>CP136894.1:44892500-54892500 GCA_034359265.1 Canna indica
TGGGAGGTTGTCCTATTTCTTGGAGAATGAAGAAGCAAGGCAGGAAGATCTCCTGGAGCTCACAATTGTTGTGGTACAACTAGGGGCAGACGTAAGTGTGAGGTACTACATTGGCATTCTAAGTAGTGTTCCCAGGTAATTGAGGTTGAGAAAGCCCCTTATACTCTACATTCTCAATGCTCGTGCGTCGATTGTAAGTCAATCTTCCAGTGAGGTCGAATATCGATGGTGGCCACCACGACTGAATTACTTCTGTTATAATTTTTTCTCATTTCTCTTAGAGGGGATCATTCTGCATTGATGTGGTTGTTTTGCGATAATCATGTAGCTCTGCACATTGCAACTAATCTTGTTTTTTGCGAATGGACGATGCATATTGAGATTGATTGTCACTTTTTCCTCGATCATATAGTCTTTGGGATATCATGATCGACAACCCACATGTCGAGCAAACTCCAACCAGCTAATATTTTCATCAAGGCACTTGGTCAAGATCGCTTTCGGTTTCTTCTTCACAAGTTAGGCACTTTCGTCATACACAAACCAACTTGAGGAGTTGTTAGTAGTGTGACCTAGGCCAATGAAATAATATTGACATTGCTACTTTCCTTAGTAAATGAAAAGCTTATTTTATCTTGTTATTTATTGTAAGCATATTTAACTTGATAGAGATTCCTTGAATAGTTGATTCTGCCAAATGGTCATTAAGTAAAAGACTTCATAGTAAAATCGTAAGGCAATTGGAATACTATTCTAAATAGTCCCTAGTCGGTCATTATCTTATAACAATAATGAATGAAGATTAGAATGCAATCTAACTGATGATGATCATGTTTTACTAGTCATGAACGTATTATGTTAAAATCATATCATAGACACATGTTGGAGAACATGGTGTTTGACAGACCCATCGTCATAATACTGCATGAATTTATATCATTAGTCCTTCGACTTGATGTCATCATGGATTCCTACATGAGTAATTCTATGTTTTGATCTAGTCTAACATCATCTTTAACGAAATGGTAATAAAGACTATATTTGGACATAGAATGAATGATGCTGTGGAATATGTGTAGTCGTGAAAGAATTTGTCCTCTCATAAATGAGAGAGATATCTCTGGGCCCTTGCTGAATGAGACTAAGGAAAATGCATGGTCGTGCTCAAATGAATTGATAGGAGTATCAATGTCATTTGTTGAGTTAGTCTGCTCAGGAACCGAGAAATCAGATTGAGCAATATAATAACGATGTAATACATTCCTTATGCTTGATCCAGATATCGTGTGACAAAAGAATAGAATATCATATTATGTTAGATTATTCGGATCATCGACTTCACTTGATTTGGGTAGTCATAATTTCTTACTAGATGTTGCTTATGACTTGTGTGCTGCAAATGAGATTTGGACCTACTGCCAACATTAAATGAGCCTACAAGGTCACACACATAGGGCGAACCGAATTGAGCTTAATGTTATGACTCATCAGATTATATCTGCATAACAATTAACCGACTAAATCTCTCTTGGTAATTTTAGAATTAATTTCGAATTTGAAAAGGAGTTTTAATTCAGAATTAATTATTATGTATTTTAAATGAGATTTAAAATTGGAATAATGTTGATCCTGATTTAGGCAATGTATCTTTAATAATCGTTATTAAATGATATATTAAAATTGGAATATCGAATTAAGGTAATTCGGCCTTGATAATTGTTATCAAGAATCTACAATATTCGAGAATTAAAGGTGTTTTAATATTCTGAATATGGCCTAAATCAATCAACGGATGAGATGACGTGATATTTATTTCTGATGTGTATATAAATACCCACATATGATTTAGATAGGTAGATGATCTACATTTGGTGGATGTCGACCTCTTTAAGATAGGAAGTCAACCCCCTTTTGAAGGAAGTCGAGCTCCTATTGTGGCAGTCGACCTCCACCCAAGAGAGAGAGGAGAGATCTGAAGGAGTTTCGTGCTCAACCAAATCGAAAGGACTTTCGAGACAGCCGATCTAGCACTCGAAAGCCTCCCAGTTCATCGCGCTCATTCATGTGTTATACCGTAGAGGATGTTCGTCATTGGCAACACCTACGATCTGAAGCCAAATAGAGATCTCGGATTTGCAGAGCAGAAGACAGAGCTCAATTTTCTTAGGTATAATCACTAAACCTATATTGATTTAACCGAGATGCATGAATCCGCTTGGGTAGAGAGTCATTTTTCTTTTTTCGCTGCATATGTTTTTGTTGCTTGTCCCGTTCTCGCCGTCTCAACATGAGTATTGGAGATTCCAGATCGTTCTAGGCTCATCTTGTAATTTAACATAATTTATTCTAGGCCTATCTTGCAATTTAATGTAATTACTTTAGACTTATCTTGTAATTCTTGATTTGTTTTTTATTTTTATCTTCTTAAATAATTTTCTAGTAGTAGTTTCCTGATAAGTCATTGTATTACAAAGGAATATGTAATATCTCTTCTTTAAATTCAATGAAAGAATTCCGAGAATTTCTTAGAAAACTACCTAAGATAAGCACAAAGGTCTCCTATTTTTTAATGTTAAATTCACATCATGTCATGAATAGTATCTAAATATTCCATCTCCCACACTCATAAGTTGCAGCAAATATATACACAATGAAAATTCATAAAACTAATTTACCACCATACCTGTAGGCATATTGTATCACAAAGAACACTTGAACCACAATTACCATCATTTCCTGCTTTGACCATTCTCGGAAGTAAAATCACAAAATAAAGATTCCAAATCTTGTGATTTATATTGATGGAATCAGCAATGGGGTGTAGAACCTGTATCCATCAATTAGCTAGAGTTATGACTCTAAGTCCATAGAAACCAGGAAGGAATGATAAGTCAAGAGCAGTGTTCACTAAATTGCTTGTGATTTATAAGGATAGATATTTTCTTAGTGTTAAGTTGTATCTTTTTTCCTTGGTCTAAATAAAATTAACCTAAGATCAACTGTGCAATTAACTTGCTGCTGAAAAGCTATTATTAATGTGACATATACTACCTTTGGATAGGCGACAGGAGGCAACACGGGCTCAGGTAAGTCATCAGGGAAGAATGGATGCTCGGCTGGGCTCTTGTATCTTCCAAACTAGATTCAAAATGCCACCAAATAATATACTTGTTCAAGAAGAGAACGATCGACTTGGGTTAACTTTCTTTTTAAGATGAAACTGGGTACCTGCGCATGTAGCTTTTCAGTCTTTCTAACCATATATTCAACCAAAGAGCCGCAAAAGCCATCGTTGTAGGATGTATGTTGATAATATGTAGCAGCATTGTAACAGTATTGTGTTCTTTCTAAGAGGCCATATATAATGGTGTCCTCTTGCCTTACTAGAGATTGCCGAACGCTCTCCAGAGTTAAGATTTTGCTCGTATCTTCCCCAGTTATGTCGAAACTGTAAAATGAAAAGATGGCGAAGCAAAGTTATTTATTGAAAACAACAGGTGCAACTTCTAGCTGGTATGCTTGGCTACAAAGTAATAATAGAGACATAATCAATATCTTACAAATACGTGATTTAGATTAAGATCAATTAGCATATATAAATATATAATTTTCTGCTACAGTTTGGCGGGGCATTTTAAAGGGGCAGGAATGTTTCAGAGCCTCTCTTAGTTTACGAGTTGGAGATGGACTTTCTATTCATCTTTGGACGGATCGGTGGTCTAATGGACAAAGGTTGATTGATATATTCCCATATTTATTCATAATAGTCAACAATCCTAATAGTAAGATCGCTCTGGCCAAGGATCTGGACGAGCAAAGAAGGCCAACAGGTAGGTTGAAATATTTCATTTTGAAGCTCTGTCTCTCTAGATAGACTAGCAGAATTAGCTAGAACTATTGCTCCACTTCTTGAGGGTAGAAGGGAGAATCAAGTACGATCCATGACAAGCCCACATTATAGCATCCTAACTTATTGATGAATTTTGGATCTGTCAACTGATTACATTTGGGACAAATCTTGCTCTGAATCCATTTCCATTCTCAACTGATTAATTATATAGAGCATTTATAAATTATTCCATAACCGGCCTATTGTGCAATTATATAAATATAAATATATAATTATAAATTATAGTAATAAAATGGTAAATTAAAAATTTTATTCAATTAAATAATATATTAATTTATAATAATATTATATTAAAAATAATAATTCTATGGAAGAAGTTAAAATAAATATTAAAATTACATCAATAAAATTTTATTTGAAGGAAAAATGATTCAAAATTGAAAAGATAATTTAAACCTAACTAAAATTTCCTGAATTTTTTTAATAATTAATTGTTTTTAAAATTATAAGTTTTTAATAAATCATAAAATCATTAATATTTATAATGTTTTATTGATTTATTCTATATATAAAATAATTAGGATAACTATGTTTTATGAAGATATTTTATTAAATAAAATATATTTTTATATGAGTTTTTGTCTAAGAAAATAATTAAACTTATTTTAAAGTTATATCTAAATGTGTATAATTAAATTCATCAAAATTGTACATTGTTGGATTAGACTAGTACTTTTGGACCCGATCGGATTAGATCCAGAAATGCCCACACTCGTGAACAAAACTCAAGTCAAGCCAAAAGGCTAAGCTCGGGTGCTCCACCCAGCCTTACAAGGACATCTGCCCATTAATTACGAGAGATTTGTCATTACGAGCTCGACATTCCAAACAATATCCCTTCGAGATTATCGGGCGGCATCATTGTCAATCACCTCTCACCCTACAATATATACAGACACGATACGCCTCAGGTACATGAGATTCCAATTTTTATTACCTCCACCGCAAGCATATTCTGACTTGAGCATCAGAGTGTCTTTTGCAGCCCCCCTGCCCCCGGAGTTACACGTGACCAGGTCACACACCGGACTGGACTGCATCGCTTCAACTTCAGACATGAACATTGGCGCTCATCGTGGGGCTGAGTAAATCTTACATGCCCCGCAATGGTTGGTACCAGAAGCCCAACGACCGCCGCCGCACATCATCAACGCACTAGCAGCATTGTTCCCCCGCTACATGGTGATACTAAAATAGTAAGGAGTGACGCTCTGGTACAAGCCAACCCCTCACAAGAAGAATCCCAGCATCTGACAAACGACCTTGGGGCGAAGAACCAATTATTAGCAGCCCAAGTCGAGATGCTTACGCGGTCCTGGGAACAACTCCCGACTGAACAACTCCCAATAACCAGTTGGAAAGGAGGAGACCAATTTCCATCCTTGAGGACGAGGTCTCCCGTACACCTCATCAAAGAGAAGAGAAGGACATCAGGACCACAGAGGTTGCCCCTCCTCTCCTTGTCGACTTGGGACCCTTCGTCGAGCACGTCATGGCGGTATGCCTTCCGCCCATATTTATTTCACCGACCACACTGAAGCCCTATGGTGGCATGGGCGACCCTACCACACACCTGATGATGTTGAGGTCCATGATGCTTCTCACGGAGCAACCGACCCCATCCTCTACCGAGCCTTTCCAACCTTTTTGGAGAAGGTCACGCTACTATGGTTCTCTTCCCTCCCATCAGGGTCTATACACACCTTCGAGAAATTCTCGCGCCTTCACTAGCCAGTTCTCCTCGTCTCGGATCTACTCCAAAACTAATGATGTCCTCCATTACATCAAACAGGGGTAACACGAGTCCTTGAGAAATTACATAAAGGAATTCCAGGCCACGACCACAGAGATCCTAAATCTCGACCCACACATCGAGCTGTTCTCCATCAAGCACGGTTTGAAGCTCGGACACTTTGAGGACCAAATTGCCCTGGCGAAGCTGAAGGACATGGTTGAGTGTCAGGAAAGAGATGCAAATCACATAGAGATGGAAGAACTCCAAGAGGCCAAAATGGCCGACAGGCAGAATGCTAAAGACGCCATTGAGGACAAGAAGGGCAAGAGGCCCAACAAAAAGGGCGAAGATAGTGACCGTCACGACCAAAGTCACAACAGGATAAGGAGGTCGCCCTCTAGGCCTATTCCCTAATTCGACGAGTACACTCCTCTTAACTCTAGACGAGAGACCATTCTCCAAGAGGTCTATCATCTACAGCTGCTCAGACCTCCCCGCAGCCCAAAGAGGCCAAATCCCTCGTCCAATGTCGACAAGAGTAAAACGTGTGAGTTCTACCGAACCTATGGGCACACCACTGAAGAGTATGTGGTGCTCCAAGATCAAATCGAGCACTTGATCAGAGAAGGTCGCCTAGAGTACTATTTTCGTCATAGACGAAGCTGCAGTCGAGATCAGCAAAATCACGATCACCGATGCCGAAATCCGAGTAGGACACTGCCGCTTCGCAACACAACATGCAATCACAATGATCGTAGAATTGAGCCGCCCAACTCCAAAATTCGCACAGTCATCGATTACATAGTAGGAAATTTCGTCGGAGGAGGCAAGACAAGCTCAGCCAAAGCGGAATCACTCTAAGCCATCATGGGAATTGACGATGCAACTCATCTATAGAGGTCATACACACCTACCCCGGTAATATCATTCTATGAAACTGACTTCCAAGGAATTGACAAGAATTTGCATGACCCTGTTGTTATTTCTATAATCGCTGGTGATTTCCTTGTTAGAAAAGTCCTGGTAGACCGGGGATCTCAATCGACGTCTTATTCTACCCAACACTCGAAATGGTGAACATCAGTGAAAACTCATTCCATCCTTACCATGGAGAAGTTATTGGCTTTTTAGGAGTGCGAGCCAACGTCAGAGGTTACTTATGGCTGGCGACAAAGTTCCGCTCCCCACCGAGAACGAAGTCAGGGAACATACAATTCCTCATCGACCAATGTTCAAGCCCCTACCACATAATCTTGGGTTGACCATCCCTCAACAATCTAGGAGCCGTGGTATCGACTCCCCATCTAGCCATCAAATTTCCTATATCTAAGACAGAGGTAGGAGTGATACATGCAGACCAAAAGGAGGCTCGTGCGTGCTACAATGAGTGCTTGAAACTCAGGCCAACCGAGCTAGAAGAAACATTGGACACTCTACCCTGGTCAGCAATTTCGGTTCTTCACACAGAATACCAGTCTCAGATTTCAGAATTGAACCCCAGAGGAGATGTCCAAGATCAGCCCTAGTCCATTAACGATCTGGAACCTGTACAGGTCGGGGTCTCCCCTCGAACAAGTAGCACACCTCCCCGACGAGCTCAATGCTCAACTAGGCACTCTTCTCAGAAACAATGTCAACCTCTTTGCATGTCCCCCAACCGACATGCAAGGGAAAAACCCTCAAGTCATTTGCAACAGATTGGCCATCGATCCTCCAGTTTAACCTGTGGCCAGAAGAAAAGAAAACTCGGAATCAAGCGCCAGTGAGCATCCCTCGAAGAAATTGGAAAGCTAACATGAAAAAGGGATTCTCATAGAAATCAAATTCACCACATGGTTCGAAAATGTGGTGATATTCAAGAAACACTTAGGAAAATGACGAATGTGCGTCGACTTCACTGACCTCAACAAAGCATGTCCAAAGGACTTCTACCTGCTGCCGAGCATAGACAAGCTTTCATCATCCCCGGGGTATCAATATCTGAGTTTTATGGACGCCTATTCAGGCTACAACCAGATTCGGATGCACCCAGAGGATGAAAAGAAGACATCTTTCATCATCGAGTTATGCCCTTCGGGTTCAAAGATATAGGAGCTACGTACCAGCGCCTAATGAATAAAGTTTTTGAGAAGCAAGTCGGCCAAAAGATGGAGGTGTACGTGGACGACATGGTTGCCAAAACGTCAACCGTTGGAGACCACTACGGTGCTCTCGTCGAGAACTTCAGCCATCTCAAACGCTACAACAGGAGACTAAATCCAGATAAATATGCCTTTGGAATCCATTGCGGCAAATTCCTCGACTTCATGCTCACAAACCGCAGGATCAAAGCCAACCCAAAAAAATGCCAAGCCATCCAAGAGATGCGGAGCTTGCGCAACAACAGCTCACCAGAAGAATGGTTGTCTTTATCCAGATTCCTCTCTAGGTCAGCCGACAAGGCCGCTACTTTCTTTGAAATCCTGAGAAAGAAACATGACTTTTAATGGGATGAGAAGTGCGAACAAGCCTTGAAAGAGTTCACCAACCCACCAATTTTGGACAAACCACAACCGGGAGAGACATTCTTCCTCTACCTCACACTCACAGAGAACGAGTACAGCTAGGTTTTGGTCTGAGAATAGGGAAAAGATCAAAAACCAATCTACTTTGTCAGCAAGGTCCTCCAAGGGCCCAATACTAGATATCATAGGCTAGCGAAGCTCGCCTTTGCCCTGGTCATCTAGTGCAAAAGGTTAAGATCGTATTTCCAAAGTCGTCACATCTAGGTGCGTACAATCAAACAGGTACTGACCAAGCCCGAACCCGCTGGCTGGATGTTATATTGATATGTAGAACTCTCGGAGTTCAGCATTGAATACCAACCTAGAGGTCCCATCAAGCCCTAGGCACTAGCAGACTTCGTCGTCGAGTTCACCAACCATAAAGGCATCCCCAACTAGGTCGAAACTTGGACGCTATTCGTGGATGACGATTCCAACGAAAAAGGAAGTGGAGCAGTCATCATTATGGAGAATGGATAGGGAATTGCCATAGAGCAATCCCTTCAGTTCTAATTCAAAGCCAGCAACAATCAGGCGGAGTACAAAGCTCCAATCGTCGGGCTAAAGCTCGCTCGAGATGTGAAAGCCCGAAATGTGATCGTGAAAAGTGACTCACAGCTTGTCGTAGGACAAGTTAACGCATTTGCCAAGCTAGGGACCCCTCCCTCGAAAGGTACCTCTTACTAGCTAATACATTCTTTAATCACTAACTTTGATAGTTATGTGATTCGGTATATACCTCAAGAGGAAAATACCCGAGCCGATATGTTATCCAAGCTTTCCAGCACCACGAAACTTCAAAATAATATTTCGGTCATCCAACAAATCCTCGGGCAATCGAGCATTCAATTGGCTGGCACCTCCACCGAGGTCCGAACAGTCGAACAAGGCACAAACTGGAGGACCCCATACATAACCTACCTCATGTGAGGTGAAGTTCCAGAGCACACCTCTAATTGAAGCAAATTCAAGAGGATAGTTAGCTATTATACCCTCCTCGATGATCAACTCTACAAAAGAGGATATTCTCCGCCGCTACTCAAATGTATCACCCGACCTCAAACAGATATTGTAATGGCAGAAGTCCACGACAACATATGGCAACCACATTGGAGAAAGGTCCTTGGCTGCCAAGATCCTTCGGGTCGGGTATTTCTGGCTAATCATGAATGTAGATTGCAGTCTTTATGTCAAAAGGTGTGACAAATGCTAGAGATTCTCCGATGTCTCACAACAACATCATGAGCCACTGCACGACTCGGAAGTATGTTGGTCATTCCACAAGTGGGGCATCGACCTCCTCGGCCCATTCCCTCGAGCACCAGGACAGATCAAGTAGTAGTAGGGACCGACTACTTCATCAAATGGATAGAGGCTGAACCCCTATCCTCAATAATGACCAAAAAGGTCCAGAAGTTTGTTTGGAAGAACATCATTTGTAGGTATGACATACCTCGTGAACTCATCAACGACAATGGAACATAATTTACATATAGATAGTTCTGAGAATTCTGCTTGGACCTCGATATTCGACAACTCTTCTAATCAGTAAAGCATCCACAAACAAATGGTCTTGATGAGGCAATCAATAAAGTCATCCTGGCAGGACTCATAAAGAAACTTGACCAAGTGAAGGGGCATTGGGCCGAAGAACTACCCGAAGTGCTTTGGAGCTACAAAATTGCTCAATCTTCTACCTTGGAAACTCCCTACATGCTTGTTTATGGAGCATAGGCCATGATCCCTGTCGAGATCGCAGAGTCCAGCTTCCGCAGAATTAACTTCGAGGAGCAGAATAATTCACAAACCCACTAGGTTGAGCTCAACCTCATCGAGGAAGAGCGAGAACTCGCCTGAATTAGAGCAAAGGTTATGAAGCTCAGAATAGCTCAAAAATACGACAAGCCGAGGAGCTTCATAGAAGGAGACCTGGTCCTACGAAAGATCGAACCTCAAAGAAAGCCAGTCGGAGAAGGAAAGATCTGTTGGCTTTAGCTTTTTGACCTTAGCCTTAATCTCGGTTTTGATGGTTTTGATGATAACAAATATGGAACTAATGATTTCATTGAGAATATCTTTCAAGTTCCATATCGACTAGCGTTCGATGTCCTCAATTTGATAAATCGGAGAAATCGCAAAATCGGAAGGACATTGATCGTCGTGCTCGGATTAGTTGCGAAAGTTTATCGAAGATCGACGAGTGCACCAAAGTCGCATCGGACGAGTTCAAAGATCACATGGAAAGCTCTCTGACATGATGCTCGTTGAAAGCCGGAACCCGGAAATGAAGCGCAGAAGAAAAAGGCTGAAGAATACAATCTCAGCCTAAATTCGGTCGACCAGGCGGTCGATCGAATAGGGTAAGAAATGGGCAGTAGCCCTAGTGGTCGACCGGACTGAGGCTAGCTGCAGACGCAGCTTGCGTCGGTCGACCAAAAGAGAAATCACAAGCTTCTTGCGTCTGTCGGTCGACCGGCTTGGTCGACTGACCGATGCCCAAAAAAGGCAGTAGGCTTGGCGATCGACCAATCGGTCGACCGACCTGCGAATAGCCGAAGACGCAGATCACGTCAATCGACCGACGGATCGACCGAAGATCATGGATCGTATGATTTGCGTCTGGCGGTCGACCCATTGGTCGACCAACCAGAGAGAAAATTGCAACGTTCGAATGATCGATCGACCGACGATTCGACCGGATCATCGACCGGGCGTCTATAACGGTTGAAAATAATCTCGTTGATGCTCCGTTTCAGTTGGGGGTATAAATACACTTCATGCACATCTTTTAATCACTCTCTCACACTCTTACAAAAATTATTGAGCCATCAAGAAGAGAGATTTGAGTCTTCCAAAAGAAAGATTGCTTGCGCTCTACTCCTTCTGCGAACACCTTCTCAAGCGCCAGCTGTTGCCTCAACTCGAAAACTGACTCGAGCTCATTCCCTCAGCGAGTTGGAGGTGCCAAGGCTGTGAAAGGAGCTTGCAAACATTGGTTTTATTTTAAGCTCTTTTTTATTGTTATTTTATTGTTATTTTAACTGTTTGATTTGTGCGTACAAAGACCTGGTGTTAGGTCTTGTTGTGTGAAGTGGTATCCTTGGTGAAAAGGAGTAAAGCCACTTGTGTAACTTAGTGTTTACTAGGATTAGTTCTAGTTGTCCCTTAGGTTGAGGTGGGAAACAGCTCTCGGTATGAAGATGGGATACTTCCGAGTGTGGAAGTGCATTCGGTTGGAGAGCGGAGTCTTTCCTGGGAAAAAGTTCTCGTGTGTAAGGGAAACTAATTAATCTAGTAAAACTTAGTTTGGAAATCCTAAGCGGGGTGCTTAGGTAGTGGAGTAGGCATTGGGGCCGAACCAGTATAAAATCTCTATGTTTGAATTGATTGATTGTCCGTTCTTAATTGATTAATTATTTATCGCTTCCGCAATCAATCATCGAATCGCAAATTGCCTAACGATTTAAGAAAATGATTAAATTGGAAATTAGACGAATAATATAGTAAACATACTATTCACCCCCCCTCTAGTATTGCTATTTCGCCCATAATTGGTATCAGAGCGGGTCGTAGATTGTGATTTCACCATCCCTTCTACAACTCGTCTCGATCTAGAAATGACTCTAGAGAGTATAGTGTCTTCACCCCATAGGTTCGATGAATCAAACTTTGGTATATGGAAATCTAGGATGTAAACATTTCTGAAGACTAAAGGTTTTGGTGTATTTAACATGTTACATTGGGAATTTATTGAACCTAAGGTTAATATGCATGCATGGAGTGAAATGGATAAGAAAATATTTAAGTATAATGGAGATACCATGAATTGCATACTTTGCACATTACCAAATGACATACTAGAAAAAGTCATGCATTGTTCTTCGGCTCATGATTTATGGGCTAGTTTAAATATTTTATACGATCATGCCAAAACCGAAGAAATTGGCACTTTTAATGAATGTGGTGATGACAAAGGTCACTCACCCACTACTAATATTGGTTTTGATTTCCATAGCTCTTCTAGTCAAAGAAGTAGCACCAAGAACCAAAAAAGAAAAGTAATCTATCATGCTTGCAAAGAAAATGGGCATGTGAAGAAAAATTGCCCAAGCATGATGAACAAAGTAAGGAAGAGGTCAAGTGCTTCCATCTCCACGTCTCATTCACTCGAAGCATCCTTTATTCATGACTACGAAGCTACTTCCAAAGTGAGCTTCAAAATTGCTAATGATGAGGTACACTCTTTCGCTTCTAGTCATAATAATGATAATAATAGTACTAGCTCTTCTAGTTCATTCAATATGTCATATGAAGAACTAGTTGAGAAATGTCAAAAATTGCATGCCTTGCTTATGAAAAAGAACAAGGAAAACAAAAAATTGAAGAAAGAAAATTCAACACTTAGCTCTCAATTACATGATGTAAAATTAGAAAATGAGAAGCTAAGAATTAGTGTCCCCAATCCATGCCATGATACTTTAAATATTGACACTAAGAAGTTGAAAAATAAAAATGACATATCGAAGAATGAAAATAGCATGTTGAAAACTCAATTGCATGCTATTCATAAATCCATGAATGATATGAAAAATGAGATGTTGACCTTGAGTAGGAAAGTTAACACTTCCTCTTATAATTCTAAGAATCAAAATATCTCATTTAAGAACTCAAAAAATAAAAATGCTCATGTAAAGAATGCTAAGGTTCATCATTATTCTCATACTAAGCATTCTACAGCTAAACCATATTCAAAAGAAGAATGTATCTTTTAAGAATGGTCATGCTCAATCTAGTTCAAATGACAAGCATTCTAAAGATAAATCTCATGCCCATAACAAAAACAAAAAGAAATTTAATTGACATTGCTTGTGTTGCTAGGACACTTTGGATTCCTAAGCCCTCTAACCCCCAAGGACCCATAGTTATTTGGGTACCAAAGGTATCATGCTCTTTTGTAGGGGGGGACCACACAAGGGTAAAGAAATTGAATGATTGAAGTTGACCTTATATCTTAATGAGAAATCTTCAAGAGGTTGTAACTTCAAATCACCTTGATGCCTTAGGTAAAGTTGGCATCAAAACTATTCCGGTATCATCTCCTATATCCCTTTGCTTTATCTAAGTTGGAGTTATGATACATACTTAAAATTGATTGATTTTGCCCGCTGTTGATAAGTTTTAAAAACTTTTTTAATTTTGATTTCCCGGTCTCTTCGGAGACCCAGGTGACCTGTAATGAGCCTAAGCGACCTTGCGGTTCTAATTCGTAGGCACATTGTGACCTTTCAGTTTTCAACCAATAGGAAGGGTTGAAGATCTTATATTTTAAAATTTTATAATTTGAGATCTCTTGATTCATTTTGTTATCATGAATAATTTCTTTGAAAATGAATCCATGCTATTTAATGAAGTTGAAGTTGATAAATGATACTTGGATTTTCTCTTCACTATTTAGTTTGATAGCTTGCATGTAGATTTGATTTCATTTTCTATTTATAAAGTATACTTGCAAGTTATGATAAAATGGAAGGCTAATTAGAATGAAAAAATTAGTTTGATTAAATTATCATGAATAGGGTATAACTTTGATAAATTCAAAATCTTAGTGTTATACATCAATGTTTATACTTAAATGATGTCTTTATACTCATGATTAGATTTGCATGTAAAATCCTTGAATTCTCATGAGTAGGTAGAATATTAGCACTTAGGCAAATTTCATCAAATGAAACTTGCTCTAGGTTGATACTTGCTATTAGAGACACTTCTTTAAGTCCAAACTAGTTAAACATAGGTAGAGATCTTATTCCTCAAATGTTTCACATTTTAGGATATCTTAGATTCATTTAGATATCATGAAAACTCATTTAAAATGAATCTTTACTATCTAGCATAGGTTAAGGTTTTAAAATGAAACTTTGCATTGAACCTTGCTATGTAGTATGTTAGCTTGCTAGTAGTCATATTATTTTATTATGATACTAATGAAGTTTACTTGCAAGTTAAAAATTTGAAAGGCTATGCTATCTAAAAGAAAATGAAAAAGGAAATGAAAAGTTGGGCAAATTTTCAAAAAAAAGTATGATTTTAATTTTTGGAAAAGTCTTAGTAAAATAATTAAATTTTCATGCTTAAATGATTTCTCTATGCTCATGATTAATGTTGCATGATAAACACTTGAAGTTTCATGAGTAGGCAAAATTATGATAACTTAGCTCATTTCATGATATCTTGATATTTATGAAATCGAACTAGGTTAAAATTCTTCTTTAGAGACTTCATATTAAGTTAAATTTGAAATTAAATTAAATTTCTAAAAATAAGGTATGAATTTTACTTTACAAAAATCTTAGTACGACGATTGAATATTAAAGCCTTAATGATGTCTCTATATACTCATTATTGATTTTGCATGATAAATGTTTGAATTTTCATGAGTAAGAAAATTTTGGATAACTTAGGCAATTTCATGATATCTTGATTGAATGAAACTTGTAATAGGTTAAACTCATATTAGAGACCTCATTTTGAGTAATCATCAAACAAACATGTTTAGACACACATGATATGACTCTAGGTGTTCAATCTTGAAAATTCATGTGTAGATAAAAATATGATAACTAGATCACCTCAGGGGACTTAAGCTTGAAAAGCTTGACCCAAGTCAACAAACCACAATTGGTATCAATTGACTTGGTCATTTGATTTTAAGTCCAAAACTTCATAAACATGTTTAGGAATAGGTATGACATGTTTCCAGACTCTTAGAGTGAAAATTCATATGGATATGGATAAAATGACAATAGAGGTCAATTCATGAAAACCTCTTTTGAACCATGGTGACCCAAGTCAACAAGTTGACTTAAAAGTCTCATTTTCAATTCATATTTGTGGAACATATTTATATTTACTCATGTTAAGTATCCATAGGTTTAAATTTGAAAAATCATGAGTAAATGTTAAGATTGAAACTGAGCAATTTTCATAAAAACTAGTTTAGTTTTGAATGAAACCATGCTAGGTTGATATCTTGACTTAAGGACATAATTTTTATTTCAAACTTGACAAATACTCTTTACATGATCACATTATGGTGTCATGAAAGTTTGAATGAAAATTGAACATGTTTTAAAGAATAACTGAAAATGACAAGGATTGTCATTTGTTCAACAATTGGTATCACCAATTTCAGTTATTTCTAGGAAAATATAGAAAAAATAATTTTTAGATGATTCTTGAAACTACACATTCACTGAAAAATCTAGTTTTATCAGTAAAAAATTCAAAAAAACATTCATTAAGAATCGGATTTAAAGTGAATTTTTGAAGTTGGATTTCAAAACACAAAGTATCATTACTCTTGAAACGTCAATTTTTTCGATACTTTGTTTTTTCTTCAAAAACTTCATATAAAAACTCATGTACACCATTTGGATTCCATTTCTAATATCATTCACATAAATTCTTAAGTAAAATCATTCCTAGAAATGATTTTGATATTTTGGATGATAGATAGAAATATCCATGTGTATATTAAAATCAATATAGGATGAAAAATGATCTTTGAGTTCAAACTTAATACATGTATTTCAAATAACCATTCAATATTTGGTATCAAAATTTGATGACAAAAATTGGTTTCAAAAATATTTGTCAAAAACATGATTTTGTGTAAACTTATAAGGTTGATTTTTAAAATCTTGAAGATAGGTTGACCTAAGTCAACAAAATAACTTAAAAATTTTCATCTTAAGCCCAAACTTAATTCATAGACTTACATTATCTCATGTTTGATGTCTAGATGCCTAAATATGAGAAAAATATGAGTGGATAGCAAATCTTGAGACTTAGCATTTTCATAGTTTTCATGCTTATTTCAAATGAAAACATGCTCAGTTCATATTTGTATCAAATGATTTCATTTTCATTTCAAACTTCTCAAACATGCTTTAAATGATTAGATCTTGTTTCCTTTGAAAGTTTGAATGAAATCAAAAATGTTATACGAGAACATACATGATTTAATTTTGAATTCAAATACTTAGTTTTTAAACATATCATGTATGACTTTGTTTGCATATTAAAATTGGTTTCCATCCCTTTGGTTTAGGTTTTTATATTTTATGAAACATACTCCTTAGAGTTTCAACATCATGTATTAATTGTGTTTCATCCCTTTGAATAGATAGACCTTTCTTACCCTTTTTGATTGATGTCAAAAGGGGGAGAAAATTAGGAAAAGTCTATAGAGAAAATATATGTCAAAACGGGGAGAAATGCATAGTCAAAAGGATGAGAAATGTATAGTTAAAATGGGGAGAAAATTATAAGAAATGGGAGGAAAATATAGGATATCCATGCATATAGATAGGGGAAGTTTAATTATATACATATGCATGTTGATAGGGAGAGAAATCCCTTAGTTGATATCCTTAATGATTTAATGAATATATATTTTCTTAAGGATGTTTGTCATCATCAAAAAGGGGGAGATTGTTGGCTTTAGGTTTTCGACCTTAGCCTTAATCTCGGTTTTGATGGATTTGATGATAACAAACATAGAACTAATGATTTCATTGAGAATATCTTTCAGGTTCCATATCGACTAGCGTTCGATGTCCTCGAAAGGATAAATCAGAGAAATCACAAAATCGGAAGGACATTGATCATCGCGCTCGGGTTCATTGCGGAAGTTTATCGAAGATCGACGAGTGCACAAAAGTCGCATCGGACGAGCTCAAAGATCACATGGAAAGCTCTCGGACATGATGCTCGTTGAAAGCCGAAACTCGAAAACGAAGCGCGGAAGAAAAAGGCTGAAGAAAACAATCTCAGCCTAAATTTGGTTGACCGGGCGTTCGACCGAATAGGGTAAGAAATAGGCAGTAGCCCTAGCGATCGACCGGACTGAGGCTAGCTGCAGACGCAGCTTGCGTCGGTCGACCGATCAGTCAACCGAAAGAGAAATCGCAAGCTTCTTACGTCTGTCGGTCGACCGACCGAAGCCTAGAAAGGGCAGTAGGCTTGGCGGTCGACCGACCTGTGAATAGTCGAAGGTGCAGATCGCGTCGATCGATCGATGGGTCGATGGAAGATCACGGATCGCGCGATTTGCGTCTGGCGGTCGACCCGTCGGTCGACCGACCAGAGAGAAAATTGTAGCGGTCGAATGACCGATTGACCGATGATTCAACCGGACCATCGATCGAGCGTCTGAAACGGTCGAAAATAATCTCGTTGACACCCCGTTTCAGCTGGGGGTATAAATACACTTCACACACATCGTTTAATCACTCTCTCACACTCTTACAAAAATTATTGAGCCATCAAGAAGAGAGATTTGAGCCTTCTAAAAGAAAGATTGCTTGCGCTCTGCTCCTTCTGCAAACATCTTCTCAAGCGCCAGCTGCTGCCTCAACTCGGAAACTGACTCGAGCTCATTCCCTCGGCGAGTTGGAGGTGCCAAGGCTGTGAAAGGAGCTTGCAAACATTGGTTTTATTTTAAGCTATTTTCAATTGTAATTTTATTATTATTTTAACTGTTTGATTTGTCCGTGCAAAGACCCGGTGTTAGGTCTTATTGTGTGAAGTGGTATCCTTGGTGAAAAGGAGTAAAGCCACTTGTGTAAACTTAGTGTTTACTAGGATTAGTTCTAGTTGTCCCTTAGGTTGAGATGGGAAAGAGCTCTCGGTAGGAAGGCGGGATACTTCCAAGTGTGGAAGTGCCTTCGGTTGGAGTGCGGAGTCTTTCCAGGGAAAAGTCCTCGTGTGTAAGGGAAACTAATTAATCTAGTAAAACTTAGTTTAGAAATCCTAAGCGGGGTGCTTAGGTAGTGGAGTAGGCATTGGGGCCGAACCACTATAAAATCTCTGTGTTTGCATTGATTGATTGTTCGTTCTTAATTGATTAATTATTTATCGCTTCCGCAATCAATCATCAAATCACAAATTGTCTAACGATTTAAGAATACGATTAAATTAGAAATTAAGCAAATAATATAGTAAATATACTATTTACCCCCCATCTAGTGTTGCCATTTCGCCCACAAGATCATCCCAAATTGGAAGGCCCCTAAAGGATCACATAGGTCCTTGGAAAAGGCGCCTACAAAATCGTTGAACTCTTTGGACGAGAACTCCCACGATCTAGAATGTGATCTCCTTACGAACCTACTACAGCTAAGCTTCCTCCCTTAAACTATAAGTGGTCGGTGTACTTTCTTTCCTTAATGGCGGTTTTCTCCCACTTGATTTCTCCCCTTGAAAGGTTTTAACGAGGCACCACCATGAATGGACCGAGCTTCGCTCTCGGTGGGGCACGATGTATTATTACAACTATCATTAATAATATTGCTCTCTTTTTTGCACATTTCCTTTGTCTCCAAATTACTTGCATCCATCTCATAAACACACATATGAGGAACAATTACTGTCTCGCGACAACTATCGCTCTACGCCTGCACAATGCACCAGTCCTCCTCAGCCTCAGCGCCATGCTCAAATTCCCACAGCGACTAGAACTTGGTTTTCACCAGTCTGGCTCGCCGACCATAGTGCCTATCTCAGGCTCCCACGCCCTCAACGACCAAGACTCGATTTTGATCAACCTGTCTCACCGACCTCTATGCCATTACTTATGGTCTCAGAGCCCTTACAATGACCAGGACTCGATTTTCACCAGCCTGGCTCGCCGACCTCAGCGTTATTACTTTCGGTCTCAAAGCCCTTACAATCTCGGCCTCGACACCACACTAGGATTCCCACAACAACTAGAACTTGGTTTTCACCAGTCTCGCTCATCAACCTCAGTGCCTATCTCGGGCTCCCAAACTCTCAACGACTAGGACTCAGTTTTCACCAGCTTGGCTCGTAGGCCTCAACGCCACTATTTTGGCCTCAGAGCCCTTGAAGACTCGGGCTCCTAAACCCTCAACAACCCAATGTGCACTCCTTGCGAGCTTGGTTCTCATCGAGTCTGGTCCTCGACCTCAGTGCCACAACCATCGGCCTTAATACCCTACTCCCAAGATTCAAATATCTTCAAAGGGAACTCATGACTACCGAGCAAGTAACTCTAGCCTTAAACTTTATTTTTTGGCCTACACATGCAAACAAGCTTTGAACAGATTCCATGAGCGATAACATCGCCCGCAGCACTGGCCGAAAGATAGCCAGTCAAACTCAACAAACACGGGAAGAATAAAAGCGAAAAAGTATCCTCTTTATTCATAAAGCCCCCAAAGGGGAGATTTACATTTACAAACCCGTAAATGGAGATTTACATACTAAAAAACAAGAAACATACAAAGATATCGATATGACTAAAGGTAGAACATTTCGGCAGAACGGCTATGAAGAAGCCACATCAATGTCAGACTATAAGAAGATGTCGGCGCTGTCCGCAAACCACAAAAACAACAGCTCCGGCCTGATCAGACCAGGTCCTATTGTTGAGAGGGATGAAGCACGAGGTGGTCAGATGTTTTCCAGTAGCAGGTTGGTTAGGCCAGCGAGAACAACATTCGGTGTGTAAGCCCAGCAATGCGAACTCACCTCAGTCCAACTACAGGAGACACCTACAAATATTTAGCAATGCATGTTGCATCTCATTGTATGCTTTTCTCCTAAGCCTAGCAGTGCGAACCCACGACAAACCATGATCCACTCAACTCCTGGAGGAATGGTAATCTTTGATAATTCCCATTCCATGGCAAGTAATTCATGCAAAACACAAGATGCATGGTACTATTTATAGACCCGAAACAAAAACCGCCATCCTAACGAACGATACCACCTTCCCACTAATGGAGCCACGTCCGTCAACCTACAATTAGCACTTAATGCCTCAAAAACCGCTGATGGAATCTTTATACATAATTACTTTCCTATCAATAGTATTGACCATACAGGTGGCAGCCACGCGGAAAGGCGTTTTCCCCTTCCACGCAACTGTCACATTCACTCTAGATAACAAAGAGTCACGCGGTAATGGCCTTAGCTCTTTCAAAAGGCCTCGTGACCAGCACGTGATAAAAATCCAGCCAACATCTCTCTATCAGATCGAAGTCAAATGCTAGTATTACTTAGAGTTCGACACATAGTCCTCCAGACTCCGACCAAGCTCGGGAGCTGTGGACTAGACTAATACTTTTGGGCCTGATCAGATTAGATCCAAAAACACCAACATTCGTGAACCATAACCTTTTTCCTAAGAAATAAAAATGAAATTGAAACAAAATTAGAATAAAAATCAGTTCCTATATAACTAGTTTTTCATAAGAAAAATGAAATATACGAAGTTATTGTTTTGGTTTCAAGACTTCCAATTTTGAAAATCAAAACATATGTTTCTGATGATTGAACTAATTATTTTTTTCTATACTTCATCTGTATTTTTATATTTTTGATGCCATTTATTTTTAAAAGTAATATAATTTTTATTAAGTATGATAACTTTAGAAGTATCAAAAGAAAATAACTTTATGAGTAATAGCACGTGATGTTTTTTATAAAAAAATTGTTTTTTGCCCATTGTGTTAGTTGGCTTTAATCATGTCTCCTTGCAATTATTTCCTAAATTTTTAATATTTTTCTAATATATTTGATATTGGTTTTAGAGTAAATACCCAAAAAATATGAATTTTGGATATTTTCCCATTTTTAGCATAAACTTTTTTCATTAGTAAGAAAATATACGAACTTTGATTCTGTTATCCCGTTTAGCACGCACCGTCATTTCTGACGATTTTTGCTGACATGGTCGTTAACGGCGACGACATGGCAAGTCACTTTGCCAACGTGGCATATATTTCAATGGACGAGTAAATGTTAACATAAAATTACGAAATTACCCATCCCTGATGCTAATATTTTTTGAAACGGAAACGGGCAAAATGGTAGTTTACCCGTCGTCTCCAAGTTGGGCGCGCTCGATGCCCTAGTGCTTATTTTACCTGCTCGAACATTGCGAAAAGGAGGATTATTGTCGCCTTTGTCGCCGGATTAGAGCACGTCTTTTGGAGTCTTTGTCGCCGGATTAGGGCACGAAGGGACGAGCGGTGGGGACATTGCGAAGCTGTGGTCCCAAAAATAACATGTATATTTTTTGTTTCTTTCGCACGTGCCATTTTTTTTTGTGAATCCATGTGCTGTGGTCCGAATATTATGTGAATCCATTTTTTTCATTATTTTTTCACTCTTTGCCATCCGTCGCATATTCATTTTCATGTAGGATGACAAAGTTTGAGATTGTAGTACATCACGGTGATCACATGATGTTTGAACCCCATGTACGCTATGTGGGGGGTGAACTGCTTTTAGTCGGAAAAAATGATATGATTTCAAATACAATTACATTGTCTGACATGAGACTTTTGGTAGCAACATTATGTTACTCTCGACCTAGCAAATTATTGTACAAAGACCCTAAGAAGTCGTTATCTTCTGGACTGGTGGAGATAAAGACAGAAACTGAAGTTAAGGAGATGTGTCAATTGGCGATAAGTTGTGGGTCTATACACTTCTATTCAGAACGAGTTAGAGACTATGAACTATTGAGGAAAAAGAAACTAGATGAAGCTCTCAAAACTCAGAACCAAGATGAGAATTTGGAGCCTAATCATGAAGGAGCTGACCAGGATGAGGCTCATGAACATACTGATTTTGATGGAGATGATGACACATGTGATGAGGATGATGAGGAATACAGAATAGTGAAGAGAAAGAAGAGAATTTTTAATTTGCAAAGTAAAGGTGAGCACAAGGAAGATGAGCAAGGTACTAGTGGTGGATGAGATGAGCAAGGTACCAGTGGTGGAGGAGATGAGCACAGTAAAGATGAGCAAAGTATCAGTGGTGGAGGAGATGAACATAGGAAAGCTAAGGGTGGGAACAATGATTCATCAAGTTCTGATGAATTATCAAGTGATACTTCAGGTGATAATGCTACATCAACTGAATCAGTGTAGACACCTAATAGTAGTGATGATGAAGATATAAAAAAATTTAAAAAACTAAAGGGTTAAAGGATTTAGGGGCAAAGAATCTGATGAATTTTGTCTTAACATGAGGTTTGAGTCAGCAGGACAGTTCAGGCAAGTTGTTCAAGACTATACTTTGAAGAATGGGATGGCTATTAAGTTTACTAGGTATGGTGAGAAAAATATAGAGGCTAGGTGTAGTGCCAAATGTCCTTTGAGGATTTATGGAAGCTTAACACAAATGAATGAAGCATTTGTGATTAAGATTTATGATTCAGAGCATAAATACTCTAGACCAGCAAGAAACAAGCAAGCCTCATCTAAATGGCTTATAATGCACTACATGGAAACTTTTAGGAAAAAATCAGACTGGAATGTACTTGAAATGCAAAGGGATATTGACAAAAAATTTATCATATCAGTCACTAAGAATGTATGTTATAGAGCCAAAGCAAGGGCATTGAAAGCTTTATCAGGCTCTTTGGTTGATCATTATAAGATGTTGTCATCTTATGTAGCAGAACTGAAGAAGATGTACAAACATTGGATGTTTTCCACAATGGTTGAGGGGCATAACAGATTCAAGAGAATGTTTGTTGTCTTTGATGCATTGAAAGAAGAGTTTTTTGGTGGTTGTAGGCCTATGATTTCATTGGATTTGTGCTTTTTGAAGTCAGAAGTTGGTGGCCAACTACTGTCTGCAGTTGATAGGGATGGAAACAATCAAATGTTTCCAGTATGTTGGGCTGTGGTTGAAGGTGAGAATGAAGACTCATGGATGTGGTTTTTGATAAGATTAACTAAACACTTAGCCATTGTAGATGATTTTAGATGGACAATTATAAGTGATCAGCAGAATGTATAAGTGAACACTTAGCCTTTGTTTTTCATCTCATGTATACTCTACTTATGTTTGTTTGTTTCTTGTAGGGTCTTCAAAATGCAGTTAGGGCTTTTATGCCTAATGCAGAACATAGAAACTGGCATATGGGTTATGCTTTGAAGAACCTTTCTGGAAGACTGCAAAGAGCACCATAGAAGCTCAATTCAATGAACACATGTATGAGATGAAGGTACTTTCTCAAGTTGCATATGATAATTTTATTAAAATTAGTTCAGACAAGTTCTGTAGATTTAAAATCAATACATTGCCTAAATGTGAGGTCGTTGACAATATAACATGTCTGAATATTTTAATGGATACATTTTGAGGGCAAAAAATAGGCTTTTGATTGACATGTTAGAGGATATTAGAAGGACATTAATGAAAAGGATTGCAAAAAAGAGGGAGATGATAATTAAAAGTGATGATACTATATGCCCTAAAATTAGGGAAAAAGTAGAAGAGAACAAGGTTGTTAATGGCTTCTGCATAGCAACACATGCTGTATATAAGAAGTTTGAGGTTAAACACATGGATAACAATTATGTTGTAGAGCTAGAACAAAATAGTTGCTCATGCAGGATGTGGAACTTAGTGGCATCCCTTGTCCTCATGTCATTTCATCAATTCATTGGTTGGGATAGGATCCCACAGAATATGTTCATGATTATTTTAAGAAGTCCACATACCTAAGGGCACATGAGCATCTTATTCAACCATTAAATGGGGAAAAAATATGGGCAAATGTTGAGTCTGAACCTATCTTACCTCCCATTATGAGAAGGCAAACAGGGAGACCAAAAAAGGCAAGGAACAAGAATATTAGTGAGAAGGAAAAGGAACAAACAAATCCAACAAAGATGAGTAAGAGGGGGTTGCAGATGAAATGTACACACTACAATACATATAGCCAAAACAAAAGGTCATGCAAAAATAAAGATAAAAGACTAGTATCAAGTCAATTATCATCTAGTCAGGTAACTTAATATTTGTCCTAAACTGTTTACTAACAAATCTATTTTTTACAAGTATATATACTTTTGACACAGAAGAAGAAAAGGGGGAGACCACATAAGAACCAGGGTGTTCAAATTAATTTGGAGAACCAATGTGTAGAAATTAATTTGGAGAACCAAGGTGTTCAGTCACCAGTAAAGAGACCAAAGATGGCTGTTATTAACCGACCTGTTAGTTATGAGAAGCTTGTACACAAAGACAGGGCTATGGCAGCAAAGAGATTTGGAGTAACAATTGACACTGAAACAGGAAATACATATGTGCATGTAAGTTTTTTATTTCCAGTTATAAATTATAGATTTCAGTTATCTAATTCTAAGTTTCATGTAGATGTCTAATACACAAGTTAGAATACTCCAAGAAGGAAGATTTGGAGGAGAGCAGTTTGTCCATCCTCAATGCACCCAGGTCAGCCAACCCACTCAAGGCACCCAACCCACCCAAGGCACTCAACAGAGCATCACCTCAGTAAGGAGCAACAACGGACTCAAGGAAAAAAAGAAGTCAGACAATCAGTCATCTTCAAGTGTTAGGATTGATGTGGATTGATATGGATTATATGTGGATTGTATGTGGATTGTATGTGGATTGATATGGATTTATGTGGATTTATGTGGAATTATGTATGAAATGATGGATTGTAGTCATTACTTGATTTTGTATGAATTATGTGTCATTCTAAGTTTTATATATGTGGCATGTGAAATTCTAAATTTTATGTATGTGAAATGATATGTACTAGTTGAATTGCGTACTGTGCTATAAAATAGTTGTGCTATAAATGATAAAGTTCATGTATTTTAAGGTTAAAAATAGCAACGTTCATGTATTTTAAGGTTAAAAGTGGAAAAGTTCATGTATTGTTAGGTTAAAAGTGGCAAAATTAATGTATTTTTACGTTAAAAGTGGTAAAGTTCATATTTTTTTAGATTAAAATGAAAAAGTTCGTGTTTCTTCTCGCAAATTTGTGAAAGTTTATATTTTTTGGTGCACAGTTCACTAACAGATTGAAACATGCTAAAATATATTGTCTTCAAATACATATAAGAGGGTAACATCAAAATACATAAATCAAACTACTTCATGGTAGTAGCTTTAGGCTATTGTCTTTGTTTCCACTCCCAAATAACATACTAGAAAACACGATACATACAACAAAAAACATCATACACACTACCCTTCCTTAAATTGACTTATTTTTTGTCATTCCTCAGTTGAGCTATCTCATCTTCAAGTGTTGCAATTCTTTCTTGAAATGTTATTTCTTTCATCTTGCTCAATTCTATCATTTCTTCCATTAGTTTCAGTTTCTCGAGAAGAATTTTTTTTTCCTCAATAAAATCTTGCAGAATATTCTTTGTGTGGCTGTGATCCTCAAGATCATGCCACACAAAGAAGTGACAATCATTCTTCCTGTTAAAAGATAGGAGTGAGTGATTACAATAAAGATAGGACTTTAGAGTGAGGTGATTACAAGGGATCATACCTTCCAATGTCTGCTTCCCCAAAACCTTATTCAGGGATTCCTTTGGCTCCATGCGGTGAACAAAACAGCTCGCACGTTATGACAACAGTGCGGAGCAACAACTTGTGATGAATTCACTGATGATTCCTCCATTCGTCCCACGGTTTCCCTTCATGACATGATCGTCCCTTCGTGCCTTAATCCGACGATAAAGACTCCAAAAGACGTGCCCTAATTCGGCGATAAAGGCGACAATAATCCCTCTTTTTGCAGTGTTCGAGCAGGTAAAATAAGAAGTAGGGCATCGAGCACGCCCAACTTGTAGACGACGAGCAAATTACCATTTTGCCCATCCCCATTTTTAAAAAACATTTGCATCGGGGATGGGTAATTTCGTAATTTTATATTAATCTTTACTCGTCCGTTGAAATATATGTCACGTTGGCAAAGTAACTTGCCACGTCGTCGTCGTTAACGATCATGTCAGCAAAAACCGTCAGAAATGACGGTGCGTGCTAAACGAGATAACGAAATCAAAGTTCGTGTATTTTTTTGCTAACGAAAAAAGTTTATACTAAAAATGAGAAAATGTTCAAAGTTCGTATTTTTTTTTGGTATTTACTCTTGGTTTTATTTCTTTTGGATTTTTATTTTATTATTATTTTTTTTAAGAAAAAGATAGATATTTTCCCTCCTTTATATATAATTCATTATCTAATGTGTCAATACTAACTTTACACGGGCTAAAGAAGATAGTGTTTTAGTTAACTAAATAAGTTTTCATTTGTTTTAATAAACGAAAACTAATATCTTGTCATCAATCAAACATATATCTACACAAGTAAAAATTAGAAAACCAATAATAACTTTTTGAAATTAATTTTTTATTTTTATTAAAAAATAATAATTTTCACTAACCAAATAACATCAAAAAAAAAATTTCTATTTCAAATAATATATGTCCCCTCTATTCCCTTGGCCCCTCACTCCCCCCTCCCCCCCCCCCTTCCCCCTCCAGTTCCCAAGCAATCACAGAAAAAGGTAAGAAGAAGAAATCATTGCACTATGAACTATAAAAGAAGCAAGATTGACGAATTGCAAGATTAACCTAACGACAATAAAGATACGAAGGAGGCAACTCTAAACATTAGCTAGGCAAAATAAAATAAGAGAAACGCACAAGCAATCAAACACTGGCTTTGACCTAAATCTGAAGAAAAAGATATGAACAGAGGAAGGTTGCCAAATTTCTCATACCAAGTAGGATAAAACATACGGATTTGAATTGACCGAGGTTTCTTCCTGCTTGATGCCGGCAGAAGAGGCCTAGAGCAGAGCCTTTGCCAAGTTTCGTTGCCGCAAAATTGGCTGGGCTTTGTGTATCCGGAGAGCCACGGGTTGCATCGAGAGGGAACGGAGAGCGTGCAGAGCTTGGCCTCCATGTGCTTGGAGAGAGAGATATAGAGAGAGAGAGAGAGAGTGAGTGTGAGTGTATTTTTTTTGTGAGAATAAGGGGAGAGGTTTTCAAATATTAATACATCCGTAGTCTAAGAATTTTAAAACTGATTGAATGATTAAAAATTAAATAAAAATAATAAAAACCATTATTTTATACTATATTTGTGTTTGGTTTAATCTATTGGAAATTTAATTAATAGTTAATTTAGTCAAGATAATTTAATTATTTAATTTACTGAAAAATATTTAAGATCGATGCAACTACCACTAATGAAAGTCATTTGGTATCCCGATTAAAAACTGCAATCCTAGAATAGCTTTATTTCTGGAAATGGTAAATTAACATAAATGCATTTCCGAACGTACGAGGCAACCAACCGGAAAGTAATTACTAGATTAATTATGTGCCAAAATTATGTTTAGTGAACCAAGAAGAGATTTATTTTCATAATCACCTTACTGCATTTATAAGTTATAGACCGTTAATTATTAACTACAATATTATAATTAATTATTATATATAAAATATTAAAGCAATTACCCAAATTTATAATTCGGACATGGGACATGAATTTTTTTCAAATTCATAACTAAATAGTCAAAGTTTTAATTTTGTCATTCATTTTAAAATATAATTTCTTTTTACTAATTAATTTTTTTTAAAAAAAAAAATTTGGGACTCAAAATAAATAATTTTTTTATTATTTATAATATATTTTTTTCAGTAATTTATATTAATATTATAGTAGATAAAAATTTATTTTAGTGGCTAATAATATTATTTTTTATTTTTATTTATAACAATTTTGTACTAAAAAAATAATAAAATAATAATTTTGGTTACTAATAAATTCTTTAGACACTAAAAAATACTACAAGAATTGTTAAAAAACTAATTTATGTTGTATTTTACTTAACATGTGTATAATTTAAGTATTTAAAGATTTTTGAAAAATATTTTAAATATTAAAAAAAATTATTAGCCACTAAAATAAATTTTTATCTATTATAATATTAATATGAGTTGCTTAAAAAAATATATTATGAATAGTAAAAAAATTATTTATTTTGGGTCATTTAAATACTTTTAGAAAACAAATTTAATTAGTAAACGAAAACTATATGTTGAAATGAAGGATAAAATTAGAACTTTGATCATTTAATTATGAATTTAGGAAAATCCAAACTCATATTATGGATATGGGAAAATTCCATATTCAAATTATGAATTTAGGTAATTGCTCAAAATATTATATAGCGATTTCCCTAATACCGAATAGGAAAATCATTTATTCTCGAAACCTGAATCCTTAAAATGCTTTCTTCCGGAAATTCGAATCAAAATTTTCGAATATCCAAGATGCCCTCATAGCGGTTAACGGGGTTAACGCATAATTTAACATCGTTAACCCATTAATCCCTTTGAAAACTCTCATCGAAACTATTTTTGTCCTGCCCAATGACTTTTGAATGCATTTTAAACTGATTACAAAATATTTTAAATTGATTTTAAAGTATATTAAACTGATTTCAATGCATTTTAAACTCGTTTGAAAGTATTTTAAATTGGTTACAAATTATTTTAAACTAGTTATAAAATATTTTAAACTGATTTCAAAGTATTTTAAACTGATTTCAAAATATTTTAAACGGTTCCAAATCATTTCAAATTGGTTTCAAAGTATTTTAAATTAGTTTTAAATCATTTTAAACTAGTTTCAAAGTATTTTAAATTAGTTCCAATTTATTTTAAAATTGTTTCAAAGTAGTTTAAAATGCTTTCAAATTATTTTAAATTAATTTCAAATCATTTTAAGCTAGTTTCAAACTATTTTATATTAGTTTCAAAAAAATTTAAACTGATTTCAAAACAGTTTAAAATGGTTTGGAATTAGTTCAAATTGCTTTGAAAAGTCGTGTGGGCGGGATAAAAAATATTTCAACGAGAGTTTTCAACGGAGGTTAACTTTTGTATTAATCCCGTTAATAGTTATGAGGGCAGCTTGGGTATTCGGGGATTTTGATTCGGGTTCAAGGAAGAAGGCTTTAAGGATTTGAGTTTCAAGAATAAACGAGGTCCCTGTTTGATATCAGAGAAATTCCTGAATATTATATGCATGCAATATGAAAAGAATACATCTATCTCCTCAGAATCATTTATTTTCCTATTTTAGAAGTACACTTTCCGATCACAAAATATAAAAGTTATAATTCAAAAATGCATACCTGACCTTCTACTTATTTTGTTATTATTAGTCCATTAAAACTGTAAAGTGGTCAATGGAAGAACGGAAGAATATATTGATTTTTGGATAAATTACTCTTTCACCCTTGTATAAATTACTCTTTCGTGTCAAGATTTATCGTTAAATAGTAAAGGGAATTTGATAACTTACAAGGGGTGATATTATTATTTTCAAAAGTAATGGAGATGAGAGTAACTTTTTTTTTCCCATCAATTCATACACTCTTCTAATCGATATAATCACTATAAATGAATTGGAAATTTATTTATTAAAAAATACTAAAAAAGTGTAACCGTCGATTAGTTTAGCATGCAATGGATTCTTTGGGGAATGTTATTTTTATTAGATAAGAAAAAAACATACAATAAATAGATGAGGAAACAACAAAATAAGATTATCTATTATTCTTGCATGAGGATCGAAGTAATCTGGTATGATCTGGTGTCTCTCTTGGTCAGGTTCAACGCCTGTGGGGGGACCTTCAAAAGACACCATCACGCTCAAGTCAGTGGGACTCCAAGGTGGAGGTAATGAAATTAAAACTTACAGTTACCTGACGCGTGTCGTGTTTGTATTTATTGCAGGTGGAGGCGATGACACCGCTCAGTAATCTCGCGGAGATGTTGCTCAGAATGGATCGAGGCTAATCCCAGAGATGACGAGCTCGTAATGGAGTATCCCTCGTGATAAGGGAGGACGTGGATGTCCTTATTTTGCCGGGTGGAGCCCCCGGGCAACGGCGTTTGATCTGGCTCAAGTCAAGTCCAAGAGTATAGCTGGGTGGAGTCATCTGGTTCAGCCTGAAGTGCATTATGGGGCGTTGTTGGGTCTAATCCGACCAAGCCTAATAGTTCTAGTCAAGTCTAGAGCCTTCGAGCTCGATCAGAGTCTGTAGGACTGCGTGCCAAGCTCTAAGTGACATCGGCTTTTTGACCTCGGTTGATCACGTGGTGGGTGCACAACTTCTTATGTATTGCTTCGATTTCGGGCCGGATCGATGTCTATGTGTGCTCTTTCGGATGTTTGCCATTTGTGTGGTAGATATTTATTGACAGAAAAATAATCATGAGTAAAGATTCAGTAAACGGTTCTCAAAGCATTGAGTGCCAACTGTAAAGTTGACGAAAGAGAGGTTTCATGGATCCGTTAGTTACGGTGACGATTCTTGTTCCAGGCCTATAAATAGCCCTTTGCATGTTGTGTATTTTTGGAAATTATGGATTGGAAAGTGTTAAATATTATCGTCCCTCCGAGAGTTGATCTTATTTTGCCAGCAAAGAGTTCATCATTCGCCATGGGTTTGTACCATCGAGCTTAAAAAATGGAGGCGAGAGAAGGAGTTCAAAGTATGGGTCTGTACCATCGGGCTTACGGTGAAGCCGTCTCCATGGTTTCAGACATAAGGTGAGGCACCGTGCTGGCTGGAAGTTTGTTTGTGGTTCTCAGCTTGTCGTATGCTTTGAATTTCTTTTCTCCATGTCCTCCAATCCTGGGCTGTCGGAATCCTGGTAACGGGGCTGCTGGTCGGAGTGTTTACCAGGTTCCTTATGGGGGAACGTCTCTTATGTGTTGTTCTCCCTGGGAGTTGTACCTTTGTGGTTTTGTTTTCATTTATAAGTTACCCTCCAAGGGTTGTGGTTTTGTTTTCCTTTATAAGTTATCCTCCAAGTGTTTGTAAGTGTAAATTATCCCCTTGGGGGCTTTATGAAGGAAAAGGATGCCTTCTGTATTCATCCCTATTGTTTGTCTTTGCTGGGTTTGATCAACTCTTTGATTTGTGGAAGCTTGTTATCTGCATGTGTTGGTTAGAAAAATATCTAAACTTGGTGTTACCTATTTGATGTTTGCGAATAAGGCGCTTGAGCCGATTATAGCGGCGTGATGGCCAACGAACTGGATCGGTGAAAATCGAGTCCTAGTGCTGGGGCCGGTGGTGATGGTTTTGAGGGCCTAGGGCCGCGCTCGAGGGGTCAAGTTGAGCTCATCGGGGAACGTACGACGAGGCCATGTATGGGTGAAGAGTTGTGTAAAGACCGAGCTCATGAGAAGCATGCTTGGGGTCGTTGAGGGCATAGGAGTCCAGGATAGGCACTGAGACCGGCGATGCAAACTGGTGAAAATCGAGTTCTGGTCGCAAATGAGATGTTGAGTTTTGTGCTTCGACTGGTGGAAACCGAGTCTCAATTGCTTAGGCGCTTCGTAATGCCGAGAGTAGAGAAGTTTGGACGAGGAGGAACAATGTGTCACATGGGTCAAGGGCCGCTTGTGAGACTGTGTAAATTCCTCCTACAAAGTGTGCAATGACTACAAAGGATGTTAAACACAAAAGACATGTGCAAAATATAAAGAGTAATTACATTGTGATATATCAAAAAGATACATCTTGTCCCACCGAGAGTTAAGCTCGGCCTACACATGGTGGAGCCTCGTTAAATCCTTTCGTGGGAAAAACCCAGTGGGAAAAAACCACCTAGTGGAGGAAAGAGTACTCTAGCCTTGTTGTAATTTAAGGGTGGAACCTTAGTTGTAGTAGGTATGTATGGAGGCCGCGTTCCAGGATCGTGGGAGTTCTCGTCCGAAGAGCTTGGCAATTCTATAAGCACCCTTTCCGAGGACCTCTGTGATTCGGTAAGGGCCTTCCCAGAGCAAGCTTGCCTTCTCCGACCGATTTTCTTTGTGGTTCAATCTTTCGAAGAATGAGGTATCCTTGTGCAAAATTTTGTGGGTGACACGCTTGTCGTACTTTTGAGCAATCTTAAAGTTTCATTGCCTCTTCTCTGATTTTGGCTAGCTCTCGTTCTTCTTCGATAAGGTCGAGCTTGGCGACTTGAGCTTCTGCATTGCCTTGTTCCTCGAAGGTAATTTTACGAAGGCTAGGCTCTCCGATCTCAACAGGGATCATGACCTTTGCTGCATAAACGAGCCGATAAGGGGTCTCAGAGGTGGAGGACTAGGTAGTTGTGTTGTAACTCTAGAGTACTTCGGGTAGCTCTTCAGCCCAGTATCCCTTGACCCAATCGAGCTTCCTATTTAACCTTGTTAGAATGACCTTGTTGGTTGTCTCAACTAGGCCGTTTGTCTATGGGTGCTCAACAGACGAGAAAAAAGTTGTTGGATGCCGAGGTTTGAGCAAAACTCTCAAAATCGACAATCTGTGAACTATGTTCCGTTGTCGCTGACGAGCTCACGTGGTATTTCATACCTACAGATGATATTTTTCTAAACAAACTTCTGAACTTTGTCAGTCACAATTATAGATAGGGGTTCAACATCCATTGATTTGGTGAAGTAGTCGATCGCTACAACCAAATATTTGAATTGCCTCGGTGCTAGGGGAAATAGACCGAGGAGGTCTATGCCCCATTTGTGTAATGACCAATTGATGTTCGAGCTATGGTTTAGGGTGCAGTTGAGAGACTTCCGAAAATCTTTGGCATTTGTCATATTTTTTGACGTAGAGACTACAATTTACTTTCATGCTTGGCCAAAAGTAGTCGGCCCGAAGGATTTTGGCCGTTAGGGATCTTCCTCGGATGTGGTTGCCACAGATGCCATCATGGACTTCCGCCATTATAGTGGCTATTCGAGGTCGGGCAGCACACTTGAGAAGCGATCACGAGTAGCCCTTTTGTAAAGTTGGTTATCAAAGAGTGTGTAATAACTTATCATTCTTTTGAATCTACATGGATTAGAGACGTTGTTGGTCCAAGGGTTGCCCCTATGCCTCGATCTCTATTTTGATGATAACAAACATGAAACTAATGCATTTGTGGAGTTTTGAATTCAGGTTGATGGTGCGATACGCGTGCGAACTTTGTTCGAAGAAATGCCAAGAAATGTCAAAAACGGTTCCGACGACGATCGCGTAGAATCCAAGGATTAGAAATAGAAATTATGTAATATGACTCTAGAAATTCATCCTAAACCTGATTGTAATGTTTTCCAAGTCAAACGTCGGAAATGAAACCCGGATTGAAACGAACATTGCGAGAAGAAATCAGCAAAAAATAGTTGGTTTCCAGAGTTCGGCCGATGGGCGGTCGACGGCCGATTGACCGGCCCATTAGCCGGCCATCGACCGGTGGAGTACCAAAACGGACAGTGGACTCTGGTCGATGGTCGGTCGACCGACCTTCGACCGACGATCGATCGGGCGACGTCTAACGGGCAAAAAAATGCTCGTTGGGTGCCCTATCCGAGTGAGGGGTTATTAATACCCCTCATAAACACTTACCTAACCTCTCTTACTATTCACTAAGCCTTCAAGAGAGATTTCTAAGCCCTCCAAAGTTGATTTTCACACCCGAGCTTCGACAATTGATCTTCTACTCAGAGTGTTCTTCGCGTCTCGACTCCGGCTTCAAACCGCATCTTTCGAGTTGAGGAGTTGAGGCTTTGAAGGCTAAGAAAGGAGCACACTAGCTTGGTTCATTCCCTTGCTCCTTTAAATCTTGTTTTCATTGTTGCTAAAATGTTTTTTCATTGTTAGCTTGTAAGGGTGTGCTAGGTAAACATATTTGGGTTTTTTTGTAAATTTGTGTTTTGCCTAAGTGAATAGGTATTGAGGCTTTCTCAAAGGGTTGAGAAGTGAATCCTCATTGTATTCAAAGGGAAACACTTAGTCTATAAAGAGGTTTGATTAAAAATTCTTGGTGTGGAGCTAAGGAATTGGAGTAGGCGGTTGGCCGAACCACTAAAATTAATTGCGTTTGCATTGTTTTGATTACTCGCTTTCATTTGATATCTTCACTTGTCAAAGCATCACAATTTGGTTGCGAACGAGTTTGAATCGAAGAGAATTAAAATTAAACCTAATTTTAGCTACACACTATTCACCCCCCCCCCCCCCCCATCTAGTGTGGATATTTGAACAACATTTGATATCATAGTAAGGTCATAGGATTAGATTTAACCATCTTTCATACAACTTAGAATGTTTAGCGAAATCCAACTAGCTCAAGGGTCCTCTACTCATACTCCACCAATCTTCGATGGTAACAACTATGCCTATTGGAAGATAAGAATGAATAGCTCCCTTCAATCACTAGGCATGGATGTATGGAGGATGTTTCAAGTAGAGTATAAGCAACCCACTAAGAATATGGATGAGTGGAACCCAGAAGAGATTAGACTCTTTAATGCAAATGCCAAGGTCATTAATGCACTGTATTGTGCCCTATCCATTAATGAGTTTAATCGTATTTCTACTTGTAAGTCTGCTTTTGAACTTTGGAATGTCCTAGAGACTACACATGAAGGCACTTCACAAGTTAAGGAATCTAAGATAAACCTTGTCATCCATTAATGAGTTTAATCGTGTTTAAAATGCTTTATTGTCAAAAAAATATCCCCTTTAAGGTGCTTCGGTATTTTCCACTGACACCGAGGATTCAAAGGTTATTCATGTCGAAAAAGACTGCCCCCTATATGAGTTGGCATGCAAGAAGTCGTGATGATACAATAATGACTCATCAATCCGACAGTGAAGCATGGAAACATTTGGATATGTGTTATCCTTCATTTGCTAGGGAGACTAGCAATATCAGGTTGGGATTGTGTACAGATGGTTTTAATCCATTTGGTAATTCGGCAACTCCGTATTCAGTATGGCCAGTGTTGTTAACAGTTTATAATTTGTCACCCTCAATGTGTATGAAAGATGAATTTATCTATATGTCGATGATTATTCCGGGTCCTATGGGTCCTCGCAAAGAAATTGACGTATTTCTCCATCCCCTAATTAATGAACTCAAAACATTATGGGCTGAGGGAGTTATCACTTATGATTGTCACCGGAACCAAAACTTTACTTTACAAGCTGCTATATTGTGGACAATCAATGATTTTTCGGCCTATGACATGTTGTCTGGTTGGAGCACGCACGGGCGACTCTCTTGCCCGTATTGAATGGAACACTCAAAATCCTTTAGTCTTGAGAATGGTCAGAAAATTTCCTTCTTTGATTGTCATCGCCGGTTCCTACCGTCTAACCATCAGTATCGAAGGAATCGTGATAAATTTTCCAAGGGTAGAGTCGAAAGAGATGAGCCACCACCGATGTTGTCTGGTGAACAGATATTAGCACGTGTTCAATTGCTTCCAGAGTTTACTTTTGGTCGGAATGTAAGAATTTCAGGCTTTGGTCAAACACATAACTGGGTGAAAAAAAGTATCTTTTGGGAATTGCCGTATTGGAGTTCATTACTGATTCGACATAATTTGGACGTCATGCACATTGAAAAAAATATGTTTGATAATATTTTTAACACTGTGATGGATATTTTTGGCAAAACTAAAAATAATGTAAATGCCCGACATGATGTGAAAATACTTTGTAAGAGGCCTAAGTTAGAGTTGCAAGAGGTCAACAGACGACTTCATAAGCCAAAGGCATCGTATGTGTTAAATAAACAACAGATGAAAGATGTGTATCAATGGATCAAAGAACTCAGATTACCTGATGGATATGCCTCAAACTTATCTCGATGTGTAAACATCGATGAATGTAAAATATCGGGATGAAGAGCCACGATTGTCATGTATTCATGCAGAGATTGCTTTCGGTCTCATTTCGAGATCATCTACATGATAAGATTTGGGGTCCGTTGATAGAATTAAGTATGTTTTTCAGAAACATTTGTGCAAATGTACTTCGTGTCGAAGATATGTCAGCACTTAAAAATAATATTGTTGAAATCATATGCAAGCTGGAGCAATTTTTTCCTCATGCATTTTTTGACTCGATAGAGCATCTACTGATACACTTGGCATACGAGGCACGAGTTGGTGGCCCCGTTCAATACCGGTGGATGTACTTATGTAAAAGATACATGAATCGTCTGAAGAAAAAAGTAAAGAACACCGCCGAAGTTGAAGGTTCTATATCAGAAGCATATATAATTCAAGAAATTTTAACATTCTGCTCATTTTATTTTGAATCAACCATCAAGACAAGACTTAACCGTCTTCCATGGAACGACAATGGGGGAGCTCGACCATCAGATGGTTGTTTAAATATCTTTGATTACCCCGGTCGTGCTTTGGGTTCTCGTCTGTCTCGATTCTTAAATGATGAAGAGTACCATTTGGCCTACTTATACGTTTTACTAAACCGTCGAGAGATTGAGAAGTTCATTGAAATATCTGACATTGAGATGGTGATAAAATACTCAATTTACAGCGACGAGGAATTAGAAAGATTACGGAATCGTGAGTTCCCTAATTGGATATAAATAATCAAATCTTTGAGTTTGCTAGTGGACCGGCACGACTTGTACAGTGTTATAATGGTTATTTTTTCAATGGATATAAATTTCACACACTTGAATATTTATCTACAAAAAAGACTATGAATGTCGAGGTCTGCGTCAAAGGAACAACGTATGCTGAATGTGATGTTGACTTTTACGGACTATTGGAAGAAGTTATAGAATTGCAATTTTTCGGATGTAAATCAGTTGCCCTTTTTAAATGTCATTGGTTTGATACAAGCGATAGGGGCATGAGAGTTCATCCAAAGTATAAACAACTGGTCGAAGTCAATTACAAATCAAAATTGCCTTCAAATGAGCCATTTGTATTGGCATCTCAAGCTGAACAAGTATATTATATGCAGTATCCGTCTCGAAAGAAAGATAGTGCAGATTGGCGTGTAGTCTGTAAGACTAAAGCCAGAGAAAAAATTGACCCGATAGTTGGAGAGAATGAGCCAGCAAATGACTTCTATTAAGAGGAAGATCCTTCCGAAGTGGAACGAGATAGTCCAATACTAAAGGATGATGACATAGAGTTAGTTCAATTGGAAATAGAATACGTTGATGACGACGATAATGAAGTTGAGGAAGGACAGAATGATGAGAGAGAGACGAAGAAGAATTTCAAGATTTCGATACAAAAGAACAAGAAGAAGAGTATTACACGGATGATGATAATGACGATGACGAATAATTGTAAATGTGAAGTATATATTCAATTATTAAATATATTTATTAATCTATTATGTACAATCTAATTATATTAAATTTTTACAGCTATATATGGTTCGAAATATCAGTTCTCGAGGAGGCATTCCTCGTAGGACCCCCCGACGATTACTACCCGCCCCACCTGTACCCACTGACCCTTCGCCTTCCACCACCATCCCCCCACCTCCAGCCACCATTCCCCCACCTGATCCATCCATCATTCCCCTAGCTGATTTGGTGACCATCCCCCTACCTCCAGCCACCATCCCTTCAACGATCCAGGCCCGTCGACATTGAGATGTAGGCCACGAGGGCCTAACAGAATTCTCCCTCCGCCACCAGAGGGACAACTATGCAGAACAGTTAGTGTGCGCGAAAGAAGGTAAGTATATGCATTAATTATTTCTTATAACTTATTTATAATTTAAAATATCATAATATGAATTTATATTTGGTGCAGATTTGAGCAGGAGGACGTCCCCCGCATGATAGAGGGGACGATCAGAAAGTTTATGAACGGAGCGTAGCCTACATGGTCTCACGTGCCCCGTGAGCATATGAATTTATCGTAGCGGGACTTCACGGTAAGTATATTTTATTAAATTAATGTTAATGTTAAATATTCATCGATAATAATATTTTTTTTTTTGTAGGGCCATTATATATGGCCGGAGGACCAGACCACTTTTGTGGAGGCTGCATGGGAGTGTGTTGCCCGCGCTCGCTATAATGGGCTGCTTCAGTAGGCCCGTCAGACTGTGATGAGATGCTGGGGGCCTCACAGATAGGGCAGACTCAGGGACACACCCCCGAGTGGATTCCTAGCCCTGTGTGGGACCAGCTCGTTGAGCGGTGGGACACACCTGAGTGACAGGAGGTCTCCCGGACTGCGTTGAGAAATCACATGTCCGGGGGGGACGACACGGGCGCGCACCACACTGGTGGCTCCATCTCTTTTGCGATTCATGAGCGTCGTATGGTATGTATAATTTAATTATTTTAATTAAATTATATATTGTGTATAATGAAACTAATGTATTTTTTTTCTAATGTAAGACGCACGTGACGGAGGATGGCACCGTCCAATGCCCGTCGATGATGGAGGTGTTTGAGCGCACCCACCGTCGTCGACGAGGAGCGGGGGACTACGTTGATAGCAGAGCCTCGTATATAATGGTAAGTATTTATATATGTCTATTTGATTTACACAATTTTTATTTATAGTTTATATATATTTAAAATATAAACATGTGTACGAAACTTACACGATGACTGTGATCGAGCCTGGAGGGACACCGGAGGAGTTCAACGCAGGAGCTTGGGTGGTGGCTGGGAGCACGACCGTGTTTATGGCTTTACAAACAATGGCCATGCACGCGCCGTGCTCGGGCCACTTGGGGCACCGACCCCTCTGACTGCGGGTGAGCTGCCCTCGATATCCCGAGCGCAAGACCAGAACCGAATAGCGGCCATGGAGTTGGAGCTCACCCAACAAAGACAAGCAATGGAGGAGCAGAGGCTGGCGATGGAGGGGCAGAGGCTGGAGATGCAGGAGCAGAGACGGGCGAATGACGAGTTGAGACAAACGATCCAGAACATGCAGACACTCCTCACTCAAATTATGTCTCACTCTGGCCTTCTAGTGATGATGTCGCAGCCATCGTCCTCCTCGACCCAGTCGACGCTCCCGACCCAGTCGTTGTTGACTCCACCACCTCCACCGCAGCTGTGAGATTTTGATTAATTGTATTTTGTTTATATTTTGATACTTGGTTGTATATAGACGATATTTTGATAATTGTTTGCCTCCGGTTTGAGGCTGAGATTGATGATATTTATATAAAACTTGTATATTTGGTTTCAAATGCATGTGTATGATGTTTTCCTGATTGTAATATGTGATTGAAAATAGTTTGTAGTCGATATATCATTGTATACAAGAATTTACAAAATTTTCAGTTTTTTCAGTTATAAGATACACCTTTAGCCACGGCTTACCCACAGTTCACCGTCACTAAGCCGTGGCTGAAAGCTTATCATAAATGGCGGATGGTCTGGGCAGCACCAAATATCACGGTTGCTAATAGTTTCACCGACGGGACTGGGCCGTGACTGATGGTTGGTATCAGTGACAGCTCCTGGAGCTGTCACTGATGTTTTTTAATCAGCGATAGCGCATGCGACTGTCGCTGATGATTATGTGTGACAGCCGCGCTCGGCCATCACAACTTATCTGAGACGCACTCATCAATGATGGCTTTTTGCCACGGTTTGCGTCGTCTGTGATATCTATCACCGACGGTTCAGCCACGGTTTGAGCCGTCGGTGATGATGACAATTCTAGTAGTGAGATTTGGGATGAATAGAGCCAAGATTGCTTCAACCTCATTGAGCACAGCCATCAAGCTTGATAAGGATGAAGACGATGTAAAGGTAGATGAAAAGCGATATCGAGGTATGATCGGTAGTCTCTTTTACTTATACCGCAAGTAGACCCGATATAATGTTTAGTGTATATGCATGTGCTAGATTTTAATCATGCCCAAAGATGTCTCATTTAAGTACGGTAAAATGCATATTGAGATATCTAAAAGGCACAGTTGAATTAGGATTATGGTATCCATGTGATGCATCTTTTGAGTTACTTGGTTTTTGGGATGCCGATTTTGCTGGATCTAAAGTAGATAGAAAAAGCACTAGTGGGTGTTGTCAATTCCTAGAGATGAGTCTTGTTTCTTAGTTTTCCAAGAAACAAAACTCGGTTGCACTTTCAACTATCGAAGCGGAATACATCGTCGCGGCTAGTTGTTGTACACAAGTCATTTGGATGAAGCAAACCCTTTTGGATTATGGACTTAGCTATTCATGCATACCTATAGATTGTGATAACACTAGTGCAATTAACTTAACCAAAAATACGGTATTACATTCTAGGACTAAACATATTGACCTAAGACATAATTTTCTTAGAGACAGTGTAGCTAAGGGTAATATTTCCATAGAATTTGTACCTATCGATAAACAATTTATGAATATAGTTACAAAACCCTTAAATGAGGAAAGCTTTACCAACTTAAAGATGCAATTAGGAATTTGCATGCCTTTTGAAAAATTGATTTTTGTGTAGTATCATCACACTCATGCAATGCCTTGTAGGTTAGACTTTGCGATTTATCGATGTTTGCCTTCCATAGGCTCACATTGGTAGGGAGGATTATAATGGTAGGTGATACTTGGTTTTTGTGGATTTCTTGGTTTCCATGATGAAACTCATTAATAATACAATGTTTCTTACCCTTTTTGATTGATGTCAAAAGAGGGAGAAAATATTTGGTCACATTTGTTTTATAATGCATATAGATAGGGGGAGTCATAAGTTAGATATGCATGTTGATAGGGGGAGCATATGTTAGTTTTCCATTTTGGCTTATCAAGAACTCACAAATGAATACTTAGAATTGATGAAATTTTATGCTTTGTATATCATCATCAAAAAGGGGGAGATTGTTGGCCCAAGGATTTCCCATATGCCCAGTGGCGGACACAGAAATTTCAATGAGGGGGGCCCAATTTAGAATATAAAAATTTAATAAATATTATTTTAACTCTTCATTCTCAAAATTTTTAATTAAAATCACAACTTATAATAGTATAAATTTCTTTTTCTATTTTTATATTTTGAAAATATTGCTAAAATAATTAAAGCTCTTGTTAAAATTCTTTCATCTAATTAAATTATCCAAAACAAGCTCTATTATGATGCGGCCGTCGTCTTACTCATCTCGATTGCCAACTTTATGAAGCTATATGAAGAAAACTAAAAAATTAGTAAGAGATTAATAAAATTATAAATACATATAGAAAAATAATTGCTCTTTGTTGCATTAATAGTACTTAATATTATATTAAAAGTAAAAACTAACTTGACACCGTGAAAATAGTATTATATAATTAATATAGATGTATTTTAGATATGGATTCTCAACTAAATAAATTTCACAATCATTAATGAAATATAACATAATTTTTATTCATTTTCTTGGATGTTTGATGAGAAAATTAATTATTCAATCATATATTGAATAACTCATACGTAAAAGTTCACACAACTTTATAGTATGAGCATGGATAATAGCATAGAAAAAAATATTAGAAATAAATTAAACCAACATGAGAGCTTTAGATGTAAAAAACTAATGGAGAGAATTTTGAATTTAGCTTATAAACTAATAGAAACATTTTTGAAGTTAAGTGAGAAATTAATAGAGAAAATTTTGGAATTTTTTTAATTAAAAATCAAATTTTATATTTAGTCATTATGAAAAAAAGTAAATAATGAATATAGAAGATAAGAGATAAGATTCGAACCTAAGATCTATAAGCAAAAAATTAAAATAACTAACCACTAGGCTATAAATACATTAGTAAAAGAAGTTGAAATCAATAATAGTAATGCAGTTTTACAATATATATATTTTAAAATTATCAAATTATATTTAATTTTTAATATTTTGGAAAAATTCAGGGGGGGGCAGTGACCCCATTGGCCCTAAGATCTATTTTGATGATAACAAACATGAAACTAGTGCATTTGTGGAGTTTTGAGTTCAGGTTGGTGGTGCGATATGAAAGAAATAGTTCTATTGAGCCAATCACATGATGATGTGTAGAGAACTATTTTTGGTTAATGAATAATATGAGACAACTTTTCATCATATGTTGCATCTATATTTGTATATATTAGATTATGATGAACCCCATGAACCCAGACAATTGATTCTAAGGCCATGATGAGATCATGCCAGTGAGACTTGGAATCCAGATGCCCCTGTTCTAAATGTTTCCAGTCATAGGATCACCAATTAGGGGATTGATGGTTTCGAATAGACTGGTGCACTTGGTACATCCCTTATACGAAAAGGGGTAGTTGATCTCACAGTTACCTATGAGCTGTCATTAATGTATAAGTGCATGTGCTCATTAGGGAATGAGTTCACTGAACGGACCTACACGAGGGACACATAATGGAATCTTACATGAGTGTCAATAGGATGTTCCTCGGGTGATAATAGGTGCTAGCAGTCATTGGACCTGAGGTTGTCATGGTTACCTTGTGAGTGACGACCAATTTCTTTGGTTCTATCCCTACATGGCCCTCAACGTCATGTGCCGGGTATTACTGGGCATGAGGAAGCATTCATGAGGGTAGGTGAGCAACCAACATGGAATCGATTACTCCTAGTGAGAGGAGATAATGTCCTATATGTCCATACAAGTGTCGACTTGGGAATCTCTGGCTAGAGTAGACATGAAAGTCCGAAAGTTGTTTCTGGCATTTCATTATTGAGACGACATCTTGCCGGGTGGAATACATATGAATCAGAATTAGGGTTTGTAAGTTGAATGACCACACTAGAGGGGGGTGAATAGTGTGTCAACTAAAACTTTAGCCTAAATTCGGTCTTAACTGTTTCTTGATTACTTTAGGCAAATCACAATTTATTAGCAAGCGGAAGAAAGATAAATAACAAGTAATCAAACACGCACAAGAGCAATGCTAAGACAATGAATTTATAGTGGTTCGGCCCCAATGCCAACTCCACTACCTAAGCACCCACTTAGGATTTCAAACTCTAGTTTACTAGATTAAGTGTATCCTACAAGAGGATTTACAAGCTAAGGCACCGACCCTCACAATCGATGGTTACTCTAACACCCGAGAGTACCTCCAACACCTCTTCTTCTAAGGACTACACAACTAACCCTTGCAAACTAAGTTTACACCGGTGGATTTAAGCCTCTACACCAAGGCTACCACCATACACACAAACCTAGCACCCTAGTTTTTCACAACTTGATATACAATGAGAATAACAATAAAATACAAATATAAATAGAGCAAAAATACAATCAATATAATACTTATCTCCAACACAAGATCCTAGCTTCCTCTTGATGCCTATGATGATGAAACACAACGTTGAAGGCTCAATCAATGAGGTAGAAGCTCAAAGCTAAGGTTTGAGAGAAATGGCTCAAGAAAGGCTCCAAATATTGTTAGAATGGCTCAATGAATAGTTAGGAGCCTTAGGAAGGAAGTTTTTGATGTATTTATAGAGTTGATATTGGGGTATGTAAGGAAAGAGCCGTTCAAACCTTATTAAATTTGAAAAAAGCCGCTTGGGGGCATTCTGAGAATTTTGAGCAGTTTTTAAAAAACTGGATGGGGGCATTTTGGGAATTCTGGATAGTATAGAGGTTTCTAGCCTCTAAGCCTTATTTTTTAGGTTAACGGTTTTCAAAAATTTCTTTAAAAAATTTCTTTAATTTTTTTTACCTAAGAAACAATTATTGAGACTTTTGATGGCAAGATAATATCTAAATTAAGTAGCACTCCAAGGAGCCCCCTATAATTAGAAATTTTCAAGACCGTTTTCTAATTTTTCTAGTTTTTAAGTTTTCGGGGTTCGGGTTTCATTTTTTTTGGATTGTGAACTTAATGAGGACATCAAACTAAAGCTTAGAAATGTTTACAATAAAAGAAATTAAGTTCTAAACTAATTTTGACATGCTCGACTCCGAAGCCTCTCATTCTTGATCTTTTGTTATTTTTCCGATTGGGGACGTTGCATAAAAAACAAATATGGAATCTGAAAATATTTCTTGCTCAAACATTAGTTCCATGTTTATTATCATCAAAACTGAGATTAAGACTAGGTTGAAAACCTTAGGCTAACAATCTCCCCCTTTTTTATGATGACAAACAACATTTAGAAAATATTTTCATATTAACACAAAGCACTACATTAACACAAATAACCTATTGAGGCTGTGTTATATACCTCTATAAGTCAATTATTTATCCCTAAAAGTTTTAGAGTCATATCAATTAAGTGACTCTATTGCTGTTGTTTCTATAGAATTTTAGAGGCTAAATTGAAATAAATTTTTATTTAACTCTAAAACATATAAATAGAGACAAAAAATATTGACTCTAAAATAACCAAAAGTAGCTAATCTAATTATCTCTATATACTTTTTAGAAGCAGATATAAACAATTCCATATGTTATAAGTAAAACATTCTTATTAGTCTCTATTTACATTTTCGAAACAGATTTAATTAACCAAAAGGATCTAATCTAATTGTCTCTATATACTTTTTAGAAGCGGATACAAACACTTCTAGATGTTATAAGAGGAACATTCATATTAGTCTCTATTTACTTTTTAAAAACAAATCTAATTGCCTCAATGTTCAAGAAGCAAATGCATTAGTCTCTATAATATGTATTTAGAGGCACATTATTAAGACTCTTATTTTTAGAATTTAAATAAAAATAATTATCAAAATATCAATAAGCTTCAATAAATATCAATAAGCTGAATTTGATTTCCGCTTTAGTATGAAATATATAGAAAAGTTATACTAAAACATTTACCTCTTAATACCATTTAGAGCATATAGCAATTAAGATTATACCAAACAGAAAATAATCACATATTCATAATTTACAAATTACCATTGCCCATGTAGATAATAACAAAACCTAACTTGGTTTTCATTCACAATTTATCATTACCCATGTACATTCACAATTTATTATTGATTAATAACAGCTCCTATTATGTAATTGCATTCATGATAAAAATACAAATAGAAAGCAAGATTCCTCCAAAATTTCATGTCCGCCACAAGTGACTTCAGCATACTGAGATCATGACAAAAAAGTGGAGCAAAATCGGCGCTTATTATGGTGAAAATACACTTAACCCATAGTCAGAAACTTTAAGGACGCCATAAGAACTTTCTGGCTGCAGGGAATGGGTAAGTTTATTAATTTTGATTAAACAATCCTGTGACTAACTAGAAAGACGGTAAAACTCAAAGAAACCAAGTGCGTTATAAATTACAACAATGAAAATTATTATCAGAGAATCAATTAGTGAATATATCAAACCTTAAGGTCTCTATGATGAGTTTCCATAGTGAATACACCTCTACTATGGCAGTAATCTATTGCGATGAGTTGCTAGAAGTATCCCCTTGCTTCATCTTCTTTTAACTTGCCATGGTTGACCTATATAAATACTTGCTTTTGTCAAAATCAAATAGAAGAACTTTTGCTTGAATACTCACTGCTATAAATATATCCAGTAAAACTTGAAAGGCATTTCAATATTAAAATTGATATGACAATAAACTTGAAGAATGGGTTTTTGTCATCATGTGTACTCGATATTCAATCTCTACAATACCATATTTAATGGTTTATTTGATGTACTTTATTTTAGAATTGATCCTATATGATTGTGATATATCATATAAGTTGCAGCACTAAAGAAATAATTTGAAGCACTAACATAATAATATGCAGTAGAAAAAAAAACAATAGATGGAGTATACCAACCTGGAGCAAGCCAAGCAAGTATCATGAATGCAACATCAACTTTACAAGATAACCCATCTGTAGGATACTTTTCTTGCAGTACTTGATGAATATGATGCATATGCAAAATACTAAATGAAAATGCATATGAGAAACATGGAAATGCATAATAAAAGACAGTGATTGTATTAATTAATAATAGATTTAACATAATCAAGTGTTTGAATTTCTTCAGAATAAAAGGAAATGCCACAAAATTTAATAATCCTAACTTCATACGAGACTGATTTGCTTCAAAATTCTCAACTATGATCAACTATGGTAAACTTAACAAGTAAACCAACCATACTGAATTTCTGATACTGGAATCCTACTTTAGGTAATGGTTACTTATTGAATAATTAGCATTCTTAAACAAAAAAGAATTTTATATACCTATAATTATCTCATATAATTATAGTATTGCCAAATGTCAATTACCCATACATGTTCCCAACTATATGAAATCTAAAATTATAATCGAAGAAGGGCCATAGGATAGACAGATATCAGTATCCAAACACTATCCATAATAAGGATAGCAGTGCACAAATGCAACATATACTTACCACATGTTATCTTGTTTTGATTTTTCGGAAATTGCCTCACCAGATCAGCCTAAATGAAGATAATAAATAAATCACAGTTATATTGGACACTATCATACATATAAATTATATTAAAGTGAAAAAATCATGTGATGAAAGATTACTGATTCCTAACCAAAAAAATTACAAACTGCCACAAATATATTTAGGAAAAGATGGAACTTCCAATGAAAATTAGCTACCCTAGCTGGTTCATGTAACCAGATGAGGCTTATCTGAAGTTGAGTTCTGAGAGGGCTGAATATGAACAGTGAGATTTTTTATTTGCATAGAACTCAAGTTGACTTCAAGGCTAATGAAAATTCTTAGCAAGCTTAGATAGGAGATACTAAAGCCTCAGTTTTTCTGTAGGATAGGTTGAGACTTTAGAGGTGGAATTTCGAATAGTTGATTAATTTATGTGAAAACATAAATTGTTTCCTACCTCTGCTTCACATCTTTGAAAACCTAAAGCTTTAAGTTACCATAAGCTAGGAGTACCATGTACACTTGCCAATATGCACGTTGGACTACTGAGGTATATGACACTCAATTTCAGTACTCATTCATGCATGAGAAAGGAATGCATATACAGGTGATTGATATTGATGACTTTGTCATACAAGACTAAATCAGATTGTAGCAAAAATCTAGCTCCATTTGTTGGGTAGTACAAGCATAATTTCTTGTTAAAAATTAGGTCTAAAGGTGGTAGGTGTTAAATAGTTTACAAAATAGAATAACAAGAACATAAATATAAGAGGCAACAAAACTATTATTTTAATTCACTATTCTCCTATTGCAAATCATGCACTTATTACATGTAGAGTCTATTATTTTTATTATTTGACATGAAGGATCTTTAATTGGAATAGAACTCAATCTTAAACTTTACACCTATAAATCGAGAAATATGCTTTCTTGCTATGGGATGAAGCTCCATATTGACAACATCCATACATGATGAATGGAATGTGCAAACAAACAATAAGTATAAAAGTCAGCATATACGTACCCGTCATACACGTGAGGTGATTAGAATCACATTGATCATCGAGAGCAAAGTCTTTTGTGGAATTTAATATGAGTTTACCCTTTCAATACCTTCTGGAATAAAGGATCCTTGGTTATCAGGCATTGTTGGCATATGTAGAGGAGCACCAACACCACCAAATTCCCTGCAAAATATGATTCATAAATGAGCAAAAGAAAATTTTGCTCCTTTAGGAGGAGCAGTTTGATGATTTAAAATATAAGAACAAATGAGATTCACATTTCTCATAATTATAGAATCTCCACGTAGCACTAAAGGACAAACAAACAAGAATAATCATACTCCTTTTTCATTTAGCTTATATGTACTTGTTAAGAATATAATGTTAGACTCAGCCTCTTATGAACAGCTTAAGCTTTTGCAGTAGTTGCTCTGCCAATCAAATTTAAGAGGTTCATACCAATTACCAATTAGCATAGCATACCAATTATAGAATCTCCACATATCACTAAAGGACAGGCAAACAAGAATAATCATACACCTTTTTCATTTAGCTTATATGTACTTGTTAAGAATATAATGTTAGACTCAGCCTCTTATGAACAGCTTAAGCTTTTGCAGTAGTTGCTCTGCCAATCAAATTTAAAAGGTTCATACCAATTACCAATTAGCATACCATAGGAAATATTCTTTCATCTAAAGATGTCTTTTAATCATTTTAGAATATTTTAATATGATTAAAATATTAAAATGTAACTTCTATTTTAATCATACCATAGCTTCTCTTTCATTACTTCTATCCAAGTTCTCTTCAGTTATCTATCCCCCTTGTATCGCACCAAATGACCCTATTTGAAGATATTTTAATCATATTATCATATTTTCCCCATCTTCACCTAATTTATCTATATTGCCTAGATCATCTAATAGCTTACCTCATAATGGGCAGTTGAAATTTTCTACTATTTCAAGCAGTGTTAGTTGTAATTACCATTATTCAAAATTCAATTTTGACCTAAGTTAAACTAACAATCTTCCATTACATCATATATGAGAATAGAAATCCATAATTATCCTATATGAGAATAGAAATCCATAATTATCCTTTATAGTTTCTTGTGGCTTTGGAATGTATGAAGGAAACAAATAAATAACTAAAAAACAAAATAATTACAGGCTTGTTATATCATTCCTAGGAATGTTACGCTATGGCTCTAATGTGTATCACCTATTACTTAGTCAAATTTAGATAATGTGTAATCTTAGCAGCTTAAGCGTCTTACAAGAAGTTGGAGTTATGAACAGAACTACAACAGATTGATTAAAAGAAGGTTCAACTAGCTAAAGATCAAAAACAATAAGAGCACATAACCAAATCTCTCTTAATGGTCAATTAAAGATCAGAAACAGCAAGAGCACGGTAAAAGCGACCATCTTCTTGTATCAGTATGCAGTGATATCACATACTCTATTTAAAATTTACTGTTTAAAACTCTGGTGAGTTGAAAAAAAAAAGACACAATGTCTATTCTTACTCAAATATAATTGGAAGGAAAAGAGCATGGGCACAAGTATATATGTTCAAGATATGAACCAGTAGTTTCTACTTCCTACGCAACAAATGCTTCAACTAGACTTCATATCTTCTGCTATCATGTAATTGCCATTCATTTCATAATGGATTCATATTTTTTTTTGCTGCAAGTACCATAACCTTCATAAAATAGAAAAGAAAAACAGGCAAACCATTCTTTTGATAGGTGCTCAATTGGCCTGATTTAATTGGCATGGAAATAGCGAGTGACTTGTGCAACCAGAACCAGCATTAATTCCTAATTCAGCCTCAAGAAAAAGGTCAGCATCGTAAGATTCATAACTAAGAGGAACTTGATGGCTCACCGAAAAATAGCACTTGGAGGACGGCACCCACAAATTGGAGCTCCCACAAGAAGGCAGCCAATAGCTGCAAACTGTTCGATTTATTTCTGCTATAAAAAAAAGAAGAAGCAAAAACACAAAGATAAAAATGAAAGGTAAACTCGATTCAAGATCGCTTTTGGGGAACAGTGAGAGGGAGAACACAAGGAGGCAACCTGAGAAGGAACTTCAGCTTCCACCTCTAGCTTTTCCCTTCTCTCCTGCTCCTCTTCCTCCTCTTCCTCCTCTTCGTCCTCTTCGTCCATGTAGTCATTGAAGTTGGTGAAGTCATGGAGCGGGTGCCTACGAAGTGGGCGGAGGGTCCGGCGTGGCTTTGCCTTAGGCGGAGGGGGCGAAGGAGAGTGGTGGAGGCGGCCTCCTTCAGTCCTCTTTTGCGGCTAGCCACTATTCTTTGTCGCCGCCGCCATCATTGCCATAAATAAGGGAAATAAAGATGGCATGAGGGAGAAGAACGGAGAAGATGAGGTTTAGGATTTTCGGAAACGAACGACATGGGGTTTAGATTTCCCAAGGAGACGAGGAGAACGACATGGGATTTATTATGTGAAATACTATGTTAAATATTATTATGATAAGTTTATCATAAATTTATTGTAATGATAAATTTATCATTTAAGTTAAATATTATGTTAAATTTAAATTTAAAAATAAGAAATATATTTTTATTCAATACAATAGAGACAAATAATATATATCATACAGGGACTAATTAATAATTAGCATCTAAAAGTGAAGAATTAGAGACAAGTAAAATTAACTATTGAGACATATTCTCTATTAGTTTCTAATGTGAAGAATTACAAACAAAAACTCTAATTAGTCTCTAATTATGTGCTTCTATAGGCTAATTGTGTTGCAATCAAGGAAGTCAATTATGAGATTTTTTTCCCTATCAACATGCATATCTACGAAAATAAACTCTCCCTATTTATATGCATGGTTTTCCTATATTTTCTTCTACTTTACTTATATTTTTCTCCCCCTTTTGACATCAATAAAAAATGACAAGAAAAATCAATCAAAAGTCAAAGTTGAATCCGTAAAAGATTTTTCAAAAATATGAAAGTCTCAGCTCAAGGGATGAAAACCAAACATCGAATAAGAGATTAGCTCATACATGATATCGTGAAATGATAAATTAAATTCAAGATCAAGAATCATGTAGTAACTTAAGTATCGATATTTTCAAGTATCGGTCAAAGAGTTAAAAATCACTTTAGAAATGATTTTTCTCATTAAATGAGTAGAACGATACCACATGTGAATTCAAAATATCATATTTCAAATTTTATTTGAAAATCTAATTAAAATTTAAAGTATCAAAAAAGTGAGCAATTTGAGAAGAGTGATACTTTAGTAATATTTTCATTAATAAGTATATATTTACTCATGTTTTCTCTAATTTAGGACATATATATCTAACATGAGTGAATCTAAGTATGTCAGGCAAGTTTGGGCATAAAATAAAATTTCTAGGTTACTTTGTTGACTTAGGTCAAAGGGATACTTAAGTATACATAAATTAAACTCTTATATCCTATCAAATCATATCCTTGACGAAATCTTTTGAAACTTTAACAGGAGAAACTATATCTTTTAAGCAATCTATGGGTTCAAGAATCGGCGAAAAATCTATTTTCTAAAAATTCATAAAATTACTGAAAGTCCAGTGGCATTTTCATAAATTTTAGGGTTTTTTTCAAAAGTTATCACTTTTTTTTATTCAAACTTTTCAGACATTGCTGAAGGACCATTTGGGACGAATGTGTCAAGTTTGAACTCAAAATGAATTTTCTAAGTCTATTGTTCAACCTATCTCGATTTTAGCCGAAAATTCATTTTTTAAGTTATCGCTCAAGTTATCAAAATTATTTTTAGAAATAGTTTATCTCAAAGAATAGTGAGAACGATATTAAAAATGGAATCAAAAAAGTATATACAAAATTTCATTTAAAGTTTTCGACGAAAAATTAAAGTATCGGAAAGATTGATATTTTCAAGAGGATGATATTTTGCATTTCTGAAATCCAAGTCAAAATTCCATTATAAATCATATTCTTGATGAATTTTTTTGAAATTTTTACTGGAGAAACTAGATTTTTCAATGAAGATGTAGTTTCAAGAATTAGTTAAAAAGGATTTTTCTACATTTGTCTAGAAATAACTGAAAATGCTAAATTTTTAATGGTATTTTTCGTAATTTTTAGTTATTTTTCAAAACGTGTTCAATTTTCATTCAAACTTTTATGACACCACAAAATGGTCATGTAAAGAGTGTATGTCAAGTTTGAGATAAAAATTATGTCTTTAAGTCAAGATATCAACTTAGCATGGTTTCATTCAAAAATAAGCTAGTTATCATGAAACTTGCTAAGTGTCAATATTATCATTTACTTATGATTTTTCAAATTTAAACCTATGGACACCTAACATGAGTAAATCTAAATATATTCCTCAAATATGGATTAAAAATGAGACCATTGAGTCAATTTGTTGACTTGGGTCAACTTGGTTCAAAAGAAATTATCATGAAATAGCCTCTATGTCATTTTATCTATATCTATTTGAATTTTTCATTTAAAAGAATGGAAACATGGCATACCTATTCCTAAACATGTTTATGATGTTTGGACTTAAAATAAAGTGTTCAAGTTGATTTGTTGACTTGGGTCAAACTTTTCAACTTTAAGTCCCCTAAAGTGATATAATTATCACCTTGTTCATCTACCCATAATTTTTCAAATTTCAATGCATGACAATGAATCATTAACACATCTAAACATATTTATCAACTTTTAACTTAAAATGAAATCTCTAATGAAGGATTTTAACCTAGACTGATTTCATTCAATATCAACATCATGAAGTGGCCTAAGTTATTAAAAAAATTTCTACTCATGAAACTTCAAATATTTATCATGCATAATCAATCATGAGTATAGAGAAATCATTCAAGTATAGTTATTGAGGTAATTAAACTATATTTTAATAAAAGTCAAGATCATACCTCATTTGAGATAAATTTTGCCAAACTTGTCAACTCTCATTCCAATTTCAATCTATTAGCCTTCCATCAATATTTTGATAACTTGCAAGCAACAACCATTAGTAGCATAATGGAAATATGTGACTACTAGCAAGTTAGTATACTAAATAGCAGGGGTTAAGTGCAATGCTTCATTCAAAAGTCTCAACCAAGTTATATAGTAAGGATTCATTTTAAAATGAAGTATCATGATACCAAAATAAATCAAGAGATCTCAAAGTATGAAATATTTGAAAAATTAAGATCCCCAACCCTTCCTATTGATTGAAAAACCGAAAGGCCACAATTAGCCTATGATTTAGAACCGTAAGGTCGCATGAGCCCGTTATAGGCTACATAGGTCTCCAAAGAGATCGGGAAACCAAAAATAAAAAAGCATTTGATAAAATCATATCAAGAGCGGATAAAATCTACTCGAATTACACAAGTATCATACACTCCAACTTGAATGGAACAAAGCAAAGTAAGGAGTTGATACCGGATTACTTAAGATGTCATTTTTCATACCTTAGGCATCATGATGACTTAAAGTTGCAACCAATGATGGATTTTTCATTCAAGTCCATGGTCAATCTCAATTCTTCAATTTCCTTTACCCTTGTGTGGTAATTCCCCCTACAAAAGAAGATGAGACTTTTGGTACCCAAATGACTTTGGGTCCTTGGGGGTGAGTTGACCTTGGAATCCAAAATGTCCTAGCAACACTTGGATTTCTCTTCAATGCGCAATCATAGATAGCATGACAAAAATACCACAACAAAAGCAATGTTCATTAAACTTCTTTTCCTTCTTGCTATGGACATGAGATCTATCATTATAATGCTTGACATGTGAACTATGATGAGCATGAGCATTCTTAAAGAAAACATTCTTCTTTTGAGATTTTCTAAATAAGACATTTTGATTTCTAGAGTTCTTAAAAGAAGGAACATTAACTTTTCTATTCAAGATCAAAATCTCATTTTTTAAATCAGTCATAGACTTATGTAAGACATGTAATTGAGAATTCAACATGCAATTTTTATTTTTGATTTTCACATTTTCAAATTTCAAGTTCTCATTCTCAATCTTGAAATTACTTTTGAAATCATTCTTTTCATGCTTTAATTTATTTTCCAACTCATTATTTTTGGTTCTCAAATTTTCATTTTCATTTCTAAATTTTGAATTATTAATTAATATTTCATTATTCTCAATTTTCAAATCATTATTTTGGCTTTTCAACTCTTTCATTTCTAGCTTCAAATCATCTTGGCAAGGATCAAATGAGCTAGTATTCGTTTTCTCATTTTCTAATTCTAAAGCATGCACATGAGAACTAAGTTTAGAGTTTTCCTTTTTTATCTTTTTAATTTCCTTATTTTTCTTTAAAAGCATGACATACATTTTTTGACATTCTTCTACTAACTCCTCATAAGACATGTTAAGGGAACTACAAGAGTCACTATCAAAATTTTCATGATGATGAGAAGTTAAAGATTTTACCTCATCATTTAATCCCATGAGGCATAGGTGAGAAGTAGCTTCTTCATTATGACAAGAAGGTGCTTCATGTGATTCGTAGGTGGATGTTGAATCACCTGTTCTCCTCTTGGCCCTTTTCCTTGCACAAGTAGCATATAACCTTCATCTTTCGATTTTTAGTGCTCCTTTGACTAGAGACACTATGAGATTCAAAAACTATGTTAGTACTAGGGGGATGACAATTGTCATCACCACCCTCATCTAAAGTGATAAGCTCCTCGGTTTTTTCATAGTCATATATCATGTTTAACCAAGCCCATATAACGAATGCGGATGAACAATGCATAACCTTTTCAAGTATATCATTTGAGAATGAGCAATATAGAAAGTGCATTGTTTTAGCATTCACTTCAAACAATCTAACTTCTTCTTGAGTCCACTCATTAATGTCAATGGTGGGCTCAACATATTCATTCTTTAGCATGCACCATAGATCTAAACTTTGTGTTTTAAGAAATGTATACATCCTACTCTTCTAAACACCAAAATTTACCTCATTAAACTTAGGTGGTGCAAACACTATACTCTCTAGTGTCATTCTAGGATCGAGGCTAGATGTACACGAGATGGTGAAATCTCAATCCACAACCCGCTCTGATACCAAATGTAAGGTGAATAATGTGTTAACTAAAACTTTAGCCTAAATTTGATTTTAACCGTTTCTTGATTACTTTATGCAAATCACAATTTAATAGCAAGCGGAAGCAAAATAAATAACAAGTAATCAAACATGCACAAGAGCAAGGCTAACACAATGAATTTATAGTGGTTCGGCTCCAATGCCTACTCCACTACCTAAGCACCCCACTTAGGATTTCAAACTCTAGTTTACTATATTAAGTGTATCCTACAAGAGAATTTACAAACTAAGGCATCGACCCTCACAACCGAGAGTTACTCTCACACCTGAGAGTACCTCCAACACCTCTTCTTCTAAGGACTACACAACTAATCCTAGCAAACTAAGTTTACATCGGTGGATTTAAGCCTCTACACCAAGGCTACCACTCACCATACACACAAACCTAACACCCTAGGTTTTCACAACTTGATATAGAATGAGAATAACAATAAAATACAAATATAAATGGAGCAAAAACACAATCAATATAATACTTAGCTCTAACACAAGATCTTACCTTCCTCTTGATGCCTTTGATGATGAAACACAAGGTTGAAGGCTCAATCAAGGATGTAGAAGCTCAAAGCTAAGGTTTGAGAGAAATGGCTCAAGAAAGGCTCCAAATATTGTTAAAATGGCTCAATGAATAGTTAGGAGCCTTAGGAAGGGAGTTTTTGGTGTATTTATAGAGTTGGTATTGGGGTATGGAAGCAAAGAGCTGTTCAAACCTTATTAAATTTAAAAAAGAGCCATTTGGGGGCATTCTGGAAATTTTGGGCAGTTTTTAAAAAATTAGCTGGGGGAATTTTGGGAATTCTAGGTAGTATAGAGATTTCTAGCATTCCAAGCCTTATTTTTTAGGTTAACAGTTTTCAAAAATTCCTTAAAATATTTCTTTAATTTGTTTTTACCTAAGGAACAATTATTTAGACTTTTGATTGCAAGAAAATATTTAAATTAAGTAGCCCTCCAAGGAGCCCCCAATACTTAGAAATTTTCAAGACCAATTCTTGATCTTTTGTGATTTTTTCGATTGGGGACGTCGCATAAAAAACCGATATGGAACCTAAAAATATTTCTTGCTCAAACATTAGTTTCATATTTGTTATCATCAAAACTGAGATTAAGACCAGGTTGAAAACCTTAGGCTAACAGGGTTTGACACTTCTTACGTACCCTAGCCGACTTCGGGACATTGTAATCGAGAGACTCAGTTGCATGGTAACTAATCATCGAAGGGCGTTCGATCCCTGTAGATTGAACCCCACACTATCTGGGTAGTCATGACATGTTGCTAGATGTCAATCTTGACTCGTGAGTGGAGTCGATCTCTCACGACCACACTAAAGGGGTTTAGTGGTGGCTCGTAAGATTCAAATAGAAGTCATTATATCAGATCCGGCTCTCCTTTATGCACAACTCACTGCTGGCTTAGTGTGGGGCCCAATGGGTCACACACAACAGGCTAATCTTGTAACGAACCTTATGAGATAAAGTTCGAATGCGGCCCTATATGTCTACTAGCATGGACATGCTGCAACTCGATCATGGATCTTATTTGCGGATATGATAGGAAATATATTTCATATAGGAATGAATACGTGAGGAAGGAGTTCCTCGGTAACCCTAATTTGTAGGGCATCCCTAAATTATAGGGATTTGCACATGATAAATCATAATCAATAAGAATTTAATTTATAGAGATAAATTAAAGTTTATATTTAGTTGGATTTAATTAGTTTTGAATTAATTATAAATCCATTAAATATAAATTATTATTTTGGTGACAACCTATGCCCCTTATAAATAGATGGCCTAACCTCCTTCAAGGGAGTTAAGCAAATTGGTTAATAATCTTGGAGAAGAGCAAAGGCTTGGTTCTTAAGAGGCTTCTTGAAGAGAGAAGCTCCAAGAACTCCTCCTCATCTCCTTGAAGGGTCGGCCATCAAAAGCTTCCTTCCCCGATTTTGTGAAGCCGATTGAAGGTCTCTTCCGCTTGGGTGTGTCATCTACTTCATCTTCTTGGAGGAGTCCAAGAAGGACAGCGAGGTATTCCTTCATCTTCCTCCTCGTTCCATGATTTTCTCATCCCCTCTTCCTCCCTTTTGGTGCTCGGTTCTTGGTAGAAGGGTCGGCTTCATCTTGGTGTATTAAGATTGCCTCTCTGTTGAGTCACAACAAGTCTTAGTGTTCGCTGTCCCTTTGTTGCGAGGTTCTTGGTTTGGAATTTCCTTGGAGGACGTGCGCGTGTGCATCTTGAAACGAGGATAGGAGCAGCCATACCATCCGTAGTATAAGGTAAATCTTCTCATTCTACTCGTTGATTGAATTCCTTAAAGATTGCTAAAGTTGATTGTTGGTTTAGAGATGTTTTGAATTTTTAAATCACTTTTTTCCGCTATGTTTTTTCTTCCCATCCCAACAGTGGTATCAAAGCCACCTTTAGCAAATTTTTTGAAATTTTATTATGCGTTATTGTTGCGTTTACAAACCGTTCGATCCCTAAACGTCATGCTGCCCAGTTTTTATTTACAGGGGTTCTGGACTCGTTCTTTTGGCTCCACAGTTCATTCGATGAATCAGGGTGGTAGCCTACTGTCCAAACTTATCTTGGACAGATTTCGAACTCAAGAACCCCATGGGTTCATGGTTGAATAGCCCTGAAAACTAAAATTTTCAACATGTGTTATTTGGACAGTTTTGGGTGGAAACGTAACCCAATTAGCGCATTTTCGAATTCTATTTTTTCCTTTCTTTTTCTTAATTGTTAAGATGCAGAAAAGGATTATTATGGATGAGCCCTATGTGCTGTGACTGTGTGTAAAATGTGGTTGTGTTGATTGCTTGTAAATTTATAAAATTTCAGCATTGTGACTTTTGAATAGGGCCTGCGTACCCCTGCCTTCCTCTTGAGAATTTTGATTGTAATATTCTTCTCCATCTCCTTAAACCTTTCCCCAAGGGTTGTTTGGGGTCTTCTTCTTTTTGTTTTGTAAAATTAGAAGTTTAGGAGCAGATTCGCGACGAGCACACTTGCTGCCCCGTTTGATGCGCACGCGGAGAGGAGGTGTTCGGTGCGATGATGATGATGACTTGAACCCCGGGAAGGCACTGATGGAACCGTCAACCTTCAATTTGTTTTTAGGCAGCGCCTTGGCGAGTCGGAGCTTCCTAAAACCCTAGGATGATGGCCTTGGTTCATCCGGTGGCTCGGGTGGAACCCTTAGAACATCCATAATCATCCTTATTCACTTTATGCTTTTATTTATTGCTTTTGCTTCAATTATTGATAGCTTAGATAATTATAATTGCGTGAAGAAACTCTCCAATAATATTGAGTTTGAATGGCTAAGATATTAAGAATATCGATCACGCCTTCCATCGTTATGAGGTACAACTGTGTCTATTGTCACAACGGGTTTGTTGTGCAAACACAAGGCCTTTTGTGCTAATAGACACATTGCATCTCATATGTCACATACCCTTGTGTCTCTACTAGTAGCTTGAATGTGACTTACCTTGTTGAGCAAACTCAAGGGTGGTTGTTTTCTCGCTAAGGTAAACGCACAATGGGTCTAACTCAACTAGGGCTCCTTGGTTTGTTATGCAAACACAAGGCCATGGTAACCCTAGAGACAAAAAACTTGATAGAAGTTGCATAACGATGTGATTGGTAAAGAGTTACCTACCCATGGATCTATTAGGGTTTGTCATGTTAAATGCGAGACCCGAGTAGGAGAAGTGAGGTTACATCCCCCCCTAAGGAAGTCTACCAACGAGGGCTTTCTGCTTCCCAATAGGAGGGTCATTTGGGAACCGCAAAAATTAGTGGGAGCCATGATTAATCAAAAGACCTTAATAATCATGCATATAACATATCTGCTCATTTATGTGTTTTCTTTTCATTGTAGCATATTCAACATGTCTTCTACATTGTCGATTGGTTGGGAAACCTGAGGATTGTCCTCCCCCAATGGGCCACCGGATGCCCCTTTCCAAAGGGTTACCGAGGAAGTGAGAGCCACTTACAAGAAGTGGCAAGATGACAACACTACTCTTTAGTGCATTATGCTCGCCTCTATGTACGATGTGTTGCAGCGATAACTTGAAAACATGGACTCAGGGCCCATCCTCTCTCACCTCAAGGAGTTGTATGGTGAAGAAAGTCGGACTGCTAGGTTTGAGCTATCAAAACAACTCTTCCAAGCCAAGATGACGGCAGGAACCCCTATTAAAACCCATGTTCTCAAACTAATCAATTTGATCGAGAGGTTAGAGAAATTGGGCGTAAACATTGATAAGGGACTAAGTCGGGACTTAATACTCCAATCCTTTCCAGGGTCATTTTCATATTTTATCATTAACTACCACATGAACAAGCTGGACGCCATGCTTTTCGAGCTCCTTAATATGCTGAAGACTGTTGAGTCCCACCTTCTGAAGGAAAAAGACAAAGTCTTGTTAGTGGGTTTAGGGATGTTTTGAATTTTTAAATTATTTTTTTCGTTGATTGAATTCCTTAAAGATTGCTAAAGTTGATCGCTGGTTTAGGGATGTTTTCAATTTTTAATCGTTTTTTCCGCTCTGCTTCTTCCTCCCATCCCAACACGATACGCGTGCGAACTTCATTTGAAAAAATGCCAAGAAACGTCAAAAATGGCTCCGACGACAATCACGTAGAATCCTAGAATTAGAATTAGAAATTATGTAATATGACTCTAGGAATTCATCCTAAACCTGATTGTAATGTTTTCCAAGTCAAAAGTCGAAAACGAAACCCGGATCGAAATGAACATCGCGAGAAGAAATTAGCAAAAAAAAGCAGGTTTCCAGGGTCCGGCCGATGGGCGGTCGACCGGCCGGCCATCGATCAGTCAACGTCCAACGGGTAGAAAAATGCCCGTTGGGTGCCTTATCCGAGTGAGGGGTTATTAATATCCCTCATAAACACTCACCTAACCTCTCTTACTATTCTGTAAGCCTTCAAGAGAGATTTCTAAGCCTCCAAAGTTGATTTCCACACCCGAGCTTCAACGATCGATCTTCTACGCGGAGTGTTCTTCGCATCTCGACTCCGACTTCAAACCACATCTTTCGAGTTGAGGAGTTGAGGCTTTGAAGGCTAAGAAAGGAGCACACTAGCTTGGTTCATTCCCTTGCTTCTTTAGATCTTGTTTTCATTGTAGCTAAAGTGTGTTTTTCATTGTTAGCTTGTAAGGTGTGCTAGGTAAACATTAGGGTTTCTTTGTAGATTTGTGTGTTTGCCTAAGTGAATAGGTGTTAAGGCTTTCTCAAATAGTTGAGAAGTGAGTCCTCATTGTATCCAAAGGGAAACACTTAGCTAGGTAGTGTGTGGTTGGATAGAAGAGATGGGGAATTGAATATTATTCCTTATGCCTCATTTATTCCCTTGGTTGATTGCAGCTTATAGACAAAGAATATGTGAGCCATAAGGAATAGATAAGAAATACTATTTTTCATGCATGGGGAATGCTATTCCTTACCTCAACCCAATGAATAGTATATTCCCTATCTATTTCTTATATCATCTTTCTGTATTGTCCTTCAATATTTGCAATATTGCATAAGAATATAAATATTTAAATTATTTAATTAATTTTAATAATTACATATCTTAAATAAATAATGTCACGCCCGAACTCAGGATCACGTGACTGGCCAGGGTATACGTGCCTATACCCCAAAGCCTAAACCACGCACATGCCAAATCAAATAATGTAGCGTAAAGAAAACAACAAGTTTTATTTTTAAAGGAAAAGCGAACCAACACCAAGTTTAGTTTAATAGCTCAGAAATGAAAAGTGCGAAAATACGATTAAGTCCAACAGTTCAAAAGTTTAGTCAAATAAAACCTGAAATAAATAACATAAATGCCCTCAGGGCTACAACTCTAAATCAAGCTAATACAAGTGCATAACAACTACCAAAAAGACTCGACTACGACCTTAACTAAGACTGCCATGAGATCCAGTAGCTCCTCTGCCCTCTAGCGACACCAAGTGCATCCAACCCACCTCACCGATCAGGCTCTACAAAACAAAAATCACACGACAACAGGTGAGTTCAAAGAACTCAGCGAGCAGTTTTACCCAGCCCCACAAATAAACACAGAGATAACATAAATAAATTCTATCTCTAAAAAGGCAATGTCACGAAGGTGTGACTAGCTACCAGGCCAACAGGCCACTCATGCCCATGGCATCTAACTCTCAAAGAGGTGCATTAGGCCGAAGCCCTACCATGTCCGAAGGCAACATCACCAACAAAATATGCATCAGGTCGAAGCCCTACCATGCTCAAAGGCAACACCACCATCAAAGAGGTGCATCGGGTTGAAGCCCTACCATGCCCAAAGGCAACATCATCATCAAAGAGGTGCATCGGGTCGAATCTCTACCATGCCTAAAGGCAACCGCACATACCAGGATAATCAGGAAAGGCCCTCCGAACTTATCCTGCATGTTAGGAATTGGCATCCAACCATCCGGGAGTAGCCCGTAACCCGGCTCCTAAATGAGCCGCTCTGCCAGTCCCAACGATATGACGCATCAAGACCTAAGTCAAGATTCTCATACGGTGTTCTAGGGGTGTCCTCATTATGAAGCGTTTCAACACTCCACACCCGACCCCTACCCCTTAGACCCGTAACGTTATGAACCCGTGTGATTTTATTTCATGAATATCTTGTAAGTTGGTTCATAAAAGATTATGCTCACCCTTAAACCTAATTTTAATTATTGAATTAAAATTTAGATCATCTCAATTAGGGTTTTATTTTAGGTTACTGTTCTACCCAGAACTGCTGTGTCTAACTCGAATCTAGTCTCCAAAGTGTGTCCTAGATTTCCAAACTATGTTTTCTAGTCGAAATGATAGGTTACACGACTATGTTCAGAGATCTAAGCACATAATAACAGAGAAATCAAAAATGAGCCCAGATTCAACAAACAACATATAAATTTAAGAAAGCTGAAATTTCCAGCACATCATGGAATAAAATCCGAATTTTGCAGAATTAAATCCTCAAATTTCTAACATCACATATTCAAGTCATCATGCCAATCATGCATACAATCTCATAATTTTTACTAAATAAAAACTAGCATATATAACAAGAATTTCTTAATCAAGAATCAAGGAAATTAATTACTCTATACTATCAAGAACATCCAAAACTACAAGATGATATTGCATCCAAGACTCATAAGATTAAATTAAGATTCACAAGACTAAAAATCATAGATCTTCCATTAAACATATGCCCCACGTTATGAGATCAAAATTTCAAGTCCAAGCATGGCATGGAAACCAAGAAAATCTCAAGAACACAAAATTCATCATCAAGATCAAGAATCTTCAAGCCGACTTCAAGAAAATTCGAAGAAACCCCAAATAGGAGGGATAAAACCACTCACCTAATTAAAGAAGGGGTTGGAGACGAGAATCCAATCGACGGCCTCCGATTTCGGCTTCGAAATCTGACGGCTCAGCCCCAAAGAAGAGAAAGCAAGGTGGCGGCTCACTCTAAGCCGCCGACTTGGAGAGAGGGAGAGAGGGGAAGAATAGGGCGGCTCGGTTCCCCTTGGCTTGGCTCCAAAGGGAAAGAAGAGAGGAAGAGGGGAGGAAGCAGGCAGCTCGGCTCCGCTCCAAATGGAAGGAAGGAAGAGAGGAAGAGGAAGAGGAAGCAGGCGGCTCGGCTCGGCTCTGGGTGGCGGCGGTTCCAAGGAGGAAAGGGAAAGGGGGCTGGCGGCTTGGCTTGGCTTTGCTTGGTGGCTGACTTCCTTTCTCAACTCTTTGGATGGCTCCAAAATAGGAGCCACAAGCCATGAGGGGGGGGGGGGGGTTTATACACCCTCCTCATCCCTAACCCCTTAAACCCTTAATTCACAACTCGCATCCACCTTAAGCCAAAACCAAAACCTGTTAACCCGATAGACTTAAATAATTTAATTAATCTCATTCTAATAAATCATAAATAATTAATTAAATATCCATATGAACATAATTAGCAATTATGCACACACAACACCAAATTAAATACTTTCAACTATCCAAGCCTAAAAATTCATAAATTCACATCCTACTTACCCGAGCTTGCAAGCTCGCTCCGGACCATGACTCGACTCGGCTCGACCACGAACTAGTCCGCTAGGCTGGCAAACACACGCAACAGAAAAATATAATAAATTAAATATCTAGGATATTACAAATAATTATTATTTTATTATTAAATATTATTTTAATTATTATTTTTTTGAAGATTTATTTTTTTTATGAAAAAAATAAATAATAGTTTTTTATTATTTTAAATTAATAAATTATTTTACATTAACCCATATTTTTATTAAATTGTTATTAATTAAAATAAATTATAATATAATTTATTATATTTTTAGAAAGTTATTTTGATCATTTTCCTATATTTTCATTCAATATTTATAATAAGAATATAAAAATTAAATTGTTAAATTAATTTTAATAATTGCATATCTTAAATAGATAATTATTATTTTATTATTAAATAATATTTTAATAATTATTTTTGAAGATTCAATTATCTTTATGAAATTAAAATAAATAATAGTATTTTATTATTTTAAATTAATAAATTATTTTACTTTAATTCATATATTTTTTTTAATTAAAATATAATTTATTATATTTTTAGAAGGATATTTTATTCATTTTTCTCTCAATTCATTGTCCATTCTTTATATTAAATAAACATAGTAAATATATTCAATTTTATTAAAAAAAATATTTTGGTCATTTAACTTTCTATTCCTTATCTATTCTATATGTTAACCAAACAAAGTAATTCTATTCTTGGTCTATTTACAATGTCAACCAAACAATGTAATATTATTCCTTGTCTATTCCATTCCTTGTCTATTCCTATTCCTTATCTATTCCTATTTTTTATGAATTCACTCCATCCAATCAAACACACCCTTAGTCTATAAAAAAGTTTGGTTAAAAATCCTTGATGTGGATCCAAGGTAGTGGAGTAGGCTGTTGGTCAAACCACTATGTTTGCATTGCTTTGATTACTCGCTTTCATTTGTCAAGGCATCATAATTAAACGAATATCGATTTGGTTGTGAACGAGTTTGAATCGAATAGAATTGAAATTAAACCTAATTTTAGCTACACACTATTCAATCCCCTTTCTAGTGTGGATATTTGAACAATATTTAGTATCAGAGCAAGGTCGTAGGATTAGATTTAATCATCTACCATACAATCTAGAATGTCTAGCGAAATCCAACTAGCTCAAGGGTCCTCTACTCATACTTCACCACTCTTCCGGGATGAGTGGAACAACAGATGTGTTTCGGGATCTCACCTCGTTTAAGGTAATTGATGTAGACATTCATATTAATTACGAGGGATTCGTCATTCATGAGCTTGACATCTCCGGGATTAGCCCCGATCCATTCTGAGCACGTCCCTACGAGATTTTCGATATACATTATCGTCAGATATTCCTCATCCTGCACTATATACTAATACGATGCTCCCTAGGTACATCTAGATTCCAATTTCTATTATCCTCACCCGGAACTCTTTCTTACTTGAGCGTTAGAGTGTCTTTTGCAAGTCCACAACTGAAGTCACGCATAACCAGGAGATATGTTGGATTGCATCACCCTGACTTCAGACAAAAACATAAGAAGATTTTTTAAAAAGAGAACTATTAGATAGTTGAAAAAGAAATTCAACTTTTTATCAAATCTAGAATTATAAATTTCAACATTACGAAAATTAGAACTAATTTTTATAACGTACAATTAATGCCTTGTATGTTGTTTTAACAAAAATAGAATATTAGTCAATATTTTATTTTGGTGAAATAACATACTGATAAAAAAAATTATCGTCTCTATTTAAACTGTACCGAAATTTATCCCTTGGCATTTTTTCTTTCCTCAACCATGTCGATTCTCGACTAATCGATGTCGAAATGAAGCTCCAAAATTTTTCTTCAATGTTTTTTTTCTCCTCTTATCTCATCTCTAACTTATTCCTTCACCAAACTTTAGTCTCTATAGATTCCTTAGATTGCGTTTGGGATCTTATAGGGATGAGAAAATGGATTTTGAAGATTCTCAAGACACTAGCAACACGATGGAAAATAAGAGAGGATGGATAAATATGTTTATTTATCGAGGTTGGTAGTGACGGTGTGCTCACAAGGCATCGACAGTTGTGGAGAAGGAAGGAGAGAAGATAGATATTTTATTTATTTAGTATATTGTTTCATTAAAATAGAATATTAAATAATATTTTATTTTTATTAAAACAAAAGGATATTAAGAAAGCACTTGGTTTTTATTTTGATTATTTTTCAGTTTTGGAATTTATAATTCGAAGTTTAGTAAAAAGCCTAACGAAATTTACAGTGGTTGAAAAAATTCCATACGAACGAAAAGTACTAGAAAATATTGAAGAAGAAAAAAATACTCGCCGCCGCTCCACCCTTTTTTCTCCTTCGGTCTGCCTCATCCGCGAGACCGCGACAGCCGATCCGCAGCACAACGGCCTCTCCGACTGTCCGCGACGCGCACGCCTCCCCTATTCTCGCAGCGGCTACTTTTGCTTTTCTCCGCCGCCACCTCGTCCGCTCGACAGCCGGAGGGGCCGTCGCCTCCCGCATCGCTATTACGACATCGCTCGACAGTCCCGATCCACGCGCCGTCGCCTCACGCATCGCCACCCCGTCTCCACCTCCTGCAGTCTCCGCTCGCTTGACACCGACTTCCCCACCTTCTCCCTCCCCATCCCCCTGAGAAGTGACCGGGTAACCCTACGCCACACTTGTAACCCATCCCTTTTCCCACTGCATACACTCTGCCCTCATCCCTTTTCCTGCAGCGCTCTAAGACACATCACTAAAGGCGGTTTCTGACTTGCAGCTTGCACAACATTTCCCTGCAGCGGCAGGCAAGTCGTGATTTTTCGCCGTAACCTAGCGGCGTCTGCGGCATTGCGGCAAGTATAGCAGTAGAGCAATCCAAAACTCAAGTACTGGTCATAATTATAGGTATATTAGATATTATCTTATTTTCATGTTATTTTCCTTTTAACTTTGATTCCTATTCTTGCCATGATTAGGAATTCCATCCTATACCTGTTCTTTGTCTCTCTTAGCTTTGTTACACTGTTATGTCAACAAATATCTTTTATTTTGCATCAAATTCCGTAAGGGAGTGCTTCCATAGATAGAATGAAATAATAGAGACTATACATAAATAAGAAATTAAATAGACAAAGAATAATATTATCTTGTTTGGTTGACATTAAAAATAAATCAGGAATAACTATTTTGCTATTTGATTAGCATAAGGAATAGACAAGGAATAGTTAGAAAAATGATCAAATTATTCTTCTTAATATTATTGAATATTTACACTCAAAATAATAATTCTGATTGATAATAACATAACAAAGGACTTCTAAGGAAGAGTGCGCTTTAGAGAATCAGTTCGTAGGATTGAGAATGTTGACTCAAGTTGGTAACTCTTAAGTGATCACCATTTGTGGAAGTGCTTCCCGTTCCATTCGTAATAAAGAAAGAGGTAAATCGACATAGAATTCACCTCCAGCTTTACAAGTTGCAACTGTCATAAGCAATGCAGTAATAGCATACAGTGCAGCTATTTTATCAACTAATTCGTGCACGGCAACAAGTAAAGCTCACAATGACCCTTATGCAATTCCTAATTGCGTAAAAAAGCTTGATAATAGTATGTTACTTATTTTTAGTATAAATGTTATACCAAATTATGTATTTACTATGACGTTTATGTAAATGAATATTACATAACTGGATATGGTAAGTTAGACCCCAATTTTAAATTTTTATCCCATTTCTATCCATGACGTCAGGCATTGCTCTGTGCTCACGTACCCCTTCCAGTCTCCCCCATCTCGGTTGCCCATCTCCCTCTTTTGCTGGATCGTAGTATCCACCTGTCGGACCATTGGCGCTGCTCCAAGTCCAATACAGCAGCTCTGCCTCTCACAAATCCAGCTCTCTGAACTTTCCCCGAACCCTGGCCACTTCACCGAACTGCCGGTAGCCATCTCATCTAGATTTGAATATCAAGACATATAATAAGCAAGACAATCGCATTACTGTATCTGAAACCCAACATAAATCCCTTTTTTTCTATCAATCATTTTTTTTGTATTTGTATTGATGTATCCTAGCTGCATGTGAAATATGGAATTACCATTTTCACATGGGGAATCCCTAGAAAAGAAAGTGAAGATTTAGATGTGGATGAAAGAAAAAACAATTTGTTGGGGTAAGGAATGCTCCCTTGGCCCGTCATCCTTCACCTCGTTGTCCACTTTCTCCTAATTTTTGCTCATAGTTATTTTTCCTTTTCTGTTGTATGTTTATTCTTGTTCTTGAGATGATTAATCAAAAATTACTTTTTGTTTTATCATCAACCTTGGTGAAGCTTTTTATTAGGAATAGAGTTTATGATCTCTAGCATGCGGCAATGGTTGAAGACTAACCCTTGGTTACCTGACTTCAACAATTGCAGCATCTCATTCTATTCCATTGAAATCTTTATTAGATTTTATCACTTTTTTCTTCTAAAGAAAAATCTTGGATTTGACTTTAAAATTCCGTATTTTTGGTTCGATATGAATTTAGTTTTATTACCACACTGAATTATGTGAAAACCCAGACTAGAATCTCCGTTACGATTTTGTTCTTCAGTTCATAATTTGAATTTTTAATGCATGCCTAATATAAATAAAGCCTGAAGAGTCAATTGTCCTATACTTCCACTGGATAGATTGCACTAACATGGTACATAATCTTCTTATAAGATATTGCACCTGCGACAGAATGATCTGTAGACTTTGTAGTCCATTTCACCTCCTACCTAGCATGTAGGATAGATTCAGTGCATGATTTTTCTAAATCCAAAAGGTATCCATTACTGATTTCTCTACTCCTTTTCCAATGAATAAATCCAGTTCCATTTAAACATGACACTGACTCTTGCTCCTATTTTAATTTTAGTCGCTTGCAGTGTCCAAAACCTTTAAAGAGTCAAAATCCAATTCAATTACTTAAGAAGAGAACAAGAATGTAGGAAGCTATATTTCAAATACATAGTAACATTCGTTTAATTACTATATCTAGTATATCCTCTAAGTGACTGCTGTTTGGCACTTCACAATTATAAATAAGGAATTAAATGAAAAAATGTTGCCATATTGCATTAACTGATTATGGCCAAATGTAATTAGTTTTGAGTTGGGAGAAAGCTTACAGTTTCTGACAGTTTATAATTCATGCTACTCTGGAAATATTATAGTTGTAACTTGCAAGGTTTATGGCTCAGGGTTGATGGCTCTCAGGAGGAACGTTCAACATTATTTCCAGTGTGACTTGTCTCCCATGTATTTGAGGCATTATGGCTCAAAAATTGATTGGAAAAAGCTTCGACCTATGATTGTGAAAAGAATAAAAAACAGGGCAAATGCGTATCCTGTCGCAAGTATGATTCCTGTAGCACAAGATGTCCTCAAGTCCAGAGAAATTTTAGTGCTAGGCATCTCCACTCTCCTCAAGCATATCCCTGTTAAGTCGTGCAAGTAAGCTACTATACTCTTAGTTATGGTTAGTTGCTTGCATTTTTTGCTTTTGCAGGCCCCCATTTCAATTGACTATGGCTGTAGAATTGGAACATTATTTACCTTGAACAAGGCTTGACCGGGGAGCTAATTGCTCCAACAATTAATTTGGCTTTTATTAAGACAACACTTTCAATTAGGTGACAGAAATGGATAACTTCACTATTTCTACTTTCTACAAGATCAAGTTTCCATGGATGCTGCATTCGTAGTTATCTTTGCTTAATCTCATTTTTGATGCTAATACCGTCCATTGTCCTATCCAGATTTCAAAACTTGCCTGCTAGCTTTAACCAAATGTTATTTATATATATATATATTCATTACTACGTCGAAAATTTATTCAATAATCCATTTCATTGCGTCTATTCTAACATTTGCCTGTAATGGTCTTCCCCCAGGTTCTGTCCTGAGGTTTATGTTGGTGAAACAGGACACCAGATGAAAACCTGCTTTGGCTTTAAGCGAATGATTAAGGATCAACCCCATCGATGGGAAAAAGGAAAATTGAATGACATCCTTGTCCCAGTTGACTGCTACCATCTTCAATATATGCATCAAAGCATCATAAAGCATGAAGAAAGATTTGATTTCCCTCGAGTTCCTGCTATCATGGAATTATGCTATCATGCTGGAGCTGAAATCCCCGATGAAGTTTTGTATAATTACAACCTTGAATCTTGTCATAGAAGCAAAAATGCAGGTAGTGCTAATGTTTCTTTGGGTGAAGATATTATGTCAATTGCTCAGACCACCTTGGATGCCTGGGAGAGTCTCAGGCTGGGATTGAAGAGGCTCCTGCTAGTCTACCCCTCAAAAGTTTGTCAGCATTGTTCAGAAGTCCACATTGGGCCATCAGGACACATGGCTAGGCTTTGTGGAATCTTTAAACATGAAAGCTGGAAAGGTCCTCATATGTGGAAGAGAGCAGAGGTGAACGACCTGGTGCCACCAAAGGTGGTGTGGCACCGGCGACCTCATGATCCATCTGTGCTCATGGACAGTGGTCGGGAATTTTATGGACATGCACCAGCTGTCGTAGAGCTCTGCATGCAAGCTGGTGCAAGAGTGCCTAAAAAGTACCACTGTATGATGAAGGTTCTTGGGCTCACCAAGACTTGAGCATTCATCGAGTCACCTTTGATACTTGGTCTGATGAGGGTATGATACATTATAATGACATCTCTTCCAAAACAAATTCTTTTGATAACATTGTTGATGCTTACATTTTGATATTTAACTGTACATATTGATGCAAATGGAGCTTGAAGTTTATAAGCCTTCGTGTCACTAAAAGACCAGTTATGCATAGCAATTTCACAGGACAATAGAAAACTGCAGAATGTTCATTTGATTCTTTCTCGAATAGTTTAGAGGATTGAATGGACAGCACTTGGAATAAATCGAGCTCTAGATGTAGAATGATTATTCTTGATTTCTGTTTGTTATGCTTATACTATAATAATATTTATCAGCTGTATGTAATCTTTCGATTATAAATCCCAACTGATAGCTTCTTGGGAAATTAGTAATACTGAATTTGTGGATGTATGAAGAAAATAGTTACCTGCTAAAGCTATTTTGCATTGTCTTCATAAGATGTGGAAAAATTGCACTCTTTGGCTGTGGTAATTTGCACATGTATTTAGATTTGGAGCTGTAGTTTTTTTTTGATAAAAGGAAATGTATTCATTCAAGGGGTGAGAATGGAATACAAGGAGGGGGTTAAGAACAGAAGAAGTAAAAAACCAAAACCAGTCCCTCGAATTAATAGATGTTATAACTACACTAGAATGATAAAAGGGACTCAACAAGGATCATAATCGAGTACTGGTTTGCCTCAAAATACCTTTTGTTACGCTCACACCAAATGAATCATCACTGGACCAAGAAGATGCAAGCCTTTCGAAGGTTGTGGTTGGATGGTTGACCCGAGGGTAACTTGTTGAGGAACCAATGTGTAGGGCAGAAGGGGACCTTGAGTTGGTTGAAAAGGAAGCCCCACATAGCTTGTGAGAAAGGGCATCTGTAGAAGATATGGACGTAGGTCTCATGTTCATCGTCGCAGAGAGAGCATGCATTAATGTCAACAATACATCTACTAACCAGAATGGTTCGCAATGGGAGACGATTATGAAACCAAATCCAACTAAAAATTGAAACTTTTGGAGAAAGTTTGGCCTGCCAGATGAAGGGGTGGAAGACATCCTTGATCCCACGGGATGTTAGAATGCCATAGAGGGAGTTCACAGAGAATACCTCGTTGGCTGACCACTTCCAAACAAAAGAGTCCATGCCCAAAGATCCTTGAACAAGCACAAGCTCTTGTGCCAGATTTTGTAGGTGAGCTTCATTGACAAAAGTATTGAAGGCAAGGCTCCATCCTTGATAGTTTCCATCACTACCAATAATTGTAGCCTCCGCAATAGAGATGGACCGACGTTGAGCAAAGCATAAAAGATGAGGGAATTTCTCAGCCAAAGTAGTACTACCCGCCCATGGGTCACGCCAAAGCTGGATACCAATTCCCGCGCCCACCAAGTAGGAGATACCTGCCTTGAACAAGTCTTATAGCTTGATGATAACCCTCCAGATAGGTGAGGTATGCCTCAACTGCCAAGCCTCAAACCAATCTGAACTTCCAACCGCGGTGGATCTAATTATGTCACACCAAAAGAGATCAGAGCAAGTGATGTACTTCCACAACCACGAGCCCAGGTGGGCTTTGTTGTGCGCCTACAAGTTGATACCAAGGCCCCCTTCCTTGCGAGGGCAAGTGATCAAATCCCACCTGATGAGGCATTTCCCTTTGTAGGATGCAGGCTCTGAGCCTACCCATGTTGGGGCTTTGGAAATTGAAAGCATGTAGCTTGGTGCGACTGTGATGGTGCTATTAATCAATGTTAACCGCCCGACCCGGGTAGGAGTTGCCCCTTCCATCCGCTAAGCCTTCTGTCAATTCAGCTAAGGAGGGCAAGCCAATAATATTTGTGAAGGTTACTAATGCGTAGGGGAAGTCCCAAATATTTGAGAGGAAAAGCTCCAATTGTGTATCCAAGAGTGTTCGTCATCGTTCAGATGTACCACACAAGTTTTATCCGAATTGGCAACAAGACCAGTAGCAAGACCAAAACATCACGTCAAAATACGGAGGCAGTGAAGGTTGGCAAGGCAATTATCACTGAAGAGCACGAGGTCATCGGCAAATAATGAATGAGAGCAAATGATGAATGAGAAACCCTGCCATTAAGTCTTGATATCCCAGCACTTCCTCAAGAAAGCCATTATCAACCGCCCGATTGATTGACCGTGAAAGGCAATCGATCGAAAGGTCAAAAATGTAGAGAGAGTGCCATGTCGAATGCCACGACAGTGTCGAAGGGGGGGGGGGGGGGGGGCATGTCTCCATTGACCAGTAGGGTTAAGTGAGAAAGGAGAAGATGCTCCAACCATTTGATCCAGCGGGAGGAGGAAAATCCCATGTTGCCAACATCTGGAGAATGAAATCCTAGTTGATAGAATCAAAAGCCTTGAGGAAGTCCACCTTAATCAAGAAGCCACCCTCTCTACTTCTACGATTGGCCCAAATCTTTTCAGAAACTAATAGAAAGCAATCAAGCGAACTTCGACATTTGTTGAAAGCACCTTGGGATTTGAGAATTAAGTTATCCATGTGAGGTTGAATTCTTCGGGCCAACACTTTGGAGAAGATACACACAATGTTGTTTTCGAGGCTAATTGGCCGAAAGTCCTTGGTGTTACAAGCTCCTGCAAACTTAGGGGTAAGAACAATAAATGCCTTGTTGAACTTGAGTAAATTGGCTGGGTTGAAAAATAATTCATTGAAGATGGCCTTGAGGTCTGCTTTGATTAGATCCCAAAAGGTGATGAATAACTCATTGAAAAGCCTGCCAGGTCCTGGGGATTTGAATGAGTCTATATCTTTGATAGCGGAGATAATTTCATCCAGGGAAAAAGGGACATCAATGTGCTGCAATGTCAATAGATGATTAAGGTGTAGACCCTCCCAATTAATGTCGAGCATATGCCGGGGTGAACATCCCAACAAATCATTGTAGGAAGTGCCTCCTGTTTGATCTCCTCGAGGTTATAAATTGTTCCAGCACCCCCTGCAAAGAGTGGATCCAATTGAACCTTTTGGTTTGTGAGGCGCATTGTTGGAAAAATCTCGTGTTTTGATCCCCGTCACGAACCCAACGTTGCTTATCCCACTGTCTCCATTATGTGTCCTCATCTAGGTAGAGCCCATCTAGCTGAACCCTGGCCTCTTGAAGTTAGTAAAGCTCACTAGCATTCAAATTCCCAAGATCGGCCCGCTTGTTAAGATCGACGATAGAACCCTCAAGCAAAAGATGCCTATTCTTGGTGTCTTGCCAGTGCAAGGAAGACCACTACGTACTTGATGAGCTTCTGAAGGACCCTCCACCGAGAAATCCATTGTTCAGACGCCTGCAAGTTCCCCAAGTGGACAACCCAACAATTGGACATCAAACCCTTGTTGTGCTTTTGCCAAGTTTGATCAGTTTTTCAATTGCTGTAGTTCTGTTGACTACATATCTAGGTTAGAAAGATAAAATTTAAAATTGGAATTACCTATTTGGTAATTGTAAGTAGGGCGCTGGGGCCGATGAGTCAGATTGGCGAAAGAATCGATCGAGTTCTGATCATTGAGGGATTTAAGGTAGGAAGTGGTAGTGCTATGGTTGATGACCAGACTCGGTGGAAATCGAGCTCGTGAGAAGCGCGCTTGGGGTCATGTTGCTCATTTAGAGCATGTCGTGCTGAGCCGGAGGCCATATAGGGTCGAGGGCCAGACTCGGTGGAAATCGAGCTCGCGGGAAGCACGCTTGGGGTCGTGTTGCTCATTTAGAGCATACCAAACTAAGCTGGAGGCTGCATTTAGGGCAGAGGATCAGACTCGGTGGAAACCGAGCTCGCGAGAAACATGGTTGGGGTCGTAGGAGCCCATAATAGGGACTGAGGCCGGCGAGTCAAACTAGTGAAAACCAAGCTCTGGTGGATGTTAGAATTCGAGTGTGGCATTGAGGCCGATGAGTTAGGTTGGTGAAAATTGAATCAGATCGATATAGAGGCTTGTAATGCCGAGAATATTAGCGTTGGGCCGAGGAGGGATGGTGTGTCAATGGGTCGGGGGCCGCTGTGAGACCGTGTGAGTTCCTCCAGCGCATTATGCAATAACTGTAAGTCATTTCAGACACAAGGGAAATGTGCAGAATAGAAAGAGTAATTTCATTGCTAAATGTCACAGTGATACATTGGATCCCACCGAGAGTTAAGCTCAGCTTACACATGGTGGAGCCTCGTTAAAACCTTTCATGGGGAAAATTAAGTTGGAAAAAACCGTCATGCACAGAAAAGAGTATTCCATCCACGATATAATTTAAGGGTGAATGCTTAGCTATAGTAGGCCCATAGAGAGCTCGCGTTCGACGATGGTGGGAGTTCTCGTTCAGAGAGTTCAACAATTCTATAGGCACCCTTCCCGAGGACTTTTGTGACTCGCTAAGGGCCTCCCCAGTTTGGAGCGAGCTTACCTTCTTCGACTGGTTTTCTTTGTAGTTCAATTTTTCGGAGGACGAGGTCCCCTTCTACAAAACTCCTAGGCTTGACACGCTTGCCATACTTCTGGGCTATCTTGAGTTTCATTGCTTCTTCTGTGATTTTGGTGAGCTCTCGCTCTTCTTCGATGAGATTGAGCTCGGCGTGTCGGGTTTCTAAGTTGCTTTGTCCCTCAAAGGCAATCCTACGTTGGCTGGGCTCTGTGATCTCCGAAGTGGAGGATTTGGTAGTTGTGTTGTAACTCCAGAGTACCTCGGGCAGTTCTTCAACCCAGTGTCTCTTGACCCAATCGAGTTTTTTTTTTTTTCAGTCCAGTTAGAATGACCTTGTTGGCTACTTCAGCTAGGCCATTTATCTATGGTGCTCTATGGATGAGAAGAGTTGTCAGATGCCGAGGTTCGAGCAAAACTCTCGGAATCGCCAATCTGTGAATTGTGTCCCATTGTCGCTGCCGAGATCACGTGGTATTTCATACTTGCAAATGATGTTTTTCCAAATGAATTTCTGGAATTTGTCAGCCACAATTGAGAATATGGGTGTAGCCTCTATCCATTTGGTAATGTAGTCGATCGCTACGACTAAAAACTTGATTTGTGGCCTGGTGCTGGGGAAAAGGGCCGAGGAGATCGATGCCCCACTTGTGGAGCAACCAACTAGTGTCCGAGCCATGAAGCGACCCGGGATGCAATTGTGAGACCTCAGAGAATCTTTGGCATTTTTCATATTTTTTGATGTAGATATTGCAGTCTACTTTCATGTTTGGCCAAAAGTAATCGGCTCGGAGGATTTAGGTGGCGAGGGATCTTCCTCCGATGTGGCTGCCGCATATGCCGTCGTGGACTTCCGCCACTATGGTGTCTATCCGGGGTTGGGCGACACACTTGAGAAGTGATCAGGATTATCCTCTTTTGTAGAATTGATCGTCAAGGAGCGTATAGTAGCTTGCCATTCTCTTAAATTTACCTGAGTTGGAGGTGAGCTTCGGAATTTCACCTTGTTTGAGGTAGTTTATATAGGGGTTCTTGAGTTTGCACTTTGTTCAAGTGCTTGGACCGCGGCAGAGGTGTCGGCCGGTTGGATGACCCACCTGTTGTTTTGAGGCTTTTCGGTGCTGGCAAGTTTGGATAATAGGCCGGCTCGGTATTTTCTTCCCAAGTACATGCTGGATCACACAATTATCAAAGTTAGCGATTAAGGAATGAACTAGTGAGAGATACCTTCCAAAGGAAGAGTCCCTTGCTTGGCAAGTGCCATTGGCTTGTGTTGGTCAAATACCCACACTAGGAGAGGGGGGGGGGGGGGGGATGAATAGTGTTGGATTAAAACTACGTTAAATTCATTTTCGTTTAGATATTCGGAACCAAACCAATGTCTTACTAGATTATAATGCTTGACGAGTAATATTTAGCAATTAAACACAATCAAACAAGCAATGCAAATATGAGTAATTATAGTGGTTCGGCCAACCGCCTACTCCACTACCATGACTCAACACCAAGAATTTCTAACCAAATCCTTATATACTTTGTGTTCCCCTTTGAATACAACCGAGGACTCGATTCTCAACCCTTTGAGAATGCCTCAAACCTATTCACCTAGGCAAAACACAATTCTACGAAGAAAACCCTAAGGTGTTTAACCTAGCACACCTAACAAGCTTACAATGAAAAAATCAACTTCAAACAATCAAGTAAAATTACAATAAAAAGGAGCCAAAGAATAGACCACAACAAAGAGTTCCTTTCCATGCCTTCAACGCCTCCAACTCCACAAAACGGTGAGGTCGAATCGAAGCTGAAGTCGAGGGAAGATGAGCGCTTGAGAGACATCATCGTTCGAAGATGCAAGCGCGATCAAATCAACTTGTGAAGGCTTAAATCACACTTAGGAAGCTTATGAGAGTAGTTAAGAAGGTTAATGAAGGTTGGTGAGGGGTATTTATAACCCCTCACTTGGCAGTACACTCCAACGATCATTTTTCTGCCTGTTGGACGCCGTCCGGTCGATCGTTGGTCGATCGGCTAATCGACCGCGAGCCTACTGCCACTTTTTGGCCACATTCGGTCGACCGCTTGGTCGACCGAATTCCCTCTATTCTTTTTTGGCTTCGGCGGTCGACCAACCAGTCGATCGAATGCCGAGCTGCTCCTTTCTGCCTCATTTTTGCTTCCGTTGGTCGACTATGCGATCGACCGAATCTGGGCTGATGGCTGGGATTTGAGGTTTCTTTCTTGCGCGCTTCATTTTCGGGTTCCATTACAAGGTTTTGAGTTGGATATCATTACAAATTCGCTTGGGATAGATTCCTAGAGTCATATTACATAGACTCTAATCATAACTCTAGGTTGTCTACAAGCTCATTTTCAATGCCATTTTTGCCATTTTTTTGTTTTTCTCGAAGCGAACTTTGCGCGCGTATCGTAACCTCAACCTCAACTCAAAACTTCACAAATACATTAGTTTCATGTTTGTTATCATCAAAATAGAGATCGAAGCCTAGGGGCAACCCTTGGGCCAACAATCACCCCCTTTTTGATGATGACAAACAGAACATGAAATTTATCAATTTTAAAGTATACATTTGTGAGTTTTGATGAGCCATATGGATTACTAACATAAGTTAACTTATACTCCTCCTATCAACATGCATTTCAAGCTTATAGCTCCCCCTATCTATATGCATCATAAAACAAATATGACCTTATCTTTTCTCCCCCTTTTGATATCAATCAAAAAGGGAAAAAATTAAGGTACTATTAATGAGTTTATCGAGAAATCCAGAAAAAATAATAATAAATCCAAGTATCATCTACTATAGAAGGCTAACATCGATAAGTCGCAAAGCCCCACTACAGAGCATTACATAAGTGTGATGATACCATGTAAGATGCAATTTTTCAAAAGACATGCAAATTTTGAAAACTTAAGCATTCGGCAAAGTACAAATTTCTAATTGCATCCTTAGGTTTGTGAAACTCTCTTCATTCAAGGGTTTTGTAAATATATTCACAAGTTATTTATCAGAAGATACAAATTCTACGGATATATTGCCCTTAGCTACATTGTCTCTAAAAAATTGGTGCCATAGATTAATGTGTTTGGTCCTAGAGTGTAAAATAGGGTTTTTTGTCAAGTTGATTGCACTACTGTTGTCACACTATATAGGTAAACATGAATTTCTATGTCCATAATCTAAAAGTGTTTGTTTCATCCAAAGGACTTGTGCACAACAACTAGCCGCGACGATGTATTCCGCTTCGGTAGTTGAAAGTGCCACCGAGTTTTGTTTCCACCGATTTTTTCTTTCTTTGAAAAGCAAGAAACAAGACTCATCCCTCGGAATTGACAACACCCACTAGTGCTTTTTCTATCTACTTTACACCCGGCAAAATCGGCATCCAAAAAACCAATTAAATTGAAAGATGCATTGCATGGATATCATAATCCTAATTCAACAGTGCCTTTCAAATATCTCAATATACGTTTGACCGCACTTAAATGAGACATTTTAGAACAAGATTGAAACCTAGCACATGCATAAATACTAAACATGATATCGGGTCTACTTGTGGTTAAATAAAGAAAGCTACCGATCATACATCGATATTGTTTTTCATCTACCTTTACACCATCTTCATCTTTATCAAGCTTAATGGATGTGCTCATTGGTGTAAAAGCTATCTTGACTTCATTCATCCCAAATCTTTTGATGAGATCCTTTGTGTACTTGGCTTGATTTATGAAGATCCCTTTGTTGGTTTGCTTGATTTGTGGAGGCCAAGCATGAATGAGAGTTCTTCCATCATGCTTGTGGGCGAAATGGCGACACTAGAGGGGGGGTGAATAGTGTGTTTACTAAATCTATTAGCCTAAATCCGATTTTAATTGTTTACTTAAATCGTTTAGACAATTTGCGATTCAATGATTATATGCGAAAGCAATAAATGATTAAGCAATTAAAGCACAAAGATGAAACAATGCAAACACAAGATTTATAGTGGTTCAGCCCCAATGCCTACTCCACTACCTAAGCACCCCGCTTAGGATTTCCAAACTAAATTTTACTAGATTAATTAGTTTCCCTTGCACAGAGGACTTTTCACCGAAAAGTCTCCGCTCTCCAACCGAAGGCACTTCCACACACGGAAGTATCCCGCCTTCCTTCCGAGAGCACTTTCCCACCTCAACCTAAGGGACAACTAGAACTAATCCTAGTAATCACTAAGTATACACAAGTGGCTTTACACCTAACACCAGGTAACCACTTCCACACAAGAAGACCTAACACCCGGTCTTCGTAAACTCAAATCAAAAGTTAACCGTTCAAATAAAAGATAAAATCTACAATCAAAAGAGCTTAAGAATTAAACCAAAGAATCGTGCTCTTTTCCAAGCCTTTTACGCCTTCAACTCGTCAAGGGATGAGCTTGATCAAAACCCGAGTTGAAGCAGCAGCTGGCGCTTGAGAAGGTGTTCGCGGAAATAGCAGAGCGCAAGCGTTGATCGTTTGGAAGGCTTTAACTCTCCCTTAGAATGCTCAATGATAACTGTAAGAGAGGGAGAAAAAAAAAAGAATCATATGAGGGTATATTTATACCTTGCTGAAGAAACGACTGCTCAACGGATAGAAAACTATCCGTTGTAGACCGCCGATCGATTGGTCGGTCGACCGACCGATCGACCACCGCATTCTATCTGTGGTCGGTCGACCGCCCAGATGTGACTATTCATTACCTCAATCTGGTCGACCCATCGGTCGACCGACGCAGGGAAGCCAAGATCGCGCACCGCGCGATTTTTAATTCGGTCGATCGATCGGTCGACCGCTAGGGCTACTGCCCAAAACCAGCCTCTGTCGGTTGATCGATCGGTCAACCGAAAAGGCTACTGGCCTTTTTCTTACCCTGTTCGGTCAACCGCCCGGTCGATCGAATTTAGGCTGAATTGAATTTTCAGCCAGGTTTTCTTCCGCGCTTTATTTTCGGGTTCCATCTTTTAATGAGCATCATCTTGGAGGGCTTTCATGTGATCTTTGAGCCCGTCCAATGCGACTTTAGTGCACTCGTCGATCTTTGAGAAGTTTCCGCGATGAACCCGAGCGCAACGATCAATGTCCTTCCGATTTATCGATTTCTCCAATTTTTTCGATCGAGGACATCGAACGCTACTGATATGGAACCTGAAGATATTCTCAATTAAATCATTAGTCCCATGTTTGTTATCATCAAAACCATCAAAACCGAGATTAATGCTAAGGTTGAAAACCTAAAGCCAACAATGCTCATCTCAAACTCCTCTTGCATACAATTTGCAAACCACTCACAAAGTAATTTATTAGTAGCACCAAATATAATATCATCAACATAAATTTGCACAAGCAAAATATCATTTTTATCATTTTTAATGAAGAGAGAAATATCGGTTTTTCCAATGCTAAAACATTGATCAATCAAAAACATCGAAAGACGTTCATACCAAGCCCTAGGGGCTTGTTTTAAACCATACAAAGCCTTTTTAAGTTTAAAAACATAGTTTGGAAACTCAAAACCTTCAAAACCGAGGGGTTGCTCAACATAAACTTCTTCATCAATAAAGCCATTCAGAAATGCACTTTTGACATCCATTTGAAAAAGCATAAAACCTTTAAAACTTGCATAAGCTCAAAGCATGTGAATTGCTTATAATCTAGCTACAAAAGCATAAGTTTCATTTTAATATATTCCTTCCTCTTGATTATACCCTTGGACCACTAACCTAGCTTTGTTTCTAATGACTAAACCTCCTTCATCTAACTTGTTTCTAAACACCCATTTAGTCCCAATTACGGTTTGTCCACTAGGTCTAGGTACTAAATCCCAAATATCATTCCTAACAAATTGATTTAGTTCCTCTTGCATGGTAATTACCCAAAATTCATCTTCTATGGCTTCCTTAATGTTTTTAGGCTGTACTTGAGATATGAAAGCTATATATTGACAAATGTTTTTGAGTTTCGAGCGCGTTACCACTCCCGTTGATGATTCTCCAATGACTTGCACTACTAGAATATTGGCTATTAGCCACGGGGCTCACCAACGGCCGCCTCGGTTGTAAGATGAATCCATGGTTCTCCGACGGCCGAACTAGCTGTGGCTAATATAACACCATCAGCCATGGCTCTCATACAACCGCCTCTGATCGTCGCTCATATCCGATAGCGCGCACGGCGCGCGAAATGAAAAACCTTATCAGCCACGGCTCAAATAGGGCTATTGTAGCCGTCGATGATATTATTTAGTAATTAGCAACGGCTAGGAGAGGCTGTTAGTGAAAAAGTGATGGCACGCACTCGGCGCAAAAATAAAAACAAATCACCGACGGCTAAGAGAGGACCGCTTTGGCCGTGGGTGATATAGTAAATAAGATCTACGGTTTATCGACGACTGCCGAGCCGTCGATGAAGATGGTTTTTATTTGCGTTCGCGCCCGACCCCTCTTCTTCACTCTCTTTATTTCTGCGCTCGAACCCTCACCGCCTCCATCGTTGTCTGTCTTTGCCGCCTCTTGACTTAGCTCGAACCCTCGAACTCTCAAACCCTCGAACCCTCGCTGCCTCTCGACTTCGCTCGACGCCCGACTCCTGACGCCTGATGCCCGCCACCCAAGCTCTTCTTCTCCGCTTGATCACTGTCGCCGACCGCTACTTCTCTGCTCATCGGTGCCTCCTTGCCATTTAGGTAATTCTTCTTCCCCCTCCGACCAGTAGTGGTGGAAACCCTAGGTTTAGGCCACTGTCGGCCGATTGTAGTTTAGGTTTTTTTAATTTGTTCAGTTAGATTAATTGTTGATTAAGTGCTGATTAGTTTAGGTTTTTAATTTGTTGATTAATTGTTGTGAATTGTTTTGTTAATTGTTATATTAGTGTTAATTTTGATTATTAATGTTGATTAATTTTGTAGATTAATTGTTATATTAATTCTTAGATATATTAATGTAAGATCAATTTTTTAGATTAATTTGTAGATAAATTTAGAATAATTAGTTAAAAGGTTAGTTGGTAAGGAACCGTCCACTATGGACTTGCGGCGGCCAAATCGTCCACGGTGGACTCGCGTCGGAATCATCCACTTTGGACTCACGTCCACGATGGACTCGCATCGGCATCCAAAAATTTAGAAAATAATCAAGGCGAGTTGATACATTTCACGTACGCATCAATGACTCAAGTTTTAATTTTGCAAAACCTTAGATCCGTTTGGGGGTTGTATATTCGTGAAAACGAAGTAAATGATATTTTATACGACGTACAACCCTTGAATTGTCCTTAATTGGACAAATTGATAATATAGTCATTTATATTGGACTTAGTTTATTTCTTTTAGTCATTATTCATTTTTCAACAAATGAAAATGTATAGTTGTAATTCTTGTATGAAACGACACACTAGAGGGGGGTGAATAGTGTGTTTACTAATTCTATTAGTCTAAATTCTATTTTAATCATTTTCTTAAATCGTTTAGGCAATCTGCAATCTTACGATTTGATACGGAAGCGATATAAACAATTAAGCACAAGCAATAAAAAATAACAATGCAAACACAAGATTTATAGTGGTTCGGCCCATTGTCTACTCCACTACCTAAGCATCCCGCTCAGGATTTCCAAATTAGTTTTACTAGATTAATTCGGTTTCCTTTACACAAACAACTTTCACTCGAAGAGTCACACTCTCAACCTAAGGTACTTCCACACCCGGAAGTCTCCGCCATCTTATCGAGAGCACTCTTCCACCTCAACCCTAAGGGACAACTAAACTAATCCTAGTAAACACTAAGTTTACACAAGTGGCTTTACTCCTTCTACACCAAGGATACCACTTCACACAACAAGACCTAACACCAGGTCTCACAAACTCAACTTCAAATAAACAATTAAAATAACAGATAAAATACACTCAAAAGAGCTAAAAGAGTAAACCAATATTAAACGCTCCTTTGCAAGCCTTTGGCGACTTCAACTCGTCAAGAGGAGCTTGATCAGAACCCGACTTGAGCCCATCTTGTGCGCTTGAAGAAGATGTTCGTGGAAACAACAGAGCACACTTCAATCAATCGTGGGAAGGCTTAAATCTTCCTCTTAATTGCTCAATTAAATCTCTAGAAGTCAAGGAAGAAGATTAAAAGAAGTAGGTGAAGGTATATTTATACCCTCATGATGAAATGGCAACTCAACGGATAGTTTTCTATACGTTGCAAGCCGCCGGTAGATTGGTCGATCGACCGACCGATCGACAGGTCATTCGACCGCTGCTCTTCTCTCTGTGGTCGATCAACCGACGGGTCGACCGCCCAGACGCAAATCCTTCGATCCCACATTGGTCGACCGACGTGATCTTGCATCTTCAGCAAATGCAGGTCAGTCGACCGACAGAGCTATTGCCCATTTTGGGCTTCGATCAGTTGACCACCCGGTCGATCGAAGTAGCTGCTGCCTCTTTTCGGCACTGTTCGGTCGATCGATCGGTCGACCAAAATGGCTGGTGTCATTTTCCTTACCCTACTCGGTCGACCGCCCGGTCGACCGAACTTAGGCTAAATTGAATTTTTAGCTATTTTTCTTCCGCTCTTCATTTTCGGGTTCCGACTTTCAACGAGCATCAACATGGAGAGCTTTTATGTGATCTTTGAGCCCGTCCAATGCGACTTTGGTGCACTCGTCGATCTTCGAGAAATTCTGCGATGAACCTGACCGCGACGATCAATGTCCTTCCGATTTCTGATTTCTTCCAATATTTCCGATCAAGGACATCAAACGCTAATTGATATGGAACCTGAAATATATTCTCAATGAAATCATTAGTCCCATATTTGTTATCATCAAAACCGAGATTAAGACTAAGGTTGAAAACCTAAAGCCAACAATCTCCCCCTTTTTGATGATGACAAACATCGTTAAGAAAATATATAGATTAACGCATAGAGGATATCAACTAAGGGATTTCTCTCCCTATCAACCTGCATATCTATGAAAAAAACTCCCTCTATCTATATGCATGGATTTCCTATATTTTCCTCACCTTATAATTTTCTTCCCCTTTTACCTATACTTCTCTCCCCTTTTTACCTATACATTTCTCCCCCTTTTGACATCAATAAAAAAGGGCAAGAAAGGTCAATCTAGTCAAAGGGATGAAACACAAATATTTTTTCATGAAGTTGAGACTCTAAAGATTATTTTCATGAAACATGAAAATCTCAACCAAAGGGATGGAAAATAATATTTGATATGAAACTTAAATCATACATGATATGTTCAAAACTAAATATTTGAATTCAAAATAAAATCATATATGTTCTCAAGTATGTATGTACTCATATCATTTCTATGACATTTATAGATTTCATTCAAACTCTCAACATACAAAGATATAGTCATTTAAAGCATGTTTGAGAAGTTTGAAATGAAAATAATATCATTTGATCCAAATATGAACTTTGCACATTTTCATTTGAAATAAGCATGAAAACTATGAAAATGCTAAGTATCAAATTTTGCTATCTACTCATGTTATCTCAAACTTAGGCACTTCGACATATAACATGAGAGAATGAAAGTCTATGAATTAAGTTTGGGCTTAAGATGAAATTTTTAAGTTACTTTGTTGACTTAGGTCAACCTATACTTCAAGATTTGAAAAAAAATCAAACTTTTAAATCTATACAACATCATATTTTTGATGAAAAACTTTGGAACCAATTTTTGGATGAAAATTTTTGATACCAAATATTGAATGGTCATTTGAAATACATGAATAAAGTTTGAACTCAAAAGAATTTTCAAAGACAATTTTTCGTCGTATATTGATTTTAATCAAAAGCTTATTTTTAAGATATCGCTCAATATATCAAAATCGTTTTTAGAAATGATTTCACTCAAGGAATAATGAGAACAATATTAGAGATGAAATCAAAATAGCATGCACAAAGTTTCATTTGAAGTTTTTGAAGAAAAATCAAAGTATCGAAAAGATTGATATCTCAAATAAGGATGATACTTTGCATTTTTAAAGTCCAACTTCAAAATTCCATTATAAATTAGATTCTTAATGAAACTTTTTGAATTTTTTACTGATAAAACTAGATTTTTCAGTGAGCGTGCAGTTTCAAGAATCATTTAAAAAAGATTTTTCTATATTTTCTTAGAAATAACTGAAATTACTACCAAATGTAGGTTGAAGTGGTATTTTTGTAATTTTCAGTTTTTCTTAAAACTTGTTCAATTTTCATTCAAACTTTCGTGACACCACATGATGGTCATGTAAAGGGTATATGTCAAGTTTGAAATGAAACTTATGTCCTTAAGTCAAGATATCAACTTAGCATGGTTTCATTCAAAACTAAATTAGTTTTTATGAAACTTGCTAAGTTTCAATCTTATCATTTACTCATGGTTTTTCAAACTTAAACCTATGGATACCTAACATGAGTAAATCTAAACATGTTCCACAAATATGGATTGAAAATGAGACCTTTAAGTCAACTTGTTGACTTGAGTCAATATGGTTCAAAAAAGAGGTAAGCATGAATTGACCTCTATTGTCATTTTATCCATATCCATATGTATTTTCCATTCTAAGTGCATGGAAATATGTCATACCTATTCTTAAATATGTTTATGAAGTTTGGACTTAAAATGAAGTGTCCAAGTCAATTTGTTGACTTGGGTCAAACTTTTTCAAGTTTAAGTCCCTTAAAGTGAGATACCAATTGTATTTGATCATCTAGACATGAATTTTCAAGTTTTAAATATCTAGACTCATGTAAATGTCTATCTAAATATGTTCATTTGGTGTTTACTCAAAATGAGGTCCCTAATAAGAAATTTTAACCTAGAGCAAGTTTCATTCAATCAAGATATCATGAAATTGACTAAGTTATTCAAATTTTTCCTACTCATGAATATTCAAACATTTATCATGCAAAATCAATCATGAGTATATAGAGACATCATTAAAGCATGAATATTCAAGTATTATATTAAGATTTTTGTAAAATCAAATTCATACCTTAGTCTTTAGAAGTTTGTCAAACTTGTCATTTTCTTTTAGATAGCATAGCTTTCCAATTCTTAACTTGCAAGTAGACTTCATTAGTATCATAATGAAATAATATGCCAACTAGCAAGCTAACTTACTACATAGCAAGGTTCAATGCAAAGTTTTATGTAAAACCTTAACCTATGCTAGATAGTAGAGATTCATTTTAAGGATTTATCATGATATCAAAATGAATCTAAGATATCCTAAGATGTGAACATTTGAGGAATAAGATCCCTAAACATGTTTAAGTAGTTTGGACTTAAAGGAATGTCTCTAATGGTAAGTATCAACCTAGAGCAAGTTTCATTCAATGAAATTTGCCTAAGTACTAAAATTCTACCTACTCATGAAAATTCAAGGGTTTACCATGCAATTCTAATCATGAGTATTGAGACATTATTTAAGCTTAAGCATTGAGGTATAACATTAAGATTTGAATTTATCAAAGTTATACCTTATTCATGATGATTTAGCCAAACTAACCCTTTCTTTTTAAAAAAAAATATTCTAATAAGCCTTCCTAAAATACTTATAACTTGCAAGTAAGCTACACTAATATATATATTAGAGAAAATATAGCTACTTAGCAAGCTAACCCAACCAAAAAGCAAAGAGAAGCATCAAGTATCAATATCAAAGATCACTTTGCTAAATGGTTTGAAATCCGTTTTAACGATGAAATCGAGTCATACCAAAATGAATTTTTAGAGATCACAAATGAATTATAAATAAAAATATGATCTCCAACCCTTCCTATTGGTTGAAAACCGAAAGCCACAATTAGCCTACGATTTAAAACTGCAAGATCGCTTAGGCCCATTACAGGCCATATAGGTCTCCGAAGAGACCGGAAAATCACAAATAAAAAATCATTTCCAAAGAACTCTTTTACAAGAGCGGGGAAAACAACTCAAATTAGACATGTATCATAATCTCCAGCTAAAATAAAACCAGCTAAGGTAAGGAGATGATACCACAATGTTTAATGCCAATTTTACCATAGGCATCTAGATGACTTGAAGTTGCGACTTTGAAATGGTTCAATCTTTGAATCCTCAAGCAACTTCAATCAACCACCTTCATCTCACCCTTGTGTGGTAGTTCCCCCTATAATAGAAGATGAGACTTTTGGTACCCAAATAGCTTTGGGTCCTTGGGGGTGAGTTGGCCTAGGAATCCAAAGTGTTTTAACTACACTTGGATTTTTCTTGAATGCACAATTGTAAATAGCATGGCCATAAATACCACAACAAAAACAATGTCCATTAAACTTCTTTTCCTTTTTGCTATGGACATGAGATTTATCATGATAATGCTTGACATGAAAAGGATGATGGTCATGAGCATTCTTAAGTGAAATATTTTTCTTTTGAATTTGAGGTTTAAAAGTGGAATGCCTAACATGAGATTTTGCATTATAATGCATAGCATGAGTTTTTGCATTAGAATGCATAGCATGAGTTTTTGCATTAGAATGCATAGCATGAGATTTATGATGAACATAGGCATTTTTGAGAGAAACATTTTTCTTTCCAATTTTCTTGATGGAAGTTGAGTTTCTCAATTATGTACTTCCTTGTTTAAAACCAAAATCTCATCTTTCAAAACTTCAATTGACTTATGCATGACATATAGTTGAGATTTTAAAATATTATTCTCACCTACGATTTTTGAATTCTCAAATTTTAAATTTTCATTTTCAAGCTTTAAGTCCTTAAGCTCAAAATTCAATCTATCATGGCATAAATCAAATGAGTTAGACTTCAATTTCTCATTTTCTAGCTTTAAGTCCTTAAGCTCAAGTTTTAAGTTATCATGGCATGGATCAAAAAGCCTAGTCTTTAATTTTTAATTTTCTACTTCCAAGGCATGCACATGTGAACTAAGCTTAGAGTTTTCCTTCTTTAAAATTCTATTTTCGTTGTACTTTTTAACCATCAAGGCATACATGATTTTATACTCATCCATCAATTCATCAAAATCATGAGAACTAGATGAGTTAATACTAATATTATTATTAACATGACTAGAAGAGGTGGAGTGTACCTCATTGTTATCATTCATGAGGCATTCTTTTGAGATGGTGTCATAGTCATGAAGGGAGGATGCTTCACTTGATTAGGATGATGTGGAAGCATTTGACCTCCTCGTTGCCTTGTTCTTCATGGTAGAGCAATTCTTCCTTACATGCCCTTTCTCTTGGCACACATGGCAAATCACCTTTCTATTCCGGCTTTTAGTGCTCCTATGACTGGAGACACTTTGGGCTTCAAAAACCATGTTAGCATTGGAAGGATGACCATTGTCATCACTACCTTCATTAAAAGTTTCTAACTCCTCGGTTTTAGCATAATCATATAATATATTTAAGCAAGCCCAAATATCAAATGCGGAAGTACAATGCATGATTTTTTTAAATATATTATTTTCCAAAGAACAATATATGCAATTTGTTGCTTTAGCATTTAACTCAAACATGCTAATTTGTTCTTGGGTCCATGCATTCATATTTTCCTTAGGTTCAACATATTTTATCTTAACCATATTAAAAACACTTAAACCTTGAGTCTTTGGGAAAGTGTACATTCTACCCTTCCAAAGACCTAAGTTAGACTCATCGAACCTAGGAGGTGTAGACGCTACCAATTTTAGAACCATTTCAAGATCGAGACAAGGTGTAAAAGAGATGGTGAAATCTCAAGCTACAAATCCGCTCTGATACCAATTGTTGTATGAAACGGCACACTAGAGGGGGGAGGGGGTGAATAGTGTGTTTACTAATTCTATTAGCCTAAATTCAATTTTAATCATTTTCTTAAATCGTTTAGGCAATCTGCAATCTTAAGATTTGATACGGAAGCGATATAAACAATTAAGCACAAGCAAAAATAAATAACAGTGCAAACACAAGATTTAAAGTGGTTTGGCCTCAATGCCTACTCCACTACCTAAGCACCCCGCTTAGGATTTCCAAATTAGTTTTACTAGATTAATTCGGTTTCCCTTACACAGAGGACTTTTCACTCGAAGAGTCACACTCTCGACCTAAGGTACTTTTACACACCCGGAAGTCTCCGTCTTCTTATCGAGAGCACTCTTCCACCTCAACCCTAAGGGACTACTAAACTAATCTTAGTAAACACTAAGTTTACACAAGTGGCTTTACTCCTTCTACACCAAGGATACCACTTCACACAACAAGACCTAACACCAGGTCTCACAAACTCAACTTCAAATAAACAGTTAAAATAACAGATAAAATACACTCAAAAGAGCTAAAAGAGTAAACCAATATTAAACGCTCCTTTGCAAGCCTTTGGCGCCTTCAACTCATCAAGAGATAGAGCTTGATCAAAACCCGAGTTGAGCCCAGCTTGTGCGCTTGAAGAAGATGTTCGTAAAAACAACATAGCGCACTTCAATCAATCGTTGGAAGGGTTAAATCTTCCTCTTAATTGCTCAATTAAATCTGTAGAAGTCAAGGAAGAAGATTAAAAGAAGTAGGTGAAGGTATATTTATACCCTCACAAAGAAATGATAGCTCAACGGATAGTTTTCTATCTATTGTAGGCCACCGATCGATTGGTCGGTCGACCGACCGATCGACCGGTCATTCGACCGCTTCTCTTCTCTCTGTGGTCGGTCGACCGACGGGTTGACCGCCCATACACAAATCCTTCGATCCCGCATTCGGTCGACCAGTCGGTCGACCGACGTGATCTTGCATCTTCAGCAAACGCAGGTCGATCGATCGGTTGGTCGACCGACCGAGCTACTGCCCATTTTGTGCTTCGATCGATCGACTGCCCGATCAACTGAAGTAGCTGTTGCCTCTTTCTTTTTGGCACTATTCAATCGACCGACCGGTCGACCAAAATAGCTGGTGCCATTTTCCTTACCCTATTCGGTCGACCACCCAGTCAATCGAACTTAGGTTGAATTGAATTTTCAGCCCTTTTTCTTCCGCGCTTCGTTTCCGGGTTCCGACTTTCAACGAGCATCAACATGGAGAGCTTTTATGTGATCTTTGAGCCCGTCCAATACGACTTTGGTGCACTCGTCGATCTTCGAGAAATTCCATGATGAACCCGAGCGCGACGATCAATGTCCTTTCGATTTTTGATTTCTTCCGATATTTCCGATCGAGGACATCAGACGCTAATTGATATGGAACATGAAATATATTCTCAATGAAATCATTAGTCCCATGTTTGTTATCATCAAAACCGAGATTAAGACTAAGGTTGAAAACCTAAAGCAAACAATCTCTCCCTTTTTGATGATGACAAACATCCTTAAGAAAATATATACATTAACGCATAGAGGATATCAACTAAGGGATTTCTCCCCCTATTAACATGCATATCTATGAAATAAACTTCCCCTATCTATATGCATGGATTTCCTATATTTTTCTCCCCTTATAATTTTCTTCCCCTTTTACCTATACTTCTCTCCCCCTTTTTCCTATACATTTCTCCCCTTTTTACCTATACATTTGATTTTAATGAAACAAATGGATATTTCTAGCTATCATCTAACTTATCAAAATCATTCCTAGAAATGATTTTACTCAAGAAATTGTGAGAATGATATTAGAAATGGAATCCAAATAGCTCCCTAGGCTTAGTGAATTTCAGGGCGGTTTCCGAGTTTTCATGTTTTGGGATTCGGGGATGGTTTTTGGGTTCTTTGCATCATAAAGAGGATTACATTATAAACTAGACACCCTAGACCTAAATTTTAACTTTCTAACGAATTCGAGCGCCGACGAGCGTCCTTCCCGATTTCTCCGATTTCTTCGATTTTTCCGATCGGGGACGTCGAGCGCTAACCGATATGGAACCTGAAAGATTTCTCAATAAAATATTAGTTCTATGTTTGTTATTATCAAAACTGAGATGAAGACCAAGGTAGAAAACCTTAGGCTAACTACCCAAATATCAAAAGCCGAAGTGCAATGCATGACTTTTTCAAAGATGTTATTTTCCATAGAACAATATATGCAATTTGTTGCCTTAGCATTTAATTCAAATCTATTAATTTGTTCTTGGGTCCATGCATCCATATTTTCCTTAGGTTCTATGTATTTTGACTTTATCATATTAAAAACACCTAAACCTTGAGTCTTTAGGAAAGTGTACATTCTACTCTTCCAAAGACCAAAGTTAGACTCGTCGAACCTAGGAGGTGTAGACGCTACCAACTCTAGTGTCATTTTCGGATCGAGACTAGATGTAGACGAGATGGTGAAATCTCAAACTATAACCTGCTCTGATACCAATTGTTGGTGAAATGACCACATTAGAGGGGGGGTGAATAGTGTGTTAACTAAATCTTTTTGCCTAAATTCTGATTTAATCGTTTCTTAAGTTACTTAGGCAATTCACAATTGACGACTAAATGCGGAAGCAAGTAATCATGATAAGAAATGCGATACACAAAGAAAATAATGCAAACACAAGTATTTATAGTGGTTCGGCCCTAATGCCTACTCCACTACCTAAGCACCCCGCTTAGGATTTTCAAACTAGTTTAACTAGATTAATTAGTTTCCTTACAATGAGGACTTTACAACGGAAAGTCTCCGCTCTCAAACCAAAGGCACTTCCACACCCGGAAGTATCCCGCCTTCCTACCGAGGGCACTCTCCCACCTCAACCTAAGGACAACTCAACTAATCCTAGTAAACTACATTTACAATGGTGGGTTTACGCCTTAACACCAAGGCAACCACCAATTCAATCAACCAAGCACTCTAGGTTTACACAAGTGGTATACAATGAAAATAACCAAGAAAATACAATAACAATTAGAACAATAAACAAATCAAACTATACTTAGCTCCAAAAGAAACTCCCTAGTCCTCTTGATGCCTTGAGAAGATGAATCTTGAAGGTTCAAAGGCTAGATCAAGGTTTTATCATGGAAACTAGGGATTGCAAAGAGATGGCTCAAGAAATCCTTTATAGATGCTCAAATATGGCTCAATGGAAGCTTGGATAAAAAGGTGGAAGGCTTGCTAAGGCTTCTATTTATAAGCCTTGAGGAGATGGGATGAAACAAGTGGCTCAACAGACGGAGAACTAGTCGTTTCCGCCGTCCGGTTGATGGCCGGTCGATCGACCGAAAGGAAACTTGTCACACCCTGACTGAGGGTAGTGTGACCGGCCAGGGCCCACATCCTGCCCTGTAGCCTACTATCTACACTGACATCAAGAAACCAAAATACATCGACTGAACGAAACTTAACATATTTTATAAAACAAAGTTTGCAAGTCACAATGTATAAGTTTTTCAAAACAAGAAGAAACATCAACCTCAAATCCAAATGGTCAAATATCACATTTTTGCAATTCTTTTCCATTACAACCGTTAGTGCAGAAATAAAACCAACATAACTAGGACTAGTCTAAGACTCATGGATGCCGCTACGAGATTTGGCACCGCCTCTGCCCTCCAGCTGCACCATGTCGACACCAAGCTACTGCTCATGCTCTGCAAAAATAGAAAATAAACTGTGAGTCCACTTGGGAATCAGTGAGTGGCTTAATTGAACCTCCACATAAGCCTCAGTCATGCATATATAATATTACGAGGCAATAAAGGAATGCACAAGGAGGTAAAGTGTGTTTCTAATGCAACTACAGACCCTCAACGGATCCATCAGTACTTTCTATACATGTGCACCTGCCACTTAGCTTATCAAGCCTCTAGCATCCGGCCCTTGGGCTTGCTCATAGCAAAATATATCCCGGCTATAACCGTCACTACCATACCAGGTAGTACTATCCTGGCCATCGACCACATCATCTCAAGATGCAAGTAAACAATCCCAGGCCGTCGACTAGGATGGTCCACTAGTCTTCGGACACCGTCTGGGGTAAGGATAGCTAGTCCCACCCAGCTGGGGTCTGGCACCTAGCGGGCCCACTGGCGCAACTCTAGACCCAACTGGCCGAGCTGAGCATTGGTCATTTCCGACCTCCTCGCACCTCGGCGGACGATCTCAAGCACATTACACAACCAATATCCTAGGGTTTCTATATATACATATTTCGGGCCTTTACCCGTATCTAGCCATGTCCAACTACTGGGTCACAATTCATGCCACCCCTTTTAGTATATGTGCACCTATAATCTCTATGTTTCCATAAATATGCAAGCAGTCATAGAAGTGTTATCGTCTCATATCTAAGTTTCCATAATTGTGCTAGGAGCATCTAGTGACACCTTACATGTTACCTAGCCTTTTTACACTGTCTTAGGTGAGAATTTCCGTGAGTCAACCTTGGAATACCATCGAAGATCATTTAGGGCAGCATGCTTAATCTAGAGAAAATTTCTCATATATTACATTATTCATCATATATAGTCATAATGCACATACCTAACAATTCTTGTACTACATTAGGAATTTTTAGCACAATAAGAAGCAACTATCTAGCATGGCAAGGTAGTAATAAATTTAAATAACATGTATGAATTATAAAACATGATAACAATGTCAACATCCAAGTTTAACGATCAAGTGCTAAGTATGGTTACAATCTAGCATTTCTACAATTCAAATCAATTTAGCTACTTGCTAAGTTTGGGGTTCTTCCTTAGTATTGTCATATCCCTATCTGTGATCCCTAAGATCATGAAATTTCCATCTAAGGCAAGTCTCTCCTCCTCTCCCCAACCTTGGCCGAACCATGAGCAAGGGAAACCTTGCTCGGCCAAGTTCCTTGGGTAGGGAAGGATGGAAGAGACTTTAGCTATACTTTGTCTCTTCAATTCCAAGTACTTCTTAAATAGCAATGATCAACTTACCCTTCCCCTCATCCTTGGCCGAACCCTCTTCATAAATCTTAGGGTTCATTCGGCCACTTCAAGGGGCTTTAGAAGGGGCATGCTTCATATTACGTGAGGAGTTCAAAAGGGCTACATCGAAACAACGGTATAAGGGCCTTCTCGCCGTCAAGGGAATCGGGGAAATTTTTGGCATGACCTTTCCCCTTTTCCCATTACTCGGCAGCCCCAAGACACGCAAAATGATGATTTAAAACAGCGAGATCCGGCAAGAAACAACATAAACAGTGAGTACATATCGTTGAAATCATGGTTCGTCGGGAAAATCATGAAAACTCGACCTGTTTTCTAGGGATCGGCCACTCGCCTCCCCAAAACTGTTAAAGCCTTAACCACTCACCTAGATCGGCAAAGAATAAGGATCGGGTGACGACGACGCGAATTTTGGATCGATCCAAGCCCCCAAGCCCCCTCCTTGCTCCTTCTCCTCTTTTCTCCCTTGCGGCCTTGTGCGACTCAATGGTTGAGTCGCACGGCTGCCACATGAGGGGGGGGGGGGGGGGGGGTTTATCCCCTCAACCATCTTTCCAAAGATGGCTTCAAGGCTCACTTAAATCATACCCGGAGCTCCACTAAACCCGAACTCGACTCGGGTTTCGACCCAACCATAACATGACTCTAGTTAACTTAATTTAAGGTATGATTTTATATAAGGAAGGTAAATTATCCAATTAGACTTCATGATTCATTAGCCGAGTCATACCTTTTCACTCGAGGCGATCCTGAGGAGTACCCCTAGGTCCGACGCCCTGCACCAAAATAGATTTTTTATATTAGGAAACGTTTTCCGGGCCTTATAACCTTCCCCCCTTAAGGGCAATTCATCCTCGAATTTACTTAAATAACAAGGACTTACCGGCTCCTCCAACAAGGAAGGGTAGCGCTCTCTCATGTCCTGCTCTACCTCCCATGTGGCCTCTTGCCCGGAATGGTGCTCCCATCTGACCTTTACTAGGGAAATTTCTTTGGACCTTAGCTTCCTAATCTGGTGGTCAAGAATCTCCACCGGCCTTTCCTCAAATGAGATGGCTGAATCTACCTCGATAGAAGAGGGCTCGATCACTTTTGAATCATCTTTTACATACTTCCGCAACATGGATACATGGAAGACCGGATGCACTCTGCTCAGGCTAGGAGGCAATGCCAGCTCATAGGCCACTTCGCCCCTCCGCATGAGAACGGGAAAAGGCCCAATGTATCTAGGGCTCAGTTTCCCCTTCTTCCCAAACCGGATCACCCATTTCATAGGAGAGACCTTCAGGAATACTAAGTCACTCTCTGCAAATTCCAATTCCCTAGTCTTTCTGTTGGCATACATTTTTTGTCGACTCTGAGCCGCCAGCAATTTTTCCGTAATGACCTTTACTTTTTCTACCGCCTCCTCAACCAGGTCGGGGCCCACCATGAGTGATTCCCCTGCCTCAAATCAGCCCATCGGGGACCTGCGCCGCTGCCCATACAAGGTCTCAAAAGGAGACATGCCAATGCTACTGTGATAGCTGTTGTTATAGGCGAATTCGATCAATGGTAGGTGCCTCTCCCAGCCATCTGCCATATCCAGGACACACGCCCTCAACATGTCCTCCAAAGTTTGGATGGTCCTCTCTGACTGCCCGTCAGTCTGCGAATGGAAGGCTGTACTGAAACGTACCTGACTACCCAAAGCTTCGTGGAAGGACTGCCAAAATCGGCTGTGAACTAAGTACCGTAGTCGATATAATCATCACCGGGGTACCATGATATGGCACAATCCTATCCAAAAATAGTCGGGCATACTGCTCCATAGAGAAAGTAGTTTTCACTGGTATAAAGTGCGCGGTCTTGATTAACCGGTCCACCACCACCCAAATTGAATCAAAATGGTCTTTTGACTTAGGCAATCCAATCACTAGATCCATGGTGATTTTCTCCCACTTCCACTCGAGCACTTCGAGATTTTGCAGGATCCCCACAGGCTTAAGGTGTTCAGCTTTCACCTGTTGATAGACTAGACATTTAGAAACAAATTCTGCCACCTCTCTTCTCATGCCCTTCCACCAGTAATGCTGCATTAAATCCCGGTACATCTTGGTGGACCCCGGATGCATCGTGTAAGTGGAATGATGACCCAGTTCTAGTACTTGCCTGCGCACCTCAGTCATGTCTGGTACTACTATTCGGTCTCTGAACCTCAGCACACCTTCTGAGTCCAATCTGAAACTGTTCTATGCATCACCTCTTTGTACCAGGCCCTTGGTCAGTGCACAAAAGACATCTTCCCTCTGCGCGGCACGCAGCATGTCCACCAGCGTGGACTGTACCCGCAGATGGGCCATCAGGGCACCTGAACTGACACTGATAAGGTTGCACCCCCATCTAGGCATAAAGCCAACTCTCGAGCTAGAGGCCTCCGCTTAGCTTCCAAATGGGCCAAACTGCCCATGGATTTTTTGCTCAGCGCAACTGCTACCACATCTGCTTTCCCCGGATGATATATAATGGTGCAATCATAGTCCCTTAGGAGCTCCAGCCACCTCCTCTGCCTGAGGTTCAACTCCTTTTGGGTAAGAATGTACTGGAGACTCTTGTGGTCTGTGTAGATTTCGCAAGTCTCCCCGTACAAGTAGTGCCTCCAAAGCTTCAGTGCAAAGACCACTGCCGCTAATTCTAGGTCATGCGTCAGATAGTTCTTCTCATGAACTTTCAACTGGCGAGACGCATAAGCAATCACTCTACCATACTGCATCAAGACGCAGCCCAAACCAACCCGAGAGGCATCACAGAAAACCACAAACCCTCCTGAGCTGGAAGGTACAGCCAACACGGGTGCAGATGTCAAACATGCCTTGAGCTTTTGAAAGCTCACCTCGCATTTGTCATCCCAAACGAATCTAACCTTCTTCTGGGTCAACCGAGATAGAGGGGCTGCAATTTTGAAGAAATTCTCCATAAACTTCCGGTAATAGTCGGCCAACCAAAGAAAACTGCGGACCTCGATCACAATAGTCGGCCGCTTCCAGTTCTGAGCCACTTCAATCTTGGCGGGATCTACCCTTATTCCTTCCTTGGACACTATATGGCCCAAGAACCCTACACTTTCCAACCAAAATTCACACTTGGAAAATTTGGCAAACAAGCGGTGCTCTCTGAGGGTTTCTAGGACCATTCCCAGGTGCTTAGAGTGCTCTTCCTCACTCTTGGAGTAAACCAAAATATCGTCAATGAAGACAATCACAAAGCTATCCAGGTACTCCTTAAATACCCTGTTCACTAGGCCAAAGGACATCACTAGGAATTCATAGTGACAATAGCGAGTCCTAAAGGCCGTCTTTGGCACATCGCAATCCTGCATTCTCAACCGATGGTATCCAGACCTCAGATCTATCTTTAAGAACCATTGAGCCCCTTGCAACTAGTCAAATAGATTGTCTATCCTCGGCAGTGGGTAGCGGTTCTTAGCAGTCACCTTGTTTAGCTGCCTATAATCAATGCACATACGCATCGACCCATCCTTCTTCTTCACGAAGAGAACCGGGGCACCCCAGGGTGACACACTCGGCCGGATGAACCCCTGGTCTAACATTTCATGCAATTGCACCTTTAGCTCTTTGAGTTCGGCCGGTGCCATCCTGTAAGGGGGAATGGAAATTGGTTTCACCCCGGGTTGCAGATCAATGCAAAAATTGACCTCCCTTCTAGGTGGAAACCCTAGCAATTCCTTGGGAAACACATCAGGGAATTCACAGACCACGGGGGTTCCGCTGACATGCTTTGCTTCACCCCCTTCCTCCCCGACCACAGCTACAAAGGCCAGGAAAGATTGAAAGCTGCCCCTAAGCAATTTGCGAGCCTTTTTGGCTGAGATGACCCCTATCGTCTTTCTACCTCCCTCCCCTTGGAAGATGAACTGCGGTAGCCCAGGCTTATTAAACATCACTGCTTTGGCTCTACATTCCAACATTGCGAAATGCTCTGCCAGCCTGTCCATGCCAAGGATGACATCAAGCTCAAGAGTGGATAGGAGTGTCAAGTCCGCACTCAGCACATGGCCGCATATGAGCACTTCACACCCTTGATAAATTGAGGTTGCTAAGATTGCATCGCCCGTTGGCGTTGATACCATCAATGGCCCATCAAGCATAGAGGGTGCCATTGGCAGCTTTGCAGCAAATATGGCAGACACAAATGAGTGCGTGGCACCGGGATCAAATAATACATATGCAGCAGACGAACATACTAAAATAGTACCTGTCACCACTGCTTTGGAAGCCTCTGCCCCATCACGGTTCATAGCATAAACCCGCGCAGGCGGCCTCTCTGAATGACTGGTCTGCGACACCTTATTCTGAGTCTGCCGTCTTGGTGCTACTGACCCTACTGACATAGGTGCTTTACCCCTTGACTGCTAAGGCTTCTGACCAGTTCCCTCAGGGCAGTCCTTCTTGAAATGTCCGACCCGACCGCACTTGAAGCAAGCATTAGTGCGGTTAAGGCAGGACCCCCAGTGCCTCTGACTGCAGCTGCCACACTGTAGCGCCTCAGACCTCTGAGAACTATCTCTTGACACTGCCAGCCTCACTGACCCGGTCCCTTGCCCCCCACGGCCCCGATTGCCATTCTGCCCCTGGTTTTGCTGCTAATCTGCTATGGGCATTGCCCCCTAAGAGTGCCAAGGTCGACTACCAGAACCCTGTGACCAGAACTTCTTCTTAGCTAGCCCATCATTTCTCTCGAACGGCACCAAAGCTTCTTTTCGCAGGGCTTCATCCACTACCCGAGCCAGTGTAGATTCCTCGGTGAAATGAATAAGCTTCCCAATTTGTGGCCTCAATCCTGCCACGAACCTCTTGACCCTGGCGGTCTCAGTCGCCACTAGGGTGGGATGGTACTTGGAGAGACGATTAAACTCCACCTCATACTCCGACACTGTCATGCCTCCAGCTTGGTGTAACATCTCAAAATCACGGGCGCGCTTGTCACAGACACTCATGGGTAAGTACTGCTCTTCCACAGCCGCCCGAAATTCCTCCCATGTGGGAGGTGGTGCGCCAGCTGCCCTGTGGGCCTTCTAAGTTTGCAGCCAAATCTTTGCTGGTAACAATGTCAACATCCAAGTTTAAGGATCAAGTGATAAGTATGGTTATAATCTAGGATTTCTACAACTCAAATCAATTTAGCTACTTGCTAAGTTTGGTGTTCTTCCTAAGTATTGTCATATCCCTACGTGTGATCCCTAAGATCATGAAATTTCCATCTAAGGCAAGTCTCTCCTCCTCTCCCAAACCTTGGCCGAACCATGAGCAAGGGAAACCTTGCTCGGCCAAGGTCCTTGGGTAGGGAAGGATGGAAGAGACTTTAGCTATACTTTGTCTCTTCAATTCCACATACTTCTTAAATAGCAATGATCAACTTACCCTTCCCCTCATCCTTGGTTGAACCCCCTTGATAAATCTTAGGGTTCATTCAGCCACTTCAAGGGGCTTTAGAAGGGGCATGCTTCATATTACATGAGGAGTTCAAAAGGGCTACATCGAAACAGTGGTATAAGGGCATCTAAGGGCCTTCTCGCCTAAAAGGGAATCGGGGAAATTTTCGGCATGATCTTTCCCCTTTTCCCATGACTCGGCAGCCCCAAGACATGCAAAATGACGATTTAAAACAGCGAGATCGGACGAGAAACAACATAAACAGTGAGTACATATCGTTGAAATCATGGATCTTCGGGAAAATCGCAAAAACTCGACCTATCATCAAGGGATCGGCCACCCGCCTCCCCCAAACTGTTAAAGCCTTAACCACTCACCTAGATCGACAAAAAATAAGGATCGAGTGACGACGACTTGAGAATCTCCGATGACGATGCAAATTCCTCATCGATCCAAGCCCCCAAGCCCCCTCCTTGCTCCTTCTCCTCTTTTTGCCCTTGCGGTCTTGTGCGACTCAATGGTTGAGTCGCACGACTGCCACTTGGGGGGGTTTTATCCCCTCAACCATCTTTCCAAGGATGGCTTCAAGCCTCACTTAAATCATACCCTGAACTCGACTAAACTAGAACTCGACTCAGGTTTCGACCCAAACATAACATGACTCGAGTTAACTTAATTTAAGGTATAATTTTATAAAAGGAAAGTAAATTATCCAATTAGATTTCATGATTCATTAGCCGAGTCTTACCTTTTCACTCGAGGCAATCCTGAGGCTCGACTCGACTATCCCCGGATCCGACGCGCTGCACAAAAATAGATTTTTATATTAGGAAACTTTTTTTCGGGTCTTACAAAACTGCCGCTTTCTGGCACACTTCGGTCAATCGACCGGTCGACTGTAAGTTAATAACTTTAAAACATAAATGTTATATAAGTATTAACCCCCATTTGGATTCAATAAAAATATCTAGAAAATTAAAATCCTTAAGAATCAAAATCTAGTTTTTGGGGTCTAGTACAAATTTTCGGAAAACAAAAATTTTCTAATATTTCGGGTCAAATATGGGTAGGCTAAAGACTTCCAAAAAATTCTCAAAAATATCTCGTTATCTAGTTTCTACCCAAGGAACAATTACCGCCATTTTTTGTGTCAGGAAAATATCTAGGTCATATAGCCCTCCAAGGAGCTCCCTAGGCTTAGTGAATTTCAGGGCAGTTTTCGGGATTTCATGTTTTGGGGTTCGGGTTTGTTTTTTTTTATTCTTTGCATCATAAAGAGGATTACATTACATTCTAGACACCCTAAACCTAAACTCTAACTTCCCGAAGAATCCCGAGCGTCGACGAGCGTCCTTGTCGATTTCTCTGATTTCTTCAATTTTTCCGATCGCGGACGTCGTGCGCTAACCGACTTGGAACCTGAAAATTTTCTCATTGAGACATTAGTTCCATGTTTGTTATCATCAAAATCGAGATTAAGACCAAGGTAGAAAACCTTAGGCCAACATCGCTCTCATCCCAAGAAGCCATCATCGCCTTCTTCTTCTTCTTCTTCTTCTTCTTGTATTTGTCTTTCTTGTGAGGGTTGGAGGTAGAAGCCATCTTGAGGAGTGGGCAATCCTTCCTTAGGTGCCCAGTTTTGTTGCAATTGAAGCATGTGTAGCCTCCTTGCCTTTTCTCATACCGCCCCTCATGAAGTTCATGAATCTCCTTGCCATCATCGCCATTTCTTCAAAATCATCCATCTCTTCATCGGATGATGGATGTTCTTCAACCCAGTGTGATGCTTTCAAGGAAATGGTCTTGCCTTTTGGGGCATCTTCCTCCTTATATTGCTTCATATGGGTCTCATGTGTCATGATATATCCAATGAGCTCGGTGAGCTTCAACTTGCTCAAATCCTTAGCCTCCATGATCGCTATCACTTTCGGCTCCCAAGTTTTTGGAAGGGAACGAAGGAGCTTCCTTACCTTCTCTTCTTCCATTGTATCTCTACCAAGGTCGGCTTTCTAGGCTTCACGGAGCTCTTCCATCTCTATGAAGTTTGCGGCTGTCTCTCAAAATTTGACCATGTCCTTTGGCTTCATGAAGGCGATTTGATCGATGAAGTGTTTGGGATTTAGCCCGTATTTGATGGAGTAGATCTCGACTCGGGGGTCGAGATTCGAGATTTTGGCAGCCGTGTCCTAGAACCTGCGTATGTATTCCCTTAGGGTTTTTTGCCCTTGTCTGATGTAGTGGAGGGCATCCTCTATTTTGTAGTAGACTCGAGATGAGGAAAATCTGTTGATGAAGGCGCGAGAGAGTTCTGCGAAAGAGTGTATAGATCCTGTTAGAGGGAGGCAAACCATAGTAGAGTCGTTCCCTCCAAGGTCGGGAAAGCTCTGTAGAGGACAAGGTCGATTCCTCCTTGGCACGCCCCAACTTAGGGTCACGTGACTGGCCAGGGTATACTTGCACATGCCAACTCAACAAAAAAATTTGGCGAAAAAGAAATAACAAGTTTTATTTTGATGAAAAACGAACCAAAAAATAGTTTATTTCAAGAAGCTCAAATGAAACGAAAAGTGCGGAAATAACATTTTAAGTTCAACAATTCTAAAGTCCAAATACAATAAAGTCTGAAATAAATGACATAAATGCCCTCAGGCCTACATCTCCAAATCAAACTAATACAAGTGCATGACTACTACCAAAAGACTCGACCACGACCCCTAACTAGGACTGCTATGAGATCGTGTAGCTCCTCTGCTTTCCAACTGCGCCAAGTGCTCTAGCCCACCTCACCGATCAGGCTATGCAAAACAAAACAATGACAATGGGTGAGTTTAAAGAACTCAGTGAGCGGTTCTACCGTCCCCAAAAATAAAAATAGCACAGGGATAAACAATAGCATAACATCCAACTCTACAGGAATAAGGTCACGAAAGTGTCACTAGCTATCAGGCCATCTGGCCACTACCTGCCCGAAGGCAGCCAACACCCATATGGTGAAGATCAACAGGCCTAAGCCTACCATGCCCTAAGGCTACAACACATACTAGGATAATCGAGAAGGCCCTCTGAACTTATCCAAGTATAAATAAATTAACTCGGGAGCAATCGGGAAAGGCCCTCCGGACTTGCTCGACGAGACGCGTAGGGACAATCGGGATTCGCCCATCCGAACTTGCCCCTTTAAGATATCATAGGAGTAATCGGGTAGGCCCTTCGAACTTACTCCTCTAAGATATCCTAGGAATAATTGGGTAGGCCCTCCGAACTTATCCCACGAGGCCAAACCAGAACAATTGGGAAAGACCCTCCGAACTTGTTCTACATGTTGGGAATTAGCTATCCAACCTCATGGGCTTAGCCCGCAATCCGGCTCCTCTACGAGCCTCTCCGCCATTCACATGGATATGGCGCACCATGACCTAAGTCATGACTCTCCTACGGTGTCTTAGGGGTGATCTTATTGGAACGTGTCTCAACACTCCAAACCCGACCCCAACTCTTAGACCCGTAATGTCATAAACCCGTGTGGTTTTATTTCATGCGTACTTTATAAGTTGGTTCATAACATATTATGCTCACCCTTAACCCAATTTTAAATATGCAATTAAAATTTAGATCACCAAGATTAGGGTTTTGTTTTAGCTTACTGTTCTAACCAGAATTGATGTGTTTAACTCGAATCTAGTCTCCAAAGTATGTCCTATGTTTCCAAACTATGCTTTCTGGTCGAAACAATAGGTTACATGACTATATTCACAGAAATACACACACCACAACAAATAATCCAAAATCAGCAGAGATTTATCATCTCAACATACAATTCCAGCAACATATAATTTTCAGCATACTATGAAATTAAATCCGAAAATTATCAGAAATTAACTCCTAAATTATCATTACGATAGAATACTAATCTCAAGATTTATTTCATAGAATTCATACTTTTTAATCAAGATTAAAAAGAATCTACCATGCTTTAATTAAGAAACAATATCAAGATTAAAAATCTCCCGTCTCAAGAATCCCCATGGCATAAATTACAAGATCTTGATCCTAATCATGATTTCTACCCAAAATCACATATTTAATCCTAAGCATGCAACCCACATATCAAGAACTCAAATTAGGTGAAAAGATCAAGATTTTCATGTTAAGAAAACAAGAAGGCTCATTCGGGCTTTTCATCGAACACCTTGAGGGCGACTCTGGTTTCCCCCTTGGCCGAGAATCCCTAGGTTTACCCTAGGGCTACCGATCCCCATAGGGGAGAGATTAGGGTCTCCTCAAGCATAAACTCCAAGAAAACACGGCAAGAACTCGAAGAACAATTCAAGAACGAAACATAAACACCAAGTCGCCAAGAATAGCTTCAAGAATTCGAATAAAAACCCGAAGAGAGAGGGTAAACCACTCACTTAATTGGAAAGATTATTGGAGAAGAGAATCCAATCGACGGCCTCCGATTTTGGCTCCAAAATCCGGCGGCTCAACCCCAAGGAAGAAAGAAGCAGACGGCGGCTCCTCCTAAGCCGCCGGCTTCAAAGGGATGGGAGAGGGCAAGAGAGGGAGGCTCGGCTCTGGACGGCGGCTCCCTCGGCTCGGCTCCACAGGGAACAGAGGAAGAAGAGGAGAAGGGGAAGGCTTGGCTGGCGGAGTCTCAGCTCTAGGGGTGACGACGGCTCCAAGGGAAAAGAGAGGGGGCCAGCTGCTGGCTTGGCTGGTGGCTGGCTCCCTTTCTCAAAACTTTGGGTGGCTCCAAAATAGGAGCCACAAGCCAAGGGGAGGCGTTTTATACTCCCTCCTCAACCCTAATCTCTCTAAATCCTTTATCCAACCTGCATCCACCTTAAGCCGAACCCGAACCCGAACCCGCTAACATAAATTAACTTAATTAAGCTTATTCTAATCTCATAAGCAATTAAATAAGCATACCCACATAAACATAATTAACAATTAGGCACACACAACATCAAATTAAATAATTTTAACTACTCAAGCCTAAATTCATAAATTTTATATCCTACTTAACCGAGCTCGCAAGCTCGCACCGAACCATGAGTCAACTCGGCTCGACACCGAACTAGTCCGCTAGGCTGGCAAACACAAACATAAGTGGAAAGAATAAAATTAAATATCTAGAATATTACAGGAATCCAGTATTGTCAAACTCGCGAGTTAACTCATAAACTCAGATGAGTTTATGATCCCAAGTATCAAAATTGAGCTAACTCGCACTCAAACTCATTTTTGGGTAAACTCGGGTAAACTCAGGGTAAACTCGGTAAACTCGCACAAACTCGGTCAAACTCGTGGTAAACTCGGATGAACTTGATTTGATGATAATTATTATGGATTGAAGTTGTACTTTTATATTTTTATCTTTGAGTCATTGTGTGCGCTTTATTATGGACTTAGAATGCTTCATTATGTATGTATTAGACTTGTACTCTTATATTTTATCTTTATCTGTGCTTTATTAGGGAGTTGAACTGTGCCTTAATTATGATTTTTAGATTATATTAGATTATATTTTTATAGTATAATATTTTTTAATATTGTTTTAATATCAGGTAAACTCTTACGAGTTTACGAGTCGAGTTTACGGAAGCTCCATGAGTTTACTTAAACTCTCGAGTTTAACAACCTTGCAGGAATCTTTCTCTTTTTCCTTGACAGGGTGTGCTGGAGATATCGTCTCGAAAAATGGAAACCGACCTCCTACTTTCAGAGTGGTTGTTTTCTTTAGTGATGAAGCTCCTGATTGGTTGGAGGTTGTTCTTGGGACCGTGTCAGCATCTCGACCTGGGCAGCTAACCGCTGCTTCTCCTTCTCCAGATCATTTATCCGGCACTAGGATGCTTTTGGGGGAGGTTGGTTGGTGCCGGAGTGTTGTTCCTCACTTTTTCAGCGTCACTAGGTTGCAGATGATCATCGTCGCCGGGGCATTATAGTTGGCGTGTGGTGGCGATCACCTAGCTCCAGGTTCCAACCATTGTGGGGCAGGCAGGTATGTTTTATTCTACCTCACGGTGGGCGCCAAATGTTCTTACATAGGGATCAGAGTAGTCCAGTCTGGTTCGGTGTCTCTCCCGGTCAAATGCATTTCCAGGGGGAGGGGGACCTGCAAAAGACACTCCGACGCTCAAGTTAGTGGTCTCTGTAATATCCAAAATCTTAATAATAAAATTTTATTCTTGAGCGAGAGATCGTGGACCTTAGTTAGTGCGGATTGGCGGGAAGCTTCGGGATTAGACCCGAGTAAGCATTTAATGTAGAAAAATTAAGGAAAATTTTATTTGCCTTATCTCCACGATTTAGCATGCTAGGATGATAAAGGGACTCGAGGTGAATTTAGCGGTGCAATCGGATCTCGAATCGGAGTTAGAACGGGATAAGTGATGGGTTGTTTAAGTTGGATAGCTTAGGTAGGGGTATTTTGGTCATTTGGACCCAACCAGTGTCTATAAATTAGACCTTGGGGTGTGTGGCCGGGGTTTTTAGATGCATGCCATCCGAGGCAAAGGAGAGAGGAGCCGCTGAGGGGGAAGATCTTGCGCGTCTTTTTCGTCCGTTTTCTCTTCGTCGTGTGAGTGGATTTAGATATTCTTTTCTCCAATTCTTTATTCATGTTTCTGTTCTCATGTCTCAGGGTTTTTTGTTGATTTTTGACGCATTTTCTCGTATCAGATCGGAGGTCGAATTGGTCATTTATTAATTGAATCATGTTGTTTACCCCTTTTGGAAAAAAAAAATATCTTTTTCTTTTTTTTTTAATGGCGTCATTTATTAATGGTGTCGGTGTCGGTGTCGGCGCCAGCGCTGCTGGCGGCCCAACCGATCGGCGAAGGGCGGCGGCGGGTGGAGTGGAGGAGGAGATGAAGATGACCTAGGTGGGAAGATGAAATGGAGGGCTGAGATTGATTTGGGTGAGATGAATGGCTGGATTGAATTGGTTGAGATGAAGGGCATAGATTTGATCTTGTGTTGATAAAGGGATGAGATTGCATCAGGTTAGATGTAAGGCTTAGATTGCATCTTGTATATGTAAGGCTGTGATTGCATCTGGTTAGATGTAAGGCTGTGATTGCATCATGTAGATGGAGGGCTGTAATTGCATCTTGTTAGATGTAAGGCTGAGATTGCATCATGATAGATGAAAGGTTGGGATTGCATCATGATAAATAGAGGGCTGTGATTGCATCATGATAGATGGAAGGCTGGGATTGCATCATGTTAAATAGAGGGCTGTGATTGCATCATGATAGATGAAAGGCTAGGATTGCATCATAATAGATGGAAGGCAGGGATTGCATCAAGATAGATGTAAGGTTGTGATTGCATCAGGATAGATGTAAGACTGTGATTGCATCATATTTGATGTAAGGCTGTGATTGCATCATGTTAGATAGAAGGCCGAGATTTCATTGTGGATTTACTTGAATTGCAGCACCGTTATATTTATTCGTAAATTTATTAAATAAATTAAGGCATTTTTTTTCCTTTATTTTAAATAATTATTTCGATGCCTTAAAGTTAGCAAAAATATTCATGTTATATATGAATTTTCATCTAATCGACGTTATGGATTCATTGGCGATGTCCGATGAAGGTCACCTTGAGTTATGAATTTTATATGAATTAATGAAATAATTATATATGAATTTTCATGATTTGAGTTCGCTGGGCAGGCGAACTCCGATGAAGGTCACCTGCTCGGGGGAAGCCCTGATCTATATAGGTTCTAGGTCGTGGGTAGGCTGGATCCATTCTTTGACATCCCATTTGGTGTCCAATTCAAATATTCTAGGTTGCTGTTATGTATGAAACACTGAGCGTAGTGGTTGGGACGAAGTACTCAGCGCTTCTTTTGGTTCGGCCGATTTTCGCTTTACACACTAATTGTAGCACATGCGAGCTTCCTTCTCGTTTGCGTGGACCATTTCCACTTCTGTCTTTGAGATGTGGAATTTAAGTGCTAGGTGGGGAGTCAACACTACGGTTCCCAAACTCTTCAGTGAGGGTTTGCCCAAGGATCATGCGATAGGGGCTGGGGTAGTCGATGACTAAGTACTGCACATCCGTCATTTTGTTCATCGGCGGAGAGCCGAACTTCATCGTTAGCTAGGTGTAGCCTCGGACGTTGACTCGTTCACCTAAAAACCCAACAAGGTCCCCATTTGGGGTGGAGCGAAGCTTCAGTCAACTGCATTTTTTTGAATGTCGAGTAGAATACGATGTCGGTCGAGCTTCGCTGGTCCACCAGGACTTTCTTAACAAGGAAGTCACTAGCGATTACATAAATGATGATGAGATCATGTAAATTTTTGTCTATCATCTTGAAATCAGATTCATTGAATGATATTATCGGGGTTCGAATGTAAGGTCTCCGTGGGTGGGTTTTGTCGTCGATCGACATGATGGCCCAAAGCGACTTTTTTGGCCGAACTCGTCTTGCCTCCTCTGACGAATCCTCCAGGTATGTGGTCGATGATCCTGCATATCTCGGTGTTCGACAGGTCGGCTCTTCAGTCATTCTGCTCGGATTTCGGCGCTGAGACCCGTAGTCCCGCCGGTCTTGCCTGCGATTTATTCTATGGCCGATGTAGTGATCGAGATGGCCTTCTCTTATCAGGCGCTCGATCTGATCTTTGAGTGTCACACACTCTTCAATAGTGTGCTCATATGTGCAGTGGCACTCGAGCTTCTTACTTATGTCATCATTAAGCAAGGGTTTGAGTTTTCCCGCGTTGTTGGGAGGCTTGAGCATATGTAAGTTGTAGATCTCCCGAAGGGTAGTTTCCCTTTTTGCATTCAATAGGGTGTACTCGACAAATCTAGGGCTAAGTCGGGAGGGAGACATTCTCCTTCTACCGCTATCCTGCTCGAAGCGTTCTCGATCTTCGCCCTTCTTGTTGGACTTTTCAGACTTTTTTGCCTTGGCGCTATTTTTGGAGGTTTGCCTATGGGCCTTTCTAGCCTCTGGGAGTTCCTCCATCTCTATGTAACATACAACTCGTTCTTGGAACTCGGCCATACTTCTCGGTTTGGCTAAAGCAATTTAGTCGGCGAATGGCCCTGGCTTAGGCCACACTTGACAGAATATAACTGAACGTGTGGGTCAAGGTTGGGAATCTCCATGGCTATGACATGGAATCTTTTCAAGTACTTCCTCAGCGGCTCGTGTTGTCCCTGCTTGATGTAGTGGAGCGAGTCCTCGGTCATGCAATAGATCTGAGATGAGGTGAACTGGTTGGTTAAGGCTCGAGAGAGCTCCTAAAAATGTGTACCGACCTTGGCGGGAGGGTGGAGAACCATAATATCGCAACTTTCTCCGAAAAGAAGGGGAAAGCTCGACAGAGAATAGAGTCAGTTGCACCGTTGAGAAGCATCATCGATCTAAACAATGTCAGGTGGGTGGTCAGATCACCCGTGCCGTCGTAGAGCTGAAGAGTAGTTTATAGTTTAAAATTGTCAAGGAGACAAACTATCATAATATGCTCGGCAAAGGATCCCAAGTCGATGGTGGGGGGAGGAACAGTCTCTATAACCCTAGTTCCTTGGTCTTCTTATCGGTGGTATGTGTGGGAGACCTCATCGATCCCAAAAAATAGAGGTCGACCTCTCAATTCTTCTAAGGTTGGTCGTCTTCGTCATGTTCCGAGCAGTGGTGATCGCGCTCAATCGGGTGTTGCTCCCTAGGTTGCTTTAACGCCTCGACTTGGGTTGCTAACCTTTGGTCCGACACTTGGAGATCATTGATTAGGCGACGTAGTTCTTCCTTTGGTGGGTTGGCGGGTACCAGAGCGTCACTCCTCACCGTATTAGCATCACCAGGTAGCAGGGGAACGTTGCCGCTAGGATATTGCCTATGTGTGGTAGTCTTTGCCTGACTCCGAGTACCTACTATGATGGGGCAAGTGAGATTTACTAGACCCCACAGTGGGTGCCAAATGTTCTTGCCTGAAGCAGGGGTGACACGGTCCTACACGTCTCCTAATCCGACGCAACTCCGGCGGGGGACCTGTAAAGATGCTTTGACGCTCAACTAAGAAGGAATTTGGTGGGTATGGGATTGGAATCAAGATTATACCTGATATGCATTGTGTCTGTATATAGTGCAAGATTGGGAATGTCTAGGGCAGTTGATGCCTCTTTGAATCTCACGAGGATATATTCATAATGGGTCGAGCGAGGTTGATCACGAAGATGTCGGGCTCATTACTGCCGAATCCAAGATAGTAAATGAAGGATGTGGGTGTCCTTGTATGGTCAGGTGGAGCCCCTAGGCTAAGTGGTGTTTAGCTAGATCGACTTGAGTCAGCTGGTTCATGTGTGTGGGCGCTTCTAGGCTTGATCCGACCGTGCCCAAAGTGCTAGTCTAGCGACATACATTATAAGGACATTTTTAGCGTGCTAGTCAATGATCTAACTGAATGCTAGCTCCACCAGGTTGAAGTGCACTCTCTGTAGGTTGCATCACCTACCATTGTTGGATGACTAACACACCCAGTTTAATTAGCATGCGCAAGTTGGTGGCTATTACCATCTCGATCGATAAGCCGTCATAGCATGTTGTCGTGCTGCTGCACTGCACCGCATGTCATAGCACTACTCGCACCCTATACTTGTCGTTGAACAACATTGAACTCAACTTCACCATGTTCGTCAAATAGCATGAGATGCACCGGTAATAAACACCTTTTTCGTGGCAATGAACACTTTTTCATGGCAATAAACATGTTTTAGCAAAGTTCTCCATCGCCTTGTGGAACTCGACGCCAATGATCAAGCATGTCGAATGTACTCCATATATAGTTTCATGGAGTTCTGAAACTCTATTGATCATCTCGTGATATTCCATCATCATCTTTAGCTAGAGAGGCGCTACATTATCCCAATCGTGCCGAGGCCATAAATAAAGCCACCAACAATATTTTTCAAAAAATTTATGTTTTCAACATCGACGTTTCAGCCAGTATCAAAAATACTTTTGATAATACCGACACTACTGCAATTATTAGCACCAATACTAGTGTCATATATTTGATACCGGCCGGTGCTTAATTGTTTCGGGCATCGATTTCTTATTTTTCATCTTTTTGTGTTTTTTAAATTTTGATGTCCGATTTGCAAAGCATAATTAGTGCCGCTTTTAGATAAATTTCTTGCAGTGAAAGAGTTGTTTTGACGGTAAGGAACAAGGTTAGAAAAATATAATGCTGAGCTCCAAAGTCAAATACTATAAGGGAGCACAATGATGTTAGAAGTGAAATTAGGTTTCTCAGTATAAAAACCCATAATAAATAGGTAAGCTTTGTTAAAGTTCTATTTCATAGAAAGAACTGAACTAAATTAAGATTCAAAGAATTTAATTACACATTTCATGCCAATCTAATTCTAACATGCCTCAATCTGCAAAGGTGATTCAAAAACTAGTTAGTTTGATACCTTCGAATGAAATATGATCAACTCACTATAATAATTTAATATAATACCTACTCATTTTGATAAAGAAATTAATTCTTTTTGAAGGTCTAAATTTGAGTATAGACATACTTAAAATGATCAATTTTAGAATAAACACGGATAATGAAGAAAATACAAAATTGATGCCTAAAAAAGACGTGGATATTCAAAAAATTAATCGGCACCACTAAATTGGGGCGCCAATTTATTAAATACCGACACCTAAGATATAGGCGCTGATTCAATATTTATATTATAATTATTTTAAAATATAAATATCTTACTTTTTATTTATATTATTAATTTTATAAAATATATAACATATTATTTTTTATATTTTATTATACATAAATAAATAAATATTTATATTTATTATATTAATATAATATTTAATATTATTATTTGTATTTTATAAATGGGTAAATTTTGTCAAATTTAACAATATATTTATAATACTTAAAAATAATAGAAAAAAATTAAATAATGTGGGACTATAAATACGATAATTATAATAATTAAGAACTATTTAGAAAATAACTTTTATAAATGTGGGACTATAAATATTTTTCATTTCGTTAATATTTTTTTATCAATATTTTAATATAAAAAATCCCTGAAACCGACACTTTATTGGTGTCGATTTCTCATAATCGGGCGCTAGCTTCAAGCTGACGCCCGTTTAAACCAGCGCCAGCTTGGAGCTAGCGCCTGAAACTTTGAAAAAATGTCACCTTACAAGCACTGATTTTCTAGTACCGATGCCTGCCAGTATTAAAACCAGCAACTAACCCAGGCGTCGATAAACTATGTCGGTTCTTAATTTCTTTTTGTTGTGGCTTAGTTAAACGAAGTCAAAATAAGTAAAAAAGTCAAATTTGATTAAACATGAAACCATTGACTTGAAGCTTTGTTTAAATATTTGAAGACTTTTTTTAGTGTGAAAATAATTGTTTTTGATGTTTTCTTAAATATCACAAAATGGAGTAATGTAACCAACTGGGAATAGCACAGTTAGTGACAACATCATTGATATTTTTAGAGGTTTGAGGTTCGATCCTCAGTAAGTTACGTATTTGATTGTATAATTAATTCTTATTCTGATAATGAATTTGCTAACCTTAGCTCCATATATATATATATATATATATATATATATATATATATATATATATATATATGGAGTAGTGTAATTTGATAAAGTAGAATAGTTGAGTGTATTTCTTTTTAAAAAGCTCATGTAAAACAGCAGAGTAATTAAGATCAAGGGGGCATGAATATATTTTAAGCAAATTGTCCCTGTACTTCTGCCCGCCAATGAAATCTCGGATTGGACCGAACCAAACCGGGTTTATTTGATGGACCAGGCTAAAATTTAGGCCCATCTCAAGCCTATTTAAACGTTCTTGTTTGTCATCTGTATATGTTGATAATTAAGTGCATTAAAACTTAGTGTTTGTCATGCATACTGACATTAAGATATCTTCTATTAAAATAATAGAAGTTCGTCTAAACTTTAGTGTTTGTCGTTTATAGTAATAACAAGAGGCCTTCAAAAAATTTCTTGTTTGTCACATATATGATTAATTTGATTTGTAGTCGTCTCAATTTTTGGTGAACAAGCAAATTATTAATTACTATTTGCGGTTAAATGCCATGTTAATTAATACAGTAGAAATTATGACTATATTTTGTTAGTACAAGCAATTTTTAGAAGAAATCATTTTTTAAAGAAAATGGTCTGTTTTCTTGTGTTTAATTGTGCAAATATTCAAAAAATATATTTCAGAATTTCATAAAGAAATGAATTTAAACTCGCCCATGGTCACATTGTTTATATTTATATTTTAAAAATAAAAATATAATAAATATTCATTTATAATATATAAACATATATTTTAGTGTTAATAACATGAAAATAATATAATCATATTATTGTAAATATTTTTATGTAAAAGTTATATAATATCAGAAAACTCCAATATTAATTTAACTTATATGCATATATTATTTTATAATTTAATTTTATTCTTATTAAATGTTTATTGTTATAATATTATATGATTTTTATTTCCTATGTATATAATATTATATAATAAATATATTTATAAGTACTTTATAATATAATACAATATAATAAATAAAACAGTGTCTTGTTATTAGAAAATGACATGTTGTTCTTGAAAGGGAAAATTGTTTCATTGTATAATATTAGCTTTTTTATATTTTCCAATTGTATAAATTATTTTCGTGCTGTCAAATATCAAATAATTAATGAAACAAAAATAATTATATTATTCTAGAAAATAAGTAAAATGAAAGAAAAAATGAGATGATTCCCCTATCCTGATGTTGTTGTCTCATCTCTCAACCTCATCATCTCTACTTTCTTCAAGTCCTATCTGTAATGCCTCATTTGGTCCATCAAATTCGTCCGAGCAGCAGCATGCTTTCTGCTTGTTGTTCTTTTCAAGAGCATCTGCAGCTTTTCCCTACCTCTTTACAGTTTACACTATAACATCTCATGCATCATTAATGGACAAATTAAAATGCTACACATTTAACCCTCCTATCCCATCTTCTTTGCCAATATTATTCTGTTGTTCCCTCCCAGTTTTTCATCCTGGAAGAAGCTGTTGATCTAGTTCAATGATGCAATGACTGTGACTATTTTTCTTTTCTAGACCCAGTCATGGTGAAAGTTTAAGTGCAAGTACAAGTTTTCAAATGATCTAAACTTGCATCACACTCCAGAAGAAAACCCTATGTTGGATTTTGTTGCACTTCCACTCCAAGCATCACAAAAGTAAACACTGTTTAAGAACAGTATAAACTGGCCGGAGGTGTTCAGTATTGGGGTTGAAAAAAATTAATTCCATGATCTGAAATATTTTAATTAAAAATAATCATCCAATCGACTTGCATTTTTCATGGAGTAGTTATGCAAGTCATGCACTTGATGTACTTGTTTTTTTTTGTGGAGCTGGAGAGAAATGGTACAAGGGAAAAGATTAAGGCTAAGGGGATGAAGACATGTGAAAGCTAGTAGAATGTTGGAGGGGCATCTGATTCCCACCCCCACTTGAGCTAATTAAGTGCATGTGCTTCAAAAGGAAGAAAGCCATGGCTGGTCCAAAGCTTCATCCATTTGTTCTCTCCATGCATTGCATTGCCTTCCTCTTGTTGTAAAGAGCAAAAGGTGGTCATGCATGACTTGTGTAGGTCAGAAACTTTAATCCCTAGTTGGTAGCAATAGAGCAAGTGGAGGTTATTTTCTTTGAGAGGTTGACTTTTTTCTCCCTACATTATTGGGTGGGTGAATAAATTGAGGAACTATTTGTATAGAGTATTAATACATCCAGAACTTGAAAGAAAAAAAGTATTAATAAATTTGAGGTTATTTTCTTTAATAAGTAAATCATCTTTTTAGTTTTTATCATATTTGTCTGAAAATTTGGGTATATATGACTTTGTGGATGATATATTTGTGGATTTTCAAATGACAAAGAACTACTAGAAAAATGGGCATCAACAACGGCTGATGCCGTTGCTGAGCCGTTGCTGAAAATCATCAGCAACGGCTGGCGCCGTTGCAATGGAGCCGTGGCAGAAAATCGCGTTGCTGATAACTTTAGCAACGTATCAGCAACGGTCGTTCGGGCCTTGCTAAAAATATTATCAACAACGGTTTTGCCACGGACGCGGAGCCGTTGCTGATAACATTAATAGCAACGGCCGGTGAGCCCGTAGCAACGCCGTTAGTAAAAGCCCGTTGCTAAGCCGTTGCTAAGCCGTTACTGTAGGTCATCAGCAACGGCTTTCGATAAACTTTTAGCAACGGCTTTCCCACGGATGGCCGTGGGAAAGCCGTTGCTGATAATGTGAACCTGGTAACGAAAAAATTTAAAATTTAAAATTTCCATTGATACATTGATACATTATCTGATACATAACTCACACACCCATACACTCATACACACATTCATCCACACATCACAAATACACCAAGATATATTTCAAAATAATTATATATATATTGATAATTATCCACAATAGTATAAAAACTATTCAAATGCAAAATTGAAGTATCAATATCCAAATAAAATAAATTAAACAAGTACAATATCTCAGTAACAAAGTCAATATAAAAAAAATCTCACGATGACGATGGAGGATGGCTTGGATCATATGGCGGGGTCTGGAGTGCTTGAGTGTACACCGGCGTGGACTAACTCGAGGACGATGGATGAGATGATGCCGAATAGATGCCTGCTTCGGGATGACCTGGCATGTTGCGTAGCATAGCATGCATCTCCGCCATCATCTGACTCTGACGCGCGACCGTCTTCTCTAGAGTCCTTATTCTGCTACTATGATCATAACTGGATCTGGAGGTGGACGGCCTCTCACCAGCGACCGGAGGGGTCGGTGCCCCAAGTGGCCCTAGTACGGCTCGCGCATGACCACTATCTGCAAAGCCATATACGCGGTCATGGTCCCAGCCACCTGCGGCCTCGACCCACGTTGCTGCGCCAAAGTCCTCGGGGTTGCCCCCGCTCTGCAACACCGTCTGGCAGTAGGTCTCCTACTCGAGTTTGATTTTTTGTTTAATATTTATCATAAAACTTAAATTATAAATATATAATGAATAATTTAAACAAATATATAGTTATCATAATGTATGCAGCGCGGTTGTCGATGTACTCCCCCGTCCCATATGCTCGACGGTGAGTCCGCTCAAACACCGCCATCGGGGAGGGTCGCTGGACAGTCCCGTCATCCGACACCGTCGTCTACATTTACAAAACAAATATATTAATTAGTACACATAGTAACAAATAAAATATATAATTAAAAGGTATAATTACCATACGGTTCGCGTGCACTGCAAATGCAACAGAGCCGCCGGTGTGACGCGCTGCTCCCACCGACATGCGATTTCTAGCCGCATTCTGAGAAATCTCCTGCCATCGATCTGTCGACCATATCCCCACGAGCTGGTCCCATATATCCGGAGTAATCCAATTGGGGCCGTATTCCCGAGTCTCCGCGATGTTAGTAGTCCCAGCTCGTGCCATCGCCTGGGACCGGGCCTGCCCCAGCTGTCCGTTGTACCTTGCCCGGGAAATAGCCTCCCATGCAGCGTAAATGAAGGGCCTTTGGTGCTCAGCCCATGTATAGCGAGCCTGCAGAATAATAATATCAGTACCAATATTAATCATCATGCATGTAAAAAAATAATAATACGTGCCTCAAACTCGCGCCATAACATGTCGACGTGCTCGCTAGGCACGTGAGACCACGTAGGCCATGCCCTGTGCATGTATCGTCGAATAGTAGAAGAAATGCTCGTCGGCACTTCTTCTTGCTCGAACCTGCACAATAAAAATAAATTTTAATATTATATTATGATATAATGAATTTGTAATGATTCATAATTCATGATATATTACCGCTCCCTAATCACGCTAATAAATCTACGTGACTCTGTGGCTGGCGGAGGCTATCACCTATTCGGCCCGCGTGGCTGCCTGTGTCTGGATGTACTAGCCTCGGCAGTATCATCGGCATGAGGATCAACAACAGGAGGATCAACAGCATGAGTAAGTATAGGAGTCTCACCGATCGGAGACTCCGAAGCTCTCCTGCGACGATAACCACGACCAGACATATCTGTTGAATAGACATATAATCAAATTATTGTATAAATAGTAGAGATATATTTAATAAAATATATACTTTACAATTATTCCTCATCATCCGAATAATAGTCTTCGAATTCTTCCTCTTCTTCATCTTCTTCATCTCCAGCTTCCTCAATTTCATGATCGTCATCATCAGCATATTCAACTTCTAATCGAATTGATGTTGTGTCTGCATCCTCGAGTATTGAAATAATACGATCTACAGCAGGAGGATCATCTTCTTGATAGAAACCATGTGTCATATCAGGTATCAGCTCATTTTCTCCTACTATCGGATCAATTTTTCCTCTACCTTTTGTCTTACAGACTACACGCCAATCTGCTCTATCTTTATTTCGAGCCGGATACTTCGCGTAATATACTTGTTCGGCTTGTGATGTCAATATAAAAGGCTCATTTGCTGCCAATTTAGATTTGTAATTAACCTCAACAAATTTGTATTTTGAATGAACTTTCATGCCCCTTTCTGTTGTATCGAACCTCTGTTGTAATTACATTTTATTAGAAAATACTAGTAATTGATAAAAAATTTAGTTTTGTTTGCATCATTTTTCAAAACAATTTAAATATATAATTACAAAATTTGATAAAAAAAACTTCGATTACATTATTTGAGACACCTCTAAGAAATCTTTGACTAAACTAACATCATATTCTCATTTGTGTATGCTTTCAAACTTAAAGTTATAAATAAATACCAAATATGTGCATTCTTTTTTAATTTGTTTTCATCAAACTTAAAATAATTAATTTTTCATAAATGATCTTTGAATTTTTGGTACCAAAATCTTGATTGTTGCATAATTAATGAAAGGGAGATGTTGAGTTCGTCATTACTAATTAGAGAACCCCTTCATTTTACACACTATCACTTCAACATGTTTCCACACTCAAATATAATCTTAATTATTAGTTGAGGCACATTCATGGGTTTTATTAGCCCCACGGTTCTTAATTTAGGTGTAAACAATTCGGTTGAGTCAAGTTGAGTTATGTTCGTGCCTGAAGTTAGGGGGTGTTGCAAGCCTCCGCGTCTTCTTTGTCCAACGCGGCTCTAGTAGTGATCTGCAAAGACACTCTGACCGATGCTCAAGTGAGAGGGAATCTCAGATGATGAGTATGAAATTAGAATCGAGAGTATACCTGATATTCGTCGATGATGTCTCCCAGAATGTAGTGGGGATATGTATTGAATGAGTCTGTGTTTATCCCTTAGATGGTTGGCTCATTACTGTTGAATCTCTGGTAATAAATGAAGAATGTTGATATTCTTGTTTGACCTGGTGGAGCCCCCGGGCTAAGTTGTAGTTGGTTCAATCAGAGTTTGGTTCATGAGTTGGGGTGCTTCCAGGCCCACTTCGGCTGGGCCCAAAGAGCAAGTTAGTTCATAACCCTCGAGCTTGGTCGGAGTCTGAGAACTTTGTGTTGAGCTATAGTAGTGTGTCGGCTTTTGTTTGTCCACTGATATCTTGGTATATGCCGAGCTTCTGAGCTCAGATAGGTATATGAATACTTGTTGTATTCTATCCTTAGCCAAATTGCTAAAATAGGAGAACTCAATGTGCTTTGGTTTTGTCACTTTGCAACTCTTTGATTTATGTGTTCAGTATGGTGGTTGCGGGGGAAGGGACACCTTTTTCATGTGCCCGCCTATTAGCGCTTGTCCAATATTTAATTCTATCAAGGGGTAATTATGGCCAAGAGATTCGGTTGTTCATTTTCGTGGCACGTGAGTACCTAATGCCAGTTGGCGGGCTTTGCTCTGTTAACGGAGTGTGACCAACGATCGTTAGATGGGGGATTGGCTCCACCCGGGTCTTTTAAAACCCACCCATTTCTCCCTTTTCCTAGCATCTAAGGTTATGACATGGAATTGTGAGTGCTATGAATTTTCATACCTCTAGTTCTCGCTTCGAGGATCCTCGTTGGCGATCTCGTCATTTCGTTCATCATAATCTTAGCCCCCAGCCATATTTTGGGAGCTTTTCTAACCTTGTCTTTTATGGAGGTCGGTCTTGACTGGGTGTAGACTCATCCTTCGTCTGTTCAGGTTCCTCGTACCGTTGGTTTGATGGGAAAGAAGGACGTCAGCCTTGAGTTGGCAGTAAGCAGATCAGGGATTGTCGTGGATTCGCACCATGAGAAGTGGGCGAGGTCAGCAATAGGAGACCAAGAGAGCCCTGCGAAGTTCTACAGCCAAGGGGTGTCGCCACTAGCCTGGTGGTGAGGAGGATATCGTGTGCTTGCTTTACTTCTGGAAGTCAAAACTTTGGGGCCTACCCTATTCCGGTGGTTACGCCGACATCTTCTTATTGTTCAACAATTCGATCCTCCCAATTTTGTAAATCACGGGTCCTAGTTAGTGCAGCCAGGTAAAACAATGTAAGGGGGAGAAAGAAACCCTACCGATTACTGGTTGAGCTTCAACCCCTCGCCTTTAGTGGCATCAGAAGTGGTAGGGATAGAGAAAAGTTGTTGTAATGACAGAATGTCTTTTTCCGAATGATTATCCCTTGCTGGCTTGTGTATGTCTGCCCTTTATAGGCTTGTGAATGTATATTTATCCCTTGCGAGCTTGTGAATGTAAATATATCCCCTTGTGGGCATGTGAATGTATATTCATTTTTCTTTGATGCTTTTATCTAGATGTTTTTGCATGCTCTTTGTGAGGTTTTGCTCCCTGTGGGCCGAGTGCTTGGAAGATGTCGATGTAATGTAGTTGGACAACTCTTTAGAGCCGAGTGTGGCACTTAGAGCGGCTTTGCCTAATCCGTCGATGTATGGCCAATAATTGCTCGGCGGCCGTTAGGATTGTGAACTAACTTTAGGTTGATATGAAACTTATGTCAAAGTTAGATTGAGAATCGATGTTACCTGCTCGGTAGTCACCCATAAGGTTGCAAGCCCTTCAGATTCGACCTTCGTCGAAGTTGTTCATGTTAGAGGCTGGAAGCTGTCCCTGAGGCTAGGAGCTACATTTGGAGTTTTAAAGGTCGTTGGGGGCGTTGTAGTTGATCGTGCTTGGAGTCAGAGGCCTAGTTCTGGGCTAAGGAAGACGCTAGGGATGCCGAGGTCTTCGAGGGTGCTAAGGTCATAAGTAATGGCGCTGAGGCCGAGGACTGCGCTTGGGGTCAAGACGAGCTCACAGGGAGCGCAAGGTAGGATCATGTGTGGGGTGATGCTCATTTAGAGCAGGGCCGCAATCCGGCCCTGGTCTTTAAGGGCGTTGAGATCATAAGTGGTGGCGTTGAGGCTAAGAACTTCGCTTGGGGGTCAAGCCAAGCTCGAGGGGAGCCTAAGGTAGGACCACACTGTAGACGAAATGGCAACACTAGAGGGGGGTTGAATAGTGTGTTTACTAATTGATTAGCCTAAATCCGATTTTATTCGTTTCTCAAATCGGTTAGGCAGGTTGCAATTATGCAATTAAATGTGGAAGCAAGATAAAACAATTAAGCACAAATAAAGTATCAATGCAAACACACAAATTTATAGTGGTTCGACCCCAATGCCTACTCCACTACCTAAGCACCCCGCTTAGGATTTTCAAACTAGGTTTACTAGATTAATTCTTATTTCCCTTACAATGAGGACTTTGACTCGAACAGTCGCACTCTCGACCTAAGGCACTTCCACACCCGGAAGTCACCGCCTTCTTACCGAGAGCACTCTTCCACCTCAACCCTAAGGGACAACTCGACTAATCCTAGTAAAACTAAGTTTACACAAGTGACTTTACACCTTCACAACAGGGTAACTACTTCCAGTTTCAAACCTAACAATCCTAGGTCTATCACACACACAAATCCAAAGTAATGGCGTTCAAATAACAATAAAAATATAATCAAAAGAGCTAAAAAGGTAAACCAAGATTTAAAGCTCTTTTCCAGGCCTTAGAACCTCCAACTCGCCGAGTAGTAGAGCTCGAATCAAATCCTGAGTTGAGGAGCAGTCAGCGCTTGAAGAAGATGTTTACGGAAGAACAGAGCGTTGTTGATCGATTCTTTAAAGGCTCAAAACTCCCTTTTAATTGCTCAATAAAATCTGTATTAATCAAGGAGAGATCTTAAAGGAGTTAAATGAGGTATATTTAATCAAGCAGGTAATGAGTATCTGTTTAGTAGTGACACTTTATCTTTCTTGCTAAGTATGCTAAATTATTTATTGTCAGTGAGTTGTCTATTTTTTCTTATCATCTGACAATAGCGCATGAATGATTTGTTAGATTGTGGAGGGGTACTAATGCGAGTCTAGTGTTGGTTGTATCAACCGTGAGTTTCTTTATTTTTTTCAGATTTCTTTTGCTTTTCTTTGTTAAATCATGTCTTTTTCTCAGTGGTGCTTTAGCTTTAGTAGATTAATGATTTTATTTTTGTTTATAGTAAGCATATGAAGCTACAAGTCACAATCAAGATAAACCCCCACAATGTAAGTTATTCGCTGATAATATTGTTTTGGCTGATGAGAAAGTGAGAATTTAGTTGGAATAATTCCAAACTAGTTATGGAAAAAAACATCATAGGTTAAAGACAATTTAGGTAAGTAGAAATAAAGTTGAATACCTAAAATGTAAATTGAGCAATCCTAAGAGAAGAATTCCGTGAGTGGTCAATATGGATGCATATAAAATTTGGAAAAGTAAGAATTCTTCATCTATCAGATTTGCCATACAACAAGAGGAAGTAATTGAGATACTATTCATAGAATTTGGATGGTTAAAGTGGAAGGGAACTTTATCAGTCTTACGTGATTAAATAAAAGTTTTATAAGACAAATGTAAGACCAATTAAATCATATTATTCACTTTTATCTCTTAATTGTTAGTTGTTATTCAATCTAATATGGAAACCCAACATATATGAAATTGTTGATTTTGCCTTTGATTATTACTACACAACAAGCTATGAGTTCATTTTTGTGTATAGAAATAAGATAAATAGAGTGTCTTTAGTTGTCTATGTCCTTATGAATGATAATTGCAGTTGTAGACCAGGATATATCAATTTGTTTGATGACAACTTGATAATTGCAGTTATAGCTTGATTTCTATAACGAATCACGCTAGGTTCAGCCCATGCTTTTTATTTTTCCACCCACTGCATAATTGTGCATTATCTACACAATATTGTGTTGCTTAGATGTAGCTTTTGAATTCATAAGCTTATGCTTTTTCTTAAACTTTAAAGAAAAAGAAGCTTCTGATTACTTCTGGATTACCTTCTAGCATATCATGTTTATTTAAGAAGCTTATAATTTTATTCAACTTATGTTCTGTATATAAGGTGAGTTTGATAATTAATGGAGAACTTGAAGCACAGTTAAAAGATGAATGGAAGAACTTGAAACACAAAATTGAACTACCGGAGAATTGAAGAATGATATGAGGTACATATTGAAAAAGTATTGATTAAGCGATTACTATTCGACAAGCTATTGGGCTAAGTGTTGTATGGCCACATAATTTGGTATGTATTGAAATATTTATATATAATTTATTTAAAATATTATTGTACCAAACTTTTAATTATTGTTTTCTTTATTTTTTTGTAGGTTGAACGTGTCTCGGATGAGAGTTGATTGAACAACCATGCATCTTTATATTTTTAGTGAATTTTAAAAGTGCTTTAGATGTTCGAAATTTAAGTGAACTTTAAAAGTTTAAAATTTAAGATACTTATTTATCAATATACATTTTCAATAAAATATTTACTTTTTTTCTTTACAACGTTTATAGTTGAGTTCAAACTCATACACATGTGAAATGTGGTTGTTAAAGTTGTAATTATATTTCTCTTATTAATTATAATATTTTTAGTTAAAAATATATTGTCTCTAACCTTAATCAATTTTATGTGTAAAATTAATTGCCTCTAAAAATTAATTGCCTCTACTTAATTTTTATAAATAATTAAATAATTAAATATGTAATAATTAAATATAATGTGAAAAAAATTAGTCTAAATTTTAATTTAGAGTCAATAAAATTTACTTTTACTAAAAATAAATATATATGTCTCAATTAGTATTTTTAGAGACAAATTGTATATGCCCCTAATGATATTTATATATATTAAAGATAAATATATATGCCTCTAATAATATTTTAAAAGGAAATATTATATATTCTTATAACCGTGTTTGTATATTAAAGACAAATATAAATGTCTCTATTAATATTTTTAGAGGCAAATATAAATGTCTTCACTAATATTTTTAGAGACAAATGTATATGTCTCTATTAATATTTTTAGAGACAAATATATATGCTTCTATTAATATTTTTAGAGACAAATATATTATGAGCCTCTAATGGTATTTATGTATTAGGGACAAATATATATGTTTCTATTATATTTGTAGAGACAAATACATTATAGATCCCTAATACTTTTAGGGACGGGGCTTTAGAGACGAATAATTTTATTTGTTTCTAAAAATTATAAAGATAAATATTAACTTTTAGAGACAAATTTGATTATCTCTAATTGTCACTTTTGTTGTAGTAAAAATCTAGATTGTTAAATAATTAATGGAAGGGAGACGTTGTGTTCATCATTACTAATTAGAGAACCAGTTCATTTCGCATACTATCACTTCAACATGTTTCCACTCTCAAATATAATCTTAATTATTAGTGGATTTTATAAGCCCCACGGTACTTAATTTAGGTGTAAACAATTCGGTCGAGTCAAGTTGGGTTCGATCAAGTACTTAGTCTTAATTTCATTTTGAGGTAAAATCGATTATAAAGTAAAAAATATCAAATCAAGAAAAAAAAAATCTGCAAGTAAATGTGGTTTTGATGGTTGGTGTTATGTACTGATTATAGTGAAGAAATGGAGATAGTAAGGCATTGGTTAAAAAAGATTGTAACAGTATACTTAGATTAATATATTGAAGCACCAAATTCGTGTATTGTAAATATATATTGAATTCTTCATCATGAAATGGCCACATGGGATTGCTCTCGACAACTATGATTTCGAATAAGGTCTCCTTCTAGTCCAATGCTGGGGCGTACCTGGTCATCGTTGGTCATAAAATATGTAGCAAGTTTGGGAAAGTCAAGCAAATCAGCCTATTCTCAGTCAAGGATCCTCAAGGTTTTGTTATTAAAGCCAACGTCCAGATTGACATTGATAAGCCGATCAAAAGGAGGGTTTCTTCAACTATCACTTCTCATGATGACTTCTGGACTAATCTTAGGTATGAGAGGCTTCCTCTCGATCTTATGTTACTATTGCGGGCACATTGGCCATCACGATAATGGTTGCAGGAAGTTAATCCATTACGAAATTAAATGTTGTGCATGAGAACATAAGTTCGGTCCTTCGTTGAGGGCGACTCATGTTGATAAACATTTATAACGGGACATGATCAGTCTCATAAAAAAACTCAGGCAATAACTCTTCACAGCTAGAGCATGTTGATGTTATTTACAATTTTTTTGTTGGCCCAATTGTTATGGACTTTTCGATGCGCCCGAGCGACGACGAATCATGACGGAATGTTCCCTACATATTTGTAAATATGTTTTCGCGTCCATGTAATTTTGCATTTATTTCTAGTTCGTACTTGTAAAACCTCTTGTGCGATCCCCATGGGCCCGTGGTACGAGTTGTATGCATGTTGGGGTCATTCGACATTTGGTTCATCCATCACGGCTAAGCGGAAAACCTTGTGTTCATTTCGTCATGGCCGTGGCCACGGAAAATCACCCCGTCGGGTGGCCCAAATTTTGTCATGCTCCTCGTGCTTTGAGGAACCTTGGGGGTGGCACTTGGGGGTTAGAGGCCTCATGTATAGTGTAGGAGAGCGTTGGCAAACAAAGCGGTTGCCTTGGGCGGAGACGAACGAGTGGCCCATATGGGCATGCGACATGTCGTTCTTCGCCCAAGACAATTGCGGAGCTCGTCCTACACCCGGTTTTATGTTTTCTTGCGTCCATAGTCCTGTAATGTTGTTTTTGCTTTATGCCTTCAAAAACCATTCGGCCAACATGGTCTTTTGGGGGCGCGGACATGGAGTGCGAGGTTGGCACGTGGTCCAACGTATGCCCCGCGATGTTAAGTCGGGAAGCCCAATTCGGGACGGATTCGGGATTAAGGCTTATCCCTTGCACGGGATGCAAGGGTGCCGCACGGGTTCTTCCGCTACAAAACAATTGGCCCGTGACAGTTGGTATCAGAGCAGATCTCTAGTAAGACGCACATTGTGCGCATAGCAGACTATTTCATAAGACGCGAAGATGGTGCGCAGGGAGTTGGCCCCTAAGTCGCAGCGCAGAGCCGATGGCTCGTGAGTCGCCAAGTATGGTGCGCAGGGCGTTGTCCCCTAAGTCGCAGCGCAGAGCCGATGGCTTGTGAGTCGCCGAAGATGGTGCGCAGGGCGTTGTCCCCTAAGACGCAGCGCAGAGCCGATGGCTCGTGAGTCGCCAAGTATGGTGCGCAGGGCGTTGTCCCCTAAGTCGCATCGCAGAGCCGATGGCTCGTGAGTCGCCAAGGATGGTGCGCAGGGCGTTGTCCCCTAAGTCGCAGCGCAGAGCCGATGGCTCGTGAGTCGCCAAGTTTGTGCGCAGGGCGTTGTCCCCTAAGTCGCCGCGCAGAGCCGATGGCTCATGAGTCGCAAGGTTGGTGCGCATGGCCGATGGCCTCTAAGACGCAAGATTTGTGCGCATGGCAAGATGTCCTTTAAGACGCAAGGTTGGTGCGCATGGCCAGATGGCCTCTAAGACGCAAGATTTGTGCGCAGAGCAGATGGCTCTTAAGTCGCAAGATTGAAACGTCCGAACCAAGCACAAGTGAAGAACAGCTGTGGTGTGGCAGCAATGCTCTTAGTGCGGAGAGTTCGCGGACGTTGTGACCTGGTTGGAGAAAATCCCTCAAGTCGTGATCGAGGAGCAGCGTAAGACTTGAAGCTCGTTGAGATGGGCTCGGTGGAGGGCGCCATGACCTCTGCGGGGGGCGAGTGAGCAAGCAGTGATCTGTAAGACTTGAAGCTCGTTGAGATGGGCTCGGAGGAGGGCACCATGACTCCTGCGGGGGGGGCGAGTGAGCAAGCAGAGATCGGCTCAAAGCGGCGGTGGAGGCAAGGCTCTAGTGTGGTGCAGCCACGGAACTACTCATCACTTGGGTGTTGCACAACGGCACCCAGATGTTATCTGAGACGAGCGTTGCTCGTATGCACCTTAAGTCTGGGACTTTTTATTGCCCAGCAAAAATGGGGCTTGGTGAATTGAGTAACCATTTCTCGGGTTCCTTCACGCGGGCGTTGCTCAACGACGCTCGTGTGCCCCACAAAGTCTGGGACCCTCATAGCCCAGCAACATCGAGACTTGGTGAACACAGTAGCTACTTCTCGGTGTCCATTCAAGCGAGCGTTGCTCAACGACGCTGGTGCCCCTTCAAGCGAAAGTTGTTCAACATCACTCGGTTGCTCCACAAGTCTGGGACTTTCATTGCCCAGCAACGAGTTTGGGAATATCAAAGCCCTTTCTCGCAACAACAGGAGATGACGAAACTCAAAGATGTTCCAAGTAGTCATTTCCTGGTGGCGGACTTCACACGGTGAAACTTGACATGTTACGGCCCCACTGCGGCATGTCGTTACTCAGGCAGTGTTCCCTTCGACTACTTGTGAAGAATTCACTTCAGCAATTGCAGCCTATGCCAGAAAGGCGGTGCGGCCGAGGCGAGTTCGACGAGGACGTCGAAGCTTGAAGTGGGGGAGGATGTTAGGGACTTTTCGATGCGCCCGAGCGACGACGAATCATGACGGAATGTTCCCTACATATTTGTAAATATGTTTTCGCGTCCATGTAATTTTGCCTTTATTTCTAGTTCGTACTTGTAAAACCTCTTGTGCGATCCCCATGGGCCCGTGGTACGAGTTGTATGCATGTTGGGGTCATTCGACATTTGGTTCATCCATCACGGCTAAGCGGAAAACCTTGTGTTCATTTCGTCATGGCCGTGGCCACGGAAAATCACCCCGTCGGGTGGCCCAAATTTTGTCATGCTCCTCGTGCTTTGAGGAACCTTGGGGGTGGCACTTGGGGGTTAGAGGCCTCATGTATAGTGTAGGAGAGCGTTGGCAAACAAAGCGGTTGCCTTGGGCGGAGACGAACGAGTGGCCCATATGGGCATGCGACATGTCGTTCTTCGCCCAAGACAATTGCGGAGCTCGTCCTACACCCGGTTTTATGTTTTCTTGCGTCCATAGTCCTGTAATGTTGTTTTTGCTTTATGCCTTCAAAAACCATTCGGCCAACATGGTCTTTTGGGGGCGCGGACATGGAGTGCGAGGTTGGCACGTGGTCCAACGTATGCCCCGCGATGTTAAGTCGGGAAGCCCAATTCGGGACGGATTCGGGATTAAGGCTTATCCCTTGCACGGGATGCAAGGGTGCCGCACGGGTTCTTCCGCTACAAAACAATTGGCCCGTGACACAATGGTTCAACCTAGGCCTCATTCTCTATGTTGATGATAATAAATATAAAACTAACTCATTTGCCAAATTTTAAGTTCAGGTTGATAAAATGATACGTCTACGAAGTTCGTCGAACAATTGCGTAAAATCAAATCATGACGGCTCCGGAGACGATCGAGTCAAAACTTAGATCTAGACTTAGAAATTGATGTAATATGCTCCTAGGACTTCAAGCCAACCTAACTCAGTTGATTTCCAAACTAAAGTCTCAAATGAGACCTAAAAATGAAACACGACTGAAAATAAGCAAAAATTAGTTATCGGGTTTCTAATAGAGTTATAAGTCGCCTGAGGATCGACCAAAATTGTTGTGGAAATTTCCAGAACATTTGCATTGTGGTCACTCTGTAATGCTAATGTGAAGGCCATGAATATTTTGCATTGCAGTCTTTTAATTAATGAGTTCAATAGGATCTCCACTTGTAAGTCGATCTTTGAAATTTAAAATGTCCTAGATACTACACATGAAGGAACCTTACAAGTTCAGTAATCCAAGATTAATTTGTTAATGGCTTATGTAATATTGGTAAATATATTAGAGACGAGGAGAAGGTAATGAAGCTCATCCGCCCTCTTCCCAAGGCTTGGTAGCTAAGGGTGATTGCTATCATGGAAGCCAATGATTTGGCAACCATGAAGATTGGCGAACTCATAATGATTTGGCAATCATGAAGATCGGCGAACTCATTGGATCTCTTATGACTCATGAGATCCACATGAGGGCACACAAGGAGGATGACGCTCCCAAAGGCAAGAGCATTACCTTAAATGAATGCTTAGGGGAAGAATAAACCTTATCATCCAAAGAAGAATTTGAAGACCATGAAGAAATAGCTATGATGGCAAGAAGATTCATGAGATTTATGAAGGGTGGAATGAGGAAAAGCAACGGAGGCTACACATACTATAATTGCAACAAGACAGGGCATTTGAGAAAGTATTGCCCTCAACTCAAGATGACCTCAACCTACTCTCCATACAAGAATGACAAGGCTAAAAAGAAGAAAGCCTTGACGGCATCATGGGATGAGAGTAAGTTCCTATCAAGTGTTGAGGACACAGAAAGAGAAGACAAACCTTTGCCTCGTTACAAATGACAATGAGGTAACTTTTACATTGGTGATGTTTCATTTACGCAAAAAAAAATTGAATTAGAATTTGAGCAAAACATGATAAATTCAATGTCATTAAAAAAGATTTAAGGAACTAAAAAGACAAAATAAATTCTTAGAGAAAGAAAATGATGATTTACTACTTTTATGCAATGCCTTGAAAAAAGTAAAAAATCTTTAGGATGAAAAATTCACCTTAGAAAAAACAAATAATGATTTACAAAATGCTAATGATAAATAAAAAAATGAAAACAAGTTCTTGAGCACACAAGTAGAGCACTTGAATAATAACATGCTTAGTTTAAAAAAGAAATGATGCATATTAAATGAGAAAATGGTAACAATACAAAAAGCCATGCCTAAGGCTGACCATGATGGAAATAATATAAGAACTTCACATGCTCATGATCTTGCACATTTCCATGTTCATTCCCATAGCTCCACTAAGATGACTAACACTCAATAAGATTTTGGTATCTAAAATTGTCTCCTCTCCTTTTGTAGGTGGAGAGCCATCTTCAAGCTAATAGGAGTACTTGGATCTTGAATAAAGTAATGGAATACCAGCCCATTTTGATTGAGAAATCGATTTTTTTTTGGAGCCTAAATATGAATTCAGGTGCGCCAAAAAGGGTCGATTTGATGGTCAATAATGTGAGACTAATTTTTTTATTTCATTTATGTTATTTTTAAAATTTTTAATTAGGGTGTTGTTTTGCCTGAAATCGGCACTTGCTCAACCTAGCGCCGGTATCAACAAGCACCAGCACAAGCTAGCACCTAGATCAAAGAAACCAACGCCTTACAGGTAGGGGTGGAAATAGGCCAGGCGGCCTGTCAGGAGCATGTGGCCTGGCCTATATATGGCCTGGTCTGGCCTGTTTAAAAAATAAACTAAGCCAAGGCTTTGAAATAGACATATTTTTCTTATTAGGCCAGACCCAGGCTCAATTTAAAGCCAATTGAGCCTGATAGGCCGGCCTGGGCCTGTTAAAGTGATGTATATATAAATATATAAAATATTATTTTTATATATATTTACATTAAAATTATTTTAATATAATAACTAATATTACTTTAATTTAATAAAACACAGGCCATAGGCCAGACCAATATTTTATATTAGAAGCATGCTTCGTTAACAGGCCATAAGCCAGGCTAGACCAATGAACAGGCCACGCTCAGGCTAAAATTTAAGCCTATAATAGGCCACAGGCCAAGCTTGGCCTGTTTAACCCCTACTTACAGGCGCCAATTTGTTAAAAATCTGTTGCCTGCTTGTTACAAGCGCTGGTTTCAGACCAGCGCTATGGATTTTTTATGGTGTTTTATAATAATTTTTTGTTGTGGGCTAGTGACATCAACTTATTTGCAACCCTATCAAGTAAGGAAGAAGGATACGTCACATTTGGAGATAATGTCAAGGGTAATATTGTTGGCATTGGCGATATAGGTATATTATCTTACCCATGTATTAAAAATATTTTGCTACTTGATGGTTTGAAACATAATTTGGTAAACATATCTCAATTATGTGATAATGATTATATAGTAATTATATAGTATTCATTAGAAATAGGCATGAGAATGTTTATACCTTAAGCTTAAGTTTCATAATCCTAATGTTAGATTCTTAGTTATGATGGATAATGACTCTTGATTATGACACCAAAGGCTAGGACATGCTAGGACATTCTTAGTTAGAGGCCTATTCTCATGAGGTTGAGCCACTAAAGAGGACTCTAGAGTCCAAGACTAGTGAGATAGATCGCTTGAACGCTCGGGTAAAGGAGGTAGAAGGCCAATTCGCAGTCGCAAAAGTAGAGCTGGCTAAGCTCTACCAAGACTTGGCTAGGGCCACAGGGGAGAGTTCCCGTTTGCAGGCCGAGGTTGAGACGGCTAGAGTTGAGGCAGAGAGATGGAGATCTGTAGCACAGGGCCTTGAGGGTGAAGTGAGTCGCTTCAATGATGCTATCTTTGCGGTGTACGCTGAAGGCTTTCACAAGGTGATTTAGCAAGCCCAACTTTTCGCTCCTGGAGTTGACTTCTTTAGGGTTGATCTTCCAAGGAGGTAAGGGGCGGTGTTCATGTGGATCCTAACTTCAAGGAAGAAACTCTTAATTTTTCTGGTGAGTGATCACCTTCAGCAGTTCCTAGGTGGTGTCCGCTAGATAGCGACATTTTGGAGGGGGAAGCTTTTGTCGCGTCGGCCGGGGCCATGGTGTCTCATGATTGTTAGAACTTTAAACTGCCTGCATGTGGGCTCTCTGTTGACTTAAGGGTTCCCCTTAAGCTTTGATCCTCATTTTGATGATAACAAACAAGCATTTAATCTATGTGTGAAGTTTTGAGTTCAGGTTGAGGTTGCGATAAGCATGCAAACTTTGGCAAACTTCGCTCGAAGAAACGAAAGAAAAGAACGTCAAGAAAGGCTTGGGTGTAGGTTGAGTAGATATCTTGTAATATACCCTTAGGATCTCATCCCAAGCCTAATTGTAAAGTTATCCAAGTTAAAACTTGGTAATTAAACCCATACAAAAGCATGCATAAAAGATAAGTTAAAAATCAGCCTAAGCCTAAGTTCGGTCGATCGGTTGGTCGACTGAACAAGGCAAAAAAATGGCAGTAGCCACTTCGGTCGATCGAACGATCGAATGAATAGATGCAAAAATCGGCAGTGGCTACTTCGGTCGACTGGTCGGTCGATCGACCGAGGCCAAAAACTGGCAGTGCCTGCTTCGGACGACCGGATAGCAGAGGAGAAAAATTGTGACTCAGTCGGTCGACCCTCTAGTCAACCGGACAGAGCGATAGAAGCAAGAATTGCCAGCGGTCGCTGGGCGGTCGATCGATCAATCGACCGACGATCGACCGACAAGCGACCAAACGGCGTCCAACGGGCAAAAAAATGTTCGTTGAAGAGCCGTTCGGTTAAGGGGTTATAAATACCCCTCACCTAACTCCTTTAATACCCCTTGATAACTGAATTAAGCATTTAAGAAAGAGATTTGTGCCTTCTAGAGATCAATTGCGCTCGCTTCTTCGATCAACGTCTTCTCAAGCGCTCATCTTCCCTCAACCCGGGCTCCGATTCGAGCTCAACGACTTGGCGAGTTGAAGGCTTGAAGGCATGGAAAAGAGCATTGGTTTTTGGTTTTATTTCTTAGCTCTTTTCATTGTAATTTTAAGTATTGTTTAAACTTGTTTTAATTGGATTAGCTTGCTAGGTGTGCTACTGTAAACAATTAGGATTTACTTTGTATAATTGTGTTTTGCCTAGATGAATAGGTTTGAGGAGTTCTGAAAGAGGTGAGAATCGAGTCCTCGGTTGTATTCAAAGGGAAACACAAGTTCTATAAAGTAGTTGGTTAGGAATCTTTGGTGATGAGCCAAGGTAGTGGAGTAGGCGGTTGGCCGAACCACAATATTTTCTCGTGTTAGCATTGCCTTGCTTGTTTGTTTATTGTTGTGCTTCATATTTGATAACGAATATTATTTAGTTGCACTTGCATTTTGTTGAAGTTAAAATTGGCTAAAAAGAACAAACACTATTCAACCCCCCCCCCCCTTTCTAGTGTGGAATTTCGCTTAACATTTGGTATTAGAGCGAGGTCGTAGGATTAGATTTAACCATCTTCCCTACAAGTTAAAATGACAAGTGAAATCCAACTAGCTTAAGAGATCTTTACTCATATTCCACCATTGTTCGATGGTAATAACTATGACTACTGGAAGATTCGTTTGAATGGCTTTCTACAATCACTAGGCATGATTGTATGGAGAATGATACAAGTAGAGTATAAGCAACCAACTAATGATATGGATGAGTGGGACCTGTTGGCTTTAGGTTTTCAACCTTGGTCTTAATCTCGGTTTTGATGATAACAAATATGGAACTAATATTTCGTTGAGAAATCTTTCAGCTTCCATATCGATTAACGTTCGATGTCCTCGATTGGATAAATCGGAGAAATTAAAAAATCGGAAGCAAATTAATCATCACGCTCAGGTTCATCGTGGAATATCTCAAAGTTCGACATATGCACCAAAGACGTATTGGATGAGCTCAAAGATCACATGGAAAGCTCTCGAAGATGACGCTCGTTGAAAGCCGGAACCTGAAAATAAAGCGCGCAAGAAAAATGGCTAAAAAATCAATTTCAGCCTATGTTCGGTCGATCGAATAGGGTTAAAAAATGACAGTAGCCATTTCGATCGATCAGTTGGTCGACGTAATAGAGCCAAAAATTAGCAGTGGCTACTTCAATCGATCGAGCGTTCGATCGATTGAAGCCAAAAATTGGCAGAGGACATATTAGTCGACCGACCGATCGATCGGACTGCGGTCGACCGGATTGTAGAACGTAAGAGTTGCGTCTGGTGGTCGACCCATCGGTCGACCGCACAAAGACATTGGGGCGGCGGTCGTTCGAGCGATCAATCGGCCAATCGACCGAGCGACTATAACAGATAGTTTTCTACCCGTTGAGCTACTATTTCTTTGAGAGGGTATAAATATACCTCATATAACTCATTTAACCTACTTCTCTCCCACTCTTACAGATTTGATTGAGCATTCTAAAGAGAGATTTGAGCCTTCAAAGGATCAATCAACATCGCTCTGTTCTTCCGTGAACATTTTCTCAAGCGCCCAACTTTTTTTCTCAACTCGGGTTTTAATACGAGCTCTACCTCTTGACGAGTTGAAGGCGTCGAAGGCTTTGAAAAGAGTTGTGGTTCCTCTCTCATTTTTTAGCTCTTTTGATTGTATTTTTATTGTTATTTGAACGTCATTACTTTGGATTTGTGCATGTGAAGACCTAGGATTGTTAGGTCTTGAAATTGGGTGGTGGCCTTGATGTTTGAGGTTTAAATCCACTGGTGTAATTAAACGTAGTTTACTAGGGTTAAGTGAGTTATCCCTTAGGGTTGAGGTGGAAGAGTGCTCTCGGTAAGAAGACAGTGACTTCCGGGTGTGGAAGTGCCTTAGGTCGAGAGTGCAACTCTTCGAGTCAAAGTCCTCATTATAAGGGAAACAAGAATTAATCTCTTTAATGCAAATGCAAAGGCCGCTAATGCATTATATTGTGGCCTATCAATTAATAAGTTCAAAAGGATTTCTAGATCTTTAATGCAATTTGTCTCGATATTTAAATGGCTCTAGAGTCGGTAGCGTCTTCGCCTCCTAGGTTCGATGACTCAAGCTTTGGTCTTTGGAAATATAGGATGTACACTTATTTAAAGACCAAGGGTTTTGGTGTCTTTAACATGTTATATTGGGAATTCATTGAACCTAAGGTTGACATGCATGCCTGGAGTGAATTAGATAAGAAAATATTTAAGTATAATGGAGATGCCATGAAATGCATTCTCTACACATTACCAAATGGCATTCTAGATAAAGTCATGCGTTGCTCTTCGGCTTATGACTTATGTGCCACTTTAAATGTTTTATATGATTATGCCATAACCGAATAGATTGACACTTTTGATGAAGGTGGTGATGACAATGGTCACTCACCTACTACTAATCTTGGTTTTGATGCCCATAGTTCTTCTAGTCAAAAGAGTAGCTCCAAGAGCCGAAAAAGGATGGTAGTGTGCCATGCATGCAAGGAAAAAGGCATGTGAAGAGGAATTTCCCTACCATGAAAAATAAGGCAAAGAAGAGGTCAAAAGCTTCTACATCATCATCCTATTCAAATGAAGCATCCTCTTGCAATGACTATGAAGCTACTTCAAAAGTTTGCCTCACGAGTACCAATGATGAGGTATACACTTTCCCTTCTAGTCATAATAATGATAATGATAGTACTAGCTCTTCTAGTTTATTCTATGCCATATGAAGAACTAGTTGAGGAATGTCAAAAAATGTATGCCTTGCTTGTTAGAAAAAATAAGAAAAATAAAAGGTTGAAAAAGGAAAATGTGATGCTTAATTCTCATTTGCATGAATCCAAACTAGAAAATGAAAAATTGAAATCTAGGTCATTTGATTCATGCCATGATAATATAGAACTTGAGCTTAAGGATTTGAAGCTTAAAAATAACAATCTAGAAAATGAGAATTGCATATTATAATCTCAATTACATGCATTGTATAAATCCATGAATGAATTGAAAGGTGAGATTACTTTCTTGAATAAGAAAGTAAATGAATTAAAAAATGTTTCATCTCCTAAGAACACTAGAATAAAAAATACCTATGTAAAGAATGCCAATGTTCATTATCATTCTCATGTTAGGCATTCCACATTTAAACCTCATGTTCAAAAGAAGAATGTTTCACTTAAGAATGCTCATGTCCATCATCCTTCTCATATCAAGCATTCTAACATTAAATCTCATGTCCATGTTAAAAATAAAAATAAAAAGTTTCAGGGAAATTGTTTTTGTTGTGGTATATATGGCCATGCTATTCATGATTGTGCATTTAAAAGAAATCCAAGTGTTGCTAAGACACTTTGGATTCCTAGGCCAACTCACCCCCAAGGACCCAAAGCAATTTGGTACCAAAGATCTCATCTTCTCTTGTAGGGGTAGCAACCACACAAGGATGAGTTGATGATGGTTGGTGGGAGTTGCATGAAGACTTAATGCTTCACCAAATACAAGTTGCAACTTCACATCGTATGGATGCCTTCGGTATGAAAAATCAACATCTAGTTAATTTGGTATCATCTCCTATACCTCTTGTTTAAATTAGAGTTGGAGTTTGATATATGCTTAATATTAGTATATTTTCCACTATTGATAAGTTTCAAAAACATTTTTGATTTTTTATTTCCAGTCTCTTCCGAGACCTATGTAGCCTGTAATGGGCTCATGCGACCTTGCGGTTCTAAATCGTAGGCTCATTATGGCCTTTCGGTTTTCAGCCAATAGGAAGGGTTGGAGATCTTATGTTTCAAAATTTCACATTTTGAGATCTCTCGATTCGTTTTGGTTTCATGACAATTTTTCTTGAAACGAATTTTTCACTATCTAGCTTAAGTTGAAATACCCAAATGAAGATTTCTATTTCACCTTGCTATTTCGTATGATAACTTGCTAGTAGATAAGAGTTGATTACCATTAATGAAGTATACTTGCAAGTTATTGAAAATGGAAGGCAAATTAGGAAGACTAAGATTAGTTTGGCAAATTATCATGAATAAGGTACAACTTTGATAAATTCAAAATATTAGTGTTATACCTCAACGCTTAAGCTTAAATAATGTCTCAATACTCATGATTAGAATTGCATGGTAAACCCTTGAATTTTCATGAGTAGGTAGAATATTAGTACTTAGGCAAATTTCATTGAATGAAACTTGCTTTAGGTTGATATTCACTATTAAAGACATTCTTTTTAATTTCAAACTAGTTAAACATATTTAGGGACCTTAATTAAGATCCCTTAGATTCATTTTGATATCATGATAACTCCTTAAAATGAATCTCTACTATCTAGCATAGGTTAAGGTTTTTAAATGAAACTTTGCATTGAACCTTTGCTATTTAGTATGTTAGTTTGCTTGTTGGTATATAAATTCATTTTGATACTAATAAAGCCTACTTGCAAGTTAAGAAAGTGGTAAACATCGAAGGCTATGCTATTATGAAGAAAAGTGAAAAGTAAATGACAAGTTTGAAAAAATTCTATTGAAAGAGGTATGAATTTGATTTTACAAAAATCTTAATATAATACTTGAAAATTCATGCTTTGATGATGTCTCTATATACTCATGATTGATTTTGCATGATAAATGTTTGAATTTTGAGACTTAGGCAATTTCAAGCTAGGAAGCATGGATACTCCGTGGGACTGCCCTGTCCGTGTGTCCGACACGCCGCAGACATCGGCTCACGAAGACACTCGTCCGACACACGTGTCCCACGTGTCCAAAAGTGTCTTGACTAGTCAAAGTTTTTTTTTGCCCGGACACGGCTTGGACACGCCAGAGCACGACCAACCATGCATCTTTTTTAAAAAAATAATAAAACAATCAAGGGAATTGAGTTGTTTATCTTCTGGTTGTTGTGAAAGAAATTGGAGCACTTACTCTTCTTATCTATTCCCTTAAAAGAAACAAGATGAAGCCTAAACGTGAGGAGAGTTTAGTATTTGTCCATAATAATATTCGTCTCATTTCAAGAAAAACTCTCAAATACAATAAAGTAGAAATAATAATGTGTGACGATATTAGTAATATTACAGAAGATGAATTTTCAATTGATAAAGATAATGGAATTGTTGAAGTTGTTAATCTTTCTCTTGATGAACTAGAGTTGGAGAGAGTAATATTTTTTAATGAAGAAGATAGTGGGACTCTACTTAACTAGTTTTACTAAGACATGGTAACTTAGAAATTTTTTTATAGAAGTCAATAGATATTATGCCCCATGCTTTTGGAATGGGCTAAGAAATAAGTAAATATTGACACAAGAAATTATCTAGAACGCTTCATATATTTTGAAAGGGGTCTAGGAAAAAATGAAAATTAGAAGTTTGATATCAATGAAAGTATCGTGATATTATTATAAATTCTTAAACTATATATATATATATATATATATATATATATATATAAACTGTGAAATTTTTTTTTAAAAAATTATTTATATATATGCTATATATGCCGTTTCCGTGTCCTATAAATTTTTGAAATTAGTGTGTCCTCGTGTCCTTGTCCATGTCGTGTCGGTGTTGATGCTTCATAGATTTCAAGATATCTTGATTGAATGAAACTTGCTCTAAGTTAAAATTCATATTAGAGACCTCATTTTGAGTTAGTAGTTGATAAACATGTTTAGATACACATATCACATAAGTCTAGGTATTTAAAATTAAAAATTCATGTCTAGATGAACAATGTGATAACTATATCAGTTTAGGGGACTTAAACTTGAAAAAGTTGGACCCAAGTCAACAAACCGACTTGGACACTTCATTTTAAGTCCAAACTTCATAAACATGTTTAGAAATAGGTATGACATGTTTTCATGCACTTTGAGTGAAAAATTCATATGAATATGGATAAAATGTCATAGAGGTCAATTCATGTCTACCTCTTTTGAACCAAGTTGACCCAAGTCAACCAATTGACTTAGAGGTCTCATTTTCAATCCATATTTAAGGAACATGTTTAGATTTACTCATGTTAGATGTCCATAAGTTTAAATTTGAAAAACCATGAGTAAATGATAAGATTGAAACTTAGCAAGTTTCATGATAACTAGCTTAGTTTTGAATGAAATCATGCTAGGTTGATATCTTGACTTAAGGACATAATTTTTATTTCAAACTTGACATACACTCTTTACATGATCACTTTATGGTGTCATAAAAGTTTGAATAAAAGTTGAACATGCTTTAAGAATAACTGAAAATTAAGAAAATGTCATGTCACCCAACAATTGGTAACATTTTCAGTTATTTCTAGAAAAATATAGAAAAATTCCTTTTAACTGATTCTTGAAACTGCACTTTCACTGACAAATCTAGTTTCTTAAGGAAATGTTTTGAAAAGTATCATCAAGAATCTAATTTATAATGGAATTTTAAAGTTTGATTTTTTTAAAAAAAAGCAAAGTATTATCCTTTTTGAAATATAAATCATTCCGATACTTTGATTTTTTTTCTTCAAAAAACTTCAAATGGAAACTCATGCATACTATTTTATTCCATTTCTAATATCATTCACACCATTGCTTGAGTAAAATCATTTCTAAGTATGATTTTGATATCTTGAATGATAGCTAGAAATATCCATCTTTTCATTGAAAATAATATAGGATGAAAAATGAACATAGAAAATTCATTTTGAGTTCAAACTTGATACATGCATTTCTAATTACCATTCAACAATTGGTATCAAAAAATTTCATCCAACAATTGGTATCAAAAAATTTCGTCGAAAATATGATTTTGTGTGGATATAAAAGTTTGATTCTTGAAAACTTGAAGTATAGATTGACCTAAGTCAACAAAGTGACTTAGAAATCTCATTTTAAGCCCGAACTTGATTCATAGACTTACATTCACTCATGTTTGATGTCTAGATGCTTAAGATAGAGAAAACATGAGTAGATAGCAAAACTTGATACTTAGCATTTTCATGTTTTCATGCTTATTTCAAATGAAAACGTGCTAAGTTCATATTTCGATCAAATGACATTAGTTTTACTTCAAACTTGATATACATGATTTAAATGATCATATCTTGATATTTTGAGAGTTTGAATGAAATCTAAAAATGTCATGAAAAAGATATGAGAACATACATGATTTAATTTTGAATTCAAATATTTAGTTTTGAACATATCATGTATGATTTTGTTTCATATCAAATATTTGTTTTTCATCCCTTTGGTTGAGATTGTCATGGTTCATATCAAATAATTTTAGAGTCTCAATTTCAAGAAAAAATATTTGTTTTTCATCCCTTTGACTAGATTGATATTTCTTGCCCTTTTTGATTGATGCTAAAAGGCAGAGAAAATTATAAGTAAATGGGGAGAAAATTATAAGTAAAGTGGAGAAAAATATAGGAAATCCATGCATATAGATAAGGCGAGTTTATTTTCATAGATATGCATATTGATAGGGGGAGAAATCCCTTAGATGACATCCTCTATGCTTTAATGTATATATTTTCTTAAGGATGTTTGTCATCATCAAAAAGGGGGAGATTGTTGGCTTTAGGTTTTCAACCTTGGTCTTAATCTCGGTTTTGATGATAACAAACATGGAACTAATATTTCGTTGAGAAATCTTTCAGGTTCCATATCGATTAGCATTCGATGTCCTCGATCGGAGAAATCAGAGAAATCGAAAAACTCGTCGCGCTCGGGTTCGTCGTGGAATATCTCGAAGTTCGACATATGCACCAAAGACGTATTGGACGAGCTCAAAGTTCACATGGAAAGCTCTCCAAGATGACGCTCATTGAAAGCCGGAACCCGGAAATGAAGCGCGCAAGAAAAATGGCTGAAAAATCAATTTCAGCCAATGTTCGGTCGATCGAATAGGGTTAAAAAATGGCAGTAGCCATTTCGGTCGAACGAACAGTGCCAAAAATTGGCAGTGGCTACTTCGGTCGAACGATTGAAGCCAAAAATTGGTAGAGGACGCATCGATCGACCGAACTATGAATCGCCAAAGTCGCAACCTGTGTCGGTCGACCGGATTGCGGAACTCAAGAGTTGCATCTGGCGGTCGACCCATCGGTCGACCGCACGGAGACATTGGGGCAGCGCTCGTTAGAGCGGTCGATTGGTCGATCAACCGGCAAATCGACCGAGCGGCTGTAACGGATAGTTTTCTACCTGTTGAGCTATCGTTTCTTTGAAAGGGTATAAATATACCTCATATAACTTATTTAACCCATTTCTCTCCCACTCTTACAGAGTTGATTGAGCATTCTAAAGGGAGATTTGAGCCTTTAAAGGATCGATCAACAGCGCTATGTTCTTCCGTGAACATTTTCTCAAGCGCCCAACTTTCTTCCTCAACTCGGGTTTTAATACGAGCTCTACCTCTTGACGAGTTGAAGGCGTCGAAGGCTTTGAAAAGAGCTATGGTTCCTCTCTCATTTTTTAGCTCTTTTGATTGTATTTTTATTGTTATTTGAACGCCGTTACTTTGGATTTGTGCGTGTGAAGACCTAGGATTGTTAGGTCTTGAAATTGGATGATAGCCTTGGTGTTTGAGGTTTAAATCCACCGGTGTAATTAAACGTAGTTTACTAGGATTAAGTGAGTTGTCCCTTAGGGTTGAGGTGGAAGAGTGCTCTCGGTAAGAAGGCCGTGACTTTCGGGTGTGGAAGTACCTTAGGTCGAGAGTGCAACTCTTTGAGTCAAAGTCCTCATTATAAGGGAAATAAAAATTAATCTAGTAAACCTAGTTTGGAAATCCTAAGCGGGGTGCTTAGGTAGTGGAGTAGGCATTAGGGCCAAACCACTATAAATCACTGTGTTATTGATTGTATTAATTGCTTTATTATTTATCCCTTCTGCATCTAATCATCGAATTATAAATTGCCTAATTAGTTTAAGAAAATGATTAAAATCGATTTAGGCAAATTGATTTAGTAAACACACTATTCACCCCCCCCCCTCTCTAGTGTTGCCATTTGTCCAACAAGACCAAGAAGAGATTAAACTCTTTAATGCAAATGCAAAGGCCGTTAATGCATTATATTGTGGCCTATCAATTAATGAGTTCAATAGGATTTTTACTTGTAAGTCCGCATATGAACTTTGGAAAGTCCTAGAGACTACACATGAAGGTACTTCACAAGTTAAGGAATCTAAAATAAACCTACTCATGCATGATTATGAAATGTTTAAAATGTTATCGCATGAATCCATTGATGCCATGTATGCTAGATTTCAAAATATTACAAATGGATTAGCTAACCTTGGCAGAGAGATAATGGAAGAGGAGAAGGTAAGAAAGCTCCTTCGTTCCCTTCCAAAAGCTTAGGAGCCCAAGGATATGAGCACCTTGAAGATCATCGAGGTCATTGGGTCTCTCATGACACATGAGACCCATATGAAGCAATACAAGGAGGAAGATGCTCCCAAAGGCAAGACCATTGCCTTAAAAGCATCACACCGAGGAGAAGAATCCTCATCATCCGAGGAAGAGATGGACGACATTGAGGAAATGGCGATTTTGGCGAGAAGATTCATGAGCTTCATGAGAGAAGGCATGAGAAAGGGAAGAGGAGGCTACACATGCTACAATTGCAACAAGACCGGGCATCTAAGGAAGGATTGCCCACTTCTCAAGATGGCTTCGATCTCCAACCCTCACAAGAGAGACAAATACAAGAAGAAGAAGAAGGCAATGAAATTGTGGGATGAAATTGAGCCTTCATCAAGTGAAGAAGATTCCAAGAGTGAAAAGGCAAACCTTTGCTTGATGGCAAATGACCATGAGGTAAGATTTACATTTGGTGAGCTTTCATTTACTCAAGAAGAATTAGAAAATGAATTTAATGCAATTAGGAGAAAATTTAAAGAGCTTAAAAAGGACAATAAATTTTAGAGCTTGGAAATGATAGTTTACTATTCTCAAGCAATGAATTAAGGAAAGAAGTAGATACCCTTAAGGAAGAGAAACATGCCCTAGATGAAGCTAAGAAAAACTTAGAAAATAACAACAAAAAAATAGAAGATGAAAATAAGTACTTAATTGATCAAGTAGAGCACTTGAATGATAGCATGTTAACTTTAAAAAAGGAATTTTGCATGCTAAATGAAAAAATGACAACCTTGCAAAATACCATGCCCAAGGTTGTCCATGCCAAAAAGTCATCACACTTCCATGCTCACACACACAATAGAAGAAAGTTTAATGGAAGTTGTTTTTAATGCATATTTGGCCATATGACTAAAGATTGTGCATTAAGGAGGAACCCACATGCTAGATTTACTTAGGTTCCTAAGATGACTTATACTCAAGGACCTAATAAAATTTGGGTACCTAAAATAGTTTCTTCTCCTTTTGTAGATGGAGAAGCATCCTCAAGCAAGTAGAAGCACATGGATATTGGATAGTGGTTGCTCAAAACACATGACGGGTGATATCAACCTTTTTGCAACCCTATCAAGTAAAGATGGTGGACATGTGACATTTGGAGACAATGCTAAAGGTAAGATTATTGGCATTGGTGACATAGGTATACTCCCTTACCCATGCATTAAAAATATTTTACTAGTTGATGGGTTAAAGCATAATTTGATTAGCATATCTCAATTGTGTGACAATGGATATGTAATTATTTTTGAAGAATCTAAATGTATCATTAGGAGTGCACCATCTAATGACATTATGTTCATTGGAAATAGGCAAGAAAATATTTACACATTAGTTTTAAATATCTTGCCTAATCCCCATGTTAGATGCTTGGTTTCCATGGAAAATGATTCTTGGTTGTGGCATAGAAGGCTAGGACATGCTAGCATGAGACTTATCCAAGAAATATCTAAGAAGGAACTAGTTAAAGGATTACCCAAGATAAAATTTGAAAAAGACAAACTTTGTGATGCATGTCAACTAGGCAAGCAAGTTAAATCTTCATTTCATAGCATTAATCAAGTAAGCACATCTAGAATACTTGAACTTGTGCACATGGATCTTTTTGGTCAATGTGATGTTGCTAGTCTAGGTCGAAAACTGTATTGCTATGTGCTAGTTGATGATTTCTTGAGATTTACATGGTTTTTTTTTTAGCTAAGAAAAATAAAACCTTTGATTTTATTAAAAAAATTACAAAGAGAGTTACAAATGAGAAAGGAGTTTCAATGTTGAAAATTAGAAGTGATAATGGAGGAGAATTCAAAAATGAATTTTTTTTCGAATTTTGTGATGAATTGGGTATTGAACATACGTTTTCTTCCCCTAGGACCCCTCAACAAAATCGGGTGGTTGAGAGGAAGAATAGAACCTTACAAGAGATGGCTAGGATCATACTTTGCGAAAATAATTTGCCCAACTATTTTTGGGCCGAAGCCATAATTACCTATTGGTATGTGCTCAATCGCGTTTGTTTGAGACCTAACATTAAGAAAACACCTTTTGAGCTTTGAAATGATAAAATCCCAAGTGTGGAATATTTTCATATTTTTGGATGTAAATGTTTTATCTTAAACACTATGGAGCATTTAGAAAAATTTGATTCTAAATCCGATGAAGGCATTTTCCTAGGTTACTCCAATAATTCTAAGGCATATAGAGTATATAATCGTAAGACTATGATTGTTGAAGAATCTATGCATGTTAAATTTGATGAAACTAATGATTCTTCTAGAAATGTTAAGATTGTGAATGTAGGTGAGGAACTTGAGGAACTCACTTTTCATGACAAAGAGATGGAGGATGAAGACTATGAGGAAACTCAACATGAAGAACCACCATCCTCAACTCTATCTCAAGATGAAGACGAAGAAGAGGAAGCTCTACCACCTCTCCATAAACGATATCAGTTGATAAGGGATCATCCAATTGATCAAGTCATTGGAGAACCATCAACAGGAGTGGTAATGCATTCTAAACTTAAAAACATTTGTCAATATGTAGCATTCATATCTCAAGTAGAGCCAAAGAACATTAAGGAAGCAATAGAAGATGAATTTTGGGTAATAGCTATGCAAGAAGAACTCAACAAATTTGTTAGAAATGAAGTATGAGATTTAGTACCTAGACCTAGCGGACAAATCGTAATTGGGACCAAATGGGTGTTTAGAAACAAGTTAGATGAAGGAGGTTTAGTCATTAGAAATAAAGCTAGGTTAGATTAGAAGAAGGAATAGATTATAATGAAACTTATGCTCCCGTAGCTAGATTAGAAGCAATTCGAATGCTTTTGGCTTATGCTAGTTTTAAAGGCTTTAAACTTTTTCAAATGGATGTCAAAAGTGCATTTTTAAATGGTCTTATCGATGAAGAAGTATATGTTGAACAACCCCCCGAATTTGAAAGTTTTGAGTTTCCAAACCATGTTTTCAAACTTAAAAGGCTTTATATGGTTTAAAATAAGCCCTTAGGGCTTGGTATGAAAGGCTTTCCACTTTTTTGATTGATCAACGCTATACCATTCGAAAAGGCGATGTCTCCCTTTTTATAAAACACAATGGAAATGATATTTTACTTGTGCAAATTTATGTTGATGACATAATTTTTGGTGCTACTAATGAAACCCTTTGTGAGTGGATTGCTAAGTGTATGCAAGATGAATTTGAGATGAGCATGATGGGAGAGCTCTCCTTCATGCTTGGTCACCAAATCAAGCAAACCAACAAAGGAATCTTCATCAATCAAGCCAAGTACACAAAGGAGCTCATTGGTGTATCTCGATATTGTTTTTCGTCTACTTTGACACAATCTTCATCTTTGTCAAGTTTGATGGATGAGCTCATTGGTGTAGAAGCTATCTTGGCTTCATTCTTCCCGAACATTTTGATGAGTTCCATCATGAAAACAAAGCATATTGATCTAACGTACCATTTTCTTTGGGATAATGTAGCCAAGGAAAATATATCGGTCAAATTTGGATCCACGGACAAACAACTTGCCGATATATTTATAAAACTCTTGAGTGAGGGAAGCTTTACAAATTTAAGAATGCAATTAGGAATTTGTGTTTTTCCAAGTGGTTAAAAGTTTTGTTTCAAAACATACATGGTTCTTAAAATTGCATTTTACAAGGTATCATTACACTTATGTATTGCCTTGTAATGGGGCTTTGCGACTTATTGATGTTTGCCTTCTGTAGGCTTACATTAATAGGAAGGACTATAGTGATAGCTGGTACTTGGTTTTATGGCGTTCTTGCTTTTCATGATGGAACTAATTAATTGTACCTTAGCTCTTGCCCTTTTTGATTGATGTCAAAAAGGGGAGAAAAAATAAGGTCACATTTGTTTTTGATGCATATAGATAGGGGGAGTTACAAGCATGTTATGCACATTGATATGAGGAGCATATGTTAAGTTATGTATTATGTATGCCTTAACTCAAACTCACAAAGAATATTTATTGTTTTCTTCAAATTCAATGATATGTTTGTCATCATCAAAAAGGGGGAGATTGTCGGCTTAAGGGTTCCCCTTAAGCTTTGATCCTCATTTTGATGATAACAAACAAGTATTTAATCTAAGTGTGAAGTTTTGAGTTCAGGTTGAGGTTGCAGTATGTATGCGAACTTCGACGAACTTCGCTCGAAGAAACAAAAGAAAAGAACGTCAAGAAAGGCTCGGGTGTAGGTTGAGTAGATATCTTTTGATATACCCATAGAATCTCATCCCAAGCCTAATTGTAAAGTTATCCAAGTTAAAACTTGGTAACTAAACTCATAAAAAAGCATGCATCAAAGATAAGTTAAACATCAGCCTCAGCCTAATTTCGGTTGATCGGTCGGTCGACCGAACAAGGCAGAAAAATGGCAGTAGCCACTTCGGTCAACCGGTCGATCGATCAAACAGATGCAAAAATCAGCAGTGGCTACTTCGATCGACCGGTCGGTCGACCAACCGAGGCCAAAAATTGGCAGTGCCTGCTTCGATCGACGGGATAGCAAAGGAGAAAAATCATGACTCAGTCGGTCAACCCTCCGGTCTACCGGACAGAGCGATAGAAGCAAGAATTGCCAGCGGTCGCTAGGCGGTCGATCGGTCGGTCGACCGATGATCGATTGACAAGCAATGAAACGGCGTCCAACGGGCAAAAAAATGCATGTTTAAGAACCGTTCTGTTGAGGGGTTATAAATACCCCTCACCTAACTCCTTTAATACCCCTTGACAACTGAATTAAGCAGTCAAGAAAGAGATTTGTGCATTATAGAGATCAATTGCTTGTGCTCGCTTCTCCAATCAACGTCTTCTCAATCGCTCATCTTCCCTCAACTCAGGCTTCAATTCGAGCTCAACGACTTGGCGAGTTGAGGGCTTGAAGGCTTGGAAAAGAGCATTGTTTTTTGGTTTTATTTCTTAGCTCTTTTCATTATTATTTTAAGTGTTGTTTAAACTTGTTTTAATTGGATTAGCTTGCTAGGTGTGCTACTGTAAACACTTTGGGTTTACTTTGTAGAATTATGTTTTGCCTAGGTGAATAGGTTTGAGGAGTTCTCAAAGATGTGAGAATCGAGTCCTCGGTTGTACTCAAAGGGAAACACAAGTTCTATAAAGTAGTTGGTTAGAAATCCTTGGTGAGGAGCCAAGGTAGTGAGTAGGCGGTTGGCTGAACCACTATATTTCCTCGTGTTAGCATTGCCTTGCTTGTTTGTTTATTGTTGTGCTTCATATTTGATAACAAAAATTATTTAGTTGCACTTACATTTGGTTGAAGTTAAAATTGGCTAAAAAGAACACACACTATTCAACCCCCTCCCCCCCCCCCCCCCCCTTCTTATATTGTGGAATTTCTCTTAACACTCTCTAACTTACTGTAACAAATTATTGCCTTCCGATTCATTTTAACTAATAGCCCTTTGTGGGTCTACTTTGTGCCCTCGGGCTTTTGTTGAAGTATTTTTTTCTTGTGCTTTGTCCTTTGTTGAAGGGTATTCCTCATGTCAATAGCATTTAATCTTTATCCAAAGGAGTTATTTTCTAGTGGTCAGGCCTCATAAAGTGGCGTTTGAGGTTGTCTCAGTGGTTTGAGTAGTGCCGATTGAGCCGAGTCAGGGCTGCCTATACCGGTGTGATGACTGACAAGTCAGGTTGTTTCATAAACCAGTCTTTAGTTGTATAAGGATTCTGAAATTAGAAGAAGTGGCTCTGGGGGGCGAGGTATGCGTTCGAGGAACCATGTCAAGCTCGTCAAGGAGCGTAAAGCTAAATTGAGCGAGGAGTTATGTAGGGCTCTGACGGCGAGGACTGCACTTAGGGGGTTCAAGCCGAGCTCGCTGAGGAGCGTAAGGCAAGACGGCATGTGAGGGATCGAGTAAGGGTTCTGATGTCGAAAGTAGTGGCACGATTGCCAATGAGCCAGGCTGGTGAAAACTGAGTCCTGGTTGTGTAAGGACTCTAAGGCTGATAGTAGTGGCTCTAGGGCCGAGGACCGCACTCGGGGGTTGAAGTCGACCTCGTCGATGAGCATAAGGTAGGACCGCGCACGAGGGATCGAGTAAGGGCTTTGAGGCCAAAAGTAGTGGTCATCGACGAGGTAGGACCGCGCACGAGCGATAGCCAACGAGCCAAGCCGGTGAAAACCAAGTCCTGGTCATGTAAGTGCTCTAAGGCCGGAAGTAGCGGCTTTGGGGCACGAGGACCACATTATTTGGTAGTTTTTTTATTTGGGTGGGAGTTAAATATTGTCCTTAGCCATATGGCACTTCTGGCATCAACTCTTTCTCCCGAGAAGTCTATCAAGTCTCCTTTGCAGGGGGTGAGTGATGCTTCGATTAGTTGCATCTTCTCGAAAGTGGAGTAGAAAAGGATGTAGCTGTCTTGGTCAACTAGGACCTTTTTGGCGATAAAATTTCTTGCAATCATAGAAATTACGACTGGGTCGTGTAGGTTTTGATCAGTTCCATGTAAATCGCATTCATAAAATGATATTGTCAGGGTTTTAGAGACGGGTGAGTAGTGTTGTCACCCACCATAATTGCCTTGAGAGATCTCTTTCTAGACGTGCTTTTTTAGTGTTGGCTATATTTGGCAAAAGTATTTCAGGTGGTTCTCAGTTGAGATGATAGTTACGACAACAATGTTGGCCTAAGGTTTTCTACCTTGGTCTTAATCTCGCTTTTGATGATAACAAATATAGAACTAATATTTCATTGAGGAATCTTTCAGGTTCCAAGTCGGTTAGTGCATGACGTCCCTGATCGGAAAAATCAAAGAAATCGGCAAGGACGCTCGTCGACGCTCGTCGACGCTCAGGATTCTTCGGGAAGTTAAAGTTTAGGTCTAGGGTGTCTAGCATGTGCTGTAAATCCTCATGATGATGCATAAGAACCCAAAAACCAAACCTGAATCCCAAAACATGGAAAATCGGCAAAATAGAAAATGACCATGGAATTCACTAACCTAGGGAGCTCCTTGGAGAGCTATATGACCTAGACATTTTCTTGACACAAAAAATATCGGTAATTGTTCCTTAGGTAGTGGAGTAGGTATTGGGGCCAAACCACTATAAATCTCATTGTGTTAGCATTGCTATCTTTGTTTGTGTTTAACTATTTTATTATTGCTTCCTCATTTATTCGATAAATTGTAATTTGCCTAAGTAGTTCAAGAAACGATTAAAACGGAATTTAGGCAAAAAGATTTAGATAACATATTATTCACCCCACACCCCCACCCCTCTAGTGTGGCAATTTCACCAATAATTGGTATCAGAGCGGGTCGTAGATTGAGATTTCACAAAATGGCACTACAGAGTTTAGCGTCTTCACCTCCTAGGTTTGATTCCTTAAACTTTGGTCTTTGAAAATATAGAATGTACACATATTTAAAGACTAAGGGTTTTGGTGTCCTTAACATGTTAAGACTAGAATTCATTGAACCTAAGGTTAAGATGCATGCTTAGAGTGAATTAGATAAGAAAATGTTTAAGTATGATGGAGATGTCATGAATTGTATACGTTGCACATTACCAAACGGCATCCTAGAAAAAGTCATTCATTGCTCTTCGGCTTGTGATTTATGGGCCACTTTAAATGTTTTATATGATCATGTCAAAACCGAAGAGATTGACACTTTTGATGAAGGTGGTGATTCATGCTCATAGTGCTTCTAGTCAGAGGAGCAACTCTAAGAGCCGAAAACGAAAGGTAATTTGTCATGCTTGCAAAGAAAAGGGGCATGTGAAGAAAAATTATCTGAGCATGAAGAACAAAGCAAGAAAGAGGTCAAGTGTTTCCACCTCCACATCTAATTCATTTGAAGCACCCTATAGCAATGACTATGAAGCCACATTCGAAGTTTGCCTCATGGTTGCAAATAATGAGGTACTTTCCTCTTCACCTAGTCATGAAAATGATAATGATAGAACTAGCTCTTCTAGTTCACATGAAATGCCATATGATGAGTTAGTAAGTGAATATAAGAAAGTGTACACCTTGCTTGTTAAAAAGAATAAAGAAAACAAAAAATTGAAGAAAGAAAACTTAAGCCTTAGCTCTCAATTACATGATGTAAAATTAGAAAATAAGAAGCTAAAAATTAGTGTCTCTAATCCATGCCATGATACCTTAAGTATTGACACTAAGAATTTGAAAACAAAAAATGATATCTTAAAGAATGAAAATAGCATGTTGAAAACTCAATTGCATGTTATTCATAAATCCATGAACGATTTGAAAAATGAGGTTATGTTTTTGAATAAGAAAGTAAATGAATTCAGAAATGTTTCTTCTCCTAAAAACATAAGAATGAAAAATGCTTATGTAAAGAATGCCAATGTCCATCATCATTCCCATATTAAGCATGCCAATGTCCATCATCTTTAAAAATGTTCATGTTCATCATAGCTCATATGTCAAGCATTCTAGTGATAAATCACATGTCCATAGTGAAAATAAAAAGTTTCATGGACATTATTTTTACTGTGGTACATATGGTCATGTAATCTATGATTGTGCATTTAAGAAAAATCCAAGTGTCGCTAAGACACTTTGGATACCTAGGCCAACTAACCCCCAAGGACCCAAAGCCATTTGGGTACCAAAAGAGTTGAATGAAGGATCCTTATATGGTTACAACTTCAAGCTTTTACCTAGATGCCTTAGGTAAAATTGGCATCAAATATTTTGGTATCATCTTCTATCTAACTTCGATCCATTTTAGTTAAAGTTATGATACTATGCATAATTCGGTTAAGTTTTGTCCACTTTCGATATGATTTCAAAAATGTTTTCGATTTTGATTTCCGATCTCTTCGAAGACCTTGGTAGCTTATAACGGGCTCATGCGACCTTGCGGTTCTAAATCGTAGGCTCATTCTGGCCTTTCGATTTTCAACCAATAGGAAGGGTTGGAGATCTTATGTTTCAAAATTTCATATTTTGAGATCTCTCGATTCGTTTTGGTTTCATGATGATTTTACTTGAAACAAACTTTTCACTATCTATCTTAGGTTGAAATTCTCAAATGAAGATTTCTCTTTCACCTTGCTATTTAGTATGCTAACTTGCTAGTTGTTATATCATTGTGCTACTAATGATTTTTGGCTTGCAAGTTGACATTTATGAAAATGGAAGGCTAACAATTAGGAGGAAAATGATAAGTTTGGCAAAATTCTCATGTAAGAGGTATATCTTTGAATTTCGTAAAAATCTTAGAATAATACCTCAATATTCATGTTGTATTGGTGTCTCTATACTCATGATTAGAATTGCATAATAAATCATTGAATTCTCATGAGTAGATAGAATTTTAGTACTTAGACAAGTTTCATTGAATGAAAGTTGCCCTAGGTTAAAATTTGACATTAGAGACTTCTATTTTAAGTCCAAACTCATGAAACATGTTTAGATATACACATGACATGATTCTAGGTGTTTAGAGATGAAAAATCATGTGTAAATGACAAAAATGATAACTAGCTCACCTTAAGAGACTCCAAATTGAAAAAATTTGACCTAAGTCAACAATTTGACTTAGAAATTTCTTTTTGAGCTCAAACTTCACAAACATATTTAGATTTACTCAAGTTAGGTGTTCATGTATCTATGTTTGAAAAATCATGAGTTTAGGTTAAAGATTGATACTTAGAAATTTCACGTTAACATGCTTGTTTTTGAATGAAATCATGCTAAGGTAAAATTTTGACCAAATGACATTATTTTCATTTCAAACTTGATAAACATGCTTTAAATGATTATATCGTGATATCTGGAAAGTTTGAAGGAAAACTAAGAACTTTTGAAAAATAGCTAATATTTACGAAGATGCCACTAGATTTTAGTTATTTTTAAAAAAATGCAAAAAATTGATTTTTCGATGATTCTTGAAACTGCATGTTCTCTGAAAAATATAGTTTCTTCAGTAAAAGTTTCAAAAAATTTCAATAACAATATGATTTGATATAGGTTTTTGAAATTGGATTTCAAAACTTTAAAATATCGTTCTCTCCAAATGTTCATTTTTCCGATACTTTGATTTTTGGTCCAATCTTCGAATGAGACTTCAAGTATGATATTTTGAATTCACTTTTGGTATCGTTCTAATATTTTAGAGAGAAAAATTATTTCTAAAATAATTTTTTCACTCCTTGACCGATACTTGGAAATATCCATACTTGAGTACATACATGATTATTAGTTTTAGATTCTATCTATCATTCCTTGATATCATGTATTGATTAGTCTCAAAATTGATATATTGTTTTCATCCCTTAACTTGGTTGGCTTTGGCTTTCATGAAAAATGTTTTCTAGTCTCAACCTTAATTTTAATTGACTTTTCTAGCCTTTTTTTATTTATGTTAAAAGGGCGAGAAAAATATAGATAGGAAGAAAATATAGGAAAACCATGCATATAGATAGGGGGAGTTCTATTATATAGATATTCATGCCGATAGGGGGAGAAATCCCATGTTTGATATCCTTTATGCTTAATTGTAAATATTTTCTTAAGGATATTAGTCATCATCATAAAGGGGGAGATTGTTGGTCTAAGGTTTTCTATCTTGGTCTTAATCTCGGTTTTGATGATAACAAACATGAAACTAATGTTTCATTGAGAAATCTTTCAAGTTCCAAGTCGGTTAGCGCACGACATCCCCGATCGGAAAAATCTAAGAAATCGGCAAGGATGCTCGTCGACACTCGGGATTCTTCGGGAAGTTGAAGTTTAGGTCTAGGGTGTCTAGCATGTGTTGTAAATCCTCATGATGATGCATAAGAACCCAAAAATCAAACCGAACCCCAAAATATGAAAAATCGGCAAATTAAGAAATGACCCTGGAATTCACTAACCTAGGGCTATATGACCTAGACATTTTGTTAACACAAAAAATGCCGGTAATTGTTCCTTGGGTAAAAACTAGATAACGAGATATTTTTAAGGAATTTTTGAAAGCCTTTAGCATACCCATATTTGACCCGAGAGATTAGAAAATTTCTATTTTCTGGAAATTTGTACTAGACCCCAAAAACTAGATTTTGATTCTTAAGAATTTTGATTTTTTAGATATTTTTATTGAATCCAAATGGGGGGTAATCCTTATGTAACATTTACGTTTTAAAGTTATAGGTAGACTTAGCGAAGACAGAACCTAGGAATGAGCAAACAAGTAGAAAAATTTGCCTAAGCAGTTTGCCCTGCCCAGGTTCGATAGACCGACGATAATTTGGTCGACCGACCGATCGACCGAATGATGCCCGAAATGGGCAGTAGGCCTTCGGTCAGTCAATCGACGATCGACTGGCAAGCGATCGGGCGTCACCAACGGGCGCCCGTTGACGAGCCTTGATGTTAGGGGGTTATAAATACCCATCGTAAACTCATTTCTAGCCTACATTTGATGCTTCCAAGCCTCAAAGAGTGATCCTAAGCATTTCTACAAGCTTCCATTGAACCATCCTTGCAAAAGCCCTAGTTTCGATCTCCATTTGTTGATTTAGCCTTCAAGCTTCATAGATTCATCTTCTCAAGGCATCAAGAGGACTAGGGAGTTTTTTTTGGAGCTAAGTACTAAGGGAAAATGGGAAAGGTCATGCCAAAATTTTCTCCAATTCCCTTGAAGGAAGTAGAGCCCTCGGATAATCTTAATTTTATGAATAGTGTGTTCATAGTTGTTGTTTGCAAGTGTTGATGGAACCCATCTTCCCTAAGGCCTATAGGTTCGGCCGAGTATAGGGGGAGGGGTCAATGGGTCAATGTGTAACTAGGATATAGTGGAGACAATGAATTAGGGTTGGGGCTAACCCTCCTCTTCCCTTTCTACCCTAAGAGGCTCAACCGAGCAAGGTTCACCTTGCCCAAGTCTCGGCTGAGCCTAGGGGGAGGGAGATGGTGAGCTTTAGATTGTTTTCCATAGTTAGAGTACTCAACCAATAGAGACATGATGACACATCGGAAAGACTCTAACTATAGAAAGCTATTTTATTAATGCATGTGATTATAGGAATGATAGTATAGCGACCATCCTTAGATCATTCCTCCTTAAATTTTTGAAATGATGTGATATTTTTTACCATGCTTAAAAGTACATGCCTTGTTGAATTCATTGCTATCCTACCCCGCTAGATAAGCTGTTTCATATTGAATTTAATTCTAAATGCAGTATATAAATGTTTATCGTTGAATCTCGTAGTTATACATGGAAGTGGTTGTGAATTATATTTACATTTCTTTTATATATATATGCTGTCTGAAAATGTTAATGGGTGAAATTCCAAGTCCGGTTCACAAAATTCTTCACCCAAGGTAGCGTATGACGCTAGATAGCATGTAGGACATTGCAAGGTACATATTAGATATGAAAACTTAACTAGGAAATGACAACTTCTAGGACTTCTTGTATTCATAATTAGAAACCTAGAATTATTAGGTGTACACATTTTCGGAAGGGTAACATTGAATTATGGACCCTACAGGCCGGATTAGGGCCGGTTACGAGCAACTGCCCGAAGTGTATATAAGGAAACTCTAGGATATTTTGACTGTGTGATGTGCTTGCGATGGTCTGCCGAGAAGCATGGGCGTTCGAAAATGACCAATGCTTGACTCAGCCAGTGATTGGATCTTGAGATGCACCAGCGAGCCCGCTAGGTGTCAGACCCTAGTTGGGTTGGACTAGCTAGCTATCCCTACCCCAGACGGTGTCTGAAGACTAGTAGACCAGCCTAGTCGATGGCCCGGGATTTCTTGACTTCATCTTGATATGGTGTAGCCCGAGCGGCCAGTGTGATTCTACCTTGTATGGTAGGGCCGGGTATATTCGGAATGTCTAGACCATAAGAAAGCCCTAAGGGCCGGATGCCAAGTGGCTTAATTAGGTCGTTATGGCAGGTTTCTCTCATATATGGTCTATACAGAATGACCCATGGAGTCGGTAGTCATTTCAAAAGTAACTTACCTCCCTGTCTATATACTATATTGCCTTATTTGTTTATGCATGTCTAACTGAGGATTATGTGGAGGTTCGAAAGAACCGCTCACTGAGTCCCAAGTGGACTCACAGTTGTTTCTTTTTGTTTTGCAGAGCATGATCAGTGATTTGAGGCTTGTCGTCATGGTGCAGCTGGAGGGCAGGCGGTGGTGCCAAATCTCGTAGCGGCATCCTTTAGTCATAGTCCAGTTGTTGTGTTGTCGTTTTTCCTACACCGACAGTTATTGTTTTTTTAAAAAAAAAACTTGTAATAAACTTTGAACTTGAGATGTTCCAGTTTGTGACGATGTTAGCTTTTATTCTTTTATTTCAAAAACATATTTGTGAACTTTGAAAAATTTAAATAAAATTGCATTATGGTTTCTTTTATCCGAGGTGTTCTGGTTTTCTTGATGGTCAGTGTAGGTAGTAGGCTACAGGGTAGTATGTAGACCATGGCCAGTCACACGACCCTCAGTTGGGGTGTAACAAAGTTGGTATCAGAGCCTAAGGTTAGGTCTTGACCATGACTAAGTGTTGGGTACCATATGAGACATATGCTAGCGTGTCGACATACGGTATAGTCATGCTACGAGATCGGGCGACCACGACTGTACTCATCGCACCATGCGGTTAGTAAATTTTTAAAAGCTTATGTTAAGAATTTATTTTGTGACAGGCAATTTTTCTTTTCTGTGAGAGTGCAATGGAGGCTCCTAATGCTGCACTGAGCGGCAGCGGCAGTAACTCGACAGAGTGTCGAGGCCGAGCCCCGGGCAGAGATAGGGAACAGTCTGAGGGTCAGGGGTAAGAGTTACCAGTTGCTCAATTGCAGGCTCAAGTAACTCAGCTAACTGAGGCACTCCTCAGGGAGCAATAATTGAGACAGTAGATGCAGCAGCAGCACCCGCAGCAGCCACCGCCGTAGCTAATGCCCGTAGTCGCAGTGGTACTGGTCGAGACTGTAGCACCCATGGTCAGGACTCTAGGAGCCCCAACCTATGCAAACTTCGTCATGGAACAGACCGGCAGGTGTAAGTGACTGAGTTTTTGGGGGATTGCTACGAGTTATGCATGGAGCTAGGGTGCTCATCGGAGGCAGCGGCTCGTATGGTTGAACTTCAGATGAGGGGACTGGCAAGATTGTGGCTGCACACTTGGAGAGCCTACAGGGCAGCAGGCGCACCGCCTCCTACGTGGGAGGAATTCAGGGCAGCTTTGGAGTAGGAGTACTTACCAATGAGTGTTCGCGACAAGCGCGCCCGTGACTTCAAGATGTTGCGCCAGTCTGGAGGCATGTCGGTATCAGAATATGAGATGGAGTTCAACTGTCTTTCCAAATATCATCTGACTAGTGGCATCTGAGATCGCCAGGGTCAAGAGGTTCGTGGCAAGTCTGAGGCCACAGATCTGCAAGTTCATCCACTACACTGAGGATTCCACTCTGGCACGGGTAGTGGATGAAGCCCTTCATAAAGAAGCCTTGGTGCCGTTTGAAAGGAATGATGGGCCAACCAAGAAGAAATTTCGGCTGCAGGAAATTGGCAGTCGCCCATGGCATTCTGAGGGGGCAGTGACCGCTGCAGACCATTAGTAGAGCCGATGATAGAATGGCAATCGGGGCCTTGGGTGCCTAGGGTCTGGATCAATGAGGCCGGCAGTGTCAGGAGGTGGTTCTCAGAGATCCGAGGTGTCGCAGTGTGGCAGCTGTAGTTGGAGGCACTGGGGGTCCTGCCTCCGCAGCACAAATGCTTGCTATAGCTGCGGCCGAGTCGGGCACTTCAAGAAGGACTATCCGGAGGGAATGAGCCAGAAGCCTGAGCAATCTAAAGGAATGGCACCTATGTTAGTGGGGTCAGTGGCTCAGAGAGGGCAGACGCAGAACAAGGGGCCGCATACTAGTCATTCAGAGAGACCGCCTGCTAGGGTATATGCTATGAATCATGATGGGGCAGAGGCGTCCAAGGCAGTTGTAGCAGGTACTATTTTAGTATGTTCGTCTGCTGCATATGTTTTGTTTGATCCGGGTGCCATGTACTCATTTCTATCTGCCAAAATTACTGCTGAGTTGCCGATGACACCTTCCTTGCTTGACGGGCCATTGGTAGTATCAACGCCTACGGGCGATATAATCCTAGCCACTTCAATTTACCAAGGCTGCGAAGTGCTCATTTGCGGCCATGTACTGAGTGCAGATTTGACACTCCTATCCACACTTGAACTCGATGTCATTCTTGGCATGGATTGGTTGGCAGAGCACTTTGCGATGCTGGATTGTAGGGCTAAGGCAGTTATGTTCAGCAAGCCTGGGCTACCGCAATTCACCTTCCAAGGAGAGGGAGGGAGCAAGCCGATTGGGGTCATCTCAGCCCTAAAGGCTCGTAAGCTGCTTCAGGGCGATTGCCAGTCCTTCCTGGTCTTCGTATCTATGGCCTGGGAGGAAAGGGGTCTGTGAATTCCCCGATGTGTTTCCCGAGGAATTGCCAAGATTACCGCCCACAAGAGAACTTAGTTTTTGCATTGATGTGCAGCCCGGGGTGAAGTCAATTTCCATTCCACCTTATAGGATGGAATTGGCCGAACTCGGTGAGTTAAAAGTGCAATTGCAAGAAATGCTATCCCTAGGTTTCATCCGGGCGAGCATGTCACCCTAGGGTGCCCCGGTACTCTTCGTAAAGAAGAAGGATGGATCGATGCGCATGTGCATCGACTATAGGCAGCTGAACAAAGTGACAGTCAAGAATCGTTACCCACTGCCGAGGATAGATGATTTATTTGACCAGCTGCAGGGGGCACAATGGTTTTCGAAGATAGACTTAAGGTTCAGATACCATCAGCTGAGAATCCGGGACTGCGATGTGCCTAAGGCGACCTTTAGGACTCGCTATGGCCACTATGAGTTCCTAGTGATGTCCTTTGGTCCAACCAATGCACCTGCTGCCTTCATGGACCTAATGAATAGGGTATTTAAGGAGTACCTAGACAAATTTATGATCGTCTTCATTGATGACATCCTAGTATACTCCAAGAGTGAAGAGGAGCACTCCAAGCACCTGAGAATGGTCCTGGAAACCCTCAGAGAGCATCGATTGTTTGCAAAATTTTCTAAGTGTGAATTCTGGTTGGAAAGTGTAGGGTTCCTGGGCCATGTAGTGTCCAATGAAGGGCTAAGGGTAGATCCTGCAAAGGTGGAAGTGGTGCAGAACTGGAGGCGGCCAACTAGCGTGACCGAAATTCGCAATTTTCTTGGTTTGGCCGGGTACTATCGGAAGTTCGTGGAGAACTTCTCCAGAATTGCAGCCACTTTGACTCAATTGACTCAGAAAAAGACCAGGTTCATTTGGGACGACAAGTGTGAGGCGAGCTTTCAGAAGCTCAAGGAATGTTTGACATCAGCACCCGTGTTGGCTGTACCTTCGGCTCAGGAGGGTTTGTAGTCTACTGTGATGCCTCTCGGGTTGGCCTAGGCTGCATTCTGATGTAGTTTGATAGAGTCATAGCCTATGCGTCCCGCCAACTGAAAGTTCATGAAAGGAACTATCCGACGCACAACCTAGAGCTGACAGTAGTGGTTTTTTGCACTGAAGCTCTGGCGGCACTACCTGTATGGGGAGACTTGCAAGATCTATATGCATCACAAGAGCCTTCAGTACTTGCTTACCCAAAAGGAGCTGAACCTCAAGCAGAGGAGGTGGCTGGAGCTCCTAAAGGATTATGACTGCACCATTATGTATCATCCGGGGAAAGCAAATGTGGTGGCAGATGCGCTAAGTAGAAAATCCATGGGCAGTTTGGCTCATTTGAAAATTAAGTGGAGGCCTCTAGCTCGAGAATTGACGTTGTGCCTAGATGGGGGTACAACCTTATCAGTGTCAGCTTCAGGTGCCTTGGTGGCACACCTGCGGGTACAATCCACACTCGTGGACATGTTGCGTGCCACGCAGGGGGAGGATGTCTTTTGTGCGCTGACCAAGGATCTAGTGCAAAGAGGTGCTGCAGAGAACAGATTCCGATTGAACTTAGAGGGTGTACTGAGGTTCAAGGACCGAATTATGGTGCCAAATATGGCAGAGGTGCGCAGGCAAGTTCTGGAGCTGGGTCATCGTTCCACTTATACGATGCATCCAGGGGCCACCAAGATGTACTGAGACTTAACACAGCATTACTGGTGGAAGGGTATGAAAAGAGAGGTAGCAGAGTTTGTATCCAAATGTCTGGTTTGCCAACAGGTGAAGGCCGAACACCTGAATCCTTCTGGACTACTACAGAACCTCAAGGTGCCTGAGTGGAAGTGGGAGAAAATCACCATGGATCTAGTGATCGGGTTGCCTAAGTCAAAGGGGGGCTTTGACTCCATTTGGGTAGTAGTGGACCGGTTAACCAAGACCGCACACTTCATTCCAGTGAAGACTATCTTTTCTGTGGAACAGTACGCTAGACTATTCCTAGACAGGATTGTGGCATACCATGGTACCCCTGTGATAATTATATATAATTGCGGTAACTAGTTCACAGCCCAGTTTTGGCAGTCCTTCCAGTAAGCCTTGGGTACGGAGGTGCATTTTAGCACAGCTTTCCATCCGCGGACGGTCGGGCAGTCAAAGAGGACCATTCAAATCTTGGAGGACATGCTGAGAGCACACATCCTGGATATGGCCGATGGCTGGGAAAAACTCCTACCATTGATAGAGTTCGCCTACAACAATAGCTATCACAGTAGTATTGGCATGGCTCCCTTCGAGGCCTTGTATGGGCGGCGGTGTAGGTCTCCGATGGGCTGCTTTGAGGCCAAGGAATCACTCATGGTGGGTCCTGATCTGGTGGAGGAGGCGGTAGAGAAGTTGAAAACCATAAAGGAAAGATTGCTGGCAGCCAGAGTCGACAGAAAATATATGCCGATAAGAATGCCAGGGAATGGGAATTAGCCAAGGGCGATTTAGTGTTCCTGAAGGTCTCCCCTATGAAAGGGGTGGTCCAGTTTGGGAAGAAGGGAAAGTTGAGCCCTAGGTTCATTGGGCCTTTCCCTATTCTCAAGCGGAGGGGCGGGGTGGCTTATGAGCTGGCTTTGCCTCCTAGCCTGAGCAGAGTGCACCCGGTTTTCCATGTATCCATGCTTCGGAGATATGTAAAAGATGATTCGCATGTGATCGAACCTTCTTCAATTGAGGTAGATTCGACTGTCTCATTTGAGGAAAGGCCAGTAGAGATCCTTGCCCACCAAGTTAGGAAGCTAAGATCCAAAGAAATTCCCCTCGTGAAAGTTAGATGGGAGCACCATTCCGGGCAAGAGGCCACTTGGGAGGTAGAGCAACACATGAGAGAGCGCTACCCTTCCTTATTTGAAGAGCCGGTAAGTCCTTGTCATTCAATTAAATTCGATGATGAATTTTCCTTAAGAGGGGTAGGTTGTAAGACCCGGAAAAAAAAATCCTAATATAAAAATTTATTTTGGTGCAGCGCGCCGGACCTGGGGTTAGTCAAGTCGAGCCTCAGAATCGCCTCGAGTAGAAGGCATGACTCGAATAATGATGTATGAAGTTAAATTGGTTAAATGACTCTTTCCTTTTATGCATTTATACCTTAATTGAGTTTAGATCGACTCGTGTTACGAATAGAGTCGGAACCAAAGTTGAACTCGAACTGAGTCGGGTCAGTATTAATTTGTAGGGGCAATTAAGGCATGTTAGATGAGGGAATAAAATCCCTCATCATAGCTGTCGTGCGACTCATCTAGGAGCCACACAAGGCAGCGCATAGGGAGAGGGGGAGAAGGAGGAAGGAGGAGAGATCTTGGTCGATTCGAGATTCATGTCGCCATCGGAAGATTCAAGGTCATCAACGTCTGATCCTTCATCTTCCTCAAGCAAATGTGAGTGGTTGAATACGGTGGATTGGGGGAGGTGGGTAGCCGAACCCCTAGAATTGCTAAGCTTCTTTTTCTCGCGAGTTACCGTCGATCCTTCGTATCGAGATTATTTATTCGCTATTTCTCATTTACTATTGTCGGATCGTCATGGTTTCTCATCGATTCTTTGAGTAATGGGGCTGCCAAACCAAGGGAAAAGGGGAAAGGTCATGACAAATTTTTTTCCAATTCCCTTGACGGAAGTAGAGCCCTCGGATGATCTTAATTTCATGAATAGTGTGTTCATAGTTGTTGTTTGCATGTGTTGATGGAACCCATCTTCCCTAAGGCCTATAGGTTTAGCCAAGCAACCTCAAAGTTCCATGATCAAGGCTCGGCCGAGTATAGGGGAGGGGTAAATGGGTCATTGTGTAACTAGGATATAGTGGAGACAATGAATTAGGATTGGGGCTAATCCTCCTCTTCCCTTTCTACCCTAAGAGGCACAGTCGAGCAAGGTTCACCTTGCTCAAGTCTCAGTCGAGCCAAGGGGTAGGGAGAGGGTGAGCTTTAGATGGTAAATTCCGTAGTTAGAGTACTCAAACAATAGAGACATGATGACACATAGGAAAGACTCTAACTATAGAAAGTTATTTTATTGATGCATCTGATTATAGGAACGATAGTATAGCGACCATTCTTAGATCATTCCTCCTTAAATTTTTGAAATGATGTGATATTTTTTACCATGATTAAAAGTACATGCCTTGTTGAATTCATTACTTCCTACCCTGCTAGATAAGCTATTTCATATTGAATTTAATTCTAAATGCAGTATATAAATATTTATCTTTGAATCTCGTAGTTATACATGGTAGTTGTTGTGAATTATATTTACATTTCTTTTATATATATATGCTGTCCGAAAATGTTAATGGGTGAAATTCCAAATCCGGTTCACAAAATTCTTCACCCAAGGTAGCGTATGACGCTAGATAACATGTAGGACATTGCAAGGTACATATTAGATATGAAAACTTAACTAGGAAATGACACAACTTCTAGGACATCTTGTATTCATAATTGGAAACCAAGAATTATTAGGTGTACACATTTTTGGAAGGGTAACATTGAATTATGGACCCTGCTGGCCGAATTAGGGCCGGTTACGGGCAACTGCCCAAAGTTTAATTATATAAGGAACCGGTAGGACATTTTGATTGTGCGATGTGCTAGCGATGGTCTACCGAGAAGCATGGGCGGTCGAAAATGACCAATGCTTGACTCGGCCAGTGATTGGGTCTTGAGAAGCACCAGCGGGCCCGCTAGGTGTCAGGCCCCAGTTGGGTGGGACTAGCTATCCCTAACCCAAACGGTGTCCGAAGACTAGTCGACCATCCTAGTCGATGGCCCGAGATTTCTTGACTTCATCTTGATATGGTGTAGCCCGAGCGGCCAGTGTTATTCTACCTTGTATGGAAGGGCCGGGTATATTCGGAATGTCTGGACCATAAGAAAGCCCTAAGGGCCAGATGCCAAGTGGCTTAATTAGGCCGTTATAGCAAGTTTCTCTCATATACGGTCTATACAGAACGACCCATGGAGTCTGTAGTCATATCAAAAGTAACTTCCCTCCCTGTCTATATACTATATTGCCATATATGTTTATGCATGTCTAATTGAGGATTATGTGGAGGTTCGGAAGAATCGCTCACTGAGTCCCAAGTGGACTCATGATTGTTTCTTTTTATTTTGCAGAGCATGATCAGTGATTTGAGGCTTGTCGTCATGGTGCAGTTGGAGGGCAGGCAGTGGTGCCAAATCTCGTAGCAGCATCCTTTAGTCATAGTCCAGTTGTTGTGTTGTCGTTTTTCCTACACTGGCAGTTATTGTTTTTTTTTAAAAAAAAACTTGTAATAAACTTTGAACTTGAGATGTTCCAATTTGTGACGATGTTAGCTTTTCTTCTTTTATTTGGAAAACATATTTGTGATCTTTGAAAATTTTAAATAAAATTGCATTGTGGTTTCTTTTATCCGAGGTGTTCTGGTTTTCTTGATGGTCAATGTAGGTAGTGGGCTACATGGTAGTATGTAGACCCTGGCCGGTCACACGACCCTCAGTTGGGGTGTGACACCGAACCACTATAAATCTCATTGTTAGTATTGCTATCTTTGTTTGTGTTTAACTATTTTATTATTGCTTTCGCACTTAGTCGATAAATTGCAATTTGCCAAAGTAGTTCAAGAAACGATTAAAATGGAATTTAGGCAAAAAAATTTAGATTCACCCCCCCCCCCCCCCCCTCTAATGTGGCCATTTCACCAACAAACTATTGTCTATGATGAGTTCAGACTAAGTTACCCAATTGTAAGACAATTACAACTGCTCCTGTAATTATGAATTTCATGATAGAATTGCTACTGCGATGATGGCTTTTGGTTGCTATAATTAATGATGATTGATTATTTGATTTTAATATCTCTCATATTTTAATCATCTTTAATTATTTGTTTATTGCCGGTACGGTCTTCATTAAATGAACCACGTGTTACTTCTGGATATTTATGATCAATGTTTTATGGGGATTCATGGCTGCTTGTTTGGTTTGAACTATTGATGTTATGATCATTGATTAAATAGGCATTTATTCAGATTGATTATTTTTTCACATATATATTCTAAAAGAGAAGATTTGAATTTCTTAAGTCTCCTATATGTGTAATCTATGTTGCCATGTTATATGAGAAGTTGAGACTCTTGAGTGCATAGACTGCAACAAACCACTTCACTTATCTTCAAGCCAAGATGGAATTCGATTGTTAACTCACTACAACACAGAGACTATGTGGAGGACGAAACTCTATGATTGAGTTGTCATAGCGAGGTAAGTCAGTTAGTACTTCTGAATAGCAAATAGGTTGTTTGTTATTTCCAATTCACTATAAGTACTGATAATTGAATTTTCGAGTGTGAAATCTTGAAGCTAATATTATACTTATTGATAGTGGAATGGACATCTGTCCGTTGAGGGCCCCGCAGATTAGGTGACAAGTTTGTCACTGAACTGTGTAAACAATTCCTTGTGCTTGCGTGTTTCTTTGTGGTTGTTATTTATTACTTACCCTGTTTCTTCAAAGCAATCGCATAAGCTGTTGTAATTTTCTGTGTAAATGTCATTTTAACAAGAGCTCCCATAGAGATCTATGCCTACAAAATTTGATATGAAAGTTACAGCCATCAGCAAAGTTCATGATCCATCAACTATTACTCTTGACACCTTGATGAGAAAACTTGAAACCTGTGAATTAGAACTATCTGAAAAATATTCTTGCAAGGAAAAGAAGAAAAATCTTGCCTTCAGTGCTACTGAGGATGAGATTAAGTCTGGAGATGAGATGGATGATGTCTTTGCCCTTATGACCAAGAACTTCAAGAGATTTCTGAGAGCTAAGAATAAGCAAAACCAGAACTCGCAGTTGCATGCACAGTTTCAATCGATTAGTTCAAACAGTTCTAAATCAAATTTCTTTGTTGGAAGAAAAAATAGAAGGAGTCAATCTTCAAGACTCAAAAATGATTCAAAATAGAAGTTCAAAGGTATCAGATTTTTGAATGTGAAGGATATTGACATGTCAGATCAGAATGTCCAAATCTACAGAAGAGGTCCAAGAAGTCATTTACTATCACCTAGAGTGATGACGATGAAGAAAATGACTCTGAAGAACCTGAAAAAGGAAATTTTACAACCTTCACAGCTAGTATTGGTGACTCAATTAAAACTTCAAAAAACTTTGTTCTGGTGTAGAAGATGATCAATGCAAAGTTCAATGTGTAGACAATCTTGAGGAAGCCTACTAGGAGATGTTTGACAAATGGGTTGAAGTGACAAGACTGAACAAGTCTCTCGGTAATCAAAACAAGTTGTTGATTGCTAAAAAGAAGAACCTTGAATAGAAAATTCAACATCTTCAAACTTAGATTGCCGATAAGGAAGACAAAGAATCCAAATTGTTTGTTGAACTTGAAAAGATAAATAAGGAAGTTAGAATGATGAATTCTAGTAGTACTCTTAACGAAATTTTGAGTGCATATAAATTTCCTTCTAATCACAATGGTCTAGGGTACACTGGTTCATCCTAGTTGAAAACTCAGTCTGAACGGCCTACTCAACTAAGGAACTTTTAGAGAGGTTCTTCAAGTCGACAACGGCCAACCACAAGGGGAAGCCACAGGATGCCCATATGTTATTATTGTAAATGCAAAGGACACATTATAGCAATCTGTTTCAAACACTCCAACGAACTAAGAAGGAAGAATCATGAAAAATCCCCAAGGCAGAAAGTTAAGCAAATTTGGATAAGGATGATTGATCTTAACTGTCATGTTGCTTTTATGTCAAAGACTGTTTCTTATCTTGGTTCTTGGTATTTCGATAGTGGATGTTAAATTCTCAGCATATGACAGGGAGTCTAGATAATTTGAAAGATAATCAAAAACATGGAGGAGCAACTGTTACTTTTGGAGATGGAGGACATGAGAATGTTGTAGGAGTTGGAACTCTTAATGTTCCAAGAATTTCGAATATGGAAAATGTTCTTCTTGTTGAAGATCTCAAGGCTAATCTTGTAAGTATAAGTCAGCTGCAGAGTATGAAAGACTCACCCAGTTCCTGCTCTCAAAAGGCTACAAAAGAGGAAGTCCAGATCAGACCTTGTTCATCAAAGAAATGAGTCTCAACTGGAAATTGCTCAAATTTATATTGGCGATATTGTTTATGGCTCAACTTCTGAATCTTATGTAAAACAATGTGTGAAAGATATGAAATCTGAGTTTGAGATTAGCATGGTTGGAGAAATGAACTATTTCCTCAGTCTCTAAGTGAAGCAGTCTAAAGAAGGGATATTCATCTCTCAAAGCAAGTATGCTAGATTTCTGATTCACAAGTTTGGATTGGATAGTTCTAAGGTAGTTAGAACTCCTATCTCAACTCATGAAAAACTGAGCATAGATGAAGAAGGCAAGAATGTTGATCCCTGTCTCTATAGAAGTATGATTGGCAGTCTTTTGTATTTGACAGCTAGCAGACCTGACCTATGTTTCAGTGTGGGTTTATGTGTCAAATATCAGGCAAATCCAAAGGAGTCTCATCTTCAAGCAGTTAAAAGGATTCTAAAATATGTTAAATGTACTATGAACTTTGGTCTTTGGTATTCAATTGAATCCAATCCATGTCTAGTAGGGTTTACTAATGCAGACTAAGGCTTGTAATATTGATGATAGAAAGAGTACTACAAGTGGATGCTTTCATATTGAATCAAATCTTGTGGCTTGGTTGAGTAAGAAATAGAATTTCATCTCTCTTTCTTCTGTAGAGGTTGAATATTTGGCAGCAGGCAGTTACAGCACTCAGTTAGTTTGGATGAGAAACATACTGTTAGATTATGGGTTCAAACAGGAGGAAATGATTTTATATTGTGATAATACCAGTGCTATAAATATCTCAAAGAATCCAGTTATGCACTCTTGCACTCAACACATTGATATTCAATTTCACTACATCAGAGAGTTAGTTGAAAGAAGTGAGTTACAACTGGAATACATTTCTATAGATAGACAAGTTGCAAACATTTTCACAAAATCATTGGATGGAGGGAGATTTGAGCAGTTGCGATCTGCTCTGAGATTATGTGTTATTTGACACTATTTTTCTTTTACATAAAAAAATTGGAAAATATGAAAGGTTTGTAGTTATTTTTATTCCATTTACTCCTCCGTTTATCATTGTTTTGTTGAAGGAATATCATTTATGCATGGGAGTTTTGGAATTAATTGCCACCTTTTTTTGGAGTCTCACACATGCGGCCTCCCTTTTTGGAATCCCGAACATTTCGCCCCTGAATTCATTGCTTTCGGCGCTACTACCTTCTCTGGTTCCCTGTTGTAACTGAAGATCGACGTCTCAATCTTCTTGACCTCTCAACTGCCCTTCTCTTCTCTTTAAAGGAGCAATCAAATATGTCAGGTGGAAAAAGAAAGAAGGGTTACATAAGGAAGATTAGTGCGTCAATAGCAAAGAAAATATTTTCATCCAATCTTGATGAATAGATAGAATCACCTCTTCCAAAGTAGCCTCATGATGAAGTCTCACCTCATCCAACCTCTCACGGACATAAGTTGAGGAATAAATCATATCGTCGTTGAGCAGCAGAGTTATAACATCAAACCCTAAATCCCCACCTAGGGTTTCGGTTCCTGAGGGGGAGAAATTGTCTATTGAGGGGGAGTATTGTGATGTTGAAAATCCGTGTCATGAGGCTTCTGTTCATGGTGAACCAACTATTACTGCCAATCTTGATATTATTATTCCAGCCTTATCTCCGGTGAACACTGGTCCTGAACATGATGTTAATGTTCTTGTTTCTAACATTGTTCTTGACTCAATTCCAATTAAGACTGGTCCTTTTCTACCTTCTACATATACTGCTTCTAAGGACCATCAACAAGATCATGCTCCTGTCACTGAATCAGTCTCAATGGACTCAATGCCAAGTCCTTCTATCAGTATTCCTCCAGTTTCAACTAAGGAAGATCTGGTTAAAACCATTTATACTATACCAGAGACAGTCATAGTTTCAAATGTACCAGAAGTAGTTGAAACTACTACTCATGTTACTCACTTGAAGCAATGTTTGCTCATGTTCTTGAGACTGAAATTGAACACCAAGCTCCATTAGAAACCCAAGCTCCTGTTCCCGAGGACGTCGTCAAGCAATCTAATGAGAATGCTACTGAGTTAGAGAAGAATCCAATCCCAACTGCTGTCATGAAAGAGGAGAGAAACCAAAGAGAAGTTATAAAAGGAAGCTTACTAAGAAGTCCAAACAAAAGTCTAAACAAACTGTAACCTTGGATACTGACTCAGATAACGAGCCCTTGCTGGATAGGGCTATTTAACTTAAGAAAACTAAGAAGAGCAAGCTTAATCCTAAAGTTTCTAAAGAGACAGAAAATGTTCCTCTGTCTGCGAAGACTAAGACTACTGTCTCCAAAAAGAAGCTTTTTAAATCCGAGAGGAAGGGTGAAAGAAAACTATCACTAGCAAGCTTCATAAAGGACTTCTTTCTGATGATCTCTACCCCCTATGGAGAGCTCTTCAATCAAGAGGTATTATCTACTCAAAGACCTCTAGATTTAGCTCAGTTTTCTTTGAAGTGCAAACCAGTATTGGAGATTCTTGATAAAAGAAATTTATCTAGCTCTGTCATGACTATTTCACCTTACTGCAAATTACCTGTCTTGGAATTTTATTGCAATCTTGCTGAGGATATATCTAATTCTGAAAACAATTATTTTCAACAACTTTTTGTCAGAGGAAAATGGTACTCTTTCAGTGTTGAAATCATAAATGAGTTTCTTGGCTTTAAACATTTTTCCTCTTCCGCCGAACAGCCTGATGATTCTAGTGCAGAATTTCTAAAAATTGTTGGTGAAGAAGTGTCAAATGGTGAAATTTCCAACTAGTAATGACAGAATAAAATAAAATCTGCATCCTTGAATACCTTTTATTTTGCATTGTTTGTAATTGCAAGGTACTTCTGGATTCCAACCTCTCACATTACATATCGCAATAAAGAAATGGTGTTGTTGTTGTTCAAAATTACAAATGAGATTCCTTTTGATCTAGGAAATTTAATTTTAATCAAATTACATCTCTTAGATCTAGACTGAATTCAAAATTCAGAATGTTTCTAATTTTTTCAAATCTGATATATGGATTTCTAGAAAATCAAGGATTCAAATGCTCATCTGAAGAGTTTCTTGAACCAGTTGGTTCATCTCTGAAAATTCATCACAAGCTTTTGACAATGGTGAGTACTCCTGTCAAGTCCCAGCCAAGTTCTAGTTCAAATAAAAAATCTGCCAGTGAGCAAGCTCTTCTAGAGGAAGTCTTTAAGGCAAAGGAAACTATGTATCTACTTCAACAACAACTGATTTTTGTTGTGAAGAAAGTCATTGAGCACTTCATTGTTGCATTTGTAGGATAGAGACATTCTCCTTTGGCTTATTATGCCAAAAAAGGGGAGAAAGTTTTGGATACTCTAACTGTTGCAACCTTTTTTATCTTGCATATTTCTTGGTTGCAACTGTATTATGGTTGTAACATTAACTTGTTTGTTTGTCTGGATTGAACTGTGTGACTGTTGGTTATCTGGTAGTAATATTTTGTCTTGTCTGTAAATGGTTGTGACTGTGATGAATGGATTATGGATATTATCTGTTAACTATTAATTTTTATTTTGACTGTTAATATGTTTTAGTTTGAACTGCCTTTTTATTCCCTGTCTTGCTGGGTTGTTCTGACAGATTGTGTTTTGCCAAATAAACCAAAGGGGAAGATTGTTAGTGTTGGCTATATTTGGCAAAAGTATTTCAGGTGGTTCTTAGTTAAATTGACAGTTACAACAGCTATTGTCCATGATGAGTTCAGCCTAAGTTACTCAGTTCTAAGACAATGACAACTACAATTGCTCTTGTAACTGTGGATTTCGGGATAGAGTTGCTACTGCGATGATGGCTTTTGGTTGCTATAATTAATGATGATTTGCTTTTATTTTCTCTCAGATATTTTAATCATATTTCATTATCTATTTATTGTCTGTTCATTTCTGGAATATGGATATGATCTTCATTAAATGAACCAGGCATTACTTTTGGAGCTTTATGATCAATGCTTTATGGGGATTCATGTTATGATCATTGATTAAATAGACATGTATTCAGATTGATTGTTTTTTCACATATATATTCTGGAGCTTTAAGATCTGAATAATTTTTTCATATAGTGGCGTTTGAGGTTGTCTTAGTGGTTTGAGTAGTGTCGATAGAGCCGAGTGAGGGCTGCCTATACTGGTGTGATGACTGACAAGTCAGGTTGTTTCAAAAACAAGTCTTTAGTCGTATAAGGATTCTGAAATTAGAAGAAGTGGCTCTGGGGGTCGAGGTCGGCGTTCGAGGAACCATGTCAAGCTCGTCAAGGAGCGTAAAGCTAAATTGAGCGATGAATTATGTAGGGCTCTGAGGCCAAAAGTGTTGTCTCCGGGGGCGAGGACTGCACGCGAGGGATCGAGATAGGGTTCTGAGGACAGAAGTGTTAGCGCGATGGCCAATAAGCCAGGCCGGTGAAAGCCGAGTCTTGGCCGTGTACGGGCTCTAAGGCCGGAAGTAGTGGCTCTAGTGTGAGTAATACAGGACCGACCTCGTAGAGGAGCGTAATACAGGACCGCGCACGAGGGATAGAGTAAGGGCTTTGAGGCCGGAAATAGTGGCGCGATAGCCAACGAGCCAAGCTGGTGAAAACCAAGTCCTGGTCATGTAAGTGCTCTGAGGCCGAAAGTAGCGGCTCTGGGGCCAAGGACCGCACTATTTGGTCATTTTTGCATTTGGGTGGGAGTTAAATATTGTCCTTAGCCATATGGCACCTCAGGCGTCAACTCTTTCTCCCGAGAAGTGTATCAAGTCTCCTTTGCAGGGGGTGAGTGATGCTTCGATTAGTTGCATCATCTCGAAAGTGGAGTTGTTAAGGATGTAGCTGCCTTGGTCGACTAGGACCTTTTTGGCGATAAAATTTCTTACAATCATAGAAATTATGACTGGGTCGTGTAGGTTTTGATCAGTTCCTTGGAAATTGCATTCATAAAATGATATTTTCAAGGTTTTAGAGACGGGCGAGTAGTGTTGTCACCCAGCATGATTGCCCTAAGAGATCTCTTTCTAGACGTGCTTTGTTAGTGTTGGCTTTTGAGTGTTGTCTATATTTGGCAAAAGTATTTCAGGTGGTTCTCAGTTGAATTGACAGTTATAACAGCTATTGTCTATGATGAGTTCAACCTAAGATACCCAGTTGTAAGAGAGTTACAACTGCTCCTGTAACTGTGGATTTCAGGATGGAATTGCTGCTGCGATGATGACTTTTGGTTGCTATAATTAAACATGATTGATGATTTGCTTTTATTATCTCTCATATTTTAATCATCTTTAATTATTTGTTTATTGTCGGTTCATTTCTGCAATATGGCTATGGTCTTCATTAAATGAACCAAGCATTACTTCTGGAGATTTATGATCAATGCTTTATGGGGATTCATGGCTGCCTGTTCGGTTTGAACTATTGATGTTATGATCATTCATTAAATAGGCATTTATTCAGATTGATTATTTTTTCACATATATATTCTGAAAGAGAAGATCTGAATTTCTTAAGTCTCCTATGTGCGTAATCTATGTTGCCATGTTATATGAGAGGTTGAGACTCATGAGTGCATAGACGGCAACAAACCACTTCACTTATCTTCGAGCCAAGATGGAATTGAGTTGTTTAGGGCCTGTTTGGTTAGCGAAACTAAGTCTGTTTTCATGATTTCAGTTTCACTGAAACCAAAACTGCTTACGAAAATGTGTTTGGTTCAGCGTTTTCATGAAACTGAATTGAAACCAGAATGAAAACGAAACCAATTTTCTTAATAAAAATGAAAACACCATAATATTGTTTATAGTAGTTTCGAGACTGTCGATTCCGTTATCAAAATGCAGTGACCAACTTTATAATTCTAAATATATTTTTTATAAAATTAATTAATTTAAAAATAAATCAAAGTTTATCTAATTTTTAAAAATAAAAATAAAAATCATCATTTTCAACTCAAACTATTATCTTAAATTTACAACTTAATTGAAACAATTTATATCTAATTGACTCAAATCCAAATTTTAAATAACTCAATTTTCTTAAAGTTGATCTATTTATAATTTAATCAAAACTAACTTTAGACCATTGGACTTATTTTTTTTAAAAAAAATATAATAACTATTAATTAATTTTTATATCTAATTGAACAAAAAAATCTTAAATTACCAATAACCTAATTAATTAAATCATATAAATATTTTATAACCATATTAGTAAATATTTAATTTTGTAAACTAACTAAACATTTAATTACTACTAAAAATGTTCAAGAACAATTAATATTATTTTTTATAACCAAATAAATATTCACTGGTTTCAACTAACTAAAACTGATGTTGTTTTCATTAACCAAACTGATGTTGAAAACTATAAACCAAACCATGTTTTCGAAACCAAGTTTTCAGTTACACTGAAACCAAACCAGAAAATAGTTTTCGCTAACCAAACAGCACCTAACTTACTACAACACAGAGACTGTGTAGAGGACGGAACTCTATGATTGAGTTGTCATAGAGAGGCAAGTGGGTTAGTACTTGTAATAGCACATAGGTTGTTTGTTATTTCCAATTCGCTGTAGTACTAATAGTTGGATTTCGGAGTGTGAAATCTTGAAGATAATATTGTACTTGTTGATAGTGGATGGGGCAACTGTCCGGTGAGGGCCAAAACATATTAGGTGACAAGTTTGTCACTGAACTGCGTAAATAAAATCCTTGTGTTTGCGTGTTTCTTTGTGGTTATTATTTGTTACTTACCCTATTTCTTGGAAGCAATCGCATAAGCCGTTGTAATTTCTTGTGTAACTATCGTTTTAACAAGAGCTCCCCTAGAGACTATTATGTCATGCTTGATTCGCCACCTCTTGCAAATTCGACAACGATGTAGTTGATGACTCCTCAGAGTTCATTTCCTGACCGATTAGTTCGGTTGCTCTCCCTTTGAGTCAAGTGGGGGTTTTGAGGCGTTCGGCTTCACCTTCATTGTCGAGGGTCGCGACTCCCGCTCCGACCTCGTTCTCTTCGGTGATGATATACTTGTCTAGGTGTCCTGCACAGACCAAATTCTCAAGTTGATCACTGAGTTCTACACAGTCCTTGGTGGTGTGCCCATGGGTGTCTGGAAAGGCACATTTTTTCCTCATGTCAGCGTTAGGTGGCAGCTTTTATTTTTTTCCGCGTTGACAAGGTACTTGAGAAGCTTCAGATTATAGATGTCGCGAAGGATGGTCTCCTTGCTAGTATTGAAAGAAGTATACCTTTCATATCGAGTGTTCAGGCGCGGTGGTGATCTTGGCCCTTTGCCATTATTTTGTTCATGGTGGTTGCGGTCTTCGCTTTTTCTATCTTTGGTAGCGTCTTTGATGTTTTGCAAGTCAGCCTTTTTGGCCTCACGAAGCTCTTCTATCTCTATGAAGCTGGCAGCTTTCTCTTGAAACTCAGCTATGTCTTTGGGCATTGTCAGGGCGATCTAGTTGGTGAAGTGTCGGGGCTTCAACCTGTATTTGATGGATTAGAGCCTGCATATGTATTCCCTTAAGGGATCATGCTGCCCTTGCCTAATGTAGTGGAGGGCGTCCTCCAAATTATAGCAGACCCGATATGTGAAAAATCAGTTAAGGAAGGCACGAGAGAGATCCACAAAAGTGTGAATATACCTCAGTGTTGGCCTATGGTTTTCAACCTTGGTCTTAATCTTGGTTTTGATGATAACAAACATGGAACTAATGATTTCATAGAGAATTATTTTCAGGTTCCATATCAGTTAGTGCTTGACGTTCGTGATCGAAAATATTGAAGAAATCAGAACATCAGAAGGATGTTGGTCGACACACTCAGATTTTGTCGGGAAGATAGAGTTTAGGTTTAGGATGTTTAGATAAATTATAAAATTCTCATTATGATGGCAAGACCCCTAAAGAACCAAACTTGTAATCCGAAACCCGAACCGAAGAAAGAAATCGGCTGAAACTCAATGTAGAGTAAAGGTATAATATGTAGGATATCGGTACTCTATGGCCGATCGATTGACCGGTTGACCGAAATGAGCCCAGAAAGCACAGCGGGCTCCGGTCGCTCGGTCGGTCGCTTGTTCGGTCCACCGACGATCGACCGAACCAGTGACCAAACGGTAGAAATGACTATTTTTCTAGCCGTTGAGTTGGCTGTTTGAGGTCAACTCTTCATGGCTAATAAATAACAAGCCATGAGAGTCTTTCGTTGATGATCTTCACCTTCATTGAGCCATCTTTGATCAATCTTAAAGCTTTCATTGAGAGATTCTTTATAAACCCTAGCTTTGATCCTCAAGGTTGATTGACTTGGTGGTTGCCTTAGTATTTGAGGCTTAAATCCATCGTTACAAACTTAGTTTACTAGGATTAGTTGAGTTGTCCCTTAGGGTTGAGGTGGAAGAGTGCTCTCGGTAAGAAGGCGGAGACTTTCGGGTGTGAAAGTGCCTTAGGTTGAGAGTGGAGACTCTTTGAGTAAAAAGTCCTCTTTGTAATGGAAATGATTTAATCTAGTTAAACTAGTTTGGAAATCCTAAGTGGGGTGCTTAGGTAGTGGAGTAGGCATTGGGGCCGAACCACTATAAATATCATTGTGTTAGCATTGCTCATCTTCCTTGTGTTAATTGCTTTATTACTCGCTTTCGCATTTACTACTTGAATTGATAACTTGCCTAAGTAGTTTAAGAAAAAAATCAAAATTAGGAGAAAAGATTAGATAACACACTATTCAAACCCCCCCCCCCCCCTCTAGTGTAGGCCATTTCACCAATATTCGCTAGGAGGGAAGCAAACCACAGTAAAGCGATTTTCCACAGGAAAGATGGGTCGCCCAATTTTCTGTAGAGAGCAAGATCGGTTGCTCCATTGTAGAGCATCATGGTCTTGAACATCGTCAGGTGTATTGTAGGGTCACCCATACCGATGTAGGGTGTCAGAGGGATAGGTAACTTGCTCTTGATTGGGGGGCTTGTTGACATGATGTGCTCAATAAAAGGTCCTGCATCGATAGGGAGGGTAGTCGCAACCTCCATGGCTTTGAACTCTTTTCCTCTTTCTTGACGAGGTGCGTTGGAACGTATTGAAGGATGAAAACCGGTCTCCTCCTTTCTAAGTGGTTGCTTTCTTCTTGTTCTGAGCGGTGGCGCTCGTGATCAGCCGGGAGTTATCCCCGAGACCATGTCAGCATCTCGACCTGGGTTGCTAAGCACTGGTTCTCCGCCTCCAGGTCATTTATCCAACACTGGGATTCTTCTGGAGGAAGTTGGGTTGGTATCGAAGCATCACTCCTCCTTGTTTCAGTGTCACTAGGTTGTGGATGATCGCCGTCGTCGCGTCGTTGCCGTTGGCATGCGGCGGTGGCCAATTGGCTTTGGGTTTCATCCGTTGTGGGGAGGTAAGCTTTACTCGGACCCACAGTGGGAGCCAAATTTTCCTGCCTGAGGATCGGCTCGGTATCTCTCCTCGTTAGGTGCAACTCTGGTGGGGAGGACCTGGAAAAGACACTCTGACACTCAAGTTAGTAGGACTCCAAGGTGGATGTAATAGAAAATGAAACTTAGGCTACCTGAGGCATGTCGTATATGTATTTATTGCAGGTAGAGGTGATGACGTCACCCGTCATAATGGGTCGAGGCTGATCCTGAAGATAGCGGGCCTCTAATGGCGTATCCCTCGTCATAAGGAAGGTCATGGGTGTCCTTGTATGGCCGGGTTGAGCCTCGGGCAGAGCTGTCTGGTCTGGCTCGAGTCAAGTTTTAGAATACGGTCGGGTGGATCCGTCTTGTTTGGCTCGAGTTAGGTTTGGGAGTATGGCTGGGTGGAGCCCCTAGGTAGAGACGTCTGGTTTCGCTCGAGTTGAGTTGTAGGGCGCTGCAAGGTCTAATCCGACTAGGCGCAATATTACTAAGTCAGTCCAAGTCATTCCAGCTTTTAATTCTGCTCATATAGTATGTTGTCATAATTAATTGCATATTGAACCCTCCATTAATATTGAATCCAAGTGGCGTGCATTGGTATTATGAATATCGGACCATGCCTTCTATTGTTATGAGGTGCATAGTGTGTTAACGAACATACCGTGCTTGTTGTGCCACAGCCAAGTCCCGTTGTTCAAGTTGGCACGAAACTCCTCAGGTTGGCATTAATGAAACTTCATTAATTGATACTCTAAATGAAACTTTAAAAGTAGTGTTTTTACTGAAATATTTGTCATCATAAAAAACAGGGAGATTGTTGGCCCAATGGTTCAACCTTGGCCTCGATCTTAGTTTTGATGATAACAAATATGATACTAATGAATTCATCAAGTTTTGGTTTCAGATTGAAGAAAGATACACACTAGAAGTTCATCTTCGAAACTTAAACATATAAATTCAAGAATCATGGACTTCGGAGCTCAAGCGTGTAGAGTTTAAATCTAGGCTTTTAGTTTTTCGTGTAATTAACCTCACCGGCCTCAAAACATTCTTTTGCATTGTTCCACGGAGAACCCAACCCAAATGGAAACCCAAAATACAATCCTTGAGTCAAAACTAGATTAATTTCAGACTCTTATGTCAGTATCCATCAAAGTTCGGCTGAAGGTTCGGTCGACCGAACATTGATCAACCTGCGACCGAATTGTGTTTGAAACTTCTAGTAGCCTTTCGGTCTATGTCTAGCTGAAGTGTCGATCGATCGACCTTCGGCCAACCACCAATGAGCGAGCCCAACCGATCAATTCATTTGTGATATATAGCCTTTAAGCCTTTAAGAGTTGAATTTAAACCCTAAATCTTCATTTTCACCACTCAAGCATTCTTCTGTCTCTTAAGCCTTGGAATGCTTCAAGAAACATTGTGGAGCTCTCTACAAGCGTTTGTCAATTTATTGAGCTCTTGACTTTGTGTTTTTCATATATTTAATTATCATCATACTTGTGTAGTTGATTCAAAGGTGTAGGTGCATGATACATCTCATTTGTAATTAATTGCTTGATTGTTTTTCTTTGGGAAAGAGAAAGAGATATCCTCAAGGGTTGAGGAGGAAGAGTCATCCTCAAAGGTGTAGGCTGAAGCAATTTTCACAATTTCTAGTAGTGATACCTCTCAATATGAGTAATCATGGTTTAAAATATCGGTATCGGTATCGATCTCGGTCTTTGACCGGTACCGGTATGTACCACTACCGTACCGTACCGACACACGGTACGAGCCGGTACGAAAAATGCATACCAGACAATTTTTTGTTGTTGTTAAAAATAACTCCAATAACATATAATTGATCAAGAAATACCTAAATTTAAGATTCAAATATCAAATACATGAATACAATATTTAAAATGTGGACGAATGACGTCCATCGTACTCACACATATCTTGGGGACATACACGACTAAGGTCGACACCGTAAGTCTCCAATGCCCCTATCTGGAAATGATCACATTCCATCATGCCTTTGTATCCATTATACCACATATCCATTAGTGTTTCTTTGTTGGCAGTCCAAGAACTAGTCCCTGTATCATCAATTGAGTATGTACTTGATAAACAGAGTATGTTGATTCAGAAACCTCTTGCAAGCTACTCATCATATCGTGGTGTTAATCTTGCAAAGGTGTCGGTCCACCTCCTCGACGTCGGCCTCTCTTCTCGTACACCCGAGTTGTTCCTCCGGTTCTTGCACCGTGATCTTGATCTTAGGTGCAGTGGTCGAAGTATTGCTAATTCGTCCGCAGATCGGTAGGTGCCGGTGTTGATGGCACGACTGTGTCTTCTCCCACAGCTCCATCATCATCATCTCCTCTGTCTTTTGTGCTTCTACTGCTATTAACTGAGGGCTCGTCTTCTTCGTCCACTTTCGCTTCTGCAATCTCATCTAAAGGATCAATTGGTCGTTTCCCTTTACCTTTGCCTTTGCCTTCGCCTTTGCCTTTGCCTTTTGCCTTTTAAGGTGAAGGTGCTGCCTTCTTCTTTCCCTATGATTGTGAAGATGGAGAGTCGGACGTGGATCATCGTCTTACTTCTCGAACTCGTTGAGAGTCCAAGGGAGCAAGGGTCATGTCCCTCTCAAGAGCTTGGCTATCTGTGTCTTCTGGTTGGCTCTCAAACTCAACAGCATCAGATATAATTGGTGAAGGCCGAGGTGATTCGCCTGGTTCATCAAGAAGAGGCGGGTCAGTCTCCATTGCACTCCACCAATCAATTATCGGGTCTGCATCGCCTTGGACGAACTTGACATCGAACGGATCTACATGTAGAATATCTCTATCTTCATTTTGTAATGCCCGCATTCGAAGTCGCATGTTGTAATGAACATATATGAGCTTCTCTAATTGGGCGTACGAAAGGCGGTTGCACGGCTTCGTATGAATCAAAGCGGAGGTTGACCAATTCCTCTCGCATCCACTTGATGATGTGGTTTGCGAGAGGATGCGTGTTGCAATCTTTCGAAGAGTTGGAGTTTCGATTCCAAATTGCAACAACCATTAGACTGCAACAAATTTAAAATTAATATTAGTAACAGGATTTTATCTTTGATAAATAAATTGGCAAAAAAATTCTATCTACCTAGATCCATAGTATCTCGGATGGAGATTGCAAATGAATCTCCGAAATTGTTAGTTGCATCTCGGAACCATTTTGATTCATTGAGAGCTTGTGTCGCTTCTCGGTGGGATCCCAACATTTGCTGTATGACCTGGCGGAGGGCAAATAATAAACTATCGACCGTTCCAAGATCATATTTGTATTGGTATACGAGATTTAAATAATACCTTATAAAAAATTAAGCATAATGAATAAGTAAATTAAGCATAATTAATTAAATTTAAATAATTTTCAAATATTAAATAAATAATACATGTGATGTGTATGTCACAGCCCATTTAATTATCTCATCTCCAGAAGATAATTTCGATGAAGTGCTCATACTTGGCAGGAGAAATCATAATCCTCCTTAATTCTTCTTGTGCTTGGTGGATGTAGTGGTAGAGATAGCCCATTTGAGGCGTCTTTTCCATATCCACCTATCGTAGAACCTTGTACAAAGATTCTATGGCGACGATTATTTTTGCGATGCAATCCCAGAAGCGCGTGTTGAGGATGTACTTCTCTATTTTTTTCCCTCGGTTTTTTCCGGCATATCTTGATGAAGTCCATTCCGCACTTGTAAATATGGTTCTAAGGGCCGCCTTTTTTTGTTGGAGCGACCTTAATGCGATGAAGTTGGTTGCAAAACGAGTCGCTCCCGGTCGAAAAATTTTACCTAAAATATGGAATTATCATTAGTAATTATTTATGATAAACTAATTAATAAATAAATATTGTAAATTATTTAAAAATTAATAAATTACCTTTTGTAATTTTTTTCATTAGGGCATGTACCCATGTGTGGTTGTAGATGAAGTGGAAAATTTGTTGCGCCTTCTTTACCGTCGACTTCACAATCGTTATATCACCGATATCTTTCATCATTAGGTCTACACAATGGGCTGCACATGGAGTCCAACATATGTGAGGATAATCATGTTCAATTATCTCACCTGCCCTTTCGAAATTAGCTCCATTGTCGGTTATAACTTGAACAACGTTCTGGGGTCCAATCTCCTCGATCACCTCTGTCATTAGCTTCGAGATGTAGTAAGCGTCATGGATTTCATCGGACGAGTTCATCGACTTGTGATAAACAACCCTCCTGTTGCAATAGATGAGGAAGTTGATGATGCTCATTCGGGTTGGCCCGGTCCAGCTATCGCACATCAAACTGCATTTGTACTCCCCCCATTGCCACTTGATTCCGTCGATCCGTATTTTTATTTCATCGACCTCCGCTTCAAGGTAAGAACTTGAAATTTCATAGGGAGTTGGAGGGGCAATACCTAGCCCTACCTTTTGGATGGTAGACACAATGGTTCGATGGTACGAATTATTGGCTGCATTTGTCCCATGCAGTGGAACCATTGGAGATGGCTCTCCCCAACTCCCACTTCTTCATCTTGCCCCATGCATCATCTATGTGCGGTTGTTTTGCTGATGGAGGAAATGCCCTGAGATCAAGATCAAAAATATCAACATTAGTTTTTCTACCACTTGCTCCGAGGTTTGTAAAGAATCCCCGAATGCCTCCTCTGCTTTGAGGTATCCTCTTGCTAGAACTCCGGCCAATATAAGGACCATAGGGAATTGAACCACTTCGATCTATTGATCTGGTAGCCGAAGTCGCACCGATGCTGCTTGTGACACCGCTACCACTACCACTGCCATACTCAAAATGAAATCTGGGATAATATATCTGATCTCGTTCAAATGCAGCGTGCTCCAATGAAGCTCGAATGTCGGCTTCAAGTTCCGGATCCTCGTCGTCGTCGTCGCCACCCCGAGCCTCGTAATGGCCACCACCGACTTCTTGGGTAGCTCGTCAGTCGAACTCGACTTGTTGAGTTGCATTCTTAAGATGCTGCTTCTTCTTGTTGGTGAGCATATCTTTGAACATCTATTGAACTTTCGGCGGTGCTTTGGTGGAAAGGAAGATGTCCCGTGATGTCGAACCCAGGGGCCACGAAGATGTACCGTGATATGCGGCAGCATTACTGGTGGAAAGGAATGAAGCGGGAAGTGGCTGAGTATGTGTCCAAGTGCTTGACCTGCCAACAGGTTAAGGCACAAAAATTAGAGACCTGCAGGGTTGCTCTAGAACTTAGATGTACCTGAGTGGAAGTGGGAGAAGATCACTATGGATCTGGTGACCGATTTGCTAAGGTCAAGAGGAGGTCATGACTCTATTTCGGTCGTGGTGGACCGGCTGACCAAGTCGGCACACTTTGTTTCGATCAAGATGACCTTTTCAACGGAGTAGTATGCTAGGCTTTTCTTGGACTAGATAATGGTGTACCACGGGATTTCGGTGATGATCATTTCTGACAAGGGCACCCAATTCACCGCTCGGTTCTAGGCCTTCTGGCTGTCCTTCCAGGAAGCCCTGGGTACTCAGGTCCGGTTTAGTACAGTCTTCAACCCTCAAATTGATGGGCAGTCAGAGAGGACTATCCAGACATTGGAAGATATGTTGTGGACATGCGTGTTGAATTTTGAGGATGGTTGGGTGAGGTACTTGCCACTAGTAGAGTTTGCATATAACAACAGCCACCACAGTAGCATTGGCATGGCTCTATATGAGGCCCTTTATGGACGGAGGTGTCGGTCCCCAGTAGGATAGTTTGAGGTGGGTGAGACTCAGATGTTAGGGTCAGACTTGGTTAATGATGTTGTAAAAAAGGTGAAGGTGATAAAGGACCGATTGTTGGCAGCTCAAAGTCGGCAGAAAATGTATGCTGATAGCATATCAAGGGACTTAGAATTTGCGGTGGGGGACTTTGTGTTCCTCAAGGCGTCACCCATGAAAGGGGTTATGAGGTTTAGTAAACGAGGGAAACTAAGTCCCAGGTTCATTGGACCGTTCCCCATTCTTGGCCGGAGAGGGACGGTGGCGTACGAGCTTTCCTTACCACCTAGTATGAGCAGGGTTCACCCCATGTTTCATATCTCCAAGCTAAAGCGGTATGTTAGAGACGATTCTCATGTGCTGGAGCCTACTGCGATTGAGGTTGATGCAGTCGTTTCTTATTAGGAAAGGCCTATAGATATTCTAGATAGGCAGGTTCAAAAATTGAGGTCTAAGAACATCCCCTTGGTAAATGTGCAATGGGAACATCATTCGGGCTAGGAGGCGACCTGGAAGTTGGAGAAGGATATGATTGAGAAATATCCCCAGTTGTTCATTGGAGATGGTAAGTTCCTCTTTTATCCCCCAAATTCAAGGATGAAATTTTTTTAGGGGAAAAGATTGTAATACCCGCTAAAATATTTTATGTGTATTGATTTCAGCGGGTTGCGTGTGACGCGAGATGGTGCGCGCGGGCTTTAGCATTGATGCTTATCTTGAGGTGAGACCTGGATACTCTAGAAATTTTCTTTATTATAAATTTAAAGAGGACTCCGAGTGGAATCCAGCAGTTCAATCGGATCCGGATTCGAACTTGGATCGGGTGAGATAGAGAAGGTTAAGTGAACCACTTAAGTTAGGGGCATAATTCTAATTTCAGCCAAAAAATTAAATAAATAAATAAATAAAAAGTGGGGCACCGTACGGCTTCTACAGCTGCACAGAACCCAAGACGCGCTTTGGGAAGGGGCGACGAATGATCTTGGAGAAGAGGAGAGATCGGACGCCGAATTCGGAGGAAATTGGAGATGGAACGCCGGATTTCTCAAAGATGGAACGCCGGATTTCTCAAAGCTCTCGTCTTCTTTCAGTTCTTCTTCCTTCTTGTGAGTGGATTTCTCCCCAATCTCTTCTAAATTCTCAATGGCTACCGACCCCTAGTTGAGGAGGAAATTTCTAAATTTTTCTTAGTTGGTTCTTGAATTCGAGATTAACTCCTTGAATCGAGTGTTTGATGATTAAAGTCATGCTTTGCTATGAATTCAGAAATCCTAGGTGTAGGGTTTCTTTCTTCTTTGCGGTCACTTCCCACTGTAGACGTGATGGGGGGTGGAAACTTTATTGCTCCATTGAATATTTGATAGGTTAAACTATGTTGGTGAATCCTTGGATGAGATTTAATTCTTGGATGAAAGGGGAAGGGACTTGTGTGGCAGCCCTACTGACACCTAGGACTAGGACCGACAATGGATCGAATACGGTGCGGATACTATATTATTCGTATCCACATCGTACCTCATCTCTGCACATCCATATCCATATCGTATCCGCACCTCTTCAAATGCGAATATCTGCACCGCATTCATATCCGCACCGTGTTTAATAAAAATATATTAAAATAATACATTTAATTTAAAAAATAAATAAATTATCAATTCATTGATCCAAAATAAATATATAATATACTTTAAAATTTATCTTGATATGAAATTACCATAAAGCTCCTATATATATTAATAACTTATATAGACAAAATAGTACTTCAGAGACGCGAATAGGCGATGTAGATACGGTACAGATCCACAATCATATCCATATCCGCATCGTATTCACACGAATATAAGTTTTCTAAATCCATATCCGTATTCATATTCATTTTTACTTGCGGATATGGATCGAATATGGTGCAGATGCGGTTTTTAGTTAGCGAATGCGGATAAAATTGTCATCCCTACCTAGGACTAGCCGAACAAGGCATTGGGGTGAGGTTTCATAAAGTGCAAGTTGAGTAGGTGAGGTGTATTTTTAATTCACTATTTCCACGTCTTGTTGTTATACAAATCTAAATTGGAATGGTTGCTTACTTGAGCCATTAAACATGATGACCTAAGGCATGGTTATACTATAGGTTTAAATTATATGTTGTTGAGATTACCAAGTTAAAAATGTTGAAATTTAGATGTATAGATGCTGAAATTTTCTTGGTATTCGATGCTGAAATTTCCTTAGTGTTTGATGCTGAAAAGCTTATACTAATGATGCTGAAATTTTGTATGGTGTTTTGAGATTATATGATGTATGCTGAAATGGTTATAGCATGTGCTGAAAATGTATATTACTTGCTGAATTGCTGAAATTTATTATGTATAGGCTGAGATACATATTGTTGTATTACTGTGAGCCTGTGGTATAATGCATCGATGTAACCTATCAATTTTCTTGTAAATTATAGTTTAGAAACATAGGAAATATTTTGGTAACCTGAACAAGTGTGTACGGGTAGAAAATAGACACTCACAATGGGCTGGGATTATTATGTGTGTGCATAACGAGTCGGGTTGCGGACTCGGTACGACTTTCTTGATACGCTGCATATATTTGAAACATTGGTTTGATATCAGTAATAAGTAAGTTTTTGTGTGATGATATGAGGGCCCAGCCCTCGAGTGAATATATGGGAAGTTAAATGTAGAGGGTTTGAGGTTTGGACGCGAACCGACGCTTCGTAACATGCGGGGAAGCAAGCAGGCTTAAGGGTTTTGTGGTTCTTAAAATCAATATCTATTGGGCCTTATTGGGCCGAGTGGTGTGCTTCTCGCATGAGATGATATTGGGGCCAGATAGGCCGAGTGGTGTTCTATGCGCACGTGATGATTATGGGCCGGATGTAGGCTGAGTGGTACGAACAGCGTACGAGCGATCATGGGTCGGAGGGCCTTCCCGACCGAGTGAGTACTGGATCTAGAGGACCTTCCTAGACCAATGAACACGAGCACAGGTACACTGGGTACTGGTTCTAGAGGGTCTTCCTAGACCAGTGAACCCGAGCAGGGATATAATTGGGTACTGGTTCTAGAGGGCCTTCCTAGACCAATGAACCCAAGGGGGAGAGTCAGTTGGACACCGAGTCTTGAGGGTCTTGCTAGATTAGTGAAACTGAGAAAAATGGCTAACTAGGATTCAGAAATTAGAGAGCATTTTCCGTAGAGTCGGATGGGAGTACATTCCATAATTAACTTGACATTCTGCTCGAGTTCGCTGGTCTAGGAAGGCCCTCTAGAACTAGTACCTGCTTTATCTCTGCTCGGGTTCACTGGTCTAGATAGGCCCTCTAGAACCAGCACCCGCTTGGTCAAGAAGGCCCTCCAACCCATGATCGCTCGTACGCTATGCGTACCACTCAGCCTGCATACGGCCCGGTTAACATGTGCTACGAAAATTCCATCCTACTAAAATCGTCCATTTCCTAACCACACGTTACTGTTCAAGTCCCCTAAGTACTTTCTATGTTCCCAAAACATATCTTACACGAAGATCGGTAGGTTACATCAGTACCTTCCGTATTAAACTGGTTACCCAAACTGCTAAAATAAATCATCATATCATCCTGTATAATTTCAGCACAGCAATGTATATAATTTCAGCATATCATCATATATAATTTCAGCACAACAATGTATATAATTTCAGCATATCATCATATATAATTTCAGCACAGTAATGCATATAATTTCTAATATCTAATCATAGGAAAAAATTTATCCAATCATGTCAAGTGAAATTTCAACACGAATAACTTGTAAATTTCAGCAAGCATGTAACCCACAAACATGAAAGTTTTAGCATTTCTAAAGGTACCTCTAGTAGATAACGGAAGAAAATGATTGCTAATAGTAAATCATATTTCTTAGAGAACCTACATAATTCATGCTCTTATATTAACCTTGCCATTAATCATGATCTTCTTTCAACAAATTCCTAGAATCAAGACAGAGAAATAAATAACTTTGAAGTCCTCCAAGAGAGAGACATAAAACCCTCACTCCGGAATATACAATTAGCAATTCAGTATATTAAAGTTGTGCATCCTTAGTCAAAGTCAAATATCATCACAAGCAATGGACACTTGATTTGGAAGAATATCCTCATGTGTGAATAATAAGCATGAAAAAGTGAATCACACAAACCCTAGTTCTCTTGCATCCAACTCTATGTTAGGTTTCCACCGTAATTTTCAAACGACACCAGGACAACTTGTCCTTAGCAAGAGTATATAAAGAAAATACTAATGAACGGAGAAGCAGACGGATCGAGGAGTTCCCCATGATGGCCTTTCCGCTATCACCGCACCCTCTCCACAATCACATACAATAGAAAATTTAAATTTGCGAAGGCGGCTACAAAAAGTAAAGAAAGATCTATGGCATGATGAGCAAGAACCACTCACGAGAAAGGAAAATTTAGCCTTGAGAAATTCGGCGTCCGATCTCCGATCTCTCCGAATACGATGTCCGATCTCTCCAAGTCGCTCGCCTCTCCCCCTTGCGTCTCGGGTTTCGTGCGGCTCTAGCAGCCGTACGGCGCCCCCCTTATATTTGTTTGTTTATTTTTTTTTTGAAATTACGATTCCGCCCTCAACTCAAGCGGTTCACTAAATCCTTTCTATCTCCTCCGATCCTAGTCCAAATCCGAATCCGATTGAATTGCTGGATTCCACTCGGAGTCCTCTTTAAATCCGAGACACATAGAATATTATGCACTTAAAATTCAAAATTAAGAAAATTTTCACAGTATTCGGATCTCACCTCAAGGTAAGCGTCAATGCTGAAGCCCGCGCGCACCATCTCGCGTCACGCGTAACCCGCTGAATTTAGTACATATAATATTTTAGCAGGTATTACACATTCGCACTCACTTGATATATTACATGTATTACCATTACTGGATTCCCTTTAGCGAGGAATGGGAGATCATTTACTGAGTTTTATACTCACTTTTATTTTCATGTTTGTTTTGCTGTGCGTGAGCCTGAGGTATGGCGCAGCTGATGAAGGCGGACTCCGGTAGCGATCTCGTGAGCTAGTTGACGTAGTCGGGTCGAGTCTTGTTAGAACAGAGTCTGTTAAAACATTAGTGTGATTGGAATGGTAGTCTTTTTATTTCCTAAACTTATAAGCAGCATGTTTATATTGTACTCCATAGACGTGATATTGAGTTGTCACCAGATGTTTATTTCTATGCTATAGTACGTTATATCCTGGTTTGGTGCATATTATATCTAGATGTTTGGTTTAGGCTTCAGGGTGTTTGACCGCACTCTGGCCGATCACATGACTCAATTTTGGCGCATGACAAAGTGGTATCAGTGCATGTGGTTAGGTCTGTACTACGTCATTAGAACATAGAGTACTGTATAGAAAAGAACCGGTGTGTCTTACAAGGTGTGTTCTACTCACGAGATTGGGCTACGAAGATGGCCGCATCAACAGCAGTACTTATGATCACGGTAACAGTTTTAATTATACTTGTACTTAATGATTTTGGTTTTTCTGTTATGATTTTGACAATAATGGAGGCTCGGGGCGAGGCAGTGATGAGTGTGAGTGGCAGTAATTCTGCAGGCCAGAGGGACCGAGGCCGAGGCCAAGGCCAAGGTAGAGGCCGCACTGGGGTCGGGGCCGTGGCTGCCCAGTCCAAGAGAGGGCATAGTCGGACCCTTGAGTGGCATAGTTAGAGGCCCAGGTGGCCGAGTTAACTAGGGCGCTCCACAACGAGTGAGAAATGAGGCAACAACCGCCTCAACTTGAGCCAGTTGCACCAGCAGCTCCAGTGACTGAGGAGTTAGTGCCACCTGTGATTGGGGCAGAGTATCATCATGAGGCAGTGGGCCTTGAGATTTCTTATGAGAGGTTTGTCAGATTGAGGCCCTAGAGTTCGCCGGTACCAATCCGGCGGTAGAAGTCACAGAGTTTCTCAATGATTATTATGTGTTCTGCCAGGTGCTAGGGTGTTCATCCGAGGCGGCAGCACGCATGGTGGGCTTACAGATGAGGGGACCGGCCAAGGAGTGGCTCCAGACCTGGGAGGCCCGTAGCCCCGTAGGGGGGACCTTACACCACCCCCTACATGGGACGAGTTTAAGGCCGTAGTGATAGAGCGGTACCTGCCTAGGAGTGTCCGCGACAGGCGAGCAAGAGAGTTTGAGCAGTTGTGCCAATTGGGCGGGATGACAGTCTAGCAGTATGAGATTGAGTTTACTAGGTTGTCCCGCTACCACCCTACCTTGGTAGCCACTGAGACGACTAGGGTCAGACGATTTGTGGAGGGACTGCGACCACAGATTGGCCGCTTGATTCACTACACACATGGCACATCTTTTGCTGAGGCAGTTGATGAGGCAATGCATAAGGAAACTCTAGTACCTACGGAGCGACCTGAGGGGCACTCAAAGAAGAGGTCTAGATTTGATGGACCAGTGGGGCGATAGGCCCATTCCGAGGGTGCCGTCATGAGGCTAATTCCGCAGCTGAGCAGAGGACAAGGCATGGTCAGAGGCCGCTTAGGGCCGAGTTCTGTACAGAGGACACCTACAGGGGATACATCTCTGCCGAGGAGGCCTGAGGCACTGCCATCTTATGGATACTGTGGCAGATGGCACTGGGGTGTATGCTATGGCCGTTCAGATGCCTATTTCAGATGTGGTTAGTAGGGGCACTTCAAGAAGGACTATCCAGTCAGTGGGGGTTAGGGAGCAGCAAAGTCACGGGGAAAAGCACCAATGTCCGCAGCTTCAGTAGATTAGAGGGGTCAGACCCAGGGCAAAGGGCAGCGACCGAGTACTTCTGGGAAGGCTCCCGCTCGGGTTTTCTCACTTACACCAGACGGTGCTGAGGCGTCGAACGCCGTGGTAGTAGGTACACTTTCAGTTGGTTCTGCTATTGCATATGTTCTATTTGATCTAGGAGCTACTCATTCTTTTGTATCTGCTTTATTTGAGCCCTTATTACTAAGAGAAGAAAAAGTGCTTGAGACACCGCTTGTGGTGTCAACGCCTACGGGCGATGCGGCTATAGCCGAATTGATCTTTCATGACTGTGAGGTGTATGTTTGTGACTACCTCCTAACAGCTGATCTAATTCTACTTCCGTCACTAGAGTTGGATGTCATTCTGAGTATGGACTGTTCTAGTTGTCCATTATGCGAAGGTGGACTGCAGGGCTAAAGCAGTTATATTTACTAAGCCGGAGTTGCCGAAGCTCATCTTCCAGGGTGATAGAAAAGGGGACTCTTATAGGGTGATTTCAACCCTGAAGGCTCGAAAGTTACTCTATGGAGGATGCCAATCCTTCCTAGCTCTTGTATCTATGGCGGATGAAACCGGAGGTCCGGCTATAGGGTTGAGAGAGACTTCGGTGATCGGTGAGTTCCCTGACGTGTTCCCTGAGGAACTTTCGGGGTTACCACCAGACAGAGAGATTGAGTTTTGCATTCAGTTGCAGTCAGGGGTGAAACCGATAACCATTCCCCCATATTGGATGGCGTCGGCCGAGCTGAGGGAGCTCATGGACTTGGGTTTCATTCGCCCAAGTGTATCTCCGTGGGGAGCTCTAGTGCTCTTCGTTAAGATGAAGGACGGGTCCATGCGGATGTGCATTTACTATAGGCAACTGAACAAGGTTACCATCAAAAACCGATACCTGTTGCCGAGGATTGATGACATGTTCGATCAGCTTCAGGGGGCACAATGGTTCTCCAAGATTGACTTGAGGTCCGGATACCACCAGCTGAAGATCCGAGATCAAGATGTGCCTAAGACAGCTTTTCGAACGAGATACGACCATTATAAGTTTTTAGTCATGTCTTTTGGGCTGACTAATGCACCCGCTGCTTTCATGGACCTGATGAACCGTATGTTCAAAGAGTACTTGGACAAGTTCATGATTATTTTTATTGATGATATTCTGGTATACTCTAGGAGCAAAGAGGAGCATAGTGAGCACTTGAGAACAGTTCTAGTGACTCTCAGGGAGCATCAGTTTTATGCTAAGTGCTCCAAATGCGAGTTCTGGATGGAAATTGTAGGATTCCTAGGGTATGTGGGGTCCCGAGAAGGGGTCAAGGTGGATCCCGCCAAAATTGAGGTTGTGAAGAATTGGGAGAGGTCGATTAGCGTATCTGAGTTAAGTAATTTCTTGGGTCTGGCTGGGTATTACCTGAAGTTCATGGAGAACTTTTCACGTATTGCAACCCCCTTAACTCGGTTGACTCAGAAGAAGGTTAAGTTTACTTGGGATGACAGATGTGAGGAGAGCTTTCAAAAGCTCAAGGACTGCCTAACATCGACACCTATACTTGCCTTACCGTCGGGGTCTAGGGGTTTTGTCGTATACTACGATGCCTCGAGAGTAGGCTTGGGATGCGTCCTTATGCAGTACGACAAGGTCATTGCCTATGCGTTGCGGCAGCTAAAAAAACCCCTGGCTGTTGAGAGGAGATCTCTAGCTAGAGAGCTAGCGACATGCATGGATGGCAGTTCCGTAATTTCAATGTTTGACACCGGAGATGTGGTGGCACATTTGCAGGTGCAGTTTACCTTAGTTGAGATGCTTCATTCGGCTCAGAAGGAAGATGTTTTTTGCGCGGTGACTAGAGACTTTGTATTGAGAGGGGATGCAGATGATGGATTTTGGATCGATGCTGAGGATGTCCTGAGATACAAGGATAGAATTATGGTACCCAATATGGCTGAAGTGAAGAGGCAAGTTCTTGAGATGGGTCACCGCTCTTCATACACCATGCACCCAGGGGCCACAAAGATGTACTGTGATCTGCGGTAGCATTACTGATGAAAATGAATTAAGCGAGAAATGGCTGAGTATGTGTCCAAGTGTTGGACCTGCCAACAAGTTAAAGCTGAACATTTGAGATCTGCAGGGTTGCTCCAGAATTTAGATGTACATGAGTGGAAGTGGGAGAAGATCACTATGGATCTGGTGACCGATTTGCTAAGGTCGAGATGAGGTCATGACTCTATTTGGGTAGTGGTGAACCGGCTGACCAAGTTGGTACACTTTGTTCCGATCAAGACGACCTTTTCAGCGGAGCAGTATGCTAGGCATTTCCTGGACCGGATAGTGGCGTACCACAGGATTTCGGTGATGATCATTTCTGACAGGGGCACCCAATTCACCACTCGGTTATGGCAGTCCTTCCAGAAAGCCTTGGGTACTCAGGTCCGATTTAGTACAGCCTTCCACCCTCAAACTAACGGGCAGTCAGAGAGGACTATCCAAACATTGGAAGATATGTTGCAGGCATGCGTGTTGTATTTTGAGGATAGTTGGGAGAGGTACTTGCCGCTAGTAGAGTTTGCATATAACAACAGCCACCACACTAGCATTGGCATGGCTCTGTTTGAGGCCCTTTATGGACGGAGGTGTCGGTCTTTAGTAGAATGGTTTAAGGCGGGTAAGACTCATATGTTAAGCCAGACTTGGTTCATTATGTTGTAGAAAATGTGAAGGTGATAAAGGACCGATTGTTGGCAGCTCAAAGTTGGCAGAAAATATATGCTGATGGCATATCAAGGGACTTAGAATTTGCGGTGGGGGACTCGATGTTCCTCAAGGCGTCAACCATGAAAGGGGTGGTGATGTATGGCAAACGAGAGAAACTAAGTCCCAGGTTCATTAGACCGTTCACCATTCTTGGCCGGAGAGGGATGGTGGCGTGCGAGCTTGTCTTACCGCCTAGCATGAGCAGGGTTCACCCCGTGTTTCATATCTCCATGCTGCAGCGGTATGTTAGAGGCGATTCTCATGTGCTGGAGCCTACTGTGATTAAGGTTGATGCAGCCGTTTCTTATGAGGAAAGACCTATAGAGATTCTAGATAGGCAAGTTCGGAAATTGAGGTCTAAGGAGATCCCCTTGGTAAATGTGCGATGGGAACATCATTCAGGCCAGGAGGCGACGTGGGAGTTGGAGAAGGATATGATGGAGAAATATCCTCAGTTGTTCATTGAAGATGGTAAGTTACTCTTTTATCCCCTAAATTCGAGGACGGATTTTTTTTAGGGGGAAAGATTGTAATTATACCCGCTAAAATATTTTATGTGTATTGATTTCAACGGGTTGCGTGTGACGCAAGATGGTGTGTGCGGGCTTAAGCATTGACGCTTAGCTTGAGGTGAGACCCGGATACTCTAGAAATTTTCTTAATTATAAATTTAAATGGAAAAATATTTTATGCGTCACGGATTTAAAGATGACTCCGAGTGGAGTCCAGCCGTTCAATCGGATTCGAATTCGGATTTGGATCAGGTGAGATAGAGAAGGTTAAGTGAACCACTTAAGTTAGGGGCAGAATTATAATTTTAGCCAAAAAAAATATATAAATAAAAAGTGGGGGAACGTACAGCTGCTACAGCCGCACGAAACCCGAGATGTACTTTGGGAAGGGGCGACAAATGATCTTGGAGAAGAGGAGATATCGGACGCCAGATTCAGAGGAAATCGAAGATCGGACGTCGAATTTCTCAAAGCTCTCGTCTTCGTTCCGTTCTTCTTCCTTCTTGTGAGTGAATTTCTCCGCAATCTCTTTTAAATTCTCAATAGCTGTTGACCCCTAGTTGAGGAGGAAAATTTCTAATTTTTTCTTAATTGGTTCTTGAATTCGAGATTAACTCCTTCAATCGAGTGTTTGATGATTGAAGTCATGCTTTGCTGTGAATTCAGAAATCCTAGGTGTAGGATTTCTTTCTTCTTTGCAGCCGCTTCCCATCGTAGACGTGATGGGGGGTGGAAACTTTATTGCTCCATTGAATATTTGATAGATTAAACTATGTTGGTGAATCCATGGATGAGATTTAATTCTTGGATGAAAGCGGAAGGGACTTGTGGGGCAGCCCTATTGACACCTAGGACTAGGGTCGGCAACGGATCGAATACGGTGCGGATACTGGATTATTTGTATTCATACTGCACTCCATATCTGCACATCTGTATTCGCACCGTATCTGCTATGGATGTGAATATGGATATCCATATTAATATCTGCATCGCTTCAAATACGGATATCTGCACTGTATTCGTATTCGCACCGTATTTAATAAAAAAAAATATTAAAATAATATATTAAATTAAAAAATTAATAAATTATCATTTCATTGATCCAAAATAAATATATAATATACTTCAAAATTCATCTTGACATAAAATTATAATAGAGCACATATATATATATATATATTAATAAGTTATATGTGCCTAATAGTAATTCAGAGACGCGAATAGGCGGTGCGGATACGGTACGGATCCACAGTCATATTCGTATCCACACCGTATTCGCGCGGATATAAGTTTTCTAAATTCGTATCTGTATCCATATCTATTTTTATTTGCAGATATGGATCGGATACGGTAAGAATGCGATTTTTAGTTAGCATTTGGGTGAGATTTCATAAAGTGCAGGTTGAGTAGGTGAGGTGTATTTTTAATTCACTATTTTCATATCTTGTTGTTATACTAATCTAAATTGGAATGGTTGCTTACTTGAGCCATTAAACGTGATGAACTAAGGCATGATTATACTATAGGTTTAAATTATATATTGCTGAGATTACCAAGTTAAAAATGTTGAAATTTAGAATGTATAGATGCTGAAATTTTCAGCATATTGGATGCTGAAATTTTCTTAATATTGGATGCTGAAAAGCTTATGCTAATGATACTGAAATTTTGTATGATGTTTTGAGATTATATGATGTATGCTGAAATGGTTATAGCATGTGCTGAAAATCTATATTACTTGCAGAATTGCTGAAATTTGTTATGTATAGGCTGAGATACATATTGTTGTATTACTATGAGCCTGTGGTATAATGCATCGATGTAATCTATCAATTTTCTTATAAATTATAGTTTAGAAACATAGGAAATATTTTGGTAACCTGAACAAGTGTGTATGGGTAGGAAATAGACACTCACAATGGGCTGGGATTATTATGTGCGTGCATAACGAGTCGGGTTGCAGACTCGGTACGACTTTCTTGATACGCTGCATATATTTGAAACATTGGTTTGATATCAGTAATAAGTAAGTTTTTGTGTGATGACATGAGGGTCCAGCCCTCGAGTGAATATATGGGATCGAAGTTAAATGTAGAGGGTTTGAGGTTCGGACGTGAACCGACGCTCCATAAGATGCGGGGAAGCAAGCAAGCTTAAGGGTTTGATGGTTCTTAAAATCAATATCTATTGGGCCTTACTGGGCCGAGTGGTGTGCTTCGCGCATGCGATGATATTGGGGCCAGATAGGCCGAGTGGTGTTCTATGCGCACGTGATGAGTATGGGCTGCATGTAGGCCGAGTGGTGCGCACAGCGTATGAGCGATCACGGATTGGAGAGCCTTCCCGACCGAGTGAGTACTGGATCTAGAGGGTCTTCCTAGACCAGTGAACCCGAGCACAACTACAGTGGGTACTGCTTCTAGAGGGCCTTCCTAGACCAGTGAACCCGAGCACAGGTACAGTGGGTACTGGTTCTAGAGGACCTTCCTGAACCAGTGAACCCGAGGGGAAGAGTCGGTTGGACACTGAATCTAAAAGGGCTTCCTAGATCAGTGAAATTGAGTAAAATGATTAACTGGGATTAAAAATTAGAGAGCATTTTCCGTAGAGTCGGATTGGAGTATATTCAATAATTAACTTGACATTCACACTCACTTGATATATTACATGTATTACCATTACTGGATTCCATTTAGTGAGGAATAGGAGACAATTCACTGAGTTTTATACTCACTTTTATTTTCATGTTTGTTTTGTAGAGCGTGAGCCTGAGGTACGGCGCAACTGATGATGGCGGACTCCGGTAGCGATCTCGTGAGCTAGTTGACATAGTCGAGTCAAGTCTTGTTAGATCAGAGTATATATATTAAAATATTAGTGTGATTGAAATGGTAGTCTTTTTATTTCCTGAACTTATAAGCAACATGGTTATATTGTACTCCATAGACGTGATATTGAGTTGTCACCAGATGTTTATTTCTATATTATAGTACGTTATATTCTGATTTTGGTGCATATTATATCTAGATATTTAGTTTAGGCTTCAGGGTGTTCGATCGCACTCTAGCCGATCACGTGACTTAATTTTGAGGTGTACGCAATAGAGCTGTTTGAGTCATATCGAACGGTATCGCCCAATATGACATCAAATACCGTCCGATATCGTCTAATACCAAGTGTCTTGTCTACTGGTTTTTTAAAAAATTGATAAATACCGACTGTACCGAATGGTACAGTATGATATTTAAAATCATGTGAGTAATGTTAGTTCCTAATGGCTCCTAACTCTTTAGATTGTACATATCTTGAGCTAGCGTCAAAGGAATGAGTAACCCGAGAAACTATACAGCTTCTACTTATAGTATATATCACAATTTCTCATTAGAATATTAATCTATTTTCCCCTTGTCACGGCATGTCATTGTGAATCGCTTAGACCAATTTTAGTTGAATATACGGAATATTATCATATTTTTCATGAAATTAAATATTTCTTCTTAAACTAGTTTTTTTTCTAAATTGACTCTCATATTTTGCTTTTATCATTGGAGGGGCCACATTTTTAAGCAGCACCAAAGCAAGAGGTCCTTTTTTTTGCTTGGCTAGATCAAACACAAAACACATTGTTTGGACTACATGATCACATCCTGCTTTCTGCATCAACTCTTGAAAGCTACCTTTTCACATGGGACTACTTTTCCTTAGTATATATAAATAGAACCCCTGCCGCAATTCCCCCATTAGGATTTCATTTGTCCTTACCTCTTCCTTGGAATACAGAGACTAATTTGTCATTAATTATATATTTGCTATATGTATACACACAAAGTCCTGTTGCTCAAATTATATACATAGGCATATAATAATGTAGGTTCCAAATTACAAATGGATTTTTAAATATTGAGCCATTTGGTTAATTTGTGGAAGGTAACATTTTAATATTGTTGGAATCACATAGTTTTGAAATAACTTTATTTATTTACTATTCTTTCTTAATACTACAATGCGAATTTTAAAATAATAAGTACTAATAAATTAAATTAAATTATAGAAGGTATGCTATCATAATGAAATATAGTAAATGATGATATATATATTTATATATATTATCAAAGCATCTAAAATAGTATCATTATTTAATTTAAAATAATTAAATTAATATTTTATTTTATTAATTTATTAATATTTATTTTGCAATTCATGTCTATTTAAATTTTCAGGTGTAGTAATATTACATTCCAATTGAGGAACCAAATTTGCTTCTCTCACTAAAACATTTGCAAACCCAATACAAGTATAGAGTCAATGCATTTTGGAGAAAAAGATTGTGAAAGCTTTGTTTGCCTCATCTTTGCTTAAGACACTGAAAGGCACATAGCACCAACAAGATTGAATTAGTGAAAGGAATCCCATAAATGCATGGATGTCTAAGTTGATAGGGATATGCAATGGGAAAGAATGCTTTCATTAGGTCATATATACCAACTATTTAGCAATAGTCCTCACATGAGCACTTCAACCAACATACCACAATATATGCTTCAATTCCAAAGAGTGGAACATTTCAACCAATGTCAATCATTGTATACAATTAGGTCTAATCTCTACTTTATAGCAATGTGTTGAAAAGCCAACTAAATGTGATCAAGAATTGGCATAGTTAAAACTCTCCTAATTGATTTGGTCAAAAATTAGTTCAGTCAAAATCAATAAAGTCTTGAAGTAGTTAATTAATTCTTATGGATTTTACATCAATTAAATCAATTGGACAACCGAACAGAAAATTGATGGCCAAGATTATTTTTATATCGTCGACTGATCTAGCTTTAAATTAGTTAGGTGATTGATTCAAGATATGATTAATTAGATCAGTTTAGATAAATTGATTGGTTGTTGTTCAAATGAGTGTGGGAGCTCAACTTGAAGTGACCATTATGATTCTTGATAGAGTTCATCAATCAACCACAGTCAGTTTGCAAGACAAAACTAATAGCTCAATTTGTTAAAGACTCAACACTACTTTATAAAATCATTATATATAACAAAATGTTAACTGAGAAGGCTTAAAACAACATCACTATAATTCAAGGTATAGTTTTTGTTAATTAATGTTCAGTAATTTAATCACACCTATAATGTTAAATTAATTAAAATTACAATTAGCTCAACAAATAATATAGGAACAAATTTAATGTGAATTATTATTTGGCTAAATTAGTTTTAATTATAAGTCGTTTATTAAATTAATTTGTTAGTTATCACTAATGTTAGTTATTACTATTAAATTAATTAGGTGCCAAAGCAAATGCATAGTGCAAAAGAATAGGACCATCCCGCTTAAAATAGCTTCATGGGGAAATGGGATGCACTAATGGCTCCACCTCAGCCACCCTGTGATGTTGTTAGAGGTTGAGGTTGAAGTAGGCTTGTCAGCCTAATATGTTCTTGCCTATATTATCTCATGGGTAGATGAAATGTGAGAGTGCGAGTAGGGCTGTGCATTTGGTTCAGTTTGAATTGAATCGAATCGAATTTTATCAAATTGAATTTTTTTTATATTCGAATTTTAATCCGAATTCGAATCGAACTATATCTAAATCGATCTAACCCGAACCGAAATTATTCTGTTCGGTTCGGTTTTCAATTCGAAAATCGAAATTTTAATTAATTCGGTTAAAAATTAAAAATTATTTTATAATACCCATTTACTTATCTATATTAAAAAAATTTAAAAATATATTATTTTTAATTAATTCGATTTTCGGTTCGGGTCGGTTCCCGAATTTCGGTTCGGTTCGGATCAAAGAACCGAACCTACAACGGTTGAAACCAAACCGAACCAAAAAATTCGGTTCGGTTCGCATTGAACCGAATAGTGGACAGCCCTAAGTATGAGACTACTTTAGCACACTATTAGGATGAATAGTATAATCGTTCAAAAATAAATCTTCTTGAGTTTTTGTTAAGTGTGAGTACTAATGATATTCTTTTCAAAAACCAAAACTTTGATACTGCGTAACAAATTCAAACAAGGGCAAATATATAATAACTCACAAGTAAACCTATCTCAAATGATACAATAACACAAATAATACTAACAAATAAATTAGAGTGATTTGACAAACTTACCTACTATCACTGCCTTAGCTTCACACCAAGAATTTTCATACAAATTCACTAAGATATTTAGTTAACATCAAAGGAGAGTACACCAAGAATTTATTCATCAACATAAAGGTTACAACTATCTCAAAATACAAGAAAATAAGCAAAAATGCACAAATTAGGTGTGTCACCAACACCTCTACCCCCAATAAGCATGAATAGCAAGAGAAAAAAAAAATGTAAAACACTAAAAGGAGTTAAAAGGATGATCAAAACTAATTTACAAGGCTCTTTAGTAGCTTCCTAGTCCTTCAATGCCACAAGGATGGTGCTTTTTGAAAGATCAATGAATTTGACAAGACAAACTATAACTAGAACTTAGATTTTAAGAAAAGCAAATAACTCTTGTGAAAGTCCTCTCAAAAATACTAAGAAAGGCTCAATGGAGTGTCTAGACGGAACAAGGAAAGTATTGCAGGTTATATAAGAGTTTGAGTCAAGTAACTATAGAGGGTCGGTAGACACAACAGTTGGAAATAGACCCGTTGCGAAGTTGGACAGGAAGAACTATTTAAAGCAGTTTGAGTGAAAATGGAAAGACTAATGCAATCCCCTTAGGCAAGAAATTTGGTTGAACTTCGATCGACCAACTTTTGGTCAAACTTCACCTTAAAGACTACTGAATATTTTTGACACTAGTTCAGGCGGAGTTCGGTTGAACTTCGGTCGACTACCTTTGTTGGATTAAAGTTTTTATTTTTGGTCTTAATTTTGGTTTTGATAATAACAAACTAGGAACTAATGATTTCATGAGAAATAATTTGAGCTTCTATGTTGATAAGCACACGACATCCGTGATTAGAAAGATAGATGCAAAACTAGAAAATTCTAGAGGACGTTGATCGATGCTCGAAAATGAAGAAGAGATTTTGAAGACTAGGTTTAGGATTTAGAATCATTGTAAAATCCTTGGGATGTTTGATGATGAAGTCAAAAACTAAGCCAAAAACCTTAAAATTTGAATCTCGTTGAAATTGTGTTCAGTGCAGTTCTAGTCGCATGTTCGGCTGACTAGTCTTCGTGTAATACTCAGTTTAGTCTCATATCGGGAGCATATTGGGTGTGGTATTGTCTTATAAGGCTTGACGGGTGTGCTACCATCAACTTCAACTTGAGCATATTAATTAGGCCAATAGGTTGGTTTATGAAGTTGCTGAGTCAATTATCCCATCAAGCAGATCGTAACACTTCAACCAGCGGGCCAACAACTAATTATCCAACCATTGAGAACTATTTTTCCCCAGCCTCAATCCCTTGGAACTCTATATATTCCTCACCTACCTTTGTTGTGCCTCTCAAAATCCATTGAGACATCGTTAAATCCCTTGTGAGCCTTATTGAACCATTTACTTGAGAAATCCTAGTTTTTAAACATTTTCTTCTTGATTGAGCTCTTTTTCTTGAATGATTCGTCATCAAAGGCATCAAGATGAGCTAAGAGCTTGCTTTGAGATCTTAGTTGTACTTATGTAAAAATTGCTTTTGTTTATTGTAATTTTAAGTTTGTTTTTATCTGATTTGAAGCTTGGTTTTGACCTAGGGTGTAAGCCATAAGATTTAAGTGGTTGTCTTGGTTAGAGGCATAAGTCCATCAGATTTTCTAGTTTAGTTAGTTATCTTTTGAGCTTAAGGTGTTGAAGGTGCCCCCAAGGAGAGGGCGGCCCTCAAGGACATGGTTGTAAAATATCTCGGATGAAACTATACTATTTGATAAACTTAATTGAAATCCTAAGCGATGAACTTAGGTAGTGAAGATGGGCTTAGTTAGAAGCCAAACCACTACAAATTTTTATGTTACCGTTGTTATCATTGGTTGTATGCTCATTTGGTTTATTATTTGCTTCCATTAGAATTGAGAAATCAAATTTGTCATTCACACTTAGTTAAGAATTGATAATTTGATATTATGCTTCATTTTTGCTAATAGTTTTTTCACCTTTTCTTCTTACTAAATTTCCTTTCTTAGACTAGATAAGTTATTAGTAATACTTTGAAATCTAGCATATATGACATCAATAATTTCATCTTTATGCATTTTGTACAATTTATATATAATGATGAATAAGTAAATTAATTTTTTATTCTTTAATTTGAGTGGTTCCTTTATGCGTGGTTTCAAGTATATTCTAAATTTCATAATGAGACCTACAAATAATTATCCTACTATATTCATTAATGGACTTATACAGTACAATGAAAAACATTCATAGCCTTTGCATTCATACAAAACATTTTTTTTTCTTGAGTGTCCATTCTTCCATAGGTTTAGTAGGTTCCTCATAATTTATTTTTATCAGTTTTCACATATTAGGGCCTTGAGATTTAAAAAGTATGTTCATGTAAATTTCCAATAAGAAAAAATGTTTCCATCAAATAGGGGTCAGAAAAAAGTGGTGTTTGCTTGTGCCAAAGCAATATCCGACACCATTGAATGTAGGTAAGGTAGTTAGATTCCAACCTAGAACCAAGCACTGATACCAAATGAGTGTTGTATGAAATCCGACACTAGAAGAAGAGGTTGAATAGTGTCTGTCCCTTTTTAATTTACTCAATTTAACTTTAATCAAATGCAAATGTATCTTAACAATAGATGTGATCAAATATCAAGAATAATAATGAGCAAATATTGAAAGCAATGCAAACAAGATCAATTATAGTGGTTCGGCCAACTGCCTACTCCACTACCTTGGCTCCTCACCAAGGATTTCTAATCACTACTTTATAGAGCTTGTGTTTCACTTTGAATACAATTGAGGGCACTCTTCTCACCTCTTTGAGAACCCCTCAAACCTATTCACCTAGGCAAAACACAAATCTTTGAATTTTTTACATGTTTTTTTTATGGGTTTAGTTACCAAGTTTCAACTTGGGTAACTTTACAATTTGGCTTGGGATAAAATCATCGTAAGGGTATATTACATGATTTCTACTTGATCAAAACCCGAGCCTTTCTTTGACGTTTTCTTCTTTCGTTTCTTCGATGGTCTTTTCTTTCGTTTCGTTTGAACGAACTTCGCATGCTTATCACAACCTCAACCTGAACTTAAAACTTCACTCATAGATTAAATACTTGTTTGTTATCATCAAAATAAAGATTGAGGCTTAAGAGAAACCCTTAAGCCAACAATCTCCCTATTTTTGATGATGAGAAACATAACATAAAATTTTAAGAAACATATGCATATTTTTTGTGAGTTTGAGTTAAGGCATTCATGAGTTAAGACATGCACGATATGTAACTCAACATATGCATTTAAATACTTATAACTCAACTTATGCTCCCCCTATCAAAGTGCATATTATTTTTGTAACTCTCCCTAACTATATGCATCGTAAAAATCAAGTGTGACCTTACTTTTTCTCTCCCTTTTGACATCAATCAAAAAGGGTAAAAATTAAGGTACAATTAATGAGTTTCATCATAAAAATTAAGAAAGCCATAAAATCAAGTATCATCTACCACTATAGTCCTTCTTATTAATGTAAGCTTATAGAAGGCAAACATCAATAAGTCGCAAAGCTCCACTACAGAGCATTACATAAGTGTGATGATACTTTTATAGAATGCAAGTTTTGAAACCCATATAAGTTTTGAAGAAGAACATTTTAACTACTAGGAAAAGCACAAATTCCTAATTGCATCCTAAAATTTGTAAAGTTTTCTTCAACCAAGGGTTTTGTATATATATCGGCAAGTTGTTTATCGGTGGATACAAATTCTACCGATATATTTCCCTTAGTCACATTATCCCTACGAAAATGGTGTCTTAAGTCAATATGCTTAATTCTAGAGTGTAAAATAGGATTCTTTGTTAAATTTATTGCACTAGTATTATCATAATGAATATGTATGCAAGAATACTCAAGTTCATAGTCTAAAAGAGTTTGTTTCATCCAAAGGACTTGTGCATAACAACTAGCCGCAGCGATGTATTCCGCTTCGGTAGTTGAAAGTGCAACTGAGTTTTATTTCTTTGAGAACCAAGAAACAAGACTCGCTCCTAAGAATTGACAACACCCACTAGTGCTTTTTCTATCTACTTTACACTCGGAAAAATCCGCGTTCGAAAAACTGATTAAATCAAATGATGCATGACATGGATACCATAGCCCTAAGTCAACTGTTCCCTTTAAATATCTCAATATGCGTTTGACCGCACTTAAATGAGACATTCTAGGGCAAGATTGAAACCTAGCACATACACAGACGATAAACATGATATCAGGTCTACTTGCGGTTAAGTAAAGAAGGCTACCAATCATACCTCGATATTGTTTTTTTGTCAACTTTGATACCCTCTTCATCTTTGTCAAGCTTGATGGATGTGCTCATTGGTGTAGAAGCTATCTTGGCTTCATTCATCCCAAATCTTTTGATGAGCTCCTTTGTGTACTTGGCTTTATTGATTAAAATTCATTTGTTGGTTTGCTTGATTTGGAGACCAAGCATGAAGGAGAGCACTCCCATCTTGCTCATCTCAAACTCATCTTGCATAAATTTAGCAAACCACTTACAAAGAATTTTATTAGTAGCACCAAAAATTATGTCATCAACATAAATTTGAACTAATAACATATCATTTTCATGATGCTTAATAAGAAGTAAAACATCGACTTTTCCAACATTAAAACCTTGTTCTATTAAAAAGTTTGAAAGCATTTCATACCAAGCCCTAGGGGCTTGTTTTAAAACATATAATATCTTTTTAAGTTTGAAAATATGGTTTGGAAACTCAAAACTTTCAAATCCGGAGGGTTGTTCAACATAAATTTCTTCACTAATGAAACCATTTTAAAATGCACTTTTAACATCCATTTGGAAATGTTTAAAACCCTTAAAACTAGCATATGCCAAAAGCATTCTAATTGCTTCTAATCTAGTTACGGGAGCATAAGTTTCATTATAATCTATCCCTTCTTGTTGTTTGCACCCTTGTGTTACTAATCTAGCTTTGTTTCTAATAACTAATCCTTCTTCATCTAGCTTATTTCTAAAAACTCATTTAGTCCCAATTATAGTTTGTTCACTAGGTCTAGGCACTAAGTCTCATACATTATTTCTAGCAAAATGGTTGAGTTCTTCTTGCATAGCTAGTACCCAAAACTCATCTTCTATTGCTTCATTAATGTTCTTAGGCTCTACTTGAGATATAAAAGCTACATATTGATAAATATTCTTGAGTTTATAGCGCGTTACCACTCCCGTTGAAGGTTCTCCAATGACTTGATCCATTAGATGATCCCTTACCAACTGATATCCTTTAGGGAGAGGCGGTAGAGCTTCTTCTTCATCATCTTCAACTTGAGGTAGATTCGAGGATGGTGGATCTTCATGTTGACTTTCCTCATTATCTTCATCATCCACCTCTTTGTCATGAAGTGTGAGATCCTCAAGTTCCTCACCTACATTTACAATCTTCACATTTCTAGAAGAATCATTAGTTTTATTAAACGTAACATGCATAGATTCTTCAACAATCATGGTTCTACGATTGTAAACTCTATATGCCTTAGAATTTATGGAGTAACCTAGGAAAATCCCTTCATCGGATTTAGAATCAAATTTTCCTAAATTCTCCTTAGTATTTAATATGAAACATTTGCATCCAAAAATATGAAAATATCCCACATTTGGGATTTTACCATTCCAAAGTTCAAAAGGTGTTTTCTTAATTTTAGGTCTTAATAAAACTCGATTAAGAACATAGCAAGAGGTATTTATGGCTTCGGCCCAAAAATACTTAGGCAAATTATTTTCATATAGCATGGTCCTAGCCATCTCTTATAAGGTTCTATTTTTCCTCTCAACCATCCCATTTTGTTGAGGGGTCCTAGGGGAAGAAAATGTATGTTCAATACCCAAATCATCACAAAATTCGGAAAAAAATTTATTTTTAAACTCCCATCCATTATCACTTCTAATTTTTAAAATTGAAACTCTTTTTTCATTTGTAACTTTCTTTGAAAACTTTTCGAAAAACTCAAAAGTTTTATTTTTCTTAGCTAAAAAGAAAATCCATGTAAATCTAAAAAAATCATCAACTAATACATAACAATATAGCTTTCCACCTAGACTAGCTACATCACATGGACCAAATAGATCTATGTGCACAAGCTCAAGAATTCTAGATGTACTAACTTGATTAATGCTATGAAATGAGGATTTGACTTGCTTACCTAGTTGACATGCATCACAAAGTTTGTCTTTTTTAAATTTTATCTTGGGTAATCCTTTAACTAATTCTTTCTTAGATATTTCTTAGATGAGGCTCATGCTAGCATGTCCTAGCCTCCTATGTCACAACCAAGAGTCATTCTCCATAGCAACTAAGCATTTAACATGGAGATTTGGCAAGACATTTAAATCTAAGGTATAGACATTTTCTTGCCTATTCCCAATAAACATGATATCATTTGATGGTGCACACCTAATGATACATTTAGATGCTTCAAAAATAATTTATCCATTGTCACATAATTGTGATATGCTAATCAAGTTATGTTTTTAACCCATCAACTAATTATTCATTCTTAATGCATGGGTAAGGAAGTATACCTATATCACCAATGCCAACAATCTTACCTTTGGCATTGTCTCCAAATGTGACATGTCCACCATCTTTGCTTGATAGGGTTGCGAATAAGTTGATGTCACCCGTCATGTGCTTTGAGCAACCACTATCCAATATCCAAGTGATTCTACTTGCTTGAGGATGCTTCTCCATCTACAAAAGGAGAAGAAACTATTTTAGGTACCCAAATTTTCTTGGGTCCTTGGGTGTTAGTCATTTTGGAAACTCATGTAAATCTTGCATGTGGGTTCCTCCTCAAAGCACAATCTTTGGCCATATGGCCAAATATGCCACAAGAAAAACAATTTTCATTAAATTTTCTTCTAGTATGTGTGTGAGCATGGGAGTGTGATGATTTCTTTTTATGGACAACCTTAGGCATGACATTTTGTAAGGTTGTCATCTTTTCATTAAGTATGCAAAGTTCCTTTTTCAATGTTAGCATGCTATTATTTAAATGCTCTACTTGATCACTTAAATACTTGTTTTCATCTTCTAATTTTTTGTTGTTATTTTCTAAGTCTTTCTTAGCTTTCTCTAAGGTGTGTGTATCTTCCTTAAGGGTGTCTACTTCTTTTCTTAAGGCATTGCATGTGAGTAATAAACTATCATTCTCAAGCTCTAAAGATTTATTATCCTTTTTGATGTCTTTAAATTTTCTCCTAATAGCATTAAACTCATCATGCATTTGTTCAAATTCATTTTCTAGCTCTTCTTGAGTAAAAGAAACTTCACCAAAAATAAATCTTACCTCATTATCATTTGCCATCAAGCAAAGATTTGCTTTTTCACTCTTTGTGTCTTCTTCACTTAATGAGGCCTCGTTTTCATCCTATGTAACCATCATTGCTTTCTTCTTCTTCTTGTATTTTAACTTTTTGTGAGAATTGGAGGTGGAGGCCATCTTGAGAAGTGGGCAATCACTCCTTAGATGTCCGGTCTTGTTGCAATGGTAGCATGTGTAGCCTCCTCATCCCTTCCTCATGCCTCCCCTCATGAAACTCATAAATCTTCTTGCTAGCATCGTCATTTCTTCAAAATCATCCGTCTCTTTCTCAGATGATGACGACTCTTCTGCTCGATGTGATGCTTTTAAGGTAATGATCTTGCCTTTGGGGGCATCTTCCTCCTGATATTGCTTTATGTGGGTCTCATGTGTCATGAGAGACCCAATGAGCTCGGTGATCTTCAAGGTACTTAAGTCCTTAGCTTCCATGATTGTTGTGACATTGGGCTCCCAAGATTTTGGAAGGGAACGGAGGAGCTTCCTTACCTTCTCCTCTTCCCTTATTTCTCTGCCAAGGTTAGCTAAGCCATTTGTAATATGTAGAAATCTAGCATGCATGGTATCAATGGATTCATGTGATAACATTTTAAATATTTCATAGTTATGCATGAGTAGATTTATTTTGGATTCCTTTACTTGTGAAGTCCCTTCATGTGTGGTCTCTACGACCTTCCATAATTCATATGCGGACTTACAGGTAGAAATCCTATTGAATTCATTAATTGATAGGCCGTAATATAATGCATTGACGGTCTTTGCATTTGCATTGAAGAGTCTAATCTCTTCTTGGTCCCATTGATCCATATTCTTATTGGGTTGCTTATACTCTACTAAAATCATCCTCCATACATCCATGCCTAGAGATTGTAAGAAGCCATTCATGCGGATCTTCCAGTAGGCATAGTTGTTTCCATCGAATAGTGGTGGAGTATGAGTAGAGAACCCTTGAGCTAATTGGATTTCACTAGACATCTTAATTTGTAGGGAAGATGGTTAAATCTTAACCTACGTCCTTGCTCTGATACCAATTATTGTATGAAATCTGACACTAGAATGGAGGTTGAATAGTGTCTGTCCCTTTTTAATTTACTTAATTTTTCTTTTTACTCAATTTAACTTTAATCAAATGCAAATGTATCTTAACAGTAGATGTGATCAAATATCAAGAACAATAATGAGCAAATATTGAAAGCAATGCAAACAAGATCAATTATAGTGGTTCGGCCAACTGCCTACTCCACTATCTTGGCTCCTCACTAAGGATTTCTAATCATTACTTTATAGAGCTTGTGTTTTCCTTTGAATACAATTGAGGGCACTCTTCTCACTTCTTTGAGAACCCCTCAAACATATTCACCTAGGCAAAACACAAATCTACAAAGTCTACCCTAAGTGTTTCTCTAGCACACCTAGCAGGCTATTATAGATGAAAATCAAGTTTGAAATAAATCTTCAAATACAATAAAAAGAGCTTAAGAATTGTAAGAAGGGACCACTGCTCTTTTCCCAAGCCTTCAAGCCTCCAACTTGCCAGAAGATGAACTTGAGTTGTAGCAGAGTTGAGAAAAGCGGGCGCTTTTTGAAAGATGTTGATGGACGAGTAGGGCGCAGCAAATCAATCTCTTTGAAGGCTCAAATTACTTCTTGAATGCTTAATTAATTTTCTAAGAAGATTAAAAGCAGTTAGGTGAGGGATATTTATAACCCCTCAGCCGAACAGACTGATCGATCGACCGTCCAGCGACCGCTGGCTTTTTGTGTATTTTTTGCGCTGTTCGGTCGACCGACGGGTCGACCGAATGAGTCGCAGCTTCCTCAATCCTAGTTCCGATCGACCGATGCAGTGAAGCCAGAGGCGCAACCTGTGATTTTTAATTCGGTCAACCGATCGATCGACCGATTGATCGACCGATGCAGTGAAGCCTAGATGCGCGATCTTCGATTTGTAATTCGATCAACCGACGCGCCTCTTGGCTTCGGTCGATCGACCAACTGGTCGACTGACGTAGCCTTCCACGATTTCTTCACCAACTTTGGTCGACCGACAGATCGACCAACTGGCTACTGCCATTTTTTGGCATCATTCGGTCGACCGACCGGTCAACCGAATAGGCTACTGCCAAAATTCTGCCTTGTTCGATCGATCGAACTCAGGCTGAGGCTGATTTTTGCTTTGAATTTTTTACATACTTTTTTTATGGGTTTAGTTACCAAGTTTCAACTTGGTTAACTTTACAATTTGGCTTGGGATAAAATCATCCTAAGGGTATATTACATGATTTCTACTTGATCTCAACCCGAGCCTTTCTTTGACGTTTTCTTCTTTCGTTTCTTCGACAGTCTTTTCTTTCGTTTCGTTTGAACGAACTTCGCATGCTTATCGCAATCTCAATCTGAACTCAAAACTTCACACATAGATTAAATACTTGTTTGTTATCATCAAAATAAAGATCGAGGCTTAAGAGAAACCCTTAAGCCAACAATGAGAATGCTTTAGCACATTAGAGGGGGAGTGTGAATAGTATAATCATTCAAAAATAATTTCTTTCGAGATTTTGTTAAGTGGAAGTACTAAATGATATCCTTTTCAAAAAACCAACTTTGATATTGCAAAACATATTCAAACGAGAGCAAATATATATTCACAAGTAAATCTAGCTCAAATGATGCAGTAACACAAGGAACACTAAAAAATAATTTAGAGTAGTTATGCAACCTATCTACATCCACTACCTTAGCTCCATACTAAGAATTTTTCAAACAAATCCACTAGAATACATGTTTACCTCAAATGAGGGTACACCGAGGGCCTATCCCTCAACCTAAAGGGTGCTTCTACATCAAAATGTGAGAAAACAAACAAAAATACACATACTAGGTGGGTCACGCACACCTTTACAAGCAACAATCAAGAACAAAAGAAAACATGCGCAAAACACTAGAAGTAAATAAAAGGATGATCAAAACTAGCTTACAAGGCTCCTTTAGCAGCTTCCTGGTCATTTGATACCACAAGAATGATGTTGCTAGAGAGACCCATGGCTTTGACAATGCAAACAAGGGCTAGAAATTGGATTTGAGAGAAAAGCAAATAACTCTTGTGAAAATCCTTTTAAAATATATTAAGGGAGGCTCAATGGAGTGTCTAGAGGGTACAAGGTATGAGTTGAATGTTCACACTAGATGGGGAGGGGGTAAATAATATATATAGCTAATTTTTATGATAAGTTTGATTATTAAAAGAGTTCTTGATTTCAACTCAAATATATGCTTCATAGAGTCAACAACAAGCAATTAACACAAAATGAGTCAATGCTAACACACCAAGATATATAGTGGTTCGGCAACACCGCATACTCCACTACCTAAGCACATTGCTTAGGATTTCACACCCAAATTCACTAAGTTATGAGTTACTAAAAATCGAGGACTTTTCACCGGAGAGTCTTCATTCTCACATCGAAGGTACTTCCACACCCGGAAGTCTCCGCCTTCCCACCGAGAAGACTCTCCCACCTTAAACCCTAAAGGACACTCTTAAACTAGCTTACACAAGTGGTTTTATGTCTCTACATAACCCAAATCTTAAACCTAGAACTCTAGGTTTACACAAACTAGAATCGCAAGTAAATGAATAATAAATACAAATAAATGAGAGCAAAAATGAATCAAATACAACTTAGCTCTCAACAGGGAGTCCTAGTCCCTTTCTTGATGCCTTGAAGATGAAACAATGAGAGTTCAAAGGATATGTCAAGAGTAGTAGCAATGGAGGCTAGTGTTTGAAGAGAAATGGCTCAATAATGCTTAAGATGCTTTGTAAGGTGCCTCAAGGTGTTCAACTAACATTGTAGAAGGCTGGGAATGGGTGAATGTATATGGAGCATGGTGAAAAAGTCGGGTCCAACTGATTGAAACAGCTAGGAATAGAGTCATTGGACTTTTCGGTTGATCATCGGCCGACCTTGGGTTGACCCACAATCGCTCGAGAGTCGACCAAAATAGCTACTGGAATTTCTAGTAGCTTTTCAGTCGAACCAGGGCTGATCCTTGGTCGATCGAGGATCAACCGATAATCAGTTATCAACAATGAAGACAAATCATGGGCCAACACAAGGAAGACATTTTGCATGTTATATTAGACTTTGGATCGAAAAAGCAAACAGGAGTGGCACACACAATGGTGGGAAATAGAATTGTTGCAAAGTTGGACGAAATTCAGTCAAACTTTAGTCAACCAACCTTCAGTCGAACTTTGGCCAAAATGTTACAAGAGACTTTTGACACTAGTTTGTATGAAGTTTGATCGATCGTCGACCTTCGGCCAAACTTCGACCAAAATTTCTAATGTCTAATTTTTGCAATATTGGTCGTTTTAAATCGAAACTAGGTTTTTAGGCTTTGAATTCTTCTTTTCCTCTTTTTTTGAAGTTGTTTGCATTGTCTCATCCTTGCGCTCACACTATGATGTATTTTTATTCTCACACCTAGGCTCCACTTAAAAGCAACTACAATTTTTGCCCACGCATGGTCACAGTCATGCGCACCGGTCCGACGCATAGCCCGTCGACCCCCAACGTATAGCCTGTCGGCCCCTAACGTGTAGCCCATCGACTCTCAACGCGTTGTCTGTCGGCCCCCAACTCATATTTGTTAAGAGAAATATTTTTCAATATAATTGACAATGAGATTATTATGCAATGTTATCAATGTATAAAACTCATTGAGAATAATTATTATTTTTCTTTAAAAAATTAAGAGATATTTTGTACTTATAAATTATGCATGAATGGTATTTATTGATTTTATACTATTATAATGAATTATCTTTTAAAAATTATATTGATTGTTTGTTGTTTTAAATTTTTCCTCTTGATTTTGATTCATGTCTCCGCCGCTTAATGGTAAAATTAACAGATGATTGACGTCGAAATATAAATTGAAACAAAATTAAAGTTGAAATATAAATTTGATTTAAATAAAAAAATGAGACATAATTAGAAAAATATCTCAAGTTGAGAATATATCATATAATTAACCCTATTAATAATGCACTGTCTTTCACGTTATTAGTGCCCTCTCAACATATTGATTAGAATGTTATTATACATATTGGTTATTCCAATATATTTATAATGTTATTTGAAATATTTTGTATATGTTTAGGACGTGATTTGAACGTTAAAATGGTTTGATTTTTTTTTTTTTTTTAAATTTTGTTGATGTTCAAAAAAATTAATTGTGAAGATGAATTATTCAAAAGGTGCACGATATTTTTGCAAATATATTAAGCATTGATGTCTTATCAATCACAAAGGTTAATTTGCAACAACGATGACCAAAATCCTTATACAAATACTCACTATTGCAAAACAATCACAAAAATAGTGTCATCCATTATCATTGTCATTGTTGTCATAAAGTTATCTTCAATGAGGGTCATGATGACAATAGTCATAGTCATTTACGGTGTATTTACTTCGTTGAATTGGATATAATTAAATTGAATTGAATAATAAATAAATAAAGACTGTATATAAATTTTTTAAATTTGATTTACATCGAATATAATATAAATTTTATATTTTTTATTCTTATTTTTTTAATTTATGCACTAAATAAATAATTAATATTAATTTATTTCTTATCCTACGAAGCAAATACGTTCTTATAGTTATCTACCACAGCTTTGTAATGTTATCACATAAGGCTAAGTTTTTAATATAGTGATATTAAATTAGCATAAAAATGAAAGAACTATTATAAGACATTTGGGTTAAGACAAATGTTAGGCTTGTAGGCTAAGAATTGAGCAGATAATATCATTATTGTACTTATTGCTTCCAATTGGTTCAGATGATATCTAATTAAATGGCACTTGACCAAATTGCACTTGTTCAGCAAACAATAGCATGTGCCTTTTGTTAGGGGTGAGCAATGACGGGTTAACCGATCCATTAACAATTTTAAAAATCGGTTCATTAACTTTAGTTTTTAAAAAATATTAACTATAAACTGGTCCATTAACTTCAGTTAACCATCGTTTCGGTTTCAATTTTTCGGTTCAATTAACCAATAATTACCGATTAATCAATAAACATATAAAGTTTCCAAAATAAATTTAGTGTTCGTTGTTAATTGTTAACATGCATAACTCAAATAACTTGACCAGATTGTCAACAAACCAAAGAGAAGTTAAATGGGTTAATTCAACTTTAGCCTGGCATCTCAACTAAATTTGCTCAAACCAACTTCTATGTTAACCATCCACTAGAATTTACCTAGCTCTAAACTTTTAAGCAGACAAATCAAAGGAAAAATCCCCTCAATAGCATGGAATCACAAGGTCAATGTACTTTTGCAGAAAAAATATAATTCAGAAAAACAAACTCCAAGCATCTAGATCAAAAGAATATATCAAAGATGCAATTTGATAATAGAATATCAAGATGGGCACCGCAAATATAGGCGCTTAAATTGACGAAAACCATACCTCTGCCGTCCAAATGATCCCAAGGGCTCGGGGGACCGCCCTTTACTCATCTCCCTCTTCCGCCAAAAAACCCCTAAAATTCAAGATTTCGACGCTCAAGGTGACTTCTTTCCCTCACATTCAATCAATTAATGCAACAAAGATGGAAAAAGACCCTAGATTTGTCCAAAAATTACCGTCTTGAAGCTTAGAATCGCACCAAATGGGCGACTGAGGAGGCAGATCCGGTTGACAAGATCACCCCAGCCTCTCCAAAATTGGGAACTTTGAAGTGAAGCCCTCTTGGAGATCGCCGGCACCAAGCGTGGAGCATAATTATATTCGTCAGACAACGAAGAATGGACACGAGGGCGGGAAGAGGATGTGAATGGAAAGGAAGGCGATATTTGTAGACCGCTGGTGAACAAACGAGTGTACAATAGGGTGAATGAGAGGGTGCGGCCATGCGGGGGACTCGGGACGGTGAAGGATGACAGTCGGCGAGAGGCAGCAGCGTGCGGGAGAACGAGAGAGGAGAAGGGTGCGAGTGTGAGATAGTGCGACTGTGAGAAAGGTGTCAGGTGATGGCTGGAAACTTAGGGTTTCTAAGTTTTTACATATATTTTTAAAATTATTTTTTAAAATTATTTTTTATTTATATATTATTATTTTATATAATATATTATATATATTAAATAATAAGTCGAACCGGTCGATTAACCGAAATTGGCGGAGTTTTTAACCCGCGGACCGAATCCGAACCCGAAAATCGAAAAAAAACAAAAATAAAATCTGAAACCGAAAAAACCGATTCGGTTAATCGAAAAAACCGGTTCGATTAACCGAAAAAACCGGTTTGATTAACCAAAAAAATCAGTTCGGTTTCAGGCCGATTTTTCAGTTAGAAAATCCAGTTTTTTTTTCTCACCCCTACTTGTTGTCATGAATTTTGCTTGATGTGATTTGGCTTATATGACATGCATGCCTATATAGCATAGGCGTGCAATTTGGCTTATATTCTATTTATTTGTGCTAATTAATTACTCCTTTGACATAACATGGGAAAGAAAATAGCATTTTGTTTGATCCATTGCTTTAAATGTGTTAACTTTAAAGGTACAAATAAAATCTATATGTTGCCTTCTCCGTGTATAGGTTCCATCAATGGGGTACCTATATACAATACCAAACAATCAAATGATTAGCAATTTTCAGATTTGATTAGTCCAGTTTCATATTAGTTCTCAAACTGCATTCAATATCAGTTCTCATTTAAGCCTCTGCAAGCTTCTAGGTTTACAAGCTGAAGTTGGTCAGCATGAACCAAAGCTTGCTTTAGATGGAGGTGATGATGGCATGGATCATCTTCTTCATCTGTGTGAAGACTCTTCCTTGGCACTCATGTTCATTAATACACAACCCAAGAGAAAAAAAATGTGACCGTCCAGCAGTCCAGATGAGAAGCATATGTCATAAGTTATTCATTCATCTCCGTAATAAACCCAACTATTATACAGCTGAGACTCAACTTGGAAGGTGGTAGATGTACCAAGACTTAAACTCATTGCCAATGCCAATAAAGAGACATGAACCAAATAAAATCGGTATTAAACTCGGTATTAAACTCGTTAGAATACCAAAATCAGTATAATTCAAATATGGTAATGGTTGTGGTGATGGAAAGGCCGAAAGATTTCTAACAGGGGCTGAAACACTCGAAAAGGTACGTCATCCCTCAAGTGGTACAACACCTCTACCATGGGTGAGGGAATTATTATTGATTGATTTTCCATGTTTGTGAGCGATGCCACCCCTAATTGTTGGGGGCTTATATGGGGGACGACGAGGTGGATCAGCAGACATCTGCAGATAACATAATCATGATTAATAATGTGTCATGTTAACTTATAGAAAAGTCTGTGATATCTGTGATACTAGAATGTATAAGTGAATATGCTTCCCAGTCAAATGTAAGTGATCGAAGATGCTTCCGCATGCCTATTTTTATATATATTTATATTGAAAAGTCTGTGATATTATGATAGTAGAATGTATAAGAAGGAACTGGGTAACCTGATTTCATCTAATAGAAAGGGAGATAATACTAAGGAGAAAGTTTCTGAACCATGTGATGCATCAATTGAGACAAATGTTACAAGCAAATATATTATTCCCTCATAGAAGAACTCCAACAAAACATGCATGATTCAGATGTTACAATGAGTAAAATGGGGTCAAGAACAACATATCAACTCAGAGAATACTTAGGATAGATTAATATAAAGTATATGCATACCGGGCAGAAGGAGCAGTCGCTACCGGAGTATTTGCACTAGCAGACCGTCGTCGAGGAAGGTGCAACCAACAGGCCGGGACTCCGCCGGCAAGCTCGTCGTCGAGGAAGGCGCAACCACTTTTCTGTTTCAAAACACCTATGGCGGTAGCGGGCTTCTTCGCGATGAGGAGGGCGAAGAAGAGGCGCGCGGTGAGGAGCAGAGGGAATGAGGGATGCGATTATTTGGTTTTGTGCGTGTATGGAATAGAGCCTGGAATATGACGTTTTATGGAAGGTGATGAATACATTGGGTGTCATTAATTATAAACTTAATTTAAATTATTAGATATATGAGTTTTCATATATAGAATAAAATTTTCATATAAGTTTTGATAAATATATATAAATAAGCATCAAATTTTTATCGACCAAAATTTGGACGAAAATTTGTTGATAATTTTTTAATCTTTATTTACAATTTTCTGACTCAATTTAGTCGAAAATTTATGTCGGTAATTCTTTTCGATTCCGGAAGTCGTCGAAACTTTAACAAAAATTTTCGACGATGGATTCTCGTCGGAAGTTGTGGTCGATAAGTTCAACATTAATTAAGTATAAAAATATGTCATTAATATTTCCGACGAACTTGCGAGTACAAAGTCTGTCGAAAATTATTTTTGAACCAAATTTTCGACAAAAATTCATTGATAATAATATGATAATTTTTTGACACATTTTGGTCGAAAAGTTTTGTCGGTAACTCTTTCCAACGTATGGGTTGTCGGAAATATAACAAAAATTTTCGACAACATCTTCTCGTCGGAAGTTGTGGTCGATAAATCCAAATTTTCTTGTAGTGTGAGCTTCCATATATGAGAAAAATATTCCCTCAATGAATGTTGATCCTATCATTAATTAGTCCTTAAATGTCTCTAATATTTTCAAGATTTCTCCCTCTCAGCGCCCTAGGAAATAACTCATGTCGGATCCTCTTCCTACCTCACAAAATCCTTCCAACTCATATACTCCTCATCGAAATTCTTTGTAGTGACCAAAATTTTAATAATTATATTTTATGCTTGACTAGGGAATCATAGGCTTCGGGATTAAATCCAGGTAAGCAATTAAGGTTGGGATTATTGTAAGAGTCTTTTCTTATTTTTGAAAGGATTTATAAATGTGGATCGATGTATTTTCATCTGTGGTTTATTTTGGGTTAGGCTTCGGGGTACATGACGTACCCTGGCCGGTCATACCAGGTTTGGGGTGTGACACTCTTCATCCTCCTTATCTCTTCCCAAATCCTAAACAAGAGAGCCCCTTTGAGTTTGTTTGGGCATCGACGGAACATACAACTTCTCCTTCTACCACCCCCCATCTAAAACTAACAGGGGGGAAGTATGATCAATATGAGGCTTAGAGTTTGCTACTCCTTATATACTTGTATTTTGCATGTGCATCCGGCTTTATGTGGCTCGAGTTAGTTATGTATGAAGATAGGTGACCAGTCAAGATGGGATTCATTGCCCTGGGTAAACAATGATAAGGTCCTATGGATATGAGGTTGTTCTTGATCAAGAAATCCTTGGGCAATGTATTGGAGACTTAAATAGAAAGGGGTTTCTAGTTTAAGTTCTTCTGATCAAGAATAGAAATCGAGAGGGATTCATATGGTCTAAGGTATAAGGTTTGACACTAGTCATGACCCTGGCCGGATTGGGACCTTGTAATGAAAGGATATGAATGCACGATAAGTATGATCATATGGTTCATCATAATGTTATAATTAAAACATTCGTCACTACTTGGGTAGTCATGACATGTTGTGCTAGACGTTACCAATGACTTAGGTGCATTTTATCCTAGGTGCGGAAAAGAGTTTTTCGGTGATGTCCACGTGTTGACGTCATAATCTCATTGTTAATTAGTGATGAACCTAATTAGTCACACACAATAGAGTGCATTCTAGCTGAGAATGAATTAATTCTAATTAAGGCAGTTAATTAGGAATCAATTACCTGATTCGACTTGCGATGCGATTGCAAGGATGCTAGCACATCCCAAAGACGAATCTATCGATTAGGTGGATGCAAATGAGAAATGTTTATATGAGATATAGAGGGAGATTTTCTTATTTGGAGAACTATCATATATAGAAGGTCTATATGTGGAAGTTTAAGTCAAGGGCTTAATGGGTATTTAGGGATGTGATTCCTAAATTAGAGGTGAGGTTTATTTACTAAGGAGGGAATACAAGGAAGGACACCCTTGACATTCTTCCTTAGTAGCCGGTCGGCCCCACTTGGAAAGTGGACTGCCGCACCTTTCTTGGAGAAGGGGCAACTGACCTTTATATGGAGAGGAGGAGAAAACCTAGAGGAAAATTGATTTTGTAATTGATTGATTGAGAGAGTCGCATCTTCCTCTTTGTCGCACCTCTTTTGGAGAAGAGGGGCAACAATCCTTCTCTCTTGAAGCAGCCCACCGACACCACCTCTTGCACATTTGTGATTGTTTGCCCCTTGTCCAAGCGCGGAGCAACGCGGGGACTTGATTGGATCGCGAGAAGGTGCATCTCGGCGAAGAACGTGCTTGTGTGGACAAGCTAGAGACCGGACGCTTGGACGGCTACGTCATCGTGCAACAAAAGATCGTGAGACAGAGCTTTCTTCCACATCGGGGCAGCACTACAATAGGTATATTTTTTACACCTATCTCATAGTATTTAAGTTTTGCGCTGTCTAGGCCCGAAATAAAGTGATACCACGCACATCAAATGGGATCTGATGTGTGTTTGATCTTGTTTTGCATATTTCATATTAATAAAATTATTTTGTTGTTCTTACTTTTCCATTGCACATTAGATCCCTTGCATTTTCCAACACCCCAAGTAAAATCTTCCAATTCCAACCCAATACCTCAAAACCAACCACCTACACCCTCGCAGAAACCCCCCTAATTCTTCATTTGTTCCACCTTCTTGTTCCATTGACCAAATGGGTGAAAAACTTGCTTTGATTTTTTGAAGCAACTCCCTCTAATCCTTTATCCAAGCAAACCCCTCGTACTTCTAAGAAACCTCTAAAACCTTCTAAGAATCCATCCACTAAATCCCCTCCTATGATTCGAAAGAGGTTTAAGAGACCTCGTCAATCTTCTGATGACCAAATTCAACTTTTCACTTCCTCAACTACTTTCGAGGTATATTCAAGAATTTCCTACCATTATCATGGTATGAATATCCATAATTAGAATTGCAAGGGTACCTACATGTTCCCAATTAGGGACTATTTACATACCCTTTTTTTGTAAGTTTTCCCTTCAAATAATTGTCTTACAAGAAACTCATATAAGTGAGACCAAGGCGTTTAAGTTAATCAAGTCTTTTAGTCGTTATTGGAGTGGAGTTCCTCAACCCTCTTCTGGTTCTTTAGGAGGTTTGATCCTTGCATGGAGTTCTACATTAGCAAAGGCTCATGTGATTCCTATCTATTCTGAGGCTATTTATATTGTGATTGGTTTTCAGAATTGTGAAGTCTTTTTAATTTGTAATATTTATGCTAGCACAAACCAAATCATTCAAACATGTTTCTAGAATAGTTTTTCTTCCTTAGATTTTTCATCTTATTCGCATTTTTTAGAATTGTGAAGTCTTTTTATTTTGTAATATTTATGCTAGCACAAATCCAACCATTCAAACAAGCTTTTAGAATAATTTTTCTTCCTTTGGTTTTTCATCTTATCATCAGCTCTTATATAGAGATTTTAACTGTATACTAAATGTGGTTGAGAAAAAAAGGGGGCTTTTATATAAAGTTACTATGATCGGAACAAACTCAAATTCTCATTGATGTTCTTGAACATTAAAAACCACCACCATGAGAGATTAGAGCAATAGCCTTATATTGTTGATTTGAAATATGACTATAATGTTCTTAAATTTCAATTATGTTATGGAGAGACCGATTGAGCTACACATCAATTTGACTTTCAAACATTGAGTCCATTTTGAACACTAGTGATTAATAAAGTAGTCTTTTATTGTTTTTGGTAATAGAAAAAAGTTTTGAATTCTATATATCACACGATTTAATTGCTATTGTTAAGGTGTATTTGCTTTATAAGATCGAAAGATATGAGATGATAAAATATAGATTTTTATTTATTATTTAGTGCATATATTAGAAGAAAATAAAATTAAAAATATAAAATTAATATTATATCTAATATATATTAAATTTAAAAATATTATTAAGTCTAACTTTGGACAAGAATGAAGCAAAGAAGCTATTATTCTTTTAGTTCATATAATAAATAATTTGATTGGTAAGCCCAATATTCTATAGAGGATATTAGTAATGCTTTTGTTTCTTTCTACTCTGAGCTCTGGTCTTATCATGATAATAGTATTTTCAACGGTTCTTTACTTCCCCTGTCTTAGCTTGACTCTTCTCATTATGATACTTTGACTTCTCCTTTTAATACTAAAGAAATTTACTCTATTGTTAAATTTTTAGGGAATGGCAAAAGTCCTGGTCTTGATGGTTACACTTGTGAATTTTTTAAGAATTACTGAAATATTATCTCTAAAGATTTTGTATTTGCTTTTTATTACTTTCATGAGCATAATTCTATGCCTTCTGGCCGGAATGATACTTGTCTTATTTTTTTTTCTAAGATTAATAACCTCATTGGCATTAAGGATTTTAGGTCTATTGCTCTATGTAATGTTACTTATAGGATTCTTGCTAAGGTCATTGCTAATAGAATGAAGCCTTTTCTTAATGATTCGATCTCTTCTAATCAGTCTGCTTTTATAGCTGGTAAATCTATTCATGATAATATCTTTATTGCTCAAGAGATTATATATTCCATCCATAATTCTAAAGGTAAGAATCCAATTATTATGATTAAGTTGGATCTTGAGAAGGCTTATGATCTAATCTCTCGGAGCTCTATTATTAATATGTTAACCATTTTAAACTTTCTTGAGAATTTCATATGTTGGATTAAAGAATATATTTATAGTACTAATTTCACTTGTTGTATTAATGATGTAATCTCTAAAAAATTTACTGGTTCTTGTGGCATTAGACAAGGGGATCCACTATCCCCTTATTTCTATATCATTGTTAGTCATCTCCTATCTTGTATGCTTAATTCTACTGGTCTTAAAGGTAAGATTAGTTCTGTTAAGATCAAACATAAATTTGCTATTAATCATTTAATGTATGCTGATGATATTCTGTTATTTTTTAGGGCTACTGAGAAGTCTATTAATTGTGTTTTTAAATTTTTTTGACTTGTATGGTAAAATTACTAATCAAAAAATTAATTCAAACAAATCTGAGATTTTTTTCTCTCATAAAACTGCTCTTACTGTTAGGAATAGTATCTGTAGGAAGCTTAATATGAAAAGTGGTAAATTTTCTTTTAAATATCTTGGCACCTTAATTAGTCCTAGAATGCTTCATGCTTGTAATTATGATTTTTTGATTGATAAAGTTAGTGCTAAGTTGAATAATTGGAAGAAAAATAGTTTATCTCAAGTTGGTAGGATTGTTATTATCAAGTCTGTTCTAAACTCTGTTCCTATGTACTCTTTGTGTGTTAACTGGACTCATCAATGTGTCATGCATAAGATTAACTCTATTATAAAGAACTTTCTTTGGAGCTCTGATAGGGAGAAGCATGGGTTGCATTTAGTTTCTTGGAACCAGGTGACCTTGCCTACTTATTTGGGAGGTCTTGGTATTAGATCTTTGGATATTATGAGATATGCTCTGGTTGCTAAGAAAATTAATCAGATTCTTATTAAGCATAATTATTTATGGGTTGATGTTATTACTGCTAAGTATGATGCTTTATCTCTTTGGAATGAAAATAATTCTAAGACCACTACGGAAACTTATTTGTCATGCTGCTGATTTGTTAAAATTTGATTTTATCAAATTTATTTCGTCTGAAAATAATACTTTCATTTTTTTATGCTTGGATTTTTAAGATGCCCATGTCTATGAAACCTACTTTTATTAACATGGATATGATTGATAATAATCTTTGTGTGAGTTCTTTGATTAATAATGGTAACTGGAATCATGTTTTGCTTGATGATATGTTTGGTCCCTCGGTGGCGGCTAAGATTTCCAAGGTTTTCCCTCCTAGGTATCCCTGTGTTGATTGTTGGATTTGGTAGCCTGAAAAATCTGGTCTTATTTGTACAAAGTCTGCTTACAAGTTCATTGCGGCTTTAAATTATACCAACTCTTGTAATCATCCGAAGTGGGTTTTATTGTGGAAAACTAAGGTCGGTCCTCGGATTAAGAATTTCATTTGGAAGTTATTTCATCATAAGCTACCTACTTCGGATCGATTACATCGCTTTGGTATCATTAATTCTCCCGATTGTGTCCTTTGCGGCAGCCTTCTAGAAGACATTTCTAATTGTCTTTTAGAGTGTGAGGTAGCTAGGACTCTGTGGGAAGTAATGGACCGTCGGTTTAACGGTGTTGGCTTGTTGGCTCGGATTTTTTGTGGAAATAGTATTGTCCATCAAGATATGTTTAAATCATTTTCACCAATCTTGGCGGTAATCTGTTTCAACACTCTTTATATTCTCTGTTTGGTCCGGAAGAAGGCAGTCTTTGATCAAATAAGATCTTCTTATAACTCTTTGTTTGCTAAAGTCATCGCTCTTACGGTTGAATATGCTGATATCAATACATCTGAGGGAACAAAGAAGTCTAAAAGCTCTGGTAGTCTTTGGCCTCTGCCAAGAGATGGTTTCCTTAAATGGGATATTAATGCCTCAATTTCCATGGATAGCAATTTAGGTTCTTATGACGTTGTTTGTAGGAATAGTAATAATGATTTATGCTTTGTTATTGCTAGAATCAACTTTAATTTTTCTGTCTTGGAAAATGAGATTTTTGCTATTGAACTTGCTATTGATCAAGCTATTATTCTGAATCATAAGAAAATCACTATCGAATATGATTCAAAATTAGTGATAGATATGTGTAATAAAACTTCTGCATTAGATTGGCACATCAGAAATATTATTAATAATATTTGGTTGAGTGCAGGTAATTTTGAGGAGTTTTCGATTATTTATATTGGTAGAGATGCCAATAATTACTCAAGCACTCCAAATCCCGCCATATGATCCAGACCATCCTCCATTGTCATCGTGAGATTTTTTTTATATTGACTTTGTTACTTAGATACTATACTTATTTAATTTATTTTGTTTGGATATTGATACTTCAATTTTGTATTTGAATAGTTTTTATACTATTGTGGATAATTATAAATATAAGTATAATTATTTTGATGTATATCTTGATGTATTTGTAATGTGTGAATGAATGTGTGTATGAGTGTATAAGTGTGTGAGTTATGTATCAGATAATTTATCAATGTATCAATGGAAATTTTAAATTTTAAATTTTTTTCGTTTTGAGATTTACATCATCAGCAACGGCTTTCCCACGGCCGTCCGTGGGAAAGCTGTTGCTAAAAGTGTATCGAAAACCGTTGCTGATGACCTACAGCAACGGCTTAGCAACAGTCTTTTACTAACGACATTGCTACGGACTCACTAGCCGTTGCTATTAATGTTATCAGCAACAGTTCCATGTCTGTGGTAAAACCGTTGCGGTTAATAATTTTAGCAACGACCGTTGCTGATCCGTTGCTAAGTTATCAACGATGCGATTTTTTGCCACGGTTCCGTTGCAACGGTTGGCGCCGTTGCACGCCGTTGCTGATGCCCATTATTCCAGTAGTGTACGCTAGGAGGATGGAACGGAACTTCAATTGGGAACAAACTGGCCGCTTCATTTTTTTTATATTGTTTTTAGAGATATTTTTCTGTATTGTAACTCTGATAGTTGAATAATTTTTTCTTCTTTGCAAAAAAAATTACTTAAATCTTGACCGGTCAGACTTGCAATAAATAAGATCTAGTCTTCTTATTCATGATAATTACTCCTCCAAATTGAGTTGGTGAAAAAACAAACAATTTGATCAATTGCTTTTAATTTCTTAATGTATTCTGCTTAATATATATTGGTTCCAGGTATTTTCTTAAATTTTCATTTATTCAAGATAAGTTAATTTATTCTGCGTTTATTAAAATTATGATAATTATGTTAGGTAACTTTAATAATGATATTTACATTAGACTTAAAATATTTGTAAGGGCATAAATGAAAGCATGATGATTAGTAGGAACAAATATATAATATCTGTCTTAAAAAATTAAATATGTAAAAACCTTTAAAATATGTCGACAAAAATGTTAGCAGTTAGTATTCCACGTTAATGAAATCAAAACTATTTATTTGTCAGATTAATTTGGTTTTCTTGACCTATAAACTATTTATTTATATTATTAAAAAAGTGAATATTTTTATATATCGGCATAATTATACGGCGGATAAGATTATTCAATTTAATATTAAATTATTTCTATGAAATAAAGGACGGATAGAATGAGCTCAAAATGATGTTAATATTTGATGTGTCAGATGCACACTGCCTATCCTTCTACTTGCATGTCCCGATTTGCTGATGGCAACAAATGGACGGACAGTGATGGAGACCACTACCTAGCAGATGGCAATGATCTAATTACGTCAATTTGACTGACCAAATCGAGTCCAATCTCCCACGACTGCTCTTGATCTCGTGGACCCGATTCGGTCGATGGGATTTCCCATCACGGGCCATCCGAATTCGTTCGGACCGCCATGATCGGTTTGGATCACCCAACTGTAAGATGACGACCCCATTGTCTATTTCTTGTTCTTTAAGACGCAGGATTAGATCTAGAAATTGAAACAATTTTAATTTTATTATATTTTATTAATTAGTTGATAACATTATATCTAGAAACAATATTAAATAGTTGTTAAAAAAGATTTCATAAATTTGAAGGACTAAAGTGACATTTTTTAAAAAAAATGTAAGGACTAATTAAAAAAGTTTAAATCTGAGGGACGAAGGTAAAATTTTTAAACTTTAATAAAAGTTAAAGTGAGACTTAAATAAACACCAGAGTAAAATAAAGCTATTTAATTTCAGCGGTGAAAATGAAAATCTAAATAAAATTTAGTTCCAAAATTAATTCCTTTCCAACTATTGAACGGTTGTCACGTGAGAAATCCGACATCAAAATCCGCTCGTACTCCTTTCGTCGAAAAAAACTCGCGTGACACGGCCACGTTGAATAAATTCCCCAAACTAATCTTTTTCAGATACCTTTAAGAAATAAAATGAAATTATGAACTGTATATTTTAATTTAACGCATTCAGTATAATAATAATAATTAAAAAACCAAATGAAAACTTTTATCCATTAATTTTTCTTTATATATTAGAATTTGATGTGTATGATAATTGATTATTATTTTTATGATAATTTTTATTTATTCTTTTGTTCTCAATAAATGATTATTTAGAACTAATTTTTTATTTAAAAAATATATTTGGCATAAAGTTATTTTTACTGATAAATAAATAAAAAATATTTCCGTAGGAATATTTTTATTCAAAGTTAATTACAATTTTTTACTATGAATATTAATATATTTAAGGAATATATCTAAAATTAATTATTAGGTATCTTATAAGATAGAATAAATGTTATCTTATTAGGTTGTATACTTTAATGCACTAAGGGCTGATTTGGTACATTGTATAGTACTAACATGTATAGTACTAACATGTATAGTACTAGTCTGTATTAATTAATCTATATAGTACTAATTTATATTGTACTATTATTACACAGTATTTGATGCACATATGTACTAATTGTAAGAAAAAATAATGTCATAATAATTACATGAATTTAAGAACACCAAAAATACAATAGAGAAATAAGAAAAGATCTTACTTGACATAGGTAAAATTAAAGCGGAAGTAATTTTTTGGGTCTCCAGAAATAACTAAATTTTTCTCTACATCACTTTCTAAAAAAGCTCTGCTTTGATGGGGAAAGCAACAATGAGTTAGGATTTTTAATCTTTATCATCTCGTACGTGTAGAAGGGACCTAGCCTCTATTTGACTATTTATAATTGATTAAATGGATCATCTCCATCACAGGCTTCATTAATCGGGCCTACACTTGACAAATCACACCAATCAATATTAAATGTTTCGAGCTCAAGTCACATGGATCATATTAAATGAGTTAATATGCATCTCAAATAGGATCATAAGATTAACCTACTACTCTGTATGGATTAGTACGTATTGACTAACCTCTATAATATAATATACATTATAATATTATATTATATGTAATATAATAATATAATATAATATAATATAATATATTTATTTATTTATTTATTTGCGATAAACATAAATGACTATATTAATCTAGGGTAAGTAGGATCAAAATGATCCATTACAAAAACTTATTCCAATTCAGGTGGTCGAACAACATACCATACCTGAGAGGAATGACCCACACGGGCCCAGTTTGCAGCCCAATGGGTTGCTTTATTACACTCCCGATACACAAATTTGAATTCAATTGAATTGAAATTTGATGTTAAGTCAAAAATATCATGAAAAGTAGCCTGAATCCTCCAGTCCGAGTAGATCTTTTGATTAAGTCCATCCATCAAATTTTTGAAATCCGATTCAATGATAACATCCCCAAGATATTCTTGCGTAGCAAAAATAAGAGCTTCCTTCACAGCAAAAGTTTCAGCATGAAGAACATTAGGCATGTTATTGAGAAAACTACAAGAAGTAAATAATGGATTTTTCAAATGATTTCTAATAACAAGCCTAATACCAATATCATTACCATCCACCGAGGCATCACAGTTTATTTTAACAATATTTGAGGGAGGGGCAGTCCATCTGCATAAGATAAGGGAGATGCTGCCGAAATTTAGAAAGAAGTTAGTGGTTAAAAGAAGTACTTAGTGCAATATGAATAACATAAATCCCGAATGAAATAGGACAATCTCACCTAAAGGCATTAGCCAAAGAAATTATCATTGATTGACATAATCATGTTGGCTGATCGAAGTTGGATGTACCAACGTCTTGATCGTGGAGCTTTAACGAATGAGTTTCGATTAGGCATAACGTACTTCCTAAATTTCGCCTATTCGAATCGGAAATTCGTTAGCGTCGGTGATAAAATCCGATGTCCGTGCCGCATTTGCTTGAATGGACGATTTTTGGATCGGGAGACTGTCACTCTGCATCTATATAGCAAAGGATTTGCACCAAGATATTTTCTATGGACTTGTCACGGGGAGTCACATGAAGTCGGGACGTCGAGCAATCCTGTCGTTCAGACATATGGTGAATCTTTCTTTGCTGGTGCTTCTTCATCCAGTCAATCTAATCCTTATAGAACTATGATATTAGATAGTCTTGGGGGTCAATTCCACCTAAATGATAATGTTGATCGGCTAGTTACTCAGACATCAGTCCCATCAGATACTACAACAGTTGATATCACAGAAGTACAAACTGCGATAGAGATGGAATTGCCGAATAAAGAAGCTGTAGAATTTTACGAGATGTTGAAAGCTGCCGATGAACCTTTGTATGAGAATTATCCTAAATACAGTAGATTTTCAGCAATGACACAGCTCCCAAACATCAAAGCCGATTGTAATATCAGCGGGGTTGCGTATGATCGGATTGCAGGATTGATTAATGGAATGTTGCGTACTAATAACAAGTTTGAGCCAACTTTTTATAAAACTAAAAAGCTGATGAGAAAATTGGGACTTGAGTACGAAAAAATACACGCGTGCCAAAATAACTGCATTTTATATTATAAAGAAAATATGCAGTTGGATAAATGTCCTATATGTCAACATCCTCGTTACAAGGAGAAGAAATCGGTCCGACAGAAAAATATCCCGTTTAAGGTGCTTCGGTATTTTCCACTAACACCGAGGCTTCAAAGATTATTCATGTTGAAAAAGACGGCCCCTTACATGAGTTGGCATGCAAGAAGTCGTGATGATACAGTAATGACTCATCCATCCGACAGTGAAGCATGGAAATATTTGGATACATGTTATCCTTCATTTGCTAGGAATACTAAAAATATCAGATTGGGATTGTGCACATATGGTTTTAATCCGTTTGGACATTCTGCAACTTCTTATTCAGTTTGGCCAGTGCTGTTGACAGTTTATAATTTGTCATCGTCAATGTGTATGAAAGATGAATTTATTTATCTTTCGATGATTATTCCGGGTCCTAAGGGTTCGCGAAAAGAAATTGACGTGTTTCTCAGACCCTTGATAGATGAATTGAAATCATTATGGACTGAGGGAGCTGTCACTTATGATTGTCATCGGAAGCAAAACTTCAATTTAAAGGCTGCGATCTTGTGGACAATCAATGATTTCTCGGCATACGACATGTTGTCTGGTTGGAGCACTCACGGCCGACTCTCTTTTTCGTATTGTATGGAACACTCTAAATCAATCAGTCTTTAGAACGGAAGAAAAATCTCATTCTTTGATTGCCATCGTCGATTCATACTGGCTAACCATCAGTATCGAAAAAATCGTAATAAATTTACTAAGGGCGGAGTCAAAAGAGATGGGTCACCACCGATGTTGTCTGGTGAACAAATGTTAGCACGTGTTTCAGCACTTCCAGAGATAGTATTTGGTCGGAATGAAAGAGTGTCAGGCTTTGGTCAAACACATAACTGGGTGAAAAAAAGTATCTTTTGGGAATTGCCCTATTGGAGTTCATTATTGATTCGACATAATTTAGATGTCATGCACATTAAAAAAAATGTGTTTGATAATATTTTTAACACTTTGATGGATGTTTTCGGAAAAACTAAAGATAATGTCAAAGCCCAACATGATCTGAAAATACTTTGTAAGAGGCCAGAGTTGGAGTTACAAGAGGTCCACGGACGATATCTGAAGCAGAAGGCCCCGTATGTGTTAAATGAACAACAGATCAAAGATGTTTGTAAATGGATAAAAGAACTCATATTACCCGATGGATATGCCTCAAACTTATCTCGATGTGTGAACGTCGATGATTGTAAAATATCAGGGATGAAGAGCCATGATTGTCATGTATTCATGCAGAGATTGCTTTCGATCGCATTCTGAGATCTTCTACCTGATAATATTTGGGGTCCGTTGACTGAATTAAGTATGTTTTTTTGAAACATTTGTGCAAATGTCATTCGATTCGAAGATATGTCAACACTTGAAAGTAATATTGTTGAAATTATATGCAAGCCGGAGCAGTTTTTCCCTCCTGCCTTTTTTGACTCGATGGAGCATCTACCGATACACTTGGCATACGAGGCACGAGTTGGTGGCCCCGTTCAATACCGGTGGATGTACTTATTTGAAAGATACATGAATCGTCTGAAGAAAAAAGTAAAGAACACTGCAGTTGTTGAAGGATCAATATCTGAATCGTATATCATCCAAGAAATTTTAACATTCTGCTCATTTTACTTTGAATCAACAGTACAGACAAGATTTGATCGTCTCCCACGTAACGACGACGAGGGAGTTCGACATTCAGATGGACGTTTAAATATATTTTGTCACTCTGGTCGTGCTTTTGGTTCTCATCCATCTCGACACTAAGTGAGAAATAGTATCATTTGACACACTTGTATGTATTACTCAATTGTTTGGATAATTGAGTGCTTTTGTTTGGATATTGATACTTCAATTTTGTATTTGAATAGTTTTTATACGATTGTGGATAATTATAAATATAAGTATAATTATTTTGATATATATCTGGGTGTATTTATGATGTGTGAATGGATGTGTGTATGTGTGTATGGGTGTGTGAGTTATGTATCAGATTGTATCAATGTATTAATGGAAATTTGGTCATCAGCAACGGCTTTCCCACGGTTGTACGTGGGAAAGTCGTTACTAAAAGTGTATTGTAAGTCATTGCTTTATAACATCAGCAACGGTTTAGTAACGGTCTTTCACAAACGGCCTTACCACGACCTCACGGGCCGTTGCTAATAAGGTTATCGGCAACGGCCCGGTGTCCATGGCAAAGCCGTTGCTGATAGTGTTATTAGCAATGGCCCGATCGGCCGTTGCAGCGTCGTTGCTAAATTATCAACAACGCACTTTTCTGCCACGGCTACTTTGCAACGGGTCGGGCCGTTGCAAGCCGTTGCTGATGGTTTTCAGCAACGGCTCATCAACGACTTTAACCGTTGCTGATGCCCATTTTTCCAGTAATGTATGTCTCTGATTTCCCTCAGGGACTTGGGTTTGCTCATAGGCCTTTAAGAAGACAATAATCTGTCTCATCAAACTATTAGGGGAGAGCTGCCGCGCTTGGTGCAGTTTTTCATTCTGGGAGAACCAGATAAACCATAAGGATACGGCAATCGACCGCTTGTTTTGATGACAAATCAAATTATCATCCAAAAACAAGAGGTTACTACCAAGTATCCAAGTAGAACTATCTGAAGGCAGGTTTGGAAGGTAATTGTTTTTGAGGAGGTGCAGGACAGTAGTAGTATAAGTACAGGAGCAAAAGATGTGTTCAAGAGTTTCAGAACACATATCACAAAAAATACAACTATTGTTTTGGGACAGACCTAGATAGTAAAGCGTATCCATAGTGAGCAATCTACCATGAGCAATTTTCCAAAGAAAAAGTTTAATTTTTTCAGGAACAGCAAGCTGCCAAATAGAGTTCCAGTTAAAGGGGAAAGGAGATATGGCAGTAGAAGGCTTAAGGAGGAATGAATAAGCCGCAGCAGTGGTAACTCTACCCCTAGAGTTGTCAGTCCATACCCAAGTATCATCACAGGGATTACGGGGCAACTCAAGTGTAGTAATATGATCCCACAGTTTATTATCAAACATGACCAAACCTACATTATGGTTCCAGCTTTGATTAGCAATTAAGCAAGAAATAGAAGTATGCTCAGTAACCATGGTATTGTCAAACAAAGTAGACTTTAGACATAAAGGAATATCCAAGCACCAGTTATCACTTAGAACAAAAGAATCTATGCCTGAATTAATGATTCTTTTAAAGCCAACATGCAATTGTTCAAAAGCCTCAATGAACAATCTCCAGGACCAGGAACATTGGTTAGGAGGGGAAAGTTGAAGGGAATTTACCAAAGAGTACTTGGATTTGATCAGATCAACCCACAAGGATTCATGGTTGTTAAGGTAGGCTTCAACTCTTTTAGTTTGAAGAGAAATACTTTGGAGCTGAATGTTTTTGATACCCAAACCACCTAATTATTTGGGAAGAGTAGTGTTACTCCAAGAGATTAGGTGCATCCTTTTTTCTTTTTTTGTCAAACTGTTATGTCATAAAAAATTGCTAATAAGGGAGTTAATTTTGGTCATACTTGTTTGAGATAATCAAGAAACAGACATAGAATGGATAGGGATAGAGGTAAGAACAGATTTGATTAGAGTAATCCTACCAGCTTGGGATAGATACTTGGTTTGCCAAGAACCCAATTTGGAATTAAGCTGATCAAAGAGGAAGTCATGAGCATTTTTGTGGGACCTGCGAGGAGGTATAACAACACCCAAGTATTTGAAGGGAAATGAGCCTTCATGAATACCTAATTTAGTGCAAATGCTGGTTTTAATGGTTGGGAGGGTATACTTAGGGAAAAAATAGCAGATTTTTGGAGATTTACCTTTTGATTAGTAAGTTGAGCATAATGGGCAAAGATGGTTTTAAAACTACTAATGCTAGTATCATCGACTTTAAAAGCAAGAAGAATATCATCGACAAACATAAGATGACTGATAGCAAAAGAGTTGTTTATCCTAGGAGGGGTAAAAAGTTATCATACATCTTTTTGATCAATAAAGTCAAGGTCTGGGCAACAATGATATAAAGGAAGGGTGATAAAGGATCACCCTGTCGAATACCCCTAGAAGATGGAAAGAAACCAAAAATATTGCCATTCACCATGCAAGCAAAAGATGCAGTGGATATGCAAGCTTTGATCCCACTGATAAATAGAGGAGGAAAATGACAAAATTCCAAGACCAAAAGAATAGCATCCCAAGATAAGGAATCATAAGCCTTCTCCAGATCAAGCTTAACAATAATGTAAGATTTTCTGCTCTTAGAGCTGAAAATTGTGTATATAATATAATATAATATAATATAATATAATATAATATAATATAATATAATATAATATAATATATAATAATATACACTATAATATTATATTATATGTAATATATTATAATAATATAATATAAAAAATATATAATATATTCTATCGTTAAAAATATTTTATAAATTAAAATTATTTTAAAAATATTATATATATATATTTAATATTTTTTAATTTTTGACCGGAGATAAAATGAGTATCCAAAATATTGAAAATTCTAGTGCAGACTAATGAAGAACTTTGAGAATGTATTACTAATACATCTTATAACAGCTTATGAGGTACTATTTTTAGTGCAGATATTAGTTAATATTCTTCTCAAATATTGTATAGTATTATCCTAATGCATGAGACTTATACAGGGTATCAAACGTACCCTAAATATCATATAATATCTTATCTTATAAATATGGTGTATTAAAAAGGGAGCTTTTTGTGAAACCACTTGTGCTCTAGTGGTAGTAGCATCTGGCTATGTTGTCTTTGGTCTTGGGTTCGATCTAGGGGTGGCAATTTTATCCGCATCCGCTAACTAAAAACCGCATCCGCACCGTATCCGATCCATATCCGCAAGTAAAAATGGATATGAATACGGATACGGATTTAGAAAACTTATATCCGCGCGGATATGGTGCGGATACGGATATGACTGTGGATCCGCACCATATCCACACCGTATCCGCACCGCCTATCCGCGTCTCTGAATTACTATTTTGCCCATACAAGTTATTAATATATATAAGAGCTCCATGGTAATTTCATGTCAAGATAAATTTTGAAGTATATTATATATTTATTTTGGATCAATGAATTGGTAATTTATTGGTTTTTTAAATCAAATATATTATTTTAATATTTTTTTATTAAATACGGTGCAGATACGAATGTGGTACAGATATCCGTATTTGAAGCGGTGCGGATATGGATATCCATATTCACATCCGTAGCGGATACGGTGCGGATACAGATGGGCGGATATGGGGTGCGGTGCAGATACGGATAATCCAGTATTTGCACCGTATTCGATCCGTTGCCAGCCCTAGTTCGATCCCTCGTTGTAGCGCTTAATGTGCCTCTTTTCACGTCGATGTGTACGATTTGTAATGGCTATATTATAAATCCAATTTAAAAAAAAAAGGAAAAAAAAAGGGAGCTTTTAATCAAATTAAGGCATCTTGAAATTAACTCAATAATACGCTATAATCGGAAAAAAAAAACGCTATAATATATTTTCCCATAATAAAAATAATTTCCTAACTTTAACCAATATTTAATTATAATATATTCTCGTTTCCTTTTTCTTTCTCTCCGCATTAACGCGCACACAGACTCTATATCTCAAGCTCAACTGGCACGCAGTTGCAGTCACTTCTTCTTCTTCTTCTTCTTCTTCTTCCACGCTGCAATTTACTGTTAGCCGTGGCCGAAAGTTTATAAGCATTTTGGTCCATGTTTCATCGCCATTAAGGCCCTCATCATCGCCTTGACCTTGTTGTTCTCTGCATCAAGAGCTTGAGAAGTAGGAATAAGGGATGGAGAAGAAGCAAGGTTTCTTCTCGTCACGGAGGGGCGAGGCCGCCAGGGGACTGTCGCCGGCGCGGAGGTCCAGGTCGGAGAGCCCCCGGCGGGGCCCGTCGCCGATGGCGGAGTTGCTGCTCCTGCCGCGTCGATGGAAGCGGCTTGGTCCCCCGGCGGAGCCGGTGGTCCCGAGGTCCGGTAGCTTGGCACCGCTGATGGAGGGGCCGGACACTGGAGAGGCGGTGTTGGACGAGGCCGCGAGGAAGGAGCGCGGGTGGGGGCAGTGGGTGAAGGATCAGTTTTCGCGGGCGCCGTCCGTCTCCGCCGTCTCCTGCCGGCGGTCCGACCTAAGGCTGCTACTTGGGGTCATGGGGGCGCCCCTCGGCCCTGTCCACGTCTGCTCCACCGAGCCGCTTCCTCACCTCAGCCTCAAGGATACCCCTATTGTGAGCGCCCTTCTCCTACCCTAGATTTTGGTATCTATCTCTTCACATTTTCCCCCATTATCTCAGTTACTTGTCGACGTCGTGTAGAACCCATCGAGTAAAAATGGCCATTTATTTTATATCAATCTGGCTGATGAAGCAAAGGTGCTTGACGAAATGACAGACAAATGTACTACGAAGTGAATGCATATTTTGATTACACATTTTAATGGGAAACTTCTGTTGTGATCTTCTTGCGATGTGTTCATCTCATTTCTAGTTGATCACTTTTGAACTGAGACTTTCTTTGATATGGATCTTTGATCCGAATTTGGATTTTCCGATCGATAATTCTTTGTGCCTTTTTGCGTAACTTTCATTTAATTTTCATCATAGGAAACCTCATCGGCCCAGTACATACTTCAGCAGTACATAGCTGCATCTGGAGGTTTTAGGTCGTTGAGCTCCATTAGGAATACTTATGCAATGGGGAAAGTGAGGATGACAGCAACCCAGTTCGAAACGGCCACCCGGGTCATCAGGAACAGGAACTCATCACAAGATGTAGAATCCGGTGGCTTTGTGCTCTGGAAAATGGCACCTGAGATGTGGTACATTGAGCTTGCCGTTGGTGGCAGTAAGATCCATGCTGGTTGCAGTGGCAAACTAGTCTGGCGCCACACACCATGGCTCGGCACCCATGCTGCCAAGGGCCCTGTTCGACCTCTTCGCCGGGCTCTTCAGGTATTTGATATAACCTTTTTATGTGGAGCAAAATCCTTCAATTAGTTTGCTTTTGCCTTGCTAGATTCTTGAGTTTCATCACATTTATGATACCTTTGGTTGAGAAAATCTAGTTTTTGTATACTTAGGGTATTGATCCATTGACCACAGCAAGCACGTTTGCCAATGCGCGATGCATTGGAGAGAAGGTTGTTAACGGGGAAGATTGCTTCATCCTCAAGCTTTGTACAGATCCACAAATGCTCAAGTCAAAGAGTGAAGGACCAGCTGAAGTAATTAGGCATGTTTTATTTGGTTACTTCAACCAGAGAACTGGGCTTCTCATCCATATGGAGGATTCCCATTTGACTCGAGTCCAGTCGAGTGCCGGTGGTGATTCCGTCTACTGGGAAACCTCAATCAACTCTTCCATTCATGACTACCGCCCCGTAGACGGTATGATGATTGCCCACTCTGGTCATTCAGTAGTCACTCTTTACCGGTTTGGAGAAGTGGCCATGAGCCACACAAAGACCAGGATGGAGGAGGCTTGGACTATTGAAGAGGTAGCCTTTAATGTCCGAGGCCTCTCTGTGGATTGTTTTATCCCCCCAGCTGATATCAAGTTTGGGTCTATCAACGAAGCCTGCGAGCTGCTCCAAGGAGACAGGGGGAAGAGCATCACTGCTAGGACTCATTGGCCTAAGGTTGCAGCTCTAGGGAAGTCATACATCAACGACGATGACAGTAATGTCATGTGGAGGGTGGAAGTATAATCCTAATACTACATAAGAATATAAAGATTTGAAGTTGATTGAATTGTCAATACTGAACTTGTTAGTTCTTCATCTCACTGATTGACTGACCACGAATTGAAATATAGGTCTACAGAAGCTAATTTTTAGGAGCTTTGGAGTTTGCTTAATGTTTCCCTGTAAATAGGGAAATAATGGTTAACTGATCTTTAATCTAGTAGGATCTAGGGTTCTTAGTCATAGTTACAACTTCGGTTGGTATTTCTTTCAAAGTTACTGAAAGGAGAGGATTATATTATAAAGGTGTTGATGCCTCTCTCCAAGCAACTAGTCAATTTTGCCAGTGCCGACAACTTCACATCAAAGTGGCAAGCCTTGGCGCAACAGTAATGTTGCTCTACTGGCCTCAGTACAGAAAACAACTTCTATTAAGTTTTCTCATGTGTGTTTTGATTGTTTATTTGGGATGAAAATTGTTCAGTACTTTGGATTGGAAGTGGTGCTTGGATTTTAGTTTCACAGCCTACTCCTTCCATGCATGTTGAGTCTTGGTCTCAATAACTTTATGTAACTAAATTTATGATGTTCATGTTGGATAAATTCATGTAATTTATGTGTGGCATCATTTAATCTCTCCCTTACCCTTCTCCTTGACTGCAACCTGAGTGCATTGATGTTGTTGGGTCCAGAGTCATACTCATCTTGAGTGCATTGATGCTGCTTTGACAGTGAAGGTAACAGATGGTGGAGGATAGCTGAAGTCTAACGGTGAGTGCGTGTTTCTTTCGTAGGAAAAGAAAGGATATAATAAAAGATGAATTAATATTTATTATTTGTTTAGTGCATGAATTAAAAAAAATAAGTATAAAATTAATATTATATTCGGTATATATCGGATTTAAAAAATTTATATTTAATTTATCCTTATCTATTATCCAATTATATTCTATCCAATGAAGCAAACATATTATAATTATAAGCGGGTCGGATCGAATGGACTTGATCTGGGTTTTCCGGTTAGGGTCAAGAAACTCGAAACTTGCATTGATGATTACCTTGGGGCATGATCACATCAAATTGTATAGTACAAGTGCTTTAGAATTTGATATTTAACATCATCAACTGGATTAAACTTGCACATCATTATGGTGTTCCCAAGCCATGCTCATGAATTGATGAGCATGCTGCTCATGGGACAATGCACACTTGATGGGAGGTGTGTTATGGGGAAGAGAGAAGCCACTTGATTTTGTGAGTTTTGAGCCGCTTGTGTACTTGTTCCCTGGAAGTAACTTTTCATTTTTAATGGCTTAAATTCAGGAAAATGCAATATAGCTTAAATAAATTCTTTTTTGTTTGATTTAGTTTTCAGTAATTTCTCAAAATTTAATTTTGAGAAATAAAAATTTTCAGATTCGAATTTTGAGATCAAAATTCTCAAAATCGAAACATAATGAATTGGGTACCCATTTTATTCTTGGGCCATTAGAGACGATCTGACTATGGTCAAAATTATATATATATATATATATAATTTAAATTTATAAATTAATTTTTATGATAAAAATAAAATATTAGAGTAAAAAATATATTTTCAAACTTTTTAATGCATTAAAGATTTTTGTACAAAGTCTATAAATTAAAATTAAAATTAAAAGTTATGAAATATTTTGATATAAAATATTTTTTTTGGATCATAGCTCATCTTTTGTATCATTAAAAAATTATTTCATGAATTCAAATATTTTTTAAAAAATTATGAAATTATTATAGACTTTGCATAAAAATCTCTAATGAGTAAGAGACTTTTGTTTATATTAATTTTTTAATTATATAAAAATAAAATTTAATTCACAAAAAATATATATGTAATATAAAATATGTGCTAGAGTCTATTAAAATATTTTGGATAAAAAATACTTTAATATTTTTATTTTAAATTTAATTTTATAGACTTTGGACAAAAATCTCTAATGTATTAGAGACTTTTGCCCAAAGTCTATAATAGCTTTATAATTAAAAAAAAAAATTAATTAATGAAATATATTTTTTAAAATACAAAAGATGTGTTGTGATTCAAAAAAATATTTTTCATCAAAATATTTCATAATTTTTAATTTAAATTTAAATTTATAGACTTTTGTGCAAAAATCTCTAATGAATTAAATAATTTGAAAATATATATTTTAGACTCTAACACCTCATTTTTATTATAATTTTTTTTATAAATTAAAATTATTTTTAAAATTATTTTATATTTTTTTTTAATTTTTAACTAAAGTTTCTAAGTTAGATACTTTGACATAGGGGTAAAATATGTATTAAATCAACTAGGTTATTGTTTTGAGAAATTTGACCCTCAAATCCAGATATGAGAATTTTTCTCTCCCAAAATTTGGTTTCGAAAAATTCCTATTTAGTTTTTTAATAGATCAATTTGATTTAGACCTTGCTAATTAATTTTTGCTGAAGTAAATCAAATAAAGATCACACAACAAAAGTAATTTTGTCGAAAATAATAAAATAATAACTTTGGCAAAATTATAAGCATAGGGAGAGAAAATGATAAAATCATAAATAAGATTAGATATTTTGCAAAACAATAAATCTCAATATGCAAATGATTTTCGTAGAGATTTTTTTATCGAAGATCGTTAAATTTCAAGTTTTCATTTTCATGAACTTTGTAAACATGTAAAATATAAGATTTACTATCATATCAATTTAATAGAAAATATTAACCTAACGATGAGATAGATGTGTTAACAAATGGGTGATTAGTAAATAATTTTATTATATTATTAATTTTAAGACAGTTTTTTTTTAGCACAATTAATCTACCTCAATCATGCAAATAATCCAACGGTTATGAATGCCGAGAGAGCTGATCTGATAAGTGCATGACATGATTCGGGCGAGAGGAGATGTGAGCTGCACTCAAGTCCGAGTCTTATCCCGATCATACCTGAGTCTTATCTCAGATCGCATCTGTATAAAAATATCAGATTTACTTTTGATTGACATCTAATAATTTGGTAAACTTGTTCAACTCAATAATAAGATGTTTGATGTGTAAATTTTCATGGTTAAACCAATTTGGAGCTAGCCAACATGTGTTTCGATCAAACCTGAATCAAATAGAGGTGATTTCTATTTGAATTGTTTTCTTTAAGATTTGAGCAACCCTAAAGGGCTAGAAATACTATAATGTCCTAGAATTCCTTGATGGCCACAAGCTTCAATTTTTTTTGAACTTGTTGCAGTATCTTGCTTTCCACGGTAACCTATGATTTTTTTTAAAAATGAAATAAAAATTTTACATTTTAATATATCATTATATATAAATAGAATAATTTATCGATTTTTTGTCATATATAAATAAAATAATTTATCTATTTTTTTTTCAAAACTTATATATATAAAAGAAAGCAACATATCAAATTATAATCAAAATTTGAATTTAAAATTATAAAAAGTTAACGAAAATAAGATTTGAATTTAAATTTATTAAAATAGTCATAATAAATTGGATAAATAAAATCCTTACACGAGTTTGTTATTTTTTTAATTATAAATTTTAGTTTTTTATTTACATTTATTTTTTAAAAAATCTTGGTAATTTTTAATCTTACTAAATTTATTCCTAAAAATTATTAAGAATATTAAAATACAATTTAAATTATTAAGAATATTAAAATATAGTTTAAATATAATTTCAAAATTAATTTACAATTGAAATTTAATTAATATAATTAAAACTTTTAAATTAAACATTTATATACCTAAATTTTTGAAAATAAATTATCATATTATTAGAATATTATAAAATAATTATGAATAAAAACTTTTAGTAAGATTAAAAAATTACCAAGAATTTTTTTAGAAAAATAAATTTAAATAAAAATAAAAATTAATAATTTTTAAAAATAACAAACTCATCTAAGAATTTTATTTATCTAATTTATTATAACTATTTTAATAAGTTTAAATTCAAATCTTATTCATTTTTAACTCTTTATAATTTTTAATTCAAATTTTGATAATATTTTTTTTATATCTAATGTTGTTCTTGCCTGAGAGCCGGGATCTTCCGATTCGACGTCTCTTGTCGTCTGGTTCAGTAGGGGGGGCTGCAAAAGATACTCCGATGCCCAAATTAGGGTGACTCCAAAGTGGAGATTTATGAAATTGGAACTTAGAGTTACATAGGTGCGCCGTGTCTGTATATATTACAGGTGGAGATGATCATGATGTCCGATAATATCGCTAGGATTATTGCCCCAAAATAGATCGAGGCCAATTCCGGAGATGACGGGTTTATGATGGTATATCCTTTGTGATAAGGAAGGACGTCTGGCCTGGCTTGATTCTGGCTCAACAGTGTTGTTTGGGCGGGGCCGCACGTACGATTTGGTTTAGATGAAGGATGGGGCGCTGCTGGGTCGAGTCCGATTGGGCCCAATAGTTCTTATCCAGTCTACAACCCTCGAGCTCGATTGGAGTTTATAGGACCGTATGCCGATCTCTAAGTGAGGTCGATCTTCATGACTCCGGTTAATCACGGGATGAGTACACGACTTTTGATGCATTGCCTTGGTATTCGAGTTGGATGTGACGCTTGTGGAGGTTCTTTCAGGCGTATGCCACCTGTTCAGCAGATATATCTTTTGACACAAAAAGCAATCATGATCAAAGATTCGTTATGTTTGATGGAGAGTAATGCCTTGCAGATTCGTTAGTTATAGTGACGGTTTGTGTTTTGGGTCTATAAATAGTTCCCCTGCTTGTTTGTGTGTTATGGAAATCATAGATTGGGAGGTGTCGAGATTACCATCCTATCAGAAGTTGCTTGTATTTGCTCGACGAGGAGTTCGCCTTTTGCCGTGGGTTTGTACCATCGGGCTTAAGAGGAGGGTCGACGATGAGAGGCCCATTGTTAGTTCGCTTTGCCAGACTTATGCCAGGGGCACTTCCCTCGATGCTCACTTAGGGAAGGCATTCACTACAAGAAATCTGGGTTTTAGTGAAGGTCGCGACCCTCACTAAAATCTCATATGACCCTCACTAAAGACTTTTAGTGAGGGTCACCCGGCCCTCACATGTAGTCAGAAAAAGTTTCGTCACTAAAAATATAGGTAAGGATTATGTTCCGACCCTCACTAAAAGGTGGCTTTCGTGAGATAAAATTGACCCTCACTAATTCTCATATTTAATGAGGGTCGACCGCGGATCTCACTAAATATGAGAATTTGTGAGGGTTGGTTCTGCCTCACGAAAGCTACTTTTAGTGAGGGTCGGAACATGACCCTCACCTATACTTTTAGTGACGAGACTTTTCCTGACGGCGTTTGAGGACCGGGTGACCCTCACTAAAAGTTAGTTTTCATGAGGCAGAATCGACCCTCACTAAATATGAGAATTAGTGAGGGTCGGTTCTGCCTCACGAAAGCTACTTTTAGAGAGGGTCGAAATATGACCCTCACCTATACTTTTAGTGACGAGACTTTTTCTAACGGCGTGTGAGGTCCGGGTGACCCTCACTAAAAGTATTTAGTGAGGGTCATATGAGGTTTTAGTAAGGGTCGCGACCCTCACTAATTCCTACATTTTGTGAGGGTCGATGACTGTTGGCTTAAGGATCTAAGCTTTCATCTTCATTTTGATGATAACAAACAAATATTTAATCAATGTGTGAGGTTTTGAGTTCAGGTTGAGGTTGCGATAAGAATGCTATCTTCGTTCGGAGAAACAAAAGGAAAGATTGTCAAGAAATGATAGAAAAGAACGTCAAAGAAAGGCTTGGGTATAAATTAAGTAGAAATCATGTAATATACCCGTAGGATGATTTTATCCCAAGCCAAATTGTAAAATTATCTAAGTTGATACGTGGTAACTAAACCCCAAAAAAGCATGTAACAAATTTAAAGTAAAAATCAACCTCAGCCTAAGTTCGGTCGACCGATCGATCGACCGAACAAGGTAGATCTTTGGCGGCAGCCAATTCGATTGACCGAATGTTGCGAAAAAATGACAGTAGCCATTCGGTCGATCGAAGTTAGTGAAGAAATCACAGAAGGATGCGTAGGTCGACCGGTCGGTCGACTGACCGAAGCTAAAATTTGGCAGAAGGCTCATCGGTCGACCGGATTGCAAATCATAGATCGCGCGACTAGCCTTCAGTGCATCAGTCGACCGATCGATCGACCGGATAAAAAATTGCAAATCGCGTGCCTGGCTTCCTTGCATCGGTCGAGTAGATCTGGGATTGATGAAGCTGCGACTCATTCGGCCAACCCGTTGGTCGATCAAACAGTGCAGAAATCAAACAGAACGCAAATAGTCGACCCGTCGGTCGATTGGACGGTACGAGTTAAGGCTGTAACGGCTAGTTTTTGCCTGTTTAACAACCCATTGAGTCGAGGGTTATAAATAATCCTCACCTAACTTTTTTAATTCTTCTTGGATATATTATTGAGCATTTTTTAGAAGTGATTCGAAGCCTTCAAAGAGATTGATTGCAGCGGTCTCTGCTCTTCCGTCAACGTTCTTCTTTAAGCGCCAATTGCTCCTCAACTCTGCTACGACTTAATCTCATTTACTGACGAGTTGGAGGTTCCAAGGCTTGGAAAAAAACATTTAATCTTGGTTTACTCTTTAAGCTCTTTTGATTGTATTTTAATTGTTATTTAAACTTGGTTTTCATTTGATTTGAGCTTGTATAACACCTAGAGTGTAGGTCTTGAAATTGGGTGGTAGCCTTGGTGTTTGAGGTTTAAATCCACCGTTGCAATTAAACTTAGTTTGCTAGGATTAAGTGAGTTGTCCCTTAGGGTTGAGGTGGAAGAGTGCTCTCGATAAGATGACGGAGACTTCCGAGTGTGGAAGTGCCTTAGGTAGAGAGTGAGACTCTTCGAGTCAAAGTCCTCTGTGTAAGGGAAACCGATTTAATCTAGTTAAACTAGTATTGAAATCCTAAGCGGGGTGCTTAGGTAGTGGAGTAGGCAATGGGGCCGAACCGTTATAAATTTATGTGTTAGCATTGTTATCTATTATTGTTTGTGCTTAATTGTTTTATCTTGCTTCCACATTTAATCGCAAAATTGCAACTTGCCTAAACGATTTGAGAAACGATTAAAATTGGAATTAGACTAAAGATTTAGTTAACACACTATTCACCCCTCTCTAGTGTTGCCATTTAGCCAACAATTGATATCAGAGCAAGTTGTCGTTTGAGATTTCACCATCTCGTCTACATCTAGTCTCGATCCAAAAATGGCACTAGAGTTGGCAGCGTCTATACCACCTAGGTTTGATGAGTCAAACTTTAGTCTTTGGAAAGGAAGAATGTATACATTCTTAAAGACTCAAGGTATAGGTGTGTTTAATTTGTTAAAGTCAAAATACATAGAACCTAAGGAAAACATAGTTACATGGACCCAAGAATAAATTAATAGATTTGAGTTAAATGCTAAGGCAATAAATTGCATATATTGTTCTTTGAAAAATAACACTCTTAAAAAAGTCATGCATTGTACTTCGGCATATGATATTTTAGCAACTTTGAACATACTTTATGATTATGCTAAAACTGAAGAACTTGTTACTCTAAATGAAGGAGACGATGACAATTGTCATACTCGGATACTCCTATATCTAATGAAGTTCTTGAAGCTAATAATGTATCTAGACAAAGAAGTACAAAGAGTCGAAAGAGAAAGATGATATGTCACCTATGCAATGAGAAAGGGCACGTGAAGAAGAATTGTCCTAGTATGAAGAACAAGACAAAACGGAGGTTAAATTTTTCCACTCACTCGCGTGCATCAAGTGAAGCATCCTCACACCATGATCACCAAGCTAACATCATGAACGTTGATGAGGAGGTATGCTCTTCTTCTAGTCATGATGACCATAATTATAGATCTAATTCATCTAGTTCCTCGGATCTTCTTTATGATGAATTATTAGACGAATGTAAAATTATATATGTCTTGATGGTTAAAAAGGATAAAGAAAATAAAAAATTAAAGAAGAAAAACTTGACTCTTAGCTCTCATTTACATGATGCTAAACTAGAAAATGAGAAGCTAAAAATTAGTGTCTCTAATCCATGCCATGATGTTTTAAGTATTGACACTAAGGAATTGAAAAATAAAAATGACATGTTAAAGAATGAAAATAATATATTGAAAACTCAATTGCAAATGAAGTGTTGATCTTGAATAGAAAAGTTAATAATTCTTCTCTTAATTCAAAAATTCAAAATGTCTAATTTAGGAAACCTCAAAAGAAAAATGTTTCCTTTAAAAATGTTCATGCTCATCATAAACATCCTAACATTATGCCTCATGTCCATAAGAAAAATGAAAAGAAAAGATTTAATGGACATTATTTTTGTTGTGGTACATATGGGCATGCAATTTATGATTGTGCCTTTAAAATGAACCCTAGTGTTGTTAAGACACTTTAGGTACCTAAGACCACTAACCCCCAAGGACTCAAAGCTATTTGGATACAAAAAATCTCATCTTCTTTTGTAGGGGGAACTACCATACAAGGGTAAACAAAAATGGAACATTGAAGTTGACCTTGGATCCAAATGAGAAATCTCCAAGAGGTTGCAACTTCAAATCATCATGATGCCTAAGTATGGAATTGGCATCTAGGTATACTTTGTATCATCTCCTTACTTTGGTCCGCTTTATTTAAGTTGGAGTTCTGATACTTATTTAATATGAGTTATTTTCCCTGCTCTTGTTAAGAGTCATTTTGAAAATATTTTTTATTTTTTTGGGTAAATTACACTGACCTCCCATCTATTTGTCCAGGTTACAATCACCTCCCATGAGTAATCTTTTTAAGAGAGGTTTGTGTAATCTTATTTCATAATAGGGGAGGTTTGTGTAATCTTTTACAAAACTCAGGGGGATTATAAGATAAAATTACAAATAGAGAGGAGGTCAATGAAATTTCACTCAATCCTAGGGTGATTTTATCCCAAGCTCAATTGTAAAGTTATCCAAGTTGATACTTGGTAACTAAATCTCACAAAAGCATGTAATAAATTTAAAGTAAAAATCAACCTTAGCCTGAGTTCGGTCGACCGGTCGGTCGACCGAACAAGGCAGATCTTTGGCAGCAGCCAATTCAGTCGACCGAATGTTGCGAAAAAATGGCAGTAGCCATTCGATCGACCTGTCGGTCGACTGAAGTTGGTGACGAAATCGCAGAAGGCTGCGTAGGTCGACCGGTCGGTTGACCGACCGAAGCCAAAATTTGGTAGAAGGCTCATCAGTTGACCGGATTGCAAATCATAGATCGCGCGACTAGCCTTCACTGCATCGGTTGACCGATCGATCGATCGGATCAAAAATTACAAATCGTGCACCTGACTTCCCTGCATCAGTCGACCGATTCAGTCAACCGGATCTAGGATTGAAGAAGCTACGATTCATTCGGTCGACCCATCGGTCGATCGAACAGTGCAGAAATCACACAGAACGCAAACGATAGACCCGTCGATCGACTGGACGGCGCGAGTTAAGGCTGTAACAACTAGTTTTTGCCCGTTTAACAGCCCGTTGAGTCGAGGGTTATAAATAATCCTCACCTAACTCTTTTAATTCTTCTTGGAGATATTATTGAGCATTTTTTAGAAGTGATTCAAAGCCTTCAAAAAGATTGATTGCAGCGCGCTCTGCTCTTCCGTCAACGTTCTTCTTCAAGCGCCAATTGCTCCTCAACTCTGCTACGACTCAATCTCATTTACTGACGAGTTGGAGGTTCCAAGGCTTGGAAAAAAACATTTAATCTTGGTTTACTCTTTAAGCTCTTTTGATTGTATTTTAATTGTTATTTAAACTTGGTTTTCATTTGATTTGAGCTTGTATAACACCTAGAGTGTAGGTCTTGAAATTGGGTGGTAGCCTTGGTGTTTGAGGTTTAAATCCACCGTTGCAATTAAACTTAGTTTGCTAGGATTAAGTGAGTTGTCCCTTAGGGTTGAGGTGGAAGAGTGCTCTCGATAAGATGACGGAGACTTCCGAGTGTGGAAGTGCCTTAGGTAGAGAGTGAGACTCTTCGAGTCAAAGTCCTCTGTGTAAGGGAAACCGATTTAATCTAGTTAAACTAGTATTGAAATCCTAAGCGGGGTGCTTAGGTAGTGGAGTAGGTAATGGGGCCGAACCGTTATAAATTTATGTGTTAGCATTGTTATCTATTATTGTTTGTGCTTAATTGTTTTATCTTGCTTCCACATTTAATCGCAAAATTGCAACTTGCCTAAACGATTTGAGAAATGATTAAAATTGTAATTAGACTAAAGATTTAGTTAACACTCTATTCACCCCCCCTCTAGTGTTGCCATTTAGCCAACAATTGGTATCAAAGCGGGTTGTACTTTGAGATTTCACCATCTCATCTACATCTAGTCTCCATCCGAAAATGACACTAGAATTGGCAGCGTCTATACCACCTAGGTTTGATGAGTCAAACTTTGGGATTTGATGAGTCAAACTTTGGTCTTTAGAAAGGAAGAATGTATATATTCTTAAAGACTCAAGGTATAGGTGTGTTTAATATGTTAAAGTCAAAATACATAGAACCTAAGGAAAACATGGATGCATGGACCCAATAACAAATTAACAGATTTGAGTTAAATGCTAAGGCAACAAATTGCATATATTGTTCTTATGAAAATAACACTCTTGAAAAAGTCATGCATTGTACTTTGGCATGTGATATTTGGGCAACTTTGAACATGCTTTATGATTATGCTAAAACTGAAGAACTTGTTACTCTAAATGAAGGAGACGATGACAATTGTCATACTCTTGTATCTAATGAAGTTCTTGAAGCTAATAGTGTATCTAGCCAAAGAAGTACAAAGAGTCGAAAGAGAAAGGTGATATGTCACCTATGCAATGAGAAAGGGCACGTGAAGAAGTGCCTTAGGTAGAGAGTGAGACTCTTCGAGTCAAAGTCTTCTGTGTAAGGGAAATCGATTTAAGCTAGTTAAACTAGTTTGGAAATCCTAAGTGGGGTGCTTAGGTAGTGGAGTAGTCATTGGGGCCGAACCACTATAAATTTATGTGTTAGCATTCTTATCTATTGTTGTTTGTGCTTATTTGTTTTATCTTGCTTCCGCATTTAATCGCAAAATTGCAACTTGCCTAAACGATTTGAGAAACGATTAAAATTGAAATTAGGCGAAAGATTTAGTTAATATACTATTCACCCCCCTCTAGTATTGCCATTTAGCCAACAATGACCTTCACTAAAACTTTTTTATAAATTAGTTTTTTTCGTGACCCCCACAAAAAAGTTATTATAATATGTATATAAAATCTAATATTTTTTATGATTTAATTATATTTACATAAATCTTAAGAAGCATATAAAGACAAAAAATACATGTCATCATTTATTTTATAATATATCTATTACAAAATTCATAAAGTATCACTACATGGTCCATTACAAAAAACACATCTAATAAAGTATCAATCCCATTACATAAAAATTTCAACTTCAAAATAAAATTCGGAGATGTTCTACTAATTCATACAAAAATCAAGATCTATCTTCGCAAATTCTTTCCTTTCATCTTGTCCATGAAAGCAACTATCATATCCATCTTTCTTCTATCATGTTGAAATTATTCTTTCGTCTTCTTTCTCTCATCTTCCATTTTTCTTTTTTCTTCTATTTTTTCTTCCAATGTAGTCGTAGAAATATTCTACATGAATCAAACAAAATTAAATTGTCCCCAAAAGAATGACAAACATCAAAGCTTTAGCAAGTCAAACAATGCAAAATACACTGTAATAGTTCAAGCAAATATACAGAAGGTACATGACCCACCTGGAAATCATCAAATGTACATGTGAAAAGGGAAAAAAAGAAAAAAAAAGAGTAAACGAAAAGAGTTGCATGGATTCGAATGTACATGTGAAAAAGGAAAAAGTCATATATGAATTATAGAACATACAACACTCCACTAATTATACCTCTATGGGTGCTTAAATGGCAAGAGCTTCAAAATAGTCATTTTTGTTATTGTGATCAATATCATTAGCTTTTCCTGTTACTGTGATCAAGATCATTAGCTAAGTAAATATAGTTAACGAGAAACCAACAAGAAAATTAACAGAGTTCTTCAAAAATAAAAGATGAATACATAAGTTAAAAATCTGGCAAATAATGACTGATATTGAAAGCTTTTGAAGTAAATTGAATTGAAAATGAATTGCATCCAGAATAGAGATAATGAGTGGTATTGAATTCATTTTCCTCCTTAATTACAAGAAAGAGTAACATAACTATATAATAGTTATAAAAATTAATTGAATTGAAATGAATTGCATCCAGAAACACAGTTCCTCTTCAGAACTTAGGCTTACTTTTCTAAGTTGAAGACCAACTATTACATAAAGGTCATTATTTTAAGACTGCTCAGGTGCTAATTTAATCACCCTTTCCTGGTGACCATAATGTATTTTTTGATCACCTTTGCTGCTCTTATAATATGATTAGGATAGTTTGTGGACTCCTTATCACTAATGGGCTTAGGATAGTTTGTGGACTCCTTATCACTAATGGTGTACTAGTCTCAGATGAAGCTACTGTAATTTATGCATAGATTGTTCAGTCTAGATATTCATTACTCTTCATACATTATTTTGTAATATGTCTGATATGAGGAAAGCACAAGATAAAATGTGAACACCCTTCCTACATTATTTTGTACTATGTCTAGTATGAGGAAAGAACAAGATAAAATGTAAACATTCCCTTTCCTTACAAGAACGACTGACAAAACATGAATTAAACTGAAAATAAATAATATAACAGTTATGAAAATGAATTGAAATGAAAATGAAATGGGATAGAGGAATAGCTCGATTAGGTAGTCTTACAATTATACATGTGTTCATCAATTGAAATGAAATTGTAGTGATACTGTGAGATCAGGTAACCTTGACCAAATAGTTGGCACTTGGAACTTCATTGATTTGTTCTTAAATCATTTCACTCTTTCTAGCCACAACAACTGCATACTCGTCGCTCTTGGAAATACTAATTGTTTCAGAACTGTTATATTGCAGATAAACTTTCTTAAACATGATAAAGCCAAATAATGAAAGAACATAGAGTTTGGAAGAAGACTAGGGTGACTAAATTTTAATAGCTCAATGGTGCCAATATGAGCACTTATGCAGACAAAATATAAACATAATCTTCTCAGTCAACATGACTCTTATTCTATGGTACTTATTCTACTTCTCCCATTTTATAGAAAGTTATACCTCAAAACAAAAACTTTCAACTTCTATCATTTATATTGCAAAAGATGAACAAATAACATTCTTTCCTTCTCCACTATGTTCAAGTTTCATTGGTCAATATGAATTGCAGAATTTTTATCATATATTACCTTGAACCCTTCAACTTCTATCATTTATATTACAAAAGATGAACAAATAACATTCTTTCCTTCTCCACAGTGTTCAAGTTTAATTGGTCAACATGAATTACAGAATTTTATCATATATTACTTTGAATCCTTCAACTTCTATCATTTATATTACAAAAGATGAATAAATAACATTCTTTTCGTCTCCACTGTGTTCAAATTTCATTGGTCAACATGAATAACAGAATTTTATCATATATTACCTTTGAACAAAGGATTTTTAATGTCAAGGTTAAGTAGTTTGGCAAAATATAGTCTGACCACTTCTCCATCAGTAGCTAAGGTCTTTATGTCAAGGGTTCAACTCAGATTAAATCTTTGCTAGAAACAACTAGCAAATTCATGAGAAGGGTCAAAGAAACATTTAAAGTTGAATGCATGCTTATATATTAGGATCATTAAAGGATCTAAAGCAGGACAATCCTGCATGGCGATGATCATTTACTATCATACAAATGGAATGATATTTAACTATTTTCTTCATTGAAAAAAGAACAGATGCAAGTTTAGATAATCCATAATGTTGTAGAAGACTTTTCTCTTTTGTAATATCTGAAAAAGCATGCGTTCAGGAAATTGAAGTGTGAATCATCGTGCGCTCATTCATATTGACATTCTTCAATCCACCTAAAAAACGGAACCCAACATATAGATTCAATAAATCAAATGCATGGTTGGATTTGGCAGTGGTACGGCCAGTTTTAACTGAATCATTTCGGCAAAAGACTTTTTCAGCTTTTTAATCTTAATTATGTTGTGGATTAGGGTGGTTCTAAGATACATGAACCTTATCTTTAATTTTCAAGACTTCTCTGAGAAGCTTCTGATGACTGGAATGGTTTTGAATGGTAAGGGTGTTTGTTGAATGCATATGGGTCGCTTAGAAAATAATAAAAGGTTTTTGATTATTTAGGTTCCATTAGTTTTCCTAATAGAAGTTGGTATTACATACATGAATTACAACTCAATAATAGGCCAATATGAAAGGGTGCAATTATATGCTTAGCTCTTATATCTCGAGATATCCTTTGATTGTTACACGAGGAGAAGAATTGCTGACTTTTTTTATCATATTAACGAAGTTTGTTGAGTTGCTTAGATTATTCTGTGATTCTGTTCTAATTCCTTACTCTCGTTGACAGAGATATATTACTGAGGCTGTTATTGAACCCACCAATGCCACTGATGACCATTTTCCCCCAAAGTAATAACTAGTTTAAATTAAATATATTATATATTATATGAGTCGCCATTGATGACTCTCGTTAAATTTTTATATAATAATATGAAAATTTCCTATCTGGTATTTTTTCCCCAAAGTAACTGAGATCCATTCATTTTTATTATATGCATAACCCATCATCAGAGAAAATTTCTAGAATTAGTTTAACAGCTTACACTGTGTTAAGGATGAGGGTATCTCCAATACGATGAACAACAACAGAAAACTGAGCCTTGGAGTAAGGAATTTTAAAAATCTGCTTCAGAATATTTGTTGGAGCTACCACATCTATTTCATCTCCATACTCCATAAGACCAGATACAGCAAGGGCCTCACATTTTCGAGATAAATTTTGACTAATTTGGCTGCTCTCCGTATCGAATTCTGAAGGCACAAAAATTTACCAAAGGTTTGAAATTGTGAAATTGCATGTTTGAAATGAAGATTGTATAGATATTACATAATGGTGCAGAATCTTTGAGGTTACTGGAAATTTCTAGAGAATTACCAATTAGAGTAGAGAGCATAACTAGACGATAAGAATTTGAGCTGTATAGATGATCATAAAATTAAACCAGAAACTTCTGATAAGGACTAAAAAATGTTTCACATAATAAATACCAAGGATAGAAGGCAGTGTTTCAGACTTCAGTTACACTAGCCACAAAAGCAATTATGATTATGGCCACTAGTATAATCAGAAACTCATTTGTAGTCCATTTATCTTATCACACAATAAAGACCAAGGATAGAAGGCATTGTTTCAGACTTCAAGTTGCGGTCATTAATTCATGATGAGTAAAGAGGATTCATATGCAAAGTATTATTATTGCTTGTGCTAAAATATGCCAAGAAGTTGTACATCAAACTTATCCTTATTGACACAATAAAAATGCCTCCGACATTACGTCGGAAAGCCGAAACATACTCCTTGTATATCTTGACTTGGCAGGTTTATCCCTTCAAGTTGTCATCAATTCACGAAGAATAAAGAGTTTCAAGTACAGAAGCATCTTTTCTATTCTTGTGAATCACAAGAAAAAAACGAGGAAAATACAAATTATATAGATAAGGATTTGCAGAATTATAAGAAATTTTTTCAAAAACGTAGTGAAATCGAAAGGAATATTACAAAAAAGTAAATGATATGCAGTAACATCTTCAAAGTACCTAACTCTTCAGCATTCTTTAGTTCTTTGAAGTCCCTATGTAGCACCTAAATGCACATATGTTGTATACGGATGCCTCCCATGCCCTCTACATGGACGCAGCAATGGCAGGCTCATCCGCACTCACGTCGAGCTGGATTGCCACAGATCGAATGGCAAAGGGCTCCAACGAGGCGAATCCATTGATCTCCTCACAGAGGGATTTGAGGAGGTTGGTACGACACACGGCCACGATAACCCGACAGCTTGCTTTGGCGAGGTTGAGGCAGAGACCCATCCAATGCCTGCTGAGTCGCCGGTGACCATCACGACCTTGCCCTCCAAACTCTTCCATGGATACATGATTCGCCTGCTCGCCGCTTTCACCATGGTTCCGGATCTCCTCTTGTAGTCGATGAGGGCTTTCTGATGAGGGCTTCGTGGATGACTGACGAGGGATGGGGGGTAGAACCGTAGAAATATATTTAATTTTAAATATATTTTAATCAATTTTAAATATATAATTGATTAATTAAAATATATTTAATTAATTATTATTTTAGATTTTTAATAATTTTATTACTAAAAATATTATTTATTTAATAATAATTTCATTAAGTAAATAATTTTGAGGGATCAGGGGTAGAATTTAATTATTTTATTTTTTACTTAATAATATTTTATATTTTTAAAATATATTTAATCAATTATTTAATTATCTAAAATTATTATTATTTTTAAATTAATTTTTATTTATTTTCAAATTTAGAAGTGAGTGATAGAAAATGGTGAGGGTCATTTCTTACCATCATAAAATATAGGATTTAGTGAGGGTCCCAATGTTGTCCTCACAATATATATTTTCCAGTGAGGATTATATTAGACCCTCACTAAATGTTGGATTTCGTGAGGGTCATATGTCCTCAAAAAATATACTTTTTAGTGAGGGTCATATTCGACCCTCACAAAATATAGGATTTCATGAGGGTTACGATATTCTCCTCACAATATATACTTTTTAGTGGGGGTTATATTAGCCTCCCACTAAATGCAATATTTCGTAAGGGTCACAATGTTCTCACAAAATATACTTTTTAGTGAGGGTTATATTTGATCCTCACAAAATGCAAGATTTCATGAGGATCATGATGTTGTCCTCATAAAATATACTTTTTACTGAGGGTCATATTAGACCCTTACTAAATGCAGGATTTCGTGAGGGTCACGATGTCCTCACAATATATACTTTTTAGTGAGGGTCATATTCGACCCTCACAAAATGCAGGATTTCGTGAGGGCCAAGATGTTGTCCTCACAATATATACTTTTTAGTGAGGTTCAAATCCGACCCTCACAAAATATTCTATTTTTACTGACGGGTTTTCGTGAGGGTCATGGTGTTGTCCTCACTATATATACTTTTTAGTGAGGGTCATACCCGACCCTCACAAAAGTATTCTTTTACTGACGGGTTTTCGCGATGGTCGATTAGCGACCCCCATAAATAGCTAGATTTAGTGAGGTGGATGCGCGAACCCCACCAAATCTCGTCACTAACAGCCAAATTTCTTGTAGTGATTGTATAGATGTGTAGGTAGTCTTTTCGACTAGCTAAAAGCTTATTTGCGGTTTTTGTGTCCCCTCGATAATCTGAACTAGGTAGGTCTGTGCTGCTAGGGCTTTCGCTTCTTGTTGTCTCGTCCGTCCGACCCTCCATAATATATCCTCCTGCGACTTTTGGGAGGATCGATCAAGTCTGCGTATGGAGTTACATCCTGGTAACAGATCTCAGGGACTGGGGAATTAATTCCATGGGCATGACTTGGTTTGATGCTGGTAATGGAAACTCAGCTGGAGTGCTCTTTAGAGTACTTCGCCGGTGTACCTTTGTAATTTGTCTTTCGGCTTGTAGAAGGATCTTTGTGATTTTGTAAATGTACATATTCCCTCGTGGGTTTCTTGTGAATAAAGAGGATTTTCCTACTTTTGTGCTTTATGTGTTTTAGACGATTTTGCTTGGCTACTTAATCGTTGTTGTTGGCCTAAGGTTTTCTACCTTGGTCTTAATCTCGGTTTTATGATAACAAACATGAAACTAATATTTTATGAAGAATTACTTTCAGGTTCCATATCGATTAGCACTCGATGTCCTCGATCGAAAATATCGAAGAAATCGAAAAACTGAAAGGATATTGATCGACGCATTCGGGTTCGTCGCGGAAATCTCTAGAAGTTCGACATGTGCACCAAAGATGTCTTGGACGAGTCTAAAGAACACATGGAAAGCTCTCCAAGTTGACGCACGCTGAAGGCCGAAACCCGAAAATGAAGCGCACAAGAAAAATTCACAAGAAAATTGCCCTGCCCAAATTTGGTCGATTGGCAAAAGAGGAAATCGGGCAGAGGAAAATTCGGTCGAGCGGTCGATCGATCAAATGTGGCAAAAAATTGACAGTAGCCAATTCGATCGATCAGTCGGTCGACCGAAGTGTGCCCAAAAGCGGCAGATTGCCTTCGGTCGCTCGGTCGGTCGACCGACGATCGATCGGCAAGCGACCGGGCGTCGGCAACGGGCAAAAATATGCTCGTTGACGAGCCCTTTGTTTGAGGGGTTATAAATACCCACTCTAAACTCTCTCCCAAGCTCTGAGTGATGCTCATAAACCTCAAAGAGTGATCTTAGCATCCTCTAAAGCTTCTCATTGATCAAATCCTTCAAACCTAGCTCTTGATTCCTCATCTTCAAGTGTTCTTCATTGGAGGGCTCATCAAGGGTGCTAGGCTTAAGAAGAAGAAGTGCTTTCATTGTGATAAGTTCTCTTCACCTCGTTCTTGTAATAGATTTATTTTTGATTTTTTTACTTTAATTTACTTGAGTTTGTAAGAAGACCTAGTGTGTGTTCTTGTGTGTAAGTGGTTACATTGGTGTAGAAGGTGTAAAGCCACTTGTGTAAACTAAGTTAGGAGTATGTCTTAGGAATTGAGGTGGGAAAGCTCACTCGGTAGGAATGCGGGATACTTCCGGGTGTGGAAGTGCCTTTGAGGTGAGTGTTGGGTCCTTCCGGTGTAAAGTCCTCAATTGTAAGCTACTCATAATTTAGTGGATTTAATTTAGAAATCCTAAGTGGGGTGCTTAGGCAGTGGAGTAGGCATTGGGGCCGAACCACTATAAATAATTGTGTTAGCATTGTTCTCTTTGTGTATCGCATTGTTTATCTTCATTACTCGCTTCCGGATTTAGTTGATAAATTATAATTTGCCTAAGTAATTTAAGAAAACGTTTAAAATTAAATTTAGGCAAATAGATTTAGTAAACATACTATTCACCTCCCCCCCTCTAGTGTGGCCATTTCATCAACAACTGTGAATTTGTTGAGCAATTATGAATGGGGCGTCGTGGCCAGTTTTGTGAAAGGTTAGGAGACTAGAGGTGGATGCTTTAGAGCCAAGGATCGTGTCCGGGGGGTCCAGCCTAGCGCGCCGAGGAGCGTAAGGCAGAAGTGCATGCGAGGAGTTATGTAGGGGCGCTGAGGCTAGATGTAACGATGTGATAGCCGAGGATTGCACTCAGGGCATTCAGGCCGAGCTCGCTGAGGAGCGTAAAGCGAAATTGCGCACAAAAAGTTATGTAGGGGTGCTGAGGCCAGATGTAATGGCGTGGTAGCCAAGGACTACACTTGGAAGTTCAGGCCGAGCTCGCTGAGGTGCATAAGGCAGAACCGCGCGTGAGGAGTTATTAAAGAGGCGATAAAGCCGAATGTAATGGCATGGTATCCAGAGACCGCAATCAGGGGTTTGGACTGTGGTGGTCCTTCGGGAGGAGGTGTCTGACGAAGTCCTCGAGGAGCTCCGCACTGATGACTCTGCCCTCTTCCTAGTCACACACACCGACGATCTCACCCTCGTTCGCAAGCTCCTGGTAATGACCGCGTTTACCATCTCTTCTCGTTTCATTTTTAATGCTTCCCCTCCTCGTTTTCCCCCTTTAATTATGCTCGAAATTAGTGCAATATTTATCATTTATTTATGTTTTATAGTATAGGTTGAGAGCGAAGACTCTTCGGTGTAATTCAATTCCTCATTGTAAGGAAACACTCATAATCTAGTAAAGTAAACTTTGGAAATCCTAAGAGGGGTGCTTAGGTAGTGGAGTAGGCATTGGGGCCGAACCACTATAAATCATTGGGTTAGCATTGCTTATCTTTGTTTGTTTTAATTGCTTTATTAATCGCTTTCGCATTAGTCATTAAATTGATAACTTGCCTAAGTTTGTAAGAAACGTCTAAAACCAACATAGATAAAAAAATTAGATAACATACTATTCACCCCCCCTCTAGTGTAGGTCATTTCACCAACATGGAGGACAAAACTCTATGATTGAGTTATCATAGAGAGGCAAGTGGTTAATGTTGGCCTAAGATTTTCTACCTTGGTCTTAATCTAGGTTTTGATGATAACAAACATGGAACTAATATTTCATTGAGAAATACATTTAGGTTCCAAGTCGGTAAGCGCACGACGTCCGCGATCGAAAAAATCGGAGAAATCAAGAAAGTTTAGGTTGTTGCCTAAGGTTTTCTACCTTGGTCTTAATCTCGGTTTTGATAATAATAAACATGGAACTAATGTTTCATTGAGAAATATTTTCAGCTTCCATATCGGTTAGTGCTCGATGTCCTCGATCAGAAATATCAGAGAAATTAGAAAATCGGAAGGACATTGATCGACGCGTTCGGGTTCGTCATGGAAATCTCTCGAAGTTCGACGGTGCACCAAAGACGTCTTGGACGAGTCTAAAGAACACATGGAAATCTCTCCAAGTTGACGCACGTTGAAGGCCGGAACCCGAAAATGAAACGCGCAAGAAGAAGGCTGAAAAAATCAAGTTCAGCCTAGGTTCGGTTGACCGGTTGATCGACCGATTGTAGAGAAAGATTGGCAGTAGCCAATTCGATCAACCGGACGGTCGACTGGACGAAGCTGAAAATTGGTAGTAGTCAATTCGGTCGACCGTTCGGTCGACCGAATGTGGCGAAGAATGGGCAGTAGCCATTCGGTCGACCAATCGGTCAACCAAAGTGTGCCCAGAAGCGGCAGAAATGCCACGGTCGCTCGGGCGGTCGATCCATCGGTCGACCGACTATCGACTGGCAAGCGACTGAACGATAGAAACGGCTAGTTTTCCGCCCGTTTGGGATGCTGTTTCATTCCATTTCCTCTTGGCTCTACAAATACCCAAGCCTAAGGCTTCCTTTATAACTTTTGATCACTCTTACACTTCATTGAGCCATCATTGATCAATTACAAGCTTTTATTGAGCCACTTCTTAGAGAAATCTTAGTTTAATTTTCCATTCCTTAAGTTTTCCTTCAAGCTTGATTTCATTCATCATCAAGGCATCAAGAGGAGCTAGGATTCATTGTGTTGGAGCTAAGTATTCGTGTTGTTGTATTTTTGCTCCATTACTTGTATATTTTCTTATTTATTTCATTGAATTTGAGCTTGTAAGAAGGCCTAGTGTTAGGTCTTGTGTGAAGTGGTTACCTTGGTGTAGAAGGTGTAAAGCCACTTGTGTAAACATAGTTTGCTAGGATTAGTTGAGTTATCCCTTAGGGTTGAGGTGGAAGAGTGCTCTCGGTAAGAAGGCGGAGACTTCCGGGTGTGGAAGTGCCTTAGGTTGAGAGTGAGACTCTTCGGGTCAAAGTCCTCTATGTAAGGGAATGAATTTAATCTTGTAAACTTAGTTTGGAAATCCTAAGCGGGGTGCTTAGGTAGTGGAGTAGGCATTGGGGCCGGACCACTATAAATCTCTGTGTTAGCATTGAATCTTTGTTTGTACTTAATTGGTTTGCTTTTGCTTCCGCATCTTGTCGATAAATTGCGATTTGCCTAAATAATTTAAGAAATGATTAAAACCAGAATTTCGCAATAAGTTTTAGATAACACACTATTCAACCCCCCTCTAGTGTGCCATTTCACCCAAAAATTGGTATCAGAGCGGGTCGTAGATTGAGATTTTACCATCTGCTCTACATCGTCTCTCGATCCTAAAAATGGCACTAGAGAGTTTAGCGTCTTCACCTCCTAGGTTCGATGCCTCGAACTTTGATATTTGAAAGTCTAGAATGTACACCTTTCTAAAGACTGAAGGTTTAGGTGTTTTTAACATGGTAAAAATCCAATATATTGAACCTAAGGAAAATATGAATGCATGGACCCAAGAACAAATTGATATGTTTGAATTAAATGCTAAAGCTACAAATTGTATATTTTATTCTTTGGAAGATAATATATTTGAAAAGATCATGCATTGTACTTTCGTATTCGATATTTGGGCTAACTTAAATATGCTTTATAATTATGCAAAAACCGAAGAGCTCAAAACGTTTGATGAGAGGAGTGATGACAATTGTCATCCACCCAATACTAATATGGTTTTTGAAGCCCATAGTGCCTCCAGTCATAGGAACACTAAAAGTCGAAAAATGAAGGTGTTTTGCCATGTGTGCAAAGAAAAAGGGCATATGAAGAAAAAATGCCCTTCCATGAAGAACAAGACAAAGAAGAGGACAAAATCTTCTACATCATCATCACATTCAAATGAAGCATCCTCTTGCAATGACTATGAAGCTACTTCAGAAGTTTGCCTCATGAGTACATAATGATGAGGTACACTCTTTCTCTTCTAGTCATAATAATGATAATGATAGTACTAGCTCTTCTAGTTCATTCAATATGCCATATGAAGAATTAGTTGAGGAATGTCAAAAAATGCATGCCTTGCTTATGAAAAAGAACAAGGAAAATAGAAATTTAAAGAAGAAAAACTCTAAGCTTAGTTCACATGTGCATGCCTTAGAAGTAGAAAATGAAAAATTAAAGACTAGGTCTTTTGATCCATGCCATGATAACTTAGAACTTGAGCTTAAAGCTTTGAAACATAAAAATGATAATTGAAAAAATGAAAATAACATGTTAAAAACTCAATTGCATACTATTCAAAAATCTATGAATGATTTGAAAAGTGAGGTTATTTTCTTGAATAAGAAAGTAAATCAATTCAAAAATGCTTCATCTCCTAAGAACACTAGAATAAAAAATGCTTATGTAAAGAATGCCAATGTTCGTCATCATTCTCATGTTAGGCATTCCACATTTAAACCTCAAGTTTAAAAGAAAAATGTTTCACTTAAGAATGCTCATGTCCATCATCCTTCTCGTGTCAAACATTCTAACATTAAATCTCATGTTCATAATGAAAAGAAGAAATTTAATGGATATTGTTTTTATTGTGGTGTTTATGGGCATACCATCTATGATTGTGCTTTTAAAATAAACCAAGTGGTGTAAAGACATTTTGGGTACCTAAGCCCACTAACCCCCTAGGACCCAAAGACATTTGGATACCAAAGGTCTTTTGTTCTCTTGTAGGGGGATCTACCACACAAGGGTAAATAAAAATAGAATATTGAAGTTGACCTTGGATCCAAATGAGAAATTTCCAAGAGGTTGCAACTTCAAATCATCATGATGCCTGAGGTATGGAAATTGGCATCTAGGTATACTTTGTATCATCTCCTTACTTTGGGTTGTTTTATTTAAGTTTGAGTTGTGATACACGTTTAATTTGAGTTTCTTTCCCTGCTCTTACTAAAGAGTTCTTTGGAAAATATTTTTGATTTTTGATTTCCGGTCTCTTCGGAGACCTATGTGGCCTGAATTGGACTACGCGACCTTGCGGTTCTAAATCGTAGGCTAATTGTGGCCTTTCGGTTTTCAACCAATAGGAAGGGTTGGAGATCAATTTTTCATTAATATTACATTTGTGATCTCTTAAAATTCGTTTCGGATTCATGATAACATATTTTGAAACAAATTTCAAACTATTTAGCAAAGTGGATTTTGAAAATGATACTTGATTTTTTCTCTTTGCTATTTGGTTTGGGTTGCTTGCTAGTAGCTTTAGTTTAATTAAATCTACTGATGCAGTCTACTTGCAAGTTGAGAATGTTAATGGAAGACTATGCTATCATGAAGAAAATTGAAAAGTAAAAAGACAAGTTTGACAAAATTTCTAAGAATAAGGTATGAGTTTAATTTTGCAAAAATCTTTGTATAATAATTGAATATTCATGTTTAATGATGTCTCTATACTCATGATTGATGTTGCATGACAAATCTATGAAATTTCATAAGTAGGTAAAATTTTGATAACTTAGGTAATTTCATAATATCTTGATTGAATGAAACTTGAACTAGGTTCAAATTCTTTATTGGAGACCTCATTTTGAGTTAATGGTTGACAAACATGTTTAGATACACATATCACATGAGTCTAGGTATTTAATCTTGAAAATTCATGTCTAGATGAACAATGTGATAACTAGATCACTTTAGGGGACTTAAACTTGGAAAAGTTTGACTCAAATCAACAAATTGACTTGGATACTTCATTTTAAGTCCAAACTTCATAAACATGTTTAGGAATAGATATGACATATTTCCATGCATTTAGAATGAAAAATTTATATGGATATGGATAAAATGATATAGAGGTCATTTCATGATAATCTCTTTTGAACCAAGTTGACTCAAGTCAACAAATTGACTTAGAGGTCTCATTTTCAATCCATATTTGAGAAACATGTTTAGATTTAGTCATGTTAGGTGTCCATAAGTTTATATTTGAAAAATCATGAGTAAATGATAAGATTGACACTTAGCAAGTTTCATGATAACTAGTTTATATTTTGAATGAAACCATGTTAGGTTGATATCTTGACTTAAGGACATAATTTTCATTTCAAACTTGACATACATTCTTTACATAACCATTATGTGGTGTCATAAAAGTTTGAATGAAAACAAAATACTTTTTGAAAATAACTAAAAATTACGAAAATACCATTGAAAATTGAGCATTTTCAGTTATTTCTAGAAACATATAGAAAAATCATTTTTAGATGATTCTTAAAACTGCACTTTCACTGAAAAATCTAGTTTGTTGTGTAAAAAGTTTAAAAAATTTCATCAAGAATCTGATTTATATTGGAATTTTGAAGTTGGATTTCGGAAACACAAAGTATCACTTACTTGAAATACTCAATTTTCCGATACTTTGATTTTTCTTCAAAAACTTCAAATGAAAACTCATGTATATCATTTTGATTCCATTTCTAATATCATTCACACCATTTCTTGAGTAAAATCATTTCTAGGAATGATTTTGATAACTTGAATGATAGCTAGAAATATTCATTTTTTTATTGAAATCAATATAGGATGAAAAATGAACTTAGACAATTCATTTTGAGCTCAAACTTGACACACACATCTTAAATGATCATTCAGCGATGTTTGGAAAGTTTGAAGCAAAATTGACAACTTTTGAAAAAATACCTAAAATTTACGAAAATGCCCCTGGACTTTCAGGAATTTTATGAATTTATAGAAAACTGATTTTTGACTAATTCTTGAACATACAGATTCTCTGAAAAATCTAGTTTGTCCAGTTAAAGTTTCAAAAACTTTCGTCAATAATATAATTTTATATGGATTTAAAAGTTTGATTTTTGTAAACGTGAAGTATACTTTGACCTAAGTCAACAAAGTGACTTAGAAATTTTATTTTAAACCCAAACTTGTCTTATATACTTAGATTCACTTTGATGTCTAGATACCTAAGTTAGAGAGAACATGAGTAGATAACAAAGTTTGATAGTTAGTCATTTTCATATTTTCTTGCTTATTTCGAATAAAATCATGCTAAGTTCATATTTTGATCAAATGACATTAGTTTCACCTCAAACTTGATATACATGCTTTAAATGACCATATCTTGGTATTTTGGAAGTTTGAATGAAATAAAAAAATATCATGAAAAATAACCAATATTCACGAAAATATCCAGACTTGAGTGCATACATGATTCTTAGTTTTGGACTCTATCTGTCACTCTTCGCTATCATGTATGATTTAGACTCATATCAAATATTTGTTTTTCATCCATTTGATTGAGATTTTCATGTTTCATGAAAAATAATTTTAGAGTCTCAACTTTGACTAGATTGACTTTTCTTGCCCTTTTTGATTAATGTCAAAAGGGGAGAAAAATATAAGTAAAAAGGAAGAAAATATAGAAAAACCATGCATGTAGGGGGAGTTCTATTATATAGATATGCATGTTGATAGGAGGAGAAATCCCTTAGTTGTATCATTTGTGCTTTAATATATATATTTTCTTAAGGATGTTTGTTATCATCAAAAAGGGAGAGATTGTTGGCCTAAGATTTTCTACCTTGGTCTTAATCTCGGTTTTGATGATAACAAACATGGAACTAATGTTTCATTGAGAAATATTTTTAGGTTCCATATCGGTTAGTGCTCGATGTCCTCGATCGGAAATATCGGAGAAATCAAAAGGACATTGATCGCGGCGTTCGGATTCGTCATGGAAATCTTTCAAAGTTCGACGGTGCACCAAAGACGTCTTGGACGAGTCTAAAGAACACATGGAAAGCTCTCCAAGTTGACGCATGTTGAAGGCCGGAACTCGGAAATGAAGCGCGCAAGAAGAAGGCTGAAAAAATCAAGTTCAACCTAGGTTCGGTCGACCGGTCGGTCGATCGAATGTAGAGAAAAATTGGCACTAGCCAATTCGATCAACTGGTCGATCGACCGAACGAAGCTGAAACTTGGCAGAACGGTCGACCGAATGTGGCGAAGAATGGGCAGAAATGTCGCGGTCGCTCGGGCGGTCGATCCATCAGTCGATCGACGATCGATTGGCAAGCGACCGAATGACGGAAATGACTAGTTTTCCGCCCGTTTGAGATGTTGTTTCATTCCATTTCCTCTTGGCTCTATAAATACCCCAGCCCAAGCCTTTCATAATAACTTTTGATCACTCCTACACTTCATTGAGCCATCATTGATCAATTCCAAGCTTTCATTGAGCCACTTCTTAGAGAAATCCAAGTTTGATTTTCCATTCCTTAAGTTTGCCTTCAAGCTTGATTTCATTCATCATCAAGGCATCAAGAGGAGCTAGGATTCATTGTGTTGGAGCTAAGTATTCATGTTGTTGTATTTTTGCTCCATTACTTGTATATTTTCTTATTTATTTCATTGAATTTGAGCTTGTAAGAAGACCTAGTGTTAGGTCTTGTGTGTAAGTGGTTACCTTGGTGTAGAAGGTGTAAAACCACTTGTGTAAACATAGTTTACTAGTATTAGTTGAGTTGTCCCTGAGGGTTGAGGTGGAAGAGTGCTCTCGGTAAGAAGGCGGAGACTTCCGGGTGTGGAAGTGCCTTAGGTTGAGAGTCCTCTGTGTAAGGGAATCAATTTAATCTAGTAAACTTAGTTTGGAAATCCTAAGCGGGGTGCTTAGGTAGTGGAGTAGGCATTGGGGCCGAACCACTATAAATCTTTGTGTTAGCAATGAATCTTTGTTTGTACTTAATTGGTTTACTTTTGCTTCTGCATCTAGTCGATAAATTGCGATTTGCCTAAATAATTTAAGAAATGATTAAAACCGGAATTAGACAATAAGTTTTAGATAACACACTATTCACCGCCCCTCTAGTGTGCCATTTTACCCAACAATGGTCTAGGGTGTCTTGCTTGTGTTGTCAATCGTCATGATGATGCATAAGAACCCAAAAATCAAACCTGAACTCCTAAACACAAAAACCCGGAAAATTAGAAAAAGCCATGAAATTCACTAAGCCTAGGAAGCTCTTTGGAGGGCTATATAACCAAGATATTTTATTGGCACCAAAAGTGCCGGCAATTGTTCCTTATGTAAAAATTAGATAACGAGATATTTTTAAGAATTTTTTGGAAGCCTTTAGCCTACCCATATTTGACCTGGGAGATTATAAAAGTTTCACTATGCCCAGAATGGGAAGAATACCTTCGGTCGCTCGGTCGGTCGACCGACGATCGACGAGCAAGCGACGAAGCGTCGGCAACGGGCAAAAAAATGCCCGTTGACGACCCTTGAGTGTTGGGGGGTTATAAATACCCATCCCAAACTCATTTCTAGCCTACCATTGATGCTTCCAAGACAGAAAGTGTGATCCTAAGCATCTCTACAAGCTTTCATTGAGCCATCCTTGCAAGAACCCTAGTTTTGATCTCCACTCATTGGTTTAGCCTTGAAGCTTCACCGATTCATTATCTTAAGGCATCAAGAGGACTAGGGAGTTTTCTTTGGAGCTAAGTATTTATTGTATTATTTATTTGCTCCATTGTTTGTATATTTTGTGGTTTATTTTCATTGTATATCATTTGTGTAAACCTAGAGTGCTAGGTTGATTGAGTTGGTGGTTGCCTTGGTGTTAAGGCTTAAATCCACCATTGTAAACTTAGTTTACTAGGATTAGTTGAGTTGTCCTTAGGTTGAGGTGGGAGAGTGCTCTCGGTAGGAAGACGGGATACTTCCGGGTGTAGAAGTGCCTTCGGTTTGAGAGCGGAGACTTTTTAGTGGAAAGTCCTCATTGTAGGGAAACCAATTAATCTAGTTAAACTAGTTTGGAAATCCTAAGCGGGGTGCTTAGGTAGTGGAGTAGGCATTGGGGCAGAACCACTATAAATTATTGTGTTAGCATTGATATTTTATTTGTGTTAATTACTTTATCATTAATCACTTCCGCATCTAGTCGTTCAATTGTGAATTGCCTAAGTAGTTTAAGAAAATATTTAAAATCGAATTTAAGCAAATAGATTTAGTTAACACAATATTCACCTCCCTCTAGTGTGGCCATTTCACCAACAATAGTACTTGTAGTAGCAAATAGTTGGTTTGTTATTTCCAATTCACTTTAGTACTCATTGTTGGATTTCGGAGTCAGGAACTAATATTATACTTTGTTGATAGTGGATTGGGTATCTGTCCGATGAGGACCCCTCATGGGTTTTTTTGTGAATAAAGAGGATTTTTCTTCTTTTGTCATTTATGTGTTTTAGACAATTTTGCTTGCCTACTTAATCGCTGCGAATTTGTTGAGCAATTGTGAATGGGGAGTCAGGAAAAGTTTTGCGAAAGGTCCAGAGACTAGAGATGGTGGCTTTAGAATCAAGGATCGTGTTCGGGGGTTCAGCCAAGCTTGCCGAGGAGCATAAGGCAGAACTAAACGCGAGGAGTTATGTAGGGGCGCTGAGGCCAGATGTAACGACGTGATAGCCCAGGATTGCACTCGGGGGTTCAGGTCGAGCTCGCCGAGGAGCGTAAGGTGGAACCACGTGCGAGAAGTTATGTAGGGGCGTTGAGGCCGGATGTAATGGCGTGGTAGCCAAGGACTGCACTCGGGGGTTCATACCGAGGTCGCCGAGGAGCGTAAGGCAAAACTGCGCGCGAGGGGTTGTTGAAGAGGCGCTAAGGCCTAATGTAATGGCGTGGTAGCCAAAGACCGCACTCAGGAGTTCAGATTGAGCTCGCCGAGGAGCGTAGGGTGGAACCGCGCGCGAGGGGTCATCGAAAAGATGCTAAGGCCTAATGTAGCGGCGTGGTAGCCAGAGACCACACTCGGGGGCTCGAGCCGAGCTCAACGAGGAGCGTAGGGCGGAACCGCGTGCGAGGAGTCATTGAAGAGGCGCTAAGTCCAAATATAATGGCGTCGTAGCCAGATGACACTCAGGGGTTCGGGCTGAGCTCATCGAGGAGCGTAGGGCAGAATCGAGTGCGAGGAGTCGTTGAAGAGGTGCTAAGGCCGAATGTAATGGTGTGGTAGCCAGAGACCGCACTCTGGGGGTTCGGGTCGAGCTCACCGAGGAGCGTAAGGCGAAATCATGCGCGAGGAGTCGTTGAAGAGGCACTATGGCCGAATGTAATGACATGGTAGCCAGAGACCACACTTGGGGGTTCAGGCCGGGCTCACCAAGGAGCGTAGGGTGGAACCACATGCAAGGAGTCGTTGAAGAGGTGCTAAGGCCAGACTCAGTGAAAATCGAGCTTGCGAGGGGCGCGTTTGAGGTCTTTGTGGGCGTAGAAGCCTGGGATAGCACTGAGGCCGGTGAGCCAGATCGGTGAAGACCGGGTCCTGGTCGCTGCGTGAAGTGTTTAGGCTTCTGGAGCTGAGTACCATGAGCTTGAAGATGGAATTCCGTGCTTAAGAGTTTAGGTTGAGTACCACGAGAAATATAACTTTATTTAAGCAATAAAGAAGTTATGCGTACAGGGGAAGTGCTCTTTTCTGAGCTTTATTGATGATCTGATCTCGCCTAGAGTTCTTTTCAAGTGTTGAGCTGGGGTTGCTTTCTCATGTCTCGTGTTAACCTTGGTTCGAGTTTTTCGATCGGCTGTTTCTTCTCATCCCTGGGAAGTGCTTGCGGGCCAATAGGTGCATTCCTTGGTTCAACCGCCTTTGGTTGAGACATTCATTGTAACACCACCGGGCTTCCTTTTGATCGACATGCAAAACTCCTACCTCTGTCTCCGAGACAGAAAACTTTAGTACTAGATGAGGAGTAGATACGACAACCCCTAAAGAGTTTAGGGATGATCGTCCCTGGATCATATGATACAGGCTGGGTATGTTGATGACGAGATACTGCACATCGTTCATCTTTGCTTTGGGCTGAGAGTCGAATGTCGTCCTCAGCCGTATGGCTCCACGAACATCGACCCTCTCTCTTGTGAAACCCACCAGGTCTCCTTTACAAGGTGTGAGTGAGGCTTTAGTTAATTGCATCTTCTCAAAGGTGGAGTAGAAAAGAATATTAGCCAAGCTCCCTTGGTCGACAAGGACCTTATTGATGATAAAATTCCCTGCAATAACAGAAATAGCGACAGGGTTGTGTAGGTGATGATCAATTCCTTGAAAGTCGGATTCATAGAATGATATTACCGGAGTTTTTGGGATAGGTCAGTGCAGGCAAATGGCGTTGTCGACTGCCATGATTGCCCGAAGAGACCTTTTTTTGCCTGAGCTTGATACTCTGCTTCCTGCAAATCCACCGATGATGTAGTCGATTACCCCTCGAGGTTCATTAGCTTGGTTGCACTCTTTCTGGGATCTCATGGGTGTTCGGCTTCGTCGTCGAGGCTCGCGACTCCAGCTCTAGCCTCTATTTCTTGTGATGATGGTATTTATCAAGGTGTCTTGTGCGGACTAAGTCTCTAGTCGATCTTTGAGCATTACACACTCCTCTATAGCGTGTCCGTATGTGTCATGGTATGCACACTTCTTGCTCGTGTCGGCGTTTGGTCGTAACTTTTGTTTTCTTGCATTGGCGGGGTATTTGATGAGCTTCAGGTGGTAGATGTCCCGGATGATGATTACTTTCTTGGCGTTGAGGGGAGTATGTCTTTCCCCGCTCATGCTGGCTACACTCTTTAGCCATTCTATCTTCCTTTTTAAACCTTTTGTTGTCGAGCTCGGCTTTGAGATTTTTCTAATTGGACTTCTTTGCTTCTCTTTAATCTTCCATTTTAAAGAAACCTGTCGCTTTTTCCTAGAACTCGGCCATGTCTTTAGGTTCGACCAAAGCGATTTGGTCGGCGGAAGGCTCGAGTTTTAGCCCGTGTTGGATGCAAAAAATCTCGATCGCTCGATCGAGGTTAGGGATGTTAGGGGCTATGGCATGTGTTGGCCTAAGGTTTTCTACCTTGGTCTTAATCTCGGTTTTGATGATAACAAACATGGAACTAATGTTTCATTGAGAAATCTTTTAGGTTCTAAGTCGGTTAGCGCTCGACGTCCCCGATCGAAAAAATTGGAGAAATCGGCAAGGAGGCTCGTCGACACTCAGGATTCTTCCGGAAGTTAGAGTTTAGGTTTAGGGTGTCTAGAATGTGATGTAATCCTTTTTATGATGCAAAGAACCCAAAAACCAAACTCGAACCCCAAAACATGAAAACCCAAAAACCGTCCTAAAATTCACTAAGCCTAGGGAGCTCCTTGGAGGGCTATATGACCTAGACATTTTCTTGGCACAAAAAATAACGGTAATTGTTCCTTGGGTAATAACTAGATAACAAGATATTTTAAAGGAATTTTTGGAAGCCTTTAGCATACCCATATTTGACCCGGGAGATTAGAAATTTTTTGTTTTTCGAAAATTTATACTAGACCCCAAAAACTATATTTTGATTCTTAAGGATTTTGATTTTTTAGATATTTTTATTGAATCCAAATGAGGGTAATCCTTATTTAACATTTATGTTTTAAAGTTATTAACTTTAAGTTAGTAAATATTATATAAATAGACTTAGCAAAGACGAAACCCAAACGAGCAGAAAATCTAGCCTAACCAAACTGCCCTGCCCAGATTCGGTCGACCGGCGGTCGATCGGCGGTATTTCGGTCGACCGAACATTGCCCAGAATGAGCAGAATGCTCTGGTCACTTGGGCGGTCGACCGACGATTGACCAGACAAGCGACCGGCGGGCTATAATGGGTAAAAAATCGCCTGTTGGGAAGAGAGAGCTCTCTCTTCTCTTCATGGCCTATAAATATAAGGCCATGAGAGCCTTTCTTTACACTTTTGATCACTCCTACACTTCATTGAGCCATCCTTGATCATTTCCAAGTTTCGTTGAGCCACTATTTGGAGAAACCCTAGTTTGTTCTCTCATTCCTTGATAGCCTTCAAAGCTTCATCGATTCATCACCTTGAGGCATCAAGAGGACTAGGGAGTTTGTCTTGGAGCTAAGTATTTTATTGTTTGATTTATTGCTCCATTTAGTGTTATATTTTCTTGTTTATTTCTTTGTATTTTAGTTTGTGTTAGACCTAGAGTGTAGATCTTGAAATTGAGTGGTAGCCTTGGTGTTTGAGGTTTAAATCCACCGGTGTAAATGTAGTTTGCTAGTATTAGTTGAGTTGTCTTTAAGGTTGAGGTGGGAGAGTGCTTTCGGTAGGAAGGCAGGATACTTCCGGGTGTGGAAGTGCCTTCGGTTTGAGAGCGAAGACTTTCCAGTATAAAGTCCTCATTGTAAGGAAACTAATTAATCTAGTTAAACTAGTTTGGAAATCCTAAGCGGGGTGCTTAGGTAGTGGAGTAGGCATTGGAGCCGAACCACTATAAATCATTGTGTTAGCATTGATATTTTATTTGTCTTTATTGCTTCATATTTATTACTTCCGCTTGCTATTAATATCGTGTTTAGCCTAACTAATCAAGAAATGATTAAAACCAAAATTAGGCGATAAGATTAGTTAACATACTATTCACCCCCCTCTAGTGTGGCCATTTCACCAACAACATGGTACCTATTAAGGTATTCTTTTAGGGGCTCATGTTACCTGTGCTTGATATAGTGTAGGGCTGCTCCTATTTTGTGATATAACTGTGATGTGGTAAATCGTCGGAGGAAGACATGGGAAAGGTCGTCGAAGGAGTGAACTGATCCCAGTGGGAGGGAGATAAATCATAACAGGGCAATTTTCCCCAGGAAGATCGGAAAGGCTCTACAGAGCGTAGAGTCGGTTGCTTTGTGATAGAGCATCGCGGTTTGAAACGCTGTTAGGTGCAGCACAGGATCTCCTGTACTGTCGTAGGGTGTCAAGGTAATGGGTAGCTCACATCTTTATGGGAGACGGGTTGTATAATGTGCTTGGCGAAAGGCCCTGCGTCAAGGGGAGAAGCAGCTCAATCCCTTGAGCCTTTGGAGCTTCATTCTTTTCTGGTTGAGGGGTGCTGGAGACCTCATCTCGAAGGAGAGAGACTAGTCCTCTTATTTCTAAGTGGTTGGTCTCTCCATGCTCTGAGCGGCAACGTTCACATTCGACCCGGGGCTGCCCCTAAGGTCGCGCTGGTATCTCAATTTGTGTCATCGGATGTTGGTTTTGTACTTCCAACTCATTTTCCCACTGCCGAGGCTCTTCGAGGAGAAGGGGGATGGTATCGGAGCGTCACTCCCCCTTATTTCAGTGTCACCAGACTGCAGACGATCATTGTCGTCGGGTCGTTGTCATTGGCGTGCGGCGGCGGTCGCTTAGCTCCGGGTTCCAACCATTGTGGGGGAGGTAAGCTTTACTTGTCCTCTCGGTGGCGCCAAATGTTCTTGTATGAGAGTTGGGGTCTTTCAGTCCAGTTCGGCATCTCTCCTCGTCTGGTTCAGCGCTGGCGAGGGAGGGGGGACCTACAAAAGACACTCCGACGCCCAAGTTAGGGTGACTCCAAGGTTGAGGTTTATGGAATTGGAACTTAGGGTTACTTGGGTGCGTCGTGTCTGTATATATTGTAGGAGGAGATGATCATGTTGCCCGGTAATCTTGTTATAATTGTTGTCCACAATGGGTCGAGACCAATCTCAGAGATGATAGGTTTATGATGGTATGTTCTTTTTATGATGGTATGTCCTTTGTGATAAGTTAGGACGTGAGAGTCCATGTATGGCCGGGTGAGTCCCTTGGATGGAGTCGTTTGACCTGGCTTGAGTATGCCTCAAGATTGTTGCTTTGGCGTAGCCCCCTAGCAGGGCCACGCGGTTTGGTTCGGATGAATGATAGGGTGTTGCTGGGCCTAGTCCGACCGGGCCCAATAATTCTACTCTAGCCCAAATACTAATATTATTAGGTTCCATAAAATTATTACAACTTTAAACATTTTTTACTCACCGTTAATTTTTATAAAATTAATATGCTTTATTTATTTTTAAGTTTTTAGAAATGTGAGACCAATACTTATTATGATTTGAAATTTAGTGTAATTGGATTCTATCCCTATTCATTATATGAAATTAAATATAGCGAGAATCTTGTCCCACAGAGTGATTAGATTAGAGATTTAAGAGAGGGTAAAGATAAGAAATAAAATTAAAGGCAAGGGTACAAGTGGAAGATCAAAGAGAAAAATAGGATGTAAAAAGTTTAGGCGAGAAAATTTAGGCTAGTAATTGGATTATGAATTTAAGAGAGGAAAAAAAAAAAGAAATACAATTAAAAATGCAGTAGTTAGAGGTGGCAATGGGTCGGGCCTGCCCATGGGCTGCACGGGCCCAGCCCAGTTCTGGGCCGTGCCTGACCCGGCCCTAAGAATTTTGGGCCGGGCCAGGCACGACCCGCGGGCTTGCCGTGCTCAGCACGAGACTTGGGCCAAGTACGGTACGCGCACCGTGTTGGCCCGAGCATGTCATGCGTGCTGTGCTGGCCCAGTCAAAGCCAGGACTGGTGCGCGTCAGACCCAAGTCTGACGCGCGCCAAACCTGGGCCAGAGTGCCAGAACTAGGTCTGGCACGCGCCAGACGGTTTGGTGCACGCTAGACTAGGTCTGGCCGAGCCAGACCCAGGCCTATCGAGCACCGCCCTTGGTCTGGCCCGAGCCAGACCTAATTAATTTTATTATTTAAAATCTTCTAAAAATATCCTATCATCTTTTTTATTTTTTCTATCTTCATTCTCATCTCCCAACTCTTTCTCTCAAGTCTCAACTCTCAACAATCTAAGTTCATTTACAATCATTCTCAACAACTTTTTAAGTTCATCAATGATTCAAGATTGTTGTCAATTTTTTTTAATCTCTTAAATTTGTTTCATTGATTAGTATAATTTTTATACTTTTTATATTTACTTTTTACTAATGGCGGATAAAGATTTTTCAGGTTATTCTCCACAAGTTGGATCAAATATATTAGGAGAAATGTCTCATAGTACTTCTACCACCATTGTAAACCTAGGTAGCTAGGTTTGATTGAGTTGGTGGTTGCCTTGGTGTTAAGGCTTAAACCCACCATTGTAAACGTAGTTTACTAGGATTAGTTGAGTTGTCCTTAGGTTGAGGTGGGAGAGTACTCTCGGTAGGATGGCGGGATACTTTCGGGTGTGGAAGTGCCTTCGGTTTGAGAGCGGAGACTTTCCGGTGTAAAGTCCCCATTGTGAGGAAACTGATTAATCTAGTTAAACTAGTTTGGAAACCCTAAGCTGGGTGCTTAGGTAATGGAGTAGGCATTGGGGCCAAACCAATATAAATAATTATGTTAGCATTGTTTTCCTTACATTTCTTATTTGCTTATTATTTATATATCTTGCTTCCGCTTACTACTCGATTTGTGAATTGCCTAAGTAATCTAAGAAATGATTAAAATCAAATTTAGGCTAATTGATTAGTTAACACACTATTCATCCCCCCTCTAGTGTGGTTATTTCAACCAACACCCCGAAGCTTAACCCAACCAAACCACAGATGTAACTACAAGACTCGAACATTTTATAAAATCATTTGACTACTGAAAACATAAACAAGATATCCATAATTTCATCAATCAAATAGTTAAATACTTAAATGATCAAACCCTTAAAGAATAAAGCCTTTAAAAACATGAACAAACTCCTCAACATAAAAAGCGGAATAAAATCTTCCCCAAGTCTACATGACTCAATAACAAATAAAAGAAAACATTAAATCTAAGACTTGGATATCCACCTCAACCACGACATGTCACGAGATCCGCTATCCCTGCCGCCACCAGCTGCAAAAAAGATAATATAAAGAGGGTAAGTCCAACTAGGACTTAGTGAGAAGATCAATCCTCAAACCACCATATCCATCGTAATTAAACTCAGCATATAAACAAGTATATAATGATAAAAGCATATCCCATAAATAATTATAACATGCAGATCTATCCTCCTATACATCATATCACAACTAACAGTAGATATGCCATCCAAGTATAAAATACATGTCTAAATGCATCAACACATATGCCAACCCGAACCCGTCGGTCCCACATAGTCACATAGGGTAAGTAGTCGGTGTGGCCTATGAACTACCACCCAGCCCACAACCATCTCTTTGGGGCATGCCCTCCCCTCACCGAAACGGGCTCTTCCGAACCATCTCTTTGGGACATACGCTCCCCTCACCGGTCGAGATTTCGGACCGTCTATTGGGGGGTATGATCTTCCCTCACCGGTCGGAACTTTCGAAATAGTGCCAACACCGTCTCTTTGGGGCATACCCACCCTCACCGGTGAGGTTTTCGGGAACATGCACCAAGCACAACACACACATATACATAGCATACTAAGGAGAATAATCCATCCACATAACAGATATATAGAAATATGCTATGATCATACCTTGGCCTCTCCATGTCCCCATGCCATACATCACATCTCACATGTCTATAAGTAATAATATTCATGCCACATAATTATGAATCATAATACAAGCAGATCATGAATATACATAACATCATATCAGTGCATCACATAAATCATGTTATAAGGAATTAAGTGTTGGCCTAAGGTTTTCTACCTTGGTCTTAATCTCGATTTTGATGATAACAAACATGGAACTAATGTTTCATTGAGATATCTTTCAAGTTCCATATCGGTTAGTGCACGACGTCCTCGATCGAGAATATCGAAGAAATTGGGAAATCAGAAGGACGTTGGTCGTCGCGCTCGAATTCGTTGGGAAGTTAGAGTTTAGGTTTAGGGTGTCTAGTTTATATTGTAAATCCTCATGATAATGCATAAGTACCCTAAAACCTATCCCGAACCCCAAAATATGAAAACCCAACAATTACCCTGAATTCACTAAGCCTAGGGAGCTCCTTGGAGGGCAATATGTCCTAGACCTTTTCTTGACATAAAAAATGGTGGTAATTATTCATTGGGTTCAAATTAGATAACGAGGTATTTTTTAGTAATTTTTGGAAGCCTTTAGCCTACCTATACTTGATTCGAAAAGTTAGGAAATTTTCGTTTTCGGAAAATTTGTTGAATCCAAATAGGGGGGTAATCCTTATATAACATTTATGTTTTATAGTTATTAACTTTAAGTTAGTAAATATTATATAAGTAGACTTAGCAAAGACGGAACCCAAACGAGCAAAAAATCTAGCCTAACCAAACTGACTTGCCCAGATTCGGTCGATCGGCTGGTCGATCGGCGTCATTTCGGTCAACCGATCGGTCGACCGAACATTGCACAGAACGGGCAGAATGCTCTGGTCGCTCGGGCGGTCGCTTGGTCGGTATGACATGTTTGACGCAAGTCAACAAATTGACTTATATTTAAGTCCAAACCTCATAAACATGTTTAGGAATAGGTATGACATATTTCCATGCACTTAGAATGAAAAAAAATATGGATATGGATAAAATGACTTAGAGGCAATTTCATGATAATCTCTTTTGAACCAAGTTGACCCAAGTCAACAAATTGACTTAAAGGTCTTATTTCCAATCCATATTTGAGGAACATGTTTAGATTTACTCATGTTATGTATCCATAAGTTTAAATTTGAAAAACCATGAGTAAATGATAAGATTGAAACTTGGCAAATTTCATGATAATTAGCTTAGTTTTGAATGAAACCATGCTAGGTTGATATCTTGACTTAAGAACATAATTTTCATTCCAAGCTTGACATATACTCTTTACATGATCATTTTATGGTTTCATAAAAGTTTGAATGAAAACTGAGCATGATTTGAAAAAATAACTAAAAATTATGAAAATGCCATTGAAATTTCAGCATTTTTAGTTATTTCTAGAAAAATTATTTTTAACTGATTCTTGAAACTGCACTTTCACTGAAAAATCTAGTTTGTTGTGTAAAAATTTCAAAAACTTTCATCATGAATCTGATTTATAATGAAATTTTGAAGTTAGATTACGGAAACACAAAGTATCACTTACTTGAAATGCTCATTTTTTCAATACTTAAATAAAATGCAGAAACCACGACCCGAGTCAACATGACTCAATAACTCAAACAGACACTAAAATGACTCAGGTATCCTCCTCGATCACGAAGTGTCACGAGACCCGCTGCCCTGCCACCACCAGCCGCGCTACTACACCTCGGTTCCTCTCTGATCTAACTCAGGTGCTGCAAAACAATAGTAATGAGGGGTAAGTCCAACTAGGACTTAGTGAGTAGATCAGTCCTTAATTTACCAAATCAATCATCATGCATAAAAAAAAACACAAAAGACGATATCAATAACGTAACAGCAATGTCAAAAGAAATCAGCAATAATATATCCATATGCATGAAATCAACATCCGTCAATAAGTATAAAATATCTTTAAAAATGACGAAACAAACATCAGTAACCCATCCGCTACCCTACTCATATCCACAACAATAAGTATAAGCATCCATCAATAAATATAAACCTAACCATGGATGGATCCAACACCTCAATCATATGCATGCAATGCAACACCCCAATCATATGCATGCTATTTGGACCCGTCGGTCCCACATAGCCACATAGGGTAGGTAGACGAGTGGTCGCCGAACTACCACCCAGCTCAGTGTCGTCTCTTTCGGGCATGCCCTCCCCTCACTGGCACTGGCTCTTCTGAGCTGGCCTGTTGGGGCATACGTTCCCCTCACCTGCTCGGGTCTCCGGACTATCTCTTTGGGGTATGATCTTCCCTCACCAGTCGAACTTCCGAAATAAGACCAACGCTGTCTCCTTGGGGCATACCCTCCCCTCACCAGCGAGGCTTTCGGGAAATGCAACAAGCACATCACAACATCACACACGCAAGTATATAAGTATGAACAATATGTGCTATCAACAAGTAATAAATGGTATCTCAAGTGCATACCTCATCCTCCACCTCCCCCTGCTATACATCACCATCACATACAGGTATATATGTAGAAATAGCGCTCATATATCATGAATGCTCAGCACAAATAATCAATCATAAAATAGAATTATGACGCTGTAACGAAAGATGCACGTGTATCATGAAGCTGTGCAAAAAGAAACTCCAATCTATAAATCAATGAACCGAAATATGATAAAATAACTCGTCATAGAAATCGCTAATCTGGGATAAAGTTCACCTCATTAACTACTATATCCATGAATCATCTCAGATCGAATCATAAAAATATATAAAACATGATTTTTCAACTTGGCACGCAAAACGAGGCGACATCCACCTACTGTTTTCAAAAATCCAAAGGTCTAATGGCGAAACAGACCTCACCAATGAATCTGGAACGTCGATTAGGTGAAAATTCATATATAACATGAATAATTTTGCTAACTTTAAAGCCTCCAAATAATTATTTAGAATAATGAGTGAAATGCCTTAATTTATTTAATAAATCACTGCTATAAATAAATATAACGGTGTTATAATCAATAGTAAGTAATGAAATCTCAGTCCTTCATCTAAACATGATCACATCACAGCCTTCCATCTAATATGATGCAATCACAGCCTTCTATTTAACATGATGCAATCTCAGCCTTACATCTAACCAGATGCAATCACCACCCTCCATCTACACGAAGAAATCATAACCTTACATCTAATCAGATGCAATCACAGCCCTCCATCTAATAAGATGCAATCACAGCTCTTCATCTACATGATACAATCACAGCCTTATATCTAACCAGATACAATCATAACCCTCCATTTAACCAGATGCAATCACAGCTCTCCATCTAACCTGGTGCAATCTCCACCCTCGATCTACATGATGAAATCATAACCTTACATCTAATCAGATGCAATCACAGCCCTTCATCTAACAAGATGCAATCACAACCCTCCATCTACATAATATCAAATCCCTGCCCTTCATCTCAACCCCTTCAATCCAATCCTTCATCTCACCCAAATTAATCTCAACCCTCTGTTTCATCTCCTCACCTAAACTATTCATCTTCATCTTCCCATCACCCACCGCCGCCGCCGCCCCTTCCCTAGCCACCGCTGCTGCTCACCGACGGGGTCCGGCAGGACGGGGACCCTGTCAGCTCTCCTGCCATCTGACGGTGGCTCACCGCCGCCTGGAGCTCGGTGGCGAACCCAAAAGACAGCAGCTAGGCTGGCTGCCCCAAAGGTCGGGCAGCCGCTGGCAGCGCTCGGCGGCGCCGACCTGGATAGGCCAGGGCTCGATCGGCGGCGCCGTCGCCGGCCTGGTCAGGCCACTGCCTGACCTACCGCTACCTGGCAGTGGTCGCCCCTGGCGGTGGCCTCGCCGGTGGCGGCTGCACAAGGCAACAAGAAATCATTTTTTCTTCTTCTTATTTTATTATTATTGTTTTTCAAAGCAAGAACCACGATTTTTTTTTCTATTCAATACGAGAAAATTGCGTCAAAAATCGACGAAAAACCCCGAAACATCCGAACAGCGACATGAATCAAGAATTGGAGAAATGAAGGCCTAAATTCACTCACCGGATGGAGAGAAAACGGAAGGAAAAGATGCGCAGGATCTTCCCCCGGTTGACACCGACGAACTCGTGAAAATCCGGCTCCGCCGGCTCCTCCTCCTCGACGCCGCCCTCTCTCTCCTCTCCCCTGCCTCGGGTGGTGCACGGCTCAAAAACCCCTAGTTGCACACCCTAGGGTCTAGTTTATAGATACCGGTTGGGTCCAAATGACCAAAATACCCCTACCTAAGGGATCTGACTTAAACAGCCCATAACTCATCCGATCTAACTCCGATTCAAGATCCGATTGCACCACCAAATTCGCCTCAAGACCCTCTATCACCCTAGCATACTAAATCACAGAGATAAGACAAATAAAATTTCCCTTAATTTTAATACATTAAATGCGTACTCGGGTCTAATCCCGAAGCTTCCCGCCAATCCGCGCTAACTAGGGTCCACAGTCCCCCGCTCAAGAATAAAATATTACTATTAAGATTTTGGGTATTACAATTCCCGGTAAGTAACTTGCTCTTAGATGGGAGGCTTGTTGCCATGATGTGCTCAGCGAAAGATCTCGCATCGATAGGGAGGACAGTCACGACCTCCTTGACTTTGGAGTCCTTCTTTTCCTGACGGGGGTGCTGGAGACCTCGTATCGAAGGATGAAAACTAGTCTCCTTCTTTCTAAGTGGTTGTCCCCGAGATCGTGTCAGCATCTCGACCTGGGTTACTAGCCGTTGGTTCTTCGCTTCCAAGTCGATTATCTAACGCCCAGATTCTTCTGGGGAGGCTGGTATGGTGTCGGAGTGTCACTCCTCATTGTTTTAACTGTTGAACGAATACCCACACTAGAAAGGGGGTTGAATAGTATTGGGTGACTTTTAACAATATACTTCAATTTTTTTTAAAGTCAATTCCAACTTCAAACGGAAGTAAGTGCTGTTGGCCTAGGTTTTCTACCTTGGTCTTAATCTCGTTTTTGATGATAACAAACATGAAACTAATATTTTATTGACAAATCTTTCGGGTTACATATCACATAGCGCACGACGTCGTCGATCGAAAATATCGAAGAAATCGGGAAATCGAAAGGACGTTGGTCGTCGCGCTTGGATTCTTCGGGAAGTTAGAGTTTAGGTTTAGGGTGTCTAGATAAATTGTAAATCCTCATTATGATGCAAAGAAACCCAAAAATCTATCCCGAATCCCAAAATATGAAAACCCGAAAACCACCCTGAAACTCACTAAGCCTAGGGTGCTTCTTGGAGGGCTATATGACCTAGATACTTTCTTGACATAAAAAATGGCGGTAATTGTTCCTTAGGTTAAAATTAGATAACGAGGTATTTTTAAGGATTTTATGGAAGCCTTTAGCCTACCCATATTTGACCCAAAAGATTAGAAAATTTTATTTTCTGAAAATTTGTACTAGACCCCGAAAACTAGATTTTGATTCTTAAGGATTTTGATTTTTTAGATATTTTTATTGAATCCAAATGGGGGGGAATCCTTATATAACATTTATGTTTTAGGGTAAATTACACTGACGTCCCCTGAGGTTTAATGAAATTACACTGACCTACCCTGAGGTTTAGTGAGATTACACTGACCTCCCCTCTATTTATAATTTTATCTTGTAACCCTCCTGAGCTTTGTAAAAGATTACACAAACCTCCACTATTATGAAATAAGATTACACAAACCTCCCCTGAGTTTTGTAAAATATTACACAAACCTCCCCTAAAAAAATTACTCAAACATTACTTAGGGGAGGTGATTGTAACTTGGACAAATAGAGGGGGGTCAGTGTAATTTACTCTATGTTTTAAAGTTATTAACTTTAAGTTAATAAATGTTATATAAGTAGACTTAGCAAAGACGGAACCAGAAAACGAACAAACAAAGCCTAACCAAACTGCCCAGTCCAGGTTCGATCGACCAGTCGATCGACCGAATGGTGTTAAAAATTTGCAATAGCCAATTCGATCGATCGACCGAAGTGTGCCAAAAATTGGCAGTGGCTACTTCGATCGATCGACCAAACAATAGAGGAGCCAGTTCCTGATATAGTCGGTCGACTGAACAGCGCGGCAGAAGCGCAAAATGGCATCGGTCGTTGGGCAGTTGATCGATCGGTTGACCGACGATTGATCGGGCGTCGGCAACGAGCAAAAATACGCCCGTTGACGCGCAGATTCTCTTGGGGGGTCATAAATACCCATCCCAATCCTTCTTCAGAAACTTTTGATCACTCCTACACTTCATTGAGCCATTATTGATCAATTCCAGGCTTTCATTGAGCCACTTCTTAGAGAAATCCTAGTTTGATTTTTCATTCCTTAAGTTTGCCTTCAAGCTTGATTTCATTCATCATCAAGGCATCAAGAGGAGCTAAGATTCATTGTGTTGGAGCTAAGTATTCGTGTTGTTGTATTTTTGCTCCATTACTTGTATATTTTCTTGTTTATTTCATTGAATTTGAGCTTGTAAGAAGACCTAGTGTTAGGTCTTGTGTGAAGTGGTTACCTTGGTGTAGAATGTGTAAAGTCACTTGTGTAAACATAGTTTACTAGGATTAGTTGAGTTATCCCTTAGGGTTGAGGTGGAAGAGTGCTCTCGGAAAGAAGGCGGAGACTTCCGGGTGTGGAAGTTCCTTAGGTTGAGAGTGAGACTCTTCGGGTTAAAGACCTTTGTGAAAGGGAATTAAGTTAATCTAGTAAACTTAGTTTGAAAATTATAAGTGGGGTGCTTAGGTAGTGGAGTAGGCATTGGGGCCAAACCACTATAAATCTCCGTGTTAGCATTGTATCTTTGTTTGTACTTAATTGGTTTACTTTTGCTTCCGCATCTAGTCAATAAATTGCGATTTGCCTATAATTTAAGAAATGATTAAAATCGGAATTAGGCAACAAGTTTTAGATAACATACTATTCACCCCCCCTCTAGTGTGTCATTTCACCCAACAGGTGCAAGTAAATAATGTTCTTTAACAAGTATGAAACACAATTATAAGCAATCACACAAGGCAATGCAAACTCAATAAATTATAGTGGTTCGGCCAACCGCCTACTCCACTACATTGGCTCCACACCAAGAATTTCTAACCAAATTCTTTATAGACCTTGTGTTTATCTTTGAATACAACCAAGGACTCGGTTCTCACCCCTTTGAGAACTCCTCAAAACTATTCACCTAGGCAAAATACAATTCTACAAAGAAAACCCTAAGTGTTTACACTAGCACACCTAGTAAGCTAATCAATGAAAACCAAGATCCAGTAACAAGTAAAATTACAATGAAAATAGCTAAAGAGTAAACCACAACAAAGAGCACTTTTCCATGCCTACGATGCCTCCAACTCTACAAGACATTGAGATAGAATCGAAGCCGAAGTTGAGGTAAGATGAGCGCTTGAGAGAAGTCGTCGATCGGAGAGGCAAGCGCAAGCAAATCATGCTTAGAGGGCACAAATCACACTTTGGAAGGTTATCTCAATGGTTAACAAGGATTAATGAAGGTTGGTGGGGATATTTATAACCCCTCCCACGGAACGGCTCTTCAACGGGCATTTTTTTGCCCGTTGGATGCCGACCGATCGCTTGCCGGTCGATCGTCGATCGATCGACTGATTGACTGCCCAGCGACTGCTAGTGTTCTGCCCTTCTACCGCTATGTTCGGTCGACCAAATGGTTGACCGTCTTCATCGCGTCCTAGTTGGACTTACCCCTCATTACTATTATTTTGCAGCACCTGAGTTAGATCAGAGAGGAACCGAGGTGCAGTAGCGCGGCTGGTGGTGGCAAAGCAGCGGGTCTCGTGACATGTCATGATCGAGGAGGATACCTGAGTCATTTTAGTGTCTGTTTGAGTTGTTGAGTCATGTTGACCCGGGTCGTGGTTTCCGCATTTTATTTTTATTTGGGGAGTCTTGTTTATTTATTTGAACTTCTTTTTAATAAATTTGTTCAGTGTGTTCATTTTGAGTTTTGAGTTTGGTTTGGTTCGTGGTGTCATGTCTATCCTTTTCAAAAAAAAAAACTCCCACTGTTCAAGTTATTGTTGTTTTGATGAGTTGGGTTAGGCTTCAGAGTACGTGGTGTATCCTGGCCAATCATACCGGGTTTGGGGTGTGACAAAGTTGGTATCAGAGTGGGTACGACAATCGGATAGTAGGTATCATATGGGGGCATTGCTAGCGTGTTCACATATGGTACGTCCTAGTCACGAGATCGAGCTGAACCTGCGCGCTAGCGGCGGTACGTATTTTTGGTTTAAGTTGATTATTTATCTGATTAATTGGGTGGTTATTGCGTTCTTACTTCTAGAAATGTAGAACCATAATGATGTTTTATTTATTTACTGTATGTTTTTTTATGGTTAATTGGGAATGTGGTAAGAGTGATTTAGGAATTTAATTTCCTTGGAAAAGACTTTCTCTTGTTTGACCGACCTATATGAGGGGAAGGCTTGAATGGATATTTTGTTGTCTTAATTCTTGCATGGTTTTCCTTAGTGAAATTGGTTAAAGGAAATGGAAGACCTTTTGGAAGAGGATATAGAAAGAGTGGGAAATTTGGTGGTATAAATGCATAATTTGATAAGTTAGACAAACACCTATACCTTTGTAGAAAGCATATGGTAGGTGATAGAATATGTTTAGCTTATCTTGAATTAGAATTAAGTTAAATCTGATATTCAATGTTCATTATGATTGGATATAGCATGGTAAAAGAATGTTAGACATTGGAAGGTTTAAGTTAAAACAAATAAATAAAATAAAATAATAAAATGCAAGTACTCGTGGTGGATGATGATGCTCTGCAATATCATATGTTTTGGCACTGCATATGAAAGATAATCATTAAGGTTTATGAGAATGCCTAGTTGAGATTGTGACTTGGCATAATTGAAATGAGATATTACCCATTGGAGTTGTAGCCTCAACCGTAAGATATCACCTATTCGATTTAGGGTTAATGATTACCCATTGGTCCCAGGTGATTATGCATGAGTTTTATACCTTATAGGTGAGGTTTAACAATTAAATTGTTTTAAGAATGTTATTAAATGGTTGATGTTGCAAAGGGTTGCGGGCAGATTTTAATTGAAGAAATATAAGAATCAAATGAAGCAGTTTGATCATATATGTTGATAATTGATTTTAATACTAATTGTTAGGCTAAGGGTTTAAATGATTTGATTCTTATTAAGCATTGAGTTAGTGTTGATAGATTTGATTATTTGTTTTGATTTAATCATGGAAAAAAAATTTAGGTGTGGTTATGAGATCGAGCAGGATATGAGAGAGAAGAATAGTACTCATATCTTTTTGATGTCGAGGTGAGTCTCTTTCTTCCATTTTAAAATTCGAGGACGGATTTTCTTTAAAGAGGGAGGGCTCTGACGCCCTATGACGGTACGAGTGATCCTACAATACACTTGATGACATTCAGGACAATCATGCTCTACAATAGAGCAATCGACCTCGTTCTCTACAGGGCTTTTCTAACCTTCTTGGGAAAAACTGCTTTGTTGTGGTTTGTCTCGATCTCTCCTGCCGAGGTCCATCTATTCCTTTGGATCTCTCTTGCGTCTTCCTCAACCGATTCACCACATTGCGGGTCACAAAACGGAGGATGCCCTCCACTATGTTAGGCAAGGGCAACATGAGCACTTAAGGGAATACATATGCAGGTTCCACGCTATAGCGGTCAAAATTCCCAACCTTGACCAATGAGTCGAATTCTCCTCCATCAAATTTGGGCTGAAGCCTACACACTTTGTCGATCATATCACACTAACAAAGCCTAAGGATATGACCGAGTTTTAGGAGAAAGCTGCCAGCTTCATAGAGATAGAAGAACTCTAAGAAGCCAAAAAGGCTGATAGGTTGAACATCCAAGTTGTTATCGAAGATAGAAAATCCAAAAGGGCGGACAAAAAAAAAGCGAAGACCGCAACCGCCACGAGCAAAATAATGGCAGAGGACCTAGGTCACCACCTTGCCCAAACGCTCGATATGAAAGGTCTACTCCTTTCAACACTAGGAAGAAGATCATCCTTCACGAGATCTACAACCTGAAGCTTATCAAGTACCCCGTCAGTGCGGGAAAGCAAAAGCTAGCACCCAATGCCGATATGAGCAAGAAATGTACCTTCCATGATACCTATGGACACACCACCGAAGATTGTGTGGTACTTGGCAACCAACTTGAGGATTTGGTATGTGCATGGCACCTAGATAGGTATATCTATCACTAAAGAGAACGAGGTCAGAGCAGGAGCCGCGACCCTTGGCAACCATGCATTTCGATTAAATTGAAACTATGTCAAGAATTATACCTTTGAAGACCAAATTCCATGTTCTGCTCTGCGAATCCAAGATCACGATCTTGCTCTGTATCCAAGGTGCTGCCAAGTGACAAACACCCTCTACGGTGAGCACACAGATGAATGCGACGAACTGGGGCGGCTCTCGAGTGCTAGCTCGACTCTACCAGAACACCTTCCTGTCTAGTCAAGCGTTGGACACCTTCCACTCTCTCTCTCTCTCTCTCTCTCTCTCTCTCTCTCTCTCTCTCTCTCTCTCTCTCTCTCTCTCTTTGTTTGGTGGAGGTCGGCTACCATAAAAGGGAGCTCGGCTTCCTAAGAAGAGGTTGGTAGCCTTTCAGGAGATGATCACATACCCCATCTAAACCTCAGATCGGTATTTATAGACACGTCAATAATATTGAACGTGTCATCACAATCGTTGATTAATTCAAAGCCATATCCAGAATCTTTAAAACGATTTTAATGTTCGGATAAATATATCCTTAATAACAATTATCAATTATAAATTTCCTAAATTCAAAATGCCGAAAATAATGTATCATTTAATAACGATTATCAAAGATACGTTACCTAAATTATAATTAGCATAATTCCAATTTTAAATTATATTTAATCAAAATTATTTCCCAATTTTGAAAACTTCTTTTCAAATACGGAATTAACCTTCAAGATTACCAAGAGAGAATTAGCGGATTAATGGTCATGTGAATCCAATCCGATAAACCATAACCCTAAGCCCAATTCGATTCGTCTTATGTGTGCGACCCTATAGGTTCACTTAATCAACATAATTGATGTATCACTATCGTTGAAGATATACTTATGATATAATCCACGTAATATACTCACGGTGGGTCCGTCCGACACCATGTTCTCCAACATGTGTCTATGATCTGACTTTGATATCACATATCCATGACTAGTAAAGCATGATCATCATTACTCAGACTGCATACTAGTCTTCATTTATTATCGTTCCAAGACAATGACTGACTAGGGACTATTTAGAATAGGATTCCAACTGCCTTAGGGTTTTACTAGTAAGTCTCATACTTGATGACCATTAGGCGGAATCAACTATTCAATGAGTCAATTATCAAGTTAAATATGCTCATAGTAAATAACAAGATAAAGCAAATATTCCATTTATTTAAAGGAAAGTAATAATGACAATATTATCTCTTTGGCATGTGGCACACTACTAACAACCCCTACCCAGGTCAAAGGAAAAACAACTGAGCTGATTGCTCAGGAAATGAACTCCGAGGAGTTATTGACTATATTGCTGGCGGATTCGCAGGAGGTGGCGAATTGAGCTCGACCATAAAGAGATCCCTCCGGGAAATCATGGCGGTTGACAACACTACTTGCCCATGCTAGCCCGTCCTTAAAATGCCGGTAATATTGTATTATGAATCCGATTTCCAGGGAATTGATCAAAACCTACACGACCCATTCATAATTTTTATGATTGCAGGAAATGTTATCATCAAAAAGGTCCTAGTCGACCAAGGCAGCTCTGCCGACATCCTTTTCTACTCCACCTTCGAGAAAATACAGTTAACTAAAGCCTCACTCACCCCGAGCAAAGGAGAATTAGTAGGCTTCTCGGGAGAATGGGTCGACGTCCGATGTGCCCTATGGCTAAGGATGACATTCAACTCTCAGCCAAAGGAAAAAACGATTGATGTGTTGTACCTAATCATCAAAATTCTCAGCCCATATCATATGATCCTAAGACGACCTTCCTTGAACAATTTGGGAGCTATTGTATCTACTCCCCACCTAGTATTAAAATTTCTCATTCTAGAAACGAAAGTAGGCGTGCTCCACGCCAGCCAAAAAGAAGCTCAACAGTGCTACAATGAGTGCCTCGGGCCAAGGATGGCCGAACCAAAGAAAGAGCCTCGCAGCCCACAAGCACCCTCCATAGTCATAGGTGAACAACCGATAAGAATTTCCGAGCAAGACCCAGGTCGAGACATTCGAAAACAACCCTGACTCGATGCTTGAAACATGACTCAAGTCATGCTCAAACAAATAAAGCTTTGACAAAGCACTTTTCTGTACGCATAATTTCCTTAATCATTCAATAAAATTGCATTTCTCTTCTTTCTATGTGTATACGCAGGAATCCCATGGCCATCTTGCCGCTCTAATGAATGCTCCATTACTCGACTCTTCGCATGTGGTCATGCCTTACGCTCCTCGACAAGCTCGACTTGAACCCACAATCCTCAGCCCCTAGAGCGATTTTAGGTATTTTAGGCGTCGTCAATCCTTGGAGCGGCTCATCCGATGATATCTTTCCTTGACCAGCGAAAAATTTGGGCCTGAGAACCCAGGCTCGGCACGTCATGAAAACTAAACGGTTCATCACAGCTCGGCCTGTTAGCACGATAATGAAAACTAAATGGACCACCCCTTTCTTGACTATGGTTATCAAGTCGGGTCGGACCTACATTCCCTGGCCTAGCACGATAACGAGTGGCCTAAGCATGATTTTATCGTGTCGGGCTCAGGGCTGGGCCAAAATTGTCATACCTAGATATGAAGATGCAAGTTGTAAGTGTAATTAAAATGTACATTTGCGATCAATCAAACGCTTGCAAATAAAAATTGCAACTCTATTTGCGGGCAACCAAATAATAGGCAACAAATTCTATTTTCAGGTATTTACTTTTGCATGCAAATGCTTTTTATAACATTTAAACTTGCGGACAATCAAACGCCCCCTACATGTCCATTACGAAAGATAACATAGATGGACATACATACTGGCATCATATTATAACATATGCATTCTCAACTCATACCGAAAATATACTTTAACACATCCATCGATGATCAATTTTGCTCCCGATGCCTACTCTTACACAATTAAATTCAAAAAATGATTATTTAATTTAACACATTTTTTTATAATACGTGAAATAAATACACCATAATCAAAACAACTAGACTCAAGTTTGGTAAATGAACCGGTCACCATTGAGCTTGGAATGTTGATATGAATAAATATATGTAAATATTTGATTATAGGAAGCTTTCAACGTAATTAAAAAGAAAACTATAATATATTAATTTTTAATAAATACCAAAAAATAAATATAACATTGATATATGAGTTTCTAGCTCCATTAGTACAAAAAAATATATCGTTACCAAACAAATAGCACAATTATATTGAAAGTAGCACTACTATATATATAATTCTATTTCTTTTAACACTTAATACTATTATAAAATTATTTTTTGTAAAAAAACCCTCAGACTTTCAAATTTGTACTAAAGTAGAAGAACAGATAATTACATGCTAAAATTATACCTCATTTAATTATGTCATCGTGATTTAAGGAATGAAAAATAATAATAACTCCATATGCATGTTCCCAAATAAAGCCACCACTGCATGTGGATCATGTGGTCTCCTTCGACCCTTGCCACTGCAACCTGCTGTCGCTTGGCACAATGACGACATCGAAATTTTGCAGCCCTCACACTCAGCTGCACGGTGCGGCAGTGCCAAGAACGATAACCAGAGTTCAGGTGCAAAAGAAGGAAAGATGAAAAAGGAATGAAATGTATTTAAAAAATTTGAAATTTGTTGACTCAGTCAATCGAATTTACATTTATACATGTCAGTTCGGGTAGATATCGGATTACAACTTATACATCCAAATTCAATAAGCTACCCGCAACTATCATTATTTGAACTAAAATGAAAAGACAAAACTAGACAGAGAAATCAATACAAATCGTATTTATTCATGAGGGCAGAATAGTAATTGTCCTTGACCTATCTTCTTCAACCTCGAGTACTCGCCTACAGCTCTTTTGTAGCAGCTCTGTATTCTCAATTCTCCCCCCTCAAGTTGGGAGTGAATAAGGGATACTCATTCCCAACTTGACCAAGTTGTGAACATGATGTTGGGGTGCTAAAGACTTGGTGAATATATCAGCTGGTTGATGTTTTCCTTGAATGTAAACAGATTCTACTAAGCCTTGCAGGAACTTTTCACGTACAAAGTAAAAGTCAATTTCAAGGTGCTTGGTATGTTCGTGAAATACGGGGTTAGTTGTAATATGCATTGCACTTTGATTGTCGCAATAAATGGGAGTCAAATTCATCACCTCGACTCCTAACTCAGTCAATAATCTACTCACCCAAATTATCTCTGCAGTGGCGCTTAACATGACCCTGAGTTCACTCTCAGTGCTAGAATGACTTACAGTAATATGTTTTTTGCACTTCTAGGCAATTGAAGCTTCACCAAATTTTACAAGGTAGTATGTGACAGATTTCCTGGTATTCTCACGCCCTCCCCAATCAGCATTACTGTATGCTGTTAGGTGACAATTTGATGTAGATGGGTAAAATAGGCCAAGTTCGGGTGCTCCTTTCAAGTACCTCAAGATCTTCATGGTTGCCTTGTAATTAGACAGCTTTGGTGAATTTAAGAATTGACTTAAGAAGTGAACTGCATACATGATATCAGGTCTAGTCATTGTTACATAAAGTAATTTCCCTACTAGCCTTCTGTAAGTCTCAACATCGTTGAACTCTTCATCAGTTTTTGTACTTTTCATTTTCTTCTTCTCATTATATAACATTGGTGCACTAGATGGCTTGCATTCTTCCATGCCTAGTTCTTTCAACATGTCTATAACATACTTTCTTTGATTCAGATATATGCCAGCTTGTGTTCTTTGAACCTCAAGTCCTAGCAAATATGTTAGCTTCCCTAGGTCTCTAATCTTGAACTCTTGTCTGAGTTTCATCTTCATAACACTGATTTCATCACTGTCATTTCCTGTTATCACAATGTCATCCACATACACTGATATGGGAGTGACCTTTTCATTTCTCTTCTTGGTAAACAAACATGGATCTGATATACACTTAACATATTCATGTCTGATGATACTTGATGAAAATTTCAAATACCACTGCGTCCCTGCTTGCTTGAGGCCATACAAGGATTTCAATAGTTTACATACCCTAGTATCATTCACTGATCCATATCCTGGTGGTTTAGCCATATACACCTCTTCATCCAATTCCCTATGCAAATAAGCATTACTCATATCTAGTTGATGTAGGGACCAATTCTTAGCAGCTGTCACTGCAATTACAGCCCTGATGGTGGCCATTTTAGACACTGGGGCAAACGTTTCATGGTAAATCAATACCTTCTTTTTGGGTAAACCATTTTGCAACCAATCTAGACTTATACTTATCTATATTTCCATTTGGCTTAAACTTTATTTTGAATACTCATTTGCAGCCTACCACAAATTTGCCTGGTGGTAAATCAACTAACTCCCGGGTATGATTGGCCTCTAATGCTTCCTGCTCAAGTTGCATAAATCTCACCCAGTCTGGATTCTTGCTAGCAGTGGCGTATGAGGTAGGTTCTTGATATGTGTCAAGGACACTGAGGAAGGCTCTATGCTCAACAGGGAAATGTTGTGTGTTCAAAAAATTTATCAAAGATAGTCCAGGAGCTTAGCAGGCCTTTTCACTATTTCATTACTTTTCCTTCTGGGTAACTCAATAGGATGTGATAGAGGTACTTCAATTGAAGGGCTATTTTCTTCATGGAACTCATGGCTTTCAGGTTCACAAATAGCTTCTGGAATGATTTCTGTATGTGGAGAGGAAGTCTGTGGACTTACATGATCATTCATCCTCTCATTACTTGAGTAGGTGATTGTACTAAGTCATTATTGTTTGGACTTGAACATGGGAAACTTAACGGTGGTGTTCTATCTGGTTCATTTTCTATGCTAGTATGTGCAGGAAATATGACTTTATTCATGGTTTCGGTATCAAATGGGAAAACATCCTCAATGAACCTAACATCCCTAGAAATGATGACAGATTTGCTTTTGAGATTATATACCTTACATCCCTTTTGCCCATAGGAGTATCCAATGAATACCCCTTCATCTGCTCCAGGATCTAATTTGTCTCTACCCCTTTTCAATGTGTTTCTGAAGCATAGACATCCAAAAACTCTAAGGTGGCCTAGTTTTGGTTCTTTGTTGTACAACTCATAAGAACTTTGATTACCTAACGTAGGACTAGGCAATCTATTAATTAAATATGTGGCACTGAATAGGCAATCTCCTCAAAATTTGGATGGTAATTTCGACTGAAACTTAAGACACCTAGTTACTTGAAGCAAATGTCTATGCTTCATTTCCACAATTGCATTTTGTTGTGGAGTTTCAACACATGAACTTTGATGGATGATGCCTTGTTTTGCAAGGAATTCATTTAGGGTTGAGTTAAAAAACTCACTACCATTGTCACTCCTAATTGTCTTAATGGTTTTAGTGAATTGTGTGCTTATCATTCTAATGAACCCTATTAAAATATCAGGTACTTGTGATTTCAATGAAAACAAATAAGTCCAACAACTTCTTGTACAATCATCTAGTATGGTAATATGAATGACCATTATAAGTTGAGGCCTTATGGGGTCCCCAAATGTCACAATGTATCAAGTCAAAAGGATATTTTGAAACACTCAAGCTTGGAACAAAAGGTAATCTGCTTTGTTTTGCAACAGGATATATATTACAAACAAGTTCTTGGCTAACATTTATTTCAGGTATTTGGCTTGACATCAGTCTCATTCTAGAATTAGACATATGTCCTAGTCTAATGTGCCATATGGCATGTTTATTTGACAAAATAGACGCTGAAATACTCTTCTGCTGAAACTTGGGTTGGCCTGCATATCTACTAGCTCCTTCCATCATGTATAATCCATTAACCTCTCTACCAGTTCTCAAAACTTTCCTCGAGACTAGGTCCTGAATGACAAAGGAATGAGTATTAAATTCTACAGAACAATTCATTTCCTTTGTTAACTTACTTATGGACATGAGGTTGAAATGAAAGGTAGGAACAACTAACATCTGGTTGAGTTGAAGGTTCTTATTGAGGTAAATGGTTCCTGAGTGACTAACAGGGATGGTTTTACCATTTGGTAGGGTGATTTGTTCATTTGGCTTTGGTGTGCACGGGTTATCTAGTATGGTAATTGTTGTTGGTTATATGATCAGTAGAACCAAGGTTGTTAAACTCGAGAGTTTAAGTAAACTCGTGGAGCCTCCGTAAACTCGACTCGTAAACTCGTAAGAGTTTACCTAATATTAAAACAATATTAAAAAATATTATACTATAAAAATATAATCTAATATAATCTAAAAATTATAATTAAGGCGCAGTTCAACTACCTAATAAAGCACAGATAAAGATAAAATATAAGAGTACAAGTCTAATACATACATAATGAAGCATTCTATCCACACAAACAGCTTAGCATTTTGAAAAAATTTCATATTCCACACCTCTCCATGCAACACCAGGCTCCTCCTCCAACTCCTCTTTACTTTTCAGAAACCAATAAGCATTCTTCAGGAAAATTTCTCCAGTTCTACTTTCATTCTAGACCAGGAATCCTTTCCTCCTTTCACATCCACCTGAATACTAATATTTTTTTCTCACAACCTATTACCAAAGTTTTCCTTAACCAGCTCCGAGTTCCAATCATCATCAATGAGCAGCTCCTTTATAATATTTTATCTTAAAATATTTGATTCGGAGGAGCCGCTTTGGCTAGGGAAGTGGTTATCTTGGAATAAAAGGTGAAAACAAATTCCGAAGCTTAGAGCGGCCTACTCAAGTTAGCATGACAAAAATTAAGAAGCAGATGATGCTATAATTTTTTTTTTTGGGTTCAAATATCTACTTTATAAGTATATTGATTAATTTGGTACGAAAAGAAGGGAGTGATCCACTAAAAGAAATGATGTAATAAACAGTGCCATTTATATATGTAATAATCGGAGCATGTGAAATATTCAATACCAGGTATTGGTATGTAAACTGTTAGGAAATTTAGGGTAATTTCCTGTAGGATCTAAAAAATCTGAATCCGGCGAGAAAAATGGAAAACCAAATCCGATAATAATAATAATGCAGAAAAACAAAAGACAAGGGGGTTAACGTGGTTCGGACTCGGCGAGGTGCCGATCCTACGTCCACGGGGAGAAGAGGAGACTGCTTTATTAAATTTAGAAAAGAACTTTTATAATAAAAGTGCAATAATCTAAATTTCCTTCAAAATGCAGCAAATTATCTTAAATTAATTGAACCTGAAATTGGTACGGAGGAGAGGCACTATCTCTGTAAGATCTACCTTGAAACTGAACTCCTGTTGTTGTATGTCAAAAACTGAGAAGGAGCACTCAATAGGAAAAGGGTTATAACGACACTCTTAATTTTCTGGATCTCTGAAACTCTCATATGGGGGGATTTTCTCTTGGTGTGTGATGATCTTAGAACTGCATATTAGGCACTTATTTATAATAGAAGGGGAGAGCCGATTCATGCCTGCTTTAGTGGAGAAAAAATCTCTAAGGAATTTACTGCTCCGTCTAATTTAATCGGATGGTTGAAATGCTTCTTTTGACCAAAGAAACTTACAAAATGCTTGGTGGCTTCACGTGATGCCTCCACCTTTTTCTCCATTTGACTAGTCAAAAGCAATATTTGATTTCCACATCATCAATTTGAAAACTTCTGAAGTTATCATCAATTTGAAAACTTTTACATGTGCTGCTGCAACATTGGCATGGGTATCTTGAGAAGATGGTGGGCTGGGCTCCCAGGCCCATGATTATAAAATCATGATTTATTTTGATCGAGTCCGGTTCAACATGGTTCAATCAAATTGGCAAATCGGTTCAAGCATATCTTGATCAAATCAACTCCGATTTGGATCCGGTCGTACTCGTTGGATTTGGTTCGATCAGACCCAATTTGAGTCAATCTCTAACAATTCCTCATTTGATGAAAATTGGGGCCGATGCAATCCTCAAAAGTCGTCCTCCTCTCCCACAAGGCCCGTACAGGGCCTACGTCAAATCAGTGTTCAAGTGGGCCGAGTTAGCTTCCTGCTTGGCCTTAGGAACCCACATAGTCCTCTGAGTCTCCTCCTTCATTGTGTATTTTTGAGAAGGGATTTCTCTGAAAGCAAAATTTATACCTGACTCGGTGTCTGATTTTGCTGTGTTTTGCCTAGGAATCTGAACTGCTTCACGAAAGATGGATCCGTCCACCTTGTACAAATTATTCGACATCCTTAGAGCCTTCAGTACCATCGTGGCTCCATCCTGTACCTCCAAGACTACTCCTGTAGAGAATGTCGTATAGCCCCTAGTGTCAAGAACTCCAAGAGAGACTAGATTCCTTCCTAGCTTCAGGACATGTCGAACATTTACTAGGATCTTTGTCGAGCCATCATGCAATTTTAATTTCACTGTTCCAAATCCGACAACTTTGCAAGGTACGTTGTTGCCGACACGAACTACTCCACCATTGGTGCGCCGATAATCCACAAAGGTCGTCCGGTGTTGAGTCATGTAATAGGAACACCCAGAATTCAGGAACCACTCATCAATGCTACTGGTGGTTGACCTGTTCACCTGCTGACCTGGATTGCATGTTGCATGATCAGACATATCAGAAGAAGAGGAAGAGGAATTTTGACCTGAGGTGTGTTGTCGCCGACGAGACCGCCATCGCCCACTGCGTGTCTTAGTAGTGCTTGTGCCATCTGTCACGACCAGTACCCCAACTTTCTCAAAATCTGCGTAAAAGACCTCCACATGTGCGTCTTGATCCTTATTTTGCTGCTGCAACTTTCTCTTAAGACTGCGACATTATGACTTGCTGTGACCTTGTTTCTTGTAGTAATAACAAGTGACATTTGATTTGTTACCTCCTCCTGCTTCATTAGAGTAGAGAGCTTCTCATTTCCCTCCACTAGAGGAATTTGCTGTAAGATGTGTGTCCATAAGCTCCTTAGACACAAGAGCAGTGATCATTTATTCTTGAGTAATAATAGTCTTTCCAAAAAGCATAGTTTCACGAAAATTTTTAAAAGAAGTATGAAGTGAACATAAAAGGAATAAAGTCTTATCTTCCTCTTCAATTTTGACACCCATATTCTCCAGGTCCATGATGATTGTCTGAAAAGTATTGATATGCTCTTTGACCGATGTGCCTTCTGCCATACGTAGAAAATAGAGCTTCTACTTCAAAGCCATCTTACCGATGAGAGTTTTGTCCTGATACAAGGATGCAAGCTTGTCCCAAATACCTTTAGCTGTCTTTTGGGATGCAATTTTTCGAAGTGCTTCATTTGACAAGCTTAGGTACAAAACTACAATTGCCTTTTGCTCCTTATATTCTTTCCCCTCCTCAGTCCCCTGCATCTTATCATTACCAAGAATACCATCATGTATTTTCTCCATAGTTAAGATTGCTTTCATCTTCACTGACCAAAGTGCATAGTTGACATTGCGATCTAACTTCTCAATATCAAATTTGGTGCTCGCCATGGTTGGGGAAGTAGGCTTTGATACTAACTGTTAGGAAATTTAGGGTAATTTTTTGCATGATCTAAAAAACCTGAACCCGGCGAGAAAAATGGAAACCCAAATCCAATAATAATAATGCAGAAAAACAAAAGACAAGGGGGTTAACATGGTTCGAACTCGGCGGGGTGCCAATCCTACGTCCACAGGGAGAAGAGGAGACTGCTTTATTAAATCCAGAAAAAACTTTTACAATATGAGTGCAATAATCTAAACCTCATTCAAAATATAGCAAATTGTCTTAAATTAATTGAACCTGAAACTAGTACGGAGTAGAGGCACTGTCTCTGTAAGATCTGCCTTGAAATTGAACTCCTGCTGCTGTATGTCAAAAACTGATAAGGGGCACTCATTAGGAAAAGAATCGTAGCGACACTCTTAATTTTATGAGTCTCTGAAACTCTCATATGGGGCAATTTTCTCTTGGTGTATGATGATCTTAGAACTGCATATTAGGCCCCTATTTATAATAGAGGGGGAGAGTCGATTCATGCCTGCTTTAGTGGAGAAAAAATCTCCAAGGAAATTACTGCTCCGTCTAATTTAATCGGATGGCTAAAATACTTCTTTTGACCAAAGAAACTTGCAAAATGCTTGGTGGCTTCACGTGATGTCTCCACCTTTTTCTTCATTTGACTAGTCAAAGCAATATTTGATTTCCACATCATCAATTTGAGAACTTCTGAAGTTATCATCAATTTGAAAACTTTTACATGTGCTGCTACAACATTGGCATGGGTATCTTGAGAAGATGATGGGCTGGGCTCCCAGACCCATGATTATAAAATCATGATTTATTTTGATCGAGTCCAGTTCAACATGGTTCAATCAAATTGTCAAATCGGTTCAAGCATATCTTGATCAAATCAACTTCGATTTGGATCCGGTCGGACTCGTTGGATTCGGTTCGAACCCAATTTGAGTCAATCTCTAACATAAACATTATCATTCTCAATAGCTTAATTGGCATTGAATTTGTATCGCCTATATAATAAGAGTTTGTTGTAGTGATGGATTCATAACTCAATAGTTTAACGAAAGAATAGAGAGCAAAATGAAATAAAAAAGAACGAACTTTAATTATCATAATAATAATGGTAATAGATGAAAAAAAAATCTTAATTGGCATTAGTTTTTAAAAATAAAAGTGAATATTTTCGATTGCTGAAATCATTTTTTTCTTGGAGTGAGAAGCAAATTTAGCAAAGAAAAAAAAAGTTAAGAATTAATCTTTTCTTCTCATTCTCAAATAATTTTCAATTTTTAATCCAATTAATTATCTTAATTAAAAAAATGTAAATTACAAAAAGAATTTTGAAATTTATTAGTATGACATTTGGCGATATGCTTTGCGCTTTAAGATTCACTTATTAATTAAAAATATATATTTTTTGTCAATCTAAAACTTTTTTTTTACAGAGATAAAAAAGTATAATAAATGATCATATTAGAATTCTAATTTTAAATTTTTAAGGAATGTTCAATATATTATCATCAGTTATATTAGCTGAGTTGGTCAACCTAAGCTTGCCTACGCTAATTAAATTCCAAAAATAATTCTAGCCAGTGCGACTAGAATTTTTTTAATATTAACCCATGCATTGATCAAAAATTATTATATTATATACATGGTGTGGGTGAATAAGACCAGTACTGGATGACAGGACGTGCTGCTGGTTGTTGAAATAGAAATTAATTGGGTATGTGGAGGAATCAATCAATGCATGTGTTCTCTGCCATTTCAATTAGTTGTCAACAAGACGTCTTATTTACTCAATACCATTGACTTGCAGGCTACCAGTTCGTGTCATGAGGTTGGTCCACTTATTCTTCTTTCTCTCTATGGATCTCTCTTCTCCTTCTTCCTTTTTTTTACCATGAAAATAATAGAATTTCTTTTATCATCGGAATGAAGTCCAAAATGAATTCAAGATGGTTAATTTAACGACCAAACATAAATTTTTTATAAATAAAATAAGTGTTAAAAAATTAGTGAGCCTAACTCCTATAAAAAAATTAGCTTATGAGAAAAAAATTATCCAAATTATTTAAAAATTATTTTTATCATATTTTTAAGCAATGTAAGACTTTAACAATAAGGTCAGACAACTTCATTAACCTCCGATCTACATAATGAAAATTAATTATACATTATAAAATTATTGCAAATTATAGATATATATAAGAGGCAATTGCTCTAATTTTATTTTTTTTTGGAAGAACATCAATGAAAATTTGAGAGTCGATTTTAATAATAAACATGAGAAATCTGATGTTGAATGGCTAATTTAATTTATACCCTCTTTAAAATCAATGACTTTCAATTGAAGCACCGAATGACTAATTTGTTTTGTAGAAAGACAATTCGAGAGAACTCCATGCTATCGTATTTTGTTAATTATCTCATGATTTTGTTTCTGAAAATATACATTGGTGAAAGATAAAATTTGATTTATAAAAAATGGAGTGAGTCGCCTAATCTCATTCTGCATACTATTTCTAGCAAACCAACAAGTATTGATAATTAAAGCCAGTTCTATAATACAACTAAACATCAAGGTGATTATTGCTTTGATGAACATTAAAGGAAAGCCAATTGCTAGATATTAGTTAATACTATTGGAAAAATTAAAACCAATTTTGAGTTGAAGAATATTTCAAAGAGCATAAGCAAAATGCACATTTAAAAAATAAATGCTGCAAGTCTTCAACAAATTTGGAACAAAGAGAACATAAATTAGAAAACAAATAGAACATAAATCAAAACCAGTAGAAAGTCTGCGATGGAGAAGTTTCCAAATAAAAAACCTAGAAGTTGTTTAGTTAGAAACCGAAAACGGAGCTATTTTCGAGTTTTGTTTTTTCGCGAAAATGAAAACACATGCGAAATTGTGTTTGGTTATCGAAAACGGAGGAAACCAATTTTTGTTTACACCAAATCACGTTTTCCCGAAAACAGCTTAATTTTACGCGTGATCTAGAAAATAGGTAAATGGTGTTTTGCCGAAATCAGGTTTCGTCAATTCGAAAGTGGTGTTTTGCTGGGTCTCTCCTCACGAGATTCAGCTAAACTTGACAAAATCCTAGCGGAGCGGCGACAACTTCTTGTCCATACTTTGTTGACGCAGACGACGACGATCTCCGACTAGGAAACCTCCCTAGGAATTAATCTTTCCTTCTTCCCTTTTTCACCCTCATATCTCTACGCTATAACATCTCGCTCAACGACAACAATCTGCCTGATATACAATACATGCAAATGCAATATATATTCGGTTGTCTTTAATTTTGGTTAAGGAAATTATTGGGGATTGCTCATAATTTTCACTTTTGGGAGGAATGCACCAAGGATTTGTTGGTTAGAGGTCTACTTCTGTCTTCATTTTAGATTTGTTTTGGTTAAGAAAATTTATTTCTTTACTCTATTTTCCTCTGCATCCAAGGCTGCAAATTATAATCCCTCACAACGATTGTATAGTTACAATAGGCACCTTTATTTTCTTTTTGCATACTGATCATTAGATCAGAGCTTCTTTTTGTTTATGTTGTGGGGCAGATCATGTACCATTGAGGATGATATCTTATCCCCTTCACCACTCGGGGAATTTAATTCCCAATGGGAGATAATAATCTTATAATAGATAATCTATTGCTCAGGGCATTAGGATGAGGGTTTTATGATGTACATATAAGAACCGTAGCATTCCACTTTATTTATTTTATTATTATGAATTAAAAATAAGGCATTATATTAAATAATGCATAATTAATATTATTGTGAATAAAAATATTCGACTAAGTTAGAATAATTAAAATTATTGGAGTAGAATATGCTGAGAATGAAGAAAAAAAAAACTTGAGATAGCTGATCATGACTTTCCTATTTCATAGAGTTGAAAGCTTGAGATACTGATTTACTTAAGCATGTTAGGCCTGATGCTAATTACTGATTGCTGCTATTTTGCTTAGCATGTATTGTCTTCAATCTTGAGTTTGATGATGCATGTATGTATGTGTAGTTGTATTTGATTTCAGATATGTTCAAATTGACTTAAGCATGTGGGTTTTTGCTTATAAGCATGTCATTTCTTTATAAGCATATCATTTCTTTACTTGGTTTAGGATTCTAGATTTAACAATCAATTGAATATGAGTGAGCACCGGACTGACCGAGTGGCCCAACCATGTAACAGAAGAATTTTTGACCGAGTACAAACTAAGTATGATAAGAAAAATTGAGAGGAAATTATTCATAAATTGGAGCAAAAATTTGAAGTCAAATACAGTTTTGATAAGGGTAGGCACAAGAAATATCACCTTCAAAAAAACTTATTGATCTTTCAAAGAGCTGATTAATCATACTAGAGTAACCTAGAATCTCGATACAAATATCATTGAAGCCGTTTGGAATCGGGTTTTGGTATGTCATTATTTTTCTTTTTAATAGTTTTCGTTATGACAACAATGTTCAAATACAAGTTTCTATTGGCACGCAAACTTGTGGAGATTCATTCAAAATGTTTCGAAGTGGGCCGTCGAAATTTTATGAATTGATGGATCAAGCATTTGTGAATCAGTCTGCAATGGGCCTCTTAACTCGTTCCTCTACCCAGGTGCCATTAAACTCGGACGAAAAGCATCGGGTCGAGATTGAGTTTAGAGAGACAGGTTGAGGGAAACGACCAATGAGAGTGCATCGGCAAGAGGGTACAAACTCAAGTAGGGGTGGACCGATGAGATCAAATTGAGTTAAGACCATCCCCTACATAAAAGACTTATCACTATGTAGATGCACTAATAAGCAAATTGGATCAAATCGCAGTTAAGGACACAAGTTCAACAAGTAAAAAACTCGACGATTCAACTACAACATGCATGAAAGACTCCATAGTTTGGGTCTAGATTCAAATTGTTTTGACTAACGCAATTACCTATTTCATTGAACATGTTGATGCTCGCAGTTTTTGTGCTTCTATATATGACAAATGATGTAGCTCTAATGTGGTGCGAGAGTTTATTTCCACTATTAAATATATAGGCTTCACCGATGGCTAAATCCGTTGGTGAGCCGTTGGTGACGACCTTCATAGACGACAAACACCTTTGCAAAACGTCATTGCAACTAAGGGCATCACTAATAGTTCAGCGGCGGCCACTTCGGCTGCCGCTGATATTGTCATCTACAACAGCCGACATAAGGTCGTCGCTATAGGTAATCAATAATGACGTTAACAATGATGCTCAGGCATTATGATACGCTTTCAGTAACGGCCTACTAACGATTGGCGGTTGGTAATTCATCGTTGATGCTATTATCTTGAATCTAAAAAATTTAAAATTAAAAAAAATCCATTAATACATTAATAATTTCCATGTTACATAACTCACACAAACCACCATACACATCACACCATACTGAAGGCGAAATGGCAACACTAGAGGGGGGTGAATAGTGTGTTTACTAAATAATTAGCCTAAATTTAATGTTAATCATTTCTTGAATAGTTTAGGCAATTTGCAATTTAGTGATTGGATGCGGAAGCGATAAATAATTAAGCAATTAAAAACAAACAATAACGCAATGCAAACACGTTAATTTATAGGGGTTCAGCCCCAATGCCTACTCCACCACCTAAGCACCCCGCTTAGGATTTCAAAACTAGTTTTACTAGATTAATTCGGTTTCCCTTACACAGAGGACTTTTCACTCGAAGAATCGCACTCTCGACCTAAGGCACTTCCACACCCAGAAGTCTTCGTCTTCTTATCGAGAGCACTCTTCCACCTCAACCCTAAGGGACAACTAAACTAATCCTAGTAAACACTAAGTTTACACAAGTGGCTTTACACCTTTTCACCAAGGTAACCACTTTCACACACAAGACCAAAGACCTGGTCTTCATACAAACTCAAATTAAACAAGTTCAAATAACAGATAAAAATACAAGTGAAAAGTGCTTAAAATAAAACCAATAATTATCTACTCTTTTCCAAGCCTTGTAGCCTCCAACTCGCCAATAGATGTGCTTTGAGTCGAAGCCGAGTTGAGGAGCAATTGGCGCTTGAAGAAGAACTCGACGGAAGTAGAGCGCGCTGCAATCAATCTCGTGGAAGGCTTAAAACTCCCTTTTAATTGCTCAATAAAATATGTGAGAGTGAGTAAGAGAGTTAAAAGAAGTTATATGAGGTATATTTATACCCTCATCAAGAAACGGCAGCTCAATGGATAGAAAACTATCCGTTGCAGGCCACCGGTCGATTGGTCGGTGGATCGATCGATCGACCACTTGAAGCGACCGTTGTTTCCTCTCTGTGTGCGGTCGATCGACGGGTCGACCGCCCAGACACAAAAACTTGTGATCCTCAGTTCGATCGACCCATCGGTCGACCGATGCAAGTTTGCGTCCGCGGCTATCTTCATGTCGGTCGACCGACAAAGCTACTGCCCATTTTGGGCTTCGATCGATCGACCGTCCGATCGACCGAAGTAGTTATTGCTTTTTATAGGCACTATTCGGTCGATCGACCGGTCGACCAAAATTATTGGTGCCATTTTCCTTACCCTATTCGGTCGACTGAACTTAGGCTGAATTAAAATTTCAGCCTTTTTTTTCTTACGCGCTTTGTTTTCGGGTTTCGGCTTTCAACGACCATCAACTTGGATAGCTTTCATGTGATCTTTGAGACTGTCCAATACGTCTTTGGTGCACGCATCGCTCTTCAAGAAGTTTCCGCGACGAACCCGAGCGCGACGATCAATGTCCTTCCAATTTTCTAATTTTTTCCGATTTATCCGATCGAGGACATCGAACGCTAATTGATATAAAACCTGAAAGATATTCTCAATGAAATCATTAGTCACATGTTTGTTATCATCAAAACCGAGATTAAGAGATTAAGACCAAAGTTGAAAACCTAAACCCAACAATCTTCCCCTTTTTGATGATGACAAACATCCTTGAGAAAATATAACATTAAAGCATAGAGGATATCAACTAAGGGATTTCTCCCCCTATCAACATGCATATCTAAGAAATAAACTCCTCCTATCTATATGCATGGATCTCCTAGATTTTCCTCCCCTTTGCCTACAATTTTCTCCCCCTTTTACCTATACTTTTCACCATGGTTTTCTCCCCCCTTTGACCTATATTTTCTCTATAGATCTCTCCCCCTTTTGACATCAATCAAAAAGGGTAAGAAAGGTCAATTTAGTCAATTTTGTCAAAGGGATGAAAAACAAATATTTTTTCATAAAGTTGAGACTCTAAAGTTTATTTTTCATGAAATATGAAAATCTCAACCAAGGGATGGAAAACAAATATTTAATGAGAAGCAAAATCATACATGATATGTTCAAAAACTAAATAGTTGCTTTCAAGGTTAAATCATGTATGTTCTCATGAATGAATGTACTCATATCCTTTTTATAACATTTTTTGATTTCATTCAAACTCTCAACATATCAAGATATGATTATTTAAATCATGTATATCAAGTTTGAAGTGAAACTAATGTCATTTAGGGGGCGTTTGGTTGCCCGCAAGTACAAATGCTGCAACTCTAGTTGCAGCATTTAGATAACAAATTTGTTTGGTTGGCTGCAAAATCATTTTGCAGCATTTACTAGTTGCAACTTGTATTTCAAATATCATTTGCGGGCCGCAAGTGAAATTGCAGCCCAAAAAGCCCGCAATACAAGATTGCGGGCTGCAAATGCAATAATTTAAGTATTGAAAAATAATTAATTTTGGCGACGTAGAGTCGTCGGATGAAGACGAGATAAATATCAAAGTTGTAGGTTTTTGCGTGTTGAACCTGATGGTAGTGTCATATTTTACATCTGATGTCATTTGATAGATTTTTTAATATATTTTCAGTATTATACAAAAATTAAAAATTATTAATTTGTCAGACAAATCATGTCGTGCCTAAGTTTTTAGCCTGGCCCGAAAAAATTTGTCCCAGGCTCGACCCAAAAAATTTATGCCCGACCCGGCCCAAAAAAGTTCGTGTCCAGCCTGACCCGAAAAAATTCGTGTCCGTCCCGCCCCGAAAGAATTTGTGTCCGACCCGACCCAAAAAATTAGTGCACTGCACGGCCCGTCCCAGCCCGGCTCGGTCCGAAAAAATTCGTGCCCAACCCGGCCTGAAAAATTTCATGCCCAGCCCGACTCAAAAATTTCTTGCCTGGCCTAGCCCGAAAAAATTTGTGCTCGGCTAGGCCCGAAAAAATTCGTGCTCAGCCTGGCTCGAAAAAATTCACTGTCGGCCCGGCCCTGCCCAAAAAAAATTCGTACCCCGGCCCGGCCCTGCCCGAAAAAATTTATGCACTGCCCGACTCGTGCCGACCCGAAAAAATTCGTGCCTTGCTCGGCCCAAAATTATTCGTGCACGGCCCAACCCCAAAAAATTCGTGCCCAACCCGGCCCAAAATATTTTGTGCTCGGCCCGCCCCAAAAAAATTCGTGCCCGGTCTGGACCGAAAAAAATCTTGCCTGGCCCTGCCAGAAAAAATTCGTGGTCAGCCCTGCCCAAAAAAATTCGTGTCCCGACCCGACCCGAAAAATTTTATGCCCAGCCCGACCTAACACGAAAAGAAATTCATGCCCAGTCCGAAATATTCACATCGGGCACAACCTTGCCCGAAAAAATTCGTGCACTGCCCATCTTGACTCGGCTCGGCCCAAAAAATTTATGCCCGACCCCGCATGAGAAAATTCGTTCCCAGCCAAAAAAAAATTGTGCTCGGCCCGGCCCGAAAAAATTCCTGCCCGACCCGGCCTGAAAAAATTCGTTTCCTGGCCCAGCTCAAAAAAATTCATGTCCGGCCCGGCCTGGCCAGAAAAAAAATTTGTGCCCAGCCCGAAAAAAAAATTATGTTCGGCCCAGCCTTGCCCGAAAAAATTCGTGCACTGCCCAACCTGTCCCGGTCCGGCTCGGGCCGACTCGAAAAAATTCATGTTCGGCCCGGCCCAAAAAGATTTGTGCACGACCCGACCCGAAAAGTTCGTGCCCGGCCCTGCCCGAAAAAGTTTGTACCCGGCTCGGATAAATTCGTGCATGCTCGGCCCATCCCATCCCGGCCCGGCTCAGCCCGACTTGAGAAAATTCATGCCCGACCTGACTCGAAAAATTTCGTAAGATGCAAGTTGCACATTGCAAGTTGCAAGTGTAATTACAACTTCCATTTGCAGCCAACCAAATGCTTGCAAATAGAAGTTGCAACTCTACTTGCGGGCAACCAACCGGTAGGCTGCAAAATCTATTTGCGGGCATTTGCTTTTGCATGCAAATAGATTTTGCAGCATTTACACTTGCGGGTAACCAAACGCCCCCTTAATCAAACTTTTAACTTAGCATGGTTTCATTTGAAGTAAGCATGAAAATTATGAAAATGTTAAGTGTCAAATTTTGCTATCTACTCATATTTTCTCATATTTAAGCATCTAGACATCAAACATGAGAGAATGTAAGTCTATGAATCAAGTTTGGGCTTAATATGAAATTTTTAATTTACTTTGTTTACTTAGGTCAACTTATACCTCAAGTTTTCAAAAGTCAAAATTTTAAATCTATACAAAATTATTTTTTCGATGAAAATCTTTGGTATATTTTTGGATAAAAATTTTGATACCAAATATTGAATGATCATTTGAAATGCATGTATAAAGTTTGAACTCAAAAGAATTTTCAAAGATCATTTTTCATCCTATATTGATTTTAATAAACAAATGGATATTTCTTGCTATCATCCAAGATATCAAAATCATTTCTAGGAATGATTTTACTCAAGAAATTATGTGAATGATATTAGAAATAGAATCCAAATGGTATACATGATTTTTCATTTGAAGTTTTTGAAGAAAGATCAAAATATCGAAAAGATTGATATTCCAAGAAAGTGATACTTTGTGTTTTTGAAATCCAACTTGAAAATTCAATTTTAAATCCGATTCTTAATGAAATTTTTTGAAATTTTTATTGAAGAAACTAGATTTTTCAGCGAATGTGTAGTTTTAAGAATCATTTAAAAATAATATTTCTATATTTTTCTAGGAATAACTGAAATTGATACAAATTGTAGGTTGAAATGGTATTTTTGTAATTTTCCGTTATTATTAAAATTTCTTCAATTTTCATTCAAACTTTCATGACACCACGTGATGGTAATGCAAAGAGCATATGTCAAATTTGAAATGAAAATTATATCCTTAGGTCAAGATATTAACCTAGCATGGTTTCATTCAAAACTAAACTAGTTTTTATGAAACTTGCTAAGTTTCAATCTTAACATTTACTTATGATTTTTCAAATTTAAATATATGAATACCTAACATGAGTTAATCTAAACATGTTTCTCAAATATGGATCAAAAATGAAATCTTTAGGTCAATTTGTTGACTTGGGTCAACTTGGTTCAAGAGAGGTAAGCATGAATTGACCTCTATGTCATTTTATTTATATCCATATGAATTTTTCACTCTAAGTGCATGTAAATATGTCATACCTATTCCTAAATATGTTTATGAAGTTTGGACTTAAAAACAAGTGTCCGAGTCAATTTGTTGACTTGGGTCAAACTTCTCAAGCTTAAGTCCTCTAATTGATCTAGTTATCACATTGTTCATCTAGACAAGAATTTTCATTTTTAAATACCTAGACTCATGTGATATGTATATCTAAACATGTTTGCCAACTACTAACTCAAAATGAGGTCTCTAATATGAATTTTAACTTAGAGTAAGTTTCATTCAATCAAGATATCTTAAAATTACCTAAGTTATCAATATTTTGCCTACTCATGAAACTTCAAGCATTTATCATGCAAAATTAATCATGAGTATAGAGACATCATTAAACATGAAAATTCAATTATTATACTAATATTTTTGCAAAAATTAAATTCATACCTTGTTTCTGAAAAATTTTCCAAACTTTTTATTTCCTTTTTCATTTGCTTTTAGATAGCATAGCTTTCATTAGCATTTACAACTTGCAAGTAGACTTCATTAGTAGCATAATGAAATAATATGCCTACTAGCAAGCTAACATACTAAATAGCAAAGGGTCAATGCAATATTTCATTTAAAAACCTTAACCTATGCTAGATAGTAGAGATTCATTTTAAATGAGTATACTGTGATATCAAAATGAATCTAAGAGATTTTAAGATGTGAATCATTTGAGAAATAAGATCTCTAGGTATGTTTAACTAGTTTGGACTTAAAAGAATATCTCTAATGGTAAGTATCAACCTAGAGCAAATTTCATTCAATGAAATTTTCCTAAGTGCTAAAATTCTACCTACTCATGAGAAATCAAGGATTTTATCATGCAAATCTAATCATGAGTATAGAGACATAATTTAAGCTTAAACATTGAGGTATAACACTAAGATTTTGAATTTATCAAGGTTATACCCTATTCATGATAATTTAGCCAAACTAATTTTTTTTCTTCCTAATTAGCCTTCCTAAAATATTTATAACTTGCAAGTATACTTTATAAGTAGAAAATGAAACCAAATCTACATGCAAGCTATCAAACTAAATAGCGAAGAGAAAAACCAAATATCATTTTTCAAAATTCAACTTCACTAAATAGCATGGATTCATTTTCATATAAATAATTCATGATAACAAAATGAATTAAGAGATCTCAAAATATAAAATTTTAAAAAATAAGATCTCCAACCCTTCCTATTGGTTGAAAACCGAAAGCCATAATTATCCTACGATTTAGAACCGCAAGGTCACTTAGGCCCATTACAGGCCACATAGATCTCCGAAGAGACCGGGAAATCAAAATCAAAATTCATTTTATAAAAGCATATCATGAGCGGGCAAAATCAACTCAAATTAAACATGGTATCATAATCTTCAACTAAGGTAAAACAATGCAAGATAGAAGATGATATCGGAATTATTTTGATGCCAACTTTACCTAAGGCATCAAGGTAGCTTGAAGTTGCAACCAATGGAGGATTCATCATTCAGGTCCATGGTCAACTTCAATTCTTCAATCTCCTTTATCCTTGTGTGGTGGCTCCCCCTACAAAAGAGCATGAAACTTTTGGTACCCAATGGCTTCAGGTCCTTGGGGGTTAGATGGCCTATGAATCCAAAGTGTCCTAGCAACACTTGGATTTCTTTTAAATGCACACTCATGGATAGCATGGCCATAAGCACCACAACAAAAATAATATCCATTGAATTTCTTTTTATTTGTGCTATGGACATTAGATCTATTTTTAAAATGCTTATCATGTGAAGCATGATGAGCATTCTTAGATGAAACTTTTTTATTTTGAGCATGAGAGTTAAATGTGGAATGCCTAACATGAGAATGATGATGAACATTTGCATTATTTACATAGACATTTTTTATTCTAGTGTTATTAGGTGATGAAGTATTTTTTAATTCATTTACTTTCTTATTCAAGAAAGTAATCTCACCTTTCAATTCATTCATGGATTTGTGCAATGCATGTAATTGAGATTTAAGCATGCAATTCTCATTTTCTAAATTGTTATTTTCTAAACTTTCTTATTTTTAAACATGCAATGACCTAGATTTCAAATTTTCATTTTCTAGTTTGGATTCATGCAAATGAGAATTAAGCATCTTATTTTTCTTTTTCAACCTTTTATTTTCCTTATCTTTTCTAACAAGCAAGACATACATTTTTTGACATTCCTCAACTAGTTCTTTATTTGACATATTGAATAAACTAGAAGAGCTAGTACTATCATTATCATTATTATGACTAGAAGGGAAAGAGTGTACCTCATCATTGGTACTCATGAGGCAAACTTTTGAAGTAGCTTCATAGTCATTGCAAGAGGATGCTTCATTCGAATGAGATGATGACGTAGAAGCTTTTGACCTCTTCTTTGCCTTGTTTTCATGGTAGGGCAATTTTTCCTTACATGCCCTTTCTCTTGGCACACATGGCAAATCACCTTTCTCTTCCGACTTTTAGTGCTCCTATGACTGGAAGAGCTATGGGCATCAAAACTAAGATTAGTAGTAGGTGAGTGATCATTGTCATCACCACCTTCAACAAAAGTGTCAATCTCTTCGATTTTGGCATAATCATATAAAACATTTAAAGTGGCCCATAAGTCATAAGCCGAAGAGCAATGCATGACTTTGTCTAGGATGTCATTTGGTAATGTACAAATAATACAATTCATGACATCTCCATTATACTTAAACATTTTCTTATCTAATTTACTCCATTTATGCATATCATCATTAGGTTCAATGAATTCCCAATGTAACATGTTAAAGACACCAAAATCTTTAGTCTTTAAATAAGTGTACATCCTATATTTTCAAAGACCAAAGTTTGAGTCATCGAACATAGGAGGTGAAGACGCTACCGACTCTAGAGTCATTTCAAGATCGAGACTAGATGTAGAGGAGACGGTGAAATCTTAATTTACGACCCGCTCTGATATCAATTGAATGCGAAATGGCAACACTAGATGGGAGGTGAATAGTATGTTTACTAAATAATTAGCCTAAATTTGATTTTAATCTTTTCTTGATTAGTTTAGATAATTTGCAATTTAGTGATTGGATACGAAAGTGATAAATAATTTAATAATTAGAAAGAAATAATAACGCATACAAACACGTTAATTTACCGTCTGTTTCGGTTTCACAATTAACACCAAATTAAATTCACTGAATGAGACATTTTGGTTGTCTTTGTGGAGATTTTTCTTGCGGCTTGTGGCTCTGGTTGTCTGGGAAAATAATTGATGGTACCATCAGCTGCACTTCCAGTCAAAACCTCAGTCTTCTCTGCACTAAGTCAGCTAGCTACCTGCACGGTTTACCATTTTTTTTTAATATTGATGATTCTCGTTCACTTTATCGTCTGAATCTTTTAATTTTAATCTTAATATCATAGTTTGTTCTTCAGGATACACTCGTCAGCTGCTTATTAAGTAATCATAGAAAGAGTATTAATTAAGATTACAAGTATGAGAAGTTCCTTATGTATATGGTGTGATAGACTGATAGCTTATCCACTCCATTTCAACTTGCTTTTTGAATTCTCAGACATTTACTCCAGAGTCCAGACTTCCAGACTGGGTTAATGCATGCACATCCATCGTGTTCTACCTCGCTCAATTTCCATGATCATTAAGACGATGAGGATCATCGAGTCCTCCTCCCTTCTCTTCCTCCTCCTCCTCCTCCTCCTCATTGCTGCTACTCTTTTCTCCCTTTCACTTGGAGCCAATGATACTTTGACTCTCTCCCAACCTCTCTCAGACGCCGACGACCGCACCTTGATCTCCGCCGGTTCAAAATTCGTGTTGGGCTTCTTCACCCCCGCGGCCGGCTCTGCCGGCAACCGCTACGTCGGCATATGGTACAACAACATCTCTGAGCATACACCGGTGTGGATCGCAAACCGCGACAGACCCGTCACCAGTCGCTCCGGCCGCCTCTCTTTAACGACCAATGGAACACTTATCCTCACCGATGACAAGTCCACCGTGTTTTGGTCCTCTGACTCACCTGCAGTCCCGCTCGCTAACCCGGTCGCCCGACTTCACGACGAAGGCAACTTCATAGTCGCCGATGACTCGGGCAGCGTTGCCTGGGAGAGCTTCAATTTCCCGACCGACACCGTCCTCCCTGGCATGAAGGTCAGGCTGAACCTAACGAGCGGGCAGATCGGCAACATCACGTCGTGGACGAGCGACGGCAACCCAACGCGCGGCGACTACGTCACGGGCTTCGACCTGGACGGCGACCCCCAGATATTTACTTGGAAAGGGAAGAAAATTTTTTGGCGCGGCGGGCCGTGGAATGGCTACATCTTCACTGGCATCCCGGAGATGAGGTCAGAGATTTTGCATTTCGAGTTCATCGTAGAGCCCCAGGCGGTCGTCTTCTCGTACTCCGTCACCGATGCTTCAGTCATATCAAAGTTCACCATCTCGTACGCCGGTATACTGCAGCATCTCCTGTGGGTAGAGGGGCTGCAGGCATGGAAGCAGTACGGCTTCACGCCGAGGGACGAGTGCGACAGCGTGTCGCCCTGCGGTCCGAACGGCGTCTGCGACCCGGGTCAGGAGACGATACGGTGCACGTGCTTGCAGGGGTTTCAGGCCAAGAATGGCACGAACCAGTACCTCGGGGTTTGGTCGGACGGGTGCGTGAGGAAGACGACGCTCGACTGCCGCAATAAGACCGATGGGTTCCTTCAGCAGAGCAGTGTGAAGCTGCCGGACACGTCGAGGGCGACGGTAGACTGGAGCACGAGCGTGAGCCAGTATCAGTGCATGGAAAGGTGTTTGGCGAATTGCTCCTGCACGGCCTACGCGAGCGCCAACATCAGCACTGCAGGAGGCGGCAGCGGATGCATCATTTGGACGACCGACCTTACTGACGTCAGATTGTACCAAGGTGGGCTGGGACAGGATCTCTTTGTTCGTCTCGCAGCCGTCGATTTAGGTAATCAACGAACGATATTAATTAACTTCATTCGATCTTTTGCGTCGATTACTTTAGCTTAAATATATGATTGTCCTACGTACACTAGTGCTTGAAGTGGAAGCACACGAGCGTTCCCACAAGAGGCGTGCGGTGGTGATCATTTCGGTCGCAGCTGTTGCTTCGATTTTTCTTGTGGCTGGTGGTGCTTGCGGTGTTTGGAGAAGGAAGAAGAGACAAAGTAGAGTCTTGGATTCTTTTGTTTATTGAGGTAATTAGGCATGGAGTTTAATTGTATCACTGAAGGTCTAATTTTCTACGCATGCAGAGGGCGGCAACTTTGACGAAGAAAAGGAAGTGAAGGAGATGGACCTGCCACTGTATGACTTGGGTACAATCGTGGATGCGACCGGCAACTTCTCTCCCGAGAACAAGCTCGGCCAGGGTGGGTTTGGTCCGGTCTATAAGGTGTAGTACGTAGTGACAGTCTCGATCAAACGAATTGGGGCGTATTAACCTGACATCGACATTGATATGGTGATATATGATTGAGCAGTACTGATCACTGCAGGGTACGCTAGGAGAGGGAAAAGAAATCGCGGTGAAGAGGCTCTCCAAGACATCGGCGCAGGGAGCAGAAGAGTTCAAGAATGAGGCAATGCTGATTGCTAAGCTGCAGCATCGGAATCTTGTTCGCCTACTTGGGTGTTGCGTTCAAGGAGGGGAAAGGATGTTGATCTACGAGTACTTGTCCAATGGCAGCTTGGATGCTTTCTTATTTGGTAATCATTTAATTATTTTTATTCTTTTCACAAATATATTTGCATTATTGTTTGGTAATCATTTATTGCATCTAGTCAGCATGCATGAGCGGAACTAATTATATATATATATATGATATGCATGCAAAATATGTAACATTATTCTTGTAATTAATTAAGCAGATGAAACTAAGAGTAAGCTATTGGATTGGCCAACACGGTTTAACATCATCGTTGGGATTGCTAGAGGTTTGCTTTACCTCCATCAAGATTCTAGATTCAGAATAATCCATAGGGATATGAAAGCCGGTAATGTTCTTCTCGACAAAGATATGAAACCTAAAATATCCGACTTTGGTATGGCAAGAATATTCGGAGGAGAAGAGTCCGAAGTAAATACAAGAAGAGTCGTCGGAACATAGTAAGTATATATTTATATTAATTACTAGTATAAAATGATACTTTAGTTGTGCATGCACCTCAATGCCTCTTAAAACTACTAACCTTCTTATATATATATATATGTTTGTCATTAATACAGTGGATACATGTCTCCTGAGTATGCCATGGATGGCATCTTCTCCGTGAAATCTGATGTATTTAGTTTTGGTGTATTAATTTTGGAGATCATAACTAGTAGGAGGAATCGAGGACTTTACCACTCTTCACATCATTTAAATCTCATCGGTCATGTAAGTTTAAGGAAATTTTATCAAACATACACACTCTTATGTTATAGTCTTCGCTCAACTCTAATAGCGATGGAGATCAAATGATTTCAGGTATGGACTTTGTGGAAAGAAGATAAAGTCTTTGAAATAGTTGATAAATCAATTGCAGATTCATTTTCCATGGCCGAGATATTGAGTTGTATGAAAGTGGGTTTATTGTGTGTTCAAGAGCTACCTCGCGATAGACCAACAATGTCTTCAGTAGTAAGATTATTGGGAAGTGATAGCACTCTTCTACCGGAACCTAAGCAACCTGGCTATACTAATTCAAATGGCCTTTCAAATGACACTGATTCATCAACAAGCACACAACATTTGTCTGCAAATAATGTATCAATGACGGTATTGGAAGGTCGATAGATAGAATGCAAATGCAAGATCTTGCACAAAATACTTATCAATTGGCAATTTAAAGTGATAACTGTTCGTGGCTTTCGTTCTAAGTCTATTGTGTTTTGTACACTAAATGGTAGTAAGAATGTTAGACATCTTTGTGAACGAATATAGTGAAATGATGACGGCTACTTATAATCTAATAAAACATCTATAATTGTGTTAGAAGTCTCATATTATATGGTATGTATAAGAAGTTTTATTTTCGACAATTTATCAAAAGGATGTTCGATCATTTTTTACTATTATGTACCATGTATAAAGACTTCTACTAGCTAAGAATATGCATGATATATAGGGATGCTTAGAGTAGATATGGTGTGGATATCACATTGTTTGCATCGACGTTGTATTTTACATTTGCATATTCGCATCCACACTGTAACTGATGTGGATATGGATATATGCGCACAACATCCGCATGCAGATTTTCTGTCACGTCTCAAACTTAGGGTCACGTGACCAGTCAGGATATACGTGCCTATACTCCGCAGCCTAACTCATGCACATGTCAACTCATAAAGATAGCAGAAGAACAACAACTTTTAATAATAAAGAACTAAAATAGATTTTTATTTCAAAAACATCAAAGTTTTTAATAAATAGTTCACGTGCGGAAATAAATGGACCAAAGAGTAACAGATCTTTTAACAAATAAGATCTAAATAAAACATGAATGTCCCCACGGGACTACAACTCTAACATCAAAATACAAGTGCATGACAAAACTACTACAAACTCGACTACGACCCCTAACTAGGACTACAAATGAGATCAATGTAGCTCCTAATTTCAAAAATATTATTTCCACCCATTGGTTAGACTAGGAGTACATGCTCCCACATTGCTCATCAAGAACTTGGTACAACGAAAAAAAAATGAATAGAAAATTTTGTATTGGTAGTTAACTTCTATGAATTTAGAACTTCCTTAATTCTTATGAGACGAATTTGTGAGCATTTGACTTAGATAGACTGCATGTACATGTGTGTGTATAAGATAAAATTCGGATTAGTTGGAATAATAATAGTTTTAGGCTTATTTAATTAGCATGAAATTTCAGCAACATTAAACTTTCAGCATATCTTGAAAATAAATCCGAAAATTCATAAAAATTAACTCTCAAAATTTTCATCACATCAGATTCATAATCATTACAATAAATCTTATAAAATCATATTTAATATGCAAGAACAACAAGCATCACAACCCTCTTTAACCAACAAGCAACCTTTATACTCAAGAATTTAAATCAAGAACCCTCATGTCTTCAAGATCAACCCCATCTTTGAAACACATGATATATTTTTAAAAATCCCAGATTTAATATCAAGAAGGCATTTAAATTATAAGCATCAAGATTGATGAACAAATTGAATTATAGAAGGCAAGAAAAATTTACACCCTTCACTTAGGCATTTTATCAAACACTTGGAGGGCACCCCTTTTCTCCACCTTGGCCGAGCACCCCTAGGATCATTCTAGGGTTGTCGAGCCCCATAAAGGAGGGTTTAGGGCCTCCTCAAGCAGGGCACACAAAAAGAACGACGAGAATTCGAGAGATCGTCGAAAAACAATCAAGCGCATCTTTGCCTTCAAGAAAAGCTTCAAGAATTCGAAGAAACCCGAGAAGGAGGGGTAAAACCACTCACCAAAAATAGGAAAGAAGACTAAAGGAGAAATCCCGATCGACGGCCTCCGGATCCGGCTCCAAGAGGTGGCGGCTCGGCTCCACCAAGGGGAAGAGGGGGTGGCGGCTCCTTCTCAAGCCGACGGCTCTGAGAAGAAGACAAGGAGGGGCGGCGGCTCTTCATCAAGCCAACAACTTGGCTTCCAAGGGAGAAGAAGGGAGAGAGAGAGGGAGAGAAGAGGCTTGGCTCGGCGGCTACAAGAGAGAGGAAGGGAGGGGCGGCTGGCGGCTCATGCGACTGGCGGCTCCTCTCCTTTCCTCAATTGGCTTGTGCGGCTCCAATAGGGAGCCGCAAGCCCTAGGGGGGAGACTTTATAATCCTTCCCACCTCTTTTAACCCGCATCCGCCTCAACCCGGATCTATACCCACTAACTTCTTGACCCGCTAACCCACTAAAGTAATTAAACCCAAATTAATCCCATGCTCCACATAAACATCCAACACATGCACACCCACATGCGACATAATTAAACAATCATGCATACCCAACATAAAATTAATTAAATTTATCTATGCAAGCAAAATTTGCATAACTCATATTCCTACTTACCCGAGCTCGCAAGCTCGCACCGAACCATGAGTCGACTCGGCTCGACCTCGGACTAGCCCGCTAGGCTGACAAATAGAAACATAGATGGAAGACTAAAATTAATATATAGGATATTACATATTCGCATCTACATCCTCACCACATTTTAATAAAATTAATAAAATAATATATTCTATACAATATTGGACTGGACTAGCACTTTGGGCCCGCCCGGATTAGGCCCAGAAGCGCCTAGACTCATGAACTAGACTCGAAATCAAGCTAGACGACTTTAACTCGGGGGTCTCACCCGGCTATACTAGGACTCCTACATCCTCATTAGTTACGAGAGATTAGTCATTACAGCCCCGACATCTCCGAGATCAACCTCGACCCATTTTGAGCAACATCCCTACAAGATTATTGGGCAGCATCATCGCCAACAATTCCTAACCCAGCAATATATACAGACACAGCACGCCCTAGGTAACATAGAGTCTAATTTCTATTATATCCACCTCGATCACCTCCTGAATTAATTGGGCCTCGGAGTGTCTTTTGCAGGTCTCCCCGTCGGAGCTACACTTGATCAGGAGATGCACCAAGTCGGACCACATCGCCCCGACTTTCAGGCAAGAACATTTGGCGCCAACCATGGGGCCGAGTAAAACTTACTTGCCCCACAATGGTTGGTACCCGGAGTCAGGTGAACGTCGCCGCATGCAGGCAGCATCCTAGCGGCGACGTTCCCCCGCTACCTACATATGCTAAAACACCGAGGAGCGACGCTCCGGCACCAGCCAACCCCTCACAAGAAAAACCCCAGTGTCATATAAATGACCTTGAGTGGAGAACCGACGGTTAGCAGCCCAGGTTGAGATGCTGACGTGGTCCCGGGAACAACACCCTGCTGAACACGAGCGTCGTCACTCAGAGCATGAGGAAAATAATCATTCGAAAAGAAGGATATCAGTTTTCATCTTCTAGGACGAGCTCTCCAGCACGCGTCACCTGAGAATACAAAAAAAAACACTAAAACCATAGAGATTACCACTCATCTCCCCATCGACTCAGGACCCTTTTTCGAACGCATCATGTCGGCACCCCTACCACCCAGATTCAGGATGCCGAATACATTAAAGCCCTATGATGGTAGGGGCGACCCGACTGCACACGTAGCAATGTTCAGATCTATGATGTTTCTCAATGAAGTGACCAACCTCGTCCATTGCAGAGCCTTCCTGACTTTCCTAGAAAAAGCTGCACTAACGTGGTTTTCATCCCTTCAATCGGGATTTATACACACTTTTGCAGAACTCTCTCGTGCCTTCGCTAACCGATTCTCATCATCTCAGGTCTTTTCCAAAATCGAGGATGCTCCACATTACATCAAACAAGGACAACATGAATCTGTGAAGAATTACATACAAAGATTCCAAGATATAGTTGTGGAAAACTCTAATATTGACTCGCGAGTGAAACTTGTTCTTGCTTGAGGATCGCAGCAGTATGGTCCTGATTGGTGTCTCTCCTAGTTAGGTACAACTCTGGCGAGGGGGGGGGCCTGCAAAAGACACTTCGACGCTCAAGTCAGTAGATATTCCAGGTGGAGGTAATGGAAATTAGAACTTAGGTTACCCGAGGCATGCTGTGTTTGTATTTATTACAGGAGGAGGTAATGACGCCGCCTAGTAATATCGTGGCGATAATGCTCAGAATGGGTCGAGGCTAATCTTGGAGTTATCAGGCTCCTAATGGCACATCCCTCATAATTATGGACGACATGGATGTCCTTGTATGGCTGGGTGCATCCATGGGTAGAGCCATTCAGTCTAGCTGGCACTCATGAGCCGAATCTGGCTGGGCCCAAAAGTACTAGTCCAGTCCACAGTCCCCGAGCTCGGTCAGAGTCTAGAGGACTACCTGGCGAGCTTTAAGTGATGTCGGCTTATGACCTCAGCTGGATGGGGAGATGTCGGCTGATTCATTATCACGTGCAGGATATATATGGGGCCTTTTGTGCGACTCTTCGTTATTTGGGTTGGATGCGAAGATTTTGCGGAAGAGGAAAGCGCTCTTCCATAAGCTTGCCATATGTATGGTAGATATAGCCTGATAGGAGAGTAATTATTAGTAAATATTCGATAAGCAATTTCCAAGGCGCTGAGCGCGAGCGGTGAACTTACTGAACGTGGTTACATCCGTGAGAAAGTAGGGGTGCCCGTTAAAGTGAAGGTTCTTGTTTTGGGACTATAAATAACCCCATGCTTGTTGTATGCATTGGAAATCATGGAGTGAAAGGTGTCGAAAGTTACCATCCCTCCTGGGGTCGTTCTCGACTTGGTGGCAAGTGGTCCCTAGGTTGTCGTCGATGTTTGAGTGATGTTTTTTTAGTGATGTTTTACAAATGTACCAAACTGGACTAGAACTATTGGGCCTGGTCAGATTAGACCTAGCAGCGCCCCACAACCCAGCTTGAGCTGAACCAGACAGCTTTGCCCAGGGGCTCCACTCGATCATATTCCAAAGGTTGACTCGAGCTAGACCAGACGGCTCTGTCTAGGGGCTCCACCCGGCTATACAAGGATATCCACGTCCTTCTTTATCACAACGGATACACCATTATAAGCCTGCCATCTTTGGGATCAACCTCGACTTATTCTGAGCAATATCCCTACGAAATTATCGGGCGGCGTTATCACCTCGACCTGCAATAAATACAGACACGACACACCTCAAGTATCCTAAGTTCCTTATTATGTTACCTCCACATTGGAGTCCCACTAACTTGAGCGTTCGAGTATCTTTTGCAGGTCCCACCCCGCTAGAGTAGCACACGAGCAGGAGAGACACCAAGTCGGACTGAACTACTCTTATCATCAGGCACGAACATTTGGCGCCTACTGTGGGCTGAGTAAAACTTACCTCCCCCACAATGGTTGGAACCCGGAGCCAAGCGACCGCCGCCATATGCCAACAACAATGACCCAACGACGACGATCATTCGCAACCTAGTGATGCTGAAACAACGAGGAGCGACGCTCCAGCACCAGTCTAGCCTCCCCCTGAAGAACCTTAGTGTCCGATAAACGACTTGGAAGCAAAGAACCAACGGCTAGCATCCCAAGTTGAGATGCTGACACGGTTCAAAGGACAACTCCCGACTAACCACAAACGTCATCGCTCAGAGCACGAAGAAAGTAACCACTCAGAAAGGAGGAGTCTGCTTTCCATCCTTCAAGAAGAGGTCTCGAGCACCCCCTGTTAAGAAAAGGAGAAGGACTTCAAAGCCAGGGAGGACGCGATTGCCCTCCCAATTGACGCGGGACCTTTCGTCGAACACATCATGACAACAAGCCTCTCATCGAAGAGCAAGCTGCCTACCACTTTGATGCCCTACGACGGTACGAGCGATCCCATAATACACCTGACGATGTTCAGGACCATATTGCTCTACAACGGAGCAACCGACCCCGCTCTCTGCAGGGCTTTTCCAACTTTACTAGGAAAAATTGCTTTGTTATGGTTTGCCTCCGTCCCGCCGAGGTCTATTCATTCCTTCGAGAATCTCTCCCACGTCTTTCTCATCCGATTCACCACATCGCGGGTCTACTACAAAATAGAGGACACCCTCTACCATGTTAGGCAAGGGCAACATGAGCCCTTCCGGGAGTACATATGCATGTTTCAGTCTATAACAGCTGAAATCCCTAATCTCGACCCTCGAGTCTAATTCTTCTCCATCAAATTCGGCATGAAGCCCAAATACTTTGCCGACCAGATCGCCCTGATGAAGCCCAAGGACATGGTCGAGTTTCAGGAGATGGTTGTTAGCTTTATATAGATGGAAGAACTTCGTGAGGCCAAAAAGGCCGACTGGCAGAACATCAAAGTCACTGCCAATGACAAAAAACCCATAAGGGCGAACAGAAGAAGCGAAGCCCGTGACTGCCATGAACAAGATAATGGCAAAGGGCCGAGGTCATCACCCCGCTCGCACGCCCGATGTGAAAAGTACATGCCTCTTAACACTAGGAGTGAAATCATCCTACAAGAAGTCTTCCACATGGAGCTGCTTAGACCCCCTAATAACATCAAAAGGTTAAAGTCTTTATTCAAAGACGATAAGAGTAAGATGTGTGAATTTCACTGAACTTACGGATATACCACCGAAGAATGTGATGGGTCAAGGAGGACCAGGCAAGTAACAAAATTTTACACATAGCAAAATAATAAAATTGATCCTCTACCCTATCGGATCCATGCATCTCGATTAAATCAATATTATGTTAAGAATTAGACCTTTGAAGATCGAATTTCGTCTACTACTCCGCGAATCCAAGATCACGATCTTGCTCTAGATCCAAGGTGCTGTCAAGCGACGAACACCCTCTACGGTGAGCACACGAACAAACACGACGAACTGGGCGGCTCCCGAGTGCTAGTGAGGCTCTATTGGAACACCTTCTGATCTGGACGAGCGTGAAACACCTTCCACACTCTTCTCTCTCTCTCTCTCTCTATAGTGGAGGTCGACTGCCACAAAGGGAGCTCGACTTCCTTCAAAAGGAGGTCGACTTCCTTTTACCAAGAGGTCGACAACCTTTCATGATATAATCATCAACCCGTCTAAGACATAGGCTGGTACTTATAGATGCGTCAATCATATTGATTGATCCTTCTCATCCATTAATTAATTCAAAGTCATATCCGAAATCTTAAAATGATTTTAATATTCGAATAAAATATATCCTTAATAACAATTATCAAGGATGAATTTTCTAAATTCAAGATGCCGAAGATAATGTATCTTTTAATAACGATTATCAAAGATATATTACCTAATTTGTAATCAACACTATAATATATAAGACTTGTAGCCACGAAATATTACCCACGAATCATCAATTTGTGGCAATAAATATATTCTGTAGTCACAGTTTGAACCATCGTGATAATTAAGTAATTTGTAGCCACGAAACATTGACGTTGTGGCAACAAAAACTTTTGTTAGCCACGAAATATTGACACTATAGCAACAAAAGCATAGTAGTAGCCACATGCACCGAATTATATGATAATAACATGTTTAATTGCCACATGTGTTTTTTATTATAACTGATGTAATATGGTCATCATAAGATATGAGCCTATAGACACATTAAAATCGTGGTTATTTTTGATAGTATTTGCTTGGATCCTATGTTTGCGAGAAGAAACATGTTGGTTGTCATAAGAAATATTTTGTTGATATAAATTTACTGTCAAAGTGTATATTTTGGCGCCTTTCTTGATTTTTGTAACGTAAAAAAATAATCATAGCTACTGTAGTACATTGTAGCCACGTTAAATCCATGACTAGTGGTTAATAGCATTTGCTACGATTTCATGTTTGGGAGAACAAATATTTAACTTAACAAAAATTCAAAATTAATCTTCAAAATTACCAAGAGAGAATTGTGGGTTAATAATCATGCGGATCCAATCCAATGAGTAATAATCCTGAGCCCAATTCGGTTCGCCGACCGTCAACCTAATTTACCTCGGCCTCAGAGGACCGACCTAATTTACCTCAGTCAATCAAAACGACACTGCAAAGATACGCTGACCTAATTTACCTCGGCCAATCAAAGACAGAAGATAGCATGCACACGCTCCCCTCAATCTATCAGAGGACCGACCTCGACACCTACAGAAGCTCGGTAGACGGACCAAAGCTGATATGCTCCTGCAACCCAACCAATATCCATCTACCAGACTAAGATTAGAGGCCAACAGACTACTTGAGCTCGACACAAAATCCTCGGACTTCGACCAAGCTCGAGGGCTATGGACAGAATTAGCACTTTGGTCCTGCTGGATTAGGCCCAGAGGTACCCAAACTCATGAACCAAACTCAATTCAAGTCAAGTCAGTCACTACTCAGCCCCGGGGCTCCACCCGACCATACAAGGACGTTTACGTCTGCATTAATTATGAGGGATTTGTCAATTATTAACTCGACATTTTTGAGATCAGTCTCGACTCATTCTGAGCACATCCCTATGGGATTACCGGGAGGTATTATTGTTGGACATTTTTCATCTTGCACTATATTTAAACACAACCGACGTTAAATATAAAAAGATTTTAATTTTTATTCCTCTCACATTAGTAGTTCGACTCGAACTTGGGCCAAGAAAATGCAACATTCTCTGTTTAGTATTCTTGACCACAATGGTGGAGGAGGATGTCTATTCCATGTATAATCGAGAGGGGGTCACAATTTCAAGGCAAAAGAAGAGGGAGGAAGATGTCAATCAAGGAAGAAAGTCCACAATGGTGGATGACTGATGGAATCTTTTCAATTTTTTGCTCAATTCTTCCTTCTTCCCTCTTCCTCCCCCTTCACATGCATTCTCCATTAGCTTCTTTTTTAACTGTGTTATTTATTTTATTCTTCATGTAAATAATGCAGTTATGTGTTTGATTCTTGTCCTTAGCCATTGTGTTTCTATTGGCTGGCATGAGGGAAATAATTATCCTTACTAGTAGGAGTCAAAGTGTGAAGCCCTTGTCTCAGTACTGAGATGGTCAAATTACATGAATACATTTCCAAAAACTCACTCTCTCGATTATAAATGTATTATGCATAAGCAGGCTCTCTCCACCTCCCAATTATTTATAGAAATATAATATAATAACACCTTCATCTCCCTTTGATATTGTTCTCGCTTGAGATCGAAGATGCTATAAGTCTTCTTGGCTCCTGGCTGAGTGCGGCTCCAGGACAACCTGCAAAGATATTTCAATACTCAAGTGAGGATGTATTCGAGGTGTGTTTGTGTAAAAATTGGATTCGAAAAAGATACATGTGGGTGCAGAATTTGATTTATAAGGCAAGTCTTCGATGAAAGATTGGTAGGAATTTTTCTTTAATCATCGCGAGGATATACTTTGAATGAATTAATCAATCGCCAAATTTTGTCCCTTAATTGTGTTGTGATTATGCTCAAATTTTTGGGTATAGTTCAAAAACAAAAATGCACTCGGATACCCAGCCAGAGCCCTCGAGCTAGACTTGGACCTACCAAGTACGATCTAGGTCCCTATAGGGCTACGCCGAGTTAGGCTTCATGGGCCTATCAAACGGGTCCGAGGAATTAACCTGATCCAGATATGATTCCATATCAAGGGAATCACCACCTTTTATTAATATTTTCAGGGAGAAGTGCAGATTTGGTCCTATAAGTTTTTAATTTTTTAAATTTTGATCCTATAAATTTCATTTTGGTATTTTTGGTCTTATAAGTTTGCTTCATAGCATAGATTTGGTCCTATCCATCACGGTCCGTTAACTCTCCGTCAATGTGGACTAACGCCGTTCATACAAGTTTCATTCAGTCCTATATGTTTGCCCAGTAGCACATATTTGGTCCTATATGTTTGTCATATAGCACAGATTTGGTCCTATCCTCTATGGGTCATTAACTCTCCATTCATGAAAAAATAAACGATGTTATGTTCATGTTGACAGAGTTAATAGACTATCGTGGATAGGACCAAATTTATATGATGGACCGACATATAGACAAGTTGGTATGTTAATTTGGTAACATAGATTTGCTCTGTAACATATATAAGTTTGCTTCATAATATAGATTTGGTCATATTCATGACGGTTTGTTAACTCCGTCAATATGGATATAACGCCGTTTATTTTTTCGTGGACGGAGAGTTAACGAACCATCACAAATATAATCAAATTTGTGTTATGAGATAAATATATTGGACCAAATTTGTGCTATGGGACAAATATTTAGGACCAAATCTGTGCTACGGGACAAATATATAGGACTGAAAATTATAAAATAAAACTTATATGACCAAATATATCAATGTGTATGAACGGTGTTAGTCCACATTGACGGAGAGTTAACGAATCGTAACGGATAAGACCAAATTTATACTACGGAGCAACTTATAAGACCAAAAATATCAAGATGAAATTTATAGGACCAAAGTCTAACAAATTAAAAATTTATAAGACCAAATATGTACTCCTCCCAATGTTTTTATTATCTTTCTTATCATTCATTATATAAAGAGAGGTTAATAAGGGGTCTAATCATAGTGTAACTAATCATTTCTTCCTTAAAACTAAAGTAATTTGACAATAATTTAGAGTATAAACAAGCTAAAATATATATTAGAATATCTGTGAACTGTATAAAAAAGCTAAAATATATATTAAAATGACAGGCCTCAACGGGCAACATTTATCCCACAAAAAATCTGTCATCTCTTTAACCTTACTTCTAAAAAGTTACCCTGATTGTTTACCTGCAGTGATATATGGTCCTAACAGTGGGTTTCATCTGGACCCTGTTGCACATCCAATAAACTTGTGATGTAAAATGTTCTGGGTTTCGAAGTTGGTTATACGAACCTTTACTGGACGATGCTGAGTTCTAAGGTCCCGACCCATTCAGAATTGAACCGGCTGAACTTAATTGGGTCTGATGTCGGCCCGGTCCGCCACAATAGAGAATTGATTCTCTCGTTGAGTTCAGATAGAGTGAGAGAGAGATATATCATTTTCTTTGCCATGCTATCTGGTGAAATTAGGATTTATCCTTTGAATCCGAATCTTTGTTTTTTTGAAAAAGAAAAATAGAAAAAAGTTTGCTGCAAACCATGTTGCATCAATAAATCCTAAAACAAGGTATTACCATTCTAATTAACAAAAGTGAAAAAATCTAAATTAGAACTCGCAATTGAAACTAAACCAAATTCTATTTCAATATTTCCCCACGTATAATCTCAGAAGGTACTTATCTAGTGGGTAAGTGGGGAAAAAAATTAAAGATGCAACATTCAAACCACAATATTCATAATACTAAGTATGTACATATAGAAGTCATTTTCTAATTAACTTAACCTTTCTGATAATATCATATTGAAATACCATTAAAGACATTTAATATTAACTTTGATGAAATAATCTGAACAAATCCTTGAATCGAACTGTCCTATATTATTTCATCACCACATATTATTCCTTCAAAGGTCTCATGCTAGTTTGTTCAAGGCATTGGCGAGAAGAAAACAATCGCCACTGGGCTTTTTTTTTTTCCTTTTTAATCTTTTCCATTCAAGTCGGACATTGACTGAATTGAGTCAATGTAGCTAGGAATGTTCACGGGTCGAGTCGGATTTAGGGGAAAAATTGATCTGATCCGACCAAGTGTAATTGGGTCGAGTTGGGTTGGGTCAGGTTGAAAATTTTTCACCTCTCAAACCCGACCCAACCCAATCCGACCTAGTTTGGGTCGGATCGGGTCGGGTAGTCGGGTTTATCCATTTAGGTAAAAAATAAGTTTTTAACAATATTTATAAAAAAATATATTTAAAATAAATATTTTTTTAATATAAATATTTAAAAATGATTAAAAAATTATAAATAATCGGATCATCGGGTCATCGGGTTTTAAATTCTAAAACCCGAGACCCGACCCGATTATGGTCGGATTTGGTCAAATTGTACCCGACCCGACCCGACCCAACCCAAATAGGTCGGGTCGGGTCGGGTTCTCGGGTTCATTGGGTCGGGTCGACCCAATGAACAACCCTAAATGTAGCTTGAAGAAAACTTGTATGAGCGGCCTCATTTCTATGAGCAGTGCTATAATCTTGCGCCACATCATCTCATGCGAATCTTGATGCATTTTTAAAAGTGGATTCAGAATTAGACATATATGAATCGAATATTATCTACTCGAAATCTAATCCGACGAGCAACTCATACACGAAATATTTTTCATACCCAAAATTTATTTTTTATACTTGAAATTATTAATGCTGTCTCGCCTTCCCAAAATACCTATTTTGAAGCCCCGCTTTCTACAGCAACCATCGCCTTCCCAAAATATCTCCTCCGCCTGATTTTTTTCTGTCGGATCCACTCGTCGCTGCTTCTCCGCATGCGTCGCTGAAGGCTGCCGATACTTCTCCTCCCTCCGCTCCTTCCTCGTTCGCTGCGTGCAGCAGGAGGTCCTCTACAGGCTCCTCCTGCTCTGCGAGGCCTCACTCGACCGCTCCATCGTCGATCTCCCGGACGTCCTCGAGCGCTACGGGTTCGACAACATCTGCAAGGTTGCTTTCAACCACAACCCCGCTTTCCTTGCCCAGGACGTCGAAGGCAGCGACGCTCACGATAACTTCTCCACCGGCTTCGCCGTCACCTTCCTCGACGCCTCCGTCATCAGTGCTGCTTCCGTTTCTCCCCAAGCCGAATCTACTTCACCGCTGTTTCTCTCGAGCATAACCACGCAATTAGAGCGAATCTGTGTAAGATATTGATAAATTTGCCCAATTTATGCGACATCTCTATCACTGGTTCATCGTATGCTTGCTTTTATTTCAAATTACTTAGTTAGTTGTTTGCTTTTGTTTAGAATTCTACATTTATCAACTAAGTCATTTTTTTTTAAGTAAGAAGATTATTTATTTGGTTCCAGCAACTACAAAGTAGTTCTTGATGTTTTGCCCCTCAATCCACTATTCTTGTTACTTTTCATATTCCAGTAGTATCCTAACTATGATTAATTGAATATGAAAGTTATAAATTATTTATTTGTTTTTTTATTGTAGGAATATCACAAGATATGAAAACATTCTCTAAATTAATCGTTGTTCATTGTTATCCAACAAGAGTCTCAAACTTTTGTGCACAAATAATAGTACTAAATGAAACCCAAGAGACTCTTCTCCAACTAACTCCTTTTCATTGTTACACAAGAATTTCACAAATCAAGATTGACTCATCTTTATTAGATTACTTGATTCGACAATGGGATAGGAAAACTAATGCTTTTGACATAAGGAGAAAAAAATCTCATTTACAGTGGAGGATGAATAATTAATAATAGGACTAAAATGTTATGGCGATGTGGTTAATTTTCAAAACAAAGAAGGAAAAAATGACTTTCATGTTTGTATTTTTGGTGGTAAGCCAATCACAAGAAATTTACTAGAGGCGATGTTAGTAGATCTCCAATGCATTGATGATGAGACCATAACAAGATTATTTGTTAGATTAGTTATTTTGTATCTGTTTAGCACCCTTTTTTTTTGCACAAAAAAACTATTAAGGTCTTGTGAAGTATACATAAAACTTAGAGCATTTGAGTGATTAGAATTGATCACAAGCTATACATTCCTTCTTGGTTAAGCACGTAGATTCGGCTCGCAAGAAAATGGAACAACCAAATAATTTGACTGAGATCACAATAGGAGGATTCTCCATCATCTTAAATGTAAGTTTTAAGCTTCAATAGTTTTATATGTTTGTTACATTTTATCTTTATCACATTATTTATTTTTGAATACAAGTTCGGTTCTTCGACCATATCAAAGGTCATTACGAAACTCTTAATGATGTTGACTTAAATTCACCAAGATTATTCTTTAAACAAAAAGAATAAATTATTACATTGAATTTAAACAAAAAATCATTTTTAAATAAAAAGTCACTCATTTAAGAGTTGTGGATAAATTGAGGTCGACCGAGGTGAATTTGAATTGAAATTTATTTGGATGATACCTATATAGTAAATTGTTACATTGAATTTTTAATATCCTTTAAATGATTGTATTGTTTATGATTCATAATTTTAGATAATTGAAGTGCTTCATCCAACTGCTCACGAGGCCCATCTCATTAAAGAAGCACATCAACAAGAAAACTCCTTGCAGGTATAATATTATTGCTTTGGAATTAGTTCATTTAAGGTTATTTATTTTAATCATGCACTAATAAATTATAGTCTATATATTTGAATATTCTTTAGGAACATAATTGTCGGATAGAAAAAGATGAAGCTGAATTGGTTGAGATGCGAGCAAAAGTCATGATTTAATAATTGAAAATCAATGGTTACATCATCTGTTAAGAAGTCTTGGAAGTGAGGATCTTGCTTGTCATGCCCAACAACAAAATGATAGCCCCAGCACCACTCCAATATCCAACCTCAACTTAGTCCAATGCAAGTGAGCCCTAGTGGCAGTCCAAAACTTCAGCAACATCAGCAACAAAGGATCACCCATTGTCCAACATTGCATTCCTAGCCAAATAGAAAAAACTGGGAATATCCCCTTGTCGAATTTGGTTAGGGATATAAAAAGTAGACGTCGATTGAAGGGAAAATCCCTACGAAGCCCATTCATAACAATGGAAAACATAAAGAATTTATAACAATGGGATATAAAGAATTTTTTTTCTCCTCCTTTCCAACACACTCTTAATTCTCTTGGCTTTGAGACCTTTCTTTAATGGTGGAGGCTTTATTGTTACATTATCAGTGTCACAAACTTTGATATTATTTGTCGGTGTTGAAGAATTTATCATGTCATTCCTTGGGGAATCCTCAACTGTCTGTTTTGTACAATCTTCAATCATGACATTCTGTAACAATCGATCAACTTCTTTAGTCAATTTATCAACATTTTTGTCCAAGAGTTCAAGTGCATCCCTGCAAGTTGAACTTTTTATAGAGTGAATAAATTTTTTGACATATACGAGTGTACAGGGAACACAATTCTTCTTTCCCATCATGACTAACTATTGGACATTGAATATTGAAACCAGCCCCCTTTTTAGCATATTTTGTCCATCTTTTCAAAATGTAGACAGAGGCAAATGTAGCACATTGTTATTTAAAAGAACTTTGATACAATGCATACATAATATTCCTTCAGCTTCAAACTTTCGACATGAACACTTCACCGTTAAATCATCCAAATCAAAAGTGACATTAACTGCAAGGTCTTCCTTTCTAAGTTTAGATGCTTTATATGTATGCAGTGTCTCATTCAAGCTTATCATTTGACAAAAACAACATAATGACTTATTGAATTCTTGTTCAAATTCAACATATATCACTCTAGAATATGCACTAGCAGCATCAGTGAGCATAGGTATCAATGGTAGTCCAACAGATTTTGAATGTCTTGATTTGTAATCTTCGAAAAATTGCTTCTCCCGAAATAGCTTCAAAGCTCGATGATATTGGTTTATAAACTCTAAAAGGGAGAGTTTTTTTTATAAAAAAAACTTTTAAACTGTGCATTCATACTCTCACTTCGTTGAGTGGTCTATATACTTCTCCTTCAGCTTGTAAAATTTTTGTAGCCAACCATTATCAACCAAATTATAAGTGTCCATCATTTTAACCCACTTCTCTTCAAAGATTTGCAAGGAAGACGAATCATATATGCAACTTCTAAACTCTTGCAAACATTTAGGATGATCATGAATCACTTGAGATAAATTAGTAGCAACATTTTGAAAAATATGCCATAAACATAATCAATGACAAGTATTTGTCAACACAAGCTGAATAACTTTGGATATAACAACTGATTGATCAGTAAAGATTGTAGATGGCTGCTTTCCTCCCATTACCGTCATGAATGTTTGAAATAACCAAACGAATGAATCCACTGTTTCATCAAACAACGATGTTGCACCAAATAAAACTGTTTGTTTATGATTATTCATCCCAAGGAGAGGAGCAAAAGGCATTATATACTTGTTTGTTTGAAAAGTGGTATCAAATGATACAACATCACCAAAATAACTATAATCACTAATTGCTCTTCCATCAGCCCAAAAGAAATTGGTTATTTCTCTTGTCTCATGAACTTGCAAAGCATAAAAAAAGGACGGATCCTCTACTTGTTTACTCTTTAAATAATATAATAATATTTGAATGTCACATGCTTTCAACTTCATCGTTCTCTGTTGGCTTATGTAATTATTTGTTTCCTTTCGAATGAATCCAACAAATTCAGGCTTAGAAGCTGTAGCTTCAAAGAAATTGAAATTTTGGTGAGGTTTAATCCTAGCCTTATCCATGTGATCAATTAATTTCTTCTGATATTGTAGTAGTTTCCGATGCGATCGAAGCATGCGAACTTTATCTAGGCTTGCCAACTGATGATTGTGATTCAGCTCAACTTTTGATACAGTCCACACATTGTTGGTATTTATTTTGAATTCTATCCGAGCCTTGCAATTTGTTCTTTTAATAGGTTTTGACTTTTCGTGACATGCGTTCGATGAATTTCTCTTGTCCCTTGTTTACTACATACAAATTTTCTACTTCTCATAGTACCATCACTTCGACGTTCAACTTGAGACTTCCTAACGCTACAGTCATGTTTCTTAGCATAACTATTGTAGAAGTCAAATGACGTATCTTCATGTAGATAATTTTCATTGAAAAATAAATATATTAAGAGCATTAGATGGGAATAATTTATGTTACCAAATATATAAATAATCAAATAAAAAAATGTATTAGAAAAACATAAATAAATGATATATACCATTAGATAGAGTTGTCGTATTTTCATCTCTTTGTTTTGGACCTTTTGTCGAAGCAAATACAAGTTCTTATGATTGACTTTGCCTTTCCATCATACTATCTTAGCACTCCTAGAATTGTGGTCATCAGCGACGGCTATATCTGTGGCTGAACCGTCGGTGATAGATATCACGGACGACGTCAACCGCGGCAAACAGCCCTCACTGATGAGTGTGTCTCAGATAAGTTGTGACGGCCGAGCGCGGCCACCACATGTAATCATCAGCGACAGCTTCGTGCGCTGCCGCTGATTAAAAAACATCAATGACGACTCGGGGCGTTGTCACTGATACCAACCTATCAGTCACGGCCCTAGCCCGTCGATGATATTATTAGCTACCGTGATATTTGGTGCTGCTCAGGCCATCACCCATTTATGATAAGCTTTTAGCCACGGCTTAGTGACGGTGAATCGTGGGTAAGCCGTGGCTAAAGGTGTATCTTGTAACTGAAAAAACTAAAATTTTTGTAAATTCCTGTATACAATGATATATCGACTACGAACTATTTTCAATCACATATTACAATCATAAAACATAAATATCATCAATATCAGCCTCAAACCGGAGGCAAACAATTATCAAAATATCAACTCGTGCATTCAAGTATCAAAATATAAACAAAATATAATTAATCAAAATCTCACGGCTGCGATGGAGGCGATGGAGTCAACAACGACTGAGTCGGGAGCGTCGATTGGGTCAAGGAGGATGACGGCTGCGACATCATCGGTAGAAGGCCAGAGTGAGATGCAATCTGAGTGGGGAGTGTCTGCATGTTCTTGATCGTCTGTCTGAACTCGTCATTCGCCCGTCTCTGCTCCTGCATATGCTCCTCCATCGTCAGCCTCTGCCCCTCCATCGTCTACCTCTGCTCCTCCATCGCCTGCCTCTACTCCTCCATCGCATGGCTCTGTTGGGTGAGCTCCGACTCCATGGCCGCTATCTGGCTCTGGTCCTGCGCTCGGGTTATCGAGGGCCGCTCACTCGCAATCGGAGGGGTCGGTGCCCCAAGTGGCCCGAGCACGGCGCGTGTATGGTCACTGTCTGCAAAGCCATAAACACGGCTGTGCTCCCAGCCACCTACGGCCTCCACCCAAGCTCCTGCTTCGAACTCCTCCGGTGTCCCTCCACGCTCGATCACAGTCCTCGTGTAAGTTTCCTACACGTGTTTATATTTTAAATATATATAAACTAGAAATAAAAATTGTGTAAATCAAATAGACATATATAAATACTTACCATTATGATGGAGGCTCTAATATCAACGTAGTCCCCCGCTCCTCGTCGACGACGGTGGGTGCACTCAAACATCTCCATCATCGATAGGCGTTGGACGGTGCCATCCTCCGTCACGCGCGTCTTACATTAGAAAACAAATACATTAGTATCATTATACACAATATACAATTTAATTAAAAATAATTAAATTATACATACCATACGACGCTCATGAACCACAAAAGAGATGGAGCCACCTGTGTGGCGTGCGCTCGTGCCGTCCCCCCCGGACATGCGGTTTCTCGACGCAGCCCGGGAGACCTCTTGCCACTCAGGAGTGGCCCACCGCTCAATGAGCTGGTCCCACATAGGGCCAGGAATCCACTCGAGGGCGTGTCCCCCGAGTCTGCCCTATCTGTGTAGCCCCAGTCGTCTCATCACGGTCTGACGGGCCTGCTAATGCAGCCCGTTATAGCGAGCGCGTGCAACACGCTCCTATGCAGCCACCACAAAAGTGGTCTGGTCCTCCGGCCATTTATAATGAGCCTGCAAAAAAAAATTATTATTACCGATGAATATTTAACATTAACATTAATTTAATAAATATACTTATCGTGAACTCTCGCCATAATAAATCCATATGCTCACGGGGCACGTGAGACCATGTAGGCCACGCCCCGTGCATAAACTTTCGGATCGTCCCCGCTATCGTGCGGGGGACGTCCTCCTGCTCAAATATGCACCAAATATAAATTCATATTATGATATTTTGAATTATAAATAAATTATAAGAAATAATTAATGCATATACTTACCTTCTTCCGTGCACACTAACTGCTCTGCGTAGTTGTCCCTCGAGTGGCAGAGGGAGAATTCTATTAGGCCCTCGTGGCTTACGTCTCGATGTCGACGGGCCTAGATCAGCTGAAGGGATGGTGGCAGGAGGTGCGGGGATGGTGACCAAATCAGCTGGGGGAATGGTGGATGGAGGTGGGGGGATGGTGGTGGAAGGCGAAGGGTCGATGGGTATAGGTGGGGCGGGTGGTAATCATGGGGGGGGGGGGGGTCCTACGAGGAATGCCTCCTCGAGAACTGATATCTCGAACCATAGCTGTAAAAATTTAATATAATTAGATTATATATAATAGATTTATAGATATATTTAATAATTGAATATATACTTCACATTTACAATTATTCATTATCGTCATTATCATCATCTGTGTAATACTCTTCTCCTTGCTCTTTTGTATCGAAATCTTGAAATTCTTCTTCGTCTCCCTCATCATCATTCTGTCCTTCCTCAACTTCATTATCATCGTCATCAACGTATTCTATTTCCAATTGAACTAACTTTGTGTCATCATCCTCGAGTATTGGACTAACTCGTTCCACTTCAGAAGGATCTTCTTCTTGATAGAAGTCATCTTCTGGCTCATTCTCTCCAACTATCGGGTCAATTTTTTCTCTGGCTTTAGTCTTACAGACTACACGCCAATCTGCCCTATCTTTCTTTCGAGACAGATACTGCATATGATATACTTGTTCAGCTTGAGATGCCAATATATATGTCTCATTTGAAGCCAATTTTAATTTGTAGTTGACCACGACCATTTAAAAAGGGCAACCGATTTACATTCGAAAAATTGCAATTCAATGACTTCTTCCAATAGTTCGTAAAAGTTAACATCACATTCAGCATACGTTGTCCCTTTGACGTAGACCCTGGCATTCATAGTCTTTTTATAGATGAATATTCAAGTGTGTGAAATTTATATCCATTGACAAAATAACCATTATAACACTGTACAAGTCGTACCGGTCCGCTAGCAAACTCAAAGATTTGGTTATCTATTTCGTCTTTGTGTTCTGTACTGTAAGCTTGAAACCAATTAGGGAACTCACGATTCCGTAATCTTTCTAATTCCTCATCACTGTAAATTGAGTATTTTGTCACCATCTCAATGTCAAATATTTTAATGAACTTCTCAATCTCTGGATAGTTAGGAAAACGTACAAGTAGGCCAAATGATACTCTTCATCGTTTAAGAATCGAGACGGACGAGAACCCAAAGCACGACCGGGGTAACAGAAGATATTTAAACAACCATCTAATGGTCGAGCTCCCCCGTCGTTGTTCCATGTAAGACGATTAAGTCTTGTCTTGATGGTTGATTCAAAATAAAATGAGCATAAAGTTAAAATTTCTTGAATTATATATGCTTATGATATGGAACCTTCAACTGCGGCGGTGTTCTTTATTTTTTTCTTCAGACGATTCATGTATCTTTCAAATAAGTACATCCATCGGTATTGAACGGGGCCACCAACTCGTGCCTCGTATACTAAGTGTATCGGTAGATGCTCTATCGAGTCAAAAAATGCAGGAGGAAAAAACTGCACTAGCTTGCATATGATTTCAACAATATTATTTTCAAGTGTTGACATATCTTCGACTCGAAGTACATTTGCACAAATGTTTCTGAAAAACATACTTAATTCTATCAATGGACCCCAAATCTTATCATGTAGATGATCTCGAAACGCGACCGAAAGCAATCTCTGCATGAATACATGACAATCGTGGCTCTTCATCCCCGATATTTTGCATTCATCGACGTTTACACATCGAGATAAGTTTGAGGCATATCCATAGGATGATCTGAGTTCTTTGATCCATTGATACACATCTTTCATCTGTTGTTTATTTAACACATACGGTGCATTTGGCTTATGAAGTCGTCCGTTGACCTCTTAGAACTCTAACTCAGGTCTCTTACAAAGTATTTTTACATCATGTCGGGCCTTCACATTATCTTTAGTTTTGCTAGAAATATCCATAACTGTGTTAAAAATATTATCAAACATATTTTTTTCAATGTGCATGACGTCCAAATTATGTCGAATCAATAATAAACTCCAATACGACAATTCCTAAAAGATACTTTTTTTCACCTAATTATGTGTTTGACCAAAGCCTGAAATTCTTACATTTCGACCAAAAGTAATATCTGGAAGCAATTGAACACGTGCTAACATCTGTTCACCAGACAACATCGGTGGTGGCTCATCTCTTTCGACTCTACCCTTGATAAATTTGTCACGATTCCTTCGATACTGATGGTTAGACAGTAGGAACCGGCAATGACAATCAAAGAAGGAAATTTTCTGACCATTCTCAAGACTGAAGGATTTTGAGTGTTTCATGCAATACGAGCAAGAGAGTTGCCCATGCGTGCTCCAACCAGACAACATGCCATAGGCTGGGAAATCATTGATTGTCCATAATATAATAGCTCGTAAAGTGAAGTTTTGTTTCTGGTGACAATCATAAGTGACAACTCCCTTAGCCCATAATGTTTTGAGTTCATCAATTAGGGGACGGAGAAACATGTCAATTTCTTTGCGAGGACCCGAAATAATCCACTGGCCATTGAGGGCGACAAATTATACACTGTTAACAGCATTGGCCATACTGAATACAGAGTTGCCGAATTACCAAACGAATTAAAATCATCTCTGCACAATCCCAACCTGATATTTCTAGTCTCCCCAGCAAATGAAGGATAACACCTATCCAAATATTTCCATGCTTCACTGTCGGATGTATGAGTCATTATTTTATCATCACGACTTCTTGCATGCCAACTCATATAGGGGGCAGTCTTTTCCGACATGAATAACCTTTGAAGCCTCGATGTCAGTGGAAAATACCGAAGCACCTTAAAGGGGATATTTTTTTATCGGACCGATTTCTTCTCCTTGTAACAAGGATGTTCACATACCGGGCATTGCTCTAACTGTGCATTTTCTTTATAATATAAAATGCAGTTATTTGGGCACGCGTGTATTTTTTCGTACCCAAGCCCTAATTTTCTTATAAAAGGTTGTCTCAAACTTGTTATTTGGAGGTAGCATACCATTGATAAACCTTGCAATCCGATCAAACGCAATTCCGCTGATATTACAATCGGACTTGATGTTCAGGAGTTGTGTCATTGTCGAAAATCTTGTATAATTAGGATAATTCTCATACAAAGGTTCATCGGCAGCTTTCAACATCTCGTAAAATTCTGCAGCCTCCTTATTCGGCAATTCAATTTGTATCGCAGGTTATTTTTCAGTGACTTCAACTGTCATAGCCGTCTCATTAACTGACTCAATATTATCATTGAAATGGAATTGTCCTCCAAGACTATCCAGAATCATTGTTCTATAAGGATTAGGTGGATTGAAAACACCAGTAGAAGAAGATTCACCATGAGTTTGGACAACAGGATTGCTTGACGTCCCAATTTGACGTGACTCCCCGTGACAATTCCATAGAAAATATCTTGGTGTGAATCCCTTTGTATACAGATGCATTGTGACAGTTTCTCGGTCCAAAAATCTTATGTTCGAACATTTTCGGCACAGACATCGGATTTTATCACCACTAAGGAATTTTTCATTCGATTAGGCAAAATTTAAGAAGTTACGCCTACTCGAAATTCATCCGTTATAGCTCCACGATGAATTCATCGGTACATCCAACTTCGATCGCCTGACATGTTTTGTCAAAAAGTTTGCAATATCTTTAGGTAATGTCTTTAGGTGGGATGGTCTTATTCCATTCGGGATTCATATTATTCATATTGCACTTAGTATTTCTTTTAGTCATTAACTTCATTCTAAATTTCAGCAACATCTCCCTACAATTCTCCGAACACGTATATCATCTGGGCGCGTATGCGAGAACAAGGGAGATACAAGCCAAAATTTAAAAATGAATAATGTCTAAAAAAAATAAACTAAGTGCAATATAAATAACTATGTTCCTAAATTATCAAATTAGGGACAATTCAAGAGTTGTACTCCATATAAAAGATCATTAACTTTGTTTACCTGAACATACAACCTCCGAATGGATCTAAGGTTTTGCAAAATTAAAACTTGACTCGTCGATCGTACATGAAACGTATTAACCCTAATCAAGCAGTAGTCGGCATCACTGCCAGCTGGGTTGAGGCCGGCATGGAGATGAATGGTCGGGTCGACACCGGTGCGGAGAGGGCTGGCCGGGTCGACACCGGCGCGGAGAAGGCGGCGCGGGCGGCGCATAGTGTAATGGAAGGAGGAGGAGAGGTAGCATACTAGAAGGGAGAGGTTCACGGCGGCGGCAACAGGCAGCGACTCCGCGGCAACTTGGCAGCGATGGATGGCGGCGACAGCGGCGAGCATAGAAGAAAGTGGAAGAAAGAGGAAGGGTCGAGCGCGAATGCAAATAAAAAGGATTTTCACCGATGGCCCGAGAGCCGTCGGAAAATCGTGGATCTATAATTTTATTATCACCGACGTCTACCAGAGCCGTCGGTTAAGAGTGTTTTATTATTCGCGCTGCGTTCGTGGCATTAAACAATAAGCAACGGCCGCCTCCAGCCGTCGCTAATAACTTATTTTATTTTGTGCCCTCGTGCGCACCATCAACTATGAGCGATGACTGTATGCGAGCAGACTGATTTGGTTACTCACATCACCAACGGCTCCAGAGCCCCCGCTAAGCCGTGACTAATAACTTATTTTATTTCGCGCGCCCTGCGTGCCATGAACTACGAGCGACGGCTCTGGCTGGTCGTATGCGAGTCGCGACTGATTTGATCACATCAACCACGACCACTACGGCCGACGCAAAGCCGTGAATGATTCTAACTGCCCTGGCGGCCGTTGGTGATCCCCATGACTGATGTGGTATATTCTAGTAGTGTAGTTTAGGCCTTTTCCAAAATAGGCAGGAGGACAAAGGCAATTCCAAGATTTATAAACATGAAATCATGATAAAATAAAAGACTGCATATATGACAGAGTAAACAAAATAGTGACAAGCTTTATCAAAATTTGCTTATAACAAAGAAAACATGGAAACATGATGTAATTGGTCCACATGCCATCACAATGCAACAATGTTATCATCATCTTAAGTCCTGAAATCAACCGAACATGCCATTGACCTACAAACATAATGAATAAAAGTTCTTTTTTGATTAACTACATCAGATAAACTGGGTGGATATGAGGTTAAAACAGATGAATATGAGCTAGAACTGGATGGATGTGGAGGGGAAAGAGTGAACAAAACAGAGTTGAGCTAGAACCTTTGTACAAGCCCAGCAGCAACTTGAGAAAACGCCAGTAAAAGCTTGGAAGGGAGGATCACAGTCGGGTCGAGGTAACGAAGCTGTCCCGAATCCTCTCCTTCAAATTCCAACAGCAATGCTTCCGGCGAGGTAGCTGGGAAGTGAGGTCTGTCGGACTTTAGTCGGCTCACGCAGCTCTCGTCGTGTTTCTCATGAAAGTCGGAAGGTCAACCGACGCAACTCATCACGCATCAGGAGTTTCGAGTATGAAAAAGATTTTGGGTATGAGTTGCTATAAGGAATCAACAATGGTAGACTTATAAAAGGCACAGTCATGGCAAGTGGAAGAATGTGAAGAACAATGATGAGTTCTCAGGTTGATGGAAATATGCAGGCTACTTTTCATTAAGGGTATATGGTTTGTTTTCTAGTTTTCATAACAAATAAATAAATACAAGAATGTAAACACATGGTATATGACTGAACATTGGTAAGGGGCAAAAGGGTATTTTCCATTTCATTTTTCTGTAATGAGTGCACATGTATAAAAACTCTCGAAGAGGAGAGAGTTGACAGTTTTAAAGAATTTGAATACAAAGTTACATTTATTCTTCTTTCTCTTCTTCGTTCATCTCCCATTCCTTGACTGCCTAGGGTTGTCTTTCAGTTGCAACCATAGGTACAAGAAAGGCTAAGGAGATTCTTCAGCAGATCACTGAGGAAGATTGGCAACTAGAGCACGAACAATCCGAGTCTGAAGCAACATCTTCCCATCCTTGTGTTGGCTTAAGGGTCTCTCTTAAGCTTCTATCTTCATTTGATGATAACAAACAAATATTTAATCAATGTGTGAGGTTTTGAGTTCAAGTTAAGGTTGCGATAAGCATGCTATCTTCGTTCAGAGAAACGAAAGGAAAGATCGTCAAGAAATGATAGAAAAGAACGTCAAAGAAAGGCTCGGGTATAAATTAAGTAGAAATCATGTAATATACCCCTAGGATGATTTTATCCCAAGCGAAATTGTAAAGTTATCCAAGTTGATACTTGGTAACTAAACCCCAAAAAAGCATGTCACAAATTTAAAGTAAAAATCAACCTCAGCCTGAGTTCGGTCGACCGGTCGATCGATCGAACAAGATAGATCTTTGGCAGTAGCCAATTTGATCAACCGGTCGATCGACCGAATGTTGCGAAAAAATGGCAGTAGCCATTCGGTCAACCTGTTAGTCGATCGAAGTTGGTGAAGAAATCGCAGAAAGCTACGTAGGTCGACCGGTCGGTCGATCGACTGAAGCCAAAATTTGGTAGAAGGCTCATCGGTCGACCAGATTGCAAATCACAAATCGCGCGACTAGCCTTTACTGTATCGGTCGACTGATCGGTCAACCGGATCAAAAATTGCAAATCTTGCGCTTGGCTTTCCTGCATTGATCGATCGATTCGGTCGACCAGATCTGGGATTGAAGAAGCTACGACTCATTCGGTCGACTCGTCGGTCGACCGAACAGTGCAAAAATCACACAGAACGCAAACGCTCGACCCGTTGGTCGATTGGACGGTGCGAGTTAAGGTTGTAACTGCTAGTTTTTGCCCGTTTAACAGCCCATTGAGTCGAGCGTTATAAATAATCCTCACCTAACTCTTTTAATTCTTCTTGGAGATATTATTGAGCATTGTTTAGAAGTGATTCAAAGACTTCAAAGAGATTGATTGCAGCGCGCTCTGCTCTTCCGTCAACGTTCTTCTTCAAGCGCCAATTGCTCCTTAACTCTGCTACGACTCAAGCTCATTTACTGATGAGTTGGAGGTTCCAAGGCTTCGAAAAGAGCATTTAATCTTGGTTTACTCTTTAAGCTCTTTAGATTGTATTTTAATTATTATTTAAACTTGGTTTTCTTTTGATTTGAGCTTGTATAAGACCTAGAGTATAGGTCTTGAAATTGGGTGGTAGCCTTGGTGTTTGGGGTTTAAATCCATCGGTGTAATTAAACATAGTTTGCTAGGATTAAGTGAGTTGTCCCTTAGGGTTGAGGTGGAAGAGTGCTCTCGATAAGAAGGCGGAGACTTCCGGGTGTGGAAGTGCCTTAGGTAGAGAGTGAGACTCTTCGAGTCAAAGTCCTGTGTGTAAGGGAAACTGATTTAATCTAGTTAAACTAGTTTGGAAATCCTAAGCAGGGTGCTTAGGTAGTGGAGTAGGCATTGGGGCCGAACCACTATAAATTTATGTGTTAGCATTGTTATCTATTGTTGTTTGTGCTTAATTATTTTATCTTGCTTCCGCATTTAATCGTAAAATTGCGACTTGCCTAAACGATTAAAATTGGAATTAGGCGAAAGATTTAGTTAACATACTATTCACCCCCCCCTCTAGTGTTGCCATTTAGCCAACAATTGATATCATAGCGGGTTGTAGTTTGAGATTTCACCATCTCGTCTACATCTGGTCTCGATCCGAAAATGGCACTAGAGTTGGCAGTGTCTATACCACCTAGGTTTGATGAGTCAAACTTTGGTCTTTGGAAAGGAAGAATGTATACATTCTTAAAGACTCAAGGTATAGGTGTGTTTAATATGTTAAAGTCAAAATACATAGAATCTAAGGAAAACATGGATGCATGGACCCGAGAACAAATTAACAGATTTGAGTTAAATGCTAAGGCAACAAATTGCATATATTATTCTTTGGAAAATAACACTCTTGAAAAAGTCATGCATTGTACTTCGGCATATGATATTTGGGCAACTTTGAACATGCTTTATGATTATGCTAAAACTAAAGAACTTGTTACTCTAAATGAAGGAGACGATGACAATTGTCGTACTCCTATATCTAATGAAGTTCTTGAAGCTAATAGTGTATCTAGCCAAAGAAGTACAAAGAGTCAAAAGAGAAATGTGATATGTCACCTATGCAATGAGAAAGGGCACGTGAAGAAGAATTGCCCTAGTATGAAGAACAAGGCAAAATGGAGGTCAAATGCTTCCACTCACTCGCGTGCATCAAGTGAAGAATCCTCACACCATGATCACTAAGCTAACATCATGAACGTTGATGAGGAGGTATGCTCTTCTTCTAGTCATGATAATCATAATTATAGATATAATTCATCTAGTTCCTCGAATCTTCTTTATGATTTATTATTAGACGAATGTAAAATTATGTATGTCTTGATGGTTAAAAAGGATAAAGAAAACAAAAAATTAAAGAAGGAAAACTTGACTCTTAGCTCTCATTTACATGATGCTAAACTAGAAAATGAGATGCTTAAAATTAGTGTCTCTAATCCATGCCATGATGTTTTAAGTATTGACACTAAGGAATTGAAAAACAAAAATGACATGTTAAAGAATGAAAATAATATGTTGAAAACTCAATTGAATGCTTTGCATAAATCTATGAATGATTTGAAGAATGAAATGTTGATCTTGAATAGAAAAGTTAATAATTCTTCTCTTAATTCAAAAATTCAAAGTGTCTCATTTAGGAAACCTCAAAAGAAAAATGTTTCCTTTAAAAATATTCATGCTCATCATAAGCATCATAACTTTATGCCTCATGTCCATAAGAAAAATGAAATGAAAAGATTTAATGGACATTATTTTTGTTGTGGTACATATGGGCATGCAATTTATGATTGTGCCTTTAAAATGAATCCTAGTATTGTTAAGACACTTTGGGTACCTAAGACCACTAACCCCCAAGGACTCAAAGCCATTTGGGTACCAAAAATCTCATCTTCTTTTGTAGGGGGAACTACCACACAATTAGGGTAAACAAAAATGGAACATTGAAGTTGACCTTGGATCCAAATGAGAAATCTCCAAGAGGTTGCAACTTCAAATCATCATGATGCCTAAGTATGGAAATTGGCATCTAGGTATACTTTGTATCATCTCCTTACTTTGGTCTGCTTTATTTAAGTTGGAGTTAGGATACTTGTTTAATTTGAGTTATTTTTCCCGCTCTTGTTAAGAGTCCTTTTGAAAATATCTTTTATTTTTTGATTTCCCGGTCTCCTCGGAGACCTATGTAGCCTATAATGGGCTCATGCGACCTTGCGGTTTCAAATCATAGGCTCATTGTGGCCTTTCGGTTTTCAACCAATAGGAAGGGTTGGAGATCATGTTTTCATTAATATTATATTTATGATCTCTTAAAAAATTCATTTTGGATTCATGACAACATATTTTGAAACGGATTTCAAACTATTTAGCAAAGTAAAATTTGAAATCGATACTTGATTTTCTCCTTGCTATCTAGTACGATAACTTGTTAGTAGTCATATTTCCATTATGTTTCTAATGGATATTGCTTGCAAGTTATCAAAAATGTGATGGAAGGCTAGTAGAATGAAATTGAAAAGAAAAAAGCAAGTTTGGCAAAACTTCAAGAATGAGGTATGAGTTCAAGTTTGACAAAATCCTTGAAAAAATATTGAATATTCATGATTTCATGTTGCCTCTATACTCATGATTATTTTTGAATGCTAAATCTATGAAATTACATTAATAGACAAAACTTTGATATCTTGAGAAATTTTATGATTGCTTGATCAATTGAAATGTGCACTAGGTCAAAATTCACATTAAATGCTATCATATTGAGTTAGTTGTTGGAAAACATATTTAGACTTATTTATATTGAGTACTCATGTGTCTTCTCTTAAAAACCATGAGTAGAAGTTAAGGATTGATATCTAGCAATTTTATAGGAATATGCTTATCTCCTAAACAAAATGAGACTAAGAAAATCCTTGGAATGACATTATCTTAGTCTCAAACTTAGCATACATGCTTTAAATGGTCATATGCTGGTATCTAGAAAGTTTGAACAAAATATGGAATTGGTGGATAAATGACTCATATTTACAAAAATGCCACTGAGATCTTGTAAAATTTTTAGAAAATTGTAGAGATATCATTTTTAAGTGATTCTTGAATCTTTGGAAATCTCATAAAGCTTAGTTCATATGAAAAAAAAATTCACAAAATTTAAATGCTCACACCTCTCAAAAATAATTTTTCCTTAAGGGTTAAAAACCTAGGGCAAATCGAGCGGTCGATCGACCTGCGACCGCCCGACCGACCTACGATCGCCCGATCGACTGGCGGGCGGAAATCGATCTGGTGCTCCCATTATTCCGTCATATTCAATCTTGATCGTTCAAATCAAGTTTTCAAAGACCGAAACTAGGGCTTCCTTGCCCATTCGACCGGCTGCCAAAACCTCTCCTCTCATCTTCTAGGCTTTCTACCTCCTCTCCAAGTTCCTCTCCAAGGTAAAAAACTTAATCCTTATCCATCATTCATGAGGTTATCCTTATCCATCATTCATGAGGTTATACTAAAAAAAGTGGTTTCTTCATCTCTTATTCTCTTAATGTGTCTTGATTCATACATAAAAATATGTTTTATGCTTACTTTTCTTGGATGATAATTTCTCTTTGGTATGTTTACTGTAAAAACAAGTTTTTTTTGAAAAAATTAAAATATCTCATGTTTTTCTTCATGTGATTCAACTTTTACCTTTTTTTTTTTAAAAAAAAAAAATTTAGTCAAGAACTAGTATTCTCTTGCTTTCTTTCATGAGCTTTTCTCAACATTCATTTTGCCCTTCTTAAAAGAATTTTTGTATTGGTCAAATAGAAAAATGTTTCTCATCCTCATCTAGCCAAAACAAGTTTTTTTTGTATGATGTTTTCATTTATGGATCATTTTATTCAATCTTAATTTTTTTTTTTTTTTTTTTTGCTTATTCTTTATTTTGAAATTTAATGATAAAATCCTTTTGGCCTTGCATGAATCTATGCTGATCTTCAAAAAATATATATTTTTTGCTTCCTTTATTTGCGTTAAAAGCATGCATCTCTCATCTAAAGCTAATAATCTATATCATCATCATAATTGTCTTGCAGAATGACACCCAAGACTAAACTCCCAACCTTACCCGATAACCTATTGACCCCTTTAGGCAAGAAAGAAGTTGCTAAGTTTGCAGATAGAGCTATCCTGCAGATACGTCCAGTCAAATTAGATGACTTAGAATAATTTGACATTAGAAGCAAACTTGTTACCATGGGATGGGTAGAGTTTCTAGAAAAGAAAGTACTTGTTTGCCCCATCCTGATACAAGTCTTTTTCTCCAACCGTGTGATAGAAAAGGCAAGGTATGATGATGAATTAATTTTTCGATCTAAAATTCTAGAAAATCCATAGTGATCACCGAATCCCACATTAAAGATGCTTTTGAGTTTCCTCTAGTAGGAAGACTAATTTATAAGATGTCCACACATAGTTTTCATGACGATTTTCCTACTCATGAAGTTGTATCAGCCATTTGTCCTGAGGGTTATCAGGGAATGATTCCTACCCAAAGCATCAAACTGTCAACCACTGCGAGGATTATGCATCTCATCATTTCGTATAATATCCTTCCTAGAGCAGGTCATTATGATGAGGTCACTACTATGAGTTCTAGGGTACTCTTCTTTGCCATGTCTCGCATTCCTATAGATGTCCCTGATCTCATACTTAGGTATATAGCTGAAGTTCATGCCTCGAAAAAATAATCCTTACCATATGCCTCAGTAATTTCTCACTTCATATATGAAGCTGGGGTAAATAGGTCTAGATTTGAAATTGAGCCCATACCCAAACCCATAGATTCTTCCTCTCTGAGCCGCATGAAGATCCTTGAAAATCAGCACGACAAAAGATTGCGAGGAGAACCCATGGAGGACACCGAGCATGACATAGGCATGGACGAGGGCGATGCTGGTGGGAGTTCATCATCCAACACTCCCATTGGGCGACTAGGTGATCTGGAGCATCGCTTTGCTCAGTTTCACATCGTTCAGGTGGAATGGAACAAATGAACAACAGCGCACATCACTACTAGAAATTAGGTCTTCAGCAACGGCTATCAGCAACGGCCGCTCAAGCCGTTGCTATTTGCAACGGCCTTCTTACGGCCGCCAGAGCCGTTGCAGATATGTTGTATCTGCAACGGCGTTCTAACGGATACGCAAGCCGTTGCGGATTATTTTAATTATCCGCAACGACTTTCGGACGGCCACGCGAGCCGTTGCTGATATTATAATTATCAGCAACGGCTTTCTAACGGACAAGTGAGCCGTCGCTGATGATAACTTATTAGCAACGGCTTTCTAACGGGCGAGTGAGCCGTTGCTGATAAGTTTATATCGGGCACCAGTCGCGCCCGACCCTTCTTCCTCCCGTTGCTGCCGCCGCCGCTGCTGCCGACGCCGACGACGCCTCTTCCTCCTCCCGCTGCTGCCAACTTGTTCAGGTATGCCTCGCCGGCCGGCCGTCTCTTACCGTTGCGGCCGGCGGGAATTAATCCGACCGAAACCCTATTTCTAGGGTTTCGGCCGGCGGCGGTCGGCCGATGGCCGCCGCCGGACCTTGTACAGTGGCCGGACACACTGTCCGGCCACTGTACGCCGGCGCCGGAGTCCACCTGACTCCGGCGCCGGAATTTATAAATTTATATATAATTTTTTTATTGTTTTATAATTGTTAATTAATTGTTAATTAATTATTTAGATTAATTGTTTAATTTGTTAGATTAATTATTAGGTTTTAGATTAATATGGACTCGAACGGTCTCGAAACATTTAGAAAATAATCATGCATCCGACGAGTTCATATGTTTCACGTACGCATCGACGAGTCGGATATGATTTAGCAAAACCTTAGATCCGTTCGGGGATTGTATGTTCGTGTAAAAGAAGTAGATGATCTTTTATACGATGTACAATTCTTGAATTGTCCCTGATTGGACAATTTGGGAATATAGTTATTTGTACTGCACATACATTTTTATTTTAACTGTTAACTAATTATTCTAAATTTTGGCAACATCTCTCTTGTTCTCCGATACGCGCCCAGATGATATGCGTATTCGGAGAACTATAGGGAGATGCTGTCGAAATTTAGAATAATTAGTTAACAGTTAAAATAAAAACGTAAGTGCAGTTCAAATAACATAAATCCCGAATGGAATATGACAATCTCACCTAAAGACATTAACCAAAGAAATTGTCATTGATTGACAGAATCATGTCGGCTGATCGAAGTTGGATGTACCGACGTCTTGATCGTGGAGCTTTAATGAATGAGTTTCGATTAGGCGTAACGTACTTCCTAAATTTTGCCTATTCGAATCAGAATTTCGTTAGCATGGGTGATCAAATCCGATGTCTGTGCCGCATTTGTTCAAATGGACGATTTTTGGATCGGGAGACTGTCACTCTGCATCTATATACCAAAGGATTTGCACCAAGATATTTTCTATGGACTTGTCACGGGGAGTCACGCGAAGTCGGGACGTCGAGCAATCCTGTCGTTCAGACATATGGTGAATCTTCCTTTGCTGGTGCTTCTTCATCCAGTCAATGTAATCCCTATAGAACTATGATACTTGATAGTCTTGGGGGTCAATTCCACCTGAATGATAATGTTGATCGGCCAGTTCTTCAGACATCAGTCCCACCAGATACTACAGCGGTTGATATCACAGAAGTAGGGGCTGTGGTAGAGATTGAATTACCGAATAAAGAAGCTGCAGAATTTTACGAGATGTTGAAAGCTGCCGATGAACCTTTGTATGAGAATTGTCCTAAATACACTAGGTTTTCAGCAATGACACAGCTCTTTAACATCAAGGCCGATTGTAGTATCAGCGGAGTTGCGTATGATCGGATTGCTGGATTGATTAATGGAATGCTGCCTACTGATAACAAGTTTGAGCCAACTTTTTATAAGACTAAAAAGCTAATGAGAAAATTGGGGCTTGGGTACGAAAAAATACACGCGTGCCAAAATAACTACATTTTATATTATAAAAAAATGTGCAGTTGGATAAATGCCCTGTATGTCAACACCCTCGTTACAAGGAGAAGAAATCGGTCCGACAGAAAAATATCCCGTTTAAGGTGCTTCGGTATTTTCCACTAACACCGAGGCTTCAAAGATTATTCATGTCGGAAAAGACAGCCCCCTACATGAGTTGGCATGCAAGAAGTCGTGATGATACAGTAATGACTCATCCATCTGACAGTGAAGCATGGAAACATTTGGATACATGTTATCCTTCATTTGCTAAGGATACTAGAAATATCAGATTGGGATTGTGCACAGATGGTTTTAATCGGTTTGGACATTCTACAACTCCTTATTCAGTTTGGCCAGTGCTGCTGACAGTTTATAATTTGCCACCGTCAATGTGCATGAAAGATGAATTTATTTATCTTTCGATGATTATTCCGGGTCCTAAGGGTCCACGAAAAGAAATTGACATATTTCTCAGACCCTTGATAGATGAATTGAAAACATTGTGGACTGAGAGAGCTGTCACTTATGATTGTCATCGGAAGCAAAACTTCAATTTAAAGGCCGCGGTCTTGTGGACAATCAATGATTTCCCCGCGTACGGCATGTTGTCGGGTTGGAGCACTCACGGCCGACTCTCTTGTCCATATTGTATGGAACACTCTAAATCAATCAGTCTTTAGAACGGACGAAAAATCTCATTCTTTGATTGTCATCGTCGATTCCTACCGGTTAATCATCAGTATCGAAGGAATCGTAATAAATTTACTAAGGGCAGAGTCGAAAGAGATGGGCCACCACCGATGTTATCTGGTGAACAAATGTTAGCACGTGTTTCAGCACTTCCAGATATAGTATTTGGTCGCAATGAAAGAGTGTCAGGTTTTGGCCAAACACACAACTGGGTGAAAAAAAGTATCTTTTGGGAATTGCCCTATTGGAGTTCATTATTGATTCGACATAATTTAGATGTCATGCACATTGAAAAAAATGTGTTTGATAATATTTTCAACACTTTGATTGATATTTCTGGAAAAACTAAAGATAATGTCAAAGCCCGACATGATCTGAAAATACTTTGTAAAAGACCAGAGTTGGAGTTACAAGAGGTCAACGGACGATATCTAAAACCGAAGGCCCTATATGTGTTAAATAAACAACAGATCAAAGATGTTTGTCAATGGGTAAAAGAACTCAGATTACCCGATGGATATGCTTCAAACTTATCTCGATGTGTGAACGTCGATGATTGCAAAATATCAGGGATGAAGAGCCATGATTGTCATGTATTCATGCAGAGATTACTTCTGATCGCATTTCGAGATCTTCTACCTGATAATATTTGGGGTCCGTTGACTGAATTAAGTATGTTTTTTAGAAACATCTGTGCAAATGTCCTTCGAGTCGAAGATATGTCAACACTTGAAAATAATATTGTTGAAATCATATGCAAGCTGGAGCAGTTTTTCCCTCCTGTATTTTTTGACTCGATGGAGCATCTACCGATACACTTGGCATACGAGGCACGAGTTGGTGTCCCCGTTCAATATCGTTGGATGTACTTATTTGAAAGATACATGAATCGTCTGAAGAAACAAGTAAAGAACACCGCAGCTGTTGAAGGATCAATATCTGAATCGTATATCATCCAAGAAATTTCAACATTCTGCTCATTTTACTTTGAATCGACAGTACAGACAAGATTTGATCGTCTTCCACGTAACGACAACGGGGGTGTTCGACATTCAGATGGACGTTTAAATATATTTTGTCACTCTGGTCGTGCTTTTGGTTCTCGTCCATCTCGACACTTAAGCGATGAAGAGTATCATTTGGCACACTTGTATGTATTACTCAATTGTGCAGAGATTGAACAATTCATTGAAATATTTGACATTGAGATGATGCAAAAATACTCTATTCACAACGATCAAGAATTGTAGAGATTACGGAATCGTGATTTCCCTACTTGGATTCAGACTTACAGCAAAGATCACAGAGCTGAAATAGATGAAAGAATATTTGAGTTTGTTAGTGGACCGTCGCGACTTGTGTCGTGCTATAGCGGATATTTTGTTAACGGGTATAAATTTCACACGGTTGAATATTCATTTACAAAGAAGACGATGAATGCTGGGGTCTGCGTGAAAGGGACAACCTATGTTGAATGTGATATGGATTTTTATGGACTGGTGGAAGAAGTGATAGAGTTACACTACTTCGGCTTGAAATCAGTGATCCTATTTAGATGTCATTGGTTCGATACAACAGAAAGGGGCATGAAAGTTCATCCAAAATACAAACTTGTTGAGGTTAATTACAAATCGAAATTGGCAGCAAATGAGCCTTTTATATTGGCATCACAAGCCGAACAAGTATATTACGCGAAGTATCCGGCTCGAAATAAAGATAGAGCAGATTGGCGTGTAGTCTGTAAGACAAAAGGTAGAGGAAAAATTGATCCGATAGTAGGAGAAAATGAGCTGATACCTGATATGACACATGGTTTCTATCAAGAAGATGATCCTCCTACTGTGGATCGTATTATTCTAATACTCGAGGATGCAGACACAATGTCAATTCAATTAGAAGTTGAATATGCTGATGATGACGATCATGAAATTGAGGAAGCTGGAGATGAAGAAGATGAAGAAGAGGAAGAAGAGGAAGAAGAAGAAGAATTCGAAGACTATTATTCAGATGATGAGGAATAATTGTAAAGTATATATTTTATTAAATATATCTCTACTATTTATACAATAATCCGATTATATGTCTGTTCGACAGATATGTCTAGTCGTGGTTATCGACGCAGGAGAGCTTCGGAGTCTCCGATCTGTGAGACTCCAGCACTTACTCATGCTGCTGATCCTCCTGTTGTTGATCCTCATGAGGATGATACTGCCGAGGCTAGTACATCCAGACGTAGGCGGCCACGCGGGCCGAACAGGTGGCAGCCTCCACCAGCCACAGAGTCACGTAGATTGATTAGCGTGATTGGGGAGCGATAATATATCATGAATTATGAATCATTACAAATTCATTATATCAATAATATAAATATTAAAATTTATTTTTGTTGTGCAGGTTCGAGCAAGAAGAAGTGTCGAGGAGCATTTCTTCTACTATTCGACGATACATGCACGGGGCATGGCCTACGTGGTCTCACGTGCCTAGCGAGCACGTCGACATGTTATGGCGCGAGTTTGAGGCACGTATTATTATTTTTTTTACATGCATGATGATATATTAATATTGGTACTGATATTATTATTTTGCAGGCTCGCTATACATGGGCCGAGTACCAGAGGCCCTTCATTTACGCTGCCTGGGAGGCTATTTCCTGGGCAAGGTACAACGGGCAGCTGGGGCAGGCTCGGTCCCAGGCGATGGCCCGAGCTGGGACCACTAACATCGCGGAGACTCGGGGATACGGCCCCGGTTGGATTACTCCAGATATATGGGACCAGCTCGTGGGAATATGGTCGACGGATCGATGGCAGGAGGTTTCTCGGAATGCGGCTAGAAATCGCATGTCGGGGGGAGCAGCGCGTCACACCGGCGGCTCTGTTGCATTTGCAGTGCACGCGAACCGTATGGTAAGTATATCTTTTAATTATATATTTTATATGTTACTATGTGTACTAATTAATGTATTTGTTTTGTAAATGTAGACGACGGTGTCGGATGACGGGACTGTCCAGCGACCCTCCCCGATGGCGGTGTTTGAGCGGACTCACCGTCGAGCACATGGGACGGGGGAGTACATCGACAACCGCGCTGCATACATTATGGTAATTATATATTTGTTTAAATTATTCATTATATATTTATAATTTAAGTTTTATGATAAATATTAAACAAAAAATCAAACTCGAGTAGGAGACCTACAGCCAGACGGTGGTGCAGCGCGGGGGTACCCCCGAGGACTTTGACGCAGCATCGTGGGTCGAGGCCGCAGGTGGCTGGGACCATGGCCGCGTATATGGCTTCGCAAATAGTGGTCATGTGCGAGCCGTACTAGGGCCACTTGGGGCACCGACCCCTCCAGTCGCTGGTGAGCGACTGTCCACCTCCAGATCCAGTTATGATCATAGTAATAGGATAAGGACACTAGAGGAGACGGTCGCGCATCAGACTGAGATGATGGAGCGCCAGAGTCAGATGATGGCGGATATACAATTTATGCTACGCAACATGTCAGGTCATCCCGAAGCAGGCATCTCTTCGGCATCATCTAATCCATCGTCCTCGAGTCAGTCCACGCCGGTGTACAATCAAGCACTCCAGACCCCACCATATGATCCAGACCATCATCCATCGTGATTGTGAGATTTTTTGTTTGGATATTGAACTTGTTACTGAGATATTGAACTTGTTTAACTTATTTTGTTTGGATATTGATACTTCAATTTTGCATTTGAATTGTTTTTATACTATCGTGGATAATTATCAATATAAATATAATTGTTTTGATGTATATCTTGGTGTGTTTATGATGTGTGAATGAATGTGTGTATGAGGGTATGGGTGTGTGAGTTATGTATCAGATAATGTATCAATGTATTAATGGAAATTTGAAATTTGAAATTTTTTCTGTTAGCAGGTACATATCATCAGCAACGGCTTTCCCACGGCCGTCCATGGGAAAGCCGTTGCTAAAAGTGTATCGAAAGCCGTTGCTGATGATCTACAGCAACGGCTTAGCGACAGGATTTTACTAACGGCGTTGCTACGGACTCAGCGGCCGTTGCTATTAATGTTATCAGCAACGGCTCCGGGTCTGTGGCAAAACCGTTGCTGATAATATTTTTAGCGATGGCCCGATCGACCATTGCTGATAATGTTTTGAGAGACGGCCCGAGCGGCCGTTGCTGCATCGTCGCTAAGTTATTAGCAACGCGAGTTTCTGTCACGGCTCTATTGCAACGGTTGGGCCGTTGCTGATGCTCTTCAGCAACGGCATCAGCCCATTTTTCTAGTAGTGCATAGATGATTTCGGCCATCAGATTGGACGAGTATGGTATCATGATCGGTGACCATGGCTGGCGCATCGATGAGTATGGTCGTCAAGTTGATGAAATGTATGAAAGAGTGGATGAGATGTGACAATATTATCAGTCACATCTACCACCTCCTCCACCACCTGAGGGCGAATAGTCATCTTTGATGTATTGATACCATTTATCTTATGAACATGTGACTCTATATGTATTTGGTTGACTATGGTTGATAATTAGTGATGTAAGTGGTATTTTCTTTGTGTATGCTTACTGTGTTTTGATATTTTTGATGGATGACAAAAGGGGGAGAATTAGGGGAGAATTAGGGAATATATGCATAATGATAGGGGGAGCACTAAAATGAATACTTCATTTCAGATAGTATGCATATTGATAGGGGGAGCATAGGGTGAGTTATAAGTATTTAAATGCATATGTTGAGTTACACATATTGCATGCCTTAACTCATGAATGCCTTAACTCAAGCTCATATAAAAAAAATTCATATGTTTCTTAAATTCCTTATTATGTTTGTCATCATCAAAAAAGGGGAGATTGTTGGCTTAAGGGTCTCTCTTAAGCTTTCATCTTTATTTTCATGATAACAAACAAATATTTAGTCAATGTGTGAGGTTTTGAGTTCAGGTTGAGGTTGCGATAAGCATGTTATCTTCGTTCGGAGAAACGAAAGGAAAGATCGTCAAGAAACGATAGAAAAGAACGTCAAAGATAGACTCGGGTATAAATTAAGTAAAAATCATGTAATATACCCCTCGGATGATTTTATCCCAAGCCAAATTATAAAGTTATCCAAGTTGATACTTGGTAACTAAACCCCAAAAAGGCATGTAACAAATTTAAAGTAAAAAATCAACCTCAGCCTGAGTTCGGTCGATCGGTCGGTCGACCGAACAAGGCAGATCTTTGGCAGCAGCCAATTCGATCGACCGGTCGGTTGACCAAATATTGTGAAAAAATGGCAGTAGCCATTCGGTCGACCGGATAAAAAATTGCAGATCGCGCGCTTGGCTTCCTTGCTACGGTCGATCGATTCGGTCTACCGGACTCGGGATAAATAAAACTGCGACTCCTTCGGTCTACCGAACGAAGCTAAAAACCCACAGAATGGGTAATGGTCGATCGATCGGTCAACCAACGATCGATCGAACGGGCTGTAACGGCCATTTTTCTACCCGTTGAGTCGCCGTTCAGCTGAGGGGTTATAAATACCCCTCACCCACCTTCTTAAAAAGGTTAGAGAATTTATTGAGCATTCAAGAAGAGTTTAAAAGCCTTCAAAGAAATTGATTGTTACGCGCTCCGTTTTTAACGTTCTTCTTCAAGCGCACGCTGCTCCTCAACTCTGCTACCACTCAAGATCATCCTTTGGTGAGTTGAAGGCTTGAGGGGGAAAAGAGCATTGGTTCCTCACTAAAATTCCTAGCTCTTTTTCATTGTATTTGAAGTTATTTTAAACCTGTTTTTTATCGGTAATAGCTTGCTAGGTGTGCTAGAGAAATACTTAGGGTTAGACTTTGTAGATTTGTGTTTTGCCGAGGTGAATAGGTTTGAGCAGTTCTCAAAGATGTGAGAATTGTGTCCTCAGTTGTATTTAAAGGAAAACACAAGTTCTATAAAGTAGTTGGTTAGAAATCCTTGGTGTAGAGTCAAGGTAGTGGAGTAGGTGGTTGGCCGAACCACTATAAATCTCATCTTGTTAGCATTGATTTATTGATTGTATTAATTTCTTTATTATTTATTACTTCCGTACTTAGTCATTGAATTATAAATAACCTAATTAGTTTAATAAAACGATTAAAATCGAATTTAAGCGACAAGTATTAATTAACACACTATACACCCCCCTCTAGTGTAGGCCATTTGTCCAACACCTTGGACTCGTTCTCAACCTGGGAAACCTGACAATTGCTTGTAGGATTGGATTTTGGGTAGAAAATATTCGGTTTTGGTTCCATATATGTCTATTTCTGAATCCATTTTTAAAAGTGCATCAAGATTTGCATGAGATGACGTGGCGCAAGGTTAGAGCACTGCTCATAGAAATCCCTATGAGCAGGCCGCTCATACAAGTTAAACAAGATTAGAGCACTGCTCATAGAAATCCCTATAAACAACAAATTATTGAACGATGCCAGCTGCCTGGATATTGAGCTAAACATGCTGCTACTTAATTGGAAGCTTGTTTGCTGCTCTTTCCCTCTCAGCGTGGAATAGACTTATATACATATCTAGTAAATGGGAAAAGAAAAAAGAAGACAAGAAGTATATATACATGCTGTTCGATCTTGTCTATTTTATCAACTATTATGCTGTTCTATTGTTATAATTAATTAGATAATCAGCTTAGTTTTACGCTCTATATATAGATAAACATGAGATAGATACGATTAGGAGTTTCAAATGGTCACAAAGTTGCAGTGTATATGAATCCATTATGTACTGTAGTGGGTAGAGGCCTTATCTAATCAGCACAACAGGAATACAGTTTAGCTCTTCAATCATCACAATGCACACATAGTTCAGTCATTATTTCAAACAACGAATCTGAAATCCGAAGCAGGTGGTGGACAATGAGAAAGAATAAAGCAATAGCAATGAAGCATGTGCTGAATCTGAAATCCCAATTGTGGAAATGCGAAGCTCGCCATACCTTCGCAAGGCTTGAGAAACATCCTCCGAATTAATTAGGTGCGGCAAACACGACCCCTAAAGAAAGCTTATAATATAAAATGTCATTCCAAAGGAATTTCATCAATGTTGTGCAATCTATAAGGAACAAAAGAGAGAGAGAGAGAGAGAGAGAGAGAGAGAGAGAGATGGTGGGTGGGAACCGGCTCCAGGAAGAGTGGGTGCCGATTTTTGAAACTGACGCTAGGAAGAGTGGATGCCAGTTTTTGAAACTGGCACTGCATGACGATTATCGATGCTGTAGTATCAATAACAGATCAAAGAGAAATAGAGATGTTTCGGGCGCAACATGATGTTACCTACAGCATCAGTAACACATGAGAATGAGAGGACTCAGAGTATAACAAATTCACCCCTATCTTTTTTTGCTTCTCTATCGAAGAAATGTCTGGACGTCCCATCCTTTTCACCTACTATCCAATCCAAGCCTCTGCTTTGCTTCGGGATCGAACTCCTTTCCCATGAGAGCTCGCAGCTCCATTCCAAGTGCAGTAAATCACAAGAGCCGCAAACTCTGTCCCTATGCTCCGACCTATGGAGCTTCAAGGATTCCCTTTGTAGGAAAGAATTGAAGAGAGTTCACAAAATACTTACAATGTTAATTGAGTTCTTTGACTTCAGATCTACACGCTCAGCTTCATCACCAAAGATACAGACGAAAATGATCAAAAAGGAAAGTGAAAATCTCAGATTTGAATCAATACCAAAAGGTTTACGGACTCGACTATTTATACTCTATTACAGCTAGGACACGTGTACAATTGAACAAATACAAAATCCTATGCAAGAAACTTAAAGAAAACAAACTTACAATTACTGTAACAATGTATCAGATTACATCTTATTTCTCATTAGATTTCAACACTCCCCCTTAATGAGAAATTGCATTTAGTAAGTGAAATTTATCCAAAGGCAAAGCTTTAGTAAGTAAGTCTGCTTGTTGATCATCTGTCTTACACTATATGAGTTCAATCTCCTTAGCTTGTATTTGCTCTCGAATAAAATGATGTTTAATTTCAATGTGTTTTGTACGACCATGTAACACAGGATTATGAGTAAGTGAAATTGTAGAAGTGTTATCACAATAAATCACAGTTGCTTGCTTTTCTTCCACATCAAAATCTTTCAATATCCTTCGCATCCAAATGGCCTGACAACATGTAGTAGTAGCAGCAATATATTCTGCTTCAGCAGAGGATAAAGCAATAGAATTTTGTTTTCTCGAGCTCCAGCAGACATAACCAGTACCAATTTTGAAGATATACCATGAGGTACTCTTTCTATCTTCGGTTGAACCTCCCCAGTCACTATCCGTGAACCCAGTTAATTTCAATTCAGTATTTCTATAACAAAAAAAACCAAATCTCATAGTTCCTTTGAGGTACCTCAGAACTCTTTTTGCAGCCTTGAAATGAGTTGTTCTGGGATCATTCATAAACCTAGATAACATGTTAACATTGAATTGAATGTCTGGTCTAGTATGTGTTAGATAGAGTAAACATCCAACTAAGCTTCTGTACATTTGACCATCTACCTTATGCTCACTTTCATTTGCTGTAAGTTTGTTTCCTATCATCATTGGACTTCCAACTGAATGACACAAACTCATTCCAAACCTTTCCAACATCTCAGCAATGTATTTCTTTTGTGACACATATATGCCTTCTTTCATCTGGTCTATTTCAAGACCTAAGAAATACTTCATTTCATCCAGATCTGTCATTTCAAAAGTGTGAAACATTCTTTCTCTAAACTCTTTCATCATTGTTTCACAATTGCTGCAATATAACAGATCATCTACATATAGTAAAACAATCAGTATATTTTTATTTTCATTCTTCTTTGTATATAAAGTATACTCATTCTTACTTCTTTCAAATTGTTCAGCAATAAAGTAGTCATCTATTTTCTCATACCAGCTGCGAGGAGCCTGTTTGAGATCATACAGGGACTTCCTCATTCTGTAAACAAGTTGTTCGTTGCCTTGAACAACAAATCCTTTTGGTTGAGCAACATAAACCTCTTCTTTTAATTCACCATTTAAAAATGCAAATTTAACATCTAATTGATAAATCTTCCATCTTTGAATTGCTGCCACACCCAGCAAAATTCTAATTGTATCAAACTTTGCAACAGGTGCAAATGTCTCAAAGCAATCCTGTCCTACCTTTTGCATATAGCCCTGTACAACCAGTCGAGCCTTCAGCTTGGTAATCACTCCTACTGCATTCTTTTTGGCTTTGTAAATCCACTTCAGCCCAATGACTTCTTTTCCAGCAGGTAACTTGGTCAGATACCAAGTATCATGTTTATTCCAACCAGGTACTTTGATAGCTTCATCAAAGCTACAATGTTCAGCTAATTCCATGAGATTACATCTTTCACATCTACTATAGATATCAGAAATTTTTTTGTAACCTCTAGGTGGAGTTTCAGTATCACTGCTACTCTCATTTTGTATAGTCTCAGCTACATTTTTAGTACTATTCAGCACATTATCATCAGTTTCTATTGAATCATCTTCTGATACTGATATACCAGTGTCATTTTTTGCTTCCATTCTCTCTTTGCGTTTCTCTTTTACTTCATCTATTCCAATATGCTTTTCATCAAAGGTAACATCTTTACTAACTATTAGTTCTTGCTTTTCCAGATCATACAATCTGTAACCTTTTGTTTCTGTACTATTTCCAACCAGCACTGTTCTTCTGCTAGTGTCATCAAGTTTTCTTCTGATTTACTTAGGCACATGACAATAAGCAGTACATCCGAACACTCTCAAATGACTCAAGTCTGGTTTTCTCTTATACCACATTTCATATGGTGTTTTATCATCAAGAGCTTTAGTGGAACACCTGTTAATGAGATATGCAGATGTGCTTAAAGCTTCTGCCCACATATTTTTTGGTAAGTTACTACATCTTAGTAAGCACCTTGTCATTTCAACTAAAACTCTATTTTTTCTTTCAGCTACCTCATTCTACTGGAGAGTGTAGCTGGCTGTTAGTTGATGCTGAATTCCATGATCATCACAGAATTCATCAAATGCTTTTGAGGTAAATTCTCCTCCTCGATTAGTTCTCAACACTTTAATTCTTGCATCAACTTCATTTTCAACTGCCACTTTGAACTTCTTGAATATTCTCAAAGCTTCATATTTTTGTTTCAAGAAATGAACTCATATCAGTCTACTACAATCATCTACAAATACTGCCACATATCTGTAACCTGAACATGAATCTATCTCCATTGGTCCACACAGGTCAGCATGAATAAGCTCTAACACATCAGTTGCTCTTGTAGTACAATTTCTAGGAAATGACAATCTAGGTTGCTTTCTTATTTGGCAAATGTCACATACTCTATCACTCATTGATAGTTTCAATTTTGGAATTCCTTCCACCATATCTTTAGCTGACATCTCAATTAGGCACTGATCATTCACATGCCCCATCCTTTTATGCCACAAGATCAGTTCATCATCAGTCTCACTTTCAACCTTAAAAGCAAAGTTTGAACTATTGAGTCTAAAAAGATTGTTCTTTGCCATGTTTACAAAACAAACTATCTTATTAGATTATGAGCTGGAATATATCTGGCACAAGTTCTCATTAAACACTACCTTGTAACCATCTCTAAGGAGTTGTCCAATGCTCAAAAGGTTGGATTCTAACTCAGGTACATATAGAACCTTCTTAACTACAAAAGAACCTTGATCTGTGCTCAATTTTAGATCACCCAATCCCTTCGCAAGCTTCACAGAACCATCACCAAGTCTGACTTCGGTAGTATGATCACTGTTCAGATTAATAAAGAGTTCTCTGCATAAAGTCATATGATTACTACATCCTGAGTCCAAATACCAGCCTTCATTGATACAATCGTCAACTTTTGCTAACAGTAATACCTCTTCTTCATCTTCATCTTCACTGTTCTGTTCTTCAACAAAATTTGCCTCTTTTTCTTTTTCATGCTTTTGTTTCAGCCATCACTTTCTCTCCACATGACCAGCCTTGTTGCAGTAATAGCATTTAAATTTATTTTTACTCGAATCACCATACTCTTCCTCTTTCTTGTCTGCACTTGATTTTGAGTACTCATGCTTCCTACTGCTATCACCATACCTGTTTGACTTTTTCTCACTTGATTTCTTTTGTGACCTCGTAAAAAAAACCACTCCTCCTTCTTTATCCTTCTCAAACCGGCTCATGCGCTCAGCATGAGACAACAATGAGCTCAACAATTCTTCACTTGTCATTCTCTCGATGTCTCTACCTTCTTCAATGGTTGTGACAACATGATCGAACTTCCGAGGTAAGCTTCTCAATATTTTCCTAACTACTCTCACTTCTTCGATCACATCACCAAAACCCCTAATCTAATTCACCAAATCAATGATAGATGAAACAAAATCGTTCAAATCTTCATCCTCCTCCATGAATGAGCTTTCGAATTTTCTATGCAATGTCTGCAACTTGACCTCCTGGATTCTTGAAGATCCGTGATAGCGATGCTCCAAAATTCGCCAAGCCTCCTTAGCAGAAGTAATTTTACCCAATCGTGTGGCAATCTCTTTCGACAAAGCTTGTTGAATACAGTATATCGCCTTGGCATCACGTTTCTTCAACTCCTTGAGTCGATTTCCAACTAGATTCTCTGCTGTGTATCCCTCTTCAATCAGATCCCAAAGATCCATGGTAATGAAATAGTTTTGCATCTTCGAACTCCAGAATTCATACCCAATGCCCGAAAAAATTGGCACAGGTGGAAGACCAGAAGAATTTGCCATTGTGCTATCAATTCTTCAGAGTTGGCTCTGATACCATGTTAGAAAATCAGCCTTGGACCTAACTTCACCCCAAAAGCTAGCTCATAAGGGGAGGATTGTCCAATCTATTTAAAGTCTATTTAGACCACAACCTCAACCAATGTGGGACTTTAACACACTCCCCTCACGCCCAGTATCCACATCTGGAGCGTGAAGTTCTGCAGGTGGCCCACAACCAACAATAGGTCTGGCTCTGATACCAATATAGGAAAGAATTGAAGAGAGTTCACAGAACACTTACATTGTTAATTGAGCTCTTTGACTTCAGATATACATGCTCAGCTACATCACCAAAGATACAGACGAGAATGATCATAAAGGAAAGTAGAAATCTCATATTTGAATCAATACCAAAAGGTTTACAGACTCGACTATATATACTCTGTTACAGCTAGGACACATGTATAATTGAACAAATACAAAATTCTATTCAAGAAACTTAAAGAAAACAAACTTACAATAACTATAACAATGTATCATATTACATCTTATTTCTCATTACATTTCAACAACCTTCGTCGCAGTGGTTGCTTCGATATACTCACTTCAGATAGTCGTCGTCTTAGATGCTGCGATATCAGCAACAAATCTTCGTCCTCTTGGATGCCATGACCCCAACATCTAATTCTACCACATCAGGCCCTCGCCTCGCCTCCATCTCACAACAGCTTCTCAATCTCTGCTGCTAGACCCGATGATCATGACGAGGACAAGGCCCCGGGCTGCGAAGAAAACAAGGAGGGAAAACTCAGTTCAAAAGAAAAAAAAAGTAAAGAAGAAGTGTGAAAAGATTACAGAAGAAATAGGATACTAATGAAGGTTATGGTGACGATGGCGGAGGAGCACTACAGATGCTGAGGAAGCGTTAGGGTTCGGCACGCAAAGGCTGAGGAGTGAGGAAGGAAGGCATTGCTCTCTGCCATGGAGATTGGAAGTTGCACATTAACAATCAAGATTTAATTATATATATATATATATATATATATATATACTAGAAATATTAAAGTCACTAGCTATTCTTTCCATTTACAACAGTATGGCCCTTGAGCTCCCTTGTGACACTTGGGTGTAGTTTCTCCTCTGCTCGTCGGAGCCCTTCCCTTTTTGTGGATTCTTCCCGATGTGAATCTTCCTTCTCCTTGAGTTCTTCGATGGAGAAAGATTGCTCTCCCTCTAATACATCTTCTCCCCGTCCCAACCCAAGTCTCAATTTCGAGACGAAGATGAAGATCCAGTGCAACTAGAAGAAGAAGATGTCTCTCCTATTTTTGGATCCTCCAAGTTTTGTCTTATTGGCAAACTCTAGTCAGTAAAGTCCCTCCCAGAACACCTTGCACAACATTCTCTCAAAGCCTAAAGGTTTCAGGTGTGAAGAGTTGAATCCGAAATTTTCAAATTCTATTTTGAAGATGAGATGGAGATGCAAAACATTCTGGGTATTCAAACTGTGGACCTACAAGAACCAACTATGCTGGGAAATGACCACACTAGAGGGCGATGAATAGTGTGTTATCTAAATCTTTTTGTCTAATTCTGATTTTAATCGTTTACTTGATTACTTAGGCAATTCAAAAAATGAGTAGTAAGCGGAAGCAAGATATAAATGATAAGCAATAAGAAACGCAAGATAAACAATACTAACAAAATTATTTATAGTGGTTCGGCCCCAATGCCGACTCCACTACCTAAGCACCCTGCTTAGGATTTCCAAACTAGGTTTACTAGATTATATCATTTCCCTTACAAAGAGGACTTTACATCGAAAACTCTTCTCAAACCGAAGGCACTTCCATACCCGAAAGTATCCCGCCTTCCTACCGAGAGCACTCTCCCACCTCAACCTAAGGGACAACTCAACTAATCCTAGTAAACTAAGTTTACAATGATGGATTTAAGCCTTAACACCAAGGCAACCACCAACTCAATCAAACCTAGCAACCTAAGTTTCCACACTTGATATACACTCAAAATAAACAACAAAATACAATAATATTTGGAGCAATAAATCAAACAACAAGTACTTAGCTCCAAAAGAAACTCCCTAGTCCTCTTGATGTCTTGAGAAGATGAATCTATGAAGCTTGAAGGCTAAATTAACAAGTAGAGATCAAAACTAGGGCTTTTGCAAGGATGACTCAATGAAATCTTGTAGAGATGCTTAATATCAGACTTTAAGGCTTGGAAGCATCAATGGTGGTCTTGGAATGAGTATTTTTGTCCATTGCCAATGCCCGGTCGCTTGTCGGTTGATCGTTGGTCGATTGACAGAGCGACCACCGAGCGACCCCAAGCATACTAACTCTTTCTGGCAACATTCGATCGATCGACCGATCGACCGAATTGGCTACTGCCAATTTTTGACCACATTCGGTCGACCGATCGGTTGACCGTATTGCCTTTTGCCCGATGTCCTCTTCTCTCGGTCGACCGGTCGGTCGGTCGACCGATCGATCGAATCTGTGTATTTTTTCTTGCGCGCTTCGTTTTCGAGTTTCGGCCTTCAGCGTGCGTCGACTTGAAGATATCAAAAAAAAAATTTAGAAATGATTTCACTGAAAGAATAGTGAGAACGATATTAGAGATGGAATCAAAATAGTATGCACAAAGTTTCATTTGAAGTTTTCGATGAAAAATTAAAGTATCGAAATAATTGATGTTTCAAGAGGGTGATGCTTTGCATTTTTGAAATCCAACTTCAACATTCCACTATAAATTCGACTCTTGATGAAAATTATTGAAATTTTTACACAACAAACTAGATTTTTCAATGAAAATGCGAATCATCGCAAAATCAATTTTCTACATTTTCTAAAATTGACTAAAAATGCTAATATTTAAATGGTATTTTCGTAATTTTCAGTCATTTTTCAAAAGGTATTCAGTTTTCATTCAAACTTTTATGACACCACATAATGGTCATGTAAAGAATGTATGTCAAGTTTGGAATGAAAATTATGTCCTTAAGTCTAGATATCAACCTAGTATGATTTCATTCAAAACTAAGCTAGTTATCGTGAAACATGCTAAGTGTCAATCTTATCATTTACTCATGATTTTTCAAATTTAAACCTATGGACACCTAACATGAATAAATCTAAACATGTTCTTCAAATATGGATTGAAAATGAGACATCTAAGTCAATTTGTTGACTTGTGTCAACTTGGTTCAAAAGAGGTTATGATGAAATGATCTTTATGTCATTTTATCCATATCAATATGATTTTCTCATTCTAAGTGCATAGAAACATGTTATACATATTCCTAAACATGTTTATGAAGTTTGGACTTAAAATGAAGTGTCCAAGTCGATTTGTTAACTTGGGTCAAACTTTTTCTAGTTAAGTCCCCTAAAGTGATCTTTTTATCACCTTGTTCATCTACACATGAATTTTCAAGTTTAAACACCTAGAATAATGTCATGTGTGTATGTAAACATGTTTATTGGGTGTAGACTTAAAAACGAAGTCTCTAGTGACAAATCTTAACCTAGAGCAAGTTTCATTCAATCAAGATATCATGAAATAGCCTAAGTTATCAAAATTTTACCTACTCATGAAATTTCATATATTTATCATGCAAAAAAAAATCATGAGTATAAGGACGTCATTATATCACAAGTATTCAAGTATTATACTAAGATTTTTGCAAAATCAAACTCATACCTCATTCTTGGAAATTTTGTCAAACTTGTCTTTTTCTTTCAATTACTATACCCTTCCATTTTATCATAACTTGTAAGCAATATTCGTTAGTAGGATAATAAAAATATAATTACTAGCAAGTTATCAAACTAAGTAGCAAAGAGAAGGATCAATTATCGATATTAAAGTCTACTTTGCTAAATAGTTTCAAATTCGTTTCAAAATGAAATCGAGTGATATCAAAACGAATTTAAAGAGATCACAAGTGAAATATAAATGAAAACATGATATCCAACCATTCCTATTGGTTGAAAACCGAAAGACCACAATTAGCCTACGATTTAGAACCGCAATGTCGCTTAGGCCCGTTATAGGCCACATAGGTCTCCGAAGAGACCGGAAATCGAAAAATTCAAAATATAATTTTGAAATTTATATCAAGAACGGAAAATCTACTAATATTAAGCATATATCAAAACTCCAACTCTAATTTAAGTAAGTGAGTATAGGAGATGATACCAAAGTCTTTGATGCCAATTTTCATAAATGGCATTCCCGTAAACACCACAACAAAAGAAATATCCATTAAATCTCTTCTTTTCATTATTCTTATGGACATGAGGTCTAATGTTAGAATGCTTAGCATCAAAAACATGATGAGCATGAGCATTCTTAAAGGAAATATTTTTCTTTTGAGGTTTCCTAAATGAGACATTTTGATTTTTAGAATTAAGAGAAGAAGTATTAACTTTTATATTCAAAAGTTAGCATCATGTAAATGAGAGCTAAGGGTCAAGTTTTCCTTCTTAACTAGATGATTTTTCTTCTTAACTAGAGCTAAGGGTCAAAAGTTAACATTTTTCTTTATCCTTTTTAACCATCAAGGCATACATGATTTTATATTCATCCATTAATTCATCACAAAGTATGTAATGACAACTAGATGAATTAATACTACCCTTTTAGTTATCATGACTAGAAGAAGAAGAGTGCACCTCATTATTAGCATTCATGAGGCAATGTTTTGAAGTGTCTTCATAGTCATAGCAAGAGGATGCTTCATTTAAATAAGATGATGATATGGAAGCGTTTGACCTTTTCTTTGCCTTGTTCTTAATGGAAGAGCAATTTTTCTTCACATACCCATTTTCCTTGCAAGTATGACAAATCACCTTTCATTTTCGGCTCTTAGAGTTGCTCCTTTGACTAGAAGCACTATGGACATCAAAACCAAAATTAGTAGTAGGTGAGTGACCATTGTCATCACCACTTTCATCAAAAGTGTCAATCTCTTCGATTTTGGCATAATCATATTAAATATTTAAAGTGGCCCATAAATCATAAGCCGAAGAGCAATGCATGACTTTATCTAGGATGTCATTTGGTATTTTCCAAATAATACAATTCATGGCATCTCCAAGCATGCTAAAGACACCAAAACCTTTAGTCTTTAAATATGTGTACATACTATATTTCCAAAGACCAAAGTTCGAGGTATCGTACCTAGGAGGTGAAGACGCTAAACTCTCTATTATCATTTTCCGGATCGAGAGACGATGTAGAGGAGATGGTGAAATCTCAATCTACGACCCGCTTTGATACCAAATATTGATGAAATGGCCACACTAGAGGGGGGGGAGGGTGAATAGTGTGTTATCTAAATATTTTTGCCTAATTCCGGTTTTAATCGTTTACTTGATTACTTAGGCAATTCACAAATCGAGTAGTAAGCGGAAGCAAGATATAAATGATAAGCAATAAGAAACATAAGGTAAACAATGCTAACACAATTATTTATAGTGGTTCGGCCTCAATGCCTACTCCACTACCTAAGCACCCTTCTTAGGATTTCCAAACTAGGTTTACTAGATTATATCATTTCCCTTAAAAAGAGGACTTTAAACCAGAAAGTCTCCGCTCTCAAACCGAATGCACTTTCACACCCGGAAGTATCATGTCTTCCTACCGAGAGCACTCTCCCACCTTATCCTAAGGGACAACTCAACTAATCCTAGTAAACTAAGTTTACAATGGTGGATTTAAGCCTTAACACCAAGGAAACCACCAACTCAATCAAACCTAGCAACATAGGTTTACACACTTGATATACAATCAAAATAAACAACAAAATACAATAACAATTGGAGCAATAAATCAAACAACAAGTACTTAGCTCCAAATGAAACTCCCTAGTCCACTTATGCCTTGAGAAGATGAATCTATGAAGCTTAAAGGCTAAATCAACAAGTGGAGATTAAAACTAGGGCTTTTGCAAGGATGGCTCGATGAAATCTTGTAAAGATGCTTAGGATCATACTTTGAGGCTTGGAAGCATCAATGGTGGTCTGGGAATGAGTTTCGGATGTGAATTTATACCCCCCCAACACTCAAGGCTCGTCAATGGGTATATTTCTACTCGTTGCCGATGCTTTCTAGCAATATTTGATCGACCGAATTGGGTACTGCAAATTTTTGATCACATTCGGTCGATCGAATCTGCGAGGGCAATTGTCTTGTGTATTTTTCTTGTGCGCTTCATTTTCGGGTTCTGGCCTTCAGCGTGCGTCAACTTGAAGAGATTTTCATATGTTCTCTAGACTCGTCCACGACGTCTTTGGCGCACACGTCGAACTTCTAGAAATTTTCACGACGAACCCGAGCACGTCGACCAATGTCCTTTCGATTTTCTGATTTCTCTGATATTTTTGATTGCGGACGTCGAGCGCTAACCGACTTGGAATCTGAAAGTATTTCTCAATAAAATATTAGTTCAATGTTTGTTATCATCAAAACTGAGATTAAGACCAAGGTAGAAAACCTTGGGCCAATAAACTCCTCATCCTCAGGAAATGGGTTCAAGGGCTCTCTATCTTTTAGTATGATTTTAACAAGGCTCCATTCTGGGTCCAGTGTTGGGGTGTTACTGGGCACCTCTACAACGTCAAAGTTGGATAGAAAATTTATAGCCGGCTCGATGACGTTGAACTTATAGACCTATTCTCGGTCAATGATCCACAAGGCTTCATAATTAAAGCAAAAATTTGTATTGATGTTGAAAAATAAATTCGGTCTTTGCCTACGAGCCATCCAGGTTGGTCGAAAAATTCTCATGGCTCCTGCAATGCATACCAACAAATCATATTACTCCACACCTCCAATTGCTCCCGCAGATGTTCTCTAGAATCTCTCATCCCTTAATATGTCATTGTTTCCTCCTACACTCCACCTCCCTTCTGAGGTGTCCTCCGAGACTATGTCTCTCTCCTCTAACATTCCCACCCAGTCAGGTGGAAATAGAAGAAAATCGACTACAATTAGTATGGCAAAGATGATAGCCAGAAGCTCTCCCTCAAGGTTCACTCCAGCGAAACCTAAGGCTTTATCCAACCCGGCAAGTAGATGAAAAAGAGCTAGTAATATCCTAGACCACGAGGCCTATAAAAGCCTGAAATTAATAATGCTCTCTCCTGATTGCTCGATGGTGGAGGTGGCCAGCCATGAGTGGCCCCCAACCCTCCAATGAAAGCCATCATTTGGAATTGTCAAGCGTTGGGGAACCCCCTGACAATTCGTCAACTAATTTAGGATCTCTCCTTCAAGTTCTCCCCGGAATGTATTTTTCTAATTGAAGTGAAGAGGCCAGGTTGTTGGCTTTAGGTTTTCAACATTGGTCTTAATCTCTGAATCTCAGTTTTGATGATAACAAACATGGAACTAATATTTCGTCGAGAAATCTTTCAGGTTCCATATCGATCAACGTTCGATGTCCTCGATCGGAAAAATCAGAAGAAATCAAAAAATCGGAAGGACATTGATCGTCGCGCTCGGGTTCGTCGTGGAAATGTTCTCGAAGATCGATGTGGGCACCAAAGTCGCATTGGACGAGTCCAAAGATCAAATGAAAAGCTCTCCAAGTTGATGCTAGTTGAAAGCCGGAACCCGAAAATGAAGCGCGCAAGAAAAAGGGCTGAAAAATCAATATTAGCCTTTGTTCGATCGACCGGTCGGTCGACCGAAGAGTGTAAGAAATTGGCAGTAGCCAATTCGGTCAACCGGTCAGTCGACCGATAGAGACAGTACCTCGAGCGGTCGACCGAATTGAGGATCGCGCGATCCTGCGTCTCTGCTTCCCCTGCATCAGTCGACCAATGGGTCGACTAGATTGCGTGAACGCAGTCTTGCGTCTGGGCGATCGACCGCACACAGAGAGGAAGGCAGCAGTTGTTCGACCTACCAATCGACCGAGCAACTTTAACGGCTAGATTTTAGCCCGTTGAGCTGTCGTTTCTTTGAGAGTGTATAAATATACTTCATCTAACCTCTCTAATTATCTTCCTTCACTCTTATAGATTTAATTGAGGATTTTAGAAGTGATTTAAGCCTTCCAACGATCGATTGCAGCGCGCTCTACTGTTCCGTCGAGTTCTTCTTCAAGCGCCAACTGCTTCCCTCAACTTTGCTGCAACACAAGATTCATCTTCCAGCAAGTTGAAGGATTGAAGGCCCGAAAAGAGTAGTTAATCTTATTTTGTCCTTCAGCTCTTTTCATTGTAATTTTAACTGTTATTTAAATCTGTTTACTTTGGATTTGTGCGTGTGAAGACCTAGGGTGTTAGGTCTTGTTGTGTGAGTGGTATCCTCGGTGTAGAAGGAGTAAAGCCACTTGTGTAAATGTAGTTTGCTAGGCTTAAGTGAGTTGTCCCTTAGGGTTAAGGTGGAAGAGTGCTCTCGATAAGAAGGTGGAGACTTCCGAGTGTGGAAGTACCTTAGGTTGAGAGTGAGACTCTTCGAGTTAAAGTCCTTTGTGTAAGGGAAACCGATTTAATCTAGTTAAACTAGTTTGGAAATCTTAAGTGGGGTGCTTTGGTAGTGGAGTAGGCATTGTGGCCGAACCACTATAAATTACTGTGTTAGCATTGTTATTTATTGTTGCTTGTGCTTAAATGTTTATATCGCTTCCACATCAAATCATTCAATCGTAAATTGCCTAAACAATTTGAGAAAGAACTAAAATTGAATTTAGTCTAATTAATTTAGTTAACACACTATTCACCCCCCTGTAGTGTTGCCATTTCAACTACAATTGGTATCAGAGTGGGTCGTAGATTGTGATTTCACCATCCCTTCTACAATTTGTCTTGATCTTGAAATGGCTCTAAAGTCGGTAGCGTCTTCACCTCCTAGGTTCGATGAATCTAACTTTGGGCTTTAGAAGTCTAGAATGTATATCTACTTAAAGACTAGAGGTTTTGATGTTTATAATATGATTAAATTAGAATACATTGAACCTAAGGTTGACATGCATGATTGGAGTGAACATGACAAAAAAATGTTTCAATATAATGCAGATGCTATGTATTCCATATTTTGTACCTTACCTAATAGCATCCTTGATAAAGTCATGCATTGTACATCCGTATTTGATATTTGGGCAACATTAAACATGCTATATGATTTTGCAAAAACCGAAGAGATTACTACTTATGTTGAACGTGGTGATGACAATAGTCATCCATCCGCTACTAACGTCTCTTGTGGTGCCCATAGCATATCCAATCAAAGAAGCATGCTTAAAAGTAGGAAAAGAAAAGTCAAGTGCTTCCTTTGCCAAAAGAAGGGACATATTAAGAAAAATTGTCCCTTGATGAAAAAGAAATCCAAGAAGGAGAAGAAGGTCTCCAATTTCACTTCGGAATCAAGTTGAGCCTCCTCATGTGGTGACAATGAAGCCACCTCAAAATTGTGCCTCATGGGTCTTGACGATGAGGTAAAGTCTTCCGCTTCTTGTCATAATAGTGACTCTAGCAATTCAAGCTCATTTAACATGTTTTATGATGAGCTAGTTGATGAATGTAGAAAAATGTATGAATTGCTCATAAAAAAGAACAAGAAAAATAGGAAATTAAAGAAGGAAAATTTAAGGCTTAGCTGTCATGTGCATGAATTAGATTATGAAAAATTAAATACTAGCCCTTTTGATTCTTGCCATGATGCCTTAAAACTTGAAATTAAGGACTTGAAACATAGAAATGAAGAATTACAAATTGAGAATGATGAGTTGTTAACTAAGATTTCAAAAATTAGAAATGAGAATGAAAACACAAAAAATAATGTGAATCTCAATGGTAAGGATTGTACAAGTGATTTCAAATTTGAGCATGATTTTTTGAAAAATGAAAATTTCTTGTTGAAATCTCAAATACAAGCTTTACACAAATCCATCAATGACTTAAAAAACGAGGTTGTTTTCTTGAGTAAGAAAACTAGTAATTTATCACATGCTTCATCCTTTAGAAATCCTAGGAATAAAAATGCTTACGTAAATAATGCTAAGGTTCATCATCATTCTCATGTCAAGCATTCTTCCTTTAAACCTCATGTCCAAAAGAAAAAGTTTTATGAAAATTATTTTTGTTGTGGTATATATGGTCATGCTATTCATGAATGTGCACTCAAAAGAAATCCAAATGTTGCTAAGACACTTTGGATTCCTAGGCCATCTAACCCCCAAGGACCCAAAGCCATTTGGGTACCAAAGATCTCATCTTCTTTTATAGGGGGAGCTACCACACAAGGATAAGGGAAAGTGATGTGTTGAAGTTGGCCAAGAATTCAATGAAAGATCCTTACATGGTTGCAACTTCAAGATTCCACCTAGATGCCTATGGAAATGAAAGTTGGCATCTAAAAAGTTTTTGTATCATCTCTTAACTTTAATTGATCCATTAATAGTTGGAGTTCATGATACATGCTTAAAATTGATTGATTTTCCCCGCTCTTAATATATTTCAAATGATTTTTGATATTTGATCCATGCTTAGAATTGCATGGTAAACCCTTGAATTTTCATGACTAGGTAGAATCTTAGCACTTAGGCAAATTTCATTAAATGAAACTTGCTCTAGGTTGATACTTATTAGAATATTCCTTTAAGTCTAAACTAGTTAAACATGTTTAGGGACCTTATCCCTCAAATGTTTCACATCTTAAGATCCCTTAGATTCATTTTGATATCATGTTAACCTCCTTAAAATGAATTTTTACTATCCAGCATAGGTTAAGGTGTTTAAATGAAACTTTGCATTGAACCTTTGCTATTTAGTATGTTAGCTTGCTAGTTGGCATATAATTTCATTTTGATACTAATGAAGCCTACTTGCAAGTTAAGAAAGTGGTAAACATTGGAAGGATATGCTATCATGAAGATAATTGAAAAGTAAATGACAAGTTTGGCAAAAATCTCTAAAGACTAAGGTATGGATTTAATTTTGCAAAAATCTTATTTTAATAATTGAATATCCATGTTTAATGATACCTCTATACTCATGATTGATTTTGTATGAAAAATATTTAAATTTTCATGAGTAGGCAATTTCATGATAACTAGGCAAATTTCATGATATTAATATTGAATGAAATTGGGCTAGTTTGAAATTTATTATTAGAGACCTCATTTTGAGTAAACACCAAATGAACATGTTTAGATACACACATGATATGATTCAAGGTGTTTAATCATGAAAATTCATGTGTAGATAAAAAATATGATAACTAGATCATATTAGAGGACTTAAGCTTGAAAAGTTTAACCCAAGTCAATAAATCGACTCGGTCACTTGATTTTAAGTCTAAACTTCATAAACATATTTAGGAATAGGTATGACATATTTCCAAGCACTTAAAGTAAGAAATTCATATGAATATGGATAAAATGACATAGAGGTCAATTCATGCTTACCTCTTTTGAACCAAGTTGACCCAAGTCAACAAGTTGACTTAAAGGTCTCATTTTCAATCCATATTTAAGAAACATGTTTAAATTTACTCATGTTAGGTATCCATAGGTTTAAGTTTGAAAAATCATGAGTAAATGATAAGATTAAAATTTAGCAAGTTTCATGAAAACTAGTTTAGTGTTGAATGAAACCATGCTAGGTTGATATCTTGACTTAAGGATATAATTTTCATTTCAAACTTGACATACACTCTTTACATGATCACTTTATGGTGTCATAAAAGTTTGAATGAAAATTGAACACATTTTGAAAATAACTGAAAATTACAAAAAATGAAATTTCAATCAACAATTAGTATGCACTTTCAGTTATTTCTAGAGAAATATAGAAAAATCCTTTTTTTAATTGATTCTTGAAATTGCACCCTCACCGAAAGATCTAGGATCTTCAGTAAAATTTTGAAAAGTTTCATTAAGAATCTGATTTATAATAGAATTTTGAAGTTGGATTTCAAAAATACAAATTATCATCCTCTTGAAATATCAATCTTTTCCGATACTTTGTTTTCTCATCAAAAACTTCAAATGAAAACTCATGAATACCAGTTTGATTCATTGTCTAAAATCATTCACACCATTGCTTCAGTAAAATCATTCATAGGAATGATTTTGATAATTTGAATGATATCTAGAAATATTTATTTTTTCATTGAAAATAATATAGGATGAAAAATGAACTTAGAAAATTCATTTTGAGTTCAAACTTATACATGCATTTCAAATGACCATTCAATAATTGGTATCAAAAATTTTCATCCAATAATTGGTATTTCAAATCTTGAAGTATAGGTTAACCTAAGTCAACAAAGTGACTTAGAAATTTTATTTTAAGCCCAAACTTGATTCAAAGACTTACATTCTCTCATGTTTGATGTCTAAATGCTTAAATATGAGAAAAACATGAGTAGATAGCAAAAACTTGATACTTAGCATTTTCATATTTTCATACTTTGAATGAAATTATGCTAAGTTCATATTTTGATTATATGACATTAGTTTCATTTCAAACTTGATATACATGTTTCATATGACTATATATTTGTATTTTGAAAGTTTGAATGAAATCAAAAATGTCATAAAAAATAAACAATATTCATGAAAATATTCATACTTGAGTGCATACATGATTTAGGTTTGGATTCTATTTATCACTCTTTGCTATCATGTATGATTTAAGTTACATATTAAATATTTGTTTTCCATCCCTTTGGTTGAGATTGTCATGATTCATAAAAAAATAATCTTTAGAGTCTCAACTTCATGAAAAAATATTTGTTCTTCATCCTTTTGACTAGATTGACTTTTCTTGCCATTTTTTATTGATGTCAAAAGGGGGAGAAAATTATAGGTAAAGGGGAGGAAAATATAGGAGATCCATGCATATAGATAGGGGGAATTTATTTTCATTGATATGCATGTTGATAGGGGGAGAAATCCCTTAGTTGATATCCTATATGCTTTAATGAATATATTTTCTTAAGGATGTTTGTCATCATCAAAAAGGGCGAGATTGTTGGTTTTAGGTTTTCAACCTTGGTCTTAATCTCTTAATCTTGGTTTTGATGATAACAAACATGGAACTAATATTTCGTCGAGAAATCTTTCAGGTTTCATATCGATCATCGTTCGATGTCCTCGATCGGAAAAATCAGAAGAAATCAAAAAATCGAAAGGACATTGATTGTCGCGCTCGGGTTCATCACGGAAATGTCTCGAAGTTCGATGTGGGCACCAAAGTCGCATTGGACGAGTCCAAAGATCAAAGGAAAATCTCTCCAATTTGATGCTAGTTGAAAGCCAGAACCCGGAAACGAAGCGCACAAGAAAAAGGGCTGAAAAATCAATATCAGCCTTTGTTCGGTCGACCGGTCGGTCAACCGAAGAGTGTAAGAAATTAGAAGTAGCCAATTCGGTCGACCAAACACTACCAAAAATTGGCAGTGGCTACTTCGGTCAACCAGTCGGTCAACCGACAGAGGCCAAATAGAGGTAGTACCTCAAGCGGTCAATCGATCGGTCAACCAGATTGAGGATCGCACGATCGTGCGTCTCTGCTTCCCTTGCGTCGGTCAACCGATGGGTCGACCGGATTGCGGGAATGCAGTATTGCGTCTGGGCGGTCGACCGCACACAGAGAGGAAGGCAACGGATGTTTGAGCGATCGATCAGTTTATCGACCGACCAATCGACCGAGCGACTATAACGACTAGATTTTAGCCCGTTTAGCTGTCGTTTCTTTGAGATGACATAAATATACGTCACCTAACCTCTCTAATTATCTTCCTTCACTCTTATAGATTTAATTGAGCATTTTAGAAGTGATTTAAGCCTTCCAACGATCGATTGCAGCGCACTCTGCTCTTCCATCGAGTTCTTCTTCAAGCGCCAACTACTTCCCTCAACCCTGCTACAACACAAGATTCATCTTCCAGCAAGTTGAAGGATTGAAGGCCTGAAAAGAGTAATTAATCTTGTTTTATCCTTTAGCTCTTTTCATTGTAATTTTAACTGTTATTTAAATCTGTTTACTTTGGATTTGTGCATGTGAAGACCTAGGGTGTTAGGTCTTGTTGTGTGAATGGTATCCTCGGTATAGAAGGAGTAAAGCAACTTGTGTAAATGTAGTTTGCTAGGATTAAGTAAGTTGTCCCTTAGGGTTGAGGTGGAAGAGTGCTCTCGATAAGAAGGTAGAGACTTCCGGGTGTGGAAGTGTCTTAGGTTTAGAGTGAGACTCTTTGAGTCAAAGTCCTCTGTGTAAGGGAAACCGATTTAATCTAGTTAAACTAGTTTGGAAATCCTAAGCGGGGTGCTTAGGTAGTGGAGTAGGCAATGGGGCCGAACCACTATAAATTACTGTGTTAGCATTGTTATTTATTGTTGCTTGTGCTTAAATATTTATATCGCTTCCGCATCAAATCATTCAGTCGTAAATTGCCTAAACGATTTGAGAAACGACTAAAATTGAATTTTGGCTAATTAATTTAGTTAACATACTATTCACGCCCCCTTTAGTGTTGTCATTTCAACTACACAGATCACTTAATTTGCACTCAACTTCTTTGTTCTTGTGGCTTTGATAACATGCATGCAGTGAACCCCTTTGGAAACATCATGTTATAGTGCAGTTATTGAATCCTCTTCCTCTTACTTTATTCAAGTGATGCTTATGAATCGTTCCTCCCAACGCTCTGTGATTTCTTTGGAGTTCTCCTCCATCATGAGAAACACACTCGAGCTCAGCAAGTGTCCAATCTTATTTCTATCATTAAGAATAAGTGTTCTCCTACCTTGCTAGGAGGAGACTTTAATTCCATTCTAAAAGAAGACGTCAGAGAAGCTAGGTGGTACTACCTTTCACCTCACTATAGTTGAGGAGTTGTCCTCGTTAGTTCGTGAATGTGAACTCCTTGAGTTCTCCTCTTCTGGCCCTCCCTTCACATGGAATATCAGAAGAAATGTGGCCTTCTACGTTGAGAAAGCTTTGGATAGATTCTTGGGAAACTTTGATTGGTTTCATACCTAGCCTAACTGGAGTGTTTCTCATCTTGATTACCTAGGAAGTGACCGCTGACCCCTCCTATTGCATCCTCCCTCCGAAGAACAGTTCAAAGCATCCTATAAATTCAACAAGAGATGGTCCGATAGTCCACAATTTCATGATATCATCAATGTGTTGGGATAAGAATAAAAAATGCAGCGAAAATATCAATTTAAAAAATTAAAATCATCCCGAAAACAATAATATATACTTTAGCAATATTAAGGAATTCAACATCGGAAATGTGGGAGAAGGTATACCTCAAACCGCAGTTGGTATGACTGATCATATTACCGTCTTGAGACGCACACGTGCACGCCCTCCAATGATAGTCCACACCAAGCACCTCGCATAGGGGCAGTGAACACCGGGGCTCGTTGTGGCTCAACGAAGAAGCTTTCTCAATCTCGAAATTCACCTATGCAAGGCCGACCCTTCCACCAAGAACCGAGCACCAAAAAGGGAGGAAGAGGGTATGAGAAAACCACAGAATGAGAGGGTAGATCAAAGAATACCTCGATGTCCTTCTTGGACTCCTCCAAGAAGATGAAGTAGGTGGCACAACCAAGTAGAAGACACCTTCAATTCGGCTTCACAAAAGCCCGGGGAAGAAGGAAGAAGATGGCCGACAACCAAGGGAGAGGAGGAGGGATTCTTTGGAACTTTTCCACTCAAGAATCCTCTCAAGAATCAAGTTCTTCATCACCCTTGAAGGAGGTTCAACCACCAATTTATAGGGGGCATGGGCAGCTACATGAGTAGACCCGCCCCCCCTTAAAAAACTCTCACCGGAATTCAAAATTTCGGAGTTTGCCTCCAATAAATATTTCATATTAATTGTTTTCATAATTAATTCAAAATTAATTAAATACAAATAAATACAAACTTTAATTTATCTCCACCAAGTAAGAGCCTATCAATAGGAATCATAATTATCTAAATAAATCAATATCCTAAATAATAGGAAATAGGTTTATCTAAATAAAATATGATTTATCTAAACTAATTAAATTCTATCAAATTGGAATAATAATTATCTAAATAAATTTAATTCCTATTAATTAATAGAATTACGATTTATCTCCATAAATTGAATTACTATTAATTCAGATTTATCCAAATAAATTACTTCCTAATTAATTGGTTAGGCTTATGGTTAGAAACTAATTTTCCTACCATGCATATTTGATTCAAAATCAAATTATATTTAATTCATAATTCGATACAATCCCCGTCAAATGATTAATTAAATATTTAATTCATAACTAAATTTAATCAACGACATAAAATATTATTATGTGACAATCCCTACAATTTAATGATGCCCTACAAATTAGGGTTATCGAGGAACTCATTTCTCGCGCATTCGTTCCTATAGGAAACATATTTCCTAATATATTCGTAAATGAGATCCGTGATTCAGTTGCAGCATGTCTATGCTAGTAGACATATAATGTCGCATTCAGACTCTATCTCATAAAGCCCGTTACGAGGTTAGTCAGTTGTGTGTGACCCATTGGGTCCCACACTAAGCCAGCAATGAGTTGTGCATAATTAACGGGGAGTCGGATCCGATGGAATGACTTCTATTCGAATCTTACGAGCCTCCACTAAACCCCTTTAGTGTAGTCGTGATGGACTCCACTCAGAAGTCAAGATTGACGTGTAGCAATATGTCATGACTACTCGAATAGTGTGAGGTTCAATCAGAGGGATCGAACGCCCTTCGGTGATTAGTTACCGTGCAACTAAATCTCTCGGTTATAATGTTCCGAAATCAGTTAGGATATGAAAGAAGTGTCAAACCCTAATATTGATTCATATGTATTCCACCCGTCAAGATGTCGTCTCAATAATGAAACATCAGAAACATCTTCCTGACTTTCATTTTTACTCTAGCAAGAGATTCCCAAGTCAACACTTGCAGGGACGCATAGGACATTATCTCCTCTCACTATGAGTAACTGATTCCATGTTGGTTGCTCACTTACCTCAATGAATGCTTCCCCATGCCCAATAATACCTGGCACTTGACGCTGAGGGCCACGTAGGGATAGAACCAAAGCAATGGGTCATCACTCACAAGGTAATCATGACAACCTCAGGTCCAAACACAGCTTGCACCTATTATCACCCGAGGAACATCCTATTAACACTCATGTAAGGATTCTATTTTGTGTTCCTCGTGTAGGTCCGTTCAATGAACTCATTCCCTAATGAGCACCTACACTTGTACATTAATGACGGCTCATAAATAACTGTGAGATTAGCTACCCCTTATCGTATAGGGCATCTACCAAGTGAACTAGTCTATCCGGAATCACCGATCCCCTAATTACTGATCCAACGACTAGTAATATTTTGGACAGGGGCATCTGGATTCCAAGTGTCACTAGCATGATCTCATCATGGCCGCGGAATCATTTGCCCAGGTTCATGGGGTTCATCACAATCTTTATAAATAAAGATGCAACATATGATGAAAAAGTTGTCTCATTAAGTTGATTACCCTTCAATTGTCCCTAAACACATCGACATGTGATCGGCTCAAGGGCACTATTCCTTTCAATCTCTCACTTGCACTTTAGCCAATCATCGTAGTATATGCACACCAAATTTTATTGGTGATTGAATCTATTGTTGTGGTAATGAGTTTAATCTATATTAATATCTTTCAGTCATCGCCTCTTTCCAGCGATGAGGTGATACCGCCTTTTTAGAAAAGCAATGATCTTTATGGGATCTTAGTTCCTTAACTTTGAGCAACAGTCCTAGTATTGTCGTACAATACCGGTGTTGAACTAACAACCTTAGGAACAACTCACATTGAATGATAAACTCATTTATCTGATGCTATCCTAAGCGGCAAAGTAAGTAGCAAAACACAAGGCTTTAGTCACCTTACTGGTTATAGTACCTAGCTAGGAACACGTACTTTCCTGCTTATTGCACCACCATTAAAGGCATCCTGATACCATCATATGATTTCATTGTCGTATAGACGCCTCTCATCCTTGTCAGGTTCCTAAGAGAGTTCTCCATTTGCTTTTCAACGATATTCTCAAGGGTTTTGCTTGAAATCTGCTAGATACATCTAAGGTATTAGCAATAGCAAGTCAAGTGCAAAGCATCTTATGATGGATCCCACTGTCGAAGCATAATATATCTCACTCATCTTTTGTCTCTCCTCGAGTGTTTTAGCAGACATCATCTTAGAAAGACCGATGCAATGACTCTTAGGCATGTAACCACTTTTACTGCCATCGATGATAAGACTCTTTTAACACTGTATCAACATATATGGGCTGGGGTAAACCACGCATCCTTTCGGACCTATCCACATAGATCCTAATGTCAAGCATACAAGAGGCCTTTCCCAGATGTACCATAGAGAATCAGTATGTGAAATAACTGGATCATGAGAACACTTTTCCCACAAGTATGTCATACAATATGACTACACTCCCACTAAACACCTTGTCTACACAAGATTCATCCATAGTTTTGATAAAATCAAAACCCTTTTGTCTATCTCATCAAAATGAATATTTTAACTCTGCGATGCTAGCTGTAGTCCATAAATGGACCTCTACAACACACATACCTTGCTTGTTCCAACCGAGGATACGAACTCCTCTAGCTATGTCATATAGACTTCTTCATAATGAAAGAATGCAGTCTAGACACCCACTAGCCAGATCTCGTATTCATGATACGCACTGATGGCTAGCAATATCCTGATGGACTTGAGCGCTGGAACTGGTGAGAATGTCTTATTGCAGACAACCTATTGTCTGGGTTAGATCTCATTCACAGCCAGTCTGGTCTTATAGGTCCACACGTACCTTGCCAGCTACTAAGATCTTTCCTAAAGATCCACCTACACCTTATAGGATTTATCCTTTTTGAGTCGGTCAACCAAAGTCCGTACTCGATTTGATTCCAGTTTGGATTTGCATAAAGCCACCGCATAGTGTCAACACATTTGACCATTAAGAGATCGCAGATTGCATGAATCTAGGTCATATCCTATGGGTAGATATTATCACTCATGCAGTCTATGCAATATCCTAGAAGAGTAATGAGAAGTAATAATTACATGGATTGGTTTAACCTGTGAACTTTTCACTAGTTGTTGCGATTTTATTCGTGGTTACTGAACTTCACCAGGTTCAACATATCTTCCACTCCCACTTTCCTCGACAAACTCCTTTTCTCAAAAAGTGGTGACAAAACTCATTTATGTTGAGTTGAGAGAATTTGATACTCAAAACACTTTTTAGGGTATGCCTCAAACTTTGCACCTGGTCAAGTTTGTCATACGCTAGGCAAGCCCAAATCACGAGAGGTCTCAGACTCGATTTCTTGTCATTCCATATCTTATATAGTGTATTAGAGACATACAAACTTATGTTCGTTACAATAACTTATCCCTCGAAAAGAGATTGGAAGCTAAGTATGGATTACATCATATCTAATAAGGTGTGATTCCTCCTTTCAGACACACCATTGTGTTAGGAGGGGTCCATACAGAGATACTCTTATTGTCTTCGAGATAGTTCACAAACCTAGTGGATAATTATTCTCTATCTTGATCTAATTGAAGGCATGTAATACCTTTTCCAATATGTTTCTTTAACTTCACCATCATACTCCTCAAAGGATTCAAAGGTATCAGGTTCGTGCCAAAACAGGTGGACGTACCCGTGCCTAATCTTATCGTAGGAGTATCCTTTTCTGGCTTGAGTTATTATCGGTCTGCATACACCTATGTTGCCAATTATAATCAACTCAATGAGCCTTTCGCCAGGTTTGGTGAACAAAGATTCGATCAGAATCTCCTTGAGATACACTTCTCAAGTTCTGACTGCGATTCATAATCGCCCAAAGTCATAAAAGCCAAAAGTATGTGAGGTTAATTTTATCTCTTTGTGTGTTCGTACAAAAATATTTATCATTAACTTCAAGTAACATTAAACTAATTGAAATTGGTCCAGTCGCATGTAACTCATCAAAATGGTTCATGCGGAAAGTATTGCCTTTTAAAGAACTTTTTACAACCTTGTTCAAATAACAAAGGAAAAGGATGTTCTTTTATTAACATTGGAACAAATCAATATCAACGGTCTTGTTGAATAGAAGACTTATACGATAGGTTCGTACAGCTAAGGCTGCAACTCTTGCGCCTATCGCCTTCCCGAAGGTCGTAGTTGCCTTTTGTCAAGTTAACTACTTTTCTTCTTCTCCTGCAATATCTTGTAGGTGATGATTGATATCAAATACCCGGTATCAAATACCATAAAGTAGAGTTTAATGACAAAGTATTTTCTATAACGTACGCACCTGAAGCGGCGATTTCAAAAACCATCTTCAGTTTTAACTCTACAAAATACTCATTGCAGTTGCGCTTCTAGTGGCCATCTTTACCACAATGGTAGCAAGTGCCATTGGGAACAACTTTCCCTTTCTTCTTGATATTTCTCATGGGATTCACAGTTCTGTTTTTCACTTTGTTCTTAATCGAGTATAGCTTTGCCTCAGAGGCATCTCCCACTATCAAGATTGTATTCTTATCCTTCATAAGGTGGGACTCAATAGTCTTCAGCATATTAAGGAGCTCAAGAAGCGAGACATCCGGCTTATTTATGTGGAAGTTATCAACAAACTGTGAAAACAAATCTGAGAGGGATTGGAGTACTAAGTCCTAACTTAGTTCCCTGTCCATGGAGAACCCCAACCTTTCTAACTCATCAATCAAATTGATTAGTTTGAGGACATGGGTCTCAACAAGAGTGTTATCCTCTATTTTGGTACGAAAGAGTTGTTTAGATAGCATGTACCTAGCTATGCTCACCATACAACAACTTGAGGTGATCGATGATAGCTTCAATATCCAAATGTTCATGCTACTTTTGCAACTCATCAGACATGGATGCCAACATTATGCATTGAATAGTGGTGCTATCTTCACTCCAAATTTCTTGCAGCTTCTCATAAGTCGTCCTCTATTCCTCGGTGTAATCTCCTTCCCCAAGGGGTGGCACTAGTCCTAGAGAATCAAGAATGTGAGATAGATTCGCATAAATGAGGACGGTCCTCAAATTTCGCATCCAATCGACGTAATTTGGTCCAGTTAATTTATTTTCATTGATGAAGCAATCTAACGACGGTAAAGGTTACATGATATGCTACAAAGAAAATAAAGACATGAATGAGCAGATATTCTACATGCATGTTTATTGAGGTCTTTTAATTAATCATGTCTCTTATTAATTTTCGCGGTTCCATAATACCCTCTGGTTTGGAAGCCGGAAGCCCTCGTTGGTAGACTTCCTTAGGGGAAAAAGGAATCCCACTTCTCCTACTTGGGTCTCGCATGTAATATGGCAAACCCTAATAGGTCCATGGGTAGGTAACTCTTTACTGATCACATCACTATGTGACTTCCATAAGTTATGCCTCTAGGGCAACCAAGGTCTTGTGTGTGCACAACAAATCAATGAGCCCTAGTTGAATCAGACCCATCGTTCGTATGCCCTAGCGAGAAAACAACCACCCATAAGTGTAGCTCAACAAGATAAGTCATGTTCAAGCCGGTAGCAAAGACACAAAAGGGATATAGGCCATATGAGGTGCAACGTGTCTATTAGCACAAAAGGCCATGTGTGTGCACAACAAACCCATTGTTACAATAGACACACTTGTCCCTCACAACGATGGAAGGCGTGATCGATATTCTTAATATCTTAGCCATTCGAACTCAATATTATTAGAGGGTTTCTTCATGCAATTATAATTTATCTAAACAATCAACAATTAAAGCAAGAGCAATAAATAAAAGTATAAAGTAAATAATAAGGATGATTATGGATGTTCTAAGGGTTCCACCCGAGCCACCGAGTAAACCAAGACCATAATTCTAGGGTTTTCAGGGAGCTTCGTCTTGCCAAGGCACTTCCCAAAACCACCTTGTAGGTTACTGATTCCATCAATGTGTTCCCAGGGTTCAATCCGTCATCAACATGTTGCCGAAAAGCTCCTCTCCGTGCACGCACCAAAACGAGGCAGCAAGCGTGCTGATCGCGAATCTGCCCCCAAACTTCTAATTTTACAAAACTAAAAGAAGAAAACGCCAAACAACCCTTGGAGAAAGGTTTAAGGAGAGGGAGAATAGGATTATAATCAGAATTCTCAAGAGGAATGCAAGGATACGCATGCCCTATTTAAAAATTACAATGCTCAAATTTCATAAATTTACAATCAATCAACACAACCACGTTTTACACACAGTCACATGCACATTGGTTTCATCCATAATCATCCTTTCATACATCACATCATATAGGAAAAAATAGAATCCGAAATTGCACAAATCCGATCACGTTTTCCACCCAAAACGGTTCAAACAACACATGCTGAATTTTTCGGATCTCGGGGCTGTTCAACCATGAACCCACGGGATTTTTGAGTTTAAATTTTGTCCAAAATCAATATAGATAGTAGACTTCCACCTCGATTTATCGCATGAACTGTGGTGCCAAGAAAATGACTCAAAAACCCCCAAAAACCAAAACTAAGCAGCATGATGTTTAGGGATGAACGATTCGTAAACGTGACCAAAACGCAAAATAAAAATTCCAGAAAGTTGCTAAAGGTGGCTCTGATAACACTATTGAAGAAGGTTCGGCCACCAATAGCTAAAAATTGCTAAAAATTCTAGAAAATTACTCAAGAACCCTCTCAAGAATAAAGTTCTTCTCACCCTTGAGGGAGGTTTGGGTTTGGCCACCAATTTATAGGGGCATGGGCGGCTACATGAGTCCCGCCCCCCTTAAAAAACTTCACCGAAATTAAAAATTCCAGGGTTTGCCTCCAAAAAATAATTCATATTTAATTATTTCATAATTAATTCAAAATTAATTAAATCCAAATAATTATAAATGTTAATTTATCTCCATAAATTAAGAACCTATCAATAGGAATCATAATTATCTAAATAAATCAATATCTTAAACAATAGGAAAGATGTTTTTCTAAATAAAATATGAGTTATCTAAACTAATTAAATTCCTATCAAATAGGAATAACAATTATCTGAATAAATTTAATTCCTATTAATTAATAGAATTATAATTTATCCTCATAAATTATATATCTATTAATTTTATGATTTATCTCTATAAATCAAATTACTATTAATTAGGATTTATCCAAATAAATCAATTCCTAATTAATTGGTAAGTCTCATGGTTAGAAACTAATTTTCCCACCATGTATCTTTGATTCAAAATTAAATTATATTTAAATCATAATTCAATACAATCCCTGTCGAGTGGTAAATTAAATATTTAATTCATAATTAAATTTAATCAATCACATAAAATATTATTATATGTCAATCCCTATAATTTAGGGATGCCCTACAAATTAGGATTACCTAGGAACTCATTCCTCATGCATTCGTTCCTATAGAAAACACATTTCCTATTATGTCCATAAACGAAATCCATGATCGAGTTGCAACATTTCCATGGTAGTAGACATATAATGTCACATTCAGACTCTATCTCATAAAGTCTATTACGAGGTTAGCCTATTGTGTGTGACCCATTGAGCCCCACACTAAGCCAGCAATGAGTTGTGCATAATGGAGAGTCGGATATGATAGAACAACTTCTATTCGAATCTTACGAGCCTCCACTAAACCCCTTTAGTGTGGTCGTGAGGGACTCCACTCACAAGTCAAGATTGACGTCTAATAACGTGTCATGACTACTCGGATAGTGTAAGGTTCAATCTACAGGGATCGAACGTCCTTCGGTGATTAGTTATCGTGCAACTAAATTCCTCAGTTACAATGTCCCGAAGTCGGGTAGGGTACGGAAGAAGTGTCAAACTCTAATACCGATTCATATGTATTCCACCCACCAAGATGTCATCTCAATAATGAAACGTCAGAAACATCTTCCTGACTTTCATTTCTACTCTGGCCAGAGATTCCCGAGTCGACACTTGTAGGGGCATATAGGACATTATCTCTTCTCACTAGGAGTAACTAATTCCATATTGGTTGCTCACCTACCTCCATGAATGCTTCCCTATGCCTAGTAATACCCGACACGTGACGCTGAGGGCCACGTAGGGATAAAACTAAAGCAGTGGGTCATCACTCACAAGGTAATCATGACAACCTCAGGTCCAAGGACTACTTGCACCTACTATCACTTGATGAACATCCTAGTAAGGATTCCAATTTGTGTTCCTCGTGCAGGTCCGTTCAGTGAACTCATTCCCTAATGAGCACCTGCACTTGTACATTAATGATGGCTCATAGGTAACTATGAGATCAACTACCCTTTATCGTATAAGGGATGTACAAGTGCACTAGTCTATCCGGAATCACCGATCCCCTAATTGGTGATCCTACGACTAGAAATATTTAGAACAGGGGCATCTGGATTCCAAGTCTCAGTGGCATGATCTCATCATGGCCTCGGAATCACAAAATGTTGATTTCTTATAGTACCTATTTTCACAAAATGTTGATTTTTTCAATCCTATTTTCATACCAAAAACAGAACCCAATTTCACTCCACCTACACAATTCTCAAGCCCCTCTACTACTGATAATTTGGAGATTGAAGTATCACATTCTTCACAAACCCCTAGTCCCTCTCCCATACAAAATAATGTCATTCCTCCTAGATGAATGATTTTCTTTCAAACATCATGCATCACAACATAAAGACCATTACACTCATAACCTCGATTTCTCAAAATTCATCGCCCTATACACCACTCACATATCCTTACATTTTACCAACACATTTTACATCATGACACATGTCTTTTGTAGCCAATATGTTTGCTATCTAGGAACTTCTCTCATACTTGCAAGCTAGAGTCAATCCAGACTGGGTCAAAGCAATGGAGGCAAAACTTGATGCTCTAGAGAAAAATCAAACATGGAACATTACAAATTTACCTCCCAATAAAAATTCAATTGGATGCAAGTGGGTTTACAAAGTTAAGAGAAAATTAGATGGGACCGTGGATAGATTTAAGGCTATGTTGGTAGCCAAGGACTACGGCCAGGTGGAAGGTGTTGGTTTTCATGAGAGTTTCTCTCCTGTAGCCAAAGTAGTCACATTCAGAGTTTTTTTTTTATGTACTTTGACAACAGCTCAAGGATGGCAAATAGAGTAGCTTGATATCAGTAATGCATTTCTTCATGGTTATTTAGATGATGAGGTGCATATGGTTCCTCCTGAAGGATATGTTAAGGCTCCACCAGGAAAGGTATGCAAAGTAAAAAGGTCACTATATGGGCTAAAGCATACTTCCAGATAATGGAACACAAGATTAACTCTTTAATCATAGCAGTATGGTTTTCAACAATCTCCTAGTGATAATTGCTTGTCCATCTTAAACAAGGGTCATGTCTATCTTGCTTTATTGGTATATGTTGATGATATTCTTACAGCAGAAAATTCTGGTGATGCAATTGCAGAAGTCAAAGCATTTTTTGACAAGAAATCCACTATTAAAGATTTGCAAACAACCAAATACTTCATTGGTTTAGAGATTTCCAGGTCTGAAAAAGGCATTTATGTCAACCAAAGAAAGTATGTTCTTGATCTTATACAAAGTGAAGGACTCATGGATGCTAAGCCTACATCCACACCTCTACAAAAGGGTCTTAAGCTTACTATAGATCAAGGCCAACCATTGTAAGATGCACGTACAAGCTCAAGTTTATTGAACTATGGTAGGAAGACTTCTATACTTGGGCTACACAAGAGCATATTTAGCTTATGCCACTCAACAACTGAGTCGGTTTGTCCAATCTCCCACAAATGTTCATTTGAAAGGTGCTATACACATTCTTCGTTATCTCAAAGGGTGTCCTTCCATGGGTTTGTTCTTCCCAGCAACAAACTCAATGACACTTGAAGCTTATTGCGATGCTGATTGGGACTCCGACAGTAATTCTCGAAGGTTCCTCATAGGATATTGTATTTTATTGGGATCAAGTCTTGTGTCTTGGAAAACTAAAGCAAATCACTATGTCTAAATCCTCTGTTGAAGCATAGTTTCGCATCATGGCTATGACAGTATGCGAACTACAATAGTTATATTATCTGCTAAATGATTTCCAAGTTGATTTTCCTACAACAATTTCACTATGTTATGATAATCAAGCTGCACTTCATCTTGCAACTAATTTAATCTTTCATGAACGTACTAAACATTTAGATATTGATTGTCATATTGTTATAGAACAATACAAAAAAAGACTTCATTCAACCTCAAAATATCTCCTCTTCTTCTCATATTGCATATTCGTTTAACAAATCTCTAAGTGCTCCAATGTTTCATCAGTTGGTGTCCAAGTTGGGCCTTTCTTATTGTTATCAGACCTCAACTTGAAGGAGTGTGTAGAATATTCATTTAATTAGTAGGTTAATATGGAAGTAGTAGCGGAGTTAGCTAGTTTGAGGAGTTGTTAATTTGTTAATTTGTTATATTCTTTTGGTAAGTTTCATACGTGTATATAAACAGTGATGTACTCTTATTGTGTGAAATATATTTTTCACATACAATTAAAACTTTCTATTATCTTTGTTTTCTTTTTCTGAAATCGATCAAAAATTAATATTAAAATAATAGAGCAATTACTATTTGTCCTTCTCTAATTTAAAATGTGACAATGCCCCTCCTATGCTTTTTTGTCATTAACACTTGATATAAAATGTCTAGGGTATCTATCTTAGTGTACATAAACACAAAGGGTGTTTTGAAAATTTATACTTTTAACCTATTTTTCCTCTTCGATAAACCCGAACTCTCTTTGGTGGCACCAACTTTAGCAACATGAAGCATCATCTCCTACTCCTCCATCACATAGTCTACTCCCTTAAATAAAATCATCTAATTGAGGCAATCATCACCGATATCTGTCATCATGTTAGTGTCAATACTATTTCCACCTCTACTAACAATGATCTCCACACCGGCAACTATAGGAAAGTCAAGCTCATAGCTAATGATGTGTCATCCTTCTCCTTCAACCTCAGCTAGATTCCTCATGCTTGAGCTGTAGAAATTATACGTGTGCTTTCAAAGTATGGCTTCGATTGAAGATAAAATCGTGTGTTAATATCCTAAAAAAGTTTTCCTTATTGTCTCGAGATGATTTTCTTTTTTAACAAAGATAGAAAATCACAATAGGTGATCATACTAGAATTTGAACCATAGATCTCTAGATAACGTCCAACATGTTGTCACCAATTGTGCTACCTAGGGGTGAGCAAAAAAAACCAGTTTTTCGGTTAACCGGAAAACCGGTCCGAAACCGAACCGGTTTTTGCGGTTAACCGAACAGGTTTTTTCGGTTTCGGATTTTTTTTTTTAATTTTCGGTTTTCGGGTTCGGGTTCGGGTCGGGGTATAAAAAGTCCACCGGTTTCGGTTAACCGACCGGTGGATATATATTTTGTATTATATATATTATAAAACAGTATTATATAATAAGTTATTAATTTTTTAGTTATAAACTTATAATTTTTAGTAGAAAGTTAGAAACCCTAACTTTTATCCCGCCCGGTCGCCCACTGCGCGCCCACTCTCGCCTCTCGCCCCGACTGCTCTCGCCTCTCGCCCCGATGCCCTCTCGGCTCTCGCCTCTCGCCGACTCGCCCTGACGGCTGACGCCCCGACGCCCCGACGCCCGAGCCCTCTTCAGTCTTCTATTCTCTCTCTCGCCCTCTCCGCGACTCGTCGTCTCCGGCTCTCCGCCCCTCCGCGACTCACCGTCTCCGCCTCTCCGCAGCTCGTCTTAGTCTTCCGATCAGTGCCGCATAGTTAACAGGTATGAATTTTCTCCTGATCTGCCATTTTTTGGTTTTGCTTACTGGAAATGTGAAATTGCTTACTGGAAATGTGGAATTGCTTACTGGAAATGTGGAATTGCTTATTGGAAATGTGGAATTGCATGAATTGCTTCCGATCGCGTCTCATTATTTGGTTTTGCGAAATGTGGAATTGCTTATTATCTATTCATAAAATTATTATCTGCAATTCTTCATACCAGTGTTGATGTTGCTGTTGCTTTAGTATTTAAATTTGAATCAATACTATGGTATAGGTTGCTGTTACCTATACTATTGGAAAATGATTATAAAATCAAGGAAAGGAAACTGGCAGAGATTCAATTCTTCATTACTTTGTTTCAATTCTTCATTACTTTGTTGGCACTTAGAAGTATTCTTAAAAGTATTTTTAATAGTCCTAATGTAACTAAAAGAGACTAATTCTTCATTGATGGCACTTAGAAGGTCTCTTACTACGATCCATTCTTAGTTTCTTACTCTACTGGTTCCTTTTATTTGAAGTACATTCTTTCCTTTATTTAATGATATTCATACTTATATTCATTATGTCTTTTGTGATGTAGGCTGAAAATATGTCTAGCACCGCTGAAAATTCTACTACCAATACGGGAAATATCATCCCCCAATTGCAAGAGCAACAAGGACAACAAGAACAACAAGAACAACAAGAACAAACAACTCAAGAGCGTGTTGTTTTACCTTCAACCCAAGGTGGGACTTCAAAGTCAAAGGTGCGTGGTAAACGAAAATCTTGGGTATGGGATCATTTTCATAAGATTGAATGCAAAGATAATAGTGATCAAAGAGCAACTTGCAAATACTGTGAGAAGTCTCTTGCATGTCCAACATCTAGTGGCACTAGTTGTTTGAGTAATCATTTAAATAGATGCAAAAAGTATCCTACCAATGTGGAAAAGAGTCAGAGAACTTTAACATTTAAACCCTTAGCAAGTGGTAATTTTGGAGGCACTACACATACACTTGCATCTTGGAAGTTTGATCAAGAAGAGTGCAGAAGATATTTAGCTAAAATGGTCATTACTGATGAAATACCCTTTAGATTTGTGGAACATGAAGGATTTCGCCAATTTTGTCGTTCAATGCAACCTTTATTTGTTATGCCTTCACGTTTCACTGTAGCTAGAGATTGTTATGAAATTTTTAAGCAAGAGAAATTGAACTTCATGAAGTATTTAAAGAAATTATCTTCAAGAATTTGCCTTACAACTGATGCATGGACTTCCATTCAGAATTTGAGTTATATGTGCATCACATGTCATTTTATTGATGATGATTGGACTCTGCATAAAAAAATTATTAGTTTTTGTCAAATATCGGGTCATTCAGGTGAAGTTATTGGTAAAGCAATTGAAAAATGTTTACTTGAATGGGGGACTCGCAAAGTTTTTACTGTAACAGTTGATAATGCAAGCTCAAATGACTTGTGCATTCAATACTTGAAGAGAAGGTTGAATAGTTGGGAGGGTAGTGTTTTGCAAGGTGAATTTTTGCATATGAGATGTGCTGCTCATATTTTGAACCTCATTGTGAAAGATGGAATGAGTGAACTTGATGATTCAATTGTTAGAATTCGAAATGCTGTCAAATATGTGAGATCATCTCCTTCTAGATTACAAAAGTTTAAAGAATGTGCTGCAAAAGAGTTGCTAGATACAAAAAGGCTAGTATGTCTAGATGTGGAAACTAGATGGAACTCAACTTATTTAATGTTGCAATCAGCTTTGAAATTTCAAAAGGCTTTTTTCTTGCTTGAGATTACTGATCCCAAATATGTGAGTGAGCTTTTTAATAAGAGTAGTTTGCCTGATAGTTCAGATTGGGAATATGCCAAAAACTTGCTACCATTTCTTGAAGTCTTTTATGAAACCACTTTGAAATTATCTGGTTCACTTTATGTCACCGGTAATGAGTACATGAGACAAATTTATGGTCTTGGGTTGATGATTTCTTCCTGGGGTGAAAGTGAGGATTTGAATTTGAAGGCAATGGCTACTAGAATGAAAAGAAAATATGATAAGTATTGGGCAAATATTAATAATGTGAATATCATGTTGTTTGTTGTTGTAGTGCTTGATCCTCGTTTTAAATTAGAATCTGTGGATATTATCATTGAGAAATCATATGATGCTCAAAATGCCAAACTGTTAAAAGAGAAGTTGAGAAAAGTTTTATCCTCTATGTATGATTCTTATGGTGCATCCATAGTTTCATCTTCTGTTGTACAAGCAAGTGAGCAAGCTCAAACTGAGAAAAATGATGCAAAGACTAAAGCTGGGATTGATTACATTAGAGAAATATTGAAGAAGCAAAAGGTATCTCAAGGAAGTGGAGAGATAAAAACTGAGTTGGATAGATATTTCAATGAGGAGCTTGAGGAGGATTGTGATGATTTTGATATATTAGCTTGGGGGAAAGTCAATGCATCTAGGTATCGAATAATTTCTACTATGGCTCGAGATGTATTGGCTATGTCTGTGTCTACAATGGCTTCAGAATCCGCTTTTAGCACTGGAGGCCGTATCCTTGATTCATTTCAGTCTACTCTAACTCCTAGACTTCTGGAAGCACTCATTTGTGGGCAAGATTGGTTTAGATCCAGCAGTAAATCTCTTTTCATTGAACATGCCTTAGCTGAACTTGAAAGTGTAGAGATAGGTATTAATTCTTCTCTTTATTTCATTTGATATCTCTCAACTCTATTGATTTTTAATACTAATTTGTAATATTCTTTTTCTTTTCAGAGTCATCTTGTGATACTACCGGCCATGCTATTATCCAAATTGATGATTGAAGAGTTGATTATAATCAAGGATATTTTGTGGACTGCACTTGGATTTGGATTTGGATTTGTCATCTTTAATTGAACAATGAACACTAAGTACTTTAAATTATTATTTGTGGATTGTATTTGAATTTGGATAGTATTTTATTTTGGACATTAACTTCATGTGGTGGTGTGTAGCTTGTTATTTTGGATAGTATTTTATTTTGGACATTAGCTTCATGTGGTGGTGTGTAGCTTGTTATTTTGGATAGTATTTTATTTTGGACATTAGCTTCATGTGATGGTATTTTTATTTTGAAGTAGCTTGTTATTTGTAGTAGTTTAAAGTAGTTATTTATATGTGTTTGAAGTATGATGATAGTTTGAACTCTATGTGTGATTGTGTATTTGAAGTAGTTTCTATGTGTGATTGTGTGTTTGAAGTAGTTATTCTTTTAGATTGCAGCACTTTAATGATTGGAGGTTTAAGCTTAGTTACTATCCTTTATGAATTTATTAATAAGAAATGATTGCACTGTGGATTACATAGGTTAGTATATACTAGTATTGTATTAGTACTAATCACCAAACTCATGAGGATTTTATTTTGTTGACTTCTAGATATTTTGAACCATTTTAACTATGTATGAGTTCAGATATTTGGATGATTGGAATATATGAAAAGCATTTAACTATGTACTCTTCCTTATCTCCAGGTAGGAATAAATAATTTAGAAATTGATAGGTTAAAAAAATTTATTGGTTAACCGAAAATTATCGGTTAATCGAACCGAAAAAACCGAAACCGAAATAGCGGTTAACCGAAGTTAATGGACCGATTTACGGTTAATGATTTTGAAAAACCGAAGTTAATGGACCGGTTTTTTTTTTTGCTAATGGACCGGTTAACCGATCCATGCTCACTCCTAGTGCTACCCACAGTTGGCTATTATCTCGAGATGATTACTGTTGAATATGTAGATCAAATGATAAAGAAAGCACGGAGAATGATAAAAACCAGTGTCAAAATAGTTATAGGAATAAATGGGAACAATGTTCATTGCCTTATTCCATTAAAGAAGATAATGTTGACCGGTCAAAATTGATTTGTGCTGATCAAACTTGTTAATTTTAGCCCCTTGTGTGCAATGAACATGACCCACTTAATAGCAATAAAAGGGTTAAGTGCTGATGACAAAAAAAAACATAAGGGCAGTTTGCAATCATGTTCACTCTTCCATTTCTCCATCTTTATAACTTGTATTTCTCACAGCAACTTATGATAAATACAAGTATTTATTTTCTCAAAAAAAAAGTTACTATCAAGCAATATCAAAGGGACAAACAATAATTAGCCATAAAATAGTCAAGGGATGTTGATGGCTCATGGTTGCGGGAGTCATCGTGTATTTTCTAAAAAACAGAGAGAATCAAAGTAGTTAAGAGAAATGGTTAAAATATGAATAAAATATCACAATAAATATCAAAATTTGGTTTTAAAAGTTATTTATTCATATTTCAAATGAGGATATCCCATGTATGTATTATTTTCATTCCAATATTTTTATTCTGATTCCAGATTACGTTGGTATTCCTAAGAAAACGAGAAAGGAACAGAAATGAGATATTATAATGAGTTGAGAAAAAATTGAACCTCTCTGGGGAAAAAATAAACATCTTCCATTAGGCAGATATTGACAATTTGATATTACCACAAGATTTCTATCATCGTCTCCAGTTGAAGAAAGATGAAATTTTATTTTTTTAAAAAAAAGACAAAGACCAAGAAAATCCTATTATGTACACCTACTACCGAATTTATTCCACAGCAGTACTTGTCTTTAGCTACATTCCCCTAGATTTGGCTTCAATCAAAATCACATTAGAGCAACAATTCATTCATTTTCAGAGCATTTTTCAAACTATATGCAAGTTGTCTATGACGTCCGTAATGAAAAAATGCACAGCTTTTTATTCAGATGACAACCCGAAGAGGATCCTCAGATTCATCTGAGTTGTAGGAGAAGATGTCAACAGGCGCACTGGTGCAGTCGTATGAGCTTCCATTGAACCTTACATGACCTTGGTGGTCGTGGTCGTGGTGACGGTGACGATCAAGATATATAACAATAACTGTGATGTCATCATGGAAGTGTCGTCTTACGCCCTTCCCAATCCGTTTTATATCATCATATCTCATCTCCCTTTTTCTAGCAGCCTCGTTAATTGCAGCTCTAACCAAGCGCTTGGCTATCCCCTACAGAATCATATAGAAATATTGCATCAATAAAAGATATGTAAACTAAGCATGCTACGTGGTTTATTTGCAAAATGTTATAATCATATGAAGCTTACTGCTCTAGGGTTCTTGAATACTATATCGACCGCAGCTTCGTCACTTAGCTGCTCCCAGAGCCCATCTGATGCGAAGATCAAAAACAAGTCTTGTGGTTTAAGCTTATGAGTCCGAATTGATGGCTCAGCAGTAATCACAGCGCGCTTCAAGGGAACAGGGGAAACAAACTGCTGGAATAGTGGGTCCACACTGAAGTCTGGCTTTTTTAGGTAGATATCTCCAATCGACCTTGAAACCTGCAAGTTTAAAACACAGTCAAAATGCACGTTATTAGTTCATTAGAGATCACAGATGGAAGGACATCCTCTCCTTGCATTATACTATTTCTAGACAACAAGTATCGTTATAAATTTGAGGGACAAATTACTTAAGATGCAACTCATTAATCTCCAAAGTTCAAGATTATGTAGCTCCATATTAAGTGAATAAGAAGAGATGTATAGAAAAGTATAGATATCTCTCATCAAAATTTGGATTTTACTCTCTTCTTCAATGATCAATCAATTACTTATTAACTGCAAAGGCCAAGCAAGTTAAACCTCAGAGTATATCCCGCTTGTAGATTCCAAACAATAGAAATCAACTGGAAAAGAATCATTACCTCAAATGCTATATAATTGCAGTATAGTCTAACAAACTATAGTGCAAATGCAAATTCAGAAAGCTATTAATGCAATACAATCTACTAAGAAAAAAGAGAAAAACAAAAACAAATATGCATTAATTAGAATTACAGAAACCAAATTTCTAATCTCATAAGTTGCCCTCAGCATATGTATAGACTTTAGAAAGTCTCAATTATATGCACCTCAGTGAAATTTAAGATACACGCAGTTAGAATAATTGCATCTTTACATACCTTGACCTAACCCAGAAGCCTCCACCCCAAATTATTAAGTTATGTGATCCAAGATAAATAGGGAAATGTGTTTATCCATTTATTACTTCATCAGAGTCTAGAAATATTTGGAATATTTCTTTTACCTAACACCTTTGCATAAGGATTATGTTGTTCCAACTTTCAATAATTATTAGAATATGCTACCACAAATATGAAATCACAACTTATTAAACATACTTTATAAGGAATATAGTAGTAATTATTAAAGCAGCACATGCTTGCTTTTGTAAAGGAAAATTCCACTACATATAATGACCACAAATGGAACAATACAGATGTAAGTAAGTACACAAGATAAAACTTGGCATGAGACTTTATCCTGAAAAAAAAGAATATAACTTTTGTTGCATTAAAAGTTCAAGCATCTTGATTCAGGTCCCACATTCACTCAACAAGACGGCACATATCGTGTGACGAATATTTCTCATGGCTATGTTAGGAAACATAACCAAACAAATTACTAATCTAATCTAGTAGCATATTACCAAGTAAGTACAGTTAGTTGAAGAGGTAACAAAGTGGACTTAAAATATGGCCTCGAAATTTAGTAGAAAGGACCTAATCATACTGAGCAATAACTCATCAAAAAAAGGAACAGTAGTTCAGATTTTAGATCTCAAACATGCCTCAACCATATCTAAGTTTTTACACTAAAAAAACAAATATGATTCCTGAGTTTAAGAAGATCCAATTATAGAAAGAATAAGGGGAAGAAACAACATTACTGATCTCAGTGTTATGACATATGTAGTTCAGTGTGATGAGACTCACTTTGGCATATCAACAATTGCTTCAATATCAGGATATATCGTTGTAATGGTAATGAACCTAACAGACTATTCTTAGGCATTATCCTTCAAGCTAGCATACAATGCATCTTATGTGTTAAAATGCATTATTACTTCCCTCAACCATGGAATACAAGGAGTAATTTTTTTTAACATCTATCTTTTTTATTACCATCTATTGACTTGAGACTTGAGAGGGTTTGAAGATGGTACAGAGAAATCGTCAACCATAAGGTCCAAAACTTATACAGAGAAATCATGTTTTGTGTAAACAAGGCGTCATACTGAAAGATTGAAACTCATACAACTTGTCAATTTGAATGATGATGAAAATGAGGAAAACAATTCAACAACAATATTTGAATGAGCAATGTAATGAATATAAAAGATGGATAATTTAAATATAGGAATTCTTCAAAATCCATACTCACACTACATCTCTAGGATTGTAATGTCTAATAACATCTATGTATCAAGGTAAAGTGTCTAGATGTATTTGAACTATGCTTAATCAGGGATCAATTTGACCAACAATACAAGATAGAGCTATATTTTACTTCTTTCTTTCAACTTGCAGATAGTAGAACAGCCTCTTGAATTCATAGCTTGTATTCATAATTTTATTCCACAAAATAATCATAAACTTGTACATAAGGAGATAGGGTCTCACCTGAATGATCCCCTTAATCCGCCACACCCCTCGGGTATAGACAAGGATGTGGGAGTCATCGGGATGAAGCTCAGCAACCTCCTTCCGAACCTCCTCGGCAGCGACGTTGTGGTCGGTTGAGAGCCGCTCGGCCTCAACTGCCCTCCCATCCATTGCCCGGCGCCCGAGCACAGCCCTCGAGTCCCCCAAATTGGCCACGTAGAGCGTGTCCTCGGTGATCGCGCCCACGAGACAGCACGAACCCACTGACGCGATCTGCGGCCGCGACAGCCACGATTTCTTCACCAGGTGCAGGAACTCCTCCTCTGTCGCATTGAACGCCTTCATTATCACGTCCGCCGACAAGCCCCCCTGCTCCGAAGCGAATCCTGCGGCGGGTGAAAAAAAAAATCGAATCGAACTCATATAAAAAAACTAAATTTTGGTCAAAAAATCGATCAAAGGGGAAAGAGGGAGCGTACGGTCGAGGTAGGGGAAGAGGCGGCTGTTGACGAATCGGGAGGCCTCGGGGCCACCGTGGCCGTCGTAGACGCCTACGTAGGTAGCGGAAGGGGAGGTGAGGACCTGGCCCTGGTCTTCGAGGGAGTGGTTGGCCTGAACGACGGCGATGGAGAAGTCGCCAGAGGCATGCGGCTTGAGGTCCAAGTGCCACAGCAGACCGTCTCCGCCGTTGAGCCGACCGAAGCACCGTTCCAGCGGTCTGAACCACGGCCGCAGCATCACGTCGCCGCTGCCGCCGCCGGCCCGCAGCCAAGGAGGTCGGAGGAGATCTTTCTTTGCCGCAGGCGCAGAGCGCGCTCGCTCTCGTTGAATAACTTCAATTTGCGTGTAGAAAACGTGTTAAATACGACTGAAGAGGGGCTGGAAAATTATTAGCATGTTTAACAAATTATTTCCTACTTAATTCAATTACATTTCATGATTAATATTTTTATTAATAGCAAGAAATTAATATAATTGGTGGGTTGACTCATCCATGAGTCAACAGGTACATCTAAAATTAAATTTTTGATTTTTGATTTAAATCCTTGACATTTATAGCTAGAGACTGCCATATTTTAATTTTCTCTATCAAAAAGTCCACGTGGGATGATATAATTAATTAAAAATTGTAATAAAAAACTATTTTTATTCCAAAATAAAAACGTTAATAAGTAGAGGGCCATTTTTAAAAAAAAAAAAAATATTCAGGAAATTTGTTGTAGGTGGATTCTATATAATTTATAGATAAGATTTGGACCCTTTATTCGTAAAGAAATAAAATGAGGAAATTCCAGAGAAAATTGTCCAAATACATCATTTCGATTTGGCAAGTATATCCTTTCAGATATAATTAATGTATTCTTTTTCATGATAAATATTTTAGAATGCACTTAATAATAAGTAATAAGTAGATGTGATTAGCAAATTACAGTGTGTCAATCCAAGTTGGCTTCTGATTCATTTTGGTGAAAAGGAAATTAAAGGAGGGTTTAAATGAAAAGTAACAATTTCCATAGTTGTTATTTGGAAGAGTATTATATATATAGATGAATAATTAAAAAAATAGAAAGAGAAATCTTTATTGACTTAAATGGATAGGAGCTCGTTATAAATATCTATATAAGCATATTATTTTATTCATGAAAGAATAATAACTAAATTAAATAATGCATGAGACTCTTGTTAATTGCAAATAAACTTTACTGTGATAAAATTATGGATATTTTTAAAAATATTTATTTCAAAATTTGGAAACTAATTCAATCTTAACATTGGAAAAAAATAGAATTTTTAAAGTAAATTGAATTAATATTTAATTTTAATTCAATTTTATTTTTTAAAATCTATTTTTAATCATTAAATTTGAGCCTGAAATGATTGGGGAAATACTTAGTTGTAATGATGATAAAAGAGGGAGATAATGAGTGGAATGAATGGCAAGAAATGATAATTAGAAATTAATGTTTACTGATAGAATGAATTATATCTGTTGGTTTGGTATATATAGTTGACTTGTACCATGTGGCGTTCACTCTCCATTTAATAAATGGAAACAACGTAATTACCATTAACTACACTACTATTAGGATCTGTTTAGTACGTATTATTGTATTAACCTATGTAATACTAGCCTATATTAGTTAACCTGTATAGTACTAGCATATATTATATTATTATTATATAGTATTTAATGCAGATATATATAATGAGCATGTATAACTACTTAGTATTTTTATTAATAAAATAATTTTTTATAATACAAAAGATGTGTTGTGATTTAAAAAAATATTTTTCATTAAAATATTTCATAAATTTTAATTTAAAATTAGTTTTATAGACTTTGTATAAAAGTCTCTAATGCATTAGAGAGTTTAAAAAAAATTAGACTCTAACACTTTTTTATCATTAAAAAATATTTCATAAATTAATATTATTTTTAAAAATTTAATTATTTTTTTTATTTTCGACCAAAAGTCTCTAATTAATTAGAGACTTTAGCCGGAGTAAAATGGATATCCGAAATATTACGTTTCAGATTTGAGAATTTTCACCTCTAAAACTCGAATTTGAGAATTTCCAATTCTCACAATTTGATTTTGAGAAATTATTGTTTTTCTAATATAACTTAATGATGGGATGATAATACTATACATGAGACTTATACAAGGTACCAAATAAACCCTTAGTTATTATCAATTACTAATATGGTGCATATTAGAGACGGCACAATTTATCGCAACAATCTATGTGGCGGCATTGCTATTAAGTTGTGATGGTTGAAGATAAAATTATCTACAACGATTGTGTCCGTCATTATAAATGTCATCTTCCATCGGCAATAACTTAGTCACGTACGATCATTAAATTATTCTGCAACAACTTAATTAACCACAATGTTGTGATGCCATCACTAATTACATCAAATATCATGACTAATTACATCAAATATCATGATATTATACTTTCAATCTCAACTTTTTGTGATAGCCATCTATTAGAATATCGTCGAGACTAAGTTCCACTATATAACAAAATGATAAATAGCAAAAATTTCTATTGAACTATGACTCATTTGTAATCATCCCCCGTGAACTTTAAAATTAGATAAAAAAAATTAAACTTTATAAATTATCAAAAATACTCAATTTATTAACTCAATATTATTTATTTAATAATTTTTAAAAAAATGACATGTGACGATCTTTCATTGGTCCAAATATTAAAAGATAAATAAAAAGTTAATTGAAAAAATAATAAAATAAAAAATAAAAAATATTAATTACAAATTTATTTTTTAATTAACTTTTCTATCAATTAATATTTTCTAATTTATAATTAATTAATTAATTTTTTAATTAATTTTTTAATTAACTTTTTTATTTATCTTTTAATATTTGGACCAATGAAAAATTATCATGTGTCATTTAAAAATAATTTTATTAAATAAAATAATATTAAGTTAACAAATTGAGTGTTTTTTATTAATTTCATAAAATTTAATTTTTTTTAATATAAATTCAAAGTTCATGAGAATAATTATAAATATATCATAGTTCATGAGAGGTTTTTCATTTTTACCCATAAAAAAATTACAAAATTATAAAATCCATGCTTATAATTAGAAATGATTACAATATCATGAAACACGTTCAAACAACCTAAAATCAATTTCAAATGCGTACTAACAAGTGTAAATACATTCATAAAATTTAAACTTATTTATTTGTATCAAATAAAATGAATATACAATGAAATCAAATCACAATACCAAAAATAGTCAAAAATATATACTAACTATGAGGATGCCATGAAGGCATGTTTGGAGGTGTTGAGTCAACCACTAATAGGTGAAGGAATGATTGTAATAAACATTCTCACACCGAAAAAATGAAAAAGTTTAGATAAAATATTTATATATGAAAGTATCAAATGATGCCCGTAGATACCTAAATTAAAATAGATTATATATATTACTACATGTGTTTATAAAATAATAAATAGATTATTACCATAATTTTACCTTGAACTAATAAGTAAATATATATTACCTCTCCATGTGCATGTTAATAAGTTTGCATAATTGTCCCTGTGATGGGACAGTAATTACCGTTAGGCACTTAGGCCTAGGAGGCCTAGGTTGCACTATTAAATATATAGTCTTCACCAACAGCTAAATCCGATGGTGAGCCGTCAGTGACGACCTTGAAAGACCACAAATATCGTTGCAACTAAGTGTGTCACTAATAGTTTAGCGTCGGTTGAGGCGACCGTCGGTATTTATATATTAGCGACAGTCGCTTCGATTGTCGTTGATGTTTTTATCTACGACAATCGACAGGGTCGATGTACACTACTAGAATTCTGACTTTCATTGATGGCTATCGTCAATTGCCAATGGAGCTGTCAGTAAGAAACACGGCTTACTTACGGCCGCTCAGGCCATGACAGATATAACAACATCTGCAACGGCTAATTTATGGCCGCTAGAGGCCATCGCTTATGATCTAATGGCGTGCACGTGGTGTGAAAATGAAACACTAACAACATCCTTTATTTGCGTTCGTGCCTGCGCCCCTTCTTTCCTTCTTCTTCCTCCATACTACATCGTCATTCTTCTCTTCTTGTTGTTGTCGATCGTCGTCGCTTCTTTGCTTCTCCGCCTCCAGCTAACAACTCAATCCAACTTACTCCATTTTCTCCGCCGTTTGATTTGGGGGCCGATACCCTAGGTTTCAACCCCAACTCCGGCGCTGGCGTACACTGGACGCTTGCGCCAGTGTATACTGGACTCCGACGCTGGAGTTGAGGCCGAAACCTAGGGTTTCGACCCCAATCAAATAGTAGAAAGTTAGGTTTTCTTAAATATTTAATTATGGTTTTAATAATTAGTTAATGGTAATCATGTTTAATAATTAGTTAATGTTTAATTATGGTTTTAATCTTAGATTAAACATGATATGTTTAACTAGTTGTAATTTAATCTTCAATTAATTAGAAACTTTTTAGATTTAATCTTAGATGGAGTTGATACATGTCATATACGTATCGACGAGTCAGACATAAATTTTTAAAGTACCCATATATCCATTCAAAGGTTGTATATTCGTGAAAATGAAGTGAATAATCTTTTACACGATCTACAATCCTTGAATTTTCCTTAATTGGACAGTTTTAGAACATAGTTATCTATATTGCACTTAGTTGTTTCATTTAGCCTTTTTTTCATTCATAAATTTTGGCTATTATATCTCCCTTATTTTTTGATACGTGCCCGTCACGCCCCAAATCCGAGTCACGCGATCGGCCAGAGTGCGGACAGACACTCCGAAGCCTAAACCATATATACAAACACAATTATCCATGCAATATAATCAAGTCAAGATGTCATAACATACACCTCAATCATCAAAGTAACTACTCTGTATCAATTTAAGTAAAAGCTACATAACCAAGTATCAATACTACATAACTTCAAGTAACTACAAGGCTTAGACAAACTATATGTCTCTTAAATAAACTCAAATCCGACTCAACTCGACTACACCAACGAGTGTCACGAGACCGCCACCGGAGTCCGCCGCCACCAGCCGCTCCATCACTCAATGATCACGCACTGCAAAACAACATACAGATAAGAATGGTGAGTTCAAAGAATTCAGTGAGTGGTCGTCTCGACCATCACCAAGCCAAACCATGTAAATAATTAATGCAGTAATTATCTCTGCGTTCAAATGACTGATATGATCATTGTACATATTACTTTAGTAACTCATGCGCTACGCTCACCCACGGACTGACTTGACCCATTTCGAGCAGTTCTTTAGTTACCCGCTTACAACTCACGAGGGGCTCGCTAAGCCGACCACCCCAGTAAACCTCTCAACTCGGGCTCACTGAGCTAGGAAAGCCCTCCGACCCATGTCACTCGGGCTCACTGAGCTAGGAAGACCCTCCAGCCTCAGTGCCCATAACTCGGTCGGGAAAGGTCCTCCGACCCATGTCACTCGGGCTCACTGAGCTAGGTAGGCCATTTAGCCTCAGTGCCCATAACTTGGTCGGGAAAGACCCTCCGATCCATGTCACTTGGGCTCACTAAGCTAGGTAGGCCCTCTAGCCTCAGTGCCCATAACTCGATCAGGAAAGGCCCTCCTACTCATGTCACTCTGGCTCACTGAGCTAGGAAGACCCTCTAGCCTCAATGCCCATAACTCGATCGGGAAAGGCCCTCCGACCCATGTCACTTGGGCTCACTGAGCTAGGAAGGCCTTATATGTGACCCATAGTCATCCCGTGCGCTAAGCGCACTACTCGGCCTATCAGGCCCAAAGTCACCTCGTGCGCAGAGCGCACCACTCGGCCTACCCGGCCCTATATCATCGTGTGCTTGGAGTGTATCACTCGGCCCAATAAAGCCCACTACTAACTCGTGCGTGGGGCACACCACTCGGCCCAATAAGGCCCAATAAATATCAATTTTAAGAACCACCAAACCCCTAAGCCTGCTTGCTTTCCCGCATCTTGCGGAACGTCGATTCACTTCCGAACCTCAAATCCTCTACGTTTAACTTCTCATATATTCACTCGAGGGCTATGCCCTCATGTCATCACGCAAAAGCTTGCTTTACTACTAATATCAAACCAAAGTTTCAAGTGTTTACAGCATATCAGGAACGACGTATCGAGTCCGCAACCCGGCTCGCTTCACATGCACATGACAATTTTTAGACTATTTTAAGTATCTATTTTCTACCCGCACACTACTGTTCAGGCTACCAAAGTATTTTCTAAGTTTCCAAATATAGTTTACACGAAGATCGATAGATTGCATCAATATAATACGTACGCATCAGACTCGCAACACTACAACAGAATCAATCCCAGCATGGTCTTAACAATTTTTCAGCAACTACAATAGCAGCCAAATAAACTTAAATATGTGGTCTAAACGTGCTTTGGTTTCCACTCAAGTAGAACTCAATTAATAGGCTTGTCCATTATTCGGTTCACACCGAACTGAACCGAAAAAATGAATCGAATTATTCGATTCGGTTCGGTTTCAACGCTGTGGGGTTCGATTCTTGACCTGAACTGAACTCGAACAATGTTATTCGGTTCGGATCCGGTTCCCAGAATTCGGGAATCGACCTGAATCAAAAACCGAATAACTAAAAATATTAATAGTTTTTTTCCAAATTTTGGCTCCGGGTCGAGGAGTTAGAGTAAGTGGGTTAGGCCCGTTAGGGTTAATACATTGTTTGGACAAAATTTTGGTTTTTTCGAATTGAAATCGAACCGAATCGAAAAATTTTGGTTCGGGTTAGATCAATTTAGGCATAATTCGGTTCGGGTTCGGGTTGGAATATTAGTATAATTTTTTTTTTGATTTGATTCAATTCGATTCGGTTTGAACCGAATAGACAACCCTATCAATTAAGGAACCATTCCAACTCATATATAACAAAAATTAATGTATAAATAAGGAATTTAAGGTAAACATCTCTCATTAAACCTCCATCTTGTTGTGCTCAGCTACAGAGAGAAAAAAAAAAAAAAACATGAGCAAGGTGACCTAGAGTCCCAATTTCAACTCAAGCTTCCAATCTCCCTTTATTTTTTTATTTCCACCTACAACCACACCTCAACGTCCACTATAGAGAACTCAATTAAATAAGATTTTATTGACCCTAAAAACTAGTCATCCTTCTCTTTGTTAAACGAAATTCCACTCCAGAAGGGAAATTAAATAATGTATATTTTTTTAAACAAATTTTAACTTTAACCAAATATAAGTACAATTAAATAATATTCGTTATCAAATATGAATCATAACAATAAACAAACAAGCAACACAATGCTAACACGAGGAAATATAGTAATTCGGTCAATCGGCTACTCCACTATCTTGGCTCCTCACCAAGGATTTCTAACCAACTACTTTATAGAACTTGTGTTTCCCTTTGAATACAACCGATGACTCGATTCTCACCTCTTTGAGAACTCCTCAAACTTATTCACCTAGGCAAAACACAATTCTACAAAGTAAATCCTAAGTGTTTACACTAGCACACCTAGCAAGCTAATCCAATTAAAATAAGTTTAAACAACACTTAAAATTACAATGAAAAGAGCTAATAAATAAAACTAAGAACCAATGCTCTTTTCCAAGCCTTCAACTCTCCAAGTCGTTGAGCTCGAATCGAAGCCCGAGTTGAGGAAGAATGAGCGCTTGAGAAAACATTGATCGGAGAAGTGAGCGCAAGCAATTGATCTCTAGAAGCCACAAATCTCTCTCTTGAATGCTTAATTCAGTTGTTAACAATTATTAAAGGAGTTAGGTGAGGGGTATTTATAACCCCTCAACCAAACGTCTCTTCAACGAGCATTTTTTTGCCCATTGGACGTCGTTCGGTCGCTTGTCGGTCGATCGTCGGTCAACCGACCGATCGATCGCCCAGCGACCGCTGGCTTTTTGTGCTTCTACAGCTCTTTCCAATCAACCGGAGGGTCGACCGAATGAGTCGCGATTCCGCCTCTCTGCTATCCAGTCGACCGAAGCAGGCACTGCCAGATTTTGGCCTCAGTCGGTCGACCGAAGTAGCCACTGTCGATTTTTGCATCTGTTCGGTCGACCGAAATGGCTACTGCCATTTTTTTACCTTGTTCGGTCGACCGACCGGTCAACCGAACTTAGGCTGAGGCTGATTTTTTCTTTATCTTTGTTACATACTTTTTCATAGGTTTAGTTACCAAATTTTAACTTGGATAATTTTACAACTAGGCTTGGGATGAGATCCTAGGGGTATATTACAAGATATCTACTCAATCTACACCCGAGCCTTTCTTGATATTCTTTTCTTTCGTTTCTTCGAGCGAAGTTCGCCGAAGTTCGCATACTTATCGCAACCTCAACCTGAACTCAAAACTTCACACATAGAATATTAAAAACTTATTTGTTATCATCAAAATGAATATTGAAGCTTAAGGGAACCCTTAAGCCAACACTCTTTACATAAGATCTTGTTGTGCGGCTGCAGGAACAGTGAACATGCTATGTAACTTTAGAATTTTCTATACCATGTTCAGTTGCACCATCAAATTAATTACAAGCACGATTTTTTTATTTAAAGCAGGCTCTGCCAATTGTGGACTCCACTTAACATAAAAAAATTTCCAAAAGCCCTTCCAGATGGTAGGCGACCATCAAGAAATAAAGATCTCAATGCCAGGTTTCACATGTGAGTTTAATCCCAAAATCCAAGGTAAAAATTGGGACAAAGAATACGATTGAACCCGATTGAAGAAAGAATCAAGAAATTGCAAGAAAAATCCATATTTTCTTCCATGGGGAGGGGCAGCCAAGGAGGATAGGTAAACCTCAAACTTGCAAGAATAAACCACACACCTATGATTGAATTAAGGACGAGGAAGAAGTCCCACGTCGAATCCGATCCGGCAAGGCTCCGATCTTCGGCCGATTTCTTCTCCGGATCATCCCTCTCCCTCTCGCCTCCTTGGGTAGTGTGCGGCTCCTCCTTGGAGCTCGACCCAACTTGTTCAATACGAGTCAGATTCGAGCTCTGATTGCACCCTCGGACTCGGCCCGAGCCGAACTCGAACTTGACACAAACTTAATTCTAATTTAAGTAATTTAGATTGAGCAAGGGTCTCACCTCAATTCGCGCCTAACCATGATTAACTTTGCATGCGTCGTTATGCATCACGCTCATCCCCCTGAAACCAATATACAAAGTTTAATAAATTTCGTGGGTATTACAGCGCCCAAATGATATGTGTATTCGAAGAACTAGAGGGAGATACTGCTGAAATTTAGAATGAAAAAAAGGCTAAAAGAAATACTTAGTGCAATATATGAATAACATGAATCCCGAATGGAATAAGACCATTCCACCTAAAGACATTAACTGAAGATATTATCATTGATTGACATAATCATTTCGAGCGATCGAAGTTGGATATACCGACGTTTTAACCGTGGAGCTTTAACGTATGAATTTCGATTAGGCGTAACTTACTTTTTGAATATTGCCTATTCGATTCGTAAATTCGTTAGTAGTGATAAAATCCAATGTCTATGCCGCAATTATATGAACGTAAGATTTTTTGATCGGGAAACTCTCACTCTGCATCTGTATACAAAATGATTCATGCATAGATATTTTCGATGGACTTGTCATGGTGAGTCACATGATGTTGGGACGTCGAGCAATCCTATGTTCAAACTTATGGTGAATCTTCTTCTACTGGTATTTCTTCATCGAGTCCATCTAATCCTTATAGAACAATAATACTTGATAGTCTTGGTGGTCAATTCCACTTGAAGCATAATGTTGAGCCAGATACTAAGACGTAAGTGCCACTAGATATATGGGTGTTGATGTCACAGAAATACAACCAGCAATAGAGAATGAATTGTCGAATAAAGAGGCCACCAAATTTTACGAGATGTTGAAAGCTGTCGATGAACCTTTGTATGAGAATTGTCGTAAATACACTAGATTTTCGGCAATGATGCAACTCTTGAACATCAAGTCTGATTATAATATCGGTGGGATTGTGTTTGATCGGATTACAGTCTTTATCAATGGAATGCTATCTCCAGATAACAAGTTTGAGCCAACTTTTTATAAGACGAAAAAGTTGATGAGAAAATTAGGACTTGGGTACGAAAAGATACACGCGTACCCAAATAAACTGCATTTTATATTATAAAGAAAATGCATAGTTAGATAAATGCCCGACATATGAACATCCTCGTTATAAGGAGAAGACATCTTTCCGATAGAAAAATATCCTATTTAAGGTGCTTCATTTTTTTTTCACTGACACCGAGGCTTCAAAGATTATTCATGTCGGAAAAGACTGCCCCCTACATGAGTTGGCATGTAAGAAGTCGTGATGATACAGTAATGACTCATCCATCTGATAATGAAGCATGGAAACATTTGGATAGATGATATCCTTTATTTGCTAGGGATACTAGAAATGTCAGATTGAGATTGTGCACGAATGATTTTAATCTGTTTGGTCATTTGGCAACTCCTTATTTAGTTTGGTCAGTGTTGTTAACCGTTTATAATTTATCATCGTCAATGTCTATGAAATATGAATTTATCTATTTTTTGTGATTATTTTGGGTCTTAGGGGTCCGCAAAATAAAATTGACGTGTTTCTTCGACCCCTAATTGATGAATTGAAAATATTGTGGACTGTGTGAGCTATCACTTTCGATTGTCACTAGAAGCAAAATGTCACTTTAAGAGCTACTGTCTTATGGACAATCAATGATTTCTCGACCTATGGGATGTTGTTTCGGTGGAGCATGCATGGGCGACTCTCTTATTTGTATATGGAACACTCTAAATCATTTAATCTTCAGAATTGACGAAAAATTTCATTCTTTGATTGTTATCATCTATTCCTACCGGCTAATCATCAATATCGAAGGAATCACAATAAATTTACCAAGGGCAGGGTCGAAAGAGATGAACCACCACCGTTAACGTTATTGTCTGGTGAATAGATGTTCGCACGTGTTTCCTTACTTCCAAAGATAGCGTTTTCTCGGAATGAAAGAGTGTGAGGCTTTTGTCAAACACATAATGGGGTCAAAAAAATATCTTTTGAGAATTTTCATTTTGGGGTTCATTACTGGTTCGAGATATATAATATAATTATATGCTTATTCGATAGCTATGACGGGTTGAGGTTATAGTCGTAGGAGCTCAGCCCAACTTTCACAGCTAGTCATTGATCGTTCAATCGGCGAGACTCTAGATTTCGCTCCAGCCGTCCTTCATCCTGCATCATATGGTAAGTATTATACCTTAATTTTAATTAAATTATATATTATATTTGTTTCACAATGTACTAATGTATTTGTTTCGTAAATGTAGTCGACGGTCAGGGATGAAAACACTGTCCAACAACCCTCACCCGATGAAGGTGTTCGATTGCACTCACCGCCGGGGACATGGGGCGGGGTAGTACGTCGACAGCCTGGCTGCATGCATCGTGATAAGTATATTTGTTTTAATTATGCAATATTTATTTATAATTTAAGTACGTAATTAGAAAAATTATGAAACAAAATACAAACTCGTGTAGGAGACCTACACGAGGACTATGACCTAACGCGGAGGAACTCTCAAGGACTTAAACGCCCGAGCGTGGATCAATGTCGTCGATGGCTTGGACCATGGCCGTGTTTATGGCTTCGGGGACAATGGCCATGCGCGAGCCGTGCTAGGGTCACTTGGGGCACCGACCCCTCCTCTTGCTAGTGAGCTGCCCTCTACATCCCGATCGAAAGATTAGAGCCGGATAGCAGCCTTGGAGGAGCAGGTCACACGTCAGAGTCGACTGATGGAGGAGATGCATTCGATGTTGAGGCATATAACAACTCAGTTCAGCGTTGGCATGCCTTCAGCATTCGACCCATCGTCCTCGACCCAATCCACACCATTCCACACACAAGCACATCAGATTCCGTCGCACGATCCTGACCAGCCTCCATCGCAGCCGTGAGAGCTTATTTGACTTGTGTTACAATATACTTATGTTAAAATATACTTGTGTTACAATAAACTTGTGTTACAATCTTGTGTTTACGATATACTTTTGTTATGATATATTTGTCTTACGATATTTTTGTTTCGATACTTATGTTGATATGATAGCTTTGATACTTGATTGTGGATATAATAGTTTTGATGCTCATCTGTACTGTCTATCTGTGATATAGAGTGTTATATATATTCATTCATTATATATATATATATATTCTGGTGTTATTTTGGTTTTTGAGTGCCGATGGGACTTTTTGTAAAACGGTTATGACTTGCTCATTATAAATAGTACCTCCCCGCTCATCTCTTGAACTGACATTTTGGGAACGATGTTTTCATGGCAAGGAGATGCGTGACGAGCGGAGGCAGAGCGTGCGGAGTTCGAGGGGAGTTGTATTTCGAGGTAGGAGTCTTTCCCTTCCTTATTGTAGGGTACACAGGGGGACTGAGAGGATATGTAATTATTGAAATTTTGTTGACGAATTTTTTATTTTCAGAAATATTTTTTGGTGATCTTGTGTTTCCTACGATCTTGCCTATTTGTGGAAAGTCTTGGCTGACAAACTATTTTAGCCGACCAAATATCTTGGAATCCGGCGGCAGTGCACGCCGAAACTCCACCTAGGTCTGGGCAGACGGCGCCCCGATCTAGACAGGCGAGCCGTCAGCCGAAGCCGGCCCGCCCTTCCTGGGGGCGGGACGGTGTTTATTGGGGCTGTCGTCCGCCCTCTCGAGGAGAATGACGCCCTGATTGGAGCCACAACCACCCCATCGGGGGCGGTTGTAGCCCGCCCTCTTGAGGTTTTGTTGAGTGCCTCAGTACCACCCATGGTGGGGTGGTGCTGGCATGTTCCTTCTGGGCGGACCGCCGCCTAGTGGAGCAGGAGAGGGCGGCGACACCGCCATCGGTTAAATTTTGGGGAAGGCTAAACCCTAACTTCCCCTATTCTTGTGTCATCTTTACGAACTTCGTAACACTTATATAATAGTGTTTTTGGGTTTTTAACAATGTTTTAAAGAAGAGAGGTGTTATGTTTAATATAACAGTGTTTATGATACTAATATAAAGGTTAGTTAAGTTTTTGTGATGTACGTTTATAACGGTGTTATAAACTATTATAGACAAAATGACAGTGTTATAAATATTTACTTATATTTGATTTTGAGGAAATTAAGGGATTGTTCAGAAATTAATTTCAGGGACTTTCCTAAGTCGGATTTTGATGTATTATGTATGAATCTTTATGTAATCTATGTTACAGACCCATTGGTGAAGTTAGATTTTCGAAATGGAGACCGTATCATTCGAACTGTATGGAATTTTGGTGCTTCAATATCCGTGTTAAGTATATTTATACGTTAAAATTAATATTTAATATTTGAGCTAATGAAGTTGTCATTGGTCAATAGATCCTCTCCCAGACTCAAGTGGATCCTACACATCGTGACATTGTTCTCATTGTGCTATTGTTTATGGAGTGTTGATTTCAATATTTTTTTTGGAATTCCACTACTAGAAAAATGGGCATCAGCAACGGCTGATGCCGTTGTTGCGCCGTTGCTGAAGAGCATCAGCAACGGCCGAGCCGTTGCAATAGAGCCGTGACAGAAAGTCGCGTTGCTGATGACTTAGCAACGGATCAGCAACGGCCGCTCGGGCCGTCGCTCAAAACATTATCAGCAACGGTTTTGCCACAGACCCGGAGCCGTTGCTGATAACATTAATAGCAACGGCCACGAGTCCGTAGCAACGCCGTTAGTAAACCCCCGTCGCTAAGCCGTTGCTGTAGGTCATCAGCAACGACTTTCGATACACTTTTAGCAACGGCTTTCCCACGGACAGCCGTGGGAAAGCCGTTGCTGATGACTTCCACCTGGGGACAGAAACATTTAAAATTTCTAATTTTCATTGATACATTGATACATTATCTGATACATAACTCACACACCCATACTCTCATACACACATTCATTCACACATCACAAACACACCAAGATATACATCAAAACAATTATATTTATATTGATAATTATCCACGATAGTATAAAAACAATTCAAATGCAAAATTGAAGTATCAATATCCAAACAAAATAAGTTAAACAAGTTCAATATCTCAGTAACAAGTTCAATATCCAAACAAAAAATCTCACGATGACGATAGAGGATGGTCTGGATGATATGGCGGGGTCTGGAGTGCTTGAGTGTACACCGGCGTGGACTGACTCGAGGACGATGGATTAGATGATGCCGAAGAGATGCCTGCTGCGGGATGACCTGACATGTTGCGTAGCATAGCATGCATCTCCTCCATCATCTAACTCTGACGCGCGACCGTCTCCTCTAGAGTCCTTATTCTGCTACTATGATCATAACTGGATCTAGAGGTGGACGGCCGCTCACCAGCGACCGGAGGGGTCGGTGCCCCAAGTGGCCCTAGCACGGCTCGCGCATGACCACTATCTGCGAAGCCATATACGCGACCATGGTCCCAGCCACCTGCGGCCTCGACCCACGATGCTGCGTCAAAGTCCTCGGGGGTACCCCCGCGCTACACCACCGTCTGGCTGTAGGTCTCCTACTCGAGTTTGATTTTTTGTTTAATATTTATCATAAAACTTAAATTATAAATATATAATGAATAACTTAAACAAATATATAATTACCATAATGTATACAGCGCGGTTGTGGATGTACTCCCCCGTCCCATGTGCTCGACGGTGAGTCCGCTCAAACACCGCCATCGGGGAGGGTCGCTGGACACTCCCGTCATCCGACACCGTCGTCTACATTTACAAAACAAATACATTAATTAGTACACATAATAACAAATAAAATATATAATTAAACGATATACTTACCATACGGTTTGCGTGCACTGCAAATGCAACAGAGCCGCAAACTCGCAAAATAATATGAGTACCAATATTAATATATCATCATGCATGTAAAAAAAATAATAATACGTGCCTCAAACTCGCGCCATAACATGTCGACGTGCTCTCTAGGCACGTGAGACCACGTAGGCCATGCCCCGTGCATGTATCGTTGAATAGTAGAAGAAATGCTCCTCGGCACTTCTTCTTGCTCGAACCTGCACAACAAAAATAAATTTTAATATTATATTATGATATAATGAATTTGTAATGATTCATAATTCATGATATATTACCGCTCCCCAATCACGCTAATCAATCTACGTGACTCTGTGGCTGGTGGAGGCTGCCACCTGTTCGGCCCGCGTGGCCGCCTGCGTCTGGATGTACTAGCCTCAGCAGTATCATCCTCATGACGATCAGCAGCATGAGTAAGTGCTGGAGTCTCACCGATCGGAGACTCCGAAGCTCTCCTGCGTCGATAACCACGACCAGACATATCTGTCGAACATACATATAATCAGATTATTGTATAAATAGTAGAGATATATTTAATAAAATATATACTTTACAATTATTCTCCGAATACGCATATCATTTGGGCGCGTATCGGAGAACAAGAGAGATGTTGCCGAAATTTAGAATAATTAGTTAACAGTTAAAATAAAAACGTAACTGCAGTACAAATAACTATATTCCCAAATTGTCCAATCAGGGACAATTCAAGAATTGTACGTCGTATAAAAGATCATCTACTTCTTTTACACGAACATACAATTCCCGAATGGATCTAAGGTTTTGCTAAATCATATCCGATCATCGATGCGTACGTGAAACATATCAACTCGTCGGAGGATGATTATTTTCTAAATGTTTCGAGACAGTTCGAGTCCATATTGGACGATTTCGGCGCGCGTCCGAAGTGGACGATTCCGGCGCGAGTCCGAATTGGACGATTCCGGCGCGCGTCCGAAGTGGACGATTCCGGCGCAAGTCCGAATTGGACGATTCCGGCGCGCGTCCGAAGTAGACGATTCCGGCGTGAGTCCGAATTGGACGATACCGGCGCGCGTCCGAAGTGGACGATTCCGGCGCGCGTCCGAAATTAATCTAAACCCTAATAATTAATCTAACAAATTAAACAATTAATCTAAACAATTAATTAACAATTATAAAATAATTAATTAACAATTATAAAATAATATAAACTATATATATAAATTATAAATTCCGGCGCCGGAGTCCACCCTCCGGCGCCGGCGTACAGTGGCCGGACACACTGTCCGGCCACTGCCGAAGGTCCGGCGGCGGCCATCGGCCGACCGCCGCCGGCCGAAACCCTAGAAATAGGGTTTCGGTCGGGTGATTCCCGCCGGCCGCAGGGAAGAGACGGCCGCAGGGAAGAGACATACCTGAATAAGTCGGCGTCGTCGGCGTCGGCAGTAGCGGCAGTGGCGGCGAGTGGTGTCGGCAGGAGCGGCGGCGGCAGCAGCGGGAGGAAGAAGGGTCGGGCGCGAGAGCGTGCCCTATATAAACTTATCAGCAACGGCTAACTCGATCGTTAGAAAGCCGTTGCTGATAAGTTATCATCAGCAACGGCTCACTTATCCGTTAGCAAGCCGTTGCTGAAAATTAAAAAATCAGCAACGGCTCGCCTTTCCGTCCGAAAGCCGTTGCTGATAATTAAAATAATCAGCAACGGCTCGGTTTTTCGTTAGAACGCCGTTGCAGATACAAATTTCTGCAACGGCTCGGGCGACCGTAAGAATGCCGTTGCAAATAGCAACGGCTTGAGCGGCCGTCGCTGATTGCCGTTGCTGAAGACGAAGTTTCTAGTAGTGTTCCTTGCATGATTATTTGAACCATGACATGCATTGCTCATATAGATGATATATCTATGATCATATTGATATTATTATATTGATTATATTGAACATGTCACGTGCTAGAATTATACTCACAAGAGTCCTTATCATTTGTGTACATTGACTTGTGTTACATTCCTTATGTATTAGGGACATGTGTTATAGTAATATTTCAACATTGGCATAGTATTTCAACATGATCTATTTACGGCCCGTTAGCCTCGTGCTTCAGACGGGGATGTTTTGCGGTCCATTGAACCTAAGGGAGTCCACGGCCAAGGAACACTGGTGTTTAGTATATACGCTACGACGTAGGGACATTGCATAGTGCCCACAGGCTATCCTTGAATAGTCGTTCTCATTGTACAAGCGGACGGGAAGAACCACGCTCGGGTGTGAGAGTGCAGGGGAAAACCCATGGAACTCTTATCCATACGGCTCTTGATTGTTTGACATACTGCATACATGTTGCATTGGTGCATGCAGAGCTACTAGAGTTAATTCTAACATTATAATTGCATTTGTTGGAGTTCATGGTATTTCGAGCAATTATCTTAGTGTTTGTCATATTGATATTGAATCATACTCAGCATTCCGCTGATTTTTCTCTTATTTGCCCCAGATCCACAAGTATGACACGTACAAAGTTAGTTGATTTAGTGTTGGAGCCAGTAGAGTACTCAGGTACTGGTCCTGTATTTGAAACTTGGTATTTATTTTGAAATTTTCTTTTATTCAATAGAATTATTATGTTATTATTATCTTTCTCTTGGAGTATGTTAGTTGTAGTTGTTCTTCATTGTTAAATTTTAAATTCTCACAGCATTTCGTTTATGTAATTATGGGTTGCTAATCCCTGGTTACGTTATCCTCTTGGGCGGTGTCTGCTTCATAAAGAAGACCCTATGAGGGGCATAACATAAAGTTCTATTACATGTGTATATGTGTATTTGTGATGTATAGTGTTATGTGTATATGTGATGTATGGTGGTTTGTGTGAGTTATGTACTAGGGAAATTGTAAATGTATTAATGGAATTTTTTAAATTTTAAATTTTTCAGGTTCAGGATAACAACATTAGCGATGGCTTACCAACAGCCATCTGTCCATAGGTCGTCGTTGAAAGCATATCGTAATGCTTGGGCTGCATCGTTAACGTCATTGTTGATTACCAATAGTGACGGCTCCACGATAGGCCTTCAACAACAGGCTTACATCAGCGCTATCGACTCTTGCAAATAATGATATCAACGACAGCTGAAACGATCATCGCTGATATAGAAATATCGACGATCACCTCAACCGCCGCCAAACTATTAGCGACTCCCTTAGTTGTAACAGCGTATTGCAATGGCATATGTCGTCTGTGAAGATCTTCACCGGCGGATTACCAACGAATTTAACCGTCGCTGAAGCTTATATATTTAGTAGTGGTAAGACTGTGATGGCCATGAGCTTGTATTAGGGGAGGTAGCGGTGGCAACAAAGGGAGCGGTAGCAACGAAGGCAAATGTAATAATAGAGACGTGATAAGGGCAGAGGAAATTGATAATCAATTATTGCATAATACACATTAATTATATAATTATTGCATATAATAAATTAACTAAACTAAATTTCAAATTAATTAAGTTCTATTTTAATTAATTTGAATTTAAAATTACAAGTTATATATAATATAATTATATAAATAAATCTTAATCAATTATATATAATATTAATTTACTGTCGATTCTTTAAACAAATTAGCTAACTGATATTAAACTAACATCGAACCTATATTTAACATTATTATTAAATGTAAAAATAATTTGCAAAATGAAAATAAGTATTAATTAATCACCCGGAAGGCCGGATAAGATACTATCACGCCCCGACTCAGGGTCACGTGACCGGCCAGGGTACGTGTTAGTACCCCGAAGCCTACCCTATGCACTGACCAACAACTTATAAAATACAATCAGACTGACATGAAAATCATGAACAAAGTAACAGTACCAAACTTTATTAGTTGCTTAAAAATAATTTAACCAAACCAAGTTTGAAAATATAACAAGTTTTAAATAAACATCCGAAAGTTTTGTCTCAATATTTTACAAATCAACTCAGTGCATACACTTGACTCTACTCAACCACGACGACGACTATAGAGCTGCCAGCTATGAGATCTGCACCCACGCTTGCCCTCTAATCCCACCATGCCACCAAGTCATACCTCACTGGTCGGGCTCTGCAAAACAATAATAAATAAATCGTGAGTTCGCGAGGAACTCAGTGAGCGGTTCTTCCGAATCTTCACTTAAATCCTCGACAAGATAACATATGCAGAGATATAAAAACAGATGAGGAATTATAAATTGATCACACTATAGTAGTTAGCCATTTTGCCAAGTCATAAGAACAAGTAAACCGGCCTCTTCGGTCCTTAACAATTTTACTGTAGCTCGGCCTCTAAGGGCCTAAGAGATGTGGATGGTTCGGTGCTCCTCTTTACAAAACCAGGCTGGTCGGCCACTCAAAACCGGCCCATCCGGGAATCTCATACTAGACATTCATCTCTCGGATCCGTCGACTAGGATGGCCACTAGCCTAAAAAATCCTCCAGGTTGGGGATAGCTAGTCCCACCCAACTCGGGTCTACCCTCAGCGTGGTCCACTGACAGAATCTCAAGACTATCCGCCACTCGGATCTAACACCTAGCGGGCCCACAACCGAAATCAAGTTGTGCAATTTCCCTGTGTTTTGCTTTTCGGGCATTGCCCATATCCGACCCTCCCCCTCGGGTTGCATTATTAGGGTATTGATACCCGCTAACTATCCCTAGGTGTAGAACCTAACAAGTGTACCTTGACTCTCAGTTGATTGTCACAACTAAATGTTGAAACCTTTCTTTCTGAAATTATTAGAGCATGTCGATCTTAGACGAATACATGGGCTGCCATTATCGACAACATATGCCAAGAATAATTATCCTATGAGTGCCGAATTAAGAGGATAAATTCAAAAGCAAAACAATAAGTAACAAGCAGCATACATGGTAACGATTGAGCATAATATTTGAGAATTTATGAGACATTTACTTTGATCTATATGTCATACCAATCCTATCCATGTATGTACTAGCAAGAACATTTTCTTAAACATGAGGTTCTAGATCTATAGCTACTAACAAATTTTATGATGAGCGACAGTTCATAATATAATTAAAATCTCACACAACGCAAGTAAGTATGAAACCTCACATAGATAGTTTGATCAAACTTGTAATTCCACCCTTACCCTTGCTCGGCCGACTTGAGCAGGATAATACCTTGCTCGGCCGAGTCCTTTAGGGAAGATGGGCATGCTTGAGACAACCAAACCAAAGCATCCATATAGAGATCTAACTTTTAACGAAAATAAGGCAAACCATGAGTTAAAGGCGATCGAGGAAATTGGAGAAAATTTCGGCATGACCTTTCCCCTTTTTCCTCTACTCGGCCAACCCATAAAACACGAAAAATACGATCTAAAACATGAGATCACAGCTACACTAATCATTTAGAGTTCAACCACGAGAAAAAACCACATCGATCGACAACAAAACTCGCGAAAGAAACTCGATTTCAAAGATTGCTAGGTTCGGCCACCTGCCTCCCCTCACAACCAAACTAACCACTCACCTCGATCGGATCACGAGGTAGCCTCGATGAAAACGAATCCTGATTTCCTCGGGCGTCGATGCGAATTTGGCGTCGATCACAATCCCCCTCGATTCCCTTCCTCTTGGGCTGCGTGCAGCTCTCCTCTTTGAGCCGCACGGTGGCTTGGGTGAGGGGTTTTATTCCCCTCATCTCTTGACTAAATTACCCCCATCTACTCACTTACCTCCTCATCCGACTCCACCTAACTCGCATCGAGTCCTGACTCGATCCGCGAACCCAATCTCAACCCAACTTGAGTCGACCAATATACTCATCCACCCAATTGCCAACAATAGGCTATAATTTAAATTTATTATACCTGCTACTCGTGGCGATCTCGCGACTTAGCCCGGCTAGTTCCCGACTCGATGGGCTTCACCACGAAATTTTTATATTAGGAAACACGGGTATTACAACCTTCCCCCCTTAAGAGAAAATCGTCCTCGAATTTTGTAGAATCATAGGGACTTACTAGATCTTCGAACAGAGAAGGGTAGTGTTCCCTCATGTCCTGCTCTACTTCCCAGGTAGCTTCTTGCTCGGTGTGATGTTCTCACCTAACTTTCACCAAGGGAATTTCCTTGGATCTCAGCTTCCTGATATGTCGATCATACGAGACCGCCGTGTCCACCTCAATCGCAGTCGGCTCGATCATGTGGGACTCATCCCTCACATATCTCCAGAGCATTGACACATGAAAAATTGGATGAACTATGCTCTGGCTTTCTTATCGGCGTACATTTTCTAGCGACTCTGAGCTGCCAACAACCTTTCCTTTATCAGTTGTACCTTTTTTATTGCCTCCTCGATCAAGTCAGGGCCTACCATGAGAGTCTCTTCGGTCTCAAACCAGCCCACAGGAGACCTACACCGCCGCCCATATAAGGCCTCGAAGGGAGCCATGCTAATGCTACTGTGATAGCTATTGTTATAGGCGAACTCAATCAACGGTAGGTGTTTCTCCCAACCGTCTGCCGGGTCTAGAACGCAGGCCCTCAGCATATCTTCCAAAGTTTGGATGGTTCTCTCAGATTGTCTGTCTGTTTATGGATGGAAAGTCGTGCTGAAACGTACTTGAGTAACCAAGGCTTCTTGGAAGGACTGCCAAAACCGGGCTGTGAACTGAGTACCTCGATTTGATATGATCATCACTGGGGTACCTTGATAAGCCATAATCCTGTCTAGAAATAGTCTGGCGTACTGCTCTACAGAAAAGGTCGTCTTCACCAGAATGAAGTGTGCGTTCTTAGTTAGCCAATCCACTACCACCCAAATGGAATCAAAACCTCCTTTTGACCGTTGAAAAATTGACGGTGCATTTTTAAGCCCGAATGGCATCACGAGCCATTCATATAATCCACTTGGGCTAATGAATGCTGTCCATGGGACTGATTCTGGGCTCATAGCAACTTGATGAAACCCGCTCTTAAGGTCAAATTTGGAAAATACCTTACTATTCCCTATCCTTTTGAGAATAGTGTTGATTCCAGGCAGGCTATACTGGTCTTTATAGGTGTTATCATTCAAGGTTCTGTAGTTAAAGGTCATGAACTGGTAGAATGCGTCCATATCTTCTTCTTCATAGTCGCTACTCCAGTCGGGCTCTGTGGTATATGCCATAGCGACGAATTCATTGTCCAAGTCATCATCATTAGTAGCCGTTGATGGTTGTGTTGAATAGTCTGTGAATTGTACTGCTAGGGCACCATCAGTTCTGGTTCTGATGCTTGAAGTATTTGGATTTCTTACGGCAGCCCGGTCATTAGGTCCATGGTGATTTTCTCCCACTTCCACTCGGGGACCTCGAGGTTCTGCAGTAGCCCCACGGGCTTCAGGTGTTCGGCCTTCACCTGCTGGCAGACCAGATATTTGGATACAAACTTTGCTACCTCTCTCTTCATGCCCTTCCACTAGTAGTGTTGCCTTAGGTCTCGGTACATTTTGGTGGCTCCCGGGTGCATCGTGTAAGTGGAATGGTGACCCATTTCCAAAACCTATCGGCGTACCTCTGCCATATCAGGCACCGCTATTCGATCTTTGAACCTTAGAACACCCTCTGAGTCGACCCTGAACCCATCATCTGTGTCACCTCTCCTGACTAGATCCTTTGTCAGAGAACAAAATGCGTCCTCCTCCTGTGTGGCACACAACATGTCCACCAAGGTGGACTGTACCCGCAGGTGTGCCACCAAGGTACCTAAAGCTGACACAGTCAGGGTTGCTTCCCCATCTAGGCACAACACTAGCTCTCGAGCTAGGGGCCTTCCTCTGATTTCCAAATGAGTCAAACTGCCCATGGATTTTATGCTTAAAGCATCTGCCACTACATTAGCTTTTCCCAGATGATACATAATAGTACAATCATAGTCCTTTAGGAGCTCCAGCAACCTCCTTTGCCTGAGGTTCAGCTTTCTTTGGGTAAGCAAGTACTGGAGACTTTTGTGATCTACATAAATCTCACAAGTCTCCCCGTACAGGTAATGATGCCAGAGCTTTAGTGGAAAAACCACTGCTGCCAGCTCTAGATCGTGCGTCAGGTAGTTCTTTTCATGTACATTTAGCTGGCAGGACGCGTAGGCTATGACTCTGCCAAACTACATCAGAACGCAGTCTAGGCCAACCCGAGAGGCATCACAGTAGACCACAAATCCTCCTGAGCTGGAAGGTATGGCCAACACGGGTGCCGACGTCAAGCATTCCTTGAGCTACTGAAAGCTCGCCTCACACTTGTCGTCCCAAATAAATTTGACCTTTTTCTGAGTCAACCGAGTCAAAAGGGCTGCAATCCTGGAGAAGTTCTCTACGAATTTTTGGTAGTACCTGGCCAACCCAAGAAAGCTGTGGATCTCAATCACGCTGGTTGGCCGACTCCAGTTCTGCACAGCCTCTACCTTTGCAGGATCCACCCTTTATCCCTTCCTTGGACACTACATGGCTCAGGAACCCTACACTTTCAAACCAGAATTCACACTTGGAAAATTTAGTGAACAACCGGTACTCTCGGAGGGTTTCCAGGACCATCCTCAAGTGTTCGGAGTGCTCCTCCTCACTCTTGGAGTATACCAAGTTGTCGTCAATGAAAACGATCACAAAACTGTCAAGGTACTCTTTAAACACCCTGTTCATCAGGTCCATGAAAGCAGCTGATGCATTGGTTAGACCAAAAGACATTACTAGATAGTCGTAGTGGCCGTAGTGAGTCATGAAGGCAGTCTTTGGCACATTGCAGTCCCGGATTCTCAGCTAATGGTATTTGGACCTCAAGTCTATCTTAGAAAACTATCGTGCCCCCTGCAGTTGGTCAAACAAATCGTCTATCCTCGGCAGTGGGTAATGATTCTTGATTGTCACTTTATTCAGTTGTTTATAGTAGATGCACATGCGCATCGACCCATCCTTCTTCTTCACGAAGAGCACCGGAGCACCCCATGGTGACACGCTCGGCCGAATGAAGCCTAGGTCCAGCATATATTGCAATTGCACTTTTAACTCCCTGAGTTCGGCCGGTGCCATTCTATAGGGTGGGATGGAGATTGGTTTCACCCCGGGCTGCAAATCAATTCAGAAATCAACCTCTCTACTGGGCGGCAACTCCTTGGGAAACTCATCAGGGAACTCGCAGACTACCTGAGTTCCACCGACGTCCCCTGTCACATCTCCCTTTTCCTCGGCCACGTATATGAAGGCCAGGAAGGACTGGCAACCCCTTTGTAGCAGTTTACGAGCTTTAAGGATTGAGATGGCCCCAATCGGCTCGCTCCTCCCTTCTCCTTGGAAGGTGAACTGCGGCAACCTGGGCTTGCTAAACATGACTGTCTTAGTCCTACAATCCAGCAACGCAAAGTGCTCTGCTAACCAATCTATGCTGAGAATGACATCGAGTTCAAGCATGGGCAGGAGTGTCAAATCTGCCCTCAATGCATGGCCGCAGATGAGCACTTCATAGTCTCGAAAAATTGCTTCAGTAATAATTGCATCGCCCATAGGCGTTGATACCACAAATGGCCCATCGAGCAAGGAAGGTGCCATAGGTAATTCAGCAGCAAATTTGGCAGATACAAACGAGTGCGTGGCGCCCGGATCAAACAAAACATAAGCAGCAGACGAAAATACTAAAATAGTACCTGTTACCACTGCTCTAGATGCCTCTACCCCATCACGGTTCATGGCATAAACTCGGGCAAACGGTTTCTTAGAGTGACTAGCCTACGGCCCTCTGCTCTGCATGTGACCCTTCTGTGCCACTGACCCTACTAACATCGGCGTCTTTCCTCTTGATATCTCATATCTCTGGCCACCTCTGTCCGAGCAATTCTTCCTAAAGTGTCCAACCTGGCCACATCTGAAGCATGCATCTGTGCGTCCATAGCAAGGCCCCCAGTGTTTCCAATTACAACAACCACACTGCGGCACGTATGTCTTCTAAGCAACGCCCACGTACTGTCTCTGCTTGTCTCGCCGCCCCTGACCCTGAGCCTCTGCGGCCCCGGCTACTATTGTGCCCACGACTCTGCTGGTGATCTTCGGCGATCACAGCTCCCTCCGAATGCCACGACCGACCTCCAAATTCTTGAGGCTAGAACTTCTTCTTAGGCGGCCCATCATTTCTCTCGAACGGCACCAGTGCTTCCTTCCGAAGGGCCTCATCCACCACCCAAGCAAATGTGGAGTCCTCGGTGTAATGAGCCTGTCTATCTGAGGTGTCAACCCTTCCACGAACCATTTCACCCTGGCAGTCTCAGTAGCCACTAGAGTTGGGTGGTACCTAGAGAACCAGGTGAACTCCATTTCATAGCTTGCTATTGTCATCCCTCCAGACTGGTGCAGCAACTCAAAATCTTGTGCCCGCTTATCGCGGACACTCATCGACAAGTACTATTTATCTACAGCTGCTCTAAATTTCTCCCAGGTGAGAGGTGGTGCGTGTGCTGCCCTACGACCCCTCCAGGTATGCAACCAGTACTTGGCAAGTCTCATTAGCTGCAGGCCAACCATGCAAGCCGCTGCCTCTAATGAACACCCCAGTTCTATACACAGCCCGTGATAGTCCCCCAGGAACTCGGTGACTTCCGGAAGCCGGTCCGTACCGGTAAATACTGGCAGCCAGAACTTGATGAAGTCTGCGTAAGTAGGTGCTCCTGGGTCCCTGACCTCCGACGCTACCTGCTCAGCCACCTCCAGTACCATAGGGGCCGCGGGTACCGGCTGGGGCGTCTATTGCCGCCGATGCATATGTTGTCTCAACTCCTGCTCCCTACGGAGCGCTTCTGTTAACTGAGCTAGCTGAGCCTGTAGCTGCACAACTGTAGAATCCTGGCCCTCTACCTCTGACTGCTCTCTTTCTCGGCCCTGACCTCGACCTCGGCCTCGACTCCGACGTTTGATGGAATTGCTACCGCTACCACTCAGAGCAGCATTTCGGGCCTCCATCACACTATCATAAAAAAAATAATGATTTCACCATTAATATTAACCAACTCATTAAATTATAATTTAAGTTACTAATCCCATGGTGCGCTGAGTGCAGTCATGGTTGCCTGATCTCGTAGCATACCATACCATACGTAGACATGCTAGCATATGCCTCGTTCGGTACCCAATTCTTAGTCGTAGTCAATACCTAACCTGAGGCTCTGATACCAACTTTATCACGCCCCGACTCAAGGTCGCGTGACCGGCCAGTGTACGTGTCAGTAACCCGAAGCCTACCCTATGCACTGACCAAAAACTTATAAAATACAACCAAACTGACATGGAAATCATGAACAAAGTAACAGTACCAAACTTTATTAGTTGCTTAAAAATAGTTTAACCAAACCAAGTTAGAAAATATAACAAGTTTTAAAGAAACATCCGAAAGTTTTCAAAGAAGACATCTCAATGTTTTACAAATCAACTCAGTGCATACACTTGACTCTACTCAACCACAACTACGACTATATTACTACCAGCTATAAGATCTGCACCCATGCCTGCCCTCCAATCGCACCATGCCACCAAGCCGTACCTCACTGGTCGGGCTTTGCAAAACAACAATAAATAAACCGTGAGTTCGCGAGGAACTCAGTGATCGATTCTTTCGAACCTTCACTTAAATCCTCGGCAAGATAACATATGCAAATATATTAAAACAGATGAGGAATTATAAATTGATCACACCATAGTAGTTAGCCATTTTGCCAAGTCATAAGAACAAGTAAACCGGTCTCTTCAGCCCTTAACAATTTTACTGTAGCTCGGCCTCTAATGGCCTAAGAGGTGTGGAAGGTTTGGTGCTCCTCTCTACAAAACCAGGCCGGTCGGCCATTCAAAACCAGCCCATCCGGGCATCTCATACTAGACATTCATCTCTCGGATCCATCGACTAGGATGGCCACTAGCCTCACAAATCCTCCGAGTTAGGGATAGCTAGTCCCACCCAACTTGGGTCTATCATCGGCGTGGCCCACTAACGGAATCTCAAGATCCTCCGCCACTCGGGTTTAACACCTAGCAGGCCCGCTGGTGCAATCTCAAGACCCTATAAACCGCTGAGTCGTGTGGTAGTCATTCGGCTAATGACACTCCTCAGTAGACCATCTCAACCACAATCGAAATCAGGTTGTGCAATTTCCCTGTGTTTTGCTTTTCGGGCATTGCCCATATCCGACCCTCCCCTTCGGGTCGCACTATTAGAGTATTGATACCCGCTAACTATCCCTAGGTGTAGAACCTAACAAGTGTACCTTGACTCTCAGTTGATTGTCACAACTAAATGCTGAAACCTTTCTTTCTAAATTTATTAGAACATGCCGATCTTAGACGAATACATGGGCTGCCATTATCGACAACATATGCCAAGAATAATTATCCTATGAGTGCCGAATTAAGAGGATAAATTCAAAAGCAAAACAATAAGTAACAAGCAGCATACATGGTAACGATTGATCATAATATCTGAGAATTTATGAGACATTTACTTTGATCTATATGTCATTCCAATCCTATCCATGTATGTACTAGCAAGAACATTTCCTTAAACATGAGGATCTAGATCTATAGCTACTAACAAATTTTATGATGAGCGGCAGTTCATAATATAATTAAAATCTCACACCACACAAGTAAATATGAAACGAGTCAATCTAACATGAAACCTCGCATAGATAGTTTGATCAAACTTGTAATTCCACCCTTACCCTTGCTTGGCCGACTTGAGCAGCATAATACCTTGCTTGGTCGAGCCCTTTAGGGAAGATGGGCATGCTTGCGACAACCAAACCAAAGCATCAATATAGAGATCTAACTTTTAACGAAAATAAGGCGAACCAAGAGTTAAAGACAATTGAGGAAATTGGGGAAAATTTTGGCATAACCTTTCCCCTTTTTCCTCTACTCGGCCAACCCATAAAACACGAAAAATGTGATCTAAAACATGAGATCACAGCTACACTAATCATTTAGAGTTCAGCCACGAGAAAAAACCACATCGATCAACAAGAAAACTTGCAAAAGAAACTCGATTTCAAAGATTGCTAGGTTCGGCCACTCGCCTCCCCTCACAACCAAACTAACCACTCACCTCGATCGGATTACGAGGTAGCCTCGATGAAGACGAATCCCGATTTCCTCGGGCATCGACGCGAATTTGGCGTCGATCACAATTCCCCTCGATCCCCTTCCTCTTGGGCTACGTGCAACTCTCCTCTTTGAGCCGCATGGTGGCTTGGGTGAGGGGTTTTATTCCCCTCATCTCTTGACTAAATTACCCCCATCTACTCACTTACCTCCTCATCCGACTCCACCTAACTCGGATCGAGTCCTGACTCGATCTGCGAACCCAATCTCAACCCAACTTGAGTCGACCAATGTACTCATCCACCCAATTGCCAACAATAGGCTATAATTTAAATTTATTATACCTTCTACTCGTGGCGATCTCGCGACTCGATCCGGCTAGTTCCCGACTCGATGGGCTGCACCACGAAATTTTTATATTAGGAAACACAGGAATTACAGATACATTCTCTATTGATGATAGAATTAAGTTCGGGAGGACGAGAGGAGGTCCAAACAATGGACTCCTTATTTTCTCGAGTCCTATTTGTTACCCAATGGGCAGCTTTGTTTACATTACGGGATATGGGAATAAAAGATACATTGGAAAAATTCTTAACAATCTAAAAAATATGATGGACAACAAAGGTAACTTTCCAAGGGATGGCTGTTAAACGATTAAGGCAGTTTGTGAGCAGCTAGTAGTCCGACTCTACCACCACATTCAACAATTGTTTAGATAAGGCAAGGTTCAAAGCAAAGCAAACTACCATTCCTTCACAAAAAACAATAGAATTAGCAGTAAAATAATTATAGGAGGTAGATAAAAAAATACCAAGATGGTTTTGGAAGATACAACCTGAGCCACCTTCATTAAGCTTGAAGGAGCCATCACAGCTAATTTTAATGAAGTCAGTGAGGGGGGGGGGGGGGGGCATTGCCAGCGAGGGGTATAGTCGCTAAAGGATTATTTCCCTCATAGATGTATCTGTTCTTATACTGATTTGTAAAAATGAAAATACTTGTTATATCATTGAGACTGGAAAGTTTCTCTTCACCATGCAAAACAGAGTTTCTAAAAAACCATAAGAACCCTAAGGTGTTAGCAACAATGGCTGAGGGACCAGAATTTTCGTTGGAATTCGAGTCCTGCAGCAGCCAGCTGCCAGAACACCAGGTATTTCTTAAGGAAAAATCAAAATTCAGTTTGGAATCCAAGAGAGACCAAATATCAGAAGCAAAAGTACAATCACAAAATAAGTGAAAAATGGATTCCTCTTCCACATTACAAAAAACACAAGTATTAGTATTTGAAATACCCAAATGAAATAATCTCGATCGAGTTAATAAGTGGCCATGAAAAAACTTCCATAAAAAAAGTTTCACTTTCGGGGAAGTCATCAATTTCCAAACACGAGGCCAAATCTGATTAAAACCATTAGGAAGTCGGTTTAGATTTTTCAGAAATATGTAAGCAGAATAAGAGGAAACCTGATCAGACCCCTCCAAATCCCAAACAAAAAAATCCACATAGGGATTCTTTGGTAACCGAATACCTTCAATGGCAGCCCCCAATTCTTTATTGCGGACAGAATTAATAATGAAGCTAGACCAATTAAGATTATTCATCAAATTAGGAGCATGAGTAATAGAGTTGAGCAAATTAACATTGATAAAAGTAGGTTTAATAGCTAAAGGGAGCCTAAGAATCCAGATATCATTCAAAAAGGAAGTGTTGGTTCCAGAACCAATAATTTTGTGAAACTCAAATTTAAGAGCATTAAAAGCCTCCATAAAGAGCTTCCAAGCCAAAGAGGAAGAAATATCATAAGAAGAGAAGCTAACAACATGGTATTTTATTTTAACAATGTTAACCCAAAGAGAATCTTCATTGTTTAAATAAGATTGAATTCTTTTGGCATGCAGAGCAATTCTTTTGTTATGAAGATCATAGATGCCTAATCCCCCAAATTGTTTAGGAAGAGAAATAGTATCCCAATTAAGTAAGTGCATACCCTTTTTATTAGAATCACTGTTCCAAAGGAAATCTCTAATTTTATTTTCAATTTTGTTAGAAATATCATGATTGAACCAAGTAACAGAAAGAGCATGAATCGGAATAGAGTTAAGCACAGACTGGATCAAAATAAGTCTACTTGCTTGGGAAAGCATGTTAGTTTTCCAGTTGCCTAACTTGGAATCAATCATAGCAAGCATATGATCATTAGATCTAGCGGGTCTCCTATGAGCAATCATGGTACCCAAGTACTTAAAAGGAAAGCTACCTGATTTCATGAGAAGAGAGCTAGAGATAGATCTTCTAACAGAAGCAAGAGTAGACTTAGGAAAGTAGACTTCAGATTTGTTGAGGTTCACTTTCTGGCCAGTAAGAATTCAATAAGTACTGAAGATAGATTTAAAGGTATCAATGCTTTTAGAGTTTGCTTTAAAAATGAGAATAATGTCGTCGGCAAATATAAGGTGACTAATAGCAAGATTCTTAAGCTTAAAAGGAGTAAGTCTATTACAGTTAATAGATTCATTAATTAAATTAGATAAAGTCTGAGCTACCAGAATATAGATAAAAGGGGACGAAGGGTCTCCTGGTCTAATACCCTTAGTAGCAGGGACAAAATGAGAAACCTGAGCATTAACCAAGCAAGCAATAGAGGAATTGGAAATGCACATCTTAATCCAATTAATAAATTGAGGAGGAAAACTAGTGGAGGCTAAAACCTTTAAAATAGCATCCCATTTAAACATATCAAAAGTTTTTTCAAGATCAAGCTTAACAATTATAAAAGGGGTCTTACTTTTAGAGTAATAAAAGGAATGAGATAATTCCTAGACCACCAAGATGTTATCATGAATATTCCTCCCCTTAACAAAAGCAGACTGCTCTTTGGAGATCAAAGAGGGAAGCAAACCTTTTAATCTATTAGCATGTAATTTAGCAATGATTTTGTAAGAAATATTAGATAAAGAAATAGGCTTGTAATCTTTCACCACTCTAGAACTAGAACATTTAGGAATACATGTAAGTAGAGTATTATTCCAGATTGCAAGTAAACAAACACCAGAGTGAAAGGAATTAAGCACATCACAGAAATCATCTTTAATAATAGACCAATACTTGATATAGAATTCAACAGTAAAATCATCATGCCCTAGACTTTTCTCATTTGCAAGGGATTAGATAGAATCCTAAACCTTAGAAGAAAGAAAAGGACCAGTTAAAGAGCTAAAAGAATCATCAGAGATACAATTAAAAGCAGGCCAAACAGCTTCACCAGAAAAAGCAGTAGAAGCAGAAGCCCATAAATTAGAGTAATGAGAAACAAACTCATTAAGAATAAGCCTATTATCAAACACAGAAGTATGATTACCAGTCTTTATAGAAGAAATAAAATTAGTTCTACAACGCATGGTAACAATACGATGATAATAAGCTGTGTTCTTATTACCATCCCGAATCTAAGCAAACTTAGACTTAGCCCACCACTTGAGGCAAACCTGCAGGGCACTAAGTTTAAAATCTAAAAAGGGGGGAGGGTTAGGGGCCTCTTCTAGAGCATCAGCAGGGTGAATCTCCTTAAGAGTGTTATTTAAGTTATCCTCAATTTTCCTAAAATATTCATATTCCAATGACTCAAAGCTCCTCTAGTAATGTGGAGTTTTCAAGAGAAGCTAGAGCTGGTGCTAGTAGGTAAACTATCATTCCAGGTAGAATCAATGACATGCTTACAATCCTCATACTCATTCCAAAATTTTTGAAATCTAAATAACTTATTCTTGGTCTGATTATTAATAGGAATAGTAATCAAAAGGGGTATGTAATCAAAAGTGACCCTAGTAAGATAAGTAACATCAGCATTACCATAGAAATGAAGCTAGACTACATTAGAAACTCTATCAAGCCTAACTAAAAACTTATCAGATCCTACTCTATTGTTTGTCCAAGTAAAGTTGCTACTAGAGAAAACCCATGTCAATAAGACCACAATTCTCAACAATAGATTTAGTTAACCTGAAAACAAAACCACCAGACTTATTAGAACTATTGAGAATACAATTAAAGTCACCCATTAAAAGCCAAGGGTAACCAATAAGATTCATATTCATATTCGTATTCATATTCATATTCATATAAGAGTTCCACAACAAGGCCCTAACAGTAGGGTCACTATTGGCATAAAAAGCAGAAAGTAAAAAGGAAACACCATTACCAACTATATTTTTGGTCTCCATAGTTTTCTCCAATTTTGGTTTTGGTCCTTATAGTTTTAAAATTTTAGTTTTAGTCCCCACACTTAACTTCCGTTTAGGATTTGGTCCCTACCGTTAAATAAGGTTTAAATGGTGCTGACGTGGAGCCTACAGGGACCAACTTTGTAAACTATAGGACTAAAACCAAAATTTTATATACTGATGACTAAAACTAAAATTTTGTAAACTATGGGGACTAAAACCAAATTTTAAGTAATTATTTTTCCTAATAAATATAAAAAATTATATGATATTACCTGGCTCGACTCAGCCTGGCTCGAAAAAATTCGTCCCGACTCGGCCTGAAAAAATTCGTCCCGACTCGGCCTGAAAAAATTCGTGCCCGACCCGGTCCGGCCTAAAAAAATTCGTGGCCGACCCGACCCGAAAAAATTCGTGCCCAACCCGGCCCAAAAAAATTCGTGCCCGACCCGGTAGTTTGTTGAAATGGGCTTAGATCTAAATCTTTTATTAGAAGAGCCAATTAAGTTAGGAGATTTAGCAGAGGGCTTAGCTTTAGCTTTACCCATAGGAGGTTTTTCATTCTTTCTGAAGTTTAAAGGAGAATTAAACACCTCAGCCTAAGTACTAAAAACTATGTCAAGGTCTGAAGCAAGTTCAAGAACAGACCTAGGAGTAGGACTTGGATTATTAGAGCTATTGCTAATATGATTTTTAGCCTTAGGGGAATAAGAAGAATTACTTCTAGTAGACTTATTAAAGTGTTATTTGGTTAGCAAAAATTATTTTTTGATTTGATTTCAGTAAAATTGAAAACTTGATTTCGAAAATTTAATTTAGTTTCTAGTTTTCAGTTTTCTGAAAATGCGTTTGGTTAATGAAAATAATATCAGTTTTATTTAGTTGAAACCAGTGAATATTTATTTGGATATAAAAAATAATATTAATTTTTCTTGAATATTTTTAGTAGTAATTAAATGTTTAGTGAGTTTACAAAATTAAATGTTTGCTAATATGATTATAAAATATTTATATGATTTAATTAATTAGGTTATTGGTAATTTAAATTTTTTTTTGTTCAATTAGATATAAATTAATAGTTATTATAACAAATTTAAAAAAAATAAGTCCAATGGTCTAAAATTAGTTTTGATTAAATTATAAATAAATTAATTTTAAAAAAATTAAGTTATTTAAAATTTGGGTTTGAGTCAATTAGATATAAATTAGTTTAATTAATTTGTAAATTTAATATAATAGTTTGAGTTGAAAATGATTATTTTTATTTTTAGTTTTTAAAATTAGATAAACTTTGATTTGTTTTTAAATTAATTAATTTTATAAAAAATATATTTATAATTATAAAGTTGCCACTTCATTTTGATAACGAAACTGACAGTCTCGAAATCACAAAAAACAATATTATGGTGTTTTCATTTTTATTAAGAAAACTGATTTCGTTTTCATTCTGGTTTCGATTCAGTTTCATGAAAACGTTGGACCAAACACGTTTTCCTAAGCAGTTTTGGTTTCAGTGAAACTAAAATCATAAAAACAGACTTGATTTCGTTAACCAAACAGACCCTAAAAGTTTTAGTGTTAGCAGAATCATTAGCCACAGTTTTAGGAGATGCACTAACATTCTTGAAAGAGCCATTAGAAGGAGCATTCACATAAGCAGGAGAAACAAAACCATTTGAATAAGAAGACATTTATACCTGAACCATTCTCACCTTCTACCATAGGATCCAGATTTCTATCAGAGGTCCGAGCACGGCCATCATTCTAGGGGGGAGATTAGTGTGCACTACGAGGATGATTCCAACAAAATTTCCTTTGGACTTCAAGGTCTAGCCATGGGTTCAAGGTCAAGAGGAGCAACCGAAGGGGCAACTTTAGAAAGAGGGTCGGTAGAAACCTGACCCGATTCAGAAATAGTCATAGAATCCTCACAAGCATTCGAGAAATTAGTATGTAAATAATTCGAAATAGGTTCAGAAACCTTAGAGTTAAGTTTTTGTAAAAGAATAGGGCAATCAGATTCTCTATGCCCAATCAGGCCGCATTGAAAACAGATGGAAGCTAGGTAGATTTCATAGCCACGAAGAGACCAAGGGACTCCCGTCAAAAAAAACTTCGTAGATTCCATCGAGTTAAACCGAAAAACAAAGAAATTTTCATCTAAATCGAATACGGATTGAAAACCATGAAGATACCAAAGGCGATTTGCCCACGAACGGACAACATCCAAAGGAGGCGGTTTACCGAGAAATTTTCCGATCAAACTCATTTCCCAGGGGTGTCTAAGGGATTGAATTTGATCGAAAGTATATGTAACGCGGTCAAAAGTAGTCGATTGAATTTTAGAGAAGAGAATGGAAGAGGTAGTAAATGACCCTTGTTTAGGGTTGGAGTTTTTTGAGGATCTCGGCCCAAGAATAGGGTTTAAACGGAGAGGCAGAACCACCACTATTCTGCAAGGGTTTACCATGAACACTCGTCGATGCCTTGGGCAGAGGCGGAGAGGAACCCTCAGCCCTTGTCACGACATCTGTAAAAGGGGCGATGAAGTCCCAACCCTCGACTGAGGGCGAGTAGAAGACGATGGGGCTCTAGAGGGAGAGGAGAAAGAACTCCTGTCTTGAAGCGGCGTCTCAAAAAAAAGGGGCTCAGAGCACCCCTTCGACGATTGAGGACAGATCACGACCAAGGAACTCGGTGCCACAGGCATAGACACTTCATCAGGGGGATCCGGGGCGGGGGGGGAGGAGGGAGGAGGTCATCGAGGAAACCCTAGGGTTTGCCATCGTGAGCAGAATCGCCAAAAAAATCGTCGCTTAGGGGAAACCCTAGCATAGCGACTCACTCAGCAACTCTTGAACATTTATTAAATGTAAAATTATTTATTACATTACAAGAAAAACGAGCATCAGTGACGGATAAAATCCGTCACAAACTGCCCAGATTTATGACGAATTTGTCACAGCGTGAAATGAATTTTTTTTTCCAAAACAATGACGGATTTGTGACAGAAAATCTGACACAAAACGGTTTCGTCACAAATTAGTCACTAAATTTCTGACAAATTTGACCTAGATTTTTTTATATATATCATTAGTGACATAATAGTGACTGATTTCATTTCCGTCACTAATATTCCGACACTAATTTGTCATTGATTTTTTTTCATCATATCCCTCACAAATCCATCACTAAGCCACCACATAACAATGACAGAAGTAGAAATTCGTCAAAAAATTAGATTAAATATTATTAAAGCAAAATTTATCATGTTTAGTCTCACATGGGTTAAAATTATTATTATTACTTATTCTTAACAATCATAAATATAACTTTTTTTAGTCCCATATGGATTAATTTTTTCATCTAATTTTCTTAAATTTTAAAAATTGATACCTCATGAAACCTAAAGTTTACTATCATACTATCTTTTATAAATTTCTTTAAAATATTGTAAAAGTATTAATAATAATATTATATTATATTAGTATAGATTATTATAATATAGTATTATACTATAATATTATAATATATTATTATATATATAATAGTATATTATTATATTATAATATTATAATATAATTGATATATTTTTTATGCATAAAAAAATAATAATTAATATCATAATTAGTGATGTAAAATTTAATTTCGATCATCAATATCAATGACAGATTTTTTGACGAAAATTTTTTCGTCACAAATTTTTGTGACGGACACATCCGTCACAAAAAAAGCAAAGGGATCATTAGCCATGAGACTTTCGGCGACGAATTTTATGATGGAAATTTTCATCACTGATACCCTTCAGTGATGAATTTTCAAGCATCAATGACAGATTTTTCCGTTACCGCATGATGTATGTTTTTCTTGTGGTGTTAGTTAATTAGTTAGTATGGATTCAGATTTAAATACTAATTAACCTAAAAGTAAATTAATTAAATTATTGTTTAATTAAATGATTAATGTAATTAAATATTAAAGATTGATGACTTGAATAAGCAACTGTGATGGAGATCAGTCAACTCCTTGTGCTACAAGTTTAGACTTTAATGAACACTCCAAATCTAACTTGGTCTTCGTTGACAGACTTATCCCTAATGTTTATGACCTGGGGTCCACATTTTATCTGTTAATTGAGTCAATATGCCGTGAAATGTAATCCATGTCTAGGACTATAATCAAAATAAATCTTTATTTCTGTAATCCCACAATTAATATATAACTGCACACAAATGATTATTTGTTAATGATATATAAATATACCAACAAAACAATTACTAATTAAGAATAATAAGAAAATAGATGTTTCTTTCATTTAGATGGGAAAATTAATTATAAGTGTTTTCCAACATCCTGGAGAGACCATTTTTTAAATATTAAGAAAAAAAACCATGATAGATTCATAATATCTTGTTAATTTCCAATGACCTGGTCATCATGCAATAGAAGCCAATTGAGATTAATCTCACAAATCACAATCAAAAGACTACCAACATTAATTATTTATACCAATTAAAAAGAGGAGCAATCTTCAATAATTAATTGTCCTAATTAAACGTAACACACTAGAAGATAAAATAAAATAATCAAGTCACTAGGTATGAATTAATTAAGCAAACTCTGATCATATTTCAAGAGATAATTATGCTACCAATTATGGGTAGTACAGTTGATGGTAACTTGTTGAACGTTACCTAAATATTTAAAATTCAAATCCTAATATAATTATCTATTGTGATTTTTTATGAAAAAGAAAAAAAGATAATTATGTTGTCCGCACTATATATTGTATTGGTTTGATGGATAAGATACTAAGTCTTGCAAGCTTTATTGGCACGAGATTTCACATCATGCATGCAAATGTTGATGGTCCAAATGAAATATTTTGAGAACCTATATAATTCTGAGAATTTAGAATAAGGTTTTACAAGTGTTAATAGGTTTAGGAGGATACTTGATTGACCAGAATATATACATCACTAATAAAATAGTTTCTAATAATTAGGCGGCTCGCTTGTTTTATTATTTTGTTGTATATTTTTCAATAGAAAATAAGTTGGCAATTAGAAAAAGGTTGGGATTTAATGAACTAAGATTACTACTCTCTACCTCATTTCTAGTAATAATAGTTTTGTCTATTTTTTGTGATTTTTTCAATATTATACTTCAATAGTAGTAATAAAAGTAATTAAATATTATTAATAATTAACTAGTTAATTAACTTATTTTATTTTATCTTGAAGTAGGATGACATCAATAATATTTAATTTTGTGTCATCATAATTGATCTGACTTTATTGTTGTTATTTTTATAAATTTTTAGATACTAATTTAAAATAAATTTTATGTCTATTAATTTTAAAATATAAAAATTTAGAAATAAAAATTTAATTTGTCTATAATTTTATTTCTATAGATCAATTATGTTTGTAGTGTGAATAATGTCAACATTATATTTTAATATATATTAGTTATAATTGTATGTGTGGTGCATTACTTGATAGTTAAACAATTCAATAATGTTGAAAAGGGTATTTTGGGCATTGGTCTTGTTATTCTTAATTCCACAATCATAAAAATGAATAATTATTATTTATTTATTCATAATTTCAACCAAACAATATAATATTATTTCTAATACATTCCAATCTACTTATTCATTATCTATTTTATTTTTTTTATCTATTCTTATTTCTTAATTCATATTTGAATTAACTCAACATATATAATCACCAAAACTTATCATTTTTATTGTATGAATTTCAAAAGGTCTTCTAAAAGATTTGACTTATTAATTTTTTATGTTATTTTTTTTAATCATTTTGCTTAGTTTAATTAGTTTAATTTGATTGCATTTGGTCACCCTTGATGCTATAATTAGGTTCTATGAATACAATTTGGTGGAGTAAAGACTACATCAAATAATAGTGCAGTCATGGTACTACATATTTCAAAGCAGCACCAAAATTATTCAAGTTTTAGCCACATTTGGATTCATATTATCAATGAATTCTCAAATTAGTCAAACTACACTATCTAGTTATGTGTTGTTTTTTATCCTAAAAAATACTTTCATATATTTGTTACTAATAATATTTAATTATTTTAAAAATATTATATATAAATTAGGTTCATGGTGAGATTCCTCGATTGGATGCCATATTTCCTCACTTTATGATCAGATTCTCGTACTTTTGATCCCACGATCAAATTTACTCACATCGTGGCTAAATTTTTATATTTTATGGTTGAATTTTCTTATTTTGTTGTCAGATTATCTCACTCTGTGGGTAGATTTTCTCACTTTGTGATTATATTTTCTCATTTTGTGACTAGATTCTCTCACTCTAGGGTTAGATTTTTTACTTTGTCAAATTCCCTCATTTTGTGATTTCCTAATTTTGTAGTCAAATTCTCTCACTTTGTGGTCAAGGTTCTTAACTTTATTACTAATTTCTCTTACTTTGCTATCATACTTTCTCGTTTTGCAGCTAAATTTTTTCACTTTGTGGTCAAATTCTCTCACATTGTGAACGGATTCCTTTACTTCGTGGACAGGCTCTCCCAGATTATTTGGAACAAAAGTAAAAGTAATTTCTATGATTAAAAAAAAGAAAATTTTCTTAGGATAAAAAACTAAAAAAAACATGTTTTTATTGTACTTGAGGAAAAAATATAAAAGCTGTTGATGTCATGTATAAAAAACAATAGCTTGACTGCTTTGAGATAAGTGTTGAAACACTTGTCATCCTCAATTATGAGAATAGGAATTAAATATGCGAGAGCTTTCTTTTTGGGAGCTCTGGTTCTAAATCCTCAATTACAACAACATTCGCCTCTTTTTCTTAAGGAAAAAGAAAATAAAAGGTGTATAATATATGTGTGGAATTTACAACTCGTTTGAAGAGAAAAAATTAAAAATATGTGTCAAATAAGATTTCTTTTTTATATATTTGTGCCATTTGGTTGGATATTAATTACATGTTTATTTATATTATAACGTGTTATCTTGGATTTGAGATTCAATATATTTCATCCACCATTCAAGCTTTCTTTTATTTTAATGTCTACATCATTGTTACTTAAACTAAGAATAAAATGTTTTCAAGCAAAAATAGGATACGCTGAGAACCGACCAATATTACTGCTTTGATGTAAGACTGCTACCTGAGTCGATATATATAATACTTTTGGTATCAGGAAGGAGATTTATGATTTAAGTACTAGCGAATATAATCCAATGAATTACTGAAACATGTGTTAAATTAATATTCTATTGAGGATTCCAAATCAATCAACCTGTCTCTGCTAATTCCACCTCACTTAAGGGCTATAAATTTTATATTTGGTTAAAAAAATTAATATATGATCTCACTACATTTGATGTAAGGTGAGGATAGGAAGGAAAGGTGTTTCCCTTCCCTAATTCAACCTCATTAGCATACAGGAGTCTAAAGTTATCAAAATAAGCAAATAACATATTGCACTTGCCAAGAAGCTTCTCTATCAAAATAGCTAGTGTGATCTGAAAGCTCAGTCAATTCATTGCATGTACAAGATGGGAAAGCCTGCAAGCTAAGCAAGTTGCCTTTAGCGCAAGGGAAATTTGTTCAGTAAGCAAGTTGCTTTATATATATATATATATATATATATAGACTCACAATATATACATATAAACTTTAATTATATATGTCGATGGTCATATATGGTCTGTCCGAAATCTGAAAGATCCATTAAAAAATATAATGCTTGAATGAAAAAGAAAAGGATGCTTGGCTTTCACATGCTATCCTTTTCAAAAGCTGCTTCTAGCTATTATGCAACCACTTGCACTATATGAAACATGTTTTAATTTGATAGAATATTAACAATGCACCCACTTGCAAATTATCAGCATTGTTATATTCACGTGATTATTGTAATCATGTTTCAAATCAATTGGCTACTTTTGAGCCTCGATTGTAAGTAAACTTGAATTTTTAGTGAATTTGTTTGCATGCAACAAAGCACTCACAAAGGTTACTCATTGTGAATGTAGCTGTGATAAATAGCTCAAGTCTTGAGTAATTGATTCCGAACATCTTTGAATTTTAAGTGTACCAATAAGATATAACAAAAGCGATTCCAGATCGGAAGTGACTTGAAACATCTTATGCTTGGAAGATTATCAAACAAAAGATCTTGTATCTCTAAACCTCCAGTGCCAACATCTTGCTAATAACATGCTATCTGATGATCTGAATGACAAAATCATGCAGTAGTTGACGGTCCATATTTTTTTTTTATGTAAGAAAACTTATATTAATCAATATGTTTGATAGATACAAGCTAAGGGGAAGAAGTAGGATGTACAATGAGCGAATGACATAGAGAAAACCCACGGGGAACATAGATTTTTACAAAGGGTGAAGAGATTTGCTCCATCAATTGCAAGTTCAACCAAACTTTTCCCTCATACGTTTCTCCTCATTTCTAAATATGATTATTTCTCTCCATCCAAATAAGTGATTTCTAAATCATGATGGCCCCTAGCTTTTCCTTGATTTTTTGGTGAGCTTCGTGTTGATTCGACGCCATGGCTTATAGATGATATTGAAGAAAGAAATATGACAAAGTTCTAGCATTTTCCTCCAACCCGTGACGGTGAAAGGACAAGCATTTAGGACATCTACATGAGATTCATCAAAAGCATGGCAAAGAACACAATTTCCATCAATCTGCATATGCCATTTGAGTAGTCTATCTTTCTTCAGTAGGCATCCTTTAGAAGCAAACCAAAAGAAAATAGAGATAGATTCTGGGCAGTGTTTGTCCCAAATGAAAGAGGCAACCGGATCGACTACCCCTCGATAAGACAGAATGCGATCAAAGGATTTGGTAGAAAAGACCTCATTTGTTGTCCATTTTCAATTAAAAGAGTCCGGACATGAACTAGCAAGAATAGGTGAAAGATAATGTGCAAGAGTCTCAATACGTCCCAAAGGGACTTGGTTGGTGAACCGAATATCCCAACCCCTCACCATATTTTCATTATCCAAGTCTTTCGCTTCAGCCACAGTGGAAAGCGGGTTTTCCGATAAAATGTAGAGATCTGGGAAGATGCTTGCCAAAGTCTGCCCATTAAACAAGGGTCTGTCCAAAGTCGAATAGATGAGCCGCCATTTACATGGTAGGTTAGAGAGGCATTGAACTGGCTCAAGCCCTTGAGGATACCTCTCCAAACATAGGATGGTTTATATCTTGTGTAATGTGGGTGAAACGGGTCTATCATTTGAGAAAAGATGATATTTGTCCAAAGCTGGCCAGAGTTAGTTCTGAGTTTCCATAGCCATCCCCCCAATCTAGACACATTATGTGAATCTAGACATAAGTTTCCCAAGCCTCCATTTTCCGTTCTCTCAGTAAGTGTATCCCAATTAACAAGATATTTTCCTTGTAAAGAAGCCTCCATATCACCTGCCCAGAAGAATTTCCTTCTTCTCTTCTCAATAAGCTTTAAGACCCACTTGGGTGCCTCAAAAATAAAGAAGAAATAAGAAGCTTGGCTTGATAGAACACTGTTGATCAGAGTGCGATGACCAACACGAGAAAGTAGGGAACCTTGCCAAGAAGCTAAAACTTTGTCGAATTTGGAAATAACTCGGTTCCAATCATCTTTGTGGAGAGCAAATAATCAATCGAAAAAGGAAGCGGCCTTACATCCAAGTATATTGGCCAGCAGTGGCGGAGAAGTAGAGTGTGAATTATCTATTAGGTGAAGCAGCCTTGTTTTGAAAGGATTAATTTGTAGACTCGAACTTAATTCAAAACATGTCATGAGTAATCTGAAGTTGGATAATGCCACCTCTGAAGTCTCATAGAAAACCACAAGATCATCAGCAAAAGCTATATGGTTGATTCCTCCCTCTATAAGATTTGAGAGAGCCCCTTTTATGAAACCAAGCGGCAGGCTCTTGGAATCAGTTTAGAAAGGGAGTCCATGACAATATTAAAAAGCAAGGGTGAGAGCGGATTGCCTTGCCGCAACCCGTGCTTGTATCCAAACGATTGCCCAATGGTCCCATTTGTGATGATTGAAGAGGAGGCCGAGGAGAGTAGCTGAGCAATGCAAGAAATCCATATTTGTGGAAAACCTCGTGCCTCCAATAAGTCAAGCAGAAATCCATGATTTATGGAGTCAAAGACCTTGGCAAAATTGACCTTTATGAAACATATGTTCTCATGTCTTGCCTTGCACGACCAAAGCGTCTCATTTACCATCATACAACAATCAAGACTATTTCTCCCCGTAGTAAAAGCACCTTGAGTATTATCAATGAGAGAGGGCATCAAAGTAGCCAATCTGTTTGCAAGCAACTTAGAGAAAATTTTTATTAAGCTCCCTTTAAGACTGATGGGCAGGAATTCCTCCAACCTACAAGCACCACTTTTTTTCGGAATAAGAACAATGAAAGCGTTGTTGATTCTTTTGATGAGATTCGGATTCCCAAAAATATCATTAAAAAGCTGAGTAAGAGTAGAGCCGAGGTCAGTCCAGTATGACTTGAAAAACTCATTTTGAATACCATCAAGTTCCAAGAATTTATGATTTTTAAGCTGAAGGATAACTCCCTTAACTTCTACCAACTTGACGGTCCATGTTGCATTTATTGTTGGAATCTGGTTACAACTCTAGAGTATATTTGTTTCATTGTATTGTATTGGATAAAAGTAAATAGAATAAGGAATTGATTTGTATCTATTATTTATTTAATGCATAAATTAAAAGAATATAAAATCCATCGTTTAATATCCTATCATATTGTATTCTATTTATTAAAACAAACATACCACTAAAGAGGCATAAGATTGTGTGAAACCATAGAAATATTCAAGATACAATTATCCTTAAATCTGAAAAAAGTTGTCCTAGTATAGCATTGGGTTACAAGGTTTTTCAAAAGTAGAAAAATGACACCACAATTAGTAGGGCTATATTCACCGGTCGAATTTAGAGAAAAAATCGATCCAACCCAACCAAGTATAATCATATCGGATCAAGTCAACATAAAAAAATTTCACCTCTCAAACCCGACCTAGTTCAGCTCAAGTCGAGTAATCGGATTTACCCGTTTAGGTAAAAATGAATTTTTAAAAATAAATTCTTAAAAAATATTTTAAAAATAATTAAAAATATTATATAAAAACAATTACAAATATATAAATAATCAGATCAGCGGATCCAGTTTGAAGTTCCAAATTTTGAAACCTAAGACCCAACCCAAATATGATCAAGTTTGATCAAATTGTACTTGACCTAACCTAAATAGTTCGAGTCGACTTGAATTCTCGAGTTCATTGGATAGACCCGACCCAATGAACAGTCCTAAACCACTAAGAAGCATTGTTATAAAGATTTAAGTATAGCTCTTTATGACCTAAATCATGCAAGATCAATATGCACAATATATATGTCAGACTCGGTCTAAATTGGATGAGTATCAAGACTGACAACAGTTCCAGTACTTAGTAATATAAGGAAACCTCATGTACAAAGTACGAGTATGTCAGGGACTCATAAGCCTATGAGGCACGAGACCAATGTTACATCTGTATGCCACAAATGTCATATCATCTGAATTTGACTTTCTTTTAGTTCACAATCTAGAGAAAGCAAGCACCCAAAATACACACTGCATATCGTTAAATACAGCAGTTCAGACAATACCACTAATAACATTATTGAGTACGGGTCCTGCTGTTCTCTGCAGCTCTAACTTGAACAAAATATGGGTGTGCCTGCAAGCAAACCATGCCAAAAGTCAAACAAGCATCATACTGCTCGAACTATGCTTGTAAAATGTTGGTTAAAGACAATCTGTCATTCAAACAGTTCATTCACGTTGTTCATCATCATACACAGCATTCATAAAGGATAGTATTTATATCTACCATTTGGGCCATTAACATATATATGAATTACTAGATTTGAGTCTGTTTCAGCATTTAAGATAAGTAGGTTTGTTAACGGCCACAAGGATTAACCATTTATTCTATGAAATGGCATGTACAGAGATTCTGATACGGATTATATATAGGTGACATGACAATTCCTATATTCTGATTACAGTGCAGGTTCATGAAGTTATTTAGTGCTACTCAGAATATAATTTTAAAAAGCATAAATTGAATGAAGTCCCAGATGTTATCATTGTAATTTTTAATAAAATGGTAAAAAGTCTGTACAATATCAGTCAATTAATGGTAAATCATAAAGACCATTTTGTTTGGATTATACCCTTCATGCCCTAGAGAGCACCTTGCAAGAATCAAGACCCCCAAGCATCCACTTAGAACAAATTGTCATCATGATATCCAAAATGGTAACAAATAGTAGGGCTGTTAAACCCGAGAACCCGACCCGACCTATTTGGGTTGGGTTGGGTTGGGTCGGATCGGGTACAATCCAACCAAACCCGATAATAATCAAGTCTAGACCCGGGTTTTAAAATTTGAAACCCGATGACCAAACCCAATGACCCGATTATTTATATTGTTTTAATTATTTTTAAAAATATTTAATTGAAAAAAAAATATTTTTTAATTACTTTTCAAAAAAAATAAAAAATTATTTTTAAAAACTCATTTTTACCTAATCGAGTAAACTCGACTACCCGACCCGACCCAAACTAGGTCGGGTTGGGTTGGATCGGGTTTGAGAGGTGAAAATTTTTGAACCCAACCCGACCCGATTACACTTGGTTGGGTCGGGTCGGTTTTTACCCTAAACCCGACCCGTGAACAGCCCTAACAAATAGTCTCTTAGATGTCTACAAACAATAAGGTAATAAATAAAAAAGACCTCACTTGTTAAGATGGCATCAAAAACCTTTCCTAAAGATACCGAATAGATAATATTAGCACACAATATTATAAAAAAATGAACAGTCACAAGGCCACATCAAAATAAGCTACAGTCTATGAAGGCTAAATAATATAACTACAAAAATCTTAATAAATGAACCAAAATAGAAACTAATTTACCATAGCTTCACGTGCTGTAAGTCTATCTTGGTGGTCATAGCGAAGAAGCTTATCAAGAAAATCAATAGCCTGAATGCCATACGCAAAAGAGTATTATAATCATACTAAAAGTGTGAAGTTATGTATTCCCAGAGCAAACCTTGGCACCATTATAAAGTTGCTTATTTAAGATCAAAGTAATCAAAATTCAATTCTTTTATAAGAAAAAGGTTTGCTTATTTAAGAGCAAACCTTTTTCTTATAGTATGTAGTGGAAACTTGTAAAGCTAAAAAGATCCTCTACCTCTGGAGAGACTAGGTGTTGGTTGTCTGCATTGATAAATTTAGACCAAGGCTTCCTGCTATGCCTGCATATGTGAGGTAAAATCAGTTTGTCATTCAAAAATGCTAATATGTTCGGAATATTCAAAATCAGTTTCAAATAGAACATAGAGAGTATTCAAAGCAAACCTTCCAACAAGGGCTTCAAGCTGTGGATCAAGCTCTAGCCGATACTTGTTCAAGTAAGCATTTAATTCATCTGTACCAAGTACCTGAAAGAAATTACCACCAGATAATTCTTTTAATGTACTTGACCAGTATTTAGCATTGAGGTGCAAGAATAGGAAAAATCAGGAACACAAAAATATCATGAAAATAGAACATGAACCTAATCCATATTAATAAATAAGTTACAACGGAAACAAAGTACAACAACCACATACTCTTTGCATAATTTAGAATCTTTAGAAATTTGTATTTTGTATGCATTATCAACATCATGGAGAATAAAAGCATATGCAAATAATATGGTAAAAATGAACTGAAGCATGAGCAATAACACCTTGACTAAAACATCTAAAACAACAAGACCTGAAACTCATTAATACCTTGGCAATTTTGACAAGCTGATCATGATTATCATGCCCATAAAAGAAAGGTTCCTTGCGAAATATCTGCAACCAAGGAAAGACTGCAGAACTCACCATCATGATAAATAAAAATTATCAATTAAACACAAAAAGAACTCTGGATTAAACATTGTAAATAAAAAAGTATTATAAGAATTAATCTCAAAATAGCCAGTGAGAAAGAACATACCATTCCAGCAAACATGCATCCAAGACTCCACATGTCCAAGGAGTAGTCATAATCCTGTAAGTCGACAAGAAGTTCTGGCCCCTTAAAGTACCTAAATGACAAGACATTAAGAGAAGAGTTCAAATTATTTAAGATATCTAGGTAATTAAGTTCCAAAAAGAAAATGTTGAGTAGATAGGTAAATTGGATCTATTTGGAGATTTATTAATATACAATGGACCTCCCCAAATGGCCCAACCCCATGTTGGCAGGAGCCCTAAGCGGCCGTGCATTGAGATCACCCTTTTTACACTAAATTTGATTGGGAGATCAATTTTTCCAAAAGTTTAAATTGTCATAAATGAGCCCTATATATTCATTTATATCCTCGGCCTCAACACATGTGGATGGGCGAACTAGATTAAATTAGCAAAATCCAACATTTGAACTAACTGAATGTAACTTGAGTTTATAATTTCAAAAAATAAGACACTGGCAGGATTGCAGGATTAAAGGATTGGAACTTATATCATGTTAAATTTGATTGAGTGACCAACTTTTCCAAAAACTTAAGCTATAAAAAACGAGTGATATCTATTCATGTCTATTCTTAAAATTTACTATCAACAGATTTACAAAATAATATGAAAAACTATTAGGAGTATTATGCTATTGTTGCACACAACAGTATGCACATTGTGAAAACAACATCAAAAGTTTATATACTCAACCCAACCTTGATGCAACACGAACATTATACTCCTTCCCTGGATGGTAGAACTCGGCAAGGCCCCAATCTATCAAGCGAAGCTTGCGAAGTTCATGATCTATCATAACATTGTGAGGCTTCACATCTCGATGCATGATACCTTGTGAATGGCAGTAATCTAGTGCCTTCAATGATCAAAGAACAAACACATTAGGAACAAAGAATTTCCAAGTTCCAACATAAGATTGATTCTAACAATGACCAGATACCATGTGCATAAGTCTAAATTATTGGATACATGTCATAGACGTTTAGTATCTACTCTAAGTCATGTTTAAGACTTGGGAAGTACGTCTCAAATGAAGAATGAAAAAGAAATCAAGTGAAAACTGAAATTTTTGCAAGCATGGCCACCACTGATAACATGATCTCATTCTCAATTAACAGGAAAGGTGGAGAAATTCTGCAAGTACTTGAGGTCCACAGGATCATTAAGTTAATAGTGGTCAGGTCCACACAGAGATATCTCATATATGCCTCAAGGAAATTCATATAAAAATCAAGCTCACACAATATTCCTTATATATGCCTAACTGAAATCATCAAGAATACAGTGGAGTTTAGCAGTTATACTGATGTGATGAACAAACAAATGTCAAATTGTATTATCAAGCTCACCTATATTGTTTAAACACAATGAATGAAGGATTTTTGTGTCAACATGAGAACAAAAAGCAAAGAGTACAGTAAATTTAGTCATATCTTGCAAATAGAGACCTACATAACAGAACAGAGAGAGGGACCTTGAGAAGCTCGTAGATATAGTATCGAATATCATAGTCAGTCAATGTAGGGTACAGAATTTTGAAATCTGTGCTGTTCACATATTCAAATATCAGGCTAGGAGTTTTTGAATGCTGATCCCTGACAATATCAAGAAGTTTCACAATATTTGGACCGCCACAAAGGTTCTGAAGAATCTTTATCTCCCTCTTAATCTGCAAAAGTAGCATAAAGGAAGACTTTAAGGTGAAGGAAACTAGCTATAATGTATAACAAGATTCATTTAAGGAAAAAAAACTAGGACCAATTGCTTTGGAGCAAATACTGACTAGATAAGTATAGAAATAAACCAAAGAAACAAACAGAAATGAGAGTGTATTATGTGCGCATTAAATAAGGTTGGCATCTTCACTTTTTTCCATCTCATACAACAGATCAGAGATCAAGCACATGAGAAGATACATAGCTGAAAAATAATGCTCACATTTCCTTTCAAGAATTAAAGTAAGCTACAGAAGATCATTTTAGACCATGTCATGTTTAATAGAGCCTAATAGATGTCTAGTATGCCTCATCTGATTTTCCACCATTGTTCATTGGTGAGAAGACAGGAGGTCAAAAAATATTTCATCGAAGGTAAAGTAGTTAAAAAATTAATTGAAAAATATCACGGACCACTTTGCAAGCGACTTATTTACAAGAGATTTGTTTTTATGTAAAATCTTTTCCTATAGTAACAAACTGTTTTCCTCCCTTGGTAGCTCCAAGTGCATGGTCCTTCAGGAACTTCAGCAACAACTTGTGCCTTAGATATTAATTATCTGAAATTAATTAAGTACCTTAGATATTTTTCATTCTATGCTTTCAATTAAGCCAAACAACTTCTGCCTAATTAATACTTCTGATATCTTGCATCAATTGGTTGAATGGAATCAAAGCATTCACAAAATATGTTATTTTATCTGATACTCCGCATCTGAAACTGTGTTCTTTAATACAAAGAAACAATTGACAACTTTTAAAGGCATAGTTGTGAACAGTGTTGCTGAACTGCTTTCTTAGATGTACAATTTTTTTCTGAAATCTTGAAATAAAGAGAACAAGTTAGAAAAGTTGAAGGCTCAGCTGGATGCAACAGCGAAAAATATTATTATGCATCATTTGCATGTCGCGACCTCTGTTTTCTCCCATTCAAATATACTTTAAATCAACTGAACAGTGCCTATTGGATTCTCTTGAAATTATTAAAACCGAGTGCTTTCTAAGTTACAAGTTTAGTTTATCTAAACAATAATTTTATAGAAATGAAACCATGATATAAGTTGCAGAATTAAGGAAACCCATGTTACCTAAGTATTAACTATTCCTATCATAGTCTGATTCCTATTGAACTACTGCCACTGCCAATCTTTAAAAGCATAATATATGGAGATACTTGATTCTTCTATATATGGGCATATCAAACCTTCTTTTTCTTGACAGGCTTGAGGATCTTAATGATACAACGCTCGTTGTTGGAAACATTTATACCCTCGAAAACCTCACTATATTTTCCTCGACCAACCTTCCGAACAACCTCATAGTCATCTTGATCCCTGAGATAAGAAAATGCCAAAAAGAAGATAAGAAGTGATCTGGATACCTTTGAGGAGTCCTAATACAAATAGCAACAAGAAAAATAATGTGTACCAAAACATGCCAACAAAATCACTACCTATTATTCTTTTATTTCATCATCTCATTCATTTGAGATGGAAGATTGATGTTACAAAACATGGACAAGAAGCAACATATCATGTATGCATAACCAGCAAAGAAATTTTTTCAGTCCTATCAAGCCTAGATTACACTGTTTCCAACTTTTAGAAGCTCTCACCAAAAGTACAAAAGATTAGAGTTCCAAAGAAAACCAGAATATAAGAAAATAAATAGATAAGTATTTAGCCCCTGAACAACTTTGACTAGCTTTATCCTAAGGCCAAAACAGTAATCAGCATGAATTCTCTGACATACACAATACTCTCAAAAACATCAATAATGTATCTCTGATCTACACAGCCGTCTTTAAATAGGATGACACATTTGTATGTTGAATTATCTTATCAAAAAATACAGTTTTTTTCACTTCACTCAATGCTTCCATAATCGGGATCATGACATTTGTCTTGAAAAGACTTTGGTTACATATACATAGACGCTGTCAATTATTTTTTCAAATATGGTATTTGGAAGTACCTCCTAATAGCATACAAATAGGTGCATAATAACTGGTTGACTCGGTGAAACAACTATCCCCTAGTTTGTTTCATGGTAAGGTATGATTTTACATGGTATGACATTGGTCAATCTCTTGTTTGGGAAGACTTCCAAAGGATAGTCATGATTTATAGTGGAAATCTCATGATCTGAAAACTATGGATTTTGGCCAATTTTTTAAACCATGGATTTTGTGGTTTCTCATGGTTTAATAAAATTTTATTTCTAAAATACCCCTAATCAAAATTTATAATTCATCTTATGCCCTTTATTTACTCATATTAGATTAGAATTTTACTTAGTTCTTGATCGGCTCAACTAAAACTTCGTTCTCCTCCGTAGTTGTTGTCATTTAACCATACAATATCATACCATTTTCCCAAACATGATAATAGTAATTATCGTACCATACCATATGATACCATATCATACCATACCATACATTACTAACCCATGTTGTACCTCATCCAAACAAGGCCTAAGAGTTAAAGACAGCAAGAATATATTTGATAACAACAGAAAAGTAAGAATCAACCAAAAACCACGTTAAAACATAAAAACTCCACATTGATCGCACTACTGCATTTGATGGGGGTCTGTGAAATATGCTTAAAAAATTTAAAAAAACCTAATATAATGTATTAGAAATACCCAAAGAGAGTATTCACTAATAGGTAACCATCTTACATAAACCTAACATTATCGCATAACCGATCAAACCCAAACAAAAAGGAGAAGAATTAGGCTAAGGTTTCAGAATCTCGCTTACCCCCACTGCACGGTGAGGGACTCGTAGTCCCAGTACTCCTTGGGGCGGTGGACGTTGACTTCAGCATAGACCCGCGCCTTGGACATGGTTGTCAGGTCGGAGACCTCGCGGATCTCGATCTTGCCCCTGGGATCGATGATCGACGGCGGAGGAGGAGGAAAATGAGAAAGAAGTGGAGGCGAACCGACCGGCGGCGCGGAAAGGGCTACGAGAGCGATCGCTACGAGGAGGGCGTCGAGGAACCTGCGATTGGGAGCATCATCTCTCATCCACTCTCCCTCATCTTCTGTCGCCCGCTCTGCCCCAATTTGATAGCTTATCAATTAAGCGTCTTGAATCTGTCGATATATAAAGGTGCAGGATCCATTTTGCATATATAGCCTTGCTAAGGATTTTTTTCAGTTAAAAAAAAAACTTATTCAACTTGGTTTTGAAAATAACATATTTATCCAAAAAAAACAAACCCATTCAGCCTGATTTTTGAAAATGAGGATGGTCCCTAAATTTTACATATAAAACAAATTAATACTTAGCATTATTAACGATTCTCCTTTTTACTCTCCAAATTTTATATTTTAATATCTCAAACTATTTGGAACTAGTAGTATATAAACTAATAAATAAGAGGAAGAAGAACTAATAGAGAGAAAAAAAGAGTGATGACAAATGAATATAAAATAGTTTCCTTCACGTAGTTTACCACCAGGGGAAGGAAGACTTTTTTTCTTTCCTTTTTAATTATTTACTAGGAATTAAATATAAAGGATTGGTAACTTATGTATAGAAAATGACATTGATTTTTTTATTTGGAGTGAGAGTATTCTTGAGAATGAAATATTTAAGTTACTTTTTCTTCTTTTTGTCAATTTAAGTGGAACTCATTGGAAGGAAAAGAAAAGAAAGAAAAATTATTTCTCCTTCGTCTTTTCGTCTTTTCGTCTTTTCGTCTTTCATCCTTCTTTTCATTCTTAGTAAATAAAAAATTAAAAAAAATTGATGTTTCTTTCTCTTTTCTTCTTTCCTTTCTCTCATTTTTTCCCTCACAGTACGAACCCTTAGTGCCTATTAGACATAATGACTCTACAAGAGCTCCATCCTAGAGAATCCATCAAGCTTTTTTAAAACAACAACCAAGTCCTTATTTTTCTCCCTTTACAATTGTAATTGTAATTGTAATTGGGAACATATTATTGTAACCATCCTTGCCTATTGTAAATAAACTCATTCTTATTTTCAGTCTTGATAAAAATAACCATCCAAACTAATGAAAGGTCTACATACAAATGCATGTTTTCGATATTCAAACAAATGAAAAGTCTCTAAAATAGAATATTGGTGGACCCTAGTACCGTTTCCGCCTTCAATCTACATGTACTTTCTGGTTCCGTAAGTATAACAGTTTTAAGGTAACATCTAATTCTATTTAATTCTATTACTAAGCCATACCCATCACCTTCAATTTTGAGATAACAAACTTCCTAACTTTTTTTTTTTTCGAAAAAGCTTGTTCATCCATCGAATGAAAAAAGACACATGAGCTTACAAACAACAAGTGAGCAGGTAATTAAGAAGATACAGATGTCGCAATGGATGAGATCAAAGTGAGAGATTACATCCGAACTTCTGATAGTTTTCCCAAATTGAAAGGGCTACTTGAACTGTAGTTTCAGGTGTAATTTGAACTTTGCTGAAGGTGCTTTCATTCCTTGTTCTATGTATGCTCCAAAGCAATGAGCAAATCTTCGAGAGTTCTTCTGCCTGGGAACCTAAAGTCGTATTAACATCCTTCCACCAATTAGGTAGAGAGGTCGCATGAGTTCTGCTGGGTAGTCAAATTGCCATTCTTTGCCATGCAAGATCAGCATGAGGATAGGTGAGAAACAAATGTAATGCGTCTTCAGGACCGTTCACGGTGCAATTAACTTCAGGAATCAGTATGTGTCAATATTGCAAAGCCTCTGCAAGAAAATTCTTAGCTTCGGAGGAATCTTGAGCTTCCAAATACTCGTCCAAGGCATGGTTTGGGGAGGATCAATACCATGTGGGGATAGCGAGTAGGCAAGTTGATAGCCTGAAGAGACACTATATTGACCATTATTGGTGTAGTGCCAGTGTGGTTTGTCATCACCCGAAATAATTTCTATATTAAGGATTTCATCAACCAAAGAGTCTTGGAAAGAATTGCGGATGAGTGGCATATTCCACATGTATGTTTCTTTGTCAAAGAATTCCGATATCAACAACTGATGATGAGGTGCTTGTTGAGGTCCACTGATAGCGAAGTGAGGAGGACATGTTAGCCATGGAATGCCATGAACCGACCTAATTGAGGAGGAGCCAATCTTCCATCAGAAACTTGCTTGAAGAAGTTCTCTTCCTCAGTGGATGCTTTTCCAACCCCAGGAGGCATTATTACCCAAAACCGTGTCCATGAATGAACAATATGGGAAATATTTACCTTTCAAAGTGAGACTTAATAGTGAGTTTGGTTGGGTCATGAGTCTCTAGCCCTGCTTGGCGAGTAGAGAGAGATTCTGGGCACAATAGTCCTTGAAACCCAAGCCTCCTTTCGCAAAACTGCAACTCATCTTTTGTCATTTTAACCAGTGAATACTTCTCTTTCCCAAACAAGTTGACCACCAAAAGGAAGAGCATAGACTGGCGCACTTGGCACATGCCTTATACGATAAGGGGTAGCTGATTTCACAGTTTCATATAAGTCGTCATTTAATGTACAAGTGCAGGTGCTCATTAGAGAATGAGATCACTGAATAGACCTACACGAGGAATACAGAATGAAATCCTTACATGAGTGTCGATAGAATGTTCCTCGGGTGATAGTAGGTGCAAGCAGTCCTTGGATATGAGGTTGTCATGGTTACCTTGTGAGTGTCGACCCATTGCTTTGGACTTATCCTTACATGGCCTTCAATGTCATGTGTCGGATACCTCTGGGAATGGGAAAGCAGCCATGGAGGTATGTGAGCAACAATATGGAATTAGTTACTTTTAGTAAGAGGAGATAATGTCCTATATGTCTCTGCAAGTGTCGGCTCAGGAATCTCTGGCTAGAGTAGATATGAATGTTGAAAAAAGGTTTTCTGACATGTCATTATTGAGATGATAAATATTTTGATAACTTAGGCAATTTCATGATATCTTGATTGAATGAAACTTGCTCTAGATCAAAACTCTTTAGAAACTTCATTTTAAGGTAAAAATAAAACAAACATGTTTAGACACACATGATATGATTCTAGGTGTTCAATCTTAAAAATTCATGTGTAGATGAAAAATGTGATATAAATATCACTTTAGAGGACTTAAGGTTGAAAAAGCTTTGACCCAAGTCAACAAATCGACTTGGTCACATCATTTTAAGTCCAAACTTCATAAACATATTTAGGAATAGGTATGACATATTTCCATGCTCTTAGAGTAAAAAAATCATATGGATATTGATAAAATGACATAGAGATCAATTCATGCTTACCTCTCTTGAACCAAGTTGACCTAAAGGTCTTATTTTCAATCCATATTTGTGGAACATGTTTAGATTTACTCATGTTAGGTATCTATAGGGTTAAATTTGAAAAATCATGAGTAAATGTTAAGATTGAAACTTAGCAAGTTTCATTAAAACTAGTTGAGTTTTGAATGAAACCATGCTAGGTTGATATCTTGACTTAAGGACTTAATTTTTATTTCAAACTTGACATATACTCTTTACATGACCATCATGTGGTGTCATGAAAGTTTGAATGAAAATTGAAGAAGTTTTAAGAATAACTGGAAATTTCAAAAATACAATTTCAAACTTCAATTGGTATAAATTTCAATTATTTTTAGAAAAATATAGAAAAACCTTTTTTAGATGATTCTTGAAACTACACATTCACTGAAAAATCTAGTATGTTGTGTAAAAATTTTAAATCATTTCATCAAGAATCTAATTTAAAATAGAATTTTGAAGTTGGATTTCAAAAACTCAAAGTATCATCTTCTTTGAAATATCAATCTTTCCGATACTTTGATTTTTCTTCAAAAACATCAAATGAAAACTCATGAATACCATTTGGATTCTAATTCTAATATCATTCACACAATTTCTTGAGTAAAATAATTCCTAGAAATGATTTTGATATCTTGGATGATAGATAGAAAAATCCATTTGTTTCATTGGAATCAATATAGGATGAAAAATGGACTATGATTTTTAAATTCATTTTGAGTTGAATCTTGATACATGTTTCAAATGCTCATTCAACAATCGGTATCAAAATTTTCATTCAACAATTGGTATCAAAAATTTTCATTCAATAATTGGTATCAAAAAATTTTCATCCAACAAATTAGTATTTCAAATCTTGAAGTATAGGTTGACCTAAGTCAACAAAGTGAATTAAAAATTTCACCTTAAGCCCATACTTGATTCATGGACTTAGATTTCCTCATGTTTGATGTCTAGATGCCTAAATATGAGAAAACATGAGTAGATAGCAAAACTTGAGACTTAGCATTTTCATAGTTTTCATGCTTATTTCAAATGAAAATGTGCTAAGTTCAAATTTGGATTAAATGACATTAGTTTCACTTCAAACTTGATATACATGTTTTAAATGCCTATATCTTTGTATGTTGAAAGTTTGACTGAAATCTAAAAATGTCAAGAAAAAGAAACAATATTCATTTTGATAACATACACGATTTATTTTTGAATTCAAATACTTGGTTTTTGAACATATCATGTATGAACCTTGTTTCATATCATATATTTATTTTTCCATCCGTTTGGTTTAGGTTTTCATGTTTCATGAAAAATACTCCTTAGAGTTTCAACCTCATGTATTAATTGTTTTTCATCCCTTTGAGTAGATAGCATTTCTTGCCATTTTTTATTGATGTTAAAAGAGAGAGAAATGTATAAGTCAAAAGGGGGAGAGAATTATATAGAGAACTATAGAGAAAATATAGGTCAAAAGGGGGAGAAAACCATGGGGTAAAGTATAGTAAAAATGAGGAGAAAAGTATAATAAATGGGAGGAAAATATAGGATATCCATGCATATAGATAGAGGGAGTTTAATTATATAGATATGCATGTTGATAGGGGGAGAAATCCCTTTGTTGATATCCTTATGCTTTAATGATATATTTTCTCAAGGATGTTTATCATCATCAAAAAGGGGGAGATTGTTGGTTTTAGGTTTTCAACCTTAGCTTTAATCTCGGTTTTGATGGTTTTGATGACAGCAAATGTGGAACTAATAATTTCATTGAGAATATATTTCAATTTCCATATCGACTAGCGTTCGATGTCATTGATCGAAAAAATCAGAGAAATCAGAAATCGAAAGGACATTGATCGTCGCGCTCGGGTTCGTCGCGAAAGTTTCCCGAAGATCGACGAGTGCAGCAAAGTCGCTTGGACGAGTCCAAAGATCAAGTCAAAAGCTCTCCAAAATGATGCTCGTTGAAAGCCGGAACTCGAAAATGAAGCGCAAAAGAAATATGCTGAAGAAATAACATTCAGCCTAGGTTCGATCGACCGATCGGTCGACTGATCGGAGGTAAAAAAGTAGCAGAGCTACTTTGGTCGATCAAGCGGTCGACTGATGGAAGCCCAAAATAGGCAGTAGCTTGGTGGTCGACTAGTCGGTCGACCGACCTGCTAAAAGGCGTAGGCGCGGAACACGTCGGTCGACCGATGGGTCGACCGAAGATCGCGGATCACGCGATCTGCGTCTAGCAGTCGACCCATCGGTCGATCGACCGGAGAGAAAATGAGGCGGTTGAATGACCAGTCAACCGATGCTTCGACCGGCTCTTTGACTGGCGGTTTGTAACGGATAGTTTTCTATCTGTTGAACAGTCGTTTCTTCACGAGGGTACAAATATTCCCCCATATGATTATTTTAAACTTCTTCTCCTACTCTAATAGAATTTATTGAGCATTTAAAAGGAGATTAAAGCCTTCCAAAAGATTGATTAAGTGGCGCTCTGTTCTTCTTCAAGTTCTTCTTCAAGCGCAATCTGCTTCCCTCAACTCAGGCTTCAACTCAAGCTCTACTACTGGCGAGTTGGAGGTTTTGAAGGGCTGAAAAGAGTAGCTAATCTTGTATTTAATTATCTTTTAGCTCTTTTCAATTGTAATTTTATTGTTATTTGAGCTATTTTTTATTTATGTTTGTAGAAGACCTAGTGTTAGGTCTTGATTGTGTGTGAAGTGGTATCCTTGGTGAAAAGGAGTAAAGCCACTTGTGTAAACTTAGCGCTTACTAGGATTAATCTAGTTGTCCCTTAGATAGAGGTGGGAAAGAGCTCTCGGGAGGAAGGGGGGATACTTCCGGGTGTTGAAGTGCCTTCGGTTGGAGAGCGAGTCTTTCCGGGGAAAAGTCATCGTGTGTAATGGAAACTAATTAATCTAGTAATACTTAGTATGAAAATTCTAAGCCGGATGCTTAGGTAGTGGAGTAGACATTAGGGCCGAACCACTATAAATCTTGTGTTTGCATTGATTTCTTATTTGCTTTAATTGCTAAATCATTTATTGCTTCCGCATATAAAATCATCGAATTGCAAATTGCCTAACTAATCAAGTAAACGATTAAAATTGATATTTAGGCTAATTATTTAGTAAACACACTATTCACCCCTTCCCCTCTAGTGTAGCCATTTCACCCTCATATATAACCTTCTCTCCCCCTTAATTTTCAATTTGAAATCTAATCTTTTTAGTTTCAATTAAATTTTCATCTAATGGATCTCTCCCTTAATTGTACACATTCTTTCCTTTCTATATTATTCTTTTCTCCCTTTTGGTATCAATTAAAAGGGGTCAAAGTACACAATCAAGGTATAAAGAGAGAATTATCAAAAGTATTTCATCAAACACACAAATAAGCATAAGTATCAACATGAATCACAAACATCAAGTGCATAAATATAGATATAATTTCAGAAAAGCATCATATTATATATCATAAATCATCAAAAAAATTGGGGCAAAACCCAATCAGACAAGAATTTACTTTGTCGTTCAAAGTTCAGTCCATTGAGATTTGTTCAATGTTCGGCCAAAGATCATTTGAAAGCATTATGGTCAATAATAAAAACTTTAGGACAACATTTCAATCAAAAATTCATATAAAATCATAAACGCAATGAAAATATCTTAAACTTTTAAAAACAAAAATTCATCTTATCTAGGAATACACAAGTTTAAAAATAATTAAAAAATTATTAAAGTTATGATGACATTTTGTAAATAGCATAAAAAATTAAGATGGCATTTTAAGTATTATACTAAAGTTTAAGCTAAAAGTAATATTTCTAAACTTGATCATTTAAACCTATTTACATAATTTCAAGCAAAATATGCATAGTATCTCAAATTTGAGTGGGGCAATATCTCATATTGATCTTCATCAAAATTTTATCATGAACCAAAGCGCACACACATTATAACCATACATCAAACATGACTATATAGAGGTAATGTCATGGTATTTTGCAAGAATGAAACATATATCTTAATTATTGAATTATTAATCAATATTTTTCTTTATCTTCGATTTGACCTTTTTTTTCTCATACACAACTTGTAACTAAAAAATTTAACTACAATATTATAGACAAGTTCAAGATATCATTTAGACAAGAATGATGTGAAAATATATTTAATATATTATAGTAGTTTCATTACAAATGATACTAAATTTGTTTTTCGGACTGAACAAACATTACAACACAATTCCAAAAGAATGACATATATTGAATGCAAGATACTTACAAAATCTTTATTTTGGTAGAAAACCGATGACCAACATTGTATCAATTATGTGTCATAAGTCTCTAATCATATAAAAGAAACAAGTGAAGTGAGGTGATACCAAAATATTTTAAATGTTAAATTCATTACCTAAGCATCTAGATGAGGTGAAATTGCAATCATAAATTTATGTATTTCTTTAGTACTCAAGCAACTTCCATCATTCAACCATCTTCTCATCCTTATGTCATAGTTCCTCCTACGTCATAGCAAAAAAAAATTGCCACTCAAATTGCTTTGATTCCATAGTGGTTAGTAGGCTAAGGAATTTAAAGGGAATTAATTAACTACACTTGATCGAGTTCTTTCTAAAAATACAATTATGCATAGTATGACTATATATATCACAAAAAAATAATGTCCATGAAATTGCTTAGGTACATTAGTATGGACATAAGATCTAGAATTTGAATGCTTAAAATGTAAAGCATGATGCGTGTAAGCATTCATAATAAAAATATTTTTCTTTTTAAAACTTTTCATGAAAAAAAAAACATTTTTAAAATTATTTGCCTTATCATTCAAACTTAAAATCCCACCTTTTAAAAGTTTAATTAATTTATGTAAGACATATAATTGAGAGTTCGAAATATTATTTTCAGTTTTATTTTTTGAGTTTTCAATTTTAGAGTTTCATTCTCAAGGTTAAAATCATTTTCCAAATAATTATTTTTAAGTTTCAATTCATTTTTCATATTTTCATTCTCCACTTTCAAATCATTCAAACAATAAGCAAAATTTTTTATGTTTTATTACTAAGTCTAATATTATCTTTGTGAGTTTTTCTAAACAATTTATAAAGTTTTGTGATTCAGTTAACAAATTTTCATAAATTATTTCATTAGAATCAGATTCACAAAAAATACTAGTATGATCAAAATCTTAATCACGACTAGACGTATGAGAATATACCTCATTTCAAGTTTCATGAGATAAACATGTGAAGCAACTTCATCATCATGCCTAGAAGAAGCTTTACAAGAATTGGGTGTTGATCTAGAAGCTTTCTTCATCTTTTTAGACTCTTTCTTCAATAAAGGATAATTTTTCTTGACAGAGATAGCAAATGACTTTTCTCTTTAGTCTAAACTACTTTGGATGTTACGCCCCACCTAGCTAGGTTCAATCCTCTTAAGGGATACCACGTAGGAGAAGTGCAACCAACGATCAACCAACACACCAAAACCAATGTCAGAGTCTCTACGGAAATGTTATTCAAGAAACTTTATACATCTCTACGGAAATCAATGTCAGAGTCTGCCTCCTCTACTCTATCTAACTAGACCTTCATAGCTACCATTCGAACCTGTAGATCTGAGGCAAAAATAACAAACATCAGTGAAAAGCTGAGTAGGATATCATAATATGTTAAGAGGTAAAGACGACCATTCATGATGCCATGATGCCATGATGATATGGTATTCAACTATGTATGTACCACAACTAATATTATATACTCATACCAACTAATGCGATGTCATCATTAGATGAACACTTATGCATCTAACAACCACTATATACATATATAATAATGTATGCACCTCATAACTATCATCATATACTCATGTCAACTAGCACAACGTCAAATCATACATATCCTACCGACAATCCGTACATGCATAATAATTACCCAATCAAGAGCGTAGTGGATATTTGGATTTCCCCCGCACTCTCACACCTCCGTGAGTGGCACCTCAAGCCCGCTCCAGCTAGAGATGTGATTATCCAAAGGATAGCCCGTCGGCATCTAACATCTCGATGCCGCACACGCACCTGTGTGGATATTTGGTGATCACTGGTGTCACTTGCCCATACACCTCGGGCAATAAATCAATAGTGTCCGGGCTTGCGCCCAACAACGGGTCATAATGCACAACATGCCAATATACTCTCACAACTATAGAAGCAATATGCATAAAATGCTATCAGCCTGATGTCAACAATATAATGCATACGACAACAACTACATCAATAATGCGATCAACCAACAATCTGAATCTAACATTATGCAACTCATTAATACCTATAAATGCTTCCTAATCATCATAATCACTACAGATATAATTCATGCAACATAGTATGATATCAATATGTATATGAGATAACAGCATGCAACATGAATTTTAACAATAACAGATATCAAGATCAACAGATATCAAGATCAACAAGATAAATACTTCAGTTTAGGGTAATTCAACATGTGTCGGGATGAGAATCAACGAGAGTCAACAAGAATCAATCACCTTTAAAACCATACCCAACTGTACTATCTTTATAAAATGCTTAAAATATTATTTAAGGCTTGGCACACAAATCGAGGCAATCCACCAAATACTATTTTTGAAATCTAATCATCTTTTGGAGAAATAGACATCACCAATAAATTTGGGGCGTCGAGTAGATACAATTTCATATATAATATGAATAATTTTATTCACTGCAAAGCACCCAACTAACTATCTAAAACAATAGTAGGATAGTTTAATTATTACCCATTGAATCACTATTACGAAAGGATATATCAGTGTTATAAATGTCTACAACTGATACCAACTCAAGCACAATCTAACGCTGATACATATGGAATATAACCCTACCATAATTTAAATAATATAACGCTACAACTTAATTAATGTAACACTGTTATTATGAACATAACACTGTTACCAAGAATATAACACTGATATATTCAAACCCATTCATCTCCGCATATCTAAGTTTCCCTACATCTCCTTCACCTTCACCGTCGTCGCCACTGACCCGACCCGACCGGACGATGCTTGGTCGGCGATGGTGGTTCGCCGACCGACGCCACCCATCTTCGCCGCCGCTACAGTGGATAAGCGGCGACGAAATAAGCAGGGGCGTCAGTCGCCTGCTTCTGGCGATTTCGCCCCTCGCACGACCGCCAAGCAACACCCCGCCTGGCAGCTACCGCGTCCACCACCGTCGACGCATTCGACGGCGACACCGCGCTAGGCGACAATGGGCGTTACTATCGTGCGGCCGCCAATCGCACGAACAATGCTCAATTGAGCGTGATTCGACTATGTCAATGGTTGACGGAGCCGATCGGATCTCCAGATCCCCTATCCACCGGCTACTCGGACTACAAGCAGTCCACCGACGGAGACAACAACAAAAACAACTCGATTCGATAACAACATCTCACATCCGAAAATTTCAATAAGCAAGAACGCATCAAAAACACATCAAAACTCGAGAAAAATACAAGAAATTTCCGATCTACGAATCGACATGACATCAACGCGGAATCTCATCCTAGAAATATATAGAAAACTCCAAAATAAATCACAGCACGGATCCGATTCAAAACCACGACAGGAATACTCGACCGCGATCTCATCCCAATAGATTTAACACCCTAAACAAAGAACAATGAATCGAGGAAAGAATCCTACATCGAATCACTCCGATCATCCCTCCGATAGCCCGACCTTCTCTTCTCACGATGGTTGCCCCCTCCCTAAGAAAAGAACTAATCAATCTAGGTTTTAATCTGATTTGAATATTTTCCAGAAAAGCCCTTCGATCACAACAATTTATCAAAATACCCCTCAATCATAATAAGATTTTGAAAATTCTCCAAAAATTCAGAAAAATAATTATTCAAATTTTTGGGGTATAACATTGGACATCAAAAGAGCGATTACTAGTGGCTAGATGATAATTGTCATCACTGCCTTCAACAAAAGTATAGTTACCTCTTATGTTTTATCATAATCATATAACATATTGAAAGTAGCTCAAATATCGCAAGCGAGTGTGTAATTCATGACTTATTGAAATAAACAATTAGATAAAGAGCAAAAGAGACAATTCATGATTTGGGATTAGAATTAAATAAATCAATTTCATTTTGTATCTCACTATCCATATTCTTTTAAGGTTTAACATATTTTTGTTTCAACATGCTTCGAACATTTAAATGTTGTATTTTAATAAATGTATACTTTTTATGTTTCTAAAAATCAAAATTACAACCATCGAACATAGGTGGAGTAGTGATGAAATTTCTTAGTGCCAAAGATGAATCGAAATCCCTTGTAGATAAGATGATGAAATCTAAATCAATAGATTCACTTTGATATCAAAGGAAAAGTGTTTTGGCACATTAGGAGGTTGAATAGTGTGTTTGTGACTATCTCAAAGCTATTTAAATTTTATCACTAATTTAACAAAGTAACAATATAAACCAAATATATCAATTTAGTACACTAGGCAAGACAAGCAATGCATTCATAATATGATTCTAAACAGAGATCAATAACAATTGTTCACAAAGATAAATACTAAGGTATAGAGCAAGTACATAAGGCATATACTGCAAACACAAAACGATTTATAGCGGTTCGATTTTTAACCATGTTTATATTCACTACCTAAGCATCCTGCTTAATATCATACACACTTGGATTTACTCCCAATCAACAAAACAACCAAGCAAACTTGCTTAAATAAAAACAAATAGCAAAGCAACAAATAGCAAGTAAAGTGTAATATCCGAGATATTATGATAATTTTTATTATTTATCTTTGCAAGTCTAGCGAACTGATTCAAGGTCGAGCTGAGTCGAGTCACGATCCGTTGCGAGCTTGGAAGCTCGGGTAAGTAGAAATATGAATTGTGCATTTTCTTTACTCGCTTAAATAAATTCTTGCTTTAATTTTTAATGCATGTGCTTGAGCATAATGATGATGCTTGTGTTGAGCTTGGAGTTAGTTTGGGTTGAGGGATTTGCGGGTTTGGATCCGGGCTTGAGGGGGATGCAGATTTAACATAAGAGTAGGGTTGGGAGGGGATTATACCCCCCCCCCATGAGGCCATGCGTCTCTTAGTAAGCCACACAAGTCGTCAAGAGAGAGAGAGGAGCCGAGCCACCGCCCCTCTCCCCCTCTTTTGGAAACCAAGCCACCTAGTCGCCAAGCCATCTTCCTCTCCCCCTCTCTTGTGAAGCCGAGCTGTGAGGAGAAGAGGAGCCGCTGCCCCTCTTCCCCTCTCTTGGAGCCGCCGGCTCTTGGGTGGAGCCGAGCCGCCGCCATGTGGTGTGGTCGGATTCGGAGGCCGCCGATTGGGGAAACCTTCTTCTCTTCTTCCTAATCATGTGAGTGGTCCATCCTCCCATTTTCCTTTTTGGTTTCTCGTGTTCTTGAGCCGTTCTTGGGAACTTAAGAAGTTTTGGCGATTTACTATTTGAATCGGGATTTCTCATCATTTTTGTTTGTTGCTGTGGTAGAGGAGACCCGAGGACCCCCCCCCTTTGTGGTGCGGCAGCCCTAGGATTGTCTTAGGGGTGCTCAGCCAAGGTGGGCAAAGGGATGCCCTCAAGGTGTTTGTGAAATTGCCTAAGAGAGCATGTTGTGTTTAATGAGATTTAGTTTTCTTGGTGAAAAGTCTTGTTATATTATTATGATGATAAGTATTGCTTAATGTTAAACTCACGAATCTCAGCGTGTTAAATTTATGGTTTCATGTGAAGGATTTAGTTCTTGACGGCATGATTTATGTTCTTGATGATTCTTGGTTTATGAAGTATGAATCTTGATGTTGGTGTAAGGATTCGAAGCATTCTAAATTATGTTTAGAATATAGACCTTCTTAATTGTTGTTTGTGATGAATGAAATCTGGTTTAGCAATATTTTGAAATGATTATTGCTGTAAATTCCGTGTTAATTAATTTAGAATGCCGAAAATCTAAATATGCTGAAATTCCATGCTGGATTGTCTCTAATGATACTGAGATTTGAAACTATATTTGTGAAGTGTGATGATTGCTGAACATAGTCGTGTAACCTATCATTGAAACCAGAAAACATAGTCTGGAATCATATGACACACTTTGAAAACCAGATTCGGCTTGGGTACACCAGAATTGGGCTCAAACAGTAGACTGAAAACAAAACCTAATTTCGGAAATTTAAATTTTACTTGTAGAATTAAAATTCAAGGGGCAGAATAAACTGTTTAAAAGCCAACAAAAATTTAAATGCATGAAACAAAACCTCATAGGTTGATGACATTGCAGGTCTAGGGCATCGGGAACGTGCATAGTGTGTTGCGATATTTTCCTAGCAGGAACACCCCTAGGACACCGTGGATGACACTTGACTTAGGTCTTGTGGGTGTCATATCTTTCATGAATGGCAGAGAGGCTCGGTTAGGAGCCGGTTTGCGGGCTTGAGCCCGAAAGGTTGGATGGGTAAATCCCAACCCGTGTTTTAAAAGGAAAAAGTTCGGATGAGCGAATCCTAATTATTCCCGTTTCTTTTGGAATAAGGTCGGATGGGCGAATCTCGATTATTCTTGTTTCTTTAGGAATAAGTTCAGATGAGCAAATTCTGATTATTCCCATATGTTTCTTTAAGGGTATGTCATGGGATAAGTTCGGATGGGTAAAACCTGATTATCCTTATAACCCTTGTGAGTAACTTGTATGCCTTACGACATGGGTAGGTGGATAGGCATGTTGTAGTTTCACAACTATGTCAATAAGCTTGCCTTTGGGCATAATTCGACCAAGTGGCCGTTAGTTAGCCATACCACAAATGTTGCATTCTCCCTGTATGAGACATGAGTGTTTATGTTTGTATGTTATATCTGTGTGGTTGGTTTTGTGGTGGGGGTTGGTAGAACCGCTCACTGAGTTCCTTTGGACTCAACCTCGTTTCTTTTTTATTTTTTTTGCAAAAACTGACCAGTGAGGTAGGCTGGAGCACTTGGCGCGGCTGGAGGGCAGAGGGGTTACATTAATCTCATAGCAGTCCTAGTTAGGGGTCGTAGTCGAGTCTTGTAGTATTTGATCATGCACTTAATATTTTAGCGTTCTTGGAGTTGTAGTCCTTTAAGACATTCTTATGTTTTATTTCGGACTATGTTTCTTGAGAAAAATTGATATTTATTTTTATTTCTGCACTCTGTTTGGCTTGCTGAACTTTACTCTTTTAAAATGAAAATGGAAACTGATTTGTTTTCTCTGCTATAATAAAACTGTCTCATATTTTTCGCTATGTTTTATAATGAGTTGGCATGTACATGGGATAGGCTACGGGGTATAGGCATGTATACCCTGGCCGGTCACGTGACCCTAAGATGGGGCGTGACAATGTGGTATCAGAGCTTGTGGTTCGGTCTGACTACGACCTAGAATCTATTTACCGTATAGGGCATTGCTAGCGTATCAATATACGGTAGTGTTGTGTTATGAGATCAATGGACTAAGTCTGCACCTCAGCGCAGGACTTATGGTTGGTTTATTTTAAGATTCAAGGGTGAATTGAATTATCTAATTATGATGTAATCATAGTGATGGAGGATTTTAATGCTACATGGAGTGGTAGTGGCAGTAACTCCACAAAGTGCCGAGGCCGGGGCTATGGCCGTGGGAGAGCGCAAGAGGCCCGTGAGGATATGGGGCGGGATCCCATAGTTGTGCAGTTATAGGCCCGAGTGGCTGAGTTGACTGAGGCACTCCGCATGGAGCAAGAACTGAGACAGCAGCCGCAATCGGTGCCGGCAGCACCTGCGGTACCGGAGGTGATCGAGCCAGTGGCACCAGTGGTTAGAGTTCCCGAAGGACACTTCTTTTGCTCGAGTTGTGGATGAGGTGCTCCGGAAGGAGGCATTGGTACCAACTGACAGACATGATGGACCCTAAAAGAAAAAGTTTTGGCCCCACCATTCGGAGGGTCGACCAGCTCACTCTGAGGAGACTCGCTAGACAGTAGATCCACAATAGGGCAGAGGTCATGATAGTTCCAGAGACCGTATGGGCTCGGGACCAGGGGCGTCATCAGGAGGCTCGCAGTGGAGGCATGAGCCGCAACCGTGTAACCGATGTCACATGAAGCACTGGGGAGCTTGTTGGGGACGTTCAGAGGTATGTTTTAGCTATGGGTAGGTTGGGCACTTCAGGAATGATTGTCCCGACAAAGGCAGTCAGCAGCTTGATCAGACCAGAGGGAAGACACTGATGTTAGTAGGTTCCATAGCTCAAAGGGGTCAGACTCAAGGATGAGGCCAGCGAGCCGCTGGTTTAGAGAGGCCCACTGCACGGGTATTTTCTTTGAAGCAAGAGGGTGCTGAGGCGTCCATGGCAATAGTGAAAGGTAACCTTGTTGTTCGTTCTGCCATTGCTTATGTTTTATTTGATCCAGGTGCTACATATTCTTTTTTATATACATTGTTTGCTGCTAAGTTATCGGGGAAACCCTCTATGCTTGATTTGCCTCTTGTGGTGTCTATGTCTACGGGCAATTCTGTGCTGGTAGAGACAGTCTTTTAGGGCTGCGAGGTGGTCATATCTTATGATTTTTATATTTTTTAGGAAAAATAATAATTTTGGTTGTCATAGTTTACTCGAATTTTAGTTTTAGTCCCCATAGTTTATAAAATTTTGGTTTTAGTCCTCACAGTTTACAAAGTTGATCCCTGCAAGCTCCACATCAGCAATGTCCAGTTTGCACATGTTATCCATGTCAACTCCATTTAGGCCTCATGTGATGGCAGAGACCAAATCCTAAATGGAAATAAAGTGTGGGGACTAAAATCAAAATTAGAGCAAACTATGAGGACCAAAAGTATGATTTTCCCTAAATTATATAATAAAGGGTAATTACTTGAATATATCCTCAACTATGCATTTTGTCTCAATTATGACCAATTCCAAAATATCTCCAAATTGCATCTCAAACTTTGATAGTTGTCTCAATTACATCATCTTGTTAACTCTCTGTCGGCAGACCTTTTAAGGTGGTGATGCGACTTTCCCACGTGGAATTATATATATAAAATAAAATAAAAAATTGCCACATCGTCTTATTTATATCCCCACTCCCCACTCGTTATCTTCAACCCCGATGCCTGATACCCTAAATCCCTCAAGCTCTACGTATGTCACCTCCTCGAGCTCACCGAGCACTCCTCCTCCATCGTCATGGCTCACCGCAATGGCCTCCCCTTCCTCAACCCCATCCTTCGCAGCCAGCAGCATAACGACCTAGTAGCCCTCGCTTTCGACGCATACGGCCAGCTTGGCCGCGTCTGTGTCCGCTCCATGGCCGCCATCTCCGCCTTGAGCACCATGCACCATCTCGCCCTCCTTATCGTCCCCTTCCACAAACGCCAGCATCGCAACCGAGGAGATGAAGGTTGCGGCAAAACCAACATTGAGAATGTACACTATGGGTGTCGATCAATGAACCAGAGAGTACTGCGGGAGTCCCCATGTTTTTGTGGCCGTCCTCGTTGATCGTGGTTTCGGCGAGGGGGAGCAGGTGGGCACACCCAATGTGGTGCGGCAGGTCTGCGTTCTCTTCTTCGGCGGGCCTGACGACCGAGGCTGTGGAGCTGGCGAGCAGGATGGTAGAGCACCTTGGCATTCATGTGACAATGGAGAAATTGATCATGTCGAAGAATGGAATCAATGACAATCGGCAAAATATCACCCTATGGTTAGGGACTTTTCGATTTCCCCGAGCAATGATGGATAATGACGGAATATTCTGTACATATTTGTAAATAGGTTTTCAAGTCCATGTAATTTTGTCTTTCGTTAGAGTTCGTACTTGTAAAAAATCATTTATGCAATCCCCGAGGGCTCACCGTACGAGTTGGATGCATTTCGAGGTCATTCGGTGCTTGGTGCGTGCGCTGCGGCTAAGTAGAGCAGTTTTCCTGCATTTGTCATGGCCGTGGCCATGGAAAATCACCATCGTGCATGGCCACGATTTCGTCATGCTCCTCGTGCATTCTATTCGTTCTATAAATCGTGCCCAAGAGTGGTCTATAAATCACCAGTCGACCGAATGCATTCTACCACTCTTGGGCACCATTCGGTCGATCGAAACTGAAAAATCAAGGTAGTTTTGCTATTTTTTTCTATTCATTTGTTTGTTTCTAGGTTCTGTCTTCGCTAAGTCCTCTTACATAACATTTATTAACTTTAAGTTAAATGACTTTAAAACATAAATGTTATATAAGGATTACCACCCATTTGAATTCAATAAAAATATCTAAAAAATCAAAATCCTTAAGAATCAAAATCTAACTTTTGGGTAGGCTAAAGACTTCCAAAAACTTCTGAAAAATATCTCGTTATCTAATTTTTACCTGAGAAACAATTACTAGGACTTTTGGTGCCAAGAAAATGTCTAGGTCATATAGCCCTCCAAGGAGCTCCTAGGCTTAGTGAATTTTAGGGTCATTTTCTGATTTTCGGTTTTTCATGTTTTGAGGTTCTTTATGCATCGAATAGAGGATTTACAACACATGCTAGACACTCTAAACATAAACTCTATCTTCCCGACGGAATCCAAGCATTGACGACCATCCTTGCCGATTTCTCCGATTTCTCCAATTTTTTCGATCGGGGACGACATATGCAAACCGATATGGAAGCTGAAAATAGTTCTTCATGAAATCATTAGTTCCATATTTGTTATCATCAAAACCGAGATAAAGACCAAGGTTGAAAACCTTAGGCCAACAATCTCTCCCTTTTTGATGATGACAAATATTCTTAAGAAAATATCTACAATTAAGCATAAAAGATATCAAACATGGGATTTCTCCCCCTATCAACATGCATATCTATGAAAATAAACTCTCTATATATATATGCATAGTTTTCCTCTTTTTTTTCTTTTTTTACCTATATTTTTTCTCCCCATTTTGACATCACTCAAAAAGGGCAAGAGAAGTCAATCAAAAGTCAAAGTTGAAACTCTAAAGATTTTTCAAAACTGCGAAAGTCTCAACTCAAGGGATGAAAATCAAATATCGAATAAGAGACTAAGTCATACATGATATCATGAAATGATAAATGAAATCCAAATCCAAAAATCATGTAGTAACTAGAGTATCAATATTTTCAAGTATCGGCCAAAAAGAAAAAAATCACTTTAGAAATGATTTTTTCTTATCAAATGAGTAGAACGATACCATAAATGAATTTAAAATATCACACTTCAAATCTCATTCGAAAATCGAATGAAACTTTAAAGTATCGGAAAAATGAGTACTTTAGTGGCATTTTCATAAATAAATGAGATTTTTCAAAATGTTTTCAGATTTCATTCAAACTTTCCAGATACCAAGATATGGTCATCTAAAGCATGTGTATCAAGTTAGAAGTGAAAATAATGTCATTTGATTAAAATTTCAACTTAGCACAGTTTCATTAAAAGTAGACATGAAAATATGAAAATGCTAAGTATCAAATTTTGCTATCTACTCATGTTTTCTCAAACTTAGGCACATAGACATCTAAAATGAGTGAATCTAAGTATGTCAATTAAGTTTGGGCTTAAAAAGATGTTTCTAAGTCACTTTGTTGACTTAGGTCAAAGTACTCTTCAAGTTTACAAAAATCACACTTTTTAATCCTTATAAAATCATATTCTTGACCAATTTTTTTGAAACTTTAACTAAATAAACTAGATTTTTCAAGGAATCTAGAGGTTCAAGAATCAGTCAAAAATAAGTTTTCTATAAATTCATAAAATTCTTGAAAGTCCTGGGGCATTTTCATAAATCTTAGGTTGTTTTTTTTTTCAAAAGTTGCCAATTTTGCTTCAAACTTTCCAAACATCACTGAATGATCATTTAAGATGCATGTGTCAAGTTTGAGCTCAAAATGAATTCTCTAAGTTCATTTTTCATCATATCTTGATTTCAATGAAAAATCGATATTTCTAGCTATCATTCAAGTTATCAAAATCATTCCTAGAAATGATTTTACTCAAGCAATGGTGTGAATGATATTAGAAATAGAATAAAAATGATATACATGAGATTTCATTTGAAGTTTTTGACGAAAAATCAAAGTATCGAAAAAATGAGTATTTCAAGTAAGTGATACTTTGTGTTTCCGAAATCTAACTTCAAAATTCCATTATAAATCAGATTCTTGATGAAAATTTTTGAAATTTTTACACAACAAACTAGATTTTTCAATGAAAGTGCAATTTCAAGAATCACCGCAAAATCAGTTTTCTACATTTTTCTAAAATTGACTAAAAATGCTAAAATTTCAATGATATTGTCGTAATTTTTAGTTATTTTTTAAAATGTGCTCAGCTTTCATTCAAACTTTTATGACACCACATAATGGTCATGTAAAGAATGTATGTCAAGTTTGGAATGAAAATTATGTCCTTAAGTCAAGATATCAACCTAGCATGGTTTCATTCAAAACTAAGCTAGTTATCATGAAATTTGCTAAGTTTCAATCTTATCATTTACTCATGATTTTTCAAATTTAAACCCATGGATACCTAACATGAGTAAATCTAAACATGTTCCTCAAATATAGATTGGAAATGAGACCTCTAAGTCAATTTGTTCCTCAAATAAACATGGTTTCAACCTAACATGGTTTTATTCTAAGTCAAATAACTTGAGACATCTAAGTCAAGTTATCAACCTAACATGGTTTCATTCTAAAATAAACAAGTTATCATGAAACTTTGCTAAGGTCAATATTATCATTTACTCATAATTTTTCAAATTTAAACCTATTGACACTTAATATGAGTAAATCTACACATGTTCCACAAATATGGATTGAAAATGAGACTACTAAATCAATTTGATGACTTGGGTCAACTTGGTCCAAAAGAGGTTATCATGAAATGGTCTCTATGTCATTTTATCCATATCCATATGAAATTTTCATTTTAAAAGCGTGGAAACATGTCATACCTATTCCTAAACCTGTTTATGAAGTTTGGACCTAAAATGAAGTGTCCAAGTCGATTTGTTGACTTGGGATAAATTTTTTCAAGTTTAAGTCTAATAAAGTGATATAGTTATTACCTTGTTCATATACACATGAATTTTCAAGTTTAAATGCCTGGAATCATGTGACATGTGTGTAGGCTTTAGGTTTTCAACCTTAGCCTTAATCTCAGTTTTGATGGTTTTGATGATAACAAACATGAGACTAATGATTTCATTGAGAATATATTTCAGGTTCCATATCAATTAGTGTTCAATGTCCTCGATCGAAAATATCGGAAGAAATCGGAAATCGGAAGGACATTGATCATCGCGCTCGGGTTCGTCGTGGAAGTTTCTTGAAGAACAACGAGTGCACCAAAGATGCATTGGACAGGCTCAAAGATCACATGAAAGCTCTCCAAGTTGATGGTTGTTGAAAGCCGAAACCAAGAAATGAAGCGCGGAAGAAAATCGGCCGAAGAAACAAATCTCAGCCTAAATTCGGTCGACTGGGCGGTCGATCGAATAGGGTAAGGTATCAGGCAGTAGCCTTGTCGGTCGACTGGTCGATCGACCGAACACTGCCTAAAATAGGTAGTGGCTACTTCGGTCGATCGGTCGGTTGACTGACAGAGGCCTGAAATAGGTAGTAAGGTTGGCGGTCGACCATGCGGTCGACTGACCTGCATATAAGCCAAAGATGCAATCGCGTCGGTTGACCGAAGAAGAAATCGCGCGATCTTGCATCTGGGTGGTCGACCCATCGGTTGACCGACCAGAGAGAAAAATAAAATGGTCGAATGATCGGTTGACCAGTCGATCGGCCGACCAATCGACTGGCGGCCTGTAATAGATAGTTTTCTATCCGTTGAACAATCGTTTCTTCACGAGGGTATAAATACACCCTCATATACTTCATTTAATCTTCTTCTCCCTCTCTTACAGTTATCATTGAGCATTCTAAGGGAGATTTAAAGCTTTCCAAGTAGTAATCACAACGCGTTCCGTTCTTCTATTGAGTTCTTCTTCAAGCGTCGTCTGCTCCTCAACTCGGGCTTCAACCCAATCTCTGCTACTTGGCGAGTTGGAGGTTTTTGAATGATTAAAAAGTGCTTTTAATCTTGTTTTATATTGTAGCTCTTTTGATTGTATTTTATCTATTTATTTGAACTATTTTTGATTTGAGTCTGTGAAGACCTTGTGTTAGGTCTGTTGTGTGGAAGTGGTATCCTTGGTGAAAAGGAGTAAAACCACTTGTGTAAACTTAGTATTTACTAGGATTAGTTTAGTTGTCCCTTAGGGTTGAGGTGGAAGAGTGCTCTCGATAAGAAGGCGGAGACTTCCGGGTGTGAAAGTACCTTAGGTCGAGAGTGAGACTCTTCAAGTGAAAAGTCTTCTGTGTAAGGGAAACGTAAATTAATCTAGTAAAACTAGTTTGGAAATCCTATGTGGGGTGCTTAGGCAGTGGAGTAGGCATTGGGGCCGTACCACTATAAAATCTCAATGTTTGCATTGATTCTTAATTTTGTGCTTAAGTGCTTTATCATTTATCTTGCTTCCGCATTCAAATCGTAAATTGTCTAACTAATCTAAGAAAACAATTAAAAGTAATTTAGGCTAATCGAATTAGTAAACACACTATTCACCCCCCATCTAGTGTCGCCATTTCGCCAACAATTGGTATCAGAGCGGGTTTGTAGCTTGAGATTTCACCATCTCTTCTACACCTTATCTCGATCTTGAAATGACTCTAGAGTCGGTAGCGTCTACACCCCCTAGGTTCGATGACTCAAACTTTGGTCTGTGGAAATATAGGATGTACACCTATTTAAAGACTAAAGGATTTGGAGTCTTTAACATGTTACATTGGGAATTCATTGAACCTAAGGATGATATGCATGCTTGGAGTGAAATGGATAAGAAAATGTTTAAGCATAATGGAGATGCCATGAATTGTATTCTTTGCACATTACCAAATGGCATCTTAGAAAAAGTCATGCATTGTTCTTCGGCTTTTGATTTATGGCCCTCGTTAAATGTTTTATATGATTATGTCAAAACCGAAGAAATTGGCACTTTTGATGAAGGTAGTGATGACAATGGTCACACACCTACTACTAATTCTGGTTTTGATGCCCATAGCTCTTCTAGTCAAAGAAGTAGCACCAAGAGCCGAAAAAGAAAAGTAATTTGTCATGCTTGCAAAGAAAAGGGGCATGTGAAGAAAAATTGCCCAAGCATGAAGAACAAAGCAAGGAAGAGGTCAAGTGCTTCTACCTCCACCTCTCACTCATTTGAAGCACCCTCTAGCAATGACTATAAAGTTACTTCAAAAGTTTGCCTCATAAGCACCAAAGATGAGGTACACTCTTTTCCTTCTAGTCATAATAATAATAATGTTAGTACTAGCTCTTCCAGTTCATTCAATATGTCATATGAATAACTAGTTGATGAATGTCAAAAAATGTATGTCTTGCTTGTTAGAAAAGATAACAAAAATAAAAGATTGAAAAAGAAAAATGTGATGCTTAATTCTCATTTGCATGAATCCAAACTAGAAAATGAAAAATTGAGATCTAAGTCATTTGATTCATGCCATGATAATGTAGAACATGAGCTTAAGGATTTGAAGCTTAAAAATAACTATTTAGAAAATGAGAATTGCAAGTTAAAATCTCAATTGAATGCATTGCATAAATTCGTAGATGATTTGAAAAATGAGATGTTGATTTTGAGTAAGAAAGTTAATACTTCCTCTTTTAACTCTAAACATCAAAATGTCTCATTTAGAAATCTTCAAAAGAAAAATATTTTATATAAGAATGCCCATGCTCATCATGCCTCTCATGCAATGCATTCTACCATTAGACCTCATAATTATGAGAAGATGAATGAGGTTTCTAAGAATGCTCATACTTATCATGATTCACATGACAAGCTTTCTTAAAATAAATCTCATGTCCATAACAGAAATAAAAAGAAATTTAATGGACATTATTTTTGTTGTTGTAATTTTGGCCATGCTATTTTTGATGGTGCATTTAAGAAAAATTCAAGTATAGTTAAGACACTTTGGATTCCTAGGCCAACTCACCCCCAAGGACCCAAAGCCATTTGGGTACCAAAAGTCTCATCTTCTTTTGTAGGGGGAGCTACCACACAAGGATGAATGAGAAGTGGTGTATTGGAGTTGACCATGGACTTGAATGATGAATCATCCCTTGGTTGCAACTTCAAGCTACCTTGATGCCTTAGATATAGTTGGCATCAAAATTATTCCGGTATCATCTCCTATATCCTATTGCTTAAGATTATAGTTGGAGTTGATATATGATTAATATTAGTTTATTTCCCCGCTCTTAATATATTTCAAAAATATTTTTGATTTTTGATTTTGCCGATCTCTTCGGAGACCCAGGTGGCCTGTAATGGGCCTAAGCGACCTTGCGGTTCTAAATCGTAGGCACATTGTGGCCTTTCGGTTTTCAACCAATAGGAAGGGTTGGAGATCATATTTTTCATTTATTATTCTTGTGATCTCTTAAAATTCGTTTTGATATCACTCGATTTTATTTTGAAACGAATTTGAAACCATTTAGCAAAGTGGTATTTGATAATGATACTTAATGATTCTCTTTGCTTTTTGGTTGAGTTAGCTTGCTAACTAGCTATATTTTCTATAAAAATATTAGTGTAGCTTACTTGCAAGTTATAAGTATGTTAGGAAGGCTAATTAGAAAGAAAAAGATTTGTTTGGGTAAACCATCATGAATAGGGTATAACCTTGGTAAATTCAAAATCTTAGTGTTATACCTCAATGATTAGGCTTAAATTATATCTCTATACTCATGATTAGGATTGCATGTTAAAACCCTTGAATTGAGTATGTAGAATCTTAGCACTTAGGCAAATTTCATTAAATGAAACTTGCTCTAGGTTGATATTACTAGTAGAGACCTTCTTGTAAGTCCAAACTAGTTTAGCATGATAAGGGATCTTATTACTCAATATTTCACATCCTAAGATCTCCTTAGATTCATTTTGAAATCAAGGTATCCATCTTAAAATAAATCTTAACTATCTAGCATAGGTTAAGGTTTTTTAATGAAATATTGCATTAAACCCTTGCTATTTAGTATATTAGCTTGCTAAGTCGATATATGATTTCATTTTGATACTAATGAAGCCTACTTGCAAGTTAAGAAAGTGGCAAACATTGAAGACTATGCTATCTAAGAGAAAATGACAAAGGAAATGAAAAAGTTGGGCAAATTTTCTAAAAGATAAGGTATAGATTTTATTATGCAAAAATCTTTGAAAAATAATTGAATTTTCATATTTATTGATGTCTCTATACTCATGAGTGATGTTGCATGATAAATAGTTGAATGTTCATGAGTAGAAATTTTTTTGATAACTTAGCTCATTTCATGATATCATGATAATTATGAAATTGAACTAGGTTAAAATTCTTCTTTAGAGACTTTATTTTAAGTTAAAAATGAAATGAACATGTTTAGATACACATATCACATAAGTCTAGATATTTAAAACTTGATAATTCATGTCTAGATGATCAAATACAATTGGTAGTTTGAAAAGTTGGACTCAAGTCAATAAATCAACTTGGTCATTTCATTTTAAGTCCAAATTTCATAAACATATTTAGGTGTGTTAATGATTAGTTGTCATGTGCTTAAGATTGAAAATTCATATCTAGATGAATAAAGTGACAACTAACTCAGCTTAGAGGACTTAAGCTTGAAAAGTTTGAGCCAAGTCAATAAATCGACTTGGTCACTTTACTTTAAATCAAAACTTCATAAACATGTTTAGGAAAAGGTATGACATGTTTCCATGCACTTAGAATGAAAAAATTCACATGGATATGGATAAAATGACAATAGAGGTCAATTCATGCTTACCTCTTTTGAACCATGTAGACCCAAGTCAACAAGTTGACTTAAAGGTCTCATTTTCAGTTCATATTTGTGAAACATGTTTAGATTTACTCGTGTTAAGTATCCATTGAATTAAATATGAAAAATCATGAGTAAATGTTAAGATTGAAACTTAGCAAGTTTCATAAAAACTAGTTTAATTTTGAATGAAACCATGCTAGGTTGATATCTTGACTTAAGGACATAATTTTCATCTCAAACTTGATATATACTCTTTACATGACCATCACGTGGTGTCATGAAAGTTTGAATGAAAATTAAACAAGTTTTAAGAATAATTGAAAATTACAAAAATTGTCATTTGTTCAACAATTGGTATCACCAATTTCAGTTATTTCTAGGAAAATATAGAAAAATCCCTTTTAGACAATTCTTGAAACTACACATTCACTGAAAAATCTAGTTTTATCAGTAAAAATTTTAAAAAGTTTTGTCAAGAATCTAATTTATAATGGAATTTTGAAGTTGGATTTCGAAAACACAAAGTATCATTACATGAAATATCAATCTTTCTGATACTTTGATTTTTCTTCGAAAACTTTATATAAAAACTCATGTACATCATTTAGATTCTATTTCTAATATCATTCACACAATTTCATGAGTAAAATCATTTCTAGCTAGGATCCATTTGTTCATTAGAGTCAATATAGGATGAAAAATGGACTTTGATTTTTAAATTCATTTTGAGTTCAAACTTGATACATGCATTTCAAATGATCATTCAATATTTGGTATCAAAAATTTTCATCCAAAAATTGGTTTCAAAAATATTTGTCAAAAATATGATTTTGTATAAACTTAAAGGGTTGATTTTTGAAAACTTGAAATATAGGTTGACTTAAGTCAACAAAGTAACTTAAAAATATCATCTTAAGCCCAAACTTAATTCATAGACTTACATTCTCTCATGTTTAATGTCTAGATGCCTAAGTTTGAGAAAACATGAGTAGATAGCAAAACATTGAGACTTAGCATTTTCATGTTCTCATGCTTATTTCAAATGAAAACATGTTAAGTTTATATTTGGATTAAATGACATTACTTTCACTTCAAACTTAATACATGAGTTAAATGACCGTATCTTTGTATTTTGAAAGTTTGAATGAAATCTAAAAATATCATGAAAAAGAAACAATATTTACTTTGAGAAAATACATGATTCAATTTGGCATTCAACTATGTAGTTTTTGAACATATCATGTATGATCTTGTTTCTCATTAAATTTTTGTTTTCTATCCCTAGGGTTGAGATTGTCATGTTTCATGAAAAATCTTTAGAGTCTCAACTTCATGAAAAAATAATTGTGTTTCATCCCTTTGATTAGATTGCCCTTTTTATTGCCCTTTTTGATTGATGTCAAAAGGGGGAGAAATGTATAGTTAAAATGGGGAGAAGAGTATAGGTAAAGGGGAGAAAATTATAGGAAATCCATGCATATAGATAGAAAGAGTTTAATTATATAAATATGTATGTTGATAGGGGGAGAAATCCCTTAGTTGATATCCTTGTGCTTTAATGATTATATATTTTTTTAAGGATGTTTGTCATCACCAAAAAGGGGGAGAATGTTGGCTTTAGGTTTTCAACCTTAGCCTTAATCTCGGTTTTGATGGTTTCGATGATAACAAACATGGGACTAATGATTTCATTGAGAATATGTTTCAGGTTCCATATCAATTAGCGTTTAATGTCCTCGATCGAAAATATCGGAAGAAATTGGAAATCGGAAGGACATTGATCGTCACGCTCGGGTTCGTCGCGGAAGTTTCTCGAAGAACGATGAGTGCACCAAAGATGCATTAGACGGGCTCAAAGATCACATGAAAGCTCTCAAAGTTGATGGTCGTTGAAAGCCGGAACTCGGAAATGAAGCGCGGAAGAAAATCGGCTGAAGAAACAAATCTCAGCCTAAATTCGGTCGACTGGGCGGTCGATCGAATAGGGTAAGGTATCAGGCAATAGCCTTGTCGGACTACCGGTCGGTTGATCGATAGAGGCCTAAAATAGGCAGTAAGGATGGCGGTCGATCGAGCGATCGACCGACCTGCATATAAGCCAAAGACGCAATCACGTCAGTCGACCGAAGAAGAATCGCGCGATCTTACATCTGGGCGGTTGACCCGTCGGTCGATCGACCAGAGAGAAAAATGAAATAGTCGAATGACCGGTCAACCAGTCGATCGACCGACCGGCGGCCTGTAACAGATAGTTTTCTATCCGTTGAACAGTCATTTCTTCACGAGGGTATAAATACACCCTCATATACTTCATTTAATATTCTTCTTCCTCTCTTATAGTTATCATTGAGCATTCTAAGGGAGATTTAAAGCCTTCCAAGGAGTAATCGCAGCGCGCTCCGTTCCACTATTGAGTTCTTCTTCAAGCGTCGTCTGCTCCTCAACTCTGGCTTCAACCCAATCTCTACTACTTGGCAAGTTGGAGGTTTTTGAAGGATTAAAAAGAGCTTTTAATCTTGTTTTATATTGTAGCTCTTTTGATTGTATTTTATCTGTTTATTTGAACTATTTTTTATTTGAGTCTGTGAAGACCTTGTGTTAGGTCTGTTGTGTGGAAGTGGTGTACTTGGTGAAAAGGAGTAGAGCCACTTGTGTAAACTTAGTATTTACTAGGATTAGTTTAGTTGCCCCTTAGGGTTGAGGTGGAAGAGTGCTCTCGATAAGAAGGCGGAGACTTCCGGGTGTGAAAGTACCTTAGGTTGAGAGTGAGACTCTTCAAGTGAAAAGTCCTCTGTGTAAGGGAAACGTAAATTAATCTAGTAAAACTAGTTTGGAAATCCTATGCGGGGTGCTTAGGTAGTGGAGTAGGCATTGGGGCCAAACCACTATAAAATATCAGTGTTTGCATTGATTCTTAATTTCGTGCTTAAGTGCTTTATCATTTATCTTGCTTCCGCATTCAAATTATAAATTGCCTAACTAATCTAAGAAAATAATTAAAAGTAATTTAGGCTAATCGAATTAGTAAACACACTATTCTCCCCCCCCCTCTTGTGTCGCCATTTCGCCAACAATGTGTATCTAAACATGTTTATCAACTACTAACTCAAAATGAGATCTCTAATATGAATTTCAACCTAGAGCAAGTTTCATTCAATCAAGATATCATAAAATTGCCCAAGTTATCAAAATTTTACCTACTCATAAAATTTCATATATTTATCATGCAAAACCAATCATGAGTATAAAGACGTCATTATAGCACAAGTATTCAAGTATTATACTAAGTATTATTCTCAACTTGCAAGTAGATTTCATTAGTAGATTTAATGAAACTAAAGCTACTAGCAAGCAACCCAAACCAAATAGCAAAGCAACACAAACCAAACCAAATATTCTCAACTTTAAGTTAAATAACTTTAAAGCATAAATGTTATATAAGGATTACCTCCATTTGGATTCAATAAAAATATCTAAAAAATCAAAATACTTAATAATCAAAATCTAACATTTGGGGTCTAGTACAAATTTCTAAAAAATAAAAAAATTATAATCTTCCGGGTCAAATATGGGTAGGCTAAAGGCTTTCAAAAAATCATTAAAAATATCTCGTTATCTAGTTTTTACCTAAGGAACAATTACCAGGACTTTTGGTGCCAAGAAAATATCTAGGTTATATAGTCCTCCAAGGAGCTCCCTAGGCTTAGTGAATTTTAGGATCATTTTTTAATTTTTCGGATTTTTATGTTTTGGGGGTTCGGGTTTGGTTTTTGTGTTCTTATGCATCGAATAGAAGATTTACAACACATGCTAGATACCCTAAACCTAAACTCTATCGTCCCGACGAAATCAAAGCGTTGACGATCGTCTATGCCGATTTCTCTGATTTCTCCAATTTTTCCAATCGAGGACAACGCATGCAAACTGATATGGAACCTGAAAATAGTTCTTCATGAAATCATTTGTTTCATGTTTGTTATCATCAAAACCGAGATTAAGACCATGGTTGAAAACCTTAGGCCAACAGTTAAAAATTCCTGAAAGGTTTGCAATTGGCTATGGAGAGTGGCAGGTTGTGCCCCTAGGGTGAGGTCAAGCACATGAGCTAATCACATGTCGATGTGTTTAGAAACTAATCAAGGGTAATGTAATACTCTGAAAATTTTAATTAAATTTTTGTTTGATTTAGGGGTCCAATTCGGATACGCGTCGAGATGAGTCGCGAGTTTATTGTAATTAGAAGATATAGTCGGGTATTTAATTAACTGCAAGGTTTTTAAATTTGTGTTAATTATGTTAAATAGGTTCATGAACTTAAGTTGAGGTGAGGACGAGTTGGTGGATTTGATCCGAGTCCGATTCGAATTTGAGTTGAGCCGGATAGAGCCACTTAAACCCTGAGGGGTAAATATGTCCTTTGGTTGTTGATTTGGGGGGAGTATTTAACCCACCCCCCAATCACCCGTGCGGCTCAAGAAAGGAGCCGCACGCTTGCCTTGGCTGAGAGGAGGGAGAAGAGGAGATCGGCGCCGGAGCTTGGGGTCATCGCCGGTGTTCGAAGTCGTCGACGTGTCATTTCTCTTTCTTCCGATTAGAGGTGAGTGGTTAAATCCTTGCCAAAACCCATGATTTCTCCCCTCACATGCCGCCCCTTATCATGAAGGAATTTGAAAATTTCTTCGAGGATTTTGATTTCTTATTCAATTGGGTTTGATTGTGGATTTTTGTGCCGATTCTTATTATAATTTCGGATTTAATGTGTACAAAATACTTGGCATTGAGAAATTGGGGTTTGATGTGGCCACCCACTGTTATGAAGGTGTCTTGAAGTTTCTTGTTAAATAGACTACTTCTTTGGTTGTGTGATTGATATTCTTGGTAGATAGATTATATTTTTGGGTAAATGGGTAAGTGTGGTTGAACGTGGCAATTGAAGATTTTTATTGGAAATATTTGTTGTTTGGCTACGTGCTTTTCCGCTTCTTGCAGCCGCATAGGGATGACAATTCAAATCAGTTAACCGTGGTTAACCGGTTAACTGAATCACAAAATTTGGTTTTGGATAGTGGATTGCGATTCGATTTTGGTTTCAGATAGAAAAAATTAAAAACCGTTTAAAATTAGTTCGATTTCGGTTATCGGACCGCGGTTAATCGGTAATCAAAACTTATTATATATTCGGTTTCGATTACTGGTTTTTTACGGTTAACCGGTATATGAAATCGATTTTGTTATTAATCTTTGAACCAGTTATCCGTTTACTATCATTTTTTTACGGTTAACCGGTATCCGAAGCCGATTTTGTTATTAATCTTTGAATCAGTTATACGTTTGCTATCGGTTAACCGGTTAGTAAATGGATAATTCGGTTTCGATTATCCGCGGATAAACGAAACCGAGCCGATTTTGGTTTTGAATATAGGTTTTTGAAATCGACCGATTTCGATTTCGATTTCGATTTCGATTAGCGGGTTTGAAAATCGATTTCGATTTTGATTAATCGATAAAAGTGCAATTAATCGAATCGTTGTCATCCCTACAGCCTCATAGGGTAGAGAGTGCACGTGTGTGGATTTAGAAATCAACATCTCATTTAATCGGGTCCTCAACAGTGGACATTGAGATGTGGGCGTAGGAGGAAAGGTAAAAAAAAAAGGGATTATTGGTGCCGCCCACTGTTAAGGGAAACTTTTGTAAATTTTTCAATTTAGTTGGGTCTTCATTTGGTTTTAGATATAGTGTTCCTGGTGGATTAATGGAGGAATATGGTTTAACATTGAAATTGGGGAAACCTAGGCTTTTCATCTCTCTCACAGCTGCTCCTTGGGAATGGTGTGCATATTGATTTTTATAATTGTTAGAGTTCCTCTACAATTTCTATTAAAGGATTTCTTTAAGGTCATGTTAGGTGTATCAATACTTCCGAAAAGGGAATTGATCCATGGTCGATTCCGTATAAATAGGAATTGCTAGTTATACCTCGTGAAAAAAAACAGTTTTTTGTGGAATCAGCTATTCCATTTCTTTATAGAGAGATTCCGTTTAAGCAAGCAAATATAGCATGGTTATAGAAATCTATCTATCGCATATATGCTTCAAGGGACATCATGGCATAACCATCGAGGTGAGTAGGGGCCTAAAAGGTCGAATAGAACGATATATAGACAAGTGAAATCCCTTACGAGTCCCAAAGTATTCTTTTAAGGGGATTCATCATTTGATGGGAAGTAGACTACTCAAAAATCTCACATTTTCATTTTGTCCAATTTTTTCATAAGTCATTCGGAAAATGAAAGTCAAAAAAAGAAAGAATGAATCGTTGGTCCTTAGTGGGAACTTGAGTAAGGAGTAGTTCTTTGTTTGTAGGGTTTTTCGAACCAACTTTCAAAATAAGAAAGAATCCCCTTTTTTTAGGTAACTACTTGAGCCGGATGAAAGGAAACCTTCACGTCCGATTTGAAAGGGGGGAATCCAATCCTACAGGAACCTATCTCGATTTTTCTTTTGCTAGGAAAAAACCTACTTTCTTACGATTACGAGGTTTATTCGAATATGAAATCCAATCCCGGAAATACAGCATACCACTTTTTTTGACTACCCAAGGCTTCGAGACATTTCGAAATCGAGAAATCTCTACAGGAGCAGGTGCTATCAGAGAACAATTAGTCGATTCAGATTTGCGAATTATTACAGGTAATTCATTGGTAGAATGGAAGGAATTAGGGGGGGGGAGGAGTCCACTGGAAATGAATAGGAAGATAGAAAAATGAGAAGAAGAAGAAAAGATTTTTTGGTTAGACGCATGGAATTAGCTAAACATTTGATTCGAACAAATGTAGAACCAGAATGGATGGTTTTGTGCTTATTACCAGTTCTTCCTCCCGAGTTGCGACCAATCATTCAGATAGATGGGGGTAAACTCAAAAGTGCGGATATGTTTGAACTCTATAGACGAGTTCTCTATCGGAATAAGACTCTTACCGATCTATTAGCAACAAGTAGATCTACGCCAGGATAATTAGTAATGTGTTAGGAGAAATTGGTACAAGAGGCCGTGGATACACTTCGGGGTCCGCGGACAACCAATGAGGGATGGTCATAAGAAAGTTTACAAGTCATTTTCAGATGTAATTGAAGGCAAAGAGGGAAGATTTCGTGAGTTGGTAAACGTGTCGATTATTCGGGATGTTCCGTCATTGTCGTGGGTCCTTCCCTTTCATTACATCAGAGTGTGGATTACCTCGAGAAATAGCAATAGAGCTTTTCCAAACATTTGTAATTCGTGGTATAATCAGACAACATGTTGCTTCTAACATAGGAATTGCGAAAAGTCAAATTCGAGAAAAAGAACCCGGAAATACTTCCAGAAGTTATGCAGGGACATCCTGTATTATTGAATAGAGCACCCACCCTGCACAGATTAGGCATACAGGCGTTCCAACCTATTTTAGTGGAGGGACACGCTATTTGTTTACACCTATTAGTTTGTAAGGGATTCCATTTTGATGGGGATCAGATCAAATGCATGTACCTTTCTCTTTGGAAGCTCAAGCGGAGGCTCGCTTACTTATGTTTTCTCATATGAATCTCTTGTCTCCAGCTATTGGGGATCCTATTTCCGTACCAACTCAAGATATGCTTATCAGACTCTATTTATTAACGATCGGGAATCGTCGAGGTATTTGTGCAAATAGGTATAATCCAACTAGTTGCGGAAACTCTCAAAATAAAACAGTTGACAATTAGAATAATGACTATAGGTATACGAAAGAAAAAGAACTCTATTTTTCTAGTTCCTATGATGCGCTTGGAGCTTATCGACAGAAACGAATCCGTTTAGATAGTCCTTTGTGGCTCCGATGGAGACTATATCAACGTGTCATTGGCTCAAGAGAAGTTCCCATCGAAGTTCAATATGAATCTTTTGGTACTTATCATGAGATTTATGGGCACTATCTAATAGTAGGAAGTGTAACAAAAGAAAGATGTTTTATATATAAAAAAATGGGTCATCTTTCTTTTTATCGAGAAATAGAAGAAGCCATACAGGGGTTTTGTCGAGCCTACTCATACGCTATCTAAACTAAGAAATTCGATTAGACGATGTCCGTGCCCATGGGAATTCGGGTCTCCCCAATTTCACTGGTATCAACATTTCTTTTTTTTCTGCGTGAATCAAGATTGAGATTGAGGAAAGGAAGTTTTCGAATCACTGACTCAGGTCCATTGTCGAATCCTACTTAGAAGAAAAAATATAAGAGGTACTTATGGCGGAACGGGCCGATCCGGTCTTTCACAATAAAGTGATAAATAGAACTACTATGAAACGACTTATTAGCAGATTAATAGATCATTTCGGAATGACATATACATCACATATCCTGGATCAAGTAAAGACTTTGGGTTTCCAGCAAGCCACTGCTACATCTATTTCATTAGGAATTGATGATTTTTTCACAATCCCTTCTAAGGGATGGTTAGTCCAAGACGCTGAACAACAAAGTTTGATTTTGGAGAAACACCATCATTATGGGAATGTACACGCGGTAGAAAAATGACGTCAATCCATTGAGATATGGTATGCTACAAGTGAATATTTGAGACAAGAAGTGAATCCTAATTTTCGAATGACTGATCCTTCTAATCCAGTACATTAGATGTCCTTTTCGGGAGCTAGAGGAAATGCATCTCAGATACACCAATTAGTAGGTATGAGATGATGTTTGTCGGATCCCCAATGACAAATGATTGATTTACCCATGAAAAGCAATTTACGCGAAGGACTTTCTTTGACAGAATATAGAATTTCCGGCTATGGAGCCCGCAAAGGAGTTGTAGATACTGTTGTACGAACATCAGATGCTGGATACCTCACACGTAGACTTGTTGAAGTAGTTCAACATATTATTGTACGTAGAACAGATTGTTGCACTATCCGAGGTATTTCCGTGAGTCCTCGAAATGGGATGACGGACCCCATTTTTGTCCAAACACGAATTGGTCGTGTATTAGCGGACAATATATAGTTCGGTCTACAATGCCTTGCCACTTGAAATCAAGATATTGGGATTGGACTTGTCAATCGATTCATAACCTTTCGAGCACAACCAATATATATTCGAACCCCTTTACTTGCAGGAGTACATCTTGGATCTGCCAATTATGTTATGGTCGGAGTCCTACTCATGGCGACCTGGTCGAATTGGGAGTAGGTATTATTGCGGGTCAATCAATTGAGGAACCAAGGACTCAACTAACATGTTGAACCTTTCATACAATGAACAGGTGGTACTGCCGAAGATGTACAAAATGGAAAAAGAAAATGGAACAATTTCGAATCTCGAGAACCCTTCAAGACCGCGGGGCGATTTGAAAAGGAGTCTATCTTTCCCTTCCATTCCTTGAGAAAGAATCTCCAAATCCCCCTTGACCTTCTCCTTCTATTCTATAAAAAGGCAAACATTTCATCTAGGCCTGGTCGCGCCTTTCTATGAAGGCGAGCAGCCCAGCCCCCCCTGTAGCTTATAGTATTCAGGGTCAGTGGTATTTCGCAATAGCAGCTCCGAGAAGCTGGGCTTAGGGTGCGCCTCCTGCGGTCGTTTCAGTGACTCCTAGGGCTTCCCTCAGCTCAGACTGGTGTCGCCACCTCTCCCAGGATCGGAATGATTATCCCTGCCTGATGGGTCTACATTCATCCCTGAATGTCGTCGGGTACTCTGAACTTCCCCGCCATTCTTGTAACCGTCACCTGTAATCCGCGCAGGTGTGTCCGCACCCCCTGGAGTGGACGAGAAAGAAAGGATTTATCGGAGCAACCCCCTTGGTTCCAGACCCAGGAGTTCACTTTCCCGTATGAGCATTCGGTACATGTATAAGTCCATGGAAGAGTGAAAGGGTCACCACTATTGAGGATCTCCCCCCTAATCTTAGATGGGTTGTCTGAGGGTTCGCCGCGGTTCATTGCTGTGCTTACACACTAGGCTACCCTTCTCCGAAAGCTCCGCGGGACCACCTATCACTAGTCTTCGGCCGGAGGGGTTTATTGCACAAAAATGCCAGGACGCTGGCTCCCACAGAGGGAAGCCCAACGAATGTCAGATGCAAAGCCCCGCACCTCATTAAGATCATATTGGCATACTCTCCCCAAAAAAAAAGAGCAGACCCCATTGAAGACGGGAGTGAGGTACAACAAGGCCATTTCTGTCCACCTTCTCACGGAGCCGTACGTGGACATTACCGCTCATACAGCTCCCAGCCAGCAAGCCCTCGGAAAGGAATGGAAGTGTGGATGAATCGACATAAAAAAAAAAGAGGAATTCGGTTTTTCTTATCATATCAGCAATAACATGCATGATTAAAGCATCCCTTTCACAAAAACCTACGGATCCCCCCCTCCCCCCGGAAGCCACTTCAGCACCTTGTGATCTTTGAGAAGTACGAGCCCTCTCCAAGAATGTTTTTGTAGATTTCTCAAATTCCATGGTGGATCAGGACGAGAATGAATCCGAGAATCCAGGACATATTCATCCTGGAGCTTCTGCTCTCCTCAGTGGAGGGGTTTTTATAGAGAAAGAGGTGAGTCGAGGCGAGGGTAGCCTCCCGCTTCGCTTGACCGATTCCTCGGAGTCGGAGGAAGATCGACCCTGAACAAGAAGGAGCAGCTCTCGATGTGAGATTAGCAGCAAAAAATGGTCATTTTCTGCCCCGGAAGAGCAGCCCCCGGATAAGATAAGCCTAAAAACAAACACACACAACGGACTGGACACAAACAAACAAAAGAAACAAGCCCCTATGTTCTCTTCGTTTTCGCCCTGCCCCGATGATGGGCTCCTAGCTCGCGGAACTACACTACATACCGGAAAAAAGTCTCTGTAACACTTTGAGAAGAGAATCATTGGCGACGAGCTACGTGGGAAATACGAGATCTAGGCAAGCCGCTACATGTTCTCCCCTTGCCCTTGAACGATAGATAGAAGAACGACTTTTTTCTCTTGGATTAGATACCGATCGATCGGTTCGCATCTCAATAGGTCTGCGGATCTATTTTCTTCTATACAAGAAATCGCTATCTCGTAGCACCACCACGACACCGATTCTCGTTCTTATTCCGAGCCAGCCCCCCCATGCCGTGACTTTGACTTTGAGTATGATGAATGAGTGGAAATATCTTTTATAGAAGTTCCCTGTCCGATCCAACCAAAGAGTTCGTATCGTATAGATATCTCTTCTGGACAACAAACGAAAGAAGGGTGCCGTTACAACACAAGAACCAGGCCAAACATCGAGTATGCTTACTTACCAAATTAGGCTCTATCTTAACATCTTTAAAACCGCTCTTCTCGTTCATTTTAGAGGCCTTGTAGGCCGTATCAATGAAACCGCATAGAGATAGCTTCACTGAAGACAGGAACAGCTAAACACCTTATTGCAGGTGGGTTTGCGTTGGATGTTTATTAGGTCATATGTTTAAATTTATATTAATGCTGAATTTATAGTTGCTGAAAATATATGATTGAAATTTCTATTGGCTGAAACTATATTGCTAAAAAAATTATTCTCGCAGAAATGATAGTATTCTGAAATTATTTTGGATGGTTGAAATAAACTGTAGTATGCTAAAATTTACGATCCTTCAACTTACATATTAGATGTTGTGAAATCTGCTTTTATTATGAAATGTAAGCATGCTGGAACCTAAATTCTGTGAAGTGGAGTAGGATACTGAAACACTACTCTTCCCTTTTGAGCTGTCCTTTTACTTAAGCGAAATGCTTGTTAGACATATTGGGAAGAGATATGTTCATATGGGGATACCTATATTCACCCAGTTTGGGAGCATATCCACCCAGTTTGGGTATATATCAACCCAGTCCGAGCGTATGTCCACACAGTCTCGATGTATATCCACCCACTATTGCTCCATGTTCACTCTTTTTACTGTTATGGCATATTAGGTGCTGTTTGGTTAGCGAAAACTATTTTCTGGTTTGGTTTCAGTGAAACTGAAAACTTGGTTTCGAAAACTTAATTTTGGTTTCTAGTTTTCAGTTTTCCAAAAACGCGTTTGGTTAATGAAAACAACATAAGTTTTAGTCAGTTGAAATCAGTGAATATTTATTTGGCTATAAAAAGTAATATTAATTTTTCTTGAACATTTTTAGTAGTAATTAATATTTAGTTAGTTTACAAAATTAAATATTTACTAATATAATTATAAAATATTTGTAATATTTAATTAATTAAGTTATTGGTAGTTTGAAATTTTTTTGTTCAATTAGATATAAAAATTAATTAATAATTAATATTTCAAAATAATAATAATTCTAGTGGTCTAAATTAGTTTTGATTAATTATAAATAGATTAACTTTAAGAAAATTGAGTTATTTTAAAATTTGGGTTTGAGTCAATTAGATATAAATTTGTTTAATTAATTTGTAAATTTAACATAATAGTTTGAGTTGAAAATGATGATTTTTATTTTAAAAATAATAATAATATAGTTTGATTTATTTTTAAATTAATTAATTTTATAAAAAAAATATTTATAATTACAAAGTTGTCACTCCATTTTGATAACAAAACCGACAGTCTCGAAACCACAGAAAACAACATTCTGGTATTTTCATTTTTATTAAGAAAACTGATTTCATTTTCATTCTGGTTTCGATTCAGTTTCATGAAAACTCTAAACCAAACACGTTTTCGTAAGCAGTTTTGATTTCAGTGAAACCAAAATCATGAAAACAGACTTGATTTCGCTAACCAAATAGGCCCTTATGGTGCAGAGTCATTTTGTTCATGATAAATTCATCCGATATTAATTCATACATCTACTGATGGCTGATATACGTGATGTGAATATAGATTCTCCTGATCGGTGGCATATCCAACTAGGGCATGTTTGCTTCATAGGATAAGGTATGATAGGATTATGGATGAATTAATATCCATTGTTTGTTTAGTGGATGGATCAGAAGAAAATGGAATGGGAGAATATAAAATTGATACTATATCCGATGTATAACAAATTTAAAAAATTTATATCCAATCCTTCATCATTTATTATCCAATCCATCAAAGCAAACATACCATTAGTATCATTCCAAGTTAGCATGATTTTCACTCTCATGCACAAGTCTAGAAATAAATGCTGAAATTTATTTACTATAGGCTGAAATTTAATTATAGCACTGTCCTAAATTCTAATTGCTATGAATAAAAAATTACATACGCTACAGTTAACCTCTAGGTGGTCATTCCTAGAGCTAGACCTATAATATTCATTACACACCAAGGATAATAAATCGTAGTGACATATGTGACATGTAGGACATGGCAACACCCTAACTTACCCTACTAGTAGATGACGTTGAATAGAGGAAATAAAATTCTTAACTTCAAACCTAGAGACATCAGAGTAGGAATACAACATTTTGTGCTACAAATATGTATGTGTGATGTGTGATACGTATTGTTATTGTACGGCTGCTCGAGGCCGATTATTGCACATACGACTAGTCGAGGTCGAAGAATGTGTATGGTTATCCGACTGGTCAAGGTCGAGATTAACCTATGATCATCCGATTGGTTGAGGTCGAGTTTTGATCACATTGATGCGGTTGGTCGAGGTCGCTCTTGATTCATGATGCATGGCTGGTCGAGGCCGAATCATTATTTTGTGGTATAGGCTATTGGGGCCAAGTGTATATCTTGTGATAGGCTAGTTATGGACAAACTGTTGCGCTCTTGCAGGTTGGCCGATTGGCCATGCTTGGTATAAAATCCCTGGCAAAATATCTATATTGCTTATGATTGACTATATACTGGGATTTTGGAGATGGTTCGATAGAACCAGTCACTGAGTTCCTTTTGGACTCATGGTTGTTTGATTTTGTTTTGCAGAGCTTGACCAGTGGGTAGGGCTAGTGGACGTGGCGCAGCTAGAGGAGCAAACAACACCGATGATCTCGTAGCAGGCTGGTTTAGAAAGTCGTAGTCGAGTTGATGATTTTTTTCCCTTCATGCATAGGGTTCTTTCTTGAGTTGCTAGAGTATGTAATCATTTGATTAAGACATTTTTATTATATAGCATTTGCTTAGTGTATTGCATTTATTCCTCAATTTTGAGTCTGTGTGGTAGTATGCATGATGTTAGGCTTCAGGGTATTTATGCATACCAAGGCCGGTCACGTGACCCTGAGTTGGGGCGTGACAGGTAATCAACTTAATAATGTAACTTTTTCATCATATGCTGCATCTATTTTCATAAAGATTGTGATGAACCCAATGAACCCGGGCAAATGATTTCGAGGCCATGATGAGATTATGCCAGTGAGACTTATGATGGGGTAGGATCACAAATTCAAATGCCCATGAATCCAGATGCCCAGGTTCTAAATGTTCCTAGTCGTAGGATCACCAATTAGGGGATCGATGATTTCAGATAGACTAGTGCACTTGGTATATGCCCTATATGATAGGGGATAGTTGATCTCATAGTTATTTATGAGCCACCATTAATGTACAAGTGCAAGTGCCTCATTAGGAAATGAGTTCACTGAATAGACCTACACGAGGAACACAAAAAGGAATCCTTACACAAGTGTCAATAGGATGTTCCTCGGGTGATAGTAGGTGCAAACAGTCCTTTGACTTGAGGTTGTCATGGTTACCTTGTTAGTGATGACCCATTGCTTTGGTTCTATCCCTATATGTCCCTAAGTTTCATGTGCAGGGTATTACTAGACATGGAGAAGCATTCATGGAGGTATGTGAGCAACCAACATGGAATCAGTTACTCCTAGTGAGAGGAGGTAATTTCCCGTGCGTCCCTGCAAGTGTCGACTCGGGAATCTCAGCTGGCCAGAGTAGACATGAAAGTGAGGAAGATGTTTGTGATGTTTCATTATTGAGACAACATCTTGGCGAGTGGAATACATATGAATCGGTATTAGGGTTTGACACTTCTTCGGTACCCTAGCCAACTTCGGGACACTGTTGTGGCTTAAGGTTTTCAACCTTGGTCTTAATCTCGATTTTGATGATAACAAACATGGAACTAATGTTTCATTGAGAAAATCTTTCAAGTTCCAAGTCAGTTAGCGCTCGACGTCCCCGATCAGAAAAATCGAAGAAATCGGAGAAATTGGCAAGGACGCTCGTCGGCACTCGGGAATCTTCGAGAAGATTTTTTGGATGCAAGAAAACCTTCAAAGAGTGATTCTATAACATCCTCAAGCTTCAACGCGTCAACATTCATCAGCCTAATGCTTGATCCCTTGCTGTCAAAAGAGCTCTCCTTCAAATGGTTCATCAAGCCGGTTAGGTGTGGAAAGAAGAGGCGTTTAAGTGTGATAAGCTGTCATTTCTCTTCTTGTAATAAGTTTTGTTTTAATTTGTTCTTCAACATATTGTATTTGAATTGTAGGAAGACCTAGTGTTAGGTCTTGAATTTAAGTGGTGTATAAAGCCACTTGTGTAAACGTAGTTTACTCGATTAGTTCTAGTTGTCCCTTAGGGTTGAGGTGAAAGAGTGCTCTCAAAAAGAAGGCGGAGACTTCCGGTTGTGGAAGTGCCTTAGGTTGAGAGTGAGTCTCTTCAAGTCAAAGTTCTTTATGTAAGGAAAACTAATTAATCTAGTAAAACTTAGATTGGAAATCCTAAGCGAGGTGCTTAGGTAGTGGAGTAGGCATTGGGGCCGACCACTATAAATTTATGTGTTATCATTGATACCTTTCATTTGTGCTTAATTGATTCATCTTGCTTCCGCATTTAATCGTAAAATTGCAATTTGCCTAAACAATTTAAGAAACGAGTAAAATCAAAATTAGACAACAAGAATTAGATAACATACTATTCACCCACCCTCCAGTGTGCCATTTTATACAACAACTGTAATCGAGGGACTTGATTGCACAGTAACTAATCACCGAAGGGCGTTCGATCCCTGTAGATTGAACCTCATACTATCTAGGTAGTCATGATACATTGTTAGACGTCAATCTTGACTTGTGAGTGGAGTTCCTCACGACCACACTAAAGGGGTTTAATGGAGGCTCGTAAGATTCGAATAGAAGTCGTTCTATCGGATCCGACTCTCCGTTATGCACAACTCACTGCTGGCTTAGTGTGTGGTCCAATGGGTCACATACAACAGACTAACCTCGTAACAAACCTTATGAGATAAAGTCTGAATGCTGCAACTCGATCACAGATCTTGTTTACGGACATGATAGGAAAGATGTTTCCTATTGGAACGAATACGCGAGGAAGGAGTTTCTCGGTAATCCTAATTTGTATGATAGCCCTATTTGGTAGGGTACTCCTAAAGTAGTAGGGTATGGCACGCGATATTAATTTTGGGATTGATTAAACTTAATTATGAATTAAGTAATTAATAAACCATTAGACAGGGATTATGTGTAATTAAGAATTAAAGATAATTGCATGGAGAGAAAATTTTGATTTTTCCTGTGCGCTTACACCTATTAATTAGGAATTGATTTATTTAGATAAATCATATACAGATAATTGATTTATTTGGATAAATCATGATTCTATTAATAAATAAGAGTTTGATTTATCTCATCCCTATTCTTTAGATGATTGGTTTTAGGAGATAAACAAAATTCCTATTGATAGATATTTAATTTATGTAGATAAATTAATATTCTATTTAATTGGTTTTTGATTTATTATAAATAAATTATAAAACCATTAAATATGAAAATCAAATAGGAGGCAAACCTCGGATTTTTGAAATCCAGAGTGAGTTCAAAATTGAACTCAAGTGGCCGGCCCCCATTATTCTCTCTTGCGACCGCCCCCTTTAAAAGGGTTGAAGGGTGGCTGAACCATTATGATGAAAAATAGAGAGAGGAAAAGATCAAGAGAGAGAAAAATTGTGAATCTTGAGAGGGCTTCTTGTGTAGAAGAGTTCCAAGAACCCTAAGCTCTCCTCCTTGGTGGCGGGCCTCTTCCTTCTTGATCCTCCCGTCTTCTCTTCTTGGGTGTGCCGCAATCTTCATCTCTTTGGATGAATCTAAGAGGATAGTGAGACATCTTCATCTCTTCTCTTTCGTTCCGGTGTTTTCTCTTCCTCTCTCCTTCCCTCTTTGGTGCCCAGTTATTGGTGGAAGAGTCGGCCTTGCCTTGGTAGATTTTGTTGGCCTAAGGTTTTCTATCTTGGTCTTAATCTCGGTTTTGATGATAACAAATATGGAACTAATGATTTTATGGAGAAATATTTTCAAGTTCCATATCGGTTAGCGCTCGATGTCCTCGATCAGAAATATCGGAGAAATCAGAAAATTGGATGGACATTGATCGACGCGTTCGGGTTCGTCGCGGAGGTTTCTCGAAGTTCGACGTGTGCACCAAAGACGTCTTGGACAAGTCTAAAGAACACATGGAAAACTCTCCAAGTTGACACACGTTGAAGGCTGAAACCCAGAAATGAAGTGCGTAAGAAAAATACACAAGAAAATTGCTCTGCCCACATTCGGTCGATCGATCGGTCGATTGATAGAAGAGGAAATCGGGCAGAAGACAATTTGGTCGACCGAATGTAGCAAAAAATTGGTAGTAGCTAATTCGATCGACCAGTCGATCGACCGAAGTGTGCCCAAAAGCGGCAGATTGCCTTCGGTCGCTCAATTGGTCGACCAACGATCGACTGGCAAGCGACCGGGCATCACCAACGGGAAAAAATGAGCCCGTTGACGAGCCATTTCATTTGGGGGGTTATAAATACCCACCCCAAACTCTCTTTCAAACCTTCCATGATGCTTCTAAGCCTAAGTCTCAAAGAGCCACTCATTGCATCTCTACAAGAATTCTTGAGTCATCTTTGCAAAGAGCTCTAGTTTTGATCTCCATTTATTGATTTAGCCTTAAAGCTTCATAGATTTATCTTCTCAAGGAATCAAGAGGACTAGGGTGTTACTTTTGGAGCTAAGTACTTGTTGTTTGATTTATTGCTCCAATTGTTATTGTATTTTGTTGTTTATTTTCAGTGTATATCATTTGTGTAAACCTAAGTTGCTAGGTTTGATTGAGTTGGTGGTTCCCTTGGTGTTTAGGCATAAATCCACCATTGAAAACTTAGTTTACTAGGATTAGTTGAGTTGTCCCTTAGGTTGAGGTGGGAGAGTGCTCTCGGTAGGAAGGCGGAATACTTCTGGGTGTGGAAGTGCCTTCGGTTTGAGAGCGGAGACTTTTCAGTTGTAAAGTCCTCTTTGTAAGGGAAACAATATAATCTAGTAAACTTAGTTTGGAAATCCTAAGCGGGGTGCTTAGGTAGTTGAGTAGGTATTGGGGCCGAACCATATAAATAATTATGTTAGCATTGATATATTATTTTGTGTTAATTGCTTCATATTTATTGCTTTCGCTTGCTATTAATATCATGCTTAGCCTAACTAATCAAGAAACGATTAAAACCAGAATTAGGCGATAAGATTAGTTAACACATTATTCACCACCCCTCTAGTGTGATCATTTCATCAATTGATTTCGGGATTGAGAAAGCTTCTTCGTTGAGCCACAACGAGCTCCGGTGTTCAATGCCCCTATTGTTGCGAGGTACTTGGTGTGGACTATCATTGGAGGACGTGCACGTGTGCATCTTAGGATGGGTATAGGATCAGCCATACCAACTGCGGTTTGATGTATATCTTCTCCTTCTTCTCCAATGTAGACGGAGCTCCCTAAAAACCCTAGGATGATGGCCTTGGTTCGCCCGGTGGCTCGGGTGGAACCCTTAAAACATCCATAATCATCCTTATTTACTTTATGCTTTTATTTATTGCTCTTTCTTCAATTGTTGATTGCTTAGATAAATTATAATTGCATGAAGAAACCCTCCAATAATATTGAGTCCAAATGGCTAAGATATTAAGAATATCGATCACGCCTTCCATCGTTATGAGGGACAAGTGTGTCTATTGTTATAACGGATTTGTTGTGCACACACAAGACCTTTTTGCTAATAGACACGTTGCACCTCATATGGCAAATATCCCTTTTGTGTCTCTGCTACCGGCTTGAATATGACTTACCTTGTTGAATTACACTCCATGGTGGTTGTTTTCTCGCTAGGGCATACGAACGATGGGTCTGACTCAGCTAGGGCTCATTGGTTTGTTGTGCACACACAAGGTCTTGGTTACCCTAGATGCAAAAACTTATGGAAGTCACATAGTGATGTTATCGGTAAAGAGTTACCTACCCATTGACCTATTAGGGTTTGTCATGTTACATGCGAGATCCGAGTAGGAGAAGTGGGATTTCATTTTCCCCCTAAGGAAGTCTTCCAATGACGGCTTCCCACTTCAAAACCAGAGGGTATTATGGAACCACGAAAATTAGTGGGAGACATGATTAATTAAAAGACCTCAATAAACATGCAGGTAGAATATCTGCTCATTCATGTCTTTATTTTCTTTATAGTATATCATGTCACCTTTACCGTCGTTAGATTGCTTCATCAATGAAAATAAATTAAATGGACCAAATTATGTCGATTGGATGCGAAATTTGAGGATCATCCTCATTTATGAGAATTTGTCTCACATTCTTGATGCTCCGAGACCGATGCCACCCCTTGGGGATGGGGATTACACCGAGGAAATGAGGACAACTTATCAGAAGCTGCAAGAAATTTGGAGTGAAGATAGCACCACTGTTCAATGTATAATGTTGTCATCCATGTCCGATGAGTTGCAAAAGCAACATGAATATTTGGATACCGAAGCTATCCCCGATCACCTCAAGTTGTTGTATGGTGAGCATATGAGGATAACTAGGTACAAGCTATGTAAACAACTCTTCTGTGCCAGAATGGAGGATAACACTCTTGTTGAGACCCATGTCCTCAAACTAATCAATTTGATTGAGGAGTTAGAGAGGTTGGGGTTCTCCATGGATAGGTAACTAAGTTAGGACTTAGTACTCCAATCCCTCCCGAGCCGGACATCTTGGTGGATTTCGAGATTGAGAAAGCTTCTTCGTTGAGCCACAACGAGCCCCGGTGTTCGCTGCCGTTATTGTTGCAAGGTGCTTGGTGTGGACTATCGTTCGAGGACGTGCATGTGTGCGTCTCAATTCGAGTATAAGATCAGCCATACCAACTGCGGTTTGAGGTATATCTTCTCCTTCTTCCCTAATGTTGAATTCCTTATTATTGCTAAAGTAGATAGTTATTTTTGGGATAGTTTGAATTTTTTTAAATTGCTATTTCCGCTGTGTTTCTTATTCCCATCATAACAATTACTCCTATTGTATAGTCACGGGTCAGAACTGGTGTCCTACCGCTCCTTGGTTGCAATTTGGAGATGGCAGAGTTTCGGACTGAGGGCTCCCGTGTCTTCTTCATGGAGTCAAAAGCCCTTTTTTGACCTGTGGCAGAGTGAAATAGCCTATGAGTAAGTTAGTGCTGGTGGGTGGAAAATGATCCAGGTGATCGGGGCGAATCCAATGAAGATTATTGGATTTTGATTGGAGAGCAAAAGGTCTCTTATCTATCTGGAATACACTTTATTGGTTCAAGCTCAGTTTTGTTCTCTTGGTTGAAGGTTCAGTAGGCTACAGATTCTCTATGAGGAGTATTCCATGAGTCGACTGCTAATATTTGATCACGAGAGGCTTCTTCGAGGGGCTTGGCTTCTTGTTCTCACTTCCCTTCTTTAAGAAAATTCACATTAAGAGTATTTGAAGTGGAAGCAAGAAGCACTATAAGATGACTAACCCACTTCTTATTTTAAGTCGAGCCTTTCACTTCCGTTCATATCTTCCTTTCCTATAAATCCTAGAAATATTTCCTTCCCTGGCTTTTTTGTAAGATGGAGAGAGTGGGCAAGAATCATCAATTGTTTAGTTCCGGGTCTCTTTCCTAAATGACAGATATATATCACGTGCCTTTTTCGGATGAAAGATAGAAATCGAGTAAATAGAGGCTAATTCAATTCATTTCTTCACAACAGGAAAAGTGCAACTAACGACCGGATCAGCTCAAGAAATATACAGACTTGGCGAGCCCTTCTTTCTTTTAGGAGAGTTTACAAGCCAAGTGCCTGCGATTAAGGAGGAGTTGAACCTCCATAGCCTTGGAACTAGATACCGTCTAATCGCCCACCCACCCGCCAATCTACTATTAGAAAACGATTTTGGAAATCGATAGTTCCTACTAAATCACAAATACATTTCCTTTTGCGATCGGAATATGAATGTGATCAAAAACACCATCATTAGGGCAAACAATGCAATAGCCTCGGTGAGAGCAAAGTCCAAAATGGCATAACCAAATAACTCTTTAGCCAAGAATGGATTTCGCGCCACAGAATGAATCGAGGAACTGAGGACGTTTCCAATATCGATAGCAGCTCCGGCTGAAGCAATTGTAGCAGCTCTGACACGGATTGATTTTGCTCCTTCTAACATCTCGAGACGAGAATTTGCTTGTCACGCTTTTCCTTTCGCTGCTCTATCTTGGATTCTTCGTCGATTCTTCGTCCCCACACCGCGATCTAGTAATGAACTCTGATCTCTATCTACATCATATCATCATTAGGTTCAAATACCGATCAAACGAAGTAGTAGCTTTCTCACTTTATATCGAACTGTCTTTCATTTGCTTACTCATATTATTAATAGTGCCAATCCACCAGCCCAACCAAACTCTTAGTCTTAGCCCACATTTTTTACATGCTACCAACATTCAGAACAACCCTCCAGGTTCATAACTAACCCTATCATAATAGATGAAGTGGTCCCGACCCCTGTAAATAAACCAATAAATGGTTTCCTCCTGTTCTCTAAAACGCTTTAAGCGGAAACAACATTCCAGCTTCACTTCGCCTTTATCCAACTTGAGACTTATGTCCCGTTTTAAGACGTGCAAGCGGGAAAAAAAGTACAAGAAGCTTGTACATCTAGCCCCCTAAGAAATTATAAACTTGTACATCCTAGATCCCTACGACATTCTAAACTTTACCAACAACCTACAACATTTTTAAATTTAGGGTCCGTTCGTTTCGTAATATTTTAAGGTACAACACAGAACAACATATGTTGTCCAGTGTTCATTTACAAAAAATGCCAAGTACAAGATAAAAATTTATCTCGGTACAGTATACCGGGCTCATTTCTTTGTTACTCCAAATTTGAGTAACAAGAGTTTGTTACTTTGGTACAAGGCTTAAAATAACTTTATTATCCTTCATCCTTTAAACACTATTATTTACCCAAATTCATTGAGTTCAACAGCGTGTACACGAAAGATAGAAAAAATCACAGTAAATTTTTTTCTCTCCCATCGTTAGATTAATTTCTCTGGCGACGTCGCTGGCGTATCGTCTATCAACCGCGGCATCATTAGCGACGTCGCGTGCCGCATATCAGCAAACGCCGCGGCCCTGTGCTGCGGCACACAGCGTCGCTAATGTTGTGGGACATCAGCGATCGTTGATGCTCACAAACGCCGAGTAATCAGACATCAGCTATTGCTGATGTCGCGGGACATTAGCAATCGCTGATGCCCGCCATGACGCCGCGACATCAGACATTAGCGATTGTTGATGTCGCGGGACATTAGCAATCGCTGATGCCCGCCGTCGTCAGCAATCGCTGATGCGGGCATCAGCGATTGCTGATGACAAGCAACATTAATTTGCTGATGTCGCCTGTCATCGGCGATTGCTGCCCTATTTTTTTTTCATTTAAATAATTGATTATTTTTTTTAATAGTACAAATTAATTATACTAGTAGTCGACCCGCGGCAATGCCGCGGGTTTTTCTTCATGAATGAAATATAAATACAAATTTAATTTTCTGTTGAAGCTACACAAAATAGGTAACTTGCTTTTAAGCCAAAAATTAACAGAATATTTTTAATCACAATATATTGATGGTAAAGTAATCATAAGTCCATATGCATTTGTTACATCCAAAACAAAAACTATTGCAGAATGAGGTCAACACCACACAACTTTTATATTTCACATAAGTTGTACATTGAGGATTAGATATAAACCAAAATAGTTAGTTGTCGAATGCTGACCCACCAAAAGTTCTAGTAATCTGCGATGTTTCTTTGTATGTGTCTTCATTGTCATTCTGAACCAAAATACTGCAAATGCAAATGGAATTATAATTTAATATTAAGGCATAAAATATTTTAACAATGCATTAATTATAAAGTTCACCTTGTAAATTTAGCAACGGTCTAATCTTAGTCTAAAACTTGCTTTCCTTTTGAAGCTGGATTAGCCGTCTTTGCTTTTTTTGAAACCTGCGATGATGTTTGTGATGAATCTATTTCGGAGTTTTCATCATCGTCAAAGGATGGTGATCGCTTGACATTTCTGAAGTAATTAATAATAAATTTATAATTGAATGATAAAGCAATTAATTTATATGATAGATATATAAATTTACCTCTGCATTGAGCTGTGTGGAGTTTCATCAGTAAAAAGATCAACTTATAAATTCGGATCTAACGGAGATGTTGTATGTAGATCATAAGCTGTTGTTTCCATAGGAGCAGGGGTTTTACATTCACTCTCAATTGCAAGTAGTTGTTCCTTAATATCGGATATCATTTTGACAATAAATGATAATGGCTTTCCTTCCATTTGTTTGTTGCTGAGTGTAACGTAGAAGATCTTCTCCATATTTTCCACTTCTCTTGCTATAAACGTTGGTATAGTATTATGTGTTGATGCATCAGAAGTCCTAATTTTTGCAGCTAGAATCTTAAAGAGTGATTCTGCGATATTTCCAAATAGCATAAAGCTTGCAACATTTGAACCACCGGTTACTCCATCAGTTACATAGAGATTAAGCTTGTAGCTATACGATGAAGTTAGATATTTGTTGTAAGATCAACAACATTAATCCAAAGCCAAATGAACATTTACATTAAATAACTTTGAAAGCAAATATTCTTACCTTTGAATATAAGACTTCATTAGACCACATTAATCACAATAATGCGAACCATTATATTCCATAATGCTCTTCTTGCATACTGGGCAGGCTTTGAATGACCAACCAGATTCAGTATTAATTTCCATAACCTTTGCCTTGCAAGAGAAAACCTTACCCTGTATAGTAGTGTGATTTGGAAAAAAAAAGGTATTATATTGGTTGTTGTATCCTAATGTGATGCTAAATGTGTATTGGAATTTGACTAAAGTTAATTTACCATGTGCAAACATGGATTTAATTCTGACAGCTCAGCAACTGTTTTATGCTGAATATTTTCTTTTGAATAGCCTTCTTCTGTATTTGTCCTCTCATCAATGATTTTGACATGAATTTGTTCAAACCTATAAGCAAATTCATATTGCAAATATATTATATATAAAATTGATGCTAATTTTGATTAACCCAAGAAAATCAAAAGTGCATGTAAGATATTATAAAATTATAAAATAATATAATGTTATGAAAGGGAATTAAATTGGTGGGTTGATCCACCCACTACATTTGAAGATAAATTAAGCGATTGTACCTATCCTTGTATCCATCAAAAATTGGAATTTGTTCGTTAACAGCAATGATAGTTCCAGATGTTGTGCTCAACCGAAATTCTCCTACAATTTACTCAAATCCTTTTATTTCAGCATAAAATAATGTATCTAAATATACAAGCCTAAAGAAGTTTTTCAACATAGTTACCATTGAAGTTTCGAATAGACATTCCTCTCAAAGCTATGATGATAGGTTCAACTTTCGCTTTTTCTAATATGAATTGGTCATCTAATTTTTCATCAAATCTTGGCCAGAGAACAACCTTTGTTTTTGAATCACCGTAAAAGCACGAAACAAAAATGAAGATGTTAGATAGAAGAGAATTATTTGTGCAATCAATGTTATAGTCATTTATGTCTCATAGCTATGAGACTATTATTTTGATGCTAACCTCATGTGTGTCAGTTCAAGGATTTTTGTTGGCATTGCTATTTTCTTAAACGACTGAGTTCTGGGATATGTTATGACAGTGAGTTGTCCGATTGCATCTATTTTAGAAAATCATAAAGTTCATGTTAGTGTTTATGAAGTTGTTCCTATAAAATTTACACAAATAAAGAGTAAAACATTACCTATGAGTTGATTACTTTCTCCAGATCGATTTGGTATCATGTTGAAAGGAACAAAGTCATATATGTAAGCTGGGATCTCAATCGCAGGACCATCATAATTTCTGATGATGGTTTTGTCTATGATTCAGATTGAAAGGTCACCTGCTACATATCGATATGAACGCATATTGCTTTGCACCAAAAAATTTGCGATATAGATTATTTATCCAATAGGAAGTAAACGTTGAATCTATCTTGCAACTATGGGATAAGATGTGCCTTGTATTGCATTGCCCTTGTATAAATTAAACAAAGAGATATACAATTGGAAAAAAATGTTAAAATAAGTATTAAGTAATTTAGTTTGCAGCTAAAAGAAAACATCACATACTGTTTCATCAATGAGCAGTGCATCAAAGCTGATAGGGTCTAGTTTTGATGGAATATGAACATCCCAAGCATTCATTATCCGCATTCTCATAATTTGATTATTGGTGCGCTTTAGGTTTGAAATTAAGTTATATCGCTGTGTAGGATTCGAAGTCCTATCAAATGCACCGATAAAAGTATCATAGAAATGTTATTTCAACTTCCATCATAATAACAACTATAATTTATTGCATCAAAAAATCAAAACCAGATAATATTGCATAACAATAATTTCAAAATATGTTGATGAAAAAACCTCAAACATCCTCAAATATATCTTTGTACACTATGTTTTTTGTGAAACCAGACTTGAGTGGATCATCATTGCCAATGATAATTCGCAAACCCGAAGGGCTCATTACTCTAGAAATGGCGACATATAATTGGCCGTGAGTAAAAACGGGATTTGGAAGATATAAACCAACTTTTTTGAGTGTTTGTCCTTGGCTTTTATTGATGGTCATCGCATAACATACTTTGAGTAGAAATTGTCTCCGCTTAAGTGTAAACGACAATTTCAATCCTTTAGATGTGACTGTTATTCGTAGAATATGAGCCACATCGCCTATAAACTTCCCAGAAACAATCATTGCCTCTATTATGTTCTTTGTCAAACGTCTGACTATTAATCTTGTTCCATTACAAAGCCCTTTTGCTGGATTCAAATTCCGAAGCAACATGACAAGAGCATTTATTTTTAATATTAGTTGATGGTCAGGGACACCATTCATTTTGAGTGAGTTCAAAAACTCAGGAGGATACATAATAGAGGTTTCTTCTAAGTTACATTATGATTCTGAAAGTGAGTCAAAACTTAAGTAAGTTTCATGTTCTCCTGGAACAAAAGACATAATATATTGATTAATTGAGTCAATGGTTTCATTGAGAGGAGTGACAATTATTCTTTCCTTCAAATATGATGGATCTGAATGATGATGCAAGAAATGCGAATATATTTCAGAAAAGATTTGTTGGATTGGATCATCAATAGGCTGAATGAGGTAAGGCTGAGGTATTGTTATCCAATCAGGTTGCTCTTCTTCAGTAAATGAAATATTTGGAATTTGTCCATTTCCAACTTTCAGTGTCCAATCTGCAAATTTAATTAATTCTTCTCGCTCTAAACCTGTGATTTCTCGCGAAAAAAGTCTCATGTTTGTAGTTAGCGTGAAAATTCTAAAGTGTTTCCACAAAGTAGATTTTGTGATGCATGAATCAATTGTTGCAAATATATCTCCATCAACAATGACATGTAAGATTTGCCTGAAATCTCCCCCAAGCAACACTGTCTTATTTCCAAAGATTTCGTGATTTTCATGTTCATGTGAAAAACATATATCATTGAGAGTTTTATTTACCGCCTTAAAGCAAAATCGGTGCATCATTAGCGCTTCATCCCATATTATTAAATTTGTCTTCTGCAGTAAAGTTGCTAATTGAGTGCCTTTCTTAACATGACAAGTTGAATTTTCATCGATATCCATAGGTATTTTGAACCTCGAATGAGCTGTTCTACCACCAGGTAAAAGTAAAGCTGCTATGCCGGATGAAGCAACAGTTAATACTATCATTCATTGTGATCTTAGTTTAGCAGCAATTATGTCATATAAATATGTCTTGCCTGTGCCTCCGTGACCATAAACAAAGTAAGCTGTAGGTTGTTTCTTTTCAACAGAATCAACAACAAAATGGAAGATTTCTTTTTGTTCAAAATTTAGAGTATGATAATGGTCTGTATATCTACTCTCCAATTCTTGAAAGTTATAACTTAACTCTTCACTAAGCAATCTGTTCATTGAGGTATCAACAAAATCGGTATTTGGAAGAGGCAAATCAAAGTGAACTACTGATGATGAATGTTTTTGTAACAGATCCTCCAGTGCAAGAAAAACATAATCTTTAAGTTGCTCATATGACGGAGAAAATTGTGGAGCATGATGTTGCTTTATAAGTTTATACAATATGTCATCACTCATTAGATTCCAAGTATTGTCAAAAGGAGATTTACAGTCAGAGACGTCACAAAAAAGTAAGATTATGATGAAGAGATTTCTTAACTGTGATGAAGTAGCCCACGCAGCTGCATCGTTGATTGCATTTTCTCATTCTTTGTCATCACCTAATAACCCCAAAGCTTTGCAAGCAGATTTAAAGGAGTCATATATAATTCCATTGATAGTTTTCAGATCCTCAAAAGATGAAACACCTTTACATATGGTAAGCAACAATCTCAAGAAGTATAGTTCGCCAGCACTTGGATTAACATAAGCCAACCTACCAATTGTCTGTCCTCTCTTTCGCTTTCTCCAAATATGTTCATCTGGAAGCCAAACCCACTCAGTTGGGAAATCTAAGTAAGTAAGATGTGAAGCATCAGTTGTGGTTGCATTCACATTCATCCACTCATGCAACATTGTCTTTTTCAAAGATGGATTGTTAAGTATATTGTGGATTTGCTGATTATCACGAAAAATGACTTGGTTCATGTTAGGAAGATGGACAGGTAAACGTTGAATAGCAGGATTCCTCTCATGAATAGGGAAATCAAAAATTCGCCATGTAGCTTCATAAGCAGATAAATATCGGCAGTCCAAATATTTCTTAATTTCATCGATCGGAACTTCCGCACCAGAATTATTGTTATTTGAGCACGCAGATCCAAAAAATGAATGCGAGGCCTGCTGCTGAGATGTTTTCAGCGATGGAGTGTGCAACACAACCTTAGCTCTATCTGGACCCTTGTACATGTATTTGAAGAGATATTTCATCAATTTTCCTGGAGTGCATATTTGCACATTGATGTGTGCTTGATACTTGACGAGTAAGTATCTATTGAATGGAATAACATATCTGTTGTCAAGGAGCTCATTTTTCTTGGACCTTATGTTTGTATCTCTCCTTCTATATATAACCATACTGTTTCGATCAACCATTGTTCGAGAGCAAAATTCTTTAGGAAAGTACTTTGTACATTTCTTATTAGACATGCAAGGAGAAGAAGGATTGACATCTCCACATGGTCCATGCATCATATATTGAGAAACAGCTAAATGACCGATAGGATCTTGTATATAATCAAGAAGTTCTGCACTTATGATATCATCAACAATATCAAGCATCTTAGAGTTGAAGTCACCAAATGACCATATGAGCATGCGGTAAACCTCTCTTTTGAAATTCTATTGTATGCATATCTGTATGCAGAGAAATTTTTTTAATTGAAAGCGAAGGAGAAGTATTAAAGAAAGATTGAGAGAAGATAGAGAAACAGTCACCTGCAATGATAGGTCCAATTTTTTTTTTTTAATATCATCCTTTATTGCACGTAGCTTCATCTTGAAAACCTGACTCACAATGTCTGGTTTGTCTTCCAGTTTATTGCCAACAACATGCTTGAAAGAATCCACAATCTCAAGCCATTTCGCGTTGCATGTAAATGTGATGAAAAGGCTCGAAAATCCATGAACCCTACAAACCGCTATTGAATCTTGATAGTTTTGAATCATGTTCCGCGGACTGCCGGTAACGCTAGAAGGCAAAATGATTTGTTGTCCTCTCTAATCTGCAACTACATCCCCTCTCAAGTATGCATCTTCTACTCCATTCAATAAATCTATCCTAAGTTTATCTTGATTAAAACGAACGAATTTCAACCTACAATGTACTATGCACAAAAAAGCATCAACCATAAATTGTTACAACAATCTGCCTCCACACAGTAAAGTTGACATCTCATCAAATCTATGCATAAGCATGTATGCATAATACTCTCTCATAGTAACAAATCCCCTCTTAATTTTTTTGCGTCCTTGAATAACAGCATAAGGGATTTCAAGCTTGAATCCATCGTCACCATATGAAAATAAGATAGGATACTGCATTGACATCAAAGAAGGATGTAATTCACTGACTCTTTGAAGCGTGTTGTCTTTGTGTTGTGCGATAAGGTCTTTGTTACTTGTTTCACTGCTAAAATCTCCAACAAGTAATCCTGCAACCTCAGATCCTAAAGGTGCATCGTACTGTAGACCATTATTTCTTCTATCTCCAATAAGACGCAACTTGATAGGTTGAAAGTTAGAATCTATAAATCTATCCCTGACCATTCTAAAACATTTTGTAATTGGGTTAATGGAATCAAACATATCAATTAATTGCTTAACAACTTCCTCATTTATAATAGGACAATTTTCTTTGATAGAATCAAAGGCTGCAATTCTATTCTTAACTTCATTTTGAGTATCATATATGTAAAGTTGAGCAAACTTGGGACTTTGACCATCAACTGGAAGAAGCGAACCAATTCTATGGTGAGTTTGACCTGAGATTTTAAAAATATAAGGACCTGGAGTTTTGTTGATGCCATCATCTACCTTCTCACAATAAGAAATGAAAGAAAACATTGAATTGTAGAACCTAATATTTTTTCTAAAATGCTTTGAGAGTGAGTCTCTATGTGGATCCATTAACTTTTGCAACAACTGTGGTGCTTTTTGATAATTTGACAATTTAACTCTACCTTGTTGACAACATAAGCTAAATTTAGATGATTGTTTTTTAATATTTTTCTCAATTCTTTCTTCAAACCAGTTTGCAGACAAACAAAATTGACAAATGGAATCTGAATGCCCTAAGAAATGAGAAGAGTTCATCAAAGTGGAATGAGAATCATCTGTTATTTGGTAGAGAGAATCATTACACTCATTTTCACGAGAAAAAATAGGAATTTTGTAAAGTGAATGGTTAGGATTCCCATTTAAATTAGAAGCTTGGTCTTCTGTAAATGAAGAACAACCATTTGCATTGGTCATATTTGATGATATGTTGATGTTTGAATCATCAAAGCGAGCAAAAGAAGATCTTCTACTAAACAAAGAAGTAGAAGGAAGTTCATTATGAAGGGGATCAATTTGATCATGATCAAAGGAAGATTGATGCAAAACATCTTGACAGAGAAAATCTCTAACCCTGCTAGATAATTTCTGTCGTTTGTTATTGTTCTCTGCCAAAGAACACCCTATACTAAAAGAAGCGGAAGAAACTCCATTAAGAAGAGAATCAGTTTGATCAAGATCAAAGGAACACTGGGGCAAAACATCTTGACAAAGAAGATCTCTAACTCTGCTAGATAATCTCTGCCTTTTGTGATTGCTTCGTGTCGGAATAGGGCTAATAGTTTTGTGTTCATTAATCGATGCAGAATTACCAGAATCATCATTTATAGGTAAACATTGTGTGGAGCCACCATGTTGTTCAAAAGATCTTTCCTCTCTATCACGTTTGCTTTTCCTTATAATATAATAAATAAACAATGTAACATAAAACTATAATTCAATATTCATTTGGCATTTAAAATGCAAAACGCAACAATGCTATATAATAATTTATATGGATGCAAAGAAAGAAGGAAGAAAAGTTAAAGATAAAAAAAAATAAAGAAGTTGTTAACCAAAACATAAAGCTTATATTTTTCACGAGCTCTATGATAATTTCAGTGATGGAATGAAGAACACCAAATGCCAACTTTTGTGAGTTCAGTGGACCGCAACAGAAAATGGAAGTTATAAAATTAATATTGATAAGCATACATTATACGAGGACAAATGCTGAAAAATATATAACATTAAATGTGACAAAGGAAAAAGTTATGGTAATAAAAATAATTGTCGACAAGAAGACACAGACGATATTACATTATTGAGTTATCAAAAACTGGCGCCCAAACAAAAGAGCATGAATGAACGATCAAAAGGAAATCAAATATTAGAAGAAAATAAGAAAAGGAAAAAAATGTAAAATGATATAACCCAAGAGAAAAAGTATTTTTTTTTCAGAGAATAACCTAGAATATGAAAGATAAAAAACACCCTAGTCTTTGTTCAACAACATGGAGAAGCTAAACTTGCTAATTTGGTGTTTGTAATATAATACCAAATTGCTTTATAAAAAAAAATGACGACCATCCTAAGCACAAAAGTATTGAGAGAACAATAATTCTCATTCAGCTTGACATGACCCAATCGGAATAGCGAGGAACATTAAACAACAATAATGAACCGTTCTAGCCAGAAAAACAAACTCAATTAAATTAAGTACATGCATTGAGCTTGGGCACGTCTAGCCTAGTTTTCCCATCCACATATGTGATTACGAGGAAATGAGTTAATTCTAAGATTTTGGTGAGTTAATATAATCAACGTACTGCATTTTAAGATTTCATTTATGGATCAAAAAATGAGCCGATTTTATTTGCATGTTGCATGAGGAGATGTATGTACTCATGTATTCTAATTGGCATAAGTTTTTCCTTCGTGATCTAATGATCTAATGGACTAACTTATGTTATTCGTCAACCAAGAAGAAGAAATAGGCAGAGGAAAAGGGGAAAATACACACTGTGAACTTCTTAGAGCGAGAAAATGTGTCATCCATCTGATGCAAAACCAAAAATTTGCATGTTAGCAAAGCAATAACCTTTTATACATAGTGTTTCAAAAAATAGAAACCTCCTAACATATCAAAAATTTAATTTTTTTAGGGATTCAAAAACTCCATTTTGATAGCACAAAAGAAATTTCAGTTAACTTACATGTATGCAAATATTTTCTTTCCTGAGGAAAAATAATCAAATCACAACCAAATTGCTGAGAAGTCCATACAGAAAAATATAGTGTCCACCAAAGACACACCACTCAAACTCGGACATGAAAATCCCAAAATGAACATTTAAACACGTAGAACACCTAATTCCTAAGCAATCATCTTCATCATTCATTATCATTGACATAATAGTACAATCGATAAAAAAACAAAATATGCCTAAATTCACATACCTTCAAGCCAAGCAATAACTTAAAATTGAAATACAAATTGCAAAATACATAGATCAGAATCTCAAGAGAGGAAGAAGAAGCAAACCGTAATTAGTCGAGCAACTGTAGTCGCCGTGGATAAGGTTGCGATGATGAAGGAAAAGCAACAAAGCCCCAAGCCACATGCTTTGATGCAAGGTTGCAAGAGAGATGAGGAGAAGTGTAGGAGTCAGGTGCCCATGGACTTATGGCGCTCGTAGTTTATTCGGAGAAATTGGACATCAACATTCAACTTTGCAAGCCTACAAATACTTTTGATTGACCCTGAACATGACAGCTCCAAGTACATTAAAAGTTCATGTGCGTTGAACACAAAGGTTTCTTGTGCAACTCCGAAAACTGACAAATCAATTACTTTTTATAAAAATAAAGGGTTTTATTCATCATCACAAAGAGAAAAGAATAAAACAATAATCGCATCTGATCTAAAAAGATTAAAAATTTAAACTGAACAATAATTATACTTACTTGTTGGAGCAAGCATCCAATCACATCATCTTCATCGTTTCGAGTACGTTTGTCGGCGCCCTTGTCATCTGAGGCCGGGGCAAGGGTGTAAAGAACGGATTGGTGAGGCTAGGTGAGGGGATCGACGGAGGAGGAAGAGGAAGTCGTAGCGTTGTCGATGATGACAGTACACTCTGATTTCACCGTAGCCGACGAAGGCGGCGCAGAGTCCATCAACGATGGTCTCCCAATTGAGGCAGTGGACGAATAGCTTGCGGCGGGGCGGGATCGAGGTGCGTGACACGACAGACCTCTTCGAGGACAGCAGGGTCGGAGAAAAAGGGGGGAGGCGATGAGCTAATCCCTTGAGAGCAACTCTAGGAGATCCGGCACATCATCCTCATAATCTTGGGTGCGGTCGTCGGCGTCCTCGTCGTGTGAGGTCGGGCCGTCGGGGCAAGGGTGTAAAGGGTTGGCGAGACCGGGGATCGGCGAAGGCGGCCAACAACTCGTCCGCATTCTTGGCTCCTACGCTGCTTCTTGGCCTCTAAAATTAATTATAATAAATTATATCCCTAAATTAAATAAAATAAATCACCAGGAGTTGAAATTAAAGTGCTGGAGCAAGCATCCCATCATTTGTACGTTGGCTCAAAGACTTCACCTCCACATGGTGCGATTTTAATAGCGAGGCGACATGGTTCAATTTAAATAATAAAATGATATTTAAAAAGTCAGCAGATGAACAGTAAATAGCAATAAAAATGAGGTCACAGGTTGAGAGCGAACCGTAAACAATAATAAAAATGAGTTGACATGTTGAGATAATAAAAGTGAGTTGACACGTCGAAGAGTCACGTTATTCAAAAAGTAAACAATAGTAATTAGAAACAGCAAACAACAGTAAGCATGAACAGTAAACAACAACATGAACAGTAACAACAACAGCAAACATGAATAGAACAGTAAACAACAACAGCATGAACAGAACAGTAAACAACAACAGCAAGCATGAACAGTAACAACAGTGATGAATAGTTCCATCAGTTGCTCAAATAATTATTGTATATAATTGGTGCATAGTATTAATTTTTGACGCATATTTTAATATAAAAAACTTACGATTTTTTATTTGTGCAAATTAATGATATGGTAAATTTTTTATTTATGCATAGTATTAATTTTTAATGCATGCTAGCTAATGTTTGATTAATTATTTACAGATGGGATTTCAAGAATTTGCATCAGGTATATATTTTTTCATATTCTTTTTAGAAATTACTAGATTTTTTCTCATAAATTGCTAATATTATTAATTATTTTTTATAGTACAATGGATCAACGTCAACTACATTGTTATCATTTGATCAATATGCTAGCTATGTATGCTGCTGCATTTTTTTATCTGCACTTCATTTGTAGAAGAAATTATGAGAGAAAAACTATAGATGAAAGAAATATGTCACGATTTGAGACTCGTAAGGATATGCTAGATTCCATAATTAGACATAGTGATACAAATTGTTTATGGGAATTAAGAATGTTTAGAAATGCTTTTGCAAAACTTTGTGAGCTTCTATCAGTACGAGGTGGATTAAAGAGTGATGGGCGGGTGTGCATGGAGGAACAAGTTGCTTTTTTTTGTAAATATACTTGCTCATCACACAAAAAATAGGTCAATTTGAGTTAGGTTCTGGAGATACTATTAGTAGATATTGTCATCGAGTATTAAATGCAATCCTAAGATTACAAGATATTTTATTTTTAAAGTCAGAACTTGTGCCGCAGGATTGCATAGACGAGAGATAGAAGTGGTTCAAGGTAATTAATATTCCATTAATATAATAAGTGCCTTTAAATATATTTTTATAATATGCATTATATTTATTGTCAAGTATTGTTAATTTTATAGGGTTGTTTAGGAGCATTGGATGGTACATACATATTAGTGACACCATCTGCAGCTGATAGGCCTAGATATCGGACAAGAAAATGAAGTCTTGCAACAAATATATTAGGTGTATGTACACGAGATTTAAAGTTTGTGTATGTATTATCAGGTTGGGAAGGGTCTGCTTCGGATTCTAGGGTGTTGCGTGATGCAGTTACTAGACAAAATGCATTGAATGTCCCAGTTGGTACACACATTCACAGTTGTTCTCAATATTTGAGTTTATTATTGTTTTTTTAATAATCACATAATTGTACTAATAGGTACATACTATCTTGTGGATGGTGGATACATCAATGGGGAGGGGTTTCTTGCACCGTATAGAGGTAAACGATACCATCTTCAAGAGTGGGCCATTGGTCGACATGCACCTCAAAATCGGGAAGAAATGTTTAACTATAGGTATGCTCATGCAAGAAATGTTATAGAAAGGTGTTTCGGTCTTTTGAAGAAAAGATGGGTCATTCTTCGATCTCTCTCGTTTTATCCAATGAAGATTCAATGTCGTATCATTAATATTGCTTGTTGCATTCTCCATCATTTCATATGAATGAATATGGAGGTTGATCCATTGGACTCTACGATACTATTGGATGATGAAATGTCAATCGGAGAAGAGCCTATTGATGTAATAGGCACTGTTGAGCCTAGCACTGAATGGACTCTCCAAAGGGATAACTTAGCACAACAAATGCATGATGAATGGAGGCAAAGGCGTAGAAGTTATTAGTTTGTGATGTAGAATTTTTAAGTTATGATACTTTGTTTGTGTTGGAAATACATGATGATATTGTAACTTTTTGTATTTGATGAATATTTTGTTATTGAGTTTTTTCATCTCAAGCTATGGTGACTTTAAAATTATGAATATATTGTGATTGATGTAATAGGTACTTGATTGTTTATGGATATGATATGATTGTATTGTTTTAACTCTTGTCTTTTATTTTATTTTTGCTATAGGTATGGAGAATGAAAATATAGCTACTGAGGTGCCACAAAATAAAAAAGGAAAGGGTGTAAAAAGAAGTAGACGTAGTTGGACAACAGAAGAGGATGAAATATTGTTGACCATTTTAGAAGAATTAGTTGTTGAAGGAATGAAGGGTGAGAATGAGTCATTTAAATCTGGAACTCATGAAGAAGCATGTAGAAGGATGAAAATACGACTTCCAGAAATTATTATCACGGTTCAACAAGTGATAAACAAAATGAAACGATGGTCTTCAAAATTATCTGAAGTGACGGACATGATGAACACCAATGGTTTTGTGTGGAATGACATAAAGAAGTGTGTCGTAGTGGATAATGATCACATTCTTGTAGAATACCTAGAGGTAATGTACAATATTTTTTTTAGTTTTGAATTATATTTTTTTTAAAAACTTACCAGATTGTCGTTTGTCATTTCTAATATTTAATAGAAACATCCTAAGTCTGTGAATCATGCTAATAAGAAATTCAAGGAGTTTGAAAAACTTCAAAATATTTTCGGCAAGGATCGTGCTACTGGTCATGGAGCTGAGATGGGAGCAGATGCAATTAATGACACCCAACCTAACATTGAAAGTAATGAAGAGATAGAACATCCATCTGAGTCTTATATATCAGCGACCTATATACCTACTTCCCATACTACTGACCCTTTAGATGAGGCATCTGTTGGTCCATCTCGCAAGCGAAATCGTAACACTGACATTGCAAGAGAATTCATTGCAGCTTTTGACAAAAATATGAAAGCTACTAGAAAAGAGTTAGCACCAAAGCCTGAGCATGCTAAGCCAATACTGCAAGAATTAAAGAAATTGAGTCTCACTCCTATGGAGGAAGTAGACGTGCTTATTAAATTTGCACATACTCCACAATATGAAAAATATTTTTTGGAGATGGAGGATGATCAGAGGTTGATGTTTCTGAGGAAGATTTTAGAATCATAGATATTTTATTATGTTTTTATTATGTTAACTATTATTAGGGACATGTTTTGATGAATTTATAATTCGATTGATATTTATTTTGATGAATTTATAATTTGGTTGATATTTAAAAAATATATATTATGAATGATGTTTTTATTATATTTATCAAAATTCGAGCACATTTATCAATTTACTATTCCTTATTTTATATAATATAATATAATATTTTATTATATTTATTCATCTATTAATTGGAATTATAACTCTTGTGCTAGTTAAAATAAATATTTTTTTTATTATAATAATTTATGATCTTATCCCGTATATTTTGTATAATGAAACGAATAAGAAATAATACAAATAGTATTTTCGTCAAATTATCTTATCATGTGCTGTGATAATACGAAACAAACGTATGACTGTACTAGATTTGATATCCAGTACCATGCGAAATGAACATAAAACTATTTGTTATGCTGTCCTATATATCCTTATACTATACTCTCTAGTCTGTCATGTACTAACCTATTTGCGAAACGAACGGACCATTAAGTGACTATATATGGTGTCTAATCTCATCACAAGGTAATTGAAATATTCAATTAATACAAAAGTTATCTCGGGAATAATTAATTGAGAAAACTTTCGCTACACATATTTGTTAGAATAAAGTAGCTTTAGCCAACTCAGGTGAAAATCATGGACAATTTTTGTTGGACAGAATAAATAAGAAATGAAATAATATTTCTGACGAGTCATTCTTCTTTTGTTTGATTGCACATTTTTTACCTATAATAGATAGGGATACTATTTCTTATTGATGAAAAATATTATTATTATTATTTTCAAAGAAAACGAGTTTCACACAAGGTAAAAAATTCATACAAAAAAAATCTATCTGAGGTTCAAACCCCAGCCTTCTAGACAACTTATAAAATATTGCCACCAACTGTGCTAGTCACAGTTGGCAAATATTATTCTTATCTCAACGTCAATTCCTTCAAAGTTTATTATAATTACATCAAGAATAAATCATTATTGTTTTATAACTAATAACTTAGTATTAATCAATTTAGAATTAATTCATTTCTATATTTTCAAATTAGTATTTGATTTAGAAATTATTTTATGCTAATTCATATTTTATTATGTAGTTATTAGTTGAAATAAATTATAAAACAATATATTATTTTGAGCATAAATATTCAATATTATTAACAAAATTATTTTAATCATTTTTTTTATTTTTTTATCTATTTCTTTCTTAATACTAATCAAACAAGAAAATAATTATTTCTAATTTATTCCTAATATTAATCAAATAATAAAATACTATTCTGCATCTATTTAATTCCTTATCTATTTCTATTTTTTTTTCCTTTATATCTTTTATAATTTCATTTCATCCAAATAAACACTCCTTAAATACTCCCCCCCCCCCCCCCCCCCCTCTTTTTTTTTTATCGTACCTGCCTTGATTCATATATCTCTATTCAAGCATTATATTTATTTTTCTTCTTCTTCGCAAACGTTTTGAGGGTAAGCACAAAATTTCAGTCAAATCTAAATAGACGAGGATACATAGTTTACAAAAATGTGTTAATTTCACAAACTTAAATATCTCAAGGTGACTCATTTGGAAGAATAGAAGCATATTAAAACAAGGGGAAAATGCTTGGAATCTTTAGTCCATTGTCAATAAGGCATATAATCAGTGGCGGATTCAGAAAATTTTATTAGTGGGGGCAAATTAATACATAAAATTTCAAAAGTCGACACTTCAAATTTGCGCCGAAATGGAGGCGATGTATCCTTATAAAAACATTTAAATAATCATTCACTTATTTAATTGTTAAAAAAAATTATATTCATATATTTAACTATTTACTCAACAAATTTACTCCAAAATTTTTCATCTACTTTAAAAAAATTAAAATTAATTAAAACCATAAATATAATAAAATTTTTAAAATATAGTTAGAGAAAATTTTAACCAAATTCAAATACAAAATTAAATTTAATCAAGAACAAGTAGCAGCCGAAAAAGTAGAAGCTAATTAAGGATGTAATTATTTTGGTTGTTGCTGAAGTTTGCGAAGTAGAAGTAGAATGATGTAAGAAGTAAAAGCTTGCTGCTGAAGAATAGTAGCAGCAAGCTAATAATCATTAGTAGCAAGTTATTTAACTTAAAGTGCATCCGAAGAATAGTAGCAGCGAGTTAAAAATGGGGGACAGTGGAGGTCATCAAAATCTCAGAAATCGATATGATGTCAAGTGAAAAAATATACGGTCACAATTTAAAGTGGAGCTGAAGAGTAATCGCAGCGAGTTAAAAATGGGGCAGTGGGGGCCACCAATTGTATAAAATATTATATATAAAAAAATTTAAAAAATTTCAGTGGGGGCCACCGCCCCCACTGCCCCCACCGTGTATCCGCCACTGCATATAATGATACAATGAGTTTTGGCTTATCAATGACATGAATAAAAGAGAGTAGAACGGAGACAACTGATGATAGGGAGAATGAACTATGTGGGAATTGGAAGGGACTATTGTGTGTGTTTTTTTTATGAAAACGAGAATCCACACTTAAGAAATCAGGTTGCATTCAGGTTTGGGTGGAAAAGGCATTGGACCATTGGTCGTGCGCTTCTCGCCAATTATCTGCATACTTCCACATTCTTCCCAAGCAGGATCAGTTTTATTCACCAGGGAAGGGACTATTGTGTGTTGATGCGGCTTGGAAGGCGGGGTCAAAAGCAAGAGAGATTTTTATTCTGATAGAAGAGGGAGTTATTAAGTTGGAAGGATGCAGTGTTTTGGTTGCGCAAAATCCACTTCATGCGGAGCTGAAGAGCATCTGGTTTGGACTAGACAATATGATGAAGAAAGGATTAAAAGGTTTGGAATGTAGCTGGATTGGTTAAAGAAATATGGAATCTGGTTAGGACTATTGATTCTGAATATTAGTTTTTTTTGTAAGAATTAGATGCAGAAATGAGGAGGCAAATGGCTTGGCAAGGAGAGCTCTAAGGGCCCGTTTGGTCTGTATAAGCATTATGTATAGTATCATAATAGTATACAATATTTGGAAAGATGTATTAATTAATACTTGCATTAAAAATAATACTCCATAAGCTACCATAAATTGTATTAGTAATACACTCTCAAAGCTCTTCGTTAGCCTGTATTAGAATCAGCATCTTCATATTCTCTTCTCCTTCTTTGGGCTATATGTGAGAGCAGAAGGTAACATGTTCTTCTTCTTCCCAATCCCCGTTCCTCTCCACACCCAAATCACCACCGGAGGGTGCGACGAGTGAGACGCTGCCTTCTAACTTGTCGCTGCGCAGGAGGGCACGACGCCTCACTCGTCGCTGCGCAGGAGGGCGCGACAAGTGAGGCTCACTGATTATTATCAGTCGTGTTATAATTCTCCTTTTTATCCACGAGCTGATTCCCACTTTGATATATGGCTATGCTATGCGAAAACACTTGACATCTACTAGATTGCTCAATCGGGAGAGAGAAGGAGCTCTTACTGTCTACGTTTGATCCTTGCCTTCTTCTCTGAGCGAGAAGGGAGAGGTATGAGGTGTTGAGAGACATTGGTTCAGGTAACTTCGGCGTCGCCAAGCTGGTTAAAGATGTGAGAAGTAAAAAGCTCTTCGCTGTGAATCTCATCGAGAGAGGGCAAAAGGTCTAATATTCACTCTTCTTCTGCTTAAAGATCCAATTTTGACTTCATTCGCCCATTAAAATATTAATCTTGACTCTATTTATATATCACTGACATTTCCCCTTCATTGTTTTTCTTTTCTGTTGAAAAAAATTATATATGGATTCTTATTCCAGTTGTTCCTCACCAATTGTTTGATTAAAAGTCATAGTGATGTCTGCCTTGTCCATATTTTGAAAATTCTTCAATTTGTTTCACAGCTATTTGTCTAAATGTCACAGTGGAATTATTTGTCATTTTTTAGATTACTGTTCCTATATATGTTGATTGAACCTTTCTATTTCTTGTTCGTTTTGCAGGTTGATGAGCATGTTCAGAGGGAAATCATGAACCACATATCATTGAAGCATCCAAATATATTTAGGTTTAAGGAGGTGGCTAATGCTTAATTTTCTATACAAAAGTACAAGGTGTTATTTGGTTAGCGAAAACTATTTTCTAATTTAATTTTAGTGAAATTAAAATTTTGATTTCGAAATTTTGATTTTGATTTCTAGTTTTTAATTTTTTGAAAGCACGTTTGGTTAACGAAAATAAGATCAATTTTAGTTAGTTGAAACCAATGAATAAAGTAATTAAAGGTTTAGTTTCTAAAATTAAATATTTACTAATATGATTATAAAATATTGGTAAGATTTAATTAATTAAGTTATTAGTAATTTAAGATTTTTTATGTTCAATTAGATATACAAATTAATTAATAGTTATTATAAAATTTCAAAAAAAAAAATCCATTGGTCTAGAATTAGTTTTGATTAAATTATAAATAGATTAACTTTAAAAAAATTAAATTATTATAAAATTTGGATTTGAGTCAATTAGATATAAATTTGTTTAATTAATTTATAAATTTAAGATAATTGTTTGAGTTGAAAATGATGATTTTTATTTTTATTTTTAAAATTAGATATAGTTTGATTTATTTTTAAATTAATTAATTTTATAAAAAACATATTTATAATTACAAAATTATCACTGTATTTTGATAACGAAACCGATAGTCTCGAAATCATAGAAAATAATATTCTGGTATTTTTATTTTTATTAAGAAAATTAATTTCGTTTTCATTCTGGTTTCAATTTAGTTTCAGGAAAATGCTGAACCAAACACGTTTTCGTAAGCAATTTTAATTTTAATAAAATTGAAATTATGAAAAAAAACTTGATTTCGCTAATCAAACAGACCCTAAACTACTTGTGTTTTCCCTCCTCCAAGTATTTGGCATATATCTTGTAGCATATGGAAGCTGATTGAAATTATGAGTTGCCCCTGGTCCAGTTCATTGTTTCCTGTTTACCTACTATTAAACTTTTTAATCATCTTTTTATGGCATTAAATCTGGCGTGATCGCCTCATCGCAACGAGTGAGGTGCTGCCTCCTCGTCGCTGGGCAGGAAGGCACAATGAGTGAAAAAAAAATCCACAATGATTGAAATGTTGGTTGAAAATTTATATATTTTTATGTGATAAATTTAACTTTGTTTATGTTTTTATTAATTTTTTTATTAATTTTCAAATTAAATATCTATTAATTTTTAAAAATTAATTTGTATAATAATAATGCAGTACAAGCTATCTGCACGAAACACTATATAATAATAATACAATATATGTTAGTCAATATCAACTATGAATGTAGTTTTGTTTTGGCTTCAGAAGATGTTGAAAAATCTACGAACCTTTCGTTGTTAATAAAGTGGTAATGTTTCATTGTTAACAAAAAATACATCTCAATTACAAATAGTTTATCATACTCAATTTCTATTTCTTTTTCGAGATGCTGTCCAAACTAATCCCAAGGTCATGTGAAACTTTCTTGACTGAGGAATAATGGTCTGACAATAGGCTGAGAGAAGCCTCATCAGCGACATCCTTATCTTGAACTGGAGTGTTAGAGCAAATCCCAGGTTCCAGAGCTGTGTTGATGAATTTAACCCACATTTTGTTCCTCATATGCTCAACAACAGGATACAAAAGAAACCCAACAAGCATGACACTTCCACTGACAATGAATGTTCTAGTTGAAGCTAAGCACATAACAAGAACAAGTAAAATAGTAGGAGGTATACAAATAATGACTGCACCAAAGGTTTCCACCGGAATCCTATATGGTCTGTGGAGATCTGGCTTATTTATTCTGAGTTTTATGAATGCAGCAAATTCAAGAAGCATTCCCAGTGAGTACAAGAAATTGAGAAATTCCACAATTTCCTGAAAGCTCATCCATGATAATAGGATAACTCCAGTTGCAGAGCACAAGATGCTAATGGTTGGAGTGCCATACTTTGATCTACAAAAGTATCAAAATTTAAGGAATGTTATACCCCTCACTTATCCTGCAATCTGTTCTAACAATAATTCACAAAATCACAAATAACCTTCGCAATAAAAACTGAGGTCTACTAAACTTCAAAAAACTTTCTTTTTCCACTTGGAAAGCTTATTCCAACTTCGTCTAGAAAATAAAGTGAGAAATTAACGCAATAATTTAAAGCATTTGATAATCTTCTTCTATAGGGTAATTCATACCTATAGAAGGAAAGTTTGGATAGCATTTAATAATCCAAAAGCTTATATATGCAATATCTTAGTTCCTCTTTCTCAAATTTGGCTACATTGTTAAATAATAACTCATTTACCTATTTCAATTTTTTTTTATGCAGGAACTATTTTACTATTTCTATCATTATCAGAGAAAGTAACTTTAGCATCTAGTTAAAAAAGATATTTTTTATGACTAAAAGATTGCACTTTGGTTTTTTTTGTCGTGAACTACGATCACAAGGGAAGAAATGGGCACATATAGGAGATGAATGCTGACCTCTTAGCAAAAATTGCCGGCAGCATCCCCATCTCGCTCATCCCCAGCAACTGGAAAGAATCGCTGCTCATCTCGGCCTCGAACAATCCCATATTCGACATTGCCGCCGCGGCTTGGATCCACCACCCCAGCCAGGCTCCCCCAATCACCATCCCGACCTGGGCAAAGTACCCATCTTTCCACTCGTCCGTGGTGGACGCATCCAGAACGCCCGTGCCGGCGAGCAATGGGATCAGATAAGAGGCCATCACAAGGACGACGGCCCCGAAGATGGCCTTGGGAAAAGACCGGCTCGGATCTTCGACCTCGCCAGCGAGGGTGCTGGCCTTGTCCCAGTAGTTGAGATTCCAGAACATGTTGTTGAAGTATCCCCTAAAGTTGGCTTTTTTAAGGTCGACGACGAGCCAGCGACTGGGGCGGAGGCGGGGGACGGCGAGCAGGGTCATGATGATGAAGGGCGAGAGGGAGAACGTAGTGAGGGCGACAGAAGCGAGGCCGACGATGTGGAGGCCGCGGTAATTGAGGAAGGTCAGGGAGGCGGTGAGGGCGAGGAGGGAGGGGACGCGGGCGATGGGGCGTGCGAAGAGAGGGAGGGAATGGTGGAGGTAGTCAAGGAAGAGGACGGGGTAGAGGGCGTTGTCCATGGTGCCGCTGGCCCACTTCCAAAAGCCCTCTTGGAAACCCCAGAAAGGGCCGAACGCGGCGGAGATCCAAAGGACGTATCCACCATTATCGGGGAAACTGGCGGCGAGCTCGGCGGTGACCAGGGCCTCGGGGAGGCTCCAGATGAGAGGGAAGATGAGGAATCCGATGAGGGAGAGGAGCGGGCCACCTCCCGTCGAGACGGAGTCCTCGACGCCGAAGGGGCCACCGGAGACGTTGTAGAAGATGAGGGCGATGAGAGGGAGAGTCGACAGCTTCTTTGGAGCCTGAGGAGAAGGGTTGGATTTGATAATGGAGGAGGAGGATGCGTCCTCCATCACGGAAGTACCGTTGGCGGAGGAAGCCTCGCCCATCGGAGAGGCGGAGCTTTGGGAAGTAAGACTCAGAAGTAGTCGTGAATCTTGAAAGGTTGAAGTCACGAATGGAGATGTCATAACTCATAACTTAATTTGTCGTGATTATATCGTGAGCCAATCCGTTGCTGCATTACTATATTTTACTACGAGAAAATTAGCAGAAGCATAAATTTCTTAATCAAAATTATTAAAATCATAAATATTTTTGACATATTATCAAAACATACCATTTATTTATTTGTAAAGTTGTTGTGATACGTTGATTCAAATTGGATCCTAATTGAATTCAACAAGCTTGACCTAACTCAAATCAAACTTAGATTAGTCCATACTAATTTGGACCGGTCAACCTCTTCTTGTTCTTCTTCTTCATGTGTTAAAGAAATTAATTACCACATCTTCAATCAACTATTTTTCTCTCATTTTATCACTAAATTTTCCTCCAAAATTCCAAGTGTTCTTCGTACAATACAAGGCCGCACCAGATGCGCCTCAGATCTCAGCCAAGAATCTCGACAGCATCCATTTTCTCCAGCTTTTATCTTTATCTTGGTAGAATAGGTCCATCATCGGCTCCACAACTCCGCAAATCAAAGCATTTTACCACAATATTCAGCTTTATCTTTCTCGGCCCTCATACTCATACAAGGTTGTTTTAAAAAAGTAAAGTGAAGCTCTCGTATCATAGATTACGAAGAATCTTGGCGTTTGTTAGAAGACAATCCATTCAAATTATCAGGAATCTTAATTTAAATTGTTTGGCCCACGACATTGAGATGTTTGGTTGGGTTGAATTACTAGTAAACCACATGCACTTCACGTGAACGTACAGGTTAGTAAAAAGCAACTTTCTCTCGCGATGAACTTGGACTGGACTAGAACTATTGAGCCCGGTCGGACTAAACCCAACAATGTCTCATCATCCACCCCGAACCAAACCATGCGGCCCCGCCCAGGGGGCTCCGCCCAAACTACACCCTTGAGCCAAACTCAAGCCATGCTAGATGGCTCCATTCGTGGAATCCACCCAGCCATACAGGGACTCTCACGTCTTTCCTTATCACGAGGGATATACCATCATAAATATGTCATCTTCGAGATTGGCCTCGACCCATTCTGGGCAGCAATCCTAGTGAGATCGCCGGGCAACATATCACCTCTGCCTGCAATATATATAGACATGATACGCCACAGGTAACCTAAGTCCCAATTCCATAAACCTCCACCTTGGGCGTCAGAGTATCTTTTACAGGTCCCCCCGTCGGTGTTGAACCAGACAAGGAGAGATACCGAATCGGATCGGAAGACCCTGACTCACAGGCATGAACATTTGGCGTCCACCATGGGGCCGAGTAAAACTTATCTCCCCCACAATGGTTGGAACTCGGAGCCAAGCGACTGTCGCCGCACGCCAACGACAACGACCCAATGATGACGATTGACTGCATCCTGGTGAAGCTGAAACAGTGAGGAGCGATGCTCCGGTACTAGCCCCCCTTCGCCCTGAAGAGCCCCAACAACGGATAAACGAGCTAGAAGCACAAAACCAACAACCGGCGGTACAAGTCGAGACACCAGCACGACCTCAAGGAGAGCCCCCGCTTGATTGCGAACGTTGCCCAAAAAAGGTCGAAGTTCCAAAGACTCAATGAATTGAGGCCGTTTACCACCTTGACGTAGGGCCCTTCGCCAAGCACGTCATGACAACTAGCCTCCACCAAGAAGTGAGCTACCCACTACCTTGACACCCTATGACGGTACGGGTGACCCCGCGCTACACCTAATTATGTTTTGAACTACGATGTTTTATCACGGAGCAACCGAGTCTGTGCTCTGTAGAGTCTTTTCGATCTTCTTGGGGAATACTGCCATATTATTGTTCACCTCCGTCCCACCGGGATTAATTCACTCTTCCGATGACCTTTCCCGTGTCTTCCTCCGATGATTTATCACATCACGAGTATACCACAAGACAGGAGCAGCCCTACACTATATTAGGCAGGGGCAACGTGAGCCCCAAAGAGAATACCTGAACAGGTTCCAAGCCATAGCGGCTGACATCCCCAACCTCGATCCAATGATCGAGCTTTTCTGCATCCAATACGGGCTGAAACCCGGGCCTTTCGACGACCAGATCGCCTTAATCGAGCCTAATGATTTGGTCGAATTTCAAGAAAAAGTGACGGGTTTCATAAAAATGGAATATCAACAAGAAGCAAAAAAGATCCACCAGAAGAATCTCAAAACCGCGATCGAGGACAAAAGGTCCAAAAAGGAAGATAGAATGACTGAAGACCACAGCCGGCATGAGCGGGGAAATGGCAGAGGGTCGAGGTCACCACCTCGCCCAAGTGCCCATTTCGAAATACACACTCCCCTCAACGCCAAGAAGGAAACTATCCTTCGGGATATCTATCATCTAAAGCTCATCAAATACCCCGACAATGCAGGAAAACAAAAGTTGCCACCCAACGCCGACATGAGCAAGAAGTGCGTATACCATGACACCTACGGACACACTACGTACTAAGGAGTGTGTAATGCTCGGAGATCAGCTGGAAGACTTAGTCCGCACAAGACACCTTGATAAATACCTTCACAAGAAAGAGAGAGACAAGAGCAGGAGTCATGACCTTCGACGGTGAAGCCGAACACCCCCGAGGTCCCAAAAAGAACATAGTCAAGCGAATGAACCCCGAGGGGTAATCGACTACATCGCTAGAGGATTCACGAGAGGCGGGGAGTCAAGCTCGGCCAGGAAGAGGTATCTTCGGGCAATCATGGCCGTTGACAATGTTGTCCGCCCACTTCGACCTGTCCCCAAAACCCCAGCAATATCGTTCTTTGAATATGACAATTCTAGGAAACTGATGATAATCTACACGCCCCGATCTTATTTCTGTGATTGTAAGAAATTTTATCGTTATAAAGGTCCTCGTCGACCAAGGGAGCTCGGCTGACATTCTTCTCTACTCCACCTTTGAGAAGATACAGTTAACTGAAGCTTTAGTCATACCTTGCAAAGGAGACCTCATGGGTATCTCAAGAGAGAGGGTCGATGTCTGTGGAGCCATATGGCTGAGGACGACATTTGACTCTCGGCCTAAAGCAAAGATGATCGATGTGCAATATCTCATCATCAACATACCCAGCCCATATCATATGATCCTGGGACGACCATCGTTACACACTCTAGAAGTTGTTGTATCTACTCCTCATCAAGTAGTAAAGTTTCCTATCTCAGAGACAAAAGTAGGAGTATTGCACACCGATAAGAAGGAAGCTTGACGGTATTACAATAAATGCCTCAAACCAAAGACGGTCGAACCAAGGAATGCACCTGCCGGCCCGCAAGCATTTCCCAAGGAAAAGAACAAGCAGTCGGCTAAAAATCTCGAACCAAGCTTAAGACGAGACATGCAGAAGTAACCCCGGCTCAGCCCTTGAAAGGAACTCTAGACGAGATCACATCATTAATAAAGCTCATAAAATAGCACTTCTCATGTATGCAGAACTTCTTTATCACTCAAATAAAATTATATTTCTCGTAATACTCTCTATGGATGATCAGGAAACCATTAAAGCAATCTCACTGTTTGAAACTTGTTTGAGTCTCCAGATACGAACTCGTCCTAAGCTCTTAAAGCACGAACTTCCATCTTTGAGCTCGTGGTATTTGGATCCAAAATCCTAAACACTTCACGCAACGACCATAACTCGATCTTCAGCAGTCTAGCTCGTCGACCTCACCGCCTATCCCGAGATTCTATGCCCACAACGATCCCAAGCATGCTCCTCGCGAGCTCGATTTTCATCGAGTATAGTCCTTGGCTATCATGCTGCTACTTCTAGCCTCAGCACCCATACATAACTCCTCGTGCGCGGTTCCACCTTACGCTCCTCAGCGAGCTTGTCCAGAACCCCTCAGTGCGGTCCTTGGCTATCACATCGCTACTTTTGGCCTCAGTGCCCCTGCATAACTCCTTGCGTGTGGTTCCGCCTTAGGTTCCTCGGCGAGCTCAGCCTAAACCCCCGAGTGCAGTCCTCGGCTATCACACTGCTACTTCTGGCCTCAGCGCCTCTACATAATTCGGCCTAGGCAAACTCGGCTTAAACCACCGAGTGTAGTCCTCGAGGGTTTTATAAATAAATAAAAATAATATATAATTTATGCACTTAAAGAATAAAAAATAAAAAAATAGTAATTTTATTTATTAATAAATTCTTTAGACACTAAAATAAATACTACAAAGATTGTTAAAAAATTAATTCATGTTGCATTTTACTTAACAAGTGTATAATTTAAGCATTTAAAGATTTTTGAAAAATGTTTTAAATATTTAAAAAATAAAATAATATTATTAGTCACTAAAATAAATTTTTATGTACTATAATATTAATATGAATGGCTGAAAAAAATATATTATGAATAATAAAAAATATTTTTTTAAGCCACATAAAGACTTTGCGTAACGCCCCGAAAATGCCAATTTGTGAATAGTAACATAATCTATTACTCACCTAATCTATTACCAAGAGTTTTCAAGTCATAAATAATATCCCAGATAAGATGTTGTAACATTCTGAAATACCCCGAATGAGACATTGTAATATTCTGAAATAGTCTGAATGAGATATTGTGACATTCTGGAATATCCCGGATGGAGATCCAAGAACATCCCGGATGGACATCCCAGAATGGCCTGTAGAGTACTAGTACTTTACAGGTCAAACTGTCCAGAATATCTCGGAATATCTTGTGTGACACCTGAAAACTTTAATTTCGAATAATACTATCCGAGACTCGAGGATTAAAACTAAGATGGAAATGAGTTTAATAGGGGATGAAAAAAAAAGAAAAAAAAGAAAAGAAAAAGAAATAAGTGTTTTTTTAGTGGGAATAACCATAACCATTGGATCTTGAGATCAAATCCTAGCCATCCAAATGAGATAAGGATATGGATGATTCTAGAGAAAACCATCACCCTCTTTGTCTTATTATTCCTCCTCCCACAACCGTACTATCCTCATCTCCCTCTCCACTTCATTTCCTTTTCTTCCATTCTACCATATCTCCACGAAATCACCAAAGATCCCACTAATTACATATAAAAATCTTCATTTGAGCTCTCAAGAAACAAGTTTCAAGCATTAAATTCAAGAGAAGTTGAGGATCTAAGGGATGAATAAGGACACCATCATTAATAAGTGAGGTAAGTGATTTAAATTCACCCATCAATCTTCATCTTAAGATTAGAAAAGCATCATCCATGCATTAATTTGAGTTTTTATCGAGAGTATGTGTTGGTTCTTGAAGGTAAAGAGAATGAGGAATAGAGAAAGAGTAAGGGGAAAGAGAAAGAAATAGTTTAAAGAGTATTTTGAAAGCTTGATAAATTATTTTGGCATCAACAGGTTTGTGCTCATGCAAATTTTAAATTTCCCTTAATTTTCTTGAATATGTCTAATATAGGGTTTTTGTTGTGTGGTAGTTTTGGTAAAATTGAATGGAAATACTTAACTTATGTTTGAAACAATGATGTTTGGTATGCGTAAATGCATGAAAAATCAATTGCTTGTATGAAATGTTGTGGAAGCATAAACATAGAGATGATAAACCTAGTGTAGATAGCTTGCACAATTGTAGATATATTTTAGGGATGTAATTTACATTTTAGAACTCCAATTGATTTGAATCTTATGCCAAATGAAAGATAATGGATAAACCTAAAATGTTCATGAACAAAGTCTGCCCAAAATTTGAGTATAAGTAGCTCAAAAATTGGATAGAAGTCAGTGTACGAATTCTGGAAACTGTGAACCCTATTCTGGACTAGTCTGGAATTAAATAGTTATAACTCAGCCTAGGAAGCTCTAAATTGAGTGGTTCTTGAACCTCTGGAAAGTTAAGATCTAGAGGCGCAACTTTCATGAAGACCAAACTGATAAATTCTAATTTCATCCAAACTAAAATTGGACTCCAAGTTAGTCCAGAAATTGTGCCCTGCAAATTGAGAACTGAAATTTGAATTTTGGACAGCTGAAATCAAATGGTGATAACTTTTGATGCATGAATCACTACAATAAAATGGACCTCTAATGATGCAATTGTAGGGACGCTTTTATTAGCGTTGCCAAATTTTTAAAACTCATATTATTTGGAGACGCTATAAAAAGTGTCACCCTTTCTGCTGTAATTGGGGACACATTTTTTCTTAGCGTCTCAATTTTTTTAATTAAGGATAATTTATTATGTGCGTCTCAGAATTACAGACGCGATTTACATTGCGAATTTATTAAAAAAATAGAGACACATCTGGTTTATGATTAGAGATGCCAATTTATATGCGTCTTCGATTTAAAAAAATTGAAATGCAATTTATATTGCGTCACTGATTTAAATTAGAGACGCCAATTTATATGTGTCTCCGATTTAAAAAATTAGAGATGCAATTTTTATTGCGTCTTCGATTTAAAATTAGAGACGCCAATTTATATGGGTCTCCGATTAAAAAAATTAGAGACACAATTTAAATCGTGTCTCCGATTTAAAATTAGATATGTTATTTATATTGTGTCTCTAATTTTAAATCAGAGACGCCAATTTATATGTGTCTTCGATTTAAAAAATTAAAGACGCTAACTTATATGCGTCTCCGATTTAAAAAATTAGAGACACGATTTATATTGTGTCTTTGATTTAAAATTAGAGACACAATTTTTATCGCATCTCTGATTTAAAATTAGAGACATAATTTATATTGCGCATCCGATTTAAAATTAGACAAATTTAGATACCTCAATTTTTATGTGTCTCCGATTTAAAAAATTAGAGACATTAATTTATATTGTGTCTCCAATTTAAAATTAGAGAAATTTAAGAGTTTAAAATATATATTGCATCAATAAGGGATTAAATTTAAAATTAGATGATTTTCTTCTATTTATTTTAAATTTAGATGATATTATTATCTCCAATATACAAATTTTAAAATAAATAACAAGTGCTTTATTTTAAATTGGATATATTAAGGAAGAAAATTAGATGCTTTTCTATTTAAAATTAGATATAATTTTAAGGGTTTAAAATTCGGAGACATATTTATATTCCAATTTGGCGTAGTTGCTAATTTTAAAGGTGGAGATAATTGGCATAATAATTTTAAATTGCCAATTTAAGGGTTTTTCACACGTAGTTACTATATTTATTATGCCAATTTATATTACTTCATTGTATACAAAGAAAATTAAATGCTTTATTTTCTATTCTTCTTTTTCTCCTGCGCGTGATTTCTCCCGCCCCCTTCTTCATCTCCATGCCGATATCTATTCCTCCTCATCTCTCCCTTCTTTTCTCATGTGAAAAACCCTAAACCCCTTTCCTTCTTCTCTCCCTTCTTCCCAATACTTTCCCATCTCTATTTTTCTTGGCCACGGATGGAGTTGCTCGGCGACTGCACAGTTGTGGAGGTGGATCTCAAGCTCTACTGCCAGTCACCTGAGAGGTGGATCTCGAGGTGGACTTTCGCATTAGCTCTCGAGGTCAGGTCACATCTCCAGCTAAGGCGACGCCATTCTCGCTTGTTAGCCACATTTTAGTTTGATTCATTGATCAACTACTTTGATGTTCAGCTTGTTTGATTCATTAATTTTCTATGCAGTATTTGTTCATTGATTTCCTGTGCAGTATTTGTTCATTGATTTCCTGTGCCATGTTTGATTCATTGATTTCCTGTGAAGTATTTGTTCATTGATTTCCTGTGTAGTATTTGTTCATTGATTTCCTGTGCCGTGTTTGATTCATTGTCTGTGCAGTATGTAGTATCTTTTATCATTTTGTCTCGATGCCTCTAACACTTTACTCTCGAATTATGTTTCCGTGGGCTTTGATTCCATATATTTACTGAGAACACGAGCTTTTTGGCTTAAGGGTTTCTCTCAAGCTTCGATCTTCATTTTGATTATAACAAACATGTATTTAATCTATGTGTGAGGTTTGGAGTTTAGGTTGAGATTGCGATGCGATAAGCATGCAAAGTTCGTTCAAACGATACGGAAGAAGTAAACGTCAAAGAAAGGCTCGGGTTAGATCAAGTTGAAATCATGTAATATACCCCTAGGATGATTTTATCCCAAGCCAAATTATAAAGTTATCCAAGTTGATACTTGGTAACTGAACCCATGAAAAAGCATGTAACAAATTCAAAGTAAAAATCAGCCTCAGCCTGAGTTCGGTCGATCGGTTGATCGATCGAACAAGGCAGAATATTGGTAGTAGCCTATTCAGTCGATCGGTCGGTCAACCGAATGATGCCACAAAACGACAGTAGCCATTCGGTCGACCGAAGTTGGTGAAAAATTGGCAGAAGGCTACGACGGTTGACCGACTGAAGCCAAAATTTGGCAAAAGGTGCACCAGTTGACCGGATTGCAGATCGCAGATCGTGCCTCTGGCTTCATTGCACCGATCGACTGGATTTGGGATCAATGAAGTCGCGATCCATTCGGTCGACCCGTCGGTCGACCAGACGGTGCGAATAAATCCCAGAAAGGTAGCGATTGCAGGAGGTTGATCGATCGATCGATCGACGATCGATCGACAAGCGATCGAACGACGATAACAGCTAGTTTTCTACCTGTTGAATCACCCGTTCAGTTGAGGGGTTATAAATACCCCTCTCCTAACTTCTTTAAACTCTCTTAGAAATTTAATTGACCATTCAAGAAGTGGTTTGAGCCTTCAAAGAGATTGATTTGCTGCACCCTACTCGTCTGTCAACATCTTTCTTAAAGCGCCCGCTTCCCTCAACTCTACTACAACTCAAGTTCATCTTCTAACAAGTTGGAGGATTGAAGGCTTGGGAAAAGAGCAGTGGTTCCTTCTTACGATTCTTAAGCTTTTTTTCATTGTATTTGAAGATTTATTTCAAACTTGTTTTTCATGTGTAATAGCCTGCTAGGTGTGCTAGAGAAACACTTAGGGTAGACTTTGTAGATTTGTGTTTTGCCTAGGTGAATAGGTTTGAGGAGTTCTCAAAGAGGTGAGAAGAGTGTCCTCAGTTGTATTCAAAGGGAAACACAAGTTCTATAAAGTAGTTGGTTAGAAATCCTTGGTGAGGAGCCAAGGTAGTGGAGTAAGCGGTTGGCCGAACCACTATAATTGATCGTGTTTGCATTGCTTTCAATATTTGCTTATTATTGTCCTGATATTTGATCACATCCACTGTTTAGATACACTTGCATTTGATTGAAGTTAAATTAAGAAAAAAGAAAAATTGATTAAAATAAAAAAGGGGTCAGACACTATTTAACCCCCCTTCTAGTGTCGGACTTCATACAATAGAGCTGCCTTCAATTTCTCTCGCACTGTCAGAGATGACCTCCTGGGTACAAGGATTTTCCAAATTTATGGAAGATGATGGCACTCTACCATTTGCATCAAGCTGAACATTGGATGATGATGTGAGTTGATCATTAGATGATGCAGTTTCAGCATTACCATACTCTAAAGTGCTTGCTTCTACGGAAGATTTACTGCTATCTGTTGCCAACACAATGTTGCTCCACCTAACATTGCTTGTACATCTTTTCCCCAAGCGATGGCACTATGTAGGTCTCGAAAAATATTATATTATGACTATAAGATCTTCCCTGTGTTGAAGGTGGATTAAAAACTGTCGATGATGTTGAGATGATTTTTAACTTCGCCTATCACAACAGCATTATAATTAGAAACTGTGACGACCGCCATAACCCTTGTGTGCTATGATGCATGCTAAAGCATAACATAAAACCCTACTTGAAGTAGGCATTTAGGGATCCTAATGGAACACCTGAAGGACGGAATGCGGGTTCCGCCACTGCGGGGCAGAGACAACTTCACAGCTTGTCAAGGAAAGAGAGACTGTTAAGGCTATTGAAGAAGCACTCCTGTTGTCAAGGAAACTACTGTTATTGTTCCAGATACTGAGAAGATTGATTCCTTGATAGCTGAGTTGGAGGACATGAAGGTGCTTGTCTTCAGATAATTAATTGGTTATACCTTCAAAATATGCTTAAAGTTATTGACCTTTTTCTATGTTGCTGAGGCATAGTAGGTATCTTGTTTCTATAATGGTTTGAACTTAAGCGATACTTTGGAAGTGTGCTCAAATTCAATTTTCCACTTGTGTTACACCTTTCAAAATTTTCATTCTATAGGTTGTAGCTTCAATTTTTGATACTTCGGTAGTATGTGAAGAGGGTTACATATATTAAATGAGGACTAATATATGATGGGGCATTTCCCTTCATAAACAATGGATGACAAACATGCTCAATTATTTGAGCATATACCTTTCATACATAGAGTTTGATATGGATAGGTCATATTTCATATTTGGACTAAGATTTATGGTCACTGAACTACTCAACATCTAAGGGTACCTTATGCTATATTTATACTTCAATTGGAAAATATTTGTAATAAAGCAACAGGTAGGTAAACTTGACATAATATACCTGTAATTTGTGAATTCCTTAAACTTGTTGATGTATTAGAAACAAAGAGTCAAAGAAAAAAAACAAAAAATGAGAACTGATTATCCTTGGATTAAATTTTTTTAAAGAGGAGAGTCAATTTGAATATGTTACATTTGATATTGTATTGCACACACAAAAAATAGATAACTACATGTACTTGGTACAATGAACCAGTACTGGTTCACTGGTGGACCAGTATGTACCCCTTGTACTGCCGAGTACAGAGTGATACTTCAAACACTGGTGGAAAGTACCTTCATCAATATCAACATCTTTTTTTGAGCTGCATGAATATTAAATCTTGGCTAGCTTGATTTAAATTTTCATATATTTTCCCTTTTAGGCTTCATTACAATTGGAAAAACAACGATGATGATTTTGAAAGTAGATACTGAATCAGAACAAGTAAGCGAAGAGAGAAAGAGGAAGTTACAAAAAGCAGAAGGAAAAATAAATCAACTTCAAGAATCTGTGCAGAGGTTTTACTTTTTGTCTTACTCTTGTATCCAACACATTTTCGTGTCATTACAATGCAAAAAGAATGACAATAACTTTGATATATAATTATGGATGGATGTTAAAGTTCATAGTGTTGATTTAGATGATGATTACTAATATGAGTAATAGGCTTAACAACATTTTCTTTTTGTTATGTGACATCAATTATCCAATAGTTATTTTGGAAATACTATCATGAGTATTTCTTAGGTTGAGTTCCCCTTTTGCAGTTGTGATGCTATTTTATGAGTATCTTATCTGTCCCCATTAATTCCAATTAGTATTCTTCTAGCCAATAGTCTCGTGTTGAAAAGCCTTTCCACTATATCTTTGTTATTGAGAGTGTATACCTTGGTTAATTCCTTTTTGATAATCTAAGAAAATTGGAGTATTCATTTATGACAAGGCCTTATTTTTCATATCAGAGTTGATATGCCCTAGAGATCAACGATACTTACAAAAGATTAGTGTTCTTAGTCAATTGATCTGAGGATCCCCCCTTCAAAAAAAAAATTGATCTGAGGCTCCACATTTCCTAATTTGTTCAGCATCAAGGCCCATATTTTCATGTCTTGATAATTGTCTTGATATGAGATTTTGCGGATAGTATACCAAAGTTTTCTTTGTGACACTCACATTCTTCATATTTATCATAGTGTTGAGCTTATTAAGAAATCCAACATAGCCTTCTTGCTTGTGCACTAATTTTTTAAATTAGTTTGAATGTCAAAAATGTTATTTCATGACAGGGTAGATTCTATTCCAAAATCCATTATGATCCTTTGATACAAAATATTTGATAATTTAATATAAGTAGAAAATGGCTTTATCAAATATGCTAATTATATTCTTTCTTAATTAGACTTGAAGAGAAGCTGACAAACTTAGAGTTAGAAAATAAAGTACTTCGTCAACGGGCTATATCCATGACACCCAATAAAATTTTATCAGTACATACTAAATCAATGCTACAGGTGATTATAACAAACTTTTGGTCTCAATAAGTCACTGATTTAATGTACATTAAACTATTTTCTTTGGTTGGTTGACAGAGGCATTATGATAGTGGCCTTGTTTTTGATCGTATTATTCAGACAATTGGTCATGCTATTGAGGTTTGAACTACTATTTATTTCTATTAACATTTCTTGCTTTTGATTATCTTCTATGACTACTGATGGTTTTTTTTCCTTCGTATATAGAAGACCCAGGACAATAATGAGATCTTGGCCTATTGGCTTTCCAATTCTTCAACTTTATTATTGCTACTCCAACGTACACTGAAAGCAAGTAGGGCAGCAGGCATGACACCGCAACGCCGAAGATCGTCATCTGCTACACTTTTTGGGAGGATGACTCAAGCATGAAAATTTACAATCTAAAAATATTGCAGATAAATTTCATTTTTTTTTGCTAGGGAAGCAAATTTTCTGGGTCGCTTACTCTGCACAAGTTTTCTCTTAGAGTTTCAGGGGTACACCACAAGGCGTGAATCTTTCTTTTGTTAATGGTAGTTTAATAAGTGGAGTAGATAAACTGTGCCAAGTTGAAGCAAAGTACCCTGCTTTACTATTCAAACAGCAGCTCACTGCATATGTGGAAAAAATATATGGAATGATCCGAGATAATTTGAAGAAAGAGATATCTCCACGGCTTGGTCTGTGCATTCAAGTAATTCTAGTATGTTTTTTTGTCTATAACTCAGGCTGAGATAGATGTGATCTTCCTACATCTTGTTTTATTGTTATTTACAACTTTGGCCACAACATTATGTTTTAGCTAAATGAGTGAATTATGTGGCATGCTTGTTCGCTAACATAATAGCATTGATTTCTATGCGGGATAATGCAGGTACCACGAACATCAAGGGCCAGTCTAGTGAAAGCACCTTCTCGCTCACCTGGAGGAAATTCTTCTGGACAACAAACATTGATTGCTCACTGGCTGATTTTTAAGAGTCTTGAAAGTTTCTTGAACACATTGAAAACAAATCATGTTAGTTTATCCTTCATACACAGTGCTGATTTTTTTACTTTTCGTAAGATAGTTTGCTTGAATAGTTGTTGGTCTTGGTCTAAATTTGCAAAAGATTATCAAGCTTATTTTCATTTCCTAGTGTGCTTATTTGCTTATATATGATTGTTAATCCTACAGCTTCTGACTTGTTTCCTCATATAAATAGGTGCCCCTATTCTTAGTTCAGAAGGTATTTACACAGATATTTACACAGATATTTTCATTAATTTTGGTGTCTTACCATTTGATTCTGGTCACTGGCAGATTGTTAAGATCAGCCTGGCCATCTTGTTCCCTTTAGCCTGTGCCATGTGGATTGATAGCTTGTAAAATATTTAGCTTTTGTTTTCATGTGGGGGTTTGCTGTCATGGTCATGGTGTACTCAGTAGGTCATATCTCCGGCGCCCATTTCAATCCTGCTGTCACAATTGCCTTCGTCACATGCTGAAGGTTTCCATGGAAGCAGGTCTGCATCTTCAGCACACTATTTCATGATATATTATTGCACATGTTTGTGTCTGATTTCTCGTGTGCCAGCTTATGTCTTTGCTCAGCTTATGGGAGCAACCATTGCAAAGGAAAACAAAGAGCTTGAGGATGTGCTAGAAAAGGAAAACAGACACAAGCTTAGTTTATGTTTTCAACACATTGTTTCATGATATTTTACTGCACATGCTTAGTTTTCTTTTTGGATATGCTAGAAAAAGAAAATAGATAGGTTGAGGATGTTAATATTATTTGTTTGAGGATGTGCTAGACTTGTTATGTGATGTTAGCTTTGTAAATTTGGTTTGTAATAGGCTATTCACTTTTTAATGTTTCATTTGAACCTTGCAGAAGATTATTGTGTTGACACATTTGCTTTTTGAGATTTTATTTATTCTACTCATAGATTAATATATAATATAATATATATTATTCTATATATTAATATGAATTAATATATATTTCATATTAATTAAATATATATTAATTTATTTCAATATAATAGATTAATATAAATAAATATTTATAAAAATATTTAGATACAATATACAATATATATATATATAAAATTCACTAATATATATATTATAATATTATATAATATTATATATTAATTCGTATTAATATATAATATTATATATATATATATATATATAAAGGCTTGTGCATCGCGAATATTAGTTGGGAGACACTTTTATTAAAAGCGTTGCGAGATGCATTTGAGACGCAACTAAAAAGTGTCTCCACTAGAAATCATCGACGCTAGGCTTTTGTGTCTCGAATAAGCAAGTTGTAATGGAGACGCACCTAAAAAGCATCTCCACTGGAAATCACTGACGTCAAGCCTTTGCGTCACAAATATTATTCAGGAGACGCTTTTAGTAAAAGCGTCACGAGTTGCATTCGAGACGCAATTAAAAAGCGTCTTCGCTAGAAATCACTGACGCTAGACCTTTGCGTCTCAAAAATTATTGGGGACACAATGATCTGAGACGCTTGTAAGTAGCGTCGTGAGGTAATTAGTGACGCAAAAAAGCATCCTTAAGAGAAAAAAAAGACGTCATCATTTATTATATTTGTTGTAGTGAATCCAAATTAAGTGATTCAAAGTCCTTTTTAATCCTAAGACATAGATCTAGAAATATCATGAAGAAGACAATGTTTAATTCATGCATTTACTAAGTCAAAATGTAATAACAAATAGACACATCAAATCTGATTTTGTGTGAAATTGATAATGCATATCATTATGTCAATTCTCGTATGTGTGTACATGCTATATGTATGTTGATGTTATTACGCATTATGTATAATGCAAGTAATGAAGTGATCATGAAGAATGACATTGCGAACAATTGTGTGTAAATAAGTATTGCCCTAGTAAACCGGATAGGAATAAGAGGTTAAGGATAAATTGGCATGCCAATAGGAAATTCTAGTAGTACTGCACTATTTATTTGATCTAGACCATTAGAGGCACTTGGTGCTCGGTCCCATGATTTGATCTACTAGGCGTTATGCGCCACCGTTCAGGCACTATGTGCCACCATTTAGGCATTTTATGCCACTGTTCAGGCACTATGTGCCACCATTTAGGCATTTTATGCCATTGTTAGGTACTGTGTGCCACCATCCTGTTATCCGACTTGTTGAAATTCCGCCATAGTTTACTTTGGGCAATTGAAAGAATTCATTTGAAATGAATTTGCATCATAAAATGATTAAGAAAATAGGGATTTGAATAAGTAAATTAATGAAAATGTATTATGATATGTAATTAGATTATTTGAGATTACATGCACGCTTGCCATGAGTTGGTAAATTGTTTGTTTTAACTTCTTAATTCATTGTCATTATATTTACATTCTTTTTTTATATTATAATGATAAATGTGATATTTGGAAAAGTTAAAACTAGTATGAACACCACTAAGCTTCCATCCTTAGCGCGTTAGTTTTTCCACGCATAGGTAGTTCGTTGCGAGCGTGATTTTCCAGGCCATTTTACAAGACTAACTGCGTCTTTTTCGGACATCGTTTGATATTTTTCGTGCCTCCTGATAGCGTTTCATTGCAAAAATAAATTATATAATGAGATTTAAAAATTAGCAAAATGTCCCTCTAAAATTCTACTCTACAAGCCGATTTCAACCATGTGCGGTTAGCTAAAAACGGACTCCGTATGAATTAGTTATGATTTTTCGAACCCAATAATGCTTCCAGAATTTCTTCCGGACTCATTTTAACTCTGAATTCAGTTCTGCCAGGGTTTAGGGTTTAGGGTTTAGGGTTTAGGGATAGGTGGACCTTGGTGGATCTGCTAAAAAGTTGGAGTCACTTCATAGATACTGTGGTAGATGCTTCAAGATCTTTTGGTTATGTCATAGTTTTGACTCTTGAGAATTTTGACATGTACACCTTAGCTAGAAAGTGATGTTAAATGGTGACTTGTATTTGTAAATTTGTGCTAAAAATATATTTTTGTGTGGATCACTACTTAATGATGTGTGTATTATTAAGTGTGAAATGATTATGTGAATTAATAATATGCACCTTAACTTCTAGAGTGGATTAGAAATGTAAATTTGTTTTGTGTTAACACGATGTGATAAAGGTTTTAGGGGAAACTCTTGCAGTTTTTTTTTTCTTTTTGATTGAATAGAATATGCAAGCTAAGTTAGGATAATCCGTAAGAGAAAATGTTTTTGAGATAGGTTTTAGGTGCCCTTAGCATAGGATGTAGAGTCTCTTGACTCAGATTTAAGGTTGACTGGGTTAAGGGTGTTACATTTAGTGGTATTAGAGCCAAGGTTTAGGCGGTTCTAGACCTAGATAAGAGAAGGAGCATGATATAGTATGTGTACATGACAAATATTCTTTAAGGAAGTGATGTTACTCAAATGCAGATCCACTTACCTATTATTTTAGGTTAAAGATTGGATTTAGACTCTTTAAAGGCCACAAATGAGGAGGTAGAGAGTCGTGTCTCTGTGAGTGTGCATAATAGGGGCCCAGGATAGTCCTCTAAAAGTTCTATTGACTTGATTAAGTTGCCATTCCATGAATTTGATGTGATATTGGGCATGGATTGATTGTCTAAACCTCAAGTCATAGTTGATTGTCACCTTAAGAGAATTACTCTTATAACTTCTATAAATGAAGAAGTGACTCTTGTGGGTGAAAGACAAGATTATCTTCCAATGTCATATCAGCCACTACAGCAAGAAGTTTGATAAGAAAGGATTGTGAAGCTTACTTAGCACATGTGATTGATATTGAGAAGGTGGAGCCCAGCCTTCATGACATACCCACTGTATGTGAATTTTCTGTTGTGTTTCCTAAAGAGTTATCGGGTTTACCATCGGAAAGAGAGGTTGAATTTACCATTGATGTCATGCCGGGTACAACACTAGTATCCATTGCTCCTTATAGAATGGCCGCCATGTTGGTGAAATGGCCACACTAGAAGGGGGGGGGGGGTTGAATAGTGTGTTAACTAAATTTATTTTCCTAAATTCGATTTTAAATATTTTCTTAAATTACTTAGGTAAATTACAATTTATCAACTAAATGCGGAAGCGAGTAATAAATATAAGCAATGCGATACACAAAGAAAATAACTCAAACACAATTATTTATAATGGTTCGGCTCTAATGCCGACTCCACTACCTAAGCACCCCGCTTAGGATTTCCAAACTAAATTTTACTAGATTAATTGTTTCCCTTACAAAGAGGACTTTACACCGAAAAGTCTCCGTTCTCGACCCGAGGACATTTCCAAACCCGGAAGTATCCTACCTTCCTACTGAGAGCACTCTCCAACCTCAACCTAAGGAAATATACCAACGAGGGTTTCCCGCTTCTAAACCGGAGGCTATTATGAAATCGCAAAAATTAGTGGGAGACATGATTAATTTAAAAGACCTCATTGATCATGCAAGTAAAATGGTAGTTTATACTCGTCTTTCCTTTTGCTTGTACCATATCATCGTCATCATGTCAAACACACTGTCATTACGTAGCATTCTTGATGCTAACACTACTAGAATATACCACATTAGCCACGAGAATCACTGACGGCCGCCACGGCCGTCAGAATCATTCACAGCATTTCGACGATCGCTGCGGCCGTGGTTGATGTAAGCAAATCAATCGTGGCTCGCATACGACCTTATAGGGCCGTCGCTCATAGTTGATGGCACGCACGGGGCGCAAAATAAAATAATTTATTAGCCATGGCTTAGCGGGGGTGCGGGAGCCGTTGGTGATATGAATAAGTCATTAGCCACGGCTAGAAGCGGTCGTCAGTTATTAATTAATGGTGTGAACGCAGTGCGAAAATAAAACACTCTTCACCGACGGCTTAGAGAGGGTGAACCATCAGTGATATTAAAATTACGAATCCACGATTTTCCGACGGCTGGAGAGCCGTCGGTGAAAATCATTTTTATTTGCGTTCACACCCGATCCTTCCTCTTCTGCTACTCTTCTTCTCTCCCGTGTATCGCCACTGCTGTTGTCGCCCGTCTTGTTGCCACGCCTCGTTCTGCACTCATCGCTCGTCGCCGCTGCCCTCGCTGTCGGCCCCTTCTTCTCCTTGAGCTAGATATTCGCCGCTCCCTTTTTGATCCGGTCGCCACCACTATCGGTGTCTACACACCGGATGCCGACAGTGGCGAACGGTGCCGACGTGTAGACGCCGGCGCTAGGTTTGGGGCTGAATCCCTTGACCCCAACCAGATGAATAGTAGCTGATAGTAGCTGCTGGCTACTGTTTGATTAGGGGTTTAATCCCTAATCTTAGGTTTTAATTTTTTTTAGATTTATTTATTATCTGTTATTTGTAGAATTTATGTGTTGAATGTAGACTAATTTTAGATTAATTATTTGTTAATTGTAGATTTATTAGGTGTTAATTGTTGATTTATATGTTAATTGTAGATTAATTATGTTAATCGTCCACTTTGGACTCGCGCGAAATCGTCCATTGTGGATGCGCGCCGGAATTGTCCACTTTGGACTCGCGTCGAAATCGTTCACTTTGGAGTCGCGCGGAATCATCCACTGTGGACTCGCACCGGTATCCACAAATTTAGAAAATAATCATGACAAGTTGATATATTTCATGTACGCATCGACGAGTCAAGTTTTAATTTTGCAAAACCTTAGATCCGTTCGGGGGTTGTATGTTCATGCAAACGAAGTAATTGATCTTTTATACGACATACAACCCTTGAATTGTCCCTAATTGGACAATTTGGGAACAAAGTTATTCGGGGGTTGCATGTGTATGATGTTTTTTGGTTGTAATCTATGATTGAAAATAGATTGTAATCTATAAATATCATTGTATACAGGAATTTACAAAATTTTCATTTTTTCAATTACATGATATACCTTTAGCCATGGCTTATCCACGATCGATCATCACTAAGCCGTGGCTGAAAGCTTATCGTAAATGGCTGATGGCCTGAGCAGCACCAAATATCATGGTTGCTAATAGTATTACCGCTGGCCCGAGGCCGTGGCTGATGTGTTGGTGTCAGTGATAGCCGTCTACAGTCGTCACTAATGTGTTTAAATCAGCGACAACCCCTGCGGCTGTCGCTGATGATTACTTGTGACGTCGTCCCTCAGTCGTCACAACTCATCTGAGACGCGCACATCAGTGACGACGTTTTGCCATGGCTAACGCTGTCCGTGATATTTATCACCGATGGTTCATCCATGTCTTGAGCTGTCGATGATGACGATAATTCTAGTAGTATAATAAACTCACTGGAATAAACTACATCGATTGGTTGTGAAATTTGAGGATTGTCCTCACCTAGGAGCGTCTCTCCTATGTCCTTGATGACTGGCCACTAGATGCGCCTACCCAAAGGGCTACCGATGAAGTAAGGGTCACTTACAAGAAGTGGCAAGATGACAACACTACTGTTCAATGCATTATGCTTGCCTCTATGTCATATGTGTTGCAGCGACAGAATAAAAAGATGGATGCTAGGGTCATCCTCTCTCACCTCGAGGAGTTATATGTGAAGAGAGCCGGACTGCTAGGCTTGAGCTGTCAAAGTAACTCTTCCAGACCAAGATCATGGTAGGGACCCCTGTTGGAACCCATGTCCTCAGACTAATTGATTTGATCAAGAGGTTAGAGATATTGAGCCTAAACATTGATAAGGGGCTAAGATAGGACTTAATACTCCATTCCCTCCCAGGGTCATTTTCATAGTTTATAATCAACTACCACATGAACAAGCTGGATGCCTCACTTCCCAAGCTCATTAATACGCTGAAGACTGCTGAGTCTCACCTTCCGAAGGAAAAGGACAAAGTCTTGTTAATGAGTAGTGCCCCCAAAAAGGCGAAGAAGCGCTCTGTTAAGAACAAAGCGAAAAACAAATTAAGCTGTGAAACCTAAGAAGGAGATCAAGAAAAAGGAAAAGATTGCTTCTAAAGGCACTTGTTTCCATTGTGGTAAAGGTGGCCACTGGTAGTGCAACTGCAAGGAGTACATTGCATAAGTAAGGCAAAAGAGGGCTTTTGAATCCCTCTCCGCAAGTGCGTTTGTTATTGAAATAAAATTGTTGTTACAAAATTCTACTACATGAGTATCATATACCGATTGTGGTTCTCACATTTGCAACTCGTTGCAGGGGTTGAGAATAAGTAGAATGCCGAATAAGGATGACTACGACCTTCGGGTAGGCAATGATGCAAGAGTTGCAACTTTAGCCGTAGGAACCTATTGTTTATGTCTACCTTCTGGCAAGACCATTTCATTAAATAATTATTATTATGTTCCAGTTTTAATAAAGAATATTATTTCTGTTCCCTTGTTACTTGAACAAGGTTATGAAATGTCTTTAAAGGGCAATTGTTGCTACATATATCATTCTGATGAGTTATATGGAACTGTACACATTTCGAATGGTTTAATGGTATTTTTTCATGTTGAAACGCACAAAAAAAGAGGATAATTTGAACCTCACCTATCTTTGGCATTTGAGACTCAGTCATATTAATGAGAATCAGATCAACAAGTTGTATAAAAATGGGTTATTTGATCCATTCGATTTTGAATCGATGCCAACTTGTGAATCCTATCTCAAGGGAAAAATGACCAAGTCCCCCTTCGCTGGAAATAGTGAGAGGGCCGCTGAGTTGTTAGAGTTGGTTCATACAGACGTGTGCAGACCGATGACAACTCAAGCAAGAGATGGGTATTCCTACTTCATCACGTTTATAGATGATGGATCGAGGTTTAGATATGTCTACTTGTTGAAACGTAAGTCCGATGCTTTTGAAAGGTTCAAAGAGTATAGGACTGAGGTTGAGAAACAAATAGGGAGAAGTATTAAAACCCTTCGATCAGATCGAGGTGGTGAATACTTATCCACTGAGTTCCTAAGTTATCTCAAGGACAATGAGATTGTCTCCTAATGGACCTCTCCTGGCACATCACAACATAATGGAGTGTCTGAAAGGAGGAATCTCACATGCTTTGCTTTTTGATCTCTCGATTTCTTTTTGGGGATATGCGCTAGAAATCGCTATCTACCTCTTAATAAGGTTCCCACAAAATCTGTCTCTAGTACACCATATGAGATATGGAGTGGCAGGAAACCAAGTCTGAGGCATCTCAGGATTTGGAGTTATCCTGCGTATGTAAAAAAGTTGTAGTCAAATAAACTTTATGCTAAATCAACAAGGTGCAGGTTTGTGGGATACCCTAAAGAGAGTTTAGGATATTACTTCTACTCACCAACTGAACAAAAGATGTTTGTTAGTAGGCATGCCACTTTCTTAAAAAAAGAGTTTATTGAGGAAAGTGGGAGTGGAAGAAATGTTGAACTTGATGAAGATCAACAACCACATACCAAATTGCAACAACCGGTGGATAGTCCATAGGCTGCACCAGTCACATAATGACTACCTCCCAACAATCTTCATAGATCAGGAAGATTGCGTCGACAAGCTAAGAGATTCTTCCTAAATGTTGAAAATGACTAGGAATTCGTTGATCCACAATCCTATGAATAAGCAATCAAGGATGTTGATTGCAAACAATGGCAGGAAGCAATACAATCCAAAATTGACTCGATGTTCACCAACCAAGTTTGGACTTTGGTTGACTTACCCAAAGGAGTTACCCCTATACGGTGTAAGTGGATCTTTAAGAGAAAGATCAAAGCTAATGGCTAGGTGGAGACCTATAAGGCCAGGCTAGTTGAAAAAGGTTTCACTCAAAGGCAAGGTGTTGAATATGATGAAACTTTTTCTCCTGTAGCCATGCTCAAGTCTGTTAGGATAATGCTAACCATTGCCGCATATCATGACTACGAGATTTGACAGATGGATGTCAAGACTGCATTCCTCAATGATGAACTTGAGAAAAAGGTCTACATGACCCAGCCAGAAGGATTCGTGTCTCCGGTAGGACCGGAGAAGGTATGCAAATTGCAAAGGTTCATTTATGGACTCAAGCAAGTCTCGAGGAGTTGGAACATCCGTTTTGATGAGACAGTCAAAGAGTTTGGCATTATCAAAAATATAGACGAACCTTGTGTCTACAAAAAGGTTAGTGGGAGCGCCGTTGTATTTATTGTGTTGTATGTAGATGACATACTGCTCATGGGGAATGATGTTCCTCTGCTCCAGTCAGTGAAAGCATGATTATCCAAAAACTTCTCCATGAAAGACTTGGGTGAAGCATCCTATGTACTCGGCATTAAGATCTATAGGGATAGGTTTAGAAGGATGATTGGTTTGTCCTAGTCTCGGTATATTAATACCGTGCTAAAAAGGTTTAGCATAGACGGCAGTAAAAGAGGTTACTTGCCTATGAGTCATGACATCACTCTTTCCAAGAAGATATCTCCTAAGACACCTGAGGAGAGAAAAAAGATGAGCGAGATCCCTTATGCTTCGGTAGTAGGATCCATCATGTATGCAATGCTCTGTACTCGGCCTGATGTCGCTTATGCCCTAGGGGTAATTTGCAGATTTGAGGCAGATCCCAGAGAGCAACATTAGAAAGCCGTAAAGAACATTCTTAAGTACTTAAGAAGAACTAAAGATGTTCTCCTAATTTATGGTGGGTCAGATTTTAAACTGGAGGGGTACATAGATTCTAGCTTCCAATCGGACCCGGATGATAGTAAATCCATTTATGGGTATGTATTTAGTCTGAATGGTGGCGCACTATGCTGGAAACATTCCAAGCAAGGTACTGTGGCCGACTCGGTGACAAAAGCTGAGTACATCGCTGCAAGCAAAGCCGCCAAGGAAGGAGTGTTGATAAAGAAGTTCATCTCTGAGCTGGGTGTTGTTCCTGAGGTTGCCGATCTAGTCCCTATTTATTGTGATAACACTGGGGCTGTTGCTCAAGCAAAGGAACCTTGATTCCACCACAAATCAAAACACATCCTAAGGGGGGTATCACCAGATTAGAGAGATCGTTAGACGTGGTGATATAAATGTCGAACATGTCGACATGAACGACAATATAGCAGATCCATTCTCAAAGTCATTACCACAGCAACAATTCAATCACCATTTTAGTTGTATGGGTATTAAATACCGCAATGATTGGTTATAAGTGCAAGTGGGAGATTGAAAGAAATAGTGCCCTTGAGCCAATCATATGTTAATATGTAAGGAACTATTTTTGGTTAATAAATAATATAAGGCACATTTTCATCATATACTGCATCTATATTTTGTATATATTAGATTGTGATGAACCCCATGGACCTAGGCAATTGATTCCAAGGCCGTGATAAGATCATGCCAGTGAGACTTGGAATCCAGATGCCCCTGTTCTAAATGTTCCTAATCGTAGGATCACCAATTAGGGGATTGGTGATTCCGGATAGACTGGTGCACTTGGTACATGCCTTATACGATAAGGGGTAGCTTATCTTACAGTTACCTATGAGTCGTCATTTAATGTACAAGTGCAGGTTCTCATTAGGGATTGAGTTCACTGAATGGACCTACACGAGGAACACATAATAGAATCCTTATATGAGTGTCGATAGGATGTTCCTCGGGTGATAGTAGGTGCAAGCAGTCCTTGGCTTTATGTTATCATGGTTACGTTGTGAGTGCCGACCCATTGCTTTAGACTTATCCTTACGTGCCATTCAGTATCATGTGTCGGATACCTCTGGGCATGGGAAAGCACCCATGGAGGTAGGTGAGCAACCAATATGGAATTAGTTACTCCTATTAAGAGGAGATAATGTCCTATGTGTCCCTACAAGTGTCGACTCAGGAGTCTCTAATCAGAGTAGATATGAATGTCGGAAAAAGGTTTTTTGACATGTCATTATTGAGACGACGACTTGGCATGCAGAATACATATGAATCGGTATTAGGATTTGACACTTTTTCTGTACCCTAGCTGTATTCGGGAAATTGTAACTGAAGGACTTAGTTGCACAGTAACTAATCATCGGAGGGCGTTCGATCCCTGTAGATTTAACCTCACACTATCCGAGTAGTTATGACACATTGCTAGACGTCATTCTTGACTTGTGAGTGGAGTCTCTCACGACCACACTAAAGGGGTTTAGTGGTGGTTCGTAAGATTCGAATAGAAGTCATTCTATCAGATCCGACTCTCCGTTATGCACAACTCACTGTTGGCTTAGTGTGGGGTCCAATGGGTCACACACAACAGGCTAACCTCATAACAGACCTTATGAGATAAAGTCTTAATACAACCCTATATGTCTACTAGCAAGGACTTGCAACTCGATCACATATCTAGTTTACAGACATGATATGAAAGTTGTTTCCTATAGGAACGAATGCGCGAGGAAGGGGTTCCTCGATAACCCTAATTGTAGGGCATCCCTAAATTGTAGGGATTGACATATGATAATATTTCATGTAGTTGATTAAATTTAATTATGAATTAAATATTTAATTAACTACTTGATCATGAATATATTTAATTATGAATTAAATATAATTTGATTTTGAATCACATATACATGGTAGAAAAATTAGTTTCTAACCATGAGCCTAACCGATTAATTGGGAATTAATTTATTTGGATAAATCCTAATTAATTAGAATTGGATTTATGGATATAAATAAAAAAATTAATAGATATATGATTTAGGAGGATAAATCATAATTTTATTAATTAATAAGAAATTGAATTATTTAGATAAACCTCTTTCCTATTGTTTAGTGAATTGATTTATTTAGATAATTATCATTCTTGTATATAGGCTCTTAATTTATGGTGATAAATTAAAGTTTATATTTTATTAGATTTAATTAATTTTAAATTAATTATGAAGCCATTAAAATATAAATTATTTTGTAGGTAAACCCCAAAATTTTGAATTACGGGGAGAAAATTTTTAGGGGGCCGAGTCTACCTTTGTAGTCGCCCCCCTCTCTATAAATTGTGGCTGAACACCCCATGGGAGGGGTTGGTGAATTAGTTCTTCCTCCTACTATCCATTGGTGGCTGGCCATCTACTTAATTCGTCCTTTCCGGTCTTTTACGAAGCCAAATTGGAGGTGTCTTCCACTTGGGTGTGCCATCTACTTCATCCACTTGGAGGATTCCGAAAAAGGACAGCGAGGTATTCTTTGATCTACCTCCTCGTTACATTGTTTTCTCATCTCCTCTTCCTCTCATTTTGGAGCTCGGTTCTTGGTGGAACGGCCGGCAGAACTCTTGAGGTTTCGGGGTTTGAGAAAGTGTCTCTGTTGAGCCACGACGAGTCCGGTTGTTTGCTGCCCCTTTGTTGCGAGGCGCCCGGTGTGGACTATCATTGGAGGACGTGCGTGTGTGCGTCTTGATACGGGAATAGGAGCATCTTATCCAACCGCGGTATAAGGTATACCTTCCCCTTTCTACTCATAGATTGGATTCTTTAATTGTTGCTAAAGTAGATCGTTGTTTTGGGATGTTTCAAATTTTTAAATTGCTATTTCCGCTGCGTTTCTTATTCCCATCCCAACAGTGGTATCAGAGCCACCTTCAACAATATTTTGGATTGTTATTACGCATTATGTATAATGCAAGTGATGAAGTGATCATGAAGAATGACATTGAAAACAATTGTGTGTAAATAAGTATTGCCCTAGTAAACCAGATAGGAATAAGAGGTTAAGAATAAATTGGCATGCCAATAGGAAATTCTAGCAGTACTGCACTGTTTATTTGATTTGGACCAACAGAGGCACTTGGTGCCCGGTCCCATGATTTGATCTACTAGGCGTTATGCGCCACTGTTCAAGCACTATGTGCCACCATTTAGGCACTTTATGCCACTGTTCAGGCACTATGTGTCATTGTTTAGGCATTTTATGCCACCGTTAGGCACTATGTGCCACCATCCCATTATCTAACTCGTTGAAATTTTGCCAGAGTTTACTTTGGGCAATTGAAAGAATGCATTTGAAATGAATTTGCATCATAAAATGATTAATAAAATAGATATTTGAATAAGTAAATTAATGAAACTGTATTATGATATGTAATTAGATTATTTGAGATTACATGAACGCATGCCATGAGTTGGTAAATTGTGTAAAATTATTTGTTTTAACTTCTTAATTCATTGTCATTATATTTACGGTCTTTTTTATATTATAATGATAAATGTGATATTGGGCAGCAACTGGAGCTCGGCAGGATAGAGTGTTTTGATTTGGTCATCCATTAGGCCTCCTGAATTGGAGGAAATTTTGTATAATGACCTTTTTGGTCCTGGCTTAGTCAGGATTTAAATAAAATTATCTATTTTTTGGTAAAAAAAAATATTTGGAAAAGTTAAAACTTGTATGAGCACCACTAAGCTTCCATGCTTAGCGCGTTGGTAGATAGCATTTGACGGACAAGTGGACCTTGGTGGATCTGCTAAAATGTTGGAGTCACTTCACAGACATTGTGGTAGACGCTTCAAGATCTTTTGGTTATGTCATAGTTTTGACTCTTGAGAATTTTGGCATGTACACCTTAGCTAGAAAGTGATGTTAAATGATGACTTGTATATGTAAATTTGTGCTAAAAATATATTTTTGTGTGGAGCACTACTTAATGATGTGTGTATTATTAAGTGTGAATTGATTATGTGAATTAATAATATGCACCTTAACTTCTAGAGTGGATTAGAAGTGTAAACTTGTTCTGTGTTAACAAAATGTGATAAAGGTTTTAGGGAAAACTCTTGCAGTTTTCTTTCTTTCTTTTTGGTTGAATAGAATATGCAAGCTAAGTTAGGATAATCCGTAAGAGGAAATTATTTTGAGATAGGTTTTAGGTGCTCTTAGTACAAGATGTAGCGTCTCTTGACTCGGATTTAATGTTGATTGGGTTGGGGTGTTACACTTTTAGAAAAGTCTTTAATTAGTATAAGGGGTAAACCATATTTGAAAATGAAGGGCAAATTCAGAAGTATTGGTTTTTAGTTATGTATCTAGGAAAATCCCAATTCATATTATGGATCTGGGAAAATCCCAATCCATATTATAGATCTGGAAAAATCCCAGGTCCATATTATGATTTTGGGTAATTGCTCATTTATGTATATAAAGAAACATAAAATAAGCTCACGAAGGAGCAATAGCTGTCATAGAATCAACAAAATGAACCCACACGCGCAGGGGCAATTGTCAATCAGAAAAAGAGAAGAGGCAAAACAGCCAAACGCCTAATGAAATTCCTAAAGTCAACAGAAGAAAATCTAAAGGAACTGTTGAGAAGAAACTGCACCCGTCTTGGTGCACTCAGTAAGAGCATCCCTCTTTGGAACAGGGAATCCTCCGGGAGAGAATGAACATTGGCCTGGAGTCGCAGCAGAAGGGTCCGCTCTAAGCCTTGTCTAATTTGAAAAAGAGCCGTTAGAGGGCATTCTGAGAATTCTGGGCAGTTTAGTTTTTTTTAAAATTGGTTGGGGGCATTATGAGAATTCTGGGTAGTTTGGAGTTTTCTAGCCTTTCAAACCTTATTTTTTTAGGTTAACGATTTCCAAAAATTCTTTTAAAATATGTCTTTAATTTGTTTTTACCTAAGGAACAATTATTAGATCTTTTGATAGCAAGAAAATATCTAAATTATATAAGCCTCCAAGGAGCCCCCTATACTTAGAAATTTCGAGACCGTTTTTTAATTTTTTATGGTTTTTAAGTTTTCGGGGTTTGGGTTTTTGGCTTGTGAACTCAATGGGGACATCAAACCAAGGCTTAGGAGCATTTACAATAAAAGAAACTAAGCCCTAAACTAATTTTGATACGCTCTACTCCGAAGAATTCGATTCTTGATTTTTTATAATTTTTTTGACGAACTTCGGATGCACATCGTATGTCCAACTTGAGACCAAACCTTGATGAAACTATTAGAACCATGTTTGTTATCATCAAAAGTTCAAAACTAAGAGTGTTGCCAAAGTTGAACCCTTGGGCTAACATTTTCCCCTTTTTGATGTTGACAAATATTTCATTAAAAACACATCACCAAATGTTCATTTTAAGCATCCAATTTTTTTTAATTTTTAATGAAATTGGTATTTAAAGCTAGCTTAAGCTCATTCTATCAACATGCATACTATTTAAGCTTGAAATCTATAATCCCCCTATCTATATGCATCGTTAAAACCAAGTGTGACCAAGGCTTCTCTCCCCCTTTTCCCTTTTGACATCAATCAAAAAGACAAGGAAGCAATGTTCTATTAATGATATCATCATGAAAAACTAAAATCTCAATAAAACCGGGTATCATCAAACACCATAGTCCTTCCTATCGATGGATGCCTATAGTAGGCAAACACCGATAAGTTGCAAAGCTCCATTACAAGGCATGTACATATATAAGTGATGATGATACATCAAGAATTCATTTTTGAAAGACATGCATTTTTCAAATTTAGGGGAAAGTACAAATACCTTCTTGCATTCTTAAGTTTAAAAATATTTCATCACTAAGGGGTTTTGTGAAAATATCCGCAAGTTGCTTATCGATAGGCACAAATTCAATAGAAATGTTTTTCTTTAAGACATTATCTCTTAGGAAGTTTTGCCTAAGATCTATATGCTTGGTTTTTGAATGTAAAATAGGATTTTTCGATAAATTGATAGCACTAGTGTTATCACAAAAGATAGAAACACAAAAATAGCCTAAATCATAGTCTAATAGTATTTGCTTCATCCAAAGTATTTGAGCATAACAACTATCCGCGACCATGTATTCGGCTTTGGTAGTTGAGAGTGCAATCGAGTTTTGCTTCTTGGAGAACCAAGAGACTAGACTCATACCAAGGAATTGACAACACCCACTAGTACTTTTCCTATCAACCCTACAACCTGCAAAATCCGCATCCGAAAAATCAAACAAGTCAAAATGAGAAGAAGCTGGATATCACAAATCCAAATCAATAGTGCCTTTCAAGTATCTCGAAATACATTTTACGACACTAAAATGTGAATTTTTTGGACAAGATTGAAAATGTACACATTGCCAAATGCTATACATAATATCCGGTCTACATACCTTGATACCATTTCTCATCAAACTTTTCTCCATCTTCATCTTTGTCAAGCTTTGTTGAGGTGCTCATTGGAGTTGGAGCAATTTTGCAATCTTGCATCCCAAACTTCTTGATCAACTCCTTGGCATACTTTGCTTGACTTATGAAGGTTCCTTCCTTGGTTTGCATTATTTGGAGTCTAAGGGTGAAGGTTAACTCTCCCATCATACTCATCTCGAACTCATCTTGCATGCATGTAGCAAACCACTTGCAAATAGTTTCGTTAGTAGATTCAAAAATGATGTCATCATCATATATTTGCACAAGTAAGATCTCATTTTTATCATGCTTTATAAATAATGAAACATCCGCTTTACTCATACAAAAACCTTGATCAACCAATTTTTTTGATAACCTCTCATACCAAGCTCTAGGAGCTGCTTGAAACCATATAAAGCCTTCTTTAATTTAAACACATGATCCGGAAAATCAAAATTTTCAAAGCCGGGAGGTTGTTCTATATAAACTTCCTCCATAATGAAACCATTTAAAAATGCACTTTTGACATCCATTTGAAAAAGTTTGAATCTTTTAAAACTTGCAAAGGACAAAAGAATTCTAATTGCTTCTAATCTAGCTACCGGTGCAAAGGTTTTATTATAATTTATTCCTTCATCTTGATTGAACCCTTGGACAACTAATCTAGCTTTGTTTCTAATGACTTGCCCGGATTCATCTAGTTTGTTTCTAAAGACCCATTTTGTACGAATTACCGCTTGATCATTAGGTCTAGGTACTAGGTCCCATACATCATTTCTAACAAATTGGTTCAATTCTTCTTGCATGGCAAAAGTCCAAAATTCATCATTTAAGGCTTCATTTATGTTCTTAGGTTCTACTTGAGAAATAAAAGTAACAAATTGACAAGTATTTCTAAGAGTAGATCTTATTACCACACCCCTTGACATGTCACCAATGATTTTCTTCGTTGGATGATATATTGAAGTGCAATGAGCTTTGGGTAGTGGTGGTAGTTCATCTTCTTGAACTTGTTAGGTAGAAGGGGAGTGCTCTTCATGTTGAGTTTCTTCATTTTCTTCTTGCACAACCTCATCCTCTCCAAGATTTAGCCCATCAAGTTCTTCCTTTACATTCACAACTTCAACTTTTCTACCCAATTTGTTAGATTCATCAAAATCAACATGCGTGGGTTCTTCTATAGTTAATGTTCTTCTATTATAAACACATATGCTTTAGAACTAGTGAAATATCCAAGAATAATTCCTTCATCGGATTTTGAATCAAATTTTCTCAAGTAATCCTTAGTGTTCAAGATATAGCATTTACAACCAAACACTCTAAAGTATCCTATATTAGGAGTTCTATCATACCACAATTCATAAGAAGTTTTCGTTAATTTAGGGCATATTAAGACAACAATTTAAGATATAGCATGAAGTATTAATGGTCTCGGCCCAAAAATATTTTGGCAAATCATTTTCATTTAACATAGTTCTTGTCATCTCTTGCAAAGTTCTATTTTTCCTTTCGACAACACCATTTTGTTGGGGGGTTCTAGGAAGGAGAATGTATGATCAATACCAAGAGAATCACAAAATTCGAAAAATTTCTCATTTTTAAATTCTTCACCATTATCACTTCTAATTTTTGAAATAGACATTCCTTTTTCAACTTGAACTTTCTTTGCAAATTTTTTGAAAGAATCAAAAGTTTCATTTTTCTTAACAAGAAAGTAAACCCAAGTAAATTTAGAGAAATCATCAACCAAAACAAATACATACAATTTTCCACATAGACTAGTAACTTCACTAGGTCCAATTAAATACATGTGAATTAATTCTAGAGGTCTAGATGTAGTTACTTGGTTGATACTATGAAATGATGACTTAACTTGTTTTCCCTTTTGACATGCACACACGACTTATCCTTTTTAAATTTAATTTTAGGATTCCCTTTTACTAGGTCTTTCCTAGATATTTCTTGTATAAGACTCATGCTAGCACGACCTAATCTACGATGCCAAGGCCAAGGAATGTTATTTATCACAATAAGACATCTAACACTAGGATTAGGCAAAACATTTAGAGTCAAAGTATAAACATTTTCACTTCTACTTCCCATGAAAATAACATCATTAGTAGACACTTATTTAATCAAGCATTTTGAGGTACTAAATACTACAAGATGCCCCTTATTACAATGTTGTAAAATACTAAGTAAGTTATGCTTTAAATCATCCACTAATAACATATTCTCAATTAAAGGATAAGGATGTATACCAATGTTTCCAATGCCAACTATTTTACCTTTGGCATTTTTTCCAAATATCACAAATCCTCCTTTCTTACTTGATAGGGTTGCAAAGCGATTGATATTGCCCGTCATGTGCTTGGAGCAACCACTATCCAACACCCATATAGATCTAGTAGCTTGAGGAGCTGTCTCCACCTACAATAGGAGACAAAGATACTTTAGGTACCCAAATCATTTTGGGTCCTTGGTTGTTAGTAGCCTTAGGAACCCATGATACTTTGGTAGCATAAGAGTTCCTCTTAAAAGCACAATTTCTTATCATATGCCCATAAGTACTACAACAAAAATAATGTTCATGAAATCTAGAGTGTACATGAGCATGTGATATATGTTCTAGCAAAGTGCAATTGATTTCTAGGATTATTAGCATGTGAAACATGAGAATTCCAAGATGGAGAACTTTCTAGTATTTTTACTTTATCATACAGAGCAACTAACTCCTTCTTTAACGAAAGCATGTCATTTTTTAAGTGCTCAACTTGCATGCTTAAGAGTTTATTTTGTTGTTCACACAAATCATTTTCATTTTGCAAATCAACCTTCTTCTTTTCAAACATGAGTTTCTCTATCTTAAGACTTTCAACTTCAATTTTCATGGCATTGTAAGAAGTAAGCAATTTATCATCTAGGGGACTGCTTTCTTTTTTAAAACTATCAAGTTCTTTTTTCAAGAGAATCATATGATAAAAACAAAAATGCATTTTTATTTTCTAGTCTAACTTTCTCCTTTTTTAGTTCTTTTATGGTTTTTATAACAACCATAAATTCCTCATGCATCATGTCAAATCCATGCACAAGTTGTTCTTGTGTATAAACTTCATCATTAATAGTAAAAGTAAGAGATACCTCATCATTCAAGGCCACGAGGCAAAGATTTGCCTCTTCACTTCTGGAGTCTTCTTCACTTGATCAAGGCTCACTTTCATCCCAAGTGGCGACATAGGCTTTCTTCTTTTTCTTCCTCTTGTCCTTTTGGAATGATGGTGATGTGGAGTTGGAGATCTTGAGTAGAGGGCAATCCTTCCTTAGATGCCCCGGCTTCGATTGCATTGGAAGAATGTCCACTCTCCCTTGTTCTTCTTCTTGTGGGATGGCTTTCTTGTTAGTCTCCACATTCTTTTGGCTAACATGCTCATTTCATTGGAAACTCCCACATCTTCGGAGGAGGAGGAGTATATAATCTTCACGGTGTGAAGTCTTCAATGCTATGTTCTTCCCATTTGAATCTTATTTTGCTTCTTCCTCCTTGTCACTTCTCATGTGGATTTCATGAGTTATTAAGGACCCAAGTAGCTCCGTAAGTTTCAAGCTTGAGAAATACTTTGTTTCTTGTATTGCGATCACCTTTGATTCCCACATTAGTGGCAAAGACCAAAGTATCTTCTTTATCCTTTCTTCTTCCTTGATTTCTTTTCCAAGACTAAATAGATCATTAGTGATATTTTGAAATCTAGAGTACATATCATTGACAGATTCATGGTTAGACATTCTAAATAACTTATAGTCATGCATAAGTAAATTTATCTTTGATTCTTTGACTTGAGATGTACTTTCATGAGTAGTTTCAAGAACATGCCAAATTTCATATGTCGATTTACATGTAACAATTCTATTGTACTCATTTATGGACATGACACAATGCAAGACATTCATAGCATTTTGTGTAGTTGAGATTTGTTAGATCACAAGCTACAACCTTGCTCTGATACCAAATGAAAGGTGTTAAGACACACTAGAGGGGGGGAGGGTGAATAATGTGAGTCTAAGGTGATTGACTTCAATTCTAGTTTGATCACAACTAATTCAAATTTCACTCTAGGTTTTTAAGTTATGATGAATATTTGATATAATTATACTTGATAATGAGAATGAGAACAAGTGATGAACTAAGAAATTCAAAATATCAATGATGCAAAGCTAACAAGATATTTAGAGTGGTTCAAGAATCTTCCCTACTCCACTACCTTGGTTCACCACCAACGATTTCACAACTACTTGTATTAACTTTTATTTTCCTAAAAATAAGGGTTAACCAAGGGCTTATCTCTCCACAATGAGAGTGCCTCTACCTCAAACCTAAGGAACTCTAAAAGTTACACATAAGTCAAACCCAAGGTGTGTCACCGACACCTTGTTACAAACCGATTTTGAGTTGAATGAAAACAACAAAACAATAAGTAGAAAATACAAGGGGAAAAGCTTAAGTAAATCACAAACACTAGTTGAAGCTTTTCCTTGATGTCTCCTAGAACTCCAAGCCTTAGGATGATGTTCACACCAAGTTTGACGGCTTGAGAGTGAAGGCTGACAATGAGAGGCGAAAACTAGGATTTGTACTTTAGAATCACTCTTTAAGGCTCAAGAAAATGTTTGATAGCTCAATGGAATAGTTGGGTACCTTAAGAAGGGAGTTTTGAGTGTATTTATAGAGTTGGTATTGGGATATGGAAGAAAAGAATCATTCAAGCCTTGTTTAATTTGAAAAAGAGCCATTTGGGGGCATTCCGGGAATTATGTGTAGATTTTTTAAAAATTGGTTGGGGGCATTCTAGGAATTCTGGATAGTTTGGAGGTTGCTAGCCTTTCAAGTCTTATTTTTTTAGGTTAACGGTTTTAAAAAATTCCTTTAAAATATATCTTTAATTTTTTTTTACCTAAGGAACAATTATTGCAACTTTTGATGATAAGAAAATATTTAAATTATGTAGCTCTCCAAGGAGTCCCCTATACTTAGAAATTTTAAGAACATTTTTTGATTTTTTTTGTTTTTAAGTTTTCGGGGTTCGGGTTTTAGTTTTTGGATTATTAACTCAATGAGGACATCAAACCAAGACTTAGGAGCATTTACAATAAAAGAAACTAAGTCCTAAACTAATTTTGACATGCTCGACTCTGAAGCCTTCGATTCTTGATTTTTCATGATTTTTTCGACAACCTTTGGATGTGTATCGTATGTCCAACCTGAAACCAAACATTGATGAAAGTATTAGAACCATGTTTGTTACCATCAAAACTATGAGTGTTGCCAAGGTTGAATCCTTGGGCCAACAGCCTCCAGACCCAAATCCGAGCAATCCCAAGCCCCAGATTTCGACAAAAGCCTCAAATGACAGGATCTCTTTCTTGCCAAAACTTTCTTAGGCGCAGATTCTCAAAAATTTGAACCCTAAACGGTCAGATACTGGATCAAAGTCTATGATTTCAAAAATCCAGTCTTCTACCACTGATCGAGTAATTTTCTTGCCGGAGCAAATCAAATCCTTACGTGAACCATGGGAGATGAGCTTGATAGGAAAATTTTTGGGTGAGCCTCCAACCTTGGAAATTATTCGGCAGTGGGCTAATTGGCTTTGGTATTTCTATGGCTTTCAATCCTTGCTTGATCTTGAGGATGATTTTTTTCATTTTCCGATTTAATTGATTGCATATGCTAGCATGGTATTAACTAGCGGCCCGTGGACGATTCGTGGTGATATTTTGATATTAATTATGTGGAAGACTTTATTCCGTCCTTGGGACAAATTTTTCACTACTGCTCTGGCTTCGATTACAATCATCGCCTCTTGAGTTTTGAATTCGAATTCTATTGTTACAATTGATCAATGTTTTGGCAAAGTTCTTTGTGTGGATGATAGATCTTTCTCTTTTGAACATGGTAGATAAATTCACGTTTGTGTAGAAATTAATTTGGCCCTCCCCTTGAGACAGAGAGTTTAGATTTCAGTTGATGGTAAATATTTTTTCCAGCCTATATGTTATGAAAATTTACCTAGTATTTGTTTTCAGTGTGGTATAGTTGGGCACCGTGAAGTGGATTGCCCAGTTCTGATTGCTCGGAAAAACTCAGTGAATTCATATTTTTCCTCTTCAAAATTGTTTGTTCCTTGTTTTACTTCTATTAACCCTAATAATAATTCTGATGAATCCTAAAAAATGGATATTAATGATGTTTCTATGAATACTTCTTCTCCTGATGTGCCTTTGAGTGATTATGCTCTTTCAAATTCGGACCTAGCCCCTGAACCGAGGATGGCCGTGCTCGAACGGGATGACTCACACATGTCGGCTCAGATAAGGATGAGTTGGAGGTGCGTTACACCTCACTCCCTCCCATACATCATACCTCTTTCAGCCCTGAACCAAAAGCCCGTAATAATCTCCCTAGAGATCTCAAATCTTCCAATCATAATGTTAAATTGAAAAGTAAGGAACCTTCCTCTTCGGGTAAAAAGGAGAAGGAGGTTGGCCACCAAGGAGAAGAACTTAGGGTTCTCGGAACTCTTCCACATGAGAACCCTTCTAAAGATTCACAATCTTTCCTCTCTTGATCTGTTCCTTTCTCTCTATTTTTCCATCACCTTGATTCGGCCACCCTTTGCCTCTTTTAAAGGGGGCGGCCACATGATAGAAAAAAGGAGGGGCCAGCTAATTGAGTTCAATTTTGAACTCACCCAAGATTTCAAAAATTCAGGGTTTGCCTCCAAAATTTATTTTATATTTAATTATTTCATAATTAATTTGGAATTAATTAAAACCAATTAAATATAAACTCTAATTTATCTTCATAAATTAGTCGCCTATAAATAGGAATTGTAATTATCTAAATAAACCAATATCCTAAACAATAGGAAAGAGATTTATCTAAATGAAATATGATTTTTCTAAACTAATTAAATTCCTATCAAATAGGAATAATTGTCTAGATAAATTAAATTTCTATTAATTAATAGAATTATGATTTATCTTCATAAATCATATAGCTATTAATTTTATGATTTACCTCCATAAATCAAATTCTAATTAATTAGGATTTATCCAAATAAATTAATTCCTAATTAATCAGTTAGGGACATGGTTAGAAACTAATTTTCCCACCATGTATATTTGATTCAAAATCAAATTATATTTAATTCATAATTAAATACAATCCCCGTCAAGTGGTTGATTAATTATTTAATTCATAATTAAATTTAATCAACCACATAAAATAGTATTATGTGCCAATCCCTACGATTAGGGATGCACTACAAATTAGGATTACCGAGGAACTCTTTCCTCGGGCATTCATTCCTATAGGAAATACCTTTTCTATTATGTCCATAAACGAGATCCGTGATCGAGTTACAGCATGTCCATGCTAGTAGACATATAGTGCCGCATTCATACTCTATCTCATAAAGCCCGTTACGAGGTTAACTTGTTGTGTGTGATCCATTGGGCCCCACACTAAGCCAGCAGTGAATTGTTCATAGCGGAGAGTCGGATCTAATAGAATGACTTCTATTCAAATCTTACGAGCCTCCACCAAATCCCTTTAGTGTGGTCGTGAGGGACTCTACTCACAAGTCAAGATTTATGTTTAGAAACATGTCATGACTACCCAGATAGTGTGACGTTCAATCTATAGGGATCGAACGTCCTTCGGTGATTAGTTACCGTGCAAATAAGTCCCTCGATTACAAGTCCCGAAGTCGGCTAGGGTACGGAAGAAGTGTCAAACCCTAATACCGATTCATATGTATTCCACCCTCCAAGATATCGTCTCAATAATGAAACATTAGAATTATCTTCCTGACTTTCATGTCTACTCTGGCCAGAGATTCCCGAGTCAACACTTGCAAGGACACATAGGATATTATCTCCTCTTACTAGGAGTAACTGATTCCATGTTAGTTGCTCATCTACCTCAATGAATGCTTCTCCATTGTGTGTTCCTCGTGCAGGTTCATTCAGTGAACTCATTCCCTAATGAGCACCTGCACTTGTATATTAATGATGGCTTGTAGGTAACTATGAGATCAACTACCCCTTATCGTGTAAGGCATGTACCAAGTGCACTAGTTTATCCGAAATCACTAATCCCCTAATTGGTGATCCTACGACTAGGAACATTTAGAACATGGGCATCTAGATTCCAAGTCTCACTAGCATGATCGCATCATGGCCTCAGAATCATTTTCCCGGGTTCATGGGGTTCATCACAATCTTTATGAATAAAGATGTAGCATATGATGAAAAAGTTGCCTCATTAAGTCGATTACCCTTGAATAGTCCCTAAACACATCAATATGTGATTGGCTCAAGGGTACTATTCCTTTCAGCATATCCTTTCACAAAGTCATTACCACAGCAATAGTTCGATCGCCACTTAAATTGTATAGGTATTAGATACCGTAATGATTGTCTACAAGTGCAAGTGGGAGATTGAAAGAAATAGTGCTCTTGAGCCAATCACATGTCGATGTGTAGGAAACTATTTTTGGTTAATGAATAAATGACGCAACTTTTCATCATATGTCGTATCTTTATTTTTGTTTATAAGATTGTGATGAACCCCATAAACTCGGACAAATGATTCGAAGGCCATGATGAGATCATGCCAATGAGACTTGGAATCCAGATGTCCCTATTCTAAATGTTCCTAGTCGTAGGATCACCTATTAGGGGATCAGTGATTTCGGTAAGACTAGTGTACTTGGTACATGCCCTATATGATAGGGGATAACTGACCCCACAGTTACCTATGAATTATCATTAATGTAAAAGTACAGATGCTCATTAGGGAATGAGTTCACTGAACAGACCCACCTGAGGAACACCGAATGGAATCCCTACTTGAGTGTCAATAGGATGTTCCTTAGGTGATAGTGGGTACAAGCAATCCTTGGACATGAGGTTGTCATGGTTACCTTGTGTTTCACAATCCATCTCTTTGGTTTTATCCCTACGTGGCTTGCAAAGTCGTGTGTCGAGTATTACTGGGCATGGGGAAGCATTCATGGAGGTAGGTGAGCAACCAACATGGAATCAGTTACTACTATTGAGAGGAGATAGTGTCTTATGTATCCTGCAAGTGTCGACTTGGGAATCTCTGGCTAGAGTAGACATGAAAATCAGAAAGAGGTTTTTGACATTTCATTATTGAGATGACAACTTGGCAGGTGGAATACATATGAATGGGTATTAGGGTTTGACACTTCTTTCATACCCTAGCCGACTTTGGGATATTGTAACCGAAGGATTTAGTTGTATGGTAACTAAGCATTGAAGAGCATTCGATACCTGTAGATTGAACCTCACACTATCCGGGTAGTCAAGACACGTTGCTAGACGTCAATCTTGACTTGTGAGTGAAGTCTCACACGACCATACTAAAGGGGTTTAGTGTAGGCTCGTGAGATTTAAATAGAAAGTGCTCTATCGAATCTAACTCTCCGTTATGCACAACTCACGTGGGGCCCAATGGGTCACACAAAAAATATGCTACCCTTGTAACAAGCTTTATGAGATAGAGTTGGAATGTGGCATCTAATGTCTACTAGTATGAACATGCCGCATCATGATTACGGATCTCGTTCATGGACAAAATAGGAAAGGTGTTTCCTAATCGGATGAATTATGAGCACCCGAGTAAGGGGTTCCTCGTAACCCTAATTCGTGTTAAACAAGTACACACAAGCCAAAATCTTCATAACTTAATCCTATTGTTCATTTGATGCAATCTTTGGCTCTGATTCCATTGTTGGTAATCATTGTCACACGAGGCAGCGGATAACAAAAATTTTGTGTGCCTTTGAACACCAAAACTAAGATCTAGATGCATCATCAAAATAATAGAAAAGAAATACAAAGAGAAGGTTAGATTTGTTACCCAAAAGGATGAACGAAGGACCTTCTCGACACTGGGCTGTCGTAAACCACAGTGATCCAAATTGAATCACGTCCAAAGTATTCACACTAGGAAGGTCCCAATAACGCTTCAAGGGCAGCAACAATAGTCAAAATTCCCTATATGCTAGCAAGGGAATTTGGCACAAGGAGAAAGGTGGAGTTGAAGAGGCACAATGAGAGAAGAGGCACAAAATTGATTTTTGCTCCTCCTCTGTATTGTATACGACCTCACCCTAGGAGTATAAATAAATACCCCTAGAGTTAGGGTTTCAAACCAATAAGTGGGCTCAAGATGGATCAAATCCTTCTCATGGGCCCACGGGTTTAAAACAAGATGGATCAAATCCATACAACGGGTTTAAGTCCAATAAGTGGACTCAAAGGGTGCCTCACAAGCCATCTACTCTCTACTTTCTGATGGACCTAATGACATCTCATGCCAAACATGTCATTGTTATTTTACCTTTGTATCCTTCCTTTATGTGTGTGATCTTATGAGCTTCTGAAACATGTTGGCAATATACAGTGAATTATAATTCTCACTGAAGTGGAATTATATTATTTAAACTCTTTAAATTATTATTCATTCTCAATGAATAAATTCACTTATACAAGTCAAGAGAGGCTTCTAGCCAAGCATCATGACTACCCTTCAATATGCAGTTACCGTGCAATCAACTCCTTTCACCACTCTTTATCTCATCCAGGTTAATCAAGTTCTAAATGTGTAGATTCTTGTATCTTAAATCTTTATTCCAAAAATGCCCTTTATGAATCATATTCATAAATGCATATTACTTTAGCCAAAGACTCTTGGATAAAGAGATTGTACAAGAACAGTGAGATAAACTCCCCACATAAATATGAGGTGGTGAATCATGTGTTGATCACTCAACTATCTTTAAGTGATTCATGTTATACCCAATCTCCAAGCTATGAACATCCAAAGGTGTGTTGGTCAAATGGCCTACACTAGAGGGGGGTGAATAGTGTGTTAACTAAATCTTATCGCCTAAACTCAATTTTAAACGTTTCTTAGATTACTTAGGTAATTCACGATTGAATGTCTAAATGCGGAAGCGATAAATAATAAAGCAATTAATACAACCAAGATATCAATGCTAACACAATGATTTATAGTGGTTCGGTCCCAATGCCTACTCCACTACCTAAGCACCCCGCTTAGGATTTTCAAACTAAATTTTACTAGATTAATCTTGTTTCCCTTACAACGAGGACTTTGACCCGAAGAGTCTCGCTCTCAACCTAAGGCACTTCCACACTAGAAAGTCTCCGCCTTCTTACCGAGAGCACTCTTCCACCTCAACCTAAGGGACAACTCAACTAATCCTAGTAAACTAAATTTACACCGGTGGAATTAAGCCTCAAACACAAGGGCAACCTCCAAATTTCAAGACCTAACAACCACTACAAGAAAATAGGGCATTACCGACGGACCAAATCCGTCGGTAATACCCAAAAATCCATCGGTAATATTGTTACCGACGGAGTGACTGTCGGTAAAATCCGTCGGTAAAAGGCTCCTCGGTAATACCAATGGATTTTAATTAATCTGTTGGTATTACCAACAGATATTTTATTTTGTTGGTAATACCAACGGATACATATATTTGTTGGTATTACCAACGGATATTTGTCCGTTGGTATTACAAACGGATATTTTTTCGTTGGTATTACCAACGGATATTTTGTCGTTGGTATTACCAACAAAATAAAATATCTGTTGGTAATACCAACGAAATCCTATCTGTTGGTAATACCAACGTATATATGTATCTGTCGGTAAATCCGTTGGAATTAGAATCTACCAATTGCTCATTATTGTGTACCTGATCAATCTCAAATAATGAAATCACATATAAGATAATTTGATCACACGAAATCTGAAAAATAATTTTTGAATCACACATTAAAATCCACACACATAAGAAACCATTGTATACCAGTAATTTCGAAATTACATTGTGTTATTCAAATATTTACAAAGTTTCAAAGTTTCAAATACATAAGATAAGTTTTTCCAAAAAGCTGATCCTTGCACTTCATCCTTTTACCTGCATGTAGAAACAAAAAAAATAATGAGGCAATGAAATGAGGAATACGATGTTTGTAACTCAATGCAAAATAATAAACTGACACTCTGAAGTTGTAAATAAAGTTTGTAACTCAATGAAATGAGAAATACCTAACAATGCAGCATGCTGAATTATATCAATAACATGCTAAGAATTCACGCATGCTGAGAATTGACTCAGCATGCTGAATTCACAGCTGAGAATTGGAATTCACTCAGCATGCAGAGAATTGAATTCAGCATGCTAAGATTCTGAGAATGAATTCCCAACATGTTCATTCTCAGCAAGTTTAATTTACCAAGTTTAATGTGCATAAAAGCAACAAGTTCAAATTTAATTTTAATGCAGCATGCTGAATTGTAACAATAGCATGATGAGAATTTAACAACATGCTGAGTATTCCATGCTCTCAGAATGCTGAGAATTATTCTCAGCATGCTGAGAGAGCTGAGATAGCATGCTGAGAATTCACTCAGCATGCTGTGAGAGCATGCTGAGAATTCCACAGCACACTCAACATGCTGAGAATTATTCTCAGCATGCTGAGAGCTGAGATAGCATGCTGAATTCTCAGCATGCTGAGAATTCACTCAGCATGCTGAGAATTCACTAATCCAAGTTTATTCTAGGTCACGACAGTAGCTCACCTCTTTCTTTATGTTAGACTCTCTTAGATTGAAACTTCACATATGTAATTACTTGTTCCTCATGCAGGCTTGGTAAAGATGGTGAGGGTTAGTGTTTTGAATGATGCTCTCAAGTGCATGTATAATGTCGAGAAGCGTGGCAAGTGGCAGGTTATGATTAGACCATCCTCTAAAGTTATAATCAACTTCCTCATTGTGATGCACAGCATGCTGAGAATTCACTTAGCATGCTGAGAATTGCTGAGAATTCTCAGCAAGTTCCTCATTGTGATGCAGAGCATGCTGAGAATTCATTCAACATGCTGAGAATTCACTCAGCATGCTGAGAATTCACTCAGCATGCTGAGAATTCACTCAGCATGCTGAGAGAGCATGCTGAGAATTATTCTCAGCATGCTGAGAGAGCTGAGATAGCATGCTGAATTCACTCAGCATGCTGTGAGAGCATGCTGACAATTCCACAGTACACTCAACATGCTGAGAATTATTCTCAGCATGCTGAAAGCTGAGATAGCATGCTGAATTCTCAGCATGCTGAGAATTCACTAATCCAAGTTTATTCTAGGTCACGACAGTAGCTCTCCTCTTTCTTTATGTTAGACTCTCTTAGATTGAAACTTCACATATGTAATTACTTGTTCCTCATGCAGGCTTGGTAAATATGGTGAGGGTTAGTGTTTTGAATGATGCTCTCAAGTGCATGTATAATGCCGAGAAGCTTGGCAAGTGGCAGGTTATGATTAGATCATCCTCTAAAGTTATAATCAACTTCCTCATTGTGATGCACAGCATGCTGAGAATTCACTCAGCATGCAGAGAATTCACTCAGCATGCAGAGAATTGCTGAGAATTCTCAGCAAGTTCCTCATTGTGATGCAGAGCATGCTGAGAATTATTCTCAGCATACTGAGAGAGCTGAGATAGCATGCTGAATTCAAAGCATGCTGAGAATTCACTCAGCATGCTGTGAGAGAATGCTGAGAATTCCACAACACACTCAACATGCTGAGAATTATTCTCAGCATGCTGAGAGCTGAGATAGCATGCTGAATTCTCAGCATGCTGAGAATTCACTAATCCAAGTTTATTCTAGGTCCCGACAGTAGCTCACCTCTTTCTTTATGTTAGACTCTCTTAGATTGGAACTTCACATATGTAATTACTTGTTCCTCATGCAGGCTTGGTAAAGATTGTGAGGGTTAGTGTTTTGAATGATGCTCTCAAGTGCATGTATAATGCCGAGAAGCGTGGCAAGTGGCAGGTTATGATTAGACCATCCTCTAAAGTTATAATCAACTTCCTCATTGTGATGCACAGCATGCTGAGAATTCACTCAGCATGCTGAGAATTGCTGAGAATTCTCAGCAAGTTCCTCATTGTGATGCAGAGCATGCTGAGAATTCACTCAGCATGCTGAGAATTCACTCAGCATGCTGTGAGAGCATGCTGAGAATTATTCTCAGCATGCTGAGAGAGCTGAGATAGCATGCTGAGAATTCACTCAGCATGCTGTGAGAGCATGCTGAGAATTCCACAGCACACTCAACATGCTGAGAATTAGCATGCTGAGAATTATTCTCAGCATGCTGAGAGCTGAGATAGCATGCTGAATTCTCAGCATGCTGAGAATTCACTCAGCATGCTGAGAATTCACTAATCCAAGTTTATTCTAGGTCCCAACAGTAGCTCACCTCTTTCTTTATGTTAGACTCTCTTAGATTGGAACTTTACATATGTAATTACTTGTTCCTCATGCAGGCTTGGTAAAGATGGTGAGGGTTATTGTTTTGAATGATGCTCTCAAGTGCATGTATAATGCCGAGAAGCGTGGCAAGTGGCAGGTTATGATTAGATCATTCTCTAAAGTTATAATCAACTTCCTCATTGTGATGCAGCATGCTGAGAATTCACTCAGCATGCTGAGAATTGCTGAGAATTCTCAGCAAGTTCCTCATTGTGATGCAGAGCATGCTGAGAATTATTCTCAGCATGCTGAGAGAGCTGAGATAGCATGCTGAATTCTCAGCATGCTGAGAATTCACTTAGCATTCTTAGAATTCACTCAGGCTGTGAGAGCATGCTGAGAGAGTTAATTTACTAACCTATTTCTTTACCCAGTTGTGAGAGCATGCTGAGAATCCTATGGCATGCTGATAATTGAATTAAGAATGGAATAGTTTAATTTACTAACCTATTTTTTTACCCAGCTGATGGAGGTGGAGGTGGAGGTGGTGGAAGTGGTGCGGTGGAACTCGATGGAGAATTTGTTGATTCTGAAGGATTGATAGGAATACCAAGCTGTGTCAATTGCAAGCGCACTTGAGCCTCCACTTGTGATTGCATCGATGTCTCCAAGTGGGTGATGTGCTCTCGCATGGATGCCACCTCCATCTGCATATTGTTCCACTCATCATGTGTTCGACGATGCCCATAACTTGAGGATGTACTTCCTTGAGAGCTTGAACTCCCAATAACAGATTTAACACCCTCTCGACATCCAAAACCATAAACCCGATTATGAGACGGGGGTCCAGAGGCATTTATCCATTCTTCGGGATCAAAATTCGGGTGTAATGATGCATCTGTGCCATACTTCTCTATAATTGATGCCTCATAAGTCTCCTGTACAATTTTTTTAAAAATAGTTAATTATTATATTTCAAAAATTAGTTAATTATTAGTTAAATCAAGTACATACCACAACTTTTTGTGATTTGTCATCGACATAGTCACCCTCACCACTCTTTCGCTTATGGGTGTGTTTAAACAACTCAAGATGTGTAGGTGGTCGATTCAACTTTTCTTCCTACAAAAAAGATAAATAATATTTAGTTGATAATATTAATATAAATTTTGTATGACAACAATATTATCAATATCATACCAGTTTTTTTCGATGAGCAACAAATGCTATAGATAATGTTGGTCATGACAAGGCAAGGGGTTGCTTGGGAAGGTTCCTTGGAAGTGAAATGATGGGGGTAATTAAGAAGTTCCTTAAGTTGAAGAATGAATAGTTTAGCGAGAGAGCTAGTCTGAACTGTGAGAGCCAAATGATTTATATACTAGAGACTAACATGCAAATGATTGAGAGTTCCTTAAGTTGAAGAATGAATGGTTTAGTTGAAGAAGCTCCTTAAGTTTCAGGATTGAGAGTTCATAAGCTAATGTCTCAGCTTAAGAAATTAGAGGAGGAGAAGTTGCAAGCACTTGACAAGGTCAAGTTTGCTGCTTCATATATTGATGAACTGTCCGAGGAGAAGAACAAACTCATTGATGAACTTAAGACCAGCAAAGATGAATTGCAAAAAGTTAAAGAAACAATGGAAGGTTTAGCTTCAGCATTAAATGAAATGTCTACTGAGTCAAGAGAAAATCAAGAAAGGCTTTTAGAAAAGCAAGCTAAAATTGAAGATGCTCGATCGCAGATAGAGCAATTGGATTCAACTCTTACGAACACTGAAAAGAGGTATGAGGTCATGCTTGATGAAGCAAGATATGAGATAGTTTGCCTCAAGAAAATTGTTGAAAAATTAGAAGCTAAAACTGATAATTCAAGCACTGAGTGGGATACAAAGGAGCTTCACTTAATTAATGCTATCAAAAATTCAGAAGATGAACTAGCTCCTCTCAAAGGCGAAATGGCTAAGGTTGTTGATTCACTCAAATTAGCAGAACAAGAAGCACATGAAGCAAAGGCGAATGGAGCTGAGATGTTAAACAAGTTGAAACAAGCTGAATATGCAGCAGCAGCTGCTTATGAAGCGGCTGAAGATGTAAAGTCTGAGACTCATGGTAGCATCAGAGAATAAGAAAGGAGTTCACAATGACGAAGAGGACGATCCTATAGGTATTGTGTCCAAGGATTTAGCATCAGAGAAGGACGATGAGGATGAATCTGGAGATGACAATGCATATTCGAAGATTCATGGTGCTATCTTTGAATAGACAAATAGTATGACAGAGAGCACAGAAATCTTCCCCACCATGAACCAGCAGCAAAAGAAGAAAAAGCACAGAAATTTACATGTAGTAAAACAAATAAATGCATAAATCAATAACAAGAACATGGCTCTCTAAGAAATCAATAACAACTCTCTAAGAATAATCTATGAAATCTGGAAAAAAATTAAGATTAAAGAAATTTACCTCAAATTAGCTCAAATCTAGAGAAATCGGAAGAAAGGGGCCTGCGATAGTGTTGGATGGGGGAAGAATCGTGGGTGGCAGGGGGGAGCTAGCTTGGCGATGGGCCTCCACGAGAGCTTGTTGCGGGTGGAAGGGGAGATCGCGGGTGGTAGGGAAGAAGCGTCGGATGAAGTCGCCGCGGTTGGAGAAGAATCCCACGACAAACGGGCCTCTGCGAGAGCAGGTGGCAGGGGAGATCGCGGGTGGCAGTCAGATAAAGAAGGATGAAGAAGCATCGCGGGAGAAGAATCGCACGACAAAAGGGGGAGAGGGAAACTTTTGTCGCGCGCCTGCAAATTTTCGTCGGGTTGAAAAAAATAAGGGCGCGAGTTTTTGTCGGCTGGGAGAGAGGGAAAGGCTGGTCGGCTTAAAAATAAGATGGAAGGAAAAGAAATAAAGATTTTCTAAAATTTACCAACAGATATATGTATCTGTTGGTGATTTTGTTGGTAATACCAACAAAAAATATCGGTTGGTAACACATCCGTCGGTGAAACCTTCTTTTCTTGTAGTGAACCTAGGTCTTAACAAGCTCAAATCCAATGAAAACAAGTTCAAATAACAATTAAAATTACAATGAAAAGAGCTTAAAGAATATACCAAGACCAAATGCTCTTTTCCAAGCCTTCAAAGCCTCCAACTCGCCAAGACGTTAAGCTCGAATCGAAGCCCGAGTTGAGGGAAGATGAGCGCTTGAGAAGTCATTGATCAGAGAAGTGAGCATAAGTCAATCAAGCTCTAGAAGGCACAAATCTCTCTTTTGAATGCTTATATTAGTTGTTGAGAGAGATTAAAGAAGTTAGGTGAGGGGTATTTATAACCCCTCAACCGAACGGCTCCTCAACGGGCATTTCTTCGCCCGTTGGACATCGTTTAGTCACTTGTCGATCGATCGTCAATCGATCGACCGATCGATCGCCCAGCGACCACTCGCTTTTTGCGCTTCTACCGCTCTGTTCGGTCGATCGGAGGGTCGACCGAATGAGTCACGATTAGCTCCTTTGCTATTCCGTCGTCCGAAGTAGGCACTGTCAATTTTTGGCCTCGATCGATCGATCGAAGTAGCCATTGCCATTTTTTGCATTTGTTCGGTTGACCAACAGGTCGACCGAAGTGGCTACTGCCATTTTTTAACTACATTCGGTTGACTGACCGGTCGATCGAACCTAGGCTGAACTTGATTTTTTCAACCTTCTTCTTGCGCGCTTCGTTTCCGGGTTCTGACTTTCAACGTGCGCCAACTTGGAGAGGTTTTCATGTGTTCTTTAGACTCGACCAAGACATTTTTGGTGCACACGTCGATCTTCGAAAGATTTCCACGACGAACCCGAACGCGACGATCAATGTCCTTCCAATTTTTTGATTTCTTCAATATTTCAGATCGAGGACATCAAGAGCTAATCGATATGGAACCTGAAAATATTTCTCAATGAAACATTAGTTCCATATTTGTTATCATCAAAACCAAGATTAGGACAAAGGTAGAAAACCTTAGGCCAACAAGGTGAACCATAAGTAATGAAGTGAAAGTATAACACTAAGCATTTAAGATACTTTGGTGATCTCAAGTCCAAGGATACTTGCACCACTAATATGATGAGATGCTTTTACAGACATAGATTGAATATTCATATGAAGATCTCATGACTAGGTCTCCAATGAACTTGTTTCTCAAACAAGCATCCACATGTCAACTCTGAGCATCGCAATGCTCACAACTTGTGAGAACTATTTTTTGAACAAGTCAATAAGTATAACATGTGCTAGTCTATCTGTATTAACAATGTCCTATCTTGTTAATACTATGATTAGGGATTATTTAGGTATAAATACATTTACATGCAATAAGAATCTCACTTCATGAACTCGACATGATTTCCTTTGCACTATGTTATATACCAAGGACTTTATTACATAGTTTAAGTCTTTATGCAAGCAAATGAATTAACCTAAGCACTAAGTAATAAAGATAGTCTTTTCATAAATAAGTAAAATGTACATGAAGAGTTCTTAATTACATGAGGGCTCTAGGGCATATCGCTAACATATACTATATGGATTTATATCATTAGTATACCTCACAGTAGTAGTGATATTTCTGTCCTCTGGCCTGATGTCAGGATGAATTCCTTTATGATGAGTTCTATGTTTTGACCTAGTCTAACATCACTTAACCGGGTGGTAATAACGATCACAGTTGGACATTGATTGAATCATGTAGTGGAATGTGAGTGGTTGTGAAGGAACTTGTCCCTATGAGATATCTTGGGCCCCTTGATGAGTAAGATTGAAACTGCTAGAATTGTCGTTGTCGCCAACGGCTAATGCCATGGCTGACCGTCGGTGAAACCTATCACGGACGGCGGGCATCATGGCGAAAGGCCGTCACTGATGTGCGCATCTCAAATAAATTATGACGGCCAACCTCTACCGTCACAAGTAATCATCATCGACAACGACGCGCGTTATCGCTGATTTAAACACATCAGTGACGGCCCTTGGCGACTATCACTGATTTAAACACATCTGCCGCGGCTATGAGTCGTCGATGATATTATTAGCAACCATGATATTTAATGCTGCCCAGGCCATCAGCTATTTACGATACGCTTTCAGTCACGGCTTAGTGATGGGCAGCTGTGGTAAGCCGTGGCTGAACTTATATACTGTAATTGAAAAAAATTAAAATTTTGAAAATTCTTGTATATACAATGATATCATCAATCACATATTACAACTATACAATTTCAATCACAGATTACAACCACAAAACCTCATACACATATATTTTCAACCAACCATACAAGTTTTACTTAAATATCATCAATCTAAGCCTCAAATCGGAGGCAAACAAGTATCAAAATATCATATATATACAACTATAAGTATGTAAACAACTATAAGCCTCAAACCGGAGGCAAACAAGTATCAAAATATGAAATGTAAAGTATAAACATCTATATCAAGTATGTAAGCCTCAAACGAAGGCTAACAAGTATCAAAATATAATCAAAATACAATAAACCAAAATCTCATGGTTGCGGTGGAGGCGGTAGAGTCGACAATGTCTGGCTTGGGAGCGTCGACTAGGTCGAGGAGGACAACGGCTGCGACATCATCAGTAGAAGGCCCAAGTGAGATGTAATCTGAGTGAGGAGGGCCTGCATGTTTTGCTTCGTTTGTCTCAACTTGTCATTCGTGCATCTCTGCTCCTCCATCACATGTCTCTGCTCTTCATCACTTATCTCTGCTCCTCTATCGTCGCTCTCTGCTATGTTAGCTCGGACTCCAAGGCCGCTATCTGGCTCTAGTCCTGCCTTCGTGATGTCGAGGGCCTCTCACCCGCAACGGGAGGGGTCGGTGCCCCAAGTGTCTCTAACACGGCGCGTGCATGGCCACTGTCTGCAAAGCCATAAACACGGTTATGCTCCAAGCCACCTGCGATCTCGACCCATCCACCCGCGTCAAACACCTTCGGCGTACCTCCGCGCTCGATCACGGTCCTTGTGTAGGTCTCCTACATGCGTTTATATTTTAAATAATACATATATATAAACTATAAATAAAAATTATATAAATCAAATAGACATAAATAGTTACCATGATGGATCGAGGACCTGCTATCGACGTCGTCCCCTGCTCCTCGTCGTTGATGGTGAGTGCGCTCAAACACCTGCATCAGCGAGGGGTGTTGGACGGTGCCATCCTTTGCAACTCGTGCCTTACATTAGAAAACAAATACATTAATATCATTATACACAATATATAATATTTTAATTAAAAGTAAGGAAATCATACATACCATACGACACTCATGCACTGCAGAAGACACAGAGCCGCCAGTGTGGCATGCCCCCGTGCCATCCCCCCGGACATGCGGTTTCTCGATGCTGTCCGGGAGAACTCCTGCCACTCAGGCGTACATGTCTCACCACTCAACAATCTGGTCCCACACAGGTCCAGGAATCTACTCGGGGGCATGTCCCCGAGTTTGCCCAATCTGTGTGGCCCCCAACTGTCTCATCACGATCTTACGGGCCTGCTGAAGTAGCCCGTTGTAGCGAGTGCGGGCAACACGCTCCCACGCACTCTCCACAAAAGGAGTCTGGTCCTCCGACCATGTATAATGAGCTTGCAAAAAAATAAATTTATTATTACCGATCGATATTTAACATTAACATTAATTTAATAAACATACTTACAGATAACTCTCGCCATAGTAGATCTATATGCTCACGGGGCACGTGAGACCATATAGGCCACGCCCCGTGCATAAACTTCCAGATCGTCCCCGCTATCGTGTGTGGGACGTTCTCCTGCTCAAACTTGCACCAAATATAGTACAATTCTATATTATAATATATTGAATTATAAATAAATTATAAGAAATAATTAATGCATCTACTTACCTTCTACCGCGCACACTAACCAATTTGCGCGACTCTCCATCGGGCGGCGAAGGAAGAATTTTGTTAGGCCCTCGTGGCCAACGTCTCGATGTAGACGGGCTTGGATCAACTAAAGGGATGGTGGCTTGAGGTGGGGGGATGGTGGACGAATCAAATGCGTGAATGGTGGATGGATCGGGTGGGGGAATGGTGGGCAGATCAAGTGGGGGGATTGTGGGTATAGGGGTGGTAGGTGGTAATCGTCGGGGAGGGGGGGGTAGTCCTACGAGGAATGCCTCTAGCACGCACTACTCGAACCATAGCTGTCAAATATGAATATAATTAGTATATACAATAGATTAATAGATACATTTAATAATTGAAGATATATACTTCACATTTATAATTATTCATTATCGGCGGTATCATCATCCGTGTAATACTCTTCTTCTTGTTCTTTTGTATCATAATCTTCAAATTCTTCTTCTTCTTCTCCCTAATCATCATTCTGTCCCTCTTCCTCAAGAAGGTTATCGTCGTCATCAACATATTCTACTTCCAATTGAACTAACTCTGTGTCATCATCCTCGAGTATTGGACTGACTCACTCCACTTCGGCAGGATCCTCTTCTTGATAGAAGTCATCTGTTGGCTCATTCTCTCTAACTACCGGATCAATTTTTTCTTTGGCTTTAGTCTTACAAACTACATGCTAATCTTTCCTATCTTTCTTTTGAGACAGATACTGCATATAATATACTGGTATTGAACGGGGCCACCAACTCGTGCCTCGTATGCCAAGTGTATCGGTAGATGGTCCTTCGAGTCAAAAAATGCAGGAGGGAAAAATTGCTCCAGCTTGGATATGATTTCAATAATATTATTTTCAAGTGCTGACATATCTTCGACTCGAAGGATATTTGCACAAATGTTTCTGAAAAACATACTTAATTCTGTCAACGGATCCTAAATCTTATCTTGTAGATGATCTCGAAACGCGACTAGAAGCAATCTCTGGACGAATACATGACAATCAGGGCTCTTCATCCCCGATATTTTGCATTCATCGACGTTCACACATCGAGATAAGTTTGAGGCATATCCATCGGGTAATATAAGTTCTTTGATCTATTGATACACTATTGTTTATTTAACACATATGGCGCCTTTGGCTTATGAAGTCGTCCGTTGACCTCTTGCAACTCTAACTCAGGCCTCTTACAAAGTATTTTCACATCATGTCGGGCCTTCACATTATCTTTAGATTTGCTGGAAATATCCATCATAGTGTTAAAAATATTATCAAACATATTTTTTTCAATGTGTATGACGTCTAAATTATGTCTAATCAGTAATGAACTCCAATACGACAATTCCCAAAAGATACTTTTTTCATCCAGTTATGTGTTTGACCAAAGCCTAAAATTCTTAAATTATGACCAAAAATAATCTCTGGAAGCAATTCAACACGTGCTAATATCTGTTCACCAAACAACATCGGTGGTGGCTCATCTCTTTCGACTCTACCCTCAGTATATTTATCATGATCCCTTCGATACTGATGGTTAGACGGTAGTAAGCGGCGATGACAATCAAAGAAGGAAATTTTTCAACCATTCTCAAGACTAAAGGCTTTTGAGTGTTCCATGCACTACGGACAAGAGAGTCGCCCATGCGTGCTCCAATTAGAAAACATACCGTAGGTTGGGAAATCATTGATTGTCCACAATATAGTAGCTCGTAAAGTGAAGTTTTGCTTCCGGTAACAATCATAAGTGACAATTCGCTCAGCCCATAATGTTTTCAGTGCATCAATTAGGGATCAGAGAACCACGTCAATTTCTCTTCGAGGACCCCTAGGATCTAAAATAATCATCGAAAGATAGATAAATTCATTTTTCATACACATTGAGGGAAGCAAATTATAAACTGTTAGTAGCACTGGCCATATTGAATATAGAGTTGCCGAATTACCAAATGGATTAAAACCATCCGTGCACAATCCTAACCTGATATTTCTAGTATCCCTAGCAAATGAAGGAAGCATCTATCCAAATGTTTCCATATTTCACTATCGGATGGATAAGTCATTACTATATCATCACGACTTCTTGCATGCAAACTCATATAGGGGGCAGTCTTTTCCGACATGAATAACCTTTGAAGCCTCGATGTTAGTGGAAAATACCGAAGCACCTTAAAGGGGATATTTTTTTGTCGGACCGATTTCTTCTCCTTGTAACGAGGATATTCACATACCGGACATTGCTCCAACTGTGCATTTTCTTTATAATATAAAATACAGTTATTTGGGCACGTGTGTATCTTTTCTTACCCAAGCCCCAATTTCTTTACCAACTTTTTTGTCTTATAAAAAGTTGGTTCAAACTTGTTATCTGGAGGTAGCATACCATTGATAAAGCCTGCAATATGATGAAACGCAACTCCGCTGATATTACAATCAGACTTGATGTTCAGGAGTTGCGTCATTGCCGAAAATCTTGTATATTTAGGACAATTCTCATACAAAGGTTCATCGGCATCTTTCAATATCTCACAAAATTCTACAGCCTCCTTATTCGGTAATTCAATATGTATCGCAGGTTGTTCTTCAGTGACCTCAACTATCGTAGTATCTGGTAGCTGTACCGTCTTAGTCACTGACTCAACATTGTCATTTAAATGGAATTATCCGTCATGACTATCCAGAATCATTGTTTTATAAGGATTAGGTGGATTAGAAGAAGAAACAACCACAATAGAGGATTCACCATGAGTTTGGACAACATGATTACTCGATGTCCCAACTTGACGTGACTTCTCGTGACAATTCCATTTAAAATATCTTGGTCTGAATTCTTTTATATACAGATGCATTGTGACAATTTCACGATCCAAAAATCTTATGTTCGAACATTTTCGGCACAGACATCGGATTTTATCACCATTAAGAAATTTTTTATTCGAGTAGGCAAAATTTAAGAAGTAAGTTACGCCTACTCGAAATTCGTCCGTTATAGCTCCATGATGAATTCGTCGGTACATCCAACTTGGATCGCCCGACATATTCTGTCAAAAAGTTGGCAATATCTTTAGGTAATGTCTTTAGGTAGGATGGTCCTATTCCATTCGAGATTCATGTTATTTATATTGCACTTAGTATTTCTTTTAGTCATTAACTTCATTCTAAATTCACTACTAGAAAAATGGTCATCAGCAACGGTTGATGCCGTTGCTGAGCCGTTGCTGAAGAGAATCAGCAACGGCTGAGCCGTTGCAATAGCGCCGTGAGAGAAAGTCGCGTTGCTGATGACTTAGCAACGGCTCAGCAACGGCCGCTCGGGCCGTCGCTCAAAACATTATCAGCAACGGCCGCTGGGCCGTCGCTAAAAATATTATCAGCAACGGTTTTGCCACAGACCCGGAGCCGTTGCTGATAACATTAATAGCAACGGCCGCTGAGTCCGTAGCAACACCGTTAGTAAAACTCCGTCGCTATGCCGTTGCTGTAGGTCATCAGCAACGGCTTTCGATACACTTTTAGCAACGGTTTTCCCACGGACGCCCGTGGGAAAGCCGTTGCTGATGACCTTTACCTGCAACCAGAAAATTTGAAAATTTCAAATTTCCATTGATACATTGATACATTTATCTGATACATAACTCACACACCCATACCCTCATACACACATTCATTCACACATCACAAACATCTCATACACATTCATTCACACATCACAAACACACCAAGATATACATCAAAACAATTATATTTATATTCATAATTATCCACGATAGTATAAACACAATTCAAATGTAAAATTGAAGTATCAACATCTCAGTAACATAGTCAATATAAATTAAACAAGTTCAATATCTGAATAACAAAGTCAATATAAACAAAATCTCACGATGACGATGGAGGATGGCCTGGATCATATGGTGGGGTCTGGAGTGCTTGAGTGTACACCGGCGTGGACTGACTCGAGGATGATGGATTAGATGATGCCGAAGAGATGCCTGCTTCGGGATGACCCGACAAGTTGCGTAGCATAGCTTCTATATTCGCCATCGTCTGACTCTGGCGCTCCATCAACTCAGTCTGACGCGCGACCGTCTCCTCTAGTGTCCTTATCCTATTACTATGATCATAACTGGATCTGGAGGTGGACGGCCGCTCACCAGCGACCGGAGGGGTCGGTGCCCCAAGTGGCACTAGTACGGCTCGCGCATGACCACTATCTGCGAAGCCATATACGCGGCCATGGTCCCAGCCACCTGCGGCCTCGACCCACGATGCTGCGTCAAAGTCCTCGGGGGTACCCCCACGCTGCACCACCGTCTGGCTGTAGGTCTCCTACTCGAGTTTGATTTTTTATTTAATATTTATCATAAAACTTAAATTATAAATATATAATGAATAATTTAAACAAATATATAATTACCATAATGTATGCAGCGCGGTTGTGGATGTACTCCCCAGTCCCATGTGCTCGACGGTGAGTCCGCTCAAACACCGCCATCGGGGAGGGTCGCTGGACACTCCCGTCATCCGACACCGTCGTCTACATTTACAAAACAAATACATTAATTAGTACACATAATAAGAAATAAAATATATAATTAAAAGATATACTTACCATACGGTTTGCGTGCACTCCAAATGCAACAGAGCCGCCGGTGTGACGCGCTGCTCCCCCCGACATGCGATTTCTAGCCGCATTCCGAGAAACCTCCTGCCATCGATCCGTCGACCATATCCCCACGAGCTGGTCCCATATATCCGGAGTAATCCAACCGGGGCCGTATCCCCGAGTCTCCGCGATGTTAGTGGTCCCAGCTCGGGCCATCGCCTGGGACCGAGCCTGCCCCAGCTGCCCGTTGTACCTTGCCCGGGAAATAGCCTCCCAGGCAGCGTAAATGAAGGGCCTCTGGTCCTCGGCCCATGTATAGCGAGCCTGCAAAATAATAATATCAATACCAATATTAATATATCATGCATGTAAAAAAAATAATAATACGTGCCTCAAACTCGCGCCATAACATGTCGACGTGCTCGCTAGGCACGTGAGACCACGTAGGCCATGCCCCGTGCATGTATCGTCGAATAGTAGAAGAAATGCTCCTCGGCACTTCTTCTTGCTCGAACCTGCACAACAAAAATAAATTTTAATATTATATTATGATATAATGAATTTGTAATGATTCATAATTCATGATATATTACGTACCGCTCCCCAATCACGCTAATCAATCTACGTGACTCTGTGGCTGGTGGAGGCTGCCACCTGTTCGGCCCGCGTGGCCGCCTACGTCTGGATGTACTAGCCTCGGCAGTATCATCCTCATGAGGATCAGCAACAGGAGGATCAGCAGCATGAGTAAGTGCTGGAGTCTCACCGATCGGAGACTCCGAAGCTCTCCTGCGTCGATAACCACGACCAGACATATCTGTCGAACAGACATATAATCAGACTATTGTATAAATAGAAGAGATATATTTAATAAAATATATACTTTACAATTATTCTTCATCATCTGAATAATAGTCTTCGAATTCTTCTTCTTTTTCCTCTTCTTCCTCTTCTTCCTCTTCTTCATCTTCTTCATCTCCAGCTTCCTCAATTTCATGATGGTCATCATCAGCATATTCAACTTCTAATTGGATTGATGTTGTGTCTGCATCCTCGAGTATTGGAATAATACGATCCACAGCAGGAAGATCATCTTCTTGATAGAAACCAGGAGGATCATTTTCTCCTACTATCGGATCAATTTTTCCTCTACCTTTTGTCTTACAGACTACACGCCAATCTGCTCTATCTTTATTTCGAGCCGGATACTTCGCGTAATATACTTGTTCGGCTTGTGATGCCAATATAAAAGGCTCATTTGCTGCCAATTTCGATTTGTAATTAACCTCAACAAGTTTGTATTTTGGATGAACTTTCATGCCCCTTTCTGTTGTATCGAACCAATGACATCTAAATAGGATCACTGATTTCAAGCCGAAGTAGTGCAACTCTATCACTTCTTCCACTAATCCATAGAAATCCATATCACATTCAACATAGGTTGTCCCTTTCACGCAGACCCCAGCATTCATCGTCTTTTTTGTAGATGAATATTCAACCGTGTGAAATTTATACCCGTTAACAAAATATCCGCTATAGCACGACACAAGTCGCGACGGTCCACTAACAAACTCAAATATTTTTTCATCTATTTCAGCTCTGTGATCTTTGCTGTAAGTCTGAATCCAAGAAGGGAAATCACGATTCCGTAATGTCTCCAATTCTTGATCGTTGTGAATAGAGTATTTTTGCACCATCTCAATGTCAAATATTTCAATGAATTGTTCAATCTCTGGACAATTGAGTAATACATACAAGTGTGCCAAATGATACTCTTCATCGCTTAAGTGTCGAGATGGACGAGAACCAAAAGCACGACCAGAGTGACAAAATATATTTAAACGTCCATCTGAATGTCGAACACCCCCGTCGTCGTTACGTGGAAGACGATCAAATCTTGTCTGTACTGTCGATTCAAAGTAAAATGAGCAGAATGTTGAAATTTCTTGGATGATATACGATTCAGATATTGATCCTTCAACAGCTGCGGTGTTCTTTACTTTTTTCTTCAGACGATTCATGTATCTTTCAAATAAGTACATCCAACGATATTGAACGGGGCCACCAACTCGTGACTCGTATGCCAAGTGTATCGGTAGATGCTCCATCGAGTCAAAAAATGCAGGAGGGAAAAACTGCTCCAGCTTGCATATGATTTCAACAATATTAATTTCAAGTGTTGACATATCTTCGACTCGAAGGACATTTGCACAGATGCTTCTAAAAAACATACTTAATTCAGTCAACGGACCCCAAATATTATCAGGTAGAAGATCTCGAAATGCGATCGGAAGTAATCTCTGCATGAATACATGACAATCATGGCTCTTCATCCCTGATATTTTTCAATAATCGACGTTCACACATCGAGATAAGTTTGAAGCATATCCATCGGGTAATCTGAGTTCTTTTACCCATTGACAAACATCTTTTATCTGTTGTTTATTTAACACATATAGGGCATTCGGTTTCAGATATCGTCCGTTGACCTCTTGTAACTCCAACTCTGGTCTTTTACAAAGTATTTTCAGATCATGTCGGGCTTTGACATTATCTTTAGTTTTTCCAGAAATATCCATCACAGTGTTGAAAATATTATCAAACACATTTTTTTCAATGTGCATGACATCTAAATTATGTCGAATCAATAATGAACTCCAATAGGGCAATTCCCAAAAGATACTTTTTTTCACCCAGTTGTGTGTTTGGCCAAAACCTGACACTCTTTCATTGCGACCAAATACTATATCTGGAAGTGCTGAAACACGTGCTAACATTTGTTCACCAGACAACATCGGTGGTGGCCCATCTCTTTCGACTCTGCCCTTAGTAAATTTATTATGATTCCTTCGATACTGGTGATGAACCGGTAGGAATCGACGATGACAATCAAAGAATGAGATTTTTCGTCCGTTCTGAAGACTGATTGATTTAGAGTGTTCCATACAATACGGGCAAGAGAGTCGGCCGTGAGTGCTCCAACCCGACAACATGCCGTACGCGGGGAAATCATTGATTGTCCACAAGACCGTGGCCTTTAAATTGAAGTTTTGCTTCCGATGACAATCATAAGTGACAGCTCCCTCAGTCCACAATGTTTTCAATTCATCTATCTAGGGTCTGAGAAATATGTCAATTTCTTTTCGCGGACCCTTAGGACCCGGAATAATCATCGAAAGATAAATAAATTCATCTTTCATGCACATTGACGGTGGCAAATTATAAACTGTCAGCAGCACTGGCCAAACTAAATAAGGAGTTGCAGAATGTCCAAACGGATTAAAACCATCTGTGCACAATCCCAATCTGATATTTCTAGTATCCATAGCAAATGAAGGATAACATGTATCCAAATGTTTCCATGCTTCACTGTCAGATGGATGGGTCATTACTGTATCATCACGACTTCTTGCATGCCAACTCATGTAGGGGGCTGTCTTTTCCGACATGAATAATCTTTGAAGCCTCGGTGTTAGTGGAAAATACCGAAGCACCTTAAACGGGATATTTTTCTGTCGGACCGATTTCTTCTCCTTGTAACGAGGGTGTTGACATACAGGGCATTTATCCAACTGCACATTTTCTTTATAATATAAAATGCAGTTATTTTGGCACGCGTGTATTTTTTCGTACCCAAGCCCCAATTTTCTCATTAGCTTTTTAGTCTTATAAAAAGTAGGCTCAAACTTGTTATCAGTAGGCAGCATTCCATTAATCAATCCAGCAATCCGATCATACGCAACTCCGCTGATATTACAATCGGCCTTGATGTTTAAGAGCTGTGTCATTGCTGAAAACCTAGTGTATTTAGGACAATTCTCATACAAAGGTTCATCGGCAGCTTTCAACATCTCGTAAAATTCTGCAGCTTCTTTATTCGGTAATTCAATCTCTACCGCAGCCCCTACTTCTGTGATATCAACCGCTGTAGTATCTGGTGGGACTGATGTCTGAAGAACTGGCCGATCAACATTATCATTCAGGCGGAATTGACCCCCAAGACTATCAAGTATCATAGTTCTATAGGGATTACATTGACCGGTTGAAGAAGCACCAGCAGAGGAAGATTCACCATATGTCTGAAGGACAGGATTGCTCGACGTCCCGACTTCGCGTGACTCCCCGTGACAAGTCCATAGAAAATATCTTGGTGCAAATCCTTTGGTATATAGATGCAGAGTGACAGTCTCCCGATCCAAAAATCGTCCATTCGAACAAATGCGGCACGGACATCGGATTTGATCACCCATGCTAACGAAATTCCGATTCGAATAGGCGAAATTTAGGAAGTACGTTACGCCTAATCGAAACTCATTCGTTAAAGCTCCACGATCAAGACGTCGGTACATCCAACTTCGATCAGCCGACATGATTCTGTCAATCAATGACAATTTCTTTGGTTAATGTCTTTAGGTGAGATTGTCCTATTCCATTCGGGATTTATGTTATTCGTACTGCACTTACGTTTTTATTTTAACTGTTAACTAATTATTCTAAATTTCGACAGCATCTTCCTACAGTTCTCCGAATACGCATATCATCTGGGCGCGTATCGGAGAACAAGAGAGATGTTGCCGAAATTTAGAATAATTAGTTAACAGTTAAAATAAAAACGTAAGTGCAGTACAAATAACTATATTCCCAAATTGTCCAATCAGGGACAATTCAAGAATTGTACGTCGTATAAAAGATCATCTACTTCTTTTACACGAACATACAATCCCCGAACGGATCTAAGGTTTTGCTAAATCATATCCGATTCGTCGATGCGTACGTGAAACATATCAACTCGTCGGATGGATGATTATTTTCTAAATGTTTCGAGACAGTTCGAGTCCATATTGGACGATTTCGGCGCGCGTCCGAAGTGGACGATTCCGGCGCGAGTCCGAAGTGGACGATTCCGGCGCGAGTCTGAATTGGACGATTCCGGCGCACGTCCGAAGTGGACGATTCCGGCGCGAGTCCGAATTGAACGATTCCGGCGCGCGTCCGAAGTGGATGATTTCGGCGCGAGTCCGAATTGGACGATTCCGGCGCGAGTCCGAATTGGACGATTCCGGCACGCGTCCGAAGTGGACGATTCCGGCGCGCGTCCGAAATTAATCTAAACCCTAATAATTAATCTAACAAATTAAACAATTAATCTAAAAAATTAATTAACAATTATTAAATAATTAATTAACAATTATAAAATAATATAAACTATATATATATATTATAAATTCCGGCGCCGGAGTCCACCCTCCGGCGCCGGCGTACAGTGGCCGGACACACTGTCCGGCCACTACAGAAGGTCCGGCGGCGGCCATCGGCCGACCGTCGCCGGCCGAAACCCTAGAAATAGGGTTTCGGTCGGGTGATTTCCGCCGGCCGCAGGGAAGAGACGGCAGCAGGGAAGAGACTTACCTGAAAAGGTCGGCAGCAGCGGTCGGCGTCGTCGGCGTCGTCGGCGTCGTCGGCGTCGTCGGCGTCGTCGGCGTCGTCGACGTCGGCAGCAGCGGCAGCGGCGGCGAGTGGCGTCGGCAGGAGCGGCGGCGGCAGCAGCGAGCAGCGGGAGGAAGAAGAGTCGGGCGCGAGAGCGTGCCCTATATAAACTTATCAGCAACGGCTCACTCGCCCGTTAGAACGCCGTTGCTGATAAGTTATTATCAGCAACGGCTCACTTATCCGTTAGCACGCCGTTGCTGAATAGTAAAACATAAGCAACGGCTCGCCATTCCGTCCGAAAGCCGTTGCTGATAATTAAAATAATCAGCAACGGCTCTGTTTTCCGTTAGTACGCCGTTGCAGATACAGATATCTGCAACGGCTCGGGCGGCCGTAAGAAAGCCGTTGCAAATAGCAACGGCTTGAGCGGCCGTTGCTGATAGCCGTTGCTGAAGACCAAGTTTCTAGTAGTGATTTCGGCAGCATCTCGCTAGAGTTCTCTGAATACGCATATCATCTAGGCGCGTATCAGAGAACAAGAGAGATACATGCAAAAATTTAAAAATGAATAACGACTAAAAGAAATAAACTAAGTTCAATATAAATAACTATATTCTCAAATTGTCCAATCAGGGAAAATTCAAGGGTTGTACATCGTATAAAAGATGAATTACTTCGTTTACATGAACATACAACCCCCGAGCGGATCTAAGGTTTTGCAAAATTAAAACTTGACTCGTCGATGCGTACGTGAAATGTACCAACTCATCATGATTATTTTCTAAATTTGTGGATGCTGGTGCTGTTGGCGAAATGACGACACTATAGGGAGGGTGAATAGTGTGTTTACTAAATGATTCACCTAAATTCAATTTTAATCGTTTACTTAACTCGATTAGGCAAGATGCAATTATGTGATGGAATGCGGAAGCAAGATATAACAATTAAGCACACACAATTTAAAATAATGCAAACACGATATTTATAGTAGTTCGGCCCCAATGCCTACTCCACTACCTAAGCACCCCGCTTATGATTTTCAAACTAGGTTTTACTAGATTAATTAGTTTCCCTTACAATGAGGACTTTTCCCTGGAAAGACTCCGCTCTCCAACCGAAGGCACTTCCACACCCGGAAATATCTCGCCTTCCTACCGATAGCTCTTTCCCACCTCAACCTAAGGGACAACTAAAACTAATCCTAGTAAGCGCTAAGTTTACACAAGTGGCTTTACTCCTTTTCACCAAGGATACCACTTCACACAACAAGACCTAACACCCAGGTCTTCACAAACACAAATTTAAGAAACAATTAACAATTAAAAATACAACGGAAAGAGCTAAAAGTGAAACCAAGTGTTCATGCTCTTTTCCAAGCCTTGAATCCTCCAACTCGTCAAGTCGTGAAGCTTGAACAATTTCCGAGTTGAGGCAACAGCAGGCGGCGCTTGAAGAAGAACTCGACAGAGGAATAGGGCGTGCTGCAATCACTTTTTGGAAGGCTCGAATCTTCCTTTTAGATGCTCAATAATCACTGTGGGAATCAAGGAAGAAGTCTTAACACAATCATATGAGGTTATATTTATACCCTCGTGAAGCAACGACTGTTCAACAGATAAAAATCTATCTGTTACAGTTGTCGATCGAAGCGTCGGTCGAAGCATTGGTCGACTGGTCCTTCGACTGCTCATTTTTTACATGTGGTCGGTCGACCGCCAGACGCAGATCGCACGATCCGTGATCTTCGGTCGACCAGTTGGTCGACCGATGCGATCCGCATCTACGCCTTTCAGCAGGTTGGTCAACCGATAGGTCGACCACTGCTCTCTGCCTATTTCTGCCACCAATCGGTCGACCGAAATTGGTCTGGACTGGGCAGACTAGGTCTTTGCTTGGGTTTTTTGCTTCCGTTTTCACCACTACATCTACTTATATAACATTGATTAATTTTAAGATAAATAACTCGATAACATGATAACTTTACAACATAAATGTTATATAAGGATTATACCCCATTTGAGTTCAATAAAAATATCTAAAAAATCAAAATCCCTAAGGATCTAAATCTAGTTCTTGAGATCTAGTATAAAATGGAATTTTTCTAATTTTCCGGGTCAAGTATGGGTATGTTAGAGGCTTCCAAAAATTTCTTAAAAATACACCGTTATCTAGTTTTGACCCAAGGAACAATTACCGCCATTTTTTTTTATCAAGAAACTATCTAAGTCATATAGCTCTGCAAGGAGCTCCCTAGTCTTAGTAAATTTCATGATTTGGGGTTCAGGATAGGTTTTTGGGTTCTTATGCATTATGATGAGGAATTATAATATATCTAGACACCCTAAACCTAAACTCCCTTTCTTGAAGATTCTCGAGCGCCAACGAGCATCCTTGTCGATTTATCCGATTTCTTCGATCGAGGATGTCACGTGCTAACCGATATGGAACCTAAAAGACATTCTCAATGAAATCATTAGTCACATATTTGTTATCATCAAAACCATCAAAACCGATATTAAGGCTAAGGTTGAAACCCAAAGCCAACAGGTGCGAGTCCATAGTGGACGATTCCGTGCGACTCCAAAGTGGACGATTTCGGCGCGAGTCCACAGTGGACAATTCTGCACGAATCCAAAGTGGACGATTTCGGCGCACACGAGTCCAAATTGAACGATTTTAAAATTATAATTACGCCCAACTAAAATTAACCCTAATATTTATTCTACCATTCATTAACTAACCTAAATTTAATATAACAGTAAAAAAACTTAATTAATCTATAATTAACATATAATAAATATACAATTAATAAATAATTAATCTAAAATTAGTCCACGTTCAACACATAAATTCTACAAATAATAGATAATAAATAAATCTTAAAAAAATTAAAACCTAAGGTTAGGGTTAAACCCCTAATCAAATAGTAGTCGGCAGCTACTGTCGGCTACTGTTCATCTTGTTGGGGCCGAGAGATTTGGCCCCAAACCTGTAATCGGCGTGTAGACGCCGACGCTGGTGGCGACCGAATCAAAAAGGGGGTTGGCGGCGGAGAATACCTAGCTCACGGAGAAGAAGGGGTCAGCGGCGAGGGCAGTGCGACGGGCGGCGAGGCGTGACAACAAGACAGGTGGCGACGGTAGCGGTGACACACGGGAGAAGAAGAGAAGCATAAGAGGAAGGGTCAGGTGCGAACGCAAATAAAAGGTTTATCATCGACGACATCATTTCGCGCCACGTTCACACCATCAGTTAATAAGCGACGATCGATGCTAGCCGTGGCTAATGACATATTTTATATTAGCGACGGCTTGGAGCCCCTGCTAAGCCGTCGCTATGAAGTTATTTTATTTCGCACCCCGTGAGCGCCATCAGCTATGAGCGACGGCCTTAGGCGGTCGTATGCGAGTTGTGACTGATTTGGTTACATCAGCCATGATCGCTGTGGTCATCGGAAAGCCGTGAATAGTTCTGACGGCCTAGGCGGTCGTTGGTGAGCCTCGTGGCTGATAGCCAATATTCTAGTAGTGTGAGGAAATGCATGGTCATGCTCAAAATGAATTGATAAGAGTATCAATGTCATTTGTTAAGTCAGTCTACTCAGGAATCAAGAAACCGGGTTGAGCAATATAAGGATTATGTAATCCATGCCTTATGTTTGATCCAGATATTGCGTGACCAAATGACATAATTTCATACTGTGTTAGGTTTGTTCGGCTCTCCAACTTTCATTTAACTTGGGTAGTCATAATGTCTTGCTAGAGGTCACTTATGACTTGTGAGCCACAAATGAGATTTGGGTCTTCCGCAAACATTAAGTGAGCCTATATGATTGTACACATAGAGCGAACTGAATTGGGCTTTAGAGCCTACATGGTTGCACACAAGTAACCTATTAATTCTCTCTTTGGAATTAATTTCGAATTTGAAAAAAGAGTTTTCAAATCAGAATTAATTATTCTTCATTTTAATTGTTATTTTAAAATTGGAATTATGTTGATCATATTTTAGGTAATATATCTTTAATAATTATTATTAAAGGATACGCTAAAATTGGAATATCAAATTAAGGTAATTTGACTTTGGTAATTGTTATTAAGGATATGTAATATTCGACTATTTAAAATGTTTTAAGATTAGGAATATGGTCCTAATCGATGAACGGTTAAGATGACACGATCTATGTTTCTTGATGCGTTTATAAATATCCACCTATTGGTTTTTATACTTGATTATCTACTTTTGGTGGCTGCCGACCTCTTCAAGATAAGAAGCCAACCTTCTTTTGAAGGAAATCGAGCTCCTATTGTGGCAATCAACCTCAGCTCCACCCGAGAGAGAGAGAGAGAGAGAGAGAGCTCAAAAGGAGTTCTGTGTTTACTAAGACCGAAAGGAGTTTTGTGACAGTTGAGCTAGCACTCGAAAGTCGCCCAGTTCATCGGTGGGTGGAAACACCTAGGATCCAAAGCTAGATAGAGATCTTGAATTCGCGAAGCAAAAGATAGAGCTCAGTATTCAAAGGTATAAATATTAAACTTATATTGTTTAAAATGAGATGCATGGTTCTGCTTGTATAGAGGATCATTTTTGTTTTTCCGCTGCGCAAAATTTTTGTTGCTTGCTCAGTCCTCGCTGACCCAACATGAATCCCTCCTCTTTCTTCTTCTTCCATTGAGGCGATGACCCTCTTTGGTGGTTATGGCTAAAGTCATTATGTAATTCTTAGGATGCAAGTCGACAGTGATGAAAACCAAACCAAAGGTATCAAGATCTAAACCTAAATAATCAAAAACTGCCCTTAGTGCAATTTCGATCGATTGTTCAATCGATCAATCATCGACTAGTCTTTTATCGACAGGCCAAAGGCGTGTTTTTCAGTCTTCAACAGGCGGGCAAACAACTAGTTTTTCAATCGTTGTGATTTATTTTTCTCGAGTCTTCAATGGGAGGGTTGTAATCTTATCTTATAAATCCTCTTTGTACATTACAATTTAATGTAGTGTATTTGGTAGAAATCCTAAATGGAGAGCTTAGGTGGTGAATGTAGACTTGATTAGAAGTCGAACTATTACAAATTTTTTGTATTAGTGTTATCTTTATTTGTGTGCTTAATTATTCAATTTGCTTTACTTTCAATTAAGAAATAAAATTTAAAATTATCATTTGTTGATTGTATTGATTAAATTGACATTAGATTAGTTTTTTGATAATCGATTGTGGAGGCAGAACTCGACTCATAGTGTGTGTTCGCGATGTAGAGGAGGATAATATTTATTAAATTATTAATTTAAAATTTAATGAAATTCAGTAATTGATTAATTTAACATAATAATATAATATTATTATTGTTTTAAAAAGTATATTAACATATGGGCCTCAACACTGGTGCTCAAATTAAAATTTAATTATGAAGTACCTAATTTTTTCAGTATAACTGGGCCGATATTTGGGATTTAGATTCATGCACTTTATCTTGTGTTAGTATTCTAATTTATTATTTTAGAAATGTCGACACACATTTATGCATTTTTTATCCATATCAGTATTAAATTCAAATTTATTTAGCTTCTAACACCAGTATTTAAGGCATTAATGGCGTCATATGATCTCATTAATCTTGTTATTATGTAGAATGCCCGAGATTGGAGTGCATCACTCTCATGCAATAAGACAACAATTTTATCATATATGTTGATATATGTGCATTTCCATTACTCAACCTATCGTACATTAATTAATTTCTCTCATTAATTTCAATGCACTAATAATTAATTGACCCAACCAATTCTACATTTAAAATACGTACTATTTTGACATCTTACCTTTGATTTTGACTCAAAGTCGAAACAATGATAATGTTATTTTTCAATGATTTTAAATTTAAAAATAATAAAAACTTATAAAACTAAAAGAATTCAAATTGATTGGATGAAGATTACTTCCACTGTCCATCTGAAAATTCAAATCTATGAGAATGTGTTATTGTGTTGTGCATGTTGTCAAGCTACAGTGTTGTTGATGTGATGCAGGAGATGAGGAGGTGGGAGGAGTCCCAATTGTCCACACAGCACAGACCCACAGCAGTCCTTGTAATCAATAGACAAGGAAAGGAATGGGATGTCCATGATTAAGTTTAAGTTTAGATTTAGATGATCATCTCCACATAATATAAGACAAGGTCTGCATCCCTCAACTTTGATCTCAGTGCACACTTGTCATCCAATTGCACACCCCCAAATTGGTCCCTATATATATTAACAGTAAATTCAATTAATTTTAAATTGACCTTTATAATTGTACCCTTTTTTCTTTTTCTAAATTATTTTACTTAAATTTAAATCTTAGTACTACATGCATGCCTTTAATAAGTATAATTAAAAAGTTTATTTTTCACTGTTATAATTAGGTCAATAATAAAGTTGAGTTCATCTATGGTTGATATATATAGTTCAGGAGAAAATAAAAGTTGAGTTCATCTATATATGGTTGCAAATTGCACACGTGGTTCCATGACTTCGTGTCATGAAAGTGAAGGATACATGCATGCATGCATGTATGATAGATGGATGGATGATGATGGTTTTGTGAGCGTGACCATGGCATGTATATATTTATATCATGAAATAAATTGATGGCATGGTATTGTTGAGTTATTTATTTGTTCTTATCCCAATATGATATGCATATAGTTAAGGTTTGTTTCGTTTGGTGGTGGTGTTGATTTAGAATGATGCTTGGTTTTTTCTGCAAAGTTGGCCACACCTTTCTCTCACCTACAACACTAACACTGTTTTATTCTGTGTACAGTTGCAGGAATAATTAGGTGTCAACTATTTTTATCACTATCAGGACTTCAATTTAATAAATATTCAACAGATCCGGATTAATTGGTTAATTTTTTTCAAAATCTAATGTTTATTGTACCTATATATTATCATATACATATTAGTAGTAGTATTTTTTTTACTATATTTAATTACATTACCATCCGTGATGTATCTTTTCTCCAAGTTTTGAAATGAGCCTCCTCCATCTTCCAATCATCTTTTTCTATTTAGAAGGATTTATTTGCTTTATGATATATTTGCTTCATTAAATAAAATGTAATTGGATTGGATAATAAATAATGATGATTTAAATATAATTTTTTAAAATTTTGTGTACATCGAATATAATATCAATTTTATATTCTTCTATTATTATTTTCTTCTAATCCATTATCCACGTATTAAACAAACAATGAATATCAAATCATCCCTTATGATATCCTCTCTTATCATACGAAGCAAACAGAGCCTTATAAGACAAAGAGAAATATAATAAGATATGCATTTTAATTCATATTTATTTGTTTAGTTCATGGATTAGAAGAAAATATAAAAATATTATTATATCAGGGGTATATACTAGATTCAAAAGTTCTATCCAATACTATATTTTATTTATTATTCTATCATGTCTAATTGTAATTAATCCAATGAAGTAAATAAACCATAATGGTTTGTTTGCTTTGTAGGCGAAATGACGACACTAGAGGGGGGGTTGAATAGTGTGTTTACTAAATTAATTAGCCTAAATTCGATTTTAATCATTTTCTTAAATCGTTTAGACAATTTGCAATCTTACGATTTGATACGAAAGTGAAATAACCAATTAAGCACAAGCAATAATAAATAACAATGCAAACACAAGATTTATAGTGGTTCGACCCCAATGCCTACTCCATTACCTAAGCACCCCGCTTAGAATTTCCAAACTAGTTTTACTAGATCAATGTTCGTTTCGCTTACACAGAGAACTTTGACTTGAAGAGTCTCACTCTCGACCTAAGGTACTTCCATACCCGCAAGTCTCCGCCTTCTTATCGAGAGCACTCTTCCACCTTAACCCTAATTAAGGGACAACTCGAACTAATCCTAGTAAACTACTTTTACAAAAGTGGCTTTATACCTAACACCAGGTAACCACTTATACCCACAAGACCTAACAGTCTAGGTCTTACAAACTCAACTTCAAAGAAACGATAAATTAACAGTTAAAAATACAAGTGAAAAGAGCTTAAGGGAAAACCAAGATTATCTACTCTTTTCCTAGCCTTGTAGCCTCCAACTCGCTAGTGAATGTGCTTTGAGTCAAAGCCGTGTTGAGGAGTAGTTGGCGTTTGAAGACGAACTCAACAGAAGAACAGAGCGCGCTGCAATCGATCTTTGGAAAGCTTAAATCCCTTCTTAAATGCTCAATAAAATCTGTAAGATTAAGGGAAGAAGATAAAATGAATTATATGAGGGTGTATTTATACCCTGCTGAAGAAACGACAGCTTAACGGATAGTTTTCTATCTGTTGCAGGCCACCGGTCGATTGGTCAGTCGACCGACCAATCGACCGACCAATCGACCGCTCACATCGATCGCCGCTTACTCTCTATGTGCGGTCGATCGACGGGTCGATCGCCCGATGCAAGACTCGCGATCCGCCATCCGGTCGACCGATGCGAGTTGCGTTAGCGGCTATCCGCAGGTCGGTTGATCGATTGGTCGACCGACAGAGCTACTACCCATTTTGGGCTTCGATCGGTCGACCGCCCGATCAACCGAAGTAGCTTCTGCCTCTTTTAGGCACTGTTTGGTCGACCGATCGGCCGACCGAAATGGCTGGTGCCATTTTCCTTACCGTATTCGGTCGACCGTCCGATCGACCGATCTTAGGTTGAATTGAATTTTTAGCCCTTTTTTCTTCCGCGCTTCATTTTCGAGTTTCGGTTTTCAACGAGCATCAACATGGAGAGCTTTCATGTGATCTTTAAGCCTGTCCAATGCGACTTTGGTGCACTCATCGATCTTCAAAAAACTTCCGCGATGAACCCGAGCGCGACGATCAATGTCCTTCCGATTTATCAATTTCTCTGATTTTTCCGATTGATGACATCGAACGCTAATTGATATGAAACCTAAAAGATTTCTTAGTAAAATATTAGTTCCATGTTTGTTATCATCAAAACCGAGATTAAGAGATTAAGACCAAGGTTGAAAATCTAAAGCCAACAATCTCATCCTTTTTAACGATGACAAACATCCTTAAGAATATATATATATATATATATATTAAAGCATATAGGATATCAACTAAGGGATTTCTCCCCCTATCAACATGCATATCTATATAATTAAACTCCCCCTATCTATATGCATGAATTTTCTATATTTTTCTCCCCTTTGCCTATAATTTTCTCCCCAATTTTCCTATACATTTCTCCATATTTCTCCCCATTTTGACTTATATTTTCTCTATAGTTTTCTCCTAATTTTCTCCCCCTTTTGACATCAATCAAAAAGGGCAAGAAAGGACAATCTAGTTAAAGGGATGAAACACAATATTTTTTTTTCTTTTCATGAAGTTGAGACTCTAAAGATTATTTTCATGAAACATGAAAATCTCAACCAAAGAGATGGAAAACAATATTTGATATGAAACAAAATCATAGATACAATTCAAAACTAAATCATGTATGCACTCGCGTATGAATGTACTCATATTTTTTTCATGACATTTTTAGATTTCATTCAAACTTCCAAAATACAAATATTTAGTCATGCAAAATATGAATATCAAGTTTGAAGTGAACTAATGTCATTTGATCCAAATATGAACTTAGCATGTTTTCATTTGAAATAAGCATGAAAGACATGAAAATGCTAAGTCTCAAGTTTTGCTATCTACTCATGTTTTCTCATATTTAGGCATCTAGACATCAAACATGAGAGAATATAAGTCTATGAATTAAGTTTGGGCTTAAGATGAAATTTTTAAGTTACTTTGTTGACTTAGGTCAACCTATACTTCAAGTTTTCAAAAATCAAGCTTTAAGTTTATACAAAATCATATTTTGACAAATATTTTTGAAACCAAATTTTTTGGACGAAAATTTTGATACCAATTATTGAATGGCCATTTGAAATGCATGTATCAAGTTTGAACTAAAAAGAATTTTCAAAGACCATTTTTTATCTTATATTGATTTTAATGAAAATACTAGATATTTCAAGCTAACATTCAAGAATTCAAAATCATTCTTAGAAATGATTTTACTCAAGAAATTACGTGAATGATATAAAAAATGGAATCCAAATGGTATTCATGAGTTTTCATTTGAAGTTTTTGAAGAAGAATCAAAGTATCAGAAAGATTAGTGTTTCAAGAATGATGATACTTTGTGTTTTGAAATCCAACTCTAAAATTCCATTATTAATTAGATTCTTGATGAAATATTTTGAAATTTTTACTGAAGAAACTAGGTTTTTCAGTGAACGTCCAGTTTCAAGAATCATTTAAAAAGATTTTTTTATATTTTCCTAGAAATAACTAAAATTGTACCAATTGTAGGTTGAAATGATATTTTTGTAGTTTTCAGTTATTCTTAAAACTTCTTCAATTTTCATTCAAACTTTCATGACACCACATGATGGTCATGTAAAGAGTATATGTCAAGTTTGAAATGAAAATTATTTCCTTAAGGTTAAGATATCAACCTAGCATGATTTTATTCGAAACTAACCTAGTTTTTATGAAACTTGCTAAGTTTCAATCTTAACATTTACTCATGATTTTTCAAATTTAAACCTATGGATACCTATTATGAGTAAATCTAAACATGTTCCTTAAATATGGATTGAAAATGAAACCTTTAAGTCAACTTATTGACTTGGGTCAACTTGGTTCAAAAGAGATGAGCATGAATTGACCTCTATATCATTTTATTCATATCCATATGAATTTTTTACTCTAAGTGCTTGGAAATATGTCATACCTATTCCTAAACATGTTTATAAAGTTTGAACTTAAAATGAAATGCCCAAGTCGATTTATTGACTTGAGTCAAACTTCTCAAGCTTAAGTCCTCTAAATTGACTTAGTTTTCAATTTACTCAATCTCTTATGAATTTTCAATTTTAAACAAATGACAACTAATCATTAACACACATAAACATGTTCATCAAATTTTCAACTTAAGATGAAGTCTCTAAAGAAAAGTATTAACCTAGTTCAATTTCATAAATATCATGATATCATGAAATGAGCTAAGTTATCAAATATTTTCTTACTCATGAAGATTTAAATTTTTATCATACAAAATCAATCATGAGTTTATAGAGACATCATTAAAGCATACATATTTAAGTATTATACTAAGATTTTTGCAAAATTAAATTCATACCTTATTCTTAGAAATTTTGCTCAACTTTTCATTTCCTTTTTCATTTTCTTTTATATAGCATTGCCTTTCATTAACATTCACAACATGCAAGTAGACTTCATTAGTAGCATAATGAAATAATATGCCTACTAGCAAACTAACATACTAAATAGCACAAGTTTAATGCAAAGTTTCATTAAAAGAAAATTCAACTTATGCTAGATAGTAAAGATTGATTTAATTTTCTTTTTTTACCATGATATCAAAATGAATGTAAGGAGATCTTTGGATGTGAAACATTTGAGGAATAAGATCTCTACCCATGTTAAATTAGTTTGGACTTATAAGAATGTCTCTAATAATAGATATTTACCTAGAGCAAGTTTCATTCAATGAAATTTGTCTAAGTGCTAAAATTTTACCTACTTATGAAAATTCAAGGGTTTAACTTGCAAATCCTAATCATGAGTATAGAGATATAATTTTAGCTTAAGCATTGTGGTATACCAATAAGATTTTGAATTTATCAAAGGTATACCTTATACTTGAAAATTTACCCAAACTAATCTTTCTCATTCTAGTTATTAGCCTTCGTAAGATACTTATAACTTGCAAGTAAGCTACACTAATATTTTAGAAAAAATATAGCTACTTAGCAAGCTAATCAAACCAAAAAGCAAAGAGAAGCATTAAATATCATTATAAAAGTTTACTTTGCTAAATAGTTTGAAATCCCTTTTAAAGATGAAATCGAGTCATACCAAAATGAATTTTTAGATATCACAAATGAAGTATAAATAAAAATATGATCTCTAATCCTTCCAATTGGTTGAAAATCGAAAGCCACAATTAGCCTACGATTTAAAACCGCAAGGTCGCTTAGGCCCATTACTGGCCACTTAGGTCTCCGAGGAAATCGAGAAATCAAAATCAAAAATCATTTTATAAAAGCATATCATGAGTGGAAAATCTACTCAACTTAAACATGTATCATAACTCCAACTTAAATAAAACAAGCCAAAGTAAGGAGATGATACCAAAATATTTGATGCTAATTTTACCTAAGGCATCTAGGTGAAAGCTTGAAGTTGCAACCATAAAAGGATTCTTCATTCAACTCTTTGGTCAACTTCAACTCTTCATCAATCTTTTACCCTTTTGGGGTAACTCCTCCTACAAGAGAAGATGAGACTTTTGGTACCCAAATGACTTTGGGTCCTTGAGGGTGAGTTGGCCTAGGAATCTAAAGTGTCTTAACTACGCTTGGATTTCTTTTAAAGGCACAATCATAGATAGCATAGCAAAAAATACCACAATAAAAATAATGTCAATTGAATTTCATTTTATTTATGCTATGGACATTAGATCTATCATTTGAATGCTTGACATATGAAACATGATGAGTATGAGCATTCTTAGAAACCTCATTCATCTTCTTATAATTATGAGGTCTAATGGTAGAATGCATGACATAAGAGGCGTGAAGAGCATGAGCATTCTTAGATAAAACATTTTTCTTTTGAAGTTTCCTAAATAAGACATTTTGATTTTTAGAATTAAAAGAGGAAGTATTAACTTTCCTACTCAAAATCAACATCTCATTTTTCAAATCATCTATGGATTTATGCAATGCATGCAATTGAGATTTTAACTTGCAATTATCATTTTCAAAATTGTTATTTTTAAGCTTCAAATCCTTAAGCTCATGTTCTACATTATCATGGCATGAATCAAATGATTTAGATCTCAATTTTTCATTTTCTAGTTTGGATTCATGCAAATGAGAATTAAGCATCACATTTTTCTTTTTCAATCTTTTATTTTTGTTATCTTTTCTAACAAGCAAGACATACATTTTTTGACATTCATCAACTAGTTATTCATATGACATATTGAATGAACTAGAAGAGCTAGTACTAACATTATTATTATTATGACTAGAAGGAAAAGAGTGTACCTCATCTTTGGTGCTTATGAGGCAAACTTTTGAAGTAACTTCATAGTCATTGCTAGAGGGTGCTTCAAATGAGTGAGAGGTGGAGGTGGAAGCACTTGACCTCTTCTTTGCTTTGTTCTTCATGCTTGGGCAATTTTTCTTCACATGCCCCTTTTCTTTGCAAGCATGACAAATTACTTTTCTTTTTCGGCTCTTGGTGCTACTTCTTTGACTAGAAGAGCTATGGGCATCAAAACCAAGATTAGTAGTAGGTGAGTGACCATTGTCATCACCACCTTCACTAAAAGTGCCAATCTATTCGATTTTGGCATGATTATATAAAACAATTAAAGTGACCCATAAATCAAAAGCCGAAGAGCAATGCATGACTTTTTCTAGGAAGCCATTTGGTAATATGCAAAGTATATAATTTATGACATCTCCATTAAATTTAAATATTTTCTTATCTAATTCACTTCAAACATGCATGTCTAGCGTAGGTTCAATGTATTCTAATTTCAACATGTTATAAACACCAAAACCTCTAGTGTTTAAGTAGGTGTACATCGATCCTAAACTTCCAAAGATCAAAGTTCGAGTCATCGAACCTAGGAGGTGAAGACACTACACTCTCTAGAGCCTTTTCTAGATCGAGTCTAGATGTAGACGAGATGGTGAAATCTCAATCCACGACCCGCTCTGGTACCAAATATAGGCAAAATGGCAACACTAGAGGGGGTGTGAATAGTGTGTTTACTAAATTGATTAACCTAAATTCAATTTTAATCGTTTTCTTAAATTGTTTAGGCAATTTGCAATCTTACGATTTGATACAGAAGCGATATAACCAATTAAGCACAAGCAATAATAAATAACAATGCAAACACAAGATTTATAGTGGTTCGGCCCCAATGCCTACTCTACTACCGAAGCACCCCGCTTAGGATTTCCAAACTAATTTTACTAGATTAATTTTCGTTTCCCTTACACATAGGACTTTGACTTAAAGAGTCTCACTCTCGACCTAAGCTACTTCCACACCCAAAAGTCTCCGCCTTCTTATCGAGAGCACTCTTCCACCTTAACCCTAAGGGATAACTCGAACTAATCCTGGTAAACTATTTTTACAAAAGTGGCTTTACACCTAACACCAGGTAACCACTTATACCCACAAGATCTAACAGCCTAGGTCTTACAAACTCAACTTCAAAGAAACGATAAATTAACAGTTAAAAATACAAGTGAAAAGAGATTAAGATAAAACCAAGATTATCTACTCTTTTCCCAGCCTTGTAGCCTCCAATTCGCTAGTGAATGTGCTTTGAGTCGAAGCCGAGTTGAGGAGCAGTTGGCGCTTGAAGACGAACTCGATAGAATAACAGAGCGTGCTGCAATCGATCTTTGGAAGGCTTAAATCCCTTCTTAAATGCTCAATAAAATCTGTAAGATTAAGAGAAGAAGATAAAATAAATTATATGAGGGTGTATATATACCCTTCTGAAGAAACGGTAGCTCAACGGATAGTTTTCTATCCGTTGTAGGCCGTCAGTCGATTAATTGGTCTGTCGACCGACCGATCGACCGCCGCTTACTCTCTGTATGCGGTCGATCGATGGGTCGATCGCCCAACACAAGAATCACGATCCGCCATTTGGTCGACCAGTCGGTCGACCGACGCGAGTTGCGTCTGCGGCTATCCGCATGTCGATCGACCAACAGAGCTATTGCCCATTTTGGGCTTCGATCGGTCGACCGCCCGGTCGACCGTACTAGCTTTTGCCTCTTTTAGGCACTGTTCGGTCGACCGACCTGCGGATAGCCGCAAACCGCCCAATTGACCGAACTTAGGCTGAATTTAATTTTCAGCCCTTTTTTCTTCCGCGCTTCGTTTTCGGGTTCCGGCTTCCAACGAGTATCAACATGGAGAGCTTTTTTGTGATCTTTAAGCCCGTCCAATGTGACTTTGGTGCACTCGTCGATCTTCAAGAAACTTTCGCGACGAACCCAAGCGCGACGATCAATGTCCTTCCGATTTATCGATTTTTCCGATTGAGGACATCGAACACTAACTAATATGGAACCTGAAAGATTTCTTAGTAAAATATTAGTTTCATGTTTGTTATCATCAAAACCAAGATTAAGAGATTAAGACCAATGTTGAAAACCTAAAGCCAATATGCTTTACTGGATAGAATTGGATAGGATATGATATCAAATCCCGGAGTATTGGATAAGATTTTTTTAAATTCGATGTACATCGAATATAATATTAATTTTATATTTTTCTATTTATATTTTTTTTTAATTCATGCACTAAACAAACAAATGATATAAATATATCTCCAATCTTATTTTTTTCTATCCTATGAAGCAAATATGCCCTAAAAATTTAGTCTCACTAGCTTCATTCATTTGTATATAAAATATTTTTACCTTAATTACCATCACTTCACGGCATCACACGTATAATTATATATGCTATATAATATTTTTAATAATAAAATATTTTTTCATTAAAATACTCTACTATGTCATTAATTAGATGAAACTTTTCTATTAGTGTTATATAATAAACCGGTTTAATGGATCACAATGGTGGCTAAAATTTAGGTCTCAATTGTGAATTTGTTATTCTATTAACATGAGAATAGAACAGAAAATAATTAAAAAAACACACACAGTTGGTTAACAAGGAATGAAATTTTAATTTGCGAGTGGAAGGACATTAATTTTTTCCCTAGTGGTGGGTATTTACGTGAGAATAAAAAATTAAATAAGATCGTGAATATTTTTGTGATTATCATATTGTGAGATTTAACTGATATATATTAATTTCATTACTATTACTTTATCCTTATTTTTTTTAGTATTTTTCTTTATAATATACTTTTTATATATTTGCTAATTAGTTAGTTCTTATTTTAAAATTCAAAATTAATCCAAGTTTTAATATAACCAATACAGTTATAATTAATTGATTAAATCTAAATTTATTCAAAACAGTATTTTTTATTAAAAATATCACTTTTGTCATATTTTGTAATACTAGTGCCCGTATCTTTGATTTCAGGTTGAGATTTAGTTCGCGCGTAGGAGCGAGTCGGAGAGATTATCGGATATTGTGGTCTGAGGGTCGACTTACGCACATACACAATTGAATTTTTGAGTTAATTTTGATCTTATTGAGACGGGTAGGGTGTCACGAGTCGGTTGGTGCGATCTGACTAAATTTTGGACTCATTTTGGTGCGGACTCAAGTGTAGAGGGCAAATTGGTCATTTCACACTTAATTAGAATTAATATTATAAAATATTGTTTTGTGGGGATTATGCATGAAATTCTAGACTTGTGCAGGCACCCCCAAGGAGAGCGCACGCAAGTAGATGAGGAGTGGTAAGCAGATCTTTGAGAGGACTTTGGCGTGAATTTGGCCGGCGATCATCGGAGCACGACGAGGGGAGTTCGTCTACGAGGTGAGTGGCTCTAAACCTTTAAGTGCATGTTTGCTTCCTAGCATAAGGAAGGATATGATAAGGGATGGATTAATATCCATTATTTTTTTAGTGCATGGATTAGAAGAAAATGAGTATAAAATTTATATTATATCCGGTGTATACTGGATTTAAAAAATATATATCCAATCTACTCTCATTTATTATCCAATCATATCATATCCTATCCAATGAAGCAAACATACCATTAGGCTTTTGCCCTCTTAAGGGCAGCCCCTTGAATTAGATGAGTTGTTTTGAATGAATCGAATTCTTGTGTTGATTCTCTTATTTTTTCGAAGTAAATTGGTTGTATTTATGCTCCATGAGATGCGGTTAGTTTAGGGTAGCCCAAGGGTGGATTGGCCGGATGGACATCCTAATTGAATAGGATTTTAAGGGCCGTTTGTTGGCCTAAGATTTTCTACCTTGGTCTTAATCTCGGTTTTGATAATAATAAACATGAAACTAATGTTTCATTGATAAATATTTTTAGGTTTCATATCGATTAGCTCACTTGATGTCCTCGATCGGAAATATCGAAGAAATCAAAAAATTGGAAGGGCATTGATCGACGTGTTCGGGTTCGTCGTGGAGATCTCTCAAAGTTCGACGTGTGCACCAAAGACGTCCTGGATGAGTCTAAAAAATACATGGAAAGCTCTCTAAGTTGATGCACACTGAAGACCGAAAGCCGAAAATGAAATGCACAAGAAAAATTCACAATAAAATTACCCTGCCCAGATTTTGGATGACCGATCGGTAGAAGAGGAAATCTAGTAGAAGGCAATTCGATTGATCGAATATGGTGAAAAATTGGCAGTAGCCAATTCGGTCGACCAGTCGGTCGATCGAAGTGTGCCCAAAAGCGGTAGATTTCCTTTGGTCGCTCGGTGATCGCTCGGTCGATCGACCAACGATCGACCATCAAACGACCAGGCGTCGGTAATGGGCAAAAATACGCCAGTTGACGAGCCATTTCATTTGGAGGTTATAATTAAATACCCACCCCAAACTCTCTTCCAAGCCTTAATGATGCTCATAAACCTCAAAGAGTGACCTTTAGCATCCTCCAAGCTCCTCATTGATCAAATCCTTCAAACCTAGCTCTTGATCCCTCATCTTCAAGTGCTCTTCATTGGAGGGCTCATCAAGTGTGCTAGGGTCAAGAAGAAGAGATGTTCTTATTGTGATAAGTCCTCTTTACTCTCTTCTTGTAATTAAAGTATTTTTATTTTGTTTTGAATTGATTTACTTGAGCTTGTAAGAAGACCTAGTGTTAGGTCTTGTGATTGGGTGGTATCCTTAGTGTAGAAGGTGTAAAGTCACTTGTGTAAACTAAGTTAGGAGTAGGTCGTATGAATTGAGCTGGGAAAGCTCACTCGGTTGGAAGGCGGGATACTTTCGGGTGTGGAAGTGCCTTCGAGGTGAGTGTAGGATCTTTCTGGTGTAAAGTCCTTAATTATAAGCTACTCATAATTTAGTGGATTTCGGTGTGAAATCCTAAGCACAGTGCTTAGGTAGTGGAGTAGGCATTGGGGCCAAACCACTATAAATCCTTGTGTTAGCATTGATATATTGCATGTGTTAATTGCTTTATCGTTAATCGCTTCCTCATTTAGTCATTCAATCGCGAATTACCTAAGTAATCTAAGAAAAGATTAAAATTGAAATTAGACGACAAATTTAGTTAACACACTATTCACCCCACCTCTAGTGTGGCTATTTCACCAATAATTAGTATCAGAGCGGGTAGTAGTTTTAGATTTTACCATATCTTCTACAATTTGTCTCGATCTTAAAATGGCACTAGAGTCGGTAGCGTCTTGACCTCCTAGGTTCGATGAATCGAACTTTGATTTTTGGAAGTCTAGGATGTACACCTTCTTAAAGACTCAAGGTTTAGGTGTTTTTAATATGGTAAAAATTAAATATATTGAACCTAAGGAAGACATGAATGCATGGACCCAAGAACAAATTGATATGTTTGAATTAAATGCTAAAGCTACAAATTGCATATTTTGTTCTTTGGAAAATAATGTCTTTGAAAAGATCATGCATTGTACTTTCGCATTCGATATTTGGGCTACCTTAAACATGCTTTATAATTATGCAAAAACCGAAGAGCTCAATACGTTTAATGTGGGGAGTGATGACAATTGTTATCCACCCAATGCTAATATGGTTTTTGAAGCCCATAGTGCCTATCGGAAAAGGAAGGTGATTTGCCATGTGTGCAAAGAAAAAAAACATGTGAAGAAGAACTGCCATACTATGAAGAACGAGGCAAAGCTGAGGTTGAATGCTTCCATATCCTCATTCCACTCAAGTGAAGCATCCTCTTGCCATGACTATGAAGTCATCTCAAAAGAATGCCTCATGAATGATAACAATGAGGTACACTCCTCTCCTTATAGTCATGTTAATAATAATGATAGTATTAACTCGTCTAGCTCTCATGATTTTGAAGAATTGATAGATGAGTATAAAAACATGTATGCCTTGCTTTTGAAAAAAGGATAAGGAAAACAAAAGAATTAAAAAGGAGAATTCTAGACTTAGTTCACATATGCATGCTCTAGAATTAAAAAATGAGAAATTGAAATCTAGCTCATTTGATCCTTGTCATGATATGTTGAAACTTGAGCTTAATGACTTAAAGCTTGAAAATGAAAACTTGAAAAATGGTTTCAAAATTGAGAATGAGATTTTGAAAAATGAAAACTCAAAAATCAATAAAGAAAATCTTATGTTAAAATCTCAAATGCATGCTTTATATAAATCGATGAATGACTTGAAAAAAGAGATTTTAGTATTGAGTAAAAAGGTAAATGAATTTACAAAGTTTCTACCTCTAAGAATCCAAAAAGGAGAAATAACACTTTTGATAATACTCATGCATCTCATGCTTATCATGTTAAGTATTCTACCTCTAGACCTCATGATCATAAGAAGATGAATGTTTCTCTAAAGAATGCTCATGCTCATCTTAGTTCAATTGACAAGCATTCTAATAATAAATCTCATGTCCATAGAAAAAACAAAAAGAAATTTAATGGACATTGCTTTTGTTATGGTGTTTACGGGCATGTCATTTATGATTGCGCATTCAAGATGAACCCAAGTGGTGTTAAGGCACTTTGGGTAGCTAAGCCCTCTAACCCCCAAGAACCCAAAGCCATTTAGGTACCAAAGATTTCATGTTCTCTTGTAGGGGGAGCAACCACACAAGGATGAGTTGATGATGGTTGATGGGAGTTGCATGAGGACTTAGAGCTTCACCAAATTCAAGTTGCAACTTCACATCCTTTGGATGCCTTCGGTGTGAAGAATCGGCATCTAGTTAATTTGATATCATCTCCTTGTTTCGTCTAGTCTGAAAATTGGAGTTTATGATATGTGAATGATTTTGGTTAATTCTTACCGCTCTAAATATGGTTTTATCAAATGATTTTTTATTTTTTATTTCCCGATTTCTTCGGAGACCAATGTGGCCTATAACGGGCCTAAGCTATCTTGCGGTTCTAAATCATTGGCTCATTGTGGCCTTTCAATTTTCAACCAATAGGAAGGGTTGGAGATTTTATTTTTCAAATATTTCATATTTTGAGATCTCTTGATTCATTTTGTTATCATAAATGATATATGTGAAAATGAATCTATGCTATTTAGTGAAGTTGAATTTAGAAAATGTTGCTTAGTTTTTTTTACTTCGTTATTTAGTTTGATAACTTGCATATAGATTTGATTTCATTTTCTATTTATGAAGTATACTTGCAAGTTATGAGTAATTAACAATGGAAGACTATGTCAATGAAAAATAAAAAGTTTGGCTAAATTCGCAAAGATGAGGTATATCTTTGGTTATTGCATATTTCTTGTTCAATACCTCAATTTTCATGTTCAATTGATGTCTCTTTACTCATGATTGAAATAACATGAAAAATGATTGAAATATCATGAGTAGGAAAATTCTTAGAACTAAGGCAATTTTTCATTGAGTGAAATGCCCTAGTTTAGAACTTGTCATTAGATACTTACTTTTTAAGTTCAAACTCATGAATCATGTTTAGATATACACATGATATGCTTCTAGGTGTTTAGAGTTGAAAATTCATGTGTAGATCATCAAAGTGATATGTAGATCATCTTAGGGAACTCAAAATTGAAAAAGTTTGACCTAAGTCAACAATTTGACTTAGAAATCTCATTTTGAGCCCAAATTTCACAAACATGTTTAGATTTACTCATGTTAGGTGTATATATGTCTAAGTTTGAAAAACCATGAGTAAAGGATAAAAATTGATACTTAGCAATTTCATGTTAACATGCTTATCTTTTGATTGAAATCATGCTAAGTTGAAACATTAGGTAAATGACTTCAAACTTGATATACATGCTTTAAATGCTCATATCTTGGTATTTTGAAAGTTTGAATGAAATCTAAAAATGTAATGAAAGATTCACTTATTTACGAAAATGTCATTAAAGTATCATTCATCCCAAGTGCTCATTTCTCGATACTTTAGATTTTCTTCGAAATCTTTCAATGAGACGTCAAGTATGATATTCTAATTCTATTTTTGGTATCATTATCATTATTATTTAAGAAAAATCATTTCTAAAATGACGTTTGAAACTTCGACTAATACGTGTAATATCAATACTTGAATTAGTACATGATTTCCAAGGTTTAGATTATATTGATCATTCTATGATATCATGTATTAATTAGTCTCACTTGTATGTACATTTTTCATCCCTTGAGTTATGATATTCTTTTCTTGCTTTTTTTGATTGATGTCAAAAGGGGGAGAAAAATATAGGTAAAGGTATAGGAAAAAGGGAAGAAAATATAGGAAACACATGCATATAGATAGGGGAGTTTATTTTCGTAGATATGCATGTTGATAGGGGGAGAAATCCCTTAGTTGATATCCTTTGTGCATTAATATATATATTTTCTTAAGGATGTTTGTCATCATAAAAAAGGGGGAGATTGTTGGTAAGGTTTTTTACCTTGGTCTTAATCTCGGTTTTGATGACAAACATGGAACTATTGTTTCATTGAGAAATATTTACAGGTTCCTTATCAATTAGCTCTTGATGTCCTCGATTGGTAATATCGAAGAAATCGGAAAATTAGAAGGACATTCATCGACGTGTTCGGGTTCGTCGTGGAAATCTCTCGAAGTTCGACGTGTGCACCAAAGACGTCTTGGACGAGTCTAAAGAACACATGTAAAGCTCTTAAAGTTGATGCACGCTGAAGTTCGAAACCCAAAAATGAAGCGCGCAAGAAAAATTCACAAGAAATTTGCCCTACCGAGATTCGGTCGACCGACAGAATAGGAAATCTGGCAGAAGACAATTCGGTCAACCGAATATGGTGAAAAATTGGCAGTAGCAAATTCGGTCGACCGAAGTGTGCCTAAAAGCGGCAGATTGCCTTCGGTCGCTCGACGGTCGCTCGGTCGGTCGATCGATTGGCAAGCGATCGGGCGTCGGCAACGGACAAAAATACGCCCGTTGATGAGCCATTTCGTTTGGGGGTTATAAATACCCACCCCAAACTCTCTTCCAAGCCTTAATGATGCTCATAAACCTCAAAGAGTGTTCTTTAGCATCCTCTAAGCTCCTCATTGATCAAATCCTTCAAACTTAGCTCTTGATCCCTCATCTTCAAGTGCTCTTCATTGGAGGGTTCATCAAGGGTGCTAGGCTCAAGAAGAAGAGGTGTTCTTATTGTGATAAGTCCTCTTTACTCTCTTGTTGTGATTAAAGGATTTTAAGGGCTGTTTTGGTTGTGAGATCGTTCACCTCAGATGAATTCATAGAAATTATCTTGCTCTTAGTGCTTAAAGCCTAGGCTAGTTGAAAATGTTGGGAAGTTAAACCTCATCTTCTCTTAGGGCATGCAGCCTTCTGGATCCTTAAGTTTAAAGGGTTGTAGGTAATAAATGTGAGGGCTAAACTTGTATTCAATGGCTGAAATCCCTCTTGTAGATGGCGACATGGAGCAATGTCTGGTGTGGCATGAGCATTCTTACCAACTGTTTGGTGAAATATCACACCCATACAATTATATTTAAATCTCAATCTTTCTTAAGTAGAACTTTATGACGACGTGGGGTATGTGATTAGTAACTAAGTATCGATGATTTGGCTGATTTTAAGGGTCGAAAACCCCGCATTTAAGAGGTTTTGGGTGGAAGGCCTAAAAGTATGCAAATCTGCCCATAAATCTAAGTAGGAATGTTTGGCGCGTGTTTAGGAGGCCGAGATGCCATCCTACTCGTGTGAAATGTGGGGATTAATTCGTAGGATATATGTACAACCCTGATACCAAATTTCTGTAGATTTTGAGCTGGGGTTGATGTTGGCCTAAGGTTTTCTACCTTGGTCTTAATCTCAGTTTTGATGATAACAAATATGGAATTAATATTTCATTGAGAAATAATTTTAGGTTCCAAGTCGGTTAGTGCTAGATGTCCGCGATTGGAAAATTCAAAGAAATCGACAAGGACGCTCGTCGATGCGCTCGAATTCATCGAGTAGTTAGAGTTTAGGTTTAGAGTGTCTAGAATGTATATGTAATCCTCTTTTATGATGCAAAGAACCTGACATTCGGAAATGAAGAACGTGATAAGAAATCACAAAAAAACTGATTTCTCAGGTTCGGTCGCGGGGGCGATCCACCAAATCGAGCCTCGAATGCACAGAGTGCTCTGGTCACTAGGGCAGTCGCTTGGTTGGTCGACCGATGTTCGACCGGATCAGCGATCGTCGATCGGTAACGGGTAAATTTTTGCCCGTTGAGAATAGGTGTGTTGCCTCTTCTTTTCATGGCTTATAAATAGGAAGCCATAAGAGTCTTCCTCCATGATGTTGATCACTTATAACCTCCTTGATCTATCTTTTGATCAATCCTAATCCCTCATTGAGTCAATCTTATGAAAACCCTAGCTTGAACCTTTCATCTCTTTGATTGAGCATTTACTTCATTGCTTCATCATCAAAGGCATCAAGAGGAAGCTAGGTATCACACCCGAAATCCGGTATGACCGACCAGGATACGCCACATACCCCGAAGCCTAACGTCAAAACAACTATGCATAAACAAGAAATGAACCCAAACATTTTATGACATTTAAAGTTTAAAGGAAAACATCAAATCCTAAAAGAAACCCAACCACTAATTATAAAAATGCTAAAGGTTCAATTTATTTTCAAAACTTTAAGTCCAAACAAGAACACCCCAAACTAAGAAAAATGCGGAAACAAAATAACCGAGTCTACATGACTCAACAAAAATAGAAATGACTAGACTCGGTATCCTCCTCGATCACGACATGTCACATGACCCGCTGCCCTGCCACCACCAGCTGCGCTACAGCACCCCGGTACCTCTTTGATCTAACTCAAGTGCTGTAAAACAACAGTAATGGGGGTAAGTCCAACTAGGACTTAGTGATCAGATCAATTCTCAATCCACCAAATAAATCATCATGCATTAAAAAAACACAAATAACAGATATATAATGTAGCATCAACGTCAAGAGAAATCATCAATAATATATCCACTACTCTATGCATGAAATCAACATCCGTCAACAAGTATAAAATATCCTTAAAAATGATAAAACAAGCATCAGTAACACATCCACCACTCTACACATAATAACTGCATCCATCAATAAGTATAAGCACATCCACAACAATAAAATAGGATGAATGCAACACATCAATCATAAGCATGCTCCCCGGGCCCGTCGGTCCCACATAGCCACATAGGGTAGGTAGACGGGTGGCCGCCGAACTACCACCAAGCTCAGTGCTGTCTCTTTGGGCATGCCCTCCCCTCACCGGCACTGGCTCTTTCAATCCGTCTCTTTGGGGCATACATTCCCCTCACAAGTTGGGTCTTCGGACTATTTCTTTGGGGTATGATCTTCCCTCACCAGCCGAACTTCCGGAATAAGGCCAACGCAGTCTCTTTGGAGCATACCCTCCCCTCACCAGCGAGGCTTTCGGAAAATGCAACAAGCACATCACACAACCACACACGCAGGTAATAAAGGGTATGTCAAGTGCATACCTCATTCTCCACCTCCTCCTGCCATACATCACAACCACATATAGATATATATGTAGAAATAGTGTTCATAAATCATGAATACTCAGCACAGATAAACAATCATGAAATAGAATTATAGCACATCTAATCACTGTAAGAAATGAAGCACGTGTATCATGAAAGTAGCGCAAAAAGGAACTCCAACTGTAAATTAATGGACTGAAACAACAAGATAAAATAACTCGTCATAGGAATCACTTATCTAGGATAAGATTCACCTCATTAACTACTATATCCATGAATTATCTCAGATTGAACTATAAAAACATATAAAATATGATTTTTCAGCTTGGCACGCAAAATGAGGCATCGACCGCCTACTGCCTTCAAAATACGAAGGTCTGATAGAGAAACAAACCTCTCCAATGAATCCAAAACGTCGATTAGGTAAAATTTTATATATAACCTGAATATTTTTGCTAACCTTAAGGCCTCCAAATAATTATTTAGAATAATAAAAGAATTATCTTAAATTTATTTAATAAATCACTGTTACGAACGAATATAATGGTATTACAATCAATAAATCAGTAATAAAACCTAAGCCCTTCATCTAAACAGGATCAAATCACAGTCTTCCATCTAATATGATGCAATTATAGCCATCTATTTAACATGACACAATCTCAGCCTTACATCTAACTAGATGCAATTACAGCCCTTTATTTAACATGATGCAATCTCAGCCTTACATCTAACCAGATGCAATCACAGCCTTACATCAAACCAGATGCAATCACAACCTTACCTCTAATATGATGAAATCAGAGCCCTCTATTTAACATGATGCAATCTCAGCCTTACATCTAACCAAATGCAACCACAGCCTTCTATTTAATATGATGCAATCTCAGCCTTACATCTAACCATATGCAATCACAACCCTCTATTTACCATAAGGCAATCTCAGTCTTACATCTAACTAAATGAAATCACAGTTCTCTATTTAACATGATGCAATCTCAGCCTTACATCTAACAAGATGCAATCACAACCCTCCATCTACACAAGATCAAATCTCCGCCCTTCATTTCAATCAATTCAATCTAGCCCTTCATCTCATCCAAATCAATCTCAGCCCTCCATTTCATTTCCTCACCTAGGTTTCATCTACTCATCTTCCTCCTCCCCTCCACACTATCCCCTTACTTTACTTTGGTTCATTCAAGTTGGAGTAAGTATGATACTTGTTTAATTTGAGTTGATTTTATTCGCTCTTGATATGGTTTTATCAAATGATTTTCTAATTTTTGATTTCCGATCTCTTCGGAGACCTATGTAGCCTATTATGGGCTCATGCGATCTTGCGGTTCTAAATCATAGGCTAATTATAACCTTTCAGTTTTCAACCAATAGGAAGGGTTGGAGATCTATTTTTTAAATATTTCATATTTTAAGATCTCTTGCAAGTTGAGAAAAATGGTAAATTTGGAAGGCTAAAGAAAAATGTAAAAAAACTGAAAATTTTGGAATTTCTGAAGAAATGATGTATAAGTTTCATTTTAGCAAAATTCTTTAATAACACCTCTATTTTCTTGATTAAATGATTTCTCTATGCTCATGAATGACTTTGCATTATAATTGATTGAAATCTCATGAGTAGATAAAATTTTGTTACTTAGGCAATTTCATGTCATCTAGTTTGAATGAAATATACTCTAGGTAAAAATTCATCTTAGAGACTTTATTTTAAGTTGAAACTTAATGAACATGTTTGATTTTACTCATGATTTGCTTCCATGTGTTTAAAATTAAAAAATCATGTGTAAATGGATAAAATGATAACTAGCTCACCTTAGGAGACTCAAAATTGAAAAAGTTTGACCTAAGTCAATAATTAGACTTAGAAATCTGATTTTGAGTTTAAATTTCACAAACATGTTTAGATTTACTCATGTTAGGTGTTCATGTGTCTATGTTTGAAAAACCATGAGTAGAGGTTAAACATTGATACTTAGCAATTTCATGTTAACATGCTTGTTTTTGAATGAAATCATAATTTTGACCAAATGACATTATTTTCTTTTCAAACTTGATAAACATGCTTTAAATGATTATAGCTTGATATCTGGATAGTTTGAATGAAAATTGAAAACTTTTGAAAAATAACTAATATTTACGAAAATACCACTAGATTTCAGTTATTTTTAGAAAAATGCGAAAAACTTATTTTTGGATGATTCTCAAAACTGCATGTATAATGAAAAATCTAGTTTCTTGTATAAAATTTTCAAAAATTATCAGCAAAAATATGATTTGATATGGATTTTTTAAGTTGAATTTTGAAACTTTAAAGTATCGTTCTTTCTAAATGTTCAATTTTCGGATACTTTGATTTTTGGTCCAATTTTCAAATTAGACGTCAAGTATGATATTGTAATTCTATTTTTAATATCGTTCTCATTATTATTTAAGAAAAATTATTTCTAAAATAATTTTTGAAACTTTGATTGATACGTGTAGTATTGATACTTGAATTAGTACATGATTTCTAGTTTTTGATTATATTGATCATTCTATGATATTATGTTTTGATTAATCTCACTTGCATGTATGTTTTCATCTCTTGAGTTGAGATTTTCATGTTTCATGAAAAATAGTTTTAGAGTCTCAACTTTGACCATAGGTTGACTTTTCTTGTCCTTTTTGATTGATGTCAAAAGGGGAAGAAAAATATAAGTTAAAAAGGAAGAAAATATAGGAAAATCATGCATATAGATAGGAAGAGTTCATTTTTGATTGATATGCATGATGATAGTGGGAGAAATCCCTTGGTTGATATCCTTTGTGCTTTAATATATATATTTTCTTAATGATGTTTGTCATCATCAAAATGAGGGAGATTATTGGCCTAAGGTTTTCTACCTTGGTCGTAATATCAGTTTTGATGATAATAAATATGGAACTAATGTTTTATTAAGAAATGCTTTCATGTTCCAAGTCGGTTAGCGCTCGACGTCCGTGATTAGAAAAATCAAATAAATCGACAAGGACGCTCGTCAATGCGCTCGGATTCGTCGGGTAGTTAGAGTTTAGGTTTGGAGTGTCTAGAATGTATATGTAATCCTCTTTTATGATTCAAACAATCCAAAAACCAATCCCGAAATCCGAAAAAGAAGAACGCGATAAGAAATCAGCAAAAGAGCTGATTTGTCAACTTCGGTCGTAGGGGTGATCGACCGAACTGAGCTTGGAATTTACAGAGTGCTCTGGTCGTTCGGGCAATCACTTGGTCGGTCGACCGACATTCGTCTAGACCAGCGATCGACGGTCGGTAACCGACAAATTTTTGCCCATTGAGAAGAGGTATGCTGCCTCCTCTCTTAATGGCTTATAAATAAGAAGCCATGAGAGCCTTCCTCAATGATGTTGATCACTTCTAACCTCCTTGAGCCATCTTTTGATCAATCCTAATCCATCGTTGAGCCAATCTTGTGAAAACCCTAGCTTGAACCTTTCATCTCTTTGATTGAGCCTTTACTTTATTGCTTCATCATCAAAGGCTTCAAGAGGAAGCTGAAATCTTGTTTGTGGAGCTAAGTATTTTATTGTTTGATTTATTGCTTCATTTATTGTTGTATTGTTGTTTATTTAATTGTATTTAAGTTATTGTAAGACCTAGAGTGTAGGTCTTGAAATTGGGTGGTAGTCTTGGTATTTGAGGTTTATATCCACCGATATAAACGTAGTTTTCTAGGATTAGTGATTGTTATCCCTTAGGGTTGAGGTGGAAGAGTGCTCTCGGTAAGAAGGCGGATACTACTGGGTGTGGAAGTGTCTTAGGTTGAGAGCGGACTCTTCGGGTAAAAGTCCTCTTTGTAAGGGAACCGATATAATCTAGTAAAGCTAAGTTTGAAAATCCAAAGTGGGGTACTTAGGTAGTGGAGTAGGCATTGGGGCCGAACCACTATAAATTATCGTGCTAGCATTTTTATTCTTGTTTTGTGTTAATTGCTTTATTATTAATCGCTTTCGCATTTAGTCGATAAATTGATAATTTGCCTAAGTAGTTGAAGAAACATTTAAAATCGGAATTAGGCTATTTGATTTAGTTAACACACTATTCACCCCCACCCCTCTAGTGTAGTCTATTTCACCAACATTTGAGGGTTTAAGAAATTTCTAAAGGAGTTTGGTGAATCTGTCCATTTCTGCACTTAGCAATTTTTTTATTAAATTGGTGAGTTTGACACAACATACGGGGAGCAAGTTGTCGTTCTACGACATATGGACAAGCTTACGAAACAAATCTGAGGTAATTAGGGTAGGAATTGACAGGTTTATGAATTTAGCAAGATGACTAATTAAAATTGTAAAAATCTGCTTGTGATTGCAGAAATCTGGATTGACATATTCGTCATATTATTTCATGGTCAATTCGTCATCCAAATGGCTTGAAGCTAAAGGGATATTTAATATGATTTGTAGACATACTAGTCGTGAATTTTTAGTTGGGAATACATTGACAATTAAGGGATTTTCATGTGTGATAAAATGTTATCCAAATCTATTTTTGAACTGCAGAATTTTGACAAAGTGTTAGAAAAATTCTGGTTTAACCCTTGTTTAAGGGTTGATTTTATATTATTTTTGTGTGCACCTTACCATAACAATTGGACTTATATATTTGTGTTTAAGATGAATATTATTAGTACCATATTTATATGAAATTTAGCGCACATTAAATTGTTGTATTCTACACGTTATGCATGTGAGTGATGTGTTGTAACTCCATCCAGTGACGGGGAATAGATGCCCCAAAGAGACGGCTCTAGAAGCCCATCCGTTGACGGAGGAGGCCCCAAAGAGACGGCATTGGGCTAATGTGTGATTCCAACCGGTGACGGGAGAGTGCCCTGAAGAGATGGTGTTGGGTATTGATTTTCGACCAGTGACAAGGAGGGCCCCAATGAGAGAGCTTAGGAAGCCCATCCGTTGTCAAGGATCGCCCTGAAGAGACGACACTAGGACAGGTAACAGTTCAGTTGGCCATACTGGCTACCTACTATATGTGGCTAGTGGGATGTACATTTCCAATCAGACCGGATAACAGCTAGAGGGGCTCATAGCGGCTAGTGTGCATGTCCTTTGGGGGAATGATATGACAACATGAATTCCATGTGATAATCTAATTGTTAATGTGACAACATAACTGCTATCGTATGTCATGACTTGATGAGTTACTTGAGAGTGTCATTATCCAGTTATGAATTTAGCTTGTTTACTATGTTATTATTTACTCCATTGTTTATGTTTAAGAGGGTGGTATTAGCCACTCATTGAGTTGTAAACTCATGCCCTCTTGCCTATGTTTGCAAGTTCGAGTAAGGTTCATGGTGCTTGATGCGGTTGGTGACACAAGCTCAGTGAGGATATTTCCCCCAGTAGTAGTCTAGAGTGTCACTGTCATGTTTTATTTTTTGAAAATTGTTGTTGCATATTGTAGTTCATTTGAGCACATTTGATACTTTCGGTTTGAGTCATGTTTCCCATTTTCATACTGTTGAACCCAGATGGGTTTTTATTTTATTATGCATCTCATGGATACGAGTATGTTGTCGTGTGTTGGATAGGCTTCGGGATACTTGTGGTATTCCCGGCCAATCACGTGACCCTGAATTGGAGCGTGACAAAGTGGTATCAAACCATGGTTTAGGTCCTAGTTACAACAATAGGTTGAAGGGGCAGCGTATGGGGCATTGCTAGCGTGTCATCATACGGTGTGACATGTCCTAAGGGATAAGAAGGAACTGAGCTCGCACGCCAATTGTATGAAACTGCTTTTCCATCTTACGAATAGTATTTGATGAGTACAAATCTGAAATCTATTTGAATATGATGTGTTTCTTGAAGTTTCGGATCAATTTGTGCTTTGATTCTTCTTCTTGGGTGTTCCGCCATTGTAGGTTTTGTTTTGGGACAGATTTTGGTGTGTCAAATGCACCTCCCTCGAGTTTAATTTCTGAATTAGTTGTTTATGATTCAAGTGTATTATGTCGATATTTGCCATCTTTTTATAGATTGCGTTGCTGAAATTTCTAAGAGGGATTCATAATATGTTTTGGGCAGATTTTAGAAGAGTTTTGTGATGATTGGAGTCTAGTTCCTCTCATGATTTTGCAAAGTTGAGGGCCGGAGATGGTCGGAATTTTGAAGTTTCCATGATGAAATTTTGAGATTAGGGGGGCATGGAACTTGGTGTGGAATGGGCATGTCCACCAAGTGTTTGATAAAATGTCTCGTCCAATTTCTTATGCTTAATTCTCATCTCTTTGACAGTAGAACCTTATGTTGGGATCGGGCCTATGTATGGAGACAAAGAGTGGCTAAGTTGCCCAACTTTAGGGGCTGAAACTTCATGTTTGAAATGATACTTGAGTAGCCAGCATAATGACTTACACGACTATCTTAGTCGTGGTCTTCGTTGATTTAACATGATGTTTAGAGGTTGAATACTCATCCTACCCAAGTAGGAACTCGGGGAGAAGGTGTGGGTTGTTGTGGCTGGACCAGGTGACTTGTTATGATCGAGAATAAACATGGTTTAAAGTGGTAATTGTGCTGGGAATAATGGATAAGTGTAGGGGCTGCTCAATCTAAAATTTTATAGTTACATGGTTGGAATTCATGTATATTCAGAATAGTTTGTACCCTCGATCGTGGTGAGGTTAGAGGGCCATGTGGGCCACGTCCCTTGATGTTTATAACTGAGATTTCCTTAGTTACGGGTGGTTATGTGTTGAATGGACTAGTAGAGGTTGAGTCACCTCAAGGCGTTCGGTGGAATGCCTCAACCAAGGTACTTTAGCACGATGTTCCTTTATGGCATTCGTACTATTTGATCCGAGTGCTACACACCTGTTTGTCTCATCTTTGTCGCTTCTCGGAAGGGTATGAAGTAGAGTTTGCTTGAGACGACAATAGTGGTGTCGACACCTATGAGCGATGCCCTCCTGGCTGAGGTGGCCTTTTTGGATTGCAATGTGTCAATGTGTGGACACATGCTAGAGGCTGAATTGGTGTTGTTACCATCTCTTAAGCTAGATCTGATTACGGGGATGGATTAGTTATCCATTCGTTATGCGTCGGTGGATTATAGAGCAATGGATACCACCTTTAATAAGTCTGAGCTACCATAGTTTACTTTCCAAGGTGAAGGGAAGGGTGAATCCTTGAGAATCAATTCGGCTCTTAGAGTTGGAGAATTCTTGACATAGGCTAGTTGCTAGTCCTTTCTGGCTTTTGTATCTGTGGTTGATGGGGCGGCAAGCAAAGTATAGGGACGTCGGTTGTCAACAAGTTTCTTAGTGTCTTTTCGGATGAGCTTCCAAGGCTGCCATTAGAGAGGGAGATAGAGTTTTGCATTGATTTGCAGCAGGGGGTGAAGCTGATCTCGATTGAATGGCAGCGGCAAAAATAAGAGAGCTTAAGGCTCAAAAGCAGGAGTTGTTCGATTTGGGCTTCATTCGCCCAAGTGTGTCTCCATTGGGAGCACCTATACTGTTTGTCAAGAAGAAAGATGGATCCATGCACTTGTGTATTGACTAAGGACAATTTTAATGGATTTGGCGAACCGAATGTTTAAGGAATTTCTGGATAAGTTCGTCATTGTATTCATAGATGACATATTGGTGTATTCTGTTGGCTTAAGATTTTCAACCTTGGTCATAATCTCGGTTTTGATGATAACAAACATGGAACTAATATTTCATTGAGAAATTCCTTCAGGTTCCATATCGGATAGCGCTCGACGTCCTTGATCGGAAATATCGGAGAAATCAAAAAATCAGAAGGACGTTGGTCGACGCGCTCGAATTCGTCGGGAAGATAGAGTCTAGGTTTAATTAGGGAGTCTAGTTTATGTTGTAAATCCTCATGATGATGCATAAGATCCCAAAAACCAACCCCGAATTCCAAAATATGAAAACTTGGAAACCGCCCTGAAATTCATTAAGCCTAGGGAGCTCCTTGGAGGGCTATATGACCTAGATATATTCCTAACACAAAAAATGGCGGTAATTGTTCCTTGGGTAGAAAATAGATAATGAGGTATTTTAAAGGATTTTTTGGAAGCCTTTAACCTACCCATATTTGACCCAAGAAATTAGGAAATTTTCGTTTTCCAAAACTTTGTACTAGACCCCAAAAACTAGATTTTTATTCTTAAGGATTTTGATTTTTTAAATATTTTTATTGAATCCAAATGGGGGTAATCCTTATTAGGATATTTTTTTGATATTTTTTTAAGTTATTAACTTAAAGTTAATAAATATTATATAAGTAGACATAGTGAAGACGGAACTAGAAAACGAACAAACCAAGCAAAGAAATCTGTCCTGCCCAGGTTTGATCGACCAACTGAAGAAGAAGGCATTTCGGTCGATCGAACGGTGCCAAAATTTGGCAGTAGCCAATTCGGTCGATCGATCAGTCGACCATAGTGTGCCAGAAAGCGATAGTTTGCTTTCGGTCGATCGACCGACGATCGGCCGGCTATCGACCGGACGGCGGAAACGGCTAGTTTTCCGCCCATTGAGCCGCCTGTTTCATACCTTCTCTTCATGGCTTATAAATAGGAAGCCATGAGAGCCTTCCTTCCATATTTTTTTATCACTCCTAACCTCCTTTATGCCAACTTTATGCCAAGCTTTTTTATCACTCCTAACATGGTCTTGAAAACCCCTAGAGAGCATCAACTTTATGCCAAGCTTTCCAAGTGTGAATTTTGGCGGGACAGTGTTGGATTCCTGGGACACATTGTGTCGCGAGAACGGATGAAGATAGACCTTGCAAAGATAGAGGTTGGCTAGAATTGAAAACGACCAACCAATATGATAGAGGTCCACAGTTTCTTGGGTTTGGTCGGATACAACCTGAAGTTGTGGAAAAATCTTCGAGGATTCTGGCACCCCTGACTCGGTTGACACAAAAAAATGTCAAATTTATCTGGGATGATAATAGTGTCAAGAGCTTGCAGAAGCTCCAAGATTGTTTGATGTCGGCACTAGTGTTAGTGTTGTCGTCGGGTTCGGGTGGATGTGCACTGATGCAGCATTGCAAAGTGATCGCCTACGCTTCCTGACAATTGAAAACCACGAGAAGAACTACCCGACAGATAATTTGGAGTTGGCGGCCATGGTGTTCACACTAAAACTGTGGCGCCATTATTTGTCAAGGAGGCTTGTGAAATTGATACGGGTTATAAAAGCCCCCAGTATTTATTGATACAAAAGGACCTGAATCTGAGGCAAACGAGATGGTTGGAGCTCTTGAAGGATTATGCCTACACCATTTTGTATCACCCTGGGATTGCGAACGTGGTGGCGGACGTCTTGAGCAGGAAATCTATGAGAAGTCTGGCACAATTAGCTATCGTGAGGAGACCCTTAGCGAGATAGCTCGCTTGTTGTTTAGGTGATTGGACTATTTTGAGAGTGTTTTATTCGGGTTGAATGGTGATGCACATGCAGGTACGGTCCACCTTGGTTGACATGCTCCGGACAGCTCAGGGTGAGGATGTCTTATGTACTCCAACTAGGGACCAAGCAGAGAGAGGAGATATTGATGATGAGTTCAGAGTGGACACTGAGGGTGTCTTGAGGTTCAGGGATAGGATTGTGGTGCTGGATATGGTAGAGGTTAGGAGGCAGGTGCTAGAAATCGTAGATAGCTCCACATACACTATGCATCCAGGAGCGACCAAGATGTATTGTTCTTTGAGACAACATTACTAGTGGAGGGGGATGAAAAAAGATGTGGCATAGTTTGTATCCAAGTGCTTGGTCTATTAGCAGGTCAAGATTGAGCATCTGAGACCAGTCGAGTTGCTTCAGAATCTAGAAGTACCTGAGTCAAAATAGGGAAGATCACCATGGATTTAGTGACTGGGTTACCGAGGTTTAAGAAGGGAAATAACTCGATTTGGGTGATTGTGGACATACTAAGTCTATTGGTGAAATGGTCACACTAGATGGCCGGGGGTGAATAGTATGTTTGCAAATCTTAAACTTAATTCAGATTTCAATCTTTTTCTTGATTGCTTATGTTAATGCACAATTCAACTCTAGATGAATGCGGAAGCGAATAAACAAGTCAAGTAATCAATACGCAAAGTAAGCAATGCAAATAAATAGATTTATAGTTGTTTGACCCCAATGCCTACTCCACTACCTAAGCACCCTGCTTATGATTTCCAAATTAGCTTTACTAGATTAATTAGTTTCCTTGCAATGAGGACGTTTTTACCGGAGAGTCTCCGCTCTCAAATCAAAGGCACTTCCACACCCGGAAGTATCCCACCTTCCTACCGAGAGCACTATCCCACCTCAACCCTACGAACAACTCAACTAATCCTAGTAAACTACGTTTACACCAGTGAAATTAAGTCTTAACACCAAGGCAACCACCAACCATACAAGACCTAACAACCTAGGTCTTCAACCTTTCAAATACAATGAAATGAATAAGAAAATACAAGTAAATGGAGCTCTAAATATAATACAACAAATACTTAGCTCCAAAAGAAACTCCCTAGTCCTCTTGATACCTCAAGATGATGAATCGATGAATCTTGAAGTCTATGTCAAGGAGATGAGAGATCAAACTATGGTTTCACCAAAGAGTGGCTCAATGAGGCTTAATGATCATCAAAATATGCCTCAAGGAATGTTGGAAGAAAGGTGGAAGGCTTGCTAAGGCTTCTATTTATAAGCCATGAGGGAAGCATCACTCAACAGCTCGAAATGTAGCCATTTTCCGTCATCCAATCACAGGCTGGTCGAAGGTCGATTGACCGACCAAGTGACTGCCCCAACAATCGGAGCCCGCTGTGGATTTTGGGCTCCATTCGTTCGACCGGTCAATCGATCAGTCGTAGAGTACCGGTACTCGACGTATTGTACCTGTACTTTACATTGAGTTTCAGTCAGTTTCTTTCTTCTGTTCGGGTTTCGGATTATAGTTTAGGTTTTTTGGGTTCTTTGCATCATAAAAGAGAATTTTACAATTTATCTAAACATCCTAAACCTAGACTCTATCTTCCCAACGAATCCGAGCACGTTGACCAACGTCCTTCCAATTTTCTAATTTCTTCGATATTTTCGATCGTGGACGTCGAGCTCTAATCGATATGGAACCTGAAAATAACTCTCTATGAAATCATTAGTTCCATGTTTGTTATCATCAAAACCGAGATTAAGATCAAGGTTGAAAATCTTAGGCCAACAATCTCCCCCTTTTTGATGATGACAAACATCCTTAAGAAAATATTTCATTTAAGCATCAAAGATATCAAACATGATATTTCTCCCCCTATCAACATGCATATCTAAATAATTATACTCCCCCTATCTATATGCATAGTTTTCCTATATTTTCTTCTCTTTTACCTATATTTTTCTCCCCCTTTTGACATCAATCAAAAAGGACAAGAAAAGTCAACTTGTAGTCAAAGTTGACACTTGAAAACGAAGTCAACCAACTTAAGGGACGAAAATAACATATCGAATGAGAGACTAAGTAATACATGATATCATGAAACGATAGTCAAAATCCAAAATTAGGAATCATGTACTAACTCAAGTATCTATGTTTCCAAGTATCGGTAAAGGAGTCAAAAATCATTTTAGAAATGATTTTTCTCTCTAAATTATTAGAAAAATACCAAGAGTGAATTCAAAATAGCATACTTGAAGTCTCATTCGAAGATTGGACCAAAAATCAAAGTATCAGAAAAATGAACGTTTGTGAAAAACGATACTTTAAAGTTTTGAAATCCAATTTTTAAAAATTCATTTCAAATCATATTCTACCTAAAAAAATTTGAAATTTTTACTGAGGAAACTAGATTTTTCAGAGAATATGCAGTTTCAAGAATCATCCAAAAATAAATTTTTCATATTTTTTAAAAATAACTGAAATCTAGTGGTATTTTCATAAATATTAGCTATTTTTCAAAAGTTTTCGTTCAAACTTTTTAGATATCATGATATGATCATGTAAAGCATTTATGTCAAGTTTGAACTGAAAATAAAGTCATTTGGTCAAAATATCACCTTAGCATGATTTCATTCAAAAACAAGCATGTTATCAAACATAGACACATGAACACCTAACATGAGTAAATCTAAACATGTTTGTGAAATTTGAACTCAAAATCAGATTTCTAAGTCAAATTGTTGATTTAGGTCAAACTTTTTTAATTTTGAGTCTCCTAAGATGAGCTAGTTATCATTTTATCCATTTACACATGATTTTTCAATTTTAATCATATGGAAGCAAATCATGAGTGAACTCAAACATGTTCATTAAGTTTCAACTTAAAATGAAATCTCTAAGATGAACTTCTACCTAGAGCACATTTCATTCAAACTAGATAATATGAAATTGCCTAAGTATCAAAATTTTATCTACTCATGAGATTTCAATCAATTATCATGAAAAGTCATTCATGAGTGTAAAGAAATCATTTAATCGTGAAAATAGAGGTGTTATGCAAGCATTTTGCTAAAATGAAACTCATACATCATTTCTTGAGAAATTCTAAAATTTTCACTTTCTTTCCATTTTCCTTTAACCTTCGAAATGTATCATTTTCTCAACTTGCAAGTACGCTTCATTAATATCATAATGAAATCATATATCAAAGGTTAAATGCAAAGTTTCATTTAAAAATCTCAATCTATGCTAGATAGCTAGTGAAGATTCTTTATTTTTTGGTGAAAGATAGCTAGTAAAGATTTATTTCAAAGAAGTTAACATGATATCAAAATGAATCAAAGAGATCTTAAAATATAAAATATTTGAAAAATAGATCTCCAACCTTCTTATTTGTTGAAAATTGAAAGGCCACAATGAGCCTACGATTTAGAACCGCATGGTCGCATGAGCCCGTTATAGGCTACTAAGGTCTCTGAAGAGATTGGGAAACCAAAATCAAAAATCATTTTATGAAACCATATTAAGAGCGGATAAAATCAACTCGAATAAACAAGTATCATATACTCCAACTTGAATGAATTAAAACAAGGTAAGGAGATGATACCGGATTACTTAAGATGTCATTTTTCATACCATAGGCATCATGATGATTTGAAGTTGTAACCTCTTGGAGATTTTTCATTTGGATCCAAGGTCAACTTCAATATTTCATTTCTCTTTACCCTTGTGTGGTAGCTCCCCCTACAAGAGAACATGATGCTTTTGGTATCCAAATGTCTTTGGGTCCTTGGGGGTCAATGAGCTTAGGTACCCAAAGCGTTTTAACAACACTAGGGTTCATTTTGAAAGTACAATCATAAATCACATGCCCATATATACCACAACAAAAACAATGTCCATGGAATTCTTTCTTTTTACCGTTCATATGAACATGAGATCTAATGTTAGAATGATTGGCATGAGAAGCATAATGAGCTTGAGCATTCTTAGATGAAACATTTTTCTTCCTAGGATTTCTAAAGGATGAAGCATGTGATAAACTACTAGTTAGGGGTGGCAATTTTATCCGCATCCGCCAACTAAAAACCGCATCTGCACCATATCCGATCCATACCCGCAAGTAAATATGAATATGGATATGGATACAGATTTAAAAAATTTATATCAGCGTGGATTCAGTGTGGATACAGATATGACTGTGGATCCGTACCTTATCCGCACCGCCTATCCGCGTCTTTGAATTATTATTTTTTCCATATAAGTTATTAATATATATAAGAGCTCTATGGTAATTTCATGTCAAGATGAATTTTGAAGTATATTATATATTTGTTTTGGATCAATGAGTTAGTAATTTATAGATTTTTTAATTAAATATATAATTTTAATATATTTTTATTAATTACGGTGCGGATACGGATGCGGTGCAGATATTCGCATTTGAAGCTGTGCGGATATGAATATCCATATTTACATCCGTAGCAGATATGCTGTGGATACGGATGTGGGGATATGAGGTACGGTGCAGATATGGATAATGCAGTATCCGCACAATTGCCAGCCCTACTACTAGTTTTCCTACTCAAGAAAACAACCTCATTTTTCAAATCATTAATTGATTTATTTAAGGATTGCATTTGAGATTTCATCATACTATTTTCATTTTTGATTTTCATATTTTCTACTTTGAAATTCTCAAATCTCAACTTTTGAGATATTTTTCAATTCAATTTTCAAAACATCATTTTCATTTTTCAAATCAATATTTTTATTTTTTAAATCCTCAATTTCAATTATTAATTTTTTGGCATTCTTCTACTAATTCTTCATATGACATTTTAAGTGAGTGTGAAGAACTAACATCACCATCATAAGCTATATCTTTATCATAACTAAAAGTAGAGTATTGTACCTCATAATGGATACCCATGAAGCATAATTTTGAAGCGGCCTTTTGGTCATGATGAGAGGAGGTTTCACTAGATTCGATCAAAGATTTTGAAGCACTCATCCTCTTCTTGCCATCTTTCTTCAAATGGGGACAATTGTTCTTCTATGACCCTTTTCTTGACAAAGGAAGCACATTAGTTTTCTTCTCTGATTTTTTGTGCTTCTTTGACTAAGAAAGCTTTGGACATCAAAAACTTCATTAAAATTAGAGGTATGACAATTGTCATCACCTCCTTCATCTAAGGTAATAAGTTTCTCGATTTTTGCAAAATCGTAAAGCATGTTCAAATAAGCCCATAAATCAAAAGCCGAGGTACAATGCATGACTTTTTCAAGGATGCTATTAGGTAACGTAGAAAATATGCAATACATAGCATCTCCATCAGATTGAAACATTTTCTTGTCAAGTTCAGTCCAATCATGCATGTCAACCTTAGATTCAATATATTCTAATTTTAACATGTTATAGACATCAAAACCTCTAGTCTTTAAGTATGTGTACATCATATATTTCCAAAGACCAAAGTACAAGTTATCAAACCTAGGAGGCATGGACGCTACACTCTCTAGTGTCATTTTCCAGATCAAGGCAAGATATAGAGGAGAATGTGAAATCTCAATCTACGTCCCGCTCTAATACCAAATGTTGGTGAAATAGCCACACAAGAGGGGGGTGAATAGTGTGTTTGCTAATCTTAAACTTAATTCTGGTTTCAATCGTTCTCTTGATTACTTATGTTAATGCACGATTCAACAACTAGATGCGGCCCCAATGCCTACTCCACTACCTGAGCTTAAAAACAAGATTAAAATCAAGATTTCCATGTTTGTTATCATCTAAAACCGAGATTAAAACCATGGTTGAAAATCTTAGGCAAACAAAGTCGGCACACTTTATTCTAGTCAAGACAACCTTTACTGCTGATGTTTATGGCATACCATTTTTGGATCGAATTGTAGGGTATCACGAGATTCTGACAAACCTTAGTTCGCAGCGAGATTCTGACAAACATTCTAGGAGGCTTTGGGTACCCAGGTCAGATTTAGTACAACTTTTCAACCGCAAACCGATAAACAGTCGAAGAGGACCATTCAGACCCTCGAGGATATGTTGTGGGCCAGTGTGTTAGATTTGGAGGATGGTTGGGAGAGGCATCTACCTTTAGAGGAATTTTCATATTGTAACTGCTACCAGAGCAACAATGAGATGGCCCCAAATTCATTGAACCGTTGTCCATTCTCAAACAAAGAGGCGCAGTGGCCTATGAGTTTGTCTTACCTCCCAATATGGATAGAGTACACTTTGTGTTTCATGTATCAATACTTAAGAGATACATCAGAGACAAGTCACAAGTGTTAGAGCCTACTGCAGTGGAAGTAAATGCGGCTATGTCTTATGAAGAGAGGTCGGTTGAGATTTTGGATCAATAGATAAGGAAATTGAGGGCTAGAGAAGTTCCATTGGTGAAGGTGCAGTGGAGCACCACTCAGGGCAGGAAGCCACTTGGGTGGTTGAGCATGATATGCGGGAAAAATACCCTTAGTTGTTTGATGACTTGGTAAGACTTTTAGCCTATCTTAAAATTCGAGGACGAATTTTTCTTAGGGTGGGGGGAGATTGTAATACATATGCTTGTATTTTTGATTTTAGGTTGAGACCCAATTCGCGTATCAGAGTGAATCGGAGAGATCGCCAAAGACAGCGGTCTAAGGTATGATTACGCGCATGCGCAATTGAATTTTTGAGATCATTTTGAGCTTATTGAGACGGGTAGGGTGTCACGAGTCGGTCGATGTGATCTGACTGAACTTTGGACTCGTTTGGGTGCGAACTCTAGTGTAAGGGCAAATTTTTCATTTGATACTCAATTAGAATTAATATTATAAATTGATGCTTTGTGGGGATTATGCATGAAATTCTAGACTTGTTCGCGCACACCCCAAGGAGAGCGCACTGTTAGGGACTTTTCGATGCGCCCGAGCGATGACGAATCATGACGGAATGTTCCCTACATATTTGTAAATATGTTTTCGCGTCCATGTAATTTTGCCTTTATTTCTAGTTCGTACTTGTAAAACCTCTTGTGCAATCCCCGGGGGACCCACGGTATGAGTTGGATGCATTTCAAGTCCATTCGACACTTGGTGCGTGCGTTACGGCTTAGCGGAGCACTTTGTGTGAATTCGTCATGGCCGTGGCCATGGAAAATCCCAATGTCGGATGGCCACGATTTTGTCATGCTCCTCGTGCCAAAAGGAACCTTGGGGGTGGCACTTGGGGGTTAGGGGTCTCATGTATAATGTAGGAGAGCGTTGGCAAACAAAGCGGTTGCCTTGGGCGGAGACGAACGAGTGGCCCATATGGGCATGCGACATGTCGTTCTTCGCCCAAGACAATTGCGGAGCAAGTCCTACACCCGGTTTTATGTTTTCTTGCGGCCATAGTCCTGTAATGTTGTTTTTGCTTTATGCCTTCAAAAACAATTCGGCCAACATGGTCTTTTGGGGGCGCGGACATGGAGTGCGAGGTTGGCACGTGGTCCAACGTATGCCCCGCGATGTTAAGTCGGGAAGCCCAATTCGGGACGGATTCGGGATTAAGGCTTATCGCTTGCACGGGATGCAAGGGTGCCGCACGGGTTCTTCCGCACATAAACAATTGGCCCGTGACAGTTGGTATCAGAGCAGATCTCTAGTAAGACGCACATTGTGCGCATAGCAGACTATTTCATAAGATGCGAAGATGGTGCGCAGGGAGTTGCCCCCTAAGTCGCAGCGCAGAGCCGATGGCTCGTGAGTCGCCAAGTATGGTGCGCAGGGCGTTGTCCCCTAAGTCGCCGCGCAGAGCCGATGGCTTGTGAGTCGCCAAGGATGGTGCGCAGGGCGTTGTCCCCTAAGTCGCAGCGCAGAGCCGATGGCTCCTTAGTCGCCAAGTATGGTGCGCAGGGCGTTGTCCCCTAAGTCGCCGCACAGAGCCGATGGCTCGTGAGTCGCCAAGTTTGTGCGCAGGGCGTTGTCCCCTAAGTCGCAGCGCAGAGTCGATGGCTCGTGAGTCGCCAAGTATGGTGCGCAGGGCATTGTCCCCTAAGTCGCCGCGCAGGGTTGGTGCGCATGGCCGATGGCCTCTAAGACGCGAGATTTGTGCGCATGGCAAGATGTCCTTTAAGACGCAAGGTTGGTGCGCATGGCCGATGGCCTCTAAGACGCGAGATTTGTGCGCATGGCAAGATGTCCTTTAAGACGCAAGGTTGGTGCGCATGGCCGATGGCCTCTAAGACGCAAGATTTGTGCGCATGGCAAGATGTCCTTTAAGACGCAAGGTTGGTGCGCATGGCCGATGGCCTCTAAGACGCGAGATTTGTGCGCATGGCAAGATGTCCTTTAAGACGCAAGGTTGGTGCGCATGGCCAGATGGCCTCTAAGACGCAAGATTTGTGCGCAGAGCAGATGGATCTTAAGTCGCAAGATTGAAACGTCCGAACCAAGCACAAGTGAAGAACAGCTGTGGTGTGGCAGCAATGCTCTTAGTGCGGAGAGTTCGCGGACGTTGTGACCCGGTTGGAGAAAATCCCTCAAGTCGTGATCGAGGAGCAGCGTAAGACTTGAAGCTCGTTGAGATGGGCTCGGTGGAGGGCGCCATGACCTCTGCGGGGGGCGAGTGAGCAAGCAGTGATCCGTAAGACTTGAAGCTCGTTGAGATGGGCTCGGAGGAGGGCACCATGACTCCTGCAGGGGGCGAGTGAGCAAGCAGAGATCGGCTCAAAGCGGCGGTGGAGGCAAGGCTCTAGTGTGGTGCAACCACGGAACTACTCATCACTTGGGTGTTGCACAATGGCACCTAGATGTTATCTGAGACGAGCATTGCTTGTATGCTCCTTAAGTCTAGGACTTGTCATTGCCCAACAAAAACGGGACTTGGTGAATTGAGTAACCATTTCTCGGGTTCCTTCACGCGGGCGTTGCTCAACGGCGCTCGCGTGCCCCACAAAGTCTAGGACCCTCATAGCCCAGCAACATCGAGACTTGGTGAACACAGTAGCTACTTCTCGGTGTCCATTCAAGCGAGCGTTGCTCAACGACGCTGGTGCCCCTTCAAGCGAAAGTTGTTCAACATCACTCGGTTGCTCCACAAGTCTGGGACTTTCATTGCCCAGCAACGAGTTTGGGAATCTCAAAGCCCTTTCTCGCAACAACAGGAGATGATGAAACTCAAAGATGTTCCAAGTAGTCATTTCCTGGTGGCGGACTTCACACGGTGAAACTTGACATGTTGCGGCCCCACTGCGGCATGTCGTTACTCAGGCGGTGTTCCCTTCGACTACTTGTGAAGAATTCACTTCAGCAATTACAGCCTATGCCAGAAAGGCGGTGCGGCCGAGGCGAGTTCGACGAGGACGTCGAAGCTTGAAGTGGGGGAGGATGTTAGGGACTTTTCGATGCACCCGAGCGATGACGAATCATGACGGAATGTTCCCTACATATTTGTAAATATGTTTTCGCGTCCATGTAATTTTGCCTTTATTTCTAGTTCGTACTTGTAAAACCTCTTGTGCAATCCCCGAGGGACCCACGGTATGAGTTGGATGCATTTCGAGTCCATTCGACACTTGGTGCGTGCGTTACGGCTTAGCGGAGCACTTTGTGTGAATTCGTCATGGCCGTGGCCATGGAAAATCCCAATGTCGGATGGCCACAATTTTGTCATGCTCCTCGTGCCAAAAGGAACCTTGGGGGTTAGGGGTCTCATGTATAATGTAGGAGAGCGTTGGCAAACAAAGCGGTTGCCTTGGGCGGAGACGAACGAGTGGCCCATATGGGCATGCGACATGTCGTTCTTCGCCCAAGACAATTGCGGAGCTCGTCCTACACCCGGTTTTATGTTTTCTTGCGGCCATAGTCCTGTAATGTTGTTTTTGCTTTATGCCTTCAAAAACCATTCGGCCAACATGGTCTTTTGGGGGCGCGGACATGGAGTGCGAGGTTGGCACGTGGTCCAACGTATGCCCCGCGATGTTAAGTCGGGAAGCCCAATTCGGGACGGATTCAGGATTAAGGCTTATCCCTTGCACGGGATGCAAAGGTGTCGCACGGGTTCTTCCGCACATAAACAATTGGCCCGTGACAGCACGAAAGTAGAGGAGATGAAGTGGTCAACTGATGTTTGAGAGGGCTTCAGCATGAATTTGTCGGGTGATCACCGGAGCATGGCGGGCGTAGTTCATCTACGAGGGGAGTGGCCCTAAACCTTTAGGGTTTTTCCCTCTTCAGGTCAGCCCATTGAAGTAGATGAGTTGTTTTGAACAAATCAAATTCTTGTGTTAATTCTCTTGTTTTTCGAAAGTAAATTGGTTGTATTTGTGCTCCTCGAGATGCGGTTGGTTTAGGGCAGCCCTAGGGTGGGTTGGCCAGATGGACATCCTAGTTGAAGAGGATTTTAAGGGCTATTTTGGGAGAAAGAGATGTGGTACCACAATTATGGGTAATGGGAAGAAATCGTTGGTGGCCGAATCCCTGTCAGGCCCAAGTCATCCACTGCCGACATTGACCCAAGATTTTCCCTTATTAGGGCACTTGGAGACTCCGAGCATGGGGGTTCTGAGTCCTCATTTGTCAAATTTGGTGGAGTTGCCCAATTCTTCCGACTCGACTGCCTCTGCTCTTATTTCACATTCCAGGGGATGGGCCAAGGCTACAGATTCTCCCCACCCTGAGGAGACCAGTCAGAGGGAAGGGAGTGCCTTCGCCTCAAACGGTGGGACCGGCGAGGAATCACTGGCACATAGGTTAGCCTTAGTGCCATATACATAGGGGTGAGCAAAATTTACCGATTAATCAAAAAAATCGATTAACCGACCGAACCGAAACCGAATTAACCGAACCAAATTTTTTGAATAAATTTTGGTTCGGTTAATGGTTAAAAAAATTTATGTTTTTGGTTTTCGATTCAATTCGGTAAATTAACCGATCAATTTGATTAATTACCGAATTAACTAAATACTAATATATGTTAAACAAAATAAAAATATATATCACATATTGTGGTTTGTTGGCCTAAGGTTTTCAACCTTGGTCTTAATCTCAGTTTTGATGATAACAAACATGGAACTAATTGTTTCATTGAGAAATACTTTCAGGTTTCAAGTTGGTTAGCGCTCGACGTTCCCGATAGAAAAAATTGGAGAAATTAGAGAAATGAGCAATGATGCTCGTTTACGCTCGAGATTCTTCAGGAAGTTAAATTTTAGGTCTAGGGTGTCTAGCTTGTGTTGTAAATCCTTATGACGATGCATAAGAACCAAAAAAACCAATCCCGAACCCCTAAACACGAAAACCCGAAAAATTAGAATATGCTCTGAAATTCACTAAGCCTATGGAGCTCCTTGGAGGGCTATATAATCTAGACATTTTCTTGGCACCAAAGGTGCCGGTAATTGTTCCTTAGGTAAAAACTAGATAACGAGATATTTTTAAGGATTTTTTTGAAGCCTTTAGCCTACCCATATTTGACCCGGAAGATTAGAAAATTTCTATTTTTCGGAAATTTCTACTAGACCCCAAAAGTTAGATTTTGATTTTTTAGATATTTTTATTAAATCCAAATAGGGGTAATCATTATATAAAATTTATGTTTTAAATGAGTAGAAAAATACACAAGAAATCAGCCCTGCCCAGATTTGGTCGACCGATTGGTCGACCGTCAGAAGGTGAAGGCATTTCGATCGACCAATCGGTCGATCGAACGATGCCCAAAATGGGCAGAATGCCTTCGATCGCTTGGCGGTCGCTCGGTCGGTCGATAAACGATCGACCAGACCTGTGACCGGTAAGCGGAAATGACTCTATTTCGAGCCGTTGAGCAATGTTTCACCCGAGCACACTTCATGGCTCTATAAATATTGATGTCCCAGCCTTCCTTTGACACTTTTGATCACTCCTAAACTCCATTGAGCCATCCTTAATCATTCTCAAGCTTTCATTGAGCCATTACTTGGAGAAACCCTAGCTTTCCAACTTGTCTTTCTTGAGTTTGCCTACAAGCTTGATTTGATTCATCACCAAGGCATTAGGAGGAGCTAGGATTCATTGTTTGGAGCTAAGTATAAGTTGTTTGATTTATTGCTCCATAAGTTGTGTATTTTCTTGTTTATTTCATTGTATTTGAGCTTGTGAAGACCTAGGTTGTTAGGTCTTGAAATTGGGTGGTAGCCTTGGTGTTTGAGGTTTAAATCCACCGGTGTAAACTTAATTTACTAGGATTAGTATTGTTATCCTTTAGGTTTCAGATGGGAGAGTGCTCTCGGTAGGAAGGCGGGATACATCCGGGTGTGGAAGTGCCTTCGGTTTGGGAGTCGAGACTTTTCGGTGTAAAGTCCTCGTTGTAAAGGAAACAATTAATCTATTAAAGTTTAGTTTGGAAATCCTAAGCGGGGTGCTTAGGTAGTGGAGGAGGCATTGGGGGCGAACCACTATAAATCATTGTGTTTGCATTGCTTCTACTTGTATTTACTTCATTATCGTATTTACTTTGCTTCCGCTTGCTACTCAATTTCTAATTTACCCAAGTAACCAAAGAAACGATTAAAACCGGATTTAGACAAAAAGATTAGTAAACACACTATTCACCTCCCCTCTAGTGTAGGCCATTTCACCAATATGGTTTGTCATAGTGGTTAAGAGGGTTTGCTTTTAACCCATCAACCTAGGTTTGAAACTTAGTAAGGTATTATTTCTAGTTTTGTTTTATTTATAGCTACAAATATAGATTTGGTTAGTGATATTCATATCAATATTATAGTTTGCTTTAGTGGTTAAGGTGTTGTATGTTTAGTTCATTGACTAGAGTTTAAATCTTGGTAAAAATAATTTACCATTTTTTTTGGTTAATTCGGTAAATTAACCAAACCGAACCGAAAAATCCGTTTAAACAAATTGAATTAACCGAATTTTTTCGGTTCGTTAAACAGTTAACAAAAATTATCCAATTCGGTTCGATTAACCAAATTTTTGGTTCAGTAAATTAACCAAACTGGTCAATGTTCATCCCTATATATACAGGGTCTTTCGACTGCTCAGAGGATTCGGCCCATTTGTTCGAGAGGTCAGAGGTATGGGTCTAGTTTTATGCTATAGCCGGTAGGGCAGAGCAATTTGAATTAAGCAAGTCCAAGGCTTTGATGCGAGAAATAGAGCTATTGAAACTTGAGCTGACCAGGGTCAGGGATGCGAAGGACGACGAAATGGCTTGGTTGGTTGCCCGACTGAGAGCATCTGAGGAGGAGGTTTCTTAGTTGTCCACTCGACTAAAAGCATCTAAGATGAAGATTGCTCGTTAGCACCTTGAGGCAAAAGAATATTAGAAGAAAGAGGCAGATCGTTGGAGGGACGCCGACCTGACTTTGTATAATGAGGGTTTCAGGAGGGCCATTGAGCAAGCTCAATTCTTTGCCCATGGAGCTGACTTTTTTAGGGCTAGTAGTTTCAAAGAAATTCGAGATCGAGCCTCGGTGTATCCTGAACCCGAGGAAGATGATCATGCCTCTCAGCAAGAGGGTTGATATTCGCTCTTTCTAGGCCTTGTATTGTTTCTCCTGTATGTGCTTCCAAAGGATGCTGGTAGCTAAAAGTTTATGTAGTTGTCCTGTTTTAGACTAATATTCCCTACATGGGTTTGGTTGATTATATTCTTATGGCAGTTGTTGCTCCTTTGTGAGATTTGTTCATGCTATGTGCATATAGATCTTGCTTGATGTTTTGCAAAGGGGATGTCCTTGTCCACCCTTTGAGCTCTGACTTGAGGCTAAACCATCTGGTTGAAAACCCCCTTGGTAGAATGATGATTCAAGGTTTTATCCTGTGGGATCTGTTTATGGTTGAACCTTCTGAAAGCTAGTCCATGGTTGGATCTTCTGTGATCTGGTCCATGGTTGAACCAACTGAAATTTGGTTCATGATTGAACCTTCCAAGATCTGATTCTTGATTGAACCTTGTTAATTACGTATAAGTAGTAGCGCCTTAGGTCGAGATTGCCAAAAGGTGTACGTGGAGGCCGTGTGCAAGGCGTCATGTAGAGATTCTAACCAAAAGTATTTGGTGTGAGGAATCAGGTACTCAGGGGTTCAGGCCGAGCTCACTAAGGAGCATAAGGCAGAACCGCACGCGAGGAGTTGTATGAGGGCGCTAAGGCCTAATGTGTTGGCATCGTAGCCAGAGACCGCACTCGGGAGTTCAGTCAGAGCTCACCGAGGAGCGTAAGGCGGAACCACACGTGAGGAGTCATATGAGGACGCTAAGGCCGAATGTGTAGACGTGGTAGACAGAGACCGCACTCAGGGGTTCAGGCCAAGCTCGCCGTGGAGCGTAAGGCGGAACCACACACGCGGAGTCGTATGAGGGCGTTGAGGCCGATTGTGTTGGCATGGTAGCCAGAGACCGCACTCGGGGGTTCAGCCCGAGCTCGTCGAGGAGCGTAAGGCGGAACCGCATGCGAGGAGTCGTGTGAGGGCACTGAGGCCGAATGTGTTGGCGTGGTCGCCAGAGATAGACGCTGAGGTCAGCGAGTCAGACTAGTGAAGACTAGGTTTTGGCTAATGCATGGAGTGTTTAGGCTTCTAGAGCCGAAGACCGTAAGCTTGAAGATGCAAATTCATGCTTAAGGGTGTTTAAGGCGGATACTCAAGTGAGTTTCGAACAGCAGGATTGCTTTAATAGTTTCTTGATTATTGATAGGGAGAATTGTGAGAAATATAACTTTATTTGAGCGATAAAGAAGTTGTGTGTACTGGGGAAGTGCTCTTTTTAGAGCTTTATCGATGGTGTGGTCTCGCCTGGAGTTCTTTTCAGGGGTTGAGCAGGGTTTGCTTTCGCATGTCTCGTCGTAAGTATGCTTCAAGACTTTCAACCGGCAGTTTGTTCTTGTTCCTGGGAAATGTTTGAGGTCAAATAGCTACCTTCCTTGGTTTGTCCATCTTCGGCTTGAGGCACTCATAGTAGCACCAACGGACTTCCTTCTGGTCAGCATGCAACACTTCTACCACTGTCTCTGAGATAGGAAACTTTATTGCTAGCAGAGGAGTAGATACGACAACCCCCAGAGTGTTTAAGGATGGTCGTCCTAGGATCATATGATATGGGCTGAGTATGTTGATGACGAGATAGTGCACATCGATCGTCTTCACTTTAGGTCGAGATTCGAATGTTGTCCTTAGCTTTAGGTATCACACCCCAAATCCGGTATGACAGGCCAGGATACGCCACGTACCCCGAAGCCTAACCCAAACCAAACCACATATACAACAAAAACAAGATTTGAACATTTAATAACATCTCAAGGATTTTTAAAAGACATTTATTTTCAAGAAAAATACCAAAACCACCCACTCAATCAATAGCTAAATGTTCAAATCAATTTTCAAACTTTAATTACTAAACAAGGACAACTCAAAGTAATAAAAATGCGGAAACATAATAAATCGAGTCGACATGACTCAACAACTCAAAAAGAAAATGACTTGGGCATCCCCCTCGACCACGACATATCGCGAGACCTGTTGCCCTGCCGCCACCAGTCGCACTACTAAACCCTGGTACCTCTCTGATCTAACTTAGGTGCTGCAAAACAACAGAATATGGGGTAAGTCCAATTAGGATTTAGTGAGTAGATCAGACCTCAATTTCACCACAACATCATTATCATGCATCATCAAACAACATATAACTAAGCATAGGAAAAGTAAAGCATAATTTTAGGAGCATTTATTTTTAGCAGAGCAATCCTCCAAGTCATCATGTAGCAACCTGCAAGCAATATGCTCAATGCAACAATCCACATGCTCAACTCAGACACGTCGGTCCTCATCGCCACAGAGGGTAGGTAGTCGATGTGGCCCCTGATCTACCACCCAGCCAAGGTTGTCTCTTTGGGGTATGCTCTCCCCTCACCAACATGACTCTTCTGATCCGTCTCTTAAGGGCATATGTTCCCCTCACCGATCGAGTCTCCCGAATATCTCTTAGGGGTATGATCTCCCCTCACCAGCTGGACTTCGGGAATAAGGCCAATATTATCTCTTTGGGGCATACCCTCCCCTCAACAGTGAGGCTTTCGGAAAATGCAACAAGCACATCACAGCATCACACACGCAAGTATATAAACATAAAATAAACTGTGCTATCGACAGGTAGGAAAAAGAGTAAGTTAAGGACATACCTCAACCTCCGACTCCTCCCGTCATCCATCACAATTACACACAATCATATATATAGAAATAGTGCTAAAAATCATGATCTCACAGTGTATACAACAATCATGAAAGTAAGATATAGCACGTACAATCATCATAAGAAAAGCAAGCATGTATAGCATAAAATAATATGACACCGCTTAGTTACCCTACGCATATTTAGCCGATCTTAGCAACCCTAGCCATGTACCCTAGGGCCAGCCTACCTCCTCTATCCAAGTGCCTTAGGGGCATAGAGGGTTCGGCCCCCGTTGGGTTCCCTAAGGGTCGGCCCTCCCGAGTGTTGCCCTAGGGTTCTAGGGTCTCTAGGTGTCCCTAGTTCTTTATTTGAATGTCTCTACAATTCCATAATTCCCTAATGAGTAGAAATATATTACGGTACCCTAAAGTATGTCCCTTAGGTGGAAAAATTTTATTTTTATTTCCCTAAAATCTATCCCTAAGTGACTAGCCACCATAGGGATCCTAAAGGGCCCTAAAAGGGAGCGGCATACCCTAGTTCTTTCCCAAAACCCCTCCTTCCCTCAAGATCTCAAGCAAGCACCAAGAAACCTCAACAACCATCAACAGTCCTCAAGAAAACATGTGGAATTCAAAGAAGATGGGGCGGCATGGCAAGGGAAGGGGTGGCCAAAGCGCCTAAAACTCGATCCGACGATAGGAAAACCCTCAGTACGAAAACTCAAACCAATACGACGAAATCTAATGAACAATCGACAAAACCCCATGACATAGGGGTGGTGGCATGGCTGATGAAAAGAGGGAAATAGGAAGGCTAATCCACTTACCTTTTTGGAGAAACCGGGAAGGTAGAAGAAGCGAAGGATCTTCCTACATTGAACGCCGACGAACTCGCGAAATCCCAGCTCCTATGGCTCCTCTCCTCTCGACGGAGCTCTCTCTCTTCCTCTCTCCTCCTCGAGTGGTGTGCGGCTAAACCGGTAGCTGCGGGCCACTTGGGGTCTTTTATGGGCCCTAGTTGGATCCAAATGACCAAAATACCCCTCATCTAACCCGTTCTAACTCCGATTTGAGTTCCGATTGCACAGCTAAATTTGTCTCAAGATCCTCTATCATCCTAGCATGCTTTATCAAGGAAATGAGGCAAATAATTTTTTTTTAAAATTTTCTACAAAATTTGCTTACTCAGGTTCAATCTCAAAGCTCTACGCTAAATCGTGCAGACTCGAGCCCTTGGTCCCCTGCTCAAGAATAAAATATTGTTTTTAGGTTTTTGGGCATTACAGTAGGGCTCCACAGACATCAACCCTCTCTCCCGAGAAACCTACCAAGTCTCCTTTGAAAGGTGTGAGTGAGGCTTCGATCAACTGCATCTTTTTAAAGGTGGAGTGGAAAAGAATATCGACCGAGCTTCCTTGATCGAAGAGGACCTTTTTGACAATGAAATTCCCTACAATCACATAAATAACGATCGTGTCGTGTAGATTTTGATCAATTACTTGGAAGTTGAATTCATAGAATGATATTACCAGGGTTCTGGGGATAGGTTGGCGTGGGCGAACAGTGTTGTCGACTGCCATGACTGCCCGAAGGAACCTCTTTCTGGTGGCGCTTGACTCCCCACCTCCCGCAAATTCGCCTGCGATGTAGTTGCTTACCCTTCGAGGTTTGTTTGACTGCACTCTTTTTGGGACCTCGGGGGTGTTCGTCTTCACTGTCGAGGGTCGCAACTCCTACTCCAATCTCTCTTCTTCTTGTGGCGAAGGTATTTGTCAAGGTGTCCTGTGCGGACTAGATCTTCCAACTAATCTCCGTGCTTAACACATTCCTCGGTACTATGTCCATAAGTGTCGTGGTATGTGCACTTCTTGTTCATGTCGATGTTGGGCAGTAGCTTTTGTTTTCGTGTGTTGGCGGGATAATTGATGAGCTTCAATTGGTAGATGTCCCAGATGATAGTTTCTTTCTTGGCGTTGAGGGGAGTATGTCTTTTGAAGTGGGCACTCGGGGAAGGAGGAGACATCGGCCTTCTGCCATTTCCTCGTTCATGTCAACTGCGGTATTCAATCCTTTTATCTTCCTTTAAGGGCCTTTTGACCTCAATCGTGACTTTGAGGTTTTCTAGTCGATCTTTTTTGCTTGTCTCTAATCTTCCACCTTTATAAAACTTGCTGCATTTTCCTGGAACTCGACCATGTCTTTGGGTTTGACCAAGGCGATTTGATCGGCAAAAGGCCTGGGCTTTAGCCTGTGTTGGATGCAAAAAGTTTGATTTGTGGATAGAGGTTGGGAATATCAGATATTATGGCGTGGTATTTGTTCAGGTATTCTCTCATGGGCTTATGTTGCCCCTGCCTGATGTAGTGCAGGGTTGCTCCTATTTTGTGATATACTCGCGATGTAGTAAATCGTCGGAGAAAAACCTAGGAAAGGTCATCGAAGGAATTTATCAATCTTGGCGGGAGGGATGAGAACCATATTAGAGCAGCCTTCCCAAGGAAGATCGGAAAGGCTCGGCTTGGCGTATAGTCGGTCGCCCTGTGATAGTACATCGCAGTTCGAAACACCGTTAAGTGTAGTGCGGGGTCACCCATACCATCATAGGGTGTTAAAGTACCGGGTAGCTCACTTCTAGGAGGAAGGCGAGTTGCCATAATATGCTTGGCGAAGGGCCCTGCATCGAGGGGAGAGACTACCTCGATTCCTGGGGCTTGGGAGCCGTGTCTTTTTCTAGTCGAGGAGTGTTGGAGATTTCGTCTCGAGGGACGAAGACTGGTCTCCTTCTTTCTGAGTGGTTGGTCTCTATATGCTCTGAACGGCAGCGTTCATGTTCGACCAAGGGCTGCCCCTGAGGCTGTGCTTGTATCTTGACCTGCGTCGCTGGTTGTTAATGTTATGCTTCTATCTCGTTTGCCTGCTGTCGGGGCTCTTTAGGGGGAAGAGAGGTTGGTATCGTAGCGTCGCTCCATACTATTTCGATGTCACCGGGCTTTGGTTGATCATCGTTGGGTCGTTGCCATTGGCGTGCGACGGCGATCGCTTGGCTCCATGTTTCAACCATTATGGTGGAGATAATGCTTTACTCGGTCCCACGGTGGGCACCAGATGTTCCTGGCTGAGAGTCAGGGTCTTTCTGTCCAGCCTGGTGTATCTCAGTGTCTGGTTCAACATCAGCGGGTGGGGGGGAGAGGAGGGGGAGGGGGGGAGGATGAGGTCTGCAAAAGACACTCTGATGCCCAAGTTAGGATGACTCCAAGATAGAGATTACGAAAAATAGAACTTAGGGTTACCTAGGTGCGTCGCATCTGTATATATTGCAGGTGAAGGTGATCATGTTACGCGTTAATCTCACAAGGATTGTTGCCTAGAATCGGTTGAGGCTAATCCCGGAGATGACGGGTTTATGATGATATGTCCCTCATGATAAGGGAGGACGTAGGAGTCCATGTTTGGCCAGGTGGGTCCCCCGAATGTAGCCGCTTGACTTAGCTTGAGTCTGGCTCAAAGGTGTTGCTTGGGCGGAGCCCCCTGGGTGGGGCCGTGTGGGTTGGTTTGAGGTGAACGACGGAACGCTGCTAGGTCTAGTCCGATCGGATCAAATAGTTCTAGTCTAGTCCGTTCAGTATGTGGAGTACTTCTGTGATTTTTGCGAAAGGTATGAATCTCTTGCATGGAATTTTGAAATAGCTTAAAGTGTAATAGAAATGTTTATTTTGAAATGCACAATAACTGCAGAAATGCTATTTGTATCAACTATCAATTCTATTCTAGTGACATTGCTAAGTCTCAGGTTCTTTCAGGTTCTTTCTTCAGAACTTCACTAGATCTTCAAATGTTACGGTGATGGTTTTTGGCATGATCGTTGTGATTGAATGATAGACATCTCTCTTTACGCTTCTAAGGAATAAGCTTTAGTAAAAGAATGTCCAGTTGAAGGGGTATGCAAACTTTAGTTGTTTTAGTAGTGTCACTTTCTATTCATGATTATATGAGCTTCTTTTCCATAAGAATGGACGATTTGAAGTTTTCCAACATAAGAATGTAGAGGTAGTTCCATACTCCCCATGGAAAATTGTACTTCATTTAATTTGATAAAGTTTTTAGTTAACTCTTACATTTTATTGTCATTAGTAAGAGATTAAACCAATTTAATTTGAAGTGTCTCAATTTTAATTAGTCAGATTAAATTTTTGATCGTTTTTAATTATTAATTAATTTGGGCAGAAAAATAATGATTTGAGAGATAAATATAAACTTCAAGGAGGAGATGATCATTAATAGGACTTCACTAATTTGAAGATAATTTGTATAGGCTTCATAGATTTCACATGTAGTAGCATCTTAATTGTGAATAATTTAAAAAATTTAGTCAAGGATTAATGTATTTTACGTTTATTTGGAATGTTTACGAATGAAAATTATTTTTGAATTAATCAATATTTATTTTTAGTAAATTTGATCATAAATTGTAGTCTTATGAAATTGAAAATTATTCCAAAAGTGCATTTTAACTGTTTCTAAAATAACTCACAGGAACACACTAAAATCATTCCTAAAATATAAATATTATGTATAGGAACGCTTAAAAAATTATTCCTATAAACGTGAGTTATAGGAATGATTTCTAAGAGGAACGGTTTAAAAATGTGTGGCGAAATAATTATATGAACGATTTTAAACTATTTCCTTTAACTTACATGAACGCTACAAAAACGTTCCTAAAAAATCTTTGGCTACGGTTTACACTTTACATATTGGAACACTTTTTGGAACTATTTTCATAAGCGGGAGCTATAGGAATACTTTTCAAACCGTTCCATAAGCTTAGTCTATGGGAACGATTTTTTTGGTAGTGTGACCATAAGTAGAAAAATCGTTCCTATAGCCTAGCGAAACAATAAGTTTTAGTACACATGGAGAAAATCGTTCCCATAGATTTTTGGTAATGATTTTGTATATTTTGGAAATATTTTTTTTTTGACCGTTGTAACAAATAAAAAATGTTGTAGCATATTATTGATAATTCATGTACGTGTTTTGTGTCTGATTAGAGGGACTCTTTTTATACTCAACTTTTATGTTTGAGTACGTATATGTTTTGTTTTTTTTTTTAGGACTGTGGTTATAGGAATGTTTAGTGGATAATTGATAGATATAGAGCAGAGATGTGCCCTGAGAATTTGTATTCAGATTAATTACCTAGTTATTCTAGTTAATCTTAATTTATTAGTGTTCATAATTAAATATGAGATTTTTGAATGAATAATTTTATAATTTCTTTTATTAAAATAAGCTTGTGGAGGATTGTTGTTATGACCTATTTACATCCAACGAGATCAGTATGGAGAAGTTTCCACCTTGGATTGTGTAATAATATGTCAAGAGAAGAGATCTATGCACAAAAAAAAAAGAATTTCTATTTTGATAATATGCAATTACATATTTATGAATAGTGGATTTAAATGTTTTTTAAAAATAATCCAATTAATAGTATACAATTCATTTTTTCTTGAGGAACATGAAACACCCATCCAATAATTAGTATATAGTCTGATCTCACAATTTGAAGTAAAATCCAATAATTAGAATAACATGATTACCCAACCACATCCATCTAATTAAGTCTCACAGTACATTCTTAATGTCATGTTTGAATTAAATTGGTAATGCATGGGACCATATAAAAAATTAAAAGGAGACAGGAGGGTTATGGCAGTCCTTTTCGTTGCATGTTATGCCATTACATGTTTCATCAAATATGTTGACAAGCTACGTGCTTAATGTTGCTACTAAAGCTATTAATTTAGTGTGGCCCACCATAACATAACACAACATAATATTAGGCTAGTGCGTGCCTTTAAGGATCCAAAGCTAAACCTAATTTTAGACAAATATTTGTTCATTGGAGCAGTAGTTACTGTACAATATTATCTCCCTCAAATGATTTAATTAATTAGCTTGATTGCTCATGTATTATTGCATTAGGTATTATGACTTTGATCTATTCTAGTTCGAGTTCTAGATGAACTTCATCTTCAATATTATCTCCCTCAAAGATAGGAATATGATTAAATTTGAATTATAGTTTCTTATTAATTTGTTTAAATATGTGTGGAGCCTTATAATTAGATCTTGTTCGAATTTAATAGAATTAAAAATGAATGAGACAGTTGTTGTTGGTTAATTAATTGGAGTACAAATTAGGGACAGAAGAAATCAGAGTAAATTAAAGCTCGAACATGGGAAAGGTAAGACAAATGCATCGAGCTACAAAATCCGTGCTTTATGGAACACGTACGTACGGCATGCATCAATGTGGTCCTAATTATTTTACCTAACGCTTTCTTCGATAACCACTGATTACGATGGGCATGCATTTCTTTTTTCCACGAAAAAATAGAAATTAAAGATCAGATATGGTCAAATCCAAAAATATCAAAATATAAGATGAAATTTATGAGCAATTTTGTTAACCTCACTATAACAAAACTAAATATCCAAGAGTAATTTCTCAGATCCGAATTTTGAGAATGAGAAATTTTTAAAATCGGATCTGAAGATGAGTAATTCCCAAAATCGGAATTGAGTTGATCGAATACTCATTTTATCTCTGGTCAAAGTCTTTCGTTAAAAATATAAAAAAATATAAAAAAATAATTTTAATTTATAAAAAAATATTTATAATCAAAATGATGTATTAAAGTCTAAAAAATATATTTTTAAACTTTCTAATGATATAGAATTGAGGTGTTAGAGTCTAAAAAATATTTTTTCAAACTCTCTAAATCATTAGAGAGTTTTGCAAAAAGTCTATAAATCCAAGTTTAAATTAAAAATTATAAAATATTTTTGATAAAAAATATATTTTTGAACCACGACACATCTTTTACATTTTAAAAAATATTTTATTAATTGAGTTTTTTTAATTATAAAACTATTATAGATTTTGGGCAAAAGTCTTTAATGCATTAGAAATTTTTGTCCAAAGTCTATAAAACTAATTTTTAATTAAAAATAGTAAAATATTTTTTGTCCAAAATATGTTGATAGACTCTAGAACAACTTTTATATCACATATCTTTTTTTATGAACTAAATTTTATTTTTTATAATTATAAAATTACTATGAACAAAAGTCTCTAACTCATTAGAGACTTTTGTGCAAAGTCTATAATAGCTTCAAAAAAATTTAAAAAAAGTATTTGAATTCATAAAATAATTTTTTAATAATACAAAAGATGTATTATGATCTAGAAAAATATTTTACATCAAAATATTTCATAATTTTAATTTTAATTTCAATTTATAGACTTTGTACAAAAGTCTTTAATACATTAGAGAGTTTGAAAAATATATTTTTTATTCTCTAATATCTTATTTTATCATAAAAAAATATTTTATAAATTTAAATTAGTTTTAATATTAGAGACTTTGGCCAGGGGTAAAATGAATATTCGATCCACTCAATTTTGATTTTGGGAATTACCGATCTTTCGATCCAATTTTAGAAATTTCTCATTCCCAAAATCCGAATCTGAGAAATGGCGAAAAATCCAATACATTACAACTTGATTTCAAGTTGACAATGTCCAAAAAAAAACTGCATTAATACTCCACGCACATTAAGTGACACCATTTAGTGTCTCAACTAAAAGATTGGAGTCGGTTCCACACAAAAGGGCCAAGATTGTTGGTGGAGGCAAAGAGTAAGCATTCTTTAACAACCAAAGCCTCAAGGAAAAGTGCATTATCATCCTGTTTTTAAGTGCTTATGGTCGTCAGGCAATTTCAATTGTTTTCACGAATGATGAAACCAATCCCACCTATACCATTCAAAAGAGAGGCATCACAATTGATTTTAATAAGGCCTAGTGGTGGCGAAATCCCATAAACATAAGTGTAAATACCACTTGAACTATCCTCATACATGATTTATTTGAAATAATTGTCAATGAAGGCAATACTTTTGATCATTACCATGCATTCGGGGTAGGCTGCCAAGCCTCATGCAATCGTTTATTTCTAGCGTGCCAGATGAACCAATACGTGCTAAGGGTAAGGGCTTGAAAGCATTTCGATTGGTAAAAGTGAAAGATCCTAACCATGCCCCTGTATCCCAATTAAGTCTTCGAGGGAAATCCAACCCAGAGATAGTTCCCAGGTTAGACCAAACCAATTAAGTTTGCAAAGGAGCATTGAAAGAAAAGGTGATTAAAATATTCCACATAATGGGAACAAAAAACACAAGTATCACTCACTGAAATACCCAAATGGCGAAGGTATATTCTAGTAGGGATTTTTAGATGGATAAGTTTTCAACCAAATATTTTAACCTTAGGAGCAGAACATACAGCCCACAAAAGTTTCCACATGGGATCAGGTAATGAGTTGGTCGACTCATGGCTTCTTAGGAATCATACAACCGAGTTGGCTTCTTAGGATCTATAATAGCTTCATAATTTTAAAAAAAAACTATTTGAATTCATAAAATAATTTTTTAATAATACAAAAGAGGTATTATGATCTAGAAAAATATTTTATATCAAAATATTTCATAATTTTTAGTTTAAATTTAAATTTATAGACTTTGTACAAAAGTCTTTAATACATTAGAGAGTTTGAAAATATATTTTTTATTCTCTAATATCTTATTTTTATCATAAAAAATATTTTATAAATTTAAATTTTTTTTAATATTAGAGACTTTGGCCAGGGGTAAAATAGGTATTCGATCCACTCAATTCCGACTTTGAGAATTACCCATCTTTCGATCCGATTTTAGAAATTTCTCATTCCCAAAATCCGAATCTAGGAAATGGCTCAAAATCCAATACATTACAACTTGATTTCAAGTTGACAATGTCCAAAAAAAACTGCATTAATACTCCACGAACATTGAGTGACACCATTCAGTGCCTCAACTAAAAGATTGGAGTCGGTTTCCACACAAAAGGGCCAAGATTGTTGGTGGAGGCAAAGAGTAAGTATTCTTTAACAACCAAAGCCTCAAGGAAAAGTGCATTATCACCCTATTTTTAAGTGCTTACAATCGTCAGGCAATTTCCATTATTTTCGCGAATGATGAAACCAATCCCACCTATACCATTCAAAAGAGAGGCATCACAGTTGATTTTAATAAGGCCTAGTTGTGGCGAAATCCAATAAACATAAGTGTAAATACCACTTGAACTACCCTCGAACATGATTTATTTGAAATAACTGTCAGTGAAGGCAATACTTTTGATCATTACAATGCATTCGGGGTAGGCTGCCAAGCCTCATGCAGTCGTTTATTCCTAGCGTGCCTAATGAACCAGCACGTGCTAAGGGTAAAGGCTTGAAAGCGTTTCGATTGGTAAAAGTGGAAGATCCTAACCATGCACCTGTATCCCAATTTAGTCTCCGAGAGAAATCCAACCCAGAGATAGTTCCTAGGTTAGGCCAAACCAATTAAGTTTGCAAAGGAGCATTGAAAGAAAAGGTGATCAAAAGATTTCACAGAATGGGAACAAAAAACACAAGTATCACTCACTAAAATACCCAAATGGCGAAGGTATATTCTAGTAGGGATCTTTAGATAGATAAGTTCCCAACTAAATATTTTAACCTTAGGAGCATAACACACAGCCCACAAAAGTTTCCACACAGGATCAGGTAATGGGTTGGTCGACTCATGCCTTCTTAGGAATCGTACAATCGAGTTGGCGGTAAACCCCACCCCCCCCCCCCCCCCCATCCTTCTTCCATATATATTTATCCTTGTCGGGGTACAAGGGAAGAGGCAACCGATTAATGGATTTCACCAGCACAAGGCCAAAGACATCACAGCATAAATTTGAATTCCAACTTTGATTCTCAATCAAACAATGCACAGAATCTGAAAAATCAAAAACATTAACATCAAAATAAGTTGGCATCATGCAAAATGGAACATCAAACAACCAATTATCTAACCAAAGAGAGGTAGAGTTGCCCGAGTTTATAAGTTTGAGAAAACCAAGGAACAATTGACCAAACGCATCAAGAAATAATTTTCATTTCCACGAACAGCTTTTATCGATTAAAAAAGCACAGCGAGGATCCTTGTACTTAATAGTGACAAATTCAAACCATAAGGATGGAGCATTGCACAAATAACCATAAGGATGAACATTTGATATCATCTGTAAATATCAAATGGCTAAAAGCACAGGTATTCCTCCTTTTGAAGGGAGTGAGCTATTTATGAGCAACAACTAAATTAATGATGTTTGTGAGAGATTGGGCCGCTACGACGTAAATGTATGGTGAATTCGGATTACCTTGTCGAATTCCTTGTTTAGAATGATACGAAGTTGAAGTTTTACATTTGACAAGGCAACGAAAATTCATCGAAGAAAGGCATGTGAAAATCCAATCACAAACTTTATCTAGAAAATTACAAGCTTTAAGGACAGCCAAAATGGCCTTCCACGGTAGTTTATCATAAGCTTTGTCTAGGTCAAGTTTAACCATGATCAAAGGAGATTTTCCTTCAGAATTATAAAAGGAGTGGGCTATTTCTGGAGCAATCAAAATATTATCATGAATAATACGATCCTTAAGGAAGGCTGATTGCTCAGTAGAAATTATGTTAGGTGAAACGAGTTTCAACCTATTGTCTAGCAACTTAGCTAAAATCATATAATTATGATTGCAAAGAGCAATAGGACGATAATCTTTAGTACTGTTCGGATTTGAACGTTTGGGAATAAAGGATAACAAAGTCTCATTCCAATCCAAAGGAATGATACCTTACTCATAAAAATTGTTCAAACAGTTCATAAACCTCTCCTTAGTAATGGACCAATAGCATTTATAAAACTCAAACGTAAAACCATTCATACCCGGGCTCTTGCCATTAGGAAAAGCCTTAATCAAATTCCAAGCCTCTTCCAAAGTGAAACGGGCAATCAGGGCATTATAACTATCAGCGTTAACATAATTAAAGCAAATAGAATTACTAATATCATGAAAAGGGATCACATTAGGGCACCGCAGAGACCGGAAATGAACACAAAAAGCATCTAAAAATTCATTATCATTAAAAATAGTAACACGATTACTAAGATTAAGAGATAGAATTTTGTTATACCTACGCCAGCAAGTAGCAATTCTGTGGAAATAGGACAAATTGGAATCTCCATCAGAGATCCATTTAGATTTGGCCTTACTCCACCATTTCAAGAAAATTTGCCTTCAAATGGCAATGGCTTTATTGTAACAGGACCTAAGTAAACTATCTTCATGGGGGTCCAACCCCGTAAATTCATCTTTACATTCAAGCTCGGAAATACATTTTACAGTATCATGAAGAATATTTTCAAGCATACCCAGACTATTCCTATTTCAATCAGATAAAGCAGATCGGGTAAATTTAAGGCCGATCGAAAATTGCCCATAAACATTGAGATTAACAGGAACCTCAAGCCATGCAAAAGAAACCACAACCCGACTTTTTGGGTATTCAGTCCAGAAATTTTGGAATTTAAACATTTTATTCCTAAATGTATTTTGAGCAAAACTGAATAATATAGGACAATGATAAGAAACTCCACGTGATAAGTGGGAAATAGTTGCCGACTCATAAAAATGCATCCAAGCCGCATTGCAAAAATACCGATAAAGTCTAACATCACTATAAGAAAACAAACTTTCACCAACAAACTAATTTTGTTGGTATTACCAATAAAATTGCCAACAAATATATCATTTGTTGGTATTACCAACAAAATTACCAACTTATTTGTTGGTAATTACCAATAAATATATCTTTATCCGTTGGTAATATCAACAGACAATTGTAATTTCCGTTGGTAATACCTAGCAGAGTATCACCAACGGATTTTACCAATGAAAATATGTTGGTATTAGTATTAGCAACGGATTTTTGACTATTATCAACGGATTTAATCCGTTGGTGATACCCTATTTTTTTGTAGTGCATGTGTTTTAGCACTTCCTTGTCGATTATTACACTAACTAAAAGGCTTATCATAAAAGCCTAAATCGATTAAGCCGAGGTTAGAAACAAAATCCCAAAAATCCATAATCAATTTAGACATACGAAAACATAAACCCCCTCTTTTTTTCATTTTCATTAAGATAACAGTTAAAATCACCACATAAAATCCACAGAGAAATCAGAAGAACAAAAACTTCTCCAGAAATCATCTGTAAGGTTAGGATTAGTGCTGGAGTAGGTATTCGAAAATAAAAATGGCTCACCTTTGTCAAATCCAAGAACAGCGGAAATACATTGAGGTTACATAAAGTATACCTGAGCCCTTATGAAAGTAGAGTCCTGGGCTAAGATCAGACCCCCAAATGCACCATTTGAAGCCTAGGAGGACCCAATCCAATGGCGACCTACATATTTGATCAGCCGAGAGGCTCTCACATCATCCAAGTGAGTCTTCTGCGGAGCAATTAAGCGAATAGAATATTTAAGTATTAAATGAAATAATAGGTCTCTTACCGGGCGCCTCCATGCACCCCTGGTGTTCTAGCACATGCAATGCATTAAAGGGGGTGGAGGAGGCCATGGAAACGTCATTAGACGGACTAGTCGCTTCAAATGAAACAGATGGTTCCGAGTTCAAAACCAGGCCCTCACCAGAAGGGTAGGGGCACTTTGCACATTTCAGGTCACCAGGAGTTGAAGAGACTGGAGGCTGCCTACTAGTTGGTTTAGCAGCCTGAACGGGCGCCTTAGAAGCAAAGATCGGGTGAGAAGAGAAGGCCAATTCCTCAATCATTTGTTCCATCAAACGAAAATATTAGAAAATATTTTAGTCTTGGATTCCAAAAGATGAATGACTTTTGGTTTACTATTCAAAGCTACTCAGGTGTATAATGACTTTTGGTTTACTATTCAAAATTACTCAAATGTATAATGACTTTTGGTACATAGTTGAATCAACTCAACAACTAAGTAGACCATGTCAAGGTTAAATCCTCTCATCCGATTTAGCACTCAAGTAATTCAATTCAACACTTCCCCGAATGAGGGGAAGTTAGGGATGTCAGTGGATCGGATATGATAGTAATATAATATTATCTGCATTCTCACCATACATCTGCATCATACATCTGCATTCGCTATGGATATAAATATTAGTACTGCATTCACATATGCATTTAATAAAAAAATCAACAAATAATATATTTTAATAAAAATAATAACCTACTATCCATGCCTAAGAGTCAGGGCCTTCTGGTCGGTTAAGTGTCTTTTCTTGTCGGTTCGACACTAGTGGAGGCGGGGCTGCAAAAGACCCTCTGATGCTCAAGTTAGGGGGACTCCAACGTGGAGGTAATGGAATTGAAACTTAGGGTTACTTGGGTGCAACGTGTCTATTTGTATTACAGGAAGGACAGGGTTGCCAATCGAAAATCTTGTAGTGGGGTTGCACAAAATAGGTCGAGGTCATTTTCGAAGATGGCGGATGTATATTGTCTGATAAGGTAGGATGCATATATCCTTATCCGACCAGGTGGGGTCCTTGGGCAGAGCCGTTTAGTCTGGTTTGAGCCTAACTTAGGGATGCAATCAGACAGAGCTCCCGGGATTGTGTCGTGCGGTCAGGTTTGAAATGAGGGATGGGGCGTTGCTGGGTCTAGTCCAATCGGACCCAGTAATTCTAGTCCAGTCCACAACCCCCGAGTTCGACCGGAGTTTGTAAGACTGCGTGTGGAGCTCCTGAGATTAGTCATGAGCCTCCTTCTTAGAGTTGGGCAACTTTGGGAAAACCATGGATAAGTCGGCCAAGCCGTACTAGGTGACCAGAGAGGTAACGTCGAGGTTGGCGACTACTGGGGTTGAGCTGAAAGAAATGATTAGCGAAGCTGAGCTAGAGAAGAAGGGTGGGATGGATTGTGATGACATAAATGGCTGTGAGAAACCGGACTGATGTAAGTGGCCATGCGTCGCTTCTAGTTGGTACACGGTGGCTCTTTATGTCACTTCAGAGTAAGTCAAGTCGTTATTTTTATCGTATTTAACATATGCCTTCTCGGCTTCCATGCTCAGTACGTCGGTTTTGCTAATAAAGATCTTCTTATTCTGCGTGGTGGTTGCTAATTGGCCCTCGCCCCCTCGTTTTTGGGGAAAACATCATGATCGAAAAGGTGTTCATTCGTGCCATGGGGGGAGTTTCTAGGGAGCTGTCGATCGCTGAGTTGGCCTGTGCAGATTTAGTTTTGCCTTCGTTGTGGGCCGTTCGATGGGGAAGTGGAGCCCATAATATGGTTTTCCCTTTCCCAGTTTGTGAACTTTTCTTGTGTTTCTTTGGTCTTCGTCTTTTGCAGGCTTCAATGTTGTCTTCCTCAATCGGTTCCTTTCTTCCAGCATTTGCTAGTTCACACCGGTAAGTAATTTTCTCAGCCTCAAACCTCAATATTGTCATTGACTTTAGGTTTTACGATTTTTTGCACGAATTGTTTAGCCCTTTCTTGTCTTTCAGGCATGTGTACCCTATTTTTGAATGTTCTAAGCATGCGCTCTCGCTTGACAAAGATGCGGGAGAGACCTACAAGAGACAGGAGTAAGAATCCCCTAGTGGATGAGTTGTTGAGGTCTATGAGGGATTCACAGTCTCGGAAGCCATGGGTTTCGGGAGCGAGAGTGGAGGCGGCTAGCTCATCGGCCTCTTCGAATTCTCCAGTCCTCCTTGGCTCGTTGGCGGGGTGCCAGAAAAGGGCTAGGCATTCAAGGGAGAACCTTCTTATCGAAGGGAATGTCCATTCTCGGAATGAGTCCCTTCTTCCCGAGGCAGCGATGGTGGCTAACACATCAGTAAGGGTTCGCCAGCTAGACTCGGTGTTGCATTTTTGCTCCCGCAACCAGTTGGTCTTTCCTGAGGGGGTAGATCCTTAGGAACACATCCAGCTTTCGCTAGGTAAGTTGAAGGAGCCTTCATGAAGGGAGTGCAAAGCAAGGTCTCAAGAGCTTGCAACCTCCAGGCTTAGGATGATGGAAATGGAGAGAGCTTAGGAGGCGAAGGTCGAAGAGGTCGCTTGTTTAAGCGTAGCTATTTCTGAGTCCACTACCCGGATAGTAGAGTTAGAAGGCAAGGCCAAGGCAGAGTTGGAGAAGGTCTACTTGGATCCTTCTATGGCGGTGACGGAAAAGTCTCATCTGAAGGCTGAGACTCGGGAGGCTAGGGCCGAGGTTGTGAGGTGCAACTTGGCCAGGGAATCCCTCGAGGAAGAGGTGAAATGCCTCCGAGATAATGCTCTTGTCATGTATATGGAAGGTTTAGAGAGGGCTTCATAGTAGGCTAAGCTTTTGGCTCCCAATGTTGACCTTTCAGGGATGGACCATCTTAAAGAAGTCAAGGATGGTGTCTTGGTGAACCCTGAGGCTGAGGAAGACTTTTCTTGGTCGCTCAGAGGGGATCCTTCGGCTACAACTCCGGGTCAATGCTCATTTTCTTCGTGAGGATTCCCTGCTGCGGAGAGAGATGCTCCTGTTGAGTGCACCAAGGCGGGTGCAGTTTCTTCTCAACTGTTCCTTTAGATTTTTCTTCTGCTAACTCTGGGAACTTCTTTGGGGGTTGGCTATTTGCCCCCTCCCCCCCCCCCTTTTTTTGGTTGACAATTTCTCCTGTGTGGGTCTATTTTGTTGATTATCTCCTATGTGATAGTTATTGCTCCTCCGTGAGCTTTTGTTTTGTACATATAAAGATCCTTTTCTTGATTTTTCATGAACAGAATGTCCCTATTCGATCCCTTCGGATCTGGTCCAAGGTTGAACCATCTGGTTTAGGGTTGAACCGTCTAAAATCTGTTCAAGGTTGAACCTTCTAAAGTCTTATTCTAGGTTGAACCATCTGAAATCTGGTTCCAAGTTGAACCTTCTGAAATCTAGTTCAAGGTTGGATCCTTAGGGATCTAGTTTGAACTGAGCTCTGCTAATGTAAAATTATGCATGAGTAATGGCATGGCAGTTTAGCGGTTTTCCCTTGGGAGTTTTAGTCCGAGCTTGCTAAGGGACGTTCGTCGCGATCGTGCGTGAGCAATCAAATAAGGGCTATGAGGATGGAAGTAACGACTCTAGGGGCTGAGGACCACATAACAGGGTTCAGGCCGAACTCGTTGGAGAAAGTAAGGCGGAACCGCTTGCAAGGAGTCATGTAAGGGCGCTAAGGCCAGAAGTAGTGGTGTGGTAGCCGAGAATTGCACTCGGGTTTCAGGCCAACCTCGCCGAGGAGCGTAAGGCGAAAACCGCTTGCAAGGAGTCATGTAAGGGCGCTAAGGCTATAAGTAGTGGCGTGGTAGCCAAGGACCAGACTCAATAAAAACTGAGCTCGCAAGGAGCGCGCTTGGGGTCGTTGATGGCGCAAGAGCCCCGGGATAGGCACTAAGGCCGACGAACCAGACCGGTGAAGACAAGGTCCTGGTCGCTGCATAAGGTGTTAATGCTTTTGGAGCTGAATACCATGAACCTGAAAGTGGAAATCCGTGCTTAGGATTTTGGGTCGAGTTCATACGTGGAGAGTCGAGCAAGTTTCAAGTAGAGTATTTGTTAAAGCAGCGAGATTGCCTTAATGGTTCCCTGATCATTTATGGAGAGAAATGTGAGAAATATAACTTTATTTGAGTAATAAAGAAATAGCTAATTAGAATAAAAAATCACAAAGTTTTGCTAAATTTTAAGTTCTACCCGTGTTTTCAAAATTCTCCTGTAAATGCATATAGTTTCCATCTGTTGATGCTATCTACCAAATTTGTCAATCGTCGTCTCAACTAAGTTGACATAGAGGAAAATAGCGCATGCGTGGCTGACGACTTCATACGTGGCCGTCTCCTTGTGGGTCCGTTATTAAAAAGGTATATATATATATATATATATATATATAAATCGTTGTGGGTCCATGATTAAAAAGGAATATATACATATATATAGGCCCACCTCTTTTTCTCTCTTCTCTTCTTCTTCCCTACTTCTTCTTCCACCGCCACTGCCACCATGCACCGCTACCTCCTCTCCAACCGGAGAAGTCCTAGCCGGTCATCGAAGGATGGACCATGGGACGGCCAACGCCGCGAACGACTTCGTCCACTTCATTCTTCCCCTACACCTTCTTGGCAACGAGCCACCACCCACAATTTCGGTTTCCTTCCCTCATCCACAGCAAATGAAACAAATAGCCAAACGGGTGGATGCGGCCATTGTCGCTCGTAATCTCATCCCATCTCTCTGTCTCTCTCTTCTTCGTGCCAACACCATGCTCTCCTTCTCCGCCCTGCCTGCCTCCAGTCCCACTCTCACCTTCTCGCCGCCCAATACCACCCCAACCTCCACCACATTCCCTCCCTCTCCAACGCCCCCATCGCCACCTTCTAGTGCGTCCAAGCGCACCAGCGCCATGGCTCCGTGGAGAGCCAGTAGCAGCCACTGTTCGCTATCAAGATCGAGCTCGAGCAGCTCATCCTCTCTATCCTCAATGACCCGAGCATGAGCAAGGTCATGCAGGAGGCTGACTTCTCCAGATACTGGTGAAGAGCAATGTGGAGCAAGCGGTGTCATCGTCTTCGTCGTCCATGGACATATGCTCACCCTCACCTCCGTCCCACCCCAATCCAAACAAACCCAAAGGGTTGATATCTCGAACAATGGTGGTAATGGTGGTGGCAGAAGAAGAAGTAGGGAAGAAGAAGAGAGGAGAAGAGAGAAAAAGAGGTGGGACCATATATATATTCCTTCTTAATAACAAACCGACAACTAGGCGGCCACGTTTGAAGCCGTCAGCCATACGAGCGTCATTTTCCTCCATGTCAGCTTAATTGAGACGGCGCTTGACAAATTGGTAGATGGCATCAACGGAAGGAAATTATATGAATTTGTAGGAGAATTTTGAAAACGCGGGTAGAACTTAAAATTTAGCGAAACTTTATGATTTTTTAGTCTAATTGCCCTAATGAAATTGTTCGTACAGGGGAAATGCTCTTTTCTGAGTATCCTGCCTGGACTTCTTTTCAAGGGCTGAGGCGGGGTTGCTTTTGCATGTCTCATCCTGAGTTTGGTTCAAGATTTTCGGCCAGCTATTTGTTCTTGTCTCGAGGGAGTGCTTGCGAGCCGATATGCGCATTCCTTGATTCGGCTGTCTTTGGTTTGAGGCATTCATTGTAGCAGCATCGAACTTCCTTTTGATCAACATGCAACACTCCTACCCCTGTCTCTGAGACAAAAATTTTTACTGCTATATGAGAAGTAGATATGATAGCCCCCAAAGTTTTTAAGGACAATTGTCCCAAGATCATATGATATGGGCTTGGGAATGTTGATGACAAGATATTGTACATCAATTGTGTTTTCTTTTGGCCGAGAGTTGAATGTCGTCCTCAGTCATATGGCTCCACGGATATCAACTACTTATCTTGAGAAACCCACCAGGTCTCCTTTGCACGGTGTAAGCGAGACTTCTATTAATTGCATTTTCTCAAAGGTAGTGTAGAAAAGAATATCAGTCGAGCTCCCTTGGTCGACAAGGATCTTTTTAACGATAAAATTTCCAGCAATCACAGAAATAATGACTGGGTCATGTAGGTTCTGATTAGTTCCTTGGAAGTCGGATTCATAGAACGATATTACTGGAGTTTTGGGGATAGATCGGCACGAGCGAACAACCTTGTCGACTGCCATGATCACCCGAAGAGACCTTTTTCTGGCCGAGCTTAACACTCCACCTCCAACGAATCCGCCAGCGATGTAGTCGATTACCCCTCGGGGTTCATTCTTTTGGTTGTGCTGTTTTTAAGATCTTGGGGGTGTTTGGCTTCACCGTCGAGGGTCACGACTCCTGCTCCGGCCTCTCTCTTTCCTATGAATATTTATCAAAGTGTCCAGTGAAGACTAAATCTTCGAGCTGATCTCCGATCATTACACACTCCTTGGTAGTGTGTCTGTAAGTGTCATGGTAAGCACACTTCTTGCTCATGTCGGAGTTGGATGGAAACTTTTACTTTCCTTCATTGGTGGGGTATTTGATAAGCTTCAGGTGATAGATATCCCAGAGGATAGTTTCTTTCTTAGTGTTGAGGGGGGTGTGCCTTTCGAAATGGGAGCTTGGGCTAGGTGGTGACCTCGGTCCCCTGTCATTTCCCTGCTCCTGTCGCCTGCGGTCTTTAGTTCTTCTATCTTCCTTTTTGGACCTTTTGTCCTCGATTGCAACTTTCAGATTCTTTGAACCGATCTTCTTTGCTTCTCGTGGATCTTCCATTTTTATAAAACCATACGCTTTTTCCTGAAATTTTCATATCTTTAGGCTCGATTAAGCGATCTAGTCGGTGAAAGGCTCAGGTTTTAGCCCGTGTTGGATGTAGAAAAGCTCAGTCTATGGATCGAGGTTGGGGATGTCGGTCACTATGGCCTGAAACCTATTCAGGTATTCTCTAGCTCATGTTGCCCCTGCCTAATATAGTGTAGGGTTGCTCCTGTCTTATGATATACCTGCGATGTGGTGAATCGGCTGAGGAAAACATGGGAAGGGTCGTAGAAAGAGCGAATTGATCCCGGCGGGAGGGAGGTGAACCATAACAGAGCAGTTTTCCCCAGGAAGGTCGGGAAGGCTCTACAAAGCATGGAGTCGGTTGCTTCGTGATAGCACATCGTGGTTCGGAACGCCGTTAGGTGTAGCGTGGGGTCACCCGTACCACCGTAGGGTGTTACGGTAGTGGGTAGCTCACTTTTCGGTGGGAGACGAGTTGCCAAGATGTGCTTGGCGAAGGGCCCTGCGTCGAAGTGGGAAGCAACCTCAATTCCTTGAGCCTTTGGTTCTTCGTCCTTTTTTGATCAAGGGGTGTTGGAGACCTCATCTCGAAGGACAGAGACTAGTTTTCTTCTTTCTGAGTGGTTGGTCTCACCATGCTTTGAGTGGCAACATTTGCGTTCACCCGGGGCTGCCCCTGAGGCTACGCTGGTGTCTCGACGTGTGCCGCCAGTTGTTAGTTTTGTGCTTTTAATTCGTTTACCCGTTGTCGAGGCTCTTTAGGGGGGAGGGGGGCTTCTACCAGAGCATTTCTCCTCACTGTTTTAGCATCACCAGGCTGCAGTTAATCATCGTCGTCAGGTCATTGTTGTTGGCGTGCAGTAGCAGTCACTTGGCACCGGGTTCCAACCATTGTGGGGGAGGAAAGCTTTACTCGGCCCCACGGTGGGCACCAAATGTTCCTACCTGAGAGTCGGGGCCTTCTGGTCTGGTGTCTTTTTGGTTCGACGCTAGTGGGGGAGACCTGCAAAATACAATCCAACGCTCAAGTTAGGGGGACTCCAAGGTGGAGGTAATGGAATTGGAACTTAGGATTACCTGGGTGCACCGTGTCTGTTTGTATTACCTGGAACTTAGAGTCGATTCTGGAGATGGCGTGTGTATATTGTCTAATAAGGTAGGATACAAATATCCTTATGTGGCCAGGTGAGGTCCCTGGGCAGAGCCATTTAGTTTGGCTTGAGCCTGACTCAGGGACTCAGTCGAGCGGAGCCCCCTGGATGGGGTCGCGCGATGCGGTTCAAAATGAGAGATGGGGCATTGTTGGGTCTAGTCTGATTGAGCCCAGTAGTTCTAGTCCAGTCCACCTACATTATTAAAATTCATAACATATAAAATCTACCTATACAATATGTGTTAAGTAACATATATATGAGTAAAATGGTAATTGTTTATACGCGAATAATGCGATGAGGATATGTGCGAATCGACATCCATATCCGCATCCGCACCGAATCTGCACAGATAAAAAATTTTAAATACATATTTGCATTTGTATCAGACACCCTCAAAGAGCACAATAGAAAATAAAACGCTCAAAAGCGTGAATACAAACCCTTGGAGGGGCAACTATCAAACACCCTTAAAGAGCAAAATTTTTAAAGCCCCCACAAGGCAACAATCCATAACATACAGTTATCCATATAGCCCACAGGCGGGCAATTTCAAAAAATCACAATTTACTGGCGAAGAGTTGAGTCTGCCTCAGCAAGTACAAGGGGGACATCTCTCCTCGAAACCTTGTCGACCACCGCAAGGGGAGAACATAGCTCCGAAACCGCAATCGGAGGTTCCTCCCTGGACGGTACAGGGGCCTCTTCCCAAACCGCACGATCAATCAAGGTGTCATCCCTTACTACTTTGAGAAGGTCGGCTTCGAAAAAATCAGCCTTTAGGACGAAGAATTTAGCTTGCTCCATTGCTTTATCAACGCCATGGTGACCATAAGTAGGGCGGCGTATCGGAAGTGACACACCTAGCACTCAAAACCTTGCACCGTAATCTTCGACTTCTCCGCCTCAACTCGGGCCACCTCAATCTCGATCCTCAAACGAGAACCCTCCACAGTAACTGCAGTCGGCCAGATCATGATAGAGTCTCTCTAACTCCACTCTAGACTTGTCTTCCACCTTCTTCGAGCGAGAAGTGGACTCCAAAACTACAACATTTAGATGCTCAACCTCGTAAACCTTCGCACCAAGGGCCTTCTTCGCCTCTGCCAGTTCGAGTTTTAGCGACTCAATCTCTCAAGCCTGAACCTCGACTACCTTCAATGCGGACTCCATGTCTCCCCTCAGCCTGTTTACTAGGCCCGCTTACTCGAGACAATTAGAATGAGCAAGCTCCCCTGGATCTGCTCCCTCCGATAAGTCTGCTCGAATGTTGGACAGGAAGCACCGGGTATCATGAGGAATCACAACCGAATGTTGTTCCATCGGCGGGGCATCCTCCACTATCGCCATCCTCAGCGCCATAACTTCATCCTCAGCGGGAAGCATGATTGCTCATGGAGGCAAATGTAAGACCCGAGGTTTCCTAATATAAAATTTATTTTGGTGCAGTGCACCAGATCGAGAGTTAGTCGGGTTGTGTCACGGAATCGCCGCGGGTAGAAGGTATAATTTAAGCCTTATGAAATTTTATTTGATATATGTTACTTTCCCTCTTAATAATAAGATGATTTAGTAGAGTTGAGTCGGAAATCGTATTCACGGATCGAGTCGGGGCTCGAATCGGGCTCAGATTCAGTCGAGTAGGGGCTAATTAAGTGAGAGGGGCATATTGGTCAAAGGAAAATAAGGGAATTAAACCCTCATCCCCCAAGCAGCCGTGCGGCTCAACATTGGAGCTACACGCAGCCCGAGAAGAGAGGGAGAGAGGGAAAGCTTTAGAGTCGGCGCCGGATTCATGTCGCCGTCTGAAAGATCGAGATCATCCTCATTCATCCATTCTTCTTCCTTGATCAGGTGAGTGGATCGAACCTAGTTATGTAGGGTAGGTGGGTAGCCGACCCAAGATTTTAGGGATTTTTCGATTTCTCGAGAAATTCCATAGACTGAACGATGTTTCTTCCGAGATAAGATTCTAATATTCATGTATGTTGTTCGTATGAAGTTTCTCGTCATTTTTCTTGATGATTAGGGCCGACCGCATGAAGCAAAAAAGGGTAAGGCCATGCCGAATTTTTTCCCAATATCCTAGAGTGGTCGAAACCCTCAGATCGAGTTTCTTTCGTGATTGATGGCATGATTCCTCTCGAACATGGCCGAAAATCTTTTCCTCCTACCCTGGTTAATCTCGGCCAAGCATGAGTAACCTAGGGTAGGCTCGGCCGAGTAGGGGTGAGGAAGGAAAAAGGGCTCGAGTTGCTTCACATTCACATGTAGGGTGTTAAATCCTAGATTACATATGGATCACTCATTCAATATATGAATTGTTAGTAGTGGTAGATTGAGAATATCATGCAATAAGGAAATGTTCTTGATAGTATATACATGGTTAGGATTTAGTATACCATGTGGATCATGGCAATGTTTCAATTGTTTTCCATGTTAGCGCCCATTCTTTGCCTTGTTATACTACTTGTTTCCTTATGGAAATTTAGAATTTAATTGTTGACTTAACCAACTTATTTTGGCATTCACATGTTATTATCGTTTATAATTATTGATGGTAGATATTGTTGGTAATGGTGGACCACGTTTTCTTTTCTATGTAACAATTGCTCAATTAGATCAAGAAGTAAGAGTTTCTGTACCTACGAACGGTAATTACCCTAGAGAAACAAAGTGCATAAGCTAGGTTTTACACCTAGGGATGGATAGCGAACATTAGTGTTCGAATAGTGCGACCAAGAAAAGGGTCGGATATGGGCAATACCCGGGAAACTTACATGAAATTAATATAGACACTTTGATTGTGTTTTGTTTTGAGATGGTCTACTGGGGAGTGTTATTAGCCGAACGGCTACCACATGACTCAACGGTGATTAGGGTCTTGAGATTGCACCAGGGGGCCAGCTAGGTGCTAGATCGGGTGGCGGAGGGTCTTGAGATTCCGTCGGTGGGCCACGTTGACGGTAGACCCGAGTTGTGTGGGACTAGCTATCCTTAACCCGGAGGGTTCCTGAGACTAGTGGCCATCCTAGTCTGTGGACCCGTGATTTGATTGTTTTGCATATTGTATACCCTATGGGGCTGGTTCAAGGGGCCGGTCTGGCCTAGTTCTATAGAGAGGGGAAGCCTGGTATGGCCGAACCCCCTTGCCTGTACATAGGCCTACAATGGCCAAATGACATAGAGTCATGGAAAGCACCAAGGAGGCCGGTTTAATGACTTAGATGAATTGACAAATTGGTTAGCTTAAATTCCTTATATGTATCATATTGTTATAAATGTTATCTTACCGGGGATTTAAGTGGAGGTTCGGAAGAGCCACTCACTGAGTTCCTCGTGAACTCATGGTTTATTATTTTGTTTTTGCAGAGCCCGACCAGTGAGGTGAGTCTTGGAGTCATGGTGCAACTAGAGGCAGGCAGTGGCGTAGATCTCGTAGCAGCATCCAGTAGTCATAGTCGTGATGTCTATGGTTGTTTTTTTATATACACTGAGTGATGTTAAATTGAAAGCTTGTATTTGACTTTTAACTCGAGTTGTTCTTATTAGTTGGTTTTTTTTTATAACTCTGTTAAAATTGTTCGAAATCTTTTTTTTTTAATAAAAGTTTGCGTCGTTGTTCTCCTACTTGTATGTTTTCTGGTTGGAGTGTATTCTCGATATTTTGCTCTTCAGTGTATATGGTAGGCTTCAGGGTAGGACATAAACCCCGGCCGGTCGCGCGACCCTGAGTTGGGGCATGCAAAGTTGGTATCAGAGCTTTTGGTTAGGTCCTGACTACAACTAAGAATTGGGTATCGTATGAGGCATATTCTAGCGTGCCGACATACGATATAGGTATGCTACGAGATTTGGCAACCACGACTGCACTCAGCGCACCATGCGGTTAGTAATTTAAATTACAGTTGAATAAACTGGTTATGTTAACGGGAGAACTGTTTCTTCTTCTTTTTTTTCTCTATGCTAGTGTGATGGAATCTCATAATGCTGCACTAAGCGGTAGTGGCAGTAATTCGACAGAACGCTAGGGCGGACGCCGAGGCCGGGGCCGGGGCAGGGAAAGAGAACAGTCCGAAGAGCAGTGACAGAATACCGTGGTTGCTCAACTGGAAGCTTAGGTGGCTCAGTTAACAGAGGTGCTCCGCATGGAGCAATAGTTGAGGCAACATATGGAGCAGCAGTCGCCGCAGCCAGTACCCGTGGCCCCTTTGGTACTGGAGGTGGCTGAGCAGGCGACACCGCAAATTAGGGTCCCGGGAGCACCCACATATGTAGAATTCGTCAAGTTTAGGCCACCAATATTCATCGGGACAGACCGACAAGTGGAAGTCATCGAGTTTCTAGGGGACTGTTACGAGCTGTGTGTGGAACTGGGATGTTCATCAGAGGCATACCTGGAGAGGTCGTAGAGAAACAAACGCACCACCTCCCACCTAGGAAGAATTTAGCGCAGCGGTAGAAGAGCAGTACCTGCCGATGAGTGTCTGCGATAAGCAGGAACGAGATTTTAAGTTATTGTGTCAGTCTGGAGGCATGTCAGTAGCAGACTATGAAATGGAGTTTACTCGGCTTTCTAAGTACCACCCAACACTGGTGGCTACTGAGACCACTAGGGTGAAGAGGTTCGTCGAGGGATTGAGACCTTAGATAGGCAGGCTTATCCATTACACCGAGGACTCCACATTTGCTCGTGTGGTGGATGAGACCCTGCAGAACGAAGCACTAGTGTCATCCGAGAGAAATGACGAACCGCCCAAGAAGAAATTTCGGCCTCAAGGCTCTGGGGGTCGACCGTGGCATTCAGAGGGGACTGTGACCGCCACAGATCACCAGTAGAGCCGTGGGCACAATAGTAGCTGGGTCCGTGGACGTCCAGGGGTAGGGGCAGCGCGATCGGCAGAGTTGGGAGGCTCCACTCAGAAGACAGAAATTTCTCAGTGTTGTCGCTGCAACAGAAAGCACTAGGGGGTTGCTATGGCCGCACAGATGCATGCTTCAGATGTGGGCAGGTTGAACACTTTAGGAAGGACTGTCTGGATAGGGGTGGTCAGAGATCTGAGCCATCAAAAGGAAAGGCGCCGATGTCAGTGTGGTTAGTGGCACAGAAAGGTCAGGTGCAGAACAGGAGACCATAGGCTAGCCACTCTAAGAGATCGTCTGCTAGAGTCTATGCCATAAACCATGATGGGGCAGAGGCATCTAAGGCAGTGGTGACAGGTACTATTTTAGTCAGTTCTTTTGCTGCTTATGTTCTGTTTGATCCGGGTGTCATGCACTCATTTGTATCTTCCAAATTTGCTGCTGAATTTTCTATGCCACCTTCCTTGCTTGACGTGCCATATGTGGTGTCAACGCCTACAGACGATACTTTAATAGCTAAATCAATTTTCCGAGACTGCAAGGTGCTCATTTGTGGTCATGTTTTGAGAGCAGAATTGACACTCCTACCAATGCTTGAACTCGGTGTCATACTCGGCATGAATTGGCTAGTGGAGCACTTTGCGTCAGTAGATTCCAGGGCTAAAATGATCTTAATCAGCAAGCACGGATTGCCACAGTTCACCTTCCAAGGAGATGGAAGAGGTGAGCCCATGGGAGTCATTTCAGCCCTTAAGGCTCGTAAACTGCTTTTGGACGGTTGCTAGTCTTTCCTGGCCTTCGTGTCTGTGGCCGAGGAAAAGTGGGGAACGACAGGGGACATCGGAGGAACTCAGGTAGTCTGTGAGTTCCTCGATGTATTTCTAGAGGAATTGTAGTGATTGCCACCTAGGAGAGAGATTGAATTCTGCATCGAGGTGCAACCTAGAGTAAAGCCGATCTCCATCCCACCCTATCGGATGGCACTAGCCAAACTAAGGGAATTAAAGGTGTAGTTGCAGGAGTTGCTAGACTTAGGGTTCATTAGCCCAAGTGTGTCTCTGTGGGGAGCTCCGATCCAATTTGTGAAGAAAAAGGACGGGACCTTGCAGATGTGCATCGATTATAGGCAGCTTAACAAGGTGACAATCAAGAATCGTTACCCGCTGCCAAGAATCGATGACTTGTTCGACTAATTACAGGGGGCAAAATGGTTTTCAAAGATCGATCTAAGGTCCGGATACCATCAACTGAGAATCTGAGACTGTGATGTGCCCAAGATTACCTTCAGGACTCGTTACGACCACTATGAGTTCCTGGTAATGTCGTTTGGGTTGACTAATGCACCTGCGGCTTTTATGGATCTGATGAACAGAGTGTTCAAGGAGTACCTTGACAATTTTATGATCGTCTTCATTGACGACATCTTGGTATACTCCAAGAGTGAGGAGGAGCACTCAGAGCATTTGAGGATGGTCCTGGAAACCCTCAGAGAACATCAGTTGTATGTCAAATTCACCAAATGTGAGTTTTGGTTGGAAAGTGTAGGGTTCCTGGATCATATTGTGTCCAAGGAAGGAATAAGCGTAGATCCTGCCAAGGTAGAGGCGGTAAGAGACTGGAAGCGGCCGACCAGTGTGACTGAAGTCCGCAGTTTCTTGGGGTTAGCCGGGTATTACAGAAAGTTTGTAGAAAATTTCTCCAGGATTGCAACCCCTCTGACCCGGTTGACTCAGAAAAGGGCCAAATTTGTTTTGGACGACAAGTGTGAGGCGAACTTTCGAAAGCTCAAAGAGTGCTTGACGTCAGCACCTGTGTTGGTCGTACCTTCCGACTCAGGAGGATTCGTGGTCTATTATGATGCCTCTCGGGTTGGCCTGGGCTGTGTTCTGATGAAGTTTGGCAGAGTCATAGCCTATGCGTCCTGCCAGCAAAAGGTTCATGAGAAAAACTACCTAACGCATGACCTAAAGCTGGCAGTAGCAGTTTTTGCACTAAAGCTCTGTCACCACTATCTGTACAGGGGAGCCTATGAGATTTATACTGATCATAAAAGCCTCCAGTACTTGCTTACCCAAAAGGAGCTGAACCTCAGGCAGAGGAGGTGGCTGGAGCTCCTAAAGGACTATGACTGTACCAACATATACCATCCGGGGAAAGCCAATGTGGTGGTGGATGCCTTGAGCAGAAAGTCCATGGGCAGCTTGGCCCATTTAGTGGTCATGAGGAGGCCGCTAGCTCAGGAGTGGGCACTATACCTCGATGGGGGAATAGTTCTATCTGTGTCGGTTTCAGGTGCCCTTGTGGCGCATTTGCGGGTATAGAGGGGCAATGTACCGCGCAGGGGGAGGACTCCTTCTGTTCTCTGACAAAGGACCTGGTCCAGAGGGGCAATGCAGATGATAGCTTCAGAATTGATTCAGAGGGTGTCTTAAGGTTCAGAGACCGGATCGTGGTACCTGATATGGCAGAGGTGCACAGGCAGGTTTTGGTGTTGGGCCACCGTTCCACTTACACGATGCATCTGGGGTACACCAAAATGTATCGAGACTTAAGGCAGCACTACTGGTGGAAGGGCATGAAAAGGGAGGTAGCAGAGTTTGTATCCAAGTGTTTGGTCTGCCAGCACGTTAAGGCCAAACACCTGAAGCTCGCAGGGCTGCTGCAAAACCTCAAAGTTCCCGAGTGGAAGTGGGAAAAGATCACTATAGATCTAGTGACAGGGCTACCTAAGTCAAGGGGTGAATTTGATTCCATTTGGGTGGTGGTGGATCTGTTGACAAAGACCGCTCATTTCATTCCTGTCAAGACAACCTTTTCTGCTGAGCAGTACGCCAGACTATTATTGGATAGGATTGTGGCATACCATGGTACCCCAGTGATGATTATATCAGATCGAGGTACCCAGTTCACAGCTCGGTTTTGGCAATCCTTCCACGAAACCTTGGGTAATCAAGTGCGCTTCAGCACAGCTTTCCATCCGCAGACGGACGGACAGTCAGAGAGAACCATCCAAACCTTGGAAGATATGCTGAGGGCTTGCATTCTAGACCTAGCTGGCGGTTGGAAGAAACACCTATCGTTGGTTAAGTTCGCCTACAACAATAGTTATCACAGTAGCATTCGCATGGCTCCTTTCGAGGCCTTGTATCACTACTAGAAATTGAGTCTTCAGCAACGGCTATCAGCAACGGCCGCTCAAGCCGTTGCTATTTGCAACAGCATTCTTACGGCCGCTCATGTCGTTGCAGATATGTTTTATTAGCAACGGCTTTCTAACGGACACGCTAGCCATTGCTGATGATTTTAATTATCACCAACGGCTTTCTAACGGACAAGTGAGCCGTTGCTGATGATAACTTATTAGCAACGGCTTTCTAACGGGCGAGTGAGCCGTTGCTGATAAGTTTATATAGGTCACAGATCGCGCCCGACCCTTCTTCGTCCCGCTGCTGCCGCTGCCGACGCTGCCGTCCGTCCTCGACCGCCGATTTCAGGTATTCATCGCCGCTCGGCTGTCTCTTCCCTTTACGGCCGATGGGAAATCCGATCGAAACCCTATTTTTAGGGTTTTGGTCGGCGGCAATAGGCCGATGGCCGCCGCCGGATCTTGTACAGTGTCCGGACACACTGTCCTGACACTGTACGTCGGCGCCGGAGTCCACCGGACTCCGACGCCGAAAAGAGTAGATTAATTATTTTTTATTTTTTTTATTTATATGTTAATTAATTATTTAATTAATTATTTAGATTAATTGTTTAATTTGTTAGATTAATTTTTAGGGTTTAGATTAATTTTTAGGGTTTATATTAATTTCGGAATTGTCCACTTCGGCATTGTGCCGGAATCGTCCACTTCGGACGCGCGCCGGAATTGTCCACTTCGGACGCGCGCCGGAATTGTCCACTTCGGACGCGCGCCAGAATTGTCCACTTCGGATGCGCGCCGGAATCGTCCACTTCGGACGCGCGCCGAAATCATCTAATTTGGACTCGTGTCGGAATTGTCCAATATGGACTCAAATTGTCTCAAAACATTTAGAAAATAATCATCCATCTGACGAGTTGATATGTTTCACGTACGCATCGACGAGTCGGATATGATTTAGCAAAACCTTAGATCCGTTCGGGGATTGTATGTTCATGTAAAAGAAGTAGATGATCTTTTATACAACATATAATTCTTGAATTGTCCCTGATTGGACAATTTGGAAATATAGTTATTTGTACTGCACTTACGTTTTTATTTTAACTGTTAACTAATTATTCTAAATTTCGGCAACATCTCTCTTGTTCTCCGATACGCGCCCAGATGATATGCGTATTCGGAGAACTGTAGGGAGATGCTGCCGAAATTTAGAATGAAGTTAGCGGTTAAAATAAGTACTTAGTGCAATATAAATAACATAAATTCCGAATGGAATAGGACAATCTCACCTAAAGACATTAACCAAAGAAATTGTCATTGATTGATAGAATCATGTCGGCTGATCGAAGTTGGATGTACCGACGTCTTGATCGTGGAGCTTTAACGAATGAGTTTTGATTAGGCGTAACGTACTTCCTAAATTTCGCCTATTCGAATCGGAATTTCATTAGCATCGGTGATCAAATCCGATGTCCGTGCCGCATTTGTTTGAATGGACGATTTTTGAATCGGGAGACTGTCACTCTGCATCTATATAGCAAAGGATTTGCACTAAGATATTTTCTATGGACTTGTCACGGGGAGTCACGTGAAGTCGGGATGTCGAGTAATCCTATCGTTCAGATATATGGTGAATCTTCCTCTGCTGGTGCTTCTTCATCTAGTCAATCTAATCCCTATAGAACTACGATACTTGATAGTCTTGGGGGTCAATTCCACCTGAATGATAATGTTGATCGGCTAGTTCTTCAGACATCAGTTCCACCAGATACTACAGCGGTTGATATCACAGAAGTACAAACTGCGGTAGAGATTGAATTACCGAATAAAGAAGCTGCAGAATTTTACGAGATGTTGAAAGCTGCCGATGAACCTTTGTATGAGAATTGTCCTAAATACACTAGGTTTTCAGCAATGACACAGCTCCTAAACATCAAGGCCGATTGTAATATCAGCGGGGTTGCGTATGATCGGATTGCTGGATTAATTAATGGAATGCTGCCTACTGATAACAAGTTTGAGCCAACTTTTTATAAGACTAAAAAGCTAATGAGAAAATTGGGGCTTGGGTACGAAAAAATACACGCGTGCCAAAATAACTATATTTTATATTATAAAGAAAATGTGCAGTTGGATAAATGCCCTGTATGTCAACATCCTCGTTACAAGGAGAAGAAATCAGTCCGACAGAAAAATATCCCGTTTAAGGTGTTTCGGTATTTTCCACTAACACCGAGGCTTCAAAGATTATTCATGTCGGAAAAGACAGCCCCCTACATGAGTTGGCATGCAAGAAGTCGTGATGATACAGTAATGACTCATCCATCCGACAGTGAAGCATGGAAACATTTGGATACATATTATCCGTCATTTGCTAGGGATACTAGAAATATAAGATTGGGATTATGCACAGATGGTTTTAATCCGTTTGGACATTCTGCAAATCCTTATTCAGTTTGGCCAGTGCTGCTGATAGTTTATAATTTGCCACCGTCAATGTGTATGAAAGATGAATTTATTTATCTTTCGATGATTATTCCGGGTCCTAAGGGTCCGCGAAAAGAAATTGACATATTTCTTAGACCCTTGATAGATGAATTGAAAACATTGTGGACTGAGGGAGCTGTCACTTATGATTGTCATCGAAAGCAAAATTTCAATTTAAAGGCCGCGGTCTTGTGGACAATCAATGATTTTCCGGCGTACGGCATGTTGTCTGGTTGGAGCACTCACGGCCGACTCTCTTGTTCGTATTGTATGGAACACTCTAAATTAATTAGTCTTCAGAACGGACGAAAAATCTCATTCTTTGATTGTCATCGTCGATTCCTACCGGCTAATCATCAGTACCGAAGGAATCGTAATAAATTTACTAAGGGCAGAGTCGAAAGAGATGGGCCACCGTCGATGTTGTCTGGTGAACAAATGTTAGCACGTGTTTCAGCACTTCCAGATATAGTATTTGATCGCAATGAAAGAGTGTCAGGTTTTGGCCAAACACATAACTGGGTGAAAAAAAGTATCTTTTGGGAATTGTCCTATTCGAGTTCATTATTGATTCGACATAATTTAGATGTCATGCACATTGAAAAAAATGTGTTTGATAATATTTTCAACACTTTGATGGATAATTTCGGAAAAACTAAAGATAATGTCAAAGCCCGACATGATATGAAAATACTTTGTAAAAGACCAGAGTTGGAGTTACAAGAGCTCAACGGACGATATCTGAAACCGAAGGCCCTATATGTGTTAAATAAACAACAGATCAAAGATGTTTGTCAATGGGTAAAAGAACTCAAATTACTCGATGGATATGCTTCAAACTTATCTCGATGTGTGAACGTCGATGATTGCAAAATATCAGGGATGAAGAGCCATGATTGTCATGTATTCATGCAGAGATTACTTTCGATCGCATTTCGAGATCTTCTACCTGATAATATTTGGGGTCCGTTGACTGAATTAAGTATGTTTTTTAAAAACATCTGTGCAAATGTCCTTCGAGTCGAAGATATGTCAACACTTGAAAATAATATTATAGAAATTATATGCAAGCTGGAGCAGTTTTTCCCTCCTGCATTTTTTGACTCGATGGAGCATCTACTGATACACTTGGCATACGAGGCACGAGTTGGTGGCCCCGTTCAATATCGGTGGATGTACTTATTTGAAAGATACATGAATCGTCTGAAGAAAAAAGTAAAGAACACCACACCTGTTGAAGGATCAATATCTGAATCATATATCATCCAAGAAATTTCAACATTCTGCTCATTTTACTTTGAATCGACAGTACAGACAAGATTTGATCATCTTCCACGTAACGACGACGGGGGTGTTAGACATTCAGATGGACGTTTAAATATATTTTGTCACTCTAGTCGTGCTTTTGGTTCTCATCCATCTCGACACTTAAGCGAGGAAGAGTATCATTTGGCACACTTGTATGTATTACTCAATTGTCCAGAGATTGAACAATTCATTGAAATATTTGACATTGAGATGGTGCAAAAATACTCTATTCACAACGATGAAGAATTGGAGAGATTACAGAATCGTGATTTCCCTACTTGGATTCAGACTTACAGCAAAGATCACAGAGCTGAAATAGATGAAAGAATATTTGAGTTTGTTAGTGGACCGTCGCGACTTGTGTCGTGCTATAGCGGATATTTTGTTAATGGGTATAAATTTCACACGGTTGAATATGCATTTACAAAGAAGACGATGAATGCTGGGATCTGTGTGAAAGGGACAACCTATGTTGAATGTGATATGGATTTTTATGGACTGGTGGAAGAAGTGATAGAGTTGCACTACTTCGGCTTGAAATCAGTTATTCTATTTAGATGTCATTGGTTCGATACAACAGAAAGGGGCATGAAAGTTCATACTAAATACAAACTTGTTGAGGTTAATTACAAATCTAAATTGGCAGCAAATGAGCCTTTTATATTGGCATCACAAGCCGAACAAGTGTATTACGCGAAGTATCCGGCTTGAAATAAAGATAGAGCAGATTGGCGTGTAGTCTGTAAGACAAAAGGTAGAGAAAAAAATTGATCCGATAATAGGAGAAAATGAGCTGATACCTGATATGACACATGGTTTCTATCAAGAAGATGATCCTCCTGCTGTAGATCGTATTATTCCAATACTCGAGGATGCAGACACAACGTCAATTCAATTAGAAGTTGAATATGCTGATGATGACGATCATGAAATTGAGGAAGCTGGAGATGAAGAAGATGAAGAAGAGGAAGAAGAGGAAGAACTCGAAGACTATTATTCAGATGATGAGGAATAATTATAAAGTATATATTTTATTAAATATATCTCTACTATTTATACAATAATCTAATTATATGTCTATTCGACAGATATGTCTGATCGTGGTTATCGTCGCAGGAGAGCTTCGGAGTCTCCGATCGGTGAGACTCCTACACTTACTCATGCTGCTGATCCTCCTGTTGCTGATCCTCATGTCGATGATACTGCCGAGGCTAGTACATCCAGATGCAGGCGGCCACGCGGGCCGAACAGGTGGCAGCCTCCACCAGCCACAGAGTCACGTAGATTTATTAGCGTGATTGGGGAGCGGTAATATATCATAAATTATGAATCATTACAAATTTCATTATATCATAATATAATATTAAAATTTATTTTTGTTGTGCAGGTTCGAGCAAGAAGAAGTGCCGAGGAGCATTTCTTCTACTATTCGACGATACATGCACGGGGCATGGCCTACGTGGTCTCACGTACCTAGCGAGCACGTCGACATGTTATGGCGCGAGTTTGAGGCACGTATTATTATTTTTTTTACATGCATGATGATTAATATTGGTACTGATATTATTATTCGCAGGCTCGCTATAAATGGGCTGAGCACCAAAGGCCCTTCATTTACGCTGCCTGGGAGGCTATTTCCCGGGCAAGGTACAACGGGTAGCTGGGGCAGGTCCGGTCCCAGGCGATGGCACGAGCTAGGACTAATAACATCACGGAGACTCGGGGATACGGCCCCGATTGGATTACTCCGGATATATGGGACCAGCTCATGGGAATATGGTCGACGGATCGTGGCTGGGACCATGGCCGCGTATATGACTTTGCAGATAGTGGTCATGCGCGAGCCGTACTAGGGCCACTTGGGGCACCGACCCCTCCGGTCGCTGGTGAGCGGCCGTCCACCTCCAGATCCAATTATGATCATAGTAGCAGAATAAGAACTCTAGAGGAGACGGTCGCGCGTCAGAGTCAGATGATGGCGGAGATGCATGCTATGCTACGCAACATGTCAAGTCATCCCGAAGCATGCATCTCTTCGGCATCATCTCATCCATCGTCCTCGAGTCAGTCCACGCCGGTGTACACTCAAGCACTCTAGACCCCGCCATATGATCCAGGCCATCCTCCATCGTCATCGTGAGATTTTTTTTATATTGACTTTGTTACTGAGATATTGGACTTATTTAATTTATTTTATTTGCATATTGATACTTCAATTTTGCATTTGAATAGTTTTTATACTATTATGGATAATTATCAATATAAATATAATTGTTTTGATGTATATCTTGGTGTATTTGTGATGTGTGAATGAATGTGTGTATGAGTGTATGGGTGTGTGAGTTATGTATCAGATAATGTATCAATGTATCAATGGAAATTTTAATTTTTAATTTTTTTCGTTACCAGGTTCACATCATCAGCAACGGCTTTCCCACGGCCATCCATGGGAAAGCTGTTGCTAAAAGTTTATCGAAAGTCGTTGCTGATGACCTACAGCAACGGCTTAGCAACGGGCTTTTACTAATGGCGTTGCTACGGGCTCACCGGCCATTGCTATTAATGTTATCAGCAACGGCTCCGCGTCCATGGCAAAACCGTTGCTGATAATATTTTTAGCAACGGCCCGAGCGGTCGTTGCTGATCCGTTGCTAAGTTATCAGCAACGCGATTTTCTGCCATGGCTGCATTGCAACGACGCCAACCGTTGCTGATGATGTTCAGCAACGGCTCAGCAACGGCACCAGCCATTGCTGATGCCCATTTTTCTAGTAGTGTATGGGCGGCGGTGTAGATCACCAGTTGGCTGGTTTGAGGCCGGAGAATCTCTCATGATGAGTCCTGATCTAGTTAAGGAGGCGGTTGAGTAGGTGAAAATCATAAAGGAAAGATTGTTGGTGGCTCATAGTCACCAGAAGATGTATGTTGATAAGAAGGCCAGAGAGTTGGAGTTCATGGAGGGAGACTTGGTGTTCCTGAAGGTCTCCCCCATGAAAGGAAAGCTGAGTCCCAGGTTCGTTGGGCCTTTTCCCGTTCTCCGGCGGAGGGGTGATGTAGCTTATGAGCTGGCCTTGCCCCCTAGCATGAGCAGGGTACACCCAGTTTTTCATGTATTAATGCTCAGGCGATATGTGAGGGGTGATTCACATGTGATTGAACCTTCTGTGGTTGTGGTGGATTCAGCTGTCTCATTCGAGCAAAGGCGGGTGGAGATCCTCGACCACCAAATTAGGAAGTTGGGGTCTAAAGGAATCCACCTAGTAAAGGTTAGATGGGAGCACCACTCTGAGCAGGAAGCTACTTGGGAGGTAGAGCGAGACATGAGAGAGCGCTACCCTTCCTTGTTTGAAGAACTGGTAAGTCCTTATAATTCAGCAAAATTCGAGGACAAATTTTTCTTAAGGGGGAAGGTTGTAAGACCCGACGTTTCCTAATATAAAATTTATTTTGGTGCAGCGCACCAGATCAGGAGTTAGTCGGTTCGAGTCGTGAAATCGCCGCGAGTAGAAGGTATAATTTAAACCTTATGAAATTTTATTTGATAAATGTTCCTTCCTTCTTAATCATAAGGTGATTTAGAAGAGTCGAGTCCGAAATCGTGTTCGTGGATCGAGTCAGGGCTCGTATCGAGCTCGGATTGAGTCGAGTAGGGGCTAATTAAGTGAGAGGGGCATATTGGTCAAAGGAAAAGAAGGGAATTAACCCTCGTCCCCTTAGCAGCAGTGCGGCTCAACATTGGAGCCGAACGCAACCCGAGAAGAGAGGGAGAGAGGGAAAGCTTTGGAGTCGAGCTGAATTTGTGTCATCGTCGGAAAGATCGACATCGTCGTCGCTCGTCCATTCTTCTTCTTTCATCATCGTCATCGTCGCTCGTCCATTCCTTATCTATATCATACTGTTATAAATGTTATCTTACCGAGGATTTAAGTGGAGGTTCAGAAGAGCCACTTACTGAGTTCCTCATGAACTCATAGTTTATTATTTTGTTTTTGTAGAACCCGACCAGTGAGGTGAGGCTTGGAGTCATGGTGCAGCTGCAGGCAAGCAGTGGCGTAGATCTCGTAGCAGTGTCTAGAAGTCGTAGTCGTGAAGTCTAGGGTTGTTTTTTTATATACACTGAGAGATGTTTAAATTGAAAACTTGTATTTGACTTTTAACTCTAGTTGTTCTTATTAGTTGGTTTGTTTTTACAACTTTGTTAAAATTGTTTGAGATCTTTTTTAAAAAATAAAAGTTTGTGTCGTTGTTCTCCTACTTGTATGTTTTATGGTTGGAGTGTATTCTCGGTATTTTGCTATTAAGTGTATATGGTAGGCTTCTGGGTCGGACATGAACCCTGGCCGATCGCGCGACCCTGAGTTGGGTGTGACAACAAACATTCACCAGCATGCATGCCCTTGGCCCTCTTCCGCTGCCTCAAAGGAGAACTGGGAGGAGTCGAAGAATTAGAAGGCACATGCGACCTAATATACCCCAGAGCTTGGGATCCCAAGGCCTCCGGAACTTGAGACCTAGAGACTCCTAGAGCTCAGGACCCTGAGGCCTACACCGGCTTCGGCAGAAGTGGAGGAGGAGAATCGCCCACTAGTGAACTCTTCCCCTTACCACTTGCAGAGGCACCCCACCTGAACTCCGTCAATCGAGCACGAATACTCGGCTCCTCTAGCATCGAAGACATTTTACCTGCACTACATGAAAATTTGAATCAACATACTCGGGAAAGGCAAGATAACAATACCTTATAAAACCCCCCTTGGTTACTTATATATATCAAGACCGAGGAGCTACATGTTGGGTCATGGAGGACCAGACAAGTAACAAAACTTTTTGTTTACACGCAGCGGAAATATGAAAATCAATCCTCTACCCAATCGGATCCATGCTTCTCGGTAAAATCAATACTATGTTAAGAATTATACCTTTGAAGACTGTACACCGTCTTCTGCTCTGTGAATTCAAGATCACGATCTTGCTCTAGATCCAAGGTGATGCCAAGCGATGAACACCCTCTACTGTGAGCACACGAACGAACACGATGAACTGGGCGGCTCCCAAGTGCTAGCTCGGCTCTATCGGAACACCTTCCAATCTGGACGAGCATGAAACTCCTTCCGCTCTCCTCTCTCTCTCTCTCTCTCTCTCTCTCTCTCTCTCTCTCTATATATATATATATATATATATATATATATATCGGCTGTGACCAAGGGAGCTCGGCTTCCTTCAAAAGGAGGTCGGCTTCCTTTCAGGAAGAGGTTGACATCCTTTCACAAGATGATCATAAACCCGTCTAAGCAATAGGCGGGTATTTATAGACGTGTCAATCATATTGATTGAGTCTTCTCATCCATTGATTAATTCAAAGCCATATCCAAAATCTTAAAATGATTTTAATGTCCGAATAAAATATATCCTTAATAACAATTATCAAGGATGAATTTTATAAACTCAAAATGCTGAAAATAATGTATCCTTTAATAACGATTATCAAAGATACATTACCTAAATTATAATCAACATAATTCTAATTTTAAATCATATTTCAAATTCAGAATAATTAATTCCAATTTGAAAACTCCTTTTCAAATTCAAAATTAATTCCTAAAAATAGCAAGAGAGAATTGCGGGTTAATGGTCATGTGGATCCAATCCGATGAGTCATAACCCAAAGCACAATTCGGTTCGCCCTATATGTGCGACCCTGTAGGTTCATGTACTTAACGTTGGCAGTAGGTCCAAAACACATTTGCAACCCACAAGTCATTAGCGGCCTCTAGCATGACATTATGACTACCCAAGTCAAATGAAAGTCAGTGATCCGAGCAACCTAACTAATAGTATGATACTATGTCCTTTTGTCACACGATATCTAGATTGAGCATAAGGCATGGATTGTATCATCCTTATATGACTCAATCTAGTTTCTTGATTCCTGAGTAGACTGACTTAACAAATGTCAATGATACTTTTATCAATTTATTTGAGCACGGCCATGCATTTCCTCAATCACACTCATCAAGAGGCCTAGAGATATCTCTCCCATATACGAGAGGGACAAATTCCTTCATGACTACACATATTCCTCTGCATGATTCATTCCATGTCCAACTGTAGTCCTTATTACCACCCGATTAAAGGTGATGTTAGACTAGGTCAAAATACAAAATTCCTCACATAGGAATCCATGGTGACATCAGGTCGGAGGACTGACGTATCACTACCGCTAGAGATATACTAATGATATATAATCCACGTAGTATTCTCACAGGGGATCTGTCCAGCACCATGTTCTCCAACATGTGTCAATGATCTAACTTTGATATCACATATCCATGACCAGTAAAACATGATCATAGTCAGTCAGATTGCATATTAGTCTTCATTCATTATCGTTCCAAGATAATGGCCAACTAGGGATTGTTTACACTAGGATTCCAACTACCTTAGGATTTTACAATCAAGACTCGTAATTGATGACCATTAGACGAAATCAACCATTCAAGGAATCCCTTATCAAGTCAAACATGCTCATAATAAATAACAAGATAAAGCAAATGTTCCATTAAAACAAAAGGAAACAAACAATGATAATATTGTTCCATTGGCCTAGGGCACACTACTAACACTACCTCGATCCTCATGCAGTAATTCCTTGCAGGAAAAGGGATTAGAAGGGCAATGTGTAGGGATGGGAATAAGAAACGCAGCAGAAATAGCAATTTATAAAATTTGAAATATCCCAAACAGCGATCTACTTTAGAAAAATTAAGGAATTCAATCTACGAGAGAAGGGGAAAGGTATACCTTATACCACGGTTGGATATGGCTGATCCTATCCCCATGTTGAGACGCACATGTGCACGTCCTCCAATGATAGTCCACAGCAAGCACCTCGCAACAATAGGGGCAGCAAACACTGCGGATCGTTGTGGCTCAACGGAGAAGCTTTCTCAATCCAAAAATCCACCTAGGCAAGGCCGGCCCTTCCACCAAGAACCGAACACCAAAAAGGGAGGAGGGGATGAGAAAACAATGGAACGAGAGAGTAGACAAAAGAATACCTCGATGTCCTTATTGGATTCCTCCAAGAAGAAGAAGTAGGCGGCACACCCAAGAATACCTCGATGTCCTTATTGGATTCCTTCAATTTGGTTTCACAAAAAGCCCGGGAAGGAGGAGGAAGATGGTCGGCCACCAAGGGAGAGGAGGAGAGATTCTTTGGAACTTTTTCACTCAAGAACCCTCTCAAGAATCATTATCTTCATACTCTTTTGAAGGAGGCTCGGCCACCAATTTATAGAGAGGGGGGCGGTTACAAGGTAGACCCAGCCACCCTAAAAACTCCCTCCCTAGATTTCAAATTTCCGGGGTTTGCCTCCAAAACTAATTCATATTTTAATGGCATCATAATTAATTCGAAATTAATTAATTATAATAAAATACAAACTTTAATTTATCTCCATAAATTAAGAGCTTACGAATAAGAATGATAATTCTCTAAACAAACCAATTCCCTAAAAGGTAGAAAAGTGGTTTATTCTAAATAATTCAATTTTTTATTTATTAATAGAATTATGATTTATCCTCATAAATTATATATCTATTAATTTTATGATTTATCTCCATAAATTAAATTCTTATTAATTAGAACTTATCCAAATAAATTATTTTCTAATTAATCGATTAGGCTCATGGTTGAAAACTAATTTTCCCACCATGTATATTTGATTTAAAATCAAATTATATTTAATTCATAATTAAATATATTCCCGATCAAGTAGTTAATTAAATATTTAATTCATAATTAAATTTAATCAACTACATGGAATATTATTATGTGTCAATCCCTACAATTTAGAGATGCCCTACAAATTAGGGTTACCGAGGAACTCTTTCCTCGCGCATTCATTTCTATAGGAAACACATTTTCTATTATGTCCGTAAACAAGATCTGTGATCGAGTTGCAGCATGTCCATACTAGTAGACATATAATACCGCATTCAGACTCTTTCTCATAAAGCATGTTATGAGGTTAGCCTGTTGTGTGTGACCCATTGGGCCCCACTCTAAGCCAGTAGTGAGTTGTGCATAATGGAGAGTCAGATCCTGATAGAACAACTTCTATTCGAATCTTACGAGCCTCCACTAAATCCCTTTAGTGTGGTCGTGAGGGATTCCACTCACAAGTCAAGATTGATGTCTAGCAACGTGTCATGACTACCCAGATAGTATGAGGTTCAATCTACAGGGATCGAATGCCCTTCGGTGATTAGTTATTGTGCAACTAAATCCCTAGGTTACAATGTCCCGTAGTTTATTAGGGTACGAAAGAAGTGTGAAACCCTAATACCGACTCATATGTATTCCACCCACCAAGATGTCATCTCAATAATGAAACGTCATAAACATCTTCCTGACTTTCATTTCTACTCTGGCCAGAGATTCCCGACTCAACACTTGCAGGGACACATAGGACATTATCTCCTCTTATTAGGAGTAACTGATTCTATGTTGGTTGCTCACCTACCTCCATGAATGCTTCCCCATGCCCAGTAATACCCGGCATATGACGTTGAGGGCCACGTAGGGATAGAACCAAAGAAATGGGTCGTCACTCACAAGGTAACCATGACAACCTCAGGTTCAATGGGTCGTCACTCACAAGGTAACCATGACAACCTCAGGTCCAAGGACTGATTGCACCTACTATCACCCGAGGAACATCCTATTGACACTTATGTAAGGATTCCATTATGTGTTCCTCATGTAGGTCCGTTTAGTGAACCCATTCACTAATGAGCACCTGCACTTGTATATTAATGATGGCTCATAGGTAACTATGAGATTAGCTACCCCCTAACGTATAGGGCATATACCAAGTGCACTAGTCTATCTGGAATCACCAATTCCCTAATCAGTGATCCTATGACTAGGAACATTTAGAACATGAGCATGTGAATTCCAAGTCTCACTGGCATGATCTCATCATGACCTTAGAATTATTTTCCCGAATTCTTGGGGTTCATCATAATCTTTATAAATAAATATGTAGCATATGATGAAAAGTTGCTTCATAAAGTTAATTACCTTTGAATAGTCCCTGAACATATCGACATGTGATTGGCTCAAGGGCACTATTATTTTCAATCTCCTACTTGCACTTTAGTGGTAATCGAATCTGTTGCTGTAGTAATTAGTTTAATCTACATTAATATCTTTCAGTCATCAGCTCTTCTCAATGATGAGGTGACACCGCCTTTTAAGAAAAGCAATGATCTTCACGGGATCTCAGTTCCTTAACTTTGAGCAACAGTCCTAGTATTGTCATACAATATCGGTGCTGAACTGGCAACCTCAGGAATAGCTCCCAATGAATGATAAACTCCTTTATCCGATGCTATCATAAGCGGTAGAGTAAGTAGCAAAGCATAAAGCCTTAGTCACCTTATCGGTTACAGTACCCAGCTAGAAACACTTTCCTGCTTATTGCACCACCATTAAAGGTATCCTTATACCATCATATGGTTTCATCGTCGTATAGAACACCTCTCATCCTTCTCAAGTGCTTGAGAGAGTTCTCCATTTGCTCTTCGATGTTATTCTCCAGGGTTTTGCCCAAAAACTGCTAGTCTAAGCTATAAGCAATATCAAGCCTAGTGCAAAGCATCGCATGATGGATCCCACTGCCGAAGCATAATGGATTACTCTCACCCTTTCTCTTTCCTCAGATGTCTAAGGAGACATCATCTTGAAGAGACTGATGCTATGACTCATAGGCAAGTAAACTCTCTTTTACTGCCTTCTATGCTAAACCTCCTTAGCATTGTATCAATATACATGGGCTGGGGCAATCCTGGCATCCTTTCAGACCTATTCCCAATAGATCTTAATACCGAGTATATAGGAGGCCTTTCCCAGATGTACAATGGAGAATCAATATGGGTAATAACTGGAGTATGAGAACTTGTTTTTCCCACAAGTATGTCATACAATATGACTACACTCCCACTAAACACCTTGTCTACCCATGGTTCATCCACATTTTTGATAAAATCAAAACCCTTTTGACTATCTCATCAAAACAGATGTTTCAACTCTTTGATGCTAGCTGTAGTTCATAAATAGACCTCTGCTTGCATACCTTACTCGGTCCAACCGAAGATACGAACTCCTCTGGCTATATCATATAGACTTCTTCATAACGGAAGAACGCAGTCTAGACACTCACTAGCCAAATCTCGTATTCATAGTACGCATTGATGGCTAGCAATATCTTGATGGACTTGAGCGCTGGAACTGGTGAGAATGTCTTATTACAGACAAGCTATTGTCTGGGTTAGATCTCATTCACAGCCAGTCTGATCTTATAGGTTCACACCTTGCCAGATGCTCAGATCTTTCCTAAAGATCCACCTGCACCCTATAGAAGTCATCCTTTTGAGCCGGTCAACCAAAGTCCGTACTTGGTTTGGGTCCAATCTTGATTTGCATAATATCACTACATGGTGTCAACACATTTGACCATTAAGAGATCGCAGATTACTTGAGTCTAGGTCATACCCTATGGCAAGATATCACTTAGGCAGTCTACGCAGTCTCCTAAAAGAGTGATGGGAAGTTATAATTACATCGATTGGTTTAACTTGTGGACTTTCCACTAGTTGTTGTGATTTTATTTGTGGTTACTAAACTTCACCAAGTTCAGCATATCTTCCACTCCCACTTTCCTCGAGAAACTCATTTTTCTTAGAAAATGGTAACAAAACTCCTTTTGTTCAGTTGGGAGAACTTGATACCTAAAACACTTTTAAGGGTATGCCTCAACATTTGCACCTAGTGAAGTTTGTCATACCTAGGCAACCCCAAATCATGAGAGGTCTCAGACTCAGTTTCTTGTCATTCCATATCTTATATGGTGTATCAGAGACATACAAACTTATGGCCGCTACAATAGCCTATCCCCTGAAAAGAGATTGGAAGCTACGTATAGATTACATCATATCCAATAGGATGTGATTCCTCCTTTCAGACACACCATTGTATCAAGAAGGGTCCATATAGAGACAATCTTATTGTCTTCGAGATAATTCACAAACCTAGTGGATAAGTATTCTCTGCCTCGATCCAATCGAAGGCTTACAATACCTTTTCCAATATGTTTCTTTAATTTCACCTTCATACTCCTTAAACGATTCAAAGGTATCGGGTTTGTGCCCAAACAGGTGGATGTACCCGTGCCTAATCATATCATAAGAGTTTTTTTCTTTCTGGATTGAGTTGTTATCGGCCTGCATATACCTATGTTGGCCAACTCTAATCAACTCAATGAGCCTTTTGCCGGATTTGGTGAATAGAGACTCGATCAGAAATATTCTTGAGACACACTTCTCAAGTTCTAACTGTGATTCATAATCGCCCAAAGTCATAAAAGCCAGAAGTGGGTGCGGTTAATTTTATCTCTTTGTGCGTTCGTACAAAAAATATTTATCATTAACTTCATAAAACCATTAAAACAATTAAAATTGGTCTAGTCTCATGTAAATCATCAGAATGGTTCATGAGGCAACAATTGCCTTTGAAAGAACTTTTCACAACCTTGTTTAGGTAACAAAGGAAAAAGACGTTCTTTTATTAACACTGGAGCAAATCAATTACAACGGTCTTGTTGAATAGAAGACTTATACGATAGGTTCCTACAGCTAAGGGTGCAACTCTTGCGCCTATCGCCTTCCCGAATGTCGTAGTTGCATTTTGTCAAGTCTTCTACTTTTCTTCTTCTCCTGCAACATCTTGCAGATGATGATTGATATCAAATACTCGGTATCGAATACCATAAAGTAGAGTTTAATGATGAAGTATTTTCTATAACGTACGCACTTGAAGCGGCGGTTTCAAAAACCATCTTTAGTTTTAACTTTGCAATACTCCTTGCAGTTGCGCTTCCAGTGGCCATTTTTACCACAATGGTAGCAGGTGCTATTGGGAACAACTTTCCCTTTCTTCTTGATATTTCTCATGGGTTTCACAATTTTGCTTTCCACTTTGTTCTTAACAAAGTATAACTTTACCTTAGAGGCATCTCCCACTAACAAGACTGTGTCCTTACCCTTCATAAGGTGGGACTCAATAGTCTACAGCATATTAAGGAACTCGGGAAGCGAGACATCCTACTTGTTTATGTGGAAGTTATCAACAAAGTATGAAAATGAATCCGGGAGGGATTGGAGTACTAAGTCTTGACTTAGTTCCCTGCCCATGGAGACCCCAACCTCTATAACTCCTCAATCAAATTGATTAGTTTGAGGACATGGATATCTAGATTCCAGAGAATCAAGAATGTGAGATAGATTCTCATAAATGATGACGATCCTCAAATTTTGCATCCAATCGATATAATTTGGTCCAGTTAATTTATTTTCATTGACGAAGCAATCTAACGATAGTAAAGGTGACATGATATACTACCAATGAAATAAAGACATGAATGAGCAGATATTCTACATGCATGTTTATTGAGGTATTTTAATTAAACATATCTCCCATTAATTTTCGCGGTTCCATAATACCCTCCGGTTTGGAAGCGGGAAGCCCTCGTTGGTAGACTTCCTTAGGGGGAAAATGGAACCCCACTTCTCCTACTCGGGTCTCGCATGTAACATGACAAACACTAATAGGTCCATGGGTACGTAACTCTTTACCGATCACATCACTATGTTACTTCCATATGTTTTTTCCTCTAGGGTAACCAAGGCCTTGTGTGTGCCCAACAAACCAAGGAGCCCTAGTTGAATGGGACCCATCGTTCATATGCCCTAGCGAGAAAACAACCACCCTTGAGTGTAGCTCAACAAGGTAAGTCACATTCAAGCCGGTAGCAGAGACACAAGTCGGATATGTGCCTTATGAGGTGCAACGTGTCTATCAGCACAAAAGCCCATGTGTGTGCACAACAAACCCGTTGTGACAAAAGACACACTTGTCCCTCATAACGATGGAAGGCGTGACCGATATTCTTAATATCTTAGCCATTCAAACTCAATATTATTGGAGGGTTTCTTCATGCAATTATAATTTATCTAAGCAATCAATAATTGAAGCAAGAGCAATAAATAAAAGCATATAGTAAATAAGGATGATTATGGATGTTCTAAGAGTTCCACCCGAGCCACCGGGCGAACCAAGGCCATCATCCTAGGGTTTTAAGGAAGCTTAGTCTCACCAAGGCGCTGCCCAAAACCACCTTGTAGGTTGCCAGTTCCATCGGTGCCTTCCCGGGATTCAAACCGTCATCAACATGGTGCCGAACACCTTCTCTCCGCACACGCACCAAAACGGGGCAGCAAGCGTGCTCGTCGCGAATCTGCCCCTAAACTTCTAATTTTACAAAACTAAAAAAAGAAGACCCCAAACAATCCTTGGGTAAAGGTTTAAGGAAAGGGAGAAGTGAATTACAATCAGAATTCTCAAGAGAAAGGTAGGGGTACGCAGGCCCTAATTAAAATTGCAAAGCTGAAATTTCATAAATTTACAAGCAATCATCACAACCACGTATTACACACAGTCACATGCAAATAGGGCTCATCCATAATCATCCTTTCATGCACCACATCATATATGAAAAAGAAAGGAAAAAATAGAATCCAAAATCGCGCGGATCCGATCACGTTTCCACCCAAAATGGTTCAAACAACACATGCTAAATTTTTTCGGTTCTCGGGGCTGTTCAACCATGAACTCACGGGATTTTTTAGTTTTAATTCTGTCCAAAATCAATATGGACAATAGTCTTCCACCTCGATTCATCATATGAACAGTGGAGCCAAGAGAATGACTCAAAACCCCCGAAAACCAAAACCGGGCAGCATGACGTTTAGGGAGCGAACGGTTCGTAAACGTGATCAAAATGCGAAATAAAAATTCCAAAATTTTGCTAAAGGTGGCTCTGATACCACTGTTGGGATGGGAATAAGAAACGCTGCAAAAATAGCAATATAAAAAATTTGAAATATCCCAAAACAGTGATCTACTTTAGCAATAATTAAGGAATTCAATCTACGAGAGAAGAGAAAAGGTATACCTTATACCGCGGTTGGATATGGTTGATCCTATCTCCTTCTTGAGATGCACACATGCACGTCCTCCAACGATCACTACTAGAAATTGGTTCTTCAGCAACGGCCATCAGCAATAGCCGCTCAAGCCGTTGCTATTTGCAACGGCGTTATAACGGACACGTGAGCCGTTGCTGATGATTAACTTATCAGCAACGGCTTTCTAACAGATAAGTGAGCCGTTGCTGACAAGTTTATATAGGGCACGCGATCGCACCCCGTCCCCTTCTTCCTCTTCCTCTGCCCGCCGCCGCTGCTCTCTTCCGACGCCGTCGCCCCGTCCTCGACCTCCGATTCCGACCTCCGCCTCCCGTTAGATTCGAGGTATTTCTTGTCGCCTCCCGTTCGACCTCCACCCCCTTGTTAGAGCCGGCTGAAACCCTTAAAATAGGGTTCCGGCCGATGGCCGATAGCCACTAGCCAGCAGCCGATGGTTTATGCAGTGTCCGAATATTGGACTCCGGCGCCGGAAATGCTTACATAATATTTTTTATATATTTTCAATTTTTGATTAACTGTTTTGATTAATTATTTAATTAATTATTTAATTAATTGTTTAATTTGTTAGATTAATTTTTATGGTTTAGATTAATTGTTATGATTTTTAGATTAATTGTTAGAGTTTAGAGTAATTTTTAGATTAATTTAGTTAGATTAATATTATGTTTTAGATTAATAATTGTAGGTTAATTATTTAAATTAGTTAAAATGATGTAGATTAATATTAATTAATTAGTTAAAATGTTAATTAGTCCGGAGTAGTCCTCAGTGGACTCGCGCCAAAATCGTCCACTTCGAACTTGCGCCGGAATCGTCCAATTCAAACTTGCGCCGGAATCGTCAACTTCGGACTCGCATCGGAATTGTTAAATTTGGACTCCCGCCGGAATCATTTAATTTGGACTCGTGTCGAAATTGTCCACTATAGACTCGAACTGACTTGAAACATTTAGAAAATAATCATCCATCCAACGAGTTGATATGTTTCACGTACGCATCGACGAGTCGGATATGATTTAGCAAATACTTAGATCCGTTCGGGGGTTCTATATTCGTGTAAAAGAAGTAGATGATCTTTTATACGACGTACAATCCTTGAATTCTCCTTGATTGGACAATTTGGGAATATAGTTATTTGAATTGCACTTACGTTTTTCTTTTAATCGTTAATATATTCTAAATTTTGGCAGCATCTCTCTTGTTCTCCGATACGCGCCCAGATGATATGCGTATTCGAAGAACTGTAGGGAGATGCTGCCGAAATCTAGAATAAAGTTAGTGGTTAAAAGAAGTACTTAGTGCAATATGAATAATATAAATCTCGAATCGAATAGGACAATCTCACCTAAAGGCATTAACCAAAGAAATTGTCATTGATTGACAAAATCATGTCGGCTGATCGAAGTTGGATGTACCGACGTCTTGATCGTGGAGCTTTAACGAATGAGTTTCGATTAGGCGTAACGTATTTCATTGAAATATTTGACATTGAGATGGTGCAAAAATACTCTATTCACAACGATCAAGAATTAGAGAGATTACGGAATCGTGATTTCCCTACATGGATTCAAGCTTACAGCAAAGATCACCAAGCTGAAATAGATGAAAGAATATTTGAGTTTATTAGTGGACCGTCGCGACTAGTGTCCTGTTATAGCGGATATTTTGTTAATGGATACAAATTTCACACGGTAGAATATGCATTTACAAAGAAGACGATGAATGCCGGGGTCTGCGTGAAAGGGACAACCTATGTTGAATGTGATATGGATTTTTATGGACTGGTGGAAGAAGTGATAGAGTTGCACTACTTCGGCTTGAAATCAGTTATCCTATTTAGATGTCATTGGTTCAATACAACAGAAAGGGGCATGAAAGTTCATCCAAAATACAAACTTGTTGAGGTTAATTACAAATCCAAATTGGCAGCAAATCAGCCTTTTATTTTGGCATCACAAGCCGAACAAGTATATTACGCAAAGTATCCAGCTTGAAATAAAGATAGAGCAGATTGGCATGTAGTTTGTAAGACTAAAGGTAGAGAAAAGATTGATCCGATAGTAGGAGAAAATGAGCCGATACATGATGTGACAGATGGTTTCTATCAAGAAGATGATCCTCCTACTGTAGATTGTATTATTCCAATACTTGAGGATTCAAACACAGCATCAATTCAATTAGAAGTTGAATATGCTGATGTTGACGATCATGAAATTGATGAAGAAGATGAAGAAGATGAAGAAGATGAGGAAGATGAAGAAGATAAAGAATTCGAAGACTATTACTCAGATGATGAGGAATAATTGTAAAGTATATCTTATATTAAATATATCTCTAATATATATATAATAATCTAATTATATACCTATTCGACAGATATGTTTGGTCGTGGTTATCGTCGTAGGAGAGCTTCGGAGTCTCCGATTGGTGACACTCCAGCACTTACTCATGCTGCTGATCCTCCTACTATTGATCCTCCTAATGCTGATCCTCCTACCGATGATACTGCTGAGGCTAGTACATCCAGACACAAACGGCCACGCGGGCCAAACAGGTGGCATCCTCCACCAGCCACAGAGTCACGTAGATTCATTAACGTGATTGGGGAGAGGTAATATATCATGAATTATGAATCATTACAAATTCATTATATCATAATATAATATTAAATTTTATTTTTGTTGTGCAGGTTCGAGCAAGAAGAAGTGCCAATGAGCATTTCTTCTACTATTCGACGATACATGCACGGGGAATGGCCCACGTGGTCTCACATGCCCAGTGAGCACGTCGACATGCTATGGCGCGAGTTTGAGGCACGTATTAATTTTTTTATATACATGCATGATGATTAATATTGGTACTGATATTATTATTTTACAGGCTCGCTTTACATGGGCCGAGAACTAGAGGCCCTTCATTTACACTGCTTGGGAGGCTATTTCCCGTGCGAGGTACAACGGGCAGCTGGGGCAGGCCCGGTCCCAAGCGATGGCCCGAGCTGGGACCACTAACATCGCAGAGACTCGGGGATACGGCCCCGATTGGATTACTCCAGATATATGGGACCAGCTCATGGCATTATGGTCGACGGATCGATGGCAAGAGGTTTCAAAGACTGCGGCTAGAAACCGCATGTCGGGGGGAGGAGCGCGTCACACTGGCGGCTCTGTTGCATTTGCTGTGCACGCGAACCGTATGGTAAGTATACCTTAATTTTAATTTTATATTTTATTTGTTACTCTGTGTACTGATTAATGTATTTGTTTTGTAAATGTAGACGACGGTGTTAGATGATGGGACTGTCCAGTGACCCTCCCCGATGGCGGTGTTTGAGCAGACACACCGTCGAGTGCATGGGACGGGGGAGTAAGTCGACAACCACGCTGCATTTATTATGATAAGTATATTTTTTTAAATTATTCATTATATATTTATAACTTAAGTTTTATTAAAAATATTAAACAAAAAATTAAACTCGAGTAGGAGACCTACAGTCAGACGGTGATACAACGCAGAGGCACCCCCGACGAGTTTGACGCAGCAGCGTGGGTCGATGCTGCAGGTGGCTGGGACCATGGCCGTGTGTATGGTATTGCAGATAGTGGTCATGCGCGAGCCATGCTAGGGACACTTGGGGCATCGACCCCTCCGCATGCTGGTGAACGACCGTCGACCTCCAGGTTCAGAGATGATCATAGTAACAGGATAAGGACACTGGAGGAGATGGTCGCGCGTCAGACTGAGTTGATGGAGCGTCAGAGTCAGATGATGGCAAATATGGAAGTTATGCTACACAACTTGTCAAGTCATCATGGAGCAGCATCATCTGATCTATCGTCCTCGAGTCACTCCACGCCGGTGTACACCCAGGCACTCCAGACTCCGCCATATATTATCCAGACCATCCTCCATCGTCATCGTGAGATTTATTATTTTTTATTATATTGACTTTGTTACTTCGATACTATATATATTTTAGTTTTGTTTTGTTTGGATATTGATACTTCAATTTTGCATTTGAATAGTTTTTATACGATTGTGGATAATTATAAATATAAGTATAATTATTTTGATATATATCTGGGTGTATTTGTGATGTGTGTATGGGTGTATAGGTGTGTAAGTTATGTATCAGATTGTATCAATGTATTAATGGAAATTTGGAATTTTAAAATCTGTTCCAAGTTTTAGTTATCAGCAACGGCTTTCCCACGGTTGTCTGTGGGAAAGCCGTTACTAAAAGTGTATTGTAAGCCGTTGTTGTATAACATCAACAACGACTTAGTAACGGTCTTTCACAAACGGCCTTGCCAAGGCCTCACGGGCCGTTGCTAATAAGGTTATCAGCAACGGCCCGGTGTCCATGGAAAAACCTTTGCTGATAATATTATTAGCAACGGCCCAATCGGCCGTTGCAGCGTCGTTGCTAAATTATCAGCAACGCGCTTTTCTGCCATGGCTACTTTGCAACGGGTCGGGTTGTTACAAGCCGTTGCTGATGCCCATTTTTCCAGTAGTGGATAGTACACACCAAGCACCTCGCAACAATAGGGGCAGCGAACACCGGGGCTCGTTGTGGCTCAACGGAGAAGCTTTCTCAATCCGGAAATCCACCTAGGCAAGTTCGGCCCTTCCACCAAGAACCGAGCACAAAAAAGGAAGGAGGGGGGATGAGAAAACAATGGAACGAGAGGGGTAGCCAAATAATACATCGCTGTCCTTCTTGGATTCCTCCAAGAAGATGAAGTACGCGGCACACCCAAGTAGAAGACACCTTCAATTTGGTTTCACCAAAAGCCCGGGAAGGAGGAGGAAGATGGCCGGCCACCGAGGGAGAGGAAGAGAGATTCTTTAGAACTTTTTCACTCAAGAACCCTCTCAAGAATCATGATCTTCATACCCTTTTGAAGGAGACTCGGCCACCAATTTATAGAGAGGGGGACGGTTCCAAGGTAGACCCGGCCCCCCTAAAAACTCTCTCCCTGGAATTCAAAATTCCGGGGTTTGCCTCCAAAACTAATTCATATTTTAGTGGCATCATAATTAATTCAAAATAAATTAATTCTAATAAAATACAAACTTTAATTTATCTCCATAAATTAAGAGCCTACAAATAAGAATGATAATTATCTAAACAAACAAATTCCCTAAAAGGTAGGAAAGCGGTTTATTCTAAATAATTCAATTTCTTATTTATTAATAGAATTATGATTTATCCTCATAAATCATATATCTATTAATTTTATGATTTATCTACATAAATCAAATTCTTATTAATTAGAATTTATCCAAATAAAATAATTTCTAATTAATCGATTAGGCTCATGGTTGAAAACTAATTTTCTCATTATGTATATTTGATTCAAAATCAAATTATATTTAATTCATAATTAAATATATTCCCTATCAAGTTGTTAATTAAATATTCAATTCATAATTAAATTTAATCAACTACATGAAATATTATTATGTGTCAATCCCTATAATTTAGGGATGCCCTACAAATTAGGGTTATCGAGGAACTCCTTCCTCGCGCATTCATTCCTATAGGAAACACATTTCCTATTATGTCTGTAAACGAGATCCGTGATCGAGTTGCAGCATGTCCATGCTAGTAGACATATAATGCCGCATTAGGACTCTATCTCATAAAGCATGTTATGAGGTTAGCCTGTTATGTGTGACCCATTGGGCCCCACTCTAAGCCAGTAGTGAGTTGTGCATAATGGAGAGTCAGATCCTGATAGAACAACTTCTATTTGAATCTTACGAGCCTCCACTAAACCCCTTTAGTGTGGTCGTGAGGGATTCCACTCACAAGTAAAGATTGACGTCTAACAACGTGTCATGACTACTCGGATAGTGTGAGGTTTAATCTATAGGGATCGAACACCCTTCGGTGATTAGTTACTGTGCAACTAAATCCCTAGGTTACAATGTCCCGTAGTCGGTTAGGGTACGAAAGAAGTGTCAAACCCTAATATCGACTCATATGTATTCCACCCATCAAGATGTCGTCTCAATAATGAAATGTCAGAAACATCTTCCTGACTTTAATTTCTACTCTTGCCAGAGATTCCCAAGTCGACACTTGCAGGGACACATAGGACATTATCTCCTCTTATTATGAGTAACTGATTCTATGTTGGTTGCTCAGCTACCTCCATGAATGCTTCCCCATGCCCAGTAATACCCGGCACATGACGTTGAGGGCCACGTAGGGATAGAACCAAAGCAATGGGTTGTCACTCACAAGGTAACCATGACAACCTCAGGTCCAAGGATTGATTGCACCTACTATCACCCGAGGAACATCCTATTGACACTCATGTAAGGATTCCATTATGTGTTCCTCGTGTAGGTCCGTTCAGTAAACCCATTCACTAATGAACACCTGCACTTGTATATTAACGATGGCTCATATGTAAATGTGAGATCAGCTACCCCCTATCGTATAGGGCATATACCAAGTGCACTAGTCTATCTGGAATCACCAATCCCCTAATTGGTGATCCTTTGACTAAGAACATTTATAACATGAGCATCTGGATTCCAAGTCTCATTGGCATGATCTCATCATGGCCTTAGAATCATTTGCCCAAATTCTTGGGGTTCATCATAATCTTTATAAATAAAGATGCAGCATATGTTGAAAAGTTGCCTCATAAAGTTGATTATCCTTGAATAGTCCCTGAACACATCGGCATGTGATTGGCTCAAGGGCACTATTCCATTCAAAATGTTGATCTAAGAGCTCGATTGCATGCTTATACTCGGGCGAGATGCCCTCATCCTACAAGTACATAATAGACTTGGGGTCTAACCTCCAGGATGACGAGAACCTCTCCGTTTCAAACGGTTGATCCAAGAAAAATTGCCAATGATCTTCTCGCGATCTAACCTTAAAAAAGTACATCTTGAAATTCTTGTAAGAACTCTTGAACAAGTTAAAAATCCTCCTCCTTGAAGCACTACAAAAGGACACCCATAAGCCTTTCTGGGTCCCTTTCGCTTAGAAGAAGGAGAGAACACGTGAAGGCTCAATTTAATCCCGAGACACTCCATTAGAATCTCGAAACAACGCACGAACGCCCAACTGTTCAAATGCAACTGTGTCAAAGCGACATTAGTTTGGTTCAACACCTCATGCTCAAACTCTGTGAACGTCAGTTGGACCCCAAGCTCCTCGAACAATGTCCGAAACATGAAAACAGACAGGGGCTCTCCTCCATGAAAAACCCTATCAACTAAGGAGCAAAGGAGGCAGTCAAAGGCTTCGTCATCACTCGTGCGGGAGACCGACACGCCTTCCCGAAAAGAATTAATACTATCCAAGTCAATCATCACCGAAGTCTGCCATCGTATCTCATCATGGACCAAATAATAGGTGTCTGAGGCTCTCCCCGACGTCCCTACCTCCTGTTAGTGAAATGGCCTACACTAGAGGGGGGATGAATAGTGTGTTTGCTAATCTTAAACTTAATTCTGGTTTCAATCATTTTCTCGAATACTTATGTTAATGCACAATTCAACTACTAAATGAATGTGGAAGAGAATAAACAAGTCAAGTAATCAAAACGCAAAGTAAGTAATGCAAACGAAGAGATTTATAGTGGTTCGGCCCCACTGCCTACTCCACTACCTAAGTACCCACTTAGGATTTCCAAACTAAGCTTTACTAGATTGTATCATTTCCCTTACAAAGAGAACTTTTACCGAATAGTCTCACTCTTAACCTAAGGCACTTGCACACTCGGAAGTCTCCACCTTCTTACCGAGAGCACTCTTCCACCTCAACCCTAAGGGACAACAATCTCTAATCCTAGTAAACTACATTTACACCGGTGGAATTAAGCCTTAACACCAAGGCAACCACCAACTCAATCAAACCTAGCAACCTATGTTTACACAAATGATATACAATAAAAATAAACCACAAAATACACAAACAATAGAGCAAATAAATAATACAACAAATACTTAGCTCGAAACACGAGTCCTAGTTCCCCTTGAGGCCTCAATGATGAATCGATCAAAGCGTTGAAGGTAAAATCAAGTTTGTATCATGAGAACTAGGATTTTCAAAGGAATGGCTCAAGAAAAGCTTTAAGAGAGATCAAGAATGCCTCAATGAATGTGAAGATCATGGAGGAAAGACTCTCATGGCATGGTATTTATAAGCCATGTAGAGTTGGCCTTAAACAACCAACTCAATGGCTAGAAAAATAGTTGTTTCCATCATCCGGTCGCAGGTCTGGTCGATCATCGGTCAACCGACCAAGCGACTAGAGCCCGCTGTGCTTTCTAGGCTCATTTTGGTCGACCGGTCAATCGACCGGCCGTAGAGTATCAGGTACTCTACATATTGTACTTGTACTCTACAATGAGTTTCAGCCGGTTTCTTTCTTCGATTCGGGTTTCGGATTACGGGTTTGGTTCTTGGATTTCTTTGCATCATCATGAGGATTTACAATTTATCTAGACACCCTAAACCTAGAATCTATCTTTCTGAGTGCGTCAACCAACGTCCTTCCGAATTTCTGATTTCTAGACACCCTAAACCTAGAATCTATTTCCGATCGAGGACGTCGTACGCTAAATGATATGGAACCTGAAAATAATTCTCTATGAAATCATTAGTTCCATGTTTGTTATCATGAAAACCAAGATTAAGACCAAGGTTAAAAACCTTAGGCCAACAATGTCCCCCATTTTGATGATGACAAATATCCTTAGGAAATTATACCATTTAAGCATAAAAGGATATCAATTATGGGATTTCTCCCCCTATCAACATGCATATCTAAATAATTATACTCCCTCTTGTTGGCTTTAGGTTTTCAACCTTAGCCTTAATCTCAGTTTTGATGGTTTTGATGATAACAAACATGGGACTAATGATTTCATTGAGAATATCTTTCAGGTTCCATATCAATTAGCGTTCGATGTCCTCGATCGAAAAAGTCAGAGAAATCTAAAATTGGAAGGACATTGATCGTCGCGCTCGGGTTCGTCGCGGAAGTTTCTCGAAGATCGACGAGTGCACCAAAGTCGCTTGGACGAGTCCAAAGATCATATGAAACCTCTTCGAGTTGATGGTCGTTGAAAGTCGGAACCCGGAAATGAAGCACGGAAGAAAATTGGCTGAAGAAACAAATCTCAGCCTAAATTCGGTCGATTGGGCGGCAGATCGAATAGGGTAAGGTATCAGGCAGTAGCCTTGTCAATCAACCGAACACTACCTAAAATAGGCAGTGGCTACTTTGGTTGACCGGTCGGTCGACCGACAAAGGCCTAAAATAGGCAGTAAGGTTGGCGGTCGATCGAGCGATCAACCGACCTGCATATAAGCCAAAGATGCAATCGCGTCGGTCGATCGACTGGTCGACCGAAGAAGAAATCGTGCGATCTTACGTCTGGTCGGTCGATCGACCAGACAGAAAAATGAAATGGTCGAATGACCGGTCGACCAATCGGTCGACCGACCAATCGATCGGCAGACTGTAACATATAGTTTTCTATCCGTTGAACAGTCGTTTCTTCACATGAGTATAAATACACCCTCATATACTTCATTTAATCTTCTTCCCTAATTTCTACAGATTTTATTGAGCATTTAAGAAGGGATTCAAGCCTTCCAAAGAAAAATTGAAGCGTGTTCTGCTACTTCCGCAAACACCTTCTTGCGCACACTCTGCTCCTCAACTCGAAAATTGACTCGAGCTATTCCCTCGGCGAGTTGGAGGTTCTAAGGCTGTGAAAGGAGCATTTACTATTGTTTTTATATTAAGCTCTTTTCAATTGTAATTTTATTGTTATTTTAACTATTTTATCTGTGCGTGTAAAGACCTTGTGTTAGATCTTGTGTGGAAGTGGTATCCTTAGTGAAAAAGGAGTAAAGTCACTTGTGTAAACGTAGTGTTTACTAGGATTAGTTTTAGTTGTCCCTTAGGGTTGAAGTGGAAGATGACTCTCAATAAGAAGGCGGTGACTTCCGGGTGTGGAAGTGCCTTAGGTCGAGAGTGTCTCCTCGGTGAAAAGTCCTCTGTGTAAGGGAAACTAATCAATCAAGTAAAACTTCGTTTGGAAATCCTAAGCTGGGTGATTAGGTAGTGGAGTAGGCATTGGGGCCAAACCACTATAAATCTTGTGTTAGCATTGTTTTAAATTGTTTGTGCTTAATTGCTTTTTATCGCTTCTGCATCCAATCATTAAATTGCATCTTGCCTAAATCAATCTAAGTAAACGATTAAAAGTGAATTTAGGCTAATTGTTTTAGTTAACACACTATTCACCCCCCCTCTAGTGTCGCCATTTCTCCAACACCTCTATCTATATGCATGGTTTTTATATATTTTCTTCCATTTTACCTATATTCTTCTCCCTTTTGACATCACTCAAAAAGGGCAAAAAAAGTCAACTATGGTCAAAGTCAGGACCTAGAAACTAGTTTTCATGAAGAATATGTAGATCTCAACTCAATGGATGAAAACATACATACAAGTGAGACTAATCAATACATGATATCATAGAATGATAAACATAATCTAAAACTAGAAATCATGTACTAATTCAAGTATCGATATTACACGTATCGGTCAAAGTATCAAAAATTATTTTAGAAATATTTTTTCTCAAATAATAATGAGAACGATACCAAAAATAGAATTATGATATCATACTTGAAGTCTCATTTGAAAATTGGACCAAAAATCAAAGTATTCGAAAATTGAACATTTGGGAAGAACGATATTTTAAAGTTTCGAAATCCAACTTCAAAAATCAATATCAAATCATATGTTTGCTAAAAAATTTATACAAGAAACTAGATTTTTCATTGAACATGCAGTTTCAAGAATCATCTAAAAAACATTTTTTTGCATTTTTCTAAAAATAACAAAAATCTAGTGGCATTTTCTTAAATATTAGCTATTTTTCAAAAGTTTTCAGTTTTCATTAAAACTTTCAAGATATCAAGATATAATCATTTAAAGCATGTTTATCAAGTTTGAAATGAAAATAATATCATTTGGTTAAAATTTTACATTACCATGATTTCATTCAAAAATAAGCATGTTAACGTGAAATTGTTAAGTATCAAGTTTTAACCTTTACTCATGGTTTTTCAAATTTAAATACATGGACACCTAACATGAGTAAATCTAAATATTTTTGTGAAGTTTGGACATAAGATGAAGTTTCTAAGTTAATTTGTTGAATTAGGTCAACGCTACATAACTTAAGGTCTCCTGAAGTGAATTTGTCATCAATTTATCCATTTGCATATGATTTTTTAATTTTAAATACATGGAAGCATATCATGAGTAAACTCAAACATGTTTATCAAGTTTCAACTTCAAATGAAGTCTCTAAGATGGATTTCTACCTAGAGCACATTTCATTCAATCTAGATGACATGAAATTGCCCAAGTATCAAAATTTTATCTACTCATGAGATTTAATCAATTATCATGCAAAATCATTCATGAGCATAGAGAAATCATTTGATCAAGAAAATAGAGGTGTTATGCAAGAATTTTGCCAAAATGAAACTCATACCTCATTTCTTGATAAATTTCACAATTTCCATTTTCTTTCCCAATTTTCTTTAGCCTTCCATTAAATTAAGTTTATCTTGCAAGCAAGCATCATTAATATCATAATGATTTTATGGCTACAAGCAAGATAACTAGACTAGATAGCAAAAAGGAAAATTTCACGTATTATTTTCAAATACCTACTTTGCTAAGTAGTGAAGATTCACTTTAAAGGAGTAAACATGATATCAAATGAATCAAGAGATCTCAAAATATGAAAATTTTGAAAAGTAAGATCTCTAAACATGTTTAACTAGTTTGGACTTAAAAAAAGGTCTCTAATAATGAATATCAACCTAGAGCAAGTTTCATTCAATGAAATTTGCCTAAGTACTAAAATTCTACCTACTCATGAGAATTCAAAGGTTTAACATGCAATTCCAATCATGAGTATAAAGACATAATTTAAGCTAAAGCATTGAGGTACAACACTAAAATTTTGAAAGAATCAAAGTTATACCTTATTCATGATCATTTGTCAAACTTATCTTTTTCTTCCTAATTATTAGCCATCATAAAATACTCATAACTTGCAAGTAAGCTACACTAATGTTTTAGAGAAAATATAGCTACTTAGGAAGCTAACCAAACCAAAAAGAAAAAAAGAATCATCAAGTATCATTATCAAAGTTCACTTTGCTAAATAGTTTGAAATCTATTTTTTAAATAAAATCAAGTGAAACCAAAACAAAATTTAAGAGATCATGGGTAAAATATAAATGGAAACATGATCTCCAATCCTTCCAATTGGTTGAAAACCGAAAGGCCACAATGAGCCTATGATTTAGATCCGCAAGGTCGTATGAGCTCGTTATAGGCTACATAGGTCTCCGAAAAGACCGAAATGTTGGTGAAATGGCCTATACTAGAGGGGGGTGAATAGTGTGTTTGCACATCTTAAACTTAATTCTAGTTTCAATCATTTTCTTAATTACTTAAGTTAATGCACAATTCAACTACTAAATGAATGCGGAAGCGAATAAACTAGTCAAGTAATCAATACGCAAAGTAAGCAATGCAAACAAAGAGATTTATTGTGGTTCGGCCACAATGCTTACTCCACTACCTAAGTACCCCACTTAGGATTTCCAAACTTAGTTTTACTAGATTATATCATTTCCCTTACAAAGAGGACTTTTACCCGAACAGTCTCACTCTCAACCTAAGGCACTTCCACACCCGGAAGTCTCTGCCTTCTTACCGAGATCACTCTTCCACCTCAACCCTAAGGGACAACAATCACTAATCCCAGTAAACTACATTTACACTAGTGGAATTAAGCCTTAACACCAAGGCAACCACCAACTCAATCAAATCTAGCAACCTAGGTTTACACAAATGATATACAATGAAAATAAATCACAAAATACACAAATAATGGAGCAAATAAATAATACAATAAATACTTAGCTTCAGACATGAGTCCTAGTTCCTCTTGATGCCTCAATGATGAATCAATCAAAGCTTTGAAGGAAAAATTAAGTTTGTATCATGAGACGTCGACCAATGTCTTTTCGATTTTTTTATTTCTTCAATATTTCCGATCGAGGACGTCGTGTGCTAAACGATATGGAACCTAAAAATAATTCTCCATGAAATCATTAGTTTCATGTTCGTTATCATCAAAACCGAGATTAAGACCAAGGTTAAAAACCTTAGGCCAACACCTCCAACTTAATCCCGCCATCCCTCCTCGCCGTCGACCCGACAAAGATTGCAAAACCCTAGTAAATGGGGATAAGTCAGTACAAGCCTACCAACCTGAGGCTAACCCCGACAATGCAAAAAGCTAAAATAGAACCAAGAAACTCACCAGAGGTAAGGCGGCAGCGGCTGAGAAAAATGATCGAAAGTAGTGTCACCAGCAAAAGCCTCCATAATACAATTAAGCACTAGATGGCAAGAAACGCGAAAAGAGTTCGAATGAAGAAAGAAAACTGTAATGCCCAAAATTCTAATAATAATATTTTATCCTGAAGCAAGGGACCGTAGGCTCGAGTTAGCGCGAATTGGCGTAAAGCTTCGGGATTAAATCCGGGTAAGCATTTAATGTAGAAAAATTTAGAAAAATATTTGCCATATTTCTGTGATTTATCATGCTAGGATGATAGAGGGTCTCAAGATGAGTCTAGCGGTTCAATCGGAACCAGAATCGGAGTTAGAACGGGTTAGATATGGGTTTTAGAAGTCGAATCGTTGAGTGAGGGCATTTTGGTCATTTGGGGCCGACCAAGCCCCATAAAAAGCCACCTGGGGCGTACGACTACAGGTTTAGCTGCAGGCTGCCCGAGGAGAGAGGAAAGAGGTGACACCAGAGGGAGGGAGACAATTGCAGCCGGATTTCCGCAAGTTCGTCGGCGTCGATCGTAGGAGTATCCTTACCTTCTTCTTCCTCTCTGATTCTTCCAAAGAGGTGAGTGGATCTAGCCTTCTTTTTCCCCTTTTTCCTCATCCATGTTGCCGACCCTATTTCATGGGGTTTTTGATGATTTTTTATTCATTTTTGTCGTATCGAATTGGATATTCGAATTAATCGAGGGTTTTCTCGTCGTCATTGTGATTTCTTCAGATTGATTTTTGGGTGATTTGGCCGCCCCTTCCCTTGCTGTGTCACCCCTCTTATTCCTTAAATTCTTGAGGAATTCTTTGGGTTTCTTGATGGTTGTTGAGGATTCTTGTTGCTTGATTAGTATCTTGATTAAAGAAGGAAGTTCGAATGATTTAGCGTATGTCCCCCCCCCCCCCCCCCCTTAGGGTTCTTTAGGAACCCTAGGGTGGTTGGGCACATTAGAGGTGGATTTTAGGGTTCTAAATATATTTTCACACCTAGGAAATACACTTTAAGGTATGTTAGATTATTTCTAATAATTATAAAAATTTCAGAGACCTACAATTAGGAAATTAAGGACCCTAGGAACACCTAGAGACATTAGAACCCTAGATTGATATGGATGGGCCGACCCTAAGGAAACCTAAGCGGGCCGAACCCCCCTTGCCCTTAGGGCACTCGGGTGAGGGAGGTAGGCCGGCCATAAGGTACACGGCTAGGGTCACCAAGGCGAGTCTAAACTACGTAGGATTGCTAAGTGGTGTTATCCTATTTTAGGGATATATATGCTTTCCATTTTCTTTTCCTGTGATATTGGATGTGTTGTATCTCTTTATTATAATTTGTGCATTTCATTATGATATATATACATATGCGTGGTTGTGATATATAACATGAGGATGTGGAGGTTAAGGTATGTCCTTAACTCATCTTGTTATTAATGTTTAGTGCATCTTATGTTTATATATATTTGTGTGTGTGATGTGCCTGTTGCATTTCCCGGTAGCCTCACTGGTTAGGCGAGGGCATGCCACAAAGAGACAATGTTGGCCTTATTTCGGAAGTCCAGCTGGTGAAGGGAGATCATAACCCAAAGAGACAATTCGGAGACCCGATCGGTGAGGGAAACGTATGCTCCAAAGAGATGGTTCAGAAGAGCCAGTGTCGGTGAGGGGAGTGCATACCCCAAAGAGACAGCATTGAGCTGGGTGGTAGTTCGGCGGCCACACCGTCTACCTACCCTACGTGACTTTGAGAGACCGACGGGTCCGGTGATCATTCATTCGGTTGTGCTATTGCATTACGTGATTATTTATAGGGGTGAGCATGGATCGGTTAATCGATCCATTAGCCAAAAAAAAACCGGTTCATTAACTTCAGTTTTTTAAAATCATTAACCGTAAATCGGTCCATTAACTTCAGTTAACCGTTATTTTGGTTTCGGTTTTTTCGGATCGGTTAACTGATAATTTTCGATTAACCAATAAAAAATTTTAACCTACAAATATAATAATATTATGCAAATTATAGAGAAAAATTCAAACAAATACCGAATTCTCATTGAGAAAAAAAAAAGTCAAACCACTTGAACGAAGATGATGTTCTACAAAAATTAATATTTTTATTTTTATTTTTTATTTTTTATTTTTTTATTTTTTTATAATTTTTTTATATTTTTTTGTAATTTTTGTAATTTTTTATAATTTTTTGTAATTTCTTAAATTTTTTTATAATTTATAAATCATTATTTAATATATATTATTAAAAATTAATAAATTATATCTAACCGGTTGGTTAACCGAAACCGGTGGACTTTTTACCTCTTGGACCGAAACCGAAAACCGGTTTTTCAAAAAATAAAAATCGAAACCGTAAAAACCGGTTCGGTTTCGGACCGGTTTTTCGGTTAACCGAAAAATCAATTTTTTTTTCTCACCCCTAATTATTTATCTATTGGTGGATGTTTATTCATGCGCAAGGTAGTGGTTAAGCTTATGATAGTATCTTGTCATTTACTGCTTATATTTTATGTCTGCTTTTATTTGATTATGCATGAAGTTGATATGGTGGAATGAGAATCTACTCACTAAGTCCTAGTTGGATTTACCCCTCATCTTTGTTATTTTTCAGCACCTGAGAGAGATCAGAGAGGTACCGGGGTGTAGTAGCACGGCTGGTGGCGGCAGAGCAGCGGGTCTCGTGACATGTCGTGGTCGAGGAGGATACCTGAGTCATTTTATCTTTCTTTGAGTTGTTAAGTCATGTAGACGTGGGTCATTGTTTCCGCATTTTATTTACCTTTAGGTGTCTAGTTCTTTGATTAATGTTTCTTTAAGTAACTTAAACACTATATGTTTTATTGAGTCTATGGTTTGGTTTTAAAAACAAATGTATGTTTTATCTCTTTTAAATATCATATACATTGTTCAGGTTATTTATTATGTTGTGGTTTGAGTTGGATTAAGATTCGGGGTACGTGGCGTACCCTGGCCGATCATACTGGATTTGGGGTGTGACAAGAAGTCACTTTAAAGACCGAGAGACAACAACCTCCCCATTGAATGGCTAATAACGACACTATGATTAAATCCCAACCGACCAGCTCATCAGCGACGGTTCCCCAGAACACTCCCAAGGCACGAACAGACGGCCCTCCCCATGATTACTCCTATAATAGAATTTAATGCCAAAAATGGGAGACATCAATCAACTGCTGCCACGTAGGAGGAAATACCCCTCCACTATGTAACCACTGTGCTAGAAGCGGAAACTGAAAGGTCATAAAATGACACGGTGAAGATACGCCGACTTGATTTACCTCAGCCAATCAAAAAATAGCATGCATATGCTCTCCATGATTCATCCAGGGTCAAGCCTCGGCACCTACAACAGCTCGGTAAGAAGTTGACACGCTTTCGGAACCCAACCGACATCCCTCTATCGGATCAAGAACAGAGGCTAACTTGCTACCTTGAGCTTGGCACGAAGTCCTCAGACTCCGACCAAGCTCGGGGGTTGTGGACTAAACTAGCACTTTCGGCAGTGCGGCTGATTTAGGTCTAGAAGTGCCCACACTAGACTTATGTCAAGCCAGACAGCTTAGCCCGAGAGCTCCACCCGGCCATATAATGTCACTTACATTCTCATTAATTACGAGGGATTCGTCAATTACGAGCCCTCGACATCTCCATGATCAGCCTTAACTTATTCTGAGCAACATCCTTACGAGATTACTAGACGACATCATCGATAGACATCACTTATCATGCACTCTATATAGACACGATGTTCCCCAGGCACATCTAAATTCTAATTTCTATTACCCTCTCTTGGAACTCATTCTTACTTGAGCATCGGTGTTTCTTTTGCAGGTCCCCCCCCCCCCCCTCAAGAGTCGAACCTAACCAGGAGACGCGCCGGATTGCATCACCCCGACTTCAAGCAAGAATAACAATATTAATCAAGCGAAAGCATAATGTAATAAAAAGTAAGCACACACAAATAGCCAATGCAAACATAAATATTTATAGTGGATTTATAGTGGTTCGGCAACCCCGCCTACTCCACTATCTAAGCACCCCACCCCGCTAGGATTTCAACCTAAATTCACTAAGTATTAAAGCGCCTTTCAATGAGAAATTTTACACCGGAAGGACTCCACCTTATTCCTAAAGGCACCTTCCTGCCTCACTCTCTAAGGACACTCTAAACCTAGTTTACAAAGGTGGATTTATGCCTCTACACTAAGGCAACCACCCAACACTTGACCTAATCAGCCTAGATCCAAAACAATACTTTAAAGCATACAAAAACAATAAAAAATACACAAGTAAAAAGAGCAACAAATCAAATACAAGTACTTAGCTCCAAACAAGAAGTCTTAGCTTCTCTTAATGTCTTTTGATGATGAATCAATTGGTTTCAAGGCTCATTCAAAAAGGTAGATGTAGAAATTAAGCTAAGGTTTAGAAAGAAATAGTTCAAGAATACTGGGTAAATCTCAAAGAATTTCTCAATGGGGTCTAAGACATTAAAGAAAGGCATGAGAGGGGTTTAAATAGCCAAACAAGTGGGGCTCGAGTTCAACGACAAGCAACATGTGTTTTTTCAACCGTTGTAGTTTTCGGTCGTAGGTCCGGTTGTTGATCGGTCGACCAAACCTTCAATCAAAACTGTTTAAAGGATAGTTTCAGCCCCAGTTCGAGGTTGGTTCGGATTTCGATGCATTGAAGGATAATATAATGATTCTAGATCCTAAACCAAGAAACTATCTCTTCGTCGTCTTCGTAGCAATGATCAAGGTCCTTCTTGTTTTTCCGATTTCGCACTAATCTTCTGATCGCAAACATCGTGTGTAACTCGAATTGGGACCTGAAATTATTTTTTATTAAATCATTAGTTCTAAGTTTGTTATCATCAAAACCAAAATTAAGACTAAGGTTAAAACCTTAGGCCAACATATATTGATGTCCTCATCAATGATGTCCCATGTTGAGAGGAAAAATTCGACAATAAAACCATAAGGGTCAAGGACCTATCTTTTATAAGTCTTTTAGAAATCCGAAGAATTTCCTAAATAGTAAATGACTCTATAAGCTTGTAAAGGTCCATATTAGCAACATGGAGTTAATCTAATTCTTTCTTTTCCAAATCGATGCCATGAAAAAATTTCTGTTTCTATCCCCATCCTTAGTTGAAATAATAAAATTTAAACATTTTCAAAATTTTGATTCAAGTGAATCGGGTTAGAGCAATTCAGCTAACTTTCATCAAGTTCAAACAAATTTGACCAGGTTCATTCAAAAGGTCCAAGATTAAATTGGTCTGTATTATACCAGGATAGACTTAACTTCTACCCAAAAATCAATAAAAACAAGTGATTTATCCAAACAAATTTACTGCAAAGAGTAGCACAATTGGTGGCAATATTTTGTATATTATCTACAGACCAAAGTCAAACATTAGGATGTTTATGGGAGGTGCATGGAGAGTGTGCAGGTTGATGTAGATGCTGAGCAAGGAATATTTTCTGAGTCTGATGTGTCGGTTGGGTTGGCTCTCCCTACACTGCAGTTTGCTGTAGATGGTGGTCCACACAATGTCAGCAGTGATGCAGTCTACTTGCACAAAAAATAGTCTCTGAAATAGGTTGTTCGTAATGCAAAAAGGAAGACCAGTGAGGAAAAGAATGATGGTTCTTCTAAAAAGCAATGCACTGAATTAAATTCCTATAACATAGGCATCGGCGATTATGAAAATGTTGGCGTGGGATTGTCATGGATTTGGGAAACCCCTGACAATTCACAACTTAAAAGGGATATGTCGATCCCATTCCCCTGGGGTGATTTTTTTATGTGAAACAAAGAATAGCAATTCATTTGTCTCGGAAGCCATCAAGAAGTGCGAGTTTCATAATATCTTTTGTGTTCCTCCTAGAGGTCTTTCTGGTGGATTAGCGATTGGGTGGACGGATTCAGCAAATATCAGTATTGTTATGAATGGTGATTTTTTTATCTACTTCCAATGGACTGATCCGATTCACCAAGTGTTGTCGACTGTTTTAGCTGTTCATTTCCATAGTGATGAGAGAACCAGACACCTGCAATTTGAACATGTTCTGCCTTTGTTAAGCAGCTCTGTTACTCATTCTATGGTCATCGATGATTTTAATGATATCTCTTCCTCACAGGAGAAAGCAGGAGGCCGATTGAAACTGATGTCCTCAATTGAGGGTTTTAATAATTTCATTAACAGGACTCGCCTAGTTGATCTGGGGTTTGCAGGCTCACAGTTCACTTGGTGTAATAGAAGCTATGGGGATAAACTGATTCAAGAGAGACTGGACCGTGGATTAGCTTCAGGGGCTTGGCGATCTCTTTATCCACGGGCTATTATTCATCACCTTGATGATAGTGGATCAGATCACTGTCCACTTCTTTTGAATACGAACCTGGATATTCGAATGTGGAGAAAATGCTTCAAATTTCAGGAGCGCTGGTGTCAGATGGAGGAGGTCAAGACTATCATTATTAATGGGTGGACAGTACCTGTTATGGGCTCTCCTATGTTTAGATTATTTTCCAAACTGAAGCACTGTCGGCATGCTTTAGTTAATTGGCAGAGGACCCACTGTCACAATTCAAGGGAGGAAATTTACACAATCAAACAACACTTATCTGCTCTGAAAAGCAACCATGCACGGTTCAAGTAGAGAGGAAATTTTGCAGACTGAAAAACAACTAGTGGAGGCCTATGAAAGGGAAGAGAGATATTGGAAAGAAAAGTTGAGGGTGAAATGGTTGAACTGGGGGGATCAGAACACAAAATTCTTCCATGCCAAATACGAAATGCGGAAAAGATATAATAAGATATGGAGGCTTGAGGATGGTGATGGGGGTTGGTGTACCACTTTAGAAAGCATGGGCTTGAGAGCACAAGATTACTTTCAGGACCTTTTCACCACTTCTTCTCCTTTGGATCCTTCTAATCAGTTTGGTAATATGAGATCAAAGGTCACTAGCTAACACAATGAACAGAAACCTCACAAGACCTGTATCTGAGGGTGAAGTGAAGCTTGCAGTTTTTTTCCTTGATCCAAATGCAGCACCTGGTGATGATGGTTTCACTGCAAAATTCTACCAAGGTTTTTGGAATGTCATTAGGAAGGATGTATGCAGAGCAGTGCAGAGCTTCTTTTCTGGTGGTAGATTGTTGAAAAGTTTCAACCACACCCAAATTTGTTTGATACCAAAGGTAAAGAATGCCTCTTCCATGGCTCAGGTCAGACCTATCAGTTTATGCAAAGCTTTCTATAAGATCGTCTCAAAAGTTTTAGTGCACATATTGCAGAAGTACATGAACCGCCTTATCAGTCCCAATCATAGTGCTTTTCTCAAAGGCAGATTAATAAGCGACAACATCTTGGTCGCCCATGAATGCATGCACTTTTCAAAAACTAACATATTTGGTCACTCTGATCTGGCACTGAAACTTGACATGAGCAAGGCTTATGATAGAGTGGAATGGAGTTTTGTGTTCTATATTATGGAGAAGATGGGTTTTTGTGATTGCTGGATGACATGATAAAGGAATGTTTATCTACTGTTTATTACTCTGCAATAGTGGATGGTTAACCTTTTGGGTTTTTTAGACCAACTAGAGGACTTCGTCAGGAAGATCATCTATCACTGTATCTTTTTTTGTTCTATCCAGAGGGACTAACCCATTTGTTTCATAATGGAGAACGCCTTCATAAGGTGTGTGGGATGAAGATCATTAGGGCTAGTCCATCCATCTATTTTTTGCCGACGATTCTATTATCTTTTGTCCGGGTAATGAAAGGCACTGCAGGAATTTGTTGGATATTTTGCAGGCCTATGAGAGTTTTAGTGGTCCAAAAGTTAATCTCAACAAATCTTCAATTTTCATAAGTCAGAATAAAAAGCAGTCAGTCAGAGAGCATTTGGCTACTCTCTTACAGGTCCCTCATGTGGGTGCTCAAGATAAATACTTGGGCCTACCTTTTGTGGTAGGTAGATCCAAGAAAGTCGCTTATAATTTAGTGAAAGAAAAAGTGGCTAAGAAGCTTCACCACTGGAAGCGATCTTTGCTATCAGCAAGTGGGAAGAAGATTCTTATAAAAGCAGTTGGGTCAGTCATTCCTTTGTATTCACTTGGGTGTTTTAAACTTCCAGAGACCTTGTTGGATGATATTTAGAAATCCATGGTTAATTTCTGGACGGGTCAGAAGGGGACTGAAAGGAAGATGCATTTGTTGGCTTTAGGTTTTCAACCTTAGCCTTAATCTCGGTTTTGATGATTTTGATGATAACAAATATGGGACTAATGATTTCATTGAGAATATATTTCAGGTTCCATATCAATTAGCGTTAGATGTCCTCGATTAGAAAAATTGGAGAAATCAGAAATCGAAAGGACATTGATCGTTGCGCTCAGGTTCATCGTGAAAAGTTTCTCGAAGATCGACGTGTGCGCCAAAGTCACATGGACGGGCTCAAAATTCACATGAGAGCTCTCCAAGATGATGCGCGTTGAACGTCGAAACTCGAAAACGAAGCGCAGAAGAAATAGGCTAAAACATAAACTCAGCCTAAGTTCGATCAATCGAATATGATAAGATATCAGGCAGTAGCCTTATCGATCGATCGGTCGATCGAAAACTGCCTAAAATAGGCAGTGTCTACTTCAGTCGACCGGTCGGTTGACCGACAGATGCCTGAAATAGGTAGTAAGCCTGGCGGTCGACCAGTCGATCGACCGACCTGCGTTTGCTGAAGACGCGAGATCATGACGGTTGACCGACGGGTCGACCGGATGGCGGATCGTGAAATTTGCGTCTGGGTGGTCAACCCATCGGTTAACCGACCACAGGGAGAATTGCAGCGATCGGAGGACCGATCAACCAGTTGGTCGACCGACCATTCGATCGGCGGCCTGTAACGGATAGTTTTCTATCTGTTGAACAGTCGTTTCTTCAGCAAGGTATAAATATACCCTCATATAATTCTTTTAATAACTTTTCTTGACTTCCACAGCCTTCATTGAGCATTCCAAGATGAAGATTTGAAGCCTTCCAAAAAGCTTGCACTGCTTCTCTATCTGCGACATTTTCTTCAAGCGTACAAGCTCTGCTGCCTCAACTCGGGAATTGATTCGAGTTCTACCTCCTGAAGAGTTGAAGGCTCCAAGGCTTGGAAAAGAGCACGAAATCTTGGTTTCATTTTAAGCTCTTTTCAATTGTAATTTTATCTGTTATTTGAACTGATTTTAAATTTGTGTGCGTGAAGACCTTGTGTTAGGTCTGTTGTGTGGAAATGGTATCCTTAGTGAAAAGGAGTAAAGCCACTTGTGTAAACTTAGTGTTTACTAGGATTAGTTTAGTTGTCCCTTAGGGTTGAGGTGGAAGAGAACTCTCGATAAGAAGATGGTGACTTCCAGTTGTGGAAGTGCTTTAGGTCGAGAGTGCGTCTCTTCGGTGAAAAGTCCTCTGTGTAAGGGAAACGTAAATTAATTTAGTAAAACTAGTTTGGAAATCTTAAGTTGGGTGCTTAGGTAGTGGAGTAGGCATTGGGGCCGAACCACTATAAATCTTGTGTTTGCATTGATTTTTTATTTGCTTTCATTGCTAAATCATTTATTGCTTCCGCATATAAAATCATCGAATTGAAAATTGCCTAAACCAATCTATGTAAACGATTAAAAGTGAATTTAGGCTAATCGAATTATTGCCTAAAGTGAATTTAATAACAATAATAGTATTAACTCATCTAGCTCCCATGATTTTGATGAATTGATGGATGAGTATAAAATCATGTATGTCTTGCTCTTGAAAAAGGATAAAGAGAATAAAAATCTGAAGAAAGAAAACTCAAATCTTAGCTCTCAATTACATGATGTAAAATTAGAAAATGAGAAGTTAAGAATTAGTGTCAACAATCCATGTCATGATACTTTAAGTATTGACATTAAGGATTTGAAAAATAAAAATGATATATTGAAGAATGAAAATAGCATGTTGAAAACTCAATTGCATGCTATTCATAAATCAATGAATGATTTGAAAAATGAGGTTGTTTTTTTAAGTAAGAAAGTTAGTAATTCTTCCTTTAAGAATTCTAAAAATGCAAATGTTTCTTTCAATAATGCTTATGCTCATCAAGCTTCTCATATCAAGCATTCTACAACTAAACCTCATGCTCAAAAGAAGAATGTATCTTTTAAGAATGCTCATGCTCATCCTAGCTCAAATAACAAGCATTTTAAAAATAAATCAAATGTCCATAACAAAAACAAAAAGAAATTTAATGGACATTATTTTTGTTGTGGTATTTATGGGCATGCCATATATGATTGTGCTTCCAAAGTGAACCCTAGTATTGTTAAGACACTTTGGGTACCTAAGCCCATTAACCCCCAAGGACCCAAAGTTATTTGGGTACCAAAGGTCTCATCTTCTATTATAGGAGGAGCTACCACACAAGGGTGAGAGATTGAAGAATTGAAGTTGACCAATGAGTTGAAGGAAGGATCCCTACATGGTTGCAACTTCAAAGTCTTCATCTAGACTAGATGCCTATGGTAAAATTGGCATCAAACATTTTGGTATCATCTCCTATATCCTATTGCTTGAGATTATAGTTAGAGTAGATGTATGCTTAATATTAGTTGATTCCCCCGCTCTTAATACATTTCAAAAACATTTTTGATATTTGATTTCCCGGTCTCTTCGGAGACCCCGATGGCCTGTAATGGGCCTAAGCGACCTTGCGATTTTAAATCGTAGGCACATTGTGGCCTTTCGGTTTTCAACCAATAGGAAGGGTTGGAGATCATATTTTTCATTTATTATTTTTTTGTGATCTCTTAAAATTCGTTTTGATATCACTCGATTTCATTTTGAAACGAATTTGAAACCATTTAGCAAAGTGATCTTTAATAATGATTCTTGATGCCTATCTTTGCTTTTTGGTTGAGTTAGCTTGCTAAGTAGCTATATTTTCTCTAAAAATATTAGTGTAGCTTACTTGCAAGTTATAAATATTTTAGGAAGGCTAACTAGGAAGAAAAAGATTAGTTTGGCTAAATTCTAATGAATAAGGTATAATCTTGATAGATTCAAAATCTTAAGTGTTATACCTCAATGTTTAAGTTTAAACTATGTCTCTATACTCATGATTATATTTGTCTGTTAACACACTTGAATTCTCATGAGTAGGTAGAATCTTAGCACTTAGGCAAATTTCATCAAATGAAACTTGCTCTAGGTTAATACTTGTTATTAGAGACATTTCTTGTAAGTCCAAACTAGTTTAACATGATTAGAGATCTTATTCCTCAAATGTTTCACATCTTAGGATCTCTTAGATTCATTTTGATATCATGGTAAAACTTTCTTTAAAATGAATCATAACTATCTAGCATAGGTTAAGTTATTTTTAATGAAAACCTTGCATCGAACCTTGCTATTTAGTATGTTAGTTTGCTAGTAGTCATATTATTTCATTGTGATACTAATGAAGTCTACTTGCAAGTTAAAAATTTGAAAGGATATGCTATCTAAAAGAAAATGAAAAAGGAAAATGAAAAGTTGGGCAAATTTTTAAGAAAAATGTATGAATTTAATTTTGCAAAAACCTTAGTATAATAATTGAATTTTCATGTTTAATGATGTCTCTATACTCATGATTGATGTTGCATGATATATGTATGAAATTTCATGAGTAGGAAAATATTGTGATAACTTAGGCAATTTCATGATATCTTGATCGAATGAAACTTGCTCTAGGTTAAAACTCATAGTAGAGACCTCATTTTGAGCAAACATCAAACAAACATGTTTAGATGAAAATTCATGTGTAGATGAAAATGTGATAACTAGATCACATTAGTGGACTTAAGCTTAAAAGGTTTGACCCAAGTCAACAAATTGACTTGGACACTTGATTTTAAGTCCAAACTTCATAAACATGTTTAGAAATAGGTATGACATGTTGCCATGTATTTAGAGTGAAAAATTCATATGGATATGGATAAAATGACATAGAGGTTAGTTCATGTTTACCTCTCTTTGAACTATGTTGACCCAAGTCAACAAGTTGACTTAAAGGTCTCATTTTTAATCCATATTTGTGGAACATGTTTAGATTTACTCATGTTAGGTATCCATAGGTTTAAATTTGAAAAATCATGAGTAAATATTAAGATTGAAACGTAACAAGTTTCATTAAAATTGGTTTAGTTTTGAATGAAACCATGCTAGGTTGATATCTTGACTTAAGGATATAATTTTCATCTCAAACTTAACATACACTCTTTACATGACCATTATGTGGTGTCATAAAAGTTTGAATGAAAACTAAGCATTCTTTGAAAATAACTAAAAAATTATGGAATTGTCATTTGTTCAACAATTGGTATTACCAATTTCAGTTATTTCTAGGAAAATATAAAAAAATCCTTTTTAGATGATTCTTGAAACTACACATTCACTGAAAAATCTAGTTTTATCAGTAAAAATTTCAAAAAGTTTTGTCAATAATCTAATTTATAATGGAATTTTGAAGTTAGATTTTGAAAACACAAAGTATCCTTATATGAAATATCAATCTTTCCTATACTTTAATTTTTCTTCGAAAACTTCATATAAAAACTCATGTACACCTTTTGGATTCCATTTCTAATATTATTCACACAATTTCATGAGTAAAATCATTCCTAGAAATGATTTTGATATTTTGGATGATAGCTAGGATCCATTTGTTTATTTGAAAATAATATAGGATGAAAAATGAACTTAGAAAATTCATTTTGAGTTCAAACTTGATACATGCATTTCAAATGACCATTCAATATTTGGTATCAAAAAAATTTCATCCAAAAATTGGTTTCAAAATTTTTGTCAAAAATATCACTTTGTATAAACTCAAAAGTTTGATTTTTGAAAACTTTAAGTATAGGTTGACCCAAGTCAACAAAGTGAATTAAAAAAATTCATCTTAAGCCCAAACTTGATTCATAGACTTACATTATCTTATGTTTAATGTCTAGATGCCTAAGTTTGAGAAAACATGAGTAGATAGCAAAACTTGAGACTTAGCACCTTCATATTTTCATGTTTATTTCAAATGAAAATGTGCTAAGTTCATATTTAGATCAAATGACATTAGTTTCACTTCAAACTTAATACATGAGTTAAATGACTATATCTTTGTATTTTGAAAGTTTGAATGAAATTTAAAAATGTCATGAAAAAGAAACAATATTTATTTTGAGAACATACATGACTTATCTTGAATTCAAAAATTTAGCTTTAAACATATCATGTATGATTTTGTTTCATATTAATCATTTGCTTTCCATGGTTGAGATTTTCTTGTTTCATGAAAAATCTTTAGAGTCTCAACTTCATGAAAAAATACTTGTCTTTCATCTCTTTGAATAGATAGACCCCTCTTGCCCTTTTTTATTGATGTCAAAAGGGGGAGAGAAGAGTTAAGGTATAAAGGGGGAGAAATGTATAATTAAAATGGGGAGAAAAGTATAGGTAAATGGGAGGAAAATATAGGAAATCCATGCATATAGATAGGAGGAGTTTATCCTTATAGATATGCATGTTGATATTGGGAGAAATCCCTAAGTTGATATCCTATATGCTTTAATGATTATATTTTCTTAAGGATGTTTGTCATCATCAAAAATGGGGAGATTGTTGGCTTTAGGTTTTCAACCTTAGCCTTAATCTCGGTTTTGATGGTTTTGATGATAACAAACATGAGACTAATAATTTCATTGAGAATATGTTTCAGGTTCCATATCAATTAGCGTTTGAAGTCCTCGATCAGAAAAATCAGAGAAATCAAAAATCGGAAGGACATTGATCGTCGCGCTCGGGTTCGTCGTGGAAAGTTTCTCGAAGATCGACATGTGCGCCAAAGTCACATTGGACGGGCTCAAAGTTCACATGAGAGCTCTCCAAGATGATGTGCGTTGAACGTCGAAACTCGAAAACGAAGCGCAGAAGAAATAGGCTAAAACATAAACTCAGCCTAAGTTCGGTCGACCGGTCAGTCGACCGAATAGGGTAAGGTATCAAGCAGTAGCCTTATCGATCGATCGAACACTGCCCAAAATAGGCTGCGGCTACTTCGGTCGACCGGTCAGTCGACTGACAAAGTCCTGAAATAGGCAGTAAGCCTGGCAGTAAGCCTGGCAGTCGACCAGTCGGTCGACCGACCTGCGTTTGCTAAAGACGCAAGATTGCGATGATCGACCGATGGGTCGACCGGATGGCGGATCGCGAAATTTGCGTCTGGGTGGTCAACCCATCGGTCGACCGACCACAGAAAGAATTACAGCGGTCGAAGGACCGGTCGACCAGTCGGTCGACCGACCATTCGACCGGTGGCCTGTAACGGATAGTTTTCTATCCGTTGAACGGTCGTTTCTTCAGTAGGGTATAAATATACCCTCATATGATTCTTTTGACAACTTTTCTTGACTTCCACAGCCTTCATTGAGCATTCCAAGATGAAGATTTGAAGCCTTCCAAAAAGCTTGCACTGCTTCTCTATCTGCGACATTTTCTTCAAGCGTACAAGCTCTGCTGCCTCAACTCGGGAATTGATTCGAGTTCTACCTCCTAAAGAGTTGAAGGCTCCAAGGCTTGGAAAAGAGCACGAAATCTTGGTTTCATTTTAAGCTCTTTTCAATTGTAATTTTATCTGTTATTTGAACTGATTTTAAATTTGTGTGCGTGAAGACCTTGTGTTAGGTCTGTTGTGTGGAAATGGTATCCTTAGTGAAAAGGAGTAAAGTAACTTGTGTAAACTTAGTGTTTACTAGGATTAGTTTAGTTGTCCCTTAGGGTTGAGGTGGAAGAGGACTCTCGATAAGAAGGCAGTGACTTCCAGGTGTGGAAGTGCTTTAGGTCGAGAGTGCATCTCTTCGGTGAAAAGTCCTCTGTGTATGGGAAACGTAAATTAATCTAGTAAAACTAGTTTGGAAATCCTAAGTGGGGTGCATAGGTAGTGGAGTAGGCATTGGGACCAAACCACTATAAATCTTGTGTTTGCATTGATTTCTTATTTACTTTAATTGCTAAATCATTTATTGCTTCCGCATATAAAATCATCGAATTAAAAATTGCCTAAACCAATCTATGTAAACGATTAAAAGTGAATTTAGGCTAATCGAATTATTTAACACACTATTCACCCCCCCCCCCTCTAGTGTCGCCATTTCTCCAACAGCACTAGGTTGGATGGGATACTTTATGTCGTGCAAAGTCTGAAGGTGGAATGGGTTTTAAAGATTTAAAATCATTTAACTTAGCTATGCTTGGAAAGCAAGCTTGGAGACTTTTAATAAGGGAACATTCATTATTTCACAAAATTTTTTAAACCAAGTATTTCTGCCATACATCTTTCATGACTGCTTCAGTAGGCCATAATCTTTCTTGGGCCTGGCGAAGCTTATTAGAAGGAAGAAAGGTGATTGAAAAAGGCTTAAAGTGGTAGATTGGATCTGGTGTCACTACTATAATATTAGCTATCAATCACGGGGCTCATCGACGGCCGCTTGGGCCGTCAGAACCATTCACGGCTTTCCGACGGTCGCAAGGGTCGTGGCTGATGTAACCTAATCAGCTGCGGCTCGTATATGGCTGCCCAATGTCGTCGCTTATAGGTGAGCATGCACGGGGTGCGAAATGAAATAACCTAGTAGCGACCGCTTAGTGGAGGCCAAGGGTCATCAGTGATATAAGTAAGTAATTAGCCACGGCCAGGAGCGGTCGTCGCTTATTAATTGATGATGCGAACACGGCGTGGAAATAAAAAATACGTCACCGACGGCTGAGAGAGGGCTACGCGACTGTCGCTGATACTATTATTAGTTGTCCATGGGTTACCGATGGCCGAGGGGCCGAGAAAAACCTTTTTATTTGCGTTCGCGCCCAACTCTTCCTCTTTCCCCCACTCTATTCTCTCTTCGTCGTTGCCGACTGAGATTTCACCGCCGCCGATCGTCCTCTATGCGACCCTTCTCACCGTCAAGTCGCCCCACCACCGCCACCTCTCCCCCTCTCCCTCGCCCGCATCGCCGCCCCCTCTCCCCCTCTCCCTCGTTCGTCTCGTCGCTGGCCGGCCTACTCCCTCGCCCGCGCTGCAGCTGGCCGACCTACTCACTTGCCCTCGCCGCCGATCCCTCTACGCCGCCACCAAATGAGTTCGATCCCCTCTCCCCTCTTTGGGTCGGCGTTGGCCAATATTTTTTAAAAAAAAATTGATTAATTAGTGTTTAATTAGATTTGTTTACTATTAATTACTGTAATTAGTTAATGCTAGGGTTAATTTTAGATTTAATTAGTAAATTACTATTATTTTTTAAAATTAGATTAATTAGTTTTTAATTAGATTTAATTACTATTAATTATTTGTTAATTAGATTTAATTATGGTAGAATAAATGTTAGGGTTAATTTAAGTTGGGTGTAATTACAATTCTGAAATCGTCCACTTTGGACTTGCGCGCACCAGAATCGTCCACTTTGGACTCGCGATCAAATCATCCACAGTGGACTTGCGCCAGAATCATCCACAATGGATGGACTCGCGCACGCCGGAATCGTCCACTTTGGACTCGCGCTGGAATCAAGATGAGTTGATATGTTTCATGTACGCATCAACGAGTCAAGTTTTAATTTTGCAAAACCTTAGATTCGTTCGGGGGTTATATGTTCGTGTAAACAAAGTAAATGATCTTTTATGCGATGTACAACCCTTGATTTATCCCTAATTAGATAATTTGAGAATATAGTTATTTATATTGCACTTAGTTTATTTCTTTTAGTCATTATTCATTTTTAAATTTTGGCTTATATCTCCCTTGTTCTCTGATACGCGCTCAGATGATATGCGTATTCGGAGAACTGTAGGGAGATACTACCGAAATTTAGAATGAAGTTAATGACTACAAGAAATTATAAGTGCAATATAAATAACATGAATCCCGAATGGAATATGATCATCCCACCTAAAGACATTACCTAAAGATATTGCCAACTTTTTGACAAAACATGTTGGGCGATCGAAGTTGGATGTACCAACGAATTCATCGTGGAGCTATAACAGACGAATTTCGAGTAGGCGTAACTTACTTCTTAAATTTTGCCTACTCAAATCAAAAATTTCTTAGTGGTGATAAAATCTGATGTCCGTGCCGAAAATATTCGAACATAAGATTTTTGGATCGGGAAACTGTCACAATGCATCTGTATACAAAAAGATTCATATCAAGATATTTTCTATGGAATTATCATGGGGAGTCACGTCAAGTCGGGACGTCGAGCAATCTTGTTGTCCAAACTCATGGTGAATCTTCTTTTACTAGTGTTTCTTCCTCCAATCCACCTAATCCTTATAGATCAATGATTCTAGATAGTCTTGGAGGATAATTTCATTTAAATGATAATGTTGAGTCAGTTACTGAGACGGTAATGCCACTAGATACTACGACATAATTTGAACGTCATGCACATTGAAAAAAATGTGTTTGATAATATTTTTAACACTGTGATGGATATTTCCGGCAAAACTAAAGATAATGTGAAGGCCTCACATGATGTGAAAATACTTTGTAAGAGGCCTAAGTTAGAGTTGCAAGTGGTCAACGGTGTTGGCTTTAGGTTTTCAACCTTGGTCTTAATCTCTTGATCTCGATTTTGATGATAACAAACATGGAACTAATATTTTGTCGATAAATGTTTCAGGTTCCATATCGATTAGCGTTCGATGTCCTCGATCGAAAAAATCGGAAGAAATTAGAAAATCAGAAGGATATTGATCGTCGTGCTCGGGTTCGTCGCAAAAGTTCTCGAAGATCAACATGAGCACCAAAGTCATCTTGGACGAGCTCAAAGATCACATGAAAGCTCTCCAATTTGATGGTCGTTGAAAGCCAAAACCTGGAAACAAAGCGCAGAAGAAAATCGGCTGAGAAATAAATTTTAGCCTAAGTTCGATTGACCGGGCGGTCAACCCAATAGGGTAAGAAATTGGCAGTAGTCAATTCGGTCGATCGGTCGGTCGATCGAACACTGTCAAAAATTGTCAGTGGCTACTTTGGTCGACAGGTAGGTCAACCGACAGAGGCCTAAAATGAGCTGAATGCTCATCGGTCAACCGAATTAAGGATCGCGCAGTCGCGCGACTCAGGCTCCATGAGTCGGTCGACCGATGGGTCGACCAAATGTGGGATCGAGCGATTTGCGTCTGGACGATCGACTCGTCAGTCGACCGCACACAGAGAGGAAGTGGCGGTCACTTTGAGCGGTCGGTCAGTCAACCGACCAATCGACCGGGCGTCTGCAACGGATAGTTTTCTATCCGTTGAGCTGTCGTTTCTTCATGAGGGTATAAATATACCCCATCTACTCCTTTTAATTCTCTTCCTTGACTTCTACAGATTTTATTAAGCAATTAAAAGGAAGTTTTAAGCCTTCCAAAAGATTAGGTGCTTGCGCTCGATTCTTCCGTCGAGAACTTCTTCAAGCGCACACTCTGCCTCAACTCGGAAATTGATTCGAGCTCTACGACTCGGCGAGTTAGAGGTTCCAAAGGCTTGAGAAAGAGCATTTATTCTTGGTTTTATTCTAAGCTCTTTTTCATTGTAATTTTAACTCTTATTTGAACTCGTTTTTGTTTGAATTGGGTTTGTACGAAGACCGGGTGTTAGGTCTTCTTGATTGGAAGTGGTTACCTTGGTGTAAAGGTGTAAAGCCACTTGTGTAAACGTAGTGTTACTAGGATTAGTCGAGTTGTCCCTTAGGGTTGAGGTGGAAGAGTGCTCTCGGTGAGAAGGCGAAGACTTCCGGGTGTGGAAGAGCCTTAGGTCGAGAGTGCGACTCTTCACACCCCCACCCCCACCCCCCCTAGTGGAAGTGCCTTAAGTAAACGATTGAAATTAGAATTTAGACTAATCAATTTAGTAAATACACTATTCAACCCCCCACCCCTCTAGTGTTGTCATTTCGCCTACAAACGGACGACTTCATAAGCCAAATGCACTGTATGTGTTAAATAAATAACAGATGAAAGATATGTATCAATGGATCAAAGAACTCAGATTACCCGATGGATATGCCTCAAACTTATCTCGATGTATAAACGTCGATGAATGCAAAATATCGGGAAGAAGAATCATGATTGTCATGTATTCATGCAAAGATTGCTTCCGGTCGCGTTTCGAGATCATCTACATGATAAGATTTGGGGTCCGTTGATAGAATTAAGTATGTTTTTCAGAAACATTTGTGCAAATGTACTTTAAGTCGAAGATATGTCAGCACTTGAAAATAATATTGTTGAAATCATATGCAAGTGGAGCAGTTTTTCCCTCCTATATTTTTTGACTTAATGGAGCATCTACCAATACACTTGGCATACAAGGCACGAGTTGGTGGCCCCGTTCAATACCGGTGGATGTACTTATTTGAAATATATATGAATCGTCTGAAAAAAAAAAGTAAAGAACACCGCGGCAGTTGAAGGTTTCATATCAGAAGCATATAATTCAAGAATTTTCAACATTCTGCTCATTTTATTTTGAATCAACCATCAAGACAAGACTTAATTATCTTCCATGGAACGACGACGGGGGGCTCAACCATCAGATGGTTATTTAAATATCTTTTGTTACCCCTATTGTGCTTTGGGTTTTTGAATTTTAAGATTCTTAAACGACGAAGAGTACCTTTTGGCCTACTTGTACGTTTTACTAAACTGTCCAGAGATTGAAAAGTTCATTGAAATATTTCACATTGAGATGGTGACAAAATACTCAATTTACAACGATGAGGAAATAGAAAGATTACAGAATCATGAGTTCCCTAATTGGTTTCAAGCTTACAGCATAGAACACAGAGGCGAAATAGATAACCAAATCTTTGAGTTTGTTAGCGGACCGGCGCGACTTGTACAGTGTTATAACAATTATTTTGTTAATGGATATAAATTTCACACACTTGAATATTCATCTACAAAAAAGACTATAAATGTCGGGGTCTGCGTCAAAGGGACAACGTATGCTAAATGTAATGTTGACTTTTACGGACTATTGGAAAATGTCATTTTCCCTTTTTAAATGTCATTGGTTCGATACAAGCGATAGGGGCATGAGAGTTCATTCAAAGTATAAACAGTTGGTCGGGGTCAATTACAAATCAAAATTGGCTTCAAATGAGCCATTTATATTGGCATCTCAAGTTAAACAAGTATATTATATGCAGTATCTGTCTCGAAAGAAAGATATGGCAGATTGGTGTGTAGTCTGTAAGACTAAAACTAGAGAAAAAATTGACCCGGTAGTTGGAGAAAATGAGCCAGCAGATGACTTCTATCAAGAAGAGGATCATTCCGAAGTGGAACGAGTTAGTCCAATACTTGAGGATGATGACACAGAGTTAGTTCAATTGGAAATAGAATACGTAGGACCCCCCGGTGATTACCACCCGCCCCACCTGTACCCACTGACCCTTCGCCTTCCATCATCATCCCCCCACCTTCTGCCACCATCCCCCCACCTGATCCGTCCACCGTTCCCTCACCTGATCTAGCCACCATCCCCTCACCTCCGGCTACCATCCCTCCGCCACCCTCCGCAGATCCAGGACCATCGTCTAATAAAATTTTCCCTTCGCCACCTGAGGGAGAACTGCGCAAAGCAGTCAGTGTGCGCGGAAGACGATAAGTATATGCATTAATTATTTCTTATAATTTATTTATAATTCAAAATATCATAATATAAATTTATATTTGGTGCATATTTGAGCAGGAGGATGTCCCTCGCACGATAGCGGGGACGATTCGGAAGTTTATGCATGGGGCGTGGCCTACATGGTCTCACGTGCCCCGTGACCATATGGATTTATTATGACGAGAGTTCACGGTAAGTATATTTATTAAATTAATGTTAAATATTGATCGATAATAATATTATTTTTTTTGCAAGCTCATTATACATGGCCAAAGGACCACACCACTTTTGTTGAGGCTGCATGGGAGCGTGTTGCCCGCGCTCGCTATAACGGGCTTCTTCAGCAGGCCCGTCAGACCGTGATGTGATAGCTGGGGGCCACACAGATAGGACAGACTCGGGAACATGCCCCCGAGTGGATTCCTGGCCATGTGTGGGACCAACTCGTTGAGCGGTGGGCCACGCCTGAGTGGCATGAGGTCTCCTGGACTGCGTCGAGAAATTGCATGTCCGGGGAGGACGGCACGGGGGCGCGCCACACTAGTGGTTCCGTGTCTTTTGCGGTTCATGAGCGTCATATGGTATGTATAATTTAATTATTTTTAATTAAATTATATATTGTGTATAATGATACTAATGTATTTTTTTTCTAATGTAAGACGCGTGTGGCGGAGGACGACACCGTCCAACGCCCGTCGATGATGGAGGTGTTTGAGCGCACTCACCATCGTCGACGAGGAGTGGGGGACTACGTTGATAGCAGAGCCTTGTCATTATCCTGATCTTCTTCTAGTAAGGCAGCTTTTGCACATTGATGGGCATTGGAATGAGGATTTGATTCGCCTTTCCTTCACTCCTACCGTGGCTGATCTTATTATGCAAGTTGCTCCTACCATGCAAGAAGATAAACTTATTTGGGCTTTGAAGAGGAATGATATTTATTCTGTACCATCAAGCTACAAGGTTGTTTTTCAATTTTATCATCCTCCTATTACTTAGGCTTCTACCATTTTAACTAAGAATGACTTGTGGAAATCTATTTGGGACATTAAAGCACTTCCAAAAGTAAAGGTTTTATTGTAGAAGTTAATGCACGAGGGACTTCCTGTGTGCCGAAAGCTACGAGAAAGATTCCCTCAGGTTGTTGATATATGTCCTCATTGTAATCAGAAAGTGGAGTCTATGTTGCATTGTTTTGTGCTTTGCTCTCATGTGTCCCAGATTTGGCACCGGCTTAGTTCCATTAGACAATATTGGTATTTACCTTTAGATTCTATCTGGCATTGGTGGTTGGAGTTGTATAGAAAGTTAAATTTGGAGTCTACTTATTTTGAAAATATGACTCTCATTGCATTCATCCTACGGCGGATTTGATTAGCACAGAATGTTAAAGTTCTTGAGGATAAGTACATTAGTCATCATGACATTTGGATTAGTGCTCACTCTCTTGCAGAGGAATTTGGACGTCTTCAGACAAACATCAGTACTCTCTTTTAAGATTTCTCTTGTTCACTATGTAATTATTTGGAATTCCTTTCTTTTCTTTTATGCTATTGGTCCTCTCGGAACTTTGTATTGATTCTGTTTGAAGTTTTAATATAATTATCTATCTTTTGATTAAAAAAAAAATTACACCCTACAAGATGAAAATGAGTTAAAGAATATTTTTTTCCCTACAGATTAGGGGTGAGCAAAAAAAATTGGTTTTTTGGTTAATCGAAAAATCGATCTGAAACTGAATCGGTTTTTCGGTTTCAGTTTTTATTTTTGGAAAAATCGGTTTTCAATTTCGGTTTCGGTTCGAGAGCTAAAAAGTCCACCGGTTTTAGTTAACCGACCGGTTCAATATATTTTATTAATTTTTAAATAATATATAAATATTAAATAAATAATTTATAAATTATAAAAAATTATAAAAAATTATAAAAAAATATTAAAAAATAATAATATTTGTTTTTGTAGAATATTATCTTGGTTCAAGTGGTTTCACTTTTTCTTTTTCTTTTTTCTCAATAAGAATTCGATATTTGTTTGAATTTTTCTCCATGATTTGCATAATATTATAATATTTGTAGGTTAAAAAATTTTATTGGTTAACTAACAATTATCGATTAACCGAACCGAAAAAACCGGAATCAAAGTTAATGGATCAAATTTTTTTTTTGCTAATGGACCGGTTGCTCACCCCTACTAAAGATCATTTGAATATGATTTTTCACCCTTTTTAATATTCTTAAATCTATTGTCATTTTCAACGCTAACGATTAGGAATTATGACAATAATTAAGTCGACACTGCATTTGGTATTAATTAAATATGTCGAGCCATGATTAAAAAATCCTAACTTATAGGTTGATTTGGCTTAATATGAAAAATTATTGGATTTTTGTTTAAAGTTTATATATGATTGTAGAAATCATTTATATTAAAAGTTTAAAATTATTAAATTATATAATCTAGGATTTGGAACTGAAATCAAACTGACTCAACTATTATCGAAAGTTATTTATTTTTGGGTTTGAATATAGTCGAATACTCTATTTAACTTGAACTTTCACCCCTACTAACCAGAAATCAATATATAAGTTGTTATTGTCTGAAGTCGGGGTGACGTGGTCCTGTGTGACCCTTACTAACTAGAAGCGTACTTGGAGTCGTGTTACTTATTTAGAGTGTCTCGGGCAGAGCCGGGGGCCGTATTTAGGGTCGAGGATCAGACTCAGTGAAAATCAAGCTCGTGAGAAGCGCGCTTGGAGTCATTAAGGGCATAGAAGCCTGAGATAGGTACTGAGATCGACGAGCTAGACTGGTGAAAACCGAGCTCTGGTCGCTGAGTGTGGCGCCGAGGCAAATGGGTTTAATTATGCTGGTGAAAAACTGAGTCCCAGTTGCTCTTGCAATGCCGATAGTAGGGGTGTTTAGCCGAGGAGGACTGGTGCGTCACGTGGGTCGAGGGCCGCTTGTGAGACCATGTAAATTTCCCCTGCATAGTATGCAATGACTACCAGTAATATTAGACACAAGAGAATTGTGCATAATAGACGGAGTAATTTCATTTGTGGAATGATACATCGTGTCCCACCGAGAGTTAAGCTCGGCTTACACAGGGTTTCCTTCTGCAAAATTTCTAAGCCTGACACGTTTGTTATATTTTTTAGCAATCTTAAGTTTCATTACTTCTTCTTTGAGAACATGATAAAGAATGTTTTGAGTGATGATATCTTCTTAAATCTCGTGAGGATATGCTCAAAATGAGTCGATGTTAATACTGGAGATGTCAGATCCATTACTGATAAATCCTTGATAACTAGTGAGGATGGTGATGTCTTTGTATGGTTGAGTAGAATCCCCTTGGGTTGAGTAGTATCTGACTTGATTTGAGTCTAGTTCATCTGCGTGATCAGTATTTTTGGATTTGATGCGGCCCAATCTCAAATCTCAAAGTGCTAGTCTAATCTATAAATGTAACAATATATATATATATATATCAGACCAAAATCTTCCATTTATTATGAATATATATAACTAATTAAAGGTGCAAATCATTGGCACCTTAAGTATTTGGTTTTTGCAAAAGATTAGAGACAAAGTGAGAGTGAGATGAGGAGAAAGATGACAAATCTCCTCCAACAATAAACAAACCCAATAAATCTCCTCGAGCCACGCCACCTCCTCTAATTAATCCAATCCCCACTTATTTTATCCCCTCAAACCACTAACCCGCCCTACAAATCCAAAATCACCTCCCTAATTAAATCCCCCCACTAGGCACTAGACAGGCTTTCATGCACGACACGTGGAAGCTTAATCGCTGTCTTAAGGAAGGGGGCCTAACTAATGGTCCCAGCATCCATCCATTAATCAATCATGACCGCACGAAGTTCAAAGCGCGATCCGCTGCATGGGGGACAAAATCTAGCGACGACAGGAATCCCATCGCGACGACGACAGTTGTCCCTGTCGACGCCATTTTTGCTTACATGTGATTTCGCTTCCTGTTCCCGCACGTCAACTATTATTATGCGGGTCGATTTATTTATTCGGAGAAATCAAGACCCGGGGTCGACAACATCGAGGCAACGGTGGAGGGCGACGCCGGAGGCTGTCTTTGGGTCGGACGACATGCGAGCGAGCACGACGATCCATTCGAAGCCTCGCCTCCCTCACATGGTGCGGGAAGACCATGTCATTAAAATTGTGGCATGGTTCGTGGGGGCCTCATGCTTGCTGTCATTGTCCCCAACCTCGCTCGCCACGAGACATCCACTTTTTTTTTTTTTTTGATGCATGGGTTTAATGTGCACTCTGCTTAATTTACATGAACAGATTGGCATGTATGGTTAATTATATGCAAAGAAGATATTGGGTGAGATTTACTTGCCCCATTAGACACCCACACTACATGGTTTGTTTAATTACCCTGATTAATTTAAACTTGGCATCATACCAAATGAAGGGCATGCAAGATGGCACAAGCAAATAATGTAGACTTAATTTGGGGGGCTTAGTTAATGGATGCCTGGATGGTGATGAATGACCTACAGGACAAGTAGAACATAATTGGAAGATCCCTTCTTTCTCCAATAATCCTCTTGTCCTAAATCAAGACATGCTTCCATCAATAATTAGGGATATGTATGGATATCGGATAGATCCGGAATCAGTTGGAACCGATCCAATTTGATAAGTTGGAACCGATCCAATTTGATAGGTTCCGGATAGACCCGAATTTAATTCGGGTAATATCTAAGATAAAAATTTACGAATCAATTAAAACCGATTTTAATTTCGGGTCCAACACATCGGGTATTCGGAACCGAAACATGTACTCTAGAACATGTTCATTTATAGATTTCGGTACAAGTTCCAACATGATACCTAGAATCTGTATCCTGAAACCTGTATATGAATAGGTTTCAATAGGGTACTTGGAATCGAAATCGAAATTAGAACGTGTGGTTCCGGGTAGAATCCGATTCAGGTTCCAACATGATAGGGTCCGATTTTAAAACTTAAGAGCTGGTCCTATACAAAATAGAATTCGAATATTATGAAAAATATAATATATTCAGACCGGCTCACCCCTATCAATAATTCTCCATTATTTGTAGATTAAGAGTATATATTATGAGTAGATAGGTTGGTGGTTTCGTCGTAAACGGTTGACAAGCACACACATCTATCACCCAAATTGGTCGCCTTGGGTTTAACTGATATTTTAATCTCCTTTGAATTTTATCCAAAATATTATTATTTGTCAAATAAAATTGAAGCAAACTAACTATGATAACATATGATCATTAATATTAATTAACTTAATATGATGTAATATGATAATGTAGCGATAGGAAAAAGACGGTCAATATCACATATATCAGCTAAAGAAGATTTTTTCACATTTTGTAATGATATCTATATTTATAAGAAAATTAATTATTTTATAAGAACACACATAGATGCAATTTTTCACTAAAAATTAGTTAGGGTTCAATATATGGTTCATTTTAAATTAAAGATAAATATAAATATTATATTATATACGATAAAGTTAGGAGAGGGATCGGAAGAAGAAAAAAAAATAGCATGTGAATCTTGATCAACTAAATCGACGGATGACATTAAAAGATGCGATTAATTTGTCGTATAGTAAATATTGTACGTGGCAAATTAAATTTGGTCCACCGATAGACTCAACCCCACCGAATCAAGTAAGAGAAGCCGTGAACTCGCACCAACAAATAGGTGGACCACACTCAGATATTGAGATGGCGATTGAAATTAACGGCTCAGATCCATTCTAATTCAGAGCTGGTTTTCATTTCTCATTGCCCCTAGCTACTCCAATAAAATTCAATTTTGTTTCTATTTGATTAATTTATGATATATATATATATATATACTTGTTTTAGAAATTAAATTCAAATAAAATGTTGTGTAGGCTAAATTTAAATATCTAAAACTTACAGCCAAACTTCTATAATATGAGCTAGTAAAGTAGGCAATGACTTTTTTATATATAATTTTTTTAATTAAATCCTAATTAAAAGGAATATTTATCTATTAGGATTAAAGATTACAAATTTAGAATTTATATACTACTTATAATTCTTTATTTGTTCTAATTAATCAGCTCAACCCATCAATGATTATGCACACTCGATTTTTAATTAAGTACTAAAATTTAATTAGATCTGAATTTGGACTCGAACAGTCAAACTCATCCCGTTCCACCCAAATTGACCATAATAAAAAAATCAAACCAAATTATTAATTTTTATTGTCAGATCCGGATTCCAAATTCTGATCTAAAGTTGGATAATTTCCAAAATCAAAATTGGGTGGAATAAATACTCATTTTTACCTCCCGGCCAAAGTTATAGATTTTGATTAAAAATTAAAAATATATAAAAATATATAAAAAATGATTTTTAATTTATATTAAAAAAAATGTATAATAGAAATGAGGTGTTAGATTCTAAAAAATATATTTAAAACTCTCTAATGATATAGAAATGAGGTGTTAGAGTTTAAAAAATATATTTTTAAACTCTCTAAATCATTAGAGAGTTTTGCACAAACTCTATAAATTCAAATTTAAATTAAAAATTATAAAATATTTTTGATATTATAAACTTTGGGCAAAAGTCTCTAATGCATTAAAGACTTTTGTCCAAAGTCTATAAAACTAATTTTTAATTATGATGTTAATGAAATATTTTTTGTCCAAAATATTTTGATAGACTTAGCATATTTTTTATATCACATATATATTTTTGTGAATTAAATTTTATTTTTTATAATTATAAAATTAATATAAACAAAATCTTTAACTCATAATTAGATATTTTTGTGCAAAGTCTATAATAATTTTTTAATTTTTTTAAAAAAATATTTGAATTAATAAAATAATTTTTTAATGATACAAAAAAATTATTATGATCTAAAAAAATATTACATAATTTTTAATGTAAATTTAAATTTATAAACTTTATACAAAAGTCTTTAATACATTAGAGAGTTTAAATTTTTTCTTTAATATTTTATTTTTATTATAAAAATATTTATTTTTTATAAATTAAAATTATTATTTTTAATATTATATATATAACTTTTTGCCAAAGTTTAAGGATTTTGACTAGGAGCAAAATAGATAAATCAACTCAATTTCAAATATGATAATTATTCGTCTTCACGTTCGAATATGAAATTTTCTCATTTTTAAAATTCGGATACGAAGAATTGCTCTTCGTAATATTACTTATTTAGAAGATAAAAAGCCACGCACATTAAATGGACAAGAAATGAAGATAAAAAAGCCAGATAAATGGACGAGAAAAGATGACGCTTCCTATTCAAGTTTAAATCACCTCCTCCGCTAACCGCTACAAAAACTAACTACTATCTCCCACGACCCCCGTTCGTTACAACAAACACGAAACCTCATCTCTCTATTGGTTAGCCGAGACGGGACCCATAATGGAATGGCCTTGAAGACTTGATTTGATGAAACCAATTCTGATTGATGTGTAACAGATGGTCAACCGGAGGGGTGGAGTCGTGCGATGCCCAACCCCGCCATACTGGCGACGAGGACGATACGGTTTTGAAGGCGCCGTTAGCCGCCGCCTCGACCTCCACGTGGCAAGCGCCCCGTGGATCGGCTTGCAACTTGTGGCGCCGTTCGCGCCACGCCTTCGCCCTCTCTCGCTCGTCCGTTTAATTCTATGAATGTTTATGCCACATATCATCAATGGTGTGATTATTATGGGTCGATGATGATGGTGATGATGATGATGATGAATGATGATGGATGATGAAAAGTACCTGCGGCGCAGGAAATGGGCAGAGGGACCGCGCAGCCACAGCCGCCATTTCTATTCTCAACCTCAACTCTACCCCACTCTCTCCTTAATTTATACTTTATATGATCACTTCGCTCTCTCCCCTCCCTACTCACCCCTATAAAAAGAGAGGAAGGGAGAGGTGGAGCAAGGCATTCATCCTCAGTCACTTCACCTTCCTTTCGCTTCGTCTCTTTTCCCTTCCTTCTTTCACCGTCACTTCCTCACAAAAGCCAAAAACTTGAGCTATATATATACACTCGCAAGAGAAGAAGACGATCAAGAACAGTGTGCAGCAGCAACAGTGCTTGACAGAGGACGCTTGCTCTGTTGTTTACGTGATTGATTTCTGTGTGTGAGAGAGAAAGAGGAGAGGATATCATCTCTGTCGCTGTAGTCATTATTAATTTAGCTCTTCGCTCTCTATCCCTCTCTCTTCTTCTCCCTGCTATACCGTGAAGACGAGGAGAAAGAGAGCGATAGAGAGCGATGGTGGCGGAGGAAGGAGAGAAGAAGGTGGTGGTGGTGATAAGAGAGTATGAAGCGGAGCGAGACCGCAACGACGTCGAGTCACTGGAGCGGATGTGTGAGGTCGGGCCCAGCGGTGGCGCGATGTCCCTCTTCACTGACCTCCTCGGCGATCCTCTCTGCCGCGTTCGCCATTCGCCTCCCTTTCTCATGCTCGTCCGTATCAATTCCTATTTTTCTTCATAAAACCGGTCTCTTTTTTGTCATTTGATTCGATTATTGCCGACTGTTGATAACAGGTAGCAGAGCTCATCACTGATTCGGAGAGCAGAGAAATCGTTGGGCTTATCCGCGGCTGCATCAAAATCGTGGCCTGCGGTACCAAGAAGCCCCACCGCGCAACCGCTACTTCCGACGGAGACGCTGCCACTTCCCCTTCTCCCATCTACGCCAAGGTCGCCTATCTCCTCGGCCTTCGCGTCTCCCCCTTCCACCGGTAACTCTTGCCCGCTGAACCGTTGATCTCTGTTATGACGCTAATTAATCATCATCATTATCGATCGTCATTAATTGGATCCTACACGAATTAATTGCAGACGAAGAGGGATTGGATTCAAGCTGGTGGAGAGGATGGAGGAGTGGTTTAAGGAAAAGGAAGCGGAGTACGCTTACATGGCGACGGAGAAGGATAACGAGGCTTCCATCCGCTTGTTCACCGGGCGATGCGGTTACTCCAAGTTCCGCACGCCGGCCATCCTCGTGCACCCCGTGTTCGCCCACCGCCTCCCCCTCCCTCGCGCCGTCGCTATCCTCCGTATCCCTGCCAACGACGCCGAGGTCCTTTACCGCCGCCGCTTCGTCTGCACCGAGTTCTTCCCCCGCGACATCGACGCCGTCATCCGAAATCCGCTCTCCCTCGGCACCTTCCTTGCCGTCCCGGCCGACTGCCACGCGGCGGCGCGGTGGGAGGGCGCGGACGCCTTCCTCGCCAACCCGCCGGCGTCGTGGGCGGTGGCGAGCGTTTGGAACTCGAAGGAGGTGTTCCGGCTGGAGGTGCGCGGGGCAGGCCAGTGGCAAAGGGCGCTGGCGAAGCTTAGCCGGGCGGTCGACCAGGCCCTTCCGTGGCTGCGCATCCCGTCGGTGCCGGACCTCTTCCGGCCGTTCGGGCTATACCTTGTGTACGGACTGGGCGGGGAGGGCCCCGCGGCGGCGGCGCACGTGCGTGCTCTGTGGCACCAGGTGCACAACATGGCGCAAGGGGACGCCGGGTGCCGGGTGGTGGCGGCGGAGGTGGCAGCGTGCGAGCCGCTCCGCCGAGGGATCCCCCACTGGCGCCGCCTCTCCTGCGCCGAGGACCTCTGGTGCGTGAAGCGCCTCGCCGACGAGTACGGCGACGGCAGCTCCCTCGGCGACTGGTGCAAGGCGCCTCCGCCACCCTCCATCTTCGTCGACCCAAGGGAGTTCTGATTCCGACGCCAGCCGTCGAATCGAACCGCGAAGTTTTAATCGTAACGGTGGGACCGTAACAGGAGGATATCCGTATCCGTTATGTAAAGCGACATGCCGACATGGCCCTTTTATATAACGCTTTTTGGTCTAATTTTAGGCTTGGGTAACGGTTTAGAGTTTGATATGGAAACGGAAGGAAGATAAAAAGAGATGAAATGAAAGATTGGCATTTCTGTCATGTAATTTGTAATGTGAGGTGTTGAAGAGTTGCAATCTTTCTTTCTATCTCATCTTTTCCTTTGAATCTTTTCCTTTTACTTTATAATCTTCAACCTTTTCTAATAGGGGATTTGCCATGATCTCTTTAAATTTTAGCGTTCCTTTTGGATCGAGATATGATGCTTGTTCTATTCTCTTTCTAATTCCTTGGGTGTGTCTTTAGCTTGGATTTAAAGTTGGGTGGAAGATTTGGTGTTGAGGTTGAGAATGTTCTACACTCAATTCTCATATATTATCTCTAAAAAATATTATCTTTCGCAATTTGGAGAACCACAAGGTAGTGATTTTGATAGAAAAGCAAGTGATGGACTCTTGCACCACCTCTATCCACTTAGATATTTTAATCTTTTTCCGAACAATATATTTTGGTTAATTTTCTCAAACATCAGCCACACTATTCGCAAAACTTAAAGATATTTTTGTACTAGAATAGTTGAGATTAAGTTAAAATGAAACAATGAAATTTAGGAGCTAAGCAAATTAATTATGCATGCATTAAAAAATAAATTGACCTAATTCTTTAATCAAATACCAAATTATAAGTATTGACAAGTAGGAAATATCTATGAAGATTCAAGATACAATTTATAGAGCTAAAATTGAATCAAGAGCTGAGGCAAACATGTTGCGTCAAATTGTGGTAATTAAGACACATATACCTATTAGATATCTGTGTCTGCCTTTTGATGAATTCAGTACAAAAGATTTGCATGCAGATATTGTATAAATATCTAATGTCGATACTTTGTATCTGGCATGGCCGGGTTAGGCCCATCTTATCTTTATTTTATTTTTTTAATTTTTATATATACATCATGAATTTCTTAGTTATTATCTCCTATGGATGGAAATTCATCCCATGATTTGAGTTTTGACTTTGTTCTTTCTGGTCGCGGGAAGACGTTAACTTAAAATTATAACAACTATGAAATCTTAATTATAATTATAACATTATAAATCTTAATTCACCTATATATGGAGGATGTAGCGGAAAGGTAGAGGAGTTTTTTACATAACAAAATTTAATATAATAATGATGAAATAAATTTATGTTGATTACTCAAAATTGTTATAAGTCAACTAACTTTCACTAGTTTGATAAAATCAAATTGATTATTGAAATCCCATACTATCATCGGTTTTTGTTTGTAATATCAATAGATATGGATGTACATGAAAGTATCTAGAGAAGAGATATCGACTAATAATTGTTTCAATTTTTGCAAACCATGTTTTCTATTTACGTGTAAAAAAAGATATTGCAGATAACCAACATGTCTTCTACAATTATGACTTATTTATTTTAGATAAGCTTTTAGTTAGATAAAAAATTAATTGAATATGATTATAATGAAATAATAGTGACAAGATATTCTCACAATAAGAATAATTTGCAACGAAACAATTAAAATAATTAAGATCTTATACAGTAATAAAATATTCTCACAATAAATTAATATGATAACGTCAGAGCACGTCACCTCTGCTCTACGTAGTTAGACCTCCTCCGCTACCAACTAATACTAGCAATCTAAAGCAAAAACAACAAAAGTCAGCAAGAAGCTAAGTAGGATATCTCAATATGTAAACAGTAAAAATGTCTATTCATTATGTCAAGATAATTTTGTATCCAACTATATGAACATCACCACTAATATTATATGCTTATGCCAACTAATGCGATGACATCCTTAAATAAACACATGTTCATCTACCAACCACTATGTATATGCATAACAATATACCCAATCAAGAGCGTTATGGACAATTTGGATTTCCCTCGCGAGAGTGACATTTCAAGCCTGTGTAGCAAAAGATGAGACTACCCAAAGGATAGTCAATCGGCATTTAACACATCGACGCCGCACACTTGCATCTTGTGTTTAAAATCATGATCACCGATGTCATCGCTCAAACAACTCGAGCATAAACAATATATTGATAAGCCGAAGCCTCAAATACACTCGTATTTAACAGACCCAATAATAATGTCCAGAGCCAACGCCCAATAATAGATCAAAAATATAATATGCATATCTAAACCTCACAACCATAACAATATATGCAAAATATCAATCGTAATGAATAACAATATATGCAAAATGTCAATAGTACCGGTGATAATGTCAACAATAATAATACAGTTGTAAAGCAACATATATAACCAACAATTGAACGTAACAAAACAATTATCATACCATGCAATTAATAACATAAATCAACTATATGACCACGATATGTCATGTCCAAGAATAAATACATAGGTGTTCAACCGAATGTAGAAGCAAAACAAACGCAGGAGGCAAAAAGAATATTTTTGTCATTTTACCCGTTAGGAAATCATCGGCTACATGGAATCGATCCGTCAGTCCTAACCACCCCCCTATCGGCGAAATGGCGACACTAGAGGGGGGGTGAATAGTATGTTTACTAAATCTATTAGCTTAAATTTAAATTTAATCGTTTACTTAATTAGTTTAGGCAATTTACGATTTTACGATTGGATGCGAAAGCGATAAATAATCAAGCAAATAAAACACACAATTAAAAACAATGTAAACACAGATGATTTATAGTGGTTCGACCCTAATGTCTACTCCACTACCTAAGCACCCCGCTTAGGATTTCCAAACTAGATTTACTAGATTAATTAGAGTTTTTCTTACACAGAGGACTTTTCACTTGAAGAGTCTCACTCTCGACCTAAGGTACTTTCACACCCGGAAGTCTCCGCCTTCTTATCGAGAGCACTCTTCCACCTCAACCCTAAGGGATAACTAGAACTAATCCTAGTAACAACTAATTTTACAAACGTGGCTTTATACCTAACACTAGGTAACCACTTATACCCACAAGACCAAACACCTGGTCTTCACACGCACAATTAAAAACCGTTCAAATAACAGATAAAATTACAATTGAAAAGAACTTAGAATGAAACCAATATTAAACGCTCTTTTGCAAGCCTTCAATCCTTCAACTCGTCAAGAAGTAGAGCTTGAATCAACACCCGAGTTGAGGAGCAGTGGGCGCTTGAAGATGAACTCGATAGAAGAATAGGTGCACTTCAATCAATCACTTGAAAGGCTTAAATCTTCATTTTAATGGCTCAATAAAATCTGTAATTGACAAGGAAGAAGATTGAATGAATCATATAAGGGTGTATTTATACCCTTCTAAAGAAACGATAGCTCAACGGATAGTTTTCTATCCGTTGCAGGCCGTCGATAGATTGGTCGGTCGACCGATTGATCGATCGGTCATTCGATCGCCGCATTTTCTTTGGGGTCGGTCGACCGCCCAGATGCAAAAACATCAATCACGCATTCGATCGACTAGCCGATCGACTGGAGCGATCTTGCATCTTCAGCAAACGCAGGTCGGTCGATCGATTGGTCAACCGCTAGGGCTACTGCCCATTTCTGGCCTCTGTCGGTCGTCCGATCGGTCGACCAAAATAGACCACTGTGTTTTCTTCCCTTGGTTCGGTCGATTGACGGGTCGATCGAATGGCTACTACCCTTTTTAGGCATTGTTCGGCCGATCGTCCGGTCGACCGAATTTAGGCTGGAACTTATTTTTCAGCCTATTTTCTTCCGCGCTTTATTTCTTCAATGAGCATCATCTTGGAGAGCTTTTCACGTGATCTTTGGACTCGTCCAAGTCGACTTTTGTGCACACGTTGATCTTCGACAAATTTTGCGACGAACCCGAGCGCGACAATCAATGTCCTTCCGATTTCTAATTTTTCCGATTTTTTTGATCGAGGACATCGAACACTACTGATATGGAACCTGAAGATATTCTCAATGAAATCATTAATCCCATGTTTGTTATCATCAAAGCTGAGATTAAGACTAAGGTTGAAAATCTAAAGCCAACAATCTCCCCCTTAAGACCATATTCTAACTAAATAAAATTAAATTATACCCAACCATCAAATAAATAAAATAATAATTTTAATCACCCTTTGACACTTTAAAAATATAAAATTCTTGTCAAATGGCCATAAACCAGAAAACTGATATCACCATTGGATTTGAAACGCCGTGGCGACTAAAAATAGCGAAATCCCCAAAATTAATTTGAAAGAAAACATTATCAATACCTTTTCAATTAATAATTTAAAGGGATATAACAGTAAAAAAAAAAACCCAAATATCGAATCAATCAAAGAACATTTAGGTAAAAAGGCCCACCGTTGGGTTTGAAACATCTAGACGAATAACTTATATATATAATATGATAGTTTTTTACCAACAAAAACTCCTAATATAATCAAAAGAAGATATCAAAATATATTCATTTTTTTCATTAATAAAAATATTTGCAACATTTCAATATAACAGTTATAAAATATATAACTGTTGCAACTAATATATCCTTGTCATATTCAATAGGTCATGTTACAAAGAACTCGTTACACCCTTCCCTCTCCACATCTCCTATTCCTCCAGCCTAGATCCGCTGTCATCCCTTCACCGACGGACCCACACTAGGCGGCCCCCTTGGCAGTCTGCGATCGGTCCAGTGGCCCCGACGCCCCCCCTCGCGGCCTTCGGTGCCGACAGGGCGACAACCACGTAGCGGAAGAGGTAGCAACGCATGTTGTCGTGCACCACTATCGTTGGCGTGCAACAGCAATTGAGTGGGGGCGCCAACCACCATCGTAGGAGACGTCAGTAGCGCCAGTTGCTGTTGTGCCATAGCAGCATCTTCGACTACTTTGCCACGACATCAGCGTTGTAGCCTCGCTGTCGATCGCATCATTGTAGCGGTTCGACTGTCCCGGCAGCCATTGCTCGACAACCAAAACCCAACGCCTACAACTCTGGTCTAATTCCAATATTTGTTGTCAATGAAGACAATGGAAAATCACGAAAGGAAGAAGGTGAAAGCGGGAAAGAATCCTATATAGTACACCAATCCTCGCTTCGATTGCCAGTAGATCACCACTCTAATATCGCATTCCTACAACATCTACCACGGTGAAAAACCCAATGAAACAAGGTTAAGGCTATATAAATCTAGGTTTGGGAAATTTTACAAAAAAGCCTCCACGAATTAAGTTTTACAAATAGGTCCTTTAACCCCACATAAAATTTCAAAATTATTAGAAATTCCTAAAAAATATAAAAATAATTATTCAAACATTTCGGGTGTAACAGCCGACTTAGCTGCCCATCTCCTCAAGTCGATGGGTTGGCGGATAGATTAGAGGGATAGCGCTCGAGCTAGCCTTGTCGGACGATCAGCGAGCGCCAACATTGTACAATGAAGACTAATATGCCCCTATTTACTCCTCTTTACTATTTTTGTTATGTATATGGGGGAAAATCATGTTGAGATAAGGTATCTACCACTTTTGATCCTCTTTACTCCTCCGATCATCTAGGTGGATTGACTTGACCAATGGAGGATATTTGTAAGGCCTAAGCCCGAGGAGACACTTCTATAGGTGCAAATCGGAATCCTGAGATGACAAAACACATCCAAGCGCCATTGGACCACCCAATAGATTTCCAATGACCCTCGAGGCATGATTCACCCTCCAATGGAAAGTCCAACAAATGGTATGATTGATGGTAGCCCGTATCGAACAGACTAGGGCACTGTCTCGCTTAGTTAAATTGACTGCTCCATACTCCCAACCGACCTGAGTGATCACTTCAGTCACTCTAACCAAGCCAACATTGGTTGAATTAGTTGGTGCAGTTGAGGAGTTGTGGCTAGGATGAGGGTGTCCAATCTAAGAACTATCAAGCCAACAATTTGTTCGACAACCCATTGATGAAAGCTAAGATCCAATGTTGCATCGAGAGATCTTCCACGGTTTCAACCTCCGAGATAAACTAGTTAAGGTAGCTTTCGACCAGTTTGGGCTCTCCTTGCCAAACAACTTGTAGGTCTGCCTAGGTTTTTGGGGCTTTTTATGTTCGCAAAATATTGCCAGCAGTGCCTAGATGAGCTCATTGAAGTTCCAATAGAGCCAGACTCTAATCTCGAGTACCATTTTAACGTGGGCCTTGACAACGTAGAGAAGAAGGTGTCATATTACTATGTCAGAAACCTCACGCATCTCCATCCAACATTGATAAGCCTATGTGTGATCAGCTTGGACGGGCGACCCACAGTATGACACCTTTGGCGGGTAGAAGAGATGTAGGAGTAACCCTCGATCTGATCTTATCCGTGAAAGGAGAATTTTATTGGTTGACACCCACCCCTTCTCAGTTATGGCTACTAGGGATCACCATGTTTACTCGCTAGTGGTCACCCTAGTGCAAGTGCTGAATGGTTTTCCTATCTATTAGAGCTGTAAACGTATACCTCATATTTGTTTAAAAGTGAGGCCTCTCAACGAATGCAGTCTAGTTGAAGCAACCTCGCACGCCAGGGTGCCTTTAGGCAACCTCGACGGCCGACCCCATCACGAGTACCTCGATCAATGGCTGGGGGGGGGGGGGGGGTTACTGGTATTACTATAATCATTCTCGTCATTTGTTGGACTTGTCCAAGGAGAGCATACTAGGCCTCGGGGATTACCGCGAATCCATTGGATGATCCAATGGTGTTGGGGTGTGTTCTCTAGCCTCGAGAGTGTTTTGGTGAGTCTCTTATGATGCTATGGTGCTTCCTAGTTGACTCGAATCTCAAAAAAGACACCACTTGATGAGATATATTTTTGTAGCAACCTAGAGATGACACAACTCGATCAAACCAACCGAGTGGGGTTATGTTGGAGCTGAACTCGATTAGCACATGAAGAAGTATCTCTCCAGGTTTGAGCGTCCGAGAACACCACTACTAGAAAAATGGGCATCAGCAACGGCTGATGCCGTTGCTGAGCCGTTGCTGAAGACCATCAGCAACGGCCGGAGCCGTTGCAATGGTGTCGTGGCAGAAACTCGCGTTGCTGATAACTTAGCAACGGCCCGAGCGGCCGTTGCTAAAAATATTATCAGCAACGGTTTTGCCACGGACCCGGAGCCGTTGCGGATAACATTAATAGCAACGGCCGCTGAGTCCGTAGCAACGCCGTTAGTAAAAGACTGTCGCTAAGCCGTTGCTGTAGGTCATCAGCAACGGCTTTCGATACACTTTTAGCAACGGCTTTCCCGCCCGGTCGTGGGAAAGCTGTTGCTGATGATGTGAACCTGGTAACGAAAAAATTTCAAATTTCAAATTTCCATTGATACATTGATACATTATCTGATACATAACTCACACACCCATACACTCATACACACATTCATTCACACATCACAAATACACCCAGATATACATCAAAACAATTATATTTATATTGAAAATTATCCACAATAGTATAAAAACTATTCAAATGCAAAATTGAAGTATCAATATCCAAACAAAATAAATTAAACAAGTCCAATATCTCAGTAACAAAGTCAATATAAAAAAATCTCATGATGACGATGGAGGATGATCTGGATCATATGGCGGGGTCTGGAGTGCTTGAGTGTACACCGGCGTGGACTGACTCGAGGATGATGGATTAGATGATGCCGAAGAGATGCCTGCTTCGGGATGACCTGACATGTTGCGTAGCATAGCATGCATCTCTGCCATCATCTGACTCTGACGCGCGACCGTCTCCTCTAGAGTCCTTATTCTGCTACTATGATCATAACTGGATCTAGAGGTGGACGACCGCTCACCAGCGACCGGAGGGGTCGGTGCCCCAAGTGGCCCTAGTACGGCTCGCGCATGACCACTATCTGCGAAGCCATATACGCGGCCATGGTCCCAACCACCTGCGGCCTCGACCCACGTTGCCGCGTCAAAGTCCTCGGGGGTACCCCCGCGCTGCACCACCGTCTGGCTGTAGGTCTCCTACTCGAGTTTGATTTTTTGTTTAATATTTATCATAAAACTTAAATTATAAATATATAATGAATAATTTAAACAAATATATAGTTACCATAATGTATACAGCGCGGTTGTCGATGTACTCCCCCGTCCCATGTGCTCGACGGTGAGTCCGCTCAAACACCGCCATCGGGGAGGGTCGCTGGATAGTCCCGTCATCCGACACCATCGTCTACATTTACAAAACAAATATATTAATTAGTACACATAGTAATAAATAAAATATATAATTAAACAGTATACTTACCATACGGTTCGCGTGCACTGCAAATGCAACAGAGCCGCCGGTGTGACGCGCTGCTCCCCCCGACATGCGATTTCTAGCCGCATTTCGAGAAACCTTCTGCCATCGATCCGTCGACCATATTCCCACGAGCTGGTCCCATATATCCGGATAATCCAATCGGGGCCGTATCCCCGAGTCTCCGCGATGTTAGTGGTCCCAGCTCGTGCCATCGCCTGGGACCGAGCCTGCCCCAGCTGCCCGTTGTACCTCGCACGGGAAATAGCCTCCCAGGCAGCGTAAATGAATGGCCTCTGGTCCTCGGCCCATGTAAAGCGAGCCTGCAAAATAATAATATCAGTACCAATATTAATCATCATGCATGTAAAAAAATAATAATACGTGCCTCAAACTCACGCCATAACATGTCGACGTGCTCGCTAGGCACGTGAGACCACGTAGGCCATGCCCCGTGCATGTATCGTCGAATAGTAGAAGAAATGCTTCTTGGCACTTCTTCTTGCTCGAACCTGCACAACAAAAATAAATTTTAATATTATATTATGATATAATGAATTTTGTAATGATTCATAATTCATGATATATTACCGCTCGCCAATCACGCTAATAAATCTACGTGACTCTGTGGCTGGTGAAGGCTGCCACCTGTTCGGCCCGCGTGGCCGCCTGCGTCTAAATGTACTAGCCACAGCAGTATCATCGGCAGGAGGATCAACAACAGGAGAATCAGCAGCATGAGTAAGTGCTGGAGTCTCACCGATCAGAATTAACTACATGTATTTAGTTCTAGATGCACATCACATGTCACAAATAATTCAAAATTACATCGGAGAACAAACATGTGATAAACAAAACTTAATATGCTAAATATTTCTATTTATATACATATCACATGCATCAAATAAATAGAGAATCATAAATAAAATATTATATTAGATGTAAGCAAGAAACACGTAAAATTTCCTTTCATTCATAAAGAAAAGAAATTAAATAAAAAACTCCAAATAATTTGACATAACCCATATACTTGAACGGTTCAAAATTACATAATGTAATCTTCAAAATTAAATACAATGATAAATTTTTAAACACAAAACACATGGCTCTAATATCACTGATAGATTGTTCGGTGTTTATAACACACAACGGAAGACAAAACAATCCAAAAACAAATCTATTTGCGTTTAAAATTTATTTTATGTGTATAAGATCGGATCTAAAACATATCTGGAGGCGAGTATTTGGTGAGTATTTATTTTCGAAAATTTCTTCGATAGTGCGAAGACTATGTGTATTCATACCAAGACTGGTCTTTGCTATCAACTCCTTGACCAATGAAACCCGTGAACAAATTTGAGTTGAAAATTATCCTAAAATTTTTCTCAAAAATTTTAACTCTAGATTAAAACATTTTTAATCATTTTCTTATCAATCTCTCTCCCTCACACGTGCACCTCTTTATATAGCCAATCAAGCATCACTTAAAAAGGCAATATCCACACATGGAATAGGAAAGGACAACTACCAATTAAAATTCCAAATTAAAATGGAATGAAAAAGGCTACCAATTAATCATTTCTTTAATAGCATCTCCATTTGAATTGAAAAAGTCAATAATTCAAAAGTTTATTTCAATTTCATTTTCTTATTCCTGCCGATCATGAGAAGAGATTAAATGTGCCATCCAAATCTCATTTAAAAAAAAGACTTATAATTACACATTAATTATTTTAACAAATAAACATTTAATATATATATATATATATATATATATATTAATTAACAAAGAGATATGATTTTAATTTCTCTATTTTAAATAGAAAAAAAATGTCTTTTAATATTAATTATATTCTATGTGCTAGCAAAGAATATAATAATATTTCATTTGATTTTTTTTATTTTTTTATTTGATTAATTAAATTCTCTAATTTATTATTTTAATTAATTCTCTAGCAAAGATCAGAACACTCGTTAGTGTGTGACCCGATAGGTTCAATACTAAATCGGTAGCAAATTGGTCAGATCAATTTACCAACCAAGGTTGGCATCTAGAAACACTCCCTGACGACCGAACAACATGAAGTATTCAAATACTCTCAAGAACTCGTAGAAAAATACTGTAATATTTCCTTCTGTCTTTATAGCTCAGGGTCATCCTAGAATATGGTTTAACTGTCAAATCCTAATGGACGACCAACTAAATTTTCATGTCAATTATAATCGACCAAAGTATGACTTAAGAAACTCTTTCTTTCTCTCATTCAATTGCCCTAGCCAAAGTCTTAATTTAGTCGTTTATAATTAATCACAACACAAAGCTTAAACTCGTTACCAATAGTTGATAAATTCCATCTTGATCAATCGTTAATTCTACAAGCATTTAATCATACCCAATAACTTTTCAACTATTGCCTTAGGGCAATGGATGTCTAGTATCAAAGCACGATAAATAACTTGTTAATTACCATGACGATCTCAAGTCAAATGAAAGTACTATTACATCATATTCTTCAAGAGAATATCCTATTGACAGTTTATGATAATTTAACCATTAGAAATTATCCAATGAGTGAGTTCAATGATCATATCTCCATATGCATCATTTATAAATGTGACCCAATGAGATCAACCAATCTCTATCCTATAGAGACCACCATATATATATATATATTGATCTATCCGAATCATTAAAGTCCTATTTTAAAGATCATATGAACAAGAACAAATTTAGATTAAATCATAAGAAACTTGACTCTCATTATCATGATCTCAATCATGATGTCAAGTCTGAAAATTTAATCAAGGACTTTATCATACAAATCAACCGTTAACAATAAATATGATAAAAGAGTTAAAAATGATATATATATATATATATATATTAAAATCACATTAATCAAAATATGTTCAAATTATTACATATGAGATTGGATCTAGCGCATATCAACTATATCCCTAACAATATGAATTTCAATGATCAAAAATATTAAAAATGTAAAAATAATAATTTTTTTATGGATAAAAAATAAATATAATATAAGTATGCATATTTTTTTTTATTTTAAAATACTATTTTTCAATAACAAACTCAAAAACTAATATAAAAAACATCAATAAATAAAAATATATTTATAATTATTATTCAAAAAGTAATAAATACAAAATTAAAAATATTAAAATAGATGATTATCTAGAAAATAAGTGGGGTAAAAATTTGAGAGGAAAAATTTAGGTGAGAAAAATGAGAAAAGTTTGAGAGAATGAGTAAAAATAAAAATAAAAATTTAAAGAAGTGAGAGGAGTTTAGACAGGAAGGAGTCCTTTTCTTTTATATATATATATATGATAGATATATTTACTTCAACATACTATTGTTTGTTTTATTATTTATTTTAGAAAAGTTTTTGAAGGATAATTTTTTATTCTCATGTTAATGTGTGTCAATAATGATACTAGCATGATACTCATCTTTCTCTTTCAATACTCCATACAAATTTTCATGGAGCATCGTGTTAGAATATTTTTTAATTAAAATATTTATTTATTTATTTTTAAATATATTTTTTGTGGGTTATGATCAATCATAGTTTTTTATTTAAACGGGTTAATCTTATGATCTTATTTGAGATGCATATTAGCTTATTTAATTTTGATCCACGTGATAGATTGAAACACTTAATATTGATTGGTATGATTAGTCAAGTATAGATTCGATTAATGAAACCCGTGATGAAGAGGGCTCATTTAATCAATTATAAATAGAGGCTAGGTCTCATCTACGCACATGTGAGAACTAGGTATTAGAAACCCTAGCTCATTGTTGTTTTCCCCATCAAAGCAGAGCTTTTTCAGAAAGTGATGTAGAGGAAGATCTAACTATTCATGGAGACCCAGAAAATTACTTCCGTTGTATTTCTATCTCTTCAAGTAAGATCTTTTCTTTATCTATTTATAATTTGTATTTTAAAATTCATATAATTATTATGGCATTAAATTTTTTTCTTACAATTGGTATCAAAGTCATTTTACATGAATTAAGAATCTAATTTTTTTAATTTAATATGATGATGATTTAAGTCATATTCGAATAGTGTGGTGATTTATTGATGTTGTAGATGAACATGATGTTTATTGAGTGATATTTTCTTTATCATGTTTATTTATCAAAACTCACTGTTCTCGTCTATTTCTTCTAAATCTTAATCTAGATCATCATATTAATTCTGGATGAATCTTTTTATTATCCGAAAATATGCACTCTCTGTTTTGATCGGAAATTTATATTTGTTGCTTTCTCAATTATTGTCTGATTTCTCTCCGATCTACGGTGCGTTGTTTCTATTTGTCGGGTGCACTATCCCGGCTCCGACCTGGTCGAGGTCGTTGTCACCGGAGGAGCCGTCGGCTCTTTTCTTTGACCGACATGAAGTTGTTGTCGCCGACATCAACTCCAGCCTCATCATCCATTGTATGTCTCGCTTGTTGTCCAGCTTGAAGTTTCCTTCCTGCTCCTCGCTGGTCTCCTCATCGCTACCCCGTCGTTGACGTTATCGTCGTCGATGCATGAGGACCGACGACGTCGTTTCCTATGGATCTCCTTCCTGAGATCTCCCCGCTCTATATCGACCTCCTCGCCGCCCAGTGTCAGTGCAGTCGTCGTCGATGCATCAAGAAGGTCGGCGACTAAAGAGGCTGGCTGTGGAGATGAGGAAGACAGCGGATGTGGCGGCTGCTTGGTAAGGATGATAGGTTTCCTTTGGAACCGCTGCATGAAGAAGAAGTGGTTTTCGTAAGGGGAGAAATAAAATGGATGGTTGAGATTTGATTAATTTATGATGAACGGTTGAATTGACAAGATTGATTTATAAGAATGAATGGCTGAGATTTGATCAAATAAATTAAAAGGCTGGAATTTAAGGATGGGTTAGTTGATTGGATCTGGATCTGGATCTATTTTATAAGGTTTCAGATCCATTAAGAGCCAAAACCCAACCCAGTAAAACCGGTTCATCTATTTTAAATCTCAAATCGATTCATGTTTTAATTTGAAATCGGTTCATGCTTGGTTCACTGATTAATGTCCTATTTTTCATTGGTTCGGTTCAATTTCCAACGGTTCACTAGATTTTTCAGCTTAACTTTTCCGATTCAACATGAATTATGTTTGTTTTAGCTTAGTTGAATCTACTTCATGTTTAAATTAATGAATTTTTTGATTGGTTCAGCTTCGGTTCAATGTAATTTATGTTTGGTTCACCTTAATTATATTTGATTCATGTTTAATTGATCCTTTTATGATTGATTCAATTTTGGTTCAGCTTAATTTTAATTGGTTCACTATGCTACTAATCAATTTACTTTAAATTATATCTTGGCATGAAATTTTGAATACAATATTATTGTCTATCCATCCCACTCAAGAGCCTATATGATCATAGCATAGATTAGTTTATCATGCTAATTTTGCTCATATGTTATAATTGACCTTAATGTTTTATTATTGTCAATTTTGTTGTCATTGTCATGGTACATCGATTGTACGTAGAAATGTAGCTAATCTATTTATGTTATTTTTCTACGTGTTGATATGATTATTTGTTTTTTTTAATTTATGCAAATTTTATGAATGTCAATTTATTATTGTACATCATGACATATTTTGCCTCACGTGGGATCATAAAATATTAATTTATTATTTTGTCATTGTACTTTATAGTATGCTATATTTTACTTCATGCATAGCTTATATAATGCACATGATAATATATTGCTCATTTTAATACATATTGGATGTATTTGGACCCAGTAATATTTGTGAGTCTTTTTTCTAAATAAATCTACTATTCATGAAAGTGCTTTTATAATATTTAAATTGTGTTGGAACCCTTTCTCATTGTATTTAATTTTTGGGAGCCTGGTGTATTTATGAGTCAGAATTTTAATCCCAATATGAGCATTGTGATTTAGTATATTGAATATCGTGATATAATTGATCACATGATTTATTGCTGTCGATATTATTTTACATTTATTGTAATATTTTAAATTTTAATGTGGCTGCAAAATCCTTCATATCTTGTGTTGGAACTGAACTGTGCTATTGGATCTTGAATATGAGCCTAATGCTATTAATTGTCCTTCTCTAATTTTTCAACCCCCTGCTTATAAAAGTTTTGCGCACTATAAATATGATTATTTTTCTGCTTAATTTAGGCCTAATGCAACATTGTTATCCTAATATTATAATAATACTGTAAAATTAACACAATATAATTAATTTATCCTTACTTTGCCAACAAGATTCGTTTCATGATTCTTTACTGCAAATTTTATTATCATGTTTCAAATTATGCTACATTTGATTTGATGTAGAATCCATGTGATTTATTATTTACGTGATAATATTGTTATTCATTTTATATTATGTGGATTACTTGAAATATATATTAATTCATTATTGTAAATAATGATGCCATTTTATATATATATGAAACATAATATAGCTACAATTAAGTGGGGATATTGACATAATTTACAACCACATAAATATAAATAATATTTTCATATCGTCATTGATTTAAATTCATTATTAATTATGGTACTTTATTCTTGTACCAAATTTTGCAATATATATTATGGATTTGAATATTTGACATGTGGGCAATTGATTCATGTATAAAGTTTTTCACTGATTATTGCTTGTAATTACTATCAAAGTAGGATTACTTGTAGTGATTAGTGGTTTTTCTTATCATACGAGGAATGTTTCAAATTAATTCATTCAATAGTTTATCCCAAATAAGGATTATTGGGTATTTTAATTAGAAGTTTTGTAATGGAGTTAGAAGAGTGTGCATTGGTCTAGAAATCTGTCTGCCCAAAGGTGATAGATTTTCGAAAATCAATGTATTCTCATTATTTAACTCGTCGAGGCTTTATTTCGTGATTGCATGTTCTGCCCAAAGGTGAATATGTATATTTGGTTAGCCTCAATTTTAATTATATTACATGCTCTATAATTTAATCTAACATATTATGATGAATTTATTAGAGTGTGAGCTCGTCTAGAAAATCTATTTGCCTAAAGGGGACATGTTCTCGAAAACTAATGTATTCTCATTGATTAACTGCATAAATCGATCATTTGTTGATAAGATAGTGACACTCATAGGATGTGAAGAAAATAATTGATTAATATATATGTGAAGGTTAGTGGGAGGAAAATATTTTTTCTATTAGTAACTAGCTGAATATCAAACTATCTGACCTAAAAATATTAATATATGACATCACATTGTAGATCTCATTACAAGACTCCAAACATTTAAAATCAAATTTTTGACAGTTAGAGATCTTGTAAATAATGAGACATTATTGTTGAACAATTAAAAATAATTTTTATATTAGCAGATCTCTTAACCAAGGAACTCATACTCATAGTCTTTGAAAGACATGTTGAAAATATGAGCTTTTTTGAGTTCTTTTGATGTGCTTGGTTAGTGGGAGTTTTATGTTTATTTATGATAATTATTGAGCAATTTGATGCGTTATTGTTAGATGTTATATTACATGCTCAATAAGATACTCATTTTTTTATATATTTAATTCTTTTATCATATTTATGTGTTCAACATATTTAAGATCCGGTATCATATTGAATCAAGTTATCTCTTGATTGATACCATATTTGGGTCTAGAGACATGATGATTTTAGTTTATCCATATACGTTCAATATATTTAAGAATCGATGTCATATTGAATCAAGTTGTCCCTTGATTGATATCATATTTGAGTATAGAGACATATTGGTTTTATTTATGCACATGTGTTTAACATATTTGAGACTCGGTATCATTTGAATCAAGATGTCCATTGATTGATACCATATCTGAGTTTAGAGCATCATGACTTTGTTTATAAATATGTGTTTTACATATTTGAGACTCGGTGTCATATGAATCAAGTTGTCCACTGATTGACATCATATTTGAGTATAGGGACATGATGGTTTTTTGAACCATACGCTTTTTCTTGCCGAAAGGTATATAAAGAAGAGAAAATATGAGGACTGACAATGAAAATAATACTATTTTTATCGGATCATTTTGAGTGCTATTTTCATGCTACACTCCACACCAATGATAATTGTCAGCAATGTCAGTGGTATTCGTGACCATGGAAAGTCTTATGTCCTGGAATGACGTGATGACTATTATGATACAATATTATTGGTTTGTTGATAGGAGTCATATTAAGTGTTGCATCTTGGATCATATTTTTCTTGTGATCACATTTTGTGATTGACCTGAGAGTCATTTTTAAATTATAGTTATACAATTGACCTTGCCCAATATTTTTTTAATTAAAATATTTATTTATTTATTTTTAAACATTCTTTTTGTAGGCTACGATCAATTATGATTTTTTATTTAAACGATTTAATCTTATGATCCTATTTGAGATGCATATTAGCTCTTTTAATTTTGAATGATGTGATTTGAGCTTGAAACACTTAACATTGATTGGTGTGATTAGTCAAGTGTAGGCCCGATTAATGAAGCCCGTGATGGAGAGAACTCATTTAATCAATTATAAATAGATGCTAGGTCCCCTCTACACACATGTGAGAATTAAGGATTAGAAATCCTAGCTCATTATTATTTTCTCATCAAAGCAGAGACTTTTGAGAAAGTGACGTAGAGGAAGATGTAACTATTTATGGAGACCCAAAAAATTACTTTCGCTATATTTCTATATCTTCAAGTAAGATTTTTTCTTCATCTATTTATAATTGTTATTCTTAAATTCATATAATTATTATGACATTAAATTTTTTTCTTACACATTGCACACATGGGTGAACCTTATAGGAATTTTAAGCCTCAATCAATGCAAATACTCAAGAAATTTCTCCTTTTAGATCATCAATTTAACTCTAATTATGACATGCATAATAATAATCAATGTACATAAGATTAGGTGTAAGGATTACCTGAAATGGTTGATGTTTGATGGATCCATTACTGTTCTTCAGATCAAGAAAATGGGGAAACAAACACGGCTAGGAGCAGCAGGAGCCTCTCTTGTGTTAGTAAAATAATGGACTAAGCCTACCCAATCAAGCTCATACACAACGCTCATATCATATCCACTTATGAATAATACTAAATGTGATTAAACACAATAACAATATTGATGAGAAAACATCTAATTAATCTAGATTTTAAATATTAATATTAAAATGAACACTAATTTATGTCAATTCACGTAATAATCTATCAAATTGAGCATTGTTAAGAGTTAATCGTGGTATCATAAAAATTAAATTTGAAGTGAAAGTATTATATTCATTCTTTTGCAACTTATGTTTATTTTTACTTTAGGTTTAATATTTAATTATACTAAATTTAATTTTAATAAGACTAGATTCGTTCTACACGGAGCTTCATAAAAAAGTGTATGGAGCCTAATTTTATAGTATTCGGTGCTTGAATAGAATGCTTTGCTTATCATTGAAATGATAAAATTTTAAAATAACTATATATTTATTAAACGTGGCCAAGGAAGTTCGCAATGCTTCGTTTAAAAAATGAAATTTTAGTTAATAATTAATTTTTGAAAGTAATGTTGTTAGTTTATCTTATACCTCGGGACGAGGTAATTAGAGCCAAGTGTTGCATTTATGTTCTTACTTAATTATATAGTTTTATGATTTAAAAATATATCTCCATATCAAATAAAATATTAAAATTTAGGAGCACAATTTAATTTAATTTAATTTCTATTACATTTTTAAATAATAAAATATATAACAGCTTTTTTCATTAACTTTGAAACAAAATAAATAATTAAATAAAAAAAATAGAATTGAATATTTTTGTTAGAGCTCGAATAGTCAGTCAGTTACTAAAATATTAGATATCGTTTAGTTGACACAACTTCCTGCAGGAAGTTGTACTTCTCAAGAAATTATATTTTAGTTGTCACACTTCCTGTACTTTGCAGGAAGTAATTTACTTATACAGGGGACCTAGGTAAATTATATTTTGTGTTGTATTTAAAAGAAAAAAAAAAGATAATTGTATTTTCATATTTGCATTTAATGCCAGACTTAATTTATATTTTTAATATTATGAAATTAAATAATTCATAAATTCTTGATTTATTTATTTTATTTTATTTATTTTTTAACAAAATATATATTTTTTATATATTAACTTTAAATAAAAATTAATTTTTTATATATAATAAATTATATATTATATTAGTTGTATATGAAAAAATTATATTATATATTATATATATATGTTTTAAAATAATAATTTATAAATAAATTTTAATTTTTTCATATATTTTATTTATAAATAACTTTTTCATATATTTTAATTTATAAATAAAATATTAATTTATAAAAAAAATATATTGATCATTTTATGTATATTATGTATATTTTCTAAGAAATATTACTGGATTCTCAACCAAATACATTTTTGAAGTGAGAAGTACGATCTCAGATCGAGAAGATTTATATGGGTAATGCCCATGTAAATTTTTATGAACAAGTGAATATAAATTTTAAACGATTAAATATGAATAAAAAATATATAAATATATTTATTTTTTTATTCGTATTTATATTTATTTATTTATTTTCAATCGCTTAAAATTAATATTCATTTGTTCGTAAATTTGCACTCAGGCTCACACTCATCATGGGCTCTTTTACCTTTCTTCTTCTCAAGTGAGGAGTCGATCGATATGCAGCTTTCTTGCTCCACCCTTCGCCAATTTTTCTTCCTCCGACCTCCTCGGCTTCCCTCTTCCTCTCCTCCCCTCTTCCTCACCCCTCGCCGCCGCCTCCCATCCGTCGTCAGGGCCATGGCCTCCGTTGGCAGCGACGATCGTCGCCTCTCGCGGATCGCCTCCACCATTCGCGTCATACATGACTTTCCCAAGCCCGGTAAGCCTCATATCACCCAAGAGACTCTTGTTTCCACTATCCATCAGATCGGGTTTCTGGTGCTACTGATATGGTTGGGTTTTGCCTAGGGATCAAGTTTCAAGACATCACGACACTGCTCCTCGATCCCGAGGCGTTTAGGCATACGATCGACATGTTCGTCGAGAGGTACAAGGATAAGAAGATCTCCGTTGTCGCAGGTGATCACACTTGTGCAAATTTGTAGATGCGTACACTTGTAATTTAAATTTTGCCAGGTGATCACACTGGTTTGCCATGGGATTCGGTATGCATGAACTTTTCATTTTAATTTTTTGATAAAATAAAAAATTATCTGAAATGATCTATGAGTTGCAAATTTTGAAAAGAGCGAAAAGGGGCGAGCGAGTCACCAGATTGTGAAAACAGACCAGTGCATTACCAGATATAGACCAGAATTTCCCTCATTGGTCTTCCAGTAAAATATCCTTGGTTCTAAATTAGATGCTCGTGGAATGAATATTTAGAATAATAAGCATTTGTTGGAGTATCATTTGCCTGCTGGGTTGGATTCTGTAGAACTCAATGAAAACAGTTAGTGCCAAAGTATTTAACTTGGCACGCTTTGTTTCTCTTTTTTTACCATCTTATACTAAATCAATTTGATTGAATTCTTTGTTTGCCTGCCCCTTTTGCCGAACGGTATTAGACACTTGCATCTATTAACTTCTTAAAGCCAGAATCATCATAAGGACTTAGGGACGATGTATTCAAACCAAAGTAAATATTGAGATGGTAAGTAATCAACATGACTTCAGTATTCCTTGTTCAACTATACTATTTATGATGTAGTTGTTCCTCAGTTTTGTACTAATCATGTACAGGGGTTGAGGCTAGGGGATTTATATTTGGCCCTCCCATTTCCTTGGCTATAGGAGCAAAATTTGTTCCTTTGAGAAAACCGAAAAAGCTACCTGGTATTTCTATCTGTAACCTAATTATCTTTGTTATGATGCCATTTCTCCTGTACAAACAAGCTCAAAAAAGTCTATGATGATAATTAACAGTTTATGGTGATGCCTCTTAGGGGAAGTCATTGCAGAGGAATACTCTCTAGAGTACGGTACAGGCATAATGGAGATGCATGTAGGAGCTGTACACCCAGGAGAGCGAGCCCTTGTTATTGATGATTTAGTTGCTACAGGAGGGACCTTAGCTGCTGCCATCAGGCTCCTTGGTAATTTGGTGATTTAGTTGCTACATGCTTTTTGATGGTGTAATTAACTTTTTAACTAAGCTTAGTTTAGTAACTTATGTCAGCTTCTATTAAAAATTATGAATCTAAATGAAATGACTGGAACATAAATCCAAGCTTCAATCAACAAAATCAAATAGTGGTCTATGCAAATTCCACTCAAAACCAAGTTAATTTTCTGTGTTTTGAGTTGACTCAGCAAGATGTTGAACTAGTATGCTGTATAGTTGTTTTATCATTTGGATAGTTCGGTTGATTTAGAAATTTTCCATATGTGTAATCACGATGATATCATTATTTCCTATTGCAGAACGTGTTGGAGCTGAGGTGGTTGAATGTGCATGTGTGATTGAATTGCCAGAGCTAAAGGTTTGTTATCTTCCCTCACAACTTTAACTTTATAATTCCAGCCTGGTGTATGTTGGAGAATTGAAAAACACATTATCAGACTAAGAGAGTAATTAAAATAAACATATAGAAAAAAATCTTGATTCGTCTCATATAATTGAAAATCAGTCACGTTCACCGAGAGAAAAACAACTCATCTATTATTTCTCTTATACAATAAGATAAAAAGTACTAAACTTTGTTTTGCATATCCTTCCCTCACAAGGACTAAAGGTTTCTATAGGAGCAATTAAAAAAATGTGTTTGCAGTGAACAAGAAATAATGAAAACCAAAATAGTTTAACAGGATCTAAAAGTTTAGTGTGGAAGTGCCCCCACTGCAAGTATCTCCAACCGAGACTAGCACAGTTGGTGGCGACATCTTGGATGTTTTCTAGAGATCTAGGGTTCAAACCCTAGTATGGTCACATATTGTGGCTTTCTATCTTTGTTAAAAAAAAAAACCGAGGGCCATGCTATTTCTCTATGTTCATGTAATTAAACATGAAAAAAACTCTTCCATGAGGATTGAGGAAAAGAGTAGGCATTATGCAAACCAAACGCCCCTTAGTTATTGTAGTAGCCTGGTTTAGTCTCACACCGGGAGTATATTGGGTATAATGTTGGCGAATAAGGCTTGAACTTTAGCTTATGCATTAGGCCAATGATTTGGGCCTTGGAAGTTGATTTGACAGTTATTCCATCAAGCAAGTCGTAAGACTCATAACGAATGGTATCAGAGTAGGACCTAATCCCTAGATATAGTGAGAGAGCATATGTGAGAAAGGAATATTCGAAGTTAGAGCCGCTATTAGGCTTGGTCTCATATGCCGCCAGTTTGGTGTGATGATGTACCCTTAGTTATTGTAGTACCCTAGTTTAATCCCACATGGTGAGTATTTTGGATATAATGTTAGTTATTAAGGATTGATGAGTATTGTCACGCCTCAAAATCTAGGGTCACGTGACCAGTTGGAGTACACATCCGTACTTCGAAGCCTACCCAAACTATGAATACAAATGCGGAAATAAATGAACATCCATGCAGATACCAATGAGTATAAATGAATGACAACTCCAACGGTATTTAAAATACCAAAGGTAAGCATATTCAAGGTTTTACAATCCAAAATGAAACCAAATGAAATGCATAACATCCTTAAGACTCGACTACGACAAATCGTCATGAGACTTGCACCTTGAGCTTGTCACTCTAGCTGCGCCACGTAGGTACAACAATACCTCTACTGATTAGGAGTTGCAATAAAATACAACAACAGACGAGTGTGAGTTCGTAAAGAACTCAGTGAGTGACTCATTCCCGAGCCCTCTCTAAGTCATCAAATCCAATTATACCATAATTCACATAAATCTAGTTATAGTATATATGTTCATAATCAACCAGATAAATATATGTACATGTAATCCGTATGAGAATAGATTCATACTACTACTACTACCATAAATTAACATTCCAAATAATATGCATCCATATAAATCATTAGATAAGAAAATCCAAATTTATCACAACCACCCGTGCGCTTGCACCTATTTTATCCATATACAAACAAGAGCATGCATAAGCACAAGAGTATGAGTTGAACACTAGGACGCGCCTAGTGAGCTCCTCACCCATGGCTCCCTAAGCTAGGAATGCCCTTTAGCCTCAGGTAACCCCAAGTGGTAGGGAAAATCTTCCCACCAATGCCACTCCGGGTCTGCCGTCAGCATGGCTCACTGACGCGTTTCTCGACCTATTAACCACAAGCTGACCAGGCCGGCCATACTCTAGTTTCAAATACAATCACAAACACATCCATGACTAAGATAAATGACAACAACATAAATAAACATATGCCTTAGTCAAAACTACATCTCCTAGGACTATTATACTCCTTGCCGCCAAACTCAAGTATGCGCACGCGCATCCCTATATCGGCCCTACCTCGGGCTCTAGTCTTTTGGCGGTGTAAACATTCCATCCATATATCCAATATAGGTGTATTCAAAATATATCGAGAGTTAATCACAACATAAATAAAGTTCTCATGCTCAAATATCAACTTAATATATAATTGCGATTTATCATCCAAAAGCGCGAAATGTAGATCATGCCTTAAACTGAAATTAATTGAGCAATAATTTGAAATTAACAAGAATTATTCCACACTATACCAAACTGAAATGAGACATTTAATTCTAGAATTTAACATGTCAAAATCTAGAATTTAAAGTTTAAAACGGGGTTTCCGCTAAACCGACAACCAAGAATCATAACGGTCGGCCTATACTTCCTTAATACATCTCCACCCTTATGATTTATTTTCTACACCATTTATTCTAGATTTAGCTACTGTTATTTACAGATTTAGATCCTATCTTGGTTTACACACCAAGACGAGCAAACCGAGAATTTCCCTTAACCCAATAACTCGGTTTCTAGGGGTCAGCCCTAAGGTGTAGGGTCGGACCTTAATTCCCTATTCAACATCACCCTTCTCTATTCCTTAAGATTTGGATAATGAGGTCCTTATCAACTCTAAGATATTTGGGACCAACTCCACTACCTTTTCCCTTAAATTTTGAAGAAGAAACCTCTTCCTAAAATCCCTAACCGGCCGGCCCTATAACCTTACATATCATCTAGCATTATTTATTTATGGTTTAAGGAAATGAATCTAAGCATCATGCATCCAAGGTAAAGGATTTTCCAAACAAGTTTTCCCCTTTACCCTACTCGGTCGGTCCTATGGCCTAGAGTTTCCCTTAAGGGCTGCCACACCATTTCTCTTCTCATAGACTACAATCTCCATCAATAACACCACAACATACAATAAATCAAGGAAGAAATCCAACATCCAAATAAAATTTCAGATTCAACCCAATTCAAAGGGGCGGCTACAAGAAGTGGGAAAATCCTAAAGCTAGGGATCAAGACCACTCACCTCGAATCGTAGCCCTCTGAAGAGAAAATTCCGACGATCTCTGACGAACAGAGATTGCTCGGGCATGATCTCGTTCTCCAAAGTGTTGCCCCTTCTTCCTCCTCGCGCGTCCCTAAAACGAACCGTTAAATTCAAATCTCCACCGTTCAGATTATGAAACAAGGAGTCTCGGACATGCTCACCAAAATTTAGTCTGATTAGACTTTGGATGGTATCTAGATTGCTTGTTTGGATGAAACTCGCCGCTGCAAAAATCTGACAAAGAAAACCAGAAACAATGCTTCAGTTTTCCGGTCATTGACAGATCCTGCTGTCAAAATATAATTTCCACCGACCAAAATCTAGAACAAGAAGTCTAATACTCATAGACCAAATTTCAGCAAGATTCGACCATGGATGGCCCTCTGATCACGGAGTTCGATGAAGTCTGACACGATGAAGTGTGACACTGTAGGACAATTTGCCTAGAAGACTCTTCCTCCCTCATCTCCACTCGCCCAAACCATCTCTTGAGATGCGTGCGGCTCTTGACAGAGCCGTACGGTCCCAAGGATTTTATTTTTTCGAAATTACCAAAATACCCTTATGACTTAAGTTAAGCCTAGTTTGGTCTATACTCATTTGGTTCGAGTTTCGATTGAACCCCCGGACTCGACTCGAGTCCAACTCACATCCAAGGACCACACCAACTTATGTAAAAATTCTTTACTCGCGCATAAGGGCCGTACCTTAACTCACGCCCTCCGGCGTTTCACCCGACCCGCTCCGACGCGCATCCAAATTTTCCGGCTGAGATAAAATTGTATTAAATTAGAAAATTTTGCGGGTATTACAAGTATACTACTATTAACTTTAGCTTAAGCATTAGGCCAATGTTTTGAGCTTTAGAAATTGACTGCCTAGTTAGACCATCGAGCAGGTTGTAACAACCATTAAAAAGATAGTATGATGTCAAATCATTTGAATATAGAAAAGGAATACCATCCTTCACTTGAATACTTTAGTTTAGATTTAAATTTCTGTACTCTAAATTCCATTCATTACATAATTTCTTTTTGACTGATTCATGATCAAACATATATGAATCGGATTCGTATTGTGCTAGATTATGATTGATGTTGCATTCGTAAAAGAAGTATGAGCGCTTCTCAAATACTGCACTCTATTTGTATATCTGTTTATAATATAAACTCTTCAACGAGAATCACACTTTTATTGGCATAACCAATCTAGAATTTGTTTAATGGTTACAAATCACAACTTTACAGTACTTAAAAGATGTTAAGTTTTAGTTTCATGATGCATGTCTGTATAACTTTTTCTTATTCTTGTTCAATGTATTGGTTCAGGGACGTGAGAGATTAAACGGCAAACCAGTCTTTGTACTAATTGAAGCAGATTAACTACGATCAATTAATAAACGAAAATGCCGTCAATTAACATATATTGGATCTTCAAATATAGCATGGATATTAAGTTGTGGTTTAATGGCTTGCTACATAATTTAATGACGCCTGCGCATTGGGTATTGTTATATTTGTATTTTTTTTTTAAATGCTTATATATCGAGAGATTGTTTTATGTGGACATAACTATTTGTAGTTGTTTTCTGCCTAATCTCAGATTCATGATAGCTAATCAGAATGCAGCAGATTAATTTGTGGTTAATTGTATCTACTATTGATCGATAGATGAAGTCCATCAGTTACATTAAAAATTTATGCACAACTTCAGCACTTCCCCCTTGAGGGAATTAGATGATTTAAATAAGTGATAGCATTAGGCCTAATGTCACTTTAAAAATGAAGGACATTTTACTTTTTTATTGTGCACATTAAACACAGTACGTTAGCTTTAGTTTTATATATATAATAAATTAGGGATCACCGACATTGGAATATACTTTAGCAATATCCATTCACATTTGTTAGTTGTTACCGTCCTTCAATAAACTATTTTTCACATCTAAATGGAGCCTGCCGTAGCTGTTACTTATTATTAATTTGTTGACTTGATCAATTGATGCCTAATCATTGTCCTTAAGATAAACAAGTAATTTGTACGCTGTTGTTATTTTCTTTTAGAAAATTTTGTCAGAAGCATGAAATCTTTTGATAAATTTGTCAAAATCATTTTTTTTCAGGTATTTGCCAAAATCATAACTATATAATGAAAAAGCCTTAGAATATTTTCAAAAATATTAAATCATTCCAAATCCTCTGGTTCATTTCTTAATTTGGTTTAACAAATGTTTTTGGTTGAACTTGATTTTTTATGAAATTTATTCATTTTTTTTTGTTGAACAAAAAAACTTAAGATTTTTTGATTGAACCAACAAAAATTAGCCCCTAAAAACATCAAAGAAAAAATTCTCACGGTTCATTTCTTAATCTAATTCAACAATTTTTTTTTCAACCAAAAAATTGGATTGATATTTTTGAGGATGAAAAGTTTTATTGGTTCAACCAAAAGATATAAAACTTTTTTAGTTCAACTAAAACAACTCAATAAATTCTTTTGTTCGAAAAAAAAAATGAGTAAATTTTATTAAAAGTTGAGTTATGGTTAGGAGACTTTTGATATTTGTGTGGGCATTTTAGGATTTTATCAGAAATAGTGATATTTTTTGATAAATAGTTGTTTATAATATTGACAATGTTAAGAAATTAATGGATCTAACTTCATTCCAAAAGCTAGTTAGTTCATGGGAAGAGAATTGTCTAAATGATTTAAAGACTATCTTGATTATATTTTATTTAATGTGAGATTTTAAATTTTCTCACGCTCAAGATTGGATATTTGGAGCGTGGAGTTTGCAGGTCTGAACATCTGCGGATGACACAATATCAATCACAAGATAGACTCTGATACAATGTTAAGAAATTAGTAGTTTTAATTTCATCCTAAAAGTTAGTTCATGGGGAGATAATTGTTCAAATTATTATTTTGATCATATTTTTAATCAACGTGAGATTTAACGAATAACTTTTTGATTGACAAAAAAAAAGAAATTGATAAAAAAATCAAGGATATTTTATTAAAAAATGGGTTAAATTAAAATAAAATTGTCGAATGTGTTTGAGACATGAACCGCTACGGTTTGGAGAATTTTGATATTTGTGGGTCAATTTAGAATTTTATCAAAAAATAGTTATAGTTTTGACAAATAGTTATGATTTTGATAAATTTGTCAAAATTTCTACGCTTTTGTCCTTGACGTGTGATGTAATGAAGCATTATGATAATTTCAATATTAGCACTCCGTTTAAGGAAACTTAAAGTGAGATATGAGATTTAGTTTTCCAGCCCGTTAAAATTAAATATATTATCCTATTAAGAACTATTCTATTTTAGTACAAATATGGCTGTGCTTTCTTTCTGTTTGAAATAAAATATTTCATTTTTTTTTAAAAAAAAAATCGTACTTCTTATTCGTTCTATAGTAAGATTTGAGTTTTGACCAACTTAAGAAAAAGAGTTGTTTCTGAGTCAGCTTGTTAAATGTCACTGCAACACAACTAATTATTATTTAAAAATATTTAGAGCCTCTTTAAAAATTTTGTTAGTGTCTTTCTAAACTACTAAAAAATATTTTTCTTGAATAAAATAATATATTTAGGGACAAAATTTTCTACATCATCCGTCATATCATATTTTTATTTGATTAAAGGACAAATACTTTTTTTGAATTTATTTGATTTATTATTCAACTTTCCAACTTCTGTTTGTACATAATTCATATTTTTAAGCACTCACTCATCTCCTTGCCACATGGATCATCTCTCCATTCTTAATTAGCCCACTATTTTATATTTAGTACTTGTTCTAATTGAACTTGTTGGCTATTAATTATTACTTTTCAAGTTTCCAAGTTCTTTATTTGTCTATATACATAATAGTTTGGACAAGAAATATACATCATTCATTTTTTTAAAAGTATATGCTAATTAAAACACTCATGTATTGTTCAAGCAATGTATAATTTATCGTCTTCAATTAATGGAGACAATCTTTTGCATAAATGCGGGTTGACTTTTGCGGGATTAGCCAAAATATTAGTTATCTTGGAAGTCAACGGGTGTCTTTAAGAGTTCATCAGGAGTAGATTTGTGTTTAAATTCACTATAATTAGGATAATTTTCTTATACTTTTGTAATAAATGAACTGAACTGCACTTAATGCTAAATATATGGATACTAATTAGAGATATTCATGAATTCAAATGCCCATTAAATTAATCAGGTATGAACAAAACAAATATGATCAAATTAAGAATTGAATCCTAAATCTTTAAGTAGTATACAATATGTTATCATCAATTATAGGTGCTGTGCTACTCACGGTTGACAAACAAAATTAAATATTTGAATTGGAAAAATATATATGATTCATTTTCATCACCTACAGGCAAGTAATTAATTAATTCTACCATCTACAGTTGTGCAATGCAGGCCGGCAAATCAAGTTTGACTTAATTAGAACACAACTCAAAGAAAATTAATGATCCCTTTTTAATTATATGCATTTATTTATTTATTTTTGCAATCTAAACTCGTGGACAAATGAAGAAGAAGAAGAAGCATACTTGGTTTATAAATTAATGGATTATGCTAATAATGACAATAAAATTAATTATCTGCTTAGAAGCGATAATAGTATATTCATCACATGTTAAACTTACTTGGTTTTAATTAATTTCTCTCCACTTATAGAAACCAGTCTCCAATCCCTTCCAACTGACAGGGCTCTTTCTCTCTCTCTCTCTCTCTCTCTCTCTCTCTATATATATATATATATATATATATATATATATATATATATATATATATATATATATATATATATATATATATATATATATATATATATATATATATATATTTATTGAACTCAACTTAACCAAAAGTAGGGTGTCCAATTGATTTAAACCGAACCGAACTAGAATTTTTTTGAAATGAAAATCTAAATTGAAAATCGAAAATCAAACGAATCAAAAATTTTTTGGAATGAAAATCTAAATCGAAAACCGAAAACTGAGCCAAATATGAGATAAACCGAACCAAACCGAACATAAGTCGGATTTGGTTGTTTTACCTTGTTTAAATGAAAAAAACTGAAGTCATGGATGACAACCAGAGAAAAAAAGGAGAGAAAGTGAGAAACCCTAACCAGCTAATAAAGATAAAAAGTACTTTTTAAAATTATTTTATATATTTCTCAAACTCCGGGACCGAAGCCAAACCGATTATTTCTTATTCAATTTCAGTTTGATTTCGAACTGAACCAACCAAGGACCAAACCGAACCAGACTGACAATTTCAGTTCGATTTTTCGGTTCAGTTCGGTGTGACCCGAATAGTGGACACAATTAACCAGAAGTTCTCCAAAAATAAATGAAACCGTTACTAATCATTTCTTAACTACTCATTTTTATTATTTTCAAGAAAAACACGATGTAGAAAACAATAAAATGGCTTCTAAAGTTTGAAATGTTTTCAAATCAAACTCAAGTCGGCTTTCACTGGAAATCAATATATACATTTATCGCCATAACTATATGAAATACGATCCAAAAAGTAGTAGATATTAGTATTTGTAATGAGCTGAAATTAGTACACTTCGAATACTTGATTAAGCTACGTATTGAATTACTAATGCAAAAGGAATTATATGCTCACTCTAATTTGCATCCTCAGCAGTCAACACTGCTTTGTTGATGAACCACTGAAAAAGAAATCTCTAGCTGTTGATCATTAGGATGGCAAGGGATTCAAGCTTTACATTCGCTGTCCAATCTGGTTCAAGTACTTTCAATCATGCATACCTCTTTCTTGCCTCTTATCCTTATTTTATATCTATTTTATTGATTTCCACCAACAAAATTCTTCACCTACTCCTTTGAATTCTCTTCAGTTTAAGAACAAACATGCTGCTATTCATGCTTCTAATGCCTCATATTTAATTTTTGTTTGTCACACAAATCATAATTAGTTACTTCAACTTCCAATCTGTGTTTTACAAAATCAAACAGAACCAAAAAGAAAAAAAACTTATCTAACCAAGTAAAAATGATCGAATCAGTCAAAACAATTCCAATATTGAACTATGTCCAACCAAGGCTTTAAATTAAAGCATTGCTTCTTAATTTGCAGCTGCCGTGTTTAGCAGAGTAGAAGTCAATCCCTAATCTTCCAATTTAATATTCTTCATGTCCTATCTTCACCAAACTTCATTAAATTCTCCTCTTAATTTTTGTTTCTCGCATTAATTATGGTGTACTCAACTCCCAATCATTTGCATTCATGTGGCTTTCGAATCCTTTAAATTACTTCCAGTTTGTGTTGCAACAGCAATTCTTAATTTGCATATGCTTTGTGGCAGAGAATGAAGTCAACCACCTCCTCTTCTTCCTACCTTCTTGCTTGTATATAAATAGCTCTTGCAACATATTCTCCAACTAACCTCCATTGTTCTTCCCTTCTCCACCTCCATCGAAGCCAAAGAAATGGAGGCATTGTGGAGCTCATTTGACACCACCATGTCAAACGAGGACTGTGAAATAATGGCATTGACACACTTATTTGAGCAAGATCTCCATGACCCGAGCTCTCGGCCTCCATTAATGCCATGCTTCTCTGATACTGTTGCTGGTTCTTCTTCTTCTTCCTCTTATTACTATTCATCAGAGATAGGCAACACCTGCTCAAATGGTGCTTGCTTTAGTGCCTCACATTTTGGCAATGGCAGCAATTATTATCTGAGTGATGCAGTTCCTCTGATTCAAGAGCCATTCATTGGGGCAATTCCAGTCTCTCCACTGGGAGATGTGAATCCCTTGAATGATGAGACAACAAGCAGCAATGAGACTGGAGATCCCCATATGTTGAAGCTCAAGAGAAAGTTGGAGGAGGATCTATCTTCTGAAAGCTTGAAAATGGTCCGGGTTTCATTGAATGTGAGCATAAATTTCTGATTAAATTTTGAATTTTTGTTAGTAGTCATGAGTTTGTGCTTAAGCCTATTAGCACAAATATCTGTTTCCATTTGATCTTTTTTGCATTTAAATAGAGAGATCAAAATGCAGGTCACAAAGAGTGCAAAGAAAGTAGCATCCAGTAGAGCTCAGAAGAGGAGTGCAAGATGTGATGAGGACACCACCACCACCACCACCACCACCACCATGATTTCTCTCAATTCGTGCAGCTACACCTCAGAGGATGACTCAAAATCCTTGCAAGGTCTCCATGGAAGTAACAGAGCAGATCAAGAGCCATCAACAAATCCCCAAAGTCTTTATGCAAGAGTAAAACTTTTAATTCACAAACACAGATTTATTGATTGAATTCATCTGATTCTTACTTTGGGTCATATTCTAATCCTCGCTTTCATCTTTTGTTGCTTGAATGCAGAAGAGGAGAGAAAGAATTAATGAGAGACTAAGAACTTTACAGAACCTGATTCCAAATGGAACCAAAGTAAGTTTTATATGCGAGGGCTAATAAACTGCTACAATTGATGGTCAAAATTCATGGTATATTATTAATTGAAACCATGGGAACTGAAAATGATATCGTTTAACAGGTTGACATAAGCACAATGTTAGAAGAAGCTGTCCATTATGTGAAGTTCTTGCAGATGCAAATAAAGGTGGAGTCCAAACATCCTACTTTAGCTTCTTTTTCACCTTAATTTTAGAAAGAATCATATTTGAATATTAGCTTCTTTTGGTGCAATTGGAACTGATGCCTTTTGTTTTTTTGTCTCTTTCTCTTCTCTGCTGAATATGATGCAGCTGCTAAGCTCGGATGAACTATGGATGTATGCTCCAATTGCTTACAATGGAGTAAACATAGGACTTGATCTAAAGATTACTCCACCAAATTAATAGCTAGTGGGATGCTCCAACAATGCTCAAAGACCATAAGCTAACACTAAATGTTTCTCCTTTATTTTTTCTTCTTTTTCTGAAGGCAAATAATTATGTGGTTTGATATGTATACGATTATCAGCATGTTTAAGACACACACACACACATATATATATATATATATATATATATATATATATATATATATATATATATATATATATATATATATATATATATACAAACAAGTATGTGAAGAATTTAATCATCCATCTCCAAAAAAAAGTGAAAAAATACATGTCTATATTTAATATCAGAATGTAGGACCTCTTTTGAGTTATAATAATCGACTGAGAAGGGAGTATTGCTGCAGAATGAAATGTAGATTTTGGGACAAAAATATTTTTCAAATTATTTGTGATTTGTAATCTTCTGATGCAATTGCTAATACAATAACATAATATTCTTGTGTATGGCGTACGATGATGTCAAAAAGATAGTTTTGACATACACCTTCATCTTTTTTTATTCAAGCTTGAAAAGATGGACATTTTTTTAAAAAAGAAAAACTAACCCCCCAAAAAGGTCACCCCCTACTCACTAACGGGGGTAAAGGGAGCAGTGAGCCCTAGCCGTGCTTCCCTCGCCAGTCACATGCGCAGAGGTATATTCCTCTCGGGGTGATGTATTAATCAAACCAGAAGATACATTGTCCTTTACAACATAAGGTTCAATACAAGATTTCCCTTTGGCTGAGGAATTATTTGCAATATAACTCTGACCAAAACTAGTAAATTTATTCAATACATCATCAGGTGGAATTATTTCATAGAACAACTCCCTTGGATCTTGTATTGCAGCTACATGAGAAGGCTCTCCAATTACCAGGTGAGACTGGTTTTCCCCTCTAGCATTCAAATGATTCCCTCCTTTGCAAGAACTCTCATCCTGCTTGGACCACCATCTAGATTCCATAGTATTTCCTTCCATAATTTCCTGGAGATACCACTCTGGTTTATGAACAACCTGAATATCCACCTCTACACCTGCATTACTTCCACTCATATCAGCTATAGTAGTTGGATTACAACAGTTCAAAAGAACCTTCATACAACCAGCATCTACACAACCTACTTCCCATGAGAAGCTATAACTCTTTGATAAACTAAAACCTGCAACATTATGAGCAGAATAGTTAAGTCTTCTACTAATATGGTTCCACATTATGCCTTCAAAATCTTTCTCCAACCTTTTTATCTTTTTCACCAACCAAAGATCTTTACATGCAGCAACACTTTTACCATTCAGTATATTAATAGCTTTCTCACAATCAGAATAAACTCTCAGTCGTTTCACATTCCTCTCCCTTGCATTTAACACCCCAAAACAAATAGATTTCAGCTCAGCCTGCAATGAACTCTCTGCTTTTTCCACTTGTCCACCAGCAAAAATACAACTTCTTCCTTTGAAAGCAACACACCCACTGCTTGCCTCATTTGAATTCTTCCAAGCTGCATCGCAACAAAGATCAACCCAGTTACTTTCATCATTCATTTCTATACCACTCCTCTCCTGCTTAGGCCAGCTTGTGACAGATTCACTTTTCCCCCTGGATTCCATTATGTATTCATTGATACAATTGATAGCATTTCTGAAAATACTATTCAAACCCCTGCAACTCCCTTTGTGCGTCCCCTCATTTTTATTTTTCCATAGAGCCCATAATGAAACAGCAATAAAATCAGTAATGAATAGAGTTGACACTTTTTCATATCCATTCCCCTCATCCAGCCATTTCCCTTCACTCCATTCTTCCAAATATTTAAATCCAACTCCTAATTCCCTTTCTACCAGCCTCCAGTATTCAGTAGCAAAGCAACAATTTTAAAAAAAGTGATCAATTACATCCTCACCATTTTTGCATATATAGCAACATGACTTATCCTCCACCTTTGAAACCAACCTGAGGTTGGTAATCTCTTCCATAATAGTTTCCAAATGAAACACCTTTACCCTTTGAGGCATGGTTCAAAAAATCGTACCGTACCGGGCAGTATGCTCGGTTTTTACCGGTTTTTGAACTTACCGGTATACGAGATATTTGGTATGGGAGAATACCGGGTATCTCGGTAAATACCACCCGGTATGAGACGGTATTTATCACATACCGCCCATACCGGGCGGTTTAGTGTCATACCGGGCTATATAGCCGTTGCTACCGTGGCTGACAGCCATGTCGGGCTGTCGGCCACATAGCATGTCATGACAATACCGCCCGATTTGGGCGGTATTGATCAAATACCGCCCATACCGGGCGGTATTGGGTGTCATACCAGGCGGTTTCACCCGATATGATGTACAGTACCCCCAAACGGCTATAGAGCCGTTTGGGGCCGGGTTTGGCTTGTTTTGGGGGCTATATAAACCCCCCAAAACACTCCTTTCACCCTCACTCACCCCTCTACCCATCTAAACTCTCAATCTCTCTCAATCTTTCTCAATCTCTCTCTCTCTAATCTTTTTTTTATTAATTTCCACGTCGAAATTCTGTAGAAATGGCGCCGAAATCTCAAGACGACCACGCATGGCAGCACGGTCATCGGTTGGAGAAGGCTCATCACTGGCAATGCCTCCACTGCGATATGATTTCACGTGGTGGAGGCATCACTCGATTAAAGCAACACTTGGCCGGAGGATATGATGATGTCGTCAATTGCCCCAAAGTACCGGCCGAAGTCCGAAAGATGTTCAAAGCGCAACTCAACAACAAGAAGGAGCAACGTCTTAAGAATGCAGCTCAACAAGCCGAGTTCGACCAACGAGCTACCCAAGATGTTGGCGATGGCCATTACGAGGCTCGGGGTGGCCATTACGATGCTCGGGGTGGCGATGACAACGAGGATCCAGAACTTGAAGCCGGCATCCGAGCTTTATTGGAGCATGCTGCATTCGAACGAGATCGGATGTATTATCCTGGATCTCAATTCGAGTATGGCTGCGGCAATAGCATCGGTGGCATAAGCAGCGTCGGCTCAACTTCGGCTGCCGGAGCAATGGACCGAAGCGGTTCAATTCCCTCCGGTCCTTATATTGGTTGGAGTTGTAGCATGAGAGCACCTCAAACTCAGAGCAAAGGAGGCAGCAAAGGAGGGCCAGGAGGCATTCATGGATTCTTCACAAACCTCGGAGCAAGTGGTAGGAAAACTAATGTTGATGTTTCTGATCTTGATCCCAGGGTATTTCCTCCTCCATCATCAAAGCAACCACGCATAGACGATGCTTGGGCCAAGAAGTGGGAGTTGGGGAGAGCGATCTCCAAATGGTTCCACTTCAGCCGAATTCCCGCAAATGCAGCCAACAACCCATACTACCGAACTATGGTGTCTACTATCCAAAAAGTAGGCCCAGGTATTGCCCCTCCAACTCCGTATGAAATTTCAAGACCTTACCTTGAAAAAGAGGTCAATGAAATAAAATAATGGATCGACGGAATAAAGCTACAATGGATGGACTACGGATGCAGTTTAATGTGCGATAGTTGGACCGGACCAACACGGATGAGCATCATCAACTTCCTCATTTGTTGCAACAGGGGGTTGTTTATCACAAGTCGGTTAACTCTTCTGATGAAATCCATGACGACTACTACATTTCGAAGTTGATGACGGAGGTGATCGAGGAGATTGGATCTCATACCATTGTTCAAGTTGTAACCGACAATGGAGCCAATTTCAAAAAGGCAGGTGAGATAATTGAACAAGATTATCCTCATATATGTTCGACTTCATATGCAGCCCATTGTGTAGACCTCATGATGAAAGATATCAGTGATATACCGATGGTGAAGTCGACGGTGAAGAGGGTGCAACAAATTACGCGCTTCATATACAACCACACATGGGTATACGCCCTTATGAGAAAATTTACAGAAGGTATTTTTTAAAAATAATTTGTAGTATTTATTTATTAATTAGTTTAGGTGATAATTACTAATAATAATTCCATATTTTAGGTGAAATTCTTCTATCGGGAGCGACTCGTTTTGCAACAAACTTCATCACATTAAAGTCGCTCCAACAATGTAAGGCGGGCCTTCGATCAATGTTCACAAGTGAGGAATGATCTACATCAAGATATGTCGAAAAAACTGATGGAAAGCAAACCGAGAAGAACGTCCTCAACACATGCTTCTGGGATTGCATCGCGGAGATAATCGTCATCGTAGAAGCATTGTACAAGGTTCTACGACAGGTGGATATGGAAAAGACGCCTCAAATGGGTCATATCTACCACTACATCCACCAAGCACAAGAAGAAATCAAGAGGGTTATGATTTCTCCAACTAAGTATAAATCCTTCATTGACATTATCTTGCAGAGGTGGGAGAATCAAATGGGTCGTCACATACACATCGCGGGTAATTTTTTATTTAATTTTAATTCATTATGCTAAATTACTTATTAAATTTATAATTTTTTATAGGGTATTATTTAAATCCCGCATACCAGTATCAATATGATCTTGGAACGATGGATAGTTTGTTATATTCGCTTCGCAAGGTCATACAACGAATGACGACATCAACTAGAGAAGCGGCACAAGCTCTAAATAAATCAAGATATTTCCGAGATTCAAGTGGCAATTTCGGAGATCCATTTGCAATGTCGTGTCGAGATTCTATGGATCCAGGTAGATATAATTTTTTTTCAATTTATTTATTAATGATAAAATTGGTAATCTCGTTACTAATATTAATTTTAAATCTATTGCAGTTGAATGGTGGTTGCAATTTGGAACCAAAGCTCCAACTCTTCGGAAGATTGCAACACGCATCCTCTCGCAAACCACATCATCAAGTGGATGCGAGAGGAATTGGTCGACCTTCGCCTTGATTCATACCAAGCCGCGCAACCGGCTTTCATATGCCCGATTAGAGAAGCTAGTATACGTTCATTACAACATGTGGCTTTGATTGCGGGCATTACAAAATGAAGATAAAGAGATTCAACATGTAGATCCGTTCGATGTCGAGTTCGTCCAAGGCGATGCACACCTGATAATTGATTGGTGGAGTGCAATGGAGAGCGACCAGCCTCTTCTTGATGAACCGGGCGAATCACCTTGGCCTTCACCAATTATATCTGATGCACTTGAGTCTGAGAGCCAACCAAAAGACAAGGCCATTACTCCCTTGGGCTCTCAACGAATTCGGCAAGCAAAACGTCGATCCGAATCAGACTCTCCATCTTCCCAATCAAAGGGAAAAAAGAAGGCAACATCTTCAAAGGCACAAGGCAAAGCCAATGGTAAACGGCCAATTGATCCTTTGGATGCGATTGCAGAAGTAGAAGAGGACAAAGAAGATGAGTCCTCCGTTCATAGCAGTAGCAGCACACAAGACGGAGGAGATGATGATGATGATGGAGAAGACACCGTCGTGCCATCAACACCGACACTTGTTGATCTGTGGACAAATGAGCAATACTTCGATCACACCACCGAAGATGAGGATCATGGTGCTAGAACTAGAGGATCAACTAGGATCAAGGTGTACGAGAAGAGAGGCCGGCGTCGAGGTGGACCGACAGCTTTGCAAGATTACCATCACGATATAATGAGTAGTTTGCAAGAGGTTTCTGAATCAATCTACTCTGTATCTAGTACTTACTCAATTGATGATATAGGGTTTAGTTCTTGGAATCCCAACAAAGAAACGCTAATGTCAATGTGGTATAATGGATACCAAGGTATTATTCAATGGGAAAATTTTCAAATATGGGCATTAGAGACCTACGGTGTTGACCTTAGTCGTGTATGTCCCCAAGCCCAACATATGTATGGGGTACGATGGACGTCATTTGTCCGCATTTTAAACATTGTATTCATGTATTTGATATTTGAATATTGATTTTAAGCTTTCTTCATCAATTATGTGTTAATGGAGAGTTGGAGTTATTTCTAACCCCCCAAAAAAAAAAAAACCCGGCCGGTATGCATTTTCATACCGGTCCGTACCGTATGTCGGTACGGTACGGTACCGGTATTTTAAACCATGCTATGAGGAATGTTCATCTTCCATATTTGCTTCCAATTAATGCTAGGATTTAGATTCCTCTCCCTACTCTTCAAGTACCAATAGGCTGTTTTAGACTTGAGTTTCCCTTCAAAATTTCCTGCCCACACCCATCTATCATTTCCTTCCTTGTTATCAATTACCATTAGTTCAATGTTTTCTATCAGTATCTTTCCAAAACATCTTCCCAGAACACATGAATTCCATGAATCTTGACATATTAACTGACTTACATTGCTCATTTTTTCCAATTCCTGTACATTTATAAAAGTGGGCCAGTAGTTTAAACTTTAAAGGCAGCTCCCCTAGCCAGGGGTCATCCCAAATACTTGTTTCAACACTATTGACAATACTAACTCTTAGGCCATCTCTCAATTTTCCCATACTTGTTTTTATTATTTTGATACCCCAAGAGTTCTTTTTCCTTTCAATGCCATTCCAAGGGTGTATAACCTTATATTTCTGCCATAGGAACTTGCACCAAGACTTATCTTCTGTATTTAACAAAGGAAGTAATCTTCTAGCTATAAGTGAACTCTTCATGATTTTTAGATCCCTTATACCAAGGCCACCCATATTCTTATTTAAAGTAATAACATCCCAACTTATCAGGTTTGCATGCCTCCTTTTGTCACCATTTCCCCAGAAAAATTCTCTATTTGCCTTTGTAATTTTATCCAATGTATTCTCACCGACCCAAGATGTCATAAGTGAATGGACTGGTATAGAACACGCAATTGTGTTGATCATAATATTTTTTCCAGCTTGAGATAACATCCTATTTGCCCAAAAATCAACCTTATCAATTACTTTCCTCACCAACTTATCCTGATGTAACTTGCTCAATCTCTTCGGGGAGATGAATGTTCCCAAATAATGCATTGGAAACTTCCCTTCTTTCATGTTAAATATCATGCTAATCTCATGTTTCAGCTTCAAATCACACTTTGCAGGAAAAAATATTACAGATTTTATACTATTTATCTTTTGGTCAGTCAATCTGCAATAAGTATCCAGAGCCTTTTTTAACCCCAAACAAGATCTTTTATTCCCTTTTATTACACAGATAATGTCATCTGCAAAACACATGTGACTGAGTGTAAAGTTTCCACATTTAAAAGGCACAATTTCACCCTTTGAAACTTCCTTTCTAATGATTTCTGACAACAACTGCTCCAGGATATTATTGGATCCCCCCCTGTCTTATCCCTCTGAAACTCTCAAAGCTCTGAGAGGTGATTTCATTGATTCTACACTGAAATTTTATCCCCTCCAAACATCCTTTTAACCATTTGATCCAAATTTGAGGAAAGCCCATATTGAATAGACAGCCTGCCAATTCACCTTGTCGTAGGCTTTCTCCAAGTCTACTTTCAGAATTATGAATGAAGCCTTAGCTTTTGAAAAATAGAAGGAGTTCACTACTTCATTTAGAATTAAAATATTATCATGCATCAGTCTACCAAGAATGAATGCATTCTACTCCTCACTGATAACCTTATTAAGAAGAGGCCTTAGCCTGTTAGCAAGTGTTTTAGCAAGAATTTTGTAAACCACATTGCATAAGGCAATGGATCTGAATTCCATGACCATATTTGTCTTTTCATTCTTAGGTAACATTACCAAGATAGTATCATTCCATCCTTTTGGAACTTCAGTGTAGAATTTTTCCATCTCAACCTTCAGATTCTCCTTTATAGTTTCCAGCAATGCTTAAAAAACTCAGCAACAAAACCATCCTTGCCGGGACTCTTCCCTTTACCCAATCCTCTAACAACATATTTTATTTCCTGCAATTTAAAAGGTTTGCAAAGATTCTCTCTGTCAATGTCAGGTATTTTCCTCCATTCTAGTTGCTGACATAGATTAGCATATCAAAATCAATCAAGTCTCTTTCCTTCCAAAGATTAGCATACCATCTAGCAAAGCAGTTTGTAATATCTACACTGTTAGACCAGATAAGTCCATCTTCCTCTATTTTTTCAACCAAACTTTTCCTTCTTTTCATTTTGACTAGGTTATGAAAGAACTTGGAATTTTTATCTCCAAATTCAACCCAATTCAGTCTAGCTTTTGACCATCACTTTATTTGTATTTGTCTATTCAAGGCAATTATTTTGTTACTTGTGGCTCTCAGCATTCCCTCTTCCATATCAGATAGCAGCCCTTTCTCTTCTTTTTCTTCCAACTTATTCAATCTGGTAATAGAGAGTTTGAGGTTCCTCTCTAGGTTCCCAATATCCTCCCTATTCCACTTCTGTAGTCTTTCCTTCAACACATCTAACTTTTGTACGAAACCCTTTCCTCCTGCATCTGAGGTCCAGCAGTCTTTGACAATTCCTCTTAGCTCAGGATACTGAAATCAGAACTGTTCGAAGATAAAGTTATTTTCACCAATTCTCCTTCTCACTTCTTTTTCACACTTCACTAAAATTGGCCTATGATCAGAACATAGCCTCTGCAAGTGCTCTACTTTTAATACAAAATCCCAGTCCATCCAAACTGAATTATATAGTGTCCTATCTAATCTTGCAAAAAAAATCTCCTTATCTTTCCTGTTGTTGGACCATGTGAATTGAGGCCCCTTGAAGCCAGCATCTATAAGTCCAGTATTATTCACAAAATTCCTGAACTCCTCCACTGATTTTTTATTATGGAATCCTCTTCCTCCTCTCTTCTTAGTAGCATTCAGAATACAATTTAAATCCCCCACTAATAACCAGGGAATATTTGGAATGTCCAATTCACTTAGCATACCCCACAGCAAACCTCTTTCTTTCTTTCTTTCATTTGTGCTTGCGTAAATCCCTGATAGGAAAAAGCTCCTGCCTTTATTCAATTCAACCACCACATTAATTGATTGTGAGTTCTTGAAAACAACCTTCACTTTCATTTTCTCTTTGTTCCAGAAAAGTATAATGCTGAGGTATCTTCTCACTGGCTACAACAGTATCTTCTCATTTCTTGTTTCTTTTTTTTAGCAAAGCTGAAGCTTCAGTCTCCTCTAGATGAGTCTCTTGTAACAAGACCATGTCCACTTTATGAGTATTTATTAACATGCTGAGGTACTCTCTGGCATCCTTTTTAGAGCCCCCCTTATATTCCATGATAGCAGATTCATTTTGTTGAACTTTATGTGTTCAAACCATCATGACATTCCCCTGGATCCCCTTATCATTGAACATCTCCTTAGAATACCTTCTTTTCTTCAATTTTGCATACCTATAATCTATAGGTACATTTACCAAGTTTTTATTCTCTTTGAGACTTTTTCTAGCTTTCTGATTAGAGTTGGCAATGATTCTGGAGATCTCTAGATCAATCCCATCCTCCATGAAATCAACCTGACCATCTTTGTTGTCTATAATCCTTGAGAATGAATCTGCAAGTTTCTTTGCTAACAACTCCAGTTCCACATTTTTAGCATCATTTCTGACTGATTTCCCTTTTTTCCTCTCCTCCCTGTTAGCAAAGAAGATGATTCCCTCATTCTTTGTCATAGAAGTTTCCTTTTTTTGATTCACCCATTACCACATCAATGCCACTGCATATATTTTCCTTCCCAACATCCATCTTTTTAAGCTTCTCTTTGTTCATGTCCTTCTTCAAGTATATAGGAGAATCTCTTTTCCCTCCTACAGCCTTACATTTGCCTTTTCCTATCTGATGCATTAGCTTCACATTCTCCTTTATTACATTGCTTTGTTCAAAACTCTCTTCCATTACAATTCTGTTCTCCCCATTAACATCAAAAGTCGGGTTATTAAGCACCACAAAGGGGTTTGCTGTTCCTTCTTTCTTGTTTCCATTAACAAAAGGTCTTCTTCTCCTCTTTTGAACTTGAACCCAGGGTCCGAGAAGACTTTCTTCAATATCTTCCTTACTTCCCTCCTCCATATTTGTAGGATTCAGGACTTTATCTTCCATTAGCTTACAGTTTTCTACATGTTAAAGATAACAATTTTTATATTGTATTTATTGTTGGTATAGGTTAGCTTATATTATTCCTAGGCTTAGCTTATGGTGTCTCTGGCTTATATATAGGTCTTCTCTATGATTAATGTAATGGAGGCTTTAGGGCTCAACATGGTATCAGAGCAGCCCTAGAATTTTTCCACAATTTTTTTTTTCCTAGTTTTTTTACTGTTCCTGCGCACTTACTGTTCGGCGTTCACTGTTCATGCACCGTTATTGTTCGGCGTTCACTGTTCCTGCGCCGTTACTGTTCAGCGTTTACGTTCCTATGCCGTTACTGTTCGGCGTCTCTCCTGCGCCTTCCACGCGGCTCCTCCCTGCGTCTTCTTGGCTCGGCGCAGACGCTCGCGAAGTCGAACAAGCATCGCCTCTCCATCGTCTTCCTATCGGACCGCCGACGTAGAATCCAGCCTTCGTCATCTCAACGGCGAGATCTTCTCTTCCTTCTTCGTCCTCCGCCGGCGTAGAAACCTCGGCAGTTCCTTGAACCAGACGCGCCAAGAAAGGGCGCTTCCTTCTTCTTCCTCCGCCGGCGTAGAAGCCTCGGCAACCCCTCGAACTAGACGCGTCGCGCTGATCGCCTCTCGAACCAGAGAAAGGCTCGATCGACGAGGTAGACGCGGGCACCCTCTCCTTTGTCGGGCGCCTGTGTGACGGGCGCCAATTTTTCTCCAAGCCGGCTTCTCCAGGCGCGGCTCCAAGTCGGCTCGGCTCTAAGCCGGCTCCAGTCAAGCTGAGCCGTTTCTGAGCTGTTTTCAAGCCATTTCTGAGCTGAGTTTCTACAGCACTCCAGGTTTTTGGTTCCAACACGGGATTTTTTTCTGTCAATTGCTTCATTTGATACTGCTTTATAAAGAATGTCAAACTCTATGGTGGATCCCAAAACTGCAACTCTGAGTACTTCTATCAAACTTAATGGTACAAATTATATTCTCTGGTCTCGTGCTTTTCGTGTTTTTTGTGGTTCTCAGAAGAAGATTAAACACCTTGAAGATGATCCTCCTGATTCAGCCGATATTGAAAAATATTCTGATTGGGAGGCAAACGATTATGCGGTTCTCTCATGGATGATCAATAGTTTGGAGGCGCAGATTGCCTCAACCGTTATTTTTCTTGATACTGCTAAGAGCATGTGGGATTCCCTCAAAAAAACATACTTTCAAGATGCAAATATCTCCAGAGTTTATACCTTGTACTCGGATATCTTTAATATGAAACTTGAGGGTGCATCAATTCAAGAGTTCTACGCCACCTTAAAAGGAAAAGCAGATGAATTGACCGAATATCATCCTTTCACCGCTAATGTTTCAATACAAAGAAAACAAAGAGAGGAATTTCTTGTTGCAAGGTTTCTATCCTCTCTACCACCGTCTCTTCATCATGTCAAGTCCCAGCTCATGGTAGATAGTACCATTCCTGATCTCAGAAATGCTATGGCCAGAATTTTGAGAGTTACTGAACTCAATCCTCCTCCTGCCTCTTTTCCTACAGGAGATAACTCAGCACTTATTGCCGGAGGTAGAGGCCACTAGGGTCGTGGTGGTGGTAGAACTGGAGGAAGGGGGAGAGGTAGAAATTCCTTTTCTCCGTGTATACATTGTGGGAGAACCAATCATTCTCCTGACAGGTGCTGGCAAAAGTTTGGAAAACCTTCTCATGCTAAAGCTGCTATATCTACTCAACCTCTCAACAATAGTACAATGAAAATCAAAAGGAGGAGACTATTTGTGTCTCTAAGTCTGAATATGAAAAGTTCATGCAAGCAGTCACTTCCTCAGCCATGGCTTCCTCCTCTGGGACTGCGGCTATTGCTTCTTCTGGTATGTCTTGGATTCTTGACTCAGGTGCTTCCAATCATATGTCAGGTCATAGGATTATTTTCTCTAACTATAACCCTGAGTCTAACCCACCACATGTCCGCATTGCCGATGGCTCTACTTCTCCTATACATGGTCTTGGCACAATCACTGTTTCGAGCAATCTTAAATTAGATAGAGTTTTTCATCTTCCAAAATTTCCTGTGAATCTACTTTCCATTAGTTAACTTACCAAAAGTCATAATTGCTCTGTAACTTTTTTTCCTTCTCATTGTGTGATACAGGATCTAGAGACGAGGAGGAAGATTGGTGGGGGAGCTGAAACTGGAGGAATTTACCTGTTATCCACATGCGTTCTTATCGCCCACCACTCCATCACTACATTTCAATGGCACTGTCGATTAGGCCATCCCTCTATTCAAAAGCTCAAGTCAACCATCCCTAAGTCTGTGTCCTGTTCTCCTTTCAAATGTGAAGCTTGTGAGTTAGGTAAACATCATCGGGTGCCCTTTCCACAAAACTCAAGTCCTCGTAGAGAGTCTATTTTTGAACTTATTCGTTCTGATATTTGGGGTCTAGTCCTGTAGTGAGTCGTTTGGGATACAAGTATTTTGTTACTTTTATAGATGACCACACTCATATGACTTTGGTGTTTCTTTTAAAAAATCGATCTGATGTGTTTCATGTCTTTCAAACCTTTTATCTTGAAATAAAAAATCAGTTTGACACCTCCATTAAAATTCTTCGAACTGATAATGCTCGCGAATATCTTTAGTCTGATTTTGTAAAATTTTGTGCCTCCTATGGTATTATTCATGAGACCTCATGTCCCTACACATCCCAGCAGAACGGTGTTGCTGAACGCAAAAATCGTCATCTTCTAGATGTGGCTAGGACACTTATGTTTCACATGAATATTCCTCGATATCTATGGGGGATGCTGTTCTCACTGCTGCATATCTTATTAATCGTGTTCCTTCATCTGTTTTAGGGGATAGGTCACCATTCTCCGCTGATGTCTCCTTTTTTGAAGATATTCCCTACTTCACCTCTACACCGAGTCTTGGAACTCCTATTTGGGAGTTCGTTCCCCTACCTCCACCTCTTTCTTTTATTACCCATCACTCCGATGAGTCATTGTCTCGTGCTCCTCCCTTGTTAGTCTATCAAAGAAGACATAAAGATACAGGTGAACTCTCCAAACAAGCTACTCTGCCAGCTCCGAATCACTCTCAAGATCCTCTGTCCAAAGTTGACCTTCCCATTGCTTTACGAAAAGGTAAGCGGAGTTGTACTGCTCATCCCATTAGCAATCATGTATCCTTTGCTCAACTATCATCCTCGCTTCGCCAGTTTGCTTTCTATTTGTGTTCTGTTTCCATTCCCAGGATATATCAAGATGCTCTGCTTCATCCTAAGTGGAAGAGTGCCATGGATGAGGAGATGGATGCTCTCAGAACCAGACGGACCTGAGAACTTGTTCCACCTCCTCCTGGCTCTAAACCAGTTGCTTGTAAGTGAGTGTTCAACTTAAAATATCTTCCTGATGGATCCATTGAACGGTACAAGGCTCGCTTGGTGGCAAAAGGTTTCACACAATAATTTGGTGTAGACTACTTTGAGACTTTTTCTCCTGTGGCCCGGTTAAACTCTGTGAGGATTCTCATCTCTCTTGCCATAAATCTGAATTGGCCCATGCATCAAATGGATGTTAAGAATGCATTTCTTTATGAGGACTTGAGTGAGATTGTCTTTATGGAGCAACCTCCTGGATATGTTGCTCAGGGGGAGAATCTAGTGTGTCACATCAAGAAAGCAATTTATGGCCTAAAACAAAGTCCTCGAGCATGGTTTGACAAACTAAGCAAAGTTGCATCTACTATTGGGCTAAAGGAATGTAAATCTGATCACTCTATTTCTATGAAAAAAATATTTGCTGGTTGTGTTATTCTTGTGGTGTATGTGGATGACATCTTACTCACTGGCAATGATAGCAATGAAATTGAGATAGTAAAAGCTCATCTGAAAAAACATTTTGTGACAAAGGATTTGGGCCGTCCAAGGTACTTTCTTGGCATTGAGTTTGCCTATTATGAGACAGGGGTGGTACTTCCGCAGAGGAAATATGTCATGGATCTCCTGAGTGAGGTAGGCATGCTTGGATGCAGACCTGCCAGTATACCTGTTGATATAGGTGCTGCTCCTGAGCTTGAAGGTGACAAAGACTTCAAGGACCTTATGAGATTTAGAAAGTTAGTTGGGAAACTTATTTATCTGACTGTCACCCGTCCTGACATCTCCTACGCTGTTGGTGTTGTTAGTCAGTTCATGCATCAGCCGAAATATTCTCATTGGAATGCTCTGTTAAAAATTCTACACTATATCAAGAGTGCTCCTGGTAAAGGCTTGTGGCTCAGGAAAAACGGTCACATTAAAATAGAGGGGTACTCTGACGCAGATTATGCTGGGTCCATCTGTGATAGAAGATCCACCTCGGGGTATTGCACGTATGTTGGAGGAAACTTGGTCACGTGGAGGAGTAAGAAACAAAATGTGGTTGCTCGCTCAAGTGCCGAGGCTGAGTATAGGGCCATGGCTCATACCACATGTGAACTAATGTGGGTCAAAAGTTTTTTAGGAGAACTAGAGTTCTCTTCTGATAAGCCTATGACGATGCACTGTGATAATCAGTGTGCTATTCATATTGCAAATAATTCGATCTTTCACGAAAGAACAAAACATATTGAAGTCAACTGTCATTTTATTCGAAATGCTATTCTTTCCAAGAAGATTATCACGCCTCATGTCTCCTCTCAGGATCAAATTGCTGATATTTTCACTAAAGCTCTCAACTCGACTCGGTTCAAATTACTATGTGACAAGCTGGGCATGATTGACACTATGCTCCAACTTGAGGGGGAGTGTTAAAGATAATAGTTTTTATATTGTATTTATTGTTGGTATAGGTTAGCTTATATTATTCCTAGGCTTAGCTTATGGTGTCTCTGGCTTATATATAGATCTTTTCTATGATTAATATAATGGAGGCTTTAGGGCTCAACACTACATAATGGCCAATTCTGCCACACTTGAAGCAGATTGCAGATAAATTTTTGTAGGCAACTGTCTGAAAGAAACTAACACCCTTTGATTCAATCCAGAAACCTTGCTCTAAAGGCTTCCTCACATCTAGTAAAATGCAGACCCTTGCAAACCTTCCTCTCACTCTCGAGAGAGTGTATTCATCTATTTTAATTGGTCTCCAACAACAGATGCAACTTGTGGAAGAATCTTCTGATTAAGGAATTCCACCGGTAGACCCGAAAGTTGAACCCAAACAGGAACTACTAATATCACCTCTTGAATCGGCTGGAAATTCTCCCTTCAAGGAATTAATGAAAGGACTTGCTCTCTCAAAAACCAAGGTCCACCAGAGAATACTTCCCAATAATCCTCCTCATTAGAGAATTTGAAAGAAAAGAACCCCGCCACAAGATCCATGATTTGGCAACTACCTCTCAATTTCCATAAATTTGGCATAATATTTTTCACTAAATCTAAAGCAGGAGTCTTACTAAATTTTTTTCCATATAAGGTCCAGCTCCATTCCTTCCTTGCATCTTCAATGTCTGCATCAGCAATAACTATCTTCCCTTTTGCTTACTGCGGGATCATATCAATCTTCTTTAGGATCTGTGGAGAAGATCTCCACACATCCTCATTGTTCTTCGGTCAAAAGAGGCCCACCCAAGAAGACAGCCCTTTTCTTCCCCAACTATTTGGTTTCCGTTGCCCCGAGAACTTCTCGGACATATTCAAATCTCCACCACCAGAATCCCCCTTTCTCCCATCCCTCTCTATATTTCCCGCCTGAGAAAACATCAAGGACTCCCTTTAGCTGATCCGATCTGGCGTCTCCTTCGGTCTTGGCGAGAGTCTCTCCTCAGAGAGGAACGACACTCGAGACACTGACATGGAGCCTTGAAAAGATGGACATTGATAGTGCCATGTTATGCAATTAGTAATAGGAAAAAAAATACAATGAAATTTTCATCCATAGAAATTCTTATGAAGCCCCACACAAGAATGAACTTAATATTATTAAGAGTGAATATATATATTTCTTTATTAAGAGTAAACCTAAATATTAGGCCCATTCTTTCACAATACAAATTTACTCCTACTTTAAATCTAATTTTAATAATGCTAAGTTCACTCGTATGTGAGACTCCACACAATTTTCTACGAAACCGGGCTCCATAACAGTTGCAAATATTAAGCATATGATAAGAACAATTATTTACATATATCAGAGTTATTGACAAATTGCTTAAAATTTTATTATCTACATAGGTACAGAGCGAAAGAATTTGAACATTACATTACTTCATAATAATCAAAATCTAGTTTACCAGCCATTGCATTATTTTCCTGAATTAGTTAATAAAAAAGTATACATTATGATACACACTAAATATGTGAGGTCTTCATCATCTACAATTGAATCCTAATATAGACAACATTCCACTTTGTGGGAGTACAGTCCATATGTTGGACGGATCAACAATGACAAACATCATCGTTATGGGATAAAGCAGCCGGGAGAATGATGAAAAAATAAGAGGAATTGTGTAATTCCGAACAATCAACTATACATCTAAGCTTCATAAATGCTCAAGTGATATCATTTACTGTTAGTCTTCTAATAAAGCACTAGATTAGTCTCAAGAGCACTGTCAGAGGGGATTTGGCTTCCTTGCAGCGGGGTTTGGAAACAAATGGCGCTGAGAATTTCCAGCACCAAGTTGCACTCCATTCTGAGAATTTGCTATAGAGCCTGCTGGAGACAAGCGAGCAGGGGATGATGAACTAGGAAAACCTTCGACAATGGACCGAGATGAAAGATGGGGAGCTGCTGACTCAGAAATTTCAGGAGAGTGATTGTTCTCGCTGTTGATAAAAACAAATGAAACTCCAATTTAGCACAGAACCATAAAGAACCAATTCAGCCTCTCGTAGACAATGATAACTAAAGCTTACCCATTAGAGATAGGTTTCCTTTTCAAACTTTGTTCACTTTTTGACAAACCTTTATCTCTTGGGCTGATGGTATTATCCTGTCATAAACATATCTTTCAGATTTCTAAAGATATGCAGCTAGCAATATTCATAGAAAAGAAATGAGAACCTGAGACTTACAGGTTTACTCTCAGCAAAAGCCTGCAGAGAGTTATGAAGGTTGTAGTGGTTGGCATTCCGTACAAAGGGATGGTCAAGCAACATGCTGGCAGTTGGCCTCTCAGCAGGATTTCTGTGGAAACAGCAATGGAGGAAGTCCTTGCCCTCATTGGATAATGTTTGGGGTATTGGTGGATCTTTATGTAATACTTTAAACATTGCTTGAGGCTGAGATCATCACAAACTAAATTAGTTCAGGTATAAACTAAAATGGTAGTATGTCTATGAGAAGGACAGCAAGGCAACAAGGATAGATTTAACATATTAACAAACCAACCTCTTGACATCTGTGATTTGGCACTAGGATTAAGAAAACAACTAGGGTTGAAAGCAATGCTTATGGTCACAAACAATGTCAAACACCAAAACGGACTATGCTTGAAAAAGAAAATGGAATGAAGTAACATGTATGATGCCAGACTAAAAGTTGAATATATTTCAGATCTGTAGGGATTAAATAATGAGGGTCCAAATGTGGAGCAAGATGCGTCCTGACCTTCATTAATCACCTTCAGCTAACACCAAACTATTTTTCAAGGATGATAGCAATGCCAGTTGCCACTTTGACATTTAGCAACTTCATTATTTGTCAACAACATCGCTGAAAGGATGGATAAAACACTTTTGAAGGTAGCTGACATCCACAACAACCTGTTAACTAGTTAACTACAATCTGCATGCATTTCTAATAGGGATACAACATTACAGTGTGCACAATCTTTCATATTTGAGAATTCTGAGAAAGATACCTGCTCTTGAGAGACTATGATGGTATTAGGAAAATTTCTCATGCGACGAATGGTATCTTGTTCCATCCTAGTGAAACTCCTTATCATGGTCACAAATGGAAATAGGATGATTGACCAAATTATAAATATTGTATTGTGCTTTCTGTATTTATCTATATTTTTCTTCTGGGTTTCACCCAAATCTCCTATTCCGTAAACAATCTATTAATACTTTAGAAGGTTAGAAACCTGAATCACAGCACATAAATCAAATGCTATGGGCCAAATAGCTGGACATTAGCAACCAAAACTAAAAGGCTAAAGATGCTAATAACTCGAATTGAAAAGCATACAAACCCCTTCTAGATCATTCCATGGGTGCTTCCCAGTGAACATCTCAATGATGGTACAACCCAAACTCCAAATATCAACAGCTAGATCATAGCCAATTTCTTTGTTCATTGTTGCTTGTAACATCTGGAAGAGAAATAGCTGTGAGGTTTACAAAATATATTTATGATTGGACAACTAATTTAAGATTCAAATTAGAAATATATTTATGGTTGAAAGGTCCATCTTGTTTTTTAGGTGTCACAAACAGAAGCTATAGTTACGTATCAAATTTTGGAATGTTGCTTACTATTCATGAAAGAGAGAAATGTAGCTAAGGAGATATATTTTTGCAGCATTTTTAAATCAGTTAAGAAGTATCATCAATAGGTAGATAAAAATGAGTTTCATAATTACCAAAAATATTTTGAGGACCATACATAATAAATATTTGTAATAATTTTTTCAGCAAATCACATATAGCATCTAAGATATTCTAAAAAGAAATAAATGTATTACATTTCAACCAAAAACTGGCTGACAAGTGTTAGAATCAGTCTTGTTTCCTATTTAGTCTCATATGCTTTATGGTTGGTTGGTGCAGTTAGCTATACTTCTTGTTACCATCTATCCTTCTTGTTGATGACTCCTCACTAATTCATGGCCTTGGGTCTGTTAAAACTCAATGCCTTCAGCTCAAGTCGACTTCCCCCCAAAATATATCCATTTTGTTATTCAAATTACTAAAACCCTCATCTGTGTGCTGATAAGTTGAAGCAGTTCCTTCCTAAATCTGTATCTTTGCTTCTTTTCGTTTTGGAGCTTGTGAGTCAAGTAAACATCATCGTCTGTCATTCCCTCACTCATAAAGTCATAGTGAGTCTCCCTTTGTTCTCATTTACTGAATTGTTTAGGGTCTTAGTCTTGTAGTCAATTGTTTCTCCCTTTGTTCTCATTTACTCAATTGTTTAGGCAAGGTTTAAAATACCGATACCGGTCATCATCTCGGTGGATGACCGGTATCGGTACGTACCGATACCGTACCGTACCGACACACAGTACGGTCCGGTACGGAAATTGCATACCGGTCCCTTTTTTTTAAAAAAAAAAAAAAATTGCTGTTAAAAATAACTCCAAATACATCATTGATCAAGAAATACTTAAAATTAATATTCAAATGTCAAATACATGAATGCAATGTTTAAATAGCCGTTGGGTACTGTTTTGGGCCCTTTGGGTTGTGGGCCTGTGTCGGCCTATATAAATTCTAATGTAATGATTCTCTTATATCTATGAAAAACCCTAATACAGTATCGAACAATACCCAACGGCTCTTTTTAAGAGCTGTTGGATCATACCGGGCGGTATCGCCCGGTATTTGCTAAATACCAGAGCATACCGGGCGATATTTACCGAGATATCGGTATTTTCCAATACCCGGTATGTTGCAACAGTACACAATGTCATACCGGGCGGTATAGCCCGGTATGATACCAAATACCGCCCGGTATTTGATAAATACCGGTGATACCGGGTGGTATTTACCGAGATACTCGGTATTTACCCATACCGGGTATCTCGTATACCGGTTTTTTCAAAAACCGGTATATACCGAGCTTACCGCCCGGTACGGTACGAGATTTAAAACCATGTGTTTAGGGTCTTAGTCTTGTAGTCAATTGTTTGGGATACCAATATATTGTTAATTTTATTAATGATCCCACTCGCATGACACATTTTCATGTTGAAGTATAGGTCTGAAATTTTTCATATATTCCAAAACTTTTATTCTGAAATAAAAATGCAATTTGATATTTCCATTAGAATCTGTGTATGTTTGACCACCACCACCCTCCATCATCATTACCATCCCACCACTATTACTGCCATATACTAGGTTCACTCATCAACCTACCATTGGTGAAACAACCAAAGGATTGTCTCCAGCTCAGCTCCAAGTGTTGTTCCTCCTCCGTCGACAAGTCTCATTCTCGAGCTTGACTTATCCATTGTTCTTTAAAAGGTCAAATGTGTATATACTTCTCACCCCATTAGTAGAGGTATTTCATTTGACCACTTATCTTCCTTTTGTAATTTGGCCTTGTCCTTGTCCTTGTCTACTAGTTCATTCGCAAGACATATCAGGAGGCCTTTCTTGTACCAAGCAGAAGCAAGACATGGATGAGATGGCAACTCTTATTGGTTGGTGATCATCATACTTGGGTTCTGGTTTCACCTCTTGCAAGTGTTCACTCAATTCTGTCTAGTGCCTTCTTGATGGGAAAATTGACCAGTTAGGTATCAAAGGATTTACCATTATTCTTAATCTAGGGTGGGAAATGTATCATATGAATGTCCAGAACACCTTTCTATATGGTGATCTGGTGGAGATTGTGTACATGGAACAACCTCCTTAATATGTAGCTCAAGGGGAGATACAAGAGCCCAAGCTAAAGAAAAGCTATATATGATCTCAAGCAAAATTCAAAGGTGTGGTTTTATAAGGTCAACCAAATTGATCATAGCACTGGACTTATATGAATTAAAGTTGATCACTCTATCTTTGTAAGACACTCTTCTGCTAGTGTCGTTATGCTTGCTATCTATGTAGATGATATTTTGTTCACCGGGAGTGATGAAGCTGGTATTCCTCGGGTGAAGGCTTACTTGAAAAATCGATTTTGTTATAAAGGATTTTCATGCTAAGTACTTCCTTGGGATACAGATATCTTACAATGAAAATATGTTGTTGACCTACTTAATGAACTAGGGTTGCTTTGGTGCAAACCTATTTTGTTCCCTTTATTTTGGTGGTGGTTAGTCAGTTCGAGCAAAAACCCAAAGCCCATGTGTGTCAGTAGAATGTTGTACTATGGATTTTGCATTGCAATCTCCTAATACATAATAAGTGCCCATCTCCATATTGACGCTAATTATGCTAGATCAATTAGTGATAGGAGGTCCCCTTCTCGATATTGTGATTAATCTTTTCATCGGAAGAAGCAATAAGCAAATTGTTGAGTTGTTGCTCATTCCAATATTGAATCTGAATATAGAGCAATGAGACACACTACTTGTGAAATGATACGGATCAAGACTCTTCTCGAAAAATTTGGTTTAGATTAACTGAGTTTATGGTCATTAAGTGTGACAACCAATCTATGATCTAAAATGCTAGTAATCCTGTGTTTAGTGAGATGACTAAGTATATTGAGATTTATTGTTATTCAGCTATTTACCAAATCCAGAACTATAAGTTTTGAAATGACAAAAAACAAAACAACAAAAAAAAAAACCAAAATCGGAACCAATTTTGACAGTTGCCCTTAATCTTAATGCCCTTGTATGCTGTTTTAAAAAAACAGTATATTATTGAACACAAAAAATTATTTTGAGCCCATTTTTCTTCTCTCCTCTCTTCTTTCCCACCGCTGTGGGTGCCTTGTGAGTGCACCATGGTCTAAAGCAATTTTTTTGTGTTTAGTATGTTGTTTCACCAAAGAAAAATGTTGAATTTGATTGGATGACCAACTTTCCTTAAAGCTTAAGCTGTTAGGAAAGAGACCAATCTATTTATTTATATTCTTAACACTCCCCCTCACTTGTGGGCGAGTGAACTTGAGGAGACTGACCCAAGCTCAACAAGTGGATTGACTTAATTGAGGTGAGAGATAATTTTTTTTTTTAATATTGACCCTAAAAGGATTCGAACTCAGGACCTCCTCTCTGATACCATGTTAAATTTGATTGGATGACCAACTTTCCTAAAAGCTAACAAAAAACAGAGACTAATCTATTCATTTATATTCTTAACAAAAAATATTGCATAATATTCTATTTTGTTAACAAAGCATATAAGGGCATTAAGGGTACAAAAATTGGTTCAAGTTTTGGTAACTTTTTTTTGTTGTTCTAGTTTTTGTCATTTTGGGACTATAAGCTCCGAGTTTAACAGTTGATTGTTATTTCGGTGCAGCTCTCTCAAAAAAGATTGTTCACATACTTTATATCAAAGAAGATTTTTACCAAAGACCTTGGACCTACTCGATTTAATTCTTGTAACAAGCTAGGCATAGTTGACATATACGCTCCAACTTAAGAGGGGGGTGTTAGAGACTAATCTTAAGGATGTTTTCACCAAAGCCCTTAGACCTACTTGGTTCAATTATCTTTGTAACAAGCTATGCATAGTTGGCATATATGCTCCATCTTTAGGGGTGTTAGAATCAATCTTCCTTTCCTATTAAGTCTTATATGCTTTATGATTGTTAGTATAGTTGTTATGTTGTTCTTCCCTTACATTGTACCTTTAATATATTCTTCGGAGGCTTATGAATGAGTCATTAAGCTCTTTTACCTCTAACAGCATGTACATGAAAGCACCTACATGTGCTCCTACTAGATCATTAGTATATTTGTCAATGTATTTATCTTTTATTGTTATTTGCTTAACAAATGGATTTTTCTAAATTCTGAATTAACTTAGTACGTCTCCTTCTGCTGAACTATCCAATAGTCACATAGTCTCAGAATCTTGTATCTTCACTTCTTGTTGCACAATAGTTCACGAATGCAACTTCTATGGGCAAGCTGCCCATAGAAAACCTATAAATGAGTAGATATGGGCTTTATGCCACTGGACATGGATAGAAAAGGAATGCGACTGAACATGGATAGAAAAGGAATGGATATGATATCATATCCATTCCTTTTCCATCCATGTTCAGTCGCTTAGAGATCATATCCACTCGTTCATAGAGATTTATATGGGCAGGCTGCCCATATAAGTTTTTTCCATAGTTCACAATATGAACTAGGATAAGCTGCTATTGCAATATTGTTGGGGTCAGCAGCATTAGTGGATAGGAGGATCCATGAGATTAGAATCAGATAAAAATAATTTAAAAAAATAAATAAAATAAATAAATAATAAATAATAAAAAATCGTATATGAGAAACATGGACAACAACTTTCCAGCATGGAATATATTTCAAGTGATTTAAATAAGTTTGTGACAAAATATTAAATAATGCGAGCTAGTTTACTGAAAAAAATCATTACTAAACATTTAAAATTATTTTTGTTAATAACAAATTTCCTATCAAATTAATTTTTATACTACATTTGTGATTAATTTCCTAACAAATTTCTTATACTACATTTGTGATTAATTTTTTTTATTAATCTTCTAAACTCACATTAACCCAAATCTATATCAAATTAAAAAGAATACATGTCAATAGTTTCTTCACAAAAGGTTTCCTACTTTTCCATGCTACCTGGCTTTGGATACAATATGTAGACACACTTACATATGAAAGAGAGCCATATGAATACGTAAGCAAGGATCTTTAGTACAAATTTTCGAAATCTGAGGATTCCAATAGACTTAATAGTATGGAAAGATTAGGTACAGAAACTATATCGGGCATCCTATGAACAGAATAGTTTTGAATGTCAGATTGACTTGCAAGGTGAACAAGATGAGTTAATCGCTCCCTTCTGCTCCTTTCCTCTTTCTTTTCCCCTTCCTTTAATTTATTCTTCTCTTTCTTCTTTCTTCTCATAAACCTTGCCAAAATATTTCTGTTAAGATTAGCTTTGGATTACAGGAATCAGTGGATTTCAACAAGTTTTCATTGATTTGGATCAATTTGGTAGTTATTTGAAGAAATCAAAATTTATCATATTGAAAAGGGCTTGGCAATCCAGATTGGTATCAACCAAGTTTTAAAACCATGTGTAGCATCATCACCATGAGCAAATTGTTATATTAGAAAGAGGAAGATTGTGTTGATTTTCCATATTACTAGATTCCTTGTGATTATTTGTCGAATCTAGTGACCAAGATTACATTCTCCCTTAACTACATAAATCTGTGAAAGGTGCCACCTGATTAAGAGAGCCAGATCCATTTTCTAATAAAAGCGGACCAAATATAACTTATAATTAGCATGTGTACTTTAAATTCACTAGTCCCCAATAAGGGAACTGTGCAATCTCTTTACCTATATCAGCATGTCCATATTACCAAAAAGAATTTTAAGAAGAAAAAAAAGAATGATTGAGTTATTGACATATTTAAAGAAATTATATAAAATAAGTTGATGTAATGTTAAATAGAAACACAAAAAATACCTCAGGAGCCATCCAAAAGGGTGAACCCTTCAACGAATGAGAAGGTGCTGCTCCACTTAACTGATCAATCAAAAGATAAAATTCAAACAATAGTGCTTACTCAATAACTGATAATAAAGAGAAAAGAAAAATCCAAACAGTAGTCATTTCAGAGAATTAATTGGGTAACTGAGCCTAACAGAAGTATATGTATAGTTTAGCATACTAGGATTACAGTGGATAACAGGCAGACAATGTTAACATACCTATATGAAATTAAGCAGATGTTCATAGAAATGTAAAGGGACAGTAAAATAAGATTGCCATTGAATGAAGGATAATTCCCAATCTAACCAAAGACAAGAACCAACTTTGAACTGTCAAATGTGAAATTATTGAAAATCATATAATAGTGCATATTTGAATTGTCACACTACTTATATCCTCAATTAGTATTAGAATAAATTTGAAGACCTTGAAAGATAACATATCAGTCCCCATTTGTGCCTTAATTCTTTTTCTTTTTATCTTTATCTTTCCATCAACTTATATCCTTATTTCATGTCCTATATATATTTTCTTTCCCAAGATCATAACATTTAATGGGAAATATCCACGAACATATATATTATTGAATGCTTAAATATATAAGCAAGACAAGCTCTACCATCCAGATAACAAAGCTTTTCAAAGGAAAAAGATTTTGAGGAAGATATTTGCAAATAAAGTGGGTTGATATTCGGAGTCTCAGACAGTCCAGTAGTCAAGCTCATTTCCTAGATTGTTAGGTATCGTTTGATGCATGCACAGTCGCACAGGTTAGTACAAAACTGAACCGAACAAAATGACTCCTATGCCCTTCTAAACATGTTTGGTAATCACAGAAGTGAAAATGACTTTGCGTCTCGTTTTGCATTTGGCACCTAGCAAACAGAGCATAATTGAGATCAATGTTTGGTTCAGTGGCGGAGCCACATAGAGGGGATGGGGGGCAATTGCCCCCCCTCAAAATTTAATGTCTTATTATAGAGGAAAAGTCAAATTTGCCCCCCCCCTATATATAATATTTGCCCCCTATAGTATCATTCTTTTTTCTCTTTAAACGAAAATTTGTTTGCATTGTTATTTTTTATCTTTTAAAATAGTTCAAAAATTAATAAATAAAGTTGCTGAATTTAATTCATTTTAATCCTCATTTCTTGTACTTTTTCTCTTTTTCTTTTTCGATGTTGTGTGAGTTGTCTCATCCTTGCGCTCATACTGTCACACATTTTTATCCTTACAGTCTTACACCTAAGCCTTACTTACAAGCAACTACAGCTCTCACCCACATATAGTCATCGTCCTGCACACCAATTTGGCAGCATAGCCCATCAACCCCCGATGCACATTTGTTAAGAGGAATATCTTTCAATACAATTGACAATGAAATTATTATGCAATGCTATCAACGCATAAAACTCGTCGAGAATAATTATTATTTTAAAAAAGATTTAAGGTATAATTAATGCTTATAAATTATTTATGGATGATATTTATTGATTTTTATAGAAAATATAATGAATTGTCTTTTGAAAAATATATTGATTATGCCCCCTTGATTTTCATCCCCGGCCCCGCCACTCGTTTGGTTGGTAAAACTAAATAAAACCGATTTTTATTACATGCTTATCCATTTAATTTAATTATATATCACATTATTTATTTATGATAATTATCATATAGAAGTCTTAGAATTTACTAATTCATGGTTTCACTTAGTAGGAGAAATAGATTATGTAAAGGAAAATCAAACTTATAATTAATAATGGTGAAGAGCCAAAATAAAATTTTTAGTAATAAGTATTAATTATATAGAATTTAAAAAATTAAAGTACTTAAATAAAAAATATTAATTTCATTTATATATAATTTATTTACATTATATATAAAAAACATATATTTTTTGCATTAATGAATGACTTAAAAATAAAATCTATACAATTGAAAGATTTAAATGCAAAACTCACTATACTTTAAATATTTTTAATATACATGATTTAGTTATTATTCTTGAAATGTATATTTCTTATTGATAAAAAACTACAGTATAATATTCATGAAGTCAAAGGACATAAATATATAGTACTAATTAAAATAAATTATTTTAAAATTGAATAATTAAAATATAAAAACTACATGCAAAATTTTGATTTGTTGTTTTTTGAAATTTACTCTAAGTGACTGTACTGGATATTTAGTCAATTTTTATAGTAAAACTTAAAATATATATAATGTGGGGGGTATTTTTGGTAAAAAGAAATTAGATGAGTTCCTATCCTATTCTGTCCTATATTGTTAATTCTAGCTATTTCATGGAACCAAGTTTGTTCCACTTTTTAATGTAACAAACAGAACAATGAGTTTGTCTCATTTCATTCCAGTCTATTCCAGCTACCAAAAGCTCATTGGTGATTCCAGTACAAACAGAGCACTAGTTTGGACTGACGTATTTAAAAATTAAAACAATGGGCCCTAAAACACTTGACCAACTTCACAAACAAAGTTAAATTAGCTAACATACTTGCAAAAGTCCAATGGTTGACACTAAGCCATAGACATCTCATACGATCTAGTAAGGCTTGCATTTCAAGAATTTAGTTGAATCTACTTATGAGAAAACAAGCAACATACATCAATATTTAACCAGGAAGAAATTGATACTTCATACTTACTAGCTTAAAAACTAGCTTATCGTACTGCGGTACAAAAGTCAACATGATTTAAAGTTAAACTAGTAGCAAGCAAGCCATTTGTAAAAGATTTTTAAAAAGTGTCTCATTTATTCATATTTAATAAAACAGTATCTATATACGTGATTATCCTATTAGAAGAAAATATAAGAACACTTGTATATGTGTATGCATACATATATAATGTACAATTATCTACTTATGTGTACATAGCAGGCCTAGACTGATGCTCAGATGAAGTTCTTGTCAGTTGCAAGTTTAGATTTAGATAAGGTGTCCCCTGAAATTACTTTGAGGTAATATAAATCTTATTGGATCACAGACTACTTATTTCGGTATTTCCATCCTTCATGTTATTTTCCTGGTGCCAGTTATTTCAGGAACTAGTTTAGGGAACAATTCTTGTTATTATTTGACAATGAATACATAGGCATCTAAGATGCTGTTTAGTAGTTGTAATAGAGACAATAAAGAGCCATTCTTGCACGCTGCATTATTGGCAATTATTTCTTCAGACGGACAAAAAAAGATACTTAGTCTATAAAAGAATAACAGGAAATTGCAACTTAAACTGACTGAAATAATTTAGTGGGAAACACAGAAGTCTTAATTGCTAGCTGATGATGTGAGACAATAACGTACTCTGAAAAGGAATTCTGGTACATAACCACAAAGAAAAACTTACATGCTTTGCCATCCCAAAATCTGCTAGCTTAACAACGCCATTGGAATCAACAAGCAAATTTGCCCCTTTGATATCTCTGCAGGGATCAACTAATTCATTATGGTTCCAAGATTAAAAAAAAACATTAGAGTTACAATTTTCATCAAAAAAATGCATTCTTCAAATAAATATCCATGAAAGCTTTTCTCTTAAATTTATATCCTGCAAAGTTAATGGTTGCTTATGGGCCTCCTAAATCAAACTGTTCTTCTCATAAATTGAATTTCTTGAGTCATCAATTTTTAAGCCAATATTGAGCACTAAACTGCCCCTCCTTAAGCCAATACTTGTGCCTCATACACAGTAGAAAATTTGCCCTTGCTCTTTTTCTTGATTATATGACCTCAAAATTTATCAAGATATCTGCAATTTGTATAGTTTAGAGTTGGCTACTAGATAACCAACTACACCAACCAGTCAAGTTGTATACAAGAAAACTTAAAACTAATAATTAAGGTGCAATTTTGAAGGATATGTATCAAAGTGGATGCCTCTTCTCTCCCGAAAAATAGAAGCATAGATGATCCAAACCTTTACCAAGAATGATAATGAACGGAATAGGTAAACAAAACAATAGAACCAATCTTCTGGATCTTTGGTGGAGAAAAGGTAACAGCTTCATAGTATTTTGCATTCTCTTTTAGGAGACTTCCAAATACATATTTTGTCATTTCTTTTAATAAATTATTTAGGCATTAGTAATCAGATCATCTAAAAGACTACATGTTGTGAGTTCCCATACTAATCATAAATGTGCATGCTCACTGTGTTGGAAACAAAAACAGTATTCAATATTGTATTGGGAATATTAGGATCATTTAATAGCCACTTACCTAGACATTTGTTCCTAATTATTATTTCTTGTAAATAGAAGATGTAATTACTTCTTTGTGTATATAAATAACAGTTTGCTGGGTGATGAATCATCTCAAGCAATTCACTCAAAAACTTCTGTATTGTTTACTACTTTCAAGTTGGTATCAGAGCCTTCATCGCCCAAGTTCCTGCTTCCGCATCTTTCAAACAGCCTTCCTCGCTGATTTTATCTCAACCTCTCAACCATCATAGCTTCTAATCCTACCTTCATTGTAGGTAACTGTTCCACCATTTTTTCCAAACCAGTATTTCTTCCTTGCCCGTCATGTCATATTCCACCATGTCTGACTCCACCAATCAAACCAGCTCCACTATTGCTACTGCGCCTCTTAACCCCAATGATCACCCTGTCATGCACCCAACTTATCGTCTTAATGGCAAGAATTACTTACAATGGGCACAAGTTGTTCGTACTACACTCAAAGGTCGACGGAAACTAAATCATATCGAAGGAGAAGCTCCTAATAAAGAGGATCCCAAGTTTGATGATTGGGACGAAGAGGATTCCTTGATCATGTCGTGGCTTTGGAATTCTATGATTCCAGAAGTGAGCAATAATTGTATATTTCTTCCAACTGCTCGTGAGATCTGGGGCAATATGTGTCAGACCTATTCTATGAAACAAGATGTAGCTGCTTGTTATGAGCTGAAAACAAAGATTTTTGCCACTAAGCAAGGTAATCTTTCTATTACAGATTACTACGGACTGCTTAATGGATTCTGAATTGAGTTGGATCAGTACTAGAATTTGACCATGGAATGCAGCAATGATTCTGTTACATTAGCTCATTTTGTGGAGAGAGATCGAATATTCGAATTCCTCTCTGGTTTGAATTCTGAATATGACCCTATAAGGGTTCAAATCCTGGGAAAGGAAAAACTGCCCTCACTTTCTGAAGTTTTCCACACGGTTAGAGCAGAAGAAAGTCGCAGATCAGTGATTCTTGATGAAAAGCCAAATGATGGGTCAGCAATGATAGTGGCTAAATCCTCTAGACCAGCCATCAAAAATCCATTTACAACATTTGTGCCTAACAAAGACAGTCGCTGGTGTGGTTATTGCAAGAAATCAGGTCACACCAAGGAGAACTGTTTCAAACTCTATGGCAAAGAACAAGTTCTCAGTCGTACAGGTGGATTTAAAGGCATTCAGCGGAGCCAAGCAAATCTGATTTCACCGGATACAGTTAAGGGTGAAACCTCCAAGAATAAGGATATTCAAACCTTCAGTAAAGAAGAAATGGAACAACTAAGATCCCTTATTGACTCATTTAGTAAGACTTCTAGCACTTGCTCTCTTACTCTAAATGGTAAGCATCCTTACTCCCACTCATTTCATGCTTCAAGTACACTTTCTGGAGATTCTTGGGTTGTTGACTCTGGTGCTACTGATCACATGACATTTTGCTCTAACAATCACATAACTTATAACCCTTCTTCTAGTAATCATGTAGTAGCAGTAGCTGATGGCTCTCATGCCACAGTTGCAGGCCATGGTGACGTTAGACTTCAGCCCTCATTACCTTTAAAAAATGTTCTTCATGTCCCAAAGCTTGCTGCCAATCTCCTTTCTGTCCATAAGCTTACAAAAGACTTAAATTGTGCAATAACATTCTTTGACACCCATTGTGTTGTTCAGGATCTTGCAACAGGGAAGATGATTGGAATTGCTAAGGAACAAGGAGGGCTCTATCACCTTCTTGGCATACCTAATAGAGGTGATCAACAAAAAAAGCTGCTGATGTCTTTCTCTCAAGGTCCCATTTCAGGTCATGGTTCCCTCACTTCTGAGATATGGCTTCAACACAAGCGTTTAGGACACCCTCCTTTTAGTCTTCTTAAATCTATTTTTCCTTCTCTTTTTTCAAATGTCTCTGTTGAGTCGCTTCACTGTGAAATTTGTGAGTTTGCAAAACATCATCGTGTCACTTTTCATCCTAGTTCCATAAAAAGTTTTGAACCATTTTCTCTTATTCACTCTGATGTTTGGGGTCCTGCAAAAATTCCTAATATCACTGCAGCTAAATGGTATGTCACCTTTATTGATGACTACACTAGAGTCACTTGGATATTCTTAATGAGAGATAAATCTGAAGTTTCTCAACTTTTCATAAACTTCTATCACATGGTTCAAACTCAGTTTGGGGTTACCATTAAACGTCTTCGCTCTGATAATGGAAAAGAGTATGTCAATCAAACTCTTTCAAACTTTTTTAATGAAAAAGGGATTGTCCTCATAGTTCACGTGTGTTAATACACCTCAACAAAATGGAGTTGCTGAGAGAAAAAACCGACACTTGCTAGAGCATGGTTTAAAAAATCGGCCGAAATGGTACGGTAAGCCCGGTATTTACCGGCTTTTGGGGTTAGCGGTATTCGATATACCCGGTATTTGAAAATACCGGGTATATATGGTATACCGGGCGGTATATAGCGGTATTTCGTTATATATCGCCCGGTAAGGGCGGTATACCATCATACCACCCGGTAAGGGCGATATGATGGTTGGCAACGGGTGGCCGACAGCCCTGTCAGGCCGTCGGCCACATTTGTGGGCTTGTATCGCCCGATATCGGGCGGTATGATAAACAGTGACCCCAAACGGCTCTCTAGCCGTTTGGGGCCGGGTTTGGGGTGTTTTGGGGGCTATATAAAGCCCCCAAAACACTCTTTTCACTCTCACTTACCCCTCTATCCATCAATCTCTCTCACACATCTTTTTTTATTAAGTTCTACGTCGAAATTCTGTTGAAATGACACCGAAATCTCAAGCCGACCCCGCATGGCAGCATGGTCGTCGGTTGGAGAAGGCTCATCACTGGCAATGCCTCCACTGTGATATGATTTCACGTGGTGGAGGCATCACTCGATTGAAGCAACACTTGGCCGGAGGATATCCCGACGTCGTCAATTGCTCCAAAGTACCGTCTGAAGTCCGAAAGATGTTCAAAGCGCAACTTTGCAACAGCTTTGCAAGATGTTTTTGAGGCCCGCGTCGAGAAGGTGGACCGACGACTTTGCAAGATTACCATCATGATATGATGAGTACTTTGCAAGAGGTTTCTGAATCCACCTACTCTGTATCCAGTACCTACTCAACTGATGATATAGGGTCTAGTTCTTGGAATCCCAACAAAGAAACGCTAATGTCAATGTGGTATAATGGATACCGAGGCATTATGCCATGGGAAAATTCCCAAATATGGGCATTAGAGACCTACGGTGTTGACCTTAGTCGTGTATGTCCCGAAGGCCAGAATATGTATGTCCCGTATGGGTATGACGGACGTCATTCGTCCGCATTTTAAATATTGTATTTATGTAATTGACATTTGAATATTGATTCTAAGCATTTTTTTATCAATTATGTTGTTATTGAAGATTTGGAGCTATTTCTATTTATAAAAATAAAAAATAAAACCGGTATAGTGTTTTCCATACCGGACCGTACCGAGTGTCGGTACGGTACGGTACGGGTTTCGGCCAAGTACCGAAATCGGTACCGAAACCGAGATTTTAAACCATGTGCTAGAGGTAACAAGATTCCTATTATTCCAAATGTTTATTCCTAAGTTTATACTGGGGGGAAGCTGTTTTAACTGCTACTTACTTGATAAATAGGCTCCCTTCTCGTGTTCTTGGCTCTAAGAGTCCAATAGAAATAATGTCAGGTGTTTTCCCTCTGTCCCTGTTATGTAAAGTCTTAAACCTCGTGTCTTTGGGTGTGTTGCTTTCGTTCATATTCACAAGCAACATCGTAGTAAATTTGATCCACGAGCAGAAAAATGTATTTTCCTTGGTTATTCACATGACAAGAAGGGCTATAAATGCTATCAACCATTCGGTCAACGTTTCCTTGTTTCTATGGATGTTACATTTCATGAACATGAGCCTTTCTTTGCTAGTTAAGGGGGAGAGTACTCGAGAAGCTGAGTTGTTTGAGTTGGGTAACTCATATTCAGATTTCCTTTTTGAATTTCCATTACACTCTAATGTAGTTGAAGGTACTAGCTTCAGTGACACTACTTCTCCAAACCCAAATGCTCAGCCTTCTACTGATCCTATTGAAATTGAACTGGCCTCTCCTCCTCCAATAGCGACTAAACCAACAACTACACCCAAATCTGTTCCACAAATAGTTGACTTGCCAAGATCACCAATATTAGTTTTTACAAGAGGAAAGAGCCCAAACTGGTCCAGCAACAATCTCAATCATCCAATCTTACTGTAGGTACTGATATTATCACTGCTACTACATATGAACCTGATATTTTAACTACCCCTTTATTAAATTGTGATCCTGACCTGTTAACTTGCCTATTGCCTTGAGAAAAGGGAAAAGGTCTTGCACTGAGCACCCTATTTCTCATTTTATTTCTTCTAAAAACTTATCCATGCAACACAAGAGTTTTATTGCAGCCCTTGATTCTATTAGAATTCCAGCATCTGTACAAGAAGCATTGAATGATAAGAATTGGATTCAAGCCATGAAAGAAGAAATGAGTGCACTAGAAAAAAATGGGACATGGGATATTGTCAGTCGGCCCAAAGAAAAGAAGCCTGTGGGGTGTCGATGGGTCTATACTTTGAAGTATAAATCAGATGGTACACTGGACAGGTACAAAGCCAGGCTAGTAGCGAAAGGATACACTCAAACCTATGGGATTGACTATCAAGAGACTTTTGCTCCAGTGGCAAAGATGAATACAGTTAGAGTACTATTGTCTCTAGCTGCTCACTTTGATTGGGAGTTGCAACAATTTGATGTAAAAAATGCTTTTCTTCATGGAGACTTGGAAGAAGATGTGTATATGGAGATCCCACCAGGATTTAATCACAATGCCGAAGAAGACAAGGTGTGTAAGTTAAAGAAGGCTTTATATGGATTAAAGCAGTCACCCCGAGCATGGTTTGGGAGATTCACCAAGGCAATGTTGGCTTTGGGGTACAAGCAGAGTCAAGGTGATCATACTCTGTTTTTAAAACATTCACAAGAAGGAAAAATTACTGTTCTACTCGTGTACGTTGATGATATTATTATTTCTGGAGTGACTTGGTTGAAAGAGAAATACTCAAACAGAGACTTGCAACTGAATTTGAAATAAAAGATCTGCGAAGACTGAAATACTTTCTTTGCATTGAAGTTGCTTACTCTAAACAAGGCATTTTTGTATCACAAAGAAAATATATCCTTGATTTGCTCAAAGAAACAGGAAAATTATAGGGGGCCTCGGGTGTTCCCATTGAGCAAAATCATAGAATTGGGAATGATGAGGAAAGTCCCATGGTTGATAAGGCTCTATATCAGAGGTTAGTAGGAAGATTAATCTACCTATCACATACTAGACCTGATTTGACTTATGCTGATAGTGTTGTTAGTCAGTTTATGCATGACCCAAGGGAGAGACATTTGCAAGCAGTTGATAGAATCTTGCAGTATCTTAAAGCTACACCCGGAAGAGGATTGTTGTTCAAGAGAGGTGGAACTATGTCCATTGAAGTGTATACAGATGCAGATGCATGTTTCTTGGTGGAAATTTAGTGACTTGGAGGAGTAAAAAACAAAATGTTGTTGCTCGATCAAGTGCAGAGGCAGAGTTTAGAGCCATGGCTCAAGGAGTTTGTGAACTACTATGGATGAAGATTGTTCTAGATGACTTGAGGGTAAAATACAACTTTCCTATGAAACTGTTTTGTGATAACAAATCTGCAATCAGTATTGCACATAATCCAGTTCAACATGACAGAACAAAACACATTGAGGTTGATCGTCATTTCATAAAAGAGAAGCTAGATAGTGGCTTGATTACCACTCCATTTGTTCCCTCAGATCTTCAGTTAGTAGATGTGCCAACAAAAGGATTGCCTACCGAGAAGTTTCAAATCCTCACTAGCAAGTTGGGAAGGTTTGATATCCATTCCCCAACTTGAGGGGGAGTGTTGTGAGTTCCCATACTAATCATAAATGTGCATGCTCACTGTGTTGGAAACAAAAACAGTATTCAATATTGTATTGGGAATATTAGGATCATTTAATAGCCACTTACCTAGACATCTGTTCCTAATTATTATTTCTTGTAAATAGAAGATGTAATTACTTCTTTGTGTATATAAATATCAGTTTGCTGGGTGATGAATCATCTCAAGCAATTCACTCAAAAACTTCTGTATTGTTTACTACTTTCAAGTCTACACATCTCTGTTTTGAATATACAGTGAATTTCCAAAGAGGATTTATATATTTCAACCTTTAATAAATACTTCTGCACCTTAACTTTTTTGTATCGTTCTCTGAATGCATAGTTTAAGTGGATAAATTATCCAGGTTAGAAATAAGAATAATTAAATTTTAAGATAATAGACATCATGTTCAATTCTGCCTAGTTACAAATACAATGATTCCCAAATAGTGATATTGTGGTGGTGCTCATTGTCACTTCCTACTAATAAACAAAGAAAGAATGCCAGCAAGGAATGTCTTTGACTGCTCGAAAGGTTTATCAATCTCATCTCTTTCCCGTTTGTCACTGTCATCTAATTCTCTTTTATAATTGGAATAACCAATGAAGTATACCCAGACAATAAATATTCATTTTTTTTCTAATTTGATAGCTCTTACAATTTTCTCCTCCATCAATCATTGAACTTCACCAGTAATTAATCATCCTATTGCTCCCAACTTCACCCTATTCAATCTTGTCTTTGTTGAGACCACCTTTGATGCGTTCTAATTGTTAGAACAACGTCATGCAAGCCAATTACTTTTATGTAATTTAGGTAGTATTTTTATATATACCTCTTATTAATCAATATGATAATAGACATTTCTTCATTACTTTATTTACATTCGTGTTATTACTTAATCGTAATGAAGTCCTTAAATTGCATGGAATTAGTTGTGCATACAGATGTTGGTCATGGAAGAAGTTCTTATTAGATGAAATCCAAGATATTCATAGTCGTCCATTTATTGGATCATACAATAATGAATCAAATAAATCAGCACATTGTATGCACCCTGAATTGGGAGGATGCCTTCATTTATGGGCATTATACAGGTTTTCGTCGGAGAATGAGTTCGCTGACTACTTATTGCAAAAATTTCTCATGTTACGAATTATACAAGTTAATCATATAATCACATGTATCATAGTTACCTTGTGCATGACTTGTTGCACTTTGAGTGTGCCTTGATTTCAAGGAATCATCAGGCGACACTCATCCGGTCTAGCCCTATCATGTAGAAAGGTAGGTAAATGTCAAAAGAGAAATCACTCCTTGTACAAATGAGAGAATGTCTAATGTATTTTGACAATTGGAAGTCCTTGGTCAAGGCAGGTAATAACTGAGGAAAAAAAAAATCCATTATACCATCGCGAATGATTGGGATTTCCACTTGTTTGTGCCCATAATTCAATCAGAAAATTATATGGTAGACGAACTCTATCACACAACAATCATGATCATGAAAGGTCCATCAGTTGTTCACCTTAACTAGTTCTTTTTAACATGATGCTACACATTACCCACGATATGTAAAAATTTTGGATTGATAAGATTACTTACAAAATCAGTCAATCAAAGTGTTTGATCGAGTGCGTTATACATAATCTAGACTGGGTCATCTAAGAATGGTTCGAAGTGTTCATGCAAGTTGAAGATATTGTAAAGATTAAGGAAACTATTTCTTATTTAAATTGTTTTGTGAGGCTAAACAGGTCTCTCAAAACAAGTGTGCGGCTAGGCTCGTATTGAAAAATTCATATTTAATATAGTTAGTAAATCTCACAATGAATGAGGTTTATTTTCTAACTGTTAAAAAATTGTATTAGATTTGAAAGGATACTTCATTATGTTAATTTAATGTAATATCCTAGATATTAATTTTTAGTTTTTCGTCTATGTTTGTATTTATTAGCCCCTAGCGGGCTAGTTCGAGGTCGAGGCCAGTCGACTCGTGGTCCGGTGTGAGGTCGCGAGCTCGTATAAGTTGAATTGTGAGTTATAATTATATAGCTAATTTATTTGATTATGTTACATGTGGATGTGCATGTATTTATTATTTGTATTTCTCTCATAGGGTTAGTTTGGGTTAGCGGGTCGTGGATCCGGGTTGAGGAGAGTGTGGGTTAGGGTGTAGTTAGGTGGAAGTGGGAGGGGATTATAAAAATCCCCCCCCTAGGGCTGGCGGCTCCCTATTGGAGCCGCCCAGCCGATTGAAGGAGAAGAGAGGAGCCAGCCGCCTGAGTCGCCGCCCCTCCCTTCCCCCTCTTGGAGCCGCCGAGCAGCCAGCCGCCGCCTCCCTTCTTCCCCTCTCCCTTCCTTGGTGCCGAGCAGAGAGGAGCCGCCCAGCCAAGCCGAGCCAGCCCCTCTCTTTTCCCCTTTCCCTCTCTTTAAGCCGACGGCTTGAAGTGAGACGCCGCCCCCTCCTTCCCCCTTCTTGAGTCGAGCCGCCATCTCTTGAAGCCGGATATAAGAGCCGTCGTCCGGGATTTCTCCTCTAATCATCCTTTCGATTTAGGTGAGTGGTTTTACCCCTCCTTCTCGAGTTTCTTCGAGTTCTTGAAGCCATTCTGGAAGGCTATGGTAACTTGATTTGTTCTCCGACGATTTCTGGAATTCTCGTCGTTCTTTTTGTGTGCCGTGTTTGAGGAGGCTCTAAACCCTCCCCTATGGGGCTCGGCAACCCTAAGGTGATCCTAGGGGCGCTCGGCCAAGGTGGAGAAAAGGGATGCCCTCCAAGTGTTCGATGAAATGCCAAAGTGAAGGGGTGTAGATTTTCTTGCCTTCTATAAATCAATTTGTTCATCAATCTTGATGTTTGTAAATTTAAATGCAAGCTAGTTATTAAATCTGTGATTTTTGGAGATATTTCATGTGTTTCTAAGATGGGTTTGATCTTGAAGGCATGAGGGTTCTTGTTTTTAATTCTTGAGTATAAAGGTTGGTTCTTGGTTAAGGAGGGTTGTAATGCTTGTTGTCTTTGCATGTTAAATATGGTTTTTATAGGAATTATTGTAATGATTATGAATGTGATATGATGGAAATTTTGGGATTTAATTTCTGTGAATTTTCAGATTTAATTCATGATATGCTAAAAACTCAATGTTGCTAGAATTCCATGCTGTGATGATGAATCCTAACATAGTCGTGTAACCCTATCGTTTTGACCAGAAAACATAGTTTGGAAACATAGGACACACTCTGGAGACCAGATTCGGGTTAGATACATCAATTTCGGGCATAACAGTAGCTAAAACAAAATCCTAAAACAAAACTCTAATCTAGGTGAACTAAATTTTAATTGCATAATTAAAATTGCGCAAAGGGTCAGCATAAGTTCGGAGGGCCTTCCCGATTATCCTAGTATGTGTTGTTGCCTTAGGGCATGGTTGGCTTAGGCCTATTGATCTTCACCGTTTGGGTGTTGGATGCCTTCGGGGAGGTAGTGGCCAGATGGCCTGTAGATAGTCACTTCATTGTGACCTTTTCTTGCTCGAGTCAGGAGTCTTGTTTTATTCGTCTTATCTGTGTTGCTTTTTCATGGAGGTTGGTAGAACCACTCACTGAGTTCTTTGAACTCACCCATTCTCGTTCTTTTTGTTTTGCAGAGCCTGACCGGTGAGGTGGGATGGAGCACTAGACACAGCTGGAGGGCAGAGGAGCCACATGATCTCATAACAGTCCTAGTTAGGGGTCGTAGTCGAGTCTGTAGTAGTTTATCATGAACTTGTGTTTTGGTATTTTGGAGTTGTAGTCCCGTGGGGACATTCATGTTTTATTCAGATTTTATTTAAATATCAGTATTGTTGCTCTTTGATTCATTTTATTCCGCACTTCAGCTTTTTGATAAAAACTATATTGTTAAATGAAATTTGTACCTGTTTCTCTTTATAAACAAAATTGTTGTTTCTTTCCGCTATCTTATGTGAGTTGGCATGTGCATGAGTGAGGCTGCGAGGTATAGGCACGTATACCCTAGCCGGTCACATGACCCTGAATTTGGGGCGTGACAATGTGGTATCAGAGCATATGGTTCGGTCTGACTACGACTTAGGGTTGTCACCATATAGGGCATTGCTAGCGTGTTAATATACGATAAGGGTATGGTATAAGATCAATGGGCTAAAGTCTGCACCTCAGCGCAACTTATGATTTAATTACTTAACGACTTAGGATGAATTAAATTGTTTAAATTTTGATATTTTCTTTCTGGTGATTCCAGATCGATGAAGGCTTTTGATGCCGCAAGGAGCGGTAGGTGACAGCAACTCTATTGAGCGCCGAGGCCGAGGTCGAGACCGGGGCCGGGGTCATGGGAGACCACCGCAGGCCCGTGAGGATGTGGGACAGAATCCCATGGTTGTTCAGTTGCAGGCCCGAGTGGCTGAGCTGACTGAGGCGCTCCGCAAGGAGCAGGAGCTGAGGCAACAGTAGAGATGTCAACTGGGCGGGGTGGGTACGGGGGGTGCCTACCCACTACCCGCCCCGCGAAATAAACGAGTACCCGCTACCCGTTTATTCCCCACGGGTATCGAAAATGGATACCCATTTAATTACCCGCGGGGGGGCGAATACCCACGGGTATTGGCGGCAATGGCGGGTACCCATGACACTTTAAAAACATATAAATTACAATATTCTAATAACACTTTAACTCTTCAAGTATTTTGATAACTCCAAGTATAACAACTTCATTTTGTAAAAACACAACATTTTGATAACGTCATCATAAGAAGGTTTCAAAACATAAAGTATATGGGTATTGAATTAGGTTAGGGTTTTTTTAGTGTATGTACCGAGGGTAATATTGTAATTTAGTAATTTTCACGACTCACGAGTAATGGGTACCCGCAGGTACGAGTACTATAATACCCATACCCGCCCCATATAATAAACGGGTAAGAAAAATTACTCGCAAAATCCCCGCAGGTAGGAAACTACCCCCCATACCCGTCATAAACGGGTAAATACCCGCGGGTACTCGCCTAAACGGGTAATATTTCCATCCCTAGGTAGCAGCCACAACTAGTACCGGCAGCACCCGCAGCACCAGAGGTGGTCCAGCTAGTAGCATCGGTGGTCAGAGCCCCCAGAGTACCTTCATATGAAGATTTTGTGCATTCATGCCACCGAAGTATACAGGGACAGATCAACGGGTGGAGGTCACCAATTTCCTGGGAGATTGCTAAGAGTTGTGCAGGGAGCTTGGTTGTTCTTCTGAAATGACCGCTCGATTGATCGGGTTACAGGTGAGAGATCTAGCCAAGGGTTGGCTTCACACTTGGAGGGACCGCAGAGCAGCAAATGCACCACCCCCTACCTAGGAGGAGTTTAAAGCTATTATGGTGAAGAAGTACCTGCCGATGAGCGTCCCGGATAGACGGGCGAAAGAGTTTGAGCTACTGCGTCAGACGGGCAGTATGTCGGTGACAGACTATGAGATGGAGTTCACTCGGCTCTCGAAGTACCATCCCACCTTGATAGCCATAGAGATCGCCAGGGTCAAGAGGTTTGTTGAGGGGTTGAGGCCGCAAATTGCCAGATTGATCCATTACACAGAGGACACTTCCTTTGCTCGGGCTGTAGATGAGGCGCTCTGAAATGAGGCACTAGTACCGACAGACAGACATGAGGGCCCCCAGAAGAAAAAGTTTCGGTCCCAGCATTCAGGGGGTCGGCCAGCTCACTCAAAGGGGACCTTCAGGTCAGCAGATCCACCGCAAGGCGGAGGTCATAACAGTTCCATAGGCCACATGGGTTCAGGACCAGGGGCGTCATTTGGAGGTTCGCAGCGGAGATCTGGGCCGCAGCAATGTAACCGATGTCTGGGGCGCTTGCTGGGGACGATCAGAGGTATGTTTTTCAGTTGTGGGTATGCTGGGCATTATAAAAAGGATTGTCCTAGCAAGGGAAGTCAGCAGCCTGATCAGACCAGAGGAAATGCACCGATGTCAGTGGATTCCGTAGCTCAGAGGTGTCAGACTTAGGGAGGAGGCCAGCAAGCTGGTGGTTCAGAGAGGCCTGCTGCACAGGTGTTTGCTATGAACCGGAAGGCGCTGAGGCGTCCAGGGCAGTAGTATCAGGTAACCTTGTTCTTGGTTCTGCAGTTGCATATGTTTTGTTTGATCCGGTTGCTACGCACTCTTTTGTTTCTGCCTTATTTGCTGCTAAGTTGTCAAGGAAACCTTATGTGCTTGATTTGTCTCTTGTGGTGTCTATGCCTACGGGCATTTCTGTGATGGCAGAGACAGTCTTTCGAGGATGCGAGGTTATCACTTGTGGGCATGTGTTGATAGCCGAATTGACACTCCTACCGATGTTAGAGCTTGATGTAATTTTGGGCATGGACCGGTTGGCGGACCATTTCGCCTCAGTGGATTGCAGGGCTAAAACTGTGACCTTCAATAAGCCAAGATTGCCATAGTTTACCTTTCATGGTGAGGGAAGGGGAGATTCGTTGGTGTCGATTTTCGCTCTCTAAGGATCTTTCTGATCTCCTGCTTTGTAATTGGCTCAGAGAGCTAGAGCTCTCCTAATGCGTGTGTTATATATTTGGATGTTTAATGTGCTGAGTGTCTTGAGAGTCTTGTACCAGTCCTGTACCAGTGTGCTGTCTGTGTAAGAGTCTCTGTGTCCCTGTAAGAAGTTGAGGCCCTGTCCTAAGAGGAGGTTCTGCTTCCTCGAAGAGAGGTATTCCTCAGCTCAACATATTGGGCAGTTGTCAATCTTTCTTGGCCTTTGTGTCTGTGGCAGAGGAAGGCGGAGGTGCGGCCAGGGACATCGGGGGAACGCCCGTGGTGTGCGGGTTCTCTGATGTGTTTCCGGAGGAGTTGCCAGGGTTGCCTCCAGATAGAGATATTGAGTTCTACATTGACTTGCATGCAGGGGTGAAGCCGATCTCCATTCCACCGTATCGGATGGCACCAGCTGAGTTGAGGGAGTTGAAGTCCCAGTTGCAGGAGCTATTCGAGTTGGGCTTCATTCGCCCTAGTGTTTCGCCTTGGGGTGCTCCAATGGTATTTGTGAAAAAGAAAGATGGGTAATTGCGGATGTGCATTGATTATTGGCAGCTTAACAAGGTAACGGTGAAGAATCAGTACCCGCTGCCCAAGATTGATGATTTATTTGATCAGCTTCAGGAGCTCAATGGTTTTCTAAGATTGACCTGCGGTCAGGGTACCATCAGTTGAGGATCCGGGTCAGTGACGTCCCCAAGATTATTTTCAGGTTGAGGTATGGACACTTTGAGTTCCTGATAATGTCCTTCGGGCTGACTAATGCACATGCAGCATTTATGGACCTGATGAACCGAGTATTTAGGGAATACTTGGATAAATTTGTGATAGTGTTCATTGATGATATCTTGATTTATTCCAAGAGTAGAGAGGAACATGCTAAGCACTTGCAAATGGTTCTAGAGACTCTCTGAGAGCACCGCTTGTATGTCAAATTCTCCAAGTGCGAGTTCTGGCTGGAGAGTGTGGAGTTCCTTGGCCATGTGGTGTCTAGGAAAGGAATAAAGGTGGACCCCACAAAGATAGAAGCAGTTCAGAATTGGAAGAGGCCGACTAATGTCACTGAGATCCGCAATTTCCTGGGGTTAGCAAGTTATTACAAAATGTTTGTGGAGAATTTTTCTAGGATCGCAGCGCCGTTGACCCGTCTAACTCAGAAGAAGGTCAAGTTTGAATGGGACAGTAAGTGCGAGGAGAGCTTTCTGAAGCTCAAGGATCGCTTGACGTCGACACCAGTTCTAGCAGTACCCTCGGGCTCGGGAGGATTTGTTGTTTACTGTGATGCCTCCCGGGTCGGCTTGGGTTGTGTGTTGATGCAAAATGGGAGGGTAATAGCTTATGCGTCCAGGCAGTTGAAGTTTCACGAGAAGAATTACCTGACTCATGATCTTGAGCTGGCAGCGGTGGTGTTCGCATTGAAGCTGTGGCATCACTACCTTTATGGTGAGGCTTGTGAGATATACACGAATCATAAGAGCCTCTGGTATTTGCTCACCCAGAAAGAGTTGAACCTGAGGCACAGAAGATGACTTGAGCTCTTGAAGCACTATGACTGCACGATCATGTATCATTTGGGGAAGGCTAATGTGATGGCTAATGCTTTGAGCAGGAAGTCTATGGGCAATCTGGTGTATTTGGCAGTCAGGAGGAGGCCGTTGGCCTAGGATTTGGCCATATGTTTGGATGGCGGGGCAGTCTTGTCAGTGTCAGCATCTGGTGCGCTGGTGGCTCACCTGAGGGTGCAGTCCACGTTGGTGGATATGTTGCGAGCAGCGTAGGAGGATGCTTTCTGTGCTATCACTAAGGATTTGGCCAGGAGAGGCGATGCCGATAATGGTTTCAGTGTTAACTCGGAGGGTGTTCTGAGGTTTAAGAACAGAATAGTGGTGTTAGATATGACCGAGGTTCGCAGGTAGGTGCTAGAAATGGCTCATCGGTCCATATACACTATGCATCCAAGAGCCACAAAGATGTACCGAGATCTAAGGCAGAATTATTGGTGGAAAGGTATGAAAAGAGAAGTGGTCGAGTTCGTGTTTAAGTGTCTGGTGTGTCAGCAGGTTAAGGCTGAGCATTTAAAGCTGGCAGGATTACTTCAGAACCTAGAAGTACTAGAGTGAAAATGGAAGAAGATAACCATGGATTTTGTGACGGGGTTGCTAAAGTCTGGGAACGGCAATGATTTTATCCGGGTAGTAGTGGAGCTGTGGCCTATGAGTTGGCCTTACCTCCTAGTATGGACCGAGTACATCCAGTATTCCATGTATCTATGCTGAAAAAGTACATTCGGGATGAGTCTCATGTGGTTGAGCCTACCGCAGGGAGGTGGATTCAACAGTTTCATGTGAGGAGCTGCCAGTTGAGGTGCTAGACCGACAGATCAAAAAATTGAGGTCCAAGGAGATTCTCTTTGTTAAAGTCAGGTGGGAGCACCATTCCGGGCAGGAGGCCACCTGGAAAGTGGAGCAAGATATGAGGGAGCGTTATTCTTCATTATTTGATGACCTAAAGAGTCTTTAATAGTCTTTTTCCGAAATTCGAGGACGAATTTTTTTTGAGGGAGGATTGTAATATCCTAGATATTAATTTTTAGTTTTCCGTCTATGTTTGTATTTGTCAGCCTAGCGAACTAGTTCGAGGTCGAGCCGAGTTGACTTGTGGTCCGGTGCGAGCTCGTGAGCTCGGGTAAGTTTAATTGAGTTATAATTATATAGCTAATTTATTTGATGGGATAATAGACAAAAAAATCACAAGGTTTACAAAAATTTTACGTTCTACCCGCGTTTTCAAATTTCTCCAGTAAATGCACAACATTTACTTCCGTTTATGTCATCTACCAAATCATCACGCGCCGTCTCAACTTAGCTGATGTGGAGGTAAACGGCACTTGCTTGGCCTGACAGTGTCATACGTGGCCACGAATTCATTTGTTATTAAAAAGAAAAAATATATATGGCCCCACCTGCTGCCATCTTTTTCTCATTTCTTCTACTCCTCTTCCTCCTCCCCCTCCTCCTCCTCCACTGTTGACGGTGGTGTTGGTGTAAGAGCTCCTGTCGGCAAGTAGGACCTCCTTCCGAGCCCAAACCCACTTCCCACCGTAGCCGCCCATCACCACCATCCACCGCCTATATATGTTTGCCCTCCCTGGTAAAGAAACTTGAAGGCTAAATTCCCAGCCTGTCGGCTCTTCTCCTCCCTCCGATGCCACCGCAACGCGCCAGCCGCCGCCACAAAACCCGGCGGTAGCCTTGAGGCGATCAGAAAAGGAAATGAGGAACAGGTGCTCCAACAAGGCGGAGCTTGGTGGGGATGAGAAGGTGGAGAGGGAGGGAAGCAGAGTGGGGTGTAATGGTGGTGGGGATGAGAAGGTGGAGAGGGTGGAGGAGTACAGAGGAGGAGCGGGTGGATGGAAGAGGTTCGGTTGCTACGAGGGTGGAGTACAAAGGAGGAGTGAGAAAAAGATGGTAGCAGGTGGGAGGAAGAAGAGAAGAGGAAAAATAGGTGACCTCGATTAAGTGGGAGTGAAGAGAAAAAATGACTAGATTGACCTCGTAAAGTGGAGAAAGTTGAGGGCAAAAATGGGATTTCGTAAAGTGGGAGAAAGTGGACAGCAAAAAGCTATGGGTGACAGGCCACGTGTGACGCCGTCAGGCCACGTGCGATGCCGTCAGGCCACGCAAGCGTCGTTTACCTCCACGCAAGCGCCATTTACCTCCACGTCAAAAGTAAATGTTGTGCATTTACAGGCTAAATTTGAAAACACGGGTAGAACGTAAAATTTTTGCAAATCTTGTGATTTTTTAGTCTACTATCCCATATTTGATTATGTTACTGTGGATGTGCATGTGTTTATTGTTTGTATTTCTCTCATGGGGTTAGTTTGGGTTAGCGGGTCGCGGATTCGGGTTGAGGAGAGTGTGAGTTAGTGTGTGGTTAGGTGGAAGTGGGAGAGGATTATAAAAATCCCCCCTAGGGCTGCCGGCTCCCTATTGGAGCCGCCCAGCCGATTGAAGGAGAAGAGAGGAGTCAGCTGCCTGAGCCGCCGCCCCTCCCTTCCCCCTCTTGGAGCCACCGAGCAGCCAGCCGCCACCTCCCTTCTTCCCCTTTCCCTTCCTTGGAGCCGAGCAGAGAGGAGCCGCCCAGCCAAGTCGAGCCGGCACCTCTCTTTTCCCCTTTCCCTCTCTTCAAGCCAGCGGCTTGAAGTGAGCCGCTGCCCCCTCCTTCCCCCTTCTTGAGTCGAGCCTCCATCTTTTGAAGCCGGATTCGAGGGCCCTTCTTGAGTCGAGCCGCCATCTTTTAAAACCAGATTCGAGGGTCGTCGTCCGGAATTTCTCCTCTAATCATCCTTTCAATTTAGGTGAGTGGTTTTACCCCTCCTCCTTGGGTTTCTTCGAGTTCTTGAAGCCGTTCTTGAAGGCTATGGTAACTTGATTTGTTTTCCGATGATTTCTCGAATTCTCGTCGTTCTTTTTGTGTGTCGTGTTTGAGGAGGCCCTAAACCCTCCCCTATGGGGCTCGGCAACCCTAGGGTGATCCTAGGGGCGCTCAGCCAAGGTGGAGAAAAGGAGTGCCCTCCAAGTGTTCGATGAAATGTCTAAGTAAAGAGGTGTAGATTTTCTTGCCTTCTATAAATCAATTTGTTCATCAATCTTAATGTTTGTAAATTTAAATGCAAGCTAGTTATTAAATTTGTGATTTTTGAAGATATTTCATGTGTTTCTAAGATGGATTTGATCTCGAAGGCACGAGGGTTTTGTTTTTAATTCTTGAGTATAAAGGTTGGTTCTTGGTTAAGGAGGGTTGTAATGCTTGTTGTCTTTGCATGTTAAATATGATTTTTATAGGAATTATTGTAATGATTATGAATCTGATATGATGGAAATTTTGGGAGTTAATTTCTGTGAATTTTCGGATTTATTTCATAATACGCTAAAAACTCAATGTTGTTGGAATTTCATGCTGTGATGATGAATCTATGTTGTTTTTTAAATACTTGTTGTGGTGTATATAGTTTGCTGGACATAATCATGTATCCTATCGTTTTGACCAAAAAACATAGTTTGGAAACATAGGACACACTCTAGAGACCAGATTCGGATTAGATACATCAATTTCGGGCATAACAGTAGCTAAAACAAAATCCTAAAACAAAATCCTAATCTTGGTGAACTAAATTTTAATTGCATAATTAAAATTGGGCAAATGGTCAGCATAATCTGATATGAACCAACAAGTAAAGTTTATGCATGAAATAAAACCACACGAGTTTATGACATTACGGGTCTAGGAGTTGGGTCGGGTATTGGAGTGTTGAGATACTTTCCAATAGGGACACCCCTAAGACACCGTAGGAGAGACTTGACTACGGTCGTGTTGCGCCATATCTTTATGAATGGCGGAGAGGCTTGTTGAGGAGCCGGATTGCGGGCTAGGCCCAAGAGGTTGGATGGCTAATTCCCAACCTGTGGAACAAGTTCGGATGAGCAAATCCCGATTGCTCTGGTTTGGCCTCGTGGGATAAGTTCGGAGGGCCTACCCGATTATCCCCAATATGGTTTTAAGGAATAAGTTCGAAGGGCCTACCCGATAATTCCTGTGATATCTTAAAGGGGTAAGTTCGGAGGGCCTACCCGATTACTCTTGTAATATCTTAAAGGGGCAAGTTTGAATGGGCGAATCCCGATTGTCCCTTCGCGTCTCGTGGAGCAAGTTCGGAGGGCCTTCCCAATTGCTCCCGAGTTTCTTTATACTAGGATAAGTTCGGTGGGCCTTCCCGATTATCCTAGTATGTGTTATTGCCTTAGGGCATTGTAGGCTTAGGTCTGTTGATCTTCACCGTTTGGGTGTTGGATTCCTTTGGGCAGATAGTGGCCAGATGGCCTGTGACCTTTTTCTGCTTGAATCAGGAGTCTTGCTTTATGCATCTTATCTGTGTTGTTTTTTTCGTGGGGTTGATAGAACCGCTCACTGAGTTCTTTGAACTCACCCGTTGTTTTTGTTTTGCAGAGCCTGACCAATGAGGTGGATGGAGCACAAGGCGCGGCTGGAGGGCAAAGGAGCCACATGATCTCATAACAGTCCTAGTTAGGGATCGTAGTCGAGTCTGTAGTAGTTTGTCATGCACTTGTGTTTTGGTATTTTGGAGTTTGTAGTCCTGTGGGGACATTCATGTTTTATTCAGATTTTATTTAAATATCAGTATTGTTGCTCTTTGATTCATTTTATTCCACACTTGAGCTTTTTGATAAAAACTATATTGTTAAATAAAATCTGTATTTGTTTCTCTTTATAAATAAAATTGTTGTTTCTTTCCGCTATCTTTTGTGAGTTGGCATGTGCATGAGTTAGGCTGCGGGATATAGGCATGTATACCCTGGCTGGTCACGTGACCCTGAATTTGGGGCGTGACATTTAATTAGATTGAATATATGATTAAGTGACTTAATTATATCCATCAATTGAGAATCAAGTTATTAGATTAAGTCATACTTAAGTGAATTAATCAAAGAATTTGATTTTGAATCAAGAGCTTAGAATATATTTTTTTGAGAAAAGTGAGGCCTATGGCCACCCGATACATTTCAAGAGTTCCAAAACGATAATAATTAGATAGACTTACTATTACGGGAAAAGTAGAGACTCATGACCGAAGGAAATGTACCTAAAATTATACTTTCATAATCCTAGTCCAAAAAGAGTTCGAGCACCATATGGCAAGTCCGATAAAGGTGTACGCAAGGTGTGCTTGCGTCTCTTGGTCTTGCTTGCAAAAGGTGCATAGCTGGTCTTCTAGATGTACCCTGAGCATGGTTTAAAAAACCGCCCGAAATGGTATATACCGGCCGATATATACCGGTTTTTGAGGCTTCCGGTATTCGATTTACCCAGTATTTGAAAATACCGGGTATATCATGTATATCGGGCGGTATATGGCGATATTTCGCCATATATCGCCCGGTAAGGGCGGTATATGTATTATACCGGGCGGTATATGTATTATACCGCCTGGTATTACACGATATCGGTTTTTTTTTTAAAAGTTAGATATAATTCTAATAATACATAATTGAGGTATTGCAAATAGAGAGCTTGGTTCTTTCAGCCAGAAGTGCTCATACCTGAAATTATGAGGTATGATCATTTCTTGTGTACACATAGAGGAGACAGTGCTCTCATAGGTTTGCCTTGCCAACATGAACAATCCAAGATGAGGCACAGCCAGACCAATGCAAGATGGGTGTGGTTGTTGCACCAGGTGAATTGCGACCTAAGAGGGGCATGTCCATGTACTCTGAGCTAGTCAAAAGATGTTGATCTTTAGCTCTCATGAGGTTGAAGTCTCCCTCTATGACCATAGCCATGTCTGTGTGCCATACAATCATTGCTAGCTTGGGCCAAAAGAATCTCCTCTTGTCCCTTTGCGGCGAGCCATATACATTAACCAGGAGTCTTTTGTTAGATGGGCGGTGTTCCAACAAGCAGCCGATGAAGTGTTTGCCAACCGTTGAGTAGATGTAGTTCAAGAGGTTTCAGTTCCAAGCTACAAGAAGCCCTCGCGAGAGACCGATTGAGTTTTGGACCATATAATTAAAGTTCAACGAGCTCGAAATTCATTTCGTCCAAGCATCACAAAATCTTCGATCTTTGTTTCTTGCAAACATACAATGCTTACTAGATGAAAGAAACACCTTCATGTACTGTCTGCTAGGCCTACCCCTCGCACGTTCCAAAATGTTACACTAAACTCTAAACTCTAAAGTACTAAACATGGGGAGTTACAATGACTTCCAAACACAAAATCCAGCAATTAGTAAGGTGATGGCCCAATTTACGTTGGGACTTGGGCTCTGCCACGGGTCCTGATCAGCCCACAAACCTCCCCATCCATGTTCTTGAAGCCCAGCTCGCCGAGTCTTTTTTGCATCTTAGTGAAGTCCAGCTCGGACAAAACAAGCTTTAGGTGTAAGGTACGCTACAGCTGAACTGGTTCCGCCTGCCAGTGAGGACATGCAAGCTTCTTCCATGAGGTGGCAGCTAAGGTGGCGAGAGGTAGGGGTCCCACCACAGGCTAAAGAAGGCTGCTGAAAGATCGCCAAGTGGCAGAGGGTAGCCGCTCTCTGTCTCCATCCTTTGTGGCAAGATGAGCCCATGGGCTAATGCCCCAAAAAGCAAGGCATTCATTGTAATTGAACTATTAAGCAGGAGGAGATGATTACCTCTAAGCCTAGGTCTAAATAAGGCGACACCATTGGTTGGTATGAGGGTCATGCAAGTTTGGAACCTCATATCGAAATGGACAGCTGCATTTCGTTGCTGGGTTGATGGCTGTCATGAGTCAGTGCTTGGGATCATGAGGGCGGCCGGCAGGCTACACTCGCTTGATGATATTGTTGCCAACGTCATCCGACAAGGGATATTCTTATCTACTCCAACCAATATCCACTTTCACTGTGAAAACATAACCGTCAACATGCACCTCTACAAAGCAAGGAATCACATCGAAGGTGCAGCAAAGAACTTGGGACGTTGCAATTCTGTACATCTGACGCCCGATCCATAATAGTGAGAATCGCAAACGGACCTGTGATAGTGATCAAATCCATCTTGGAAGGAAGAGTTTGCCATGGAAACATCGCAATGAGTTGGCTTTTTCAATTTTTTTAGAATGAGCACTGTTAACTATATGCTTCAAAATGTTATGTGAGAGTGGAAACCAACATAAAGTCAAAGTTAAGGAGCTGCAACAGCGTAGTTGCAGCCCCCTAACATCTTCAGCTCCTCATTTTTATTCAATTATGAAATGACTCATTTTGATGGAGATTTGTAGCAGCATTTAAGTAAATACAGATTGAGATCCAAGAAATATGAGCTTGTGATATAGCTAACCTAATTCCGGACTGATTAATGCTAGAACTATAAATAAAGGATCAGGATCTCCTATGAAATATAAAGATTATTCAACAATAGCATAGTCCAAGTAGACCCACTTAAAATCTTTATTGAACTATGCTCGGCCCATGAAAGCCGAAGAAACTGGACTCCCATTTGTTGAACTCGAGAGTTGTCGAGTTCATGAGCATGCACTACCAGCGGATGAAGTCTTCCTCAACGACCGTGGAGGGGCACAAAAGTAGTAGTTTATGATTATCCAAAGTCTTGATATGCTAGAGCAAGAGGGCAACCTCAAAACCGTGGAAGCAAGTAGCCACAAATCGGAGAATTTGGGCCGAGCAACAATACCCGCTAAGTGCAATTTTGACACCCTTGCGACTATGAAGGTCAAGGGATGTGGTATTCTTCCCCAAGTGGGCGGTTCATGTCCATGGTGGGGCAAGAGCTGTTTCCGTTGAAAGAGGTTGAAGATGTAGCTGCGTTGCTCTCGCAGCCGAAGGCAATGGGGTGTTTGCACTCTTTGTTTATAGCATCATGCAACAATCTCGAAGAGTCACGTCTTTCAAAGGACCTCAAGAGGGCGAAGCAATTTCTACCAAGGTGGGCCACCCACTACACCGGGAGAGGAAGTCGCTGCCCCATCTCCCCCTCTACCCTAACCAAGGGTCATTGTGGTATTGTTCTCCTCCTCTCAAGGATCATTTAGCATCAAGGATCCTCAAAATTCAGAAGCGCTTCACATCGTGGATACCATTAAGGCAAACCTAACTTGGATTGCAAGGTATACTTTTCAACTCTCCCCTTTTAATTAAGTGTTAATGTTTTAGGAATTGAGAGATTCTAGAAGAGAACTGGATGTTATTTACTTTTTAATTAAACAATATTTTCGTTGCGTCTGGATTAGGTGTTGCCCCTAAAATCTCACTATGACTAGATTATTAGTATTTCAATTACCGAAGCAACAAGTAAAGATTAGCCCTTATTAGAAGACCCATTGGAAGAATTTTTTAACCATCAAATTTATTTTAACCACTACTTTGAGGACATAGCAAGAATATCACCCCAACCCATCACCCTAGTGAGATTGTGATTGTTGTGTTTGTTCAACTAACAACCAAATTTAGTTTTTTTTTCCAAAATAATTAGAAAATTGTGGCGCTCTCTTGCATCATTCTAATATTTTATAAACTACAGTTTAAAATAACTAATACATGTTGCAGATAGAGGATTTTATAGACTTTGTTTTATTTCCAATGTTTATTCTAGTATAATAACTCTGTTTAGCATCTTAACATGGTTAATTAATGTTTCTGATTTTTCACTTATTAACTCACATTTGTTTAACTTTCATTAAATTATTTTAATAATTTATCAAATTGATTTTAATATAAATATATGGCTGGGAGTCTTTCTTAACAACCTAAGCTTTGAGGATAATTGGTCATTCAATCAAATTTAACATGTATATGCTTAACTTTATTCGTCATTTTGCTTGAAAAGTTTTTAAAAAATATGAAGTGCAATCTCTAATGAAAACTATCAACACTGCATGAAATCCACCAACTAACATAATGGACAGTGTAGAAGGTTATATACATCTCCTATACTGCCATATGTTGAGAAGTGTCAAGTGACCTATAGAAGGGTAAGACTAAGACACATGCTTTCTGCAAATTCCTTAGAGAATTTTTTGACTAGTTACACAACCATACCAACAATGGATCAAGAGAACTTCAACATGTCATGATGTGAAAAGGAAAACTGTAAGATGCTAATGGATTTGCATAAATCAAGCAGTACAATGGAATATAGTTTATCTATCACTTTATACCAACAATTATTAAGTATATTGTCCTTCAGATAAATTTGATTAAGAAATTAATTTCTCACTTTCTATACAATTTCTTCAGAGAAAGAAAGCAAGATATTATTTAACATATTGTTATGGCTGTACGTGTATATCAGTGCATTACTTAAGGAAGAACACTATTCAAAAAAATACCATAAGTAAAGAGATAGATTTGCATAATTGCATCTAATCACTGACCTGTGCATGACTTTTTTACTATGCAAGTAAATCAGCCCATTAAGAATATGACGGGTAAAATTGCGCACCACTGATTCTGTCATAGCTCCACAATACTGGCGAACATATTTATTGATTGAACCAGGATGGACATATTCTAGATATATGTAAAGTTGATCCTCTATCTGCATATACAAAACTGAATTCATCTATAAAATTGCAATAGAGGAAACATGAATGAGTTATAACCACAAAAAATGCTCACTGTTTCGCTCCCATAGTATTGGACAATATTAGGATGCTTAAGTTGACTAAGGAATTTTATCTCCTGCACGATAGAGAACAAAGGTCAATTATTCATCATTCAGCAATGTCAGACAGTGAAATATCACCATATGTAATTTGAAAAGATAAACTGATGATGGAAGGCAATATCTGATCAATACAAAGCCGCTCATCACAGAGGGGAACAACTGATGAGAAGTTATTATGGCTTACAAGATAAGTGAGTCAATTTACACACTAACTTGTGAAATCAAGAACTAACCTGTTCCAACTGTTTCAAACATTCAGCTGACTTGGGATCATCAGGGATTATATTAACTTCTTTCATCGCACATAAAGCACCAGTATTTCTGTTAAATATAACAATTATCATTGAGCAGAAAGAAGGTGATGTTGTATCACCTATAAACAATATAACTATGTACCTATTGGTGGCTTCGTAAACAGTACCAAATGTTCCACTTCCAATAAGTTTTCCTTTCTGCCACTGATTTGGCATAAGTGATCCCTCTGCTTTTGTTGCACTCTGATGAAAAACATTTGATTGTGAAGGAGGTGAGGCCCCAGGAGGGAGAGGAAGTGGGTGGACATTTACATTACCACCATTTTCATGCCGTGTAGCCGAGCTCTCTTGGAACATCTTTGTATGCAAGGGGGATGGAGGTGCACTAGAATTTCTAGATCTTAAGATAGGAGTTTTGGTTGATGGGCTAGAATGTGAAGAAAGTTCAGGACTGTGCTTTGTCCTATCAGGTGAAGTTTGTGACAAGTAAACTTCCATGATACCCATAGAAGGGACCTCTGGTAATGACCAGACCTGAAGGCCTGGAGTGACAATGGCAGAAGTTGAAAATTCTACACTACTCAATCTCCTAGGGCTATGTACAGGACTATCAACAGGACTAGAAAACTCGCTGACTGGAACACTTTTGGAAGGAATATTCAACCTGAAAGTTTCAGTTTGAGAAGAATTTGGATCTAGGAACACTTTCCTCCGGTGACTAATAGTTGTTTTATTCGACGGTATCGCAACTTGCTGCGGACTTCTGCAATTAGTCTGGTAAGCTAACCTACTGCAGTGGAATAAATGCAACCCATCAAAATATAATCAGGTATAAAAACCAAAATAAACAAAGCTACTAGAAATATTTCCTAACCAATGCAAAAGTTTCTTTAGCAACCAAATCAAATGACTTTCATTTATTACCAAATCCATGCAACTCAAGTAACAGAAACAAGACCTAAGAGGTCAGAAGAATTACAAGCAGTATAAAAAATAGGACAACAGAAGTGCTTGCAACTTGCTTCCATTCTCTGCCTAAGGTGAGCCCAGAATGATCTCAGTCAAGATGAGGGAAAATGTAAAGAGGAAGCGTGCACTATACATTTTTGGAATCATTACACAGTCATTTACCAATTACTATTTCTCCGTTCTAGCAGCATATTGATTGGCTCGGAAACATGACATATAGTCACAACAACCAACTAGCAATCTAATGCTTCTGAAAGTTAAATCATCCACATAACTAGCAAAGTGTCTAGACGATGTGTAGTTGCCAAGCAAGACATTGACAAGCCACAGCTGTTTTATAATCCATACATCAAAGAACAAAATTATGATTGCTGTACCATATTAAGCAAAGCAATATCTCGTTGGGGAGGAGAGACATGGTAAAAATCATGAGTTATAACATCTATTTTTCATCATTGTTTCTCCAAGATAATTTAACGGCATGCTGAAGTATAAGGATCTTTCAATACTAACATTCATCAAACTTGATTTTGCATTGAAAGTACTGGAACTAGAATAACATTGCGCCCAAAAGAAGGGAGCCATTAAGCCATATCATGGTTCTCTTTTTTCCAACAGCAGTAACCACAAGGTAAAACATTGCAGCAAAAACAGTTAGGAAACGCATAAGATTATTGAAAGTCATCCTGCTCAAGCTTGTTACAACGCAATTGTCAAATAGAACTGATAAGTGACGCAATATCATCCAACTAGCATAGCGAAGGAACAAACATTAGCAAACTTCAATTAATAATGACGTCAAGGTTCCCAAGAATTCTAGAGAAGATAAATTCCTTCCTTCACAGCGCTTCACAGAATCACATAAATGCACTTCCTTTATGTTACTAGAGAAAAAAAGTTAACCATTCTTGACATAACATGAACAATTTCCATTTTCCAGCGTAAAATGATGAAAATGAGATATGATGAATCCCTAAGATCTCAAAATTACTCTTTATAAGGAACGGATAAATAGAACGAGAAAACAGGAGAAGGAAACTCCATACCTCCCTAGCTCGGCAACTGATTCATTCCCATCATTCCCCTCCGCCCTGCCTGATGCCTGCGAAGGCGAAGGCAAAGGACAGCCCACGGAATTCAGAGGCGAGAACCCTAGCGTCCGACTCGATTCGGAGTCGCGACATGTCAAAGCTGCAGCGTCCTCCGGCAGGGGGAGCGGGCGCGGCAGCAGCATGGGCGACGACTCGGACCGCGTGGGGACGGCGTCGAGGTTGCTAGAGGTCCGCGAGACGGGGGTTGAGCTGGTGAAGACGTAGGAATCGGCGGGATCCTCGAGGGACAACGCCTCAATATCGAGGTCCGTGAGATGGCGGAGCTTGCGCTGGCGGGTGAGGCGGCGCGGGGCCTCCCGGCGGCTCCAGGGAAAGAAGCGGAGGTCCTTAGCACGGCCACTGCGAGAGGCCCCCCGGCTTATTTTCGGGGAGGAGGATGACGATGACGATGATGAGGACGGGAAGAGATGGTTCCGGGTGCAGCTGCTGCTCTTCCACCAAGGCATGACGAAGACGGAGGAGGACATGAGTGGAGAAAGGAGGGAAAGAGGCTTTCGGTAGTATAAAAGGAAGGGGAAGCCCTAACCCTAACCCAAAGGTTGGATGCCCGCGGTGGCGTCGCCCATGGGAGGAGGGTGGGAGAAGGAGAAGAAGGAGGTGGTGGAGGTGGAGGTCGTCGACGACGAGGAGAGATAAGGGAATAGAAATGGGCGCCATCTCTCTCTCTCTCTCTCGTGGACACGCGGCTTTGAGGGGGGGATGGAGAGAATAATTAATTTTTAATTGTTGGGTCTACGTGTTCATGAGTTTGACTTGGACCGTTACAGGAACTTTGACTTTATAATGTTTAGTGAGATAAATTGTTTTTTATTCTTCTTCCGATAAATTCTTCATCATATCTACCGATCTAATGAGACCAGAATCCAGGAGTCGGCCGAGCCGGTTTCACTTTCACAATCGGCTTCAATATATTTAGGAATTTAATATTAAATTGAATAATTAATTAAAAAAATACAACCGAGAAACACTCTCCTCCAAATAATTCTTAGTAATAAACAAATTAAAATACTGTTTATTAAAAATCCTACTTCTTTATTATTCTTGACCTAAAAATGTCATTTTATATCCTCCACTTCTTCTTGATTTTTTCTTTTATATCCTCTACTTAAATGTCATTTTTTATTATTCTTGACCTAAAAATTAATTAAATCTCAATTACTTTGGGATGGAATGATCCCTAGGGATCAATGATATTTGGAATTACTTTTACAATAAAATTAGTGCCCGACTAGGGTTCTTTGTGCTCGACTAGATTTCTAGCATGGAAATGATTTCTTCGTCGTTTTTGACGATTTTTGTTGGTGTGAATCACTAAATTTTTGAGACTCATTGCTACAGCCTTTTCTTTCAACTTCTGCTTCGAAAATGGATCCAAATTCGGATGTAGAAGACTTTCTGGTTGTTGAAGATGAAGACATCCAGGGAGGTATTATTGAATGCTCGAGGAGTTTACTCGGACGTCTACTCTCGGATCACCCTTTCAGTGCCAGCACAATGGAGGCGGTGTTGGGTGCTATTTGGGGACATTCAGATGGTTTTCGAGTCCTGGAACATGGAGATAATTTTTTCCAAATGTTCTTTGTTGAAGATGTGGATGTCTTCCGAATTGAACGCGACGCACCTTGGTTATTCAAAAACTTCATATTACCACTCAAGTGATGGAGCCTGGATATGGTAATCAAGGAAGAAGATTTCATCCATGTCCCAATCTGCGTTCAATTCTAGGGACTCCCACAGCACTATAAAACTAAGGAGTTGGCTCGGAAGATCGACAGTAGATTGGGAGAGGTTGCATAGAGGTTGCCTTCTCTTCTGTTATTGGTAAGGAATCTCGCATTCTGAAAGTTAAAATAATGCTGGATGTCACCAAGGTTCTACGCGGCTCTTCACGACTCGCCAGAATCAACAACCAAGTTTTGGAGGTTTCCCTCAAATATGAACACCTAGGGACTTTCTGTTACTACTGCTACCATGTTGGGCATGAACTGAAAGCCTACAACAGTTTCCTAGAGGACATGTCCAATGGCGTTGAGAAACAACATCACGGTGGTCCGTGGATGAAAGCGGATCAGTTTGGAAGAAAATTGGAGGTGACTCCGAGAATTTCTCATTCTAGCGCGATTGGTCACAGCCATTCTGATAAGAAGAAACAAACACCTGTTAGCCTCCTTCGACACTTCCCCAAATTACGATGCAGGATGGAGCTGATGGTGCTAGTGGCAGTACTAAACAGGTCGGGGTTAATCTTGCTTCGAGTGGGATTGATAGGTCATTGATAACTTAGGATATGAATGTTCAAATTGATGTTCCTGGGATGGTTACTACAGACCCTCAAGTCCATCTTGGGATTTCTCATTCGATCAAGAGTATGGATGCATATACTTATATGCATGCTTCGCGGCTAGATCTCTTGGTCGACAATAGGAATCACACTCTGGATGATCGATCTCATGTCCATGGGTTGTTCACTACTTTTCCTCATATCCAATCAGTAACCAGTACTTCGGTTGAGAGCTCGGCTGATGTGGTTGTTCTACATGGTTTTTGTTCAGTGCCTTCTGATATTTCATTGACTCGGGATTCGAATGTTGCATTGGTTGTTAAGGTGCCCCATTTCCAAGCTAATTTCTTTCACTCGGTCAAAGGCTCACCCGAAATTGCAGCTGATAATATTTCATGTATAGTGTATAATGAAGACAGTGAGTCGGGTCCCATGCAACATTCTAGACTTCAAGTATTGTCTAATTTGCACATGCAGGGGTTGAGAATTCTGATTAGCATGGTGATGTCAGCAGTCTTGTGAATAATTCTAATACCCATCGATCGATCGCACACAGAGAGGAAGACAGCGGTCGTTCGAGCGGTCGATCGATCGATCGACCGGCCAATCGACCGAGCGTTTGTAACGGATAGTTTTCTACCCGTTGAGCTATCGTTTCTTTGAAAGGCTATAAATATCATTCATCTACTCTCTTTAACTTTTCTACTCTCACTGATACATATATTATTGAGCATCAAAAAGAGATATCTAAGCCTTCCAAAAGATAAATTGCTTGCGCTCTATTCTTCTGGCAACAACTTCTTCAAGCGCACACTCTGCCTCAACTCGGGAATAAAGGCGAAATGGCGATACTAGAGGGTGGTAAATAGTGTATTTACTAATTCTATTAGCCTAAATTCTAATTTTGATCGTTTGATAACTTGTTTATGCAAGATGCAATTATGCGATTGAATGCAGAAGCAAGATAAAGCAATTAAGCACAAACAATTTAAAACAACGCAAACACAAGATTTATAGTGGTTCGGCCTCAATGCCTACTCCATTACCTAAGCACCCCGCTTAGGATTTCCAAACTAGTTTTACTAGATTAATTTATGTTTCCCTTACACACGAGGACTTTTCACCGAAGAGACGCACTCTCGACCTAAGGCACTTCTACACCCGGAAGTCACCGCCTTCTTATCGAGAGTCCTCTTCCACCTCAACCCTAAGGGACAACTAAAACTAATTCTAGTAAATACTAAGTTTACAAAAGTGGCTTTACATCTAACACTAGGTAACCACTTATACACTCAAGACCAAATACCTGGTCTTCGCACGCACAGATAAAAGCAGTTGAAATAACAACAAAAATTATAATCAAAAGAGCTAAGAATAAAACCAATATTAAATGTTCTTTTGCAAGCCTTTGGCGCCTTCAACTCGTCAAGTGGTAGCGCTTGATCAACACCTGAGTTGAGCGAAGCTTGTGCGCTTGAAAAAGAGTCTACCGCCCAGATGCAAAAACATCGATCCCGATCTTCGGTCGACCAACGCGATCTACGTCTTCGGATATCAGCAGGTCGGTCGACCGACGGGTCGACCGCTCGAGCTACTGCCCGTTTTGGGCTTCCATTGGTCGACCGTCCGGTCGATCGAAGTAGCTCTGCTACTTTTTACCTACAATCGGTCGATCGCTCGGTCGACTGAACCTAGGCTGAAGTTGATTTCTTCAGTCTTTTTCTTTCGCGCTTGGTTTTCGGGTTCCGGCTTTCAGCGAGCATCATCTCGGAGAGCTTTTCATGTGATCTTTGAGCTCGTCCGATGCGACTTTGGTGCACTCGTCGATCTTTGATCGATTTTCGCGATGATCCTGAGCGCGACGATCAATGTCCTTCCGATTTTTGATTTCTTCCGATATTCTGATCGATGACATCGAACGCTAATTGATATGGAACCTGAAAGATATTCTCAATGAAATCATTAGTCTCATGTTTGTTATCATCAAAACCATCAAAACCGAGATTAAGGCTTATGTTGAAAACCTAAAGCCAACAATCTCCCCCTTTTTGATGATGACAAATATCCTTGAGAAAATATATATCATTAAAGTATAGAAGAATATCAACTAAGAGATTTCTCCCCCTATCAATAAGCATATTTATATAATTAAACTCCCCCTATCTATATGCATGAATTTCCTATATTTTCCTCCCCTTTACTTATAATTTTCTCCCCAATTATACCTATATTATTCTCCATATTTCTCCCCATTGTAACTATACATTTCTCCCCCTTTTGACTACACATTTTCCCCCCTTTTGACATCAATCAAAAAGGGCAAGAGGGGTCTATCCATTCAAAGGGATGAAATACAAGTATTTTTTTTTTCATGAAGTTGAGACTCTAAAGATTATTTTTCACAAAACATGGAAATCTCAACTAAGGGATGGAAAACAAATAATTTGATATGAAACAAAATCATACATGATAAAAAAATAGAGACAATTCAAAGTTAAATCATGTATGGTCTCAAAATGAATATTGTTTCTTTTTCATGATATTTTTAGATTCCATTCAAACTTTCAAAATACAAAGATATAGTCATTTAACTCATATATATCAAGTTTGAAGTGAAACTAATATCATTCAATCCAAATATGAACTTAGCATGTTTTCATTTGAAATAAGCATGAAAACTATGAAAATACTATGTCTCAATTTTTCTACCTACTCATGTTTTCTCAAACTTAGGCATCTAGACATTAAACATGAGATAATGTAAGTCTATGAATTAAGTTTGGGCTTGAGATGAAGTTTTTAATTCACTTTGTTGACTTAGGTCAACCTATATTTCAAGATTTCAAAAATCACACTCTTAAGTTTATACAAAATCATATTTTTGATGAAAAAACTTTGGTACTAATTTTTGGATAAAATTTTTGATACCAAATATTGAATGGTCATTTGAAATACATGAATAAAGTTTGAACTCAAAAGAATTTTCAAATACCATTTTTCATCCTATATTGAATTTAATCAAAAGCTTATTTTTAAGGTATCGCTCAATATATCAAAATCATTTTTAGAAATGATTTTGCTCAAGTAACAATGAGAACGATATTAGAGATGAAATCAAAAATAGCACGCACAAAGTTTCATTTGAAGTTTTTGAAGAAAATTCAAAGTATCAAAAAGATTGATATATCGAATAAGTGATGCTTTGTGTTTTTGAAATCCAACTTCAAAATTGATGAAATCAAAAATAGCACGCACAAAGTTTCATTTGAAGTTTTTGAAGAAAATTCAAAGTATCAAAAAGATTGATATATCGAATAAGTGATGCTTTGTGTTTTTGAAATCCAACTTCAAAATTCCATTTTAAATCCGATTCTTGATAAGACTTTTTGAAATTTTTACTGATAAAACTAGATTTTTTAGGAAATGTGCAGTTTCAAGAATCATTTAAAAAGGATTTTTTTATATTTTTCTAGAAATAACTGAAATTGGTGTTACCAATTGTTGAACGAATGACAATTTTTATAATTTTCAATTATTCTTAAAACTTGTTCAATTTTCATTCAAACTTTCATGACATCACATGATGGTCATGTAAAGAGTATATGTCAAGTTTGTAATAAAAATTATGTCCTTAAGTCAAGATATCAACCTAGCATGGTTTCATTCAAAACTAAACTAGTTTTTATGAAACTTGCTAAGTTTCAATCTTATCATTTACTCATGATTTTTCAAATTTAAACCTATGGATACCTAACATGAGTAAATTTTAATATGTTTCTCAAATATGGATCATAAATGAGACCTTTAAGTCAACTTATTGACTTAGGTCAACTATGTTCAAAAGATATTTTCGTGAAACCACTTCTATGTCATTTTATCCATATCCATATAAATTTTCCACTCTAAGTGCATGGAAACATGTCATATCTATTCCTAAACATAGTTATGAAGTTTTGGACTTAAAATAAAGTATCCAAGTCAATTTGTTGACTTGGGTCAACTTTTTTCAAGATTAAGTCCCCTAAACTAATATACCAATTGTATTTATTTATCTAGACATGAATTTTCAAGTTTTAAATATCTAGACTCATGTGATATGTGTATCTAAACATGTTCATTTCATTTTTAACTCAAAATGAAGTCTCTAAAGAAGAATTTTAACCTAGTTCAATTTCATAATTATCATGATATCATGAAATGAGCTAAGTTATCAAAAAATTTCCTACTCATGAACATTCAAATGTTTTCATGCAACATCACTCATGAGTATAGAGACATCATTAAATATGAAAATTCAATCATTTTTCAAAGATTTTTGCAAAATAAAATCCATACTTTATCTTTTAGAAAATTTGCCCAACTTTTTCATTTCCTTTGTCATTTTCTCTTAGATAGCATAGTCTTCAATGTTTGTCACTTTCTTAACTTGCAAGTAGGCTTCATTAGTATCAGAATGAAATCATATACCGACTTAGCAAGCTAATATACTAAATAGGAAGGGTTTAATGCAATATTTCATTTAAAAAACCTTAACATATGCTAGATAGTTAAGATTCATTTTAAGATGGATACCATGGTTTCAAAATGAATCTAAGGAGATCTTAGGATGTGAAACATTTGAGTAATAAGATCCCTTATCATGTTAAACTAGTTTGGACTTACAAGAAGGTCTCTATTAGTAAATATTAACCTAGAGCAAGTTTCATTTAATGAAATTTGCCTAAGTGCTAAGATTCTACCTACTGATAAAAATTTAAGTATTTAACATGCAATTCTAATCATGAGTATTGAGACACCAATCAACTATGAAAATTGAGGTATTAGACTAGAAATATGCAATAACCAAAAACATACCTCATCCATGAATTTAGCCAAACTTTTCATTTTTCATTCTAACTAGCCTTCCTAAAAACTTACAACTTGCAAGTAAGCTACACTAATATTCTAGAAAAAAATTAGCTACTTAGCAAGCTAACTCAACCAAAAAGCAAAGCGACGCATCAAGTATCATTATCAAATATCACTTTGCTAAATGGTTTCAAATTTATTTCAAAATAAAGTCAAGTGATATCCAAATCGAAAGGCCACAATGTGCCTACGATTTAGAACTGCAAGGTCGATTAGGCCCATTACAGGCCACCTAGGTCCCCGAAGAGACCGGGAAATCAAAATCAAAAACATTTTCAAAAGAACTCTTTTGCAAGAGCGGAGAAAATAACTCAATCTTAAACATGATATCATAATCTTCAACTAAGATTAAGCAATGCAAGTTAGAAGATGATACCGGAATAGTTTTGATGCCAATTTTACCTAAGACATCAAGGTAGTTTGAAGTTGCAACCAAGGAAGGATTCATCATTCAAGTCCATGGTCAACTCCAATACACCACTTCTTTCTACCTTTGTGTGGTAGCTCCCCCTACAAGAGAAGATGAGACCTTTGATACCCAAATAGCTTTGGGTCCTTGGGGTTAATGGGCTTAGGTACTCTTGTTTGGAGATTTCCTAAATGATACATTTTGATTTTTAGGACTCCTAAGAGATGAAGCATTTGATAAGTTACTAGTTTTCTTACTCAAGAAAACAACCTCATTTTTTAAGTCATTGATGGATTTGTGTAAATCTTTAATTTGAGATTTCAACAAGCAATTTTCATTTTTCAAGATATCATGCTCAAATTTGAAAGCACTTATACAATCCTTACCATTGAGATTCACATTATTTTTTGTGTTTTCATCTCATTTCTAATTTTTGAAATCTTAGTTAACAACTCATCATTCTCAATTTCTAATTCTTCAATTTTATATTTCAAATCCTTAATCTCAAGTTTCATATCATCATGGCAAGAATTAAAAGAACTAGATTTCATTATCTCATTTTCTAATTTGCATTCATGCAATTGAGAACTAAGATTTAAGTTTTCTTTCTTCAATTTTTTATTTTCCTTGTTCTTTTTTACAAGGATGGCATACATTTTCTTGCTTTCTTATAGTAGTTCTTCATAAGACATGTCAAGGGATTTAGAGCTACTAGAATCACTATCATTAATATTTTGAACATGACTAGAAGATGAAGAATATACCTCATCTCGAAGACCCATGAGGCAAACGTTTGATGTAGCTTCATCGGCATGTCTAGAAGAGGCTTCACTTGTTTGAGATGTGGATGAGGAAACACACTTCTTTTTGGATTTCTTCTTCAAGAGTGGACAATTTCTCTTCTTGTGTCCCTTCTCTTGGCAAAGGAAGCACCTAAGTTTTCTTTTCCAATTCTTGCTTGTGCTTCTTTGGCTAGAAGTGCTTTGGGCATCAAAAACTTCATTAGGACTAGAGGTATGACAATTGTCATCACCTCCTTCATTGAAAGTAGTAAGCTCTTCAGTTTTTGCATAATCATAAAGCATATTCAAGCAAGCCCAAATATCGAAAGCGAAAGTGCAATGCATGATCTTTTCAAAAATCTTATCATCCAAAGAACAAAATATACAATTTGTAGCTTTAGCATTTAATTCAAACATATCAATTTGTTTTTGGGTCCATGCATTTATATTTTCCTTAGATTCAATATATTGGATTTTTACCATATTAAAAATACCTAAACCTTGGGTCTTTAGAAAGGTGTACATCCTATATTTCCATAGACCAGAGTTCGATTCATCGAACCTAGGGGGTGAAGACGCTACACTCTCTAGAGCCATTTCTAGATCGAGACTAGATATAGACGAGATGATGAAATCTCAATCCACGGCCCACTCTGATACCAATTGAAGGCAAAATGACGACACTAGAGGGGGGGTGAATAGTGTGTTTACTAATTCTATTAGCCTAAATTCTAATTTTGATCATTAACTTAATCGTTTGGGCAAGATGCAATTATGCGATTGGATACAGAAGCAAGATAAAGCAATTAAGCACAAATAATTTAAAATAACGTAAACACAAGATTTATAGTGGTTCGGCCCCAATGCCTACTCCACCACCTAAGCACCCCGCTTAGGATTTCCAAACTAATTTTACTAGATTAATTTATATTTTCCTTACACACGAGGACTTTTCACCGAAGAGTCGCACTCTCGAACTAAGGCACTTCCACACCCGGAAGTCATCGCCTTCTTATCGAGAGTCCTCTTCCACATCAACCCTAAGGGACAACTAAAACTAATCCTAGTAAACACTAAGTTTACAAAAGTGGCTTTACACCTAACACTAGGTAACCACTTATACACTCAAGACTAAACACCTAGTCTTCACACGCACAGATAAAAATAGTTGAAATAACAACAAAAATTACAATCAAAAGAGTTAAGAATAAAACCAATATTAAACGCTCTTTTGCAAGCCTTTGGCGCCTTCAACTCGTCAAGTGGTAGCGCTTGATCAACACCCGAGTTGAGCAAAGCTTGTGCGCTTGAAAAAGATTGTCGTGGAAAGAAACAGGGTGCACTACAATTGATCGATTGGAAGGCTTAGATCTTCCCTTTGAATACTCAATAATTTCTGTAAGAATCAAGGAAGAAGGTTAAAAGGTTTATATGAGGGTATAGTTATACCCTACTGAAGAAACAACTGTTCAATGGATAGAAAACTATCCATTACAGGCCGTCGGTCGAATGGTCAGTCGACCGACTGGTCAACCAGCCCTTCGACCACTGCAATTCTCCCTGTGGTCGGTCGACCGACGGGTCAACCGCCCAGACGCAAAAACATCGATCTTTATCTTTGGTCGACCGACATGATCTGTGTCTTCGGGTATCAGCAGGTCGATCGACCGACGGGTCGACCGCCCGGGCTACTGCCCATTTTGGGCTTCCATCGGTGGATCGCCCGATCGACCGAAGTAGCTCTACTACTTTTTACCTTCAATCGGTCGACCGGGTGGTCGACCGAACCTAGGCTGAAGTTGATTTCTTTAGCCTTTTTCTTCCGCGCTTGGTTTTCGGGTTCCGACTTTCAGCGAGCATCATCTCGGAGAGCTTTCCATGTGATCTTTGAGCTCATCCGATGCGACTTTGGTGCACTCGTCGATCTTTGATAGATTTCCGTGATGAACCCGAGCGCGATGATCAATGTCCTTTTGATTTCCAATTTCTTTCGATATTGCGATCAAGGACATCGAATGCTAATTGATATGGAACCTGAAAGATATTCTCAATGAAATCATTAGTCCTATATTTGTTATCATCAAAATCATCAAAACCGAGATTAAGACTTAGGTTGAAAACCTAAAGCCAACAGGGAATTGATTCAAGCTCTACGACTCGGCGAGTTGGAGGTTTCAAGGCTTGGGAAAGAGCACGAATTCTTGGTTTTATTTTAAGCTCTTTTCATTTATATTTTTAACTGTTATTTGAAACTATTTTTGGATTTGTGCGTGTGAAGACCTAGGATTGTTAGGTCTTGAAATTGAGTTATAGCCTTCGTGTTTGAGGTTTAAATCCACCGGTGTAACTAAACGTAGTTTTCTAGGATTAAGTGAGTTATCCCTTAGGGTTGAGGTGGAAGAGTGCTCTTGATAAGAAGGCGGAGACTTCCGGGTGTGGAAGTGCCTTAGATCGAGAGTGCGACTCTTCGAGTCAAAGTCCTCTGTGTAAGGAAAACTAATTAATCTAGTAAAACTTAGTTTGGAAACCCTAAGCGGTGTGCTTAGGTAGTGGAGTAGGCATTGGGACTGAACCACTATAAATTCTAGTGTTTGCATTGATAACTTGTGTGTATTTATTACTTTATTATTTATCACTTCTGCATCTAATCATTCAAACGTAAATTGCCTAAACAATCCAAGTAAACAATTAAAATTGAATTTAGGCTAATTAATTTAGTAAATACACTATTCACCCATATCTAGTGTTGCCATTTCGACAACATCTAATACTATGGTGAGACAATGTTGAACTAGTATTGACAGGGAGGATTCAATTCTGAACAAAAAGCAATCCTTTAAACAAATGGTTCGGGGTGCAAAAAGAAAATGTTGTGAGATCTCACATTGATTATACCATGTTAGAAACTCATGCATTAAATAATGTATTGGAAACTCATGCTTTAAATAATATATTGGTAACTCATGCATTTAATGTAGTATTGGAAACAACAAGAATCGTAGAAAATAGTCTAATATTTCTTGTAAATGTAAATTACTTTTATTTTTGTCATGTATATAAATATCGGTGGGTTGAATGAGAATTTATTAAGCCATTCAGTCAAACTCTCTATTATTATTTTTTCTAGCTCTTTTTCAAGTTGGTATCAGAGCACTAGTTGTAGTGACTTGGTTTGCTTCCGCAATATACTAATCAACCTTTATTGTTGATTATTCCTTAATCAATTGCTACCCTAGTCACTAGTTCGATTACATTGTTCCTACCTTTATTGTAGGATATTAGATTTTTCATAACCAGTAGCAAAGCCCTTCTCTTAACCAAAGGTAGTCTCACCTCTCCTGCCTATCATGTCAAACACTAGCTCTTCTACTTCTGTCCATACCAGGTCTACAGTCTCCAATCCCGTTAATCCCAATAACCTACCAATCATGCATTCTACTTACTGCCTTAATGAAAAAAATTATTTACAATGGGCACAAGTTATTCGTACCATCCTCAAAGGTCGCCGGAAAGTAAGCCACATTGAAGGAAAAACACCTGATAAGAAGGACCCCAAATTTGATGAGTGGGATGAAGAGGATTATTTGATTATGTCTTGTCTTTGGAATTCAATGATTCCCGAAGTCAGCAAAAATTGTATGTTCCTTCCTACTACTTGTGATATTTGGGACAACCTTCGAAAGACTTATTCTATGAAGCAAGATGTAGCCATCTGTTATGAATTAAAGACGAAGATTTTTGCTACTAAGCAAGGTAATTCTTCTATAACATATTATTATGGACTACTTAATGGGTTTTGGATTGAATTGGACTAGTACCAAAATCTAAAAAAGGAATGTATCAAGGATGCAGCTACATTGAATTATTTTATGGAAAGAGATTGAATTTTTGAATTTCTCTATGGTTTGAACTCTGAATATGACCCTATTAGGGTCCAAATTTTGGGAAAGGAGAAGTTACCTTCAATTTCTGAAGTCTTCCATATTGTTCGTGGAGAAGAAAGTCGTAGGTCAGTAATGTTTGATGAGAAGGCAACTGATGGATCGACCATGATGATAAGTAAATCCTCTTAACCAGCCACCAAAAGCCCACCTATAGCAGCATCTGCACCTAATACCTTCAAGCCTAATAAAGACAATCGTTGGTGTAACTATTGCAAAAAATATGGCCATACCAAGGAGAAATGCTTTAAGCTTTATGGAAAAGAACAAGTTTTGAGTCGTGCAGGTGGATTTAAAAGGATCCAACGTGGCAAAGCAAACTTGGCTTCACCAGATGATACTAATGATGAAACTTCCAAGACTGTTGAAGATATTCAAAGTTTTAGCAAAGAAGAGCTAGAACAATTAAGGTTCTTTCTTGATTCATTCAATAAGACTACCGGTACTTGTTCTCTTGCCTTGAATGGTATGCATCTGAATTCTCAATCTTTCCATGCTTCAAGTACATTTTCTGCAGAATCTTGGATTATTGATTCTGGTGCAACTGACCATATGACCTTCGGCCCAAATAATTTTTTGACATATCACCCTTCCTTTGGCAATCAAACAATTTTGATTGCTGATGGTTCTTATACCACAATAGCAGGTTGTGGTAAAATCAACCTTCAGCCCTCATTACCTTTAAAAAATATTTTGCATGTCCCAAAGCTTACCACCAATCTCCTCTCTATTAATAAACTCACCAAAGACCTAAATTGTGCAATAACTTTCTTTGACACACATTGTGTTTTTCAGGACCTCGCTACAGGGAGGATGATTGGGATTGCTAAGGAACGGGGAGAGCTTTACCACCTGATTGGAATACATGATAAAGGTAATCAAGACAAGAGACTGGTGATTTATTGTTCTCAAGATCCCATATCAGAAACCAATTCATATTCTTCTGAAATTTGGCTTCAACATAAGCGTCTAGGCCATCCTCCCTTTAATGTCCTCAAATATATGTTTCCTTTATTATTTTCAAATGTTTCAGTTGAGTCATTCCGTTGTGATGTTTGTGAATTTCAAAAGCATCATCGTGTATCCTTTTACCCTAGCTCAATTAAGAGTGTTCAACCTTTCTCTCTCATTCACTCTGATGTTTGGGGCCCTACTAAAGTTTCTAATATCACTAGCGCTAAATGGTTTGTCTCTTTTATTGATGACTGCACTAGAGTCACACGGATCTTTTTAATGAAAGATAAATCTCAAGTTTCTTAGTTGTTCATCAATTTTTATCACATGATTCAGACTCAATTTGGGACCCCAATTAAACGCTTTCGTTCAGATAATGGTAAAGAGTATGTTAACCAAACCCTTTCGAACTTCTTTAAGGAAAAAGGTCTTGTTCATGAACTCACATGTGTTGATACTCCTCAGCAAAATGGTGTCGCTGAAAGAAAAAATAGACATTTACTTGAAGTTACCAGATCCCTATTGTTCCAAATGTCGGTTCCAAACTCGTATTGGGGGAAGCTATTTTAACTACTGCCTATTTAATAACTAGGATGCCTTCTCGTGTCCTTGGTTATAAAAGTCCAATAGAAATAATGTCATCTTTTTTTCCTTTTGTCCCTATTATGAAAAGTCTTATATCTTGTGTTTTCGGATGTGTTGCTTTTGTTCATATTCACAAACAACATCGCAATAAGCTTGATCTGCATGCTGTCTGTTGGCCTAAGGTTTTTTATCTTGGTCTTAATCTCGGTTTTGACGATAACAAACATGGAACTAATATTTTATGGAGAATTACTTTCAGATTCTATATCAAATAACACTCGATGTCCTCGATCGAAAATATCGAAGAAATCAAAAAATCAGAAGGACATTGATCGACGCGTTCGGGTTCGTCGCCGAAATCTCTAGAAGTTCGACGTGTGCACCAAAGATGTATTGGACGAGTCTAAAGAACACATGAAAAGCTCTTCAAGTTGACCCATGCTAAAAGCCGGAACCTAAAAATGAAGTGCACAAGAATTATCACACAAGAAAATTGCCCTGCCCAGATTCGATCGACTGACCGATTGATCGGCAGAAGAGAAAATCAGGCAGAAGGCAATTCTGTCGATCGATCGATCAACCGAATGTAGCAAAAAATTGGCAGTAGCCAATTCGGTCGATCGAAGTGCACCCAAAAGTGGCAGAATGACGCGGTCGCTTTGGCGGTTGATCCATCGGTCAACAAAGAGCTTTGGAAATCTGTGTGGGACATTAAGGTACCCCCAAAAATTAAAACTCTTATTTGGAAGCCGATGCATGGTGGTGTTCCTGTAAGACAAATGCTGAAAGAGCGATTTCCTCTTATTGTTGATACTTGCTTGCGTTGTAACATAGAGGTGGAATCAATTCAGCATTGTTTTTTGCTTTGTCGTTATATTACCTATTTTATGACAGATGATTGATCCCATTAGCCAGGATTGGTGCCTCCCTTCTGATTCATTCTGGATATAGTGGTTAGAGCTTTATCGCAAACTAAAATTAGATCACCATAGTCCTAACAAAATGAAAATGACTTTGAATTTGACTAATTTGGCTTGTTAGAAATACCAAAGTTTTTGAAGATAAAGACTCCTCATGAAATTTGGGTCATGACTAATACCCTTTCTGAGGAAATCTATAGGCTCCAAACAAACATCTCTCATTTCTTTTTAAGTTTTGTTGTTTTACTTCTTTTATTTGGAAAGATCTGCTTTTCTTTATTGCTACTATTACTGTTGGAATATGTGTATTTGGACTTTGAGATTTCAATATATATAGAATGACCCCTCGTCAAAATGATAAAACTTTTATTTTAAAAGAATTGATGCTTTTGATCTATAGAACATGTTGTAAGAGGAAATGACACCCAACAAGGTACGTGGTGAGTAATAATATATAATATTAAACCTATACTAGCTGCAATACTCGTATTTTGCACAGTTAACATATGGTTTTAAAAATAAAAAATTTGAAATTTTAATATATCATTATATATAAATAAAATAGTCTATCGATTTTGTTTTGATATTTTTTCATATTTTTAAACATAATTTTAATTTGAAATTATATAAAATTAATATTAAAATTAATTTTTATAATTTTAGAAAAATGATTATTTTAAACTTCAATTATAAATTAATTTTTAATTTAAATTTTAAATTAAATTTGTAACTATAATTTAGTATTCTTAATAATTTAAATTAAAAATTAAAAATTAAATATTTGTATACCTAGATTTTCAAAAATAACTTATCATATTATTAGCATATTATAAAAAAATTATATTTTTAAGATTAAAAAATATTAGTAAGATTAAAAAATTATTTTAAATTAAATTATAATTTTAAATAGTAAACATACCACAAAGTAATATATATTAATTTAATTTGATTTATATAATTATGAAAGTGTGCAAGTATATTTATATAATTTAGTTTAAAATAACTATAAGTAATAATTAAATTTAATATAAAATATTAATTAAAAATGTAAAAAATGAATTTTCTATAGATTATTAATTAATAATTATTTTTACCATAAAAACAATACGTTCATATAGAAAAAATATAAATAAATAAAAGACCATATAAATAAATTTATAACCTGAAGTAACATAAGAAGTAACATACAGAATGAAATATCAATAAGATAAATAGAAAGCAATGAGTATAAAAATGAATAGAAATTGATTAATGATAATAATAAACATAATAATTAAAAATTATAATTTGAATAGACTATTGATTAAGTAATTGATTATAATTATTTGAATATATACATATTTGTGTTTGTAAGATAAAAATAGTCAAAATTATTAAAATTATATATGAAAGAAAAATATAATAAAACCAACCATACTAACATATATATACCTGTCACACCACAAACCTAGGGTCGTGTGACTGGCCAGAGTACAAACTCTTACTCCGAAGCCTAACAACACGCATGACCAAATGCACACAGAAACATGAATACCATGCATATAATGCAAACTCAGTATGAAGTAACAGTGGTGCACAAGTTCACGATAGCTGAAATACACATGTTCAAAATGAAATTACATGACTCTCCCTACTACTTGACTACGTCGTGACACACCACGAGACCGACCAACTGAGCTTGCAGCTCCCTGTCGCGCCATACCGGTACAGACTTAGTTTGAGACTTCAGAGTTGAGCTTGTCAAAATTAGTTTAAGACTTAGTTTTTTTTATTGTAAATATTCTTAAGCCTTAGTTTGATGTCCTCATTGAGTTCATAATCCAAAAAAATGAAACCCAAAATCCAAAAATTTGAAAATTAGAAAAATCAGAAAACGACATTGAAAATGTATATGTACAGGGGGCTCCATGGAGAGCTACATAATTTAGATATTTTTTTGCCATCAAAAGTTCCAATATTTTTTTTTGATATTTTTTTCTTCACATTTTTAACATAATTTTAATTTGAAATTATATAAATTTAAATTTAAAACTAATTTTTATAATTTAAAAAAATGATTATTTTAAACTTCAATTGTAAATTAATTTTTAATTTAAATTTTAAATTAAATTTATAGCTATAATTTAGTATTCTTAATAATTTAAATTAAAATTTTAAAATTAAATATTTGTATACTTAGATTTTCAGAAATAAGTTATCATATTATTAGCATATTATAAAATAATTATATTTTTAAGAATAAAAAATGTTAGTAAGATTAAAAAAATAGTTTAAATTAAATTACAATTTTAAATAGTAAACATACCATAAAGTAATATATATTAATTTAATTTGATATATATAATTATGAAAGTGTGCAAGTACATTTATATAATTTAGTTTAAATTAACTATAAGTAATAATTACATTTAATATAAAATATTAATTAAAAATGTAAAAAATAAATTTTCTTTAGATTATTAATAAATAATTATTTGTACCATAAAAATAATATGTTCATATAAAAAAAATATAGAAAAATAAAAATTCATATAAATAAATTTATAATCTAAAGTAACGTACAAAATAAAATATCAATTAGATAAATAAAAAGCAATGAGTATAAAAATAAATAGAAATTGATTAATGATAATAATAAATACAATAATTAAAAATTATAATTTGAATAGACTATGAATTAAGTAATTGGTTATAATTATTTGAATATATACATATTTATATTTATAATTATTGATAAAAAATAATCAAAATTATTAAAATTACATGTGAAAGAAAAATATAATAAAACCAACCATACCAACATACAGGGTTATTAAACTTGAGAGTTTATGTAAACTCGTGAAGCTTCCGTAAACTCGACTCATAAACTCGTAAGAATTTGCCTGATATTAAAAAAATATTTTAAAAAAATATTAAGCTACATGATTCACACTAATGTAACACCAGTAAGTAATAATCAAATAGTAAAGGGATAAAATTCACACTACATTGACTTGAAGCAAACTTAATTAGTAAACTACATGATTCACACTACATTGACTTGAAGCAAACAGTAATAATCAAGCAACTTCATTGACTTAAAGCAAACTTGATTGCCAACCGTGAGTAGCACAGTTGGTAGCAACATGTTGTATGTTGCTTAGAGATCTAGGATTCGATTCATAGTATGATTATCTATTGTGACTTTCTATCTTTGTTAAAAAAAACTTGATTACTTGATTCAAACTTAATTAATAAAGGGATAAAATTGATTCGATCATCAAAACAGATAAATTTCAGTTACATATAGCTCCAAAGTTCAACATGAGCTCCAAAGTTCATATCAAAACTGATAAATTTCCAAACATGAGCTCCAAAAGTTCCAAACATGAGCGATAGAGGAAGGCAATCATCGATTCATCATTCATAATTCATCAAACCAACTTATTGGTTACAGTGGAAGTGGAACACCTTTCTCTTCATTGGCGGAGAAGAAGTTGGCAGTCGGAGACTCGGAGGCAGTCGGAGGTGTAGGCGGTGTACTAGTTGCAGTCGATGGCAGTGGGGAACAACTTCTTCTCTTCACTAGCGGAGCAAGGCGAAGCTGGCGGTCGGAGACTCGAAGGAAGGCATAGGTGTAGACGGTCGAGAAGAAGGCGTAGCCAAAAGCTCTAACTAGGGGAGCCACCGGCTGGTGAGTGCTGCTGGAGAAGAAGGTGGTCGAGACTCGAGAAGGCGTAGGTGAAGAGGATCCACCGGTGACAGTGAGAAGAGTCGAAGAGATGATGTGAGAAGGCTAGGGAACATGGCTAACTGTGAGAGGAAATGAGGAAATAGTCAAATAAGACTTGTTTGACTCGTAATTTGAGTTGTTTGACTGTGTGATTAGGACTATCTTCGGGTGAAATTAAGTCTGATTTGGCTGCAATAGTGGACTCGTGAACTCGGTCTTAAACTCGCAATTTTGACCAAGTTTGATTGAGTTCACCCGAGTCCACCTGAGTTCGCCCAAAAATGGGTTTGGGTGTGAGTCAACTCAATTTTGAAACCTGAGATCGTAAACTCGAACGAGTTTACGAGTTAACTCACAAGTTTGATAACACTGCCAATATATAGATACCTATCACGCCCAAACCCAGGGGCGCGTGATCGGCCAGAGTATATACTCTTACTCCGAAGCCTAACAACACGCATGACCAAATGTAGACAGAAACAAGAATACCATGCTTATAATGCAAACTTAGTATGAAGTAACAGTATTGCACAAGTTCACGATAGCTAAAATACACATGTTCAAAATGAAATTACATGACTTTCCCTATTACTTGACTACGTCGTGACACACCACGAGACCGACCACCTGAGCATGTAGCTCCCAGCTGCGCCATACCGGTACAAACTTAGTTTGAGACTTCAGAGTCGAGTATGTTAAAATTAGTTTAATACTTAGTTTCTTTTATTGTAAATGTCCTTAAGCCTTAGTTTGATGTCCTCATTGAGTTCACAATATAAAAAAATGAAATCCGAACCCCAAAAACTTGAAAACTAGAAAACTAGAAAAATAAAAAAATGACCCTGAAAATTTCTAATTATAGGGGGCTCCTGGGAAAGCTACATAATTTAAATATTTTCTTCTCATCAAAAGTCTCAATAATTGTTCCTTAGCTAAAAATGAATTAAAGATATATTTTAAAGGAATTTTTGAAAATCATTAACCTAAAAAAATAATGCTTGAAAGGCTAGAAACCTCTAAACTACCCAGAATTCCAAAAATGCCGCGAACTAGTTTTTAAAAAACTGCGCAGAATTCTCAAAATACCCTCAATACCAACTCTATAAATACACCCAAAACTCCCTTCCTAAGGCTCCCAACTATTTCATTGAGCTATTAAACATTTTCTTGAGCCTTAAAGAGTAATTTAAAGTGCAAACCCCAACTTCTCATTCTCAAAGTCTTCAAAATTCCATTTCAAGTCTTCAATCCGAATTTCTACATCATCTTGAGGCCTTGGAGTATTAGGAGGTAACTTGGAGAAGCTTATTTGAGTTTGTTTTAATTTATAGCCCATTTACTTGTATTTTCCTTCTTTATTTGTTTCTCATTGCAAGTTGTTAATTAAGTGTGGTGTAGTGTTATACCTAGGTTTCTTTATTTTTGAGTGTTTTGCTTTGAAATAGTAGTTGAGGCATTCTTTAAAGTTGAGGGATAAGTCCTCTTTGTATTCTTTAGGAAACATTCAAGTTATAAAAATTTAAGGTTAGAAATCCTTGGTGAGGAGCCAAGGTAGTGGAGTAGGCGATATGGCCGAACTACTCTAAATTTTACATGTTAGCATTGCTTATCTCTTTACTCTTGCTTGGTATTGATCATTACTCATTTGTATTTGCATCTTGAAAGCATATAACTCAAAATAGCAAAAATTCATACTTAGGCCAACTTGAGAAAAAAATCGGAATTGAACTTAGTGTATTTAGGCTACACACTATTCATTTCATGCCCCAACATAGAGTCACGTGACTGGCCGGGGTATACGTGCCTACACCTCGCAGACTATCCCATGCACATGCCAACTCATAATAAATCTTAGCGGAAAGAATAACATATTTTATTATAAACAAGAAACATAAATATATTCTATTTAAGAAGTCGGGTTTTTAGCAAAACATTTAATGTGCAGAAATAAGTAAATCAAAGTTTAACAGTTTACTTTAACAAGAGAAATTTGAATGAAAGACATGAATGTCATTAAGGGACTACAACTCCAAAATACTAAAACACAAGTGGATGATAAATCTACCAAAGACTCGACTACGACCCCCTAAGTAGGACTGTTATGAGATCAATGTGGCTCCTCTGCCCTCCAACTGTGCCAAGTGCTCCAACCCACGTCATTGGTCAGGCTCTGCAAAAAAGAAAAGAAAAAACAACGAGTGAGTTCAAAGGAACTCAGTGAGCGATTCTACTAACCCCCATAATAAAAACCAACCACAGAGATTTATGAATAAATGCACCAGTCTTATACAGGGATAATGCAACAAGTGGTATGGCTAGCTAACAGGTCATCTAGCCATCACATTCCCAAAGACAAACTTATTTACTTAGTAGTGAAGAACAACAGGCCTCGGCTTACCCATGCCCTAATGTAATAAATCACACTCAAGGGTTATGAGGATAACCGAATTGACCCATCCAAGCTTATCCTATAATCATACCCTTAAAGATAGCGCATGAATAATCGGGATTCGTTCATCCGAATTTATTCCTAAAAAAAAACTCGGGAACAATCGAAATTCGCCCATTCGATTTTGTTCCACAAGAAATGCAGGAACAATCGGGATTCGTCCATCCGAACTTGTTTCATAAAAAAAACTCGGGAACAATCGGGATTCGCCCATCCGAACTTGTTCCATAAATAATCGCAGGAATAATCGGTATTCGCCCATCTGAACTTATTCCTTTAACACAGGTTGGGAATTATCCATCCAACTTTCTGGGCCAAGCCCGCGATCTGGCTCTTATCCGAGCCTCCCCGCCATTCATAAAAATATGACGCTAACAAGACCTAAGTCAAGTGTCTCCTACGGTGTCTTAGGGGTGTCTTTACAGGGAAACGCCGCAACACTCTGTGCCCTATCCCGATGCCCTAGACCCGTAATATCATCAACTCATGAGGTTTTATTTCATGCAGATAAATTATTTGGTTGGCTCTTAACAGATTATGCTGCCCTTAAATTTTAATTCTACAATTAAAATTTTCTTTGTCGAAATTAGAGTTTTGTTGTAGGGATTATATTTTTAGTTTACTGTTGAGCCCAAAACTGGTGCACCCAAGCCGAATCTGATTTCCAAAGTGTATCCTATGGTTTCAAACTATGTTTTCCGATCGAAACAATAGGTCACATGACTATGATCAATAAACTATACACATCATAACAGAGATTACAAAATCAGCCTTGAATTAATAATTTCAGCATGAAATTTCAGCAAGTTCGGATTTCAGCATGTCAAGGTAGTTAATCCGAAAATCACAGTAATTAAATCCTTAATTACCACCATAACAAATTTATAACATCAAGATAAATCATACAAAGATTAAATTATAATTCCTAATCAAGATTTAGCATGCGTCCACACCATCTTTAAATCAAGACTCAAGCTTCAAAATCAAGAACCCCAAACAAGAATATACATGACATCAAGATTAAATCTTTTCACATGCAAAACATAGATTCATATGCTGAAATTTTATATCTAGATACAAATCATGCATTGGCATCATAGGAACTTAATTAAGATAATTAATCCAAAGCCTAGATCTCAAAAACCATCAAGAACTTCTCTTAGGCATTTTATTGAACACCTTGAGGGCGACCCTATTCCCACCTTGGCCGAGCACCCCTAGGATAGTCCTAGGGCTGCCAAGCCCCATAGGGGGGTCTTCGGCCCCCTCTTTCACGGCAACAAGAGAAATTGGTGAGAAACTCGAGAGTCGACGGAAAACCCGACAAGAAACGCACCAACCTTCAAGATTGGCACAAGAAATACGAAAGAAAATCCAAGACGAGGAGAGGTAAACCACTCACCTGATTAGGAAGAAGAAATAGGAAAGAATTTCTAAAGCGGCGGCCTCCGAATCCGGCCTCAAATGAGTGTGGCGGCTCAGCTCAAACAAGGGGGGAAAGGCGGCGGCTCCAAGAACCAAAGGGGGCAGCTGACTCCAAGAGAGGGGGAGAAGGGCGGCGGCTTGGTTGCGGCTCCTCTCTCCTTGATGGCTTGTGCGGCTCCAATAGGGAGCCGCCTAGCCAAAGAAGGGGGGGGGTTATAAGCTCGCATCGGACCACGAGTCGACTTAGCTTGACCTCGAACTAGCCCGCTAGGCTGGTAACACAAAATAAATAACAGAAACCAAAAATAATATCTAGGATATTACAATCCTCTCTCCTTAGGAAAAATTCGTTCTCGAATTTAGCAACGCTTGAGGACTTACCAGGTTCTCAAATATCGAAGGATATCGCTCCCTCATATCTTGCAAAAATTCATCCTTGAATTTAGCAATGCTTGAGGACTTACCAGGTTCTCAAATAACGAATGATATCGCTCCCTCATATCCTGCTGCACCTCTGAGGTGGCCTCATGCCCGGAATGGTGCTCCCACCTGACCTTTACCAAGGGAATCTCCTTGGATCTCAATTTTCTAATCTGACGGTCTAGCACCTCAACTGGCTGTTCCTCATAAGAGACTGCTAAATCCACCTCCACCGCAGTAGGCTCAATCACATGGGACTTATCTCGAACATACTTCTTCAACATGGATACATGAAACACTAGGTGTACTCGGTCCATACTGGTAGGTAAGGCCAACTCATATGCCACAGCTCCCTATGTCTGAGAATAGGAAACGACCCAATGAACCTAGGGCTTAGCTTCCCTCACTTGCCAAACCTCATCACCCCTTTCATAGGGGATACCTTGAGGAAAATCATGTCCCCCTCAGCAAACTCTACCTTTCTGGCCTTTCCATCAGCATATATCTTCTGGCGACTCTGAGCTACCAATAATATTTCCCTGATTAGCTTCATCTTTTCTACTGCCTCTTCTACCAGGTCGGGTCCCATCACAAAAAAATCTCCTACCTCAAACCAGCCTACAAGCGACCTGCATCGCCGCCCGTACAATGCCTCAAAAGGGGCCATCCCAATGCTGCTATGATAGCTATTATTATAGGCGAACTCAATCTAGGTCAAGTGCCTCTCCCAACTACTCTCCAAATCCAAGACACATGCTCTTAGCATGTCCTCCAATGTGGATTGCACCCTCAGGTGAGCCACCAACACACCAGATGCTGACACTATCAAGACTGCCCCGCCATCCAAACACATGGCCAAATCCTGAGCCAATGGCCTCCTCCTAACTGTCAAATGCGCTAGACTGCCCATAGACTTCTTGCTCAAAGCATCTGGCTCCACATTAGCTTTTCCTGAATTGTACATGATCATGCAATCATAGTCCTTCAAGAGTTCAAGCCACCTTCTCTGCCTTAGGTTCAATTCCTTATGGGTAAGCAAATACTAGAGGCTCTTATGATCTGTATATATCTCACAGGCCTCGCCATTAATGTAGTGACGTCATAGCTTCAATGCGAACACCACTGCTCCAGCTCAAGATCATGAGTCGGATAATTCTTTCCACAGACCTTCAATTGACGGGATGCATAAGCTACCACCTTGCCATTCTGCATTAAAACACAGCCCAAGCCGATCCGAGAGGCATCGCAATAAACCACAAACTCTCTTGAGCCCGATGGTACGACTAGAACTGGTGTAGACGTCAAATAGTCATTGAGCTTCTAAAAGCTCTCTTCACACTTACTGTCCCAGACGAACTTGACTTTCTTCTGAGTCATGTGGGTCAATGGTGCTGCAATCATGGAGAAGTTCTTCACGAATTTCTTGTAATAACCTACCAATCCCAGGAAGTTACGAATTTCTGTGACATTAGCCGGCCGCTTCCAATTCTAAACTACCTCTATCTTCGCGGGGTCCACATTTACCCCTTCCATCGACACCACGTGGCCAAGGAACCCTACACTCTCCAGCAAAAACTCGCATTTGGATAATTTAGCATATAATCTGTGGTGCTCCCTGAGAGTCTCCAGAATCATCCTCAAATGCTTAGTTAGTATAGTCATATAACAGTTCAGTTTACATAATTGGATATCATAGTATTGATTTGGTATGACTACTCACAGTGAATAATTGAACGACTCATTCAAGCAAAATAACTCATTCAGCTGAATTGAACTGAAAATGTCAAAGCACTCAATATATTATGCTGAAAACAAACTAGACATGTATAGTAATCACATATCATTTTTATTGAATTGCTTGTTCAATATAATTGAACTAAACATTCAATATTAAAACATGAACATAAACTAGACATGTAGTACTGAACATTGAACACTGCTCATTCAATATATAACATAAACTAAACATTCAATACTAAAACAAAATACTGCAGCCATATAACAACATTAATGAACATACACTGCTCATAGTTCATGACTTCATTCCACCAATTAAAATTGCATATAAATTGAACATAAACTAAACATAAACTTCAATCCTGCAAGAATAATACCTCTAAATTTGCTAGAAGTTGATGTTAGCTCAAGTAAAACAACTCCAAAATCCTGCATGTTATAAAGCAAATGATCATTGGATTAGAAATTTTAGATTAGAATTTCTTATTCTCAAATACAACAAAGAGAATACCTACAAAATAATAACATGAATATATATATATATATATATATATATATAACATCCTAAAGAAAGATTATTTGGTTCCGTTGATTTAATATTTAACATCATTATTTGATGAATTAGTTAAAAAACAGCATGGGTCTGAGTTTTATCTAATTAACTCATACTTTTATCTATCTTTTTCAGATATTGATTCCAAAGATTTCCTTTAGATGAACATTCAGTTTTCTATATCTGAACCTGAAGAGATCACAAATAGTTATATATGTGCAGAGTAAGTAGCAAAGGGTACACTAAATCACAGGAGAGAATATATTGACGAGCTTTTCAGGAAAATTGTGAGAATTTTAAGAGATTTCTAATAAGAGAAAAAATTTCCTTATATTCGAAAATATATTCATTAACTTAAAACAAAAAAATAAGTCCACCCATCAATAAAAGAATAAGACATAAAATTAATACAATAAAAAAGAATAAAAGCCTAGATCACAATTAAACTTTGTTAGAGATTGATTTAAATTGGGTCCGAATCGAATCTAACGAATCAGACCGGACTCAAATCGGAATTCATATGATCAAATAATGATTGAATCCAAAAAAAATAACTGACGACTATTCACTGGGCTCGGCCCGGCCCAAGAGGGCCAGGTAAATGGGCCGAGCCAACCGTCAATTGCTGGCTTCATGTGCAGCGCACATGAAGCCAGCGCTGCCTCAAATTGGCTGTGCAATTTGAGGCAATTTGAGGCAATTTGAACTTTTGAAGATGTCATCGTGGCTGTGCTGATTCAAGTATTGTATGACTGGTTAAATGTTGCACGCTAATCGAGGAGTCTCATTTGATGTTATCTCATGTGCTTATCAAATGAGAATTAATCAATTACATTATTCAAGGCATTTTTTTTGCACACAGATGACGGTGGAGATTTGTTCCATTATTCTGATCGAGAATTTCTCCACGTGCAGCCAATGAGAATTCCTGATTTTTTCTACTATGCTAATTTTTTTCTAGATCAATTCATTTCCTTTGGTATAAATACAAGCAAATTTCTTAAAGTAAAGCAATCTCACAAGAGAACAAATCAGAAAAGAAATTTTGTGAAAAAATTTAGAGATCCAAAAAATTAAAAGTGCCGCTACGATCATTTTCTTAAGGAATGCCCCTTCTCAATTTCCGACATATAGTAGCAAGAGTTCAGTTTCAAGGTAGATCTTGCAGAAATAGTATCTCTACTCCGTACCAGTTTCAGGTTCAATTAATTTAAGATAATTTGATGTATTTTGAAAAGAATTTAAATTATTGCGCTCTTATTATAAAGTTCTTTTCTGAATTTAATAAAGCAATCTCTTCTTCTTTCTGTGGACGTAGGATTGATATCCCGCCGAGTTCGAACCACGTTAATTCCCTTGTGTCTTTTGTTTTTTCTGCATTATTATTATCGAATTTGATTTTTTGTTTCTCTTATCGGGTTCGGATTTTGTAGATTCTACATAAAATTACTCTAAATTTCCTAATAAACTTAATTTAACTACTGTCTTGCCTTTTCATTGTTAAGGTTCCTGAAGAATGAGATGTTATACCTTGACCCCTTGTAGTTACCTTATTACATGAAATATTCCAGCATGAGAAGCATCTATGAACTGTGATTTAAAGATAAAAAATGTTTTCTACGCTAGTATCTCGAAGGACTCTACTCTAAAGATAAAAGAAAATGAGACATTATTACAAGATATAATGTGCTAAGCATGTTGAAGACTATTTGAGAGTGCCATTCTAAAATAATTTGGTCTAGTTGGTTCAACATTGCAAAAAACAGCTCATGAGAAATAGTAGTGGCTTTGCTATGTAAAATTGAATTACAAGGAAAATAAAAAGATTCAGCATGAATACACATGATTTGAACATGAATGTTGTCGTATACCAAAGCTTTTTCTTTTATACTTTAGGTACCAAATTTAGACATGATTTGAACATGAATGTTGTGGTATATAGGCTTTTAAGTTTTAAATGGGCCATCAAAAAATATAATAGATTATAGTTGACAGGGTAAATTAGAACATAAAAAATCCAATTGTAGACATTGAAACATAGAAAAGTTTGCATTGACAAGAAACATAAGTGGAATTTGAAATAAGATCAAGCCCTGCAAAAGCTGGCATTGACAAGGAACATATTGTGTTTCAGGTTCTACTATATAGCTTCTTATAGGATTATAGATTTATAGCCAATGCAGTTAACATGAATTGGCTGAAATATTGGAAACTTGTGTTATTCTCATTCCTGAACATGAAAAGTATTAGCTTATTACACTTGCATCACAACTGAAAATAAATCAAATTATCATCTATATATCTCGTCAAGTAATTAAATAAGGGAGATTTTACTCATACTTCCATAGGTTGCAGGGTCCACGAGGAACGTCTATTTTCTTACTAGATTGATTGACTATGAACTTAATTAAGAGAGAAAAAGTGAATGGTGAAGCTCATAAAGTAAAGTAAAGGTAAAATTGTAAAAGCCATCGGTAGAAGGCCGTAAACTCTAATAATGAAACAAATATTTTAGCACCTATTTAGCTTCAATATCTTTTTCTAATCTCCTCAAAAGATATTCGAGAGCATGATCTCAGTTTCTATAATACTATAGCAGATATGACTAACTAGTATAAGCTTCTATCACAACTGAAAAAATCAATTGAGTTTAGTTTTAAATATTGCCAGCATATGGTATGAAAATAACTAATGACAAAGCATGCATATGGTATCAGAAGCCGTAAAGATTTGGGATAGGCTAAACAGAGTTTTTTCTATCTATTTCCTCTGCTTAGGGCAGAACAATCAAAGTAAACATGCTTAGATGCACATACTATATATGTGGATGTTGATATTATGATTCACAATCATGCGATGAAAAGAAGAAGAATTTAAACCAGCTTAAGAAATTTTACAGCATCGACTGAGGCTTCGGCCCTCCCCCTTTAATCCCGACCGAAATCGTAGCCGGCGACTAGGGTTTCAGTCGGAGAGAAAGAGAGGTGGAATACGTACTGTCGATCGCGGAGAGAGAGTGAGGGGGGGGGGGGGGAAGAGAGAGAGAAAGAGAGAGGGACAAGGTTCTCGGCGATCCGAAAATGGTGGCGGCGATCGGGAAGCGCCTGAGAGAGAGAGCATCGGGTGGAGAAATAGAGACCCTAGGGCTCATTCGGTGGGATAAGTAATTTTCACCCCTGACGGCTTTGCGATCACAAAAAGGCGGTCGCCACACTATCGTGCCGTCATTAATATTGCGACGGCCCATGAGGCGGTTGTAGAGCCATCGCCAAAATGGCTACTCCGCGACCCCAATGGATGGCGGTCGCATAACTGTCGCATTTGCAACCGCTAGGGGTGAGCATCGGTCGGTTCGGTAAATTAACCGAATCGACCGGTCGGTTAACCGAACCAAAATTTTACAAAAAAATTTACCGTTTACCGAACCGAATATTTCGGTTAACTGACCGAATTAACCGAAAAATTTCGGTTTGGTTTGGTTAACCGACCGAATTAACCGAAATGTGTTTCATATGAAAAAAATTTGAGATGTTGTAAGCTAATTATACATAAAACAGAGAATGTAAGTGTATAGAAAACATAAAATTGAGATGCTGTACAAGCTAATACATAAAATTGAGATGTTGTACTTTAAGAAAATACCCTAACCAAGTCAAATAATTACAGAATACACAAGATGAACCAAAAAACTCAGTGTTCCAACAAAATTTTATATGGAGATTCTAGTATAGAGCAACAACATTTCCACATAAATATTATCCAGCAAAATAAACACTTCACTGTTTCCACATAAACATAACACATCAAAATTTTGTTGCAGCATCAATATCTCCAATTCTCCATTCTTCAAATAGTATTTATCCACCATTACCCTTGTAGTAGTAGAAAATAAAGCAATTTAGCAAATAGTAGGAACTAAATACTAAAGTGATCATAAATCATTAAATTTCCATTAAGAAAGAACCTTTTAAATGTTACAAAAATCACCAAGGCAGTATAGATTGCTAAACCTACCTTTTAAATTGTCCCTCAGCCAAGCAACAAAATCAATGTATAAATTGCTAAACCTACCATTGCTAAACAAAATGAAACACAATTTAAATTTCCAACCAAGTAAATTAAAAATGTTACCAAATACCAACCAAGTAACCAACCATTCTCAGTCATCTCAGCAACCTAACCAAGTAACCTGTAACGTTCAATCCACTTGACTTTGCAAAATAGATAACTTGAATCATGGGTGAGATACTATAGTTAATGCATCCCCCAATTTGCTTGTGTAGTGACTTAATGATCACCCACAGTTCCTCTCAAATCCTCTCTACATTGCTAGAGATTCCCCCAATTATTATTTAACTCAAGTCAGTTCATACTTATGATTTTTTATAAATTGTAATCAAATATAAATGTAGAATGTATAAACAAATAACTTGTACAGATAAGAGAATGGTCATAGTCCTTCACCCATGGACATAGTCTCTCAGGCTTATACATTGAGACATAGTCTCTCAGGCTTATACATTGCAAAGTCGAGTGAATAATCAATTGCCTTTAGTATAAAATTAATGAAAACATTATCTTTACTATCAATTGCCGAAACTGTTGGTAGTAAACAAGCTTGCAATACTATGAGAAATGTAAACATTCTGTAAACTTGAACAATAATGTGTAAAATAGCAAAATAAACTGAAATAGAAGCAGATGGTTAGAAGATATTATCTTTCAAATGTCCTAAGCAAATAAAGCATTGAACTAGAAGCTAAGCAGGCAAAGGCACCTCATGGAACATGAAATATTAAGGAAGGATGATTGGAGATTTAACCATATTCAAGCCACTCATATAAAACCACATCACAGTAAGTGCATATAAAACTAATAGCATATAAAACATATTTGCCTCTATTGGTTGCTCTTCATGTGGTACATTCTGGTGTACTAGACATATCTAAAAAATACAATGGTGTAGGCAATTATTCAAAAATATATAGAACTTAAGTGTTCTTTTTCATCAATAATTGGCTCGAGAGAAGAGAAAACAGGAAAACAAAATAGATATATTCAACTATTTTGAAGCCATTGCCATGTAGAATTAGAAACAGAAATGAGAATAGCAAATAAAGTAGCATTCGATAACCGAAGTAAACATTTGATTGGAATGAACAATAATGTGTAAAATAGCAAAACAAACTGAAATAGAAGCAGATGGTTAGAAGATATTATCTTTCAAATGTCCTAAGCAAATAAAGCATGAACATGTTCACTCTCAATTCTTTGTTTCTTGGCAATTAACTTGTAATGTCCTCTTGGTCTATTACCAACCGATTCATTACTTGAAGTAGTGCTTGATGGACTTGTTTCACTTGAATGACCACTCTCAATTTGTAACATATTCTTGTACTCCTTGAAAATGTCATAAAGTGACATCTTCACTATTTCAAATAGTTCAGTCCTTTCATTTTCACCATAAATATCACAAAAAGAAACTTCCATTGCCATGAATTTCTCACGAGGATCAAGTACAACAGCGAAGAAAATGATTTTATTCATTGGATCAACGTTTTCCTAATATTTGTCAAACTTTGTCTTCATCTTTGTACCCATTCCCTTCACATTTGAATCATCGCTTTGAGTCCATTCTAGGATTGCGCTGAGTAGGTCACTAATTTCAGTCCAAATTGTGTTAGATGTAACATATAATGAACCAGAAACATATATTGTGGTATCATAAAAAAGCCCTAGCATAGTGATCGTTCTCCTCACGACATCCCAATCCACGAAACCCTTTGAATTTGCATCTACCTCAACTCCGAAGTATAGATCTTCTAATTCAAATCTTTCAAATGTCTTCTCATACTTCTCAGCTACACTCAACATCAAGTAAGTGGAATTCCATCTGGTGCACACATCTAAACACAATGTACTCTTACATTCAACTTGCACTGTATCAGCACACTCCTTGAATTTCTTAAGCCTGGCTGGAGAACTTCTAACATATTTCACTGCCTCCCTGACCCACCTAATTGCAGGATCCAAGTCCTTTAAGCCATCTTGCACAATCAAGTTAATTATATGAGCTATGCACCTCATGTGTAAGTACTTGCCATTTGCAATAGTAGTCCCCCAGTTAATAAATTTTCGCTTCAAGTGCTCAACAGCCACATCATTTGAACTAGCATTGTCTACTGTAATAGTGAACACTTTATCTATCCCCCACTCTAGTAAGCATGTCTCTATTGCCCTGCCAATAGATTCACCCTTATGACTAGAAATTGGACAAAAATTTAAATTTTTTTGTGTGCAGCTTCCAATCCCTATCAATAAAATGAGCTGTGATGCATATGTAATTGATTTGTTGAATGGATGTCCATGTGTCAGTTGTTATGGAAATTCGTTGATCATTCTTTTTCAAATAATGTTTCAGCTTCAACCTCTCATCCGTATATAACTGAAAATAATCACGTGATACAGTCCATCTTGAAGGGAATTTAAATCTAGGGCATGCATTATGCATAAACTCTTTAAAGCCTTCACATTCAACAAATTTAAATGGCAACTCATCAACAATTATCATGCGTGCAAGACTTTTTCTAATAGCAGCTTGATCAAACTTCCAAGTAGATAACATACCCGTACTTTCATCATCTCCCGATGGTTGCAAAGACAACTGTGATTGTGTTTTATCTTCATTCCCCGGTATCTTCTTACACGTTTTCACATGGTAATTGAGTGCACTTGTCCCATTTTTCTTTGTATCTGCAGCATATTCTTTCTGACAATACTTGCACTTGCCTTTGATATCCCCTTTCTCTTTATCAACATAAACTTCAAAGTATTCCCACACTTTTGACCTTTGTTTTGGGCCTTTTGGCGGCAATGTTGTTTTTCCGATTTCATTGCCACTTTCATCGCTTGCGGGTGTAGATATTGGTTGTGCTACTGCTGCTACTGTATTTGAATCTGCCTCTTCTTGAGAGTTGGACATCTAACATTTATTTCCATTCAATACAAAACTTGATATAAATAGTAAAAGCAAGCTGCTATAATGAAAACAAGATACTTGCAAGTTATAATGAAACAAATCTACTGTTATAATGAAACAAATCTACACTATCAAGTAGACTTATAACCACTTGCAAATCTACATTCTACACAGACTACTATCTTGTAGATTTGTTTCATTATATCTACACTATCAAGTAGACTTATTAAATCTACACAGACTACTTACTACTATCCGACTTAAAATCTACACTATCAAGTAGATTTATTAAATCTACAATTCTACACAGCCACTCTGGCCGGTCGGCACTATCAAATCTAGTAATCTACTATAATATGCTTAAAAATACAAATCAACTAGGTATTTTAAAAATTTAACCTTGCTTAAGATTGAAGACCGGCTGTCGGCTGATGAGGATATCGGATGTCGGATGCCCTGGGAAGTAGATGCTCACCCCTAGTCCCCTACTGCCGCTGGCCTAGAGTCTTGGACGCCGGATGAAAAGAAGAGTTTGTGATTTGGCGAGGGCCGATTTGGGGGGAGGCGACTTGGCGAGTGCGATTTGGGGGTGAGGAGGCAACTTGGCGAGTGCTGACCGGCCGGAGTGGCGGAGTGCCGCGTTGCCGATCGATCGGGAAGCTGAGTGGGGGAGCCGGGCTGCCATCGCTGCGATGCTGCGTTCGCCCCGGCGTCGCCCGCCTGTGTAGTTAGGGCCGGCTGATGAGGATGTCGACTTGTCGAGTGCGAGAGAGTCGAGTCTGTCGAGAGACAGAGACTGAGAACATTAGGTTAGGAATCGGGTCGGGCGGCGGGGCGAGTACAGGGTAAGTGGGTATCGGATTTAACCGTTTAAGGTATTAGTGTTTGGGATACATATGTAATTAATTGAATTGTTGGGGGGTAAAATGGTAATTTTTTTAAATTTCGGTTAATTCGGTTAAAACCGATTTTTTTACGGTAAATTAATCGAACCGAACCGAAATTAATTCGGTAAATTCGGTTCGGTTAATTCGGGTTCAGTTCGGTCGGTTTCGGTGAATCGGATAATTCTGCTCACCCCTAGCAACCGCCTTTAATGCCATCGCAAATGAGCCATCGCACAAAAGCCAAGTTTTTAGTAGTGGGAGGTATGTTACTTTTGGAGATAATGTCAAAGGTAAGATAATTGGCATTGGTGATATAGATTTATCATTAGAGATAATGTTACTTCCATTCCCTTGCATTAAGAATGTCTTACTAGTTGATGACTTGAAACATAACTTGATTAATATTTCTCAATTATGTGATAATGGATATATGGTGATTTTTGAAGCATCTAAATGTCTCATTAGAAATGCATCATCTAGTGATATAGTATTGATTGGAAATAGACATGAGAATGTTTACACTTTGAGTTTAAATATCTTGTATAATCCTCATGTTAGATGCTTAATAGTAATGAACAATGGTTATTGGTTGTGGCACCGTAGGCTAGGACGTGCTAGCAAGGACCTCATTCAAGAAATCACCAAGAAAGACCTAGTTAAAGGAATTCCTAAAATAAAATTTGAAAAAGATAGATTTTGTAATGCATGTCAACATGAAAAACAAGTCTAATCATCTTTTCATAGTGTTAATCAAGTTACTAGCTCTAGGATTTTTGGACTTGTGCGGATGGATCTTTTTGGTCCTTGTGATGTTGCTAGCTTAGGTGGTCAACTATATTGTTATGTTTTGATTGATGACTACTCTCGATTTACATGAGTTTTTTTTTACCAAAGAAGAATGAAATATTTGATTTCTTTAAACAGTTTGCTAAAAGATTTGTCAATTAAAAAATGATTTCAATTTTAAAAATTAAGAGTGATACTGGTGGTGAATTTAAAAATGAAAAGTTTTCCGAATTTTATGAAAAAATTGGGATTGAATATACATTTTCTTTCCCTAGAACCCCTCAACAAAATGGGGTGGTTGAGAGGAAGAATAAGAGCTTCCAAGAAATGGGTAGGACCATGCTTTGTGAAAATAATTTACCTAAGTATTTTTGGACCGAAGCCATAAATACCTCATGCTATGTTTTAAATCGTGTTATATTGAGACCTAAAATAAAGAAATCTCCTTTTGAATTTTGGCATGATAGAATTCCAAATGTGGGATACTTTAAGGTTTTTGGTTGTAAGTGCTTTATTTTGAACACTAAGGATCATCTAGAAAAATTTGAGTCAAAATCTGATGAAGACATTTTCCTAGGATACACATATAGTTCTAATGCCTATAGAGTTTATAATAGTAGAACTATGATTGTTGAAGAATTCATGCATGTAACTTTTGATGAAACTAATGATTCTTTTAGAAATGTTAAGATTATGAATGTAGGTGAAGAACTTGAGGCTTTAACTTTCAATGCAAAAGAAGTTGAAGATGAGCCTAATGAAGTACCTCATAATGAAGAACCTTCATCCTCAACCTCCCTACCTCAATTGGAAGAACAAGCTTTACCACCACTTCCTAAAGCTAACCGAGTCATAAGAGATCATCCCATTGAACAAGTCATTGGAGAACCCTCAACGGGAGTGGTAACACGTTCTAAACTCAAAAACATTTGTCAACATGTTATTTTTATTTCTCAAGTAGAGCCTAAAAATATTAAGAAAGCCATAGATGATAAATTTTGGATTATGGCCATGCAAGAGGAACTAAATCAAATTGTTAGGAGTAATGTTTGGGATTTAGTGCCTATGCCTAGTGAACAAATGGTAATTGGAACTAAATGGGTCTTTAGGAATAAGTTAGATGAAAATGGCTTAGTTGTTAGAAACAAAGCTAGGTTAGTGACCTAAGATTTCAATCAAGAAGAGGGTATTGATTACAATAAAACTTATGCTCCCATAGCTAGATTAGAGACTATTCGCATGCTTTTAGCCTTTGCAAGTTTTAAAGGTTTTAAACTATTTCAAATGGATGTTAAAAGCACATTTTTTAAATGATTTATTATGGAAGAGGTTTATTATGGTTTTCTAAGTGTAGCAAGATGAATTTAAGATGAGCATGATAAAAGAGCTCTCTTTCATGCTTGGACTTCAAATCAAGCAAACCAAGAAGGGAATCTTCATCAATCAAGCAAAGTACACAAATGAGCTAATCAAGAGATTTGGGATGGATAGAGCAAAGATCGCATCAACCCCCATGAGACAATCCACCGAGCTTAATAAGGATGAGGAAGGTTTCAAAGTTGATAAAAAATGATATTGAGGTATGATTGGTAGCTTACTTTATTTAATCGCAAGTAGACCCGATATAATATTTAGTGTATGTCAATGTGCTAGATTTCAATCTTGTCCTATGATATCTCATTTGAGTGTGGTCAAATGCATATTGAGATATCTAAATGACACTTTTGACTTAGGCCTTTGGTACCCTAGTAGTGCATCCTTTGAATTGATTGGTTTTTTCGATGCAGATTTTGTCGGTTGTAAGATTGATAGAAAAAGCACTAGTGGGTGTTGTCAATTCCTAGGGATGAGTTTGGTTTCTTGGTTTTCCAAGAAGCAAAACTCGATTGCACTTTCAACTACCGAAGCAGAGTATATCGCGGCAGCTAGTTGTTGTGCACAAGTCCTATGGATGAAACAAACTCTACTTGATTTTGGGTTGAACTATTCATGTGTGCCCATTTATTGTGATAACACTAATGCCATAAGTTTGACAAAAAATCCCATCTTGCACTCTAGGACAAAACATATAGACTTAAGACATCATTTTCTTAGAGATAATGTAGCTAAGAAAAATATCTTTGTTGATTTTGTGCCTACTGATAAGCAACTTGCGGATATATTTACTAAACCTTTAAATGAAGAAATCTTTATAAACTTTAGAATGCAATTAGAAATTTGTACTCTTCCGGATATTTGAATTTTGGAAAATTGCATGTAATATTGAGCTTTCTTGAAAATTTGGTTTTCATGGTATCCTCACACTTATGTATATGCTTGTAGTGGGGCTTTGCAACTTATCGGTGTTTGCCTACTATAGGCATCTATCGGCAGTAATGACTATAGTGTTTGATGATACCCGATTTTATTGAGATTTTGGTTTTCATGATGATATCATTAATAGAACCTTACTTCTTTGCTTTTTTGATTGATGTCAAAAGGGGAGAAAAGCCTTGGTCACACTTGGTTTTAATCAATGCATATAAATAGGGGGAGTATGGTTTTTATGGTTAAATAGTATGCATATTGATAAGGGGAGTTTTTTTATATAACAAAGATAGAAAGTTACAATAGGTGACTATACTAGGGTTTGAACCCTAGATCTCTAGGAAATATACTAGATGTTGCCACCAACTGTGCTACCCATAGTTGGCCTAACATAAAGATAGAAAATCACAATAGGTGACCATATTAGGATTTGAACCCTAGACCTCTATGAAACATACAAGATGTTGCCACCAACTGTGCTAATCACAACTGACATGTTGATAGGGGGAGCTTAAGCTAGCTTTCAATACCAAGTTTATTAAAATAAAAAATTGGATGCTTAAAATGAACCTTTAGTGTAATGTTTATAATGAAATATTTGTCATCATCAAAAAAGGAGAGAATGTTGGCCCAAGGGTTCAACCTTGGCAACACTCTTAGTTTTGATGATAACAAACATGGTTCTAATTGTTCCATCAATGTTTGATCTCGGGTTGGACATACGATATACATCCAAAGTTCGTCGAAAAAATCGTGAAAAATCAAGAATCAAAGGCTTTAGTGTCGAGCATGTCAAAATTAGTTTAAGATTTAGTTTCTTTTATTGTAAATGTTCTTAAGCCTTAGTTTGATGTTCTTATTGAGTTCACAATCCAAAAAAATGAAACTTGAACTCTGAAAACTTGAAAACTAGAAAAATCAAAAAACGGTCATGAAAATTTCAAGATATAGGGGGCTCCTTGGAGGGAAACATAATTTAGATATTTTCTTGCCATCAAAAGTCTCAATAATTATTCCTTGGATAAAAACAAATTAAAGACATATTTTAAGGAATTTTTGAAAATCGTAAACCTAAAAAAATAAGGTTTGAAAGATTAGAAACCTCTAAACTACTCAGAATTCCTCAAATACCCCCAACCAGTTTTTTAAAAAACTGCCCAAAATTTCTAAAATGTCCCCAAACAGCTCTTTTTTAAATTAGCTAAGGTTTGAACAACTCTTTGCTTCCATACCCCAATACCAACACTCTTTGCTTTCATACACCCAAAACTCCCTTTCTATGGCTCCCAACTATTTCATTGAGCTATCAAACATTTTCTTGAGTCTTAAAGAGTGTTTAAAAGTGCAAACCCCAACTTCTCAATCTCAAAGTCTTCAAAACTCCATTTCAAGTCTTCAATCTGAATTTCTACATCATCTTGAGGCCTTGGAGTACTAGGAGGCAACTTGGAGGAGCTCATTTGAGTTTGTTTTAATTTATATATCCTTTACTTGTATTTTCCTTCTTATTTGCTTCTCATTGCAAGTTGTTAATAAGTGTGGTGTAGTGTTATACCTAGGTTTGTTTATTTTTGAGTGTTTTGCTTTGAAATAATAGTTGAGGCATCCTCTGCGGTTGAGGGATAAGTCCTATTTGTATTCTTTAGGAAACATTCAAGTTATAAAAAATTAAGGTTAGAAATCCTTGATGAGGAGCCAAGGTATTGGAGTAGGCGGTGTGGTCGAACCACTCTAAATTTTACATATTAGCATTGCTTATCTCTTTATTCTTGCTTGGTTTTGATCATTACTCATTTGTATTTGCATCTTGAAAACATATAACTCAAAATAACAAAAATCCATACTTAGGCCAACTTGAGAAAAAAATCGAAATTGAACTTAGCGTATTTAGGCTATACACTATTCACCCCCATCTAGTGTAGTTATTTGGTTTACATAAACCCTTTTCTATTTAAGTCTTTAATACCTTGGCCAAGGATTTCTTGATCAAGAACAACCTCATATCCATAGGACCTTATCCCTGTGTACCTAGGGTAATGAATCCTATCTTGACTAATCACCTATCTCCATACATAACTAATGAAGAATCCAGCTCCTCGAAGATTGCTTAAGACCATAATGGATCTATTAAGCTTGCGCACTTTAGACCTATCCTCATATTCGAACCACCGGGTTGGTCCATGAATATGTCCTCCTTAATATAACCATTGAAAAAAGTGGTCTTGACATCCATCTACCAAACTTCATAATCATAATGTGCATCAATGGCTAGCAAAATCTTGATGGATTTAAGCATCGCTATAGGTGAGAACGTCTCCTCATTGTCGACTCTTTGCCTTTGGCGATATCCCTTCGCCACTAGCCTTTCCTTTCCATCTGAACCAATCTTTCTTTTGAAGACCCATTTGTTTCCAATAGGTACTATACCTTTAGGTGGCTCAACTAGATCCCAAACTTGGTTCTTATACATGGAGTCGATTCCGGACTTCATGAGTTCCAACCATTTTGAGGAGTCTATGTCAGATATAGTTTCCTAATAAGTAGTCGGATCATCACCATGATCATTATCTCCATGAATGAACAACTCTTGTGCATTCTCATGAAGATAACTGTATCTCAAGGGAGGATGAGATATTCTACTTGTCCTTCAAGGTAATGTGACATTCTCAATGTGAATAGTCTCCTTTGAAGTTTGATCAATGTCCATGGGATTGGTCACTTGATCAGTATGTTGGACTAATGACTCATCGTCTAACTTTATTTCCCTTCTCATACCTCCATCTTGAACAAACTCATTTTCAAGAAAGTTCGCATCTCTATTGACAACAACTCTTTGCTCAGTAGGAAGATATAAATAATATCCAAAGCTGTCACTTGGATAACCAACAAAAATACCCTTAATAGACCAGTCTTCCATCTTATCAGTTTTCAATTTCTTAATGAAAGCTGGACAACCCCAAATCTTAATATAGACTAGGCTTCCTATCTGCCATATCTCATAAGGAACAGTAGGGACTGATTTAGATGGAGTTCGGTTAAGAATATAACAAGCAGTTTGCAAAGTAAATCCCCAAAAGAAAATGGGGAGATTTGTATAGCTCATCATGGATTGCACCATGTCCAACAAAGTGCGATTTCACCTTTCAGAGACTCCATTTAATTGTGGTGTCCCCGATGGAGTAAGTTGTGAAACGATGCCATGTTGCTTCAGAAAAGCAACAAACTCAGTACTTAGGTATTGTCCTCCTCGATTAGATCGAAGAGTTTTAATTCTCTTTTCTATTTGGTTTTATACTTTAGACTTGAATTCCTTGAACCTTTCAAAGGATTCATGTTTGTGCTTCAACAAGTACACATACCCATACCTTGAAAAGTAATCGATAAAGGTAATGAAGTAGGAGAGCCATTACCCTGAATGGGCCACATACATCAGAATGTGCGAGCTCTAAGACATCTTTGGTCCTTTCCATTTATCCCAGTCATCTTGCCCTGTAGACATGACTCACAAGTCGGTATAGGTTTAGAACCCAATGGGGCTAACAGTCCCATTTTCTCCAACTTGTTTATCCTATCATTAGCAAATATGACCTAATCTAAGGTGCCATAATTGTTTAAGACTAGGGGTTGAATTCGTTATGGCATTAATTTCAACTGCCTTTGGAAGTGTTTTGTTTTCAGCTCTAAGATAATAGAGACCATCATGTAAATAACCAATTCCTATAATACTATTTCCTAAATAAATATTGCAAACATCATCTTTGAAGTCAAACTTGTAATTATTCCTAGTCAAACTAGAAACTGAGATTATGTTTCGATAGGCATTTGGTATAACTAAAACATGATCTAAAAGCAAAACATGATTTTCTAAAATCAATGAAGTCGATCCCACAACTTTGGCCGCAACACTTGCTCCATTGCCAATCTTCAAAATGACTTCATTTCTTCCAAGGACCCTACTGCTTTCTAGTTACTTGACCGAGTACAAATGTGAGAACTCGCACTTGTATCAAGAACCCAAGCAATAGAAGAGCTATATGGACTATTGGATTTAGTATAACAGGAAATAAACTTACCTTCCGAAGGCTTGTCGTTCCCTTTATCTGCCTTCAATTACTCCAAGTATTGATGGTAGTTAATTTTCCAATGTCCATCCATGCCACAATGGAAACACTTTCCTTTGCTTGCAGTATCCTTCTTCTTGCCCTTTTTCTTGGACACTCCACTCGATGATTTAGAGTTAGTAACCTTCCAGTTCTTCTTTTTCTTCTTGGTCTTACCAGAAGTTAAAGCTACAAGAACGGTCTCCTTCCCTTTGTTAAAGCTACCAGAAGTTCTTCTTTTTCTCCTTGGCCTTTTGGGCTGTGACTAACATATTGTGCAGATCAGCAAGCGTACACTCAATATTGTTCATTTGAAAATTCACAATGAATTCAGAGAAAGAACTAGGTAGATACTGAAGGATCAAATCCAAATGACGACCAAAATCCATGTAGAACTCTATATTCTCAAGTTGTTCTATCAGCTTGATCATCTTCTGCACATGAGCTCCTACATCAGCCCCTTCAGGCATCTTGGTAGTTCCAGGGGCTGGCCCTACCATCCCTACCTGGCCGGCCCCTTAGGTTATAGGGGCTCGCCTAGCATAACTCCTCTCAGCCGAGCATCAACACCCATTCGTCCAATACCAATCGACAGAGAATCACAATCTAAGCCAAGAAGAAGATGAAAATTTTGACATGACCTCTCCTCTTGAATACCCTTACCGGTCGGCCCCAAATCCTAAAGTAAACCCTACAAACTTTCATCATAAGGTGAAATACATTGATTCAATCAATCCATAAATCAGAAACATCAAAGATTCGTAGAAACAAACGCAAGAGAAATCCAGATTCACCCTACAAAGGATAGGCCAAACAAGGGCTTATCCTAAGCCCAGAAAACAAAAATGACTCACCTTAGGAAGAGGATTAAGGGAAGACAATGAAGAAGAGACCTCGCAGCTCCGATCTCCAACGACGGCGAGGAAATCTCCGGCCACAAGATGCTTCGCCCCCTCCCCTTGTTGCCTCGACGTCCGTGCGACTCCATAAGAGTCGTACGGTTGCTGGGTTTAGTTTTTTTTTGTTTTTTCAAATGACGATATTGCCCCCAGACTTAAGTTGGACTCAAATTCACCTATACTCATCCAAATTGAGTTCCGGTTGAACCCTCGAACTCCACTCGAGCCCTGACTCGAACCCAACATCATAAACATCAAAATTAAAATGGTTCCTCTTGCGCGATCGGGTCGTACCTTAAGTTGTATTTTCCAGCGATTCGCTCGGCCCGCTCCGATGCGCCGCCAAATCTTCCCGCTAACACATAAAAAAAAAATTCATTAAAATTTGCAGGTTTTACATTCTTCCCCCCTTAAGAAAAATTCATCCTCGAATTTGAGTGAAAATAGGAAACTTACCAAATTACCAAATAGATAAGGATACTTTTCCTTCATATCCCGCTCCACCTCCTAGGTAGCCTATTGTCCAAAATGGTGCTCCCACCGGATATTCACTAAGGGGACCTCCTTGGACCTCAATTTCCTGATTTGCCGATCCAAAATCTGTACGGGCCTCTCCTCATACGAGACCATTGTATCAACCTCTATTGCAGTAGGTTCAATCACAAAAGACTCATCTCTATGTACCGCTTCAACATAGACATGCAGATGTAATGCCCAAAATTCTAATAATAATATTTTATCCTTAAGTAGGGGACCGTAGGCTCGAGTTAGCGCAGATTGGTGTAAAACTTCGGGATTAAATTCGGGTAAGCATTTAATGTAGAAATATTTTTTTAAAAATTATTTGTTATATTTCTGTGATTTAGCAAACGAAGATGATAGAGGGTCTCGAGTCGAGTCTAAGGTTCAATCAGAACTCGAATTAGAGTTAGAACGGATTAGATATGGATTTTAGAAGTCGAGTTGTTAAGTGAGGGTATTTTGGTCATTGGGGCCCGACTAGGACCCATAAAAATCCACCTGGGCATATGGCTACAGGTTTAGCCGCACGCCACCCGAGGAGAGAGGAGAGAGGCACCGCAAGAGGGAGGGAGCCGATTGGAGACGGACTTCTGCGAGTTTGTCGGCGTCGATCGTAGGAGGATCCTTACCTTCTTCTTCGTTTCCGTCTTCTCCAAATAGGTGAGTGGATTTAGCCATTATTTTCCCCTTTTCTTCATCCACGCCTCTGTCCCTATGTCATGGGACTTTCGTCGATTTTTGGTTCATTTTTGTCAAATCGGATTGAATATTTAGATTGAGGGTTTTCTCATTGTCGTTATGATTTTGTCGAATTGATTTTTAGGCGATTTGGCCGCCCCTACCCTTGCTGTGCCGCCCCTTTTCTTCCTTGAATTTTTGAAGAATTCTTTGGTTTTCATGTTGATTGTTAGGGGTTCTTGATGCTTGTTTGGTATCTTGATGAAAGGAAGGAGTTTTGATGTTTTAGGGTATACTCCCCCCCCCCCCTTTAGGGTTCTTTAGGAACCCTAGGGTGGCCGGCCACATTAGGATTGAAATTTAGGGTCCTAGATACATTTTCACACATAGGGAATATACTTTAGGGCTGTGGGTGAAATGTCAACACTAGAGGGGGGGGGGGGGTGAATAGTGTGTTTACTATACGATTCGCCTAAATTCACTTTTAAACGATTACTTAGATCAATTAGGTGATTTGCAATTCGATGATTGTATGCGGAAGTAATAATAATTAAGCAGTTTAAAACACACAAGATATCAATGCAAACACGAATAATTTATAGTGGTTCGGCCCCAATGCCTACTCCACTACCTGAGCACACCGCTTAGGATTTTCAAACTAGTTTTACTAAATTAGTTTTCGTTTCCCTTACACAGAGGACTTCTCACCGAAGAGACGCACTCTCAACCTAAGACACTTCCTTATCCGGAAGTCACCGTCTTCTTATCTAGAGTTCTCTTCCACCTCAACCCTAAGGGACAACTAAACTAATCCTAGTAACAACTACATTTTACACAATTGACTTTACTCCTTCTACACCAAGGATACCACTTCACATAAAAGACCAAACACATGATCTTCTACAGACGCACAAATTAAACACAGTTTAAATAACAATAAAAGTTACAATCAAAAGAGCTAAGGATAAAACCAATAATGAATGCTCTTTTCAAGCCTTGTAGCCTCCAACTCGTCAGAAGAAATGCTTTGAGTAGAAGCCGAGTTGAGGAGCAGAGTGTGCGCAAGAAGTTGTCGCTTGAAGAATCGAGCGCAAGCCCTTTGTCTTTTGGAAGGCTTTGATCTCTCTTATGGATGCTCAATGATGACTGTAGGAATGAGAGAAGAAGTGTTAAATGAATCATACGAGGGTATATTTATACCCTCGTGAAGAAACGGTTGTTCAACGAATAGAAAACTATCCATTACAGGCCGCCGGTCGAATGGTCGGTCGACCGACTGGTCGACCGGTCCTTCGATCGCTTGTATTATCCCTGTGGGCGGTCGATCGACGAGTCGACCGCTTGACGCAAAAATCGCGATCCCGATCTTCGGTCGACTCATCGATCGACCGACCGACATGATCTGCGTCTTTGGCTATTCGTAGGTCGGTTGACCGACTGGTCGACCGCCAAGCCTACTGCTCTTTTTGGGCTTCGGTCGGTCGACCGGGCCGATAGACAGACAGACGCAAGAAGCTTGCGATTTCTCTTTCGGACGATCGATCGGTCGACCGACGCAAGCTGCATCTACAGCTAGCCTCAGTTCGGTCGATCGATCGGTTGACCGCTAGGGCTACTGCTCATTTCTTACCCTATTCGGTCGACCGCTCGGTTGACCGAATTTAGGCTGAGATTATTTTCTTCAGCCTTTTTCTTCCACGCTTGGTTTCCGGGTTCCGGCTTTCAAAGAGCATCATCTTGGAGAGCTTTTGACTTGATCTTTGGACTCATTCAAGCGACTTTGGTGCACTCGTCGATCTTCGATAAACTTCCGCGATGAACCCGAGCGCGACGATCAATAGCCTTCCGATTTCCGATTTCTTCGATTTTTTCGATCGAGGACATCGAACGCTAATTGATATGAAATCTAAAACATATTCTCAATGAAATCATTAGTCCCATGTTTGTTATCATCAAAACCATCAAAACCGAGATTAAGGCTAAGGTTGAAAACCTAAAGCCAACAAGGGCATGTTGGATTATTTCTAATAATTATAAAAATTGTAGAGACATACAATTAGAAAATTAAGAACCCTTGGGATACCTAGAGACTTTGGAACCCTAGATTGACATTCAGATGGGCCGACCCTAAGGAAACCCAAGAGGGCCGAACCCTCCTTACCCTTAGGGAACTCAGGTGAGGGAGGTAGGCCGGCCTTAGGGTACTCGGCTAGGGTCACCAAGGTGGATTTAAATTGCGTAGGGTTGCTAAGTGGTGTTACCTTGTTTAGGGTTACATATGATTTCCATTTTCATTTCCTATGTTGTTAGATGTGTTATATATCTTTATTATGATTTGTGAGCTTCATGTGATATATATACATATATGTGGGTGTGATATATGGCATGAGGATGTAGAGGTTGAGGTATGTCCTTAACTCATCTTTGTTATTTATTATGTAGCTATATGTGTGTGTGTGTGTGATGTGCCTGTTGCATTTCTCGGTAGCCTTGCTGGTGAGGGGAGGGTATGCCCCAAAGAGACAATGTTGGTCTTATTCCGGAAGTTCGGCTGGTGAGAGGAGATCATACCCCAAAGAGACAGTCCGGAGATTCGACCGGTGAGGGGAACGTATGCCCCAAAGAGGCAGATCAAAAGAGATAGTCTCGGTGAGGGGAGTGCATGCCCCAAAGAGACGACACTGAGCTAGGTGGTAGTTCGGCGGCCACACCATCTACCTACCCTATGTGGCTATGAGAGACCGACGGGTTCGGTGATCATTCATGCGGTTGTGTTATTGCATTATGAGATTATTTATCTATTGGTGGATGTTGTTATCATACGCAGGGTAGTGGATAAGCTTTAGATGTTATTCTTGTCATTACTGCTTATATTTTATGGTTGCTTCTATTTGATTATGCATGATGTTGATATGGTGCAATGAGACTGGTCTACTCACTAAGTCCTAGTTGGACTTACCCCTCTTTTTTGTTGTTTTTCAGCACTTGAGCGAGATCAGAGAGGTACCGAGGTGCAATAGCGCGGCTAGTGGTGACAAGACAGCGGGTCTCGTGACATATCATGGTCGAGGGAGATACCTGAGTCCTTTTAGTTTTCTTTGAGTTGTTGAGTTATGTAGACTCGGGTTATTTTCTTTTGCATTATTCCTTACTTTTAGGTATCTTGGTTGATTCATTAAACCTTCTTTAAATAACTTGAACACTTATATTTTATTGAGTTTATGGTGGTTTGAAATCAAGTGTCTATTTTATCCTTTTTAAAATGATATAGATTGTTCAGGTTATTTATTGTGTTGTGGTTTGAGTTGGATTGGGCTTCAGGGTACGTGGCGTACCCTGGCTGATCATACCGGATTTGGGGTGTGACAGCTGAAGATAGGGTGTACTCTGTCCAAACTAGGAGGCAAGGCCAGCTCATACGCCACAGTGCCTCTTCACCTGAGGATAAGGAATGACCCAATGAACCTGGAACTCAACTTCCCCTCCTTTCCAAGACCTCGGTATATCTTCTAGGTGGAAAGTAGCCCTGCAGGTCTCAGATGTTCGGCCTTAACCTGCTGACAGACCAAACACTTTGATACAAATTCCGCCACCTCCCTCTTCATTCCCTTCCACCAATAGTGCCGCTTCAAATCACAATACATTTTTGTCGCTCTTGGGTGCATAGTGTAAGTGGAACAATGAGCCATCTCCAATACCTGTCTACGGACCTCAGCCATATCAGGCACCACTATCCCGTCCCTGAACCTCAGAACACCCTCCGCATCCACTATGTACCCACCATCTGCATCACCTCTCTCAACCAGATCCCTGCTCAAAGCACAAAAAGCATCTTCTGCTTGGGCCGCCCACAGCATGGCAACTAACGTGGACTGCAGTTGCAGTGCGCCACCAAATCACCGAAATCAGTACGAATAGCACTGCCCCGCCGTCCAAGCAACATGCAAGCTCCCACGCCAATGACCTCCTCCTCAAAACTAGGTGTGCCAAACTACCCATGGACGCTCAAGGCATCCGCCACTACATTTGCCTTTCCCGGGTGATACAAGATTGTGCAATCATAATACTTTAGGAGTTCAAGCCACATTTTCTGCCTCAGGTTCAACTCCTTCTAAGTGAGCAAATATTGGAGGCTCTTGTCGTCAGTGTAGATTTCACAGACCTCTCCATACAAATAAAGGCGCCAAAGCTTTAAGGCAAACACAACTATTGCCAACTCCAAGTCATGCATCGGGTAGTTCCTTTCATGATTTTTCAATTGTTGGGATGCATAGACAATCACTTTATCGTACTGCAACAAGACACACTCCAAACAAACCCAGGAGGCATCATAGTAGATAACAAACCCTCCAGAACCCGATGGTAAAGCCAAAATTGGCACCGACATCAAGCAGTCCTTGAGTTTCTGAAAGCTCTCCTCACACTTATCATCCTAAACAAACTTGACCTTCTTTCAATTCAGAAGGGTCAAAGGTGCAGCAATCTTGGAGAAGTTTTCCACAAACTTTATATAATAGCCAGCCAGCCCCAAGAAACTACGAATCTCCGTCACACAAGTTGGCCGCTCCTAGTTTTGAATTGCCTCCACTTTCGCGGGGTCTACCTTCACCCCCTCCCTCGACACTACGTGTCCTAGAAATCCTACACTCTCCAACCAGAACTCGCATTTAGAGAACTTGGAAAAAATTTAATGCCTCTTGAGAGTCTCTAGAACCATCCTCAAATGCTCACAATGCTCCTCTCTGCTCCTTGAGTACACTAGAATGTCATCTATCAAGACAATGACAAAGCTATCTAGATATTCCTTGAACACCCGGTTCATCAGATTTATAAATGTCGCAGGTGTGTTCGTCAGCCCGAAGGACATGACCAAGAAGTCATAATGGCCATATCTCGTCTTGAAGGCTGTCTTAGGCACATCCCGATCCCGAATACCCAATTGATGGTACTTGGAATGCAAATCAATCTTGGAGAACCACTGCGCCCTATGTAGCTGATCAAACAGATCGTCAATTCTTGGCAACAAATAACGATTCTTAATGGTCACCTTATACACAAAGACCCGTCCTTCTTCTTAACAAAGAGCACTAGAGCACCCTACAAGGATACACTTGGGCGAATAAAGCCCAGGTCCATCAGTTCCTACAACTGAGTCTTCAGCCCCCTCAATTCAGTCGGTGCCATTCGATACAAAGGAATGAAAATCGGCTTCACCTCAGGCTGCAAATGGATGCAAAACTCGATCTCCCGCTCAGGTGGCAGTCCCGAAAGCTCATCGGGAAAAACATCAAGGAACTCACAAACCACAGGCGTCCCCTCTACCTGCCACCCCCTTAACCTCCTCCTCTACCGACACAAAAGTTAGGAAAGATTGACAGCCGCCAAGAAGCAATTTACGAGCCTTAAGAGCTGAAATAGCTCCGATAGAATCCCTCCTTCCATCTCCCTAGAAGGTAAACTGCGCTAGCTCAGGCTTACCGAAGGTGACAACCTTTGCCTGTAGTCCACTAACACGTAATGAGTTGATAACCAATCCATCCCAAGAATTACATCCACCTATAGCGACGGTAGAAGTGTCAGCTCTGCCTCCAGAATATGCCCACAAATGGACACTTCACAGTCCCGAAAGACTGACTCTGTTATAATAACATCGCCTGTAGGCGTTGACACCACAAAAGGCGTATCAAGCATACTAGGTTTCCTTTCCAACTTCGACGCAAACTCAGTATAAATAAAAGAGTGCGTAGCACCCGGATAAAACAATACAAAGGTTGCCGATGAAAAAATAGTAAGGGTACCTGTTACCACAGCCTTCGACGCCTCAACGTCATCCCGAGTAAGGGTACATGTTACCACTGCTGGTGTGATAGACCGCCCCCTATGCTATAGGTGCTACCGACGCTGGTTGGGGCTGCTGCTGTCTCATCTCTTGCTCCCAACGGAGCTCCTCAATCAGCTCGGGCATTTGGGCCTCCAGTTGTACTACCCTGGGATCCCGTCCCACATTCTCTTGCATTGGTTGTTCCCTACCATAGCCCCGACCCCTGCCTCGGCCTCGTCGACCCATGAAGTTACTGCCACTACCACTCATCGCAGCACTAATTGCCTCCATTGACTAGCATAAGAGAAGAAACAACATAACCAAATTCAAGTAACTTAATTAAAAATTAAACAACTGACCACACATGTCGCCGCTAGTGCGAAGTTCAAGTGTTCAACCTCCCGATCTCGTGACTCGATCACACTGTATGCTGACATGTTAGCTATGCCTCATACGGTACCTATACTCTAAGTCGTAGTCAGGACCTAATCATGTTTTGATACCACTTTGTCATGCCCCGATTTACAAGGTCGCATGACCGGCCAGAGTACGCGATCGTACTCTGAAGCCTACTAATGAACACACATACCATACATATATAAATGACACAACATAATTAATAATGTAAAAGACCCATAATACATAAATATATAACCAAAGGTATGATAGAAAAGTCCAAGTGTTTACAAGTTTATGAAAACGACAACACCAAATGCATGAACAAAAATGACTCGACTAAGACTAGACTCGCCACGAGATCTGCAGGGTAAGCTTGCTCTCCCAGTCGCGCCATATTGAAACTGTCGTACCTCACTGGTCATGATCTGCAAAAAAGCAATAATAGAGTGGTGAGTTCCAACGAAACTCAGTGAATGGTCCTATCCGAGCCCTCTCCAAGTTACCCCAAGCATAAGTGTAAGAAAGAATAAATTATATATATGAGTGCTAAATTTGAACAACATGTAAAGAAAAGCATCCATCCAATAACTCATGTGTAGACGCACTATAATCACACAACCCATGTCGGCCCAAAATACCCAAGGTATCACATTTAGCAAGCACACGAGTCGATCGCTAGAATATCTATCTAGCGAGCTTCACGCCCGAGCCCTTTGAACTAGGATGACCTACTAGTTCCGATGCCCCCTCTGGATGAGAATAGCCCTCCCCTCGGCCATCGCTCATCCACAAGCACAAACACAATCAATATTACTACGCAGTACACAAAGGTACATAAAATATCTCTCGGGTAATTTACAATTTTTGCCGACAATCCGAGTACGCACCTACATGCCCCAACCCGACCCTCTCTTGGGCCCAACATCTCGGCTTTATATTTTATCACCAAAATATGAATTTCAGCATGTACAAAATAATTTCAGCATGTACACTCTAATAAAACTCTGCATCTATACAAAATAATTTCAGCATTCATTATCATACCTTATCATGCTATAAAATTTCAGATTTTAGCATACATAATAATGCTAAAAAAAATCAGAATTAAACACCTACAAGTCTATACATTTCAGCCTAAATTTCTCTACTATAACAACAGTTTTTAGCGAGCATTGCACGACTACAAAGAAACCTAATCATCGGAAAATTTATAAGTTCTACGGAGAGCCGACCATAGCAAAACCCCTTCTCACTCATGAAGGACAACCACATGGCCCTAGGTTTCCATTCTTCGATTCCAAAAATCTCACTCGAACCCTATTCACTAATTCTTTTTCCCAACCCAAGTATATATAACTCCTAGAATCACCCCTCTTTACCTAGCCAGCCTAGGGTTACCCTAGGGCTGCCCTAGTCCGATCGCACCTAAGGGTGTTGTACGCCTCACAATAAATTCGATACGATGAGATACAATAATACGACAATGGGGAAGAATAAACAATTTAAATCTTGGCTTATTTCCTTTTCCCTAACACCCCTACCCAGTCAGCCCCTTAGGTTATAGGGCTGCCCTAGCATATCTCCTCTCAACCGAGCATCACCACCCATTCGTCCAATACCAATCGATAGAGAATCACAATCTAAGCCAAGAAGAAGATGAAAATTTCGGCATGACTTCTCTTGAATACCCTAATCGGCCAGCCCCAAATCCTACGGTAAACCCTACATACATTCATCATAAGATGAAATACATCGATTCAATCAATTTGTAAATCAAAAACATCAAAGATTCATAGAAACAAATGCGAGAAAAATCCGAATTTACCCTACAATAAGGATCAGCCAAACAAGTGTTGGCTTAAGGTTTTCTACCTTGGTTTTAATCTCGGTTTTGATGATAACAAACATGGAACTAATGTTTCATTGAGAAATACTTTCAAGTTCCAAGTTGGTTAGCGCTCGACATCCACGATCGAAAATATAGGAGAAATCAAAAAATTAGAAGGACATTGGTCGACGCGTTCGGGTTCTTCGTGGAAATTTCTAGAAGTTCGGTGTGTGCACCAAAGACGTCTTGGACGAGTCGAGAGAACATATGGAAAGCTCTCCAAGTTGACGCTCGCTGGAGGTCAGAACCCAAAAACGAAGCGCGCAAGAAAAATACACAAGAAAATTGCCCTGTCCAGATTCGGTCGACCGACAGAAGAGGAAATTGGGCAAAAGACATTTCGATCGATCGAATGCTGCCAAAAACTAGCAATAGGCAAGTCAGTAGATCGAAGTATGCCAGAAAGTGGCAGTATGTCGGCGGTCGCTCGGTCGGTCGACCGACGATCGACCGACAAGCGATCGAGCGTCGCCAACGAGCAGAAAAATGCCCGTTGACAAGCCTTGGTGTTTGGGGGGTTATAAATATCCATCCCAAACTCAGTCCTAGCCTAATGTTGATGCTTCCAAGTCTCAAAGAGTGATCCTAAGCATCTCCTAAGCCCTTTCATGATCAAATCCACAAAACCTAGCTCCTGATCCTGCATCCTCAAGTGTTCTTCAGTGAAGGGGTATTCAAGCTTGCTAGGCTCAAGAAGAAGAGTTGTCCTTATTGTGATAAGTGATCTTTACTCTCTTCTTGTGATTAAGGTATTTTTATTTTGATTTAATTTAATTTACTTGAGTTTGTAAAAATACCTAGTGTGTGGCTTGTGTGTAAGTGGTAACTTTGGTGTAGAAGGTGTAAAACCACTTGTGTAACCCAAGTTAGGAGTAGGTCTTAGGAATTGAGGTGGGAAAGCTCACTCTGTAGGAAGACGGGATACTTTCAGGTGTAGAAGTGCCTTCGAGGTGAGTGTAGGGTCTTTCTGGTGTAAAGTCCTCAATTGTAAGCTACTCATAATTTAGTGGATTTGGGTGTCAAATTCTAAGCACGGTACTTAGGTAGTGGAGTAGGCATTGGGGCCGAACCACTATAAATCATTGTGTTAGCATTGATATCCTTGCTTGTGTTTAAATTGTTTTATTATTGCTTTCGCATTTAGTCGATAAATTACAATTTGCCTAAGTAATCTAAGAAATAATTAAAATCAAAATTAGGCAAAAAGTTTAGTTAACACGCTATTCACCCTTCCCCCCTTCTAGTGTGGCAATTTCACCAACATTTGGTATCAGAGCGGATCGTTGCTTAAGATTTCACCATCTCTCCTATACTTTGTTTTGATCCGGAAATGGCACTAGAGTCGGTTGTTTCTACACCTCCTAGGTTCGATGAGTCTAACTTTGGTATTTGGAAGAATAGAATGTATACTTTGCTAAAGACTCAAGGTTTAGGTGTATTTGACATGGTAAAGATAAAATATATTGAACCTAAGGAAAATATGGATGCATGGACCCAAGAACAAATTAATTGGTTTGAATTAAATGCTAAAGCTACAAATTACATATTTTGTTCTTTGGAAAATAATATCTTTGAAAAGATTACGCATTGTACTTCGGCATATGATATTTGGGCAACTTTAAACATGCTATATGATTATGCCAAGACCGAAGAGATTGACACTTCTAATGAAGGTAGTGATGACAATGGTCATTCATCTACCACTAATATTGGTTTTTGTCATGCCCCAACTCAGGGTCGCGTGACCGGCCAGGGTTTATGTTCTACCCTGAAGCCTACCACATATACTGAATGACAAAATACCGAGAACGAACACCAACCAGAAAACAAACAAGTAGGAGGACAATGGCGCAAACTTTTATTAAATAAAAGTAAGGCTTCGAACAATTTTAAAAGAGTTGTAAAAGCAAACCAACTAATAAGAAAAACTCGAGTTAAAAGTCAAATACATGTTTTCCAATTAAACATCACTCAGTGTATATAGAAAAAAATAACCCTAGACATCACGACTACGACTACTGGACGCTGCTACGAGATCTACTCCACTGCCTGCCCTCCAGCTGCACCATGACTCCAAGCATCACTTCACTGGTCGGGCTCTGCAAAAACAAGGAAATAAACAGTGAGTCCACATGGGACTCAGTGAGCGGTCCTTCCGAACCTCCACATAAATCCCCAATAACAACATGCATATAAGTCAGCAATTTATAAATTTAGGAATCTATTCTTGTCATGATATGACAACCGGCTCAAAGGCCATCCTGTATAAACCATACTGCCGACCATAACGGCCCTACTAAATTGGGCAATACTCAGCCACTAGAACCTGCTCAAGAACTAGTGGCTCGGCCCTACCCGGCCTGTACCACAAAATAATAATAATAATAATCCGATCGCACGACCCACATATCATATAAGGAAAGTTAAGTAATCATCGGGCTGTCGACTAGGATGGTCAGCTAGTCTCAGGAATCCACCGGGTTAGGGATAGCTAGTCCCACTCAACTCGGGTCTATTGTCAGCGTGGCCCATTGACGGAATCTCAAGACCCTCTTCCACCCGGATCTAACACCTAGCGGGGCCGCTGGTGCAATCTCAAGACCCTAATCACCCATCGAGTCAAGCATTAGTCGTTCCGACCGTCCATGCTTCTCAGCCGACCATCACAATCATAATACATAAGCAAAGTATTCTAAAGTTTCCTTATTTAAATCTCGGGCATTCACCCATTTCTGGCCCCCTTATTCCGGGCCATACCAGCCGCACACTAGTGCCCGCTGATTGTTTCCTAGGTGTGAAACCTAGCTTGTCTACATTCAAGTTTTCCCGACAATTTAAATACCCTATAACTTCCTTATAATCATCCAACGTCATTCGCTAGATTCCTTAAGTATAAATTACATGTCATAAGCGTAGAAATGTTCGAATACAAATATGTCACAGCACATAAGTAATAAGGGAATTATTCTACAACTACTACCATAAATAACAACATGCTTTCAACAATAAAGTAATTAAATTCTACATTTAATCAATAAATTCCAGCAAGGTAATAATTGATCCAGCATGGTAAATTCAATACTAGCATTAGAAATTCGATGAAGGAAATTTCATAAATCATATACCATACATAGTTTTAGCCATACATGCGCATTAAAGAAGATATCTTTCTAAAATTTTAAAATGTATCTACTAATATTACAATACACTCGTCAATCGTTTAATCTACAATTTCAATCGACGAACATAGTCCCTAAAAGATGTAATCAACATACTTGATTGAATCCACCCTCCTCTCCACTCGGCCAAATCCTAAGCAAGGGTAACATGATCGGCCGAGCCTTCTTGAAGGGGGGAGGAAGGAAAATTCGACCATGAAATCACAAGATTTAATTGCACAAATTATCTACACCTGAAAGGAATCGATCCAAGGGGTTTAAACCACTCGAGGGGATTTGGGAAAAATTTCTGCATGACCTTTCTCCTTTTTACCTCAATTGGTCGGCCCCTAAAATTAAGAAAACGATGCGAAAACATTCATCGCACGATACAAATCGCATAAGGAGGTCATCAATCTTGAGAAACTTCATATCGACAAGATTCGACGCAAGAAAACCATGATCTCAACATCTCTAAGGGTCGGCCACACGCCTACCCTACACAACTAGGTTCGACCACTCACCTTGATCAAGGAAGAAGAATGGACGAGCGACGACGATCTCGATCTTTCCGACGGCAGCACGAATCCGGCGCCGACCCCAAGCTTTCCCCTCCTCCCTCTCACTTCTCGGGCAGCGTGCGGCTCCAATGATGAGCCGCACGGCTGCTAGGGGGATGAGGGATTTATTCCCTCATTTCCCCTTGACCATTTTTCCCCTTCCACTCACTTAGCCCCTACTCGACTCAATCCGAGCCCGATTCAAGCCCCGACTCGATCCGCAAACACGATTTCAGACTCGACTCTACTAAATCACCTTATGATTAAGAAGGAAAGAACATTTATCCAATAAAATTTCATAACACTTAAATTGTACCTTCTACTCGTGGTGATTTCGCGACTCGACCCGACTAACTCCCGATCCGATGCGTTGCACCAAAATAAATTTTATATTAGGAAACCTCGGGTCGTACAGTTTTGATGCCCATAGCTCTTCTAGTCGAAGGAGTAGCTCAAATAGCCGAAAAAGGAAGGTAGTGTGTCATCCATGCAAGGAAAAATGGCATGTGAAGAAAAATTGTCCTTCCATGAAGAACAAGGCAAAGAAGAGGTCAAACGCTTCCATATCATCATCTTATTCAAGTGAAGCATCCTCTTGCCATGACTATGAATCCATCTCAAAAGATTGCCTCATGAATGATAACAATTAGGTACACTATTCTCCTTCTAGTCATATTAATGAAAATGATAGCATTAACTCATCTAGCTCTCATGATTTGTTTTATGATGAATTAATGGATGAGTACAAAAACATGTATGCCTTGCTAATTAAAAATGATAAGGAAAATAAAATGTTAAAGAAAGAAAATGTGATGCTTAATTCTTGCTTGCATGAATTCAAATTGGAAAATGAAAAATTGAAATCTAGGTCATTTGATTCATGCCATGATGATATGGAATTTGAGATTAAGGACTTGAAACATAAAAATGATAATTTAAAGAATGAAAATAGCATGTTAAAAACTCGATTGCATGCTATTCAAAAATCCATGAATTATTTGAAAAGTGAGATTATTTTCTTGAATAAGAAAGTAAATGAATTAAAAAATGTTTCATCTTCTAAGAACACTAGAATGAAAAATATTTATGTAAAGAATGCCAATGTTTGTCATCATTCCCATGTTAAGCATTCTACCATTAAACCTCATGTTCAAAAGAAGAATGTTTCCTTTAAAAATGCTCATGTTCATCATAGCTCATATGTCAAGCATTCTAGTGATAAATCACATGTCAATAGAAAAAATAAAAAGTTTCATGGACATTGTTTTTGTTGTGGTACATATGGCCATGCAATCTATGATTCTACATTTAAGAAGAATCCAAGTGTTGCTAAGACACTTTGGATACCTAGGCCAACTAACCCCCAAGGACCCAAAGCCATTTGGGTACCAAATATTTCTTGCTCTCTTGTAGGGGGAGCTACCACACAAGGGTAAAGAGAAGTGAAGAGTTGAAGTTGACCATGGACTTAAATGAAGTATCATTCCTTGGTTACAACTTCAAGCCATCATGATGCCATAGGTATGGAAATTGACATCTAGGTATACTTTGTATCATCTCATCTATTCGGTTTGTTTTATTTAAGTTGGAGTTATGATACATGTTTAATTTCAGTTGTTTTCCCCGCTCTTGTTAAGAGTCCTTTGGAAAATATTTTTGATTTTTGATTTCCGATCTCTTCGGAGACCTATGTAGCCTATAACGGGCTCATGCGACATTGCGGTTCCAAATCGTAGGCTCATTGTGGCCTTTCGATTTTCAACCAATATGAAGGGTTGGAGATCTTAATTTTCAAATATTTCATATTTTGAGATCTCTCGATTCATTTTGGATTCATGATTGTTTACTTTGAAACATATTTAAAACTATTTAGCAAAGTAAAATTTGAAATCGATACTTGATTCCCTCTTTGCTATCTAGTACGATAACTTATTAGTAGTCACATTTCTATTATGCTACTAATGAATATTGCTTGCAAGTTATCAAAAATGTGATGGAAGGCTAGTAGATTGAATTTGGAAAGAAAATGAAAAGTTTGGAAAATTTTCCAAGAATGAGGTATGAGTTTTATTTTGGCAAAAATCTTGCATAAAACCTCTATTTTCTTGCTAAAATAATTTCTCTATGCTCATGAACGATGTTACATGATAATTGATTGAAATCTCATGAGTAGATAGAATTTTGATACTTAGGCAATTACATGTCATCTAGATTGAATGAAATGTGCTTTGGTAGAAATCCATCTTAGAGACTTCATTTTAATTTGAAACTTGATAAACATATTTGAGTTCACTCATGATTTACTTCCATGTGATTAAAAGTAAAAAATTGTGTGAAAATAGATAAATTGATAACAAGTTCACTTTAGGAGACCTTAAGCTAAGTAAAGTTGACCTAAGTCAATAAATTGACTTAGAAATTTTATTTTAGGTCCAAACTTTACAAACATGTTTAGATTTACTCATGTTAGGTGTTCATGTGTTTAAATTTGAAAAACCATGAGTAAAGGTTAAAACTTGATACTTAGCAATTTCATGATACCATGCTTGTTTTTGAATGAAATCATGCTAAGGTAAATTTTTTACCAAATGATATTATTTTCATTTCAAACTTGATAAACATGCTTAAAATGATATTATCTTGATATCTAGAAAGTTTGAATGAAAACCGGAAACTTTTGAAAAATATCTAATATTTACGAAATGCCACTATATTTTAGTTATTTTTAGAAAAATGCAAAAAATTAATTTTTGGATGATTCTTAAAACTGCATGTTCTCTGAAAAATTTAGTTTCTCCTATAAAAATTTCAAAAATCTTGAGTATGAATGTGATTTGATTTAGATTTTTTAAGTTGGATTTTGAAATTTTAAAGTATCGTTCTTCCTAAATGGTCATTCTTCCGATACTTTGATTTTTGGTCCAATCTTCGAATGAGACTTCAAGTATGACATTTTGAATTCATGTTTGTTATCGTCATCACTATAAGTCGAGCAAAATCACTTCTAAAATGATTTTTGATTGTTTAGACCGATACTTGAAAATTTCCATACTTGGGCTTATACATGATTTCTAGACTTAAAGTTCATTTATCATCTAATGCTATCATGTATGACTTAGTCTCTTATTCGATGCTTTGTTTTCATCCCTTGGGTTGGTTGACTTTGTTTTCATGAAAACTAATTTTCAAGTCCCAACTTTGACCACAGTTGACCTTTCTCATCCTTTTTGATTGATGTCAAAAGGGGAAGAAAAATATAGGTAAAGAGGAAGAAAATATAGGAAAATCATGCATATAGATAGGGGGAGTTCCCTTATGTAGATATGCATATTGATAGGGGGAGAAATCCCATGTTTGATATCCTCTATGCTTAATTATAGATATTTTCTTAAGGATGTTTGTCGTCATCAAAAAGGGGGAGATTGTTGGCCTAATGTTTTCTACCTTGGTCTTAATCTCAGTTTTGATGATAACAAACATGGAACTAATGTTTTATTAAGAAATACTTTCAAGTTCCAAGTCAGTTAGCGCTCGACATCCACGATCGAAAATATCAAAGAAATCGGAAAATCGGAAGGACATTGGTCGACGCGTTCGGGTTCGTCGCGGAAATTTCTAGAAGTTCGGTGTGTGCACCAAAGACGTCTTGGACGAGTCGAGAGAATATATGGAAAGTACTCCAAGTAGACGCTCGCTGGAGGCCGGAACCAAAAAATGAAGCGCGCAAGAAAAATTCACAAGAAAATTGCCCTGCCCAGATTCGGTCGACCGGCAGAAGAGGAAACCGGGCAGAAGGTAATTTGGTCGATCGAATGCTGCCAAAAAATGGCAGTAGGCAAGTCAGTTGATCGAACGATCGACCGAAGTATGCCAGAAAGAGGTACTATGCCCGCGGTCGCTCGGTCGATCAACCGACAATCAACCGGCAAGCGACCGGACGTCGCCAACAGGCAGAAAAACACCCATTGACGAGCCTTGGTCTTTGGGGGGTTATAAATTATTGGCCTAAGATTTTCAACATTGGTCTTAATCTCGGTTTTGATGATAGCAAACATAGAACTAATGTATTCATAAAGAAATATTTTCAGGTTCCATATCGGTTAGTGCACGACGTCCACGATCGGAAATATCAAAAAATTGAAAGGACGTTGGTCGACGTGCTCAGATTCTTTGGGAAGATAGAGTCTAGGTTTAAGGTGTCTAGATAAATTATAAATCCTCATGATGATGCAAAGAAACCCTTAAACCAAACCCGAACCCCAAATCATGAAATACCGGAAAATCGAAAACGGTCCTAAAATTCACTAAGCCTAGGGAGCTTCTTGGAGGGCTATATGACTTAAATATTTTCTTGACATAAAAAATGCCGGTAATTTTTCCTTGGGTAAAAACTAGATAACGATGTATTTTAAAGGAATTTTTGGAAGCCTTTAGCATACCCACATTTGACCCGGGAGATTAGAAAATTTATGTTTTCTGAAAATTTGTACTAGACCCCAAAAACTAGATTTTGATTCTTAAGGATTTTGATTTTTTAGATATTTTTATTGAATCTAAATGGGGGGTAATACTTATATAATATTTATGTTTTGAAGTTATTAACATTATATAACCGAAATGGACAGAAGCCATTCGGTCGCTCGGCGGTCGCTCGGTCGGGCGACCGACGATTGACCAGACCTGCGATCAGACGACGAAAACAGCTAGTTTCCTAGCCGTTGAGTTGGCTGTTTCATGCCAACTCTCCATGGCTTATAAATAGGAGCCTTAGCAAGCCTTCCACCCTTTATCCAAGCTTCCATTGAGCCATTCTTGATCATCTCAAAGCTTTTCTTGAGTCATCCCTTTGATAACCCTAGTTTCCATGATATATTCTTAATCTTGCCTTCAAGCTTTGAACGATTCATCATTTATGCATCAAGAGGAACTAGGACTCGTGTTTGAAGCTAAGTATTTGTTGTATTATTTATATGCTCCGTTATTTGTGTATTTTTGTGATTTATTTCATTGTATTTGAGCTTGTAAAGACCTAGGTTGTTAGGTCTTGAAATTCGATGGTAAACTTGGTGTTTGAGGTTTAAATCCACCATTGTAAACTTAGTTTACTAGGATTAGTTGAGTTGTCCATTAGGTTGATGTGGGAGAGTTCTCTCGGTAGGAAGGCGGGATACTTCCGGGTGTGGAAGTGCCTTCGGGTTGAGAGCGGAGACTTTCCGGTTGTAAAGTCCTCTTTGTAAGGAAAACAATATAATCTAGTAAACTTAATCTGGAAATCCTAAGCGGGGTGCTTAGGTAGTGGAGTAGGCATTGGGGCCGAACCACTATAAATAATTGTGTTAGCATTGTTATATTATTTTGTGTTAATTGCTTCATATTTATTGCTTTCGCTTGCTATTAATATCGTGCTTAGCCTATATAATCTAAGAAAAGATTAAAATCGGAATTAGGCGATAAGATTAGTTAACACACTATTCATCCCCCCTCTAGTGTGGGTATTTCACCAACATAAATACCCATCCCAAACTCATTCCTAGCCTAATGTTGATGCTTCCAAGTCTCAAAGAGTGATCCTAAGCATCTCCTAAGCCCTTTCATGATCAAATCCACAAAACCTAGCTCTTGATCCCTCATCCTCAAGTGTTCTTCATTGAAGGGGTATTCAAGCTTGCTAGGCTCAAGAAGAATATGTGTCCTTATTGTGATAAGTGTTCTTTACTCGATCTCTTCTTGTGATTAAGATATTTTTATTTAATTTACTTGAGTTTGTAAAAAGATCTAGTGTGTGGTCTTGTGTGTAAGTGGTAACCTTGGTGTAGAAGGTGTAAAGCCACTTGTGTAAACCAAGTTAGGAGTAGGTCTTAGGAATTGAGATGGGAAAGCTCACTCGGTAGGAAGGCGGGATACTTCCGGGTGTAGAAGTGCATTCGAGGTGAGTGTAGGGTCTTTTCGGTGTAAAGTCCTCAATTGTAAGCTATTCATAATTTAGTGAATTTGGGTGTCAAATCCTAAGCACGGTACTTAGATAGTGGAGTAGGCATTGGGGTCGGATCACTATAAATCATTATGTTAGCATTGATATCCTTGCTTGTGTTTAAACTATTTTATTATTGCTTCCGCATTTAGTCGATAAATTACAAGTAATCTAATAAACAATTAAAATCAAAATTAGGTAAAAAGATTAGTTAACACACTATTCCCTCCCCCCTCCCCTCTAGTGTGGTCAGTGGTCATTTCACCAACAACAAGGGCTTATCCTAAGCCTAGAAAACAAAAACCACTCGCCTTAGGAAGAGGATTAAGGGAAGACAATGAAGAAGAGACCTTGCAGCTCCGATCTCTGGCAACAGCAGGAAATCTTCGGCCACAAGATGCATCTCCCCCTCCCTTACTGCCTTGGTGTTCGTACGACTCCACAAAAGTCGTACGATCGCTGGGTTTAGTTTTTTTTCAAAAGACCATATTGCCCCCTAACTTAAATTGGACTTAAATGCACCTATACTAATCCAAATTGGGTTTCGGTTGAACCCTCGGACTCGACTTGGGCCCGACTCGAACCCAACATCATAAACATCAAAATTAAAATAGTTCCTATTGCGCAATCGGGTTTGTTCCTTAAGTCGTGTGTGCCTTACGACGATTTGCTCGGCTCGCTCCGATGCGCCTCCGAATCTTCCCGCTAACACAAAATATAATTCCATTAAAATATGCGGGTATTACAGATGTCAAGTTGCAACTTGGATTTGGTGAAGCTTTAAGTCCTCATACAACTCCCATCAACCATCATCAACTCACCCTTGTGTGGTTGCTCCCCCTACAAGAGAACACAAAATCTTTGGTACCCAAATGGCTTTGGGTCCTTGGGGGTCAATGGGCTTAGGTACCTAATGTGTCTTAACAACACTACGGTTAATTTTAAAAGCATAGTCATAAATTGCATGCCCACATATGCCACAACAAAAGCAATGTCCATAAAATTCTTTCTTTTTATCATTCTTGTGAACATAAGGTCTAAACTTAGAATGCATAACATGGAAAGCATGAGGAGCATTAGCATTCTTTAAAAAAAATATTTTTCTTCCTAGAATCTTTAGAAGAGGAAACATTAGATAAATTGTTTACTTTCTTACCCAAGAAAATAACCTCATTTTTCAAAGTATTCACGGAGTTATGCATGCATGTAATTGAGATTTCAACTTGCACTTTTCATTTCTTAAATTGTCTATTTCATGTTTCAATTCCTTAATATCAAATTCCATATTATCATGGTATGAATCAAATGACCAAGACTTCAATTTTTTATTTTCTAATTTGGATTCATGCAAATCAGAATTAAGCATCACATTTTCCTTCTTCAACATTTTACTTTCCTTATCTTTTCTAACAAGCAAGGCATATATTTTTCTACACTCATCTACTAACTCATCATATGGCATGCCATGAGAACTAGTAGAGCTAGCATTATCATTATCATTAGTATGACTAGGTGAAGGAGAGTGTACCTCATCATTAGCATCCATGAGGCTAACTTTGGATGTGGCTTCATAGTCATGGCTAGAGGGTGGAAACACTTGACCTCTTCCTTGTTTTGTTCTTTATGCTTGGGCAATTTTTCTTCACATGTCTCTTTTCTTTGCAAGCATGACAAATTACCTTTCGTTTTCGGCTCTTAGAATTGCTCCTTTGACTAGAAGCACTATGGGCATCAAAACAAATATTAGTAGTAGGTGACTGACCATTGTCAGCACCACCTTCACTAAAAGTGCCAATCTATTCGATTTTGGCATGATTATATAAAACAATTAAAGTGACCCATAAATCAAAAGCTGAAAAGCAATGCATGGCTTTTTCTAGGAAGCCATTTGGTAATATGCAAAATATATAATTTATGACATCTCCATTAAATTTAAATATTTTCTTATCTAATTCACTTCAAACATGCATGTCAAGCGTAGGTTCAATGTATTCTAATTTCAACATGTTATAAACACCAAAACCTCTAGTGTCTAAGTAGGTGTACATCGATCCTAAACTTCCAAAGATCAAAGTTCGAGTCATCGAACCTAGGAGGTGTAGACGCTACCAACTTTAGTGTCATTCTCGGATCGAGACTAGACGTAGAGGAGATGGTAAAATCTCAATCTACGACCCGCTCTTATACCAAATGTAAGTCAAATGACCTACACTAGAGGGGGGGGTAAATAGTGTGTTTACTAATCTAAATCCTATTTTATTCAATTCTTAGGTTACTTAGGCAAATGACAATTCAATCAAATAGCGGAAGCAATAAATATGACAATTAAACACAAACACAGTAGCAATACAAACACAGTTGATTTATAGTGATTCGGTCTCAATGCCTACTCCACTACCTAAGCACCACACTTAGGATTTTCAAACTTAACTTTACTAAATTATATCATTTCCCTTACAATGATGACCTTTTACCCGAAGACTCTCCGCTCTCACACCGAAGGCACTTTCACACCTAAACGTCTTTGTCTTCCTACCGAGAGCACTCTTCCACCTCAACCCTAAGGGACAATAATCACTAATTCTAGTAAACTAAGTTTACACAAGTAGATTTAAGCCTCAACACCAAGGCAACCACCAACCATTCAAGACCTAACAACCAAGGTCTTACACAAGATCAAACACAAGAGAATAAAGCACAAAATACAATATTAAATGGAGCAATAAACAAAACAATACAACACTTAGCTCCAAACAACGAATCATAGCTCCTCTTGATGTCTTGATGATGAATCGATTAAAGCTCAAAGACAAGATCAAGATTGTAAGGCTCAAAGCTAGGGTTTAAAATGAATATCTCAATGAAGACTTAGTATAGGATCATATGATGGCTCAATAGGTTCCAATGGATCATAAGAAGGCTTAGAAGGCTTTCTTATAGGCAGAACATCACCCAAGGTTCGGGCACAACGAATAGAAATAGCTATCTTTCTGTCTGTTACAATGTCGGTCGAACGTTCGGCCAATGGTTCAATCAACCAAATCGTCGGCCGAACACCGACCAAATGCGTTTTATGGGTTTCTACCTCAAGTCGGTCGTAGGTCGATCGACCGACCATTTGACCGGACCTTCGGTCGAAACTACACTGACTGTAGTTTACAACAAGGTCCATTTTCTTATAAATCTTATTTAATATTTTTTAACTTTAAGTTGTCAACATTAAAACATAAATGTTAAATAAGGATTACCCCCCATTTGGATTCAATAAAAATATCTATAAAATCAAAATCTAACTTTTGGGGTCTAGTACAAATTTGCTAAAACCGAAAATTTTATAATCTCCCGGTTCAAATATAGATAGGCTAAAGGTTTCCAAAAATTCTTTTAAAATATGTCTTTAACTTGTTTCTACCTAAGGAACAATTACCGGAACTTTTGGTGCCAAGAAAAAGTCTAAATCATGTAGCCCTCCAAGAAGCTCCCTAGGCTTAGAGAATTTTCAGGTTGTTTTCTTATTTTTCTCGTTTTCATGTTTTGGGGCTCGAGTATTGATTTTTGAGTTATTATGCATCAAATAGATAATATACATAAATCTAGACACTCTAGACCTAGACTCAAACTTCTCGATAAAATTCGAGCGTCGACGAGCGTCCTTGCCGATTTCTCTGATCGTAGACGTCACAAGCGAATCGACATGGAACCTGAAAATATTTCTTGCTCAAATATTAGTTCCATATTTGTTATCACAAAAACCGAGAGTAAGACCAAGATTAAAAACTTTAGGCTCACACATAGATATCTCTTAACCTTGTATGTGCCCCCTATGTAATCATAGCCGACAATGTAATGTGTTAAGACTCTTAATTAATGTTTTATTAGAGAGTCATGACATAGTTTCTTAAATTACACCATTTAAGACTTAATATTTTTAGTTGGAAGATTTTCGACGGACAACCTAATTACTATGAAATTTTATTTTGCACATGCGTCCATTTTAATAAATCATATATCACATGCATCATTATAATAGAAACATAAAAGATATGATCATGGACTTTCTAAGGGGAACCCAACCCTAGCCACAAGGATTGGGTGCAGACGGTAGGAGTAATTTATAATATTCAATAGTCTTCAAGCTCCCACTGGACTCCATCTCCATGGCCCTCCAACTTGAGCTTAAGGGCCACCACAGCTGATCTCCCCTAGCTGTAATTTATAATATTCAATAGTCTTCAAGCTCCCACTGGACTCCATCTCCATGGCCCTCCAACTTGAGCTTAAGGGCCACCACAGCTAATCTCCCCTTTTGCTATTACAAAATATATCCTTGGCATACCAAAGTGAGATTACAAGTTTATGGGCTCTCTAAAACCCCTAAAACTAAAAAATATAAATAAATTATCACTCGTGGAAAATTAATAAATTACAATAGTTTGGCTAAAATTATAACCAATCACATTACAAAATTATTACAATCAAGCAATTCAATCACAAGGTTTTCAAAAGTCCACGATCATCCTCATACAACGAATTTAATTAAGAAAACAATAGCAAAAGAAAAAATTAAAATTCTTGCCTAATTATGTAACTCTTATGTAATAAAAATTAAATATCTCATATTTGAAAAATTCTAATATTGATTAATCTGCGTCGATTATGCTGTTAATTCCGAAAAGAATATTTCTGCCAAAGTTTTTCATTTTGCAAATCAAGTAGAATGTTACAAGACGAGTCACGATGTAATATACAATATAAAACATGATGTACTAAGCTACATTATAATATTAAATATTATTATAGTAACATTTAATTTCATGCGTATATTTGAAAATATTTGAAATATTATTATTTAATTTATAAACAATAGATTATTTATTTTGTAAGATATTTCAGTAGTATATCTTATAAATTCTCAATATTATACAATATTTTATGTTGAACTATTATTATATATTATTATAAGAAATATTTCATTAAAAAATATTGAAAATATTTTATGTATTTTGCATGTCAAAATATTATTGTCGGTTAAAGCCATTGCCTGTCGAGCCGCGCTAGGCACAACCCACATTGTTGAAAGGGCAGCCCAACTTGACACACGACCCACCCCTTTGGGCTTGGGCCAATGCTTGCGTAGGGCTATAGGCGCCTACTAGCCTACCATGCCGAGCACAACCCAAGTGCTCAAGGGACGAGCCTAGTCCATCCCTTGGAGACCAATGTGTCATGCCTAGCTCGGCCTGAAAAGATTCGATCCGAGTCCATGCCGCACGTGGGGCCAACCACACCTCTAATATATAATATAGTATCATGTGTTTTTGAAAAATAACTTTTTCCAAATAAAATATTATTTTGAATAAAAATATGTTCGGGTTGACGAAGTCTTTACATGCTACCCAATATTATTTAGCTAAAAACATCTTTTAAGGAAACATCTTCGAAGAAAGAAGATTCCATAAACTTACCCAAGAATGAGGATGTCAGGCAGGCAATAACTAAAGGTCACACCTTCTCATGTCCTTGAGAAAACTACAGGACTTGATAATCAAGGGAAAAGAGCAACAAGAAACACATTATTAAGTAAAAAGAAAAGGTCATTTGTCTTTTCACAGTCAAAACATCTTTCCTCAAAGTCAAGCTCACGAATATATGAGTGAACCTACTGTTTGGATCCGGCAAAGATCTTCCTTGGTTCACCAATCTAGACATTCAGTCAAATTACAAACAAATGTAGATATACAAAGGTTCTTAACTACATATGAGTATATCTGAAATCAGTAGAAATATCGACCCCATTGAGCTCTTCGGCATTCAAGCAATACCAAAGCTAGATCTTGTAGCCTTGAGCTTACTTATTAAGATTCTCCACTGGAACTTCGTGCACATCCGCGACTTCTGTTTTAGGCTCTGACTCATCAGGCTCTTTTTCTAAAATCTTACAAATTGGGGTGGTGTCATCTTTACTCCAGAGCTTCACAGAAGGATGGACTTCCACATTGTGCGTAAGTATGCTATCTCCGATGTCTAGCTTTGTTAGATCCACCTCAACTTTTTGAGGTATGTGCTCTGGTGGACAGAGGTACTTTAGACTGGTTCTTATCTTCTGAAGATAGCCCCCTGTTTAAATAAACCCAAACATAATGTATTACTTGGGTAGCAATGGAAAGTGCAACCACACAGCAACTTGGCTAACGTATTAGTAAAAAAAAAATGAGTAACTATTTGCTGGCTCTGACAGAAGAAACGAAACGCCTTCATTTTCCCTTTTATTTCCCTTTCTTGGTTTACATTATTTTGATAGCAATGCATCATTTCATGGCCATCCATGACTTGCAGGAGGATAACTGGGGCTAATTTCGAATTTTCTTACTTTAAGAACATTCTTTCCAATGGGACCTACTTGATCTATATTCTAATCATGACCTCATGGAAGGTAGTATATACAATGGTAATCCTACATCAGAGGCTGCAAAAGAACTCATTCTAAAACCTACATAATTTCTGCTACATATTGAAATGATCATTCCAAAAATACTAAAAAGGACATCTGTGACAAGAGAATAATGGCTTACACCAACCTACGCCATTATCAAATTAAATTCAGACATAGTAGTAGTCTACAAGTTGGGGTGGCCAAGAAACCCACTGACCTAAAAACCAAACCCAACCAAGATCGAACATGAAACTTCTGTTTTTTTCTAGATCTCAGGTCGTGTCTGACAGTCTTTATCTTAAAATAATTCAGTTTGATGCAAAAAATGTGTAGTTTTACACTAAACACAAGAGTATTCCCCAATTATTGACTCGATTATGGACCTAACTTGACCAATACCAACTCAATTTAGTCGATTTCAAAGAAAAATTACCCAACTCAACCCCATAGGTTTTAGTTACTCCATATGAATTTTGTTGACCCTAACCCAATCCAACCCAACTTGGGTAATGTTGTATTTTACTTCGTAGCAGGTGCTCTTCTCAACTTACCCCATGGTACTACTTCTCTATCAGTCACTCAAGAGCTTGGGTGCAAGCTGAAGAAGCATGAAAAAAACAGTTTCAAGTCAGTGGGGTTAGAGCCAAACTTCAAGCCAACCAATACCAACCCATGAAAACCTTAAATCCAAGTTAGCTGAGTTTACTCTAATCCTTTAAGTAGGGCAAAATTTGCTTTATAAGTACACACAAATAGGCAACTCGGAAACAGGTCAAATTTGTAAATCTAAGAAATATCCTTTGGGGCCATTACTGAATCTTAAAAACCATTTAGCAAACAAGGGAACTGTTTAAGTACAGGTTCTAAAATATTTGACTAAATTTTCATGTGTAGACATGTAGAGCACAGAGATATTAGGCATGGCTTTTATTTCACACTTGAGTCTTTGCCAAAGTTGGCGAATAGATATCTGATACAAAATTTAAGATTAAATGAAATGAGGTCAGTCACCTACGTGCAGTTAACAATTTGGACTTTTATGCTCTGGTAAGGTTTTTTTTGTAGAAAATTACTAGAATCCTTTGGTATTACCAATATGGAGCTACGACTACCCAGTCCTCTTTAATGCTATATAAATGAAACATATTCTAACATATACTAGGGAGGTAATATTTTAGACACCTGCATATTTTAAGCACAATGGTATGAAGAATATTTCTAGATCTTCTAATCATCACCTGAATTGCCTACTTGATTCATGAATATACTTCATCAATAAGAAGAATCATTGTAGTGGGACATGTAAATAGATCTGTGATCTAGACTTTCAACTGACTGTCAAGATATCTAAACATTGTGTTTCAGTAAGTTGTGAGTTCCTAAGTATTTATCTAATTATCATGCAACAGAGTATTATTCCAAAATTTCTCCACAAAACTACAGAAGCATCAAAATTCTCTTAAAATACCAGAAAGTAGTACACCATGTAACTATAGGATATAAAAATTTCAGAAATAAAACCCATCTATAAAAAACTCAAATAAATTACACGCTCCAGCATAAAAAGCTAGCAAAACATACAAGGTTCAAGTCCATACTTAAGTTTTTCTGGAATGAACAAATTGTGGAATAAAACAATAAATAAGTCTTTCAGAGATAATAGAGCAACTTTTATCAACTAATTCTATAAATACTAGAATAGACAAAGAACACCTTAAGTGCGAGAATATGAAAGAAAAATGAACAAGATCGACAATTAGTAGTAGTGAGTATCAAAATATTAACTAATGATTGATTCTATAATATGAATCTTGTCTCAATTATGTTTGTCAATGTTTAATAAAATAATAAAAAATGCTCCATGTACAACAATGACAATAAACTATTTGGCTGATGTAACTACAGGTGACTCCAATCACTCGAGTTCACGACTTTGAAATTTTCCCACACTTTCACTGGTGAAAGTGGTGCTATCCATCTGGTCAAACAGTGCACAACCAATCCAGCATAGGTCATTGATGTCACAAATGATACAACCGCGGTCAAGATCCTTAGTTGAGCAAAACCGAACTTGAGCGTCGTAATTTAAAATCAGTGATGTTAACTATAAACCATTCATATATGACAATACAATATAAATAAGAGACTTCAGTCTAAGGACCAACACTAGTCTAAGGACCAACATTATAAGGAACAATGATGATTCTAGATTGCAACAATTAGGTTAGCCTATGGCCCTATGGTAGAGTGGCAGTTTGAAGCATTGTTGTGTCACTTGTGACACCAACTGTCATGTCCGTTTGAACAGAGAAGTGGCATGACTCTCAAGAGTGGGAGTGGTGGGGAAACCTAAATGACTGGAGTCAACATATAGTTAAATTAGCCAGACATATTATTGTCGTTATGGTACATGGAGAATTGTTGTTTAATTTAGTAAATGTTGTTAATCACTAGTTGACATTTTCGTACTCCCTAATCATTACTCATTCGTCTTTTAGTTTCTCATATATAGTTAAGTTGTTTTTTGTCTCTCCTAATCTTTATAGAGGGGTTTGCCGATAAAAGTTTCTCTGTCGCTGCTGAGAAGGCTTATTTACTTATTTACTATTTAATGCTGTTGAAAAAACTGTTTTTTATGCTGGACTATTGTAAAAACTTAAGTATGCATTTGGACCTTATACAGTTCGGTAAATTTTCTTGGTGGACTGCAGAATTTATTTGAGTATTTTATTGGTGAATTTTGTTTCTGATATTTCCGTATGCAATAGGTTTATGAGTGTATTTTTTTCTGGTTTTTTCTTGAATTTTAAGGCTTCTTTAGTTTTATGGAGGAATTTTGGTGCAATACTGTTTTACTTTGGAATTCTGGAGTTTATTGCTGAGCTGATGTTACAATTTTCTAACTGTATTAACTTAAGCTTATATTATATGTAAATTTCTCTGGAGATTGTATGCTATAAATTCAATTATTGTATATTGTTCATCATATTTGGGTTCTTTTGATACCTCTGGAGATTCATGGAAATTGTTGTACAGTGCATGATTCTGTATTTCCTGGAGATTTCCTTAGAAAAATGTCAATGTCAATTAATATTAGTGTAATGTTGTCCCACTGCTTTTTGACTTCATCATGGAATTATCTTTTACGTGAATAATACTTGAGATAATAAATTTGTTAATTTTATGTTCAATTCATGCAGGTTCAAGAACATCCATCATCGTGTGGGCTGACCCTAAATTGCAGGTGTGACAGCTTGGCATAATTGCCTTAGTGAGTTGCAAGCTTATGAGTAGTTCCAACCCTCTTCATAAGAGTCAAAAAATCTAACTGCCAATTATAGATTGTCTAATGCTTAACCTTGCATACCATCTTTAGGTGAGACCAAACACTAATCCACTAGCACTAGAAATGAGTGCTCAAAACCACATATTATTTCCATGTTTGGGTTGTGGGACTGTGACTAGTTATTCAGTTATTCATTGTTAAGCCAACTCTTGCAGAACAAACCAATCCTAACTAGTTTGTGATCAATCCTGCCTAACCCTATTCTACTGATTTCAAATAATGGTTGAAACTTGAAAGTATGAATAAGCCACAGGATAATTTGGCTGGTTCCAACCAATTTCAATCCGAAATTTCATGTTTTGTTCCTCAATCCAATGTTGCCAGTGCAAAAGAAAACAACAAATGATCAAACCAATGCAAATACACCAAACTTGAACAACTTTTCAAAAGCACCGAAACAGGAACCGAAATATGCTAAATGACCTTGTTATGTTATTTTACTAAAACAGAATGTGTGTTCATTATTCTATTTTTGTGAAATAGTATATTTAACTAAGTGACAATATAATATATTTTTTATAGATTTCATAATTTTTTCACTTTTATAGACTTCACAATAGCAATTGACTCAATTGTCATGTCTTCTGTCCAAGTAGTCTAAATGTTTGTCAAATATTTATGCTCATTATTTTGTTTTATTGAAACAACATATTGAACAATGTGACAATGTGTTAACATTATTAGTAGCATTCAGCAACTTTAAACTTTATATTATCAATTGACATGATGTTTTCATACCTTATATTCATAAATTTTTTGTGTTTTACAAATATTGTTGTTCATTATTCTATTTAATTAAACAACATATTGAACTATGTGAGAATATGATGCATCTTTTATTATTTTCAACAATTTTTTACAATTCACAATCAAAATTAACTTGATTTATCATGGTTTATATAGTTTTTGTGTTTGACAAAAATTATTGTCCATTATTTTATTTTAGGGAAACCAAAATTGAACTAATGATTGTTTATTGTGTTTATTATCCTATTTTAGTAAAGCAACATATCAAGATAATCTATTTTGACTTTTTTATTCATGATTTGGTGCTTTTAGAAAGTAGTTCCAGATTTGGTGTATTTGTTGTGCCAAGTTCCGATGTTGCAGATTGGGCAGCTACCTGCTTGCACAGCTGCATATGTATTTGCGCAAGTTATATAGATCATTTGACCTGAATTCCAATCGTATAGTATTGCATAATTTGCATTTTGGTTTTACTTGTGCTGTTGAGGATATAAAGGAACAACTTAACTATATGTCTGAAGAAATATATCACTTTGGAATGCTGCACTTACTGTCATGAAACAGTTCAGGCATATTAATGTCTAAGCTATTGTTCATGTATCTTAGCTAAAACGTGACTGATAAAGGACTACACTAGTGCTACAGAAAGAATTCAGAATAATACAAATAATAAATAAAGTTCAAACCTTTTTTCAACCCAGGGCAGATATCTTCTCCCTTGAAGACTACGGGCACATCAACCTTCAAATCCGATCCCTTCTCTGCCCAAGCCATCACCAAGTTCATTATCTGTCCAGTCTCCGCATTCCTCTTAACCTGCCATGAAAGACCCATCGGCGTCTCAACCCACAATAAATAATAATAATAATAATCAAAGAAGTTCGTATGGTGAAAAAGAATGTATTTGCGTCAGTGCCTTGATGGGAAGAACAGTGCCAGATTGGAGGACGACGGCGGAGCCAGGCCCAGCGCGGACCTGGAGCCTGATGGGTGTGCTGCAGAAAAAAGGCGACTGTTTGAGGAGCTCGCGGATCTGCTTCGCGTCGGTAGTGAGAAGTTGCTTGTTAGATGCGCCAGCGCCGCTTTGGCCGCGGGTAAGAACCACGGAAGGGATCCTGCCCGCGGCGCGCTCCTTGGCGGCGAAGCGGCACCCGGCGAGCTCCCTCGGCACCGCTTGGATAGTGCGGTGGTATCCAGAGGTGCTGTTCCGTCGAAAAGCCGGCGGATCCGCCGCCTGCAGGAATCCTCCACCGCCTCTCCACCACCTCGCCATCTCTCTCGCGCGCTGCCCGCCGCCTTCTTATTCCACTATTCGCTCGCCTCTCCGGGTGTGAGATGAAGACTGGGGTTTGCGGGGTTTTCAACTTTTCCTGTGGCTAGCTCGGGATACGGTGCAATATAGAATTATTCGTATCCGCACCGGCATCTCATATTCACACATTCGTATTCGTCACGGATATAAATATGGATATTCATATTCGCACCGCTTCAAATACGGATATTCGCATCGTATCCGTATCCACACCGTTTTTAATAAAAAATATTAAAAATAATATATTTTATTAAAAAATCAATAAATTACCAATCTATTGATCCAAAACAAATATATAATATACTTCAAAATTTATCTTGATATGAAATTATTATAAAGCCCTTATATATTAATAACTTATGTAGGCAAAATAGTAATTCAAATATGTGGATAGACGGTGCGAATACAGTGCGGATCCACAGTCATATCTGTATCTGCACCATATCTGCGCGGATATAAATTTTCTAAATCCATATCTATATTCGTTTTTATTTGCAGATATGGATCGGATACGGTGCGGATGCAATTTTTAGTTAATAGATGCGGATAAAATTGACATCCCTAATTGTGGCCCATTCTATTGAGTTAAGGCTTAACGGATCGGATCTCATGATAGTGGGTTCCAGTTTTTTTGGGGTATCGAACATTTATCAAATTCCCATGTTTGATGGGCACATATCCTTCCGGTGAAAGAGAAGGCTCTACTTTTCTGCTTTGAAATAATGATTATTTAATAATAATAATAATAATAATAATAATAATAATAATAATAATAATAATAATAATAATAATAACAAAAATAAATTACCTTGATATCTTTTTTAGTTGTAATTTTATCTTTTGATTTTTTGAGTTTTATAAAAGATTACACGTATCTCCCCAGCTAACGAAAACTGTTAGTATGGTGTTTGTCATATGCACATGCTTACTAATGATATTTTTGAAATATTTACGATTTTTATTTATTTTAAATGATAAAAATACTCTTATGTCCTTTAACTCTAATTCTCTCGTATTTTTACTCCATGCGTGATTAATATTTTAATTTTCACATTCAACTAATATTAATTTCGTGAAAAATAATAAATAATAAATAATAAAATATATATTTTTAATTTTTTTATTTTAAAATATTTATTCAATTATTTTATACATGTCTTTTAATGATTTTTAAGCAAGACGCATAAAAGGAGAAATCACATTATTAACGGACTTTGTTTAACACCGTTAGTTATGTACATGGTAGGTGGGTGTCACTTGAACAAATAGATGTGAGGTCAGTATAATTTACCCTAATAATAGTTGGATAGTTTGACAATATTTTATGACAAATTATTTAATAAAAAATTTCTTTCTTGTTCTCCACCTTCGGGGAATAATAATAATAATAATAATAATAATATTATGGATAGTTTGACAATATTTTATGACAAATTGTTTAATAAAAAATTTCTTTCTTGTTCTCCACCTTCGGGGATTGAGTTATAAAATCCTGAGCTCCGAAGTCCAGAATGGCGAAAAAGCTCTATCATATTTTTTTTGTGACGATTATTGAATTCAATTTTTTTTGGAGCATACTTTAGTCATTTGATGGAGTGGTATTACACTATTACACCTCATTCCTGGGCAACATAATTATTTTCTTGTATTGGTGTAGGTGTGGTAAAGATCCATGGCCTTCCTAATGAAGTTTGGGATGATGAATTTGTTTAAAGGTCTTTGGTTGTCGGTAAGTGCAAATACTGTAAAAAATATTTGTATGTAAAAATAAATATCCGCGAATAAAATTTATAGTCTACTATTTGATTGTCAGCAAGTAGATGTGGAAATAAACCAGACGGCCTGTCAAGGGCCTGTGGCCTGGCCTATTTTAAAAAAAATCAAGCTTAGGCATATTTTTAGGCCTATTTTTCTTATCAGCCAGGCCCAAGCTCACTATAAGGCCTATTGAGTCTGACAGGCCGATCTGGGCCTGTTAAGGTAGTTTATTATATATAAATTTAATTTAATAAAATAATAACTATACCATAACCCTAAATCACACTATTTCTATCTCACGAGTAACGCCTCCCTACTCACGTTGCACACAACAACCCGAGTACTCGTCGCCGATGCTCGAAACGCTGCTTCATGTCAACGCTACTTCACGCCGACACTGCTTCACGCTCGACGCTGGTTCACGCCGACACTGGTTCACGTCGACGCTGCTTCACGCCCGACGCTGGTTCACGCCGACGTTGCTTCACACCCGACACTACTTCACGCCGACGTCGACGCCATCGTTGAACGCAGTGGTGGACCCACGTTGGGTCCCGTGCAGTCAAGTGACTGCACTAAATGGGTGCAGTGTGTAATTTTTTTAATTTTTTTAAAGGGTCCCATCAAGTTAAGTCTCTAATTCTCAAATCCCTCCTTCACTTTCAGTGTTCACCTTCACGCCACCATTTCAATCGCTCTTTTGCTCACAACCGAGCACACCTACGCAAGTAAGGATTCATCCAAAAAAAATATAGGAAATGTTATATGTAATATGTAGAAAATGCTATATTTAATCTGTAGAATGTAGTTTCAATTTATTTATTTTAAAAGTTGGGAAATGTAATATGTAGACGGTAGTTTCTCGATTTCTTCATAAAATTTTTAAATAAGTTGTTGACTTATTGCAACACCCGATGGTAAATACTAAATACCGTAAGACATTAATTTAATTCCTCCATTGTTAGATTCCAAAATAATATTTCTTTTTACTGTAGATTAATATGGGTATAGACCCCAAAAATCATATTCATGTGACATGAGTTATAAACAAAAGCAACTCTATTTCATAATTTGATAAAGTGATAGGCATCCTTTGAGGCTTTAACTCTTGTACTAATATATCCAAATTCCAATCAACACAATCAGTTATTTTCAATAAAAAAAATTTAATTGTTAATTTATAGACGAATTTTTTTTATTGGTAAAGGGAGTCAATTTTTAATTGTTAACTTTATACATGAATTTTTTATTTTGATTTGTTTAATTGTAGTGCAACAGTGAATAAGTCTGGTGGGTGTTTTAAAATTATTAACATTTGAAAGTCAATGCTTCATAAATGAAAGGTAAATAAAAATTAAAGTTGTTAATTATTAATTGCTTGAGCAAGTTTGTTGTTAATTGTTACGATGCTTGCATTCAATTTTTAATGATTAATTGCTTGATGCTAATTTTTTTATTTGTTATTTGTTATAATTACTTGTTACCCATTTGTTTTTAATTTTATATATTTGTCTTGTTATAAATTATTATCAGGATTAGATTCTTATTTTAAACGTCTTAAACTCACGATCGTACAAGATGAACTTCCAAATGAACAACAAGGAGCTTTTAATAGTATTCCAAAACCAATTCTTGTTCGAGAAGAATCTTCTCGAATTCAAGGGCAAAAAATCCAAATTTTTAGTAGTACTTCCTCTGCTTCAAATCAAGATAAATCTCAAAAAAAAAAAATATAGAGAATCTTAAGGCAGACCCGAGAAAGAGAATTCCAAGTCTTAATTGATTAACTTTGCTAAATTCTATCCTTTAGAGTTTGATGAGCATGTGGATCTCTCTTTCCTTTCTTCAAGTCTTAATAATTTTATTGTTGATGTAAGAGGTTATGATGATTTTGCTAATCTACAAGGAATCGGTGAACTTGCTCGAAAGATGGTTGAGAAGAAAAAAGATATTGTTTATCAAAATGTCTACTTATTGATGAAGTTGACATTAATTTTACCGATTGCAACTGCAAGTGTTGAGCGAGTGTTTTCATCAATCAATTTTGTGAAGGATAAACTACGCAACCAGATGAGTGATGATTGACTTAATTCTTGTTTGATAACTTACATCGAGTATAATGTATTTGACAAAGTAGAAGATGAAGTTATTATGCAATATTTTCAAGAAATGAAGCCTCGAAAAATGACTTTGTACTAGAAAAAAATTATGTTATTTTGTAGAACATCTATAAAATTTAGTATCAAATTTAAATTTTTTTTGTCTCTTTTATTTTAAAAAAAGTGATTGCACTATTCAAAAATCTTGGATCCGCCACTAGTTGAACGTTGCTTCCCCTCACGCGCTGACGCTGCTTTGCCCAGGTCAACACTGCCCACGTCACAGGCACAACCGACGCTGCTTCGCCCAAGTCCTGCCCACATCACAAATTCACAGGCACAGGCTGTGCCGCACAACCGACGCTTGGTTCTAATTTTTTGAAGTCTTCCTTTAGCTATCAAGCAGTATGACATTAGCCATTGTTTGTTTGCAAAGTTACCTAGAGCACTCATCTGGTGTAATTATTTAGCCATACACTGATATCTGGGATTAAATTAAATGCCATGTCTTTGTTTTTGTACCAATTTCCTTGTTTGTTACGAACTTCTTGCATATATACATACTGCATAGTCGGCATCCTCTATAATCTCTACTAGTGACATTAACATCATGCATGTAGTGCAAAAACATCTGAATAGTTAATTAACTGCACATCAATATATGTTGCAGCTTGTTTTGGTATAAATGTCTATTTCTTAGCTTCATTGAACATTTCATGATCCACATGCATGCATACAATATTAAAAATGAAAATATGACTTTTGTTATGTAACCAAAATGGATTAGACAACTTGATTTGTTTAACAGCTAAGTGACACGGTTAGAGTGAAAATTTAGTATTTCTTATTTTTCTCTAGGTCCCGAATGCAAACATTGTTTAGTTAGACAGCTTGATTTGCAAGATATATTATTCGCCAAACATAGCTAAGTGAAATTTTTTAGTGAAAATGGATTAGACAACTTGATTTGTTTGCCAAACAATTGCTTGCGTGTAAATGAGCTACTGTCGATTCTCAAATGCTCTAGAGTTATGCCTCTCTTTTTTCGCAGACTTCGATTAGCCTATTAATCAATTCAAACTTTATGTATCTTAACCTTTTTTATATCTTTTATTTATTTTTATATTACAGATTTACAAATTTAATTAATGTCATCTCCATTTGAGAGTGAAACAATGTCATCTGCTTCTACTCCCCCTAATGCTCAAAATGATGGTGAAACAATGTCACAAGCACCAACGTCAACACCAACAGATTCAAGTCAACCAACTAATGATCAAAATGATGGACCTAATGGTGATGATAGTGTCATTAAGAAGAAGAGAAAGAAAACCTCACAAATTTGGGATGATTTTAATCAAATTAAAAATTCTGAAGGGGTAAAAGCTCTTTGCAAGTTTTGCAAACATGTATTCTCCTACTCGGGAAAGGGAGCTGATAGCAAGTAGAGTTGTAACTTTTATTTGCAAAAGTTTGGTTGGTCGCAAATAAAAGTTGTAATTACACTTGCAACTCGCATCTTCATATCTAATCTAGCAATTTTGGCCCAGCCCGATAGCCTAACACGATAAAATCATGCTTGGACCGCTCGTTATCGTGTTGGGCCAGGGTAGACATGGCAATGGGTCATGCCGGGGTCGACCCAAGCAGGCCCATTGCATGTCGAGTCGTGCCTAGCACGACTCGAGCAAAATCTGAGCTGTGTCAGGCACAGTCCGAATTTTCAAAGGTGTGGCCCAACCTGGCACGCGGCCTGCCCTTCCGTGATTGAGTCGAGCTCGGGCCAACCCAGCGCATGCACTAGTGCAAGCCTCCCAGTCTTGCCGAGCTCGGCACGCGTGCCAAGCACGACCCTTTTGTTGGCTTTAGATTTTCAACCTTAGCCTTAATCTCAGTTTTGATGGTTTTGATGATAACAAACATGGAACTAATGATTTCATTGAGAATATCTTTCAGGTTTCATATCAACTAGCATTCGATGTCCTCGATCGGATAAATTGGAGAAATCACAAAATCGGAAGGACATTGATCGTCGCGCTCGGGTTCGTCGCGAAACTTCCCAAAGATTGACGGGTGCACCAAAGTCGCATCAGATGAGCTCAAAGATTACATGGAAAGCTCTCCGTCATGATGCTCGTTGAAAGTCGGAACCCGGAAACGAAGCGCGGAAGAAAAAGGCTGAAGAAAACAATCTCAGCCTAAACTCGGTCGACCGAATAGGGTAAGAAATGGGCAGTAGCCCTAGCGGTCGACAGAAAGAGAAATTGCAAGCTTCTTGCGTCTGTCGATCGACCAGCCCGGTCGATCGATCGAAGCCCAAAAAGGGCAGTAGGCTTGGCGGTCGACCGACCTGCGAATAGCCGAAGAGGCAGATCGCGTCGATTGATCGATGGGTCGATCGAAGATCGCGGATCGCGTGATTTGCGTCTGGCGGTCGACCCATCGGTCGACCGACCAGAGAGAAAATTGCAGCGGTCGAATGATCGGTCGAATGATCGGTCGACCGATGATTCGACTGGACCATCGATCGGGCGTCTGTAACGGTCGAAAATAATCCCGTTTACGCCCCATTTCAGCTGGGGGTATAAATACACCTCATACAAATCTTTTAATCTCACTCTCTGACGTTTACAGAAATTATTGAGCATCCAGAAGAGAGATCTAAGCCTTCCAAGGAGTAATCACAGCGCGCTCCGTTCCTCTACTGAGTTCTTCATCAAGCGACGCCTGCTCCTCAACTCGGGCTTCAAGTCAAGCTCTACCACTTGGCGAGTTGGAGGTTTTTGAAGGATTAAAAAGAGCTTTTAATCTTGTTTTATATTGTAGCTCTTTTGATTGTATTTTATATCTTTATTTGAACTATTTTTATTTGGATTTGAGTTTGTAAGACCAGGTGTTTGGTCTTGTCGGGTGAAGTGGTATCCTTGGTGAAAAAGGAGTAAAGTCACTCGTGTAATTAAACGTAGTGTTTACTAGGATTAGTTTAGTTGTCCCTTAGGTTGAGGTGGGAAAGAGCTCTCGGTAGGAAGACAGGATACTTCCGGGTGTGGAAGTGCCTTCGGTTGGAGAGCGGAGTCTTTCTGGAAAAAGTCATCGTTATAAGAGAAACTCAAATTAATCTAGTAAAACTAGTTTGGAAATCCTAAGCGGGGAGCTTAGGTAGTGGAGTAGGCATTGCGGCCGAACCACTATAAAATCAATTTTTATTTCGTGCTCAATTGCTTTATCATTTATCTTGCTTCCGCATTTAATTGTGAATTGCCTAAAACAATCTAAGAAAACGATTAAAATTAGATTTAGGCTAATGGAATTAGTAAACACACTATTCACCCCCCCTCTAGTGTCGCCATTTCGCCCACACCTTTTGGCCTTTTCGTGTTGGGTCTGTGCCGCTTGTAAGTTGAATAACCACATTAGAGGGGGGTGAATAGTGTGTTAACTAAAACTTTAGCCTAAATTCGATTTTAACCATTTCTTGATTACTTTAGGCAAATCACAATTTAATAGCAAGCGAAAGCAAGATAAATAACAAGTAATGAAACACGCACAAGAGCAGTGCTAACATAATGAATTTATAGTGGTTCGGCCTTGTAAGACCCGAAATTTTCCTAATATAGCGCATCGGACCAAGGGTTAGTCCGGTTGAGCCGCGGAATCGCCTCGAGTAGAAGGTATAACTCGACCTATAACTCATCAAGTGGTTCAGCCTTGTAAGACCCGAAATTTTCCTAATATAGAAATCTATTTTGGTGCAGCGCACCGGACTAAGGGTTAGTCCGGTCGAGCCGCGGAATCGCCTCGAGTAGAAGGTATAACTCGACCTATAAAGCTTAATGGGTTAAATGGATATTTCTTTTTATGCATTAGATGTCTTATTAAAGTCAAGTTCGACTCGTGTATGCGGATCGAATCGGAGCCCGAATCAGACTCGGATTGAGTCGAGGAAGGGGCTAAGACATGATGAAGGGCATTGAGATCATTTGTAGATGAGGGAATACAACCCCTCATCTATAGCAGCCCGAGCAAGAGAGGGAGGATGGGAGATCTTGGTCGGCACCAAAAATCGTGTCGCCGTCGGAAGGATCGAGATCGTCGACATCCATTTCTTCTTCTTCCTTAACCAAGGTGAGTGGTTTAGGGTTGTTTTCCTCTTTGGAGATGGTCAAATATGATTTGTACCCAGATCTAAAAATTTTCTGGCGAATGTGGTTTCCGATTATTTGGATTGGTAGAATTTCTCTATTTTCTTTTGGATTTTGCTGTCTTTCCTATCTAATTTCAAGGCTACGCTACATAAACTGATGGTGAGCACGGGTATGGCATCTCATCATTTACCTAGTGCTAATTGAGATTTGCTTTTGATCATTTTGGGGCTAATGGCAGTAGATGCAGGCGTACCAAAGAGGAAAGTGTAACATGAAATTGTTTCTTATTCAATTAATAGTTTTGGAATTCAGTACTGCATGATGTATCTGAGGTAACGATGATTGCTCGTGGCTTAAGGAAGTATTAGAGGCTTGATGGTTGCTTGTGGCTTAAGGAATTATAAGAGAGGTATTTGATGGAATTCACGGTTGAGAGAAAGATGGAGTTGATCTTATGGGTACAACTCTTTTTACCCACAGGACAACCATAAGTTGGGAAATTGATGATAATCACGTGGACGCGCACATGCTGTAAATTCACACTAATTCTAATTTATTAGGTTGCATTTCTTGATGGAATGTTGAAAAGGATCCGATGAATTGCATAATAACTAGGATTAATTATCGTATATATCTCAATTTTTACTCTCTCTCTCCTTAATATATTCCATCTTTTCATTTGTATTTAATGGGGTCTCTAATTTTTATTTCGTTTCAAATCTTTCGCTGTTAACTAGCTGTTAATTATTCTGTTTGAATGTTGACGTGAACATGCTGACTGGGATTAGCAGTCCACGTCAGCATGCTAACTATTATTATCTTGTTATTAAGTGAGTTAATTATAAAATATATCATCACTTTTCATATTTTTTCCTAATTTATCCACACTTTTTAATTTTTCCAATTATATGCCCTAACTTTTGATTTGTTTCAAATTTATCCCACCATGATTCCAGCGTCAAAATTATCGTTTGAATGCTGACCTGACGCTGCTGACATGGGTCAACAGCCAACTCATCATTCTTATCAAGTTTTTAATTACTAATATTAAGCAAAGTTTTATTTGTAATTAACCATACATATAAGCTTTATTTGTAATTAACCATAGATTAACCCTAGATGTAAGCATCGTACAGTCAGCAAAGCTATAAGTTTTTTTATTTTAGGCAAGTTAAAATAAATTAAAACCAGCTTTGCAAACTAAGCAATGCATACATTTAGGGTTAATTACAAATAAAATTTTGCTTAATATTTGTAATTAAAAACTTGATAAGAATGTTGACTGGGTTGCTGCCGCACGTTAGCAGTGTCATGTCAGCATTTAGACGATAATTTTGACATTAGGATCACGGTGAGATAAATTTGAAACAAATCGAAAGCTGGGGTATATAATTGGAAAAATTAAAAAGTGAGGATAGATTAGGAAAAAATATGAAAATTGAGAATATATTTTGTAATTAACTCACTTAATAACAAGATAATAACAATCAGCATGTCCACGTCAGCATTCAAATGAAATAATTAACAGCTAGTTAACAGCGGGATAGATTTGAAACGAAATAAAAATTAGAGACCTCATTAGATACAAATGAAAAGATGAGATATATTAGGGAGAGAGAATAAAAGTTGGGATATATATCGTAATTAACCCTAGATTAATTAGATTTATACATGCTGGGATTCAACTTGATGCCTAAATCCTGATCATTCGGCACTCAATTTCTAGGCATGAAAGGTAAGATATAGATGTTGAAATTATTTCTATACGTACGTGTTGGATCTACTTTATACTTGCTGAAATAATATTTATACATATTGCAATTATATGTATACATGCTGAATTATATGTATACATACATTGCTTTGAGATGTGTTAGAATATTTTCTACATGTTCATGTTGCTGGAATTTATTTTATATGCTGAGATTAAATAATTACTTGTTGTAAATTATTATTTAATTGTTGAAATTATTGTTTACAAGTTGTTATAAATTATTAGTGCTGCAATTAGGCATGAAACCATGGTGACATAATTGTTGAATCTTCTTATTTTTAGCATGCTGAAATTCATTAAATTTGGTATATACCAAATATGGAGGAACATGCATGGTACGTGACATGGAACTAGATAGAGAACCATTTGTGAAATTGTTTAGTTCCTCAGACCCGGGTACAAGATGTGAAACTCCGCTAGTAAATGACACAATTACTAAGACTTCTTGTGACCATTTTTGGAACCTAGAAATATTAGGTGTACACGCCGAGGAAGGGTAACATTGAGTTGTTGACCCTACGGGGCCCGGGGTAGGGCCGGATACGGGTGAATGCCCGGGGTTTAAATAAGGAAACTCTAGGACATTTTGATTGTGTGATGTGATTGTGATGGTCTGTCGAGAAGCATGGGTAGTCAGAATGACTAATGCTTGACTCGGCCAGTGATTTGGGTCTTGAGATTGCACCAGCGGGCCTGCTAGGTGTCAGACCTCAGTTGGGTGGGACTAGCTATCCCTACCCCAGTCGGTGTTCGGAGACTAGCAGACTATCCTAGTCGACGGCCCAAAGATTGCTTGATACATTTATGTGCTATGTGGCCCGAATGACCAGTATATTAATATCTTTGTGTGGTAGGGCTAGTTATAGCCGAACCACTAGACCATGAGTAGGCCCTAAGGGTCGGGTGCCATGTGGCTATGTAGGATGTTACGGTTGGTTACATGAATGTATGGTTTATATAGGACGATCCTTGGGGTCGGTTGTCATATCAGAAGCAATTTATATCCCTAAATTTATATTTTTCTGCCATATATATGTGTGTGATCATTGGGGATTTATGTGGAGATTCGGAAGGACCACTCACTGAGTCCCATGTGGACTCGCGGTTTATCTCCTTATTTTGCAGAGCCCCAGTGAGTGAGGCTTGGAGTCATGGTGCAGCTGGAGGGCAAGCGATGGCGTAGATCTCGTAGCAGCGTCCATTAGTCACAGTTTAGGTGTCTAGAAATGTTGTTTTTATACACTGAGAGTTGTTTGTTTTTAAAGCATGTAATAGACTTTGAACTTGAGTTGTTTCTTATGGTGTTTGACGTTAGCAACTTTTCCCTTTTATAAAAAAAATTGTGAACTTTCTTGAAATTCAAATAAAGCTGTCTTGTTGTTTCTATTTATGTGTTTCCGGTTTCTCGTTAGTCAGTGTATGTAGTAGGATTCGGGGTAGGACATAGACCCTGGCCGGTCACACGACTCTGAGTTTTTTTATTTTTCTAGTTTTTAAGCTTTGGGGGTTCGGATTTTGGTTTTTTGGTTATGAATTCAATGATGACATCAAACTAAGGCTTAGGAACATTTACAATAAAAGAAATTAAGTTCTAAACTAATTTTGACATGCTCGACTCTGAAGCCTTCGATTCTTGATTTTTTGTGATTTTTTCGATTGGGGACGTCGCATGCAATCCGATATGTAACATGAAAATATTTCTTGCTCAAAACCGAGATTAAGACCAAGGTTGAAAACCTTAGGCCAACACCGCCCATGTGCGGACCTAACCCATTGACACTTCTAGGCCAGAGGATGTAAGTTCGACCATTGACATTTCTAGGCCAAGGGATGTAGGTCCGACCCAGCCTTATAACCATAGTCAAGAAAGGGGCGACTCATTTAGTTTTCCGTAATCGTGCTAATGGGTCGGGTTGTGATGACCCGTTTAGTTTTCATATTGTCCCGAGCTCGGGTTGTGATGACCCGTTTAGTTTTCATATTGTCCCGAGCTCGGGTTCTCCGACCTAAATTTTTATTGGGTCGAGGCAGGATGTCATCGGATGAGCCACCCCAAGCATTAACGGCGCTCGAAATACTTGACGCAACAAAGGAGCCTAGACTTGCTACTTCAAGTAGCGCAGTCGCTCGCATGGATATTTGAAATGTGCGATCCAGAATTCGTCAATTTACCCAATGATAATTCATCGGCTAAAATAGAATCAATTTGTAGGCCTAGACTGACCATTTGTATCCCAAATCACCATTTAATTTAATCTAATATATTATTATTATTATTTAATTATTTCTCAAATTAAATTAATAATTTTTTAATTATAGTATACTACTGAAAAATATGAAAGTGATACCAAACGATCTATGATATGAAATCTGACACCACCATCGCGTTCAGCGTGCGAAAATCCCCAATTTCGATATTTATGCTATCTCCATCCGACGACTCTAAGTTGTCCAAATAATTTTTTTATAACACCCACTAAACATATATTATTAATTAATTAATTAATACTTAATTAATTATTATTAACTAATTACTAATCCAATCAAAACTAAAACTGCATAACTTCTTCTTCCCTTCTTCTCTACTTCCGCACGTGACTCCCCTGACTCCACCAAATTCGTTGTCAGTCGCCCCTATGGTCGCCGGTGACCTACCTCGATTGCATCGCCACCTAGCTTCTCCGACGAGCTGCAGCCCCCGATGGAGCGTCGCACATGGTCGGGAGGAGTCGTAGCAACACGCGTTGCGCACGCTATGCGCGACAGCCTCGCCAGTTCCTTGCAACAGTTGCGCTGGCGCACAGTGACTTCATGTCGCGATCCGCGCGCCCTCCGGCTATCACTGACCATCTCCAGCCTCTTCCCTCGCCTCCAATTCTAAACTCGCTGATGATATATCATATCGCGGATAGAGATTTGTGAGGCTTGCCCCACGGGAGAGTGGTGCCCCGTTTGCAAGCTGCAGAATAGGTTTGTAGGCTTTTTGGGCTGTAGCCTATAATTATAGTCCGCAAAAACTGAATATTGCAATTGGGATAATTGTAGTTAACCAAACAAAAACATTATTTTAATTCTGCAAGTGTATTTGCATCTAACCAAGCATCCCCTTTATCAATTTGCATGATATTTTTATCGACCTATAGTTTAATTGATGAGACATCTACGAAATAATAGAAGGACCAATACATTCATATGTATCAAGATCAATGGCCCCGCCACCGAAGGGGCGGGCAGTAGTGTCCCCCACGGAAACAAAGAAAACACACGTAATACATGTTCTTTCCTGAAGTCGGAGCGATGTGGTTTGACGCGTCTCCTGGTCAGGTACAACTATGTCAGGGGGGGCTGCAAAAGACACTCCAACGCTCAGGTAAGAATGAATTCCGAGTGAGGTAATAGAAATCGGAATCTAGATGTACCTGGGAGCATCGTGTCTGTATATAGTGCAGGATGAGGGGTATTTGGTGATGATGTCGCCCGGTAATCTCATAGGGATGTTGCTCAGAATACATCGAGGCTAATCCCGGAGATGCCGAACTCGTGAATGACAAATCTCTCGTAATTAATGAGGACAGAAGTATCCTTGTATGGCCGAGTGGAGCTCCCCCGTTAAGCTTTCTGGCTCGACTTGAGTCTGGTTCATGGATGCGGGTGCTTTTGGGCCTAATGTGGCCGAGCCCAAAGTGCTAGTTCGGTCCACAACCTCCAAGCTTGTTCAGAGTCCGAGGACTTCGTGCCAAACTCTAAGTAGTGCGCCGACCTCTGACCTCGGGTTGATAGGTAGACATCAGCTGGACCGATGTGTTAATTAGGATATCTTGGCAAAAATTAGGGTTACTATTTTGTGACCCTTCGATTTTTGGAATAAATACGGCAGTTGTGTTGGGGAAGGATGCCTTTTTGCGTGCCTACCGCCTGTGCAGTCATTAATTTTGCCAAGGAGTAATTATGATCAAAGATCCGATTGGCAATTTCCAAGGCACTTAAGTGTTGGTAGTTGACAGACGGATGTGGCTTCGTTAGTGGGAAGGTGGCGAACAATAGTTAGGGTGTTGGTTCTGCTCGGGTATATAAAAGTCCCCTACATCTTTGTGTTATGGAGTGTGAAGTATCAGAGATCACCGTTCCTCTAGGAGTCAGCCTTGGACTGGTAGTGAGTAGATCATAGATCGTCGTGGGTTCGCACTGCTGGGCTTAAGAGGAAGGTGCGAGGTGCGAGGTTGACCTCGGACGATGGAGGTGGATGAAGATCTACGACCGGCGAACCGCAGTGAGTTCTCACCGCGGGGCTTACATTCCGGCCATCATTCTCCCTGGTCGGTCATCCTACTCCTGAAACCGTTTGGCCACCTAGTGCCTCTTCCTTTTTGTCAACAACAGTTCCTGGCCCTTCCAGACCGAGGCTGTTATTTTTGTGGTTCACAAGCAATGCCGACAATTGCATCAGAATGTTTTCCTCCGGTAATTATATATGTCAACATCTTTGTATATCTTTGTGACTTGTTTATCTGCTTGTAAATCACCTTTTGCGGGTTTGTAAGTTTAACCTCCCATTTGTGGGGCTTCATGAATAAAAATAATGCCTTTATGTTTTCCTTTCAGTCGTTCTTCGGCTCCTGTTGAGTGGTCTAGCCATTTTTCGGCCAATATGTCGAGCGACATCGATGTTGTGGCGCTGAAGCCAAGAACTAGACTCGGTGAAAATCGAGCTCGCGAGGAGCACGCTTCAGGTCGTTGAGAGCGCGGGGCTCGAATCTTCGAGGATTAGACTCGGTGAAAATCGAGCTCGCGAGGATGCACTTTGGGTCATTGAGGGCGCGGGGCTCGAATCTTTGAGGACCACACTCGATGCAAACTAAGCTCGCGAAGGATGCGCTTCGGGTCGTTGAGAGCGCAGGGTTCGAATCTTCGAGGATGAGACTCGGTGAAAATCGAGCTCACGAGGAACACGCTACGGGTCATTGAGGGCGTGAGGCCCGAATCTTCATAGGACCAAACTCAGCGAAAACCGAGCTCATGAGAACGCGCTTCGGGTCGTTGAAAGTGTTGCTAATCTAGAGCAAGCCGGGCTGAGCCGGAGGCCACATTTAGAGCCGAGGACCGCGCCTAGGGTCAAGCCGAGTTCACAGGGAGCGTCGAGCAGGACCGCGCTGTTGGTCTAAGGTTTTCAACATTGGTCTTAATCTTGGTTTTGATGATAACAAACATGAAACTAATGATTTCATGGAGAAATATTTTTAGGTTTCACATCAGTTTATGCACGATGTCCCCGATCAAAAAAATCGAAGATATCAGCAAGGACGCTCATCGACGCTTGGGATTCATCGGGAAGGTTGAGTATAGGTCTAGAGTGTCTAGAGTATATGTATATCATCTATTTGATGCATAAGAACTCAAAAACCGAAACTTGAACCCCGAAAACTTAAAAACCAGAAGAAAAAAAAAAAAAAAAAAAAAAAAAAAGTCTAGGGAGCTCCTTGGAGGGCTACATGATTTAGACATTTTCTTGGCACCAAAAGTCCCGATAATTATTCCTTGGGTAGAAACAAGTTAAATACCGACTTTAAAGAAAATTTTGGAAACCTTTAACCTATCCATATTTGACTCGAAAGATTTTAAAATTATTGATTTTCGTAAATTAGTACTAGAACCAAAAATTTGCATTTTGATCCATAAGGATATATTTTGATTTTTTTTGATTTTTTTATTAAATTCAAATGGGGTATTTTCTTATTTACATTTATGTTTTAAAGTTAACGAAGAATAAAAATAAATAGAGGTAGGGTAATAAAAATAAAAATAAAAGTTAAAGTAGATAAGGCTTGTGAAAAATTAGCTTGCGGCAGGGTTATCAGCTGAGCCTTGGCCGATCGTCAGTCGACCGACGATCGATCGATTGGACATTGGTTTGTCCAGTAAATTTTCGTCCGACTGAGAGTCGACCCATGGTCGACCGAAACTACCAACAGATCTATTTCTAGCCATTTCTATCCATTGGGCCCAAAGTTGGAGGTGTTATCTGCCTATATAACACCCCTCTAAGCCTTCCTCTGGTGTTGTTGAACCTATTGATACATCATTTGAGCCATCTAAGCTTTCATTGAGCCATTTTTTGCAAAATATCTAGTTTGAGCCTTCATTTTTTATCTTGCCTTTGAACCCTTAAAGATTCATCTTGTCAAAGCATCAAGAGGAGCTAGGTGATTCTTGTTGGAGCTAAGTATTACTATTTTGTTTATTGCTCCATCATCATTGTGTTTTATTATTTATTTCTTTGTATTTGAAGTTGTGTACGTAAGACTTAGGTGTTAGGTCTTGAGTTTGGTGGTAGCCTTGGTGGTGATGCATAAGTTCACCATTGTAATCTAGGATTAGAGTGTCCTTAGGAGAGAGTGAGGTGAGAGAGTGCTCTCGTTAGGAAGGCGAAAACTTTCGAGTGTCGAAGTGTCTTCGGTGTGAGAGCGGAGACTAGGGGTGAGCATAGACCGGTTAACTGGTTCATTAGCAATTTTATTAAACGGTTCATTAACTTCGGTTTTTCAAAATCATTAACCGTAAACTAGTCCATTAACTTCGGTTAACCGTCACTTCGGTTTCGGTTTCGGTTTTTTCGGTTCGGTTAATCGTAAATTTTCAGTTAACCAATAATATTTTTTAACCTACAAAAATAGTAACATTATACAAATCACAAATAGAGAAAAATCCAAACAAATATCGAATCCCTATTGGAAAAAAAGGAAAAAAAAAAATGAAATCACTTGAGTCAAGACAATGTGATGCAAAAATTAATAATTTATATAATTTATATAATATATATATTTATAATTTATATAATTTTTTATAATTTTCACAATTTTTTATAATTTTTATAGTTTTTTTATAATTTTTTTATAATTTATAAATCATTTGGTTATTTTTATAATTTTTTTATAATTTATGAATTATTATATATATATATATATATAATAAATTATATTGAACCGGTCGGTTAACCGAAATTGGTTGACTTTTTAAACCGCGGACCGAACCCGAACCAGAAAACTAATTTTTTCAAAAATATAACTTGAAACCGAAAAAACCGGTTCGGTTTCGGATCGGTTTCCCAGTTAACCGAAAAATTGATTTTTTTTTCTCACCCCTAGCGAAGACTCTTCGGGGAAAGTCTTCATTGTAATGAACTCTTAATCTAGTGGATTATAAGTGAAATCCTAAGCAAGGTGCTAAGATAGTGGAGTAGGCATTGGGGTCAAACCACTATAAATCATTATTTTAGCATTGTTTACTTTGTGTTTCGATTACTTGACTTATTTACTTGCTTTTGCATTCATCTAGTTGAATTGAGAATTAACCTAACTAATCAAGCAATCAAGTGAATTAAACCATATTTAGGTTATGTTTTTAGCGAACACACTATTCACCCCCCCTCTAGTGTAGGTCATTCGACTTACACGGCCTAGGCGCCCTCTCGCGCGGTGTGGCTACGGTCGGCGAGGCGGCGGTCGCCGCCCCACCATATTAGGGCGGGTTGGCGGCCGCCACAGGTTTTATTTTAAAAATAATTTAATAATATATATAATATATCATAACATATAATATATTATAATATTATATATCCTGCGGTGGAAATCTTGCACAGCATCATCTCGATCGAGGAATGCCATGTAGTTTAATTACCCCATTCAGTAAAGCATCAGCTACAACTTCACTCGAATAATGGCGGGGCATCGCTATGAAGTGCTCATACTTGGTTAAGCGATCTACCACCACCAAAATATCAGTCTTCCCATTCGACATTGGTAGGCCGACGACGAAGTCCATGGCAATGTCCTCGAACACCTCCTCAGGAACCGGAAGTGGTTGTAGCAATCCTACCGGTGATGCTTGTTCAACTTTCATCCTTTGGCATATTTGACATACTTCGATGAATGCACGGATGTCTTTTCTCATTCCCTTCCAATAAAAATTCGTGGCCAGGTGATGGTAAGTGCGATGAACACCTGCATGACCCCCTATCACTGAGCTATGATACTCTCTCATCAGTAGCGCCTTTAAAGTGCGATCTTCAGGCACTACTATGCGATTACAGTAGAGAAGAATTCCATTTCTTACCTTATATCTTTGGCCTGCTACATTCTCACCTTCCTCCACCTCCCTTCGAAGCTTGCTCAACTCCTGATCTTCCAGATTGAGTCTTCTAATGTCATCCAACACTCCATAAAGTGGTTGCACAATTGTTAAGAAGGAACCTATGGGTTCTCGCGACAAGGCGTCAACTGCTATATTTTGTTTTCCTGATCGATATCTGATATCAAAATCATATCCCAGTAATTTGACTAACCATCTTTGTTGTTCAGGGGTTTGAATAGTCTGCTTGTTCGTCTCCCTTAGTGACTGCTAATCAGTGATTATGGTGAACCTTCTTCCAAGGAGATACTGCCGCCATTTTCTGACAGCTTGGGTGATGGCATACATTTCTCTTTGATAGGTTGCAGCAGCTTGCATCCTAGGTGATAATTTCTGGCTGAAATAGGCAATGACTTTTCCTTCTTGAGAAAGCACTACCCCAATGCAGATGCCTGAGGCATCAGTTTCTACCTCGAATGGTTTATTGAAATCAGGGAGAGCCAATGTTGGGGCACTATTGAGTAAATTTTTTAGCTCATCAAAGACCTTTTGTGTTGAAGCAGTCCACTTGAACGCCTCCTTTCGCAACATGTCTGAGATCGGGGCTGCTATACTCGCAAAACCCTTGATGAATCGACGATAGTACCCCGCCAGTCCACGGAGCCCCCTCACTTGTTTAACACTGGTAGGTGTCGGCCACATCCGCACTGCTTCGACCTTAGCTGGGTCGACCTTCAATCCTTCAATGGATAATAGGTGCCCCAGATACTCCACTGTCGAGCACCCAAATGAACATTTAGTCTGCTTAACGACCAAACGATGGTCTCTGAGGATACCCAGTACTATCTCCAAGTGTTTCAAATGTTCTTCAAAGGTTCTGCAATATATTAATATATCATCAAAAAAATATAAGTACAAACCTTCGAAGATGAACTTGAAAATTTTGGTTCATGGTAGCTTGGAAGGTTGCCAGAGCATTCGTCAACCCAAAGGGCATGATGAGGAACTTGTAATGTCCTTCATGGGTTCAAAACGCTATTTTTGAAACATCCTTGGCAGCAACTCGTATCTGATGGTAACCAGATAAGAGATCCAATTTTGAGAACACTCGAGCTCCTCCCAACTTATCAAACAATTCATCCGCAGTTGGAATTGGGAAGCGATCTTTGATTGTCACCGCATTTAGCGCTCAGTAGTCGATGCAGAATCGCCACGTTCCATCATTCTTTTTCACCAATAGCACAGGTGAGGAGAAGGGACTATTGATGCATTGTATCAGCCCGTCCCTAAACATTTGGTGCACCTGCTGCTCAATCTCCTCCTTCTAGAAATGAGGATAGAGATAAGGTTTGACATTAATTGGAGCTTGGCCCAACATCAAGTGTATTTGGTGATCAATTCTTCTCGATGGCGGTAAGCCTGGAGGTTTAGAGAACACTTCAGCAAACTTGTCAAGCACAGTCTACAAGCCTTCCGATTCACTTGTTCCCACAGTTTCGAGTGAAGGTATCAGCTCTAATTGATACAACTCAGCCACTGCATGAGTATTACATAGCCTTTTCAAGGTAGTACACTGAATTTGTTCAGTCTGTGCAAGTGGTTCTCCCCGCCATATGTGGGCCTGTCCTTGATATTGGAATTCAAAGGTGAGTCTTGCATAATCTATGACCATAGGTCCCAACGTAGCCATCCTGGCTATTCCAAGGACCAAATCGGAGCCTTTAATGGCAATATTACTGATAGTTGTTTCACCACCATCGAGAGCTGATCCGAGCACCATTTCCGACCATTGCCCCGAAATGGGGAGCTGATCCGATGTTCAGGCTAAGATGCTTAGCGACTCTGGTTTGAATAAAATTTTGTGAGCTCCCTCCATCGAGCAATACTTGCAGTGGTGGTAGGATTGCTACAACCACTTCCGATTCCAGAGGAGGTGTTCGAGGACATTGCCATCGACTTCGTCGTCGGCCTACTAATGTCGAATGGGAAGACTGATATTTTGGTAGTGGTAGATCGCTTAACCAAGTATGGGCACTTCATAGCAATGCCCCGCCATTATTCGAGTGAAGCTGTAGCTGATGCTTTACTGAAGGGGGTAATTAAACTACATGACATTCCTCAATCGATAGTCAGCGATCGAGACCGACACTTCATCGAAGAAATTTGGAGAGAACTGGCTCGTGTACAAGGGACAGAGTTGAAGTTCAGCTCCACTTACCATCCGCAAACCGACGGTCAGACTGAAGCTCTGAATCGTTGTTTGGATATGTATCTGAGATGTTTTGCGGCTGACGAACTGATAACATGTGAAATTTTTTTACCTTGGGCGGAATATTGGTATAACACAGCTTACCAGTCGGCGGCGGGAATGACTCCCTTTAAGGCGTTGTATGGAAGGGAACCACTAACGCTTATCAGGTATACTGATACTACCAAGAATACGGTGGTAGCTCGGGAGTTGGCGGCACGAGATGAGGTACTTAAACAACTTAAGAATAACCTCGTGAAGGCCCATCAAAGGATGAAACTCCAGGCTGACCGCAAACGATGAGAGGTATCCTTCGAAGTAGGCAATTGGGTGTTTGTAAAATTGCAACCATATCGCCAAGTATCTCTGAGATTGCAGCGAAATCAGAAGCTCAGCCCAAAGTATTTTGGATCATTTCGAGTGCAAAAGAAGGTCGATGTAGTAGCTTACAAGCTGGAGCTGCCGTCCACGTCAAAATTGCATCCAGTCTTCCATATTTCGGCTTTGAAGCTATGCAGGGGAAGTCCAGAGATGCATATCACTCCCATTCCACTGCTGCGCACTGCGGACGAAGAACTCGTTAATGGAGAAGAACTGGCAGAATCCTTCGAACAAATTGAAGAAGCTAGCAATGAGGTCGAGAGATCGAAACTTGATTCTGTACATAACCTTGAGGACATGGTTCTTTTGGAACAAGAGGGAAATGTTACGCGATGAGCATCGCATACGAAGGATGACGAATACGGGAGTCGACACGTGGCCGAAGACAACAGTGCCACGCAATAGCCAAAACGACGGAGTAGTCGTGAGAAGAAGGTTCCACATAAATATAACGACTTCGTTATATGAGGGGGATGACGTGGCAATGGATCCATTGTTGCAATAGCACCTATAAAAAATCAAGTTGTAAATGATGAGGGACATGAATGGAATTAGAAACTTCTTTCCTCTGTTCAGATCTCTCTTCTTCTTCTCCTTCCTCTTTCTCCCTCTCGATCCCCAATTCTCTTCTCAGTTCATTGATCCAAGGTTCTCCACAAGCAGCTCATCGCTGCTTGTGATAGAAACCCTACAATTCCTTGTTTCCTATCCCATGGTACCCACCGCCAACATTTGTTGATCTCTTGGTCTAGATTAAGCATGAGTTTGCCTTCAGTGCCGCACTGCTCTTTCCTACTCTAAACAATTAGCTAAAGCTAAACATTAGAACAATCATGGTGATAATTAGTGCTGATTTGAAATGTTAAAATGAGGAGGAAGTATAAACACCTTAATTGTTTAAGAAGAGTGGGAGATATAGATGACAATATTTTGAAGAAGCTAAAGATCTCAGTGAAATACTATAAAAGGGTGGGAAGATTTTGGACGCTCATTGCGGGCATAAAATCCAGATATGTTAACAACTGGAATGGTAGAGCACGCAGAGAGTGCCAAGAGAAATCTAGAGTGTGTTCTTGGAGGGGGAAGGAACTTATGATTTATCAATACATCTCTTTAAATAAGGATTTAAATATGAATATTAATAACAAGTGAAGTTGGCATTGTGTCACGCGCATCTCAGATGGTCAGCTATAAGAGGAAGAGGAACTCGAGGCTGATACATTGGACGCGTGCCTAGTTGAAAAGGAACAGTTGGACGCTGATGTGGAAAGTCATCCACATGGAGGGAAACGAGCGAGAAACCGACCTCATTGGAGTCGGGATTTTGTGATGTAAAGAGACTCAATTGATTCAATGAATGCTTACGTGTACAGAGCATATAAATAGCTCAAATGTAATGAATAAAGACAATCAAGAAATATACCGATCAAATTCTTCTTCTTTTCTCCCGTGCCTCTTTCTTTTCTTTCTCAGATCCCCAATCTTTTCTCCTTTCTTCTGTAAATTTTGCCAATAAGGTTGTCAACTTCTTCAGTGATACATTACGGTAGCTGGAGCCGACGGAGTACTTCTCAGGTAACTCTTAATTACCTGACATTTGGTGCTTTCATTGACTTCTTCCGCCTTGGAAGATCGCTATGGAAAAACGGTATCAAGCGTTGGCCGAGTCTGTGAGGGTATTACAAGAGGCTAATTCTCGTCACGATCAATTACTAGAAGTCCTCCGAGTAAATGTCTCTTCGCAACAGCAGGCAATTGAGGGTCAGCAACAAGTCTTGCAAACGATTTCATCGCAAATCGGGTTACTGAACAACCATATGGCTCAATGGAACACGGGCAAGGTCGAACACTTTCCGAATGGGGGTGCTAGCTGTTCGCGACCGCGATGGCGAGGGTCACCCAGGGGAGATAGTGTTGATGAAGACAACTTCTCGTTTCTGCCGAAACCTCCACAAATTGAGTTACCTTTATTCAATGGTTCCGATGTTGAGGAGTGGATAGCGACTGCTGAGGATTTTTTCGAATTCTATTCTACGGAAGATCAGCATAGAGTCATAATGGCTTCTTTTCGAATGGAGGGTATGGCGCGTCGGTGGTTTCGATGGATGCAAAAAAGAAAACAATTATCCGGCTGACGACATTTAGTGGAGGCACTTCGTCGGCGTTTTGAACCAACGGAATTAGAGCCTCCTGAAGGTCAGCTGACGAAATTGATGCAAGTTGGGAAAGTTGAAGATTACGAGAGCAAATTTGAGGAGCTGGCATTACGAACTACGGAACTACTCGAATCTTTCCTGGTGAATTGCTTCATTTCGGGACTTCGGGCTGATATCAAGTGGGATGTGCTATCCTTTCAGCCATCTTCAATGCATGAGGCAGTGCTTTTGGCCAAGCGGTGTAAGGCTAAAGTAGCAGCTGCTCGTAAATATCCAAGCCAATTTGGGCCTACTAAAGCTTAGGGTTTATTGCCTACGCCTGTTAAAGGTTTCTAACCAACAGGTGGACTACCAGTGTCAAACCCATCAGTTTCTATTGGAGACAATAAAATGTTACCAAGAAGAATTTCAGTAGCTGAAGCACAAAAGCGAAAGGAACAAGGCTTGTGCTTCTATTGTGATGACAGGTACACTTATGGTCATAAATGTAAGTCTCCACAATTGTTTATGCTTGATGATGGGTTTTCTATAGATGAGTCTGAGCAGGAACCTGCTCAGGAATTACCTGGTATAGATAACTCTGAGCAGACTCACATTTCTTTTAATGCTTTGTCTGGTTGTTTGTCGCCAACAACCTTGAGATTCACAGGAACAATAAGAGGCACAGGAACAATAAGAGGCAGAAGTGTACAAGTACTTCTAGATGGTGGAAGTACGCACAATTTCATTCAGTTAAGGATAAGCAAGTACTTAGGGTTGTCGATTAAACCAACAGTCCCTTTCAATGTAATGATAGGAAGTGGTGACAAGATACAAAGTGAAGGAATTATTGAGAATGTTCAGTTGGCAATTCAGGGCACAACTATTATGATTGATTTCTTTGCCTTGCCCATTCGAGGATCTGACATAGTGTTAGGGATGGCTTGGATGGCCACTCTTGGTCCGGTAGTGAAGGATTTTGCTAAGTTGACCTTTCAATTTCAGCTGCAAGGTAACCAATGTCATTGGAAGGGGGAGCATTCAACAAGTGCTAAGACAATTCAATGCAGCACTTTGACAAAAATGTGTGATAACCAGTCTATGATGGCATTATATCAGTTAGAAATGCTGCCACAAGTTACTACAACTGAGAATTGTCAGCTTATAAGACTTCAGAGCTTGCTGTCCGAATTTGAGGATGTTTTTACTCCACCAAAAGGATTACGTCCTGAAAGATCAACTGATCATCAGATTCATTTAGCTCCAAATCAGTCTCCAGTAAATCTCAAGCCTTATATATACCCTTATTTTCATAAAATTGAAATTGAGAGACAAGTAAAACAGATGCTAAGTGAGGGGCTCATTCAGCACATCACCAGTCCTTTTTCTCTCCTGTTTTACTGGTGAAGAAGGATGACACATGGAGACTATGTGTAGATTATAGAGCTTTAAATGCAGTGACCATTCGGGACAGATTTCCTATACCAACTGCGGATGAATTTTTTGATGAACTAGGTGGAGCTCAAATGTTTTCAAAACTGGATTTATTAGCTGGTTATCATCAGATTAGGGTCCATTCTAATGACATATCTAAGACTGCATCTACAACCCATGAGGGACATTATGAGTTCTTAGTTATGCCATTTGGATTATCAAATGCACCCTCTACATTTCAGGCTACAATGAACATAATATTTCAGCCTTATTTACGAAAGTTTATATTGGTTTTCTTTGATGATATCTTGGTGTACAGCAGGACCTTGGAGGATCATGAGTTTCACTTAAGAATAGTGTTGCAACTACTCAGAGACAATAAGCTGGTAGCAAAGGGAAGTAAGTGCTCTTTTGGATATCAATCTATTGAGTATTTGGGTCACTTGGTTACTCGTGCAGGAATAAAGTGGACCTAGCAAAAGTTTCGACAGTTCAACTATGTCCACCACCTAAAAACATTAAGGCATTGCGAGGTTTTTTAGGTCTAGCAGGCTATTATAGAAAATTCATTAAGAATTTTGCTCAATTAGCTGCTCCTCTAACTGGTTTGCTTAAGAAGCAAGCATTTCAGTGGTCAGAAAAAGCACAACAAGCATTCGACAACTTGAAGAATGCCTTAAGTCATGCTCTTGTTCTTGCTTTACCTGACTTCAGCAAAGAGTTCATTGTAGAAATTGATGCATCTGGAACGGGCATTGGAGCAGTGTTGACTCAAGGTAGAAACCCAATTGCTTATTTTAGTAGCAAGCTATCTTCAAAAATGCAGGTTGCCTCAACTTATCAAAGGGAAATGCTTGCTATTATCAAGGTTGTGGCCAAATGGAGGCAATATTTGTTAGGAAGGCATTTCATTGTATTGACTGATCATGGACCATTAAAGGAACTACAATCGCAGGTTATTCAAACCCCCGAGCAGCATAGATGGCTAATGAAGTTATTAGGCTATGACTTCACAATAAGGTACAGAGCAGGAAAACTTAATAGAGCTGCTGATGCTCTATCACGGGAGGCTGAATTCTCTGTGTTGCATGTATCTCATCCGGAATTAGGACTTCTAGCTGAAATAAGAGTTCTCAATCAAACTAATGAGCAGTTGAAATTTTTACATAACTAGCTACAGCAAGGAGAATTATCGAATCAGTATGAAATCCGAGATGGCATTCTTTTGTACAAAGGTCGAATATTTATTCCTGAGGAGACTGCAATTAAAACTAGACTCTTGAGTGAGTTTCATAGCTCAATAATGGGAGGCCATGCAGGAATCTCCCGGACACATCATAGACTGTAGACGAATTTCTTTTCGAAAAATATGCGTAAGGATATCAAACAGTTTGTAGGACAATGTCAAATCTGTCAACGCATGAAAGCTGAGCAACTGAGTCCGGCAGGATTGCTTCAGCCACTGCCAATACCTGCTGAAGTATTTGAAGACATTTCAATGGATTTTATTACTGGATTGCCTCGGTCAAATGGGAGATCAGTGATATTAGTTGTTGTTGATAGATTAATGAAGTATGGCCACTTCTTTCCATTACCAAAGAAGTACTCGACACAATTAGTTGCTGAGGTGTTCTTGGAAGGAATTGTGAAGTTGCATGGCATTCCAAAAACTGTAGTTTCCGACAGAGACATTCATTTTACAAATGAATTTTGGCGTGAAATGGCTAAACTACAAGGGTCGAAACTATTATTTAGCTCAGCCTACCACCCACAAACGGACGACCAAACTGAGGTGCTGAATCGGTGTGTTGAGATGTATTTGCGCTGCTTTGCTTCAGAGGAGCCGTCAAAGTGGACCAAATTTTTACCTTGGGTGGAATTCTGGTATAATACCTCTTACCATTCTTCTGCAAGCATGACTCTCTTTCATGCTCTTTATGGTCGAGATCCTCCGAAGCTCATCCAATATGCAGAAGCTCATCCTCTTTATGGTCGAGATCCTACAAATTTGAGTGTTGATCAACAATTACTGACAAGGGATGCTATCATTCGGCAATTGAAGTCTAATTTACAACGTTCTCAACTATGCATTAAGCTGCAAGCTGACAGACATCGTCGAGACGTAGAATTGCAGGTGGGGCAATGGGTTTTTGTTAAACTGCAGCCCTATTGTCAATCGTCAGTCCGTCTACAGCGGCAACAAAAATTGAGTCCAAGGTATTTTGGACCTTTCCAAGTTATTAAAAGAATTGGCAAGGTAGCTTATAAGCTTGAACTGCCGGAGGCAGCTAAAATTCATCTGATTTTTCACATCTCGGTGTTAAAGCAATGTCGCGGCGATCCAACCATGCAAGTGACACCACTCCCATTGTTGGGTGGAGGAGACAACAGAGCAAGGATGGAGCTAAGCTCACCTTCGACCGATGAGGATGACTGTTCTTTAAACCTTGAGGACAAGGTTGTTCAGGAAGAGGGGGGTGATGTCACGCGCATCTCAGATGTTCAGCTACAAGAGGAAGAGGAACTCGAGGCTGATACATTGGACGCATGCCTAGTTGATAAGGAACAGTTGGACGCTGATGTGGAAAGTCATCCACGTGGAGGGAAACGAGTGAGAAACCTACCTTATTGGAGTCGGGATTTGTGATGTAAAGAGACTCAATTGATTCAATGAATGCTTACGTGTACAGAGTATATAAATAGTTCAAATGTAACGAATAAAGACAATCAAGAAATATACAGATCAAATTCTTCTTCTTTTCTCCCGCGCCTCTTTCTTTTCTTCCTCAGATCCCCAATCTTTTCTCCTTTCTTCTATAAATTCCGGCAATAAGGTTGTCAACTTCTTCGGTGATACCTCACGGTAGCTGGAGCCGACGGAGTACTTCTCAGGTAACTCTTAATTACCTGACACATTGTGATGGCAGTATAGATATTAATTAAAATATAATTTGTTACCAGATATATGGAGTACGGCCTCTTTAATTTCTGATGACATAAATCCTAGTAATAGTTCATCCTATTTTAATGTGATTCATAAACCATGTAGTCGTCAAATATAAGTAATTTAAGTAGATGGGAGTATATATTAAGATTAATATCAGGTTTAGTTGGATTTTATAAGTACATTTCGAGCTTTATCTTCTAATTTTTGGTAAAGCTTTCTAATAGCATTTGTTTCTCAAGTTAGAAAGGGAATTTATCTTTATGTTTTTGGCAGGAATATAAAAGACAAGAATAAATATCACAAAATAGACAAGAATAGCTTAAGACATACAAATTATTTTTAGCATATTGCCTGGGTTCATTACAAAGAATAGTCCTGTCCAATATTTTCCAATTAATTTTAGGCCAGTTTTGCTGGATTGTAATTTCATAACACTGATGGATTATTTTTTGGGTTCTATATTTATGTTAAATTTCATACAATTTATATATACTAGTATTATTTGGAAGTTGCAAATGTAACATGCAGAAATTCAATTGGAAAAGTTAAAGCTATGTTCAACAAATATGTGTGATTGACTCATCAAAATTTGAGGTTTACACCCATCGTTCAACTCTAAAACGAGTCGAATACTCTCATGGGCATCCCACCATTAAATTTGTTTTATATTGCAATTATCATGTTTTTGCCGCAAAACAAAGCTAAGACAATATTGATACAATATTCTTTTGTATTAACCATAAACGTTTAAGCAACTATATAAGAATCATTCATCTCTCAACAACAAAGGGGGTGGCGGAGCAGTTGGCTAGCGCATAGGCCTCATAGCTTATTGAGTTATCCTGAGGTTGAGAGTTTGAGCCTCTCTCACCATGTAACTTAAATTTGATGATGCAACGATGAATTCTCCCCATGTGATTGACTTGGGGTCTACAACAAACATTTGAAATTAAGATGAACTGGTTTGGATGTCTGGGCTTTCATCTCATTTAATTTTTTTATTATGACTGAAAATATTATAAGGATTACAAATGCACATAAAACATAAAATTTTCTAATTTTTAATTTTTTGAAAAAATGATATTGGAAATTCTAGCTAGACATATAAATATAATAAAAATCTAAAAAGAAACTAAACATAAGTCCGAAGTATCTAATACCTTCCTGTCTAACATTAAGTTTAAAATAAAAAATATGTATAAATATCCAAAAACAAATTGTAAATTTGATCCAAATTTACATGATAAATCGCTTACGGTTTGCATACTTGATTAATTTGTAATAAATTATTAAAAGGAAACAAAGATTTAATTTTGATGTGTTTTATGAAAGGTAAAATTTATATTTCTGTTAAATTTCATGGACCAAAATTTTGAAATATATTTACAAAACATCATTTTAATATTTTTCTGCATTAGTATAGTCATAAAGATTATAGATTCTAATAAATATAAAAATTCATACAGGAAAGACCCCTACTGAGGTTTCGAACCTCAGACCTATAGGCAACACACCAACCGTGCTAGTCACAATTGGCTAGTCATAAAGATTATAGATTCTAATAAATATAATTTTTCATTCCATAAAAGTAGAATTGGTTTTATCTAATCAAGATTTACTTACAGTGGCAACTTTCACGATTCATCCATGCCACACTAGTCAAAACTAAAGAAACTATTCACAACCTGCTGGTTTTAGTGCTTTCAGGGTTAAGAATCTTTACCGTAAATTGATGAAAAAACCTTATGGGCCCGGGGAACTCAATTTTTGGCTTTATTTTGTTGATATGATATACTTTGAGAACTGATTGTATTTGAGGTTTTAAATACTAAAGATGTTCAAGTTCATGTCCAAGAATTAATGCTACGCTGACAATGATTGACCCCTTGAGTTTTCCTAAAAGAATTACTATATATATATATGTGTGTGTGTGTGATTGGATCAACCGATCAAATGTTGAGGTTTACACCCATTATTCAACTCTAAAATGAGTTGAATACTCTCATCGGCATCCCACCATTAAATTTGTTTTATATTGGAATTTTCTTGTTTTTGCCGCAAAACAAACATACTCTAATGCTGTTGTATCACCATCAGTTTGTATTATATAAGATATAGTTCACCACTCAACAATAAAGGGGTGGTGGCGAAGTTGGCTAGCGCGAAGGTCTCATAGCTAAATTGAGTTATCCTGAGGTCGAGAGTTTGAAGTCATGCATATAGTATTAATTATTACGAGTGAAAATATTATATGAATTAATATCTACACAATGAAATTATTTGTATCTTCAAGATTCAAATTGTCAAAATCTTATATTAATGTTTTAGAAATTTACAAATATCCTAATTTTTGTATCATTTTCATATATTTTTTCAAATTTGATATCTTGAATTAGGCTTCAAAACTGAAAATATGTAAAAGATCAAAAATTGAAAACAAATATCATCAAAAGATGATTTTAAATTTTTTCACGTGAAAAATATAGAAAACATTACAACAAATATAAATGCACATAAATTAAACATAAAAAAACAAAAACTTTATAAGAAATATCGAAACACTTTATATTCGAAATCAAAATTGATTGGTTTTGAAAATTGCTATCCGAAACGAATTATATTCAACATTTGAATATCCCACGATTAATCAAACCACATTTAATGAGAGATGTTTTTATCTAGTATCTGATTATTAAAAGGATAACTCATTATAAAAAATAGATATATTTTATTAATATATTATATAAGTGTATATATTTTACTAACACAACCAATTATTCGTTATCCAAGAGGAGCTAACCGGTTACCGGTTTTTAATATATATGATTTTTAAATAATAATATATTTATAAAATTATATATTTTAATTAATATATATATATGATCGATTTTGGTTATGCATTATGTATGGCGAGGTAATCGAAACCGAACCACCGAATATAAATAATTTTTGAAGTTTACTAACTGAAACTTAAATCAAATCGCAAAATTACTATTCATAATCAAAATTTGTGATTTAGTATGATTAAACTGTAATAATATTTTGATTTGGACCTATATAGAGAGCTTGAAAAAAATTATATTGATTATTATTAATTTTAACTTAAATATTTTAATTATTTAAGTGATTAAACTGCTGATATTAAAAGGCTAATTATCTTGACTTGTAACATAAACACATGTATCAAATCTTACTCATCCAATAAAAGAGTTTTCTGGACTGATTTCAGGTATAAACGACTCCCAATTCTATGAGAAGAGGTATCAAATCTTACTCATCCAATAAAGGAGTTTTCTGGACTGATTTCAGGTATGAACGACTCCCAATTTTATGCTATTATTGTGGTTTAATTGGTCATGATGAACGAAACTGTCTCACTTTGATTCAAGATGAGAAAGATGGTCGATACTAGATAAAACTTTAGGCCCTTGGATTAAAGCTGATCAAATTGGGAGGACAATTGACAATTTAAAAACTCCTGAACCTCCTATACCTAGAGACTGCCAACAACATGATTCATATCAAATTCTTGATGTTTCAAAAATGGTGGCAACTCTTAATATGAATACTGTTAGGAACTTGTATGGTGTAAAAGTTAAGCAAAATCAGTCATCCTCCAGAGATAACTCTAATTCTGATATACCAGACAATTTGGAAAATTCCTACAGAACTGTCAAGATTACTGAGCCTTCTCAATCAGCATGTATACATCCAAATCAGAATTCTCCTTCTGGTAATCCAGAATTCCTTGAAGACAATAGTCAGAATTGTCTAGTAGCTGCAAACCTTCCTAATATTACATCTGAAAAATCAAATCAGAACCCTCATACTTCTATGCAGAAAATTCATAATACTTTTGATACTGATACTAACACTCCTATGGGAAACAACAACTATTCTTCAATGTTAAACACCATTCAGATTTCAAATGCTACCTTCAGAACTACGAGCCGTGGAAATCCTTCTCATGTAGATGAAATCCATTCATATCAAATTTCTTCTAATGCTATTCAAGAAGAACCTGAGGATTGCAGAGTTCAAAAAATTCAACCTGTTGAAAAGCCTGGTTTACTTTCTGGAAACCTATTTCCGTCTGCACAAATGCCTTTGAAGCCGTTTTCCTCACAAGACTATTGGTACTGATATGATTTTTGAAACTGTTGACAATCCTGGTATTCTTTCTAGAAATTTAATTCAGCATCCTCAAAAGCCAATGAAGACTCAGAATATTCCTCATACTGATTAATTCCATCCAAATCATAATTATTCTACTGTTAGTCAAGAAAAGACTGAGGATTGCAAAATTCAGAATTTTCAAGCTGCTAAAAAGCTTGGATTACATTCTGGAAACCTATTTCAACCTGTCCAAATGCCACTGAAGCCTCAGAAAACTCCTCACATGATCACTGATACTGATATGAATATTCAAGCTACTGACAAGCCTGATTTACTTTCTGGAAAATTAATTCAGTCTTCTCTAATGCCAATGAAGACTCAAAATACTCCTCACAAGGTTACTGATACTGTGATTAACATCTCTTCAATGAGTAACAAGCTTCCAAACCTCTCTACTCAGTACACCATGTCGGAAAAATCTTGTCCTCTTGGCATTGACACTTCAATTATTCCTGAAAGCTTGGAGCAAAGTCAACCTTCAACTCAAAAACATTTATTTTCTGCACCTGAGTACTACCCAAGCAACAAAATTCAAAGATCTCATTCTAAACTGATTTCTCCATCAGGTAAGTCTGATAATTCAATTGGTGACTGCATTAAAGCTAACAGCCTTAACCATAATCAGACTCAGATGACGACTTTGTTAACTTCAAATCATGAAATGAATAAGAGCAACATGTTGCCTATTAATCAGACTCAATTGCAGTTGACATCCATTAATGACAGCATACCTTGCAATGCTCAGAAAAAGGTTGACAGTAGCTTGTTGAACAACCCTCAAAAACAAGGTTTAACTAATGGTATACCAAGTATGCTTTCTACAGGACCTCTCAAACTGAAACTACATCAGTCCTTAGAAGCAATCAATGACCAACATTCTACTGGGAAATTCATTGACAATACATTGATCAAAAAGGATTTTGAAGGTACTAAAAAGAGACTGTCAAGTGATATCAGTACTACTAGTCCTTTTACTCCCAATGAAATTAAAAATGATGCTCTGAATATTGAGTTACCTAGAGACTCACCTGAGATTTCGATTCACAAGCCTGCTTACAAGTCTATTTCGGTCCAGAACAATACATTTCCTGAAAACACTATTGTTACTATCAGAAAATGGGAAGTTGCGGCTAGAAATCATACTACAATGCCTTCTACTGCAAGACCTCTGAACGGAAGTCGAGAAGCAAAGCCTTAAATCAGAAAAAGATCTCTGCAAAATTCATCTCCTAAGAAACACAAGAAAAAAACAAATACTCTGATTTTGATGAACAGATGCCCTTGGTGGAGGAAGCCAGCCACAAATAGCTCCCAAATCACTCATGAAAACTATCTCTTGGAATTGTCAGGGTCTTGGGAGGATCTTGACAATCAATCATCTTAAGAACATTTGTTCTCATCACTTGACAATCAATCATCTTAAGAACATTTGTTCTCATCACTCCCCTGATTGTATTTTCCTTATGGAAGTAGAAAACAAATGTGCACAATTTCAGCTCATGCTTGAAAATTTGGGATTTCCTTCTATGTTTTTTGTGGATCCGGTTGGGTCTTCAGGAGGGCTTATTTTGGCTTGGAAAAACTCTATTTGCTTGGATATTATCTCTTATAGTTCCTTTTACATTCATGCTTGAGGAAAAACTCAAGACTTGCATTGCAATTGGCAATTTATTGGTATTCATCTTCATCATGAACGAGGCATCCGAAATATCCAATGCATTCAGTTAATCAACAAACTTCAAGATAATCCTGATGCTTTACTAATTGGTGGAGATTTTAATGAGGTTATCAGTCCTGATGAAAAATGTGGTGGGTGTGGAATTCTCTTATCGAAATTCTGAAAATATACACAACCTCATTAATGTGGGACAGCTATTGGAATTCTCTACTTCAGGATACAGATTTACCTGGAGCAATCGAAGACGACAGTGCAATTTAATCGAAGAGGTACTTGACAGATTTCTAAGCAATAATTTATGGCTTGATACATTTCCCAATTGCAGAGTCATCCATTTGGATCCTATTGGCAGTGACCATCACCCAATTCTTTTAGAGCCAATTCCGGAAATACATTCAAATAAGACCTTCAAATTTGACAAACGTTGGTTGTCTATGGCTGAAGTACATGATATCATCTAGAAGGTTTGGGACACTCATGTCCTGGGAACTAAACAATTTCAAGTCTTTACTAAATTAAAACTAGTTTGTCATGCCTTGAAGCATTGGGTGAAAACAAATTCTCCTAACTCAGCACTTCGGATTACTTCTCTTAAAAGGCAACTTACTGAATTGTTAAATAATAATGTGCCTACTGATTTTGTGGAAGTGAGAAGAGTTGAGAATGAACTATCTGCTGAGATTAGAAGAGAGAAAATCTATTGGAAGCAAAAGACCCGGAATAAATGGCTTTTGAAAGGTGACCACAACACTGCCTATTTCCATGCTTGTGTTCGAGAACGCAGAAACATCAATTCTATTACTCGAATTCAGGATGATAACGGACATTGGCAGGAAGCTAAATCTAATGTTGCTAAGGTTGCTGCTGATTTTTTCAAAAATCTGTTCAAGACCAATTCTACAAACATGAAAAATATTGACTCTTTGTTGACTGGTATGCTTCCTAAAATTACTAGCCGAATGAATCGTTGGCTCATGAAACCTATCAGCTTAGATGAAGTCAAGCATGCTACTTTCTCTATAAGATCTAATAGTGCTCCAGGAGAAGACGGCTTCACTGCAAATTTTTTCCAACACTATTGGGATATTATAGGGCAGGATATCCATGCAGCTACTGTTTCTTTTTTTAGAAATGGCCGGCTACTTAAGAATTTGAACCACACTCTTATTGCTCTCATCCCGAAAGGTAGAATCATTCATGGAATGGATAACATTAGACCGATAAGTCTCTGTGGATGCCTTTACAAAATCTTTGCTATAGTCCTTATTGCCAAACTTCGTCCTATTTTACACAAAGTGGTTTCTTCAAATCAGAGTGCTTTTATTCAGGGAAGACTTATCTCAGACAATATCCTTTTGGCTCATGAAATGATGCACTTCCTAAAAACAAAACATCCAAAATCGAAACAAGAAATGGAAATAAAGATAGATCACAGCAAAGCATATGACCGGGTAGAATGGAGCTTCCTCACAAAAATCATGGACAAACTTGGATTCAATGCCCAGTTTATCAAAATTATTTATCAGTGCATTTCCTCTACGACTTTTTCTATTCTCCTTGGTGGACAATCCTTTGATTATTTTTCACCAACAAGAGGACTTAGATAAGGGGATCCACTATCACCCCACCGTTTTGTTATCTGTATGGAAGGCTTTACCAAGAGGACTTAGATAAGAGGACTTAGATAATGAAGGTTTTCATGGTATACGTATCAGTAGAGCTTCTCCACCAGTTTCTTCACTGCTCTTCGCGGATGATATTATGCTATTCTGTCGAGCAGATAACCATCATGCTAAACTTATTCGCTCTTGAATCTACCAGTGGACTTAAGGTTAACCTTCAGAAATCTTCCATATTCTTTTCAAGGAATACTCCTCATCGTTTTAGAACTCAACTTGGCATAAGGCTTGGCATCCATAATATTGGCGCATAGGATAAATATTCGGGCCTCTCTTCTATCATTAGCCGTTCCAAGAGAGAAACTTTTGAATTCATTATCTCAAAGGTGAAATCTAAACTGGAAGGATGGAAGTTTAAATTTCTTTCTAAAGCTGGTAAGGAAGTGCTGTTGAAGACCACTTTGTCCACCTTGTCGTACTATACCATGCAGTGCTTTCATTTACCGAATGCTATCGTAACGAATATGATTTGCTGCAAATTTTGGTGGAGTCATAAACAAGATAGTAAAGGAATTGCATGGGTTCCTTGGTCCAAATTAATTCTGGACAAAGCAAATGGTGGGCTCAACCTCAAAGATTGTCGACTAATGAATCTTTCCTTCTTGGCAAAACAAGCTTGGAGGATACTTGAGAACCCCTCTTCTCTTCTTAGTCGAGTTTTAAAAGGTAGATATTTCTCAGCAAACAATTTTATTGATGCGTGTATAGGATCTAATTCCTCTTGGGGATGGCGAAGTATTATTCATGGTCGCCAACACTTGATTGATGGTCTGAGATGGTCCATTGGATCTACTTCTACAGGATCAAATTCCTTTGGCCTCTGATTTCTTTGATCGAACATCTAGAACTTGGAATAATGAGAAGATTCAGGAATTTTTCCACCACTCGGTTGCTGACAAGATTGTGAATCTAAGCATTCATGAAGGCAATGACAGATGGATCTGGCACTTTACTCCTTTTGGAATTTATTCAGTTTCTTCTGGCTATAAACTGGCTTTGAAAAAGTTCAATCACTCTCTTGAATCAGTAGATCAAAATCAAGATTCTCCTTTTCCTTGGTCTTCAATTTGGAAATTAAAATCAGAGCCTAAGTTAAAGTTCTTCATTTGGCGTTTCTGCTATGAAATTATTCCTGTTAGAGATATCTTAATGGCTCGTGGGTTGTTTATTGCTGATGTTTCTTGTCCTTTGTGCGTTAACACTGAGGAATCAATGATGCACATTTTTTTTTAGTGCCAATCTTCCAAACCGATGTGGAGAATTTCTCCCCTTAATATTATCCTCAATCAAGTTTTAGTCTCTCTTGCAGATACCTGGGTCTTAGCTAAGACTATGTTCACAAATCCTCAATATCACCTTGAGTTGTTCAGTTAGATTCTTTGCAGCATTTGAAATGTTCGGAATGAGTTTATTTTTCACTCGATTTCCCCTTCTACGGATTCAACCTTACAAAAAGCTCTTCTGCTTTGGAACTTTTTTAGATTCTTGTAGCTTATTGGATATTTCAATCTTTTTGTATGTTTTTATCCTTCCTCTTAGGAAGTGATGTGCTGTAATGCTTTTCTACACTTTGTTCCTTTTATTTTTTAATGAAACTTACTATCTTTGACAAAAAAAAAAACATAAACACACGTATCTAGAACTTATACATTGATAAGAATCAAATGTCAATTATGTTGGAAGGAGTAAATGCTTTATTTTTTATGCTTAAATAAATTTTGGTTGAAATTATTTTCTCGTATTCTAAGTACCATCACAAACCTGCCCATTGGGCAGCAAATAGAGTTAGGTGTCATAAGGAATCCAATTGTTGGAGTTCCACTAGGTATTCCGAGCTTGATGTCATCTTGTATCATGATTCACTTTCTACTGGCTAATAGCCTAATGTAATTCTTTCTTTTTGTAAAAAAAAAGTACCATTTGTGTGAGATCTCAAAAAATTAAATTAAATTTGTTTTTAAAATTTACTTATTAATCAGGTCAGATTAATTTATTTTATGGTATTAGTTAAATTAATATAAAACTTGTATATTTCGCCATTCAAAACGCATTAACGGTGATTGTTTCCCAAGAAGATATAAGATTAATATATTTTTTAACTATGAAAGTTAATATCATACATGATATTTATTAGAGTAAATACCAAAAAAAAAATACGAACTTTGGATATTTTCCCATTTTTAGCATAAACTTTTTTTCGTTAGCAAGGAAATACACGAACTATTATTCCGTTACCCCGTTTAGCACGCACCATCATTTTTGACGGTTTTGGCTGATCTAGCAGTTAACGGCGACGACGTGATAAATTTTATCCTATGTGAATTATTATTTTATTATTTTAACTAATTTTATTAATATTTTATTATTAAAAAAGTTTTTTATCATTGTTTTTCTTCTGCTTCTCCTCTACTTTCTCCTCATCTTCTCTTTAGTCACCCACACGATCCTAAGTTTTCGGCGGGATAACACCACCTCCCATCCGGTGCTTGTAGTGCTCTTCATCGAGAACTCCCGGCTGCAACGCCAACAACACCACAGCCGTTGACACTCTCGTCTGCATCTTCCTCGTCATCCTTGACGACGACACCGCCCTGTGGTGTTGTAGAGACGCTAGATTCTTCCGCAACGACTAGAGACGTTGACAGATGCAGTGAGGTTGGCGCAGAGATGGGAGTAAGTGAGGAGTGTTCGAGAGGCGAGAAGAGGGAACGATCGATGGCGGCGGCAGATGTGGTTATCACGATAGGTCGGCAAAGTTGCAGGCCTAATCAAGTTTATGTAAAATTAGGGTAAATTATACTGACCTCCCTCGAGGCTTAGTGAAATTACACTGACCTCCCATCTATTTATCCAGGTGACACTCACCTCCCCTGTAGCTAACGGTGTTAAATGTAATCCATTAGTAATGTGATTTTTCTCTTATGTCCCTTGCTGAAAAATTATTAAAATACATGCATAAAATAATTGAATTAATATTTTAAAAATAAAAAATTGAAATGAATTATTTTATTTTAAAAATATTTTTAAAATAATTTTTTTGAGAAAAGTAAAAATTACATAAGGATATTTTTGTCATTTAAAATAAGAAAAAATTATAAATATTTTAAAAATGTCATTAGTAAATATGTGTAGTGCACATGACAGACACTCCACTGACAGTTTTCGTTAGTAGGGAGATCTGTGTAATTTTTTACAAAACTCAGGAGGGTTACAAGACAAAATTACAAATAGAGATGATGTCAATATAATTTCACTAAATCCCGGAAGAACCAATGTAATTTACCCTTAAAATTATTACCTTTAATTAATGTCCATGATATCAGGACAATGTTGTATGATTTGGAATTAATGATTTTCATGATCCATGATGCGACTGGAGAGTGCAAGCAATCAAACTAAATTACAAAGCTAAACAAAATCTGTCGCCTTTGGCTTTAGCAAGAGCATACATGTTGCTAGAGGTGGCAACGGGTCGTGCCCGGGCAAGCCCGGCCACCTCCGGGCCGGGCCGGGCACGACCCGACCATATTTCGGGTCGTGCCTGGCACGGCCCGAATGTGTGGCAGCCAAGCCCAGCCCGGGCCCGAGCCCGCCCAATTGGGCTCGGGGCGGCCCGAAAATTAATTATTTAATTTAAATTATTTAATTTAAATTATTTAATTTAAATTATTTAATTTAAATTATTTAATTTAAATTATTTAATTTAAATTATTTAATTTAAATTATTTAATTTAAATTATTTAATTTAAATTATTTAATTTAAATTATTTAATTTAAATTTTTAAAGGTTTAAAATTTAATTTTAAAAATTAATGATTACGAGTGAGTTTTCAACTTGGACCTCTAATTTTATTTGAGATAGCTTAATCATTGTACTAAACTTTATTATATATTTTTTAACACATTTTTTATATGTAATATTGTAACGCAGTACAAATTAATAAAAATATTTTTTAAAAATCAAATTATAATTAAATTTTATTTATATTTAATACAAAAATATTCATCTAATGATAAAATAATTTTTTTAATATTATAATAGACCGCACCTTAAAAGGTTGCCTACATACCTTCTATAGCTAAACTTGTATTCCCCAATAATTAACTAAAGAAGGATCAGGTCTACGTAGTTCTTTTTACATTTTTAATCACCCGTAGTCCCGGTGATTTAACTTGTACTTGGACCAACAGCACCAGCTTCACTTGTTTGAGCTTCCTCCTCTCCCGATGATGAAGTGTCGTGTCCTTCCTTATCTTGTAATCTATCTTCAGCATCCAACCAGTCTTTTAAGCAAATGCACATTTCAACCATTTCATCACTCATTCAGCTCCTTTTTTCGTCGAGAATTCTATTTCCTACACTAAAACAAGACTCGGAAGCTACTGTACACACAGGAACAGTTAGTATATCACGTGCCATGATGAAAATAATATGATACATATTTTCTTGTTTTTTCCACCATGCTAAAATTTCATTATCATCTATTTCTTCAGAATGATTAGGATCTAGAAAAAAAAGTAATTCATTAAAATTAGTAGATTTAGTTTTTTTATTCTACGACCACGTTGAGAATTAATACTATTTCCACCATCATCTCTTAATATAGAAGAAGAAGATGTTGTCTTATTTGTAATTGTATCACCAAATTTTGAAGAGTAAAATACAAACATAGAATTCAATAAATTCAAAATTTTAATTTTTTTTCTTCAACATTATCTAATTCCATATTGTTATAATAATCATCTAGCAACATATTTAAACCATCAATTTTCATTCTAGGATCTAAACATATTGCTAAACAAAATAAAGTAGGTATATCTGACCAATACTTTTTAAATTTAGATTCCATTAAAGAAATAATTTGTGCAAATAAAAGATGATGTCTATATGAAGAAAATACTTCACTAATACGAACTATATGTGAAAGAGTTAAATTACATGTAGGATAATAAACACCGAAAAATTATTCAGTAGCTTTATTAAAATTTTTAAAATTTGAGTAATATGCCCAACAACTAACCAATCATTATTATTAATAGGATCACCAGACATATTTTGATTGTAAAACATTGTAAGGATATCTTGATATCTTATAGTAGACATAAGCATATGATATGTTGAATTCCATCTAGTAATAACATCATCATTAAAAAATTTAAATTCTTGTGTTCTTGCTTTCGAAGAACGCATATATCTAATAACATCTCTTATTTTTCTACATGTATATTTACTTATTTTAAACCATTTTGTACACATAAATTAAGAACATGATAAATACAACGAACATGAAATAATTCACCTTCTAATACTGGTTTAAATAACTGTATAAGGGGAGGGATAACAACATCATTATTACTAGCATTATCAAAACTAATCGAATTTTTTTTATCATTTATATTATAGAAAGATGTTACAAATCTAATAGCAGAAAAAATGGCAACAGAAGTGTGTGGATATTCAAAAACTTGAAAACTAATTATTCTTTTTTGTAAAATAAAATTTTCATCAATCCAATGTGCAGTAAAACAAATATAAGAATTAGTAGTATGTTGACTAGACCAAACATCAGATGTTAAAGAAATTTTTGATTTATTATTTTGAAAACTAGTCATTATATTTTCTCTATATATAAAAAATAATTTTAAAGCATCACTTTTCATTGTATTTCGAGTAATTTTTTTATATTTTGGTTGTAAAGTATTTTGAATCCAACTAGAAAATCTTGGTTGATCAACAAAACTAAAAGGAGATTCATTTTGAACAATTAATTTTGCAAATTCTCGACGTTGAAAATCATGATCATACGAAAAAGCTGTTAAACCAGAAGAAGATAAATTAAGAATTTGTTGAGCTTGTGTAACCTTAGTGTCATGACCCTTTGCATGACGTAATAAATGACCAGTTCCTCCGGTTGTTGAAACCGAAAGAATTTTTTGACATTTTTTGCACCGGGCTTTTGTTATGGTGCCATCAGGTTCAATAATTTTCTCAAAATATTCTCAAACCATACTTTTTTTTCTACCTGATGGACATAAATTAATAGATGGACTTATCTCTATATTTTGATTTTGTTGAGTGGTAGGAGTAGCAGAAGATATTTCTTCTAATATATTTGATCCAATTTGTGGAGTATAACCTGAAAAATCTCCATCCGTCATTAGTAAAAATTAAAAATATAAAAAGTATAAATATTATACTAATCAATGAAATAAATTGAAGAGATTAAAAAAAATTAACAACAATCTTGAATCCTTGGCTTCTTGATGAGCTTAAAATGTTGTTGATTGTTGAGAGTAAGAGAGTTGAGAGTTGAGAAATGAGAGTTGAGAGTTGAGAATTGAGAGAAAGAGTTGAAGATGAAGATAGAAGAAATGAAGAATGAGAGGAGGTATTTATAGGAATTTTTTTTTAAAATAAAATATTTGTCAGCCCGAGCCAACTCTGGCTCAGGCCAACCTACCTCTGGCGTTGGCAGCGCCGACGTAGGCCTCCCATGCTCGCCCAGAGCACGGGCACACGGGCCGTGCTCGGCCCGCGTGCCCAGAAGGCGAGCCCGACCCGTCTTCTGGGCACAGTTGGGCCCGTGCCGCCCATGGGCTAGCCCAGCCCATTGCCACCTCTACCTGTTGCCCAGCTTTAATTAGTGGACGGAAGTCCAGTCAAAGAGGAGGGTTGACCCAAATGAACAATGCCCTGTGACAAATGAAGAATATCTTGACCTCGTCTTCTCTCTTCCCCCAAAGTCTGTTTTTGCCTTTTTGGTTCTGGACTCTGGGAAGTTGGCGGACGACTTTGCAACTCGTGCTTAGGTTTCCCAGCCAGGATGTACTGTCTTTTTGTCTTATTGTCTCAGAGGACCAGCTGCTGGAGAAAAGAGAATTTTTTTTGAAAGAATTTTCTTCAAGCTCTGGTAAAAATCCTGCTTTTCGACATAATAAGATATGGATGGCGCTTGGTTCCATCCGCAGCAGAGTTTCCAGAGCAGCGGGTGGAGGCCGAGGAAGAAGGCTTATAGGGTTGGCGGTGGAGCTTCTAGTAGATCGATTGCCCCTTTTTATCAATGGCTCCGGATAGTGACCAGATGTGGGTGTTGCAGGTGAGGCAAAGCTTGGAGACTTGCACGCAGACCTTCAACGTCCGGAGCGCAGGTGAGGCAAAGCTTGTAGAGCTCGAGGAGCTCCTCGAGCTGAATGAGGAGCGCGCTCGTCACCTCCTACGGCAACCGGGAGTTCTCGGTGAAGAGCACTGCTGCCACGGGGTGGGAGGTCCCGTCGGAAGCTTATAGGATGGTGCGGGTGGCTAAAGAGAAAATGAGAAGAAAACAGAGGAGACAAAAAAAATGATATTTTTTTAAAAAATAATAAAATATTAATAAAATGGATTAAAATAATAAAATAATAATTTACGTAAGATAAAATTTATCACGTAATCGCCGTTAACTGCTAGATCAGTCAAAATCGTCAAAAATGACTATGTATGCTAAACGGGATAACAAAATGATAGTTCATGTATTTCCTTGCTAAAGAAAAAAGTTAATGCTAAAAATGAGAGAACGTTCAAAGTTCGTTTTTTTTTTTTTGAATATTTACTCTACTTATTATTAAAATAAAATTTTGCTATTATTTACCTAAATTGATCTTAGAATAAATTTTGAATAATGCATGTTGTGGCCGATTAACTTAATTATTATTATGTGCTAATTACATGATCACTACAAACAAAACATAACATCATCGAACAGATTTAATCGGTCGATACTAGTAAAAAATTCATCGATAATATTGTTACCGACAGATATTTCGTCGGTAACATCCATCATTAAAAGTCTGCTAGGTAATACTGACTGATTGAATCCGTAAGATGTCATCTTACATCTTATATATTAATTAATTGGTTGACTTAGTAAGTTTACGCTATGACTTTATTTTTAACCTTTTTAATAGGTTTTCTGCCTCAAGGGGGTGCTCGCTGAGGCGCCCCTTGCAGTTTAGCGGTTTTCTGGTGGATTGCCCGCGTCTCCTCACCAATTTGGCATCTTTCCCCATCCTTGGGGTTCCCTCGCACCTATTCCCCTTTTTGGGATACCTATTTGAAGGGTTGTCGCTCGACAACTCTTCAGTTCTATACTTACTCTCTCTTTAATTTTCTTTTTTACTACTTGCCTCTAATTTCCTTTTGATCCAAATATTCTACTCGTGCTTTTGATCTCTCTGAGATTTTGAGGAGTTTCTGTCTATTCACGACCTAAAGGCAATCATGGTGCTCTGCTGTAGTATTTCAAATTGGTATTATAGATTCTTCTTCTGCGAATCAACATGGAGAAGAGGATGATGCAATATTCTTCACTGATGATGAATTGAATGAGAACTGCAATCCTTCCTCTTTCTGTTTAATTGGAAAACTTTGGTGAGATCGTTCATCTTCTCAGTCCACTATTCTATAGTCCACCCCTTAGCAACAAAGGGGTGGTGGCGCAGTTGGCTTGCGCGTAGGTCTAGCTTTCATCTTATTTAAATTAATTTGTCTATGTTGTACCTGCTTCAGTTTTAGAAATATTTAAATACAAATTTCCTAATTTTTGTATGATTCTCACATTTCAAATTTGATATCTCAAATTAGGATTCAAAACTGAAAATGTGTAAAAGATATCAAAAATTGAAAATGATTTTAAATTTTTCCAGGTGAAAAATATAGAAAACATTATACGAAATATAAATGCACATACAATAAATATAAAATTTTCTAATTTTTATTAGGTTTTGATTTTTTAAAAAATGTTATTGGGATACTAGCTAGACATATAAATATAATAATAAAAATAGAAAAAGAAACTAAAAGTAAATCCGAAGTATTCGTACCTTCTTGTCTAACATTAAGTTAAAAATAAAAAATATGAAATGTAAATTTGGTCCAAATTTAGATATAACTACAATCGCTTGCAGCTAGCTTGATTAATTTGTCAGGTTAGGAGATTACCTAACTAGTTTTTAGTCGCTCGTCAGCTACTCTGATGCGATCCGTCAACTCGCGATCATCAAGTTCAGCTCTTCTTGAGTGGGATTTGAGAGGGAGATGATGGAGATTGGGGGATACGGGGGAGAAGCATAGAGGGGCGGGAAGAAGAAGGGAAAGAATTTTAACGGAATTCACGTATCAATTGCTTTATTAATTTCTCAATCAACTATTTATATGGTTTGTACATAGTATTAATGAAAACATTTTACATGGCGTAATCACGACTCTAGTGGGCCGACTCCTTATTCGCAGTTCTGCTCGAGTGCGGCTTGCCAACTCAGCATTCCGATGTTGCTTCGTTGCTTGACACGTGTCTTGTGTATCCGCCTTGATTCCACCCTCACTCCGTTGACGAGCACCTGAGCTGCTCGTGACATTACCCCCTCCTTGAAAAGAAACCTTGTCCTCAAGGTCCAAAGAATGGTCATCGTCGTCTTGTGCAGGCGACAGCCGGCGTCCCCCTGCGCGGTTAGCCCCCATATCTAGTAATGGGAGTGGAGTCACTTGCATTGTCAGGTCTCCTTTGCATTGTTTAAGGACCGAGATATGAAATACTAGGTGTGTTTTCGCTGCTTCATGAACCTCGAGCTTGTAAGCAACCTTGCCGATCTTTTTGAGAACTCAAAAAGGTCCGAAATGCCATGGGCTTAGTTTCTGTTGTTTTTGAAGGCGAATAGATATCTGACGGTAGGATTTTAGCTTTACAAAGACCCATTGGCCTACTTGAAACTCCTCATCCCGACGATGTCTATCTACTTGGCCTTTAATGCGCAGCTGAGAGTGCTCCAAGTTAGCTTTCAGCTGCTTGAGAATGGCATCGTGTGACATCAATTCATTATCAACACCCAGATTGGTTGCAGTGCCACCAGCATACTGTATGAGCCGTGGAGGTTCCCTACCATATAAAGCATGGAAGGGAGTCATCCCAGTCGAGGATTAGAAGGAGGTATTATACCAGAATTTTGCCCAAGGCAAGAACTTGTCCCACTTAGCAAGCTCTTCAGAGGCAAAGCATTGGAGATACATTTTCACACATAGATTTAGAGCTTCAGTTTGTCCATCCGTCTGTGGATGGTTGGCCGAAATAAACAGGAGTTCTGAACCTTGCAGTTTAGCTAGTTCACGCCAGAATGCACTTGTAAAGTGGTTATCACTATGGATTTTGGAAGACCATGAAGTTTAACTACCCCTGACAAAAATACTTCTGCAACCAGTTTTGTTAAATACTTCTTTGGCAAGGAGAAAAAATGCTCGTACTTAGTTAGCATGTCGACAACCACTAGGATCACTGATCTTCCATTCGACATAGGCAAACCAATTATAAAGTCCATTGATATATCTTCAAAGACCTCATCAGGTATGGGCAATGGTTGAAGTAAGCCTGCAGCATTGAGCTGCTCGACTTTCATTCTTTGACAAACCTAGCAATTTGCTACAAATTGTCTGACATCCTTGCATATATTTGTCCAAAAAAAATTAGTTGATAGCCTATGATGAGTTCAAGCTATCCCTGTATGTCCTCCCACTTAATAACTATGAAATTCTCCAAGAAGTCTGGCTTTGATTGATGCCTCATCAGGGATAAAAATTCGACCTTGATATAAAAGAAGGAAAAATGAACAAATCTAACCCAACTTTTAATTTGCATCAATTATAACCTGCACTTACGAATTTATATTAATTCTAACCTCCCGTCTACTTGCTGTTAATCGCCCCGTTAGTTGCTGACGTAGCATCCTAGTCAGCAACTTAGTTTATATTTTTTTAACCTGAACTTGCTACGTCAGCCTATTCCAAAAAAATAAAAAAAAATATAAACTAAGTTGATTTTAAAATTGATAAGTCTAACTCATACTTTGACAAAATTAACAAATCTAATTCGCCTTTTAATTTGCATCAATTATAACCCGTACTTATGAATTTACATCAATTCTAATCTCCCATCTACTTGCTGTTAATCGCCCCGTTAGTTGTTGACATGGCATTCTAATCAGCAACTTAGTTTATATTTTTTTAACCTGAACTTGCCATGTCAGCCTATTCCAAAAGAATAAAAAAATATAAACTAAGTTGAATTTTTTTAATCCAAACCTTCCACGTCAGTCTATTGGTGCGTGGCCAGAGCCACCAACACCATGACCACCCCAACGGTGCGACGGGGCACTTCCGCTTCTCGGCGCTGAAGGGCAAGATCTTGAAGTCAGGCCCGTGGTTTATTTCCACTCTCTACTACTTGCCTTCACCTCCGTCGGTAGTAGGTGTCGCTTTGGTTGAAACTCGTCGATGTCGCCTTCACCCTACACGCGCAACGCCGACATCGACGAGTTTCGATCGGAGCAGCACCTACTACCGACGGAGGTGAAGGCAAGTAGTACAGAGTGGAAATAAACCACGGGCCTGACTTCAAGATCTTGCCCTTCAGCGCCGGGAAGCGAAAGTGCCCCGGCGCACCGTTGGGGTGGTCATGGTGTTGGTGGCTCTAGCCACGCACCAATAGACTGACGTGGAAGGTTTGGATTAAAAAAATTCAACTTAGTTTATATTTTTTTATTCTTTTGGAATAGGCTGACATGGCAAGTTCAGGTTAAAAAAATATAAACTAAGTTGTTGATTAGGATGCCACGTCAACAACTAACGGGGCGATTAACAGCAAGTAGACATGAGGTTAGAATTGATGTAAATTTGTAAGTACGTGTTATAATTTATGCAAATTAAAAGGTGGGTTAGATTTGTCAATTTTCCCAAAAAAAAACAACTTAATTTATATTTTTTTATTCTTTTGGAATAGGCTGACGTGGCAAGTTCAGATTAAAAAAATATAAACCAAATTACTGACTAGGATGCCACGTCATCAACTAACGGGACGATTAACAACAAGTAGACGGGAGGTTAGAATTGATGTAAATTCGTAAGTACGAGTTGTAATTGATGCAAATTAAAAGACGGGTTAGATTTGTTAATTTCGTCAAAGTATGTGTTAGATTTGTCAATTTTCCCATAAAAGAATGCCATCCTTGATCTCATGTGTTTCCAACAATTTCCCTTTTTCCACATGCTCATGAAAATGTTTCAATTCTCCATTAGTTTTATTGAGGTGTCTAATTTTGGTTAAGAGTCCAAATTCAGGTTGAGAAACATGCATAACAATGAACTCAGCTTCTCGAGACAAGGCATCTGCAGCAATATTAAACTTCCCTACTCTATACTTTATTTCAAAGTCATAGCCTAATAACTTCATGAGCCATTTGTGTTGTTCAGTAGTTTGAATGACCTGTGACTGCAACTCTTTTAATGATCCATGGTCAGTCAAGATAATGAATTTCATGCCCAAAAGATACTGTCTCCATTTTTGAACCGCCCTGATAATAGCAAACATCTCTCTCTGGTAAGTCGAAGCAGCTTGCATTTTGGAAGAGAGTTTTTGGCTGAAGTATGCAATAGGATTGTTATCCTGTGATAGGACTGCACCTATGCCTGACGCTGAAGCATCAGTCTCAACAATGAACAATTTGTTGAAATCAGGTAAAGCTAACACTGGTGTGTTACTTAAAGTAATCTTCAAATTTTCAAATGCTATTTGTGCCTTATCAGACCACTGAAATGCCTACTTCTTAAGCAAGTCAGTTAAAGGAGCAGCTATTTGAGCAAAGCCCTTTATGAACCTTCTATAATAGCCTGCCAAACCTAAAAAACCCCTCAATCCTTTAATGTTCCTAGGTACTGGCCATAGCTGCACCGCTTCAACTTTAGCTGGGTCAACTTCAATACCAGCATGAGTAACCAAGTTACCCAAGTATTCAATTGATTGACAACAAAAAGAACACTTACTTTTCTTTGCTACTAACTTGTTTTCCCTGAGGAGTTGTAGTACTATCCTCAAGTGTAACTCATGGTCAGCTATAGAACTGCTGTATACCATAATATCATCGAAGAAAACTAGTATGAATTTTCTCAAATAAGGTTGAAATATTCGATTCATGGCCGGTAGCTTGGAATGTTGAATGTGCATTTGATAACCCAAAGGGCATGACTAGGAATTCATAATGTCCCTCATGAGTCCTAAACGCAGTCTTAGCTGTATCTGAAGCATGGACTCTAATTTGATGGTAACCAGCCAATAAATCTAGTTTAGAAAAGATTTGACCTCCACCCAACTCATCAAATAACACTTCTGCAGTAGGGATAGGGAATCTATCCCTCATAGTCACTGCATTTAAAGCTCTATAGTCCACATAAAATCTCCATGTCCCATCCTTCTTCTTAACGAATAAAATTGGGGATGAGAATGGACTGGTACTATGTTGAATCAGTCCTTCACTGAGCATATGTGTAACTTGTCTTTCTATTTCCCCTTTATGAAAGTAGGGATATTTATAAGGTCTTACATTCACTGCAGGGTGATTTGGAGCTAGATGAATCTTATGGTCAGTTTCCCTAACAGGAGGTAATCCTTTTGGTGGAGTGAAAACATCTTCGAAGTCATTCAACAAATTTTGCAATTCAGGAAACTGATAGCTATTGTTGTTTGTATTTGTAGGAATCAACTCAAGCTGATGCATTTCCATAACAGCTTGAGTTTCACAAATCTTAGTTAAAGTGCTGCATTGGATAGCTCTAGCATTTGGAGAATGTTCTCCCTTCCATCTACATGGGTTGCCTTGCAAATTAAACTCAAATGTCAAGCTGGCAAAATCCACAAAAATGCCCTCAAGGGCTACAACTCAAAAAGATCAACAAAAGTGTATGACACACTATCAAAAGACTAAACTACGACCCTAACTAGGACTGCTAGGAGATCATACGGCTTCTCTGCCCACCAGCTGCACCAAGTGCTCCAGCCCACCTCATTGGTCAGGCTCTACAAAACAAAACAACGACAACGAATGAGTTCAAAGAACTCAATGAGCCATTCTACCAACCCTCACAAAAACAAACATCACATATAAGATGCATGAGGTAAAATTCCTAACTCAAGTAGGAAAAGGCCACAAGGGAGTGACCAGCAAACAGACCATCCGGCCACTACCTGCCCGAAGGCAGCCAACACCCTGACGGTGAAGATCAACAGGTCTAAGACTATCATGCCCTACGGCAACAACACATACTAGGATAATCGGGAAGGTCCTCCGAACTTATCCTAGTATAAAGAAACTTGGGAGCAATCGGGAAAGGCCCTCCGAACTTGCTCCATGAGACGCGTAGGAATAATCGGGATTCGCCCGTCCGAACTCGCCCCTTTAAGATATCATAGGAGTTATTTGGTAGGCCCTTCGAGCTTACTCCTAAAAGATATACCAGGAATAATCGAGAAAGGCCCTCCGAACTTATTCCTTAAAACCACCTCAGGGATAATCGGGTAGGCCCTCCGAACTTATCCCACGAGGCCAAACCAGAACATTCGAAAAAGGCCCTCCGAACTTGTTCTACAAAGACAATTCGTCATCGAATTTCAGAAGAAAAAAAATTAAGGACTCACTTAATCATTAAACAATGAAGGATAACACTCCCTCATATCCTGCTCCACCTCCAGGAGGCCTCCTGGCTGGAATGGTGCTCCCATCTAACCTTAACCAAGGGGGTATTCTTAGACCTCAACCATCTGATATGCCGGTCTATCACCTCAACTGGTCGCTCCTCATAGGAGACTGTTGCATCCACCTCCACTACAGTAGGCTCAATCACATGAGATTCATTCCGAATATATTTCTTCAGCATAGATATATGGAACACTGGATGTACTCGGTCCATACTATGAGGTAAGGCCAACTCATAGGCCACAACTCTCGTGCGCCTGAGAATAGGAAACGACCGAATGAACCTAGGGCTTAACTTTTCTTTCTTACCAAATCTCACCACCCCTTTCATAGGGGATACTTTGAGGAACACCATGCCCCCCTCAGCAAACTCTACCTCCCTGGCCTTTCCATCAGCATACATCTTCTGGCAACTCTGAACTGCTAACATCCTCTCTCTGACTAGTTTCACCTTTTCTACTGCCTCCTCCGCTAGATCAGGTCACATCATAAGGGAATCTCCTCCTTCAAACCAACCTACAAGCGACCTGCATCTCCGCCCATACAATGCCTCAAATGAGGCCATCCCGATGCTGCAGTGATAACTATTATTATAGGCAAACTCAATTAGAGGTAAGTGCCTCTCCCAACTGCTCTCCAAATTTAGGACACATGCTCTCAGCATATCCTCTAGTGTCTGAATAGTCCGCTCCGACTGACCATCTGTCTGAGGGTGGAATGCAGTACTGAATCGAACCTGAGTCCCCAATGCCTCTTAGAAAAACTACCAGAATCGAGCTGTGAACCGAGTTCCCTGATATGAGATAATCATAACAGGAACACCATGATATGAGACTATCCGATCCAAAAATAGCCTCGCATACTGTTCGGCTGAAAAAGATCGTCCTGATTGGTATAAAATGCGAAGTCTTGGTTAGGCGATCCACCATTACCCAGATAGAATCATTGCCCTTCCTAGACTTTGGCAACCCCGTCACAAAATCCATGGTTATCTTCTCTCATTTCCACTCTGGTACTTCTAGATTCTGGAGCAACCCTGCCGGCTTCAAATGCTCAGCCTTCACCTGCTGACACACCAGGCACTTAGACACAAACTCGACCACTTCTCTTTTCATGCCTTTCCACCAATAATTCTGCCTTAGGTCTCGGTACATCTTCGTGGCTCCCGGATGCATAGTATATGTGGACCGATGAGCCATCTCTAGCACCTGCCTGCGAACCTCGGTCATATCTGGTACCACTATCCGGTTCTTAAACCTCATAATGCCCTCCGAGTCAACACTGAACCCATTATCTGCATCTCCCCTCCTGGCCAGATCCTTAGTGAGTGCGCAGAAAGCATGTCAACCAACAAGGATGACACCCTCAAGTGAGCCACCAACACACCAGAAGCTGATAGTGACAAGACTGCCCCGCCATCCAAACATAGGGCCAAATTCTGAGCCAACGGCCACCTCCTGACTGCCAAATGCGCCCAATAGACTTCATGCTCAAAGCATCGGCTACCATGTTAGCCTTTCGTGGATGGTACATGATCGTGCAGTCATAATCCTTCAACAACTCGAGCCATCTTCTCTGCCTCAGGTTCAACTCCTTCTGGGTGAGCAAATACTGGAGCCTCTTATGATCAGTGTATATCTCACAAGCCTCGCCATAAAGCTAGTGACGCCACAGCTCCAATGCGAACATCACTGCTACCAGCTCAAGATCATGAGTTGGGCAATTTTTCTCGTGGACCTTCAACTACCGAGAGATATAATCTCTCACCCTTCCATTCTACATCAACAAACAACTTAAGCCGACCCGGGAAGCTTCACAATAAATAACAAATCCTCCCGAGCCCGAGGGTACTGCTAGAACTGGTGCCGATGTCAAGCGGTCCTTGAGCTTCAGAAAGCTCTCCTCGCACTTACTGTCACACTGGAACTTGAACTTCTTCTGAGTCAGGCGGGTCAATGGCACTGCAATCCTGGAGAAATTCTCCACAAACTTTTTGTAATAACCTGCCAACCCCAGGAAACTACGGATCTTTGTGACATTAGTCGGCCTCTTCCAGTTCTGAACGGCTTCTATCTTTATGGGGTCCACCTTTACCCCTTCCCTGGACACCACATGGCTAAGGAACCCAACACTCTCCAACCAGAACTCGCACTTGGAGAACTTAGCGTACAAGCGGTGCTCCCAGAGTCTTTAGAACCACCTGCAAGTGTTCAGAATGCTCCTCCCTACTCCGGGAATATATCAAGATATCATCGATGAATACTATCACAAACTTATCTAGGTATTCCTTGAACACTCGGTTCATCAGGTTCATAAATATTGTAGGTGCATTAGTCAGCCCGAATGATAACACCAGGAACTCAAAGTGCCCATACCTCGACCTGAAAGCAGTCTTAGGGACGTCACTGTCTCGGATCCTCAACTGATGATACCCTGACCGTAGGTCAATCTTAGAAAACCACTGAGCTCCCTGAAGTTGATCAAATAAGTCATCAATTCTGGGCAGCGGGTACCGATTCTTCACCGTAACCTTATTAAGCTGCCTGTAATTAATGCACATCCGCATAGACTCATCTTTCTTTTTCACAAAGAGCAGTGGAGCACCCCAAGGCGAAACATTTGGGCGAATGAAACCCAACTCAAACAGCTCTTGCAACTGGGACTTCAACTCTCTCAACTCAGCTGGTGTCATCCGGTACGGTGGAATGAAGATCGGCTTCACCCTTGGTTGCAAGTCAATGCAGAACTCAATCTCACTTCTGGAGGCAACCCTGGCAACTTCTCTGGTAACACATTAGAGAACCCGCATACCACAGGCGTCCCCCCAATGTACCTAGCCGCACCTCCATCCCCCTCTGCCATAGACACAAAGGCCAAGAAGGACTGGCAACCGCCCAGAAGTAGCTTCCGAGCCTTAAGAGCTGAAATCGCCATCAACGGCTCTCCCCTTCCCTCATCCTGGAAGGTAAACTGGGGCAATTCGAGCTTACTGAAAGTCACAGTCTTAGCCCTGCAATCCATTGAGGTGAAATGATCCGCCAACCAGTCCATGCCCAAAATTACATCGAGCTCCAGCATCGGCAGGAGTGTCAAGTCGACTATCAACACATGTCCACAAATGACAACCTCGTAGCCGTGAAAGACTATTTCTGCAATCACAGAAATGCCCGTAGGGGTAGACACCACAAGTGCCAAATCTAGCACAAAAGGTACCCTTGACAACTTAGCAGCAAACAAAGCAGACACAAAAGAGTGCGTAGCACCTGGATCAACCAAGACATATGCAATGGCAGACCCAACAACAATATTACTTGACACCACTGCCCTGGGCGCGTCAGCGCCCTCTTGGTCAATAGCAAACACCCGTGCAGCGGGCCTCTCTGAACCACCAGCTCGCTGGCCTCCTCCCTGAGTCTGACCCCTCTGAGCTACGGAACCCACTAACATCGGTGCCTTGCCTCTGGTCTGATCAATCCTTTTTGAAATACTCAGCTTGCCCATAGCTGAAACATACCTCCGAACGTCCCCAGCAAGCCCCCGAGTGCCTCATGTGACCTTGGTAACACTGCTACGGCCCAGATCTCCACTGCGAACCTCCAGATGATGCCCTTGGTCCTGAACCCATGTTATGACCTCCGCCCCGTGGTGGATCTGTTGTCCTGAAAGTCCCCTCTGAGTGAGCTGGCCGACCCCGTGAATACTGGGGCCAAAACTTTTTCTTCTGGGGACCATCATGCCTGTCTATTGGTACTAGCGCCTCCATCCGGAGCGGCTTATCTACAACCCGAGCAAAGGAAGTATCCTCAGTGTAATGGATCAATCTGGCAATCTGTGGCCTCAACCCCTCAACAAATCTCTTGACATTGGCGGACTTTGTGGCTATCATAGTGGAATGGTACTTCGAGAGTCGAGTAAACTCCATCTTATAATCTATCACCGACATACTGCCCGTCTGACGCGGTAGCTCAAACTCTTTCCCCCGCTTGTCCCGAACGCTCATCAGCAGGTACTTCTCCAACATAGCAGCTCTAAACTCCTCCCAGGTAGGGGGTGGTGCATCTGCTGCTCTGCGGTCCCTCCAGGTGTGAAGCCAATCCTTGGCTGGACCTCTCTGTTGTAACCCGATCAATCGAGTGGTCGTCTTAGAATAACAACCAAGCTCCCTGCACAGCTCATAGCAATCTCTCAATAAATTGGTGACCACCACCTGCTGATCTATCCCTGTATACTCCGGTGGCCTAAATGCAACAAAGTCTGCATATGAAGGTGCTCTGGGGGCTATGACCACCGGTGCTACTGGCAGGACCACCTCTGGTGCTACGGGTACTGCCGGTATTGGTTGTGGCTGCTGCCTCAGCTCCTTCTCCCTACGAAGCACCTCCGTCAGCTCAGCCACACAGGCCTGCAACAGAACAATCATGAGATCCTATCCCACATCCTCTCAGGCTTGCGGTGGTCTCCCACGACCTCAGCCCCTGCCTCGGCCTCAGCCTCAACTCTCAGTAGAGTTGCTGTCACTACCGCTCCTTGCGGCATCAAAAGCATCCATCGATCTAGAATCACCAGAAAGAAAATATCAAAATTTAGACAATTAATTCACCCTAAGTCATTAAGTAAATAAACCACAAGTCACGCTGAGGTGCAGACTTAGCCCATTGATCTCATAGCATACCCCTATCGTATACTGACACACTAGCAATGCCCTATACAGTGACAACTCTAGGTCGTAGTTAGACTGAACCACATGCTCTGATACCATATTGTCACGCCCCAAATATAGGGTCACGTGACCGGCCAGGGTATACGTGTCAATACCTCGCAGCCTAACTCATGCATATGCCAACATCATTAGAATAAACATTAACGAAAAGAAATCAACAAGTTTTTATCTCATCTAGAATCAAAATAGAGTTCATCATAAACCAATTTTAACAAACGAAATAAATGCGGAAATAATACATCAAGTCCAACAGACCAAATACAATAAAATCTGAATAAAATGACATAAATGCCCTCAAGGGCTACAACTCAAAAAGACCAACAAAAGTGCATGACACACTACCAAAAGATTCGACTACAACCCTAACTAGGACTGCTATGAGATCATGAGGCTCATCTGCCCTCCAGATGCGCCAAGTGCTCCAACCCACCTCATCGGTCAGGCTCTGCAAAATAAAACAACGACAACGGGTGAGTTCAAAGAACTCAGTGAGCGATTCTACCAACCCTCACAAAAATAAACATCGCATATAAGATGTATGAGGTAAAACTCCTGACTCAAGCAGGAAAAGACCACAAGGGAGTGACCAGCAAACAGGTCATCCGGCCACTACCTGCCCGAAGGCAGCCAACACCCTAACGGTGAAGATCAACAGGCCTAAGCCTACCATGCCCTAAGGCAACAACACATACTAGGATAATCGGGAAGGTCCTCCGAACTTATCCTAGTATAAAGAAACTTGGGAGCAATCGGGAAAGGCCCTTCGAATTTGCTCCACGAGACGCGTAGGGACAATCGGGATTCGCTCATCCGAACTTACCCCTTTAAGATATCATACGAGTTATCGGGTAGGCTCTCCGAGCTTACTCCTAAAAGATATCCCGGAAAATATTTAAAAAAGACCCTCTGAACTTATTCCTTAAAACCACCTCGGGGATAATCGGATAGGCTCTCTGAACTTATCCCACGAGGTCAAACTAGAACAATCGGAAAAGGCCCTCTGAACTTGTTCTGCAGTTTGGGAATTAGACATCCAACCTCCCGGGCATAGCTCGCAATCTGGCTCGTCAATGAGCATCTCCTCCATTCATAAAGATATGGCTCACCATGACCTAAGTCAAAATTCTTCCTACGGTATCTTAGGGGTGCTCCTATTGGGAAGTGTCTCAATACTCCAATGCCCGACCCTAACTGCTAGACCCGTAATGTCATAAATCTATGTGGTTTTATTTTATGAATAAACTTTTCATGTTGGTTCATAAAAAATTATGCTGATCCTTTTTCCCAATTTTAATTATATAATTAACATTTAGTTCACCACATTTAGGATTTTGTTTTAGCTTACTGTTCTGCTCGAAACCGATGTATCCTATCCGAATCTGATCTCCAGATTGTGTCCTATGTTTCCAAACTATATTTTATGATCGAAATGATAGGTTATATGACTATGATCAGAGATCTAATTATATCATAACAGCGAAAATAAATATCAGCCCAGATTTAACAAACAACACATAAATCTCAGTTAGCTGGAATTTTCAGCACAACATGAAATAAAATCCGAATTTTACAGAATTAAATTCCTAAATTTATAACATCACAGATTCATGTCATCATGCCCATCACACATATAATCTCATAATTTTTACTAATTAAAAACTAGCATACAGGTTTCCTTAATCAAGAATCAAGGTAACAAACTAGATTATAACATCAAGAACATCTAAAATTTCAAGGTGATATCATAATCAAGATTCCACAATACTAATTCTAAAAATCTCAGATCATACATTAAACACATTCCCCATGATATAAGATCTAAATTAATAATCTAAGCATGACATGGAAATCAAGAAAAACCCAAAATCATCACCTAGGCATTTCATCGAACACCTTGAGGGCACCCTAATCTCCACCTTGGCCGAGTACCCCTAGGAGAGTTCTAGGGTTGCCGAGCCACCTAGGGGAGTCCCCAGGGTTCTCTCTCACAAATCCACGTAAGATTCAACGGCTAAAACACGAGTTCCAACAGAAAAACAACCCCAAAAGAACATGAGCCGAATCGGCTCAAGAACACGATGAAGAAACCCGAGAAGGAGGGGTAAAACCACTCACCTAAATAAGGAAGGGATTGGAGAAGAAAATCCAATCAACGGTGGTTCAACCCAAAGGAGAGGAAGGGCAGGCGGCGGCTCCTCCCAAGCCATCGGCTCCAAGGGGAAAAAGGAAAGAATGCAAGAGGGGGCAGCTAGCTTGCTGGCGGCTCCCTCGACTTGGCTCCACAAGGAAGGAAGAGAGGGGAAAGGGATGAAAGGCTTGGCGGCTGGCTGGCGGCTTACAAGAGAGAGAGAGGAAGGGGGCAGCTGGCTGGCTCCTGCAGCTAGCGGTTGGCGGCTACCCTCGTTCCTAATGCTTGGGTGACTCCAAATAGGGAGCCACATGCCAAGGGGAGGGGGTTTTATACTCCCTCCTCAACCCTAACCCCTCTAAACCTTTTATCCAACCTGCATCCATGCCTCAAGCCGAACCCGAATCCGCTAACTTAAATTAACTTAATTAATCATATTCTCCACGTAACGATCCAATACATGCACACAACATAGAAATTAAATACATTAATCGACACAAGCAAAAATTACATAACCCATATTTTTTACTTACCCGAGTTCGCCAACTCGCACTGGACCATGAGTCGACTCGACCTCGAATGAGTCCGCTAGGCTGGCAACACAAACCATAAGAGGAAAATAAAATTAAAATATCTAGGATATTACAGAGGTACTTCAACATTCTTGATTGGATGAAATTATGAGTACTTCCACCATCCACGAGTACTTGTACATTTTTACCTTTGATTGTTCCCGTGAATCTCAAAGTGGTAGGGGAAAAGCACCTAGACAGAGCATTGAATGAAATAAGGGATTGTTCAGAATTTTCACCACCCGGTATCTCATGTTCTACCTCAGTGTCATCTATTGATAAACCATCATCAAGCATGAATAGCTGAGGAGACTTACATTTGTGACCATACGAATATTTATCATCATAGTAGAAATATAGGCCATGTTCCTTTCTTTTCTGTGCCTCAGCAGCTGAAATTCTTTTGGGTGACAGTCTGCTTTCCGCTGATGTAGCAGTCGAAGCAAAAGGTGTTATGGACCATGCTGTAGTACTAGTACATAGCATGCTCTTTGCAGGAGTTGGTAACAACCCTTGAGTCTTAGCTGGTGTATACTGGCTTGGATATTTCCTTGCTACCGCAGCCTTGGCCTCACATCTCTTGGCCAAAGTCACTGCCTCGTGCATTGTGGTTGGCTGAAATGATAATACATCAAACATAATATCGGTTCCTAGCCTCGAAATGAAACAATTGACCAAGAAAGACTCAGGCAAATCCGTGGTCCGCAAGGCCAACTCCTCGAATCTGGTCTCATAGTCTTCAACCTTACCCACTTGTAGCAATTTTGTCAGCTGGCCCTCAGGTGGCTCAAGGTCAGTAGGTTCAAACCATTGGCGGATTGCTTTAACTAAATGTCGCCACCTCGAAAGTTGCTTCCTTTTCTACATCCAACGGAGCCATCTTCGTGCCATTCCGTCCATCCGGAACGAAGCCATAGTGACCTGATATTGATCCTCTGTAGAATAAAAATCGAATAAATCCTCAGCCGTCGCAATCCACTCTTCAGCATTAGAGCCATTGAATAGGGGCAGTTCGATCTGCGGTGGTTTAGATGGGAATGGAAATTTATCTTCGTCGGCACCATCCCCTTTTGTTGCCATCTGCCATCGAGGCCTTTGACAGCTAGTACTGCCTATAGGTGACTGTTTTGCCTTAGCCTTATTCCATTGTATCATCTGGTTATTGAGCAACCCAATTTGGGAGGAGATCATTTGCAAAATTTGTTGTTGACCTTCAATTGCTTGTTGTTACGATGTCACATTAGCTCTCAGACCTTCAAGCAATTGATCATGACATGTATTGACCTCCTGCAATGCAATGCTCTAATAGACTCGGCTAGCGCCTGATAACGAGTCTCCATTCCAATCGACCAAAGCGGAAGAGGACGATGAAAGCATCAATGTCAGGTTAGGAGATTGCCTGACTAGTTTTCAATCACTCGTCGGCTACTCTGATGCGATCCGTCGACTCGCGATCATCCAGTTCAGCTCTTCTTGAGTGGGATTTGAGAGGGAGATGATGGAGATTGGGGATCTAGGGGAGAAGCATAGAGGGGCGGTAAGAAGAAGGGAAAGAATTTTAACGGAATTCATATATCAGTTGCTTTATTAATTCCTCAATCAACTATTTATATGGTTTGTACATAGTATTAATGAAAACATTTTACATGATGTAATCACGGCTCCAGTGGGGCTGACTCCTTATTCGCGATTCTCATCGAGTGCAGCTTGCCAACTCAGCATTTCGCTGTTGCTTCGTTGCCTGACATGTATCTTGCATATCTGCCTTGATTTCATCCTCACTCTGTTGACGAGAACCTGAGCTGCTCGTGACATAATTTTTAAGAAATAATTAAAAGGGAAACAAAAATTTAGCTATGATGTATACTGGGAAAGGTAAAAATTTAGATTGCACTATCATAGTAAAAAAATAAAAATTGTTCAATTCGAGCTCAAATTCAACTCAAATAATAGAATTTCCTAATTTTTGTATGATTCTCACATTTCAAATTTGATATCTCAAATTAGGATTCAAAACTGAAAATATGTAAAAGATATCATAAATTGAAAATAAATATCGTCAAAAGGTGATTTTAAATTTTGCACAATATAAAATTTTCTAATTTTTATTAGGTTTTGATTTTTTTAAAATATTATTGGGGATACTAGCTAGACATATAAATATAATAATAAAAATCGAAAAAGAAACTAAAAGTAAATCTGAAGTATATATAAGTTCTTGTCTAACATTAAGTTAAAAAAAAAAAATCTGAAATGTAAATTTGGTCCAAATTTAGATATAAATATAATCCCTTGAGTTCGCTTGATTAATTTTTAAGAAATAAAAGGGAAATAAAAATTTAGCTATGATGTATACTGGGAAAGGTAAAAATTTAGAATGCGCTGTCATAGTAAAAAAATAAAATGGGTTCAATTCGAGCTCAAATACGATCCGCTTGATAAAATAATTGACTCATTAATTTTATAGGCCAACCTATTGACCTAATTAAAATGCTCAAACTGACATTAATAGTAGCACACTCATCAAGTTTTATAAGCCAATACCATATTCAATATACTCTCAATATGGGACTAAATTGGGGTATTACAATCTCCCCCACTTATGTCTTGACATCCTTGTCAAGACCCAATTTGAGTCTAACACAGTCCAGAATTGCACCCAAGTTGAAGGCATGTGAGGCATAGCCTAGTAGCGGCTCCACCACAACTCCTAGGTGGCCCTTTCTCAGATAGGCTCCCCCACCATGCCCAGGACTAGGTCATGCTCTAATATCATTTTGTTAGGATCCCCTTGATGGGATAACTAACTCATCAACTTCATAGACCAACATATTGGCCTAATTAAAATGCTCAAAAGTTGATGGTAATACACCCATTGAGCCTTATTAAATGATTAAAAATAAGGTTGGTCCCTACCGTTAACGGATTGAAAATAAGCCGAAGTTATTAAATTTTTTGTTACTAAGATTGGTCCCTACCGTTAGTTAATTACATAACACCATTAAAAATAATTAAATGACCACATTATTTTGTTCAATCTTACGATTAATTTAGCATAAAATTATTCTATTAAATGATTGAACAAAAATAATGTGGTTTTGTGGCATTAATGCAATGAATTGGCACACATACCCACGATTATTACATTGAACCCTAATTATAAACGAAAATCAAACCTTAAATCATTGGAGTAATCGAATCTAACACAATAAACACACATACACGGGATGGAGTTTTTATCGTTGAAGTCTTGATTTTAGATTTACAATGATGAGAGTAAATGTTTTTTTTTTCAACAAGGCAAGTGTGATTGTATTAAAAAAAAGTAAATAGTGTGTAGAGGGAAAGTTCATTAGTCAATCACCATAGTGCAGAGGGGCCCCAAAACTCACCTTCGGCAATGCCATCAGCGAGAACTGGACCCAAATACTAGGAGTGAAGGTCACGCTACGAAAAAAATGTAGCAAGCAAAAAGGAGATAGCCCACAACCCGGGGGCGGCAAGAAAGTCGCAACGACTCAAAAGACAACAAGAATTAGTAATAGGCAGTAGATGCCAAGTCCTACAGCTCGGGACGAGCTCAAATAGGCAAAAGCAAAGGAAATGAACAGTAGCCCAGCAGTTGATGTCCGACTGCTTCTCCACCTGTAGTCGGTCGACCGGAGCTTCGACTGACCCCGACTCACAGGTCAGAGTGTTATTTAGTTGAAGCCTTGATATGTTTAGTTTAGTAAGAGTGTTGTCGTTTCATGATTTTGGCATTTTCATGTTGATAGTATATGTCACTTAGGAAACTTCTGTTAACGACAGTTGAATAGGAAGTTGCAACTGCTACTAAAAGAAAAGTAAGAATCAAAACGAATCCACACGAAAACACAAGAGGTCTGTTTACGCAGTTCAGTGACAAAACCAATCACCTAATCTGCAGGGCACTCACCAGATAGATACCCAATCCACTCTCTATAAGTACAAAATTAGTCCTTTGGATTTCACACCTGAAATTAGACTATAGTACTACATTGAATTGGAAATAACAAAAACCTATTTGTTATTACAAGTAAATACCAACTTGCCTCTCAATGACATCCCAGCCACAGAGTTCTGTCCTCCACAAAGCCTTGTGTTATAATGAGCTTTCCACCCGAAACTAATCTTCTCCTAAAGATAAGAAATGTCGATTGTTGCCTTTCTGCACTCAACAGTTTGCACTCAGCATTCTCAACTCCTCTCAATAATTGGCAATGCAATGTACGTACATGGAGAGAGTCGCAAATCAGATCTTTTCATCTGAATTTATATGTGTCAACTGAAAGATCTGAATCAATGTTGTTCATAACTATTTGTTTAATGAACCCATCAGTTTTAACAACCAACAGTCATCGATTAAAAAATAAATAGACAACGCATAACTCCTAAAGACCATAAAGATCAAAGAGTAACGTCTCAAAATTATTTAAAGCAGATATTCGGGCAAATAAAGAATTAATGATAACTAAAAGATCATAGAGACAATAAAGAAAATCATCATTAATAAAGCCGACCAAGAGTCATTACTCTGTAGGAGACAAAAAGTCATCTATCTGCGATGCATCTTTGACAAGAAAACCATAGGTTGCTAGAGCAGTTGAGATTGTCTTCACACAGTTCAGACCGTTTTCAACATATGCAGAGTTCCTCATAGTTATGGCTGAATCATTACTTTTGCCAAATACAAGCAACATACAAAGGCCAAGACTAACATTCTCCTCCTATGGCCAACACTAACATTGTCCCCCTTTTTGGCCTAATAAGCCAAATGAGAGAAAGCTGTCACTCAGAGCATTCAGGACTTAACGAACCAGAGGCCCTTCCAGTATGTACAGATGTAGAACTAGCAGAACCAGCTATGAAATATTTAAGAATCATTTTCTCAATAGAGATTACCTGTAGATGGCCGGAGCTGAGCCAAGCACACTTGTGTTTTAAATAGATCGTCACGAATAGCTCTTTCAGTTATGGATGCAGGAGCCAGTAGAGGTCCAAGGCTTTGGATGCAAGAGCTGAAGTTATGTCAGCAGTAGTTGGAACAGTGACTGTTTGAAGTTTTGCATCAGTAGTTTTAACTGCTTGAGATATAGTTTCAACTGTGACTATCTTAATCTTAAGAACTAGAGAAAACAAAATAGGTCCAGTCTTTCCTGAAATTGAGTCAAGCTCTTCATCAGCAACAATAAAGAAATAGTACCAATATATACTGATTTTAGAAGAATCATCATAAAAAAGAAACATTGACTTCATCTTTTACCCTCCCCCTCAAAAGATAATTCCTCTCCCTCAAGACCAGGAATTTTAGATAGGGATTTGAGGGTTATAGAGTCATACCTCTACCATTTCTTCTTAGAGCACGATCAGAAGCTCTTTTCTTTGATTTCTTTCATAGACGTTGACTTTGAGAGGTAGAAGGTGAAGATATCTTATCAGGAGACGTAATTGGAACATGTGTTTCTATTTTCTCAGAAGGACTTGAAAACACCATTTCCTTTGCCAAAGAAGCATTCATCTCTTTCTCAAGACTCATTTGGCTAGTTTTACAGCCCATCATTGAAACTTCAGATTAAATAGATGAGAGGTAGACAAGAAGACGATTGAAGATTGAAAATGTTAGTTATTTTTTAGACATTGAACCGAAATGCAACACTAAGAGAACATAACTGAGGATATAAATCTCATCTGTTCAGATCCTCATAAATAGTAGCCTCTCGCTGAAAAGAATCAATGAGCAGTAAGAGAGGAATTGATGGTACAAAATGCCTGCCGAAAACCATAATGCGGGAGAGTAAAAAATAACTTTCAATGAACGAGGTAAGTTAAAAAATAATTGAAAGATTCATCAATTATTCCACTCTCCCATAAAAAATTGTGTCACATGACACAAAGTCCTAGAGCATATCTCAACTACTCAAACTTTTCTCCACTTAATGCCTTTGTGAAGATATATGCAACCTGCTTATCTGTAGAAATATACTCTAGTTGCAACTCTTTTCTTTCAACCAGCTCCCTGATGTAATGAAAATGAATATCAATGTATTTAGTGCAAGAATGCATAACAGGGTTTTTTGAGATATTTATAGCACTGGTATTATCACAGTATAGAATCATTTCTTCATGTTTTAAACCATAATCCAACAATATATTTCTGATCCAGATAAGTTATGTGCTGCAACTGCCTGCTGCTAGGTATTTTGCTTCTGCTGAAGAAAGAGAGATAGAGTTTTGCTTTTTATACTTAACCATGCCATCAAATTTGTTCCAATATAGAAGAAGCTGCCTGATGTACTTTTTATGTCATCAATATTGTCAGCCAAATCTACATCAGTATATCCTACTAGACAAAGGTTAGAATTAATAGAATACTAAAGGTCAAAATCCAGAGTACCTTTAACATATTTGAGAATTCATTTGACTGCATGTAGATGAGACTCTTTTGGATTAGCTTGATATCTGGCACAGAATCCAACACTGAAATATAAGTCAGGTATGTTAGCAGTCAAATACAATAAATTGCCAATCATACTTGTTATATCCTGTTTAAAAAAAAAAAAAAAAAAAAAAAAAATTAATTAAAAAATTAAAATTTTGAGTCAATGCTCGGGAAGTGGAAGTGGCAGGTGAAGGCATGGGGAGGTAAGGGAGAGGTGTTCGTTGAAGGGTTTTAAGAAGGGGGCGAGAGGGGGGCTGGTGAAGAGAGATTGAGAAGAGGAGAGGAGAGTAACCTGCAAGCGGAGGAGTCGGCGCGCGTCGTGTCGCTGGTGGAGCTCGTCGTCGACGTTGGAATTGCGAAATCGAGGTAGGAGATCTTCCCCTTCTCCTTTACTTCGGCATTTATCTACCGACGACGACAACGTCGAACTGTGGGGGTTGGCGGCGGGCAATCGCGGGCGCGCAGGCTACCGCAGGTCGCGCGGCCATGTCCGTTGCGGTGCTGGTCGCGTGCAGGTCGCCGCGACGCCGCGTGCGCTGCTGCGCGCTGGCCGTGCGCTCCAGAACACGCGCAGGCCAGCAGTAGCAGCCGGCGGTGCTTGGTGGTGGCCCTCCCGGCCACCATTCAGTCGCCGATGGGTCGGGCCGGTGCCGGAGGCCGAGGAGAGAGCAGAGGTGCCTTCAAGTTGGTCGCCGGCGGCTTGGGGAGCCGCCCGGCGTGGATTTGAGGTGAGCAGAGGAGGCGGCGAGTTGTAGGTGGGACGAGGGGTGAAGAGGTAGACCAGGAGAGAGAGAGAGTCTCGCCGGCGCCGGAAGTCGCGGGAGAGGGCGGCCGTGCCGCCGAGGTGATCGCCGGCGGCCGGGATGGCCGGTCGGCGTGGTTTCGAGCGAAGGAGGGGGGCGGCGTCGGGTGGGAGGTCGAGCGGGAGTGGAGGCGTCGGGTGGGCAGGAGACGAGTGGTGGATATAAATAGTGTTTAGAGAATAGAGCTGTATTATATGAAATTGGGTTAATTTATGAACTTTTGGGGTATTTTTATAGTTGATCGTAGAGTCGTCGGATCGAGTCGAGGTGAATACCAAAGTTATAGATTTTCGCGTGCTGAACGCGATGGTGGTGTCAGATTTTAGATTGGGGATCGTTTGATATGATTTTAATATTTTACTGTTGTTGAGTAAGTGATTTATAGTTGTATTTGAAATTAATTTAGTTGGTAGACCCCGAGTTGTCGGTTGAAGTTAAGGCGAATATCAATCTTGATCGTTTTCGCGTGCTGAACGTGGTGGTGGGGTTAGTTTTCCGAGAAAATATTGTTAGGTTGTTCTTTTAGTTGGTTAGTGGTTGAGATTGTCGAGGTGTTTAAATAATAGTAAATTATTAGTCCGTGAATTTAGTCGATCGATCGGTGTGAAATAATTGTGGATTGGAGAGTTGGTTGATCATGGGTGTTTGGTGATGGGTTGAGCCTGCAAGTCTGTCGACCCTTGTCTGTTGTTGATTTGTCGTCGGAGATAAATTACGGAAATACCTTTGCTTCCATTGTTCGATTTGCTTCCTGAAATTTATTGAACTCCTGTTGCACATCATTGTCAGACATGCCATGTAGAGAAATTGCATGTGTTGCATTTTATTGTTGCTAATTGATGTTGTTTATTTGTTGAGCATGTTATTATCCTGTTGATCATGTCATAATCACTTGGAGTTGTTATATCATTGATCATGATGATGTTTTGTTATTATCATGTTGTTCATGTTGTTATCACTTGGAGTTATTGTATTGTTGATCATGGTGATATACCTTGTTGCACTCTTGGAGTCGAGTTGCATGGTTGATGTCGATCTGGAGGCTACGGCCTTGGAGAGGACTTCGGTCCAGGACCATTTCGGTGTGGTACCCCCCAGGCATGGGAGAGGGTATATATGATATTGACTAGTCGCATGTTGGGCACCTTCGGGTGCGATGATGTCGGACGCGGCATCTGACGGGCTACCTGCTTGGTGGGGGTAGTCGTATCACCGTTGGAGCGGACGGTTGATGCCACTCTGCAGGTGGTAGAGTGCGGGGTTTTTACCCATTGGTCCACACGCTCGATGATTCTGTTGATGTTGTTTAGGAGTAGATAAGAAGTATTTGTTGTGTTCATTGCCTTTGACTGCATCTTAGGCCATGTCGTTATGCATTGTTGAGTTGACACTTGATACTTGTTGATCATATTGTGATTCTCCTACTCAGCATTCGCTGATCTCCGTTGTTTTTGCTTCAGACTTGCAGGGGTGAGCAGTCGATTTGTAGATCGAGGTGTATATAGTTTTTGTCAGCTAGTAGTCAGTCGTAGATGTGGAGCTCTGATGGCGACTGCTTTTGTATTTTGTTTCGTCTTGTCGTTTTATAACGATAAAACTTGATATTGCTATTTTGGAGATGTAATATGTGGAACTATTTGATATTGTTGTTTTATTTTATGTTATGATATGTGGCTTTTCCTTCCGCTGTGCGGTGTTCGAGTCGCCGTCGCGTTTCGGGTCGGGGTCGCCGAGGGCGGGCCCGGGGCCGGGGCGTGACAATTTTTGGTATCAGAGCCTAGGATTTAATATTAGGTTAAGGTTAAGAGCCTAGGTGTCTTACCTTAGCGATAATATTCTATGGTGTAGAAGTTGAAGTTGTAAGCTTTACCTAAATCTTTTTTATTTCATTTTATTTGTAGAGAGGATGTCGAGAGGCAATGTTAGACCTGCGCTGGGTCTTGAGGATCCAGGTGGAGATCATGATCGGGTAGCCGTTCCTCGACGGGCACGGTCTTCTCAGGTAGCGACTCCAACTGTTAGGGGTCGTGGTGGACGGGCGAGCCGGGGTACTCGTCGGACCGGTCGTACTTCTGGTGGTAGAGGTCGTGGTCGTGGTGCCCCTATTCATGTTCCCGTGGAGGAGGTGCAGGACTTTATTCCTGGAGCTGGGGAGGAGGAGGTAGTTGGTCAGGCCGTACCGGTAGTCCCTCAGGCCGTTGGAGAGGGCTCAGCTGTGCATATTCCTACTATGCCACAGCCGCAGTATGTTATGCTTGTACCAGGACCAGAGAGAGGCTTTGCTAGACTGAGTCATGGGAGTCCCGCATGCTGAGGTTCCAACAGTTTGGCAGAGAGCGTTTCGGTAACTTCGGGGGTGGTGCAGACCCTATGGCAGCTAGGGCATGGTTGGCTGGAGTGGAGGATACTTTTAAGGCACTTAGGTGCAAGGAGGAGGAAAAGGTGGATCTGGCCACCTTTTACCTGATTGATGGGGCTAGAGTTTGGTGGAGGGCTCAGGACGCTGCTAGAGGTGGAGCTGATATTTCATGGGCAGAATTCAGAGCTGCATTCTACAGTAAATATTTTCCGATAACATTTCGCCAGCAGAAGAAGCAAGAGTTCCTTGATCTGCGACAGCGAGGTCGTAATGTGGCAGAGTATGAGGTTGAGTTTGACCGTTTGTCAGAGTTTTGTCCGCACATGGTGGCCTCCGAGGAAGACAAAGCAGAGCATTTCTTCAGAGGACTCGACTTTGCTATTCAGGATCGGATGTCTAGTCATGATGATCTGAGAGACTATAGTCGAGTGGTGGCACGAGCACTTCTGGTTGAGAGCACTCACTTGAGGATCAGCCAACTGAAGCAAAAAGATCGTCATGGTCGACCACCACTTCCGCAGGGTGCAGGAGGTCATGTTGGGGGCCAGGGAGGCTTTAGAGCTCAGGCCCAGCCATCCCAGAATAGATCCGTTGGTAGTCATTTCAGACCGCCGAAGAAGGCAAGGACGTTTCCCACTCAGTCGCAGGGATCATCCCAGCCTTCCCAGGCACCTCGAGATCAGTTTTCGAGGGTCACTGCTAGATCTGGAGATCAGATGGGAGTCAGGTCTGACCATTGTTTTAACTGTGGAGACAGTGGACACTTTGCTAGGGACTGTCCTAGAGGTGGCAGTGTGTGCTATCATTGCAAGCAGCCCGGCCACATCAGCAGGAGTTGTCCAGTCGGACGAGCGCAGAGGACTCCGCAACAACAGTCGAGGGGGCAGAGTCAGGGTCAGAAGCAGCCCAGTTATCAGAGACAGTCTAGTCAGACTCAGGCCCGAGTTTTTGCATTGACCCAGGAGGAGGCACATCAGGCGTCAGGTTCAGTGATCAGAGGTATTATTTTAGTGTTTGATTTACTTGCTCATGCATTGATAGATACTGGTAGTACTCATTCTTTTATTTCTCCATCTATGGTTGCTAAATTGGTAAGAGAGCCTACACCTAGATCTAGTGGTTTGTTTGTGCTCACGGCGTCAGGTGATGTGATGCGGTCGAGCCATGAGTTGAAGGGGTGTAGACTCCGTTTGGGAGATGTTGAGATTTTGGTAGACTTGCTTGTGTTAGATTTCTTCGACTTCGATGTTATCTTGGGTATGGATTGGCTTACCGCTAACCATGCTAGAGTCGATTGTCGAGAGAAAGTGGTAATATTTTCTCCCCCGGGACAACCTTGCTTTGAGTTTGTCGGATCAAGGGAGCGGGTGGCACCGATTATTTCGGCTTTGCAGGCTAGGCAGTTGATGGACCGAGGGTGCAATGGCTTTCTGGTGTCATTAGTGGGCACGTCTATTGATGAGCAGCTTCAGATCGAGAGCATACCGGTGGTTAGAGAGTTTCCAGATGTGTTCCCAGATGAGCTACCAGGCCTACCACCGGAGCGACAGATTGAGTTCTGTATTGAGTTGCAGCCTGGTACAGCTCCTATTTCGAAGGCACCGTACCGTATGGCACCTAAGGAATTAGAGGAGCTTAAGGGGCAATTGCAAGAGCTTCTAGATAAGAGATTTATCCGTCCTAGTGTGTCACCTTGGGGAGCTCCTGTCCTATTTGTGAGAAAGAAGGATGGATCTTTGAGACTCTGCATCGACTACAGACAGTTAAATGCAGTGACCGTCAAGAACAAGTACCCATTGCCTCGGATTGATGACCTGTTTGACCAGTTGCGAGATACTTGTGTGTACTCGAAAATTGACTTGAGATCCGGATATCACCAGTTGAGGGTGAGAGAGCAGGATGTGCAGAAGACTGCTTTCCGTACGCGTTACGGGCATTTCGAGTTTTTGGTTATGCCATTTGGGCTAACTAATGCTCCTGCAGCATTCATGGATTTGATGAACCGTGTATTTTTAGAGTACTTAGATCGGTTCGTGATTGTTTTCATTGATGATATTCTGGTGTACTCCAAGTCAAAGGCTGAGCATGAAGAGCACTTGAGGATTGTTTTAGGTGTACTGAGGAGAGAGCAATTGTTTGGCAAATTGAGTAAATGTTCATTCTGGCTAAAAGAAGTCAACTTCTTGGGGCATGTGATTTCTGGTGCTGGTATATCAGTGGATCCGCAGAAGGTTGAGGCAGTGATGAGCTGGCAGAGGCCAAGGACGGTCCATGAGATTCGCAGTTTCCTTGGACTAGCAGGCTACTACCGTAGATTTGTAGAGAGTTTCTCGAAGATCGCCGCACCTTTGACTCAGTTGACGAGAAAAGGTGTGAAGTTTATTTGGAATGACAATTGTGAGGCTAGCTTTCAAGAGCTGAAGAAAAGGCTTACTACTGCACCTGTGTTAGTGATTTCTTCTGGAGGAGATGGTTTTGCCTTGTACACTGATGCATCCATTCAGGGCCTTGGTGCTGTTTTGATGCAGAACGGGCGAGTGGTAGCTTATGCTTCTAGACAACTTAAGGAGCATGAGAAGAACTACCCAGTGCATGATTTAGAGTTAGCTGCCATCATATTTGCCCTTAAGATGTGGAGGCATTACCTTTATGGTGTCACCTTTGAGATATTCACAGATCATAAGAGCTTGAAGCACCTATTCACTCAAAAGGAGCTGAACATGAGACAGAGGAGGTGGATGGATTTTCTTAAAGATTATGACTGCACTATTAATTATCATCCTGGCAGGGCGAACGTAGTGGCAGATGCCTTGAGTAGAAAATCAGTGGGGATGTGTCAGCATCTCAGAGTTGCAGAGTCAGAGCTGATTAGACAGTTGTCAGAGCTTAGCTTGGACTTGGTGGGTCAGACTCAGAGTGGAGTGCTTGCACAGTTGATCGCACAGTCGCCGATAGTGGAGCGGATTCGACAGTGTCAGATGGAGGACCGTCACTTTCAAGTCTTTGCTCAGGAGGTGGAGCAGGGCACTCGTCTGGACTTCTCACGAGATAGCTATGGTACCTTGTGGTTTCGTGGCAGGCTTTGTGTTCCTGAGAAGCACCCAGTGAAAGAGGAGTTGTTAGAGGAGGCTCACAGGTCTCGTTTTGCTATCCACCCAGGCAGTTCGAGGATGTATAAGGACTTGCAGAAGTCTTATTGGTGGCGTGGGATGAAGAGAGATGTTGCAGAGTATGTGGCGAGATGTTTGGTATGCCAGCAGATAAAGGCCGAGCATCATAGACCGGCTGGGAAGCTCCAAAATCTCCCTATCCCTGAGTGGAAATGGGAGCACATCACTATGGACTTTGTATCTGGACTTCCGAGGACGCAGAAGGGGCACGACTCGATATGGGTGATCGTGGATCGATTGACAAAGTCATCTCACTTTTTGCCGGTTAAGAAGACTTTTTCTTTGGACAGATTAGCTCAGCTCTATTGCGTGGAGATAGTGAGGTTGCATGGTATACCTGCTAGCATCATTTCAGACAGAGATCCTCGATTCACTTCACAGTTTTGGCAGAGTCTTCAGAGGGCCTTAGGTACTGAGCTTCGGTTTAGTACAGCATTCCATCCGCAGACCGATGGACAGTCCGAGCGCACTATTCAGACATTGGAGGATCTTTTGCGTGCTTGTGTTTTGGACTTTGGAGGCAGCTGGGAGAGTCATCTACACTTGGTGGAGTTTGCATATAATAATAGCTTTCATTCGGCTATTCAGATGGCCCCGTTTGAGGCTCTTTATGGACGGAGGTGTCGGTCCCCAGTGCTTTGGGATGAGGTGGGTGAGCGACGTCTTTTGGGACCGGAGATGGTCCAGCAGGACGTTGAATTGGTCCAGAGGATTAGGCAGAGGTTGCTCACATCTCAGAGTCGGCAGAAGAGCTATGCAGATCGGCGGAGAAGGGACTTGGAGTTCTCGGTTGGGGATCATGTGTTCCTCAAGGTGTCCCCGACTAAGGGTGTGATGCGGTTTGGCAAGAAGGGAAAGCTTGCACCGCGTTATATTGGTCCTTTCGAGATCTTGGAGAGAGTAGGAGCTGTCGCTTATCGGCTAGCATTGCCACCTTCTTTAGCAGGAGTGCATAGCGTCTTCCATGTCTCTATGTTGAGGAAGTACGTGTCCGATCCTTCCCATATTTTGCAGGAGCCAGTCATGCAGATTAGAGAGGACGTGAGCTATGAGGAGTTGCCAGTGAGGATTCTTGACAAGAAGGAGCATCATCTTCGCAACAGGGTCGTCTCATTGGTCAAGGTGGGGTGGCAACACCATTCAGATGCAGAGGCGACTTGGGAGCACGAGGAGGATATCCGAGGACGCTTCCCCCATTTGTTTAGCTGATCAGGTATGTAAATTTGGAGGACCAAATTTCTTAAGGTAGGGAGGATGTTATATCCTGTTTAAAAAAAAAAAAAAAAAAAAAAAAATTAATTAAAAAATTAAAATTTTGAGTCAATGCTCGGGAAGTGGAAGTGGCAGGTGAAGGCATGGGGAGGTAAGGGAGAGGTGTTCGTTGAAGGGTTTTAAGAAGGGGGCGAGAGGGGGGCTGGTGAAGAGAGATTGAGAAGAGGAGAGGAGAGTAACCTGCAAGCGGAGGAGTCGGCGCGCGTCGTGTCGCTGGTGGAGCTCGTCGTCGACGTTGGAATTGCGAAATCGAGGTAGGAGATCTTCCCCTTCTCCTTTACTTCGGCATTTATCTACCGACGACGACAACGTCGAACTGTGGGGGTTGGCGGCGGGCAATCGCGGGCGCGCAGGCTACCGCAGGTCGCGCGGCCATGTCCGTTGCGGTGCTGGTCGCGTGCAGGTCGCCGCGACGCCGCGTGCGCTGCTGCGCGCTGGCCGTGCGCTCCAGAACACGCGCAGGCCAGCAGTAGCAGCCGGCGGTGCTTGGTGGTGGCCCTCCCGGCCACCATTCAGTCGCCGATGGGTCGGGCCGGTGCCGGAGGCCGAGGAGAGAGCAGAGGTGCCTTCAAGTTGGTCGCCGGCGGCTTGGGGAGCCGCCCGGCGTGGATTTGAGGTGAGCAGAGGAGGCGGCGAGTTGTAGGTGGGACGAGGGGTGAAGAGGTAGACCAGGAGAGAGAGAGAGTCTCGCCGGCGCCGGAAGTCGCGGGAGAGGGCGGCCGTGCCGCCGAGGTGATCGCCGGCGGCCGGGATGGCCGGTCGGCGTGGTTTCGAGCGAAGGAGGGGGGCGGCGTCGGGTGGGAGGTCGAGCGGGAGTGGAGGCGTCGGGTGGGCAGGAGACGAGTGGTGGATATAAATAGTGTTTAGAGAATAGAGCTGTATTATATGAAATTGGGTTAATTTATGAACTTTTGGGGTATTTTTATAGTTGATCGTAGAGTCGTCGGATCGAGTCGAGGTGAATACCAAAGTTATAGATTTTCGCGTGCTGAACGCGATGGTGGTGTCAGATTTTAGATTGGGGATCGTTTGATATGATTTTAATATTTTACTGTTGTTGAGTAAGTGATTTATAGTTGTATTTGAAATTAATTTAGTTGGTAGACCCCGAGTTGTCGGTTGAAGTTAAGGCGAATATCAATCTTGATCGTTTTCGCGTGCTGAACGTGGTGGTGGGGTTAGTTTTCCGAGAAAATATTGTTAGGTTGTTCTTTTAGTTGGTTAGTGGTTGAGATTGTCGAGGTGTTTAAATAATAGTAAATTATTAGTCCGTGAATTTAGTCGATCGATCGGTGTGAAATAATTGTGGATTGGAGAGTTGGTTGATCATGGGTGTTTGGTGATGGGTTGAGCCTGCAAGTCTGTCGACCCTTGTCTGTTGTTGATTTGTCGTCGGAGATAAATTACGGAAATACCTTTGCTTCCATTGTTCGATTTGCTTCCTGAAATTTATTGAACTCCTGTTGCACATCATTGTCAGACATGCCATGTAGAGAAATTGCATGTGTTGCATTTTATTGTTGCTAATTGATGTTGTTTATTTGTTGAGCATGTTATTATCCTGTTGATCATGTCATAATCACTTGGAGTTGTTATATCATTGATCATGATGATGTTTTGTTATTATCATGTTGTTCATGTTGTTATCACTTGGAGTTATTGTATTGTTGATCATGGTGATATACCTTGTTGCACTCTTGGAGTCGAGTTGCATGGTTGATGTCGATCTGGAGGCTACGGCCTTGGAGAGGACTTCGGTCCAGGACCATTTCGGTGTGGTACCCCCCAGGCATGGGAGAGGGTATATATGATATTGACTAGTCGCATGTTGGGCACCTTCGGGTGCGATGATGTCGGACGCGGCATCTGACGGGCTACCTGCTTGGTGGGGGTAGTCGTATCACCGTTGGAGCGGACGGTTGATGCCACTCTGCAGGTGGTAGAGTGCGGGGTTTTTACCCATTGGTCCACACGCTCGATGATTCTGTTGATGTTGTTTAGGAGTAGATAAGAAGTATTTGTTGTGTTCATTGCCTTTGACTGCATCTTAGGCCATGTCGTTATGCATTGTTGAGTTGACACTTGATACTTGTTGATCATATTGTGATTCTCCTACTCAGCATTCGCTGATCTCCGTTGTTTTTGCTTCAGACTTGCAGGGGTGAGCAGTCGATTTGTAGATCGAGGTGTATATAGTTTTTGTCAGCTAGTAGTCAGTCGTAGATGTGGAGCTCTGATGGCGACTGCTTTTGTATTTTGTTTCGTCTTGTCGTTTTATAACGATAAAACTTGATATTGCTATTTTGGAGATGTAATATGTGGAACTATTTGATATTGTTGTTTTATTTTATGTTATGATATGTGGCTTTTCCTTCCGCTGTGCGGTGTTCGAGTCGCCGTCGCGTTTCGGGTCGGGGTCGCCGAGGGCGGGCCCGGGGCCGGGCCCGGGGCCGGGGCGTGACAATACTTCTGTATAGACTAGGGTCAACACATTTGCCTTCATCATTTTCAATTTTTCATGAGTAGAGATAGGAGTTCTAACGGTCTTGGAACTGTCTACACCAAACTTGTGAATAAAATTTCTTGCATACTTACTCTGAGAGATAAATATGTCATCTTTAGATTGCTTTACCTAAAAACTAAGAAAATAACTCATGTCTCCTACCATGCTCATTTCAAACTCATATTTCATGTCATCCACAAATTCTTTAACACAAATTTCAGAGGTTGAACCAAAAACTATATCATCAATATAAATTTGAACAATTACCAATTGAGATCCATTTCTTTTGATGAACAAGGTCTGATATGCTCTTCCTCTTTTGTAGCCTTTCAAGAGCAAGAACTAGGTGAGTCTCTCATACCAAGCACTAGGAGCCTATTTAAGATCATATAAAGCTTTCTTCAATCTGTACACATGGTCTGGATGAGCAGAGTCTTCAAAGCCTTTTGGTTGTTCAACATAGACTTATTCATTGAGAATTCCATTAAGGAAGACAGCCTTAATATCCACCTGAAATAGTTTGAACTTCATACAATAGGATAAGGCTAGAAGTAACCAGATAGATTCCAATCTTGCAACTAGTGCGAAGGTTTCATCACAGTCCATACCTTCAATTTGATTGTAGCCTTGACCAACAAGATGGGCTTTATTTCTTACAATGTTTCCAGCTTCACCAGTCTTGTTCTTAAACACCCATTTAGTTCCAATAACATTGATATTTTCAGGTCTTGAGACAAGTTCCCAAACATCATTGGCCTTTGTGTCTGCGGCAGAGGAAGGCGAAGGTGCGGCTAGGGACATCGAGGGGATGCCAGTGGTGTGCGGGTTCCCTGATGTGTTTCCAGAGGAGTTGCCAGGGTTACCTCCAAAGAGAGATATCAAATTCTGTATCGATTTGCAGCCAGGGGTGAAGCCGATCTCCATTCCTCCGTATCGGATGACACCAGCTGAATTGAGGGAGTTGAAGTCCTAGTTGCAGGAGCTGCTTGATCTGGGTTTCATTCGCCCTAGTATTTCGCCTTGGGGTGCTCCAATGCTCTTTGTAAAGAAAAAGGGTGGGTCCATATGGATGTGCGTTGATTATCGACAGCTTAATAAGGTAACAGCGAAGAATCGGTACCCTTTGCCCAGGATTGATGACCTATTTGATCAACTTCGGGGAGATCAGTGGTTTTCTAAGATTGACCTGTGGTCAGGGTATCATTAGTTGAGGATCTGGGATAGTGATGTCCCTAAGACTGCTTTGAGTTCCTAGTGATATCTTTCGGGTTGACTAATGCACCTACAGCATTTATGGATCTGATGAACCGAGTGTTCAAGGAATACTTGGATAAATTTGTAATTATGTTCATTAATGATATTTTGATTTACTCCAAGAGCATGGAGGAGCATTCTGAGCATTTTAGGGTAGTTCTGGAAACTCTCAGGGAGCACAGGTTGTACGCCAAATTCTCCCAAGTGCGAGTTTTGGCTGGAGAGTATTTGGTTCCTTGGTCATGTGGTGTCCAGGGAAGGGGTAAAGGTGGACCCCGCAAAGATAGAAGTAGTTCAGAACTAGAAAAGGCCGACTAATGACACTGAAATCCACAGTTTCCTAGGGTTGGCAGGTTATTATAGAAAGTTTGTGGAGAACTTCTACAGGATTGTAGCGCCATTGACCCGCATGACCCAGAAGAATGTCAAGTTCGAATGAGACAGTAAGTGCGAGGAGAGCTTTTTGAAGCTCAAGGCCCGCTTGACGTCGGCACCAGTTCTAGCAATACCCTCGGGCTCAGGGGGGTTTGTTGTTTATTGTGATGCTTCCCATGTCGGCTTGGGTAGTGTGCTGATGTAGAATGACAGAGTGATAGCCTATGCCTCCATGCAGTTGAAGGTTCATGAGAAGAATTACCCAACCCATGATCTTGAGCTGTTGAAGGACTATGACTGCATGATGATGTACCATCCAGGGAAGGCTAATATAGTAGCTGATGCTCTGAGCAGGAAGTCTATGGGCAGTCTGGCGCATTTGGCAGTCAGGAGGAGGCCGCTGGCTCAGGATTTGACCATATGTTTGGATGACGGAGCAATCTTGTCAGTATCATATTCTAGTGCGCTGGTGGTCCACTTGAGAGTGCAGTCCACATTGGTTGATATACTGCGGGCAGCGCAGGAGGAGGATGTTTTTACGCACTCACTAAGGATCTAGCCAGGAGAGGAGATGCAGATAATGGGTTCAGCGTGGACTCGGAGGGCGTCTTGAGGTTTAAGAATCGGATTATGGTACTAGATATGGCCGAGGTTCGCAGGTAGGTGCTAGAGATGGCTCATCAATCTACCTATACTATGCATCCAGGAGCCATGAAGATGTATCGAGATCTCAGACATAATTATTGGTGGAAATGAATGAAAAGAGAGGTGGCCGAGTTCGTGTCTAAGTGTCTGGTGTGTCAATAAGTGAAGGCTGAGCATTTGAAGCCGGCAGGTTTGCTCCAGAACTTAGGGGTATCGGAGTGGAAATGGGAGAAGATAACCTTGGATTTCGTGACAGGATTGCCAAAGTCTGAGAAGGGCAATGATTCTATCTGGGTAGTGGTGGATCGCCTAACCAAGGCTTCGAATTTTATACCGATCAGGATGACCTTTTCAACTGAGCAGTAGGCGAGGTTGTTCTTGGATCAGATCGTCGCTTATCATGGAGTTTCTATTATGATCACCTCAGATTGGGGCACCCAGTTCACGGCTTGATTTTGTCAGTCCTTCCAGGAGGCGTTGGGCACTCAAGTTCGGTCCAGTACCGCATTTCACCTTAGACAGATGGTCAATCAGCGGACTATTCAGAGACTGGAAGATATGCTAAGGGCATGTGTCTTAGACCTGGAGGGCAGTTGGGAGAGGCACTTACCTCTGATTGAGTTTGCCTATAATAATAGCTAGCACATCAGCATTGGAATGGCCCTATTTGAGGCATTGTATGGGCGAAGATGCAGGTCGCCTATAGGCTGGTTTCCGGCAGGGGATTCCCTTATGATGGGACCTGATATGGTGGAAGAGGTTGTGATAAAAGTGAAGCAAATCAGAGAGTCGCCAGAAGATGTATGCTGATGAAAAGGCCAGGGAGGTAGAGTTTGCTGAGGGGGACATGGTGTTCCTCAAGGTGTCCCCTATGAAAGGGGTGGTGAGATTTGGTAAGAAAGAAAAGCTAAGTCCTAAGTTTATTGTGTCATTTCCTATTCTCAGGCATAAGGGAGCTGTGGCCTATGAGTTGGCCCTACCTCCTAGTATGGACCGAGTACATCCAGTGTTTCATGTGTCTATGTTGAGGAAGTACATTCGGGATGAGTCCTATGTAATCGAGCCTACTGCAGTGAAGGTGGATTCAATAGTCTCTTATGAGGAGCGGCCAGTTGAGGTGCTAGATCGGTAGATCCGGAAGTTGTGGTCCAAGGAGATCCCCTTGGTTAAGGTCAGATGGTAGCATCATTCTAGCCAGGAGGCCACCTGGGAGGTGGAGCAAGATATGAGGGAGCGTTATTCTTCATTGTTTGATGATGTGGTAAGTCCTTATTTTCTTTTCTAAAATTCGAGGATGATTTTTTTTTAAGGAGGGAGGATTGTAATATCCTATATATTTAAATTTATTATTTTTCCTCTTATATGTGTTTGCCAGCCTAGCGGACTAGTTCGTGGTCTAGCCGAGTCGACTCATGGTCCGGAGCGAGCTTGCGAACTCGGGTAAGTAGGATATGAATTTATGAATTTATGAATTTGTAGGCTTGGGTAGTTGAGATTATTTAATTTGATGTTGTGTGTGCATAATTGCTAATTATGTTCATATGGGTATTTAATTAATTGCTTGTGATTTATTAGAATGAGTTTAATTAAAATATTTAAGTGTATCGGGTTAGCGGGTTTTGGTTTTGGCTTAAGGTGCATGCGGGTTGTGGATTAAGGGTTTAAGGGGTTAGGGTTGAGGTGAAAGTATAAAACCCCCTCCTCGTGGCTTGTGGCTCCTATTTTAGAGCCACCCAAAGGTTGAGAAAGGGAGTCAGCCGTCAAGCCAAGCCAAGCCGCTAGCCCCGTTTCCCCTCTTCCCCTTAGAGCCACCGCCACCTCTAAGCCAAGCTGCCGCCTGAGCCAGCCTTTCCCCTCCTCCTCTCTCTTCCTTCCCTTTGGAGCCAAGCCCAGATGAACTAGCCGAGCCAGCTCCTCTCCTTCTCCTCTCTCTCCCTCTCTCCAAGCCGATGGCTTGGAGTGAGCCGCCGCCCCTTGGAGCCTCTTCTTGGGTTAAGCCGCCGACCTTTTGAAGCCGGATTTGAGGGCCGTCATCCAGGATTTGTTCCTTAGTTCTTCTTTCAATTAAGGTTAGTGGTTTACCCTCTCTCTATGGGATTTTAATCAAATTCTTGAAGTCGTTCTTGACGGCTTGGTATTTATGCCTTGTTCTTAGATTTTCTTCGAGTTCTTGCCATATTTTCTTGATGTGGAAATCATGATTTATTCTCCCAATTTGGTTTCTTGATTTTTGGATTGTGTGCTTAGGATTAAATATGTGATTTTGGATAAAAATCATGCGGTAGAATTAAGATCTTGATATTGATGCCTTAGGGGTTCTTGAGAAGGGGGTTCTTGATCTTAATGCTTGACACTTGATTTGAGTGTATGGGTTCTTGTTAATCTTGATAAAAAACATGATTTCTGAGAATTAATTCTTGAGATTTGAATTATGTCCTAATGATAATTTAGGGGTTTATTTCTGTTAATTTTGAAATTAATTCTATAAGTATGCTAAAATTGCATGTTGCTGGAATTGTATGCTGGGATGATGAATCTGTGTTGGTTTTAATTTATTTGCTGTGATGTATGTATATGTGTGAATATAGTCATGTAACCTATCGTTTCGACCAGAAAATATAGTTTGGAAATATAGGACACACTTTGGAGACTAAATTCAGGTTAGACACAGTAGTTCTGGGTAGAACAGTAACCTAAAACAAAACCCTAATTGAGATGATCTAAATTTTAATTATATAATTAAAATTGGGTTAAAGGTGAGCATAATCTGTTATGAACCAACTTATAAATTATGCATGAAATAAAACCATATGGGTTCATGACATTACGGGTCTAAGGGATAGGGGTCGGGTTTGGAGTGTTGAGACGTTTCATAATGAGGACACCGTAGGAGAATCTTGACTTAGGTCTTGATGCGCCATATCCTTGAGCATGGCGGAGCAGCTCAATTAGGAACCGGGTTACGGGCTACGCCCGGGTGGTTGGACGCTAAATTTCTAATCTGTAGAACAAGTTTGGAGGGCCTTTCCCGATTGTTCTGGTTCAGCCTCATGGGATAAGTTCGGAGGGCCTACCTGATTATCCCCGATGTGGTGTTAAGGCATAAGTTTGGATGGCCTTTCTCGATTACTCCTATGATATCTTAAAGGAGCAAGTTCGGATGAGCAAATCCTGATTGTCCCTACGCGTCTCGTCGAGCAAGTTCAGAGGGTCTTTCTCGATTGCTCCTGAGTTTCTGTATACTAGGATAAGTTCAGAGGGCCTTTCCCGATTGCTCCCGAGTTTCTGTATACTAGGATAAGCTCGAAGGGCCTTTTCCGATTATCCTAGTATGTGTTGTTGCCTTCGGGCATGGAGGGCTTCGGCCCAATGCACTTCTTTAGTATGTGTTGTTGCCTTTGGGCAAGGTGGGCTTAAGCCTGATGCACTTCTTGGAGGGTTAGATGCCTTGGGCATGGGTGACCTGTCGGCCTGGTAGCTAGTCACCCCTTTGTGACATTGCTCTTTAGAGATAGATTTTATTCTTGTTATCTCTGTGTTTTATTTGTGAGGGTTGTTAAAATTGCTCGCTGAGTTCTTTGAACTCACCCGTTGTCGTTTAATTTTTGTTTTGTAGAGCCTGACCGATGAGGTGGGCCGGAGTACTTGGCACAACTGGAGGGCAGTGGAGCCGCATGATCTCACAGCAATCCGAGTTAGGGTCGTAGTCGAGTCCTTTGGTAGTAGTCATGCACTTGTATTAGTTTGATTTGGAGTTGTAGCCCTGGGGGCATTCATGTCATTTATTTCAGACTTTATTTGTATATGAAATTTTGAATTGTTGAACTTAAACTGTTATTTCCGCACTTTACGTTTAATTGAGCTTCTTGAAATAAAACTATGTTTTGGTTCGCTTTTTATATAAAACAAAACTTGTTATTTCTTTTCGCTATATTATTGTTGAGTTAGCATGTGCATGGTTTAGGCTGCGGGGTATAGACACGTATACCCTGGCCGGCCACGTGACCCTGAGTTGAGGCGTGATAGGGTCGGACACTAGGATCTCACCCATAGGCCCCTAAATAGGGGTCGAACACTAGGATCTCACCCATAACTCTAGTCTCAAACACAATGAGACACATCCATAACTAAGATATATGATAACAACATAAATGAACATGTGTCTGAGTCAAACCAAGTCTCTGAGGACTGTTATAGTCCTTCCCGTCAAATAGGGGTGAGCATCGATCAGTTCGGTTAATTAACTGAATCGAACTTTCGGTTAACCAAACCGAATTAGAAAATTTTTGTTAACTGTTTATTGAACCGAAAAAAATTTGATTAATTCGGTTCGATTAATTTACCGAATTTACCAAAAAATATGGTGAAAATATATATATATCAAGATTTGAACTCTTGTCAATGACATAAATTATAACACCTTAACCATTAGAGCAAATCAAAGTTTAACATGTAAATCACTAACAGCACCTATATCTCTAACTATAAATAAAATAAAACTAACAATTATCACTTACCAAAATTTGAACCTAGGTTGATGGGATAAAAACAAACTATCTTAACCACTTTGGCATATCACAGCAAATGTATATATTTTTATTTTATGTAATATATAAAAGTATTCGATTAATTCGATAATTAACCGAACCAATCGATTAATTTATCGAACCGAATCGAAAACCGAAAACACAATTTTTTTAACCGTTAACCGAACCAAAAACTATTCGGAAAATTCGATTCGGTTAATTCGGTTCGGTCGGTTAATCGGTTAATTCGGTTAATCGGTAAAATTTGCTCACCCCTACCATCAGACTCAGGTATGTGCACGTGCATCCCTATATTGGCCCTACCACGGGCTCTAGTCCTTTAGCAGTGTATTCTATGATTCCACCCAATTATCCCAAGCACATAAATGTCTAAGTGTTCACAACATGACACCCAGTAAAACATTAGGTTCTCTTGCCTAAGTACCAAATTTAGCATAAAGCTACCATTTAATATCCAAGAGATTGAAATTACCCATGCTGCAATTTACAATTTAATATTTCAATAACCTGAGATTTACAAGAATATATCCCCGTAATACTAAACTGAAATGAGATAATAATCTCTAAAATTCTCCACACAAAGGTATAGAATTTTAAGTGCAACATCGGTTTACGCAAAATCGATAACCAAAAATCATAAGGATCAGCCTTTACTTTTGTAATACGCCTCTACCCTTAAACTATATTTTTAACATCATTTATTCTACAATTATCTACTATTTTTACATATTTAAATCCTACCTTTTGTTTACACACCAAGACGAGCAAATAGAGGATTTCCTTCAATCCAATAATCCGGTTTCTAGGGGTCGGTGCTAATTTCCAAATTACACTTTCACCATCTAAATTATATTTCCACACTTTTTAAACTGAATTAACCACTATAATTACATAAATTAATTGCACTTTAGCTTAGACACCAAAATGAGCAAACTTAGGATTCCTACAAGGCTGTTATAGGTCGGCCCTTAGGCATAGGATCGACTCTAACCCTTGTCATACACCCACCATCCTGTTCATTGAGATTAAAAGAAAATGTTAATATTCCAAGAAAAATCGGAATTAAATTATCACCACACCGAACCAATATTTTCAAGAAAACTACTCCCTTCCCTTAGTTTTCGTACTTGGCCGGCCCTTTCATACCCAACACCACCTTTTTCCAACAAATATATCAAGGAATGATTTCTTAAAAACCTCATGTAAATTCGAAATTAATCATTACCATAAAACCATTAATAAAACCAGAATTTTATTCAACATATTTCCCTACGAAGTTCAGCCGACCCTATGGGTTTAGGGACAACCCTAGCGCTACCGCACCTTGACATTACAAGCATACCATCCTTCATCTCAATTCATACCAAGCAAGGTGAATTTCCTCTACAATTCATACCGAGCAATTATCTAAAAACATCATAATTAAAATTTCACCCAAGCCAAATCAAAATTTACATGAAAACCCCTTCTCTTGTACCCTATTTGGACGGCCCTAAGGGCCTAGGGTATCCTCTAGGGTAGAGGTGGCAACGAACCGTGCCCGGGTCGACCTAGGCCCGAGCACGAGCAAGCACAGCCACCTCCGGGCCGGGCCGGGCACGGCCCGAATGTTTGACAGCCAAGCCCAGCCCGGGCTCAGGCCGGCCCGAAAATTAATTTTTTAATTTAAATTTTTTAATTTAAATTTTTAAATTTTTAAATTTAAATTTTTAAATTTTTAAATTTAAATTTTTAAATTTTTTTATTTAAATTTTTAAAGGTTTAAAATTTAATTTTAAAAATTAGTGGTTACGGGTGAATTTTGAACTTGGACCACTAATTTTATTAATCATTGTACTAAATTTTATTATATATTTTTTAACACATTTTTTATATGTGACATTGTAACGCAGTACAAATTAATTTAAAAAAAATAAAAATCAAATTATAATTAAATTTTTATTTATCTTTAATACAAAAATATTCATCCAATGATATAAATTATAGAAGGATTAGATCTACGTAGTTCTTTTTATATTTTTAATCACCCGTAGTTTCAGTGATTTAACTTGTACTTGGACCAGCAGCACCAGCTTCGCTTGTTTGAGCTTCCTCCTCTCCCAATGATGAAGTGTCATGTCCTCCCTTATCTTGTAATCTATCTTCAGCATCCAACCAATTTTTTAAGCAAATGCACATTTCAACCGTTTCTTCACTCATTCGGCTCCTTTTTTCGTCGAGAATTCTATTTCCTGCACTAAAACAAGACTTGAAAGCTACTCTAGACACAAGAACAGTTAGTATATCACATGTCATGATTGAAATAATAGGATACATATTTTTTTGTTTTTTCCATCATGCTAAAATTTCATTATCATCTATTTTTTTAGAATGATTATGATCTAGAAAAAAAAGTAATTCATAAAAATTAGTAGATTTAGTTTTTTTTATTCTACGACCGAGTTGAGAATTAATATTATTTCTATCATCATCTCTTAATCTAGAAGAAGAAAGTATTGTCTTATTTGTAATTGTATCACCAAATTTTGAAGCGTAAAATATAAACATAGAATTCAATAAATTCGAAATTTTAATTTTTTTTTCTTCAATATTATCTAATTCCATATTGTTATAATAATCATCTAACAACATATTTAAACCATTAATTTTCATTCTAGGATCTAAACATATTGCTAAACAAAATAAAGTAGGTATATTTGACCAACACTTTTTAAATTTAGATTCCATTAAAGAAATAATTTGTGCAAATAAAGCATGATGTCAATATGAAAAAAATACTTCACTAATACGAACTATATGTGAAAGAGTTAAATTACATGTAGGATAATAAACACAGAAAAGTTGTACGGTAGCTTTATTAAAAAGTTCTAAAATTTGAGTAATATACCCAGCAACTAATCAATCATTATTATTAATTGGATCACCAAACATATTTTGATTGTAAAACATTAATTGTAAGGATCTCTTGATATCTTATAGTAGACATAAGCATATGATATGTTGAATTCCATCTAGTAATAACATCACCATTAAATTTTTAAAATTGTTTATTAAAAGATTGACATAATTTTTTAAATTCTTCTGTTCTTGCTTTTGAAGAACGCATATATCTAATAACATCTCTTATTTTTTCTACATGTATGTTTACTTGTTTTAAATCATCTTGTACACATAAATTAAGAACATGACAAACACAACGAACATGAAATAATTCATCATCTAATACTGGTTTAAATAATTGTATAAGGGGAGGAATAGCAGCATCATTATTACTAACATTATCAAAACTAATCGATTTTTTTTTATCATTTATATTATAGAAAGATGTTACAAATCTAATAGCAAAAAAAATGACAACATAAGTGTGTGGATATTCAAAAACTTTAAAACTAATTATTCTTTTTTGCAAAATAAAATTTTCATCAATCCAATGTGCAGTAACATAAATGTAAGAATTAGTAATACATTGACTAGACCAAACATCAGATGTTAAAGAAATTTTTGATTTATTATTTTGAAAACTAGTAATTATATTTTCTCTATATATAGAAAATAATTTTAAAGCGTCACTTTTCATTGTATTTCGAGTAATTTTTTTATATTTTAGTTGTAAAGTATTTTGAATCCAACTAGAAAATCTTGGTTGATCAACAAAACTGAAAGGAGATTCACTTTGAATAATTAATTTTGCAAGTTCTCGACATTGAAAATCATGATCATACGAAAAAGCTGTTAAACCAGAAGAAGATAAATTAAGAATTTGTTGATCTTGTGCAACCTTAGTGTCATGACCCTTTGTATGACGTAATAAATAACCAGTTCCTCCGGTTGTTGAAGCCGAAAGAATTTTTTAATATTTTTTACACCGGGCTGTTGTTATGGTGCCATCGGATTCAATAATTTTCTCAAAATATTCTCAAACCATACTTTTTTTCTACCTGATGGACATAAATTAATAGATGAACTTATCTCTATATTTTAATTTTGTTGAGTGGTAGGAGTGGTAGCAGTAGCAGGAGGTATTTCTTCTAACATATTTGATCTAGCTTGTGGAGTATAACTTGAAAAATCTTCATCCGCCATTAGTAAAAATTAAAAATATAAAAAGTATAAATATTATACTAATCAATGAAATAAATTGAAGAGATTAAAAAAAATTAACAACAATCTTGAATCTTTGTCTTCTTGATGAGCTTAAAATGTTGTTGAGAATGATTGTAAATGAACTTAGATTGTTGAGAGTAAGAGAGTTGAGAGTTGAGAATTGGGAGTTGAGAGTTGAGGATTGAGAGAAAGAGTTGAAGATGAAGATAGAAGAAATGAAGAAGGAGAGGGGGTATTTATAGGTAAATTTAATTTATTTATTTTTTATAATATCTTCGTCGGCCCGAGCCAGACTTGGCTCAGGCCGACCTAGGTAGGGTTGTAAATGAACCAATACACTCGTTAATAACTCATGAACATACTCATTTAGGGCTCGTTTATGTTCGATTATTTATTAAATAAATAAGTATGAACCAAATTTATAAGCTCGTTTAATAAACGAGCCGAGTTCAAACACAAACAAGCTCGACTCGTTTATGTTCACGAACATGCTCATTTATTGTTCGTGAACATACTTGTTTAAATACCCGTTTATTGTTCACGAACAAATTATTTAAATACTTATTTAACTATTTGTAACTTTTATAAATTATAAATTATTAATTAATAGATTACTTGATTAATTAATATAATATTAAATTTTAATATTACCCAAACTCATTACCTATTTGTTAAACCAATAAACATTAAAAAGTCAAACCTCTCCCACTTCACCCACTCACCCTCATCACCCACTCACGTGACTCACCCACTCACCCTCTTCACGTGACTCACCCACTCACCCACTCACCCTTCGTCCCTTCATCACCCACTCTCACTCTGCTGCTGACTGCCTTCACAGCACACACCCACATGAGATCCCGACTCCCTCCTCACCCATCCTAACTCCCGGCCATCTGACGTCCCCATCCACGCCGCTCCTCTCGCCGGAGCATCTCGACGACCTCCCCACCCATGCAGATCCTCTCATGTCACATCTGCTCGCCGGATCATCTCAACGTGCTCGTCGGATCTGCTCGTGCATCGTCGGATCTACTCTCGTCGGATCTGCTCTCGCCGAATCTGCTCTCAGCCACGCCACTCCTCTCGCCGGAGCATCTCAACGACCTCCCCACCCACGCGAATCCTCTCATCTCGCATCTGCTCGTGGATCTGCTCGTGCGTCGTCAGATCTACTCTCGACGGATCTGCTCTCAGCCACGTGACTCCTCTCGCCGGAGCATCTCGATGACCTCCCCACCCACACGGATTCTCTCATCTCGCATCTGCTCGTCGAATCTGCTCGTGCCCTCGCTGGATCATCTCGTCGGATCTGTTCATTTAAAGTTTGTTTGTTTGTTTGTGGTTCATTTATGTATTCACTTACAACTCGATTATTTGTTCGGTTATATGCTCGTTTCTGTGCAATTAGTGGCTCGTTTACTGTTCGTTTGGTGGTTCGTTTACTGTTCGTTTAAGTACTTGTCTATCTGTTCATTTATCTTTAATGAATCGAGTTCGAGTCGAGCTCGAACAATTTTAAAATTAAACGAACTGAGTTCGAACATAAGTTAAAATACTCGAATCGAGTTCGAGCCGAGTTCAAACATGGCTTGAAATAAACGAGCCGAGTTTGAACAAGCCAGTACTCGGCTCGTTTACAGCCCTAGACCTAGGTCTGGCAGCGCCGACCTAGGCCTGGCGTGCGCCAGGCCTCCCGTGCTCGCCTAGAGCACGGGCACGCGGGTCGTTGTCGGTCCGCGTGCCATGCTCGGGCCAGCACGGCCCGCGTGCCTAGAAAGCAAGCTCGGCCCGCCTTCTGGGCACAGCCGTGCCGGGCTAGACTCGGCCCGAAATTCTTCGGGTCGGGCTCGTGCCGCCCATGGGCTGGCCCAGCCCGTTGCCACCTCTACTCTAGGGCTGTGGCACCCTACCACCTACCCAAGAACTCCAAATTCCTTCCCAAAACACATCATAATATGAAGAATTAACCAAGAATCTGATCAAAAAGAAAAATTCTAACATGTATATCATCTACAAGGGGCAGCAAAGGGGAAGGGAAGAATCCTATGACTAGGGCTCAAGACCACTCACCTTGGAGAAGAAGACGAGGAGGAAGATGACGCTCTGCGAGCTCGCGTCAACGATCTCCAGCGGCGTCGATTCCGGCCACCACAAGGGCTGCCTCTCTCCCATTTTTCAATCGCCCAAAGCCAAGAAACCTTGGGATGTGTGTGGTCTCCCCAAGAGCTATACGGTCTCAGGTTTTTATATATATTTATTATTATTATTTTAAATTACTAATTTGCCTCCTAACTTAAGTGAAACCATGAACCCACTTAAATTAGTTTATACTCATCCAAATCGAGTTCCTACTGAACCTCCAGACTTGACTCGAACTCCACTCGAACCCAACTTTCCAACATGACTTAAATAAAATAATCTTACTCGCGCATAAGGCTCATACCCTTAATCGCGGCCTCCAGCGATTTATTCAGCCCTCTTCAACACACATCTTGGCTTTCCCGCCGAAGCCAAAATAAATAAATTATTTTCTTTTTGCGGGTATTACAGATACATGTGATTTTGTAGGTTCATCATTCTAAAACCAATCAGCATATATTTTGGTAAAGTTAGTCTATAATAAGTGTTCCTTAAGATCTTCTGATTTTTTTATATTCCCTATTGAAACACGAACATTTCGTTGTGTCATCCTCAATAAATCCATGGTTAACTAGCAAACTTGACAAAAAATTTCACGCCCATAAAATAGTAAAGTTTTATGTAGAATGCAATTTTTTCCAATTTGAAACACATATTCGGTCTAATATTATGCCTAAGTTTTATCAACAAAATTTATAAATTCAAATCTTAATTTTCAAATAAGTCTAAATTTTTCAGAGGAAATTGTACATCTCAAATATAATTTATTGTCAAAATAGTCACAAATGTTGCAGTAAACAAATAAATTAACATCTAACAAATATGTTTACATATTATTTTGAATTATAAAATTAATTAAAGCATTATAAGTATATGATTGCATGTTTAATTACTTATTAAATTAAATTTAGTTATAATTATAATTTTTAATTAATATAATTATGGAACATGTTTGCGTAATTAATTTAAATTCATTTGATTTTAAATTAATTTTAAAGTTAATTTAAAATAATTAATTAATTTATTAAATTTAATGTCTTAAAAAATTACTTATCACATCGGTCACGATCGTTGCTAGTTGGAAGCCAATTGCAAGAGATTCCTCGTTGTCTTCAAACTTGAACAGTACACTTTCATCTCTGCCTTAAGGATAATATTTTTTTCCAAATATTATCATATAATGAATTATATATAATTCATAATTCATAATATATTACCGTTCGTCAATCACAAAAATAAGTCGGTGTTGTTCTGCGGCTGGCGGAGACTGAATCCTATTCGGCCCGCGTGGTCGTTTGCGTCTCGATGAACTAGCCTCGACGGCAGGAGGATCAGCGGCAGGAGCAAGTGCGGCTGAATCTGGAGTCTGACCGATCGGAGACTCTATAGCTCTCGTACGACGATAACCTCGACCCACCATAGCTGTCCAATAAGAATTTAATTAGAATATATATATAGTAGAGATAGATTTAATAGAAGATATACTTTACAATTATTCCTCGTCATCTGAGTAATAGTCTTTGAATTTTTCTTCTTAATCTTCTTCATCTTTTTCAAATTCTACTTCTTCATCTCCACCTTCCTCAACTTCTTGATCGTCATCATCAACATATTCAACTTCTAATTGAACTAACGTTGTGTCTGCATCCTCAAGTGTTGGAATAATATGGTCTACAACAGGAGGATCATCTTCTTGATAGAAATCATCTGTCACATCAGATATTGACTCATTTTCTCCCACTATCGGATCAATTCTTTCTCTATCTTTAGTCTATAGACTACACGCCAATCTGCTCTATCTTTATTTCGCGCTGGATATTTCGTGTAATATACTTGTTCGGCTTGTGATGGCAATATAAAAGGCTCATTTGCTGCCAATTTTGATTTGTAATTAACCTCAACAAGTTTATATTTTGGATGAACTTTCATGCCCCTATCTGTTGTATCGAACCAATGATATTTAAAAAGGATAACTAATTTCAAGCCAAAATAGTGCAATTCTATCACTTCTTCCAACAGTTCATAAAAATCCATATCACATTAAACATATGTTGTCCCTTTCACGCAGACCCTGACATTCATCGTCTTTTTTTGTAAATGCATATTCAACCGTGTAAAATTTATACTCATTAACAAAATATCCGCTATAACATGACACTAGTCGCGATGGTCCACTAACAAACTCAAATATTTTTTCATCTATTCCAGCTCTGTGATATTTGCTGTAAGCCGAATCCAAGTAGGGAAATCACGATTTCGTAATCTCTCCAATTCTTGATCGCTGTGAATAGAGTATTTTTGCACCATCTCAATGTCAAATATTTCAATGAATTGTTCAATCTCTGGACAATTGAGTAATACGTACAATTGTGCCAAATGATACTCTTCGTTGTTTAAGTGTCGAGATGGACGAGAACCAAAAGTACGATCAGAGTGATATACTATATTTAAACGTCCATCTGAATGTCGAACTCCTCCGTCGTCGTTACGTGAAAGACGATCAAATATTGTCTGCACTGTCGATTCAAAGTAAAATGAGCATAATGTTGAAAAATTTCTTGGATGATATACGATTCAGATATTGATCCTTCAACAACTGCGGTGTTCTTTACTTTTTTCTTCAGACGATTCATATATCTTTCAAATAAGTACATCCACCGGTATTGAACGGGGCCACCAACTCGTGCCTCGTATGCCAAGTGTATCAGTATATGCTCCATCGAGTCAAAAAAGGTAGGAGGAAAAAAATGTTCAAGCTTGCATACAATTTCAACAATATTACTTTCAAGTGCTGACATATCTTCGACTCGAAGGATATTTGCACAAATATTTCTAAAAAACATACTTAATTCAGTCAATGGACCCCAAATATTATCAGGTAGAACATCTCGAAATGCGATCGGAAGCAATCTCTGTATGAATACATGACAATCATGGCTCTTCATCCCTGATATTTTGCAATCATCTACGTTCACACATCGAGATAAGTTTGAGGCATATCCATCGCATAATCTGAGTTCTTTGATCCATTGACAAACATCTTTCATCTGTTATTTATTTAACGCATACGGGGCCTTCGGCTTCAAATATTATCTGTTGACCTCTTGTAACTCCAACTCCAGCCTCTTACAAAATATTTTCAGATCATGTCGAGCCTTGACATTATCTTTAGTTTTCCCGAGAACATCCATCAAATTGTTAAAAATATTACTAAACACATTTTTCTCAATGTGCATGACGTCTAAATTATGTTGAATCAGTAATGAACTCCAATACGGCAATTCCCAAAAGATACTTCTTTTCACCCAGATATGTGTTTGACCAAAGCCCGACACTCTTTCATTCCAACCAAACACTATCTTTGAAAGTGCTGAAACATGTGCTAACATTTATTCACCAGACAATATCGGTGGTGGCTCACCTCTTTCGACTATGCCCTTAGTAAATTTATTACGATTCTTTTGATACAGATGGTTAGCCGATAGGAATCGAGGATGACAATCAAAGAATGAGATTTTTCATCCGTTCTAAAGACTGAATGATTTAGAGTGTTTCATACAATATGGACAAGAGAGTCGGCCGTGAGTGTTCATTACAATACGGACAAGAGAGTCGGTCGTGAGTGCTTCAACCAGACAACATGTCGTAAGCCGGGAAATCATTGATTGTCCACAAGACCGCGGTCTTTAAATTGAAGTTTTGCTTCTGATGACAATCATAACTGATAGCTCCCTCAGTCCACAATGTTTTCAATTCATCTATTAGGGGTCTGAGAAACACGTCAATTTCTTTTCGCGGATCCTTAGGACTCGGAATAATCATCAAAAGATAAATAAATTCATCTTTCATACACATTAACGGCGGCAAATAATAAACTATTAGCAACACTGACCAAATTGAATAAGGAGTTGCAGAATGACCAAACGGATTAAAACCATCCGTGCACAATCCCAATATGATATTTCTAGTATCCCTATCAAATGAAGGATAACATGTATCCAAATGTTTCCATGCTTCACTGTCGGATGGATGAGTCATTACTGTATCATCACGACTTCTTGCATGCTAACTCATGTAGGGGACCGTCTTTTCCGACATGAATAATCTTTGAAGCCTCGGTGTCAGTGGAAAATACTGAAGCACCTTAAATGGGATAGTTTTCTATCAGACCGATTTCTTCTCCTTGTAACGAGGATGTTCAAAGATAGGGCATTTATCCAACTGCGCATTTTCTTTATAATATAAAATACAGTTATTTTGGCACGCGTGTATTTTTTCGTACCCATGTCTTAATTTTTTCATCAACTTTTTAGTCTTATAAAAAGTTAGCTCAAACTTGTTATCAGTGGGTAGTATTTCATTAATCAATCTCGTAATCTAATCAAACACAATCATGTTGATATTGCAATCGGCCTTGATGTTCAGGAGTTGCGTTATTGCCGAAAACCTAGTGTATTTAGGATAATTCTCATACAAAGGTTTATCAGCAGCTTTCAACATCTCGTAAAATTATGTGGCTTCTTTATTCGAGAATTCAATCTCTACCGCAAGTTGTACTTCTGTGATATCAACACCCGTAGTATCTGGTGACACTGACATCTCAGTAACTTGCCGATCGGCATTATCATTCAGTTGGAATTGACCCCCAAGACTATCAAGTATCATATTTCTATAGGGATTAGATGGACTGGAAGAAAAAACACCGGCAGAGAAAGATTCACCATGTGTCTGAACGACAGGATTGCTCGGCGTCCCGACTTCACATGGCTCTCCGTGATAAGTCCATAGAAAATATCTTGGTGCAAATCCTTTGCTATACAGATGCAGAGTGATAGTTCCCGATCCAAAAATCGTGCATTCAAGCAAATGCGGCACGGACATCGGATTTTATCACCGACGCTAACGACGATTCGAATAGGCGAAATTTAGGAAGTAAGTTACGCCTAATCGAAACTCATTCGTTAAAGCTCCACGATCAAGATGTCAGTACATCCAACTTCGATCGTTCGACATGATTCTATCAATCAATGATAATTTCTTCAATTAATGCCTTTAGGTGAGATGGTCATGTTCCATTCGGGATTCATGTTATTCATATTGCACTAAGTATTTCTTTTAATCGCTAACTTCATTCTAAATTTCGGCAGTATCTCCCTACAGTTCTCCGAATACGTATATCATCTGGGCGCGTATCAGAGAACAAGAGAGACACAATAGCCAAAATTTAAGAATTAATGAGTTAACGGTTAAAAGAAAAAACTAAGTGCAATACAAATAACTATGTTCCCAAATTATCCAATCAGGGACAATTCAAGGGTTGTATGTTTTATAAAAGATCATTTACTTCTTTTAAACAAACATACAACCCCCGAACGGATCTAAGGTTTTGCTAAATCATATCCGACTCGTCGAAGCGTACGTGAAATATATCAACTCGTTAGATGGATGATTAATTTCTAAATATTTTGATACCGGTTCAAGTCCATAGTGGACGATTCCGGCACGAGTCCAAAGTGGACGATTTCAGCGCGTGTCCAAAGTGGACGATTCTAATTAATCTAAATCTAAAGACTAACATTTAAATTAATATAAACTAAAATTAAATAATGGATATAACCTAAAACTAAATCTAAATCTAATTAACATTAAAAAAAACATTAAACACTATAATCTAAACATTTAACAAGATTAGTCTAAACATGAAAAATTAACCTAAAACATGAAAAATTTATCTAAAATATGAAAAAATTATCTAAACAGTAAACAATTAACATAGATAATTAATTAGAGTAATACAAAAATTTAGGGTTTAAAAAAACCCTAAATATTAACTCAATTTTTCGGCGCCAAAGTCCAGTGTCCGACATATGTCGGACACTGGACAATGCTCCAGCTGTCGGCGATCGACCGAAACCCCAAACCTAGGGTTTCGGCCGATTCTACAATAAATAGGAGAGGGGCACTGAAATTACCTGGAGTGGGCGACGACGGTGGGCGGGTGGAGATCGGAAGAAAGTCATTGCTGATAAGTAACATCATTATCAACAGCTCACTCGTCCGTTAGAACGCCATTGCTGATAAGTAACATCATCAGCAATGGCTACGCGGCCTTTGCAATGCCTTTGCTCATAAGTATTTTATTTTCGCGCCGCAAGCGCAGGATTGGCTAAAGAGTGATGGATGCAGTAGCCGTAACTAAGTCGTTGCTAATATGATAATATCATTAACAATAGCCGTCGGGGCCTTTAGTAAGCCATTGTAAATAAGTTAATATTTCATTTGCGTGCCACGTTCGCTGCATCCACTTGTTAGCAATAGCTCGAGAGATCGTAACAAAGTCATTGCAGATATATCACATCTATAATGGCTCGAGCAACCGTAAGAACATCGTTAGAAATTGCAATGGCCTGAGCGGCCGTTACCGATCGTCGTTATTGAATAACATATTTCTAGTAGTGAAAGTTTTATTTTCTGAAATGAAGTGCATTTTTTTTCAAAAATAAGAAATATAAACTATTTTGTTCGCCCAAGGGTTCAACCTAGGCCTCATTCTCTATTTTGATGATAACAAACCTGAAACTAACTCATTTGTTGAGTTTTGAGTTCAGGTTGATATAACGATACGCCTACGAAGTTCGTTCGAAAAATTGCGAAATATCGAGTTAAAACACTCCGGAAGCTATCGAGTCAAAACTTAGGTTTACGATTAGAAATGATTGTAATATACCCCTATGACATCAACCAAACCCATCTATGCTATGTCCCAAGTCAAAATCCAAGACTAAACCCGAAAATGGAATTAGTCAACTAAAAAAATTAGCAAAAATGAGCTGATATTAGTGTTTCGGTTGAAGGTCCAATCAAAGGGTCGGTCGATCGACTCACGACCGATGATCAACTATGTTCGGACAAAAATCCACAGAATGCTTTCAGCCGACAACCGAACATCTGACCAGAGGATCGACCGGCTAACACAACTGATAGAAAATTATCCGTTAACGAGCTATTACAACCATTCTTCTTCAAGGCTTATAAATACGAGCCTTAACTCTCATACCTACCACTGCTACTATTATATTGAGTTAATTACCAAATGATTGAGCTTTCAAGAGTGATTCAAAAACTCTAGTTCTTCATTTCAATCTTTCAAGTGGTGGTCTTCTCATTTCAACCCTCACAAGGCAACTCTTCTCTTCATCTTGAGGTGTTGGAAGGATTGTAGGCTGGTGAAAGGAGCCCTCCAAGTTTGGTTGATATTTAAGCTCCTTTAAACTTGTTTTTCCTTGTTATTTATTTCGAATTCTTGAAGTAGTTTGCAAGGTGTGCATGTAAATATTTTGGTGTTTGTTGTAGAGGTTTGTTTTGCTATAGAACAGGTGTTGAGGCATTCTCAAAGAGTTGAGAGATATGTCTTCATTGTATTCTTAAAAAAATATTACATCTTTAAGGTAGTGTTTGGTTGGATTGAATAGATGAGGAATATAATACTATTCCTTGTGTCTCACTTATTCCCTTGTTTGGTTGCAACTTATAGACAATGAATAGATGAGCCATAAGGAATAAATAAGGAATACTATTTCTTACCTCAACCCAAGAAATAGTATTCTCTATCTATTCCTTATGATATTTTTCTATATTGTCCTTTAATATTTATAATATTATATAAAAATATAAAAATAAATAAATTATTAAATTAATTTTAATAATTGAATATTTAAAATAGACAATTATTATTGTATTATTAAATATTATTTTGATAATTATTTTTTGAATATTTAGTTTTTATGAAAAATAAATAAATAATAATTTTTTATTATTTTAAATTAATAAATTATTTTACATTAATCCATATTTTTATTATGTTGTTATTAATTAAAATAAATTAAAATATAATTTATTATATTTTAGAAGGACATTTTGGTCATTTTCATATATTGTCATTGAATATTTATGAAAAGAATATAAAAATTAAAATTTTAAATTAATTTTAATAATTACATATCTTAAATAAATTATTATTATTATATTATTAAATATTATTTTAATAATTATTTTTGGAAGATTCAATTTTTTTTATGAAAATAAAATGAATAATAGTGTTTTATTATATTAAATTAATAAATTATTTTATATTAATCCATATTTTTATTATATTATTATCAATTAGAATATAATTTATTATATTTTTATAATGACATTTTAGTTATTTTTATATCAATTCATTGTCTATTCTTTATGTTAAGAAAATAAAATAAATATATTCAATTTTATTAAGAATGATATTTTGGTCATTTAAAGTTGTATTCCTTATCTATTGTTTATGCTAACCAAATAAAGTAATTTTATTTTTGGCATATTTATAATATCAACCAAACAAGATAATACTATTCATTATCTATTCCTATTATTATTATTATTTTATTCCTTATATATTCTTATTCCTTATGAATTTACTCCATCCAACCAAATGCACCCTAAAGTGTGAAGGTAGAAATCTTTGATAAAGAGCCAAGATAGTGGAGTAAGCGGGTTGGTTGAACTACTATCCATTGTATTTATTTGCATTGTCTTCTACTTGATCGCTAGTTATTTAATTGTGCTTAGTTTTCTATCAATAGCATTCACTTGAAGAGAAATCAAGTTTGGGTGTTGAATTGTATAAAATTGAAAAGAATAAAATTAAAATTAGAATTAACTTATACACTATTCAATTTCTCCTTTGTGTGGATATTTGAACAATATATTTATGTTAATTCCAACCTACAACAATTTTTTTTTTACTCTGTGCACACAAAGAGCATGACATATCTTTTGAGAGAGATAAGAGAGGAAGAAGAAAAAAGAAAGAAAAAAAAAAGAAAAAAGTAGAGTAGAGGGCGGGAAGCATGCTGGAAATCATTGTTCATTTCAAAGTTGGAATTAGAGCCAGTTACAAAGTTAGAACCAATGCTTTCCATTTTCCTTCGATTAAAAGGAAATTATATATCAATTAATTAATTGGATTCATGCGATGGCGCCTGAATCTTCACTTATCTTTTGATTTTTATCAGATGAAAAACAATGCTAGCTAGCTCTTGGCATTAGTTTTTATCTGCCCAAATCTGGGTTTTTTGCTACAGTGTATAATCGGTGATGGATCTAAAAAATTCTATTAGTAGAGGCAAACTAATATATAAATTTTTAAGACTTCAAATTCATCCTAATTTTGATAGCTGACCTCGACAAGTCTTCATGTTTTGAAATCGTTGCATAATTTTTTCGTTGTCAATGTTGTCAAATACTTCTTTCTCAATATATGTAATCAAATATTCATCTCTCATCCGATTATGTAGTTTCTTTTTTCTAAAATTCATAGTAGAAAAAATTCTTTCAACACTTGTTGCAACGAGAAGAATCAATGCTAATTTCAAAAGTAAATAAATCAATGGGTAGATTATATATTTTCTTGTCTCAACTAATTTTAATTAACTTTACAAAAAGGTCAACGATCGTGTTCAAGTTTAAAAAATTATCATCTGAGCGGACATCTAAAATATAACTCTCAAATTGATTATTTAAAATCATAAAATTCATAGTGGAAAACTCAAATGGATAAAATTTTGCAAGCTCAACTAATTTTTTTTATCAAATGAAATAAATCAATCTTTTGGACTCAAGCTTGCCACCGAAAGAAGTAATTGAGTATAAATCTCTATAAACCTATTGTTGAGTTCTTGAAGTTGTTTATCAATCACTTGGTAAAATAACTCAACCTAGTAATGATGTAAATTTGATGTTTTTTTCAATTTTTATTTTGGTCGTTCAAAAAGTACAAAGACATCATTTATATTTTGGGAGGATAATCATTCATATATAGTATAATACCAAAATGCTAAATGTTTAGGACACTCCAATGGTAGTTTCGAGTTAATGAATACTTGGCCATCTTGGTTTGCTTCAAGTAGTGATTTTCACTTAGCACCAATCTTTGTGTGGATATTACGTGTCATTAAAATCTGAAGTCAAGGCGACGAAAGTATATATAGTGCATTACTTTAAACAAAAGAAAGGAACTACTCAAAGGATGCATTATACTGAGACTTCATATGATAAAAGATTTCTAATGTCATTCCTACATATTATGGAATTGTCATGATGACATGCTTGCCAATAATGCACATCACTCGGCCATGCTGGCAAAATGGTGATGGCTGATTGCGAATAATTATGAAGGGACATCATCCATTTACTTCTTTGCTACAAGGTGGCAAATGGGGAAAATTATCAAGGTCTAAAAGTATAAGTGGATCCAACACCATCGGCTCTCATAACTATTGCAAGACATCTTCAAAGTATATACATAATTGAACACACACACATAATTAACTATATTGAAGTTACCACTAGGGACAACAAGAGCAACAACATAGGACTCACTATATATATCGCAACAAATAAAGCACACTTGATCAACCCCGAAATATCAAACCAAAGGAACTACGTGACTTGTGCTAGGACAAACTCTAGCACGTTCACAGTCAAAACATGCTATGTATCCCGATAGGATGTTGTTATACCTAAAATATTGAATAATTATTTTTTTATTTTTATGAATTTTATTTGAGGTATTGAGGCTAATATGTAAAATTAGATTTTTGAAGGGGTTTTCATGAAATTTTCTAAACCTAAGACTATATAAACCTTAAACCTATTTTTATTTGGGGATTTTAACAAAATGGTAGCCGTCGTGGATATGAGAGCGAGGAAGGTGGAAGGAGCGGAGATTTAGGAGGAAGAATCAACTGACTTCGTCAATCGAGGTAGGATTCTTTTTTTGACTTCTTACCTTGAAAGTTTATTTGTCGGTAGATCATTCGCTATATATGATCCGAGTTTTATTTTGAACCCATGGAGTTTTCCTTGTATTTTGTTGAATTCTTGGAAGTCGGATCGAGTTTTTGGTATGTGTTGGAGTACATCATCATTGCAGTGCCACTGTTAGCACTGACAATACTACCACACGAAATAACTAGGACCATTGTCGCTACCTTGAATAGCAATGACTTGCAGCCCGAACACTAGTGGCATGTGGGAGTTGTGGAATGCCGCTACCAAGTGCAATGGCAGCCGCCACTTGTGGGGCCATTGCCAAATGCAGCGACGACTGTGGATCCGGCTGTGGTGTCGCAACCTCGCTATGTGCAGGCGAGTGCTGCAACACCCCGCTGCATGTGAGCAAATGTGTGTGTATATATATATATATATAATTTATTGTGTCACCATAACAACCTCGCTGTGTGCAGGCGAGTGCTGCAACACCCCGCTGCATGTGAGCAAACGTGTGTGTATATATATATATATAATTTGTTGTGTCACCATAAAAATAATATAACCTTCACCACTATATGGTTATTCATCTATCCTAATTCCGAATTATTTTGCATTTAAAGATATTATATTTTGATTTTTTTTATGTATATATATTTCTCTTTTGATTTATATTACTTCGTATTGGATGTATATATATACATAATTTTGAATTATTTTTTTGTTACTTGTGATTTGTAGGTGGTTTGATGAATGCATTTCTAATGTTATATATATATGATTTTGAATGTATTGTAGATATTTTCAATGTAAATAGTTTTTTTTTAATTTTTAATTGATTTTTTATGTAAAGAAAATCAATCTACGATGATTTTCACATGATTAGTTATCATGAGAAACTTATCATAATTTTGCATCATATCATATATGATATTGGAATAGAAAGATATCACAGAAAGTTATGAGATTTAAAACTTGTAATTAATTTATAATTAAATCTTTTTAAAATTATTTTTATTTTCAAGTCATCCCCGGTTCGGGTGATAGCCAAACATGACAAATCTTAGAAATGGTCCAAGCTTCTATTTGTTACGTATGTGCAAGAATGGCATAATGTTTTGCGCATAAGAATGATGTAACTACATAAATAATTTGATTCCACTTACCAAGAAGGAATGTTTCAATTAAACCATGCCATCGCTAATGGTTATCACAGACAATTTTAGCCATCACTAATGCATTTATGGTATATTTGATTTATTGAATAGGATAGGATTGGATTGGATAATAAATAATGATGAATTGAATATAAATTTTTTAAATCCGATATACACCGGATATAATATCAATTTTATACTCATTTTCTTCTCATCCATGTGCTAAACAAATAATAAATATTAATCAATTTCACATCATATTCTTCCTTATCCTATGAAGCAAACATGCACTTGTATGTTTTGTGACCGATTTAACCATCACTAGTACTTGTCATTGACAACTATAACTGTCGTTGAAGCTATGTATTCTAAAATTGTTGGCACAATTTAGTTACTTTTAAAATTATTCTACATATGTAGGTTAGTGCATTAATTTCTTAGATTTTAATTATTTGTATAATTTAATTAATATTGTAAAATACTTAAGTATTTAACTATATGTTATTTATTATTTTACAATTGATTTATCAACGTTTAGAATATAATGCATCTTTTCATTATTTATTATTGGGAAAAGGTACAAAAATATCTCTAACGTTTTCTCACGTGTACTGAAATGCTCCTAAAGTTATTTTGGGATCAAAAATACCCCTGACGTTATGGAATTGGGTACAAAAATGTCATATAGGTAAACAACATTAGTGGAGGGATAACGGAGCTGACGTGGCTGATGGACACGTGGCGCGCATGCAGACCAAGACGTTTTCTCCCAAGTACTAAAATGTCCCTAACATTTTCTCACGGGTACTAAAATACCCCTAACGTTTATTTTGGAGCTAAAATACCCATGTGATTATTGAAAAATGGTACAAAAAAGACACTAAGCTAACTTCTGTTAGGTGAGACTTAACGAAGATGTCGTGGATGCTGATAGAGATGTTGACTTTACACATGACGCACATGCAGAGAGCAACTTTCCACGCAAGCAACACGTAAAATGCAACATAGGGGTGAGCAAAAAAATCAAAAATTCGATTAACCAAATAAAAATCGGGTCGAAACCGAACCAAATTTTTCGATTAATCGATCTTATGGTTTCAATTTTAGTTTTTATTTTCTAGATTTTTAGTTTTCGATTTCGATTTCTTACGTGTCGCTTGCGTGGCAAGTTGTTCTCTACATGTGTGACACATGTGAAATCAACATCTTTGTCAGCATCTATGACATCTCCGTTAACTCTCACCTAACAAAAGTTAGTTTGGTGTCATTTTTGTACTATTTTTAATAACCTCATGGGTATTTTAGCTCCAAAACAAATGTTATGTGTATTTTAGTACCCGTGAGAAAACGTTAAGGGTATTTTAGTACCTATGAGAAAACGTCAGGGGTATTTTAGTACCTATGAGAAAACGTCTTGGCCTGCATGCACGCCACATATCCACGTCATCAGTCCTAGTCAACAGTCACATCAACTCCGTTATCCCTCAATTAATGTCATTTACCTATTGGGGCATTTTTGTAGCCAATTCTATAACATAAGGGGTATTTTTTATCCAAAAAAAAAAAAATCTTATGAGCATTTTAGTACCCGTGAAAAAATGTTATGAATATTTTTTTTATCTTTTTCCTTTATTATTTAAAACTTATAATTAATTTCTGTTTTGAAACCCTACAATTCCTTCTTTCCAATATCCCACTGTACCCGCCACCAACATTTGTTGATCTCTTGGTCTAGATGAAGCATGAGACACTGCTCATATCCATTGCTCTTTCCTACTCTAAACAATTAGCTAAAGCTAAACATTAGAACAATCGTGGTGATCATTAGTGCTGATTAATTTGAAATGTTTAAATAAGGAGGAAGTATAAACACCTTGTTTAAGAAGAGTGGGAGATGGAGATGGCAATATTATGGAGAAGCTAAAAATCTCAATGAGATATATACTATAAAAAGGTGGGAAGAATTTAAATGCTCATTGCAGGTGTCAATCCAGATATATCAACAATTTTTTCTGACAAAAAGAATACTTGTATTTATCAAAAGACTTGAAAATTATAAGTTAGAGGACAAGAGTCTAAGTACAAGAAGGAGAGGAAAAAAGAAGAAACCTAATCAATGCAGAGTTTCTCTAAATTTACACCTTCAATCGCAAGCTTGAGAGAGGATTTTTCTACTCCTTCAAAGTAGCAGAGGTTACGCTCATGCCAAACTTTCTACCGCCAAATCATAATGAGGCGATACTTGGTCATCTTCTTGTCACTTGAATTGACTAAACAGTTCCAAGAGCAAAATTTCAAGGAAAATGACAGAATTTGGGCCATGTTCAACATAGATATCCAACCTTATTTACTGTATTGGCAATTCGAAAAAATGTGACGGTGTGTTTCATTCTCAATGTTGCAAAGTAGGAAGAGTGTGTCTACCTGAATTCCTCGAGCTAGGAGACAATCTTTTGTGTGCAACCTCTTATTGTTAGCTAGCCAGTTCATGACGAAAATGCCTTCCGGACAAGACTTATGTCATACGAACTTGACAGAAGGATCGAAAATACCATGGAAGGTCAACAAATTATAAAGCGATCTAGTGGAGAACTGGCCATTGCTATTCCATTTCCAAAGAATTTTGTCATCTCCTTCAAGATGTAGAATCGGGTCAAGGTTATTGACTAGACTCATGATGGAATTCAAGGGGACAAAGTTCCCGAAGTTGATATTCCAATCAAAAATGACCCCTTGATCATTAAAAACTTTGGACTCCCCAATGGTGATGTTCGGTGAGGCCACCACCGTATATAAATCCGGGTATATATCACCCAGCTTTTGTCCATGGAACCAAGAGTCAAGCCAAAGTCGGATCGGCGATCCATTCCCGACTTGATAGATGAAAGAGACGTTGAGTAGATCCTTCTCTCTAGAAATATCCTTCCAGGTTGGAGAGAGACTCGCATTTGGAGAGTTTAGAAGGGAAGTCAAAAAATAATGCTTCGAGAGAAGAAAGTTTCGCCAACCGATTTCTTTGTTTTGAACGAATTCCCAATACTATTACCCTAAGCGAGCATTGTTGTGTTGTTGTAAGTTAAGAAAACCAAGGCCTCCTTCTGTTTTGCCTACTATCACCTTATCCCAATTGACAAGGCACTTGCCCTGAAGTCTGTTACCTCTGCCACCAGTCCAAGAAAGGTCTTTCTTTATTTGTCCATCTGCTTAATGACCCACACAGGAGCTCGGTATATTGAGAATATGTAAGTTGCTTGACTAGTTATATCACTATTAATAATTAGAGTGATTTTTGTGGCTCTAGAAAGTTGGGAACCATGCCATGAAGCCAGGACTTAATCGAATTTGGAAATGATTTTTACACAGTCTTCTTTTAGGATGTTGGTGAAATGGTCTACACTAGAGATGGGGGGTTTGAATACTATGTTACTAAACTTTAGCCTAATTTCGGTTTTAAACATTTCTTTGATTACTTAGGTAAATCACAAATTGAGTAGCAAGCGCGGAAGCAAAGTAAATAAGATATTTAAGTAAACACAAGTAGAAGCAATGCAAACACAATTATTTATAGTGATTCGGCCCCAATGCCTACTTCACTACCTAAGCACCCCGCTTAGGATTTCCAAACTAGCTTTACTAGATTAATTAGTTTCCTTACAATGAGGACGTTTTCACCGGAGAGACTCCGCTCTCAAACTAAAGGCACTTCCACACTTGGAAGTATTCCATCTTCCTACCGAGAGCACTCTCCCACCTCAACCCTAAAGACAACTCAATTAATCCTAGCAAACTACATTTACACTGATGGATTTAAGCCTTAACACCAAGGTAATCACCAACCATTCAAGACCTAACAACCTAGGTCTTCACAAACTCAAATACAATAGAAATAACAACAAAATACAACACAATCAAACAATAAAGTACTTAGCTCCACAACAAGATTCCTAGTTTCCTCTTGATGCCTTTGATGGTGAAACAATGAAAGAATGATCAAGATATATCAAGGTTTTTGGCTCAAGCTAGGTTTCCACAAAGGAATGGCTCAATGAGGCTTGTGATTGATCAAAAGGATGTCTCAAAGGTAGTAGAAGTGATCAAGATCATATAGAAGGCTTCTCATGGCTTGTATTTATAAGCCATGAAGAGAGAAGGCAACACATGCCATCCCAACGGGCTTATTTTTGCCCGTTGGCGCCGCCCGATTGGTGGCCATCTGATGGCCGATCAACCGGCCGAGCGACCAACCACCGACCAGAGCCCTCTGCCCGTTTTGGGGCTCAGCCCATCGGTGGCCAGCCGGTCGGTCGACTAGCCGTCGACCACCCATCGACCTACACATGAGAAATAGACTAGTTTTGGTTTTTTTTTTTTGCTCGTTGTCGGGTTTCGTCTTCGCTAGGTTATATAAAAATTATCCCTCATTTGGGTTCAATAAAAATATCTAGAGGATCAAAATCCTTACATGTCAAAATCTAACTTAATTTTGGGGTCTTGTACAAATTTCCAAAAATCAAAAATTTTATAATCTCCGGAGTCAAATATGAATAGTTTAAAGGCTTCCAAAAATTCCTTAAAAAATATCGTTAACTAGTTTTTACCTAAGGAACAATTATCGGGACTTTTGGTGCCAAGAAAATATCGAGATCATATAGCCTTCCAAGGAGTTCCCTAGGCTTATTGAATTTCAGGGCCATTTTTTTATTTTCCAGTTTTTCATGTTTTGGGGTTCGGGTTTGAGAACCAAAGGCGAGGAGCGAACCTCTCGGGGAAGAGGCATGGCAGAAGCAGAGGAGGGGAAGGTAGCGGAAGAAGAGGGGGGCAAAGGAGAAGAGGAATATGGAGGAGGATGAAAGAAAAGACGAGTGGGGCGGGATGCATGGGAATAAAAAAGGCAACGAGCATGTACATGACCAACCTTGTTGCAAGCAAAGCAACACGGTTGGCCAGTACATGATCGAACCAAATGACTCGGGCCCAGGCAGCGGAAACACTAACCCTGGGCGCGAAGCAAAGAGAGAAAAGAAGAAATGCTAGAAGCAGGGTAGAGGGCAGACGACGAGGAAGGGGGAGAGCAGGCGGCGGGGAAGGGAGAGACGAAGGAGGGGGGAGCACCCCGCGCAAACCACATCGGTGAAGGAACGACCAGTACCGATCCAACGATCGACAAAGATATGTTAACAACTAGAATGGTAAGAGTGCCAAGAGAAATCTAGTGTGTTCTTGGACGGGAAGGTACTATCATTTATGAATCCAAGCAGCTGGTTTGATATCAGTACATCTCTTTGAATAAGGATTTCAATATTAATATTAATAGCAAGTGAAGTTGGCATTGTGATGGCATATAGATCTTAATTAAAATATAATTTGTTTCCAGATATATATGGAGTACGGCCTCTTTAATTTCTGATGACATAAATCGCAGGAAAAATTTCATTCTAGTTTAATGTGATTCATGAATCATGTAGTCGTCAAATATAAGTGATTTAATAGCTAGTGCAATGGATAAGAATTAAGTAGATCGGAGTATTGAGATTAATATCAGCTTTTGTTGGATTTTATAAGTACATTTAGAGTTTAGCTTGTAATTTGGAAAATCTTTATGATAGCATTTGTTTCTCAAGTTAGAAAGGTCAAATGAGAATTTATCTTTATGTTTTTGGCAGGAATATAAAAGACAAGAATAGATATCCCATAAAAGACAAGAGTAGCTTAAGACATACCAATTATTGTTAGCATATTGCTTGGGTTCATTACAAAGAACAATCTTGTCCGATCTTTAATTTCCAAAGATTTCTTTGCCCAGTTTTGCCGGATTGTAACTTCATTGCACCGATGGATTATTCAGAAGACATGAAAGAAAAGGAAGAAAAAAGAAGCACACTAATTTGTTCTTTTGCAAGGACGGGGAAGCCTGGAAATCACATCAACAGTGTGGTTCCAGTTCTGTTCCTCGTTGTCAGCATGGATGTATGCCGAAGCATGATCGGGAAGAGACTGAAAATGCAATTCCTGCTGATTTTGAAGGTTGCATTCCACCAAAGTGGAAGAACAACATAAAATTAAATAGAAAGAAATGCAATCATTTTAATGTTCCAGTGCTAGAAATCTCTTTATCTCAATTATCTAGTTCTCAAAGAAAGAAATTGCAACGAAGACTAAGATCAGAGCTTCTAAAGACCCAAATGTTACAAAAGAAACATTTTTTTTGTTATACCTTGAATATTTTTGGGCCTAATTGTGAAAATATTTCTGAGAAAGGGTTGGTTGCAAAATGCAAATCCTATTTAAATGAGCCCTAAACCCTCTTTAATATTTTCTTTTCTCTCTCGGTCCCTGTAGCAGCGGCAGTTGGCGGAGGATTCTGAGGCGTCGACGGCGAGAAGATCTCCGGTGAATCGGAGTTCGGAGGAGATTCCGGTAGGATTCTAATCCTTCTCTTTTATCGTTTCGTGTAGAGTACGATGTTCATAGGATGAGATTCCGGGGTTCTGTTCTTTTTCGAGATCGCGTGTGTTTTGTTCGTATTTCTCGTCGTCGGATCTTCGAATCGTGTCGGTCGTTGTTGTCGAGTTTTGTTGTTACCCCGTCGGGCGGATTGCTTGCAGTCCGAGCAACCAGGGATGTTGGAGACCCGATCGGCCTTGTCGAGCGACAATCGCCGAGTGCGCCACTGCTGGGCGCGTCGTCGCCCTGCGCGACGTTGCGAGTCGTCGCCCTGCGCGACTTCGCGAGTCGCCGTGCGCGACTTCGCGAGTCGCCGTGCGCGACTTCGCGAGTCGCCGTGCGCGACTTCGCGCAAGGGGCGCGATCGCCTCGGGTCGGGTGTCGTCGCTCTGGCCTTCTTGTTGTCCATCCGTAGGGCTGCGGCGAGGCATAGCGCCGACCGTCGATGGATCACCACCGATCAATCGATCATGGTGTCGTTCCAATCTCGCTGCTCGGTGCAGGCGGAGGCAGGGGCAGTAGGATGGAGGAGATGGCTAAAGTAGGAGGCGTCGATCGGCGAAATACCCTCGTCGGTCGGCAATGGTGTTGTCCAGTTCGTCGCCCGCTCGGTTCTGGCGGTGGCGACGGCGGAAATGGGGTAGGTGGCTGCGGCTGGTTTAGGGGATGGTGGCGACGGCACGTCGTCGATGCCGACGTCGGGCTTCTCCGGCGACCCGATCTTCCGGAGCGATCGGGGGTGGCGGCTGGTAGAGGCGGCAGTAGCGTCGGGTTGAGGCGGCTGATTTGGGGGGAAGGCGGAAGATGAAAGGAGATGAACGAGTTGGAATATAACAGTGTTATATTTGTAGTATTATATCAGTGTTTTATTAATTCTTAATAGCAGTGTTATGCTAGTTTAACTGTAGCGTTATGCTATTTAAATTATGATGAGGTTATATTCCATTGTATCGGTGACTTTTTGATGTTATATTGGTATATAGTTTATTGCAGTGATATATTAATTTATATCACTGATATATATATATGTTTGGTATCAGTAATGAATGAGTAGTATTTAAACTATTTTGCTATTATCTAAATAATTAGTTGGAGGATTTATAGTGGGTCAAAATAATCATATTATATATGAATTTGGACCTACTCGTCGCCCCGAATCCATTGGTAGAGTCAGTTTTGTCGTTTGGCTTTCGGATGTTGAAATCAGTAGGCGTTATTGCCTCGTTTTGCGTGTCGGGTTGAGAAGTATTGTTTTATCGGTTTTCATGGTTTCTACCCGAGTTGTTCTGTTGTTGTAGTTGTTGTCAAGGTGAATCTCATCCTAGATCGGTTGTTACCCTATGTCGAAATATATCTTGTTGTTCTATTCCATTGAAAGTTGATATCTACTGTTGTTGAAACTCTTTATGCATATTTTGTTGATACATGTTGCCAGCATGATGATGTCATATGCATATTAGTTGAGGATGCTAGTTTAGACGTTGCATGTCTTATGCTGTTGTTTATTTACTTAATGCATACATGATGACATGACTACTAGCATTATATTGGTTGAGTTGTAGTAGATGAGTTGTTGACATATGCATAGTTGATCTACTTTTGGGCGATAGCCCTGGACACGTTGATATACTGCCCAAGGTGTAGGGCAAGTGACACCGGTGATCACCTATTTATCACACGGGTTGTGTGAACGGCGTCGAGGTGTTAGACGTCGGCGGACTATCAGGTTGGATAGTCGCATCTCTAGCTGGAGCGGGCTTGAGGTGCCACTCTCGAGGTGCGAGAGTGCGGGGGAAACCCAATGTCCACTACGCTCTTGATTGGGTTTATGACTACATACTCATGTAGATGATAGTTGACATAGTTGACATAGTTGATTGGTATAGGTGCATCGAGTAGATTGTTGAATCATATCTTCCGTTGTTCACATGACATCATAGCATATTGTTGAAATCCTACTCAGCCTTCTGCTGATGTTTGTTGTTTTTGCCTTAGAACCTCAAGTATGACGGCTTTATCTCCTGGGGTAGCTAGAGTTTTGGAGGAGGAGGAGACGTCTTCCGCACAGCATTTAGTTTCCTAGTTTATTAGTTGAACTTTGCATTTTTAGCTAGACTATAGAATTTATTGCTCTCTTATGGACTGTTGAACTTTTATTATTGTCGGGCTGGATATTCGATTTGAATCTGGTTGTAAATTTAAATTCAGTCCATAAATTGTTGGTTGTTCTGTTGCTAGTTGCGCTTCTCCTAGGTGAGGTCCCTTATATAGGGATAAACCTAGGCGGGGCGTAACATTTTTAGTGCGGCATGTTCTTCCAAACCTAAGTTAGCATCAAAGAAAAGGAGCAAGAATGACAATTCACAGGAGCAAGAGGCAAGAAATCAACTAGAAGTGGAGCAACAACACATACTTGAGGTTTGTTGTGTTTCAGCACCATGATATTCATCAACATATATAGTTGAAATTCCATCCTTGTCATTTTGTATTAGGCAAATTCTGGAATAATGGCTGGTGCATGCCAAGTGAGGAGTGAAAGGAGTCCTCTTGATTCAAATAGTGAGTTTTGATATCATAAGCCATTTGTTAAAAAGGAACAAGGTGCATATTTTTGTTTTTCATTCTTCATTAAATGTCTTAATCAATATCCATCATTGGTAACATCCAGGAACTTTGAGTGGCTTCAATCAATTAAAGAAGAAAGCGCATCCTAAACCTTTATCGGCTGAGGAAACCAAATTTAAGTTAGCATCAAAAAAGAGGAGAATGAATTCTAATTTTCAGGAGAGTAAGGTACGAAAAGCACTTGAAGAAGGGCAGCAACACATACTTGAGGTTTGTTTTACTTGATCACCATGATATTCTTCTTTATAATATTAAACTGAATGATTCATAGATATTCATCAACATAGTTGAAATCTCATCCTTATCATTTTGTATTAGGACAATTCTGGAATAATGGCTGGTGCATGTCAAGTGATGAGTGATAGAAGGAACCCTCTTGATTCAAATAGTGAGTTTTGACATCATAAACCGTTGGTTAGAAAGGTCAAAACTATATATTTTATTATTCATTCATTATTAATTGTCTTAATCCATATTATTGAGGGCTTGTAGGACCTTTCGCTGGCTTGAATCAATCTGAGAAGAATGCCTGTTATGAACCTTTATTGGCTGAGGCAAATTGTTGTAAAGAGGGTAAGCCTAAATCTTTAATTAAGATGCTAAATCTGAGAGCACCTGTGCTGTATGCATTTATTAATTAGCATGTATCAGCTTAGCTTTTTCTCGGGAAATTTTAGGCAAGGATGCTTTGGTGTGGAAAGATGAAAAGTCATATAGAGCAGCTTAACCGTTTCGTTGATACAATTATAAAATCTCGAGAGAAAATAATTGATCTGGTTAGTGCTGAAGTTATAGTAATACTCAGAATTTATGCGTGTGCCTCATGAATGCATAATCTTACCCATCATTTATGTCATGGTAGGGTGGAAAGGACCCTAGAGAGAAGGAGGAGATGTTTGAGCAATGGAAAAGAGAAGGTGCCAATGCTTATCACCTTTGACCTCTTTGCACCAAGCATCTCTTTCATATACTAAAAGTAGATTTTCTTTTGCTAATGGAATAGAGATAGAAGGAATTCAAAGAGAGGCTAAAGCTGCTAACGATGCTCGCCAACGAGAGAGAGAAGCAGCATACCAGGCATTGCTAAAGGCAAATAGTTTTTGTTGTTCAAATTGGTTTTGTTTCCGTGTTTTATATATGTCCTATGTGTTATTGACTTTGGATGGTTTTAACATAACTGTAGATGGAGAAGACTGTGGATTTCGATGGAGATTTAAGGAGCCTTAGAGAACTTGAAATGATTATTGCAGGAGCGCCTGTCACTTGATAACAATGACCTATAATATACTCTCAAGGATGTAGGTGACTTCAAAGTTTGAGGGGTTAGTCCTTTAGAACAGCAATTGGATTATTCATGAAAGTTGATGAAGATGAAGAGGGTGAACATAAAAGTGCCCTTGACACACTACAGTAAACCTTTACAGAAACAGGTTCTTATTGTCTTTAAAATAGGCGTTTTTTTAGAGACAATATATATTTGTAGGTGTATTTGATGACGCCGGTTCTTCCGTAAAAAGTAACGTACAAATGAAAAGTCGAAACCGGCGACATAAAAGCGCCGGGTAATAAATATCCGACGCTCATGGTCAGGACCGCCGGGTGAAAAATACCCAGCGCCCCTAGTCAGGAGCGCCGAGTAACTCTAGTATATATATAATTAATTTATACCCGTTTATATATATTTAATTAATTTATATATTTAATATATTTATTAATTATATAATCATATATTTAAATTAAATCTATCAAATATATAATAACAGAGGCTAAACATAATTTAAAAGACTATTTTAAAATGAGTCAATGTAATTATATCAAATATATAATACATTTCAACAAATGGATCAATTTGCACACTTGGAAGCATCTGTTACATATTTTCAGCACAGTGTATGACGATAGATCAATATTGAGTTTACAAGCATATCAAACAAAAATATGAAGACAAATTCCCTAATATAAAGCAAGACAATATGCATATGCAACAAATATGCACACTGTACAGCTCCAATACAAGGAAAGAACAAGATAGATATCATTCCAGGTTTCTGAAAGACAATTGTTTGGTCTAGTTGGATAGAGTACGTTATTGACTGGACTGTAGTTAACTGCTCCAGCTGAATAAGCTGGATGAGGAGGAGAAGGCAAGCAACTTCTGTTAGACTTTCTGAACTGCCTTAGTGGACTGGAACAAGGAGATACTGGTAAAGACATTCAATCTCAAGCTTGCTAGATTTCTGCAAGAGTGGAAGTAATGAGCTTAGGAAAAAAGCCTTGCTTGATTCATGAAGTTCAGATTTGCAATACCTTGAACTCTTATATGCTAAAGAAGGAAGTTCTGCTGGAAATCCATAGGTTCTTCTTATGCCATATTCTCTATCAAGCAGAGAACTATTTGAGCAGAGCTGCTCAGCAGTCATCTTCGGTTCCCATCAGAAACAATGAACAACCATTAATGAGACAATCAACATTTTGAATATCTACCAAAAGAAGATTAATGCCACAAACTTATTCTTCAAGGAAAGATGCATGAGTTGTTATCCTGCAGGTACTTCCAGAAAGAGATATAAAGAACTATGGCATACAAACTTACTTATATGTACTAATAATTTCGATTTTAGGACCAAATACACATATAAGAGATCTAAATTGTAAGACAGGTTAACAAGAGACATGCTCTTTTATATTAGAAAGTAGAAGATAACATTTAAAGTAACTAATCTCGAATAGTTAAGAGGAGAATAAGTAACTACACTCATAAAAGATGGACCTTATATTTTCAAACAGTTACATGGTAACTAGCAAATATACATATGTTTTATTACATTTTCTTTATGTGGTAGCAAAATCCTCAATATAGCAAAATATAACTTCAACCAAGCAAATGGCATGGAAAATTTGTCAGCTTCCACATATAGCTCTCCAAAATTCAGTTTCAAGGTAGCAGTATACAGAAGCCAATAGGAGTATAGGACTGCATCTGGAATTGTTCATACAAAGCCCAACGCCATCTCTATCTAGTAGACCTAGTTTTCTCAATTAATCATGTCATTACAATTCATAATAGTCACTAACAGATACTACACCTCTTATTTCAGTTCTCACAGACAGCAGAGAGAATTAGGGCCTGTTTGGTTAGCGAAACCAAGTCTGTTTTCATGGTTTCAGTTTCACTGAAACCAAAACTGCTTACGAAAACGTGTTTGGTTTAGTATTTTCGTAAAACTGGATCGAAACCAGAATGAAAACGAAACCAGTTTTCTTAATAAAAATGAAAACAACAGAATGTTGTTTTCTGTGGTTTCGAGACTGTCGGTTTCGTTATTAAAATGTTGTGACAATTTTGTAATTATAAATATTTTTTATTATAAAATTAATTAACTTAAAAATAAATCAAACTATATCGAATTTTTAAAAATAAAAATAAAAATAAAAATCATCATTTTTAACTCAAACTTTTATCTTAAATTTATAAAATAATTAAACTAATTTATATCTAATTGACTCAAACCCAAATTTTAAATAACTCAATTTTCTTAAAGTTGGTCTATTTATAATTTAATCAAACCTAATTTTAGATCATTGGACTTATTTTTTAAAAAAAAAATTTATAATAACTATTAATTAATTTTATATCTAATTGAACAAAAAAATCTTAAATTACCAATAACTTAATTAATTAAATCATTTAAATATTTTGTAACCATATTAACAAATATTTAATTTTGTAAACTAACTAAACATTTAATTACTACTAAAAATGTTCAAGAAAAATTAATATTATTTTTTATAACCAAATAAATATTTACTGATTTCAACTAACTAAAACTGATGTTGTTTTTATTAACCAAACGCGTTTTCAGAAAACTGAAAACTAGAAACCAAAACCAAGTTTTCGAAACCAAGTTTTCAGTTTCACTGAAACCAAACCAGAAAATAATTTTCGCTAACCAAACAGCACCTTAGGGACTTCTATTTTTGGTCCTTGATGGCTAATTTATTGTTTACTCATATGTGGATAACTATCACTGACAATTACCTAAGTTTCTGATATTATATAGATACTGTCTGGAGCTAAAATGCATTCAAACATAAATCTTCAAACCATACCGGTGTAGTACTTCTCCTAGAGAAAGTTGGCAGTGTATCCCTGATTGCATCAAATTTTGCAACCTTTATTATTACTTGGTCTCGAACGAATGGGTGATCCATCAGCTGAGCAGCTGAAGGACGAGCCATTGGTGGCACAGTACTTGTAGAGCAATGTGAATTTTGTAACAAATAAGCATATATACGGCATTAGTCCAATGCATGGACTGAGATACCAAAATGTGAGAAGAACTGACCATATTCGATACACACACTACAACATGGCTACTCTTCTTCTTCTTCTTCTTCTTCTCCTTTTCCTTCTTCATTATGTTCTCTGCCTGCACAAATATTAGTTGCATTAGTATACAAAATAAAAAATAAATATTTTAATTTAGAAAATAAATACTCACAAGTGGAAAAAGAATCTCTTACATTGCCTCCTTGAGGGTCAATTTCAGGCACATTAGCATACTGAGACGGTAATAAAAAAATATTTTAGTAATCAAGTTGAACAAAACAACGTTAGAATATTTATTTTGACAAATACTTACAAAACCAAGATGTGAATGAAATAAATTGGCTTGATTCATTATGGAAGTCAAACCCAATTGTGGTGATGCACCAAATGTTCTTGGTTGTTGTTGCAGTAGTTGGTTGAACATAGCCCATTTTTCATTCAATGATTTTATTTGTGCCTCGCACTCACTCATTCGGGCTTGATTTGCTCTTGTTTCCGCCTCAAGTTCTCTTCTTTCCGCCTCACATTCTCTTCTTTCTTCCTCTAATTTTTTAGTTAATTCATCAATAGCTAATTTATTTCTTGCTTCTTGAGATGATGACGGTCGATGCTGTTGTCCATATAATTGCCGCGGTGTGACCCCAATCCCATATAGTCGAACTCGAGAATGATATTCTGGTCCTGCGAGCTCATGATAGACCTCATTCTCAACTTGCACTCGGTCTACCGTTGGGACCATCTCGAGCTGCTCATTAATAGTTTGTTCTACGGTGGCCTGTATTTTCTCAAAGGATAATTATCAAATAAGTTACAAAAAATTAATTTCTATTAAAATGCATATAGTTAAGTATATCACCATAAACTGTGCAGCATCTTGATGTACATATCCCTCTCCACCTCTGTGGGTATGTGTTGGTACATTTCAATGCCGCTAGGCTCTCTATCATGCTCTCGTTGCTTCACACAATTTAATTAAGAATTTAATAATATTCATCAGATTGATTGTACTAACAAATACAAAAGTAATTGGTTTAAAAAAATTACTTACAAAATCAACTCTTCTTTGCACGAAAGAGACCGCTCCACTAGTATGCAAACAAGAAGAAGTTGCATTTCTTGCCCTCTTACCCCGATCGGATGCCGCTTGTAAAATTTATTATTAATATATAACGAATAAATAGACATAATATAATGAATAAACAGACAAAAAAAAAATCTTACTCGACCACTCGATGAATGCCAATAGTCGACCATTCTAATCCAAGATTCACGACTTATATATTCTGGTCGACGATCAATATTAATTTCTTTAGAGTCCTCAATCTTGAAATATATTTTTTTCAAGTCCACTTTAAAATTTTTGAATTTTTTATCAAGAACTTCCATCGTTGTGTTCTTGATGCGATCCCTATTATCTTCAGGAATAAAAAAATGTCTCTGCATAAAAATAAAATAAAATTAATATGCATTTAATTCATACAAAGTTACTACTTATATACAAAGAAATTACCAGTATTTCATCCCACATTCCATTCTTATATATGGAAGATATTACATTCCAGGACTCCGGAGTTAAGGGCAAAAATGATTGGTCATGCACCAACATGCCCAGATAACGTGAAAAAAGTCTATGACCATCGTCATGACTTTATCCCCACTCTGAAAAATCAACAATGATCAACTGATCTAGCCTCAACATATGAATATGTGATGCAGACGTATAAGGTGATCCTTCTTCTCTCGTCTGTGTCGTGACATCTATTAAATAATGAAATATGAATATGTGATGCAAACATATATTAATAGAATAGAATTAATTTGACACATATTAAACATGGCATACTCCAAATATAAAATGGTCGATATTGCTTTGGTATGGGTCCATGGGATGAACCATCAGTCGATGTCACTGTCCCAACCTGATCCTCAACATCAGATGCTACTCGTGATGTGGATCTCGACATCCTATATTTGACAAATTCAATAAATAAAAACATATCTATATATTTGAGAAAGAATTTTGAATTAATAATTAAATACATTACCCATATCAAATAAATCTCTGGGTGTACATTTATAACATGTGACTAGTCATTGTTTTTTGGATCCATAATATAAAATACTTGTTTTGCTTGTGACACAAATACATATGGATCATCTTTGAGCTGTACACCAATGTGAAATAGTAGAGAAAGATTAACCAGTGAGTATCCATCATCATCTACTCGTAATCCACGTGTATTTCTAATATCAACCCAATCTGCACGAAAAAGAACTACCTTGAATGTCCCATGGTAGTCTAATTCGATTACATCAGTTAGAGCACCATAATATTGACGACCATCATCCTCAACCATCAAACCACTGTTTTGTGTTCTACGAGTTGTTTCTCGTTGCTTTGTGTGAAATCTATATCCATTTATAATCATTTCATCATATCTTTTGACACCAAGCGATGGACCCCTAGCCAACGCAATTAGTCTAACATCAGCGTTACTTTGCACAATTTCTGGCACTTTAGCTTGCAACCACGATATAAATTCCTCTACAATCCATCTTTCTTGTTGAACTTTTGAAAAAACCAATAAATTGCATTGCCTACATTTTTCCCTGATAAATTGCCTTTTGTATGGCTCAATCAACGGACTATCCAGGACTACATATCAATGAGCTTGTGCATGTGCATAAAAATCCAACTTATCAATTCGTGCTTTGCCAATTAATCGACCACCGGTGGAAAATAAGTAATCTTCGACATTTTCAACATCATAATTTCTCGGTGTCCGACTGAATACAGTTTCAATATTAGTGAAGTATCTTGAACAAAAGGTGAGACATTCGTCTGCGAGGTATCCCTCAGCAATAGATCCCTCCGGTTGTGCTCTATTCCGAACATGAGACTTATATCTCATAAACAATCTTTTAATTGGATACATCCAACGATAATAGACAGGTCCATCAAGTTTTTCCTCTCTTGGAAGGTGAATCATCAAGTGGACCATAATGGTAAAAAAACTTGGTGGAAAAATTTGCTCCATGTGACATAAAAGCAAAGGCACATGTGACTGTAATTCGTCCAATGTACTTATTTCTAAATTATAACTGCACAATTTCTTAAAAAACATTGAGATCTCTTTAATTATAAAGAGAACATCATTGTGCACACGTCCTCGTAAAACATGTGGAATGACATCCTGTATCAGGACATGTGAATCGTGACTCTTCAAATTTTGCAATTTATGATCCTTTAAATTCACACATCTCGAAATATTTGATGAGTATTCATCCGGCACTTTCATATTTTGTATGTGTGTTAGCATCAAATCTTTTTCTACAGTAGACATTGAATAGATAGCCGATGGAATATCATATTTGTGATTCAGTAACAGTGTAGGATGTAGATGGTGTCGTATATTCATGTCTTGCAAGTCTAACCGTGCATTGAGATTATCTTTTCCTTTCCCATCCATATCTAGCAAAGTACCAATCAAATTATCGCATATATTCTTCTCGATATGCATTACATCCAAATTATGTCGTAATACATTATTTTGCCAAACTCAAAAAATATGTTTTTTTTCTTTCACATTTCACAATCTTGCTTATAAGAACTCTGCTGACTTTGCGTCTCAAAATTTCTTTTAGACTGACTGACTAAATTGTCATCAATTCGTCTGCGTTTTCTTCCTGTGATCTTGATTTTGCCATAAACATGATTAATATCTTTAACTTGTTCATAAACAATTGATGAATCGACTGGGAAAAGTGCATCATCATTTTCAATTGTTCCGTCAAATAGCTCTGTATCTTGACGAAACGGATGTCCTTGCGGCAATCATCTGCGATGACCCATATAACAATTTTTTTACCATATTTGAGCCAACGAGAAGTGTTCTGCTAGCACATATGGGACATGCACAGCGTCCTTTCGTACTCCAACCGGATAACATTGCATAAGCTGGAAAGTCACTAATTGTCCACAACAAAGTTGCACGCAAGATAAACTGCTCTCCGGAGATACTATCATACGCAGGTACTTCGTTCCATAACAGCTTCAACTCTAAAATAAGAGGCTGTAAGTAGACATCAATATCATTTCGTCGCCCTTTATCACCCGGTATCAACATACATAACATTATTGAAGACCTCTTCATGCATGCCCAAGGTTCCATATTATAAGGTATCAATACAACAGGCCAAATACTATAAGTTGTGTTCATTGCTCGAAATGGATTAAATCCATCACTTGAAAGACCCAACCTTACATTACATGGATCAGCAGCAAAATCTGGATGTCTTTTATCAAAATCTTGCCATGCTTGAGCATGGATGTCGTAAGATGCCATCTTTGGCGCGTTTATCAAAATGCCATCTCATAGAACCTGCTGTCTTCGATGACATGTACAAACGAGTCAATCTTGGGATTAATGGAAAATATCGCAATATTTTAACGGGTCTTTTTTTCCGTTTCAATTGACTCGTCGTTCGATCATCAGTGGAAGATGGATGCCATCGAGACGCTCCACATACATTACATGTTGATGCCTCTGAATTTTCGTCCATATACAACATACAATCATTTGGACAAGCATCTATCTTTTGGTAGAGCAAACCTAAATCTTTGACATATTTTTTAGTTTGATAACATGTTGATGGAAGGGTTTTACCCTCTGGAAAAGCCTCTTTCAACAATTCTAGCAGCATTGAAAATAATTTCCCGGACCAACCATTAAGAACCTTTATATGATATAATTGAATGATAAATGATGCTTTGTTGTATTTTACACAATTCGGGTATAGAGGAACATCAAAATCATCCATCATATGATGTTCCGAAAGTTCTTGCACGAACTCTGCTTGTTCGAGTGTATTTTGAGGTTGATTTGAATTAACATCAAAATCATCGGCAATGACATTAAAATTAGCATTATCATCATCGCTATCATTGGAATCAGCATTAACAATGAGATCTGAATTTGATGTGCCCAATACCTCTGTAACTAAGGTTGGTATATTACTAGCACCAACTCTCTGTGTTCGATGCTCTTGTTCAATGAGATCTGAATTTGATGTGCCCAATACCTCTGTAACTAAGGTTGGTATATTACTAGCACCAAGTCTATGTGTTTGATGCTCTTGTTCAAAATTTAGTGCATCATTTTCAATATGTGCTCTTATAGGTACACCATGATAGTACCAAATTGTATATTTGGTAATATTCCATTCCATAACAAGTGTGCCTTAACGTCTTCTGGTTTTTGATGTTTTATGTTGAAATATTTCTTACATGGACATTTCATCATGTCATTCTCATCCAATCCATGTTCAATTGCGAAATTAACAAAATCTTCTATGCCTCTAAAATAAGCTTCAGATGCTCGAGGCGTTGACATCCAACTCTTATCCATCCTAGAATTCAAAATTTAATTTCAAGTTACTATTAAGGGTATGGTCATATAGGTAGGGTGATCCTATCCCTTTGAGGAACACATCATTTATATCGCATCTATAATCTCATTTAATCACAAGTCATTGAAAATTTCGGCAGCATCTCTCTTTAGTTCTCCAAGTACGCAAAACATCTGAAGCGTACCGGAGAACGAAATAGATGCTATCGAAATTTCAAATGGCATGTGTTTTTAAACGAGATTAAATTTGCGATATAAATAATTATGCTCCTAAACTATCCAATAAGGGACAATTCAGGAATCTTTATTTGATATTTATAAATTTGGTTAATATAATTTAGTAAATATTAAATAGAATATGAATTTGTTAAATTTATATTCAGTCTAATATTTTAACTAAATTTTATCAACAAAATTTATAAAGTCAAATAACATTTCCCAAACAAGTCTAAGGTTTTCATAGAAAATTAGAAATCCTACAAAAAAAATATTAAAACCAAATAACCTTAGCATAATGAGAGCAAACAGATTTAATGTCTTGGAGGATGCATTTTAATGTATACAATCCTCAAGAAACTCTAAGTAACATATTGGTTAAATAACACTAAACATCTTTTATAGATAAAAAATTCAAGAGAAGTGTGAACTAAGGTAAGTTCTTCCCACTTTTTGAACTTACTCTTATAGGAATCTGTTCATAGATTTAGATTCCTTGTTGGAATTTGATCATAATCAAGGTGTTGACATGACAATGGATTTTCTTTTCCAATTACAAGTCACATTGGCCTTGGGTAAAACTTCAAATTTCAGGCCTTTTAACAAGAAAGGGAAAACATTTATGCATCTTGTTAGAGCTTAAAATTGAAATGCACAGAAGTCATAGTTTAAGCTGAAAAACCAACAAATGAAGGAATTCAAGTGCAAGTCAAATATTAAATTATACATGAGTAAATAAATCAAGCATAGCATGAATCCAAAGCATCAATTTTTATCAAAGACAGTTTATAAACAGTAAAACAAGTATCCATATAAGAACAACATCCAGATGGGTTGAGACTTGAATTTAATTCTATCCATATGTGGTTATATATATATAAAGCAATTAAGTGTGTACTTGTATATATATCTTATAAACTAATTAAGATATATTATAAAGAGGAATTCTCTAAATAAAGAGGAATTAATAAACAATGGATGCTTTTCTCTCTATATATATTATATATATACATTTAGATAGAAGCAAAGAGTAGTACTGGGAGAGAAGAAGAAGAGTGAGAGAAGAGATGGAAAGGCTCAAGTCCTCAATGAAAACTCTGCAAGAAGCCATCACCAGCATACAGTAGCTAGATTAATATGTTTCATGCTACTAGAAAACAAGCATACCTTTAGTTTATATAGCTTATTATGGAGCAAATTAAAAAGAGAACAAAAAACAAGCATGATCAATCAAATAAAAAGCAGCTAGATTCATATGCAACACTGACAGAAAACAAACAGTAACTATAGATCAAGATGTCCCTTGCTACTTACAGTACCTACATACCTTTAGTTTGAAGTAGCTATAGATCAACATGTTCCATGCTAACATACAGTAGCTACATACCTTTAGTTTGAAGTAGGTTACAAGTAGATGTTTATCCAGCTATATATCTCCAAAGAAGTTTCCTTGTGGTGGGATCTTGTTGTTAACATAGAACCTTGCAAAATAAATTATGAAACACGAAATCCATTAGGAGCAACACAACAGGAAATCCATTAGGAGCAACACTACAGCTATAGATCAATATTTAAAAACCAACCTCTAAAACTGGTTTGCAATAAACTTACTGGGAGAATATATAAACCTTGTTAAATTTAGCATTGGGCATAGTTCAATGGTGGGAAGAGATCCATATATGCAGTCACCATCAAATAGTTGGAATCTAATGGTCTACTGTTGTTATAGATTTTGCCTTGTAATCTATTCAAGGCCTTGTACAGGTCATAAAGATGTTTGGTCTGGTTGCCAAGTTGAGATACTGAGATAGAACACTAAACATTATAATGTCACACCATTACTAGCACCAACTTAGCTTCTCTACTGACTTACCTCATCTACTAATCAAATTTAAAAAGTAGCAATAGCTTCTCTACTAATGACATCTTAAGCTTTTGGAAGAGTTGGTCACGCAATCAAATTTAAAAGTAGCAATAGCTTCTCTACTAATGACTTACCTCATCTACCCTCAGATACCCAATACATAGTTAAAAAAGGACTTCTACCATTTCTTCCAAACTAATTTCACATAGTGTCAAGTGTCAACTGTCAACAACATATGAGATTTGATTTTAACACTGTTCAAGACCATTTTTTGTGCAAATGTGAATGACTCCTGAACCAAAAACATACACAAGCAATAACTTATGCTTGAAGGGAGCTCTCATACATTCCCCTTCGGTTTTTTTTTTAAAAAAAAAAGACTTTTGAGTTTTGAAGAACTTAGAAGGAGTATGTTTTAAACTAAGTTGTTTTCATAGACGAGAGACAAGTATATCATCAATTAAAATTAAGAACTACAAAGTAATTCAAGTAGAACTCAGGCTTTTTATCTTGAAACTTCTTGATAAAATATGCTAATCTTTATCTACAGCCTTTTAATTCAAATGAACTCAATTGGACGTACTAGTATGAACTAGTAACACCTCCAAACAAAGAATGATGTTTATATTGTTGCAAGAAAGAAAACCTCATGTGGCAATTATGTTCCACTATGCTTCAAGCATGAAGATTTTTTTAAGATTATCTATCACAACACATTGATTTGCATTCTTGGAGGGATTTGCTCAGACTTATCCTGCACAGATCCTCAGAAGTCAGAACTACAGATATATGATTGGTACAATAAATTGTCCAAGGATCATAAGAATCTTCAGATTTGTATTTTACCCTTTAGACCTTACTATTTGACTCTTGTATTGATTGCACTTGTAAGTACTGATAGGTTGTTGAAATGTTTAGGAGAATCTAGATTGTTCTGTAACTGTTAATTGCCCTCATTCTCAGAGAAATTCTTCAGAGAAGAATGTTCACTTAGTGGTTTCACGAAGTGATATTGAGGTGCAAGAAGAAGGATTATTTAAAGGAGCTGGTTTAGCAGAGCAGTTGAATAAAAAGGGACCAACTAGGGAGATTTGGTTTTGTTCACTTTGTGCAAGAGAATGATTTCTTTCTATCCTGATTCATGATGTAATTCTTTGGATCAATATTTCCTTGTGTCCCTGACTTGTGGTTTTATTAGAATGGCTTTTGATTGTTTTATCTTGAGAATTGGAAGTTTTGCCCAGTCAGGATCAACCTGAAAACCAATTTGGTAAGGAACATTGAACCCCATTAACATACCTAATGGAAATTGATCAAATTCAATAAACTTGAGCTGGCCAATATGGTTTTTCTTTCCTTTTTCCATTTCTTTTTTTAATTTCAATATATTTTTTACTTGAACAGATTGAATTTGTCAAACCAGGAGACTGGTCCAAGTTTAAATAATGCCATTAGCATACTTTGCTGCTCGGTATACAGAAACATCTTTTGTATGCTGTATTAAAGTTCATTAGCATTCATAATCTACAAAGCTTGGCAGTGCAGTGCAGTTTTAGATGGTAAAAGCTTCAATTGTAGTGGAGAGGAGAGGAGATGAGAGAAGATTAATCTAATTGTATTGTAGAAAAATGTAAGCCCGAGGTCTTATTTAATGGAAACCTTCTGCCATTACCTATTAATATTTAATGCAAACCTTATGCTAGGGGCGGCAGCAAACACGAGCACTGTGTTATTCACCTGCATTTTCCCCTCTTCTAACTTATTTTTGTCTACTTTACAAGGTATATAGTTGGTGCAATAAAAGTACTGTGCTAAAAAAACAAGTATTCATCAATCAGAGGATATTGTTCATGTTTTACTCCATGGATTGACTTTACAAGGTAATACACGATGAAGGAGAACAAAAGGAAAACAAATAACCAAATGACAGCATTCGTTTGAAGCAACTGAGCTAGGAACAAAAGGGAATGCACTTAACCATGAATTAAATGCACTTAGAGTTGCTTGATCGCAACAAAAGGGAATGTGAAACAACTGAGAGTTGCTTCACATTCGTTTGAAGCAACAAAACGGAATGTTACCTTGCGACAGCAGCTTGATCGCGATCTAGCGCCGGATTGAGCTAGGATGGGATCCGGCTTGATCTCCTTCTTCCTCTGTTCGGAACAGGGGAAGAGATTTATCTTCTCGTCGGAATCCGGTTCTTTAGGAGGAGCGGCTCGTCGGGCTTTGCTCTTGGACGCGAGGAGGATGAGGGTTTTTGGACGCGAGGAGATCAGCGATGAGGGTTTTTGGGCGGACGACGATTAGAGATTTCTTAAGGGTTTTGGGGCGGACGCTAACAGATCAGCGGATAGAGAGGAGCAGCGGATAGAGAGGTGACGCGAAAAGGGATGGCGGACACTCTCGTAGCGGGAAAATGAAATGGCGGACGCGAAAAGCAGCGGGAAAAAAAAATTAAAAAAAATAATCGGCGGTCTTAACTGGCGCCGGTTATTAATTGCTTAGATTAATAACCGGCGCCAGACCCCCGCCCCGTTATTTACTGCCGCTATTCACTACTTTTCTTGTAGTGATAATAATTTGGACAAAGGTGAGATTATTGATATCGCACAGTGTTGGTGATCAAAATAGTACTAATGGAATTCGAAAACAAATACAAAATCTCCAGGTTGAGGTTGATGTTTAAGTTCTTCATTTATGTGCTAATTGTTGTGTGGACGCGGAATGTTATACATTTAAGGATCAAAGGGAAGACTATGTTGATCTTTTTGTAGAAGGAATATATAAGAAAATTTGGATTCACTCCGAAAGTTTATTAATCATCGAAGTTATCTTTGCAGCTGAAAAGCTCCAAAAATGGAAGGGATAAAGATCCTTTCAAACATTTGATGGCCCCATCTACTATACTATCACCTTGAGCAAATAATAGCGCACATCTGAATGAATGTTGTGGGGGTATCTTGAAGCCACAAAGATTAGGCAATTTATCAACAAAGCACTTAATAACACAACAATTGCTTAACATTCAAAACTTAGATATATTAGAATTTATAATGCAAAGCTTGTCTTTTAGTTAATATGATAGATGTGTGTCATTACATAAGACACATTTCATATTCTTCTTTACAATGCATTGTACATGGTTTACATTTCATCAGTGCACTCTGTTATCGTGCTTAGTCTATAAATAGCTGAGTTACTTCATTTCAAAGTTATGTTTTTGTAATCTGTATGTTTTCCACCTTTGATGAATAGAAGTTTTCATTGAGAGTTTGTTAGATATGAGATATGGTGTTCTTCATCTTATCTACTTGAGTGGAGATTTGATCCTTGGAGCCTTCAAGTGTTATCAGAGCCGCGGTGATCGTGGAGTTGCATATTCATGACTCAATCCATGGGAAGCAGTAGGATGCCTGGAATCCCAGTCTTCAACGGTGAAGGGTATGATCTCTGGTCTCAAAACATGAAAAATTATTTCATTTCTCAAGAACTGTGGGAATTAGTAGAGGAGGGGTATGATCCAAAAGGAATACATGAAAATAGATGCTAAGGCTATCTTTTGTATTCAGCAAAGTATGTTTGATAAGATAGGAACTCAGTTGGGTAGAATCGCATCAGCATGATATGCTTGGGAGACATTGAAAACTCGATATGAAGGTACTTCCATAATCAAGGAAGTTAAGCTTCAGACATTGAGGAGCAATTTTGAAAGCTCTTTCATGATTCAAGAAGAGGATATTAATGCTTTTGTTTCCATAGTTATTGAAATTGTTAATCAAATCAGAAATTATGGAGATGAAGTGGAGGAGGTTCGAGTAGTTCAGATAATTTTGAGAAGTCTTCCAAGAAATTTGACCATGTGGTCACTGCAATTGAAGAGGGCAAAAATGTGAAACAAATGACAGGAGAAGAGTTGTTAGCATCCTTGCTTTCACATGAAGCTATAGTGAAGAGATTCGAACATAATAATCCTGAGGGTGTTGCTTTTTACATGCGCTCAGGAAATCAAAACAGGAGATGGAAAAGAGGAGAAAATTCCAGATCAAACAAAGGAGGAAAACAGAATGAAAAATCTGAAGATGGGAGGAAGCCAAGAAGAATTCAATGTTTTTACTGCAACAAGTTTGGTCATATTGAAATAATATGCAAGCTTAAGTTGAGACATGAGAAAGAAAGACAGTAGGCTAATTTTGCTGGAGAGAAAACAGATGATAAACAAAAGGAAGATCAAAAGGAAGATGAAGAGAAGGTGTTGTTATTGGTCAAAGTGAATGATGAAATGTCACAAGTTGGATAGTATATTGATTCAGGATGTAGCAATCACATGACAGGTTCAGAAGAGTTATTTGTTAGCTTGGATGAATCTCGTGCTACATTAGTTAGATTAGGAGATGGTTCTGTAAGAAAGGCAAAACGCATGGGAGATATCAGATTGCTTACTAACAGGGGAGAATTGATTTTGAAGAATGTTCTCTTTGTCCCGCAACTTGAGTCAAGTCTTCTGAGCATAGGTCAGTTGTTGAGGGATGATACATAATTAGTTTTGAAGAGAATGAGTGTCAGATATACTCCAAAGCTAATAAGGAAGCAATGCTAAAAGTATGTAGCTATGACACATAATAACTTGTTCTTCCTGAACAATTACTAATTTGTCCTCATAGTTTCTAGCTCAAAAGTGGATGAATTATGGCATGACAGATTTGGCCATCTCAACATTCTGAAGTTGGAGAAAATGTCTCAGCAACAAATAGTAGAAGGTATGACTTTGATTGAGAAAAGTGAACTTAGTATACTTGTGAAATCTGTGCAGCAGGGAAGCAAACAAGGCTTCTATTTCCAAATGGAAGTGCATCTAGAGCTGAGAATCTGCTTGAACTTGTTCATACTGATGTGTGTGGCCCTATGGAGGTATCTTCTAACTCTGGTTATAGATACTTCTTGATATTTGTTGATGACTGTAGCATATTTACTTGGGAATTTTTTATCAAAAATAAGCCTGAAACATTTTACATGTTCAAGAAGTTTAAAGCTATTGTTAAACTAGAATCTGGTTGTCAGATTAAATGCCTTTGATTTGATAGAGGAGGAGAATACATGTCAAATGAGTTTATAGCATTCTGTGATCAAAATAGAATAAGAAGGCAACTCACTACAAGCTATACACCACAACTGAATGGTGTTGCAGAGAGGAAAAATCGAAGTATTGTGGAGATGACAAGATGGCTTAAAAGGAGTAAGTTGTCAAAGGAGATGTGGGCTAAAGGTGTGAATACATCAGTATATTTACTGAACAGGTTTGCAACTAAGGCCTTAACAAAGAAGATTCCTTATGAAGTATGGTATAAGAAGAAACCAAATGTGTCATCTGAAAACATTTGGTTGTCTAGCTTACTATCATGTACCTGAAGAGAGGAGAAAGAAATTGGATGAAAGAAGTCAAGTACCGGTGATGATTGGTTATAGCATAGAAACAAAAGGGTATAGGTTGTACAATCCAGTGAGTAAGGACATTGTTATTAGTAGAGATGTTTTGTTTGATGAAAAGAAGGTGTGGAGTGATAGGGAAGCTGCAACATCACAAGATGATAATGACTGTTCAAGACTGAATATTTTACCAGACATTTCTGACTTAACTGATAATGCAGTTGCAGTGAATGAGTCTGAAAACATTGATGAAGATACAATTGAGCCAGGAATGCAAACTGGTGGGAGTTCTGAAACTCCACCACCCAGAGGCTTTCAAAGCTTAAATGATGTATATAACATGAGTCATATATGCAATCTAACAATGATGAATGAGCCATCAACTTTTGAAGAGGCTTGTGAAGACTTAGCTTGGATGAAAGCTATGGACACTGAAATGAATTCCATAGAACAACATGAAACCTGGGAACTAACAGAGTTACCAGAAGGAAAGAAAGCCTTGGGTTTGAAATGGATATATAAAGTTAAGCTTAATGTTGATGTTGATGGCAGTGTAAACAAAAACAAGGCCAGATTGGTGGCACAAGGTTTCATGCAAACTGAAGTAAGTGATTATAGTGAGACCTTTGCTCCTATTTCTAGATTGAATACAATTCGTATCTTGTTGGCAATTGCAGCAGTAAATGAGTGGAAAATCTATCAGTTGGATGTAAAATCTGCATTTCTAAATGGTATTCTGAAAGAAGAAGGATATGTGAATAAGCCTTTAGGCTATACTGTTCAAGGAAAAGAGCATCTTGTTTATAAATTGAAAAAGGCTCTCTATGGGCTGAAACAAGCCCCATGCGCATGGTATGAGCAGATTGATGCTTTCTTTGAAAAAGAAGATTTCAGCAAAAGTCAGAATGTGCATACTTTGTACACCAAACATGTTGAACCTAAGAAACTAATAGTGATCCTACTGTATGTAGATGATTTATTGGTTTGCAACAATGATGAGAAATTGAGTCAAGAATTTAAAGACGGCATGGCAAGAACCTTTGACATGACTGACTTGGGGAAATGAACTATTTTTTGGGTCTAGAAGTGAAGCAAAATGACCAAGGAATTTTCATTTCTCAGAAAAAATATATCTCCGAACTCATCAAAAGGTTTGGAATGGAGCAATGTAATGCCGTAGGTAATCCTATACCTACTGGTTACAAGTTTGCTGATGAAGATGAGGAACTGACAGATGCTACATTATACAGGAAAATTATTGGTTCTCTCATGTACATTATTAACTCAAGACCGGATATTGTTTTTGGAGTTAGCTTACTGTCCAAGTACATGAATAAGCCAAAGATGATTCATCTCAGGACAACTAAAAGGGTTCTTCGTTACTTAAAAGGAACACAACAACTTGGTTTGTTCTATCCAAGTTCAGCCAAATTAGAACTTCTCGATTACACTGATAGTGACTGGGGTAACTCCACAGAGGATCGCAGAAGTACATCAAGTTATGTTTTCAAAATTGGAGCAGGTGCAGTGTGCTGGAGTACCAAGAAGCAGCAGGTTATTGCACTCTCTTCAATTGAAGCAGAGTACATTTCTGCTTCAATAGCTAGTTGTCAAGTAGTTTGGGTTCGGAGAATAATGATAGAATTTGGAATTGAATTCAAAGAACCAACAGTGATGATGTGTGACAATTCTTCAGCAATCTCCATTAGCAAGAATCCAGTCATGCACGGGAGGACTAAACATATAGATATTAAGTTCCACTTCATTCGGAACTTAGTTAAAGATGGAGTGGTAATTTTGAAGTTCTGTAGGTCTCAAGATCAGCTTGCTGATTTATTTACAAAGGGATTGCCACTTGATAAATTTACATTCTTAGACTTGTTGGGTTTACAAGCTTCACATTAACATGGGAGTATTAGAATTTATAATGCAAAGCTTGTCTTTTAGTTAATATGATAGATGCTTACGTGTCATTACATAAGACACATTTCATATTCTTCTTTACAATGCATTGTACATGGTTTACATTTCATCAGCGCACTCTGTTATCGCGCTTAGTCTATAAATAGCTGAGCTACTTCATTTCAAAGTTATGTTTTTGTAATCTGTATGTTTTCCACCTTTGATGAATAGAAGTTTTCATTGGGAGTTTGTTAGATATGAGATCTGGTGTTCTTCGTCTTCTCTACTTGAGTGGAGATCTGATCCTTGGAGCCTTCAAGATCTTCACCTGATGGATGATCTTCTATCTATTAGAATAGTTGAGTCGTGTTTTAAGAGGCACACTGTGGAGATTGATTACTGTTATGGTTCATTTACTTCACTGGATTAGATAAGATAGGATATAAGGATAATATATGAAAGGTAAAATTGAATAAGATTTTTCAATCCAATGTTTATTGGATATAATATCAATGTTAAATTCTTTTGATCTCATTTTCTTCTAACCCATGCACTAAATAAATAATGGATAACAATTCATATCTTATCCTATCCCCTCTATCCTATAAATAGGGACATCAATAGGGCGGGGCAGATACGGAGGGTGCCTACCCGCTACCCGTCCCGCGAAACATATATAATACACATACATGTTTAATTCTTCATGGGTATCAGAAATGAGTACCCGTTTAATTCTCCGCGGGGGACAGATCCCCACGGATATCGCGAAGGATGGTTTCTTTCTTAGTGTTGAAAGGGGTGTGCCTTTGGAATCGGGCACTTGGGCGAGGTGGTGACCTTGGTCCTCTGCCGTTGCTCCACTCGTATCAGTTGTGGTCTTCATTTTTTCTGTCCGCCTTCTTGGATTTTTTGTCTTTGACGGTAGCTTTGAGATTTTGTCAGTCAGCCTTCTTGGCTTCTCGGAGCTCTTCTATTTTAATGAAGCCAGCGGCCTTCTCCTGGAATTCGGTCATGTCTTTAGGCTCTGTTAGGGCGATCTGGTCGGTAAAGAGTTCGGGCTTTAACCCGAGTTTGATGGAGTAGAATTCGACTTGTGGTTCGAGGTTGGGGATTTCGGCCGCTATGGCCTGAAATCTATTAATGTATTCTCTCAGGGCTCATGTTGCCCTTGCTTAACATAATGGAGGGCAGCCTCTGTCTTGTGATATACCCGCGATATGGTGAATCAGTTGAGGAAGATGCGGGAGAGGTCTTCGAATGAGTGAATAGATACAGGCAGGAGGGAGGCAAACCACAGCAAAGCGATTTTTTTCAAGAAAGTTGGAAAGACTCTACAGAGTGTGGAATCGGTTGCTCCATGATAGAGCATCATGGTTATGAACACCGTCAGGTGTAGTGTAGGGTCGCTTGTGCCGTCGTAGGGCATGAGGGTGGTATGCAACTAACTTCTTGGTAGGAGTCGGGTCGCCATTATGTGTTGGGCGAAGAGTCCTGCGTTGATAGGAAGGGCAGTCCCGGTCTTCCTAGATTTGGAATCTTTGCCTTTTTCTAGTCCGGGGTACTAGAGACCTCGTCGTGAGGGACGAAAATTGGCCACCTTTTTTTTTAGTGATTGCATTATTCATACTCTGAATGACAGCGCTCGTGGTTAGTCGGGAGTTTCTCCCAGGACCGCATTAGCATCTCGACTTAGGCTTCTAACTGTTGATTCTTTGCTCCCAAGTCGTTTATTCGACGTCGGGGCTCTTCAGGGGGAGGACGTAGGGGCAGCAGAAATGGGCACGACACGATAGCACAACACGAGCACGACACTATAACTGCGGGCCGGGTCAGTCCGGCACGATAACATTGCGAGCCGACGTGGGCCGGCTCTTATCGGGCCGGACCGACCCGTTTGGCCTACTAAGTATTAAAAATAATAATTTCAAGTCTAGTTTAGTGCTTTAAAATTGAAGGTGAAGTTAATCCATGGAGCTTTTCATGTGAAATATCATATTTGATGCTTATTTAGTCTCTCAAACCTTTTAAATTAATTTTTTTACAAGTTTTTAGTTGATAAACGGGCTCGCGGGCCGTGCCGGGCGGCCCGCAAAATATTGCGGGCTGGGTGGGTCGGGTCGGGAAGTTCCGGCCCACAGAGTTAGCGGGCCAACCCAGCCCAGCACGCTACCTTATCGTGTCGGCCTGCCTCGGCCCGCTAACTGCGGGCCAGCCTGTTTTGCTACCTATAGGAGGATGGGCTGGTGCCAGAGGGTCGCTCCTCATTGTTTCAGCGTTACCAGGCTGCGGTCGATTGTCGTCGTCGGGTCGTTGTCGTTGGCGTGCGACGGCGGTCGCTTGGCTTCGGGTGCGGGGTGCCAACCATTGTGGGGGAGATAAGCTTTACTGGGCCCCACGATGGATGCCAAATGTTCCCGCCTGAGGATCGGAGTAGTTCGGTCCAGCTCGGTGTCTCTCTTGGTCAGGTGCAACTCCAGCGAGGAGGGGGGCCTTGCAAAAGACACTTAGACGCTCAAGTTAGTGGGACTCCAAGGTGGAGGTAATGAAATTAGAACTTAGGGTTACCTAATGTATGTATTTATTGCAGGTGGAGGAGATGACGTTGCCCGATAATCTCGCGAGGATGTTGCTCAGAATGGGTCGAGACTGATCCCGGAGATGGCGGGCTCATAATGGTGTATCTCTCATGATGATGAAGGATGCGGATGTCCATGTATGATCGAATGGGGTCCCCAGGTGGAGCCGCCTGGTCCAGCTTGAGTCTAGTCCAAGAGTGTGGCCGAGTGGAGCCCTTTGGTTTAGCTCAAGGTAAGTTGTGGGGCGCTATTGGGTTTAATCCAACCGGGCCCAATAGTTTTAGTCTAGTCGGTTTTCAAGTTTTCAAGATTTGGGTTTCAGATTTTTGAATTCTTATGCATCAAACAGAGGATTATACAAGTATACTAGATATCCTAAACCTAGACTCTATCTTCCCGATGAAATTCGAGCGTCAATGAGCGTCCTTGTCGATTTCTCCGATCGGGGCCGTCACGCGCAAATCGATATGGAACCTGAAAATATTTCTCCATGAAATTATTAGTTCCATATTTGTTATCATTAAAACCGAGATTAAGACCAAGGTAGAAAACCTTAGGTTAACAATGCTCACACTCGGACGGTTGTTGTTCCCTTGATTGCGTCAATGTCTCGACCTTAGTTGTTAACATTTGGTTCTGCGCTTAGAAACCATCGATCAGGCGTTGTAGCTCTTCTGGTGTTGGATTGGCGAGCACCAGAGCGTCACTCCTCGCCGTGTTAGTGTCTCTAGGCAACGGGGGAACATTGCTGTTAGATTGTTGCCTATGTGTTTCTCAGCCAAGTTATTAATATGGGTGGTATGAGAATTATCGATGGTATACTATTAAAATAAAATAAATTTTTTTTTAATAGTTTAAATAGGTATCCGCATGTATATATCATTCCCGCACCGGAACAGATGGTGGATACCCATCACGGGTGCAAGTGTGGATACGAGGGACAAAAAATGAGTGTGGGGGTGACACTATCCGCTCTGAACCCACCATGCTGACAAGCTTATTGGAACGAAAAAAATGAAAGATAACTTACTTTCATCAACGTTAATGAAATCCTTCCTCACGATTTTGAAAGGAAATGAACAGAAGAGAACCTTTGCTAGTTGATAAATTGATCTATAAAAGGTCCAATTTGATGACATATATTTTGATATATTTTTATTAAAAGCCTAATTAGGTTTTAAAAATTTGGTTTTATAAAATTATTTTTATCTCAATTTTGCCAAATATATTTATAAAGACATTATTTTTGTGTATACATTTCCTAATATATTTTAGTACTTTTGATATTTTATTATTATCTTGAATTGTAAAATATAATTTAACAATAATCTCACTATTAATTAGTTTTGTACCCAATTTCATAACGTAAAGAATATTTTTGATCTCTAAAAAATATTAGGAGCATTTTAGTACCCGTGAAAAAATGTTATGATCATTTTTATACCTTTTCACTTCCAATAGAAAAAGAAACGACACATATAAGATGTGAACCCAACGAATTAAACCCAAGACTTATATGCTAAATGCTTAGATGTCTAACAATCAAGATATAGGTGGACCGACTAAATTACAAATTTATTAATGTGACACTTTATTATATTATATTTAAGAAATATAATTAATAATTTTAAAAGTATTATAAAACTATATGAGTTTTGTTTTTAATTTTGTTTGTTCTAAAAAATAAGAAAAAAATATGCCTTATTATTTTTTTCACGTTTCTTTCTTATTTAGTTGACTAATTAGCATTTAGCATATCAACCGAAGGACTATGTTTGAGTAATTTTGCCATATGTTTAAAATTTTAAATAAATTTTAAAAAATTGATAAAATATATGTAATATCCTTAGCATAGTTGTTGATTAAAAATTTTCTTTGAAACACATTAATTTTATTAATTTTATTTATTAAATGAAAATAAATTACTAAGTTGATGAGTGTGATCTAAACTAAATTAAAATATTTTTAATAAATAAATAAATATGACACGGTCAGGTAGAATTTAGGGGGTGACAAAAATTGATAGACAGCTTCACTTTGAATTAAACGGTAGATAAATCAATCATTTTTCTAAAAAATATTACTCTTAAGAATGAATTTATCTACGATGCGCTAAAACTGCGATCGAAACCCTAGTTGGCAACGCGCTCCTTTTGTGCCTGTAATTGATCAATGGGATCGCGGCCTCTCTCCTCTCTCAAGCGTTCTCTTCTCGCCTTCGCTGCTCCCCCTTCAGCGACCGTCGGAGAGGGCGTCCAGAGCGTCCCCTATCGGCAGTCCATGTTCCGCCGTCCCCCGACAGTGAGGCGCTCGTTCGTGCGGCGGAACTCGTGCAGCTTCATCGGGACGGTGGTCTGCCCTGTGAAGAGGTTGGCTAGCCGTCATTTTGGGGTCTATACCTTCCTCGAGGTGAAGGGACGTTCCGCCGGTCTGAACCCTTCGTCTTTCCGGTGAGATACTTGTCCAATCCCTCATTCGCCTTACATTTTTTCCTATTAATTATTGTTGCTTAGACTGCGATCAACTGCTCTAGTTCGGTAATCATCTCTACACATGATTATGTCTCAAAGATCTTATCTTTTGGTCTATATAATCTTTTATTTGATCTTATCAATGATGTTATTGTCTTTTTGCGAGATTTTAAGATACCTGATGAAGATTCATATAATTTGTTCCTCGATCATATATATATTTGCTGGCGTAGATTCTGTGCCTGATCACATATGGACACGAATGATGTTTTCTTGCTTAGTCCCATTCAGATTTTTCCGTATAATGCCGATGTATTAGTAATGGAGTAGAAAATCAAATGGATGTATTTATTATGGAGAAGGTGAGGCAGCCCAATGCTGGCGACAACCAAGTTAGTTTGAACCATACTACTAGCTAACTCTAGCCACAGGAAGAGGTGAAACAATTGCTTGGATTGTGAAGCTTCTGCTGTGCCATTCTCCTTTAGATGTCATTTACTTGTTGTTTTTCTTTTCTATTAAGTCTTAAATTTGAGAGCACATATCCTTTTTTTGAGCACCTACTTTGATTTGTAAATAAAAGAATTCAATAACAAGCCATTCCTGCAGCCAGCTGATTCATCCCTGCTAAAATTTTTGTATGCATTGCTCGTTTCTTGTTTGGTTGACATCACTCTCACACACTTTGTGGCTCAAGATTTTTCAAGAAAAAAATTTGGAACTAACTCTGTTAGTTGCTTAGCATTAAGCATCTCCTTAACTTTGTATTATTAAATTGCTACTTGATATATCTCATGGCTTGCAAGGTGGTGCGTTTGTTGTTAATGACATTGGTCTGTCAGTGACTAAAAAATGTTATTTTTGAATCAGGATTTTACTGGCAATGTTGGATGAGCTAGCAGAGATATCACTCAATTACTTGAAACCAAATGATTTGATATATGTTCGTGGTCATTTGGGTTCTTATGAGAAGCACAATGGAAATGGGAACCATGAAACCTTTTACAAGGTGTAGAGGCATTAACAATCCCTTCATCATCTTTTTCTTCTGATAATTGCTTCTTGGAAATATATCTTTTATTTGAGAGACTTCTGGTTATTCTTCCTTTAGAGCATATCCTTTCTGGTTCTATTGTTTCTTATATTTATAACATATTATTGATTGTCTATATTATCTTGATGTATTATTTTTATTAACTTGTTCTCAGCTAACTGTTGTGAGTATGTCAAATTTTGGCTAGCTCATCTGCTGTTAGACTATTCCTAAACTAATTTAACTTGCACAAACTAATTAAGTTGTATGGACCATCAATTAGGAAGCTTGTTATATTCACTGACTATCTTTATAATTCTAACTGCTTACATTTCCAGTAGATACATCTTCAAATATTGTTCTTTTTCATTTTTTTGTTTAAGTTTTGAATTGCTAAAGATTATAGGCATTCTTGTAGGTTTTTGTTAAAGATTTGAATTTCATCAAACTTTATGGAGAAATCAAGAAACCCATGGAGCCTGGTAGTTCAGTAGAAGAATCATCAACACCACCTGCTTCCAGTAAGCTTCTTTTTTGGGTTGAATATCCAGATTTAGCATAATTGTTTTGCAGCAATGGTTGAGTTCTATTTTCCTCTTTTTTGGGCACATTTACAAAATTGTTAAATAACAATCACACTCATACTAGCATCTCCACTTGAATGTGTGCAGAAGACTTGGAACGCAGAGATCGCTTGCACTTGTGGCAGATATTCTTTGCAAATCCACATGAGTGGTGGGATAATAGACAAAATAAATCATATTCAGGTCTACCTGATTTTAAACACAAGGACACTAATGAGCGCCTGTGGCTCAGGGAAGATGACCCTCCTTGGGTACGAAGGCAACTGCAGTTGTATGACTCGAGTATGAGGACTCAATCTAGTGGCTCAAAGGTGCATGGGTGGAAAGTGAAGGATCTAGAACTTTAATCTTGCAGGAAATAATTGATTACAGGGCTCCTTTTGTCAACTGAAGATTAAGATTGCTGATCCACTGAATACAACAGAGGGTACTTTGATGAACTTGATGAAGTTCAAGGCAGAGGAATGTTGGAAGCATTTGCAATTACCAATAGAGTTAATGTCCATAAAAGTGCAACCGTGTGCTTAAATTTGGAAGGTATTCATGTCATTTGTTAGTATGGTCATAAGCAGAAGAAGGTGAAGTGAACAAGGGAAATTAGTAGATGTGTTTTTACATGCATTGATAGCTCATTTTGGGATGATTTTGGAGAGTCTGGAGCTTAGCAATTGATGAGATGAGAGTTTTAACTTAACCATTACATCTAAACATTGTTGGGATTCATTCTTTGCTATTATTTCTTTTAGTACAGGCTGAACTATTGTACATATTGGCACTACAGTTGTAACAGGTAGTACATATTAGTACAATTTACGGAATGATCATATATTTTTGTATGCCATGTTAAAGTTAAGATCTTTTATGATTTATAAGATATCACTTGAATATCTCTACAATCTGCAGATTTCGATTGTATGTAAAAAAAATAAATTACCTGAATATCTATTCAGTGGTTTTGAGCCGGCAACTGCTAAAGCAATTTTTCAGTGGTTAGCAGGAACCTGATAAATGTATATTTTGACACGAAACTACAGTGAGGGCTAGTAAACTGGTTGCGTTAAGTTTTCTATTGATTGAAGGATACAATTTTTTTTGCAGAATGTGATTGTAATATATACCTTTTGCTTTCTTTTCAATGATGGCAATGTTTTAAATTTTGAACTGTACTGGTCTGCCTGTCTCAAGCACAAAAAAAAAGATCGAATCAGTAACTTACCTAGTCGGTTTTTAGAAGTAGATTAGTTTGTTTGCTAAATTTGTTGAATTATTTGATTTTTAATTGAATCGATTTAATTTAATTTTTTTTAGTTGATATCAAATTTTCCTAAAATTAAATTTTAATTTAATTCAAACTTAATATGAGTCAAACTTAATATCCAAAAAACAATTTGTTTTATCTTAATTGTTTTTTACTTCAAAAATAGTTTGTACTTTCTTCAAAAATCATATACAAATTGTACACAATGGGTTAATTTTTTTTACTTTTTGACCATTGAGGCACATTTCATGCTTCGTCATCAACTCTGTAATGATATGATGTCGCTTAAAACGATCACTACAATGTATTGAATTTGATTTCACTTTATTTCATCTAAAATTGATTGGAATGCATCATTATATTCGGTAATGAAAAACTCTCTTTCAACTATTCGCACACGAAAAGATGAATAAATCAACATTACAAACACACAATGAGAATACAATACAAATTGAAAAATACGCATCAAGAAACTATACTAGAATTTGAACCTCATATCTATTGAATATGTATATGATGTTATTATCACTTGTGCTATGTTGGGTTCACATCATCATAATTTATATTGCTAATATAATATATTAATATTATAATACTATTTAAAATATAAAAAATATTATTATATTAGTAATATAATAATATAATATAATAATATATATTTTTTAAATCGGAAGTATTTTAAACTTTTTATACATATTATGTAGTACATCATATCAACAATAGAATAAAAAACATGACAGACTCACCGATCAATTTGGTAATTGAATCTCGAGTACATCGAACATAGAGAATGAAATGAATATTTCAATACCACATTCTACTATAAGACTCATTCGATTGTAATCCACTAGGAGCTATTTATTTTATGAAATTAATATATGAGGAATACAAATAGTTATTTCCTATTTGAGTGTTTGGCTCAAGAATAGTCCAGATTAGCCATTTCCTTAAGTCATGGTTTACCAAGCCATCAGCATTAGCCATTTCCAACAACACATACAACTTAGCTCCCTTTCATAGCTTTCTAGCTCCTCTTGATGTCTTAGGTGATAGGTGATGATTCCTTTTAAGAACTAAGACTTGAACAAGAAGGTGAAGATCAAGTGTAATACCCTCGTTTTTAATATTGATTTCAGCCAGAGACTCGGGTTGCACGTTGGAGTGGGTCGAGTGGATCGCCGGAGGTCACGATCGAATGCATGACCATTATGCATGGAAAATTCATCTTAATCTATTAGGAATTTGATTTTGGGTTTGAGTCGGGTCCTAGAACCATTCAGGATGCTGTCCGAGAACCATTTAGAATGTTGTTTGGTTGAGTTTGAGGGCCAACTTAAGTCAAAAAATCAAATTAGGGGTATTTTGATCAATTGGCCTTAAGTGAAGAAAAAAAAAAGAAAAAGAAAAAGGAGTTGGACCGGTGCACACCTCCCAAGGGAAGAGGCGCACGCTTCCCAAGATATGGGAGGGAGTAGTACGCCCAAGGGGGAGGGAAATCAAGGGATCGAAGGTTCGCCGCGGGACTTCGTCGTGCGCTTATTCGTCGAGACCGTCTTCTCCGGCGTCTTCAACCCAAGGTGAGTGGTTAATGCAGATTTCCCTTTAGATTTAACCAAGCATGTTTAGAATAGATAGATTCTGACATTTTTGCTGAAGTCGTTGTTTTTGATGAGTTTTGGTTCAAAAATTCAAGTTTCTTCAGAGAGTGTGCCTCCTAGTGTGTTTGGTGGGTTGGGGCAGCAATAGGGAAGAATTAGGGCCAGTCCTATATCTTGGTGATGGCTGTAACCGAAATGCTTGGATGTTCATTTCTAAAATTTCATGAAACTTTTCGGTATTTTAACGATTGCGATGTTGGTTGGGACTGTTTTGAATGTTGCCCCCTTCCCTCTATAAGGGTCGGCCAAGTTGGGAAGGTTTTTGGGAGTTTGGAGGCTGGTGGTTCTCCTTTGTTGATAATAGGGCTTCCGATGATCGTTTGTGTGGACTACATACGAGATTTTGTAGTCAATAAGCTCCGATCGCCGAAGGTAATGCTGAAAATATTTGAGGTAAAACTTGAGGACTGTTATGGCCGGATCTCTTATATGTTAGTGTGTTTGAATTTTGGGTTGGTGTACCTTGTTCCACATTCAATCAGGAGGGTTGTAAGCTAAATTCCTAGTGACTCGTTTTGAAAGTTCTATAGCTAAAATCATATTGTAGTAGTCGGAGTTCGATGTTGATTTTTGCTGAATTTATTGAAGTGCAGTTAGGGCCGATTGTGCCAAGGGGTCAAGGTGGTTTAATTTCTAGGTTATATATGGTTTAAACTTGCTTCACATCATGACGATAGTGGCTGAAATTTGCTGGGAACTACTATAGAAATTTTCATCATTGAACGATTGCTCCATAACTGAAATTTCTAATTTTTATGGCTGCATTGCACTCTTGTACTATATTTAGCTTGTCAGTACTTAGGTACTTGTAGTCGAATTATTGGGCTTTTGGTCGCTGAAATGTTTGACCAAAGGAGGGGTTATCATAGCCGAGGAAATACAACTAGTTGCTGAAATTTTCAGGTTGCTGAAATTTCAAGCTTGTTGAAATTTCCAATTGATAAGTTTTTCTAGGGTGGAGTGTAGGCCGAGTATCACTTAATCCTTGCTGAGTGTAAATTTTGGTTTTTGTGTATGATTGGGTTCTCAAAACATCGGAACTGATTGCGACGATCATGATCTAAAGTTTCTTTGTCGAATTTGACGACTAGTTTTGCGGAGATTTTGGGTATAGTCGTGTTCAGCCCTTAGTATACTTTATTGGAAATTCTTTTGAGAGGATGTTGGCCTAAGGTTTTCAACCTTGGTCTTAATCTCGGTTTTGATGATAACAAACATGAAACTAATGATTTTATGAAGAGTTATTTTCAGGTTCTAAGTCGATTAGCGGAGCGACGTCCCTGATCGAAAATATCAGAGAAATCGGCAAGGACGCTTATCGACGCTCAGGATTCTTTGGGAAGTTAGAGTGTAGGTTTAGGGTGTCTAGCATGTGTTGTAAATCCTCATGATGATGCAAAGAACCCCAAAAATTAATCTCGAACCCCAAAACATGAAAACTCGAAAAAATAGAAAAGACCCTGAAGTTCACTAAGCCTAGGGAGCTCCTTGGAGGGCTATATGACCTAGATATTTTTTTGGTACCAAAAGTCCCAGTAATTGTTCCTTAAATCTAGATAACGAGATATTTTTAAGGAAGTTTTGGAAGCCTTTAACCGATTCATATTTGATTTGGGAGATTATAAAATTTATGTTTTTTAAAAATTTGTACTAGACCCCAAAAGTTAGATTTTGATTCTTAAGGATTTTAATTTTTTAGATATTTTTATTGAATCCAAATGGGGGATAATCCTTATATAATATTTATGTTTGAAAGTTATTAACCTTTTGCCACTGTTTGTGAAACTCATGAACCGTTTTGCAATTGAAACAAATGTACCTTTTTGCCACCCTTTATGAACCTCATGAACTGTTTTGCAAGTAAGGCCATCTCCTCATAGTCATCAAGCTCCTCTTCGAATGAAGAAGTGTCATCATTCCTATGTGATGCTTTTAAGGCAATACTCTTGCCTTTGGGGGCATCTTCCTCCTTATGTGCCCTCATATGGATCTCATGTATCATGAGGGATCCAATGAGTTCGGTGAGCTTCATCGTACCAAGATCCTTAGCTTCCATGATAGCTATCACATTTGGCTCCCAAGCTTTGGGAAGTGACCGAAGTAGCTTTCTCACCTTTTCTTCTTCCCTAATATCTCTTTCAAGATTGCATAAGCCATTAGTAATGTTTTGAAATCTAGCATACATTTCATCAATAGTCTCATTAGATAGCATTTTAAACAATTCATAATCATGCACGAGAAGATTGATTTTTGACTCCTTTACTTAAGAGGTCCCTTAATGAGTAGTTTCAAGAACTTGCCAAATTTCAAATGCGGATTTACATGTAAAAATTCTATTAAACTCATTAATTGATAATCCACAATGTAATGCATTCATGGCTTTAGCATTGGAATTAAATAATTTAACTTTCTCTTGGGTCCAATCATCCATGTTCTTAGTTGGTTGCTTATAATCATTTTGAATCATCCTCCAAACCTCTAAACATTGTGATTAAAGGAAAATATTCATTCTAATTTTCCAATAAGTATAGTTATTCCCATCAAACAAAGGAGGTGCATGGGTAGAAGTCCCTTGAGCTAGTGTATTTTCGGTAGCCATCCTAAGTGTAGGGAAGATGGTGAAATCTAGTTCTACTACCAAGCTCTGATACCAAATGTAAACCAAATAACCACACTAGGGGGGGGGGGGTGAATAGTGTGTAGCCTAAATACGGTAAGTTTAATTCTGATTTTTTTCTCAAGTTGGCCAAGCATGGATTTTTGCTATTTTGAGTTATATGCTTTCAAGATTCAAATATAAATGAGTAATGATTAATACCAAGCAAGATTAAATAGATAAGTAATGCTAACATGTGAAATTTAGAGTGGTTCGGCCACACCGCCTACTCCACTACGTTGGCTCATCACCAAGGATTTCTAACCTTAAATCTTTATAACTTGAATGTTTCCTAAAGAATACAAAGAGGACTTATCCCTCAACCTTAGAGGATGCATCAACTACTATTCTAAAGCAAAACACTCAAAAATAAAAAAACCTAGGTGTAACACTACACCACACTTAACAATTTGAAATGAGAAGAAAATAAGAAAGAAAATACAAGTAAATGAGCTATGTATTAAAACAAACTCGAATGAGCTCCTACAAGTTACCTCCTATTACTCCAAGGCCTCAAGATGATGTAGAAATTCGGATTGAAGACTTGAAATAGAATTTTGAAGACTTTGAGAATGAAAAGTTGAAGTTTGCACTTTGAATCACTCTTTAAGGCTCAAGAAAATATTTTGGTAGCTCAATGGAATAGTTGAGAGCATTAGGAAGAGAGTTTTTGGTGTATTTATAGAGTTGGTATTGAAGTACGGAAGCAAAGAACCGTTCAAATCTTATCTAATTTTGGGCATTTTTTTAAAAAACCGGCTGAGGCATTCTGGGAATTCTGGGTAGTTTGGAGGTTACTAGCATTTCAAGTCTTATTTTTTTAGGTTAACAGTTTCCAAAAATTCCTCAAAAATATATCTTTCATTTTTTTTACCTAAGGAATGATTATTGAGACTTTTGATAGCAAAAAAATATCTAAATTATGTAGTCCTCCTAGGAGCCCCTTATACTTAAGAAATTTTCAAGACTGTTTTCTTATTTTTCTAGTTTTTAAGTTTCCGGGGTTTAAGTTTCGGATGTTTGGTTTTGAACTCAATGAGGACATCAAACTAAGTCTTAGGAGCATTTACAATAAACGAAACTAAGTCCTAAACTAATTCTTGATTTTTCCAACGAGCTCTGAATGCGTATTGTATGTCCAACCTGAGACCAAACATTGATGAAACTATTAGAACCATGTTTGTTATCATCAAAACTAAAAGTGTTGCCAAGTTTGAACCCTTGGGCCAACAGAGATAATATCCTATGTATCCCTGCATATGTCAACTCAGGAATCTCTGGCCATAGTAGATATTGTTAGCCTAAGGTTTTTTACCTTGGTCTTAATCTTGATTTTGATGATAACAAACATGGAACTAATGTTTTATGGAGAATTACTTTCAGGTTCCATACTGATTAGCACTCGATGTCCTCGATCGGAAATATTAAAGAAATCGGAAAATTGGAAGGACAATTGGTCATCGCGTTCGGGTTCATCGCGAAAATTGCTAGAAGTTGCACGTGTGCACCAAAGATGTCTTGGACGAGTCTAAAGAACACATGAAAAGCTCTCCAAGTTGACGCACGTTGAAGGCCGAACTCGGAAATAAAGCGCGCAAGAAGAAGACTGAAAAAATTAAGCTCAACCTAGGTTCAGTCGATCGGTCGGTCGACCTATTGTGGCTAAAAATTGGCAGTAGCCAATTCGGTCGACTAGTCGGTCAATCGAAGTGCGCCCAGAAGTGGTAGAATGCCACAGTCTCTTGGGCGGTCGATCCATCGGTCAACCAATGATCGACCGACAAGCGACCGAGCGTCGCCAACGGGTAGAAAAAAGCCCGTTGATGACACCTTGATTTTGGGGGGTTATAAATACTCATCCTAAACTCATTCCTATCGCAATGTTGATGCTTCCAAGTCTCAAAGAGTGATCCTAAGCATCTCCTAAGCCCTTTCATTATCAAATCCACAAAACCTAGCTCTTGATCCCTCATCCTTAAGTGTTCTTCATTGAAGGGGTATTCAAGCTTGCTAGGCTCAAGAAGAAGATGTGTTCTTATTGTGATAAGTCTTTTTTACTCTCTTCTTGTGATTGAATTATTTTTATTTTGTTTTGAATTGATTTACTTGAGCTTGTAAGAAGACCTAGTGTTAGGTCTTGTGATTGAGTGGTATCCTTGGTGTAGAATGTGTAAAGACACTTGTGTAAACTATGTTGGCCTAAGGTTTTCTACCTTGGTCTTAATATTGGTTTTGATGATAACAAACATGGAACTAATGTTTCATTGAGAAATATTTTCAGGTTCCATATCGATTAGCACTTGATGTCCTCAATCAGAAATATTGAAGAAATCGGAAAATTGGAAGGACATTGATTGACGCGTTCGGGTTCATCGTGGAAATCTCTCGAAGTTCGACGTGTGCACCAAAGATGTCTTGGAAAGCTCTCCAAGTTATCGCATGTTGAAGGCCAGAACCCGACAATGAAGCGCGCAAGAAGAAGACTGAAAAAATCAAGCTCAGCCCAGGTTCGGTCGACCGAATATGGTCAACAATTGGCAGTAGCCAATCCGATCGACCGGTTGGTTGATCGGACGAAGTAGAGAATTGGCAGTAGCCAATTCGGTCGACCAGCCGATCGACCGAAGTGCGCCCCAAAGCAGCAAAATGTCACGGTCACTTGGGCGATCGATCCATCGGTCGATCGACGATTGACCGGCAAGCGATCGGGTGTCGGCAATGGTAAAAAATACGCCCGTTGACGAGCCCTTTGTTTGGGGGGTTATAAATACCCACCCCAAACTCTCTCCCGAGCTCTTAATGATGCCCAAAAACCTCAAAGAGTGATCTTTAGCATCCTCTAAGCTCCTCATTGATCAAATCCTTCAAACCTAGCTCTTGATCCCTCATCTTCAAGTGTTCTTCATTGGAGGGCTCATCAAGGGTGCTAGGCTCAAGAAGTAGAGGTGTTCTTATTGTGATAAATCCTCTTTACTCTCTTCTTGTGATTAAAGTGTTTTTATTTTATTTTGAATTGATTTACTTGAGTTTGTAAGAAGACCTAGTGTGTGGTCTTGTGTGTAAGTGGTTACCTTGGTGTAGAAGGTGTAAAGCCACTTGTGTAAACTAAGTTAGGAGTAGGTCTTAGGAATTGAGGTGGGAAAGCTCACTTGGTAGGAAGGCGGGATACTTTCGGGTGTGGAAGTGCCTTCCAGGTGAGTGTAGGGTCTTTTCGGTGTAAAATCCTCAATTATAAGCTACTCATAATTTAGTGAATTTGGGTGTGAAATCCTAAGCACGGTGCTTAGGTGGTGGAGTAGGCATTGGGGCCGAACCACTATAAATAATTGTGTTAGCATTGTTCTCTTTGTGTATTAATTATTTATCTTCATTACTCGCTTTCGCATTTAGTCATTTAATCGTGAATTGCCTAAGTAATCTAAGAAATGTTTAAAATCAGAATTAGGCGATAAGATTAGTTAACACACTATTCACCCCCCCTCTAGTGTGGTCATTTCACCAACAAACTAAGTTAGGAGTAGGTCTTAGGAATTGAGATGGGAAAGCTCACTCGGTAGGAAGGCGGGATACTTCCGGGTGTGGAAGTGCCTTCGAGGTGAGTGTAGGATCTTTCCGGTGTAAAGTCCTCAATTGTAAGCTACTCATAATTTAGTGGATTTAGTTTAGAAATCCTAAGTGGGGTGCTTAGGTAGTGGAGTATGCATTGGGGTCGAACCACTATAAATAATTGTGTTTACATTGCTTCTAGTTGTGTTTACTTCATTATCGTATTTACTTTGCTTCCGCTTGCTATTCAACTTGTAATTTATCTAAGTAACCAAAAAAATGATTTAAACCGGATTTAGACAAAAAGATTAGTAAACACACTATTCACCCCCCTCTAGTGTTGCCATTTCTTCAACATTTGGTATCAGAGCGGGTCTTAGATTGAGATTTCACCATCTCCTCTACATCGTCTCTCGATCTGGAAAATGACACTAGGGATCAGTTTAGCGTCTTCACCTCCTAGGTTCGATGAGTCTAACTTTGGTCTTTGGAAGAGTAGAATGTATATTTTCCTAAAGACTCAAGGTTTAGGTGTATTTGACATGGTAAAGACAAAATGTATTGAACCTAAAAAAATATGAATGCATGGACCCAAGAAAAGTTAAAATTTGTTTGAAATAAATGGTAAAACAACACATCTTCTATATTGCACATTTTCAAATGAGATACTTGAAAATGTTATGCATTGTTCTTCCGCATTTGATATTTGGGCAACATTAAACATGCTTTATGATTATGCAAAAACCGAGGAGCTTATTACTTTAAAAGAAGGAGGTGATGACAATTGTCATACCTCTAGTTCTAATGATGTTTTTGATGCCCAAATCTCATCTAGTCAAAGGAACACCAAAAATCGGAGAAGAAAACTAAGGTGTTTCTTTTGTCAAGAAAAGGGACATAAAAAGAGAAATTGTCCCCACTTGAAGAAAAGGACCAAGAAGAAGAATGCTTCCAAGTCCACCTCCGAATCTAGTGGAGCATCTTTCTCCCATGATGATAAAGTCACATCTCAAATATGCCTCATGGATTTTCGAAATGAGGTAAAATCTTCTACTTCTAGTCATGTTAAAAATCTTGATAGTGATAATGATGATAGTAGCTCTAGTTCTTTAGGTATGTCTTATGATGAGCTATTAGAAGAATCTAAGAAGATGTATGCCATGCTCATGAAATCAAATAAGGAAAATAGAACAATCAAAAAAGAAAACTTGAAGCTTGTTAATCATGTGCATGAGTTAAAGAGTGAAAATGAGAAATTGAAAACTAGCATGATTGATCCTTGCCATGATACATTAACTCTTGAAGTTAATAACTTGAAACTTGAAAATGAGATTTTGAAAAATAGATTGAAGTCTACAAATAATGATTTGAAAAATGTTTCAAAAATTGAGATTGAAAATTTGGAAGTAGAGAATTCAAAAATTATGAATGAAAATTGTACTAAAATCTCAATTGAATGCTTTGTATCAATCTATTGATACTTTAAAAAATTAGGTTGTGTTCTTAAGTAGGAAGGTTAATGATTTGTCAAATGGTTTATCATTTAAGAATTTTAGTAGAAATGGTGTTTTTAACAAGAATTCTCATGCTTATGTTAATTCTCTTGTTAGGCATCCTACATTTAAACCTCACGTTGAAAAGAAAAAATTTAATGGAAATTATTTTTGTTATGGTATATATGGCCATGCTATTCATGATTGTGCTTTTAAAAGAAATCCAAGTGTTGCTAAGACACTTTGGATTCCTAGGCCAACTCACCCCCAAGGACCCAAAGTTATTTGGGTACCAAAAGTGTCTTGTTTTTTTGTAGGGGGATCTACCACACAAGTATGAATGGGAAATGGAACATTGAAGTTGACCTTGGATTCAAATGAAAAATCTCCATTCGATTGCAACTTCAAACCCTCATGATGTCATAGGTATGAATATTGACATCTAAGTAAACTTGGTATCATCTCCTTTACTTTATTTAAATTCATTTAAGTTAGAGTTTTATGAAACTCGATTGATTTGACTTGATCTTATCCGCTCTTAATATGATTTTATTAAAATTATTTTTGAATTTTGATTTTCGATCTCTTAGGAGACCTATGTAGCCTATAACGGGCTTATGCGACCTTGTGGTTCTAAATCGTAGGCTCATTGTGTCCTTTCGGTTTTCAACAAATAGGAAGGGTTGGAGATCTATCTTTCAAATATTTCATATTTTGAGATCTCTTGATTCATTTCGAATTCACAATAATTTATTTTGAAATAAATTTCAAACTATTTAGCAAAGTAAAATTTGAAATCGATACTTGATTCCCTCTTTGCTATCTGGTACGACAACTTGTTAGTAGTCATATTTCTATTATGCTACTAATGAATATTGCTTGCAAGTTATAAAAAATGTGATGAAAGGCTAGTAGATTGAATTTGGAAAGAAAATAAAAAGTTTGAGAATTTCCAAGAATGAGGTATGAGTTCGTTTTCGTAAAAATCTTAGTATAATACCTTAATATTCATGCTTTATTGGTGTCTCTATACTCATGATTAGAGTTGCTTGGTAAATCCTTGAATGCTCATGAGTAGGTAGAATTTTAGTACTTAGGAAAGTTTCATTGAATGAAAGTTGCCCTAAGTTAAAATTTGACATTAGAGACTTCTATCATCAGTCCAAACTCATGAAACATGTTTAGATATACACATGACATGCTTCTAGGTGTTTAGAGTTGAAAATTCATGTGTAGATCATCAAAGTGATATGTAGATCATCTTAGGGGACTCAAAGTTGAAAAAGTTTGACCTAAGTCAATAATTTGACTTAGAAATCTCATTTTGAGCCCAAATTTCACAAACATGTTTAGATTTACTCATGTTAGGTGTATGTATATGTGTCTAAATTTGGAGAACCATGAGTAAAGGATAAAAATTGATACTTACCAATTTCATGTTAACATGCTTATTTTTTTGATTGAAATCATGCTAAGTTGAAACATTAGGTAAATGATATTAGTTTCACTTCAAACTAGATATACAAGCTTTAAATGCTCATATCTTGGTATTTTGAAAGTTTGAATGAAATCAAAATATCATGAAAGATTCACTTATTTACGAAAATATCATTAAAGTATCATTCTTCCCAAGTGCTCATTTCTCGATACTTTAGATTTTCGTCGAAATCTTTGAATGAGACGTCAAGTATGATACTGTAATTCTATTTTTGGTATCGTTCTCATTATTATTTAAGAAAAATCATTTTTAAAATGACTTTTGAATTCAACCGATACGTGTAATATCAATACTTGAATTAGTACATGATTTCCAGTTTTAGATTACATTGATCATTCTATGATATCATGTATTAATTAGTCTCACTTGTATGCATGTTTTTCTTCCCTTGAGTTGAGATCTTCATGCTTCATGAAAACTAATTTTAGAGTCTCAACTTTCACTAGATTGACTTTTCTTGCTCTTTTTGATTGATGCCAAAATAAGGAGAAAAATATAGGTAAAATGGAAGAAAATATAGAAAACCCATGCACATAGATAGGGGGAGTTTATTTTCAATAGAAATGCATGTTGATAGGGGGAGAAATCCCTTAGTTGATATCTTTTGTGCTTTAATATATATATTTTCTTAAGGATGTTTGTCATCATCAAAAAGAGAGAGATTGTTGGCCTAAGGTTTTCTACCTTAGTCTTAATCTCAGTTTTGATGATAACAAACATGGAACTAATGTTTTATGGAGAATTACTTTCAGGTTCCATATTGATTAGCAGCCGATGTCCTCGATCGGAAATATTAAAGAAATCGGGAAATCGGAAAATCGGAAGGACAATTGGTCGTTGCGTTTGGGTTCGTCGCGGAAATTTCTAGAAGTTCCACGTGTGCACCAAAGACGTCTTGGACGAGTCTAAAGAACACATGGAAAGCTCTCCAAGTTGACGCACGTTGAAGGCTAGAATTCGAAAATGAAGCGCGCAAGAAGAAGGCTAAAAAAATCAAGCTCAGCCTAGGTTCGGTCGACCGATTGTGGCAAAAAATTGGCAGTAGCCAATTCGGTCAACCAGTCGGTCGATCGAAGTGGGCCCAAAAGCGGCAAAATGCTGCGATTGCTTGGGTGGTTGATCCATCTGTCGATCGATAATCGACCGATAAGCGATCGGGCGTCGCCAACGGGCAGAAAAAAGCCCGTTGACGAAACCCTAGTTTTGGGGGGTTATAAATACCCATCCCAAACTCATTCCTATTGCAATGTTGATGCTTCCAAGTCTCAAAGAGTGATCCTAAGCATCTCCTAAGCCCTTTCATGATCAAATCCACAAAAGCTAGCTCTTGATCCCTTATCCTTAAGTGTTCTTCATTGAAGGGGTATTCAAGCTTGCTAGGCTCAAGAAGAAGAGGTGTTCTTATTGTGATAAGTTCTATTTACCCTCTTCTTGTGATTGAAGTGTTTTTATTTTGTTTTGAATTGATTTACTTGAGCTTGTAAGAAGACCTAGTGTTAGGTCTTGTTATTGAGTGGTATCCTTGGTGTAGAAGGTGTAAAGCCACTTGTGTAAACTAAGTTAGGAGTAGGTCTTAGGAATTGAGGTGGGAAAGCTCACTCAGTAAGACGGTGGGATACTTTCGGGTGTGGAAGTGCCTTCGAGGTGATTGTAGGGTCTTTCCAGTGTAAAGTTCTCAATTGTAAGTTACTCATAATTTAATGGATTTAGTTTGGAAATCCTAAGTTGGGTGCTTAGGTAGTGGAGTAGGCATTGGGGTCGAACCACTATAAATAGTTGTGTTTGCATTGCTTCTACTTGTGTTTACTTCATTATCGTATTTACTTTGCTTCCGCTTGCCACTCAACTTGTAATTTGTCTAAGTAACCAAAGAAACGATTTAAACTGGATTTACATAAAAAGATTAGTAAACACACTATCCCCCCCTCTAGTGTTGCCATTTCTCCAATAGATATGAATGTTGAAAAAAGGTTTCTGACATGTCATTATTGATACGACAACTTGGCAGGTGGAATACATATGAATTGGTATTAGGGTTTGACACTTCTTTCGTACCCTAGCCAACTACGGGACGTTGTAACCGAAGGATTTAGTTGCACGGTAACTAATCACCGAAGGGCTTTCAATCCATATAAATTGAACCTCACACTATCCAAGTAGTCATGACACGTTGCTAGACGTCAATATTGACTTGTGAGTAGAGTCTCACACGACCACATTAATAACACGTTACTAGATCATATTAACGAGAGACAGATCAACAGGTTGTATAAAGACGGGTTGTTTAACCCATTCTATTTTGAATTGATATCGACTTGTGAATCCTGTCTCACAAGAAAAATGACCAAGTCCCCCTTCACTGGGCATAGTGAGAGGGCCACTGAGTTGTTAGAGTTGGTCCACTCAGATGTTTGCATATCGATGACAACTCAAGCCAGAGGTGGGTATTCCTACTTCATCACATTCACTGATGATGTATCGAGGTATGTATATGTCTACTTGATGAGACATAAGTCTGACGCTTTTGAAAAGTTCAAATAGTATAGGGTTGAGGTTGAGAAACAAGTAGGGAAAAGTATTAAAACCCTTCGATCAAATCGAGGTGGCGAATACATATCCATTGAGTTTTTGGATTATCTCAATGACAATGGGATTGTCTCCGAATGGACCCCTCTTGGCACACCACAGCATAATGGAGTGTCCGAAAGGAGGAATCACACACTGTTAGACTTGTGAATCCTGTCTCACAAGAAAAATGACCAAGTCCCCCTTCACTGGGCATAGTGAGAGGGCCACTGAGTTGTTAGAGTTGGTCCACTCAGATGTTTGCAGACCGATGACAACTCAAGCCAGAAGTGGGTATTCCTACTTCATCACATTCACTGATGATGTATCGAGGTATGTATATGTCTACTTGATGAGACATAAGTCTGACGCTTTTGAAAAGTTCAAATAGTATAGGGTCGAGGTTGAGAAACAAGTAGGGAAAAGTATTAAAACCCTTCGATCAAATCGAGGTGGCGAATACATATCCATTGAGTTTTTGGATTATCTCAATGACAATGGGATTGTCTCCGAATGGACCCCTCTTGGCACACCACAGCATAATGGAGTGTCCGAAAGGAGGAATCACACACTGTTAGACATGATGTGGTCCATGCTTTGCTTTATTGATCTTCCAATTTCTTTTTGGGAATATGCGCTTGAAACGTCCATTTACCTTCTAAATAAGGCTCCCATAAAATCTGTCTTCAGTACACAATATGAGATATGGAGTGGCAAGAAACCAAGTCCGAGACATCTGAAGATTTGGGGTTCCCGCACGTACGTCAAGAAATTAGAGTCATAAGCTTTATGCTAAATCAACTAGGTGTAGATTTGTGGGATATCCTAAAGAGAGTTTAGGGTATTACTTCTACTCGCCGACTGAACAAAAGATCTTTGTCAGTAGGCATGCCACTTTCTTAGAAAAAGAGTTTATCGAGGAAAGTGGGAGTGGAATAAATGTTGAGCTTGATGAAGTTCAACAACCACATGCCAAATCGCAACAACCAGTGGATAGTCCATAGGACGAACCAGTCGCAGAAACAACACTCTTCGTCGATCAGGGAGATTGCATCGACAACCTGAGAGGTTCTTCCTGACTCGTGTTTAGTGAGTTTAGTGTTGGCTCGTGAGATTCGAATAGAAGATGTTCTATTGGATCCTGCTCTTCGTTATGCACAACTCACTACTGGCTTAGTGCGGGACCCAATGGGTAACACACAACAGGCTAATCCCGTAACGAGATTTATGAGATAGAGCTCGCCCGCAGCACTATATGTCTACTAGCATGGACATGTTGCAACTCAATCACGGATCTCATTTACGGATAAGATAGGAAAGATGTTTCCTATAGGAATGAATGCACGAATGGAAACCTCTACTCCCTAGAAGAAAGGATCTTCACCTAGACAGGATAAGACTGCCTCATCAATGAAAAAGAAGAAAGTGTCAAGTCAACCTGACCTAAAGATAAGTTTTAAAAGAAAGATGCCAGTGAAGTCAAATCTTGTATCTGGTGAAACTGTCAATCTGGAGATGGATTTTGACAGTGAGCCACTGCTTCACAGGGCTGCTGAATTAAGGAAGTCAAAGAAGAGGAAACACAATCCTAATGTGTCAAAAGATAAGAAAATTGTTGGTCCTGAACAAAAAAAATCTCCTACACCCAAGAAGAAACTTGCTAAGTCAGAAAAGAAAGCTGAGAAAAAAACTGCAGTCAGCAAACTTCATAAAAGACTGCTTTCTGATTATCTTTTTCATCTATGGAAGGCACTATAGTCAAGAGGTATAATTTTTCAGAGACTACTTGATTTAGAACAAATTTCCTTAAAGTGTGGTCTTATTTCTCATTGCCAGAAATCACTTGATCCCAACCTCTCATATTACTTTTCTCAGCAAGGAAATGGTAATGCTGCTCTATAAAATTACCAATGGGATTCCTTTCAATCGTGGTAGTTTGATATATGAGCAGATTATTTCTGTAAGGAGTAGACTTCAATCCAAGTCCAAAATGTTCTTAATTTTTCCCAACTTGATCTATGAAATCCTGGAAAGACAAGGATTCAAATGTTCATCAGATGAACTACTAGAACCTTTGAGTACTTCACTCAAGATTCATCACAAGATCTTAAAAAGGGTTGGAACTCTTGCCAAGAATTTGTCTGGCTCAAGTTCAGTTAAGACTGCTTCTGATGCTAGCTTAACTGTAGAAAGGGAGATTCTAGATGAATTATTCTCTACCATAGAAACCATGGCTAAACTTCAGCAGCAAGTAATTACAATAGAAAATAAAATTATTGATTACTTCACTGCTGCCACTGCAGGGTAGCTCCCTTTCCTCTGAAAGTTTATCTGATTCATCTTCATCTGAAAGTTCTGATTAAACACTAACTTTATTGTTTTACTCCTTTGGCTTATTATGCCAAAAAGGGGGAGAACAAGCAGTTGTTTTTTGTCTGGTTGCAACTTCTCTTGGTGATGCTACTTTAAACTCTTTGGCTGTGGTACTTAAAACTTTATGACTGATTTGGTTGTATGTTGCTTTGGATGACAGTTGGTTGTAATCTTTTACTTGCTCCATCTGTGTGGTGTGACTCTGTTGAATTGTGGTCTATCTATGACCTTGACTGGATACTATTCTTTTAACTATTAAATTATTTGCTTCAGTTGAAACTTCTTATTGTCATCTATTATTACTGTTTTCATTTGGTCAGTATGGGTTTTGCCAAATAATCCAAAGGGGGAAATTGTTAGTGTTTGGCTTTTATGTGTTGGTTGTATTTAGCAAAATTGTTCCTAGTGATTTCCTAGTTTTATGCATAGTCTCAACAATAAGGAGCCCTGCCTATGTGATGACAGTGACAATTGTGTAAGGACGTTTCAACTACTCCTATAGTCTGTGGTTTTCTGGATAAGTTTGCTATGAATAAGATGACTGTTGGATTTCATGTTTAATGATGATTCTTTTGGTATCTCTGATTATTTAATCATCGTTAATGTCTTGTGTCAGTTTTGATGTTAGGAGTAGTGGGGAGGTTCCTACTCTTTATTTTCTGGGAGTTACTATTTGTCTTTTATGGTCTTATGGTTATGATGCTTTTTAATATTGACTATTCAAATCGATGTCTGTTTGATTTGAACTGAAGATTGATTAAAGGACAATGATTAAAGTCAACATTAATTCAGATCTTTCAGTTGTCGCATATAAATTCCGATGAGAAGATCTGATCTGTAACTCCATGTGCGAATACTGCGTTGCCAGTTATTGAGAGGAGTTGAGACTACTGAGTGCAGAACGACAACAATCTACATTTCTTATCTTAGGAGAAGATGGTTTTGGGCTGATAACTCGCTACAACACAAGGCTGTGTGGAGGACGAAACTCTGTGGCTGGGATGTCATAGAGAGGCAAGTTGGTATGTACTTGTAATAACAAATATATTTTTGTTATTTCCAATTCACTGTAGTACTAATAGTCAGATTTCGGGTGTGAAATCTCGAGGACTAAAATTACTTATAGAGAGTGGATTGGGCATTTATCCGGTGAGTGCCTCGTAGATTAGGTGACTGGTTTTATCAATGAACTGCGTAAACAAACCTCTTGTGTTTTCGTGTGTTTTTGTTTTGATTATTCCTTTGCTATTAGTAGCAATTGCAATAACAGTTGCAACTTCCTATTCAATTGCGCTTAACATAAGTTTCTTTAGAGACATATACTATCATTTAGTATAAGAGCGATTGTGCTAACCTTTACTTGCACAAGATCTTTGGTGTGTCTCTTCTTTTTTAGGCTCAAGATGGAAGGAATGCTTATGAGAAATTCTGTCAATGTTCCTCCTTTACTTATTGGAACAAACTATGCCTATTGGAAGGCTAGGATGAGGGCTTTCATCAAATCTTTAGATGACCGGTGCTGCGACTTTATAGAGATTAGCTACACTCCTTTGAAAAGCACCTGATGGGATTGAGTGCAAGCCAAAGAACCAATACACAGAAGAAGAAAAAGTTTAAGCAAACTATGATAATAAAGGACTAAATGCTATCTTCAGTGGAGTTGATCCTTCTCAATTTAAACTAATCTATGCTTGTATCTTGGCAAAGCAGGCTTGAGAAATTCTAGAAACAAATCATGAAGGATCCCTAACTCTTTGGAAATCAAAAGTTGAAATGCTCAACACCATATTTGAGAATCTGAAGATGGAAGAAGATGAAAGCATACAAGACTTTCATGGGTGTATCAAAGACCTCATGAACAATGCTACCAATGTTGGAGAGCCATTCTTTGAAGAAAAAGTACTATTATAATTGAAAGCTGTTGCCATAAGTGAAGTTCATGACCTATCTACTATTATAATTGACACTCTGATGGGAAAACTTGAAACTTATGAGTTGGAATTATCTGAAAAATATTCTCACAAAGAAAAGAAGAAAAACCTTGCTTTCAGGACTATTGAGGATGAGATCAAGTCAGCAGATTGTTCTAAAGAGGAGATAGATGTTGTACTAGCTCTTATGATAGAAAATTTCAAGAGATTTCTGAGAGTTAAGAATAGGGTAAACCAAAACTCTCAATCTTTTTTACAGTTCAAACAACAGTTTCAATCGCCTGAGTCTATCAGTTCCAGATCAAACTCCTATATTGGAGAAAATAGAAGAAGTCAGTTGTCTGGATAAAAAAATGATCCCAAATAGAAGTTCAAAGACATCCAATGCTTTGAATGTGAAGGATTTGGACATGTAAGATCACAATGCCCAAATCTTCAGAAGAAGATGAAGAAGTCATTCACTGCTACTTGGAGTGACGATGATGAAGAAACTGACTCAAAAGAGCATGAACAAGACAACTTTAGAGCTTTTATAGCCTGCATAGATGACACAATTAAGACCGTCGACGTCTCTGATGCAGATAGTTATCACTGCAAAGTTCAATGTGCAGATAGTCTTGAAGAAGCTTATCAGGAGAACAAGTCTCTTGGGGACCAGAACAAGCTTTTGTTGAAGAAAAGAAGAACCTTAAGGAGAAACTTCAAACCATTCAAAGACAGATTATTCAAAAAGAAGACAATGAGTCTAAGTTGATTTCCGAACTTGAAAAGGTAAAGAAGGAAGTTAGAATGATGAATTCTGCAGGTACTCTAAACCAAATTTTGAGGGTAGAAAAAAGTCCTTCTAATCATAAGGGACTAGGATACACTAGTTCATGCTAGTTGAAACCACGATCTCAACTGCCTACTAAACCGAGGAACTTTCATAGAGGCTCTTCAAGACATCAAAAGCCTACTACAAGAAAGGGAAATAGGGTGCCCATATGCTACTACTGCAGGTGCAGAGGATACACTTTAGCAAATTGCTTCAAACTCTCCAACAAATTAAAGAGAGAGAATCATATAAATTGCCCAAGGTAAAAGGTCAAGCGAATCTGGGTAAGAAAGACAGATCTTAACTATCATATTGCTTTTTGTCAAAGACTGTTTCCTCTTTTGGATATTGGTATCTCGACAATGGGTGTTCACAGCACTGAGTTGGAATTGTCTGAAAAATGCTCTCATAAAGAGAAAAGGAGAAACTTTGCTTTCAATACTACTGAAGATGATAACAAGTCTGAAGACTGTTCAGAAGAAGAGATGGATATGACATATGCACTTATGGCAAAAAATTTCAGAAGATTTCTGAGGGCTAAGAACAAGTAAAATCAGAATTCTCAGTTCAAAATCATAAGTTCTTCATTTGGTGAAAACAGAAGAAGTCAATCTTCTGCTAATCTCAAACAGAAGTCTAAAGGTGTTCAGTGCTTTGAATGTGAAGGATATGGACATATCAGATCTAAATGTCCAAATGTACAGAAAAATCTTAAGAAGTCTTTTACTACTACCTGGAGTGATGATGATGAAGAAGATGATACTAAAGAATCTTAGTGAGGAAACTATAGAGCTTTTGCTGCCTGCATAATTGACACAATTCAAACTGCCTGTAACCTTGACATTGATGATGAAGGAAACAAGACTAAATGTGCCAACAGTCGTGAAGAAGCCTATCAAGAGATGTTTGATAAATGGGTTGAAGTGACAAAACTCAACAAGACCCTCAGAAATCAAAACAAACTCTTAGTTGATGAAAAGAAGAAACTTGAGGAGGAAGTTAAGACCTACCAAAATCATATTGCTAAAAAATCTGATAAAGAATTCAAGTTGATATATGAACTTGAAAAGATAAAGAAATAAGCCAGAATGATGAATTCCGCTGGTACTCTAAATAAAATTTTAAGTGCAGGAAAATCTCCTTCAAATTATGCTGGACTTGGATACACTAGCTCTAGGCACTCAAAACTCCAATCTCAACTGCCCATTCAAATGAAGAACTTCAATAAAGGCTCCTCAATCATCAACATTCAACTACAAAGAAGGGAAGTAGAGTACCCACATGTTACTACTGCAAGTGTAGAGGACACGTAATTGCAAGTTGTTTCAAGCTTGCCGACAAACTAAGAAAAAGAAGCATGAAAATTTTCCAAAGCAGAAAGTTAAACAAGTCTGGGTAAGGAAAACTGATCTTAAATACAAAGTTGCTTTTATGTCAAAGATTGTTTCTTCTCTACAGTGGTTGTTCTCAGCATATGACAGGAAATTCAGAAAATTTGAAAAACTTCCAGAAACATGAAAGTGCAACTGTAAACTTTGGAGATGGAAGACATAAAAATATTATAGGAATTGGAACACTCAATGTTCTAGGATTTCCTAGTTTGAAAGATGTCCTGCTGGTGGATGGTCTCAAGGCCAATCTTGTGAGTATTAGTCAATTGTGTGACTAAAATTTAAATATTCAATTCAACAAAAACAATTGCAAGGTCGATGATAAAGATGGTGATTGTATTCTTCAATTTGTCTTTCAACTATTTCCTCCGATATAAATTTATGGCATAGAAGGTTAGGTCATGTCAATTACAGGGATCTAAAGAAACTTATTAATACTGAAGTTGTGAGAGACATCCCTAAGCTTTCAAGAGAACTAAAATTAGTTTGTGGTGCTTGCCGAGAAGGAAAGCAGACAAGGCAGTCCCATAAGCAGTTGCAACTAGTGACAACACCAAAGCCTCTAGAACTTCTTCAATTGGACTTGGTTGGTCCTGTGCAAGTTGAAAGGATTTGAGATAAAAGATAGGGTTAAGGGTGATTTTTGCCCTCGAACTATTGAAAATAGGGTAAAAATACTCCAAAATCTTTCTTTGGTTGATTTTTATCCTTAAACAAACGAAAACAGTTGGGTAAAAAAATACTCTTAAACTTTTTTTTGATAGATTTTTTACTCTTAGACAAACGAAAATAGTTGAAAAATACCAGTATTTTTACCCACATCTAAAGGTAGAAAGGGTTTTTTTTCCTTAGAAATGGGTAAAAATACTAGTATTTTCCAACTATTTTCGTTTGTCCAAGGGTAAAAAATTTATCAAAAAATAAGTTTAGGAATATATTTACTCATTTCTAATTGTTCGAGGGTATTTTTCAACTATTTTTATTTGTTTAAGGGTAAAAATCAACTAAAGAAGAGTTTAGGGGTATTTTACCCCATTTTCAATAGTTCAAGGGCAAAATCACCCTTAACCGTAAAAAATATGTTCTAGTTTATATGGATGATTACTCTCGTTTCTCTTGGACAAAATTTCTAAGGGAGAAGTACAATGCCTTCAACAACTTCGAATCTTTATGCCCAAGTCTTCAGAATGAACAAGAATTTCCTATTCTAAAGGTGATCAGAATAAGAAGCAATCATGGGTGAGAATTTGAGAATATTGTTTTCTCTGAATCTTGTGATAAAAATGGAATTCTACATGAATTTTCTGCTCCAAAGGCTCCTCAACAGAATGATATTGTTTAAAGGAAGAACCATTCTATCCAAGAAATAGCCCGGGTCATGCTAAATTTCAAAAAGATTTCTGAAAGATTTTGGGCTGAAGCAATCAATATAGTCTGCTACATCATAAATAGATCCTATATTAGACCAAAAACACCTTATGAATTATGGAAGGAAAGAAATAATAATTCTACATATTTTCATGTTTTTGGTAACAGGTGCTATGTGCTAAATGATAGGGAAAAACTTGGAAAGATGCAAAGCAAGAAGCAAAATTATATTTCTCTTTCTTCTTCAAAGGCAAAATATCTAGCAGTAGGCAGTTACACACAGTTGATCTGGATGAGGAACATGTTACTTGATTATGGTCTTATTAATCAAGAAGAGATGATACTTTATTGTGACAATACTAGTGCAATAAATATTTCAAAGAATCATATTATGCACTCTCGTACCAAGCACATTGATATAAGGTTTTATTTTATCAGGAAGTTAGCTGAAAGAAGGAGTTGCAACTGGAGTACATTGCAACAGAGAAGCAAGTGACAAATATCTCTACAAAGATCTAAAATGGTGAAAGCGTTGAGTAGTTGAGGTCTGCTCTTGGATTATGTGTCATTTGACACATTTCATCTTAGGATGAATGAATAAGTTTTTATTGAAAAAATAAACTAAAAGTTTTTTTTTAAGGCACATTTATGCGTTTTACATCAAAACTCGACGGGAGTTTAATTCCTCTTTTCAAGTCCCTCGTGTGCCCTCTAAAAGTTAGTGGAGTTTTTATTTCGCCCTAAAAGTTTTGGGCATTACTTGACTACCTCTTTCGATCGTTTGCTAACTGGCGACAAACTCTTCTCCTCCACTCCTTTGTCCTTTTAACTGCTATTTCCTCTTATTAAAGATGGCCGGAGGTAAAGGAAAGAAAGACAGTGTGAGAAAAGTGTATGTTTCCTCAGCCAAGAAGATGCAATCTCTAAACCCTCCCGGAGAGCCTCAACCATCTGCTGGACCTTCAACCGAGGAAATACCACCGCCTCCTTCTCCTTCAACTGGTCAAGGACACAACCGACTAACCAATCGCTAAGGAGAAGCAGTCAAGGTATGACTCCCAAATCTCCTCAATCCTTTTCTAGAGTTTCTCAAATTGAGGGGGAATCTTTGAGGGATATCAGTTTTGATTTTATCTCATAGTGATATTTTTAGACAAGAAGTCGTGAATGAGTCTTTGGTAGTTTCTTCTCTAGTACACTCTGGTCCTATCTTTGATATAAATATTGTTGTCACTAATTTTGTTTGACTCATTTCCAGTCAAATCTGGACTATCTGATATCTCTACAGATTCTATTTAGAATGCGCAAGAGGATAAAAATAATCCTCAGCAAGAAAACACTATCAATCTACCAGACTACTCTGAGACTGTGACTGAGACACCTATTGCTAAAAACCTTGGAGCTCCATCTGAAATGGTTACAACCATGTCTGAAGCAGTTTAGACCGCTGAAATTCCACCTGTTGTTGCCAGTTGTTATGGATCTGAATCAAGTTCTACCCAATGAACCTTTGATTCATGAGGCTTCTACACTTCAACCGGAAGATGTTCCATAACCAGGGATTTTATTGGACATTATTCCATCACATGGATTAGATATAATTCGTCAAAACAATGAAACATCTCAATCTCAGTTTATTCACTTCTCTCATCTCTATATGTATATAGATCACAATTAAAGCTCCATTCTTCAATATTCCTTCGTGCATCATCCTCCTCTTCATCCGCCATTGATGACTTACATGTAGTTGAGGTGTATATATATATTATATTATATATATGAAGCCCTCTGATAGCTTCAGCCATGTCCAACCAAGGAAGCTCAGCTCTGCTGCCATCTGTGTATACCCTTAATTTCATGGCCTTTCTCCTCCTTTGTCTCTTGACTGCTGCAACCTGCAAGTGAAAATCAACAATGTGCATGAGCATTGGTCATTAATGTAAATAATTAAAGAGATATTGATGACTTACATGTAGTTGAGGCGTTTGAGCGGGATTTGATGAGAGTCATGAGACAAAGGAGGAGAAAGGCCATGGGAAAGCATCCACAGAGGGCAGCAGAACTGAGCTTCCTTGGTTGGACATGGCTAAAGCTATCAGAGGGCTAAGGGCTTCATATGTATATATATATACACACGCCTAATTAAGCTTCTCTTCAAATGCTTCTAAGTGTTAGTATAGATCAGACCCCTTGATCGATCAGCTCTCTATCTCTCTCTTTCTCTCCTATATATATATATAGAGAGAGAACAATTTGTATAATGCTATCTATAATTGATTAATTATGAAATTAATAATAAGATTTGTCTGGCTTATTATATATATACTAATATGTAAGTGGTCCCTTCCCCAATTCTGCATATATACTGTTGGTGTTGGTGAAGGCAAATTAAGGCCGGAGATAATTCCACGCTACCATCATATATACATATAAATATGCAGCAACAGGATGCATAATTAATTAATAAACTCTAGCTGAACACGACATTTGCTTGTACTTCACCGGTTTACATGATTACATGAGGGCGCAATTGTCAGCTCAGTTCAATTCAGCATGCATACATGTATATGTATATATGTATATGCAAAATGGAGATCAATTAATGCATGCCCAAAATGGAGATCGGTGTAAAAACAAATGCGAAAAGATGCAGTGAAGAAGATGACATGTATTTAGTTTGAAAGAAGGAAAGGACAAATATAGGGTCATCTAATTGTAAACTGGATAATAAGTAAGGGTTTTTTTTGATAATTTCACATTTTTTTAATTCTGTAAGTATAAAGTCTCGGATGTTGACTGAGATGAGTACCTTTTGTCTTCGAGGCTTTTTGCCTCCTATTCTTGTATTGTTTTCCACTAAATAGTTTTTTCATTGAGAGCGAACAATTATGAATCCTAGTTCTTGAGTGATGTCTTCGTCAAGTGATTAATTTCCGCATTTCTATCATTTGGTCAAGATGGTACCAAAGCAGGTTTTGTGAAGCGATTCATTGAAATCCAGATCCCCTTATTCCCAAATCGCGATGGCGAGGAATCAAAGATCTCAATCCGCTCGATCGATCGTAGCTGAAACTGGAAATCTGGTGGAGGTTAGATCGACAACAGATGAAGTGGAGTATGAGAATGATCCGTTCCTAATCCAAGGAAATGATGCTCCAGGTATTTTTCTTGTATCCGTAAAGTTAAGTGGTCAAGAAAATTACTTACCGTGGAGAGAATCCATGATGATTTCGCTTTCCGCAAAGAATAAACTGAGTTTTGTAGATGGTTCAATTCAGATGCTTGATCCAGGTTCTTCAAAGTATGGGATCTGGAGAAGGTGTAATTATATTGTTAAATCATGGATCCTTCAGTCAATTGTTCTAGAATTGACTAACATCGTGATCTATTCCAAAACAACAACCAAACTGTGGTTAGATTTGGAAAATAGGTTTGGTAAAAGTAATGAACCAAGGATTTTTGAACTAGAAATGCAAATCTACACTATGAGGAAGGGAAATCTATCTGTTGCAGCTCATTTCACAAAATTAAAATCTTTATGGGACGAGCTGGATGCAGTTGACACAGAAATGGATTATGAAAGTGAGAAAGAAAGAATTTGAATTGACAAGATGCGCTTGAGACAGTTTCTCATGGGCTTGAATGAGTCGTATGTGCTTGTGAGAGGGAAAATTCTGTTGATGAAACCATTGCCTGATATCAATCAGGCGTACTCACTTCTAGGGCAAGAGGATTCCCAAAGAAAAGTTGGGTCACAAAGCAGTGGAACAGTGGACAACATAGCCTTAAATAGTTTCAAACAACCAAATAACCCAGCTTACAAAAATGACAAAGGGAATGACTCTCATTCGACAAAAAAATTCTGTGACTTCTGCATGAGATCAGGCCACACTAGAGAAATCTGCTTCAAAATCCATAGATACCCATCAGGTGGCAAGCCTTTCAAAGGAAAACAGAAGTTTAACAATTATTATAGTGAAAGGCAAGCTAAGAGCGCAGTAGTTGAACAAAATGAGGAGAAGAATGAAGATAAGGCTGAGTGTTCTGGTTGTAGAAAAGATGATGAAGATCATGGTGGTTTTACTGAAAAGTAATACAAGACCTTGCTAAATATGTTCAACAGTAAAGGAGGCAATGCTAAGGTGAACATGGCAGGTGAGGTCCTTGGAAACAATGTTGTTTCTTGTGAAAATTCATGGATAGTGGACAGTGGGGCAACCAATCATATTGCCTCAGAAAGTGTCCATTTAACTGATGTTTTTAAACCTGTTTACATTGATAGGGTGTCTTTACCCAATGGTACTTCAGTACCTATAACTGGTTTGGGGATAGCTTGTGTAAATGAGCACATGAAGCTTCCTAATACATTATCAGTAACAGCTTTTAAGTGTAACCTGATGTCAGTTAGCAGATTGACAAGAGAATTGAAGTGTTCAATCACATTTAACCCTTCCAACTTCATCATACAGGACCTTGTTTCGAAGAAGGTGATTGGGGTTGGTGAGGAGAAGGATGGACTGTACATTCTCAAGGAGTCTCTAAAGGAAGGCTAGGTCAAAAACAAAAGAGCAGAAGCACTGAATGTTGTCCTCGATACTAGGGCTGGCAATTTTATCCGCATCCGCCAACTAAAAACCGCATCCGTACTGTATCCGATCCGTATCCGCAAGTAAAAACAAATATGGATACAAATATGGATCTGAAAATTTCATATCCGCGCGGATACGGTGCGGATATGGATTTGTCTGTGTATCCGCACCGTATCCGCACCGCCTATCCGCCTCATTTTAATTATTATCTTACCTATATAAGTTATTAATATATATAAGGACTTTATAATAATTTCATGTCTAGATGAATTTTGAAGTATATTATATATTTGTTTTGGATCAATGGATTGATAATTTATTGATTTTTTAATAAAATATATTATTTTTAATATTTTTTTATTAAAAACGGTGCGGATACGGATACGGTGCGGATATCCGCATTTGAAGCGGTGCGGATATGGATATCCATATTCATATCCGTGGCGGATACGGTGCGGATACGGATGAGCAGATATGGGATGCGGTGCGGATACGGATAATCCGTATCCGCACCGTATCCGCACCATTGCCAGCCCTACTCGATACTCAAACTTCACCTTAGGTTGGGGCATATTCCACCAGATAAAATGAAGATGTTATCAGATTTGATACCAGATTTGAAGTATAATTCAAATTTGTTTTGCAACATTTGTCCACTTGCAAAATTATGTAGACTACCTTTTCCAAACAGCACAAATAAAGCATCTCATTGTTCTGAATTGTTACACTGTGATATTTGGGGGCCACACAGACATGCAACTCATGATGACTGTTACTATTTTCTCACCATCGTAGATGATCATTCTAGGGCCTGTTGGACAATCTTGTTCTTACAAGAATCAAGTTCCAAACTTGTTAATAAATTTCATCAAAATGGCTGAGAAACATTTTGGTTGTAACATCAAAACAGTGAGGTCTGATAATGGCATAGAATTTTTCAATGCAACAGTAAAAGAATATTTTGTTGAGAAAGGGATAATGCAACAAAGCTCATGTGTTGAGACACCTCAACAAAATGCTGTTGTTGAGAGGAAACACAGATACCTTTTAGAAGTTGCAAGAAGCTTGAAGTTTCAAGCACAATTATCTCAAAAATTTTAGGGTGAATGTATATTGACTGCAACTTATTTGATCAATAGAATGCCAAGCAAAGGGTTAAACAATCAAAGTCCTTATGAGATCCTATACAACACTAGGCCCGGGCTGAATCACCTTAAGACATTCGGATGCTTGTGCTTTTCAAGGATAATAAAACAAGGTAGATGAAAATTTGATGCTAGAGTGAAAACTTCAGTGTTCATTGGGTATCCTCATGGTACACTACAACAAAAGCTTCAATTAGAGACAATTATTTAGAAACATATAATTATTTGTCTTTAAATATAAGATTTGGAGACAATCAAAAGAATTTGTCTTTAATTCTAATTTTATAGGTAACATTAGCCTCTAAATCTATCATCATTAAAACTTTTATATCAAAATTAAATAAAAAATAAGGGAAAATTGATAAATTTAACCCACATTTTAATTTGCATCAATTCTAACCTATACTTACGAATTTACATCAATTCTAACCCTCTGTCTACTTGTTGTTAATCACCCCGTTAGTTGCTGACGTGGCATCCTAGTCAGCAACTTCGTTTATATTTTTTTAATCTGAATTTTCCATGTCATCCTGTTTTAAAAAAAATTAAGTTGATTATTTAATTCGAATTTGCCACGTCACGTCAACCTATTAAAATAAAAAAAAAACAAAAAAAATCCTCAATGCTTTCATTCGCCCCATTTCCTCCCTCGCTCCTCAGCAACTTAGTTTACCCGTAACCCTAAATCCATCGCTTGCCCCCTTCCCCCTTCCACCGCCAACCCTAATCGTTCGCATCCTTCACCCTCCCTGACCGATCTCCCTCCTCGCCGCCACCCCTAATCGTTCTCCCTAACATACACAATCAACAACCGCCAAAAGATTCCCTTGACGTAGAACCCAAATCATCCGCCTGACACTTCTCGTCGATCGCCTGCCTATGCCCAAAGAAATCTCAACTGTGAGGTAAAATTAAGTTGCTCTTAATAATGTATTTATCTTATCTTATCTGTACAAATTTGAGTAACATTAGTAGTATAAATTTGATATTCCAGCATTATAGTGATAACTTTGCATTATACTAGGAAATGTCAATGGCATCTACATCAACTGGTATCTCTGAAGTATCTATAACCTCATCGATATGTTCGCCATTCTGTCGTCATAACCTTGCAGCGTGCTTGTTAACATCAAATGCTAGGAAAAATCCAGGGAGGAGATTTTGGAGATGCTTACATTGGAAGGTAAATAATTTTGATTTGCATTTATTTTGCTTATTGTAATTACAACTAATCATACACTACCAACTATTTATACAGAAAAAGAGGGAGATGTTGTTGATTGCGAATTTTTTGAATGGTATGATCCCGACTATTTGACTACAGATAGAGATAATCTAAGACAACACATCGCCCTACTTCGGGAGAAGAACAATGTTCTCATCGAGAAATTGACAACGCAACAAGATATAATAAGTAGATTGGAAAAGGATAAGAAGAAGTTGGAAGAAAAATATACAGTGATAAAATACAGAAATGACAGGATGAGGAACCAACTTTAGTTATTTCTTAGTGCTCGGGTTGTAGTATGGGTGACCACTTCCTTTTATCTCATGAATTGAGATACAAGTGTATCAAACATGAAGTTTAAATCTATGTAATGAAATGTTGTGTTGAAACTTTATATAACAGTTGTATTATTTCTATATAATGGTTTAAATCAGTATGCAGATACAATTGTGAATTTTAATATGCAATTGTTTCAGTGAATCAAGTATGTTTCAATGAGCAGTATGTTTAAGTATGGTGATATCCTGTTAGTATGTTTTGTTTCGTGTGATTTTCTCAAGCCATGTAGCAGTTTAAGTATGTTTCAGTGAGCAGTTTAAGTATGTTTCAATCTATGTTTAAGAAAGGTGCAGTTTCAATATGGTATTACTGGTTTTAGCAGAACTGATCCTACTCTTATCAAGCTACAATATATTTGAAACTGTAAGTTAAAACTGAAACATGAAACTGTAAGTTTCAGCAGAACCTACTCTTACTGCAAGTAAACTGAAACTGTAAGCTAAAACTGAAACATGAAACTGCAAGTAAACCTACTCTTACTGCCTGATCAGTTTGTAATATATATCTGAGCAGAACATATATACTGAGCAGGCACATCTGAAATTACAAGCACATCTCAGTATGTTTCAGCAGAACCTATATACTAAGCAGGCACATCTGAAATTGCAAGCACATCTTAGTATGTTTCAGCATAACCTATATACTGAGCAAAACCTATATCTGAAATTGCATGCTATAATATATCAAGCACATCATTGCAATTAACTGTAAGTAAACTACAAGTAAACTGATATATCAAGCTACAATATATCACTGCAATTAAATTGAAACTGTAAGCACATGAAATTGCAAACTGATAACATGAAATTGCAAGCTAACCCATACATCTGAGCAGAACCTATATACTGAGCAAAACCTATAATATATCAAGCTACAATATATCACTGCAATTAAATTGAAACTGTAAGCTACAAACTGAAATATCAAACTGAAGCTATAATATATCAAGCACATCTCTGAAATTGTAGAACCTATATACTGATCAGTTTGGAATATATCAAGCACATCTCAGTGTTGGTGCAAACTGATAACATGAAATTGCAAGCTAACCCATACATCTGAGCAAAACCTATATACTGAGCAGGCACATCTGAAATTGCAAGCACATCTCAGTATGTTTCAGTAGAACCTATATACTGAGTAGAACCTACAATATATCACTGCAATTAAACTGAAACTATAAGCACATGAAATTGCAAACCGATATATCAAGCTGGTGCAAACTGATAACATGAAATTGCAAGCTAACCTATACATCTGAGCAGAACCTATATACTGAGTAGAACCTACAATATATCAAGCTACAATATATCACTGCAATTAAACTGAAACTGTAAGCTTCAAAGTAAAACCATCATACATTAATAACCAAACTGAAACCATCATACATTAATAACCAGTAACCAGTAAACTGATATACAATACCCAAAATAGGTAGTACCAAAATATCAAAATCTAGTACCAAAATATGCAATACCCAGACATCAAAGTGATATTGTACAATACCAAATCTAGTACCAAAATAACAATGTACAATATCAAATCCAGATTACAAATCATTTTGTGATCCTTGAACTACATGGACATCATGCTGCCTTTCTTGAACAGTTTGTGATCCTGGAACAGATTGTGATACTTGGACATCATGTAGTGTTTGGTCCATTCTAGATGAGCTACTTCATTCACCTCTAGATGAGCAAATTGATAAGCTTGATTCAGACATCTAAACAAAAAGAAATCAAACATTAAACTCATAACTTTAAACATAACTTCAAATATAAATTCAAATATAACACAAATATTTACTCTAAAATAGGTAGTTCCGGTTTCTTCACCTACGAAAATTCCAAAACCTTGTGATGCCAATGCTCTTTTCCCTACTACGGGCCTAGTAAAACAAAATAATTATAAGCTAATTTATATTAAAAGGCTCACTGTTGTGTATCAAAAGACTTATTGTTGCAGTGCCTCGTCTTGCTCCACCTCTTCCTCTTGATCCCCTAATTCCCCTAGCTGTAGCTCCACCTCTTTCTCTTGCTCCATCACTTCCTAATGATTGGGCCTTGTAATGAAAACAGTATACCATAATGAGGGGCCTTGTACACCATAATGAGAACATCATAATAAAAATAATATACCATAATGAAAATAGTATAATGAAAACAGTAACCTTAGTATCAGTATTAGTATGTGATGAAGATGCTTGTGCTCTCAACGGACAACTTCTTCTATTATGACCAACTTGTTTGCACAATTTAAAAGTAATAACAATGCCTCTCTTTGATAATTTAGAAGTACTCTCATCTTCATGCATTTCTTTTCTTCTATTTTTCCTAGGCCGACCCGACATCTTTTTTACATGAGGAGGCAAAACAGGAGGCCCGTCTACTTGTGGCCATGTATCCTTCCCCGTCAAAGGTTCCAAAAGGTGCTCATATGTCTTCAAAAATGTATCTCTTTTATAGTAATTGTCCACGTAATGGTCTGGATCTTCCTTTAGCCAAACGATACTTGAGATGACATGATTGCACAGTATGCCACATATGTCCCAATATCGGCATGAAAAGGTGCGATTTGACAAGTTTACAACATACGATCTATCCATCACTTGAACCTCAAACTTCAAGTTTCCAACTGGTGTGACGTGGCAAAGTCCAGTTTTCTCTTTATTCTTCTCAAGTTTCTTCCTTATGTTTGGACATATGTTGTCATTGGATTTCAACATCATTTCTCTCTTAGCTTGCATCCTCGCCATCAAAATACGACAGATGTCTTCAAGCATATCAATTACCGGCTTTGATCTTGCCTTCAAAATATATCCGTTGAATGTCTCGCTTAGATTATTTGTAATCACATCACATTTACAATTGGTACTGATGAAAGCTTGACAAAACTTATGCATTCCAATGGCAGTGAAGTCCTGATGTGCAAGTCCTGAAATAACAGCAAGTTCATTCAAGGCTCGCTTGAAGTCCGACTCAATATTGCACCTAACAATTCTCCAGAAGCATGATTTAGAACATGACCATTGTGTTTTTTTTTCCAATTTGCATAAATATGCATCACACAATTCCTGTGCTCGGATGCAGGAACTCTTTGTCTAATGGCATACTCAAGACCCTAAAAAACTATACAACAATTAATAATCAATATGAAATTAACAACACTCATAATTAAATATCACATATACATGAAATGAAATTTAACTTACTTTTTGTTGGTCACTGATTAGAGTCCATCCGTATCCACTATCAATGCGTAGGTCATCAAATAATAGGCCCAAAAACCAACTCCAAGAATTATAGTTTTCTCCTTCTACAACTGCCCAAGCAATTGGGAACATCCGATTGTTCCCATCCCTCCCAACTGCTGAAAGCAACTGACCACCAGGAAATGTCTTCAAAACGCATCCATCAAATCCAATAATCAGCCAGCATCCCAACAGAAATCTCTTCTTTAAAGCTTCAAACCCAATATACAATCGCTTGAAGATAGGAGGGGCACCTGTATATTGTCGATCACATACAATAGTAAATAAGCTTGTTGGGTTCATATGACGAAGTTGTGCTAAATATGGACCAATCATTGCGTAGTGGTCCTCAATGGAGCCCCGAAGTTTTTTTAAAGCCTCCCACTTAGCTCTGTAGCTTTTCATCATGTACATCCTTCTTTTGTTGATATGTACATCCTCATCTTCACTTGTGTGAGGTGTAAGAATTTCATCATCAGTATTTTCATATTCAGAACTAACTTCATTTTCCTCAATAATGGGCACCTCTTCCGTCAATGTTGTAGGCTGCACTCTGATGGGCACATCCTCAATCATATTTTCATTGTTTCTACCTTCTACCATGACCGTTATAAATCGTCATCTTTAGAAGACTCAACAATATTACTCTCAATCAGATTTCTTGGTGTTTCTACGTCATCTTCGGCTTGTAGAACTGGATTTTCATCTTCAGCTACATTTTCATCTTCAGCTATATCTTCAGCTACATTTTCATATTCAGCTATATCTTCAATTTCATTTTCATCTTCAGCTACTGTTTCATGCCAATGAAAAGTATCTACCTCTGTTGTTTCATCGTCACAACTAATATTTAGCTGCTCCATAAAAAGATTACTAGGTTAGTTAAAAAAATATGTAAACAGTAAATTGAAACAGTTATAAATTGACTGTAAATATATTTAGCTGTAAACAGGAAATGAACCTATCAAAACCAGGAAATAAATTGGCTGTAAATAGGAAATAAACATGATTGTAATAAGATTGAAATTATCAAAAGCATAACTGCTAAACAAGAAATAACATGACTTGAAATAAACTGCTTTCATCCATTTCATCAAAATTAGGACCGTACAACAAACTCAAGCATTACATAAAAGAAGTATGAACTAACCGGTGATGATGCTGTGGAAATTGGTACAGGAGGTATGACTGTCCTCCGAATCCGAGTTGATCTCCTAACCATTGTATCGGGTAGAGGCGGTAGGACAGTCTACTTAGGGTGATGAGAAATAATTTCGATAGGATGATATTGAAAATTCAGATTAAAAAAATATAAACGAAGTTGCTGACTAGGATTCCACGTCAACAACTAACGGGGCGATTAACAGCAAGTAGACGGAGGGTTAGAATTGATGTAAATTCGTAAGTATAGGTTAGAATTGATGTAAATTAAAAGATGAGTTAAATTTGTTAATTTCGTCGAAATATGAGTTAGATTTATCAATTTTTTTGAAAAATAAACTTAATTTAATTAATTTTCTCGTAACTGCAACCGACTTTATCTCACAAATATTTCCTTTCTCCCTCGTTTATTTTTTTCAGACGCGCGCCTTATTTTCATACAATTCGCTGCCCTATCTCTCACACGCCGCCGATCCCCTGCTCCAAGCGTCCTTCACGCACCACGGAGACGCTACCCTATCTCTCACACGCCGCTGATCCCCTGCTCTGAGCGCCCCTCGCGCACCACGGAGACGCTGCCCTATCTCTCAGACGTCGCTGATCCCCTACTCTGAGCACCCCTCATGCACCACAGAGACGCTGCCCTATCTCTCACATGCCGACGATCCCCTGCTCCGAGCGCCCCTCACGCACCACCGTCTCCGGAATCTTCATCGTCGTTCATCACCTTCTCAGTGCCCTATCTCCGGCGCGCCCACGATTATGCCCTACCTCCAGCCGTCGTCCATCGCCACAGTCATAGTACATCCCTCATCTCCGCGCCCTGTCTTCGGCCCGCGACTACGCCCTACCTCCAACCGTCGTCCATCGCCACAGTCACAATACCGACCATTCCTCATCCCGCCGCAACCAGAAGCAACAGGTTAGGTATGAAGCAACAACTTTCTTATGACAAGAATTACACTTCTCCAATGATCTGGATTGTTTAGGTATCAAGAGCACCTATGTTATTATATTTACATTTTTCATTGGACTGAGAAAGCAAAGCGCGCGGTTGCAGCAAGCAACTAGGTGAAAATTATCAAAAAGTAAAATGAAATCATTTATGGATCTTTCTCCCATATTGACCTTGTTGCATCATGATCATGCATCTGTTTCCGACCTTTACTTCTGTTTAGTTGGCTAGAAATAATGTTAAAATTCCAATTAGTCTGCCTTCTCTATATCGAACTTGACCTAAAACATTGTTGATTCAATTTTAGTTAAATTAATTCAAAATTTCTAATTATTACTTGTTCCAGTTCCTCCGATGCCTGAGTTTTCTTGACCTCATGAAGCCAACTATTTCTTGCATGGCTTTCTGTGCATCACTTGACACCTAGCATATTTTTTACTATTTTTCTTGAAAGAAAACGGCATATTAAAGCTTCACCACCAAGCCTTCACCAACTTCGCTAATTGCCTTTTCCATAGCATGTCATTGTTTTCTTCTTCGAGCTTTCAATCATTTCCTAAGCATCATCTGATGCTTATAATATTTGATTTAAAGCAACTCTAAATGCATTGTTAGTGTACTCTTAATACTTTGGAAAATCTTGAATCTTATAGTATTCAATAAAAAAATGTTGTTTTATCACGGTCCTGTTTATTGGGTGGTTTTGTTTGCTGAGTAGTTATGGTTCCCCAATCCCTTGCTTAAGCATTTATGACCAGAAGCAACTTTAAATGCATTGTTATAGTACTATTAATACGTACTCTAGCAAATATTGAATCTTATAGAATTCAATCAAAATGTAGATTGATCACCGTCCCGTTTCTTGAGTGGTTTTGGTTTATTAAGTAGTTTTGATTTCCCAATCCTTTGCTAAAGCATTTCACTATATTTTTAAAATATTTGTAAAGTTTCATTGGAATTATATATTACTGCATGGTCAGTATATAAATCTTTGTATTTTTTTAAATATCCTCAATGCATTATTACAAAGAGAATACTTATGTTGAGGATATTTTTCAGTATTTGTAAAAATAAGGGTTTCTGTCATTGTTGTACTCAGGTAAATTTGCAAAACCAGAACTTGGCATCATATGTTTGCTGTCGAAGTATATTCCTGCTGTCCTCTTGGTGACAAAAGAATTAGGAGATATGTGTCCTCTTGATGACAAAAGAATTAGGAGACATCACATATATTTCCTCTCCATTAATGCTTTCTGTTTATAGCATTGTAATCTCTTGCTTTTGATTTTTTCGATATCTTGTTGTATTTTCAAGAGAGACCACTTTCCTCTATGTATTAATGAGGAATGCATTAGTATCCAGCTAGAACATCCACGTCGTGCTTTTCAAAAGTCACTTAGACATGCTCAAAATGTTGAAGATCAGTATATTAATTTGAACACTCTAAAGTTAGGCTCCATAGTCACATTAGACTATTAGAGGATTCTATTACATTGATGATGTCCATTCAATTTTTTTATGTTTCTTTTCATGTCTCACCATTTAGTATTTATGTAGATCTCAATCAGGCTTTTACTTGTGCCAGAGGCTTCTCCACAAATCATTACCATTAATAGAATGTGATTTCTATGTTAGCCATCATTTATTGTTATAAATGTTCGAATGTTTCATCTTGTTTGATTAATGACCTTGGTCTAATCTGTCAATCTATTTCTCTTTTATCTTGTAAGAGAAAGGAATAATAAATCCTAGTAGGATGACTTGCTCATGCCTATCTTGATTGACACTTCATCATGTCTATGTGAATTCAGTTTTTCCAAAGGTACTAAATCTCTCATGAATAATTGAATACATCTATTTTTATGGTGGAACTTACTTAAATTTCTTGACAGCATCATTGGAACAATTTTTTTTAATTCAATTTAGCCTGATGTGTCAATCAAATTATGAGCAATATGACATAATGAACCAGATTTTAGTAAGCTTATTGTTTTAAGGGTAAACTACAGCAACACCCTGGTCTTCCTATGCTATGGGAAAATTGCACAAGCATATTAAGTTTTCAATTTGCAGTGCCACTCTCTTAAGATCTGGTCATAGTCCCTCCTGCCTAATTTGCTCAAAATATCAATTAAAATATAGTTTGGAACCTAGTAGCTGTTCATTTAAACTAATGCTTCAGTGTAGTGTAGCACTTTTACAAAACTGGTTTTAGCTATCTAAGCTGATGTGTAGCATAAAATTATTTTTATTTGATGTGGAGCAATAGGTGGATGGGGCGTTGACTAGAATTTAAAGGGGTGGCATTGCAATGTAGAAATTGTGCTTACGTTATTTTTACTATTCATGGATTCGTGCTTCAGTGGTCTTCTCCAGTTTTGAAATGTTGGTGGGCTCCTCATGCAATTGCTCCTAAATAGAAGGGGTGCTATGCAATCTTCCTCAAAAGAAAATCCATATGGTATAACATTAACATAATATGGTGAAATGGTTTAATAGATATATATTTCTGTTTCTATTTTCATTATTTTTAAATTTTTAAGGATGATACTAATCAGTTTTGTGTTTTATCAATGCACCAATCCGATACCAATTCTGATTTTTCCGCTGGTGATTCTAACTCTGTAGTGCAACCGTGAGAATTGAGATACATTAGAGTTTCTAGTTGTGATAGAAAGGAAAACTTATTAGGATCTTCTTTTTTGGTCAAAGTTGTTCTTAACTCATGAGATGTGTGACATAGTAATAGGAACTTAAATTTCTTGACAGAACCAATTTTTGAAGTGTAGACCGATTTAAAATAATATGATTCTACATTTGCATACTTTTGTCTAGTAGTTTGATTTTGTCCAGAACCCTCTGTATGACTAGAATGGTATAGTATGATGTCATTTATTTAGTGAATGCAAATTCCTACTTCATTTATTTATTGAGTGAATGAAAACATATTTTATTTAGTGGAGGAACTCACTACTTTTGCAATTTGATATATATTTTGTGTCAATAGAAAGAAACTATTTATGTTAAAAGATGTAAATATCAAAAGGCTCATCCTCTGAATAGTTCACATTAGCTATATGGATTACATCTTCTATTGTCTGCATATCTACTATCTAAATGTCAAGTTGTGAAAAAACATACCAATGAGACTGTACATATTGAATGTCTTTTATTGTTCTAAGCGTATGGGATGCAACATATAGCATTATAGCTTGGTGTACCACTTGATTTTCTTTTTATATTATTTATTTGAATAATAATTGGTGCCTTGGTGATAATAAGTCAATGTACTGCTGGATATCCTGATACCATATTTTGGCAATCGATAGTAAATACCTTCTGAAGAAAGTTGTTTTGGTCATAGTTTAAAATCTTGGTCTGGTATGAACTAGGTCTGGCCTTGGACTGGGTTGTTACCAACACTTGGTATGAGTCAATATGGATTGGTACTTAGGTAATCACATATTGGTCTCCGCCAGTTTGAACTCATCCCATCTATCCACTTCATTCTCACAAGGGTTGTTTTATATGCAACAATGAAAATTATGAGTGTTAAGTCTAGGGATAATGCTTATCCTGGTCGATGCGCATTCTGACTATTGCACTGAGTTTGAGAGGCATGCAATGTAGCTGCAGATTCTTATTGCTTGGTATGTTGCTATGTTGCTATGCTTTTAAAATTAATTAGATGATATTAATCTGTGCCAATTTGATGTCTGCTATGTTGCTATGCTTTTAAAATTAATTAGTAGATATTAATCTGTGCCAATTTGATGTCTGCTATGTTGCTATGCTTTTCTTATTAGTACAGTAAAGCATTTTCATAATTGCTTTGTTACTTTAGTTGCTCTAATTTAGTTTGATGTCTCCTTTAAGCTTTTTCATATGCATTTCCATTTACCATTGGAAGATATCCTTCTATTACTATTGTAACCTTCTCTTCGTACTGCTACTTTTAACCTTCATTTCTATTTCAAGGTTTCAACTATGAATGTAAGCTTAAGTTTTGAATCCATTGTTTGTTAGTGCATTGATTAAAAAAAATATGATTAGAATAGTATAAAATTAATATGATATCCAATGTACATCGGATTTAAAAGATTCATATCCAATCCTATCCCATTTATTATCCAATTCTATCATATCCAATAAAACAAACATACCATTATAGTTGAATATAATTTATCTATTGATTGAACTTTTGTTGCAATTTTGTAAATGTAAAACTTGCATCTTAAATTCATGCAATCTACATCTTTTTCTTTTTCACGACTTTAACTTTCTTTTTCCCTATTATTTGAAGGATTATTGGGGAAAACAGCATGATGGATACGCCATCTCATTTGAAGCATAGGGATGAGGTGAGGCTCAAAATACGAAAAGAAGACAAGTATACCTACGTCATCTTCTCTCTTCTCCAAGATTGCTAGTGTTAAATTTTATTCTATTTCTGTTGCTGAGAATGAGAAAATTGTGATAAGATTTTGTCCAGCTCTAGTTTAGATGGATTATTATGAAACTTAAAGTTTTTAAAGATATATTTCCTTGAAAGTGACACTGTGTAATCAATTTTCTTATTGATTATAATATTTTTAGTTAAAAATATATTGTTTGTAATCCTAATCAATTTCTTGAGTAAAATTCGTTGCCTCTACTTATTATTTATAGATAATTAAATTATCCATTAGTTAAATATAATGTCAAAATATTTAACCCAACTTATAATTTAGAGACAATGCAATTTATTTTTATTACATACAAATACATATGCCTCTAATAATATTTTTAGAGGTAAATATGATATATGCTTCTACTAGTGTTTGTATATTAAAGACAAATATACATGTCTATATTAATAATTTTAGAGACAAATATAAATATCACTATTAATATTTTTAGAGACAAATATATATGTCTCTATTAATATTTTTAGAGTCAAAGAAATATGCCTCTATTAATATTTTTAGAGGCAAATATATATGCCTTTATTAATATTTTTAGAGGCAAATAAATTATTTACCTCTAATAGTATTTTTATATTAAAGGCAAATATATATGTTTCTATTAATATTTGTAGAGATAAATACATTATAGGTCTCTAATACTTTTAGAGACGAGCTCCAGAGATGAACAATTTTTTTTGTCTCTAAAAATTATAGAAGCAAATATTGGACTTAGAGAATAGTCACTTTTATTGTAGTGGTAAGAAAGATTATAAGATACTAGATATAGAAACCCAGGAGATATCAATAACCAGAGATATCATATTTATTGAACACATTTTTTCCTTTTAGAAAAGATGAAGTGCAAAAGACAGTATATCCTTTGCCATAAATACCGAAACAACAGATGAGAACTTGACATTGGATGATAGATCTATAGAAGGTTCTACCAATGAGAATAGAAATGAGCTCAGTGGTAGTGACATAAGAAGTTTCAGTGAAGCTGAAAATGAAAACTTCATAATCAGTGAAGACAGAGATGCTAACTCAGATGAGAATGGGCATTAGTCTTAATTTAGAAAAAGCAAGAGGGAAGTAAGGAAACCTACAAAGTTACAGGATTATGTATGCAATCAGCTTACTAACACAAACAAAAGGAAGGACAAATGCACTAGTTCTCCACACTCATTAGATAAGTGTAAGACTCGAAAAATTTTCTAATATAAAAATCTATTTTGGTGCAGCGCGCTAGACCCGGAGTTAGTCGGTCGAGCCCCGGAATCACCTCGAGTAGAAGGTATAACTCGACTAATGAAAGTATGAAGTTTAAATTTGGTTAAATGACCCTTTTCTTTTATGCATTGATGCTTTAATTGAGTTAAGATCGACTCGAGTTGCAGATAGAATCGGAACCCAAGTCGGACTCGGACTGAGTCGAGTCAATGTTAAGTCGTTAAAGGGGCAATTAAGTCATTGTAGATGAGGGAATAAAATCCCTCATCATTGAGCCATGCGGCTCATCCTGGAGCCGCACATAGCCCGAGCAAGAGAGAAGGGGGAGAGAGGGAGGGGAGATCTTGGTCGGATCGGAGATTGTGTCGTCATCGGAAGATTCGAGATCGCCAACATCCGATTCTTCTTCTTCCTCAAGCAAAGGTGAGTGGTTGTTTTCGGTGGATTGGGGGAGGCGGGTAGCCGAACCCCTAGAACTTCTAGGTATAAATTTCTCGCGAGTTTCCATCGATTCTTGGTATCTTGACTTTCCTATCACAGTTTTGAATCGTTATTCGTCGAATCTTCGTAGTTTTCTTGTCGAATTTTCGACTTTTTGGGGTTGCCGAATCAAGGGAAAAGAGGAAAGGTCATGCCAATTTTTTTCCCAATTTCCTTGACGGATGTAGAACCCCTTGGACGATCTTAAATCCATGTCGAGTGTATTAGTAGATTTTTGTTTGAATGTGATGATTGAAACTCATTTCCCCTAAAGCCTATAGGCTCGGCCAAGCAAAGGAAAACTCCATGATCATGGTTTGGCCGAGCATGGGGTGGGTGACTTGATCAACGTGTTGATTAGGATAGATCAGAAATAAGGTATTAGGGTTGGGGTTACTCCTTCCCTTTTGTTCCTACCCTTGGAGGCTCGGCCGAGCAAGGAGGAGGGGGATGGTGAACTCTAGAAGTAAAACTTCATGGTTAGGAATACTCTAAGCAATATAACATGAAAAATTACCAAGATTACCGATTAGAAACATGATGACACTTAGGTAAGACTCTAACTATGGAAGGCTACTATATTGATGCATGTAATTAGAGGAATGGTAGGATAGTAACCATCCTTAGACCCTTCCTTCTTAAATTTTGAATGTGGTGATATTTTTACCATACTATATACTTTATTCCTTGTTGAATTTATTTGATATTTTCACCATACTGGACAATTTATTTCTTGTTAAATTGTTACTTAATGCAGAATTTAAATTTTTATCATTGAGTCATGTGTATATAGTAGTTGTTGTGAAGTAGAGATGGCAACGGGCTGGGCCAGCCCATGGGCACACGGGCCGTGCTAGGAACGGCCCGCACACCGTACTGGCCTGAGCACGGCACGCGGGCCGACAACGGCCCGCGTCCCCGTGCTCTGGGTGAGCACGAGAGGCTTGGCACGCGCCAGACCTAGGTCGGCCCGAGCCAAGTCTGGCTTGGGCCGACGAAGATATTATAAAAAAGAAAAAACCTATAAGTACCCCCTCTCCTTCTTCATTTCTTCTATCTTCATCTTCAACTCTCTCTCAATCCTCAACTCTCAACTCTCAATTCTCAACTCTCAACTCTCTTACTCTCAACAATCTAAGTTCATTTCCAATCATTCTCAACAACATTTTAAGCTCATCAAGAAGACAATGATTCAAGATTGTTGTTAATTTTTTTTAATCTCTTCAATTTGTTTCATTGTTTAGTATAATATTTATACTTTTTATATTTTTAATTTTTACTAATGGCGGATGGAGATTTTTCAGGTTATACTCCACAAGCTGGATCAAATATGTTAGAAGAAATGCCTCCTGCTACTCCTACCACTCAACAAAATCAAAATATAGAGATAAGTCCATTTATTAATTTATGTCCATCAGGTAGAAAAAAAAGTATGGTTTGGGAATATTTTGAGAAAATTATTGAAGCTGATAGCACCATAACAACAGCCCGGTGCAAAAAATATCAAAAAATTCTTTCGGTTTCAACAACCGGAGGAACTGGTCATTTATTACGTCATGCAAAGGGTCATGATACCAAGGTTGCACAAGCTCAACAAATTCTTAATTTATCTTCTTCTGATTTAACAACTTTTTCGTATGATCATGATTTTCAACGTCGAGAACTTGCAAAATTAATTGTTCAAAGTGAATCTCGTTTTAGTTTTGTTAATCAATCAAGATTTTATAGTTGGATTCAAAATACTTTACAACCAAAATATAAAAAATTACTCGAAATACAATGAAAAGTGTTGTTTTAAAATTATTTTTGTTATATAGAGAAAATATAATGACTAGTTTTCAAAATAATAAATCAAAAATTTCTTTAACATCCGATGTTTGGTCTAGTCAACATACTACTAATTCTTACATTTGTGTTACTGTACATTGGATTGATGAAAATTTTATTTTACAAAAAAGAATAATTAGTTTTAAAATTTTTGAATATCCACACACTTCTGTTGTCATTTTTTCTGCTATTATATTTGTAACATCTTTCTATAATATAAATGATAATTTTTTTTTGATTAGTTTTGATAATGCTAGTAATAATGATACTGTTATTCCTCCCCTTATACAGTTATTTAAACCAGTATTAGATGATGAATTATTTCATGTTCGTTGTGTTTGTCATGTCTTAATTTATGTGTACAAGATGGTTTAAAACAAGTAATATACATGTAGAAAAAAATAAGAGATGTTATTAAATATATGCGTTCTTCAAAAGCAACAACACAAGAATTTAAAAAATTATATCAATATTTTAATAAACCATTTAAAAAATTTAATGGTGATGTTATTACTAGATGGAATTCAATATATCATATGCTTATGTCTACTATAAGATATCAATAGATCCTTACAATGTTATATAATCAAAATATGCCTGGTGATCCAATTAATAATAATGATTGGTTAGTTGCGGGGCATATTACTCAAATTTTAGAACTTTTTAATAAAGCTACCGAATAACTATAGGCCGGGTTAGGTGTACACACCGAGGAAGGGTAACATTGAATTGTTGACCCAATAGGCCGGGTTAGGGCCGGATACGGGTAAATGCCCAGGGTGTAAATAAGGAAACTTTAGGACACTTTGATTGTGTGATGTGCTTGCAATGGTCTACCGAGAAGCATGGATAGTCGGAATGACAAATGCTTGACTCGGCCAGTATTTTGGGTCTTGAGATGCACTAGCAAGCCCGCTAGGTGTCAGATCCCAGTTGGGTGGGACTAGCTACCCCTATCCTAGTCGGTGTCCGGAGACTAGTAGACCATTGTAGTCAATGGCCCGGAGATCTTATTGATTCACTTATATGCTATGTGGCCTGGACGGCCGGTAGGATGTTATTTTGTGTGGTAGGGCTGGTTGTAGCCGAACCACTAATGCATGAACATGCCCTAAGAGCCGGGTACTAGTTGGCACAGTTGGGATTGTTATAGCCGGTGAAATGTATGTGTGGTCTACACAGGACGACCCTAGGGGTCGGTTGTCATATCAGTAATAGCTTAGATCCCTAAAACTTTATATTTTTCCTGACACACACACACATATATATGATAATTAGGGATTATATGGAGGTTCGAAGAACCGCTCACTGAGTCCCATGTGGATTCACGATTTATTTCTTTTTATTTTGCAGAGCCTGATCAATGAGTTGAGGCTTGGAGTCATGGTGCAGCTGGAGGGCAGGTGGTGGTGCCAATCTCGTAGCGTCGTCCGATAGTCATAGTCTAGTTGTCTAGTTTTGTCATTTTCCTACACTGAGAATTGTTGGCTTTTAAAGCTTGTATTAAACTTTGAATTTGAGATGTTTCAGTTTGTGATGATGTTAGCTACTTGCTTTTCTCAAAAAAAAATTTGTGAACTTTTGGAACTTTCAAATAAAGCTGCACTGTTGTTTTTTTTCTTTGCTTTAATTTGATGTGTTTCGGTTTCTCATTAGTCAGTGTAGGTAGTAGGCTTCAGGGTAGGACGTAGACCCTAGCCGATTACATGACCCTGAGTTGGGGTGTGACAATAAATATCTAAACTTATTAGTGATATCAGAAAGTCACAGAAGTTTCATTGCACAAATAGACATTCAACATGAGTCTATATCGTATGAAGAAGCCATCACCAGCCCTATTTGGAGAGAATCCATGAAGGAAGAGTTAAATGCATTGGAGCTCAATGATACATGAAGATTATGTGGGTTACCTAAGGGAAAGAATTCAATTGGTTGTAAGTGGGTATGCAAAATAAAACACAAGCAAGATGGGAGTGTGGACAAATACAAATCTAGGCTTGTTGCAAAGGGATATAACCAAGTTGAAGGAGTAGACTACTCCGAAATCTTTGCTCCAGTTTCCAAGATGGCTACAGTCAGAATCATTTTAGCCATTGCATCTACATCTAGTTGGCCTTTATTCCAACTAGATGTGAACAATGCAAATCTACATGGGGAATTGGAAGAGGAAGTGCATATGCGGCTGCCACCAGGATATGGAAATCCATGAGAAAGAAGAGTTTGCAGGCTAAATAAATCTATCTATGTCCTGAAACAAGCTAGCAGACAGTGGTTTTCTAAACTGTCTACCAGCATGAAGAGCAAAGGATACATGGAAAGCATAAGTGATCTCTGCTTATTTGTCAAGAAAGAAGGAAACAAGGAAGTCATAGTGCTCATCTATGTAGATGACATAATATTAACAGGGTCCAATCTTGAGGGCATTCGAGAACTCAAAGAACATCTAAATGAACAGTTCAGAATCAAGGACCTGGGCTACTTGAAATATTTCCTAGGATTGGAGATACAAAGGGGAAACAAAGGCCTTCACATTTGCCAACACAAATACATTTTGGAGTTACTATCAGATTTAAAATTGCAGGATTGCAAACCGAAGACAACACCAATGGCTCTTAACAGTAAGCACAATAAAGATCTTGAAGAAAAGGAAGAACCATATGAAAACAATTTAGCTTATAGAGCTCTGATTGGAAGATTGTTATATATCACAGTCACTATATAATGTACACAGTACACAAGCTGAGTCAACATGTACAAGACCCCAAGTTGATGCACTATCAGACAGCCTTGATAGTTTTGAAATATCTGAAAGGTACAGTAGGAGTAGGGCTGTTCTATCCATCAGACACCAAACCAAGTTTAGTCGGATATTCTGATGCCGACTGGGGGAGTTGCAACTCAAGCAGGAAATCTATGATAGGGTACGTCATTAAATTGGGTCAATCCACAGTCAATTGGAAATGTAAGAAACAGGCCACTGTGAGTCGATCAAGTGCCAAGAGTGAGATCAGAGCTCTCTCAAGCACAACTGCGGAGCTGATTTGGGTGAAAAACTTGTTAACAGAGATTGGAATTGAACCGCTTAATACAATTCCTCTCTACTGCGATTCATAGAGCACCCTACACATTACCCACAACCTAGTCTTTCACGAGCGAATAAAGCATCTAGAAATAGATTGCTATTTTGTTCGAGAAAAATACCAGGAAAAGTTGATTGAACCTCTGTACATTCCAAGTGCCACAATCTGCAGACATAATGACCAAAGCACTACTCGTACCTCAACATCAAAAACTTTGCTCCAAGTTGGGAATGGAAAACCCATTTTCCATTCTACCAACTTGCCAGGGGTGTGTAAGAACAAATGCGAAAAGATGCAGTGAAGAAGATGACAAATATTTAGTTTGAAAGAAGGAAAGGACAAATATAGGGTCATCTAATTGTAAACTGGAGAATAAATGAGTAAGGGTTTTTTTGGTAATTTCACATTTTTAAAATTAAGTATAAAGTCATGAGTACCTTTTGACTTCGAGGCTTTTTGCCTCCTCTTCTTGTATTGTTTTCCACTGAATAGTTTTTTCCTTGAGAGCGAACATTTATGAATCCCAGTTCTTGAGTGATGTCTTCGTCAAGTGATTAATTTCCGCATTTCTATCATTTGGTCAAGAATCAATTTTTAGATTTTCTTAATTAGTTCTGTCATTCTTAACTAGTTCTTCTTCCATCTTCTTGAGCTCATGGCAGAACTCGGAGATCTAGCTCAAGATATCCTTTCTGGAGAATAGATTCCTGGCGGATAATGTGCTCTTTAGCTGTGACTGGGCCATCTTCTGCTTCGTTTTCTCCCTATCCTCATCGACCGCCTTCTTCTCGCAACTCGACATGATCATCTTTTTCGCAGCATCCTACTCCTTGAGAGCAGCACCAAGCAGGCGGCTTAGAGGAGGCGTAGAATGATTTTGGTCTTGGTTCTCAAGATCCTCTCTGAACTTTCTCATTCCATTGCACAATTTACTCTTGGTGCGTATTGGTAGCTTCAATCTGATGACGTAATTATTCAATTATTTAGGATGTCATCCATATATAGCTCCTTCATATATCCTATAGATATACACATGATTCATATATATTTGTATATATGATTCATTCAAGCCAACAAGACCTAATTAATTTCATGAGGTAGAATATACACGTGTATTTAATTTGCTTTAAAATGGGTATCTTTAAACCACACATATTTATGGATCATGTTTATGTATTTTCATTTCATATGCATAATCAGAACTCACTAAAACTGCAGGCTTCCAATAATATGAGTGGAAAGAAAATGGAGTTTGGATCATCATCGAAATATAGGACTTCAATGATCTCCTCCATGCACAATGATGAACAACATATGCTACCCGTTCACGGCAAGCATCTCTCTCTACCTATAGTTTGTTTTCTTTCCTCCTTTCCCACTTAAATCTATCAAACTAATGATAGTAAATTCACAATATTTAATCAATTGTATATATATGTCCTTAATATTTCAGCTACTCATTACCATTTTAAGGAGTCAATTTATTCAATTTGATTTCTATTCTTAATGGATATAAAATTAATGGAAACATTTCATGATATATATTAAGATCAATTAATTGTCCTACTAATTAGCTCTTTTTTTAAATATATTTTTACTATGCATTATCCTGCCCCAAAAAGGAGATGTTGTGTTCCTTCTACATATAATAGGTTTATCAATTGAGTTGACAATATTTAAAGTGAAATCAAAATGATTTTTATTTAACTATTTTACATTAGAACATTCATTAATTAATTTTAAGCTAATATACATGTGATTTAATTATCATTGTATATAATTTGTATGGAGGATATTCAAAGGTTAAAGGCCAATAATCCAAACATTAGCACAAGCAAGCATGCACCGTAGCCAAGAATGTGAGCACATGCATATAAATAAATTTAATACATACATGTAAACATTTGAACGAATAGAAATATTAGGGTTCTCTACACCATTTGCCTAGACTCATTTTAGATCATAGGTCACTTCTTAATTATTTTCATTCCTAAGTCTCATCAAAAAAGGAATAGACTTTTTTCTTTTCAAAAAATCTGGACCGAGTACGAAGAATGTGGGGATGTGATTAGTTCTGCTTGGCATTCCCCTACTCATTCTTTCCCCTCATTTTTTTGTCAATTTTTTTTAAAAAAAAACTAGGTTTGCTCTTAGTAATTGGAACAAACAGAACATTGGAAAACTTGAATCTCTCCTTAAATCCACTCTTGGGGATATTGCTTTTCTTGAATCTTTAGAAAACAATAACTTAGGACCTATTGATATTAATTCCAAGCTTATGAGTCTTTATAATATATCCATTGCCCTCTAAAGATAGATCTGCCTTAAATGGTGATCTAAATAAAAAACCAATTGGATCCAGAAAGAGGTCTATAATATTGCTTTCTTCCACATAATAGTTACTATTCATAGAAGAATAAACTTCATCCCTTCTAACCTGGACTCAAATATGGTACCTACTCTTGGAGATGTTAATATTCTTAATGAATTTGTTGCTTTCTACTCTCATCTTTGGTCTCCTAATCTAATTATTTCTGATTCATCCTTTTCGTGGCCTTCCTATAATACTTTATCCCGTATCTAAGCCAGCAACCTCATTAATCATTTCACCCCTAATGGGATTTTTGAAACTATCAAATCTCTTGGTAATGGAAAGAGTCCAGGATATGATGGATTCACTGCTGAGTTTTACAAGCAGTACTGGAACATCATTTTTGATGATTTTACTAATATCTGGCATTCTTTTCATTCCTCCTGTAACTTCCCTACTGATTGGAATAAAACTATCTTAACCTTCATTCCTAAATGTAAATCTCCTAAGATCATTAAAGATTATAGACCTATTTCTCTCTGTAATTGTTCTTACAAAATCCTTTCTAAGTTGATTGCTAATAGACTCAAAAGTTGTCTCCCTGAACTTATTTCTCATGAACAATTTGTCTTTCTCAAAGGTAGAAATATTCATGATAATATTCTTATTATTCAGAAGATTACGCATTCCTTTTATGAGTTTAAAGGCAATTCTCCTTATATTATCATTTAAATGAAACTTGAAAAGGCTTTTGATCTTCTTAAATGGGAAGCTATCACCAAATGTAAGACCCAGGAAAATTTTCTAATATAAAAAAAATCTGTTTTGGTACTGCGCGCCGAACCCGGGGGTAGTCGAGTCGAGTCTCGGGATCGCCTCGAGTAAAAAGGTATGACTCGACTAATGATGTATGCAATTTAATTGGGCAATTGACTCTTTCCTTTTATGCATTTATACCTTAATCGAGTTTAAATCGACTTGTGTTGCGGGTAGAGTTGGAACCCAAGTCGAGCTAGGGTTTAGTCGAGTCTTGAGTGAGAGTCAAGGGCCAATATGGAAGGCTAGATGAGGGATTAAACATGCTGTCGTGTGACTCATCTTGGAGTCGCACAAGGCAGCGCATAGGAGAGGGGGAGAAGAAGCAAGGAAAAGGGGATTTTGGTCGATCTGGGATTTCGCGCCTTCGTCGAAAGATTCGAAGTTGTTGTCATCCGATCCTTCATCTTCCTCAATCAAGGTGAGTGGTTAGATTTGAAGTAATGGGGGAGGCAGGTAGCCGAACCCCTAGTGGTGATATGATCGTGTTTTCTCGCGAGTTTTCGACGAATCGAGGTTTCGTAGTTGTGTATTCATGGTTTTGTATCAATCCCTGTCGGATCGTTTTGTTTTCCTCATCGATTACTCCAATACTAGGGCTGCCGAATCATGGGAAAAGGGGAAAGGTCATGCCAAAATTTTCCCCAATTCCCTTGACGAAAGTAAAGCCCTTAGATGATCTTAAGTTCATTAATAGAACATTCTTAATCGTCGATTTCACATGTTAAGGAGCTTGTCTTCCCTAGAACTCATAGGTGTGGCCGAATGAACCCTAAACTTCATGAGAAAGGTTCGGCCAGGTGTAGGGGAAGGGGCAATCTAGTCCATATGAAATTAAGATATAACGGAGACAAAAAATTAGGGTCGGGGATTAATTCTTCTTTTCCTTTCCTACCCTAAGAGGCATGGCCGAGCAAGGTTCACCTTGCCCAAGGCTCGGCCAAGCCTAGGAGAGGGAGAGGGAGAGCTTTAGATGGAAATTTCCATGGTTAGAATGCTAAAACAATAGAGACATGATGACACTTAGGAAGAACCCTAACTATAGCAAGTAAATTTATTGTTTCATGTAATTATAAGAATGATAGCATAGTGACTATCCTGAGCTCATTCCTCTTTAATTTTTGAAATGATGAAATATTTTACCATGCTTAGTATTTCATGTGTTGTGAATTTATGGTTATCTTACCATGCTATATAAGTTGCTTCTTATTGAGATAAATTCTAAATGCAGTGTATAAATAATTATTGATGAATCTCGTAGGTATATATAGTAGTTGTTGTAAGTTATTCTTGTTTTTCTTTAAATCATACAAGCTGTCCTAAAATATTCATGAGTGGAATTCCAAGGTCGGTACAAAGAATTCCTCAATTCCAAGGTCGGTACATAGAATTCCTCACCCAAGGTAACGTATAACGTTAGATAACATGTAGGACGTTGCGAGATGCATAGCATATATGAAAACTTAGCTAGGAGATGACACAACTTCTAGGACTTCTAGTAAGCATTTTTGGAAACCTAGAACTATTAGGTGTGCACAATTTTGAAAGGGCAATATTAATTTATTGACTTTGTAGCCCGAATTAGGGACGGATACGGGCAAGAGCCCGAAGTGTATATAAGGAAACCCTATGGCATTTGATTGTGTGATGTGCTTGAGATGGTCCGCCGAGAAGCGTGGAGGTCGGAAATGACCAATGCTTAGCTCGGCCAATGTTTGGATCTTGAGATGCACCAGTGGGCCCGCTAGGTGTTAGACCCCAGTTGGGTGGGACTAGCTATCCCTACCCCAGATGGTATCCGGAGACTAGTGGACCATCCTAGTCGATGGCCCGGGATTTCTTGTTTATGTCTTGATATGATGTGGCCGGTCGGCCAGTGTGATTCTACCTTGTATGGTAGGGCCGGTTGTAGTCGGAATTCTTATACCATAAGTAGGCCCAAGGGCTGGATGCCGGAGGCTTGATAGGCTAAGATGGCAAGTTTTCACATATATAGTTTATATGGAATGACCCATAGGGTCAGTAGTCACACTAGAAAGTAACTTACCTCCCCGAATATATATTATGTTGTCTTATATGTTATGCATGAATAACTGAGGATTATGTGGAGGTTCGCAAGAATCGCTCACTGAGTCCCAAGTGGACTCACAGTTTGTTTTCTTATTTTCTTTTGCAGAGCATGAGTAGTGATTATAACCTGTCGGCATGGTGCAGCTGGAGGGCGGGTGGTGGTGTCATACCTCGTAGCAGCGTCCTTGGGTCATAGTCCAGTGTCTTAGTAGTTGTTTCCTTTTCTGCACTGACAGTTGTGTTTTGAAAAAGTTTGTAAAACTTTGATATTTGAGATGTTCAGTTTGTTCCGATGATGGTTTTCTCTTTGGTTTGAAAACATATATTGTGAACTTTGAAAAACTTTAAATAAAGCTTGTGTTGAGGTTTCTTTTTCATCAATATGTTCTGGTTTCTTATATGTCAGTGTAGACAGTAAGCTACATGGCAGGATGTAGGCCCTGACCGATCACACTATCCTCAGTTGGGGTGTGACACCAAAGTTCTCCAACGCTGTAACTTTCATGAAAATTTTATTCAAAGGATTAATTTTTGTATTTCTGCCCCTTCTTTTGCCTGCTTAATCAATGGGCAGTTATCAAAAAAAAATTCCTTCTAACAAGGGTGTTAGACAAGGGGATCCAATCTCTCTTTTTCTATACATTCTTATAGCTCAAACTCTGTCCCTCCTTATTAACTCAACAGTTTCAAATAAGCTTTTCACCCCTTTCAATCTTAAAGGTAAGCTTAAAATTAGTCTTTTAATATTTGCTGATGACCTTATTCTAACTTGTAGGGCTCAAGAATGTTAAACTTGAGAGTTTAAGTAAACTTGGAGCATCCGTAAACTCGAGAGTTTACCCGATATTAAAAAAATATTTAAAAAATATAAGCTACAAAAATATAATCTAATAGAACCTAAAATTCCCAATTAAGCAGTTCAACTCTATAATAAAGCACACATAAAAATAAAATATAATAGTACAAGTCTAATCCATACATAATGAAACATTCTAAGTTCATAATAAAGCACACACAATGACTCAAAGATAAAATATAAAAGTACAAGTTTAATCCATAATATTTATTATCGAACCGAGTTCACCCAAGTTTACTTGCAAGTTTGACAGAGTTTACTCGCGAGTTTGACCGAATTTATACGAGTTTACTCCGAGTGCACCCAGAAACGAGTTTGGGTGCGAGTCAACTCGATTTTGATACCTGGGATCGTAAAATCATCCGAGTTACGCGTTAACTCGCGATTTTGATAACCATGGTAGGGTTAATAAGAAATCCCTTCTTTCCATTAAGAATATTTTCCAGCACTATGAAATCTTAACTGGTCAAAAAGTTAACTTTTTAAATATAAAATCTTCTTTCCCAAAAATACCCCTACTTTCATTAAGCACATAATATGCTCCTAGCTCTTTGGGTATGAAGCAAGATTGTTTTCCTTTTAAGTATTTGGGTAGCATGGTTTCTCCTAGGAGACCTCCCCCTAATACTATGTTTGGATTGAGGTTAAAGGAGGGGAAGGGAAGGGAGGATAATTTTTTTCCTTGTTTATTTTTCTAATTTTAATTGAGGGAAAAGAGATTGAGAGGGAATTAATTCACCTCGGTTCCCCTCCAAATCCCAATTTTCTTTCAACCCCGATATGGGGTTGAATGAGGGTGAAAAAAATTGTAAATATTTGTTCAAAATAAATTTACAAAAGTACTCTTATTATTTTAATACATATATAAGATTTTATTAAATCCCAGTGACATCTTCTCATCTCTATTTAATACAAAGGCAAAAAAAAAATCATCTCGTTCTCAATTTTTTTTCTTCATAGTATCTTCTGCGTAATCCTAATATTTGTAGTCGGCCAAAAAATCCTAATATCTATAGGAATAAAAATGGAGAAAAAATAAAATATATATATAACAAAAAAATAAAAGGGTATACTTGTCTATTAAATAAAAGATTTTCTCATTCTCCTTCTTTCCCCTTACAAAGTATATCAAAACAAGGTTAATTTTTTCTTTCCATTCTTTTCCCTTTCCCTTATTAAACTATATCCAAACAAGTTTAATTTTTCCTCTCCTTTGCCTCCCGTCCCCTCCCCTCCGTTCCCTTTCCTTCCCCTTAATGATCTGTATCCAAATAGACCCTAAAACTCATGATATGATCTTATCTCTTATTGATTCCAAACTTGCTATTTGGAAGTCCTCCTTGCTTTATCTAGCTGGCAAGCTGGTGCTTATTAAATCAGTTCTCAATGATGTTCTTATTCATTCTTTGGCAATGAACTGGTTATCCAATGACACTTGTGATGAAATTGGAAGAAAAGTAAGGAACTTCATTTGGAATAAAAACACAAATAAGAAGAATATCACTTAATCAATTGGGATATTGTCACCTCTCTCACGCACTTTGGTGGTCTTGGTATTCAAAGCATTAGATCTAAGAGTTTTCCTCTACAAGCTAAAATAATTCAGGATTATCTCAATAATAAGGATTCCTTATGAGTTCAAGTTGTTAAAACTAAATACCCCGTTCTTTCCTTTACTTCCTCTTCTACTCCTATTAAGAAATCTTGTGCCTGGAAACTCTTTTTTGAAGCTTTCTCTAATCTTAAATTTGGTTTTCAGAAAGTCCTTGGATCTAGTGCTAATACTTCATTCCTTCATGATAAATGGACTATTTACTTAACTCTTGCTTTGAAACCTACTTTCTTTAACATTAACTTGGTAAATAATATTACTAATGTTAATCATTTAATGATGGATAAAAAATGGTCTAATTTCATTGCTTTAATCGTTTGTGATACTTTTCTGTAGAGAATATTGAGTTGCCAAAAGAGCCCTATGATTATTTTTATTATTGGATGGATAGTTTTAATGGTCAGACTTGCTCTTCTCATGCTTACATGTTTCTAAAAACCAATGATCATGAAACTGCTGTTATTAATCCAATTTAGTCTAAGCTTTGGAAAATTGAAACTGCCCCTAAGGTAAAGTTATTTTTATGAAAGTTTTTTCATGGCAAGCTTCTTACTCGTTCTAGATTGTTTCAGCTTGGTAGTTTTGATTCAAATTTATGTGTTTTTTGTGGTTCCTGTGAAGAAACTTCTTGGCATTTGTTTTTTTACTGTTCTGTTGCTGCTGATCTTTGATATTCCTTAGCTTTCAAACTAAATCTGGATTTTAACCGTAGATCTTTGTGGTATTTTGGTAGTTGGCTGCTGCTAGATTCATGTCATTTTAAGAGCAAAGAACCCTCAACCATTGTTGCTAATACCTTATGGTTCATCTAGTTTTTTAGAAACTATGTTTTGCATGGCAAAATTATGCCGACCATTAATATTGCGGTGGGTAATATTATAGCTTTAACATATCAATATATGAAAAAAGCAAATCCTGGTGGCAACTTTACTTCCATTATCAATATTCTCAATTAGTCTCCTCCCCCGGTAGATGTTAAATTAATTAATTGTGATGGCTCTATTGTAAATAATGAAGATGATATTGATCTTATTATCAGAAATCATAGTGGAGATTGTATATATGCTGCTTCTAAATATTTATGCACCAACTCTGTTATTTTCAGTGAAGCCTTAATTTATTAAATTTATACTTAATTTATTTAATTACTCATAATTATTTAAATAAAATTATATTTATATATATATTGGCGCAACGCGCGGGTTCAATTCCCGACTAATTACAAATGTATAAGAAGGTAGGTTATTACCCGTTTATGTGATTTAATTAATTACTTCTACTAATGTACGTTAATTGTTAGGTTCAAATGTATAAAGTTGATTTTCTCATGATATATTAAGATGACTCGTTACTTCGATTGCTACATTGTTCAGAAGAGTTGTCGGTTTAGCACTCAAATATTTCGATGTATAGCTTTGAGCAATATTTCCATGCATAGCTTTGAGCTTCCATAGCATTAGTTAACAAATAAATAAAATAGTATAAATTCATAAATTAAATTTGAGACTTTTTTTGATAAACAAACATGGTTTTTCAATTTTCGCCCCACAAACTATCATCGAAATCAACACAAAACAAATAAGTTTCGCTGGTTTCGTTTCGCGAAACATGAAAATTGAATATGTCAAACAAACACGTTTTCGCCAAACAAAAAAAAACTAAAATCGAAACTTCGAAACTCGAAACTCGAAACTCAAAACTCGATTTTAATTTTTGCGAAACAAAACATCAAAAAAAAAAATTCCCCAAACAAACACACCCTAAGCAACTCCTTTTAGTACTATCTACAATAAATATTAATAGTTTTTTAATTATTCATGCTAAAAATATTATTATGAACTACTAGAGGGCAATGGATCGGGCCCGCCCATGGGCGGCACTGGCCCGACCCGATTCTAGGCCGTGTCTAACCCAACATGAAGAATTTTGTGCCGGGCTAGGCACGACCCGTTTGTGCCTAAGGGGCGGGCTGGGCTCGCCCCCTTAGGCACGTGGGTCGTACTCGGCTGGGCCTGGCCCTGCGCCTGTAGGCTAGGCCTGACACCACCCAGGCCTAGCCTGATTTTTTGTGCTAGGCTTGAGCAATATATATTTTACTTAGTAAAATTATATAGAAATACATAATAGGTCTTGGTGTGGTGGTTAGTTTGTGAGAAAAAGAAGTGAGGGTTGATGATTTGAGTGTCACCACTGACCTTAATACTTTATGTTTTTAATATTTTGGGCCAATTCGGATCGGCCCGAGCCTAGCCCGAGCTCAGGCGCGGGCTGGGCCGCCCCTTTGAGCAGTCGGGTCGTGCCTAGCACGGCCTCGAGATGTCACGATCCATTGCCATCTATATAAACTACATTGATCTTTCTAATCAGCTCCCGTTTTCATTGATCTTGTCGAAATCCCTGCTGGAGTGAAGTCCCCCTTACCGTCATGCTGACTACATTAATATTGTTGTGAACTATATACTGTTAACTTGCTCTGAAAGCTCAAAGCTATGCATCGAAATATTGCTCAAAAGCAAAGCCAAGCTCCAAACTAATTAAGCTTAAAACTCCTCCTAGCGGACTGTAACCTATATATACTTGAGTGCTGAGATGACAACTCCTCTGAACAATGTAGCAATAGAAGTAACGAGTCATCTTAATATATCATGAGAAAACCAGTTTATACATTTGAATCTAACAATTAACGTACAATAGAAGTAATTAATTAAAGCACGTAAACTGATAATAACCTACCTTCTTATGCATTTGTAATTAGCAAGAATTCATAACAATAAAATGAACAAAAACATATAATGCAAGCATCCATAAGTCCAAATAATCTGTATGTTGGCACAAGACGTTCAACCTTCAATATTTTTTATTTTGATGATAACAAATATGATTATAATAGTTTCATCAAGGTTTGGTCTTAGATTGGACATATGATACGCATCCGAAGCTCGTAAAAAAAATTACGAAAAATCAAGAATAGGAGGCTTCGGTACGCCCCAACTCAGGATCGCGTGAGTCAAAATTAGATCTGGGACTTAGTTTTTATTATTATAAATGCTCATAAATTTTAGTTTGATGTCATCATTGAGTTCATAACCAAAAAACCTGGCACGCCCCAACTCAGGATCGCGTGACCGGCCAGGATATGCGTCGGTACCCCGAAGCCTACCACATGCACTTACTATCAACACATAATATGCAACCAGAATGACATGAGAATCATAAATAAAAGCAACGACACCAAACTTTATTGAATGTTTGAAAATAATTTAACAAAGTCAAGTTCAAGAAACAACTCAAAGTTTTAAAGAAACATAACAAGGTTTTATTTTAAGAAACAATTCAATGTTCTACAGAAACCAACTTAGTACATACACAATGACTCTACTCAACACGACTATGACTATATGACCGTCTGCTATGAGATGCATGTCGCCACCTGCCCTCCAGCCGCACCATGCCATCGAGCCGTACCTCACTAGTCAGGCTCTACAAAATAAAAATAATAAACCGTGAGTTCACGAGGAACTCATTGAGTGGTTCTTCCGAACCTTCACTTAAATCCCAGTATAAGTGCAATCTAGAAGCGACAAGATGCATAATGGAATATTTGATTTTCTACACAACTGGCCAATCGGCCGCACCTTGGTAAATCACAGTCTTGGCCAACCTAGGTCTTACCCTGCGAGTACCATCCTGCCATAAGGCTCCACCCTGAGGGGTAACTCTCGGCCATGATCGGCCTTCATACTAAGTAGTAACACTCCGCCAAATAGCCTATAACCAAATGAGATCAACCAATACTTACCAAATGTGTCTGTAAGATCCGAAAAAAATTCCTAAAATAAAAATTTATTTTGGTGCAGCGCGCCAGACCCGGGGTTCGTCAAGTCGGGCCTCAGAATCGTCTCGAGTAGAAGGTATGACTCGACTAATGATGTATGAAGTTAAATTGGTTTAATGACTCTTTCCTTTTATGTATTTGTACCTTAATTGAATTAAGATCGACTCGTGTTATGGATAGAGTTGGAACCCAAGTTGAACTCGAACTAAGTCGAGTCAGTGTTAAGTTGTAAGGGTAATTAAGGCATGTTAGATGAGGGAATAAAATCCCTCATCATAGCTGCTGTGCGGCTCATCTACGAGCCGCACAAAGCAGCGCATAGGGAGAGGGGGAGAAGGAGCAAGGAGGAGAGATCTTGGTCGATCGAGAGATCGCGTCGTCGCCAGAAGATTCGAGATCGCCAACATCCGGTCCTTCATCTTCCTCAAGCAAAGGTGAGTGGTTAACATGTTTTTGAAGGGAGGCGGGTGGCCGACCCTATGGATCTTGAAATCGGGTTTCTCTGCGAGTTATTTTGTCGATCGACGTGTTCTTTCGTATTAGAACTTAATCGATTTGTGTACCTGCGAATCCGTACTTTCAAATCATGATTTTCTTGCTTCTATATGGGTTGGTCGAGTCGAGGAAAAAGGGGAAAGATCATGCCAAATATTTCCTCAATTTTCTCGCTCGTCTTGCAACTTGTAGATTGCTTTATGTTCGTTATATATTGGATCTTTGTATTGATACTTGTGTTGTTGTCGCAACATGTTCACCTCCCTTAGAGGGTTCGGCCGAGCAGGATGTTACCTTGCTTGAGTCAGCTGAGCAATGGATCGAGAGGGGTGCAAAACTCAGGGCTGTCGGATCTATACGCTGGATTTCATGTTACGTCATTTTGAATTCCTACTTACATGCTTAGTGTTAGGTTCAAATTATATTATATGATTGTTGTCCATCCTAATTAAGAATTGATAGCACACCTATGGGTACAATCCACACTGGTGGACATGTTGCGTGCCGCGCAGGGGGAGGATGCCTTTTGTGGGTTGACCAAGGATCTAGTGCAAAGAGGCGATGCTGAGAACAGATTTCGGTTGGACTCAGAAGGTGTACTGAGGTTCAAAGACCGAATCCTGGTGCCAGATATGCCAGAGGTGCGTAGGCATGTCCTGAAGCCGAGTCATCGTTCCACTTATACGATGCTTCCAGGGGCCACCAAGATGTACCGAGATTTAAGGCAGCATTACTGGTGGAAGGGTATGAAAAGAGAGGTAGCAGAATTTGTGTCCAAATGTCTGGTTTGCTAACAGGTGAAGGCCGAATACCTGAAGCCCGCGGGACTACTGCAGAACCTCGAGGTGCCCGAGTGGAAGTGGGAGAAAATCACCATGGATCTAGTGACTGGGTTGCCTAAGTCAAAAGGTGGCTTTGACTCCATTGTGGTGGTAGTGGACCGGTTAACCAAGACCGCTCACTTCATTCCAGTGAAGACTATCTTTTTTGCATAATAGTACGCTAGACTATTCCTGGACAGGATTGTGGCATACCATGGTACCCTGGTGATGATCATATCTGATCGCGGTACCCAGTTCACAGCCCGGTTTTGGTAGTCCTTCTAGGAAGCCTTGGGTACCTAGGTGATCTTCAACACAGCTTTCCATCCGCAGACCGATGGACAGTCAGAGAGGACCATCCAAACCTTGGAGGATATGCCGAGGGCATGCGTCCTGGATATGGCCGACGGCTGGGAGAAACACTTACTACTGATAGAGTTCTCCTACAACAATAGCTATCACAGTAGCATTGGCATGACTCCCTTCGAGGCCTTGTATGGGCGGTGGTGTAGGTCTCCGGTGGGCTAGTTTGAGGCCGGGGAATCACTCATGGTGGGTCCTGATCTAGTTGAGGAAGCGGTAGAGAAGGTGAAAACCATAAAGGAAAGATTGCTGGCGGCCCAGAGTCGACAAAAAATGTATGCCGACAAGAAGGCCAGAGAATTGGAATTCGTCGAGGGCGATTTAGTGTTCCTGAAGGTCTCCCCTATGAAAGGGGTGGTCTGGTTTGGGAAGAAGGAAAAGTTGAGCCCTAGGTTCATTGGGCCTTTTCCTATTCTCAAGCGGAGGGGCGGGTGGCTTATGAGCTGGCTTTGCCTACTAGCTTGAGCAGAGTGCACCCGATTTTTTATGTATCCATGCTTCAGAGATATGTAAAAGAGGATTCGCATGTGATTAAAACTTCTTCAATTGAGGTGGATTCGGTTGTCTCATTCGAGGAAACGCCGGTAGAGATCTTGACCGCCAAGTTAGGAAGCTAAGATCCAAAGAAACCCCCCTGGTGAAAGTTAGATGGGAGCACCACTCCGGGCAAGAGGCCACTTGGGAGGTAGAGCAAGACATGAGAGAGCGCTACCCTTCCTAATTTGAAGATCCGGTAAGTCATTGTCATCCAATTAAATTCGAGGATGAATTTCCCTTAAGGGGGGAAGGTTGTAAGACCCGAAATTTTTTTCTAATATAAAAATTTATTTTGGTGCAACGCGCCAGACCCGGGGTTAGTCGAGTCGAGCCTCGGAATCGTCTCGAGTAGAAGGTATGACTCGACTAATGATGTATGAAGTTAAATTAGTTTAATGACTCTTTTCTTTTATGTATTTGTACCTTAATTGAATTAAGATCGACTCGTGTTACGGATAGAGTCGGAACCCAAGTCGAACTCGGACTGAGTCGAGTTAGTGTTAAGTTGTAAGGGCAATTAAGGCATGTTAGATGAGGGATAAATTCCCTCATCATAGCTGCCGCGTGGCTCATCTAGGAGCTGCACAATGCAGTGCATAGGGAGAGGGGGAGAAGGAGCAAGGAGGAGAGATCTTGGTCGATCTGGAGATCACGTCGTTGCCGAAAGATTCGAGATTGCCAACGTCCGGTCCTTCATCTTCCTCAAGCAAAGGTGAGTGGTTAACATGTTTTTGAAGGGAGGCGGGTGGCCGACCCTATGGATCTTGAAATCGGATTTCTCCGCGAGTTATTTTGCCGATCGACGTGTTCTTTCGTATTGGAACTTAATCGATTTGTGTACCTGCGAATTCGTACTTTCAAATCATGATTTTCTTGCTTCTATATGGGCTGGTCGAGTCGAGGAAAAAGGGGAAAGGTCATGCCGAAATTTTCCCCAATTTCCTCGCTCGTCTTGCAACTTATAGATTGCTTTATGTTCGTTATATGTTGGATCTTTGTATTGATACTTGTATTGTTGTCACAACATGTTCACCTCCCTTAGAGGGCTCGGCTAAACAGGATGTTACCTTTCTTGAGTCAGTCGAGCAATGGAGAGGGGTGGAAAACTCGGGGCTATCGAATCTATACGCTGGATTTCATGTTACGTCATTTTGAATTCCTACTTACATGCTTAGTGTTAGGTTCAAATTATATTATATGATTGTTGTCCATCTTGAGAATTGATAGCATCTGTAGATCTATATTCTAACGATTATGGAAATGTTCTTGCTAATGAATATATGGACATGATGGTTATGGTACATGTATCAAAGGAAAAGTTTCATTGAATTTCAGATATCATGTTTAATTGTTGCTATGTTTATTACATGTTCCTTATTGGTTTAATCTATGAAATGTTTCATTAATTGTTTAAATTCTTTATTTTTGAATCATGTGGCTTATACATAGTATGTGAAGTAATTCATCTATAGCTTATATATTGTCCCGTTTTGTTATTGGGTACATTTTCAAGTTTATGACATGTATTTCACATTAGCAAGGATAGTATATGACGCTAGATGATTAACATGAAAAATCTGAGGTGTGTGCTATTTATGGAAACTCAAAGGTAGACTAGTTAGGTTTTACACCTAAGAAATAATTAGCCAGCAATAGTGCATGCATGTTTGACCCGGAAATAAAGGGCTGAACACGGGCGGACGCCCGGGATTTTAAACAAGGAAGCTCTAGGACACTTGCTTGTGTGATGTGTTTGTGATGGTTTACCGAGATGCCTGAGTAGTCGGAATGACGAATGCATGACTCAGCCAGTGATTGGGTCTTGAGATATCACTAGCGGGCCCGCTAGGTGTTAGTCCCCAATTGGGTGGGACTAGCTATCCCTACCCCAGACAGTGTCCGAAGACTAGTAAACCATCCTAGTTGATGGCCCGGGATTTCTTGACTTCATCTTGATATGGTGTGGCCCAAGCGGCCAGTGTGATTCTACCTTGTATGGTCGGGCCGAGTATAGCCGAAATTCCTAGACCATAAGTAGGCCCTAAGGGCCGAATGCCAAGTGGCTTAATTAGGCCATTATGGCGGGTTTTGCTAATATATGGTCTATACCGAACGACCCATGGGGTCGGTAGTCCTATCATAAGTAACTTACCTCCCTGACTATATGCTATGCTGTCTTATATGTTTATGCATGCCTATTTGAGGATTATGTGGTGGTTCGGAAGAATCGCTCACTGAGTCCCAAGTGGACTCACGGTTTGTTTTTTTTTGTTTTGCAGAGCATGATCAGTGAGTTGAGGCTTGTTGTCATGGTGCAGCTGGAGGGCAGGCGGTGGTGCCAATCTTGTAGCGACGTCCTTGAGTCATAGTCTAGTTGTTGTGTTGTCGTTTTCCTACACTGACAGTTGTGGTTTTTAAAGCTTGTAATAAACTTTGAACTTGAGATGTTCCAGTTTGTGACAATGTTAGCTTTTCTTCTTTGGTTTTGAAAAATATATTTGTGAACTTTGAGAATTTAAACAAAATTTGCATTGTGGTTTCGTTTATTCGATGTATTCTAATTTTCTTGATGGTCAGTATAGGTAGTAATCTACAGGGTAGTATGTAGACCTTGGCCGGTCACACGACCCTCAGTTGGGGTGTGACAGTGTCACACAAAGAAATTCACATATAGCGATTCAATCACCAGGCCCGTCAACTAGGATGGTCAACTAGTCTTAGGAACCCACTGGGTTAGGGATAACTAGTCTCACCCAATTCGGGTCTACCGCCACTGTGGCCCACTGGCGGAATCTCAAGACTCTCTGCCACTTGGGTCTAACACCTAGCGTGGCCCACTGGTGCAATCTCAAGACCCTAATCACTTGCTGAGTCGAATATTAGCCATTCCAGCTATTAATGCTCCTTAGCCCGATCATCTCAATCACAATACACAAACAAAGTGTTGTATTGTTTTCTTATTTACACCCCGGGCATTCACCCGTATCCGGTCCCCCATATTCCGGGCCCTACCAGCCGCATACTAATGCCCGCTGATTGTTCCTTAGATGTGAAACCTATCTTATCCACATTCAAGTTTTCCCAAAAAATTAAACACCCTATAAATTCCTTATAACCATCTAGCGTCATTCACCACATTTCTTATGTGTGAACTACATGTCATAAGCGTAGAAATGTCCGAATACAAATATGTCACAACAAATAAATTATAAGGGAATTATTCTACCGCTACTATCATAAATAACCGCATGATTGCAACAATAAAGTAATTAAATTCTGCATTTAGTCAATAAATTATAGCAAGGTAATATTTCATCTAGCATGATAATTTCAATACTAGCATTAGTAATTCGATAAAGAAAATTTCACGAATCATATACCATACATAATTTTAGCCATATATGCGCATTCAAGAATAGGGGTGAGCAAACTTCCCCGATTCATCGAAACCGAACCGAAACCGATTTAACCGAACCGAATTAATTTCGGTTCGGTTTTTGGTTAAAGAAATTTTTGGATTCGGTTTTCGGTTCGGTTCGATAAATTAACCGACGGTTCGGTTAATTTACCGAATAACCGAATATATATGTATATATATATATGTATACGTATATATATATATATAATAATAGATATATTAGATGATGACATTTGTCTTGGTGGTTAAGTGTTATGTTTAGCTTTCCGCCGCCCGGGTTCGAATCCCATGTTGTGTAATAATATTTATTTAACATTCGATATATATATAATAGATGTTAGTTATATATAAATTGATAGTAATGTTTGCTAAAATGGTTAGAAGGGTCAAAATTAAAATCTAATTCTCAGTTTGCCGAGTTCGAGTCCACATGCATTCTTTGATTTTTTTTTTTAATCTTTTCGGTTAACCGAACCAAATTAACCGAACCGAACCGAACCGAAAATTCGGTTAATTGAACCGAATTAACCGAATTTTTTCGGTTCGGTAAACGATTAAATTTTTTTCTTTGGTTCGGTTCGGTTGTTCGGTTAACCGAATTTTCGGTTCGGTTTTTAACCGAACCGAACCGATGCTCACCCCTATTCAAGAAGATATCCTCCTACAATTTTAAAATTCATCTACTAACATTAACAATCCACTCATCAATCACTTAATCTACAATTTCAATCGATGAACATAGTCCTTAAAAGAAGAAATCAACATATTAGACCGAACCCACCCTCCTCTCCACTCGGCTGAACCCTAAGCAATGGTAACATGTTGGCCGGGCCTTCTTGAAGGGGGGAGAAAGGAGAATTCGACCATGCAATCACAAGATTTAATTTCACAAGTTATCTACACCTGAAAAGGAATCGATCCAAAGGGTTTAAACCACTCGAGGGATTTGAAGAAAATTTCGGCATAACCTTTCTCCTTTTCCCCTTAATTAGCCGACCCCTAAAATCAAGAAAACGTTGCGGAAACATTCATTGCACGACAAAAATCGCATAAGGAAATCATAAATCTCGAGAAACTTCAGATCGACAAGATTTGGTGCAAGAAAAACACGATTTCACATCTCTAGGGGTCGGCCACATGCCTACCCTATAAAACTAGGTTCTACCACTCACCTTTATCAAAGAGGAAGGCGATCAAGGTGACGACGACTCGGATCTCTAGCGACGACACCAACTTCTTGCGCCACCACTCGGAATCCCCTTCTCTCCCTTCACCTCAGGCTGCGTGCGACTCACCTTCTTAAGCCGTACAACGACTGAGGTGATGGGTTTTGTTTTTTATTTTTTATTACTAAAAAGCCCTTCCTTACTTAAGCCCCTACTCGACTCAATCGAAAATCGATTTGAGCCCCGACTCGACCCGCGAACACGATTTCAAACCACTCATGATCATGAAGGAAAGAGAACACTTAGCATTAATTGATAAAATTTAAATTATACATTCTACTCGTGGCGATTTCGCGAGTCGGCCTGACTAGCTCCTGATTCGGTGCGCTGCACTAAATAAATTTTATATTAGGAAACCTTAGGTATTACAAAACCAAAATTCGAACCTTGAAAACATAAAAACTAGAAAAATTAGAAAATAGTCTTGGAAATTTGTAGGTATAGGGGGCTCCATGGAGGACTACATAATTTAGATATTTTTTTGTCATTAAAAGTCTCAATAATTGTTACTTAGGTAAAAACAAATTAAAGACATATTTTAAAGAAATTTTTGGAAATCTTTAACCTAAAAAATAAGACTTGAAAGGCTAGAAACCTCCAAACTACTCAGAATTCTCAGAATGCCCCCGGTTAGTTTCTTTTAAAAAACTGTTCAAAATTCTCAAAATACCCCCAAATGGCTCTTTATCAAATTAGATAAGATTTGAACGGCTCTTTGCTTTCATACTCCAATACCAAATCTATAAATACACCTAAAACTTCCTTCCTATGGCTATCAACTATTCCATTGAGCTACCAAAATATTTTCTTGAGCCTTAAAGAGTGATCTAAAGTGCAACCTCAACTTCTCATTCTCAAAGTCTTCAAAACTCCATTTTAAGTCTTCAATCCGAATTTCTTCATCATCTTGAGGTCTTGGAGTACTAGGAGGCAACTTGGAGGAGCTCATTTGAGTTTGTTTTAATTTATAGTTTCTTTACTTGTATTTTCTTTCTTATTTGCTTCTCATTTCAAGTTGTTAAGTGTGATGTAGTGTTACACCTAGATTTCTTTATTTTTGAGTGTTATGCTTTGGAATAGTAGTTGAGGCATCCTCTAAGGTTGAGGGATAAGTCATCTTTCTATTCTTTAGGAAACATTCAATTTATAAAGATTTAAGATTAGAAATCATTGGTGAGGAGCCAAGGTAGTGGAGTAGGCGGTGTGATCGAACCACTCTAAATTTCACATATTAGCATTGTTTATCGATTTAATCTTACTTGGTATTAATCATTACTCATTTATATTTATATCTTGAAAGCATATAACTCAAAACACCCTCCCCTCTAGTATGATTATTTTGTTTACATAATCTCTAATGAAAAGATCAATTACTAAAAAAAATCAATTACTCAGCTATGACCAAACTTGTTGTAGCAAATCCCATATATATATATATATACACACAAGCAGTTCATACAGTCAAAAAACACTCAAAATTAGTTAGGGTTAATTACACTAAATATCCTCAATTTTGATCTTTTTCCAAATTTTATCCTAGATTTTTATTTATTTTAATACTATACTCAAATTTTAATTTTATTTTAATTATATCTCGTCGTGAATCAGATGCTAGATTCAACGTTGATTCACTGTTAACGCACTGACGTGGTATTATTGACGTGGATCAATAGCCCGATCAGCCCATCAATAAAAATATAAAAAAATAGAATTATATTAAAATCAGATTACAAGTTCATATCATCGTGTAAATAAAGTGGGTCCCCATCCCCATCCATCTCCTAATTCTTCCTCCGTGAGTTGTCGCCGGCGGAAGACTTGGCGGAGGAAGACGCCACGAAGACTAAGTACTTCGGGGTCATCAACGCGATGGCAGTGGTGATCACGCTGTACCTAATGGCCTTCGACCTCACGGGAAAGCATAAGCCGCTCGTTTCCTGGGTTTTCACGGCGGTGCTCCTCGTGCTGCTGGCAGCGCCGGTTGTAGTGCCAATCCACATAGCGCCGAATGTAATGTGCAAATCCGGCTCCTCGCGGGAGCAGACCGACGTGGAGGCAGAAGGAGTTAGGGAACCGCTGCTGGTCAGCGAGCTGTCCGTGGCCGAAAAGGCGGAGGAGGCAGCGAAGAACTCGCGGAGGTGTCCGTCACTGCAAAACAGTGCGCCCCGTCGCTATGCAAGACCCACACAACGCTCCCCCCCGAACAGGTTGTGCAGCCCTCCGAGCGCCTCCTGGTAAGCCCCTCCAAGAAACATCCCCAAGTAGTAACCACCGCTGCTGCCTCCTCCGCCACCAAACTCGTGCAGCGGCAGAGTTGACTGACCACCGATGAACAGGTCCACCTTTCCATCGTTGTCTCATGTGAGATCGGACAAAACACCCTTCACTCCTAGCAGCTAGTTAAGGCGATGGATTGGGACGATAGGGAACAGCTGCCCGATCGCCCAGAAATCGAGCATCGATGTGAAGAGAGAAAGGTTGACATGGTACGTCGATCTTCACAGTATCAGACACGCCTAACCCTTTCGCCACAAGATCGCAGAGATCATCCACGGCCGCAAGGTGCTCGAGGCCGAGAAGGCCATCCTTGAACTGTTCGATGCAGCGCCCCTTCAGCTGATCCGCGTACAAAGCACATGTTTCGTACTCTCCACGGAATGCGGCGGCCATCAGGTTGTTGTAGTCGGAGCGTACATCATCAGCGAGCTCATCGAGAAAGTAGGCAAGATTGGATGGCAATGGCTCAGGCTTGGCTGCACTGGATGAGATGGCCTCAAAGATGAGGAAGAAGTGGTGGGACACCAGTGCACGACCGCTTTGTCCATGTGTTCGCCATGTCTTCCGCCGCCGCCGACTCGCGGAGAAAGAACTCGTAGATGGATGGGATGGACCCACTTTATTTACATGATACATGGACTTGTAATTTGATTTTAAGATCCAACGTCAAGTTTCTCGCGTTAACGGTCGATCTAACATCTGATTCATGGCGGAATATATTTGAAATAAAATTAAAAATTTCAAAATTAGAGATATATAATATAATTAAAATGCTCATTGCTAAACACTCAAAATAGCTTTTTCATTTGGTCAACCTTCTCAATTGTTTTAAAAAGCTATAAGCTCTCCTAAAAACTCTTTGCCAAACACCCTCTAAAAGTACTTAGATCAACTCAAACAGTCGTACAAACAAAGGAAATCAGTTAATACTGCCCTATTTATTTCCCTACATGTAATTCCACATCTATTTTCCACATATGACAATCACAATCTATAGAGAAATATTATTTTGCCAATGCTACTTATAAAAAACAATTAGGAGATGATTAGCTCCAAGTGTCTAAGTCCATAGCTCCTATGATCACGAGTTGCTACATGCTTCGTTCCCATCTCCATAACATAAAGCGCTCCAATGACATGGTTAGTCCTTGATAGAGCTAATTAACTCGTTTTCACTCTAATTTATGGTGGCAACAACAACAAATTGCCTAGCTCATTGGCTCATATGACTAGCTCGCTTACTTTAACTCAAGTAGCTCTATCAAACCCTACTTCGTTCCTAGTTCTGCTATCCTACTTTAGCTCACAACAAGGGTCAGGTTTATATATTTCATTTATTCAAAATTTATAAATATTTGACATTGTTATGCTACTTTCAATTTGGTCTAATTTCTCCCGTTGAACTTTCTTTGAGTTTTTTTCCCGCGATAAAAACACATCATATCCTCCTAAATCATACATTTTTTTTCAACAAAATCAATCATCAAGGAAGATACATATTTCCAATTACCAAGACTATTTCTTTCATTTGATTAAATTTATTTATATTTTAACTAAATAAGACTCGAATGCTACTATAGATACACGAACAATTATTTCAGAATAGTGGGTGGACTACATAAAATATAAAATAAAAAACGACGCATAATATAAAATAAAATAAATCTGCAAAATTAATCATATAAGTAAGTCAATTTTTTTGATTTGGACTAAGAATGATAATTTTGATCATTTAAATAATTAATCAAGTCAAATAGATATTTATATTTTTAATCTGTTTGTTACTTTACATTTTTCTAAGTGTAAATATATTTTTCAAGTGATCAAACTTAGTTTTGATCAATCAAATCATTAATTAACAGGTGGATTCAATTAATAATATCAATAGTACACATTGCCGAGAGTAAATTTGACTAAATTATTCCTTTCTGATATTAAATTAAAATTATATTATATTTTTTCAAAATAAATAACGTTAGAACTCTTAGAAGAATTCAAATATCAAAATTGTACGGATGGATGAAATTTAAATTTTGAATTGCTATAGTCATCCATGCATGTCTGTTCTGAATTATTTATCAGGAAAAAATATCATATTTATCAAGAAAAAAAGCACCTTTATCAATCCATTTTAATTCAGTAAAAATTAAATTATTTAATGGTATTATAATTTTTAACTAACAGAAACAATGATAAAAAAAAGGGAGAAAGCCTTTATAAATTTAATTATGTCATTAATTTTACGAAAAATATCATTTTCCCCATTACTGAGAATTCGATACTTATTCCTTTACAAGTTTCAACGAGTAGTTCTCGACGAATCGCCGCATATTTCTCGCTCTATTTGCGGGATCCGACGAGAACTATTCAAACAGGGGACGAAGATAAAGCAGCGCGTGGCGTCCACAGAGAGACCCGACGGCGTGATTTGATGGATATCTTTGAGGGGAGCCCTGTTGTGTGTTTATAATATACACGGGATTCGCAAGGCTAAATGACTTACTATCATCCGCTGCGAAACCGACTGAGGATGATGATTTCCCTCCCTTAATCCGGGTCAACATCCTCCTGCTTATATACTCTTCATGCTCCGATCCTCTTCTCCATTACCAGCCGCCACCTCTCTCTCTCTCTCTCTCTCTCTCTCTCTCTCTCTCTCTCTCTCTCTCTCAATCCAATCCTCCTTCAATTCTTCATCTTCTTCCTCCTCTTTCAATTCTTCATCTTCTTCCTCCTCCTGTTTCTTCTTCTTCTTCTTCTTCTTCTTCCTCCTGCCTGTTCTTATTCTTCTTATCTTCTTCTTATTACTCCATGGACAAAGACAGCAGCATCACCGGGAGAGGTTTCCCCACAGACACCTCCCTTACTCTCTCTCTCTCACCTGCCTGGAGCCACGACGACGGAGGTCCAAGCCTGTCCATCAGTTCCAACTGCAGTCCTCGCTGCAGCAACGGCTCCGGCGCCGGCGCCGGCGCCGATGAGATCACGGATAACACTGATCGTGCCGTCACGAAGGAGATAGAGTTCTTCCCGGTGAAGAGGATGAAGACCGGGGAGCATGCTTTTGATCTCAATCACAGTTTGCAGCCGAGTTCTTGCATCGAAAATGAAGACGCCTCCGTCAATGTGAGTATTCGATCTCAATCTCAATCTCAGTTTGCACTTGATCGTCGTTCTAATCCTTTAATTAATTGTTTTTTAATACTAATACATAGCATTACACTTGATACAACAGACAACATGGAAGGAATACATGACAGAAGAACTGAGAGAATCGAGAGCCATGTGTGAATCCCTGAAGACGGAAGTCAACCAACTGAAGCAGCAGCTCCAATCCGTCATAGATTCACAAATTTTTCAGGTGACTTATTAAATAAGACCTCCTCGATCTTTGCAATTAGAGCAACAAGGTTTTTAATCTCTTCACAATCTAACAACTCTATATATATATCCAGGTCGGGGCTGCAACTCATGAACAGGGTGCAGCTCATGTGGCTAGACAGCATCTTGATATGCCAACTAACTCTTCGGCAACGGAAGCAAGCCAAAATTGCAATGCCGAAGCAGGGAAAAGGAAGGCCGCTCAAGCAACCCCTTGCATGACCAACGAGGGAAATCAGGAATACATGATTAAGAAATACCGCGTCTCTCTTCGAATCCGGACCGATAAACCCATTGTAAATTTGCTAACCCCTTCACATATCGTACATGCATTTTACATGAAGATTGAGGTTCATGATTAACTTTTTGCAATTTATTTCCTCTCTTGGATCAGGTTCCCGATGGTTGCAGGTGGAAAAAATACGGACAGAAGAACACAAAAGCGACCTCGCAACCCCGAGCTTACTTGAAGTGCACGACGGCGACAAACAAGTGTCCAGTCCGCAAACAAGTAGTTACTCTCATCTGTATTATTCCAATTGATTAATTATGTGCGTGATCAAGATCTTCTCCAGTTGATTAATTGTTTTGGCCATGAACAGGTCCAGCGGTGCGAAGAGGACAAAAGCGTCCTGGTACTCACCTACGAGGGCGCGCACAACCACCCGTTGCCGGCGGACGCCATGGAGACGGCGTTGGGCACTATGGCTGCAGCATCGATGCTGTTAGCCGGCCCGATGATGAGTCCGGACTCTTTTGCGCCGGGCGTGGCTTCCATCTCAGCCACTGCGCCGTTAACGGTGGTGTTGGACCTCACCCAGAACCCAGACGCACTGCAGCAGCTGGCGCACCGTGCTCCGTTACAGATCGTTCGGCAAGGCGGAGGCGGCACCGGCTTCGTCACCGGTTCGATGGTGCCGCCACCGCTGGTCTTTTCGCACCAACCACCGTATCAGTCACAGTTTGCAGGCGTCCAATTAATGTCGGCAAACACCAAATTCATGATTGGACGGCAGGCGGCGATCTCTGCGAGCACCGCGAGAGCTGTTCGGACGGCGGATCCCAGCTTCATGGCGGCGCTCTCTGCGAACACCAACAGAGTCGATCGTCGTTAGGAATTAACCAGCTGCAAGCAAGGATGATCGATGACCATAATAGAATAGTAATTGTTGTCGTGCTCAGTATGTAATTTTTTGTGTCCTTGATCTTTTCTGCCAGGTTTTCTCTGTCTCTAATTAAATAAAGGCATCTTGTCTGTTCTTGATATGAACAACAAATCAGAACCTTCCATAAACTCATTTCTATATTACTATTTTTGTCCTTATTAATATCTTTCATTGAAGTCCAAGATATGAAGGTGCTGGCAATTCTGCTTTAATTTATCCATTGTTCATGACTTCATTCACCTTTATCTCAGTAATCCAGAGTCCCTCTGTGAATTAATAGCTTAATTAGAGGTTAAATTATGAGCCCGAACTTTTAATATAATTCATTCACCTTTATCTCAGGACTTTTAAAGTTCACATTTTCTGTAGAGTGATAGATACGCTGGATCGATGCCGTGAAACAAATTATATCTGTATGATCTATTCCAATGCAAATATATAGTTTCTTCCTCCATGTTTGTGTTTGTATCTGTCGGCAATCTTCAATGAGGATGTTAGCACTGACAGAACCAGAAATCAAGAAGAAGTGTCTTGATAGAGGGCAAAACATAGAATTTTTTTTCCAAAATTAGTTATGATGACTCAATTGTTGGAAACTCAAAGGATTTAGCCGTAGAAAAGAGGTGCCTTGATCAGTTGATTGTGAATGTGGTAACAACATAGATGTCAGCCTGATAGCATCAGAAGCTTGCCTTCTCACTTGAGCAGAATTTTGAGGTAGGAGAGAGCTTTCTTGAGCCAAAGGGGGAAATTGTCAAGAAGATGTTAATCCAAGAAGGAGATGGAGACTATTAGGTCATGGGATATGGAAGAACACAGGCAGAGGTGGAAGGAGGTATATGAGGGACTAGGGGAGATCATTATTGCTCAAGAGTACAATGGGCTTTGTACAAGTAACACTCAGAATCAGAAGCATGGTAAAAATTAAGAAGAAAGAACAATTAAAGAAGAGTGGTGTTGTGAATATGAATGCAGTAACAATGAAGACGAGAGCAGTGATGATGAACCTGATAACATTCTGAGGCCTCCCTTTTTAGTTGATGGAGAACCTGATAACAGGTGGGAAGCTGCTCAAATTCCAAAAGTAAAAGTGTCTAAGATCAAATCAACTAAACAAGGAAGTGGACAAGCACCATATATGCCAAAAATACCAGAGATTGAGGAGTGCCCTATTAAATTGTTGCCATCAAAACTTTGGCAAGATACTTTCCTAGCTGAGTTTTCAGAGTTCAGACAGGTAAATAACTCCGTCTGCATTCTTTGTTCAACTGCTGTTAAGTAGTGATGATGCATGTGATGCACTTTGATATTCTAGTTGATTAGCATTATATCTTCACTAAGGTTTTTGTCTTCCTTTCACTGTTTTAGTAGTCTACCTAATACATTGATGATTCTATGAAAGATTTACCATTCGACGATTGATAAACTTCAGAAGTAGACTATGAGTCTATATGCCTTTGGTAATCTGTCTCAGGTTCAGGAAATCCATTAAGCAAACAAAAGAACATACAAGTAATACCAAGCCATCTATGTTAATGGACTGATTCATCAGTCTTACAAGTGTAATCTCAGTCATACACGTGTCCACAGTTGTATTTGTTATAGTCAGTACACCTGTATAGACTGCTAAACAAATACAACTGAAGAAACTATCACTTAGCTGAATAGTTAGACGCATATCATAGACTTGTATAAATACAGTGTAATTCTGAATTCTTATATCGTCTTTCGTGAGATCAATAAGATCATTTCATTCTTGTTTCAATTTATCTTTCTCTTCTCATTCCCTGTTACAAGAAGTCTGCATTTGTTTGTAAGAGTGGTATCAGAGCGTTCATCAAGGGAGATCATGGCTGCTAGCGCAAGTCAGATCAATCCATGAGTTCCCAAATTTGATGGCGTGGAATATGAAGATTGGGCAATTATGATGCAGACGTTCTTCATTTCTCACTCTAGGAATTAGTGTTAAATGGATATTCAGAAGAGAGCATGTCCACAGGAGTTCTGCGGGAAACTAGAAAGAAAGATGCGAAAGCTTTGAGCTTTATTCAGCAAGCTGTTGATGCCAAGGTGTTCAAGAAAATCTCATTCGCAAGAACCGCGAAATTGGCTTGGGAAATCTTGCAGACCACCTATCAAGGTAATACCAGGGTACACAAGGTTAAACTACAAACATTACGTCGTAGATTTGAATGAGTTTTTATGAGAGATGATGAGATTTTAGGTTCCTATTTTGCGGATATCTTGGAGTTGGCTAATCAATTGAGAAGGTATGGGGAAAAAATTTATAGAATAAAGGGTTGTTGAAAAAATTCTGAGGAGTCTCTCAGAAAAATACGATCACATTGTTACTGCGACCGAAGAAGGTCATGATACAAAGGAGATGACAACTGATGAATTATTGGGATCTCTACTCTCCCATGAAGACAGACTCAAGCGCCATCAAGAAAGAAAAGAGGAGAGAGCTTTGCGAACAAGTGCTCATGATCAGAGGAGCAGCTAGCAAGACAAACTTGGTAGTAATTGTCCAAAGGGAAAAGAAAATGTTGGTGAATCAAGTAATCTGAAGAAAGAAACAGATACTGAAACTTCTAGTCAGGTATTTGGCTCATCTTTTAATTCAAAGAAGTCTTTCAATAAGAAAATCCAGTGTTTTTACTGCAAGAGATTTGGACATATAGAAAGAAACTGTAGAATTAAAGCCCAGCACATGCAACAAGTTAATGTCAATCTAGTTGAACAAAAGGAAAACAAGGAAGAAGAAGTTATTTTAATGGCTGGCATAGGTACTCGAACTGGTGCCTGGTATATCGATAGTGGTTGTAGCAACCACATGACTGCTGAGCTAAGCTTGTTTTCTGAGTTAGATAGATCACATACTGCTGATGTTAAGTTCGGAGATGGGTCTATCAAAAAGGCAATAGGGAAAGGTGACATCAAAGTTGACAATCACAGTAACAAAAAGATTAAAAATATATGTTCTATATGTTCCTGAACTGGATTCAAGTTTATTAAGTGTGGGTCAACTCATGAAAGAAGGATTCTCTTTGGTATTTGAGGATCAAAGATGCATTGTTTTCATTGATCGATTGAAAAATGATGAATTAATTCGTGTACCTGATGCATCTAATAACCTGTTCAGCTTTAATCCTTTAGAAACAGGTTATGCATTGAAGGTTGGTGTCAAAGATGACACTGAAACATGGCACAATAGGTTCGGGCATCTTTGTGTGGATTATCTCATATATATGAGCAATAATGAAATGGTGAAAGGATTGCCAGCAATCAACAAATAAGATTTTAGCAAGACCTGTGAAGGATGTAGTTTTGGAAAGTTGCATCGAGTAGCACTACAAGAAAACAGGGTATCACCAACGGACCAAATTCGTCGGTAATATTGTTACCGACGGAGTATCTGTCGATAAAATCCGTCGGTAAAAGGCTCTTTGATAATATTGACGGATTTTAATTAATCTATCGGTAATACCGACAAATATTTTCTTTTGTTGGTAATACCGACGGATACATATATCCGTTGGTAATACCAACAGATATTTATCCATTGGTAATACCAACAGATATTTATCCATTGGTAATACCAACGGATACATATCCGTCAGTATTACCAACGGATACATATCCGTCGGTAATACCAACAATGTCCGCTAGCGTTGGTATTACCAACAAATAATTTTTGTTGGTGTATCCGTTGGAATTACCAACAGAATCTACCAACTGCTCATTATTGTGTACCTGAATCAATCATCAAATCATGAAATAACATATAAGATAATTTGATAATTCACACGAAATCTTAAAAATAATTTTTGAAATCACACATCATTGAAATCTACACACATAAGAAACCTTGTATACAAGTAATTTCGAAATACATTGTGCTAGTCAAATATTTACATTGTTTCAAAGTTTCAAAGTTTCAAAAATACATAAGATAACTTTTTCCAAGAAGCTGATCCTTGCACTTCATCCTTTTTATCTGCATGTAAAAACAAAAGAAACAATGAGATAATGAAATGAGGAATACAAGTTTGTAACTAAATGCAAGATAATTTTTTCTAAGAAGCTGATCCTTGGCATTCTACATCATGAGTCAGACAGCTTATAATGATAAGTAAATACTATTTGACTTGCAATTAATTCCAAAAACTCAATATTAGTTTTCATAAAGTAAATAATAGTGGACTAGTCCAATATGCTTTTATATATCCTAACTGCATGAACTTAGTATAGTCAACTTAAAAACTTCATTTTTAAAAGTAATGAGATGAACTTTATAAATAATAGCGGACTAGTCCAATATGCTTTTATATATCCTAACTGCATGAACTCAGTATAGACAACTCAAAAACTTCATTTTAAAAAGTAATGAGATGAACTTTATAAATAATAGTAGACTAGTTCAATACGCTTTTATATATCCTAACTGCATGAGCTCAGTATAGTCAACTTAAAAACTTCATTTTTAAAAGTAATGAGATGAACTTTATCAATATTTTCTTTTCAAAATTTAATTTATGTATAAAACACAATATATATATATATATCAAATGAAGATATGGCTTGAGAGATGTGTGATCACACAATCCTAAAAGTAATTAAGATATGCCTTCACATGCTGAGCTACATCCAAGGCACAACCTTGGCCAATCTCCCAACTCAATTTTCATAGCATGATAAGATAAAATCCTCATATTAATCTTGTACTCTTTGACACCATTAAATGAAAAATAATTAATTATAACTAATTTGACTTCTAGCTCTTTACAGTATTTCAACAATTTTTAGGGTTTCACAGGTGTGTATATATATATACTGCTAATTAGGCACACATATATAGCAATATTTGCTTCTTAAATGCCATAAAATATATCCTTTGTCTACATATAACAATATATCAGTGCAGTAATATATAGATAATTAAGGTTTTTCACTAATTAAAAATGGATAGAACATATACAAATCTATGGAACAACCATTGCGTAAAGTAGTCAATCTATTAATACCATTGAAGTAGTCTTTCTCAAGACAATTTATATGTGTGCAATCACTCACCAGTGTGCATGTGTAAACGTTCATGGGAGTACTTCCTTAATATATATATCCCACGTAAAGGAAGCTGAGGTGTACGTGTGGAATGAAGCCTGGTCCGAGATCCTCTCAAAATCCAAGCAAGAAATCGTAGAATACATAATCTCTCTTGTTGAGAAGGATCTTGGATCAAACACCATTCCGAACACCCACTTCCTCAATCTTAATCTTAGGTCCCTCTTGTTAATTGTACTAGCTATAGCTGATGAAGCAATTAAAAGCACATGATAAAATAATTGGAGGAAACAAAAAGAGAGACAAGGCGTATCACTGAGGGAGGGAGGGAGCTGATGAGCTTTTACAGGCTATTAGAAGAGCTGCTAAGGAAGAGGCAGTGGAGTATTTGGGTAGCCTAATCTGTCACACCCCAACTGAGGGTAGTGTGATTGGCCAGGGCCTACATCCTACTCTATAGCCTACTGTCTACACTGACATATAAGAAACCAGAACATCTCGATAAAAAGAAACCTCAATGCAAGCTTTATTTAAATTTTTTCAAAGTTCACGATATATATTTTCAAACCAAAGAAGATAACCAACATCGTAACAATACGAACATCTCAAGTATCAAGGTTTTACAAACTTTTCCAAAACACAACTGTTAGTGCAGAAAAGGAAAACAACTACTAAGACATTGGACTATGACCCAAGGACGCCGCTACGAGATATGGCACCACCACCTGCCCTCCAGCTACACCATGCCGACAAGCCACAATCACTGCTCATGCTCTGCAAAAATAAGGAAACAAACTGTGAGTCCACTTGGGACTCAGTGAGCGGTTCTTCCGAATCTCCATATAATCCTCAGTTAGTCATGCATAACATATAAGACAACATTGTATATAAGTAGGGAGGTAAGTTACTTTTTAAAATGCGACTATTGGCCCTATAGGTCATGTTGTATAAATTATGTAGGTAAAAACCTGCCATAACGGCCTATCAAGCCTCCGGCATCCGGCCCTTGGGCCTAATCATGGTATAAGAATCGCGGCTATAATCGGCCCTACCATACAAGGTAGAATCACACTGGCCATTCGGCCACATCATATCAAGATATAAATAATAAATCCCGGGCCATCGACTAGGATGGTCTACTAGTCTCCGAACACCGTCTGGGGTAGGGATAGCTAGTCCCACCCAACTGGGGTCTGACACCTAGCGGGTCCGCTGGTGCATCTCAAGACCCAATCACTGGCCAAGCTAAGCATTGGTCATTTCCGACCTCCACGCTTCTCGACGGACCTTCTCAAGCATATCACACAATCAAGTGTCCTAGGGTTTCCTTATATACATTTCGGGCCGTTGCCTGTATCCGGCCCTAATTCGGCCTGCAGGGTCAACAATTCAATGATGCCCTTCCAAAAACGTGTACACCTAATAATACTAGGTTTCCAAAGATGAATACTGGAAGTCCTAGAAGTTGTATCATTTCCTAGTTCAGTTTCCATATCTATTATGCACCTTACAATGTCCTACATGTTATCTAGCGTTATACGCTACCTTGGGTGAGGAATTCTGTGAACCGAACTTAGAATTCCACCCCTGAACATTTTCGGACAGCATATATGAAATAAAGAATGGTAAACATAATTCACAACAACTACCATGTATAACTACGAGGTTCAACGACAAAAATTTATATATTGCATATAGAATTAAATTCAATATGGAACATTGTATCTAGCATGGTAAAAATATCCCAATGACACTTACCAAATTAACCATGAGTAGCAACATCATGAAGAACCCGAATTAAAGAGGCAATTAATTCAGTGATTAAAACAATAAGGAACATACATTAAGCATAGCAATAATTTAACATGATATGAGGGATTAAATGAAACCTTTCTTTGAATACATATACCATAACCATCATATCCATAAGAACATTAGCAAGAACATTTCCAAAATATGATAATGAAGGTCTATCACTAAACAATTCATATGATAAGCGAGAAATTATGTAACATGAATATGAATTAGCATCGAACGGAAAGGTACGAACAAGTACTCATATCATTTGGTTTCCTTTTTTTTTCCTTGCTCGGCCGAAGCTTGAGCAAGGTAATTCTTGCTCGGCCGAACCCTATGGATGGAAAGGGGCTGACATTTCATCTATAATTTATATGCATCAGTCTATAGATCTAATGTTTAACAAGAAACAAAACTCGAAATCATGCATCTTAACTCAACCAGTCCACACTCCCCATTCATACCACTGATCGGCCTACTCGAGCATGGTAAACCCTTGCTCGGCCGAGTCCTCAAATTGAAGGGGGCATGGTTGCAGCAAGAACACCATATGAAGTCGTAGATCTAGCATATCATGAACACCAAGCGATCTACGGGCTGCGAAACGAGCGAGGAAATTTTGGGGAAAATTTCGGCATGACCTTTTCCCTATTTCCTCAACTCGGTAGTCCACAAAAATGCAAAAAAAACCATGATCTAATACATAAGATCACATGCACAATTTAAAACTCTACTCAAAGAAACTCGTCGATCGGCGAAAACTCGCGAAGAAAAATCCGATTTCAAATCTCATAGGGCCGGCCACCCGCCTCCCTTCAAAACCATGATAACCACTCACCTAGATCGGATCACGAAGAAATCTTGAAGAAAATGGGCTGCCGATCTCCTTGAGCATCGTCGCGAACTCGGCGCCGACAAGATCTCCACCTCCTCTCTCCCTTTCTCCCTCTTGATGGACTGCGTGCAGCTCTCTCTTTGAGCCGCACGGATGTCTTGGGTGAGGGGTTTTATTCCCCTCATCCAATGACCCAAATGCCCCTAACTTGAATTGACTTTTACTCGGTTCGATCCGAGTCCGATTCAGACTCCGATCCAATCCGCACTCATGAGTCGAACTCGACTTAATAAGACATCATAAGCAAGAAAGGAAATAACCATTGAACCAATTTAACTTCATATTTCCATGGGTCGGGTTATACCTTCTACTCGAGGTGATTCTCGCGACTCGACCCGTCTAACCTCCGATCCGGTGCGCTGCACCATAGATAAATTTTTATATTAGGAAAGATTTTTGGGTCTTACAATCTTCCCCCCTTATGAGAAATTCGTCCTTGAATTTTGGTGGGTTACAAGGACTTACCGGCTCTTTAAACAAGGAAGGGTAGCGCTCTCTCATGTCCCGCTCTACCTCCCAAGTGGCCTCTTGCATAGAGTGGTGCTCCCACCTAACTTTTACCAAAGGTATCTCCTTGGACCTTAGCTTTCTGATCTGCCGGTCAAGTATCTCCACTGGCCTCTCTTCGTACAAGACCACCGTGTCCACCTCAACCGCAGTCGGCTCGATCACATGGGATTCATCCTTCACATACCTCCAGAGCATTGACACATGGAAAACTGGGTGAACTCTGTTCAGACTAGGAGGCAAAGCCAACTCATAAGCTACCGCGCCTCTTCGCTTGAGGATAGGAAAAGATCCAATGAAGCTAGGGCTCAACTTCCCTTTCTTTCCAAATCGGAGTACCCCTTCATAGGAAAAACCCTTAGGAATACCAAATCACTCTCGGCGAACTCCAACGCCCTTGCTTTCTTATCAGCATACATTTTCTGACGACTCTGAGCCGCCAACAACCTTTCCTTTATCAGCTGCACTTTCCTCACTGCCTCCTCTATCAGGTCAGGGCCTACCATGAGAGCCTCTCCGATCTCAAACCAGCCCACAGGAGACCTACACCGCTGCCCATACAAGGCCTCAAAGTGAGCCATACCAATGCTACTGTTGTAGGCAATTTAAATCAATGGTAGATGCTTCTCCCAACCGCCTACCAGATCCAAAACACAGGCTCTCAGCATATCCTCCATTGTTTGGATGGTTCTCTTAGATTGTCCGTCTGTTTGCGGATGGAAGGCTGTGCTAAACCGCACTTGGGTGCCCAGGGCTTCTTGGAAAGATTGCCAAAACCGGGCTGTGAACTGGGTACCTCGATCTGATATGATCATCACTAGGGTATCGTGGTACGCTACAATCCTGCCTAGGAACAGTCGGGCGTACTGCTCCGCAGAAAAGGTAGTCTTCATCGAAATGAAGTGCACGATCTTGGTTAACCGGTCCACCACCACCAAAATGGAGTCAAAGCCGCCTCTTGACTTAGGCAACCCGGTCACCAGGTCCATGGTGATTTTCTCCCACTTCCACTCAGGCACTTCGAGGTTCTGCAGCAGCCCTGCGGGCTTCAGGTGTTCGGCCTTCACTTGCTGGCAGACCAAATAATTGGATACAAACTCTGCTATCTCACCTTTCATGCCCTTCCACCAGTAATGCTGCCTTAGATCTCGGTACATTTTGGTGGCCTCCGAGTGCATCGTATAAGTGGAACAATGACCCCACTCCAGAACTTGTTTACGCACCTCTGCCATATCTGGCACCACAATTCTATCCTTGAAACTCAGCACACCCTTTGAGTCCAATCTGAACCCATTCTCTGCACTAAGTCCTTCGTCGGCGCACAAAAAGCGCCCTCTCCCTGCGCGGCACGCAACATACCCATCAGTGTGGATTGTACCCGCAGGTGTGCTACCAAGGCACCTGAAGCTGACACAGACAAGGTTATAACCACATCTAGACATAGTGCCAGTTATTGAGCTAAAGGCCTCCGCTTGGATTCCAGATGAGTCAAACTGCCCATGGATTTTCTACTGAGAGCGTACACTACCACATTGGCTTTCCCCGGGTGGTACATAATGGTGCAGTCATAATCTTTTAAGAGTTCCAGCCACCTCCTCTGCCTGAGGTTCAGCTCCTTTTGGGTAAGCAAGTACTGAAGGCTCTTGTGATTCGTGTACATCTCGCAAGTCTCCCTGTACAGATAATGCCGCCAGAGCTTCAAAGCAAAAACCACCACCGCTAATTCTAGGTCGTGCGTCGGGTAGTTCTTTTCATGAACTTTCAACTGGCGAGACGCATATGCTATGACCCTGCCAAACTGCATCAAGATGTAGCCTAGGCCAACCCGAGAAGCATCACAGTAAACCACGAACCCTCATGAGCCGGAAGGTACGACCAATATGGGTGCCGACGTCAAGCATTCCTTGAGCTTCTGAAAGCTCGCCTCACACTTGTCGTCCCAATCAAATCTGACTTTCTTCTAGGTCAACCGAGTCAAAGGAGCTGCAATTCTGGAGAAGTTCTCCACGAAATTGTAGCAACATCTAAATTAGAGATCTTGCACTTAGAACTTAGAAGTCAAGAAATTGTAGTTTCTAAACTATAATTAATACTCAAAACTTAACTCAGAAGTCAAGAAATATATCACCCAATTAAAAGTAATTCTTAACTGAATAAAGAAGAAGAAAGAAAGTTAGTTTAAAAAATTCTGATCTAAACTAGTAGGGTAAACAACACTTGAATGTTGAATGTTGAATCAAGAATAAAAAAATATTAAATATATCACCAATGCTGTATCAAGGACACTTGGATAACATGCAACTCAATCCTAATTTCATATACTTTTTACTGAATTCATAATATTTTTAAAGCCACAAGTGGACTACTTGATAATAAGATCTTGAAAATGTAGGCACAAGCCCGACATATGAATTGACAACTTAAAAAAGGAAAAATTGAAGCATGTTGTGCTCACCTATCCTTCTTTGCACAGATAAATGCCCAGATTGGAGTAAAAGTCAAGCATATTCATCAATGCATTTGAAGCACTAAAGCACAAGATTAGTTCAAAGAGACATCAATAATAATACAACAGTTTATGAAGCATGTTCAATATAAAAAAGACTAATTTGGCAATGCTCTTTTCGAGGAAACAAAATTGTTTTAGCAGTTTATACAAACCATATCAAATACCAAATGGAATAATGTCAAAACAAGGTTTGGGTTTTAAAAGTCTAAGGAAACAAATAGGATAGATTCATGATCATATGCTTAAAGTAAGACATTCATTTGAAAAATTGCATGAGTATGATCAGTATAAATTCCCTTAATGGCCTCATTTTGCAAAAGTATGATCAATATCTCTGTTTGCAAATGCAAAACTATATATAGAAATATCATATTAAGTGTATATTTCTAGTAATTCAACTTAAAATGCTAATATCATATTATCAGCAACAAGCAAGCAACCTTATATACTCATCGTGTTATGGAGCATTTATCAAACTGAAGTACTCAAGGAGATGGATGTTTGATGTTCAAATATATAATCTCAGCAACAATCATTAGAAAAAAATTCTTTGGGCAAGCAAAAGATTTATGTTAACCATCAATTTATAACTAAATAAGGTAAATAAGGAATAGGATAAAAAAAACTGGCAAAACGAGAACATCGAACTTAGAGTAACTCCATGGGCACAACCAATTTTATTCACAGCTCCACCGTTAGCTAAAAATTCATATATAGAGCACAATACATGGTTAGCAGTTGCAACATTTATCTAAAAATTAAGGAAATCTAACCTTGTGCTGCAGCCTCACATGTTGAATTGAAAAATGAGTAATCAGACATCCTTGTTCTTTCAAATTTTGATATATTATCAATTGTTATAGAAACTAAATTGTAAGAATGAAATTCAGTCAGACGTGAGAGATACCAAAAGACTTTAGTTTCCACTAATCCATAACAACATAAGTAGCTATAGATAAACATAAAGACCTATGAAACTTATTTGAGAGATACCAAAAGACTTTAGTTTCCACTAATCAATTTATCTATGTTCTATAGTTTAAAGAATAGGCACTTAAATGATTATACAATAATAAGTACTAATATTTCTAACCCAGTAAAAAGATAAGCTTTAGAAACATAAAGTCCAAAAAAGTAGTTAAGATATCAAAGATTATGGTAAATGAAGAAACTTATTTTAATCTTATTGATGACAAACTAAGGCTTAATACAAACAATATCTAGAGAGCCTATCTGGTCATACATTCACCTCCACACTAACAGTCAACATTCAAGAAAAACAAGTTCTCCTTAGTAGAATTTATAGAATATTAATAGCCTCCTAGAACTATCTGATCTTAATTAGTGTCTTCCTAAGATGCACAAACATGAAGAATGTGATGTGCATATGAAATCTTACCAGACATCTGAGCAATTTGCGGGGAAAGATGAATACGATTGCCATAAAGTCATTTCTGCATAGGTTGCTTCAAGACCCCATGCAACATCATCTCTTACACAACATTCTTGGATTAAACCAAACTTGACCTAAACCAGTTTTCAATGGAGTCCTGAGAATTCCAACAATGTCTTTTTCATCAATCAACTTGCCCAATCCTTGGAGTAACATATCATGCACAGCTTTATTGACAGGCAGACCACCAGCAGATGCTTGGCAAGTCTCAAAAGCAGTGATATTTAAAGGAATAACAAGAAAAGTTTCATTCTCACCAACCACTTCAATTAAGTTAGCAGATTCATCACAAATATTTCTATAATATCTAAAGTAGCAATCACCCTCCAAAGAATTCATAATAATAATCACCTGGTTGCTAGTGAAACCAATTAAATACACCTTGATAAAAGAATTCTAAGATCTAATAAATACATCTATGTAATTCAATCTATAATATCTTTTGCAGGATTTGGGTCAAGGAACTAATCATATAACCAAACCTAAGATCTATTGTAGATTTAATTCTTTGATCCATTGTCATTATTGAAGCTTCATGATACATGCCAGAAATACAAGCAACCACTGTAGATTTTCTCAACCAATACCTAACAATTAATAATTGCAAATACAAGCAAAACCTAACTAGTAACAAATCACGAAGAAGAAAAGCTTAACCAAAAAATTAGCTGATGAAACAGAAACAAAAACAGGGGTTTCTTATCTTCCATTACAAGAAATTAAAAATCAAGCCGAAGAAGAAAGGCTTTATAAATTCTGACAATCTACCATTACAGAAAATCTCCTTTATTTCAGCTCAGATGTACTTGAATCTTTTCTTTTAAATGCTATAAGCTTTCATTTGCACTCTAAAACATGTTCACGAATGAAGGAGATGTGTAACAAGATAGCATTCTTTTGAGTAATTAAACATATTAGTGTTATTCATCATCAACAACAATGTTTCTTTTACCTTCTTGATTCTTTGCTGCTTGTGTGGGATGGTAGAACAAGAACTCCAAATCCAAAAGTAGATCAGTTTTCTTCAAACCTAATTCACCAAATTGACAGAAATTTATGAGATGGGGAACAAGAACTACATTGACAGAAATTAATCATGCATTGACATCCACGGTTAATGAGATGGGGAACATGAATGCAGCCTACGAGATGAGGAAGAACAATAGCCTTTTCCACTCCAATACGAATTACTTTTTATTCAAACAGTAACTCCTAAAGAAATCAATCTGAGAAATCTAGAGAAATTTACCCAAACAGTTACTCCTATTGGTACGTAGTGTCTAATAAAATGTGTTAAAGAAAAAAAGAAGAAAAATTTAAATCAAAATCAAGTTACTCAAATTCTAAAATATTTAATAGATTATTATAACAGTCCAATTTTAAATTTGAGTAAATTCCAATCATGTCAAATTCCAAATGGGACTTTCTTTAATTATATAAGATGCATAATTACATAGACTAAACCTCAATAAATTATTTTGAAAAAAGCATGACCTCTCTATCATGAATCCTATGTATAGATTTGACACAACTAATGAATAATAAAATCTATAATTGATTTAATCTAATATAAATAACTTCACGACATTCAAATATATCACCCATCATCCAAAATGGAAGAAAGAGATACACAACTTTGACATCTACCAAATAATTGCTTCACTGCCCCAAATTCTCTTCTCCAATCTATCCCTCTTCTCTCACCGATACATGAAAAAAATATCCCTCTCTACCAAATACAGTCTCATTAATTCTTTATATATGAAAAAAATCAAATTTATTCTATGCACGTAAAATGTCAATATATATCGGATAGTCATTTTCAAGGCCGGACTAATTACCATGCATTTTGGAAAAGAATAAAAAGCTTCGCTGAAATCATGATCATATATGGGCATCAGATACTTGTAGACTATATAATTAACTTCATTTCTTTGGTGCTCTGCATGATACTGACTTTGACATTTATCTTCTTCTTTTCAAAAGCCAGCCAAAAGAAAAAGAAATAGAGAAAGAAAATGACAAAAGAAAAGAGAGTAATGAAGCAACAAAGAGGACTCAGTGTAATAAAGCAACAAAGAGGACTGAGGGCATGATCGAATATTTTTCATTCAAACCCACGAATCACAGCAAAATCATCCACTTCAATCAAGAAACCTAAAATTGCATGTCCAATGGATCAGGGAGAAAAAATGAGTACCTTGTGGAAGGTCAAGTTCTTGCCGTGCTTCCCCACGAGCTCAATAACGCGGTCGATGGAGGTGATGGATTTTTGTCATCAAGAGATCAAGAGAGAACCAGTAAATGGAACCAGGAATGGAAAGAAATACTTCAACATCGTACCCTAGAAAAAAGCAACCAAGACCAAGAGATCAAGAGAGATCTAGAGAGAGAGAGAGATGAGAGACGAACCCAACAATTGCGAATTAAGACGATTCTGATGAGCAGCGGCGGGCAATCGACGATGGAAGTGATGGATTTTTGTCGGCTGGGGAGAGATGCGAGGGATTTGGGGGAAGAGCCGCAAGACTTCTGTCGACATGGGGAGGAGTCGTCGGCTGATTTGTGTTGGCTGGAGAAAGGAAAGGGCGCAGAGGGAAGCGTCGCGCGTCTGGAGAAAAATAGGCGTGGACTTTTGTCGGAGGGGGAAAAGTCGCGCAGCTGGAGAAAAAAATGGGCGCAGCGATTTTGTCAGCTTGGGGGGAAGTGCGGGGTCGGCTGAAAAATAAGAGGGAATAGGGGGAAAAATAAGGTTTTATAAATTTTACCAACGGAATGTATATCCGTCGGTGACTTTGTTGGTAATACCAACAAAAATTGTCCATCGGTAATAAATCCGTCGGTGAAGCCCTGTTTTCTTGTAGTGTAGCCTTTCCAAAACAGTCTGAAGGAAAATCAGAGAAGCCACTGCAACTCATTCACTCAGATTTGTGTGGTCCGATGCAAGAAGAATCAGTGAGTGGAAGTAAGTACTTCATTCTTTTCATTGATGATTTCAGTCGGTTCACTTGGATCAAATTCTTGAAATTTAAAAGTGAGGCATTTGAAGCATTTTGTGAATTTAAAGTTCATGTAGAAACTGAATTTGATACGAAAATTAAGATGTTGAGAACTGACAGAGGTGGTGAATTCTTATCTTCAGAATTTAATGAGTTTTGCAATCTGCATGGTATCAATTAGCAACTTACTGCAGCTTATTCACCACAGCAGAATGGGATTGCCGTAAGAAAAAATAGGTCTGTCATTGAGATGACAAAATGCATGTTGAAGGCAAAAGAAGTGCCTAAGAAATTCTGGGCAGAAGCAGCAAGAACTGTTGTACTTACTTAACAGAAGCTACACTTCACCTCTTGAAAAGTCAACACCATTCGAAGCTCTTTATGGTAAAAAACCCTCAGTGACTCATTTTAAAGTGTTTGGTAGCTTAGCTTATGTTTTAATGCCTGGTCAAAGTAAGGAAAAAACTTGATGATAATTGCAAAAAATGTATGCTTCTCGGTTACAGTACCGAATCAAAGGCTTATAGGTTGGTTGAACCAGTAAGCATGAAGATTTTAATTAGCAGGGATGTCTTGATAGATGAAGATCAGTATTGGAATTAGGATACTGATAAAGTCACTGAAGAAAAGGAGAAAATTCTCAGAGTGACTGAAGAAGCACTTGGAAAGGATGCTGATGAAAGTAATGAAATTACTTTTGCCGAAGAAGAACCTGTTAATGCATTTGAAGAAAATGAATATAGTTCAGATGATTCAACTCCACCAAGGAAGTTTGGAAGTCTGAGAGAAATTTATCAGATAACTCAAATTTGCAATACTGCTCAAGTAAAAGAACTCGTGAGCTATCAGGAAGCTTCAAGTAATCAGAACTGGGTTCAAGCAATGAAGGATGAGTTGTACTTAATTGAAAAGCATGGTACTTGGACCTTTGTTGACTTACCTACTGGGAAAGAAGCAGTTGGTCTGAAATGGATATTTAAGACCAAATACAATGCTGATGGAACTCTTCACAAGTACAAAGCAAGGTTGGTAGCTAAAGGCTACATGCAAATTGAAGGTGTGGATTTTCATGAAATGTTTGCTCCCGTGGCAAGACTTGAGACAATCAGAATATATTATAATTAGCTTTGCTACATTTCAAGGGTGGAGACATTATCAACTTGATGTAAAATCTGCATTTCTTAATGGAGATTTAATAGAAGAAGTCTATGTAAGGCAACCTGAAGGGTTTATCAAAAAATGGGAGGAAGAAAAGGTATATCATCTGAAGAAGGCTCTATAAGGTCTGTGACAGGCTCCAAGGGCCTGGTATCAAAGAATAGACAAGTACTTCCTTAACAGAGGCTTTCTTAGAAGCTCAAACGATCATACTTTGTATATTTTAAGGAAGGAGAATAGAAATGAGCTAATTGCTTGCCTATATGTTGATGACTTGATCATCACCGGAGGAAATGAAGATAGAGTTGCTGAATTCAAGCAAGATATGTTTAGTGTCTTCGAAATGACAGATCTTGGCCTTCTGCATTATTTCATTGGACTTGAAGTTACTCAGACTAATACTAAAATTAGTATTTCACAGGGAAAGTATGCTAAGGACTTGCTGAAAAGGTTTGATATGGAGAACTGCAAATCAGTAAGTACACCTATGATTACTGATTTTAAAATCAGTGAAGAAGGGGAACACATAGATGGTAAGGTGTATAGAACTTTGGTGGGCTGCCTCATGTATTTGACTAATTCGAGACCAGATCTTATGTTCTCTGTGAGTCTTCTATCAAGATATATGCAAACTCCTAGAAGTTGTTATCTGTTGGCTGTGAAAAGAGTACTAAGATACATCAAAGGTACTCTAAACTTTGGCTTGGTATATCACAGAGAATGTAGATATGAATTGGTTGGTTTTGTAGACTCGGATTGGGCAGGAAGTCTTGAAAATAGAAGGAGCACAACTGGGTACAGCTTCAAATGTGGAACTGCAGCAGTGTGTTGGTGTTCTAAGAAGCAAGGCACCACTGCTTTGTCGACAGCAGAAGCTGAATATATTGCTGTTGCTACTACATCTTGTCATGCTACATGGCTGAGAAGGGTATCAATTGAAATTGGCTTGACCATATCAGTACCCACTGCTATTTGGTGTGATAATGCCTCTACAATTGCTATTTCAAAAAATCCTATGCAACATTCTAAATCTCGACATATAGAGACTAAGTATCATTATATAAGGGAGTTAATTGGTAAAGAAATAATAGAGTTGAAGCATTGTTATACCAAGGATCAAGTTGCAGACATTTTTACTAAAGCTCTTCCTACTGATAAATTCGAATATTTCATAGAAATGTTGGGTATTCAGAGGATATGAATCAGAGGGGGAATATGTTAATGGACTGATTCATATCAGTCTTACAAGTGTAATCTCAGTCATACACGTGTTCACAGTTGTATTTGTTATAGTCAGTACACCTGTATAAACTGCTAAACAAATACAACTGAAGAAACTATCACTTAGCTGAATAGTTAGACGTATATCATATACTTGTATAAATACAGTGTAATTCTGAATTCTTGTATCGTCTTTTGTGAGAACAATAAGATCATTTCATTCTTGTTTCCATTTATCTTTCTCTTCTCATTCCCTGTTACAAGAAGTCTGCATTCGTTTGTAAGAATCTATAAGGCTATGCATCATAAGTCCTGCTCTGATTGCCTGACAAAGAATTTTAACATTATTTCTGTATTTTCTAGCTTCAGAATGTCAAAGAATTTTAACATTATTTGTGTGTTTGCTTCCATGAGGTTCTTGCTTCGCAAGGCCTCAAGTCTTCTTGCTAGAAAAGCAGAACCTGATGATGAGGTTGCAATGCTCAACATACTTGTTGCAATTTCAGGCAATTAGTTTGGACAATCTGAGAAGCAAAAGGAAAACAAAGGGCAGGTACAAGTATGAAAGTTTTGAACAAATTCCTAAATTCTCTTACTGAAAAATACACTTTTTTGTCACCAGAAGTCAATCCTAGTAGAATTTCTTTTGTTTTTGTAATAGCATAGAACTTTTATATGGATGTTCCAGCAGACAAGTTTAACATCAACATACAGTTCTGGTGTTTTGTTTATCTTTCCTTGTTAGCTAAAGCTGCAATGAAATGTTAATTTGATAGATGATCATCTTCTTGAGAAAATTAATGGTGATTGACTGTAGATGTTTGTCAATGTGCTCAAGGCTTTCAAGTAATCCAAATGAGCAGTCTCATGGAGCCTGTAAGTAGCACTTATTGCTAATTGTCAACCAAGTGAATTAAACAAACCTTGTATAAATAGTGAAAGAGTTCAAATTGCACTGTAAACAGAAGAACTCATTTGATAATGGCCTCAGAATCATACAGTTTTTTCAAAGATTGTTCCCATCATGGACACATGAAGAAATCAAGTTGATACTAAAACCAAATAATTCCTTAATTATTTGATGAACAAAGTTGTTCATCAATAATTACAAACCATACAGACTTAGTGATTATAATACATTAGTAGTTCCAACATCAGGCAATTTGTTATTTTAATATCTCTAGCAGAATACAGATAATTTTATTTTTTTATTTTTTTTTTATTTTTTTTATTTTTTAGAATACGGAAAAATTAAAACACAACTTTATGACAATAAAAGATGTTCCCGATCATCTTCTTGTAATTTTGTGTTAGATTATAAGATATAGATAAGAGGGGGAAAAATCAAATTAAAACACCAAATACATGTATTTCACAATACCTGTTCTCAAACACAAGCACAAGCAGTAGTGTATATGTTCACAAGCTCTACAGATTTACATACTCCTTTTTATTGCATCAATTGGTCGACCAGCTGAAGTGCGCCACCCTCGCACCACTCAACTCTCCGGCGATCTACCCTTGGTTGCATCCGGTGGAGCCACAGCCACATCCACTGACGAGAGGGCGTTGACGAGCGCGCACATACACTTCACCTACATCTTCAGTGCCACCACATAGTCCATCGTCTCGTCTAGCAGGCTTGGTGCCGACAGCTTCCGGCAGACGGGGACCTGGCGACCGAGCAACCACAGCCGGTCCTTCACCCTGTTCCCCTTCCCTGGAGGCGGAGGCAGCATGCAGCCAACCGTGCCCGCCTTCACGAGGAGCTTGTCGCGGCCTTCCCAATTTTGAATTGGGACATGATTTTTTTCGAATTTTCGAATCTGACCGGACTGGGATGGTCGTGACGTGCTCACCCCTAATGTGTCTACTGAAAATATACAATGTCTTGACTTTCTTGCTCTAAGAAGACTATTGATTTCGTTTAAAGTAGAAGATCATTTCTTGCGTTATGATATTATTGAGAGGAAGATACTACTCCATATTTATACTTCAAAGTCATTAAATTAGGGAATTAATCCGCAATTAATTATTGTCTTGCCAAAAAATAATTAATTTATTGCAACAATAAGAATATTAATTGTTTGTATACTATGATTTGATCCATCAAAAATAGAATAATTTGCTATCATTTTGTTAAATTTGAACTACCGTTATTTGTAGTCAATTTGACCAAGATTCTAAGATTTCATTCTTGTTAAGCCGTCCGGTTAATAATTAAAAATTTGGTCATAATTGAAGTGAAAATTTGCTATAAATTTTAAAAAATAAAACTTGCCAATACTTTAGATATTAATTATATATTTTTTATTTTTCCCCCTAAAATTTAGGCGAATATTTTATCTTTTGAATGCTCATTGAATCATGCAAAAGCTTACGAGAAAACTTGTTAATTTTCTACCTTTGTTCAGTAGTGGATGATGGTGGACCCGATTCAGTAGCTGGTTTTAATCAGATAAGGTTGAACGACTTGGTTCAATTAGAAAATTTGGTTCAATCATAACTTGGTCAAATCAACTCTGATTTCGGTCCAATCAAACACGTTGGGTTCAATTCAAACCTAATTTGAGTCAACTCTCGACAATAATATTGCATAATAGTCTAATTGATAATTATTTTAAAATATCTTTTTTAACAAACATATGTTGAGGGTCGACGAACTACGTGCGAGATCAGCACATCAGACCATGGTTGTGTGGGCGAGGGTTGCTATCACATGTGAACGAGGCCTAGGTGCGAGGATATCAATGCGTGACAATCGAAGGGCAAGAATGTGATCATTCAAACAACGTCAAAAGAGAGGAAATGAACGAGAAATGAAGGTGAAAAACATATTGGATTTGGTAATTTTTATTAATTTTAAATTGTTTTTAAAATAATAAAATAATAATATAAATTAATTTTATTGTAGAGAGAAGATGAAAAAATATTTTATATTTTGGGGGGAGGTCGTGGCAAATTTGACTATTGACACATACGCAAATGATTTTTTTTTGCAAAAAATGAAATTACTTTATATTAACGAACAAAATCGGGACCGCAACAATCCCTTACAACGATGTTCTCGAGCTCCAGAGGTCTCACATGCATGAGACCAAACCTACGAGATACCATTCAATCGAGCAAAATTAGCAGCCCAATGGGCTACTATTAGTAGCAATTACAACTTCCTATTCAACTACCCTTAACAGAAGTTTCTTTAGAGACATATATTGTTAGATAAATCATAATTAATAGAAAATTAATTTATTTAGATGAATCATAGATTTATAGATAATTAATTTATTTAGATAAATCATGATTCTATAAAATAGAAAGAAAAAACGTCTAAAATGGTCCCTCAACTATGGCGGATTATTCACTTCGGTCTCACAACTAGTTTTTGGGTCATATGGGTCCCTAAAGATTTGTAATCATCACTTTGGTCCCTGGTCGTGACCCTGCCGTTAAAAAAAACCTATGTGGCTAACGTTCCCACGACGTGATATTTGACTTTAGTTGACTTTGTTTACGTGGCTAATTTTATAATTTATAAATTAAAATATATCCACTTTTTTTTTTTCTCTCTCTCTCTCTCCCTCCCACAGCTACCATCTTTTTCTTCCCTCCTTCTCCTCCTCCTCCTCCTTCTTCTTCTATATCTATGTTTTCACCCTCAAAAGTGTACTGCTATGGGCCCTCAGTACCTTGAAGAGCAGGCAGGTGCCCTCACGGTCGTGCGCGAAGACGATGCTCATCTTGAAGGGGCGGTCGGTGTGCGGGATGATGGATTCCCACGCCAGCATCATGACCCGGGTCACGCTGCTGACGTCGTCCTGGATCCCGTCTAAGCTAGCATCATGAACCGGGTCGTAGTTGCGGTGGATGCTGCCGCCGAGGGAGTTCTCGATGGGGAGCATCGCATGATCCGCAATCCAAAGCTCAACGGCCTAGAAGGCCACCTCAAATCAGTCGCAAGGGATGGCCTCGCAGTTGGGGTATGCCCTCCTCAGCCATCGCCTCGTTGTGCGCGCTCGAGACGCCCTGGTACGCAACGCGCAAACGTGATCCGTGCTTCGGCGCCGGGGAGAGGTCTGCGATGGTCATTGTTGGCCTAAGGTTTTCTACCTTGGTCTTAATCTCGGTTTTGATGATAACAAATATGGAACTAATATTTCATTGAGAAATACTTTCAGGTTCCAAGTCGGTTAGCGCACGACGTTCGTGATCGAAAAAATTAGAGAAATCCGAGAAATCGGCAAAGACGCTCGTCGTCGATCGAATTTCGTCGGGAATATAGAGTTTAGGTTTAAGGTGTCTAGAATGTATTTTAAATCCTCATGATGATGCAAAGAAACCCAAAAACTAATCCCGAACCCGAAAACACGAAAACTCGAAAAAATAGAAAATGCCCTGAAATTCACTAAGCTTGGGGATCTCCTTGGAGGGCTATATGACCTAGATATTTTCTTGACACCAAAAGTGCCGGTAATTATTCCTTAGGTAAAAACTAGATAACGAGGTATTGTAAAAGAATTTTTGGAAGTCTTTAGTCTACCCATATTTGACCCGGGAAATTATAAAAGTTTCAATTTTCGAAAATTTGTACTAAATCCCAAAAGTAAGATTTTGATTCTTAAGGATTTTGATTTTTTAGATAATTTTATTGAATCCAAATGGGGGGTAATCCTTATATAACATTTATGTTTTAAAGTTAATAAATGTTATATAAGTAGACTTAGAAAAGACTGAACTCAGAAATCAGCCCTGCCTAGAAAAATACACAAGAATTCAGCCCTGCCCAGATTCAGTCGACCGACAGAAGAGGCAATCGGCAGAAGGCAATTCGGTCGACCCATCGATCGACCGAATGTAGTCAAAAATTGGCAGTAGCTAATTCGGTCGACCGATCGATCGACCGAAGTGTGCCAAAAAGCGGCAGTATGCCTACTATCGCTCGGCGGTCACTCGGTCGGTCGACCGACGATCGACCGGCAAGCAATCGGGCGTCGCCAATGGGCAAAAAAATGCTCGTTGACGAGCCTTGGTGTTTGGGGGGTTATAAATACTCATCTCAAACTCATTTCTAGCCTACCATTGATGCTTTCAAGCCTCAAAGTTTGATCCTAAGCATCTCTACAAGCTTTCATTGAGTCATCCTTGCAAAAGCCCTAGTTTTGATCTCCACTTGGTTATTTAGCCTTCAAGCTTCATAGATTCATCTTCTCAAGGCATCAAGAGGACTAGGGAGTTTTTTTTGGAGCTAAGTACTTGTTGTTTGATTTATTGCTCTAATTTTTATTGTATTTTGTTATTTATTTTGATTGTATATCATTAGTGTAAACCTCGGTTGCTAGGTTTGATTGAGTTGGTGGTAGCCGTGGTGTTAAGGCTTAAATCCATCATTGTAAACTTAATTTACTAGGATTAGTTGAGTTATCCCTTAGGTTAAGGTAGGAGAGTGCTCTCGGTAGGAAGGCGGGATACTTCAGGGTGTGAAAGTGCCTTCGGTTTGAGAGCGGAGACTTTCCGGTGTAAAGTCCTCTTTGTAAGGGAAATAATTAATCTAGTAAAGTTTAGTTTGGAAATCCTAAGCGGGGTGCTTAGGTAGTGGAGTAGGCACTGGGACCGAACTACTATAAATAATTATGTTAGCATTGTTTATCTTACATTTCTTATTGCTTATCATTTATATCTTGCTTCCGCTTACTACTCGCTTTGTGAATTGCCTAAATAATTAAGTAAATAATTAAAATCGAATTAGGCGACATATTTAGTTAACACACTATTCACCCTTCTCTAGTGTAGCCATTTCACCAACAGTCAACGGCTGCGGCAAGTTCGAGATCGGAATAAGATCCACTGTACTCCCTATAGATCCTGTCCTCACATCGTTTATTGCTGCGCCAGGGAGCGACATCGTCGGGATTTGGGGCGTCGGGGTCGGGCTGGTCAGAGGAGGAGGAACTACGGGTTGAGGCGGACCATGATGGATCGCAGGGTTCGTGCCGCCGTCACCTCCTCCTCCTACTCCGAGTCGAGGTGGACCATGATGGATCGCAGGTGATCGTGACGGCAAGGGCAGAGGACGGGAGGAGGAGGAGGAGTAGGGAAGAAGATGACATAAGTGGGAGGGAGAGAGAAAAAAGTGGTCCTCGTTTTTAATTTATAAATTATAAAATTACCAACGTAAGCAAAGTTAACTAAACCTGTTGCCACGTCATGGGAACGTTAGCCACGTAGGTTTTTTTTTAACCATAGGGTCCCAGCCAAGCACCAAAGTGACGATTACAAATCTTTAGTTACCCATATGACCCGAAAATTAGTTGTGGGACCTAAGTAAATAATCCGCCATAGTTGAGGGACCATTTTAGACGTTTTTCCAAATAGAAATATAATTTATCTACATGAATATAATTCCTATATGTTGGGAAACTAATTTATTTAGATAATTCTCATTCCTATTGATAGACTTTTAATTTATGGAGATAAATTAAAGTTTATATTTTAATTGAATTTAATTAATTTCGAATTAACTATGAAACCATTAAATATAAGTTACCTTTTGGTGGCAAACCTGGATTTTTTGGAAATCCATGAGAGAATTAAGGGGAGGGGCCAAGTCTTTGCTTACAGCCGCCTCTCCCCTTCTTTATATAGTGGTTGAACCTCCTCTTGGAGGTTAAGAGAGATTGACATCATCTTGAGGAGCCAAAAAGGAGGAAGTTTCTTCTTCCTAGGGTGCCGGCCACTTTCCTCCCCTTCCTCGTGTTTTCCCACAAGATGGAGAGGCGTTTCTCTTCACCTTGGTGTGCCGCCCCTTACTTCCTTTGGGGGGTCCTAAGAGGACAGCAAGGTATCTTCTTTCTCATTCTTTCGATCTAGGGTTTTCTCATCTCCTCTTTCTCCCATTTTGGAGCCCGATTCTTGGTGGAAGGGCTGGCCTAGCCTTTAAGGCTTCGGGGTTGAGGAAACATCACCGTTGAGCCACTACGAGTCCGGTTGATCGTTGTCCCCTTGTTGCGAGGAGCTTGGTGTGGACTAGCATTGGAGGATGTGCACATGTGAGCCTTGATTTGGGGATAGGAGCAGCAAGTTTAACTGTGGTATAAGGTATACCATCTCGACTACACTCGCAGTTAGAATTCCTTGAATTTTGCTAAAGTAGATCATTGTTTTGGGATGGTTTGTTTGTTTTTTAAATTGATATTTCCACTGTGTTTTCAACTACCATCTCTTCGATGGTATCAGAGCTACATTTATCAATTTTTTTGGAATTTTTATTTTGCATTTTGGTCACATTTACAAATCGTTCACTCCCTAAACATCATGCTGCTTGGTTTTAGTTTTCAGGGGTCTTTGAGTCATTTTCTTGGCTCCACGATTCAAGCAGTGAATCGAGGTGGAAGCCTACTGTTCATATTGATTTTGGACATAATTCTAACTCAAAAATCCTGTGGGTTCATGGTTGAACAGCCTCGAGAATCGAAAAATTCACCATATGTTGTTTGAATCGTTTTGGATACGTGGAAACGTGATCGGATTTGCGCGATTTCGGATTCTATTTTTTCCTTTCTTTTTCATATATGATGTGATGCATGAAAGGATGATTATGGATGAACCCTATGTGCATGTGAATGTGTGTAATCATGGTTGTGTTGATTGCTTGTAATGGTTATAAAAATTTCAGCACTGTAATTTTTCAATAGGACCTGCGTACCCCTGCCTTCCTCTTGAAAAATCTGATTGTAATTCACCTCTCCCTCTCCTAGAATCTTTCCCTAAGGGTTGTTTGGGGTCTTCTTCTTTTAGTTTTGTAAAATAAGATGCGATGAGCACGCTTGCTGCCCGTTTGGTGCGAGCACGGAGAGGAGGTGTTCGGCGCCATGTTGATGACGGCTTGAACCCCAGGAAGGCTTTGATGGAACTGGCAACCTAAAAGGAGGTTTTGGGCAGCACCTTGGCAAGAAGGATCTCCCTAAAAACCCTAGGATGATAGTCTTGGTTCGCCCGATGGCCCGGTTGGAACTTTTAGAACGTCCATAATCATCCTTATTTCCTTTATGCTTTTATTTATAGCTCTTGCTTCAATTGTTGATTGCTTAGATAAATTATAATTGCATGAAGAAACCCTCCAATAATATTGAGTTCGAATGACTAAGGTATTAAGATTATCGGTCATGCCTTCCATCGTTATGAGGGACAAGTGTGTCTATCATCACAACAGGTTTATTGAGAACTCACAAGACTTTTTGTGCTGATAGACACGTTGCACCTCATATGACACATATTTGATTTATGTCTCTGCTACCAGCTTGAACATGACTTATCTTGTTGAGCTACACTCAAGGGTGGTTGTTTTCTCGCTAGGGTATACGAACGATGGGTCTGACTCAACTAGGGCTCCTTGGTTTGTTGTGCACACACAAGACCTTGGTTGCCCTAGAGGCAAAATATATGAAAGTCACCTAGTGATGTGATTGGTAAAGAGTTACCTACCCATGAACCTGTTAGGGTTTGTCGTGTTACATGTGAGACCCGAGTAGGGGAAGTGGGGTTCCATTTTTCCTCTAAGGAATCTACCAACGGGGTTTCCCGCTTCCAAACCGGAGGGAATTATGGAACCACAAAAATTAGTAGGAGGCATGATTAATTAAAAAGACATCATTGATCATGCATGTTAAACACACTGTCATTACGTAGCATTCTTGATGCTAATAAATTCACTGGAACTAACTACATCGATTGATTATAAAATTTGAGGATTGTTCTCGCCCAAGAGCGTCTCTCCTATGTCCTTGATAACCGGCCATCGGATGTGCCTACCCAAAGGGCTTCCGAGGAAGTAAGGGCTACTTACAAGAAGTGGCAAGATGACAACACTACTGTATAGTGCACTATGCTTGCCTCAATGTCCGACGTATTACAGAGACAACATAAAAAGATGGACGCTAGAGCCATCCTCTCTCACCTCAAAGAGTTATATGGTGAAGAGAGCCAGAGTGCTAGGTTTGAGCTATCAAAGCAACTCTTCCAGGACAAGATGACGGCAGGGACCCTGTTGAAACCCATGTCCTCAAACTAATCGATTTGATCGAGAGGTTAGAGAAATTTGGTGTAAGTATTGATAAGGGGCTAAGTTAGGACTTAATACTGCAATCCCTCCCAAGGTCATTTTCCACAGTTTATTATCAACTACCACAAGAACAAGCTGGATGCCTCACTTCCTGAGATCCTTAATATGCTGAAGACTACTAAGTCCCACCTTCCGAAGGAAAAGGACAAAGTCTTGTTAGTGGGTAGTGCCCCTAAAAAGATGAAGAAGTGCTCCGTTAAGAGCAAAATGAAAAATAAAGCTGTGAAACCTAAGAAGGAAATCAAGAAAAAGGAAAAGACTGCTTCTAAGGGCACCTGTTTCCATTGTGGTAAAAATGGCCACTAGAAGCGCAACTGCAAGGAGTACATTGCAGAAGTATGGCAAAAGAGGGCTTTTGAAGCCTCCTCCGCATGTGCGTTTGTTATTGAAATAAATTTATCGTTACATAATTCTACTATATGGGTATTGGATACTGGTTGTGGTTCTCACATTTGCAACTCGTTGCAGGGGTTAAGAAAAATTAGAATGCTGAACAAGGGTGACTACGACCTCTGGGTAGGCAATGGCGGGTTGCAACTTTAGTCATAGGAACCTATTATTTATGTCTGTCTTCTTGTAAGACCATTGAATTAAATAATTGTTATTACGTTCTAGTTTTAATAAAGAATATTATTTTTATTGCCTTGTTACTTGAACAAGGTTATGAAATGTCTTTAAAAGGCAATTGTTGCCACATATATCATTTTGATGAGTTATATGGAACTGAACTCATTTCGAATGGTTTAATGGTCTTAGATGTAACTGATAATATTTTTCATGTTGAAACCCACAAAAGAAAAAAAGATAATTTGAACCTCACCTATCTTTGGCATTTGAAACTTGGTCATATTAATGAGAATCAGATCAATAGGTTGTATAAAGACGGGTTATTTGACCCATTCAATTTTGAATCAATGCTAACTTGTGAATCCTATCTCAAGGGAAAAATGACCAAGTCCTTCTTCACTGGACGTAGTGAGAGGGTTGTTGAGTTGTTAGAGTTGGTTCACACAGATGTTTGCGGACCGATGACAAGTCAAGCTAGAGGTGGGTATTCCTACTTCATCACATTTATAGACGATGCATCGAGGTTTGGATATGCCTACTTGTTGAGACATAAGTCCTATACTTTTGAAAGGTCCAAAAAGTATAGGGTTGAGGTTGAGAAACAAGTAGGGAAAAGTATTAAAACCCTTCTATCAGATCGAGGTGGTGAATACTTATCCACTGAGTTCCTAAGTTATCTCAAGGACAATGGGATTGTCTCCGAATGGACCCCTCCTAGCACACCACAACATAATGGAGTGTCTGAAAGGAGGAATCACACATTGCTAGATATGATGTGGTCCATGCTTTGCTTTACTAATATCCCAATTTCTTTTTGAGGATATGTGCTAGAAACTACTATCTACCTTCTTAATAAGGTTCCCACAAAATTTGTCTCTAGTACACCATATGAGAGATATGGAGTGGCATGAAACCAAGTCTGAGGCATCTCAAGATTTGGGGTTGTCTTGTGTATGTAAAGAAGTGGAGTCAGATAAACTTTATGCTAAATCAACTAGGTGCAGGTTTGTGGGATATCCTAAATAGAGTTTAGGGTATTACTTCTACTCGCCAACTGAACAAAAGGTGTTTGTCAGTAGGCATGTCACTTTCTTAGAAAAAGAGTTTATCGATGAAAGTGGGAGTGAAAGAAATATTGAACTTGATGAAGATCAACAACCACAGATCGAATTGGAACGACCGATGGATAGTACACAAGTTGAACCAGTCACAGAAACACTACCTCCCATCACTCTTCGTAGACTAGGGAGATTGCATCGACAACCTGAGAGGTTCTTCCTGACCATTGATAATGACTAGGAAGACGTTGATCTGCAATCCTATGATCAAGCAATCAAGGATGTTGATTGCAAACAATGGCAGTAAATAATGAAATCTGAAATGGACTCGATGTTGACCAACCAAGTTTGGAATTTGGTTAATGTACCTGAAGGAGTCACTGTTATAGGGTGAAGTGGATCTTTAAAAGAAAGATCGGAGTAGGGTCCATAAAAAAGACCAAGTGGTGCACGGGTACAGGTTTAGCCGTACGCGACCCTAGGAGGAGAGAGAGAGGAGGCGCCACCCCTTTGGTGAGGAGGAGAAGATGACTCGAGGCCGGAACTCGCGAGTTCGTCAGCATCAATTAGAGGAGGATCCCTAGAGTCTTCTTATTGGCTTTATGTTTTCAACCCTAGCCTTAGTCTCGGTTTTGATGGTTTTGATGATAACAAACATGAGACTAATGATTTCATTGAGAATATCTTTTAGGTTCCATATCAATTAGCATTCGTTGTCCTCAATCAGAAAAATTAGAGAAATCAAAAATTGGAAGGACATTGATCGTCGCGCTCGGGTTCGTCGCGCTCGGGTTCGTCGCGCTCGGGTTCGTCGCGAAAACTTCTCGAAGAGAGACCCATGCACCAAGGACCTATTAGACGGGCTCAAGATCACATGAAAGCCCTCCAAGTCGATAGTCGTTGAAAGCCGAAACCCGAAAATGAAGCGCGGAATAAAAAAGGGCTGAAAATAAAACTCAGCCTAAATTTGGTCGACCAGTCGGTCGATCGAATAGGGTAAGAAAAGGGCAGTAGCCCTAGCGGTCGACCGATCGGTCGATCGGATTGAGGCTAGCTGCAGACGCAGCTTGCGTCGGTTGACCGATCGGTCGACCGAAAGTGAAATTGCAAGTTTCTTGCGTCGGGCGGTCGACTGACCAAAGACCAAAATGGGCAGTAAGGTTGGCGGTCGATCGAGCGGTCGACCAACCTGTGGATACTCGAGACGTGAGATCGCGTCGGTCGACCGATGGGTCGACCGAAGGTCGGGAATGAACTGTGGCATTTGGCGGTCGACCCATCGGTCGATCGACCACAGGGAGAATTGCAGCGGTCGACCAGTCCGTTGAACAGATAGTTTTCTATCAGTTGAACAATAATTTCTTCAGCAGGGTATAAATATACCCTCATATGATTCTTTTAAGAACTTTTCTTGACTTCCACAGCCTTCATTGAACATTCTAAGAGGAAGATTTGAAGCCTTCCAAAAAGCTTGCGTTGCTTCTCTGTCTGCGACATTTTCTTCAAGTGTACAAGCTCTGCTGCCTCAACTCGGGAATTGATTCGAGTTCTACCTCCTGAAGAGTTGAAGGCTGCAAGGCTTGGAAAAGAGCACGAAATCTTGGTTTCAGTTTAAGCTCTTTTCAATTGTAATTTTATCTGTTATTTGAACTGATTTTAAATTTGTGTGCGTGAAGACCTTGTGTTAGGTCTGTTGTGTGGAAGTGGTATCCTTAGTGAAAAGGAGTAAAGCTACATGTGTAAACGTAGTGTTTACTAGGATTAGTTTAGTTGTCCCTTAGGGTTGAGGTGGAAGAGGACTCTCGATAAGAAGACGGTGACTTCCGGGTGTGGAAGTGCCTTAGGTCGAGAGTGCGTCTCTTCGGTGAAAAGTTCTCGTGTGTAAGGGAAACGTAAATTAATCTTGTAAAACTAGTTTGGAAATTCTAAGCGGGGTGCTTAGGTAGTGGAGTAGGCATTGGGGCCGGACCACTATAAATCTTGTATTTGCATTGATGTCTTATTTGCTTTAATTGCTAAATCATTTATTGATTCCGCATATAAAATCATCGAATTCCAAATTGCCTAAACCAATCTAAGTAAATGATTAAAAGTGAATTTAGGCTAATCGAATTAGTAAACACACTATTCACCCGTCCCCCCTCTAGTGTCGCCATTTCGCTAACAATTGGTATCAGAGCGGGTTCGTAGATTGAGATTTCACCATCTCCTCTACAAACGTCTCTCGATCGTAAAATGGCTCTAGAGTGTGTAGCGTCCATACCCCCCTAGGTTCGATGAATCTAACTTTGGTCTTTGGAAGGGTAGAATGTACACTTTCCTAAAGACTCAAGGTTTAAGTGTTTTTAATATGGTTGAGATAAAATACGTTGAACCTAAGAAAAATATGAATGTATGGACCGAAGAACAAATTAGCATGTTAGAGTTAAATGCTAAAGCAACAAATTGCATATATTGTTCTTTGGGAAATAATATATTTGAAAAAATTATGCATTGTACTTCCGCATTTGATATTTGGGCTTGCTTAAATGTATTATATGATTATGCTAAAATCGAGAAGTTAGAAACTTTTAATGAAGGTAGTGATGACAATGGTCATCCTTCCAATGCTAACATGATTTTTGAAGTCCAAAATGTCTCCAGTCATAGGAGCACTAAAAGCCTGAAGAGAAAGGTGATTTGCCTTGTGTGTCGGCATGTAAGAAAGAATTGCCCTACCATGAAGAACAAGGCAAAGAGGAGGTCAAATGCTTCCACATCATCATCATATTCAAATGAAGCATCATCTTCCCATGGCTATGAAGCAAATTCAAAAGAATGTCTCATGAATGATGACAATGAGGTACACTCCACCTCTTCTAGTCATGTTAATAACAATAATAGTATTAACTCATCTAGCTCCCATGATTTTGATAAATTGATGGATGAGTATAAAATCATGTATGCCTTGCTCTTGAAAAAGGATAAAGAGAATAAAAATTTGAAGAAAGAAAACTCAAATCTTAGCTCTCAATTACATGATGTAAAATTAGAAAATGAGAAGTTAAGAATTAGTGTCAACAATCCATGTCATGATATTTTAAGTATTGACACTAAGAATTTGAAAAATAAAAATGATATATTGAAGAATGAAAATAGCATGTTGAAAACTCAATTGCATGCTATTCATAAATCAATGAATGATTTGAAAAATGAGGTTGTTTTTCTAAATAAGAAAGTTAGTAATCTATCTAGTAATTCTTCCTTTAAGAATTCTAAAAATGTAAATGTTTCTTTCAAGAATGCTTATGCACATCATGCTTCTCATATCAAGCATTCTACAACTAAACCTCATGCTCAAAAGAAGAATGTATCTTTTAAGAATGCTCATGCTCATCCTAGCTTAAACAACAAGCATTCTAAAAATAAATCTCATGTCCATAACAAAAACAAAAAGAAATTTAATGGTCATTGTTTTCGTTGTGGTATTTATGGGCATGTCATATATGATTGTGCTTTCAAAGTGAACCATAGTGTTGTTAAGACACTTTGGGTACCTAAACCCAATAACCCCCAAGGACCCAAAGCTATTTGTGTACCAAATGTCTCATCTTCTATTATAGGGGGAGCTACCACACAAGGGTGAGAGATTGAAGAATTGAAGTTGACCAATGAGTTGAAGGAAGGATCCCTACATGGTTGCAACTTCAAAGTCTTCATCTAGACTAGATGCCTATGGTAAAATTGGCATCAAACATTTTGGTATCACCTCCTATATCCCATTGCTTAAGATTATAGTTGGAGTTGATGTATGCTTAATATTAGTTGATTCCTCCGCTCTTAATATATTTCAAAAACATTTTTGATTTTGGATTTCCTAGTCTCTTCGAAGACCCAGGTAGCCTGTAATGGGCTCATGCGACCTTGCGGTTTTAAATCGTAGGCTCATTGTGGTCTTTCGGTTTTCAACCAATAGAAAGGGTTGGAGATCATGTTTTTATCGATATTATATTTACGATCTCTTGAAAATTTATTTTGGATTCACGACAACATATTTTGAAACAGATTTCAAACTATTTAGCAAAGTAAATCTTGAAATCGATACTTGGTTTTCTCCTTACTATCTAGTATGATAACTTGTTAGTAGTTACATTTCCATTATGTTACTAATGAATATTGCTTGCAAGTTATCAAAAATGTGATGGAAAGCTAGTCGAGCCAAATTGAAAAGGAAATGGAAAATTTGGAAAATTCTCAAGGGTGAGGTATGAGTTCAATTTTGCAAAAATATTTGTATAATAATTGATTATTCATGATTAATGAAGTCTCTATGCTCATGATTGCTTTTGCTTGATAAATATATGAAAATTCATGAGTAAGTTAATGTTTGATAACTTAGGCAATTTCATGTGTTGATTGGATGAAATTTACTCTAGGTTAGAATCTTCATTAGAGACCTCATTTTCTATGGTTGGCAAACATGTTTTGAATGCATATATCACATGAGTCTAGGTTGTTACACTTGGTATCACATGAAGACTCATAACTAGATGAACAATGTGATCACTAGATTAGTTCATGAGACTCAAATTGGAAATAATTGACCTAAATCAATAATTTGACTTAGAAATCTCTTTTTAGATTTAAATTCTCACAAACATGTTTGAATTCACTCATGTTAGATGTCCAAGTGTCTAAGTTAGAGAAAACATGAGTAGATAGCCAAGTTTGATTCTTAGCACTTTCATGATTTCAAGCATATTTTGATTAAAATCGTGCTAAGCTCATAACTTGACTAAATGATATTAATTTCACTCTAAACTTGATAAACAAGTGTTAAATGATCATATCTTGATATCTAGGAAATTTGAGCAAAATCTGAAATCGGTGGATAAACAACTCATATTTACAAAAATGCCACTGATTTTGTAGAATTTTTAGAAAATTATAGGGATATCATTTTTGAGTGATTCTTGATTTTTTGGAACCCTCATAGAGTCTAATTTGTGTGAAACAAATTTCACAAAATTTGGATGATCACACCCTCGCGAAAAATAATTTTTTCTTAAGGGGTAAAAACTAGAGCAGATTGAGCGGTAAATAGGCATTCGACCGCCCGATCAACCGTCGGGCGAAAAATTGCCCAGATCACCCGATTTCTCGACCAGATTGAATCCTAGCCGTTCAATTTGTCTCTTTTCTTCTTCTAGGGTTCTACCTCCTCTCCAAGACTCCTTTTCAAAGTAAAAATCTTTCTTTGTCCATCACTCATGAGATTATAGTCAAAAACATGATTTCTTCATCTTTTACTCTCAATGTACCTTGTTTCATACACAAAAATATGATTCATGCTTATTTTACATGAATGATAACTTTTGGTTAGCATGTTTCCTTCAAAAATAAGTCTTCCAACAAAAATCAAATATTTCATGTTTTTTTCAAATGATTCATCATTTGCTCTTTAATAGAATTTCATTTTGATCAAAAATCTTTAGTCAAAAATTTTCTTGTTTGCTTTCATGAGTTTTTCTCAACTTTAAACTTATGTCCTTTAAAAGAATCTTATTTTGGTCAAAAACAAACATGCTTTCTATTCTTCTCTAGCCAAATTTTTTTTCTTCTTCTTTTTATTTATGGATCTTCATGGTTAATCCTTCTTTTTATTTTATTTTATTTTATTTGATTTTTTAAAAAACTTAATGAGAAAATCCTTTTGTTTTTGCATAAGACTATGTCGATCCTTAAACTTTTTCGCTCTCATCCTTTTGCGTTAAAAGCATGTGTTTTTCATTTAAAACTAATCATCTACATCATCCTTAAATTTGTCTTGCAGAATGACACCCAAGACCAAACTCCCATCCTTACCTGGTAATCTTTTGACCCAATTAGGAAAGAAACAAGCCTCTAAGTTTGTAGATAGAGCCATCCTGCAAACACAGCCTGTTATTTTAGATGACTTAGAACGATTTGATATCCGAGGGAAACTTGCTAGCATGGGATAGGTAGAGTTCTTAGGAAAACAGGACCAGTATGCCCCATCCTAGTGAAAGCCTTCTTCTCTAACCTAGTAATAGAAAAGGCAAGACTTGGTGATGACTTAGTTCTACGATATGAAATTTTAGGAAAATCCATAGTCATAACCAAATCCCTCATTAGAGATGCTTTTGGGTTTCCTCTATTAGGAGCACGAATTTATAAGATGTCCACCCACCGTTTTAATGAGGAGTATCCTCCTCATGAAATTGTATCAGCTATATGCCCTGAAGATTATGAGGGAGTGATCCCTACCCAAAGCATCAAGCTTTCACCCATTGCTAGGATTGTGCACCTCATCATTGCACATAACATTCTTCCTAGAGCAGGACACTACGATGAGGTCACCACCATGAGTTCTAGGGTACTTTTCTGTGCCATGTCTAGTATCCCTATAAATATCCCTGACCTCATGCTTAGATATATAGCTGAAGTCCATTCCTAAAAAAACAAGCTCTACCATATGCCTCAGTAATCTCTCATTTCATATATGAAGTTGGGGTTAATAGATCAAGATTTGAGATAGAGCCTATTCCAAGAGCCATAGATTCTTCCTCCCTACGCCGCATGAAGATCCTTGAATATCAGCACGGCAAAAGAATGTGAGGAGATCCATTGGAACAGGCTGAGTATGACATAGAGATGGAGGAGGACGAAGCTGGTGGAGGCTCCTCATCCGGCCCTTCCCGTACGAGTCTAAGAGATCTAGAGCATCGATTTGCTCAATTTCAGATTGGTCAGATGGAACATAACATAACATCAACAGAGCGCACGGACATGTTCGGCCGTCAGATGGATGAGTTTGGCACCATGATTGGTGACCATGGCCAGCGTATAGAGGAGATATATGGGAGAGTGGATAAGATGTGGCAGTATTATCAGTCGCATCTACCACCTCCTCCGCCACCTGAGGACGAATAATCCTCCTTGATGTATTGCTATATTGACATTAGTGATGATTGATGTATTGGATGTATTGGTATTTTTCATCCTATGAACATGTCTTTGATTAACTATGTGATGTATTGACACTTTCATCTTTATGAACATGTGTTTAGTTAACCTTGTGTTGATTAGTAATGTTCATCTTCGCTATGCTTGCTATATTTGTTTTTTGATGGATGACAAAAGGGGGAGAGTACAAGGATATATGCTTATCGATAGGGGGAGTAAATATATTGATAAGGGAAGTAGTATAATTGAATACACTCATGACAAAGTATCACACAAAATGATAAAAGAGAATTTAGAAGATACATGCATATAGATAGGGGAGTTTATTCTCATAGATATGCATGTTGATAGGGGGAGAAATCCCTTAGTTGATATCCTCTATGCTTTAAATGAATATATTTTCTTATGGATGTTTGTCATCATCAAAAAGGGGGAGATTATTGGCTTTAGATTTTCAACCTTAGCCTTAATCTCGGTTTTGATGATAACAAACATGGGAGTAATGATTTCATTGAGAATATCTTTCAAGTTCTATATCAATTAGCGTTCGATGTCCTCAATTGGAAAAATCGGAGAAATCAGAAATCGGAAGGACATTGATCGTCGCGCTCGGGTTCATCGCGAAAACTTCTCGAAGAGCGATGCGTGCACCAAGGACGTATTGGACGGGCTCAAAATCACATGAAAGCCCTCCAAGTCGATAGTCATTGAAAACCGGAACCCGGAAATGAAGCGCGGAAGAAAAAAGGGCTGAAAATAAATCTCGACCTAAATTCTGTCGACCGAATAGGGTAAGAAATGGGCAGTAGCCCTAGCGATCGACCTATCGGTCGACCGGACTGAGGCTAGCTGCAGACGCAGCTTGCGTCGGTCGACCGATCAGTCGACCGAAAGTGAAATCGCAAGTTTCTTACGTCGGGTGGTCGACCGACCAAAGCCCAAAATGGGCAGAAAGGTTGGTGATCGACCGACCAGTGGATACCCGAGATCCGAGATCGCGTCGGTCGATCGGGTCGACCGAAGGTCGGGAATGAACAGTTGCGTCTGGAGGGTCAACCCGTCGATCGACCGACCATAGGGATAATTACAGCGGTCGAAGGATCGGTCGACCAGTCGATCGATCGACCATTCGACCGGCGACCTGTAACGGATAGTTTTCTATCCGCTGAACAGCCATTTCTTCAGCAGGGTATAAATATACCCTTATATGATTCTTTTAAGAACTTTTATGGACTTCCACAACCTTCATTGAGCATTCTAAGAGGAAGATTTGAAGCCTTCCAAAAAGCTTGCGCTACTTCTCTGTCTGCGACATTTTCTTCAAGCATACAAGCTTTGCTGCCTCAACTCGGGAATTGATTCGAGTTCTACCTCCTGAAGAGTTGAAGACTCCAAGGCTTGGAAATGAGCACGAAATCGTGGTTTCATTTTAAGCTCTTTTCAATTGTAATTTTATATGTTATTTGAACTGATTTTAAATTTGTGTGCGTGAAGACCTTGTGTTAGGTCTGTTGTGTGGAGGTGGTATCCTTAGTGAAAAGGAGTAAAGCCACATGTGTAAACGTAGTGTTTACTAGGATTAGTTTAGTTGTCCCTTAGGGTTGAGGTGGAAGAGGACTCTTGATAAGAAGGCGATGACTTCCGGGTGTGGAAGTGTCTTAGGTCAAGAGTGTGTCTCTTCGGTGAAAAGTCCTTGTGTGTAAGGGAAACGTAAATTGATCTAGTAAAACTAGTTTAGAAATCCTAAGCGGGGTGCTTAGGTAGTGGAGTAGGCATTGGGGCCGAACCACTATAAATCTTGTGTTTGCATTGATTTCTTATTTGCTTTAATTGCTAAATCATTTATTGATTCCGCATATAAAATCATCGAATTGCAAATTGCCTAAACCAATCTAAGTAAACGATTAAAAGTGAATTTAGGCTAATCGAATTAGTAAACACACTATTTACCCCCCCCTCTAGTGTCGCCATTTCGCTAACACTTCTTCCCTCTTGTTTTCCTCGAAAACGGTGAGTGGATTTGTCTTGTTTTTCCTTGTTTTCCTCATATTCATGCCGCCCCTATGTCATGGGGATTTGTGGATTGTTAGCTCATTTTCTTCGTATCATTTTGAAGATTTATGTCGAGGGTTTTCTAATCGACGTCATTTTTTCGTCGGATCGGATTTTGGGGGTGTTCTTGGCCGTCCAACCCATGTTGTGCCACTCCCCTTCTTGGCTCAATTCTTGATGGTTTCTTGATGAATTATTGTGGGTTTCTTGGGGGTTGTTGAGGGATCTTGGCTCTTGTTTGGAGTCTTGAAGAAAGATGGAATTTTGGGATGAACTAGGTGTGCCGCCTCCTTCCTTAGGGATTTTGGGACCCTTGGGTAGCCGGCCACTCAAAGATCCAAGTTTTTATGATTCATAATAGGTTTTTGCATCTAGGAATTAAACTTTAGGGCATGAATAAATTAGTCCTAATGATTTACAAGTTGTAGGAAACTATATCTAAGGATTTAGGACCTTAGGGGCCTTAGAAACTCTAGAACCCTAAACTAAACTTCAGAAGGGCCGACCTTGAGTTTCCTAGAGGGGCCAAACCCTCCCTACCCCTAGAGCACTTGGGTGGGAAGGTAGGCCGAACCTAAGGTACCCGGATAGAGTTGTTAAGGACGAGTTTACTTGTGTAGGATCGCTAGGATTCGATACCTTGTTTTTAGGGCAGCTTGTGTATGCTTTGTGTTCACTTTTTGTTTTGCTTCTGGACATGATATGCTATTGTTATATGCTGTGATTTTATGTTAAGCATACATATATAGCTTGCGTCGTTGTGATTTATAACAGGTGGATACAGAGATTGAGGTATGCCCTAGAGATACCCTTTACTACTTGTTATTAGCATATGTTGTTATGTTATACATACTTGTATGCGTGGTGTTGTCATGTGCTTGTTTTATTTCCTAGAATGCCCACTGGTGAGGGGAGGGTATGCCCGAAAGAGACAACGTTGTGCCATACTCCGAAAGTCCAGCTGGTGAGGGGAGATCATACCCCAAAGAAATAGTCCGGAGACCTAACCGGTGAGGGGAATGCATGCCCCAAAGAGACGATTCGAAAGAGTCAGTGTCCGTGAGGGGAGAGCATGTTGTTGGCTTAAGGGTCTCTCTTAAGCCTCGATCTTTATTTTGATGATAACAAACATGTATTTAATCCAAGTGTGTAGTTTTGAGTTCAGGTTGAGGTTGCGATACGCATGCCTAATCCGTTCAAACGATACGACGGAAAAGATCGTCAAAGAACGGAAGAAGAAATCATTGAAGAAAGGCTCCGGATTAAGTCAAGAATATTTAATGTAATATGTCCCTAGAATAGTTTATCGCAAGCCTAAAATGTAAGGTTATCCAAGTTGAAACTTGGTAACCAAACCCTTAGAATTGGCATGTAAAAATACAAGGAATTAATCATCCTCAGCCTGGGATCGGTCGACCGATCAAGGCAATAAAATGGCGATGCAGCCCATTCAATTGACCGACTGGTCGACCGGAGATCGCAAAAAATTGGCAAAAGCCATTCGGTCGACCAATCGATCAACCGAATGTTGAGAAGGGCAAATAGCTGGGCTGCGTCGATCGACCGGTTGGTCGACTGACAGAGGCAAAAATTTGGCAGAAAGGTAGCGGTCGACCGTCCTAAAGATGGCCTCTATCGCGTGATTCGCTGCAGTAATTCAGTCGACCGATGGGTCGATCGAATGTCGGAAGAAATATTGGCGGTCGACCCGTCGATCGACCGACCTCTCTCATCTGCAGCGGTCGAACTTGGCGGTCGAACTTGGCGGTCGATCTGTTGGTCGACCAACTGATCGACTGGCCTTGTGACCGAACGACTTCAATGGTCGATTTTTTATCCGTTGAATGGCCGTTCGGCTGAGGGGTTATAAATACCCCTCACCAAACTTCATTAAACACTTTTGCAAAACTTATTTGAGCATTAAAAGCGAGTCTTAAAGCCTTCATACGAGCTACACCTACGCGCGCCTCTCTGCTTCCAGTTTCGACTTCATCAGGCGCTAATCTCTTCTCTTCAACCTTGTTGCGTTCACTGAAGTCTTATTCCAATTGTAAGTTGAAGACGAGAAGGCGGTGGAAAGAAGCTTGAGTCTAATTCTTTCTTCACTAGCTCTTTCCCAAAGTTTGTAATTTATTGAATCTTGTTTTCTTGTTTAGATAGATTGCTAGGTGTGCTAGGAAACACTTAGGGTAAACTTTGTAAAAATGTGTTTTGCCTAGGTGAATAGGATTGAGGTGTTCTCAAAGTGAGGGAGGAGGGTGTCCTCAAGTGTATTCAAAGGGAAACATACATTCTATAAAGTAGTGTTTAGAAATCCTTGATAATGAGCCAAGGTAGTGGAGTAGGCGGTTGGCCAAACCACTATAAATTGATTTGTTTGCATTGCTCTTTACTTGCTTTCATTATTGTGATTGAATTGTGATCATATCATTCATTAAAGAATAATTCCATTAAGCTAAGACAAAATTAAGTTAAAAGAAATTGAAAAATGGGATTGACACTATTCAACCCCCTCTTCTAGTGTCAAGGTCCATCCAACACATGCCCCAAAGAGATAACACTATATTGGGTGGTAGCGCGGCGGCCACACCATCTACCTACCCTATGTGGCTGAGGGCCGACGGGCCCGGAGAGGATCATGTGGTTGCGGCATGCATGCATTGTGGTGTATATATGTGCATGTGTTATTTCCTGGTGGTGATGCTATTACTAGTTATGTAAGCATTGATATGATTCTATTTACTCGTTATGTTTATCTTTGAGATGATGCCATTTCTGATGACATGTTCATAGTAATGAACATTCTTACGAGATGACGTGATTCTACTCATTGATGTATTTATATTCATACCATGATGATGATGATGATGTGGTGAAATTGACGACTGATCTACTCACTAAGTCCTAGTTGGACTTACCCCTCATTTATATTATTTTGCAGCACCCGAGTTAGATCAGCGAGGTACTAGGGTGTAGTAGCGCGGCTGGTGGCGGCATGGCAGCGGGTCTCGTGACATGTCGTGGTCGAGGAGAGGATACCGAGTCTTTATTTCTATTTGAGTCATTGAGTCATGTAGATGCAAGTTTTATTCTGCATTTATTCTTACCTTAGGAGTCTTGGTTTATTTGTTGAACCTTATTTCCTAAAAATAACTTATTCAATGTTTTTTTATTTAGACTCTGATTTGGTTTGATTTAGTATTTGGTGTTATTTCTAATCTTTTAAAAGGTTTATAAATATTATTTCACTATTTAGGTTATTGTGTTTGAGTTGTATTTGTGTTGGGTTAGGCTTTGGGATACGTGGTGTACTCTGGCCGGTCACACTGGTTTTGGGGTGTGATAATGTGGTATCAAAGCGGGTACGACAATAGCATAGTGGGTATCTTAATGGGGCATTGCTAGCGTGTTCACATATGGTATGTCTGAGTCACGAGATTGACATCTGAATCTGCGCACCAGCGGTGGTACATATTTTTATTTAAACTTGTTATGCTTATGTTACATTGTGTAGTATTTGCTTCTTATTGATAGAAATGGAGACATATGATGATGTCGTGATGAGCGGAAGCGGAAGTAACTCCATTGGCAAGCGAGGCCGAGGTCAGGGTTACGGTCGAGGTAGAGGCCGTGCTATGAGCCAGGTGTCTCAGGAGGAGGCAGTGTGGGATCCTAGGGTTGTACTACTAGAGACCCAGGTGACAGAGTTGACCGAGGAGCTTCGTAGAGAACGGGACAAATTCCATAGAGAACGGGAGGAGTTCCGTAGGGAGCAAGGGGAGTTCCGTAGGGAGCGAGAGGAGCTTCGCAGAGAGCGGGAGCTGGCACAGCAGCGGACCCCACCCGTACCACCAATAGTACTTGCGGCGACTGAGGCGGTCCAATCGGGATTCGCAAAGAAGGATCGGCAAGATCCCGGTGGTACACGGCTCGTTGTACATGGACTTCGTAAAGCTGAGGCCGCCGACATTTACAAGTACAGATCAGGCAGTGGAGGTGACGACATTCCTAAACGACTGTACAGAATTATGCTCGTTCTTGGAGTGTTCCTCAGAGGCGATGGCGCACATAGTCGGGTTGCAACTTAGAGGTCCAGCAAAGGAATGACACCAGGCATGGAGAGCACGCAGGGAGACTCATGCACCAGCCCCTTCGTGGGGAGAATTTCGGACGACTATCATTGAAAAATATTTGCCCAGGAATGTCCGCGAGAGGCGAGTGAGAGAGTTCGAGCAGCTTCGCCAGACGACCACCATGATAGTGTCAGAGTACGAGATTGAGTTCACACGGTTGTCCCGTTACCACCCATCCTGGTGGCGACTGAGACGGACCGGGTGAGGCGGTTCATGGAGGGTCTAAGGGTACAGATTGGCAGACTGATACGCTACACCGAGGACACTACCTTTGTGTAGGTGGTGGATGAGGCGATGCAGAAGGAAGCCATGATACCTACCGACCGGCGAGGGCTCGACCAGCAGCATAGTGAGTACTCCGATCGTTATGGACTTTCCAAACGTATTTCCAGAGGAGTTGTCGTGATTTCCACCGGTGTGGGAGACTGAGTTCTGTATTGAGCTGCAGTTGGGGATGAAGCCTACATCGATTCCTGCATACTGAATGGCACCCGTTGAGCTAAGATAGCTTAAAGTGCAGTTGCAGGAGCTGTTGGATATTGGGTTCATTCGCCCAAGTGTCTCACCCTAGGGAGCGCCGGTGTTGTTCGTGAAAAAGAAGGATGGATCCCTGCGGATGTGCATCGGTTACCAGTAGCTCAATAAAGTGATGATCAAGAACCGATACCTACTTTCCAGGATTGATGACTTGTTTGATCAGTTGCAGGGGGCCCAGTGGTTCTCAAAGATCGATTTGAGGTCTGGATATCACCAGTTGAGGATCAGAGATCAAGACATTTAAAAGATTGCTTTCAGGATGTGTTATGGACATTATGAGTTCCTGGTCATGTCCTTCGGGATTACCAATGCCCCGATAGCCTTCATAGAGCTGATGAACCAGGTATTCAAGGATTTCCTGGATAGATTTATCATAGTGTTTATTAACGATATTCTAGTGTATTCCAGGAGCGAGGCGGAGCACAAAGAGCACTTGAGGGTAGTTATAGAAACCCTTAGGCAGCACCAGCTCTTTACAAAATTCTCAAAGTGTGAGTTCTGGTTGACTAATGTGGGATTTTTGGGGCACATTGTATCTCAGGATGGCGTAAAGATCGACCCTGCAAAGATTGAGATAGTTCAGAACTGGGAGAGGTCGATAGCTTCTTAGGGTTGGCCGGGTACTACAAGAAGTTCGTCAAAAATTTCTCCAAGATCGATGCCCAGCTCACACGTCTAACTCAGAAGAAAGTAAAGTATATCTAAGATGACAAATGTGAGGAGAGCTTTCAGAAGCTCAATGACCGCTTGACTACTTCCCTTGTACTAGCACTACCATCGGGGTTGGGAGAATTTGCAGTCTATTGTGATGCTTCCGGGGTTGGGCTAGGGTATGTACTAATGCAGCATGGTAGAGTGATAGCATACAAATCCAGGCAACTAAAAACCCATGAGAAGAATTATCCGACTCATGGTCTAGAGCTGGTAGCCATAGTCTTTGCCTTGAAGCTATGGTGTCATTATCTGTATGGGGAGGCATGTGACATTTACACATATCACAAGAGCCTTCGGTACCTTCTTTCTCAAAAGGACTTGAACCTGAGGCAGCGGAGATGGCTTGAGCTGTTGAAAGATTATGACTATACCATCCATTACCATCTAGAAAAGACAAATGTTGTGGCAGATGCTTTGAGCAGAAAATCCATGGGCAGTTTGGCTCATATGTCCGCAAGGAGAAGACCATTGACGCGGGAGCTTGCGGTGTGCCTAAATGGCGGAGCAATTCTATCAGTGTCTAACTCTGGGACCTTGGTGGCTCATTTGCAGGTGCAGTCCACTTTGGTGGACATGTTTCGGGCAGGGCAAGCAGAGGGCTCTTTTTGCTCATTGGCGGCGGATCTGGTTTGGAGGGGAGATGCAGACAGCAGATTCGGTCTAGATTCAGAGGGTGTCTTGATATTCAAGGACAAGATTATGATACCAGATATGGCAGAGGTTCGTAGGCAAGTACTAGAGATAGCCCATTGTTCCACCTACAGTATGCATTCAGGGGCAAACAAAGATGTATCGTGATATGAGGCAGCACTACTGGTGGAGAGGGATGAAGCGGGAAGTGGCAGAGTTCTTGTCTAAATGTTTGGTCTGCCAGCAGGTAGAGGCTGGACACTTGAGACCGGCAGGATTGTTGCGGAACCTTGATGTACCAGAATGGAAATGAGAGAAAATTACTATGGATTTTGTTACAGGTTTACCCAAGTCAAGGAAAGGAAATGACTCTATCTGGGTAGTGGTGGATTGCCTGACCAAATCAGCGCACTTTATTTCAATGAAGACCACTTTTTTTGCCGAGCAGTATGTGAGGTAGTTCCTGGACCGGATTGTTGCATACCATGGGATTCCGATGATGATTATATCTAATCGGGGCACTCAGTTCACTGCTCGATTCTGGCAGTCATTCCAAGAGGCTCTGGGTACTCATGTGTGGATCAGTACCGCTTTTCATCCTCAGACAAACAGACAGTCAGAGAGGACCATTCAGACACTTGAGGACATGCTGAGGGCGTGCGTGCTTGACTTGGAGGACGGATGGGAGAGACATCTACCCTTGGTGGAGTTCGCCTATAATAACAGCTACCAGAGCAGTATCGGCATGGCACCATTCGAGGCCTTGTATGGGTGCAGATGCAAGTCATCGGTAGGATGGTTCGAGGCTGGCGAGTCCCAAATATTGGGGCCGGATTTGGTTCATGATGCACTTGAGAAAGTGAAATTGATCAAGGAGCGACTTTTGGCAGCTCAGAGTCGTCAGAAAATATATGTATATGGGAAAGCTCGAGATGTAGAGTTCCATGAGGGAGAGTTAGTTTTCCTGGAAGTGTTTCCTATGAAAGGGGTGGTTCCCTTTGAGAAAAAAGGGAAATTGAGCCTCAGATACATTGGGCCCTTCCCTATATTATTCATGTTATGTAATGTGTACATAGATATGTTAAGATATGCGAATAAATCTATTTGAACATAGATATGATCAATATTATCAGCGAGTGTATAATATGATTATACATGAACGAATTTCACCATGTAATAATTTGATTATCCCATAGTGACATGAATCTGTTGTTCGGCATAGCTTGGGCCCTAGTTAATAGCAAAGAGCGTTGCGGCGCCTGTTCAGCGACGTATCGACACTCTGCCGAGGTCAAAGGGATCGTGCGGCGATATGCAAATTTGATTTATGAAATCAATTTTTGCTCCGAGGGCACTGCCCCCTTCCCCACAAGATGTCAGGGCTTCGCCCCAACATTATTCGTTGAACCCCAAAGAAGTTTGGATTTATTAGAACTGTTCTTGCATAATATGATTATGTATTGTATGTTTTTTGTGAAAATTGCATGGTGCATAGCGCGCATGCCCCCCCTAGACCTCTTTGAGTGGCATGTTGTAATTTTATGCGGCATGCGTGTCACTTATAAAATTATAATTTGATTACGACTTACGTGTCGTTCCTTCCCTATTGTAATCTTCTAATTTTATTTTAGAATTATAGAATTAGATTAGTTGTTACTTTAATGGAGGACGAGGAGGCGATCACTGGATGCCATCGGGCAAGACTCATGGAGATGAAGACTCCCCTAGATTGACCCTTGATCCCATATTGGCTCATGGAGATCATTTAGGTTTTGGGGCTATGCTATGTCATGTTTATTTTTATGCTTATTTATATGCCTGTGTTGCCATATATTTTAGAATGCATGAGTATTAGATGCATGTTTAAAATTCCCTCATATTATAGTAAGTCATTAAAATGCCTCCCGTAATTCAAACATCCGTCAAGACTTCGATTGTCCTAATATAGGTTCTGCCAAAGCAAGGTGTATTGGACCATCTTAGTAAGGCAGAAATTGGATAATAGTGATATCCAAAGATTTGATACGGTTTGACTTAACTAGTCCATCAAAATGGTTTTGGGACTTAGGCATAATATGCGATTTGGATCACTAGGACATAAGATGTTATTCCTAGGAAGCACAGACACTCCGTGGGACTGTCGTGTCCACGTGTCTGACACGCCGCAGACACCGACACACGAAGATACTCGTCTGACACACGTGTCCAAGAGTGTCTTGACCAGTCAAAGTTTTTTTTTGCCCGGACACGGCCAACTATGCATATTTTTTTTAAAAATAATAAAATAATCAAGGGAATTGAGTTAAATTATCTTCTTGTTGTTGTGAAAGAAATTGGAGCACTTACTCTTCTATCTATTCCCTTAAAAGGAACAAGATGAAGCCTAAATGTGCGGAGAGTTTAGTATTTGTCCATAGTAATCTTCGTCTCATTTCAAGAAAAACTCCCCAATACAATAAAGGAGAAACAATAATGTGAGACGATATTAGTAATATTATAGAAGATGAATTTTCAATTGATAAAGATAATGAAATCCTTGAAGTTATCAATCTTTCTCTTGATGAACCAGAGTTGGAGAGAGTAGTATTTTTCAATGAACAAGATAACAACAATGACTGATGAAGAAGATAGTGTGACTCTACTTAACTTTTTATTTATGTGTGATTGTACTTGACTAGTTCTACTAAGACATGCTAATTTAGAATTTTTTTGGTAGATGTCAATAGATATTGTGCCCCATGCTTTTGGAATGGGCTAAGAAATAGTAAGTATTGACACAAGAAATTATCGTGATATTATTATAAATTCTTGAAAAATATATATATATAAATTGTGGATTTTTTTAAAAAAATAATAATTTATATATATGCTATATATGTCGTCGTGTCTGTGTCCTGTAAATTTTTGAAATTGGTGTGTCCCCGTGTCCGTGTCCGTGTCGTGTCCCGTGTCCGTGTCGGTGTCGATGCTTCATAGTGTTATTCTAACTAGTCCAAGAGTCACACGGGGATGTTATTGTAATGGAGTTTCCTACCTAAATAACTTGGCTCCAAGCGATAAGCCAAAGCTTACTTAGGGTGTGAGTGAAATATGGATCTTGGCCCACTAAGAAATACCAAATGTTGATATTTTCATATTAATTGTTTGATGGTCAATTTAATTAGTGGGAGTTATTTGCTCATACTTTGCATATTTGTTTTGTGTAGATAATGGCATCAAACAACACACCTAATTTAAACTTGCGATCTGACCTTGAGAAGAAAAAATAGAAAGGGACAAATTTCCTTGATTGGTTCAGGAACTTGAGAATTGTTCTCAAGCAAGAAAGGAAGTTATATGTCCTAAAGGAATCTATCCCTGATGCACCTGCAAGCAATGCCCGAAAGGCAGAGAGGGATGCTTATAGTAAGCATGTGAATGATTCTATCGATGTCAATTGCCTTATGCTTTGCACCATGGAATCTGGGCTTCAGAAGCAACTAGAGGAAATAAAGGCTTATGACATGATTGTGCATCTCAAGGAAATGTTCCAAGAGCAAGTACGACGAGAGAGGTTTGCTACTACACAATTATTGAACTCTTGTAAGATGACTTTAGGCACTTCTATAAGTTCTCATGTGCTAAAGAAGAAAGGTTACATAGATCATCTTGAGAAGCTTGGTGCTCAAATTAGCCAAGAGTTGGCTACTGACCTAATTCTTGGTTCACTACCTGATACCTTTGATCAGTTTGTGATGAACTATAACATGCACCATATGGTGAAATCTATTTCTGAATTGCATGGGATACTAAAGAATGTAGAACAAAATATTAAGATGGTTCCTAATGTTCTAAGAAGAGAGGTAAGGGTAAAGGCAAGGGCAAGGCTCAGAAGAATTCTCATCAAGGGATGAACCTGACCAAGATGGAGTATCTAAGCCTAAACCCAATCCTCAAAAGAAGGCTAAAACGTCCAAGGAGGGAGCCTGCTTTTTCTGCAATGAACGGATCATTGGAAGAGAAATTGCAAACTCTACCGGGAAATCTGAGAAAAGAAGAAGAGTAGTGAGACTACTACTTCAGGTATTTTTGTTATTGAAGTCAATCTATCTACTTCTGCTTCCTAGGTATTAGATACCGGATGTGGATATCACATTTTTGTAAATGTGCAGAGTCTAAAAAAGAATAGATCATCAGGCGAGGTGGACCCGCGAGTTGGCAATGGAGCAAGAGTTGTTGTGCTACTTGTAGGGACTTATGATTTACCTTTGCCGAGTGGACTTGTTTTGTCACTTAATAATTGTTATTATGTGCCTACTATAAGCAGAATAATTATTTTAGTTTCATGTTTAGATTTAGATGAATTTCACTTTGTTATTAAGAATAATATTTGCTCCATTTATAAAGGAGACATGCATTATGGTATGATCTCTATTTCTGCCTGAGAGTTGGGGCCTTTTGGTCTGGTTAGGTGTCTCTCCTTGTTTGGTCCGACGTCGGGGGGGGGGGGGGGGGGGGGGGGGCTGCAAAAGATACTCTGACGCTCAAGTTAGTGGAACTCCAAGGTGGAGGTAATGCAAATTGAAATTAGGGTTGCCTGAGACGCTGTGTCTGTATTTATTGCATATAGAGGTGATGACGCCGCCCCGACAATCTCACGGGGATGTTAAGACTAGTATGCAATCTTAATGAATGAAGACTGGTATGCAGTCTGACTAATGATGATCATATTTTACTGGTCAAGGAATATGTGATATCAAAGTCAGATCATAGATGCACGTTGGAGAACATGGTGTCCGATAGACCCACTGTGAGAATACTACATGGATTATATAATTAGTATCTCATAATAGTAGTGATACGTCAGTCCTCCGATCTGATGTCACCATGGATTCCTACATGAGGAATTTTGTGTTTTTACCTAGCCTAACATCACCTTTAACCGGGTGGTAATAAGGACTACCGTTGGACATGGAATGAATCATGCAGAGGAATATGTATAGTCGTGAAGGAATTTGTATCTCTCAAATATGAGAAAAATATCTCTAGGCCCTTGATGAGTGTGACTGAAGAAATGCATGGTCATGCTCAAATGAATTGATAGGGATATCAATATCATTTGTTAAGCCACTCTACGCAGGAATTAAGAAACCAAATTGAGCAATATAAGGATTATTTAATCCATGCCTTATGCTCGATCCAGATATCGTGTAACAAAAGGATAGAATATTATATTGTGAGTTAGGTTGCTCGGATCACCGACCTTCACTTGACTTGGGTAGTCATAATGTCTTGCTAGAGGTTGCTTATGACTTATGGGTTGCAAATGTGTACTGACAACGTTAGGTGAACCTACAGGGTCGCACACATAGGGCGAACCAAATTGGGCACAGGGTTATGACTCCTCAGATTGGATCCACATGACCAATAACCGGCAATTTTGAAGATTAATTTTGAATTTCAAAAGGAGCTTTAAAAATTGGAATTAATTATTCCGAATTTTAAATATGATTTAAAATTGAAATTATGTTGATTATAATTTAGGTAATGTATCTTTGATAATCATTATTAAAGGATACATTATTTTTTGGCATCTTGAATTTAGGAAATTCATCCTTGATAATTGTTATTAAGGATATATTTTATTCGGGTATTGAAATTGTTTTAAGATTTCGGATATGGCTTTGGATTAATCAATGGATGAGAAGTCTCGATCAATTTTATTGGAGCGTCTATAAATACCCGCCTAGATGGGCAGACGATCATCTCCTGAAAAGCTACCGACCTCTTTCTGAAAGGAAGCCGACCTCTTTTCGAAGGAAGCCGAGCTCCCTTTATCGCAGCCAACCTCCACCAAATAGAGAGAGAGAGAGAGAGGAGAGCGCGAAAGGAGTTCCGTGCTCGTCCAGATCGGAAGGAGTTCTGATAGAGCCGAGCTTGTTGATCAAATATCCACACTAGAAGGGGGGGTGTTGAATAGTGTTGGGTTAATTTTAACTTCAATTCAATTTCTTTTAAATCAATTCCAACTTCAACCGAAACTAAGTGCGGCTAAATGATATTCGTTAGCACACCTAGCAAGCTAACAATGGAAACCTAGTTTAATAACAAGAAAAATAACAACAAATGAGCTAATAATTAAACCGCACAAGTGAGCTCCCTTGCAAAGCCTCCAAGTCGAAGATGTATAGCTCGAAGTGAAGCCGGAGATGAAGCAGAAAGATTGCTTCAAGTAAATGAACGATTGTCAAAGCTTGCACGATGAAATCCACTTAGGAAGGCTCAAAAACGCTCTAGGAGATCTTCAATGAATGGTTGAGAGGCTCTTAGAAGGCTGGTGAGGGGTATTTATAACCCCTCAATCGGCAGCTCCACCCAATAGACATTTTTTTGCCCGTTGGGGATGCCCGATCGCTTGCCGATCGATCGTCGGTCGATTGACTAATCAACCGCCCAAGCAACCACTACAATCTGCCGCTTTTGGCCGTACTTCAGTCGATCGACTGGTTGACCGAATTGGCTATTGCCAATTTTTCACCACATTCGGTCGACCAAATAGGCTACTGCCAATTTTTGGCTTCATTCGGTCGATTGACCGATCGACCGAACTTGGGCTGAGACTGTTTCTTCGAGTTTTCTTCTTGCGCACTTCGCTTCCGGGTTTCGTTACCAAGTCTTGACTTGGATAGTATTACAATTAGGCTTAGGATATATACCTAGAGATATATTACATGAATTCTATTTCTAACTCTAGATTTTCTACTCGATCTATGACGGAGCCATTTTTGTCGATTCTTGTTTTTCTCCGAACAAACTTCGCATGCATATCATAACCTCAACCTGAGATCAAACATTTGATAAACTCATTAGAATATGTTTGTTATCATCAAAATCAAGATGATGACCAAGGTTGAAAACCTTAGGCCAACAGAGCTAGCACTTGGCATCCGCCCCGTTCGTCGTGGTCGTTTGTGTGCTAATAGTAGAGGGTGTTCATCGCTTGGAAGAGCCTTGGATCCGGAGCAAGGATCTTGGATTTGCGTAGCAAAAGATAAAGTTCGGACTTCAAAGGTATAATCCTTAATATAGTATTGATTTAACCGAGACGCATGGATCCGATTGGGTAGAGGATTGGTTTTTCATATTTTTGTTGCATGTAAACAAAAGTTTTGTTACTTGACTGGTCCTCCATGACCCAACAGTTCTCCACCATCCCATCAGGATTCATACACATCTTATAGGAGCTCCCCAATGTTGGCTTAATGTTGGTCCTAATCTCAGCTTTAATGATAACAAACATGGAACTAATGTTTTTATGGAAAAATATTTTCAAGTTCCAAGTCGATTAGCTCACGACGTTCGCGATCAGGAAAATCGAAAGGATGTTGGTCGACGCAGTCAGAAGTCTGACTAAGAGTTAGGTTTAGGTTTAATTATTGTGTCAAGTGATATTGTATTATCCTCATTTTGGATGTTAATGATGAAGAAAACCAAAACCCGAAACCCAAACCGAGAATCGATAATATGAACTCGAGAAAAATCAGCCTAATACTGATTATCGGTCGAACCTCTGGCCGAAGGTCGGTCAACCAAACTTCGACAAAAAATACTAGTACTTTCTAGAAACCTCGATATTGAGTTTGAGCTTGCTTTGATTCATCTTCAAGTCATCAAGTGGAGCTAAGACATCTTTTTTGAGAGCTAAGTTTGTGTTGTTTAATATTTGCTCTCATTTACTTGTCTTTTTTGTGATTTATTATCTTGTATTTGGTTTTGTTGATGGTGGTGGTAGCCTTGGTGGTAAGGCATAAGTCCACCCTTGTAATCTAGGATTAGAGTGCCCTTACGAGAGAGTGAGGTGGCGGTAGGAAGGCGGAGACTTTCGGGTGTTGAAATGCCTTCGGTGTGAGGGTGGAGACTTCCGGGTGCGGAAGTGCCCTCGGTGTGAGAACGGAGACTTTCCGGGGGAAAATTCCTCATTGTAAGGAACTCTTAATCTAGTGATTGCGAGTGAAATCCTAACTGGGGTGCTTGGGTAGTGTAGTAGGCATTCGGGTCGAACCACTATAAATCATTTTGTTACATTGATATCTTTTACTTATTGCTTTCGTATTTAGTCTTTAAATTGAGCATTGCCTAAGTAACCTAAAATTGATTAAAATCGGATTTAGGTTAAGATATTAGTTAACACACTACTCACCCTCCTATAGTATAGGCCATTCGACTTACATCCAAGACATTCATCAACCAGTTCTCCTCATCCTAGATCTATTCTAAGACTGAGGACTCCCTTAACTACATAAATTAAACAGGGGAAGAATGAGCCACTGAGGGAATTTATGAAGAGATTCAACATCATGGCCATGGAAATCCCTAACCTCGACCCTCACGTAGAGCTATATTTTATCAAGCATGGCTTGAAGCCTAGATAGTTCGTGGACCAGATAGCTTTATCTAAGTCAAAGACTATGGTCAAGTTTCGGGAACGAGCAGTATGCCACATAGAGCTAGAAGAGCTCAGAGAGGCTAGAAAGGCCGACGGGAAGATTGGCAAAGATGGCACCGAAGACAAGAAGTGAAAAAACCCGACAAGAAGGGAAACATGTGAGATCGTCGAGGGCAGGACGATGATGAAAGGAAGAGATCATCGCCCCGACCTAGCGCTAGATACGACGAATACACCCCATTGAACACCAAAAGGTAGACCATTCTTCGGTAAATTTATGACCTACAACTTCTCAAACATCCCAGCGACGCCGGGAAATAGAAGATACCGCCCAATGCCAATAGAAGCAAGAAGTGCAAGTTCCATCGCACCTATGGGCATACCACCGTGGGGGGGGGGGGCTGCAAAAGATACTCTGACGCTCAAGTTAGTGGAACTCCAAGGTGGAGGTAATGCAAATTGAAATTAGGGTTGCCTGAGACGCTGTGTCTGTATTTATTGCATATAGAGGTGATGACGCCGCCCCGACAATCTCACGGGGATGTTAAGACTAGTATGCAATCTTAATGAATGAAGACTGGTATGCAGTCTGACTAATGATGATCATATTTTACTGGTCAAGGAATATGTGATATCAAAGTCAGATCATAGATGCACGTTGGAGAACATGGTGTCCGATAGACCCACTGTGAGAATACTACATGGATTATATAATTAGTATCTCATAATAGTAGTGATACGTCAGTCCTCCGATCTGATGTCACCATGGATTCCTACATGAGGAATTTTGTGTTTTTACCTAGCCTAACATCACCTTTAACCGGGTGGTAATAAGGACTACCGTTGGACATGGAATGAATCATGCAGAGGAATATGTATAGTCGTGAAGGAATTTGTATCTCTCAAATATGAGAAAAATATCTCTAGGCCCTTGATGAGTGTGACTGAAGAAATGCATGGTCATGCTCAAATGAATTGATAGGGATATCAATATCATTTGTTAAGCCACTCTACGCAGGAATTAAGAAACCAAATTGAGCAATATAAGGATTATTTAATCCATGCCTTATGCTCGATCCAGATATCGTGTAACAAAAGGATAGAATATTATATTGTGAGTTAGGTTGCTCGGATCACCGACCTTCACTTGACTTGGGTAGTCATAATGTCTTGCTAGAGGTTGCTTATGACTTATGGGTTGCAAATGTGTACTGACAACGTTAGGTGAACCTACAGGGTCGCACACATAGGGCGAACCAAATTGGGCACAGGGTTATGACTCCTCAGATTGGATCCACATGACCAATAACCGGCAATTTTGAAGATTAATTTTGAATTTCAAAAGGAGCTTTAAAAATTGGAATTAATTATTCCGAATTTTAAATATGATTTAAAATTGAAATTATGTTGATTATAATTTAGGTAATGTATCTTTGATAATCATTATTAAAGGATACATTATTTTTTGGCATCTTGAATTTAGGAAATTCATCCTTGATAATTGTTATTAAGGATATATTTTATTCGGGTATTGAAATTGTTTTAAGATTTCGGATATGGCTTTGGATTAATCAATGGATGAGAAGTCTCGATCAATTTTATTGGAGCGTCTATAAATACCCGCCTAGATGGGCAGACGATCATCTCCTGAAAAGCTACCGACCTCTTTCTGAAAGGAAGCCGACCTCTTTTCGAAGGAAGCCGAGCTCCCTTTATCGCAGCCAACCTCCACCAAATAGAGAGAGAGAGAGAGAGGAGAGCGCGAAAGGAGTTCCGTGCTCGTCCAGATCGGAAGGAGTTCTGATAGAGCCGAGCTTGTTGATCAAATATCCACACTAGAAGGGGGGGTGTTGAATAGTGTTGGGTTAATTTTAACTTCAATTCAATTTCTTTTAAATCAATTCCAACTTCAACCGAAACTAAGTGCGGCTAAATGATATTCGTTAGCACACCTAGCAAGCTAACAATGGAAACCTAGTTTAATAACAAGAAAAATAACAACAAATGAGCTAATAATTAAACCGCACAAGTGAGCTCCCTTGCAAAGCCTCCAAGTCGAAGATGTATAGCTCGAAGTGAAGCCGGAGATGAAGCAGAAAGATTGCTTCAAGTAAATGAACGATTGTCAAAGCTTGCACGATGAAATCCACTTAGGAAGGCTCAAAAACGCTCTAGGAGATCTTCAATGAATGGTTGAGAGGCTCTTAGAAGGCTGGTGAGGGGTATTTATAACCCCTCAATCGGCAGCTCCACCCAATAGACATTTTTTTGCCCGTTGGGGATGCCCGATCGCTTGCCGATCGATCGTCGGTCGATTGACTAATCAACCGCCCAAGCAACCACTACAATCTGCCGCTTTTGGCCGTACTTCAGTCGATCGACTGGTTGACCGAATTGGCTATTGCCAATTTTTCACCACATTCGGTCGACCAAATAGGCTACTGCCAATTTTTGGCTTCATTCGGTCGATTGACCGATCGACCGAACTTGGGCTGAGACTGTTTCTTCGAGTTTTCTTCTTGCGCACTTCGCTTCCGGGTTTCGTTACCAAGTCTTGACTTGGATAGTATTACAATTAGGCTTAGGATATATACCTAGAGATATATTACATGAATTCTATTTCTAACTCTAGATTTTCTACTCGATCTATGACGGAGCCATTTTTGTCGATTCTTGTTTTTCTCCGAACAAACTTCGCATGCATATCATAACCTCAACCTGAGATCAAACATTTGATAAACTCATTAGAATATGTTTGTTATCATCAAAATCAAGATGATGACCAAGGTTGAAAACCTTAGGCCAACAGAGCTAGCACTTGGCATCCGCCCCGTTCGTCGTGGTCGTTTGTGTGCTAATAGTAGAGGGTGTTCATCGCTTGGAAGAGCCTTGGATCCGGAGCAAGGATCTTGGATTTGCGTAGCAAAAGATAAAGTTCGGACTTCAAAGGTATAATCCTTAATATAGTATTGATTTAACCGAGACGCATGGATCCGATTGGGTAGAGGATTGGTTTTTCATATTTTTGTTGCATGTAAACAAAAGTTTTGTTACTTGACTGGTCCTCCATGACCCAACAGTTCTCCACCATCCCATCAGGATTCATACACATCTTATAGGAGCTCCCCAATGTTGGCTTAATGTTGGTCCTAATCTCAGCTTTAATGATAACAAACATGGAACTAATGTTTTTATGGAAAAATATTTTCAAGTTCCAAGTCGATTAGCTCACGACGTTCGCGATCAGGAAAATCGAAAGGATGTTGGTCGACGCAGTCAGAAGTCTGACTAAGAGTTAGGTTTAGGTTTAATTATTGTGTCAAGTGATATTGTATTATCCTCATTTTGGATGTTAATGATGAAGAAAACCAAAACCCGAAACCCAAACCGAGAATCGATAATATGAACTCGAGAAAAATCAGCCTAATACTGATTATCGGTCGAACCTCTGGCCGAAGGTCGGTCAACCAAACTTCGACAAAAAATACTAGTACTTTCTAGAAACCTCGATATTGAGTTTGAGCTTGCTTTGATTCATCTTCAAGTCATCAAGTGGAGCTAAGACATCTTTTTTGAGAGCTAAGTTTGTGTTGTTTAATATTTGCTCTCATTTACTTGTCTTTTTTGTGATTTATTATCTTGTATTTGGTTTTGTTGATGGTGGTGGTAGCCTTGGTGGTAAGGCATAAGTCCACCCTTGTAATCTAGGATTAGAGTGCCCTTACGAGAGAGTGAGGTGGCGGTAGGAAGGCGGAGACTTTCGGGTGTTGAAATGCCTTCGGTGTGAGGGTGGAGACTTCCGGGTGCGGAAGTGCCCTCGGTGTGAGAACGGAGACTTTCCGGGGGAAAATTCCTCATTGTAAGGAACTCTTAATCTAGTGATTGCGAGTGAAATCCTAACTGGGGTGCTTGGGTAGTGTAGTAGGCATTCGGGTCGAACCACTATAAATCATTTTGTTACATTGATATCTTTTACTTATTGCTTTCGTATTTAGTCTTTAAATTGAGCATTGCCTAAGTAACCTAAAATTGATTAAAATCGGATTTAGGTTAAGATATTAGTTAACACACTACTCACCCTCCTATAGTATAGGCCATTCGACTTACATCCAAGACATTCATCAACCAGTTCTCCTCATCCTAGATCTATTCTAAGACTGAGGACTCCCTTAACTACATAAATTAAACAGGGGAAGAATGAGCCACTGAGGGAATTTATGAAGAGATTCAACATCATGGCCATGGAAATCCCTAACCTCGACCCTCACGTAGAGCTATATTTTATCAAGCATGGCTTGAAGCCTAGATAGTTCGTGGACCAGATAGCTTTATCTAAGTCAAAGACTATGGTCAAGTTTCGGGAACGAGCAGTATGCCACATAGAGCTAGAAGAGCTCAGAGAGGCTAGAAAGGCCGACGGGAAGATTGGCAAAGATGGCACCGAAGACAAGAAGTGAAAAAACCCGACAAGAAGGGAAACATGTGAGATCGTCGAGGGCAGGACGATGATGAAAGGAAGAGATCATCGCCCCGACCTAGCGCTAGATACGACGAATACACCCCATTGAACACCAAAAGGTAGACCATTCTTCGGTAAATTTATGACCTACAACTTCTCAAACATCCCAGCGACGCCGGGAAATAGAAGATACCGCCCAATGCCAATAGAAGCAAGAAGTGCAAGTTCCATCGCACCTATGGGCATACCACCGTGGAATGTGTGGTGCTTAAAGACTAGATCACGAATTTGATATGGGAAGAATGACTCGACTACTACATTAATCGCAGAAGGAGCCATAGTCGAGTTCAGAACGATCATGACTACCGACGCCGAAGTCGAAGTAGAACACTCCCGACCAACACCGGGTGCAATCAAGACAGCGACAGAGCAAATCGACCGAACAATGAGATCTGTGGGGTCATCGACTACATAGCCAAATGATTTGTAGGAGGCGAGACAAGATCGGCCAGAAGAAGGTCCCTCCGGGCCAGTATGGCTGTTGACGGCACAACTCGCCCCCAGAGGTCCTGTGCCAGAATCTCGATAATATCATTCTATGAATCTAATTTCTAAGGAATTAATAAAAACCTACACAACCATGCCGTCATTTTTGTAATTGTTGGCAACTTTATTGTCGGGAAAGTCCTAGTGGACCAAGGAAGCTCAGCCGATATCCTCCTTCACTCAACATTTAGAAAGATGTAGCTGACTAAAGCTTCACTCCATCCCTACAACGAAGACCTAGTAGGCTTCTCGGGAGATCGAGTCAATATTCGAGGCTATGTATGACTGAGGACGATGTTTGACTCCAAGCATGGTCCTGCCTTACACTCCCAGTGAGCTCAGCTTGACCCCAAGCACGGTCCTCAGCCTCATTGCTAGCACTTACGGCCTCAGCACCCTTGAAAGCCAGGCCTAGATTGCGGCCTCGCTCTAAATAAGCAAAGCATGGTCCTACCCCAAGCGCGGTCCTCAATCTCAGTGCCACCACATACGCCTCAGCACCCTTAAAGACTAGGTCCAGATTGCGGCCTCACTCTAAATGATCATGACCCCAAGCGTGGTCCTGCCATATACTCCTCATGAGCTTGGCTTGACCCCAAGCGCGGTCCTCGGCCTCAGCGCCACCACTTGCGGCCTTAACACCCTTGAAGACCGAGCCCGGATGGCAACCTCTCTTTAAATGAGCATGACCCCAACCGTGGTCCTGCCTTATGCTCCTCGCGAGCTCGGCTTGACCACAAGCGCGATCCTCGGCCTTAGCACAACCACTTTTGGCCTCAGCACCCTTGAAGACCTGGCTTGATTGCGGCCTCGCTCTAAATGAGCATGACTCGAAGCGTGGTCCTGCCTTACGCTCCCCACAAGCTTGGCTTAACTCCAAGCGCGATCCTCGACCTTAACACCATTACGACCTTAGCGCCCTCGACGACCACGATATCCCAGCGTCTTCCTCGACCCAGAACGCTGCCTCTAACTCCAAGCATGATCAATTATGGTGCCCTCAATGCCCTATAAAACTCCAAATGTGGCTCTACTTCTAGCCCTGTGCGTGAACGATTTCGATCACTACAAAAAAAAAATAGTAACAAGCTGTTTTTGCCACAGTAGTGATATATAGTGGCAAAAAGATGATTCAGTGGTTAAAAAGTGCTCGCCACCCGTTTGTCACGTTAGGTCTGCCGCTAAAAGTCATTTTTGGCTTTCGTGGAGAGATTTAGCAGATTGCCACAAATTGCAATTTCTTTAGTGGCAAACGAAAAAGTCAAACTACCTCCACTCTATTGTGGCAAACGGAGCTTGCTGACATCACGTATATTTTATGACAAAAATTCTTTGTCACTTATTAATAAATATTTATCATTATTCTACACTTTTTAGAACTCTTTTCGTGACAAAAATATATGAAATTTATCGCTAATATCATGTTACATTTTGTCATTATATATCAAATTTGCTACAAAAGTTTTTGCCACTACATATTTGATCCTTTGTCATGAAAGGTTAAAATGAATTTGCCACTAACACGATTTTTGATTTGGATTATTGCCACAATATCAGTGATGATTTTGTCACTAACACGATTTCAAATTTAAATTATTGTCACAATATTAGTGATGATTTTATCACAATATATGATGACTTTGCCACAACTTCGAGAATTGTAATAAATAAATTTACTACAAACATACAAAATTTAACAAGTAATCATTCATTAATATAATAATCCACATGTTAATTACAGAACCTACAACTTAGAAGGTATACAATCACCTACAAATCCAACCATCAACAATCCAAAATAAGTTTAACATTAATTCAAATACATCAAAAACAACATTGTTCACTAACAAAACATACTCCAAGGTATCTAATATCCATTAAAAAGTTAAAGTAGATACACAAGATAGTTCGTACGCCAAAAGGTACACAAGATAGTCTGTACGCCCAAAAAACAAACAAACACGGCTCCAATAAAAAGAAGTTCTAGTAGGTCCGCTAGGTACGCCTCATTTCTTCTTCTTTTTCTCCTGTAAAAAAAGGGAGGTAAGAACACAATTCATAACCATTACATCAAATAATCAAACTAATTTAAAAATGACATCTTAATGCACAAGGAACATACAAATAAAGGGTTTAAGAAGACTAAAATGTACTCTTACAAGCAAAGAGATTATTTTCTAACAACTTAAGTGATAAATAAACTATCTTAATTATCATGAGATAAAAAACTATATATGATCTGCTGCCACTCCAACCTCTCGACATTTCTTATTTAATGAACAGAACAGAACAGAGCACATAAGTCCTAACACTTGGAAATGACAGCAAAAGACTAAGAAGATTTTAGATCTTGGTGAACTTGAACTGAAGTTAAGTCATTGTTGGGCAATTAAATATTATTCTTAGTGTAAATGATTGACATGATGTATCTAACAATTTAAAACCCAACAAATGATTTTAATAACTTCCAATGCATAAATAAAATTCAACAAGGAGAATAAGTTAAAGGAATGTTGTTGGCAACCAAACTTATTAGGCTCAAAACTTAGTATTTTTAACAAGAATAAGCAATACATTAACTGATTTGACTTGTCTTAGAAACATGTAGAATGGCATCAAATACATTAATTTTGGATACCATAAAAACAACAAGAACGTACTTGAGTCTGAATAAAGTACATAAATATGAAAGTGCAAATGTGCCTTTAAGGACTTTGTCATTGCAACCATATCATTTGTGTCCTTGTCTAACCAACAATGTTACCTGGATATTACTTATGATAATATATTTCATGAATCCTGCATGAACTTGGTTTCAAAACATTGATTGTATAATGGATACACAACATTAACTCTCCTTCCATAATATATGGCTCACTAGATCCAACTGGCATGAATCTGAGTATATACCTGTAGTATACAGAACCATGTGGACATGCCATGCTAGCTGATCAATCAAGAATAGGTAGCATCCAATTTGTGGACTCAGATGCGATTAGTTAATATTTTTTTGTTCATTTTTTATTATAACAAGAAAGATGAGCTGAAAAGGTTGGGTAAGAAAATCCTTCTGGTATTTCAATTGTGATGCACGCCTTGTTTAATGACAGTAACAAAGTTTTTCTTTCTTCTAATTTAATCCACACCTAATTTTACTTTGCATCATACTTTGCCTATCACATGATCATCCATGGAAGCTTACAAAGACTTATAGGTTCCTTTTGCATATTTTATGCATATTCTTTACTTTGCATTATACTTTTCCAATCACATGATTAACCATGGAAGTTTATAAAGATCTATAGGTTCTTCAATATTGTGCACCTTGTAATTTTCCTAGAAGTATGCAATGTGAGTAAATCCATTATTTTTAGCCCGTAACTAATACCAAATTTCAAGTGAATGGAAAGCTTGTAATGTAATGTCACCAAAAAATACAAGCAAGTTTATTGGATACGCTAAATTTAAAGACGGGAAGAAATTCCCAATAATAAATTAAATATGAAACAAAAATGCTAACTATTAACCAAAATTGAATTTGTTTCTTGGATAACCTAAAGCATTCAAGAAATTAAATGAAACCAAAAGATCAAATCAAATATATTCATACTTTTGGTTCAAAAAAACACAACTGGATTTGGATCACGTATGCAGGATAACAACAATCCCTTAGCTTGAAACGGGCTTCACGGAATCACCACCTAAGAGAGAAATTCACTTGAGATAGAAAAAGAAAACTGTGAAGTTCTAAACCTGAAGGTAACTCAAATTAAGTTTAAAGGTTGAAAGAAGTGATTACTAAAAGCTAACTATCAAATGATGAATTTTACGTTGGAATCACATGAATGCAGAAATATTATGAACAAACCTTTAGACCAGGTACATGACAGAAGAAAGACTCTGGTGACTAGAGTGATAATGACCACCATGCCCAACAGCTCCATAAGGAGTTCCTACAGTTAATCCTGAGTGTATAGTTGGAATCTTAGAAAACATTAAATTAGTAAAACCAAACAAAAATAAGAAAAAACATATCAAAGATGAACATCATATTTGCAAAGAAGAAAGAGTCATGGTACATGAACAATGGAATGTACTTATGTAGGTAATATCAAAGATGGAACAAATACAATAGTGGATGGGTAGCAAAAGAACATATCACTATATATATGTGCAGTAGTTTTCAGATTCTTTTGAGTCATCTAGCTTCGGTCAACATCTTCAAGAAGAAATGAAAAAGCCATACAACATAGAGGACAGTGAACAATTTGATACGTTAAAGGAGATATACAATGTGCCAAGGTGGGAAATAGTCAAGGCATGCTTCTAAAGGGAAAAGCTATTGATGAAGAGGAACTAGAACTAGATAATTCATCCGGAGAGAAGGGAATGAATCATGAAAAGGAAAAGGGGTTGATGGTGGTGACAGTGTCGCGGATGACAGACCAGGAGAAGTCGATGAGGAGTAAATCTTTGACGATGCCGACGACGTTCAAGAATTCCGCTAAGGCATCAAATACAAAACTCTATTCCCAATTATGTAAGTGTTCTTCAGCAAGTATTTGTGCTTTCGGCCTGCTGGTCTTCTAGTTCAAATCACCAACAAACATTTAAATGTTTTCTTTTGAACACATAAGAACCATTTAAATACTCTTAGATATAGAATCAAATGTTTAATGAAAATCTGACAATATACCAAGCTAATATATCTAAAACAAAATTCTCAAAAAGTGAAACTAGTTTCTTCTACAAACAATTGAAATTTGGCTATATAGACAGATAGAGTTGTAATTGAAAAAGAATCAGGATACCCAGACAAACCTCCGTGCATATCGTAACTGTTACAACACTCGTTTCCTGGACAGCAAAAATCCTAAGCATCAGAGGATAGACATCATCCGAAGCATCTTCTGATAAATACGATGTTCCACAATTCTCCATTTTTGAATTAGCTTCATAATGCCTGAAGATGAAATAATGCAAACGGAGTATAGGTATTTAGTGCATCTAACTCTACTAAAGCTCAAATAGATCCTTTTTTTCTTTTCTTTTAGCTTTTGACGACGCAGACAAGTTTAAAGAAAAACATTTCAAATTAGCAAGTTTGGAAGTAATTATTTCAAGGAAATTACAGTAATCAAATGAAGCAGCAAATGTTCGATGACAAACAAGAGCAGAAACAACAAAGCCTGCATCCGTTCAGAGACTGGCTCACCATCTGATGGCCATAGACCTCATATCGCTCTGAATCAAGGCGTAGCAGTAGCGTGAAACGCCCTCGTCTTCAGCTACATCACGACTCAAGTTATCGTCGTCGTCACGACGTAGTTATAAAGCAAGATTAGAATCGATAGCGATCGAGGAAGTCGAGGCCATCGCCACTGTATAGGGAATCCCCTGGGGCGCATCCGCGACTGCCTACAGATCCGAATCTTTCGCCTCACGCCACCTCGTAGTCGGAAGCAAAATTGGGGACAGAGCAGAGAGGGATCGAGGGATCGGCGGCGGAAGACAGAGCGGATTTGTGGGATTTTTACGGCAAGGCCGGAAGGAGCCCTAGCTGTGCTGCACACCGCCCGTGGACCGCAAGAAGAGAAGGCCGGAAGGAGCGACGAGCGGAGAAGACAACATATAAAGTGAGTAAGTAACAGCCTAGGTATAAAATCATTTAAAAATTAGTATAAAATTAATTTTAATCGAGTGAGGAGGAATCGGGTGTCGATGCAGGCGACGTATCGCCTGTGAGGAGGAAAAAAGAGAGAGAGGCTTAGCAGGGGAAGAGCTCAAAAGATAAAGATGAGAGAGAGAGAGAGAGAGAGAGAGAGAGAGAGAGAGAGAGAGGCAAACATAGGCGAGCACCTGCAGCTTCGGGGCGAGGGGAGGTGAGCATCGGTAGATCTATTGCGGGCGAGGTAAGCACAGTCGATAGAAGAGCACCTTGAGGGGAGGCGTCGCAGTGAAGGGGGGAGCAGATATATTTCTATATAAAATATTTAGAGACTAAAATTTTATTATAAATATAGTATAAGAGATATTTTTTTTTGTTTGGCTCAAAATTTTATATTTAGAAATAATTAATTAATTGTTCCTAAATATTTGCTTCTAATAGAGACTTTTGTTACTATGCATCTGCAGCATCTCATTAACACCACATCTATCCAAAAATAATGGAGCTATTCTAAAGAACCATGGTGATGTAGGATAACTGATATACTAAAAAAAATGAATAGAGAAAAGAGAGACTTGAAAACAACATGGTGATTAGCAGGCAAAGGGAAGCACTGGAAATGGCGGGGCGATTAAAGGGCGGAGTAGAGCAGCAATGTATGGAGATGAGCAAGGTAAAAAGGGGAAATTACAAGTCGGGATTTTTTTAGTCGGGAGATAGATAAAATGGGAGGAATTATTTTTATCAGCCAAAAGAGAAGAGGATTTTTTTTTGCTAATTTTTTATTTTTAAATTATTTTACCAACTATGACACACGTAATTTGTCACAATAAATAGTTTTATATCTATGATCAACATATTGTCGCAAATAGTTGCCACAGAATATCGTGACAAAGTTGTGACAAAAATATTGTCACAAACGTTTGCCACAAAATATCATGACAAACTTGTGGCAAAAAATTTGTCGCAAACATTTGTAATGGTAGAATATTTTGAATCAATGGCAAAACTTGTTGTCATAAATTTTAAAAACTATAAATTTTGAACATTGACTCAATCATTAGTGACAAACATAATGGCAAATTTAAAAAAAATATCGCAAATTGTCCGAACTTACACTATTAATCACAAAAATAATTTTGCCACAAATTTCATCGCAGATTTAACCTTCTATGGCCAATTGTTATTGGCCACTCCAAATTTTTGCCACAAATTCTTTTTTTATATATAGTGGATGAAGGTTGAATTTGAAGGGTTGGCGGCCCTACGAGCGATTACTGAGTAGGTAACCCCGATCCTAAATTTACCTTTAATAAGAATTTGTAGGGGTGAGCATCGGTCGGTTCGGTAAATTAACCGAATCGACCGATCGGTTAACCGAACCAAAATTTCACAGAAAATTTTACCGTTTACCGAACTGAATATTTCAGTTAACCGACCGAATTAACCGAAAAATTTTGGTTCGATTCGGTTAACCGGCCGAATTAACCGAAATGTGTTTCATATGAATAAAATTTGAGATGTCGTAAGCTAATACATAAAACAGAGAATGTAGTGTATAGAAAACATAAAATTGAGATGTTGTACAAGCTAATACATAAAATTGAGATGTTGTACTTTAAGAAAATACCCTAACTAAGTCAAATAATTACAGAATACACAAGATGAACCAGAAAACTCAGTGTTCCAACAAAATTTTATATGAAGATTCTAGTACAGAGCAACAACATTTCCACATAAATATTATCCAGCAAAATAAACACTTCACTGTTTCCACATAAACATAACACATCAAAATTTTGTTGCAGCATCAATATCTCCAATTCTCCATTCTTCAAATAGTATTTATCCACCATTACCCTTGCAGTAGTAGAAAATAAAGCAATTTAACAAATAGCAGGAACTAAATACTAAACTGATCATAAATCATTAAATTTCCATTAAGAAAGAACCTTTTAAATGTTACAAAAATCACCAAGGCAGTATAGATTGCTAAACCTACCTTTTAAATTGTCCCTCAGCCAGGCAGCCAGCCACCTTAACTTCTCACCTAAGGTTTCAAACAAAATCAATGTATAAATTGCTAAACCTACCATTGCTAAACAAAATGAAACACAATTTAAATTTCCAACCAAGTAAATTAGAAATGTTACCAAATACCAACCAAGTAACCAACCATTCTCAGTCATCTCAGCAACCTAACCAAGTAACCTGTAACGTTCAATCCACTTGACTTTGCAAAATAGATAACTTGAATCATGGGTGAGATACTATAGTTAATACATCCCCCAATTTGCTTGTGTAGTGGCTTAATGATCACCCACAGTTCCTCTCAAATCCTCTCTACATTGCTAGAGATTCATGCTAAAAAGATTATGCCCATTGTGGCTCAACTAGTATTGGATGGTAACCTCTAATTAACTTCTTGTCTACATATTTTGATACTATCTTAACAATGTGCAATAAACTTGTACAGATAAGAGAATGGTCATAGTCCTTCACCCATGGACATAGTCTCTCAGGCTTATACATTGAGACATAGTCTCTCAGGCTTATACATTGCAAAGTCGAGTGAATAATCAATTGTCTTTAGTATAAAATTAATGAAAATATTATCTTTACTACCAATTGTCAAAACTGTTGGTAGTAAACAAGCTTGCAATACTATGAGAAATGTAAACATTCTGTAAACTTGAACAATAATGTGTAAAATAGCAAAATAAACTGAAATAGAAGCAGATGGTTAGAAGATATTATCTTTCAAATGTCCTAAGCAAATAAAGCATTGAACTAGAAGCTAAGCAGGCAAAGGCACCTCATGGAACATGAAATATTAAGGAAGGATGATTGGAGATTTAACCATATTCAAGCCACTCATATAAAACCGCATCACAGTAAGTGCATATAAAACTAATAGCATATAAAACATATTTGCCTCTATTGGTTGCTCTTCATGTGGTACATTCTGGTGTACTAGACATATCTAAAAAATACAATGGTGTAGGCAATTATTCAAAAATATATAGAACTTAAGTGTTCTTTTTCATCAATAATTGGCTCGAGAGAAGAGAAAACAGGAAAACAAAATAGATATATTCAACTATTTTGAAGCCATTGCCATGTAGAATTAGAAACAGAAATGAGAATAGCAAATAAAGTAGCATTCGATAACCTAAGTAAACATTTGATTGCAATGAACTAAATACCAACCAAGTAACCAACCATTCTCAGTCATCTCAGCAACCTAACCAAGTAACCTGTAACCAACCATTTAAAAATTAATTTTATAAACAGCAAGATTTTATAAAAATTAATTAATTAATTTCGATTAACCACAAGCTATACACTTAAACAAAAACTCACTGAGTCACCGAGTTAAAACTCTTCAACTTGTAACCGCACTCGGGCCAACTATACTCAATCCAATAATTGGCAAATCTAATTTTTTTAAATAGACAAACATATTCAATTAATAATATGCACATAAAATTAAACAGAATATATAAAAGAATATATATAAAAATAGAGTACCATTTTCAAACTTCTCAACTTCTGTGATATCTTCTTCAACATTCAATCCATTAGACTTTCGAATCCAATCTTGTGCACATATCAAAGACTCAACCACCTTCGGAGTCAAAGAACTTCTAAATGGATCAAGAACCCTCCCGCCAGCACTAAAGGTAGATTCGGAAGCCACTGTGGATATAGGAACAGCCAAGATATCTCGAACCATGTGTGAGAGGATCGAAAATCTCTCGGAATTAAGCTTCCACCACTTCAGAATATCAAAATCATCCTTATTTTCCTGCAGAGCCTCATCTAAGTACATATCAAGTTCAGACTTTGCATGAACATGTCCACTCTCAATTCTTCGTTTCTTGGCAATTAACTTGTAATGTCCTCTTGGTCTATTACCAACCGATTCATTACTTGAAGTAGTGCTTGATGGACTTGTTTCACTTGAATGACCACTCTCAATTTGTAACGTATTCTTGTACTCCTTGGAAATATCATAAAGTAACATCTTCACTCTTTCAAATAGTTCAGTCCCTTCATTTTCATCATAAATATCACAAAAAAAAACTTCCATTGCCATGAATTTCTCACGAGGATCAAGTACAACAGCGAAGAAAATGATTTTATTCATTCGATCAACGTTTCCCCAATATTTGTCAAACTTTGTCTTCATCTTTGTACCCATTCCCTTCACATTTGAATCATCGCTTCGAGTCCATTCTAGGATTGCGCTGAGTAGGTCACTAATTTCAGTCCAAAATGTGTTAGATGTAACATATAATGAACCAGAAACACGTATTGTGGTATCATAAAAAAGCCCTAACATAGTGATCGTTCTCCTCACGACATCCCAATCCACGAAACCCTTTGAATTTGCATCCACCTCAACTCCGAAGTATAGATCTTCTAATTCAAATCTTTCAAATGCCTTCTCATATTTCTCAGCTACACTCAACATCAAGTAAGTAGAATTCCATCTGGTGCACACAAAACACAATGTACTCTTACATTCAACTTGCACTGATTCAGCACACTCCTTGAATTTCTTAAGCCTGGCTGGAGAACTTCTAATATATTTCACTGCCTCCCTGACCCACCTAATTGCAGGATCCAAGTCCTTTAAGCCATCTTGCACAATCAAGTTAATTATATGAGCTATGCACCTCATGTGTAAGTACTTGCCATTTGCAATAGTAGTCCCCCAGTTAATAAATTTTCGCTTCAAGTGCTCAACAGCCACATCATTTGAACTGGCATTGTCTACTGTAATAGTGAACACTTTATCTATCCCCCACTCTAGTAAGCATATCTCTATTGCCCTGCCAATAGATTCACCCTTATGACTAGAAATTGGACAAAAATTTAAATTTTTTTTGTGCAGTTTCCAATCCCTATCAATGAAATGAGCTGTGATGCATATGTAATTGATTTGTTGAATGGATGTCCATGTGTCAGTTGTTATGGAAATTCGTTGATCATTCTTTTTCAAATAATGTTTCAGCTTCAACCTCTCATCCGTATATAACTGAAAACAATCACGTGATACAGTCCATCTTGAAGGGAATTTAAATCTAGGACATGCATTATGCATAAACTCTTTAAAGCCTTCACATTCAACAAATTTAAATGGCAACTCATCAACAATTATCATGCGTGCAAGACTTTTTCTAATAGCAGCTTGATCAAACTTTCAAGTAGATAACATACCCGTACTTTCATCATCTCCCGATGGTTGCAAAGACAACTGTGATTGTGTTTTATCTTCATTCCCCGGTATCTTCTTACACGTTTTCACATGGTAATTGAGTGCACTTGTCCCATTTTTCTTTGTATCTACAGCATATTCTTTCTGACAATACTTGCACTTGCCTTTGATATCCCCTTTCTCTTTATCAACATAAACTTCAAAGTATTCCCACACTTTTGACCTTTGTTTTGGGCCTTTTGGCGGCAATGTTGTTTTTCCGATTTCATTGCCGCTTTCATCGCTTGCGGGTGTAGATATTGGTTGTGCTACTGCTGCTAGTGTATTTGAATCTGCCTCTTCTTGAGAGTTGGACATCTAACATTTATTTCCATTCAATACAAAACTTGATATAAATAGTAAAAGCAAGCTGCTATAATGAAAATAAGATACTTGCAAGTTATAATGAAACAAATCTACACTATCAAGTAGACTTATAACCACTTGCAAATCTACATTCTACACAGACTACTATCTTGTAGATTTGTTTCATTATATCTACACTATCAAGTAGACTTATTAAATCTACACAGACTACTTACTACTATCCGACTTAAAATCTACAATTCTACACAGCCACTCCGGCCGGTCGGCACTATCAAATCTAGTAATCTACTATTATATGCTTAAAAATACAAATCAACTAGGTATTTTAAAAATTTAACCTTGCTTAAGATTGAAGACCGGTTGTCGGCTGATGAGGATGTCGGATGTCGAATGCCCCGGGAAGTAGATGCTCACCCCTAGTCCCCTACTGCCGCTGGCCTGGAGTCCTGGACGCCGGATGAAAAGAAGAGTTTGCGATTTGGCGAGGGCCGATTTGGGGGGGAGGCGACTTGGTGAGTGCGATTTGGGGGTGAGGAGGCAACTTGGTGAGTGCCGACCGGCCGGAGTGGCGGAGTACCGCGTTGCCGACCGATCGGGAAGCCGAGTGGGGGAGCCGGGCTGCCGTCGTTGCGAGTCTGCGACGCTGCGTTCGCCCCGGCGTCGCCCGCCTGTGTAGTTAGGGCCGGCTGATGAGGATGTCGACTTGTCGAGTGCGAGAGACGGAGAGAGTCGAGTCTGTCGAGAGACAGAGACTGAGAACATTAGGTTAGGATTAGGAATCGGGTCAGGCGGCGGGGCGAGTACAGGGTAAGTGGGTATCGGATTTAATCGTTTAAGGTATTAGTGTTTGGGATACATATGTAATTAATTGAATTGTTGGGGGTAAAATGGTAATTTTTTTTAAAATTTCGGTTAATTCGGTTAAAACCGATTTTTTTACGGTAAATTAACCGAACCGAACCGAAAACCAAAATCTCAGAAAAAATTAACCGAAAACCGAACCGAAATTAATTCGGTAAATTCGGTTCGGTTAATTCGGGTTCGGTTCGGTTCGGTCGGTTTCGATTCGATTTCGGTGAATCGGATAATTCTGCTCACCCCTAAGAATTTGGTCTCAACCTGAAGATCTAAGGGCGGTAGACTACCCTAAGAGGCAACTACCTACTAGCAGACATCAACAAAAGAAGCACCATAATGCTCTTCAGTCCTAGTGGCTACCAATGAGGTAACGTTGGCTAAGGCAAAATGGCCCTAAGCCCCACCTCGACTCCAGAAGAGTTGGCCGACCAAATGGTGTCGACACCTGCCCAACACATAGCTCACAGTGTGCAAATACAACGAAAATAATACAAGAAAATATGACAGAAAGTAATAACATCCAGAAATATATCTATAGGCCCACGAGGGGCAACAATGTCAAACACCCACAAAGAGCGAATGTTAAAAGCCCGAAAGGGCAACAATCTAAAGCCAAACAATACGCTATTACAATGCAAGGGTCGAATGGTTCAAATTACAAGCTTACTAAGGTGAGGATGGAGGAACATCGACGGCTACAGAGGGGGCATCACCCGGAGAGACGTCGATTGCCATCATCGAAGGGGAGGTCGGCTCAAAAGCAATCACGACGGACTCTTCCTCAGTTTCTTTCGCAGCGCAGAAACCTCCTCCTTGACCACGTCGAGTGGGTCGACCAAGGCACCATCCCTAGTCTCCTAGAGGTATCCGGCCTTTGAGATGTTGGCTCTCAGGTTGAGAAATTTGGTCTGCTCCAGTGCCTTATCAAATCCCACGCCATATTGCAAAACAGCCTCATGCTGATAGCCGTCAACCTCACCCTCAAGTCTATGAACTTCCCCCTCAGGCCTCTAAGCATCAGCCCAAAAGGCGGCAACCTCGGCTTTTAGCTTCATCTCCACCTCCACCGTGGCACTAACCTTGAGTTCCGAGGTGACCAGCACCCTTTCCAGATATTCGACCTTCCTTCTAAGAATGTCGACCTCCGCCCAGGCCTCCCCCACCTATTCTGTGGCATCGCCGAGAATACTCATGAAATATGGGATTTCATCATCTCTTGCCTTTTGAGTCTTCTCTATTTCTCCCAGCCTGACCTTCAGAGATTTGACGTCCTGACTCCGAGCCTCAATCAACTCCAGCTTGGATGATCTATCTTTCTCCCGCTGCCTCACCAGGCCAGCTAGTCAGAGGCCTGAACCTCAATATACTTGATCATCTCGGACGAGCCTACCTCCTCGAGCAAGCTGACCACAACGTCTAGCAGAAGATGTTGATCGTCAAAACAAATCCCCTCATAACATAGGGAGTCAAATGTTATGCCCATAAATCCAAAAATAATATTTTATTCCTTAGCAGGGGACCGCGGGCCCGAGTTAGCGTGAATTGGCGTATAGTCGCAGAATTTAATTCGAGTAAGCTTTATATATGGGAAAAAAATTAGGAAAAATATATTTATGTTATTTTTGTGATTTAGCATACTAGAATGATAAAGGGTCTCAAGAAAAATTTAGCAGTTCAATCAAAACTCGAATCGGAGTTAGAATGAATTAGTTATAGATTTTAGAAGTCGGACGAATAAGTGAGGGCATTTTGGTAATTTGGGCCAGCTAGGGCCCATAAATAACCAAAGTGGGACACACAACTATTGTTTCCAGCCACACGCCACCCAAGAGAGAGATAGAGAGGAGACAACACCAAGAGGAGGGGGAGCCGCCGGAGCCGGGATTCGTGGGTTCGACGGAGTTCAACGTAGGAAGATCCTCCGCTTCTTCTTCCTCCCCGATTTCTTAAAAAAGGTGAGTAGATTTGCCCTCTTTTTCCCCTTTTCTTCATCCATGTTGTGCCGCCCCTTTGACATGGGGATTCCGTCATTTTTCGTTGGATTTTTTGTGAATCGAATTGGATATTCGTATTGAGAATTCTATCATGATCGCAACGGTTCTATTGGATGAATTATTGGGCAATTTGGCCGCCCCTTTTTCCTTGCTGTGCGCCCCCTTCTTCTTCCAATTCTTGATGTTTTCTTGAAGATTCTTGATGGTTGTTGAGGTTTCTTGATGTTTGCTTGGGATCTTGAGGAAAGGAAGGGTTTTGGGGAAGAACTAGGGTATGTCGCCCCCTTTATGGTCCTTTTGGAGCCCTAGGGTGGCCGACCAATTAGGGACAGCTTTGGAAAAAATAAAAATAGTATTTTTATACCTTAGGGGCATACTTTAGGATACATTGAATATCTTCTACACTTTAGAAAAATTATAGAGACATACAAGTAGGGAATTGAGTACCCTAGAGACCCTAGAACCCTAGGACAACTTTAGGGTGAGCCAATCCTTAGGGAACCCAAGGGGCCGAACCCTCTATGCCCCTAGAGCACTCGGGTAGTGGGGAAGGCCGGCCCTAGGGTACACGGCTAGGGGAGGGCTAAAGTCGGGCTTAAACCGCATAGGAAAATTAAGAGGTATTGCATTATTTACATCTTATACATATTTATTTTTCCTACGATGTTTAGAGGTGTTGTACCTTAATTTCATGCTCATTGTGTACCCTGTGAATTCATGATTTGAGCATCACTATTTATATATATATATATATATATATATATACACGTGGTTATGATGTATTACGGGAGGAGGCGGAGATTGAGGTATGTTGTGGATATACCCCTATTTACTTGTTGTTCCGCACACTTTACCTTATGTCTATATTCCCTGCGTGTGTGATGTTGTGGTGTGATTGTTGCATTTCCCGGATGCCTTGCTGGTGAGGGGAGGGTATGCCCCAAAGAGACAGTGTTGGCCTAATTTTGGAAGTCCGACTGGTGAGGGGAGTTCATACCCCCAAAGAGACAATCTAGAGACTCGACCAGTGAGGGGAACGTATGCCCCAAAGTGAAGGATCGAAAGAGTCGAGTCGGTGAGGGGAGAGCATACTCCAAAGAGACGACACTGGCTGGGTGGTAGATCGGAGGCCGCACCGACTACCTACCCTATGTGGTGATGAGGACCGACGGGTCTGGTTGAGCATGTGGATGGTTGCATTGTGCATAATATATGTGGTGGTATTTTCTTGCAAGTTGCTATATGTTAACGAAGATGATTGCGCTGCTAAAATAAATGCTCAAAATAAAATTATGCTTTATGTTCTTATGCTTACCTGTATGCTTTTGATTATTGCACAATGATGATGACGTTGTGAAAATTGAGGACTGATCTACTCACTAAGTCCCAATAGGACTTACCCCCTCATATATGTTGTTTTGCAGTACTTGAGCAAGATCAGAGAGGCACTAGGGTGCAGTAGCACGGCTGGTGGCGGCAGTGCAGCGGGTCTTGTGACATGTCGTGGTCGAGGGAGATACCTGAGTCATTTTTACTTCTTTTGAGTCGTTGAGTCATGTCGAGTCAGTTTATTTATTTGAGGTGTCTTGTTTAGTAATTAAATTTTAGTAACCAATTTGAACATTTGTTTCTTTTTTGTTGAGTTGGTGGTCTAGGATTTATTTGAAAATAAATGTTTCTTTTTAAATCCTTGAGATATTATTAAATATTTAGTTCTGATTTATGTGCTCATGTGGTTTGGTTTGAGTTAGGCTTCAGGGTACGTGGCGTACCCTGGTTGGTCATATCTGATTTGGGGTGTGACATCAAACTTAGCTAGGGCGTTTCAGACATACAATCTTCGCTAAGCCTGGGGAAGAGTAGCCATAACAGGGTGCTACTCTGCTTGGGAATCCTCCGCTAACACCGTCACTATCGTTGCCACAACCATGACATGCTCTAGGGGAATAACTTCCTGAAGGGGCAGATCCTCCTCTAAAATGACAACGTTCGGAGCCATGGCCCTCTTTCTTCGATTGAGGGGAGGAGAGGAAGGAGAAAGAGAAAGAGAAGGCAAAAGAACCTGCGGCCTGTCCGACCCCCTTAGTCCAAGAGACCGAGATCGAGGTCCTGGAGTCCTTACCGGTTTTAATAAGGGTGGATGACGTAGGACATCGATTGTCGGTTCCTTCCCTTTGGCGACTGTTGAGGCTTTCCCTTTGAGCTCCTCCAACCTGGACCAAAAGGATGACAGATTCAATTTCGAGGCCATCTCGCCTGTAAAGAGAAGTCTAGAATTAGCAAAACAGATACCCTACGGCCTCAAACTTACTTATGGATCTAGAGGACTTGCCTTGGTCCCACCTCAACAACTCTTTACAAGAAAAATGAGTAGAAGGCTCACACGGGTCTAAAAACCTAATTACCATCCTCTCCTCAAGCGGAATGGCCTCCTCCTCCAGGGTCAAGATAGTGGTCGGACTCTGCCTCCAAAACAAGGAAAACTTCTTCGTGCCCGACACCTCGTCCAAAAAGAATTGCTACTCACTCGGCCTCGACCTCACCCTGAAGAATTGCTTCTTGAAGTTCTTGTAGGAACTCCTGAACAAGCCGAAAAGCTTCCTTCCCGTGATGCTACTAAAGGACACCCACAGGCCCTTTTGTGCCCTCTTGGTTTGGAAGAAAGAAAAGAACACATTAAGGCTCGGCTTGACATCGAGGAGCTACATCAAAATTTCAATGCAGCGCGCAGACAAACGCCTAGCTGATCGGGTGAAGCTGCGTTGGGGCGACATTCGCTTGGATTAATACCCTACATTCAAAATCAATAAAGGGTAGTTTGATGTTGAAATCCTCAAACATGGTCCAATATACAAATAAAAACTCAAGATCCTTCCTGAAATTGAAGACCCTATCGTTCGAAGAACATGGAAGACTCTTGAAGGCATCCTCGTCATTGGAATGAGAAAGTAACGCGCCTTTGCAAAAGGCCTTAATGTCGCTTGAGCTGGTCATCACCGAGCTATGTCACCTTATCTCATCATGGACCCACAAGTAAGGGTCTGTGGCCTTACCCGACTCACCTACTACCAACTCAAGGTTAACGTCTTCCTTCCCCATCAATCCGACAAAATTAGAAACCCTAATGAACGATGGATGAGTTAGTACAACTTATCAACCTAAGGCCGACCCTGACAAAATGAAAATAAAAGGTCAGGTCACGAAGACTTAGCCGGAATGGATCACAGTCGACGAGGCAAATAACAAAAGTGGTAGCATCGCCGACGAAGGTCTCGGGAGCATAAATGAGAAACAAATAAGAACTTGGAACGCAAGAAACTCAAAATGAAGGAAAGGAATGAGCTTTATAAACCAGGAAGGGACAACCACCTCATCAAACGAATGATAGTCATGCTTAGATAGCAGATTAAATCATGGTTGATTGCCACATCAAGGGCAGATACTCAAACGCCTCAACCATGAACAGCTAGATCTCTGCGCCATGATTACTCCTTGTTAGAATTAAATGTCAGAGAAAACAAGCAATACCGGGAGGTCGACATGTGGAAAGAGCACTCCCTCTTCCTGTGGCCACCATACTAAGCACAGAAATCGAAAAATCGTAAAACGATAGAACCTTGATACGCTAATCTCACCTACATCGGTAAATCATCTAAGGACAAAACTCAACATGAGTTCGCATACCAAAGTCCGACCGAGGTCAGTTACTCGAAACATATAGAGAGCTAGACAGGCAAACAAAAGTCGGCACACTATTATAGCTCGACACGAAGTCCTCGGACTCTAATCAAGCTTGGGGATTGTGGACTAGACTAGCTCTTTGCACCCAGCCAAACCAGGACTAGAAGCGCCCATATTCATGAACCAGACTCAGATCAAATCAACTACAACTTAGCTTGGGGGCTCCACTTGGCCAAACAAGGATATCAACATCCTTCACTTATTAGCAAGGATTCGACAGTAATGAGTTCGTCATCTTTGGGATAAACTTAGACCTATTCAGGGCATATCCCCGCGAGATTCTGGGAGACATCATCGTTGAACACCTTGATCTGCCTCATATAACAGATACAACGCACATCAGGTGGACTCTCAATTCCATTTTCAAACCCATAATTTAGGATTCTCTCTCACTTGAGCGTCAGAATGTCTTTGCAGGTCACTACCGGAGCCGCGCTGGATCAAGGAGACGCGGAGACTTGCAACATCCCTGACTTCAGGTGAGAACTCAAGGTGTGATATTCACCTAGGTTATGATCTTTGTAATTTAAAAGCGTGTGATTTCACATGCATGGAGTACTTCTAGGTGATATTCATCTAGTAGGAGATTGATCACAGGAGGGCCATGATAATAATTCTAAATATTGATATACAAAAGTTAAGGCCATGTATTTATATATATAAGTTTATATTTCAGAGAAAATAGGCCCCGTTTGTCAAAAAAAGAAAAAAATCATTAATATGTATCTTTTTTATTTAATCTGATGATCATATATATGATCATCTGGCCACAATTATCTTTTTATTAACGAAGTATAAATTAGAATAAATCAATAATTGTTGTTTCACAACTCATAAAATTTTCACCAACACGCTAATTATGTCAATTTTCATTTTTTTCACTCAAATTGAGCAATGTTAACATGTTCATTTTTTTTAGTTTAGTTTTACCTACTAATTTAATTATTTTAGTCAACAAACTAATCATGTTAATCAACTAACTAAAGACAAATTAACCACTACAACTAATACCTATTTCAACGGTAGAAAAATTTCGATGTCAACTAAAGGTATCTAAAGGTAAAAAACAACAAAACTTATAACGTACAGGCATTTCGGTGCCTACTGTAGGCGCCGAAATGTATGCATGATATTTCGGCGCCCTCACATGCGTCGAAAAATACCGGCGCCCAATACTGGTGCCTTCAGCACCGGTAGCTGTGTTGGTGCAGGTACGACTAGCTCGCATCCGCCCGAGCGGGTAATTAATCGGGCGTGCGAGCACGCGAACCCGTACCAACTGGGTGTGCTTGCCCATGCAGGAGGCAAGAGATTTATCATCTCCTCCAATATTTTTTTTTTTCTTCTATTTATTTCTACCCTCCGCCCGCGATCTCGTCCTAGCTCCTCCACGATAGTTCCATCTCCGGCCACCAGTTGCGAGCACTCGTCACCGCCGGCCGGTTGCCCCGCCAAATTTAGCGCATCCATCACCCTCACGCCCAATGCGTCATCTACAATGAGTACAATTTCAGCAAGCTCCGACTGTGGCAGCTCATCGAGTACCACAAGGTCATCTTCGTCGATACCGACATCCTCATCCTCCACAATCTCGACCTCCTCTTCTACTTCCTCTAGATCTCCACCGCCGGCAACAACGACGTCATCTTCAACTCCGGTATCATGGCCATCGAGCCGTCGAATTGCACTTTCCGGGCCGTCATGGAGTGCCACGATGACGTGGTATCGTACAATGGCGGCGACCAGGGATTCTTGAGCGCCCAACCACGGTGGGTGAACTTCCTGAAGAACATCTGGTCAAACACAACGTAGAGGCGAGCATGAAGAACCGCCATTTCACCCAACTCACCGCCAGAGCATGAAGAACCACTTCTGGTCAAATTGAATTTCGCCACACGCAGAAGTCGAGTAGGCGCACAATCAATTCTGCTCATGCTCGAATTCGCGTGTAGCGAAATTCTTTTTTTAAAAAAAAAAAAATATCGACGCTTGTGACAAGCGCCAATGTAATTTTAATTTTATTTGAATCATATTGACGCCTGTTAGAGGCTCTAATATGTTAGATATATATATTGGCGCCTTGTCAGATATTAATATGTCAAATTCAGTTATTGTAAGTAATCTTTTTTTTTCGTCATATGTGCAGGCGTTCGTATGAATACTCCTAACATAAAAGTCAAAATATAATACTGATTTTGCACCGAAGTTTCAGTGATTCGTTGTAGAACGTATATATGACCACATTATATTAATTATAATGTGGTTTGAGCCAAAAAAAGTGAAATATATATAGTACGCAGTTCGAGCCACAGCTAAATTAAAGAAAAAGAAAAAAATCTAGATCATATTTAATAATTAACCTCCCAAAAACAATCACTATATACAAGGCATAGGACTTAAAAGTTATTTTCAAATTTGCAACAAGTTTCTAATAAACAAAATCTAAGTTCAGATAAAATTTTATAGAGATTTTTATAACTATATATTTGTATGATTAAAGTTTGGATAAATTACGTTGACCTCCCCTGAGATTCAGTGAAATTATATGGACATTTCTTCTATTTGTTCAGGTGACACTTATCTCCCTTGTAACTAACGGTATTAAATGCAATATGTGATTTTTTCCTTATGTCCCTTGCTGAAAAATCATTAACATGTATGCATAAAATAATTGAATAAATATTTTAAAAATAAAAATTTAAGAAATTATTTTATTATTTAATATTTTTCACGAAATTATTGCTAGTTGGATGTGAAAATTAAAATGTTAAGCACTTATGGGATGAAAATATGAGATAATGTGGGTTAAATGATATAAGGGTGAAAATATATCAAGCATGTGCAAAGCACATGACACACTCCACTAACAATTTTCGTTAGTATAAGAGGTTTGTGTAATTTTTTATAAAACTCAAGGAGTCATAAGATAAAATTATAAATAGAAAATTTTAGAAGAGATAAGTGTAATTTACACTTAAAAATTTTTTTTTTATAGCTAGACAAATTATACCCTACTAAACTAAACTTCTATGTGTGATCACGATTATGTCCAAGTGGCCCAGCGCCAACATTCAAAAATATTTGGCAAGTTCTAAATCTTAAATCTTTGATTTTTCTTATCTTCCCACAACTATGTAATAATATATTTCATTTGCTTTAGTAACAAGATGAAATTTTTACTGACAGATTTTTATAAGATAGCGTCGGTACGAAATTAAAAAAAGCAATTTGAAAATGATTTTCATTTATATAATTACATACTGAAGTTAATCAAAGTGACTTATACACTTGAAGAAAATTCAATTTCTATGGTGACTATTGGTGGCAATCAAATGGTGTGAAGCTTCAAACTATAGAGGTAATTATCAAGCAACAGTAACATACAACGAGTAAATAAAGGAATGAATGAATTGATAAAGTAACATACAGAGAGTAAATAAAGGAATAAATGAATTGATAAATAAGTCAGGTTACATAGCTATTTATAGTTTCAATACAAGGTAACAGTCCTACACCTGTAAGATGAGAAAGATGAGTTCATGAGGACTATTATAGTAGTGCTCAATTATACCGGGCTGATGCAGACTATTCTGGAGAGTGATTTATGATTAATCATTAAAGCTAAATACTTTATTATTAAGACTTAACTACTCCATTACAAACGCTATACATAGGGAAAGGAGAATTAACTATTTATTCAAGTCGAACAATGAATGGAGTGTTGTGATCATTCACTGGCATCTGAAGTCTGAAGGCAGGCATTAATGTTTGGAAGCATATATTTCTGAAGTCTGATGCTGCAGCAGTTCCCATTGTTGTTTGCTGCCCTCAAGAATCGAGGTGCATGATGGCACAGCTAGCTGTCGTCTCTGCCCGCACTAGCTGTTATTTATTTTTAGCGTTGAAATCCATGAATATATATTGTTACTCAAGAAAATTAATAAAAGAGCATAAAATTATAACAAATTGAAAAGGAATGCTTAATTGCACGCATTGACATGCATGTTGTTTCGAAGATCGAGCTTATTGCCATTTGCCACTTCAACGTCAACTTCAAATGTAATACGTACTCAAGAGATCTCACTCGCATCTTAAAACTTATACTTATCATCACCTCTCTATATATTTAATAAGAATTAATTACGTAAATCATCATCATTATTTTAAAATTTAGTTAACCATACCATATACTATTTTTTTAATTTTGACATTATACATATGGACTGAACTAGCTCTCTGAACCCGGTTGAATCGATCTCGAGAACGCCCCAACCCATGAACCAAGCTCAAATCAAGTCAACTACAACTCAATCCATGAGCTCCACCCGGCCAAGCTAGGATATTAACATCCTACTTTTATCATCAGAAATTTGACAATAATAAATTTGCAATCTAGGGAATAGAAATAGACCTATTCAAAACATATTCCGGTGATATTCGAGGAGAAATAGTCGACAAATACTCATACATCCCTCATAAAATAGAAACAACGCACAACAAAGTAGACTTTATTCCAATTTTCATACACGTACACCATCTGAAATTTTCTCTTACTTGAGCGTTAGAGTATCTTTGCAGGTGATCACCACCGGAGCCACGCTGAACTAGGAGACGCAGAGGCTTGTAGCACCATCGACATCACGCGAGAACATATATTTGCTGTAATTTAAGTGACATAATTTGTAAGTTGAAATAATTATTTTTTGCAAATACCCTACTATGTTGACTAGATTCATCCACCTTTGATGGACGGCCCCCTAATAAGTTTTTTTAGTAATAAAAAATTAATCACATATAGAAAAAGAATTAACTTAGATGTCTCATGAATATCAAACAATAACTATAATGAAAGTATTTTTACAACACATGCATATCCAAAGTATTAATCATATACATTAGCTAGATTTACTTAAAAATAGCATATTTCTAAATAACTTCCTATGAATGTAATATTAACATGTCCTATAACAAAATCCGCCAAAATATATATATTATTATTTCATTATTTTATATATAAGACATTTAAATATTGTATATGTTATTGTACTAGCTGGACTAGCTCTTTGGGCCCGACCAAATTAGTCCCGAAAGTGCCCCAACTCATGAATCAGACTTAATTAGATTGAACCAATTACATCTTAGCTTGAGGGCTCCACTCGGTCATACAAGAATATCAACATCTTTCATTTATTATCAGGAATTCGATAGTAATTACTAAGCACATAATCTTATGGATAAAAGTCGACCCACTCAGAGCATATCCCTGCGAGATTCTGGAAGACATCATCGCCGAACGCCCCGACCACGCTGGATCAAGAGACGCGAAGGCCTGAATTACCCCGACTTCAGGCGAGAACAATTATAATATTTAATATATACAATAACTATATAAGCTATTTTATATATACACTACTTAATAATATATAACCATTATATAGTATATTAATAGTACAAAATTATATAATATTACAAATTAAATATTTAAAAAACTTATAATGATTTTAGAGACTATTGCAAAAACCATTTACAAAGTAATTTTTGAGAAAACAATATCATAGAATTTTGATATGTGACCAGAGCCACTTACATAATCCTAGTGTGGTCAAATTCTTTCGTCGAATATGATAGCATAGCAAGTGAGAAAGAAAGTCAGATGAATTTTTTTTTATTTGGTATAACTCCAGATATAACATCAATTTTATTTTATTAAATATTTGTTTCTAATTCAAGTATCAAACAAATAAGATATTAAAAAATATCCTTATCCTATTCCCTTTACCAGATAAAAAAAAATGCCCTTAGAGTGATTTTTCTTTATTATAAATATATATAGATAAAACATGCATATTGGATCTCCAAAATAATGATCCCGATTAATACTTCTCCTAGTAAATTTGAATCCTACGTGAAAAAAACAAGTTTACTAGCTGGAACCACTTTAATTATGGCAAAATTCAATTTTTTATTTTATAATTGACATATCAAGTTGATTTATAGAACACTTTTTTTTACCCTCCCCAAAAGTGACAGGATGACATAGCCAAAATGTAGTAGTGTTTTATTTTAATATATTCATAATCTTACATATATAGTTTTTAAACTAAAGAGTCATGTGGAAATAGAAGGATGTGATATGAGTAATTTTCAAACCAGAAAGGGTACGTGGTCCATTTAATTTAACTTTAAAATATAAATATGTCATTGGAAACCAAAATATGTAAATGAGAAGAAACTGACGAAGTAATTAAAGCGCACAAGCTTAATTGTTACTGATGATATTGACTCGATCACAAGTAGAACATAATTACAAGCCACAAGATATTATGTATAGAGAGGGAAGCAGCAAACTATATATATATAATGGTATATATATCTTCGAATTTAACGTGCATGTTTAATTAGATTCCTGCAAGCATAATTAATATATATGCTGAATGCTGATAGAACCATTACTAATTTTGCTTCTCGATCATCTGCGCGCGTTCTCCATCATCAGAACCTGTGAAACAATATACATTCATATATATGAGTACCGAAATTAGTTAAACAAATTAATCTTATATTATATACTTCGAATTATTTTGGATTTACTTATTATTTTTTCTCAAATAAGTGGAAATAGAAAAAAGGATAAAAAGGTGTAATGTGTTTGCAGTGAAGTAGTACACTCACATGTTCTTGAGCGAGGAAGAAAATGAGATCCTACCTTTTGCCCCAGAATATGGACGACTGCCCTAAACTACTCTCACTTTGCTGTGCCTGCTGCTGCTTTGGATTACAAGAATGCTGTTGCTGCAGCAGCAACAGCTCCTCAAAAGGCCTTCCGCCACCGCCAGCCGTCATCTCTTGACGACGACCATGCCCGCTCTCAATCAGCAAGCAGGCAGGCATCGCCTGCCCTGAAGCCACAGCAGTTGATGACGACGGCGAGGAGCGGTAGGCGGAGAGCTGCATCTCGGTGCGGCGAAGCTCGCCCTGCATCTGTTTGATCTTATGATGGAGGAGCCAGATGTAGCCGACGCAGCCATAGACGGGGTCGAGCAGCCGCGCCTCCGCCTCGAAGGCCAGCGAGTTCACCGCGTCCTCGCGCTGCGACGGGCTGAGCTCGTTCAGCATCTTCGCGACGTTGCTTGTCCCGTAGATCCGGTGCACGCCGGCGAACTTCCGCGGCTGGTCTGGTGGGAAGTATGGTGCGAATAGGCACCCTGACGTGCACTTCCGCCGCAGGAGCTTGCACGCCGCGCACGGGGAGCTCGATGAAGATGACATGTTTGTTTGATCTCCTCTCTCCTACTCCTTTAATTAAATTAGGGTTCAGGCTTGCGAAGGCGGCTGCATCAGTCCCTTTTTACTTGCGCAATAATTGCGTAGAAGTTGAAGAAGGCAGACATAGAAGTAGGGTTAGGGATAGGGCTGCAGACCATATCTTTGGGGAGATTGAGGAGGACATTTGACCCGATTATTTGAGCAGATCACATGGATCTCTCATAGTTCAAGAAAACATTGGATCTGATAATTAATTACCTGGAGGAGGAAGAAGAAGATGATCAGAAATGGACACTGCTTCGGGGTGCAAGAAAGCACTGGATCTGAAACATCCGGTACTTGGTTTGGGGTGCAAGAAAACATCGAATTGAGATCTTCTTCTTCCTCCTTTTCTAGGGTTTCGAGGGTAAAAAAGTTGTCTGAAAAGTGAAATATTCGCAGATTCCTTCTCTCTCGGATCATACAATTAATTAGTGCAAATAAAGACAACATTTATTTTAATATCTCACAAGTCTCTATCAATAACTCTGCAAATGAACAAAGAAATATCTTGGCTTAATTTGATCAAGTTATCTTAATTAGTGTAAGTTAAAGAGATGAGATTTATTGCTTCCTTTGTGGTTTTTCTTTTGTTGTTTTGTTCAGACTTGAGCTCACTGCTAACAAGAAAAAAGAAGCGAGTAAGATAAAATGGTGATGGCAGAATGGGTTTCTTAGAAAGCTTGCATTCACGATTTTTAGGATTCATGAAAATAAAAAATAAATTGAAATGAGAATAAAGAGGATAAGTATTAATTAATGGAATTATATAAATTTTAGATATAGTTAGGGATGTCAACGGGGCGGGGCGGGTACGGGGGTGCCTACCTGCTATCCGCCTCGCGAAATATATGAGTACCCACTACTCGTTTAATTTCCTGTGGGTATCAAAAATGAGTACTCATTTAATTATCCACGGGTGACGGATACGTACCCACAGATATTGGCGGGTATCAATGACACTTAAAAAAATGTAAATTATAATATTTTGATAACAACTTCAAACATAAACACACTACACAAGCACTACTAGAAATATGTTATTCAGCAACGGCCGCTCAAGCCGTTGCAATGGTTAACGGCGTTCTTACGGCCGCTCGGGCCGTTTGCATATGTGATATATCTGCAATGGCTTCTTTACGACCGCTCAAGCCATTGCTAACAAGTGGATCACGCGAACGCAGCGCGCAAATGAAATAACTTATTTTCAATGGCTTACTAAAGGCCGCGTCGGCCGTTCTAATGATATTATCACATTAGCAACGTCTTATTTACGGCTACTGCGTCCGTCACTCTTTAGCCGATGGTGCGCTCGCAGCGCGAACATAAAATACTTATCAACAAAGACCGCGTAACTGTTGCCGATGATATTACTTATCAGCAACGACGTTCTAACGAATGTTTAAGGTTATAAATACAAGATTTTAAAATATAAACTACAGATATTTCTCAACATCGTCATATAATGGGGGTGGTGGAATTGGATTAGATTAGGATTTTTTAGTATATGTACAAGGGATAATTTTGCAATTTAATTATTTTCACGAGTAACGAGTACCCGCAGGTACGGGTACTAGCTATAATACTCGTACCCGTCCCATATAATAAACGAGTAAGAAAAATTATCCATGAAATCTCCGCGGGTAGGATATTAATCTCATACCCGTCATAAATGAATAAATACCCGTGGGTATCCACCAAAACGAGTATTATTATCATCCTTAGATATAATAGATACTTATCCCCATGGGACAGGGAAGTTAATAAAAGTGGGAATAAAGTGATTATTAATTAATAAAAGGTAATTTACTCGTGCACTTTAATTTTTATACTTTGACTAAATTAACTATTAACATACACCTCGTATAAGTGAAATACCTCGTACACCCTTCGTAATACATTAGGCATTTCCTCAAGTCCAATGTGGATGACTTTTAAATGAAATTTGAATATTTTTTTATTCTTAAAATAAATCACCTCTAAACCCTTAATTAAGTCAATAGGACTAAAGATATAATTATTTAAGGGTTTATGGATGATTTAGTTTAGAAATTAGTCATATTTTTAAGCTATCGACGAGTATATTTGATGAAAAATTAAATAATATATACATTTTCTACACGGGTAAATACCAAAATACATCCCGAACTTTGAACATTTTCTCATTTGTGATCAAATTCAAAATAATACTAAATTACATCCTAAATTTTGACATTTATCTCAATTATAGCTTCTCGTCATCTCTCAGTCGTTTTAATTCTCTGTTAATTGCATGACGTGGTATGCACACGTGGAATAAAATATTATTATTTTTTACACATCATTAAAAAATTAAAAAATATATTTTTTTAAAAAATATATTTATTTATTTAAAATATATACATATATATTTTAAAAAATATTTTTTTTAAAATAACTTTATTTTAAAAAAACTTTATTAAAAAAAAACTTTATTTACCACGTGGAAGATTTTTTAAAATATATATATATATATATATATATATATATATATATATATTTAATGATGTGTAAAAAATAATAATATTTTATTCCACGTGGACATGCCACTTCATGTAGTTAACGGAGATGACGACGGAGGCTATAATTGAGATTAATGTCAAAGTTCAGGATGTAATTAATTTAATTGGTATTATTTTGAATTTGGTCACAAATGAGAAAATGTTCAAAGTTCAGGATGTATTTTGATATTTACCCTTGATTAAATGTAGGTAGAATAAAGAAATACACTATCATTAGTTGTCTTTCTATTTTCATTCAATACCCTTGTTCCTATTATACCATCTTCGTTTCATGTAATTAAATGACAACAATTTCTCAAATCTGAATTTTGGGAAGAGAAAATTTCCAAAATCGAATTTGAAGTTTTAAAATTCTCAAAACCAGAATTGAGTGGATCGAATACCCATTTTACTCCTGGGCCAATTGTTGGTGAAATTGCCACACTAGAGGGGGGGTGAATAGTGTGTTAACTAATCTTATCGTCTAATTTTGGTTTTAATCGTTTCTTGATTAGTTAGGCTAATCACGATATTAATAGCAAGTGAAAGCAATAAATATGAAGCAATTAACACAAAACTATATATCAATGCTAACACAATTATTTATAGTGGTTCAGCCCCAATGCCTACTCCACTATCTAAGCACTCTGCTTAGGATTTTCAAACTAGTTTAACTAGATTAATTAGTTTCCTTACAATAAGGACTTTACACCGGAAAATCTCCGCTCTCAAATCGAAGGCACTTCCACACCCGAAAGTATCCCGCCTTCCTACCGAGAGCACTCTCCCACCTCAACCTAAGGACAACTCAACTAATTCTAGTAAACTACGTTTACACCGGTGGAATTAAGCCTCAAACACAAAGGCAATCACCCAATTTCAAGACCTAACAACCTAGGTCTTCACAAGCTCAAATATAATGAAATAAATAAGAAAATACACAACTTAATGGAGCAATAAATCAAACAACTTATACTTAGCTCCAAACAAAGTTTCCTAGCTTCCTCTTGATACCTTTGATGGTGAATCACTGAAGTCAAGACATACTCAAGGAGTTGAGATATCAAAGCTAAGGATTTCAAGAATGGTGGCTCAATCAAGCTTAAGGATCATCAAATATGGCTCAAAGTATGTTGGATGAAGGGTGGAATGCATGCTAAGGCTTCTATTTATAAGTCTTGAGGAGATGACATAAAACAAGCAACTCAACGGGCGAAAAACTAATTGTTTCTGTCGTCCGGTCGCAGGTCGGTCGATCGTCGGTCGACCGACCGAGCGACCGAAGGCATACTGCCATTTTCTGGCAAACTTCGATCGACCGTTCGGTCGACCGACTTGCTTACTGCCAGTTTTTGCCAGCATTTGGTCGACCGATCGATCGACCAAAACTGGATAGACTCCTTGGTTTGGCTCGGATTTTGCTTGTTTGTTTGTTTTCTGGTTCCATCTTCGCTAAGTTAATAACTTTAAAATATAAATGTTATATAAGGATTACCCCTCATTTGGATTCAATAAAAATATCTAAAAAATCAAAATTCTTAAGAATCAAAATCTAGTTTTTGGGGTCTAGTACAAATTTTCGGAAAACAGAAATTTTTTAATCTTCCGAGTCAAGTTTGGGTATGCTAAAGGCTTCCAAATTTTTTTTAAAAATACATCGTTATCTAGTTTTTACCCAAGGAATAATTATCGCCATTTTTTGTGTCAAGAAAATGTCTAGGTCATATAGCCCTCTAAGGAGCTCCCTAGGCTTAGTGAATTTCAGGGCGGGATTGGTTTTTGGGTTCTTATGCATCATCATGAGGATTTACAATTTAACTAGACACCCTAAACCTAAACTTTATCTTCTCGAAGAATTCCGAGCGTCGATGAGCATCCTTACCGATTTCTCTGATTTTTTCGAACGGGGACGTCGTGAGCTAATCGACTTGGAACCTGAAAGATTTCTCAATGAAACATTAGTTCTATGTTTGTTATCATCAAAATCAAGATTAAGACTAAGGTAGAAAATCTTAGGGCAACACCAATTAGAGACTTTGGTTTAAAATTTTAAAATATATATAAAAAATAAGTTTAATTTATAAATAAAATATAATAAAACTGATGTGTTAAAGTCTAAAAAATATATTTTCAAATTCTTTAATTCATTAGAGACTTTTGCAAAACTCTATAAAACTAAATTTAAATTAAAAATTGTGAAATATTTTGATGAAAAATATTTTTTTGAACCACAACACATCTTTTGAATTTTAAAAAAGATATTTCATTAATTAAAATAATTTTTTTTGAATTAAAAAATTATTATAAACAAAAGTCTCTAACTCATTAAAGACTTTTGTGCAAAGTCTATATGTCACGCCCCAAATACAGGGTCATGTGACCGGCCAGTGTATATGTGTCTATACCCCGTAGCCTAACCCATGCACATGCCAACTCATAAAATAACGGAATAAACAACCGCTTTTATTAATAAAAAGAACCAAACAGATTTTTATTTCAAAACAGTAAGATTTTAAATAAATAGCTCAAGTGCAGAAATAAATAAATCGAAGAGCAACAGTTCTTTTAACAAATAAAAGACTGAATAAAAAAAATATAAATGTCCCCACGGGACTACAACTCCAAATACCAAAACAACAGTGCATGACAACCTACTACAGACTCGACTACGACCCCTAACTAGGACTGCTATGAGATCATGTGGCTCCTCTGCCCTCCAGTTGCGCCAAGTGCTCCAGCCCACCTCACTAGTCAGGCTCTGCAAAATAAAACAACGACAACTAATGAGTTCAAAAAACTCAGTGAGCGATACTACCAACCCTCACAAAAATAAACATCACAGATAAGATGGATAAGGTAAAATTCCTAACTCAAGCAAGAAAATGTCACAAGGGAGTGACCTACTAACAGGCCATCCGGCCACCACCTGCCCGAAGGCAGCCAATACCCAAACGGTGAAGAATAACAGATCTAAGCCTACCATGCCTAAGGCAACAACACATACTAGGATAATCAGGAAGGCCCTTCGAACTTATCATAATATAAAAAAACTTGGGAGCAATCGAGAAATGCCCTTCGAACTTGCTCCACGAGACGCGTAGGGACAATCGGGATTCGTCCATCCGAACTTGCCCCTTTAAGATATCATAGGAGTAATCGAGTAGGCCATCCGAGCTTACTCTTTAAAGATATCAGAGGAATAATCGGGAAAGACCCTCCGAACTTATTCCTTAAAACCACATCGGGGATAATCGGGTAGGCCCTCCAAACTTATCCCATGAGGCCAACCAGAACAATCGGGAAAGACCCTCCGAACTTGTTCTGCAGGTTGGGAATGTGCCATCCAACCTCCCGGGCCTAGCGCGCAATCTGGCTCCTCGACGAGCCTCTCCACCATTCATAAAGATATGGCACACTATGACATAAGTCATGCCTTTCCTACGGTGTCTCATGGATGCTCCTATTGGGAAGTATCTCAACACTCCAATACCCGATCCCAACTCCTTGACCCATAGTGTGATAAACCCGTGTGGTTTTATTTCATGCATAAACTGCTCATGTTGGTTCGTAACAGATTATGCTGACCCTTTTACCCAATTTTAATTATGCAATTAAAATTTAGTTCACCACAATTAGAGTTTTGTTTTAGGGTTTTGTTTTAGCTTACTGTTCTGCTCGAAACTAATGTATCTAATCCGAATTTGGTCTCCAGAGTGTGTCCTATATTTTCAAACTCAGTTTTCTGGTCGAAATGATAGGTTACACATCTATGTTCAGAGAAATACAAACACCACAATAAGCATTACAAAAAATAGCACAGATTCATCATCTCAGCATAAAATTCCAGCAACGTTGAATTTTCAGCATGTCATGGAAATAAATTCGAAAATTCACAGAAATTAAATCCTTAATTCCCTAACATATCAGAATTATAACATTTAGATAATTCTCACAAAAAACCATATTTTTAAATAAGATTATAAAGAACTACCATCATCTTTAATCAAGAACAATCTTTAAGATCAAACATTTAAATCAGGAAACCATCTTGCAAAAACCTTCATGGCATCAACATCAAAATTCTAATTTTCATAAAACACAATTTTCTCCAAAAATCACAGATTAAATATTAAGCATGCTTGATCATAAAAGGACTCATTTTAATCATCAATTTGAGATATAAACTACAAGATAATCAAGATCCATCACTTAGGCATTTCATTGAACACCTTGAGGCCGGACACCCTTGCTCCACCCTTGGCCGAGCACCCCTAGGGTCGTCCTAGGTGTCACGACCCAACTCAGGGTCACGTGATCGGCTAGGGTATACATGCCTATACCCTGAAGGCTAAACCATGCACATGCTCGATCAAATAATATAGCGGAAAGAAAACAAGAAGTTTTATTTTAAAGGAAAAGCGAACCAACACCGAGTTTAATTTATTAGCTCAGAAATAAAGGAAAATTCAGAAATACGATTAACTCCAACACTTCAAAAGTTCAGTCAAATAAAACCTAAAATAAATGACATAAATGCCCTCAGAGTTACAACTCAAATCAAGCTAATACAAGTGCATGATAACTACCAAAAGACTCGACTACGACCCTAACTAGGACTGCTATTAGATCCAGCGGCTCCTTTCCCCTCCAGCGACGCCAAGTGCATCCAACCCACCTCACCGGTCAGGCTCTGCAAAACAGAAATCAAACGACAACGGGTGAGTTCAAAGAACTCAACGAGCGGTTTTACCCACCCTTACAAATAAACACAGAGATAACACAAAGCTGGGACTAGCTACCAAGCCCATAGGCCACCCATGCCCACAACATCTAACTCTCCAAGGGAGTGCATCAAGCCGAAGGCCTATCATGCCCAAAGGCAACAGCACGAACTAAAGAAGTGCACCGGTCGAAGCCTACAATTCCCAAAGGCAACAACACATACTAGGATAACCGGGAAAGTCCCTTCGAGCTTATCCTAGTATAAGTAACCTCAGGAGCTATCGGGAAAGGCCCTCCGAACTTGCTCGATGAGACGCATAAGGACAATCGGGATTCGTCCATCCGAACTTGCCCCTTTAAGATATCATAGGAGTAATCGGAAAAGGCCCTCCGAACTTACTCCTAAAGGATATCACAGGAATAATCGAGAAATGCCCTCCAAACTTATTCCTTACCACCACCTCGGGGATAATCAGGAAAGACCCTCCGAACTTGTTCTACAGGTTGGGAATTTAGCGTCCAACCACTCGAGCATAGCCCGTAACCCGACTCCAAATTGAGCCGCCCCACCATTCTCAAGGATATGACGCATCAAGACCTAAGTTGAGATTCTCCTACGATGTCCTAGGGGTGTCCTTATCATGAAGCGTCTCAACACTCCAAACTCGACCCCTATCCCTTAGACCCGTATTGTCATGAACCCGTATGATTTTATTTCATGCATACTTTCAAGTTGGTTCATAACAGATTATGCTCCCCCTTTAACCCAATTTTAATGATAGAATTAAAATTTAGATCATCTCAATTAGGGTTTTATTTTAGGGTTTTGTTTTAGGTACTGTTCTACCCAGAACTGCTGTGTCTAATCCGAATCTTGTCTCCAAAGTGTGTCCTATGTTTCCAAACTATATTTTTTGGTCGAACCGATAGGTTACACGACTATGTTTAGATATATAATCACACATAATAGAGAAATAAAAAATTAGCCCAGATTCAACAAACAACATATAAATTTCATAAAGCTGAAATTTTCAGCACAACATGAAATAAAATCCGAATTTTACAGAATTAAATCCCTAAATTTCTAACATCACATATTCATGTTATCATGCCAATCATGCATACAATATCATAATTTTTAATAAATAAAAGCTATCATATATACCAAGAATTCCTTAATCAAGAATCAAGAAAATTAATTAATCTATAGCATCAAGAACATCTATAACTCCAAGATGAGGTTGCATTCAAGATTCACAAGATTAAATCATGAAAATCATTGATATTCCTTTAAACATATGCCCCATGATATAGGATCTAAATTTAAAATCTAAGCATCGCATGGAAATCAAGAAAAGTTTCAAGAACACAAGAAAAAAATCATCAATATCATGAAATCTTCAAGGTGGCTTCAAGAAAATTCGAAGAAAACCCGAAGAGGAGGCATAAAACCACTCACTTGCATAGAGAAAAGGATTGGAGAAGGAAATCCAATCGATTGCCTTCGATTTCGGCTTCGAAATCTGTGGCTCAACTCCAAGGAAGAAGGAACAAGGGCGGCGGCTCACTCCAAGCCGCCGGCTTGGAGAGAGAGAGAGAGAGAGAGAGAGAGAGGTAGAAGAGGGTGGCTCGGCTGGCTCCTCTTGGCTTGGCTCCTAGAAAGGAAGAGAGAAGGAAGGAGAAAGGGAGGTTCTGGCGGTTCATCTCGGCTCGACTCCAAGGGGAAAAGAGGAGGGGGCGGCTGGCGGCTTGGGCTGTCGGCTTGCTCCTCCTCCCACAACGATGTGTTGCTCCAAAAATTGGAGCCACAACCTAGGGGAGGGGGTTTTATAACTACTCCTCAACCCTAACCCTTCTAACTTAAGCCCAAACCCGCTTCCACTTAAGTCAAGTCTAACCCGCTAACCCGATAGACTTAGTTAAATTAATTTAGGCTTGATTAAACACACAATTAAATCATATGCACCTAATTAAATGCACCCACATAGGCACAATTCATAATTATCCACACACCACAATATTTAAAATAATTTCAATCACTCAAGCCTAATTTCATAAATTCACAAATTTATATTCTACTTACCCAAGTTCGCAAACTCGCTCCGGACCATGAGTCGACTCGGCTCGACCACGAACTAGTCCGCTAGGCCGGCAACACACGCAAAACGAAAATAATGAATTTAATATCTAGGATATTACAATCCTCCATCCTTAAAGAAAATTCGTCCTTGAATTTTAAAAAGAAAATAAGAACTCACTGCATCAACAAACAATGAAGGATAACACTCCCTCATATCCTGCTCCACCTCCCAGGTGGCCTCTTGGCCGGAATGGTGCTCCCATCTGACTTTAACCAAGGGGATCTACTTGGACCTCAACTTTTGGATCTACCGATATAGCACCTCAACTGGTTGTTACTCATAAGAGACTGCTGAATCCACCTTCACCGCGGTAGGCTCGATCACATGAGACTCATCCTGAATATACCTCTTCAGCATAGACACATGGAATACTGGATGTACTCGGTCCATACTAGGAGGTAGGGCCAACTCATAGGCCACGACTCCCCTACGCCTGAGAATAGGAAATGACCCAATGAACCTATGGCTTAGCTTTCTTTTCTTACCAAACCTCACCACCCTTTTCATAGGGGACACCTTGAGGAACACCATGTCCCCCTTAGCAAACTCTACCTCCCTAGCCTTTCCATCAGCATACATCTTCTGGCGACTCTGAGCTGCTAATAGCCTCTCTCTGATTTGCTTAACTTTTTCCACAACCTCTTCCACCAGATCAGGTCCCATCATAAGGGAATCTCCTGCCTCAAGCTAGCCTACATGCCGACCTGCATTTCCGCCCATACAACGCCTCAAAGGGGGCCATCCCAATGCTGCTATGGTAGCTGTTATTATAAGCAAACTCAATAAGAGGTAAGTGCCTCTCCCAACTGCCCTCCAGGTCTAAGACACATGCCCTCAGCATGTCCTCCAGCGTCTAAATAGTCCGCTCTGACTGACCATCTATTTGAGGGTGAAATACGGTACTGAACCGAACTTGAGTGTCCAAAATCGAGCTGTGAACTGAGTGCCCCGATCTGAGATAATCATAATTGGCACTCCATGATAAGCGACAATCCAATCCAAGAACAACCTCGCATATTGCTCAGCTGAAAAGGTCATCCTGACTGGTATGAAGTGAGATATCTTGGTTAGGCGATCCACCACTACCCAAATAGAATCCTTGCCTTTCCTGGACTTTGGCAACCCAGTCACGAAATCCATGGTTATTTTCTCCCATTTCCACTCTGGTACCCCTAAGTTCTGGAGCAACCCTATCGGCTTCAAATGCTTAGCCTTCACTTGCTGACACACTAAGTACTTAGACACGAACTCGACCACTTCTCTTTTCATGCCTTACCACCAATAGTTATGTCTGAGATCTCGGTACATCTTCGTGGCTCCCGGATGCATAGTGTAGGTAGATCGATGAGCCATCTCCAGCACATGCCTGCGAACCTCGGCCATATCTGATACCACTATCCGATTCTTAAACTTCAGAACGCCCTCCGAGTCCACACTGTACCCATTATCTGCATCTCCTCTCCTGGCTAGATCCTTAGTGAGTGCACAAAAGGCGTCCTCCTCCTCCGCTGCCCTCTACATGTCAACCAATGAAGACTGCACTCTCAAGTGGGCCACCAGCGCACCAGACTCTGATACTGACAAGACTACTCCCCCATCCAAACATAGGGCAAACTCCTGAACCAACGATCTCCTCCTAACTGCCAAATGTGCTAAACTGCCCATAGACTTCCTGCTCAAGGCATCAGCTACCACATTAGCCTTCCCTGGATGGTACATGATCGTGCAGTCATAGTCCTTCAACAGCTCAAGCCATCTTCTCTGCCTTAGGTTCAACTCCTTTTGGGTAAGCAAATACTGGAGGCTCTTATGATCAGTGTATATCTCACAAGCTCTCTATAAAGGTAGTGACACCACAGCTTCAATGAGAACACCACCGCTGCCAGCTCAAGGTCATGGGTTGGGTAATTATTCTCGTGAACCTTCAAGTGCTTGGAGGCATAGGCTATCACCTTGCCATTCTGCATCAGCACGCAACCCAAATCAACTCGAGAGGCATCAAAATACACAATAAAACCTCCTGAACCCGAGGGTACTACCAGAACTGGTGCCGACGTCAAGCGGTCCTTGAGCTTTAGGAAGCTCCCCTCGCACTTACTGTCTCATTCAAACTTGACCTTCTTCTGGGTCAAGCGGGTCAATGGCGCTGCAATACTGAAGAAATTCTCCACAAACTTCCTATAGTAACCTACCAACCCTAGAAAACTGCGAATCTCCGAGACATTAGTCGGCCTCTTCCAATTCTGAACTGCTTCAATCTTTGCAGGGTCCACCTTTATTCCTTCCTTGGATACCACATGGCCAACAACCCCACACTCTCTAGCCAGAACTCGCACTTGGAGAATTTGGCATACTATCTGTGCTCTCTGAGAGTTTCCAGAACTACCCTCAAGTGCTCAGGATGCTTCTCCATGCTCCTGGAATAAATCAGAATGTCATGAATAAACACAATCACAAACTTATCTAGGTATTCCTTGAACACTCGGTTCATCAGGTCTATAAATGCTGCGGGTGCATTAGTCAGCCCGAAAGACATCACCAGGAACTCAAAGTGCCCATACCTTGACCTGAAAGCAGACTTAGGGACGTTACTGTCCCGAATCCTTAACTGATGATACCCTGACCGTTGGTCAATCTTAGGAAACCACTACGCTCCTCGAAGCTGATCAAACAAATCATCAATCATGGGCACCAGATACCGATTCTTCATTGTTAACTTGTTAAGCTGTTGGTAATCAATGCACATCCGCATGGACCCATCCTTCTTCTTTATAAAGAGTACTGGAGTAACCCAAGGTGAAACACTGGGGCGAATGAAACCCAGATCAAGCTGCTCGTGCAACTGGGATTTCAACTCCCTCAACTCAGCTGGTGCCATCCAATACGGAGGAATGGAGATCGGCTTCACCCCTGGCTGCAAATCGATACAGAATTCGATCTCTCTCTCTGGAGGTAACCCTGGCAACTCCTCCGGAAACACATCAGAAAACACGCATACTACGGGAGTCCCCCCAATGTCTCTAGCCGCACCTCCACTTTCCTCTGCCACTGATACAAAGGCCAAAAATGACTGACACCCGTCAAAAAGTAGCTTCCGGGCCTTAAGAGCTGATATCGCCATCAACGGCTCACCCCTTCCGTCACCTTGGAAGGTAAACTGGGGCATCCTGGGCTTACTGAAGGTGACAGTCTTAGCCCTATAATCCACCGAGGAGAAATGGTCTGCCAACCAGTCCATGCCCAATATCACATCAAGCTCAAGCATCGGCAGGAGTGTCAAATCGGCCATCAGCACATGCCCACAAATGACAACCTTGCAGCCTCGAAAGACTGTCTCTGCCATCACAGAAATGCTCGTAGGCGTAGACACCACAAGGGGCAATTCAAGTACAGAAGATATCCTTGACAAGTTAGCAGCAAACAAGGTAGATACAAAAGAGTGCATAGCACCCGGATCAAATAAGACATAAATAATGGCATACCCAATCATAATTTTACATAACACCACTGCCCTGGACGCCTCATCGCCCTCTTGGTTCATAGAAAATACTCATGCAACAGGTCTCTCTGAACCACCAGCTCGTTGACCTCCTCCTTGAGTCTGACCCCTCTGAGCTACAGAACCCACTGACATCGGTGCCTTTCCTTTGGTTTGATCAGGCTGCTGACTGCCCTTATTAAGACAATCCTTTCTGAAGTGTCTAGACTGCCCACAGCTGAAACATCCCTCTGACCGTCCCCAACAAGTCCCCCAGTGCCTCCGATGACATCGGTTACACTACGGTGGCCCATATCTCCATTGTGGTCCTCCCGAAGACGCTCCTGGTCCCGAAGCTTTGAAACTATTATGACCTCCGCCCTGCGGCGGATCCGCTGCCTTGGGAGTACCTTCAGAATGAGCTGGCCGACCCCCTGAATGCTGGGGCCGAAACTTCTTCTTTTGAGGTCTATCAAGCTTGTCTGTCGGTACTAGTGCCTACTTCCAACGCCTCATCAATTTGCGGCTCAGTCCCTCAACGAACTTCTTGACCCTAGCGGTCTCTGTGGCTATCAAAGTGGAATGGTACTTCGAGAGGTGTGTGTACTCCATCTCGTAGTCTGTCACTAACATGCTACCCGTCTGACGCAATAGCTCGAACTCCTTCGCCCGCCTATCCCGAACGCTCATCGGTAGGTACTTCTCCACCATAGCAGCCCTAAACTCCTCCCAAGTAGGGGGCGGTGCATCTGCTGCTCGGCGGTCCCTCCAAGTATGGAGCCAATCCTTAGCCGGTCCTCTCAGCTGCAACCCGATCAGTCGAGCGGTCATCTCAGAAGAACAACCAAGCTCCCTACACAACTCATAACAATCTCCCAGGAAAACTGGTGACCTCCACCTGCTGATCTATCCTTGTGTACTCTGGTGGCTTGAATGCAACAAAATCTGCATAGGAAGACGCTTTGGGGGCTCTGACCACTGGTGCCATTGGCTGAACCACCTCTAGTACTGTAGGTGCTGCCGGTACTAGCGGTGGCTGCTGCCTCAGCTCCTGCTCTCTACGGAGTGACTCTATCAGCTCTGCCACTTGGGCATGTAGCTGCACAACCATGGGATCTTGTCCCACCTCCTCCCGGGCCTGCGGTGGTCTCCCTCGACCCCGGTCCCGGCCTCGGGGCTCGGTGGAGTTGCTATCACTACCGCTCATTGTGGCATCAAAGGCCTCCATCGATTTGGAAACACTAGAAAAGAAACAATTCAAGATTAAGCAATTGAATTCACCCAATGTTTTGCAAACTAAACCACAAGTCGCGCTGAGGTGCAGACTTAGCCCATTGATCTCATAGCATACCTCTACCGTATAATGACACGCTAACAATGCTGTATACGGTGACAACACCAGGTCGTAGTCAGACCAAATCACATGCTCTGATACCAACTTTGTCACGCCCCAACTCAGGGTCACGTGACCGACCAGGGTATACGTGCCTATACCCCGAAGCCTAAATCCTGCACATGCCAAATCAAATAATGTAGCAGAAAGAAAATAACAAGTTTTATTTTAAAGGAAAAACGAACCAACACCAAGTTTAGTTTAATAGCTCAAAAATAAAGAAAAATGCAGAAATACGATTAAGTCCAATAGTTCAAAAGTTTAGTCAAATAAAACCTGAAATAGATGACATAAATGCCCTCAGGGCTACAACTCCAAATCAAGCTAATACAAGTGCATGACAACTATCAAAAGACTCGACTACGACCCTAACTAGGACTGCTATGAGATCCAGCGGCCCCTCTGCCCTCCAACGACGGCAAGTGCATCCAACCCACCTCAACGGTCAGGCTCTGCAAAGCAAAAATCAAATGAAAATATGTGAGTTCAAAGAACTCAGCGAGCGATTTTACCCACCCTCACAAATAAACACAAAGATAACACAAATAAGTTCTATCTCAAAAAAGGCGATGTCACAAAGGTGTGACTAGCTACCAGGCCAACAGACCACCCATGCCCACGACATCTAACTCTCCAAGGGAGTGCATCAGGGCGATGCCCTACCATGCCCGAAGGCAACAACACAAACTAAAGAAGTGCATCGGGTCAAAGCCCACCATGCCCAAAGGCAACAACACATACTAGGATAAGGAACCTCGGGAGCAATCGGGAAAGACCCTCCGAACTTGCTCGATGAGATGCATAAGGACAATCGGGATTCGCCCATCTGAACTTGCCCCTTTAAGATATCATAAGAGTAATCGGGAAAGGCCATTCGAAGTTACTCTTAAAGGATATCGCAGGAATAATCGAGAAAGGCCCTCCGAACTTATTCCTTACCACCACCTCGGGGATAATCGGGAAAGACCCTCCGAACTTATCCCATGAAGCTGAACAAAAAAAAATCGGGAAATGCCCTCCGAACTTGTTCTGCAGGTTGGGAATTTGCGTCCAACCACCCGGGCGTAGCCCGTAACTCGGCTCCAAATTGAGCCACCCCGCCATTCTCAAGGATATGACGCATCAAGACCTAAGTCGAGATTCTCCTACGGTGTCCTAGGGGTGTCCTCATCATGAAGCGTCTCAACACTCCAAAGCCGACCCTTCACTACTAGAAAAATGGTCATCAGCAACGGCTGATGCCGTTGCTGAGCCGTTGCTGAAGAGAATCAGCAACGGCCGAGCCGTTGCAATAAAGCCATGACAGAAAGTCGCGTTGCTGATGACTTAGCAACGGATCAGCAACGGCCGCTCGGGCCGTCGCTCAAAACATTATCAGCAACGGCCGCTCGGGCCGTCGCTAAAAATATTATCAGCAACGGTTTTGCCACAGACCCGGAGCCGTTGCTGATAACATTAATAGCAACGGCCGCTAGGTCCGTAGCAACGCCGTTAGTAAAAGCCCGTCGCTAAGCCGTTGCTGTAGGTCATCAGCAACGGCTTTCGATACACTTTTAGCAACGGCTTTCCCACGGACGCCCGTGGGAAAGCCGTTGCTGATGACGTATACCTGCAACCAGAAAATTTGAAAATTTCAAATTTCCATTGATACATTGATACATTTATCTAATACATAACTCACACACCCATACCCTCATACACACATTCATTCACACATCACAAACATCTCATACACATTCATTCACACATCACAAACACACCAAGATATACATCAAAACAATTATATTTATATTGATAATTATCCACGATAGTATAAAAACAATTCAAATGCAAAATTGAAGTATCAATATCCAAACAAAATAAGTTAAACAAGTTCAATATCCAAACAAAAAATCTCACGATCACGATGGAGGATGGTCTGGATTATATGGCGGGGTTTGGAGCGCTTGAGTGTACACTGGCGTGGACTGACTCGAGGACGATGGATTAGATGATGCCGAAGAGATGACTGCTTCGGGATGACCTGACAAGTTGCGTAGCATAGCTTCTATATTCGCCATCGTCTGACTCTGACGCTCCATCATCTCAGTCTGACGCGCGACCGTCTCCTCTAGTGTCCTTATCATATTACTATGATCATAACTGGATCTAGAGGTGGACGACCGCTCACCAGCAACCGGAGGGGTCGGTGCCCCAAGTGGCCCTAGTACGGCTCGCGCATGACCACTATCTGCGAAGCCATATACGCGGCCATGGTCCTAGCCACCTGCGGCCTCGACCCACGATGCTGCGTCAAAGTCCTCGGGGGTACCCCCGCGCTGCACCACCGTCTGGCTGTAGGTCTCCTACTCGAGTTTGATTTTTTGTTTAATATTTATCATAAAACTTAAATTATAAATATATAATGAATAATTTAAACAAATATATAATTACCATAATGTATGCAGCGCGGTTGTGGATGTACTCCCCCGTCCCATGTGCTCGACGGTGAGTCCGCTCAAACACCGCCATCGGGGAGGGTCGCTGGACAGTCCCGTCATCCGACACTGTCGTCTACATTTACAAAACAAATACATTAATTAGTACACATAATAACAAATAAAATATATAATTAAAAGATATACTTACCATACGGTTTGCGTGCACTGCAAATGCAACAGAGCCGCCGGTGTGACGCGCTGCTCCCCCCGATATGCGATTTCTAGCCGCATTCCGAGAAATCTCCTGCCATCGATCCGTCGACCATATCCCCACGAGCTGGTCCCATATATCCGGAGTAATCCAACCGGGGCCGTATCCCCGAGTCTCCGCGATGTTAGTGGTCCCAGCTCGGTATTGTCATGAACCCATATGGTTTTATTTCATGCATACTTTCAAGTTGGTTCATAACAGATTATGCTCACCCTTTAACCAATTTTAATGATAGAATTAAAATTTAGATAATTTCAAATAGGGTTTTGTTTTAGGATTTTATTTTAGGTACTTCTTTTGCCCAGAACTATTGTGTTTAACCCGAATCTAATCTCCAAAGTGTGTCCTATGTTTCCAAACTATATTTTTTGGTCGAAATGATAGGTTACACAACTTTGTTCAGAGATCTAATCACATAATAACAGAGAAATAAAGAATCAGTCCAATTTCAACAAACAACAGATAAATTTCAGAAAGCAACATGAAATAAAATCTGAATTTTACAGAATTAAATCCCTAAATTTCTAACATCGCGGGTTCATGTTATCATGCCAATCATGCATACAATCTCATAATTTTTACTAAATAAAAGTTAACATATATACCAAGAATTCCTTAATCAAGAATCAAGGAAATTAATTAATCTATAGCATCAAGAACATCTAGAACTCTAAGATGAGGTTGCATCCAAGATTCACAAGATTAAATCATGAAAATCACATATCTTCCTTTAAACATATGCCCCATGATATAAGATCTAAATTTAAAATCTAAGCATGACATGGGAATCAAGAGAAGTCTCAAGAACACAAGAAAAAATTTATCAAGATCATGAAATCTTCACGGCGGCTTCAAGAAAATCCGAAGAAAACCCGAAGAGGAGGGATAAAACCACTCACTTGAATAGAGAAAAGGATTGGAGAAGGAAATCCAGAGGGATAAAACCACTCACTTGAATAGAGAAAAGGATTGGAGAAGGAAATCCTCATCAACCCTAACCCTTTTAACTTAAGCCCAAACCTGCATCCACTTAAGCCAAGTGCAACACGCTAACCCGATAGACTTAATTAAATTTATTTAGGCTTGATTAAACACACAATTAAATCATAAGCACCTAATTAAATGCACCAACTTAGGCATAATTCGTAATTATCCACACACCACAATATTTAAAATAATTTCAATCACTCAAGCCTAATTTCATAAATTCACAAATTTATATTTTACTTACCCAAGCTCGCAAGCTTGCTCCAAACCATGAGTTGACTCAGGTCGATAGTGGACTAGTCCGCTAGGCTGGGAACACACGCAAGACGAAAATAATGAATTAAATATCTAGGATATTACACTAGGGCTGCCGAACCCCTTAGGGAAGGGTTTAGGGCCTCCTCAAACGCATGGCACACCAAAAATCACGTCGATAATTTGAGAAATCATCGGAAAACAATTCAAGATTTCAATAGCTTTCAAGTTTGGCTTCAAGAACTCGAAGAAACCCGATAGAAGGAGGGTAAAATCACTCACCTAATTAGGAAGGATGAAATAAGATGAAATCCCGGACGATGGCCCTCGAATCTGGATTCAAAGATGATGGCTCAACCCAAGAAGGGAAACAGAAGGGGCGGCGGCTCACCTCAACCCGCCGGCTTGAGGAGAGAGGGAGAGAGAGAGGAAGAGAGAGGGGCTGGCTTCGGCTGGCTCTTCTCGGCTCGGCTCCAAAGGGGCGAAAGAAGGAAAGGAAGGAGAAGGGGGAAGGCTTGGGCGGCTCGGTTGTTGCTGGCGGCGGCTCCAAGGGGAGAGAGGAGAGGGGCGGCTGGTGGCTTGGCTGTCGGCTGGCTCCTCTTCTCAATTAGGTTGGGTGGCTCTAAATAGGGAGCCACAAGCCAAGGGGAGGGGGTTTTATACTCCCTCCTCAACCCTAACCCATCTATACCCTTTATTCAACCCGCATCCGTCTCAAGCCGAACCCTAACCCGCCAACTTAATTAACTTAACTAATTCCATTCTCCATATAACCATCTAATACATGCACATAATTAAACCATCATGCAACACAACATAAAATTAAATAAATCTATTTATGCAAGCAAAATTCATATAACACATATCCTACTTACCCGATCTCGCAAGCTTGCACTGGACCATGAGTCGACTCGGCTCGATCTCGAATTAGTCCGCTAGGCTGGCAACACAACTATAAGAAAAAGAATATAATTAAATATCTAGGATATTACACTATAATAGTTTCATAATTTTTAAAAAAATATTTGAATTCATGAAATAATTTTTTAATGATACAAAATATGTACTATGATCCAAAAAACTATTTTACATCAAAATATTTCATAATTTTTAATTTTAATTAAAATTTATAGATTTTGTGCAAAAGTCTATAATGCATTAGAGAGTTTGAAAATATATTTTTATACTTTAATATCTTATTTTATCATAAAAAATATTTTATAAATTGAAATTATTTTTTTATATTATTTATTTAATTTTTGACCAAAGTCTTTAATCAGTTAGAGATTTTTGGCCCAGGGGTAAAACAATTATCCAATCCACTAGGTTTCGATTTTGGAAATTTTGATTCCCAAAATCCGGATCTGGGAATTTCTCACTCCCAAAATCCGATTTTGGGAAATTGCTGATTAAGTGATTGTAAAGTTTGTATAATTAATATGATGGCGCATTCTGGAATCAAAATTACTTAAATGAATAAGCAGTGGACTTGTCACCAACAAATCTTGGATTGTATTCCCAATAGAAATATTAGCATTTTGTTTATTATCATCAAAATAAGGTACTGATCTATATAAGATTTTCAACTTAGGTTATGATCTTGGTTTTAATGATAGCAAATAAGGAACTAATGCTTTAATTATAAGTGACAAATAGTTTCAAGTATGTTGTTGATAAGCATGCGATGCCCACAATTGAAAATGAACCGAAATATTCAAGAAGACTTTGCTCGATGCTCGAAAGTCTATTAGGGTTTAGATTCTCCCGTGTGATTCTTGGGATGTGTATGATGATTTTGTCTGTTAAACCCAAAGCCTCAAAATCCAAACCAACCACATATCGAACTATTTTGAAAAAATGGACAATATTGATTTTGATCAAAGTCTGACCGAATGTCGTCTAATCGACCTTGCATCATCTAAAATAGTATCAAAAAGTTCTAGTATGGGCTCGACCAAAAACCTGCTAAAGCTAGTTTGGTCGATCAAACTTCGATTGGTGTGCAGCCGACGACCCGTTGACTAGTTTTCCAACTGTTATCTCTTTATTTTTGTGAGTGTTCACTTAATAGAGACATATATATATCTTGCCTATCGTCCTTAAGCCGTAATGAACCTACTGAGCCATCCTTTAAACTCGTGCGAGATTTTATTGTGCCATTCTTTGATATTACCCCTAGATTGAGCTTATTTTGTTTATTGAGTCTTGATACAAAGATCATCATCAAAGTCATCAAGAGTAGGTAGAAGCTTGTAAAAGGACCTAACCTGTTATATTTATTGCTTCATTTTGGTTATAACTTTTAGGGTTATTAGCTAAAAATAGCTTGAAATTTGGCAAAATTTTTGTTTGTGGTCAATCATTTTATTGGTTTGAATCGTATATACAAATTTATAGATTGATTCTAATTATAGCATGTCGTCTGCGATTCGTAATTTTGTCCGCTAATGTGGTGACATGACGATCCAAAAATGATTAAAAAATCTTCAATCACCATGTCATCTTTATACTTGAATGAATCTAACATTCCAGATTTATTCCACTACTATTTTATTTCGCTCTCCCCTCTTCCTCCTCAAACCCCCTTCTTCTTTTCTTCTCGTCGTTCTGGGTCTATTGTTTTCCTCTCTTCCTATTTCTCTCACCGCCTTCTCTGCTTGGGCCCCACACAAGCTTCATCCTTGTATTATTCGATGAGGAAGGAGTTAGAGGAATAGAGGAGCAGGTGCAAACAAGATTTTGCTGGGGAAGCGATTGCAGCCTCCCATGCGGCGGACCACCAACATGACTGAGTTTAAGTGATAGAAAGGTCAAAGTTTTGAAATCATCCACAACAACCTATGCATCTACATATCATGAGAATTAGAAGAGCTAGCATTATTATTATAATTAACATGACTAGATGAAGGGGAGTGTACCTCATCATTCACATCAATGAGGCAAACTTTTGAAGTGGCTTCTTAGCATGGCTAAAGAGTGCTTCAAGCTAGTGAGAAGTGGAGGTGCAAGCACTTGACCTCTTCCTTGTCTTGTTCTTCATGGTAGGATTTCTTCACATGCCCCTTTTCTTTGCATACATGACAAATTATCTTTCTCTTTTGGCTCTTGGAGTTGCCCTTTGACTAGTAGCACTATGGGCATCAAAACCAAGATCAGTGGTAGGTGAATGACCATTGTCATCACCACCTTCATTAAAAGTATCAATTTATTCGATTTTGACATGATCATATAACATATTTAAACTATCCCATAAATCAAAAGCTGATGAACAATACATGACTTTTTCAAGGATGCCATTTGGTAAGGTGCAAAGTATGCAATTCATGTAATCTCCATTTAATTTAAACATTTTCATGTCAAGTTCACTACAAGCATGCATGTCAACGTATACTCTAATCTTAACATGTTAAAGACACCAAAAGCTTTAGTATTTAAATAGGTTTACATACATTCTATATTTTCAAAGACCAAAGTTTGAATCATTGAACCTAGGAAGTGTAGACACTACCAACTATAGTGTCATTCTAGCTAAAGGTAGAAGAGATGGTGAAATCTCAATATACTAACCCACTATGATACCAATTTTTGGATGAATGACCTATACTAGAGGGGGGTGAATAGTATGTTTCGCTAATCTTTAACCTAATTTCGGTTATAAGCGATTACTTGATTAGTTAGGTTAAGCTCAAATGATTAATGCATGGAAGCAAAGTAAATGAAGAAGTAAGCAAACACCAATTCAAACAATGCAAACACAAGAATTTGTAGTGGTTTGGCCACGCCGCTCACTCCACTACCTAAGCACCCCGCTTAGGATTTCAAACTCTAATCCACTAGATTTCAATTTTCTTACACAAAGAGGATTTCACCCGAAAAGTCTCCGACTTCACCCCTGAAGTCACTTTCCCACATCTTAACCTAATTAAGAACACTTAAATCTAGTTATTTGAATAGTTATAATCACGTAACTATTATTTTAATTATTTGAAATTAAAATAACATTTGAATTTATTATTTTATTTTTTTTTAAAAAATATTTAAAATAATATTATTATTTGCCCTTTGACAATGGACGATTAAATATAGTTATTTTAATCACATAACCATCATATAATTAAAATAATAATTAATAAAAAATTGAATAGTTATAATCACATAACAACATGATACCCAGTGCTAAAAAATTGAGTTTAGAAAAGTCAAAACAGAGCAAAGTCCAATTGAGTTTAACAAATCAATAATTGTGAGAAAATGGATAGAGCAAAGTCGAAAAAACAATGGACTCTTATCCCGTGGCCAAAAAAAATAGAGAAGGAAAAAAAAAGAAATTTTACTTTGATTAGAGAGGGAGTTGACAGAGGAATTGGCAGAGTCTATGAGAGCATTGTTGGAGTCGGAGTTGAAGCAGATGACACCATTAGAGTGGAGCAGATGGAGTAGAAGGGGTGAGAGGCAAAAGATGTGAGGGAGTTAGCAAAAAGATCGATGGAGGCTAGGGTTTGGCGAACATGGTATTTTTGTTAGAAAAGAAAATTGTGGATATAACGTGAAAGGAGTGAGAGAGGGAAAGGCTATGACGTGGTAATCTACATAGACATGCCCCATGGTGACTATCTACATTGTCATGTTTGGTGATAATGTGGATTACTGTGATAATCCGAATTGATGGTAATGTGGTTGTCACGCCTCGAAACCGGGTCACACGATCGACTAGAGTGCGAACAAGCACCCCGAAGCCTAAACCATTCAACCATGTAAAGCATGCAATATAACACTCACATTAACACAACATAAACATTTATTTATAAAAAGTAGCAATCCAAGTATCAAACCCAGTGCATAAGCTACATATCCAAGGTTCTAGTATCAACACTACATAAGTCCACATGCTCGAATAAACTACATGACTCAACATAACTCGACTACACCAACAGGTTTCACGAGATCGCTACTGGAGTCTGCCGCCACCAGCTGCACCAATACCTCAATAATCATGCTCTGCAAAATAATGCCAAGAAAAAAATGGTGAGTTCGAAATAACTCAGTGAGTAGCCGTCTCGACCATCACCAAGCCAAACCACATAAAAAAATAGAGTAAATAACTCAATGTTCATGCAACTAATATAAAGCGTATAACGGTTTGCATTAATCGACTCGTGCGCTACACGCACCACTCGGCCCAATCCGCCCCAAATGAACCAATCCTCAAATTAGCCATCTACAACTCGCAGGTTGCTCTCTAGGCTGGCCATCCTAGTGAACTTCCTGCCTCGGGCTTGGTGAGCTAGGAAGGCCCTTTAGTTGTCACACCCCAAAAATCTAGGCGTGACCGACCAGAGTACTACATGTACCCCGAAGCCTAACCCAACATAATAATTAATAAATATGAAGCCTTGGACAATAAAAGAGACCAGTTTCTTACGATAAACATAAATGATCAAAATTTCCAAAGCCAATCCATAAGTAATATGATAACTACATATGTTCAAAACTCATTTAAAATGAATCAACTAATCATAAACAAGTATTTGACATCCAATGCGGAAACATAGTGTTAAATGTCCATTTACAAATAAAAAGAATAAATATGATCCTATGGACTCAACATAACCCCCGACAACGACGTGTCACGAGATCCGCCGTCCCTGACGGCACCAGTTGTGCTACGACACTCCAGTACTTGCCTGATCACGCTCAGGTGCTGTAAAATAATGAATAAAATAGTAAGTCCAACTAGGACTTAGTGAGTGACATAATCTCCTGCAACCATGCTTAAAAATCCAAACCAGCAGACATACATATGAATTTTATAAACCTAATGTTTCATAAGCAGAATTAAGTGTGCCAAGGAATATAGATATACTCAGTGTAACCATGCATCCATTTAAGCAACAACTAGTAAGGGCATATTAATAATCCTAACATGAGATAAATAACAATAAAATTATTCACCCATTCACACAAGCCACCCGAGTTGGTCGTCAGCGTGGCAGTACTGATGAGCTTTCCGGTCCAAGGATCCGTTGGTCAGGGATCCATCGGTCCGATCATCTAAAGACCCGTCGGTCTAACTGTTGCGGCTAACGAGCTTCCCGGTCCACATCCACATACACATTCAGGCATTTACAACCAAGTTACAATACATGCATGTAAATATAAAATGAGATAAATGCGTACATTTGCATGTCCGTAAACTATTCCAGCGCCACATAGAGCCCTTAATATCCTCAAGCAAAAGGCCCAAGTCTCATCCATAGAATGTAAGTAAGGCAACTCATGAAATAATCAAATAACCCTATGTGCACAATCATAATCAAGCCATACCATTTATCTGCATAGATTCCAACATGCCACATCTATAAAATATAACAAATTACCATTCATCTATACATATTTGCAAACATGCCATAACCAGAAGACATACCAAATAATCCCTCATTCCATGCAAAGAGCCATTTATTTTCACCTTAATTCTGCCCATGGGGCCGGCGGTTTGGGTTGTAAATACCCTTGCCTTATTTTATTAATCCTATATGTGTATACCAGAATTTAATAGCATGTTAAGGGGAACCTATCTTTCACTTGTCTCTAATCTCCATTCTAATTTTTATTTGTCTCATAAGTAATGAACATACATGGTCGGTATGATTCCGACAATAAAGTTTAAGGTCTCTAAAATAATGCGTGCTAATTTAAGATCCGGAAAAATTTTCTAATATAAAATCTATTTTAGTGCAGCGCGCCAGGTCCAGGGGTAGTTGAGTCGAGCCTTAGGATCGCCTCGAGTGAAAAGGTATGACTCGATTAATGATTCATGGAATCTATTTGGGTGATTAACTTTTCTTTTATGAAGTCATGCCTTAAATTAAGTTAACTCGATTCATATTATGGGTTGAGTCGGAACCCAAGTTGAGTTCGGGTTTAGTCGAGTTCTGGGTATGAGTTAAGTGAGTCATGAGACCATCTTTGGAAAGGTAGATGAGAGATTAAAACCCTTATCTTGCAGTCGTGCGACTCACCCTTTGAGACGCACAAGGCTGCCTAGGGAGAGAGGAGAAGGAGCAAGGAGGAAGCTTGAGGTTTGGATCGATCTGGGATTCGTGTCGTCGTCGGAGAAATTTCAAGTCGTCGTCACCCGATCCTTGTTTCTCCGCAATCTTGGTGAGTGGTTAAGTTTTGAAGCTTGGGGGAGGCGGGTGGCCGATCCCTAGATGAGATAGGTTGAGTTTCTCGCGATCTTTCTGATGAATCTTGATTTCAACGATGTATGTTCACTATTTTATGGAATTCCTTGTCGGATCTCGCTGTTTTTTTGTTGTTTTGTAAGTTTTTGGGGTTGCCGAGTCATGGGAAAAGGTGAGGGGTCATGCCAAATTTTTTTCCGATTCCCTTGACGGCAAGAAAGCCCTTGGATGACCTTATATCAATGTTCGATGTAGTTCCACTTGTATATCTCACGCATTATGAAGCATGTCTTTCCTAGGAATCCCTCGAGACTAGATATCGAACCACCGAGTTCGCCTTGAAACCCACTATCATAACATTATGCCAAAATTGCAAAAATAATAGATATGAACTTTCTTCAAATTTTTTTAATCCTAAGTTAAACCTTACCAAGAATCGCTCGAGACTCCGCTAATTTGCCCAACTTAAATCTTCCTTTTCCTGCTACGAAATCGATTAAATAAAATTAATAAAAAATTTGGTTATAACATTAGTACTAGTGCCCAAAACTCAATCGGGAAAGGCCCTCCGATCAATACCACCCGGGCTAGTCGTCGGCGTGGCTCACCAATGTATATCTCGACCCAGAATCAACTCGTGTGCGCTGCGCACCGCTCGACCTTGTTCGGCCCAAAGTCAACTCGTTCGTGCTGCGCACTACTCGGCCATCACATGTACATCCACAACCATGTCCACTAAGGGGTCTGATTTATACATTTGTAGAGAGGTGAATTACTCGGATAAATACAACATAGTTCACGTTTCTCGGTGCATGCTCGGTAGCACTCGCTTGGCCTCCACTCGACCCAATTAATTATTCACCGTTGTATTTACCCACTACAACACCTCAATAGTTTGCCTTACCATTTTATATTCAAGAATCTAACATCTGTAGCGGTCGTCGAGTATACAATCGATCCGAGGCAACAAACATGAACAATAAGAAGTATACTCGCAGGAAAACGGATCAAATTCGCTCCCGAATCCATCTACAAGGACCGGCAGCCTCTATTATTAAATCTAGGGATTTTGGAGAAGAACCACTCACCTAGGATTGGATTAAGGACGAGGAAGATGATTGAGAAGACCCGTGTCGTATCTGATCCGACGAAGCCTAGATCCTTCGGCCGATTCCTCCGATTCTCCTCCTCCCTCACTCGCCTCCCTTGGGTGGTGTGCAGCTCTTTCTTGGAGCCATATGCCCCAAGTGGTAGGATATATATATATATAAATTTATCAAAATGACCCTTCTCACATAACTCGACCCAACTTACTCAAAATCAGTATACAAGATTATTAATTTTCGCGGGTATTACAGTGACCCAACTAAATATGACTTTCTTATGGGCACATGTAATTTAAAACAATATTATTGGTAATCTATCTAGATATATAGACTATCAAGTACCAAATGCAACCTTAAAGAAATCACTCTTGATGAATATTAAGAATACTTAGTATTGTGTAAAAGATTTTGGGAAGGCAAACTAGGTGTATTTTTAAAGTTTTGATTCAAGAATACTTAGTACCAAAACGTGGTTGATTTTTAGTTTTGTGTTTGGAAATAGATTCTTTTGGATTTAAAAACAAGGAGAATCATCATTAAGGACTACCAAGAGACTACATATATAAAAAATTGTAGGTCCTAAACATTACTCTTGTCATTTCAAGCCTTGGAGTCTATGTTAATTTTCCTTGTCTTTGAAATCTTGAATATCTCATTCGTATAAATCACAAGGTATTAACAATGAGTACTACGAAGGGAGAAATGGATGACTAAGAGTCACCTACCAAGAGCCACTCACACATAGTCAATTGTGTTGAAAACCTTGCTTGAAATAGTAGCCTTTTGTCGCTTTTATACAATATTTATTATCACACATAGTCAATTTTTGAACTCCATATTCCATTGTGCCTGCCTTATTTTCTTAGATTAAGTTTATATAGACCTTATCTACCTACTAGTAATTTTGAAAGTGTGAGGCTGTGTTCTGTACGATGGAGCTCTCAGCTCACTCCACGCTGCTTTTTTTTTTTGTTTTGCTTGTAGCACTGCCCGTTTTTATTTTTTTAGGAGTACGGCAGCGCATAAAAGAAGGGCAACAACTACTACCCTTCTTTCCTTTTTTTTAAATATTATATTTGTTATATATATTTTTTATTCTGCATTTTTATTTTATTTTTTTTGCTATAAAGAAAGGAGGACATTTTTTCTTTAGTTTATTGTTCTAAAATTATTTTACTTTTTATTTTAATTTATATCAAAATTATGATTTCAAATTTTATTTTGTTTTTAATTTTGGTTGTATTAAATTAATTTATTTTAAATAAATATTTAACAATATTATTATAGTTTATGTATTATCTACTAAATTTTGAATGTTTATAATTTGGTTAATTTATTCATGTTGTTATTTGATGAACTTATTATATTAAAAAAATTCAAAATTTTGATGACCTTCTCAAATTTGATTTGATTTTTATTTTTTAGCTATTGTATAGAAAAATTCATAACTTCGAATCCAATTTTGATATCTTTTTCTTATATTATTATTAGTTAAATATTTATTTTTTCTTAAATATGTTTATTCCTTAGTTTTTACATCAACTGTATTTTTTAGTCTATCTTTTTCCAACAAAAAATTAAAATATCAAATTGAATGAATTCATAAATTAATATATATTATATAAAATTTTAAGTTATACTTATATTATATTTTAGTATACATCTACCTACTATATAAGGTTATCTAAATCTCAATTTTAATTAGATCTGATTTGAATATAATCAAAATTTTAAATTGATTCAATTTTTTTCAAACTTTTGTTAGCAAAAATAGTTCCATGATTTCATCATTCCAAAATTTCCACACCTTTCCCTATATATATTTCTTTATATAAAATATATTATATAAATATACATATTTTCACGTTATATATTATATATTGTTTTTTTTTTCTTTTTTACTTTCTACTTGAAATTTTATTTTCTAAATTTATAATATTATTGACTATCTATTATTTCTAATACAATTTTAATTTAATTTTTTTGTTTTTATATTATTATTCATATTATTGTTTAGCATATTTTTTTTTTTAATTCTTTTAATTTTTTAAATCAAGTTCATATATGCATTTTAGAATAAAGAACTAATACTTCAAATCGTACCAATATCTTTTTATTATATTATTATTCAAATATTTAATTTTTACTCAATTTAGTTTGATTAATATATTTTTCATTAATTTTTATGTTATAATTTTTGCATTCTATAATAAAATTTTTAAATCTTAAACGAATATAGTTTAGTTAATTTGAATAAATTAGTTTTATTATATGTACATATATAATACATGAAAACAAATATATTCCAATCAATTCAAAAAATTTAATTAAATTTTACTCAAATTGAATATGATTTTTCAAATTAATTCAATTTTTTTGAAACCTCAAGTTCGAATATAAGATGTGATTTCAAACATCTCTGAAATTTCAATATCTATTCAAATAATAAAAAAATATATCAAATTATATATTAAAAAAAATATAAGCGTCGGGGTTCTTTTTTATTTCATTAAAAACTGACGTTATAAGCAGAGGCGTCTATATTACAAATTTGATAACAGTCATTCGAGCTAAAACTGTTCAATATGGGATTATTAAATGTTGTTGGTTAAGAAATTTTTTTTTTAATGATTTTCAATATTTATCAATTGGATATTATGAATTGATATCATATGGTATTATGGTTATAGAGATGTGATTAAGTTAAAAAAATTGTGCTTCCAATGTGATATTAAATGCCAATTTTTTTTATATAGGCCGATTATTGGGGAAATGAAGCCAAAACTGACGCTAGTCTCCCAAGTTTCTTCGTCAATTTTTGATCTATTTTATAATAAGAGTTCTCGAGTTCCTTTGTTAAAAATTTTCAATTTGATTTATATTTTCTAATTTCTTAGAAAATCTTATTGAAACAACTATATATTAATAGTATATTTTATTATATAATTAATTATGTATTGAATATGTATTATATACAATATTCAGTTTTTATATTAATTATTGATGGTATAGTTTATTTTTGTTATACAATATTCTTATTGTTTGTTATAGTTTATTAAATATCTATTTTTTTTCTTTTATTTTTCTTAATTTTATTAAAGTTTTATAATTTTTCAGTAATTTTTTTAAATTTGAATTGGTGTATCATATTATATTTCAGAAATTCAAACTTTTAAAAATGATAATCATATATACTTATATATTTTTAAAATTTATTTTTTATTTTTTTTATATATTGTATATTTTAAATTATTTATTATTACTATCATTATTTTATATTTAATTTAGTTATATATTATTTACTAAGAAAATATTATTTTTCATTAACGTAATTTCATTAAATTCGGTAACGCCCTCACCCTTTCTTGGATTCAATCGACTTCTTCCGGTAAGATTTCCTTCTCAACTGAGCAATTACAAAAATGGCAGAATCCTTGGCATGCTTCTCTTATCGAAAAGTTTTTGGGCAAACCGCCCCCTTTACCTGTGGTTTCTGGATGGGCTTTGAATTTATCTTCGAGTGGTTTAGTTAATGTGCTTGATATTGAGGAAGGCTTTTTTATATTCCATTTTTCTTCCATGGAAGCAACTACTAACATCCTCACCGGCGGACCTTGGTCTTGTCGAGGGGATGTCATTAGATTGGTCCCATGAAAATTGTTCTTTCGTCCTTGGTTGGAAACATTTTCTCATGCCCCGGTTTGGGTGCGGATTCATGCCCTTCCATTAGAGCTTTGGAACCCTACTTCTATAGGTCTAATCGCTAATAGCCTTGGTAGATTAATAACTATTGATATCGCTCGTTTAATTTCAATAGAGGAAAATATGTTAGAGTTTGCATTGAGATAGATCTATCTCAACCTATAAAACAAGGAGTTGTGATAAATATTCCTGATTATGAATTTTTTCAACCTATTCAATATGAAAATATGCCTGTTGTGTGATTTAAATGTGGATTGATAGGCCATAGGGAAGTCTCTTGTCTTAGTTTACATAAGGTGCACATAGATAGTCACCCCAACTCAATAGATGGTAAGCCTAAGATAAATCCCATTGTTGAGGACCCTGCTCCTTCCCCCAAGGAGACCCCCACTCCTCTCGCCACCCATACTGGCTCTGAAGAACCTATCTTTGGCTCCTGGATTCAAGTTGCCAGGAGAAAAAATAGGCCTAAGGCCCCTATTCAAAAAAGTGCAATCCTTCAAACTGAAACCCTCCTAAAATTCCCAATGATCAGCATGGAGGAAGCTTTAATCAAAACCCCTTTTTAGATAGATAAAAAAACAATAAGAAAGATAACCCTAGGTTTTCCCAGAAAACTTATCCTAAAGAACCTAGGGAAAAAACCCCTATTGCTAAGAAAAATGCTAAAAATGGAGGCCTTACCCCCTCTGTGAAAGATTCTCACTCTGTTAAAATCCACCTAGACTCCTCCAAGGTGAGACATAACAGTGAGAGCAATAAACATCATAAAGATAGTCTTCAAAAATTCTTTGACCAAATGGTCCATGAAGTTTCTCTAATATTTAATGCTCAACCTTCTTCCAATAGTAAATCTGATACCAAGCAAGGTAAACAAGTAATTAAGACATGTGAGAAAAAATCTAGGTGAGGATCCTTACTCCCTACTTGATGGCCCTTCCTTTAGTAATAGACCTAGGGCTAATGTCCCCAATGTGGCTCCTCCTGATATTGAGATGGAGCAGTCAAACAACCTACCAACAAATGTGCTCCAAGTGCTCTCACCTTTTAAGTTTCAATTCCAGAACTGCATAAGATAAAAAAAAAAAATTATTAGTAAATTTATACAACTATCTTGAACTTGGATGCATGCTTGGTTTGGTCATTACAGAAATTAGACAATAGGCACATAATCTTAATTAAGATGGTAAGATAGCAATAAAGAGAGGAACATATCAAAATAAATATATGTAGAACCAAATACTCAGTAACATGCATGCACATGTTGTTTGAATGAAAACTGAGATTATTTATTCCTTTTAAACTTTCTTCTGTAAGCTACAAACTTGCAGTGGTTGATCCATTTCATGAAGTTGCACTAAATAAATAAAAGTGTCAACTTTAGAACTCAACTATTCATGTAAAATGTTTGGGTGCTGCTGGCTTGAATTTAGAGTCGAAAACAATGGAAATTCTAAGAAGAGAGCATGCAATCATAAAAACATACCATTGTGATGCAATCATAATAACTTTGTCTAAAGGCCATGCAACGGTAGATCCGAAAGCATCTTCAAGGCAGCTCTTGTCGGATGTAGGTCTCCATAAAAACATTTGAGGCTTTCTTACTACATCCACCCAAACTCACACAATATTTGGTCCTAAAGGAACATGATGAACCAAGACTTTTGGATCAATTGAAGACCAATGACCTTCAGCCACTACTTCTCCTGAACCAAGCCAATCTAATAGTTTGCACACATTGCTAGATATCGTAGTATTGACACTCTCCAAAAGCCAAAAAAAAATGCATTAGAAAAGATTCATATACTTGAAAAGATAAAGTAAATATATATTTACCATAGGGGAAGGCAGAGGTTGGTTTAAACTATCTTGACTTTGTTGATTTTCTCCATAAGAATTCAAAATATCGTTAAAATTTTTATTTTTTTTACCCAAAAACAGAAAACTACTTTAAATTACCGAACAAAACCTGGACCATAACAGTCCCTTACAATAATGTTTTGGAGCTCCGGAGGTCTCACATGAGACCAAACCTACGAGACACCATTCATGCGACCAAAATTTTCAGTCCAATGAGCTGCTTTATTACATTGCTTAAAGACAAAATTGAAGCAAACATTATTACAAGCTAACAAGAATGAAGAGATATCATCAAAATCAGCTTGTACGCGCCAATCCGGACAGCTCTTTTGCTTCAAGGATTCCATAAGAGTTTTGGAATCAGACTCGATGATAGCATGATGATATCTTTCCTGCATTACAACCAATAAAGATTGTCTAATGGCAAGTGTTTCAGCATGCAAGGCAGATTTAGCATTGACTAATAAACATTCAACATAAATAGCATTACCCGTATGATTTTTGACAATAATGCCCACTGCAGAAGAATCAATAGTAAATGAAGCATCACAGTTTATTTTTACGTAATATAAGAGAGGAGGCATTCATTTACAGATGATTGGATTTCTATCTTTAGCTTTGCCCTCAGATTTTAAGTTTGAATCGAGGAAGCCGACATACGAGATTATTTTTCTCACTAAGCAGGAGGAGGAAAGTTGCCTCGTCTGATGCAGTCTCTCATTTCTCCCAAACCAGATGAACCACCATGAAATGACAACTAATCTTTTTATCGAGCAACGAATTGAATCATCACTCAAGATAAGAAGATTGCTACCAAGTATCCATGTTTGTCTATCTAGCAGCATGATTCTAAAATAAGATTGTAAACCATTCCAAATTTCAATAGAGAAAGGGCAATGACAAAACAAATGTTCAAAATTTTCCTCAACAGTTTAGCAGAAGGTACATAAATTATTAGAAGCCAATTTTAAACCATAGAGTCTAGTTTTTGTAAGCAATCGGCCATGCATCAATTTCCATAGAAAAACCTTTATTTTGTCAGGAACTTTTAAAGACCAAATAGCTGACCAATTAAGAGAAGTATCAGAATTTACAGAATCATGCTTGAGGAGAAAGGAGTAGGCTGAAGCAGTGGTAACGTTTCCTTCCCTGCTTTCTGTCCAAATTATTTTATCCTCATGGGGTGTTAAGGAAGCCAAATCATCGAAATGGATGCACCCAGCTCATGAGAAAACATAGTGTCACATAAATCACAATTCCAATGCTGATCCGTGATAAGACAACTGACAATCATATCAGGATTAATTAAATCCACATTGATGAATGTGGGTTTTATGCAGAAGGGGAGATCTAAAGCCCAGGAGTCATTCAAGATAGAGGTATTTGTACCTGATCTAATGATATGATGGAAACCAAGGTTAAGTTTCCTAAAGGCCTTGACAAAGAGTTTCCAAGACCAGGAAGAGGAGGCAGGGGCAGTGGCCTTATTGGCAGTTAGCAAGGGGTATTTATGCTTCACAAGCTGAAGCCACATGTTATCCTTGTTATTTAAGCAGGCTGCCACTCTTTTGGCATTGAGGGAAAGACTTTGGAGATATATATATATTGTGAACTCCAAGGCCACCATTGGTTTCAGGGGTTGTAATTTGATCCCATGAAATAAGGTGAAGCTTTTTATGCTTAGTGGTGGAACCCTAGAAGAAGTTGCTGATTATACTATTTATTTTGTTCATGGTTTTCTTGGGTAACCAAGAAATAGAAATAGTATGGAGGGGTATTGAGGTGAGGACTGAGTTAATCAAAGTGAGCTTACCAGCTTGGGATAGGTAATTTAATTGCCATGATCCAAGTCTAGTGTTAATTGATTTGAGAAGGTAATCATAGGCATTAGGAGGAGGACAATTTGGAGAGATCATAGTGCCTAAGTATTTGAAGGGAAATGAACCTTCAGGCATACCAAGCTTATGGCAGATAGAGAGCTTGATGTGAGAAGGGGTATTGTTTGGGAAGTAGATTGTAGATTTTAAAGGATTAACACTTTGCCCAGTTAAGCTATGATAGTGCTCAAAAATATTTTTAATTGCATTGAGGCTTTTATCATTTGCTTTGAGCATAAGGAGGATGTCATCTGCAAAGAGGAGATGACTAATTTTGAAGGATTGCTTGATGGTTAGGGGGGTGAAATCCTTATTGTTGACAGCCATATTTATTAGAAGGGTGAGGGTTTGAGCCACTATAATGTATAGGAAAGGGGAGATGAGATCTCCTTGTCTAACACCCTTATTGGCTTGAAAGAAACCAGAGAGCTTGCCATTGGCAAGGCATGAAAAGGAGGTAGTAGATAAGCAGGAGTGGATCCATTTAATGAAGATGGGGGGAAGTTGCAAGCTTCCAAGATAGTGTAGATTGCTTGCCAAGACACAGAGTCATAAGCCTTAGCAAGATCAAGTTTGATCATGATGTAGGTGTGTTTTCCTTTGGATTTAAAAATTGAGTGGGCAGCTTCTTGGGCAATGAGGACATTCTCATGAATACTTCTGCCCTTAATAAAGGCAGATTGCTCTTTGGAGATGATTATGGGAAGGGTTTCCTTAAGTCTATTGGCAAGCAATTTGGATAGGATACGATAGTTTAGGTTACATAGGGAGATGGGCCTGTAGTCCTTAACCTTTGAGGGGTTACTGACTTTAGGGATGAATGTTAGGACAATTTGATTCCAGGAAAAGGAGAGGTAAGATGTATTTTGAAAGTTAGTTATGCAGTCAAAAAATCTTGTTCAATAATGGGCCAATAGCTTTTATAAAATTCAGTTGTAAAGCCATCAACCCCAGGGCTTTTCGCATTTGCCATAGTCTTAACAGTGGACCATAGTTCCTCTTTTGTGAAGGGTTTGATGATATTTTCCTTCATAGAGGTAGGGATAGTGGGAAACACAGGCCATAGCTGAATGGAAAATGGGTTTGGATTATTAGGTTGCCAAAGATCTTGGTAATATTTGGCAAAGGTTTGAAGAATCGAATTTTCATTAGTGAGAATGTTTCCATTGTCATCAATAAGATTGGTTATGGGTTGGTTCTTCTCCTAGAGGTGATAATTCTGTGAAAGAAGGCTGTGTTTTTGTCACAATCTAGGAGCCATTTGGTTTTGACTTTAGCCGACCATTTGAGACTTATTTGTCTTTGGAGGGCATGAATTTTGTTATAAAGAGATATGAGGTTTGTTTCTTCAGAGTAGGAAAGGTTTGAGTTGGCTTCCTTATATTCAAGTCTGGCACACTCAGCCTTAGCTGTTTTGAGAGTTATCTCAAGGTTTCCAAGTTGGTTTTTGTTCCAATTTGAGAGGGCTTTTCTGGTGGAGTTTAGTTGGGTGACAAATTTATTTTGGGGGATAGGGAGAGGAGTGGGGGATGACCAGGCTGACTTAATTATGTCCCTGGAGTCAGGGTATTCAGTCCAAAAATTTTGGAACTTGAAAAGATTGTTTCTAGAGTTGGTTTTAGGGTTGATTTGAATCAAGAGGGGACAATGGTCAGATCCATATCTAAGGAGGTGCCTCACAGTAGAGGTTCCAAAGAAGTGAAGCCAGGCTGGGTTTGCAAATGTTCTGTCTAGCCCGATGAGAATCCTACGATTTCCTTTTCTATTGTTGCACCTGGTGTAATTTGGTCCACTAAAGCCTAGGTCTATGAGGTTTGAGTTTAAGATAAAATTCCTAAAGGTTCTGATGTGAGGGATAAGTTTAAATTTAAGGCCTCCTTTTTTGTCTTCAGGGTTTAAGATGCAATTACAATCCCCCACTAGAAGCCAGGGGTAAGAAGATAAGTCTAGGCTAGATAGTTTATGCCAAAGTAAATTTCTAATGGAAGGATTAGTATTTGCATATATATTGGTAAAAAAAAAAGGTTGAGAATTTGTAATAGAAATGATAGCATGTATTACGTCATGGTTTGAAAAAATGATTTCAGTTTTAACCATAGCAGCATTCCAAACAAGAAGTAAGCCACCAGATGCACATTAGAAGTAAAAGAAGAACCATGCCAGTTTCTACCAATTTTAGAGACAAAGGATAAAACAGTAGCATCATCAACATGAGTTTCTTGAAGAGCAAAAACTTTTACATTGCAAGTTTTAATCAAGTTGTGCATTCTATCAAGGATGGTGGGTTTAAGGACCCCTCTAACATTCCAAACTATAATATTCATGATTTATTATAGGGGACAATCATCATCTGATCCTGAGGATCAATTTGGGGGGGGTATAGGGGAGCCACTTCTACGTCTCTTAGTATTGGAAGATCCCTCGACAGTTGAGATATCATTGCTGTGAGTAGGGGAGGTATGGTTTTGTCGCCTTAGTCTACTGGGTAAGGCAGTTTTGCCTTTCATGTTATCCTTTGGCTTTTCATGCATAGTTTTGTTAGAATCAGCCTGAAATATAAGGGAGACCTCTTTTACAAGGTCTTCAAAGGATTTCTTGAGGAAGGCAGATGAGGCAGTATTTTGGGGTTTCTCATTTGTCTAATCATTAGGGGGATTTTTAGATTTTGCTTGCTTAATATCATAATTTTTCTTGTTGGTAAGGGGATTTTTTTCTTTAACAGTGGTTTTCTTGGAGTTAGAAAAGTGATTTGTTTTAGGATCCTGGTTCTTAGAGGTGTATTGAACTTTTGTAAAAGGCCTAAGTCTTGACTCAGAGAGTTGATTTTCATCAGCCTTCCTGATAGAGGCATCCTCGTGTGTTATGGAGGCTTTGGATTTATTTGCATCATGATGTGCATTAGTTTGCTGCGTAGCAGCTTGTTTCTGACCTTTTCTGTGTTTAACTTGGATCCAGGGTCCACACACTGGTTCCTCAACATCAGTTGGCTGAATCAAATTTTATTCCTGAGTACAAGAGGTGTGGGTAGTATTGGAAGGGCCACTATTTAGGTCTCCAGAAGGGTGGTTTTTATTAGGGGAAGGGTTTATTATATCTATTTTAGGGAAATGGTTCTCAGGATGGTTAGAGGGGTTCCTCTTGGGGCAGGAGTGTTCCCTATGGCCAACTAGACCACATAGAAAGCATACAGATGGGAGATTTTCGTAGATGACAGGTTGAAAAAACTCTTGGCCAGGGACAGAAATCCAAATTCCTTGCTTTATTGGTTGAGACAGATCAATTTCAATGCACACACTAATGTATTTCCCATGATTGAACTCAAAAGAGTGAGAGTCTATAGAGATAAGATTTCCAAGACTATTTGCAATTTGTGCAACAGAAGTAGGGTTCCACAGTTCAAGGGGCAAAGCATGTATACGCAACCAAACCGGAGCAAAAGTAAAATCTTCCAACCAGGGACGAAAAAAAGGTTTCCATGGAACCAACCCGATGACAGCGCCTCGGCAGGACCAAGGGCCACCCATAAGAATTGAGGTTGCATTAGAAATATCACGAAATCGAAACACAAAGAATCCTTCTTCGAGGTCTAAAACATTACATAAGCCATAAGAGGACCAGAGATTAAAAGCCCAACGAGAAACAACCATTAAAGCGGCGGGCGACCGAGAAATTTACCCACAAGGCTACTGTGCCAAGAAGATTGCCATTCGAAAACTTGCTCAAGAGTGAAAGAGACTTTACTAGAGGCATTTTTAGCGATTTTGGAAAAGGTGGAGGTTTCGGTAGGTTTGGGGTTCTTTGCATGAGATCCGCGAAGAATCTGAGCCCAAGTGAGTGATGGGGGGGAGGGAGAGTGGTTCAGGCCCATAGATCTAGTGCTCGGCGAGTCGGATGTATTGTTAGGGTTCCTGTAGGGGTTATTAGGGTTAGGATTTATGGAAGGGATAGGGGTGGAGATCATACCTGTCGCAGAGTAAAGAGGATCTTTAGGGGAAGGAGGGATCGTGACTACCGGAGGTGGTGGAGAACTCCGATTAGGGTTAGGGTTTGCAGAAAAAATTGGGGAAAAAGTCATACCTGCATGGGAGGGGACGATGTTAGAGGGGAAGGAGGTCTGGTTGCCAGATGAATGGTTAGATCTCGACGGATCTGTATGATGCGAAAGATCGGTGGTGGCCTTTGAGGAGGACGATGGGGGATGAGAGACTCTCATCGGGGTGTATCTGGAGATGGAGGGGGGAGGGGGTTGTTGTCGAGAGGGTGATCGTTCATCAGGGGGTGGAGGATCATCATCCTCCACCATCACAGCGAAAGTCGTCTCGGAGTCGCCCTTTGTCGCTAGAGAGAAGCTTTCTTTCAAAGCCATAAAAAAAAAAATTGTTAAACTAATAATGCATTAGAAGATACAAGGTTTGCTAATTTTTTATTATGTTATTAATTACCTGGTTTCTCATTAAAGCCTCAACCAAGTGATGTACGTAGCTGCATCACTTTATCTTCTAAATTCTTTACATTTTTTTGGAGTTGATTTGAATGGTCTTCACTTTGCGATAAAATTTGTAGCTTGGTAAGAGTAACTTCTTTTCCATGTGCTCTCACTCTTCCAAGTTTTTCAGGACCAAGTATTTTAGATAAAGCATCACTTTTTATGCTTGTTGCAATACCCACTGATTCATCTTCTTCAATCGAATTCATCTTAGCCTAAACAAAATAGAAAATTTGTGAAAGTATCAGCAGACATGGAAAATAAATTCTTTAACATTTCAGAGCAAAAATTAAATAAACTTACTATTGTTTCACCAACTGAAGTATTTACAGGTTCTCCATTCTTTTTCGTATGTGCTTTAACCCAAATTTTCTTTCTTATAATCAAAGATGGATCGCTACTTTCTTCTTTCTATATAAGAACAAGGAAAGAGAGAAAAAAATATATGGTAACTAATAGATTAATAAAGAAAGTATTTCAAGTATATAATATTATTACCATATCTTTTTTCAATCTAGCATATCTTTTGCGACTTGTTGTTTGAGGAAATTGCATGCTCCTCATTTCTCTGAACTTGTTACTCTTAGACTGCACATAATGGGACTATTGTATATGAGACTTTAATAAAAGTGGTCCATGAGCTATTATGAACTCAACAACAGTGGGGAAGGTAGGAATAACATGGAGTTGGTATATAGGAAGTTGCTGTCCTGACATGGAGTTGCTATGCTTCTGTCCATTGGTATAAAGAGTGGTGGAACTCGCATTATTTGTTCAAAAAACAATAATAAACATAATGCTCTGATTGCAAACTGTCAAGTAAAATTGCATACTCCAACAATAATAAAAAAGCAAGAAATCTAATTCATGCATACTGTCAAATTGTACACTCTGATTTGAGCTTTACCGTAAACTGTCAAGTAAAAACTAAATTGTTAAAACACATACTTTTACCTTAAACCATTCACTTGATTTGAGCTTGATAAATTGTTTCCAATCAAGAGGTGACTTGATATTTTTAGGCTTCAACTCCATCTGTGCTTTCACACTTTTTGCCTCTCTAACTTTCTTCACTAATCTTGATTTGGATGCCCTCCATAGTTCACCCATTTCCTTTAATATGTAATCTTTTTGCCAATCTTGATCTACTTTGTACTTTTCCTATAATTTCACACCAATTACCAAACTATCATCCAATTATATTTTTTTATAGCAAACAACAAAAACTAGGTAAAAAATATTACCTTAACAGCAACTCATAGCACATCTTTCATACCATTAGGAACTTTCCTCCAATCTTCATATGTGAAAGGTACAATCTCTCTCACTAATGGACCTAAAAATGAAGATAAACTTATAGATCCAATACCAATGGGTTGTCCCATCTCATTAAATTGGACTGTAATTCTCTCATAAGGATGGAGCAAACTTGATTTGCACATTGTTGGACATTTCTTTCCTTTCTTCTTGTTTGATGATTGACCAATAGCTTCCGGAGTTGCTTCTTCCTGTTCTTGTAAATCTTCAATAGGTGGCATGTCATCATCTTCCACATGTTCTTCCACATGTAAATAATCAACAGGTGGCAAGTCATCATCTTCCACATGTAAATCTGCAATAGGTGGAATGTCATCATCTTCCACATGTTCTTCCAAGTGTAAATCATCAACAGGTGGCAAGTCATCTTCTTCCATATGTAAATCTTCAATAGGTGGCATGTCATCATCTTCCACATGTAAATCATCAACAGGTGGCAAGTCATCTTCTTCCACATCTTCCAAATGTACATCTACGGCTGGCAAGTCATCATTTTCCACTATTTCTTCCACATGTACATCTGCAATCATCTTTTTTCTTCGACCTCTCTTTCCTTTCTTTTTTGATGATTGACCAACAGATGACAAATCATTTTCTTGATTTGGATTTTGTACATCTTCAATATTTATTTCAAGTTCTGGAGTAACATCTTCAAGCAAAGGTGGCAAGTCATCTTCATTTGGACACTTCAAAACTTTATCTTTTCGTGTTCTTCTTTTCCTTGTTGCAGCTTGGGGAAAGTCATTATATTTAGACATCATTCTAAGTGATCTTCATGTAGCCATCTGTAAACAACATAAAGTGCATTACACAATAACCATTTCAAGTTTCAACCATGCCAAGTTGTACATAATATATAGGATAAAAGCTTTGCTACATGATCTCTTGAGTCTTAGTAAAATGAAACCCAATTGATAATATAAACTGATAATAAAATTTGATTTTTCGTTGTTACTGCCAAGGTATATATATGAAGCCAATAATATATACCTTGGCAGTATATATATGATTTTTTTGCCAAGATATATACTGCAGTAACAAGCTATATAATTGAGCTATATATATGAGCTTCTAAGTGTATTTGCAGTAACAATTTGCTGTAAATATAGTGTCTTTGCACTGACTTAGGAAGTAAAAGACTATATACTGCCAAGGTATATATATGATTTTTCTGCCAAGGTATATATATGCAGGCTATATACTGCCAAGGTTTATATTACAGTAACAGGCTATATACTGAGACTTGGCAGTATAGGAAGTAAGAAGCTATATGAAGCCAAGGTATATATATGCTGCCAAGGTATATATATGAAGCCAAAAATATATAGCTTGGCTGTATATATATGATTTTTCTGCCAAGGTATATACTGCAGTAATAGGCTATATAATGCAAAGACACTGTTAGATTGTTGTAAATATATAACAGGCTATATTATTGAGCTATATTATTGAGCTTCTAAGTGTATTTGCAGTAACAATTTCCTGTAAATATAGTGTCTTAAATGATGTTACTGAGACTTAGGAAGTGTCACACCCCAATTCCACAATGGTGTGACCGGCCAGGGTATACAAGCATACCTCGAAGCCTAACTCAAATCACAAACCACAGAGACAAATCAAACTTTTTATTTCAAACTCCAACAACTAACAAAAGGTTATAAACAAAACAATTCAATCCTTTGTTAAAAAAGCTCAGAAACATGAATGTTCAACTGAAACAAACTTTAAAGAATGTTTAGAAACAATGAATGAAATAAAGAAACAAGAAGTCTCACTGCAAGACTCTCTTTAAACCTGACCACTATCCTAACTCTAACTTCGACTCGTCACGAGGTCTGCCCTGAACCTGCTGCTCCCAGCTGCGTTACTCAGATACTCCAGTGTTACTACTGGTTTTGACCTGGTGCTACAAAAAACAACAAAACAAAAGGTATGTCCACATTGGACTTAGTGCGTGGCTCGGTCCTGAGCCTACCACGGTCCACAGTTAATAGTTATACAGAAAGTATAATGACCACATAACAGATAACTTCCACAGTACAATGAATAATTTCTTAACGCAGAAATAAATCTTTTATCTATGTAAATCCAAAGCAGTCCATATATAACCCATACAGAAAAGAAACCACATATTCACACAAGCATATTTCCAAATAATATGAGTCGATCACTAGAACTTGCCCAGTGAGCTTCCCACCCATGGTTCCTGAGCTAGGCAGGCCCTCTAGCCTCAGTAACCCCCAATTGGTTGGGAAAACCCTCCAACTAGTGCCACTCTGGGTCGGTCGTCAGTGTGGCTCGCTGACGAGCTTCTCGGTCCACACCTCCTCCATAGATCAGCCCAACTGAAATCCCATCTCATCCACATACACAAACATGTACAATAAGAAAATAAATGCGCCAACACCATAAGCACTTAATGTAAACTAGTACTTCTACACCACATAGTTCCAAGTACATGTTTCCTACAATAATGTAGTTTTTTTTTTAAATTTCCAAACCAAGTGAAACATCCAAGTTTAGAGATTAGCACAAGGAAGTCTAAAAAGAAAAATATTATGAACAACACCCACACCATAACCCCTTTTACAATCAAGTCCATAGTATCCTAATTCCTTTAGTTTCTACCTTAAACTTTTTTTTTTTGAAAAAAACATTAAGAATACTTACTCACTACACTCTGAATGTACACATACACTTAAAGCATAGATAAAGTTTCATACCAATTTAACCTACAATAGCAGTGGATACTAAAATAAAAGATTTAAGAGTACAAGGCATTAACAACCTCACCCTTATTTCCCTTCCATCATCCTACACCAACTTTTCCCAAACATCTATTGTTGCAGACTTTAATCAAACCAATCTTATTAATTTCACATTTCCTTCAATACCTACTTACAACATGTATCCACAAGATGAAGAGCAACATAAATAAATTCCTATTTACGTCATGTGGCTACAAGAGGAAACCATCACACATAGATAAATTTCTTCACCAACCTAAATTCCCATGCTTGACTACTTTCATCCCACTCTTTACCGTAGTCGAAATGACAACACTAGAGACAACACTAGAGGGGGGGGGGGGGGGGGGGGGAGGTTGAATAATGTGTTTACTAAATTGATTAGCCTAAATTCAATTTTGATCGTTTACTTAGATTACTTAGGCGAATTACAATTTTACGATTGGATGCGGAAGCAATAATAAAACAATTAAGCACAACCAAATATAACAATGCAAACACGAGAATTTATAGTGGTTCAGTCCCAATGCCTACTCCACTACCTAAGCACCCAACTTAGGATTTCCAAACTAGGCTTACTAGATTAAATCGGTTTCCCTTACACAGAGGACTTTGACTCGAAGAGTCGCACTCTCGACCTAAGGCACTTTCACACCCGGAAGTCTCCGCCTTCTTACCGAGAGCACTCTTCCACTCAACCCTAAGGGACAACTCACTTAATCTTAGTAAAACTAAGTTTACACAAGTGGCTTTACACCTTCACATCAAGGTAACCACTTTCACACTAGAAGAACTAACACCCGGTCTTCGTACAAATTAACCCAAATCAAAGCAAAACAGTTCAAATAATAGATAAAAATTTGTCACACCCCAACTGAGGGGAGTGTGATCGGCCAGGGCCTACATCCTACCCTGTAGCCTACTGTCTACACTGACATATAAGAAACCAGAACATATCGATAAAAAGAAACCACAATGAAATCTTTATCTAAAGTTTTCAAAGTTCACAATATATGTTTTCAAACCAAAGAAGAAAACCTACATCGTAACAAATAGAACATCTCAAATATCAAAATTTTACAAACTTTTCCAAAACACAATATGAGTGCAGAAAAGAAAACAACGACTATAAGACATTGGACTATGACCCAAGGACGCTGCTACAAGATACGGCACCACCACCTACCCTCCAGCTGCGCCATGCCGAAAAGCCAAAATCACTGTTCGTGCTCTGTAAAAAAAAAAAGGAAACCAATAGTGAGTCTACTTGGGACTCGGTGAGCGATTCTTGCGAACCTCCACAAAATCATCATTTACTCATGCATAACATATAAGGCAATGTAATGTATATTCAGGGAGGTAAGCTACTTTTAATGTGACTACTAACCCCATGGGTCATTCTGTATACACAGTATATTTGAAAACCTGTCATCTTGGCCTATCAAGCCTCCGGCATCCGGCCCTTGGGCCTACTTATGGTATAAAAATCTCTGCTACAGCCGGCCCTACCATACAAGGTGGAATCACACTGGCCGTTCGGCCACATCATAGGACGGTCTACTAGTCTCTGGACGCCGTCTGGGGTAGGGATAGCTAATCCCACCCAACTGGGGTCTGACACCTAGCGAGCCCGCTGGTGCATCTCAAGACCCAATCATTGGCCGAGCTAATCATTGGTCATTCCCGACTTCCACGCTTCTCGGCAGACCATCTCAAGCACATCACACAATCAAGTGTCCTAGGGTTTCCTTATATACACTTCGGGCCATTGCCCATATCCGGCCCTAAGCCGATCTGCAGGGTCAGCAAATTAATGCTGCCCTTTCAAATTTTGCACACCTAATGGTTCTAGGTTTCCAAAAATGTTTACTAGAAGTCCTAGAAGTTAAGTCATCTCCTAGCTAAGTTTTCATATATGCTGAGCATCTCACAACGTCCTACACGTTGCCTAGCGTTATACGCTACCTTGGGTGAGGAATTCTATGAACCGATCTTAGAATTTCACCCACGAATATTTTAGAACAACATGTGTACATCATTTACCAAATTAATTTAGGATAGTAACATCATGAAGAACCGAAATAAAAAAGTAAGTAATGTAGAGGTTAAACCCATATGGAACGTACACTAAGCATAGCAACAATTAAACATGATATGAGCAATTAAATGAAACCTTTCTTGTCTACATATACTATATAAGCATTAGCAAGAACATTTCCAATTTGATAATATAAATCTATCCCAACAATTCACAACATGAATATGGATTAACATTAACGTGAATATGAATAAACATTAAACGGAGGGATATGAACAACTACACAAAATCGTTCGCTTCCTCCCCCTTTTCCTTGATCGGTCGAAGCTTGAGCGAGGTCACCCTTGCTCGGCCGATCAATCCATGTGGGAAGGCGCTGAAATCTATGCATTTTAACCAATGGAACAGTAAACATAAACTTCAAATTGAATCTAACATTTAAACGTGATGGTGCGGGCTAAGACGATAAAATACGAGATCCAACAATCCAATACAAACAGTCCTACTTTTCCCCCTTCTACTGCTCGGCCAACTCGAGCAGGATGATAACCATGCTCGGTCAAACATCTAGGGGTGGTGGGCATGGCTGTGATGTCCACACGATTGTCAATCCAAAAGCAAAAACAAGCGAATACAAGTCGATGCGCAAGTTGCGAGACAAACGAGGAAATTGGGGAAAATTTCGACATGACCTTTCCCCTTTTCCTTGACTCGGCCAGCCCCTTAAAACAAGAAATCGACACGTATAAAACCATGAAATCACAACATATACAATGATCTAAGAATCTAACATGGAGAAACAACTCGATCGACAAATCTCGTGAAGAAGAATCCCGATTTCAAAATCTATGGGGCTGGCCACCCGCCTCCCCTCAACATCTAACCAACCACTCACCTTGATTGAGGAGGATGAAAGATCGGATGACGACAACTTCGAATCTTCTGGCGATGGCGCGAAATCCCGGATCGACCAAATCCCTTTTCGCCTTGCTTCTTCTCCCCCTCTCTTAGGCGCTGCCTTGTGCAACTCAAAGATGAGTCGCATGGCACAAGGATGAGGGATTTTAATCCCTCATCTAGCATTCCATATAGGCTCTTGACTCACTTGACTCCTACTCAAGACTCGACTAAGCCCGAACTCGACTTGGGTTCCGACTCAATCCACAACATGAGTCGATTTAAACTTGATTTAAGGTATCATTGCATAAAAGGAAAGTCAATCACCCAATTAAATTTCATACACCAATGGTCGAGTCATACCTTTTCACTCGAGGCGATTCTGAGGCTCGACTCGACTATCCCCGGGTCCGGCTCGCCGCACCAAAATAGATTTTTATATTAGGAAATTTTTTTCTGGGTCTTACAATCTTCCCCTGTTAAGGGAAATTCGTCCTCGAACTTACATGAATGCCAAGGACTTACTGGCTCCTCGAATAAGGAAGGGTAGCGCTCTCTTATGTCCTGCTCTACCTCCCAAGTGGCCTCTTGCCCGGAATGGTTCTCCCATCGGACCTTTACCAGGGGAATTTATTTGGACCTTAGGTTTCTGACTTGGCGGTCAAGGATCTCTACTGGCCTTTCCTCCAATGAGACAGCCGAATCTATCTCAATAGAAAAAGGTTCAATCACATGCGAATCATCTTTCAAATATTTCTGAAGCATGGATACATGGAACACCGGGTGGACACTGCTCAGGTTAGGAGGCAAAGCCATCTCATAAGCCCCCTCGCCCCTCCGCTTGAGAATAGGGAAAGACCCAATGAACCTAGGGCTCAACTTTCCTTTCTTCCCAAACTAGACCACCCCTTTCATAGGAGAGACCTTCAGAAAGACTAAATCACCCTCGGCGAATTCCAATTCTCTAGCTTTCTTGCCGGCATACATTTTTTGTCGACTCTGGGCCACCAATAATCTTTCCTTTATGGCTTTCACTTTTTCTACTGCCTGCTCAATCAGATCAGGACCCACCATAAGTGATTCCCCAACCTCAAACCAGCCCACTGGAGACCTACATCGCCGCCCATACAAGGCCTCAAAAGGAGACAAGCCAATACTACCGTGATAGCTATTATTGTAGGCGAACTCTATCAGCGGTAGGTGCCTTTCCGAGCCATCGGCCATATCTAAGACGCATTCTCTCAGCATACCCTCCAAGTTTTGAATGGTCCGTTCTGACTGCCCGTCTGTCTACGGATGGAACGTTGTGCTGAAATGCACTTGGGTACCCAAGGCTTCCTGGAAGGACTGCCAAAACCGGGTTGTGAACTGGGTACCGCGATCGGATATAATCATCACCGGGGTACCATGGTATGCCACAATCTTGTCCAAGAATCGTCGGGAGTACTACTCCGCAGAGAAGGTAGTCTTCACTAGAATGAAGTGTGTGGTCTTGGTTAACCGGTCCACTACCATCCAAATGGAGTCAAAGCCGCCTTTTGACTTAGGCAACCTAGTCACCAGATCCATGGTGATCTTCTCCCACTTCCACTCGGGTACTTCGAGGTTTTGCAGCAGCCCCGTGGGCTTCAGGTGTTCGGCCTTCACTTGTGGGCAGACCAAACATTTGGATACAAACTCTGCTACCTCTCTTTTCATGCCCTTCCACCAGTAATGCCGCCTTAAATCCCGGTACATCTTGGTGGTCCCCGGATACATCGTATAAGTGGAACGATGACCCAGCTCCAAGACTTGCATGCACACCTCTGCCATATTCGGCACCACGATTTGATCTTTGAATCTCAGCAAACCCTCTGAGTCCTCCCTGAACCCATTCTTTGCATCGCCCCCCTGCATAAAATCCTTCGCCAGTGCACAGAAGGCATCCTCTCCCTATGCGGCATGCAGCATATCCACCAGTATGGATTGTACCCGCAGGTGTGCCACCAAGGCACCTGAAGTTGACACTGATAAGATTTAATTCATCCACATGAGAGTTAAGCCTTATATTATCTTTCTTCAATCTTTTATTTTCATTATCCATTTTAACAAGCAAGGCATACATTTTCTTGTATTCATCTACTAACTCATTATATGACATGTCAAGAGAACTAGTAGAGCTAGCATTATTATTATCATTAGCATGATTAGAAGGAGAAGAGTGTACCTCATCATTAACATCCATGAGGCAAACTTTAGAAGTGGCTTCATGGTCATGAAAAGAGGATGCTTCACTTGACTAAGATGTGGAGGTGGAAGCACTTGACCTCTTCTTTGCCTTGTTTTTCATAGTAGGGCAGTTCTTCCTTACATGCCCTTTTTCTTGGCACACATGGCAAATCACCTTCCTTTTTCGATTTCTTGTGCTCCTATGACTTGAGGCACTATGGGCTTCAAAAACCATATTAGTATTGGGTGGATGCCAATTGTCATCACTCCCCTCATCAAATGTATTGAGCTATTTGGTTTTTGCATAATTATAAAGCATGTTTAAAGTAGCCCAAATATCGAATGCGGAAGTACAATGCATGATTTTCTCAAACACATTATTTTCCATAGAACAAAATAAGCAATTTGTAGCTTTAGCATTTAACTCAAACATGCTAATTTGTTCTTGGGTCCATGCATCCATTTTTTCCTTAGGTTCTTTGTATTTTGACTTTACCATATTAAAAACACCTAAACCTTGAGTCTTTAAGAATGTATACATTCTTCCTTTCCAAAGACCAAAGTTTGACTCATTGAACCTAGGAGGTATAGATGCTACATACTCTAGTGTCATTTTTCGGATCGAGAGACGATATAGAGGAGATGCTGAAATCTCAATCTTCGACCCACTCTGATACCAAATGTAGTCGAAATGGCAACACTAGAGGGGGGGTGAATAGTGTGTTTACTAAATTGATTAGCCTAAATTTAATTTTGATCGTTTACTTTGATTACTTAGGCGAATTTAGATTTTACGATTGAATGTGGAAGCAATAATAAAACAATTAAGCACAACCAAATATAACAATGAAAACACGAGAATTTATAGTGGTCCGGCCCCAATGCCTACTCCACTACCTAAGCACCGAACTTAGAATTTCCAAACTAGGTTTACTATATTAATTCGGTTCCCCTTACACAGAGGACTTTGACTCGAAGAGTCGCACTCTCGACCTATGGCACTTCCACACTCGGAAGTCTCCTCCTTCTTACCGAGAGCACTCTTCCACCTCATCCCTATGGGACAACTCACTTAATCCTAGTAAAACTAAGTTTACACAAGTGGCTTTACACCTTCACAACAAGGTAACCACTTTCACACTAGAAGACCTAACACCCGGTCTTCGTACAAACCCAAATCAAAGAAAAATAGTTCAAATAACAGATAAAAATTACAATGAAAAGAGCTTAGAAATAAAACCAAGATTAAATGCTCTTTTCAATCATTCAGAACCTCCAACTCGCCCAGTCGTAGAGCTCTAATTGAAACCCGAGTTGAGGAGCAGTTGGCGCTTGAGAAAATGTTCGCGGAAATAGCAGAGCGCTCTTGATCAATCTCTAGAAGGCTCAAATCTTCCTTTTAATTGCTCAATAAAATCTGTAGAAGACAAGGAAGAGGATTAAAAGGAGATAAATGAGGTATATTTATACTCTCACCAAGAAACAACAACTCAATGGGTAGAAAACTATCCGTTGCAGACCCTCGGTCGATTGGTCGATCGACCGACCGATCAACCGCTCATTCAACCGCTGCCCTCTTCTCTCTGGTCAGTCGACCGCCAGATGCAACTGAGCGTTCCCCCAATCCGGTCGACCCATTAGTCGACTGACGCAGGGGAAGCAGATGTGCGATCATGCAATTTTTAATCCAATCGACCGATTGGTCGACCGCTAGGGCTACTGCCCATTTCAGGCCTCTATCGATCGACTGAAGTAGCCACTGCCAGTTTTTGGTTGTGTTCGGTCGATCGACCGGTCGACTGAATTGGCTACTGCCAATTTCTTACCCTGCTCGGTCGATCGCCCGGTCGACCGAACTTAGGCTGAATTTGATTTCTTCAGCCTTTTTCTTCCGCGCTTCGTTTCTAGGTTCCAGCTTTCAATGAGCATCAACTTGGAGAGCTTTTCATTTGATCTTTGGACTCGTCCAATGCGACTTTGGTGCACTCATCGAGCTTCGAGAAATTCCCATGATGAACCCGAGCGCGACAATCAATGTCCTTCCAATTTTCCAATTTCTTCCAATTTTTTCGATCGAGGACATCGAACGCTAATCGATATGGAACCTGAAAGATTTCTCGACGAAATATTAGTTCCATGTTTGTTATCATCAAAACCGAGATTAAGAGATTAAGACCAAGGTTGAAAACCTAAAGCCAACATTTACCACTTACCTGCACATTGCAGCCACAACAACAGAGGTGTGCGGCATGCAACACCTCAAGTCTTCCCAGGTAGCATACAACATGCGGCACCTCACAATTTCTACATTATTACCACATCTCCACAACACATTACCTCAAGGTTTAAATCTAATTAGTAAGGATGCCATCCACCCAACCAAAGAAGCAGTCAAACTGATAAGAATGCCAAACGGACAGTAGGCGGTTCCCATAAGGTTTAGATTACAATACTTAAGGATTTATATAATGAATTCCAAACCTATTACAAGAATTTACACAAGAATCACCATCTACGAAATTAAATGAAGGATTAAATGCATCATGAAAATTTTCCAAATCCTCAAGATAGGGACGACACGGGAAGGAAAGAAACTAAAATCTTTGGCAATGCTTTGGCCACTCACAGGTAAAGGAAAATGGGATGGGAGATGCTCTCCAAGGTCCTTGAGTCGATGATCACCGGCGTCGGCAACACAACCGGCGGCAAATCCCTCTTCCGCCGCCTCCTCCATTGCCTCCTTGGTCGCCCTCTCAAGTGTCGCTACTTTTTTTTCTTCTTGGATGTTTGCGGCTGTAGCAACCGCACCATCCAATAAACCTTCTTCTTTTTTTCGATTCTACCCCACTTAACCCAACCTCGGTTTCTACCTAACTCGACCCACACTCGTACGAATTGGGTTCCGATCGAGTCGTCGGACTTTGACTCAACTAATAATCCAGAACATAAAATAAAATAAAATACTAAACACGCACAAAGGCCTCACCTTAAATCGTATTGTCCGGCACTTCCTCCGACCCGCTCTGATGCGCATCCACATCGTCCCACTGAAAACAATTAAATTAAATTATAAAAAAATTACAGGTATAACATGAAGTAACAGGCTATATACTGCCAAGGTATATATATGATTTTAATGAACAATCTAAATTTTCAAGCACTGAACAATTTGAACTGAATACAATAAAGAAGCTGAATTTTAAGTTGAAGAACTAAAGGAGAATGCAAAAATGTTCACCTTGTGGATGGAATTCCAGCAACTATGCGAGTTCAAATATTATTGAAATTTGCTTTCCTTACTACTTCCAGAAATGCTTAAGACAGGAACAAAACAATTGTCAGTATATCCATAAATATAGTAACCAAATCTGTAAAAGAGAGATTTAGTAAAAAAAAACAAATCTATAAAATTAAGGAATCTTTCGCTAGCACATAAAAGAACATAGAAGAGAGAGATAGAGAACCTCATACCTATAAGGTGAATTACACAAAAATTCCTTCACAATTTTCTCTTACATACCTAGACTCTTTATTTATGTCATAATTGGCCAATTCAACTATATTATCATGTTGTGGCATCAATTGTATATCTTCATTCTCAATATATTCTTCTAAGTCATAGAAGCCTCTTGGTGGAGCTTTAAGCACAATATACCAATTGGATGTTTCACTTTCTCTTGCATAAAACACTTGCTTTGCTCGTGATGTTAAGATAAAAGGATCCCTCTTAAATTGACTTTGACCCGCATGTAAATTGACAAGTGTCAAACCTTCTTTAACCCTAATGCCATTAGGAACACTTGCCCAATTATATTTAAACAGTGGAACTGGCAATAAAAAATAATCTAAAATAATTATTTCTCTTTTCACCCCATAATACGAAACCACATCGACAACTTGAGCGTTATCTCTTGCGCTTGACCTACACACAGTTGTTGCTTCAAGCATAACACCACTATTTTGTATTGAATTCTCAGCATCCTTTGTGTGAAATTGTTGGCCATTGATGACATATTTTTTGTAAGATAGAACATTGTTTTTAGGTCCAAAAGAAAGCACCCGTAATGTATTTGACACATCACTATCACTATAGTCAGCTTGAATCTACCAACAATAAGAGATAAAAAAAGTGTAAGTAATTATTTATTTGGAATATATAGACATTTTCTACAAATTCAGATTTTAGGCTTCTAACCTTTTGAGTAAATCATTGAGTAAATTGTTCTGAATGTCTCTTCCATAACAAACTTGTATTTCTTTCAAGTCCTTTATTTGTTTGTTTTAGTTCCTCCAAACGCATTATAATATAAGACATAAATTAATTTCAAATTCCAAAAGTAAGTAATGAAATATCTTACTCCAAAAAGGGCTCAACTATGGCTGTATTGAATAGAACATATCTATGTGCACATTCTAATATTTCATCACTTAACATGATTGATGTTCCACTTCCAAGTGGACGACCTTCAGTATTTCCCTCAATGGTAACATTTTGATTGTGACCAAGACTATCCACTTGAATAGGATGATCTATGAATGAATTGCATAATGAAATACATTCTTCTGCAAGGTAGCATTCTGCAATACAACCTTTTGGTCGTGCACGATTTCTAACATACTCTTTCAGTATCTTCATTTGCCTACACATTAAATTTTAAGATGTAAAATGAAGAAAAACCAAATAAAAAAAAAGAAATCATGAGTATATTGGATAAAATATAACATTTCAAAAGGGTACATCCAACGAAATTGGACCGGTCCACATAGTCGTGCTTCTCGTCCCAAGTGAGTAGGCAAATGAGTCATTATGACAAAAAAGGAAGGTGGGAAAAACCTTTCAAACAAGCATAATATTTCTACGACTTCATCCTCTAGATTTAACAACTTCTCCTTATCTATTACTCGTTGGCATAGCTTGTTGAAGAAAAAACATAACCTCATAATTGCATTCCTTGGACCTTTGGGAAGCAACCCTCTTAATGCAACGGGTAACAACTGTTGCATTAGAACTTGACAATCATGCGACTTCAATCCTAAAATTTTACAACCATCTACAGATATACAATTACCAACATTTGAGCTATAACCATCAGACACCTTCAAATCATATAGGACTTTGCAAAAGTTCTTTTTCTCAAGCCTAGTTAATGTATGAGGTGCTGGAGGAAGGTATGTTCTAGTCCCTCGTGGTTCAGGATACAAGTCTGGTCTAATTTCCATTTCTTCCAAGTCTTTCCGTGCATTCAATCCATCCTTGGATTTGCCATCTTTTCAATGTGCATTACGTCCAAATTGTGACGTAATGGCAATGCCTATAAGAAAATATGATAAAAGTTGTGTTACTATTATGAACGTAAGTTCGGAATCTAAAATAAAATAGATTGTGTATAATATTATTACCTCCCAATATGGTAGATCAAAAAAGATTGATCTTTTTTTTCACATATTCACTCTTCCTTGACCATTCTTCCATTTTTTCTGCTTTCTCTTTCCCCACTCATTGGCAAAATCTTTTAGGTTTTCTAGTATGTTGCTACCACTTTTGATTCTAGGATTCCTTCCTTTCTCTTCATGTCCATCAAACCAAGCTCTCTTTTTTTGGAATGGATGAGATGGCGGATGAAAACGCCTATGGCCCGATATATGCAAATTTCTTACTATGTTTTAACCAATGCGAATGAGTATGCTCTCCACATATTGGACATGCTTTTTCACCCTTGGTAGTACATCCGGCAAGATTACCATATGCTGGAAAATCATTGATTGTCCATAACAGAATAGCTTTTAATTTAAAGGATGATTTAGTAAATGAGTCATACACATTCATGCCCTCATTCCAGAGACATTGAAAATCATCTATAAGAGGTTGCAGATATATGTCAATGTCATTTCCAAGTTGTTTAGGACCTGGAATCAACAATGTCAAGAGAATATTTTCTTTTTTCATTCGTAACCATGGGGGCAAGTTATATATAACTAACATAATTGGCCAGCAACTATATTTGAAGCTTTGAATGCTAAAAGGATTAAATCCATCCATAGAAAGTCCAAGCCTTAAATTGCGTGGATCCATGGAAAAATCAGGCCACTTTTTATCAATTAGCTCCCAAGACAATGAATCCACAGGATGACGCATCTTTCCATCAGTACTTTTATGAGTAGAATGCCAAACTAATGCTTCAGCCATATTTGGTGACCTGAACATCCTATTAAACCTTGTTTGAATAGAAAAGTATCTCAATACTTTCGCAGGTATACCAATACGAACCTCTTTTGTTCTTTCATCCAGTTTCCACCTTGAAGAACCACATGTAGGACAATTCTCTAATGATTATTTCTCCTTTCTAAACAAACAACAATCATTGACACATGCATGAATTTTTTGACAACCTAAATCAAATTTTTATCACTTTTTTCACCTCATTAATGGACTAGAGAAGTACATTGTCCATGGGTAACATATCATGTAAAAATTCTAAAAATTCATTGAAGCCTTTGTTGGACCATCCATTCATAGTTTTAACCTTGTATAATGCTACAGTAGATGACAATTTTGTGTACTTTGTACAACCAGCATACAAAGGGGTTTGAGCATCCTCTAATTCTCTATCAAACTCTTCATTATTTGTTTCACTAAGAGGCTCCATATAATTTTCATCACTCAGATTTGCAGCCCTATATAAGTTATATGTGTTAGAGAACTCCATATCTTCAATATTATCACTATCAATTAGTTCTTCATGATGAAACCACTTTGTATATGTAGGATCCATTCCCCTTATGATTAGATGATCATGAACAATTTCTAAACTATGATGCCTCAAGTTTTTATAATTTTTACAATGACATAAAATTACTCCTGAATTCTCTGTAATTGTATCAGCCATTGTAATAAACTTTCATGCTTTTTGAACATATTCCTCTAATGCTCTACCAATTTAAACAAAATAAATAAACTCAGATAACTATCTATAACTACAAAAAAACAAAATGACAAACCTAAATGAAAATACCTGCGAAGATGGACCCAACTTTTGTCCATTTTAGATATTGCAATATGTCTTTAAATGTTTGTTCCTTTCCCTTTTCTATTTTAAATCAAAGTACCAAATATACTCTTTCTCAGTTGGTAATTCAAATACCTATGTGGCAGAAAAAAAATTGATATTTTAATTTAGTAGCATAACAAGTGAGGTGGGATGACATGTCTACATATCAGGATAATGTTAAACAAAATTAAAACAATAAGCAAACAAAATTACCAATATTTGATATGAAGTCCTGAAACAATAAGCAAACAAAGCTACCTGAAGTGCTCTGTAATAGGAAGGATACAAATACAAACTTGAGGAAATTTTTTTGAATGTACAAGATACAAACTTGAAGAAAAAAACAAGTATACAACATGCAAGTTAGGAAGGATAGATTCAAGAAGATTCAAGAAGATAAAGCCTAGAAATACTTGATGACCAATCAGCATTGGAACCTAGAAATAATGAAAAGAAGGCGACGAGATTTCATGGAAAACCAGCATCGGTATCATCGGCATCTCAAAAGAAGAAAACCGAAATCTAACAGAGGGCAAGAAAAATAAACCCTAGAATGCACACTACGACATCATGATTGAAACCAAAAGCAAGCAACCAAGAGAAACTAGGACACGAGAAAACAAATCGAACCTTCTAGGTCCACCCAGCGGGCACGGAACAGAAGGAGTGACGAGGACTATTGGCGAGCAGGAGAGACGAGGCGTACGTGGACTCTTGTTCGCGGCGATCGGGGTGAGCTTTTTGTCGCCAGAAGAGAAGGGGGTGCTGGCTAGCTGAGGTTTTGTCGAGTGAGGGAAAAATATAAGTGAGCGCGCGGGGCTTTTGTTGTCAACGAAAAAAAAAGGAGGGAGTTATGTCGCGCGTTGAAAATTTAGCTATGGTTAATGATAGCATTTTGTTAAAACGCTATTGTTAACCGCTATAGAAAGCCCTAAATGTAGTAGTGGTTCCATTATGCTTTTACTCACTTACATGTTGGTTTTAAGAAAATCATTAACTGTGGCATTAATTCATCTATCTTGATTGACAGTTGGTGTCTAGATGTTCCTCTATGCTTGAAACCTGCTCTATTTAATATTGATGCTGTTACTGTAAACACTCATGTTTCATCTTTAATTAGTAATCAGCATTGGAATCATAGTATGGGCTTGTCCATGTTTGATAATAATCCGTGGGAATAGATAACTACACTTGAGCTGCCCCGTAATCCCTGTGATGACACTTAGGTATGGACTGATAGTTCTAAGGGTAGAGTTACCACTGTTGCAGCTTACTCATTCCTCCTTAAGCCTTTTATTCCTGAGCATCATACTACCTTCAGATGGAATTCTATTTAGAAGTTGGATTTACCTGAAAAAATCAAAATCTTTCTTTGGAAAATTGCTCATGGGAGACTTCTTACTAGAACTAGATTATTTGCCATGGGTTTATCTCATAACAGTAATTGTATTGTAATATCCTAGATATTTTAATTTTATTTTTTTCTCTTATGTTTGTGTTTGCCAGCCTAACAGACTAGCTCGAGGTCGAGCCGAGTCGACTCATGGTTTGGTGCAAGCTTGCGAGCTCGGGTAAGTAGGAAATGAAATATGTGAATTAGGCTTGAGTAGTTAAATTTATTCAATTTGATGTTGTGTATGCCTAATTGTTTAATTATTTTTATGTGGATGTGCTTATTTAATTGCTTATGATTTATTATGAGATTAGAATAAGTTTAATTAAGTTAATTTAAGTTAGCGGTTTCGGGTTTGGCTTAAGGTGGATGCGGGTTTGGATAAAGGGTTTAGAGGGTTAGAGTAGAGGAGGGAGTATAAAACCCCTTACCCTTGGCTTGTGGCTTCTATTTTTGGAGGCACCCAAAGTTTTGAGAAAGGGAGCTAGCCGCAGCCAAGCCGCCAGCCGACTCCCCCTCTCCTCTCTTCCCTTGGAGCCGCCGCCACCCAAAGCCAAGCCGCCCAAGCCTTCCCTTCTCCTCTACTTCTTCTCCTTTCTTGTGGAGCCGAGCCGTGGGAGCCGCCAATAAAGCCAGCCGCCCCCTCTTGCCCTCCTTCCCTCCCTTTGGAGCCGACGGCTTGGGAGGAGCCGTCGCCTGCCCCTTTTTCTTTGGGGTTGAGCTGCCAAATTTCGAAGCTGAAATCAAAGGCCGTCGATTGGATTTTCTTCTCAAATCCTCTTTTCAAATTAGGTGAGTGGTTTTACCCTCTCTCTTTCGAGGATTTATTCGAATTCTTGAAGCCGTTCTTAGCGGCTTATCGTTCTTGATTTGTTTCGATGATTTCTCAAGTTCTTACTGTATTTTCCTGTGGTTTGTTCTTGAGGAGGCCCTAAACTCTCCCCTATGGGGCTCGGCAGCACTAGGGTAAACCTCGGGGTGCTCGGCCAAGGGGGAAATCCGGGTTGCCCTCAAGGTGTTCGATGAAATGCCCGAATGAGCGTTCTTGTTACCTTGATGTGCAAATCTTGATTTCTTTACCTAAATAGGTTCTTGATTTATGGATTGCATGCCTTAGATTTAAATCTGTGATTTTTGGGTAGAAATCTTGTTATAGGATCAAGATCTTGATATTTATGCCATGGAGATTATTGGGAAAGGGTTCTTAATCTTGATGTTTGTTTCTTGATTAAGGTGTTATAGATTCTTGTTAATCTTGATTAATAAGAATGAAATCTATGAAATTACTCTTGAGATTAGTATTCTGTCCTAATGATAATTAAGGATTTAATTTCTATTAGTTTTCGGATTTAATTTCATGTTATGCTGAAAATTGAATGTAGCTGGAATTTTATGCTGAGATGATGCATTTGTGCTATTTTTAGATTGCTTGCTGTGGTATGTGTATTACTCTGAATATAGTCGTGTAACCTATCGTTTCGACCAGAAATTATAGTTTGGAAACATAGGACACACTTTGAAGACTTGATTTGGGTTAGATACATCAGTTGTGGGCAGAATAGTAAGCTAAAATAAAACCCTAACATGGTTGACCTAAATTTTAATTTCATAATTAAAATTATGAAGAGGGTCAGCATAATCTTTTATGAACCAACAAATCAAGTTTATGCATGAAATAAAACCACACAGGTTTATGACATTACAGGTCTAGGAGTTAGGATTGGGTATTGGAGTGTTGAGACACTTTCCAATAGGAACACCCATGAGACACCGTAGGAAAGATTTGACTTAGGTCCTGATACGCCATATCTTTATGAAAGGCGGAGAGGCTCATTTAGGAGCCGAATTACGAGCTAGGCCCGGGAGGTTGGATGTCTAATTCCCATCCTGCAGAATAAGTTCAGAGGGCCTTTCTCGATATCATAAGTTCGGAGGGCCTACCTGATTATCCCCGAGGTAGTTTTAAGGAATAAGTTCGGAGGGCCTACCCGATTACTCTTATGATATCTTAAAGGGGCAAGTTCGGATGTGCGAATCATGATTGTCCCTACGCGTCTCTTGGAGCAAGTTCTGAGGGCTTTTCCCGATTGCTCCCGAGTTTATTTATACTAGGATAAGTTCGGAGGTCCTTCCCGATTATCCTAGTATATGTTGTTTGCCTTAGAGCATGGTAGGCTTAGGCCTATTGTTCTTCACCGTCTAGGTGTTGGCTGCCTTCGGGCAGGCGGTGGTCGGATGGCCTGATAGTTGGTCATTCCCTTGTGACATTTTTTTGCTTGAGCCAGGAGTTTTACCTTGTGCATCTTATCTGTGATGTTTGTTTTTGAGAGGATTGGTAGAACTGCTCACTAAGTTCTTTGAACTCACCCGTTGTCGTTGTTTTGTTTTGCAAAGCCTGATTGGTGAGGTGGGTTGGAGCACTTGCACAGCTGGAGGGCAGAGGAGTCACATGATCTCATAGCAATCCTAGTTAGGGGTCGTAGTTGAGTCTGTAGTAAGTTGTCATGCACTGTTGTTTTGGTATTTGGAGTTGTAGTCCCGTAGGGCCATTCATGTTTTTATTCAGTCTTTTATTTGTTAAAAGAGTTGTTGCTCTTTGACTTATTTATTTTCGCACTAGGGCTATTTATTTAAAAACCTTGCTGTTTTGAAATGAAAATTTGTTTTGGTTCTTTTTTATTAATAAAAGCTGTTGTTTATTCTGTTATATTATGAGTTGGCATGTAGGCACGTATACCCTGGCCGGTCACGTGACCTTGAACTTTGGGCGTGACAATGTCGTATCAGAGCATGTGGTTCGGTCTGACTATGACCTATAGTTGTCACCGTATAGGGCATTGCTAGCGTGTCAGTATATGGTAGGGGTATGCTATGAGATCAATGGGCTAAGTCTAAACCTCAGTGCGACTCGTGGTGAAGTTTGCAAAAATTGTTAAGGGTGAATTAAAGTGCCTAATTATGATGTTTTCTTTCCAGTGATTCCAGATTGATGGAGCGGCAGTGGCAGTAACTCCACGCAGGGCCAAGGCCGAGGCGAGAGCAGAGACGAATGGCGGGGTCGGGGTCGTAAAAGTAGATGACCAATCGATGAGGAACTGGGATAGTCCCAGGGTAGCACAGCTTGAGGCCGTGAATGGCCCCGTGCTAGAGAGTGCACCATTTTTAGGGGCTACCTTTGTATGGTTGCTTGGATTAGAGATCCTTGCAATATTTGCTTAGTATCTTGAATGATTCATTGAGTCTCGTCATATAGTTTAAATATTCATGGTGCAGTTTGGTTAGGGCGGCCCTAGGGATCCGAGGGGGCCGATTGATAGAGTTCTTCATAAGGGATCTGTAGGGGTTGGCTGATGGTAAATTTCCCCTATAGCCGAAATTTTGGATTGATTGGAGGATCTTTCTCCTAGATTTCATGAAATATAAATTATGAGTGTAGAGAGACCTTATGCTTAAGGGCCATGATGATGTGCGACTAGAGTTGAGCAGGACCCAGAGTTGTTTAGCTCTGAGGCATGTTTTGGGTGCGGATAGGCTGGGCACTACAAAAATGATTGTTCTGGCAAGGGAAGTCAGCAGCCTGATCAGACCAGAGGAAAGACACTGATGTCGGTGGGTTCCATAGCTCAGAGAGGTCAGACTCAAGGAGGAGGCTAGCGAGCTGGTGGTTCAGAGAGGCCCGTTGCACGGGTGTTTTCTATGAACCAAGAGGGCACTGAGGCATCCAGGGCAGTGGTGTCACGTAATATTGTTATTGGGTCTGCCATTGCATATGTCTTGTTTGATCTGGGTGCTACACACTCTTTTGTATCTGCTTTGTTTACTGCTAAGTTGTCAGGGATATCTTCTGTGCTTGAATTGCCCCTTGTGGTGTCTATGCCTACGGTCATTTTTGTTATGGCATAGATAGTCTTTTAGGGCTGCGAGGTTGTCATTTGTGGGCATGTGTTGATAGCCGACTTGACACTTCTGCCGATGCTGGAGCTTGATGTAATTTTGGGTATGGACTGGTTGGCGGATCATTTCGCCTCAGTGGATTGTAGGGCTAAGACTCTGACCTTCAGTAATCTCGGATTGACCCAGTTTACCTTCTACGGAGAGGGAATAGGGGAGCTGTTGATGACGATTTTAGCTCTTAGAGCTCGGAAGCTACTTCTGGGCGGTTGCCAGTCTTTCTTGGCATTTATGTCTTTGGCAGAGGAAGGAGGAGGTGCAGCTAGGGACATTGGGGGAACGTCCATGGTGTGCGGATTCTCTAATGTGTTTCCAGAGGAGTTTCCAGGGTTGCCTCCAGAGAGGGAGATCAAAATCTATATTGATTTACAGCCAGGGGTGAAGCCGATCTCCATTCCTCCGTACCGGATGGCACCAGCTGAGTTGATGGAGTTGATGTCCCAGTTGCAGGAGCTGCTTGAGTTGGGTTTCATTCACCGAAGTGTTTCTCCTTGGGGTGCTCTAGTGCTCTTTGTGAAAAACAAAGATGGGTCCATACAGATGTGCATTGATTACCGACAGCTTAATAAGGTAACGGTGAAGAAACGATACCCGCTGCCCAAGATTGATGACTTTTTTCATCAGCTTCAGGGAGCTCAGTGGTTTTCTAAGATTGACTCGCTGTCAGGGTATCATCAGTTGAGGATCCAGAGGTCCGTAAGACTACTTTCAGGTCGAGGTATGGGCATTTTGAGTTCCTGGTGATGTCATTCGGGCCGACTAATGCACCTGCAACATTTATGGACCTAATGAACCGAGTGTTCAAGGAATACCTGGATAAATATGTAATTATGTTCATTGATGATATTTTAATTTATTCCAGGAGCAGGGAGGAGCATGGTGAGTACTTGAGGGTAGTTCTGGAAACTCTCAGGGAGCACAAATTGTATGCCAAATTCTTTAAGTGCGAGTTCTGGTTGGCGAGCGTGGGGTTTCTTGGCCATGTGGTGTCCAAGGAAGGAATAAAAGTGGACCCTGCAAAGATAGAAGCAGTTCAAAATTGGAAGAGGTCGACTAATGTCTCGGAGATTCGTAGTTTTTTGGGGTTGGCAGGTTATTACAAAAGGTTTGTGGAGAACTTCGCCTGGATTGCAGCGCCATTGACCCGCCTGACTCAGAAGAAGGTCAAGTTCGAATGAGATTGTAAGTGCGAGGAGAGCTTTCTGAAGCTCAAGGACCGCTTGACGTCAGCGCCAGTTCTTGCAGTACATTCAGGCTCGGGAGGGTTTGTTGTCTATTGTGATGCCTTCCGGGTCGGCTTGGGTTGTGTGTTGATGCAGAATGGCAAGGTGATAGGTTATGCCTCGAGGCAGTTGAAGGTTCACGAGAAAAATTACCCCACCCATGATCTTGAGCTAGCAGCGGTGGTGTTCGCATTGAAGCTTGTGAGGCTTGTGAGATATACATTGATCATAAAAGCCTCCAGTATTTTCTCACCCATATGGAGTTGAACCTGAGGCAGAGAAGATGGTTTAGTTGTTGAAGGACTATGACTGCACTATCATGTATCATTCGGAGAAGGCCAATGTGGTGGCTGATCCTTTGAGCAGGAAGTCTATGGGTAGCCTGGCACATTTGGCAGTTAGGAGGAGGTCGTTCGTGCAGGATTTGACCCTATGTTTGGATGGTGGGGCAGTCTTGTCAGTATCAAATTCTGGTGCGCTGGTGGCTCACTTGAGGGTGCAGTCCACGTTGGTTGATATGTTGTGAGCAGCGTAAGAGGTGGATGCTTTTTGTGCTCTCAGTAAGGATCTGGCCAGGAGAGGCGATGCCGATAATGGGTTCAGTGTGGATTCGGAGGGCGTTTTGAGGTTTAAGAACAAGATAGTGGTGCCATATATGGCAGAGGTTCGCAGGCAGTTGCTAGAGATGGCTCATCGGTCTACATACACTATGCATCCGGGAGCCACGAAGATGTACCAGGACCTAAGGCAGAATTATTGTTGGAAAGACATGAAAAGAGAAGTGGCCGAGTTTCTGTCTAAGTTCCTGGTGCATTAGCAGGTGAAGGATGAGCATTTGAAGCCGGTAGGGTTGCTCCAAAACCTAGAAGTACTAGAGTGGAAATGGGAGAAGATAACTATGAATTTTATGATAGGGTTGCAAAATCTGGGAAATGCAATGATTCTATCTGGTTAGTGGTGGATCGCCTAACCAAGACATCGCATTTCGTACCGATCAGGATGACCTTTTCAGCTGAGCAGATGCGAGGTTATTTTTGGATTGGATTGTCGCTTACCGTGGTGTTCCTGTTATGATCATCTCAGATCGGGGTACCCAGTTCATGACTCGATTTTGCAAGTGTTTCCAGGAGGCGTTGGGCACTCAGGTTCGGTTCAGTACCGCATTTCACCCTCAGACAGATGGTTAGTTAAAGCGGACTATTCAGATGCTGGAGGATATGCTGAGGGCATGTGTCCTAGACCTGGAGGGTAGTTGGGAGAGGAATTTACCTCTGATTCAGTTTGCCTATAATAACAGCTACCACAACAGCATTGGGATGGCCCCATTTGAGGCATTGTATGGGCGGAGATGCAGGTCGCCCATAGTTTGGTTTCAGGCAGGGGATTCCCTTATGATGGGACCTTATGGTGGAGGAGGCTGTGGAAAAAGTGAATCAAATTAGAGAGAGGCTGTTAGTAGCTTAGAGCCGCCAGAAGATGTATGCGGATGGAAAGGCCAGGGAGGTAGAGTTCGCCGAGGGAGACATGGTGTTCCTCAAGGTGTCCCCTATGAAAGGGGTGGTGAAGTTTGGTAAAAAAGGAAAGCTAAGCCCTAGGTTCATTGGGTCCTTTCCTATTCTCAGGCGCAGGGGAGCTGTGGCCTATGAGTTGGCCTTACCTCATAGTATGGATCGAGTACATCCAGTGTTCCATGTGTCTATGCTGAAAAAGTACATTCGGGATGAGTCTCGTGTGATCGAGCCTATCGTAGTGGAGGTGGATTCAGCAGTCTGTTATGAGCAGCGGCTAGTTGAGGTGCTAGACTGGCAGATCCAAAAGTTGAGTTCCAAGGAGATCCCCTTGGTTAAGGTCAGATGGGAGCACCATTCCGGCTAGGAGGCCACCTGGGAGGTGGAGAAGGATATGAGGGAGCGTTATCCTTCATTGTTTGATGATTTGATGAGTCCTTAATTTTCTTTTTTGAAATTCGAGGACAAATTTCTTTAAGGAGGGAGGATTGTAATATCCTAGATATTTTAGTTTTATTTTTTCCTCTTATGTTTGTGTTTACCAGCCTAATGGACTAGTTCGAGGTCGAGCAGAGTCGACTCAAGGTCCGGTGCGAGCTTGCGAGCTCGGGTAAGTAGGATATGTTGGCTGAAGGTTTTCAACCTTGGTCTTAATCTTGGTTTTGATGATAACAAACATGGAACTAATAATTTAATTGAGAAATACTTTCAGGTTCCATATCGGTTAGCACACGACGTCCTCAATCGGAAATATCGAAGGAATCGGAAAATCGGAAGGACGTTGGTCGACGCCCTCGAATTCTTCAAGAAGTTAGAGTTTAGGTTTAGGGTGTCTAGTTTATATTGTAAATCTTTATGATGATGCATAAGAACCCTAAAACCAAACCCGAATCCCAAAATATGAAAACCCAAAAACCGCCCTGAATTCACTAAGCCTAGGGAGCTCCTTGGAGGACTATATGACCTAGATAGTTTCTTGACATAAAAAATGGCGGTAATTATTCCTTGGGTTAAAATTAGATAACGAGGTATTTTTAAAAGAAAATTGGAAACCTTTAGCCTACCCATTCTTGACTTGAAAAATAAGAAAATTTTCGTTTTCAGAAAATTTGTACTAGTCCCCAAAAACTAGATTTTGATTCTTAAGGATTTTGAATTTTTAGATATTTTTATTGAATCCAAATGGGGGGTAATTCTTATATAACATTTATGTTTTAAAGTTAATAAATGTTATATAAGTAGACTTAGTGAAGACAGAACTAGAAAATGAACAAACCAAGCCTAACTAAACTGCCCAATCTAGGTTCGGTCGACCGAATAGTGTTGAAAATTGGCAGTAGCTACTTCGGTCGATTGGGCGGTCGACCGACCGAGGCCAAAAATTGGCAGTAGCTTCGTCGGTCGACCAATCAGTCGACCGGATTGCGGATCGCTGAAGTCACGACTCATTCAGTCGACCTATCGATCGACCGAACAGTGCGATTAGAGCCAGCGGTTGCTGGGCAGTCGATCGGTCGGTCGACCTGCAAGCGACCGAACGGCGGAAACAGCTAGTTTTCCACCCGTTGAGCTAGCTGTTTCGTTCCATTTCTTCTTGGCTCTATAAATACCCATGCCCAAGCCTTCCTAAGACACTTTTGATCACTCCTACACTTCATTGAGCCATTCTTGATCAATTCCAAGCTTTCATTGCGTCAATTCTTGGAAAAACCCTAGCTTTTATATCTCATCCCTTTGATTGAGCCTTACCCTCATTGTTTCACCATCAAAGGCATCAAGAGAAGGCTAGGAATCTTGTTGTGGAGCTAAGTACTTCATTGGTTGATTTATTGCTCCATTTATTTCATTGTAACTGAACTTGTGTAAACCTAGGTTGCTAGGTTTGATTGAGTTGGTGGTTGTCTTGGTGTTAAGGCTTAACCCCACCGTTGTAAACGTAGTTTACTAGGATTAGTTGAGTTGTCCCTGAGGTTGAGGTGGAAGAGTGCTCTCGGTACGAAGGCGGAGACTTTCGGGTGTGGAAGTGCTTTAGGTTAAGAGTGAGACTCTTCGAGTCAAAGTCCTCTTTGTAAGGGAAACGATTTAAGTCTAGTAAACTAAGTATAGTAAATTATAGGTAAAGGGGAGGAAAATATAGGAGATCCATGCATATAGATAGGGGGAGTTTATCTTCATAGATATGCATGTTGATAGGGGGAGAAATCCCTTAGTTGATATCCTATATGCTTCAATGAATATACTTTCTTAAGGATGTTTGTCATCATCAAAAATGGGGAGATTGTTGGCTTTAGGTTTTCAACCTTGGTCTTAATCTCTTAATCTCGGTTTTGATGATAACAAACATGGAACTAATATTTCATCGAGAAATCTTTCAGGTTCCATATCGATTAGCGTTCGATGTCCTCGATCGGATAAATCGAAAGAACATTAATCGTCGTGCTCGGGTTCGTCGCAAAAATTTCTCGAAGATCGACGAGTGCACCAAAGTCGCATTGGACGAGTCCAAAGATCAAATGAAAAGCTCTCCAAGCTGATGCTCATTGAAAGCCGAAACCCGGAAATGAAGCGTGCAAGAAAAAAGGGCTGAAAAATCAATATCAGCCTATGATCGATCGACCGGTTGGTCGACCGAAGAGTGTAAGAAAAAAGGCAGTAGCCCTTTCGGTCGACTGGTCGATCGACCAAACTTTGTCAAAAATTGGCAGTGGCTACTTCGGTCGATCGGTCGGTCGACTAGATTGAGGATCGCGCGATCGCGCATCTTTGCTTCCCTTGCGTCGGTCGATTGATCGATCGACCATATTGTGGGAATGCAGTTTTGCATCTGGCGGTCGAGCCGCCGGTCGACCGCACATAGAGAGGAAGGCACCGACCAATCGACCGAGCGTCTGCAATGGATAGTTTTGTATACGTTGAGTTGCTGTTTCTTCGAGAGGGTATAAATATATCTCATCTAACTCTTTTGACCTCTCTCACACAGATTTAATTGAGTAATTAATTTAGAAGTGATTTGAGCATTCCAAAGACCGATTGCAGTGCGCTCTGCTTTTCCGTCGAGTTCTTCTTCAAAGTACCAACTACTCCTCAACTCGGGTTTCAATTCGAGCTCTACGACTAGGCGAGTTGTAGGTTCTGAAGGATTGAAAAGAGCATCTAATCTTGGTTTTATTTCTAAGCTCTTTTCATTGTAATTTTTATCTGTTATTTGAACTGTTTTTCTTTGATTTGGGTTTGTACGACGACCGGGTGTTAGGTCTTCTTGTGTGAAAGTGGTTACCTTGTTGTGAAGGTGTAAAGCCACTTGTGTAAAATTAGTTTTTACTAGGATTAGTTTAGTTGTCCATTAGGGTTGAGGTGGAAGAGTGCTCTCGGTAAGAAGGCGGAGACTTCCGGGTGTGGAAGTGCCTTAGGTCGAGAGTGTGACTCTTCGAGTCAAAGTCCTCTGTGTAAGGGAAATCGAATTAATCTAGTAAACCTAGTTTGGAAATCCTAAGCGGGGTGCTTAGGTAGTGGAGTAGGCATTGAGGTCGAACCACTATAAATTTTTGTGTTTGCATTGATTTACTGATTGTTTTAATTGCTTAATTATCTATAGCTTCCGCATCAAATCATTCAATCGTAAATTCCCTAAATGTTCTAAGAAAATGATTAAAATCGAATTTAGGCTAATCAATTTAGAAAACACACTATTCACCCCCCCTCTAGTGTTGCCATTTCGCCTACACTTTCTTGTTTATTTCATTGTATTTGAGCTTGTGAAGACCTAGAGTGTGGGTCTTGAAATTGGGTGGTAGCCTTGGTATTTGAGGTTTAAATCCTCCGGTGTAAACGTAGTTTGCTAGGATTAGTTGAGTTGTCCTTAGGTTGAGGTGGGAGAGTGCTCTCGGTAGGAAGGCGGGATACTTCAGGGTGTGGAAGTGCCTTCGGTTTGAGGGTAGTAACCTTGTTAAACTAGTTTGGAAATCCTAAGCGGTGTGCTTAGGTAGTGGAGTAGGCATTGGGGTCGAGCCACTATAAATCACAATGTTTGCATTGCTTCTACTTGCGATTGCTTAATTAGCATATTCATTTTGCTTCCGCTTGTTATTAGATTTGTTAAATTGCTTAAGTAACCAAGTAAACGATTAAAATTGGAATTAGGCGAAAAGATTAGTAAACACACTATTCACCCCCCCCCCCCTCTAGTATACACAATTTCCCCAACATCTAGTATGTGTTGTTGCCTTCGGCATGGTGGGCTTCGGTCCGATGCACTTCTTTGGAGGGTTAGATGCCGTAGGCATGGGTGGCCTGTTGGCCTGGTATCTAGTCACACCTATGTGACATTGCCTCTGTAGAGATAGATTTATTCTTGTTATCTCTATGTTGTTGATTTGTGGGGGTTGGTAAAACTGGTCACTGAGTTCTTTGAACTCACTCGTTGTTGTTGTTTTGTTTTATTTTGCAGAGCTAGACCGGTGAGGTGGGTTGGAGGTCCTAGTGCAGTTGGAGGGCAAAGGAGCCACATGATCTCATAGTAGTCCTAGCTAGGGGTCGTAGTCGAGTTTGTAGTAGGTTATCATGCACTTTTGTTTTGGTATTTGGAGTTTTAGTCTCGTGGGGACATTCACGTTTTATTCAGTTTTATTTATTAAAAGAACTGTTGCTCTTTGATTTATTTTTGCACTTGAGATATGTATTTAAAATCTTGTTGTTTTGAAATGAAAATCTATTTTGGTTCTTTTATTATTAAAAGTTGTTATTTACTTGTTGTTTATGATGTTGACATGTGCATGAGTTAGGCTGCGGGGTATAGGTACGTATACCTTGGGCGGTCACGTGACCCTGCAATTGGGGCATGACAAAGTGTTATCAGAGCATGTGGTTCGGTCTTACTACGACCTAGAGTTGTCACCGTATAGGGCATTGCTAGCATGTTAGTATACGGTAGGGGTATGCTATGAGATCAATGGGCTAAGTCTGCACCTCAGCGTGACTTGTGGTTTAGTTTGCAAAATATTGGGTGAATCCCATTGCTTAATCTTGAGTTGTTTCTTTTCTTGTGTTTCCAGATCGATGAAGGTCTTTGATGCCGCAAGGAGCGATAGTGATAGCAACTCCACTAAGCGCCGAGGCCAGGGCCTGGGTCGTGGGAGGCCACCACAGGCCCGGGAGGAGGTAGGACAGGATCCCATAGTTGTGCAGCTGAAGGCCCGAGTGGTTGAGCTGATTGAGGCACTTCACAAGGAGGAGGAACTGGGACAGTCCTAGGGTAGCACAGCTTGAGGCTGTGAGTGGCCCTGTGTTAGAGAGTGCACCATTTGGGGGGGGGGGGGCTACATTTGTATGAGTGCCTGGATTATGGATTAGAGATCCTTGCAATGATTGCTTAGTATCTTGAATGATTCATTGGGTCTTGTCATATAGTTAAATATTTATGGTGCAGTATGGTTAGGGCGGCCCTAGGGATCCTAGGCGGGCCGCTCGATAGAGTTCTGCAGGGGTTGGCTGAGAGTAAATTTCACCTATAGCAGAAATTGTGGATTGATTGGGGGATCTTTCTCTTAGATTTTAGGAAATATAAATTATGAGTATAGAGCAACCTTGTGCTTAAGGGCCATGATTGTGTGTGACCAGAGTTGAGTAGGACCAGAGCGGTTTTGCTTTGAGGAATGTTTTGGGTGCGGATAGGTTGGGCATTTCAAAAAGGATTGTCCTGGCAAGGGCAGTCAGCAGCCTGATCAGACCAGAGGAAATACACCAATGTTAGTGGGTTCCGTAGCTCAGAGGGGTCAAACTCAGGGAGGAGGCCAGCAAGCTAGTGGTTCAGAGAGGCTCGCTACATGGGTGGTTGCTATGAACCAAGAGGGCGCTAAGGCGTCCAAGGCAATAGAGTCAAGCAACCTTGTTGTTGGTTCGGCAGTTGCATATGTCTTGTTTGACCCGGGTGCTATGCACTCTTTCGTGTCTATTTTGTTTGCTGCTAAGTTGGTAGGGGTACCTTATGTGCTTGAGTTACCCCTTGTGGTCTCTATGCCTACAGGCATTTCCGTGATGGTAGAGACATTCTTTCGAGGCTGCAAGGTTGTCATTTGTGGGCATGTGCTGATGGCCGATTTGACACTCCTGCCGATGTTGGAGCTTGATGTGATATTGGGCATGGACTGGTTGGCGGACCATTTTGCCTCAGTTGATTGCAGGGCTAAGGCTGTGACCTTCAGTAAGCCCAGGATGCACCAGTTTACCTTCCTGGGTGAGGGAAGGGGTGAGCCGTTGATGGCGATATCATCTCTTAAGGCCCGAAAGTTACTTTTTGGTGGGTAACAGTCATTTTTTACCTTTGTGTCAGTGGCAGAGGAAGGTGGAGGGGCGGCCCAAGACATCGGGAGAACGCCTGTAGTATGCGGGTTCTTTGATGTGTTATCGGAAGAGTTCCCAGGGTTACCTCCAGAGTGAGAGATCGAATTCTGTATCGATTTATAGCCAGGGGTGAAGCCGATCTCCATTCCTCCGTATCAGATGGCAGCAGCTGAGTTGAGGGAGTTGAAATCCCATTTGCAGGAGCTGCTTGATCTGGGTTTCATTCGCCCTAGTTTTTCGCCTTGGGGTGCTCTAGTGCTCTTTATAAAGATGAAGGACGGGTCCACGCGGATGTGCATTGTTTACCGACAGCTTAAGAAGGTACCTGTTGCCCATGATTGATGATTTGTTTGATTAGCTTCAGGGAGCTCAATGGTTTTCTAAGATTGACCTGAGGTCAGGGTATCATCAGTTGAGGATCTGAGATAGTGACGTCCCTAAGACTGCTTTCAGGTTGAGGTATAGGCACTTTGAATCCCTGGTGATGTCCTTTGGGCTGACTAATGCACCTGCAGCATTTATTGACCTGATAAACCGAGTGTTTAAGAAATACCTGGATAAGTTTGTGATTGTGTTCATTGATGATATTTTGATTTATTCCAGGAGCAAGGAGGAGCATGCTGAGCACTTAAGGGTAGTTTTGGAAACTCTCAGGGAGCACAAGTTGTATGCTAAATTCTCCAAAGTTCAAGTTCTAGCTGGAGAGCATGGGGTTTCTTGGTGAGGTGGTGTCCAAGGATGGAATAAAGGTGGCCCTTGCAAAGATAGAGGCGGTTCAGAACTGGATGATGCCGACTAATGTGTCAGAGATCCGCAGTTTTCTAGGGTTGGCATGTTATTATAGGAAGTTTGTGGAGAATTTCTCCAGGATTGCAGCGCCATTTACCCGCCTGACCCAAAAGAAGGTCAAGTTCGAATGGGACAATAAGTGCGAAGAGAGCTTTCTAAAGCTCAAGGACCGCTTGACGTCGGCGCCAGTTTTAGCAGTACTCTCGGGTTTAGGATGTTTTGTTGTTATTGTGATGCCTCCCGAGTCGGCTTGGGTTGCGTGCTGATGCAGAAGGGCAGAGTGATAGCCTATGCCTCCTAGCAGTTGAAGGTTTACGAGAAGAATTACCCAACCCATAACTTTGAGCTGGCAGCGGTGGTGTTCTCATTGAAGCTATGGCGTCACTACCTTTATGGCGAGGTTTGTGAGATATTCACTGATCATAAGAGCCTCCAGTATTTGCTCACCCAAAAGGAGTTGATTCTGAGGCAGAGAAGATGGCTTGATGAAGCTGTTGAAGGACTATGGTAGCTAATGCTCTGAGCAGGAAGTCTATAGGCAGTCTGGAGCATTTGGCAGTTAGGAGGAGGTCGTTGGCCCAAAATTTGGCCCTATTTTTGGATGACGGAGCAGTCTTGTCAGTATCAGATTCTGGTGCGCTGGTGGCCCACTTAAGAGTGCAGTCCACATTGGTTGAGATGCTGCGGGCAGCGCAGGAGGAGGATGTTTTTTTTTGCGTACTCACTAAGGATCTGGCCAGGAGAGGAGATGTAGATAATGGGTTCAGTGTGGACTCGGAGTGCGTTATGAGGTTTAAGAACCAGATAGTAGTACCAGATATGGCCGAGGGTCGCAGGCATGTATTGGAGATGGCTCATCGATCTACCTATACTATGTATTTGGCAGCCACGAAGATGTACCGAGATCTCAGACATAATTATTGGCGTAAAGGCATGAGAAGGGAAGTGGCCAAGGTTGTGTCTACGTGCCTCGGGTGTCAGCAGCATTGGGATGGCCCCTTTGAGGCATTGTAGGCTGGTTTGAGGCAGGAGATTCCCTTATGGTAGGACCTAATTTCGTAGAAGAGGCTGCGGAAAAAGTAAAGCAGATCAGAGAGAGGCTGTTGGCAGCTCAGAGTCACTAGAAAATGTATGCTGATGGAAAGGCCAGGGAGGTAGAGTTTGCTGAGGGGGACATGGTGTTCCTCAAGGTGTTCCCTTTGAAAGGGGTGGTGAGGTTTGGTAAAAAAGGAAAGATAAGCCCTAGGTTCATTGGGTCGTTTCATATTCTCGGGCAGGGGAGCTGTGGCCTATGAGTTGGCCCTATCTCCTAGCATGGACCGAGTACATCTAGTGTTCCTTGTGTCTATGCTGAGGAAGTATATTCGGGATGAGTCCCATGTGATCGAGCCTACCGCAATAGAGGTGGATTCAGTAGTCTCCTATGAGGCGCGGCCAGTTGAGATGCTAGACTGGCAGATCCAGAAATTGATGTCCAAGGAGATTCCCTTGCTTAAAGTCAGATGGGAGCACCATTCCGGTCAAGAGGCCACCGGGGATGTGGAGCAGGATATGAGGGAGCATTATCCTTCATTATTTGATGATGTAGTGAGTTCTTATTATTTTCTGAAATTCGAGGACGAATTTTCTTTAAGGAGGGAGGATTGTAATATCCTTGATATTTAATTTATTATCTTTTTCTGTTGCGTGTGTTTGCCAGCCTAGCAGACTAGTTCGTGATCGAGTCGAGTTGACTCATGGTCCGGAGCGAGCTTGCAAGCTCGGGTACGTAGAATATAAATTTATGAATTTATGAATTTTTAGGCTTGGGTAGTTGAGAGTTTTTAATTTGGTGTTGTGTGTGCATAATTGCTAATTATGTTCATATGGGTATTTAATTAATTATTTGTGATTTATTAGAATGAGAGTAATTAAATTATTTAAGTCTATCGGATTTTGGTTTTCGCTTAAGGTGGATGCGGGTTGTGAACTCATATGCCACAACTTCCTTACGCCTGAGAATAGGAAACGGCCCAATGAACCTAGGGCTTAGCTTTCCTTTCTTACCAAATTTCACCACCCCTTTCATAGGGGACACCTTGAGGAATTCCATGTCCCCCTCAGCAAACTCTACCTTTCTGGTATTTCCATCAACATACATCTTCTAGCGACTCTGAGCTACCAACTGCCTCCTCCACCAGGTCAGGTCCCATCATTAGGGAATCCCCTGCCTCAAACCATCCTATTGGCGACCTGCATCTCCGCCCTTAAAATGCCTCAAATGGGGCCATCCCGATGCTGCTGTGATAGTTATTATTGTAGGCAAACTCAATCAGAGGTAATTGCCTCTCCCAACTGCCCTCCAAATCTAGGACACATGCTCTCAGCATATCCTCCAATGTCTGAATGGTCCGCTCCGATTGACCATCTGTCTGGGGGTGAAATGTAGTTCTAAACCGAACCTGAGTGGCAATGCCTCCTAGAAAGACTGCCAAAATTGAATCGTGAACTGAGTACCCCGATCTGAGATGATCATAACCGAGACACCATGATAAGCGACGATCCAATCCAAGAACAACCTCGCATATTGCTCGTCTGAAGAGGTTGTCCTGATTGGTATAAAATGTGATGTCTTGGTTAGGCGATCCACCACTACCCAAATAGAATCATTGTCCTTCCCAGACTCTGGCAACCCCGTCACAAAATCCATTGTTATCTTCTCCCATTTCCTCTATGGTACTTCTACTTTCTGGAGTAACCTTGTCGGCTTTAAATGCTCAGCCTTCACCTGCTAACACACCAGGCACTTAGACACAAACTCGGCCACCTCTCTTTTCATGCCTTTCCACCAATAATTCTGCCTTAGATCATGGTACATCTTTGTGGCTCCCGGATGCATAGTGTATATGGATTGGTGAGCCATCCCTAGCATTTGCCTGTGAACCTTGGCCATATTTGGCACCACTATCCTATTCTTAAACCTTAGAACGCCCTCCGAGTCAATACCAAAACCATTATCGGCATCGCCTCTCCTGGCGAGATCCTTAGTGAGAGCATAAAATGCATCTTCCTCATGCGCTGCCCGTATCGGACTGCACCCTCAGGTGAGCCACCAGCGCACCAGAAGCTGACACTGACAAGACTGCCTCGCCATTCAAACACATGGCCAGATCCTGAGCTATTGGCCTCCTCCTGACTGCTAAATGCGCCAGACTGCCCATAGACTTCCTGCTCAAAGCATGTGCCACTACATTAGCCTTTCTTGGATGGTACATGATCGTGCAGTCATAGTCCTTCAAAAGCTCAAGCCATCTTCTCTGCCTCAGGTTCAACTCCTTCTAGGTGAGCAAATACTGGAGGCTCTTATGATCAGTGTATATCTCACAAGCCTCGCCATAAAGGTAGTGATGCCACAACTTCAATGCAAACACCACTACTACTAGCTCAAGATCATGAGTCGGATAATTTTTCTCGTGGACCTTCAACTGCCGAGAGGCATAAGCTATCACCCTGCCATTCTACATCAACACACAACCCAAGCTGTCCCAGGAGGCATCACAATAAATAACAAATCCTCCCGAGCCTGTGGGTACTGCTAGAACTGGTGTCGACGTTAAGCGGTCCTTGAGCTTCAGAAAGCCTCGCACTTACTATCCCATTCGAACTTTACCTTCTTCTGAGTCAGGCAGCTCAACAGTGATGCAATCATGGAGAAATTCTCCATAAATTTTCTATAATAACCTACCAACCCTAGGAAGCTGCAAATCTCTATGACATTAGCCGGCCTCTTCCAATTTTGAACTGCTTCTATCTTCGCAAGGTCTACCTTTTACTCCTTCACTAGACACCACATGGTCAAGGAACCTCACACTCTCCAGCCAGAACTCGCACTTGGATGATTTGGCATACAAACGGTGTCCCGGAGAGTCTCTAGAACCATATGCAAGTGTTCGGCATGCTCCTCTCTGCTCCTGGAATATATCAAGATATCATCAATGAACACTATCACAAATTTATCCAAGTATTCCCTGAACACTCGGTTCATCAAGTCCATAAATGATGCAGGTGCATTAGTGAGCCCGAAGGACATCACCAGGAACTCGAAGTGCCCATACCTCAACCTGAAAGCAATCTTAGGGACATCACTGTCTCGGATCCTCAACTGATGATACCCTGACTGCAAGTCAATCTTGGAGAACCACTAAGCCCCCTAAAGCTGATAAAATAAATCATCGATCCTGGGCAGCGTGTACCGGTTATTTACTGTCACCTTATTAAGATACCGATAGTCAATGAACATCGTCATGGATCCATTCTTCTTTTTTACAAAGAGTACTGGAGCACCCCAAGGCGAAACACTTGGATGAATGAAGCCCAACTCAAGCAACTCCTGCAATTGGGACTTCAACTCCCTCAACTCAGCTGGTGCCATCCAGTACCGGCGGAATAGAGATCGGCTTCACACTAGGCTGCATATCAATGCATAATTGAGTCTCCCTCTCTGGAGGCAACCCTGACAACTCCTCCAGAAACACATCAGAGAACCCGCATAACACAGGCGTCCCCTCGATGTCCCTAGCCGCACCTCCGCCTCCCTCTGCCACAAACACAAAGGCCAAGAAGGACTGGCATCCACCCAGAAGTAGCTTCCGAGCCTTGAGAGCTAAAGTTGCCATCAACGAATCTCCCCTTCCCACACCCTGGAAGGTAAACTGGGGTAACCCGAGCTTACTGAAGATTACAGTCTTAGCCCTGTAATCCACTGAGGCGAAAAGGTCCGCTAAATAGTCCATGGCCAAAATTACATCAAGCTCCAGCATTGGCAGGAGCGTCAATTCGGCAATTAGCACGTGCCCACAATGACCACCTCGCAGCCCTAAAATACTATCTCTGCCAGCACAGAAATGCCCGTAGGCATAGACACCATAAGAGGCAACTCAAGAACAGAGGATTTCCCTACCAACTTAGCAGCAAACAAAATAGATACAAAAGTGTGCATAGCACCCAGATCAAACAAGACATATGCAATGGCAGAACCAACAACAAGGTTACTTGACACTACTGCCCTAGATGCCTCAGTGCCCTCTTCGTTCATAGTAAACACCCGTGTAGCGGGCCTCTCTGAACCACCAGCTAGCTAGCCTCCTCCGTGAGTCTGACCCCTCTGAGCTACGGAACCCACTTACATTGGTGCCTTTCCTCTGGTCTGATTAGGCTGCTGACTGCCATTGCTAGGATAATCCTATTTGTAATGCCCAGTCTGCCCACAGCTGAAAGATACCTCTGAACATCCCCAGCAAGCTCCCCAGTGCTTCTTGTGACATCGGTTACACTGCTGCGGCTCAGGCCTCCGCTGCGAACCTCCAGATGACGCCCCTAGTCCTGAACCCCTGTGGTCTCTGGAACTATTATGACCTCTGCCCTGCTGCGGATCCACGGTCCTGAGAGTACCCACTGAGTGAGCTAGCCGACCCCCTGGATGTTGGGGCCAAAACTTTTTCTTTTGAGGTCCATCATGCCTATCTGTCGCTACCAGTGCCTCTTTCCGGAGTGCCTCATCTACAACCCGAGCAAAGGAAGTGTCCTTTGTGTAATGGATGAGTTTGGCGATATGCGGCCTCAACCCCTGGACAAACATCTTGACCCTAGCAATCTCTGTGGGATGGTACTTAGAGAGTCGTGTGAACTCCATCTCATAATCTGTCACCGACATACTACCCATCTGACACAACCCCTCTAATTCTTTTGCTTGTCTTTCCCGGACGCTTAGCGGCAGTTACTTCTCCACCATAGCAGCTCTAAATTCCTCCCAAGTAGGGGGTGGTGCATCTGCTGCTATGCGGTGCCTCTAGGTGTGAAGACAATCCTTGGCTGTACCTCTCAATTGTAATCCGATCAGTCGAGTGGTCATCTCAGAAGAACAACCAAGCTCCCTGCACAGCTCATAGTAATCTCCCAGGAAATTGGTGACCTCCACTCGCTGATCTGTCCTTGTATACTCCGGTGGTCTAAATGCAACAAAATTTGCATATGAAGGTGCTCTTGGGGCTCTGACCACCGGTGCCACTGGATGGACCACCTCTGGTGCTGTGGGTACTGTCGGTACCTGCTGTGGCTGCTGTCTCAGCTCCTGCTCCCTGCGGAGTGCCTTTGTTAGCTCAGCCACTCGGGCCTACAACTGCACAACCATGGGATCATGTCCCACCTCGTGCGGTGGTCTCCCACGACCCCGGCCCCGGCCTCGGCCTCGGCCTTGGCGCTCAGTGGAGTTGCTATCACTACTGCTCCTGGCGGCATCAAAGGCCTCCATCAATCTGAAATCACCAAAAAAAAAACAAATCATAATCAGGCAATTAAATTCACCCTAACAATTTGCAAACTTAACCACAAGTCACGCTGAGGTGCAGACTTAGCCCATTGATCTCATAACACAATCCTACCATATACTGACATGCTAGCAATACCCTATACGGTAAACAAACCCTAGGTTATAATGACCGAACCACATGCTCTGACCCCGCACATATAAAACATGAAAAAAACATGAATGTTCCCACGGAACTACAACTCTAAAACATCAAATCATAAGTGCATGACCATACTACTACAGACTCGACTACGACCCCTAACTAGGACTGCTTTGAGATCAATGTAGCTCCTCTGCCCTCCAGCCGTGCCAAGGGCTCCAGCTCACCTCATCGGTCAAGCTCTGCAAAACAAAAACAAACGACAATGGGTGAGTTCAAAAGAACTCAATGAGCGGTTCTACCAACCGCCATGAAAAACCAAACACAGATATGAAGCATAAAGCAAAACTGCTGACTCAAGTAGGAAAGGTCACAAGGGAGTGACCAGCTAACAGGCCATCTGGCCACCACTTGCCCGTAGGCAGCCAATACCCAAACGGTGAAGATCAACATGCCTAAGTCTGCCATGCCCTAAGGCAAAAAAACATTCTAGGATAATCGGGATTGGCCCATCCGAACTTATCCTAATATAACGAAACCCGAGAGTAATCGGGATTGGCCCATCCGAACTTGCTCCACGAGACACGTAGGTGCAATCGGGATTCACCCGCTTGAACTTGCCCCTTTAACATATCGCAGGGATAATCGAGATTTGCCTGTCCGAACTTACCCCTTTAAGATATCATAGGAATATTCAGGATTTGCTCATCCGAACTTATTCCTTAAAAAGCACCTCAGGAATAATCAGGATTTGCCCGTCCGAACTTATTCCACGAGGCCATACCAAAATAATCAGGATTTGCCCATCCAAACTTGTTCCAAAAAGATAACGTAGGAATAATCGGGATTCGCCCATCCGAACGTATTCCTTTAAATATAGAATCTTGGGAACAATCGGGATTTGCCCGTCCGAACTTGTTCCACAAGATACGTAGGAACAATCGGGATTTGCCCATTTGAACTTATTCCGCAGGTTGGGAATTAGTCATCCAACCTTCCGGGCTTAGCCCCCAATCCGGCTCCTCAACGAGCCTCTCTGCCATTCATAAAGATATGACGCAACATGACCTAAGTCAAGTCTCTCCTACGGTGTCTTAGGGGTGTTCTTATTGGGAAGCGTCTCAACACTCCCATACCCGACCCCAATTCCTAGACTCGTAATGTCATAAACCCGTTAGGTTTTATTTCATACATAACTTTATTTGTTGATTCATAATAGGTTATGCTGACCATTTGCTCAATTTTAATTATGCAATTAAAATTTAGATCACCTAGATTATGGTTTTGTTTTAGCTTACTGCTGTGCTCGAAACTGATGTATCTAACCCAAATATGGTATCCAGAGTGTGACCTATGTTTCCAAACTTTGTTTTCTGTTCAAAATGATAGGTTACACGACTATATTCAGTAAACAATGCACATCATAAACAAGATTTCAAAATCAACCCTAATCCATCAACTCAGCATGAAGTTTTCAGCATAATAAAGAAATTAAATCCGAAAATTTACAGAATATAACTTCCAAAATTACCATCACATCAGATTCGTAATCATTAAAATAAATCTCACAAAACCATATTTATTAAGCAAGAATAACAAGCATCACATCCATCCTTAACCAAGATTCAACCTTTATGATCAAGAACTTATATCAAGAACCCTCATGCCTCCAGGATCAAATCCCATCTTGAAACACATGATAAATTTTAAAAAAAATCACAGAATTTATATCAAGCATGCACCACAATTATAACATTCAAATAGATGAAAAAAACTTGAATCATAGATAGCAAGATAAACTATACCCCTCTAGCTCTTAGCCATTACACCGAACACCTTGAGGACACCCTTGTTTGTCCCTTGGCCGAGCACCCCTAGGATCATCCTAGGGCTGCCGAGCCCCATAGAGGAAGGTTTCGGGTCTCCCCTCGTATGGCAATCACAAAGGAACGATAAGAATTCGAGAGATCGACGGAAAAATGGTTCACAAGAACCCGAATTCAAGAATGGCTCAAACATGTGAAACCACAGAAAGAGAGAAGGTAGATTCACTCACATGAATAGGAAGAAGATTTAGAGGAAAAATCCTGATCGACGGCCTTCGAATTTGACTCCAAAAGATGGCGGCTCGACTCAAGGAAGGGGGAAGAGGCCGGGGGCGGCGGCTCCACTTCAAGCCGTCGGCATGAAGAGAGAGAAAGGGAGAGAGAGGGGGCGGCTTGGCTCAGGTGGCTCCTCTCTACTCGACTTCAAAGGGAAGGGAAAGGGGAAGGAAGGCTTGGCGGCTACAGCTTGGCTCGGCGGCTCCAAAGAAGGGAGATGGCGAGGGCGGCTGCTCTCCTCTCTCACTTGGCTGGTGCGGCTCCAATAGGGAGCCGCCAGCCCTAGTAGGGGATTTTTATAATCCCCTCCCACTTCCACCTAACCACACCATAACCCGCACTCATCTCAACCTGGATCCGCAACCCGATAACCCAAACTAACCCCATGCTAAAATACAAGCAACAAACACATGCACATCCACATGCAACATAATTAAATCAATTTGCTACATAATTATAAGTCATAATTCAACTCACCCGATCTAGCAAGCTCGCACCGGACCATGAGTCGACTCGGCTCGACCTCGAACTAGCCCGCTAGGCTAGCAACACAAACAATAAAGGAAAAACAAATAAAAATATCTAGGATATTACAAGGTGGGAGAGTTCTCTCAGTAGGAAGGCGGAGACTTCTGGGTGTGGAAGTGCCTTCGGTGTGAGAGCGGAGACTCTCCAGTGAAAACGTCATCGTTGTAAAGAAAAAAATTAATCTTGTAAAGTTTAGTTTGGAAATCCTAAGTGGGGTGCTTAGGTAGTGGAGTAGGCATTATATTGGGGCTGAACCACTATAAATCTCTTTGTTTGCATTGCTTACTTTGCATATTGTTTACTTGACTTGTTTTATTTGCTTTTGCATTCATTTAGTAGTTGAATAGTGCGTTAACATAAGTAATCAAGAAAATGATTGAAACCAGAATTAAGTTTAAGATTAGCAAACAAACATAAGTATTCACCCCCCTCTAGTGTGGCCATTTTGCCGCACACCAGGCACTTAGACACAAACTCGGCCACCTCTCTTTTCATGCCTTTCCACCAATAATTCTGCCTTAGATCATGGTACATCTTCGTGGCTCCCGAATGCATAGTGTATATGGACCGATGAGCCATCTATAGCACTTGCCTGCGAACCTCGGCCGTATCTGGCACCACTATCCTGTTCTTAAACCTCAAAATGCCCTTCGAGTCAACACTGAACCCAGTATCGACATCTCCTCTCCTGGCCAAATGCTTAGTGAGAGCACAGAAAGCATCCTCCTCCTGCGCTGCTCACAACATATCAACCAAATTGGACTGCACCCTCAAGTGAGCCACCAGCGCACCAGAATCTGATACTGATAAGACTGCTCCACCATCCAAATATATGGCCAAATCCTGGGCCAACGACCTCCTCCTGACTGCCAAATGTGCCAAACTGCCCATGGACTTCATGCTTAAAGCATCAACCACGACATTGGCCTTCCCCAGATGGTACATGATAGTGGAGTCATAATCCTTCAAAAGCTCAAGCTATCTTCTCTGCCTCAGGTTCAACTCCTTATGGGTGAGCAAATACTGGAGGCTCTTATGATCAGTGTATATCTCACAATCCTCGCCATAAAGGTAGTGACGCCACAGCTTCAATGCGAACACCACCGCTGCTAACTCAAGGTCACGAGTCGGGTAATTCTTCTCATGAACCTTCAACTGCTTGGAGGCATAAGCTATCACCCTACCATTCTACATCAACACACAACCCAAGCCGACCTGGGAGGCATCAACAGTAAACAACAAACCCTCCCGAGTCTGAGGTTACTACTAGAACTGGTGTCGACATCAAACAGTCCTTGAGCTTCAGAAAGCTCTCCTTGCACTTATTGTCCCATTCGAACTTGACCTTCTTCTGAGTCAGGCAGCTCAACGGTGCTGCAATCTTGGAGAAATTCTCCATAAATTTTCTGTAATAGTCTGCCAATCCCAAGAAACTGCGGATCTCAATGACATTAGTCGGCCTCTTCCAATTCTGAACTGCTTCTATCTTTTTAGGGTCCACCTTTACTCCTTTCTTGGACACTACATGGCCAAGGAACCCCTCATACTCCAGCCAGAACTCGCACTTGGAGAATTTGGCATACAAACGATGCTCCCGGAGAGTCTCTAGAACCATCTGCAAGTGCTTAGCATGCTCCTACCTGCTCCTGGAATAAATCAAGATATCATCAATGAACACTATCACAAATTTATCCAAGTATTCGCTGAATACTCGGTTCATTAGGTCCATAAATGCTGCAAGTCCATCAATCAACCCGAAGGACATCACCAGGAACTCAAAGTGCCCATACCTCGACCTGAAAGTAGTCTTGGGGACGTGACTATCCCGGATCCTCAGCTGATGGTACCCTGACCGCATGTCAATCTTTGAAAACTATTGAGCTCCCCGAAGCTGATCAAATAAATCATCAATCCTGGGCAGCGGGTATCAATTCTTCATCATTACCTTGTTAAGCTATCGGTAATCAATGCACATCCTCATGGACACATCCTTCTTTTTCATAAATAGCACCGGAGCACCCCAAGGAGAAACACTTGGGTGAATGAAACCCAACTCAAGCAGCTCCTGCAACTGGGTTATCAACTCACTCAACTCAGCTGGTGCCATCTGGTACGGAGGAATGGAGATCGACTACACCCCTGGCTGCAAATTAATATAGATTTTTATCTCCCTCTTTGGAGGCAACCCTGGCAACCCTGGAGGCATACTACATGCATCCGTCCGATGTCCCTAGCCGCACCTCCATCTCCCTTTGCCATAGACACAAAGGCCAAGAAAGACTGGCAACCGCCCAGAGGTAGCTTCCGAGCCTTGAGAGCAGAAATTGACACCAACGAATCTCCCTTTCCCTCACCCTCGAAGGTAAACTGGGGCAATTCGGGCTTTTTGAAGGTCACAATCTTAGCCCTGCAATCCACTGAGGCCATGCCAAAAATTACATCAAGCTCTTAACATCGGCAGGAGTGTCAATTCGGCAATCAACACATACCCACAAATGACAATCTCGCAGCGTCGAAAGACTGTCTCTGCCATCACAGAAATGCCCGTAGGCGCAGACACCACAAGAGGCAAATCAAGCACAGAAGGTTTCCTTGACAACTTAGCAGCAAATAAGGTAGACACAAAAGAGTGTGTAGCACCCGGATCAAACAAAACATATGCAACTGCAAAACCAAGAACAATGTTACCTGATACTATTGTTGGCCTAAGGTTTTCTACCTTGGTCTTAATCTCGGTTTTGATGAGAAGAAATATGGAACTAATGTCTCATTGAGAAATCTTTCAGGTTCCAAGTCGGTTAGCGCACAATGTCCGCGATCGGAAAAATTGGAGAAATCGGAGAAATCGGCAAGGACGCTTGTCGACGCTAGGGATTCTTCGGGAAGTTAGAGGTTAGGTTTAGGGTGTCTAGCATGTGATGTAATCCTCTTTATGATGCAAAAAACCCAAAAACCAAACCCGAACCCCAAAACATGTAAACTCGAAAACCTCCCTGAAATTCACTAGGCCAAGGGAGCTCCTTGGAGGGCTATATCACCTAGACATTTTCTTGACACAAAAAATGGCGGTAATTTTTCATTGTATAAAAACTAGATAACAATATATTTTAAAGGAATTTTTGGAAGCTTTAGGCAAACCCATATTTGACCCGAGAGATTAGAAAATTTTCGTTTTCCAGAAATTTGTACTAGATCCCAAAAACTAGATTTTGATTCTTAAGGATTTTGATTTTTTAGATATTTTTATTGAATCCAAATGGGGGATAATCCTTATATAACATTTATGTTTTAAAGTTATTTAACTTTGAAGTTAAGAAATATTATATAAGGAGACTTAGCGAAGACAGAACCATAAAACGAACAAACAAAGCAAAGAAATCTACCCTGCCCAGGTTCGGTCGACCGACCGTAGGAGAAGACATTTTGGTCGATCGATCGGTCGACCGAACATTGCCAAAAAGCAGCAGATTGCCTTCGATCTCTCGGTGGTCGCTCAGTCGGTCGACCGACGATCGACCAATCGACTGGAAGGTGGAAAACGATTAGTTTTCGTGCCGTTGAGCGGTGCTTCACCCGAGCCTTCTTCATGGCTCTATAAATACCTATGCCTCAACCCTCCTTTGAAATTTTTGATCACTCCTACACTTCATTGAGCCATCCTTAATCATTTCGAAGCTTTCATTGAGCCATTACTTGGAAAAACCCTAGTTTGATATCTCATTCTTTGATATAGCCTTCAAAGCTTCATCGATTCATCACCTTGAGGCATCAAGAGGACTAGGGAGTTTGTTGTGGAGCTAAGTATCTTATTGTTTGATTTATTATTCTATTTAGTGTTGTATTTTCTTGTTTATTTTCATTGCATTTGAGCTTGTGTTAGACCTAGAGTGTAGGTCTTGAAATTAGATGGTACCCTTGGTGTTTGAGGTTTAAATCCACCGGTGTAAACATAGTTTGCTCGGATTAGTTGAGTTATCCTTAGTGTTGAGGTGGGAGAGTGCTCTCGGTAGGAAGGCGGGATACTTCCGGGTGTGGAAGTGCCTTCGGTTTGAGAGCGGAGACTTTCCGGTGTAAAGTCCTCACTGTAAGAAAACTAATTAATCTAATTAAAATAGTTTGGAAATTCTAAGTGGGGTGCTTAGGTAGTGGAGTAGGCATTGGGGCCGAACCACTATAAATCATTGTGTTAGCATTGTTATCTTTGTTTGTGCTAAATTGCTTTATTATTGCTTCCTCATTTAGTTGATAAATTGCAACTTGCCTAAGTAGTTTAAGAAAAGTTTAAAATCGGAATTAGGCAAAAGATTGCGATAACACACTATTCACCCCCCCTCTAGTGTGGCCATTTCACCAACAATTGGTATCAGAGCAGATCGTAGTTTGAGATTTCACCATCTGGTCTACATCTAGTCTCGATCCAAAAATGGCACTAGAGTTGGTTGCATCTACACCTCCTAGGTTCGATGAGTCTAACTTTGTTCTTTGGAAGAGTAGAATGTACACTTTCCTTAAGACTCAAGGTTTAGGTGTTTTTAATATGGTAAAGTCAAAATACATAAAACCTAAGGAAAATATGGATGCATGGACCCAAGAACAAATTAATAGGTTTGAATTAAATGCTAAGGCAACAAATTGCATATATTGTTCTTTGCAAAATAACATCTTTGAAAAAGTCATGCATTGTACTTCTGCTTTTGATATTTGATCAACTTTAAACATGCTATGTGATTATGCCAAGACCGAAGAGATTGGCACTTCTAATGAAGGTAGTGATGACAATGGTCATTAACCTACCACTAATCTTGATTTTGATGCCCATAGCTCTTCTAGTCAAAGGAGTAGCTCCTAGCGTCGAAAAAGGAAGGTAGTATGTCATGCATGCAAGGAAAAGGGGCATGTGAAGAAAAATTTCCCTTCCATGAAGAACAAGGCAAAGAAGAGGTCAAACGTTTTCACACACTACTAGAATTGTGGTCATTAGTGACGACTGATACCGTGGCTGAACGACACCAACCGTGGCAAACAACTATCGCTCATGTGTTCGTGTCAGATGTGTTGTGACGGCCACGCACGGCCATCACACGTAATTATCAGCGACAGCCTCGTGGATTGTCGCTGATTTAAAAACATCAATGATGGCTCTGGGGGCTGTCACTGATACCAGCACATCAGCCTCAGCTCACAGCCGTAAGTGATTTTATTAGCAACCGTGATATTCGGTCCGGCCGAGGGCATCAGTCATTTACGATAAGCTTTTAGCCACGGCTTAGTGATGGGTCACCGTGGGTAAACCGTGGCTAAAGATGTTATCCTGTAATTGAAAAAACTAAAAATTTTGTAAATTCCTGTATACAATGATATATCGACTACAACCTATTTTCAATCACATATTACAATCAGAAAACTTCGTACACATGCATTTGAAACCAAACATACAAGTTTTACATAAATATCATCAATCTCAGCCTCAAACCGGAGGCAAACAATTATAAAAATATCATCTATATATCCAAGTATCAAAATATCATCTATATCAAGTATCAAAATATAAACAAAATACAATTTATCAAAATCTCACGACGGCGGTGGCGGCGGTGGAGGCGGTGGAGTCGACAACAATTGGGTTGGGAGCGTCGATTGGGTCAAGGAGGACGACGGCTGTGACATCATAGGTAGAAGGACGGACTGAGATGTAATCTGAGTGAGAAGTGTCTACATGTTCTGGATCGTCTGTCTCAACTCGTCATTCGACCGTCTCTGCTCCTGCATCTGCTCCTCCATCGTCAGCCTCTGCTCCTGCATCCTCTCCTCCATCGCGTGCCTCTGCTCCTCCATCGCCTATCTCTGTTGGGTGAGCTCCAACTCCATGGCCGCTATCTGGCTCTGGTCCTGCGCTCAGGATGACAAGGGTCGTTCACCCGCAGGCGGAGGAGTCGGTGCCCCAAGTGGCCCGAGCACGACGTGTGCATGGCCACTGTCTGCAAAGCCATAAACACGGCCATGCTCCTAGCCACCCGCGGCCTCCACTCAAGCTCCTGCGTCGAACTCCTCCGGTGTCCCTCCACGCTCGATCACTGTCCTCGAATAAGTTTCCTACACGTGTTTATATTTTAAATATATAAAAACTATAAATAAAAATTGTGTAAATCAAATAGACATATATAAATACTTACCATTATGATCGAGGCTCTGCTATCAACGTAGTCCCCCGCTCTTCGTCGACGGTGATGGGTGCGCTCAAACACCTCCATCATCGATGGGCGTTGGACGGTGTCATCCTCCGTTACGCGCGTCTTATATTAGAAAACAAATACATTAGTATCATTATACATAATATATAATTTAATTAAAAGTAAGGAAATTATACATACCATACGACGCTCATGCACCGCAAAAGACACTGAGCCACCAGTGTGGCGCGCCCTCGTGCCGTGCCCCCCCCCGGACATGCGATTTCTCGACGTAGTCCGGGAGACCTCCTGCCACTTTGGAGTGTCCCACCGCTCAACGAGCTGGTCCCACACAGGGCCAAGAATCCACTCGAGGGCGTGTCCCCGAGTCTACCCTATCTGTATGGCCCCCAACCGTCTCTTCACGATCTGACGGGTCTGCTGAAGCAGCCCGTTATAGCGAGCACGGGCAACACGCTCCCGCAGCCTCCACAAAAGTGGTATGGTTCTCCGGCCATGTATACTGACCCTGCAAAAAAAAATTATTATTACCGATGAATATTTAACATTAGCATTAATTTAATAAATATACTTACCATGAACTCTCACCACAATAAATCCATATGCTCACGGAGCATGTGAGACCATGTAGGCCACGTCCCGTGCATAAACTTCTGGATCGTCCCCGCTATCGTGCGGGGGACCTCCTCCTGCTCAAATATGCACCAAATATAAATTCATATTATGATATTTTGAATTATAAATAAATTATAAGAAATAATTAATGCATATACTTACCTTCTTCCGCCCACAGTAATTGCTCTGCGCAGTTCTCTCTCGGGTGGCGGAGGGAGAATTCTATTAGGCCCTCGTGGCCTACGTCTCGATGTCGACGGGCCTGGATTGGCTGAAGGGATGGTGGCTAGAGTTGGGGGGATGGTGACCATATCAGCCGGGGCAATGGTGGATGGTGGATCAGGTGGGGGAATGGTGGCCAGACCAGGTGGGGGATGGTGGTCGGATGTGGAGGGATGGTGGCCGAAGGTGGGGGGATGGTGGTGGAAGATGAAGGGTCAGTTGGTACAGGTGGGGCAGGTCGTAATCGTCGGGGGTCCTATGAGGAAGGCCTCCTCGAGAATTGATATCTCGAACCATAGCTGTAAAAATTTAATATAATTAGATTATATATAATAGATTAATAGATATATTTAATAATTGAATATATACTTCATATTTATAATTATTCATCATCGTCAATATCATCATCCGTGTAATACTCTTCTTCTTGTTCTTCTGTATCTGAATCTTGAAATTCTTCTTCGTCTCCCTCATCTTCATTCTGTCCTTCGTTAACTTCATTATCGTCCTCATCAATGTATTATATTTCCAATTGGACTAACTCTGTGTCATCATCCTCGAGTATTGGACTAACTCGTTCCACTTCGGAAGGATCTTCTTCTTGATAGAAGTCATATGTTGGCTCATTATCTCCAACTATCAGGTCAATTTTTCCTCTGGCTTTAGTCTTACAGACTACACGCCAATCTGCCCTGTCTTACTTTCGAGACGAATACTACATATAATATACTTGTTCAGTTTGAGATGCCAATATAAATGGCTCATTTGAAGCCAATTTTGATTTGTAATTGACCTCGACCAACTGTTTATACTTTGGATGAACTCTCATGCCCCTATCGCTTGTATCGAACCAATGACATTTAAAAAGGGCAACTGATTTACATTCAAAAAATTGTAATTCAATGACTTCTTCCAATAGTCTGTAAAAGTCAACATCACATTCAGCATACGTTGTCCCTTTGACGCAGACCCCGGCATTCATAGTCTTTTGTGTAGATGAATATTCAAGTGTGTGAAATTTATATCCATTGACAAAATAACCATTATAACAATGTACAAGCCGTGCCGATCCGCTAGCAAACTCAAAGATTTGGTTATCTATTTCGTCTCTATGTTCTGTGTTGTAAGCTTGAAACCAATTAGGGAACTCACGATTCCGTAATCTTTCTAATTCCTCATCGTTGTAAATTGATTATCTTGTCACCATCTCAATGTCAAATATTTCAACGAACTTCTCAATCTCTGGACAGTTTAGTAAAACGTACAAGTAGGCTAAATGATACTCTTTATCGTTTAAGAATCGAGACGAACGAGACCCAAAGCACGACCGGGGTAACAAAAGATATTTAAACAACCATCTGATGGTCCATCTCCCTCATCTGATGGTCGAGCTCCCCCATCATCATTCCGTGGAAGATGATTAAGTCTTGTCTTGATGGTTGATTAAAAATAAAATGAGCAGAAAGTTTAAATTCTTGAATTATATATGCTTCTGATATGGAACCTTCAACTGCGGCGGTGTTCTTTACTTTTTTCTTCAGACGATTCATGTATCTTTCAAATAAGAATATCCACCGGTATTGAACGGGGCCACCAACTCGTGCCTCGTATGCCCAATGTATCGGTAGATGCTCCATCGAGTCAAAAAATGCAGGAGGGAAAAACTGCTCCAGCTTGCATATGATTTCAACAATATTATTTTCAAGTGCTGTCATATCTTTGACTCGAAGTACATTTGCACAAATGTTTCTAAAAAACATACTTAACGCTGTCAATGGACCCCAAATCTTATCATGTAAATGATCTCGAAACGCACCGGAAGCAATCTCTGCATGAATACATGACAATCGTGTCTCTTCATCCCCAATATTTTGCATTCATCGACGTTTACACATCGAGATAAGTTTGAGGCATATCCATCGGGTAATTTGAGTTCTTTGATTCATTGATACGCATCTCTCATATGTTGTTTATTTAACACATACGGCGCCCTTGGCTTATGAAATCATTCGTTGACCTCTTGCAACTCTAACTCAGGCCTCTTACAAAGTATTTTTACATCATGTCGGGCCTTCACATTATCTTTAATTTTGCCAAAAATATCAAGCACTGTGTTAAAAATATTATCAAACACATTTTTTTCAATGTGCATGACGTCCAAATTATGTCGAATCGGTAATGAACTCCAATACGACAATTCCCAAAAAATACTTTTCTTCACCGAGTTATGTGTTTGACCAAAGCCTGCGATTCTTACATTCCGACCAAAAGTAATATCTGGAAGTAATTGAACACGTGCTAACATCTGTTCACCAGACAACATCGGTGGTGGCTCATCTCTTCCGACTCTACCTTTGATAAATTTGTCACGATTCCTTCGATACTGATGGTTAGACGGTAGGAATCGGTGATGACAATCAAAGAAGGAAATTTTCCAACCATTCTCAAGACTGAAGGATTTTGAGTGTTCCATGCAATACGGGCAAGAGAGTCGACCATGCATGCTCCAACCAGACAACATGTCATAGGCCGGAAAATCATTGATTGTCCACAATATAGTAGCTCGTAAAGTGAAGTTTTGCTTTTGGTAACAATCATAAGTGACAACTCCCTCAGCCCACAATGTTTTGAGTTCATCAATTAGGGGACGGAGAAATATGTCAATTTCTTTGCAATGACCCCTAGGACCCAGAATAATTATCGAAAGATATATAAATTCATCTTTCATATACATTGAGGGCGACAAATTATAAACTATTAACAACACTGGCCATATTGAATACGAAGTTGCCGAATTACCAAATAGATTAAAACCATCTGTGCTCATTCCTAGCTTATTTTCGGTAGTTTTTCATGCAAGCCTGACCTCAGCTGTCCATTTCTTATTCATTCAGGGCGCCCCTAGTGGACTTGGCGGTGCTCCTTTCTCAAACCAGAACAACTCTGAAAGTTAGGGAAGCCCACGGAGCGGGAAGACCACTTGAGCGAACCGACCAAAGGGACTTTACTTATCTGAACCGAACGTTAGCGGCTTAAGCTAAGCCTATCACGGGCAGCGTCACTGCTTGATCGGCGGGGAGGAGCATCTCCAAGTATCAAGCGCTTTGACTTTGTTCCCCGGGATCCACCACAGGTTGGGTTTGAGAGCCGTGTGATGGGTGACTATCCAGCACGGTTCGGAGAGCACTTGTATGTAGTCTGCGCTGGTGAATGGACGCCGCAAAAAAGAAGCGGCTCTTCCCACGGCTCCGTCACCCTGATATTTCTAGTCTCCCCAGCAAATGATGGATAACACCTATCCAAATGTTTCCATGCTTCACTGTCGGATGGATGAGTCATTATTGTATCATCACGACTTCTTGCATGCCAACTCATATAGGGGGCAGTCTTTTCCGACATGAATAACCTTTGAAGCCTCGGTGTTAGTGGAAAATACCGAAGCACCTTAAAGGGAATATTTTTTTGTTGGACCGATTTCTTCTCCTTGTAACGAGGATGCTCACATACCGGGCATTGTTCTAACTGTGCATTTTCTTTATAATATAAAATGCAGTTATTTGGGCACACGTGTATCTTTTCGTACCCAATCCCTAATTTCCACATCAACTTTTTTGTCTTATAAAAGGTTGGCTCAAACTTGTTATTTGGAGGTAGCATACCATTGATAAAGCCTGCAATCCGATCAAACACAACCCCGCTGATATTACAATCGGACTTGATGTTCAGGAGTTGTGTCATTGCCGAAAATCTTGTATAATTAGGACAATTCTCATACAAAGGTTCATCGGCAGCTTTCAACATCTCGTAAAATTCTGCAACCTCCTTATTCGGCAATTAAATCTGTATCTCAGGTTGTTCTTCAGTGACTTCAACTATCATAGTATATGGTGGCACTACCGTCTCAGTAACTGACTCAATATTATCATTTAAATGGAATTGTCCTCCAAGACTATCCAGAATCATTGTTTTATAAGGATTAGGTGGATTGGAAGAATAAACATCAGCAGAAGAAGATTCACCATGAGTTTGGACAATAGGTTGCTCGACGTCCCAACTTGACGTGACTCCCTGTGACAATTCCATACAAAATATCTTGATGTGAATCATTTTGTATACAGATGCAGTGTGACAGTTTCTCGGTCCAAAACTCTTATGTTCGTACATTTCCGGCACGGACATCGGATTTTATCACCACTAAGGAATTTTTCATTCGAGTAGGCGAGTAAGTTCGCCTACTCGAAATTCGTCCGTTATAGCTCTATGATGAATTCGTCGGTACATCCAACTTTGATTGCCCGACATGTTCTGTCAAAAAGTTTGCAATATCTTTAGGTAATGTCTTTAGGTGGGATGGTCCTATTCCATTCGGGATTCATGTTATTCATATTGAACTTAGTATTTTTTTTAGTCATTAACTTCATTCTAAATTTTGGCAGCATCTCCCTATAGTTCTCCGAATACGCATATCATCTGGGCGCGTATCGGAGAACAAGGGAGATACAAGCCAAAATTTAAAAATGAAGTTACTGACTAAAAAAAATAAACTAAGTGCAATAAAAATAACTATGCTCCCAATTGTCCAATTAGGGACAATTCAAGGGTTGTACATCGTATAAAAGATCATTAACTTCGTTTACACGAACATACAACCCCCGAACGGATCTAAGGATTTGTAAAATTAAAACTTGACTCGTCAATTGTACGTGAAATGTATCAACTTGTCTTGATTTTTTTCTAACTTTATGGATGCCGGTTGATCGTCCATAGTGGACGATTCCGGCACGAGTCCATACATTGTGGACGATTCCACGCGAGTCTAGAGTGGTAGATTTCGGCATGACTCCATCCATTGTGGACGATTCCACGTGAGTCCAAAGTGGACGATTCCGTGTGAGTCCAAAGTGGAAGATTCCAGCATGACTCCATCCATTATGGACGATTCCACGTGAGTCCAAAGTGGACGATTCTGTGTGAGTCCAAACTGGACGATTCTGTGTGAGTCCAAACTAGACGATTCCGCGCGAGTCTAAAGTGGACGATTCCCAACGATTTGACCGCACGCACCATGGACGATTTGACCGCGAGTCCAAAGTGGACCATGGAGAGGAAGCGAGCATACTGGAAGGTTCACCTGTGGTGATTGACGGTGGCGGCAATAGGCAACGACTCCGTGGCAACTCGGCAGTGACAGACGGTGACGACAACGGCGACAGAGGCGAGTAGAGAAGGAAGAGGAAGAAAGAGGAAGGGTCGGGCGCGAACGCAAATAAAAAGGATTTTCACCGACGATGCGTTGGCCATCGGAACACCATGGATATGTAACTTTATTATCACCGACGGCTTGCAGAGCCATCGGTTAAGAGAGTTATATATTCGCGCTGCGTTCGTGGCAATAAATAATAAGCGACGGTCGCAGCCAGCCGTGGCTAATGACTTACGCATATCACCGACGGTGTAGCGTAGCCGTCGCTACTAATCTATTTTATTTCACGCGCCCGGTTACTCTCATCACGAATGGCTACGAGGCCCCCGTTAAACCGTTGCTACTAATCCATTTTAATTCACGCGCCGTGCGCGCCATGATCTATGAGCGACGGCTTTGTGCGGCCGTATGCGAGCCACAGCTGATTTAGTTACATCAGCCACGGTCGACTGGGCCGACGGAAAGCCGTGACTTATTCTGACGGCTCTGGCAGCCGTTGCTGATCTCCGTTGCCGATGTGATATATTCTAGTAGTGACATCATCATCTTATTCGAATGAAGCATCCTCTTACAATGGCTATGAAGGTAATTCAAAAGATTGCCTCATGAATACTAATGATGAGGTACACTCTTCTTCTTCTAGTCATGATAACAAAAAGGGTAGTATTAATTCATCTAGTTCTCATGACATGCTTTATGATGAATTAATGGATGAATATAAAATCATGTATGCCTTGATGGTTAAAATGGATAAAGAAAACAAAAAAATAAAGAAGGAAAACTTGACTCTTAGCTCTCATTTACATGATGCTAAACTAGAAAAATGAGAAGCTAAAAATTAATGTCTCTAATCCATGCCATGATGTTTTAAGTATTGAAACTAAGATTTGAAAAACAAAAATGACATGTTAAAGAATGAAAATAACATGTTGAAAATCCAATTGCATGCTTTGCATAAATCTATGAATGATTTGAAAAATGAGATGTTGATTTTGAGTAGAAAAGTTAATACTTCTTCTCTTAATTCTAAAAATCAAAATGTCTCATTTAGGAAACCTCAAAAGAAAAATATTTCCTTTAAGAATGCTCATGATCATCATGTTTTTCATGCTAAGCATTCTAACATTATACCTCATGTCCATAAGAAAAATGAAAAGAAGAGATTGAATGGACATTATTTTTGTTGTGGTGTTTACGGGCATGCCATTTATGATTGTGCTTTTAAGATGAATCCAAGTGTCACAAAGACACTTTGGGTTCCTAAGCCCTTTAACCCCCAAGGACCCAAAGTCATTTGGGTAACAAAAGTCTCATCTTCTTTTGTAGGGGGATCTACCACACAAGGGTAAAGAAAAATGGAATATTGAAGTTGACCTTGGATCTAAATGAGAAATCTCCGAGAGGTTGCAACTTCAAATCATCATGATGCCTAAGTTATGGAAATTATCATCTAGATATACTTTGTATCATCTCCTTACTTTGGTTTGTTTTATTTAAGTTGAAGTTGTGATACATGTTTAATTTGAGTTGTTTTCCCCGCTCTTGCTAAAGAGTTCTTTGGAAAATGTTTTTGATTTTTGATTTCCAAACTCTTCGGAGACCTATGTAGCCTATAACGGGCTCATGCGACCTTGCGGTTCCATATCGTAGGCTCATTATGGCCTTTTGATTTTCAACCAATAGGAAGGGTTGGAGATCATATTTTTATTTATATTTCATTTGTGATGTCTTAAAATTTGTTTTGGTTTCACTTGATTTCATTTAAATCGAATTTCAAATTTTCTTGAAAAGATGTATTTTGAAAATTATAATTGAATCTCTCTTTGCTATTTGGTTTGGTTAGCTTGCTAGTGACCTTAATTTCATTATCTACAAATGAAGTCTACTTGCAAGTTGAAAATGTTAATGAAAGGCTATGCTATCTACAAAAAATGGAAAAGGAAATGAAAAGTTTGGGAAAATCGTCATGTATGAGTTTGATTTTGCAAAAATCTTAGTATAATAATTGAATACTTGTGATATAATGATGTCTCTATACTCATGATTATTTTAGCATGATAAATATTTGAAATTTCATGAGTAGGTAAAATTTTGATAACTTGGGCAATTTCATGATATCTTGATTGAATGAAATTTGCTCTAGGTTGAAACTCATATTAGAGACCTCATTTTGAGTGGTTGGCAAACATGTTTAGATACACATATCACAGGAGTCTAGGTATTTAAACTTGAAAATTTATGTCTAGATGAACAATGTGATAACAAAATCAATTTAGGGGACTTAAACTTGAAAAGTTTGACCCAAGTCAACAAATAGTTGTGGACATTTCATTTTAAGTTCAAACTTCATAAACATATTTAGGAATAAGTATGACATATTTCCATGCACTTAGAACGAAAAATTCATATGGATATGGATAAAATGACAAAGAGGTTATTTCTTGATAACCTATTTTGAACCAAGTTGACCCAAGTCAATAAATTGGCTTAGAGGTCTCATTTTCAATCCATATTTGAGGAACATGTTTGATTTACTCATGTTAGGTGTCCATAAGTTTAAATTTGAAAAACCATGAGTAAATGATAAGATCAACACTTAGCAAGTTTCATGATAATTATTTTAGTTTTGAATGAAACCATGCTAGGTTGATATCTTGACTTAAGGACATAATTTTCATTCCGAACTTTACATACACCATTTACATGACCATTAAGTGGTGTCATGAAAGTTTGAATTAAAACTGAGCACTTTATAATAATAACTAAAAATTATGGAAATGCCATTGAAAATTTAGCATTTTCAAGTATTTCTATAAAAATGTAGAAAAATTATTTTTAACTGCATCTTCATTGAAAAATCTAGTTTATTCAATAAAAATTTCAGAAATTTTCATCAAGAATTGGATTTATAATGGAATTTTGAGGTTGGATTTTAGAAAAACAAAGTATCACCTTCTTGAAACATCAATTTTTCGGACACTTTGATTTTTCATCGGAAACTTCAAATGAAAGTTTGTTTATACCATTTTGATTATGTTTCTAATATCATTCACACCATTGCTTGAGTAAAATCATTTCTAGGAATGATTTTGATAACTTGAATGATAGCTAGAAATATCTATTTTTTCATTGAAATTAATATAGGATGAAAAATGAACTTAGACAATTCATTTTGAGCTCAAACTTGACACACGCATCTTAATGATCATTCAGCGATGTCTAAAAAGTTTGAAGCAAATTTGACAACGTTTGAAAAAATACCTAAAATTTATGAAAATGCCCCTGGAATTTCAAGAATTTTTTGAATTTATAGAAAATTGATTTTTGATTGATTCTTGAACCTATAGATTCCCTGAAAAATCTAGTTTGTCCAGTTAAAGTTTCAAAATTTTGGTTAAGAATATGATTTTATATGGATTTAAAAGTTTGATTTTTGTAAACTTGAAGTATACTTTGACCTAAGTTAACGAAATGACTTAGAAATTTCATTTTAAGCCCAAACTTTACTCATATACTTAGATTCACTCATGTTTGATGTCTAGATGCCTAAGTTAGAGAAAACATGAGTAGATAGCAAAATTTGATACTTAGTCATTTTCATATTTTCATGCTTATTGCGAATAAAACCGTGCTAAGTTGAAATTTTGATCAAATGACATTAGTTTCACCTCAAACTTGATATACATGCTTTAAATGACCATATCATGGTATTTTGAAAGTTTGAATGAAATCTAAAAATGTCATGAAAAAGATACGATATTCACGAAAATATTCATACTTGAGTACATACATGATTCCTAGTTTTGAATTTCGATTATCTTTTAATGATATCATGTATTACTTAGTCTCTCATTCGATATGTCGTTTTCGTCTCTTGGGTTGGTTGAGTTCGTTTTCAAGTCCCAACTTTGACCATTGGTTGACTTTTCTCATCCTTTTTGAGTGATGTCAAAAGGGGGAGAAAAATATAGGTAAATGGGAAGAACATATAGGAAAATCATGCATATAGATAGGGGGAGTTCTACTATATAGATATGCATATTGATAGGGGGAGAAATCCTATGTTTGATATCCTTTGCGCTCTAATGAATATATCTTCTTAAGGATGTTTGTCATCATCTAATGAATATATCTCGATTTTGATGATAACAAACATGAAACTAATGTCTCATTGAGAAATATTTCATGTTCCAAGTCAGTTAGCGCACGACGTCCGCAATCGGAAAAAATGAAGAAATCGGAGAAATCGGCAAGGACACTCGTTGACGCTAGAGATTCGCCGTGAAGTTAGAGTTTAGGCTTTGGGTGTCTAGCATGTGATGTAATCCTCTTTATAATGGAAAGAACCCATAAACAAAAATCGAACCCCAAAACATGAAAACCCGAAAACCGCCTTGAAATTCACTAAGCCTAGGGAGCTCCTTGGAGGGCTATATGACCTAGATATTTTCTTGACACAAAAAATGGCAGTAATTGTTCCTTGGGTAAAAACTAGATAACAAGGTATTTTTAAGAAATTTTTGGAAGATTAGAAAATTTGACCCATATTTGACCCGGGAGATTAGAAAATTTTTGTTTTTCGAAAATTTGTACTAGACCCCAAAAACTAGATTTTGATTCTTAAGGATTTTGATTTTTTAGATATTTTTATTGAATCCATGTCACGCCCCATCTCAGGGCCGCGTGACCGGCCAGGGTGTATGTTCTACCTTGAAGCCTACCACATACACTGAATAGCAAAATACCGAGAAAACACACCAACCAGAAAACGTACAAGTAGGAGAACAACGGCGCAAACTTTTATTTAAAGAAAAAGTTTCGAACAATTTTAAAAGAATCGTAAAACAAGGCAACTGATAAGAACAACTCGAGTTAAAAAGTCAAATACATGTTTTCAACTTAAACATCACTCAGTGTATATAAAAAAAATAACCCTAGACATCAAGACTACGACTACTGAACGCTGCTACGAGATCCACGCCACTGTCTGCCCTCCAGCTGCACCATGACTCCAAGCCTCACCTCACTGGTCGGGCTCTGCAAAAATAAGAGAAATAAACTGTGGGTCCACATGGTACTCAGTGAGCGATTCTTCCGAACCTCCACATAACTCCCCAATAACAACATGCATATAAGTGAGCAATTTATAAATTTAGGGATCTAATCTAGTCATGATATGACAATCGACCCAAGGGCCATCCTGTGTTAACCATAGAACCGGCCATGACTTCCCTACTAGACTGGGCAACACTCGGCCACTAGAACCTGCTCAAGAACTGGTGGCCCGGCTCTACCCGGCCTCTACCACAAAATAATAATAATTCGGACGCACGGCCCACATATCACATAAGAACAGTTAGAGCAATCACCGGGCTGTCGACTAGGATGGTCAACTAGTTTCAGGAACCCACCGGGTTAGGGATAGCTAGTCCCACCCAACTCGGGTCTACCATTAGCGTGGCCCACTGACGGAATCTCAAGACCCTCTGCCACTCGGGTCTAACACCTAGCGGGCCCGCTGGTGCAATCTCAAGACCAAATCACCCGTGCAAGCATTAGTCGTTCCGACCATCCATGCTTCTTAGTCGACCATCGCAATCACAATACACAAGCAGTGCACTCAATAGTTTTCCTTATACGAACCTTTCGGACATCCACCCGTATCTGGCCCTACCCTGGGCCTTGTAGGGTCAACAACTCAATGTTACCCTTCCTCAGTGTGTACATCTAATATTTCTAGGTTCACAAATTGTTACAAGTAATCCTAGTAATTGTGTCATTTACTCTCGGAGTTTCACATCTTGGACCCGTGTCCGAGTTACTAAACAATTACCCAATGGTTCTCTACCTAGTTCCATGTCACATACCATACATGTTCCTCAATATTTAGCATATCATTGACAAAATATATACAATAATTAATGAATTTCAGCATGCTAAAATAAGAAGATTCCACAATTATGTCACCATAATTTCATGCCTAATCGCAGCACTAATAACTCATAACAACTTATAAATGATAATTTCAGCAATTGATAAGTTCCAGCAACATGAACATGTACAAAATTCTCTAACACATCTCAGAGCAAGAAGCAATTTACAATTTGCTAATCGGAAGAATCATGATTAGCACAACATTAAATCTATGATTTCTAAGCCTATGATCTCAATAAGCTAAAATATCACAAATTTTGTCTTCGACTCTTGGTCTACCCCTCTCGGCCGACCCCCTCAATTTGGGGAAAAACCTCCACTCGGCCGACCCTAGGTGAGTTTGGGGAAACCAATTGCTCGATCATAGTTCCTATTAATTTCCTAAGATTAAGAGCATGATTTAGAATAGTTGGAAAAATTTGGTATGGCCTTTACCCTTTTTCCCTCAATCAACCAGTCCCTAAATCATCACAAAACGAACATCTAAAACAAGAATCCATACATCGATGAAGAACATGAATCGGCCATTAGGAATTCGAGAAACACCATCAATCGACAAGAAACAACACACAAAATCTCGATTCATCGCTTCTACATGGTTTGGCCACACACCTCACCTTACTAACCGAGGTTCGATCACTCACCTGATTAAGGAAGAAGAATGGACGAGCGACGACGATCTCGATCTTTTTCGACGGCGGAACGAATCCGGCGCCGACCCCAAGGCTCTCCCTATCTCCCTCACTTCTGTGGCTACGTGCAGCTCCAATGGTTGAGCCGCACGGCTGCTAGGGGGTGAGGGTTTAATTCCCTCATTTCCTTGACCAATTTGCCCCTCTCACTTAATTAACCCCTACTTGACTCAATCCGAGCCTGACTCGATCCGCGAACACGATTTTAGATCTGACTCTACTAAATCATCTTATGAATAAGAGGGAAAGGAACATTTATCAAATAAAATTTCATAAGGCTTAAATTATACCTTCTACCCGTGGTGATTCCGCGACTCGACCCGACTAACTCCTAATCGGGTGCGCTGCACCAAAATAAGTTTTATATTCGGAAACCTCGGGTCTTACAACCTTCCCCCCTGAAGGGAAATTCATCCATGAATTTTGCTGAATTATAAGGACTTACCTGCTTCATCAAACAAGGAAGGGTAACGCTCTTTCATGTCTCACTCTACCTCCCAAGTAGCTTCCTGCCTGGTGTGGTGTTCCCAGCTGACCTTTCACAAAGGGACTTCTTTGGATCTCAACTTCCTTATTTGGCGGTCAAGGATCTCCACCGGCCGTTCCTCGAATGAGACAATTAAATCCATCTCAACCACATAATGTTCAATCACGTGCGAATCATCTCTCACATATCGCCTGAGCATTGATACAAGAAAAATCGAGTGTACCCTGCTCATGCTAGGGGGCAAGGCCAGCTCATAAGCTATAGCACCCATCCACTGGAGAACGGGAAAAGGCCCAACGAACCTAGGGCTCAGCTTTCCCTTCTTTCCAAATCGAATGACTCCTTTCATGGGGGAGACCTTCAGGAACACTAGGTCGCCCTCCATGAACTCAAACTCTCTGGCCTTCTTGTCGGCATATATCTCATGGCGACTCTGAGCTGCCCCAATCTTTCCCTTATGATTTTCACCTTCTCCACCGCCTCTTCAACTAGATCAAGAGCCGCCATGAGAGATTCTCTGGTCTCAAGCCAGCCCACTGGTGATCTACTCCTCCGCCCATACAAGGCCTCGAAAGGAGCCATGCCAAAGCTACTGTGATAGCTATTGTTGTAGGCGAACTCAATCAACGGCAAGTGTTTCTCCCAACCACCAGCCAGGTCCAGAACGCATGCCCTCAGCATATCTTCCAAGGTTTGGATGATCCTCTCTGATTGTCCGTCCGTCTGTGGATGGAAAGCTATGCTGAAACGCACCTGAGTACCCAAGGCTTCTTAGAATGACTGCCAAAATCGAGTTGTGAACTGGGTACCTCAATCTGATATAATCATCATTGGGGTACCATGGTATGCCACAATCCTATCCAAGAACAGTCTAGTGTACAACTCAGTAGAAAAGGTTGTCTTGACAGGAATGAAATCAGCGGTCTTTGTCAACCGATCTACCATCACCCAAATGGAATCAAATTCGCCCCTTGACTTAAGCAGCCCTGTTACTAGATCCATAGTAATCTTTTCCCACTTCCACTTGGGAACTTCGAGGTTTTGCAGTAGCCCTGCGGGCTTCCGGTGTTCGGCCTTCACTTGCTGGCAGACCAAACACTTGGATACGAACTTTGCTACCTCCCTTTTCATGCCCTTCCACCAGTAATGCTGCCTTAAGTCTTGGTACATTTTGGTGGCTCCCAGATGCATCGTATAAGTGGATCGATGCCCCAGTTCCAGAACTTGCCTGCGCACCTCTGCCATATCAAGCACCACTATCCGGTCTATGTACCTTAAGACACCCTTTGAGTCCAACCTGAAGCCATTCTCTGCATCGCCCCTCTAGACTAAGTCCTTATTCAGGGCACAAAAGGCGTCCTCCCCCTGCGCGGTACGTAACTTATCCACCAGTGTGGATTGTACCCGTAGATGTGCCACCATGGTACCCGAAGCTGATACTACCAGGATTGCTCCCCCATCCAGGCACAGTGCCAATTCTCGTGCTAGCGACCTCGTCCCGATTGCCAAATGGACCAAGCTGCCCAAGGACTTCCTGCTCAGCGCATCTGCCACCACATTGGCCTTCCCAGGGTGATACAAGATGGTACAATCATAGTCTTTCAAAAGTTCGAGCCATCTTCTCTACCTTAAATTGAGCTCCTTTTGGGTGACCAAGTATTGGAGGCTTTTGTGGTCGGTATAAATCTCGCAAGCCTCTCCATACAAGTAATGGTGCCATAACTTCAGCGCAAATATCACTGTCGCCAGTTCCAAGTCAAGGGCTGGGTAATTCTTTTCATGAACTTTCCAATGGCGGTCACTCTGCCATACTGCATTAGAACACAACCCAGGCCAACCCGAGAGGCATCACAGTATACCACAAATCCTCTCGAGCCTGAAGGTACGGAAAAAATTGGGGCTGACGTCAAGCATTCCTTGAGTTTCAGGAAGCTCTCCTCACACTTCCTGTCCCAATAAAATTTGACCTTCTTCTGGGTTAACCGAGTCAAAGGGGTTGCAATTCTGGAGAAATTTTCTATGAGTTTTCTATAATACCCGGCCAACCCTAAGAAGCTGCGGACTTCAGTCACACTGGTCGGCCTTTTCCAGCCTCCACCTCGGCGGGGTCCATGCATATACCTTCCTTAGACACTATATGACCTAGGAACCCCACACTTTCTAACCAGAACTCAGATTTGGTGAATTTGACATACAACTCATGTTCTCTGAGGGTTTCCAGGACCATCCTTAGATGCTCGAAGTGCTCCTACTTGGTCTTGGAGTACACTAGGATATCGTCAATAAAGACGATCATGAATCTGTCCAGATACTCCTTGAATACTCTATTCACCAGATCCATAAAAGTAGTAGGTGCATTAGTCAACCCGAACGACATTACTAGGAACTCATAGTGGCTATAACGAGTCTTGAAGGTAGTCTTGGGCACATCACCATCTCGGATTCTTAGCTGATGGTATTCAGACCTTAGATCGATCTTTGAAAACCATTTTGCCCCCTGTAATTGGTCGAACAAGTCATCGATTCTTGGCAGCGGGTAATGATTCTTGATTGTCACCTTGTTAAGCTGCCTATAGTCGATGCACATACATAAGGTTCCATCCTTTTTCTTCACAAGTAGGACCGGAGCTCCCCACGGAGACACACTTGGGCAAATGAAACCCAAGTATAGCAACTCCTGCAACTGCACCTTTAATTCCCTGAGTTTGGCCGGCGCCATCCGATAGGGTGGGATGGAGATCGGCTTTACTCCAGGTTGCACCTCGATGTAGAATTCAATCTCTCTCCAAGGCGGTAATCCCGGCAATTCCTCTTGAAATACATCGGGAAACTCACAAACTACCTGAGTTCCTCCGACGTCCCCTGTCGTGCCCCCCTTTTCTTCGGACACAGACACGAAGGCCAGGAAGGACTAGTAACCGCCTAACAATAATTTACGAGCCTTGAGGGCTGAAATGACACCCATTGGCTCTTCCCTTCCTAACAAAAGGATGACATCAATTTCAAGCATGGGAAGAAGTGTCAATTTTGCCTTCAACACATGACCACAAATTAGCACTTCACAGTCATGGAAGATTGATTCTGCTATCAATGCATCGCACGTAGGCGTTGAAACCACAGACGACATAATAAGCAAGGAAGGTGCCATCGGAAATCCGGCAGCAAATTTGGCAGATACAAACGAGTGTGTGGCACCCGGATCGAACAGAACATAAGCAGCAGAAGAACTAACAAAAATAGTACCTATCACCACTAGCTTTGATGCCTCTGCCCCATCACGATTCATGGCAAAAACCCTTGCAGACGGTCTCTCTGAATGGCTAGCCTGCGGTCCCCTGCTCTGCATTTGACCTCTCTGAGCCACTGACCCTACTGACATAGGCGCCTTTTCTTTTGACTGCTAAGACCTCTGGCCAACTATATCCGAACAGTCCTTCTTAAAGTGTCCGACCTGATCGCATTTAAAGCAAGCATCCGAGTGGCCAAAACAAGCCCCCTAGTACCTTGGGTTACAACGGCCACACTGCGGCATATCTAACTTCTGAGAAGCACCCCTTGACCTTGCCGGCCTCACTATCCCAGACCCTGGGCCCCCACGGCCCCGGCTACCGCCCTGTCCTCGGCTCTACTGGTGGTCTGCGGCGGTCACTGTCCCTTCTGAATGCCACGATCAACCGCCAGATCCTTGAGGCCAAAATTTCTTCTTGGGCAGTCCATCATTTCTCTCAGACGTCACCAGTGCTTCCTTCTGCAGGGCCTCATCCACCACACAAGCAAATGTGGAGTACTCGATGTAATGGATAAGCCTGCCTATTTGAGGTCTCAATCCCTCGACGAACCTCTTCTCCCTGGCGGTCTCAGTAGCCACAAGAGTCGGGTGGTACTTAGAAAGCCGGGTAAACTCCACTTCATAATCTGCTACTGACATGCCTCCAGGCTGATGCGACAACTCAAAATCTGCTGCCCGCTTTTATGAAAATCTGGTGCGTTTGCTGCTCTCCGACCTCTCCAGGTATGCAACCAGATCTTCGCGGGTCCCCTTAGCTGTAGGCCAACCATGCGAGCTGCTGCCTCTGATGAACATCCTAGTTCCACACACAACTCATAATAGTCCCCTAGAAACTCGGTGACTTCCACCTGTCGGTTTGTCCCGGTGAATACTGGCGGCCTAAACTTGACGAAGTCTTCATAAGATGGGGCTCCTGGAACCCTGATCACCAGTTCCACTATCTCGGCCACCTCTGGTGCCACCGAAACCACAGGTACAGGCTACGGCGTGGCAGTTGCTGCATCTGATGTCTCAACTCCTACTCCCTGAGGAGTGCCTCTGTTAACTGAGCCACTTGAGCTTGCAGTTGAGCAACCGCGAAGTTTTGCCCCTGCTCTTCGGATTGCTCCCTTTCCCTGCCCCGGCCCCGACCGAGGCCCCGACCCCGGCCCCAGCCTCGGCCCCAGCGTTCTATCGAATTTCTGCCACTACCGCTGTGTGCAGCATTATATGTCTAATCACACTAACATAGAGAAAAAGAAACAATTCTCCCATTAACATAAATAATTTATTCAACTGTAATTTAAATTACTAACCGCATGGTGCGCTGAGTGCAGTCGTGGTTGCTAAATATCATAGCATACCTATACTGTATGTCGACACGTTAGCATATATCTCATACAGTACCTAACTCCTAGTCGTAATCAAGACCTAACCAAAAGCTCTGAAACCAACTTTGTCACGCCCCAACTCAGGGCTGCGTGACCGGTCAGGGTGTATGTTCTACCCTGAAGCCTACCACACACACTGAATAGCAAAATACCGAGAAAACATACCAACCAGAAAACATACAAGTAGGAGAACAACGACGCGAACTTTTATTTAAAGAAAAAGTTTCGAACAATTTTAAAAGAGTCGTAAAACAAAACCAACTCATAAGAACAACTCGAGTTAAAAGTCAAATACATGTTTTCAACTTAAACATCACTCAGTGTATATAAAAAAGACAACCCTAGACATCACGACTACGACTACTGGACGCTGCTATGAGATCCACGCCACTGCCTGCCCTCCAGCTGCACCATGACTCCAAGCCTCACCTCACTGGTCTGGCTCTACAAAAACAAGAGAAATAAACCGTGAGTCCACACGGGATTCAGTGAGCGATTCTTCCGAACCTCCACATAAATCCCCAATAACAACATGCATATAAGTTAGCAATTTATAAATTTAGGAATCTAATCTAGTCATGATATGACAACCGGCCCAAGGGCCATCCTGTGTAAACCATAGAACCGGCCATGACTTCTCTACCACACTCGGCCACTAGAACCTGCTCGAGAACTGATGGCCCGGCTCTGCCCGGCCTCTACCACAAAATAATAATAATCCGATCGCACGACCCACATATCACATAAGAACAGTTAGAGCAATCACCGGGCCGTCAACTAGGATGGTCAACTAGTTTTAGGAACCCACCGGGTTAGGGATAGCTAGTCCCACCCAACTCGGGTCTACCGTCAGCGTGGCCCACTGACGGAATCTCAAAACCCTCTGCCACCCGGGTCTAACACCAAGAGGACCCACTGGTGCAGTCTCAAGACCCAAATCACCCACCGAGCCAAGCATTAGTCGTTCCGACCTTCCATGCTTCTCAGCCGACCATCACAATCATAATACACAAGCAGTGCACTCTGTTGGCTTAAGGTTTTCAACGTTGGTCATAATCTCGGTTTTGATGATAACAAACATGGAACTAATGTTTCATTGAGAAATATTTTCAAGTTCCATTTGGTTAGCGTTCGATGTCCTCGATCAAAAATATCAGAAAATCAAAAGGACATTGATTGTCGCGCTTGGGTTCGTCGCAGAAATTTCTCAAAGATCGACGTGTGCACCAAAGATGTCTCTGACAAGTCTAAAGATCACATGGAAAGCTCTCCAAGTTGATGCTCGTTGAAAGTCGGAACCCGGAAACGAAGCGCGAAAGAAGAAGGCTAAAAAAATCAAGTTCAGCCTAGGTTCGGTCGACCGGGTGGTCGACTAAATGTAGTTAGAATACTGGCAGTAGCCTTGTCGATCAACCACTCGGTCGACCGAATGTCGCGAAAAAATGGCAGTAGTCATTCGGTTGACCCGTCAGTCGACCGAAGATAGGGAAGGAATCGCGCAATGCTACTTCGGTTGACCGACGTGGCTAAAAATAGGCTTCACTGCATCGGTCGATCGATCGGTCGATTGATCGGTCGACCGGATTGAAGATTGCAGGTTGCGCCTCTAGCTTCACTGAATCGGTAGACCGAATGGGGTCGATTGGATCTGGGATTTAAGAAGCTGTGACTCAGTCATCGACCCGTCGGTCGATCGAACAGTGCAGAAATCCCACAAAAAGCCAACGGTCGACCCGTCGATCGATCAGATGGTGCGAGTTAAACACAGAATGGCTGTAACAGCTATTTTTCTACCCGTTGAGCTGTCATTTCTTTGAGAGGTTATAAATATCTCTCATCTAACCTCTTGAAACTTCTTCTCTCACTCATACAGATTTTATTGAGCATTAAAAATGAGAGATTTGAGCCTTCTAGAAATTGATTTGCTGCGCCCAAATCTTCCGTCAAAATCCGCTTCAAGCGCACACTATGTCTCAACTCGGGATTTAATTCGATTTCTACCTCTTTGCTTGTTGAAGGCGCCGAAGGCTTGGAAAAGAGAACTGATTCTTGGTTTCATTTCCAAGCTCTTTTCATTGTAATTTTTAACTGTTATTTGAACTGGTTTCTTGGATTTGAGCTTATAAGAAGACCTAGGTTGTTAGGTCTTGGGTGGAAGTGGTTACCTTGTTGTGAAGGTGTAAAGCCACTTGTGTAAACTTAGATTTACTAGGATTAGTTGAGTTATCCCTTAGGGTTGAGGTGGAAGAGTGTTCTCGGTAAGGAGGCAGAGACTTCCGGGTGTGGAAGTGCCTTAGGTCGAGAGTGTGACTCTTTGAGTCAAAGTCCTCATTGTAAGGGAAACAAGAATTAATCTAGTAAACCTAGTTTGGAAATCCTAAGCGGGGTGCTTAGGTAATGGAGTGGGCATTGGGGCTGAACCACTATAAATTTGTGCGTTAGCATTGTTATCTATTGTTGTCTGTGCTTAATTAGTTTATCTTGCTTCCGCATTTAATCGTAAAATTGCAATGTGCCTAAACGATTTCAGAAACGAGTAAAATTGGAATTAGGAGAAAACTTAGATAAAATACTATTCACCCCCCCTAGTGTTGCCAATTCTACAATAATTAGTATCAGAGCAGGTCCGTAGCTTGAGATTTCACCATCTCTTCTATACCTTGTCTCGATCTGAGAATGGCACTAGAGTTGGTAGCGTCTTCACCTCCAAGGTTCGCTGACTCGAACTTTGGTCTTTGGAAACATAGGATGTACACTTATTTAAAGACTAAAGGTTTTGGTGTCTATAACATGTTACATTGGGAATTCATTGAACCTAAGGTTGATATGCATGCTTGGAGTGAATTGGATAAGAAAATGTTTAAGTATAACGGAGATGCCATGAATTGTATACTTTGCACATTACCAAATGGCATCCTAGATAAAGTCATGCATTGCTCCTCGGCTTATGATTTATGGGCTAGTTTGAATGTTTTATACCATCATGCTAAAACCGAAGAAATTGGTACATTTAATGAAGGTAGTGATGACAATGGTCATTCACCTACCCCTAATCTTGGTTTTGATGCCCAAAGCTCTTTTAGTCAAAGGAGTAGCTCCAAGAGCTGAAAAAGAAAAGTAATTTGTCATGCTTGCAAAGAAAATGGGCATGTGAAGAAAAATTGCCCAAGCATGAAGAACAAAGCAAGGAAGAGGTCAAGTGCTTCCACCTCCACCTATTACTCATTTGAAGCACCCTCTAGCAATGACTTTGAAGCTATTTCAAAAGTTTTCCTCATGAGTACCAATGATGAGGTACACTCTTTCCCTTCTAGTCATAATAATGATAATGTTAGTACCAGCTCTTCTAGTTCATTCAATATGCCACATGAAGAACTAGTTGATGAATGTCAAAAAATGTATGCCTTGCTTGTTAGAAAAGATAAGGAAAATAAAAGGTTGAAAAAGGAAAATGTGATGCTTAATTCTCATTTGCATGAATCCAAACTAGAAAATGAAAAATTGAAATCTAGGTCATTCGTTTCATGTCATGATAATGTAGAACTTGAGCTTAAAAATAACAATTTATAAAATGAGAATTGCATATTAAAAACTCAATTACATGCATTGCATAAATCCATGAATGAATTGAAAGGTGAGATTACTTTCTTGAATAAGAAAGTAAATGAATTAAAAAATGCTTCATCTCCTAAGAACACTAGAATAAAAAATGCCTATGTAAAGAATGTCGATGTTCGTCATCATTCTCATGTTAGGCATTCCACATTTAAACCTCATGTTCAGAAGAAGAATGTTTCACTTAAGAATGCTCATGTCCATCATCCTTCTTATATCAAGCATTCTAACATTTAATCTCATGTCAATGTTAAAAATGAAAAGAAAAAGTTTCATGGACATTATTTTTGTTGTGGTACATATGGCCATGCAATCTATGATTGTGCATTTAAGAAGAATCCAAGTGTTGCTAAGACACTTTGGATACCTAGGCCAACAAACCCCCAAGGACCCAAAGCCATTTGGGTACCAAAAGTCTCATGCTCTTTGATAGGGGGAGCTACCACACAAGGGTAAAGGAGATTGAAGAATAGAAGTTGACCAATGAGTTGAAGGAAGGATCCCTACATGGTTGCAACTTCAAAGTCTTCATCTAGACTAGTTGCCTATGGTAAAGTTGGCATCAAATACGTTGGTATCATCTTCTAATCAACATTGATCTACATAAGTTGAAGTTTTTGATACTATGCATAATTCGGTTGAGCTTTTCCCGCTCTTGATAAAAGATTTTTTTTAAAAATAATTTTGATTTTTGATTTCCCGGTCTCTTCGGAGACCTATGTAGCCTGTAATGGGCTCATGTGATCTTGTGGTTTTAAATCGTAGGCTCATTGTGGCCTTTCGGTTTTCAACCAATAGGAAGGGTTGGAGATCTATTTTTTAAACATTTTATATTTTGAGATCTCTTAATTCGTTTCGGATTCACGATAATTTATTTTGAAACGAATTTCAAACTATTTAGCAAAGTGGACTTTGAAAATAATATTTGAATCTCTCTTAGCTATTTGGTTTGGTTAGCTTGCTAAGTACCCTTTAGTTTTATTAAATCTACTAATGAAGTCTACTTGCAAGTTGAGAATGTTAATGGAAGGCTATGCTATCATGAAGAAAATTGAAAAGTAAAAAAGACAGGTTTGGCAAAATTTCTAAGAATAAGGTATGAGTTTGATTTTGCAAAAATCTTAGTATAATATTTGAATACTTATGCTTAAATGATTTCTCTATGCTCATGATTGAGTATGCATGATAATTATTTGAATTTTCATGAGTAAGAAAAATCTTGATAACTTAGCTCATTTCATGATATCATGATATTTATGAAATCGGACTAGGTTGAAATTTTTCTTTAGAGACTTCATCTTAAGTTGAAAATTGGATGAACATATTTAGATACACATATCACATAAGTCTAGGTATTTAAATTTGAAAATTCATGTACAGATGAACAATGTGATAACTAGATCACTTTAGGGGACTTAATCTTGAAAAGTTTGACCCAAGTCAACAAATCGACTTGGACACTTCATCTTAAGTCCAAACTTCATAAACATATTTAGGAATAGCTCTGACATGTTTCCATGCACTTAGAATGAGAAATCCATATGGATATGGATAAAATGACATAGAGATCATTTCATGATAACCTCTTTTGAACCAAGTTGACCCAAGTCAACAAATTGACTTAGAGGTCTCATTTTTAATCCATATTTCAGGAACATGTTTAGATTTACTCATGTTAGGTGTCCATAGGTTTAAGTTTGAAAAACTATGAGTAAATAATAAGATTGACACTTAGCAAGTTTCATGATAACTAGTTTAGTTTTGAATGAAACCATGCTAGGTTGATATCTTGACTTAAGGTCATAATTTTCATTTTAAACTCAGCATACACTCTTTACATGACCATTATGTGGTTTCATAAAAGTTTGAATGAAAACTGAACACTTTTTGAAAATAACTAAAAATTACGGAAATGCTATTGAAAATTAAGCATTTTCAGTTATTTCTAGAAAAATGTAGAAAAATCATTTTTAATTGATTCTTGAAACTGCACCTTCACTTAAGTACATTCATGATTTTTAGTTTTGGATTTCGATCATTTTTAATGATATCATGCATTACTTAGTCTCTCATTCGATATGTTGTTTTCGTCCCTTGCGTTGGTTGACTTCGTTTTCATGAAAACTAGTTTTCAAGTCCCAACTTTGACCATAGGTTGACATTTCTTGCCCTTTTTGATTGATGTCAAAAGGGGAAGAAAAATATAGGAAAAGGAAAGAAAATTTAGGAAAACCATGCATATAGATGGGAGGAGTTTTATTACATAGATATGCATGTTGATAGGGGGAGAAATCCCATGTCTTATATCATCTATGCTTAATTATAGATATTTTCTTAAGAATGTTTGTCATCATCAAAAAGGGGGAGATTGTTGGCTTAAGGTTTTCAACCTTGCTCATAATCTCGGTTTTGATGATAACAAACATGGAACTAATATTTCATTGAGAAATATTTTCAAGTTCCATTTCGTTAGCGTTCGATGTCCTCGATCGAAAATATTGGAGGAAATCGGGAAATCGGGAAATCGGAAGGACATTGATCATCGCGCTCGGGTTCGTCGCGGAAATTTCTTGAAGATTGACGTGTGTACCAAAGTCGTCTTTGACAAGTCTAAAGATCACATGGAAAGCTCTCAAAGTTCATGCTCGTTGAAAGCTGTAACCCGAAAATGAAGCGCGGAAGAAGAAGGCTGAAAAAAATCAAGTTCAGCCTAAGTTCGGTCGACCAGGCAGTCGACTGAATGTAGTTAGAATACTGGTTGTAGCCTTGTCGGTCGACCAGTCGGTCGATCGAATGTCGCGAAAAAATGGTTGTAGCCATTCGATCGACCCGTCGGTCGTATGAAGATAGGGAAGGAATCGCGCAAGGCTACTGCCATTTTTTGAAGATGACAGAGGCTAAAAAATAGGCTTCACTGCATCGGTCGATCGATCGGTCGACCAGATTGAAGATTGCAGGTTGCAGGTTGCGCCTCTGGCTTCACTGCATTGATCGACCGAATGGGTCGACCGGATCTGGGATTGAAGAACCCGCGACTCAGTCGGTTGATCGAACAGTGCAAAAATCGCACAGAAAGCCAACGGTCGACCCGTCGATCGAACGAACGGTGCGAGTTAAACACAGAATAGCTATAACGGCTATTTTTCTACCCGTTGAGCTCTACCTCTTGGTGAGTTGAAGGCGTCGAAGGCTTGGAAAAGGGCACTGATTCTTGGTTTCATTTCTAAGCTCTTTTCATTGTAATTTTTAACTGTTATTTGAATTGGTTTCTTGGATTTAAGCTTATAAGAAGACCTAGGTTGTTAGGTCTTGGGTGGAAGTGGTTACCTTGTTGTGAAGGTGTAAAGCCACTTGTATAAACTTAGTTGTACTAGGATTAGTTGTGTTGTCCTTTATGGTTGAGGTGGAAGAGTGTTATCGGTACGAAGACGGAGACTTTCGAGTGTGGAAGTGCCTTAGGTCGAGAGTGCGACTCATCGAGTTAAAGTCCTCATTGTAAGGGAAACAAGAATTAATCTCGTAAACCTAGTTTCGAAATCCTAAGCGGGGTGCTTAGGTAGTGGAGTAGGCATTGAGGCCGAACCACTATAAATTTGTGTGTTAGCATTGTTATCTATTGTTGTTTGTGCTTAATTAGTTTATCTTGCTTCTGCATTTAATCGTAAAATTGCAATGTGCCTAAACGATTTGAGAAATGAGTAAAATTGGAATTAGGCGAAAACTTAGATAACAAACTATTCACCCGCTAGATTGTAGTTGAGCAATCTTTTTGGGGATAACAAACTATTCGACCACAAGGCTCTCCCGCTCTTTTTGGGCTGCGTGCGGCTCCAATGGTTGAACCGCGCGACTGCTAGGGGGTGGGGATTTAATTCCCTCATTTCCGTGACCAATTTGCCCCTCTCACTTAATTAACCCCTACTTGACTCAATCCGAGCCCGACTTGAACCCCGACTCGATCCGCGAACATGATTTCAGATCCGACTCTACTAAATCATCTTATGATTAAAGACGGAAAGGAACATTTATCAAATAAAATTTCATAAGGCTTAAATTATACCTTCTACCCGCGGCGATTCGTGACTCGACCCGGTCACTCCTACACTTCATTGAGCCATCCTTGATCATTTCCAAGCTTTCATTGAGCCATTACTTGGAAAAAACCTAGTTTGATCTCTCAGTCCTTGATATAGCTTTCAAAGCTTCATCGATTCATTACCTTCAGGCATCAAGAGAACTAGGGAGTTTGTTGTGGTGCTAAGTATCTTATTGTTTGATTTATTCCTCTATTTAGTGTTGTATTTTCTTGTTTAATTTCATTGCATTTGAGCTTGTGTTAGACCTAGAGTGTAGGTCTTGAAATTGGATGGTAGCCTTAGTTTTTGAGGTTTAAATCCATTGGTGTAAATGTAGTTTGCAAGGATTAGTTGAGTTGTCCTTAGGGTTGAGGTGGGAGAGTGCTCTCGGTAGGAAGGCGGGATACTTCGGGGTGTGGAAGTGCTTTCGGTTTGAGAGCGGAGACTTTCCGCTGTAAAATCCTCATTAGAAGGAAACTAATTAATCTAGTTAAACTAGTTTGAAAATCCTAAGCGGAGTACTTAGGTAGTGGAGTAGGCATTGGGGTCGAACGCTATAAATCATTGTGTTAGCATTGTTATCGCTATTTGTGCTAAATTGCTTTATAATTACTTCATCATTTAGTTGATAAGTAGTTTAAGAAAAGTTTAAAATCGGAATTAGGCGAAAGATTTAGATAACACACTATTCACCCCCCCCCTCTAGTGTGGTCATTTCACCAACAATTGGTATCAGAGCAGGTCATAGTTTGAGATTTCACCATGTCGTCTACATCTAGTCTCGAGCCGAAAATGGCACTAGAGTTGGTAGCATCTACACCTCCTAGGTTCGATGAGTCTAACTTTCGTCTTTGGAAGAGTAGAATGTACACTTTCCTAAAGACTCAAGGTTTAGGTGATTTTAATATGGTAAAGTCAAAATACATAGAATCTAAGGAAAATATGGATGCATGGACCCAAGAACAAATTAATAGGTTTGAATTAAATGCTAAGGCAATAAATTGCATATATTGTTCTTTGGAAAATACTATCTTTGAAAAAGTCATGCATTGTAGTTCGGCTTTTGATATTTGGGCAACTTTAAACATGCTATATGATTATGCCAAGACCTTAGAGATTGGCATTTCTAATGAAGGTAGTGATGACAATGGTCTTTCACCTACCACTAATCTTGATTTTGATGCCCATAGCTCTTTTAGTCAAAGGAGTAGCTCCAAGAGCCGAAAAAGGAAGGTAGTGTGTCATGCATGCAAGGAAACGGGGCATGTGAAGAAAAATTGTCCTTTCATGAAAAACAAGGCAAAGAAGAGGTCAAACGTTTCCACATCATCATCTTATTCGAATGAAGCATCCTCCTACCATGGTTATGAAGCTAATTCAAAAGATTGCCTCATGAATACTAATGATGAGATACACTCTTCTTATTCTAGTCATGATAACAAAAAGGGTAGTTTTAATTCATATAGTTCTCATGACATGTGTGTCTTGATGGTTCAAAAGGATAAAGAAAACAAAAAATTAAAGAAGGAAAACTTGACTCATAGCTCTCATTTACATGATGCTAAACTAGAAAGTGAGAAGCTAAAAATTAGTGTCTCGAATCCATGCCATGATGTTTTAAGTATTGACACTAAGATTTGAAAAACAAAAATGACATGTTTAAGAATGAAAATAACATGTTGAAAACCCAATTTCTTTCTTTGCATAAATCAATGAATGATTTGAAAAATGAGATGTTGATTTTGAGTTGAAAAGTTAATACTTCTTCTCTTAATTCGAAAAATCAAAATGTTTTTCATGCTCATCATGTTTGAGTTGAAAAGTTAATACTTCTTCTTCTCTTAACTACAAAATATTTAGGAAACCTCAAAAGATAAATGTTTCCTTTAAGAATGGTCATGCTCATCATGTTTTTCATGCTAAGCATTATAACATTATACCTCATGCCCATAAGAAAAGTGAAAAGAAGAGATTTAATGGACACTGTTTTTGTTGTGGTGTTTACGGGCATGCCATTTATGATTGCGCTTTTAAGATGAATCTAAGTGTGGCAAAGACACTTTGGGTTCCTAAGCCCTTTAACCCCTAAGGACCCAAAGTCATTTGGGTACCAAAAGTCTCATCTTCTTTTGTCGGGGATCTACCACACAAGGGCAAAGAAAAATGGAATATTGAAGTTGACCTTGGATCCAAATGAGAAATCTCCAAGGTGTTGCAACTTCAAATCATCATGATGCCTAAGGTATGGAAATTGGCATCTAGGTATACTTTGTATCATCTCCTTACTTTGGTTTGTTTTATTTAAGTTGGAGTTGTGATACATGTTTAATTTGAGTTATTTTCCCCGCTCTTGCTAAAGAGTTCTTTGGAAAATATTTTTGAGTTTTGATTTGTAGTGTCTTCGGAGACCTATGTAGCCTATAACGAGCTCATGCGACCTTGTGGTTCCAAATCGTAGGCTCATTGTGGCCTTTCGGTTTTCAACCAATAGGAAGGGTTGAAGATCCTGTTTTTATTTATATTTCACTTGTAATCTCTTAAAATTCGTTTCAGTATCACTTGATTTCATTTAAAACGAATTTCAAACTATCTAGCAAAGATGTATTTTGAAAATGATATTTGAATCTCTCTTTGCCATTTGGTTTGGTTAGCTTGCTAGTAGCCTTAATTTTATTATCTACTAATAAAGTCTACTTGCAAGTTGAAAATATTAATGGAAGGCTATGCTATCTAAAAGAAAATGAAAAAGGAAATGAAAAGTTTGGGCAAATCTTCAGTAATTAGGTATGAGTTTGATTTTGCAAAAATCTTAGTATAATACTTGAATACTTGTGATATAATGACGTCTCTATACTCATGATTGTTTTGCATGATAAATATATGAAATTTCCTGAGTAGATAAATTTTGATAACTTAGGCAATTTCATGATATCTTGATTGAATGAAATTTGCTCTAGGTTGAAATTCATATTAGAGACCTCATTTTAAGTGGTTGGCAAATATGTTTAGACACACATATCACATGAGTCTAGGTATTTAAACTTGAAAATTCATGTCTAGATAAACAATATGACAACTAGATCAATTTAGGGGATTTAAACTTGAAAAGTTTGACACAAGTCAACAAATAGACTTGGACACTTCATTTTAAGTCCAAACTTCATAAACATGTTTAGGAATAGGAATGACATATTTTCATGCACTTAGAATGAAAAATTCATATGAGTATGGATAAAATGACATAGATGTCATTTCTTGATAACCTATTTTGATCCAATTTGATCAAAGTCAACAAATTGGCTTAGAGTTCTCATTTTCAATCCATATTTGAGGAACATGTTTAGATTTACTCATGTTAGATGTCCATAAGTTTAAATTTGAAAAACCATGAGTAAATGATAAGATCGTCACTTAGCAAGTTTCATGATAACTAGTTTAGTTTTGAATGAAATCATGCTAGGTTGATATCTTGACTTAAGGACATAATTTTTTTTCCAAACTTTACATACACTCTTTACATGACCATTAAGTGGTGTCATAAAAGTTTGAATGAAAACTGAGCACTTTTTGAAAATTACTGAAAATTACGGAAATACCATTAAAAATTTATCATTTTCAAGTATTTATAGAAAAATGTAGAAAACTCATTTTTAACTTATTCTTGAAAAAGAATCTTCATTGAAAAATCTAGTTTATTCAGTAAAAATTTAAAAAATTTCATCAAGAATCGGATTTATAACGGAATTTTGAAGTTGGATTTCAGAAATGCAAAGTATTACCTTCTTGAAATATCAATTTTTTCGATAGTTTGATTTTTCGTCGGAAACTTCAAATGAAAATTTGTGTATACCATTTTCATTATGTTTATAATATCATTCACACCATTGCTTGAGTAAAATCATTTATAGGATTTATAGGAATGATTTTGATAACTTGAATGATTTATAGGATTGATTTTGATAACTTGAATGATAGCTAGAAATATCCATTTTTTCATTAAATCAATATAAGATGAAAAATGAACTTAGATAATTCATTTTGAGTTCAAACTTGACACACGTATCTTAATGATCATTCAGCAATGTCTGGAAAGTTTGAAGCAAAATTTACAACTTTTGAAAAAATATCTGAAATTTATGAAAATGCCCCTGTACTTTCAGGAATTTTATGAATTTATAGAAAACTGATTTTTGACTGATTCTTGAACCGGTAGATTCCTTGAAAAATCTAGTTTGTCCAGTTAAAGTTTCAAAAAAATTCGTTAAGATTATGATTTTATATGAATTTAAAAGTTTGATTTTTGTAAACTTGAAGTATACTTTGACCTAAGTCAACAAAATGACTTAGAAATTTCATTTTAAACCCAAACTTTACTCACATACTTAGATTCACTCATGTTTGATGTCTAGATGCCCAAGTTAGAGAATACATGAGTAGATAGCAAAATTTGATACTTAGTCATTTTCATGTTTTTATGCTTATTTCAAATGAAACCGTGCTAAGTTGAAATTTCGATCAAATGACTTTAGTTTCACCTCAAACTTGATATACATGCTTTAAATGACCATATCTTGGTATTTTGAAACTTTGAATGATATCTAAAAATGTCATGAAAAAAAGATGATTTTCACAAAAATATTCATACTTGAGTACATACATGATTCCTAGTTTTGGATTTCGATTATCTTTTAATGATATCATGTATTACTTAGTCTCTCATTCGATATGTTGTTTTCGTCTCTTGGGTTGGTTGACTTCGTTTTCATGAAAACTAGTTTTCAAGTGCCAACTTTGACCATAGGTTGACTTTTCCCATCCTTTTTGAGTGATGTCAAAAAGGGGAGAAAAATATAGGTAAAGGGGAAGAAAATATTGGAAAATCATGAATATAAATAGGGGGAGTTCTACTATATAGATAGGCATATTGATAGGGGGAGAAATCCCATCTTTGATACCCTTTGCGCTCTAATGAATATATCTTCTTAAGGATGTTTGTCATCATCAAAAAGGGGGAGTTTGTTGGCCTAAGGTTTTCTACATTGGTCTTAATCTCAGTTTTGATGATAACAAACATGGAACTAATGTCTCATTGAGAAATCTTTCAGGTTCCAAGTCGGTTAGCGCACAGCGTCCGCGACCAGAAAAATCAGAGAAATCGGAGAAATCGGCAAGGACGCTCGTCGACGCTAGGGATTCTTTGGGAAGTTAGAGGTTAGGTTTAGGGTGCCTAGCATGTGATGTAATCCTCTTTATGATGCAAAGAACCCAAAAACCAAACCCGAACCCCAAAACATGAAAACCCAAAAATCGCCCTGAAATTCACTAGGCCAAGGGAGCTCCTTGGAGGGCTATATGACCTAGACATTTTCTTGACACAAAAAATGGTGGTAATTGTTCCTTGGGTAAAAACTAAATAACGAGGTATTTTAAAGGAATTTTTGGAAGCTTTTAGCATACCTAAAAGTAGCAGATTGCCCTTGGTCGCTCGGCGGTCGCTCGGTCGGTCGACCAACGATCGATCGGCAATCGATCGAAAGGCGGAAAATGGCTAATTTTCATGCCGTTGAGCGGTGCTTCAACCAAGCCTTCTTCATGGCTTTATAAATACCTATGCCTCAGCCTTCCTTTGATACTTTTGATCATTCCTACACCTCATTGAGCCATCCTTGATCATTTCTAAGCTTTCATTGAGCCATTACTTGGAAAAACCCTAGTTTGATCTCTCATTCCTTGATATAGCCTTCAAAGCTTTATCGATTCATCACCTTGAGGCATCAAGAGGACTAGGGAGTTTGTTGTGGAGCTAAGTATCTTATTGTTTAATTTATTGCTCTATTTAGTGTTGTATTTTCTTGTCTATTTTCATTGCTTTTGAGCTTGTATTAGACCTAGAGTGTAGGTCTTGAAATTGGGTGGTAGCCTTGGTGTTTGAGGTTTAAATCCACTGATGTAAATGTAGTTTGCTAGGATTAGTTGAGTTGTCCTCAGGGTTGAGGTGGGAGAGTGCTTTCGGTAGGAAGGCGGGATACTTCCGGGTGTGGAAGTGCCTTCGGTTTGAGAGCAGAGATCGACTTTTCGGTGTAAAGTAGTCATTGCAAGGAAATTAATTAATCTAGTTAAACTAGTTTGGAAATCCTAAGCGGGGTGCTTAGGTATGGGAGTAGGCATTGGGGCCGAACCACTATAAATCATTGTGTTAACATTGTTATCTCTGTTTGTGCTAAATTGATTTATTATTGCTTCCGCATTTAGTTGATAAATTACAACTTGCCTAAGTAGTTTAAGATAACTTTAAAATCGGAATTAGGCGAAAGATTTAGATAACATACCATTCACCCCCAATCTAGTGTGGCCATTTCACCAACAACTATTTCCCTGGACGCCTCAGTGCCTTCTTGCACCATAGCAAACACATGTGCAGCATGCCTCTTTGAACCACCAGCTCGCTGGCCTCCTCCTTGAGTCTGACCCCTCTGAGCTACGGGACCCACTGACATCGGTGCCTTTCCTCTAGTTTGATTAGGTTGCTGACTACCCTTGCTAGGATAATCCTTTTAGAAATGTCCAGCCTGCCCACAATAGAAACACACCTCTGACCATCCCCAGTAAGCCCCCTAGTGCCTCATGTGACATCGATTACACTTCTGCGGCCCCGATCTCCGCTGAAAACCTCCAGACGACGTCCCTGGTCCTGAACCCAAGTGGTCCCTAGAACTATTATGACCTCGGCCCTGCGGTGGATCTGCTGACCTGAATGTCACCTCTGAGTGAGCTAGCTGACCCCCCGAAGGTTGGGGCCAAAAAATTTTCTTCTGCGGACCCTCATGCTTGTCTGTCGGTACTAGTGCCTCCTTTCGGAGCTCCTCATCTACAACCCGAGCAAAGGAAGTGTGCTCTGTGTAATGGATCAGTTTGGCGATCTGTGACCTCAACCCCTCAACAAACCTCTTGACCCTGGCAGTCTTTGTGGCTATCAAGGTGGGATGGTACTACGAGAGCCAAGTGAAGTCCATCTCATAATCTGTCACCGATGTACTGCTCGTCTGATACAGTAGCTCGAACTCTTTTACCCACCTGTCCCGAAAGCTCATCGGCAGGTACTTCTCCACCATAGAAACTCTAAATTCCTCCCAGGTAGGGGGTGGTGCATCTGCTGCTCTATAGACTCTCCAGGTGTGAAGCCAATCCTTGGCTAGAACTTTCAATTGTCACTCGATCAGTCGAGCGGTCATCTCAGAAGAACAACCAAGCTCCCTGCACATCTCATTGCAATCTCCCAGGAAACTGGTGACCTCCACCCGCTGATCTGTCCCTGTATACTCCAGTGGCCTGAATGCAACAAAATCTGCATATGAAGGTGCTTTGGGGCTCTGACCACCGGTGCTACTGGCTGGACCACCTCTAGTGCTGTGGTTGCTGCCGGTACTGATTATGGCTGCTGCCTCAGCTCTTGCTCCCTGCGGAGCGCCTCAGTCAGCTCACCCACGCGGGCTTGCAACTGAACAATCATGGGATCCTATCCCATATCCTCTCGGGCCTGCGGTGGTCTCCCATGATCCCGGCCCCGGCATCGACCTTAGCACTCAGTAGAGTTGTTGTCACTACCGCTCCTTGCAGTATCAAAGGCCTCCATCAATCTAGAATCATCAGGAAAGAAATATATCATAATCAAGCAATTGAATTCACCCAAACATTTTGCAAACTTAACCACGAGTCGCACTGAGGTGTAAACTTAGCTCATTGATCTCATAACATACGTCTATCGTATACTGACACGCTAGCAATACCCTATACGGTCACAACCCTAGGTCGTAGTCAGACCGAACCATATGCTCTGATAGCACATTGTCACGCCCCAACTCAGGGTCACGTGACCGGCCAGGGTATACATGCCTATACCCTTCAGCCTAAATCATGCACATGCAAACTGAAGAATAAAACATAGCGGAAAAGAAATAATGAGTTTTATTTCAAATGGAAAATCAAACCAAAAATCATTATAAGAAATTTTAGCAAAATCATAAAGTGCGAAAATAACAAAACAAGTTCAACTATTCAATTAGTTGAAGACATAAATGTCTCCAAAGGGACTACAACTCCAAAACACTGAAACATAAGTGCATGACTGACTACCAAAACTCGACTACGACCCCTAAGTAGGACTGGTATGAGATCAATGCAGCTCCTCTGCCCTCTAGCCGCTCCAAGTTCTCTAGCCCACCTCACCGGTTAGGCTCTACAAAACAAAACAACGACACTGGGTGAGTTCAAAAGAACTTAGTGAGCGGTTCTACCAACCCCCATAAAAAAAATAATCATAATTAGGGTGCATAAAGTAAATCTACTCACTAAAGTAGGAAAAATGTCACAGGTAAGTGATCAGCTAACAGGCCATCTGGCCACCACCTGCCCAGAGGTAGCCAACACCCAAACGGTAAAGATCAACAGGCCTAAGCCGACCATGCCCTAACGCAACAACACATACTAGGATAATCGGGAAGGCCCTCCGAACTTAAGATTAGTATAGAGAAACTCGGGAGCAATCAGGAAGGCCCTCCGAACTTGCTCCACATGACGCGAAGGGACAATCGGGATTCGCCCATCCGAACTTGCCCCTTTAAGATATCACACGGGTAATTGAGTAGGCCCTTCAAACTAACCTCTTTAGGATATCATAGGAATAATCGGGTAGGCCCTACGAACTTATTCCTTAAAGCCACCTTGGGGATAACCGGGTAGGCCCTCCAAACTTATCCCACGAGGCCACACCAGAACAATCGGGATTTGCTCAACCGAACTTGTTCCCCAGATTGGGAATTAGCCATCCAATCTCCCAGGCCTAGCCCGCAATCCGGCTCCTCAATGAGCCTCTCCGCCATTCATAAAGATATGGCGCAACATGACCTAAGTCAAGTCTCTCCTACGGTGTCTTATTGGAAAGTGTCACAACACTCCAATACTCGACCCCAACTCCTAGAGCCGTAGTGTCATAACCCGTGTGGTTTTATTTCATGCATAAACTTTACTTATTGGTTCATAACAGATTATGCTGACCCTTTGTCAAATTTTAATTATGCAATTAAAATTTAGATCACCAAGATTAGGATTTTGTTTAGCTTACTGTTATGCCTGAACCTGATGCATCTAACTTGAATCCGGTCTCCAGAGTATGTCCTTTGTTTCCAAACTATATTTTCTGGTTAAAATGATAGGTTACATGACTATGTTCAGAGAAAATATACACACCACAACTTGTATTTCAAAAACAGCACAAATTCATCATCTAAGCATAAAATTCCAGCAACATTAAGTCTATAACATAGCATGAAAATAAATCCGAAATTAACATAAACTTGATCCTTAATTATCATTAGAATAGAATATAATCTTATGATAAATTTCATAGATTTCATGCTTATTACGCAAGATTAACAAGTATTCACAACACCTTAATCAAGAAACAAGCATCATGATCAAAAACCCTTTTCAAGAATCCCCATGGCATCAATATCAAGATCTTGATCTTATAACATGATTTCTACCCAAAAATCACATATTTAAATCTAAGGCATGCAACCAGCATTCAAGAACCTAATTATGCAAACAAATCAAGTTTTACACTTCAAGATAAACAAGATCGCTCACTTGGGCATTTCATCGAACACCTTGAGTGCACCCTTGCTTCTCCCTTGGCCGAGCACCCCGGGGCTGCTGAGCCACAAAGGGAGGATCCCGAGCTCTCCTCACACAAATTGGCATCAGAACACGACGTTCAAAACTCACGATTCGGCAAAAATCTCAAGAAACAATAAGATGCCCCAAATTGGCTCAAGATCACGATAAAATCCGAAAAAGTAGAGGTAAAACCACTCACCTTGATCTAGGAGGAAAGAGTACGAGAAACTCTAAATCGGCAGCCTCCGAATCTGGCCTCAAAGGGGGCAGCTCGGCTCAACAAGGGGCGGCAGCTCCTCTTCAAGAAAGGCGGTGGCTCCAAGGATGAGGAAGAGGGGAGAGGGGTGGCTCGGCTTGGCTGGGCGGCTCCTCTCTCTACGCGGCTTGTGCGGCTCCAATAGGGAGCTGCAAGCCCTGGGGGGAATTTATAATCACTTCCCCTCCTCTTCAAGCCTAACCTTCATTTGCCCGCATTCGCCTCAACCTGGATCCAAACCTACTAACGTCTCAACCAGCTAATCCAACTAAGCTTAACTAATCCTATTTTAATCCCATGGCAAATTACAAGCAACAACCACATGCACATAATTAAACAATCATGCATTAAACTTAAATAAATTCATCCAATCGAGGAAAGAAACTACAAAATCAAATTCCTACTCACCCGAGCTCGCAAGCTCGCATGGGACCATAAGTCGACTCGCCTTGACATCGAACAAGTACACTAGGTTGGCAAACACACACAATAAATGGAAATTAGAATTAATATCTAGGATATTACAATTCCTTTTTAGTTGATTCTTGAAACTGCATCTTCATTGAAAAATATAGTTTCTTAAGTATAAATTTCATAATTTTTCATTAAGAATCAAAGTTATAGTGGAATTTTTAAGTTGGATTTCAAAAATACAAAGAATCATCCTCTTAAAATATCAATCTTTCTGATACTTTGATTTCTCGTCACTTTGAGTATACCAATTTGATTTCATTTCTAATATCATTCACACCATTGTTTGAGTAAAATCATTTCTAGGAATGATTTTGATAACTTGAATGATAACTAGAAATATTGGTTTTTCATTGAAATCAAGATAAGATGAAAAATAAACTTAGAGAATTCATTTTGAGCTGAAACTTGGCACACATCTTAAATGACCATTCAGCGATGTCTGGAAAGTTTGAAGAAAAATTGACAACTTCTGGAAATGTCATAAAATCTTATTTATTTACGAAAATGCCACTAAAATATCACTCTTCTCAAGTTGCTCATTTTTTCGATACTTTAAATTTTCATTAGATTTCCAAATAAGACTTCAAGTATGAAATTCTAAATTCACTTATGGTATCTTTCTACTCATTTGATGAGAAAAATCACTTCTAAAGTGATTTTTGACTATTTGATCAATACTTCAAAATATCGATACTTAAGTTACTACATGATTCTTGGTTTTCGATTTCATTTATCATTTCACGATATCATGTATGACTTAGTCTCTTATTCGATGTTTCATTTTTATCCCTTGAGTTGAGTGTCACGCCCCAAACTCAGGGTCACGTGACCGGCCAGGGTATACGTGTCTATACCCCGCAGCCTAACTCATCCACATGCCAACTCACAAAAGATGGCGGAAAGAAATAATAACATTATTTATAAAGAGGAACATAAACATATTTTATTAAACAATATAGTTTTTTGTCAAAAGCACGAGTGCGGAATAACATGAATCAAAGAGTATCAATATTGATATTTAAATAAAATCCGAATAAAACATGGATGTCCCCATGGGACTACAATTCCAAAATACCAAAACAAAAGTGCATGACAAACTACTACAGACTCGACTACGACCCTTAACTAGGACTGCTATGAGATCATATGGCTCCTCTGCCCTCCAGCTGTGCCAAGTGCTCCAGCCCACCTCACCGGTCAGGCTCTACAAAACAAAACAACGACAACGGGTGAGTTCAAAGAACTCAGTGAGCGGTTCTACCAACCCCCACGATAAAATAGCACAAAGATAAGATGCACAATGCAAAACTCCTGACTCAAGCAAGAAAATGTCACAAGGGAGTGACCAGCTAACAGACCATCTGGCCACCACCTACCCGAAATCAGCCAACACCCAATCGATGAAGATAAACAGGCCTAAGCCTACCATGCCCTAAGGCAACAATACATACTAGGATAATTGGGAAGGCCCTCCAAACTTAACCTAGCATAAAGAAACTAGAGAGCAATCGGGAAGGCCCTCCAAACTTGCTCCATAAAACGCGTAGGGACAATCGGGATTCGTCCATCCGAACTTTCACCTTTAAGATATCACAGGAGTAATCAGGTAGGCCCTCTGAACTTACCCCTTTAAGATATCACATGAATAATTGGGTAGGCCCTCCGAACTTATTCCTTACAACCACCTCGGGGATAATCGGGTAGGCCCTTCGAACTTATCCCACGAGGCTAACCAGAACAGTCGAAATTTGCTCAACTGAACTTGTTCCACAGATTGGGAATTAGCCATCCAATCTCCCGGGCCTTGCCCGCAATTCGGCTCCTCAACGAGCCTCTCCACCATTCACAAAGATATGGCGTAACATAACCTAAGTCAAGTCTCTCATACGGTGTCTTAGGGGTGTCCTTATTGGAAAGCGTCTCAACAATCCAATACCCGACCCCAACTCCTAGACCCGTAATGTCATAACCCGTGTGGTTTTATTTCATGCATAAAACTTTACTTGTTGGTTCATAATAGATTATGCTGCCCCTTTGCCTAATTTTAATTATGCAATTAAAATTTAGATCACCAAGATTAGGGTTTTGTTTTAGGGTTTTGTTTAGCTTACGGTTATGCCCTAAACTGATGTATCTAACCCGAATCTGGTCTCCAGAGTGTGACCTATGTTTCCAAACTATATTTTCTTATCGAAATGATAGGTTACATGACCATGCTCAGATAAGTACATACACCACAACAAGCATTTTAAAAACAGCACAGATTCATCATTCTCAGCATTAAATTCCAGCAACATTTAATTTTCATCATAGCATGAAAATAAATCCGAAATTTACAGAAATTATATCCTTAATTATCATCAAAACAGAATACTAATCTTGAGAGAAATCTCTCAAATTTTACAATCTTTAAATAAGGCTAACAAGCACCAGCAACACCATAAACAAGAACAAACACCGAGAACAAGAACCCATCTTCCAAGAACCTTCATGGCATCAACATCAAGATCCATATTTTGTAAAAACAAGATTTTTCCAAAAATCACAGATTTAATACAAAGCATGCTTGAACATATAAGAACTCGGTTTAATAAGCAATTCAAGACATAAACTACAAGATAACCAAGATCCCGCACTTGGGCATTTCATCGAACACCTTGAGGGCACCCTTCCTCCACCTTTGGCCAAGCACCTCTATGGTCATCCTAGGGCTGCCGAACCCCATAGGGAAGGGTTTAGGGTCTCCTCAAATATGGCAATCAAAAGCACGGCGAAAACTTGAGAGATCGACGTAAAACATATAAGAACAACAAAGCCTTCAAGATCGGCTTCAAGAATTCGAAGAAACCGGAAGGAGGGTAAAACCACTCACCTAAATAGGAAAGATGATTATGGGAGAAATCTCGATCGACAGCCTCCGAATCCGGCCCCAAGAGGTGGCGGCGGCTCCTCCTCAAGCCGCCGGCTCCAAGAAGAGGAAGAAGAGGTGCCGTATCCGTATCCGCCTTCCTCTTCAACCCTAACCTTCATTTACCCGTATCCGCCTCAACCTGGATCCAAACCCACTAACCTCTCAACCCGCTAACCCAACTAAGCTTAATTAATCCTATTCTAATCCCATGACAAATTACAAGCAACAACCACATGCACATCCACACATCACATAATTAAACAATCGTGCATTAAACTTAAATAAATTCATCCAATCAAGGAAAGAAACTACAAAATCAAATTCCTACTAACCCGAGCTCGCAAGCTCGCACCGAACCATGACACTACTGGAATAACAAGCATCAGCAACGGCTCCAACTGTTGCTGAGCTGTTGCTAAAAGACATCAGCAACTGCGTGAAATGGCCCAACCCGTTGCAACCCAGCCGTGGTAGAAAATTGCATTGCTGATAACTTAGCAATGAATCAGCAACGGCCGGAGCAGCTGTTGCTAATAACATTATCAGCAACGGTTCTGCCACGGCCGCTGGGTCATTGTAGATAAATACATTAGCAACGGCCCAGTTGCCGTGGCAAGGCCGTTAGTAAAAGCCCGTTGCTAAGCCGTTGTTGTAGCTTATCAGCAACGACTTTGAGGTTGCAGCCCAAAAAATATGATACACTTTTAGTAACGGCTTTCCCACGGGCTGTTGGCCTAAGATTTTCTATCTTGGTCTTAATCTCGGTTTTGATGATAACAAACATGGAACTATTGTTTCATTGAGAAATCTTTCAAGTTTCAAGTCGGTTAGCGCACGATGTCCCCGATCAGAAAAATTAGAGAAATCAAAGAAATCGACAAGGACGCTAGTCGACTCTCAGGATTCTTCATGAAGTTAGAGTTTAGGTTTAGGGTATCTAGCATGTGATGTAATCATCTTTATGATGCAAAGAACCCAAAAATCAAACTCGAACCCCAAAACATGAAAACTCGGAAACCACCCTGAAATTCACTAAGCCTAGAGAGCTCCTTGGAGGGCTATATAACCTAGATATTTTCTTGACACAAAAAATGGTGGTAATTCTTTCTTGGGTAAAAACTAGATAATGACGTATTTTTAATGAATTTTTGGAAGCCTTTAGCATACCCATATTTGACCCGGGAGATTAGAAAATTTTCGTTTTCCGGAAATTTGTACTAGACCCCAAAAACTAGATTTTGATTCTTAAGGATTTTGATTTTTTAGATATTTTGATTGAATCCAAATGGGGGTAATCCTTATGTAACATTTATGTTTTAAAGTTATTAGCGAAGACGAAAGTAGAAACGAGCAAACAAGCCAAAAAAACCAAGCAGAGCAGTCTGCCCTTCCCAAGTTCGGTCGACCGACTAGTCGAGCGGCGGCATTTTAGTCGATTGACCGGTCGAGATTGAACATTGCCTAAAAGCTACAGATTGCCTTCGGTCGCTTGGTCGGTCGACCGGACAAGCGATCGGCGGGCGGTAACGGGCAAAAAATCGCCCGTTGAGAAGAGGGAGCTCTCTCTTCTCTTCATGGCTTATAAATAGGAAGCCATGAGAGCCTTCCTTCATGATGTTGATCACCTCTAACCTCCTTGAGCCATCTTTTGATCAATTCTAAGCCTTCATTGAGTCAATCTTGTGAAAACCCTAGCTTGAGCTTGTTGGCTTCAGGTTTTCAAGCTTAGCCTTAATCTCGGTTTTGATGGTTTTGATGATAACAAACATGGGACTAACGATTTCATTGAGAATATGTTTCAGGTTCCATATCAGTAGCGTTCGATGTCCTCGATCAGAAAAATTGAAGAAATCAAAAATCGGAAGGACAATGATCGTCGCGTTCGGCTTCATTGCGAAAGTATCTCGAAGATCGACGAGTGCACCGAAGTCGCATTGGATGGGCTGAAAGATCACATAAAAGCTCCCCATGTTGATGCTCGTAAAAACTCGAAACCCGGAAATAAACCACGGAAGAAAATCAGCTGAAAAAGAAATTTCAGCCTAAATTCGGTCGACCGGGCGGTCTACCGAATAGGGTAAGGTATCAGGCAGTAGCCTTATCGGTCGACCGAACACTGCCTAAAACAAGCAGTGGCTACTTCGGTTGATCGATCGGTCGATCGACAGAGGCCTGAAATAGGCAGTAAGCCTGGCGGTCGACCGGATGGCGGATCGTAAAATTTGCATCTGGGTGGTTGACCCGTCGGTCGACCGACCACAGGGAGAATTGTAGCGATCGAAGGACCAGTCGACCAGTCGGTCGACTGACCATTTGATCGGCGGTCTACAACGGATAGTTTTCTATCCGTTGAGCAGTCGTTTCTTCACGAGGGTATAAACAGCCCCTCATATATATCATTTGATCTTCTTCCTTTAATCTTACAGATTTTATTGAGTATTTAAGAAGGGATTTAAGCCTTCCAAAGAGTGATTGCAGTGCACCCTATTTCTTTCAGCGACAACCTTTCTCAAGCGCCAGCTGCTGCTCCAACTCGGGTTTTGATCAAGCTCATCCGTCGACGAGTTGAAGGTGCCAAAGGCTTGCAAAGGAGCTTTTATTATTGGTTTATTCTTAAGCTCTTTTGATTGTAAATTTTATTTGTTATTTAAACTATTTTTGGATTTGTGTATGTGTAAAGACCTAGGTTGTTAGGTCTTGTTTGTGAAGTGGTATCCTTGGTGTAGGAGTAAAGCCACTTGTGTATACTTAGTGATTACTAGGATTAGTTCTAGTTGTCCCTTAGGTTGAGGTGGGAAAGTGCTCTCGGTAGGAAGGCGGGATACTTCCGGATGTGGAAGTGCCTTCGGTTGGAGAGCGAAGACTTTTCGGTGAAAAATCCTCGTTGTAAGGGAAACTCTAATTAATCTAGTAAAACCTAGTTTGAAAATCCTAAGCGGGGTTCTTAGGTAGTGGAGTAGGCATTGGGGCTGAACCACTATAAATATCTTGTGTTTGCATTGTTATTATTGCTTGTTTCTATTGCCTTATCATTTATCGCATCCGCATATAATCATCGAATTGCAAATTGCCTAAATAATATAAGCAAACGATTAAAAGTGGATTTAGGCTAATAGACTTAGTAAACACACTATTCATCCCCCCTCTAGTGTCGTCATTTCGCAAACAATTGGTATCAGAGCGGGTCGTGGATTGAGATTTCACCATCTCGTCTACATCTAGTCTCGATCTAGAAATGGCTCTAGAGAGTATAGCATTTGCACCGCCTTGGTTTGATGAGAAAAACTTTGGTGTTTGGAAAAGTAGGATGTATACTTTTCTTAAAACACAAAGTTTAGATCTATTGTGCATGCTAAAAAAATGAATATGTTGAGCCCACCATTGACTTAAATGATTGGACTCAAGAACAAATTAGATTATTTGAATTGAATGCTAAAACAACGCATCTCCTATATTGCTCATTTTCAAATGAAATACTTGAAAAGGTCATGCATTGTTCATCTGCATTCGATATTTGGGCTTGTTTAAACATGCTTTACGAATATGCAAAAACTGAGGAGCTTACTACTTTCAATGAAGGAGGTGATGACAATTGTCATACCTCTAGTCCTACTGAAGTTTTTGATGCCCAAAGCACTTCTAGCCAAAGAAGCACAAGCAAGAATCGGAAAAGAAAACTTAGGTGCTTCCTTTGCCAAGAGAAGGGGCACAAGAAGAAGAATTGTCCACTCTTGAAGAAGAAATCCAAAAAGAAGTGTGCTTCCTCATCCACATGTCAAACAAGTGAAGCCTCTTCTAGACATGACGATGAAGCTACATCAAACGTTTGCCTCATGGGTCTTCGAGATGAGGTATATTCTCCATCTTCTAGTCTTGTTCAAAATATTAATAATAGTTATTCTAGTAGTTCTAAATCCCTTGACATGTCTTATGAAGAACTACTAGAAGAAAGCAAGAAAATGTATGTCATCCTTGTAAAAAAGTACAAGGAAAATAAGAAATTGAAGAAAGAAAACTTAAATCTTAGTTCACAATCGCATGAATGCAAATTAGAAAATGAGAAAATGAAATCTAGTTCTTTTAATTCTTGCCATGATGATATGAAACTTGAGATTAAGGATTTGAAACATAAAAATGAAGAATTAGAAATTGAGAATGATGAGTTGATAACTAAGATTTCAATAATTAGAAATGAGAATGAAAACACAAAAAATAATGTGAATCTCAATGGTAAGGATTGTATAAGTGATTTCAAATTTGAGCATGACATCTTGAAAAATGAAAATTGCATGTTGAAATCTAAAATTCAAGCTTTACACAAATCCATCAATGACTTAAAAAATGAGGTTGTTTTCTTGAGTAAGAAAACTAGTATCTTATCAAATGCTTCATCTCTTAGGAGTCCTAAAAATCAAAATGTCTCATTTAGGAAATCTCCAAACAAAAATGCTCATGCTCATAATATTTCACATGTTAAGCATTCTAACTTTAAACCTCATGTGCATAATTGCTAATTATGTTCATATGAGTATTTAATTAATTGTTTGTAATTTATTAGAATGAGATTAATTAAATTATTTAAGTCTATTGGGTTAGCGAGTTTTGGTTTTGGCTGAAGGTGGATGTAGGTTGTGAATTAATGGTTTAAGGGGTTAGGGTTGAGGAGGGTGTATAAACCCCCCCCCCTCATGACTTGTGGTTCCTATTTTGGAGCCACCTAAAAAGTTGAGAAAGGAGCCGCCGCCCCTCTTTCTCCCTTGTTGAGTCGAGCCGCCCCCTTTGAGGCTGGATTTGGATATCGCCACTTGGAATTCTTCTTTAAATCATTTTCCTAATCAAGGTGAGTGGTTTTATTCCTCCTATTCGGGTTTTCTTCGAGTTTTCTTGAAGCCGCCTTGAGAATTCTTGATTTTGATAATGTCCTTTTGTGTTCTTGAGATTTTTCCGGGTTTCTATGCCATGCTTAGATCCTAAATTTTGATCTCATATCATGGAATTTATGTTTAAGGGAAGATCTGTGATTTTATAATTAAATATTGAGAATTTTGGGTGTAAACCTCATCTTGGAGTTATAGGTGTTCTTGATGCTAAAGAATTAATTTAACTTCCTTGATTCTTGGTTTAGGGATTCTTGATATATATGTTAGTTTTTATTAAATAAAAATTATGAGATTGTATCCATGATTGGTTTGATGATATGAATCTGTGATGTTATAAATTTAGGAATTTAATTCTGCAAAATTCGGATCTTTATTTCATGTTGTGCTGGAAATTTCAGCTTTCTGAAATTTATGTGCTGTTTATTGAATCTGGGCTGATTTTTTATTTCTCTGTTATTATGTGATTTGATCTCTGATTATAGTCGTGTAACCTATTGTTTTGACCAGAAAACATAGTTTGGAAACGTAGGACACACTTTGGAGACTATATTCGGGTCAAAAACAGCACTTCTGGGCAGAATAGTAACCTAAAACAAAACCCTAATTGAGATGATCTAAATTTTAATTCTATAATTAAAATGGGGTCTAAGGGTGAGCATAATCTGTTATGAACTAACTTACAATGTATGCATGAAATAAAACCACACGGGTTCATGACGTTGCAGGTCTAAGGGGTAAAAGTCGGGTTTAAAGTGTTGAGACGCTTCATAGTGAGGACACCATTAGGACACCATAGGAGAATCTTGACTTAGGTCTTGATGCGTCATATCCTTGAAAATGGCAGAGCGGCTCATTTAGGAGCCGGGTTACGGGCTACGCCCGTGTGGTTGGATGTCAGTTCCCAACCTGCAGGATAAGTTCGAAGGTCCTTTCCCGATTATCCTGATATGTGTGATGCGCCATATCCTTGGGAATGGCGGAGCGGCTCATTTAGGAGCCGGGTTACAGGCTACGCCCGTGTGGTTGGATGTCAATTCTCAACCTGCAAGATAAGTTCGGAGGGTCTTTCCCGATTATCCTAATATGTGCGTGGTTACCTTTAGGCATGGTAGGGATTCGACCCGATGCACCTCTTGATGGTGATGTTGCCTTTGGGCATGGTAGGGATTCGACCCGATGCACCTCTTGATGGTGATGTTGCCTTTGGGCATGGTAGGGCTCGACCTGATGCACATTTTTAGGTGACATTGCCTTCGGGCATGGTAGGGCTTCGGCCCGATGCACCTCTTTGAAGAGTTAGATGCCATGGGCATAGATAACCTTCGGGCCTGGTAGCTAGTCAAATTTTTGGTGATGTGGCCTTTTAGAGATAGAATTTATTTATGTTATCTCTGTGTTTATTTGTGAGGGCGGATAAAGCCACTCGCTGAGTTCTTTGAACTCACCCATTGTTGTTGTTTTGTTAAGCAAGCCTTTCACCCTTTAATCTAAGCTTCCATTGAGCCATTCTTGATCATTCTCAAAATATTTCTTGAGTCATCCCTTTGATAACCCTAGTTTCCATGATACATTCTCGATTTTGCCTTTAAGCTTTGAACAATTCATCATTGAGGCATCAAGAGGAACTAGGCCTCGTGTTTGGAGCTAAGTATTTGCTGTATTATTTATTTGCTCCATTATTTGTGTATTTTTGTGATTTATTTCATTGTATTTGAGCTTCTGAAGACCTACGTTGTTAGATCTTGAAATTGGTTGGTAACCTAGGTGTTTAAGGTTTAAATCCACCGATGTAAACATAGTTTGCTAGGATTAGTTCTTATTATCCTTAGGATTGAGGTGGGATAGTGCTCTCAGTAGGAAGGTAGAAACTTCCGGGTGTGGAAGTGCCTTCGGTGTGAGAGCGAAGACTCTCCGGTGAAAACTTCCTCGTTGTAAAGGAAATAAGATAATCAAGTAAAGCTAGTTTGGAAATCCAAAGCGGGGTGCTTAGGTAGTGGAGTAGGCATTGGGGCCGAACCATTATAAACAACTGTGTTAGCATTATTCTCTTTCTGTATTCATTGTTTATCTTCCTTACTCGCTTCCGCATTTAGTCGTTGAATTATAAATTGCCTAAGTAGTTTAAGAAAAAGTTTAAAATCGGAATTAGGCAAATAGATTTAGTTAACACACTATTCCCCCCCCTCTAGTGTGGCCATTTCACCCAACAATTAGTATCAGAGCAGGTCTGTAGCTTGAGATTTCACCATCTCTTCTACACTTTGCTACGATCCAAAAAATGGCACTAGAGAGTGTAGCGTCTATACCACCTAGGTGCAATGTGTCACGCCCCAACTCAGGGTGCGCGTGATCGGCCAGGGTACGAGTCGATACCCCAAAGCCTATTCTATGCACTGACTAACAACTCACAAAAATATAAACAGAACACATCAAGTAATCACCAAAACAAACAATAACAACTTTATTAAAAGTTCAAAACCAGTTATTTGATCACACCAAATTCTAAAACACCACAAGTTTCAAATAAACATCCGAAAGTTTTTTCCAAATAAAACATTTCACAGTTTTTACAAAATTAACCCAGTGCATACATCAGACTCTAACAAACACGACTACGACTAGTTACTGCCAGCTATGAGATCTGCACCCACGCCTGCTCTGCTGCGCGCCATGCCACCAAGCCGTTCCTCACTTGTTGGGCTATGCAAAACAACAATAAAGGAAAATCGTGAGTTCACGAGGAACTCCGTGAGCGATTCTTTCGAATCTCCACTTAAAACCTCGGCAATCACATATATAAGGAATCAATGTAAGATCACATTCCATAAGTAATCAGTGTGCTAGGATGAATGGATGAACCGACAATCACATATATAAGGAATCAATGCAAGTATATTATTTTGCTTTTCTGGGCATTGCCCATATCCGACCCCTTACCCTAGGGTCTCACTATTTCCTTAAATGAAGAACCTAGTGAGTATATCTTGTATCTAGGTTAAATGTTACTACTAGTCATCTAAACCATTCTTCCTAGAATGAGCGAACTTGCCGACTATGAAGGAACTCGGCCTACCATTGTCACATCATTTACCAAATTAGTCATGGGTAGCAACATCATGAAGAAACCGAATTTAAAGAGGTAACAATTCAGTGATTAAACCAATATGGAACATACACTAAGCATAGTAACAATTAAACATGATATGAGCAATTAAATGAAACCTTTCTTGAATACATATACCATATGAGCATTGGTAAGAATATTTCCAAAATGATACTGTGATCTATCATCAACAATTCATAGCATGAATATGAATTAACACCGAACGGAAAGATATGAACAACTACTCGAAATCATTCATTTTCCCCATTTTACCCTTGATCGGCCGAAGCTTGAGCAAGGTAACCCTTGCTCGGCCGAACCATCTAGGTGGAAAGGGGCTAGAAATTTTGCATTCTAACAAGTTGAAAAATAAATATAAAATTTAAGTTTAAGCTAACATTAAGCACGAAAGTGTAAGTTAAGGCGATATAACAAAGGATCCAACAATTCATTACAAATAGCCCAACTTTTCTCCCCCCCTTTCTACTGCTCGGCTAACTCAAGCAGGGTGAGAACCATGCTCGACTGAACCCCCTAGGGGTGGTGGACTTGGTTGCAGCGTCAACACGAGTATCAATCCAAAAGCCAAAACAAGACGAATACAAGACGGTACACGAGTTGCGAAACGAGCAAGGAAATTGGGGAAAATTTCGGCATGACCTTTCCCCTTTTTCCTCGACTCGACCAGCCCTTAAAAATAAGAAATTGACATGATTACAAACACGAGATCATAGTTTGAACAATGATTTAAAGATCTAGCATGGAGAAACTACTCGATCGGCAAAACTCGCAAAGAAAGACCTCGATTTTAAAACCTATGGGGCCGGCCACCCGCCTCCCCTCAAAATCTACTCTAACCACTCACCTTGATCAGATCACGAAGAAGCCTTGATGAAAATGAGATTCCGATCTCCTCGAGCGTCGATGCGAAGTCGGCGCCGACAAGATCTCCTCCTCCTTCTCTCCCTTTCTCCCTCTTGCTCGGGCTGCGTGTGGCTCTCTCTTTGAGCCACACGGATGGCTTGGGTGAGGGGTTTTATTCCCCTCATCCAATGACCTATTTACCCCTCATTTGACTTAACTTCCACTCGATTCGATCCGAGTCCGATTCGGGCTCTGATCCTATCCGCACTCATGAGTCGAACTCGACTTTAATAAGACATCATAAGTAAGAAAGGAAATAACCATTGAGATAATTTAAACTTCATATTTCAATGGGTCGAGTTATACCTTCTACTCGAGGCGATTCTGCGGCTCGACCCGGCTAACCCCCGATCCGGTGCGCTGTACCAAAATAGATTTTTATATTAGGAAATTTTTGGGTCTTACACAATGAGTCTAATTTTGGTCTTTGGAAGAGTAGAATGTATACTTTCCTAAAGACTAAAGGTTTAGGTGTTTTTAACATGGTAGAAATTAAATATATTGAACCTAAGGAAGACATGAATGCATAGACCCAAGAACAAATTGATATGTTTGAATTAAATGCTAAAGCTACAAATTGCATATTTTGTTATTTGGAAAATAATGTCTTTGAAAAGATCATGCATTGTACTTCCGCATTCGATATTTGGGCTACCTTAAACATGTTGTATAATTATGCAAAAACCGAAGAGCTCAATACATTCGATGAGGGGAGTGATGACAATTGTCATCTACCCAATGCTAATATGGTTTTTGAAGCCCATAGTGTCTCTAGTCATAGGAGCAATAAAAATCGGAAAATGAAGGTGATTTGCCATGTGTGTAGAGAAAAATGGCATGTGAAGAAAAATTGCCCTTCTATGAAGAACAAGGCAAAGAAGAGGTCAAACGCTTCCACATCATCATCTTATTCAAATGAAGCATCCTCTTGCCATGACTATGAAGTCACTTCAAAAGTTTGCCTCATGGATGCTAATGATGAGGTATACTCTTCTTCTTCTAGTCATGATAACAAAAATGGTAGTATTAATTCATCTAGTTCTCATGATTTGCTTTATGATGAATTAATTGATGAATATAAAAGCATGTATACCTTGCTTGTCAGAAAAAATAAAGAAAATAAAAAATTGAAGAAAGAAAACTTAAGTCTTAACTCTCAATTACATGATGTAAAATTAGAAAATGAGAAGCTAAAAATTAGTGTCTCCAATCCATGCCATGATACCATAAGTGTTGACACTAAGGATTTGAAAACAAAAAATGACATCTTAAAGAATGACAATAGCATGTCGAAAACTCAATTGCATGTTATTCATAAATCCATGAACGACTTGAAAAATGAGGTTGTTTTAATAAGTAAGAAAGTTAATAATCTATCTAGTAATTCATCCTCTGAGAATTCTACAAATACAAATGTTTCTTTCAAGAATGCTTATGCACATCATGCTTCTCATGTCAAGCATTCTAATGATAAACCTCGTGTCCATAATAAAAAGAAGAAATTTAATGGACATTATTTTTGTTGTGGTGTTCATGGGCATGCCATCTATGATTGTACTTTTAAAGTGAACGCTAGTGTTGTTAAGACACTTTAGGTACCTAAGCCCATTGACCCCCAAGGACCCAAAGCCATTTGGGTACCAAAGGTCTCTTGCTCTATTGTAGGGGGAGCTACCACACAAGGGTGAGATAGAGTTGGTTGATTGAAGTTGCTTGACGATTCAAAGATTGTACCATTTCAAAGTTGCAACTTCAAGTCATCATGATGCCTTGGGTAATGAAATTATTGGCATCATCTCCTATACTTACTTGTTTTAAATTAGAGTTGGAGTTTTGATATATATATGGTTAATATTAGTAGATTCCCCGCTCTTGATAAGAGTTCTTTGGAAAATATTTTTGATTTTTGATTTTCTGTCTCTTCGGAAACCTATGTAGCCTATAGCGGGCTCATGCAACCTTGCGGTTCCAAATCGTAGGCTCATTGTGGCCTTTCAGTTTTCAACCAATAGAAAGGGTTGGAGATCATGTTTTCATATTTATTATTCGTGTGATCTCTTAAAATTTATTTTGGTATCACTTGATTTCATTTAAAACGGATTTCAAACTATCTAGCAAAGATGTATTTTGAAAATGATACTTGATTTTTCTCTTTGCTATTTGGTTTGGGTTGCTTGCTAGTAGCTTTATTTTCATGAAATTTGCTAATGAAGTCTATTTGCAAGTTGTGAATGTTAATGGAAGGCTATGCTATCTAAAAGAAAATGGAAAAGAAAATGAAAAGTTTGGGAAAATTTTCAAGAATGAGGTATGAGTTTGATTTTGAAAAAATCTTAGTATAATATTTGAATACCTATGCTTAAATGATTTCTCTATGCTCATGATTGATTATGCATGATAAATATTTAAATTTTCATGAGTAGGAAAAATCTTGATAACTTAATTCATTTCATGATATCATGATATTTATGAAATCGGACTAGGTTGAAATTTTTCTTTAGAGACTTCATTTTAAGTTGAAAATTGGATGAACATATTTAGGTGTGTTAATGATTAGTTGTCATGTGCTTAAGATTGAAAATTTATGAGAAATTGAGCGAAATAATAACTAGTTCACTTTAGAGGACTTAAGCTTGGAAAAGTTTGACCCAAGTCAACAAATCAACTTGGACACTTCATTTTAAGTCCAAACTTCATAAACATGTTTGGGAATATGTATGACATGCATTTAGAATGAAAAATTCATATGGATATGGATAAAATGATATAGAGGTCATTTCATGATAACCTCTTTTAAACCAAGTTGACCCAAGTCAACTAATTGACTTAGAGGTCTCATTTTCAATCCATATTTGAGAAACATGTTTAGATTTACTCATGTTAGGTATCCATAGGTTTAAATTTGAAAAACTATGAGTAAATGATAAGATTGACACTTAACAAGTTTCATGATAACTAGTATAGTCTTGAATGAAACCATGCTAGGTTGATATCTTGACTTAAGGACATAATTTTTGTCTCAAACTTGACATACACTTTTTACATGACCATTATGTGGTGTCATAAAAGTTTGAATGAAAACTGAACACGTTTTGAAAAATAACTAAAAATTACAGAAATGCTATTGAAATTTTAGTATTTTCAGTTATTTCTAGAAAAATGTAGAAAAATCTTTTTTAACTAATTCTTGAAACTGCGCCTTCACTGAAAAATATAGTTTCTTCAGTAAAAATTTAAAAAAGTTTCATCAAGAATCTTATTTATAATGGAATTTTGAAGTTGGATTTAAGAAACACAAAGTATCACTTACTTGAAATACTCATTTTTCCAATACTTTGATTTTTCTTCGAAAACTTCAAATTAAAACTCACGTATACCATTTTAATTCCATTTCTAATATCATTCACACCATTGCTTGAGTAAAATCATTTCTAGGAATGATTTTGATATCTTGAATGATAGATAGAAATATCTATTTTTTCATTGAAATCAATATAGGATGAAAAATGAACTTAGACAATTCATTTTGAGCTCAAACTTGACACACACATCTTAAATGATCATTCAGCAATGTTTGAAAAGTTTGAACAAAATTGACAACTTTTGAAAAAGTACTTGAAATTTATGAAAATGTACCTGAACTTTTAGGAATTTTATGAAATTATATGAAACTAATTTTTGACTAATTCTTGAATCTATAGATTCATTGAAAAATCTAGTTTGACCAGCTAGAGTTTCAAAAAAAAATTGTTAAGAATATAATTTTATAAGGATTAAAAAGTTTGATTTTTGTAAACTTGAAGGTACTTTAACCTAAGTCAACAAAGTGACTTAGAAACCTCATTTTCAACCCAAACTTGATTCATATACTTACATTCACTCATGTTAGATGTATAGATGCCCAAGTTAGAGAAAACATGAGTAGATAGCAAAATTTGATACTTAGCATTTTCATATTTTCAAGACTACATTAAATGAAAACGTGCTAAGTTCATATTTTGATCAAATGACATTCTTCTCAATTCAAACTTGATATACATATTTTAAATGACCATATCTTTGTATTTTGAAAGTTTGAATGATTTCTAGAAATGTCATAAAAAATATCATTTATTTACGAAAATGCCACTAAAGCATCCTCTTCTCAAGTTGCTCATTTTTTCGATACTTTAAATTTTCATTATATTTTCAAATGAGACTTGAAGTATGATATTTTAAAATTCACTTATGGTATCGTTCTACTCATTTGATGAGAAAAATCATTTCTAAAATGATTTTTGACTATTTGACTGATACATGAAAATATCGATATTTAAGTTATTACATGATTCTTGGTTTTGGATTTCATTTATCATTTCACGATATCATGTATGACTTAGTCTCTTATTCGATGTTTGGCTTTCATCCCTTGAGTTGAAACTTTCACGGTTTTGAAAAAACCTTTAGAGTTTCAACTTTGAATTTTGATTGACTTTTCTTGCCCTTCTTGAGTGATGTCAAAAGGGGGAGAAAAATAAAGGTAAAGGGGAAGAAAATATAGGAAAACCATGCATATAGATCGGGGGAGTTCTATTACATAGATATGCATGTTGATAGGGGGAGAAATCCCATATTTGATATCCTCTATGCTTAATTATAGATATTTTCTTAAGGATATTTGACATCATCAAAAGGAGGGAGATTGTTGGCCTAAGGTTTTCTACATTGGTCTTAATCTCGGTTTTGATGATAACAAACATGGAACTAATGTTTCATTGAAAAACATTTTCAGGTTCCATATTGGTTCGTGCTCGATGTCCTCGATTTGAAATATCGGAGAAATTGGAAAATCGAGAGGACATTGATCGGCGCGTTCGGGTTCGTCGTGGAAATCTCTCGATGTTCAACGTGTGCACCAAAGACGTCTTGGACGAGGATAAAGAATACATGGAAAGCTCTCCAAGTTATATATTTGCCTTCAAGCTTCGAACGATTCATCATTAAGGCATCAAGAGGAACAAAGACTCGTGTTTGGAGCTAAGTATTTGTTGTATTATTTATTTGCTCCATTATTTGTGTGTTTTTGTGATTTATTTCATTGTATTTGAGCTTGTGAAGACCTAGGTTGTTAGGTCTTGAAATTGGGTGGTAACCTAGGTGTGTTTAAGGTTTAAATCCACCGGTGTAAATATAGTTTGCTAGGATTAGTTCTTGTTGTCCTTAGGATTGAGGTGGGAGAGTGCTCTCGGTAGGAAGGCAGAGACTTCCGGGTGTGGAAGTGCCTTCGGTGTGAGAGCGGAGACTCTCCGGTGAAAACATCCTCGTTGTAAAGGAAACAAGATAATCTAGTAAAGCTAATTTAGAAATCCAAAGCGGGGTGCTTAGGTGGTGGAGTAGGCATTGGGGCCGAACCACTATAAACAACTATGTTAGCATTATTCTCTTTGTGTATTCATTGTTTATCTTCCTTACCCGTTTTCGCATTTAGTCGTTGAATTATAAATTGCCTAAGTAGTTTAAGAAAAAGTTTAAAACCGAAATTAGGCAAATAGATTTAGTTAACACACTATTCACCCCCCCCCCTCTAGTGTGGCCATTTCACCCAACAGAAAGGAGGGGCGGCGGCTCCTCCTCAAGCCGGTTGCTCCATGAGGAGAAAAGAGAGAGGGGAAGAGGGGAGGATGGCTCGGCGGTTGGGCTTGAGGGTGGTGGCTCCAAGGAAGAGGGGAGAGGAGAGGCTGGCTGGCAATTGCTCCTCGCTTCAATAGGCTTGTGTGGCTCCAATAGGGAGCCGCAAGCCCTAGGAGGGGGATTTTATAATCCCTTTCCATCTCTTAAACCCTAACCTCCTTTAATCCACATCCGCCTCAAACCGGATCCAAACCCACTAACCCACCTTAACTTAATCTAACCCCATGCTAAATGCAAGCATCAACCATTATGCGACATATCTTAATAATTTAAACACAAGGAACAACATAATTAAATAAATTCATCTATGCAAGCAAAAAATTTATATTTCATATTCCTATGGACTTAGATTTCATTATAAGTGTTAAGAAAGTAAAAAAAACTCATGTTTTATGGTTCTTTTTGCGATTTCGTAAAAAAATTACACTTTCATGAGATCTTTTTGTTTTGATGGTTAAAAATATTCATTCTCTTCACCCTTATGAAGTCCTCTTTCAAAAAGAAAACTGTTAAGGTGAAAGTTCTATGTTAAAAGTTTGGTATTTCATTTAAATTTTTTTTGGGTTTAAAAGTAGTCATCTCTACGTTTGTTTTAAATTTTCAAGGTGTGATATTTCAAAAAGGTTTATCATGCACACCCTCTCATTTTTAAAAAAATAAAAAAAGGGCAAAATTACTAAAAGAAGGGAAGAAAGACAAAATGAAAAATTTGGACTTTTCTCTTGATATTTGTTTTTTGAAAAATTGAAAGAGTCATGCATATTTGTTAAAACGAAAATGTGGAAAGTTTTTTTTTGCTTTAAATTCATGATTTTTTTTATTTTCTTTAATGAAGGGGTCAATAAAAAGATTGCATTCACCTTGATTTCAAAATGCATTTTCACATTAGACTTAAGTTGCATGCATCATTCATTAGAATAATAATCTTTTATGCATTGCCTTAATTGTCTTGCAGATGGCACCTAGAACCAAGAAATCGACTCTCCCAAAAAACCTTTTAACGGTTGTAGGAAAGTCACAAGCCCCACGGTTTACCACCTGTACTATCTTGCAAACGCGGATTGTAAATCTAGGTGACCTTGAACAATATGACATAAGGAGTCGTCTAGCTGTTTTAGGTTGGGTAGAGTATCTAGGGAAATAGATTCCAGTATGTCTCATTCTTATCAAAGCCTTCTTTGTTAACCTTACTATAGATCGTCCTCCCAATGAGAGCTCTCCTGTTCTTAGGTCCAAGATTCTCGGGAAACCTATAGTGATTACTGCTTCGACCATTAGGGAGGCCTTTGGCTTTCCTCTCCTTGGTACTCATGTGTACAACATGAGCACTCATGCCTTTCATGAGGACTTTTCCACCTTTCAAGCTGTGTCAACTATTTGCTCTGAAGGGTACCACGGGATTCTACCTACCCAAAGCATCAAATTGTCCACCACCGCCAGGATTATGCACCTCATCATTATGCATGACATCCTGCCTAGAGCAAGACATTACAATGAAGTTACCAGCACTAGCACTAGAGTTCTATTTTATGCTATGACTCGTAGACCTATTAATGTGCATCTTATGCTTAACTACATAGTCGATGTCCACGCCTCTCCCAAACAAGCCTTACCATATGCCTCTGTGATCTCCTACTTTTATTTACCTTGCTGGAGTAAATCACTCTAATTTGAGATAGAGCCTGCTCTAAGAGCCAAAGACACCCTAACTCTTATCCGCATGAAGATCCTTGGAGATCAGCGCGGTACGCGCAGACGAGGAGGCCCATCAGATGATGATGATGAGAAGGAAGAGGAGGAGGACGTAGGCGGTAGCTCATCCCACCCTCCCGCGATTGAGCGGTTTGAGATGATCGAGCATCAGTTGGCTCAATTTCACATCGATCAAGTTGAGTGGAACAATCGTACAACAGCTCAGATAGATTAGTTTGGTGTTCGTATGGATCAGTTTGGTAGTCGTATGGATCAGTTTGGAGATCGCATCGATGAGATATATGGGCGTGTGGATGAGATGTGGCAGTACTATCATGTGCATCAACCACCTCCACCACCTGAGGAGTGATGAGACCTATTGACGTTTAGTGTTGTTTCTCTAATGGAATTGTATGGATGCTTTTATTTTATGCACCTTGTAGACATGTTTAAAACTATATTGTAGTTGCTTTGTTGACTTGTCCAAGCTATGTTGTAGTTGTTTTGCATTTTGGACATCTTATGATTGTAGACTTACATTTACCTGTATGGTTAAACCATTGTATGCATATGCACTTTGGATGGATGTATGGTTTAACCTTTCTTTGTATGATGCTATGGATCTTATGGTTAAAATCATATAGCCTTTTATAATTAGCATTTCATTTCTTGTTTTTATGTTTGTACTCTTTTTGATTGATGTTAAAAGGGGGAGAAGAATGTGATCATCATGTTAGGTACTGTAACCTTCAACTTGTAATTTATGGCATGATGATAGGGGGAGAGTTAAAAATTATAGATATGCATGTTGATAGGGGGAGCATCTAAATTATCTTCATAATTTTGTATTGCTCTCGCTTATGCATTATGAACTCATTTTTCATGTTCTAAATGATTATTACTCTATATACATTTTTACCATCATTGGTTTGTCATCAGCAAAAAGGGGAGATTGTTGGCCGAGGGTTTCACCATTGCGTTCGATTCTCTCTATAATTATTTTGATGATAACAAACTACATTTAACAAAGTTTGAAGCATGAAAGTCGTAGGTTGTGATAAGGGGTGAAATCGATATCATCGCACGCGACATTGTCTCGATACGACAAGTCTCTATGCCGACCTCTAGAAGCACGACGAGTGCACCGAATATACTTACGAAGAGTTTAGAGTATATGTAAAACACTTGGGAAGCTCTCTCTTCGTGGTGCCTCGTATGATAACTTTTTGCCGTGTGAGTTTCTCTCTCTTCGTGGTGCTTCCCTATTGGCTCTTCGCTCCCTCGGCCGAAAAGGTAATCATGGCAAAAAAGGGGGTTTCACACGTTCCCTGTGTAATACCCAAACATCTTAATAATAATATTTTATTCTTGATTGGGGATCGTAGGACCTAGTTAGCGCGGATTGGCGGGAAGCTTCGGGATTAGACCCAAGTAAGCATTTAATGTAGAAAATTTGAGGAAAATTTTATTTGCCTTATCTCTGTGATTTAGCATGCTAGGATGATAGAGGGTCTTGAGGCGAATTTAGCGGTGCAATCAGATCCTGAATTGGAGTTAGAACGGGTGAGTTATGGGTTGTTTAAGTCGGATAGCTTAGGTGGGGCTATTTTGGTTATTTGGACCCAACCAGTGTCTATAAATTAGACCCTGGGGTGTGCGGCTAGTGGTTTTGGCTGAATGCCACCTGAGGCAAAGGAGAGAGGAGAGAGAGGGCACCGCCGAGGAGGAGGAGCCACCGGAGCCGAATTTTTACGAGTTCGTTGGTGTCGATCGGGGGAAGATCCTGCGCATTTTTTCCTTCCATTTTCTCTCCACCCAATGAGTGGATTTAGACCTTCTTTTCTCTTATTCTTGATTAATACATTGTTCTCATGTCTCGGGGGTTTTCATCATTTTTTGACGCATTTTCTCATATCAGATCGGAGGTCAGATCGATCATTTCTTAATTGAACCATGTTGTTTACCCCTTTTGGAATAAAATATCTTCTTTTTATGTTTTCCTTTTTTTTCCCTATTTGTGCAGCCTATCTGCGCCGAGAGGCGCCTCGGCAGCAGTGGCGCAGACGAGGCACCACAGAGGCAGTGACGCCTGACGTGGCGTCGCTGCCACGCGCGTGGTGGCAGCGGTGCATCGGCAGGCGTCGACGTCGGCGCCAACGTTGCTGGCGACTCGACCGGCCGGAGAAGGGCGGCGGCGGCGGCGGGATGGTGTGGAGGGGAGGAGGAAGATGAGTAGTTGAAACCAAGATAGGGTGATATAAATGGAGGGCTGAGATTGATTTAGGTGAGATGAAGGGCTGGGTTGAATTGATTGAGATGAAGGGTAGGGATTTTATCCTGTGTTGATGGAGGGCTGAGATTGCATCAGGTTAGATGTAAGACTTAGATTGCATCATGTAGATGGAGGGCTGTGATTGCATCTGGTTAGATGTAAGGCTGTGATTGCATCTGGTTAGCTGTAAGACTGTGATTGCATCATGTAGATGAAGGGTTGTGATTGCATCTGGATAGATGTAAGGCTGTGATTGTGTCTGGTTAGATGTAAGGCTGTAATTGTATCTGGTTAGATGTAAGGTTGTGATTGTGTCATGTTGATAGAGGGTTGTGATTGCATCTGGTTAGATGTAAGTCTGTGATTGCATCTGGTTAGATGTAGGGCAGTGATTGCATCATGTAGATGGAGGGCTGCGATTGCATCTTGTTAGATATAAGGTTGTGATTGCATCTGGTTAGATGTAAGGGTGTGATTGCGTCATGTAGATGGAGGGCTGTGATTGAATCTAGTTAGATGTAAGGCTGAGATTGCATCATGTTAAATAGAGGGTTGTGATTGCATCATATTAGATGGAAGGCTGTGATTTGATTCTGTTTAGATGAAGGGTTGAGATTCCATTACTGATTTATTGATTATAACACTGTTATATTCATTCGTAACCGTGATTTATTAAATAAACTTAAGGTAATTATTCTATTATTATAAATAATTATTTAGAGGTCTTAAGGTTAGCAAAAATATTCATGTTATATATGAAATTTCACCTAATCAATGTTCTGAATTCATTGGCACGGTCTGTTTCACTATCAGACCTCTGGATTTTGAGGGCAGTACACTGTCGATGCCTGGTTTTGTGTGCCAAGTTGAAAAATCATATTTTGTATATTTTTATGGTTCAATCTGAGATGATTCATGGATATAATAGTTAATGAGAAGAATCTTATCCTAGATCGGTGATTCATATGACAAGTTATTTTATCTAGTTGTTTCAGTCCATTAATTTACAGTTGTAATTCCTTTTTGCACTGCTTTCATGATACACATGCTTCTTTCCTCACAATGAATGGACGTGATATAATACTATTTCATGATTGTTTATTTATGCTGAGTTTTCATGATTTATGAGCACTATTTCTGCATATATAACTGTATGTGGTTGTGATGTATGGCTGGAGGAGGTGGAGGTTGAGGTATGCCCTGGACATACCCTTTATTACCTATTGATAGCACATCTTGTTTATGCTTATATACCTGCGTGTGTGGTGTTGTGTTGTGCTTGTTGCATTTTTCAGAAGCCTCACTGGTGAGGGGAGGGTATGCCCCAAAGAGACAGTGTTGGGCCTATTACGGAAGTTCGGCTGGTGATGGGAGATCATACCCGAAAGAGACACTCCGGAGACCCGACCGGTGAGGGGAACGTATTCCCCAATGAGACGGATCGGAAGAGCCAGTACCGGTGAGAGGAGGGCATGCCCCAAAGAGACGACGCTGAGCTGGGTGGTAGTTCGGTGGCCACCTGACTACCTACCCTATGAGGCTATGTGGGACCGACGGGTCCGGGGAACTTGCATATGATTGAGGTATTGCATTCATCTTATTTTATTACTGTGGATATGTTTATAATTATTGATGGATGCGGTTATCATGAGTAGAGTGGTGGATGTATTACTAATGCTTGTTCCGTCATTTCTTTTGGATATTTTATACTCGTTGACGGATGCTGATGTCATGCATAAAGTAGTGGATATATATTTTTGCTGATTTCTTATGACGTTGTTGTTCATTATATATCGGCTATTTGTGTTTTTATGCATGGTGATTGATTTGATGAATTGATGACTGATTTGCTCATTAAGTCCTAGTGGACTTACCCATCTTAATTTGTTTGATGTTTTTTAGCACCTGAGCAAGATCAAAGAGGTATCAGGGTGCAGTAGCGCGGCTGGTGGCGATAGGGCAGCAGGTCTCGTGACATGTCATGATCGAGGAGGATACCGAGTCCAGCCATTTTTATTTTGGTTGAGTTATGTAGACTCGGTTATTTCATTTCCTCATTTTCCTTAGTTTGGGGTAATCTTGTTGGGACTTTAAAGTTTTAAAAATAAACTGAACATTTAGCATTTATTTAATTAGTGGTTTGGTTTCTTTTAGGATTTTGATGTTTTCCTTTAACTTTTAAATATTATAAAATGTTTAGGTTCATTACTTGATCATGTATAGTTGTTTGGGGGTTAGGCTTCGGGGTACGTGGTGTACCCTGGCCGGTCATACTAAGTTTGGGATGTGACACCCCGCTATTCCCTAGGAAGTCGCCACTTTTGTTTGAATGGCTCAGATTTGTTTTTGATGAGGAGACCAACGGTCTGATGAGAGGAGGTTCCTTATCTTCCACACAGCTTTACAAAGCCTTTTTCTTTTCTTGCCTCTAAAGTCTAGCCTTTCTCTTGTCTTGGCAATTTTTAGGAGACCTTCCTCGGCGGTGACTTCGGATTCTTCTTGATCGTCCTCGCCTTCGTTTCCTTTCCAAGTGAGTTCGTCTGCTGTGTTTATGAATCATGTCTTATGTCTGTAGGTTCAAACTGACTCGTCCCCATTCTAGGGTTTCTAAAATGGCTAGAATGGGTGTCATAGTGAAACCAAAGGTTGGAACGCCAATGAGGGACCCAGATTCCTACTCCTGGGTCCAAGGGGATGTAAAGCTGAGTGGCTCGATGTTGATCGATCATAACAGCATCCATTCTTTGCGGGAGAGCGTACGCATTACCCGTGAAGGAAACGATGAGGACTTCGAGTGTCTTCCAAGCCTTTTGTCTGATCGGGTGTGTCATAACACAAACTCGGAGTTCGTCTTCATGTACTAGACCTTCTTCGATGAATTGGGAATTCGCCTTCCTTTCATGGGTTCGAGCATGGCGTGTTAAATCTGGCCAATGTGGCTCCCACGCAATTGCACCCGAATAGTTTGGCCTTCGTTTGGTGCTTTGAGATAGTGTTGGAGTGCCTTGATATCCAACTGAGCCTTCATGTATTCTTTCAGGCGAAGGTCACCCAAAAAGGGTTGTGGGTGTCCTCCCACGTTGTTCCAGGGCGAAAACTTTTTGCCTTATTCAAAAGTTCGTGCAAAGGCTTCAAATCTTGCTTCTTTCAAGTCTGGTCGAGAGAAGGGGTTTGCCCTTTTGGTTAGAGGCTGCGAATTATGGAGAGAAATTTTTAAGAGGAGTCACGATAAATCTTTGGTCTTGGAATACATAAGTGGGTCTTGAAGTGTAGTGTGCTAAATATTCTTTCTTTGTCTTGAAATTGTTGTACTCATTCCCTTCTTTGTCTTGTGTAGAGAAAATAGGGGTGAGCAAAATTCCACGATTCATCGAAACGGATCCGAAACCGATCGAACCGAAACCAATTTAACCGAACCGAATTTACCGAATTAATTTCGGTTAAAGAAAATTTTGGATTTTGGTTTTCAGTTCGGTTCGGTAAATTAACCGACGGTTCGATTAATTTACCGAATTAACCGAATATATATATAATAATAATTATATTAGATGTTGGTATTTTCCTTGATAGTTAAGTGTAATGTTAAGCTTCCCACTTGCCCAGGTTCAAATCCTAGTATTATGTAATATTATTTATTTTACATTCGATTATATATATGATATGTTAGTTAGAAATAAGTTTATAATAATGTTTGCTAGGATGGTTAGAAAGGTAAAATTTTAAGTTTGGTTGCCAAATGCTTGGGTTCAAGTCTTAGCACATGTATGTTTTTTGAAAAAAAAATTGGTTTTTTTTTTTAATCTTTTCAGTTAACTGAACCAAATTAACCGAACCGAACCAAATTAACCGATTTTTTTGGTTCGGTAAACGGTTAAAAAATTTCTTTTGGTTCGGTTCGGTTAACCGATGATTCGGTTTGGTTATTAATCGAACCGAACCGATGCTCACCCCTAAGATAAAATGTCTTCGTTATGCAAAGCTCCCAGAGCCCGCACTCGGTGGGTGGCGATGAAGAGGGATGACTCAAAGAGTAATCCCCTAGTGGAGACTTTGCTCAAGTTTGTGAATTCTTGGCCCGTAACGCCGTTGGTGCCTCTTGCCTCAGACATTGTTGAACGGCCGATGATCTCATATGCTCCCACTCCTCCTTGTTCCCCGTTGAGATGCATTAAGAGGAATTGGAGCGACGCAGAGGGCTCAAGTTCCCACTCAGCCAACTTCCCAATAGGGTTATGATTGCGTTGGAAAGTCCTGGAAAGTCCTGGGCTGGTTATTCCTTCTGGTGGCGGTGGCATTTGTCCTGGTGTTCTCATGGCCTCTCTACTAGTGGTAGACTCATGTGATCAAGATATTGTCAAGTATTGTGAGGAGTTTCTGGAGTCTTTGTGCAAGAAGGTGGCTACTTGTTCTAGTGAAGTTAGACGTTAAAGAGGTCCCTCGAATCCAAGACTGATGAGGTTAATCTATTAACTGCTCGAGTGAAGGAGTTAGAGGACCAGTCTGCGAGAGCTCAAGCGGAGTTAACTAAGCTTCATCAAGACCTGGCCATGGCCACAGTAGAGAATGTTCATCTCTAGGCCGAAACTGAGGTAGTCTGAACTCGGTTGCTATCCAAATTTGAGGTGGTGAAAGCACACTTGTGGTCTGAGGGGGACAAATGATGGTCTGACGCCTAGAGACTTGCCGCCGAAGTGCGCGAGTTTGCTAGTGCTGCTGCCAAGGTGTTTGATGTAGGTTTGTTTAGAGCTCTTGAGCAGGCTCGAGTTCTAGCCCCCGGTATAGACATTTAAGAGGTCAGCCCTTTCCTAGGAGGAGAAGGGTGGTATGCTTATGGCGCTCGAGGAGAAGTCTTTAGCCCGTCTGGAGGAGGATTTGCCTAGAGGTGTTGTTCTAGAGGGGGGATTCATGTTGAACCAACCGAGGCCGAGTAGTCTTACTGAATTTGCTCGTATGTGGGTCTTTTTATGCCGACCTATAATAAATTATTGCCACTAGGGGCCTTTTAACTAGTTGCCCCATTGTGGGTCTCATATTGTTCTGCTTAGCTTTTTGGCTTCGCCTGATCCTCTTTTCTAGGAGTTGGATTGTCTACAGTAACTTTTGCTTGAATCAGGTAAGTTCCCAGATCACATGGCGGTGGGGAGGGGGCGTCAAGCCCCCGAGCGCGTTGGTGGGGTAAGGACTTTAGAGTCGGTAATGGTGATGGCGAAAGGCCATTGTTTGAGAATTCAGGCTGTGCTCGTCGGGGAGCATAGGGCGGAACCGTTTTGTAAGAAGTCGTATAAAGGCGCCGAGGCCAAATGGCGTGGTAGCCAGAAACCTCACTCGGGAGTTCAGGCCAAGCTCGCCGAGGAGCATAAGGCGGAACCTCACACGAAGAGTCATATGAGGGCGCTGACACCGAATGTGTTGACGTGATAGCAAGAGACCGCACTCGGGGTGTCAAGCCGAGCTCGTCAAGGAGCGTAAGGCGGAACTACATGCGAGGAGTCGTATGAGGGCACTGAGACCGAATGTGTTGGCGAGATAGCTAGAGACCGCACTCAGGGGGTTCGGGCCGAGCTCGCTGAGGAGCATAAGGCAGAACCGCGTGTGAGGAGTCGTATGACGACACTTAGTCCAAATATGCTAGCGTGGTAGCTAGAGACCGCAGTTGGGAGATCGAGCCAAGCTCGCCGAGGAACGTAAGACGAAACCGTATGCGAGTAGTCATATGAGGGCGGTGAGGCCGAATGTGTTGGTGTGATAGCCAGACACCACACTCAGGGGTTCGTGCCGAACTCGCGAAGGAGCGTAAGACGGAACCACGCACGAGGAGTCGTATAAGGGCGCTAAGGCCGAATGTGCTGGCGTGGTAGCTAGATTCCACACTCGAGGGTTCGGGCTGAGCTTGCTGAGGAATGTAAGGCGAAACCGCACGCGAGGAGTCGTATCAGGGCGCTGAGGCCGAATACTTTCGTGAGGACACAAGCAGGCTTTAGGGATAGAGTACCCATTTTAAAGCGGCGGGATAATCATAGCGGTGTGCTAAACATTCACAAAGAGAGATGTTAGGAATGGAATTTTATTTAAGAAATAAAGTAAATGGGCGTACAGAAAGAGTGCTCAGACTCGAGCTCCATCAATGTTTTTTGATCACGACCTGAGTTTTTCAGTGATGAAGCTATGGTTGCTTCTGCGCGCTTTGCCCTGGGTTCGATTTGGCCCATTAAGTTGGTTTCTTGGTTTTTGACGTGGAGGACGTCTTCGGGCCGCTGTGATCGATCTTTTTGGCTTAAGGGTTTCGTTATAGCACCATTGTGCCTCCTCCTGATCGGCGTGTAGAACACCTACCTTTGTTTCTGAAATGGGAAACTTCAATGCCCAATGGGGAGTGTTGACGATAGCTCAGATCATGTGATATGGGCTGGTGTAATACCCACGAAAAATATATACAATTAGTTAATTTAATTTTGGCTTCAGCGGGAAAGCCATGGTGCGTGATCGGAGATACGACTCATGCGCAAATTAATAAGTTTAATTGGTTGTTTTTGGTCTAGTTTGGTTGAGTCGGGTCCCTGTGATGTTTTGGTACGGTTCTGTACAGTGTTGGGTTCAATTTGGGTGCGAACTAAAGTACGAGGGCGTTACAGTCTATGGACATTAAGTGGTGACTTGAGATTAAATACCTAGGTTTGAGAGAGAGGCCGATTTTGGATCTTGACGGCGTTTTCTTGACTTTCTCAAATAAATTTATTTACTTATTTTTTATGCATGTGCTTGAGCATAATGATGATGCTTGTGTTGAGTTTGGGTTGAGAGGTTAGCGGGTTTGGATCCGGGCTTGAGGCAGATGTGGGTTTAGCAAAAGAAGAGGGTTGGGAGGGGATGATAAATCCCCCCCCCCCCCTCTCTAATCAAGTGAGTGGTCCTTCCTCCCTTTTTCTTTTCTTGCCTTGTGTTCTTGAGCCATTTTCTTGGGTATTGAGAAAGCTTGTCGTTTCTCCGTTGAAAATTGTGTTTTCTCGTTGATTTCTCGCGTTGCCTTGAGAGAGGAAACCCGAGGACCCCCCCTTTGTGGAGCGGCAGCCTTAGGATTGTCCTAGGAGTGATCGGCCAAGGTGGGTAAAAAGGGGTCGTCCTCAAGATGTTTGTGGAATTGCCTAAGAGGGTATGTGGTGTTTAACGAGGTTTAAATCCTTTAATGATGAATCTTGTTATATTCTTTTGATGTTAAATCGTGTTTAATGTCATGTGAATAGAGTGGATCTTAATGGCGTGTTTTATGTTCTTGATGGTTCTTGTCTTATGAAGCATGAATGGTGATATGGATATAGAACTTGATTCATGTCTAATTATGTTAGTGAATAGATTTAGGAATAATTGCTGCTGTGATTTTCGTGTTAATTAATTAGACATGCTGAAATTTAAAACATACTGAAATATCATATTGGATTGTCATTGATGATGCTGAGATTTGAAATTGCGTTTGTAAAATGAGATGATTACTGAACATAGTCGTGTAACCTATCATTGTAATAAGAAAACATAGTCTGAAACCATATGACACACTTTGGAAACCAAATTCGGCTTGGGTACACCAGAATTGGGCTCAAACTGTAGACTAAAAACAAAACCTAATTTCGGGAATTTAAATTTTAATTGTAGAATTAAAATTCAAGGGGCAGAATAAACTGTTTAAGAGCCAACAAGAATCTAAATGGATGAAACAAAACCTTATGGGCTATTGACAATGCAAGTTTGGGGCGTCGGGAACGGGCATAGTGTGTTGCGACTTTTTCCTAGTATAAACACCCATAGGACACCGTGGATGACACTTGACTTAGGTCTTGTGGGCGCCATATCTTTCATGAATGGCGGAGAGGCTCGATTAGGAGCCGGTTTTGCGGGCTTGAGCCCGAAAGGTTGGATGGGTAAATCCCAACCTGTGTTTAGAAAGGAATAAGTTCGGATGGCCGAATCCCGATTATTCACGCTTCTCTTTGGAATAAGTTCAGATGGGCGAAAACCGATTATTCCCATTTCTTTTGGAATAAGTTTGGATGGGCAAATCTCGGTTTTGATGATAACAAATATGGAACTAACGTTTCATTGAGAAATATTTTTAGGTTCCATATCGGTTCATGCTCGATGTCCTCGATCTGAAATATCGGAGAAATTAGAAAATCGGAAGGACATTGATCGGCGCGTTCGGGTTCGTCGTGGAAATCTCTTGAAGTTCAACGTGTGCACCAAAGACGTCTTGGACGAGGCTAAAGAATACATGGAAATCTCTCCAAGTTAGCACACGTTGAAGGTCGGAACCCGAAAATAAAGCGCGCAAGAAGAAGGCTAAAAGAAAAACAAGTTTAGCCCAAGTTCGGTCGACCGAATGTAGAGAAGAATTAGCAGTAGCCAATTCAATCGACCGAATGTAGAGAAGAATTAGCAGTAGCCAATTCAATCGACCGAATAGTGCCGAAAATTGGTAGTAGCCAATTCGGTCGACCGAAGTGTGCCAGAAAGTGGCAGTTTGCTTTCGGTCGATCAATCGGTCAACCGACGATCGACCGGTCATCGACCGGACGGTTGAAACGGCTAGTTTTCCACTCGTTGAGCCGCTTGTTTCATCCTATCTCCTCAAGGCTTATAAATAGAAGCCTAAGAAAGCCTTCCACCCTTTAATCTAAGCTTCCATTGATCCATTCTTAATCATTCTCAAAGCATTTCTTGAGTCATCCCTTTGATAACCCTAGTTTCGATATATCCTTGATATTGCCCTCAAGCTTTGAACGATTCATCATTGAGGAATCAAGAGGAACTAGGACTCGTGTTTGGAGCTAAGTATTTATTGTATTATTTATTTGCTCCATTATTTGTGTATTTTTGTGATTTATTCCATTGTATTTGAGCTTGTGAAGACCTAAGTTGTTAGGTCTTGAAATTGGTTGGTAACCTAGGTGTTTAAGGTTTAAATCCACCGGTGTAAACATAGTTTGCTAGAATTAGTTCTTATTGTCCTTAGGATTGAGGTGGGAGAGTGCTCTCGGTAGGAAGGCGGAGACTTCCTAGTGTGGAAGTGTCTTCGGTGTGTGAGCAGAGACTCTCCGATGAAAACGTCCTTGTTGTAAAGGAAACTAGATAATCTAGTAAAGCTAGTTTGGAAATCCTAAGCGGGGTGCTTAGGTAGTGGAGTAGGCATTGGGGCCGAACCACTATAAACAACTGTGTTAGCATTCTTCTCTTTGTGTATTCATTGCTTATCTTCATTACTCGCTTCCGCATTTAGTCATTGAATTATAAATTGCCTAAGTAGTTTAAGAAAAAGTTTAAAACCGGAATTAGGCAAATAGATTTAGTTAACACACTATTCACCCCCCCTCTAGTGTGGCCATTTCGCCCAACAGAAAGGAGGGGCGGCGGCTCCTCCTCAAGCCGGTTGCTCTATGAGGGGGAAAGAGAGAGGGGAAGAGGGGAGGATGGCTCGGCGGCTGGGCTTGAGGGCGGTGGCTCCAAGGAAGCGGAAGAGGGGAGAGGAGAGGCTGGCTAGCGGTTGCTCCTCTCTTCAATAGGCTTGTGTGGCTCCAATAGGGAGCCGCAAGCCCTAGGAGGGGGATTTTATAATCCCTTCCCACCTCTTAAACCCTAACCTTTTAATCCACATCCCCCTCAAACCGGATCCAAACCCACTAACCCTCCTTAGCTTAATCTAACCCCATGCTAAACGCATGCATCAACCATTATGCGACATAACTTAATAATTTAAACACAAGCAACAACATAATTAAATAAATTCATCTACGCAAGCAAAAAATTTATATATCATATTCCTACTTACCTGAGCTCGCAAGCTCGCACCGGACGATGAGTTGACTCTGCTCGACCTTGGACTAACCCGCTAGGCTGACAAGCACAAACAAAAAGGAAAAATAAATAAAAATATCTCGAATATCACAATAGCATGCAATGGAGATTTCAACATGTTATTTTCAATTTTTAATTTTTCATTCTCAATTTTTAAATCATTATTCCTAAAATTCAATCTTGCTTTCAAATCCTCATTTTCATTTTTCTAAGTCTTTAGCTCAAAGTTCAATGTATCATGCCAAGAATCAAAAGACTTAGACCGTAAGTTCTCATTTTCTAGCTCTAAAGCATGCACGTGGGAACTAAGCTTAGAGTTTTCTTTCTTTATTTTCCTATTTTCTTTATTCTTTTTTATAAGCAATTCATACATTTTTTCTACATTCTTCAATCAACTCAATCATATGACATGTTAAATGAGCTTGAGTTGCTAGAATCACTATTTTGACAAGAAGCGGTAGAATTTACCTCATCATCAAATCCCATAAGGCAAAGTTGAGAGGCTGCTTCATTGTCATGACAAGAGGATGCTTCTTATGATTCAGATGATGTTGAAGCACTTGTCCTCTTCTTGACATTCTTCTTCGATGAAGAGCAATTCCTTTTAATATGCCCATTTTCCTTGCACAAGTAGCATATAACATTTGTTTTTCGGCTTTTTGATTTGCTTCTTTGACTAGAAGCACAAAGAGCATCAAAACCGAGGTTAGAGGGGGATGACCATTGTCATCACCACCCTCAACAAATGTATTGAACTCTTCGGTTTTAGCATAATCATATAACATATTTAATGTGGCCCAAATATTAAATGCGGAAGAACAATGCATAACCTTTTGAAGTATATCATTTGAAAATGAGCAATATAGAAGATGTGTTGTTTTAGCATTTAATTCAAACAATTTAATTTGTTCTTTAGTCCAATCATTAATGTCAATGGTGGGCTCAACATATTCATTCTTTAGCATGCACCATAGATCTAAACTTTGTGTTTTAAGAAATGTATACATCTTACTCTTCCAAACACCAAAATTTAGCTCATCAAACTTAGGTGGTGCAAACGCTATACTCTCTAGTGCTATTTTTCGGATCGGGGCAAGATGTAGACGAGATGATGAAATCTCAATCCCCGACCCGCTCTGATACCAAATGTTGGCGAAATGGCCAACACTAGAGGGGGGGCTGAATAGTGTGTTAACTAATATTTTCGCCTAATTCGGGTTTTAATCATTTCTTGATCAGTTACTCTAAACACAATATTAATAGCAAGCGGAAGCAATAAATAAGAAGTAATTCAACACACAAAGTATCAATGCTAACTCAATGAGATTTATAGTGCTTCGGCCCCAAAGCCTACTCCACTACCTAAGCACACCGCTTAGGATTTCCAAACTAACTTTACTAGATTAAGTGTTTCCTTTACAATGAGGACATTTTCATCGGATAGTCTCCGCTCTCGCACCGAAGTCACTTCCACACCCGAAAGTATTCCGCCTTCCTACCGAGAGCACTCTCCCACCTCAAACCTAAGGACAACACAACTAATCCTAGTATACTAAGCTTACATCGGTGGATCTAAGCCTTAACACCAAAGCAACCACCAACCATACAAGACCTAACAACCAAGGTCTTCACACTTTGAAATACAATGAAATAAACAATAAAATACACAAATAATGGAGCAAATAAAATATACAACTTATACTTAGCTCCAAACAATGAATCCTAGCTCCTCTTGATGCCTTGATGATGAATCAAATCAAGCTTGAAGGAAAACTCAAGAAAGACAAGGTAGAAACCTAGGGTTGCAACAAAGATGACTCAATCAAAGCTTGTGGGTGTCAAAGGATGTCTCATGAAGCATTGAAAGGTCATAGGAATGCTTAGAAGGTCTTTAAATAGGCAGAACACCAAATGGTGGTCAGGCACAATGGGTAGAAATGGCTATTTTTCGAGCCATTATATCGTTGGTCGATCGTCGGTCGACCGTCCAAGTGACCGGTCATTGACCAGAGGCCTTCTGTGGCTTTAGAACCTCTAGCGGTTGATCATTGGTTGATCGGCGGCAAAGTACCGGTACTTTGCCTATTGTACTTGTACTCTCTCATTCAGTTTCAGTGGTCGATCATTAGTTACATTTTTGTTATCATCAAAATCGAGATTAAGACCAAGGTTGAAAACCTTAGGCCAACAGCTCGGGACTGGACTGACTCGAGCATGACCCATTTGTTAGGGACTTTTCGATTTGCCTGAGCAACGACGAATCATGGTGGAATGCTCCCCTACATGTTTGTAAATATATTTTCGAGTTCATGCAATTTTGACTTTTATTATAGTTCGTAAGGGTCTTGTAAAATTCCTTGTGCGACCCCGAGGTTCCACGGTACGAGTTGGATGCATTTCGAGATCATTCAATGCTTGGTGAACGTTTTGGCCTATGGCTAGGCAAACTGGGCAAAATAGCTCCGTTTCTCTAGCCATGGTTGGGCAAACACTGCTGCACTGCGCGAGCGGAGCAGCGGACATTGAGCGGAGCGAGAACGGTGCATTGTGGCTAAGCGGAGCAGTTTTCTGCATTCTGCATGGCCGTGGCCATGGAAAATCACCATCTTGGCTCGTCATGATTTTATCATGCTCCTCGTGCTTTTGGGAACCTTGGGGGTTAAGGGTCTCATGTATAATGTAGGAGAGCATTGGCAAATAAAGCGGTTGCCTTAGGTAGAGACGAACGGGCTGCCGATATGGGCGAGTGACTACTCGATCTTCGCCTAAGACAACTTCCGGAGCTCTTCTTACACTCGGTTTTATGTTTTCTTGCGTGCATAGTCCTGTAATTATTGTTTTACTTTACGCCTTCAATACCATTCGGCCAACATGGTCTTTTAGGGGCGCGGATATGGCGCTCGAGGATGGTTCATCCCTTAACACATGCCCTGCGATGTTAAGTCAGGAAGCCCAATTCGGGACGGTACGCTTATCCCTTGCACGAGATGCAAGGGTGCTGCATAAGTTCTTTTGCACAAAACAATTGGCCCGTGACAGTTGATATCAGAGCAAGGATTGCAAGCCCCTATTGAGGAAGCCCTCGATGCAGACATAGTCGACGTGCTGATGTAGTGAAACCAGTCGATGGACATTCCGACTGTTGTATTCGAGGAGGCAAGCATTCAATGATCGATGCGAAGATCGTGACTTGTGTGCAGGGTAGATGGGCCCCTAAGATGTAAATTCATTTGTGCAGAGCAGATGTCTCTTAAGTCGCGTGCGCAAAGCAGATATCTCATAAGACACAAAGTTGTGCGTAGGGTGGATGACCCCTAAGACACAGTACAGAGCAGATCTCTCATAAGACGCGAGGATTGTGCGGGCCAAGGTGGATGAACCCTAAGACGCAGCGTAGAGCAGATTGCTCGTGAGACGCCAAGTTGGTGCGCAGGGCGGATATCCCCTAAGTCGCAAGATTGGTGCGCAAGGCAAGATGGCCTCTAAGATGCAAGATTTGCACACATAGCGGATGGCTCTTAAGACACAAGTTTGTTCATGCCCAGAGCAGATGGACTCGTAAGGCGCAAGATTGACACGTCTAAAACAAGCACTAACGAAGAACAGCTGTGGTGTGGCAGCAATGCTGTTAGTGCATAGAGTTGGCAGACGTCGTAACCCGATTGGAGAAAATCCCTCATGTCGTGGTTCGAGGAGCACGTAAGAATTGAAGCTCATTGATATGGGCTCGGAGGAGAGTGCCATGACCTCTGCGGGGGACGAGTGAGCAAGCAATGATCCATAAGACTTGAAGCTCGTTGAGATGGGCTCGGAGAAGAGCGCCATGACCTCTGCGGGGGGCGAGTGAGCAAGCTGTGATCGGGTCACGAAGGCGGTGGAGGCAATGCTCTAGTGTGGTGCGGCCAATGAACTACTCATCACTTGGGTGTTGCACAACGACACCTAGATGTTATCTAAGACGAGCATTGCTCGTATGCTCATCAAGTCTGAGACTTTTCATTGCCCAGCAAAAATGGGACTTGGTAAATTCCATTTCTCGGGTTCCTTCGCGCGAGCGTTGCTCAACGATGCTCGTGTGCCCCACAAAGTGTGGGACCCTTATAGCCCAGCAACAACGAGACTTGGTGAACCAAGTAGCTATTTCTCGATGCCCATCCAAGTGAGCATTGCTTAACGGCGCTCGTTTGCTCAACAAGTCTGGGACCCTCATTGCCCAGCAGCAACGAGTTTGATAATCTCATAGCCCTTTCTCGCAACAACAAGAGATGATGAAACTCAATGATGTTCCAAGTAGTCATTTTCTGGTGCGGACTACACACGAAGAAATTTGACATGTTGCAGCCCCACTACGGCGTGTTGATACTCAGGCGATGTTCCCTTCGACTACTTGTGAAGAATTCACTTTAGCAATTACAGCCTATGCAGAAAGGCGGTGCGGCTAGCGCGGGTTCGACGAGGACATCGAATCTTGAAGTGGGGGAGGATGTTAGGGACTTTTCGATTTACCCGAGAAATGATGAATCATGGCGGAATATTCCCTACATGTTTGTAAATATGTTTTCGAGTCCATGTAATTTTGGCATTCACTATAGTTCGTAAGGGTCTTGTAAAATCCATTGTGCGACCCCGGGGTCCCATGGTACGAGTTGGATGCATTTCGAGGCCAATCGATGCTTCGTGTGCGTTTCAGCCTATGGCTAGGCAAACTGGGCAAAATAGCTCTATTTCTCTAGCCATGACTGGGCAAATATTACTGCACTGCATGAGCGGAGCAGGGGACATTGAGCGGAGTGAGAATAGTGTGTTGGGGCTAAGTGGAGTAGTTTTCCTGCATTCTGCATTGGTATGGCCATAGAAAATCATCATCTCGGCTGGCCACGATTTTTTCATGCTCCTCGTGCTTTTGGGAACCTTGGGGGTGGCACTTGGGGGTTAGGGATCTCATGTATAATATAGGAGAGCGTTGGCAAACAAAGCGGTTGCCTTGGTTCGAGACGAACGGGCTGCCCATATGGGCGTGTGACCACTCGATCTCCGCCTAAGATAACTTGCGGAGCTCATCCTACACCCGGTTTTATGTTTTCTTGCATCCATAGTCTTGTAAATATTATTTTAATTTACGCCTTCAATATCATTTGGCCAACATGGTCTTTTGGGGGCGGAGATATGGCGCTCAAGGATGGTTCGTCCCTTAACACATGCCCCGCGATGGTAAGTCAAGAAGCCCAATTCGGGACGATTGACTTATCCCTTGCACGGGAGGCAAGGGTGCCACACGAGTTCTTCCGCACAAAACAATTGACCTGTGACACATTGGAGGCACGAAGATGTCGATCAAATAGAGGTAAAAGGGTAAATATACCATTTTAGCCCCAACAATAATTGATACACTACAATAGAATCAATTCGACCCAGAATAATATTATTTTATACGCTAAAATATGGTTTATATTACCATTTAGTTTAGTAAAATATGGTTTATATTATTTAATTATTTATCAAAATAAATTAATAATTTTTAATTACTATATAATACTGAAAATATAAAAAAAAATCTACCAATAACCTTCAGATCTAAAATCCGACACTACCATTGCATTCGGCGCGTGAAAACCTACAACTTTGATATTTATCCTATCTCCATCCGACAACTCTAAGTCATCCAAATTAATTATTTTCTAATACTTAAATTATTGCGTTTGCACCCCGCAATCTTGTATGGCGGGCTTTTTGGGCTACAATTCCATTTGCAGCTTGCAAATGATATTAGAAACACAAGTTGTAACTACTAAATACTATAGAAGACTTTTACAGACAACCAAACAAATTTTTCGTTTAAATGCTGCAACTAGAGTTGCAGCATTTGTACTTGCGAGCAACCAAACCCCCTAAGTGAATTTGAACTGAATCCATTCATAAAAGAAAACTATTGTTGAGCTAGGTGAACTTCGAAAGGACGACCATAGCATGAGTCGAGATGAACTAGCACTCGATTAATACAAGGAATTCTAACCAATATAGGTGTGACATGAAATAATTTAGTAGAGGATGGGTGAGCTAGAAATCATCATTTGGAGCTAAGTATTGCTAATTTTATTTATTATTCTATTTTTATTGTATTTTAATTAGTTTTTGTTATCATGTGAGTATTGTAATTGACCTAGGGTGTTTAGATCAAGGTTATGTGGTGTATATGCATAAATCCACTTGTGTAAATTAGGTTTAAGGTGTCCTTATATAGAGCTTGAGGTGGGAATGTGCTAGCCTTCGAGGAGAAGATGGTGAGCTTCTGGTGTAAATCCTTTAGTAGGAACTCTAAATCTTAAGATGTGTGCTTAGGTGGTGGATGTAGACTTGGTTAGAAGTCGAATCACTATATATATTTATGTTAGCACTGCTCAATTATGTTTATGCTAAACAGTTCATTATTGCTTCTGCGAGATAATTGAACTTGTGATTAGCCTACATTTCAAGAATTAATTAAAATTGGAATTGGAATTTAGACATAATCAGTCGCAACACACTATTCTGGTGTGTCATTTCCTATAACATGGTGAATAGTATGTTAAGAAAAATTAAACCTAATTCAATTTTATCAATTACTAACTTAATATGAATGACAAGCTCAATTTCTCAATTTAAACAAAAGCAATATAAGATATGAGCAAACACAAAGAAAGCAATGCTAACACAATTATTTATAGTGGTTCGGCTTCTAACCAAACCTACATCCACTACCTAAGCTTTCGCTTAGGATTTCAACAAAGAAAACATTTAGGTCTAAGGAAGCATGGAAACAAGTATATATAGATTTCTAATGAGAAATAATCGGGCACAACAAAACACAATGGTTAAAAAAGGAGTCATTACGCTCGTTGGTCGAACGTCGATTGTTGATCGATAGACCAAACCTTTTACTATTGAAATATTGCACTAGAGGAGGGGGTGAATATATACTGTGTTTTATATTTTAAGCTTACTAATTCAAATATCAACCTTTGGCACAAGTTACACAAATACTTAGCAAGAAAAGATCATCACAGGTAAGTAAAAGCTATGCATGCACCGTTCAAGTCACAATTCTAACACAACTAACTTGAGTGGTTTGACTTCTAACCAAGCCTACATCCATTACCTAAGCTCACCGCTTAGGATTTGCACTTAATTCACTAAAGAAATGTTTCCCTCCTAAGATGGTAAACCAAGGACTTATTCCTCAACCTTTGAGGGTGCCTCTACGATCTATACCAAAGGAACAACATTATAATTGCAATTAAGGTGTGTCTCACACACCAATCACATAAACATGCAACAATGAGAACAAAATAATAATAAACCAATAGTAAATTAGCTCAAAATAAAGCTGTTGGGCTCGTCGATCACAAACTCATCGATGTTCAGGTGGAGAGGATCGATACACTAGAGGGGGGAGGGGGGTGAATAGTATCCTACTATAAAAATTAAGCCTAGGTTTAGTTTTATCGGTTTCTTGTAAAACCTAGACTAAACATAATGAATTAAGCAAGCGAAATCAAGTAATAATTAATAACAAGTAAGCACCCACAAAGAAAGTCAATGCAAACACAAGTATTTATAGTGATTCGGCAACCTTGCCTACTCTACTACCTAAGCACTTAGGATTTCAACCTTGCCTATTCCGCTTATGATTTCAACCTAAATTCAATAGAATTATATCGTTTCTTGCAATAGAATTTACAAGCCAAGGCACGACCCTCTCCCTGAGAGCACCTCTAACACCTCTATCCTAAGGACAACATTGACAATCCTAGCAAACCGAGTGGACTTATGCCTCAACACCAAGGCAACCACTCAATTCCTAGACCTACACAAACACTTAAAATACAAAACATAACCAAGCAAAATACAATTAAGTGGAACAATATATAACTAAACAAATACATAGCTCCAAGTAATGGATCCTAGCTCATCTTGATTCTTTGATGATGAATCAATCCAAGCTCAAAGGCAAGATCAAGTAGAAAGAAGCACAAGCTAGGATTTTCAAGAAGAATGGCTCAAGTAAGGCTCACAAGGAATCATATGATGGCTCAAGGGTTTCTAAAGACTCAAAGTAAGGCTTAGAAGGCCTTAAATATATGCAGACAAGGAGAAAGAGCTCGAGTTCAACGACAACAAACAACTACAAAACTAGTCATTATGGTCAATGGTCGGTCGACCGAATTGGCGGTAGAAACTGCATTGAGTTGTAGTTTCATTTCAACGCGGCTTCGGTTCGCAGTTTGGGTTTTGGGTTTCGAGTTTGATTCTTCCATCATCAATTGTACATTTTTGAAGATTATACATGAAATCTATACCTCAAAACCTAAACTCTAACTCCTCTTAGACTTCCAAGCATCAATCAACGTCCACTTGGATTTCTCCAATTTGGCGCCAATATTCCGATCGTGGATGTCACACGCTATTCGACTTGAAACATGAAATTATTTCTCATTAAAATGTTAATTCGAGTTTTTTATCATCAAAATCGAGATTAAGACCAAGGTTGAAAGCCTTTAGGCCAACAGTTCAGTGGATCGAACGATCAACCTACCATCGACCAAAACTGCCACTAGCAGTTTTCAACTGATGAATCTATTTGGGTTGTTGTAGGCTTGAATTGAGGTTGAAATGGGTTGAAGATTGGATAAATCATAATGAGGTCTAAAAGGACTTACAAGAAAAAATCTAGGACCTAAACATATTTCTTGATACAATGTTGCCTAAACTTCATTTTCACTAAACAATCATTCTTCAAATCCAAAAATGAACTCGGTGTGTGTATTGTTCTTCAACCTGTAATCAACACTTGATAAACACATTAAAATATATTTGTTATCATCAAAGCAAAGATTGAGACCAAGGTTGAAAATCTTAGGCCAACACCTTCAACTAAACCTTCAATCGAAATTGTCTCAAGGACAGTTTCAGTCTCGGTTCGAGGTTGGTTTGGGTTTCGATGCATTGGGTTTGGTGTTCATCACCATCAACAAGCATCCTAAGGATAATACAACAATTCTAGACCCTAAATCAAGTTTTCAAAGTTTTTCTTTATTTTTAGACATCGAGCAATGTACTCATTAAAATTTTTGGTTTCGCTCCCATCTTTTTTTCAAAGACATTGAGCAATGTACTCTTTAATATTTTTGGTTTCCCTCCCATCTTTAATTTTTCAATCGTTGACGTCGTGTGCTTATCAACTTGGAACCTGAAATTATTTTTCTATGAAACACTAGTTCCTACAGATTATCTTTAACAACATTATCAAGGGTAAGTTTTTGAATGAAACGAAAAAATATGAAAGAAAAGATTCAACAAAGTATGGATATGATGTAATATATTATATTGACTACTTATTAAGAAAATAAATCTCTGCCTTATCCAACAAATCATGCTTGAGTATTATACCTTTTCGCCTTCACCTTTAAGCCTTTAAGTGGCTATCACCAACATCAAGAAGATGATCTAACAAAATTTATTGTCTTATAAAATTGAATGGAACACAACTTTTAGTCATTAAACCTAAATGCATGGACTCGGTTCAAGTTTGTTTGTATCAGATTCTCTTTTGTATGTACATGCCTAAATATGTTTAGCTTCCTCGGTGCAACACATGGAGTTCTATATTCATCTTTGAAAGATGATATCAAACCTTCTAAAAGCATATAACAATAGAGATCAAACAACTTTCTTTATTGGACGCGCAAAACCAGACAACAAGCAAATCATCTAGCTGAATCATCGGTGCTGCTTTCAGCTTATGGAGATATTCCCTTCTTCTGCCCATGTCCTTGCCTCTCGCGTGTCCACCTACGATGTAGTCGATTACCCCTCGGGATTCATCCACTTGACTACGCTCTTTCTGGGACCTCGAGGGTGTTCGGCTTCGCCGCCAAAGGTCACGACTCATGTTCTAACCTCTCTCCTTCTTGTGGCGAAGGTATTTGTCAAGGTGTCCTATGTGGACTAAATCTTCCAGCTGATCTCCAAGCATAACACACTCCTCGGTAGTGTGTCCATAGGTTGCTCTTATTTTGTGATATACTCGTGATGTGGTGAATCGTCGGAGGAAGACCTGGGAAAGGTCATCGAAGGAGTTAATCAATCCTGGTGGGAGGGATGAGAACCATAGTAGAGTGGCCTTCCCTAGGAAGATCGAAAAGGCTTGGTAGAGCACAGAGTCGGTCGCCCCATAATAGTACATCGCAGTTCAAAATGTTGTTAGGTGTAGTGCGAGGTCACCCGTACCGTTGTAGGGTGTCAAAGTAGTGGGTAGCTCGCTTCTAGGCGGAAGGCAAGTTGCTATAATATACTTGGCGAAGGGCCCTGCATCAAGGGGAGAGACCACCTCGATTCCTGGGACCTTGGGAGCGTGTCTTTTCCCGATCGAGGAGTGTTGGAGATTTCATCTCGAGGGACGGAGACTCGTCCCCTTCTTTCTGAGTGGTTGGTCTCTGTATGCTCTAAACGACAACGTTTGTGTTCAGCCTAGGGCTGCCCCTGAGGCTGCACCTGTATCTTGACCTGCGTCGCTGGTTGTTGATGTTTTGCTTCTATATCGTTTGCCCGCTGTCGGGGCTCTTCCGGGGGAAGGGGGGTCGATACTGGAGCGTCGCTCCTCGCTGTTTCAGCATCACCAGGATATGTTCGATCGTCATCATTGGGTCATTTCCATTGGCGTGCAACGACGGTCGCTTGGCTCCAGGTTCCATTCATTATGGGGGAGGTAATGCTTTACTCGACCCCTCGGTGGGTGCCAAATGTTCTTACCTGAGAGTCGGGGTCTTCTGGTCTGGTCTGATGTATCTCTGTGTCTGGTTCAACGACGGTGCGGGGGGGGGGGGACACCCAAGTTAGGGTGACTCCAAGGTGGAGGTTACAAACATTGGAATTTACGATTACCCAGGTGCACCGCGTCAATATATATTATAGGTAGAGGTGATCATGCTGCCCGGCAATATCGCTAGGATTGTTGCCCAGAATGGGTCGAGGCCAATCCCGGAGATGACGGGTTTATGATGGTATATCCCTCATGATAAAGGAGGACGTAGGAGTCCATGTTTGGCAGGGTGGGTCCCCTAGATGGGGCCGCCTGACTTAGCTTGAGTCTGGCTTAAAGGTGTTGCTTGGGCGGGGCCACATGGTTTAGTTCAGAGTGAATGGTGGGGCGCTGTTGGGTCAAATTCGATCGGTCCCAATAATTCTAGTCTAGTTCAGCTCCAATATAAGTTCCCTAGTCCTCTTGATGCCTTTGAATGATGAATAAATGAAGAGTGAAGGCTCTAACAAGGCTTAACATCAAAACTAGGGTTTGCTTGAATGATGGCTCAAGAAAAGCTAGAAAATATCAAGGGTTTGCTTGAAATGTTCAACAGCTTGGAAAGCTGGTTTGGGGTCCTTTTATAGTGATCCCAAAGCTAGGGGCACAAAAAGAGTCATTCAACGGATCTAAATAGATATGTTGGATCTTTCGATCGACCGTCAGGCGACCCTCAATTGGCCCACGGTCACCTGAGAGTCAACTGAATTAGCTACTGGACATTCCAGTAGCCATTCAGTCGATCCAGGGCCGACACTCTATCACCCAAGGGTCTCCTGCGGATCGACCGATAATCAGTTATCATTGCTGATAATTGTTTTTTCGATCGACACTTGACTCGTGGATTCAGACATCAATTTTTAGGTTCGGGGTCTTTTGCATCATGAGAGGATTATACAAATATATTAGACTCTCTAAACCTAAACTCTATCTTCCGATGAATCCAAAGTGAAAAGGAGAGTCCTTGTTGGTTTCTCCGATTTCTCCGATATTTCTAATCGTGGACGTCGTGCGCTAACCAACTTGGAACCTAAAAATCTTTCTCTATGAAAATATTAGTTTCATGTTTGTTATCATCAAAACCGCGATTAAGACCTAGGTTGAAAATCTTAGGCCAACAATCTCCCCCTTTTTGATGATGACAAATATTCTTAAGAAAACATCTTCAATTAAGCATAGAGGAAGTCAAACATGGGAATTCTCCCCCTATCATCATTCATATCTAAATAAATGTACTCCCCCATCTATATGCATGATTTTCCTATATTTCTTCCCCTTTTACCTATATTGTTCTCTCCCTTTTGACATCAATTAAAAATGACAAGAAAAGTCAATTATGGTCAAAGTTGGGACTTAAGAACTATTTTTCATGAAAACCAAAGCCAACCAACTTAAGGGATGAAAACTACATACAAATATGAGACTAAGTAATACATGATATTATAGAATGATAAACATAATCTAAAATTAGAAATCATGTATATCCTCAGGTATCAATATTTTCAAGTATCGGTCAAAGAGTAAAAAAAATCATTTTAGAAATGATTTTTCTCACCAAATGAGTAGGACGATACCAAAAGTAAATTCAAAATATCATAATTCAAGTCTCATTCGAAGATTGGACGAAAATTCATAATATCGGAAGAATGAACATTCGTGAAGAATGATACTTTAAAGTTTCAAATTCTGATTCCAAAAATCCATGTTAAATCATATTATTTTAAAAAAAAAAATTGAAAAGTTTATATTGGAAACTATATTTTTCAGTGAACATGCAGTTTCAAGAATCATCTAAAACTCAATTTTGTACATTTTTCTAAAAATAACTCAGTGGCATTTTCATAAATCTCAGTTAATTTTTTCAAAGTTTTTAGTTTTCATTCAAACTTTCTAGATATCAATATATGTCATTTAAAACATATTTATCAAGTTTGAGGTGAAAATAATATCATTTAGTCAAAATTTTACCTTAGCATGATTTCATAAAAACAAATATGTTATCATGAAATTGCTAAGTATCAAATTTTAACATTTACTCATGGTTTTTCAAACTTAGCCACATAGACACCTAACATGAGCAAATATAAACATGTTCATGAAGTTTGGACCTGAAATGAAGTCTCTAAGTCAATTGTTGACTTAGGTCAACTCTACTCAACTTTTGGTCTCCTAAAGTGAACTTGTTATTAATTTATCCATTTTTACATGATTTTTCAATTTTAACCATATGGAGATAAATCATGAACAAAACTAAATATGTTCATCAAGTTTCAACTTAAAATGAAGTCTCTATGATGAGTACCTAGTGCATATTTCATTCAATCAAGATGACATGAAATTGCCTAAGTGTCAAAATTTTATCTACTCATGAGATTTCAATTACTTATCATGCATAATCATTCATGAGCATAGAGAGATTATTTTATCAAGAATATTGAGGTGTTTAATAAGAATTTTCCCCAAATGAAAATCATACCTCATTTCTTGAGAATTTCCATTTCCATTTTTAATAACTTGCAAATAATCATCATTAGTACCATAATAATAATACATCTAGCAGCAAGTTATCATACAAAGTAGCAAAGAGAGAAAATCAATTATCGATATCAAATTCATTTCAAAATAAAATTGAGTGATACCAAAACAAACTTTAAGAGATCACAAGTGAAATATAAATGAAAATATGATCTTCAACTCTTCCTATTGGTTGAAAACCGAAAGGCCACAATGAGTCTACGATTTAGAACCTCAAGGTTGCTTAGGCACATTATAGGCCACAAAGGTCCCTGAAGAGACCGGAAAATCAAAAATAAAAATCACTTGATAAAATCATATCGATATAATTAACTCGAATTAAACAAAAATCATATACTCCAACTTGAATGAAACAAAGTAAAGTAAGGAGATGATATCGGATTACCTAAGATGTCATTTTTCATACATTAGGCATCATGATGACTTGAAGTTGCAACCTCATGGAGATTTTTTATTTGAATCCAAGGTCAATTTCAATATTACATTTTCCATTCATCCTTGTGTGGTAGTTCCCCCTACAAAAAAACAAAAATCTTTTGGTACCCAAATAGCTTTGGGTCCTTGGGGGTGGTTGGCCTAGGAATCCAAAGTGTCCTAGCAACACTTGGGTTTCTCTTGAAGGCGCAATCATAGATAGCATGGCCAAAAATACCACAACAAAAGCATTGTCCATTAAATTTTTTCTTTTCATTCTTAGTATGGACATGAGGTATAAAGCTAGAATTCCTAACATGTGTATGAGTATAAGCATTCTTAGATGCAACACTTCTATTTCTAAAATTCTTAGGAGAGGAAACATTAGATAAACTATTTTCTTTCCTCATTTTTCAAGTCATTTATGGATATGTCTAAGGCTTGCATTTGAGATTTCACTATACAATTTTTATTTTTCAAAATCTCATTCAAATTTGAAATCATTATTTATATATTTCATTTTAGATTTTAAATCGTCATTTTCAAATTTCAAAACTTTAAGCTCAAGTTCTAAATTATCATGGCATGAATCAAATGACCTAGACTTCAACTTTTCAACTTTTCATTTTTGAGGCTCACTTTGAAAGTGGCTTCATAGTCATGTGTATGTAGAGGGTGCTTCATATGAATGAAATGTGGAGATGGAAGCACTTGACCTCTTCCTTGGCTTGTTCTTTATAGTAGGGTAATTCTTCTTCACATGCCCCTTTTCTTTGCACATGTGGCAAATTACCTTTCTCTTCTGGCTTCTAGCGCTCCATTGACTAGAGACACTATGGGCTTCAAAACCATGTTAGTAATGGGGGATGACAATTGTGTTCACCACTCTCATCAACTGTAGTAAGCTCCTAGGTTTTTGCATAATCATATAAAATATTTAAACTAACCCAAACATCAAAAGCCGATGTGCAATGCATGACCTTTTTGAAAATATCATTTTCCAAAGAATAAAATATGCAATCCATAGCTTTAGCATTCAAATTAAACATATCATTTTGTTCTTGGGTCCATGCATGTATGTTCCCTACCTTAGGTTTGATATAGTCGGTTTTCACCATTTCGTATACCCCTAAACTTTGAGTTTTCAAGAATGTGTACATTCTATTTTCTGAAACTCCAAAGTTTATACTATGAAACCTAGGAGGTGCAGAAACAGCAAACTCTAGTGTCATTCTTCGGATCGAGGCAAAGTGTAGAATAGATGGTGAAATCCCAAGCTACGACATGCTCTGATACCAAATATAAGTCGAATGGCCTACAGTTGAGGGGGGTGAATAGTGTGTTTACTAAAATCTTAACCTAATTTCGGTTAAATCATTTTCTTGATTACTTAGGTTAATGTTAAAATCAAAGACTAAATGCTGAAGCAAGTGAATATGGCAAATAAGCAATCACAAATAGGAACAATGCTAACACATGAATTTATAGTGGTTCGGCCCCAATGCCTACTCCATTAGCAAAGCACCATGCTTAGGATTTCGCTCGTAATCCACTAGATAAAGAGTTTCTTACAATGATAAATTTTATCTGAAAAGTCTACGCTCTTATGTCGAGGGCACTTACACACCCGGAAGTCTCCCCTTCCTACTGAGAGTACTCTCCCGCCTCACTATCACCTAAGGACACTCTAATCCTAGATTACAACGGTGGACTTATGCCTTACAACCAAGGCTACCACCACACTTAACAAACCTAACACCCTTGGTTTACACACTAAAGAAACAATGACATAAGCACAAAAATACAATAACAAATGGAGCAATAAATAAAACCAAGTATACTTAGCTCCAATACAAGTTCCCTAGTCCTCTTGATGCCTTTGGATGATGAATCAATGAAGAGTGAAGGCTCAATCAAGCCTTAACATCAAAACTTGGAAGGTTGGTTTGGGGTCCTTTTATAGAGATCCCAAAGCTAGGGGCTCAAAAAGAGCCATTCAACGGATCTAAATAGATATGTTGGACCTTTCGATCGACCGTTGGGCGACCCTCAATTGGCCCATGGTTGCCCAAGAGTCGACCGAATAAGCTACTGTTGGCTGAGGGTTTCACCCTTGCGTTCGATTCTCTCTATAATTATTTTGATGATAACAAACTACGTTTAACAAAGTTTGAAGCATGAAAGTGCATGTTGTGATAAGGGGTGAAATCGATATCGTCGCACGCAGCATCGTCTCGATACGACAAGTCTCCATTCCGACCTCTAGAAGCTCGACGAGTACATCGAAGATACTTAGGAAGAGTTTAGAGTATATTAAAACACTTGGGAAGCTCTCCAAGTTGATGCACTTTGAAACCCAAAACCTGCAAACAAACGACGCGGGAAAATAGCCTAAAAACACAAGTTTCCTAGGTGCCGGCCGATGGGTGATAGACAGGCAGTCGACCAGCCATCAGCCAGCCACCGACTAATAGAGCTCATTTTTTGGCAGTGGGCTCCGGTCGATGGCCGATCGCTTGGTTGGCCATCGACCGGGCGGCGTCAATGGGTAGAAATTCACTCATTAGTGTGTTGGCTAGTTTGGGGGGATTATAAATACCCATCCCAAACTCTCTCCGATCCAAAGTAGTTGTTGATTCCCTAAAACCTCAAAGAGTTAATCCTTGCCTCTCCAAAGCTCTCTCTTGCTCAAATCCATAAACCCTAGGTCTTGATCCCTCATCCTCAAGTGCATCTTCATTGGAGGGCTCTTCAACGTTGTTAGGCTCAAGAAGAGGAGGTGTTCTTCTTGTGATAAGTCTTCTTTACTCTCTTCTTGTGTTAGATTTATTTTTACTTTGTTTTGAATTGATTTACTTAAGCGTGTAAGAATACCTAGTGTGTGGTCTTGTGATTTAGTGGTAACCTTGGTATAGAATGTGTAAAGCCACTTGTGTAAACAAGGTTAAGAGTAGTTCTTAGGAATTGAGATGGGAAAGCTCACTCGGTGTAAAGGTGGATACTTCCGGGTGTGGGGGAGTGCCTTCGAGGTGAGTGTAGGGTCTTTCTGGTGAAAAATCCTCGATTGTAAGCTACTTGTAACTTAGTGGATTCGTGAGTGAAATTCTAAGCACGGTGCTTAGGTAGTGGAGTAGGCGGTGTTGTCGAACCACTATAAATCATTGTATTAGCATTGTTTACTGTGGTTGGATTTAATTGTAATAGCTATTTCTTCATCTCATTATTTTAAAGTGATTGCTTAAGTAATTTAAGAAATGACTAAAACCAAATTTAGGCTAAAAGATTAGATAACACAATATTCACCCCCCCCCCTCTAGTGTGACAATTTCACCAACATTTGGTATTAGATTAGGTCGTAGATTGAGATTTCACCATCTCCTCTACATCTAGTCTCAATCCGAAAAATGACACTATAGTTTGTTGTGTCTATACCACCTAGGTTCGACGAGTCAAACTTTGGTCTTTGGAAAGGAAGAATGTACACATTCTTAAAGACACAAGGTATAGGTGTGTTCAACATGGTAAAGACCAAATACCTTGAACCTAAGGAAAACATGAATGCATGAACCCAAGAACAAATAGATAGTTTTGAGTCAAATGCTATAGCCATGAATTGTATTTTGTCCTTTGGAAAATGCTATCTTTGAAAATGTCATGCATTGCACTTCCGCATTTGATATTTGGTTATGCTTAAATATACTCTATGACTATGCTAAAACCGAAGAACTTATTACCTTAAATGAAGGAGTTGATGACAATTGTCATACTCCTAGTTCTAATGAAGTTCTTGAAGCTTATAGTGTATCTAGCCAAAGAAGTACAAAGAGTCGGAAGAGAAAGGTGATTTGTCGCCTATGCAATGAAAAATGGCATGTGAAGAAGAATTGCCCTACTGTGAAGAACAAAGCAAAAAGGAGGTCAAATGCATCCACTTACTCATCTACATCAAGCGAAGCATCCTCCCGCCATGACTATGAAGTTAGCATCATGAATGCCAATATTGAGGAGGTATACTCTTCTTCTAGTCATGATAACCATAATCATAGTTTTAATTCATCTAGTTCTCATGATATGATTTATGATGAATTAGTGGATGAATGTAAAACTATGTATGCCTTGATTGTTAAAATGGATAAAGAAAACAAAAAATTAAAGAAAGAAAACTTGACTCTTAGTTCTCATTTACATGATGCAAAACTAGAAAATGAGATGCTAAGAAGTAGTGTCTCTAATACATGTCAAGATAAGTTAAGTATAAACACAAATGACTTGAAAAACAAAAATGATATTTTGAAGAATGAAAATAGTATGTTAAAGACCCAGATGCGTGGTATTCATAAATCCATGAATGACTTAAAAAATAAGGTTGTAATTCTAAATAGGAAGGTCAATAGCTTATTTAGTAATTCATCTTCTAAGAATTCTAGAAAATTAAATAAGAATGCTAATACTCACCAAAATCTCCATGTTAAGCATTCATCTTTCAAACCCCATGTCTAAAACAAAAAGTTTCATGGAAATTGTTTTTGTTGTGGTATTTATGGTCATTCTATTCATGATTGTGCTCTCAAGAGAAACACAAGTGTTGCTAAGACACTTTGGATCCCTAGATAAACTCACCCCCAAGGACCCAAAGCAATTTGCGTACCAAAGATTTCATATTTTCTTGTAGGGGGAACAACCACACAAGGATGGTTGATGATGGAAGTTGCATAAGGACTCAAAGCTACACAAATTCATATTGCAACTTCAAAAGTTATCCTGGTGCTATAGGTATGGAACTTGGCATCTTGGTATTTTTGGTATCATCTCCTCACTCCCATTGATTCCATTTAAGTTGGAGTACATGATACATGCAAAAACTTGAGTTGGTTTCTCCAATCTAGATAGTATCTATAAAGAAATTTTTTATTTTTTATTTTCGGTCTCTTCGGAGACCTATGTAGCCTATAACGGGCTCATGCAACCTTGTGGTTCTAAATCGTAAGCTCATTGTGGCCTTTCGGTTTTCAACCAATAGGGAGGGTTGGAGATCTATTTTCAGATATTTCGTGTTATGAGATCTCTTAATTCGTTTCGGTTTCACGACAATCCATTTTGAAACGAATCGTAAGACGCTTAGCAAAGTAGATTTTTAAATTGATATTTTATTCACTCTTAGCTCTCTGTCTAAATAGCTTGTTAATAGTAACAATTTCATTATGATATTCACAACTATCACTCGCAAGCTATTGGTTTTCTAATGAAAGCATAGTGAGAAGGAATTGGGAAGGAAAATGAAAATATGGAATTTCTCAAGAAACTAGGTATGAATTTCAATTTAGCAAAACTTTTACTTTACACCTCTATTTCTTGATGAGATGTTGCCCTTATGCTTATGAGCAAAGTTGCATGAAAATTGAGTGAAATATCATGATTAGAAAAATTTTGATAATTAGACAATTATAAAATCTTGATTGATTGAAATAGCATGCTAGAGGTAGAGATTAATATTAGAAATTTCTCTCTTGTATTGCAATTTTGTGAACATAAGGTGCAAAGTAGTATCGTAATTGAGCTTGAAAATCTATCAAGAACGATACTTGGAGATATTACATTTAAGGTAAAATAAGAATGTACCAGGTTGACATGTTGACAATATGACTAAAAATCGCACAAAAAATTTAGTCAAAATCCTACATGATCAAAATATTATAGTCAAGATAATGTCCTACCGATTTCATGGTCTTGTGAATTCATGCAAAATCCATATATTTATGAGAATGCCACTATGAATTCTGGGATTTTTAGAAAAATGTAGGAAATTTATTTTTGAGTGATTCTGTCACACCCCATCTTAGGGTCACGTGACCGGCCAAGGTATAACCGCAGCCTATCCCATGCACATACCAACTCAAATAAAACATAGCGAAAATACGAGACAGTTTTATTATAAGAGAGAAAATACATCAGTTTCCATTTTCATTTTAAAGGAGTAAAGTGCAGAAATAAATAAAAAGTTTATTAGTTTTTTCTCAAGAAACATAGTCTGAAATAAAACATAAGAATGTCCCAAAGGACTATAACTCCAAGAACGCTAAAATACCAACTGCATGATCAAATACTACAAGACTCGACTACGACCCCTAACTAGGACTGCTATGAGATCAATGGTACTCCTCTGCCCTCCAGCCGCGCAAAGTGCTCCAGCCTACATCACTAGTCAGGCTCTGCAAAAAATAATAGAAAAGAAACGAGGGTGAGTCCAAAGGAACTCAGTGAGCGTGTCTACCAACCCCCACCACAAAACCACCATAGAGATATAATATATATACATGAATATGCCTGCCTCATACAGGGAGAATGCAAAATTGGAGGTATGGCTAACTAACAGGCCGCTTGGCCATCTCAAGCCCGAAGGCAAATCTATTCACATTGCAGTGAATTTACAACAGGCCTATCTGCCCACCCATGCCGAAAGGCATACAAGACACAGTATAGGGGATATGAGAATAATCGAGATTTGCCCGTCCGAACTTATTCCATAATCATACCCATAAAGAAATATGAGAATAATTGGGATTCGCCCATCCGAACTTATTCCATAAAGAAAACGGGAATAATCGGAATTCGCCCATCTGAACTTATTCCATAAACACAGGTTGGGATTTGCCCATCCAACCATATTACAATTTCTACGGAAAATCAGCAAGATTCCTCAACACCCAAGAAGACGGCTCATGAACACAAGAACAAGAAAAGAAAAAGGGAGGAAGAACCACTCACAAGATTAGGAAGAAGAAGAGGGAAAGAAATTCTTGATGACGGCCTCCGAGATCTGGCACACAAGAGGCGGGGGGGGGAGTGGGCTCCCCTCTTTCTCCAAATGGCTTGTGCGGCTCGACTAAGAGCCGCATGGCCTTATGGGGTGGGGGTGGGGTGGGGGGGTGGGTTATAATCCCCTCCCAACCCTCTTCTTATCCTAAACCGCATCCGCCTCAAGCTCGGATTCAAACCCGCTAATCTCTCAACCCAAACTAACCCCAAACCCAAACAAGCATCATCATTATGCTCAAGCACATGCAATAAAATAAATAAATAAATTTATTTAAGCAAGTAAAGAAAATGCATAATTCATATTTATGCTTACTCGAGCTTTCAAGCTCGCACCGGATCATGACTCGACTCAGCTCGACCCTGAATTAGCCCGCTAGACTGGCGAAGATAAATAATAAAAATTACCATAATATCTCGGATATTACAGATTCTCGATTCGATGAAATCCTCATGAAGTCTAGTTTATGTGGTAAAATTTTCATAAAATTACAATATATATATATCTCCCAAAAAAAATTTATATATAGACTAGAAAACATGTAGGTTCTTGATCGGTCGCTCAACAAGCGACCGCCCATCGACCGACAGACCGAAAAAGATCTTGTCTGTCCATTTGGCCGAGTGATTTAATCTCTATCCTTCACCCTAGCTTCTTAAGAACGAAACTAGGATTCCTATGCTCATACCTAGGGGTGCAAATAGGCCAAGCGGCCTGTCAAGGGCCTTTGGCCTGGCCTGTATTTCGCCTGGCCTAGTTTGTTTTTAAAAAAAACAAGGCCAAGGCTTTAAAATAGGCATGTTTTCCTCAACAGGTCAGGCCCAAGCTCAATTTAAAGCTTATTGAGCCTGATAGGCCGGCCTAGGCCTGTTAAGGTGGTGTATATATAAATATAATATATATATATATATATATAATTTTATTATTTTATTATGTATTTACATTAAAATTATTTTAATGTAATAACTAATATTGTTTTAATTTAATAAAATACAAGCCACAGGCCACAGGCCAAAATTTTATATTAGAAGTAGGTTTTATAAAAAAAATTATATTGAAAGCATGCTTCATAAACAAGCAACAGGCCAGGCTCAAGCTAAATTTTAAGCCTATAACAGGCCACAGGCCAGGCCCAGGCCAATTTTCTACCATATAGGCTTGGCCTGTTTCCACCCCTACTCATACCAGCCGACCACCACTCCCTCTTGCTTGATTTTTGAAGTTCTTTTTCCACTCCTAAGGTAAAAAATCCAATTCTTTGCCCTCTTCTTTAAGTTTATGCATCATGTTAGTGTAGATTCCTCATTTTTCTTTTCCTCATGACTAAATCTACACTTAAAAAGGATGTTTTCATGATTTCTTCATCATTCATGATGGCTTATGGTCTTAGTTTTCATGATAAGTGTTAAGAAAGTAAAAAAAAATCTCATGTTTTATGGTTCTTTTTGAGATTTCTTTAAAAAATTACACTTTCATGAGATCTTTTTGTTTTGATGGTTAAAAATATTCATTCTCTTCACCCTTATGAAGTCCTCTTTCAAAAAGATAACTGTTAAGGTGAAAGTTCTATGTTAAAAGTTTGGTATTTCATTTTAAAAAAATTTGGTTTTAAAAGTAGTCATCTCTACGTTTGTTTTAAATTGTCTAGGTGTGATATTTCAAACAGTTTTATCATGCACACCCTCTCATTTTTAAAAAAATAAAAAAGGGGCAAAATTACTAAAAGAAGGGAAGAAAGACAATGAAAAATTTGGACTTTTCTCTTGATATTTTTTTTTTGAAAAATTGAAAGTGTCATGCATATTTGTTAAAAAGAAAATATGGAAAGTTTTTTTTTTGCTTTAAATTCATGATTTTTTTTATTTTCTTTAATGAAGGGGTCAACAAAAAGATTGCATTCACCTTGATTTCAAAATGCATTTTCACATTAGACTTAAGTTGCATGCATCATTCAATAGAAGAATAATCTTTTATGCATTGCCTTAATTGTCTTGCATATGGCACCTAGAACCAAGAAACCGACTCTCCCAAAAAACCTCTTAACGGTTGTAGGAAAGCCACAAGCCCCACTGTTTACCACCTGTACTATCTTGCAAACGCGGATAGTAAATCTAGGGGACCTTGAACAATATGACATAAGGAGTCATCTAGTTGTTTTAGGTTGGGTAGAGTATCTTGGGAAACATATTCCAGTATGTCTCATTCTTATCAAAGCCTTCTTTGTTAACCTTACTATAGATCGTCCTCCCATTGAGAGCTCTCCTGTTCTTAGGTCCAAGATTCTCGGGAAACCTATAGTGATTACTGCTTCGGCCATTAGGGAGGCCTTTGGATTTCCTCTCCTTGGTACTCCTGTGTACAACATGAGCACTCATGCCTTTCATGAGGACTTTTCCACCTTTCAAGCTGTGTCAGCTATTTGCCCTGAAGGGTACCACGGGATGCTTCCTACCCAAAGCATCAAATTGTCCACCACCGCCAGGATTATGCACCTCATCATTATGCATGGCATCCTGCCTAGAGCAAGACATTACAATGAGGTTACCAGCACTAGCACTAGAGTTCTATTTTATGCTATGACTCGTAGACCTATTAATGTGCACTAGGTTACCAGCTCTTATTTATTTACCTTAACTACATAGTCGATGTCCACGCCTCTCCCAAACAAGCCTTACCATATGCCTCTGTGATCTCCTACTTTTATTTACCTTGCTGGGGTAAATCACTCTAGATTTGAGATAGAGCCTGCTCCAAGAGCCAAAGACACCCTAACTCTTATCCGCATGAAGATCCTTGGAGATCAGCGCGGTAAGCGCAGACGAGGAGGCCCATCAGATGATGATGATGATAATGAGGAGGAGGAGGAGGAGAAGGAGGAGGGGGAGGAGGAGGAGGAGGAGGACGTAGGCGGCAGCTCATCCCACCCTCCCGCGATTGAGCGGTTTGAGATGATCGAGCATCAGTTGGCTCAATTTCACATCGATCAAGTTGAGTGGAACAATCGTACAACAGCTCAGATAGATCAGTTTGGTGTTCGTATGGATCAGTTTCGTAGTCGTATGGATCAGTTTGGAGATCGCATCGATGAGATATATGGGCATGTGGATGAGATGTGGCAGTACTATCAGGTGCATCAACCACCTCCACCACCTGAGGAGTGATGAGACCTATTAACGTTTAGTGTTGTTTCTCTAATGGACTTGTATGGATGCTTTTATTTTATGCACCTTGTAGACATGTTTAAAACTATATTGTAGTTGCTTTGTTGACTTGTCCAAGCTATGTTGTAGTTGTTTTGCATTTTGGACATCTTATGATTGTAGACTTACATTTACCTGTATGGTTAAACCATTGTATGCATATGCACTTTGGATGGATGTATGGTTTAACCTTTCTTTGTATGATGCTATGGATCTTATGGTTAAAATCATATAGCCTTTTATAATTAGCATTTCATTTCTTGTTTTTATGTTTGTACCCTTTTTGATTGATGTTAAAAGGGGGAGAAGAATATGATCATCATGTTAGGTACTGTAACCTTCAACTTGTAATTTATGGCATGATGATAGGGGGAGAGTTAAAAATTATAGATATGCATGTTGATAGGGGGAGCATCTAAATTATCTTCATAATTTTGTATTGCTCTTGCTTATGTATTATGAACTCATTCTTCATGTTCTAAATAATTATTACTCTATATACATTTTTACCATCATTGGTTTGTCATCACCAAAAAGGGGAGAATGTTGGCCGAGGGTTTCACCATTGCGTTCGATTCTCTCTATAATTATTTTGATGATAACAAACTACATTTAACAAAGTTTGAAGCATGAAAGTCGCAGGTTGTGATAAGGGGTGAAATCGATATGATCGCACGCGACATTGTCTCGATACGACAAGTCTCTGTGCCGACCTCTAGAAGCTCAACGAGTGCACCGAATATACTTACGAAGAGTTTAGAGTATATGTAAAACACTTGGGAAGCTCTCTCTTCGTGGTGCCTCGTATGGTAACTTTTTGTCGTGTGAGTTTCTCTCTCTTTGTGGTGCTTCCCTATTGGCTCTTCGCTCCCTCGGCCGAAAAGGAAATCATGGCAGAAAAGGGGGTTTCACACGTTCCTCGTGTAATACCCAAAAATCTTAATAATAATATTTTATTCTTGATCGGGGGATCGTGGGACCTAGTTAGCGCGAATTGGCGGGAAGCTTCGGGATTAGACCCAAGTAAATATTTAATGTAGAAAATTTGACGAAAATTTTATTTGCCTTATCTCTGTGATTTAGCATCCTAGGATGATAGAGGGTCTTGAGGCGAATTTAGCGGTGCAATCAGATCCTGAATCGGAGTTAGAACGGGTGAGTTCTGGGTTGTTTAAGTCGGATAGCTTAGGTGGGGGTATTTTGGTTATTTGGACCCAATCAGTGTCTATAATTTAGACCCTGGGGTGTGCGGCCAGGGGTTTTGGCTGAACGCCACCTGAGGTAAAGGAGAGAGGAGAGAGAGGGCACCGCCGAGGAGGAGGAGCCACTGGAGCCGAATTTTTGCGAGTTCGTTGGTGTCGATCGGGGGAAGATCCTGTGCATTTTTTCCTTCCATTTTCTCTCCACCCGATGACTGGATTTAGACCTTCTTTTCTCCTATTCTTGATTCATATCGATGTTCTCATGTCTCGGGGTTTTTCATCATTTTTTGATGCATTTTCTCATATCCGATCGGAGGTCAGATCGGTCATTTCTTAATTGAACCATGTTGTTTACCCCTTTTGGAATAAAATATCTTTTTTTTATTTTCCTTTTTTCCCCTTTCTGTGCAGCCTATCTGCGCCGAGAGGCGCCTCGGCGGCAATGGCGTAGACGAGGCACCGCGGAGGCAGCGACGCCCGACGTGGCGTCGTTGCCACGCGCGTGGTGGTGGCGGTGCATCGGCATGCGTCGATGTTGGCGCCAACGTTGCTGGCGATCCGGCCGGCCGGAGAAGGGCGGCGGCAGCGGCGGGTGTGGAGGGGAGGAGGAAGATGAGTAGTTGAAACCTCGATACGGTGATATAAATGGAGAGCTGAGATTGATTTAGGTGAGATGAAGGGCTGGGTTGAATTGATTGAGATAAAGGGTAGGGATTTTATCCTGTGTTGATGGAGGGCTGAGATTGCATCATGTAGATGGAGGACTGTGATTGCTTCTGGTTAGATGTAAGGTTGTGATTGCATCTGGTTAGATGTAAGGTTGTGATTGCATCATGTAGATGGAGGGTTGTGATTGCATCTGGTTAGATGTAAGGTTGTGATTGTGTCTAGTTAGATGTAAGGCTGTAATTGTATCTGGTTAGATGTAAGGCTGTGATTGTGTCATGTTGATGGAGGGTTGTGATTGCATCTGGTTGGATGTAAGGTTGTGATTGCATCTGGTTAGATGTAGGGTAGTGATTGCATCATGTAGATGGAGGGCTGTGATTGCATCTGGTTAGATATAAGGTTGTGATTGCATCTGGTTAGATGTAAGGGTGTGATTGCATCATGTAGATGGAGGGCTGTGATTGAATCTAGTTAGATGTAAGACTGAGATTGCATCATGTTAAATAGAGGATTGTGATTGCATCATATTAGATGGAAGGCTGTGATTTGATTCTGTTTAGATGAAGGGCTGGGATTCCATTACTGATTTATTGATTATAACACTGTTATATTCATTCGTAACCGTGATTTATTAAATAAATTTAAGGTAATTATTCTATTATTCTAAATAATTATTTGGAGGTCTTAAGGTTAGCAAAAATATTCATGTTATATATGAAATTTCACCTAATCAATGTTCTGAATTCATTGGCAAGGTCTGTTTCACTATCAGACCTCTGGATTTTGAGGGTAGTACGTTGTCGATGCCTCGTTTTGTGTGCCAAGTTGAAAAATCATATTTTGTATATTTTTATGGTTCAATCTGAGATGATTCATTGATATAATAGTTAATGAGGAGAATCTATCCTAGATCGGCGATTGCTATAACGAGTTATTTTATCCAGTTGTTTCAGTCCATTAATTTACAGTTGTAATTCCTTTTTGCACTACTTTCATGATACACATGCTTCTTTCCTCACAATGAATGGACGTGCTGTAATACTATTTCATGATTATTTATTTATGCTGAGTATTCATGATTTATGAGCACTATTTCTGCATATATAACTGTATGTGGTTGTGATGTATGGCAGGAGGAGGTGGAGGATGAGGTATGCCCTGGACATAACCTTTATTACCTATTGATAGCATATCTTGTTTATGCTTATATACCTGCGTGTGTGGTGTTGTGATGTGCTTGTTGCATTTTCCGGAAGCCTCGCTGGTGAGGGGAGGGTATGCCCCAAAGAGACAGCGTTGGGCCTATTACGGAAGTCCGGCTAGTGATGGGAGATCATACCCCAAAGAGACAGTCCGGAGACCCGATCGGTGAGGGGAACGTATTCCCCAAAGAGACGAATCGGAAGAGCCAGTACCGGTGAGGGGAGGGCATGCCCCAAAGAGACGACACTGAGCTGGGTGGTAGTTCGGTGGCCACCCGACCACCTACCCTATGAGGCTATGTGGGACCGATGGGTCCGGGGGGCTTCCATATGATTGAGGTGTTGCATTCATCCTATTTTATTACTGTGGATATGTTTATACTTATTGATGGATGTGTTATCATGAGTAGAGTGGTGGATGTGTTACTAATGCTTGTTCCGTCATTTTTCTGGATATTTTATACTTGTTGACGGATGCTGATGTCATGCATAAAGTAGTGGATATATATTATTGCTGATTTCTTATGACGTTGTTGTTCATTATATATTGGCTATTTGTATTTTTATGCATGGTGATTGATTTGGTGAATTGATGACTGATCTGCTCACTAAGTCCTAGTGGACTTACCCCTCTTTGTTTGATGTTTTTCAATACCTGAGCAAGATCAAAGAGGTATCGGGGTGCAGTAGCACGGCTGGTGGCGGTAGGGCAACAGGTCTCGTGACATGTCGTGATCAAGGAGGATACTGAGTCCAATCATTTTTATTTTGGTTGAGTCATGTAGACTCGGTTATTTCGTTTCCGCATTTTCCTTAGTTTGGGGTATTCTTGTTGGGACTTTAAAGTTTTAAAAATAAACTGAACATTTAGCATTTATTTGATTAGTGGTTTGGTTTCTTTTAGGATTTTGATGTTTTCCTTTACGTTTTAAATATTATAAAATGTTTAGGTTCATTACTTGATCATGTATAGTTGTTTGGGGGTTAGACTTCGGGGTACGTGGCGTACCCTGGCCGGTCATACTAGGTTTGGGATGTGACACCCCACAATTTCCTAGGAAGTCGCCACTTTTGTTTGAAGTCGCCACTATTCCCTAGGAGACCAACGATCTGATGAGAGGAGGTTCCTTATCTTCAACACAGCTTTACAAAGCCTTTTTCTTTTCTTGCCTCTAAAGTCTAGCCTTTCTCTTGTCTTGGTAGTTTTTAGGAGACCTTCCTCGGCGGTGACTTTGGATTCTTCTTGATCATCCTCGCCTTCGTTTCCTTTCCAAGTGAGTTCTTCTGCTGTGTTTATGAATCATGTCTTATGTCTGTAGGTTCAAACTGACTCGTCCCCATTCTAGGGTTTCTAAAATGGCGAGAATGGGCGTCATAGTGAACCCAAAGGTTGGAACGCCAATGAGGGACCCAGATTCCTACTCCTGGGTCCAAGGGGATGTAAAGCTGAGTGACTCGGTGTTGATAGATCATAACAGCATCCATTCTTTGTGGGAGAGCATATGCATTACCCGTGAAGGCAACGAGGAGGACTTCGAGTGTCTTCCAAGCCTTTTGTCTGATCGGGTGTGTCATAACACAAACTCGAAGTTCGTCTTTATGTACTAGACCTTCTTCGATGAATTGGGAATTCGCCTTCCTTTCAAGGGTTCGAGCATGGCGTGTTAAATCTGGCCAATGTGGCTCCCACGCAATTGCACCCGAATAGTTGGGGCTTCGTTCAGTGCTTTGAGATAGTGTTGGAGTGCCTTGATATCCAACTGAGCCTTCATGTATTCTTTCAGGCGAAGGGCACCCAAAAAGGGTTGTGGGTGTCCTCCAACGTTGTTCCGGGGCGAAAACTTTTTGCCTTATTCAAAAGTTCGTGCAAAGGCTTCAAATCTCGCTTCTTTCAAGTCTGGTCGGGAGAAGGGGTTTGGCCCGTTTGGTTAGAGGCTACGAATTATGGAGAGAAAATTCCTTTGTCCTAGAGGCCGGATCCCTGTCCTATGCTGGATTTCGAGGAAGGGGGTATCCCGGCCAAGGATAAAGTCTTGATTGAGTTTCTAGAATAGAACTGTCCGCCTATTCCTCTTGCTCGCCAAGAAATTTTTAAGAGGAGTCACGACAAATCTTTGGTCTTGGAATACTTAAGTGGGTCTTGTAGTGTAGTGTGCTAAATGTTCTTTCTTTGTCTTGAAATTGTTGTACTCATTCCCTTCTTTGTCTTGTGTAGAGAAAATAGGGGTGAGCAAAATTCCCTCATCGAAACGGAACCAAAACCGACCGAACCCAAATCGATTTAACCGAACTGAATTTACCGAATTAATTTCGGTTTGGTTTTCGGTTAAAGAAAATTTTGGATTTCGGTTTTCAGCTCGGTTCGGTAAATTATCCGACGGTTCGATTAATTTACCGAATTAACTGAATATATATATGTATATATATGTATATATATGTATATATATAATAACAATTATATCAGATGTTGATATTTGCCTTAATAGATAAGTGTAATGTTAAGCTTCCCATTCGCCTAGGTTCAAATCCAAGTATTGTGTAATATTATTTATTTTACATTCGATTATATATATAATATGTGTTAGTTAGAAATAAGTTTATATTAATGTTTTCTAGGATGGTTAGAAAGGTAAAAATTTAAGTTTGGTTGCCAAATGCTTGGGTTCAAGTCTTAGCATATGTATGTTTTTTGAAAAAAAATTGGTTATTTTTTTTTTAATCTTTTCGGCTAACCGAACCAAATTAACCGAACCAAACCGAATTAACCGATTTTTTTCGGTTCGGTAAACGGTTAAAAAATTTCTTTTGGTTCGGTTCGGTTAACCGATGATTCGGTTTGGTTATTAACCGAACCGATGATTCGGTTTGGTTATTAACCGAACCAAACCGATGCTCACCCCTAAGAGAAAATGTCTTCGTTATGCAAAGCTCCCAAAGCCCGCACTCGGTGGGTGGCGATGTAGAGGGATGACTCAAAGAGTATCCCTTGGTGGAGACTTTGCTCAAGTTTGTGAATTCTTGGCCCGAACGCCTTTGGTGCCTCTTGCCTCAGACATTGTTGAACGGCCGATGATCTCATATGCTCCCACTCCTCCTTGTTCCCCGTTGAGACGCATTAAGAGGAATTAGAGCGACGCAGAGGGCTCAAGTTCCCACTCAGCCGACTTCCCAATAGGTGGGGTTATGATTGCGTTGGAAAGTCCTGGGCTGGTTATTCCTTCTGGTGGCGGTGGCATTTGTCCTGGTGTTCGGGTGGCCTCTCTACTAGTGGTAGACTCATGTGATCAAGATATTGTCAAGTATTGTGAGGAGTTTCTGGAGTCTTTGTGCAAGAAGGTGGCTACTTGTTCTAGTGAAGTTGGACGTTAAAGAGGTCCCTCGAATTCAAGACTGATGAGGTTAATCTTTCAACTGCTCGGGTGAAAGAGTTAGAGGACCAGTCTGCGAGCGCTCAAGCGGAGTTAACTAAGCTTCATCAAGACCTGGCCATGGCCGCAGTAGAGAATGTTCATCTCTAGGCCGAAACTGAGGTAGTCTGAACTCGGTTGCTATCCAAATTTGAGGTGGTGAAAGCACACTTGCGGTCTGAGGGGGACAAATGGCGGTCTGACACCTAGAGACTTGCCGCCGAAGTGCGCGAGTTTGCTAGTGCTGCTGCCAAGGTCTATGATGTAGGTATGTTTAGAGCTCTTGAGCAGGCTCGAGTTCTAGCCCCGGGTATAGACATTTCAGAGGTCAGCCCTATCCAAGGAGGAGAAGGGTGGTATGCTTATGGCGCTTGAGGAGAAGTCTTTAGCCCATCTAGAGGAGGATTTGCCTAGAGGTGCTGTTCTAGAGGGGGGGATTCATGTTGAACCAACCGAGGCCGAGTAGTCTTACTGAATTTGCTCGTATGTGGGTCTTTTTATGCCGACCTATAATAAATTATTGCCCCTAGGGGCCTTTTAACTATTTGCCCCATTGTGGGTTTTGTATTGTTTTGCTTAGCTTTTTGGCTTCGTCTGATCCTCTTTTTAGTTTCGTATGAGGGCGCTGAGACCGAATGTGTTGGCGTGATAGCTAGAGACAGCACTCGGGGGGTTCGGGCCGAGCTTGTTGAGGAGCATAAGGCGGAACCGCGTGTGAGGACGTATGAGGGCACTTAGGCCAAATGTGCTGGCGTGGTAGCTAGAGACCGCAGTCGGGAGATCGAGCCGAGCTCGCCGAGGAACGTAAGGTGAAACCATTTGCGAGGAGTCATCTGAGGGCGCTGAGGCCGAATGTGTTAGTGTGATAGCCAAAGACCGCACTCAGGGGTTCGGGCCGAACTCGCCAAGGAGCGTAAGACGAAACCGTGCACGAGGAGTTGTATAAGGGCGTTGAGGCCGAATGTGTTGGCGTGGTAGCTAAATTCCACACTCGAGGGTTCGGGCTGAGCTTGATGAGGAGTGCAAGGAGGAACCGCACGCGAGGAGTCGTATGAGGGCGCTGAGGCCGAATTCTTTCGTGAGGACACAAGCAGGCTTTAGGGATAGAGTACCTGTTTTAAAGCGGCGGGATAATCATAGCGATGTGCTGAACATTCACAAAGAGATATGTTAGGAATGGAATTTTATTTAAGAAATAAAGTAAATGTGCGTACAGAAAGAGTGCTCAGACTCGAGCTCCATCAATGTTTTTTTATCACGACCTGAGTTTTTCAGTGATGAAGCTATGGTTGCTTCTGCGCACTTTGCCCTAGGTTCGATTTGGTCCCTTCAGTTGGTTTCTTGGTTTTTGACGTGGAGGACGTCTTCGGGCCGCTGTGATCGATCTCTTTTGGCTTAAGGGTTTCGTTCTAGCACCATTGTGACTCCTCCTGATCGGCGTGTAGAACACCTACCTTTGTTTCTCAAATGGGAAACTTCAATGCCCAATGGGGAGTGGAGACGATAGCTCAGATCATGCGATATGGGCTGGTGTAATACCCACGAAAAAAATATACAATTAGTTAATTTAATTTTGGCTTCAGCGGGAAAGCCGTGGTGCGTGGTCGAAGATACGACTCATGCGCAAATTAATAAGTTTAATTGGTTGTTTTTTGTCTAGTTTGGTTGAGTCGGGTCCCTGTGATGTTTTGGTGCGGTTCGGTACAGTGTTGGGTTCGGTTTGGGTGCCAACTAAAGTACGAGGGCGTTACGGTCTATGGACATTAAGTGGTGACTTGATATTAAATACATAGGTTTGAGAGAGAGGCCGATTTTGGATCTTGACGGCGTTTTCCTTACTTGCTTAAATATATTTATTTACTTATTTTTTATGCATGTCTTTGAGCATAATGATGATGCTTGTGTTGAGTTTGGGTTGAGAGGTTAGCGGGTTTGGATCCGAGCTTGAGGCAGATGTGGGTTTAGCAAAAGAAGACGGTTGGGAGGGGATTATAAATCCCCCCCCCTCTCTAATCAAGTGAGTGGTCCTTCCTCCATTTTTCTTTTCTTGCCTTGAGCCATTTTCTTGGGTATTGAGAAAGCTTGTCGTTTCTCCGTTGAAAATTGTGTTTTCTCGTTGATTTCTCGTGTTTCCATGAGAGAGGAAACCCGAGGACCCCCCTTTTGTGGACCGACAGGCTTAGGATTGTCCTAGGGGTGATTGGCCAAGGTGGGTAAAAAGGGGTCGCCCTCAAGATGTTTGTGGAATTGCCTAAGAGGGTATGTGGTGTTTAATGAGGTTTAAATCCTTTAATGATGAATCTTGTTATATTCTTTTGATGTTAAATTATGTTTAATGTCATGTGAATAGAGTGGATCTTGATCGCGTGTTTTATGTTCTTGATGGTTCTTGTCTTATGAAGCATGAATGGTGATATGGATATAGAACTTGATGCATGTCTAATTATGTTAGTGAATAGATTTAGGAATAATTGCTGTTGTGATTTTCGTGTTAATTAATTAGACATGCTGAAATCTAAAACATGGTGAAATATCATGTTAGATTGTCATTAATGATGCTGAGATTTGAAATTGCGTTTGTAAAATGAGATGATTACTGAACATAGTCGTGTAACCTATCATTGTAATAAGAAAACATAGTCTGGAATCATAGGACACACTTTGGAAACCAGATTCGGCTTGGGTACACCAAAATTGGGCTCAAACTGTAGACTGAAAACAAAACTTAATTTCGGGAATTTAAATTTTAATTGTAGAATTAAAATTCAAGGGGCAGAATAAACTATTTAAGAGCCTACAAGAATCTAAATGCATGAAACAAAATCTTATGGGCTAATGACAATGCAAGTTTGGGGCGTCCGGAACGGGCATAGTGTGTTGCGACTTTTTCCCAGTAAGAACACCCATAGGACACCGTGGATGACACTTGACTTAGGTCTTGTGGGTGTCATATCTTTCATGAATGGCGGAGAGGCTAGATTAGGAACCGGTTTTGCGGGCTTGAGCCCGGAAGGTTGGATGGGTAAATCCCAACCTGTGTTTAAAAAGGAATAAGTTCGGATGGGCGAATCCCGATTATTCACACTTCTCTTTGGAATAAGTTCAGATGGGCGAAACCCGATTATTTCCGTTTCTTTTGGAATAAGTTCGGATGGGCAAATCCTGATTATTCCCATATGTTTCTTAAAGGGTATGTCATGGGATAAGTTCAGATGGGTAAAACCCGATTAATCCTCATAACCCTTGTGAGTGATTTGTATGCCTTTCGACATGGGTAGGCAAATAGGCCGGTTGTAAATTCACTGCTATGTGAATAGGATTGGCTTTGGGCATGAGATGGCCAAGTGGCCTGTTAGTTAGCCATACCACCAATTTTGCATTCTCCCTATATGAGACACGTGTATTTGTCTATATATGTTATATCTCTGTGGTTGGTTTTATGGTGAGGGTTGGTAGAACCGCTCACTGAGTTCCTTTGGACTCACCCTCATTTCTTTTCTTTTCTTTTTTTATAGAGCCTGACCAGCGAGGTAGGCTGGAGCACTTGGCGTGGCTGGAGGGCAGAGGAGCACCATTGATCTCATAGTAGTCCTAGTTAGGGGTCGTAGTCGAGTCTTGTTAGTATTTGATCATGCACTTGGTATTTTAGCATTCTTGGAGTTGTAGTCCTTAGGGGCATTCATATGTTTTATTTCAGATTCTGTTTCTTGAGAAAACTGATAAACTTTTCATCAATTATTTCTGCACTCTACTTGGTTTGTTGAACTTTATTTCTTAAAATAAAAATCGATTTAATTTCTTAGTTGTAATAAAACTTGTCTCGTATTTCCACTATGTTTTACTCTGAGTTGATATGTCCATGGGATAGGCTGTGGGGTATAGGCACGTACACCTTGGCCGAACACATGACGCTAAGATGGGGCATGACAATGTGGTATCAGAGCATGCGGTTCGGTCTGACTACGACCTAGAGTATGTTTACCGTATAGAGCATTGCTAGCGTGTCAGTATACGGTAGGATTGTGTTATGAGATCAATGGGCTAAGTCTACACCTCAACACAGCTTATGGTTAGTTTACTTTAAAGATTCAAGGGTGAATTGAATTATCTAATCTTGATGTTTTCTTTCTGGTTATTCTAGAGTGATGGAGGCTTTTAACGCCGCTTGGAGCGGTAGTGGTAGTAACTCCACAGAGCGCCAAGGTCGGGGTCGAGGCCGGGGCCGTAGGAGAGTGCAGGAGGCCCGGGAGGATGTGGGACAGGATCCCATTGTTGTGTAGTTGCAGGCCCGAGTGGCTGAGCTGACTAAGGCACTCCACAAGGAGCAAAGAATTGAGGCAGCAGCTGCAACTGGTGCCGACAGCACCCGTGACACTAGAGGTGGTCGAGCCAATGGTTAGAGTTCCTAGAGCACCCATGTATGCAGATTTTGTCAAATTCAGGCCATCGGAGTTTACAGGGACAAATCTGGGATACCCTCTATGCTTGATTTGCCTCTTGTGGTGTCTACGCGTACGGGCGATGTTGTGCTGGCAGAGATAGTCTTTCGGGGCTACGAGGTGGTCATTTGTGGGCTTGTATTGATGGCCGAATTGATACTCCTGCCGACGCTGGAACTTGATGTGATATTGGGCATGGACTGGTTGGCGGACCATTTTGCCTCAGTGGACTACAGAGCTAAAACTGTTACCTTTAGTAAGCCCGAATTGCCCCAGTTTACCTTCCAAGGTGAGGGAAGGGGAGACTCGATGGTGGCCATTTCAGCTCTCAAGGCCCGAAAGCTACTTCTAGGTGGTTGTCGGTCCTTCTTGGCCTTTATGTCTGTGGTTGAAGGAAACGGAGGTGCGGACAGGGATATTGAGGGGACACTTGTGGTACGCGGGTTCTTCGATGTTTTCCTTGAAGAGTTGCCAGGTTTGCCCCCAGAGAGGGAGATCGGGTTCTGTATTGACTTGCAGCCAGGGGTAAAGCCGATCTCCATTCCGCCTTATCGGATGGCACCAGTTGAGTTGAGAGAGTTGAAGTCCCAGATGCAAGAACTTCTTGATTTGGGTTTCATACACCTGAGTGTTTCGCCTTGGGGTGCTCCAATGCTCTTCATGAAAAAGAAGGATGAGACCTTGTGAATGTGCATCGATTACCAGCAACTTAACAAGGTGATAGTGAAGAATCATTACCCGCTGCCTAAGATTGATGACTTGTTTGATCAGCTTCAGGGGACTCAGTGATTTTCTAATAGTGACATGCGGTCAAGGTACCACCTGTTGAGGATCTGGGTTAGTGACATCCCTAAGACTATTTTCAAGTCGAGGTATGGCCATTTTGAGTTCCTGGTTATGTCCTTTGGGCTGATAAATGCACCAGCAGCATTTATGGACCGGATGAATCGAGTGTTCAGGGAATACCTGGATAGATTTGTGATTGTATTCATAAATGACATTCTAATATATTCAAGGAGCAGGGAGGAACATACTGAGCATTTGAGGATGGTTTTGTAGACTCTCAAGGAGCACAGGTTATATGCCAAATTTTCCAAGTGTGAGTTTTGGCTAGAGAGTATAGAGTTCCTTGGCCATGTGGTATCGAGGGATGGGGTAAAGGTGGACCCCGCGAAGATAGAGGCAGTCCAGAATTGGAAGCGAACGGTTAATGTCATAGAAATTCGCAGCTTCCTAGGATTTGCAGATTATTACAAGAAATTCATGGAGAACTTCTCCAGGATTGCAATGCCATTGACCCGTATGACTCAGAAGAAAGTCAAGTTCGTTTGGGACAGTAAGTGCGAGGAGAGCTTTCAGAAGCTCAAGGAATGTTTTACATCAGCACCGGTTCTAGCCGTACCATCAGGCTCTGGAGGGTTTGTTATTTATTGTGATGCCTCTCGAGTCGGTTTGGGTTGTGTTTTAATGCAGAATGGCAGGGTGATAGCTTTTCCATCCCGTCAGCTGAAGGTCCACGAGAATAACTACCCGACTCATGATCATGAGCAGGCTGCGGTGGTGTTCGCATTGAAGTTGTGGCATCACTACCTTTATGGCGAGGCATGTGAGATATACACTGATCATAAGAGTCTCTAGTATTTGCTCACCCAGAAGGAGTTGAATCTGAGGCAAAGAATGTGGCTTGAACTCTCGATGGACTATGACTGTACGATCATGTACTATCCAGGAAAAGCTAATATGGTGGTAGATGCCTTGAGCAGGAAGTCTTTGGGTAGTCTAGCGCACTTGGCAGTTAGGAGGAGGCCGTTGGCCCAGGATTTGGCCATGTGTTTGGATGGCGAGGCAGTCTTGACAGTGTGAGCATCTAGTGTGTTGGTGGCTCATCTGAGGGTGCAATCCACGTTGGTAGATATGCTGCGGGCAGCGCAGGAGGAGAATGTTTTTTGTGCACTTACTAAGTATTTGGCCAGGAGGGGTGATGTTGATAATGGTTTTGTGCACTTACTAAGTATCTAAGTGTCTGGTATGTCAGCAAGTGAAAGCCGAACATTTAAAGCCGGTAGGATTGTTCCATAACTTAGAAGTACCACAATGGAAATGGTAAAAAATAGCCATGGATTTTATGACAGTGTTGCCGAAGTCGGGAAGGAGTAATGATTCCATCTGGGTGGTGGTGGATCGCCTAACCAAGACGGCACATTTTATACCAGTCAGGATGACCTTTTCAACTGAGCAGTATGCGAGGTTATTTTTAGATCGGGTCGTCACATATCATGGTGTCCCTGTTATGATCATCTCAGATCGGGGTACTCAATTCACAGCTCGATTCTAGTAGTCTTTCCAGGAGGCTACCGCGGTAGAGGTAGATTCGGTAATATCTTATGAGGAGAGGCTGGTTGAGGTGCTAGACCATCAGATAAGAAAATTGAGATTCAAGGAGATTCCTCTGGTAAAGGTCAGGTGGGAGCACCATTCCGGGCATGAGGCCACCTGGGAGGGGGAGCAGGATATGAGGGAGCGATATCCTTCACTATTTGATAATTTGGTAAGTCCTTAAGCCTTGCTAAAATTCGAGGATGAATTTTCCCTAAGGAGTAAGGATTGTAATATCCGAGACATTATGGTAATTTTTATTATTTATCTTTGACTGTCTAGCGGGCTGATTCGAGGTCGAGCTGAGTCGACTCATGATCCAGTAAGTAGAAATATGATAGAAATATGAATTAGACATTTTCTTTACTTGCTTAAATAATTTTTTTTTTATCCATGTGCTTGAGCATAATGATGATGCTTGAGTTGAGTTTGGGGTTAGTCTGGGTTGAGATATTAGTGGTTTTGGATGCGGGCTTGAGGCGGATGTGGGTTTAGCATAAGAAGAGGGTTGGGAGGGGATTATAAATCCCCCCCCCCCCCCCCCCCCCCCAATCAAGTGAGTGGTCCTTCCTCACTTTTTCTTTTCCTGCCTTGTGTTCTTGAGCCGTTTTCTTGGGTATTGAGAAAGCTTGTCGTTTCTCCGTTGAAAATTATATTTTCTCGTCTATTTCTCGCGTTTCCATGAGAGAGGACCCCCCCCCCCTTAGTGAAGCGACAACCCTAGGATTGTCCTAGGGATGCTCGGCCTAGGGATGTTAAATCGTGTTTAATGTCAAAATCATAAATCTCGACATATTAAATTTATGATTTCATGTGAATAGTGTAGATCTTGATGGCGTGTTTTATGTTCTTGATGGTTCTTGTCTTATGAAGCATGAATGGTCATATGGATATAGAACTTGATGCATGTCTAATTATGTTAGTGAATAGATTTATATTTTTTTAATTTGTTATTGATGATGTTGTAATCTGGTTTGGCGATAATTAGGAATAATTGCTGCTGTGATTTTCGTGTTAATTAATTAGACATGCTAAAATTTAAAACATGCTGAAATATCATGTTGGATTGTCATTAATGATGCTGAGATTTGAAATTGCATTTGTAAAATGAGATGATTATTGAACATAGTCGTGTAACCTATCATTGTAACTAGAAAACATAGTCTGCAACCATAGGACACACTCTGGAAACCAGATGTGGCTTGGGTACATCAGAATTGGGCTAAAACAGTAGACTAAAAACAAAACCTAATTTCGCGAATTTATATTTTAATTGTAGAATTAAAATTCGAGGGAACAGAATAAACTGTTTAAGAGCCAACAAGAATCTAAATTCATTAAACAAAACCTCATGGGCTAATGACATTGCGGGTCTGGGGCGTCGGGAACGGGCATAGTGTGTTGTGACTTTTTCCTAGTAAGAACACCCCTAGGACACCGTGGATGACACTTGACTTAGGTCTTAGGGAGTCGTATGAGGGCGCTAAGACCGAATATGTTGGCATTATAGCTAGAGACCGCACTCGAGGGGTTCGGGCTGAGCTTGCTGAGGAGCATAAGGCGGAACCGCGTGTGAGGAGTCATATGAGGGCGCTGAGGCCAAATGTGCTGGCATGGTAGCTAGAGACCGTAGTCGGGGGATTGAGCCGAGCTCGCCAAGGAACGTAAGGCAAAACCGCATGCAAGGAGTCGTATGATGGCGCTGAGGTCGAATGTGTTGGTGTGATAGCCAGAGACCGCACTCAGGTGTTTGGGCCGAGCTCGCCAAGGAGAGTAAGACGGAACCACGCTCGAGGAGTTGTATGAGGGCACTGAGTCCGAATGTGTTGGCGTGGTAGCTAGAGATCACACTCAGGGGTTCAGGCTGAGCTTGCTGAGGAGTGTAAGGTGGAACTGAACGCGAGGAGTCATATGAGGCCGCTGAGGCTGAATTCTTTCGTGAGGACACAAGCAGGATTTAGGGATAGAGTACCCGTTTTAAAGCGGCGGGATAATCATAGAGGTGTGCTGAACATTCACAAAGAGAGATGTTAGGAATGGAATTTTATTTAAGAAATAAAGTAAATGGGCGTACAGAAAGAGTGCTCAGACTCGAGCTATATCAATGTTTTTTTATCACGACCTGAGTTTTTCAGTGATGAAGCTGTGGTTGCTTCTGCGTGCTTTGCCCTAGGTTCGATTTGGTCCCTTCAGTTGGTTGCTTGGTTTTTGACGCGAAGGACGTCTTCGGGCCGCTGTGATCGATCTCTTTTGGCTTAAGGCTTTCGTTATAGCACCATTGTACCTACTCCTGATCGGCGTGTAGAACACCTACCTTTGAAATGGGAAACTTCAATGCCCAATGGAGAGTGGAGACGACAGCTCAGATCATGTGATATGGGCTGGTGTAATACCAACAAAAAAAATATACAATTAATTAATTTAATTTTGGCTTCAGCAGGAAAGCCGTGGTGCATGGTCGGAGGTACGACTCATGCACAAATTAATAATTTTAATTGATTGTTTTTGGTCTAGTTTGGTTGAGTTGGGTCCCTGTGATGTTTTGGTGAGGTTCGGTATAACATTGGGTTCGGTTTGGGTGTGAACTAAAGTACGAGGGCCTTACGGTCTATGGACAATAAGTGGTGACTTGAGATTAAATACATAGGTTTGAGAGAGAGGCCGATTTTGGATCTTGACGGTGTTTTCTTTACTTGCTTAAATAATTTTTATTTTATTTTTTTTATGCATGTGCTTGAGCATAATGATGATGCTTCTATTGAGTTTGCGGTTAGTTTGGGTTGAGAGGTTAGCGGGTTTGGATGTGGGTTTAGCATAGCAAGAGGGTTGGGAGGGGATTATAAATCCCCCCCCCCCCCCCTTAATCAAGTGAGTGGTCCTTCCTCCCTTTTTCTTTTCTTGCCTTGTGTTCTCGAGCCATTTTCTTGGGTATTGAGAAAGATTGTCGTTTATCCATTGAAAATTGTGTTTTCTAGTCGATTTCTCACGTTGCCATGAGATAGGAAACCCGAGGACCCCCCTTTGTGGAGCGACAGCCCAAGGATTGTCCTAGGGGTGCTCGGCCAAGGTGGGTAAAAAGGGATCGTCCTCAAGATGTTTGTGGAATTGCCTAAGAGGTTATGTGGTTTTTAATGAGGTTTAAATCCTTTGATGATGAATCTTGTTATATTCTTTTGATGTTAAATCGTGTTTAATATCGAAATCATAAATCTCGGCTTATTAAATTTATGATTTCATGTGAATAGAGTGGATCTTGATGGCGTGTTTTATTTTCTTGATGGCTCTTGTCTTATGAAACATGAATGGTGGTATGGATATAGAACTTGATGCATGTCTAATTATGTTAGTGAATAGATTTATATTATTTTAAATTTGTTATTGATGATGTTGTAATCTGGTTTGGCGATAATTAGGAATAATTGTTGTTGTGATTTTCGTGTTAATTAATTAGACATGCTGAAATCTAAAACATGCTGAAATATCATGTTGGATTGTCATTAATGATGCTGAGATTTGAAATTGTGTTTGTAAAATGAGATAATTACTGAACATAGTCGTATAACCTATCATTGTAACCAAAAAAACATAGTTTGGAACCATAGGACACATTCTGGAAACTAGATGCGGCTTGGGTACACCAGATTGGGCTAAAATAGTAGACTGAAAACAAAACCCCTAAAACAAAATCTAATTTCGGGAATTTAAATTTTAATTGTAGAATTAAAATTCAAGGGGCAGAACAAACTGTTTAAGTGCCAACAAGAATCTAAATGCATGACACAAAACCTCATGGGCTAATGACATTGCGGGTCTGGGGCATCGGGAACGGGCATAGTGTGTTACGACTTTTTCCTAGTAAGAACACCCCTATGACACAATGGATGACACTTGACTTAGGTCTTGTGGGCACCATATCTTTCATGAATTACGGAGAGGCTCAGTTAAGGAGCCGGTTTTACAGGCTTGAGCCCGGGAGGTTGGATTGGTAAATCCCAACCTGTGTTTAAAAAGGAATACGTTCGGATGGGCGAATCCCGAATATTCCCGCTTCTCTTGGAATAAGTTCGGATGGGCGAATCCCGATTGTTTCCATTTCTTTTGGAATAAGTTCGGATGGGCAAATCTCAATTATTCCCATATTTTTTTTTAAGGGTATGTCATGGGATAAGTTTGGATGGGTAAAACCCGATTATCCTCATAACCCTTGTGAGTGATTTGTATGCCTTTCGGCATGGGTAGGCAGATAGGCTGGTTGTAAATTCACTGCTATGTGAATAGGATTGCCTTTGGGCATGAGATGGCCAAGTGGCCTGTTAGTTAGTCATACCACCAATTTTGCATTCTCCCTGTATGAGACAGGTGTATTTATGTATATATGTTATATCTTTGTGGTTGGTTTTGTGGTGGGTGTTGGTAGAACCACTCATTGAGTTCCTTTGGACTCATCCTCATTTCTTTTCTTTCTTTTTTTTGCAAAGTCTGACCAGTGAGGTAGGCTGGAGCACTTGGCGCGGCTGGAGGGCAGAGGAGCTCCATTGATCTCATAGCAGTCCTAGTTAGAGGTCATAGTCGTGTCTTGTTAATATTTGATCATGCACTTGGTATTTTAGCATTCTTGGAGTTGTAGTCCTTTGGGATATTCATATATTTTATTTCAGATAATATTTCTTGAGAAAACTGATAAATTTTTCATCTTTTATTTCCGCACTCTACTTGTCTTGTTGAACTTTATTTCTTAAAATGAAAATCAATTTGATTTCTTAGTTGTAATAAAACTTGTCTCGTATTTCCGCTATATTTTATTCTGAGTTGACATGTGAATGAGATAGGCTGCGGGGTATAGGCACGTACACCCTGGCCGTTCACGTGACTCTAAGATGGGGCGTGACAATATCTCTTAAAAATCTCTGATATTTTCATTATGATGTTCATAAATTTTCTTATATTTTATTGCATAAAACGGGAATAATAGGGCCGACCGCACTAGGGTTACCCTAGGGTTTTAGGGTAGGCCAGGTATAGTCTGTTGTGTAATTTAGAGACATCGATAACATCATAGGCTTTTTGTTCACTTGGTAATGGCATTACCTTCACAAATTAGTTTATGAAATAAATTGTAGGGTTGTACACGTATGCAAAACCCTTAACTTCTACCCTACATTTTAGAGCCAATCCTGTAAAACACGAGTTTGTGGAAAAATGGTAAAGGCTTGGCTTACCTACTTGACATGAGGTTTTGTTATGTTAATTCATGATTAAATAGTAGGTTTTTGACATATGAATGGTAGGGAAATATTAGTTTAAGGGTAGAGACTTAACATGGACATATAGGCCGGTATCAAATTTTGTTATCTACTCATGTTTTCTCAAACTTAGGCACATAGACATCTAATATGAGTGAATCTGAGTATGTCAGTCACGTTTTGGACTGAAAATGAGGTTTCTAAGTAACTTTGTTAACTTATGTCAAAGAGATACTTAAGTATACATAAATCATATTCTTGACGAAATTTTTTAAAACTTTAACATGAGAAACTAGATTTTTCAAGGAATCTACAAGTTTAAGAATGAGTATAAAATAAGTTTACTAGAAATTTTTAAAATTCCTAAAAGTCCAGTGGAATTTTCGTAAGTATCAGGTATTTTTTCAAAAGTTATCAATTTTGATTCAAACTTTCCAGACATAGCTGAATGATCATTTAAAATGCATGTGTCAAGTTTGAACTCAAAATGAATTCTCTAAGTCTATTTTTCAACCTATCTCGATTTCAACCAAAAACCGATATTTCAAGTTATCGTTCAAGATATCAAAATCATTTCAAGAAATGATTTCACTCGAAGAATAGTGAGAATGATTTAGAAATGGAATCAAAATAGTATACACAAAATTTCATTTGATGTTTTCGTTGAAAAATCGAAGTATCGAAAATATTGATATTTCAATAGGGTGATACTTTACATTTCTGAAATCCAACTTCAAAATTCCACTATAAATCATATTTTTAATGAAAAATTCTGAAATTTTTACTGAAAAAACTAGGTTTTTCAATGAAGATGCAGTTTTAGGAATTAGTTAAAAATGATTTTTCTATATTTTTCTAGACATAACTGAAAATGCTAAAATTTCAATGGCATTTTTATAATTTTTAGTTATTTTTCAAAACGTGTTCAGTTTTCATTCAAACTTTTATGACACCACATAATGGTCATGTAAAGTGTGTATGTAGTTTGAGATGAAAATAATGTCATTTGGTCAAGATTTCAATGTAGCATGATTTCATTCAAAAAAATAAGCATGAAATGGCTTAAGTATCAAATTTTTATCTACTCATGAGATTTTAATCATTTATCATTCATAATCAATCATAGGCATAAAGAAATCATTTTATCAAGAATATTGAGGTGTTAAACAAGAATTTGCCGAAATGAAAACCATACCTTATTTCTTGAGAATTTTCATTTACTTTTCAATTTTCATCAAAATAGCCTTCCATTTTTAATAACTTGTAGTAATCAACATTAGTGGAATAATGAAAATATAGCTACATGCCAGCTATCAAACTAAATAGCCAAGGTAAAATGAAATTTTCATTTGGGAGTTTCAATCTAAGCTAGATAGTGAGAAATTCGTTTCAAAGAAATCATTATGAAACCTAAACGAATTCTTCAAAACATGAATTATTTGAAAATTAGATCTCCATCCCTTATTATTGGTTGAAAATTGAAAGGTCATAATTAGCCTACGATTTAGAACCGCAAGATCGCATGAGCCCGTTATAGGCTACAAAGGTCTCCAAAGAGACCGGAAATCAAAAATCAAAATCAAATTTTCAAAATCTATTATCAAGAGCGGTAGAAACAACTCTATTTAACCATGTATCAATCACTCCAATTATTGATGAACTAATCAAGAAATGAGATAATACCGAAATAGTTTTGATGCCAACTTTACTTAAAGCATCAAAGTAGCTTGTGTGTAGCTCCCCCTATAAAAGAAGATGAGACTTTTGGTACCCAAATAGCTTTGAATCCTTGGGGGTTAGAAGCTTTTGGAACCCAAATTGCCCTGACATTGGGGTTCCTCTTACAAGCACAATCTTTTATCATATTCCCATAAGTACCACAACAATAGCATTTTCCACGAAAGATGTGCATGAGCATGTGAATGCTTAGCATAATGAAATGAACTCCTAGGATTTTTAGCATGTGAAGTAAGAAAGTTCCTAGATTCTAGCTTTTTCATTTTTTCATTCAACACACATAATTCCTTCTTTAAAGCAAGCATACTATCATTTAGATGTTTAATTTGCATGCTCAAAAATTCATTTTGTTTCTCACATAGGTCATTAGCAATTTGCAAGTCACTATTCTTTTTCTCTAAAGCTAATTTATCAACCTTAAGATTTTCCACTTCATTTTCCAACGCAAGTAAATCATTATCTAAATGTTTGTTTCCATTTTTTAATTTTTCTAGTTCCTTTTCAAGAGAATCATATGATGAAAGCAAGGAGACATTTTCATTCTCTAATTTAGCATTTTTCTTTTGAAGTTCTTTAAAGGATTTTCCAACAATCCTAAATTCATCATGCAACATATCAATCTCATTTTCAAGTTCATCTTGTGTATAGACTTTGTCAAATATAGTAATGGTAGGGATTACCTCATCATTTAAGGCCACAAAGCAAAGATTTCCCTTTTCTTTTTTGGATTCTTCACATGATGAAGGTTCACTTTCATCCCATGTTGCCATATAAGTCTTCTTCTTTTTCTTTGATTTCTTTTTTATTAAGGGACAATTTTTCTTCTTGTGTCCCTTCTCTTGGCAAAGGAAGCACCTAAGTTTTCGTTTCTAATTCTTGCTTGTGCTCCTTTTGCTAGAAATGCTATGGTCATCAAAAGAGACATTAGTAGTGGGTGGATGACCATTGTCATCACCACCTTCAATATAAGTAGTAATCTCTTCGGTCTTAGCATAATCATATAATATATTCAAGGTAGCCCATATATCAAATGCGGATGAACAATGTATAACATTTTCAGGTATATCATTTGAGAATGAGCAATATAGAAAATGCATTGTTTTAGCATTCAATTCAAATAATCTAACTTGCTCTAGAATCCAAGCATTTATATCAATAGTGGGTTCAATATATTCATTTTTTAGCATGCACCATAGGTCTATAATTTGTGTTTTGAGGAAAGCATACATCCTACTCTTCCAAACACCAAAGTTGGTCTCATCAAACCTAGGTGGTGTAGACATAACAAATTCTAGTGTCATTCTCGGATCGAGGCTAGAGGTAGTAGAGACGGTGAAATCTCAAACTATGATCCGTTCTGATACCAAATGAAAGGTGTTAAGGCACATTAGAGGGCGGGTGAATAGTATAAGTCTAGATTCTATCCCCACTTTAAATTTTAATCTAAATGCGGAAGCAATATAAGTGAATGAGAACACACAAAATCAAACAACGCTAACAAGTTGATTTATAGTGGTTCAGCCCCAATGTCTACTCCACTACCTTGGCTCACCACCAAGGATTTCACAACCATTTGTATTAACTTTCCCTTTCCTTCTAATGAGGGTCTACCAAGGCCTTATCTCTCACACTAGAGAGCGTGTCTGCCTCAAACCTAAGGAACACTAAAGTTACAAACAAGTGAACCCAAGGTGTGTCAACCACACATTCTTACAAACACAAGTAAACAATGTAACAAGAAATAATAAGAAAATACAACAATAATTGAGCAATAATCAAAACAATGAACTACTTAGCTCCAACACAAGATCCTAGCTTTCTCTCGATGCCTTTGATGATGAAACTCAAGGTTGAAGGCTCAATCAAGAAGGTAGAAGCTCAAAGCTAGGGCTTTCCACAAAGCTTTCCACAAAGATTGGCTTAAAGAAGCTTAAGGATGATCAATAGATGTCTCATGAAGTGAAAACATACATTGCTCTCTTTCTTCCTCTTTTTGGAAATTCCTATTTGTTACTATACTATGATTAATCTCATATACTGTAGCAGACTAACAGTTTTACAAGGAATGTTCTACTATACTTTCAAGAGTATGCTTCTAAACTGTTTTCTATTCTTTGTAGCTTCTGGCTGTTGCTCGCAAGAATGGTTTGGTAAGTCATCAATTATGAACTCTTTGACTTTCCCCTTCTCCAGAATGTTGAATTATCTATTAATCTATGGGTATCAGGTTGATTTTATCAATCCTCTAAATGGAGAGGTTTTAAATAGTACTAAAATTGATCAATCAAGATCACCGGATAACTCTGTTCAAGATGATCACGTTGCTGGTTTTCATCTCTTCAAAACAAAGGGACATGATTCTTTTTCCAGATCAACTTAATACTTTAGTTCATAGCTTATTGCAAAAATTGATGTGAGCTTGTACCTTGGCATTTAGTTAAAGTGCTTTATTTTTTAGGCTGAGTTATGTTCAAATTTGTTGATGTGAATTAATGTCTTAGTGAAGAAACTAAATGAGTAAAGTCTCATATTTTTGATGTGTTGCACAAAAGTAGGCAATTTGAAAAAAATCACAAAGAATTAAAAGGAATTGCTAGAGAAACAAAATAGAGAATCTTAAGTTTTAAGAGATTGTTGACTATTCTTTGGTTTGCAAACTTTTATTTTTTGTTTCAGTTTCATGGAAGATCAAATTAATAGTTTTGATGTTTGCCAGTGATAATATAAGATGCTTTTTTGGCATATGTATTCGAATTATTGAATAAGAACTTTTTAGATAGTACCACTCTAGCTTCAGCATTTACTCTAATTTGAGATATTCACACAGCTTCAATATATAGATAGCTGAAACTTGAGCTGAATGAGGTGGAAGTTATGGTAGATCTAGAAGGCAAAATTGAGCTGATGGGGAACCCGAATTCTCACATGCACATGCATCTATATACAAGAATGGATGTTTTAGTCATCTATGATCAGCAGTATTACATATTACTTTCTAATAGTGATATTTAATTGCATGCTAAGTCATATTCACTTAGTGTATGTTTTTCAGAGTGGCTTTATTGCTTGCTTGTTTGGAAAAGGGAAATGCTTGCTTGACGTCCATTGCCATCAAAGATGAGCCACAAGATTCTGATATTTGTTCTCCTATGACTTGGAATGTATGCTCTGCTGGTAAAATACTATGTAGTGCAGTGGATAAAAGTGAGAGTTATGCTTTATTTGGAGGGTAAGTAATCAATGTCCATTGACTAGCAGAATTGTATATTTTATTGCAGTCATCTTCATGGGTCAAACCAGCCCGTTTTTCTGAAAGCCTGAAAAACTGGCCAACATGTGACTGAATTGTTTCTTGTTCTTATTTTTCTTTCAGGAAGGGCGTTGAATTGAACTTGTGGGATCTTGAAAACTGTAGTAAGAGCTGGACTGCAAAACCTGTGAGTCATTTCATTCTTCTTACTGAATGATAAGGAGGAAGTGTTGTTCTATTTCTTTTATTGATTACTAAGGTTCTATCATTTTGCTCTTGGTCCCCGTGAAGCCTCCTTCAAATAACCTCAATATATTCTGTCCTACTTGGTTTACTGCTGCAACTTTTTTGAGTGAAGGTGATCATCGGAAAATTGTGGCTGGCACAAACAATCAACAGGTATAGTTGTTCAGGATCTTATTGCAAAATACAAGCTAAAAAAATAAAAGAATATGCCTCTATTTTGTGCATGATTTTATGACAAGTGTTGATCCCTCTCTCTATATGTATGATATAAAATAATATTTCATTGCTTTCTCTAATAATTGGTTCGAGGTTACTCTTATTTGTCGGAGTTCATATTTTGTGATATGTTCGTCTCTACGATACTTCAGCACAAAGGAGACCAGTTATATCAGTCAATTTTTGTGAATCTGCAGTTAGAGCAGTATGTGAAGATATAGATGGATATACAGTCTACGTAGGCAATGGTACTGGGGATCTTGCTTCATTTGATATGAGAACAGGTATGCTAACTCTACAAATTCTACAAGTTAACTGTGCACAGTGCACTGCAGCTATGGTTTTAACTATATGTAGCTGTTTCTTTTACTTATCTTTTACTTGTTGCTTCTGGTGGCCATATTTTATGAGATCTCTAATCGTCTATCGTCTAATCGTCTATGGTTTTACTATGTAGTTATAGCACTGCAGCTATCATATTTTATGAGATCTTTTACTTATCTTCTGGTGGCCATGTTTCTTTTACTTGTTGCTTCTGGTGGCCATATTTTAACTATAACTGTGCACTGCAGCTATGGTTTTGAAAAAAATGGTCTATCGTCTTTTTTATTTCACCAGATATCTAAGTCTTTTATTTTCATAGGTATTTTCAGATACCCTGCTTCTTGTTCCATGTTCCTTAGCAAAGTTGTGTAAACCTATTAAACAAAGTTCTGCAGTGTATTTCGTTCACGAGCCTTCTTGACTTTTATGCTGTCTCATGGACATTTCTTTCTCATCTTTCAATATCAGCATTTTTTGACCTAACCTTTCTATTGAACTGAAAGTTGTGTTATAACTACCCTATAATAGGGGTGGCAATTGGTGCCGGGCCGGCCCGGCCCGATAAAATTTCGGGCTTGGAGTCACTAGCCCGGCCCATTTGGCCCGATAACACGAAAAAGAAACCTAGATCAGGCTGATTCATGATATCGGTCCGATTAGGCCCAATAGCCCGATAACATGAATCGGCTATTGAAATTTAATTAAAATGTACATGGAATATTCCATATTCTGAACTCATGTTGAATGACAAGGCTTGGATGTTTCTGCTGCAAGAGACAAGAATGAAAATTGAAATAAATAAATAAAATGTTTGTCAAAGAGTAGTTGACTAACTATCGGCAGACACAAGTCCACAACACAACATGTTGACTATCGGCAGACACAAGTCCACAACACAACATGTTGACTATCGGCAGACACAATACAAAATCAATCTGGCAGAAATTAACAACACAACACAGAATCGATAGTGCCGGTCCGATAGCACTTGGCCCGGCCCGGCACGTTAAGTGTTCGGACCATATCGGGCCGGCTTAAAAATGGCCCGAACCCGATAAGAACTGGCCCGAGCTATCGGCCAGGTCGACAATTGCCAGGTCTACTATGTAATAGCTGTTGTATGTCAAAGAATGTAGCTATAGCAAGCAATATTGGAGGCAAGCAGTGGGTTGTTAAAACCTTTTACTTTAAGACAAAATATTTTGATTCAACATGAATTAATAATATGGAACCAGGACTATTTAGTTACACCATCTGCTATGACATTAAATGTTCACATGTGATACTACAGCATGTTCTATTTATTGAAGGTGTGGGTATGCAAACAAAGGAGGTTTACAACTTTAACTTGCATTGCTCTCTCAATTGAAGTAGATGATTGTGATTTCTGTCATCTATTGTTAAATCTTTATAAGTCTATTTGTTTCTCTATTAGAAAGTCATGCTTACTGCTGATACTGCAATGATCTTGTGCACTTTGAGATTGAAGTGCATCAGGAGTTCTTATGAATTGAGAGCCCATTTGGTACCCTGTATAAGGCCTATGTATAATATTATCATAATACTATACAATGTTTGGGAAATCTTAAATGATGTATTAATTAATACGAGGATTAGAAATAGTACCTCAAATGGTGTATAATAATACACTATGAGACCCATCATTAGGCTGTATTAGAAAAACAACAATTTCCCAAAATCGAACTGAAGTGAAAATTTCCAAATTCGGATTATGGAGGTGAAAATTCTCAATTCCGAAACGTAATATTTTGGATACTCATTTTACCCCCGACCAAAGTCTCTAACTGATTAGAATCTTTGGCCGAAAATTTAAAAAATATATATATAAATTTAAAAAAAATAATTTTAATTCATGAAATGTTTTTTAATGATAAAAAAGAGATGTTAGAGTCTAAATATTTTTTTTCAAACTCTCTAATGTATTAGAGACTTTTATATAAAGTCTATAAATGTCACGCCCCAACTCAGGGTACGCGTGACCGGCCAGGGTACGAGTCAATACCCCGAAGCCTACCCTATGCACTGACTAACAACTCACAAAAACATAAACATAACACATCAAGTAATGACCAAAACAAACGATAACAACTTTTATTAAAAGTTCAAAACCAGTTTGATCACACCAAGTTCTAAAACACCATAAGTTTCAAATAAACATCCGAAAGTTTTTCCAAATAAACATTTCAAAGTTTTTACAGAAATAAACCCAGTGCATACATCAGACTCTAACAAACACGACTACGACTAGTTAATGCCAACTATGAGATTTGCACCCACGCCTGCTCTGCTGTGCGCCATGCTACCAAGCCGTACCTCACTAGTCGGGCTCTGCAAAACAACAAGAAAGGAAAATCGTGAGTTCACGAGGAACTCAGTGAGCGGTTCTTTCGAACCTCCACTTAAAACCTCGGCAATCACATATATAAGGAAGTTGTCAAATCACATTCCATAAATAATCAGTGAGCCAAAACGAATGAGTGGCTGAACCGGCCTCTCGGGCCCATATCCATGATGCAAGCTCGGCCAATAACGGCCTAAGGTATATATGGAAGGTACAGTCCTTCCTCTACTTGACTCGGCCGGTCGGCCTACTCAAACCAGCCCCTACGGGCTCCTCATTTAGAGACTTTTATACTTTGGATCCGTCAACTAGGATGGCCACTAGTTTTAGTGATCCTCCGGGTTAGGGATAGCTAGTCCCAACCCACTTGGGTCTACCGTCAGCGTGGCCCACTGACGAAATCTCAAGACCCTCCGCCACTCGGGTCTAACACCTAGCGGGCCCGCTGGTGCAATCTCAAGACCCTATAAACCGCTGAGTCGTGTGCTTACCATCCGGCTAGTGACACTTCTCAGTAGACCATCAACCACAACCCAAACCAGGTTGCACAAGTATGTTGTGTTTTGCTTTCCGGGCATTGCCCATATTCGACCCCTTACCCTAGGGTCTCATTGTTTCCTTAAATGAAGCACCTAGTGTATGTGTCTTGTATCTAAGTTAAATGATACCACAAGTCATCTAAACCATTCTTCCTAGAATGAGCAAACTCGCCGACTATGTAGGCACTCGACTTACCATTTCCACATCACTTACCAAAGTAATTATGGATAGCAACATCATGAAGAAACCGAATTGAAGAGTAAATAATGTAGTGGTTAAACCAATATGGAACATACACTAAGCATAGCAACAATTAAACATGATATGAGCAATTAAATGAAACCTTTCTTGACTACATATACCATATGAGCATTGGCAAGAACATTTCCAAAATGATAATATAGATCTATCACCAACAATTCATAACATGAATATGAATTAACATTAACATGAATATGAATTAACATTAAATGAAGGGATATGAACAACTACACAAAATCATTCGTTTCCTCCCCCTTACCCTTGATCGACCGAAGCTTGGGCAAGGTAACCCTTGCTCGGCCGAACCATCTATGTGGGAAGGGGTGGGAAATTATGCATTTTAACAGGTTGAACAGTAAACAAAAAAAATACAATTTCATCTAACATTAAGTATGGAAGTGCGAGTTAAAGCGATATAACAAGAGATCCAACAATTCAATACAGGCAGCCCCGCGTCCCCCCCCTTTGCACTGCTCGGCCAACTCGAGCAGGGTAGTAACCTGCTCGGCCGAACCCCCTAGGGGTGGTGGATTTGGTTATGGCGGCAATACGAGTATCAATCCAAAGCCTAAAATATAACGATCATAAGACGATGCACGAGTTGCGAAACGAGCGAGGAAATTGAGAAAAATTTCGATATGCCTTTCCCCTTTTTCCTCAACTCGGTCAGCCCTCAAAACTGAGAAAATCGACACGATAAAATACACGAGATCATGGTATAACAGCGATTAAAGTTCTATCAAAAAGAATCACAACGATCGACAAGAACTCGCGAAGAAAACCCCGATTTCACATCTTATAGGGCCGGCCACCCGCCTCTCCTAAAAATCTACTCTAACCACTCACCTTGATCGGATCATGAAGAAACCTTGATGAAAACGAGATTCTGATCTCCGCGAGCTCGTCGCGAACTCGGCGTCGACAAGATCTCCTCCTCCTTCTCTCCCTTTCTTCCTCTTGATGGGCTGCGTGCGGCTCTCCCTTTGAGCCGCACGGGTGGCTTGGGTGAGGGGTTTTATTCCCCTCATCCAATGACCTATTTGCCCCTCACTTGACTTAACTTTTACTCGATTCAATCAGAGTCCGATTCGGACTCCGATCCTATCCGCACTCATGAGTCGAACTCGACTTTAATAAGACATCATAAGCAAGAAAGGAAATAACCATTGAGCTAATTTAAACTTCATATTTCCATGGGTCAGGTTATACCTTCTACTCGATGTGATTTCCGCGGCTCGACCCGGCTAACCTCCGATCCGGTGCGCTGCACCAAAATAGATTTTTATATTAGGAAATTTTTTGGGTCTTACAATAAAACTAAATTTAAATTAAAAACTCTGAAATATTTTAATGAAAAATATTTTTTGAACCACAACACCTCTTTTGTATTATAAAAAAATTTATTTCATTAATTAAAATACTAATGAGTTAAAATTTATTTCATTAATTAAAATACTAAGTAGTTATAGAGGCTCATTATACATGTCTGCACCAAACATAACATTTTATAATAATAGTACAATACGAGTTAGTACTATACAAGTTAGCTAATACAAGCTAGTACTCTACACAATAAGACACCAAACTAGCTCAACTTTCTTCAACTATATTTCTGCTTAAGCTAGGTTCAATTAACAATTTGTTTGAGCTTTTCGTCAATGAAGTGAACTAGTAAATCGTCTGGTATAAAGATCTTCTTTGTCCATTCTTATCTACTCACTAATGGATTTCTCAAGCATTTTAATGAGGCCTGCTTTCATATGTTAGAAATGGCAATTTGAGCTTGAGGCTAGGACACAGGAAAAGTTTTAAATGAGGATTTTAAAGAAACAAACATGTGTAATTAGATACCTTCTGTTAAATCATTTGCTTGTCTCTCATTTTAGTTTATTAGATTTTAGCAACTTGCAGTTTTCCAACAGTTATAACTTTGAAATGGCTTTGTAAAGATTTCTGCTTATATTTTCTCCTAGTCTTAGATATAATGCCTTCTATCACCTCTTAGTTCCATAAATGCCAATTGGTTTCCTCTCTTTCAGGAAAATTGCTGGGATGTTTTATTGGTAAGTGCTCCGGAAGTATTAGATCAATAGTAAGGCATCCAGAATCTCCTATAATAGCATCTTGTGGTAAGAGCTATTGCTTCTCAGACATTTTTGTATACTTCTATGCAGTAGCTGCTAACATTCCTCAAAAGAAAAATAAGAGAAGGAAAACATACTGTTCTATGTTAAAGCATTTCATTCTAAATCCAAATATATTGATAATTGATTGGGTAATTCTGATAACTAAAATATCAATCTTTATGTACTCTATGTCACTTTAGGCCATTAAAGCTTCATTCTCTAGTAGTTTTTGAAAAACAAAATTTTTTAGGAGTTGTAGCATGCAAAATCAAACTTGGTTTTTTTACTTGTGTTAATTACAATATTAAAAGTCGACATTGTAAAGATGTTTTTTGCTCTTACGTTGTGATAGTTCTGGTGCATTTTTACACTCCACATTATACACTCCAATCTGCTTTCTCTAAGTTGACATAGTTTTGCTAGTGCCGAACCTTATCAAGTCTTATTGATTTGTAGGTTTAGACAGTTATTTGCGTGTGTGGAATGCAAAGACCAGACAGCTTCTCTCTGCGGTACGTATAACTACTATCGGTTCTTAAATGGATATTGGTTCAACAAAAGTTACAGTATTTCATTGGGTTTATGCAGTGATTGAACTTTTTTTTAAAGGAAACCTATGTTTTGTGAACAACTTTTCAATTCATAGATTCCAGAAGTTATTAACATTAACTTGGATGACCTTTAAATTTATCTACAATCATGGGGTAAATTATCAACTGAATGAGTATTGGTTCTCTATTTTGCATGGGAATGTTTTGGTTAAGAGCATCCCATGCTCTATCATAAAATACCATGGGAGAATTGCTGAGTTTCACTACCATGATGCCATATTGCCATCTCCACTAATTAAGATATTAACTTTCTATAAGTTAATACCTTTATAACCTTGCACACTGGAGAAATGTAAATGCAAATGAACTTGTACATGCAAACAATGTAGCCTTCTTATTGGTTCAATGCATCTTTTCCATATTTTTATTAACAATTAACTTCTTACAAAGGGCAACATGCAATATTTTTTGGAGCATTTTAGAAAAATGAATTTCTGAAAGTAACTCGCATATTCAAACAAGATACCTTTCATTTGTTTATATCTACCAGTTGTTTGAGTGTAGTTCTTTATCATTTGAATATATAGGTCTTCCAGAAGCAACATCTCACAAATGTAGTGATCGATTCACATTTCTCAGATGAAGGTATATATCTACTATTTTTAGATTTTTAGCTTCTGTTATCAGATGCAATTTTGTTTCATTTGCATTTTCTAGATATTCAAGTAACTTGATCCTTCTCGAAATTTTCATGGAAATTTTACTAATTATGCTATGTGGTTAACTTAAGTAATTTGCTACTGTTCTTCTTGCTATTTATACTTGAGTCCTGAACCACATGGTGAAAAGGGAAGTTAGGCCGCCTTACAATATTGTCCAGCTTTTATGCAAATATTTTCGAGGAATTTCTATTCAAACTAATAATTTATACAAACATCTCTAATGGTGTTGGAAGTTAAGGTAGTAGTCATCAAAAGGTCTTTAGGGATATTTTAGTCATTTTTACTATTAATTCTTTTAGATTACTATTTGCAACTAGATCAAGCAGGTTATTGTCATGGACTCATAGGCCTAGAGTGATTTGAAGATTGCACTTGTTAGAGTTGAATTTTCAACGAGAACAATATTATATTTTGAGAGTCTTGGCTAAGAAATATTATATTACTTAGTGGTTTCTCATTAAGGGTTTTCTTTAGAATTTTAAGGGGCTATATTAAGTAAATGAGCAAACATTAACAAAAATTGAAGTGAAATTTTTATTTGTCATGTATGTATGTTAATATGGTAGTGTCCGTACAACGACAATATGGCATGTCATAATCAATTTAACATGGAGCCTAATGTCAACTTAACAATTGGATAAATTTGTTAAGAAATTGATAATTGATAAATATTTTTGTTATATACTTGACTTTTGGATATACTCATTGAAGTTTGAATAATTTAGGATGTATAATGTATCCGCCACTGCAGAAAGAGGGGGGTGGGGCATATTCCCCCCTAATGTTTTAATTTTTCATATTTGTATATAGGGCAAACGACAATTTTGCCCTCCCACAATTTAAAAATGGCCCCCCTTGTCCTCCGTAATCCCTAAAAAATTATTGGTAAGTTTATTTTTGATGTAGTTATGGTAATTTAATTTGATTACTTGTATACGATGTAATTATGCTATTGTAATTGTTATTGCTTAGGTTATGTTAATTTTTATCCAATGATCATTTGAAAACATGATAATAAATTAATTTTATAATATGTTCAAGATATAAAAATTATAAATATATATATATATATATATATATATATATATATATATATATATATTAGTAGGGGTGAGCAGAATTCCCCGATTCACCGAAACCGAACCGAAACTGACCGAACCAAAACCGATTTAACCGAACCGAATTTACCGAATTAATTTCGGTTCAGTTTTCGGTTAAAGGAAATTAATATTTCGGTTTTGGTTCGGTTCGGTTCGGTAAATTAACCGACAGTTCGGTTAATTTACCGAATAAACCGAATATATATATATATATATATATATATATATATATATATATATATATATAATGAAAATTACAATATATACTGATGTTTGCCTTGGTGGTTAAGAACAATTTTAATCTTCCTGACTGCCCAGGTTCGCATCCTGGCGTTTGTTATTATTTATTTTATATTCGATTGTATATATAATATATGTTAATTGGAAGTAAATAGATAATAGAGTTTGCTAAGATGGTTAGAGGGATAAAAATAGAGATGTGGTTGCATGCTGCCTGGGTACGAGTTTTAACAATGTAATTTTTGTAAAAAAAATTGGTTATTTTTTTATTTTTTTAATTTGGTAAATTAATCGAACCGAACCGTTGCTCACCCCTATATTTTAGAGTAATTATCTGAATATATCATGTACTATCGACTTTATTTCAAATGTATCCTGAACTTTGACTTCTCCAAATTGCATCCTCAACTATCACATTTGTATCAATTGCATCTCTCCGTCAAATTTTCGTTAGTTACCCCGTTAATTGTGTGACGTGGCATGCACATGTGGATTAAATTTTGTTTTTTTATTCGAAACTGATTAAAAAATTATTATTTTTTAAAAACCTTTTTGATGTCCACATGTTCTGCACACATGGATTCAAAAATTATTTTGTTAAAAACAATATGAATAAAAAATTATTTTAAAAAAAAACTATTTTGTCCACATGTGAAGCATCTTCCCTCACCACTCTTCCTTTGGCGACGTTGGCATGCCGCCGCCGCAAGCGAAGTGAAAAGGATGGTGCGACTTCAACACGTCGATGGAGAGGACCTCTCCAGCTCGCCTTCAGCTCGATGGAGACGCCGCCGCCCCTCCTCATCATCCCCAACGTCGCCCTCAAATCCGTCATCATCTCTTGGTGCGCCCGTTGCGGCCAACTCCCTCCTCCCCTCCCCATCCCGCCCGAAGCCGCCGTCGCCCTTGTCCACCGCCTCATGCCCGAGGATCAACCTCCCCCTCCCTCTGCCACCGCCGCCCCCTCATGCCCTAGGATCAACCTCCCCCTCATGGTGGCAAAGGCGCACACAGCGGATAAGAGCCCCAGGAAGCCCACGTCTACGCAGACCACGACCACTTTCCTCTTCATCGCGAATCGAAACCCCACTTCCCCTTCTCTCTCCTCGATCTTCTGATACTGATACTGAAACCAGAGAGACTCGGCGTGGAGTGGTGGCTGAAGTAAGAGGGCGGAGGACTTACCGAGAACCGATGGCGCCTCCGCGACGACCTCCGACAGGTCGAAGTTGACGTCGTGCTGGACATTCGGGAATCGCTCCATGATCATGCGGAGGTAGGCGCCAGAGCTACCGCCAACGTCGACGAGGGTGTCCACACCGCCGAACTCGGTGGCTCCGTACCCGTCGAGCAGCACCTCCATGAATGGCTTCGACACCCTCTCCATGGCCCACTGCATCAGAGTGTTGGCTTCCTGGTCTCCTCCATAGTAGGCGTAGGCGGGCACTCTGTTGTTGGCGCAAGAGAAGGGCTCCGACCTGGCCGGGTCGAGCACCGCCTCATGGAGCCGCGGCCACGCGTAGATCAGCATGTCCTGGTGGTGCTGCAGCACGTAGGCGGCGTAGGAGGCCGAGGGTGCGGCCGACCTCGGTGAGGGTGTAGCGGCGGGCATCGGAGACCGAGGGAGGGGAAGGTTGATCTTGGGGCATGCGGCGGCGGACAAGTCGCACCGTCTTTTCCACTTCGTTGGCGGCGGCGGCCTGCCGGTATCGCCGAAGGAAGGGTTGTCAGGGTCCAGTGAAGATGCTTCACACGTGGACAAAATACATTTTTTTTTTAAATAATTTTTTATTCACGTGAGCACATGTGAACACTAAAAAGGTTTTGAAAAATAATAATTTTTAATTAATTTCAAATAAAAAATAATTTTTTTAATACACGTGTGCATGCCACGTCATAGGATTAACGAGATAATTGATGGAATTTTAATGGAGGGATGCAGTTGATACAAATGTGATAGTTGATGATGCAATTTGGAGAAGTTCAGAATACATTTTTGAGACAGTTCATAGTTGAGGCTATATTCAGGTAATTACTCTATATTTTAATATATTAATTATTATTTTATTTGGAAATATTAAAATTTTAATTTGCATTTAAATCTCATTTTAAGTATTTTTTCAAACTTATATTTTTAAATATTAATAGTAAATTTAAAAAAAGTCGCAACCCCTAAGAGCGGTGTCCTGCCTTCACCAATTGATAAACTATTATTATTTTGTCAATTATAATTTAAATAACCCTTTTATAACTTAGAAGCAATATATGTGTTATTTATAAGACAAACAATTTGATTTTGTTGTTGATAATCTAAGGCATCTTATGTTCATGGAGTAGATCTAGTAGGTCAATTACATCATTGAAAAAATATGGGCAAACAATTCTGTACACTTTGTTAATTTCTCTGTATGGTTAAAATGATAACAAATAGTGAAGTCCATAGATGTCTGGATAATCTACTCAGGTCTTACATCATAAGCTGATTAAAAAATGGAGCATGTCCTGATGCAAGTTGCAGATGCAGTAGTACACGACTATTGAGGTTTACTTAAATAGATATCCTCCTGCCATTGAGAATAATGCCTCTTGAAAAGCTATGATCTATATGTACAGCCTAATTGTTGTGCTGCCAATTTAATGAGACTACTGGGTCCACTCAATGGGTGAATTGGCCCGGAGGTCACTTCTCTTGTGATGGTAAAAATGCCAAACTGCGATCACAACATGTTTTATGCTCTCAGATATAGAGAAATGAAATGTAAGAGTTCCGCAGAGGCTATGCCTAAGAAAATAGCAAGTTTTTTCATGTTAGTTATAGTAGTCTATGTAGTCACATGCATTGTGCATTATGGTGATTTTATCCAATATATAAGGTGTTGCCATATGAGTTATGAAATATTTATTGCTGTCATTTTATCCTATGAAGTACTTAGTGTAGCAAGGAACACAAAGAATGTCCAACAGAAACAGTCGAGTAAATTGCTTGCCACCAGGAATATATAATACATGACCTAAACCCTGTTCTAGACTAGTTAATTCTTCTAATTTGTCATTTCCCCCCTCTAATGATTGCTAGCAACTTTACTTTTTTACTTACCAATTATGCAGTAGATTTATGCAGTATTTGAAATTTCTTCCACCAGGTTCTGGAGGTAATAACTGTGATCAATCAGATGATTTGCAAGTACGCAATGATACTGAAATAATGGATGATGAAGAAATGCCTGTCTCAGGCAGTATCAAATCATCTAAAATTAAGAGAGTAAGCAAAACCATGAAAATAGATGATGAGGAACTAGTTCCTATACCTGACAAAAGCAAACCCTCTAAAACAAAGAAACTAAGTGGCATCGAGAAAAAGAAGAGCAAAAATAGGAACCGGTACAATGATGAAGCCAGTGAAACCTTTGAATCAGAAGACAAGGATGAAGTGGTTCCTATCAAACGGAAAAAATCATCAGAAGAGCACAGCAAGACTCTGAAGCAGAAAAAGAGCAAGAAGGCTTTGCTACGAAGGCTTTTGGTCAATGATGGAAATTCAGTCTAATTTTAGAGTTCTGAGATGGGCAAAAGAAGGGAAAATCCCCCCATAAGCTGAAAGCATTCAGCTAGATGATTTGCTTGTTGTCTGATTTTGTGCGTCCAATGAAGGTAAGTGGCTTTGATCTCTATTGTTATATACTTTTAGAAGGTTTGATATCATCTTTCAAAGATGAATATAGAACTCCATGTGTTGCACCGATGAAGCTAAACATATTTAGGCATGTACATACAAAAGAGAATCTGATACAAACAAACTTGAACTGAGTCAATGCATTTAGGTTTAGTGACTAAAAATTGTGTTCCGTTCAATTTTATATGACAATAAATTTTGTTAGATCATCTTCTTGATGTTGGTGATAGCCACTTAAAGGCGAAAAGGTATAATTACTCAGGCATGATCTGTTGGATAAGGCAGAGATTTATTTTCTTAATAAGTAGCCAATATAATATACTACATCATATCCATCAGTTTGCTGAATCTTTTCTTTCATATTTTTTCGTTTCATTCAAGAACGTACCCTTGATAATGTTGTTAAAGATAATCTTTAGGAACTATTTGGTCTTCCTCAAATCAAAATTGAAGGTCGGGGACCTTTTTATATCTGATGCTCGACTTTTCAATGCTGTCTAGAAATTTTTAGATGCAGCTGTCAACAACATCAAAACATTGGGGATGCTAGCTCTGAGTCCGGGTGGAAAAAGCTTACTAGCTAAGCTATATGCAGTTGAATCTCCGTAAAGCGGTCCATGTAGTCGACTTCAAACCAAATGGGATACTGCAGCTTGTTGTTATAGTGGTAGTAGCAGTAGTTGGTGACAGCATGAAAGCTGGAGGAGTTTTTGTGGACGTAGATTCCGAGAGGCAAGTTAACATGAAAAGATGCTTGATACTGGATGATATTGGCTGCACTAAAAGGCAAATCAGCGTATGATATTGCTGCAGTAGAATAGTTGATGATTCTAGATGACCAGGATGAAATAAAATAATACCAACAGGAAGGTAGAATGATAAGGTGGTCCATCAGAAGATAGCAATGAGACAATCAAATCATGGATGAAGTAATCAATCAAAAACAGCAGGAAAATGACTTTAGCAGGAGAGATGAAATGCCCATATCCAAGCATTAAATTATAAGATGAGTTCCAGCCAATTTCACACTGGACCACAGGTTTAGCTTTATAAAATGCTGACTGATGCCATCAGCCTACCTGTCCATGATCCCTTCAGATTGCCTTGTCAAGAAGAATATCCTGCACAAAGACTGTCAGAAAACTTTGTGATGATGGTAACAAAAAAATATTAAACTTCACTTGTTGGGTGTATCCAGTTGTTATATGCCGCCATCATCGCCCAACAGGCAAACGAATGACTGAGCTTGGTTGCTGTCTGTCCACATTGGATTCTAGCTGAGAAGCTTTGGGACAGATTGGCGTAAATTAAACCAGCATCGTCTAATATGGAACATGTCTCTTAAACTGTTGAAGAATAAGAGCAAAGATGATACACGTCCAAAATTTGTAAGAAAAACTCTCTCATAGGGAAAATGACACTCTACATGATGATCAAATACTGTGCCAAAATAACCCTCATAGTGTCCAAGAACCAAAATTCCAGAAAGAAAAAGACGGTAATTAAGGGAGAGCTTCAAGACTCCTCTTGCCAGCATAAATTACATTTGCTACCTCTCTTTTTTTTAAAAAAAATGTAGAACGTAGTATGATACTCCAACCTTAATATAGTCTCTCCCAGGGGTATTATATGTGCAAAATTCTTGTTCTCTCTATACAATGATCTCCAATATGCCGGTCTCTACAAGTGCCTACTAGCAATTCACTCCAAACTACACCTCTCCAGCTTCATAACCGACTCCATTTGCCATAATTTTCCTTCATTTCCAGCTATAGCTCTCTGATTTTGCATCTTCCTCTGAGCTATCTCCAGCAGTAAGTGATACTGATACTGCATGAGTTGAGCCAGCTAACTGAAGTGGACTTTGTGGAGAACCAGATTGTGAAAAACTCTGCTGCGAAGGACTAGTGTATTGCTCATTAGGATTCCAAAAGTCTCCTGCAACGCCAGCTGATCCAACTGTTGTAGCTGATGCATTAGAAGACGCCCTTCGAGTGTGGATCCGGTACTTCTGAAGTAGAAGGATCAGACCATTAAATAAAACCATGTGCTGTAACAAGTAGATCAAGAACTAAAACTTATGAGCAATTCGACAATTCAAATGGAGCTCAAAGTTCACCTGCAGATGGCTCTTCACTTCATCGTTAGTAAGCCCTTCCACCATCATATGTTCCCTTATCTGCTTCGGTGTTGCCACTGCATCAATTAACTCAACATTCAAGTTCGACTATGACAGGTGTGGTTAAGGTTCATTCACAAAACAACATGCATTAATATTTGCGTTCCTTTACTGAACTAAATTTCTTTGAATCCTTCAGTTTAGAATCATAACAAAATAAACTCTACATAGTTTCTAGAATTAAGAATCAAAACAGATTTTTTTCCATATAGGAAATGGATTAGCATCAGCTTACAAATTACATAATGTAAATTTAGCTCCAGTTGAGTTTATTTCCTTTTCTTCTCCACATAAGAAAACCAAATTTTATGAAATTAAAAATCAAAACCACATTTTTTTACCATATAAGAAGTGTATTAGCATTAGCTTACAAGTGGACATAATGTAAATATTTTAGCTCTCACCTTGCGCACCCCCAAGCTGCTGTATGGCGAGCACGAACTGGCGATGCAGCTCCTGAGACCAGCACCTTCTCGCCTTCCTTGATGTCTGCTGCAAGCTAAGATGGGTGCCGGCGGTCGCCCGAGATGATTCCGGTACCCTGCTAACAGCTTTAGAGGCATCAAAGCCGCCGCCCACACGGTGGTCCTCGGCGACACTCTGTACAAGGGAAAGGGTACTTTTTTTGATTGCCGGCGATTGCATCGAGAGCTCCGGCTTCTCTTCCTCCTTGCAGCTCGCGGCAAACGCCGGCGGCCCCTTAAATGGTACGAAGGCCCCTCTCCTGTTCCGGCTCTTGCATTCCAAAAATAAATTCTCCTTCCCCTGCCCGCCGTGATCGCCACTTCCTCGTTCCTGCAATCAAACCCAAACGATGATCCATTTGAAGAGATCTCACAAAAACTTGTAAAGAACTGCATTTTCTTATCATAAAGATTCCTGTTTTCTACCTCTTGAGAGTTCATCTTATCGTGATTTTTGACATCATCGTCATCGTTCTCGCAGTAAGTGTCGCTCCAGAGTTGGACGGAGCTCATCCAGTTCATCTTGTCTTCGCAATCTGTTTCCGCTTTTACCCCTCCACCTCCTGCGACTATACTCTTTATAGGTATGAATTCTTCGAAGACGCGTCCGGACTTCTCGCCGCGGCATCGGTCGATCTCCTTATTCAACCCCTCGATCACTGAAACCGAGAAGAAGCGGCGTCAAGATTGTGAAATAAAAAACGGATTTTTTTTACATCAGATTAAGCCCGAGAAATTCAAAATGTTGAGAGAGAAAGAAGAATCAGGCATCCAACGGACCGTCACAGAGGAGATGCATGCAGAGAGGGAGCTCTCGCTTGAAAGCTTCGATCTTTCGCTTCTCCTCCTCCAAGCTCCTGATGGATTCCTCAAGCCTGGCGGCCCGGCCGCTGTCCCCGCTTTCCGTGGCCGACGCCTCCTTGAGGAAGCCGCCGACGGTCCGCATGGCGCACAGCTTAAGCTCCAAGCCCATCTCCGCCACCGCGGGGCCCATCGCCGCTCCACCTCTGTACGTCTGTTGTATATGTTATCCTCCGTGAGATCTCCGGAATGAGAGCTGAAGGCGGAGAGAAGAAAGGCGAGGGAGGAATATATGATATAACCAATCGGAGATACCGTAACGCGAAACCGGATCGCTACGATCAGGTTCCGATGAACCGGTATGAGCCGAGATGACGAGCTCGAGTTGTCGCGTAACGCAACGCCACGAAACTGTTAAAAGAATAAATGTTTATTTTTCTGTTATTTTTCTTACATAATACCACAATAATTTTCACGATTTTAATAGATTTATCCGAAACTATATAATTTTTCTGATGTGTAATATGATTCAAATTAAGCTATTTTTCAGTAATTAATTAGTTTTTTCCTTTTATTTAAAACAATTTTAGTTATTAATAAAATTCTATTTTTGTATATCTAAAATTTTTATATACACCTAAAAAGATCATGTTAGGTTTAGTACCAATGAATTATTGAAAATGATTAGGACCAACAAATCAGGACCGAGCTATAAAGATGGTAAGAGGGGCAAATGCCCCTCGCCATCTAATCTAAAATTTCTTGTTTATAAACAGAGGAAAGAGCAAAATTTCACTTCTTACTCCCTCCACTTCCGACCTACTCCTTCACTGCCTGACTGATTTCTTCATTTTGCTCAACCTCACACGATCACGCCTTCTCGATTTAAGTTTGTCGTACTTAACTTCTTTTTTAAAAAAATAAAAATAAAAATAAAAACAGGGAAGTTAGAAAGAGTCACTACCCATACTAGTAGAGGGTGGAGGATACCGCGGATCATCGATATTGTATTCCTCGTCTGTAACTAATATAGATATATATTCTCCTTTTCTTCCACTAATTTTATTACTATCAACAGTGATAAATTTCTTTGTAGGCTTACAATTTACAACACTTACATCATTATTAAGAGATAGATCATACTTCTGCTCTTCTATAGAGTTTACATGAATAGACTCATTACTATAATTAAAAGTTAGGATAAATTACACTGACCTCTCCTGAGGTTTAGTGAAATTACACTTATCCTCTCTATTTGTTCAGATTACAATCATCTCCCCTGAGTAATCTTTGAGTAATTTTTTTAGGGGAGGTTTGTGTAATATTTTACAAAACTCAGGAGAGGTTTGTATAATCTTATTTCGTAATAGAGGAGGTTTATGTAATCTTTTACAAAACTCGGGGGGTTATAAGATAAAATTATAAATAGAGGAGAGATCAGTAAAAATTTCACTAAACCTCAGGGGAGGTCAGTGTAATTTACCATAAAAGTTATATTAGCTAAGTCATGAGCCTCTTTGTTTCTTTCTCTACTGATGTGGAACCAGCTCTTTACATTGCACTTCATTCCTAATTTCCAAATAAGCTTCACCAGACCAACCAACTTCTATGGAATCCCAATTTTTTTTGCAGAGTATGTTGATTGCAACTTAACAATCTGACATAACAGAAAAATTCCTTTTTCCTTTCTTCTTTACATTGTCTAGCCCGAACCAAATTGATTTCAATTCTGCATGTAATGGGTCTTCTGCAGGTTCAGTTTTAAAATCATTTATACTACACTTCCTGTCTTCAATGAAAATGAAGCCACAACCTGCTTTAAATCTAGGGCTTAAAATCGAACCGAACTGGTCGGGCTCGATTCGGATTCGGCTCGGATTCGAACGAGCGGGACTCGAATTCGAAATGGATCTGAGCCGAATCTGATCCCCCTTTAGGGTTCGATCAATTAGGCAAGCCGGATATGAATAGAAGGGTGCTCGACTCGTTTTCTCCTCAAGCTACTCGACTCCTCCCGAACTGTTCGTGAAGGTGTCGTCGCTCGAAATCGCTCGAGCTATTCGAGCGGAGATCCGATGCAATGCAATTACTATTGGCTTGATCTGTCGAACAGTACTCGGATTCGTACTCGGATTCGTTTCAATCGGACTGTTCGATTGTGATCCGAGTCGAGCAATTACGAACTCGAGTACTCGAATATTCGAATCGAGCCGAATATAACCAGCATGTCTAGGTAATGCTTCAAATTCAAATCGAATTCGAATATATACATTTTAAAACCGAGCCGAACATGAGCAAACCAGTACTCGCTCGTGTTCGGCTCGTTTTCAGCCCTATTTAAATCCCCCCTCTAGGTTGCATCAACACACAGCAGCTTACCTTGTTCTTATCTCTTTCCAGAACATTTCTATTCATTGGAATGTTGCTAACTTCCTTGTTACTTTTTTCTTTTAAAGTGGCAAAAGCAATTGTATCATTAAAAGCTTTGTTGTAGATTGTATCCAATCTCTATCTTCTTTCTCCATATTTTTATCCTGCACCTATTTTTCCAAAAAAAGCCATAGAGAGTTAGCTATAAAAGCATTCAATCTTTCTCCCGATGTCCTGTCAAAATTCTCAACTTCAAAAATTCACTTTCCATTTTTCCATTCTTCCATAAGTCTAAACTTTATGTTCATTCTCTTTTCAACCTCTTTCCAATACTCTTGAACCCAAGCACATTCGAATAGAATATGAATTTAACTATCATTTTCTTTGTTGCAGATAAAACAGTTATCAATTTTCATACCTGAAAACTTACTTAACCAATCTGAAGTTGCTAGTTTTCCCATGCTACTTTCCAGATAAAGTTCTTTATTTTTTCAGCAACTTTTAACTTTCACATTTTTCTCGAGCAAAAATCATTTTCACAAATTAAGTGATCTTTGTTCTTCAAGAAATTATAGGCACTTTTGATAGATAGTCTATCATCCAGTGTCTCCTTCCAAATCCACCTGTCTTCTTTGCTTTCAAAATCAAATTGTAAAACTGAAATTTTCTCTCTTAGCCATTCATCAAAACATTTGCCTAACACATTTGATTTCCAGTCATTTTCTTCTCTTAACTCAGCAACAGTATCAAAATTTTTCAATTCTTCTACATTAACGTAGGTAGGCCATTTAAAAAAAAAAATGCTTCCCAACCAAGGATCATTTCAAATGCTTGTCTTCCTACCATCAGTTAAGCTTATTCCCAATCCATCCTTCAAATTATTGAGACATTTTGAAATCAGTCTTGCTTGATTCATTTTTACTTTTCTTCCACCCCAATTATTCCAAGGGTATAAAGTACCATATTTTTCTTTGTAAATTTTGCTCCGGTTGCTATCATCACCATTTAGAAGGGTAAGTAATCTTTTTGCTACCATGATTGTTCTCTTTTGTCTTGATTTTTGACTCCTTCACCAACTAAAATTAAATTAAGTTTTCAAAATAAGTTTATGGATATTCAATTATCACATCAAATATGATTAAGATCGTAAGAAAATATACTGAATCTGATACCAATTAGTTAAATTTTGGTAACCAAAGTTGCAATTGAATTTAGATTAAGTCATAAGTGTATTATTTCAGAAAATATAATGCTAAAAATATGAATGTAGATGAAGAGAATAATAACAACCTTGAAACTATTGCTAAAGTTAGTACAATGATTTGATCAAATTTTGTCTCATACATTGGGCATATCAATTGTCATTTTCTTGTTATCCCAATTAAAGTAATTGGGATTCTAGTATGCAGTCCCTTTTGTACAATTTTTTCTTAGCATTAATTCATATATCCTTTTAATTTAATTTATAGGATACGAATCCTATCAAGTGACAATGAAGAATGCGTGGCAAGATACAATTGGATTGGAAGAAATAGAATTAAAAATGTGTTTTATTGGATGCAAGATTGTCCTCGAATATTCTCTCCCATTCCATTAGGAAAGGTAACCGATCGATGATGGAATACTTATATTTATCTATTGTATCTGAACCTAATTTTTATTTTTATTTTCTTTTTACTTAAATTCTATATGATTTTTTTTTAACAAAAATAGAAAATCACAATAGATGATCATACTAAAGATCGAATCCTAAATCACTAGATAACTTACAATATATTACCACCAACTGTGCTACTCAAAATTAACAAATTCTACCTGAATTAGCTAAAGAAATAACCAAATCCTATATGTACCATTTTTTCAAAAAAAACCCTATATGTACCATGGATATCCTTGTAAATATTATATATTTAATATTACAAATCATGCACCACAGAATTATCCACTATTCCAATGCAATCAATTCTAATGCATCTAATGACTATCCGAATCTAAAATTATTGGATAGTTATGAAATTTGAAAAGTAATATCCAACGTTTTGTAGCTAGCTAATATTTTGGCACTATAAACATAGCTAATGACAAAAACTTTATTGTTATATCGTTGATGTACGTTATGACACTAGGACTATCGTTGAAAGTTATTAGCGAGAAGAACTTTATTATCTTGTCATTGATATTTTATCGCTAGTGTCATTACAAAAGGTGATTGGAAACGACTTTGTTATCACAAATACTTTAGCCTATTTCATGTCATTAATATGTTCAGCAACAATTTCTACCATTGCTATTACTATGTACGTGCAAACAGTTCAGAACGATTACTAATTCTAAGTATTAGCACGATTTATGTCAACGATGAATTAAATAATGACGAAGTGTAGCAATGACCAAGCATACATGGTTAATATATAGGCATCAACCGCGACAGTGTTTTCATTAGTGATGAAAAAATCATTACTAATTTGTCGTCATTTTGATGGATCCATCGGTTGTCGTCTCTATTTTAGTTGCACCTATCTCAATTTCTTTTTACTTTCTTTTACTTTCATCTGTAGTTTTCTATAGGGTTAGTTTTCCATTGAGATTAGTTACTAAATTATTAATCAAATATGCAAAGATTAATTCAAAAATTGTAGGTTATGGACTCTTTTTTATGTCTTTCGCCACAAAAGGTTCTGGGTAAATTATAAGCAAGATTGCAATCTACTATGAAATTACATATTAAGATTTTTACTTTCCAAAAATTATATATAATGTAAAATTTAATATTTTAATTAAAGATATCTAAAGACAAGGACTATATTAAAACTAGAATTAAGATATAATTCTTTTAAGCATTCCATGTAATTATATTATGTTTTTCTTGTTATGAACCGCTTGATAGGATAATTGATCCATTAACTTCATATACCAACATATTTGTCTAACTAAAATATTTAAATCGAAGTTGATCGTAATACACTTATCAAACTTTATAAATCAACACCACATTCAATATACTTCGATACGAGACTAAATTAGTCTGCTACATCCCTCATTTTTGTGATGTTATAAGCCTGTCAATTTGTATCAATTGGAAAAAAAATCCAAACAATTAATTATTTAATAAGATGTTGTTTATCCACTCTATTATATATGTATATCCTTGTGATGTTATATATATTGACTTGTCTCATTGCTACGGGCAGTCCTTGTGCAAGAATCTTAGGAATGTGACAAGCATGTCCCTCAATTGGTCTCTTTATTGGGAGATCAATTTCAATCCCTTTCCCGAGGCATCAAATAAAATAGGATGTAGTGGGTAACATTAATTTGTGGCTTCTTGTCACCTCATTTTTCTTGGAAACCTTGGGGAACATGAAAGGTCAGCATGCACCCATCACTTCAAATTCCTTACCCTTTCTCAATGGAAAATAGTTGGAGAGATTGATTCTTGTGAGAGATTCCATTGCATCTCAGTTGAGAGAGATATGTTGTAGGGGACAAATACCTCTTCTTTTCTCAAAAGCCAATTTAATTGTGATTCATCACTAGACAAATTTTCACAAGCATTTTTTTTATATCATGCCTATTCTTTTCTAGCTAACTAAAAATTAAAAGTTTCTATATCATATTCATCTAAAGTTAACTATATTAGTTTAAGAACATATCAATTTAAATATAAATATAAAATTAGAACATGCTGATTAATTAAATTCATATAAAATTAGATCTAAATCAATATATTTTATAATTGAGTTTGAATACTAATATTAAAAATGATAAATGCTTTCATCCTACATTTGATTATATGGAATTAGAAAAGTCATATCCCAATTCCTAATGACCTGATTAACTATGATCTTGTAATCCTGAGTCAAATCTTTAAACAAAAGAAAAAGTAACTTGTTTTAGGCTATTGATGAGAGTGAAGTTAATTATATAAATATTTGACTAATCTTCAAACATATATTCCATAGTTAATTATACTTATTATTTATTTGAAAGATTCAAATGAGCAAGGAGATAAAAGGAATATTTTATTATGACTCATGGCTTTTGATCCATTTATTGGCTAAGTCAATTATGCAATGTTGCCCTTTAATTATTTGCAGCCTATAAGTGTCACAAAAACATAAAAATAGTTATGCTTGTGTAGATAAGGAATACATGCACATTTTATGGCTGATAAAATTTGACACACTCATCATTTAATAAAAATTTAAGTAATTTCATAATACCAATAATTGTGTTTCCAGTATTGGGAATATAAGGCTTAGACCGTTGTCGAACCGTCAGTGATACTTATCACGGACGAAAAACACCATTTCAATAAGTCGTCACGGAAGTGGACGTCGCTAATAACCTGTGACGGTCGACGCGGCCGTTACAAATAACTTATCAGCGACGGTTGTTACAATAGTTGTTTCTCATATATATGTAATCATCAGTGACGGAACATTATCATCAACGATTGTCAGCCATCGCGGGATGTTATTAGCAATTGTGATAACCTAGGTTGTTCAGGCCATCAACTATTTACGATACGTTTTTAGCGATGACTAGTTGTTGGTAAGACATCATTGATGTTTTATCCCGAAACTAAAAAAATAAAAAATTAGAAAATTTATGTTTACATCAATTTATATACAAACAAAATGCAAAATATAAATTACCAACCAACATCACACCATACACAAAATATGAATAATTTTACACACAAATTATATATATTGTTAAATGTAATCAAAATACAAGAAGTAAACCTCAAATGGATACCATCAAGTATCAAAACAAAACTATATCAAGTATCAATCAAATACACTAAAAAAAGACGGCACGACTGCGATGGAGTCTTGAGCGGCTGGGTCAGGAGCAGTGTCAACTGGGCCGAGGAGGATGGCTCACGACGTCGGAGGTATTTGAATGCCAAAGTGAGCCACAATCTGTGTCAGGAGCACTTGCATGTGTTGGGTGGAATGGCACACTAGAGGGGGGAGGTGAATAATGTGTTATCTAAACTTATTGACTAATTCCGATTTTAATCGTTTGTTAAATTATTTAGGCAAATAACAATTTATCGATTAGATGCAGAAGCGAAAGTAAACCAATTAAGCACAAACAAAGAAAACAATGCTAAAACAGAAATTTATAGTGGTTCGGCCCCAATGCCTACTCCACTACCTAAGCACACTGCTTAGGATTTTCAAACTAAGTTTACTAAATTAAATTGATTCCCTTACACAGAGGACTTTGACTCGAAGAGTCTCGCTCTCAGTCTAAGGCACTTTCACACCTGGAAGTCTCTGCCTTCTTACCGAGAGCACTCTTCCACCTCAACCCTAAGGGACAACTCAACTAATCCTAATAAACTACGTTTACACAAGTGGCTTTACACCTTATACACCAAGGATACCACTCAATCACAAGACCTAACACTAGGTCTAATTACACGTTCAAATACAATAAAATAAATCACAAAAATACACAAGCAATGGTGCAAATAAATAATACAATAAATAGTTAGCTCCACGAGTCCTAGTTCCTCTTGATGCCTCAATGATGAATCGTTCAAGGCTTGAAGGCAAGATCAAGGATGTATCATGGAAACTAGGGCTTATCAAAGGGATGACTCAAGGAATGCTTTGAAAATGATTAGGAATGGCTCAATGGAAGCTTGGATTAGTTGTTGAGAAGACTTAATGAAGGATGGAGAGGAGTATTTATAACCCCTTAACAGAACGGCAGCTCAACGTGCGGAAAACTAGTCATTTTCGTCATTCGATCGCTTATCGGTCAATCGTCGATCGATTGACCGATCGATCGCCCGCGATGGTTGCTTTAATTACTCTGTCTGGTCGATCGACGAGTCAATCGAATGAGTCGCGAGTTGAGTGATCCGCAATCTGGTCGACCGATCGATCGACCGACGAAGCTACTGCCAATTTTTGGCCTCGGTCAGTCGATCAAAAATTGGACAAATTGGGCAGACAGCTAGTTTGCTTGGTTTTCTTTGCTTGTTTGGGTTCCGTCTTCGCAAAGTCTACTTATATAATATTTATTAACTTTAAGTTAAATAATTTTAAAATATAAATGTTATATAAGGATTACCCCCATTTGGATTCAATAAAAATATCTAAAAAATTAAAATCCTTAGGAATCAAAATTTAGTTTTTGAGGTCTAGTACAAATTTTTCGAAAACGGAAATGTCCTAATCTCCTAGGTCAAATATGGGTATGTTAAAGGCTTCCAAAAATTCTTTTAAAATATCTTGTTATCTAGTTTTGACCCAAGGAACAATTATCGTCATTTTTTATGTCAAGTAAATGTCTAGGTTATATAGCCCTCAAAGGAGCTCCCTAGGTTATATCAGCATGGTTTTCGGGTTTTCATATTTTGGGATTCGGGGATGGTTTTTGGGTTCTTATGCATCATCATAAGGATATTACAATATAAACTAGACATCCTAAATTTATACTCTATCTTCTCGACGAATCCGAGCACGTCGACCAACATTCTTCCGATTTTCTGATTTTTTCGATATTTTCGATCGAGGACGTCGTGCGCTAACCGATATGGAACCTAAAAATAACTCTTCATGAAATCATTAGTTCCATATTTGTTATCATCAAAATCGAGATTAAGACCAAGGTTGAAAACCTTAAGCCAACAGCATGTTCTCTATAATTTGTTTATGCACATCCATCATTCGTATTTAATGTGCGAGCTCTGACTCCAAGGCTGATATCCAACTCTGATCTTGCATCTGGGATGTGGAGAGTTGCTCATCTGCAACAGGAGGGATTGGTGCCCCAAGTGGCTCCAACACAGCCGCACATGGCCACTATCTCCAAAGCCATAAACACGATTGTGCTCCCAGCCACCTACCACATCCACCCACGCTATAGGATCAAAGTCACCCTACGGCGGTCCTCCGCACTAGGTGACGGTCCTCGTGTTTGTCTACTACACGAGTTTATTTTTAGTTTCATAATTTTTTTAACTATATATTTATATAAATAAAAATTGCATAAACCAAGTATACTTATCACGATCAATGATTGTCACGCCCCAAAATCCTAGGGTCGCATGACCGGGCAGAGTACACGTCCATACTCCGAAGCCTACCAGACATGACCAATGATGCGAAAATAAAGAGTACAACCATGCAATTGCCAAAAGGATAATATCATAAAAGAAATGGACAAATCCTGAACACTCTAAAAGAAAGTCTCAAATACATCATGTCTAAATGAAACAAAATGAAATAGCGATACTAGACTCTACTACGACTCCATATCACGAGATCTATGCCCTGAGCTCGCCACCCAAGCTACGCCTCATGTGCCACAGTACCTCTACTGCTATGGAGCTGAAATAAAAATAGTAAAAAAATGAGGGCGAGTTTAAAGGAACTCAGTGAGTGGCTCATCCTTGAGTCATCCCTAAACCATCATTTAATTATATTTATAGCAGAATAAACCATAATTAAATGATACAGAAAATAAATAAATAAATGCATTGACAACCACACATACACACATCCATACATCCATACATCCATACAATCCGGCGCCCCGCGCCAATCTCCCTCATGCTAATAATAGTGCAACCAAGAATGGTTGGGGTTATCTGGCTAGTCAAGACTAGCGACCCTCGAGCATGAGCCCCTGAGGTGAACCCAGGAATATAATCGAGTGTTTGGGTGAGGCCCTCCCACTAATGCCACTCCGGATCTGTCCATCAACATGGCTCACCGACGCGCTTCCCGGCCACCAGTTGACCAAGTTGGCAAAATCCCAATCATAATACGTCAGTTGACCACACTGGCAATATCCCAATCATACAAACACATACACATCCACATCAAAGACAAGTAATATAAACAACATTAAGAGCGGAGTAAATAAAGTAAAATTCCATAACTAAAGGAATCAACCACACAGCTTAAATTTCATGCATGCACATGTACCTACCTATCTCAACCCCATCACGAGCTCCAGTCCTCTAGCGGAGGAACTCATGTGTACTTGATTCACAACTCAAGAATCTCATATACAATATCCACAACATAAGAAGAGCATAAATTTCCATATTGGGTAACACAAGTCCCACTTGTCATTGCATCCACAGAAGCAAATATAATAACCCGAACTGAAATTAAATAATTTATAAATTCTAAAAAAACCAGAAATATTTACACATTTAACAATATGATTTATCAAGAATTTATCTAAATTTTTTTATGCTCTAAAACATAGGATAAACATGCATAGCCTTCAAGAAAAACTCGGATTACCGTAGCCATAGGAACCGACCTAAATATACATGTCATGTCTCTACCCTTAGCAATATTTTCCTTCCAATAATATATCAATTACCTACTGTTTGAATCATGAATTTAACACAATTAAATCTCATGTCAAGTAGATAAGCCAAACTTTTACTGTTCTTCCAATAACTCGTGTTTTACGGTATTGGCCCTAAAGGGTACAACTTAAGGATTTTGTATACCTGTGACCCTAAAAGTACTTCATAATCTACCTTGCGAGTGTAATGTTATATATTACTAAGTGTACTAAGGGCCTACAATGTATCTAAAATTACAAAAACACCCCTACCTGACCTACCCTTAAACTCTAGGATAGTCCTAGTGTAGTCGACCCTATAAATTCCAATTCCATGCAATTAAATACAAGTAAATTCATGAACAACATAAGGAATATATCTGAAAATTTTAAGAATTATTTCTATAAGTTTTCATGGCCTAAACCATTCGGCCCTACCCTTAGTTTAGGGTAGCCCTACGTGGCCAGCCCCCTTGTCTTTCCTACTTTGGTGTTTAATTTGTACAACATAGATGGAATGAAACTACCCAATTCCAAGTTAAGAACCTAAAGGCAAACCCCACTTTCATGGTTCGGCCGACCCTTAATCTTCAGGGCCACCAATAGGGGTTGCCGATCCTAACAAATCACACAAGGGAGCAAGGGCCGCAAAAATACGACAATTCCAATAGCTAACATCTGCTAAATCACGACGAATCAAGAAAAATCTCGAAAAATTCCGTATCATTAAGAGGAGGTTGTCAAAGCATGAAATCTACCGCTAGGGACAAGGGAACCACTCACCGGAGAAAGGAATTGGAAAGGAAGACGACCCTCTGCGTTCCAGCATCAACGAAATTCGGAAGCGCCAGGATCTGAGTCCTCCTTCTCTCCTTCTCCCTCCTATGGATGCCCAAGGGTGTGTGGCTGATGCAATGAGCCATGCGCCCCTAATGGGTGAGGTATTAATACTAGAACCCTGATTGACAAATGACCAAAATGCCCCTTAGCTTAGGTTAAGTCTAAAACGAGCCATAACTTAACCAATTCAAGTTCGATTCGAGTTCCGTTTGAACCTCCGAACTCGTCTCGAACCCAACTACCCATCTAAGGACTAATCAAACTTAGATAAGCTAATTACCTTGCACAGAAAGGCCAATTTTTCATTCACGCCCTTCGGCGTTTCATCCGGCCTAACCTGACGCGCGTCCAAATTTTTCTTCTGAAATAATTAAATAAAATTTAGAAATATTGCGGGTATTACAATGATTGCGGCCATCCTATCAACGTACTCTCCCGCCCCATGTCATCGACAGTGAGTGCGCTCGAATACCTCCATCGGCAAGGGATGATGGACGGTGCCATCCTCCTTGACTCACGTATAAAATTAGAAAATAAATACATTACTATTATCGTAATTGATAATTTAATTAAAATTGAGCTAATACTTACCATATGACGCTCATGCAACACAAAAGAGACAAGGCCACTCGTGTGGCGTGCCCCTGAGCCCTCTACCCTAGACATACGATTTCTACCTCGCAGTCCTGGAGACCTCCTTCCACTCCTCCGATGCCCACCGTTAAACGAGCTGATCCCACGCATGTCTAGGAATCCACTTGGGTCCTCGAGTCTCCACAATGTGCGTAGCCCCAAGCTGTCTCTTCATGGTGGTTCGAGCCTAATTTAGCTACCCGTTGTACCGAGCGCGAACAACTGCCTCCCACACACTCTCTACAAAGGGCGTCTGATTTTCAACCCGTGTATAGCGAGCTTACAAAATAAAATAATAATATTAGTACAAATATTTATAATTATTATTGATTTAAAAATATTTTATACGTACCTCAAACCCTTATCAAAGCAGGTCAACATTGAAATACTTAATTATTTAATTATGGGACATCAACCACCAATATTAGTTACGATTGACATACTTGTTGATATGCATCAGCCACAATATTGTCACGATAGTAACTATCTATAATCTCAATTTTCTTAGTATTATTTCATAAACCAGTTAATTCTTATTATGTCATAATTAAATTTCTAGATTGATTTAGCGCATTTATTATAAGTTCATATATATGTATATATATATTACTAAAAGTATCTTTCCATTCTTAATTTTGCTATTCTGAAGAATTCTGAACCAAACTACTGTTGAATAAAAATTCTAATGTTGCTATTGTGCACATTATTTCTCTAACTTAGGACATCATCAACACCTTGTGCATGACATCATCAACACTCTCAAATAGATAGATATCAACGATATTGTACTTGTGAATCAATTCAATCTAAATAACATCAACATACTATCCAAATATTGAATACTTCTTGTTCGTTACTTATTGTCAACGTGAATCAATTTAATCAAATAATTATGAAAATAAATAATTTTTAATCAAATATCAATTTGTAAAAGTAATTGATGAATTGATAGAATCATACAATTTAATCAAACAAGAAGCAAGGGCGGGGCCGCGGGGCAAGGTCGACCGACTAGGCGCTAAAGGAGATGAGTTAGTGGTGGGTGACCGACTGCCCGTGGAGATCGAGCTCAAGCCAATGGGCTGGGTGCTAGACTGATATTTTCATATTGCATATATAATGCATATTTTCGTAAGATAAAATCTTGTTATTATCGTATAATTTTAAATTTATAATTTTTTAAATTAAAAAATATTTTTTTTGAATCATTATCCAATAATTAATGTATGTGAGAGACACAACGAGTACTAGACAATGTGAAAGTTGAAATAATTAAGATTGTTTCAAGGGAAGGAGGACAAATTAATTAGATTTGTTGAATCTATCCATCATGCATGATTGGGCATTGGATGCTGTATTAGATTCCAACCCCACAAAACCTAAAGATGTGGTTTGAAGAGAAGGGGACGTATGCATGGAATGGAGATCAGGAGTACGACCAAACAATTAAAAAATAGAGCAACCATATCCCCACAAAATTGTGTTTGAGATTCTCATGTTTGTTTATTGCTTGTCATGTTCCATGTGATTCGAAATGTGGTGTTGGCTCCAATATAAATATTATTTTATTATGTGTGGGAGTGGCCGGGATCAAATACTTGGCAGAAGAGACAAATCAAATTGATTAGGGTTAAATTAGATGAGGTTTTTGGTCCAACTTGAAAACATGACTTGATATATGTGAGTTGAATGGATAATGTTCCTATACGAGGATCAGAATAATTTGATTTGGTTCGGTATTTCTCCTGATTGGGTGCAATTTTGACAAGGAGGGGGGACCCTGCAAAAGATACCCTGACGCTAAAATTAGTAGGTCTCCAATGTGGAGGTGATGAAAATTGAACTTATATTACCTTAGGCGTGCCGTGTCTGTAATTATTGTAGGCGGAGGTGATGATGCTGCCCGACAATCTCACAGTGATATTGCTCAGAATGGGTCGAGGATGGTCCCGAAGATAACAGACTTGTAATGACGTATTCATCGTGATAAGGAAGGATGTGGATGTCTTGGTGGAGCCATCGGGCAGAACCATTTGGTTTGGCTTGAGTCGGATTCAGGAATATGATCGGATGAAGCCCCTGGGCGAAACCGTCTAGTTTGGCTCAAGTTAGTTTCAATAGTGTAGGGCGCTGCTAGGTCTAATTCGACCGGGCCCAATAGTACGAAAATGATAACTTTTGAAAAAAATACTTGAAATTTACGAAAATGCCAATGGACTTTCAGGAATTTTATGAATTTATAAAAAAACTGATTTTGACTGATTCTTGGACTTGTAGATTCCTTGAAAAATCTATTTTGTCCCGTTAAAGTTTCAAAAAATTTCGTCAAGAATATGATTTTATATGAATTTAAAAATTTGAATTGTGTAAACTTGAAGTATACTTTGACCTAAATCAACAAAGTGACCTAGAAATTTCATTTTAAGCTCAAACTTGATTTACACACTTAGATTCACTTATGTTAGATATCTAGGTACCTAAATTAGAGAAAATATGAGTAGATAGAAAATTTTGATACTTAGCCATTTTCATGTTTTCATGCCTATTCTGAATGAAATTGTGATAAGTTCATATTTTGATTAAATGACATTTTCTTCACTTCAAACTTGATATACATGCTTTACATGACCATATCTTGGTATTTTGAAAGTTTGAATGATGTCGGGAAATGTCATAAAAATCTCACTTATTTACGAAAATATCACTAAAGTATCACTCTTCTTATATTGCTCATTTTTCCGATACTTTGAATTCTTACTAGATTTTCAAATGAGATTTGAAGTATGATATTTTGAATTTACGTGTGGTATTGTTCTAATCATTTTATATGGAAAATCATTTCTAAAAAGATTTTTGACTCTTTCACCGATACTTGAAAATATCGATACTAGTTATTACATGATTCTTGATTTTGGATTTCATTTATCATTTCACGATATCATGTATGACTTAGTCCCTTATTCGATGTTTGATTTTCATCCCTTGAGTTGAGACTTTCGTAATTTTGAAAAATCCTTCAGAGTTTCAACTTTGACTTTTGATTGACTTTTCTTGCCCTTTTTGATTGATATCAAAAGGGGGAGAAAAATATAGGTAAAATTGAAGAAAATATAGGAAAACCATGTATATAGATAGGGGGTGAAATCTCATAATTGACTTTCTTTATGGTTATATAAAAATATTTTTTAAGATTGTTTGTCATCGTCAAAAAGGAAGAGATTGTTGGCCTAAGGTTTTCAACCTTGGTCTTAATCTCGATTTTGATGATAACAAACATGGAACTAATATTTTCAGGTTCCAAGTCAGTTAGCGCATGACATCCCCGATCGAAAAAATCAAAAAAATCGAAGAAATTGGCAAGAACGCTCGTCGATGCTTGGGATTCTTCAGAAAGATAGAGTTTAGGTTTAGGATCTCTAGAATGATTGTGTGATCCTCTTTTATGATGCAAAACCCAAAAACTGAAACCCGAACCCCAAAACATGAAAACTCAAAAAATCAAAAAATGGTCCGGGAAATTCTCTAAGCCTAGGGAGCTCCTTGGAGGGCTATATGACCTGGACAAATTTTTGGCACCAAAAGTCCCGGTAATTATTCCTTAGGTAAAAATAAGTTAACAACCAATTTTAAATGAACTTTTGGAAATCTTTAACTTATCCATATTTGATCTGAGAGACTTTAAAATTTTTTGTTTTCGTAAATTAACACTAGATCCCAAAAGTTAAATTTTGATTCTTAAGAATTTTGATTTATTAGATATTTTTATTGAATCCAAATGGGGTGGGGGGGTGGGTAATTCTTATATAACATTTATGTTTTAAAGTTGATAAATTCATCTAGTATCATAAAGTAGATAGATACTTGTGTTTGTATCGGTATTACTTGTGCTTTCTTAATTGCTATTTACTCGCTTCTGCATTCATCTAGTTTAATTGAGCTCTTGCCTAAGTAATCAAGAAATAGTTAAAATCGAATTTAGGCTAAAGTTTAGTGAACACACTATTCACCATCCCCCTTTAGTGTAGGTCATTCGACTTACAGCTATTGGTTGAGATTTTCGTTTGCAGGGCTCCAAAGAGGAGTGCCTTTTTGTTGGCTTTAGGTTTTCAACCTAAGCCTGAATCTCGGTTTTGATGGTTTTGATGATAACAAACATGGGACTAATGATTTCATTGAGAATATCTTTCAGGTTCCATATCAATTAGCGTTAGATGTCCTCGATCAAAAATATCAGAAGAAATCGGAAATCGGAAGGACATTGATCATCGTGCTCGGGTTCGTCATGAAAGTTTCTCGGAGATCGACGAGTGCACCAAAGTCGCTTGGAGGAGTCCAAAAATCACGTCAAAAACTCTCCAAGATGATGCTTGTTAAAAGCCAAAACCCGAAAACGAAGCGCGGAAGAAATAGGTTGAAGAAATAAACTTCAACCTAGGTTCGGTCGACCGGGTAGTTGACCGAATGAAGGTAAAAAGTAGCAGAGCTACTTCAGTCGATCGATGGAAGCCCAAAATGGGCAGTAGCTCGGGCGGTCGACCCGTCGGTCGACCGACCTGCGGATACCCGAGATGCGAGATCGCGTCGGTCGACCGATGGGTCTATCGAAGGTCGGGATCGATAGTTTTCCATCTGGCGGTCGACCGACCACAGAGAAAAGAGAAGCGGTCGAAAGACCGGTCGACCAGTCGGTCGACCGACCATTTTACCGGCGGCCTATAACGGATAGTTTTCTATCCGTTGAATAACCGTTTCTTCAGTAGGGTATAAATATACCCTCATATGATTCTTTTTTTTCTCCCTTGATTTTTACAGAATTTATTGAGCCATTAAAAGGAAGATTTGAGCCTTCCAACGATTGATCAAGCGCGCTCTGCTATTTCCGCGAACACCTTCTCAAGCATCAGCTTTCTGCCTCAACTCAGAAATTGATCGAGCTCCACCTCTTGACGAGTTGAAAGCGCCAAAGGCTTGAAAAAGAGCCGTGGTTCATCTTTTCATTCTTAGCTCTTTTAATTGTATCTTTTATTGTTTATTTAAACTGATTTTTATCTGTGCGTGTGAAGACCAGGTGTTTGGTCTTGAATGTATAAGTGGTTAGCTGGTGTTAGGTGTAAAGCCACTTTTGTAAACTTAGTGTTTACAAGGATTAGTTTAGTTGTCCCTTAGGATTGAGGTGGAAGAGGACTCTCGATAAGAAGGCGGTGACTTCCGGGTGCGGAAGTGCCTTAGGTCGAGAGTACGTCTCTTCGGTGAAAAGTCCTCGTGTGTAAGGGAAACGTAAATTAATCTAGTAAAACTAGTTTGGAAATTCTAAGCGGGGTGCTTAGGTAGTGGAGTAGGCATTGGGACAGAACCACTATAAAATCTCAATGTTTGCATTGATTCTTAATTTCGTACTTAATCGCTTTATCATTTATCTCGCTTCCGCATTCAATTGTAAATTGCCTAACTAATCTAAGAAAATAATTAAAAGTGAATTTAGGCTAATCGAATTAGTAAACATACTATTCACCCCCCCTCTAGTGTCGTCATTTCGCCAACAATTGGTATTATAGCGGGATCGTAGATTGAGATTTCACGATCTCCTCTACAAACGTCTCTAGAGTGTGTAGCGGCTGTACCCCTTAGGTTCAATGAATCTAACTTTGCTCTTTGAAAGGGTAGAATGTACATCTTCCTAAAGACTCAAGGTTTAGATGTTTTTAATATTGTTAAGATAAAATACGTTGAACCTAAGGAAAATATGAATGCATGGACCCAACAACAAATTAGTATGTTTGAGTTAAATGCTAAAGCAATAAAATTGCATATATTGTTCTTTGGAAAATAATATATTTGAAAAAATCATGCATTGTACTTCCGCATTTGATATTTGGGCTTGCTTAAATGTATTATATGATTATGCTAAAACCGAGGAGTTAGAAATTTTTAATGAAGGTAGTGATGACAATGGTCATCCTTCCAATGCTAACATGATTTTTGAAGCCCAAAGTGTCTCCAGTCATATGAGCACTAAAAGCCGGAAGAGAAAGGTGATTTGCCATGTGTGCCAAGAGAAAGGGCATGTAACAAAGAATTGCCCTACCATGAAGAACAAGGTAAAGAGGAGGCAAATGCTTCCACATCATCATCATATTCGAATGAAGCATCCTCTTCCCATGGCTATGAAGCAAATTCTAAAGAATGCCTCATTCATATCTCACAATCGTCGCCATAAAGGTAGTGACGCCACAGCTTCAATGCGAACACCACCGCTGCCAGCTCATGGGTTAGGTAATTCTTCTCGTGAACCTTCAATTGCCTGGAGGTATAGGCTATCACTATGCTATTCTGCATCAGCACACAACCCAAGCCGACTCAGGAGGCATCACAATAAACAATAAAATCTCTTGAACCCGAGGGTACTGCTAGAAGTGGCGTCGACATCAAGCGGTCCTTGAGCTTCAGAAAGCTCTCCTCGTACTTACTGTCCCATTCGAACTTGCCCTTCTTCTGGGTCAGCCGGGTCAATAGCGCTGCAATCCTGGAGAAATTCTCCATAAACATTCGGTAGTAACCTGCCAACTCCAAAAAACTACGAATCTTCGAGAAATTAGTCGGCCTCTTCCTATTTTGAACTGCTTCAATCTTTGCAGGGTCCACTTTTATTCCTTCCTTGGACATCACATGGCCAAGAAACCCCACACTCTCCAGCCAGAACTCGCACTTGGAGAATTTGACATACAATATGTGCTCTCTGAGAGTTTCCAGAACTACCCTCAAGTGCTCAACATACTCCTCCCTACTCTTGGAATAAATCATAATGTCATCAATGAACATAATCACAAACTTATCCAAGTATTCCTTGAACACTGGTTCATTAGGTCCATAAATGCTATAGGTGCATTAGTCAGCCCAAAGGACATCACCAGGAACTCAAACTGCCCATACCTCGACCTGAAAGCAGTCTTAGGGATGTCACTATCCCGAATCCTCAACTGATGATACCCTGAATGCAAGTCAATCTTAGAAAACCACTGAGCACCCTGAAGCTGATTGAACAAGTTATCAATCCTGGGCAACAGGTACAAATTCTTTACTGCTACCTTATTAAGCTGCCAATAATCAATGCATATTTCCATGGACCCACCCTTCTTCTTTACAAAGAGCACTAGAGCACCCCAAGGTGAAACACTGGGGTGAATGAAACCCAATTCAAGCAGCTCCTGCAACTGGGACTTCAACTCCCTCAACTCGGCTAGTGCCATCCGATACGGAGGATTGGAGATCGGCTTCACCCCCGGCTGCAATTCAATGCAGAACTCAATCTCCCTCTCTGGAGGTAACCCTAGCAACTCCTCCGGAAACACATCAGAGAACCCGCATACCACGGGCGTCCCCCCGATGTCCCTGGCTGTACCTCCGCCTTCCTCTGCCACTAACACAAAGGCCAAAGAGTAACTTTCGAGCCTTAAGAGCTGAAATCACCATCAACGGATCACCCCTTCCCTCACCCTAGAAGGTAAACTGTAGCAATGCGGGCTTACTAAAGGTCACAGTCTTTGCCCTGCAATCTACTAAGGCGAAATGGTCCGCCAACCAGTCCATGCCCAAGATCACATCAAGCTCCAACAATAATAGGAGTGTCAAATCGGCCATCAACACATGCCCACAAATGACAACCTCGCAGTCCCGAAAGACTGTCTCTGCCATCACAGAAACACCCGTATGTGTAGACACCACAAGGGGCAAATCAAGCAAAGAAGGTACCCCTACCAACTTAGCAGCAAACAAAGCAGATACGAAAGTGTGAGTAGCACCTGGAACCAATAAGACATCAGCAATAGCGAAACCAATAACAAGGTTACCTGACACTACTGCCCTGGACGCCTCAATGCCCTCCTGGTTCATAGCAAACACTCGTGTAGCGGGCCTCTCTGAACCACCAGCTCGCTGGCCTCCTCCCTAAATCTGACCCCTCTGAGCTATAGAATCCACTGACATCGGTGTCTTTCCTTTGGTCTGATCAGGCTGCTGACTGCCCATGCTAGGGCAATACTTTTTGTAGTGCCCAGTCTGCCCACAGCTTAAACATCCCTCTGATCGTCCCCAACAAGCCCCCAGTGCCTCTTGTGACATCAGTTACACTGTTGTGTCCCAGATCTTTCTTGCGGACCTCCAGATGACTCTCCTGGTCCTGGACCCCTGGAACTATTATGACCTCTGCCCTGCGGCGGATCCGCTGCCCTAGGAGTACCCTCAAAATGAGCTGGCCGACCCCTTAAATGCAGGAGCCTACACTTCTTCTTCTGAGGTCCATCATGCTTGTCTGTCAATACCAGTGCCTCCTTCTGGAGTGCCTCATCAATGACCCGGGCAAACAAAGTCTCCTCTGTGTAATGGATCAGTTTGGTAATCTACAGCCTCAGTCCCTCAACAAACCTCTTGACCCTGGCGGTATTTGTGGCTATCAAAATAGGATGGTACTTCGAGAGGTGTGTGAACTCCATGTCGTAGTCTGTCACTGACATGCTACCTGTCTAACGCAGTAGCTCGAACTCCTTCGCCTGCCTGTCCCAGGTGCTCATCGATAGGTACTTCTCCACCATAGCAACTCTAAACTCCTTCCAAGTAGGGGGCAGTGCATCTGCTGCTCGGCGGTCCCTCCAGGTATGGAGCCAATCCTAAGCTGGTCCTCTCAGATGTAACCCGATCAGTTGAGCATTCATCTCAGAGGAACAACCAAGCTGCCTGCACAACTCATAGCAATATTTGAGGAAACTATTGACCTCCACCCACCGATCTGTCCCTGTATAATCCGGTGGCCTGAATGCAACAAAATCTTTATATGAAGGTGCTTTGGGGGCTCTTACCACTGGTGTCATTGGCTGGACCACCTATGGCATTGTAGGTGATGCCGGTGATGCCGGTACTGGCGGTGGCTGCTGCCTCAGCTCCTGCTCTTTGCGGAATGACTCTGTCAGCTCAGCCACTCGGGCCTACAGCTGCACAACCAAGGGATCCTGTCCCACCTCCTCCCGGGCCTGCGGTGGTCTCCCACGACCCCGACCCCGGCCTCGTCCTAGGTCTCGGCGCTCAGTAGAGTTGCTATCACTATCGCTCCTCGCGGCATCAAAAGCCTCCATCAATCTGGAATCGCCAGAAAGAAATTATCAAAATTTAAACAATTCAATTCACCCTACATCGTTAAATAAATAAACCACAAGTCGCGCTGAGGTGCAGACTCAGCCCATTGATCTCATAGTATACCCCTACCGTATACTGACACGCTAGCAATGTCCTTTACGGTGACAACTCTAGGTGGTAGTCAGACCGAACCACAGGCTCTAATACCAACATTGTCACGCCCCAACTCAGGGTATACGTGCCTATACCCTGCAGCCTAAACCATGCACATGCCAACTCAATCAAATAATATAGCGAAAAAAAATAACAAGTTTTATTTTAATGAAAAGCGAACCAAAACAAATTTAATTCGAGTAGCTCAAATGAAACAAAAAGTGAGGAAAAATATTTTAAGTTCAGCAGTGCAAAAGTTCAAATACAATAAGACCTAAAATAAATAACATAAATGCCCTCAGGGCTACAACTTCAAATCAAGCTAATACAAGTGCATGACTACTACTAAAGAACTCGACTACGACCCTAACTAGGACTGCTATGAGATCATGCGGCTCCTCTGTCCTCCAGCGGCGCCAAGTGCATCCGACCCACCTCATCGGTCAGACTCTGCAAAATAATAATCAAATGACAACGGGTGAGTTCAAAGAACTCAGTGAGCGGTTCTACCAACCCCCAAAATAAATAGCACAGAGATAAGCAAGAATAACATCTATCACTACAGGAGGTAAGTCACGAAGGTGTGACTAGCTAACAGGCCAACATGATCTAGTGATGATGAAGTAATTACATCGGAGACTAGTGCTGAGCTTGTAGATCCATCCTTCAATTCTTCATGAAAGAAAAGACGACGTGGCAGACTATACAATCTAAAGTGTAATAAGAAGGATATTTCTTTTGAAATTGGAATGAAATTTGAGTCCCCCGCACAATTTAAGGAAACAAATCAATGTTATGCATTGCACAATGGGGTGAATTTAAGATGGGTCCGAACATGTAAGGAACGAATGGAAGCCAAATGCATTGCCCGTGAAGGATATATGGAAGTTGGAAGGCAGGTGAAACCACATTCATCATCAAGAGTTATGTGAAGGAACACAAGTGTTATAGAAGTATGACAAATAGACAAGCAACCATTGAGTGACTAGCCAACTATTATATGGAGCAATTTAGACATAATCCAAGTTGGGATGTGAAGCTTATGGCCATGGATTTTCAATCCAAATTTTATATTCCAATTGCTAGAGCTAAATGGTACAGAGTGAGATCGTACGCATTAGAAAAGCTTCGTGGTAGTGTGGAGGATCATTATGCACTTTTGGGGCCCTATTTAGCTGAGCTTCGAAAGAAAAATCCAGCGAGCCTATTTAATATTCACTACAAAAAAATATGGTATCACCAATAAAATAGGGAGTTTACTGGTGCACCCCATGTTTTTAAAAGGCTGTACATTGGGTTTGATGCTCTAAAGAAGGGGTTTTTGCATGGTTGTCGGCCAATTGTTAGATTTGATGGTTGCTTTTTAAAAACTTTTTTGGGTGGACAGTTATTATCCGCAATTGGTATCGACGAAAATAACTAAATGTTTCCCATTGCATGGGTAGTTGTCGAGGGAGAAAATTATGGTGCATGGAGATGGTTCTTAGGGTTGTTTTTTGATGACCTTGAAATTTCTTAAGAATTTGGGTGGACTTTTAACAGTGACCAACAGAAAGTAAGCAATTTACTCTATCTTTCAATTTACTTAATGTTGATATTTTCATATCTTTCAATTTACTTAATTTTGATATTTACTTAATGTTTCAATTATTTTATCTTTTAGGGACTAGAGCATGCACTGTTAGAACACGTGTCATTCGCGGAGCACAGAAATTGTACTAGACATATATATGCCAATTGGAAAAAAAAAATATAATGGTCACTACTTCAAATTCTTATTTTGGAAGGCAGTTAGAGCAATGGAGGCATCAGAACTAAATAGAGTGTTGACTGAGTTGGTAGCTAGTTCACAGTAGACCCATAATTCTTTGATTACAACATGACTTAAAAAATTTTGTCAGACCCATGTAAGTACAGTATGCAAGTCTGATAATGTGACCAATAATATCTCGGAGACATTCAATGTTTATATTCTAAAGGCAAGGTCAAAACCCATAGTAGATATGCTTGAGGAGATAAGAAGAATGCTGATGCAAAGAATGTATATAAAGATATAGATGGTTTCAAAGTGGTCTGGTGATATATGTCCTAATATAAGAAGAAAGCTGAAGAAAAGTAAAGAGGAAAGTAGATATTGCATTGTTACACCAAGTGATAATTTCAAATTTGAGGTTCAGTATATAGACAAGATACATGTTGTAAGATACCTTGTAACCATACAGTTTCTTGCATCAACTGGATGAAAGAGGACCCAGATAAATATATCAGTGATTACTTCAAGAGATATGCTTATCTCAAGACTTATGAATTCTTTTTGGAACCATTATCTAGAAAGGATATTTGGCCGGCTATGGAGGGCCCCCATATTTTGCCACCACATGTTAAGAAAATGTCGGGGAGACCAAAGAAAGTAAGAAGAAGAGAATTACATGAGGTTGATAGTCACACATCAAGATACTCTAAACATGGTTCAATCATCAAGTGTCAAATATGTTTCCTTGAAGGTCATAACATAAGAAGTTATCCATTGAGGACACAAGGAGCTTCAACACATGTGGAGGAGGTAAGTTGTCAATTGTGTGCTTAACTTTAATTAATTAAATATTCATTTATCTAAGTATTCATTTAACATGTGTTGTAGGGTCAAACAAGCCAGCCCAGTAGAGGCAAAGGAAGAAGAGGGAGGGGCAAAGGAGGGAGAGGGAGAGGAAGAGGTGAAGAAACACAACCCAGTACAGGCCCAGTAGAGGCAAATGTACCTTCATCCTCTAGTAGCAGAGGTAGAGGAAGAGCCTCAACATCTGATGGTAAAGGTAGAGGAAGAGCCTCAACATCTATTGGCAGAGGTAGTGGTAGAGCCTCAATAGTAAATTCCCTGATTTATATCTCATTCTAGTATCAACATGTTCTAATTTACATCAATGCATATCTTAGTGTATAAACATTAATAATTTGTATACGTAGGCAATGCATAGAGAAAAAGCCATGGCATTACAAGGATTTGGTGTGTTTACTGGAGATGAGACAACAATCACTTATTACAGGGTAGTCCATTTGTTCAATTCATTGTTCAATTTTTTTAAATTCATTCCTAATCAGTTTACTTGTTCAATTTGTTCAGATGCCCGGTAGTGGCTTATCCATTTGTTCACCAAGAGGAGAATGAAGTGGATCAATCATCCGCGAACGCGATCGAAGAGTTCGTGCTTTACAAGAAGACTTGAATGTAACCCAAGCATCTCATAATTCTCCTAATGTTGGACAGAATGTAACACCAAGAGATGATTAAAAGTATACTATGTGTTGGATAGCATCTCATAATTCACAAGTATGTTTCAATTCTCCTATGTGTTGAAAGTATACTATTCTGACAATATAAGGTGATATTGTGGATATGTGGTTTAGTATTGTGATATTTTGAATGTGGATATGTGTTGATAATATTTTGATGTGTTTAGTATAAGTAGGTGTTGACAGTATTTTCATGTGTTTAGTATAATGGGTTGACAGTATTTTGAGGAGATGACAGTATTTTAATGTGTGTTGACAGCATTTTAATATGTGTTGATATGGTTTCGGTCTCATTTTTGAATGGATATGGTTTCAGTCTCAAATGTATCCTGAAGTTTTATTCAATCTCAAATGTATCCTCAATTTTAATTTAGTCTCATATGTATCCGTATTTTGCTTGACATGAATAACCAATTTCACAATAAACAATCATCTATAACCTGAACAGATAATGAATCTCAAAATAATAAAATAACATACGATAACATCAACTATTTTTCCACAACATCTACTATTACCATAACATCAAGTATTCTATAACACCTGAAGACTTCAACACTTCAAGACTTACATCTTCATTTGACATCAAAATACATCAACATACATCAAAATACATCAAAAGATACATCATTATGCCCATGACATGAACACTTGAACCATCCAAGCACAAATGATAACATAAAGATACATCTTCATTGTTCTGATTGACATTTTCAATTCTTCATATTGCTTCTCCAACTTATTCACTTTATATTTGAGGATTGTTGTCTTCTCTTGCAGTAAGTTGATTTTCTCTGTAAGTAACTCATCTTGGTTCTGTGTAAGTTTTCCGCGTTCAGAAGATTCATCATGTCACACCAAAAAACCACAATCATCTTCTCTTTTCTACAAGAGTACATTGTGTTTTAATAAATACATTGGAAACAAAATTTAATACTTCAATACAATACTTAATACTTACCTTCCAATGGGCACATCTCCAAAATCGTCTCCCAAGATTTTTCCTGGTTTTTAAAATTAAGATCCGAGCTTCAATTGAGTGATAACACACAGGTCTGTTTAAAATCGAGGAATCTGATGCTTCCTCTATATCATTGTTTGTTGATGTCATTGCTTCCTCTAGGCAGTAAGCTAAATTAACAGTGAGCTCCTTACAATGATAATTAACACTGAGATAAATTACAGTGAGGTTCAGTAACAGTGATAAATTACAATGAGCTAAATGAAATGATCGTACCAAGTGAACCAAACCAAGCTATCGGGGATAGAAGACCAGCTCACCAAAACAAGCTAACGGCGACTTGGGGATTTGAGGTGATGCTTCGTCGATGAATAAGAGCTCGAGGGAGCTGATTCGTCGAGGATTTAGCGCTTGGGGGAGCTGCTCGTCGAGGATTTGGCGCTCGGGGGTGCTGGGGGGTGGTGCTCGACTTAGGGATTCTTTGTCGCCAATGTTGTCGAGATGAGGGGATTTAGGGCAAGAGTCGGATCCGGGTTTAATTTAGGGTAAAAAGATAGTCCACGTGTGCTTCGTGGACAAGTCAAAATAATTTTTTTAAAAATATTTTTATTTTTATTTTTATTGAATATTTTTTATAATTTTTTAATCCACGTGTGCAGCACACGTGGACATCATAAAAGGTTTTGAAAAAAAAATTATTCAATTTCAAAAAAATAATAATTAATACACGTGTACATGCCACGTGGCACGGTTAACGGAGTAGCTTACAGAATTTTGACTGAGGGATGCAATTGATACAAATGTGATAGTTGAGGATGCAATTTGGAGAAGTCAAAGTTTAGGATAGATTTGAGACAAAGTCCATAGTTCAAGATATATTCAGGTAATTATCATAATATATATTATATAGGTAGATTTTATGCTAAATTACATATGAAACTATAATTAGATACTAATTGTTATGAATTTTAATAATGTAAAAGTTATTATTATTTATTATTTTTTTATTAAATGTGGTGCAGATGCAAATACGGTGCGGATATCTTCATATGAATGTGGTGCATATGCAAATGCGCGGTGAAGATGTGGATAATATAGTATTCTAATTCCTATACGGTGCATATATACGACATATCCCTATGAGATTCTCAGAGATGTCATTATCGAACACCTAGACTTGCCTCATAAAATAGACACGACGTATATCAGGTATACTTTCGATTCAAATTCTTTATTTATCATATGAGATTCTTTCTCACTTGAGCGCCAAATTGTATAGATCACCACCGAAGCCGCGCTGGACCAAGGAGATATGGAGACTTGCCGCACCTCCAACTTCAGACGAAAACAATTTTTATCATACATCGATACACTTGGATTTTTCTCTGGTAAACATATATTTTCAGTTGTTATTGGAACTTGTGCAAGGGTGACAAAGTCTAAGTTTGCTAAGACTACTAGATGTTTGCTCACTTTAAAAATTAATTGACTAGGGTATAATTACTTAGGGTTGACAATTTGAATTGCTTAATCGCTAATACTTCATGGTAAAATTCGATTATGAATAATAATTGTGTTATTCGATTTAGATTTCAGTTAGTAAACTTCAAAAGTCATTTACATTCGATGGTTGGGTATCAATTGCCCATTCATAGATAATGAATAATCAAATCGATCATGTATTAATAAAATATATAATTTTTAAAATATAATTTTAATTAAATAATCGTATATATGAATAACGGGTTAGCTCCTCCTGGACAATCGATAATTGGTTGTATTAGTAAAATATATATTTATAAAATAAATTAATAAAATATATCCATTTTTATAATCATTTATCTGTTTGGTAATAGGATATTAGATATCTATTTGAATTGGTTGTGGTTTGGTTAATTGTTGGATATTCAAGAATATGATATAATCCCTTTCGGATAGTAATTTAAAAAATTAGTCGATTTCGAACACCAAGTTGTAAATAATTTCAATTTTGATTATGCATATAAAATATGATTAACTGAACTATTATCAGGCATAGTATGATGCTACAGTAGCACCATACAGCAACACCATACCAAGTATGGTATGGTATATATGGTGCTGCTGCATCCATACCAGGCGATACAAAATAAATATCGAGCGTTCCATCCGATATGGGTGGTACAGAGTAAATACTGGGAGTACCATTCGGTAAATACTGATACCAAGTGTACCAAATATTATTTTTTTTTAAACCGATATGTATCGCCCTTATCGGGTCGGTACATTACAAATTTTTAAACTATGTTCTTAACTACTCGTTGATCCTAACCGTACTCATCAACATGTAAACCATGATTCCTCTGGGTCAAATATGTTACTCTGCTATGTCAAAGCGAGTCAACTCACAAATAAGCCAAATACTTCTTTTCTTTAACAATTTTACATTGAAGTTAATTGGAGTAATTTGCAAATATTGGCAAGTCCCAGTGAAGTTAAGTGTAATAAATGTTAGCATGCAGTTGCAGAGAGGATAAATTGGAAGAAGGATTTTTGAATCATAATTATGGTAAATAAATCACCGGCTTTTTTTTTTTAACAAAGATAGAAAATCACAAAAGATAATCATATTAAAAATCAAATCTTAAATTTTTAGATAATTTACAATATATTATCACCAACTGAGTACTATCACCGGCTGGCTATCACCCGTTTTCTTAGACCATATGAAACCCTAAATTTTATAAACATATCTTGATCAGATACTGATGTCGGAGAACAGTTCAACACTCCCATCCTTTTGATTAATTGTTTATTCCAGAACTGAAAGTAGCTAGATGGTCCAAACTCCTTCACTTCACCTTCAAAACCAGAAGTCGACGGCCCCATGAATAGCATGCATTGGATTAATATATATATATATATATATATAGAAGTTTGAAGTTAATTATTTCATTTATCCTTTTCCAATCTTCAATTTACTAGCATGCCTAGTTTTATTACTTAGAATCTTCCACATCAAGATTTTATCAAAATAAACTGCAACAACTCTTGGAAATTGGAACAATAACTCTGGTGGAATTAGAATAACCTTGCAAATGGTAATTCAACCCTTCATTCTAAGGGTTAGGCCATATGTGCAGGCATCTCTGTTAACCAGCTCCTTATTAAGTATTGACTTGATCCACTATACAGACAGGATTCTTTTGTACTGATCTCCTCGTGTAGTGCTATAGATTCCATGCATGTACTAGTTCCCCTCATCTGAAGGAGTATATTAAAGCTGCATGCCCTAATGATAAGGACATTCTTAAAGTCATAGTCTAACGGGTGACTTCTGACTAGAGGGAATCCCCTTGTGGCATCATCTTAGCATTTTCTTGGGGGATGGATTCTAAAGCAAGCAATACCACTTGGTTGTGGATTAAGGAATAAAAACTCTAAAAGGACTGAAAGGTACCATATTCCTATATAGGTAATATTGAATAGATTCCATGGATGATAATGGATTTGACTATATATATGTATCTGATAGTAACCTAATTAATCTAATGCATCTAAATGCCAAAATATTTGTTTCTAAGCTGAAATTATGAGGGTCTTTGTTTGTGATATATAGTAAATTAATTCAACCGTTTTGGAAAAAGAACAAAAAAATAATAATTCGTGTACATGAATATACTCATATATATATTATATTAATTATCTTAAAATATATAAGTTTGTACAGTAGGAAAGTAACAATTAATACTAGCTAGTGCAGTTAATTGAGGCATGATTAATATTCACTCACCTTTGACTTTAGAGGTACTGTTTGGCTTTTGGAGCAGGCAAAGGCCACCCATTCTCAAAAGCAAGGAACAGTATGAGTTTAATTTCCAATTCAATCTTATCCATGCAAGCCTTTCTTGTGCTTCAATTCTTCCAAACATATATAAAATTAAAAATGCTACCCCCCCCTTTCCAAAGATCATGCATTAATTCAGCAACAATTAAGCTCATCAAATGTGACAACTCAACCAACATGACAGCTATATATATTTATCAAGAATTCTCGATTTGAGTTAAAATTTTGTAAATAATTTAATTTTCCATTTAAATAATTAATCATACAAGAAAGTCTGCATCTCAACTGATAAAGTACATGTTGATGATGGAGAAGTAAGAATGCATCAAATTCAAACGCTTTGATTATTAGTGATTGCATGAAGGATTAGCAGAGTAAAAATGGAAGACAGAAGTCAAACAAATGGAGTGCAAGAGCAGGTGTTGAAATTGATTCCTAGCTAGAGTTTGGTGAGTGGTTGATTAATGGCTCCCTATCTGAATCAGGGAATCTGCAGCGTCGATCAGGACCCACTTTCACGTGGACTGACTTCCCATGCCTCCTCCTCCATGTCAAAAGATTCTAAGAACTTAATGAATTCATTAATTGGATGTAGCATCAAAGTACACATCATCATTTAATTAATTGATTCCTCACCGCAAGGAACGAGGAGGATGAAAGCACCGATTTCATATCCAAGAGTTTGTCATCCCCAGCTGCCCAATGAATGCATGAAACAAGCAAGAATCCAACATGAATGATGGTCTTTTTTGCCACTAGAAATAATAAATTCTTCTAACTTGGTGCTTAATAATTCTCTTAATACTCATCTATAATAAAATGCTCATGATTATTGATGAAATTATTGTTTATGCCATTATGAGAGATTAAAAGAATTATTATACTAATTTTTAGGAGGATATAACAAAACTCTAACTATCATTTAATGAACTAAATAACTATTTGAATTAGTCATGCAAATTAAAAAAGGATGTGGTTAATTAAGCTCCGTTGGAACACACCTTTCATTTTCTACTATGAAATTACAATCCAAATTTTAGCTTTTCCCAAACTTATATTTGGGAATTAAAATCATGTTGAACTTTTAATTCTACAATTTGAGATGAATTTGAGCTCGAATTAAACACTTCAATTTTTTTAATATGAAGGCACACAGGTAAATTTTTGTTTCCCTTTTAATCATTTCTTATAATTTAATCAAGCGAAGTGCAAGCATTGTATTTATACGTAAATTTGACCAAATTTACATTTTTTAAAGATATTTATACATATAGCATTGTATTTGTTACAATCCGCTCGATGAGATAACTGACTCATCAACTTCATAGATCAATCTATTGACCTAATTAAAATGCTTAAGCTGAAGTTGATGGTAGCACACTCATTAAGCCTTATAAGCCAACACCACATCCAACATACTCTCAATGTGGGACTAAATCGGTGTATCACAATCTCCCCCACTTATATCTTGACGTCCTCGTCAAGATCCAACTCGAGTCTAACACATAGCCCAGAATCACACTCAAATCGGCGGCATGTGAAGCATAGCCTAGTAGCAGCTCCACCCCATTACCTGGGCAGCCCTTTCGCACATAGGCTCCCTCACCATGCTTAGAACTAGGTCTTGCTTAATAATTCTCTTAATACTCATCTATAATAAAATGCTCATGATTATTGATGAAATTATTGTTTATGCCATTATGAGAGATTAAAAGAATTATTATACTAATTTTTAGGAGGATATAACAAAACTCTAACTATCATTTAATGAACTAAATAACTATTTGAATTAGTCATGCAAATTAAAAAAGGATGTGGTTAATTAAGCTCCGTTGGAACACACCTTTCATTTTCTACTATGAAATTACAATCCAAATTTTAGCTTTTCCCAAACTTATATTTGGGAATTAAAATCATGTTGAACTTTTAATTCTACAATTTGAGATGAATTTGAGCTCGAATTAAACACTTCAATTTTTTTAATATGAAGGCACACAGGTAAATTTTTGTTTCCCTTTTAATCATTTCTTATAATTTAATCAAGCGAAGTGCAAGCATTGTATTTATACGTAAATTTGACCAAATTTATATTTTTTAAAGATATTTATACATATAGCATTGTATTTGTTACAATCCGCTCGATGAGATAACTGACTCATCAACTTCATAGATCAATCTATTGACCTAATTAAAATGCTTAAGCTGAAGTTGATGGTAGCACACTCATTAAGCCTTATAAGCCAACACCACATCCAACATACTCTCAATGTGGGACTAAATCGGTGTATCACAATCTCCCCCACTTATATCTTGACGTCCTCGTCAAGATCCAACTCGAGTCTAACACATAGCCCAGAATCACACTCAAATCGGCGGCATGTGAAGCATAGCCTAGTAGCAGCTCCACCCCATTACCTGGGCAGCCCTTTCTCACATAGGCTCCCTCACCATGCTTAGAACTAGGTCTTGCTCTGATACTATTTGTTACGCGCCGCTTGATGGGATAACTCACCCATCAACTTCATTATCCAACTTATTGGTCTAATTAAAATGCTTAAGCTGAAGTTAATGGTAGCACACTCATCAAGCCTTATAAGCCAACACCACATCCAATATACTCTCAATGTGGGACTAAACCGGGGTATTACAATAATTGTAATACCCCACTTTAGTCCCACATATAGAGAATATTGGATGTTATGTTGGCTTATAAGGCTTGATGGGTATGCTACCATCAACTTCAGCTTAAACATTTTTAATTAAGCCAATAGGTTGGCCTATGAAGTTGATGAGTCAGCTATCCCATCAAGCGAATCGTAACGAATGGTATTAGAGCAACACCTAGCTAGTCCTAGGCATGGTGAGAGAGTCTATGTGAGAAAGGACTGCCCAAGTGATGGGGTGGAGCCGCTACTAGGCTAGGCCTCACATGCCACCGACTTGAGTGTAATTCTGGGCTAGCTATGTATTAGACTTGAGTTGAATCTTGACGAGGACGTCAAGATATAAGTGGAAGAGATTGTAATATCTCATTTTAGTCCCACATATGGAGAATATTGAATGTTATGTTGGTTTATAAGACTTGATGTGTGTGCTACCATAAATTTCAGCTTAAGCATTTTTTATTAGGCCAACAGGTTGGCCTATGAAGTTGATGAATCAACTATCCCATCAAGTAACAAATAACTTAATATTTTTTTAGATAATATTAGCTACTTGGGATTTATTTTTAGTTTCTTTTTCAATTTTTTTTTATATGTATACGTTTAGCTAGTAAAAAAATAAAATGCCTAAAACAAATTAGAAAATTTTATGTTTTGTGTGCATTTATATTTATTATAATGTTACCTATATTTTTCACGAGAAAAAAATTAAAATAATAACCTTTTGAAGATATCTGTTTTCAATTTTTGATATCTTTTACGTATTTTTAGTTTTGAAACCTAATTCTAGATATGAAATCTGAAAACATGAAAATCATAGGATTTGTATTAAAATATTTCTAAAACAAAAGTCGAGGTATCTTGACTTTGATATTATAATATTCTAGAATACGTTATTAATTTAAATTAAATTCAAGTTATTTTAAATTATCTAGTCTTAATTTAAAAAAAAGGTTATTATTAAAACATCACATGCAGTGATGAGTGAAAAAATCAATTTGATAAAAGCTCAGACATATATCCCAAACCCCAAGTCAACCACGTAGGGGAATTGATCACAGAATCATCAAATTCAAAGTTGTACGAGAGAGACTCAAACTCAATGTAACCGTGAGACCTACGCGCTAGCCAACTGCATCACCACCCATTGTTGTTGTTGTGGGTGGACTATACTATATATAATATATATAATAGTAAACTAATATATGGTTAAACAACAGAATACTGTATTAGATAATTAGAGTCGGTTTAGTCGGTTTATTTTGCGGAAAAAATAAGAAAATTTCAATATAAAACAAATTTAATGGTGGGATGCCAATGAAAGTATTCAACTCAAACGAGTTGAATAATGGGCGTAAACCTCAACATTTGATCGGTTGACTCAATCACACATAAATTTATTTATTTATTTTTTTAACTTTTAGTAATTCTTTTAGGAAAACTAAAGGGTCAATCCTCGTCAGCATAGCATTGATTCTTGAATATGAACAAGAACTTTTTTTTGTTTTGAAAAAAAACGAGCTCATGAAGTGGTCACTCCTCGCTCAATTTAGAGGGTAGAGAAGCCAGAGGATAACTCGTCGTGCTTTTCTCGCCTCCAACTAAGCAAGGATATATTCCACCATAAGTCTCAGACTCTTTATTAATTTCACTTGGAAAGTCTACATGGAGATCCACTCCGGCAAGATTTAAATTACTACAACCAATATCACTATTTACAGTTAAATCATTAGCCACTACATCAGCCATATTAGATATATGACTGCATACACACCCATAGGAAGAAGAAGATTCAATTACATATGAAAAAAAATCCTTATTTCTGACATGAGATAAACTTTTCTTGGCTAATGAATGAGCTGCAAAATTTAGAGACCTATCAATATGATGCCAGCCAGCAACCTCAATCTCTTTGCCTACACTCCAGATATCGAAAATGAAACTTTTCAGAAACCATGGAGCCTTGTAAACTCCATTTAGAATGTTGATTGCTCTTAAGCAATCAGAAAATATTCTAAGATGCTTGTAGTTCATAGCTTTTGCTCTCAAAACACATAACCAAATAGATCAAATCTCTGCAAATAAGGGTGAGGTGACTTTCCTTCCACAGAACTCCTCCCAGATGATATTATTGCCAGCATTTTTGAAGCAAAACCCAAAGCCCGCATCTTTGTAATCAGTAAGCCAAGCTGCGTCACAATAGGCATTTATACAATTGATATCAGAATCAAAGTAACCTTCATACACAGCTTCAGTGACCTGATAAGAAGTTTATACAATAACCTCCTTCATCTTACTAGATTTTTTCATACATGTGGGACTGACCTCCTCTAGATTTAGATGCAAATCTTTATAGACTTCAGCTAAAGCTCGATAAAGGAGAGTAAAAACATCATTACTTTTATTAAAATAAATATTATTCATATTCTTCCAAAGATGTCATAAGCCGACTGCAATCAAACTAGTAACTTTGTTACCACTTCTCTTTTCAAAAAGCAAACATTCTTTGAGCCAACCCCCAACAGGCCAAAGCTTTTTAAATTTGAAGTCCAAGCCAAGATATCTTTCAACACTACTCCAAAGGTAAATTGAAAATGGACACTTGAAAAAAATATGATCCACACTATATTCTCCTTCCTTGCAAACAGAACATTTATTAGCCGGGATATTACTGAACCTAGCAAGATATGTAGAAGTAGGCAACCTACCCCAAGCAAGCTTCCATGCAAATAATTTAATTTTAAGAATAGTATCCATACTCCATAGCCTATTCCATTTAACATCAGGAGCTTCCATATTATCCTGCTTCTCTTTGAGATAGTTGTAGGCAATTTTACAACTAAGTTTACCTTTGTCATTAAGCCCCCAGCCCATTTATCTTTTACATTTTGCACAGGAACATGGATTTGACTTATCAGCAATACAAGTTCCCTTCCAAATAATTCACTGAGTGGATAATTCCAATCACTATCCAGAATTAAGTCAGCAACCTTATTATAATGACATACCTTTTCAGAATTGATGAAGGTAGGCCATAAGCCCAATGGAGTACAAGAAACCCATATATCTCTGATAATGTTTATGTCTTCACCATTAATTACCTACTTTCATTTGAAGGCATTCCTTGAGAAGTTGAATAGTTTTATGGATTCCTTTGAAAGACTATGAAACATTAGAGCAACGAAATTGGCTCCAAGGATGATAACTACTATATTTCTCACTTAGTAGTTTAGACCATAAGCTATCATTCTTGTTAAGAAAATGAAGAACTCTCTTTGCAGTAAAGAATATCTTACAAGACTCAAGTCTCTAACACCAAGTCCTCCGGATGCCTTTTTTGCAATGACTTTATCCTAACTTAGAAGGTGGAAAGTTTTCTTTTTTACATTGGCTTGCCTTAGAAAATTCTTGGAGATAGATTTGTATTTCTCAATAACCTTTTCATTTATCCAAGAAGTAGAGAGAGAGTGAACATGAACAAAATTCATAACTGAGTTGAGAAGAACTACTTTCCTTGCTTGAGAAACAGCTTTACTGGCCCAATTATCCACTTTACTTATAGCTTTATCAACCATTTGATTTTGGAGATTGAGGGACATTCTTTTTGCATCAATACTAGAGCCAAGATATCTCATTGGGAATTTACCCTCATTGATATTAAGAAAATCACATATCTCAGTTTTAATGCTAGCAGGACAACTACTTGGGAAATAAACTTCAGACTTCTGCCTATTGATTCTCTGGTTAGATGACATACAGTACATATCAAAAATTTGAAGGAGCTTGGAGCAGCAGACTTTATCATATTTAACAAAGATTAAAATATCATCGGCAAAGAAAAGATGACTGACAAAAATTCCTTTGTACTTGAAAGGCTTAATACTGCCCTTATTCACAACCTTGTTTTTCATCTGAGACAAAGCCTCTTGAAGTATGATGAAGAGGTAGGGTGATAATGGATCACCTTTCCTCACCCCCATTTGACTTTTAAAAGCTTTGGATGACAAGCCATTAACACTGCAACTAAATTCAGTAGATTCCAAACATGTTTTAATCTCAAATGCCATATTTTTGAGATGCTGATGTTGGTGAAATGGTCACACTAGAGGGGGGATGAATAGTATGTTAACTAAATTTGTCGTCTAATTTTAATTTTAATTGTTTACTTGATTGCTTAGACAATTTACGATTGAATGACTAAATGCGAAAGCGATAAATAATAAAGTAATTAATACAAATAAAATATCAATGCTAACACAAAGATTTATAGTGGTTCGACCTCAATGTCTACTCCACTACCTAAGCACCCCGCTTAGGATTTCCAAACTAAGTTTACTAGATTATATCGTTTCCCTTACGAAGAGGACTTTACAACCGGAAAGTCTTCGCTCTCAAACCGAAGGCACTTCCACATCCGAAAGTATCATGTCTTCCTACCGAGAGCACTCTTCCACCTCAACCTAAGGGACAACTCAATTAATCCTAGTAAACTAAGTTTTCAACGGTGGATTTAAGCCTTAACACCAAGGCAACCACCAACTCAATCAAACCTAGCAACCTAGGTTTACACAAATGGTATACAATGAAAATAACCAAGAAAATACAATAACAATTGGAGCAATAAACAAATTAAATTATACTTAGCTCCAAAAAAAACTCCCTAGTCCTCTTGATGCCTTGATAAGATGAATCTTGAAGGTTCAAAGGCTAGATCAAGGTTTTATCATGGAAACTAGGGATTGCAAAGAGATGGCTCAAGAAATCCTTTAGAGATGATCAAATATGGCTCAATGGAATCTAGCTTGGATGATGGGTGGAAGGCTTGCTAAGACTTCTATTTATAAGCCATGGAGAGTTGGTATGAAACACCCAACTCAACGGGCGGAAAACTAGTCATTTTCGCCATTCGGTCGTAGGTCCGGTCAATTGTCGGTCGACCGAAGGCATACTGCCGGTTTATGGCACACTTCGGTCGACCGTTCGGTCGACCGACTTGCCTACTGCCAGTTTTTGGCAGCATTTGGTCGATCGAAACTGGGCAGACTGGTTGGTTTAGCTCGTTTCTAGGTTCCGTCTTCGCTAAGTCTACTTATATAATATTTCTTAACTTTAAATTAATAACTTTTAAACACAAATGTTATATAAGGATTACCCCCCATTTGGATTCAATAAAAATATCTAAAAAATCAAAATCCTTAAGAATCAAAATCTAGTTTTTGGGGTCTAGTACAAATTTTCGAAAAATAAAAATTTTCTAATCTCCCGGGTCAAATATGGGTATGCTAAAGGATTCCAAAAATTCCTCAAAAATACTTCGTTATCTAGTTTTTACCCATGGAACAATTACCGTCATTTTTTGAGTCAAGAAAATGTCTAGGTCATATAGCCCTCCAAGGAGCTCCCTAGGCTTAGTGAATTTCAGGGCGATTTCCAGGTTTTCATATTTTGGGGTTCGGATTTAGTTTTTGGATTCTTATGCATCATCATGAGGATTTACAATTAATCTAGACACCCTAAACCTAAACTCTATCTTCCCGAAGAATCCCGAGCGTCGACGAGCGTCCTTGCTGATTTCACCAATTTTTTCGATCGGGGACATCGTGCGCTAACCGATATGAAAACTGAAAATAACTCTCCATGAAATCATTAGTTCCATGTTTGTTAGAATCAAAAATGAAATTAAGACTAAGATTGAAAACCTTAGGCCAATAGCTAACTGCACACAAGTAGTAATTTTCATCATTCCACGACTCCTGGTACCAATCAGCAAAGGCATTGACTATTTCACTAGGATCAGAGATAGTCTTCTCATTCACAGTCAACTCAGCCACCTCATTTGACTTTTTACTCATCTTAGTCAAACAGTGAAAAAATTTCGTGTTCTTATTATTTTGATCAAGCCACTTATATCTTGATTTAGACCAAGCTTTAATGTGCACCTGTCTATTTAAGGTCATGGCTTTGTTATTCAATATATTCAACTTGATTAGATCATCATCATTACATTTACCATGAGCATCAACCTCCTCTAGGATGCCAATTTCCTCAAGAATCTGACTTAAGCTTTTCTCATTAGAACCAATGTTGACCTTGCTCCAAGTGCTTAGCTTTTCACTAACCTCTTTTAAGTAAGCCACGAGGTTCCTCATAGGATTCAGATTCCAGTTATATACATTCCAAGTATCAGCAACAATTGATTTAAATTCAAGATACTCCAGCCAGTATTGCTAAAAACAAAAGTTTTCTTGCCGGGCCTTAAACCAGATTTAGAACAGGAATTGACAAGAATAGGATTGTGGTCAGAGGCTATTCTCTCCAAATGGTAGACTGAAGTATAACTGAACATGTTAAACCATCCGAAATTTGCATAGGCTTTATCAAACCTAGCTAAAATTTTATGTTTTCCTTTTCTGTTATTACACCAAGTGTAAGGAGAGCTTTTGAATTTGAGATCAATGAGACCAGCAAATAGACAAAGAGAGCTAAAAGCTTGACATGAGTTTCCAAAAACAAAAGGCTTGCCACCTTTCTTCTCTTCCTGCTTGGTAATGCAATTGTAATCTCCCACTACAAGCCAAGGTAAATCTTCAGAGTTAATATTGCATAAAAGCTCCCAGAGAAGCATCCTTTCCTCCTTACTATTACTAGTATAAAGCCCCGACAGCAACCAAGGATCAGAATTTTTATAAGAGACTGAAACATGAATAACTTGACTGCAGGAATACAATTTCGACAACCTTGTAAAATGATACCTCCTGATCTCCCATTTCCCGAAACATAGACACCATCCCATGAAGCCCCAAATCTCTTGATACATAGAATGGAGTTGACATCATCCCGGTGAGTTTCCACAAGGAGGAACAAATCCATAGAGTACTTTTTCAACAAAACAAAAAGGTAGCCCCAATCAGAAGACTTGATACAATTGAGGACACTCTTCTCACCTCTTTGAGAACCCCTCAAACCTATTCACCCAAGCAAAACACAACTCTACAAAATTTCCCTTAAGTGTTTCTCTAGCATACCTAGCAGCTATTACAGATTGAAAACAAGTCTGAAATAAAACTTCAAATACAATGCAAAAGAGCTTAAGAATAGAGAGAGGAACCACAGCTCTTTTCCAAAGCCTTGACGCCTTCAACTTGCTAGAAGATAGACTCGAGTTGCAGCAGAGTTGAAGGAAGCAGATGCTTGAAGAGAATTTTGATGGAAGATTAGGGCACAAAAAATTGATCACTTTGAAGGTTTTTAATCACTTCTTGAATGCTCAATTAACTCTCTAAGAAGTTTTTAAGAAGGTAGGTGAGGGGTATTTACAACCCCTCAGTTGAACGGCGATTCAATGGGTAGAAAAATAGCTGTTACAGTCGTTCGGTCGATCGACCGATCGATCGCTACCCTTTCTGTGTGTTTTCAGCACTGTTCGGTCGACCGACGTGTCGACCGAATGAGTCACAGCTTTCTCAATCCTATATCTGGTCGACTGAATCAGTTGTCGATGCAGGGAAGCCAGACGTGCGACCTGCAATCTTCAATTCGGTCGACCGATGCGCCTTCTGCCTATTTTTGGCTTCGGTTGATCGACCAACGTAGCCTACTGCCAGATTTTCACCAACTTCGGTCGACCGACAGGTCGACCGAATAGGCTACTGCCTAAATTCTGGCTTGTTCGGTCGACCGAACTCAGGCTGAGGCTGATTTTTACTTTGAATTTTTTACATGCTTTTTTTATGGGTTTAGTTATCAAGTTTCAACTTGGATAATTTACAATTTGGCTTGGGATAAGATCATCCTAAGGGTATATTACATGATTTCTACTTGATCTAAACCCAAGCCTTTCTTTGACGATTTCTTCTTTCGTTTCTTCGACGGTCTTTTCTTTCGTTTCGTTTGAACGAACTTTGCATGCTTATCGCAACCTCAACCTGAACTCAAACTTCACACATAGATTAAATACTTATTTGTTATCATAAAAAAAAAGATCGAGGCTTAAGAGAAATCCTTAAGCCAACAATCTCCCCCTTTTTGATGATGACAAACATAACATGAAATTTTAAGAAACATATGCATATTTTTTGTGAGTTTGAGTTAAGGCATTCATGAGTTAAGGCATGCAAGATATGTAACTCAACATACGCATTTAAATAATTATAACTCACCCTATGCTCCTTCTATCAATGTGCATATCATTTTTGTAACTCCTCCTAACTATATGCATCGTAAAAACCAAGTGTGACCTTACTTTTTCTCCCCCTTTTGACATCAATCAAAAAGGGTAAGAATTAAGGTACAATTAATGAGTTTCATCATAAAAACTAAGAAAGTCATAAAACCAAGTATCATCTACCACTATAGTCATTCCTATTAATGTAAGCTTATAGAAGGCAAACATCAATAAGTCGCAAAGCCCCACTACGGAGCATTACATAAGTGTGATGATACTTTTATAGAATGCAAGTTTTGAAACCCATATGAGTTTTGAAGAAGAACATTTTAACTAGGAAAAGCACAAATTCCAAATTGCATCCTAAAATTTGTAAAGCTTTCTTCAACCAAGGGTTTTGTAAATATATCGGCAAGATATTTATCTGTAGATACAAATTCTACCGATATATTTTCCTTAGTCACATTATCCCTAAGAAAATGGTGTCTTAAGTCAATATGCTTAGTTCTAGAGTGTAAAATAGGATTCTTTGTTATATTTATTGCACTAGTATTATCACAATGAATAGGTATGCAAGAATACTCAAGTCCATAGTCTAAAAGGGTTTGTTTCATCCAAAGGACTTGTGCACAACAACTAGCCGCAGCAATGTATTCCGTTTCGGTAGTTGAAAGTGCAACTGAGTTTTGTTTCTTGGTTCAGTTTCTTTGAGAACCAAGAAACAAGACTCGCTCCTAAGAATTGACAACACCCACTAGTGCTTTTTCTATCTACTTTACACCCGGCAAAATCTGCATCCGAAAAACCGATTAAATCAAATGATGTATGACATGGATACCAAAGCCCTAAGTCAACCGTGCCCTTTAAATATCTCAATATGCGTTTGACCGCACTTAAATAAGACATTCTAGGGCAAGATGAAACCTAGCACATACACAGACGCTAAACATGATATCGAATCTACTTGTGGTTAAGTAAAGAAGGCTACCAATCATACATCGATATCATTTTTCGTCAACTTTGACACCCTCTTCATCTTTGTCAAGCTTGATGGATGTGCTCATTGGTGTAGAAGCTATCTTGGCTTCATTCATCCCAAATGTTTTGATGAGCTCCTTTGTGTACTTGGCTTGATTGATGAAGATTCCTTTGTTGGTTTGCTTGATTTGGAGACCAAGCATGAAGGAGAGCTCTCCCATTATGCTCATCTCAAACTCGTCTTGCATACACTTAGCAAACCACTTACAAAGAATTTCATTAGTAGCACCAAAAATTATGTCATCAACATAAATTTGAACTAATAACATATCATTTTCATGATGCTTAATAAACAGTGAAACATCGGCTTTTCCAACATTAAAATCTTATTCTATTAAAAAGTTTGAAAGCCTTTCATACCAAGCCCTAGGGGCTTGTTTTAAATTGTATAATGCCTTTTTAAGTTTGAAAACAACGTTTGGAAACTCAAAACTTTCAAATCCGGAGGGGAGGGGGGGTGTTCAACATAAACTTCTTCATTAATGAAACCATTTAAAAATGCACTTTTAACATCCATTTGGAAAAATTTAAAACCCTTATAGCTAACATATGCCAAAAATATTCTAATTGCTTCTAATCTTGCTACGGGAGCATAAGTTTCATTATAATATATCCCTTCTTGTTGATTGTACCCTTGTGCCACTAACCTAGCTTTGTTTCTAATGACTAATCCTTCTTCATCTAGCTTATTTCTAAAAACCCATTTAGTCCCAATTATAGTTTGTTCACTAGGTCTAGGTACTAAGTCTCATACATCATTTCTATCAAATTGGTTGAGTTCTTCTTGCATAGCTAGTACCCAAAACTCATCTTCTATTGCTTCCTTAATATTCTTAGGCTCTACTTGAGATACAAAAGCTACATATTGACAAACATTCTTGAGTTTAAAGCGTGTTACCACCCTCGTTGAAGGTTTTCCAATGACTTGATCCATTGGCTGATCTCTCACCAACCGATATCCTTTAGGGAGAGGTGATAGAGCTTCTTCTTCATCATCTTCAACTTGAGGTAGATTTGAGGATGGTGGATCTTCATATTGAGTTTCCTCATTATCTTCATCCTCTACATCTTTGTCATGAAGTGTGAGATCCTCAAGTTCCTCACCTACATTCACAATCTTCACATTTCTATAAGAATCATTAGTTTCATTAAACGTGGCATGCATAGATTCTTCAACAATCATGGTTCTACGATTGTAAACTCTATATGCCTTAGAATTCATGGAATAACCTAGGAAAATTCCTTCATCAGATTTAGAATCAAATTTTCCTAAATTCTCCTTAGTATTTAATATGAAACATTTGCATCCAAAAATATGAAAATATCCCATATTTGGAATTTTACCATTCCAAAGCTCAAAAGGTGTTTTCTTAATTTTAGGTCTTAATAAAACTCGATTAAGAACATAGCAAGAGGTGTTTATGGCTTCGGCCCAAAAATAATTAGGCAAATTATTTTCACATAACATAGTCCTAGCCATCTCTTGTAAGGTTCTATTCTTCCTCTCAACCACCTCATTTTGTTAAGGGATCCTAGGGGAAGAAAATGTATGTTCAATACTCAAATCATCACAAAACTCGAAAAATTTTTCATTTTTAAACTCCCCTCCATTATCACTTCTAATTTTTAAAATTGAAACTCCTTTTTCATTTGTAACTTTCTTTGAAAACTTTTTGAAAAACTCAAAAGTTTCATTTTTCTTAGCTAAAAAGAAAACTCATGTAAATCTAGAAAAATCATCAACTAATACATAATAATATAGCTTTCCACCTAGACTAGCTACATCACATGGACCAAATAGATCCATGTGCACATGCTCAAGAATTCTGGATGTACTAACTTGATTAATACTATGAAATGAGGATTTGACTTGCTTACCTAGTTGACATGCATCATAAAGTTTGTCTTTTTCAAATTTTATTTTGGGTAATCCTTTAACTAATTCTTTCTTAGATATTTATTGGATGAGGCTCATGCTAGCATGCCTTAGCCTCCTATGCCACAACCAAGAGTCATTCTCCTTGGCAACTAAGCATCTAACATGGGGATTTGGCAAGATATTCAAATCTAAGGTGTAGACATTTTCTTGCCTATTCCCAATAAACATGATATCATTTGATGGTGCACTCCTAATGATACATTTAAATGCTTCAAAAATAATTATGTATCCATTGTCACATAATTGCGATATGCTAATCAAGTTATGTTTTAACCCATCAACTAATAGAACATTCTTAATGCATGGGTAAGGAAGTATACCTATATCACCAATGCCAACAATCTTACCTTTGGCATTGTCTCCAAATGTGACATGTCCTCCATCTTTGCTTGATAGGGTTGTGAATAAGTTGATGTCACCTATCATGTGCTTTGAGCAATCACTATCCAATATTCAAGTGCTTCTACTTGCTTGAGGATGCTTCTCCATCCACAAAAGGAGAAGAAACTATTTTAGGTACCCAAATTTTCTTGGGTCCTTGGGTGTTAGTCATTTTGGGAACCCATGTAAATCCTGCTTGTGGGTTCCTCCTCAAAGCACAATCCTTGGCCATATGGCCAAATATGCCATAAGAAAAATAATTTCCATTAAATTTTCTTCTAGTGTGTGTGTGGGCATGGGAGTGTGATGATTTCTTGTTATGGACAACCTTCGGCATGACATTTTGTATGGTTGTCATCTTTTCATTGAGCATGCAAAGTTCCCTTTTTAATGTTAGCATGCTATTATTCAAGTGCTCTACTTGATCACTTAAATACTTGTTTTCATCTTCTAATTTTTAATTTGTTGTCATTTTCTAAGTCATTAGCTTTCTCTAGGGTGTGTGTCTCCTCCTTAAGGGTGTCTACTTCTTTTCTTAAGGCATTGCATGTGAGTAATAAACTATCATTCTCAAGCTCTAAAGATTTATTGTCCTTTTTAAGGTCTCTAAATTTTCTCCTAATAGCATTAAATTCATCATGCATTTGTTCAAATTCACTTTCTAGCTCTTCTTGAGTAAAAGAAACTTCACCGAAAGTAAATCTTACATCATCATCATTTGCCATCAAGCAAAGATTTGCCTTTTCACTCTTTGTGTCTTCTTCGCTTGATGAAGCCTCACTTTCATCCCACCTAAGTCATCCATCTCTTCCTCGGATGATGATGACTCTTCTGCTCGATGTGATGCTTTTAAGGCAATGGTCTTGCCTTTGGGGGCATCTTTTTCCTTGTATTGATTCATGTCGGTCTCATGTGTCATGAGAGACCCAATGAGCTCGGTGATCTTCAAAGTACTCAAGTTCTTAGCTTCCATGATTATTGTGACCTTGGGCTCCCAAGATTTTGGAAGGGAACGGAGGAGCTTCCTTACCTTCTCCTCCTCCCTTATTTCTCTGCCAAGGTTAGCTAAGCCATTTATAATATTTTGAAATCTAGCATACATGACATCAATGGATTCATGCGATAACATTTTAAATATTTCATAGTCATGCATGAGTAAGTTTATTTTAGATTCCTTAACTTGTGAAGTCCTTTCATATGTGGTCTCTAGAACTTTCCAAAGTTTATATGCGGACTTACAAGTAGATATTCTATTAAACTCATTAATTGATAGGCCGCAATATAATGCATTGACAGCCTTTGCATTAGCATTAAAGAGTTTGATTTCCTCTTGGTCCTACTCGTCCATGTTCTTATTGGGTTGCTTATACTCTACTAGAATCATCCTCAATACATCCATGCCTAGAGATTGTAGGAAGCCATTCATGCGAATCTTCCGGTAGGCATAATTGTTTCCATCGAATAGTGGTGGAGTATGAGTAGAGGACCCTTAAGCTAGTTGGATTTCACTAGATATCTTAATTTGTAGGGAAGATGGTTAAATCTTATCCTACGACCAAGCACTGATACCAATTGTTGTATGAAATACGACACTAGAAGGAGGGGTTGAATAGTGTCTGCCCCATTTTCTATTTAATCAATTTTTTCTTTTTACTCAAATTTAACTTCAATTAAGTGCAAGTGTTTCTTAACAATGGATGTGATCAAATAATGAGAACAATAATAGGCAAATAAGAAAGCAATGCAGACGAGAGTCATTATAGTGGTTCGGCCAACTGTCTACTCCATTACCTTGGCTCCTCACTAAGGATTTCTAACCACTACTTTATAGAACTTGTGTTTCCATTTGAATACAATTGAGAACACTCTTCTCACCTCTTTGAGAACCCCTCAAACCTATTCACCCAGGCAAAACACAACTCTACAAAATTTTCCCTAAGTGTTTCTCTAGCACACCTAGCAGCTATTACAGATTGAAAACAAGTTTGAAATAAAACTTCAAATACAATGAAAAATAGCTTAAGAATAGAAAGAGGAACCACAGCTCTTTTCCCAAGCCTTCACGCCTTCAACTTGCCAGAAGATAGACTCGAGTTGCAGCAGAGTTGAGGGAAGCAGGTGCTTGAAGAGGATTTTGACAAAAGATTAGGGCGCAGCAAATTGATCACTTTGAAGGCTTTTAATCACTTCTTGAATGCTCAATTAATTCTCTAAGAAGTTTTTAAGAATGTAGGTGAGGGGTATTTATAATCCCTCAGCTGAACGACGATTCAACGGGTAGAAAAATAGCCGTTACAGCCGTTCGATCGATCGTTGATCAACCGACCGATCGACCGCTACCCTTTCTGTGTGTTTTTAGCATTGTTCGGTCGATCGACGAGTCGACCGAATGAGTCGCAACTTCCTCAATCCTAGATCCGGTCGATCGAATTGGTCGACCGATGCAGGGAAGCTAGATGCGCGACCTGCAATCTTCAATCCGGTCGACCGATCGATTGATCGATGCGCCTTCTACCTATTTTTGGCTTCGGTCGGTTGACCGATGTAGCCTATTGCCAGATTTATCACCAACTTCGGTCGACCGACAGGTCGACCAAATGGCTACTGTCATTTTGCGGCATCATTCGGTCGACCGATCGATCGACCGACCGGCATCATTTTTTACATGTTTTTTTTATGGTTTTAGTTACCAAGTTTCAACTTGGATAACTTTATAATTTGGCTTGGGATAAGATCATCTTAAGGGTATATTACATGATTTCTACTTGATCTAAACTCGAGCCTTTCTTTGACGATTTCTTCTTTCGTTTCTTCGACGGTCTTTTCTTTTATTTCGTTTGAACGAACTTCGCATGCTTATCACAACCTCAACCTGAACTCAAAACTTCACAAATAGATTAAATACTTGATTGTTATCATCAAAATAAAGATCGAGACTTAAGAAAAACCCTTAAGCCAATAGCTACCACCTCTAATATTCCATGATAGGAGCTTCATTCAACATACATTGAAGCAGCAGATACCCCTACCCCTTGCTTAGGATCCCCATCAAACTCAACAACTTTTGAGTCTTTCGAGAACTTTTTTTTAGCTCTACTTTGCCTTAAATTCAGGGGAAAACAATTTTCATGAATTGCCTGTGAGGTAGATTTTCTTATTTTACTAGCCTTGCACTGGGAGCTTGTGACCATTTCAATGTCAGAACCATCACTATAATAGTCTCCACTTTACTGAATTTTACTTACTGTAATGGCTAGAGTATCTGATAGCTTTTTTTGAAGAGCCATAGCATTCTTTTCACCGATACAGAAATAGGATTACTTGACATGAAGGCATCAACCATTACATTATGGGACATACTGCTTTCACTCTTTTTAGAATTTTTGTTATTGAAGGGATTCTGCAGAGGATTTTTTGGAGCATCTACATCAATGGTGAATTGAGGAACTGAAAGAACGGAACAATCCTTCAAAGGAACGGGAGCATTAGCTTGAGAATTTCCTTCATTCATCTCTTCTAAATCAGCCAATTTGCCAAAACCATTGGCAACTTTCGTTACAGAGTTCATATTTCTTATTCCTTCTTTCTTGAAATTTCTTTCTTATGTTTATAATCATCCATGGACCATAGATTTCTTCATTAGAGGAAGGGATAACAACCAATTTTGAATTAGTACCACCATTCTGAGCTTCAATAGTTGCCTTACTTTTGTCCACAACACTCTCTTCTTTTGAGATTGTGCCTGACAGCCATCCTGTATAAACCACACGCTCGGCCCAAAATGGCCCCACACAATAAGATAACAACCCGGCCGCACGGCCCACATCTCATATAAGGAAAGTCAAACAAACACTGGGCCTTCGACTAGGATGGTCACATAGTCTCAGGAACCCACCAGATTAGGGATAGCTAGTGTTGGCTTAAGGTTTTCAACATTGGTCTTAATCTCAGTTTTGATGATAACAAACATGGAACTAATGTTTCATTGAGAAATTATTTCAGGTTCCAAGTCGGTTAGCGCTCGACGTCCCCGATCGGAAAAATTGAAGAAATCTGAGAAATCGGCAAGGACGCTCGTCGACGCTCGGGAATCTTCGAGAAGGGGAGTTTAGATTTAGGGTGTCTAGTTTATAATATAAATCATCTTTATGTTGCATAAGAACCTTAAAACCGAACCCGAACCCCAAAATATGAAAATCCGAAAACCGTTCTGAATTCACTAAGCCTAGGGAGCTCCTTGGAAGGCTATATGACCTAGATAGTTTCTTGACATAAAAAATTGCGTTAATTGTTCCTTGGGTTAAAATTGTAAATCGATGTATTTTTTAAGAATTTTTGAAAGCCTTTAGCCTACCCTTATTTGACCCGAAAAATTAGAAAAGTTTCGTTTTTTGAAAATTTGTACTAGACACCAAAAACTAGATTTTGATTCTTAAGGATTTTGATTTTTTAGATATTTTTATTGAATCCAAATGGGGGGTAATCCTTATATAACATTTATGTTTTAAAATTATTAAATTAAAGTTAATAAATATTATATAAGTAGACTTAGTGAAGACGGAATCAAAAAACGAACAAACAAACCAAACTGCCCAGTCCAGTCCAGGTTTGGTCGACCGATCTGTCGATCGAATGCTGCCAAAAATTGGCAGTAGGCAATTCGATCGACCGAAGTGTGTCAAAAATGGGCAGAAGCTGTGTCGGTCGACCGGATTGCGGATCGCTCAACTCGTGACTCATTCGGTCGACCCGTCGGTCAACCGAATAGAGTAATTAGAGTAGTAGTCACGAGCGATCGATCGATTGGTCGACCGACGATCGATCGGCATGCGACCGAACGATGGAAATGGCTAGTTTTCCGCCCATTGAGCCTCGCGTTTCATTCTATTTCTTCTTGGCTCTATAAATACCCTTCACCTATCTTCTTTAAGCTTTCTTAACAATTGATCCAAGCCTCTATTGAGCCAATTCTTGATCATTCTAAAGCTTCTCTTGAGTCATCTTCTTGAAAACCCTAGTTTCCCAGATACATCCTTGATCTTGCCTTCAAGCTTTGAACGATTCATCATTGAGGCATCAAGAGGAACTATGACTCATGTTTGGAGCTAAGTATTTGTTGTATTATTTATTTGCTCCATTACTTGTGTATTTTTGTGATTTATTTCATCGTTTTTTAGCGTGTAAGATGATCTAGTGTTAGGTCTTGTGATTGAGTGGTATCTTTGGTGCAGAAGGTGTAAAGTCACTTGTGTAAACATAGTTTACTAGGATTAGTTGAGTTGTCCCTTAGGTTGAGGTGGAAGAGTGCTCTAGGTAAGAAGGCAGAGACCAGGTGTGAAAGTGCCTTAGATTGAGAGTGAGACTCTTCGAGTCAAAGTCCTCTTTGTAAGGGAAACTATTTAAATCTAGTAAACTAAGTTTGGAAATCCTAAGCGGAGTGCTTAGGTAGTGGAGTATGCATTGGGGCCGAACCACTATAAATTCTTGTGTTTGCATTGGTATTTTGTTTGTCTTTGTTGCTCTACCATTTATCGCTTTCGCATTTAGTCACTTAACTTGTAATTTGCCTAAGAAACCAAAGAAATGATTAAAATCGGATTTTGGCAACAAGAATTAGTAAACACACTATTCACCCTCCCTAGTGTGGCCATTTCACCCAACAGCTAGTCCCACCCAACTCGGGCCTACAGTCAGCGTGGCCCACTGACAGAATCCCAAGACCCTCTGCCATCCAGGTCTAACACCTAGCGGGCCCGCTGGTGCAATCTCAAGACCCAAATCACCCGCCGAGTCAAGCATTAGTCGTTTCGACCATTCATGCTTCTCAGCCGACCATCGCAATCACAGTACACATACAAAGTGTTCTAAAGTTTCCTTATTTAAAAATCCCGGGCATTCACCCGTACTGGGCCGCCTTATTTCAGGCCATACCAGCCGCACACTATTGACCGCTGGTGGTACCATAGGTATGAAACCTAGCTTATCTACACTCAAGTTTCTCTTAATAATTAAACACCCTAGAATTTCCATATAGTCATCTAGCGTCATTCGTCGATTTCTTAAGTATAAATTACAGGTCATGAGTGTAGAAATGTCTGAATACAATTATGTCACAGCACATAACTTAATAGGGAATTATTCTACAACTACTACCATAATTATACACACAATTTCTACAACAACATGATTAAATTCTGCATTTTAAAAGAAATTCCAGCAAGGTAAGCAACTATCTCACAAGGTAACAATTGAGCATATATATTAGAAATTAATGAAACATTCCCATGGTTCACATGCCATACTAAGATCCTAACCATGTATGCACTACCAAGAACATTTCCTTATAATATACTAATTTCAATCCATCACTACCAAGTTTCATATATCATGTGAATGATCTACAACATAAAAATATGATATAGTACCCTACATGTAAGCATAAAACATAACAAGCCCTTTTCTCCCTCTAATACCCATTCGGCCGAGCCTACCCAAGGCTGTTCATGCTCGGCCGATAGCAAGCAGGGTAGGAGAGCATGGTTTCGGCCATGATTGAGAAGAATCAAGTCGTCAATCGGCGAGAAATCCAATCCGAGGGCTTCCGACCACTCTAGGAAATTGAGGGAAAATTGGGCATGACCTTCCCCCTTTCTCCTTCATGTGGCCGACCCTAAACATCGAGAAAAGCGATGAAAAACTTCATACAAACAGCATGTACATCACATTCAAATCAAATCTTGGAAGAACATCGATGAATCGACAGAATTTTTTGAGAAATCGGAGAAAACCCCTAAACCTTGGGTCGACTACTCGCCTACCCTTCACAACAAGGTATAATCCACTCACCTTGATCAAGGAAGAAGAAGGGACGAGCGACGGCGATCTCGATCTTTCCGACGGCGGCACGAATCTGGCGCCGACTCCAAAGGTGAGCCGCACGGCTAGGGATGAGGGATTTATTCCCTCATCTTCACTTGACAATTATACCCCTCCTATTCACTTGGCCCCTACTCGACTCAATCCGAGTCCGATTCGAACCCCGATTCAATCCGCACACATGATTTGAACTCGACTCTACTAAGACATCTTATGCTTAAGAGGGAAGGAACAATTTAACAAATAAAATTTCATTAGGCTTGAATTATATCTTCTACTTGCGGCGATTCCGCGACTCGAACCGACTAACTGCCGATCCAGTGCGCTACACCAAAAATAAATTTTATATTAGGAAACCTCGGGTCTTACAACCTTCCCCCCTTAAGGAAAATTCATCCTCGAATTTTGTTGAATTATAAGGACTTACCGGATCTTCAAACAAGGAAGGGTAACGCTCTACCTCCTAAGTGGCTTCCTACCCGGAGTGGTGCTCCCATATAACCTTTACCAGGGAGATTTCTTTGGACCTCAGCTTCCTAATTTGGCGATCGAGGATCTCCATCAGCCTTTCCTCGAATGAGACAGCCGAATCAACCTCAATAATAGAAGGTTCAATGACATGCGAATCATCTCTCACATATCGCCTGAGCATGGATACATGAAAAACCGAGTGTACCCTGCTCATGCTAGGGGGCAAGGCCAGCTCATAAGCTACAACACCCCTCCGCCAGAGAACGGGAAAAGGCCCAATAAACCTGGGGCTCAACTTTCCTTTCTTCCCAAATCGAACTACTCCCTTCATGGGAGAGACCTTCAGAAACACCAGGTCGCTTTTCGCAAACTCCAGCTCTCTGGCCTTCTTGTCAGCATACATTTTCTGGCGACTCTAAGCCGCCAACAATCTTTCCTTTATAATTTTCACCTTCTCCACCGCTTCCTCAACCAAATCAGGACCCACCATGAGTGATTCTCCGGCCCCAAACCAGCCCACTAGAGACCTACACCGCTGCCCATACAAGGCCTCGAAAGGAGTCATGCCAATGCTGCTGTGATAGCTATTATTGTAGGCGAACTCCATCAACGGTAGGTGTTTCTCCCAACCGCCAGCCATGTCCAAAACGTAGGCCCTCAGCATATCTTCCAAGGTTTGGATGGTCCTCTCTGACTGTCCGTCCATCTGTGGATGGAAAGTTGTGCTGAAGCGCACTTGAGTACCCAAGGCTTCCTGGAAGGACTGCAAGAATCGGGCTGTGAACTGGGTACCTCGATCCGATATAATCATCCCTGGGGTACCATGGTATGCCACAATCCTATCCAAGAATAGTCTGGCGTACTGCTCGGCAGAAAAAAGTGGTCTTGACATGAATGAAATGAGAGGTCTTTGTCAACCGATCTACCACTGCCCAAATAGAGTCAAATCCGCCCCTTGACTTAGGCAGCCCTGTCACTAGATCCATAGTAATTTTTTCCCACTTCGACTTGCTGGCAGACCAAACACTTGGATACGAACTCTGCTACCTCCTTTTTCATGCCTTTCCACCAATAATGCTTCCTTAAGTCTCGATACATCTTGGTGGCTCCAAGATGCATCGTATAAGTGGATCGATGCCCCAGCTCCAGAACCTACCTGCACACCTCTGCCATATCAGGCATCACTATCCGGTCTTTGAACCTCAAGACACCCTCTGAGTCCAACCTGAAACCATTCTCTGCATCACCTCGCTACACTAAGTCCTCTGTCAGGGCACAGAAGGCATCCTCCCCCTGCACGGTACGCAACATATTGTACTTGCAGATGCGCCACTACGGCACCTGATGCTGACACTACTAGAACTGCCCCCCCATCCAAGCACAGTGCCAAGACTCTCTCTAGCGGCCTCCTCCCGACTGCCAAATGGGCCAGGCTTCTCAAGGACTTATTGCTCAACGCATCTGCCACCATGTTGGCCTTCCTGGGGTGATTCAAGATGGTACAATCATAATCTTTCAGAAGTTCGAGCCATCTTCTTTGCCTTAAATTGAGCTCCTTTTGGGTGAGCAAGTACTAGAGGCTTTTGTGGTAGGTATAAATCTCACAATCCTCACCGAACAAGTAGTGGCGCCATAGCTTCAGAGCAAACACTACCGCCGCCAGTTCCAAATCATGTGCTGGGTAATTCTTCTCATGCACTTTCAACAGACGAGACGCGTAGGCGATCACCTTGCCATACTACATCAAAACATAGCCTAGGCCAACCCGAGAGGCGTCATAGTATACCACAAATCCTCCCAAGCCTGAAGGTACAACCAAAATTGGTGCTTGCGTCAGACATTCTTTGAGCTTCAAGAAGCTCTCCTCACACTTCCCATCCCAATCAAATTTGACCTTCTTCTGGGTTAACCGAGTCAGAGGAGCTGCAATTTTTGAGAAATTTTCTACTAACTTTCTGTAATACCCAGCTAACCCCAAGAAATTGCGAACTTCAGTCACACTGGTCGGCCGCTTCCAGTCCTTTACCACCTCTATCTTGGCCGGATCCACACTGATTCCTTCCTTGGACACTATATGACCTAGGAATCCCACACTTTCTAACTAAAACTCACACTTGGTGAATTTGGCATACAACTGATGTTTTTTGAGGGTTTCCAGGACCATCTTCAAATGCTCGGAGTGCTCCTCCTTGCTCTTGGAATATACTAGGATGTCGTCAATAAATACGATCACAAATCTATCCAGGTATTCTTTGAACACTCTATTCATGAGGTCTATAAAGGCCGCAGGTGCGTTAGTCAATCCAAACGACACCACCAAGAACTCATAATGGCCATAGCGAGTCCTGAAGGCAATCTTGGGCACATCACAGTCTCAGATTCTCAACTGATGATATCTAGACATCAAATCAATCTTCGAAAACCATTGTGCCCCCTGCAACTGGTCGAACAAATCGTCGATTCTAGGCAGCGGGTAACGATTTTTTATTGTCACCTTATTGAGCTGTCTATGGTCGATGCACATGCGCATGGACCTGTCCTTCTTCTTCACAAACAGGACCGAAGCACCCCACGAAGACACACTTGGGCGAATGAAGCCCAAGTCCAACAGCTCTTGCAACTGAACCTTTAACTCTCGAAGTTCGGTCGGCGCCATCCTATAGGGTGGAATGGAGATCGGTGCTGCCCTGGGCTGCAATTCAATGCAGAATTCAATTTCTCTTCTAGGCGGCAATCCTGGCAATTTCTCAGGGAAGACATCGGGGAATTCACAGATCATTGGAGTTCCTCTAACTTCCTGATCCGTGCCCCCCCCCCCTTCCTCGGCCACAGATACGAAGGCAAAGAAAGACTGGCAACCGCCTGACAGCAATTTACGAGCCTTAAGGGCTGAAATGATGCCCATGGGCTCATCCTTCCCTTCTTCACGGAAGGTGAATTGCGGCAATCCGGGCTTACTGAACGTGATAGTCTTAGCCCTACAGTTAACTGACGCAAAGTGCTCTGCCAGGTAATCCATGCCAAGGATGACATCAATTTCAAGAATAGGCAGAAGTGTCAATTCTGCCTTCAACACATTACCACAGATTAGCACTTCGCAGTCATGGAAGATTGACTCTGCTATTAATGAGTCGCCCGTAGGCGTTGACACCACATACGGCACAACAAGCAAAGAATGTGTCATAGGCAATCCGACAACAAATTTGGCAGATACAAACGAGTACGTGGCACCCGGATCAAGCAGAACATAAGCAGCAGAAGAACTAACTAAAATAGTACCTGTCACCACTGCCTTTCATGCCTCTGCTCCATCGCGGTTCATGGCAAAAACCCTGGCCGACAATCTCTCTGAATGACTAGCTAGTTTGCGGACCCCTGCTCTGCGTCTGCCCTCGCTGAGCCATAGGCCCCACAGACATGGGTGTCTTTCCTTTTGACTGCTCAGCTCTCTGGCCAAGTCTGTTCGGATAGTCCTTCTTAAAGTGTCCGACCTGACCGCATTTAAAATAGGCATCGGAGCGATCAAAATAAGCCCCCCAATGCCTCCGGTTACAGCGGCCACATTGTGGCATATTTAACTTCTGAGAAGCACTCCCTGACCCTGCCGACCTCATTGTCCCAGATCTTGAGCCCCCACGGTCCTGACTACCACCTTGTTCTCTGCTCTGCTGGTGATCTGTGATAGCTACTGTCCCCTCAGAGTAACCCGGTCAGCCTCCAGATCCCTGCGGCCAAAATTTCTTCTTGGTCGGCCCATCGTTCCTCTCGAACCACACCAAAGCTTCCTTCCGAAGGGCTTCATCCACCACCCGGGCAAGAGTGGAATCCTTGGTGTAGTGGATAAGCCTGCCTATCTGAGACCTCAAACCCCCAACGAACCTCTTGACCCTAGCTGTCTCAGATGCCACTAGGGTCGGATGATATTTGGAAAGCTGATTAAATTCCATCTCATACTCTGACACTGACATACCACCAGACTGACGCAGCATCTCGAAGTCTCGTGCTCGCTTGTCGCGAACACTCATTGGTAAATATTATTCTTCCACAACCGCCTTAAACTCTTCCAAGGTGGGAGGCGGCGCGCCTGCTGCCATGCAAGCCCTCCAAGCGTGCAGCCAGACCTTTGTCGGTCCCCTCATCTGTAGCTCGACCATACGAGCCGCTACTTCCTATGAGCATCCCAGTTCCATGCAAAGTTCATAGCAGTCCCCTAGAAACTCAGTGACTTCCACCTGTCGGTCTATTCCGGTGAATTCTAGCAGCTTCAGCATTATGAAGTTTGCATAAGATGGGGCTCCCGGAACCCTAATCACTGGTGCTACTGCCTCGGCTACCTCCGACATAACTGAAACCACAGGTACAGGCTGCGGCGGCGGCGGCGACTACTGCAGCTGCATCTGGTGTCTCAACTCTTGCTCTCTGAGGAGCGCCTCTGTAAACTGAGCCACCTGAGCTTGCAGTTGAGCAATCGCAGAATTTTGTCCCTACTCTTCGAACTGCTCTCTTTCCCTGCCCCAGTCGCGGCCCCAGTGCTCTGTTGAATTACTGCCACTACCACTCAGTGCAGCATTGTGACTCTCTATCACACTAGCATAGAGAGAAAAAGAAAGAGAAACAATTCTCCTGTTAACATACACAATTCATTCAACTGTAATCTCAGGGTCGCGTGACCAGCCAGGGTCTATGTCTTACCCCCGAAGCCTACCACATACACTGAATATCAACATACTGATACAACAAACTATCCAGAAAAAATATCCGAGTAAGAGAACAACAGTGCAAACTTTTATTAAGTTTTAAAGAAGGTTCACATTTTTCAAAGAGTTGCAAACAAACCAACTTTGAAAACAAACAGCTTGCGTTAAAGTCGAATACAAAATTCTCAAAACAACATCTCTCAATGTATGTAAAGAAAAAGGACAAATCTAGACACCACGACTACGACTACTGGACGCTGCTACGACATCTATGCCACTGCTTGCACTCTAGCTGCACCATGACTTCAAGCCTCGCCTCACTGGTCGGGCTCTGCAAAATAAAAGAAATAAACTGTGAGTCCACATGGGACTCAATAAGCGGTCCTTCCGAATCTTCACATAAATCCCTAATAACAACGTGCATAAAAGTCAGCAATTTGTAATTATATGGATCTAATCTAAGTAAGATGTAACAACCGGCCCGACAGCCATCCTGTATAAACCATACACCCAGCCCAAAATGGCCCCACACCACAAGATAATAACCCGGCCGCACGGCCCACATCTCATATAAGGAAAGTCAAACAAACACCGAGCCTTCGACTAGGATGGTCAACTAGTCTCAGGAACCCACCGGGTTAGGGATAGCAAGTCCCACCCAACTCAGGTCTACAGTCAACGTGGCCCACTGACGGAATCTCAAGACCCTCTGCCACCCGGGTCTAACACCTAGCAGGCCCGCTGGTGCAATCCCAAGACCCAAATCACCCGTCGAGTCATGCATTAGTCATTTCGACCATTCATGCTTCTCAGCCGACCATCGCAATCACAATACACATACAAAGTGTTCTAAAGTTTCCTTATTTAAAAATCTCAGGCATTCACCCGTACTCGGCCACCTTATTCCGGGCCATACGAGCTGCACACTATTGACCGCTGGTTGTTCCCTAGGTGTGAAACCTAGCTTGTCTACATTCAAGTTTCTACGAATAATTAAACACCCTAGAATTTCCATATAGTCATCTAGCTTCATTTGCCGATTTCTTAAATGTAAATTACAGGTCATGAGTGTAGAAATGTCTGAATACAATTATGTCACAGCACATAACTTAATAGGGAATTATTCTACAACTATTACCATAATTATACACATGATCTCTACAACAACATGATTAAATTCTGCATTTATAAAGAAATTCCAGCAAGGTAAGCAACTATCTCACAAGGTAACAATTGAGCATATATATTAGAAATTAATGAAACATTCCCATGATTCACATGTCATACTAAGATCCTAACCATGTATGCACTACCAAGAACATTTCCTTATAATATACTAATCTCAATCCATCACTACCAAGTTTCATATATCATGTGAATGATCTACAATATAAAAATATGATATAGTACCCTACATGTAAGCATAAAACATAACAAGCCCTTTGTTGGCTTTAGGCTTCAACATTAGTCTTAATCTCGGTTTTGATGGTTTTGATGATAACAAACATGGGACTAATGATTTCATTGAGAATATCTTTCAGGTTCCATATCGGTTAGCGTGCGATGTTCGCGATCGGAGAAATTGAATAAATCAACAAGAATGCTCGTCGGCGCTCAAGAATCTTCAAGAAAGGAAGTTTAGATTTAGGGTGTCTAGATATGTTGAAATTCCTCATCATAATGCATAAGAACCCAAAAACCTACCCCGAACCCCAAATCATGAAATTCCGGGACCGCCCTAAAATTCACCAAGTCTATGGAGCTCCTTGGAGAGCTATATGACTTAGATAGTTTCTTGAGATAAAAAATGGCGGTAATTGTTCCTTGGGTCAAAACTAGATAACGAGGCATTTTTAAGGAATTTTTGGAAGTCTCTAGCATACCCATACTTGACCCGGAAAATTAGAAAAATTCTATTTTATACTAGATCCCAAGAACTAGATTTTGATCCTTAGGTATTTTGAATTTTTAGATATTTTTATTGAACTCAAATGGGGTATAATCCTTATATAACATTTATGTTTTAAAGTTATCATGTTATCGAGTTATTTAACTTTAAATTAATAAATGTTATATAAGTAGATGTAGTGAAGACGGAAGCAGAAAACCCAAGCAAAGATCCAGTCTGCCCAGTCCAAACCAATTTTGGTCGATCGAATGGTGGCAGAAAGTGGCCGACGGTCGATCGACCTGCGAAAAGCCGCGACGCAAGATCACGTCGGTCGACCGATGGGTCGACCGAAGATCGCGGATCGAAGAATTTGTGTCGAGCGGTCGACCCATCAGTCGACCGCCCACAGGGAGAAAAGAAACGGTCGAATGACCGGTCGATAGGTCGGTCTACCGACCATTCGACCAGCACCGACCTATCGACCGGCGATCTGCAATGGATAGTTTTCTATCCGTTGAGCAGCTGTTTCTTCACCATGGTATAAATATACCCTCATATAAATCTTCTAACCCTCTTCATGAACTTCTACAGCTTTTATAGAGCAATCAAAAAGGATGATTTATAGCCTTCCAAACGATCAATCGCGCGCGCTCTGCTTCTCCAGCGAGTTCCACTTCAAGCGCAAGTTCTTCCTCAACTCGATAATTAAATCGAGCAGTTCGTCCTGACGAGTTGGAGGCATTGAAGGCTTGAGAAGAGCACTAATACTTGGTTTATCCTTTAAGCTCTTTTCAATTATAATTTTACTGTTATTTTAACTGTTTGATTTGTTTGTGTGAAGACCTAGGGTGTTAGGTCTTGCTATATGTGAAGTGGTATCTTGGTATAAGAGTAAAGCCACTTGTGTAAATTTAGTTGTTACTAGGATTAATTCTAGTTGTCCCTTAGGTTAAGGTGGGAAAGTGCTCTCGGTAGGAAGGCGGGATACTTCCGGGTGTGGAAGTGCCTTCGGTTGGATAGCGGAGACTTTCCGATGAAAATTCATTGTTGTAAGGGAAACTAATTAATCTAGTAAAACTTAGTTTGGAAATTCTGTGCGGGGTGCTTAGGTAGTGGAGTAGGCATTGGGGTTGAACCACTATAAATACCTATGTTTGCATCGATTGATTGCTTGTTTTAATTGCTTAAATATTTTTCGCTTCCGCATTCATTCATCGAATCGCAAATCGCCTAATCGATCTAAGTAAACGATTAAAATTGAATTTAGGCAAATTCTTTAGTACACACACTATTCACCCCCCCTCTAGTGTCGCCATTTCGCCTTCATTTGGTATCAGAGCGGGTTCGTAGCTTGAGATTTCACCATCTCGTCTACACCTAGTCTCGATCTTCAAATGTCTCTAGAGTCGGTAGTGCCTAGACCTCCTAGGTTCGATGAGTTAAACTTTGGTCTTTGGAAAGGAAGAATGTATACATTCTTAAAGACTCAAGGTTTAGGAGTTTTTAATATGATAAAATCAAAATACATAGAACCTAAGGAAAAAATGGATGCATGGACCCAAGAACAAATTAGCATGTTTGAGTTAAATGCTAAAGCTACAAATTGCTTATAATTTTGTTCTTTAGAAGATAATATTTTTGAAAAGATCATGCATTGCACTTCCGCATTCGATATATGGGCTACTTTAAATATGCTTTATAATTATGCAAAAACCGAAGAGCTCTATACATTTGATGAGGGGAGTGATGACAATTGTCATCCACCCAATACTAATATGGTTTTTGAAGCCCATAGTGCCTCTAGTCATAAGAGAATAAGAAATCGGAAGAGAAAAGTGATTTGCCATGTATGCCGAGAGAAAGGGCATGTAAAGAAGAATTGGTCTTCCATGAAAAACATGGCAAAGAAGAGGACAAAAGCTTCTACATCATCATCCCATTCAAATGAAGCATCCTCTTGCCATGACTATGAAGCCACTTCCAAAGTGAGCCTCAAAATTGCAAATAATGAGGTACTCTCTTGTTCATCTAGTCATAATAATGATAATGATAGTACTAGCTCCTTTAGTTCACATGACATGCAATATGATGAGTTAGTAAGTGAATACAAGAAAATGTATGCCTTGCTTGTTAAAAAGGATAATGAGAATAAAAGATTAAAAAAGGATAATATAAGGCTTAACTCTCATATGGATGAATTAAAACTAGAAAATGAGAGAATGAAATCTAGTTCTTTTGATTTTTCCCATGATAGGTTGAAACTTGAGCTTAAGGACATAAAGCTTGAGAATGAAAGTTTGAAACTTGAGAATGAAAGTTTGAAACTTGAGAATTCAAAAATTATTAGTCAAAACAACAATTTGAAATCTCAATCTAAAGCCTTATATCAATCTCTTGATTCATTGAAAAATGAGGTTGTGTCCTTAAATAAGAAAGTAAACGAATTAAAAAATATTTCATTTCCTAAGAACACAAGAATGAAAAATACTTATGTAAAGAATGCTAATGTTCATCATCATTCTCATGTTAAAAATTCTTCATTTAAACCTCATGTTCAAAATAAAAATATTTCATCTAAGAATGCTCATACTCGTCATGTCTCACATGACAAGCATTCTAAAAATAAGTTTCATGTCCATGTTAAGAATGAAAAGAAGAAGTTTCATGGACATTATTTTTGTTGTGGTGTATATGGTCATGCTATTTATGATTGTGCTTTAAAGAGAAATACAAGTGTTGCTAGGACACTTTGGATTCCTAAGCCCTCTAACCCCCAAGGACCCAAAGCAATTTGGGTACCAAAAGTGTCATATTCTTTTGTAGGGGGAGCTACCACACAAGGGTGAGATGAAGGTAGTTGATTGAAGTTGCTTGAGGATTCAAAGATTGAACCATCTCAAAGTTGCAACTTCAAGTCATTTAGATGCTTATGGTAAAGGTGGCATCAAAAGCACATTGGTATCATCTCCTATATCTCATTGCTTAAAATTATAGTTGGAGTTTGATATGTACCTAATATTAGTTGATTTCCCCGCTCTTAACATCTTTCAAAAATGTTTTTGATTTTTTTTTATTTCCCGGTCTCCTCAGAGACCCCGGTGGCCTATAATGGGCCTAAGCGACCTTGCGGTTCTAAATCGTAGGCTAATTGTGGCTTTTAGTTTTCAACCAATAGGAAGGGTTGGAGATCATATTTTTCATATATTATCTTTGTGATCTCTTAAATTCGTTTTGGTATCACTTAACTTTATTTGAAATGAATTTGAAACCATTTAGCAAAGTAACCTTTGATAATGAAACTTGATGCCTATCTTTGCTTTTTGGTTGAGTTAGCTTGCTAAGTAGCTATATTTTCTCTAAAAATATTAGTGTAGCTTACTTGCAAGTTATATGTTTTTAGGAAGGCTAATAACTAAATAGAATAGATTAGTTTGACTAAATTCATGGATGAGGTATGTTTTTGGTTATTGCATATTACTAGTCTAATACCTCAATTTTCATGGTTGAACTATGTCTCTATACTCATGATTAGAGTTGCATGTTAAACCCTTGAATTTTCATGAGTAGGTAGAATATTAGCACTTAGACAAAATTTTTCAAATGAAGCTTGCCCTAAGTTAGAACTTGTCATTAGAGACATTCCTTTTAAGTCCAAACTAGTTTGACATAGGTAAAGATCTTATTCTTTAAGTAGTTCATATCTTAAGATCTCTTAGATTCATTTAGATATCATGAAAACTAATTTAAAATGAATCATTTACTATCTAGCATAGGTTGATGTTTTAAATGAATCTTTGCATTTAAAACTTATGCTATTTTGTAAATTAGCTTGCTAGTAGTCTTATTATTTCATTATGATACTAATGAAGTCTACTTGCAAGTTAAAAATTGAAAAGCTATGTTATCTAGAAGTAAATGAAAAAGGAAATGAAAAAGTCGGGCAAATTTTCTAGAAAAATATATGAATTTTATTTTGCAAATTTGTTGAAAAATAAATTGAATTTTCATGTTTAATTATGTCTCTATGCTCATGATTGATGTTGCATGATATATGTTTGAATTTTCATGAGTAGAAAAAATCTTGATAACTTAGCTCATTTCATGAGATCTTGATATTTATGAAATTGAACTAGGTTAAAATTATTATTTAGAGACTTCATGTTAAGTTAAAATTTGATGAACATGTTTAGATACACATATCATAAGTCTAGAAAATTAAAATTGAAAATTCATGTCTAGATGAACAATGTGATATCTATATCACTTTAGGGGACTTAAGCTTGAAAAGCTTGGTCCAAGTCAATAAACCACAATTGGTATCAATTGACTTGGATATTTTATTTTAAATCCAAATCCTCATAAACATGTTTAGGAATAGGTATGACATGTTTCCATGCTCTTAGAATGACAAATTAATATGGATATGGATAAATTGACAATTGAGGTTAATTCATGCAAATCTCTTTTGAACCTTGTTGACTCAAGTCAACAAGTTGACCTATAGGTCTCATTTTCAATTCATACTTGTGGAACATGTTTAGATTTACTCATTTTAGGTATTCATAGGTTTAATCTTGAAAAATCATGAGTAAATGTTAAGATTGAAACTTAGCAAGTTTTATAAAAACTAGTTTAGTTTTGAATGAAACCATGCTAGGATGATATCTTGACTTAAGAACTTAATTTTCATTTCAAACTTGACATATACTCTTTACATGACCATCATTTGATGTCATTAAAGTTTGAATGAAAATTGAAGAAGTTTTAGGAAAAATTGAAATTTACAAAAATACCACTCCAATCTACATTTGGTATCAAATTTTAGTTATTTCTAAAGAAATATAGAAAATTGATTTTGAAATGATTCTTGAAACTACACCTTCATTGAAAAATCTAGAATGTTGTGTAAAAATTTCAAAAAGTTTAATCAAGAATCTAAATTTTAGTGAAATTTTGAAGTTGGATTTTCAAAATGAAAAGTATCATCCTTAATTGAAATATCAATCTTCTATACTTTGATTTTTCTTCAAAAACATCAATAAAAACTCATGTACATCATTTGGATTCTAATTCTAATATCATTCACACATTTTTATGAGTAAAATCAGTTCTAGGAATGATTTTGATATTTTGGATGATAGCTAGGATCCATTTGTTTATTTGAAAACAATATAGGATGAAAAATGGGCTTTGACTTTTAAATTCATTTTGAGTTCAACTTTGATGCATGCATTTCAAATGTCTATTCAATAATTGGTATCAAAATTTTCATCCCACAATTGGTATCAAAATGAACATTCTATATTTGGTATCAAAAATCGTCATCCAAAAATTGGTACCAAATTTTTCATTGAAAATATGATTTATGTATAAACTTAAAAGTTTGATTTTTGAAAATTTGAAATATAGGTTGACCTAAGTCAACAAAGTGAATTAAAAATTTCACCTTAAGCCCATACTTGATTCATGGACTTAGATTTCCTCATGTTCGATGTCAAGATGCCTAAATATGAGAAAATATGAGTAGATAGCAAATCTTGAGACTTAGCATTTTCATAGTTTTCATGCTTATTTCAAATGAGAACATGCTAAGTTCATATTTAGATCAAATGACATTAGTTTCAATTCAAACTTGATATACATGAGTTAAATGACCATATCTTGATATGTTGAAAGTTTGAATGAAATTAAATATGTCATGAAAAAGATATGAGTACATTCATATTTGAATGCATTTATGATTTAGTTTTGATTGTTTCTATCAATTTTTCTTTCATGTATAACAGTGTGTTCATATCAAATTGTTTTTCCATCCCTTTGGTTGAGGTTTTCATGTTTCATGAAAAATCTTTATAGTCTTAACTTCATGAATCTTTAATTGTGTTTCATCCCTTTGAGTAGATAGCCTCTCTTGCCCTTTTTGATTGATGTCAAAAGGGGGAGAAGAGTATAGATAAAGGGGGAGAAGAGTATAGGTCAAAAGGGGGATAAGTGTATAGAAAAAGGGAAGGAAAATATAGGAAATTCATGCATATAGATAGGTGGAGTTTATCTTATAGATATGCATGTTGATAGGGGGAGAAATCCCTTAGTTGATATCCTATATGCTTTAATGATATATTTTCTTATGGATGTTTGTCATCATCAAAAAAGGGGAGATTGTTGGCTTTAGGTTTCAACCTTAGCCTTAATCTCGATTTTGATAGTTTTGATGATAACAAACATGGGACTAATGATTTCATTGAGAATATCTTTCAGGTTCCATATCGGTTAGCACGCGACATCTGCGATCGGTGAAATCGGATAAATCGAAAAGGATGCTCGTCGGCGCTCAAGAATCTTCAAGAAATGGAGTTTAGATTTAGGGTGGCTAAAACATGAGTTTCAACGGAAAAACAATCCAAGAAGAACATGAGTTGAATCGGCTCAAAAACACGATGAAGAAACCCGAGAAGGAGGGGTAAAACCACTCACCAAAATTAGGAAGGGATTGGAGAAGAAAATCCAATCGACGACCTCCGATTTCAGCTCCGAAATTCGGCGGCTCAACCCAAAGGAGAGGAAGGGCGAGCGGTGGCTCCTCCCAAGCCGCCGACTCCAAGGGGAAGAAGGAAGGAGAGCAAGAGTGAGCAGCTGGCTTGCTGGCGGCTTCCTTAGCTCGGCTCCGCAGGGAAGGGAAGAATGAGGGGAAGGAGAAGGAAGGCTCGGCGGTTGGCTGGCTTGAGAGAGAGAGGAAGGGGCGGCTGGCGATTGCTCCTTTCTCCTCTTGCTTTTGTGGCTCCAAAATAGGGAGCCACAAGCCAACAGGAGGGGGTTTTATATCCCCTCCTCGGCCCTAATCCGTCTAAACCATTTATCCAATCCGCATCCACTTCAAGTCGAATCCGAACCCGCTAACTTAAATTAACTTAATTAATCCTATTCTTCACGTAACCATCCAATACACACACACCCATATGCGACATAATAAAATAATACACCATAAACATTAAATAAATTAAACTACTCAAGCAAAATTTCATATTCATAATCCTACTTATCCAGGCTCGCAGGCTCGCACTGGACCAAGAGTTGACTCGGCTCGACCTCGATCTAGTCCGTTAGGCTGGTAATTACAACCATAAAGAAAAATAATATAATTAAATATCTAGAATATTACATATACTAATGCAGAAAAATATTAAAATGTTGTTACCTCTTTTTTGTAAATATATATATATTTCAAGGGTAAATCCTAATTTTGGTCCATGAAATTTAACAGAAATATAAATATTACCTTTCTTAAAATACATCAAAACTAAATCTTTGTTTCCCTTTTAATCATTTATTACAAATTAATCAAGTATGCAAACAGTAAGGTCATGTTTGCTTTGTAGGATATGATTTGGATGGGATAAGATTTAAGGTGGATAAGGGTGAGATAGAATTCCAAGATGATTTCTTAAAATTATATCCTATATTTTGACATAGAATAAAAAAGCATGGATATGAATGAATTCATATCTTATGGATTTGGATCCTAAATTCACCCCCTCCTCAGGTTCTCTAAATCGGGCCAGCGGTGGATTTGGGCCAAAATAAATTCACCCAATTTTTGATCCAATTCTTATCCATCGATGCATCAAATAGTGGATTAGATTTTAAAATCCAATCCACCTCCTTAATCCGACAAAGCAAACGAGGCATAAGCGATTTATCACGTAAATTTGGTCCAAATTTACAATTTGTTTTTGGATATTTATACATATTTTTTATTGGCTTAATTATATTTTTGGTCCCCAAAATATTATATTTTTTTCCATTTAGTCCCTCATTTTTTAAAAATTTCCGTTTAATCTCTCAAAAATTATTTTTATTTTTATTTGGTCCATTCGTTAACTTTTGATGTTAAGTGCCAACATGAAATGCTGACATAGACTAAATAGGGATCAAGCGAAAAAAATAAAATATTTTAAAGGACTATATGAAAAAAAAAATATTTTAATAAACTAAACCATAATTTTATATTATTATGCTTTAGGTTATTAAAATATATATTGTTATATTTTAGGTTATTAGTATATTTTTTTTTCATCTAATCTCTTAAAATATTTTATTTTTTTCGTTTGGTCCCTCTTTAATCCATGTCAACATTTCATATTGGCACTTAACATCAAAAATTAACGAAAATTTAACGGATGGACCAAATGAAAATAAAAATAATTTTTGATGGACTAAACAAAAAAAATAATACTATATGCATGGATGAATAAAAAATATAAATCAGGTGAAAAGCTCAGCCATCCCAATTGTTCATCTTAATCAAATGGTTGTGGTAGACCCAATCAACCACATGGGGAGAATTCATCACTGCATAATCAAATTTAAGTTGACGGGTGATAGAGGCTCGAACTCTCGAGCTCAGATAACTCAATAAGATACGAGACCTACACGCTAACCAACTGCGCCACTACCCCTTTAATGTTGACAGATGGATGATTCTTATAAAATTGCTTAAACATTTGTGGTTGATACAAAATATCTAAAGGCTGACAACGGATCGAATACGGTACGAATACTAGATTATCCATATCCGCACCGCATCCTATATCCGCACATTCGTATCCGCCACGGATGTGAATATGGATATCCATATCCGTACCGCATCCGTATTCGCACTGTATTTAATAAAAAAATATATTAAAATAATATATTTAATTAAAAAAATCAATAAATTACCAATTCATTGATCCAAAATAAATATATAATATACTTCAAAATTCATCTGGACATGAAATTACCATAGAGCTCTTATATATATTAATAACTTATATTGGCAAAATAATAATTCAAAGACGTGAATAAGCGGTACGAATCCACAATCATATCCGTACCCAGACCATATCCGCACGGATATAAAATTTTTAAATTCATATCCGTATCTATTTTTACTTGCGAATATAGATCGAATATGGTGTGAATGCGATATTTAATTTACGGATGCGAATAAAATTAACACCCCTAACTGTATCAATGTCTTTGCTTTGTTTACGGCAAAACATGATAATTGCAATATAAAACAAATTTAATGGTGGGATGCCCACGAGACTATTCGACTCGTTTTAGAGTTGAACACATTTGATGAGTCAATCACACATATTTGGTGAGCATAGCTTTAACTTTTCCAATTGATTTTCTGCATGTTACATTTGCAACTTCCAAATAATACTAGTATATATTAATTGTATGAAATTTAACATAAATATATCATATTTAGTTACTAATTTTATTTTCTACATAAAATAACGATGCAATAGTTAAATTTGTAGTAATTCAATATGATTATCTATTGTGAATCACAATTACACATGTAATATCCAAACAACCAAACGCCCAAGCATAAAAAACAAACTTTTCTCAGCTTATTTCTCATCATTATCCTCCTCATCGTCCTCTTCTAGTCCAGCATCATCACCTATCCCGTCAAGGAGCGAGTCCACATCCTCCCCCAACTCAGTTAGTCTAGCGCTCAGCCTTTCCACCTTGCTTTGCTCCTGACCCAGGCAAACAAGCAGATCATTCAATTCAGCTTCGCTCTCCTTCTCAGCTTCTTCTTTTGCCTCTGCTTTTAATGCTTCAATATCAGGATATGGTGCATTGCCACCTTTTCTCAATGCCTTGACCTCTGATTCAAGGCGGAAGTTGGATTGCTCCAGGCTGTTATAGGCATCCGAAAGGCTTTTAAGGTCAGACTCCATCTTTCCTGCCAAATTTCTGTAGTTTTCAGCTTCTGCCTCAAGCTTAGCCTTCTCAGTCTTGAGAATCTCTATCCGCCGTGTTGCCTCTTGAAGATCTTGGCGAAGAGTTTCAGTCAGGACCCTCTCTCTGCCACTGCTCTGTCCTTGCGAAGGATATGATGCAGCACTACCCCCGGTCCTCATCAATTCATCAGCTAGAGTGGCATTACGGCCCAAGAGTTCCTACAGAAATCAGGTGCAGTCAAACAATGGTTAAATTATAAACGCATAAACAATAAGCAATAAAGAAATTAGACCTTTGGTGATGTTTTTATGTAAAAGGAATTACAAATGGCTAAACCAGACAAATTTTAACACTGACCTGCATTTCATTACATTGTTTTGCTACAAACGCTTTCAACCTCTTGATGTAATCACCATCAGACTCCTTATTGTTCTGCTCCAACTCAGCTGGCAGTACCGTAACCTTGTCTTTTGTGTTACTGAATATTCGTAAAATTCTCTCTCTAATATCTGCTTCAAGCTTTTCAATACATTTAACAAACATTGTGTCAAAAATTTCCACTAGGATAGGATGCTCTTGCTTCTGGTTTGTATCATCATTATCAACCTCTTCAGCTTCTGCCATGCTAGCTGTGCTAGATCTTGCAAGTGGCTTCCGATGTTGGCCTAATTCAACAAAATGTGAAAGAGTTTTCCGTAACTCATCAAACTTCAAAAAGAAGTTAGCTAGGCCAACCTTCTGGCTCAAAGCATCAGCCACAGCATAGGCATCTCTATTGCTCTCACCACATCTATTATAGAGTATACATTCTCCCAGGACTATAGCAGCCAAACCCTGAACACATGCACCAGCATGCGGATTTGAGACTAGATTTAGCAGATAGCTTTGATGACCTGGTGCTTCTAAAAAGCAGTTCACAGCATTTGGGCAGTCGGCGAACCATGTGATCAGTAATTGGAGAATAAGGGGTTGAATGTACAAATCTCCTTCAGATGTGTTGCTTTTATTGTTATCGTTGCTTCCTGATGTGGCAGCAAGAGCCAAATGCTTCATAATGTGGTGTAAGAGAGGCTCTGGTGAACCTAATGATGGCACTGGTGCTTCAAGCTCAACCCTTAGAACCTAAAAAGTTCCTGGAAGTACTTCAGATCTCCAATTTAATTGCAAAAAATAATCGGCAATATCAAAAAGTGCGACCAAAAATATACATACCCGTTCCTTGCATTTGACATTATCCTTCAGAATATGAGAAAGAACACTAGCAGCCCTGGAACACATCTGCATATAAAGATAATATTGCAAAGTTCATGTTACTATAATTTCAAAGTCATTGAGCTTCAGTTTAATGAAAATTGATCAATTAGAATCTACCACTTATTTGTGGCAGAAGAATAATGAAGGTAATAGATAAAGAAACAAAATGGTAAAACAGATATAATGAAGACTTTTGTTACAAATGTTTTGCATTTGATGTGCAATTGTGATTGGCAAGGAGTGAGTTAAACAGCCAATTTATCTTGATGTATATAGTTTTGGAGCTGATATTTATTACACTCACAGTTAATGCAAACTACAATTAGTTTGTGCCAACTGTGAGTAGCACAGTTGGTGGCAACATCTTGAGGTCTAGGGTTATAACCCTAGTATGGTCACCTATTGTGACTTTCTATCTTTGTTAAAAAAAAAACTACAAGAAGTTTGTAGCTTGTACTACTGACTAGACTATTCAACCATAAAAAAGATAACAAGACAAAAAACAGTGGATATTTGGACTTTGGAAATACAAATAGAATACCCTAGTACTTAATCTTCACATAAAATCATGGCCCCAATGAAACTACAATAAAAATCATTTTTCTGAAAATGAAAAGTGAATGAAAATGACTTTTAACTGTCAATTTTTTATTATTTAGAAATGTGTTTGTCCTATTGCAAGATGAAAAGTAAAACATAATTACTAGTATGCTAACTCTCACTTTTTTTGTTTTTCAGTATTTACTTCTCTCATTTCCATACTTATTTTCATTTTGGTCAAAAAAATGAAAATTGTAAATTTGCCCAAACAAAACATGGACTAAGATTCATTCCATGCATGGAGACAAAATTATTAGAGTGTAACAATTGACAATGAACAATCCAGTTGCCAATATGGGATATACTAGGGGTGCCCAAAAAGCCCAAATTGACATAACCTGAAACATGAACCAATCCAAACCTGACCTGAAAAGTATGTTTCTCGTCAAGTACAGATATCATATCAGTCGATGAAACCATTAGACCTGAACCAACCTCATATGTTATACTAAAATATATAATATATGTGTTAAAAATAAAGCCTAACCCTAAAATAGATTATTTTTTGTTGCAATATAATTTTAGTCATTAAGTAGAATGTTTTTTAGCTTCTCTTGTTCAAGATTTTTTACTTCTATTCTTATCCTTTGTCAATTGAGCCGCACTTAGGTTACATGCAAAAAATGAGCATGGCCATTTTCTAGGAGTATAAGGTAAGATTTTGGTGGCACCTTAAGAAGAGGGGTGAGAATACAAAGAACAAAAACAATTCCAGGGTAAAACTAGTTTTGTTTTAGTTCATTTTAATTTTCAAATGCAAAATAATATTCCAAAAATAACCAAGATGCCTACAATCATGTTGAAACTTTTTGACCATATACTCTACCATTATCTTAAAATTGGACTCCAGATCATATACCCATATCAAAGGGCCTAGGCAGAGCCTGAGCAACATAAATTCAAACATCAACCTTTTATTTTTACCTATGGTGGACAGAGCTACACTCATTGACTAATAATTAAACATACTTAATCTTGTTTTCCTCTTATATCCATCTAAAGGATACATGAAAATAGTATATCTAGGAGGGGAAAGAAGAAAACAATTTTGAAAACAATCATATAGGAAAAGTTTAGGAAGCACGGACACCCCAAGGGACTGTCGTGTCCGCGTGTCCGACATGCCACGGACACCGACACACGAAGACACTCGTCCGACACGTGTCCAAGAGTGTCTTGACCAATCAATTTTTTTTTGCCCGGACACGGCCAGCCCTGCATCTTTTTTAAAAAAAATAAAAGTATAAATTTTATACCTGATCGCTCTACCCTAAGTCCCTAACCCGATCGCTCACCCTAAGTCCCTAAACTGATCGCTCACCCTAACCCCTCGACAACTCCTTCGCAACAGCGACCACCGTCCATCGGCACTCCTCCAAGAGAACCGCCGCTCTTTGTTCTCGCCGAATCAATTCTTCCCTCCTTGACGAATCAATTCTTCCCTCCTCGCCGAATCAATCCAGGTAGATTTACTTTTCAGTGTTCGTGAGGTTTATTTTAGATTTCGTCAAGTTCATTTTGTAAAAATTTGTTAAATGTTTTTTAGATGATCAATTAGTGCCAATCCATTTTGAAGATATTGTTTTTTTGTAAGAGAATAGGAATGTGTTCATTTTACTAAAGACTCTTTGTTTCTATACAATTCAATGAAAATTGGAATTTTGACATCAATGAAAATATCATGATACTATTATGAATCTTGAACTATATATATATATATATATATATATATGAATTGTAGATTTTTTTTTAAAAAAAAAAATTATATTTATATTTATATGCCGTGTTCGTGTCCGTGTCGTGTCCCATGTTCGTGTCGGTGTCGGTGTCGGTGCATCCTGGAGGAAAACTGAAAGCATAGCAATGTCTATCACTAAAATGATACACTTAAAAAAGACACATAAATTTCAGTTTGGCCCCTTAAGTTACCTTCCGCCGTAGTTGGCTCCTCAATTTTTTTTTTAAAAAGTATCTCAATTTAGCTCCTCCTTAATTTAAGCTTTTTATTTCAGTTTAATCCAAATTGTTTTAATTGATATTAGCTAAAGCTTGAACAAATATCGCGTTAGTTGCACATGAATTCAAACAACATGATGGCTAAAAATTCAAACATCATTCTAGCAAGGCAGATAAGCAAAGCTCAATAATTTAATTGGGCCACCAACATTTTCAAAAGCTTAAGTTGTTAGGAAAGAGTTCAATCTATATATTTGAATTCTTAACCTCCCCCGCACATGTGGGCAAGCAAATTGGAGTGTACTATGCTGGCACAAGCCCGAACACCAACACATGGAGTGACTTAATATAACTGGGGTATATTTTTAGTTACTGACATTAGGATTTGCTATTTGGCTAACAAACTTTTCCAAAAGTGACATTATTAGGAAATGGTTCAATCTAGACATTTATATTCTTAAGGATAACATTCATGGACCAAAGAATATGCTAGTAGCATTTAATGTAATTATTGACAAGAGATCAGGGTGGAAACACTGAGAGGAAGTCAATAAGGTTATTTCCAAGTCAACTTCAAAGAAGATATTATTAAGATAAAGGCTATACCTAAAATGATGCAAGTAAAGCTTTGAACTGACCTCGATATCTCCTGTAGCCCTATCTGATAGTAGGGCTTGCAAAAGCATGCTGCCGCATAAGAACATGTCAAAAGCAAAAAGATGAAATGGAATTAATAGATTGCACATGGACTGAAACAACAAAACAGATGTGGCCATTCAGTGGTAGCCACATAGATGTGACCATAGATTCTAGATGCATAACTGGAATTATCTTTAAATGTGGCAATATAATGCTGCTGAACTAAACAAATGTACAGTGAAAAAAAAGTTCCCACTACAACAGACCTTCCAAAGGACATGCTGCCACCAGCATCAAGAATGGCATGATTAGAATTTGGTTGGGGAGTCATTGTGGAAGCCAACATTTCTTGACCATCAGAATTTTCCTGTTTCATGTTCAGGAGAGAAATAATCAGGTCAAGAATTACAAACCAATTATACCAAATAACCCAATCCACCCCACAGCAGAATTGTGGTTGCCCAGAGGCCCTCAACCTCTCATGCTGATCATTACCAATGAAGGACATGATAATAACTTTATTATTCTGCTCAATAATTTTCCACAGGTTTCTTTATCATCTTCTCAGGAAATTTTGTTAGTAAATTAACTAAAACAATATAAAAAATATCAATATTATAAACTCCTATTGCATGTGCTGACAAAGACCAAGAGAGCTGGTATGAGCATCACATGGACATACCATCAATCCATCATAACATTTAAAATAAGGCTCCAATTAATCAGTATCATATAACTTAAGAAATAATATTCAAGGCCCAAAAGCCATCTTGCTAATTTGTCATAACTAGAATCTAACTAGTTATTCACTCAAAGAAAATCCAGAAGTAATTACATTATCAGGTCCATAATGTTTATGTTACATTATGCTTCTCAGTGCATATGATATGATCCTCAAAGATGGAGGCATGCAGAAAATGTTTGAGACATCATACAAATTGTTCTAAACTTCTTAGAACCAACATTAGAGAAGTCATAATTAACGAATCAAGAAGATGAATAAAACTATTTGCTTGACTATAACGTCAAAACTCTTGACTTTATTCACAAATACAACAAAAGAACATTAGAGACAACAACAAAAGTCAAACAGTCCATATGGATTGACGATGTATTATCTGACATCCTTAAATTGATAATCATGAGAACAAATAGCTCAATAGACTTGAATTTGTTTAAAAATTACATAACTTGGTGATGGAATACACTGGTAAGTTATGAAATTAATGAAAGCTCAAAAACTAAAAAGAAATAAGAACAACCTCACAGAAGCGTTTAAGGACATAATCAGCTGATATGAATTCCTGTATGGTAGAGGTGCGCAAAATGATGCGAAAAATAGCATTTAAGGCAGGCTCAAGATGAGGGTCTTCTCCAACTAATTTACTTCCAAGAATCACAAGATTATGAGGGTTTTTCATGACCAAATCCCCTATACATCGTAGTGCCTGAAAGGGGAACTCATGTAAGACAGATAGCAGAAGCAAAATATATATACACATTAGATTTATCTATCAAATTTAAAGTACAAAACAAAAAGTTGGTTTCACACTCCAAAAGTTATATAAATCTGCAGTGCATTGATTTTAGGAGGATCTGCTTAACTATCAATTAAAAGGCATATGATTTGAATTTATTTGCATACCAGGTTTTGCTGTGTGTTCTACACTGAAACAAGTGGAACATAGCTTACTAAACTAACAAGCAAATAACTAGCATTCATTGACTCCATTTTATACTTATTCTTCAGCAAACTGAAGTTATGAGTATAATCTTCTCTGAATACGCCAATTTTTTGTTCTCAAAGCATAAGGGATAAAGATTAAACAATAGAAATGACATTGATAGACTTTAAGTAAGGATTAAATAAATTCTGCTTTCAAAAAGGCACAGTAATGGTAGAGAAAAAAGGGCATTCACTCTTATTGAGAACCAATACCTCATCTATATAGAGGTACATCATACCATAGGAATATACAAGTAAAACTATAAAACTAAACCAACATATACCTCAGGTTGAGTTTGGTACATTGCTTGGTAATGTTATAATGTTAACCCACATTACAACAAAATAGATTGCTACCTTCAATTTACCAATAATATAATATTACCCCAGTTGGCATGTTTGGTCAACATAAATGGCAATCTAATTTTGTAATTTTTGACTTCACAAAAAAAATACCAAAAAACCCTTGTCAAAATTTGGTGGTACCTTCCTATGGAGAAGAATGTAAGGAAGAGAAGGGCAAAGTTGGAACCAACATTTAGGATTATCAATGGATGGTAATCCACATATCCACCTCCCATGGGGCTATCCGCATTACCACTTTGGTGGTAATGTGGATTACCGGTAATGTACCCGAACCAAACATGGTAATGTGTGGGCGGAAATTTAAAAGCCACATTACCAGTAATGCAAATTGATTGTTGCATACCAAACGCCCCGCCCCCTCAAGAGAAAAGTTAAGCTATTCTTAACGGAAACAATTCATTTATTTCTTCTACTAGACCCTAACTTACTTATTAGGTTAGCACATTCAAGGGTATATATAGTTCATAGGTCCCTTAGTAAAATAAGAAGTTGCCAATGCTTTTGCAAATCCATATTTAGTTGTTAATCATCAAATGCAACTCAAATTTGGGACTTTCAGTACAATGAGACTAAAATATATTTTACTTTTCTATAAGTTCAAGAGCCAAGAAGGATACATAGAGGGAGGATTGATCACCTTATTATTCTATGCACATACTTCCAAAGTTAAGTCAAACATTTATAACGACCAAATAATGGTTGATGCTCAGCCAAGTCATTCTAGCAAGGCAGATGATATTGTTTATCGTTTATGGTTCTAATGCTTATTTGAATCATTGTAGCCACGCAGATGAAGAGTTACCATTCTTACAAATTACAATATAAGAAATTTATGTTTGTTTGCCATGCATAAATATTTTCCATTCTTTTCCTCGCAACTGAAAAAATCATATCTGAGTAATGAATTTTGAAGCATGAAAGAACCCTAAGCATACAAACCAAGTGTGTATAACAAGTTCTCCAGTTCAATGTGCAGTTGGAAAATATTTTGCAATAAGTAACTGTCAGACATTTCAATTAAGAACTCGCCAACAGAGGATGCTGTTTCAATAGTTCACTTAAAATGCCATGTCAGAAAGTATATATTCAGGATTCAAGTTAGATTCATGTACAAAAAACTCGCCATCCATGAATATCACCGACACGGGACACGACACGGACACGGGGAAACACAAACTTCGGCATATATATATATATATATATATATATATATATATATATATATATATATATATTAAAATTTTAAAAAATCCATAATTCATAATATATATATATATATATATAGTTCAAGGCTTATAATAATATCATGATATTTTCATTGATGTCAAACTTCCAATTTTCAATTTTTTCTAGGCCCCTTTCAAAATATATGAAACATCCTAGATATTTTCTTGTGCCAATATCTACTGACATCGAAAAGCATGAGGCACAATATCTATTGACATCTCCCAAAAAATTCCTAAATTAGCATGTCTTAGTAGAACTAGTCATGTACCCACATGTAAACAAAAAGTTAACTAGAGTCCCACTATCTTCTTAATCAATCAGTGTTGTTATCTTCTTCATTGGAAAATCATTGTTTTATTATTTTTATAAAAAAAAGATGCATGGTTGGCCGTGTTCGGGCAAAAAAAAATTTGATTGGTCATGACTCTTGGACACGTGGGACACATGTGTCGGACGAGTGTTTTCGTGTTGATGTCCGCGGCGTGACGGACACGTGGACATGGCAGTTCCACGGGTGTCCGTGCTTCCTAGATGAATATCAAAGCCTTTACACATGGATTCTGAGCTGGCAGCAAGAGACAGCAGATTAGGGATAGCAAATCAGATTAGGGAGAGCAAATCAAACTTTCCCTGGCTCAAGTACGGTCGTAAACAAGCCTAGCTTTGTGTTGATCAGATCTAGTTCGCAAATGGTCATGCTTCAGCTTGATTTCATTGAAAAAGTCAAACTCTAGGTCGACTCATTTAAATTTTGTCAAGATCCATTTATTTTGACTCATTCACATAGCTAAATAAGCTTAAGTCAGTTTAGCTTATTTAAGTAATATTGAGCTTGAACTCTAACTAGTATTGCAATCAACTAAAAGTGAGTAGAAAGACAATAAGTCCTAAAGTCTCAAGACTCTCAACTATTTGAGGTTGGCTACATGATCCTTTCCGGCATTGATCTCTATGTAAGGCCAAATATCTAGTTATATCAAGGGATTCAAGGGTATGTAAATCATTTTTTATTGTTACTAATAGAATTTTCTTAGATCTTCCCGCTACCTTTTTTCCTCTCGTTAGTCATAATCAATTCACATTGTCTAACTTCAGCATCTAGCCATCTATAGGTCTTGTTTCAACATGCCCACTTCATCTCTCATCTTATTTCAATTGGAGCTATACCTAATCAAGGAAATGTGAATACAAATTTAAACAATTTTGAACCAACTAAAGAAAAATAGAACCAGATTTCAAGTTGTTACTCCTATTGTTTGTACATGAATATATTGCATATATTTAGCTTTAAATAAGCTTGTACATAAACATCAAATAAGCTTATTCACAGTCATAACAAGCCATATTTTGCATAACTCAAGCTTGGATCGCAAACTCAACTTGTTTGAAACAATCCTGAATGAGCTTTTACTGAGCCACACTCCAATATTAAGGGATCTTGACAGGTTAAAACAGTCAAGCAACTAAGTATGACCGAAACTCATTGGATCAAGAAAACTAGACATTATATAAAGTTACATTTACCCCAAACTATAGACTAATTAACAAATCTATCTCAACTTTTTATTACACCTAATAGATCCTAAACTTTCGAATTCATATCAATTATATCCCACCGTCAAATGTCTATTAACTGTAAAATGTATTTTTTATAAAAGTTTGCCACAATGAAAAAAGTTTATTTTTAAACTTTAGTACATGAGAACACAATATCGGGTAGGAGGGGGAAGGAGGGTTTTAGGATTTCTTTTTAATTTTTCATTAATATATGCTTACATTTGCTTACGTGGCACACCTTAATAATAAAAATATATAATTTTTATGCTGCCTAGACTGCCACATCAGCAATTAACAATTACATTAACAAACATCTGACAATGAGAATAATTGATATGAATTTGAAAGTTTGGGATAGATTAGATGTAAATAAAAGGTAAGATAGATTTGTTAGTTAACCTATAATTTGTGATATATTCATCAAGTTTCCCTTATATAAAAATATAAACTAAACCTCAATAAATGGTAGCACTGCTACATATGGAATGTGGAAGATACAGAACAAAGTTTGTTAGTTACACAAGAAGGTAAAACAACATCACAGCTAAAACTTAAGCAACAAGGCCTTAATTCCATTACCGCTGTACAGATGGCATAAGTAATAGATACCATATCAGAAACCCACATCCATACACTTGGTTTATCAAATGTGAAAATGAGTTTTTAATATTTTATGAACAACATAGGATAGCAAAATCATCATATAGCTCAAAACCTTTTTAGACCAGAAATCAAGAATGAAACGGACAGTTGTCATCTTCATATGCAAGAGCAGAAACACAACATATTCTCTTCACAACTTAAGCATCTTACCAAGCAGCGCAAAGCAACCGGAGCCCATTGACTTTCAACCCCCAACAGCAAGAGATGGTCCAATATTTTTTTCTGAGGTAGATTGCAATGAACTGGAGATTAAAAGCTCACGATTTGGCTAAAATTGATGATCAAATAAAATTTTAGAAGTGATCAGAAATTGTACCAGAGCAAATGCAGTTTGGTTTGACAACCTGTTAGCATCTTTACCTGGCTCACTAGCTGAACCTCCCAACAGAAGCAATCGAACAGTTTCCAATGCACTGAGAAGATTAATTGTCTAAACAGCATGGAAGTTGTTTCAGAATATGGCAAAGCTTACACACAAAGCCTAAGTTCTACTTCTACTATAATATCATTTAAGACTGAGCAGGGAACTATACAGATCCACACCTTTTGTTGAGTAAAATTGTAAGCACTACCTCGACGAAGTTTCAATATAGATACCAAAGGATCAAATCCAATTGTTTCCTTCAGCAACATCTGAACCAAACATATTCATACTTAATGTGATTCATAATTTGAAAATAACGAGTCCAAGGTTCACTACCTGATTGGATGTATTGTTACGAATCAAATTATTCAGCAACTCAAGACAATCCTGCTCAACAATGGAAAATTTAGTGAAGAATATATATAGATGATTAATTCCGTGCAAACATATCCTACTAGGATCATTTGCTAGTAAAAACATTAAATATAGATTCATTATACAGAAGATATAAGAGTGGGCAGAAAAGAAACAAGAGAGTAACCAGATGAATTAAGTAAACAGCTACCTACTATATACATTATGCTCACCTTAACTAAGAGTGCATTTAATCAAGTTCCTGATGATGTCACTAGACAACCATGATGCAGCTATAGGACTCTGCATGCTTTTTTAATCTAAGATTATTCTTTTGCACTTACCAATGGCCTTAAGAAACTGAAATCTTTCTGGGAAACACAATTTTCATGGATGGTACAATTTGAAAATGTATATGGAACGATGAACAAAGAAAGCATGAGAAGAAGCTTCTAATATGAGAAATGTTAAGCACTAAAAAATCTAAAGTGAAACCAAGTCCAAGTAAGGACTATATTCTCCTCACATCAAATAGTCCCTACATCACCTATCAACATATCATGAGTTGTATACATGTATCAAGTAAATAGACAGTCAACTATATTATTTCTAAATCACGTGTTCCCCCGAAGAGAAGGGCAATCTGCTTTGTCACAACTGCTTTCTTTATAATGTGAGTGATCATCTATTTCACATCTTTTTATGAATGTTTTAATTCAGCTTAATAAAACCTATTAAAGCAATATCTTAAATATGAAAATGAAAGAAAAACAAAATAAAAAAATCTTAAAAGTAAAATTTAACATAAAAGGAAAAAGTTAACAAAACAGATAAATTTAGAATAAAGAGGAATCTTCTGGGCCAATAACATTTTGGCAGAAAAGCCAAAACAGTGAAGGGTCTGTTAATCATTTGCTGTGGGCCTGTGGCCCCTCTATCATAACATAACTTACAAAATATGCAGAATAACCAAAACTTCTCTTTCCACAAAGTTTCAGTTGAATAAATTGCTCATGTTTCATCCAATCTTTAAAAGCTTAAGGTTGCACAATACAAATAACTCTATACTTGCACTATGAGAGATGGAAAATGACATAAAAATAGTCAAATTCATGTTCTAGTTTTTAAATTACAAATTCAGCAAAGAAGGTAATAGCAAACCCCGGAAACAGAAGTTCTCTTCTAGATACCAAAGAGGAATGGGGGCAGCAGACTAAGAACCGAAAAGAAGCTATAAAATTTGGGTATAGAAAAATAAGCACATTCCACAATCACACCTGTACAACAACACCTCCTTCAGAACCCCCTTCTTCTGTAATAATACTAAATATCTTCTCAAATGCACCTTCAAACACCACAATTTTTTGAATCTCCTGAAAAACAAAGGCAGCCAGTAAAAGATCAATAACCAGCATATTTGGAAATATAGCTCAAGTTTTAAGGAAATATTTGAGTGTAGATCCACCTCTGCTTCACGAGTCAAATAAGTAAGTAGCAGTAGGGCTTCATTTCTTATAACCTATCAATAAAACAATATCAGCTCAGGATAAAAAGTAATAGGAATTCGTTTAAGTTGACGCAAAAAATTCACAGAAATAGCATGTTTAAATGTTTAATGTTCTAAAAAGCAGACAAATTATCTAGGCAGTCAAACTATCAAAGTTCCATATTGGATATATGCAGGTACACACATGGGAGAACCAATAATAACAAATTAACAATATTTTGTATTTCAATCAAAAATGAAGTTTCACTTTTAGAGCAATTATGAACTAAACTTTCCAAGACAATAGGAGTATCCTAGTTCAGCGGAAAATGTTTGTGTTATATTCATGATTTAAAACCTCAGTTTCGGTACCTGGCCGAAACCGGTACCGTACTAACACTCGGTACGGTCATGTATGGAAAACACCATACCGGTGTTTTTTTTTTAAGAAATAGCTCCAAATCTTCAATAACAACATAATTGATAAAGAAATGCTTAAAATCAATATTCAAATGTCAATTACATGAATACAATATTTAAAATGCGGACGAATGACGTCCGTCATACCCATACGGGTCATACATATCTTGGCCTTCGGGACATACACGACTAAGGTCAACACCGTAGGTCTCTAATGCTCATATTTGGAAATTTTCCCATGGCATAATGCCTCGGTATCCATTATACCACATTGACATTAGTGTTTCTTTGTTGGGATTCCAAGAACTAGACCATGTATCATCAGTTGAGTAGGTACTGGATACAGAGTAGGTGGATTTAGAAACCTCTTGCAAACTACTCATCATATCGTGATGGTAATCTTACAAAGTTGTCGGTCCACCTCCTTGACGCGGGCCTCTCTTCTTGTACACCTGAGTTGTTTGTCCAGTTCTAGTACCATGGTCATCATCTTGGGTGGCGTGATCGAAGTATTGCTCATTTGTCCATAGATCATCACGTGGCAGTGTTGATGGCACGATGGTGTCTTCTCCACCAGCTCCATCATTATCATCATCTCCTCTGTCTTCTGTGCTGCTACTGCTATGAACGAAGGGCTCGTCTTCTTCGTCCTCTTCTGCTTCTGCAATCGCATCCAAATGATCAATTGGTTGTTTACCTTTGACTTTGCCTTTTGCCTTTGAAGGTGTTGCCTTCTTTTTTCCCTTTGATTGGGAAGATGGAGAGTCTGATTCCGATCGGCGTCTTGCTTGCCGAATTCGTTTAGAGTCCAAGGGAGTAATGGTTATGTCTTCTGGTTGGCTCTCAGACCCAAGTGCATCAGATATAATTGGTGAAGGCCGGTCGCCTGGTTCATCAAGAAGAGGCTGGTCGCTCTCCATTGCACTCCACCAATCAATTATCGGGTCTGCATCGCCTTGGACGAACTCGACATCGAACGGATCTACATGTTGAATATCTTCGTTTTCTATTGTCCGCATTCGAAGCCGCATGTTGTAATGAACGTATACTAGCTTCTCTAATCGGGCATATGAAAGCCGGTTGCGCGACTTGGTATGAATTAAGGAGAAGGTCGACCAATTTCTCTCGCATCTACTTGATGATGTGGTTTGCGAGAGGATACGTGTTGCAATCTTCCGAAGAGTTGGAGCTTCGGTTCCAAATTGCAACCATCATTCAACTGCAATAGATTTAAAATTGATATTAGTAACGACTAACGAGATTACCAATTTTATCATTAATAAATAAATTGAAAAAAAATTATATCTACCTCGATCCATAGAATCTCGGCACGATATTGCAAATGGATCTCCGAAAGTGCCACTTGAATCTCGGAAATATTTTGATTCATTTAGAGCTTGTGCCGTTCATTGATTGATGTCGTCATTAGTTGTATGACCTTACGAAACGGATATAACAAACTATCTGTCGTTCCAAGATCATATCGATACTGGTATGCGGGATTTAAATAATACGCTACAAAAAATTATAAATCTAATAAGTAATTTAGCATAATGAATTAAAATTAAATAAATTTCAGAAAATTAAATAAAAAATTACCCGCAATGTGTATGTCACAACCCATTTGATCCTTCCACTTCTGGGAGATAATGTCGATGAAGGGTTTATACTTGGTTGGAGAAATCATAACCCTCTTGATTTCTTCTTGTGCTTGGTGGATGTAGTGGTAGATATGACCCATTTGAGGCGTCTTTTTCATATCCACCTGTCGTAGAATGTTGTACAATGGTTCTACGGCGACGACTATCTCCGCAACGCAATCCCATAAGCGTGTGTTGAGGATGTACTTCTCGGTTTGCTTTCCATCATTAGTTCTGGCATATCTTGATGTAGATCATTCCTCACTTGTAAACATTGATCGAAGGTCCGCCTTACGTTGTTGGAGCGACCTTAATGCGATGAAATTGGTTGCAAAACGAGTCGCTCCCGGTCGAAGAATTTCACCTAAAATATGGAAATTATTATTAGTAATTATTACCTAAACTAATTAATAAATAAATACTATAAATTATTATTAAAAAATACCTTCTGTAAATTTTTTCATAAGGGCGTGTACCCATGTGTGGTTATATATGAAGCGCGTAATTTGTTGCGCCTTCTTTACATTCATCTTCACCATCGATATATCACTGATATCTTTCATCATTAGGTCTATACAATGGGCTGCACATGGAGTCCAACATATGTGAGAATAATCCAGTTCAATTATCTCACCTGCCCTTTTGAAATTGGCTCCGTTGTCGGTTATAATTTGAACAAAGTTCTGGGTCCATTCGCCTCGATCACCTCCTTCATCAGCTTCGAGATGTAGAGAGCGGTATGGACTTCATCGGACGCGTTCACCGACTTGTGATAGATAACCCTCCTGTTACAATAGATGAGGAAGTTGATGATGTTCATTCGGGTTGATCCGGTCCAACTATCGCACATCAAACTGCATCTGTAATCCCCCCATTGCCGCTTGACGTCGTCGATCCATTCATTTATTTCCTTGACCTCATGTTCAAGCAAACGTCTTGAAATTTCATACGGAGTTGGAGGGGTAATACCTGGGCCTACTTTTTGGATGGTAGACACCGTAGTTCGGTAGTACGGGTTGTTGGCTGCATTTGCGGGAATCCGGCTGAAGTGGAACCATTTGGAGATGGCTTTCCCCAACTCCCACTTCTTCGGCTTGCCGTACATATCGTCTATGCGTTGTTGCTTTGCTGATGAAGGAGGAAATGCCCTGGGATCAAGATCAGAAATATTGACATTAGTTTTCCTACCACTTGCTCTGAGGTTTGAGAAGAATCCACGAAGGCTTCCTCTGTTGCCTCCTCTGCTCTAAGTTTAAGGTGCTCTCATGCTAGAACTTTGGCCAATTTGAGGATCGGAGGGAATTGGACCGCTTCGGTCCATTGCTCCGGCAACCGAAGTTGAGCCGATGCTGCTTATGCCACCGCTGCCGCTGCCGCCACTATATTCGAATTGAGATCCGGGATAATACATCCGTTCTCGTTCGTAATGCTGATGCTCCAATGAAGCTTGAATGCCGACTTCAAAATTCGCATCCTAGTTGTATCGCCACCTCGAGCCTCATAATGGTCACCGCTGACATTTTGGGTAGCTCGTCGGTCGAACTCGGCTTGTTGAGCTGCATTCTTAAGACGTTCCTCCTTGTTGTTGAGTTGCGCTTTAAACATCTTTCGGACTTCGGACGGTACTTTGGAGCAATTGACGACGTCGGGATATCCTCCGGCCAAGTGTTGCTTCAATCGAGTGATGCCTCCACCACATAAAAGCATATCACAGTAGAGGCATTGCCAGTGATGTGCTTTCTCCAACCGACGACCGTGCTGCCATGCGGGGTCGGCTTGAGATTTCGGCGCCATTTCAACAGAATTTCGACGTAGAACTTAATAAAAAAAGATGTGTGTGAGAGAGATTGATGGATAGAGGAGTAAGTGAGTGAAAAGAGTGTTTTGGGGGCTTTATATAGCTCCCAAAACACCCCAAACCCGGCCCCAAACGGCTAGAGAGCCATTTGGGGTCACTAACCGCCCGATATCGGGCGATATTTGATATATACCGCCCGATATCGGGCGGTACAAGCGACAAATGTGGCCGACAGCCCAACAGGGCTGTCGGCCACCCGTTGCCAACGGCGCTCAGCGCCATTGGCAATGCCAACGTTAACAAACCATCATACCGCCCGGTATACCATATATACCCGTTATTTTCAAATAACGGGTATATCGAATACCGCTAACCCTAAAAACCGGTAAATACCGGACTTACCGTACCGTTTCAGACGATTTTTTTAACCATGGTTATATTATTATCCCACCAATCATAGCATTACATCATCGTTCCTGATGAAATGAACCATGAAATTTTTCATTTCAAATTAATAAGGTATGCCAAACATAATGCTCGGCATTACAGATGATGAATTGGAACTAAATGAAGATGATATGAAGTTATATATTGAAGAAAATGTCAACAAAGATCCCCGCGAAGTATGCACAAATCAGCTCAAATCACACACAAGTCATAGTTTTAAAATTCGTAAGGGCGGTACATACTGATTTTTTCAAAAACCGGTATCTGGTACACCCGATACTACCGGTTCATACCGGGCGGTACGCCCATTATTTTGGACATCGATACCGCGGTAGGTATCACCCAATGGCTAGAAAACTAGCTGTTGGGTACCGTTTCCCAATGAACTGGTTTTTGGGGGGATTGGGGGACTATATAAACACCCTAAACCCCTCATTTCACCTCCACACATCTTCAAACTCTCTCAACTCTCAATCTCTCTCAAATTCTCTCAAACCCTCTCAAACTCTCTTTTTTCTTCATCTCCACACCGAAACGCTACTAAAATAGCGCCGAAATCTCAATCCAATGTCGCATGGCAGCACACCTGTTGGTTGGACAAGAAGCACCATTAGCAATGCTTCCATTGTTATTTCATTTCCCATGGTGGAGGCATTACCCGGGTGAAGCAGCATCTGGCCGAAGGATATCCCGATGTGGCCAAATGCAGCAAAGCACCGACAGATGCCCGAAAGCTCTTCAAATTGCTTGACATCAAACGTGAGCAACGTGTTCAAAATATTGAACAAAGACAAGAGTTCAAACAAAGAGCTACAAAGGACATGCGCCAAGACGTGTGCCATGACCAATACGAGGGTCCTGGTGGCGTTGTTGAGGTGGATCCGAAGCTTGCAGTCGTCATTTGTACTTTATTGGAGCAACAAGCTTTCGAGCGAGATCGTAGGTATTATGCCGGATCTCAATTTGAGTATGGCAGCGGCACCAGCAGCATTGGTTCATCTTCGGCTACAGGCGCAATGTTCAATTCCCTCTAGTCCTCATATTGGACGGAGTTCCAGCATGAGGGAACCTTCAACCCAAAACAGAGGCGGCCTACGAGACTTCTTCTCAAATCTCGGACAAACTGGCGATAGGAAATCTTTGGTTGATTTATCCTTCTCAATTATCGAAGCAACCACGTATCTACGATTCTTGGAGCAAGACCAAGAAGTGGGAGTTGGGGAGAGCAATCTCCAAATGGTACCACTTCAACCGGATTTCAGCGAGTGCAGTCAATAATCCCTACTACCGATTTATGGTATCTTCAATCCAAAAGATTGGCCCAAGTATTGCCCCTTCAACTCCTTACGAAATTTAAGGACCTTTACTTGAAACAGAGGCCAACGAGATAAAACAGTGGATAGATGGTTTCAAGAGACAATGGGAGGATTACGGCTGCACATTGTTGTGTGACAACTGGACCGGGCTAACCCGGATGAGCATCGCCTATTGCAATAGGAAGTTGGTGTATCACAAATCTAATGAGCATCATGATGCAATCTACATTTCAAAAGCCAATGACAAACGTGCTCGAGGAGATTAGTCCACAAAACGTCGTGCAAGTTGTAACCAATAACAGCACAAACTTCAAAAGGGCATGTGAGATAATTGAACAAGAATATCCTCACATTTTTTGGACTCCATGTGCAGCACATTATAAAGATCTTATGATGAAGGATATCGGTGATCTGTCATTGGTGAAGTCGACGGTACAAAAACGTAACAGATCACCCAATTTATTTACAATCACACATGGGTCTATGCCCTTATGAAGCATTTTACACAAGGTAGGTTCTTTTAGAAAAAATATTTACTATTTACTATTTAGTTCATCATAATTAATTACTAATAATTATTAAATTATAATTCGTTTTTAGGTGTAATTCTTCGACCAGGAGTTACTCGATTTGCTACGAATTTATCGCATTAAGGTCGCTCCAACATAGAAAAGTTAGCTTGAGGACAATGTTTACAAGCCAAGATTGGTCATCATCCAGATATGCCACGAGTCTGGATGGAAAATAAACCGAGAAGAACGTGCTTAACCCGCGTTTCTAGGATTGCATCGCTGAAAGCATCGTCGCCATAGAACCTTTGTGGTAGGTGGACATAGAAAAGACGCCATAAATGGGTCATGTCTACCATTACATTCACCAAGCACATGAAGAAATAAAGAGTCTTTTGACTACTCCAAACAAATTTAAGTTGTTTATTAATATTATCTCTAGGAGATGGATAATCAAATGGGGCGCGATATACATCTAGCAGGTATTTATTTTTATTTATTTAAAATATCTTGTAAATATTTAATTTTAAATCATTATCCTAATTTGAAAAAAAATTACTTTTTATAGGTTATAATTTAAATCTCGCATACTAGTATAAATACGCCATTGGAACAAAGGATACCCTGTCCTCCGCAAGGTGAGACAGCATATGTCGCAACGAACTTAGAAGCTGCACAAGCTATTTCAAAATCAAGATTTTTCCTAGATGAAAGTGGCGGCTTGAGTGGAATCCATTTGCAATTTCCTGCCGAGACAAAATGGATCTTGGTAGAAAAATATTCATTTTTTTTCTTTTCCAAGTTATTTATTAAAGATGAAATCTCATTTCTAATATTCAATGTATTGCAAGTGAATGGCGGTTGCAATTTGCATGTGATGCTCCAATTCTTTAGAAGATTGTCATACGAATCCTCTCACGAACCACATCATCAAGTGGATGCAAAAGGAATTGATCAACCTTCTCGCTCGTTCATAGGAAGCCGCGCTGAACAAGAAGCACACAAGATGGACGAGATGATGATGGTGATGATGATAGGACTGGTGGAGAAGACGTTGTAGTACCATCAACATCGATCCTTGGACGAATGAGCTCTACTTCGACTACTGCACGCAAGATACTGATCACATGGTTGGAGGGGAGGAATAATCAAGGTTTATGAGAAGAGAGTCAAAGATCGGCATCAACCAAAACCACGAGGGGGACCAACAGCCTTGCAAGATTACCATCATAATATGTTGAGTAGCTTGCAAGAGGTTTGATACTCAACTTACTCTGTCTCTAGTACCTACTCACATGACTTTGCAAATACACGGACTAGTGCTTGGGCTCCCACTAAAAAACTCTCGTGTCAATGTGGTATTCTAGATACCAAAATATAATAACTTGGGAAGTTTACCAAATGTGGGCATTGGAGACCTATGGAATCTACCTTAGTCGTGTTGGTCCTGTTGCGATGGCTAATTTCTACGACGGACATCATTGGTCCACATTTTGAATTATATTTGAAACCTTGTAGTCTACTTGCAAACCTTGATGTATTTGACTACTTAAGTTAAGAATTTTAAGGATATTTTTCATCATTTCTTGGTCAAGTATGATGTCTAATAGCTTTAAACAAGGTTTTAGACTTCAAATTTGAAGATCAAAGTGAAATTTAACACTTACGGGAGTTCAAAACTATGTTATCTAGCTTAAAAAATAAAAAACAAAAACAAAAATAAAAAGTTACCATTTTCAGTACCATACCGTGTATCGGTGAGGTATTGTACCGGTCAAACACCGTTACCAGTACCGAGATTTTAAACCTTGCAACGAGTCATTGCTAAAACATCACACAAAGTAATGGACTCACACTTATTGAAATTAGCAATACAAGACGAACTTGGAAATTTACATGAGGTTGCAGCCACCGTCAGAATTGCAGAAGCATACATGGTCCATGAGATCAAAAGAAAGATTATTAAAGTGTGAGTCAAAGTCTACTTAGGATTTAGTTTGAGAAAATTTGTTATTCCACTGGGTTTTTATTTTCAAGGTATTTGAGAAGTTTTATGTACTCCGGAACTTCTGATAATCTCTCTAATGCATGTAGAGGCTAAAGTTATTTCTTCAGCTTGTTTTGACTTTTGAGTTCATATACAGTCTAAGAGACAAACAATGAGTTGATATTACATTAGTTACAAATATGAGTTTGGTCAAGGGAAGGTACAAACACATGGGTAGAATTGCAATGAAACATATATATCCTGTATGCGCTCCCCACATCTTTTCTGAAAATTATATTTTCTTGCTCTTCCAGCTTGTCTCTAGATATCTCTTATAAGCCTAACTATGTCTGTCTAGCTTTGCTAGTTTACCACTACTTTCTCGTGGCACAAAATTTCCCTTCTGCGAAACTCTCCTTTGTCCATCTAGTCAGTTTTTATCCTAGCCTTTGGAAGAGATCAGATAATCTGTCATAATAGTCCACAAAAGTGACGAAGCGGATTATGTTAAATTCACAATCACAAATCACTTGGTATGACGATTAAAAAGCACCTCTACCATGAGACGACTACATATTTTATAGATAACCTACGTAGAAGGTACAAGATCCATCACTTGGTTTACAAATAAGTTTGTCTAGTGTTGTACCAAGACTATATTTAATCTTCTGTCACCAAAAAGTTTGCAGCCAATGACATAATTAGATGTGTGACTGAGTAGATAAGTCCTTAGAGTGGAGAACTGCAGAAAGTTACCCAAACATAGCCGAACCAGCAGCCAAGCAACTTGATGAAAGAACATAGTTTGTTATGCTATTAAGAAAGAAAATATGATGAACCAGAATAATATTCAAAATAAATTCAAGTTTTTAATCTAACCAGTTCAGAGTAAAATATTGCTTAAGGTGTCAATTCTCAGATACTGTAAATTTAAGCAAGATCTCAAGAAATTAAAACTGCCCATAAAGGAAACCGGTATCAATTGACTGATGTGGATTAGGATATAGTACATCTCAGTATATTCAAAGCAGTGATCATAAGGATCATAAGAATCACATGTAAAAATTCAAAGCACTGCTACTAAAAATTAGCATATTTCACTGTTGCTAGTTGCAACAACAAGAACGGCAGTCATTCAAACAATAAATACCAACTTAAGTTAAAATGCTAAGGTTCTAACCTCACGATCCATAAGCATATCCATTAGCCCAGTTATACCACGAGGAATGGAAAGAATTGCTTCTTGTAATCTGAATCAGTAAGCACAACAACTTGACTATATAAAAAAGTTTTAAAAGAATACAACCAACAAAAAAGGATATTTAAAAGAAACGACAGCTATTTTGCTTGTAAAAGTACCCTTTACCTATTAGAGGAATGCGTAAGAAGGGCAGTTATAATCTGAAGTGTGTAATATCTAACATAGAAGTCATCCTCTGACTACCAAAAGATTAAAGGCACAAATTTAGATGAAAGAAAAGGGAAAGAAATAAAAGACAAAACAGAGGAAATACTTACCAATAAACTAAGAAGAAGGGAGATGCTCTCTGATTCTCTAGAAAGCAGATCTGAATTCACTAAAGCTGGTTGAACCTCATTTTTCTGCCCATATGTGGTTTCTATGGGAGTTAAAGAGCTCAAAATAGTTTCTAATGCAGCTCTTATGAGCTCTACATCATCACGTTCTTTCTTCAAAACATTAAGAAGAACAGGAAATCCTGTTTAGAAAGAAGCATAAATTAGGACTGATTTTGACCACCCTTCTCAAAAGATGAAAAAAGAGCATATTATATAATTAGAAACTAGGAAGTACCCATAGCCCCAAACGACATCTGAGCTGCATGGCTTTCTGCAACAAGAGACTGTAGTTCGATCATAGCAGCTCGCCTATCATCAGCTAGTACACCATTGCTTATACGATCCAGATATCGTTCAATATAGCTATAAAAAAAATGCATCAATGCATAGAGACTAAGATGTCGAGAAAATGTTAGTACAAGCAACCATGCTTCATAACTTTAAGATGAATTTTAGCACCATAAAAAGAATGCTACTTCATGACCTAGGTGTCAAGAATTCAACTGATAGAAACAATTGTCACTGTGTGAGGTTAAGCTATAATTGTTGACCCCCCATACTGGCATTGGTGATAACCTCTGGAAAAGGCTGGCCTCTTTTGTTAATTGTTATAAACATGTCATAAGGCAACATCCATAAATTCCGTTTGATATTGATAGAATGGAGGGTAAAGAGGAAAACCTATGCAGTTACATGTAGTAATGTACATATGAATACACAGTATACATATGCATCAAATCTAAATACAGTCAAATTCGTATATAGACCATATGCAAACTACAACTGCATATCCATATGTGCAGGTCCCTAATGGACACATGATAAGCCACATTATCTTCAAGAGATTATAACTTCAAACACCAAGCATAAGGTGGCTTTCCCTCAATCCTCATGGAATACCCAAACTTCTGTCATGATGGCTAGCAGGTAGCACTTTTGCACTAGTTCAATCTGTACTATCAAGTTTAAAGGCCTTTGTAATTCACAAATCCCTATCAATGGCCAAGAATTTTCTTTATTTGGTGACGGATTAAGATATCTGGTAGGTCATATTAAATTATGCATCTTTCTAACATGCAATACTCTTGGTTCAGCATCTTAACTCAGTTATTTACTGAGAAACAGAAAATGTACAAAATGCATCCCTGTTCAACAATATAAATATAGGTAACCAAACATCAAATAGACTGTTATCATTCTAGGTAAAGGCTGTCAAATACCTATCTTCATTTGAAGCAGAATTCTCATTTCCAAAAACAAATCCACCAACGCCCTGTACAGTAATAGCCATCAAAGGAACATTAAATGGGCATTTGCTAACTATTTAAAAGATGTTGAGATAGTTCAGCAATGCCGAAGATCCCATGAAATATTCAAGTAAATTGTGCAAGTCATCCTCATAAGAGGTCATTGTGACAAGCAAGTAAAGCTCATCTAAGAAAGGCACATTATCAATGTAAAATTATACATATACCAAGGTTATTTGCCCGCTCAAAAAAGCCAAAAAATCTCGGTAACCAAAAAGCATATCAGCAGCTCTGTCTATTCTCCTTTCCACCTTTATCATTTGGTTATCACAAAATAGTTACAGTTTACCAATTAGCATATATTTGACAATATACTAAAAAAATACAAGTATACTCCAGAAGTATGCACTTTAACTATGCAGACGAGATCCTGAGACTCATAATAATATCTTCAACAACAAAGGACTGATTATTCTAAAATAATTCATTCCTCACCTGACATCAGGATATGGACATATGGGTCTATGAATCAAAATCATGACATGTCAATTACCAACAACAACCATGGCACAACAAGATTAACCCAATTATTATATTTCTATATCTTTAATATATTAACAATATTGGTTATATTAAGATTAACCCAATTATATTTCTATATTAACCATGCCACAGAAACAGCCTCCGTGCAAAAAGCGAGGGGAAGGCTACGTACATCAACCCTTGTCAAAGCCCACAAAAGTGGGATTGCTTCGTGCACTGGTCACCCTTTCTTTTTTTTCTTTATTCTTCATAATTTGTTTATATCGTGATACAATAAAGAAAGTGAATATTCAATATATAAATTGCATATCATATGTTTTAATCAAAATAAAAGATAGAAATGAGTAATTTGAATAAATTTTATTTCACATTTTTTTCAGACATTTAATACGTAAACACGACATAATATGATTAGCCTATTTAAGAAACATACCGTAACTGTTTTCATAAATGATTTGAGTGGGTTAACTCATTAAAGCACAAATAATGATGTCAAGCAATTGGAGAAAGAGCATTTTAGTTCCTATATATAAGAATAAGGGAGTATTCAAAATTGTACCAACTATCGTGGCATTAAACTAATAAGTCATGCGATGAAACTTTGGGAGAGGGTGATAGAACATCGACTCAGGGACATTACGGAAGTGTCGGAAAACCAATTCGCTTTTATGCCCGGCAGATCTACAACATAAGCTATATTTCTACTGAGGCGCTTGATGGAGAACTATAGAGAGAAGATGAAGGATCTTCATGTGGTTTTCATCGACCTAGAAAAAGCATATGATAGAGTACTTTAAAAAGTTCTTGGTGGACATTGGAGAAGGGAGGTATTGATGTTAAATATTTAAATGTCATTAAGGATATGTACGGACGAGCAATTACAACTTACAAGTGTGCGAGCAGGGGGAGGAGTTACAGAGGAGTTTGAGTTGACTAGTAATGTACAAGATGATATCTCATGGTGTTTGTTGTTTGTGTTAGTTGATGAGACAAGAGAGAGGGAGTTAACCATAAGTTATAAGTATGGAGAAACACCCTTGAGAACAAAAGTTTTAAATTAAGTAGAAGCAAGACCGAATATACACAAACAATGATAGAGGGGAAGTGAGTCTAGGTAGTGTAGTTCTGCCTAAGTGTAGTCATTTTAAATATCTAGGCTCCATTTTCCAAAATGATGGGATGATAGATGAAGATGTAACATTTAGAATCAAAGCAGAATAGTTGAAATGGAGAACTGCCATGGGCGTGCTATGTGATAAGAAGATACCTAACAAAGTGAAGGAAAAGTTTTATGTCATGTTATACTGGAGCGAGTATTGGGCAACTAAAGTTCAACGTATAAATAGGTTGAATGTGGTAGAAATGTCGATGCTAAGGTGGATGAGTGGCCATACAAGATTGGACAAGATTAGAAATGAATACATCCAAGTATCCAACGGAAGGTTTATGTAGCACATATTGGAGACAAATTAAGAGGTCGTTTAAGATGATTTGGGCATGTGCTACGAAGACCCCCGACGCCCTAGTTGGAAAATGTGGTAGTTTAATAGTAAAAGGTAGGAAGAAGGGTAGAGATAGGCCTACGATCACATTGAGAGAAATAGTGTCTAAGGATCTATAGTTACTAGATATTGAGGAGAATCTAGCACTGGACAAAGGCATTTGGAGACCGAGAATTCATATAGCCAACCCCATCTAGCATGGAATTAAGGCTTAGTTATTGTTGTTGTTTACAATTTTAAGTAAAAGATATGATATTTAGTAACAACGATACACACAAAAAATTATAAACTAGGGTCTCCCAGTCCCATTTTCTTTCTGACGCGCCTATTCAGCAAAAACCCTCATTTTTTCCTTAAAATCTGACGATTGGCCTTCTTCTTTCTCCAGCACTCTATTCTTCCAACATCCTCTTTCTCCGACATTTTTCTAGCAATTTCTCATCCAATTCTGAAGGCAAGCATTAGTAAGGTAATAAACCAACTGTGTTTTCTCCTCTTTTTCATGTTATTCTCTTGTTACTTCTACCATATCATATCCTTTTCAAGTATTAAATTTTTTATGTAAATTTTACAAGTTATTTTGCAACTATTGTTCCTTTTGTCTCCCAAGTCCAGTCCTCCCTTTTTTTGCTACACTTTTTAATTGAAACCTAATAGGGCTTTTACTTTTGAGCATCAAACATGTGCTTATATTAAAAAAAATTATGTATTCCTAAGTTGTTTCCACTTTTCCTAAGTTTTCTAATTTCAAACATGTGCTCATATTACTTTTGAGCATGAAACATTTGCTCAAACATGTGAATCATGTTCTAAACATGTGCGATACTATTTTTAGATTTATCATTTAATAATGGATTTAACTATATAAAATATATTATGTATTATTATATATAGTTAAATATGAGCATCTCGCTTCGCTTTGGTGAGCAACTATGCTAGTGTCTGTTGGCGTAAGATTTTCAACCTAGGTCTCAATCTTGATTTTGATGACAACAAACATATTTCTAATGTATTTATCAAGTGTTCATTTTAGGTTGAAGAACGATATGCGTGCCATGTTCTTTTTTGGATTTCAAGAAGGAATTTTCAGTGAAAACGAAGTTTGGAACAACAATATAACAAGGATTAGGTTTAGGTCTTAAATTGTTTCATATAATTCCTTTTAGACCTCATTTTGATGTGTCCGATTGTTTTGAGCAATTTCAACCTCAATTCAAGCCTAAACCAACCCAATCAATTCATCGGCTAGAAACTGTTAATAGTCGTTTCGGTCGATGGTCGGTCAACCCGGACTGTAACTAGCGAACCCAATGGCTCTTTTTTCGGTCGTTGACCGAGCTCCACTCCATATATCCGGTAGCCAATCCTATATAACCCCTAATTTTGTATTCCTTAGGTTCCTAAATTATTAAGCCATTCTTATGAGTGATCGAGTCAAGTCATTTAAGTTTAAGCCCTAACACTCAATATTTCCACCTCTTGAGCTTTCCTTTTCTCTTCAAGCCACTCAAGTTTCCAAGATTCATCACTTTATGGCCTTGAAGGATTATGAGGCAGCAAGCAAGAGCTCCAATAGTATTTGCTATATTTTGAACTATTTTACTCTTGTTTTATTATTATTTTGCTCTCATTCTTGCATGTGTATGTGATTGGTGTGTGGGACACACCTAATGTTATAATTGTAGTGTTGTTCCTTTGGTATAGAGGTAGAGGCATCCTCAAGGGCTGAGGAATAGGTCCTTGATGTACCGCATAAGATAACATTACATTAGTAAATTTGTGAAAATCCTAACGTGGAGCTTAGATAGTGGATGTACCATCTTATGACTGAATTTGTGAAAATCCTAAGCGGGGAGCTTAGGAAGTAAATGTGAGCCTGGTTAGAAGTTGAACCACTCTAAATTGGTTCTATTAGCATTATGATTAGATTGTGCATGTTTAGTATTTATTTACTTGAGATATTCTTATCTTGCTAAGTGTTTGTGCTTCTTGTGCCTAAGATTAATAATTGAATTAGAAAGCTTAAAATTGTTAAGTTGTCATTTAAACTTAGGACATACTATTCATCCCCCATCTAGTATGGATATTTCTCTAACAGTGCCTAGAGTCTCAAGCAATAAGAGAATTTGGCACCTTGGAGCGCCAAAAGCCTAGTGACAACGCAGCTAAATAGCAAAACAAAAAGTGCATTAAGGAAATTAGAAATTGACCACCACTTATGCAATGTGCAACGACAAGCATGTATTGTTACGTTACTCAATGCTTGGGAAGTTTAGAATAACGAGGTTAGTGGCCAGATTTAGTTCATGCCTGAGCTCAGCCACAAACAGGAATTTGTCTAGCACAAGCCACCAATAATTATCCTCGATTTACTTGTAATCATGAATCATGATGATATGATGAACTAGATACAATCAGAATCTTAACATGTTTTGCTTTTTATTTCGTATCATTTTTAAGGGAAAAGTAATGGTTTAACAAGAACCATCATAATGTTACTAACCAATTAGTGAGGGAAATAATATATATGTATCAGAGAGGGAAAGAGAGTTTAAGTTAATCTGAATCTGTTTCTTCAAAATTCATGGATACTGGAAACATGTGAGACATCACTTCTTCAGCAAAGAAAGTCCTGTTGGGTTTCTCAGCAGGAACAATCATCATTTCTAGTTATTGGTTTCCGGTAAAAATTTAAAATATCAACAGGAATAATCATTCGTGTGCAATAAAATATGGCATGTCAGCAGGAATCATAGTTTCTAGCTACTGATTGCAGTAAAATATAACATGCCTATTCAGTCTGCAATATTAGTTTGGTACTGCAATATATTTTAATGGTGTCATCCAAGTAACATTACTAGTTCTAGAAAATAGAGAAAGGAAATACGGGGGTTCCTTCTGCAAGTCCTCCCCATAGGATATCCAAGTAACATCAATAACAGAAAAACCTCTGACCTAGGTCTTAATTAGATAGTCAATCTTATCAAAATCTCAACGTATTCTCCCAAACCTATAAATCATGTAAGCATCCATACAACAAAATAAAGAAAGGATTTCATCATGTCTGAAACACACCTGAGCAACAGCATTGAGATTGAGGCCACGGAGCTTGAAATCCATCCCAAAATCTTTTTACAAGCGGTAAGTACAGTCCCTCTAAGCTGCTGATGGACAATGTTGTTGGTATCACTTTCCTACCTAAAAAAGGTGAAGGCTCCACATAATCAGATTGCAAATGCATGATAACAAAAAAAATTAAAATAATAGTTATGAAAATATTTTAAGTCATTTATTTTCATAATCTCAGTAGTTTGGTACAAATTGTCAAGCAATATTTCAGAATACTTGCAAATCACTAATCACCGATTCATACCAAAATGATCAAATCAGTAGTCAACATTCATTAATTGTAGTACTAATTCATATCAAAATCAGCACTAAACATGTTATATCACTATTTCAACATTTATGACAGTAATCAGTGTTATCATCTCGTCGCTATCTCGTCGAGATAGCGACGAGATAGCGTCATCTCGCCCAGAAATCTCATAGCGTCTGGACGAGATGACTTGTAGCGAGATATCTGCCATCTCGTCGGGATCTCGTCCATGGATGGACGAGATCCGGACGAGATGGTCGGGAATCTCGTCGGGAAGTTAGGAGAAAACCTAACTTTAAAAAAACGCCTCAGAGACACAAAAAAACACTCGACTGTTGCAACTCGACGTAGAAGAAAACGTCGATCGCGCTCGCTGCTCATCGCTCAAAACCCATTGCGCTCGAAGCTTGCTGCTCGCAAAGACGCCGCTCGCTGCTCGCCAAGATGCCGCTCGATCGCTGCTCGCCAAGACGCCGCTCGATCACTGCTCGCCAAGACGCCAACACTCGCTGCAGGTTCTTCACTTCTTCTTTCTTTTCTTTCTTTTCTTTCTTTTCTTCCCATCGCTCGAAACCCACCATTGCGCTCGAAGCTCGCCGCTTGCCAAGACGCCGCTCGCTGCTCGCCAAGACGCCGCTCGATCACTGCTCGCCAAGACGCCAACACTCGCCGACTCACTACAGCTTCTTCACTTCTTCACTTCTTCTTTCTTATTTTCTTTCTTTTCTTTCTTCTAGTCCACTGGTCTTCTTTTCCTTTCTTCTTCTTTTTTTCTTCTTCGCACAGTGGTCTTTTTTGATTGCTATAGGTTTTAAATTTATAATTAGTTATATGTAATGTAAATTTAAATTGTGCACAGTGGTTTTAAATTTTAAACTCTCTACAGCTGTAGGTTTAATGTAAATAACATATAATTAGTGGTGTTTTTATGCTTTGGTCTTCTGCATATAATTTAAATTTTACTGCAGTGGTCTTTTTTGTGCGCAGTGGTCTTCTCTTCATTAGGTTTCAATATAACTCTTAATTTGGTTTTATATGTTTTACCTATTATTAATTTAAACTGTAGCTAAATTTTGATTGCTGTTGTGGTATATATTTTAAAGTTTAAATTGATTGCTCATCTATATTTTAATTGATTGCCTATTATTGTTGTGGTAGTGTGCTGTACTATCCATTTTTTAAATTGATTTCCATGTCCATTTTAATTGATTGCTCATCTTACATCTATATTTTATGGTTCATGGCTATGTGAATTTAATTGGATTTATGTTTGATATTATATATATTTATAATATATTATATTGTCGATATGTCGCGAAATGGACGATATATCGATCGCGAAACGATATTATCGATGTCAAGGTTCGCTACCGCGAAATTTTTTTGGTCGCGATAATAAGCTTGACAGTAATACAAAATTCAAATTAAATTATGGCTGCTGTGAGAAACTGAGTCTGGGAAGTCTAAGCCTAAGGCTGAATCGGCCTAAATTGCAGTTAGGAAGACGGAAGAAGAGGTAAATGAAGAAGAAACTAGTAAGCTTAAGCTTATGGCCAATGTTGCAGTTGGGAAGAAGAAAGGACCGCCTAGGGCTACTGTTGCAGTTGAGAAGAAGGGGGGCGAGGCGGACTTTAGTTTTTCGGTAGATCTAAGAAGATAAGGGGAAAGACGACGGCAAGAAGGGAAAAAAGATGTCATGCCCCAAAAATCGGGTCATGTGACCCATGACCAGCTAGAGTACGAACAAGCACTCCGAAGCCTACCACACAATACATAAAACCATTCACAAATAAGAATAGATTACCATGCATAATGCCAACTCAAAATGATACTAATTCATATACCAAAGTACCAAATACCAATCCAGACAATTGAGACAAATACCATATAAGGAAACAGATCCAGTGAAAGAGACACAATGTTAAGTTCTACAAGTTCAAAGGCAGGACACTCGACTCATACTACTACTCGACAACATCATCGTAACCCACGAGACTTGCCACCAGAGTTTGCCGCGCCATACCTCAATGATCAACACAAGAGAGTGATCGAACACAGTGAGTGGCTATTCCAACCACTACCAAGCCAAATCACATAAATAAGCAATAATATAATAACAAGATATCAATAAGGCTGCTCTAAAATAATGTAAGGATCCTTTAAGCAATTTCTCGTGCGCGTCGTGCACCTTCCGGCCTAACTCGACCAAACATGGAATCCTCAAATATCACAATGCACAACTCACAAGTCGCTCGCTAGGCTGGCCTCCCTAGTGAGCTCCCCGCCTCGGGCCCGTTGAGCTAGGAAGGCCCTCTAGTCTCAGTGCCCTCAATACTCGGTTGGGAAAGGCCCTCCAACTGGTGTCACTCGGGTCAGTCGTCGACATGGCCCACTAACGAATATTTCGACCCAATATCAACTCGTTGGGTCGGGCATTAGCTTCACATGCTAATGCGCTTCCCAGCCCGGCCATCACATACACAACCACATATTGTCCAAATAATGAAAAGAAAATACATTATGCATAAAGTGTAGTCAACTTGGGTGGGTACGACTGTACATGAGTTCCTCGGGTGCGTGCACATGCGCACCCCACACGGTCTTATCTCGGCTCCAAACCCTCAGCTACTCGCCACACCACCCACCATCCACAAGTATTAGTAATGAATCAAAATTACGCTATCAAGGTCGACACCCGGGTGGATAGGCAATCTAACTGAATCACACGACGTGCACCTGGCCATACACGGCCCAGCCCAATCCCGGCCATAACTCGTAGCCATGCACTATCCACCCCCAAAACCCAAGCATACACCTCAGGTAAGTTTTGGTAAGAATATAAACTGCTAGACCTGATTTTCAGTTTCAAATCTCAAGAAATTTCAGCACAATAGCCTAGAAAAAATTTCAGCATATAATCAATAGATTCAGCAGGTACTCATGTGCGTATCAACATGTATTATAGTGGATTTCAGCATGAATCAATTTGTTTCAGTATATCACCTCTAGGAGATTCAACATGAATACATAGGAGATTTCAGCAAGTATCTACACAAGATTTCAGCATACAATTTGTCGAAATTTCAGTTTGTATCAAAATACAATTTCAGCAATCACGTTATTATATTCCAGCCTTAATCTAGTTAGAATTTCAGCAAGCAATCACAAATACATCTCAGTTTAATTCTGGAAAAGAAATCAGCAACAAAATCAGTTCGATTCAGCCTTAAGCTGGGTCCATTTCCAGCAACTCATACTAACAAATTTGGCTTTAATCTAGGTTAAATTTTCAGCATACTCCAAGTTCTTTACAAGCATAATACACTACTTAAGATCAAGCAACTAAATCACGAATATAAAACTCTCAATCACCAAGAAAATTCGGATCTAAACCTTACCCAATTTATGAGACCAGATTTTTCTATTCACCCTCCTTCAAAGCTAGGTTCGGCTGGCCCTAGGGCACAAGGGTGTGCCCTAAGGCTGCCGCCCCTATCAATACAACACAAGGACATGGATTCAACCCCAAATCGACAAGGTTCGCCTCTTACGCATGTAAATACAAGTCTGAAACAAAACTTCAGCAACCTCATATTCTTCTTCCAAGGGTAGCATCCATGGAGAGTTTCCTAAGAAAGGGGGTCGAGGACACTCACCTCAAGAGGGAAAGGAGGAAGATTAGGAATCTACGAGCCCTAGCGTCAAGAATCGCCGACGAAGATCCAACTCCGGCTAGACCTGGTCGCCCTCCCCTCTCCCGGCGCCTCGGCGTCCGTGCGGCTCCCTTGGAGTCGTACGGCGCATTCCCCTCCCCTTTTATTATTTCTTTCTTATTATTACAATTTGCCTTTAGACCTAAGTTGAGCCCAAAATCAACTTAAACCAAACCAAAACGGGTTTCGATCGAACACTTGAATTTGAGTCGAGTCCGATCCAAACCTGGCATCACAAGCAACTTAAATAAAATATTTTTTTATTTACTATCAGGCCATACCTCATATTGCCTCCTCCAGCGATTCGCTCGATCCGCTCCGATGCATCTCCGAATTTTTCCGCTGAACATACATTTAAATTAATCAAAAGATTACAGGTATTACAAAAGATGATTGAGTGGGAAAGGAGACATACCAATCGATTGATCACCGGCGATTGGAGGAGGCAACGGCTCTCTCGACGACAGTGGCGACTTCGATTTGGACAGGTAATCGAATGGGTATCAAGTGAGAACCTAATCAAGCAAAATCCTAATTCACATTCCAACTGAGGTTGATCAAGGCAAAATGGGGTTGAACAGCGACGGTGTACGTTCTCTCTCTACGCTTGAGGAGACAAAGAAAAAGAAAGCAAAGTCAGTCTATCAGTTCAAAGATACTCATTTTCCTACCTTAAGATAATTGGGCCCCATTGATGGCCACGCCTATTCTATGTGAATATAAAGTAGGCGCAATAGTGAGTCTAAAAATAAGTGAGTGCTTAGCTGACTCTTTGTCCTGCTCACCTTAGGAATGTCTTGGATGGAAACATGAGCCAGCTTGGCTCCGCTCGGAAATTGGAAGAATAAAAGAATAAAACTATTTTTTAAAAATTATAAATTACTTTAATTTATCAAAATAATTCACAAAATTAAGATATTTAAACTAAAATTGATGATAATACAAATCAATCCTTATTAACCAACATAATATTCAATGTACTTTCAAAATAGGCTTTTTATCATGTCTAGGATTAGGTCATATTTTATTAGCCTAATTAAAATATTTAATAAGCTAGAGTTAATTAGAGTATATCTATTGAGTCTTATAAACAAATACTTGGACTAGATCCTAAATGACTTTAACCCAACTTAGACAAATACTTGATTGTGTGTTTATCTATTTTGATCTGATTTGGTATGATCCACTCGATAGGACAATTGGTTTAATTATTAACTTCATATATATAAATGATTGATTTTATTAAAGTTCATTATAGTATATGCATCAAGTTTTGTTAATCAATATAATTTCCTATAAACTACTTATGTGGAAGTAAATTAGGATATTATAATCTCTTGCGTTTAAAATTTCATGTCTTCGTCCTTAAGTCAAGTCTAATGCATAACCTACAATCACACGTTGTTCATGACATATAAGGCCTGCAACAATTTTTCGAAACCATAAATTTGGTTAGATATTATCAAAACATGAATACCAAATAAAAATGACCAGATTCGAAACCAAAGGGGATATTCTCCTCGAAATGCCCCTGAGATTTGATTTGAGCCAACCAAAAACCCACCGCACCATAACCTTGCCCAAATTGGCTATTTCGAACCTGAATCCAACAGCAAAACTCGAATCCAGCATAATCAAGTTTCGAACCCGAACTTGAATCCTCATAAGTTTCGGGTATATGTTGTCTTGAGCAGCAGTCATTTTTCCCGTTCCCAATATCTTGTTCTGGGAAGGCGACTACTTTTTCGACTACCCGAAAAACTTCAAGTTGTTGGCCTAAGATTTTCAACTTTGGTCTTAATCTCGATTTTGATGATAACAAATTCGAAACTAACATTTCATTAAAAAATAATTTCAGGTTCCAAGTCCAGTAACACAAGACGTCTGTGATTGGAAGATCGACGTAAAGTCAAAAAAATAGGAAAGATGTTGGTCGATGCGTTCGGAACTCGAAGAAAAGTTAGGTTTGAGTTTTGGGGTTTAGATATAATGTATTTGAGCATGAATATTTCGGGTTCGAAGTCGAGTTGTGTGAATCGTCCATGATCTGAAAATCGACGTGATATTAGAAAAATTATCATATGGACATTGATCGGTGTGCGAACATAGACGAAATGTTTATGTCTAGGTTTAGAGTGTCTAAAGTTGATGTATATCCTCTATATGATGTTAATGAACCCCAAAATCCAAAATCGAGACTCGAAATCTGACAAAACTGAAACAAAACAAAACTTGACCTGAATATCAGCCGAAGTTCAATCGATCTTCGATCGACAAGTAAAATTTGAAATCACCAACGGCTCTTTTTTGAGTCGTTGAGTGTTGTTGAACCCAACTTTTAATCCTTGTTTTCTATATATATGAGTAGGGGTGAGCAAAAAAAACCAATTTTTCGATTAATCGGAAAATCGATCCGAAATCGAACCGATTTTTTCGGTTAACCAAATCGGTTTTTTTTCAGTTTTTGGTTATTTTTTGAAAGATTCAATTTTCGAGTTCAGGTTCGGTCTGCGATTTAAAAAGTCCATCAATTTCGGTTAACCGGTCGGTTTAATATAATTTATTAATTTTTAAATATATATATATATATATATATATATATATATATTAAATAATGATTCATAAATTATTAAAAAAATTAAGAAATTATCAAAATAATTTATAAATTATAAAAAAATATATAAATTATTAATTTTTGCATCATATTATCTTGACTCAAGTGATTTCACTTTTTTTTCCCCAATGGAGATTCGATATTTGTTTGAATTTTTCTCTATATGTGATTTGTATAATATTACTATATTTGTAGGTTAAAAAATATTATTGGTTAACCGAAAACTATCGGTTAATCGAACCAAAAAAATCGAAACCGAAGTGACGGTTAACCGAAGTTAATGGACCGGTTTACGGTTAATGATTTCGAAAAACCGAAGTTAATAAAATTGCTAATGGGCCGATTAACCATTACCTATATGCTCACCCCTATATATGAGTTCCTTGTCTTCCGCACACTCTCTAGAGTTTCTTGAACCATCCTTTGATATTACAAAGATTTATTTAAGCTATTTTCTCATACACCCTAGTTTCTAACACCTTGATTCTTGATTGAGCCTTACACTTGATCGATTCATCATCTTGAGGCATTAAGAGGATCTATGACTACTTGTTTGGAGCTAAGTGTTTGTGGTTTATTTATTGCCCTTATTTAATTTGTATTAATTATTAATTTTCATATACTTTGAAGTGTTGCATTTGATATAGGTTAAGTAGGTTAAGAGTCGAGTGGTTGCCTTAGTGTAGAGGCATAAATCCACTCTTGTACACTTGATTAGGGTGTCCTGGGAGAAGTGAGCTGGGAAGTTGCTTTCGGTGTTAAAGCGGAGAGCTTCCATTGTAAAGTTCTCATTTGCAGGAATCTTGAAATATAGTGGATTTGAGTGTGAGATCCTAAACGGGGTGCTTATTCTCGTGAGATTCAGGAAAACATTATCGCTCGAGACATTCCTATCATGCACTGTGAATAGACACGACACATATTAGATATACTCCGGATTCTAATTTCATATCCTTCACCTAACTTGAAATTCCTTTTTACTTGAGCATCAGAGTGTCTTTGTAGGTACCTCGTCGGAGTCGCACTAAATTGAGAGACATGAAAGACCGCATCACCCGCAAAAACACATTTCATTTGATGAAATTGCACCCTTTTAAATGTAAATTAAATAGAAAAGTAAAAGGGTATAATTGTCATATCCTTTAATAGGGGTCACGTTAATTTACAAGGGACCCATTAAAGCAGTAATAGTAACATGCATTTAGCCATTTTATTAGTAACATCACCCAAGAGAGAGAAAAGTTTAACTTTACCTAAGCAACGTTTGCACCTTGAGATATTATCTAAAATTTAACCTCCTAATATGACCCAATGACTCAATCCAATCATGTAGTTGATATCTATTAATATAAATTTTGTTATATCCTCTATATTATTGAGAGCCCGTTGAAATCTAATTTTTCTCTTTCATCTAGTCTTTGAACTAATATTATCTCACAAAGAATCAAATTAACGTCAACTTGTACCAAGTTTTGAACTTTGAGAGACATGTAAAAACAAATAGATGCTAAGATATCACCTTGCAAAGACACGCACTCATGCATAAGTCCATACATCATGAGCAAGAGGCTAATGATAGTTGAGGCTATAAGGTGAAAAGCTATCGACCACGATTTAACACAACTACCTAAATACATCCAGGGGTTGTTTGGTTTGTTACAAATAGATTTGTTACCGTAATAATTAAAACAAATAAATGAATATATATTTTTTGATTGATTTCAATTAAATTTGCAACATCTATTATTTATAGACAGGAATTAAAATGATATGTTCAGGACCTTCAGGTTGCAAAATGAATTACAATTTAAAAGGTCTATAATTTTAAATTGCAAACCGTAAATAGTTTCTTCTATTTCTTGATAGGGGTGTCCAATGTTCGGTCCACACCGAATCGAACCAAAAAATCGAATCGAATTTTTTTGTTCGGTTTAATTTCAACGGTTGCAGGTTCGGTTCTTGACCTGAACCGAACCCGAATTTTGGGTTTCGGTTCGGATTTGATTATCGGAATTCGGGAACCGACCCGAACCAAAAACCGAATAATTAAAAAATAATATATATTTTTAATTTTTAATCCAGGTAATTAAATGAGTATTAGAAAATAATTTTTAATTTTTAATTGAATTAATTAAAATTTTGGTTTTCGGATTGGAAACCGAACTGAACCGAATAATTTCGGTTCAGGTTAGATCGATTTAGGCATATTTCGATTCGGGTTCGAGTTGGAATTTCGGTATACAAAATTTTTTGATTTGGTTAATTTCGATTTGATTCGATTCGGGTTGAACCGAATGGACAGTCCTACTTCTAAAGCCCAATGGGAGCCCTAAAGAATTTTTTTTTTTTTCAAAAATAGCTTGTTCGTTCATTAAACGAGAGAGTACTTGGCTAAGGTCAAAATTGACATGGCAGCCAAGACAAAATAGAAATTATAGTTGTAGAACTAGGAATCAAGTCAATACATTGTCATTACTAATTGAATAGTCAAATAGGGTTTGGGTGAAGACCTTCAAAATGACACTTATTCCTTGTGTTCCATATACTCCATAGTAAAGCGCAGAAGCGGGAAAGGCTCTTTGTAACTGGTTGAAGAAGTTGCTTTGCTTCCATCCACCAAGTAAGGAGAGAGGTTGGTGTAAGAGGTCAGGAGTGGGGAGAGTCGAGTTTCTCCAAATATAGTATGCATGCGGACAGGTGAGGAAGATGTGTATCGCATCCTCAGGATTGTGCTTGCATATTGAACAGTCCTCATTTGGAATCGGAACATGTCGACGCAATAGAGCCTCTTTTATAGGTAGAGAATCTTGCAGTAAGTGCCACATGAAGAGTTTTATTTTCGGCGGGAGCTTGAGTTTCAAAATGTTATTCCACGGAAGTGGGAGTGGAGCAATGTTATCAGGTTGATTATGTGAGATTGCAAGCTTGTATCCTGATGCAGCAGTGTATACTCCATGGTTTGAAAAGTGCCAGAGTGGTTTATCTTCTCCAAAAGAAACCTCTACAGATAATATATCATTTGCTATAGAATTGGGAAAGTTGATCGAACCAGTTGAGTATTCCACATATACGTTTCTTTGTCGAAGAAATCAGCATAGGCCGCCATGGATGTTGTTGAGGACCGCAAATAGCAAAGAAAGGGGTGCAAGGGAGCCAAGGTATATATGATATTGACATTGCATGTCGTTCTTGCACCAATTTCCCAACGAAAACCTGCCCTGAGAAGCTCTCGACCACGGAGGATGCTTTTCCAGCCCCAGGAGGAGTTGTTGCTTAGCTCAGTGTCCATGAAGGAACCATGGGGAAAATATTTCCCTTTAAGAGTACGATTGAGAAGAGAGTGCGACCGGGATAAGATGCGCCACCCTTGTTTTACAAGAAGAGAAAGATTTTGAGCTCGACAATCACGAAAACCCTGACCTCCAGAAGAAAAACTTTTGACATAAATGTTGTCATTTTATCCATGGGATGCTACGCTTGCCGGACTTTGCAAAACACCAAAACTCAAAACAAGCTTTACTGATGTGATCACATATAGCATCAGATAGATAGAAAAACATGACATGGAATAATAGGGTATTGAATTGAGAACCGCCTTAACCAATATTGAGCGCCAGCATGTGATAATAGCTTAGACGATCAACCCGTGATGTGCTGCCGCTCAGAGCATATATGGAGAATTAATTATAAAATATATCCTCACTTTTAATTATTTTCTCAAATCTATCCCAACTTTTAATTTTTCCCAATAATATACTTCATTTTTTAATTTCTTTCAATTATATCCCATCGTTAATGAAGTGTTAAATTTATCATTTGGATGATGACATGGATCAATATTGCCATGTCAACATCCCTAAATGAATAAAAAAAATCAAAAAATGTCACGTCATCAATTTTTTTATAAATAAGATTTAAATGATTATATTTAATATATCCCAACATTTAAGGATGTTTTCAAATCTATCCAAACTTTTTATTTTCAAACAAAAGGGGCTCCTACTTTCAGTTTCTTTCAATTATATCATACTATCAAACTATTATCAATTTTACCATTGAAATGTTAAGTAGCACTGTTGATATGGATCAAAAGTTCATCCGACATTCCTAATTATATTTAACAATAATAAAATCATTTTGTCAAATTTTTTTTTTAAAAAATATATCTTCTTATTTCTTAAAAAGATTATGAAAATTGTGTCACCTTACATTCTCAATACTCACCTTACCTCTTTGCATCGTTGTGACCTCAAGGTAGAACCATGACCACTCTCATCGACAATCGACTACATTATTTTTAATTGCATCATTTCTTAAATCTCGGTGATATCATTCAAGAAATCCAAAGATTTAGTGTCATGACATATTATTATTTTTATATGTATTTAGGGGTGCTAACTAAAATTTTGATCCAGATGGCAATGCAACCCGCTCAGAATCCTAATGATCAAATTAAAATAAATCTATCCCAACTTAGATAATTTGATGATAGGATATATTTGAAACAAACCAAAAGTACGAGATACATTTTGGTTGGAAATAAAAAGTTGGGATAGATTTAAGAAAATCCTTAAAAGTCAGGATATATTAGATATAATCATTTAAAGCTTATTAAAAATATAGGTTAATTAATGCATCTAGCTCAAACTATGACTTTTTTCATTAATCTAGCATGATCTTTAATTTGTATCAGTTATATCCCGAACTATCAGATTGATATCAATTATAGCTCGACGTCAGATGCCCATCAATGCAAACTATTAGATGCTGCCGAATTTGACTCAACAAATTAAAAAATATTTTTTTATTATCACTTGTGCCACGTCAGCATGTAATAAAAATATTATAATATTATATAAATAGGGAAAATTAATTTATGTATCCCAAATTTTGATCATTTTAACAAATCTATCTCAACCTTTAATCTTTCTCCCTAATTTATCCCAAACTTTGGGATTGACAACAATTATAATTCTTGCAGACAAATGATTTTTCAAAATACATCAAAATTTTTACTTTATCTAATAATTTCGTATCCGATTTCACCAAATTCTTTTTCATTTAAAAAAATTACACGAAAAACCTTTTAACACCTCGAATCTCACGTCTAATTTCACCAAAATTAATTTATAGTTATTATATAAAAATTTCATTTTAGATTTTGTATTTTTTAAAAATAAAAATTTGTAGTAAAATAAAGAAATTTTATGAAGAAAATTAAATACTAAAATAAATTAAATATAATGTAAATAATGTTAAATGTATGATATATAATAATATTATTGATTTTGTTGAAATTGTTAAAAAAAATTTCTAAAATGCTATAATCGAATTGAATAAAAAAAATCAACACAAAACTAAAAAATCAAATTTAAAATGCCAAATTTTGTTAGACACTAAATAAAATATAATAATAATGTTAAATATTTAATAAATAATAATATAAGCAAAAATATCTTGATTTGATTGGAAGTTTTAAATTTTTATAAAATGTAATAATCAAATTGAATTAAAAAATAAAAAATAAAAAATAAAAAATAAAATTTTGGTAAATAATAATACTATATATAAAGCTATTGGTTTAATTTGGGCATTTTGATTTTCTCTAAAATGCAATAATATAATTAAATAACAAATTAATAAGAATGTCAAAATTTGTATCAAAATTTTTAAAACGGCATTTCAATAGATAATTATAAAATTATTTTTAAAATTTTAAACATTTAACAAATAATAAGAATATACGTAAAAGATATGAGTTTTATTCCAAATTTTAATTTTTTTTAATGTAATAGTCGAATTTAATAAAAAAATAGAGGAAAATATAATTCAAACTTTTGGATTGATTATAATTGTATTATAGTCTAAATTTCAAGTTCAATTTCAAATGAGACAATTGTTGTCAATCTCAAAGTTTGGGATAGATTAGGAAGAAACATTAAAGATTGGGATAAATTTGTTACAAGGATCAAAGTTTAGAATAGATACATTAATTTTTTATATTTATATAATATTATAATATTTTTTATTACATGCTGATGTGGTACAAGTGATAATAAAAAATATTTTTTTAATTTACTGAGTCAAATGTCATGTCAGCACCTAACGATTTCTTTATCGGGTATTTGACAGGCTAGAATTGATATCAATTTGATAGTTCAAGATGTAATTGATACAAATTAAAGATTAGATTAAATTTGTGAAAAGGATCATAGTTTGGACTAGATACATTAATTAATCCTAAAAAAATTGATGATGCAACATTTTTAATTTTTTTTATTCATTTAGGGATGCTGACGCGATAATATTGATCCACGTCAGCAGTGCCACATTAATTAGCATCCAAACAACAAATTTAACACTTCAATAATGGTGGGATATAATTGAAAGAAATTAAAAGGTAGAATATATTATTGGAAAAAAATAAAAGTTGTGATGGATTTGACAAATCCATCAAAAGTGAGAACATATTTTGTAATTAACCCAAATTATATTTATATATGTTGGAATTATAATTTATATATGCTGGAAATACTTTTATACATGCTGGAAATAGGTGTATGCATGCTGAAATTATTCGTACATGCTGGAATTTATTTATACATACTGAATTTACTTGGTACAAGCCGAAATGTATTTTTGGGTGATAATATGTAAAGCTGAGGAGTTGTGCCCAAGAGAGGGTCGGGTTGGGGCGCTTAGACGCGTGCCCGGGTTGTCGGATAAATTGTTAAAAATCACCCGAAAGATATTTATGCACCCTTATGTACGATATAGAATATTGCTTGTGTTTGTGATTGTAGATGGATGATGGCCGGGCTGAGAAGTGACCAACTTGGCAAGTTGGTTTGACTTGGCGAGTTTGGGTACAGGTCGAGAGTTGCCGTTAGTGAGCCATGCTGATCGACGATGGACCTAAGTGGTATTGGTTGGAGGGCTGGGCTATTCCCAACCGGAGTGGGCGCCAAAACTAGTAGGTCATCCTAGTTCAGTGGGCCCGGGCAAGAAGCTCACTAGATAGAGGTTCTAGCGATTGACTTGTGTGCTTGCATGTTTGGGCTGTTATGGGCCGAGTGGATATTGTACTGAATGTTTAAGCTGTTATGGGCCAAGTGGATATAGTACTTGATGTTTGGGCCATTTTGGGCCGTGTGGCTGTGATGCTTTTGAGCATGAGTTTTGTGGATGAATGTTTTTATTTTACATGCTATAACATTTCAGTATTTCCATAAGTTTGATTTACATTTCTTATGCTTATTCTTAGGATATATTGTAGAGGGTTTGGGTAGAGCCACTCACTGAGTTCCTTAGGAACTCACCACTTTAGTTATGTTGTTTTGCATATCGTGACCAATAAGGTATGACTATGTCGATATGACGCGACTGAGGAAGCAAGTTTACACTGCAGATCTCGTAGCGAGTCTAGTTGAGTTATAGTCGAGTAATAGAGTTATTTTCATTCATACATATAGAGTTGTATCTTCTTATGTTGTGATCCCCCTGGAGTCTGTTGTTGTATTTTGGAATTATTTACATCTATACATTTGGAATCTTAAATAGCATCATTTCCATTGTGACATTATATTTGCATGTTGTGTGTCGTCATTGGTAGGCTTCGGAGTACGACCGCGTACTCTAGCCGGTCATGCGACCTTGTAAACCGAGGCGTGATAGCCTTACTCACAAACATTAGACATGTAACACCAAGTTTAGATATTATTCTAACAAAGACATGCAGATAACAAAGCTTCCACAAATCAAAGAGCCGATCAAACTCGTCAGAGAAACACAACAGAGATGAATCTAGAAGGCATCCTTTTCATTCATGAAGTTCCAAAGGGGATATTTAACACTTACAAACCTTGCGAGGGCAACTTACAAAGGAAAACAAAATCACAAAGGTATAACTCCTAGGGAGCACAACACATAAAAGACATTGCCCTTAAGGAACCTAGTAAACGCTCCGATCAGCAGCTCCGTTACCAGGATTCCCGCAACCCGAAGTTGGAGGACAAGGAGAAAAGGAATTCAAAGCATCAGCATGACAAGCTAAAACCACGTACAAAGTTCTAGCCAGCACGACGCCTCCCCTGATGCTTGAAACCATGGAAATAGCTTCGTCGTAAGCCCGATCATATAGACCCACGGTTAGAACTCATTCTCTCACTTCATCTATAAAACCTGATGGTACAAATCCACGACAAATGACGAACCCTTCCCCAGCAAAATAAGAGCAAACCCCGGAGGGATGGTAATCTTCGGAACCTCCCACTCCATACTCCACAATACACACAATACGCAGGGGGCTATTTATAGACCCAAAAATCGCCTCTTCAGTGGGTAGTTCTTTTACGGGTGGAATTATGTCCCATCATAACTGGCGTTCAGTCGCCTCAGAAACCATCTACTAAGTTTTTATTCATAAATTGCTTTCCTATCATGCCCCAAAATTTTGGGTCACGTAATCGGCCATACTCTGAAGCTTACCAACTTATGCATACCAAATGTGGAAGAATAATATACAACCATGCAGATACCAATGAAAATATGAAATGTATAGATTCAACTAAAAGTTTAGACATAAATAATGTGTACAATCCATGTCTATAGTCAAAACACAACCATATACATAAGTGAACTCTTACAACTCGACTACGACTTGACACGTCACGAGATCCACTATTTGAGCTTGCAAACCCAGTCGCGCTACATGGGTACTATCGTACCTCTACTGGTTGGGATCTACAAAACAACAAAAATAGAGAGAGATGAGTTCCAACGACTCAGTAAGTGACTTGAACCAAGCACTCGCCAAGCCAACGCATGTGATAACCTCAATAACACATCATTATTATATATGCACTGAATATCACAGCCTCAAGATAACATACATGAATAAATAACCACCATCCTGTGCGCCCTCGCACATCTAACCACACCGGCCATATCACATCAGTGTATACTTGGGATTTTATTGAAGCATCACTACGTGTCACCACCTACAAGTTACATACCATAATTCATCTTAGAGTATAATAAACAGTTTGATTTTCAACCATAAGAGTAGTCCACTTAATTCAGAAATTTCAACCACCTAGGGCCGCATGTTTTAGTCATAATTTCAACCCTACACAGCCCGTACCAAGCTAAAATTATCCACATCTAACGTGTCCCATAACCATACTTTAAGGTACTGATTCTTCTAGTACATAACCAGTAGTAACATGCCAAATTTACAGTTACAATAATAATAAAAGAATCATGGAATTTCCACATGTTACTTCAAGCATTTCATAGCAAAATATTAGCATGGACATGAATTTCAAAATAAAATATAAAAGCTATAAAAATAAAGGATATCACATGACATATTTGCAACATCAAATTTCCTCTAAACATCTCCAAAATAGTCCTCTATGTCCCTTGTTGAAACATATTACAATTTCTAAGTTTTAGCTCTTTTTTCTTACACCAAGATCTAGGTTCACCTTAAGCCGGAAGTGAATCTTCATCTTTAGGATCATTCGGCCCCTAATCCTTCTAGTAGGATCTTTAGCCGAGTACCCCTTAGTAAAAAGTCTCATTCCATTCACCAAGTCATTCAAGCATACCATCAAGTTGAAGATAAAAAAACAGACACTATTAAAAAATTATTATAAACATGTAAAAGAAAACCCAAGTTGCAGCAAACCCCATATTAATTGCGTAGATGCCAGAAGCAAGAGTTAAAGGTCTGATTATAGAAGTGCAAATACAATGGCATGTGAACACTTTATCTAAAAAGGATCTTCAATAGTGGATGTCAGATATTTACGTGGAAAATGCACAGTGCAGTAGATCTTGAATGTAACAAAAAAAAAAAGTTCACAATCTATAAATCCATTCATTGCAGGCAGATGCCTATAGCGAAGATAAAAGAATCTTCAATTGCATAATTTGCAAATTCTTTTGAATGGTATAAGAGTAGGGGTGCGTATGGACCGGTTAACCGGTCCATTAGTATATAAAAAAACCAATCTATTAACTTTAGTTTTTTAAAAATATTAATCGTAAATCGATCCATTAACTTCGGTTAACCGTCATTTCGGTTTCGGTTTTTCGGTTCGATTAACCAACAATTACCGATTAATCAATAAATTAATTAAATTTATCAGTTAAATACTAAAACAAATGACCTTATACCATATGCGCAATTGCACTTTCTTGTCATCGGTTAAATACTAAAACAAATGACCTTATACCATAGTGTATTCATGACCACAATACACTTCTGTCTCACCTGGTAATGACATAATTTTACAAAGTGAAGAATGCATCTGCATTAGGAGAAATATAATAAAATGAATATTTATACCAAACAAGACAACATAAAAGGGAGGAAAAGGAATGACTATTCTTGTGCTTGTAAGAATCCAATAAAAGACCAACTTGCAAGGATGGCTCTGAAGACTTATCCTTTTTTTTTTTTGGAAAAGAACATAATGACATTGATTTCCATTAGAATATGAAGCTTATATTGTTAAATAATTCCACTTAGCAATAATTTAAATGATCAAAGCATAGGGATACCTTCAAACACATCAATGATAATTCCACTTAGCAAAATCGAAGAAAAAGGAAAAGAAATCGGCAAATATGGAGAAAAGTTGTACTCGTTGACGGATATATGCACCGCACTAATCGGAAGATTGAGACACACGATTGATAGCAAGGGTGGGAGCAATCGACAGAAAAGGTGAGGTGCCGCGACCGTGGAAGATGAGCCGCAGTGAGCCGACGGTGAGGAGAAGGAGATGCCACGGTGAGGCGGAGACGAGCCGCAGAGAGGCGGAGACAGCGAGTCACGGAGACGCGGAGAGCGAAGAGCACCGAGAGGGCGAGAGAGAAGAGAAGAGGGGAGAGGCGGAGACGGGCCAGACGGCGAATCGCGCCATCGCGGAGAGCGAAGAGGGTGAGAGAGAAGAGAAGAGGGGAGAGGTGGAGATGGGCCAGATGGCGAATCGCGGAGAGGGCAAGAGGGCGAGAGAGAAGAGAAGACTGAAGAGGGCTCGGGGCGACAGGGAGTCGGGGAGAGTGGGCGGGCTAAGTATAAAACTTAGGGTTTCTATTTCTAAGTTTATACTTTATAAAATTATAACTATAAGTATTAAAAAATTATTAACTTATTATTAAAAAGTGTTATATAATATATATAATATAAAATATATGTCCACCAATCGGTTAACCGAAACCGGTGGACTTTTTATACCCCGACCCGAACCCGAACCCGAAAACCAAAAATTTTAAAAAGACAACCCGAAATCGCACAAACCAGTTCGGTTAACTGCAAAAACCGGTTCTGTTTCGGATCGGTTTTTCGATTAACCGAAAAACTAATTTTTTTTGCTCACCCCTATATAAGAGTGAAGCTAAACTTTTGCATTCACCCTTCCCAGCCAAGTTAAGTACATTAATGATATGTTTGCTTTGTTAAATATGATAGAATAGGATTGAATAATAAATGAGAAAGGATTAAAAATAAATCTTTTAAATTCGATGTACATCGAATATTATATTAATTTTATGTTATTCTAATTCTATTTTTTTTTAATTAATGCACTAAACAAACAATGAATTCAAATCCATATCTTATCCTATTTTCCTTAATACTATAAAGCAAACAAGCACTAAGAGTTACACTCTTATCAAATTATCTTAAATTACTATAAACTAGTTGTATGGGAAGGAGAAGGTTTTTCTAGTGACATCTGAGAGCGAGATAGTAAGGGCATGTTTGTTAGGGCCCTTTACAGGTTTTCGTTTCATCTGAAATCGAAACTCGCTCTGAAATCATGTTTGCTGACCAAAATCGGGTCAGGATTTGAAATTCGTTTCGCAAAACCCAATTTTCTTTTCATCTAATTGTTCACTGTTAATGTTATCTATTTGTTCATGTATTCTTCTTACAATTTATGAGTTCATATGTTTGTTTGTTAATTCATTTTATGAGTCCATCTACTATTAATATTATATTTTATGAATTCTTACTATTTGTTCATGTTATCTATTTGTATATGTATTTATGAGTTCAATCAGCATAGTATACTGCTAGTGAACATACTTCCATTTTTTTGTTGTTATCGATATGTTGTTATCATCTGTTATTAAGTTCTATTTCTGCTCAGTTATGTTTTTCTGGTTCAATTCAATATTCATACTTCATATTTTCAAGTAGATGTAATAAGTTGAGCATATGGGTGGCTATCGGAATCCGAGAGAAAAGTCGAAGTTCTGGCCAAATAATGCGACAGAAGAATTTTTGTACCTCTTGCATAATAGACAAGCTGAATTAAGCAATTACAATTTTGATAAGACTGTATGAGAAGATATTAGTAAAAAACTGGAGGAGAAGTATGAGACTAATTACGGGGTGAAGAAATGTAAGTAAAAAAAAACACGCCTTTATTGTCCTACATTGATAAGATGGATTTTTTATCGTCATAATTGATGTTGTGGGGATTGTTGATGGACAAAGTAAAAAATCAAACATAGTTGGTTTTTTCATCCTATTTCATCAACGATCCTCACTAACAACAGTAATGACTATAATGTGATATGTGATGATGCTGTGATGGTACTTGGCAGCTGTGTTCTAAATTGGCTGCTGTGTTCTGAATTACCTGTAATTTAAATTGAATAATATATTTTGTTGCTTTTGTTGTGTAACTTTTGTTGCTTCTTGGGGTGTACTGTGATGTAACTGGTGTTGCTTCTGTGGTGTAACTTCTGTTGCTTTGTGGTGTATTGTGGTGTAACTACTGTTGCTTATGTAGAAGCTCAATTAATGGTGGACTGTGTGGTGTAACGGTTGGATTGTAACTATTATGTAAGTGTTGTGGTGTAATTGTTGCTTCATATATATATGCACAATATGTATTCTATGATTGAATTCAATATAAATGTAACTATGGCTATATTCTATCTAATTAAAATTGAGACTTAAATGAATTAAATTATATGTTGTATGTTGTTGTATGTTACATATGAATTGTATTCTATGTAACATATGAGATTTAGATGAATTCTTTGAATTCAAAATATATGTAACACCTGTACGCATAATTTGTATGCCAATTATTCGAACGACGATATGCCAAAATATTTCGAGATCGATTTTATTTGAACATTCTGTATCAAACAACGATAACCATTCGTATCAAACTTGTCTAAAAATATATGACATGCCGTATACTCACCATATATGACATGAATTGTATTTATTTATGACTTACCATATACTTACCTTATACTCAATATATTTATGACATATCCTATACCTTATATAAAACCCTATATACACATACCATAATGAATTTGAACATGAACTTATAACAAACATATTCATAAAATACATATCATATATTATTTGAGTAATTAAGAAATACTTTTGATAATATTTTTTCAAAGTTCATTTTAATTTTATATCAGCTAATTCTTATTTATATATTCAATATTATATGTTTATAATATTTTAGTATATAAAAAATGTATTAATATAATAGTTAATATTAATTAGTTAATATGATTTAAATTAATTTATTGTTGTTTATTAGTTAAATATTTTAACTCAAATAGTTACAATAAATAAATTTATTATTTAATAACAAATAATTTAATAATGTTCATAAATAAAATAATGTAAATTCATAAATTGAAACTGAGTCTGTTTTTGATAAACAAACACAGTTTCAGTTTTCGTCTTGAAAATAGTCACTGAAATCAACACAAAACAAATAAGTTTTCGTTGGTTTTATTTCGCGAAACATGAAATTTGGACATGCCAAACAAATACGTTTTCACCAAACAAAAAAATCAAAATCAAAATTTCGAAACTCAAAAATCCGTTTTGATTTTTACGAAATGAAAAGTTGAAAAATATTTTCACAAACAAACGTGCCCTAAACCTTTTAAATTTGTAATTCATTATAATGATATATTATCACGCCCAACTCAGAGTCACGTGACTGGCCAGTGTATACGTGCCTATACCCTAAAGCCTAAACCATGCACATGCCAAATCAAATAATGTAGCGTAAAGAAAATAACAAGTTTTATTTTTAAAGAAAAAGCGAACCAACACCAAGTTTAGTTTAATACACTACTATATTTTGGCTCTATGGCCACGCCACTTTTGGGAACAGTTGGAAAAGTGTTCCCATGGATCACTTACAGGAACAGTTTCCAGAACCATTCCCTTAGCCATTACACTATAGGAACACGAAAAAAACCATTCCCGTAGCTAATATACGGGAACAGTTCTAGTAACCGTTCCCTTAGCCTATATACTATGGGAATAGTTTTAGTAACCATTTCCTTAGCTTATATACTATGGGAACATAAAGAAATCGTTCCTTTAGTCTATACTATGAGATGCGAAAAATGGTGAAGAAATCATGGAATGCTACGTCGGTCGACCGGTCCGTCGATCGATTGAAGCCAAAATTTGGCAGAAGCCTTTCGGTCGACCTGTCGGTCGACCGAAGTTGGTGAAGAAATCACGAAAGCCTACGTCGGTCAACCGATCGAAGCTAAAATTTGGCAGAAGCCATTCGGTCGACCTGTCGGTCGACTGAAGTTGATGAAGAAAGTGCAAAACGCTACATCGGTCGACCGATCGAAGCCAAAATTTGGTAGTAGCCAATTCGGTCGACCGGTCGATCGACCGATCGAAGGTAAAATTGGGTAGAAGGCTTCACTGCATCGGTCGACCGACTGATCGACCGATTGATGCAAAAAATTGGCAGTAGCCATTCGGTCGACCGAAGTTATATTATATATTATATATAAGCCAAAAATATTATATATTGATGTGAAATCGCGGAAGCCATTCAATTTATATTATATATAAGCAAAAAATATATATAAACCCGCTCATTATTTAACAACCGTTCCCAAAAATACCCTATACACTGAAATATTTTCCTCTCCCGCTCACTCGATCTCTATTATATATAAGCCAAATATATATATAAACCCGCTCATTATTTAACAACCATTCCCAAAAATGCCCTATACACTAATGTATTTTCCTCTCCCGCTCACTCGATCTCTTCCGCCCTAAACACTCTCCCGCTCGCTCGTACTGTGTCGGACCGATCCCTCTTACCGTCATATATCTCCGCTCGATGATATCTCCGCTATTGTCGTCTTCTCCGCTCGATCCCTTTCGCCCGTCTTCTCCACTCGAATCAGTCGTCTTCCCCCGTCGACAGGTAAACCCTCCCCTCTCCCTCTCCCTTAATTCTCCGCTCGATCCCTCCTGCCAACTTTCAACAAAACCTAGCTACTGTCACCAAATGCTCAATTAAGCTCAATTAACCGATTATTTTGGTTTTTCAACTACTGCAAAATGACTTTACTTCCATCATATTTTGGCTTTTCACATAGAGGCAAAATATGAATTAACCGATTCTTTTCTATTCCAATGCCTTTGCTTGAGGACCATTTCTTGTTAGGTAGGAAGGGTTTAATGATTTAAAATGTAAAAAATTTCACAGTGATGAAAAGCTTTTAATTTATCAATTTATCAAAGACATTGCATTCAATTTATCAATTTAAGTGATGAAAAGCTTGTTAGGTAGTAAGGGTTTAACATTCATATGTTTCTACGTTTGTCATCTCACAGCTCAATTTATCAAAAGACACTGCTTAATGGCAAGTGGACCAAAGCAAATTGGTATGAAGATTTTGACTTTTTAGAGAAAAATAAATTTAGCTTCTTTTTGTTTTGCTGATGTAGCATATTAGCTTCTTTCCGTAGTTAAGTAAAATCAATGGATAGGGAATGAGTTCAAATGCCGAGATATAGTGCAGAGTATATCAATGGTGTGCAATGTTTCCTATATTTTGCTTATAATAAAGGAAGGCCTTAGGGAAGAGAGATTTTATGCCCTTGTGCTAAATGTGGTAATGGTCGTTGCTTAACAAAAGATGCAGTCTTTGAACATTTGATAGACTATGGATTTCTAAAAGGCTACACTATTTGGGTAAACCATGGTGAGGAGTTAACAATGCCCACAGAGGAGGATGACATCGATGATGGAGAGAATTGCATGGATAATATGGATGCACTGTTGCATGATAGATTTAGAGAAGTGACAGAAGAAGATGGAGTTACAGAGGGGCCTAATGAAGATGCCAAAAAGTTTTATAATTTATTAGAGGAGGCAAACAAGGAATTGTACCCCGGTTGTAAAAATTTCTCTACTTTGTCCTTCACCATTCGGTTATATTTGATGAAGTGTCTCTTTGGCTGGAGTAATGTGTCATTCAATGCACTCTTAGAGCTACTAAAAGTTAAAAGAAGTTATGCCAGATTTAAACATCGCCAATCTTTTAATAAAACAAGAGCCATGATAAGGGACTTGGGCCTTGATTATAAAAAGATTGATGTTTGTCCCAATAATTGTATGTTATATTGGAAAGAGCATTAGAAAGACAAGTCTTGTCATCTTTGCGGTGCTTCACGGTGGGTTGAGAATTCTCAGGCTGAGAATGAGCAAAAAAATCCCAAGCAAGGCCACAAAGTAGCGGCTAAAGTGTTAAGACACTTCCCGTTAATTCCTAGACTTCAAAGGTTGTTCATGTGTGAGAGGAATGCAGAATTAATGAGGTGGCATGAGGAAGAGCGGACAAGAGATGGGAAGTTAAGGCATCCTGCTGATGGTGAAGCATGAAAGGACTTGGATGAGCGTTATCCTGATCTTGCTAGTGACCCACGCAACATAAGACTTGGGTTGACTAGCGATAGATTCAATCCATATAGGACCATGAGTATTTCGTATAGTATATGGCCGGTAATAGTTATGCCGTACAACCTTCCACCATGGTTATGTATGAAGTCAGAGTATTTTATGTTGTCCTTAATTATCCCTGGACCATACTCTCCCGGGACTGACATTGATGTGTACTTGCAACCATTGGTTGAAGAGTTGAAAATTGTGTGGAAGCTGGGAGTAGACACATATGATGCTTCAAAGAATCAAACTTTTAAGTTGCGAGCAACCCTTTTATGGACTATTAGCGACTTTTCTGGATATGCTATGTTGAGTGGTTGGAGCACAAAGGGAAAATTAGAATGTCCATCTTGTAATTATAACACAAATTCGGCTTACCTAAAGCATAGTCGAAAGATGTGTTATATGGATCACCGTGTTTTCTTGCCGATGAGTCATAATTATAGAAGAAACATACGAGATTTCAATGGAAAAGAAGAAATAGGCCTGCTCCTATTTTGTTAAAATGGACAATGATCTTGGACTTGTTGCAAGACTTTGTCATTTCATTTGGGAAGATGCAAAAGAAAAGTGATGATCCTTGGAAGAAGAAGTCTTTTTTTTTATAATTGTCATATTGGAAGAATAATAGACTACGACATAATCTTGATGTCATGCATATTGAAAAGAATATATTTGACAATGTGATAGGGACTTTGTTGGACATAACGAGGAAGACAAAAGATCATGTTAATGCTCGTTTAGATTTGCAAGAGTTGGGAATTAGAAAGAAACTTCATCTGAAACCAGTGGATCAAGGCAAGAAAGTAAAGTATGCAAAAGCATGCTTTAACATGAACGAAAATGAGAAGTCTATTTCTGTGGTGTCATCAAGGAAGCAAAATTACCTGATGGTTGTGCAGCAAATATTTCAAGATGTGTTCACCAAGATGGTTTGAAAGTCTCAGGATACAAGACTCATGATGCTCATTTCATGCTACATTACTTACTGCCAGTAGCAATGATTAGCACACTTCCTCACCAAGTGGCCTACCCTTTGATACGTCTATGTTCTTTTTTTTGTTCCATATGTCAAAGAGTTATTGATGTGAACGATTTAGAGATCTTAGAATTTGAAATTGCGGAAACACTTTGCCAATTAGAGAGGATTTTTCCTCCTTCATTTTTTGATGTAATGCTTCATTTGCCTATTCACCTACCAAATGAGATAAGATTGGGAGGTCCTGTTCATTCTCGGTGGATGTATTCACCAGAAAGAGAGTTGGGAAAGTTGAAGGCTTATATGCGCAATAAAGCTCGTCCGAAAGGTTCAATAGCTGAGGGTTACTTGGTTGAGGAATGCTGACACATGAACTCTAATGTGGAGACACGGTGGAACAGAGTGACAAGGAAGGCTGACACATGTGAGTCTTTTGATGCTAAACTTCTTAGTTTTTTTTTACCCATGGGTCGTCCTATAGGAGGGAAGAAAAAAGGTAATTTATTTTCGATGGACAACAATGAGAAGAACTAAGCTCATCGGTATATCTTGTTCAATTGTGATGAAGTTCAGCCTTACATTAGGTAAATAACTATTCTTTTCTCTTAAAATTAAATTTGTTTATAAACTCATTTGAATGATTTTTGTAACAAAATAATTTTTATGTAGTGAACATGAGATTGTCATAAATCAGAAGAGAGGAAGAAAGTGGACCAAAGCAAAAAGTCAAAACCATGATTTTATTGAGTGGTTTAAAAATCATGCAATGGATCAGGAGGATGTCCTTAATCGATTGAAGGAGTTGTGTAGAGGCCCAAATAAAGTTGCAAGAAGGCTTTCGGGTTATGTCATCAATGTGTGTAAATTCCATACTACGCAGCATGATGCAAGTCGCAAGACACAAAATAGTGGTGTCAGTTTGGTGTCAATCACTCAAAGCTTTTCTAGTAGTAAGGATCAAAATCCGACGACGAATGCAGTTACTTATTATGGTGCAATAAATGAAATAATTAAGCTAGACTATTATGGTAATTTCAAGTTTGTCTTGTTTAGATATGATTGGTTTGAAGTAGAATCAGAAAAGTATGGGTTGACTTGTGTTCACTTCAATAAAAAATATTATATGGATGATCCATTTGTGCTGGCTTCTCAAGTCCAACAGTGCTTCTATGTTCGTGATCCCTCTAAGGACAATAGATATTACGTTATGAAAACTCTTCATAGATAGATTCCTAATGTGAATGACTAATCATATTGTGCTGAAGAAACATATAATATTGAGTCAGAACCAACAATAATTTTGTCTTTGCATGATGATGAAATTAATGTTGAATGGGCAAGGGACGACATAGAGCTTACCATTGTTGAAAATTATTCATTCGTTTCAAATGAAATAAAGTCCGAAGAAGAATCCGATTTTGATGACACGCTCTGGGACTACTTTGATTAAATGGTTCTATATTGTAATAAAATAAGGTGATTATTTTATATTACTATTATTGCAATAAACTTATTATGCTTCTATAAATACTATTATGCAGAAAAATGATCATTAGGTTATTATTCTTCTATAATGAGATTGAAGCTAACTCATGGACTCTTGCATCATAGGGGGCACCTGACTGCATTTAAGACATAAACCACCTAACCAGTTGATTTTTTATTTAGAATGTAACTTCTAGTTCCCTAAAAGGTAATGAATTATATAAGTGGTTTTGCATTTGAAGTTTAGTTTACTTGAAATATTATACTTCAGTTTCATGACACAAACCATTTATGTCCAGAAAAACAGTAGTTGAACATAATTTTCCTCAGAATCATTATTTTTATACTTTTATCTTCTCTAGTAGAATGTTAGTTTGAGCTAAGCTTACCATTTCAACTCCCAGAAGGAAGAACAAGTAAGCATCATATTACTGCAGATATCTACCTCAGGATTCATTTCTTGAACTTTTTGATATTGCGGAAGACTCAACTATCAAAGGTTTGTTAACACATTGTCCAAATTTTGAATTAACTAGAAATTGGTTTTCATGGTGTTACTTAGGTGATGTTTGAGATATACTGATCCTGCTGATTTACCATTACAATTAAAGAAAGTATAATATCTTTTAGTGTTGCATTATGCATTGATCTTATTGTTGATTGACTTGGAGTTACACATTTTTCTTGATTGTTCAGTTGTTGATTGACTAATTTGGACATAAGGAATTGATATGGACTTTCCACTACAAGCAAAGTCAAGCAAAGAGTTAGCAGCGAAGCATTACAAAATTAAATGTGAAAAGATTGAGCAGAATAAGAAGTTAAATCCAAACAGAAGGTATGGTTCAATCTCGAAACAAAATAAGAATGGTTCAGTCGCACAAATTGCAGAGGCCAATAAGAAGAATATTGTCTCTAATATCAATGTCCAAGAGAGAGGAAAAACATCCTCTAAAAAGCCCAAGGATGCAGTCCCCACTCAACCTACTGCTTCTACTATGAGGTAGGTCATTACTAATAATATTCAAAATAGAGAAAAAAGACCAACCATTCAAGATCAAAGACCCACATCCTCTACTCAAAAGCAAGTTCTTTCCAATTCCAATACAAGGTCTTCTCAAGTGCAACAACAACAAAGGCCAATCATTCAAGATCAAAGGTCTACCCAAGTGCAACAACAACAAAGGCCAACCATTCAAGATCAACAAAGAAAGGGTAACCATGAGGAAGGACATGGGTATGCAACAAAGAAGACAAAGACTGCACCTTTGTGTCCATCAATGTCAATGGTTGAATATCGTGAGAAGCTGAGTATGCAAGTGCTAGAAGAAGATCAACTAGAAGAGGAATGTAGAGAAGATGACATGGAACAAGTTGAGGAAGAGCACAATATACCCGATGAGCTAGAAGATGAAGCAGATGTTGAGGAAGAGCACAATATACTCGATGAGTTGGAACATGTTCCCGAAGGTATATTATGTCATTATATGGAATTCTATAATTAGCTTATTTTAAAATTATTATTGTTATGTCAATTAGGAATATCAAAAAAGAAAGCAACATGGAAGACAATGTGCTATAGAATTCATGGATGATCGTTAGAAGAGCGACAAGAAATAATTTTCAATAGTGAAGCACAACTAGTTGGGCCCAATTAGAAAGTTGTTTCAGACTTGAGCCAAATTTTGGGAACCGTGACACGAAATTCAGATTGGTGTCCCTTGATTTACACCAATTGGAAGGCCGTACCGAACAAGGATGACATATGGAAATATATTAATGTATGATAGTTTTTTATATTGTTCATTTAAATTTGCTTGTTAATATTAATGCTGGTTCAATTGCTTCACTTTGTAGAAAAAATTCATCCTTCCAGAAATAGGGAAAGAGGTTGTGTTCAAAATTATGGATGAAACTTGGAGGAAACACAAATCAAAAATCAAGAAGGAACATTTTGACAATTACGTAACAAACAACGAGAGAATAAAAAATCGTCCTACAGACATTCCTCTTGAACACTTCAAGCAAATGATTGATTATTGAAGCTATGAACCCATCCAAGTAAGTAGCTAGGTTTGTTTTATTTAAACTAATAGTTGTTAAAAAATAGTAAAGTTAACTCCTCTAGGTTTGTTCCTTTGTTCACTCCTCTAGGTTTTGTTGTCGTAGACTTGCATGTTGGTACACATTGTTTTTGTATGACATGCCTATCGTTAAGTATTAGTTGATCAATTCTCTAATATGTTCCTTCTATTTTTTAGTCTTTTGATGTTTTTCTTTTTGATCTTTTATGGTGGAAGTTTTACTATATGGAGTGGGCTTTCACTATGAGGATACATATTGACTTCACCATACTAAAATGGAACTTTTTATTGTGATCAAAATCTTGTTTGTTGACTGTTGTGTCTAATGAACATCTTTGCAGTTTATTGTGATCAATTGAGATGAATTATTTTTCAAGCTACTATAACATGCAGTCTGAACCATATTTGTCATACTAAACCATTACTAACTGTGATCCTTTAGAACTCAGAAGCATAATAGGATATTGAAACCTTCTTGACTTGAATACTTTCCCCTCCTTGTTTTGCTTCTCATCATTTCATGTGATGGGTGGGTCTTAGACAAGACTTCATTTTTCTCCTTCCTTCCTCTCCTGTTCTAGTTTGATGAGAACAGGAGAGGAAGGAAGGAGAAAAATGAAGTATTCCATTTACTATTTTGATGCTAAACCATTTACTATTTTGATGGTATACTAAACCATTTACTATTTTGATGGTATACTAAACCATTTACTATTTTGATGTTGTTTGAGATACTTGTTCCGACTTTATAAATGACCTGGGATTCATTATGACCATAATACCCATTTGGCCGTTAGCCACTATTAACATCACTGATGGTGTACACGGATAACTTAAACTCTATGGATAGTTCAGATAGCATGACTAGTTTACAATAGATTGGTGAATAGCTTATAACCGTTACAATAAGCTAGTCCGTATAAACAATTGTGACAGAGCTAGGTACATGGCCTCAAAAATGGCAAACTGAAACAGTCGTTCAGTTTCTCATACTTGTTGAGGTCTTGATTAGAATATCATAGAGTTTCGATGCAATAAACCCTAACTACGAATGTAAAGAGATCCAGATTCTTCATCAGAATCTTCTTCAATTGTAGTTTTCTGCTTAATCTCACAACTTGTTCCGACTATCTAATGCTGTGGTGCCGAAGCATTATTGTATATTCTCTTCCACTCGAGGATATTGTTTGTACACTATGCTAATCCAACACTGGAAGGAAAGGTATGAGTTATATTTTCAGATATTGTAATTTTGCTGTTACATGATCATTTTGTAATCCCAGTTATAGAATTAACCCATTGATGGTTTCCTATAAGCATTATAATTGAATAACTAAACATTAGGTCTATAATTAATCCCAATTTTGCTGAAATGCCAGTTTATTCAGATAAATGCAAGTCATTGGTTATGTTCAGTTTCTAATTGGATTCAAATTAAAGTCTTATAATTTTGAGAGCTTTTGCTTGGAGCAAAAGATGTCTAGGATAGGAATGAAGTGTATGATGGATATTTGCTTGTTGAATATATATATTTTGTAGTTTTCCAGGTACCTGAGACACTCTTACTCTTCTTTCTTTTGTTGTATATTGTATTTTCTTTTCCCTAGTGACATTGCTTTTTCCCTCTTTCAAAGTTTGGTCCGCTTCTAACCTCAGTGAAACCACCTATGGATTTCTTGCTTGCTTTTCATATGGTTATTGATTTTTTCTGGTTGCATATATTTAGTTTTTTTGTTATTGATGTAGGATATATGCCAACAAAATAGATTGAACATATCACAGCAAAAATGGAGGCATCAGATGGGCAATAAAAGATTTTCTGTAATAAAAGAAAAATTGGTAATATTCTTTTGCACAGATTCATATTTTGAATTTTAAAGTAATATCGATATTATGTTTAACTCATTCTTGTGATTTATAAAGCATTCTCAAAAGAATGAAGAACTCAATCAAGTTGAGATGTTTGTTGAAACTCGGACTAAGGACGGAAAAGCCTTAGATGATGAAACTGAAGAAGCAATTGCGAGTTTTTCATCTAGCTATTGTTTTATACTTAATTATTTATTATTATCATTAACATTTAAATGTACATTTAGGAAAAGCTTAAAACCATGATTGAGCATGATGGGAAACCTGCTGTTGAGGCCTTTCAATCTATATTTGGGAAAGAAAAGTCAGGAAGGGTGCGTTGTTATGGAGGAACAATTACACCCACAATCTTAAAAAAAAATAAAGAAATGACAATAATGCAGGAAAAACATGATCAATAGGTGAAGTCTTTGAAGGAACAACATGCAATGATGGAAGAAAAGAAAGACATGCAAAAATGGAAGAGAGACAAAACCAGATGCAAGGAATGCAATCTTTTTTGAAGACATTTATTGCACAGGCGAACCCAGATTTGGACATAGAGGCTATAACAGCTCTGTTGGCACCACCAACCACTTAATGGGATGCCAATAGTATCTTTGGTTCTTCCACTTCCACACATCATCCTCAAAATCAGGTAATTTTAGTTTAAAATATGATTATGGAGTCTTTTGATCATTTTTAATTATTAATTAATTTTTGCAGGAAAATGATGAATTGAGATATGAAAGATGAATTTCACGGAGGAGATAATCAAGAGGATGTTTGTGAACTTGATAGAACAATTTGGAATGAGAATGTTAGACTTGATAGAACAATTTCACATGTTTTTGAACTTTATTTAGACTTCATTGTAAAATTGTGGAATGAGAATCCATTGTGAACTTGTTATTTTGAGTCAACAACTAAATATATTCTACGTTTGAATGAAGTTTATGTTTTCGAATATACGTTTGTGAAATTATATGGTCGTCTGTGAAATTGTATGATTTACAGGAATATACCTTTTAGGAATAAATATGAACCTGTGCATAAACTATAGGAACAATTCCTCTCACCTATAGGAACGATTTCTATACCGTTCCTATAGTTTCGGCCTATAGGAACGGTTTTTCAGTCGTTCCTATAGTTCCAATCTATAAGAACGATTTTTCAGTCGTTCCCATAGTTCCAATCTATAGGAACGGTTTTTCAGTCGTTCCTATAGTTCCAATCAGTAGGAACGATTTTTTAACCGTTCCTACACATTATAGCAACGGTTAAAAAACCGTTCCTATAGATTGGAACTATAGGAACGGCTGAAAAACCGTTCCTATAGATTGGAACTATAGGAACGGCTGAAAAACCGTTCCTATAGGTCGGAACTATAGGAACGATTGAAAAACCGTTCCTATAAGCTAGGTTTATAGGAACAGTTTCCAGCCGTTCCTATAGGCATGGTACAGAAACACTTTAAAACCGTTCCCATAGGCTGGACCTATGGGAACGGTTTTTTTGGCAGCGTGGCCATAGGGACGAAAAACGTTCCCGTAGGCCTAATGGAACGGCTGATTTGAGTACACATGGGAAACCGTTCCTGTAGGTCTATGGGAACGGTTTTTTATATTTTGGGAATGGTTTTCAACCATTCTCATAGGTTAAAAATGTTGTAGATATAGCTCAAAAATGAAAAGTGCGAAAATACGATTAAGTCTAACAGTTCAAAAGTTTAGTCAAAATAAAACCTGAAATAAATAACATAAATGTCTTCAGGGCTACAACTCCAAATCAAGCTAATACAAGTGCATGACAACTACCAAAAAGACTCGACTACGACCCTAACTAGGAATGCTATGAGATCCAGCGGCTCCTTTGCCCTCCAGCAATGTCATGTGCATCCAACCCACCTCACCGGTCAGGCTCTGCAAAACAGAAATCACACGACAATAGGTGAGTTCAAAGAACTCAGTGAGTAGTTTTACCGACCCCCACAAATAAACACAGAGATAGCATAAATAAATTCTATCTCTAAAAAGGCAAAATAATAGAGGTGTGACTAGCTACCAGGCCAACAGACCACCCATGCCCACGACATCTAACTCTCCAAAGAGGTGCATCAGGCCAAAGCCCTACCATGTCCGAAGGCAATGTCACCAACAAAAATGGTGCATCGAGCCGAAGCCCTACCATGCCTAAAGGCCACATCACCAACAAAAAGGTGCATCAGGCCAAAGCCCTACCAAGCTTGAAGGCCACATCACCATTAGAAAGATGCATCAGGCCGAAGCCCTACCATACCTGAAGGCAACATCACCAATAGAAAGGTGCATCGGGCTGAAGCCCTACCATGCCATAGGCAACATCACCAACAAAAAAAAATGGTGCATCGGGCCGAAGCCCTACCATGCTATAGGCAACATCACCAATAAAAAGGGGTGCATCGGGCCGAAGCCCTACCATGCCCATAGGTAACATCACCCACTAGGATAATCGGGAAGACCCTCCGAACTTATCCTGCAGGTTAGGAATTTGGCGTCCAACCACCTGGGCGTAGCCCATAACCCGGCTCCCAATTGAGCTGCTCCGCCATTCCCAAGGATATGACGCACCAAAACCTAAGTCAAGATCTTCCTACAGTGTCCTAGAGGTATCCTCATCATGAAGCGTTTCAACACTTCAAACCCGACCCCTATCCCTTAGACCCACAATGTCATGAACCCATGTGGTTTTATTTCATAAATACCATATAAGTTGGTTCATAACAGATTATGCTCACCCTTAACCCAATTTTAATTATATAATTAAAATTTAGATTATCTTAATTAGAGTTTTATTTTAGGTTATTGTTCTTCCCAGAACTGCTGTGTCTGACCCTAATCTAGTCTCCAGAGTGTCCTACGTTTCCAAACTATATTTTCTGATCGAAACAATAGGTTACATGACTATGTTTAGAGATCTAAGCATATAATAACAGAGAAATCATAAATCAGCCCAAATTCAACAAATAACATATAAATTTCAGAAAACTGAAATTTCCAGCACCTCATGAAATAAAATCCGAATTTTACATAATTAAATCCCTAAATTTCCAACATCACAGATTCATGTTATCATGACAATCATGCAAACAATATCATAATTTTAACTAAATAAAAGCTAGCATATATATCAAGAATCCCTTATCAAGAATCAAGGAGATTAATTAATCTATAGCATCAAGAACATCTAGAACTCCAAGATGAGGTTGCATCCAAGACTCACAAGATTAAATTATAAAATCACATATCTTCCATTAAACATATGCCCCATGATATGAGATCAAAATTTAAAATCTAAGCATGGCATGGAAACCAAGAAAATATCAAGAACACAAAAAAAACATCATCAAGATCAAGAATCTTCTAGGCGACTTCAAGAAAATTCGAAGAAAACCCGAATAGGAGGGATAAAACCACTCATCTAATTAAGGAAGGGATTGAAGACGTGAATCCAATCGATGGCCTCCGATTTCGGCTTCGAAATCCGACGGCTCAAGCCCAAAGAAGAGAAAGCAAGGTGGCGGCTCACTCCAAGCCGCCAGCTTGAAGAGAGGGGAAGAAGAGGGCGGCTCGGCTCCCCTTGGCTTGGCTCCAAAGGGAAAGAAGAGAGGAAGAGGGGAGGAAGCAAGCGGCTCAGTTCCAAAGGGAAGGAAGGAAGAGAGGAAGAGGAAGAGGAAGCAAGCGGCTCAGCTCGGCTCTGGGTGGCAGCGGCTCCAAGGAGGAAAGGGAAAGGGGGTCGGCGTCTTGGTTGGCTTGGTGGCTGGCTGCCTTTCTCAACTCTTTGGATGACTCCAAAATAGGAGCCACAAGCCATGAGGGGGGTTGTATACACCCTCCTCAACCCTAACCCCTTAAACCCTTAATTCACAACCCACATCCACATTTTGCCAAAATCAAAACCTGCTAACCCGATAGACTTAAATAATTTAATTATTCACATTCTAATAAATCGCAAGCAATTAATTAAATACTCATATGAACATAATTAGCAATTATGCATACACAACACTAAATTAAATACTCTCAACTACCCAAGCCTAAAAATTCATAAATTCACATCCTACTTACCTGAGCTCGCAAGCTTGCTCCGGACCATGACTCGACTTGGCTCGATCACGAACTAGTCCGCTAGGCTGGCAAACACACGCAACAGAAAAAAAATTAAATATCTAGGATATTACAATCCTCCATCCTTAAAGAAAGTTCGTCCTCGAATTTTAGAAAAGAATAAGAACTCACCGCATCGTCAAATAATGGAGGATAACGCTCCCTCATATCGTGCTCCACCTCCCAGGTAGCCTCCTGGCCAAAATGGTGCTCCCATCTGACTTTAACCAAGGGGATCTCCTTGGACCTCAACTTTCAAATCTGCCGGTCTAGCACCTCAACTGGCCGCTCCTCATAAGAGTCTACTGAATCTACCTCCACTGCGGTAGGCTCGATCACATGGGACTCATCCCGAATATACCACTTCAGCATAGACACAAGGAATACTAGATGTACTCGGTCCATACTAGGAGGTAGGACCAACTCATAGGCCACGACTCCCATGCGCCTAAGAATAAGAAACATCCTAATAAACCTAGGGCTTAGCTTTCATTTCTTACCAAACCTCACCACCCCTTCCATTGGGGACACCTTGAGGAACACCATGTCCCATTTAGCAAACTCTACCTCCCTGGCCTTTCCATCAGCGTACATCTTCTAGCGACTTTGAGCTGCTAATAGCCTCTCTCTGATTTACTTTATCTTTTCCACAACCTCTTACACCAGATCAGGTCCCATCATAAGGGAATCTCCTGCCTCAAACCAACCTACAGACGATCTGTATCTCTGCCCGTACAATGCCTCAAAGGGGGCCATCCCAATGCTGTTGTGGTAGCTGTTATTATAAGTAAACTCAATCAGAGGTAAGTGCCTCTCCCAACTGCCCTCCAGGTTTAAGACACATGCCCTCAGCATATCCTCCAGCGTTTGAATAGTCCGCTCTGACTGACCATCTGTCTGAGGGTGAAATGCGGTACTGAACCGAACCTGAGAGCCCAACGCCTCGTGGAAGGATTGCCAAAATCGAGCCATGAACTGAGTGCCCCGGTCTGAGATAATCATAACTGGAACTCCATGATAAGCGACGATCCGATCCAACAACAACCTCGCATACTGCTCAGCTGAAAAGGTCATCCTGACTGGTATGAAATGCGATGTCTTGGTTAGGCGATCCACCACTACCCAGATAGAATCATTGCATTTCCCAGACTTTGGCAACCCAGACACAAGATCCATGGTTATCTTCTCCCATTTCCACTCCAGTACCCCTAAGTTCTGGAGTAACCTTGCAGGCTTCAAATGCTCAACCTTCACCTGCTGACACACTGAGCACTTAGACACGAACTCGGCCACTTCTCTTTTCATGCCTTTCCACCAATAGTTCTGCCTAAGATCTCGATACATCTTCGAGCCTCTCGGATGCATAGTATAGGTAGATAGATGAGCCATATATCTCCAGCACCTACCTGCGAACCTCGACCATGTCTGGTACTACTATCTGGTTCTTAAACCTCAGAACGCCCTCCGAGTCCACACTGAACCAATTATATGCATCTCCTCTCCTGGCCAGATCCTTAGCGAGTGCGCAAAAAACATCCTCTTCCTGCGCTGCCCGCAGCATGTCAAGTTGTCAATCAATGTGGACTGCACTCTCAAGTGGGCCACCAGCGCACCAGAATCTAATACCGACGAGACTGCTCTGTCATCTAAACATACGGCCAAATCCTGGGCCAACGACCTCCTCCTGATAGCCAAATGCGCCAGACTGCCCATAGACTTCATGCATAGAGCATCAGCTACCACATTAGCCTTCCCTGGATGGTACATGATCGTGCAGTCATAGTCCTTCAACAACTTTATCAAGCCATCTTCTCTATCTCAGGTTCAATTCCTTCTGGGTAAGTAAATACTGAAGGCTCTTATGATCAGTTTATATCTCACAAGCCTCGCCATAAAGGTAGTGACGCCACAACTTCAATGCGAACACCACCGCTGCCAGCTCAAGGTCATGGGTTGGGTAATTCTTCTCGTGAACCTTCAATTGCCTGGAGGCATAGGCTACCACTCTGCCATTATGCATTAGCACGCAACCCAAGCCGACTTGGGAGGCATCACAATAAACAACAAAACACCCTGAACCCGAGGGTACTACTAAAACTGATCGACGCCGACGTCAAGCGGTCCTTGAGCTTTAGAAAGCTCTCATCACACTTATTGTCCCATTCGAACTTGACATTCTTCTGGGTCAGGCGGGTCAATGGCACTGCAATCCTGGAGAAATTTTCTACAAACTTCATGTAATAACCTGCTAATCCCAGAAAACTGCGGATCTCTAACACATTAGTTGGCCTCTTCCAGTTTTGAACCGTCTCTATCTTTGCCGGGTCCGCCTTTATTTCCTCCTTGGACACCACATGACCAAGAAACCCCACGCTCTCCAGCCAGAACTCGCACTTGGAGAATTTGGCATACAATCTGTGCTCCCTGAGAGTTTCCAGAACTACCCTCAAGTGCTCAGCATGCTCCTCTTTGCTCCTGGAATAAATCAAAATGTCATCAATGAACACAATCACAAACTTATCCAAGTATTCCTTGAACACTCGGTTCATCAGGTCCATAAATGATGTAGGTGCATTAGTCAGCCCGAAGGAGATCACCAGGAACTCAAAGTGCCCATATCTCGCACTTAGGGACGTCACTGTCCCAGATCCTCAACTGATGATACCCTGATCGTAGGTCAATCTTAGAAAACCATTGAGCTCCCTGAAGTTGATCAAATAGGTCATCAATCCTGAGCAATAGGTACCGATTCTTCACTGTTATCTTGTTAAGCTGTCGGTAATCAATGCACATCTGCAGGTCTCATCCTTTTTTTTTCACGAGAGCACTGGAGCACCCCAAGGTGAAATACTGGGGCTAATGAAACTCAAATCAAGCAGCTCCTGCAACTAGGATTTCAACTCCCTCAACTCAGCTGGTGCCATCCGATACGGAGGAATGGAGATCGACTTCACCCCTGGCTGCAAATTGATACCGAATTCGATCTCTCTCTCTCTGGAGGTAACCCTGGCATCTCCTCTGGAAACACATCAGAGAACCCGCACAATACAGGCGTCCCCCCGATGTCTCTGGCCGTACCTCTACCTTCCTCTGCCTCTGACACAAAAGCCAAAATGGACCGACATCTGCCCAAAATTAGCTTCCGGGCCTTAAGAGCTGAAATTGACGTTAACGGCTCTTCCCTTCCAGCATATTGGAAGGTAAACTAGGGCAATCCAAGCTTACTGAAGGTCACAATCTTAGCCCTGCAATCCGCTGAGGCGAAATGGTCAGCCAACCAGTCCATGCCCAAAATTATATCAAGCTTCAGCATCGGTAGGAGTGTCAAGTCGGCTATCAACGCATGCCCACAAATGACAACCTCGCAGCCCTGAAAGACTGTCTCTGCCATCACCGAAATATCCGTAGGCGTAGACACCACAAGAGGTAACTCAAGCACAGAAGGTACCCCTACCAACTTAGCAGCAAATAAAACAAATACGAAAGATTGCGTAGCACCCGGATCAAACAAGACATATACAACTGCCGAACCAATGACAAGGTTGCCTGACTCTACTGCCCTGGACGCCTCAGCGCCCTCTTGGTTCATAGCAACCACCCGTGCAGCGGGCCTCTCTGAACCACCAGCTCGCTGGCCTCCTCCCCGAGTCTGACCTCTGTGAGCTACGGAACCCACTAACATCGGTGCCTTTTCTCTGGTCTGATTAGGTTCTTGACTGCCCTTGTAAGGATAATCCTTTTTGAAATGCCCAACCTGTCCGCAGCCAAAACATGCCTCATAGCAAAATCGCTCTGGTCCTGCTCAACTCTGGTCGCACACAATCATGGCCTTTAAGCATAAGGTCTCTCTACACCCATAATTTATATTTCCTGAAATATTAGGGAAAGATCCTCCTATCAATCCAAAATTTCAGCTATAGGGGAAATTTACTCTCAGCCAATCCCTGCAGACCCCTTCTGCAGAACTCTATCAACCGCCCCCTTAGGATCCCTAGGGCCGCCCTAACCATACTGCACCATAAATATTTAACTATATGATGAGACTCAATGAATCATTCAAGAGACTAAGCAATCATTGCAAGGATCTCTAATCCAGGCGCACCCATACAAAGGTAGCCCCCTTCCCTCCCAAATGGTGCACTCTTTAGCACAGGGCCATTCACGGCCTCAATCTGTGCTACACTGGGACTATCCCAGTTCCTCCTCCATGCGGAGTGCCTCAGTCAGCTTAGCCACTCAAGCCTGCAGCTGCACAACCATGGGATCTGGTCCCACCTCCTCCCTAGCCTGCGGTGATCTCCCTCGACCCCGGCCTTGGCCTCAGTGCTCAGTGGAGTTTCTATCACAACTGCTCCTTGCGGCATCAAAGGCCTCTATTGATTTGGAAACACCAAAAAAGAAACAATTCAAGATTAAGCAATTAAATTCACCCAATGTTTTGCAAACTAAACCACAAGTCGCGCAGAGGTGTAGACTTAGCCCATTGATCTCGTAGCATACCCCTACCGTATAGTGACACGCTAGCAATGCCCTATACGGTGACAACTCTAGGTGGTAGTCAAACCAAATCACATGCTCTGATACCAACTTGGTCACGCACCAACTCAGGGTCACGTGATCGGCTAGGGTATACGTGCCTATATCCTTAAGCCTAAACCATGCACATACCAAATCAAATAATGTAGCGTAAAGAAAACAACAAGTTTTATTTTAAAAGGAAAAGCGAACCAACACCAAGGTTAGTTTAATAGATCAAAAATGAAAAGTGTGGAAATACGATTAAGTCTAATAGTTCAAAAGTTTAGTCAAAATAAAACCTGAAATAAATAACATAAATACCTTCAGGGCTACAACTCTAAATCAAGATAATACAAGTGCATGACAACTACCAAAAAGACTCGACTACGACCCTAACTAGGACTGCTACGAGATCAAGCGGCTCCTCTGCCCTCCAACGACGCCAAGTGCATCCAACCCACCTCACTGGTTAGGCTCTGCAAAACAGAAATCACACGACAACGAGTGAGTTCAAAGAACTCAGTGAGCAATTTTACCTACCCCCACAAATAACAGACAGATAACATAAATAAATTCTCTATCTAAAAAGGCAAAATCATAGAGGTGTGACTAGCTACCAGGCCAACAGACCACCCATGCCCACGACATCTAACTCTCCAAAGAGGTGCATTAGGCCGAAGCCCTTCCATATCCGAAGGCAACGTCACCAACAAAAATGGTGCATCAGGCTGAAGCCCTACCATGCCTGAAGGCAACATCACCAATAGAAAGGTGCATCAGGCCGAAGCCCTACCATGCCTGAAGGCAACATCACCAATAGAAAGGTGCATCGGGCCGAAGCCCTACCATGCCATAGGCAACATCACCAACAAAAAAAATGGTGCATCGGGCCGAAGCCCTACCATGCCGTAGGCAACATCACCAATAAAAACGGGTGCATCGGGCCGAAGCCCTACCATGCCCATAGGCAACATCACCCGAGCGTAGCCCGTAACTTATCCTGCAGGTTGAGAATTTGGCGTCCACCCATCCGAGCGTAGCCCGTAACCCGGCTCCCAATTGAGCCGCTCTGTCATTCCCAAGGATATAGCGCATCAAGACCTAAGTCAAGATCTTCCTACGGTGTCCTAGAGGTATCCTTATCATGAAGCATCTCAACACTCCAAACCCGACCCCTATTCCTTAGACCCGCAATGTCATGAACCCGTGTGGTTTTATTTCATGAATACCTTATAAGTTGGTTCATAAGAGATTATGCTTACCCTGAACCCAAATTTAATTATATAATTAAAATTTAGATTATCTTAATTAGGGTTTTGTTTAGGGTTTTATTTTAGGTTACTATTCTACCTAGAACTGCTATGTCTGACCCGATTCTAGTCTCCAAAGTGTGTCATATGTTTCCAAACTATATTTTTTGGTCGGAACTATAGGTTACATGACTATGTTCAGAGATCTAAGCACATAATAACAGAGAAATCATAAATCAGCTCAAATTCAACAAATAGCATATAAATTTCAGAAAGCTGAAATTTCCAGCACCTTATGAAATAAAATCCGAATTTTACAGAATTAAATCTCTAAATTTCCAACATCACATATTCATGTTATCATGCCAATCATGCATACAATCTCATAATTTTCACTAAATAAAAGCTATCATATATATATCAAGAATCCCTAATCAAGAATCAAGGAGATTAATTAATCTATAGCATCAAGAACATCTAGAACTCCAAGATGAGATTGCATCCAAGATTCACAAGATGAAATTATAAAATCACATATCTTCCATTAAACATATGCCCCATGATATGAGATCAAAATTTAAAATCTAAGCATGACATAGAAACCAAGAAAATCTCAAGAACACAAAAAAAACATCATCAAGATCAAGAATCTTCAAGGCGGCTTCATGAAAATTCGAAGAAAGCCCGAATAGGAGGGATAAAACCACTCACCTAATTAAGGAAGGGATTGGAGATGAGAATCCAATCGATGGCCTCCGACTTTGGCTTTGAAATCCGTCGGCTCAACCCCAAAGAAGAAAAAGCAAGGTGGCGACTCACTCCAAGCCGCCGGCTTAGAGAGAGGGAGAGAGGGGAAGAAGAGGGTGGCTCGGCTCCCCTTGGCTTGGCTCCAAAGGGAAAGAAGAGAGGAAGAGGGGAGGAAGCATGCGGCTCGGCTCGGCTCCAAAGGGAAGGAAGGAAGAGAGGAAGAGGAAGAGGAAGCAGGCGGCTCGGCTCGGCTCTTTGTGGCGGCGGCTCCAAGGAGGAAAGAGAAAGGGGGCTGACGGCTTGGCTTGATGGCTGGCTCCCTTTTTTAACTCTTTGGGTGGCTCCAAAATAGGAGCCACAATCCATGAGGGGAAGTTTTATACACCCTCCTTAACCCTAATCCCTTAAACTCTTAATTCACAACCTGCATCCACTTTAAGCCAAAACCAAAACCCGCTAACCCGATAGACTTAAATAATTTAATTAATCTCATTCTAATAAATTGCAAGCAATTAATTAAGTACACACATGAACATAATTAGCAATTATGCATACACAACACCAAATTAAATACTCTCAACTACTCAACCCTAAAAATTCATAAATTCACATCCTACTTACCCGAGCTCACAAGCTCGCTCCGGACCATGACTCGGCCCGGCTCGACCATAAACTAGTCCGCTAGGCTAACAAACACACGCAATAGAAAAATTAATAATAATAAATTAAATATCTAGGATATTACACATATCGCAGCCACGAAAGCATGGTCCCCCACAACCATGGAGGCTTCAACACCTTAAGATTGTGTTTGGTTGAAAGGAATAGATGGGGAATTGTATTCCATTCTCCCTCTTTATTCCTTAATTTGTTTGATTGCACCAACTTTATATGGAATAAGTTGGACCCCCGGAATAGATGAGGAATGGTATTACCAATGGAGAGGGAACACTATTCCCTGGGTCAAGGCAAGGAATAACTCCTTGTGTATTCTGGATACCATTTTACTATTTTACCAATCACTATTTAAAAAAATTACCTCTAGTATACATATAGTATATCAACCGTCACGACACCATCCTGCCTCCTTTCGTGAGATCGTCTTCGGCTCGACGACAATGACGACAACTCTGTGGCTCGGCGACAATTTCGTGTCTCTCTGGTGGAGACCAGTGCGACCTCTCCGCCACCTAGGGGTGAGAAAAAAAACCAGTTTTTCGGTTAACCGGAAAATAGGTCGGAAATCGAATCGTTTTTTCGATTTCGGATTTTATTTTTGAAAAATTTAGTTTTCGGTTTCGGGTTCGGTCCATGGTTTAAAAAGTCCACCGATTTCGATTAACCAACCGGTTCAACATAATTTATTAATTTTTAATATTATATATATATATATATATATATATATATATATATATTAAAAATGATTTAAAAATTATAAAAATTATAAAAATTATAAAAATTATAGAAAATTATAAATTTAAAAAAAAAAAAATTTGCAGCATATTATCTTGGTTCAAGTGGTTTCATTTTTTTCTTCTTTTTTCTCAAGGAGAATTCGATATTTGTTTAGAAATTTTTCCATATGTGATTTGTATAATATTATAATATTTGTAGGTTAAATTTTTTTATTGATTAACCAAAAAATATCGGTTAACCGAACCGAAAAAATCGAAACCGAAATGACGATTAACCGAAGTTAATGGATCGATTTATGGTTAATGATTTTGAAAAATCGAAGTTAATGGACAAGTTAATAAAATTGCTAATGAACCGGTTAACCGGTCCATGCTCACCCCTACCGCCACCTCTCTACCGGAGAGGTCACCTCTCTACGCCAGAGAGATGTAGAGAGGAAATTAAATTAAAAATTATTATTTTATTTTATTAAAATTAATTTATTTTTTATTACATTTACTAATTATAATAAATATATTTATAAATATAATAAATATTTATTATATTTATAATAAATATTTATTATATTTATAATAAATATTTATTATATTTATAATAAATATATTTAAAATATTTAATTAATTAATTTTTTATATTTATTAATTATAGTAAATATAATATAAAATATTGTTTTCAATAAATATATTCAATAACTAGTTTTATATTAATTTCGGATTTTATTATATTATTATTAATTATAATAAAGTATAAAGTATAATATTATTATAAGTAAATATATTAAATAAATAAATTTTAAAAATTATTTTATATTATTTTCATATTTATATTATATTATTATTAATTATAATAAATTATAATATAAAATATTATTATAAGTAAATACATCCAATTTCATTAAGAATGATATTTTGGTCATTTAACTTTCTATTCATTATCTATTCCTTATGTTAACCAAATAAAATAATTTTTTTCTTGGCCTATTTACAATGTCAACCAAATAAGGTAATATTATTCCTTGTATATTTTATTCTTAATTTGTCTATTCCTATTCCTATTCATTGTCTATTCATATTCCTTATGAATTTAATCCATCCAATCAAACACACCCTAAGGAGGCGTTTAGTATAAGGCAATCTAAATGAAATACTGGTAATCTTAATTAAAATTACCTGGACCCATCAAATTACCGCCTTTGGTTGAAACATATTATTGGTAATCTGGATGTCCATGGTAATCTACATTTTTTACTCAAGTGGTAATCCACATTACCAAGGTAGGGGGTGGCTATGTGGATTACCAGTAAGGTGGTATTTTTTTTTTGACAAAAATACCCCCAACTAAAATATCCTCTATTGACATAGAAAAAAATATTCGCCTTATCTCATTTGCATCATCTCATAGTAAATTGGTAATCCCTATTTTTTTTCTTCTAATTTTCTATTTTTATTTTATTTTATTTTATTTTATTTTATTCTTCTTTAGTTTATTTTTTATTTTTTATTTGAGTGTATTTTAGTTAAGGGTAAATTACACGGAACCATCATCAACTATAGTCATTGTGCGCAAAGACTACCTAAACTACCAAGTGTGCACGGAGCCTCCCTCGACTACACTTTTGGTTCGAAAAACCCCCATCTGTTAGCCCGCCCGTTAGTCACTTAACGGTAAAAGTCACTCGTGCGCAAAACCCCCCTCTAACCCCTTCGATATAAATTAACTTTAAAAGTACCCCGTGTGAAAACCCCCCCGGCCCCTTCGACTCTCCACTCCAGCGACAATGGCGACCATGGCGATTGAACCCTAATCGTCGAAATCAAGAGCCAAACGCCGAACTTTTTAATCAACGAGGAACCCTAATCGTCCACAGAAGGAAGGTGCCAAGGATCCAGTTGGTGGAACATGGCGAATAACAACACTGCGTAAGTTTTAGGGCTTTTTAATTTTTAGATTAGCTTTGAGATTATCACATCAGATATCCAGTTTAGGGCATTGAGATTAGTTTACTTTCATTGTTTAGTGCATTGAGATTAGGGCATTTTTAATGCATTGTTTCTAGATTGCTTTACTGGTGCATTTTTTATAGTTTACTGTATTGTTTAGGACATTGCTTTTCTGTATTGTTTAGTGATTGTTAACTTCAATTTTAAATAGTTTAGTTTAGTTTACTGATTATAAGATATTATTTCATTGTTAACTTCAGTGCAAAAGATAATGTGGGGTTACTGCATTGTTCTTTATTGTCAGTACTTTTTGTTTCATGTTCTTGGTATGAACAATTGATCTTGATTAGTACCAAAAAAATGGCGAAATAGCATCCATGAACGTTGTACGATTCAAAATAAAGAATCAATGAAATTGTATTCATATAAAAAAGAAAAACTTAAAAAACACTACCAATATGATCTTTTATCACATGAATATATAAATTATGGGGATAGTAAGGATTCATATATTTATGGACCAAAATTACAACTAAACAGGAACATAGCTATTGATGATTATCTAGAAAAACTTTTTTTTGATACACATCAAATTCTGGATAGGAAATATTTTGATTGTAGAATTCTTCATTTTAGTCTTAGAAACAATATCAATATTGAAGACTGGACCAATATACATATCGGTACCAAAATTGATAAAAATACTAAGACTAATTTTTTTTTTTGAATATTAATAAATTAAAAAAGAAAAAAAGCATTGTCACATGGGTGGGACCAATACACTTTTTAGGTTTTACCCCATTCCAGAGGGGACAATTCCCTTGGACTTGTACATGGGTGGGGAGATTGTTTTGAGGCCAAAGCATCAATATAAAGGTGGGGAAACCAAGAAACTATGGTGTGATCCTGATTTATTATCCACCACACACCTTGCAAGAGATGTGGAGAAAGTTTATGGCTACCCAAATGCAACACATTTCTAGTAGAAGTTTGGGGATGAACCTTTTGATGTACTTAGACCTTTCTTAGGTGATAAGGATGTTTTGATTGTGCTGAAAGGACTATAGGGGAACAATAATAGAAGATTGGATATTCTTGTACAACATAGGGTTGATGATCCCATTACTGTACCCCAGGCTCAGGAACCACCTAATACTGTACCCTTGGATCAAGAACCACCACAGGCAACACAAGCAACACAAGCACCACAGGAAACACCTGCAACATAGGAACCACAGGCAACACCTGTTGGCCTAAGATTTTCTACCTTGGTCTTAATCTCGGTTTTGATGATAACAAATATGGAACTAATGTCTTATTGAGAAATCTTTCAGGTTCCAAGTCGGTTAGCGCACGACGTTCGCGATCGAAAAAATCAGAGAAATCGACAAGGATGCTCGTCGACGCTCAGGATTCTTCAAAAAGTTAGAGTTTAGGTTTAGGGTGTCTAGAATGTAATGTAATCCTCTTTATGTTGCAAAGAATCCAAAAACCAAACCTGAACTCCAAAACATGAAATCCCGGAAACCGCTCTGAAATTCACTAAGCCTAGGGAGCTCCTTGGAGGGCTATATGACCTAGACATTTTCTTGACACAAAAAATGGTGATAATTGTTCCTTGGGTAGAAACTAAATAACGAGATATTTTAAAGGATTTTTTGGAAGCCTTTAGCCTACCCATACTTGACCCAGGAAATTAAAAAAATTTCGTTTTTCGAAAATTTGTACTAGACCCCAAAAACTAGATTTTGATTTTTTAGATATTTTTATTGAATCCAAATGGGGGGTAATCCTTATATAATATTTATATTTTAAAGTTATTAACTTAAAGTTAGTAAATATTATATATGTAGACTGAGCGAAGATGGAACCAAAACGAGCAGAAAAACTCAGCCAAAACCAAGTAGTGCAGTGCAGTCTGCCTAATTTCGATCGACTAAATGCTGCCAAAAAATGGCAGTAGGCAATTCGGTCAACCGAAGTGTGCCAAAAAATGGTAGTTTGCTTTCGATCGATCGATCAGTCGACTGACGATCGATCAGACAATCGATCGGGCGTCACCAACGGGCAAAAATGTGCCCGTTGATGAGCCGTTTCTTATGGGGAGTTATAAATACCCATCCTAATCCTTCTTCTAGCCAATAATTGATGCTTCCAAGCCTCAAAGAGCCACTCATTGCATCTCTACAAGAATCCTTGAGCCATCTTTGCAAAGAACCCTAGCTTTGAGCATAGAAACCTTGAGATTGACTTTGAGCTTGCCTTGATTCATCTTCAAGTCATTAAGAGGAGCTAGGACATCTTGTTTGAGAGCTAAGTGTGTATTGTTTATTATTTGCTCTCATTATTGTTGTTTATTTCATTGTACTTGAACTTGTGTAAACCTAGGTAGCTAGGTTTGATTGAGTTGGTGGTTGCCTTGGTGTTAAGGCTTAAACCCACCGTTGTAAACGTAGTTTATTAGGATTAGTTGAGTTGTCCTTAGGTTGAGATGGGAGAGTGCTCTCGGTAGGAAGACGAGATACTTCCGGATGTGGAAGTGCATTTGGTTTGAGAGCGAAGACTTTCCGGTGTAAAATCCTCATTGTAAGGAAACAGATTAATCTAGTTAAACTAGTTTGGAAATCCTAAGCGGTGTGCTTAGGTAGTGGAGTAGGCATTGGGGCTGAACCACTATAAATTCTTGTGTTTGCATTGATATCTTAATTGTATTAATTGTTTTATCATTTATCGCTTTCGCATTTAGTCTTTCAATCGTGAATTGCCTAAGTGATCTAAGAAAATGATTAAAATCAAAATTAGGTGAAAGATTTAGATAACACACTATTCACTCCCCTCTAGTGTAGGTCATTTCACCCAACAACACCTGCAACACAGGCAACACAGGCAAGCACACAGGCTGAGAGTTCATCTTAAAAAAAAGAATAAAAAAACTAGAGGATTGAGCAAGAAGTCAGTTAAGATCCCAAGGAAGGGTATGAAGATTAAGATGACAGTGAAAAAGCCACAGAAAAGGAAGGAACATGCACAAAGTGAAGAAGAAGTGAACATGGATGGTTGTGACTTCCCTAATAGTGAAGATGATGTTCCTGATATATTCTTTGATCACAATTCCACACAGGTTGAAGAAGAAGTTAATGACATGTTCAATGATGAGAAAGGGAGTGTGAATGACAGAAAAAGAGAACCAAGTGATGAGAGTGAATATGAACCAATTGATCACTTGGATACTGCTAGTGAGAGTGAGAATGAGTAGGGAAATAAAAAGAAAAGGAAGAAGCAAAAGTTTGCAACTTTCAATGAGAAGACAAATTTTTATGGATGGGTTGAACTGATGGTGGGAATGTGTTTCAATGATTTTAAAGTGTACAGGTCAGCACTCAGAAAATATACAGTACATAAAGGGATTGATTTTGTATTCATCAAGAATGAAAGGAAGAGGATAACCATTGCATGCAAGAAGGGCTGTTAATGGAAGGTTCATGCATCCCCCTCCCATAAGAATGAGGCTTTTCAAATCAAGACATGGACAAATATGGAATACAAGAATTGTGGATGAGAATTTGAAAATACAAAGGCTTATTCAAATTGGTTAGCAGAGGAGTATTTGGAGCACATTAGAGACCAACCTCATTGGGATAATAAAGCTTTTCAAAATCAAGTGCACAAGGATCATAAAGTGACTATGTCTAGATACCAGTGTTATAGGGCAAAGTAAAAGACAATGTTGAAGCTACAAGGAAAGACAGCTGAATAATTTACAAAGTTATGAGATTATAGTGCAGTTGTAAAGAAGTACAATCCTGGTAGTAATTGCAAGGTAGATCTCAACAATGGCTTGTTCAAGAGATTTTATGTATGTTTGGATGCATTGAAGACTGGGTTCAAAGCTGCTTGTAGGCCCATCATTTGCATAGATGAGTATTTTCTAAAGGGGCCTTATGGAGGACAACTGCTGTGTGCAATAGCAAAGGATGTGAATGATAATATGTATCCCATTGCATGGGCTGCAGTGGAGGTTGAGTGTTATGACATTTGGAAGTGATTCCTGTATTACCTACTTGAAGATATAGGTTCAATTGAAGAGAATGACTAGACTTTTATGTTAGATCAACAAAAGGTAAGTATTATAGACTAGATCCTGTTATGTGGTTCATGTTAAGTGTTTTATTGTTTAGGGGGGTATTACGCACACAACTATAGTTTAGGGAGTTCTTGCGCACACAACTATAGTTTAATTGTTATGTGTTTTTATTATTTAATTACCTCTCCAAATATATGTAACATGATTTGGAATCAGTGTTGGAGGAGTTAGGGGCTGATCATAAAATCTATGCAAGGCATTTATATGCCAACTTTAAGAAGAGTCATCCTGCAAGACTTTAAAGGATGAGCTCTGGAATGCAGCAAGGGCAACAACATTTAATAGTTTCAAGACTTGCATGGAAAGAATCAAGAATATAGACCAATCTGCATATGACTGGTTGACGAGAAAACCTCCAAGAAAGTGGTCCAGACATGTCTTTAGAGAAAGTACCAAGAGTGATATGCTATTGAATAATATTACAGAGACATTTAATGGATTCATACTAGAGGCACATGACAAGCCAATATTGACTATGTGTGAGATGATAAGAAGGATGTTGATGAAGAGGCTAGTTGCTAAGAAGGAGGGTATAATGAATTATCCTGGTCCAATAACTCCACGTGTTCAGTTGAAATTGGAGTCAGTAAAAAAAGATGCTCCCCTATCCATAATAGCTTGTTGTGGAAACTTTCTATTTGAAGCAAATCATGTGAGAGATGGACAAAAGGTAGTTGACCTCAAACAGAGAACATGCAGTTGTGGGAAATGACAACTTACTAGCATTCCATGTGGGCATGCAATTTATGGTATATAGAGGTTGGTTTTGACATTTTTTTCCTTGTATTTATTATTAACTTTGATTGTTATGTGTATTAACTTGATTGTTTCAATGGTATTGACAATGTTGAGGACATACTTAAAAACTATATACATCAATAGTATTCCAAAGACTGTTTATGAAGGCATACTCAACATTTATAAAACCAATTTCAGGCGAAGAAGAATGGCCACATGAGGATCATGCACCCATTGGTCCTCCAACATGTAACGTACTGCTAGGGAGACCAAGAAAACAGAGAAAGATGGCAGCAGATGAACCTATCAATCCTCACAAGGTTACTAGAAGAGGACAAACCCTTAAGTGTGAGAATTGTGGACAGCCAGGGCATAATAGTAGAAGATGCAAACCATCATCTTAGGCAGGACAAACCCCAACCAGACAAGGGGAAGGAGAAAGATTACATCTTCAGCTCAACCATCATCAGCTCCACCTTTCAGCAAGTCTCAGCCATATTCAGCTAGGCCAATCAGCATGTCTCAGCCATGTTCAAGTGAGCCAAGCTCTTAGCCATCATTAAGGATGTCTCAGCCATCATTAAGGATGTCTCAGCCATCATTCAGAATGTCTCAACTACCTTTCAGCATGTCTCAACCAACACCATCAACCTTTGACACCTTTCAGCACCAACAACCATTTAGCATATTTCAGCCAACAAATTTTGGGACAACTCAACCAACAAACCTTGGGACAGCTCATAGAATGAAGAAAAAAATATGTGCTAGAAAGATGACCAAGATGTAAATGTTTGTATATTATTTTCAGCTTAGTGGATCATGGTGTAAACTGAATGTCACTTAGTGGATCATGGTGCAAACTGAATATTTTAGCTTTTTTGTTTAAGTATGGTGTAAACTGAATATTAATGCTTTTTTTTTATTTAAGTATGGTGTAAACTGAATATTTCAGTATTATGTTAATGATATTAATAGTATTATGTGAATTAGTGTGAATGATGTTTCAGTTATGTGTATTAGTGGATTCACATTGAAAAAATTGATAACAGTATTATGAATGATGTTTGTGTATTCAAACTGATAATTCAAACTGATACAAAGTGATAATTCAAAGGGTCTGATATATATATGATAAAGTGCAATTTTAAATTCTCTATCATTCCCAGATTCAATAGTAGATTACAACATCTTATTTGAAAGATAAACCTTCAACAAAAGCAATGAAAATAAAAGCTACAACTATAATTGATAGCAGCTTAAATTCTCTGTCCTTTACAGATTCAATCTGCGATATCAATTCTTTGTTCTTTATCTCTAATTGTTGTAACTCGTCAATCTTCCCTATCAAAGCCTTGTTTTGTTCAATTAAAATTATATTCCTTTCAAGCAGATCTTCAAATGTGATATTGCGATCTTCAAACTTTGAGCATTTCTTGGGAGGGTCTACCCATTCGAAGTAACTACAATGTAGACCACCAATCTGTACATGTAGCGATTTAAAATTAAAAATTTAACTGAGATTGATTCAAATTAGGAATTTAAACACTAACCAATTTTGCGGAACATCCAAAAAATCGCCTTCCTACGTTGGCGTGAGTGCTTGCAGTCTTCAATGGAGAAATTATTCCACAGTAATAATACATCACACCCAACCTATTGCTACCGCCTGAGCTGCTGCCTGCACTAGTGGAGCCTGAAGTTCGCATCTTTCCCAGCAAATCCTTGGCGTCTTCCTTTTGTGGACGATTAGGGTTCCTCGTTGATTAAAATGGTGTTTGACTCTTGATTTGGACGATTAGGGTTCAATCGCCATGGTCGCCAATGTCGCTGGGGTGGAGAGTCGAAGGGGTTGGAGGGGGTTTTTTCGCATGGGGTACTTTTAAAGTTAATTTATATCGAAGGGGTCGGAGGGGGGTTTTGCGCACGAGTGATTTTTACCGTTAAGTGACTAACAGGCGGGCTAATTGATGAGGACTTTTCAAACCAAAAGTGTAGTCGAGGGGAGTTCCGTGCACACTTGGTAGTTTTGGTAGTCTTTGCGCACAATGACTATAGTCGATAGGGGTTTCGTGTAATTTACTCTTTAGTTAATGATATAAATTTTTTAGTAATCTTTTTTTTTTATACCAAACAAGATAATGTGGATTACTAGCGAGATTATCAGTACACACCAAACATGATAATGTAACATTACCGGTAATTTTAAAAATGATAATATATCTGAGTGGTAATCTAGATTTTTAATAATTTTGAATGGTAATATACCAAATGCTCCCTAAGTGTAATATTTATATGAACCAACTAAACTAAACTTGACATGTGATCCAGTTAACGGGTACTTGATCTTGTTACAAAATTGCCAATATTATAAGCTATCATCTTTGGGTATACAATCATGTCTGTTTGTTTACCTTAATATCATATCACAAATGGCCACTACCTTTACTGCACAAACTTAAAGATCTTTAACCGTAGGATGATCAATACCCAGCTGTAGGGTTGAAGTGCAGTCTGATAGCAAGATAACAAGTGTTTGTTTACTTCATAAAGCTTAAAATTAATAAAAAATAAGATAAGATAAATTTGAATTCATTGAATTTAATGTATTAATTAAAAAAGAATAAAATTAAAATAATATAAAATTAATATGATATTCGATGTATATCAAATTTAAAAGATTCATATTCAATTATTTTTTATTTTTTATTCAATTTTATCGTATTCAATTCAATAAAATAAATATATCATGAATAATTGAACAGAGTTGAGAGTTGGGGATGAATTGTCAACGTGTGCTGCTGCGGTCAATTTATCTTGTCATGGAACTCTTATCTTACCCTGGAATATACGCCACATGTCATGTAGTTCTCTTCTGATGTTGGAAGGTTCCATATGTGTATTTCTATATCATTTTGATTTTTGTAATTTGACTTAAAATTTTCCAATCATTAGCCAAGCCAACCATCTTCTCAATCAAATTCACCTGCATTAATAAATGCAATAAGCCGACATGATTCACGAGTGACAGTGTCAAGCTGCGTGTGTGCTCATCTTGTTTAAGGTTGACGTTGTATATTCATTTTCATCTAAGGACATTAAACAAAGTTTTGGTTTCACCCAAATAGTCATGAATTACCCAAATTCAAAACCAAAATATACCTTCTCACCAATTCCATGTCCTTTTTTTTTCTCTCACTCCCTCTTTTCTCTCTTTGATATTTCAAACTTTCATCTTCCTCTTCTGCTCTCACAGCCACCGCCGTCGGACAAAATTACTTCAATTAACTGCAAATCAAAGCAACAATATATGTCCACAGGTACAAAATATTGATACGGTTCTAGGGTGTTAGGGTACCCTAGGGCTGCCTTAAATTCAACCTTCTCCAAGGTTAGGTCTATCCATTATTCGGTTTATACCGAACCGAATCGAAAAACCGAACCGAATTATTCAGTTCGATTTAATTTCAACGATGTGGGGTTTAGTTCTTGACCCGAACCGAATCCGAACAATGCTATTTGGTTTGGATCCGATTCTCGGAATTCGAGAACCGACCCGAACAGAAAACCGAATAACTAAAAATATTATAAAATTTTTTTCAGATTCCGGGTTCGGGTCGAGTAGTTAGAGTAAGTGGGTTAGACCCGTTAGAGTTAATACATTGTTTGGATAAAATTTTAGTTTTTTCGGGTTAAAATCGCACCAAACTGAATAATTTCGGTTCGGGTTCGGATTGGAATATTAGTGTGAAAAAAAATTTGGTTTGATTTAATTCGGTTCGGTTTGAACCGAATGGACAACCCTATCCAAGGTATCACCTCTTCATCAAATACAACGGTATAAAGACAAAAATCAACCACAAAATCACAAGGAGAAGAACAATTTCAACATGCACCTTGAGGAATTCAGCCAGCAAGGGATAAATCTAGGGACAAGGTTCTTGTTCCACTCACCTTGAGTAGGGATTGAGGAAGGAAATCTCTAATCTTCACGGCGATCGATTTTCGACGAAGACGAGAATTCGACTACCATTCTACTATGCGCCTCCTCCTCCCTCACTCGCCTAGGGATGCGTACGGTCCCTAGTGAGTTATAATATAGTTTATTTTTTAAAAATTACAATTTTGCCCCATAACTTAATTAAGTGAACCCATGAACCCACCTATATCGGTCTATACTTGTCCAAATCGAGTTTCGATCGAACTCCCGGACTTGACTTGAGTCCAATTCAGACCCAATTTCCAAAACAACTTGAGTAAAATAATTTTTACTCGTGCGTAAGGGCCATACCTTAATTCGCGCCCTCCAGCGATTTACTCGGCCCGCTCCGACGCGCAACCCGACTTTCCCACAAAAATCAAATAAATTAACTAAATTAGCAAGGGTATTACATTTTCTGTCAAGCTATATCTACCGCACAAGTGGCAAACATTTGGAAGAGCTCACACAGATATCACATCTAGCCCGGATATCGAAACGATGCATAAGAAGTTGTGCACCCACTAAGTGATCAGTCGAGGTTAAAAAGTCAACATCACTTAGAGCTCGGCACGCAGTCCTACAGACTCCGACCAAGTTCAGAGGGCTGGACTAGAACTATTGGGCCAAGTCAGATTAGACCCAGCAGCGCCCCACAACTTACCTTGAGCCGAACCAAATGGCTCCGACCCCGGGAGCTCCACTCAGCCATACTCTTGGACTAGACTCAAGTCAGACCAAATGGCTCCACCCGGGGATCCCACCCGGCCATACATGGACATCCACGTCCTTCCTTATCACGAGGGATATGCCATTACGAGCCCGCCATCTTCGGGATCAACCTCGACCCATTCTGAGTAACATCCCCGTGAGATTATCGGGTGACGTCATCACCCCCACCTGCAATAAATATGGACACGACACGTCTTAGGTAACCTTAAGTTCTAATTTCATTACCTCCACCTTGGAGTCGATCCCACTAACTTGAGCGTCAGAGTATCTTTTACAAGTCTCCCCGTAGGCGTTAAACCTGACCAGGAGAGACACCAAACCGAACCAGATTACTCTGATCATTAGGCAGAAACAGAATTGATAGGAGTATCAATGCCATTTGCTTAAGCCAGTCTACTCAAGAATCAAGAAACTAGATTGAGTAATATAAGGATGATTTAATTCATGTCTTATGCTTGATCCAGATATCGCGTGACAAAAGGATAGAGTATCATATTGTGAGTTAGGTTGCTCGGATCATTGACCTTCACTTGACTTGGGTAGTCAAAATGTCTTGCTAGAGACCGCTTATGACTTGTGGGTTACAAATGTGTTTTGAAACTACTACCAATATTAAGTGAACCTACAGGGTTGCACACATACGGTGAACTGAATTGGGCTTAGGGTTATGACTCATCGGATTGGATCCGCATGACCATTAACCCATAATTCACTCTTGGCATTTTCGGAGATTAATTTCGAATTTGAAAAGGAATTTTCAAATTGAGAATTAATTATTTCGAATTTAAAATGAGATTTAAAATTTGAATTATGTTGATTATAATTTTGGTAATGTATCTTTGATAATCGTTATTAAAGGATATATTATTTTCGACAACTTGAATTTAGGATATTCATCCTTGATAATTATTATGTAATATCCTAAATATTTAATTTATTATTATTTTTTCTGTTACGTGTGTTTGCCAGCCTAGCGGACTAGTTCGTGGTCGAGTCGAGTCAACTCATGGTCCGGAGCGAGCTTGCGAGCTCGGGTAAGTAGAATATAAATTTTTGAATTTATGAGATTAGGCTTGAGTGATTGACATTATTTAAATTGATGTTGTGTGTGCATAGTTATTAATTATGTTCATGTTGGTGCATTTAATTAAATGCTTATGATTTATTTTGTATTAAATCAAGTCTAATTAAATTAATTAAGTCTATCGGGTTAGCGGGTTGGACTTGGCTTAAGTGGATGAGGGTTTGGGCTTAAGTTAGAAGGGTTAGGGGTTGAGGAGTTATAAAACCCCGTCCCCTAGGTTGTGGCTCCAATTTTTGGAGCCACACATTATTGTGAGAGGATGAGCCAGCCGACAGCCGCCCCCTCCTCTTTACCCTTTGGAGCCGCTGCCGCCTGGAGCCGAGCCGCCAGGACCTCCCCTTCTCCTTCCTTTTCTCTTCTTTCCTTTGGAGCCGAGCCAAGAGGAGCCAGCCGAGCCGCCCTCTTCTTCCTCTCTCTCCCTCTCTCCAAGCCGGCGACTTGGAGTGAGCCGCCACCTTGCTTTCTCTTCTTTGGGGTTGAGCCGCCAGATTTCGAAGTTGAAATCAGAGGTCGTCGATTGGATCCTCATCTCCAATCCTTTCCTTAATTAGGTGAGTGGTTTAGCCCTCCTATTCAAGTTTTCTTCGAATTTTCTTGAAGCCACCTTAAAGATTTTTGATCTTAATGATGTTTTTGTGTTCTTGAGATTTTCTTGGTTTCCATGCCACGCTTAGATTTTAAATTTTGATCTCAGATCATGGGGCATATGTTCAATGGAAGATCTATGATTTTATAATTTAACCTTGTGAATCTTGGATGCAACCTCATCTTGGAGTTCTAGATGTTCTTGATGCTAAAGATTAATTAATCACCTTGATTCTTCATTTAGGGATTCTTCATATATATGCTAGCTTTTATTTAGTGAAAATTATGAGATTGTATGCTTGATTGGCATGATAACATGAATCTGTGATGTTGGAAATTTAGGGATTTAATTCTGTAAAATTCGGATTTTATTTCATGAGGTGCTGGAAATTTCAGCTTTCTGAAATTTATATGATGTTTGTTGAATCTGGGCTGATTTTTTATTTATATGTTATTATGTGCTTAGATATCTGAACATAGTCATGTAACCTATTGTTTCGACCAGAAAATATAGTTTGGAATAATAGGACACACTTTGGAGACTAGATTCGGGGTAGACACAGCAGTTCTGGACAGAACAGTACCCTAATTGAGATGAACTAAATTTTAGTTCTATAATTAAAATTGGGTTAAGGATGAGCATAATCTGTTATGAACCAACTTGTAAGGTATGCATGAAATAAAACCACACGGGTTCATGACAATACGGGACTAAGGGGTAGAGGTCGGGTTTGGGTGTCGAGACGCTTCATGATGAGGACACATCTAAGACACCGTATGAGAGTCTTGACTTAGGTCTTGATGCACCATATCCTTGGGAGTGGTGGAGCGGCTCAATTAGGAGCTGTGTTACGGGCTACGCCCGGGTGGTTGGACGCCAAATTCCCAACCTACAGGATAAGTTCGGAGGGCCCTTTTTGATTATCCTAGTATGTGCTGTTGCCTTCGAGCATGGTAGAGCTTTGGCCCGATGCACCTTTTTGTTGGTGATGTTGCCTACAAGCAAGGTAGGGCTTTGGCCCGATGCACATTTTTATTGGTGATGTTGCATGCAGGCATAGTAGGGCTTCGGCCCGATGCATCCTTTTTGTTGGTGATGTTGCTTGCGGGCATGGTAGGGCTTTGGCCCAATGCACCCTCTTTGTTGGTGATGTTGCCTTCAGGCATGATAGGGCTTCGGCCTGATGCACCTCTTTGGAGAGTTAGATATCATGGGCATGAGTGTCCTCTTGGCCTGGTAGCTAGTCACACCTCTGTGACTTTGCCTTTTTAGAGATATAATTTATTTATGTTATCTATGTGTTTGGAGGGTGGGTAAAACTGCTCGTTGAGCTCTTTGAACTCACCCGTTGTCGTTTGATTTCTATTTTGCAGAGCCTGATTGATGAGGTGGGCCAGACCACTTGGCACAACTGGAGGGTAGTGGAGCCGTATGATCTCATAGCAGTCCTAGTTAGGGTCGTAGTCGAGTTCTTTGGTATTAGTCATGCACTTGTATTAGTTTGATTTGGAGATGTAGCCCTGAGGGCATTTATGTCATTTATTTCAGATTTTATTGTATCTAAACTTTTGAACTGCTGAACTTAAACGTTATTCCGCACTTTTTGTTTCATTTGAGCTACTTGATTAAACTTTGTTTTGGTTTGTTTTTCATTAAAATAAAACTTGTTATTTATTTTCGCTATATTATTTGTTGAGTTGACATGTGCATGGTTTAGGCTGCGGGGTATAGGCACGTATACCCTGGCCGGTCACATGACCCTGAGTTGGGGCGTGACAATGTTAGTATCAGAGCATGTGGTTCGATCTAACTACGACCTAGAGTTGTCACCGTATAGGGCATTGCTAGCGTGTCAATATACGATAGGGGTATGCTATGAGATCAATGGGCTAAGTTTGCACCTCAGCGCGACTTGTGGTTTATTTACTTAACGACTTATGGTGAATTAAATTGTTTAAATTTTGATGTTTTCTTTCTGGTGATTCCAAATTGATGGAGGCATTTGATGCCGCAAGGAGCGGTAGTGATAGCAACTCTACTGAGCGCTGAGGACGGGGTCGCGGGAGACCATCGCAGGCCCGAGAGGATGTGGGATACGATCCCATGGTTGTTCAATTGTAGGCCCGAGTGGCTGAGCTGATTGAGGCACTCCGTAGGGAGGAGGAATTGGGACAATCCCAGGGTAGCGCAGCTTGAGGCCGTGAATGGCCCTGTGCTAGAGAGTGCACCATTTTTGGGGGCTATCTTTGTATGGGAGCCTGGGTTAGAGATCATTGCAATGTTTTCTTAGCATCTTGATCGATTAATTGTGTCTCGTCATATAGTTTAAATATTCATGGTGCAGTATGGTTAGGGCGGCCATAGGGATCCTAGGGGGGCCAGTTGATAGAGTTCTGCATAAAGGAACTGCAGGGGTTGACTGATGGTAAATTTCACTACCAAAAAATTGTCTTTTTGTGACGGCACAGGATGCGGTCGCAGATGCGACAGGTCTGCGATCGCCGTCCATTGGGGTCGCGGACTGGCCAGTGTTGCGACGGCATTGCGAACACCTAGAGTGTCATCCCAATATGGCATCTATGGCGTCGGTTTGGCGACCATTTGCGATCGTCACGTTGCGACCGTAGTGTTGTCGCAAAATGTTATTAAATTCCCCGCCCAAATTTGTTTTTTTCTCTTCCCCTGCTCGCGCGATCAACCCTAGCCTCTCATTCTTGATCTCTACCGCTGATCGCCGACCGCCGCATGCCTCACGTCGACCGTCTCCCGCTGTTCGTTGGTCGCCGCCCGTCGCAAGCAGGCCATCCGTCGAACCCTAGCCGACAGTATTCTGTGTGTGTGTGTGTGTTATATCCCACGCCCTCTCCCGCGACCCCCGGCGCCAACAGGACATGGCTAGGGTTTATACTTGATTCACTCTAGTCAGTACTCCTATTCTAGTCATCTTGTCAGCTTCCCTGATTCTCTCTTCTCCAAGGCACATGGTTCTTGTAAGCTATTCAAGCATGCTTGCTGCATTTGGCAGATAGCTTTGGGGTTCTCTAGTGATATAAACTAGTGTACATTTCTAACCTTAATTAGTCTATCTGTTTGCTTCCTTTTTGAATGCATTACTTGATTGTGATTTCATAAGAAAAGAGCTCCCTTAAGTGCTCCTTTATTTGCTCCTCTGAGAGAATGAATTTAATTAGATTAAAATTCTGCTTGATTTAGATCTAAGAATCAATAAACAAATGGATAATTGTCATAAACCAGAAATATTAGTTGTTATGTTTCCTAAAAACTAGTGTCAGGTTGGAAACTAGTGTTTGATGGTAATTGCTGGAGCCTAACTCTAATATTTTGTAAGTGCCGTTGGAGATGAAGAGGCAAGAAGTCAGGTAGCAGACAAATCACTAGAGAACAGAGCATGACTTTGTTTACATATACATATGATAAGCTTTGTAAGGATGTAAATTTTTCCCCGCGGCAGCTTATGGAATTGGGCACTACTAGATGAATAAGTTAAAACCTACCTTTTTAAAAGAATAAATTTTGTCTCCCTGCCATGTGATTTGTAGGAGCCAGTGTTTTAAAACTTATCTTTTTTAAAAGAATAAATGGATGATTACTCCATCCCCTCTTTTTTTCCTTCTACTCCTTCCCCTCTCCTACATACTACACTAATGTCGATTCCGATGGAGCTCTTCTCAAGTCTACTTTGTGATCAACTTCAATTAAAAGGCCCGACTTATCATTAGAATTAACGTACTTTATGATCACTAGTTGTAAATATTAAACTACCAAAGAGATCTTTAGAATTCCATGATCAATTGATCACCATCAATTGAGAAGAGAATTAATGAAACATCTTCCACCATTCTTTATTAACTTCATTTCTCTTTATGTGCTCCCGGGAAAAAGAGCAATAGTTAATTAAACAAGATACTATTGGTATAGTTCATGTATATCAATACCTTGAACACCAAGTGTCGGTTGCAAACAACTGTTTGCATTTATTAGGGACTTGGCCATGTTTAAGCACAGTAACAGGGACTTGATCCCATTTTATTCAATGTTTTTAGAAATGTAGATTCTGATATATGGAATATATTTTAATTTAGTCTTGTATCAGGAGTACGTGAGGGTTTTAATAGCCTTCAGTTGTAATGTATAGTTCAAGTTGTAATACGATCATTTTTGTTTCTGCATTTCAGCTGTTTATTTAATGTATAGCCTTCACATGTTCACACATTGTTTACTTGATATTTATCATGCATGTGATCTAAGAATCATGAGTTAGGAATCATGGATGTGATCTAAGAATCACCTAATAAGTGTTTGTTCTTTGGCTTCATCTCCTTTAAGGTGTCAGTGTAATCACCTGATAAGCGGTATGATTAATTAGTTTTATAGGCTTAACTATTAGTTGCACAGTAGAGCATCCTTTAGTAGTTGTGGTTAATTGGGAATTCAAAGAGGAGGGGAGGACATGATTTATACTGCAAACAGAGGCATCCACTTTTATCATCCATGCATGTTAATTTGGAAAATTCATTATGTTATTCTTTAGTACATTTGAGTGCCTCTTTGACAACCTTAGCTTCATTACATAGTAGGTGGGGGATCAATTAATGCTAAACACTAAATCATTAATCATCAATTAATTAATCAATTATGTCCAATCTGGTATATATATAAATCATTAAATTACAATAAGCACCAAGTGATCCCCCCACTCCCTGTGTCTGTGTCTGGTATATATCAAAAATTGGCATCCATGGGAATTATTGAGCTTGACCTTTGCTGGGTCTGTGTCTCAAAGCACCAAGTGATCCCCCACTCCCTGTTATATCTTGTCAAATTACAATAAATGTCTTTTGTTTACGTTGCTTATTGTATTCTTATTTTATATCTTGTCACTTATGTTTAGGGATGATAATTTTTATGTCTAGGAATGATAATTTTTAAATTACAATAATATATATATATATATCATCTTTTTTCTATTAATTTATATTATATTATTGGTTGACATCACTAATCAACATTTATATCTGTAGATGTCGCATGCTCGTTCTAGGATTCATCGCACATATTTATCTCGGCCGCCGCCGCCGCCCGCGACAGCACCACCACCACCATCAGCCGTGGCAGATGTTGTACCACTACCTGCACCTATACCACCACCACCTGCACCACCCATGGTAGATGTTGTACCACCACCAGCTCGAGGTCGTCGTAGGCCTCGTGGGCCTAATGGGGGGGGTGATGCACCTTCATCGTCCGACCAACGTCGGCGGATATCGTTGAATGGTTTAAAGTAAGTAAACTAATTTATTTATTATAATTGTTAATAATTAATTGTTACTTATAATGTTATTATACTTGAGTTGTAGATTTGAGCAGTATGATGTTGTCCGCACCATGACCGTTATGCTTAAAAGTTTCTTTCATGAGTCGTTGACTTCATGGACCAGGGTATCAAACTATTATCATAATTTATTATGGAATGAGTTTGAGGTACGTAGTTCAAATTATTTTGATTTAATGAATGTTGATTCAAGTGGTGTGTTTGAATCTTTAATTATTAATATCTTTTTCTAGCTCCTGCAGTAAAAATCAATATGTATATATAATCACTTGATTTCTTGCAATTATCAAAATGGTCATGCTTAGTGATAATGACAACCAGTGGGGTAATTAAGGAATTTCAAGGTACTAAATGGAGCAATAACTTGGAAACTCAATGCTTGCAATGATACATGCATGAATGCCTTTAAATCTCATTCAGAAATAATAAATGCAATAGCAGTTAATGCCATTTAAAATTTTGGCATAAAGTATTAATTCTTATAAATGAATTTTCCATTCATTTATAATTGTTAAACCAATTTTATTAACTCAAGGGGATCGTCCTGGTTTCAAAATGGATGTCTCCAATTAGCACCCTCATTTTCGCATCATGGTTTGATATTCTTGTATTCTTTTTTTTTTCTTCTTTTCTAACATCATTTAATTATCATGTGAGTGTGGATATTTTGTTTGTTTGATCTTGCTTATTAAGCAACATTGATTTCCGTCTGAGATTTTATGCATAGTGGTTTTGGTATTGAAGTCATGTGAGTGTGGATGCAGAATCACACAAGTGAATCAGAACAATAAGCATTATAAGGACAATTTATTATATAATTCAAATGGTGGAATAATATAATAGCACTAAAAAGCTGATAACATCCTATTCTTGTATCTAAATTAAACAATGATTTGGGTTTTCTGGATCTTTGCTAATTGCTGGGAGCTGTCTAGTTTGCATCTCTAGCTATCCAAGTAGCATCAATTCCAAGATGTATGCATGAAGAAGACTGGAAATTTCAATGGCATCAACAAGATGTTAAAAATTTCCCAATAATGATAAGAAGATAGTTGCTTTTGGACTCCAGCTGTGAAGGTTGTGGTCCAGGTAAATTAAACTCTAGCATGACAAAGAAGCTCATGAGTACAAAAATAGAAAAGCCCTTGCATGTGTTTGGGATCACAACACTTCATGTGCTTAGAGATAGTGATCTTTGTTCATCCACCCAAAGACAGTTCTCAAATAACCTTTTAGTTCCTAAAATTTAGTTTAATTATCGTCAAATTCATCCATGTCGATGTTAAGAGAAATTTAATCATCGTTCTTGATTGTCAAATTCATCCATGTCGATGTTACTTGAATGCATAGCATTAGCAATGCTACATTGCCTTGTCTGGTTGGACAAGTTAGTGAAGCAACCATTTTATCGTGTAAATTGAATTTATTTCTAGCTAAACTTATCCTTGCACAAGCATTTGAACCAAGTAGCAAATTAGCATCTCACGATGTGTAAACCTCTTTTGCATTCTTACGACTTTTTAACTTGGCAACTCAGCAACTTTTGCATTCTCTAACGCTTTTTAACTCCCCAAGCATTTAGCTGATGCCAGCATCAAATGAGTACAGGTGCCATGGAGAAACCTATTCATTTGTGCTCAGCTCAGTAGATCTTTGACGTGCCTAACTGTACGGTGCCAACCATTATATGAGCACCTGCAGCAGGTGCTGGCGTGCTGCAGCAGCAGCAGCAGCAATCTCATTGAAGGTGGATTTGGAATGGAGCAGATTTGCCTCCATTGTCGTTCTTTCAGCTGAATTAGCCTTGGCTGCTCGCTCCTGGAAGATAGAAATGGGGCTGGTGTAGAGTTTCTGCTTAGAGTATCAAATTGCTTTTGATTTCATTTCCAATTTTGACTAGTGGATTGCATGTTGAGGCTGGTGTAGAGTATCAAATTGAGACATCCAATTAATAGAATACACTGAAAATTAAAGTGAAACAATAATGTTTAAGAACAAATTGCTGCATAGGTCAGATAAGTAAAAGACATAATTTTATGATTGTATTACTTAATTCAGTTATGGCTTTAAATGATTGTGTTAATATTTATTTTTTTAGGCCCGATACACCTGGGACCCTGCCATTCATGTTCAGGTGGAGGATGTTTAGGAAGCTTACAATAAGAAGCTTTTCAAGGATATCCTCCATCGTGCGCGGGATGAGGAGCGGACAAATATAGGCGGTAATCGGGATACGCCTATGGATGCGCTGAAGGAAAATGAGCCCAACTGGATAACGAGCTATGTATGGGATCGATTATGCGACATCTGGGCGTCCGAGGAGTGGCAGAGTGCCTCCCAAATGGCGCACCGAAACCGGATGACGCTAGTTGAGGGATCCGTGGCCCGACATACTGGTGGGTCCATCCCATTTACTAGTCACGAGCATCGCATGGTAAGTAATTTAATAATAGTTTTTACTATTTATTATAGAAAAACTAATTATATTTATTTTATTGCAGGGGACGCGAGACGAGCATGGGACGCTTATTCCGGCTGATCCTTTGAGGGTCTTCGAGGAGACACATAGATATAGACATGGTCCTCGCCGGGGTGAGTTCATTAGCGGGAGGCCGGAGACGATCCTGGTAAGTTAATATTTAATAAAGTTTATATTTTAAAAAAAAAAAATTAGTTCAATTATGTAAAATTAATTTAATTAATCAATCTTTAAAGGCCACGTATACTGAGTTGGTGACCCAGTGGGGAGGTGATCCTATGCAGAATCAGCTTGATGTTGACACATGGATGCAGGTGACAGGAGTCGACCACGGCCGTGTATATGGCATTGGCACAACGACCCATGCACGGACGTTGTTGCAGCCACATGGTGCAGGGTCGTCTGCCTTCACCTCTTCCACGGCTGGTCCATCAACATCACATGCAGGCCAGGATCGATTTGCAGCCTTAGAAGCTTCGCACGCAAAATTACAGGCTTCTCATGCAACCTTAGAAGCTTCTCATGCATGCCTCATCAGTGAGGTGGCTACTATGAGGGAGTACATGGCACGTATTGCTTCTTCCATGCCTGGTGCTCCGGCCCCTCCGCCTCCCCCGTCATTCGACGCGACACCAGCTGATGCCGTCCCAATGCAGCCCCTCTCCTCGCCACATCCGTCACCGCCACATGATGTGCTTCATGATTGATGTACTTTATTTTCTATTTTGATGTAAACATGTTTTGATATGATGTAAATATTATATTTTGATATAAATATGTATAAACATTATAATTTTATATACGTCTTGAATATTCCCTCGTTGTGGCAGCATTTTGATATAATTTGATATCTTGTATATTCTCTCGTTGTGGCATTGCATTTTGATATAATTTGATGTTAAATGTAAACATGCATTTTTTTTTAAAAAAATATTATTATAAATTATTTTTTTTTAAAAAAATACACAATTGTGACGGCTCTGCAACCGCAAACTGTCGCAAAAGGTATATCGAACTAGTCGCCAAAAGCGATCGCAGTTACAATTGCGACCGTTATGCGATGGCAAACACGATCGCACAACCGTCGCTGATATAATATTTGCGACGGAACACAGTGGTCGCAATACCGTCGCCTATTTATTATTTGCGACGGTCAAAGAAGGTCGCAAATATTACGCGACCACAGTCTACGATCGCTATGTATCGTCGCACAGCGGTCGCAGAATGTTCCTATTTGCGATCGCTGCTTTTGCCGTCGTAGGTTTTCTGTGACGATATCTTTTGCTATGGCTCTTTGCGATCATATCCTGCCATCGCAGAATGTCTTTAGCGACCGTTTTGCGACGGTATCTTCCGTCGCATATATCCCATTTTTTAGTAGTGTTTCCCCTATAGCTGAAATTTTGGATTGATTGGAGGATCTTTCCCTTAGATTTCAAGAAATATAAATTATGGGTGTAGAGCGACCTTATGCTTAAGGGCCATGATTATGTGCGGCCAGAGTTGAGCAGGACCCAGAGCGATTTCGCTATGTGGCATGTTTTGGATGCGGACAGGCTGGGCATTACAAGAAAGATTGTCCTAGAAAGGGTAGACAATAGCCCAATCAGATCAGAGGAAAGGCATCAATACCAGTGGGTTCTGTAGCTCAGAGGGGTCAAACTCAGGGAGGAGGCCAACGAGCTGGTGGTTCAGAGAAACCTGCTGCACGGGTGTTTGCTATGAACCAAGAGGGCGCTGAGGCGTCCAGGGCTGTGATGTCAAGTAATATTATGGTTGGGTCTGCCATTGCTTATGTCTTATTTGATCCGAGTTTTATGCACTCTTTTGTATCTGCCTTGTTTGCTGCTAAGATGTCATGGATATCTTATGTGCTTGAATTGCCCCTTGTCGTGTCTACGCCTACGAGCGTTTCTGTGATGGCAGAGATAATTTTTTGAGGCTGCGAGATTGTCATTTGTGGGCATGTGTTGATGGCTGATTTGACACTCCTACCGATGTTGGAGCTTGATGTGATATTGGGCATGGACTGGTTGGTGGACCATTTCACCTCAATGGATTGTAGGGCTAAGACTATTGTTGGCTTTAGGTTTTCAACCTTGGTCTTAATATCTTAATCTCGGTTTTGATGATAACAAACATGGAACTAATATTTCATCGAGAAATCTTTCAGGTTCCATATCGATCAGCGTTCGATGTCTTCGATCGAAAAAATCGAAAGAAATAGGAAAATCAGAATGACATTGATCGTTGCGCTCGGGTTCATCGCAGAAATATCTCGAAGATCGACGTGGGCACCAAAGTCGCATTGGATGAGTCTAAAGATCAAATGAAAAGCTCTCCAAGTTGATCCTCGTTGAATGCCGGAACCCAAAAATGAAGCGGGCAAGAAAAAGGACTGAAAAATCAATATTAGCCTTTATTCGGTCGACCGAGTGTAAGAAAAATGGCAGCAGCCATTTCGGTCAATTGGTCGGTCGATCAAACAGTGCTAAAAGGCAACAGAAGCTACTTCGGTCGACCGGGCGGTCGACCGATTGAAGCCCAAAATGGGCAGTAGCTCTGTCGGTCGACCGACTTGCGGATCGCTAAAGACGCGACCTGCGTCGGTCGACCGATAGGTCGACTGAATGTGGGATCGATTGATTTGCGTCTGGGCGGTCGACCCAACGGTCGACCGCACACAGAGAGGAAGGCAACGGTCGTTCGAGCGGTCGATCGATCGATCGACCAACCAATCGACCGAGCGTCTGCAATGGATAGTTTTCTATCCGTTGAACTGTCGTTTCCTTGAGAGGTTATAAATGTTATTTATCTAACCTCTCTAAACATCTTATTTGATTCTTATAGAATTTATTAAGCACTCAGAAGGGAGAATTGAGCCTTTTAGAGATTGAATCGCGGCGCCCCAATCTTCCATCAAAATCCGCTTCAAGCGCACTCTGTCTCAACTCAGGATCTGATTCGAGTCTATCTCCTTAGCGAGTTGAAGGCGTTGAAGGTGTGAAAAGAGCATTGATTTTTGGTTACATTCTAAGCTCTTTTTCATTGTAATTTTAACTATTAATTTTCTTGGATTTGAGATTATACAAATACCGGGTGTTAGGTCTTGTTATGTGAAGTGGTATCCTCAGTGTAGAAGGAGTAAAGCTACTTGTGTAAACATAGTTTTACTAGGATTAAGTTGAGTTGTCCTTAGGTTGAGGTGAGAAAGTGCTCTCGGTAGGAAGGCGGGATACTTCCGGGTGTGAAAGTGCATTCGGTTGGAGAGCGGAGACTTTCCGATGCAAAGTCCTTGTTGTAAGGAATCTCATTAATCTAGTTAAACTAGTTTGGAAATCCTAAGCGGGGTGCTTAGATAGTGGAGTAGGCATTGGGGCCGAACCACTATAAATTACTGTGTTAGCATTATTATTTATTGTTGCTTGTGCTTAATTATTTATATCGCTTCCGCATCAAATCATTCAATTGTAAATTGCCTAAACGATTTGAGAAACGACAAAAATTGAATTTAGGCTAATTGATTTAGTTAACACACTATTCACCCCCCCTCTAGTGTTGCCATTTCGTCTTCAACTGTGACCTTCAGTAAGCCCAGGATGACCTAGTTTACCTTCTAGGGTGAGGGAAGGGGTGAGTCGCTAATGGCGATATCAGCTCTTAAGGCCCAGAAGTTACTCTTTGGTGGGTGTCAGTCATTTTTGGCCTTTGTGTCAGCGGCAGAGGAAGACAAAGGTGCGGCTAGAGACATCGGGGGGACACCTGTGGTGTGCGGATTCTCTGATGTGTTTCCAAAGGAGTTGCCAGAGTTACCTTTAGGGGGAGAGATTGAATTCTGTATGGATTTGCAGCTAGGGGTGAAGCCGATCTCCATTCCTTCGTATCGGATGACACCAACTGAGTTGAGGGAGTTGAAGTCCCAGTTGTAGGAGCTACTTGATCTAGGTTTCATTCGCCCCAGTGGTTCGCCTTGGGGTGCTCCAATGCTCTTTGTAAAGAAAAAGGATGGGTCCATGCGGATGTGCATTGATTATCGACAATTTAACAAGGTAACAGTGAAGAATTAGTACCCGTTGCCCAGGAATGATGACCTATTTGATCAGCTTCAAGGAGCTCAGTGGTTTTCTAAGATTGACCTGCGATCAGGGTATCATAAGTTGAGGATCTGGGACAGTGACGTCCCTAAGACTGCTTTCAGGTCGAGGTATGGGCACTTTGAGTTCCTGGTGATGTCCTTCGGGCTAACTAATGCACCCGCAGCATTTATGGACCTGATGAACCGAGTGTTCAAGGAATACCTGGATAAGTTTGTGATTGTGTTCATTGATAACATTTTGATTTATTCCAGGAGCAGGGAGGAGCATGCTGAGCACTTGAGGGTAGTTTTGGAAACTCTCAGAGAGCACAGATTGTATGCCAAATTCTCCAAGTGCGAGTTCTGGCTGAAGAGCGTGGGGTTTTTTGGTCATGTGGTGTCCAAGGAATGAATAAAGGTGGACTCTGCAAAGATAGAGGCGGTTCAAAACTTGAAGAGGCTGACTAATGTATCAGAGATCCGCAGTTTTCTGGTGTTGGTAGGTTATTATAGGAAGTTTGTGGAAAACTTCTCTAGGATTGCAGCGTCATTGACCCGCTTGACCCAAAAGAAGGTCAAGTTCGAATGGGACATTAAGTGCGAGGAGAGCTTTCTAAAGCTCAAGGACCGCTTGACGTCGGCGTCAGTTTTAGCAGTACCCTCGGGTTTAGGAGATTTTGTTGTTTATTGTGATGCCTCTCGAGTCGGCTTGGGTTGCGTGCTGATGCAGAATGGCAGAGTGATAGCCTATGCCTCTAGGCAGTTGAAGGTCCACGAGAAGAATTACCCAACCCATGACCTTGAGCTGACAGCGGTGGTGTTCGTATTGAAGCTGTGGCGTCACTACCTTTATGGCGAGGCTTGTGAGATATACACTGATCATAAGAGCCTCCAGTATTTACTTACCCAGAAGGAGTTGAACCTGAGGCAGAGAAGATGGCTGGAGCTGTTGAAGGACTATGACTACACGATCATTTACCATCCAGGGAAGGCTAATGTAGTGGCTGATGCCTTGAGCAGGAAATCTATGGGCAGTTTAGCACATTTGGCGGTCAGGAGGAGGTCGTTGGCTCAAGAGTTGGTCTTATGCTTGGATGGAGGAGCAATCTTGACAGTGTCAAAATCGGGTGCGCTGGTGGCCCACTTGAGAGTGCAGTCAGCGTTGGTTGACATGTTACGGGCAGCGCAGGAGGAGGATGCCTTTTGTGCACTCACTAAGGATCTGGCCAGGAGAGGAGATGTAGATAATGGGTTCAGTGTGGACTCGGAGGGCGTCCTGAGGTTTAAGAACCAAGTTACAGTACCAGATATGGCCGAGGTTCGCAGGCAGGAGTTGGAGATGGCCCATCGATCTACCTATACTATGCATCCGGGAGCCACGAAGATGTACCGAGATCTCAGGCAAAACTATTGGTGGAAAGGCATTAAAAGAGAAGTGGCCGAGTTCGTGTCTAAGTGCTTAGTGTGTCAGCAGGTGAAGGCTAAGCATTTGAAGTCAGCAGGGTTACTCCAGAACTTAGGGGTACCGGAGTGGAAATGGGAGAACTTAATCATGGATTTCGTGACTGGGTTGCCAAAGTCCGGGAAAAGCAATAATTCTATATGGGTAGTGGTGGATTGCCTAACCAAGTCATCACACTTTATACTAGCCAGGACGACCTTTCTAGCCAAGCAGTATGCTAGATTATTTTTAGATCGGATCGTCGCTTATTATGAAGTTCCAGTTATGATTATCTCATATCGGGGCACTCATTTCACAGCTCGATTTTGGCAGTCCTTCCAGGAGGCGTTGGGCACTCAGGTTTGGTTCAGTACCACATTTCACCCTCAGATAGATGGTCAGTCAGAACGGACTATTCAAACGTTGGAGGATATGCTGAGGGCATGTGTCTTAGACTTGGAGGGCAGTTGGGAGAGACACTTACCACTGGTTGAGTTTGCTTATAATAACATCTACCACAACAGCATTGGGATGGCCCCCTTTGAGGCGTTGTATGGGCGGAGATGCAGATCGTCTGTAGGTTGGTTTGAGGCAGGAGATTCCCTTATGATGGGACCTGATCTGGTGTAAGAGGTTGTGGAAAAGATAAAGCAAATCAGAGAGAGAGACTGTTAGCAGCTCAAAGTCGCCAGAAGATATACACTGATGGAAAGGCCAAGGAGGTAGAGTTTGCTAAATGAGACATGGTGTTCCTCGAGGTGTCCCCAATGGAAGGGGTAGTGAGGTTTGGTAAGAAAGGAAAACTAAGCCCTAGGTTTATTGGGTCATTTCCTATTCTTAGGCGTAGGGGAGCCGTGGCCTATAAGTTGGCCCAACCTCCTAGTATGGACCGAGTACATCCAGTATTTCATGTGTTTATGCTGAAGAGGTATATTCGGGATGAGTCACATGTGATCGAGCCTACCGCAGTGGAGGTAGATTCAATAGTCTCTTATGAGGAGCAGCTAGTTGAGGTGCTAGACCGACAGATCCAGAAGTTGAGGTCCAATGAGATCCCCTTGGTTAAAGTCAGATGGGAGCACCATTTCGGCCAAGAGGCCACTTGGGAGGTGGAGTAGTATATGAGGGAGCATTATCCTTCATTATTTGATGATGCGGTGAGTTCTTATTCTTTTATGAAATTCAAGGACGAATTTTCTTTAAGGAGGAAGGATTGTAATATCCTAGATATTTTTTTTTTTCTGTTACGTGTTTTTGCTAGCCTAGCGGACTAGTTCGTGGTCGAGTCAAGTCGACTCATGGTCTGGAGCGAGCTTGCGAGCTCGGGTAAGTAGAATATAAATTTTTGAACTTATGAGATTAGGCTTGAGTGGTTGACATTATTTAAATTGATGTTGTGTGTGCATAGTTATTAATTATATTCATGTGTGTGCATTTAATTAAATGCTTATGGTTTATTTTGTATTAAATCAAGTCTAATTAAATGTATTAAGTCTATCGGGTTAGCGGGTTGGACTTGGCTTATGTGGATGCGGGTTTGGGCTTAAGTTAGAAGGGTTAGGGTTGAGGAGTTGTAAAAAACCCTCCCCTAGGTTGTGGCTCCAATTTTTAGAGCCACACATTGTTGTGAGAGAAGGAGCCAGCCGACAGCGCAAGCCGCCAGCTGCCCCTTCCTCTTTTCCCCTTGAAGCCCCCCGCCGCCTGGAGCCGAGCCGCCGGGACCTCCCCTTCTCCTTCCTTCTCTCTTCTTTCCTTTGGAGCCGAGCCAAGAGGAGCCAACCGAGCCGCCCTCTTCTTCCTCTCTCTCCCTCTCTCCAAGCCGACAGGTTGGAGTGAGCCGCCACCTTGCTTTCTCTTCTTTGGGGTTGAGCCGCCGAATTTCAAAGCTGAAATAGGAAGTCGTCGATTGGATCCTCGTCTCCAATCCCTTCCTTAATTAGGTGAGTGGTTTTATCCCTCATATTTAGGTTTTCTTCAAATTTTCTTGAAGCCGCCTTGAAGATTCTTGATCTTAATGATGTTTTTGTGTTCTTGAGATTTTCTTGGTTTCCATGCCACGCTTAGATTTTAAATTTTGATCTCATATCATGGGGCATATGTTCAATGGAATATCTGTGATTTTATAATTTAATCTTGTGAATCTTGGATGCAACCTCATCTTGGAGTTCTAGATGTTCTTGACGCTAAAGATTAATTAATCTCCTTGATTCTTGATTTAGGGATTCTTGATATATATGCTATTTTTTATTTAGTGAAAATTATGAGATTGTATGCATGATTATCGTGATAACATGAATATGTGATGTTGGAAATTTAGGGATTTAATTATGTAAAATTCGGATTTTATTTCATGAGGTGCTGGAAATTTTAGCTTTCTGAAATTTATATGTTGTTTGTTGAATCTGGGCTGATTTTTTATTTATATGTTATTATGTGCTTAAATCTTTGAACATAGTCATGTAACCTATCATTTCGACCAGAAAATATAGTTTGGAATCATAGGATACACGTTGGAGACTAGATTCGGGGTAGACACAGCAGTTCTGGGGAGAATAGTACCTTAAAACAAAACCCTAATTGAGATGAACTAAATTTTAATTCTATAATAAAATTGGTTTAAGGGTGAGCATAATCTGTTATGAACCAACTTGTAAGGTATACATGAAATAAAACCACACGGGTTCATGACAATACGGGTCTAAGGGGTAGAGGTCGGGTTGGGGCGTCGAAACGCTTCATGATGAGGACACCTTTAGGAGACCGTAGGAGAGTCTTGACTTAGGTCTTGATGCGACATATCCTTGGGAGTGGCGGAGCGGCTCAATTAGGAGTCGGGTTATGAGCTACGCCCGGGTGGTTGGACGCCAAATTACCAACCTACAGGATAAGTTCAGAGGGCCCTTTTCGATTATCCTAGTATGTGCTATTGCCTTCGGTCATGGTAGGGCTTCAGCCCGATGCACCTTTTTGTTGGTGATGTTGCCTGCGGGCATGGTAGGGATTCAGCCCGATGCATCTTTTTGTTGGTGATGTTGCCTGCAGGCATAGTAGGACTTCGGCCCGATGCACCCTTTTTGTTGGTGATGCTGCTTGCGGGCTTGCTAGGGCTTCGACCCGATACACCCTCTTTGTTGGTGATGTTGCATTCAGGCATGGTAGGGCTTCAGCCTGATGCACCTCTTTGGAGAGTTAAATGTCGTGGGCATGGGTGGCCTCTTGGTCTGGTAGCTAGTCACACCTCTATGACTTTGTCTTTTTAGTGATAGAATTTATTTATGTTGTCTCTGTGTTTGGAGGGTGGGTAAAACCACTCGCTGAGTTCTTTGAAGTCACCCATTATCATTTGATTTCTGTTTTAAAGAGCCTGACCGATGAGGTGGGCTGGACTACTTGGCGCAGCTGGAGGGCAGTGGAGCCGCATGATCTCATACCAGTCCTAGTTAGGGTCGTAGTCGAGTTCTTTGGTTGTAGTCATGTACTTATATTAGTTTGATTTTGGGTTGTAGCCCTGAGGGCATTTATGTCATTTATTTCAGGTTTTATTGTATCTAAACTTTTGAACTGCTAAACTTAAAACGTTATTCCGCAATTTTTGTTTCATTTGAGCTACTTGATTAAATTTTGTTTTGGTTCGCTTTTCTTTCTTTTCGCTATATTATTTGTTGAGTTGACATGTGCATGATTTAGGCTGCGGGGTATAGGCACGTATTCCCTGGCCGGTCACGTAACCCTGAGTTGGGGCGTGACAAAGTTGGTATCAGAGCATGTGGTTCGGTCTGACTACGATCTAGAGTTGTTACCGTATAGGGCATTGCTAGCGTGTCAGTATACGATAGGGGTATGCTATGAGATCAATGAGCATGTGCATTGTTTAGGCTGCGGGGTATAGGCACATATACCCTAGCCGGTCACGTGACCCTGAGTTGGGGCGTGACATGTTATTAACGATATGTTTTATTCGGACATTAAAATCTCTCTAGGACAACCTGCAAAAGGATTTGTAAAACCTTCAGAAATCACACAGAAATTGTCCCAGACATTGTTCAAACAGCTCAACACATTAATTCAGTTGACGGTCAAAATCAAAGAGGACACCTTCTGATATGGATATGGCTTTGAATTGATCAATAGTTGTGATGACTCATTCAATATGATTGACGCGTCTATAAATACTCGCCTACAGCTTAGACATTTATATGAAGATCTCTTGGTGGTAGCCGACCTCTTCTTGAAAGGAAGGCAACCTCCTTTTGAAGGAAGCCGAGCTCTCTTTGTGGCAGGCGACCCCCACAAGAGAGAGAGAGAGAGAGAGAGAGAGAGAGAGAGAGAGAGAGAGAGCAGAAGGTGTTTCATGCTCATCCAGATCAGAAGGTGTTGTTGGCTTTAGGTTTTCAACATTAGTCTTAATCTCGGTTTTGATGATAACAAACATGGAACTAATATTTCGTTGAGAAATCTTCCAGGTTCCATATCGAGTAGCGTTCGATGTCATCGATCGAATAAATCGGAGAAATCGATAAATCGAAAGGACATTGATCGTCGCGCTCGGGTTTGTCGTAGAATTTCTCGAAGATCGATGTGTGCACCAAAGACGTATTGGACGAGCTCAAAGATCACATGGAAAGCTCTCCAAGTTGTCGCTCGTTGAAAGCCGGAACCTAGAAATGAAGCGCGCAAGAAAAAGGGCTGAAAAATCAATATTAGCCTATGTTCAGTCGACCGGACGGTCGACCGAAGAGTGTAAGAAAAACGGCAGTAGCCCTTTCGGTCGACTGGTCGATCGACCGAACAGTGCCAAAAATTGGTAGTGGCTACTTCGGTCGACTGGGTGGTCGACCGATAGAGGCCAAAAATTAGCAGTGTATGCATCGGTCGACCGAATTGGAAATCACGAGTCACGCGACCCTGGCTCCACTGATTCGGTCGACCGACTGGTCGACCGAATGTGGGATCGATAGTGTTACGACTATCGATCGACTCGTTAGTCGATCGAACACTCACATAAAGGCAGCGATCGCCCGAGCGGTCGATCGGTCGGTCGACCGGCCAATCGACCGAGCGTCTGCAACGGATAGTTTTCTATCCGTTGAGTTTTCGTTTCTTCGTGAGAGTATAAATATACCTCATCTAACTCCTTTAAGTTTCTTCCTTGATAAATACAAATTTCATTGAGCAATTAAAAGGTAGTTTTGAGCCTTCAAAAGATTAATCGCTTGCGCCCTGTTCTTCCGTCAACATTCTTCTCAAGCGCCCAATTTTTTCTTCAACTCGGGATTTGATTCAAGCTTTACGTCTTGACTAGTTAGAGGTGTTGAAGGCTTGGAAAAAAGCATTGATTCTTGGTTTCATTCTTTATCTCTTTTCATTGTAATTTTAATTGTTTATTTGAACGTATTTTTTATTGGATTTGTGCGTGTGAAGACCTAGGATTGTTAGGTCTTGAAATTGGGTGGTAGCCTTAGTGTTTGAGGTTTAAATCCACCGGTGTAATTAATCGTAGTTTATTAGGATTAAGTGAGTTGTCCCTTAGGGTTGAGGTGGAAGGGTGTGTATAGGTAAAGGGGAGGAAAATATAGGAAATCCATGCATATTGATAGGGGGAGTTTATTCTTACAGATATGCATGTTGATAGGGGGAGAAATCCCTTAGTTGATATCCTTATATGCTTTAATATGTATATTTTCTTAAGGATGTTTGTCATCATCAAAAAGGGGGAGATTGTTGGCTTAAGATTTTCAACATTGGTCTTAATCTCAGTTTTGATGATAACAAACATAGAACTAATGATTTCATGAAGAGTTATTTTCAGGTTCCATATCGGTTAGCGCTCGACATCCCCGATCGAAAAAATCGAAGAAATCGATGAAATCGGTGAAATTGGCAAGGACGCTCGTCGACTCTCGGGATTCTTCAAGATGATAAAGTTTAGGTTTAGGGTGTCTAGATACATTGTAATTCCTCATGATGATGCATAAGATCCCTAAAATCAAACCCGAACCCAAAAATATGAAATCCAGGAACCGTCCTGAAATCCACTAAGCCTAGGGAGCTCCTTGGAGGGCTATATGACTTAGATAGTTTCTTGAGATAAAAAATGGCGATAATTGTTCCTTGGGTCAAAACTAGATAACGAGATATTTTAAAGGAATTTTTGGAAGCCTCTAGCATACCCACATTTGACCCGAAAAATTAGAAAAATTTTATTTTCAGAAAATTTGTACTAGACCCCAAAAACTAGATTTTGATTCTTAAGGATTTCGTTATAAATGTTATATAAGTAGACGTAGTGAAGACGAAATCAGATCAATCAATCCAAGAGAGCTATCTACCATGTTCAGCTCAGGTTCGGTCGACCGACCAAAGCCCAAAATGGGCAGTAAGGTTGGCGGTCGACCGACCTGCGTATAACCTGAAGACGCAGATCGCGTCAGTCGACCGATGGGTCGATCGGAAGTCGCGGATCTAAGATTTTGCGTCAAGCGGTCGACCTGTCGGTCGACGTCCCACAGAGAGAAAAGAAACGGTCGAATGACCGGTCGACCAGTCGGTCGACTGACCATTCGACCAGCGGCCTGCAACGGATAGAAAACTTTCCGTTGAGCTGTCGTTTCTTCAGCAGGGTATAAATACACCCTTATATGATTCATTTAATCCCTTCTTTTATCTTAAGCTTTATGTAAATGTGTTTATACCTAAATTATCCCTAGTCATAGTATTAACAAGATAGAACATTATTAATACGGATAGACTAGCACATGTTATATACATTTTGACTTGTTCAAGCAATAGTTCTCACAAGTTGTGAGCATTGTGATGCTCAGAGTAAACATGTGGATGCTTGTTTGAGAAACAAGCTCATTGGAGACCTAATCATGAGATCTTCACAAGAATATTCAATCTATGTCCATGAAAGCATCTCATCATATCAGTGGTGCAAGTATTATTGGACTTGAGATCACCAAAGTATCTTAAGTGCCTACTGTTATTCTTTGACTTCATTACTTATGATGCATCTCATCATAACTTGAAGATTGGGTATAGTATGAATCACTTGAAGATAGTTGAGTGATCTACCTAGGATTCACCACCCTATATTTATGTGGGGAGTTTATCTCACTCTTTTTGTATAATCTTTTTATCTAGGAGTCTCTGGCCAGAGCAGTATGCATTTATGAATGTGATTCATAAAGGGCATTATTAGAATAAAGATATATATAAAAATCTACACATTCAGGACTTGATTAACTTGGATGAGATAAAGAGTGGTGAAAGGAGTTGATTGCACGGTAATTGCATATGGAATGGTGAAATGGTCAAACCACCGACCTTCTGATATTTTGGTAGTCATGATGCTTGGCTAGAAGCCTCTCTTGACTTGTATAAGTGAATTTATTTATTGAGAATGAATAATAATTTAAAGAGTTTAAATCATGTATTTCCACTTCAGTGAGAATTATAATTCACTATATACTGCCAACATGTTTTAGAAGCCCATAAGGTCACACACATATAGGAAGGATACAAAGGTAAAATAACAATAACAAATATGACATGAGATGTCATTAGGTCCATGAGAAAGAAGAGAGAAGATGGCTTGCGAGGCACATGAGATAGATTTGATCCATCTAGTTAAGTCCACTTATTGGACTCAAACCTGTTAGATGGATTTGATCCATCTCGTTAGGTGCAGCCGTACACAAGAAGAAGAGGAGCAAAAATCAATTTTGTCTCTCTTCTCTCATTGTGCCTATTCCTCTCCACTCCACATTTCTCCTTGTGCCAAATTCCCGTGCTAGCATATAGAGAATTTTGGTTATTGTTGCTGTGCTTGAAGCGTTGTTGGATCCATCCTAGTGTGGATACTTTGGAGGTGATCTGATTTGGATCACTATGGTTTATGACAACCCGGTGACGAGAAGGTCCTTCGTTCATCCGTTTGTGTAATAGATCTAATTATTATTATTTTTATTTATTATTTTTTTAATTATGCAATTGGGTCTTGGATTTGGTGATCAAAGGCACACAAAATTTTTATTTTCCGCTGTGCACCGTGTGCCAATGATTACCAACAAGTAGCGCGGCTTTCTCCAAAAAGATCGAAAAGGCTCGACATAGGACGTGATCGGTCGCTCCATTGAGGAGCATCATGGACCTGAATATCGTCAAGTGTGTTATTGGGTCGTATGTGCCATCATATGGCTGTAGGGTGGTTGGCAGTTTGAAGTTGTCAGGGAGGCGGACTATCATGATGAGCGCAACAAAGGGCCCTGAGTCGACATTGGTGGGAGGAGTGGCCTCTGTGGCTATGGTGTCCTCCTCTTTTCTCTGATGACGTACGTGGGAGGCTTCATCCCGAAAGACATAGGTTGGCCTCCCAAATCTCTCCGAGTGGTTGTCTTCATCATATTCTGAACAGTGACACTCGTGTTCGGTAGGGAGTTGTTCCCGAGACTGCGTCAACATCTCGACCTAGGCTGCTAATAGCTGGTTCTCCACCTGAAGGTCATTTATCAGATGCTGGGATTCTTCGATTGTAAGATTGGCTGGTGTCGGAGCATCACTCCTCACTATTTCAGCGTCTCTAGATAGCGGGAGACATCGCTGCTAGGATATTGCCTGCCCAGCGACGTTCTCCTGACTTAATAACATAGTATTATTATATTCGATATTATAGATATCTTATATATGATAGATAGTCTATTGCAATCCAAAAGGTGTAGAAGAAAACAAAAAGAGAAGGCGCTGCCGGAGCTAAGGGTGGTAGCAACATAGGATGAAGTATTTCAAAAGGAGTAGAGTAGGGAGGGCAACAAAAACATGCAAGCGAGTTGCCAACTATTGCTTCGTGCATAAAGACTACTTTGTTGAATGACCTTTTCTTGCCAAACCTCTTTATCACATTTTCAAGCATTCACAAACTCTACTCAAATATCAAAAGGTTAATTGATAGAGCACAAAGCCGACGTGTTCTATCCACCGCTGTGTCACAGATCAATTGTTTTGTGCGGAAGAATCCATGTGGCACCCTTGCTTCCCGTGCAAGTGGTTAGCCTTAAGCCAATCTACTTGGCCAATGTCGAAAAGTCGCGAGCTCCCACTTCACGTGGGTCGAAGCCTCTAAGTGCTTGGATGCAAAAATATTGTTGGGCCAAATGACTGATTGCATGAAAATGCTAGAAAATGCTTGAACAAAAGCTAGAACGAAAGACTAGAGTGTGCCCAGGCTATACTTGGGTACTATACTTGTGGAGCCTAACCCCCAAGGTTCCCAAAAGTACGAGAAGCATGACAAAATTCCTATATTCGCACACCCGTACCGTCCATGCCACGCCTAGGCAATCGAGGCCATTTGCCTAGGCATGAGCAAGAGTGGTGGGCGGTGCGTGAGCGCGTTTTACAATGCATATTTACATGGATGCTCATGATGCAATATTTACAATGCACGTTAGGGACCGTCATGAAACATACAGGACTTGACAACCCCGAAGGTCCCTAACATTGTCCCCCACTTACAAAGTCAATGCCCTCATCGACTTGTTTCTTGAAGGCGTTGGAGAGGTCTTGACTCTTGATATTCCATTTCTTTATCTTGTGGACTGAGTATCATTGCTCCGTGTCCTTCAGCTTTCGACTCTCATAAGCGGTGGAATGTCCTTCCTGCTTGCAAATGCCTCCAACATTGAAGTCCGCCAACTCTGATGGGGTCCTTTTGTAAGGAGGTCGATATGGGGCTTGCTCCCTGGTCCCTGTTGTGGGTTCGTGCTGCGCGCTACGTCTTACAAGCTATCTGCCCTGCGCGGGTGTCTTACGAGTCATCTGCTCTACACACAAATATTGTGACTTAGAGGCCATATGCCATGCGCACAAGCCTTGCGTCTTATGAGACATCTGCTCTGCGCTCAAATATTACGACTTAGAGGCCATTTGCCATGCGCGCACTTGCATCTTATGAGCCATCGGCTCTACATTGCATCTTAGGGGACATCCGCCCTGCGCACCATCCTTGGCGACTCACGAGCCTTCGGTTCTGTGCTGCCTTTTAAGGGATATCGCCCTGCGCACTATCCTCGCGTCTTATGAGAGAGTCTGCTTTGTGCACAATGTGCGTCTTACTAGAGATTTGCTCTACGCAGGACTTTGCGTCTTATGAGAGAGTCTGCTATGCGCACCACGGTGCGTCTTATGAGAGATCTGCTCTGCTCACACGACTTAAGAGACATATTCTCTGCGTACAAATGACTTTGCGTCTTAGGGGCCCATCTACCCTGCGCAAAAGTCATGATCTTCACATCGATCAACGAATGCTTGCCTCCCCGAATACAACAGTCAGTATGTCCATCGACTGAGTTCACTACATCAGCAACTCGAGCGCCACAGACGGAATGCACATCAGCTATGTCTGCATCGAGGGCTTTCTCGGTTAGAGGTTTACAATTCTCGCTTTGATATCAACTGTCAGAGATCAATTATTTTTGTGCGGAAGAATCTGTGCGACACCCTTGCTTGTCGTGCAAGGGGTTAGCCTTAAGCCAATCTGCTTGGCCAATGTCGAAAAGTTACGAGCTCCCACTTCGCGTGGGTCGAAGTCTTTGAGTGCTTGGACGGAAAAATGTTGTTGGGCCAAATGATCGATTGCATGAAAATGCTAGGAAATACTTGAATGAAAGCTAGAACGAAAGACTAGAGTGTGCCCAAGCTATACTTGGGTACTATACTTGTGGAGCCTAACCCCCAAGTGACACCCCCAAGGTTCCCAAAAGCACGAGGAGCATAAAAAAATTCTTATGTTCGTACACCCCCACCGTCCATGCCATGCCTAGGCAAACGAGAGTGTTTGCCTAGACGTGAGCAAGAGCGGTGGGCTATTCACGAGCGCGTTTTACAATGCATATTTATATGGATGCTCATAATGCAATATTTACAATGCACGTTAGGGATCATCATGATATATATAGGACTTGACAACCCCGAAGATTCCTAACAGTTGTCCCCTACACCTTCTAGGTTATGTCAAGAGCTAGATTTCTCTCATTTTTTAGGATTTATATTATGATATTAATATCATATCATTATTAAAATTTTGTCCATCATCACTTAAGAATTCAAAATAATTCTATATGGTGTACCATATTATTAACAGCGCTAACGAAAATATGAATTTGTTAAAATATTAAAGTTTGAGTATCTAAGAGTTAAAATTTGTAGGTAGAATATGAATTTGTTAAAATATTAAAGTTTGAGTTTCTAAGAGTTAAATTTTGTAGGTAGAATATTAATTTGTTATCAGTAGCATGAATCTAATTATTTTATAATTGAGTGTGAATAGATAAATAAAAAAGACAATAAATAAATAAAGTGGATTACAACGACATTACACTTTAAGAGAAAAAGTCGTCGCTAAGAAGAAAATTAAGAAAATTATAAACAGATAAAAAATAGGATTAATTATAAAATATATTTTGATTTTAACGTGTTTTCAAATCTATCCCTATTTTTTAATTTTCCTAATTCAGTATACTATTTTTTGATTTATTATAAATCTATCTCACTATCTATTCAGCGTCAACTTTGTCGTCAGAATGCTGACGTGACTAATAATCTCAGTCAACATTCAGATGTGATTTTTTTAACTTATTTTTTTTTTCGGCCTCACCTAACCTAGTCAACAACCATTTAAGAGTTAATTATAAAATATATCTCGACTTTTGACGTGTTTTCCTAATCTATCTTCACTTTTCAATTTTCTCAATTCAGTACATCACTTTTCGATTTGTTACAAATCTATTCCACCGTCTACGCAGCGTTAACTTTGCAATTTTCAACAAAGAGAAGAAATCCCTCTCTTCTGTTGAAATTTTCTTGTCAAAACAAAGCCTACAACGATAAATCATATTTAACAGTATCATCACTGTTGGAAAATTTTACAGTATCATATGAAATCCTACATTTAATAGTATCACCACTGATGAAAATTTTCTAGGATTTATACTAACCATACCAGACGGAAGGGGGGAAAACGAGCGAGCAGATGAGAATTAATAGAGAGATACTAGAGTCGACGGGAATGAAGACAGGGGGCACGAAGAGATGCAGGCGACATCGGGGATTGAGAGAAAGGTGAGCGGCGAGCATGCGACAAGGTTGGGGAAGAGGCGAGTATGCAATTTTAAAGGTGATTTTTTTTAATTAACTTGTCGTGATCTGTTGACTGGGTTTGGTGGGGCCAAAAAAAAATAATTAAAGTTTGCGTCTGAATGCTGACTGTGATTATTAGCCACGTCAGCATTCAAATGCGCGAAGTTGATGCTGGATAGACGGTGAGATAAATTTGTAACAAATCGAAAAGTGGTGTACTGAATTGGGAAAATTAGAAAGTTTGGATAGATTAGGGAAACACGTCAAAAGTCGGGATATATTTTATAATTAACCATGTTGCTAACTGGATTTGGTGGGGCCGAAAAAAAAATATGTTAAAAAAATCGTATTTGAATGCTGACTGGAATTATTAGCCACATTAGCAGCTCCACGTCAGCATTTTGACAACAAAGTTAACGCTGGGTAGACGATGAGATAGATTTGTAATAAATCAAAAAATGATGTACTAGATTGGAAAAATTAAAATGTGAGAATAGATTTAAAAAATACGTCAGAAGATATATTTTATAATTAACCCTAAAAAAATACAATTGTCATCAATGAGTTTTCATATTTTAAAATCAATTTATAACACCTTCGTGGCTAATTTATGAAAGTACACATCTATATATTATATATAAGTGATGAAACAATCATTCCATAATTGATTACTCAAATAATAAAAGTCAGACAAATTTAATTTAGTGAAAAACAATAACTTTAAAACAATTAACAAATACCAATTAAGAAGTTATACAATAAAAACAAACTTAATTATTTCACAATTATAAGCAGATTTAAAAAAAACTAAATTATGTTCTATTTATTGTAAAATTAGATTAATTATGAAATTCAACCTGAATAATAATTGAAATAAGGTATATTAATTTTTTTTAGATACAAAAAAAAAGACTAGAATTTTTTTAAAATGAGAGATCATCAGATCTAAGGGTGTGCATGGGTACTGAATAAATCCGGAACCGATTGAAACCTACTTGATCGGATAGGTTTCGAGTAGACTTGAATTAAATTTGAATAGGATACAGAAAAAAAAAACTTAAGGAACCGATTAAAATCGATTCTATTTTCAAGTCCAACACATCGATCGATACTCGAAATTTGTATCCTGAAATCTGTAACTGTTTAAGTTTCAACAAAGTACTTAGAACCTGAATAGGTTCCAACAAATTACTCGGAACCATAACTTATGATTTCGTATATATAAGATTCGATTCTAAATTCTAATATGGTAGAATCTGATTCCTAAATCCAAAAATTATTCCTATACAAAATCCTACAAAAATAGAATTCGAATATTATTGAAAATATAAAGAACATGGACCCGCTCACCGCTAACCCGATCTCCCATTTTTCCACGTAGGTTCACTTATACATGTTAAGAAACCTAAACTAACTCATTATATCACATGGGTCTATTACTAATAAACTTTGCTGAAAAGTGTGTAATTCACTCCTAAGTCTGATCGATGCATGGTTGATTGAGCATGGATTGACGGTTTTTGATTAGATCGGGGAAATCGTGTTGGGCCTAAATTTTCGGTCAGCCTGAAAAAATTCGTGCAAAGCTCAGCCCGAAAAAATTCGTGCTAGGCCTAGCCTAAAAAAATTTGTGTCCAGCCTAGCCCGGCTTGGCCTGACCCGAAAAAAATCGTGCTCGGCCCGGCCCGAAAAAATTTATGCCCGGCCCGAAAAAATTTGTGCCCAGCCCAGTCAGGCTTGAAAAAATTCATGCACGGCCCGGCTCGGCCCGACCCAAAAAAATTCGTGCCCAACTCGGCCCAAAAAAATTCGTGCCCGGCCAGGCTCGAAAAAATTCGTGCACGGAATAGCCCGGATCGGCCCGGTCCGACTCGACCCAAAAATTTTCGTGTCTGGCTGACCTGAAAAAATTCGAGCACGAACCGGCCCGACTCGTCCCGAAAAAGTTTGTGCCCGGCCCGAAAAAATTTGTGTCCGGCCCGACCCGGTAAAATTCGTGCACGGCCCAGCCCGGCCTAGCTCGGCCCGACTTGAAAAAATTCTTTCCCAGCCAGAAAAATATTCATGCCCGGCCCGGCCCAGCCAGGCCCAAAAATAATTCGTGCACTGTTCGACTCGACTCGACCCAAAAAAATTCGTGTCCGGTCCGGCCCGAAAAAATTCGTGCCTGGCTCGACCCGAAAAAATTCGTGCCTGGCTCGACCCGAAAAAATTCGTGCCTGACTCGACCCGACCCGAAAAAGTTCGTGCTCGGCCCAACCTTACTCGAGCCGACTCGAAAAAATTCGTGCCCGACTCAGCCCGAAAAAATTCGTGTCCGGCCCGGCCTGGCTCGGCCCAAAAAATTCATGTCCGGTCCGGCCTGAAAAAATTCGTGGCTTGCCCGGAAAAATTCGTGCACGGCCCGTCCCGCCCCAGCCCGACCCAACCAAAATCGTGCCTGATCCGTCCCGAAAAAATTTGTGCTCGACCTAGCTCGAAAAAATTCATAAGATGCAAGTTACAAGTTGCAAGTGTAATTGCAACTTCCATTTGCGACCAACCAAACACTTGCAAATAGAAGTTGCAACTCTACTTGCGAGCAACCAAACGATATGCTGCAAAATCTATTTGCAGGCATTTGCTTTTGCATACAAATAAATTTTACAGTATTTATATTTGCGGGCAACCAAACATCCTCTAAGTGCATATCAACTAATTTTTGAGATGTTGGTCAACTAATAAACTTTATTATTAATTTTTGATATGGAAATATATCTAATATCTCACTTACTACTTGATGTACTTCACAAGTTTAAGACTATATCCAACTTTGGTATCGTTTTGGTGCCCTAGACTACTTACACTTAATTTGGTAATTAAGCCTAAATTCTCAATAACAATGTTTTAAGCACGTGTAACAGATGATACAAACATTCATGTCTTATAATAAATCAAAATTATTATTATAACTATTGAATGCAACACTAAATCTGAATATTTATATAAATATACTATTCCCTAAGAAATTTTTCACTATCGTCAAAATTAAATAAGAAAGCAGGCTGAACAATCCAAAACTAACTTTTTCCCTAAGCAGAGTCATTCTTTACTCGTGCATTGGGTGAAAGGGTAGTGGACTATTAGTTATGTCTCCGTCGCCAATATCATAAATAAACACTACAACACAATCGATCTATAGAGACACATAACTAAAAATAAATTAGATATTTATTTCTAAATTTTTATATTTAGATACTAATAGACACAAAATTTATTCCTAATTACACTACTAAAAAATAGATTTATGCGACGGCACAAAATACGGTCGCAGATGCGACGGGTCTGCGACCGCAGTCCATTGGAGTCGCGGACTGGCCAGGATGGCGACGGTATTACGACCGCCTTGAGTGTCGTTGCAAAATAGCGACGACACTGCGACCGCCTAGACTGCCGTCGCAATATGGCGACAGTTTGGCGACCATCACGTTGCGAAATGCAAATAATAATGTTTTTTATTTAATTTTTTAATTTTTAATTAATTGTTTAGATTAATTATTTAATTAATTGTTTAATTTTTTAGGTTAATTTTTAGGGTTTAGATTAATTGTTATGATTTTTAGATTAATTGTTAGAGTTTAGATTAATTTTTAGATTAATTTAGTTAGATTAATATTATGTTTTAGATTAATAATTGTAGGTTAATTATTTAAATTAGTTAAAATGTTGTAGATTAATATTAATTAATTAGTTAAAATATTATTTAGTCCGGAGTAGTCCTTAGTGGACTCGCGCCGGAATCGTCCACTTCGGACTTGCGCCGAAATCGTCCATTTCGGACTCTCGCCGGAATCGTCCAATTTGGACTCATGTCGGAATTGTCCACTATGGACTCAAACTCACTTGAAACATTTAGAAAATAATCATCCATCTGACGAGTTGATACGTTTCACGTACGCATCGACAAGTCGGATATGATTTAGCAAAACCTTAGATCCGTTCGGGGGTTGTATGTTCGTGTAAAAGAAGTAGATGATCTTTTATACGACATACAATCTTTGAATTATCCCTGATTGGACAATTTGGGAATATAGTTATTTGTATTGCACTTACGTTTTTCTTTTAACCATTAACTTATTCTAAATTTCGGCAGCATCTCTCTTGTTCTCCGATATGCGCCCAGATGATATGCGTATTCGTAGAACTGTAGGGAGATGCTGCTGAAATTTAGAATGAAGTTAGCGGTTAAAAGAAATACTTAGTGCAATATGAATAATATAAATCCCGAATGGAATATGACCATCTTACCTAAAGGCATTAACCAAAGAAATTGGCATTGATTGACAGAATCATGTCGGCTGATCGAAGTTGGATGTACCGATGTCTTGATCGTGGAGCTTTAACGAATGAGTTTCGATTAGACGTAACTTACTTCCTAAATTTTGCCTATTCGAATCGGAAATTCGTTAGCGTCGGTGATAAAATCTGATGTCCGTGCCGCATTTGCTTGAATGGAAGATTTTTGGATCGGAAAACTGTCACTCTGCATCTATATAGCAAAGGATTTTCACCAAGATATTTTCTATGGACTTGTCATGGGGAGTCACGTGAAGTCGGGACGTCGAGCAATTCTGTCTTTTAGACACATGGTGAATCTTCCTCTGTTAGTGTTTCTTCATCCAGTCAATCTAATCCCTATAGAACTATGATACTTGATAGTCTTGGGGGTCAATTCCCCTGAATGATAATGTTGATCGGCCAGTTACTGAGACGTCAGTCCCACCAGATCATAGTAGCAGGATAAGGACACTGGAGGAGACAATCGCGCGTCAGACTGAGTTGATGGAGCGTCAGAGTCAGATGATGGCGGATATGCAAGTTATGCTACACAACTTGTCAGGTCACCCCGGAGCAGCATCATCTAATCCATCGTCCTCGAGTTAGTCCAGGCCGGTGTACACCCAGGCACTCCAGACTCCGCCATATGATCCAGACTATTCTCCATCGTCATCGTGAGATTTATTATTATTTTATTATATTGACTTTGTTACTTCGGTACTATATATATTTCAATTTTATTTTGTTTGGATATTGATACTTAAATTTTGCATTTAAATAGTTTTTATTCGATTGTGGATAATTATAAATATAAGTATAATTGTTTTGATATATATCTATGTGTATTTGTGATGTATGAATGGATATGTGTACATGTGTATGAGTGTGTGAGTTATGTATCAGATAATGTATCAATGTATTAATGGAAATTTGAAATTTTAAAATTTTTTCAGTATCAGTATTTAGTAATCAGCAACGACTTTCTCACGACCGTCCGTGAGAAAGTCGTTACTAAAAATATATCGAAAGCCGTTGCTGAAGACCTACAACAACGGCTTAGCAACGGTCTTTCACTAACGGCGTTGCTACGGACACGCGTGCCGTTTCTAATAATTGTTATCAGCAATGTAATCGGGTTTGTGGCAAAACCGTTGATGATAGTATTATTAGCAACGACCGGAGCGACCGTTGCTGATCCATTGCTAAGTTATCAACAACGTGTGTTTTTGCCACAACTCCGTTGCAACGGGCGGAGCCGTTGCACACCGTTGCTGATGGTTTTCAGCAACGGCTGTTGTTGAGCCGTTGCTGATGCCCATTATTCCAGTAGTATTATAGGTTGATCTAGCGTATCTTTTATATTATATATATGATGAATTTTTATAATTATAAACTATTATAAAAAAAAGTTTATTTTTAATTTTGGATAAAAATATTTTATTATTTTTAATTTAAATATAGCTTTATAGACTTTGAACAAAAACTTCTAATGCGTTAGAGGCTTTTGTCTAAAGTCTATAATAGTTTTATAGCTCAAAAAATTAATTTTAATTTATTGAATAAATATTTTTTGATACAAAAGAGGTACTATAGTTTAAAAATTTTACATTAAAATATTTCATAATTTTTATTTTAAATTTAGTTTTATAGGCTCTGTGCAAAAGTCTCTATTGCATTAGAAAGTTTAAAAATATTTCTTTTTATCATAAAAATATTTAACGAAATAATTTTTTAAAATTTTTAGTTTTCTACTGATGTCTTAACTTTAGGGACTTTTGCCGAGTATAAAATAGATATTCTGAATATTATATTTAGAATTTAAAAACTTGAATATGAGAATTACCTTCCAAAATTTAGTTTTGAAAAATAGCTGATTTTATAAATACAGGTTAGATGTGCGGCAATGACACCGATTAGGCAATTAACTTTGGATGTAGATATTTCGGTATTTCCTAGCAAATTTTAGCCGTACAATAAAGGAAGTGAAAGGTCTAAAGTCAACTCTTTTCTTCCACACGATTTGTGTCGAACGGTGGAGATTACCAACTAAGGCGATAGACCGAGCTTTACGTCATGTTCCCCCACAAATTTTTAATTCATCTGCGATCGCATGTTGTCTTCCCCACTCCTTGTGGCAGCGTTCGCAGGAGCGGCAAGAGTAAAAGGAGGTCACGTGTCCACTTCCCCCAATCCCCAAAACCCCTGCCACGGCGAGGTAGATTACAGATAGCGGTGGAAAGGACGAGAGCGAGCGGATCAATCCGACCTCCTGTGTAATTCACGAGGAAGGCGCTTGCCTCTCTTCCTTAGCCGTCTCTTTCCGCCACTGATATCGTCGGGTGGCCCTCGTCGCACCACGATCGGAGGGGAGGGAGGTTGATGTGAGAGCGTCTCCACGGCGGCCATGGATCGCGCGGCGATGACGGTCGGTCCGGCGATGGATCTGCCGATAATGCACGACAGCGATCGGTACGAGCTCGTGAAGGACATCGGCTCAGGGAATTTCGGGATCGCCAGGCTGATGAGGGACAAGCAGACGAAAGAGCTGGTCGCTGTCAAGTACATCGAGAGAGGCGAGAAGGTTCGTTGGTAGCTGATTCTGCATAATTCTATTTAGTTTTAACCGTTTTAATCTATAAAGTTGCAACTTTTATTGGACTTTAGCTAGTTCAGTCGATCACAAGAAGCCATGTATGAATATCCATCGAGTAACTTTTGATCATTTTAAGTTATTGTTTTCGTTTGCTTAATTAGACACTAAATTCATGCGTATTCTGTGGTTAAGTCTTAGTGCATAGCACTTGCATCGCCGCATGGTTCGAAAATTTCTCGTTTCAGTTAACTTTACATGTTAAGTGCTAGTTCATATGGCTGTTCTTTCAATTCAGTTGTTTATATTAGTTCATTGCATTATCTTTTGCCCATTGCTGATTCTGGGGTAAATATTGCTAGTTTTTGTAGAATCTAGCTGATAATTAATGGCTTTTTCTTCGGCAAGATAATAAACTTTACTCTTTTTTCATCATGGAATTTTATCGCTTTAGATAGAATAATCTTCTTTTACCGTGAAGCAACTGATTAAGTTTTGAATGTTTAGTTTCTTTATTATATATTATAATTATGTGATCATTTGCGCAGTTGCCATGTTTGAAGAATCATTTAAGATATTGACCTGCTTTTAAGGAACTGTATAAATCAAATGCTAAATTAGCATTAAGACATGTTGTGACTTGATGCTCTTATATGGTTCCTTGTGATTATTTTCATGCTCTATGTTTAAAGACATATTCGTTACATTCCTTCAGAAATTTATTACACAATTTACCAACAAATTGGCTGGATAATGTTGGATGTGGGAGTATTAATGGTGGGCAACAGAGTAGGAATTTCTTGTAAATTTTAATTAATTGATTTTCTATCTGCTAGAATACCTATAAGTATGCCTCAATAATTTTAGATTTGTTGTCAGACTTCCATGTGCAACAGCTTATTTTTCTCATGCTGCCTTAGTTGATTCCATTTTATTTATACAGATAGATGAAAATGTTAAAAGAGAAATAATTAACCATAGATCATTGAGGCATTCAAATATCATCAGGTTCAAAGAGGTAAGTTCATGTTCAAAGTTATATTTTACTTGCATTTAAGAAGAAATCTTTGACTGATCATTTGCTTACTCTTATACAAATCGTCTTAGGTCATTTTAACTCCAACCCATTTGGCTATTGTTATGGAATATGCTTCTGGTGGTGAGCTTTTTGAACGTATTTGCAATGCAGGGCGCTTCAGTGAGGATGAGGTTCCATTTATACCTAATTTTGTTATTTCACTTCATTTACTCAATCATAAATTGGTCCCAACTTTATGAACTTTCCTTGAAAGGCACGATTCTTCTTCCAGCAACTTATATCTGGAGTTAGCTACTGTCATACAATGGTATGTTAAGTGAAACTATTGAAGAGTTATACATAAATACTGTCTTAGCTTATCTTGTTTGTATTTATTGTCAAGCAAGTATGTCATCGTGATCTGAAGCTGGAAAACACCTTATTAGATGGAAGTTCTGCTCCTCGTCTGAAAATATGTGATTTTGGATATTCCAAGGTACAATATAGTCATGATCATTAGCTACCAGGAGTTCTACTTTCTAAAACAAGTGAACAATTCACATCCATCTCATGCCTTTTTTCCTCTCTTTTTACTGGCTTTCTGATTTGCTGCATTTTCAGTCATCTGTTTTGCATTCACAACCAAAGTCAACTGTAGGAACTCCTGCATATATTGCTCCTGAAGTGCTACTCAAGAAAGAATATGATGGCAAGGTAAATTTTCTGATGTGTGGTTCCTTTGTCATGACAGTATTTTAGTTGCATACTGAACATTAACGGTACATAGTAGTTAGGATTACAAGATAAACATAGTTAAAGTCTATTGCTACATCGTCTACACCTACACAGTACAAGAAAGTAGCGAAATTAATTAGCTGAATAAGTAAAAATGCTTTGCCATGAAAAATGTGCATTGTGCTACTGTTTTCAGACCCTACAATGCCACGCACACATAGAGGTAGTCACTGACTCAGCTCTTGTTTGATCATTCTATTGTGTGGTCATTTAAGAACACGACTTATGTTGCATTGTTACTCAGTATATATTGATTATGCTACTGTTTTCAGACCCTACAATGCCACATACACATAGAGGTAGTCACTGACTCAGCTCTAGTTTGATCATTCTATTTTGTGGTCTTTTAAGAACACGACTTAGGGTTCCATTACTTGACCTTTCCATGCTGGACCTTTGTCTTGTAGAAGCACCTACCTTTCTTAACTGGGTTTTGTTCAGCCCTTGCACTTCATTTCCCACGTGGAGATGATAACCATCCATGAGTGATTTATGAAAATATTACCTTTTACTACAGATGCATGGTCAAAAGGTATACTTCTCGTACAGGTTCTGGTTGAACCATGGGTGTTGTTGAAAAACAAAAGCACCCTCAAAGGTTTAAGAAGCTAAACTTATGAAACATGTTTCCCTGATTTGGTATTCTCATCTTTTTCGGGATGCTCATCTAAACATGGTCAAAACCGTCTATGATGGCTAAGGACAATGCTCTTTTTTATTTCCTATTTCAATGATAACAGTTGGGTCATGGTTGTCGGGGAAGAAGGAAATGATGATTAACAACTATAAGTAAATGGTACTACTTGAGCTATCATTATATGATATGATAAGTATGAAAAAATATTTAATAAAATATTTAATATGAAAGTATTTAATAAAAACTTATTATATGAAACAATATGTAAATGTGGATTTAAGAATAAAAGTTAAACATAACATGGTAATAAAATTATATTTTTGAGTAAAGAAGTCATGAATAAAAGTCTTTTTTATTAGCCTCAACCAAAAAACTTGTCACATTTATCGGTCAATCTGGCGTTTTGATATTTCTAAAGACAAGAGCCAATATGGCAGGGGCGTCTCAAGAGAATTTGAGGCCTAAAGAAATTTTTTAATAGGAGGCCTTTAGTTTATTTAGTAAAATTAATATAATTTTTTATTTAAAATTTATTTTTCAAGCTTTTTGAGAAGCAAAGTTACTAATTAAATTTTTATAATCAATTTCGTCAGATATTTCCAAATTCTTATGAATAACAAAAAGTTATATCTACCTATTACTAAATGAAAAGAAGTAATATAAATCAAGACAATAGGAAGTTAGAACAAAAGAAATTGTGCATATCGAAGTTAATTCACTTGATTGCAAAAAAGATCGCATTGCAAGAGTGCTTCAATATGACGTTCTTGCTTCAATGCTTCTTAAAAAAAATAAACTAACTTTTTTTCTTTGTTGTTGCCAAGAACCAAGAGAATTTAAGTGAAAATAATAATATGAATGAAAATGATAAAAAATAGCATTTGCTTTATAGGAAACAAACTGAATGTTACTGAGGCAATTAAAAAAATTGAAGCTCTACAAAGAGAGATATATGGCGGTTGTTTTGGAGAAGATGAGCAATTATTGGGGGCAGATTAACGGGAAACAAATCCTTTGAGATAGATTTAAAGTGATATGAAGTAGAGGAGAATTAATAGGGGCATAATTTATGGCAAAAGGAGAACCAATTTGAGGTTAAGGCTCTGTAATTAATATATGGTTTAAAATCTTGTACCGGTATCGATCTCGGTCTCAGGTTGGTACTTGGTACGGGCCGTTATAGATTAAGGCTCCGTAATTAATATAATAGAAGACAAAAGGAAAGTTGAGTAATTATAGATGGTAGGAAGTGATTAGGGTGCTTTTTTTTTCTTTCTTTTTTTGGCTGAAAAAGATATTAGTTGATAGAATTAATAGCAATTAAAAAGGGAAAGTTAGTGCTTGGGTCCTTTTAGTTTAATGGGCCTAGAGGCTAAGATTTCGGGGGCCTAAGGCCCTTGCTTGCGCTGCCTTACCCTTCGGTCGACCTTGCAAGATGACCCAGTTGAGGTTCATGATCATGACAGATGGTGAATGCATATCTTACTTTCATATATGCAAGGAGACGACATATTTTTAAGTGTACATTCTTGCAACGATGTTCTCATGTTCCGTCTAATCCATGGTTTAAAATCTCGTACCAGTACCGATCTCGGTCTGTAGTTGGTACTTGGTACGGGCCGTTATAGACAGACCGGTCTATCTCGAGATTATTATTATTTTTTCACATGTAATCACCAAAATATAATTTTAAGCTTGAAAACATGGTTTTAAGCTCCAAAACACACATAATCTACTAAAAATCTCAAAATTGGTATAGACAGGCCGCTACCAAGTACTTAGTACTTGGTAGATTCCGTACACCTTGGTACTAGTCGGTATGAGTGTACCAATACCAGTTTTTCAAAAAATTAGTAAATACGGACCGTACCGGGCGGTACGGTACGGTATTTAAAACCATTGTTTGATCTTTTGAAGATCAGTTAAAATTGTCATAATTTAAATTTTTTTAATGAGATCAATAACTTCTTTATGTAGTAGCAAAAAAATTATGTCTTGTAGTTGTAACTAAGTGAAATATTTATTTTCAAATACTACATGTATAGGTAAACTTAGTTCCGGTGGTGAAACACTTATATTTATCATGAATTTCATTGTGATTGAATCATAAATTGTGTTCCTGTGGTGCTTTCTCCTGTTTTCTCTATATCTTATTTGTGACCTATATGTTGGAGTTTGTATTGGTATGTCTGGTGGTCAAATAGGGCATGTCTTTACACATACATTATGAACTTTTTCTAATTCCCATAATTTAAGTGATTATTTTGTCGTCTTTGTGACATTTGCAAGTCTTTGTAGATTGCCGATGTTTGGTCATGTGGTGTTACTTTGTACGTAATGTTAGTTGGTGCTTATCCATTTGAGGATCCTGAAGAACCTAAAAATTTCCGAAAGACAATACAGGTCAGGATTATTAACATTTTTTTTCATACAGTTATTGACATGCTATTTTATAAACATTACATTTGAATCTGACTTAATTACTGTCTGGTGCAGCGTATACTAAGTGTTCAATATTCAATTCCAGACTATATTCACATATCTCCAGAATGTCAACATTTAATCTCAAGGATTTTTGTTGCTAATCCTGCCACGGTATGCTTTCTGTGACCAGAAAAATTATGCAGTTAAAAGGACTGAATGTTGCATTTTGAGGATAAGTATAAGCTGTGTCATTTTATTGAGAACACTTGCCAGCTTGTTCATTACTTGAAGAACGTGATCTATCCACATGGAGAATACAAAATGATGCTGAAGTTTATTTTATAGCAGAAGTGAGGGAGGCTCATTTAAAAGGATTTTGAGATGTATCAAAATACCAACCCGTTAGTTTGGGAATCTTTATTGCCTTACCATAAAAGAATTGTCTATTCATGGCATACGTAGATGCATAAACATACACTGTTTAATGCATGAATCGTTGATATTATTTTAGGAACCTCAAAATATCTGAATTTTAGGCCTTCTTTGTTATGGGTATGACCGCTGCTATTGTTGGGTTTTTCTATGCTACTACTGTTAGGTTTTTCTATGCTCCTGGCACTTAATAAAGTTGTGCAAGTTCATAATGTTAATCATATTTTGTTTCTCAAGGATAATTATTGTAATATAGTAGTGCTTCATTTATCATCTCAAAAGTCTACTAAATGTAAATTTTTTTGAGTGAATTAATTTTGTCTAGATCATCTCCTTGTTAAGGATCTCTATGTATATTCTATACATGGTTCTTTATTTGTTGCCATATTCATCAAATTTATGTGCAGAGGATAACAATTCCTGAGATACGCAACCACGAGTGGTTCTTGAAGAATCTTCCTGCAGATTTGATGGATGACAACACTATGAGTAACCAGTACGAGGAACCTGATCAACCCATGCAAAGTAGTGATACAATAATGCAGATCTTAGCTGAGGCGACTATACCTGCAGCTGGCACCCGTGGACTTAATCAACACTTGATAGGTAGTCTTGACATTGATGATGATGATGATGATGATGATATGGAAGATTTGGACTCTGATCCTGATCTGGACGTTGAAAGCAGCGGGGAGATGATCTATGCACTGTAAACTTTTGGTGGATCAAATTGACACAGTTAGAGGAAATTCATCTTGAGCTAAATTGGGAGGCAAGATTTGACGCTTTTGGCCAAATACCAGTTGTCTTCCTTTGAAGCCCTCAAGGGCGGGCATGTATTATTAATGTGAACAAGACCTTGATGTCCATTTGTACGAGCACTCTCTCCCTCTCCCAGTGTATTGTCTATGAATACTGCTATATCTATTAATGGCTAGATCTGTGGTGTCTGGTTTTCTGTGCTTTCGTGTATTCCGAGTTACCATATGTTGAACTTAGAGAAAAAACTTTAAATATCTTGTCTGATAGATGTTATGATAGTGAATTTTTTAATTATATCCTTTTTATTACGTAATGAACAATTAAAATAGTTTAGCTTGATATGAAGCTTCTTGATCACCTGTGCATCGACTCACCAATCACTGAGACATCCCTATTCACGCCTCTAAAGAGCACACCACTTATGATGAAGCCTAGGAGTGCACAGGTACCGGGTATCGGAATCGATTGGAACTTATTCGATAGGATATATTTTAGGTAGATTCAAATTAAGTTCAGGTAGGATCTGAAAAAAAATAGAAATCAGTTTTGGTTTTGGTTTCAACATATCGGGTACTTGGAATCGGTATTTGGAATTGATTAAGTGTAATATAGTTTATCCGATTCTAAATTATTCACTATGATCACTATTCAAAACTCGTTAATTTGGTATTTTATATTATGTATTTGGCGCTTTAATTTTATATTTTTAGTATTAATTATTTTTATATTGAATTATGATATATGAAAAAAAAAGAAAAAAGAATAGGTTCTAACAGAGTAATCAGAACTTGTGGTATAGTACAAGTTCCGAGAGAAAAAATGAATATTAATCAATATGGTACTTCGGAAATTGTACTACACCATAGGTTCCGAGTAGTGTCCGGTTCAAAGTCCCAACAGGATAGAATTCGAATCCAAAATTTAGAAACAGATCCTATATAGGATATAGTCCGAGTATTGTAAAAAATACTAGATATTCGGACGACTGAACCCGCTCACCCCTAAGCAAAACAGTTGTCGCTCTAACTCATTCTAAAAAGCCACACATAGAAAAGCAAAACTGAGAGCAGATGCTTTCACCAACCTCAATCATCCAAACATATCAATGAATCAAGACGCCATTGCTGAAGGCTGAAGAAGTTTTCAATATGGGATTTAAGTTCGCCCGCCACCAATCAGGGACCTGCAACATCCACGGGGCATGCAAGATATATCCTGCGTTGAGCTGATGAATTCACTACGCTTCCTAATTCTGTAGTTCTATTTCTTGTCAATGTTTGTTTTCATGTCGCAATCAAACTTTGTAACCCTTTTTTGAAATATTTGTGGACTAAATAGGTTGATCAAAAGATATATGATTAAAAAATTAAAAAGATAGGATCATTTCGTTGACTGGTCAAAATCGAGGAGAGAGGGCGAAAAGTTGAGCAAAGGCGGCTTCTGTGTGCAGATCTGACGCAGGCGAAGAGACGAGCGGCTGAAGGCTGTTTGTGGAATTTCGCCGGCATGAACACCAAGGGAGTTCAGTGAGGAGGGGCGAGGAAGGCGGAGATGGGAGCTCCGGCGCGATCAAGAAGGCCACCGGACCCGGGCAAGCGGAGGAAAATTGCTAAAGCAAAGATGTCAAGTGATCTGAGATAGCGATCAGACATTCCAAGCCCTGATGCAAATAGGAAGATTTCAACTCAAAACCAAGGAAATCTGAAGATGCCACAATCAAGTATAAATCAACTGAAATCCCTACATGGTGAAAATTTTGAATATGGTGAATCAAGTAGATTGTTTGTTTCTATTAGCAATTCCTTGCTAGTTCATCTGGCTTGAATGATGTAACATCTGTGGGGAATAAGGAGGTGGAGGAAGATAGGGTGAATTCGGGAATTGAGATAAGGAAAATAGAGAAAAAAATTACCTGAGTCATGGGCAGATCTCTTCGGGGCTGCTAATGTATCTGATAACCTGCCTAAGAAGAATGAGGTGGGGGACAGAATTAAGAACATCCAAGAAAGCTCAAGAAATGAAGTAATTATAGAGGATGATCTGCTAAACAATGCTAGAAAGGATTGGAGCTTAAGTCTGTATGGAAAATACTATGGAAGAACTTGTGCACTTGGGCTCGTCCAGTTTCTGATGCCAAAAATATGGAAGATAAAAGGGAATATGAGGATAGTAGACCTTGTTTCAGATTTTCAAACAGGGAGGACTATGAGATGGCTTTATCAGGAGGACCATGGTTCATGAGAGGTCAAACTTTGCTTCTGAAACCATGGAGACCTAATTTCCAACCTTTGTTGGAAAAAATTGATACAATACCAGTCCGAGTGCAATTTTCGGGGCTACCAGTAGAATATCTACAGGAGAACATCTTGAGGAAGCTAGCAAAATCAGTGGGACAATTTATAAAAATAGATGTGGTAACATTGATAGGGCAAAGAGCAAAATATGCCTGAGTATGTGTGTTATGGGATTTAACAAAGACAGTACCAAATGGTTTTTGGGTGAAATGTTCAGGGGGCAAGTTTTGGCAGGCAATTGTGGTAGAAAACATACCAAAGTTATGTTACCAATGTGGAGAAATTGGTCACACAAAAGATCAATGTATAATTCAGGAGGCAGTGAAAAAACAAGATAAAATAAATGAAGGTTCAGAAGGCACTAGCAGAATTAAGGAACGGGATGCAAAGGAAGCTTTAAGAGAGGAGAAAGCAGAAAATATTTTTGGACTCAAGCAGGTAGTCAGCAGAAGGAAAAGAGCTGGAGTCAGAAGAGAGGAAAGGCCAGAAAGCAGTAATAGAAATAGTTTTGGGGTTCTGAAAAATGAGGATGAACAAATGATGAAGGCAGATAAGTTCAGAGAATTAGGGAAGATGAATTCAAGTATTTCAAATAAAGAGAAAATGAAGCAGATGAACTACAATAAAGAGAAAGAAAATGATGCAAGGAAAAATCCTTTTGAAGGCTCTGATTGCAGAAAGGGAGGAATAGGTGAAGTATGGAAAGTGAAGGATTACAAATTTAAAGCACGACAAGTAGAGCCGGTTCAAATTCAGGTAAATAGGGAAAAGAGTTTAGATGACCTACATAAAAAGTTAACACACAATGACAATTGAAGTAGATAAAATAAAAGACATTGAATGTCTATCACAAGAAGGGCAAGATTATTGTAATATCTTAGATATTATTGTTGATTTTCTTTTTTCCATTTATTGTTGTGGTTGTCAGCCTAGCGGGTTTAGTCCGAGGTCAAGCTGAGTCGACTCGTGGTCCGGTGCGAGCTTGGGTAAGTAGGAATATGAATTATGCAATTTTTTTTTCCTGCTTAGATGAATTCATTTAATTATTCCATTGCATGTGTTTGATTTATTTAATTATGTCGCATATGGGTGTGCATGTGGTTGATGCTTGTGTTTAGCATGGGGTTAGATTAAGCTAAGGCGGGTTTGCGGGTTTGGATTCGGCTCATGGCGGATGCGGGTTAGAGGAAGTTAGGGTTGGATGAGGTACCCCCCCTTGAGAAAAGAGAGGAGCCGCCAGCCGCAGTCCCTCCTTTCCCTCTCTTGGAGCTGCCAAGCAAGCCTAGCCACCGAGCCGAGCCCCCTTCCTCTCTTTCCTCCTCCCTTCTCTTGGAGCCAAGCAGAGAGGAGCCGCCCAGCCAAGCCGAGCCACCCCTCCCCCTCTTCTTTTCCCTTGGAGCTGACGACTTGGAGTGGAGCCACCGCCCCCCCTTTTCCCTTGTTTGAGTCGAGCTGCCACCCTTTGAGGCCGGATTCGGAGGCCGCCGATTACAATTTCTCCGATTTCGTCTTCCTAAATCTCGTGAGTGGTTTTACCCCTCTTTCCTCGGGTTTTTCTCATTTTCTTGAGCCGTTCTTGAAAGTTGAGAGTTTTTGTTGAATCTTCCATCGTTTCTTGAAGTTTCCCGTTGTTTTCACGTGTTATCTCGAAGGAGGGGCCCCGAAACCCCGCCTATGGGGTTTGGTAGCCCTAGGATGACTCTAGGGGTGCTCGGCCAAGGTGGAGAAGAAGGGTGCCCCCCAAGTGTTCGACAAAATGACTAAGAGAAATATTTGATATGTTTTTTAAAATTTAGGCTTGGATTAATCTTCTTAATTAAATTCCTTTGATACCAATGCATGAGGTGTGTTCAAATATGAAATTTTCAGTTCATGAATCTATGTTTGCATGTAGAAAGGTTAATCTTGATGCCATGTATGGATTCTTGATTTAAAGCATGAGTCTTGTTCCTATGATGATGTGGATGCAAGTTAGTTCTTGATTAGAAAATTATGAAACATGCTTTGAATGATGGATGTGATGTTATGAATCTATGATGACAGTAATTTAGGATTTATATTCTGTAAATTTTGGATTTATTTCCATGTCATGCTGAAAAATCAATCTTGCTAGAATTTCATGCTAAATTGTTGAATCTGGGACTGATTTTGAATTTTCTGTTGAGATGAGAACAGTTCTCTGAACATAGTTGTGTAACCTATCGTTTTGACAAGAAAATATAGTTTGGAAATATAGGACACACTCTGAAAGCCAGATTAGGGTTAGATACACCAATATCGGGAACAACAGTAAGTTTAAAACAAAACCCTAATCTTGGTGATTATAATTTTAATTGCATAATTAAAATTCAAAAGGGGCAGCATAGTCTGTTATGAACCAGCAAATAAAATTTATGCATGTAATAAAATCTCATGGGTTTATGACACTACAGGTCTAGGGATTTGGGATAGGGTATTGAGTGTTGTAGCGCTCCCAGCTAGGACATCCCTAAGACGCCGTAGGAGGTACTTGACTTAGGTCATGTTGCGCTATATCTTTATGAATGACGAAGAGGCTCGGTTAGGAGCCAAATTGCGAGCTTGGCCTGGAAGGTTGGATGGTTAATTCCCAACCTGTGTTTAAAGGAATAAGTTCAGATGAGCGAATCCTGATTATTCCTACGTTATCTATTTTGGAACAAGTTCGGATGGGCAAATCCCGATTGTTCCTGTGCTTCCTCGTGGAATAAGTACGAACGGGCAAATCCTGACTGTTCCTGAGTTTCTTTCAAGGAATAAGTTAGGACGGGCAAATCTCGATTATTTCTGTGATATCTTTAATGGACAAGTTCGGACGGACGAATTCCGATTGTTCCTTCGTGTCTCATGGAGCAAGTTCGGACGGACCAATCTCGATTGCTCTCGAGTTTCTTTATATTAGGATAAGTTCGGATGGGCTAATCCCGATTATCCTAGTATGTTTGTTGCCTTAGGGCACGATAGGCTTAGGCCTATTGTACTTCACCGTTAGGGTGTTGGATGCCTTCGGGCATGTGGTGGCCAGATGGCCTGTTAGCTTGTCACTCCCTTGTGACCTTTCCTGCTTGAGTCAGATGTTTTGCATTATGCTATATATCTGTGTTGGTTTCTCATGGGGGTTGGTAGAACCGCTCACTGAGTTATTTGAACTCACCCGTTGTCGTTTTGTTTTGTTTTGCAGAGCCTGACCGGTGAGATGGGCTGGAGCACTTGGCGCAGCTGGAGGGCAGATGAGCCACATTGATCTCATAGCAGTCCTAGTTAGGGGTCGTAGTTGAGTCTATAGTAGATTTGTCATGCACTTGTGATTTGGTGTTTTGGAGTTGTAGTCCCGTAGGGACATTCATGTCTTTATTTCAGATTTTATTTGTTAAAAGAACTGTTGGTCTTTGATTCATTTTATTTCCGCACTTGAACTTTTGATAAAAAACTTTACTGCTTATATGAAATCTAGTTTGGTTTTTCTTTTGAAATAAAATTCGTCACATTCTTTTCGCTATATTTATAATTTATTGAGTTGACATGTGCATGGGTTAGGCTGCGGGGTATAGGCACGTATACCCTGGTCAGTCATGTGATCCTGAGTTGGGGCGTGACAATTATGAAATGGCAGATGCTGTGCAAGGGATGGGGGGAATTAGAAAGGTTGTTCACCAAATGATATTTGAAGAGAACAATCCTTTCAGTCTAAAACAGAATAGAGGGAAAAGGAAAAATTCTCAATTGAAGAGATAATCAAAGAGCCAGATGGAGATCTATTGGGTGAGCAGGAGAAGGAAAACTCTTAAATTCCAATCATGAAAATTCTGGTTTGGAACATAAGAGGGGGACTTAAAGAAGTAGCATGGGATTATATCAGATGGTTAATGAGGAATCAAAGACTAGATATAGTCTTACTAGTTGAAACACACTTAGAGGAGGAAAATTCAAAAATTTGCATTAATAGATTTGGACAAGGCTGGGATGGAAATTGGGTAGCGGAAGAGCAGGGGGAATAGTACTTGCATGGAGAAAAGACTTCTGCAAAGTTGATTCAATGTTCAGTTGCAGCCAGGCTATTATAGTGAGAATTCAAAACAATGAGTATAGACCCTGGATTTTTATAGGAATTTATGCCAGCACAAATAGCAAAGAAAGGAAAGCTTTATGGGAATTCCTTAAGCATACTGAAAGTTGCAATTCACCTTGGCTTTGGGCAGGAGATTTCGACAGCATAGACAATGCAAAAGACAAAATGGGAGGAAGACCATTTAAATTTGGAAACTCAATTAAAGTTTTTAAGGAAATGTGCATAGAAACTGGACTAGTGGACCTCAAATACAAAGGGGTTAAATACACATGGTGCAACAATAGAATTGGAGAAAAAAGAGTGAAAGCAAGAATTGATAAAGCTTATGTAAATGAGGAATGGATTAATACTTTTGATAAAATAGTGGTTTTACACTTAAGAAAGTTAGAATCAAACCATAGACCTTTACTGATTGACTCAAGCCAAAAGGGTAATAATGAGAGGAAAGAAAGGAGTTTTGTGTTCGAACTTTATTGGTTGGAATATGAAACAATGTGTGAAAAGACAAAAGAATCATGGAAGAGAGGCCAAAGAAATAATACACATTGAAGATTTTGAAGAAAAATTGAGTAAGCTTGGAAAAGACCTAACAGAATTAAGTAGGACAGAAGTGGGTTCAGTTGAAATTTTTTTGAAAAATACATTGAAGGAACTGGAGGTACTGGAGAAACTAGATGAAGAGGGCTTATGCAATGACCAGCAACTACAGACTCTAAATATCCTCACTAAGAAAGCAATGACCCTTAACAGACAAGTGCAGGTTAAATGGTGGACAAAGGCCAGGACAAGCTGGATAGAATTTAATGATAAAAATACCAAGTTTTTTCATAGCTTGGTCAAAGCAAGAAGAAGACAATAAAATTTCAGAGATTTTATCAGATGGGAGGATGATTGAAGACACCAAAGAGATCACTGAAGTTTTTGTTGACTGGTACAAAGAGTTATGGAGTGAGGAGACTGCACACAAAACTGATTGGAGCACTATTAAGAATTTAAATTGGAAGACAGTAGAAAGAGAGGAAAGCAGAAGGATGACTAATTTTTTTTTAGAAATAGAAATAAAAAATGCAATGAATAGTTTGGGGAGGGCAAAAGCTCCTGGTCCAGATGGTTTCAGCCTGAAATTATTCATTCACTTTTGGGAAGACATCAAAATGGACTTATGCAACTCTATAGAAGATTTTTATGAAAATGAATACCCACCTAATTCTTGGGGACAAACAAAACTGGTATGCATTCCGAAAAAGGAGAACCAAAAGGAGGTCAAAGAATATAGGTCAATTGCTTTATGCAATGTGTCTTACAAAATATTGGCAAAATGTCTGGTTAATATGTTGAGGCCAATGATAGGGAGAAGTATTTCAAAGGAGCAGGGAGCTTTTGTGGAGAAGAGAAGAATCCAAGACAATGTGCTAATACTATCTGAAATTGTAAATGTTGTGAAGAATTCAAAAAGGAAAATTCCCTACATAATAGTAAAGATGAACCTAGAAAAGACTTATGATAGAGTTTCATGGGAAGCTTTGGAGGAAATATGGAAATTGATGAAGATACCCTGGGAAAATGAGAAAATGGCTTAGTGCCTACTTAAGATCTCCCAACTTTAGATGTCAGATAAATGACAACCAATCAAATGAGTTTAAGAGCTACAAGGGGGTCAGGCAAGGGGAACCCCTTTCCCATACATGTTTATAATGTTGCAAGAAATGCTCTCATTGATGATAAAGAAGGAGGTTACCAATGGGAAAATAAAAGCTTACAAGTATAAGGAGGTGGAAGTGAGTCATCTGTTCTATGCAGATTACATCATATTCACTATTAAAGGGGACAGAAGGTCATGTATTGGGCTAAAAAGAGTTATATGCAAAGATGACAGATCAAAAAGTTAACCTTGAGAAGTCAGAAATTTATTTCCCTAGGTAGTATCAAGAAAGTTGAAAGAGGAAGTAGTCAGCATCATGGGCATAAAGAAAGGTGTTTCCCCAATAAAATATTTGGGTGCATTTGTGGATAAGGGCGGAATTCCAATTAAACTACAAAGAAGAGTATTTGAAAAGGTGGAAGACATAATGAAATGTTGGACAAGCAGAAATATCTCACAAGCAGACAAAGTGGTATTCATAAATTCAGTTGCAAACTCCATACCAGTGCACTCTCTCTCAACAACATGGTTCAATAAGAAGATCATAAAAGAGCATGAAAGGAAAGTGAGGAAGTTTCTATGGAGATCAAGTGAAAAAAGCATGGATTTCATTTGATCAGCTGGGATAAAGTATCTAAAAACAAGTTGAGTGGTGGTCTCGGAATAAGGAACCTGAGCATAGTGAAATATACTATTCATGCTAAAAAGGTATTGGATTTCTTGAATAGGAAAGGAAGATTATGGGTGAAACTCTTAAGCAAGAGATATGAAGAGTTCCACCCATGGTTTTACAAAATCAAAACCAATGTCTCTTGGTCATTTAGAAGTTTGTGGCAAGCAATTGTTAGACTAAGAGGAGGATTGATTAAAAAGATAGGAAATGGAAAGGGAACTCAAGTGCTGAAAGATCCATGGATTATTAGTATGCCTATTAACAAATGGCCAACATTCATCAACATTGAAAAAGTCTTAGATGGAATGATGGTGAGTGATCTTTGTGAGGATGGCAAATGGAAGATAAATAAACTAGAGGAAGTCTTTGGAGAGGAACTAGTGAAAAAAAATAAAGATGATGTATATACCTAAGAAGAACACAGAGGACAAATGGGTGTAGAATCTTAATGAAAAAGGGAAGTTGAATTGCAAAGTGACCTACAATTATCTAAAGAACACAGGCAGTGAAGAGGAAAAACAAGAAGACATGTGGAGGAAAGTGTGGAACTTAAAAGTAATACCAAGAGTAAAGATGTTTGTATGGAAGTTAATTTCAAAAAGACTTCCTACAACAGGTTACTTGGCAAACAAGAGTAAAATTGAAAGACATGAATGTTTTGTTTGTGGTAAGTTAATGAGGATTGATTGCTGGTCATCAAGGAGTTTAGGAAAAGTTAGCAAAGCTTTAACACGAAGAAGGAAGATCAAAAAGGAAAAGAGACACACAAGGCGCACTGCATCATCTCTGAGAATGAAACTGAGAATGAAATTGGGATGGAACTCTGGTGTGATGCAGCCTGGGAGGCTAGTACAAAGGAAGCAGGATATGGATTCAACTTGGTGAAGGTAAGGGAGGAAATAGAAATGAAAGGTTATGGGTTCAACTATGCAGAGAATCCGTTGATTGCAGAGATTAAAGCAATAGGACATGCACTGGAAAAAGTAAAGGAAACAGGAATAAACAATATCAAGGTGATATCTAATTGTGAAAAGGCCATCAAACTGATGAAAGGAGAATTAAAAAGTCCATGGTTCCTAAATGAACAGATTAAAGACATCAAAGTTCTGGTAGAAGAGTTATTGATACAAGGATGGATCCACAAGAAAAGAGAGTCCAATAAGAAAGCTCATGAGTTGGCTAAAATGGGAAAAAAGGAAAGGAAAAGCAGGCTGATGATATGAGAACAACAAAATGAACTAAGATCAACCATGGAGGAAGCTACAAAGGAAGCTGATGCTGAATTTGTTTTTAATTCCAGTTTACAATTAGAAGTAGAGCTTAATGTTGAGTTGCATAATAATAAGAATAGTAATGTTTGTAATAGAGGAGGGAGTGTAAAGCAGGTATATGAGGATGCAAACTATAGAGAGGATGATGTAAACTTCAAATGCAAAACTAATAAAGAGTTGACAACTCTGGGGAATATGATAGGATTCTACCAGATAACGAGGGGTGCACGACGAGTAGTCCTCTGCCCCTTTCACCTATTCTGATGAACAATATCTGACCCTATTTTTGAGCTGATTTTTTTCTTAAATAAAAAAAAGATGATTAACAATCAATGAGTTCAACTGCAACCTCATCCTTCTACAGGAAACTAAGATGCAGAGCATGTCGAACTCTATTGTCAAACGACTTATGGGCAGTAGTTTTATTTCATTTTATAAAATACACACGCAAGGTGTCCGGAGGTTTACTTATAGCTTGGGGGCACCAATATTTGGAAAGAACTTTAACACCTAAACTGGGTATACATTTGTTGCATTGAACTAAAACACCTCGACATTAAAAGAAAACTATCACATCTTGAACAATGTATGGCCTGCCACAAAGGAATAGCAGAGTTATTATATGATTGAATCATATCAATTCATCAACAATCACATGGGGAAACTACTGGCGATTTTGCTGAAATGCATCTTTATTGAGCTTATTTTCATGAATTTTGTGTAATTTAATTACCCAATAATTGATGTGATTTAAGGAAAATAAAGAGTATAATGGGTAGTCCAAAGTGGGAAGCTTAAATGTGACTTGTATAATTCAAGTAGGAATTATACAAATAGTATTTCATATGCCCAAAGTGGGGTAAATGAAGAGGTGCATTCGAGTTATTTATAAAACTAGGACTCTTTGTCCCACGTAGACAAATGTGCTAATTAAATAACAACTTATAAGCGTAAGTGTGTATATCTTATCACATGTGGACAAAAGAGAAGGATAAAGATGATGAATATAGTGTAGTATATTGCACTGCATGTGTGTTGCATTGGCGCTTTAGGTGCATTGTATTTGTTTTGGAGAAAATTATTATTGCTCATTAGTAATATTCTTCAATTATTATTATTCTTTAGCATTATATATGGTTACTAAAACACAATTTTACTCTCGAATTCACTCTTCTCCTCTACCTTTCATCTTCCATACAGTAGCAATTCGATAATTCTCTGTGAATTTGCTATCACAGAGAGTTTTTACTTTTTTTGAGGCTTGACATATATCCCGGAGGTGTATTGCCTACAACTATAATACTCGCAATTCTAATGGATTTTATTTTTTGATATTAGCGGGATGATTTGGAGGCACGTCAGATCGAGTTGAGCAAAACGCCAAAAGGCGTTACTTAAGGTACGGCTTGAATGCGGATGTAAAATTATTATTTCATGATTTAATGTGATGTTGGGTTCGAGTCGGGCTTGAGCCGAGTCCGAGGATTCAATCGGAACTCAATTTGGATGAGAATTGGTCGAATTGAGTCCAACTTAAGTTCTAAGGGCCCGTTTGGTACATTGTATAGTACTAGTCTATATTGACTAACCTGTATAGTACTAGCCTGTATTATATTATTATTATACAGTATTTGGTGCACACATGCACTAGCCTGTATAGTACTAGTTTATATTGACTAACTTGTATAATATAATATAATATATAATAATATACACTATAATATTATATTATATGTAATATACTATAATAATATAGAATAATATAATATAATATAATATATAATATAATATAATATATAATATAATATAATATAAAATAAAAATTATAATATATTTTATCATTAAAAATATTTCATAAATTAAAATTATTATATATATATTTATATATATTTTAATTTTTGGCCGGAGGTAAAATGAGTATCCAAAATATTGAAAGTTCTAATGCAGGCTAATGAAGAGCTTTGGGAGTGTATTATTAATACAACTTATGACAGCTTATGAGGTACTATTTTTAGTGCAGGTATTAGTTAATACAATTCCCAAACACTGTATAGTATTATCCTAATACTATACAAGATGCTTATATGGGGTACCAAACGGGCCCTAAAGGTATAATTGTAATTTTTTAAAAATAAAATAAAATAAAGATTACCCACCTCAGCCGATCGTACGACTGTAGCAGTCGCATGGTGGCCAAGGCGAGCGAAAAGGAGGAGACTTGGGCAATTGATGGCCGGAGATCGCGTTGTCATCGATGATCGGAGTCGTGAGGCTTCAAGACCTTCATCTCCTTCTCTTCTTCCTCTTTCTGTGAGTGGTTTTAGAGTTTTTTGGTGTAGGGATTAGGGCCCTTGTGGCCGAATCCTATGATAGGGTATAAATCCGGATTTTGATGCTTGTTTCTTCAATTTCTTGCATGCTTTTGATGATTAGACTACTTGAGATATTGTAGATCGTGTTTTCTCGAATTTTTGTAGGGTTTTCTTTATAAACTAGGGCTGGCCGGTTAGGGTTCATTTTTGGGAAGGTCATGCAAAATTTTTTAATGAATCCTAGGCTTAGATTATGTTTCTTTATCATTTGATGATGCTTGATGTAAGTTGAGATGATCGGATGGTGTACCTAGATTAGGGCAGCCCCCATTCCTTAGGGCCGATTGGCCTAGGGTTAAGGAAAAGGGGTAGAAACCCAGTTGTTTGGTTCCTTGTGTTGTTCTTTGAGCCGTGGATGGGGAATCTTCGGTATCGGAACCTTGGGATGCTAATCAACCTTAGTATGGTCGGTTAGGGGGGCCCTAGGGTAAGCCTAGACCGGATGTGTAATGATGGTTTTTCCTCGACCCTTGGGTTCGCTCGGTAATGGCTTTGGTGAGTCGGTGGTCGGGTTGGACTGAAGTCGGGGAGGTATGAATACACCACCATGTGTCCGAACCCTTTGATGTTGGTGAGATAACTCGAGGGTAGCTTTCCTTTGAGGTTACATTGTACTTCGAATCTATTCCTTATAATTATATAATGAACATTGGAAATTATTGTAGTAGTGGAACGGAGAGGATTTAAATGTGTAGGGTTATGGACTTTGAATCGGTAAATTTCATAAAGCAATGTAGTAGGCTGAATTACTATTCCCCTATGTTGATTAATTATTTTGCCTATGCTGAATATTATTTATGCTTGCATGGTTGAAGGATATCCATGTAAAAATGGCTCATATCCATCCAGTTGTAATGTATATCCATCCAGTGTTAACCCATGTCCATTCCGTTTGATCCTATATACATGTTTTATTGTATATCCATTCTGTTCATAGTATATACATGCTGTTATGGTATATCTATTCCGTTTGATCGTATATACATGCTGTTTTATTGTATATCCATTTCATTGACTGTATATACATGTTGTTATGGTGTATCCATTTTGTTTGATCGTATGTACTGTTGGTGAAATGACCACACTAGAGGGGGGATGAATAGTGTGTTAACTAAACTTGTCGCATAATTTCGATTTTAATCGTTTACTTGATTAGTTAGGCTAAGCACGATATTAATAGCAAGTGGAAGCAATAAATATGAGGTAATTAACATAAAACAATATATCAATGCTAACACAATTATTTATAGTGATTCGACCCCAATGCCTACTCCACTACCTAAGCACCTCGTTTAGGATTTCCAAACTATACTTTACTAGATTAATATTGTTTCCCTTACAATGAGGACTTTGACTGTAAGACCCGAGGTTTCCTAATATAAAATTTATTTTGGTGCAGCGCACCGGATCGGGAGTTAGTCGGGTCGAGTCGCGGAATCGCCGCGGGTAGAAGGTATTATTTAAGCCTTATGAAATTTTATTTGATAAATGTTCCTTTCCCTCTTAATCATAAAATGATTTAGTAGAGTCGGATCTGAAATCGTGTTCGCGGATCGAGTCTAGGTTCAAGTCAGGCTCAAATTGGGTCGAGTAGGGGTTAATTAAGTGAGAGGGGCAAATTGGTTAAGGAAATGAGGGAATTAAACCCTCAGCCCCCTAGCAGCTGTGCGGCTCAACCATTAGAGCCGCACACAGCCTGAGAAGATAGGGAGAGCCTTGGGGTCGGTGCCGGATTCGTCGCTTGTCCATTCTTCTTCCTTGATCAGGTGAGTGGATCGAACCTGGTTATGTAGTGTAGGCGGGTAGCCGACCCAAGGTTTTAAGGGTTTTCTTTCGATTTCTCGAGTGATTTCGTCGATTCACCGATGTTTCTTCTAATATTTGATCTAAGTGTTATGTATGCTGTTTGTATGAGGTTTTCTCGTTGTTTTCTTGATGATTAGGGCCGACCACATGAAGGGAAAAATGGGGAAGGTCATGCCGAATTTTCCCCCAATTTCCTAGAGTGGTCAGAAGCCCTCGGATTGAGTTTCTCTTGCGATTGATGACTTGATTTCTCTCAACCATGGCCGAGAACCTTTTTCCCCTACCCTGGTTGCTCTCGGCCGAGCATGAGCCGCCTTGGGTAGACTCGGCCAAGTAGGTGGGGAAAGGGGAAAAGGGCTCGAGTTGGTTCACATTTACATGTAGGGTATTAAATCCTTGATTTCATATGGATTACTCAATTATTATATGAAATATTAGTATTGATGGATTGAGAACATCATGCTATAAGGAAATGTTCTTGATAGTGTACATATGGTTAGAATTTCGTATGACATATCATCTTAAGAAATTTCCTCCATTAATTTTACTAGTATTGAATTCTTACTATGTTAGTCCAATTATTACCTTGCTGGAATTTATTGATTAAATGCAGAATTTAATTACCTTATTGTTGAAAGCATGTTATTATTTATGGTAGTAGCTGTAGAATACTTCCCTTATAACTTATGTGCTGTGACATATTTGTATTCAGACATTTCTACGCTTATGACATGTAATTTACACTTAAGGAATCTGGTGAGTGACGCTAGATACTTATAAGGAAATTATAGGGTGCTTACATTGTCGGGAAAACTTGAATGCAGATAAGCTAGGTTTCCCACCTAGGAAATAATCAACGGGCATTAGCATGCGGCTGGTATGGCCCGGAACGAGGGGGCTGGATACGGGTGAATGCTCGGGGTTAAATAAGGAAACTTTAGAACACTTTGCTTGTGTATTGTGATTGTGATGGTCGGCTGAGAAGCATGGATGGTTGGAACGACTAATGTCTGACTCGACAGGTGATTAGGGTATTGAGATTACACCAGCAGGCCTGCTAGGTGTTAGACCCAGGTGGCAGAGGATCTTGAGATTCCGTTAGTAGGCCACGCTGACGGTAGACCCGAGATGGGCGGGACTAGCTATCCATAACCCGATGGGTTTCTGAGACAAGTTGATCATCCTAGTCGACGACCCGGTGATTGCTCTGACTTTCCTTATGTGACATGTGGGTCGTGCGGACGAATCATTATTTTATGGTAAAGGCCGGGCAGAGCCGAGCCACCAATTCTCGAACAGGTTCTAGTGGCCGAGTGTTGCCCACTCTGGTAGGGCCATTTTGGCCGGTTGTATGGTTTATGCCGGATGGCCTTTGGGCCGATTGTCATATAATGACTAGATTGGATCCCTAAATTTATAAATTGCTGACTTATATGCATGTTCTTATTGGGGATTTATGTGGAGGTTCGGAAGAATCGCTCACAGAGTCCCATGTGGACTCATGATTTATTTCTCTTATTTTTGCAGAGCCTGACCAGTGAGGTGAGGCTTGGAGTCATGGTGCAGCTGGAGGGCAAGCAGTGGCGTGGATCTTGTAGTAGCGTCCAGTAGTCGTAGTCGTGATGTCTAGGGTTGTTTTTTTTATATACACTGAGTGATGTTTAAGTTGAAAACATGTATTTGACTTTTAACTCAAGTTCTTCTTATGAGTTGGTTTGTTTCATGACTCGTCTAAAATTGTTCGAAAATTTTTCTTTAAATAAAAGTTTGCTACGTTGTTCTCCTACTTGTGTGTTTTTTGGTTGGTGTGTTTTCTCGATATTTTGCTATTCAATGTATGTGGTAGGCTTCCGGGTAGGACATACACCCTGGCCGGTCACGCGGCCCTAAGTTGGGGCGTGACAAAGTTCGTATCAGAGCTTTTGGTTAGGTCTTGACTACGACTAGGAGTTGGGTACCGTATGAGACATATGCTAGCGTGTCGACATACGGTATAGGTATGCTACGAGATTTGGCAACCACGATTGCACTCAGCGCACCATGCGGTTAGTAATTTAAATTATAGTTGAATAAATTGTTTATGTTAACAGGAGAATTATTTCTTTTTCTCTATGTTAGTGTGATGGAGACTCATAATGCTTCACTGAGCGATAGTGGCAGTAGTTTGACAGAACACCGGAGCCGAGGCTGAGGCTAGGGTCAGGGCCAGGGTAGGGAAAGAGAGCAATCCGAAGAGCAGGGACAAAATTCTGTGGTTGCTCAACTGCAAGCTCAGGTGGCTCAGTTAACAAAGGCGCTCCTCAGGGAGCAGGAGTTGAGACATCAGATGCAGCAGCAGCAGTAGCCGCCACAGCCTGTACCTGTGGTTCCGGTGGCACCGGAGGTGGCTGAGATAGTAGCACCGGCGATCAGGGTTTCAGGGGCCCCATCTTATGCAGACTTCGTCAAGTTTAGGCCTCAAGTATTCACCAAGATAGACCGACAGGTGAAAGTTACCGAGTTTCTAGGGGACTATTACGAGTTGTGTGTGGAACTGGGATGTTCATTAGAGCTAGCGGCTCGCATGGTTGGCCTACAGCTATGGGGACCTGCGAAGAACTGGTTGTATACTTGGAGAGGTCGGAGAGCAGCAAACGCACCGCCTCCCACTTGGGAAGAATTTAGGGCAACGGTAGAAGAGCAGTACCTGCCGATGAGTGTCCGCGATAAGCGGGCACAAGATTTTGAGTTGCTGCGTCAGTCTGGAGGCATGTCAGTAGCAGACTATGAAATGGAGTTTACCCGACTTTCTAAGTACCACCCAACTCTGGTGGCTACTGAGATCGCTAGGGTGAAGAGGTTCGTCGAGGGATTGAGACCTCAGATATGCAGGCTTATCCATTACACCGAGGACTCCACATTTGCTCGTGTGGTGGATGAGGCCCTGTGGAAGGAAGCACTGGTGCCGTCCAAGAGAAACGACGGACCACCCAAGAAGAAATTTCGGCCACAAGGATCTGGGGGTCGACCGTGGCATTCAGAGGGGACAGTGACCGCCGCAGACCACCAGCAGAGCCGAGGGCAGGGTGGTAGCCATGGCTTTGGGGGCCCAGGGTCTGGGACAGTGAGGCTAGTAGGTTCAGGGAGTGCTTCTCAGAAGTTAGATATTCCACAGTGTGGTTGCTGTAACTGGAGGCACCGGGGGCTTGTTTTGGCCGCTCGGATGCCTGCTTTAAATGCGGTTAGGTCGGGCACTTTAAGAAGGACTATCCGGACAGAGTTGGCCAAAGATTCGAGCAGTCAAAAGGAAAGACGCCTATGTCAGTAGGGTCAGTGGCTCAGAGAGGTCAGATGCAGAGCAGGGGACTGCATGCTAGCCATTCAGAGAGACCGTCTGCTAGGGTTTTCTCCATGAATCTTGATGGGGCAGAGGCATCAAAGGCAGTGGTGATAGGTACTATTTTAGTCAGTTCTTCTGCTGCTTATGTTCTGTTCGATCCGGGTGCCACACACTCGTTTGTATCTGCCAAATTTGCTGCCGGATTGCTATGGCACCTTCCTTGCTTGTCGTGTCGTATGTGGTGTCAACGCCTATAGGCGATGCATTGATAGCAGAATCAATCTTCCATGACTGCGAAGTGCTAATTTGTGGTCATGTGTTGAAGGCAGAATTGACACTTCTGCCCATGCTTGAAATTGATGTCACCCTCGGCATTGATTGGCTAGCGGAGCACTTCACATCAGTTAACTGTAGGGCTAAGACTGTTACGTTCCGTAAGCCCGAGCTACCGTAGTTCACCTTCCGTGGAGATGGAAGGGATGAGCCAATGGGTGTCATTTCAGCCCTCAAGGCTCGTAAATTATTGTTAGGCGGCTGCCAGTCCTTCTTGGCCTTCGTGTCTGTGGCCGAGGAGAAGGGGGGCACGACAGGGGATGTCGGAGGAACTCAGGTAGGGTTCTCTTGATGACTTGAAGATGAATCAAGGCAGGCTCAAAGTTAATCTCAAGGTTTCTAGGCTCAAAGCTAGGGTTCTTCACAAAGATGACTCAAGAATTCTTGTAGAGATGCAATGAGTGGATCTTTGAGGCTTAGAAGCATCATAGAAGGCTTGGAAGAGAGTTTGGGGTGGGTATTTATAACCCCCCAAACAAAATGGCTAGTCAACAAGCGTTTTTCTGCCATTTGGCGACGCATGGTCGCTTGACGATCGACCGACCGAGCGACCGTATGCATTTTGCCCATTCTGGGCAACGTTCGGTCGACCGGTCGGTCGACCAAATTGCTTTCATCTTCTGCTGATCGACTAGTCGATCGACCGAACCTGTGTAGGGCAGTTTGGTTAGGCTAGTTTTTCTGCTTGTTTGCTCATTTTTGGATTCCGTATTCACTAAGTCTACTTATATAACATTTACTAACTTTAAGTTAACAACATTTAAAACATAAATGTTATATAAGGATTACCACCCATTTGGATTCAATAAAAATATCTAAAAAATTAAAATTCTTAAGAATCAAAATCTAACTTTTGGGGTCTAGTACAAATTTCCGAAAATGAAAATTTTCTAATCTTCCGAGTCAAATATGGGTAGGCTAAATGCTTCCAAAAATTCCTTAAAAATATCTCTTTATCTAGTTTTTATCTAAGGAACAATTACCGACATTTTTTGTGTCAAGAAAAAGTCTAGGTTCAAGGAGCTCCCTAGGCTAAGTGAATTTCAGGGTCATTTTTTAATTTGCCAGGTTTTCATGTTTTAGGGTTCGAGATTGGTTTTTGGGTTTCTTTGCATCATCATGAGGATTTACAACATATTTTAGACACCCTAAACCTAAACTCTATCTTCTCGACGAAATCCGAACGACGACGAGTGTCCTTACCGATTTCTCCGATTTCTCTGATTTTTTCGATCGGGGACGTCGAGCGCTAACTGATATGAAACCTGAAAATAATTCTCCAAGAAACATTAGTTTCATATTTGTTATCATCAAAATTGAGATTAAGACAAATGTACAAAACCTTAGGCCAACAATCTCCCCCTTTTTGATCATGACAAACATCCTTAAGAAAAAATATATATTAAAGCACAAAGGATATAAACCAAGGGATTTCTCCCCCTATCAACATGCATATCTATGAAAATAAACTTCCCCTATCTATATGCATGGTTTTCCTATATTTTTTTCCCTTTCACTTATATTTTTCTCCCTCTTTTAACATCAATAAAAAAGGATAACAAAAGTCAATCTAGTCAAAGTTGAGACTCTAAAATTATTTTTCATGAAACATAAAAATCTCAACCAAAGGGATGAAAAAAAAAAATTGATATGAGACTAATCAATACATGATATCAAAGAATGATAGATAGAATCCAAAATTAGGAATCATGTATACACTCATGTATGGATATTTTCGTAAATATCAATTATTTTTCATGATATTTTTAGATTTCATTCAAACTTTCAAAATATCAAGATATGGTAATGTAAAGCATGTATATCAGGTTTGAAGTGAAACTAATGTCGTTTGATCGAAATTTCAACTTAGCACGATTTTATTTGAAATAAACATGAAAATATGAAAATGGTTAAGTATCAAATTTTGCTATCTACTCATGTTTTCTTTAACTTAGGCATTTAGGCATCTAACAAGAGTGAATCTAAGTGTGTGAGTCAAGTTTGGGCTTAAAAAGTGGTTTCCAAGTCACTTTGTTGTCTTAGGTCAAAGGGATACTTGAGTATACATAAATCAAATTCTTAAATCCCTATTAAATCATGTCATTGATGAAATTTTTTGAAACTGCCCATGAATTTTCTGCTTAGAGCATCTGCTACCACATTGGCATTCCCCGGATGATACATAATGCTGCAGTCATAATCCTTTAGGAGCTCCAACCACCTCCTCTGCTTGAGGTTTAGCTCCTTTTGGGTAAGCAAGTACTGGAGGCTCTTGTGATCCGTGTAGATCTAGCAAGTCTCCCCGTACAGATAGTGCCGCCAGAGCTTCAGTGCAAAAACCACCGCTGCTAGCTCTAGGTCGTGCGTCGGGTAGTTCTTTTCATGAACTTTCAGCTGGCGGGACGCATAGGCTATGGCTCTGCTAAACTGCATCAGAACGCAGCCTAGGCCAACCCAAGAGGCATCATAGTAGACTATAAACCCTTATGAGCCGGAACGTACAGCCAACAGGGGTGCCGATGTCAAGCATTCCTTGAGCCTCTGAAAGCTTGCCTCACACTTGTCGTCCCAAATGAATTTGACATTTTTCTGAGTCAATCGAGTCAAAGGGGCTGCAATCCTGGAGAAGTTCTCTACGAACTTTCGATAGTACCCGACCAGACCAAGAAACTGCGGATCTCAATCACGCTGGTTGGCCGCCTCCATTTCTGCACCTCCTCCACCTTTGCAGGGTCTACCCTTATCCCTTCCTTGGACACCACATGACCCAGGAACCCTACACTTTCCAACCAGAATTCACACTTGGAGAATTTAGCAAACAACCGGTGCTCTCTGAGGGTTTCCAGGACCAACCTCTAGTGCTCGGAGTACTCCTCCTCACTCTTGGGGCCCGTTTGTTTGGTTAAAAAACGGGGGACTGGACTGGATTTCTGCTCTTGTCCCCCGTTTGGTTCGCAAAAATAACAAGGGACTGGCTTTTAAATCTTGTTCGGGATAGGATTTTGAGTCAAATTGGTGTACCGAGAAAATTCTCTGTACACCAAATCTGGGCGGAGGACAACGAGGGAAAAAGACTTCATTGCCCTCACTTATCTATCACGGGTCTCTCTCCAACCCTAGCCATTTCAATCTCGCACGCTCGGCTCTCGCCTCTCGCCTCTTGCCGACACTGCTCTCGCCCGATGCTTGACGCCTCTCGCCTCTCGCCTCTCGCCTCTCGCCTCTCGCCTCTCGCCTCTCGCCTCTCGCCTCTCGCCCAACATCGGCTGCTATTGCCTCTCTCTCGTCCGATGCTCGACGCTCGACACTCGACGCCTCTCGCCTCTCTCACCCGACGCTCGACGCTCGACACCTCTCGCGTCTCTCACCTGACGCTCGACACCTCTCGCGTCTCTCATCCGACGCTCGACGCTCGACGCTCGACACCTCTCGCCTCTCTCGCCCGACGCTCGACGCCTCTTGCCTCTCGCCCAACATCGGCTGCTATCGCCTCTCTCTCGTCCGACGCTCTTGCCTCAGGTCTGCCTCTCTTGCCTCTCTCTGATCTACTTATCATAGTTGTCGATTCTGTGTCAAGCTTTCTGATTTTTATCGGAATTGCGAAGAAGATTAGATGAATCCCCCAAATTGTAATGTTGGGTAGTGATAAGTCTTTGGATGATTGAATGCTTGTGTTGTGCTGCTGATTTCTGAAGTTGAAGCAAATTGTAGTGTAAATGGAATTTGTTTTCATAATTGAAATCATGTTTTAATAATGAATTTGTTAGTTGGTTTTGTTTTATTTTATTCTTTGCTGAAGGATCGTATGTGTAGGAAATGTGTAGGAAATGCAAGGAAGGATCGTATTAGACATGCACCACTTAAAGAAGTAAAGAACTAGATTTAGAAGACATGTATGTTGCAGTCAGATGATGCATAAGCACTAAAAGCATGTCCATATTATTCTTTTGCAAAATAATTAAATTTAAGAAAGTCTTCTTTCTGCAAATTATAGTCACAAGTGAGAATTTTAAAATTTTACAAGAAGCAAGTACTTTACAAAGCAAATCTTAGATCAATGCAGCTGTATCAGGCTATCAGCTAATAGCAAATCAGACCATGTATAAACAGTTTGGATTATAAATCAAATCATACTCACTTCTTATCCATTGGCCACCATACCCTGATGCGGGAACCAACAAGGCTCTCATCAAGATTATTATCAGAAGTTGGTGTTTCAGAAACCTACCATCAATAGAAGCAAAAAAGAAAACAAAACTATAAGAGCTAACACCGAAGAAGATAAACATACTTTTGTCTTTGGGTGTCTAATCTACTTCGAAGACAGTGGAAAACTTAAATCTAACAGACCAATCTACTTTACACGTGGTATAGACAATCCAAGGACTGCTTTGAACTTCAGAGTTGAGACACAAATGTCAAATTGTCAAGAAAAAGACCAATCTACTTTACATGTGTGTTCCTGTAAGATGCACTTGAGATGTAAAGTATTTTTAGAAACAACATAGGGCAAAGTTAACTTACTGTCACCAGCCATATAACTATTTCATTTTTTTATCCTAGATAAAAAGTAACATGGGCAACAGATAGGTAAGTGTTGTAGTCACCAGCCACCTCACTGAGCTTGTTGCTCACCCGTTCATAAATATCTTTTCACTCATGGCTTATGATTTGGTTGTATCTGCTACTTGCAATGTTGCATAAAGCTATATACTAAAGTCTAGATACAGATTTGAAAGCAAAACATGCTTTCAAATTCAAATGTTACAACTTACTGTAGGATACATAGGAAAATGCAACTAGATTGGAGGTTTATGATCTTTGACTTTGTTTGTGGTACTATAAATAGTCGCTTCATACTTGTTTGTTATTTTGTCAAATTTTGTTTGAATTCTTCACTTGATGCCACTGGATTTGTTCAGAATCTCGATAACTCTTATTTTGTTTATGATCTTTGACTTTGTTTGTGGTACTATATTTATTTGTTCCGATTTTTTGTTTATTATTTTTAGTGAATAATGGATGAGTTGGCATTCATGTTATACGCTACTACACGAAGAATGTATATCCATTTGCTTGCTATATCTGCGGTTGTATATTTTTTTGTAAAATTTATAATGCGTGATGAGTATGAGAGGAGAGCGGTAGATGATAGAACTCTTGTTAGAAATATGACTCGCATGGATGTTTTGGATTCCATTATCAGGGAAAGCGATAATAATTGTATTTGGGAGTTGAGAATGTCTAGAATGCTTTTGCAAGACTTTGTGAGCTATTGATTGTTCGGGGTGGGTTAATGAGTGATGGGAGGGTGACTGTGGAGGAGCAAATTGCTATTTTTGTAAACATTCTAGCCCATCACACAAAAAATAGAACAATCCGAGTTAGGTTCAAAAGATCGGGAGAAACCATTAGTAGATATTGCCATCATGTGTTACTTGCTGTTGTTAGATTGCATGATGTCTTTTTGGCAAAGCCAGAACCTGTGCCACAAGATTGCACCGATGAGAGATGGAAGTGGTTCAAGGTAAGCTATATACCATTGATATCATAGTTGCTATTGTATTTAAAAGTCCGTTAATTAATAATCGATTTAAATTTTGTGTAGGGGTGTTTAGGAGCATTAGATGGTACATATATAGCCGTTACACCACCTGCTGCAGACAGACCTAGATACAGGACAAGGAAAGGAGGTCTTGCAACAAATGTGTTAGGAGTATGTACACCAGAAATGAATTTCATATATGTGTTATCAGGCTGGGAGGGGTCAGCTTCTGATTCTAGAGTGCTGCGTGATGCAGTTACGAGACCCAATGGATTGAACGTCCCAGTTGGTATGTCATACATAAACTTTATTATAATAATTGACTTACCATAATAAGAACTAAAATTCGTATAATAATTTTGTGGATAGGTAACTACTATCTTGTGGATGGTGGATACACAAATGGGGATGGATTCCTTGCACTATATCGCGGTAGACGATATCATATTCAAGAGTGGGGCAATAGTCGAAGAACATCCCAAAATCGTGAGGAACTATTTAACTACAGACATGCACGAGCAAGAAATGTAATCGAGAGATGTTTTGGTCTTTTAAAGAAAAGATGGGCTATTCTTCGATCACCATCCTTTTATCCGATAAAAACCCAATGCCGTATTATTCTTGCTTGTGGTTTACTCCATAACTTTATTCGGATGAACATGGAAATTGATCCGTTGGAGTCTGCTACCATCATAGATGATGAACTACCAATAGGAGAAGAACCTATCAACATAATCAGCACTGTTGAGCCTAGTAATGAATGGACTCAATCGAGAGACAACTTAGCACAACAAATGTGGGACGAATGGAGAGCAAGAAATTGAATAATTCAATGTACTTTTATGTTGAATCAGTTATGGTTATGTACTTTTTAATGGTTTGGATTTTAATGAAATCAATGTACTTTTATATTGAATCAGTTATGGTTATGTACATTTTAATGGTTTGGTTATGTCTTATTTTTAGTCATGGAAGTTCAAAAAAGAGGTAGACGCTCATGGACACAAGAGGAAGATGACACTTTGTTGACTATTTTAGAAGAATTAGTTGTGGAGGGACATAGGGGGGAGAATGACACTTTTAAAGCAGGAACTCATGAGGAAGCTTTGAAAAGAATGTTGATACGAGTTCCTGACATTAACTTAACAGTGCAATAAATAGTTAACAAAATGAAAAGATGGCCACTTAAACTATCTGAAGCATTTGATATGATGAACACAAGCGGATTTGGATGGGACGATGTGCGTAAGTGTGTGGTGGTTGACAATCCACAAGTGTTGGAGGAATATTTGAAGGTAATTATTTAATATTGATTTTTTATTGTCAACAGAAGCATGTATTATTTAATATTATTGCATCATTGATAATACTTGTATTTTTTCCTTGTGTAACAGAAGCATCCAAAATCCGCAAACCATGCGAATAAAGAATTTAAAGAGTTTGAAAGACTGCATGTCATCTTTGGAAAGGATCGTGCCACTGGCCACGGTGCAGAGACACCAACTGATGTGATAGAAACACAATCCTCACAACCTGAATGAGAAAATATGATGGAAACACAATCCTCACAACAACCTGAATCTCCAATGTCAAGAAGGCAAGAATCTCCAATCTCGAACATTGGTAGTCAATCTGAAGGAAGTGAGCCAAAAAAAAAGCGAGGCCGCATGAATGAAGTGGCAGATAAATTCATTGAGGTGTGGGAAACTCAAATGAGTTCGGCTGCTCGTGATATGCACACAGTGGCTATTGAGATGACAAAAATGAGAGAGCATATGGAGATGTCAGCGTTGGTTGATGAAGTGCATAAATTGGGAATAACAGAGATGGGGGAAATGAATGTACTGAGAAAATTTGCAGAAAATACTCACTACGCGACAATTTTCATGAGGATGGATGAAAGTAGAAGGTTGACTTTTGTGAAGTCAATTATGGGGATGTAGTTGAACACTTTGTTATTTTGTTATGGGGTGTCTGAACTTTATTTTGGAATTGTGGTAGATAAATATTTTATCATTTTGTAGTTGGAGGTGTTCTAAATTTTATTTTTGAATTGTGTTTACTGTAGTTTTGATTGAATATTGTTAAAGTTTCAATTTGCAAACATGAAACTAATTTTATTATTGTTTCAGTTTGGTACCTGCTAAAGTATATCACTGTTTGGTTTGCATATTACTATTTGATATCTATTTACTGTTTGGTACTGCATATCTATTTTTACTGTTTGGTTTGCATATCTATTTACTGTTTCCTAAAGATTATATTTTTATGTATGTGGTGTTGATATCTGTTTTTCTTTTATCTAATCACCATTAAAATCTACAATTCGTATATAGACTATTTATTGTATTCCACAAATTGCTCATTATTCTCTTGGGTGAGACTGAAGTCACTTTCATCTTTCGCATCCATTTCATCTTTATTCAGGTGGTTAAACTGTGAAGATCCTATGATTAATCATGATCCTTGGACGGCAATGGAAGATAAGAAACTTTGATTTATTCTACAAGAAAGGGGCATTTACAACTGGATAGATATTTCAGTTGCATTGGGTACAGACCGAACACCATTCCAATGCTTAGTACGCTACCAATGGAGTCTTAATCCTCGTATTATTAATAAGGATTGGACAGAAGAAGAAGATGCAAAGCTTTGTGCTGATGTTGAGAACTATGGCAAGAAGAACTGGCAGATGGTCGCTTCTTGTCTAGAAGGCCGCACAGGAACTCAGTGTTCTAATAGGTATGTAACTTGGAATTCTCTAAATATTTTGAGAGTTGTTTTTTTTAAAGCTAATACGATTCATCACTCAACCATGAAGCTTATTTGGTTTTTTATGTTATTTACTTTAAGTTAGATTCTTCAGTACTCTTCACCTAGCTACTCTTCACCTATAAGCTTAGTTTGCACTTTTTCAGTGATCATTGTTATTACTTATGCAGCCAAGAACAACATCTCTCCACGTTTCCAACTCCTGAGTCAGTTTGATTCCATAAAGGATGTTGGCTTATTGGTAATTCCATACCAAATTTACTCGTATGAAGGAAATGCTGCAGTGTATATTTCGGCTAACTGTAGCTCTACAAAATCTCAAGCACTTCAAGGGATTTGGAGTATTTTGTCCCTGTAATAACTTATTATAATGTGAGAGTTTTGTTTTGTTGAACAAAGATTCATGATTCATCTATAGAGAGCATAAGGAAATTTTGACATTGTTCTGTTTGTTCTACGCAGTGTCCATTATCATTTGATTAACTAAGATTCTTGATTCATCTATAGAAAGCATAAGGAAATTTTGGCATTGCTTCTGTTTGTTCTACATAGAGCCCATTATCATTTGATTCATTTCACGTGACTTGTTCAATCTTTTTCATAGTATGGAATGATTGGTGAATTACACATCTAATATACCACCACTGACGCATCGGTATTTGCAGATTTCATCCCCCGGATTGGTTTGATTATCCGGTCCCACTATTATACATGCCAAATTCAATAACACAAGGATCCTCCTCCACAGCCTTGCTTGCTAAACAATCCTTTCAGAGAGATGACAACATTCCACTTGTGTCTATGAACCGTCATTCCCTTTTCTTCTCCATCATCTATATACCAAACACCAACCTCTGCTCATTTGCAGTACTCGCACTGCCCACCATATTTTTATTCCCAAAACAATGCCTAAAACTTGATGGATACAACTACCAATTAATATTCGAATCAGACAACCACGGTCCACCTTTGCATAACAAGGCAGGTAATGTGATGTAATGCTTTATGCTTCTGCTCGTTTCATTATTTGGTAGGTGAACGCCAAAACTTCACACACACATAAAATGATGCATCATCCACAGTGATGTTAAGATGGCACCGAGGTCAGAAGATTGGAACGATAATGCTTGCTTGCTTGAGTTTAGTATAAGTAGGAAGACTTTTATGTTTAAAATTAAATTTGAGCATTAAAAATTTGTAAGGGTATTTTGGTCATATTGTCTTGTACAGGACTCTATTTTAACGAACCAAATGCAAGACGAGACTGGATATCGTGTCCTGTTCTTAGCGAACCAAACACGGTATAACTACTATCCCAGGACACCTGGTGTTCTGTCCTTGTCCTTGTTTGGTGTCCTGTGACGGACAGTTTACGAACCAAACGGGCCCTTGGAGTATACCACGATGCCGTCAATGAAGACGATCACAAAACTATCCAGGTACTCCTTGAATACCCTATTCATCAGGTCCATGAAAGCAGCAGGTCCATTGATAAGACCAAAGGACATCATTAGGAACTCGTAGTGACCATAGCGAGTCCTGAAGGCAGTCTTAGGCACATCACAGTCCCGGGTTCTCAACTGATGGTATCTGAACCTTAAGTCTATCTTTGAAAACCATCGTGCCCCCTGCAGTTGCTCAAACAAATCATCTATCCTCGGCAGTGGATAACGATTCTTGATTGTCACTTTGTTTAGTTGCCTATAGTCGATGCACATGCGCATCGATCCATCCTTCTTCTTCACGAAGAGTACCGGGGCACCCCACGGTGAGACACTCGGCCGGATGAGCCCAGGTCTAGCATCTCTTGGAGTTCCACTTTTAGCTCCCTGAGTTTGGCCGACGCCATCCTATAGGGTGGGATGGAGACCGGTTTTACCCCGAGCTGCAAATCAATGCAAAAATCCACTTCCCTCCTAGGTGGCAATCCTGGCAACTCCTCGAGAAATACATTAAGGAACTCGCAGACTACCTGAGTACCACTGATATCCCCTGTCACATCTCCCTTTTCCTCTGCCATAGATATGAAGGCCAAAAAGGACCGGCAACCCCCCTGAAGCAGTTTATGAGCCTTAAGGGTTGAGATGACCCCTAGCTCGCTTCTTCCCTCTCATTGGAAAGTGAACTGCAGTAACCCGGGCTTGCTGAACATGACTGTCTTAGCCCTACAATGCAGCAACGCAAAGTGCTACGCTAGCCAATCCATGCCAAGAATGACATTGAGATCAAGCGTGGGCAGGAGTGTCAAATCTGCCCTCAATGTATGGCCGCAGATGAGCACTTCGCAGCCGTGAAAATTTGATTTGGCTAAGATTGCCTCGCTCGTAGGCGTTGATACTAGAAATGGCCCATCGAGCAAGGAAGGTGCCATAGGTAACTTAGCAGCAAATTTGGCAGATACAAACGAGTGTGTGGCACCCGGATCAAACAAAACATATGCAGCCGATGAACATACTAAAATAGTACATGTTACCACTGCTTTAGACGCCCTTGCCCCATCATGGTTCATAGCAAATACCCTAGCAGATGGCCTCTCTGAATGACTAGTCTGTGGCCCCTTGTTCTGCATCTGGCCTCTTTGAGCCACTGACCCCACTTACATAGGCGCCTTTTATTTAGACTGCTCAGACTTCTGGTCAACTCTCTTCGGACAGTCCTTCTTGAAGTGCCCAACTCGACCACACCTATAGCAAGCATCTGTGCGGCCAAGGCAGGCCCCCCAGTGTCTCCGACTGCAGCTGTCACATTGCGGTACCTCAGCTCTCTAAGAAACACCTCCAGACACTGCCGGCCTCACTAATCCAAACCCTGGGCCCCCACAACCCCGGTTATCATTTTGCCCTTGGCTCTGTTGGTGGTCTGCAGTGGTCATTGCCCCCTCTGAATCCCACGGTCGACCCCCAGATCCTTGCGGTCGAAATTTCTTCTTGGTCGGCCCGTCATTCCTCTCGAATGACACCAAGGCTTCCTTTCGAAGGGCTTCATCCACTACCCGGGCAAGAGTGGAATCCTCAGTATAGTGGATGAGATTGCTGATCTGAGGCCTTAGGCGCCTCCAACAAACCTCTTGACCCTGATGGTCTCAGATGCCACTAGGGTCGGATGATATTTGGAAAGACGATTGAACTCCATCTCATATTCTGACACCGACATGCCTTCAGCCTGACATAGCATCTCAAAGTCTCGGGCTCGCTTGTCGGGAACACCCATTGGCAAGTACTGCTCCTCCACAGCCGCCCTGAGTTCTTCCCAAGTGGGAGGTCGAGCGCCTGCTGCCCTGCGAGCTCTCCAAGTGTGCAGCCAGACCTTTGCCGGTCCCCTCATCTGAAGTCCGACCATACGAGCCACTGCCTCCGATGAGCACCCCAGCTCCATGCATAATTCATAACAATCCCCCAGAAACTCAGTCACTTCTACCTGTCGATCTGTTCCGGTGAACTCTGGTGGCTTTAGTGTGATGAAGTTTGCATAGGTTGGGGCTCTCGAAGCCTTGACCACTGGTGTTAAAGCCTCGATCTCGTCTAGTACCGCCGAAACTACGGGTACTAGTTATGGCAGCGGCTGCTGCTACATCTGCTACCTTCGTTAGCTGGGCTACCTGAGCCTGCAATCGAGCAATTGCAGACTCTTGCCCCTGACCCTCGGACTGCTCCCTATCTCTGCCCCGGGCCCGACCTCGGCCTCGCTCCCGGCCTCGGCCTCGACCCCGGCCTCGGCCTCGACCCCGGCCTCGGCCTCGACCCCGGCCTCGGCCCCGGCCTCGACCTTGGCCTCGACGTTCCGTCGAGTTACTACCGCTGCCGCTCAGTGCAGCATTAGGTGTCTCCATTACACTATCACAGAAAAAGAAAAAATTTCTATCACATAATAAATTTTTTACATAAGCTTTTAAAATTTACTAACTGCATGGTGCGCTGAGTGCAGTCGTGGTTGCCATATCTCGTAGCATAACTATACCGTATGTCGACACGCTAGCATATGTCTCATATGGTACCAACTCCTAGTCATAGCAAGACCTAACCAAAAGCTCTGATACCAACTTTGTCACACCCCAACTCAGGGACGTGTGACCGGCCAGGGTCTATGACCTACCCTCAAGCCTACTATCTACACTAACTAACGAGAAACCGGAACACATAAATAGAAAACCACAATGCAACTTTATTTGAAATGTTAGAAAAGTTCACAATTATTTTATAAAAAGGAAGTAGCTAACATCAAACACAAATGAAACAACTCGAGTTCATGTTGAATACAAGCTTTGAAAACTAACAACTCTCAGTGTAGAAACAAAAGAACAACTCTAGACATCTAGACTATGACTATTGGACACCGCTACGAGATCGACGCCACTGTCTGCCCTCTAGTTGCACCATGACTCCAAGCCTCAACTCACTGATCGGGCTTTGTAAAATAAAAATATATAAACCGTGAGTCCACAGGGGACTCAGTGAGCGGTTCTTTTGAACCTCTACATAATCCCCAAAAAGCATGCATAAATGTATAAGACAGTATAATATAAAGTTAGGGATATAAGTTACTTTTGATATGAAAACCGACCCCAAGGGTCGTCCTGTATAGACCATACGTTCGAGAAACCCGCCATAACGGTCTTACTAAACCACTTGGCATCCGGCCCCTAGGGCCTACTCATGGTCTAGAAAATTCGGCTATAACCAGCCCTACCATACAAGGTAGTAATATACTGGCCGCTCGGGCCACACAACACCATAGTGAAATCAAGAAGTCTTCGGGCTATCGACTAGGATGGTCTGCTAGTCTCCGGACACCATCTGGAGTAGGGATAGCTAGTCCCACCCAACTAGGGTCTGACACCTAGCGGGCCCACTGGTGAAATCTCAAGACCCAATCACTGGCCGAGTCAAGCATTCGTCATTTCGACTATTCATGCATCTCGGCAGACCATCACAATCACATCACACAAGCAAGTGTCTAGAGTTTCCTTATATAAAATCCCGGGTGTCCACCCGTGCTCGGCCCTTGATTCCGGGCCAGTATCATCCGTACACTACTACACTCTAATTATCCCATGAGAAAGCATTCTAACTCTCCTACATTTGAGTTTTCATAATTAACACACACTTTAAAGTTTCCTACTAGTCGTCTAGTGTCATTTGCTACATTATACTAGCTAGCGTGGGCTACATAATAAAAGTGTAGAATGCCTAAGTATGGATGCGTCATAACCCTCAGGTGATAGGAAAGTTAACCTACCACTACTACCATGAATAACCATAAGAATACATCAAATAAGTAAGTAAATTATGCATTTAATGAAAATTTCTAGCAAGGTAACATTAAAGCTATCATGACATTTCTCTACTAGAAATAGTAATTCATAAAGAAAATCTTGAAAGTAATTACTGCTTCATAATGTCGCTAAGTGTAGGTATACACATGTGCAATAGGGTGGTGGTTTCCTTAGTTGATGTCTTTCCTATTTCTCATCTCAATTCTACTTGTCGATCGAGGTGACCCTCGTTTCCTAATGTTTCCAATTATTTCTAAGTATGAAAGCTAATCCTCTCCGATCACCTTTCCCCCTACTTGGCTCGGCCGAACCTTGAGCAAGGCATAATTCACAATTCTAAGGGTCGACCACACGCCTACCCTACTAAACTAGGATCGACCACTCACCTTGATCGGATTACGAAGAAGCCTCGAAGAAGACAAGTTCCGATTCCTCGAGCATCGACGCGAACTCGGCGCTGACAAGATATCCCCTCTCTCTCCCTTTTCCCTCTTGCTCGGGCTGTGTGCGGCTCCAAGATGAGCCGCACGGCTCATGATGAGGGAGTTTTATTTCCTCATCCACTAATGACCCATATGCCCCTCTAATGACTTAGCCTATACTCGACTCGATTCGAGTCCGATTCAGGTTCTGATTCTGTCCTTATACACGAGTCGAACCCAACTGTAATAAGACATCTAATGCAAAAAAGAAAATAACTACTTAACCAATTTAAACTTCATACTTTCACAGGTCGAGTTATACCTTCTACCCGAGGACATTCCGAGCTCGACTCGACTAACCCTGGTTCCGGCGCACTGCACCAAAATAGATTTTTATATTAGAATTTTTTTTGGGTCTTACAGAGTTTAACCGAGTTCACCCGATTTCACCCAAAAACGAGTTTGGGTGCGAGTCAACTTGATTTTGAAACATGGGATCATAAACTCGGACGAGTTTATGAGTTAACTCGCGAGTTTGATAACAATTATCATAAGCATATATCATGCGCAGAAATAAATATGCATAATCACCAATTCACATGAGATCTAAATATCATCAAGCGTAACCATCCATTCACAACCATAATGAGCATATTCAAATGTACAATGAAAATATAAACATGATGTCAATATCCAATCATCCAAATAAGTCACCCGAGTCGGTCGTCAGTGTGGCGGTGCTGACAAGCTTCCCAGTTCAGGGATCCATCGATCCAATATCGAGGATCCGTCAGTCCAATAATCTTGGGACCCGTCGATTGTACGAGTCGGATGTTGATCACTGCTCTGTAGAACTCTATGCACTCATATTCACCATAGGGAGTTAATTCCAAGCCTACCTTAAGATATTTGAATTGATAAAACTCTATGCACTCATATTCAAATATTCGCGCTTCTTAGGTTAGTAGTCAACCATAGAAATAATTAAATTAGTCAACTTCATATCGTGTAGAACCACTGCATAATTTAAAGATTCCATCATCCTAAGTTGGATTAGAAATCATAAATTGAGGGCACATGAATTTATTAAATTAAATAAACTAGTACATTGACTCACACGTAATATCTTGAGAACTTATCAACACAAGAACTGTTGGATATGCAGAAGATCAATCGGAGGCTTTGACAGTATAATCACCGTCCTTGATGGATTTGACAGTATAATCAACACGAGAATTTATGCGTCATCACTATTTTGCTTCCGGGTTGATGGCAAATTTTCTCCAAGATTTTACAAAGCTAGCACAGAAATTTCGGACATCAAGATCCGAAATTTCTCACAAGAACACGTTAGAGAAAAATCATATCTTTCATTTGGAAGAAGCAGGTACTTATAATACCTTAAGCACACTTTACGAAAAGTTATGACTTTTCGAAAATAACAGTTAAAATGTTTTTTCGAAAAAAAAACTATTTAAATGCCTTTTCGAGAATAACTGTTTGAATTATAAAATTAATAGATATATAAAAAAATATACATCTAATTAATTAAGTGCCCATGTGCCATCTTTATTTGACTATTATAATATTAATTAATAGTCATAATTTGTATCCCTCCAAATTCCATCAAAACTTCTCATCAAGTAGAAGTATATAGCATATGTATATATACACTTCTAACTTTTGAAAATTACCTGACGTGGGACTAAATCACTAACTAATATAAAAATCCCCCATTTAGTTAGTGATTAAAATACTTGACTTAATCATTTATGCATATAATAGGTGTCTTTCAACATGAACCTACCACTTGTATAAATTTTCAAACCTTATCGAAATTGATGGTTAGATGATAATCTATTAAACCACAATTTCTTTATTGACAAGACGAAAAATTTATACTCATAAAATCATAAATCAAGTCAACTCTTAACATGTCCACCGTAAGCTTTAGCACCATATTATGGCCTTGTGCTACTCCTGAAATCATAAACACTTACAAAGTTTTATGTCCCAAACTTTGATTGAAGCGGCACCACTTCTTGTGTTTACTTAGGTGAAGATTTAACCAAGTCCTTTGTTTTGGACTTACTTAGTTCTCAATCTGAACTCTGTTTCTTCATTAAGAGTAATTTATACTCACCCTCCTTTTCTTAAGTACTATAAGATTTCTAGTACTTGCTAACTGTCACATACTATAACTTGTTGTTACCTTTTAAACCTTTAGAATTGCTAAACAATAAGAAAGGTAAGGTTCCCGTTACTAGTGACAAGTTATAATACCTTTAGACCCATTATACATGTAGTACTTATTATCTTATCTCCCGAGAGTCCTTTAGTCAATGGGTCAGCAAGGTTGTCTTTAGACCTTACATAGACAACTGTGATAATACCATCAGAAATAAGTTGTCTTATGTATTCATGTCTTAAAGTAATATGTCTAGATTTGCCATTGTAAATCTTGTTAAATGATCTAGACATAGTTGTTTGACTATCACAATGCAAGAGGACAACTGGCATTAGTTGTGGCCACAACTTTATATCTACCAGTAAATTTCTCAACCATTTTGCCTCTTTACCTGTTGTTGCTAAAGCAACAAATTTAGATTCCATTGTGGAGTGAGTTATACACGTCTGTTTCTTAAAAGCCCATGAAATAGCTCCTCCACCTAAAGTGAAAATCCAACTAGACATTGATTTGTTATCATTTACACTAGTTATCCAACTAGCGTCATAATATCCCTCTAATACTGAAGGATATTTATAAATAATGCATAAGTCTTTGTCCTTTTAAGATAACCAAGGGCTATTCCTATTGCTCCCCAATGATCACTACTTGGATTGTGTGTAAATCTTAAAAGTTTACATAATGGAAAGGCAATATCAGGCCTAGTGCAATGCATGGCATACATCAAGCTGCCAATTGCACTAGCATAATCTAATTTACTCATAGTTCTTCCAAAATTTTTAATCAACTTAATAGAAGTAGGGGTGAGCATGGACCGGTTAACCGGTCCATTAGCAAAAAAAAAAACCGGTCCATTAACTTCGGTTTTTCAAAATCATTAACCGTAAACCGGTCCATTAACTTCGGTTAACCGCTATTTTGGTTTCGGTTTTTTCGGTTCGGTTAACCGATAATTTTCGGTTAACCAATAAATTTTTTTAATCTACAAACATAATAATATTATGTAAATCATGGAGAAAAATCTAAATAAATAGCAAATTCTCCTTGAGAAAAAAGAAAAAAAAAGTGAAACCATTGAACCAAGATAATGTTCTTAAAAAACTAATATTTTTATTTTTATTTTTTAAAATATTTTTTGATTTTTTTAAATATTTTTAATATTTTTTTGATTTTTTTTAATTTTTTAAATATTTTTTAAATATTTTTAAATATTTTTTAAATATTTTTTAAATATTTTTTAAATATTTTATATTTTTTTTATAATTTTTTGTAATTTTTTATAGTTTTTCATAATTTATAAATTATTATATATATATATATATATATATATATATATATATATATATATATATATATATATATATAATTAAAAATTAATAAATTATATCCAACTGGTCGGTTAACCGAAACCGGTGGACTTTATACCTCTCGGACCGAAACCGAAACCGAAAACCGATTTTTCCAAAAAAAAAACCGAAACCGAAAAAACCGGTTCGGTTAACCGGAAAAACCGGTTCGGTTTCGGACCGGTTTTCCGGTTAACCAGAAAACCGGTTTTTTTTTTCTCACCCCTAAATAGAAGCATCAAATGGAGTATTAAATTCTTTAATATCCAAATAATTAAATTTTGAAAGAACATTATCAACGTAGTGAGATTGGCATAAAGCAAAACCCCTACTATATTTTTTAACTTTGATTCCTAAGATATTATCAACTTCTCCGAAATCTTTCATTTTAAATTGAGAAGCTAAATACTTCTTAGTGTCTGTTATACCATGCATATTGGTTCCTATAATTAGCATGTCATCAACATAAAGACATACTATTACACCATAATCCTTTGTGAGCTTAGAGTGAATGCATTTATCTGCTCCATTGTGCTCAGAGCCATTTGATAAAATCACAGTGTCAAACTTTTCATGCCACTATTTAGGAGCTTGCTTTAATCCATACAATGACATGACCAGTTTACAAACTTTCTTTTCATTGCCAAGAAGCACAAACCCTTCAGGTTGTTCCATATATATTTCTTCATCAAGATTGCCGTTTAAGAATGCTGTTTTTATATCCATTTGATGGACATATAGTCATAAATTGATGCTAATGCAAACAACACTCTTATTAATGTAATTCTTGCTTGCTACAGGAGCATAAGTATCAAAATAATCTACTCCTTTTTGTCTAAATCCCTTAGCAACTAGTCTAACTTTGAAGGTTTGTAGAGAGCCATCAGTGTTGTATTTCCTTCTAAATACCCATTTGCATCCAATGGGTTTAGAAGTAGGAAGTAAATCAGTCAATACCCATATACCATTTGATAGAAGAGAATCCATTTCATCATTTATATCCTCTTTCCAGAAGGCATAATCTCTTAAAGCCATTGCTTCATTATAAGTTTTCAGATCTTCTTCTAAATTCAATACAATAGGTATTTTATTTAACACCTCATCTCTATTTCCTTCAACTAAGAAGACTATTGCTTGAGAAGAAATAAAATTAGAATCTAAGTTCTTTTGTTTTCTTGGCCTTTGACTCCTCATGGATTCAATAGGAGAATCAATGCCCTTTCTTTTATTGTTTGAAACGGGATTCAAACTAGTGTTCAATGATATTATAGTATCATTTTGGGTCACTATAAGATTGTCATTTGTCACTGTACTGTTGGTAATTTCTGTATTATTGTGTGCACTATTATTTGAATCACCAATAAATTTTATTTTCAGGAACTCAACATCTTTAGACTCTATAATAACATTAGACTCAACATCTAATTATCTTTATGCTTTTTAGTTCTCAACATAACCCACAAAATTACTTTAAATTCCTCTAGGTCCTAATTTTGTTCTTTTAGGATCTGGAGTTTTATAATAGGCTAAACAGCCCCATACCTTCAAGAAATTTAAGTTGAGTTTTCTTCCTTTCCGTATCTCATATGGTGAAACTTTAAATTTCTTTGAAGATATTCTATTGTGTACAAAGCACGCTGTTAACAGAGCCTCTCCCCATAGATTCATTGGTAATTTTGCATGCATGAGCATGACATTAATCATATCTACCAATGTTCTATTTTTCCTCTCGGCTAGGCCATTTTGTTGTGGGGTATATGGTGCACTTGCTTGGTGAATCAAATCATTTTCTTCACAAAATACAGAAAATTCATTGGAAAAATATTCACCTCCTCGATCACTTCTTAGGATTTTAATTGTCTTTTCCAATTGATTTTCAACTAATGCTTTGTAACTCTTAAACATATCAAAAGCTTGATCTTTTGTTCTCATTAAATAAACATATGTAAATCTAGAATGATCATCTATAAAAGTAATAAAATATCTATTACCACCTCTACTTAAATGATCATTTAATTCACAAATATCAGAGTGCACAAGTTTAAACAATTCAGTAGTTCTTTCATTGCTTGGAAATGACTTCTTAGTCATTTTATCTTGTATACAGATTTCACATTTTCTATCATTCTTTTTCACATAAGGAATTAGTCCATGTTTAGACATATAATTAACATGTGATAGTCTAGCATGCCATAAGTCAAAAGATGATTCAACTATGTAAACAGAAAGATCAACTTTATTTATACTTAATTTAATCATGCTATCACATGAGTATCCTTGTCCAACAAATACACCATTTTTGGAAAATATAACTTTTTCAACCTCTATCACAGTCTTAATACCTTTCTTACATAACAAGTGAGCAGAAATTAAATTCTTTCTAATATCAGGAACATGAAAAACATTCATTAATATTAGCTTCTTTGGAGAAGTGAATTGAGGCTCTACTGTTCCTCTTCCAAGGACATTGGCAGTGTCATGAGTCCCCATTAGAACTTTCTCATCACTTGCTGCAACTTCATAATGTTTAAAAAAATTTCTATTGTATATTTGAACAGTAGCACTGGAATCAGACCACAAATCTACAGATTTTTCAGTTGATGCCATATTGCATTCGGTCACCATACTGATTTTTAAATCTGTAACCATAGCAATAATTTCTGGCGGGGAAGCTTTATGTTCAACAACATTTGCCTTTTTATGTCCAGCATTCCCTTCTAGTTTCAGTTTCTTGAAAAACTTGCATTCCTTTTGTAAGACCCAGAATTTTTTTTTCCTAATATAAAAATATGTTTTGGTGCAGCACGCCGAACTCAGGGGTAGTCAAGTCGAGCCTCAGGATCGCCTTGAGTGAAAAGGTATGACTCGACTAATGATTCATGGAATCTATGTGGGTGATTAACTTTCCTTTTATAAATTCTTTCCTTAAATCAGGTTAAATCGATTCATTATGGGTTGAGTCCGAACCTAAGTTGAGTTCAAGTTTAGTCGAGGTTCGAGTATGAGTTAAGTGAGTCATGGTGCTATCTTTGGAAAGCTAGATTAGGGATTAAAACCCTCATCTTGCAGCTGTGCGACTCATCCCTTGAGTCGCACAAGGCTGCCTAGGGGGAGAGAAGAATAAGAGCAAGGGAAAGCTTGGAGGACTTGGATCGATCTGAGATTTCGCGTCGTCGCTAGAAAATTTCAAGTTGTCGTCACCCGATCTTTCGTTCTCCGCAATCTAGGTGAGTGGTTAGAGTTAGAAGCATGGGTGAGGCGGGTAGCCTAACCCCTAGTTGTGATAGGACGAGTTTCTCACGATCTTTTCGTCGGATCTTGGTTTTATCGATGTATAATCGTTGTTTTGTATGATTTCTTGTCGGAGTACCTTGTTTCTTCGTCGATTTTCAATTGCTAGGGCTGCCGAGTCATGGGAAAAGGGGAAAGGTCATGCCAAAATTTTCTCCAATTCCCTTGACGGCAAGAAGGCCCTTAGATGATCTCATGTTCATGATTGATGTAGTTCAAATCATAGGTTTCACGTGTCATGAAGCATATATATCTTCCCTAGAAATCTCTTGATGTGGCCGAATGAACCCTACACCTCATGAAGAGAGTTCGGCCAAGGGTAAGGGAAAGGGTAAAATAGTCCATTGATAATAAGTTATACTCGGAGTCGAAGAATTAGATTTATAGCTAGAGTCTCCTTTCCCTTTCCTACCTTAAGGGCCATGGTCGAGCAAGGTTCTTCTTGCTCATGGCTTGCCCAAGACTAGGGAGGGGAGAAGAGAGTAGCTTTAGATGAAAACTTACATGATTATAAGATTCACACATATATGAATGACAATACTTAGGAAGAACACCAAACATAGCAAGTAGATTGATTGAATTGGAATTGTAGGAATGCTAGCCTTATGACCATCCTTAGCATTAGATATTTAACTTTGAAATGTTGAAATTGTTTACCATGCTTAGTAATTCCTACCTTTTTTGAATTTATTATTAACGTGCCATGCTAGATAATTGCTTCTTATTGTGCTAAATTCCTAAGGTAGTGTAAAGTTGTTACACATATATATATTCATATATAGTAGACGTTGCAATACTTGAATATTTTCTTGAGATTATACATGCTGCCCAAAAATGTTCATGGGTGGAATTCCCAAGTCGACACAAGGAATTCCTCACCCAGGGTAGTGTAGGAGGTTAGATAACGTGTAATGCGTCGCTAGACGCTCATCATACTTATATGGAAACTTAGCTAGGAGATGATAACACTTCTATGACTTATTGTATATTTTTGGAAACCTAGAACTCGCAGGTGTACACAATTTGAAAGGGAGGCATAAATTGTTGATCCTGTAGCCGGATTAAGGCCAGATATGGGCAATGGCCAGAAGGATATATATGAAAACCATAGGACATTGATTGTGTGGTCGCCGAGGAGCATGGAGGTCGGGAATGACTAATGCTCAGCTCGGCCAGTATTGGGTCTTGAGGTGCTCCAGCACGCCCGCTTGGTGCCAGACCCAAGTTGGGTGGGACTAGCTATTCTTATCCCAAACGGTGTCCGAAGACTAGTGGACCATCCTAGTCGACGACTTGGGATTGTTTGCTTACACCTTGAGGTGACGTGGCGGATGGCCAGTATGATACTACCTGATATGGTAGGGACGCTTGTAGCCAAGATATTATTCCATAAGTAGGCCTAAGGGCCGGATGCCGGAGGCTTGATAGGTCGAGATGGCAGCTTATCATATTCAGTTGTACAGATTGACCCATTGGGGGTTGGTAGCTATATTAGAAATATTTTACCTCATTGTTCATTCATTTTGTTGCCTTATATGATATATGCATGACTGAGGCTTATGTGGAGGTTCACTAGAGCCACTCACTGAGTCCCAAGTGTTCTCACAATTTATTCTTTATTTTTGCAGAGCATGAGTAGTGACCTAGCTTGTCGACATGATGCAGTTGGTGGGCGGGAGGTGGTGCCATATCTCGTAGCGGCGTCCATGAGTCTTAGGCCAGTGTCTAGTAGTGTTTGTTTTGTTTCTGCACTGACAGTTGTATTTGAAAAAGAGTTGTAAAACTTGTTACTTGAACGTTCAGTTATTTTGATGTTAGTGTTCTTACTTGTTTTGGAAAACATAAAAATTGTGACTATGAAAACTTTTAATAAAGTGTGTTGAGATTTCTTTTATTCGATATGTCTTGGTTTTTTTCGTGTCAATGTAGACAGTAGGCTACATGGCAGGATGTAGGCCCTACCCGATCACACTATCCTCAGTTGGGGTGTGACGCCTTTTTGAAATGCCTTTTTTTTGCCACAGAAAAAATAACTCTTGTTGTTCTTGTTGATAGAAGCATTATCATTTGAAATTTCATAAAGTCTTCTTTTATTTCCAAACTTGTAAACATTCTTTTCGAAATTACTATTTGTTTTCTTAGCCTCAACATAGTTTACTTTATAACCAGACTCTGAAGCAAATTTATTTTCACGAAAACGAGTTTCCTCTTCAATTCGTATGTGCTTTACGAGTTGGTCTATAGTGAAATCTTCAGATGTGTGCATCAGTTTCTTTTTATGCTCATTCCAAGTGGTTGGTAATTTTGCAATTACAACAGCCACTTGAAGAGAATCAGATACATCCACCTTTAAATCTTTGAGTTTAGAAATCATCAATAGTAATTCATCAACTTGATCCATGACAGATTTTTCATCTATCATTTGAAATTCAAAAAATTTCATACTGACAAATCTGTTAGTGCCTTGTTTTTCAGAAGTATATTTATTTTTCAAGGCTTTCCAAATTTCTTGTGGTGATTTGATAGGACAAAATAAATCATATAAGCGATCAGAGAGAGAGAGTTTAAAATGAAGCCTCTACATCGAACTTCATCTTCTTCACGCCTTCTGCGAGATGCCTTGATCTCATCAGTGTCCTCATCAGTTGGATTTGGAATTGCAGGAAGATCCGAACTTATCTGGTATGTAATTCCAAGTTCAGTGAGCATGAACAGTAATTTGTCTTTCTAGTGAGTGAAGTTGTCGCCATCAAATCGATCTAGTTTGAACATCTTGTTAGAACCAGTAGCCTCCATTGCGGTCTTAAATTTCTTAAGATTGTTGGGATCTGCAGAAGATCAATTGGAGGCTTTGATAGTGTAGTCACTATCCTTAAGGTATTTATGCGCCCTCATTATTTTTCTTTCGGGTTGATGGCAAATTTCCTCCAGGATTTTACAAAGCAAGCATAGAAATTTCGGACGACAAGATCCAAAATTTTCCACAAGAACACATTAGAGAAAAATCATATATTTCATTTGGAAGAAACATGTATTTATAATACCTTAAGCACACTTTACGGTCTTGAGATTGCACCAGCGGGCCCGCTACCACCAGTGTTATTAGCTGAGCGGCTACCACATGACTCAGCGATGACTAGGGTCTTGAGATTGCACCAGCGGGCCCGCTAGGTGTTAGACCCGGGTGGCGGAGGGTCTTGAGATTTCGTCAGTGGGCCACGCTGACGGTAGACCCGAGTTGGATGGGACTAGCTATCCCTAACCCGGAGGGTTTCCTGAGACTAGTGGCCATCCTAGTCGATGGACCCGGTGATTTAATTGTTTTACACATCGTATGACTCATTAAACTAGTTTGTGGAGGCCGGTCTGGCCGAGTTTGCAGAGAGGGGAAGCCTGGCATGGCCGAACCCCCCTTTTGCATGTGCTTAGGCCTATAGCGGCCGAATGACATAAAGTTGTTAAGGGCAAATTCAGCCAGTGTAATTACTAAGTTGACTTGGCAAAATTGGTTAGCTTAAATTCCTAACTGAATTATATTGTCATATGTGTTACCTAACGGGGATTTAAGTGGAGGTTCGGAAGAACCGTTCACTGAGTTCCTCGTGAACTCACGGTTTATTGTGTTGTTTTTGCAGAGCCCGACCAGTGAGGTACGACCTGGTGGCATGGTGCAGCTGGAGGGTAGGTGGTGGCACAGGTCTCGTAGCAGGCGTCCAGGTAGTCGTAGTCGTGTCGTTTGAGTTGTTGGTCATGCATTGAGTGATCTTTGTAAAACATTTACTGCTTTCAAACTTGAAATGTTTCCTTGAAAAGTTGAGTTGCTTTCTTTAAGCTTAAAACTATTTTGACTTTAATAAAGTTTGGTCGCCGTTTTATTTCATGACTCTCTTGTTGGTCCAGTGTTGTTTCTATGTATGATTGGTCAGTGTATGTGGTAGGCTTCGGGGTACTGACATGTATCCTAGCCGGTCACGCGACCCTGAGTTAGGGCGTGACAATGGTCTCCATGAAGATATGTATTGTTAATATCAAGTTGGAATAAAAGTCAATTTTGAGAAGTAGCTAAAGCTATAAGGGTTCTAACAATTGTCATTTTCGAAACTAGGGCAAAAGTTTCTTGGTAATCTTCCCCTTCAACTTGTGTGGACCCTTTTGCTACCACTCTTGACTTGAACTTTTCAATGCTACCATCTGGTTTGTATTTGGTTCTAAAAACCAACTTACATCCTATTGCTTTCTTTCCCTCAGGCAGCTCACATAGAATCCATGTTCCATTCCTTTCCAGAGCATCAAGTTCTTTATGCATAGACTCTATCCATACCTTACTTTGGATAATTTCACCATATGTTTGGGAATCTCTATTTTGTCTATGTAAGTAAGGAAGCTTTTGAGGTCCTAAGGTATTTTGGTTAGGCTCATGTAGTTTTGAAAAGGATATGGTGAGGTACTATGGCTGTTTTTAGGTGTAGTAGATGAGGTTAATGAGCTGCAAAAGTGAGGTTGAGGTCATGGAGCTTTATGGGTTTTTGATGTATTCTTTTGCTTCTTCTAACATGAGGTTGATGATTGTCAAGTGAAGATGGCTGATGATTATCAAAAGAAGGAATTTTGGAACTGACATGCTTATTTGCAGTGAGGTGCTCTTCTTCATCATCATTTCTATTTGAGATTTAAGATGACTCACTATGTGTGGATGACTCAACTAGATATTCATCTGGTTGTTTGGATGAATTTCTTTCATGTGGAGATGAACTGCAATTGTCACTATCGAAATGAGTGATAGGGATAGGGAAAATGGTTTTTGATGGTGATGAATTGTCAAAAGGATAAATGTGTTTAGCGAATGTTACATTTCTTGAAATGACAATGGAGTGAGTTCTTATGTCATAGACCTTATAGCCCTTTTTGCCATATGGATACCCTATGAAAACACATTCCCTGGCTCTTTCATCAAATTTGAGTCTTCCTTGTTTGAGAGTGTTGACATAACACAAGCAACCAAAGGACCTTAGGTGTGCTAGGTTTGGTGCTTTCTGATATAATTTTTCATAGGGACTCAAGTTTCCTATGATAGAGCTTGGAATCCTGTTTATAAGGTATGTGAATGTTAGAATGCAATCACCCCAAAAGGATAGAGGAAGCTTGGATTGATACTTGAGACTTCTGGCTACATTTAATAGGTATCTATGCTTGCGTTCTACTATGACATTTTGTTGAGGAGTTTCTACACAAGAACTCTGGTGGATAATGCCCTGATTAGCTAGGTAAGTATTTAGGACCATATTAAAGAACTCACTTCCATTGTTAGATCTTAGAATTTTGATGTTCTTCTTGAACTGGTTTTGCACAAGCTTAATGAAATTGATGACCAAGTTAGGAACTTAATTTTTGGTGGAGAAAAGAAATGTCCAGCAACATCTAGTATAGTCATCCACAATAGTTAAGAAATATCTACTTCCATCATAGGTAGGAGTCTTATGAGGGACCCACACATCAAAATGAACTAGCTCAAAAATTTCAGAAACTTTATTTGAACTTTGAGGAAAAGGTAAAGCACAATGTTTGGAAATAGGACATACATTGCAGTACAATGAATCTGCTTTGTCTTATTCAGGGATTACATTTGACATCTTTTTCATTTTGTCTACTGATGCATGTCCTAAACGCATGTGCCATAAAGAAAAAGAATTCAAAGAGACTTTGGAAGCAAAGATATTTGTCTCATTTGGATGTTGACCTGACGGTTTGGATGCTCCATTCATATAGTACAGCCCATTTTCCTCTCTAGCACTCTCCAAAGTTTTCTTCAAGATGAGGTCCCGTATGATGAAGTTTTCAAGGTTAAAAGTGATGAAACAGTTCAATTCTTTAGTGAGCTTGCTCACAGACAATAGGTTGAATCTAAAGGATGGTACTGACAATGTGTTGATGAGTTTGACATGTTTGTTTATATGAGTTGTTCCTATTTGGGTTACACTTGTGGAGGTTCCATTTGGTAATGATACTTGGCTATTTTGGATGGGGATGGAAGGACTATCTAAGGTGATGTTAGCTGAAGCAATGTGATCCGTGGATCCACTGTCCACAATCCAGGCATTAGATAATGAATAAGCAGATGAACAAAAAGGAATACTTGTTATACCTGCCATGTTCATATAATGTTGACTTGAGCTGCTTTGATTTATCATGCTTAGTAGGATTTTGTATTGATCCTCAGTGAAGCCTCTAATCTTCTTCTCCTGTTCAGAATTGATTTCTCTTGCATTTTCAACTTGGTCATTGTTGTTAATCATTGACACTTGTACATTGCTTGCCAGTTTATCACTTGCCATGCTGCCATCACTCGGCTCATTCATCTTCATTTTACCTTTGTAAAACTTGTGACCATGGGGGAAACCATGAAGTTTGTAACACACATCTTTGGTGTGTCTGGGTCGTTTGCAGTACTCACGGAACTTCTTATTGTTATTCTGAAACTTGTTTTTTTCAAACCTTTGATTGTAATTCTGGTTCTGATAGTAGCTGTTGAGAGCCACACTGTCAATTCCTTGACTTATGCCTGCTCCGACATGCCTCTGTGTTTCTTCCTGCTCAAGCATAGAGTATACTTGAGCTATTGATGACAATGGCTTCATTAATAGAATTTGGCCTCTAATTCCCACGTAAGACTCATTGAGTCCCATTAGAAATTGCCTAAGTCTGGCCTTTTCCATATTTTCCTTGCCTGTCTTACAATTGCAGTAAGAACCTGCATCTACTGCGTCAAGTTTATCCCAAAGGCCCTTCAGTTTTATGCAATACATGGAAATAGTCATGTTGCTCTGTCGGATGTTGCTATTTTGTAATTGTATGTCGAAAACCCTGGGTTCATTGCAGCGAGCACCGAACCGATCCTCTAAATCGCTCCACATAGCATGAGCTGACTTGGCGTAGATTACGCTTGGGCTCAAATCAGGAGTAATTGAATGCAAGATCCATGAGCGGACCATATCATTGCATCTTCTCCAGAGCTTATGTTGATGTGAAGCTTCGTCCGGTTCTTCGATGGCCCCAGTGACGAACCCTAATTTATTCTTCGTCGAGAGGGAAATCAACATTAATTCCCTCCAAGGCAAGTAATTTTCATGACCTTTCACTACAATATTTTGAACCTATAGGAACGACTGAAAACCGTTCCCAAAACATAAAAAATCGTTCCTATAGACCTATGGGAATGGTTTCCCCATGTGTACTCAAATCAGTCATTCCTATAGGCGAAGCTTATGGGAACGGTTCTGAATAGTGTTCTTATAGGTCACGCTTTTATAGGAACGATGGGAAAATTGTTCTTGTAAACCTACAGGAACGGTTGCGAATAGTGTTCCTGTAGGACACATCTATAGGAAAGGTTCTCAAACCGTTCCTATAGGTAAAGCTTATAGGAACGGTTATCGAACCGTTCCTATAGGCAAAGCTTATAGGAACAGCTACCGAACCGTTCCTATAGGCCGAAACTATAGGAATGGTTTTCGAACTGTTCCTATAGTTTGCTTATGGGAACAGTAAGACAATATTCTTATAATAGACAACCATAAAATTTCACAAACGTTTAAATATAAATTTCATTCATAAACGTAGATTTCAAAACATAAATTTCATTGATAAATGTAAAACATATTTAATTGTTGACTCAAAATAACAATATTCACAATTAAAGTACTACGACTATCAAGTCTAATAAAGTTCGCAAATAACATTGAAATTAATCTATCAAGCCTAGCATTCCCTTTCCAAATTAGCCAAGCCCTCTTGATGATCATCTCCTCCATGAAATTCATCTTTCATCTCCTCCCAATTCATCATTTTTCTGTACATATCAATTAATAATTAAAAATAATCAAAAGACTCCATAATCATATATTAAACTAAAATGACCTAATTTTGAGGATGATGTGTGGAATTGGAAGAACCAAAGATGCTATTGACATCCCTTGGAGTAGTTGGTGGTGCCAACAACGCTGTTATAGCCTCTATGTCCAAATTTGAGTTTGCCTGTGCAATAAATATCTTCAAAAGAGATTGCATTCCTTGCATTTGGTGTTGCATCTAGTTTCGTTTCTCTATCATTATTGCTTGTCTCTCTTCCATTTTATCATGTTGCTCCTTCAAAGACTTTACCTCATGATCATGTTTTTTTCTGCATTGCTGTCATTTCTTCATTTTTTTTAAGATTATAGATGTAATTGTTCCTCCACAGCAATGCACCCTCCTCGACTTCTCTTTCCCAAACATAGATTGAAAGGCCTCAGCAGCAGGTTTCCCATCATGCTCAACCATGGTTTTAAGCTTTTCCTAAAATGTACATTTAGTAATGTTAGTGATAATAATAAATAATTAAGTTAATCAATAGCTAAAAGAAAAACTCACAATTGCCTCTTCGGTTTCATCATCTAAGGATTTTTCGTCCTTAGTCCGAGTTTCAACAAACATCTCAACTTGACTGAGTTCTTCATTCTTCTGAGCATGCTTTATATAAATCACAAGAATGAGTTAAAACATAATATCGACATTACTTTAAAATTCAAAATATGAATCTATTTATGCAAAAAAATATTACCAATTTATCTTTTATTACAGAAAATCTTTTATTGTCCATCCGATGCCTCCATTTTTGCTGTGATCTATTAAATCTATTTTGTTGGCACATATCCTACATCAATAACAAAGAGACTAATTATATGCAACCAGAAAAAATTTAGAAGTATCAATGCATAACCATATATAAAAAATAGCTTGTTTATATTATAATTTTATTTAAAACCCTAACACCATAACTGTAGCAAACAATATAGTATTATAATCAAAGCTACTTACTTGGATGGGTTCATTTGCTTGAAGTGTTCGAGAGGAATGTCTGTAGGTTGATTTTTTATCCTCTCGCTGTATGTTGTGTAATTGTCAAAATATTCCTTCTTGATTTCTGATTTGTGTTTCCTCCAAGCTTCATCCATAATTTTGAATACAACCCCTTTTCCTATTTTCGAAAGGATAAATTTTTCTACAAAGTGAAGCAAAACAAGCATTAATATTGACATACAGATGTAAATGAACAATATAAAAAACTATCATACATTGATATATTTCCATATGTCATCCTTGTTTGGTACGGCCTTCCAATTGGTGTAAATCAAGGGACACCAATCTAAATTTCGTGCCACAGTTCCTAAAAATTGACTCAAGTCTGAAATAGCTTTCTCATTGGGCCCAACTGGTTGTGCTTCACTATTGAAAATTATTTCTTGTCGCTCCTCTAGCGATCTTCCATGAATTTTGTAGCACATTGTCTTCCCTCTTGCTTTCTTTTTTGGTATTCCTAATTGACATAACAATAATGATTTAAACATAAGCTAATTATAAAATTTCATATAATGACATAATATACATTCAGATGTATCGTGTTCCGGCTCATCGGGTATATTGTGCTCTTTCTCAACATTTGCTTCCTCTTCCAGCTCATCAAGTGTATTGTGTTCTTCCTTAACTTGGTCCATGTCTCTATATTCCTCTTCTAGTTGATCTTCTTCTAGCACTTGCATACCCATCTTCTCACGATATTCAACCACTGACATTGATGGACACAAAGGTGCAGTCTTTGTCTTCTTCGTTGCATACCCATCTCCTTGCTCATGGTTAACTTCTCTTTATTGATCTTGAATGGTTGACCTTTTTTGCTGCTGCACTTGGGTAGAACTTTGATCTTGAATGGTTAGTCTTTGTTGTTGTTGCACTTGAGAAGATCTTGTATTGAAATTGGAAGGAACTTTCTTTTGAGTAGACGATGTGGGTTTAGTGATGGCTGCATTAATTGATTTTTTTCCTCTATCTTGAATATAATTGGAAATGGCCTGTCTCATAGTAGAAACACAAGGTTGAGTGGGGACTACATTCTTTGGCTTTTCATAATGTATTTTTCCTCTCTTTTGCACATTGATATTCTTCTTATTGGCCTCTGAAGCATACCTTTTCAGCACAATATGTTTGTTTTCAGGTTGACTCATTGAATTTAACTTCTTATTATGTTCAATCATTTCACATTTAATTTTGTAATGCTTGGCCGCTAACTCTTTGCTTGACTTTGCTTGTAGTGGAAAGTTCATATCACTTCCTTGTATCATCTCACTGCATAAATCATAGAAAACTTTTTAATTTTTATATAATCATCCAAATTCCATAAGCAATAAATAAAAAATAACATACTAAATTATATATATATACTCACTTGATCCACAATTAGAGTTTCTTCATTCATGAGAAATCTTACTTGTGTTGCAAAAGTGCAAATCTAAGATTGTACTTCTTGTCCTTTCACATGTTCAAAGTTCAAACCATGAAAGGACCTCGTTATGCCAAGAAGGTTTTTTTATCTAAATACTAACACAACGAAAAGTTATTTTATTGGAAAAAGCATTAAGATAGAAAAATAAATATAGCCAAATGAATCTATGAAACAACATGTAAGGGCCTGAAAGGTGGCAACTTAGCAATCAACTGTCTCAAACTGGTGGCAAGAGCTCCTAGAATTTACTTGATTATTGTAGGTAACACTGGCAACATGTATCAGCTTCCAAGAAGATGTCGTCGGTAAGTCTACCTACTACAAAATTATCAGTGCATAATTGGTAAGACTAGTCATTTCAATTGTCACAGTAGACCAAACAATTATGAGCTTCTTAGGATACTGATACCTGATATCAGGTATCAGTAATATCAGGATATTGATATGAGTATCCTGATATCAGGATTTGCCTATCGCAACATCAATATCAATATGTATCCTGATATCAAGATACTGATATGAGTATCCTGATATCACGATACATCAAACTGGACTAGAGAGTATCCTGAGTATCATGATACACAAGATACTCATATTGAAACAGTAGAAAGTTTAAATGGTGCTATTTGAACTCATGAATAGCAGGTACAACAACATCTGGATTACTATGTTATCTAGCAGACCAAACACCTAACCATGACACCAACATATCAGAGAAAATGAGCAACAGACACATCACAATACAAGTACAACAAAATTGTCTCTTGACAACCATCAGAATATCCTATTAAGCAACAGAGCTCAGATATCTAGAAAGTGAGAAAATAGTTTCTTTTTCTTTGCGGTTAACTTCTTGGTCAGTATGCTCATGTAAATGAACAAAAATCAGCAATTAAGTGATTCATTCTAGCTCATAAGACCTGTGAAACTAGAAGCTATCAACAGCTTAAAGCAACTTACTACTAAGAAGCATGAAAAGAAAGAAATGAGTAAAAGCAAAAAGAGAGAGAAAGAGATTCAGATTCACACGATGAATATGTCAAGTTAAAGTTTCCTGCAATTAGCTCAACTATAACTCAATGGGAGTGAAGACTATCCTACATTGATTGGATGATGATGATATTCTTGAGCAACTACATCATGCCATACATGAAGCTAAATTGAGAAATCACTTGTTTTCTTTGCATCTGAAGACTGATCTAGTTCACTCAAATTTATAGACACCTTAATGCCCTCACAAGGTCTTAACAAAATCAATAGGAATTCGAGTGTTCCACCTTGGACATTTCAGATGCCATGTTGCCAAGTTCCAGGATAAAATTCAGTCTATTCTTCAAAATAATTGAATAATTCAATCATAAGTCATTAAAGACACAGGTCATCAGTAATAATTACATTCTTCTCATGATATTCCTTTGTTTATCTTCAGCACAATAATAACAGTATTTTCTCAAAAAAATATATAATAATAGCAGTGTGACCAAATGGACATCTAGAAGAGGTTGTAAATAAATAACAAAATGACGGAAAAAAGGAAGTGCTAAAGCATAACACATTGCTATGCTTTAAAGTTAAATTTGTCACAACATTTTCTTAGCTGATGAAAATCATTGCTACTCTATTGAACTAATCAATGACAAGAATGCATTTCATAACAAATAGGTGTCACTAATTTTTTCTTTTATGAATAAAGTTAATTGATAAAATTGGCACAGTTTTTAAGATATACGAATATGAAAATTTATCTCCTACCAGCGTTCAATGAGGCTAACTTTGTATAACTTGCTCATGAAATTCTTGAAGGCTAAGGATATTGAGTCCCCCTTAGAGGAAAACAAAAATAGTGATCAAATAAACAGACAAGTATGCTTGACATGCTCAATACTAGTAGGCTAGTACTTATGTAGGAATATGCATTATGATAATGTCAACTATGAAATAAAGATAAAATTTGACCTGACATGTGACAAAAACACATCCTCACTTTATCTAGAAAATGAAATGTAAAGGGTGAACCCATGCATGAAGCAATCCCATTTTTATGGGCTCTGGGGAGAATTGATGTATGCAGTCTTTTTCCTATTTTTTGCATAGAGATTATTTTCGTGGCTCGAACCCATGACATCCTTATCACAAGTGAGGTAACTTTACCATTACACCAAAATCACCCTCCAACTAGAAAATGAAATGTGATAACAAAAAACATTATTATTTTATCTAGAACTTACAGTAAATTTCCATCTCATCTCTGTCAGCCAAAAACCAGGAAAGAGATAAAATTAATTCTCTCCAACTAACAAACTGTATCATGTTTTCTCATTCATCAACTATAGTGCTTGCGTCAACCCCACATTCACAACAAATAAGCAAACAAGTTGTTGCCCCTTTTCTATGGTAAATAATATATGCACATCAGTAGCACTGAAAACAATTAAAATTGAAACTTAACTTCAAATGAACATAAACCTTTTTATTCATCCACTAACATCCTAAAAATAAGAACATGAATAATTCACCTAATCTTTAACTCCAAATTAAACAACTTGAATTGTTCGGTCTCCTTTGCGTACATCAGCAGCTAGCGTCAAATTGTAGCCTACACAAGAAAGATGAAGGAAAGAAGAATCTCCCGTTGCGCAAGATAAAATTCAATTAAATTGATTTCATGCCACAACATAAGCAGCCAGCAGAGTGATTTATAAAAGAATTATGCTTCCAATCTCTACAACAAAAATGCTTCAGTCCCGCATAAGAGCTTGCACACAAAATGGAGCTCCATTTAATCAACTCCACAATGACAAAATAACAAAAATCCATCACCACGAAGCTCCGCTACATTTTCATAGCTCTTGCTAAATGCAAATCCTCGTCAACGTCTCCTTGCGTCAATTGACCAGCAAAAGCTATGTCACCTCTAAATAAGTGAAATATGAAATAGCGGTTAAAAAATTCACCAACCAATTATAACTACATCCCTCAAGTTTTGACCATGTATCAGGCTTACATATCGAGGGCCCTTTTGTTCCCGCCCATAACCATGGCAAAGGAGGCATCAATGGCCAATAACTCTCATCCTGAATGAAAAAAAAATGAAAAAATTAAGAGAGGAAACACCCATGTTTACTATTATATCTAATGAATGCCAGCTCATGAGCTACAGAGAGGAAACACCCATGTTTACTATTATATCTAATGAATTCCAGCTCATGAGCTATAGCACCCCTCTCCCGGAGAACGGGAAAAGGCCCAACAAACCTAGGGCTCAGCTTTCCTTTCTTCTCTAATCGAACTACCCCCTTCATGGGGGGACCTTCAGAAATACTAGGTCGCCTTCCACAAATCCAGCTCTCTGGCCTTCTTGTCAACATATATTTTTTGGCGACTCTGAGCCGCCAACAATCTTTCCCTTATAATTTTCACCTTCTCCACCGCTTCCTCAACCAGATCAGGACCCACCACGAGTGATTCTCCGGCCTCAAACCAGCCTACTGGAGACCTACACCTCCGCCCATACAACGCCTTGAAAGGAGCCATGCCAATGCTACTGTGATAGCTATTGTTGTAGGCGAACTCAATCAACGGTAGGAGTTTCTCCCAACCGCTAGACAGGCCTAGAACGCAGGCCCTCAGCATATCTTCCAAGGTTTGGATGGTTCTCTTTGACTGTTAGTCCGTTTGCCGATGGAAAGTTGCGCTGAAGCGCACTTGAGTACCCAAGGCTTCCTGGAAGGACTGCCAGAATCGAGCTGTGAACTGGGTACCTCGATGTCACGCCCCAACTCAGGGTACACGTGACCGACTAGGGTACGTGTCGGTACCTCGAAGCCTACAGTATGCACTGACCAACAACTCATAAAAATACAACCAGACTGATAGTGAAATCGTAAACAAAGCAATGGTACCAAACTATATTAGCTGTTTGAAAATATTTTAACCAAACCAAGTTCGAAACACCACAAGTTTTAAAATAACATCTAAAGGTTTTTCAAAGAACATCTCAATGTTTTACAAAACAACACAGTGCATACAAATGACTCTACTGAGACATGACTACGACTAATAACTGCCAGCTACAAGATCTGCACCCACGTCCGCCCTCCAATCGCACCATGCCACCAAGTCGTACCTCACTAGTCGGGTTCTGCAAAACAACAATAATGAAACCGTGAGTTCACGAGGAACTCTGTGAGCGATTCTTTCGAACCTCCACTTAAAACCTCGGCAAGATAACATATATAAGGTATGACATAAATAGGGAATTTAAATAAGATCACATCATAGAAGTTAATCAGTTTACCAAGACAGAAGAATGGATGAACCGGCCTCTTGGGCCCTTGTCCATTTCACCAGCTCGGCCACTAATGGCCTAAAAATATATATAGAAGGTTCAATTTTTCCCTCTACGTAACTAGGCCGGTCGGCCTACCCAAAACCAGCCCATAAAGGCATCTCAAATATGAATTTTCATGATTCGGATCCGTCGACTAGGATGGCCACTAGCCTCAGGAATCCTCCGGGTTAGGGATAGCTAGTCCCATCCAACTTGGGTCTACCGTCAGCGTGGCCCACTGACGGAATCTAAAGACCCTCCGCCACTCGGGTCTAACACCTAGCGGGCCCGCCGATGCAATCTCAAGACCCTATAAACTGCTGAGTCACGTGGTAGCCGTTCGGTTAATATCACTCCTCAGTAGACCATCTCAACCACAAGTAGAACCAGGTTGTGCAAGTTTTCATGTGGTTTGCTTTCCCGGCGTTGCCATGTTCGACCCTTCCCTTTGGGTCATACTACGAGGATATTGATATCCGCTAACCATCCCTAGTTGTAAAACCTAGTAAGTGTACTTGTCTCTAAGTTAAATGTCACAACTAGGTATCGAAACCGTTCTCTATAAAATTGTTAGAACTGACCGACTATGGATAAGTACTCAGCTTACCATTGTCAACGACACTTGCCAAAAATAATCATGAGCAACAATCATCATGTGAAAGCCGAATAAAAGATGTTAAATTCCATTAACTAAACCGATAAGGAATATGCAATAAACATAGCAACAATTAAACATAATATTTGAAAATTTATGAAACCTTTCATTTGATTCAGGTACCATAATCATCCTATCCATGTATGTATTAGCAAGAACATTTCCATAACCATGAGAATATAGATCTAAAGTTGCTATCAATTTCTAAGATGAACAACAATCACATAATAAAATTCGAATCTAACACTAAGCATTTAAGTAGTAATCAAGACGACATAACATGAAACCCAGCGTATAGATCCGAACAGTCCCGAATTTTTCACCCCTTTCCATTGCTCAGCCGACTCAAGTAGGGTAACACCCTGTTCGGCCGAGCCCTCTAAGGAAGATGGACATGTTTACGACAACAACACAAGCATCAATCGAAGATCTAAAATATAATGAACATAAAGCGATCCGCGAGTTGCAAGATGAGCAAGGAAATTGGGGAAAATTTTGGCATGACCTTTCCCCTTTTTCCTCCACTCGGACATCCCACAAAATGAAAAATAAATACATTTAAAACATAATATCACAGGTATACACATCGAGTAAAGTTCTAACACGAGAAAACACGTCGATTGGCAAGAAACTCGCGAAAGAGCCCCGATTTCAAAACTACTAGGGTCGACCACCTGCCTCCCTTCATAAACACACTAACCACTCACCTTGATTGGATCCCAACGTGACCTCGATGAAGACGAGCTCCAATTTCCTCAAGTGTCGACGTGAACTCGGCGCCGACAGGATCCCTCTCGCTCCCCCTTCCTCTTAGGTTGCGTGCGGCTCTCCTATTGAGCCGCAAGACTGGCTTGGGTGAGGGGTTTTATTCCCGTCATCCAATGACTCATTTACCCCCGATCACTTACTTACCTCCTCATCTGACTCCACCTAACCAGGATCGAGTCCCGACTCGATCTGCGAACTAAAACTCAAACCAAACTTGAGACAACCAATATGCTCATCCACTCAATCACCAACATTTAGTTATGATTTAAATTAATTTTACCTGCTATTCGAGGCGATCACGCGACTCGACCCGGCTAGCTCCCGACTCGATGGGATGCACCACAAAAAAATTTATATTAGGAAACCCCGGGTATTACACTCGACAAGATATAATCATCACTGGGGTACCATGGTATGCGACAATCTTGTACAAGAATAGTCTGGCATACTGCTTAATAGAAAAGGTGGTCTTGACTGGAATGAAATGAGCGGTCTTTGTCAACTGATCTACCACCACCCAAATAGAGTCAAATCCGTTCCTTGACTTAGGCAGCCCTGTCACTAGATCCATACTTCCACTCAGGAACTTCGAGGTTTTGCAGCAGCCTTGCAGGCTTTAGGTGTTTGGCCTTCACTTGCTGGCAGACCAAATACTTGGATACGAACTCTGCTACCTCCCTTTTCATGCCCTTCCACCAGTAATGCTGCCTTAAGTCTCGGTACATTTGGGTGGCTCTCGGATGCATCATATAACTGGATAGATGCCCCAGCTCCAGAACCTACCTGCGCACCTCTGCCATGTCAGGCACCACTATTGTATCTCTGAACCTTAAGACACCCTCTGAGTCCAACTTGAAACCATTCTCTACATCGCCTCTATGCACTAAGTCTTTCATTAGGGCACAGAAGGCGTCCTCCCTCTGAACGGTACGCAACATATCCACCAGTGTGGATTGTAACCACAGATGCGCCACTAGGGCACCCGACGCTGACACTGCTAGAACTGCTCCCTCATCCAAGCACAGTGCCAAATCTCACGCTAGCGACATCCTCCTGACTGCCAAATGGGCTAGGCTGCCCATGGACTTCCAGCACAGTGCATCTTCCACCACATTGGCCTTGCCAGGGTGATACAAGATGGTACAATCATAATATTTCAAAATTTCGAGCCATCTTCTTTTCCCTAAATTGAGCTCCTTTTGGGTGAGCAAGTACTGGAGGCTTTTGTGGTCGGTATAAATCTCACAAGCCTCACCGTACAAGTAGGGGTGCCATAGCCTCAGAGCAAACACTAATGCCGCCAGTTCTAAATCATGTGCTGGGTAATTCTTTTCATGCACTTTCAACTGGCGAGATGCATAGGCGATCACCCTGCCATACTGCATCACAACATAGCCCAGGCCAACCCAAGAGGCATCACAGTATACCACAAATCCTCCCGAGCCTGAAGGTACAGTCAAAATTGGTGCTGACGTCAGACATTCTTTGAGCTTTAGGAAACACTCCTCACACTTCCCGTCCCAATCAAATTTGACCTTCTTCTGGGTTAATCGAGTCAGAGGAGCTGTAATTTTTGAGAAATTTTCCACAAACTTTTTGTAATATTCGACTAACCCCAAGAAACTGCGGACTTTAGTCACACTGGTCGACCGCTTCCGGTCCTTTACCGCCTCTATCTTGGTGGGATCCACACTGATTCCTTCCTTGGACACTATATGACCTAGGAATCCCACACTTTGTAACCAAAACTTACACTGGTAAATTTGGCATACAAAAGATGTTTTTTGAGGGTTTCCAGAACCATCTTCAAATGCTCGGAGTGCTCCTCCTTGCTCTTGGAATACACCAAGATGTAAGGTTTAAAATACCGCCCGAAACGGTATATACCGGCCGGTATATACCGGCCGGTATATACCGGTTTTTGAGATTTTCGGTATTCGATATACCCGGTTTTGAAAAAACCGGGTATATTATGTATACCGGGCGGTATATAGCGGTATGATGCGATATACCGCCCGGTATGGGCGGTATATGCTCATACCGCCCGGTATGGGCGATACCGGGCGGTATGTCACGGCAATGCCACATGGGGAATCATACCGCCCGGTTTGGGCAGTATATATCAAATACCGCCCGATATCGTGCGGTATTTGATATATACCGCCCAAACCGGACGGTATTACATGCATACCGGGCGGTATACCGCCCGGTATGATCAATAGTGACCCCAAACGGCTCTATAGCCGTTTGGGGCAGATTTGGGTTGTTTTGGGGGCTATATAAATCCCCCAAAACACTTCTTTCATCCTCACTCACCCCTCTACCCATCTAAATTCTCAATCTCTCTCAATCTCTCTCTTTATTAATTTCTACGTCGAAATTCTATCGAAATGGTGCCGAAATCTCAAGCCGACCCCGCATGGCAGCACGGTACTCGGTTGGAGAAGGCTCATCACTGGCAATGCCACCACTGTAATATGATTTCACGTGGTGGAGGCATCACTCGATTGAAGCAACACTTGGCCAGAGGATATTCCGACGTCGTCAATTGCGCCAAAGTACCGCCTGAAGTCCAGAAGATGTTCAAAGCGCAACTCAACAACAAGAAGGAGCTACGTCTTAAGACTGCAGCTCAACAAGCCGAGTTCGACCGACGAGCTACCCAAGATGTCAGCGGTGGCCATTATGAGGCTCGAGGTGGCGATAACGACGAGGATCCAGAACTTGAAGCCGGCATCCGAGCTTCATTGGAGCATGCTGAATTCGAACGAGAACAGATATATTATCCCGGATCTCAATTTGAATATGGCGGCGGCAGTGGCAGCGGTGGGATAAGCAGCGTCGGCTCAACATCGGCTGCCGGAGCAATGGACCGAAGCGGTCCAATTCCCTCCGGTCCAATTCCCTCCGGTCCTTATATTGGTCGGAGTTCTAGCATGAGAGCACCTCAAACTCAGAGCAGAGGAAGCAGTAGAGGAGGCCTTCGTGGATTCTTCACAAACCTCGGAGCAAGTGGTAGGAAAACTAATGTTGATATTTCTGATCTTGATCCCAGGGCATTTCCTCCTTCATCGGCAAAGCAACAATGCATAGACGATATGTACGGCAAGTCGAAGAAGTGGGAGTTGGGAAAAGCCATCTCCAAATGGTTCCACTTCAGCCGGATTCACGCAAATGCAGCCAACAACCCGTACTACCGAACTATGGTGTCTACCATCCAAAAGGTAGGCCCAGGTATTACTCCTCCAACTCCGTATGAAATTTCAAGACCTTTCCTTGAAGAAGAGGTCAAGGAAATAAATCAATGGATCGACAGAATCAAGCGGCAATGGGGGGATTACGGATGCACTTTGATGTGCGATAGTTGGACCGGTCCAACCCGAATGAGCATCATCAACTTCCTCATCTATTGCAACAGGAGGGTTATCTATCACAAGTCGGTGAACGCATCCGATGAAGTCCATAGTTCTCTCTACATCTCGAAGCTGATGAAGGAGGTGATCGAGGAGAATGGACTCGAGAACTTTGTTCAAATTATAACCGACAACGGAGCTAATTTCAAAAGGGCTGGTGAGATAATTGAACTTGATTATTCTCACATATATTGGACTCCATGTGCAGCGCATTGTGTAGATCTAATGATGAAAGATATCGGTGATATATCGATGGTGAATAAGACGGTAAAAAAGGGGCAACAAATTACGCGCTTCATATATAACCACACATGGGTACACGCCCTTATGAGAAAATTTACAGAAGGTATTTATTAAAAATAATTTATAGTATTTATTTATTAATTAGTTTAGGTGATAATTACTAATAATAATTTCATATTTTAGGTGATATTCTTCGATCGGGAGCGACTCGTTTTGCAACCAATTTCATCGCATTAAGGTCGCTCCAACAACGTAAGGCGGGCCTTCGATCAATGTTTACGAGTGAGGAATGGTCTACATCAAGATATGTCGGAACTAATGATGGAAAGCAAACCGAGAAGAACGTCCTCAACACGCGATTCTGGGATCACGTTGCGGAGATAGTCGTCGCCGTAGAACTATTGTACAAGGTTCTACAACAGGTGGAGATAGAAAAGACGCCTCAAATGGGTCATCTCTACTACTACATCCATCAAGCACAAGAAGAAATCAAGAGGGTGTTGATTTCGGAGACCAAGTATAAACCCTTCATCAACATTATCTCCCAGAGGTGGGAGGATCAAATGGGTCGTGACATACACATCGCGGGTAATTTTTTATTTAATTTTCTAAAATTTATTTAATTTTAATTCATTATGCTAAATTACTTATTAAATTGATAATTTTTTGTAGCGTATTATTTAAATCTCGCATACCAGTATCGTTATGATCTTGGAACGACGGATAGTTTCTTATATCCGCTTCGCAAGGTCATACAACGAATGTCGGCAACAACCAGAGAAGCGGCACAAGCTCTAAATGAATCAAAATATTTCCGAGATTCAAGTGGCAATTTCGGAGATCCATTTGCAATATCGTGCCGAGATTCTATGGATCCAGGTAGATATAATTTTTTTCAATTTATTTATTAATGATAAAATTGGTAATCTCGTTACTAAAATTAATTTTAAATCTATTGCAGTTGAATGGTGAATGCAATTTGGAATCGAAGCTCCAACCCTTCGGAAGATTGCAACACGTATCCTCTCGCAAACCACATCATCAAGTGGATGCGAGAGAAATTGGTCGACCTTCTCCTTAATTCATACCAAGCCGCGCAATCGGCTTTCATATGCCCGATTAGAGAAGCTAGTATATGTTCATTACAACATGCGGCTTCGAATACTGACATTACAAAACAAAGATATTTGACATGTAGATCCGTTCGATGTTGAGTTCGTCCAAGACGATACGGACCCGATAATTGATTGGTGGAGTGCAATGGAGAGCGACCAGCCTCTTCTTGATGAACCAGGCGAACCACCTCAGCCTTCACCAATTATATCTGATGCACTTGAGTCTGAGAGCCAACCAGAAGACATAGCCATTACTCCCTTGGACTCTCAACGAATTCGGCAAGCAAGACGCCGATCCAAATCAGACTCTCCATCTTCCCGATCAAAGGGAAAAAAGAAGGCAACACCTTCAAAGGCAAAAAGTAAAGCCAAAGGTAAACGACCAATTGATCCTTTGGAAGCGATTGCAGAAGCAGAAGAGGACGAAGAAGACGAGCCCTCCATTCATAGCAGTAGCAGCACAAAAGACGGAGGAGATGATGATGATGATAGAGCTGGTGGAGAAGACACCGTCGTGCCATCAACATTGCCATATGATGATCCATGGACAAATGAGCAATACTTCGATCACGCCACCCAAGATGATGACCGTGGTGCTAGTACCGGACAAACAACTCAGGTGTACAAGAAGAGAGGCTCGCGTCGAAGAGGTGGACCGACAGCTTTGTAAGATTACTATCATGATATGATGAGTAGTTTGCAAGAGGTTTCTGAATCCACCTACTCTGTATCCAGTACCTACTCAACTGATGATACAGGGTCTAGTTCTTGGAAACCCAACAAAGAAACGCTAATGTCAATGTGGTATAATGGATACCAAGGCATTATGCCATGGGAAAATTTCCAAATATGGGCATTAGAGAACTACAGTGTTGACCTTAGCCGTGTATGTCCCGAAGCCGAAGATATGTATGGGTACGACGGACGTTATTCGTCCGCATTTTAAAAATTGTATTCATGTATTTGACATTTGAATATTAATTTTAAGCATTTCTTCATCAGTTATGTGTTATTGGAGAATTGGAGTTAGTTCTTAAAAAAAAAAAAAAAAAAAAAAAAAAACAACCGGCTGGTATGCATTTTCCATACCGGTCCGTACCGTGTGTCGGTACGGTACGGTACCGGTACCGGTACCGGTCGGTGACCAAAACCGGTACCGGTCGGTGACCAAAACCGGTACCGGGTACCGAGATTTTAAATCATGCCAAGATGTCATCAATAAAGACAATCAAAAATTTGTCCACGTATTCTTTGAACACTCTATTCAGAGTTTTGTCCCTATTCTTCGGACTGCCCTCTTTCCCCCGCCCTTGGCCTCGGCCCCAACCCCGGCCTCAGCCTCGGCCCCAGTGCTATGTCGAATTACTGCCATTGTCACTCAGTGGAGCATTGTGAGTCTCCATTACACTATCATAGAGAAAAAAAAGAAACAATTCTCTCGTTAACATAAACAATTCATTCAACTGTAATTTAAATTACTAACCGCATGGTGCGCAGAGTGTAGTCATGGTTGCCAAATCTCGTAGCATACCTATACTGTATGTCGACACGCTAGCATATGTCTCATACGGTACCCAACTCCTAGTCGTAGTCAAGATCTAACCAAAAGCTCTGATACCAACTTTGTCACGCCCCAACTCAGGATTACGTGACCGGCCATGGTCTATATTCTACCCTGAAGCTTACCACATACACTAAATAATAAGATACCGATAATACACGCTATCCCGAAAACATGCGAATAAAAACAACGATGCAACTTTTATTTAATTTTTAAAGAAGGTTCAACGATTTTAAAAGAGTTGCAAAACAAACCAGCTATAAAAACAACCAGCTCGAGTTAAAGTCGAATACATGTTACCTACGACTACGACTACTGGACGCTGCTACGAGATCTACGCCACTGCCTGCACTCCAGCTGCACCATGACTCCAAGCCTCACCTCACTGGTCGGGCTCTGCAAAAATAAGAGAGATAAACCGTGAGTCCACATGGGACTCAGTGAGCGGTCCTTCCGAACCTCCATATAAATCCCCAATAATAACATGCATATAAGTCAGCAATTTATAGTTATAGGGATCCAATCTAGTCATGATATGACGACCGGCTGAAAGGCCAACCTGTATAAACCATGCACCCGGCTAAAATAATCCCTTACACCACAAGAGAATAATCCAGCTGCACGGCCCACATATCATATAAGGAAGGTCAAACAATCACCGGGCCGTCGACTAGGATGGTCAACTAGTCTTAGGAACCCACCGGGTTAGGGATAGCTAGTCCCACCAAACCCGGGTCTACCATCAGCGTGGCCTACTGACGGAATCTCAAGATCCTATGCCACCCGGGTCTAACACCTAGCAGGCCCACTGGTGCAATCTGAAGCCCCAAATCACCCGCCGAGTCAAGCATTGCTCATTCTGACTGTTCATGCTTCTCAGCCGACCATCGCAAGCACAGTACACATACAAAGTGTTCTAAAGTTTCCTTATTTAAAAATCCCGGGCATTCACTCGTACTCGGTTCCGTTATTCTGGGGCATACCAGTCGTACACTATTGTTCGCTGGTCGTTCCCTAAGTGTGAAACCTAGTTTGTCTACATTCAAGTTTCTCCGAATAATTAAGCACCCTAGAATTTCCTTATAGTCATCTAGCGTCAATCGCCAGATTTCTTAAGTGTAAATTACAGATCGTGAGTGTAGAAATGTCTGAATACAGTTACGTCACAGCACATAAATTATAAGAGAATCATTCGACAACTACTATCATAATTATCCACATGATTTCTACCACAACATGATTAAATTCTGCATTTAACAAGATATTCCAGCAAGGTAAGCAATTATCTCACAAGGTAACAATTGAGCATATATATTAGAAATTAATGAAACATTCCCATGATTCACATGCCATACTATGATCCTATCCATGTATGTACTACCAAGAACATTTCCTTATAATATACTAATCTTGATCCATCACTACCAAAGTTTCATATACTATGTGAGTAATCTACAACATAAAAATATGATTTAGCACCCTACATGTAAACATAAAACATAACAAGCCCTTTTCTCTCCCTAATACCCACTCGGCTGAGCCTACCCAAGGCTGTTTATGCTCAGTCGAGAGCGAGCAGGGTAGGGAAGTAAGGTTTTGGCCATGGTTGAGAAGAATCAAGTCATCAACCGTGAGAGAAACTCAATCCGAGGGCTTCCGACCACTTTAGGAAATTGAGAAAAAATTCGGCATGACCTTCCCCCTTTTCCCTTCATGTGGTGGGCCCTAATCATCGAGAAAAATGATGAGAAAACTTCGTGCAAACAACATAAATCTTGGAAGAACATCGGTGAGTCGACAGAATTTACTCAAGAAATCAGAGAAAACCCTTAAACCTAGGGTCGGCTACCCGCCTACCCTACATAACAAGGTTCGATCCACTCATCTTGATGAAGAAGAAGAATAGACGAGCGATGGTGATCTCACTTTTTTTGACGGCGGCACGAATCTGACGCCGTCTCCTGACTTCCCCTTCCTCCCTCCCCTTTCTCGGCTACGTGCAGCTCCAATGATGAGCCACACGGCTAGGGATGAGGGATTTATTCCCTCATCTTCACTTGACCATTATGCCCCTCCTATTCAATTAGCCCTAACTCGGCTCAATCCTAGTCCGATTCGAGCCCCGATTCAATCCGTATACACGATTTTGCTAAATTATTAGGACTTACCGGTTCTTCAAACAAGGAAGGATAGCGCTCTCTCATGTCTCGTTCAACCTCCCAAGTGTCTTCCTTCTCGGAGTGGTGCTCCCATCTAACATTTACCAGGGGGATTTATTTGGACCTCAACTTTCTAATTTGGCGGTCGAGGATCTCCACCGGCCTTTCCTCGAATGAGACAGCCGAATCCACCTCAACAATAGAAGGTTCAATCACATGTGAATCATCTCTCACATATCGCCTGCGCATGGATACATGAAAAACTGGGTGTACCCTGCTCATGCTAGGGGGCAAGGCCAGCTCATAAGCTACAGCACCCCTTCGCCGGAGAATGGGAAAAGGCCCAACAAACCTGGGGCTCGGCTTTCCTTTCTTCCCAAATCGAACTACCCCCTTCATGGGGGAGACCTTCAGAAATACTAGGTCGCCTTCCGCAAACTCCAACTCTCTGGCCTTCTTGTCAGCATACATTTTCTAGCGACTCTGAGCCACCAACAATCTTTCCTTTATAATTTTCACCTTCTCCACCACTTCGTCAACTAGATCAGGACCCACCATGAGTAATTCTCCGGCCTCAAACCAGCCCACTAGAGACCTACACTGCCGCCCATACAAGGCCTCGAAAGGAGCCATGCCAATGCTACTATGATAGTTATTATTGTAGGCGAACTCAATCGACAGTAGGTGTTTCTCCCAACCGCCAGCCAAGTCCAGAACACAGGCCCTCAGCATATCTTCCAAGGTTTAGATGGTTCTCTTTGACTGTCCATCCGTCTACGGATGGAAAGCTGTGCTGAAGCGCACCTGAGTACCGTAGGCTTCCTGGAAGGACTGCTAAAATCGGGCTGTGAACTGGGTACCTCGATTCGATATAATCATCACTAGGGTGTTGACGAAATGGCGACACTAGAGGGGGGGGGGGGTGAATAGTGTGTTTACTAATTCAATTAGCCTAAATCCACTTTTACTTATTTACTTAGATTGGTTTAGGCAATTTGCAATTCGATGATTATATGCGGAAGCGATGAATGATAAGGCAATAAAAACAAGCAATAATAACAATGCAAGGACAAGATATTTATAGTGGTTTGGCCCCAATGCCTACTCCATTACCTAAGCACCCCGCTTAGAATTTCCAAACTAGTTTTACTAGATTAATTTACGTTTCCCTTACACACGAGGACTTTTCACCGAAGAGACGGACTCTCGACCTAAGGCACTTCCACACCCGGAAGTCACCGCCTTCTTATCGAGAGTCCTCTTCCACCTCAACCCTAAGGGACAATTAAACTAATCCTAGTAAACACTATGTTTACACAAGTGGCTTTACTCCTTTTCACTAAGGATACCACTTCCACACAAGACCTAACACAAGGTCTTTACACGCACAGATAAATTAGTTAAAATAACAATAAAATTACAATTAAAAAGAGCTTAATATAAAACCAATAGTAAATGCTCCTTTCACAGCCTTAGAACCTCCAACTCGTCGGGGGAATAGCTCGAGTCAATTTCCGAGTTGAGGAGTAGAGGGTGCGCAAGAAGGTGTTCGTGGAAATAGCAAAGCGCACTTGATCAATCATTGGAAGGCTCAAATCTTCCTTTTAATGGCTCAATAAATTCCGTAAGAGTTAAGGGAGAAGGTTAAATGAAGTATATGAGGGTGTATTTATACCCTTGTGAAGAAACGGTTGTTCAACGGATAGAAAACTATCCATTACAGGCCGCCAGTCGAATGGTCGGTCGACCGATCCTTTGACCGCTTCTCTTTACTCTGTGGGCTATCGGGTCGACCACTTGACGCAAATTCTTTTATCCGCGACTTTCGATCGACCCATTGGTCGACCGACGTGATCTTGCGTCTTCAGCAAACGTAGGTCGGTCGACCGGCTAGTCGATTGCCTGAGCTATTGCTCGATTTGGGCTTTGATCGGTCGACCGCCTGATTTGGGCTTCAATCGGTCGACCGCCCGATCGACCGAAGTAGCTTTGTGATTTTTCTTCCCTTTGTCTGGTCGACTGAATTTAGGCTAAAATTGTTTTTTCAATCGATTTCGTCCGTGCTTGGTTTTCGGGTTTCGGCTTTCAACGACCATCAACTTGGAGTTATTTCATGTGATCTTTGAGCCCGTCCAATGCATCTTTGGTGTAGTCGTCGTTCTTCAAGAAACTTCCGCGATGAACCCGAGCGCGGTGATCAATGTCCTTCCGATTTCCAATTTCTCTGACTTTTTCGATCGAGGACATCGAACGCTAATTGATATGGAACCTGAAAGATATTCTCAATGAAATCATTAGTCTCATGTTTGTTATCATCAAAAACATCAAAACTGAGATTAAGGCTAAGGTTGAAAACCTAAAGCCAACATGGGGTACCATGGTATGCCACAATCTTGTCCAAGAATAGTTTGGCATACTGCTCAGTAGAGAAGGTGGTCTTGACCAAAATGAAATGAGCGGTCTTTGTCAACCGATCTACCACCACCTAAATAGAGTCAAATCCACCCCTTGACTTAGGCAGCCCTGTCACTAGATCTATAGTAATTTTTTCCCACTTCCACTCGGGAACTTTGAGGTTTTGCAGCAGCCCTGCGGGCTTCAGGTGTTCGGCCTTCACTTGCTGGTAGACCAAACACTTGGATACGAACTCTGCTACCTCCCTTTTCATGCCCTTCCACTAGTAATGCTGCCTTAAGTCGTGGTATATTTTGGTGGCTCCTAGATGCATCGTATAAGTGGATCGATGCCCTAGCTCCAGAACCTGCCTGCGTACCTCTGCCATGTCAGGCACCACTATCCGATCTTTGAACCTTAAGACACCCTCTGAGTCCAACCTAAAACCATTCTCTGCATCATCTCTCTACACTAAGTCCTTTGTCAGAGCACAAAAGGCGTCCTCCCCCTACGCGGTACGCAACATATCCACCAAGTGGTGGCGCCCGGTGAGACACCGCGGTGGTAGTGCCACCTGGCGAGCAACAACTCCTGGCATGGCGTCGCTACCATGCGCAGGCAGCCACGACCGTGCTATGGCACCTTGGGAGCAATCGCGCGAGGTGGAGGGACCGCCACCGCCGCGTGGTGATGGTGGTGCATCGGCAAGCGCTTGCGTCGACCGGAGAGGGAGGTGGCGGTGTCTGTGTCATGGGGAGGGGGAGGTGAAGGTGGATGGGATACCTAGATGGGATGATTTGACGAAGGGCTAAGATTTGATCTCATGTAGATGTAAGGCTGTGATTAGATGGAAGGCTATCATTGCATCATGTAGATGGAGGGCTGTGATTACATCTTTATAGACGTATGGCTATGATAGCATCATGTAGATGGAGAGTTGTGATTGCATCTTGATAGATGTAAGGCTATGATTGCTTCTTGTAGATGGAGGGCTGTGATTACATCTTGATAGATATAAGGCTATGATTGCATCATGTAGATGTAGAGCTGTGATTGCATCCTGATAGATGTAAGGATATGATCGCATCATGTAGATGGAGGGCTGAGATTGCATTTTGATATATGTAAGGCTGTGATTGCATCATGTTAGATGGAAGACTGAGATTACATCAAGCTAGATGGAGGAATGTGATTGCACCATGTTAGATGGAAGGCTGGGATTGCATCATGCTAGATGGAGGGCTCTGATTGCATCATCTTAGATGGAAGGCTGAGATTGAATCAGGTTAGATGGAGGGCTATGACTGCATAATATTACATGGACGACTGTGATTCGATCCTGTTTAGATGAAGGGCTGAGATTTTCTTATTGATTTATTTGAATTGTAGCACCATTATATTCATTCGTAATGGTGATTTATTAAATAAATTCATGGCATTTCTTCTATTATTCTGAATAATTATTTTGAGGGCTTAAAGTTAGCATAAGTATTCATGTTATATATGAATTTTTACCTAATCGACGTTCTGGATTTATTGGCGAGGTCTGTTTCACAATCAAACCTTTGGATTTTTGAAAGCCGTAGGCGGATGTCACCTCATTTTGCATGCCGATCGAGTTGAAAAAATCATATTTTATATGTTTGTATGATTTCAATCGAAGATGATTCGTGGTTATAATATTTGATGAGGTGGATCTTATCCTAGATCTGTTGTTCGTACGACGAAATATTTTATTAGGGTGTTCCATTCCATTAATTTTTACAGTTGTAGTTTCTTTTGCACTGCTTATATGATACACATCTCTTCTTACGATTATTGGACGTGCTATACTTCTATTTCGTGATTATTTATTTATACATAGAATTTATGATTTATGATACACAAATATATATATATTTGTTTGTGGTTGTGATGTATGGCAGGAGAAGGTGGAGGTTGAGCTATCCCCTTGACACACCCTTTATTACCTGTGGATAGCACATCTTGTTTATGCTTATATACCTGCGTGTGTGGTGTTGTGATGTGCTTGTTGCATTTCTTGGAAGCCTCACTGGTGAGGGGAGGGTATGCCCTAAAGAGACAACGTTGGTCTTATTCTGATAGTTCAGCTAGTGAGGAGAGATCATACCCCAAAGAGCCAGTGTCGGTGAGGAGAGGGCATGCCCCAAAGAGATGACACTGAGCTGGGTGGTAGTTCGGCGGCCACACGTCTACCTACCCTATGTGGATGGCTATGTGGGACCGACGGGTCCGGGGAGCATGCATATGTTTGAGGTGTTGCATTCATCCTATTTTTATTGTTGTGGATATGATTATACTTATTGATGGATGTTGTTGTCATGAGTAGAATAGTGGATATATTATTGTTGATTTCTCCTGACATTATTGTTACATTATATATCTATTATTTCGTTGTTTATGCATGATGATTGATTTGGTGGATTGAGGACTGATCTGCTCACTAAGTCCTGGTGGACTTACCCCTCATTTTTTGATATTTTTCAGCACCTGAGTGAGATCAGAGAGGTACCGATGTGCAGTAGCGTAGCTGGTGGCGGCAGGGCAGTGGGTCTCATGACATGTAGTGGTCGAGTGGGATACCTGAGTCGTTTTGTGTCTCTTTGAGTTGTTGAGTCATGTTGACTTAGGTTATTGTTTTCGCATTTTATTTTATCTTTGTTATAGAAACTTGTTTATTTATTTGATTCTAAAACTCCTTTTTAATAACTTGTTCAACGTATTCATATCTAGCTTTTGGTTCAGGATGACAAGTCTATTCTTTCAAAAAAAAAGAATTCCATTATTTAGGATGTTGTTGTTGTGTTTGAGTTGGGATAGATTTCGAGGTACGTGGTGTATCCTGATTGGTCATACTGGATTTGGGGTGTGACATTTTGGTTATGAAATTTCATATGGATTGTATATAGATTTTGATTATAAAATGTATTACCAACGGATGTCCCTGTTGGTATTACCACCGGATATCAGTTGGTATTACCAAAGGTACCTTTGTAGGTATTACCTATGAATAATACCAACGGATTACTCCATTGGTGAAATATGTTGGCAATACCAACGAACGTGTGTCTGTTAGTATTACTAATGGATATAATATCTGTTGGTATTCCCAACAGAGATTATATACGTTGGTATTCCCAACGGATTATAAAATCTGTTGGTGTAACCAACATATATAATAATATCAATTGGTAATACCTAGCATGGTCAACACCTGTCATGCCCCAACGCAGGGTCACATTACCGATATGAATAGGTGTTTGATCAAAGGAAAGTAAAGACTCCAACATCTCTATGACTCCCTAAACTCAGTCTGAAAGAAAAATCCAAGACTCGACTATGACTCCCTAAACTCAGTCTGCAACGATATCAACAGTGCCGTTTGCCCCTCCAGCGGCGCCATGTCCTCGAGCTCCGTTCTACTGAACCTCGACCCAAATCATTGATACATGAATATATAATATTAAATAAATTCTGAGATAAATTCAAAGATTTAGTACACCACTTGGCCAGTTGGCCAACCCGTATGAAGTGAGAACAATCGGCCATAATGGCCCTTATGCATAAATAATACTTGGCCATAACCAGCCACACAAACATGAGCAATACTCAGCCTCGACTAGCCGCACAAACATGAGCAATACTCAGCCTCGACCAGTTGCACAAACATGTAATTACATAATTCAACAAAGTGCACATTTTAACTCTATCTACAGAAAGCAAATCTCTCGGTCCTTCAGCTTGGATGGCTAGCTAGCTTCTGGTACCCCAACGGATTGGGAATGGCTCATTCAACCCAAACTCGGGTCTAACATCAGTGTGGCCTACTAACGTGACCCTCCACCATTGCGTCTAGCACTAGCATAGCTCACTGGTGTAACCTCAAGACCCCTCATCGCTTGCTGAGTTGGGCAATAGCCATGTCAGCTAAAGACACTCCTCAGCCCGACCATCACAAACATAGTACACAATATATACACAGTGCACACAAGATTTCTCTACTCATCGAAAATCATCTGGGCATGCACCCATACCCAGCCCCTTCTCGGGCTTTGTCAGTTAGACCTCTAAATATTACCCTTCCTTTATGGGTGCAGGGTGACTATCATGACTATAGTACATAGTTACGTGCCCATGCTCGATGTCTCTATGTTTGGAATTAAGTATTTAATTTCTAATGTTCACCATCATCTACTAGTAGGGGTATGTCATGATTTCATGTTCAATATGTCATATATATCTCTAATACTTATTTATCTTTGACACATGATAAATATTGCAAGCAGACACCTATTTTTAACATCCTTGTAGATAATTACTCCAATTAGAATTTAATACACAGCGTTCCAAAAATAGGGCAGCTCAACATCTTAATTATAACATTTATCAAATAATTTTCAGCAATTAAATATGCAATTTCTGCACTTAAATAAATGAATTCAGCATGCTAAAATTCCAGAAATTACTCAAATGAGGTAGATACCAATTCAAGCATGTTCTCAAACATGGAATGAATTTACGAGTAAAATAAAATCATCTACATTCCTTATATCACGATAGCCTCTACATAAAATATATTCATCATGATAACATCAACATAAAACATAATTACCATGGTAAACTTCACTTTAACCATGCTCGGCTGACCCTCCCCAAACACCCTAATAGGGTACTCGGCCGGCCCCTTCTTGTCCTATCTTGGTTGCTCTTCAATTAAATAGCAAGTCTAGTCTCATAAATTATATCTAGAAATACAATTCCTAACCACTACCTTCCTTACCCTATGCGGTCGAACCCTATCATAGGGAACTTGTCCCATGGACGGCCCTAAAGGGTTTAGGAAACTAAGCTTTTACAAGTGTGGAGTATTCCTAAATTTCCTTAGGTGTTCATGCACCCTAAACATGTAAATCTACAATTTCTAACAAGTCTATGACTTAGAGAAAATTTTGGGTATGACCTCTCCTATTTTTCTTCTATTCGGTCGGCCCCAACTCTCAAATAAAACACCACGAAAATTTTGAGAAATCACATTATTATCTCAAGTGCAGATGTTGTTGGTGAAATGGCCACACTTGAGCAGGGGTGAATAGTGTATTAACTAATCTTTTTGCCTAACTCCGGCTTTAATCGTTTCTTTGGTTACTTAGACAAATTACAAATTAAGTAGCAAGCGGAAGCAAAGTAAATACGATAATGAAGTAAACACAAGTAGAAGCAATGCAAGCACAATTATTTATAGTGGTTCGGCCCCAATGCCTACTCCACTACCTAACCCGCTTAGGATTTTCAAACTAAACTTTACTAGATTAATCTTATTTCCCTTACAATGAGGACTTTGACCCGAAGAGTCTTGCTCTCAACCTAAGACACTTCCACACCCGGATGTCTCCACCTTCTTATCGAGAGCACTCTTCCACCTCAACCCTAAGGGACAACTCAACAATCCTAGTAAACTATGTTTAAACCGGTGGAATTAAGCCTCAAACACAAAGGCAAACACCCAATCTATCAAACCAAGCAACCTAGGTTTACACAAGTTCAAATACAATGAAATAGACACCAAAATACAAGTAATGGAGCAAAAATACAACAACACAAATACTTAGCTCCAACACAATGAATCCTAGCTCTTCTTGATGCCTTGATGATGAATAAAATGAAGCTTGAAGGCAAACTCAAGAAAGAAGGTTCAATGCTAGGGTTTTAGCAAATGATGGATCAATCAAAGCTTAGATGGTGTAAGGAGTGTCTCAATAGGCTCAATAACACATGAGGAAGGGTCTCTTGGCTTCTATTTATAAGCCATGAAGAGTTGGCATGAAACAACCAACTCAACGGCTGGAAAACTAGTCGCTTTCGTCGTCCGGTCGCAGGTCCAGTCGATCGTAGGTCGATCGACCGAGCGACCGCATGCCTACTACCAATTTCTAGCAACATTCGATCGACCGAAACTAGGCAGACTGCTTGGTTTAACTGATTTTTCTGCTCGTTTGTTCATTTCTGGGTTTTGTCTTTCCTAAGTCTACTTAAAGTTAAATATCTTTAGAACATAACTATTATACAAGGATTACCCCCCATTTCGATTCAATAAAAATATCTAAAAAATCAAAATCCTTAAGAATCAAAATCTAACTTTTGGGTTTAGTACAAATTTTTAAAAAATGGAAATTTTATAATCATTCGGGTCAAGTATGGGTAGGCTAAAGGCTTCCAAAAAATGGTTAAAAATATATCGTTTATCTAATTTTTACCTAAGGAACAATTACCGACATTTTTGGTGCCAAGAAAATATCTAGGTCATATAGCCCTCTAAGGAGCTCCCTAGGCATAGTGAATTTCAGGGCCTTTTCTAATTTGTTGGGTTTTCATGTTTTGGGGTTCGGGTTTGGTTTTTGGGTGTCTTTGCATCATCATGAGGATTCACAAAACATTCTAGACACCCTAAACCTAAACTCAATCTTCCCGACTAAATTCGAGCGACGACGAGCGTCCTTGCCGATTTATCCGATTTCTTTGATTTATTCGATCGTGGACGTCGAGCGCTAACTGATATGGAACCTAAAAATAATTCTCCGTAAAGCATTAGTTCGATGTTTGTTATCATCAAAACCAAAATTAAGACTAAGGTAGAAAACCTTAGGCCAATTATCTCCCCCTTTTTGATGATGACAAACATCCTTAAGAAAATATATCATTTAAGCACAAAGGATATCAAACATGGGATTTCTCCTCCTATCAACATGCATATATATGAAAATAAACTCCCCCTATCTATATGCATGGTTTCCTATATTTTCTTCCATTTTTACCTAAATTTTTCTCCCCTTTTTGACATCACTCAAAAAGGGCAAGAAAAGTCAATCAAAAGTCAAAGCTAAAACTCTAAAAGATTTTTTAAAACCGCAAAAGTCTCAACTCAATGGATGAAAGCTAAATATCGAATAAGAGACTAAGTCATACATGATATCGTGAAATGATAAATGAAATCCAAACCCAAGAATCATGTAGTAACTTAAGTATTGATATTTTCCAGTATCGATCAAATAGTCAAAACTCACTTTAGAAAAAAAATTTCTCATAAAATGAGTAGAACGATACCATAAGTGAATTTAAAATATCATACTTCAAGTCTCATTTGAAAATCTAATGAAAATTTGAAGTATAGGAAAAATGAGCAATTTGAGAAGAGTGATACTTTAGTGGCATTTTCGTAAATAAATGAGATTTTTATGACATTTCCAAAAATCATTTAAACTTTCAAAATACAAAGATATGGTTATTTAAAACATCTATATCAAGTTTGAAGTGAAAAGAATGTCATTTGATCAAAATATGAACTTAGCACGGTTTCATCCGAAATAGGCATGAAAATATGAAAATGGTTAAGTATCAAATTTTGTTATCTACTCATGTTTTCTCTAACTTAGACATCTAGACATCAAACATGAGTGAATCTAAGTATATGAGTCAAGTTTGGACTTAAAATGAAATTTCTAAGTCACTTTGTTGACTTAGGTCAAAGTATATTTCAAGTTTACAAAAATCAAACTTTTAAATCCATATAAAATCATATTCTTGACGACATTTTTTGAAACTTTAGCTGGACAAACTAAAATTTTCAGGGAATCTACCAGTTCAAGAATAAGTCAAAAATCAGTTTTCTATAAATTCATAAAATTTTTGAAAGTCCAAGGGCATTTTCGTAAATTTTAGGTATATTTTTCAAAGTTGTCAATTTTGCTTCAAACTTTCTAGACATCGCTGAATGATCATTTAAGATCTGTGTGCCAAATTTGAGCTCAAAATAAATTCTCTAAGTTTATTTTTCATCATATTTTGATTTCAATAAAAAATCGATATTTCTAGCTATCATTCAAGTTATCAAAATCATTCCTAGGAACCTGCCTGCACACCTCTGTTATGTCAGACACCACTATCCGATCTCTAAACCTTAAGAGACCCTCTAAGTCCAAACTGAAACCATTCTCTGCATCGCCTCTCTGCACTAAGTCTGTCGTTAGGGCACAGAAGGCGTCTTCCCCCTGGGCGGTACGCAACATATCCACCAGTGTGGATTGTACCCACAGATGCGCTACTAGGGCACTCGACGCTGACACTGCTATAACTGCTCCCTCATCCAAGCACAGTACCAAATCTCGCGCTAGCGGCATCCTCCCGACTGCCAAATGGGCCAGGCTGCCCATGGACTTCCTGCTCAGCGCGTCTGCCACCACATTGGCCTTGCCAGGGTGATACAAGATGGTACAATCATAATCTTTTAGAAGTTCGAGCCATCTTCTTTGCCTTAAATTGAGCTCCTTTTGGGTGAGCAAGTACCGAAGGCTTTTGTGGTCGGTATAAATCTCACCGTACAAGTAGTGGCGCCATAGCTTCAGAGCAAACACTACTGTCGCCAGTTCTAAATCATGTGTTGCGTGATTCTTTTCATGCACTTTCAACTGACGAGATGCATAGGCGATCGCCCTGCCATACTGCATCAGAACACATCCCAGGCCAACCCAAGAGGCATCACAGTATACCACAAATCCTCCCGAGCCTGAAGGTACAGTCAAAATTGGTGATGACGTCAGACATTCTTTGAGCTTTAGGAAGCTCGCCTCACACTTCCCATCCCAATCAAATTTGACCTTCTTCTGGGTTAACAGAGTCAGAGGAGTTGTGATTTTTGAGAAATTTTCCACAAACTTTCTATAATATCCGACTAACCCCATGAAACTGCGGACTTCAGTCACACTGTTCGGCCGCTTCCAGTCCTTTACCGCCTCTATCTTGGTGGGATCCACACTGATTCCTTCCTTAGACACTATATGACCTAGGAATCCCACACTTTCTAACCGAAAGTCATACTTGGTAAATTTGGCATACAACTGATGTTTTCTAAGGGTTTCCAGGACCATCTTCAAATGCTCGGAGTGCTCGTCCTTGCTCTTGGAATACACCAAGATGTCATCAATAAAGACGATCAAATATCTGTCCAGGTATTCTTTGAACACTCTATTCATGAGGTCCAAAAAGGCTGTAGGTCTGTTAGTCAATCGAAACGACATAACCAGGAACTCATAATGGCCATAGCAAGTCCTGAAGGCAGTCTTGGACACATCACAGTCTCGAATTCTCAACTGATGATATCCAGACCTCAAATCAATCTTTGAAAAGCACTGTGCCCCCTGCAACTGGTTGAACAAATCGTCGATTCTAGACAGCGAGTAACGATTTTTTATTATCACCTTATTGAACTGTCTATAGTCGATGCACATGCGCATGGGCCCGTCCTTCTTCTTCACAAATAAGATCGGAGCACCCCACGGAGACACACTTGGGAGAATGAAGCCCAAGTCCAACAACTCTTGCAACTGAGCCTTTAACTCCCGAAGTTTGGCCGGCGCCATCCTATACGGTGGGATGGAGATCGGTGCTGCCCCGCACTGCAATTCAATGCAGAATTCGATTTCTCTTCTAGGCGACAATCCTGACAATTCTTTTGGGAAAACATCAGGGAACTCACAGATCACCGGAGTTCCACTAACCTCCTGAGCCATGCCCCCTTTTTCCTCGGCCACAGATACGAAGGCCAAGAAGGACCGATAGCCGCCTACCAGTAATTTATGAGCCTTAAGGGCTGAAATGACGCCCATTGGCTCATCCTTTCCTTCACCACGGAAGGTGAACTGTAGCAACCCGGGCTTACTGACTGTGACAGTCTTAGCCCTATAGTTAACTGACACAAAGTGCTCTGTTAGCCAATCCATGCCGAGGATGACATCAATTTCAAGCATAGGCAGAAGTGTCAATTTCAAGTGGCAATCCGGCAGCAAATTTGGCAGATACAAACGAGTGCGTGACACCCAGATCAAACAAAACATAAGTAGAAAAAGAATTGACTAAAATAGTACCTGTCACCACTGCCTTTGATGCCTCTGCCCCATCGCGGTTCATGGCGAAAACCTTGGCCGACGGTGTGGCCCACTAACCGGGTCTACCGTTAGCGTGGCCCACTGACGAAACATAAAGACCCTCCTCCGCCACGCAAGTCTAACACCTAGCAGGCCCGCACGTGCAATCTCAAGACCCTAATCACGGCTAAGTCGAGTAATAGTCGTTCCGGCTATTGGTACTACTCAGTAGACCATCTCAATCATAATACACAATCAGAGTTTCAAAAAAATACTTCCATCTTAATGCCCGGGCATCAACCCGTATCCGACCCCTTCCTCGTGTCGCACTAGTCGAATACTAATGTTCGCTATCTTTCCCTAGGTGTAAAACCTAGTCTATACATTATATTTCTTAAGTGTAACCACATTTCATAAGCATGAAAATGTCTAATTTCGGGTTCATCACAGCATATATAACTTAAGAAATTCGTTCTACAACTATCCACATGAGTAATCACATGATTTCCAAAATAAGGAGATTAAATTCAGCTTTTAATTACTAAAATTTCAGCAAGGTAACAAATGGTCTAACATGACAAAGATTTAACCATAGCAAGGTAAACAATGAATAATTTCCATGATTCACATTCCATACTAGATTCTAACCATATAAGTGCATTCAAGAACATTTCCTTATCAAGTGTTAATTGCAATCTACCACTATCAACAATCCATTCATCGAATAAAATACTTAACATACTAGACCGAGATGTCCCCCTCTTACCCGCTCGGCCGAAGCCTACACAAGGGTTATCATGCTCGGCCGAACCTATTAAGGTGATATTAGGGCTCTTTCGACCATGAACAAGAAAACTTGAGTCACAAGTCTTGCAAGGAATTCGATCCAAGAGGTTTCAACCGCTCTAGAAAATTGGGGAAAAATTCGGCATGACCTTTCCCCTTTTCCCTTCATTCGGTCGACCCCTAAATTCGAGGAAAACTCCGTGAAAGTTCATCATTCAACAACATACACACAAGAGAATCATATCTCGATAAAATTTTGACGAGAAGATGAAAATATCAAGATAAATTGACAAAATCCCCAATATCTTGGGTCGGATACCCGCCTACCCTATGGATCTCGATTAGACCACTCACCTTGATCGGATGAAGCAGATGGACTAGATGAGGACGAACCTGATTTCTCCGATGACGACACGTGACCGGCGCCGTCCACAAGCTCCTCTCCCGTTTCCTCTTCCCTCGGGCTACATGCGGCTCCATCTTGCCTTGAGCCGCACGGCGGCTTGGGGCGAGAGTGTTTTAATCCCTCCCCCATTTTTTTGTTGACAAAAATGCCCTCGTGACTTATGTTCCCTCACTCAACTCAACCCAAGTCCGAATTGAGCCCTGACTCGACGCGCGAACATGATTTCAACCCGACTTGAATCGATCTAACACATAAATCATATAAACATAACTCACGAGTCAAACAAATTGAATTATACCTTTTATTCGCGTCAATTTTCACGATTCAACCCTCCTATTCCCCGATCCCGTGCGCTGTACCAAATAAAATTTTTATATTAGGAAACCTCGGGTATTACAACCTTCCCCCCTTAAGAAAAATTCATCCTCGAATTTGGTAGAGCATAGGGACTCACCATATCCTCGAACAAGGAGGGGTAGCGCTCCCTCATGCCTTGCTCTACTTCCCAAGTAGCTTCCTGCCCGGTGTGATGCTCCCACCTGACATTTACCCAGGAAATTTCCTTGGACCTCAGCTTCCTGATATGCCGGTCAAGCACCTCTACCGGCCTCTCCTCATATGAGACCACCGTGTCCACCTCAACTGCAGTTGGCTCGATCACGTGGGACTCACCCCTCACGTATCTCCGGAGAATTGACACATGAAAAACTGGGTGAACTCTGATCAGGCTAGGGGGCAAAGCCAGCTCATAAGCCACAACACCCCTTCGCTTGAGAATAGGGAAAGGCCCAATGAACCTAGGGCTCAACTTCCCCTTCCTCCCAAATCGGACTACCCCTTTCATCGGGGAAACCTTCAGGAACACCAAGTCGCCTTCAACGAACTCCAAATCTCTGGCCTTCTTATCAGCATACATTTTCTGGCGGCTCTGAGCCGCCAACAACCTTTTCTTTTATCAGAATCACGTTCTCCACTACCTCCTCGATCAAGTCAGGACCCACCATGAGAGTCTCTCCTATCTCAAACCAGCCCACTAGTGATCTGCATCTCCACCCGTACAAGGCCTCGAAAGGGGGCATACCAATGCTACTGTGATAGCTATTGTTGTAGGCAATTTCAATCAACGACAGGTGTTTCTCCCAATTGCCAGCTAGGTCGAGGACACACGCCCTCAGCAAATCCTCCAGGGTCTGGATGGTTCTCTCTGACTGTCCGTCCATCTGTGGATGGAAAGCTGTGCTTAATCGCACTTGAGTACCGAAGGCCTCTTGAAAGAACTGCCAAAATCGGGCTGTGAACTGGCTACCTCGATCTGATATGATCATCACTGGGGTACAATGGTATGCCACAATCCTGTCTAAAAATAGTCTGGCGTACTGCTCAGCAAAAAAGGTCATTTTGACTAGAATGAAGTGTGCGGTCTTAGTCAACCGATCCATTGCCACCCAAATGGAATCAAACCCTCCTCTTGACCTAGGCAGCCCGGTCACTAGGTCCATGGTGATCTTCTCCCACTTCCACTCGGGCACCTCGAGGTTCTGTAGTAGCCTCGCTGGTTTCAGATGTTTGGCCTTCACTTTATGGTAGACCAAACACTTGGATACAAACTCTGCTACCTCTCATTTCATGCCCTTCCACCAGTAGTGTAACCTTAAGTCTCAGTAAATTTTGGTGGCCCCCGGATGCACCGAATAAGTGGAATGGTGGTTGATTTCCAAAACCTGCATGCACACCTCTGCCATATCAGGCACCACGATCCGCTCTCTAAACCTTAGGACACCCTCTGAGTCGACCCTAAAATCGTCATCCGTGTCACCTCTCTGGACCAAATCTCTTGTTAGTGAACAAAATGTGTCCTCCTCCTGTGCGGCACGCAACATGTCCACCAAGGTGGACTATAACCCGTAGGTGTGCCACTAGGGTACCCGAATCTGATACAGACCAGACTGCTCCCCCACCAGGCGCAGTGCTAGTTCCTGAGCTAGTGGCCTTCTCCTGATTGCCAAATGGTCTAGGCTGCCCATGGACTTTCTATTCAGGGCATCCGCCACTAAATTGGCTTTCCCCGGGTGATACATAATAGTGCAGTCATAGTCCTTTAGGAGCTCCAGCCACCTCCTCTGCCTGAGGTTCAGCTCCTTTTGGGTAAGCAAGTACTGGAGGCTCTACCAAACTGCATCAGAACACAGCCCAGGACAACTCGAGAGGCATCATAGTAGACCACGAATCCTCTTGAGCCTGAAGGTACGACCAACATGAGCGCTGATGTCAAGCATTTTTTTTGAGCTTCTGAAAGCTTGCCTCACACTTGCCATCCCATACAAATTTGACCTTCTTTTGAGTCAATCGAGTCAAAGGGGCTGCAATCCTGGAGAAGTTTTTTACAAACTTCTGGTAATACTCAACCAACCCAAGGAAATTGCAGATCTCAGTCAAGTTGGTCGGCAGCCTCCAGTTCTGCACAGCCTCCACGTTTGTGGGATCCACCCTTATCCCCTCCTTGGACACTACATGGCCCAAGCAACCTACACTTTCCAACCAGAATTCACACTTGAAGAATTTGGCGAACAACCAGTGCTCTCTGAGGGTTTCCAAGACCATCCTCAAATGCTCGGAGTGCTCTTCCTTACTCTTAAAGTATACCAAGATCACAAAACTATCCAGGTACTCCTGGAACACTCGGTTCTTCATATCCTTGAAACCCGCAAGTGCATTGGTCAGACCAGATATCATCACTAGGAACTCGAAGTGGCCATAGCGAGTCCTGAAGGCAGTCTTAGGCACATCGTAGTCCCGAATTCTCAGCTGATGCTATCCGGACCTCAAATCAATCTTTGAAGACCATTGTCACCCCTGCAGTTGGTCGAACATGTCATCTATCCTTGGCAGTGGGTAACGATTCTTGATTGTCACCTTGTTAAGCTTCCTATAGTCGATACACGTGCGCATGGACCCGTCTTAGTTCTTCCCAAAGAGCACCGGAGCACCCCACGGTGATACGCTCGGCCGGATGAAGTTCAAGTCCAACAACTCTCGCATCTACATTTTTAACTCTCTGAGTTTGGCCGGTGCCATCCTATAGGGTGGGATGGATATCGACTTCACCCCGGGCTGCTAGTCAATGTAGAATTCTATTTCCCTTCTTGGCGGCAGACCAGGTAGCTCCTCGGGTAAGACATCAGGGAACTCACAAACCACTGGTGTTCCTTCGACGTTCCCTGCCATGTCTCTATCCTCCTCGGCCACTGATACGAAGGCCAAGAAAGACTGACAGCCGCCCACAAGTCACTTACGAGCCTTTAGGGCTGAAATGACTCCCATAGGCTCACCTCTCCAGTCTCCTTGGAAGACGAAGTGCGGCGGCCCGGGCTTACTGAAAATAACAGTCTTAGCCCTACAATCCACTGATGCAAAATGATCCGCCAACCAATCCTTGTCGAGTATGACATCTAGTACAAGCATTGGTAGAAGTGTCAACTATGCCCTCAATGCATGGCCGCATATGAGCACCTCACAGTCGTGAAAAATTATTCTAGCTATTATTGCATCGGCCGTAGGCATTGACACCACATACGACACATTAAGCAAAGAAGGTGCTACAGGTAACTTAGCAGCAAATTTAGCAGATACAAATGAGTGTGTGGCACCTGGATCAAACAATACATAAGCTGCGGATGAACTGACTAAAATAGTACTTGTCACCACTGTCTTAGATGCATCTGCTCAATCACGGTTCATGGCGTAAACTCGGGCAGACGGTCTCTCAGAGTGACTAGCCTGCGGGCCCTTGCTCTGCATCGGACCCTTCTGAGCTACTGACCCAACTAACATCGGTGCTTTTCCTCTCGACTGCTCAGTTCTTTGGATACCTCTGTTTGGACAATCTTTCCTAAAATGTCCAACCTACCCACATCTGAAGCATGCATCCGTGCCGCCATAGCAAGTCCCCCAGTGCTTGCTGTTACAGCGACCACACTGTGGCATTTCTGACTTCTGAGTGGCATCCCCGGACTCTGCTTGTCGCACGTCCCCTGACCCTGGGCCTCCACGGCCCCGGCTACTGCTATGTCCCTAGCTCGCCTGGTGGTCTACAACGGCAACAGTCCCCTCAGAGTGCCAAGGCCTGCCCCTTACCCCCTACCCCCTAAGGTCGGAACTTCTTCTTTGTGGGTCCGTCAAATTTCTCGAACGACACCAAGGCTTCCTTCCTGAGTGCCTCATCCACTACCTGAGCAAATGTGGTGTCCTCGGTATAATGGATGAGCCTGCTAACCCTGGCGATCTCAGTAGCCACTTAGGTTGGGTGGTACTTAGAGAGCCTGGTGAACTCCATCTCGTAGTTTGACACAGTCATACCACCCATCTGAGGTAGCATCTCAAACTCCCTTGCCCGCTTATTGTGGACAATCAGTGGTAAGTACTACTCCACTACGGCCGCCCTGAACTCCTCCCAAGTAGGGGGTGGTGCATCTGCTGTCCTACGGTCCCTCCACGTGTGTAGCCAGTTCTTTGCTGGTCCCCTGAGTTTTAAGCTTACCATGCGAGCTGCTGACTCGGATGAGCACCCAAGCTCCACACACAGCTCATAGCAATCACCCAGAAAATCGATGACTTCTACCTGTCTATCTGTCACGATGAACACCGGCGGCCAAAGCTTAACGGAGTCAGCGTAGGGGGCTCCCCTGGGACTCTGACCACTGGCGCTACTAGTTCAGTCACTTTTAGCACTACGGGTACCAATGGTACCGGCTGCAGCTGCTGCTATTGCTGCCTCAACTCTTGCTCCCTGTGGAGCGCCTCCGTCAACTGAGCAACTATGGGGTCCAGTACCCCCTCCTCTAACTGCTCTCTTCCCCCCACCCAGCCCCGACCTTGGCCTCGTTCCCCGCCTCAGCCTCGGCCCTAGCGTTCGGTGGAATTACTACCGTTGCCGCTCAACGCAGCATTGTGAGTCTCCATCACACTATCATTGTTTTATTTTTTTATTTTTTTTACCACTAATACTAACAACTTATAACTGAAATTTAAAGTACTAACCGCATGGTCCGTTGAGGTGCAGTCGTGGCCGTCTGATCTCGTTGCATAACTATACCATATGTCGACATGCTAGCTTATGCCTCATACGGTACTCAATTCCTAGTCATAGTCAAGACCTAACCAGAAGTTTTGATACCAACTTTCTCACGCCCAACTCAGGGTCGCGTGATTGGCCAGGGTACGTGTCGGTACTCCGAAGCCTACCACATGCACTAAACCACTACACCAAAGAAAACACTTCACATCCGGGTATCATGAACAGAAGACAACATCGCAAATCTTTATTTTTTTAAAAAAAATGTCAAAACATTTTTAGTAATTTCAAATTTGAAGGAAACAACTCAAGTTTCAAAGTCTGAAGTAGATACAAGTTTTTTTTCAAAGACAAACTACTCAGTGCATGTCTACAACCCTATCGACACGACTACGACTACATCACTGCCTGCTATGAGATCTGCACCACCGCCTGCCCTCCAGTCGCACCTGCCACCAAGCCGTACCTCACTGGTCGGGCTCTGCAAAAAAAAGAAAAAAAAGAAATCGTGAGTTCACAAGGAACTTAGTGAGTGGTCCTTCAGAACCTCCACTAAAATCCCTGATATGATAACATATAAATATATACAGAAGCACATAAATGAGGAGTCTATGCTAGTCATATCATGGTAATCGGCCAATTGGCCAACCTATGCGAATAAGTAGTCTAGCCATATCGGCTCCTTCAGACTTAGTATCATTCGGCCACTATGGCCTCATCCTGCATGAGTGGTTCGGCTCTGTCCGGCCTTCACCACAATAAAGTACTCGGGCGCACCAGCCTATACAACATACAAGGAATGTCAAGCACAATCACCGGGCCCATCCACAAGGATGGTCAACTAGTATCAGGACCCCACCGGGTTAGGGATAGCTAGTCCCACCCCACTTGGGTCTACCGTCAGCATGGCCCACTGACGAAATCTCAAGACCCTCCTCTGCCACTCGGGTCTAACACCTTGCGGGCCCGCTGGTGCAATCTCAAGACCCTAATCACCGCTGAGTCGAGTAATAGCCGTTTCGGCTATCGGTACTCCTCAGTAGACCATCTCAATCATGATACACAATCAAAGATTTTTAAAAAATACTTCCATCTTAATCCCCGGGCATCAACTCGTATCCGACCCCTTCCTCGGGCCGCACTAGTCGAATACTAATGTTTGTTATCTTTCCCTAGGTGTGAAACCTAGTCTATGCATTATATTTTTTAAGTGTAACCACATTTCATAAGCATGAAAATGTCTAATTTCGGGTTCATCATAGCATATATAACTTAAGAAATTCGTTGTACAACTATCCACATGAGTAATCACATGATTTCCAAAATAAGGAGATTAAATTCAGCTTTTAATTACAAAAATTTTAGCAAGGAAACAATTGGTCTAACATGGCAAAGATTTAACCGTAGCATGGTAAACAATGAAGAATTCCCATGATTCACATTCCATACAAGATTCTAACCATATAAGTGCATTCAAGAACATTTCCTTATCAAGTGTTAATTGAAATCTACCACTATCAACAATCCATTCATCGAATAAAATATTTAGCATACTAGGCCGAGATGTTCCCCTCTTACCCGCTCGGCCGAACCCTACACAGGGTTATCATGCTCGGCCGAGCCTATCAAGGTGAGATTAGGGCTCTTTCGATCCAAGAGGTTTAAACCGCTCTATGAAATTGTGGAAAATTCGGCATGACCTTTTCCCTTTTTCCTTCATTCGGCCGACCCCTAAATTCGAGGAAAACTCTATGAAACTTCATCATTCAACAACATATACACAAGAGAATCAAATCTCGGTAAAATTTCGACGAGATGATGAAAATATCACGAGAAGTTGACAAAATCACCAATATCTTGGGTTGGCTACCCGCCTACCCTATGGATCTCGGTTAGACCACTCACCTTGTTCAAATGAAGGAGATGGACTAGATGAGGACGATCCCAATTTCTCTGACGACGACAAGAGATCGGTGCCGTCCACAAGCTCCTCTCCCCTTTCCTCTTCCCTCGGGCTGTGTGTGTCGCCCTCTTGCCTTGAGCCACACGACGGCTTGCTATGAGAGGGTTTTAATCCCCCCTTTTTTCTTTTGACAAAAATGCCCTCATGACTTAAGTTCCCTGATTCAACTCAACCCAAGCCCGAATTGAGCCGCGACTCGATCGACGAATCCGATTTCAACCCGACTTGAATCGATCTAGCACACAAGTCATATAAACATAACTCACGAGTCAAACAAATTGAATTATACCTTCTATTCACGTTGATTTTCGTGACTCAACCCTACTATTCCCCGATCCCGTGCGCTGCACCAAATAAAATTTTTATATTAGGAAACCTTGGATTTTACATGCATCATAACCAGCATCATAGGAACATGCAAAACAAGCTAAATATATTCAACACACATATCATCACAAGTATCCGACATAAGCACATGTATGTAATAAAATATTGAGCATGAATGATCCTTAAACAAGGGATTACAACATAACAGGCCTACACAATATTTGACCGACACTTTTGACCCCTAGCCGCATACCCTAGGGCCGGCCTACCCCCTCACCCGAACGCCCCAAAGGCAAAGGGGGTTCGGCTCCTATAGGTCCTTCTTAGGTCAACACAACCAAGTGTTATCCTAAGGTTCCAATAAATCTAGGTGTCCCTAGGTCCTTCTTTTCCTAATTGTAGGTCTCTACTCTTATACAACATCTAATAATAAATGAGAATTCCCTTAGAGTGTAATCCCAATGTGTAAAATTGCCTCAATGTCATCTAAACAATTTATCATGGCCACCCACCCCTTAGGGTTCCTAAGGAACCCATTAGGAGGGGGCGGCACACCCTAAACCTCAAATTTCCTTCTTCTATCAAGATACCAAGACAAGCATCAAGGTGTTCTATCAAGATTTCAAAGAAGAAGGGGATGAATCAAAGAATAATGGGACAACCAAAGCTCCAAAATTCAAATCGAGAATTCCACGACGACAACGTAAAATACTTTATTCCAATCGTCGAATCCGATACGAGAAAAACCATCGAAAATCCAAGAAAAAGCCCTCTCATAGGGGCAGCGGTATGGTGAAGAAAATGAGGGAAGAAGGTCTAATCCACTCACCTTTTGGAGAAAATGGAAAGGAAGAAGAAGCTATGAGTCCTCCTACGATCAACGCCGAAGAACTCGCGGAATTCTGGCTTCAATCAGTTCCCTCCCTCTTAGTGTCGCCTCTCTCCTCTCTCCTCACATGGCGTGCAGCTAAACCTTCAGCCATACGCCCTAGGTGGTATTTTTATGGGCCCTCGTTGGGCCGAAATGACCAAAATGCCCCTCTTTAGTGAATCAACTTATAAATTATATATCTTACACGTTCTGACTCGATTCGTGTTCCGATTGAACCGCTAGACTCGAATCGAGGCCCTCTATCATCCTCGCATGCTAAATCACAGAAATATGACAAATAAAATTTTCCTAATTTTTTTCTACATTAAATGGTTACTCGAAATTAATCCCGAAACTCTCCGCGAGCCCACGCTAACTTGAACCTACGATCCCCTGCTGAAGGATAAAATATTATTATTAAAATTTTGGTCACAACAATATATAAATGCTAAATATTCGTGTTTATCACATGCGTTGGCTTGGCGAGGGCTTTGTTCAAGCCACTCAATGAGTTCTTTGAACCTCACCCTTCTTTTTGTTGTTGTTTTGCAGATCCTAAATAATAGAGGTACGATGGTAGCCATGTGGTGTGGCTGGGGTTGCAAGATCCGACAGTGGATCTCTAGACATGTCAAAGCGTAGTCGAGTCGTAGGAGCTATGTGTACATATGAGCACGTCTTGATTATAAACAAGGGTTGTAATCATATTTTACTTTCAGTTGAAACATTCATTCATGTTTTCATTGGTATTCACATGATTGTGTTATTCATTCCACATTCAGTTTGCATAGGTTGGTAGGTTTCGGAGTACGGACCCGTACTCCGGGCGGTCACGTGACCGTGGATTTTGGGGCGTGACAGATGTTTTTTAATAATAATATTAAGAATAATGTAAGTTACAAAAAAGTAGTTAATGCTATTGTTCAAATCAGATATAAAGAAAAACTGCACCAATTATGATTAAATAATATGATTAAGTAAGAAGACTAAATCTTAAAAATTCAACATGTAAATATATGCATATGAAAAAAATAATAAAATATCTATAATAATTATAATAACATATACTCTAGATTGGCAAATGTACATTAATCCATGTTTGAACGGTGATATTATTCCCTTATGTCATTATGTGTGCATACTTTGTTTCAAAGTCTATCATTTATTGTGTTTATACAAAAATTAGATTTCATAAATTTTAACTGAAAGCCTATAAAACACGTTCCTCGTATTAAAGGCTCGCTTTGTGTTAACACAACTATTCTATATTTATATTACCCAAATAGAAGGATAATGCGTCATTGAAAATAGAAATAATCTTTTGACTAAAACACTTGATCAACATGGATGCAAAGAGCCTTTTTCTAAGTCTCTTCACTATTTTTTTCTTCTTATCTATGTCACTAATTTCATCTCGAGTAGTCGCGACTAGTGAGATCGCTCCTACATCACCAACAAATTCTGATGAGTTGATTTTACAAATATGTAAGTAATTTTTTCGATTCGTATAAATATTAGATTTATTCATTATTTATTAAATAAATTATCTTTACGATATTTATGGACCGTAAATATAATAAATAATTTAACTACTAAATTTCAAATTTATATATCTCATTTCAATAATCATTTTTGAAACCTTTAATTGCTCTTTTCTTTAAGTTGCCTATCACAACCAATACATCGATATCGATACTTAATTAGAGAATTGCTATTATAACTTGATTATTTTTATTTTGATAATGTATCTTGTAATGTTTCTATCTTTCAGACAATATGCTCAAAGATATTCACATTGTTGAAAGTGGAAGAGCTCAAGACAAGAAGATTGGATTTCTTCCACCATTGTACATTCCACCTCCACTATATTGTTATGGTCATCTATGTTATCATCATTGATAATTTGACAATTGTATTCAGTCATAAAGTTTATACGTTCAACATAATAAATAAAACAAATTAATAATAAATTTAAATCATTAGCAAAATACAAATATTTTGATAATCTTAATACCTATAATTATTTAATATGTTTGAAAAATTATAAAAAATTGGAGATGGACCCAATGCAAAACCATTACATTTTAAAGGAGGAACCATTGAATTCAATGGTGTGTATATTTCGGGTAAAGTGTTATGAAGTATTTTGAAAGCCGTATCTTCAGCTTTTTTTTTTTAGAAAGCCGTATCTTTTGCCTCTCTGGAAGGTCTAGTATTTTATCTCTTTTCAAGTTATCGAGGTGGACATTTATGTTGGTTACCATTTATTTTTGGTATGTCCTTAAACTTTGAATATTACTACAAATTATAAAATATTATTGTCCATTCATTTACTCTCTTTTTATGTTTGCATGTTATATTCAAATTTATGTTGATATTATTTGTGTTAGGAGTTACTGAATCAGCCATTGAATTTGTTTTATTTCTATCTTATCTTCAGCTTGTTCTTTATTAGCCCCACAAAAAAAAATTCACGTAGAATAATTCACTACATTAAGAGGGAATGAATAATGAAGTCAACTGTTGCTTATGTGATTCTTTCCAATTGGAAATTTTTATACTATATGATATCTCCAAATTGTGTACAATAACTATTGATTGTTGAGATTTTTTTGATACTGTTTGATATCTATGATTGATCATCAAGTTTCAAGTTATTTTTGTTTTGTCCTGAAGAATGGATTAATGCCACTGGACATCCATCTGATAATCGGGTTTATGAATTTGGATGTCAAGAGGATATTAAATCCATTATAGGGAGTTCTAGCTCAGCAAATTCTAGTACATCTAGTTATGGGCATAGTCAAACCAATGATGAGTGGAATGCGATGCAAACTGAGATGATATCCATGTGACAGTATATTACTCAATTAGAAGCATCAATGCAATCACAACATTCACAAGTGCAGTCGCAAGTACAAGCACAAGTACAAGTTCAAGTACGGTTGATGTTAACACAACTTGGCTTTCTAGTCAACTCTTCGCAATCAACAGATTCACCTTCAGCTTCCACCGCACCTCCACCTCTACCTCCATCATTTGGGTTATGATTTTCGAATTTGTTGTTAATTATTTTATGAAAATTTAACTTTTGCTAGGGAAGATTTGACTTTAGTAATATTCGTATTTGTTTGACACACTATATACATGATTGTAAAGGGTTGGTATTAGTTGTTTTGATTTTGAAAATGATAATATTATTTGGTTTTGGTTATGAAAATTTTAGTTTAAATTTCTTTCCTGGTTGTATACATAAGTGTGTGATTGGATAAATCAAGGCTTGGGTTCAAAATCCACTCACCTTTACATAAAACCCAAGAGCAGGAGAACTCTGGTGAGTACGCGCGACGGTAACTCCCGAGACAATTCTCCTAGATCAAGTCTCAAGTTGAACAACCCTAGGTCCTGCTCAACCTCCTCCTAGACTGGCACCCCCATGGCCACAGCACTCGGCCTCGGCCTACGGAAATGCTCCCACTACCACTCCTCACTGCTTTGATCTTTGCCCTCGTAGCCAACAAGGCAAACATAAAGGTAAACAAATTAAGCAGTTGAATTTACACTTATTAAATGACCATACAAACCGCCGCTAGTGCGCAGGTTCAGCTGTTGATCTCGTGACTACACATACCATATGTAGATACACTAGCAATGCCCCATACGATACCTAATATCCTATTATCGTACCCGCTCTAAAATCACATTGTCACACCCCAAATCCTGGTGTGTCTGACCAGAGTACTACATGTACCCCGAAGCCTAACCCAACTAACAAATAAAAGAAACACATCTTGGACAGTTTATGAAACTCAATGCATTGCGGAAAACATAAACAGAGTGAGGTATGAAAGTCAACCCAAATAATTAATAATAACAAATATTCCGAAGTCAATTTAAAGAAAGTTAACAGGAATATTATTCTCAATATCAATGCACTAAAACAATACTAAACTCAAACCAACACGACACAAAAAATATATATATAAAAGGACTCCAAACTAGGGTAACACCCCTACAACCACGATGTGTCACGAGATGCACTATTTCTGCCGCCACAAGCTGTGCTACTGCAATCCAGTACCTATTTGATCACGTCCAGGTGCTGAAAAGATATAGCATATAAAGAGTAAGTCCAACTAGGACTTAGTGAGTGGCTTAGTTCTCTTCAACCATATCCAATAATTCAGAAACCAACAGGTAAGTGATTTATAGATAAGCATATATCATGCGCAGAAATAAATATGCATAATCACCATTCATATAAGATATAAATTTTATCAAGTGTAACCATCCATTCACAACCATAATGAGCATATTCAAATTTATAATGAAAATATAAACATCATCTAAATATCCAACCATCCAAACAGGCCGCCTGAGTCGGTCGTCAATGTGGCGGTGTTGACGAGCATCCCAGTACAAGGACCCATTCGTCCAATATCTAGGGACTCGTCGGTCCAATAATCCAGGGACCCGTCGGTCCTATGAGTCGGTCTAAATATTATTAATTATTTGGGTTGACTTTCATACCTCACTCTGTTTTTGTTTTCCGCAATGCATTGAGTTTCATGAACTATCCATGATGTGTTTCTTTTAGTTGTTGGTTGGGTAAGGCTTCGGGGTACATGTAGTACTCTGGCCGGTCACACTAGGATTTGGGGTGTGACATATGAATAGCAAGTAGTAGCAATCAAACAAGGCAATACAAACATAAATAATTATAGTGGTTCGGCCAACCGCCTACTCCACTACCTTGGCTCCACACCAACGATTTGTAACCAACTCATTTATTGATAATGTGTTTCCCTTTGAATACAACTGAATACTCGCTTCTCAACCCTTTGAGAATGCCTGAAACCTATTCACCTAGGCAAAACATAAGTCTATAAAGGAAACCCTAAGTTGTTTAACCTAACACACCTGCCAAGCTAACAATTAGAATCGAGTTTAATTACAAGTAAAACAACGACAAAAGGAGCTAAAGATTAAACCACACAAATGAGCTCCTTGAAAAGCCTTCAATGCCTCCACTCCTCAAGTTGTTGAGATCGAATCGAAGCCGGAGTCAAGGAGAGAAGAGCGCTTCGGTTGGATGAACATTCGGTGAACCAAGCGCGTGGAAATAAAGCTTAGAAGGCACAAATCTCTCTTAAAAAGCTTCAATGAATAGTTGAGAAACCTTAAAGAAGGTTGGTGAGGGGTATTTATAACCCCTCACTTGGCTGTGACAGTGAATAGGCATTTTTCTGCCCGTTGAGGTCGCCCCGTCGCTTGGCTGGTCGAAGGTCGATCGACCGACCGATCGACCGCCCGAGCGACCGAAGCCTTTTGCCACTTTTGGGCACAGTCCGATCGATCCTTGCTACAACCGCAAACCTTCATGTGGATTCCAGGCTAGGTTCGATCGATTGACTCTACGACTGGACTTGGGAATCAGCCTTTTCTTGCTTATTTTTTATTTCGGGCTTCGTTTCCGAGTTTAGGCTTGGATTACATTACAAACAAGTTTGGGATATACTCTTAGGGTCATATTACATGATTTCTATGTCTAACTCTAGATTTTTTATACAATCATCCTCAGAGCCAATTTTGATATTTCTCCGAACGAAGTTTGCACGCGTATTGCAATGTCAACCTGAACTCTAAACAACACAAATGCATTAGTTTCATGTTTGTTATAATCAAAATAAAGATTGAAGCCTAAGGGCAACCTTTGGGCCAACAATTTCCCCCTTTTTGATTATGACAAACAAAACATGAAATTTATCAATTTTAAGTATACATTTGTGAGTTCTTTGGTAAGCCATATAGAATACCAACATGAAACTAACATATGCTCTCCTTATCAATATGCATATCAAACTTATAACTCCCCCTATCAAACTTATAACTCCCCCTATCTATATGCATCATTAAAATATATGTGACCAAGTCTTTTCTCCCCCTTTTGACACCAATCAAAAAGGGCAAGAACCAAGGTACTATCAATGAGTTTCATAAAAAAAATGGAGAAAACCATAAAACTATGTATCATCGACCACTATAGTCCTTCCTACCAACGTAAGCCCATAGAAGGCAAACATCGATAAGTCGCGAAGCCTCACTACAAGGCATTACATAAGTGTGATGATACGATATAAAAACCAATTTTTCGAAAGACATGCAAATTTTGAAAACTTAAGCATATGGAAAATTACAAATTCCTAATTGCATCCTTAAGTTTGTAAAGCTCTCTTCATTCAAAGGTTTTGTAAATATGTCCGCAAGTTGTTTATCAGTGGATACAAATTCTACGGATATATTACCCTTAGCTACATTGTCTCTAAGAAAATGATGCCTTGGATCAATATGTTTAGTCCTAGAGTGTAAAACCGGATTTTTTGTTGAGTTAATGGCACTAGTGTTATCACAATGTATAGGTATGCATGAATAACTAAGTCCATAATCTAAAAGGGTTTGCTTCATCCAAAGGACTTGTGCACGACAACTAGACGCGGCGATGTACTCCGCTTCGGTAGTTAGAAATGCAATCGAGTTTTGTTTCTTGGAAAACCAAGAAACAAGACTCATCCATAGGAATTGACAACATCCACTAGTGCTTTTTCTATCTACTTTACATCTGGCAAAATTTGCATCCAAAAAATTAATTAAATCAAAAGATGCATAACATGGATACGATAATCCTAACTCAATCGTGCCTTTCAAATATCTCAATAAATTTTTGACCGCACTTAAATGATACATTTTAGGACATGATTGAATCCTAGCACATGCACATACACTAAACATGATATCAGGTCTACTTGCTGTTAAGTAAAGGAGACTACCAATAATACCTCGATATCGTTTTTTATCTACCTTTACACCATCTTCATCTTTATCAAGCTTGATTGATATGCTCATTGGTGTAGAAGCTATCTTGCAGGCTTCATTCATCCCAAATGTCTTAATGAGCTCCTTTGTGTACTTGGCTTGATTTATGAAGATCCCTTAGTTGGTTTGCTTGATTTGGAGTCCAAGCATGAAAGAGAGCTCTCCCATCATGCTCATCTCAAACTTCTCTTGCATGCATTTTGCAAACCACTCACAAAGTAATTCACTAGTAGCACCAAATATAATGTCATCCACATAAATTTGCACAAGTAAAATACATTTGCATCATTTTTAATGAAAAGACATACATCGTCTTTTCCAACGCTAAAATCTTGTTCAATCAAAAAGTTGAAAAGCCTTTCATATCAAGCCATAGGGACTTGTTTTAAACCATATAAAGCTTTTTTATGTTTAAAAACATGATTTGGAAATTCAAAATTTTCAAAATCGGTGGTTGTTCAACATAAACTTCTTCATCAATAGAACCGTTCAAAAATGCACTTTTGACATCCATTTGAAAAAGTTTAAAACCTTTGAAACTTGCATAAGCTAATAGCATGCGAATTGCTTCTAATCAAGCTACGGGAGCATATGTTTGATTATAATCTATTCTTCCTCTTGATTATACCATTGGGCCACTAACCTAGCTTTGTTTCTAATGTCTAAACCATCTTCATCTAATTTGTTTCTATAGACTCATTTAGTCCGAATTACGGAATGTTGACTAGGTCTAGGTACTAAATCCCAAACATCATTCCTTACAAATTGATTTAGTTCCTCTTGCATGACAATCACCCAAAACTCATCTTCCCTTATTGAACAACGGGTTCATCCACGCCCACGTTAGGAGGGAGAAGAGTGAGGTGGTGGCATAGAGGGTGACGTAGAGGCGGTGGCAATCGAGTAGAGGTGAAGCATCATGGGGTTGACTACGACATGGAACCATTTCTCGTGCCCGATGCGAGCAGCGGCAATGACATGAGATAGGTACTGGAGTGATAGAAACACTTTTTTTAAAAAAATATTTTTTTATGGTTATTTTTTTAGTATTAAAAAAATTAACTAATTAAATGCTGACGTGGAGTGCAATGCGATTATTAAAAAAATATTCTTTTAATATGCTGAGTTAGATGCCACGTCAGCACCTAACGGTGGCATTGACGGACTTTTGATGTCGGGCTAGAATTGATATCAATCTGATATATCGGGATATAATAGATACAAATTAAAGAATGGGCAAGATTTGTGAAAAATATCAAAGTTTAGGCTAAATACCTCAATTAACTCTCAAATTTATGCTGATATTCTTTGTGTTAGGTAAGAGCAGCTCTTATGCCCCATGCTTGTTGGGTTTGCAGGGCTACCTCTCCAATCATGATAAACTACTTAACTATAATTTATAAAGATTTTCAAGTAGGATATGATGAGATTTCTAAATAGGACTTACTGAATCAGCCATTGAATTTGTTTTATTTCTATTCTATCTTTAGCTTGTTCTTTATTAGCCCCACGAAATTTTTTTCACTTAGAATAATTCACCACATTAAGAGGGAATGAAGTCAACAGTTGATTATGTGATTTTTTCTAATTGGAATTTTTTGGTACTATATGATATTTCCAAATTGTGTACAATAAATATTGAATGTTGAGATTTTTTGATACTACTTGATATCTATGATTGATCATCACGTTCCATGCTTTTTGTTTGTCCTGAAGAATGGATTAATGCCTCTAGACATCTATCTCATAATCGGGTTTATGGTTTTGGATGTTAAGAGAATATTAAATCCATTATGGGGAGTTCTAGCTCAACAGATTCTAGTACATCGAGTTATGGGCATGGTCGAACAAATGATGAGCGGAACGTGATGCAGACTGAGATGACATCAATGTGACAGTATATTACTCAATTAAAAACAACAATGAAATCACAACAATCACAAGTGTAGTTGCAAGTACAAGCACAAGTACAAGCACAAGTGGAAGCTCAAGTTCGATTGATGTTAACACAACTCGACTTTCGAGTCAACTCTTTGCAATCAACAGATTCACCTTCAGCTTCCTCCGCACCTCCACCTCCACCATTTGGGTTATGATTTTCATATTGGTTGTTAAATTTGTTATAAAAGTTTAACTTTTGTTAGGGAAGATTTGACATTAGTAAGTTTGTATTTCTTTGATACACTATATACATGATTGTAGGTGGTTGGTACTTGTTGTTTTGGTTATGAAAATGACAATACTATTTGGTTTTGGTTATGAAAATATGAGTTTAATTTTCTTAACTAGTTGTATACATATATGTGTGATTGGATAACCAGAAATTTCATGTGTGATTTGCTTTCTTGAATGGTTGTATATAGCAAAATATGAGTTTTGTGTTATGCCTAAGAATTGTAAATAATATTTTATTCATAAGCAGGGGACCATGGGCTCGAGTTAGCGCGGATTAACGTAGAACCGCAAAATTTAATTCCAGTAAGCTTTAAATATGGAAAATATTTAGGAAAAATTTAGGAAAAATCTATTTAATTTGTTTCTACTATTTAGCATGCTAATATATTAGAGAGTCTCAAGACAAATTTACCGGTTCAAACGGAACACGAATCAGAGTTAGAACGGGTTAGATACGAGTTGTTTTAAGTTGGATAACTTAAGGAGGGGTATTTTGATCATTTGGACCCAACTAGGGTCTATAAATTAGAGCCTAGGGCATGAGGCCAGGGGCTTTAGCCGCACGCTACCCGAGGCAATGGGGAGAGGAGAGAGAGGGCATCATCGAGGAGGAGGAGCCGTCGGAGCAGGAGTTCCACAAGTTCGTCAACGTCGATTGAAGGAAGATCCTACGCGTCTTCTCCCTTCCCATTTTCTCCAAAAAGTGAGTGGATTTAGGCCTTCGTTCCCCCAATTCTTGATTCATGTCGCTGTGCTCAAGACTCGGGGTTTTTCATCAAATTTTGACGTATTTTCTCATATCAGATCGAAAATCGGATTTGTTGTTTCTTGATTGAACCATGTTGTTTATCCTTTGAATTAATTATTTCTTTTTGGGTTAATTACTAAATATATCCCGACTATTGGGGTATTTCTCTAATCTATCCTCACTTTTTAATTTTTCCAATTCAGTACACCACTTTTCGATTTTTAACAAATGTATCCCACCGTTAACAGGACATCACAACAACCATTTAGATGCGGACGTGGGCACGTTAACGTGGATCAATAGCCCAGTCAACATCCAAAAATATTAAGTTAAAGAATACACAATCAGCATCCCTACTTTTTTTAAACTAATTTTTTCTTTTGTGGACCCCACCGAACCCAGTCAGCAAATCTTTTACCGAAACCCTTACTTTAATTAACAAATCTAAACCCCACCCGACAAAATCCAAATCCCACTTTTCTAGTTATTGCGTCCTCATCCCCAACAAAATCTGCACCACGGCTCCGTTCTTGTCCACCGGAAGGAATCTCGGCTTCCTTCGTCACACAACCGTCTCTAGTTTATCGAGGCAGCTCACACTAACTCGACTCACATCACCTCCCTGCAATCACTAACAACCAACGCAAAGTGTTCCAACGTCATCGACGAACTCCCTGTTACAAAAGGATAGTAATTTTCTTTCCATCTGAGGTGTTTGATTTGAAAAGATGGAACCTTAGATTCATTCACTAAAACTAGGGTTAATGATGCATCATGTTTTCATTTTCATGCTTACGGCTTTCATTTTCATTCCATGTTTTTGATTGGATTTGAATGTGTATTCTCCCCCACAGTGTTCGTGCTTCTGGTTATATTGTCCCCTTCATGTTAGTAATGTTCACGTAGAGCTAATGGCCAGTGCTACTGCATGAATTTGATTGGGTAAACATTGCAAAATATATCCCCACTCAAATTACCTATCCCTAATATAGCCCCTGTAAGTTGAGATGGTTCGACGTTCAAATCAGCTTCGGAAAACTATTCTTCCTCAACGATGAGATTCATCGTCGCTTCAACCCCTATATGTATAATTTTAATATCATTAATTACTCAATTATATGATCGCATGCTATTGATAGTAATTATCTTATGATATAGGTTAATATTAGCAGTGAAGATGAAAATGACATGGATGATACATTGTATATTGATGCTATCCCGGGTTGGACTCCATATCTTGGAGGGAATGATGAACATGCATCTATGGGGGCAGAGGCAGAAACTGATACACTTGGGAGGAATGATGAACATGCATCTACAGAGGCAGAAACTGATACACTTGGGGGGAATGATGAACATGCAGCTAGAAAACATCTTATTATTGCTGGGACTGAACAACATGCAGGTACTGAGCATGTTATTGCTGCTGCTAATGATGAAAGTGATGATGATATTGAGACATCTGAAGATATCGACTATTGCCCAGTTGGAGAAAGTGACGATGATATATGTTCTAGTGAATTTGATGAAGTAAGTGATGAGAAATATGTGACAGTTAGAGCACTGAAAAGAGACAAATATAAGCATGGTAGAGGTCCAAATTTGAATGAAGATGAATGTGACACTAATAAAGTTGTATCAATCACAATTGAAGGTACATTTGATTACAACTTTGCAGAAGAGGTGCCTAACCAAGTTAACCCTACAAATTTGCCTAAAGATGCACATGAATGTACTGGTGAGTACGAGGATGGTGAAGATGAAGTCGTTACGCCCGACGATAGTGAAGATGAAGAGGGTGTAGGTTGATCGGCAGAGCATATGAGGAAAAAATTCTATAGGAAGGTACATAATCCCAAATGTGTGGTCAAGGATGTTAAACTAGAACTTGGGATGAAATTTGAGTTCAATTCTCAATTTAAAGAAGTTGTTCAAAGCTATGCTGTTGTGAATGGTTACAACATAAGATGGACAAGGACATGTGCAAAAGAAATGGAAGCAAAATGTGTAAGTGGTTGCCCCTGGAGAATACACGATAGCTTGATGAAGAGAGAATTGGCATTCATGATTAAAAGCTACAATAGTGAGCACAAATGTTCAAGAAGCATGAGGAATAGACAAGCCACAAAAGATTGGATGGTAAAATATTATCTTGAGAAATTTAGGAGCAATCCTAATTAGAGTGTGGATGAAATGGAGAAGGATTTGCTAGCTAATTTTTATATTACCATCTCAAGAATGAAAGCTTACTGAACAAAATGGGAGGCTTTAAGAAGACTATGAGATTCTGTTGAGAATCATTATGCCATGCTTGGTTCATATCTAGCGCAACTTTGACGTGTGAAGCCCACAAGCTTGTTTAACATTGTATGTAATCGAGAATTTACAGGTACACCTCTGGTTTTCCAACGCTTGTACATTGAATTTGAAGAGCTGAAGAAGGGACTTCTTAACGGTTGTAGACCGATAATTGGATTTGATGGGTGTTTCCTCAAGACATTTCTTGGTGGCCAATTACTTTCCGCTGTTGGTAGAGACGAGAATAATCAAATGTTCCCAATTCCATGGGTGGTCGTTGAAGGAGAAAATTATGATTCGTGGAGTTGGTTTTTGCGGGTGTTGTTTGATGACTTGTCCATAGATCAAGGATATAGTTTGACTGTAATTAGCGATCAACAAAAAGTAAGTTTACTTTGTTTAGTTTGGTGTTTAAAATCCAAATAGTTTGATGACTGTTAACTTTTCTTTGTTTATTACCCAGGGGCTAGAGTATGCAATTAAACAAAGGATACCTGCTACGGAGCAAAGGAATTGTGCTCGACATGTATATGCTAATTGGAAGAAGAAACACGGGGGCTAGCTTTGAAATCACTGTTTTGGAGAGCTGTTAGATGCATGGTGGAGTCTCATTTCGAAAGAGTACTGAATGAACTCCAAGCTACTTCACCAAGAGCATATGAAGATTTTCTCGCAATTGGAGTCACAAAATTTTGCCAAACTTATATCAGTTCGAGCTGTAAATGTGATGTTGTAATAATATAAGTGAGACTTTCAATGGTTATATTTTGAAGGCACGATCAAGGCCAGTTATTGATATGCTCGAAGATATTCAGCGTATGTTGATGGCTAGGATGCATGCTAAACATGAGCTGATGTTAAAAAGCACTGATACTATATGCCCCAACATAAGGAAGAAATTTGAAGAGATCAAGAAGGAAACAAGATATTGTTATGTGACACCTGCATGTTAGTTTAGTTTATTTTCAGTTTGGTTTATAGTACTCACTACAAAATAATTGACCAATAGAGATACAAAATTAGTGACAAATAAAATTTTTGTTTTTAAATCTTCAGATTTAGAGACTAATAGAGATAAAATGTGTTCCTAATTAGCCTCTAAAGATCTATAAAAATAGCAACAACATAGTCACTTAATTAATTTGACTCTAAGCTATAGAAACACCAACAACAAGCAACATAGTCACTTAATTGATCTGACTCTAAAGCTATTTTTAGAAACAAAATCTAATTTATTTCTAATTATGTGTCTTTATAGGCCGATTGTGTTGAAGTGACTTCAGTTGAGTTTATTTTCTGTGAATTTTGTTAACAGGTAATATGTTATTTGAGGTTCAACAATTTGACAAGTCATATGTTGTTAACTTGAATTCTCGAACATGTTCTTGTCGACATTGGGATTTATCTGGCATACCATGTAATCATGCAATTGCATGCGTCACTTGGCTCAAAGAAGAACCAGACAACTATATTGACAATTACTATAAGAGGACCACCTACTTGAAGGCATATGAGTTCCTCTTGCAGCCTTTGACGGTAAAGGATACATGGCCTCCAGTTGACAGACCTAATGTTTTGCCACCTCTTGTGAAAAAGATGCCTGAGAGGCCAAAGAAAAAAAGAAAAAGAGATTTGCATGAACATGATAGCACGACAAGAATAGGAACAAGATGTCTTATTATCACTTGTCAAACATGCTTTCAAGACAACCATAACAGAAGAACTTGTCCACCTATGAGACAACCAACTCGTACAGAGGTTTGGCTATGTTTAGTTTATTACAAATATGTTTTTATTATTTAGCTATGGTTATTAATTAAGAAATTGTTTTATTTTGTAGGGAGGTGATCCAGCAAGCACTAGAGGTGCATCATCATCATCTACTGGGAGAGGTAGAGGCAGATCCTGCTCATCAAATAGGGGAGGTGGAAGTGCATCTGGTAGAGGAACAATAGGAGGTAGATCTTCTATGGTAAGCATTTTAACTTTAGATTGTAATAATAAGTAGTAGCTTGTATCACCTGGCTCTAATTATTTTGTTATTTTAAGAAGGCATATTTTAAGGAAAGAGCATTGGTCTCGCAAGGATTCGGGGTTTTTATTGGTGAAGAGACAAGCACTACCTATTTTACGATAAATTAGTACATATATTGTTAACTTGAATTCTTTTCAATTTAGTAATTAAGTATTTGATTTTGTTAGATGTTTGGATCTAGTTTATCAATTTGCTCTTCTCGAAGAGAATGGAGCAGATCCTTGATTTGGGAATGTGAAAGGAGGGTCCAAGGACATGATACACAAGGGGGCCAAAATGTTCTACAAGGACATGATACACAAGGATGATGAACATTGGATCTATTTTGTTTTTTGTACATGATACTATGTATTTTGGATGGATAAATACAATAGTTTTTTGCATAGATGTATTTAAGTACTATGTTTTGTACATGATACTATGTATTTTGGATGGTTTGATGTATGTATGGTATAAGTGAGGTATGGTTTCAGTGAGAAATTGTTTCAATTTGATGTATGTATGGTTTCAGTGAGGTATAGTATGGTTTATGTCAGTTTGACTGGTTTTAGTGTATATTTAGTGTATGACTTTGAATATTCAGTGTTACATGTATCAGTGATGTATGGTATCAGTGATCCTGGTTTCAGTTTGTATATATATCAGTTCAATGTAAACATATCAGTTCAATATAAACATATTAGTTTCTGAACATATCATGGTTTCAGATTGTATCAAATTGAGGTTTTAGTTTCAGTTTGTGTTACCGATTGTGATACAATGAAGTTGAAGTTTCAGTCTGTGATATTTGTTTCATTGTATCTGATATCAGCTAGTATCATTGATACTAATACCAGCTAGTATCATTGATACAATGTGTTTCAGTTTCATTGTATCTGATACCAGCTGGCATCATTGTATTTGATACCAAACATTTGCCTTCACTGCAAAGGAAGGTTCAGGCCGGTGACACAAAGGAAGATTTGATTGCTACTTACCTTGGAGATAGATTCTCCAATGGTGACGCAAATGAAGGATTTATGGGACCTACACGCTTGTAGAGGGATCGATTGCTGGGGAGTGAGGGATCGGTTGCTGGGGAAAGAGGGATCGATTGCTGGGGAGCTTTTCATTTTTGTTGGGGAAGAGAAGAGTGCAGTTAGGGAAGATAAGAATAGCGGGCATAAAGATTTATTGATTGGGTTGTGTGGGGCCCACAAAAAAAAAAAAATTTAAAAAAAATGGGGATTTTGATTGGGTATTTTTCAACATAATATTTTATTAATATTTTCAAATGCTGACTGGGTTATTGGTCCATGTTAGCGTGCCCACGTTAGCATCCAAATAGTTGTTGTGTCGTCCCGTTAACGGTGGGATAGATTTGTTACAAATCGAAAAGTGGTGTATTGAATTGGAAAAATTGGAAAGTGGGGATAGATATGGGAAACACCTTAAAAGTCAGGATATATTTAGTAAATAACCCTTTGTTTTTTATTCGTTTCTCTCTCTGCATCAGACCCCCCCCCCCCCCCCCCCCCCTTTGTTATCGTTGACTGCAAGGCCGGTCGATCAACACTGCAGCCTCTCGGTCTGCACCTGCTGCACGAAGTGGTGGCGCCCGATGAGGCACCGCGGTGGTAGTGGCACCAGGCGAGCAGCAACTCCCGGCGTCACGTCACTACCACGCGCAAGCAGCCACCACCGTGCGACGGCCACTTGAATGCAATCACGCGAGGCGGAGGTGCGTCGGCAGGCGGCGGCGTTGGCGCCAGTTCTACTCGGTGACCCAAGCGGCTGGAGAGGTAGGCGACGGTGGTTATGTCATGGGGAGAGGGAGGAGAAGGTGGATGGGATACCTAGATGGGATGATTTAACGGAGGGCTAAGATTTGATCTCATGTAGATGTATGGGTATAATTACATCTTGATAGATGTAAGGATATGATTGCATCATGTTGATGGAGGGCTGAGATTGTATCTTGATAGATGTATGGCTATCATTGCATCATGTAGATGGTGGGCTATGATTACATCATCATAGATGTAAGGCTATGATTGCATGATGTAAATGGAGAGCTGCGATTGCATCTTGATAGATGAAAGGCTATGATTGCATCATGTAGATGGAGGACTGTGATAACATCTTGATAGATGTAAGGCTATGATTGCATCATGTAGATGGAGAGCTGTGATTGCATCTTGATAGATGTAAGGCTATGATTGTATCTTGTAGATGGAGAGCTGAGATTGCATCCTGATAGATGTAAAGTTGTGATTGCTTCGTGTTGGACAGAAGGCTGAGATTGCATCATGTAGATGGAGGGCTGTGATTGCATCATGTAGATGGAGGGCTATGATTACATCTTGATAGATGTAAGGCTATGATTGCATCATGTAGTTGGAGAGTTGTGATTGCATCCTGATAGATGTAAGGATATGATTGCATCATTTAGATGGAGGGCTAAGATTGCATCTTGATAGATGTAAAACTGTGTTTGCATCATGTTAGATGGAAGGCTGAGATTACATCAGGCTAGATGGAGGGTTGTGATTGCATCAGACTAGATGGAGGGTTGTGATTGCATCATGTTAAATGTAAGACTGAGATTGCATTAGGTGAGATGGAGGGCTGTGATTGCATCATATTAGATGGATGGTTGTGATTTGATCCTATTTAGATGAAGTGCTTAGATTTCATAATTGTTTTATTTAATTTATTGTTATATATGAATTTTCACCTAATCGACATTCTGGATTCATTGGCAACGTTTGTTTTGCCATCAAACCTGCGAATTTTGAAAGTAGTAGGTTGACGTCACCTTGTTTTGCATGTAGAGTTGAAAAAATCATATTTTCTATATTTTTATGATATTCAATCTGAGATGATTCGTTGTTATAATATTTGATGAGGTGGATTTTATCCTAGATCTATTGTTCGTATGAAGAAATAATTTATCCGGGTGTTCCAATCCATTAATTTTACAATTGTAGTTCCTTTTGCACTGCTTATATGATACACATGCTTCTCTTCTTACGATGATTGGACGTGCTATGGTTCTCTTCTTATGAGAATTCATGATTTATGAGCACGATTTCTATATATGTATATTTGTGTCTGGTTGTGATGTATGGCAGGAGGAGGTGGAGGCTGAGGTATGCCCTTGACATACCTTTATTACCTGTGGATAGCACATCTTGTTTATGCTTATATACCTGTGTGTGTGGTGTTGTGATGTGCTTGTTGCATTTCCTGGAAGCCTCGCCGGTGAGAGGAGGGTATTCCCCAAAGAGACAACGTTGGTCTTATTTCAGAAGTTTGGTTGGTGAGGGGTGATCATACCCCAAAGAGGCAGTCCGGAGACCTGACCGGTGAGGGGAACGTATGTCCCAATGAGACAGATCAAAAGAGCTAGTGTCGGTGAGGGGAGGGCATGCCCCAAAGAGACGACACTCAGCTGGGTGGTAGTTCGGCGGTCACCCATCTACCAACCCTATGTGGCCGGCTATATGGGACCGACGGGTCTGGAGAGCATGCTTATGTTTAATGTGTTGCATTCATCCTATTTTTATTATTGTGGATATCATTGTACTTATTGATGGATGTTGTTGTCATGAGTAGAGTAGTGGATATATTGTTGTTGATTTCTCCTGACATTGTTGTTACAATATATATCTGTTATTTCATTGTTTATGCATGATGATTGATTTGGTGGATTGAGGACTGATGTGCTCACTATGTCCTGGTGGACTTACCCCTCATTTTCTAATGTTTTTCAGCACCTTAGTGAGATTAGAGAGGTACCGACGTACAGTCGTTTAGTGTGTCTTTGATTTGTTGAGTCATGTTGACTCGGGATATTGTTTTCGCATTTTATTTTATCTTTGTTATAGAGTCTTGTTTATTTATTTGATTCCGAACTCCTTTTTAATAACTTGTTCAGTGTATTCTTATCTAGCTTTTGGTTCAGGATGATATGTCTATTCCTTCAAAAAAAAAATCCACTGTTCAATATGTTGTTGTTCTGTTTGAGTTGGGTTAGACTTTGGGGAACATGGCGAATCCTGACTTTGGGGTACACTGGATTTGGGGTGTGACATTTTGGTTATGAAATTTCATATGGATTGTATATAGGTTTTGATTATAAAATATATTACCAATGGATGTCCCCGTTGGTAGTACCAACAGATATCAATTGGTATTACCAAAGGTACCTTTGTTGGTAATACCTATGAATAATACCAACGGCTCCTTTCGTTGGTATTACCAACGGCTCCTTTTGTTGGTATTACCAACGGATTAGTCAGTTGGTGAAATCCGTTGGCAATACCAACGGACGTGTGTTTGTTAGTATTACTAATGGATGTAATATCTGTTGGTATTCCCAACGGAGATTATATACATTGGTATTCCCAACAGATATAATAATATCTGTTGGTAATACCTAGCATGGTCAACACTTGTCATGCCCCAACTCAGGGTCATGTGACAGGCCAGGATATGTGTAGATATCTCGCAGCCTAACTCATGCATTATAACCACACTGATATAATGACAACAAAGAGACTGACATAAAATGGAACAAGTGCTCAGAAATGAATAGGTGTTTGATGAAAGGAAAGTAGAGACTCCAACATCTCTAAAGAACGACATCTCAATGCATGAAAGAAAAAATGAAGACTCGACTATGACTCCCTAAACTTTGTTTGCTAAGAGATCAACGGTGTCATTTGCCCTTCTAGCTGTGCCATGTCCTCCAGCTTCATTCTACTGAACCTCCACCTAAATTATTGATACATGAATATATAATATTAAATAAATTCTCAAATAAATTCAAAGATTTAGTACACCACCTAAATAATACTTGGTCATAACCGGCCACACAAACATGATCAATACTCGGCCTCGACCAACCGCACAAACATGTAATTACATAATTCAACAAAGTGCACATTTTAACTCTATCTGCATAAAGCAAATCTTTAGGTCCTTCGGCTAAGATGGCTAGCTAGCTTTCGGTACCCCACCGGGTTGGGAATGGCTCATCCAACCCAAACTCGGGTCTAACGTTAGCGTGGCCCACTGATGTGACCCTCCGTCACTGGGTCTGGCACCAACATAGCTCACTAGTGTAACCTCAAGACCCCTCATCGCTTGCTGAGTCAAGCAATAGCCATGTCGGTTAAAGACGCTCCTCAGCCTCGCCATCACAAACACTATACACAATATATACACAGTGCACACAAGATTTCTCTACTAATCCAAAACCACCTGGGCATGCGCCCGTACTCAGCCCCTTCCTAGGCTTTGTCAGTCATACCTCTAAGTATTACCCTTCCTTTATGGGTGCAAGGTGTAACTATATATCATGACTATAGTACATAGTTACGTGCCCCTACTTATGATGTCTCTATGTTTGGAATTAAGTATTTAATTTCTAATATTCACCATCATCTACTAGTAGGGGTATGTCATGTTTTAATGTTCAATATGTCACATATATCTCTAATATTTATCAATCTTTGACACATGATAAATATTGCAAGCAGACACCTTTTTTTAGCATCCTTGTAGATAATTACTCCAATTAGAATTTAATTCACAGCGTTCCAAAAATAGGGCAGCTCAACAACTAAATTACAAAATTTATCAAATAATTTTCAGCAATTAAATATGCAATTTCTGCACTTAAATAAATGAATTCAGCATGCTAAATAAAATTCCAGCAATTACTCAAATGAGGTAGATACCAATTCAAGCATGTTCTCAAACATGTAATTAATTTACGAGTAAAATAAAATCATCTACATTCTTTATATCACGATAACCTTCACATAAAATATATTCATCATGTTAACATCAACATAAAACATAATTACCATGGTAAACTCCCTTTACCCATGCTCGGCCGACCCTCCCCAAACACCCTAATAGGGTACTCGGCTGACCCCTTCTTGTCCTACCTTGGTTGCTTTTCAATTAAATAGCAAGTCTAGTCTCATAAATTATATCTAGAAATACAGTTCCTAACCACTACCTTCCTTACCCTTTGCGGCCGAACCCTATCATAGGGAACTTGACCAATGGCCGGCCCTTAAGGGTTTAGGAAACTAAGCTTTTACAAGTGTGGAGTATTCCTAAATTTCCTTAGGTGTTCATGCACCCTAAACTTGTAAATCTACAATTTGTAATAAATCTATGATTTAAAGAAAAATTTGGTATGACCTCTCCTATTTTTCATCTTTTCGGCCGGACCCAACTCTCAAAGAAAACACCACGAAAATTCCAAGAAATCACATTATTATCAAGAGAAGATGCAAGAATCAAGAGCCACAAGATTCAACAAGAAATTTCCAAGAAAACATCATTAGATCAACATCAAGGGTTCGGCCAAGGGGCCATTTCCTATCCTAAGGTTCAACCACTCACCGGAGAAGGAAATTGTAAAGGAAGGTAGTCCTCCACGCTCCCACATCAACGAGGTCCAACTGCGCTGCCCAGTTTCAAGTCCTCCCACGCCTTCTCTTTCCTTCTCGTGTAACGAAAAACCTAGCCGTCCAAAACATATCTCCACCGTTCCCATCCAGGGGCAAGGGGTCTCGGACACTCTCCCCAAATTTTAGTCCAATCAGCCCTAGGATAGTGTCCCGGTCGCCCAATTCGGCAAAACTCGATATAGCAGAATCGTGGAGAATAAAACCAAAAATAGGGCTACGGTAATAACATGACAGTGACAGATCCGACCGTCAAAACCCAATCTTCACCGATCAAAATTTAAATCAGGAAGTCCTAAACTTACTGTCCAAATTTCATTACGATGTGACCGAGGATGCTCTGTTGATCGCAAAGATTCCCTTCTTCCCTCTCATGCGTGCGCCTCTACATCACCAACAAATTTTGATGAATTGATTTTACAAACATGTAAGTAATATTTTCGATTCATATAAATATTATATTTATTCATTATTTATTAAATAAATTATCTTTTCGATATTTATGGACCGTAAATATAAGAAATAAGTTAACTACTAAATTTAAAATTTATATATCTCATCTCAATAATCATTTTTGAAACCTTTAATTGCTCTTTTCTTAAAGTTGCCTATCACAATCGATATGTCGATATCGATACTTAATTAAATAATTGCTATTATAACTTGATTATTTTTATTTTGATAATGTCTCTTATAGTGTTTCTATCTTTCAGACAATATGCTCAAAGATATTCACATTGTTGACAGTGGAAGAGCTCAAGACAATAAGATTGGATTTCTTCCACCATATACTGTACATTCCACCTCCACTATATTGTCATGGTCGTCCATGTTATCATCATTGATAATTTGACAATTATATTCAGTCATAAACTTTGTAATTTCAACACAATAAATAAAACAAATTAATAACAAATTTAAATCATTTGCAAAACACAAATATTTTGATAATCATAATAACTATAACTAATTACTTAATATGTTTGAAAAATTATCAAAAATTGGAGATGCTCCCATTGCAAAACTTTTACATTTTGAAGGAGGAACCATTGAATTCAATGGTGTGTACATTTTGGGTGAAGTATTTTGAACTATTTTGAACTGCTCAACAAAACTTTCTTAGTTCCTTAATTTTTTATTTCTTTAGAGGTATGATCGGTAGTCTTCTTTATTTAATCGCAAGTAGACCCTATATCATGTTTAGTATTTGTGCATGTGCTAGGTTTCAATCTTGTCCTAAAATGTCTCACCTAAAGGCGGTCAAATGCATATTGAGATATTCGAAAGGCAGGGTTGAATTAGGATTATGGTATCCATGTAATGCATCTTTCGATTTAATTGGTTTTTCGAATGCTGATTTTGCCGGGTGTAAAGTAGATACAAAAAGTACTAGTGGGTGTTGTCAATTCCTAGGGATGAGTTTTGTTTATTGGTTTTCCAAGAAACAAAACTCGGTTGTGCCTTCAACTACCGAAGCGTAATATATCGCCGCGGGTAGTTGTTGTGCACAAGTCCTTTGGATGAAACAAACTCTTTTAGACTATGGACTTAGATATTCATGTATACCTATACATTGTGATAACACTAGTGTAATCAACTTGACAAAAAATCAGGTTTTACACTATAGGACCAAACACATTGATCTAAGGCACCATTTTCTTAGAAATAATGTAGCTAAGGGTAATATATCCGTAGAATTCGTATCCATCGATAAACAACTTGTGGATATATTTACAAAACTCTTAAATGAAGAGAGTTTCACAAACTTAAGAATGCAATTAGGAATTTGTACTTTGCTGAATGATTAGTTTTCAAACATTTGCATATCTTTTAAAAAAATGTGTTTTATGTGGTATCATCACACTTATGTAATGCCTTGTAATGAGGCTTCGCGACTTATCGATGTTTGTCTTCTATAGGCTTACATTGGTAGGAAGGACTATAGTGGTAGATGATACTTGGCTTTACGGTTTTCTCGAATTTCTTGATAAACTCATTATTAGTAACTTGATTTTTGCCCTTTTTGAATGGTGTCAAAAGGGGGAGAAAAGACATTGTCATATTTGTTTTATGATGCATATAGATAGGGAGAGCTATAAGCTTGATATGCATGTTGATAGGGGGAGTATATGTTAACTTATGTTTGTAATCTATATGGCTTACCAAATAACTCACAAATGTATAATTTAAATTGATAAATTTCATGTTTTGTTTGTCATCATCAAAAAGGGGGAGATTGTTGGCCCAAGGGTTGCCCCTAGGCTTCGATCTCTCTTTTGATGATAACAAACATGAAACTAATACATTTGTGAAGCTTTGAGTTCTGGTTGAGGTTACGATACGCGCGCGAACTTCGTTCGGAGAAATACCAAAGATCAACAAAAATGGCTCCGTCGTTGATCGAGTAGAAAATCTAAAGTTAGAAAAAGATTTCATGTAATATGACTCTAGGAATATATCTGAGGCCTAATTGTAATGTTATCCAAGTCCAAACTCGGTAACGGAACCTAGAGACCAAGCATGCGAGAAGAAAACTCGAAGAAATAGCCTCAGCCCAAGTTCAATCGACCGGTCAGTTGACCAAATGAAGCTAAAAATTGGCAGAAGGGTATTCGATCGATCGATTGGTCAACCAATAGATGCCCAAAAGCGGCATAATGCATTCGATCGCTCGGCGGTCGATCGGTCAATCGACCGACGAACGATCGGGCGTCCACAACGAACAGAAAAATACCAGTTGGGTGGAGCTACCGAGTGAGGTGTTATAAATATTCCTAACCAGCCTCTCTTAAACCCTTCTATCCAGTCATTAAAGCTTCTTAAGAGAGAATTGTGCCTTCCAAGCATGATTTCTACGCGCTTGCTTCACTGATTGCTCATCATCCTCATCTGTTCTTTTCACCTCAACTCCGGCTTCGATTCGAATTTACCAACTTGACGAATTTACCGAATTGGAGGCATTGAAGGCTTTGAAAGGAGCTCATTGTGTGGTATAATCTTTAGCTCGTTCTGTAATTGTTTTACTTGTTATTAAACTTGATTCTCATTGTAAGCTTGCTAGGTGTTCTACGTTTTAGGGTTTCCTTTGTAGAATTGTGTTTTGCCTAGGTGAATTGGTTTGAGGCATTCTCAAAGGGTTGAGAAGCGAGTCTTCGGTTGTATTCAAAGGGAAAGACATTGTCTATAAAGGATTGGTTAGAAATCCTTGGTGCGGAGCCAAGGTAGTAGAGTAGGCCATTAGCCGAACAACTATAATCTTTCGAGTTTGCAGTGTCTTGTTTGATTGCATATAATTGCTTTTTATACTCGCTATCGCATTTCATTTAGTCGCACTTAATTTGGGTTAAAGTTGGAATTGATTTAAAAGAAATTGAATTGAAGTTAGAATCAACCCAACACTATTCACCCCCCTCCCCCCCTTCTAGTGTGGGTATTTGAACAACAAAGTACTAAAAAATGAATAAGTGTTTGTTCATAGGAAAGTATAGACTACAACATATCTAAACAAGGACATCTCAATGCATGAAAGAGAAACACAGACTCGACTATGACTCCCTAAACTTAGTCTTCTACAAGATCAACGGTGTCGTTTGCCCCTTCAACTGCGCCATGTCCACTAGCCAGTACCTCATTGGTCAGGCTCGGCAAAATAAAAATTGAACAACCCCATTGAGGATCCAGGATTTATTTGATGATTTATTTAATCAGCTTCAGGGAGCTCAGTGGTTTTTCAAGATTGACCTACGGTCAGGGTACCATCAATTGAGGATCCAGGATAGTGATGCTCCTAAGACTGCTTTCAGGTCGAGGTATGGGCACTTTGAGTTCCTGGTGATGTCCTTCGGGCTAACTAATGCACAGACATCATTTATGGATCTAATGAATCAAGTGTTCAGGGAATACTTGGATAAATTTGTAATTGTGTTTATTGATGACATCTTGATTTATTCCAGGAGTAGGGAGGAGCATGCTGAGCACTTGAGGATAGTTTTGGAAACTCAGGGAGCACAGGTTGTATGCCAAATTCTCAAAGTGTGAGTTCTAATTGAAGAATGTAGGGTTCCTTGACCATGTGGTGTCCAGGGAACGGGTAAAGGTGGACCCCGCAAAGATAAAAGCAGTCCAAAATTGGAAAAGGCCGACTAATGTCGCAGAGATTCGTAGTTTCATGTGTTTGGCAGGTTATTACAGAAAATTTATGGAGAATTTCTCCAGGATTGCAGCGTCGTTGACCTGCCTAACTTAGGAGAAGGTCAAGTTCGAATGGGATAGTATGTGCGAGGAGAGGTTTTTGAAGCTCAAGGATCGCTTGACATAGGCACCAGTTCTAGTAGTACCCACGGGCTCGGGAGGATTTGTTATTTATTGTGATGCCTCTCGGGTCGGCTTGGGTTGTGTGTTGATGCAGAATGGCAGAGTGATAGCTTATGCCTCCCGGCAGTTGAAGGTCCACGAGAAGAATTACCCAACTCATGATCATGTACCATCCGGGGAAGGCTAACGTGGTAGCCAAAGCTTTGAGCAGGAAGTCTATGGGAAGTCTAGTGTATTTGGCAATCAGGAGGAGGTCGTTGGCTCATGATTTGGCCATATATTTGGATGGAGGGTCAGTCTTGTCAGTATCATCTTCTGGTGCACTAGTGGTTCACCTGAGGGTGCAGTCGATGTTGGTTGACATATTACGCGCAGCGCAGGAGGAGGATGCTTTTTGTACTCTCGCTAAGGATCTGGCCAGCAGGGGAGATGTCGATAATGGTTTCGGTGTTGACTTGGAGGGCGTCCTGAGATTTAAGAACCAGATAGTGGTGCTAGATATGGCTGAGGTTCGCAGGCAGGTGCTAGATGGCTCATCGATCCACATACACTATGCATTCGGGAGCCACAAAGATGTACCGACATCTAAGGTAGAATTATTGGTGGAAAGACATGAAAAGAGAGGTGGCCGAGTTCGTGTCTAAGTGTCTGGTGTGTCAACAGGTGAAGGCTGAGCATTTGAAGCTGACAGGATTGCTCCAGAACCTAGAAGTACCATAGTGGAAATGGGAGAAGATAACTATGGATTTTGTGATGGGGTTGCCAAAGTCTGGAAAGGGCAACGATTCTATTTGGGTAGTGGTGAATCGCCTAACCAAGATGTCACATTTTTTACTAGTTAGGACGAGCTTTTTAGCCGAGCAGTATGTGGGGTTATTTTTGGATCGGATCATCGCTTATCATGGTGTTCCGGTTATGATCATATCGGATCGGGGTACTCAGTACGTTCACAGCTCGATTTTGGCAGTCTTTCAAAGAGGCATTGGGTACTCAGGTTCAGTTCAGCACTGTATTTCATCCTCAGACAAATGGTATCAGAGAAAGACCTAGTCCTAGGCATGATGAGGAAGCCTATGTGAGAAAAGGGCTGCCCAAGTGATGGGGTGGAGCCGCTACAAGGCTAGGCCTCACATGCTGCCGACTTGGGTGTGATTTTGGGCTATGTGTTAGACTCGAGTTGGGTCTTGACGAGGATGTCAAGATATAAATGGGGGAGATTGTAATACCCCAGTTTAGTCCCACATAGGGAGTATATTGGATGTGGTGATGACTTATAAGGTTTGATAGGTGTGCTATCATCAACTTCAGCTTGAGCATTTTAATTAGGTTAATAGGTTAGTCTATAAAGTTGGTGGGTCAGTTATCCCATCAAGCGGTGGTTGTAACATCCACAATATTGTTATGGTCATCTATGTTATCATCATTGATAATTTGATAATTGTATTCAGTCATAAAGTTTGTACGTTCAACACAATAAATAAAACAAATTAATAATAAATTTAAATCATTAGCAAAATACAAATATTTTGATAATCATAATACCTATAACTAATTACTTAATATGTTTAAAAAATTATCAAAAATGGGAGATGCACCCAATGCAAAACCTTTACATTTTAAAGGAGGAGCCATTCAATTCAATGGTGTGTATATTTTGGGTAAAGTGTTTTGAACTGCTCTACAAAACTTTCGTAGTTCCCTAATTTTTTATTTTTTTTAAAAGTCGTATCTTTTGCATCTCTGAAATGTCTAGTATATTATCTTTTTACATGTTACCTAGGTGGACATAATGTTGGTTACCATTTATTTTTGGTATGTCCTTAAACTTTGAATATTGCTACAAATTATAGAATATTGTTGTCCATTCATTTATTCTCTTTTTATGTTTGCATGCTATATTCAAATTTATGTTGATATTCTTTGTGTTAGGAGTTACTGAATCAGCCATTGAATTTGTTTTATTTCTATTTTATTTTCAGCTTGTTCTTTATTAGCCCCACGAAAAAAAATTCACTTAGAATAATTCACTACATTAAGAGGGAATGAATAATGAAGTCAACTGTTGCTTACGTGATTCTTTCCAATTGGAAATTTTTGTAATATATGATATCTCCAAATTGTGTACAATAAATATTGATTGGTGAGGTTTTTTTGATACTGTTTCATATCTATGATTGATCATCAAATTCAGAGTTATTTTTGTTTTGTCCTGAAGAATGGATTAATGCCTCTGGACGTCCATCTCATAATGGGGTTTATGGTTTTAGATGTCAAGAGAATATTAAATCCATTATGGGGAGTTCTAGATCAGCAGATTCTAGTACATCAAGTTATGGGCATAGTCAAACAAATGATGAGTGGAACACGATGCAAACTGAGATGACATCCATGCGACAATATATTACTCAATTAGAAGCATCAATGCAATCACAACATTCACAAGTGCAATAGCAAGTACAAGCACAAATGAAAGTTCAAGTACGGTTGATGTTAACACAACTCGGCTTTCGAGTCAACTCTTTACAATCAATAGATTCACCTTCAGCTTCCACCGCACCTCTACCTCCACCTCCACCTCCACCATCTGGGTTATAATTTTCATATTGGTTGTTAATTTTTCTATGAAAATTTAACTTTTGCTAGGAAAGATTTGACTTTAGTAAGATTTGTATTTGTTTGATACACAACATATACATGATTGTAAAGGGTTGGTATTATTTATTTTGGTTTTGGAAATCATAATATTATTTGATTTTGGTTATGAAAATTTGAGTTTAATTTTCTTGACTGATTGTATACACATGTGTGTGATTGGATAACTAGAAATTTGATATTGTTGTTCAAATGCCCACAATAGAAGAGGGGGGTTGAATAATGTTGGGTTGATTTTACGTTCAATTCGATTTCTTTTAATTCATTTCCGAATACAATCGAAACTAAGTGCTACTAAATAAGATGCTTTGACAAGTACGATGTCACACCCCAAATCTTGATGTGACCGGCGAAAGTACTACACGTACCCCAAAGCCTAACCCAGCCAGCAACTAAAAGAAAATACATCCCAAAAAGTTTATGAAACTCAGGGGGCGTTTGGTTACCCGCAAGTGTAAATGCCGCAAAATCTATTTGCATGCAAAAGCAAATGCCCGCAAATAGATTTTGCAGTCTACCGTTTGGTTGCTCGCAAGTAGAGTTGCAATTTCTATTTGCAAGCATTTGGTTGGCCGCAAATGGAAGTTGTAATTACACTTGCAACTTGCAACGTGCAACTTGCATCTTACGAAATTTTTCGGGTCGGGTCGGGCACGAATTTTCTCAAGTCGGGCTGAACCGGGCCGGGATGGGATGGGCCGAGCATGCACGAATTTATCCGGGCCGGGTACAAACTTTTTCGGGCAGGGCCGGGCACGAACTTTTTGGGTCGGGTCGTGTACAAATTTTTTTGGGCCGGGCTGGACACGAATTTTTTCGAGTCGGCTCGAGCCGGACCGGGACAGGTTGGGCAGTGCACGAATTTTTTCAAGCAAGGCTGGGCCGAACACAATTTTTTTTTCGGGCTGGGCACGAATTTTTTTTCTGGTCAGGCCGGGCCGGGCATGAATTTTTTTGAGTTGGGCCGGGAAACGAATTTTTTCAGGCCGGGTCGGGCAGGAATTTTTTCGGGCCGGGCCGAGCACAAATTTTTTTTGGCCGAGAACGAATTTTCTCATGCGGGGTCGGGCTTAAATTTTTTGGGCCGAGCCGAGTCAAGATGGGCAGTGCACGAATTTTTTCGGGCAAGGTTGGGCCTGATGCGAATATTTCGGACTGGGCATGAATTTCTTTTCGTGTTAGGTCGGGCTGGGCATAAAATTTTTCGAGTCGGGTCGGGACACGAATTTTTTTGGGCAGGGCTGACCACGAATTTTTTCGGGCAGGGCCAGGCAAGAATTTTTTCGGTCCAGACCGGGCACGAATTTTTTTGGGGCGGGCCGAGCACAAAATATTTTGGGCCGGGTTGGGCACGAATTTTTTGGGGTTGGGCCGTGCATGAATAATTTTGGGCCGGGCAAGGCACGAATTTTTTCGGGTCGGCACTAGTCGGGCAGTGCATAAATTTTTTCGAGCAGGGCTGGGTTGGGCACGAATTTTTTTGGGTCGGGCATGAATTTTTTCGGGCCGGGCCGGGGTACGAATTTTTTTTGGGCAGAGCCGGGCCGACAGTGAATTTTTTCGAGCCAGGCTGAGCACGAATTTTTTCGGGCCTGGCCGAGCACAAATTTTTTCGGGCTAGGCCAGGCACGAAATTTTTGAGTCGGGCTGGGTACGAAATTTTTCAGGCCGGGTTGGGCACGAATTTTTTCGGACCGAGCCGGGCTGGAACGGGCCGTGCAGTGCACGAATTTTTTGGGTCGGGTCGGACACAAATTTTTTCGGGGCGGGACGGACATGAATTTTTTCGGGCCAGGCTGGACACGAACTTTTTTGGGCCGGGTCGGGCATAAATTTTTTGGATTGAGCCTGGGACAAATTATTTCGGGCCAGGCTAAAAACTTAGGCCCGACATGATTTGTCTGACAAATTAATAATTTTTAATTTTTGTATAATACTGAAAATATATTAAAAAATCTATCAAATGACATCAGATGTAAAATCTGACACTACCATCAGGTTCAGCACGCAAAAACCTACAACTTTGATATTTATCTCGTCTTCATCCGACGACTCTACGTCGCCAAAATTAATTATTTTTCAATACTTAAGGGCCTGTTTGGTTAGCGAAACCAAGTCTGTTTTCATGGTTTCAGTTTCACTGAAACCAAAACTGCTTACGAAAACGTGTTTGGTTTAGTGTTTTCGTGAAACTGAATAGAAACCAGAATGAAAACGAAATCAGTTTTCTTAATAAAAATGAAAACAACAGAATGTTGTTTTCTGTGGTTTCGAGACTGTCGGTTTCGTTATCAAAATGCTATGACAACTTTGTAATTATAAATATTTTTTTATAAAATTAATTAATTTTAAAATAAATCAAAGTATATCGAATTTTTAAAAATAAAAATAAAAATCATCATTTTTAACTCAAACTTTTATCTTAAATTAATAAAATAATTAAACCAATTTATATCTAATTGACTCAAACCCAAATTTTAAATAACTCAATTTTCTTAAAGTTGGTCTATTTATAATTTAATCAAACCTAATTTTAGATCATTGGACTTATTTTTTTTTTGAAATTTTATAATAACTATTAATTAATTTTTATATCTAATTGAACAAAAAAATCTTAAATTACCAATAACTTAATTAATTAAATCATTTAAATATTTTGTAACCATATTAACAAATATTTAATTTTGTAAACTAACTAAACATTTAATTACTACTAGAAATGTTCAAGGAAAATTAATATTATTTTTTATAATCAAATAAATATTTATTGGTTTCAACTAACTAAAACTGATGTTGTTTTTATTAACCAAACGCGTTTTCAGAAAACTGAAAATGAGAAACCAAAACCAAGTTTTCGAAATCAAGTTTTCAGTTTCACTGAAACCAAACCAGAAAATAATTTTCGCTAACCAAACAGCACCTAAATTATTGCATTTGCAGCCCGCAATCTTGTATTGCGGGCTTTTTGGGCTGCAATTCCACTTGCGACCCGCAAATGATATTTGAAATAAAAGTTGCAACTAGTAAATGCTGCAAAATGATTTTGCAATCAACCAAACAAATTTGTTATCTAAATGCTGCAACTAGAGTTGCAGCATTTGTACTTGCGGGCAACCAAACGCCCCCTCAATGCATTGCGAAAAACATAAGCAGAGTGTTGTACGAAAGTCAACCCAAATAATTAATAATATCAAATATTCCAAAGTCCTTTTTAAGAACAATTAACATCAATATTATTCTCAATATCAAAGTACCAAAATAATACTAAATCAAACCAACACGACTAAAAATATATATAAAAGGACTCCAAACTAGGGTAACACCCCCACGACCACGACGTGTCACGAGATGCGCTGTTTCTGCTGCCACCAGCTGCGCTACTGCAATCCAGTACCTATTTGATCACGTTCAGGTGTTGAAAATATATAGCATATAAAGAGTAAGTCCAACTAGGACTTAGTGAGTGGCTTAGTCCTCTTCAACCATATCCAATAATTCTAAAACCAATAGGTAAGTGATTTATAGATAAGCATATATCATGCACATAAATAAATATGCATAATCACCATTCACATAAGATCTAAATATCATCAAGCGGAACCATCCATTTACAACCATAATGAGCATATTCAAATGTACAATGAAAATATAAACATGATGTAAATTTACAACCATACAAACAAGCCACCCGAGTAGGTTGTCAGAGTGGCGGTGTAGACGAACTTTCCGGTCCAGGGACCCATCGGTCCAATATCCAGGGACCCGTCGATCCAATAATTCAGGGACCCAACGGTCTTACGAGTCAGGTGCTGATCACTACTCTATCTCAGCGTACTTCCCGCTCAAGCCATCCCAGCCGATCGTCAGTGTGGCGGTTGACGAGCTTCCCGATCCACAACCGCAAACAATTTTTAAGTGTTGCAGAAATAGTCCTAGCAAAGCATAAATTCCTCTCAATAAATTAAGTGAAAAAGAGGTTCACCTTAAAGAGCAGTAAACTAGTTTTATGTGGGGCTTGATCCTCATACTATTCGCAATTAGCTATAATGATTTCATGGCATCATACAAATCACCCAAATATACCCGCTCTGTTTTATCCGATGACTCTTTTTCAATAATGTAAATCTCTATCAACAAAACACTGCGTCCATCACAGTTAAATGTCGTATTACCAACATCCATGCAATTCAAATACTTCAAAATACAACGTGTGTTAAAGAAGAGTATAAAATACATATCGAATTTTCACATGGATGATGCAATAGCAAAGCAACAAAATGAATAGTTCAAAAACAAGAATATATAGGAATCGCTCAAGGGAGGAAAATCTCAATAACAACAACTGCATTTAAATACAGTAGACCAAATTTGGAGGCAGTTGATCTAGGTATCTTTAAAAGCTAGAAGGGACAAAAATAAGCAAATGAAATATACTAAGAAGGCTCCAATCTCACTCTTTTGGGTAGACATAATGGTAACCCACGCCATTAAGCAATCATCCATAACGGGTCCAATCACAATTCACATTATTTTGTTTTTGTATTTAGAGGATCTTACATATTTCTTATATTTATATAAAATAAATTTAACTAGAAGTTATGGTTATGATTTTGACTATTTCTATCTAGGCAACTCATAAATGATGCATAGTTTGAAAACCTAATAGTCAAATGGTAAAAATGACAACATCAATGTGATCGACAAAAAGGAACATGGCCTGACCATATGATATATTTCTAATAAATCCAAGTAGATACAACACTTCCTAAGGAGTACCACTGTAACAGATACAAGTAGTAACATATTATATAAGGACTATTGAAGTGCAAATTTGCATCAAAATAAATAAAGAAAATGCAATTGATAAACATGTTAACCAACCAAATAAGCAACTTCTTCTACTGTGAAGTTTAGAGTGAATTCAATAACCTATAAAGACCAAATTCCTAATGCCAGATTAATTTACCACTCTGCTCGACGATTTTTTTATTTAGCTTTTTCAAATTTCTTTGGGTAACGGCCTCACCGACTTTGAAAATGTAGCTTTGGCAATGCCATCATTAGGTTAAAAGAGCTATTACCATGCATTTATCAAACACCATATTTTACGCAAAGTGATTTCAACTACAAGATGACTTTAGCAAAGAACTCCCCGAATGGAGACTAATGAACAAGTGTCAAAGAATTTTAATTGGAAATGACTTTCAATGCTGGTTCCTTTCCGGGTGCAGAACTTTGAAAGTTTATCCAAGCAAAAGTCCTAGTGTCAACTGATTGAACTCTAAACTACCTTACTGCTTATTAGGTTATTTATTTATGCTTAGTAATAAATGTGAACATTATACTATCAATTTAGTCACAACCAAATCGAAATATCAACAGCATAAATTACTCCTCAAAAACTTGTTCTCAGAGTAAACTTGCCTACAAATCTTTTGATACTTGTGCCAAGAGACTGGATATCATATTAGGAAAATTGCTACAATCTTAAATAGATATCTAATACATACTACTTTAATTAGCAAGAAAGAAAAGATTAGTAGGAAAACCAGGCATTATCATATGCATCTCACAAACAATTAACTAGTGAAAATGTCACACTATCAATCAACTAACTATAGGATACTCACAACTATGGTTCAAAAATTTGGCCCTAGCCCTCCAATGGTTGCCTTACACCATTCCACACATCCACCATCTACTCGGAAATTTCAGCCCAACATTTCATAACCCAAGCTGAAAATTTTCAACAACTCCATAGCCCTTTCTAACCGGAAGTTCCAACATACTATAAACTTTCTCAACATGGCGAAATATCAATCATAATTAGCTTCACAAACTAGCTACCACAATGCCTATTTCAGCTTAGATTTGCACTGGAACAACACTTAAAATCACATCTATTTTGGGTTAGCTCCATTGATCCTTTCCCCCAATATAGTAAAGCAAAATCTCTACTTATACCAAAGCTATTTAATTTTTTTTCCCAAAATCTTAAGGATTTCCCAAACTCTAGGGCTGCCCCAATTCTGCACTAAGGTATTAGGGCAGCCCTAGAGTTTGTTCTATTTCACCCGAATCTTTCAAGACTTCCCTCTCCTACCAGGATATTCTAGAATCAAAGAAACATCGACTTGAATAAGAAACCGGGGAAAAAAATTTCAGCAACACCTCCCCTAGAGTATTCGGCCAAAACAAGGGAAATAAATCAAGGCTTGGGTTCAAAATCTACTCACCTTTACATAAAACCCTAGAGCAGGAGAACTCCGGTGAGTATACGCGACGGCGACTCCCGGGACAATTCTCCTAGATCAAGTCTCAAGTTGAACCACCCTAGGTCCTGCTCAACCTCCTCCTCGATTGGCAACCCCATGGCCATAACACCCGACCTCGGCCTATGGAAATGCTCCCATTACCACTCCACATTGCTTTGATATTAGCCTTCGTAGGCAACATGTAAAACATAAAGGTAAACAAATTAAGCAGTTTAATTTACAGTTATTAAATGACCATACATACCGCCGCTGGTATGCAGATTTAGTTGTCGATCTCATGACTAGGATAAAACTTATGTAGACACACTAGCAATGCCCCATACGATACGTAATATCCTATTGTCGTACCCGCTCTAATACCACAATGTCACACCCAAAATTTTGGTGTGACCGGTCAGAGTACTACACGTACCCCGAAGCCTAACCCAACCAACAACTAAAAGAAACACATCCTGGACAGTTTATGAAACTCAATGCATATTGGGAAACATAAACAAAGTGAGGTATGAAAGTCAACCCAAATAATTAACAATATCAAATATTCCAAAGTCCTTTTTAAGAACAGTTAACATGAATATTATTCTCAATATCAAAGTGTGAAAATAATACTAAACTCAAACCAACACGGCTAAAAATATATATATAAAAGGACACCAAACTAGGGTAACACCCCACAACCACGACATGTCACGAGATGCACTATTTCTGCCGCCACAAGCTGCACTACTACAATCTAGTACATATTTGATCACGTCCAGGTGCTGAAAAGATATAGCATATAGAGAGTAAGTCTAATTAGGACTTAGTGAGTGGCTTAGTCCTATTCAACCATATCCAATAATTAAAAAACCAACAGGTAAGTGATTTACAGATAAGCATATATCATGGGCAGAAATAAAAATGCATAATCACCATTCATATGAGATGTAAATATTTTCAAATGTAACCATCCATTCACAACCATAATGAGCTTATTCAAATGTATAATGAAAATATAAACATGATGTAAATATCCAACCATCTAAACAAGCCACCCGAGTCGGTCGTAAGTGTGGTGGTGCCGATGAGCTTCCCGGTCCAGGGACCCATTGGTCCAATATCCAGGGATTCGTCGGTCCAATCATCCAGGGACCCATCGGTCCTACGAGTCGGGCGCTGATTATTGCTATGTGTTAGCGTACTTTCCACTCACGTCACCCGGGTCGGTCATTAGTGTGGCGGTTGACGAGCTTCCCGGTCCACAACCGCAAGCATACTCAGGCAAACATAAATCAACCAACCATTTTTATATAAAAGTATAAGAAAGTAAACATAACATCCTCATGCCTCATTAACCAGCCCCAAGGACCCTCAATGTCCACATACGATGCATTCAAAAGATTTATCCCATCTTACAAATAGTAAAAGCAATTCATATTAAAGAATCCCCATGAGGTTTATTTACATGCACGAAAAGCAACTCATGTTAAGGAACTTCCATGAAATTATATTTTCATGCTGGAATTATCTTTTGTATATTGCAATTAAATCTCATGGAAGTTCCTTAACATGAGTTTCTTTTCCTGCACATGTACGGTTGTAAATAAACCTCATGGAGATTCTTTAATATGAATTGCTTTTACCGTTTGTAAGATTGGATAAATATTTTGCATGCACCGTATGTGGACATTGAGGGTCCTCTGGGTCAATGAGGCATGAGGATGTTACGTTTACTTTCTTTTACTTCTATATAAAAATGGTTGGTTGATTTATGTATTCCCGAGTGTGCTTGCAGTTGTGGACCGAGAAGCTTGTCAAACACCACACTAACGACCGACCCGGATGGCGTGAGCGAAAAGTACGCTTAGACATAGCAGTGATCAGCGCCTGACTCGTAGGACCGACGGATCCCTAGATTATTGGACCGATGGGTCCCTGGACTAGGAAGCTCGTCAGCACCGCCACACTGACGATCGACTCGGATGGCTTGTTTAGATGGTTGGATATTTATATCATGTTTATATTTTCGTTATACATTTGAATATGCTCATTATGGTTGCGAATGGATGGTTACATTTGAAAATATTTACATCACTTACCTGTTGGTTTTTGAATTATTGGATATGGTTGAACAGGACTAAGCCACTCACTAAGTCCTAGATAGACTTACTCTATATATGCTATATATTTTCAGCACCTGGACGTGATCAAATAGGTACTAGATTGCAGTATCGTAGCTGGTTGCGGCAGAAACAGTGCCTCTCGTGACATGTCGTGGCCGTGGGATTGTTACCCTAGTTTGGAGTCCTTTTATATATATTTTTTAGTCGTGTTCGTTTGAGTTTAGTATTATTTCCGCACTTTGATATTGAGAATAATATTCATGTTAATTGTTCTTAAAAAGGACTTTAGAATATTTGGTATTATTAATTACTTGGGTTGACTTTCATACATCACTTTGTTTATGTTTTCCACAATGCATTGAGTTTCATAAACTGTCCAAGATGTGTTTCTTTTAGTTTTTGGTTGGGTAAGGCTTCGGGGTATGTGTAGTACTCTGGCTGGTCAAACCAGGATTTGGGGTGTGACATATGAATAGCAAGTAGTAGCAATCAAACAAGGCAATACAAACACAAATAATTATAGTGGTTCGGCCAACCGCCTACTCCACTACCTTGGCTCCACACTAACGATTTTTAATCAATTCCTTTATAGACAATGTGTTTCCTTTGAATACAAACAAGGACTCGCTTCTCAACCATTTAAGAATGCCTCAAACCTATTCACCAAGGCAAAACACAAGTCTACAAAGAAAACCCTAAGTTGTTTAACCTAACACACCTACCAAGCTAACAAAGAGAATCGAGTTTAATAACAAGTAAAACAACAACAAAAGGAGCTAAAGATTAAACCACACAAATGAGCTCCTTACAAATCCTTCAATGCCCCCAACTCCTCAAGTTGTTGAGATCGAATCGAAGCCGAAGTCGAGGCGAGAAGAGCGCTTCGGTTGGATGAACGTTCGGTGAAGCAAGCACGTGACAATCAAGTATAGAAGGCACAAATCTCTCTTAGAAAGCTTAAATGAATACTTGAGAAACCTTAAAGAAGGTTGGTGAGGGGTATTTATAACCCCTCACTTGGCTGTGACACTCAACAGGCATTTTTTTGCCTGTTGAGGTCGCCCGATCGCTTGGCTGGTCGAAGGTCGATTGACCGACCGATCGATTGCCCAAGCGAACGGAGCGTTTTGCCACTTTTGAGCACACTCCGATCACCCGCTGCTGCAACCGCAAACCTTTCTGTGGAATCCAGGCCAGGTTCGATCGATCGACTCTATGACTGGAACTGGGAATCAGCCTTTTCTTGCTTATTTTTTTCGGCGAGCTCCGATTCCGAGTTTCATTTTCGAGTTTAGGCTTGGATTACATTACAAACAAGTTTGGGATATACTTCAAGGGTCATATTACATGATTTTTATATCTAATCCTAGATTTTCTATACGATCATCCTCGGAGCCAATTTTGATGTTTTTTTATATTTCTCCGAAAGAAGTTTGCACGCGTATCGCAAAGTCAACATTAACTCAAAACTACACAAATGCATTAGTTTCATGTTTGTTATCATCAAAATAGAGATCGAAGCCGAAGGGAAACCCTTGAGCCAACAATCTCCCCCTTTTTGTGGTGACAAACAAAATATCAAATTTATCAATTTTAAGTATACATTTGTGAGTTCTTTGGTAAGCCATATAGAATACTAACATGAAACTAACATATGCTCCCTCTATCAACATGCATATCAAACTTATGACTACCCATATCTATATGCATCATTAAAACATATGTGACCAAGTCCTTTCTCCCCCTTTTGACACCAATCAAAAAGGGCAAGAACCAAGGTACTATCAATGAGTTTTGTCAAGAAAATGGAGAAAACCATAAAACCGCGTATCATCGACCACTATAGTCCTTCCTACCAACGTAAGCCTATAGGAGGAAAACATCGATAAGTCGTGAAGCCCCACTACAAGGCATTACATAAGTGTGATGATACGATATAAAAACCAATTTTTCGAAAGACATGCAAATTTTGAAAACTTAAGCATATGGAAAATTACAAATTCCTAATTTCATCCTTAAGTTTGTAAAGCTCTCTTCATTCAAAGGTTTTGTAAATATGTCCGCAAGTTGTTTATCAGTGGATACAAATTCTACGGATATATTACCCTTAGCTACATTGTCTCTAAGAAAATGATGCCTTGGATCAATATGTTTAGTCCTAGAGTGTAAAACCGGATTTTTTGTTGAGTTAATGGCACTAGTGTTATCACAATGTATAGGTATGCATGAATAACTAAGTCCATAATCTAAAAGGGTTTGCTTCATCCAAAGGACTTGTGCACGACAACTAGACGCGGCGATGTACTCCGCTTCGGTAGTTAGAAATGCAATCGAGTTTTGTTTCTTGGAAAACCAAGAAACAAGACTCATCCATAGGAATTGACAACATCCACTAGTGCTTTTTCTATCTACTTTACATTCGGCAAAATCCGCATCTGAAAAACCAACTAATTCAAAAGATGCATCACATGGATACCATAATCCTAATTCAACCGTGCCTTTCAAATATCTCAATATGTGTTTGACTGTACTTAAATGATACATTTTAGGACATGATTGAAACCTAGCACATGCACATACACTAAACATGATATTGGGTCTACTTGCGGTTAAGTAAAGGAGACTACCAAACATACCTTGATATTGCTTTTCATATACCTCATCTTTATCAAGCTTGATAGATATGCTCATTGGTGTAGAAGCTATCTTGGCTTCATTCATCCCAAATCTCTTAATGAGCTCCTTTGTGTACTTGGCTTGATTTATGAATATCCCTTTGTTGGTTTGCTTGATTTCAAGTCCAAGCATGAAGGAGAGTTCTCCCATCATGTTCATCTCAAACTTCTCTTGCATGCATTTTACACAAGTAAAATATCATTTGCATCATTTTTAATGAAAAGAGATATATCGATTTTTCCAACGCTAAAACCTCGTTCAATCAGAAAGTTGGAAAGCCTTTCATACCAAGCCCTAAGGGCTTGTTTTAAACCATATAAAGTCTTTTTAAGTTTAAAAACATGATTTGGACTTTCAAAATTTTCAAAATCAGGGGGTTGTTCAACATAAACTTCTTCATCAATAAAACCATTCAAAAATGCACTTTTGACATCCATTTGAAGAAATTTAAAACCTTTGAAACCTGCATAAGCTAAAAGCATGCAAATTGCTTCTAATCAAGCTACGGGAGCATAGGTTTCATTATAATATATTCCTTCCTCTTAATTATACCCTTGGGCCACTAACCTAGCTTTGTTTCTATAGACCCATTTAGTCCCAACTACGGATTATTCACTAGGTCTAGGTACTAAATCCCAAACATCAATCCTTATAAATTGATTTAGTTCCTCTTGCATGACAATCACCCAAAACTCATTTTCCCTTATTGAACAACGGCTTCATCCACGCCCACGACGGCATGGAACCGTTTCTCATGCCTGACGAGGGCAGCGGCAACGACATGAGACAGGAATTGGAGTGACAAAAACATATTTTTTTTAAAAAAATTATGGGTATTTTTTTAGTATTAAAAAAATTAACTAATTAAATGCTGACGTGTCGTGCAATGCGATTATTTAAAAAATATTTTTCTAATATGCCGAGTCAGATGCCACGTCAGCACCTAACGGTGGCATTGATGATCATTTGACGTCGGGCTAGAATTGATATCAATCCTATAGATCGGGATGTAATTAATACAAATTAAAGAAAGTGCTAGATTTGTGAAAAGGATCATAGTTTGGGCTAGATACATTAATTAAACCTCAAATTTATGATGATATTCTTTGTGTTAGGTGATAGCAGCTCTTATGCCCCATGCTTGTTTGGTTTGCTGGGCTACCTCTCCAATCATGATAAACTACTTATCTATAATTTATAAAGCCTTTCATGTAGGATATGATGAGATTTCTAAAAACGAGTTACTAAATCAGACATTGAATTTGTTTTATTTCTATTTTATCTTTAACTTGTTCTTTATTAGCCCCACGAAAAAAATTTCACTTAGAATAATTCACTACATTAAGAGGGAATGAAGTCAACTGTTGCTTATGTGATTTTTTCCAATTGGAAATTTTTGGTATTATATGATATCTCCAAATTGTGTACAATAAATATTGAATGTTGAGATTTTTTTGATACTATTTGATATCAATGATTGATCATCACGTTTCCAGTTCTTTTTTTTTTTTGTCCTGGAAAATGGATTAATGCCTTTGGACATCTATCTCATAATCGGGTTTATGGTTTTGGATGTCAAGAGAATATTAAATCCATTATGGGGAGTTCTAGCTCAACAGATTCTAGTGCATCGAGTTATGGGCATGGGCGAACAAATGGTGAGCAAAACGTGATGTAGACTGAGATGACATCCATGCGACAATATATTACTCAATTAGAAGCATCAATGCAATCACAACAATCACAAGTGCAGTCGCAAGTACATGCACAAGTGGAAGCTCAAGTTCGGTTGATGTTAACATGACTCGACTTTCGAGTCAAGTCTTTGCAATCAACAAATTCACCATCAGCTTCCACCGTACATCCACATCCACCTCCACCTCCACCATTTGGGTTATGATTTTCATATTGATTGTTAATTTTGTTATGAAAGTTTAACTTTTGTTAGGCAAGATTTAACTTTAGTAAGATTTAACTTTTGTTATCCACCTCCACCTCCACAGTATTTGTTTGATACACTATATACACGATTGTAGATGGTTGGTACTAGTTGTTTTGGTTATAAAGATGGCAATATTATTTTGTTTTGGTTATGAAAATATGAGTTTAAGTTTCTTAACAAGTTGTATACATGTATGTGTGATTGGATAACTAGAAATTTGATGTGTCATTTGCTTTCTTGAATGGTTCTATATAGGAAAATATGAGTTTTGTGTTATGCCCAAAAATCATATATAATATTTTATTCATAAGGCATGGGACCTTGGGCTCGAGTTAGCGTGGATTGACATAGATCCGCGAAATTTAATTCGGGTAAGCTTTACATATAGAAAAAAATTAGAAAAAATCTATTTATTTTGTTTCTGTGATTTAGCAAGCTAATATGATAGAGGGTCTCAAGACAAATTTAGCAGTTCAATCGGAACTCGAATCAGAGTTTGAACGGGTTAGACACAGATTATTTTAAGTCGGATAACTTAAGGAGGAGTATTTTGGTCATTTGAACCCAACCAGGGTCTATAAATTAGAGCTTGGGGCGTACGGCCCACAGTTTTAGCCACATACCACCGAAGGAAAGGTGGAGAGGAGAGAGAGGGCACCATTGAGGAGGAGGAGGATCGCCAGAGCCGGAGTTCCACAAGTTCGTCGACGTTGATTGAAGGAAGATCCTACGCGTCATCTCCCTTCCCGTTTTCTCCAAAAAGGTGAGTGGATTTAGGTATTCTTTCCCCCAATTTTTGATTCATGTCGTTTTCCTCAAGACTCGAGGCTTTTCGTCGAATTTTGACGCGTTTCTCGTATCGGACCGAAAATCAGATTTATTGTTTCTTGATTGAACCATGTTGTTTATTATTTGAATTAATTACTAAATATATCCCAACTTTTGAGGTGTTTCCCAAATCTATCCTCACTTTCCAATTTTCCCAATTCAATACACCACTTTTCCATTTGTAACAAATCTATCCCACCGATAACGGGACGTCACAACATCCGTTTGGATGCTGACGTGAGCATGCTGACGTTGATCAATAGCCCTGTCAGCCTCCGAAAATACTAATAAAATATTAAGTTGAAAAATATCCAATCAGCATCCCTACTTTTTTTTAACTATTTTTTTTGTGGACCCCACCTAAGCCAGTCAGTAAATCGTTTACCCAAACCCTAACTTTAATTAACAAATCTAAACCCCACCCGACAAAATCCAAATCCCAGTTTTCTAGTTATTGCCTCTTCATCCCCGACAAAATTTGGACCACGCTCCGTTCTTGTCCACCGGAAGGAATCTCGGCATTCTTCGTCGGCTTCCTTCATCGCACGGCCGTCTCCAATTTATCGAGGCAGCTCACACTAACTCGACTCACATCGCCTCCCTGCAATCACTAACCTCCAACGCGAAGTGTTCCAACGTCACCGACAAACTCCCTATTACAAAAGGTTAGTAATTTTCTTTCCATTTGAGGTGTTTGATTTGAAAAGATGGAACCCTAGATTCATTCACCAAAACTAGGGTCAATGATGCATCATCATGTTTTCATTTTCATGCTTCCGGCTTTCATTTTCATTCCATGTTTTTGATTGGATTTGAATGTGTATTCTCCCCCATAGTGTTCATCCTTATGGTTATATTGTCCCCTCGGTGTTAGTAATGTTCACGTAGAGCTAATAGTGAATTTGATTGGGTAGAAGTTGCATAATATATCCCCACTAATATTACCTATCCCTAATATAGCCCTTGTAAGTTGAGATGGTTCAACGTTCAAATCGGCTTCGGAAAACTATTCTTCCTCCACAATGAGATTCATCATTAGTTTCAGCCCCTGTAAGTATAATTTTAATATCATTAATTACTCAATTATATTAATCATATTATGATATAGGTTAATATTAGTAGTGAAGATGAAAATGACATGGATGATACACTGTATATTGATGCTATCCCAGGATAGACTCCACATCTTGGGGGGAATGATGAACATGCATCTACAGAGGCAAAAACTAATACACTTGGGGGAAATGATGAACATGCAGCTATAGAACATCTTATTATTGCTAGGACTGATCAACATACAGATACTGAGCATGTTATTGCTGCTGCTAATGACAAAAGTGATAATGATATTGAGACATCTAAAGACATCGACTATTGCCCAGTTGGAGAAAGTGACGATGATATATGTTCCAGTGAATTTGATGAATTAAGTGATGAAGAATATGTGATAGTTAGAGCATTGAAAAAAAACAAATATAAGCATGGTAGAGGTCCAAATTTGAATGAAAATGAATGTGACACTAATGAAGTTGTATCAGTCACAATTGAAGGTACATCTGATTACAACTTTGCAAAATAGGTGCCTATCCTAGTTAACCCTACAAATTTGCTTGAACATGCACATGAATGTACTAGTGAGTACGAGGATAGTGAAGATCGATGAAGTCGTTACACCCGACGATAGTGAAGATGAAGAGGGTGTAGGTTGGTTGAATGACCATACGAGGAAAAAATTCCGTAGGAAGGTATATAATCCCGAATGTGAGGTCAAGGATGTTAAACTAGAACTTGGGATGAAAGTTGAGTCTAATTCTCAGTTTAAAGAAGTTGTTCAAAACTATGTTGTTACAAATGGTTACAACATAAGATGGACAAGAACATGTGCAAAAAAAATGGAAGCAAAATGTGTAAGTGGTTGCCTGTGGAGAATATACGGTAGCTTTATGAAGAGAGAATTGGCATTCATGATTAATAGCTACAATAGTGAGCACAAATGTTCATGAAGCATGAGGAATAGACAAGCCACAAAAGATTGGATGGTAAAATATTATGTTGAGAAATTTAGGAGCAATCCTAATTAGAGTGTGGATGAAATGGAGAAGGATTTGCTAGCTAATTTTTATATTAGCATCTCAAGAATGAAACCTTCTGAATAAAATTGGATGCTTTAAGAAGACTATGAGGCTCTGTTGAGGATCATTATGCCATGCTTGTTTCATATCTAGTGCAACTTCGACGTGTGAACCCCACAAGCTTGTTTAACATTGTATGTAATCGAGAATTTACCGGTACACCTCTGGTTTTCCAACGCCTGTACATTGAATTTGAAGGGCTGAAGAAGGAACTTCTTAATGGTTGTAGACCGATAATTGGATTTGATGTGTGTTTCCTCAAGACATTTCTTGGTGGCCAATTACTTTCCGCTGTTGGTAGAGACGAGAATAATCAAATGTTCCCAATTGCATGGGTGGTCGTTGAAGGAGAAAATTATGTTTCGTGTAGTTAGTTTTTGGGGGTGTTGTTTGATGACTTGTCCATAGATCAAGGATATGGTTTGATCGTAATTAGCGATCAACAAAAAGTAAGTTTACTTTGTATAATATAGTGTTTAATATCCAAACTATGTTTATTATCCAAGGGCTAGAGTATGCAATTAAACAAAGGGTACTTGCTACAGCGCATAGGAATTGTGCTCTACAGCGCATAGGATGGGATAGCTTTGATATCACTAATTTGGAGAGCTGTTAGATGCATGGTGGAGTCTCATTTCCAAAGAGTACTGAATGAACTCCAAGCTACTTCACCAAGAGCACATGAAGATTTTCACGCAATTGGTGTCACAAAATTTTGCCAAGCTTACATCAGTTCGAGCTGCAAATGTGATGTTGTGAGTAATAATATAAGTGAGACTTTCAATGGTTATATTTTGAAGGCACGATCAAAGCTAGTTATTGATATGCTCGAAGATATCCAGCGTATGTTGATGGCAAGGATGCATGTTAAACATGAGCTCATGTTAAAAAGCACTGATACTATATGCCCCAACATAAGGAAGAAATTTGAAGAAATCAAGAAGGAAACAAGATATTGCTATGTGACACCTGCAGGTTAGTTTAGTTTATTTTCAGTTTAGTTTACAGTACGTACTTCAGTTGAGTTTATTTTCAGTGAATTTTGAACAGGTAATATGTTATTTGAAGTTCAACAATTTGACAAGTCATATGTTGTTTACTTGAATTCTCGAACATGTTCTTGTCGACATTGGGATTTATCTAGCATACCATGTAATCATGCAATTGAATGCATCACTTGGCTCAAATAAGAACCAGATAACTGTCACGCCCCAAACTCAGGGTCACGTGATCGGCCAAGGTATATGTGTCTATACCCCGCAGCCTAACTCAAGCACATGCCGACTCATAAAAGATAGTGGAAGAAAAAAATAGCTTTTTATTCTAAAAGACAAACCAAAAAAGATTTCATTTAAACAATAAAGTTTTTATCAAAAAGTTCAAGTGCGAAAATAAATGATTCATAGAACAATAGTTCTTTTTAGCAAATAAAATCTAAAATGAAAGACATGAACGTCCCCAAGGGACTACAACTCCAAATCACCAACACGGGTGCATGACAACTATCAAAGACTTGACTACGACCCCTAACTAGGACTGCTATGAGATCAATGTGGCTCCTCTGCCCTCCAGCCGCGCCAAGTACTCCAGCCCACCTCACCGGTCAAGCTATGCAAAAGAAAAACCAAATGACAACGGGTGAGTTCAAAGAACTTAGTGAGCGGTTCTATCAACCCCCACGAGAAACCAATCACAGAAATATAACATATGATAAAACACATGTCTTAAATAGGAATAAAGTCACAAGGGGTGTGACTAGCTATCAGGCCATCCGGTCACCACATACCCGAAGGCATCCAACACTCTAATACTGAAGTACAACAGGCCTAAGCCTACCATGCCTTAAGGCAACAAAACATACTAGGATAATCAGGATTGACCCATTCGAGCTTATCCTAATATAAAGAATCTCGGGAGAAACCGAGATTAGCCCGTTCGAACTTGCTCCATGAGGCGCGAAGGAACAATCGAGATTCGCCCGTCCGAACTTATCCCTTTAAGATATTACAATAATAATCAGGATTTGCCCGTCCGAACTTATTTCTTAAAAGAAACTCGGGAACAATCGAGATTTGCCGGTTCCCAACCCCTTGTGACCCAATATCCGATCCCAACCCCTAGACCCATAACATCATAAACCCGTGCGGTTTTATTTCATGCACAAAACTTATTTTGTTGGTTCATGATCAATTATGCTGCCCGTTTGAATTTTAATTATGCAATTAAAATTACCGTACCAAAGTTAGGGTTTTGTTTTAGGGTTTTGTTTTAGGGTTTTGTTTTTAGTTTACTGTTGTGCCCAAAACTGGTGTTTCTAATCCGAATCTAGTTTCCAGAGTGTATCCTATGTTTCCAAACTATGTTTTCGGGTCAAAATGATAGGTTACACGATTATATTCAGAAATCCATTCGCATCACAACAGAGATTTCAAAATCAGCGCAGATTCAACAATTCAGCATGAAGTTTCAGCAAGATAGAGTTTTCAGAACATTATGGTAATTAAATCAGAAATTCCCAGCAATTAAATCTTTAATTACCATAAAAATGGAATTATAAAATTTGAGATAAATCTAACAACATACATATTTATTAAACAAGACTAGCAAGAACCAACATCATCTTTAAACAAGAATCAAGCTTCATGATTAAGAACCCACATAAAGAACACACACATGGCATCAAGATCAAACCCTATCTTTGTAAAACATGATTAATATCCAAAAATCACAGATTAATTATAAAGCATGTGTTAACATATAGAAACCTAAATTGATAAGCAATTCATGACATAGATCTCAAGAATTCACAAGAGTCATCTCTTAGGCATTTTATCAAACACCTAGAGGGCACCCCTTCTTCCACCATGGCCTAGCACCCCTAGGGTATTCTTAGGGCTGCCGAGCCACAAAGGGGAAACCTCGCGTTCCCTCCCCCAAGATGACACAAGATTTCAGCGATCAAGAACACAAAATCGACGGGAAACGTTCAAGAACGGCACAACGCCCAAACTGGCTCAAGAACACGAGAAATACCTAAGAGAATGAGGGGAAAAACCACTCATCTGATTGGGAAGAAAGAATCAGAGAAGGACTTCCAAGCGACAGCCTCCGAATCCGACCTCAAAGGGGGCGGCTCGGCTCAACAAGGGGCGGCGGCTCCAAGATCAAGAAGAAGGGGCAGCGGTTCCACCTCAAGGCGGTTGCTCCAAGAGAGGGGAAGAGAGAGGGGAAGAGGGGAGGATGACTTGGTAGCTAGCTGATCCGGCGGTTGGCTTCTTGAGGGAGGGCGGCTCTAAGAGAGGGGAGAGGGTCGGCTGGTGGCTAAGCTGCTCCTCTCTCCTAGCGGCTTGTGCGGATCCAATAGGGAGCCGCAAGCCAAAGGGGGGGAGGGGTTTATAGTCCCCTCCTCAAACCTAATTTCACAAATCCTCTTAGCAAACCCGCATCTGCCTCGAGCCAAATCCAAATCCGCTAACCCGACTAAGCTTAGTTAACTCAATCTAACCCCTTGCCCCACATAAACATCAAACACATGCACACTCATGCAATACAATTTAATAATCAAGTACACACAACAACATAATTAAGTAAATTTATCTAATCAAGAAAAGAAACCGCATAATTCATATTTCTACTTACCCGAGCTCGCAAGCTCGCACCAGACCATGAGTCGACTCGGCTCGATCTCGAACTAGCCCGCTAGGCTAACAATCACAATTAAAGACAGAAATAAATATTAATATCTAGGATATTACAACAACTATATTGATAGTTACTATAACAGGAACACCTACTTGAAGGCATATGAGTTTCTCTTGCAGCCTTTGACGGGAAAGGATACATGGCCTCCAATTGACAGACCTAGTGTTTTGCCACCTCCTGTGGAAAAGATGCCTGGGAAGCCAAAGAAAAAAAGAAAAAGAGATTTGCATGAAGATGATAGCACGACAAGAATAGGAACAAGAGGTCTTATTATCACTTGTCAAATATGCTTTCAAGACGGCCATAATAGAAGAACTTGTCCATTTAGGGGACAACCAACTCTTATAGAGGTTTGGCTATGTTTAGCTTATTACAAATATGATTTTATTATTTATATGGTTATTAATTCAGAAATTATTTTATTGCAGGGAGGTGATCTAGCAAGCACTTGAGGTGCATCATCGTCATCAACTGGGAGAGGTACAGGCAGATCCTGCTCATCAAATAGGGGAGGAGGAAGTGCATCTGGTAGAGGAACAATAGGATGTAGATCTTCTACGGTAAGCACTTTTACTTTAGATTGTAATAATAATTAGTAGCTTGTATCACTTCGCTCTAATTATTTTGTTATTTTAAGAAGGCATATTTTAAGGAAAGAGCAATGGTCTCGCAAGGATTCGGGGTTTTTATTGGTGAGGAGACAGGCACTACCTATTTTACGATAAGTTAGTACATATATTGTTAACTTGAATTCTTTTCAATTTAGTAATTAAGTACTTTATTTTGTTAGATGCCTGGATGTAGTTTATCAATTTGCTTTGCTCGAGGGGAATGGAGTGGATCCTTAATTCGGGAACGTGAAATGAGGGTCCAAGGACATGATACACAAGGGAGCCAAAATGTTCCACAAGGACATGATACACAAGGATGATGAACATTGGATCTATTTTGTTTTTTGTACATGATACTATGTATTTTGGATGGATAGATACAATAGTTTTTTGCATACATGTATTTAAGTACTATGTTTTGTACATGATACAATGTATTTAAGTACTATGTTTTGTACATGATACTATGTATTTTGGATGGTTTGATGTACGTATGGTATCAGTGATGTATGGTTTCAGTGAGGTATTGTTTCAGTTTGATGTATGTATGGTTTCAGTGATGTATAGTATGGTTTATGTCAGTTTGACTGGTTTCAGTGTATATTTAGTGTTTGACTTTGAATATTCAGTGTTACATGTATCAGTGATGTATGATATTAGTGATTCTGGTTCCAGATTGTATCAAATTGAAGTTTCAATTTCAGTCCGTGTTACTTATTGTGATACAATGAAGTTGAAGTTTCAGTTTGTGATATTTGTTTCATTGTATCTGATACAAGCTAGTATCATTGATACAAATACCAGCTAGTATCATTGATACAATGTGTTTCAGTTTCATTATATCTGATACCAGCTGGTATCATTGTATCTGATACCAAACATTTGTCTTCACTCCAAAGGTAGTTTCAGGCCGGTGACACAATGGAAGATTTGATTGCTACTTACCTTGGAGATAGATTCTCCCGTGGTGACGCGAATGAAGGATTTCTGGGACCTACACGCTTGTAGAGGGATCGATTGCTCATGAGCGAGGGATCGATTGCTGGGGAGCTCTTCATTTTTGTCGGAGAAGAGAAGAATAGCTGGCATTAAAATTTGCCGACTGGGTTGGGTGGGGCCCACAAAAAAAATTATTTAAAAAAAAAGTGGGGATGTTGATTGGGTATTTTTCAACTTAATATTTTATTAATATTTACGGATGTTGACTAGGTTGTTGATCCACTTCAGCGTGCCCACGTTAGCATCTAAACGGCTGTTGTGACGTCTTGCTAACGGTGGGATATATTTGTTACAAATCAAAAAGTGGTGTATTGAATTGGGATAATTGGAAAGTGTGGATAGATTTGGGAAACACCTCAAAAGTTGGGATATATTTAGTAATTAACCCTTCCTTTTTTGTGCATTTCTCTCTCTGCATTGTATTCCCTCCCCTTGTTATCATCAACTGCAGTGTCGATCAGCACTACAGCCTCTCAGTTGGCTTCGGTCGCACCAAGTTGGGGGCGCCCAGTGAGGCACCGAGATGCTAGTGGCACCTGGCGAGCAGCAGCTCCTGGCGTGGCATCGCTGCCACGCGCAGGCAGCCACCACCTCACGATGGCCCCTTGAGAGCAATCGCACGAGGCGAAGGGACCGCCACCGCTGCATGGTGGCGGCAGTGCGTCGGCAAGTGCCGGCGTCGACGCCAGCTTTGCTCGGTGACCCGATCGACCGGAGAGGGAGGCGGCGGTGGTTGTGTCATTTGGAGGGGGAGGAGAAGGTGGATGGGATACCTAGATGGGACGATTTAATGAAGGGCTAAGATTTGATCTCATGTAGATGTAAGGCTATAATTACATCTTGATAGATGTAAGGATATGATTGCATCATGTAGATGGAGGGCTGAGATTGCATCTTGATAGATGTAAGGCTATCATTGCATCATGTAGATGGAGGGCTGTGATTACATCTTGATAGATATAAGGCTATGATTGCATCATGTAGATGGAGAGCTGTAATTGCATCCTGATAGATGTAAGGCTATTATTGCATCTTGTAGATGGAGGGCTATGATTACTTCTTGATAGATGTAAGGCTATGATTGTATCATTTAGATAGAGAGCTGTGATTGCATCTTGATAGATGGATATGATCGCATCATGTAGATGGAGAGCTGAGATTGTATTTTGATAGATGTAAGGCTGTGATTACATCAGACTAGATGGAAGGCTGAGATTACATCAGACTAGATGAAGGGCTGTGATTGCATCATGTTAGATGGAAGGCTGGGATTGCATTAGGCTAGATGGAGGGCTGTGATTGCTTCTTGTTAGATGGAAGGCTGAGATTGCATCAGGTTAGATGGAGGGCTATGATTGCATCATATTAGATAGAGGGCTGTGATTTGATCATGTTTAAATGAAGGGCTAAGATTTCATTATTGATTTATTCGAATTGTAGTACTATTATATTCATTTGTAATGGTGATTTATTAAATAAATTCAAGGCATTTCTTCTATTATTCCAAATAATTATTTTGAGGCCTTAAAGTCAGCAAAAATATTCATGTTATATATAAATTTTTACCTAATCGACGTTCTGGATTTATTGACGAGGTCTGTTTCGCAATCATACCTTCGAATTTTTGAAAGTAGTAGGCGGACGTTGCCTCATTTTGCGTGCCGAGTGAAAAAATAATGTTTTATATGATTTTATGATTTCAATCTAAGATGATTTGTGGTTATAATATTTAATGAGGTGGATCTTATCCTAGATCTGTTGTTCATATGATGAAATATTTTATCTGGGTGTTCCATTCCATTAATTTTTACAGTTGTAGTTTCTTTTGCACTACTTATATGATACACATCTCTTCTTACGATGATTGGACGTGCTTTACTTCTATTTCATGATTATTTATTTATGCTGAGAATTCATGATTTATGAGCGCGCACACACACACACACATATATATTTGTGCATGGTTGTGATGTATGGTAGGTGAAGGTAGAGGTAGAGGTATGCCCTTGACATACCCTTTATTACCTATGGATAACACATCTTGTTTATGCTTATATACCTGCGTGTATGGTGTTGTGATGTGCTTGTTGCATTTCCTGGAAGCCTCGCTGGTGAGGGGAGGGTATGCCCCAAAGAGACAACGTTGGTCTTATTCCGAAAGTTCGGCTAGTGAGGGGAGATCATACCCCAAAGAGATAGTGCGGAGACCTGATCGGTGAGGGGAACGTATGCCCCATCGAGATAAATCAAAAGAGCCAGTGCCGATTAGGGGAGGGCATACCCCAAAGAGACGATACTGAGCTGGGTGGTAGTTCGGCGGCCACACGTTTACCTACCCTATGTGGCTGGCTATGTGGGACCGATGGGTCCGAGGAGCATGCATATGTTCGAGGTGTTACGTTCATCCTATTTTTATTGTTGTGGATATGATTATACTTATTGATGGATGTTGTTGTCATGAGTAGAATAGTGGATATATTATTGTTGATTTCTCCTGACATTATTGTTACATTATATATCTGCTATTTTGTTGTTTATGCATGATGATTGATTTGGTGGATTGAGGACTGATCTGCTCACTAAGTCCTGGTGGACTTACCCCTCATTTTCTGATATTTTTCAGCGCCCGAGTGAGATCAAAGAGGTACCGTGGTGAAGTAGCGCAGCCGGTATTAGTTGGTATTACCATTTTATATTTTTCTGATTATAAAATGTTTTACCAACGGATGTCCTCGTTGGTATTACCAAAGGTACCTTTGTTGGTAATACCTATGAATAATACCAACGGATTACTCCATTGGTGAAATCTGTTGGCAATACCAACTGACGTGTGTCTGTTAGTATTACTAATGGATATAATATCCGTTGGTATTCCCAACCGAGATTATTTATGTTGGTATTCCCAACGGATCATAAAATCCGTTGGTGTTACCAATAGATATAATAATATCCATTGATAATACATGGTCAACACTTGTCATGCCCCATCATAGGGTCACGTGACCAGTATGAATAGGTGTTTGATCAAAGGAAAGTAAAGACTCCAACATCTCTAAACAACGACATCTCAATGCAGGAAATAAAAAACGAAGACTCGTCTATGACTCCCTAAACTCAGTCTACTATGATATCGACGATGTCGTTTGCCCCTCCAGCGGCGCCATGTCCTCCAGCTCCGTTCTACCAAACCTTGACCTAAATCCTAGATACATGAATATATAATATTAAATAAATTCTGAGATAAATTCAGAGATTTAATACACCATCTGGCCAGTTGGCCAACCTACATGAAGTGAGAACATTCGGCCATAATGGCTCACATGCATAAATAATACTTAGCCATAACTGGCAACACAAACATGAGCAATACTCGGCCTCAACCAGCCGCACAAACATGTAATTACATAATTCAAAGTATCGGGAAGATTGATATACATGAGTTTTCATTTGAAGTTTTTGACGAAAAATCAAAGTATCGCGAAGATTGATATTTCAAAAGGATGATACTTTGCATTTTTGAAATCCAACTTCAAATTTCATATTCATGATGAAACATTTTGAAATTTTTACTGAAGAAACTAGATTTTTCAGTGAAGGTTCAGTTTCAAGAATTAGTTAAAAATGATTTTTCTACATTTTTCTAGAAATAACTTAAAATGTTGAAATTTCAATGACATTTTCGTAATTTTTAGTTATTTTTCAAAACGTGCTCAGTTTTCATTTAAACTTTTATGACACCACATAATGATCATATGAAGGGTGTATGTCAAGTTTGAGATGAAAATAATATCCTTAAGTCAGGATATCAACCTAACATAGTTTCATTCAAAACAAAGCTAGTTATCATAAAACTTGCTAAGTATCAATATTATCATTTACTCATGATTTTTCAAATTTAAACCTATGGACACCTAACATGAGTAAATCTAACATGTTCCTCAAATATGGATTGAAAATGAGACATCTAAGTCAATTTGTTGACTTGGGTTAACTTGGTTCAAAAGATGTTATCATGAAATGACCTCTATGTCATTTTATTGATATCCATGTGAATTTTTGATTCTAAATGCATGGAAACATGTCATACCTATTCCTAAACATGTTTATGAAGTTTGGACTTAAAATTTGTTGACTTGGGTCAAACTTTTTCAAGTTGAAGTCTCCTAAAGTGATCTAGTTATCACCTTGGTCATCTACACATATATTTTCAAGTCTAAATGCCTAGAATCATGTGACATGTGTATCTAAACATGTTTACCAACTACTAACTCAAAATGAGGTCTCTAATATGAATTTCAACCTAGAGCAAGTTTCATTCAATCAGGACATCATGAAATTGCCTAAGTTATCAAAGTTTTACCTATTCATGAAATTCATTTATTTATCATGCAAAATCAATCATGAGTATAGAGACATCATTAAGTCATGAATATTCATCTAATACTAAGATTTTTGCAAAATCAAACTCATACCTCATTCTTGGAATTTTGCCAAACTTGTCTTTTTACTTTTCAATTTTCTTCATGATAGCATAGTCTTCCATTAACATTCTCAACTTGCAAGTAGACTTCATTAGTAGATTTAATAAAACTAAAACTACTAGCAAGCAACCCAAATCAAATAGCAAAGAGAAAAATCAAGTATCATTTTCAAAATTCCACTTTGCTAAATAGTTTGAAATCCGTTTCAAAATATGTTATCATGAAACCGAAACGAATTTTAAGAGATCACAAATGTAATATTAATGGAAAATTGATCTCCAACCCTTCATATAGGTTGAAAACCGAAAGGCCAGAATGAGCCAACGATTTCGAACCACAAGGTCGCATGAGCCCGTTATAGGCTACATAGGTCTCCGAAGAGACCGGAAAATCAAAAACAAAAATTGTTTTTCAAGAAATATATTGAGAGCGGGGAAATCAACCAAAATACTTTTGATGCCAACCTTACTAAGACATCAAAATGACTTGAAGTTGCAACCATGTAAGGATCTTTCATTCAATATTTGGCCAACTTCACCACATCACTTTTCCTTGTCCTTGTGTGGTAGCTCCCCCTACAAAAGAGCATGAAACTTTTGGTATCCAAATGGCTTTGGGTCCTTGGGGGTTAGTTGGCCTAGGAATCCAAAGTGTTCTAGCCACACTTGGATTTCTCTTGAACGCACAATCATGGATAGCATGACCATATATACCACAACAAAATCAATGTCCATGAAACTTCTTATTTTCATTTTTAACATGGACATGAGAAGGATGACGGACATGAGCATTCTTAAGTAAAATATTTTTATTCCTAGAATTTCTAAAGGATGAAACATTGGATAAATAATGTGTTTTCTTACTCAATAGAACAACCTCATTTTTCAAGTCATTAATGGACTTATGCAATGCATGAGATTGAGATCTCAACAAACAATTTTCATTTTTCAAACTCTCATTTTCCATTTTAAAATTATTTGAAGAATCATTACCCTTAAGTTTTAAACTATTTTTCAAGCTCTCATTTCCATTTCTAATTTTGAAGTCTTATTTAATAATTCATCATTTTCAATCTCTAACTTTTCATTTCTATGTTTTAAGTTCTTAATTTCAAGCTTCAAATCATCATGGCATGTATCAAGCATACTAGTGTTCAATTTTTCATTTTCAACTTCTAAGGCATGCAAGTGACTAGTAAGCTTAGAATTCTCCTTTTTAGTTTTCTTTATTTCCTTGTCCTTTTTCATGAGCAATTCATACATTTTTCTAAATTCATCAACTAGCTCATCATAAGACATGTTAAATGAACTTGAATTGCTAGAATCGCTATTATGACGAGAAGCGGAAGACTTTACCTCATCGTTAAGACCCATGAGGCACAATTGTGAGGTGGCTTCATTGTCATCACATGAGGAGGCTACACTTGATTCCGAAGTGAAATTGGAGACCTTCTTCTCCTTCTTGGATTTCTTTCTCATCAAGGGACAATTTTTCTTGATATGTCCCTTCTCTTGGCAAAGGAAGCACTTGACTTTTCTTCTCCTACTTTTAAGCGTGCTTCTTTGACTGGAAATGCTATGGGCATCACAAGAGACGTTAGTAGTGGATTGATGACTATTGTCATCACCACCTTCAATATAAGTAGTAATCTCTTCGGTTTTTGCAAAATCATATAGCATATTTAATGTTGCCCAAATATGAAATGCGGAAGAACAATGCATAACCTTTTCAAGTATATCATTTGAAAATGTGCAATATAGAAGAAGCGTTGTTTTACCATTTAATTCAAACAATTTAACTTGTTCTTGGATCCATGCATTCATGTTTTTCTTAGGTTCAATATATTTTTTCTTTACCATGTCAAATACACGTAAACCTTTAGTCTTTAGGAAAGTATACATTCTACTCTTCCAAGGACCAAAATTAGACTCATCGAACCTAGGTGGTATAGACACTATACTCTCTAGTGTCATTTTTGGATCGAGACTAGATGTAGACGAGATGGTGAAATCTCAATCCACAACTGGCTCTGATACCAAATGTTGGTGAAATGGCCACACTAGAGGGGGGGTGAATAGTGTGTTTACTAATCTTTTTGTCTAACTTCGCTTTTAATCGTTTCTTTGGTTACTTAGACAAATTACAAGTTGAGTAGCAAGTGAAAGCAAAGTAAATACGATAATGAAGTAAACACAAGTATAAGCAATGCAAACACAATTATTTATAGTGATTTGGCCCCAATGCCTACTCCACTACCTAAGAACCCCGCTTAAAATTTCCAATCTAAACTTTACTAGACTAATCTTGTTTCCCTTACAACGAGGACTTTGACCTGAAGAGTCTTGCTCTCAACCTATGGCACTTCCACACTCGAAAGTCTCCGTCTTCTTGCCGAGAGCACTCTTCCACCTCAACCCTAAGGGATAACTCAACTAATCCTAGTAAACTATATTTAAACCAGTGGAATTAAGCCTCAAACACAAAGGCAAGCACCCAATCTATCAAACCTAGCAACCTAGGTTTACACAAGTTCAAATATAATGAAATGAACACCAAAATATAAGTAATGGAGCAAAAATACAACAACACAAATACTTGGCTCCAACAGAATGAATCCTAGCTCCTCTTGATGCCTTGATAATGAATCAAATGAAGCTTGAAGGCAAACTCAAGAAAGAAGGTTCAAGGCTAGGGTTTTTGCAAATGATGGATCAATCAAAGCTTAGATGGTGTAAGGAGTTGTCTCAATAGTCTCAACAACACCTGAGGAAGACTCTCATGGCTTCTATATATAAGCCATGAAGAGTTGGCATGAAACATCCAACTCAACGGCGGGAAAACTAGTCATTTCCAACGTTAGATCGCAAGTCCAATCGATCGACGGTCGATCGATCGAGCGACCGCATGCCTACTGCTAATTTCTGGCAACATTCGGTCGACCGTCTGGTCGATTGAAACTGGGCAGACTGCTTGGTTTGGCTGATTTTTCTACTCGTTTGTTCGTTTCTAGGTTCGGTCTTCACTAAGTCTACTTAAAGTTAAATTACTTTAAAACATAAATGTTATATAAGGATTACCCACCATTTAGATTCAATAAAATATCTAAAAAATCAAAATACTTAAGAATCAAAATCTAACTTTTGGGGTCTAATACAAAATTCCAAAAAATGAAAATTTTATAATCTTTCGGGTCAAGTATGAGTAGGCCAAAGACTTTCAAAAAATCCTTTAAAATATCTCACTATCTAGTTTTTACCCAAGGAACAATTATCGATATTTTTGGTGCCAAGAAAATGTCTAGGTCATATAGCCCTCCAAGGAGCTCCCTAGGCTTAGTGAATTTCAGGGCCTTTTCTAATTTTTTGAGTTTTCGTGTTTTGGGGTTCGGGTTTAGTTTTTGGGTTTCTTTGCATCATCATGAGGATTTATAAAACATTCTAGAGACCCTAAACATAACTCTATCTTCCCGACGAAATCCGAGCGACGACGAGCGTCCTTGTCGATTTCTCCGATTTCTTTGATTTTTTCGATTGGGGATGTCGAGTGCTAACCGATATGGAAACTAAAAATAATTCTCCATGAAGCATTAGTTCCAAGTTTGTTATCATCAAAACCGAGAATAAGATCAAGGTAGAAAACCTTAGGCCAACAGATGCAAGAATAAAGAGCCGCAAGATTCATCAAGAAATTTCCAAGAAAATGTCATCAGATCAACATCAAGGGTTCGGCCAAGGGAACTTACCCTATCCTAAGGTTCAACCACTCACCAGAGAAGGAAATTGAAAAGGAAGGCAGTCCTCCAAGCTCCCACGTCAACGAGGTCCGGGTGCGCTGCCCAGTTTCAAGTCCTCCCACGTCTTCTCATTCCCTCTCATGTAACCCAAAACCTAGCCGTCCAAAATAGATCTCCTCCGTTCCCATCCAAGGGCAAGGGGTGTCAGAAATTCTCCCCAAATTTTAGTCCGATCAGCCTCAGTATAGTGTCCCGATCACTCAATTTGGCGAACCTCGACGTAGTAAAATCCTGGAGAAGAAAACCAAAAATAGGGCTTCGGTAAGTCCATGTCAGAGACTAATCCGGCCGTCAAAACTCAATCTCCACCGTTCAAACTTTAAATCAGGAAGTATAAAACTTACTGTCTAATTTTTATTACGATCCAACCAAGGACACTCCATAGATCACAAAGTTTACTGCCGTCCGACGTTGCTACGATCCATCTACCGAGATTCATTTCTTCCCTCTCCATGCGTGCGCCTCTTCCTATGGATGTCCAAGGGGGTCTATGGCTGCTGCTATGAGCCGAGCGCCCCTGAGGGATGAGGTATAAATACTAAAACCTCAATCGCCAAATGACCAAAGTGACCCTTAACTTAAGTCAAGTTTAAAACAAACCATAACTCGACCAATATAAATCCGACTCGAGTTCCGTTTGAACCTCCGAACTCGTCTCGAACCCTACTACTCAGCTAAGGACTAATCCAGCTTAGATAAATTAATTTCCTTACGCGCAAATGCCAATCTTAATTATTCATCATATGAATTATCATGAGAATTTAATATTATTAATCATTTATACTCAATCCCCCAACCATCAAACTGAAATAAATGTTTCAATGTTCAAATTACTTTCAAAAGTATAAACGACTAATCAAATGACACCTCAACATAAGAAAATGCGAAAACATAATAACCTGAGTCTACATGACTCAAACGACTCAAAAAGGAAAACACAACTCGATTCAGGTATCCCCCTCTACCACGACATGTCACGAGACTCGCTGCCCTGCCGCTTTCAGTCGCGCTACTGCACCTGGTACTTCTGTGATCTCGCTCAGGTGCTGAAAAACAACATCATAAGAGGGTAAGTCCAACTAGGATTTAGTGAGCGGATCAATCCTAATGAAAACCAACATAAAGTAGACATATGATAATAAGCATAAAGCAAACATATGATAATAAGCATAAATCATAGGAATAAATATCATCATGCATATCTACTCTCTTGTGCATAATAGAGCAACCATCTACAGATATATAACCCAGTAAGTATATGCAAGTTAAATGCATCATCTCAATCACATGAATGCGAACCCAGATTCGTCGATCCCACATAGCCACATATAGTAGGTAGACGGTGTGACCACCGAACTACCACCCAACCCAATGTTGTCTCTTTGGGCCATGCCCTCCCCTCACCGACACAGGCTCTTCCGATCCATCTCTTTGGGGCATATATTCCCCACACCGATCGAGTCTTAGGACCATCTCTTTGGGGTATAATCTCCCCTCATCGGCCGGACTTTCGAATAATGCCAACATCGTCTCTTTGGGGCATACCCTCCCCTCACCGGTGAGGCTTCCGGGAATCATGCACCAACCACATCACACACGCATATAGCAACATATATAAGGAAAGTACACATCACATCACAGATATATCAAAGATATGCCACGAAAATACCTCGGCCCTCCATATCCTCATTCCATACATTATATCTCACATGTCTATAATAATAGTGCTCATGCCTCATGATTATCAAACATGATAAAGCAAGCTATAAATATAATTGCATCATAACCAGCATCATAGGAACATGCAAAACAAGCTAAATATATTCAACACGCATATCATCACAAGTATCCGACATAAGCACATGACAACACAATAGCACATGTAAGAAATTAAATATTGATCATGAATGATCCTTAAACAAGAGATTACAACATAACGGGCCTACACGATATTTGACTGACCCTTGGGACCCCTAGCCACATACCCTAGTGCCGGCCTACGCCCTCACCCGAATGCCCAAAAGGTAAAGGGGGTTTGGCTCCTATAGGTCCTCTTAGGTCAACTCAACCAAGTGTTATCCTAAGGTTCCAATGTCGCTAGGCATCCCTAGGTCCTTGTTTTCCTAATTGTAGGTCTCTACATTTATACAACATCTAATAATAAATGAGAATTCCCTTAGAGTGTAATCCCAATGTGAAAAATTGCCTCAAAGTCATCTAAACAATTTATCATGGCCGGCCACCCCTTAGGGTTCCTAAGGAACCCATTAGGAGGGGGCGGTACACCCTATACGTCAAATTTCCTTCTTCTATCAAGATACCAAGACAAGCATCAAGATCTAATAACGAACCTCACGAATCCTAAGGTGTTCTATCAATATTTCAAAGAAGAAGGGGATAGCTCAAAGAAGAAAGGGACGGCCAAAGCTCCAAAATTCAAATAGAGAATTCCACTACGACAACGTAAAATCCTTTATTCCAATCGTCGAATCCGATACGAGAAAAGCCATCAAAAATCCAAGAAAAAACCCTCTCATAGGGGCGGAGGCATGGTGATGAAAATGGGGGAAGAAGGCTTAATCCACTCACCTTTTGGAGAAAATGGAAAGGAAGAAGAAGCTAAGGATCCTCCTACTATCAACGCCGACGAACTCGCGAAATTCTGGCTTCAATCGGCTCCCTCCATATTGGTGTCGCCTCTCTCCTCTCTCCTCAGGTGGCGTGCGGCTAAACCTTCAGCCATATGCCCTAGGTGGTATTTTTATGGGCCCTGGTTGGGCCAAAATGACCAAAATGTCACTCTTTAGTTAATTGACTTATAAATTCTATATCTAACCCATTTTAACTCTGATTGGTGTTCTGATTGAACCGCTAGACTCAACTCGAGGCCCTCTATCATCCTACCATGCTAAATCATAGAAATATGACAAATAAAATTTTCCTAAATTTTTCCTACATTAAATGCTTACTCGAAATATTTAATCTCGAAACTCTCTGCCAGCCCACGCTAACTCGAGCCTATGATCACCTGCTGAAGGATAAAATATTATTATTAAAATTTTGGTCATAACAATATATAAATGCAAAATATTTGTGTTTATCACATGTGTTGGCTTGGCGAGAGCTTTGTTCAAGCCACTTCTGAGTTCTTTGAACCTCACCCCTCTTTTTGTTGTTGTTTTGCAGATCCTAACTAATAGAGGTACGATGGTAGCCAAGTGGCATGGCTGGGGTTGCAAGATCCAACAGTGGATCTAGAGACATGTCAAATTGTAGTCGAGTCATAGGAGCTATGTGTACATATGAGCACGTCTTGATTATAAACAAGGGTTGTAATCATATTTTACTTTCAGTTGAAACATTCGTTTACATTTTCATTGGTATTCATATGATTGTGTTATTCATTCCGCATTCAGTTTGCATAGGTTGGTAGGTTTCGGAGTACGGACGCGTACTCCGGCCAGTCATGTTACCGTGGATTTCGGGACATGACAGATGATTTTTAATAATAATATTAAGAATAATGTACGTTACACAAAAGTAGTTAATGCTATTGTTCAAATCAGATATAAAGAAGAATTGCACCTATTATGATTAAGTTAGAAGACAATCTTAAAAATTCAACATGTAAATATATGTATATGAACAAATTAATAAAATATCTATAATAATTATAATAACATATACTCTAGATTGGCAAATGTACGTTAATCCATGTCTAAATGGTGATATTATTCCCTTATGTCATTATGTGTGCATACTTTGCTTCAAAGTTTATCATTTATTGTGTTTATACAAAAATTAGATTTCATAAATTTTAACTGAAAGCCTATAAAATACGTTCCTCATATTAAAGGCTCGCTTTGCGTTAACACAACTATTCTATATTTATATTACCCAAATAGAAGGATAATGAGTCATTGAAAATAGAAATAATCTTTTGACTAAAACACTTGATCAACATGGATGAAAGGAGCCTTTTTCTAAGTCTCTTCACTATTTTTTTCTTCTTGTCTATGTCACTGATTTCATCTCGAGTAGTAGCGACTAGTGAGATCGCTCCTACATCACCAACAAATTCTGATGAGTTGATTTTACAAATATGAAAGTAATTTTTTCGATTCGTATAAATATTAGATTTATTTATTATTTATTAAATAAATTATCTTTACGATATTTATGGACCGTAAATATAATAAAGGTAACTACTAAATTTAAAATTTATATATCTCATTGCAATAATCATTTTTGAAACCTTTAATTGCTCTTTTCTTTAAGCTGCCTATCACTACCGATACATCAATATCGATACTTAATTAGAGAATTTCTATTATAACTTGATTATTTTATATTTAGATAATTTCTCTTGTAATGTTTCTATCTTTCAGACAATATGCTCAAAGATATTCACATTGCTGACAGTGGAAAAGCTCAAGACAAGAAGATTGGATTTCTTCCACAATTGTACATTCCACCTCCACTATATTGTTATGGTCATCTATGTTATCATCATTGATAATTTGACAATTGTATTAAGTCATAAAGTTTGTACGTTCAACACAATAAATAAAACAAATTAATAATAAATTTAAATCATTAGCAAAATACAAATATTTTGATAATCATAATACCTATAACTAATTATTTAATATGTTTGAAAAATTATCAAAAATTGGAGATGGACCCAATGCAAAACCTTTACATTTTAAAGGACGAACAATTGAATTCAATTGTGTGTATATTTTGGGTAAAGTGTTTTGAAGTATTTTGAACTGCTCAACAAAACTTTCTTAGTTCCCTAATTTTTTATTTCTTTAGAAAGCCGTATCTTTTGCATCTCTGGAAGGTCTAGTATTTTATCTCTTTTCAAGTTACCAAGGTGGACATTTATGTTGGTTACCATTTATTTTTGGTACGTCCCTAAACTTTGAATATTGCTACAAATTATAAAATATTGTTGTCCATTCATTTATTCTCTTTATATGTTTGCATGTTATCTTCAAATTTATGCTAATATTCTTTGTGTTAGGAGTTACTGAATCAGCCATTGAATTTGTTTTATTTGTATCTTATCTTCAGCTTGTTCTTTATTAGCCCCACAAAAATAAATTCACTTAGAATAATTCACTACATTAAGAGGGATTGAATTTAATGAAGTCAACCGTTGCTTATGTGATTCTTTCCAATTGGAAATCTTTGTACTATATGATATCTCCAAATTGTGTACAATAAATATTGATTGTTGATATTTTTTTGATATTGTTTGATATCTATGATTGATCATCAAGTTTCAAGTTATTTTTGTTTTGTCCTGAAGAATGGATTAATGCCTATAGACATCCATCTGATAATCGGGTTTATGGATTTTGATGTCAAGAGGATATTAAATACATTATGGGGAGTTCTAGCTCAGCATATTCTAGTACATCGAGTTATGGGCATAGTCAAAAAATTGATGGGTGGAATGCGATGCAGACTGAGATCATATCCATGCGACAGTATGTTACTCAATTAGAAGCATCAATGCAATCACAACATTCACAAGTGCAGTCGCAAGTACAAGCACAAGTACAAGTTCAAGTATGGTTGATGTTAACACAACTCGTCTTTCGAGTCAACTCTTTGCAATCAACAAATTCACCTTCAGCTTCCACCGCATCTCCACCTCCACCTCCACCATCTGGGTTATGATTTTCGAACTGGTTGTTAATTTTTTTATGAAAATTTAACTTTTGCTATGTAAGATTTGACTTTAGTAAGATTTGTATTTATTTGACACACTATATACATGATTTTAAAGGGTTGGTATTAGTTGTTTTGGTTTTGAAAATGATAATATTATTTGGTTTTGGTTATGAAAATTTGAGTTTAATTTTCTTAACTGGTTGTTTACCTATGTGTGTGATTGGATAAATCAAGGCTTGGGTTCAAACTCCACTCACCTTTACAAAAAAAATTTCAGCAACACCTCCCCTAGAGTATTCGGCCAAAACAAGGGAAATAAATCAAGGCTTGGGTTCAAAATCCAATCATCTTTACATAAAACCCTAGAGTAAGAGAACTCCAGTGAGTATGCGCGACGGTGACTCTTGGGACAATTCTCCTAGATCATGTCTCAAGTTGAACCACCCTAGGTCCTGCTCAACCTCCTCCTGGACTGGCACCCCCCTGGCCACAACACCCGGCCTCAGCCTATGGAAATGCTCCCACTGCCACTCCACTCTGATTTGATATTTGCCTTCGTAGGCAACAAGGAAAGAATAAAGGTAAACAAATTAAGCAATTTAATTTACAGTTATTAAATGTCCATACATACCGCCGCTAGTGCACAGGTTCAGCCGTCGATCTCGTGACTAGGGCATACCATATGTAGACACACTAGCAATGCCCCATACGATACCAATATCCTATTGTCGTACCCGCTCTAAAACCATATTGTCACACCCAAAATTCTGGTATGATCGACCAGAGTACTACATGTACCCCGAAGCCTAACCCAATCAATAAATAAAAGAAACACATCCTGGACAGTTTATGAAACTCAATGCATTGTGGAAAACATAAACATAGTGAGGTATGAAAGTCAACCCAAATAATTAATAATAACAAATATTCCTGAGTCATTTTTAAGAATAGTTAACATGAATATTATTCTCAATATCAAAGTGCAAAACCAATACTAAACTCAAACCAACACGCCTCTAAAAAAAAATATAAGGACTCCAAACTAGGGTAACTGTAATACCCGGGGTTTCCTAATAAAAAAAAATCATGGTGCAGCCCATTGGATCGGGAACTAGCCGGGCTGAGTCGCGAAATCACCGCGAGTAGCATGTATAATTTAATTTTTGACCCATTGTGGACAATTGTGGAATGAATGTGTGGGTTGACTCAAGTTGGGTTGAGATCGGGTTCGCGGATCAAGTCGGGGCTCGATCCGGTTTAGGTGGAGTCGAATGAGGGGCCTTAAGTGAAGAGGGGCATTCTTGACAAAAAAAAAGAAAAAGAAAGAATAAACCCCTCACCCCCAAGCCACCGTGCGGCTCAAGGAAGTGGAGCCGCACGCAGCCCGAGGGAGGAAGGGAGGTGAGGAGAGGTTTGGGGGCGGCGCCGGATTTGCGTCATCTTCGGAGAATCGAGATCATCTTCATCCTATCCATCCCCTTCTCTAGTCGAGGTGAGTGGATCGAACCTAGTTGTGTAGGGTAGGCGGGTAGTCGACCCTAGGCTTTAGGGATTTCCCGATTTCTCGAGTAAATCCGTCGACTCACCAAAATATTTTCCGAGATTTGATTCTAGTACTTATGTACACTGTTATATAGAGATTTCTTGGAGTTTTCTTGATGATTAGGGCCAGCCACATGAATGAAAATGGGGAAAGGTCATGTCAAATTTTTTCCCGATTTCTTAGAGTGGTCGTAAACCCTTGGATTAAGGTTCTTCCGTAATCTATGACTCGATTTCTCTTGATCATGACCGAAATCCTCTTCCAACCTGGTCAGTCTCGGCCGAGCATGATCAATTTAAGTTAGGCTCGGCCGAGTGGGCACAAGGAGGGGTAAAAGGGCTCGTTATGGTTCATGCTTACATGTAGGGTGCTAAATCATTTTTATGTTGTAGATTACTCACATAGTATATGAAACCTTGGTAGTGATTGATTGAGATTAGCATATTATAAGGAAATGTTCTTGATAGTATATACATGGTTAGAATTTTAGTATGGCATGTGAATCATGGGAATGTTTCATTTATTTCTAATATTTATGCTCAATTGTTACCATGTGAGATAATTTCTTTTCTTGCTGAAATTATTGTTTAATGCAGGATTTAAATTCCTTATTATTTGAATCATGTGGCTATGCATAGTAGATGATGTGGAATAATTAATTTATAAATTATATGCTGTGCAATATTGTTATTGGATGCATTTCCAAGCTTATGACATGTATCTTACACTTAGGGAAATTTTAGTGACTACATTGTTGGAAAGACCACGAATGTGGATAGTTTGTAATCACACCTAGAGAATAGTCAGTGGGCACTAGTGTGTAGCTGGTAGAGCTCTGAGTGGGGGCTGGATACAGGTGGCTGCTCAGAAGTTTCATATAAGGAAAACTATTGAGTGCACTGCTTGTGTATTGTGATTGTGATGGTCGGCTGAGAAGCATGAACGATCGGAATGACTAATGCTTGACTCGGCAGGTGATTAGGATCTTGAGATTGCACCAGTGGGCCCGCTAGGTGTTAGACCCGAGTGGCGGAGGGTCTTGAGATTTCGTCAGTGGGCCACGCTGACGATAGACCCGAGTTGGGTGGGACTAGCTATCCCTAACCTGGTGGGTTCCTGAGACTAGTTGACCATCCTAATCGACGGGCCCCGTGAATGCCTTTGACTTTCCTTGTGTGTTTTATGGGTCGTGCGGCCAATTATTGATTTGTGGTGAAGGCCGGGCAGAGCTGAACCACTTATTCTTGAGCAGGCTCTAGTGGCCAAGTGGTGCCCAGCCTGGGAGGGCCGCTATGGCCAGATATATATTGTTTACACAGGTTGGCCTATGGGCCGGATGTCATGTCATGACTAGTTTAGATCCCTAAACTATTAAAGTCCCACATTGGTTAAAAATATGACCACTAGCTTTTGGGGTGAGTTAGACCTACTAATTTCTTTACATGGTATCAGAACCAATTGTGTGGTTGATATTGTGCTACCCGCAGATATCCAGTCCTGCAAAACTCCACGCTCCAGATGTCCAATCCTTGGCGTATGTTAAAGTCCCACATTAGTTAAAAATATGACCAAGATAGGCTTTAAATAGTTTGGGCAATCCTCTGCTCATGAGCTAGCTTTTGGGGTGAGTTAGGCCTACTAATTTATCAACATAAACATTATAAATGGCTGACTTATGTGCATGTTTTTATATTTGGGATTTATGTGAAGGTTCGGAAGAAACGCTCACTGAGTTCCTTGTGGACTCACAATTTATTTCTTTCATTTTGCAGAGCCCGACCAGTGAGGTGGTCTGGTAGCATGGCGCAACTGGAGTGTAGGTGGAGACACGGATCTCGTAGCAGGCGTCGATAGAGTCGTAGTCGTGTCGTTGGAGTCGATGGTCATGCACTGAGTAGTCTTTTGTAAACATTTTTTGCTTCCAAAACTTGAACAGTTTACTTGAAATGTTGAGTGGTTTCTCTAAACTTAAAACTATTTTGATTTTAAATAAAGTTTGGTCACCGTTTTATTCTATGACTTGCTTGTTGGTTCAGTGTCGATTTTGTTACTTTTGGTTAGTGCATGTGTAGGCTTCGGGGTATTGACACATACCCTGGCCGGTCACGCGACCCTGAGTCGGGGCGTGACAAAGTTGGTATCAGAGCTTTTGGTGAGGTGTTGGCTACGACTAGAAGTTGGGTACCGTATGAGACATATGCTAGCGTGTCAACATACGATATAGGTATGCTACGAGATATGGCCACCACGACTCCACTCAGCGCACCATGCAGTTAGTAATTTAAATTACAGTTGAATAAATTGTTTATGTTAACGGGAGAATTGTTTCTTTTTCTCTCTATGATAGTGTGATGGAGACTCATAATGCGACATTGAGCGGTAGTGGCAATAATTTGGAAAAGCTCCGGGGCCAAGGCCGAGGCCAAGGTCGGGATCGGAAAAGAGAGCAGTTCGAGGAACAACGACAAAACTCTGCGGTTGCTCAATTGCAAGCTCAGGTGGCTTAGTTAATAGTGGCGCTCCTCAGAGAGCAGGAGTTGAGACATCAGATGCAGCAGTAGCAGTAGTAGCTGCTGCCGCCGTAGCTTGTACTTGTGTTTCTGGTGGTACCGAAGGTAGTCGAGATAGTAGCACCGGTGATTAGGGTTTCGGGAGCCCATCTTATGCAAACTTCGTCACGTTGAAGCCGCCAGAATTCACCGAACAGACCGGCAGGTGGAAGTCACTGAGTTTCTGGGGGACTTCTACGAACTTTTCATGGAGCTAGGGTGCTCATCGAAAGCAGCGGCTTGTATGGTCGGGCTACAGATGAGGGGACCGACAAAGGTCTGGCTGCACACTTGGAGGGCTCGCAGGGCAGCAGGCGCGCCCCCTCCCACCTGGGAAGAGTTTAGGGAGGCTGTGGTAGAACAGTACTTACCAATGAGTGTTCGCGACAAGTGGGCACGGGACTTTGAGATGTTGTGCCAGTCTGGTGGCATGTCGGTGTCAGAGTATGAGATGGAATTTAATCGGCTTCCCAAATATCATCCGTCCCTAGTGGCGTCTAAGACTGCCAGGGTCAAGAGGTTCGTTGGGGGCTTGAGGCCTCAGATAGGCAGGCTCATCCACTACACCAAGGATTCCACTCTTGCCCGGGTGGTGGATGAGGCCCTTTGGAAGGAAGCTTTGGTGCCGTTCGAGAGGAACGACAGACCTGCCAAGAAGAAATTTTGACCGCAGGGGTTTGGAGGCCGACCGAGTCACTCTGAGGGGACTGTAGCTACTGCAGATTACTAACAGAGCCGAGAGCAGGGTGGTAGCCGGGGCCGTGGGGGCCCAGGGTCTCGGATAGGGAGGCCAGCAGGGTCAGGGGGTGTTTTGCAAAAGTCAGACATACCGCTGTGTGGTCGCTGTAACCGGAGGCACTGGGGGGCTTGTTTTGGCAGCTTGGATGCCTGCTTTAAATGTGGTCAGGTTGGGCACTTTAAGAATGACTATCCGGACAGAGTTGGCTAGCAATCTGAGTAGTCAAAAGGAAAAGCGCCTATGTCAGTAGGGTCAGTGGCTCAAAGAAATCAGATGCAGAGTAGGGGACTGCATGCTAGCCATTCAGAGAGACTGTTTGCCAGAGTTTTCGCCATGAACCGCGATGGGGCAGAGGTATCAAAGGCAGTGGTGACAGGTACTATTTTAATCAATTCTTCTGCTGCTTATATTCTATTTGATCCGGGTGCCACACACTCATTTGTATCTGCCAAATTTGCTATTGGATTGCATCTGGCACCTTCCTTGCTTGTTGTGCCATATGTGGTGTCAATGCCTACGGGTGATGAATTGATAGCAGAATCGATCTTCCGTGATTGCGAAGTGCTAATCAGTGGTCATGTGTTCAAAGCAGAATTGACACTTCTGCCCATGCTTGACATTGATGTCATCCTCGACATGGATTGGCTGGCAAAGCACTTTGTGTCAGTTAACTGTAGGGCTAAAACTATCACGTTCAGTAAGCCCGAGTTGCCGCATTTCACCTTCCGAGGAGAAGGAAGGGATGAGCCAATGGGCGTCATTTCAGCCCTTAAGGCTCGTAAATTGCTGGTAGGCAGTTGCCAGTCCTTCTTGACCTTTGTATCTGTGGCCGAGGAAAAAAGGGGCATGGCTTAGGAAGTTAGTGGAACTCCGGTGATCTGTGAGTTCCCCGATGTCTTCCTGGGAGAATTGCCAGGATTGCCGCCTAGAAGAGAAATCGAATTTTATATTGAATTGCAGCCTGGGGCGGCACCGATCTCCATCCCACCCTATAGGATGGCGCCGGCCAAACTTCGGGAGTTAAAGGCGCAGTTGCAAGAGTTGCTATACTTGGGCTTCATTCGCCCAAGTATATCCCCGTGGGGTGCTCCGGTCCTGTTTGTGAAAAAAAAGGACGGGTCCGTGCGCATGTGCATCGACTATAGATATCTCAATAAGGTGACAATCAAAAATCATTACCTGTTGCCTAGAATCGATGACTCGTTCGATCAGTTGCAGGGGGCACAATGGTTTTCAAAGATTGATTTGAGGTCTGGATATCACCAACTAAGAATCCGAGACTGTGACGTGCCCAAGACTGCCTTCAGGACTCGCTATGGCCATTATGAGTTCTTGGTGATATCGTTTGGAATAACTAACGCACATGCGGTTTTTACGGACCTCATGAACAAAGTGTTCAAAGAATACCTGGACAGATTTGTGTTCGTCTTTATTGACGACATCCTAGTGTATTCCAAGAGCAAGGAGGAGCACTCCGAGCATTTGAAGATGGTCCCGAAAACCCTCAGAAAACATCAGTTGTATGCCAAATTCACCAAGTTTGAGTTTTGTTTAGAAAGTGTGGGATTCCTAGGTTTCATTATAATCTATTCCTTCCTCTTGATTATACCCTTGGGCAACTAACCTAGCTTTGTTTCTAATGTCTAAACCATCTTCATCTAATTTGTTGCTATAGACTCATTTAGTCCCAATTACGGATTGTTCACTAGGTCTAGGTACTAAATCCCAAACAACATTCCTTACAAATTGATTTAGTTCCTCTTGCATGGCAATCACCCAAAACTCATCTTCCCTTATTGAACAACGAGTTCATCCACGCCCACGTTAGGAGGGAGAAGAGTGAGGCGGTGGCAATCGAGTAGAGGCGAAGCATCATGGGGTGGACGACGGCACGAAATCATTTTTCGTGCCCGACGAGGGGAGCAACAACGAAATGATATAGGAACTGGAGCGATAGAAACACTTTTTTGTTTAAAAAAACATTTTTTTAATGGGTAATTTTTTAGTATTAAAAACATTAACTAATTAAATGCTGACGTGGCATGCAATGTGATTATTAAAAAAATATTTTTTTAATATGCTGAGTCAAATGCCATGTCAGCACCTAACGGTGGCATTGATAGGCATTTGATGTCGGGCTAGAATTGATATCAATCTGATATATCATGATGTAATTGATACAAATGCCTATCAATGATGTAATTGATACAAATGCCTATCAGATTGATACAAATGCCTATCAGATTGATATATCATGATGTAATTGATTTTGTTCCTTCTCCTTAACAAAGTAGCAATCAATCTCCAAGTGTTTTGTTCTTTCATGGAATACATAATTTGCTGTATAAAGGCACTGGATTCTTCACCACAATACTGATTTCATTCTACAATCTGGTGACCCAAATTATCTCAGCAGTTGCCTCAGATAAAGCTCTTGATTCACTTTCTGCACTTGACCTACTAACTGTGCTTTATTTTTTGCATTTCCAGATAACTAATGTTGCACCAAACTTCACCAAATACTGATCTGCAAGTCATTCCACAACTTCCCCAGTCAGCATCACTATATCCTGTCACCAAATAAGGATTATCTACAGGGTAAAAGAGGCCCAAATCAGGTTCCTTTTTCAAATATTTTAATATCCTTATAGCTGCCATGAAATGTAATACCCGCGAAATTTATTAAATTTTGTGTATTGGCTTCAGCGGGATGAGCGCGATGCATAACGACGCGTGCATAGTTAATCGCAGTTGGGCGTGAATTGAGGTGAGACCCTTGCTCAACCTAAATTACTTAAATTAGAATTAAATTTGTGTCAAGTTTGAGTTGGGCTCGAGCCGAGTCCGAGAGTGCAATCAGAGATCGAATCCAACTCGTTTTGAGAAAGTTGGGTCAAGTTAAGTGATGAGGGGCAAATTGATAATTTGTGCAAAAAAAAATAATTAGAGTCCAAGGAAGAGCGACACGCTACCCAATGAGGCGAGAGGGAGAGGGTTGATCCGGAGAAGAAATCGGTCGGAGATCGGAGCCTTGCAGGATTGGATTCGACGCAGTTCTTCTTCATCGTCTTCCTTGTCCTTATCCCAATCCTAGGTGAGTAGTTTTGGGGCTAATTTTCATTGGGATTAATGGATTTTGTAGAGAAGAAGATTCTGGGTTTTTCTTTGAAATTTGTTGTTTCGATCAGTTTTGATTCGGTAATCATGATTCAATAATCTCTACCTGTTGAGTCCTTTGGTGTATGTTCTTGTGACGTGAGGACCGATTTGTGGAGAATATAATATCCACACATGTGTTTCTTTAAAATGTTGACTTCTTTGGTTCTACGAACGTGTACGGAACCACACGTACATCATAGATTTACTGCAATAGCAACAAATCTTACTAAGTGCTTATGTGTTAGTGCAAATTTCTGAACCTGGGTGCAGTAGTTTTCTATGGACACAAAAGAAATAAATGAGTGGAAATTTATCTATACATATAATCTTGTTTATAGCAGAAATTTCCGGCTGTACTGTAGGGTGTTAAGGCAGAAATTTTATATGTTACGATGCTGAAATTACCTAGTTAAGTGATGCTGAAATTGATGTATATAAATGTGCAGAAATTTTATTGAATTGAGATGTATATGTATGCTGAATATGGTAGTTCAAACACTACAACACAATTAGGCTATAGAAACACATAATTAGAGACTAATTAGAGTTTTTGTTTCTAATTATTCCCATTAGAAACTAATAAAGAATATGTCTCAATAGTTAATTTTATTTGTCTCTAATACTTCACTTTTAGATGTTAATTGTTAATTAGTCCCTTTATGATATGTATTATTTGCCTCTATTGTATTGAATAAAAATATTTTTTATATTTAAATTTAAATAATAATAATAATAATATTTAAACGTAATATTTAACTTAAATGATAAATTTACCATTACAATAAATTTAACATAATATTTCACATAATTTTAATTTTAATTTTAATTTTTAAATCATAAATTTAACTTAAATAATAAATTTATCTATACATTTTTTACTTTTGATTAGTTAAATATTATGTCTCTTATTATTTCCATTACATATTAATAATATATAGATAGTCAACACTTGTCCTAGTTAATATTAATCTTACTTTAACTTTAAATGAGGCAATCTTACCCTAACTTTATTTCAATTACATATTAACTGGCAAGTATCAATCTTACCCTAACTTTATTACCCTAACTTTACACGTGGCAAGTATAAATCTCTAATTTATAATCAATTTATTACCGCTGGTTCTCTCTATTGCCACTTTGTTAGGTTATTTTTCAAAAAAAATACTCTGTTCCCTGATCTCTCCCTCATTTACACTTAAAACTAAAACCCTACCCTGTTACTTCCCATTGTCTGCGCCTATGTTGACCCCAATCTCTCCCTCCCGTCTCCTATGTTGTCCGCCACTTCCGTGAGACCGTGACTGATCCCAATCTCTCCCTCGGCGGAATCTGGTTCGCGGCTCCCCATCTCCATTGTCTACTTCCCGTCGCCAGGATTGGATATCCATTCTCCATCTCCACGTCGGCCTACCTGCTTCTCCATCTCCTCGCTGGTATTGAATCTCGCCTTCCCAAGTTTTTCGCTGCTACTTGTTATTGCTAAAAACTCCACATCTGTCAGATCTCCATTCTACCAGTTTTTCGCCTTCCCAAGTTTTTCACCGATATTGATCTCCATTCTAAGTTTCCGTTGCTTCTTCATCTATGGGTTTTGGATATGTACCTTTCCGCACCTTTTTCTCACCTTTTTTATAATTGCATGTGATGCTCCTTTACTCTTCCATTGCATGAACAAGGTTACAATTAATAGGCAAGTTAATTGTGAGAAGAAGACGTTATTGTGTTTGTTTTGCTTCTGTTGTACCAAACTCATAAGAGGTATTTGAATATTGCTCTTTCTTATTGGCTCATAACATGAATATTCATCTTCTAAGTATAATATGATAGAAGAATATTGCTTATGTTGTTTTCTATCAATGATTACCTTATTATTAGCAATGCAGCACCTTATTATATTGTCCCTTATTATTAGCATTGCCAGTGCCTTATTATATTTTCCTACTGAGACAACCTTAAATTTCAGGACATTATGAAGGCACTGTTTATTTCTGCACTAATTGTCCTCTTGTTCTTTTGACAATTGTTATCCACAAGAAAAACACTCAGCTGCTAACCAAATTATTTGATTAGGTATTAGAAACCTTCAGTCTTTTATTGTAATGGTAAGAATACTGGATAAGCAGTTGGAGCATAGCAGAAAAGAAGACAAGTGCTAGAACTTTTGCTTTTTAAACTTCATTTGTTGGTAGAAAAAATATGAGATTTTCTTACTCTATGTTAAACAGTGGAAGATTATTAAATGAAGGAAAGAAAAGAAAGTTGATATTAGACATTCATGAAAAGCTGTTAAGACATTAAGAAAATTGATAGTAGACAATCACGAAAACCTGTTAAAACATTTGCCTCTCGTACAACGGTGTATAACGGTACAAGTTACCTTTTACCTGCTTAGTTGCACTGCCATTCTCCTTTGCCATATTAAGTTGATTTTAGATACAGCCAGGGGAATGTCCATGTCAATAAAGCATCTGTCTTAAAATAATCCGTCGGTCCAGGAACTCTATCCAGGTTGTCAAAGTCATTCGAAGCTTTCCTTCATCATCCAATTATTCCTCATTAAATGTGTTGGGAAGTGGTCTAATAAATCATTTACAATGTTGCTTGAGTTACTGAGAGAAGTACTTCCAGAAGGTGATACAATGCCAAATTCTTACTATGAAACCAAGAAGTACATTAGAGAGTTGGGCCTTAGTTATGAGAAAATTGATGCTTGTCCCAACGATTGTATGTTATATTGGAAAGACCATGCCGATGACTCTGAATGCTGCACTTGTGGTGAATCGAGATGAAAAAAGAACTTAGATGGTCAAAAAAAGACGTCGAAGTCCAAATCTCAAAATGTGTCGCAAAAAGTCTTGCGCTATTTTCCACTTAAACAACGACTTCAACGGTTGTTTATGTCATCTAAAATTGTGTCCTTCATGAGGTGGCATGAGGAGTCCCACACTAAAGATACACTTCTAAGGCATCCAGCAGACTCTCCGGCTTGGAAGAATTTCGATCATCTAAATGGTCATTTTGCGTCAGATCCTTTTTGACAATATTTTACAGAGCGACAATGATAATGTCCCTTGGATTAGCACTGACATTAATGGGGTAGTTATAGATGAAGCGTTAGGTACTGTCATGGGTGAGCAAGCCGACGAAGATTATGATGGGGTCAATACTTACCTCGCCTGATGACGTCCCATGATATCTCATTTACTACAATTAAATAGCATATTTCAAAAATTTTGGGTATTATTTCTTTCCTTTTATTTTTGAGATAAGCTGAGTTTTTCTAGCATGATGATTTATTTTTTTATGCAATGTGTAGGACATTATCATTTTTTTTATGCAATCAAGTATGATGCTTTTTTATTGAAGTGAAACTGTAAAAGTTTTTACAAAGCATTATTTATCTCTTATTTTCCCTGCTTTCTCTCTCTCTCTCTCTCTCTCTCTCTTCCATTCATCATGTCTCATCTCCAGTTTGTTGCAAGCTTCACTACCTTTATAGAGTGGCTTACTTTCCTTACTGCCCAAGCCAACTTTAATCAAAACCAGCTAATCATAAAGGAGAGCAAAACAAATTTATGAACCAGAGAGAAAGAATCAGAGTTGCCACAACATTGCAGTAATTAATTACAAGAGATAGGAAGATTGAATTTTTTACAATTTTAAAAAAAAACTACATAAAATTAGAAGCTAGAGCAAGATATTTGACTTTCTAAGAATTAATAATTTCTTGATTTTAGTTAGTATTTTATCAACAATTTGGTAGACTATATAGTCTAATTCAGATGTGGCGTACTCCTCGCAAGACTACACTCTTGAAAAATTCTCCTCATGGAGGATTTAGTTCTCAACGGCGTGGTGTACTTCCATCGTCACTCCAGGCTAAGCCTCCCCAAAATTTGAAATCTCAATTTGCTCCAGCTTCTGCGAGCAAATCTCAACATGGTCCAAGCCCGCTTGCTAATGTTGATCCTCCATGTTCTAACTCTTCTCCTGATGCTAGATCTCGAGCTGACCCCGCACATGTAGATGTGTCCACACCCGGTAAGTATAGCTCTTATTAGTCAAATATTATTTTTTTGAGTGTAAAGATTTGTATCTATTTTACTTCCATCCTGACATGTTATTCTTTTCCAGGCTGCAAATTTACAAGTGCCAGGCATCAACAGTTTGTGGAAAGCAAACCATTACTTATGCTTTGTCTAAAAATAAATTCATGTGATTGCTGTAGAGATATGTAATTACAGAATAAATCAAATATACTCATTTTATTTTTCTATCTAGTGCTATCATTTACCCATAGTTGTTTTGTCTCCAATGCAGCTTATTTATCTTTCTTAAGCATGAAGTTGAGTAAAAATATGTGCATAATATGTTCATTCTGTTCTATTCTTACCAAGTGATGATCATTTTGTACATGATCATTCTGTTCTATTCTTATCAACAGCTTATTTTTCTTATTCATGTACATGATGATCATTCTATTCTATTCTTATCAAGTGATGAATCATAATATGTGCTTCACCTAGACACTAACTAAGGTTGTTCTTTGCAGTTGAGACTATGTTGATTAACCACAGGATCTTCTAACTCTTCTCCTTATTTGCATTTTTTTGTTGACATGTATGTATGATAACTAAAGCAAAGAAGAGGAAAAGAGGGCCAACAACATGCAAGGATATTTGGGGGCAACCTAAAGGTCTTCGAACTCATGTTTTTCTCAATGATAAGGGACAACCGATTGGTCCAACTGCAAAAAAGTTGACTCAATTTTTAGGCGCGATGGTAAGAATTGGGGCATATGCACCTCTCAACTATAGTGACTGGAGGCTCATGCCAGACCATTTTAAAGTTAACATGTGGAAGATGATCTAGGTAAAAATTGATATATGGTGGAATGCTATTAATACAGTGGCTAATGTTGTCTCAAATTAAATTGTTTTTCTTTCTTACCATATTTATAACTTGATTTTCCTATTGTAGGAAAAGTTTGATATCGAGATACTAGCAGAAAGCTGGGTCATGAAGTCATTAGACAAAAAGTGGAGAGCCTTTAAGTCAAAAGTGAAGAAATTGTGGGAAAAGGGGGAGCGTGACTCCAGAATTATTGATGATCAATTTAATTGGCTCAAAACCTTTTGGGAGTCTGAGAAATCAGCGGTTGTACTTGTATTCATTTTTATCAAGTAATAGTTTACTTATATTCTTACAATTAATTAACATGCTATATTTCTTTTCATATTTCAACAACGAGAAGAAGTGGGTAGAGAAAATAGCAAGAAGAAGTCATCACATGCTTCAGGAAAAAAAAAATTTGCTGTTATACTGGAAGAAATGGTATAATATTATTTTTTATTTATATTAATATTTAATTATAGAAGTAAACAGAGAGCTCTATTTTAGAAGTAAACAGAGAGCTGTATTCTAGAAGTAAGCAAACCTTTAAGAGTTTTGCTATTTTTTATGGGTAAACAGAGAGTTGCTAACCCCGATGGAGCATCACCAACTCCAACCGAAGTGTACATTAAAGTGCATACTAGAAGGGATTGCAATCCACTTAATGAAGAGTCTGCAGCAAACATTGTATCAGATTTATATTTTATTTATATTTAATTCTAATATTCGGTCTAAAATAGAGACATTCTTTTATAGATATATTACTTGAAGCCTTACTTATTATTTATTTCTTGTGTTTCATTTGTGAATGTAGGAAAAACTAAAAGATGCTATTCATATTCAAGGAAAGGATGATAAACCTGCGGCAGATGACATATTTGCTCGAACTTTGGGAGAAGATAAGGGTTCATATGTGCGCACTTATGGCTTAGGCCCATCTGCTTCAGATTTGTGGGGTCCGAAACAACGTCGGTTTTCTTTAATGAAGATGGCCTTAAAGAGCAAAAAACTATCAGAAGAAATAGTGCACAAATTGGAGGAAGAAATGAGCCAAATGAAAGTTAAGATGGACATGCTAACATCATTTATTCAAACCAAGTGCTCAGATATGAACTTAGATCATTTGGAAAACACAGCGAATGAGGTAATTTATGATACTTGTGTTCATTCAACAAATTAGAATTGTGTTGTTCATTCAACAAATTAGAATGCAACACCTTCATAAGATGACCAACTTATAACAATATATATCAGGTTCATGTAACTTCTACAACTCCTGTAACATCTACAACTCCTACCGATTCACCACGAGCTGATCACCAATGACAACTTCACTCGGTATGGTACCATTTTTTATTGTTTGTATAGGTGTTTGAAAATTATTAAATGTAAAACTACTAATTCATTTCATGCAGGAACAAATCTTGAATGAGGAGAACAACAATTTGAGTGGCGATGTGGATCAGGTAAATAGTTTAGGTAGTGATTGTTTTTTCATTATAATTTTATTTTCAGTTATGAAAAGTTAAGAAAGTATTATTATTATTTTCAGTTATGCAGGAACCACAATGATGATTTTGACATTTTTAATCAAGTAAGTATTATTATTATTATTCTTACTATAAATGCACTTATAATACATTTTTAATTTTTTTTACCATTGTTACTTTATTTAGTTGGATGAGGGAAGTCGTGCAATGATTCAGAAGCTCTTACCGCAGCTGCAAGTTGGAAAATATCAAGACAACCAATCGAAGACTGTAGGATGAATTACATTGCCTTAGTCATTTTATGATTTATCTAAAATGAATCTATATGAATGTAGATAATTTTATAGTTAATTGAAGGAGTAAATGTTGTGATAGGATGAAGATACTATTTTCCTAGTTAGTCTTGTGCATCCGGGAGATCTTGCGGCAAGAGGAACATTAATCACTAAGGATCCATCAGCTACAGTGACAGGCCAATCCTTAGGAAATGGTTATTCAGCAATATTTGTGGAAGTTGCAATGAGGAACGGTGAACCCATAGTTCGACCCTATGACAACTATAGTACAATTGGAGATGTGATTGGAAGAACTATTGCATGGCCCTCTTGTTTTGTAAGTTACATATCTTTTATATGCAACATATGGATGTAAAACTTGATGGCTAGCTGGGGTATATACTCCTTTAGGATGATATAATTTATTTAGTACATTTTGCAAAAGCATCTTAGACATGAAAGAATATATTATCATTAATTACATCTCAAAAATCACCTACTTTTGTTTATAACCATGGAAGGTAATTTTCTATTTCCTTATTTTAGTATAAAATTAAATGTTAGTTTACTTTCATAGGTTTTAGAATTATGATAGCTTTGTTTGGGCATAAATTTTTTTGTTAGTTTCATGGTTCATGTTAGAGTGTCCTAATCTGTAGCCTCATGGAGTACTTTTTTTTATTTCCTTATTAGTTCACTATAATAGAAAATTATAACAGAATTAGAATTATGATTTCACCTAATTTTTTTTTTGTTACTTTCATGGTTCATGTTGATATATGTTTGAAATTAGAGTCATATCATCTTGTTGAAGTTTTTGTTTCTAGTAAAGTTTTATTTGTGGCTGATCGATGTCTCTTTCTCGGCACTATAACATAATTTTTCTCCAATAGTAGACTACAATTAAAGTTTTGTTTTTGTTTCTACTTAAGATTTTTTTTCATGGCACTCCCAAAATCAGGTTATTGGTTGAAGATATGGGAAGAGAAATCAATGAGGTATAGCAGATTATGGGGGGTGACTCTTCCGCTTTTGCATTATATAGCAGATTTAATTTCTAGAGTTCTTTTGGCATATATACTACAAAGAAGTGATTGGAGTATATATCGACAAAAGCTCTTTAAACAAAGAATATACATCAACTATATATAGCCTGGTTTCTGGCTCTTAATGATTGTGTTATCTTTCTCTTCTCAATGTCTTCTTCTATTTCTAGTTGAAGTGTTCAGGTGCTTTTTCATCACGCAGTAGAGGAGTGAGATTGTGTTCTTCATAGCAGTAAATAACTACTTTTACTATTCTTGATGTATATTGCTAGCCATCAGTGCGTAGCATGAATACGAGATCTGGCTAGTGGGTGTCTAGACTGCGTTGTTCTGTTATGAAGAACTCTACATGACATAGCCAGAGGAGTTTGTATCCTCGGTTGGACCGAGTAAGGTATGCGAGTTGCAGATGTCCATTTATTGACTACAGCTAGTATCGAAGAGTTGAAATATCTATTTTGATGAGATAGTCAAAAGGGTTTTGATTTTATCAAAAATGTGGATGAACCTTGTGTAGACAATGTGTTTAGTGGGAGTGTAGTCATATTGAATGACATACTCATGGGAAAAGCGTTCTCATGCTCCAGTTATTTCCCATATTGATTCTCTATGGTACATCTGGGAAAGGCCTCCTATATGCTTGACATTAGGATCTATGTGGATAGGTTTGAAAAGGATACCTCATTACCCCAGCCCATGTACGTTGATATAGTATTAAAATAGTTTTAGCATCAAAGGCACTAAAAGAGGTTACTTGTCTAAGATTCATTGCATCAGTCTTTCTAAGATGATGTCTGCTAAGACACCTAAGGAGAGAGAAAAAATGAGATAGATCTATTATGCTTCGGTAGTGGGATCCATCATCGATGCTTTGCACTTAGCTTGTTATTGATTATACCTTAGAGGTATCCAGTATATTTCGAGCAAAACCATGGAGAATAACATTGAAAAGCAATGGAGAACTCTCTCGAGTACTTAAGAAGGATGAGAGACATTTTATACGACAATGAAACCATATGATGGTATAAGGATACCTTTAATGGTGGTGCAGTAAGAAGGAAAGTGTTCCTAGCTAGGTATTGTAACCGGTAAGGTGACTAAGGCTTTGTACTTTGCTACTTACTCTGCCTCTTATGATAGGATCGGATAAAGGAGTTTTTCATTTAATGGGAGTTGTTCTTGAGGTTGCCAGTTCTGCACCGGTATTGTGTGACAATACTAGGAGTGTTGCTCAAAGTTAAGGAACTAAGATCCCGTGAAGATTATTGCTTTTCTTAAAAGGCGATATCACCTCATCGTTGGAAAGAGGTGATGACTGAAAGGCATTGATGTAGATTAAACTTATTATCACTGTAGCAGATTCGATCACCACTGAAATTTGGTATACAGATACTAGGATGATTGGCTAAAGTGCAAGTGGGAGATTCAAAGGAATAGTGCCCTTGAGCCAATCACATGTCGATGTGTTTAGGGACTAGTCAAGGGTAATCAACTTAATGAGATAACTTTTTGATCATATGCTGCATCTTTATTCATAAATATTGTGACGAACCCCATGAACCCGGGCAAATGATTCCAAGGCCTTGATGAGATTATGCCAGTGAGACTTGGAATCCATATGCCCATGTTCTAGATGTTCCTAGTCGTAGGATCACCAATTAGGGGATTAGTGATTTTGGATAGGCTAGCGCACTTGGTACATGCCCTATACGATAGGGGTAGCTGATCTCATAGTTACCTATGAGCCTTCCTTAATGTAGTGCAGGTGCTCATTAGGGAATGAGTTCACTTAACAAACCTGCATGAGGAACACAAAATGGAATCCATACATGAGTTTCAGTAGGATGTTCCTCGTGTGATAGTAGGTGCAAGCAGTCATTGGACCTAAGGTTATCATGGTTACCTTGTGAGTGATGACCCATTGCTTTGGTTCTATCCCTACATGGACCTAAGCGTCATGTGCCGGGTATTACTGGGCATGGGGAAGCATTCATGGAGGTAGGTGAGCAACCAACATGGAATCAGTTACTCCTAATAAGAGGAGATAATGTCCTATGTGTTTGACACTTCTTCCATACCCCAATCGTATTCAAGAAATTGTAATTGAGTAACTTAGTTGCACGGTAACTAATCACCAAAGGGTGTTGCTAGATTGAACCTCACACTATCGTGGTAGTCATGATACTGGCTTAGTGTGGGGCCCAATGGCACACACACGACAGGTTAACCTCGTAACGAACCTTATGAGGTAAAGTCCGAATGCAGCCCTATATGTAGGCGAAATGGCGACACTAGAGGGGGGGTGAATAGTGTGTTTACTAAATAATTAGCCTAAATTCGATTTTAATCATTTCTTGATCAGTTTAGATAATTTGTAATTTAATGATTGGGTGCGAAAGCAGTAAATAATTAAGCAATTAAAAACAAACAATAACGCAATGCAAACACGTTAATTTATAGTGGTTCAGCCCCAATGCCTACTCCACTACCTAAGCACCCCGATTAGGATTTCCAAACTAGCTTTACTAGATTAATACTCGTTTCCCTTACACAGAGGACTTTGACTCGAAGAGTCTCACTCTCGACCTAAGGTACTTCCACACCTGGAAGTCTCGACCTTCTTATCGAGAGCACTCTTCCACCTCAACCCTAAGGGACAACTTGACTAATCCTAGTAACAACTAATTTTACATAAGTGGCTTTAAACCAAACACCAAGTAACTACTTATACCCACATGACCTAACAGCCTAGGTCTTACAAACTCAACTTCAAAGAAACGATAAATTAATAGTTAAAAATACAAGTGAAAAGAGCTTAAGATAAAACCAAGATTATCTACTATTTTCCAAGCCTTGTAGCCTCCAACTCGCTAGTGAATGTGCTTTGAGTCGAAGCAGAGTTGAGCAGTAGTTGGCGCTTGAAGACGAACTCGACAGAAGAACAGAACGCGCTGCAATCGATCTTTGGAAGGCTTAAATCCCTTCTTAAATGCTTAATAAAATCTTTAAGATTAAGGGAAGAAGTTTAAAAGAAGTAGATGAAGGTATATTTATACCCTCACGAAGAAACGATAGCTCAACGGATAGTTTTCTATCCATTGCAGGCCGCCGGTCGATTGGTCGATCGATCGGCCAATCGATCAACGATTTTTCGATAGAGCTACTGCCCATTTTGGGCTTTGATCGGTCAACTGAAGCAGCTGCTGTCTCTTTTCGGTATTGTTCGATCGACTGACCGGTCGACAGAAATGGCTGGTGCCATTTTCCTTACCCTATTCGATCAACCGCCCGGTCGACCGAATTTAGGTTGAATTTTATTTTTTAGCCAATTTTCTTCCGCGCTTTGTTTTTGGGTTCCAGCTTTCTACAAGCATCATCTTGGAGAGCTTTCCATGTGATCTTTGAGCTCGTCCAATGCGACTTTGGTGCACATGTTGATCTTCGAGAAATTCTGTGATGAACCCGAGCACGACGATCAATGTCCTTCCAATTTTTGATTTCTTTCTATATTTTCGATCGAGGACATTGAACCCTAATTGATATGGAACCTGAAATATGTTCTCAATGAAATCATTAGTCCCATGTTTGTTATCATCAAAACCGAGGTTGAAAACCTAAAGCCAACACTATATGTCTACTAGCATCGACATGTTGCAACTCGATCACGGATCTTTGAGCTCGTCCAATGCGACTTTGGTGCACACGTTGATCTTCGAGAAATTCCACGATGAACCCGAGTGCGACGATCAATGTCCTTCCGATTTTTTATTTCTTCTGATATTTTCGATCGAGGACATAGAACACTGATGGATAAGGAACCTGAAATATATTCTCAATGAAATCATTAGTCCCATATTTGTTATGATCAAAACCGAGATTAAGACTAAGGTTGAAAATCTAAAGCCAACATTATATGTCTACTAGCATGGACATGCTGCAACTCGATCACGGATCTCGTTTACGGACATGATAGGAAAGATGTTTCCTATAGGAACGAATGCACAAGAAAAAAGTTCCTCAGTAATCCTAAATTGTAGGGCATCCCTAAATTGTAGGGATTGGCATATGATAATAATTTATGTCGTTGATTAAATTTAATTATGAATTATATATTTAATCAACTACTTGACCAAGAATGTATTTCATTATGAATTAAATATAATATGATTTTGAATCAAATATACATGGTAGGAGAATTAGTTTCTAACCATGAGCCTAACAAATTAATTGGGAATTAATTTATTTGGATAAATCCTAATTAATAAGAATTTGATTTATGGAGATAACTCATAAAATTAATAGATATATGATTTATGAGGATAAATCATAATTCTATTAATTAATAGAAAATCAAATTATTTAGATAAATCTCTTTCCTATTGTTTAGGGGATTGGTTTATTTAGATAATTATCATTCTTGTTTATAGGCTCTTAATTTATGGAGATAAATTAAAATTTATATTTAATTAGATTTAATTAATTTTTAATTAATTATGAAGCCAATAAAATATAAATTATTTTTGGAGGCAAACCCAAGAACTTTGAATTCTAGGGAGAGAGTTTTTAGGAGGCCAGGTCTACTCTTGTAGCCGCCCCTACTCTCTATATATAGTGGCCGAACACCCCATAGGGAGGAGTTGGTTAATTAGTTCTTCATCTTCTTGTAGAAGATTAAGGATTTGATTCTTTAGAGGCTTATTTGATTCTTCCTGATGAGTCCGAGCGCGTCGACCAATGTCCTTTCGATTTTTTGATTTCTTTGATATTTTAGATCGCGGACGTCGAGCGCTAACCAACTTGGAACCTGAAAGTATTTCGTAATGAAAATATTAGTTTCATGTTTGTTATCATCAAAACCAAGATTATGTTTGTTATCATCAAAACCAAGATTAACACCAAGGTTGAAAACCTTTGGCCAACAATGTTCGAACATAAGATTTTTGGATCGGGAATCTGTCACAATACACCTATATACAAAAGAATTCACAATAATATATTTTGTATGGAATTGTGAATGGGAGTCATGTGAAGTCGGGACATCGAGCAATCTTGTTATCCATACTCATGGTGAATCTTCTAGTGTCGTTGTTTCTTCTTTCAATCCACCTGATCCTTATAGAATAATGATTCTAGATAGTCTTGGTAGTCAATTCCATTTAAATGATAATATTGAGTTAGTTACTGAGACGTCAGTGCCATCAAATACTTCGACAGTTCAAGTCACTGAAGAATAACCTGTGATACAGATTGAATTGCTGAATAAGGAGGCTGTAGAATTTTATGAGATGTTTAAAGCTGTCAATGAACCTTTGTATGGAAATTTTCCTAAATATACAAGATTTTCGGCAATGACACAACTCCTAAACATCAAGTCCGATTGCAATATAAGCGGGGTTACATTTGATTGGATTACAGGCTTTATCAATGGAATGCTACCTCCAGATAACAAGTTTGAGCCAACTTTTTATCAGCGGGGAACATCATGACTTGTAGCATGTTACAACAGTTATTTTGTTAATGGATATATATTTCACACACTTGAATATTCATCTACAAAGAAGACAATGAATATCGGGGTCTGCGTCAAAGGGACAACGTATGTTGAATGTGATGTTGACTTTTACGAACTGTTGGAAGAAGTCATAAAATTACAATTATTCGAATGGAAATCAGTTGCCCTTTTTAAATGTCATTGGTTCGATACAAGCTATAGGGGCATGAGAGTTCATACAAAGTATAAACTTGTCGAGGTCAATTACAAATTGAAATTGGCTTCAATGAGCCATTTATATTGGCATCTCAAGCTGAACAAGTATATTATATGCAGTATCCATCTCGAAAGAAAGATAGGGCAAATTGGTATGTAATCTGTAAGACTAAAGCCAGAGGAAAAATTGACCCGGTAACTGGAGAGAATGAGCCGACAAATGACTTCTATCCAGAAGAGGATCCTTCCAAAATTGAGCGAGTTAATCTAATACTCAAGGATGATAACACAAAGTTAGTTCAATTGGAAGTACAATATGTTGATGATGACGATAATGAAGTTGAGGAAGGATAGAATGATGATAAGAGAGAAGAAGAAGAATTTAAAGATTTTGATACAATAGATCAAGAATAAGAGTATTACACCGATGATGATAATGACGATGATGAATAATTGTAAATGTGAAGTATATCTTCAATTATTAAATCTATCTATTAATCTATTATATGTAATCTAATTATACTCATATTTGACAGCTATGGTTCGAGAAGTGCGTGCCCGAGGAGGCATTCCTCGGAGCACTACACCCTCACAATTGCCACCTGCCACCCTTGTATCCATCGTCCCTTGTCTACACACACCATCCCCCAGGCTTAGCCACCATCGACCCTTCGCCGAGACCCATCAATATCCCCTCACATGTACCCAATGTCCTTTCGCTGACACCTAGTATTCCCGCACCTCCGTCCACCATCCCCCCACTTTCAGCCACCATCTCCGCACTTGATCATGGCACCAGCCATCCACCTGATCTGACCACCATCCCTTCAGCCAATCCAAGCACATGGACATAAAGACGTAGGCCACGAGGGCCTAATATAATTCTCCCTCCGCCACCCGAGGGAGAGTCACATTGACTAGTTAGTGTGCATGAAATAAGATAAGTAGATGCACTAATTATTCCTTATAATTTATTTATAATTCAATACATCATAATATAGAATTGTACTATATTTGGTGAGGGCTTGAGCAGGAGGACGATCTAACAATTTATGCACAGGGCATGGCCTACATGGTCTCTCGTGCCCCGTGAGCACATGGATTTATTATGGCGAGAGTTCTCGGTACATATATTTATTAAATTAATGTTATTGTTAAATATCAATAGGTAATAATAAATTTATTTTTTTTGCAGGCTCATTATACATGGTTGGAGGACGAGACCACTTTTGTAGAGAGTGCATGGGAGCGTGTTGCTCGCACTCGTTACAACGGGCTACTTCAGTAGGCCCGTAAAACTGTGAAGAGACAGCTGGGGGTCACACACATTGGGGAGACTCAGGTATACGGCCCCGAGTGGATTCCTAGACCTGTGTGGCACCAGCTCATTGAGCGATGGGCCACGCTTGAGTGGCAGGAGGTCTCCCGGACTGCGTCGAGAAATCGCATGTCCAGGGGGGACGGTACGGGGGCACGCCACACTGGTGTCTCCGTGTCTTTTGTGGTGCATGAGCGTCATATGATATGTACAATTTCCTTACTTTTAATTAAATTATATATTGTGTACAATGACACTAATGTATTTGTTTTCTAATGTTAGACACGGGTGGCGAAGGATGGCACCGTCCAACGCCCCTCGCCGATGGAGGAGTTTGAGCACACTCACCGTCGCCGACATGGGGTGGAGGAGTACATCGATAGCAGGGCCGCGATCATCGTTACAAGTATTTATATCTATTTGATTTACGTAATTTTTATTTTTATTATATATATATATATAGTATTTAAAATATAAACGTGTGTAGCAGACATACACGAGGACCGAGATCGAGCGCAAAGGAACGTCACAGGGTGACTTTGACCCTGTAACATGGGTCGAGGCTGTAGGTGGCTGGGAGCACGGACAAGTTTATTGCTTTCAGACAGTGTCCATGCATGAGCCGTGTTAGGGCCACTTGGGGCACCGACCCCTCCCGTTGCAGGTGAGCGGCCCTCGACATCCCATACGCAGGACCATAGCCGGATACCGACCTTGGAGTTCGAGATTACACAGTGGAGACAGGCAATGGAGGAGTAGAGATGGATGAATGACAAGTTGAGATAGATGATGGATGCGCAAAGACAGATGATGGGGAACATATAGGCGCTCCTAACTTAGATTTCATCTCACTCCGGCAATCATATACCGATGAGGTTCAAGCCGTCCTCCTCAACCCAATCGACGCTCCCAACCCTATCACTGTCGACTCCACCGCCTCCACCGTAGCCATGAGATATATTTTGGTTTATTGTATTTTGATTATATTTTGATACTTGTCAGACTCAGTTTGAGGCTTAGATACTTGTTTGTTGTTTACATACTTTAGATTTGATATTTTGATACTTGTTTGCCTCCGTTTGAGGCTTATAGTTGTTTATATACTTGATAGCTATCTATATACTTTAGATTTGATATTTTGATACTTGTTTGCCTCCATTTGAGGCTTATAGTTGTTTATATAGTTTAGTTTTGATATTTGATACTTGTTTGCCTCCATTTAAGGCTTAGATTGATGATATTTAAGTAAATCTTGTATGGTTGGTTGTACTTATATTTGTATGATGTTTTGTGGTTGTAAATTGTGATTGTAAATTATGGTTATAAATAGATTATATCGTGAGAATGTTGTTGTATACATGAATTTTGAAAATTTTGATTTTTTTTCAATTATAGGATATAACGTCAGCGACGGCTTACCCACAGGTGACACTCACTAGGCAGTCGCTGAAATTGTATCGTAATTGGCTGATGGCTTCGGTAGCACCAAATATCACGATTGCTAATAATATCACCGACGACTCTGAGCTACGGCAGATAGTTTAATTTTAATGACAACTGCCTAGGCCATCACTGATGTGTTTAAATTAGCGATAGCGCGTGCTATCGCTGATAATTACTTGGGACGGCCTCCCCCTACTGTCACAAATTATCAGAGACGCACACATGAGCAACGACTTTTTGCCACGGCGCGAGCCGTCCATGATAGTCATCACCGACGATTCAGCAACGGCACGAGCCATTGGTGACAGCGACAAATCTAGTAGTGGAGCACCATTTAGGGTAGGAGGCTACCTGGGAGGTAGAACGAGATATGAGGGTAAACTACCCCTTTCTAGTTGAGGATTTGATAAGTCTCTAATAACTTTTGCTAAAATTCGAGGATGAATTTTCCTTAAGGGGGGAAGATTGTAATACTCGCAATTTTAATGAAAATTTTATCTCTTGTTTTAGCGGGATATTCCGGAGGCGCGTCGGAGTGGGTCGAGCAAATCGTCAAAAGGTGTTGGCCGAAGGTTTTCAACCTTGGGAATAAGCTAGGTTTTGATGATAACAAATATGGAACTAATGATTTCATGGAGAATTATTTTCAGGTTCCATATCGATTAACACACGATGTCTATGATCAAAAATATCGGAGAAATTAGAAAATCGGAAGGACGTTGATCAACGCGCTCATATTCATCGGAAAGATTGAGTCTAGGTTTAGGGTGTCTAGATGCAAAGACACCTAAGGAACCAAACTAGTAATCCAAAACCTGAACCGAAGAAAGAACCCAACTGATACTAAATGAGAAAGTATAGGTACTATAGCCAAGTACCGGTACTTTGCGGCTGATTGACTGACGATCGATTGCCAAGGGTTCTAAAGCCACCGAAGGCCTTCGGTAGATGACCGGTCACTTGGGCGGTCGACTGGCCATCGACCGACCACTGATCGGGCGGTGCCAACGGATAGAAAAACGCCCGTTGGGATGAGGTGTCTTGGCCTCTCTCTTCGTGGCTTATAAATACAATCCATGAGAGCCTTCCTTACCAACCCTTGAGCTTATTGAGACATCTTTTACACCCTTTAAACCTTCATTGCACCACTTCTTTTGTGAAACCCAAGTTTGATATCTCAACTCCTTGATATATAGCCTTCAAGCTTCGTCGATTCATCATGTTAAGGCATCAAGAGGACTAGGGAGTTTTTGTTGGAGCTAAGTATTTGTTGATTGATTTATTTGCTCCATTGTTTGTGTACATTATTGTTACTTACATTGTATTTGAGGTTGTGAAAACCTAGGTTGATAGCTCTTGTATGGTTGGTGGTTGCCTTGGTGTTAGGGCTTAATTCCAATAGTGTAAATGTAGTTTGCTATGATTAGTTGAGTTGTTCTTAGGGTTGAGGTGGGAGAGTGCTCTCGGTAGGAAGGAGGGATACTTCCACGTGTGGAAGTGCCTTCGGTTTAAGAGCGGAGATTTTCCGATGTAAATTCATCATTGTAAGGAAACTAATTAATCTAGTTAAACAAGTTTGGAAATCCTAAGTGGGGTGCATAGGTAGTGGAGTAGACATTGGGGCCGAACCACTATAAATCTACTTGTGTAAGCATTGCATTCTTGGTCTTGTTTTATTGTCTTATTTATTGCTTCCACTTGCTATTCGAATTGGTGTATTGTCTACGTTATAAGAAATGACTAAAACCGATAAATCAAATTTAGGCAACAAGGTTAGATAACACACTATTCACCCCTCCCCCCCTCTAGTGTAGGCCATTTCACCACCATTTGGTATCAGAGAGCGTAGGTCGTAGATTGAGATTTTACCATCTCCTCTACATCTAGTCTTGATCTGAAAATAGCACTAGAGTTGGTAGCGTGTATACCACCTAGGTTCGGTGAGTCTAACTTTGTTCTTTGGAAGAGTAGAATATATACATTCCTAAAGACACAACATTTAGATGTGTTTAACATGGAAAAGATTCGATATATTGAACCTAAGGAAAACATGAATGCTTGGACCAAAGAACAAATTGATATGTTTTAGTTAAATGTTAAAGCTACGAATTGCATATTTTGTTCATTGGAAAATTGCATCTTTGAAAAGGTCATGCATTGCACTTCCACATTTGATATTTAGGCTTGTTTAAACATGCTATATGATTATGCCAAGAACGAAGAGATTGGCACTTCTAATGAAGGTAGTGATGACAATGGTCATTCACCTACCCCTAATCTTGCTTTTGATGCCCATGGTTCTTCTAGTCAAAGGAGTAGCTCCAAGTGCCGAAAAAGGAAGGTAGTGTGTCATGCATGCAAGGAAAAGGGGCACGTGAAGAAAAATTGCCCTTCCATGAAGAACAAGGCAAGGAAGAGGTCAAATGCTTCCACATCATCATCTTACTCAAGTGAAGCATCCTCTTGCAAAGGCTACAAAGCTAATTCAAAAGACTCCCTCATGAATGCTAATGATGAGGTACACTTTTCTTATAGTCATGATAACAATAATGGTAGTATCAACTCATCCAGTTCTCATGACATGCTTTATGATGATGAATGTAAAAACATGTTTGCCTTGCTTGTTAAAAAAGATAAAGAAAACAAAAAATTGAAGAAAGAAAACTTAGTCTTAGATCTCACTTACATTATGTAAAATTAAAAAACGAGAAGCTAAAAATTAGTGTCTCTAATCCATGTCATGATGATTTAAGTATTGACACTAAGGATTTGAAAAACAAAAATGACATTTTAAAGAACGAAAATAGCATGTTGAAAACTCAATTGCATGCTATTCATAAATCCATGAACGACTTAAAAAATAAGGTTATTTTTCTAAATAAGAAAGTTAATAATTTATCTAGTAATTCATCCTCTTAGCAAGCATGCTCATGCACATCATCATCTTTATGTCAAGCATTCTAACATTAAACCTCACGAAAAGATTAATGGTCATTGCTTTTGTTGTGGTATCTTCGGCCACACGATTTATGATTGTGTTTTTAAAAGAAATCCAAGTGTTGTCATTTGTCATTTGATAAGAAAAGACACTTTGGATTCCTAGGCTAACTCACCCCCATGGACCCAAAGCCATTTGGGTACCAAAGGTTTCTTGTTCTTTCGTAAGGGGAGCTACCACACAAGGTTGAAAGAATTGAACATGCTGAACATAACATGCTGAGAATTTAGGATGCTATTGATACAATTCAGCATGCTGCATTGTTGGGTATTCCACATTTCATTGAGTTACAAACTTTATTTACAACTTTAGAGTGTCAGTTTATTATCTTGCATTGAGTTACAAACTTGGTATTCCTCATTTTATTGCCTCATTGTTTCTTTTGTTTTTACATGCAGGTAAAAAGGATGAAGTGCAAGGATCAGCATTTTGGAAAAAATTATCTTATGTATTTTTGAAACTTTGAATCTTTGAAACAATATAAATATTTGAATAGCACAATGTATTTCGAAATTACTTGTATACAATGGTTTCTTATGTGTGTGGATTTTAATGATGTGTGATTTCAAAAATTATTTTTAAGATTTCGTGTGAATTATCAAATTACTTATATGTGATTTCATGATTTAAGGATTGATCAGGTACACAATAATGAACAATTGGTAGATTATGTTGGTAATTCCAACGGATATACCAACAAAAATTATTTGTTGGTCATACCAACGCTAGCGGATATTGTTGGTATTACCGATAGATATGTATCCGTTGGTATTATCAACAGATATATATCCGTTGGTATTACCAATAGATATATTTCTGTTGGTAATATTGGCAGATATTTATCCGTTGGTAATACCAACAGAAACATATCTGTCGGTAATACCAACGAATATGTCTCTGTCGGTATTACAAAAAAAATAAAATATCTGTTAGTAATACCGACAAATTAATTAAAATCTGTCGGTATTACCGAGGAGCCTTTTACCGATGGATTTTACCGATAGATACTCCATCGGTAACAATATTACCAACGAATTTGGTCCATTGGTGATACCCTGTTTTCTTGTAGTGTTGGCAGCTCCATCCAATGGGCATTTTTTTGCCCGATGGGGACTCTCGGTCGCATGCCATTCGATCATCGATTGACCAACTGTTCGACCGTGGCAATCTACCGCTTTTGGGCACACTTCGATCGACCGAATTGGCTACTGCCAATTTTTGGCTTCATTCGATCGATCGACCGGTCGACCAAACCTGGGCTAAGACTATTTCTTCGAGTTTTCTTCTTGCGCGCTTCGCTTCCGGGTTCCGTTACAAAGTCTTGACTTGGATAATATTACAATTTGGCTTGGGATATATACCTAGAGACATATTACATGAATTCTATTTCTAACTCTAGATTTTCTACTCGATCTATGACGGAGCCATTTTTGTCGGTTCTTGTTTTTCTCCGAACGAACTTCCCACGCATATTGTAACCTCAACCTGAGATCAAACACTTGATCAACTCATTAGAATAAGTTTGTTATCATCAAAATCAAGATGATGATCAAGGTTGAAAACCATAGGCCAACACATTGGTATTCACATGATTGTGGTATTCATTCCACATTCAGTTTGCATAGGTTGGTAGGCTTCAGAGTACAGACGTGTACTCTGGCCAAATTTTGGGGTGTGATAGATGTTCTTTAATATAATATTAAGAAAAATGTAAGTTACACAAAAATAGTTAATGCTATTGTTAAAATCAGATATAAAGAAAAACTGCACCAATTATGATTAAATAATATGATTAAGTTAGAAGACCAAATCTTAAAAATTCAACATGTAAATATATGCATATGAAAAATTTAATAAAATATCTATAATAATTATAATAATATATATTCTAGATTGGCAAATGTACGTTAATCCATGTTTGAACGATGATATTAGTCCCTTATGTCATTATGTGTGCATACTTTGCTTCAAAGTCTATCATTTATTGTGTTTATACAAAAATTAGATTTCATAAATTTCAACTGAAAGCCTATAAAACACGTTCCTCGTATTAAAGGCTTGTTTTGCGTTAACACGACTATTCTATATTTATATTACCCAAATAGAAGGATAATAAGTCACTGAAAATAGAAATAATCTTTTGACTAAAACACTTGATCAACATGGATGCAATGAGCTTTTTTCTAAGACTATTCACTATTTTTTTCTTCTTATCTATGTCATTGATTTCATCTCCAATAGTAGCGACTACTGATATCGCTTCTACATCACCACTCTCGATATGATTTCAAAAATGTTTTTGATTTTGATTTTCGATCTCTTCGGACCTTGGTGGCTTATAACGGGCCTGAGGGACCTTACGGTTCTAACCCGTAGGCTCATTGTGACATTTCGATTTTCAACCAATAGGATGGGTTGGAGATCTTACTTTTCAAAAATTTATATTTTGAAATCTCTCGATTCATTTCGGACTCATGATAATTTACCTTGAAACGGATTTCAAACTATTTAACAAAGTGAACTCTGAAAATGATACTTGATTTTTCTCTTTGCTATTTGGTTTGGTTGCTTTCTAGTAGCTTTAGTTTCATTAAATCTACTAATGAAGTCTACTTATAAATTGAGAATGTTAATGAAAAGCTATGCTATCATGAAGAAAATTGGAAAGTAAATGAAAGGTTTGGGAAAAATTTTCTAGAATGATGTATGATTTTGTTTTTGCAAAAATCATATTATAATACTTGAATATTCATGCATTAATGATGTCTCTATACTCATGATTAATTTTGCATGATAGATCTATGAAATTTCATTAGTAGGTAAAATTTTGATACTTAGGCAATTTCATGATGCTGATATTGAATAAAATTGGACTAGGATAAAATTCCTTATTAGAGACCTCATTTTGAATAAATAATTGTAAATATGTTTAGATACACATATGACATGATTCTAGGTGTTCAAACTTGAAAATTCATATGTAGATGAACAAATTCATTACTAGATCACTTTAGAGGACTTAAACTTGAAAAAGTTTGACCCAAGTCAACAAATCGACTTGGACACTTCATTTTAAGTCCAAACTTCATAAACATGTTTAGGAATAGATAATGATAACATGCCAACGTTCAAATTTTCAATTTGTAAGCGTAATGAGGCATTTTCTATCACGTCCCAAAAACCAAGTCACGCGACCGACCGGACTGGGGACAAGCACCCCGAAGCCTAGACCACATAACCACATCATGCATGTGAAATATCAACTCAGATTAACACAAACACAAATATTCAATTATAGAAGGTAGCAATCCACATACTAGACCAAATGCATAAAGCTACATAACTAAGGTTCAAGTGTTAATACTATACAAGGTTCACATGCTCGAAAACAAACTACATGACTCGACCAAGACTCGACTACACCAACGGGTTTCACAAGATCGCCACCAGAGTCTGCCGCCACCAACCGCGCCATACGTCAATGATCACTCTACAAAACAAGGCCAAGAAAAGAATAGTGAGTTCAAAAGAACTCAGTGAGTGGCCGTTCGGCCATCACCAAGCTAAACCACATGAATAAATACATTAAATAATTTAATGCTCATTCAACTGATATGAAACATAACAATGATTTGCATTAGTCATCTCGTGCGCTACATGCACCACTCGGCCCGATCCGGCCCAAATGAACCAACCTCAAAATAGTCGCCTTCAACTCGTAGGTTGCTCACTAGGCTGGCCACCCTAGCGAACTCCCTGCCTCGGTCTCACTGAGCTAGGAAGGACCTTTAGTATCAGTGCCCAAAACATGGTCGGGAAAGGCCCTCTGAATAATGCCACTCGGGTCAGTCGTCGGCGTGGCTCACCAACGTATATCTCGACCATGAATCAACTCGTGTGCACTGCACACCACTCGGCCATCACATGTACATCCACAAACATGCCCACTAAGTGGACTAATTTACATATCTATAAAGAGGTGGATTACTCGAGTAGATACGACATAATGTACATTTCTCAGTGCTCGCTCGGTAGCACCCGCTCGGCCACCACTCTGCCCAATTCATTATTCACCGCCATATCACCCACCGTTAACACCTCGATAGTTTACCTTACCATTTTCTATTCAATGGAATTTAACATCCGTGGCAGGTCGTCTTGTAGCGAAAATGCCAACGTTCTGTCGAATAGTTTCCGCACGACGTACCTTTCCGCCACCGCCATTTCTCGTTCGAAATCTCATCCGAACTCGCAAAAATTCCCAAACAAAGTAAAGGGATGCCATATCTGCCATATCTCATATTTCTATTTTACCCAAGCATCGTGGAAATTTCAGCCTGTAAGCCAAAATTTCAGCCCACTATAGTGTGACATTCCCTCATTTTAATCCGAGAGCATATACTCTCTCGCGAGGGTGGAAATAACCAATTAACCTGATGTTCTTTTAGGTTCAACTAATAACATCCATGACAAGCCACGAGGTGACATCCCGGACTCGCAACTCGACCAATTCAACAAGCAAGCCATAAATTTCAGCCTACTTTACCAGTCCGGTTACAACACGTACACAATTGAACATCACTCGATATGGTACTCACAATTCATACAATATCTTGTACATAAAGATCGATATACTACACTGGCAGTTTACAGCATGTATAAAATGAATCTAGCGCGTATAGAAATAACTTCGGCATGTATATCTTACCACAACATCAATTTCAGCCTAACTTATCATACTATGAAAAATTCAGATTAAAGCGTATGATATACTCCACAAATTTTCATATGAATGTATGCTAAGTGTTCATCAAACCATGTCATCTACGCATATAATTTCAGCATTTCAGTGTACTCACAATCTCAAGAATATAAGCTAGAACATGAACATTGGACTTGTTTGGCCTACAAATTGTGTTACTATTATCAAAATGTGTATGGTGCACTTTTGGAAGTCTTCAGAATCGATCAAGATAAAGATGTCAATTGTGAGAGCACCAAATATTTTCATGCTTAATGATAAATGTGATACCATGGGAAATGGTCATCATGGATCAGCATAAACCAGCATGAACAATGATTCCTTATGAATTTCCCATTTTTCCATAATTTTTTCTTATCTTGGATGTAATTTCTTATTAACCTGCCACTTTCTTGATTTATATTGCAACAATACTTTTTTAAAAGCAGTACCATAATCAAATATCTCATGTATGTTTCTTTGACCAAACAACACGGTCTTCCAAAAGTTATGCACTTTCTTAACCCAAATACAAAGATCAAATGTATTGACACCTGAAACATCCAAGTTCAATAGAACAATAGAAGTGCTCAAGGGCCAAAGCAGAGAAGCCCGAAAGGTCTTCACACATGCATCCAAACAACAAGAATTTCTCCATTAAACAAAGTCTAGATTGGTCACAGTAAAAATAAGAACTCCAGCACTAAATCCAACAACTAAATGAAGCCCCGAATATTTATATATACACCACACAAACCAAACAAACAATAAAACCAGTTCATCCTCACCAAGATCATTCTAATATGCGTCCCACATTCAAATAGCAAAAATGACACGCAATCAAAAAGGGGAAACAAAATGGAGGGGGAAAAATAAATAGCGGCACCAGATTTGACTTCCACTAGAGCCAAGATCGACCCTTTCTCGAGAGAGAAATCAACATACTCAAACATAAACCTTCAAAAAAATCACAGATTCTGTAAATCTATCACGAGGAAGAAACCCAATCTAACCACTCACTTGGGGAGGGAATCAAGGAGAAGAAGACAATGACGACGCCTCGCGATGACGGCAACCGGCGACGGCGAAGATCTGATCACAAGGGAGTAGTGCCTCCTCCCTCTTGTCTTGGGCGACGTTTGGCTCTTCCTAGAGCAGTCCCGTCGACCAAGGCCACATATGCAATTATATTATTTTTTTGAAATTTACCTATTTGCCACTCTTGACTTAAGTGAACCATATATCGGTCTATACTCGTCCGAATCGAGTTCCAATCGGACCCCCGGACTCGACTCGAGTCCAACTCACATCAAATCTCCAAACCAACTTAAGTAACATTATTTTACTCACGCATAAGGTTTGTATTTTAATTTGCGCCTTCCAATGATTTACTCGGCCTCCTCCGACGCACATCTCGGTTTTGCCGTGGAAGCCAAAATAAATTAGTTAAAATTTTAAATTTTAATTATTTTTTTTCGCGGGCATTACATTTTCTATTTTCAATGAGTCATTCAAATTTTGTAGATCTATATTTTTCTTTTCTAAGAAATTTTTATCATTTTCTAGAAGTTCAACCTTCATTCTTGACTCATTACAAGAAAGCAAAACATCATCATTATCTTGTTCTAGCATTTTATTTTCCTTTTTAAGTGCCTAGAATCTTTTTCTAACACTACTAAATTCTTCATACATATGCTCAATTTCATTTTCTAATTCTACTTGTGTAAAGATATTACCACCTATAGTAATAGTGGGTACCTCAATATCCTTCATCATGAAACAAAGGTTTGCATTCTCCCTTGAACTTTCTTCCCCACTTGAAGGTGGTGATGACTCGCTTACATCCCAAGTAGCCATTAGTGCTTTCTTCTTCATCCTTTTTCCTTTATCTGTCTTTGTGGATGATGAGGAGGTGAGCTTGGTCTTAGGACAATCGCTCTCCAAGTGTCCGGGATTGTTGCATTGGAAGCACATGATTCTATTTTTGCCCTTCTTCTTCTTGAGAGGCTTTCCCATTAGCTCCATCAACATCCGTCCGAGATGAATCATATCTTCGTGGTACTCGGATCCTTCATTCTCCGATGATGATGATGATGATGATGATGTCCTATCACCAAATGATGCTTTTAAGACAATATTCTTGCCTTTGGGGGCATCTTCCTCATCGGTCATGAGGGAACCAATGAGTTCGGTGATCTTCATGGTGCCAAGACTCTTGGCCTCCATGATAGCAACCCCCTTTGGCTCCCATGCTTTGGGAAGTGATCGAAGAAACTTCCTCACTTTTTCTTCCTCTTGTATGACCCTTCCAAGGTTAGTTAAAGCATTGACAATATTTTGAAAATGGGTATACATTTGATCTATGTTCTCATGAGTATGCATTTTAAAGAGTTCATAGTCATGCATAAGCAAATTTATTTTGGACTCTTTAACTTGGGAAGTTCCCTCATGGGTAGTTTCTAAAACTTGCCAAATATCAAAAACGGATTTACAACATGATATTCTATTGAACTCATTTATAGATAAACCATAATGTAATGCATTCACTGCTTTGGCAATTGAATTAAACAATTTAATCTCTTCTCGAGACCAATCATCCATGTTCGTGGAGGGTAGCTCATAATTAACATGAATAGTTCTCCAAGCATCTAATCCTAGGGATTGCCAGAAAATACTCATCCTAGTTTTCCAATAGGGATAATTGTTTCCATCAAAAAGAGGTGGTGCATGAGTTGAAAACCCTTGACCTAGTGTGATACTAGAATCCATAAGTGTAGGTTAGATGGTTAAACCTATTTCGACAATCTTGCTCTCATACTAATTCTTGAGTGACTACCCACACTAGAAAGGGGGGTTGAATAGTGTTGGTTTAATTTTAACTTCAATTCAATTTTTTTTAAATCAATTTCAACTTCAACCGAAACTAAGTGCAACTAAACGATATTCGTTAGCAAGTATGAAAAGCAATTATAAGCAATCAAACAAGGCAATGCAAACACAAGAGATTATAGTGGTTCGGCCAACACCGCCTACTCTACTATCTTGGCTCCCCACCATGGATTTCTAACCAACTCCTTTATAGATAATGTGTTTCCCTTTGAATACAACCGAGCACTCACTTCTCAACTCTTTGAGAATGCTTCACACCTATTCTCCTAGGCAAAACACAATTCTACAAAGGAAACCCTAAGTTATTTAACCTAGCACACCTAACAAGCTAACAATGGAAACCTAGTTTAGTAACAAGAAAAATAACAACAAATGAGCTAATAATTAAACCACACAAGTGAGCTCTCTTGCAAAGTCTTCAAAGCCTCCAACTCGTGAAGATGTAGAGCTCGAAGTGAAGCCGGAGATGAGGCAAAAAGAATGCTTCGAGTTGATGAACGATCGTCGAAGCTTGCGCAATGAAATCCACTTGGGATGGCTCAAGAACACTCTAGGAGATCTTCAATGAATGGCTAAGAGGCTCTTAGAAGGCTACTGAGGGGTATTTATAACCCCTCACTAGGCAGCTCCACCCAACGGGCATTTTTTTGCCCGATGGGGACTCCCGGTCACTTGTCGACCGATCGTTGATCGACCGACTGATCGACCGCCCAAGCAACCACGGTAATCTGCCACGTTTGGGCACACTTCGGTCGACCAAATTGGCTACTTCCAATTTTTGGCTTCATTCGGTCCACCAAACCTGGGCTAAGAGTATTTCTTGGAGTTTTCTTCTTGCGCGCTTCGCTTCCGGGTTCTGTTACCAAGTCTTGACTTGGATAATATTAGAATTAGGCTTCGGATATATACCTAGAGACATATTACATGAATTCTATTTATAACTCTAGATTTTCTACTCGATCTATGACGGAGACATTTTTGTCGATTCTTGTTTTTCACCGAATGAACTTCCCACGCATATCGTAACCTCAACCTGAGATCAAACACTTGATGAACTCATTAGAATAAGTTTGTTATCATCAAAATCAAGATGATGACGAAGGTTGAAAACCTTAGGCCAACACATTGGTATTCACATGATTGTGGTATTCATTCCACATTCAGTTTGCATAGGTTGGTAGGCTTCGGAGTACGGACGTGTACTCCGACCGAATTTTGGGGTGTGATAGATGTTCTTTAATAATAATATTAAGAATAATGTAAGTTACACAAAAATAGTTAATGCTATTTTTTATATCATATATAAAGAAAAACCGCACCAATTATGATTAAATAATATGATTAATTTAGAAGACTAAATCTTACAAATTTGACATTTAAATATATGCATATGAAAACTTTAATAAAATATCTATAATAATTATAATAACATATATTCTAGATTGGCTAATGTATGTTAATCCATGTTTGAACGATGATATTATTCCCTTATGTCATTATGTGTGCATACTTTGCTTCAAAGTCTATCATTTATTGTGTTTATACGAAAATTAGATTTCATAAATTTCAACTGAAAGCCTATAAAACACGTTCCAATTATGATGTTCTTTATACTCCGGCCGGTCACGTGACCGTGGATTTTGGGGCGTGATAGATGTTCTTTAATAATAATATTAAGAATAATGCAAGTTACACAAAAGTAGTTAATGCTATTATTCAAATCAAATATAAAGAAAAACTGCACCAATTATGATTAAATAATATGATTAAGTTAGAAGACTAAATCTTAAAAATTCAACATGTAAATATATGCATATGAAAAATTTAATATCCTGTCACCGAATAAGGATTATCTACAGGGTAAAAGAGGCCCAACCCATGTTCATTTTTCAAATATTTTAATATCCTTATTGCTGCCATGAAATGTAATACCCGCAAAATTTATTAAATTTTGTGTATTGCCTTCAGCGGGATGAGCGCGACGCATAACGACGCGTGCAGAGTTAATCACAGTTGGGTGCGAATTGAGGTGATACCCTTGCTCAATCTAAATTACTTAAATTAGAATTAATTTTGTGTCAAATCCGAGTTAGGCTTGAGCCGAGTACGAGGGTGCAATCGGAGCTCGAATCCGACTTGTTTTGAGCAAGTTTGATCGAGTTAAGTGATGAGGGGCAAATTGGTATGCCAAAAATAAATAATTAGAGTCACCTGAGGCATACGGCTCCAAGGAAGAGACGCATGCTACCCAAGGAGATGAGAGGGCGAGGGATGATCCAGAGAAGAAATCGGCCGGAGATCGGAGCCTTGCCGGATAGGATTCGACGTGGGACTTCTTCATCATCTTCCTTGTCCTTAATCCAATTCTAGGTTAATTTTGGATATGTGTTAGTGCAAATTTCTGAACCTGGGTGCAGTAGTTTTCTTTGGATAGGAAAGAAATAAATGAGTGGAAATTTATCTATACATATAATATTGTTTATTGCGGAAATTTCCGGCTGTAGTGTACGGTGTTAAGGCTGAAATTTTATATGAAACGATGCTGAAATTACCAAGTTATGTGATGCTGAAATTGATATATATAAATGTGCAAAAATTTAATTGAATTGGGATGCTGAAATCATTTCCTATGTATGCTGAATATGGTAGTTCAAAGATAGAATGTTTTTCCATATTCTAGAAATTCATGCTGATTTCCTGAAAATCTATTAAGTACATGCTGAGATTGATTTTGTTGTTGGGATGCGAGTTTGCTGTGTAAAATATCGATGTAACCTATCGATCTTCCTGTAAGCTAGGGCTTAGGAATCTAGAAATTCTTTTAATGACCTGAACAGTAGAGGCTTCTTGAAGAGAAAGGCTCCAAAGAACTCCTCCTCCTATCCATTGGTGGCCAGCCATCTACATCCTCCTTCCCCAATTTTCGCGAACCCAAATTGAAGGTGTTCTCTTCTTGGGTGTGCCGCATTAATCTTCATCTTCTTGGAGGAGTCCAAGAGAACAACAAGGTATCTTCACCTCTTCCCTTTCGTTACGGTGTTTTCTCATCCTCACTCCTTCCCTCGTTGGTGTTTGGTTCTTGGTGGTAGGGCAGACCTTGCCTTGGTGGATTTAGAGATTGAGAAAGTTTCTCCGTTGAGCCACAACGAGCCCTATTATTGCGAGTTGCTTGGTGTGGACTATCGTTGGAGGAAGTGCACATGTGAGTCTCAAGATGGGGACAGGATCAGCTATACCAACCGCGGTTTGAGGTATATATTCTCCATCTTCTCCGATGTTGAATTCTTTAATATTGCTAAAGTAGATCGCTGTTTTTGGGATACTTTGATTTTTTTAAATTGCTATTTCCGCTTCATTTTTGAATCCCATCACAACAGTGGTATTAGAGCAACCTTTAGCAAATTTTTGGAATTTTTTATTTTGTGTTTTGTTCACGTTTACGAACCATTCGCTCCCTAAACGTTATGCTGTCCGATTTTGGTTTTCAAGGGTTTTTGAGTCATTTTCTTGGGTCCACGGTTCATGTGATGAATCAAGGTGGAATCCTACTATCCATATTGATTTTGGAAAGAATTTAAACGAAAAAATCCTGTGGGTTCATGGTTGAGCAGACCCGAGAACTAAAAAATTCAAGATGTGTTGTTTGAACCGTTTTGGGTGGAAACGTGATCGGATTTGTGCGATTTTGGATTCTATTTTTTCCTTTCTTTTTCATATATGATGTGATGCATGAAAATATGATTATGGATGAGCCCAATGTGGATGTGACTGTGTGGAAAATGTGGTTGTGTTGATTGCATGTAAATTTATAAAATTCAAGCATTGTAAATTTTAAATAGTGCTTGCGTACCCCTACCTCCCAATTGAGAATTCTGATTGTAATCCTCTACACCCTCTCATTAAACCTTTGCCCAAGTATTTTTTGGGGTCTTCTTCTTTTAGTTTTGTAAAATTAGAAGTTTAGGGGCAGATTCACAACGAGCACGCTTGCTGCTATGTTTTGGTGCGCGCACGGAGAGGAGGTGTTCGGTGCCTTGTGGATGACGGCTTGAACCCCGGGAAGGCACTGATGGAACTGGCAACCTACAAGGTGATTTTGAGCAGCGCCTTGGCGAGACAGAGCTCCCTAAAAACCCTAGGATGATGGCCTCGGTTCACCCGGCGGCTCGGGTGGAACCCTTAGAACATCCACAATCATCCTTATTTACTTTATGATTTTATTTTTTGCTTTTGCTTCAATTATTGATAGCTTAGATAATTATAATTGCATGAAGAAACCCTCCAATAATATTGAGTCCGAATAGCTAAGATATTAAGGATATCGGTCACGCCTTCCATCGTTATGAGGGACAAGTGTGTCTATTGTCACAACGGGTTTGTTGTGCACACACAAGGCCATTTGTGCTAATAGACACGTTGCTCCTCATATGGCACATATCCCTTTTGTGTCTCTGCTACCGGCTTGAACATGACTTACCTTGTTGAGCTACATGCAAGGAAGTCTATCAATGAGGGCTTGCCACTTCCAAACCGGAGGATATTATGGAATCGCGAAAATTAGTGGGATACATGATTAATTAAAAGACCTCAATAAACATGCATGTAAAATATCTGCTCATTCAAGTCTTTATTTTCTTTGTAGCATATCATGTCACATTTACTATCGTTAGATTGCTTCATCGATTAAAATAAATTAACTAGACCAAATTACGTCGATTGGATGCGAAATTTGAGGATCATCCTCATTTATGAGAATTTGTCTCACATTATTGATGCTCCGGGACCGATGTCACCCATTGGGTAAGGCGATTACAGCGAATAAGAGAGAACAACTTATGAGAAGCTGCAAGAAATTTGGAGTGAAGATAACACCACTGTTCAATACACAATGCTGGCATCCATGTCTAATGAGTTGCAAAAGTAGTATGAACATTTGGATACCGAAGCTATCCACGATCACCTCAAGTTGTTTTTATGGTGAGCATATGAGGACAGCTAGGTACAAGCTATCTAAACAACTCTTCCGTCCAAAATGGAGGATAACACTCTTGTTAAGACCCATATCCTCAAACTAATCTATTTGATTGAGTAGTTAGAGAGGTTGGGGTTCTGCATGGACTGGGAACTAAGTCAGGACTTAGTACTCTAATCCCTCCCGGATTCACAGTTTGTTAATAACTTCCACATAAACAAGCAAGACGTCTCGCTTCTCGAGCTCCTTAATATGCTGAATACTGCTGAGTCACACCTTATAAAGAGTAAGGACATAATTTTGTTAGTGGGAGATGCCTCTAAGGCAAAGTTATACTATGTTAAGAACAAAGTGAAAAAGAAACCCAAGAGAAATATCTAAACAAGGTTGTGAAAAGTTCTTTAAAAGGCAATAGTTGTCGCATGAACCATTCTGATGATTGTATCCGACTGGACACATCTCAATTGGTTTAATGGTTTTGAATATTAATGATAAATATTTAAAAAATGCACAAAGATAAAACTAACCTCACCTCCTTCTGGCTTTTATGACTTTGGGCATTTATGAACTGCAGTGAGAACTAGAGAAGTGTGTCTCAAGGATATTCTGATCGAGTCTTTGTTCACCAGAATTGGCTCGCTGAGTTGATTAGAGTTGGGCAACATAGGTGTATGCAGGCCGATAACAACTCAAGCCAGAAAAGGACACTCCTATGATATGATTAGGCGCGGGTACGTCCACCTGTCTGGACACAAACCTGATACCTTTGAATCATTTAAGGAGTATGAAGGTGAACTTAAAGAAACAAATTGAAAAAAGTATTATAGACCTTCAATTGGATCGAGGCAGAGAATACTTATCCACTAGGTTTGTGAATTATCTCGAAGACAATAAGATTGTCTCTTTATGGACCCCTAACACAGTGGTGTGTCTGAAAGGGGGAATCACACCTTATTGGATATGATGTGATCCATACGTAGCTTCCAATCTATTTTCAAGGGATAAGCTATTATAGCGGCCATAATTTTGTTTGTCTCTCATACACCATATAAAATATGGAATAGCAAGAAACTGAATCTAAGACCTCTCATGATTTGGGGTTGTCTAGTGTATGACAAACTTGACCAGGTGCAAATGTTGAGGCATACCCTAAAAAGTGTTTTGGATATCGAGTTCTCCAAACTGAACAAAAGAAGTTTTATTATCACTGTTTGAGAAAAGGAGTTTGTCGAGGAAACTGAGAGTGGAAGATATTTTGAACTTGGTAAAGTTCAGCAACGACGGATAAAATCGCAACAACTAGTGGAAAGTTCACAGGTTAAACCAATCCATGTAATTATTACTTCCCAACACTCTTCTACAAGACTACGTAGACTGCCTGAGTGATGATATCTAGCCATAGGTTATGACCTAGATTCAGGCAATCCGCGATCTCTTAATGGTCAAATGTCTTGACACTATGCGGTGGCATTATGCAAATCCAAACTGGACACAAACCAAGTACGAACTTTAGTTGACCGGCTTAAAAAGAATAACTCCTATCGAGTGCAGGTGGATCTTTAAGAAAGATCTGAGCAGTTGGCAAGGTGTGGACCTATAAGACCAAACTAGCTGTGAATGAGATCAAACCCAGACATTAGGTTGTCTGCAATAAAACATTCTCACTAGTTCCAATGCTCAAGTCCATCAGGATATTTCTAGCAATCAGTGCGTAGTATGAATACGAGATCTGGCTAGAGGGTGTCTAAACTGTGTTCTTCCATTATAAAGAAGTCTATATGATATAGCCAGCGGAGTTTGTATCCTCGGTTAGATCGAGTAAGGTATGCGAGGTTGGACCGAGTAAGGTATGCGAGGTTGGACCAAGTATGGTATGTGAGCTGCAGAGGTCCATTTATGGACTATAGCTAGTATCAAAGAGTTGAAACATCTATTTGGATGAGATAGTCAAAAGGGTTTTGATTTTATCAAAAATGTGGATGAACCTTGTGTAGACAATGTGTTTAGTGGGAGTGTAGTCATATTGAATGACATACATGTGGGAAAAGCGTTCTCATGTTCCAATTATTTCCCATATTGATTCTCTATGGTACATTTGGGAAAAGCCTGCTATATGCTTGACATTAGGATCTATGTGGATAGGTTTGAAAAGAATACCTGGTTACCCCAACCCATGTATGTTGATACAGTGCTGAAAGAGTTTTAGCATCAAAGGCAGTAAAAGAGGTTACTTGTCTAATTGCATTAGTCTTTCTAAGATGATGTCTGCTAAGACACCTGAGGAGAGAGAAAAGATGAGACATATCTATTATGCTTCGACAGTGGGATCCATCATACGATGCTTTGCACTTAGCTTGTTATTGCTTATACCTTAGAGGTATCTAGTAGATTTTGGAGCAAAACCATGGAGAATAACATTGAAAAGCAATGGAGAACTCTCTCAAGTACTTAAGAAGGATGAGAGACATTTTATACGACAATGAAACCATATGATGGTATAAGGATACCTTTAATGGTGGTGCAATAAGAATGAAAGTGTTCCTAGCTGGGTATCGTAACCGGTAAGGTGACTAAGGCTTTATGCTTTGCTACTTACTCTGCTGCTTATGATAGCATCGGATATAGGAGTTTTTCATTCAATGGGAGTTGTTCCTGAGGTTGCCAGTTCCGCAATGGTATTGTGTGACAATACTAGGAGTGTTGCTCAAAGTTAAGGAACTAAGATCCCATGAAGATCATTGCTTTTCTTAAAAGGTGGTATCACCTCATCGTTGGAAAGAGGTGATGACTGAAAGACATTAATGTAGATTAAACTTATTACCACGACAGCAGATTCGATCGCCACTGAAATTTGGTATACAAATACTAGGATGATTGGCTAAAGTGCATGTGGGAGATTCAGAGGAATTGTGCCCTTGATCCAATCACATGTCGATGTGTTTAGGGACTATTCAAGGGTAATCAACTTAATGAGGCAACTTTTTGATCATATGTTACATCTTTATTCATAGGTATTGTGATGAACCCCGTGATGAGATTATGCCAGTGAGACTTGGAATCCACATGCCCATGTTCTAAATGTTTCTAGCCATAGGATCACCAATTAGGGGATCGATGATTTCGGATAAATAGTGCACTTGGTACATGCCCTACACGATAGGGGTAGCTGATCTCACAGTTACCTATGAGCTGTCCTTAATGTAGTGCAGGTGCTCATTAGGGAATGATTTCACTTAGCAAACTTGCACGAGGAACACAAAATGGAATCCATACGTGAGTTTCAATAGGATGTTCCTCGTGTGATAGTAGGTGCAAGCAGTCCTTGGACCTAAGGTTGTCATGGTTACCTCGTGAGTGATGACCCATTGCTTTGGTTCTATCCCTACGTGGCCCTAAGTGTCATGTGCCGGGTATTATTGGGCATGGGGAAGCATTCATGGAGGTTGGTGAGCAACCAACATGGAATCAGTTACACCTAATGAGAGATAATGTCCTATCTGTCCCTACAAGTGTTGACTTGGGAATCTCTGGCCAGAGTAGATATGAAAGTCAGGAAGATGTTTTTGACATTTCATAATTGAGACGACATCTTGGCGGGTGAAATACATATGAATCAGTATTAGGGTTTGACACTTCTTCAATACGTCGCCGAAAGTCGTAACTTCGTCGATCTTCTTTCCCTTCTTTACTTTAATGCTAACGTGAGTGGTAGAACCTAGGATTTGAGGGAAGGCCCTAACCGACTCATGTGTTGTTGATTCTTGTAGATTGATGTGTGTTTCTTGTCAGATTATTGATTATTCTTGAACCTTGTCGGTTCTTCTTGTGATCTATGGTGCATTGATTTTTACGTGTCGTATTCATGTTGTTAGGGTGCCGGCCGAATCAAGGAAAAGGGAAAAGGTCATGCCAAAAATTTCCCTAAATTCCTTGAGACGTAGAAGCTTGTAGATTTGAAATTCTTGTATGCTAATTTAGGATAGAGATTAAGGAGAACTTAATTCTTCATTGAAACACATTTTCCTTCACCCTTAAGGGTTTGGCCGAATAGGGTAAACCCATGTTTAGGGTTTCGGCTGAGTAGGGATCGGGGTTTTAGGTGGAGAAAAATATAATTCCTAAGTCATCTCCATGATAGAGGAACGCTATATGAATAACTAGGATTTTACCTTGCTTATAGAATATTTTTATTGCAAGGAACATTTATTTATAGGTTCCTACATTTCTCACTATGTTGCTGAAATTACACTTTCATATGCTGAAATTAAATATTTGAATGCAGGAATTCAATATTTAATTGTTGTGATTATGTAGGAAATTGTGGTGATATAATTGTTGAATTCTTCTTTTCTTGTATGCTGTGATTTATTAATTATTGTAAATATTATGTCAATGATATGCTAAATATTGAGGAGTATGTGTGGTATATGACATGAAACTAGGTGGAGGAAAAATTAGATACGATTGTTTAGCATCCCATACATGATCGGGAGACGTGGAACTCCTCTAGTAAAAGACGTAAATTACTAGGAGTTAAATGTGATAAAATTTGAACATAGAGACATTAGGTGTTCGCACCTAGGAAGGGTAACACTGAACTGTCAACCTGATGGGGCCCGTGGTAGGGCCCGATACGTGCGGAAGCCCGGGAGATGTTTAGAAACTAGTGTAATACATTGTATGTGTATTGTGTTTAAGATGGTCGGGCTGAGAGATGTTTTTAGCCGGTACGGCTATTACCCGACTCAGTGGGTGGATTTAGGATATTGAGATTGCACCAGTGGGCCACGCTAGGTGTTAGACCCGAGTGGCAGGGGTCTTGAGATTCTGTCAGTGGGCCACGCTGATGGTATTCTAGAAACTAGCTGATCATCCTAGTTGACGAACACGGTGATTGAATCGCTAAATGTGGAATTTATGTAAGAATATAACTTGTTGTGGTTAGTATAGATACTTGTATGTTTATGTGGGCCGATATGGTCGAGTATTATACAGGATGAAGGCCGGGAACAACAGAAACTATTTATGCGGGTTAAGGACCATAGTGGACGAGTGGTACATATTGTGCAAAGCCATAATTGGATGGTATATTTACTCGCAGGGTATGACCAATTGGACGGTTATTGCGATACGACCAGTATAATTTTTATGGACATGTTTTATTGCTACATATGATATAATACTAGGGATTTAAGTGGAGGTTTGAAAGAACCACTCACTAAGTCTCTAGTGGATTAATGGTTTTATTTATTTTTGTTTTGCAGAGACTAGCCAGTGAGGTACAACTTGATGGCGTGGCGTGGCTGGAGGGCGGGTGGTGTCGCAGATCTCGTAACAAGCATTTATATAGTCCTAGTCGTGTAGAGAGTTTTAGTTCATGCACTGAGTCGTGGTCTTTGATCCTTTGAGTTGTAAAACTTGTTTTCAAACATTTATAAAAGTTTAGTAGACTTCATTTATATTTTCTATGTTAGTCTAGTCGCATATTGTTATTATGTTGATGAGTGCATGTGGTAGACTTCGGGGTACAGACACCTACCCCGGTCGGTCACGCGATCCTGAGTTGGGTCGTGACAATAAATATGGCAAGCATACAATTAGAATTTAATTACTGCAATTAGAATTTAATTCATAGCATTCAAAAAATAGGGCAACTCAACAACTTAATTACAACATTTATCAAATAATTTTCAACAATTAAATATGCAATTTCTGCACTTAAATAAATGAATTCAGCATCCTTAATAAAATTCCAGCAATTACTCAAATGACGTAGAAACCAATTCAAGCATGTTCTCAAGCATGGAATTAATTTACGAGTAAAATAAAATCATCTACATTCCTTATATCATGATAGCCTCGACATAAAATATATTCATCATGATAACATCAACTTAAAACATAATTACCATGGTAAACTCCCCCTTACCCATGCTCGGCCAACCCTCCCCAAACACCCTAATAGGGTACTTGGTCGGCCCCTTCTTGTCCTACCTTGCTTGCTCTTCAATTAAATAGCAAGTCTAGTCTCATAAATTATATCTAGAAATACAATTCCTAATCACTACCTTCCTTACCCTATGTGGCCGAACCCTATCATAAGGAACTTGTCCCATGGCCGGCCCTCAAGGGTTTAGGAAACTAAACTTTTAAATCTAGAATTTCTAACAAGTCTAGGATTTAGCAAAAAATTTCGCATGACCTCTCCTATTTTGGATCTATTCAGCCGGCCCCAACTCTCAAAGAAAACACCACAAAAATTTCGAGAAATCACATTATTATCAAGAAAAGATGCAAGAATCAAGAGCCACAAGATTCATCAATAAATTTCCAAGAAAACATCATCACATCAACATCAAGGATTCGGCCAAGGGGCCTTACCCTATCCAAAGGTTCAACCACTCACCGGCGAAGGAAATTGAAAAGGAAGGCAGTCCTCCATGCTGCCATGCACATCATCGATCCGTTGGTAATAGATTACCAACGGATTTTTGAGTATTACCAACAGATTTAGTCCGTTGGTCACACCCTATTTTTTTGTAGTATACGGATGTGTACTCTGGCCGATCATGTGACCTTCGATTTGAGGCATGACATTTATGCTTGAATTTGGTTATGCTCGGGGTAGCTATCAACAGCCGCAAGATTCATCAATAAATTTCCAAGAAAACATCATCACATCAACATCAAGGGTTCGGCCAAGGGACCTTACCCTATCCTAAGGTTCAACCACTCCGGAGAAGGAAATTAAAAAGGAAGGAAATCCTCCGCGCTCCCACATCAACGATCTGTTGGTAATAGATTACCAATGGATTTAGTCCTTTGGTCACACCCTATTTTTTTGTAGTGTACTGATGTGTACTCTGACCGGTCACGTGACCTTCAATTTGAGGCATGACATTTATGCTTGAATTTAGTTATGCTTGGGGTAGCTATCAGAGGGCCCCGGTGGGAGGCTCATTGGGCGGGTCCTATTGATCGAATTGTGGGTTGATTAAATGCAACATGACGATATGGCCGGTGTACGCCGATATGGTCAGTTGTCGAGGACACACGAGTTGGATAATTATTAATCATATGAATTATCATAAAAATTTAATATTATGAGCACATATATAAATGCTAAATATTTGTGTTTATCACATGCGTTGGCTTGGCGAGGGCTTTGTTCAAGCCACTCACTGAGTTATTTGAAACTCACCCCTCTTTTTGTTGTTGTTTTGCATATCTCGACTAATAGAGGTGCGGTGGTAGCGATGTGACGTGGCTGGGGTTGTAGTCTCTGGCAGTGGATCTCGGGACATGTCAAATCGTAGTCGAGCCACAGGAGCTATGTGTACATATGAGCATGTCTTGATTATAGACAAGGGTTGTAATCATATTTAACTTTTAATTGAAACATTCATTCACATTTTCATTGGTATTCACGTGACTGTGTTATTCATTCCTAATTCAGTTTGCGTAGGTTGGTAGGCTTCGGAGGATGAACGTATACTCCGGCCGATCAAATGACCGTGGATTTTGGGGCGTGACAAATGTTCTTTAATAATAATATTAGGAATAATGTAAGTTACACAAAAGTAGTTAATGCTATTGTTCAAATCATACATAAAAAAAAATGGCACCAATTATGATTAAATAATATGATTAAGTTAGAAGACTAAATCTTAAAAATTCAACATGTAAATATATGCATATGAAAAATTTTAAAAAATATCTATAATAATATAATAACATATATTCTAAATTGGCAAATGTGCGTTAATCCATGTTTGAACGGTGATAATATTCCCTTATGTTATTATGTGTGCATACTTTGCTTCTAAGTCTATCATTTCAACTGAAAGCCTATAAAACACGTTCCTCGTATTAAAGGCTCGCTTTGCGTTAACACAACTATTCTATATTTATATTACTCAAATAGAAGGATAATCAGTCATTGAAAATAGAAATAATCTTTTGACTAAAACACTTGATCAACATGGATGCAAGGAGGTTTTTTCTAAGTCTATTCACTATTTTTTTCTTCTTATCTATGTCACTGATTTCATCTCCTGTAGTAGCGACTAGTGAAATCGCTCCTACATCACCAACAAATTCTGATGAGTTGATTTTACAAATATGTAAGTAATTTTTTCGATTCGTATAAATATTAGATTTATTCATTATTTATTAAATAAATTATCTTTACGATATTTATGGACCGTAAATATAAGAAATAAGTTAACTACTAAATTTAAAATTTATATATCTCATCTCAATAATCATTTTTGAAACCTTGAATTGTTTTTTTCTTGATGCCTATCACAACCGATACATCGATATCGATAGTTAATAGAGAATTGCTATTACAACTTAATTATTATTTTTTTGATAATATCTCTTGTAATGTGTCTATGTTTCAGACAATATGCTCAAAGATGTTCACATTGCTGACAGTGGAAGAGCTCAAGATAAGAAGATTGAATTTCTTCCACCATTGTACATTCCACCTCCACTATATTGTCATGGTCGTCTATGTTATCATCATTGATAATTTGACTATTGTATTCGATCATAAAGTTTGTACGTTCAACACAATAAATAAAATAAATTAATAATAAATTTAAATCATTAGCAAAATACAAATATTTTGATAATCATAATACCTATAACAAATTACTTAATATGTTTGAAAAACTATCAAAAATTGGAGATGCACCCAATGCAAAACCTTTACATTTTAAAGGATGGACCATTGAATTCAATGGTGTGTACATTTAAACTGGTTCCATTGAATTAAAGGAGGAACCATTGATTTTGGTTGGATATATAAATTGATTCCACAATTCTTTGTTGATACTTCTCCTTAACAAAGTAGCAATCAATCTCCAAGTGTTTTGTTCTTTCATGGAATACATAATTTGCTGTATAAAGGCACTGGATTCTTCACCACAATACTGATTTCATTCTACAATCTGGTGACCCAAATTATCTCAGCAGTTGCCTCAGATAAAGCTCTTGATTCACTTTCTGCACTTGACCTACTAACTGTGCTTTATTTTTTGCATTTCCAGATAACTAATGTTGCACCAAACTTCACCAAATACTGATCTGCAAGTCATTCCACAACTTCCCCAGTCAGCATCACTATATCCTGTCACCAAATAAGGATTATCTACAGGGTAAAAGAGGCCCAAATCAGGTTCCTTTTTCAAATATTTTAATATCCTTATTGCTGCCATGAAATGTAATACCCGCAAATTTATTAAATTTTGTGTATTGGCTTCAGCGGGATGAGCGCGATGCATAACGACGCGTGCATAGTTAATCGCAGTTGGGCGTGAATTGAGGTGAGACCCTTGCTCAACCTAAATTACTTAAATTAGAATTAAATTTGTGTCAAGTTCGAGTTGGGCTCGAGCCGAGTCCGAGAGTGCAATCAGAGATCGAATCCAACTCGTTTTGAGAAAGTTGGGTCAAGTTAAGTGATGAGGGGAAAATTGATAATTTGTGCAAAAAAAAATAATTAGAGTAACTTGAGGCGTACGGCAACAAGGAAGAGCGACACGCTACCCAATGAGGCGAGAGGGAGAAGGTTGATCCGGAGAAGAAATCGGCCGGAGATCGGAGCCTTGCAGGATTGGATTCGACGCAGTTCTTCTTCATCGTCTTCCTTGTCCTTATCCCAATCCTAGGTGAGTAGTTTTGGGGCTAATTTTCATTGGGATTAATGGATTTTGTAGAGAAGAAGATTCTGGGTTTTTCTTTGAAATTTGTTGTTTCGATCAGTTTTGATTCGGTAATCATGATTCAATAATCTCTACCTGTTGAGTCCTTTGGTGTATGTTATTGTGAAGTGAGGACCGATTTGTGGACAATATAATATCCACACATGTGTTTCTTTAAAATGTTGACTTCTTTGGTTCTACGAACGTGTACGGAACCACATGTACATCATAGATTTACTTCAATAGCAACAAATCTTACTAAGTGCTTATGTGTTAGTGCAAATTTCTGAACCTGGGTGCAGTAGTTTTCTATGGACACGAAAGAAATAAATGAGTGGAAATTTATCTATACATATAATCTTGTTTATAGCAGAAATTTCCGGCTGTACTATAGGGTGTTAAGGCTGAAATTTTATATGTTACGATGCTGAAATTACCTAGTTAAGTGATGCTGAAATTGATGTATATAAATGTGCAGAAATTTTATTGAATTGAGATGTATATGTATGCTGAATATGGTAGTTCAAACACTACAACACAATTAGGCTATAGAAACACATAATTAGAGACTAATTAGAGTTTTTGTTTCTAATTCTTCCCATTAGAAACTAATAAAGAATATGTCTCAATAGTTAATTTTATTTGTCTCTAATACTTCACTTTTAGATGTTAATTGTTAATTAGTCCCTTTATGATATGTATTATTTGCCTCTATTGTATTGAATAAAAATATTTTTTATATTTAAATTTAAATAATAATAATAATAATATTTAAACGTAATATTTAACTTAAATGATAAATTTACCATTACAATAAATTTAACATAATATTTCACATAATTTTAATTTTTAAATCATAAATTTAACTTAAATAATAAATTTATCTATACATTTTTTACTTTTGATTAGTTAAATATTATGTCTCTAATTATTTCCATTACATATTAATAATATATAGATAGTCAACACTTGTCCTAGTTAATATTAATCTTACTTTAACTTTAAATGAGGCAATCTTACCCTAACTTTATTTCAATTACATATTAACTGGCAAGTATCAATCTTACCCTAACTTTATTACCCTAACTTTACACGTGGCAAGTATAAATCTCTAATTTATAATCAATTTATTGCCGCTGGTTCTCTCTATTGCCACTATGTTAGGTTATTTTTCAAAAAAAATACCCTGTTCCCTGATCTCTCCCTCATTTACACTTAAAACTAAAACCCTACCCTGTTACTTCCCATTGTCTGCGCCTATGTTGACCCCAATCTCTCCCTCCCGTCTCCTATGTTGTCCGCCACTTCCGTGAGACCGTGACTGATCCCAATCTCTCCCTCGGCGGAATCTGGTTCACGACTCCCCATCTCCATTGTCTACTTCCCGTCGCCAGGATTGGATATCCATTCTCCATCTCCACGCCGGCCTACCTGCTTCTCCATCTCCTCGCTGGTATTGAATCTCGCCTTCCCAAGTTTTTCGCTGCTACTTGTTATTGCTAAAAAGTCCACACCTGTCAGATCTCCATTCTACCAGTTTTTCGCCTTCCCAAGTTTTTCATCGATATTGATCTCCATTCTAAGTTTCCGCTGCTTCTTCATCTATGGGTTTTGGATATGTTCCTTTCCGCACCTTTTTCTCACCTTTTTTATAATTGCATGTGATGCTCCTTTACTCTTCCATTGCATGAACAAGGTTACAATTAACAGGCAAGTTAATTGTGAGAAGAAGACGTTATTGTCTTTGTTTTGCTTCTGTTGTACCAAACTCATAAGAGGTATTTGAATATTGCTCTTTCTTATTGGCTCATAACATGAATATTCCTCTTCTAAGTATAATATGATAGAAGAATATTGCTTATGTTGTTTTCTATCAATGATTACCTTATTATTAGCAATGCAGCACCTTATTATATTGTCCCTTATTATTAGCATTGCCAGTGCCTTATTATATTTTCCTACTGAGACAACCTTAAATTTCAGGACATTATGAAGGCACTGTTTATTTCTGCACTAATTGTCCTCTTGTTCTTTTGACAATTGTTATCCACAAGAAAAACACTCAGCTGCTAACCAAATTATTTGATTAGGTATTAGAAACCTTCAGTCTTTTATTGTAATGGTAAGAATACTGGATAAGCAGTTGGAGCATAGCAGAAAAGAAGACAAGTGCTAGAACTTTTGCTTTTTAAACTTCATTTGTTGGTAGAAAAAATATGAGATTTTCTTACTCTATGTTAAACAGTGGAAGATTATTAAATGAAGGAAAGAAAAGAAAGTTGATATTAGACATTCATGAAAAGCTGTTAAGACATTAAGAAAATTGATAGTAGACAATCACGAAAACCTGTTAAAACATTTGCCTCTCGTACAACGGTGTATAACGGTACAAGTTACCTTTTACCTGCTTAGTTGCACTGCCATTCTCCTTTGCCATATTAAGTTGATTTTAGATACAGCCAGGGGAATGTCCATGTCAATAAAGCATCTGTCTTAAAATAATCCGTTGGTCCAGGAACTCTATCCAGGTTGTCAAAGTCATTCGAAGCTTTCCTTCATCATCCAATTATTCCTCATTAAATGTGTTGGGAAGTGGTCTAATAAATCATTTACAATGTTGCTTGAGTTACTGAGAGAAGTACTTCCAGAAGGTGATACAATGCCAAATTCTTACTATGAAACCAAGAAGTACATTAGAGAGTTGGGCCTTAGTTATGAGAAAATTGATGCTTGTCCCAACGATTGTATGTTATATTGGAAAGACCATGCCGATGACTCTGAATGCTGCACTTGTGGTGAATCGAGATGAAAAAAGAACTTAGATGGTCAAAAAAATACGTCGAAGTCCAAATCTCAAAATGTGTCGCAAAAAGTCTTGCGCTATTTTCCACTTAAACAACGACTTCAACGGTTGTTTATGTCATCTAAAATTGTGTCCTTCATGAGGTGGCATGAGGAGTCCCGCACTAAAGATACACTTCTAAGGCATCCAGCAGACTCTCCGGCTTGGAAGAATTTCGATCATCTAAATGGTCATTTTGCGTCAGATCCTTGTAATGTTATGCTCGGCTTAGCTGCTGATGGATTTAACCCATTCAGGACATTAAGTGTTGTACATAGTACATGGCCGGTTGTCTTAACACCGTATAATCTACCGCCATGGATGTGCATGAAACAATCTTATATGTTTCTGACATTACTGATTCCTGGACCTTCAGCCCCAGGAAATGATATTGACATCTATCTCCAACCCCTAATTGAGGAATTGAAAGATCTTTGGGAGAATGGTGTGGAAACTTACGATGTGTCTAAAAAGGAGAATTTTAATATGCGGGCTACGATTTTATGGACTATAAGTGATATTCCTGTCTATGCTAATCTGTCATAAGTATACTAACTCTAAATGGCTGAAACATGGTAGAAAATTTTGTTATATGGGTCACCGACGTTTCTTGCCGCATGGCCATGTGTTTCGGTGCCAGAAAAGATCTTTTGACAATAATCAAGACTTCAGGGTTGCGCCCAGACCACTTTCTGGGTCAGAAGTTTTGAATGAATTAGAAGGACATGATATTACATATGTCAAAAAGTCTACAAAATTGCCGCTGCAGCATGGTTGGAAGAAGAGAAGCATTTTTTTTTAGTTGCCATACAGGAAAGATAATCTTTTGCGTCACAATCTTGATGTTATGCATATCGAGAAAAATGTTTGTGACAACATACTTGGGACCTTATTAAATATTGGCATCAAGTCAAGAGATAATCTTAATGCTCGTCGGGACTTGCAACTGATAGGTATAAGGCAAGAGCTTCATCCAATCGAGCAAGGCCATCACAGGACTTATATCCCCCCAATAAGGTTCACATTGGATAAGAATCAAAAGAAAATTATATTCAGGATACTAAAAAAGGTTATGGTTCTAGATGGCTATGCTGCTAACATATCAAGATGTGTAGATATGAAGCAACTCAAAATCTCTAGACTGAAAAGTCACGATTGTCATATTCTAATGCATCAATTGGTCCCATTAGCGATCAAAAAAGTGTTGCCGAACGAAATCAGTATTCCCATACTTGAGTTAAGTTCATTCTTCAGGCAGTTGTGTTCAAAAGTTTGTCGGGTACAGGACCTTGATCAATTGGAAAGAAGAGTTGCATTGACACTCTGCCAGTTGGAACGAAATTTTCCCCCATCATTTTTTGACGTGATGCTTCATTTGGTTATACATTTAGCAGCAGAGGTGAAAATGGGCGGGCCAGTCCAATATCGTTGGATGTATTTTGTTGAAAGGTACATAGAAGTTATTTGATTTTCTTTTATAGACCACATAAGTCCTCACTTTTATTTAAAAATAATTAAAATAAATTTGTAGGTTCTTACTTAATTTGAAGAGCTACATGCGAAATAGAAGTCAGCCGGAAGAATCTATAGCTGAGGGCTACATAGCTGAAGAGTGCGCAACATTTTGCTCGAGATATTTTGATACTATTGAGACAAAACTTAATCGTTGAGCGAGGAATGATGATGAATGTGGGGCTGACCCGACAGTTTCTTCTAGTATTTTTCCAAGGATTGGTCGAGCACTAGATGAAGGGGAATTTTTCACAATGGATAACGATATGTTATCTAAGGCACATCAATATATATTAAATAACTGTGATGAGGTGAAGCCTTTCATCGAGTACGTTCTAATATAATATCTAGCGCTACAAAATTCATTTATGGAATGAATCATTTTTGCAACTTACTGTAGTACTATTATTTGCAGGAGACATCTTTCTCTAATGAACTGCCTATATCCTCGTGCTTCTCCTCGTTTCATCAAAAATAAACATAATGAAAAATTTCCTAGTTGGTTTGCAGAAGAAGTAAGTTATCCCTCAAAGATTTATTCATGTTAGGATTAATATTAAGAATTTTTTGTTCTTATAGAAAAAACAATTCAGCAATATATTTAATTTGTAGGTTTACCGGGAAGATAATGCTCATGAATTTGCTATTGATGAGGACTTAAGTTCTATCCTATTTTCCGAACAATGTTGCCAGAAGGTTTCAGGGTTTCTTAATAAATGGTTATGAATTTCACACCAAAAGTCTCGAAGAAAGAAGAAAGCGACAAAATAGTGGCGTAATGGCAACAACAATAACACAAAGCTTTGCTAGTGCAATGGATAAGAATCCCATTGATGGTGATGTTAACTATTACGGTGTCATACAATATATTATTGTGGTTGATTATTGGGTGGATAAAAAGATTGTGTTGTTTGAATGTGATTGGGTGTCCAATGGCAGAGGATTAAAACATGATGAACTTGGGTTTACATTAGTAAATTTTTCCAAGAGAATGAGAGATGATGAACCATTTATAAAGGCATCTCAAGCGGAACAAGTATTTTACGTTGAAGATCCCACAGATGAAGGTTGGCATGTTATGGTAAAAACAATACCAAGGGATTATTATAATATGAAGGATGAAGTATTAGGAGATAATGAAGATCCAATTTTAGAAAGTCAAGTACACATTAGTGGAGTTTTTGACAATATTTTGTAGAGCGACAATGATAATGTCCCTTGGATTAGCACTGACATTAATGGGGTAGTTATAGATGAAGCGTTAGGTACTGTCATGGGTGAGCAAGCCGACGAAGATTATGATGGGGACAATACTTACCTCGCCTGATGAAGTCCCATGATATCTCATTTACTACAATTAAATAGCATATTTCAAAAATTTTGGGTATTATTTCTTTCCTTTTATTTTTGAGATAAGCTGAGTTTTCCTAGCATGATGATTTATTTTTTTATGCAATGTCTAGGACATTATCATTTTTTTTATACAATCAGGTATGATGCTTTTTTATTGAAGTGAAACTGTAAAAGTTTTTACAAAGCATTATTTATCTCTTATTTTCCCTGCTTTCTCTCTCTCTCTCTCTCTCTCTCTCTCTCTCTCTCTCTCTCTCTCTCTTCCATTCATCATGTCTCATCTCTAGCTTGTTGCAAGCTTCACTACCTTTATAGAGTGGCTTACTTTCCTTACTGCCCAAGCCAACTTTGATCAAAACCAGCTAATCATAAAGGAGAGCAAAACAAATTTATGAACCAGAGAGAAAGAATCAGAGTTGCCACAACATTGCAGTAATTAATTACAAGAGATAGGAAGATTGAATTTTTTACAATTTAAAAAAAAAACTACATAAAATTAGAAGCTAGAGCAAGATATTTGACTTTCTAAGAATTAATAATTTCTTGATTTTAGTTAGTATTTTATCAACAATTTGGTAGACTATACAGTCTAATTCAGATGTGGCGTACTCCTCGCAAGACTACTCTCTTGAAAAATTCTCCTCATGGAGGATTTAGTTCTCAACGGCGTGGTGTACTTCCATCGTCACTCCAGGCTAAGCCTCCCCAAAATTTGAAATCTCAATTTGCTCCAACTTCTGCGAGCATATCTCAACATGGTCCAAGCCCGCTTGCTAATGTTGATCCTCCATGTTCTAACTCTTCTCCTGATGCTAGATCTCGAGCTGACCCCGCACATGTAGATGTGTCCACACCCGGTAAGTATAGCTCTTATTAGTCAAATATTATTTTTTTGAGTGTAAAGATTTGTATCTATTTTACTTCCATCCTGACATGTTATTCTTTTCCAGGCTGCAATTTTACAAGTGCCAGGCATCAACAGTTTTTGGAAAGCAAACCATTACTTATGCTTTGTCTAAAAATAAATTCTTGTGATTGCTCTAGAGATATGTAATTACAGAATAAATCAAATATACTCATTTTATTTTTCTATCTAGTGCTATCATTTACCCATAGTTGTTTTGTCTCCAATGCAGCTTATTTATCTTTCTTAAGCATGAAGTTGAGTAAAAATATGTGCATAATATGTTCATTCTGTTCTATTCTTATCAAGTGATGATCATTTTGTACATGATCATTCTGTTCTATTCTTATCAACAGCTTATTTTTCTTATTCATGTATATGATGATCATTCTATTCTATTCTTATCAAGTGATGAATCATAATATGTGCTTCACCTAGACACTAACTAAGGTTGTTCTTTGCAGTTGAGACTATGTTGATTAACCACAGGATCTTCTAACTCTTCTCCTTATTTGCATTTTTTTGTTGACATGTATGTATGATAACTAAAGCAAAGAAGAGGAAAAGAGGGCCAACAACATGCAAGGATATTTGGGGGCAACCTAAAGGTGTTCGAACTCATGTTTTTCTCAATGATAAGGGACAACCGATTGGTCCAACTGCAAAAAAGTTGACTCAATTTTTAGGCGCGATGGTTAGAATTGGGGCATATGCACCTCTCAACTATAGTGACTGGAGGCTCATGCCAGACCATTTTAAAGTTAACATGTGGAAGATGATCTAGGTAAAAATTGATATATGGTGGAATGCTATTAATACAATGGCTAATGTTGTCTCAAATTAAATTGTTTTTCTTTCTTACCATATTTATAACTTGATTTTCCTATTGTAGGAAAAGTTTGATATCGAGATACTAGCAGAAAGCTGGGTCATGAAGTCATTAGACAAAAAGTGGAGAGCCTTTAAGTCAAAAGTGAATAAATTGTGGGAAAAGGGGGAGCGTGACTCCAGAATTATTGATGATCAATTTAATTGGCTCAAAACCTTTTGGGAGTCTGAGAAATCAGCGGTTGTACTTGTATTCTTTTTTATCAAGTAATAGTTTACTTATATTCTTACAATTAATTAACATGCTATATTTCTTTTCATATTTCAACAACGAGAAGAAGTGGGTAGAGAAAATAGCAAGAAGAAGTCATCACATGCTGCAGGAACAAAAAATTTTGCTGTTATACTGGAAGAAATGGTATAATATTATTTTTTATTTATATTAATATTTAATTCTAGAAGTAAACAGAGAGCTCTATTTTAGAAGTAAACAAAGAGCTGTATTCTAGAAGTAAGCAAACCTTTAAGAGTTTTGCTATTTTTTATGGGTAAACAGAGAGTTGCTAACCCCGATGGAGCATCACCAACTCCAACCCAAGTGTACATTAAAGTGCATACTAGAAGGGATGGCAATCCACTTAATGAAGAGTCTGCAGCAAACATTGTATCAGATTTATATTTTATTTATATTTAATTCTAATATCCGGTCTAACATAGAGACATTCTTTTATAGATATATTACTTGAAGCCTTACTTATTATTTATTTCTTGTGTTTCATTTGTGAATGTAGAAAAAACTGAAAGATGCTATTCATATTCAAGGAAAGGATGATAAACCTGCGGCAGATGACATATTTGCTCGAACTTTGGGAGAAGATAAGGGTTCATATGTGCGCACTTATGGCTTAGGCCCATCTGCTTCAGATTTGTGGGGTCCGAAACAACGTCGGTTTTCTTTAATGAAGATGGCCTTAGAGAGCAAAAAACTATCAGAAGAAATAGTGCACAAATCGGAGGAAGAAATGAGCCAAATGAAAGTTAAGATGGACATGCTAACATCATTTATTCAAACCAAGTCCTCAGATATGAACTTAGATCATTTGGAAAACACAGCGAATGAGGTAATTTATGATACTTGTGTTCATTCAACAAATTAGAATTGTGTTGTTCATTCAACAAATTAGAATGCAACACCTTCATAAGATGACCAACTTATAACAATATATATCAGGTTCATGTAACTTCTACAACTCCTGTAACATCTACAACTCCTACCGATTCACCACGAGCTGATCACCAATGCCAACTTCACTCGGTATGCTACAATTTTTAATTGTTTGTATAAGTGTTTGAAAATTATTAAATGTAAAACTACTAATTCATTTCATGCAGGAACAAATCTTGAATGAGGAGAACAACAATTTGAGTGGCTATGTGGATCAGTTAAATAGTTTAGGTAGTGATTGTTTTTTCATTATAATTTTATTTTCAGTTATGAAAAGTTAAGAAAGTATTATTATTATTTTCAGTTATGCAGGAACCACAATGATGATTTTGACATTTTTAATCAAGTAAGTATTATTATTATTATTCTTACTATAAATGCACTTATAATACATTTTTAATTTTTTTTACCATTGTTACTTTATTTAGTTGGATGAGGGAAGTCGTGCAATGATTTAGAAGCTCTTACCGCAGCTGCAAGTTGGAAAATATCAAGACAACCAATCCAAGACTGTAGGATGAATTACATTGCCTTAGTCATTTTATGATTTATCTAAAATGAATCTATATGAATGTAGATAATTTTATGCAGATACTATTTCATTGCCTTTGTCATTTCATTGCCTTAGTCAGTTATGCCTTAGTCATTGCCTTAGTAAATGTTGTGATAGGATGAAGATACTATTTTCCTAGTTAGTATTGTGCATCCTGGAGATCTTGCGGCAAGAGGAACATTAATCACTAAGGATCCATCAGCTACAGTGACAGGCCAATCCTTAGGAAATGGTTATTCAGCAATATTTGTGGAAGTTGCAATGAGGAACGGTGAACCCATAGTTCGACCCTATAACAACTATAGTACAATTGGAGATGTGATTGGAAGAACTATTGCATGACCCTCTTGTTTTGTAAGTTACATATCTTTTATATGCAACATATGGAATGTAAAACTTGATGGCTAGCTGGGGTATATACTCCTTTAGGATGATTTAATTTATTTAGTACATTTTGCAAAAGCATCTTAGACATGAAAGAATATCTTATCATTAATTACATCTTAAAAATCACCTACTTTTGTTTATAACCATGGAAGGTAATTTTCTATTACCTTATTTTAGTATAAAATTAAATGTTAGTTTATTTTCATAGGTTTTAGAATTATGATAGCTTTGTTTGGGCATAAATTTTTTTGTTAGTTTCATGGTTCATGTTAGAGTGTCCTAATCTGTAGCCTCATGGAGTACTTTTTTTTATTTCCATATTAGTTCACTATAATAGAAAATTATAACAGAATTAGAATTATGATTTGACCTACTTTTTTTTTTGTTAGTTTCATGGTTCATGTTGATATATGTTTGAAATTAGAGTCATATCATCTTGTTGAAGTTTTTGTTTCTAGTAAAGTTTTATTTGTGGCTGATCGATGTCTCTTTCTCGGCACTATAACATAATTTTTCTCCAATAGTAGACTACAATTAAAGTTTTGTTTTTGTTTCTACTTAAGATTTTGTTTCATGGCACTCCCAAAATCAGGTTATTGGTTGAAGATATGGGAAGAGAAATCAGTGAGGTCTAGCAGATTATGGGGGGTGACTCTTCCGCTTTTGCATTATATAGCAGATTTAATTTCTAGAGTTCTTTTGGCATATATACTACAAAGAAGTGATTGGAGTATATATCGACAAAAGCTCTTTAAACAAAGAATATACATCAACTATATATAGCCTGGTTTCTGGCTCTTATTGATTGTGTTATCTTTCTCTTCTCAATGTCTTCTTCTTTTTCTAGTCGAAGTGTTCAGGTGCTTTTTCATCGCGCAGTAGAGGAGTGAGATTGTGTTCTTCATAGCAGTAAATAACTACTTTTACTATTCTTGATGTATATTGCTAGCCATCAGTGCGTAGTATGAATACGAGATCTGGCTAGTGGGTGTCTAGACTGCGTTCTTCTGTTATGAAGAACTCTATATGACATAGCCAGAGGAGTTTGTATCCTCGGTTGGACCGAGTAAGGTATGCGAGTTGAAGATGTCCATTTATTGACTACAGCTAGTATCGAAGAGTTGAAATATCTATTTTGATGAGATAGTCAAAAGGGTTTTGATTTTATCAAAAATGTGGATGAACCTTGTGTAGACAATGTGTTTAGTGGGAGTGTAGTCATATTGAATGACATACTCATGGGAAAAGCGTTCTCATGCTCCAGTTATTTCCCATATTGATTCTCTATGGTACATCTGGGAAAGGCCTCCTATATGCTTGACATTAGGATCTATGTGGATAGGTTTGAAAAGGATACCTCATTACCCCAGCCCATGTACGTTGATATAGTATTAAAAGAGTTTTAGCATCAAAGGCACTAAAAGAGGTTACTTGTCTAAGATTCATTGCATCAGTCTTTCTAAGATGATGTCTGCTAAGACACCTAAGGAGAGACAAAAAATGAGATAGATCTATTATGCTTCGGTAGTGGGATCCATCATTCGATGCTTTGCACTTAGCTTGTTATTGATTATACCTTAGAGGTATCCAGTATATTTCGAGCAAAACCATGGAGAATAACATTGAAAAGCAATGGAGAACTCTCTCGAGTACTTAAGAAGGATGAGAGACATTTTATACGACAATGAAACCATATGATGGTATAAGGATACCTTTAATGGTGGTGCAGTAAGAAGGAAAGTGTTCCTAACTAGGTATTGTAACCGGTAAGGTGACTAAGGCTTTGTGCTTTGCTACTTACTCTGCCTCTTATGGTAGGATCGGATAAAGGAGTTTTTCATTCAATGGGAGTTGTTCCTGAGGTTGCCAGTTCCGCACCGGTATTGTGTGACAATACTAGGAGTGTTGCTCAAAGTTAAGGAACTAAGATCCCATGAAGATTATTGCTTTTCTTAAAAGGCGATATCACCTCATCGTTGGAAAGAGGTGATGACTGAAAGACATTGATGTAGATTAAACTTATTATCACTGTAGCAGATTCGATCACCACTAAAATTTGGTATACAGATACTAGGATGATTGGCTAAAGTGCAAGTGGGAGATTCAAAGGAATAGTGCCCTTGTGCCAATTACATGTCGATGTGTTTAGGGACTATTCAAGGGTAATCAACTTAATGAGATAACTTTTTGATCATATGCTGCATCTTTATTCATAAATATTGTGACGAACCACATGAACCCGGGCAAATGATTCCAAGGCCATGATGAGATTATGCTAGCGAGACTTGGAATCCATATGCCCATGTTCTAGATGTTCCTAGTCGTAGGATCACCAATTAGGGGATTAGTTATTTTGGATAGGCTAGCGCACTTGGTACATGCCCTATACGATAGGGGTAGCTGATCTCATAGTTACCTATGAGCCTTCCTTAATGTAGTGCAGGTGCTCATTAGGGAATGAGTTCACTTAACAAACCTGCATGAGGAACACAAAATGGTATCCATACATGAGTTTCAGTAGGATGTTCCTCGTGTGATAGTAGGTGCAAGCAGTCATTGGACCTAAGGTTATCATGGTTACCTTGTGAGTGATGACCCATTGCTTTGGTTCTATCCCTACATGGACCTAAGCGTCATGTGCCGGGTATTACTGGGCATGGGGAAGCATTCATGGAGGTAGGTGAGCAACCAACATGGAATCAGTTACTCCTAATAAGAGGAGATAATGTCCTATGTGTCCCTATAAGTACCGACTCGGGAATCTCTGGCCAAAGTAGACATGAAGGTCAGGAAGACGTTTCTGACATTTCATAATTGAGACGACATCTTGGTGGGTGGAATACATATTAATTGGTATTAGTGTTTGACACTTCTTGCATACCCCAATCGTATTCAAGAAATTGTAATTGAGTGACTTAGTTGCACGGTAACTAATCACCAAAGGGTGTTGCTAGATTGAACCTCACACTATCGTGGTAGTCATGATACGTTGCTAGACAATAATCTTGACTTGCGAGTGGAGTCTCTCACGAGTACACTAAAGGGGTTTAGTGGTCGCTCGTAAGATTCGAATAGAAGTTGTTCTATAGGATCCAACTCTCCGTTATGCAGAACTCACTACTGGCTTAGTGTGGGGCCCAAAGGCGCACACACGACAGGTTAACCTCGTAACGGACCTTATGAGGTAAAGTCCGAATGCGGCCCTATATGTAGGCGAAATGGCGACACTAGAGGGGGGGTGAATAGTGTGTTTACTAAATAATTAGCCTAAATTCGATTTTATCATTTCTTGATCAGTTTAGATAATTTGTAATTTAATGATTGGGTGCGAAAGCAGTAAATAATTAAGCAATTAAAAACAAACAATAACGCAATGCAAACACGTTAATTTATAGTGGTTCAGCCCCAATGCCTACTCCACTACCTAAGCACCCCGATTAGGATTTCCAAACTAGCTTTACTAGATTAATACTCGTTTCCCTTACACAGAGGACTTTGACTCGAAGAGTCTCACTCTCGACCTAAGGTACTTCCACACCTGGAAGTCTCGACCTTCTTATCGAGAGCACTCTTCCACCTCAACCCTAAGGGACAACTTGACTAATCCTAGTAACAACTAATTTTACATAAGTGGCTTTACACCTAACACCAAGTAACCACTTATACCCACATGACCTAACAGCCTAGGTCTTACAAACTCAACTTCAAAGAAACGATAAATTAACAGTTAAAAATACAAGTGAAAAGAGCTTAAGTTAAACCAAGATTATCTACTATTTTCCAAGCCTTGTAGCCTCCAACTCGCTAGTGAATGTGCTTTGAGTCGAAGCAGAGTTGAGCAGTAGTTGGCGCTTGAAGACGAACTCGACAGAAGAACAGACCGCGCTGCAATCGATCTTTGGAAGGCTTAAATCGCTTCTTAAATGCTCAATAAAATCTGTAAGATTAAGGGAAGAAGTTTAAAAGAAGTAGATGAAGGTATATTTATACCCTCACGAAGAAACGATAGCTCAACGGATAGTTTTCTATCCATTGCAGGCCGCCGGTCGATTGGTCGATCGATCGGCCAATCGATCGGTCATTCGATCAACGCTTTTTCTCTCTGGTACTGCATTCAGTCGACCAGTCGGTCGACCGACGCAAGATTCTTCGATCTCGCATTCAGTCAACCAGTCGGTCGACCGACGCGATCTTGCGTCTTCAGCAAACGTAGGTCGGTCGACTGGTTGGTCGACCGATAGAGCTACTGCCCATTTTGGGCTTTGATCGGTCGACTGAAGCAGCTGCTGTCTCTTCTCGGCATTGTTCGATCGACCGACCGGTCGACCGAAATGGCTGGTGCCATTTTCCTTACCCTATTCGATTAACCGCCCGGTCGACCGAATTTAGGTTGAATTTTATTTTTTAGCCGATTTTCTTCCGCGCTATGTTTTTGGGTTCCAGCTTTCTACAAGCATCATCTTGGAGAGCTTTCCATGTGATCTTTGAGCTCGTCCAATGCGACTTTGGTGCACATGTTGATCTTCGAGAAATTCTGTGATGAACCCGAGCACGACGATCAATGTCCTTCAAATTTTTGATTTCTTTCTATATTTTCGATCGAGGACATTGAACCCTAATTGATATGGAACCTGAAATATGTTCTCAATGAAATCATTAGTCCCATGTTTGTTATCATCAAAACCGAGATTAAGACCGAGGTTGAAAACCTAAAGCCAACACTATATGTCTACTAGCATCGACATGCTGCAACTCGATCACGGATCTTTGAGCTCGTCCAATGCGACTTTGGTGCACACGTTGATCTTCGAGAAATTCCACGATGAACCCGAGTGCGACGATCAATGTTCTTCCGATTTCTGATTTCTTCTGATATTTTCGATCGAGGACATAGAACGCTGATGGATAAGGAACCTGAAATATATTCTCAATGAAATCATTAGTCCCATGTTTGTTATCATCAAAACCGAGATTAAGACTAAGGTTGAAAACCTAAAGCCGACATTATATGTCTACTAGCATGGACATGCTGCAACTCGATCACGGATCTCGTTTACGGACATGATAGGAAAGATGTTTCCTATAGGAACGAATGCACAAGAAAGAAGTTTCTCAGTAATCCTAAATTGTAGGGCATCCCTAAATTGTAGGGATTGGCATATGATAATAATTTATGTCGTTGATTAAATTTAATTATGAATTAAATATAATATGATTTTGAATCAAATATACATGGTAGGAGAATTAGTTTCTAACCATGAGCATAACAAATTAATTGGGAATTAATTTATTTGGATAAATCCTAATTAATAAGAATTTGATTTATGGAGATAACTCATAAAATTAATAGATATATGATTTATGAGGATAAATCGTAATTCTATTAATTAATAGAAAATCAAATTATTTAGATAAATCTCTTTCCTATTGTTTAGGGGATTGGTTTATTTAGATAATTATCATTCTTGTTTATAGGCTCTTAATTTATGGAGATAAATTAAAATTTATATTTAATTAGATTTAATTAATTTTTAATTAATTATGAAGCCAATAAAATATAAATTATTTTTGGAGGCAAACCCAAGAACTTTGAATTCTAGGGAGAGAGTTTTTAGGAGGCCAGGTCTACTCTTGTAGCCGCCCCTACTCTCTATATATAGTGGCCGAACACCCCATAGGGAGGAGTTGGTTAATTAGTTCTTCATCTTCTTGGAGAAGATTAAGGATTTGATTCTTTAGAGGCTTATTGAAGAGAAAGGCTCCAAAGAACTCCTCCTCCTCCCCATTGGTGGCCGACCATCTACATCCTCCTTCCTCGGTTATCGCGAAGCCAACTTGAAGGTGTTCTCTTCTTGGTTGTGCCACAATCTTCATCTTCTTGGAGGAGTCCACGAGGACAGCGAGATATCTTCACCTCTTCTCTTTTGTTCCGATATTTTGTCATCCTCTCTCCTCTCCTCTTTGGTGCCTGGTTCTTGGTAGAAGGGCTGGCATTGCCTTGGTGGATTTTGGGATTGATAAAGCTTCTCCGTTGAGCCACAACGAGCCCCGGTGTTCGCTGCCCGTACTATTGTGAGGTACTAGGTGTGGACTATTGTTGGAGGACGTGCACGTGTGTGTCTCAAAATGGGGATAGGATCTGCCATACATTCTTGGTTTGAGGTTTATCATCTCCTTCTTCTGCGATGTTGAATTCCTTATTATTGCTAAAGTAGATCGCTATTTTCGGGATGGTTTGAATTTTCCGCTACGTTTTCGAATCCCACCCCAACAAGAGGGGGGTGAATAGTATGTTAGATAAACTTTTTGCCTAATTTTGGTTTTATCGAATTCAATTGTTTGTTATAACTTCGGCAATACACTAATTCGAATAGCAAGTAGAAGCAATAAATAAGACAATTAAACATAACCAAGAAAGCAATGTGCTGAAATAAGTAAATATAGAAATTAAGACGCAATCATAATAGGCAATGTAAACACGATCGATTTATAGTGGTTCGGCCCCAATACCTACTCCACTACCTAAGCACACCGCTTAGGATTTCCAAACTAGTTATACTTGATTAATTAGTTTCCTTACAAAGAGGAATTTACACCGGAGAGTCTCCGCTCTCAAACTGAAGGCACTTCCACACCCGAAAGTATCCTGCCTTCCTATCAAGAGCACTCTCCTACCTCAACCTAAGGACAACTCAACTTATCCTAGTCAACTACGTTTACACCGGTGGATTTAAGTCTTAACACCAAGGCAACCACCAACTCAATCTAACTAGCACTCTAGGTTTACACACTCAAGAAATACAATGAAATTAACAATAAAATACAACACTACATGGAGCAATAAATCAAAAAACAAATACTTAGCTCCAAAAGAAACTCCCTAGTCCTCTTGATGCCCAAAGATGATGAATTGATGAAGCTTGAAGGCAAGATCAAGAATGTGTGGATCAAGGCTAGGGTTTTTGCAAGATTGGCTCAATGAAAGCTTAGAAGATGTAAAAGATGTCTCATATAGGCTGAAAAGTTGCTAAGGAAGGCTCTCATGGCTTGTATTTATAAGACATGAAGAGAAGGCAAGCAAACAGCCATCCCAACAGGCGTTTTCCTGCCCGTTGGCGACGCCCGATCTCTGGCCCGATCGACCGACCGAGCGACCGGCCCATCGATCGGAGCCCTTTGTGGTTTCTAGGCTCCTTTCGGTCGACTGGCCTATCGATCAACCGTAGAGTACCAAAACTCTACCTATTGTACATGTACTCTACATTGAATTTCAGCTGAGTTCTTTCTTCGATTCGGGTTTCAAATTACGGGTTTTGTTCTTTAAGGGTCTTTGCATCATACTGAGGATTTTACAATTTATCTAGAGACCCTAAACTTAGACTCTATCTTCCTGATGAGTCCGAGCGCGTCGACCAATGTCCTTTCGATTTTTTGATTTCTTTGATATTTTAGATCGCGGACGTCGAGCGCTAACCAACTTGGAACCTGAAAGTATTTCGTAATGAAAATATTAGTTTCATGTTTGTTATCATCAAAACCAAGATTAACACCAAGGTTGAAAACCTTTGGCCAACAATGTTCGAACATAAGATTTTTGGATCGGGAATCTGTCATAATACATCTATATACAAAAGAATTCACAATAATATATTTTGTATGGAATTGTGAATGGGAGTCATGTGAAGTCGGGACATCGAGCAATCTTGTTGTCCATACTCATGGTGAATCTTCTAGTGTCGTTGTTTCTTCTTTCAATCCATCTGATCCTTATAGAACAATGATTCTAGATAGTCTTGGTAGTCAATTCCATTTAAATGATAATATTGAGTTAGTTACTGAGACGTCAGTGCCATCAAATACTTCGACAGTTCAAGTCACTGAAGAACAACCTGTGATATAGATTGAATTGCTGAATAAGGAGGCTGTAGAATTTTATGAGATGTTGAAAGCTGTCAATGAACCTTTGTATGGTAATTTTCCTAAATATACAAGATTTTCGGCAATGACGCAACTCCTAAACATCAAGTCTGATTGTAATATAAGCGGGGTTACATTTGATTGGATTACAGGCTTTATCAATGGAATGCTACCTCCAGATAACAAGTTTGAGCCAACTTTTTATCGGCGGGGAACATCATGACTTGTAGCATGTTATAACAGTTATTTTGTTAATGGATATATATTTCACACACTTGAATATTCATCTACAAAGAAGACAATGAATGTCGGGGTCTGCGTCAAAGGGACAACGTATGTTGAATGTGATGTTGACTTTTACGAACTGTTGGAAGAAGTCATAAAATTACAATTATTCGAATGGAAATCAGTTGCCCTTTTTAAATGTCATTGGTTCGATACAAGCTATAGGGGCATGAGAGTTCATACAAAGTATAAACTTGTCGAGGTCAATTACAAATTGAAATTGGCTTCAATGAGCCATTTATATTGGCATCTCAAGCTGAACAAGTATATTATATGCAGTATCCATATCGAAAGAAAGATAGGGCAAATTGGTATGTAATCTATAAGACTAAAGCCAGAGGAAAAATTGACCCGGTAACTGGAGAGAATGAGCCGACATATGACTTCTATCCAGAAGAGGATCCTTCCAAAATTGAGCGAGTTAATCTAATACTCAAGGATGATAACACAAAGTTAGTTCAATTGGAAGTACAATATGTTCATGATGACGATAATGAAGTTGAGGAAGGATAGAATGATGATAAGAGAGAAGAAGAAGAATTTAAAGATTTCGATACAATAGATCAAGAATAAGAGTATTACACCGATGATGATAATGACGATGATGAATAATTGTAAATGTGAAGTATATCTTCAATTATTAAATCTATTTATTAATCTATTATATGTAATCTAATTATACTCATATTTGACAGCTATGGTTCGAGAAGTGCGTGCCCGAGGAGGCATTCCTCGGAGCACTACACCCTCACAATTGCCACCTGCCACCCTTGTATCCATCGTCCCTTGTCTACACACACCATCCCCCAGGCTTTAGCCACCATTGACCCTTCGCCGAGACCCATCGATATCCCCTCACATGTACCCAATGTCCTTTCGCTGACACCTACTATTCCCCCACCTCCGTCCACCACCCCCCCACTTTCAGCCACCATCTCCGCACTTGATCCTGGCACCAGCCATCCACCTGATCTGACCACCATCCCTTCAGCCAATCCAAGAACATGGACATAAAGACGTAGGCCACGAGGGCCTAATATAATTCTCCCTCTGCCACCCAAGGGAGAGTCACATTGACTAGTTAGTGTGCATGAAAGAAGATAAGTAGATGCACTAATTATTCCTTATAATTTATTTATAATTCAATACATCATAATATCGAATTGTACTATATTTGGTGAGGGCTTGAGCAGGAGGACGATCTAACGATTTATGCACAGGGCATGGCCTACATGGTCTCTCGTGCCCCGTGAGCACATGGATTTATTATGGCGAGAGTTCTCGGTACATATATTTATTAAATTAATGTTATTGTTAAATATCAATAGGTAATAATAAATTTATTTTTTTTGCAGGCTCATTATACATGGTTGGAGGACGAGACCACTTTTGTAGAGAGTGCATGGGAGCGTGTTGCTCGCACTCGTTACAACGGGCTACTTCAGTAGGCCCGTAAAACTGTGAAGAGACAGCTGGGGGTCACACACATTGGGGCGACTCAGGTATACGACCCCGAGTGGATTCCTAGACCTGTGTGGGACCAACTCATTGTGCGATGGGCCACGCTTGAGTGGCAGGAGGTCTCCCGGACTACGTCGAGAAATCGCATGTCCAGGGGGGACGGTACGGGGGCACGCCACACTGGTGTCTCCGTGTCTTTTGTGGTGCGTGAGCGTCATATGATATGTATAATTTCCTTACTTTTAATTAAATTATATATTGTGTACAATGACACTAATGTATTTGTTTTCTAATGTTAGACACGGGTGGCGAAGGATGGCACCGTCCAACGCCCCTCGCTGATGGAGGAGTTTGAGCACACTCACCGTCGGCGACATGGGGTGGAGGAGTACATCGATAGCGGGGCCGCGATCATCGTTACAAGTATTTGTATCTATTTGATTTACGTAATTTTTATTTTTATTTTATATATATATATAGTATTTAAAATATAAACGTGTGTAGGAGACATACACGAGGACCGAGATCGAGCGCAAAGGAACATCACAGGGTGACTTTGACCCTGTAACATGGGTCGAGGCTGTAGGTGGCTGGGAGCACGGACAAGTTTATTGCTTTCAGACAGTGTCCATGCATGAGCCGTGTTAGGGCCACTTGGGGCACCGACCCCTCCCGTTGTAGGTGAGCGGCCCTCGACATCCCATACGCAGGACCATAGCCGGATACCGACCTTGGAGTTCGAGATTACACAGTGGAGACAGGCAATGGAGGAGTAGAGATGGATGAATGACAAGTTGAGATAGATGATGGATGTGCAAAGATAGATGATGGGGAACATATAGGCGCTCCTAACTTAGATTTCATCTCACTCCGGCAATCATATACCGATGAGGTTCAAGCCGTCCTCCTCGACCCAATCGACGCTCCCAACCCTATCGCTGTCGACTCCACCGCCTCCACCGTAGCCATGAGATATATTTTGGTTTATTGTATTTTGATTATATTTTGATACTTGTCAGACTCAGTTTGAGGCTTAGATACTTGTTTGTTGTTTACATACTTTAGATTTGATATTTTGATACTTGTTTTGCCTCCGTTTGAGGCTTATAGTTGTTTATATACTTGATAGCTATATACTTTAGATTTGATATTTTGATACTTGTTTGCCTCCATTTGAGGCTTATAGTTGTTTATATAGTTTAGTTTTGATATTTGATACTTTTTTGCCTCCATTTAAGGCTTAGATTGATGATATTTAAGTAAATCTTGTATGTTTGGTTGTACTTATATTTGTATGATGTTTTGTGGTTGTAAATTGTGATTGTAAATTATGGTTATAAATAGATTATATCGTGAAAATGTTGTTGTATACATGAATTTTGAAAATTTTGATTTTTTTTCAATTATAGGATATAACGTCAGAGACGGCTTACCCACAGGTGACGCTCACTAGGCAGTCGCTGAAATTGTATCGTAATTGGCTGATGGCTTCGGTAGCACAAAATATCATGATTGCTAATAATATCATCGACGACTCTGAGCTACGACAGATAGTTTAATTTTAATGACAACCGCCTAGGCCATCCCTGATGTGTTTAAATTAGCGATAGCGCGTGCTATTGCTGATAATTACTTGGGACGGCCTCCCCCTACTGTCACAAATTATCAGAGACGCACACATGAGCAACGACTTTTTGCCACGGCGCAAGCCGTCCATGATAGTCATCACCGACGGTTCAGCAACGGCACGAGCCATTGGAGACTGCGACAAATCTAGTAGTGGAGCACCATTCAGGGCAGGAGGCTACCTGGGAGGTAGAATGAGATATGAGGGTAAACTACCCCTTTCTAGTTGAGGATTTGATAAGTCTCTAATAGCTTTTGCTAAAATTCGAGGATGAATTTTCCTTAAGGGGGGAAGATTGTAATACTCGCAATTTTAATGAAAATTTTATCTCTTGTTTTAGCGGGATATTCCGGAGGCGCGTCGGAGTGGGTCGAGCAAATCGTCAAAAGGTGTTGGCCGAAGGTTTTCAACCTTGGGAATAAGCTAGGTTTTGATGATAACAAATATGGAACTAATGATTTCATAGAGAATTATTTTCAGGTTCCATATCGATTAACACACGATGTCTATGATCAAAAATATCGGAGAAATTAGAAAATCGGAAGGACGTTGATCAACGCGCTCATATTCATCGGAAAGATTGAGTCTAGGTTTAGGGTGTCTAGATGCAAAGACACCTAAGGAACCAAACTAGTAATCCAAAACCTAAACCGAAGAAAGAACCCAACTGATACTAAATGAGAAAGTATAGGTACTATAGCCAAGTACCGGTACTTTGCGGCTGATCGACTGACGATCGACTGCCAAGGGTTCTAAAGCCACCGAAGGCCTTCGGTAGATGACCGGTCACTTGGGCGGCCGACTGGCCATCGACCGACCACTGATCGGGCGGCGCCAACGGATAGAAAAACGCCCGTTGGGACGAGGTGTCTTGGCCTCTCTCTTCGTGGCTTATAAATACAATCCATGAGAGCCTTCCTTACCAACCCTTGAGCCTATTGAGACATCTTTTACACCCTTTAAACCTTCATTGCACCACTTCTTTTGTGAAACCCTAGTTTGATATCTCAACTCCTTGATATATAGCCTTCAAGCTTCGTCGATTCATCATGTTAAGGCATCAAGAGGACTAGGGAGTTTCTGTTGGAGCTAAGTATTTGTTGATTGATTTATTTGCTCCATTGTTTGTGTACATTATTGTTACTTACATTGTATTCGAGGTTGTGAAAACCTAGGTTGATAGCTCTTGTATGGTTGGTGGTTGCCTTGGTGTTAGGGCTTAATTCCAATAGTGTAAATGTAGTTTGCTATGATTAGTTGAGTTGTTCTTAAGGTTGAGGTGGGAGAGTGCTCTCGGTAGGAAGGAGGGATACTTCCACGTGTGGAAGTGCCTTCGATTTAAGAGCGGATATTTTCCGATGTAAATTCATCATTGTAAGGAAACTAATTAATCTAGTTAAACTAGTTTGGAAATCCTAAGTGGGGTGCTTAGGTAGTGGAGTAGACATTGGGGCCGAACCACTATAAATCTACTTGTGTTAGCATTGCATTCTTGGTCTTGTTTTATTGTCTTATTTATTGCTTCCACTTGCTATTCGAATTGGTGTATTGTCTACGTTATAAGAAATGATTAAAACCGATAAATCAAATTTAGGCAACAAGGTTAGATAACACACTATTCACCCCCACCCCCCCTCTAGTGTAGGCCATTTCACCACCATTTGGTATCAGAGAGCGTGGGTCGTAGATTGAGATTTTACCATCTCCTCTACATCTAGTCTTCATCTGAAAATAGCACTAGAGTTGGTAGCGTGTATACCACCTAGGTTCGGTGAGTCTAACTTTGGTCTTTGGAAGAGTAGAATATATACATTCCTAAAGACACAACATTTAAATGTGTTTAACATGGAAAAGATTCGATATATTGAACCTAAGGAAAACATTAATGCTTGGACCAAAGAACAAATTGATATGTTTTAGTTAAATGTTAAAGCTACGAATTGCATATTTTGTTCATTGGAAAATTGCATCTTTGAAAAGGTCATGCATTGCACTTCCACATTTGATATTTAGGCTAGTTTAAACATGCTATACGATTATGCCAAGAACGAAGAGATTGGCACTTCTAATGAAGGTAGTGATGACAATGGTCATTCACCTACCCCTAATCTTGCTTTTGATGCCCATGGCTCTTCTAGTCAAAGGAGTAGCTCCAAGAGCCGAAAAAGGAAGGTAGTGTGTCATGCATGCAAGGAAAAGGGGCACGTGAAGAAAAATTGCCCTTCCATGAAGAACAAGGCAAGGAAGAGGTCAAATGCTTCCACATCATCATCTCACTCAAGTGAAGCATCCTCTTGCAATGGCTATGAAGCTAATTCATAAGACTCCCTCATGAATGCTAATGATGAGGTACACTTTTCTTATAGTCATGATAACAATAATGGTAGTATCAACTCATCCAGTTCTCATGACATGCTTTATGATGATGAATGTAAAAACATGTTTGCCTTGCTTGTTAAAAAAGATAAAGAAAACAAAAAATTAAAGAAAGAAAACTTAGTCTTAGATCTCACTTACATTATGTAAAATTAAAAAACGAGAAGCTAAAAATTAGTGTCTCTAATCCATGTCATGATGTTTTAAGTATTGACACTAAGGATTTGAAAAACAAAAATGACATTTTAAAGAATGAAATAGCATGTTGAAAACTCAATTGCATGCTATTCATAAATCCATGAACGACTTAAAAAATAAGGTTATTTTTCTAAATAAGAAAGTTAATAATTTATCTAGTAATTCATACTCTTAGCAAGCATGCTCATGCACATCATCATCTTTATGTAAAGCATTCTAACATTAAACCTCACGAAAAGATTAATGGTCATTGCTTTTGTTGTGGTATCTTCGGCCACACGATTTATGATTGTGCTTTTAAAAGAAATCCAAGTGTTGTCATTTGTCATTTGATAAGAAAAGACACTTTGGATTCCTAGGCTAACTCACACCCATGGACCCAAAGCCATTTCGGTACCAAAGGTTTCTTGTTCTTTTGTAAGGGGAGCTACCACACAAGGTTGAAAGAATTGAACATGCTGAACATAACATGCTGAGAATTTAGGATGCTATTGATACAATTCAGCATGCTGCATTGTTGGGTATTCCTCATTTCATTGAGTTACAAACTTTATTTACAACTTTAGAGTGTCAGTTTATTATCTTGCATTGAGTTACAAACTTGGTATTCCTCATTTCATTGCCTCATTGTTTCTTTTGTTTTTACATGCAGGTAAAAAGGATGAAGTGCAAGGATCAGCATTTTGGAAAAAATTATCTTATGTATTTTTGAAACTTTGAATCTTTGAAACAATATAAATATTTGAATAGCACAATGTATTTCGAAATTACTTGTATACAATGGTTTCTTATGTGTGTGGATTTTAATGATGTGTGATTTCAAAAATTATTTTTAAGATTTCGTGTGAATTATCAAATTACTTATATGTGATTTCATGATTTAAGGATTGATCAGGTACACAATAATGAGCAATTGGTAGATTATGTTGGTAATTCCAACGGATATACCAACAAAAATTATCTGTTGGTCATACCAACGCTAGCGGATATTGTTGGTATTACCGATAGATATGTATCCGTTGGTATTATCAACAGATATATATCCGTTGGTATTACCAACAGATATATTTCTGTTGGTATTATTGGCAAATATTTATCCGTTGGTAATACCAACAGAAACATATCTGTCGGTAATACCAACGAATATGTCTCCGTCGGTATTACAAACAAAATAAAATATCTGTTAGTAATACCGACAAATTAATTAAAATCTTTCGGTATTACCGAGGAGCCTTTTACCGATGGATTTTACCGATAGATACTCCGTCGGTAACAATATTACCGACGAATTTGGTCCCTTGGTGATACCCTGTTTTCTTGTAGTGTTGGCAGCTCCGTCCAATGGGCATTTTTTTTGCCCGATGGGGACTCTCGGTCGCATGCCAGTCGATCGTCGATTGACCAACTGTTCGACCGTGGCAATCTACCGCTTTTGGGCACACTTCGATCGACCGACCGGTCGACCAAACCTGGGCTAAGACTATTTCTTCGAGTTTTCTTCTTGCGCGCTTCGCTTCCGGGTTCCGTTACCAAGTCTTGACTTGGATAATATTACAATTTGGCTTGGGATATATACCTAGAGACATATTACATGAATTATATTTCTAACTCTAGATTTTCTACTCGATCTATGACGGAGCCATTTTTGTCGGTTCTTGTTTTTCTCCGAACGAACTTCCCACGCATATTGTAACCTCAACCTGAGATCAAACACTTGATGAACTCATTAGAATAAGTTTGTTATCATCAAAATCAAGATGATGATCAAGGTTGACAACCATAGGCCAACACATTGGTATTCACATCATTGTGGTATTCATTCCACATTCAGTTTGCATAGGTTGGTAGGTTTCAGAGTACGGACGTGTACTCTGGCCAAATTTTGGGGTGTGATAGATGTTCTTTAATATAATATTAAGAAAAATGTAAGTTACACAAAAATAGTTAATGCTATTGTTAAAATCAGATATAAAGAAAAACTGCACCAATTATGATTAAATAATATGATTAAGTTAGAAGACTAAATCTTAAAAATTCAACATGTAAATATATGCATATGAAAAATTTAATAAAATATCTATAATAATTATAATAATATATATTCTAGATTGGCAAATGTACGTTAATCCATGTTTGAATGATGATATTAGTCCCTTATGTCATTATGTGTGCATACTTTGCTTCAAAGTCTATCATTTATTGTGTTTATACAAAAATTAGATTTCATAAATTTCAACTGAAAGTCTATAAAACACGTTCCTCGTATTAAAGGCTTGTTTTGCGTTAACACGACTATTCTATATTTATATTACCCAAATAGAAGGATAATAAGTCACTGAAAATAGAATTAATCTTTTGACTAAAACACTTGATCAACATGGATGCAAGGAGCTTTTTTCTAAGATTATTCACTATTTTTTTCTTCTTATCTATGTCATTGATTTCATCTCCAATAGTAGCGACTACTGAGATCGCTTCTACATCACCACTCTCGATATGATTTCAAAAATGTTTTTGATTTTGATTTTTGATCTCTTCGGACCTTGGTGGCTTATAACGGGCCTGAGGGACCTTAAGGTTCTAACCCGTAGGCTCATTGTGACATTTCGATTTTCAACCAATAGGATGGGTTGGAGATCTTACTTTTCAAAAATTTATATTTTGAAATCTCTCGATTCATTTCGGACTCATCATAATTTACCTTGAAATGGATTTCAAACTATTTAACAAAGTGAACTCTGAAAATGATACTTGATTTTTCTCTTTGCTATTTGGTTTGGTTGCTTTCTAGTAGCTTTAGTTTCATTAAATCTACTAATGAAGTCTACTTATAAATTGAGAATGTTAATGAAAAGCTATGCTATCATGAAGAAAATTGGAAAGTAAATGAAAAGTTTGGGAAAAATTTTCTAGAATGATGTATGATTTTGTTTTTGCAAAAATCATATTATAATACTTGAATATTCATGCATTAATGATGTCTCTATACTCATGATTAATTTTGCATGATAGATCTATGAAATTTCATTAGTAGGTAAAATTTCGATACTTAGGCTATTTCATGATGCTGATATTGAATAAAATTGGACTAGGATAAAATTCCTTATTAGAGACCTCATTTTGAATAAATAATTGTAAATATGTTTAGATACACATATGACATGATTCTAGGTGTTCAAACTTGAAAATTCATATGTAGATGAACAAATTCATTACTAGATCACTTTAGAGGACTTAAACTTGAAAAAGTTTGACCCAAGTCAACAAATCGACTTGGACACTTCATTTTAAGTCCAAACTTCATAAACATGTTTAGGAATAGGTAATGATAACATGCCAACGTTCAAATTTTCAATTTGTAAGCGTAATGAGGCATTTTCTGTCACGTCCCAAAAACCAAGTCACGCGACCGACCGGACTGGGGACAAGCACCCCAAAGCCTAGACCACATAACCACATCATGCATGTGAAATATCAACTCAGATTAACACAAACACAAATATTCAATTATAGAAGGTAGCAATCCACATACTAGACCAAATGCATAAAGCTACATAACTAAGGTTCAAGTGTTAATACTATACAAGGTTCACATGCTCGAAAACAAACTACATGACTCGACCAAGACTCGACTACACCAACGGGTTTCACAAGATCGCCACCAGAGTCTGCCGCCACCAACCGCGCCATACGTCAATGATCACTCTACAAAACAAGGCCAAGAAAAGAATAGTGAGTTCAAAAGAACTAGGCTGCCCGATCCGGCCCAAATGAACCAACCTCAAAATAATCGCCTACAACTCGTAGGTTGCTCACTTGGCTGGCCACCCTAGCGAACTCCCTGCCACGGTCTCACTAAGCTAGGAAGGACCTTTAGTATCAGTGCCCAAAACATGGTCGGGAAAGGCCCTCTGAATAATGCCACTCGGGTCAGTCATCGGCGTGGCTCACCAACGTATATCTCGACCATGAATCAACTCGTGTGCACTGCACACCACTCGGCCATCACATGTACATCGACAAACATGCCCACTAAGTGGACTAATTTACATATCTATAAAGAGGTGGATACGACATAATGTACATTTCTCAGTGCTCGCTCGGTAGCACCCGCTCGGCCACCACTCTGCCCAATTCATTATTCACCGCCATATCACCCACCGTTAACACCTCAATAGTTTACCTTACCATTTTCTATTCAATGGAATTTAACATCCGTGGCAGGTCGTCATGTAGCGAAAATGCCAACGTTCTGTCGAATAGTTTCCGCACGACGTACCTTTCCGCCACCGCCATTTCTCGTTCGAAATCTCATCCGACCTCGCAAAAATTCCCAAACAAAGTAAAGGGATGCCATATCTGCCATATCTCAATTGAACATCACTCGATATGGTACTCACAATTCATACAATATCTTGTACATAAAGATCGATATACTACACTGGCAGTTTACAGCATGTATAAAATGAATCTAGCGCGTATAGAAATAACTTCGGCATGTATATCTTACCACAACATCAATTTCAGCCTAACTTATCATACTATGAAAAATTCAGATTAAAGCATATGATATACTCCACAAATTTTCATATGAGTGTATGCTAAGTGTTCATCAAACCATGTCATCTACGCATATAATTTCAGCATTTCAGTGTACTCACAATCTCAAGAATATAAGCTAGAACATGAACATTGGACTTGCTTGGCCTACAAATTGTGTTACTATTATCAAAATGTGTATGTTGTACTTTTGGAAGTCTTCATAATCGATCAAGATAAAGATGTCAATTGTGAGAGCACCAAATATTTTCATGCTTAATGATAAATGTGATACCATGGGAAATGGTCATCATGGATCAGCATAAACAAGCATGAACGATGATTCCTTATGAATTTTCCATTTTTCCATAATTTTTCTTATCTTGGATGTAATTTCTTATTAACCTGCCACCTTCTTGATTTATATTGCAACAATACTTTTTTAAAAGTAGTACCATAATCAAATATCTCATGTATGTTTCTTTGACCAAACAACACGGTCTTCCAAAAGTTATGCACTTTCTTAACCCAAATACAAAGATCAAATGTATTGACACCTGAAACATCCAAGTATAGAACAATAGAAGTGCTCAAGGGCCAAAGCAGAGAAGCCCGGAAGGGTTTCACACATGCATCCGAACAACACGAATTTCTCCATTAAACAAAGTCCAGATTAGTCACAGTAAAAATAAGAACTCCAGCACTAAATGCGACAACTAAAGAAAGCCCCCAATATTTATATATACACCACACAAACCAAACAAACAACAAAACCAGTTCATCCTCGCCAAGATCATTCTAATATGCGTCCCACACTCAAATAGCAAAAACGACAAGCAATCAAAAAGGGGAAACAAAATGGAGGGGGAAAATAAATAGCGGCACCTGATTTGACTTCCACTAGAGCCAAGATCGACCCTTTCCCCAGAGAGAAATCAACATACTCAAACATAAACCCTCGAAAAAATTGCAGATTCTATAATCTATCACGAGGAAGAAACCCAATCTAACCACTCACTTGGAGAGGGAATCAAGGAGAAGAAGACGATGACGACGCCTCGCGATGACGGCAACCGGCGACGGCGAAGATCCGATCACAAGGGAGTAGCGCCTCCTCCCACTTGTCTTGGGCGACGTTTGGCTCTTCCTAGAGCAGTCCCGTCGACCAAGGCCACATATTCAATTATATTATTTTTTTGAAATTTACCTATTTGCCCCTCTTGACTTAAGTGAACCATATATTGATCTATACTCGTCCAAATCGAGTTCCAATCGGACCCCCGGACTCGACTCGAGTCCAACTCACATCAAATCTCCAAACCAACTTAAGTAACATAATTTTACTCGCGCATAAGGTTTGTATTTTAATTTGCGCCTTCCAACGATTTACTCGGCCTCCTCCGACGCACATCTCGGATTTGCCGTGGAAGCCAAAATAAATTAGTTAAAATTTTAAATTTTAATTATTTTTTTCGCGGGCATTACATTTTCTATTTTCAATGAGTCATTCAAATTTTGTAGATCTATATTTTTCTTTTCTAAGGAATTTTTATCATTTTCTAGAAGTTCAACCTTCATTCTTGACTCATTACAAGAAAGCAAAAGATCATCATTATCTTGTTCTAGCATTTTATTTTCCTTTTTAAGTGCCTAGAATCTTTTTCTAACACTACTAAATTCTTCATACATATGCTCAATTTCATTTTCTAATTCTACTTGTGTAAAGATATTACCACCTATAGTAATAGTGGGTACCTCATTATCCTTCATCATGAAACAAAGGTTTGCATTCTCCCTTGAGCTTTCTTCCCCACTTGAAGGTGGTGATGACTCGCTTACATCGCAAGTAGCCATTAGTGCTTTCTTCTTCATCCTTTTTCTTTTATCTGTCTTTGAGGATGATGAGGAGGTGAGCTTGGTCTTAGGACAATCGCCCTCCAAGTGTCCGGGCTTGTTGCATTGGAAGCACATGATTCTATTTTTGCCCTTCTTCTTCTTGAGAGGCTTTCCCATTAGCTCCATAAACATCCGTCCGAGATGAATCATATCTTCGTGGTACTTGGATCCTTTATTCTCCGATGATGATGATGTCCTATCACCAAATGATGCTTTTAAGGCAATATTCTTGCCTTTGGGGGCATCTTCCTCATCGGTCATGAGGGAACCAATGAGTTCGGTGATCTTCATGGTGCCAAGATTCGTGGCCTCCATGATAGCAACCCCCTTTGGCTCCCATGCTTTGGGAAGTGATCGAAGAAACTTCCTCACTTTTTCTTATTCTTGTATGACCCTTCCAAGGTTAGTTAAAGCATTTGAAATGGGCATACATTTGATCTATGTTCTCATGAGTATGCATTTTAAAGAGTTCATAGTCATGCAAAAGCAAATTTATTTTGGACTCTTTAACTTGGGAAGTTACCTCATGGGTAATTTCTAAAACTTTCCAAATATCAAAAATAGATTTACAACATGATATTCTATTGAACTCATTTATAGATAAACCATAATTTAATGCATTCACTGCTTTGGCAATTGAATTAAACAATTTAATCTCTTCTCGAGACCAATCATCCATGTTCTTGGAGGGTAGCTCATAATTAACATGAATAGTTCTCCAAGCATCTAATCCTAGGGATTGCCAGAAAATACTCATCCTAGTTTTTCAATAGGGATAATTGTTTCCATCAAAAAGAGGTGGTGCATGAGTTGAAAACCCTTGACCTAGTGTGATACTAGAATCCATAAGTCTAGGTTACATGGTTAGACCTATTCCGACAATCTTGCTCTCATACTAATTGTTGAGTGAATACCCACACTAGAAAGGGGGGTTGAATAGTGTTGGTTTAATTTTTACTTTAATTCAATTTTTTTTAAATCAATTTCAACTTCAACCGAAACTAAGTGTAACTAAATGATATTCGTTAGCAAGTATGAAAAGCAATTATAAGCAATCAAACAAGGCAATGCAAACACAAGAGATTATAGTGGTTCGGCCAACACCGCCTACTCTACTATCTTGGCTCCCCACAATGGATTTCTAACCAACTCCTTTAGAGATAATTTGTTTCCCTTTGAATACAACTAAGGACTCACTTCTCAACTCTTTGAGAATGCTTCACACCTATTCTCCTAGGCAAAACACAATTCTACAAAGGAAACCCTAAGTCATTTAACCTAGCACACCTAGCAAGCTAACAATGGAAACCTAGTTTAGTAACAAGAAAAATAACAACAAATGAGCTAATAATTAAACCACACAAGTGAGCTCTCTTGCAAAGTCTTCAAAGCCTCCAACTCGTCAAGATGTAGAGCTCGAAGTGAAGCCGGAGATGAGGCAAAAAAAATGCTTCGAGTTGATGAACGATCGTCGAAGCTTGCGCGATGAAATCCACTTGGGATGGCTCAAGAACACTCTAGGAGATCTTCAATGAATGACTAAGAGGCTCTTAGAAGTCTGCTAAGGGGTATTTATAACCCCTCACTTGGCAGCTCCACCCAACAGGCATTTTTTTGCCCGATGGGGACTCCCGGTCACTTGTCGGTCGATCGTCGATCGACCGACTGATCGACCGCCCAAGCAACCACGGTAATCTGCCATGTTTGGGCACACTTCAGTCGACCAAATTGGCTACTGCAAATTTTTGGCTTCATTCGGTCCACCAAACCTGGGCTATGTCTATTTCTTGGAGTTTTCTTCTTGCACGCTTCGCTTCCGGGTTCTGTTACCAAGTCTCGACTTGGATAATATTAGAATTAGGCTTGGGATATATACCTAGAGACATGTTACATGAATTCTATTTCTAACTCTAGATTTTCTACTCGATCTATGACGGAGACATTTTTGTCGATTCTTGTTTTTCACCTAATGAACTTACCACGCATATCGTAACCTCAACCTGAGATCAAACACTTGATGAACTCATTAGAATAAGTTTGTTATCATCAAAATCAAGATGATGACCAAGGTTGAAAACCTTAGGCCAACACATTGGTATTCACATGATTGTGGTATTCATTCCGCATTAAGTTTACATAGGTTGGTAGGCTTCGGAGTACGGACGTGTACTCCGGCCGAATTTTGGGGTGTGATAGATGTTCTTTAATAATAATATTATGTGGTTTGTTCTTTCATGGAATACAAAATTTGCTATTATGTGCATAACACTCATGTTATCAGAGTATAAAGTCATTGGATTCTTCACCACAATATTGATTTCATTCAACAATTTGATGACCCAAATTATCTCAGCAGTTGCACCAAACGAAGCTCTTGATCCACTTTCTGCACTTGACCTACAAAGTGTGCTTTGTTTTTTGCACTTCCAGATAACTAATGTTGTAGCAAACTTCACCAAATAACCTGATACTTATCTGCAAGTCGTTCCACAACTTCCCCAATTAGCATCACTATATCCTGTCACCGAATAAGGATTATCTACAGGGTAAAAGAGGCCCAAACCATGTTCATTTTTCAAATATTTTAATATCCTTATTGCTTCCATGAAATGTAATACCCGCAAAATTTATTAAATTTTGTGTATTGCCTTCAGCGGGATGAGCGCGACGCATAACGACGCGTGCAGAGTTAATCACACTTGGGTGCGAATTGAGGTGAGACCCTTGCTCAATCTAAATTACTTAAATTAGAATTAATTTTGTGTCAAATCTGAGTTAGGCTTGAGCCGTGTACGAGGGTGCGATCGGAGCTCGAATCCGACTCGTTTTGAGCAAGTTCGATCGAGTTAAGTGATGAGGGGCAAATTGGTAATTTGTGCAAAAAATAAATAATTAGAGTCACCTGAGGCGTACGGCTCCAAGGAAGAGACGCATGCTACCCAAGGAGATGAGAGGGCGAGGGATGATCCAGAGAAGAAATCGGCCGGAGATCGGAGCCTTGCCGGATAGGATTCGACGTGGGACTTCTTCATCATCTTCCTTGTCCTTAATCCAATTCTAGGTTAATTTTGGATATGTGTTAGTGCAAATTTCTGAACCTAGGTGCAGTAGTTTTCTTTGGATAGGAAAGAAATAAATGAGTGGAAATTTATCTATACATATAATATTGTTTATTGCGGAAATTTCCGGCTGTAGTGTACGGTGTTAAGGCTGAAATTTTATATGAAACGATGCTGAAATTACCAAGTTATGTGATGCTGAAATTGATATATATAAATGTGCAAAAATTTCATTGAATTGGGATGCTGAAATCATTTCCTATGTATGCTGAATATGGTAGTTCAAAGATAGAATGTTTTTCCATATTCTAGAAATTCATGCTGATTTCCTGAAAATCTATTAAGTACATGCTGAGATTGATTTTGTTGTTGGGATGCGAGTTTGCTGTGTAAAATATCGATGTAACCTATCGATCTTCCTGTAAGCTAGGGTTTAGGAATCTAGAAATTATTTTAATGACCTGAACTGTAGAGGCTTCTTGAAGAGAAAGGCTCCAAAGAACTCCTCCTCCTATCCATTGGTGGCCAGCCATCTACATCTTCCTTCCCCAATTTTCGCGAACCCAAATTGAAGGTGTTCTCTTCTTGGGTGTGCCGCATTAATCTTCATCTTCTTGGAGGAGTCCAAGAGAACAACAACGTATCTTCACCTCTTCCCTTTCGTTACGGTGTTTTCTCATCCTCACTCCTTCCCTCGTTGGTGTTTGGTTCTTGGTGGTAGGGCAGACCTTGCCTTGGTGGATTTAGAGATTGAGAAAGTTTCTCCGTTGAGCCACAACGAGCCCTATTATTGCGAGGTGCTTGGTGTGGACTATCGTTGGAGGAAGTGCACATGTGAGTCTCAAGATGGGGACAAGATCAGCTATACCAACCGCGGTTTGAGGTATATATTCTCCATCTTCTCCGATGTTGAATTCTTTAATATTGCTAAAGTAGATCGCTATTTTTGGGATAGTTTGATTTTTTAAAATTGCTATTTCCGCTTCATTTTTGAATCCCATCACAACAGTGGTATTAGAGCCACCTTTAGCAAATTTTTGGAATTTTTTATTTTGTGTTTTGTTCACGTTTACGAACCATTCGCTCCCTAAACGTTATGCTGTCTGATTTTGGTTTTCAAGGGTTTTTGAGTCATTTTCTTGGCTCCATGGTTCATGTGATGAATCAAGGTGGAATCCTACTATCCATATTGATTTTGGAAAGAATTTAAACGAAAAAATTCTATGGGTTCATGGTTGAACAGACCCGAGAACTAAAAAATTCAAGATGTGTTGTTTGAACCGTTTTGGGTGGAAACGTGATCGGATTTGTGCGATTTTGGATTCTATTTTTTCCTTTCTTTTTCATATATGATGTGATGCATGAAAAGATGATTATGGATGAGCCCAATGTGGATGTGACTGTGTGTAAAATGTGGTTGTGTTGATTGCATGTAAATTTATAAAATTCCAGCATTATAAATTTTAAATAGTGCTTGCGTACCCCTACCTCCCAATTGAGAATTCTGATTGTAATCCTATACACCCCCTCATTAAACCTTTGCCCAAGGATTTTTTGGGGTCTTCTTCTTTTAGTTTTGTAAAATTAGAAGTTTAGGGGCAGATTCACAACGAGCACGCTTGCTGCTATGTTTTGGTGCGCGCTTGGAGAGGAGGTGTTCGGTGCCTTGTGGATGACGGCTTGAACCCCGGGAAGGCACTGATGGAACTGGCAACCTAGAAGGTGATTTTGAGCAGCGCCTTGGCGAGACAGAGCTCCCTAAAAACCCTAGGATGATGGCCTTGGTTCACCCGGCGGCTCGGGTGGAACCCTTAGAACATCCACAATCATCCTTATTTACTTTATGATTTTATTTATTGCTTTTGCTTCAATTATTGATAGCTTAGATAATTATAATTGCATGAAGAAATCCTCCAATAATATTGAGTCCGAATAGCTAAGATATTAAGGATATCGGTCACGCCTTCCATCGTTATGAGGGACAAGTGTGTCTATTGTCACAACGGGTTTGTTGTGCACACACAAGGCCATTTGTGCTAATAGACACGTTGCTCCTCATATGGCACATATCCCTTTTGTGTCTCTGCTACCGGCTTGAACATGACTTACCTTGTTGAGCTACATGCAAGGAAGTCTATCAATGAGGGCTTGCCACTTCCAAACCGGAGGATATTATGGAATCGCGAAAATTAGGGGATACATGATTAATTAAAAGACCTCAATAAACATGCATGTAAAATATCTGCTCATTCAAGTCTTTATTTTCTTTGTAGCATATCATGTCACCTTTACTATCGTTAGATTGCTTCATCGATTAAAATAAATTAACTAGACCAAATTACGTCGATTGGATGCGAAATTTGAGGATCATCCTCATTTATGAGAATTTGTCTCACATTATTGATGCTCCGCGACCGATGTCACCCCTTGGGTAAGGCGATTACAGCGAATAAGAGAGAACAGCTTATGAGAAGCTGCAATAAATTTGGAGTGAAGATAACACCACTGTTCAATACACAATGCTGGCATCCATGTCTAATGAGTTGCAAAAGTAGTATGAACATTTGGATACCGAAGCTATCCACGATCACCTCAAGTTGTTTTTATGGTGAGCATATGAGGACAGCTAGGTACAAGCTATCTAAACAACTCTTCCGTCCAAAATGGAGGATAACACTCTTGTTAAGACCCATATCCTCAAACTAATCTATTTGATTGAGTAGTTAGAGAGGTTGGGGTTCTCCATGGACTGGGAACTAAGTCAGGACTTAGTACTCTAATCCCTCCCGGATTCATTTTCACAGTTTGTTAATAACTTCCACATAAACAAGCAAGACATCTCGCTTCTCGAGCTCCTTAATATGCTGAATACTACTGAGTCACACCTTATAAAGAGTAAGGACATAATCTTGTTAGTGGGAGATGCCTCCAAGGCAAAGTTATACTATGTTAAGAACAAAGTGAAAAAGAAACCCAAGAGAAATATCTAAACAAGGTTGTGAAAAGTTCTTTAAAAGGCAATAGTTGTCGCATGAACCATTCTGATGATTGTATCCGACTGGACACATCTCAATTGGTTTAATGGTTTTGAATATTAATGATAAATATTTAAAAAATGCACAAAGATAAAACTAACCTCACCTCCTTCTGGCTTTTATGACTTTGGGCATTTCTGAACTGCAGTAAGAACTAGAGAAGTGTGTCTCAAGGATATTCTGATCGAGTCTTTGTTCACCAAAATTGGCTCGCTGAGTTGATTAGAGTTGGGCAACATAGGTGTATGCAGGCCGATAACAACTCAAGCCAGAAAAGGACACTCCTATGATATGATTAGGCGCGGGTACGTCCACCTGTCTGGACACAAACCTGATACATTTGAATCATTTAAGGAGTATGAAGGTGAACTTAAAGAAACAAATTGAAAAAAGTATTATAGACCTTCAATTGGATCGAGGCAGAGAATACTTATCCACTAGGTTTGTGAATTATCTCGAAGACAATAAGATTGTCTCTTTATGGACCCCTAACACAGTGGTCTGTCTGAAAGGGGGAATCACACCTTATTGGATATGATGTGATCCATACGTAGCTTCCAATCTATTTTCAAGGGATAAACTATTATAGCGGCCATAATTTTGTTTGTCTCTCATACACCATATAAAATATGGAATAGCAAGAAACTGAATCTGAGACCTCTCATGATTTGGGGTTGCCTAGTGTATGACAAACTTGACCAGGTGCAAATGTTGAGGCATACCCTAAAAAGTGTTTTGGATATCAAGTTCTCCAAACTGAACAAAAGAAGTTTTGTTATCACTGTTTGAGAAAAGGAGTTTGTCGAGGAAACTGAGAGTGGAAGATATTTTGAACTTGGTAAAGTTCAGCAACGACGGATAAAATCGCAACAACTAGTGGAAAGTTCACAGGTTAAACCAATCCATGTAATTATTACTTCCCAACACTCTTCTACAAGACTACGTAGACTGCCTGAGTGATGATATCTAGCCATAGGTTATGACCTAGATTCAGGCAATCCGCGATCTCTTAATGGTCAAATGTCTTGACACTATGCGGTGGCATTATGCAAATCTAAACTGGACACAAACCAAGTACGAACTTTGGTTGACCGGCTTAAAAAGAATAACTCCTATCGGGTGCAGGTGGATCTTTAGGAAAGATCTGAGCAGTTGGCAAGGTGTGGACCTATAAGACCAAACTAGCTGTGAATGAGATCAAACCCAGACAATAGGTTGTTTGCAATAAAACATTCTCACTAGTTCCAATGCTCAAGTCCATCAGGATATTTCTAGCAATCAGTGCGTACTATGAATACGAGATCTAGCTAGAGGGTGTCTAAACTGTGTTCTTCCATTATAAAGAAGTCTATATGATATAGCCAGACGAGTTTGTATCCTCGGTTGGATCGAGTAAGGTATGCGATGTTGGACCGAGTAAGGTATGTGAGCTGCAGAGGTCCATTTATGGACTATAGCTAGTATCAAAGAGTTGAAACATCTATTTGGATGAGATAGTCAAAAGGGTTTTGATTTTATCAAAAATGTGGATGAACCTTGTGTAGACAATGTGTTTAGTGGGAGTGTAGTCATATTGAATGACATACATGTGGGAAAAGCGTTCTCATGTTCCAATTATTTCCCATATTGATTCTCTATGGTACATTTGGGAAAAGCCTGCTATATGCTTGACATTAGGATTTATGTGGATAGGTTTGAAAAGGATACCTGGTTACCCCAGTCCATGTATGTTGATACAATGCTGAAAGAGTTTTAGCTTCAAAGGCAGTAAAAGAGGTTACTTGTCTAATTGCATTAGTCTTTCTAAGATGATGTCTGCTAAGACACCTGAGGAGAGAGAAAAGATGAGACATATCTATTATGCTTCGACAGTGGGATCCATCATACGATGCTTTGCACTTAGCTTGTTATTGCTTATACCTTAGAGGTATCTAGTAGATTTCGAGCAAAACCATGGAGAATAACATTGAAAAGCAATGGAGAACTCTCTCAAGTACTTAAGAAGGATGAGAGACATTTTATACGACAATGAAACCATATGATGGTATAAGGATACCTTTAATGGTGGTGCAATAAGAAGGGAAGTGTTCCTAGCTGGGTATCGTAACCAGTAAGGTGACTAAGGCTTTATGCTTTTCTACTTACTCTGCTGCTTATGATAGCATCAGATATAGGAGTTTTTCATTCAATGGGAGTTGTTGCTGAGGTTTCCAGTTCCGCAATGGTATTGTGTGACAATACTAGTAGTGTTGCTCAAAGTTAAGGAACTAAGATCCCATGAAGATCATTGCTTTTCTTAAAAGGTGGTATCACCTCATCGTTGGAAAGAGGTGATGACTGAAAGACATTAATGTAGATTAAACTTATTACCACGACAGCAGATTCGATCGCCACTGAAATTTGGTATACAGATACTAGGATGATTGGCTAAAGTGCATGTGGGAGATTCAGAGGAATAGTGCCCTTGATCCAATCACATGTCGATGTGTTTAGGGACTATTCAAGGGTAATCAACTTAATGAGGCAACTTTTTGATCATATGTTGCATCTTTATTCATAAGTATTGTGATGAACCCCGTGATGAGATTATGCCAGTGAGACTTGGAATCCAGATGCCCATGTTCTAAATGTTTCTAGCCATAGGATCACCAATTAGGGGATCGGTGATTTCGGGTAAATAGTGCACTTGGTACATGCCCTACACGATAGGGGTAGCTGATCTCACAGTTACCTATAGGCGGTCCTTAATGTAGTGCAGGTGCTCATTAGGGAATGATTTCACTTAACAAACTTGCACGAGGAACACAAAATGGAATCCATACATGAGTTTCAATAGGATGTTCCTCGTGTGATAGTAGGTGCAAGCAGTCCTTGGACCTAAGGTTGTCATGGTTACCTCGTGAGTGATGACCCATTGCTTTGGTTCTATCCCTACGTGGCCCTAAGTGTCATGTGCCGGGAATTATTGGGCATGGGGAAGCATTCATGGAGGTTGGTGAGCAACCAACATGGAATCAGTTACACCTAATGAGAGATAATGTCCTATCTGTCCCTGCAAGTGTTGACTCGGGAATCTCTGGCCAGAGTAGATATGAAAGTCAGGAAGATGTTTTTGACCTTTCATAATTGAGACGACATCTTGGCGGGTGAAATACATATGAATCAGTATTAGGGTTTGACACTTCTTCAATACCCCAATCGCATTCAGGACATTGTAATTGAGTGACTAAGTTGCACGGTAACTAATCACCAAAGGGCGTTCGATCCCTATAGATTGAACCTCACACTTTCCTGGTAGTCAGACACATTGCTAGACAACAATATTGACTTGTGAGTGGAGTCTCTCACGACCACACTAAAGGGGTTTAGTGGTGGCTTGTGAGATTCGAATAGAAGTCGTTCTATCGGATCTGACTCTCCATTATGCACAACTCACTACTGGCTTAGTCTGGGGCCCAATGGGTCACACACGATAGGTTAACCTTGCTAGACAACAATATTGACTTGTGAGTGGAGTCTCTCACGACCACACTAAAGGGGTTTAGTGGTGGCTTGTGAGATTCGAATAGAAGTCGTTCTATCGGATCTGACTCTCCATTATGCACAACTCACTACTGGCTTAGTCTGGGGCCCAATGGGTCACACACGACAGGTTAACCTTGTGACGAACCTTATGAGATAAAGTCCGAATGCGGCCCTATATGTCTACTAGCATGGTCATGCTGCAACTCGATTACGAATCTCCTTTACGGAGATGATAGGAAAGATGTTTCCTATAGGAACGAATGCACGAGGAAGGAGTTTCTCAGTAACCCTAAATTGTAGGGATTGGCACATGATAATATTTTATGTAGTTGATTAAATTTAATTATGAATTAATTATTTAATCAACTACTTGACCGAGAATGTATTTAATTATGAACTTAATATAATTTGATTTTGAATCAAATATACATAGTAGGAAAATTAGTTTCTAACCATCAGCCTGACTAATTAATTGGGGATTAATTTATTTGGATAAATCCTAATTAATAAGAATTTAATTTATGGAGATAACTCATAAAATTAATAGTTATATGATTTATGAGGATAAATCATAATTCTATTAATTAATAGAAAATCGAATTATTTAGATAAACCTCTTTCGTATTGTTTAGGGGAGCGGTTTATTTAGTTAATTATCATTCTTGTTTATAGGCTCTTAATTTATGAAGATAAATTAAAGTTTATATTTAATTAGATTTAATTAATTTGTAATTAATTATAAAGCCAATAAAATATAAATTATTTTTTGAGGCAAATCCCATACTCTTGTAGTCCCCCCCCCCTTCTATATATAGTGGTCGAACACCCAATAGGGAGGGGTTGGTTAATTAGTTCTTCATCTTCTTGGAGAAGATTAAGGACTTCATTCTTTAGAGGCTTCTTGAAGAGAAAGGCTCCAAATAACTCCTCCTCCTCTCCATTGGGGGCCGACCATCTACATATTCCTTCCCAGGTTTTTGTGAAGCCAAATTGAAGGTGTTCTCTTCTTGGGTGTGCCACAGTCTTCATTTTCTTGGAGGATTTCCAGAGGATAACGAGATATCTTTACCTCTTATCTTTTATTTCGGTATTTTGTCATCCTCTCTCCTTCCCTCTTTGGTGCACGGTTCTTGGTGGAAGGGCTGACATTGCCTTGGTGGATTTTGGGATTGAGAAAGCTTCTCCATTGAGACAAAATGGGCCCCGGTGTTCGCTGCCCCTATTGTTGCGAGGTACTTGGTTGTAATATCCTAGATATTAAATCTAATTTTCATTTATTGTGTGTGTGTGCCATCTTAGCGGACTAGTTCGAGGTCGAGCCGAGTCAACTCATGGTTCGGTGCGAGCTTGCGAGCTCGGATAAGTAGAAATATGTCTTATAGAAATTTTTTCTTGCGTAGATAATTTTTTTTAATTTTGTATGCATGATTGTTTAATTATGTCGTATATGGATGTGTATGTGTTGGGTGTTTACGTGGAGCTTGGGATTAATTTAGGTTTAATTAAGCTTAGTGGGTTAGCCGGTCGAGAAGTTAGTGAGTAAAGGATCCGGGTTGAGGCGGATGCGGATTGAAAGAGGTGGGAAGAGTTATAAATCCTTCCCTATTGGAGCCGCACAAGCTAATTGAGGAAAAGAGAGGAGCCACCAACCGCCCCTCCCTTCCTCTCTCTTGGAGCCGCCAAGCCTAGCCGCCGAGTTCTTCCCTTCTCCTTCCTTTCCTCCTTCCTTCCCTTTGGAGCCGAGCCAAGAGGAGCCGCCGAGCCAGCCCCTCTTTTCCCTCTCTTCCTCTTTCTTCAAGCCAACGGCTTGAGGAGGAGCCGTCACCCCCTCTTCCCCTTCTTAAGTCGAGCCGCCATCTTTTGAAGCCAATTTCGAGGGCCGTCATCCGGGATTTCTCCTCTCATCATCCTTCCTATTCGGGTGAGTGGTTTTACCCCTCTTTCTCAGGTTTCTTCGAGTTCTTCAAGCCATTCTTGAAGGCTATGTTGATTTTGATTTTTTTTCGACGATCTCACGAATTCTCGTCGTTCTTTTTGTGTGTCGTGTTTGAGGAGGCCCTAAGCCCTCCCCTATGGGGCTCGGCAACCCTAGGGTTACCCTAGAGGTGCTCGGCCAAGGTGGAGAGAAGAGGTGCCCTCCAAGTGTTCGATGAAATGCCTATGTGAAGGGTTAGGTATTCTTGGCTTCTATAAATCAATTTGTTCTTCAATCTTGTAAATGTAAATGCATGCTAGTTATTAAAATTTTAATTTTTGGAAAATATATCATGTGTTTCTAGGATGGGTTTGAATTTGAAGGCATGAGGTTCTTGAATCTAAATTCTTGATATGAGTGCTTGATCTTAAAGGTTGATTCTTGATTATAGATAATTGTAGTACTTGATAATATTGTTAAACAAATATGATTTTTGTGAGATTTATCCCAATGCTATAATTCTGATATGTTGGTGAATTAACGATTTAATATCTGTAAATTTTTGGATTTATTTTCATGCTATGCTGAAAATTTAATGTTGCTGGAATTTCATGCTGAGATGATGAATCTGTGCTGTTTTTGAATTGCTTGTTGTGGTGTCTGTAATTTACTGAGCATAGTCGTGTAACCTATCGTTTTGATCAGAAAATATAGTTTGGAAACATAGGTCACATTCTGGAGACGGTATTCAGGTTAGATACATAAATTTCGGGCATAACAATAAGCTAAAATAAAACCCTAAAACAAAACCCTAATCTTGGTGATTTAAATTTTAATTGCATCATTAAAAATGGGCAAAGGGGTAGTATAATCTGTTATGAACCAAGAATTAAAGTTTATGCATGAAATAAAATCACACAGGTGTATGACATTACGGATCTCGGAGTTGGGGTCGCGTATGGGAGTGTTGAGACGCTTTCCAATAAGGACACCCCTAAGATACCGTAGGAGAGACTTGACTTAGGTCATGTTGTGCCATGTCTTTATGAATGGCGGAGAGGCTCATTGAGGAGCCGGATTGCGAGCTAGGCCTGGGAGGTTGGATGGCTAATTCCCAACCTATGAAACAAATTCGGATGAGTTAAACCCGATTTTTCTGGTTTGGCCTCGTGGGATAAGTTTGGAGGGCCTACCCGATTATCCCTGAGGTGGTTTTAAGGAATAAGTTCGGAGGGCCTATCCGATTATTCATGTGATATCTTAAAGGGGTAAGTTCTGAGGGTCTACCCGATTACTCATGTGATATCAAAAAGGGGCAAGTTCCGATTGGCGAATCCCGATTGTCCCTTCGCGTCTCATGGAGCAAGTTCGGAGGGCTTTCCCGATTGCTCTCGAGTTTCTTATACTAGGATAAGTTCGGAGGGCCTTCCCGAGTATGTGTTGTTGCCTTAGGGCATGGTAGGCTTAGGCTTGTTGATCTTCACCGTTTGAGTGTTGGCTGCTTTCGGGCAGGTGGTGGCCAAATGGCCTATTAGCTGGTCACTTTCTTGTGACCTTTTCCTGCTTGAGTCAGGAGATTTACTTTATGCATCCTATTTATGATTGTATTTGTGTGGGTTGGTAGAACCACTCACTGAGTTCTTTTGAACTCACCCATTGTCGTTGTTTTGTTTTGCAGAGCCTGACCGGTGAGGTGGGCAGGAGCACTTGGCGCAGCTAGAGGGCAGAGGAGCTACATTGATCTCAAAGCAGTCCTAGTTTAGGGTCGTAGTCGAGTTTTGGTAGTTAGTCGTGCACTTATTTTTCTGTGTTTTGGAGTTGTAGTCCCTTTGGGGACATTTATGTCTTTATTTTAGATTTCATTGTAATTGAACAATTGAACTTGTTTTGTTATTTTCGCACCTTATTATTTTGCGAAAATTACTTATAATGATTTCTGGTTTGGTTTTCCATTTGAAATAAAACTCGTTATTTCTTTTCCGCTATGTTTTGTTGTTCAGTTTGTATGTGCAAGGTTTAGCCTGCGGGATATAGGCATGTATACCCTGGCCGGTCCTGAGTTGGGGCGTGACATTGGTGTGGAATATTGTTGGAGGACGTGCACGTGTGTGTCTCAAGTAGGATCAGCCATACCAATCGTGGTTTGAGGTATATAATCTCCTTCTTCTCCGATGTTGAATTCCTTATTATTGCTAAAGTAGATCGTTGTTTTCGGGATGGTTTGAATTTTCCGTTGTGTTTTCAATCCCACCCAAACAAGAGGGGGGGTGAATAGTGTGTTAGATAAACTTTTCGCCTAATTTTGATTTTATCGAATTCAATCGTTTCTTATATGTCACACCCCAACTGAGGGTAGTGTGACCGGCCAAGGCCTACATCCTACCCTGTAGCCTACTGTCTACACTGACATAAAGAAACCAGAACATGTCGACAAAAGAAATCTCAACACAAGCTTTATTAAAAGTTTTCAAAGTTCAAAATTTTATGTTTTAAAACAAAAGAAGAAAACCAACATCAGAACAACTGAACGTCTCAAGAATCAAAGTTTTACAAACTTTTTCCAAAATATAACTGTCAGTGCAGAAGAAAAAACAACTACTAGAAACACTAGACTATGACTCATGGACGCCGCTACGAGATATGGCAACACCTCCCGCCCACCAGCTGCACAATGTCGACAGGTCACAATCAGTGCTCATGCTCTGCAAAAACAAAGAAACAAACAATGAGTCCACTTGGGACTCAGTCAGCGGTTCTAGCGAACCTCCACATAATCCTCAGTTAATCATGCATGACATATAAGGCAACATAATGTATATTCAGGAAGGTAATCTACTTTTAATGTGACTACTAACCCCATGGGTCATTCTGTATAAACCGAATATGTGAAAATCTGCCGTCTCGGCCTATCAATGTCCGAACCTCCGGCATCCAGCCCTTCGGCCTACTTATGGTAATAAAAATCCCGGCTACAGCCGGCCCTACCATACAGGGTAGAATCATACTAGCCGTCGGCCACATCATATCAAGATGTAAACAAGCAATTCAGGGCCATCGACTAGGATGGTCCACTAGTCTCCGGACACCGTCTGGGGTAAGGATAGCTAGTCCCACCCAACTGGGGTCTGGCACCTAGCAGGCCCGCTGGTGCACCTTAAGACCGAAACACTGGCCGAGCTAAGCATTGGTCATTTCCGACCTCCACGCTTCTCGGCGGACCATCTCAAGCACATCACACAATCAATGTCCTAGGTTTCCTAAATGTTTACTAGAAGCCCTAGAAGTTATATCATCTCCTAGCTAAGTTTCCATTTATGTTGAGCATCTCGCAACGTCCTACATGTTATCTAACATTATACACTACCTTGGGTGAGGAATTCCATGTACCGACCTTGGAATTCCACCCATGAACATTTTAGGACAGGATGTGTAATCTAAAGAAAAGTAAGCATACTTTACAACATCTACTATATATAGCCACAATATTCATACATAACAACTATACACTACCTTTAGAATTAAGTTCAATAAGAAACAATTTATCTAGCATGGCAAGGTAGCAATGAATTCAATAATGCATGAGATACTAAGCATGGTAAACTAATTCATCATTTCAAAATTTAAAGATTTAATGAGCTAAGGATGGTCATTAAGCTAGCATTCCTACAATCTCATAAATCAATAAATTTACTTACTATGGTTGGTGTTCTTCCTAAGTATCATCATGCCTCTATAGTTTTAAAATTCTAACCATGGAAGTTTCCATCTAAAGCTCACCCTTTTCCTCCCCCTAGGCTTGGCCGAGCCTTGAGCAAGGTGAACCTTGCTCGGCCATGCCTCTTAGGATAGAAAAGGGAAAAAATAATTTAGCTACGACCCAAATTCTTCATCTCCGATATATCTCAAATTCATGTGGACTGATTTTGGCAAGACCTATCCCCTTTCCCCATGATTTGGCAGCCCTAGATTAGAGAAAACGACGAGAAAACAAAATGATCCGGCAAGTATTGATGCAAGAATCATGTATATACAACTACGGAAACTCGATTCGTAGGAAAATCATGAGAAAACACGATCCTATCACCACTAAGGGTTTGGCTCCCGGCCTCCCACATTTCTTCAAATCCAACCACTCACCTTGATTGAGGAGGATGGAAGATCGCATGACGACAACATTGAAATTTTTTCCGGCGACGGCGCAAAATCCCAAATTGACCAAAATCCCCCTCCTCCTTGCTTCTTCTCCCCTCTCTCCTAGGCGCTGCCTTGTGCGATTCAAAGATGAGTCGCACTGCACAAGGATGAGGGGTTTTAATCCCTCATCAAACCTTCCTTAATGGCCCTAGACTCTTAATCATGACTCGACTAAACCTGAGCTCGACTTGGGTTCCGACTCTTCCCGCAACACGAGTCCACTTAAACTCGATTAAAGTATAAATTCATAAAAGGAAAGAGTCATTTGCCCAATTTAATTGCATACATCATTAGTCGAGTCATAACTTTTCACTCCAGGCGATCTCCGGGTCCGGCGCACTGCACCAAAATAGATTTTTATATTAGGAAATTTTTCCCGGGTCTTACATTATAACTTATGCAATACACTAATTCGAATAGCAAGCGGAAGCAATAAATAAGGCAATTAAACACAACCAAGAAAGCAATGTGCGGAAATAAGTAAATATAGAAATTAAGACGCAATCATAATAGGCAATGTAAACACAATCGATTTATTTTGGCCCCAATGCCTACTCCACTACCTAAGCACACCGCTTAGGATTTCCAAACTAGTTATACTAGATTAATTAGTTTCCTTACAAAGAGGAATTTACACATGAGAATCTCCGCTCTCAAACCGAAGGCACTTCCACACCCGAAAGTATTCCGCCTTCCTACCGAGAGTGCTCTCCCACCTCAACCTAAGGACAACTCAACTAATTCTAGTCAACTACGTTTACACCGGTGGATTTAAACCTTAACACCAAGGCAACCACCAACTCAATCAACCTAGCACTCTAGGTTTACACACTCAAGAAATACAATGAAATTAACAATAAAATACAACACTAAATGGAGCAATAAATCAAAAAACAAATACTTAGCTCCAAAAGAAATGCCCTAGTCCTCTTGATGCCCCAAGATGATGAATTGATGAAGCTTGAAGGCAAGATCAAGAATGTGTGGATCAAGGCTAGGGTTTCTGCAAGATTGGCTAAATGAAAGCTTAGAACGTGTAAAAGATGTCTCATATAGGCTCAAAAGTACTCATGGCTTGTATTTATAAGCCATGAAGAGAAAGCAAGCAAATAGCCATCCCAATGGGCATTTTTCTGCCCCTTGGCGCCGCCCGGTCGCTGGGTCGGTCGCCGGTCGACCGACAAAGGGACCAGCCCATCGACCGGAGCCCTTTCGGTCGACTAGCCTATCGACTGGCCGTACAGCACCGATACTCTACCTTTTGCACCTGTACTCTAAATTGAGTTTCAACCGGGTTCTTTCTTCGGTATGGGTTTCAAATTACGAGTTTTGTTCTTTAAGGGTCTTTGCATCTTAATGAGGATTTTATAATTTATCTAGACACCTAAACTTAGACTCTATCTTCCTAATGAATCCGAGCACGTCAACCAACGTCCTTTTGATTTTTTGATTTCTCCGATATTTTCGATCGCGGACGTCGATTGCTAACCGACTTGGAACTCGAAACTATTTCTTAATGAAAATATTAGTTCAATGTTTGTTATCATCAAAACCAAGATTAACACCAAGGTTGAAAACCTTTGGCCAACAATGTTCGAACATAAGATTTTTGGATCGAGAATCTGTCACAATGCATCTATATACAAAAGGATTCACAACAAGATATTTTGTATGGAATTATCACTGGGAGTCACGTGAAGTCGGGACGTCGAGAAATCCTATTGTCCATACTCATGGTGAATCTTCTAGTGTCGTTGTTTCTTTTTCCAATCCACCTGATCCTTATATAACAATGATTCTAGATAGTCTTGGTCGTCGATTCCATTTAAATGATAATGTTGAGTCAGTTACTGAGATGTCAGTGCCACCAGATACTACGACAGTTCAAGTCACTGAAGAATAACTTGCGATACAGATTGAATTGCTGAATAAGGAGGCTGTAGAATTTTGTGAGATGTTGAAAGCTGCCACTGAACATTTGTATGATAATTTTCCTAAATATACAAGATTTTCGGCAATGACACAACTCCTAAACATCAAGTCCGATTGTAATATCAGCGGGGTTGCATTTGATTGGATTACAGGCATTATCAATGGAATGCTACCTCCAGATAACAAGTTTGAGCCAACTTTTTATCAGCGAGGATCGTCATGACTTGTAGCGTGTTATAACAGTTATTTTGTTAATGGATATAAATTTCACACACTTGAATATTGATCTACAAAGAAGACTATGAATGTCGAGGTCTGCATCAAAGGGACAACGTATGTTGAATGTGATGTTGACTTTTACGGACTATTGGAAGAAGTCATAGAATTACAATTTTTCGAATGGAAATCAGTTGCCCTTTGTAAATGTCATTGGTTTGATACAAGCTATAGGGGCATGGGAGTTCATCCAAAGTATAAACTTTTCGAGGTCAATTACAAATCGAAATTGGCTTCAATGAGCCATTTATATTAGCATCTCAAGCTGAACAAGTATATAATAAGCAGTATCCATCTTGAAAGAAAGATAGGGCAGATTGACGTGTAATCTGTAAGACTAAAGCTAGAGGAAAAATTGACCCGGTAGCTGGAGAGAATGAGCCGACAAATGACTTCTATCCAGAAGAGGATCCTTCCGAAGTGGAGCGAGTTAGTCCAATACTCGAGGATGATAACATAGAGTTAGTTCAATTGGAAGTACAATATATTGATAATGACAATAATGAAGTTGAGGAAGGACATAATGATGATAAGAGAGAAGAAGAAGAATTTGAAGATTCCGATACAGAAGGACATGAAGAAGAGTATTACACATATGATGATAATGATGATGACGATTAATTGTAAATGTGAAATATATCTTCAATTATTAAATCTATCTATTAATCTAATTATATTCATATTTGACTGCTATGGTTCGAGAAGTATGTGCCCGAGGAGGCATTCCTCGCAGGACTACCCCCTAACGATTGTCACCTGTCACCCATGTATCCACCGTCCCTTCATCTACACACACCATCCCCCAGGCTTTAGCCACCGTCGACCCTTCGTCGACACCCACCGATATCCCCTCGCATGTATCCACTGTCCTTTCACTAACACCTACTATTCCCCCACCTCCGTCCACCATGCCCCCACCTTCGGCCACCATCCCCCCACCTCCGGTCACCATCTTCCCACCTGATTTGGCCACCACCCACCCACCTGATCTGAGCACCATCCCTTCAGTCGATTCAAGCACATGGACATCGAGACGTAGGCCACGAGGACCTAATAGAATTCTCCCTCCGACGCCCGAGGGAGAGTCGCGTAGACTAGTTAGTGTGCGTGGAAGAAGATAAGTAGATGCATTAATTATTCCTTATAATTTATTTGTCACAAGTCACTTCAGGACTTGATATGGTCACTTGGAATTCCTAGTGATATCCTTTGGGTTGACTAATGCGCCTGCAGCCTTTATGGATTTGATGAACCGGGTGTTAAAGGAGTACCTGGACAGATTTGTGACAGTCTTTATTGACGACATCCTGGTTTACTCCTAGAGTAGGGAGGAGCACTCCGAGCATTTGAGGATGGTCCTAGAGACCCTTCGGTAACATCGGTTGTATGCCAAGTTCTCCAAGTCTGAATTCTGGTAGGAGAGCGTAGGGTTCCTAGACCATATGGTGTCGAAAGAAGGGGTGAGAGTGGACCCCGTGAAGGTGGAGGCCGTATAGAACTAGAGGTGGACAATCACTGTGACCGAGATCCGTAGTTTCCTGGGGTTGGCTGGGTATTACATAAAATTCGGGGAAAATTTCTCTAAGATTATGGCTCAATTTACTCGCTTGACCCAGAAAATGTCAAGTTTGTTTGGGATGACAAGTGTGAGGAGAGCTTTCAGAAGCTCAAAGATTGCTTGACGACAGCGCTAGTGTTGGACGTACCCTCAGGTTCGGGAGGGTTTGTGGTTTACTGTGATGCCTCTCGGGTTGGCATGGGCTATGTTCTAATGCAGTATAGCAAGGTGATAGCTTATGTGTCTCTTTACTTGAGGTTCATGAGAAGAAATACCTGACGCATGACCTAGAGCTGGCAACATTGGTTTTTGCTTTGAAGCTGTGGCGCCATTACATTTGTACGGCAAGGCCTGTGAGATGTACACTGATCACAAGAGCCTCCAGTATTTGCTTACCCAGAAGGAACTGAACCTAAGGCAGAGATGGTGGCTTGAGCTCCTGAAGGACTATGACTGCACCATCATGTACCATCCCAGAAGGCAAATGTGGTGGCAAATGCTTGAGCGAAAAATCCTTGGGCAGTTTGGCCCACTTGGCGGTCAGGAAGAGACCGCTAGCTCGAGATTTGGCCCTGTGCTTAGATGGCAAGACAATTCTGACCGTATCAGATTCAGAGGCTTTGTTGGCACACCCGCGAGTACAGTCCACTCTGGTAGATATATTGCGGACCTCGTAGGATCAGGACGCCTTTTGTTCCTTGACTAAGGATCAGCTAGTCAAAAGAGGCGACGTTGATGATGGCTACAGAATTGACTCTGAGGGTGTCTTGAGATTCAAAGATCGGATTGTGGTGCCTGACATGGCGGAGGTTCGTAGACATGTAATAGAGATGGGCCACCGTTCCACTTACAAGATGCATCCAGGGGCCACCAAGATGTACCAAGATCTGAGGCAACATTACTAGTGGAAAGGGATGAAAAGAGAGGTATCCGAGTTTGTGTCTAAGTGTTTGTTCTGCCAACAGGTATTGGCCGAACACTTGAAGCCTGCATGGTTGCTTCAGAACTTGGAGGTGCCCGAGTGGAAATGAGAGAAGATCACCATGGACTTTATGATCGGGCTACGAAGGTCTAGAGGGGGCAGCGACTCTATTTGGGTCGTAGTCGATCGGATGACTAAGATCGCACACTTTATACCGATCAAGATGACCTTTTCAGTTGAGCAGTACGCTAGATTGTTTCTAGACCAGATTGTGGCATATAATGGTATTCCTGTTATGATAATCTCGGGTCGGGGTACCCAGTTCACAGCTCAGTTTTGGCATTCTTTCCAGGAGGCCTTGGGTACTCAGGTGCAGTTTAGCACCGCGTTCCATCCGCAGACTGACGGGCAGTCAGAGAGGACAATCGTAACCTTAGAGGATATTATGAGAGCATGTGTTCTAGACTTAGATGGCGGTTGGGAGAAACACCTATCGATGTTTGAGTTTGCATACAATAATAGCTACCAGAGTAGCATTGGTATGGCTCCTTTCGAGGCCCTATATGGGTGAAGGTGTAGGTCGCCAGTGGGGTGGTTTGAGGCAAGAGAGTCACTCATGGTGGGTCCTGATCTGGTTGAGGAGGCGGTTGAGAAGTTGAAATTGATCAAGGATAGACTGTTGGTGGCTCAGAGTCGTTAGAAGATGTATGCGGATGAAAAGGCTAGAGAGGTGGAGTTTGCTGAGGGTGATATGGTATTCCTAAGGGGGGAAGCTTGTAATACCCGAGATTTCTAATATAAAAATGTTATTTGGTTCAACGATCCGGTTCGGGGCCTAGCCGGGTTGAATCCCGAGATGGCCGCGAGTAGAAGGTATAATTTAATTTGTTCGATATGTATTTAATGCTTTTATATTTTATAAGTTGAATTGAACCTCAAACCGAGTTGGAACAGGGTTCGCGGGATGAGTTGGGGCTCAATTCGGGCTCAGGTTGAGTCGAGTAGAGGATTAAGTGAGTAATGATAATAATAATAATAATAATAATAATAATAATAATAATAATAATAATAATAATAATAATAATAATAATAATAATAATAATAATAATAATAATAATAATAATAATAATAATAATAATAATAATAATAATAATAATAATAATAATAATAATAATAATAATAATAATAATAATAATAATAATAATAATAATAATAATAATAATAATAATAATAATAATAATAATAATAATAATAATAATAATAATAATAATAATAATAATAATAATAATAATAATAATATAAAAAGGGCCCCATCAGAGGGTGAGAGCAGAGAGAGGTGATCAAGGGGGGGGGGGGAGTTTGTGGTCGTCGCCGAAAGTCGTAACTTCGTCGATCTTCTTTCCCTTCTTTACTTTAAGGCTAACGTGAGTGGTAGAACCTAGGATTTGAGGGAAGGCCCTAACCGACTCATGTGTTGTTGATTCTTGCAGATTGATGTGTGTTTCTTGTCAGATTATTGATTATTCTTGAACCTTGTCGGTTCTTCTTGTGATCTATGGTGCATTGATTTTTACGTGTCGTATTCATGATGTTAGGGGGCCGGCCGAATCAAGGAAAAGGGAAAAGGTCATGCCAAAAATTTCCCTAAATTCCTTGAGACGTAGAAGCTTGTAGATTTGAAATTCTTGTATGCTAATTTAGGATAGAGATTAAGGAGAACTTAATTCTTCATTGAAATACATTTTCCTTCACCCTTAAGGGTTTGGCCGAATAGGGTAAACCCATGTTTAGGGTTTCGGCTGAGTAGGGATCGGGGTTTTAGGTGGAGAAAAATATAATTCCTAAGTCATCTCCATGACAGAGGAACGCTATATGAATAACTAGGATTTTACCTTGCTTATAGAATATTTTTATTGCAAGGAACATTTATTTCTAGGTTCCTACATTTCTCATTATGTTGCTGAAATTAAACTTTCATATGCTGAAATTAAATATTTGAATGCAGAAATTCAATATTTAATTGTTGTGATTATGTAGGAAATTGTGGTGATATAATTGTTGAATTCTTCTATTTCTTGTATGCTGTGATTTATTAATTATTGTAAATATTATGTCAATGATATGCTAAATATTGAGGAGCATGTGTGGTATATGACATGAAACTAGGTGGAGGAAAAATTAGATACGATTGTTTAGCATCCCATACATGATCGGGAGACGTGGAACTCCTCTAGTAAAAGACATAAATTACTAGGAGTTAAATGTGATAAAATTTGAACATACAGACATTAGGTGTTCGCACCTAGGAAGGGTAACACTGAACTGTCAACCTGATAGGGCCCGTGGTAGGGCCCGATACGTGCGGAAGCCCGGGAGATGTTTAGAAACTAGTGTAATACATTGTATGTGTATTGTGTTTAAGATGGTCGGGCTGAGGGATGTTTTTAGCCGGTACGGCTATTACCCGACTCAGTGGGTGGATTTAGGATCTTGAGATTGCACCAGTGGGCCACGCTAGGTGTTAGACCCGAGTGGCGGGGGTCTTGAGATTCTGTCAGTGGGCCAAGCTGATGGTATTCTAGAAACTAGCTGATCATCCTAGTTGACGGACACGGTGATTGAATCGCTAAATGTGGAATTTATGTAAGAATATAACTTGTTGTGGTTAGTATAGATACTTGTATGTTTGTGTGGGCCGATATGGTCGAGTATTATACAGGATGAAGGCCGGGAACAACAGAAACTATTTATGCGGGTTAAGGACCATAGTGGACGAGTGGTACATATTGTGCAAAGCCATAATTGGATGGTATATTTACTCGCAGGGTATGACCAATTGGACGGTTATTGCGATACGACCAGTATAATTTTTATGGACATGTTTTATTGCTACATATGATATAATACTAGGGATTTAAGTGGAGGTTTGAAATAACCACTCACTAAGTCTCTAGTGGATTCATGGTTTTATTTATTTTTGTTTTGCAGAGACTAGCCAGTGAGGTACAACTTGATGGCGTGGCGTGGCTGGAGGGCAGGTGGTGTCGCAGATCTCGTAACAAGCATTTATATAGTCCTAGTAATGTAGAGAGTTTTAGTTCATGCACTGAGTCGTGGTCTTTGATCCTTTGAGTTGTAAAACTTGTTTTCAAACATTTATAAAAGTTTAGTAGACTTCATTTATATTTTCTATGTTAGTCTAGTCGCATATTGTTATTATGTTGATGAGTGCATGTGGTAGACTTCGGGGTACAGACACCTACCCCGGTCGGTCACTCGATCCTGAGTTGGGTCGTGACAATAAATATGGCAAGCATACAATTAGAATTTAATTACTGCAATTAGAATTTAATTCATAGCATTCCAAAAATAGGGCAACTCAACAACTTAATTACAACATTTATCAAATAATTTTCAACAATTAAATATGCAATTTCTGCACTTAAATAAATGAATTCAGCATCCTTAATAAAATTCCAGCAATTACTCAAATGACGTAGAAACCAATTCAAGCATGTTCTCAAGCATGGAATTAATTTACGAGTAAAATAAAATCATCTACATTCCTTATATCATGATAGCCTCGACATAAAATATATTCATCATGATAACATCAACTTAAAACATAATTACCATGGTAAACTCCCCCTTACCCATGCTCGGCCAACCCTCCCCAAACACCCTAATAGGGTACTTGGTTGGCCCCTTCTTGTCCTACCTTGCTTGCTCTTCAATTAAATAGCAAGTCTAGTCTCATAAATTATATCTAGAAATACAATTCCTAATCACTACCTTCCTTACCCTATGTGGCCGAACCCTATCATAAGGAACTTGTCCCATGGCCGGCCCTTAAGGGTTTAGGAAACTAAACTTTTAAATCTAGAATTTCTAACAAGTCTAGGATTTAGCAAAAATTTTCGCATGACCTCTCCTATTTTGGATCTATTCGGCCGGCCCCAACTCTCAAAGAAAACACCACAAAAATTTCGAGAAATCACATTATTATCAAGAAAAGATGCAAGAATCAAGAGCCACAAGATTCATCAATAAATTTCCAAGAAAACATCATCACATCAACATCAAGGATTCGGCCAAGGGGCCTTACCCTATCCTAAGGTTCAACCACTCACCGGCGAAGGAAATTGAAAAGGAAGGCAGTCCTCCACGCTCCCACATCATCGATCCGTTGGTAATAGATTACCAACGGATTTTTGAGTATTACCAACAGATTTAGTCCGTTGGTCACACCCTATTTTTTTGAATTTGGTTATGCTCGGGGTAGCTATCAACAGCCGCAAGATTCATCAATAAATTTCCAAGAAAACATCATCACATCAACATCAAGGGTTCGGCCAACGGACCTTACCCTATCCTAAGGTTCAACCACTCACCGGAGAAGGAAATTAAAAAGGAAGGAAATCCTCCGCGCTCCCACATCAACGATATTTTGGTAATAGATTACCAATGGATTTAGTCCTTTGGTCACACCCTATTTTTTTGTAGTGTACTAATGTGTACTCTGACCGGTCACGTGACCTTCAATTGAGGCATGACATTTATGCTTGAATTTAGTTATGCTTGGGGTAGCTATCAGAGGGCCCCGGTGGGAGGCTCATTGGGCGGGTCCTATTGATCGAATTGTGGGTTGATTAAATGCAAAATGACGATATGGCCGGTGTACGCCGATATGGTCAGTTGTCGAGGACAGACGAGTTGGATAATTATTAATCATATGAATTATCATAAAAATTTAATATTATGAGCACATATATAAATGCTAAATATTTGTGTTTATCACATGCGTTGGCTTGGCGAGGGCTTTGTTCAAGCCACTCAATGAGTTATTTGAAACTCACCCCTCTTTTTGTTGTTGTTTTGCAGATCTCGACTAATAGAGGTGCGGTGGTAGCGATGTGACGTGGCTGGGGTTGTAGTCTCTGGCAGTGGATCTCGGGATATGTCAAATCGTAGTCGAGCCACAGGAGCTATGTGTACATATGAGCATGTCTTGATTATAGACAAGGGTTGTAATCATATTTAACTTTCAATTGAAACATTCATTCACATTTTCATTGGTATTCACGTGACTGTGTTATTCATTCCTAATTCAGTTTGCATAGGTTGGTAGGATGAACGTATACTCCGGCCGACCAAATGACCGTGGATTTTGGGGCGTGACAAATGTTCTTTAATAATAATATTAGGAATAATGTAAGTTACACAAAAGTAGTTAATGCTATTGTTCAAATCATACATAAAAAAAACGGCACCAATTATGATTAAATAATATGATTAAGTTAGAAGACTAAATCTTAAAAATTCAACATGTAAATATATGCATATGAAAATTTTTAAAAAATATCTATAATAATATAATAACATATATTCTAAATTGGCAAATGTGCGTTAATCCATGTTTGAACAGTGATAATATTCCCTTATGTTATTATGTGTGCATACTTTGCTTCTAAGTCTATCATTTATTATGTTTATACAAAAATTAGATTTCATAAATTTTAACTGAAAGCCTATAAAACACGTTCCTCGTATTAAAGGCTCGCTTTGCGTTAACACAACTATTCTATATTTATATTACTCAAATAGAAGGATAATGAGTCATTGAAAATAGAAATAATCTTTTGACTAAAACACTTAATCAACATGGATGCAAGGAGGTTTTTTCTAAGTCTATTCACTATTTTTTTCTTCTTATCTATGTCACTGATTTCATCTCCTGTAGTAGCGACTAGTGAGATCGCTCCTACATCACCAACAAATTCTGATGAGTTGATTTTACAAATATGTAAGTAATTTTTTCGATTCGTATAAATATTAGATTTATTCATTATTTATTAAATAAATTATCTCCACTATATTGGATTTCTTCCACCATTGTACATTCCACCTCCACTATATTGTCATGGTCGTCTATGTTATCATCATTGATAATTTGACAATTGTATTCAATCATAAAGTTTGTACGTTCAACACAATAAATAAAACAAATTAATAATAAATTTAAATCATTAGCAAAATACAAATATTTTGATAATCATAATACCTATAACTAATTACTTAATATGTTTGAAAAACTATCAAAAATTGGAGATGCACCCATTGCAAAACCTTTACATTTTAAAGGATGGACCATTGAATTCAATGGTGTGTATATTTAAACTGGTTCCATTGAATTAAAGGAGGAACCATTGATTTTGGTTGGATATATAAATTGGTTCCACAATTCTTTCTTGATACTTCTCCTTAACAAAGTAGCAATCAATCTCCAAGTGTTTTGTTCTTTCATGGAATACATAATTTGCTGTATAAAGGCACTAGATTCTTCACCACAATACTGATTTCATTCTACAATCTCGTGACCCAAATTATCTCAGCAGTTGCCTCAGATAAAGCTCTTGATTCACTTTCTGCACTTGACCTACTAACTGTGCTTTATTTTTTGCATTTCCAGATAACTAATGTTGCACCAAACTTCACCAAATACTGATCTGCAAGTCATTCCACAACTTCCCCAGTCAGCATCACTATATCCTGTCACCAAATAAGGATTATCTACAGGGTAAAAGAGGCCCAAATCAGGTTCTTTTTTCAAATATTTTAATATCCTTATTGCTGCCATGAAATGTAATACCCACGAAATCTATTAAATTTTGTGTATTGGCTTCAGCGGGATGAGCGCGATGCATAACGACGCGTGCATAGTTAATCGCAGTTGGGCGTGAATTGAGGTGAGACCCTTGCTCAACCTAAATTACTTAAATTATAATTAAATTTGTGTCAAGTTCGAGTTGGGCTCGAGCCGAGTCCGAGAGTGCAATCAGAGATCGAATCCAACTCGTTTTGAGAAAGTTGGGTCAAGTTAAGTGATGAGGGGCAAATTGATAATTTGTGCAAAAAAAAATTATTAGAGTCACTTGAGGCGTACGGCTCCAAGGAAGAGCGACACGCTACCCAATGAGGCGAGAGGGAGAGGGTTGATCCGGAGAAGAAATCGGCCGGAGATCGGAGCCTTGCAGGATTGGATTCGACGCAGTTCTTCTTCATCGTCTTCCTTGTCCTTATCCCAATCCTAGGTGAGTAGTTTTGGGGCTAATTTTCATTGGGATTAATGGATATTGTAGAGAAGAAGATTCTGGGTTTTTCTTTGAAATTTGTTGTTTCGATCAGTTTTGATTCAGTAATCATGATTCAATAATCTCTACCTGTTGAGTCCTTTGGTGTATGTTCTTGTGAAGTGAGGACCGATTTGTGGAGAATATAATATCCACACATGTGTTTCTTTAAAATGTTGACTTCTTTGGTTCTACGAACGTGTACGGAACCACATGTACATCATAGATTTACTGCAATAGCAACAAATCTTACTAAGTGCTTATGTGTTAGTGCAAATTTCTGAACCTGGGTGCAGTAGTTTTCTATGGACATGAAAGAAATAAATGAGTGGAAATTTATCTATACATATAATCTTGTTTATAGCAGAAATTTCCGGCTGTACTGTAGGGTGTTAAGGCTGAAATTTTATATGTTACGATGCTGAAATTACCTAGTTAAGTGATGCTGAAATTGATGTATATAAATGCGCAGAAATTTTATTGAATTGAGATGTATATGTATGCTGAATATGGTAGTTCAAACACTACAACACAATTAGGCTATAGAAACACATAATTAGAGACTAATTAGAGTTTTTGTTTCTAATTCTTCCCATTAGAAACTAATAAAGAATATGTCTCAATAGTTAATTTTATTTGTCTCTAATACTTCATCTTTAGATGTTAATTTTTAATTAGTCCCTTTATGATATGTATTATTTGCCTCTATTGTATTGAATAAAAATATTTTTTATATTTAAATTTAAATAATAATAATAATAATATTTAAACGTAATATTTAACTTAAATGATAAATTTACCATTACAATAAATTTAACATAATATTTCACATAATTTTAATTTTAATTTTAATTTTTAAATCATAAATTTAACTTAAATAATAAATTTATCTATACATTTTTTACTTTTGATTAGTTAAATATTATGTCTCTTATTATTTCCATTACATATTAATAATATATAGATAGTCAACACTTGTCCTAGTTAATATTAATCTTACTTTAACTTTAAATGAGGCAATCTTACCCTAACTTTACACGTGGCTAGTATAAATCTCTAATTTATAATCAATTTATTGCCGCTGGTTCTCTCTATTGCCACTTTGTTAGGTTATTTTTCAAAAAAAATACCCTGTTCCCTGATCTCTCCCTCATTTACACTTAAAACTAAAACCCTACCCTGTTACTTCCCATTGTCTGCGCCTATGTTGACCCCAATCTCTCCCTCCCGTCTCCTATGTTGTCCGCCACTTCCGTGAGACCGTGACTGATCCCAATCTCTCCCTCGGCAGAATCTGGTTCGCGACTCCCCATCTCCATTGTCTACTTCCCGTCGCCAGGATTGGATATCCATTCTCCATCTCCACGTCGGCCTACCTGCTTCTCCATCTCCTCGCTGGCATTGAATCTCACCTTCCCAAGTTTTTCGCTGCTACTTGTTATTGCTAAAAACTGCACATCTGTCAGATCTCCATTCTACCAGTTTTTCGCCTTCCCAAGTTTTTCACCGATATTGATCTCCATTCTAAGTTTCCGCTGCTTCTTCATCTATGGGTTTTGGATATGTTCCTTTCCGCACCTTTTTCTCACCTTTTTTATAATTGCATGTGATGCTCCTTTACTTTTCCATTGCATGAACAAGGTTACAATTAATAGGCAAGTTAATTATGAGAAGAAGACGTTATTGTCTTTGTTTTGCTTCTGTTGTACCAAACTCATAAGAGGTATTTGAATATTGCTCTTTCTTATTGGCTCATAACATGAATATTCCTCTTCTAAATATAATATGATAGAAGAATATTGCTTATGTTGTTTTCTATCAATGATTACCTTATTATTACTAATGCAGCACGTTATTATATTGTCCCTTATTATTAGCATTGCTAGTGCCTTATTATATTTTCCTACTGAGACAACCTTAAATTTCAGGACATTATGAAGGCACTGTTTATTTCTGCACTAATTGTCCTCTTGTTCTTTTGACAATTGTTATGCACAAGAAAAACACTCAGCTGCTAACCAAATTATTTGATTAGGTATTAGAAACCTTCAGTCTTTTATTGTAATGGTAAGAATACTGGATAAGCAGTTGGAGCATAGCAGAAAAGAAGACAAGTGCTAGAACTTTTGCTTTTTAAACTTCATTTGTTGGTAGAAAAAATATGAGATTTTCTTACTCTATGTTAAACAGTGGAAGATTATTAAATGAAGGAAAGAAAAGAAAGTTGATATTAGACATTCATGAAAAGCTGTTAAGACATTAAGAAAATTGATAGTAGACAATCACGAAAACCTGTTAAAACATTTGCCTCTCGTACAACGGTGTACAACGGTACAAGTTACCTTTTACCTGCTTAGTTGCACTGCCATATTAAGTTGATTTTAGATACAGCCAGGGGAATGTCCATGTCAATAAAGCATCTGTCTTAAAATAATCCGTTGGTCCAGGAACTCTATCCAGGTTGTCAAAGTAATTCGAAGCTTTCCTTCATCATCCAATTATTCCTCATTAAATGTGTTGAGAAGTGGTCTAATAAATCATTTACAATGTTGCTTGAGTTACTGAGAGAAGTACTTCCAGAAGGTGATACAATGCCAAATTCTTACTATGAAACCAAGAAGTACATTAGAGAGTTGGGCCTTAGTTATGAGAAAATTGATGCTTGTCCCAACGATTGTATGTTATATTGGAAAGACCATGCCGATGACTCTGAATGCTGCACTTGTGGTGAATCGAGATGAAAAAAGAACTTAGATGGTCAAAAAAAGACGTCGAAGTCCAAATCTCAAAATGTGTCTCAAAAAGTCTTGCGCTATTTTCCACTTAAACAACGACTTCAATGGTTGTTTATGTCATCTAAAATTGTGTCCTTCATGAGGAGGCATGAGGAGTCCCGCACTAAAGATACACTAAGGCATCCAGCAGACTCTCCGGCTTGGAAGAATTTCGATCATCTAAATGGTCATTTTGCGTCAGATCCTTGTAATGTTATGCTCGGCTTAGCTGCTGATGGATTTAACCCATTCAGGACATTAAGTGTTGTACATAGTACATGGCCGGTTGTCTTAACACCGTATAATCTACCGCCATGGATGTGCATGAAACAATCTTATATGTTTCTGACATTACTGATTCCTGGACCTTCAGCCCCAGGAAATGATATTGACATCTATCTCCAACCCCTAATTGAGGAATTGAAAGATCTTTGGGAGAATGGTGTGGAAACTTACGATGTGTCTAAAAAGGAGAATTTTAATATGCGGGCTACGGTTTTATGGACTATAATTGATATTCCTGGCTATGCTAATCTGTTAGGCTGGAGTACTAAAGGCCAATTTGCATGTCCTTCTTGTCATAAGTATAGTAACTCTAAATGGCTGAAACATGGTAGAAAATTTTGTTATATGGGTCACCGACGTTTCTTGCCGCATGGCCATGTGTTTCGGTGCCAGAAAAGATCTTTTGACAATAATCAAGACTTCAGGGTTGCGCCCAAACCACTTTCTGGGTCAGAAGTTTTGAATGAATTAGAAGGACATGATATTACATATGGCAAAAAGTCTACAAAATTGCCGCTGCCGCATGGTTGGAAGAAGAGAAGCATTTTTTTTTAGTTGCCATACAGGAAAGATAATCTTTTGCGTCACAATCTTGATGTTATGCATATCGAGAAAAATGTTTGTGACAACATACTTGGGACCTTATTAAATATTGGCATCAAGTCAAGAGATAATCTTAATGCTCGTCGGGACTTGCAACTGATAGGTATAAGGCAAGAGCTTCATCCAATCAAGCAAGGCCATCACAGGACTTATATCCCCCCAATAAGGTTCACATTGGATAAGAATCAAAAGAAAATTATATTCAGGATACTAAAAAAGGTTAAGGTTCCAGATGGTTATGCTGCTAACATATCAAGATGTGTAGATATGAAGCAACTCAAAATCTCTAGACTGAAAAGTCACGATTGTCATATTCTAATGCATCAACTGGTCCCATTAGCGATCAAAAAAGTGTTGCCGAAGGAAATCAGTATTCCCATACTTGAGTTAAGTTCATTCTTCAGGCAGTTGTGTTCAAAAGTTTGTCGGGTACAGGACCTTGATCAATTGGAAAGAAGAGTTGCATTGACACTCTGCCAGGTGGAACTAAATTTTCCCCCATCATTTTTTGACGTGATGCTTCATTTGGTTATACATTTAGCAGCAGAGGTGAAAATGGGCGGGCCAGTCCAATATCGTTGGATGTATTTTGTTGAAAGGTACATAGAAGTTATTTGATTTTCTTTTATAGACCACATAAGTCCTCACTTTTATTTAAAAATAATTAAAATAAATTTGTAGGTTCTTACTTACTTTGAAGAGCTACATGCGAAATAGAAGTCAGCCGGAAGAATCTATAGCTGAGGGCTACATAGCTGAAGAGTGCGCAACATTTTGCTCGAGATATTTTGATACTATTGAGACAAAACTTAATCGTTGAGCGAGGAATGATGATGAATGTGGGGCTGACCCGACAGTTTCTTCTAGTATTTTTCCAAGGATTGGTCGAGCACTAGATGAAGGGGAATTTTTCACAATGGATAACGATATGTTATCTAAGGCACATCAATATATATTAAATAACTGTGATGAGGTGAAGCCTTTCATCGAGTACGTTCTAATATAATATCTAGCGCTACAAAATTCATTTATGGAATGAATCATTTTTGCAACTTACTGTAGTACTATTATTTGCAGGAGACATCTTTCTCTAATGAACTGCCTATATCCTTGTGCTTCTCCTCGTTTCATCAAAAATAAACATAATGAAAAATTTCCTAGTTGGTTTGCAGAAGAAGTAAGTTATCCCCCAAAGATTTATTCATGTTGGGATTAATATTAAGAATTTTTTGTTCTTATAGAAAAAACAATTCAGCAATATATTTAATTTGTAGGTTTACCGGGAAGATAATGCTCATGAATTTGCTATTGATGAGGACTTAAAAGTTCTATCCTATTTTCCGAACAATGTTGCCAGAAGGTTTCAGGGTTTCTTAATAAATGGTTATGAATTTCACACCAAAAGTCTCGAAGAAAGAAGAAAACGATAAAATAGTGGCGTAATGGCAACAACAATAACACAAAGCTTTGCTAGTGCAATGGATAAGAATCCCATTGATGGTGATGTTAACTATTACGGTGTCATACAAGATATTATTGAGGTTGATTATTGGGTGGATAAAAAGATTGTGTTGTTCGGATGTGATTGGGTGTCCAATGGCAGAGGATTAAAACATGATGAACTTGGGTTTACATTAGTAAATTTTTCCAAGAGAATGAGAGATGATGAACCATTTATAATGACATCTCAAGTGGAACAAGTATTTTACGTTGAAGATCCCACAGATGAAGGTTGGCATGTTATGGTAAAAACAATACCAAGGGATTATTATAATATGAAGGGCGAAGTATTAGGAGATAATGAAGATCCAATTTTAGAAAGTCAAGTACACATTAGTGGAGTTTTTGACAATATTTTGCAGAGCGACAATGATAATGTCCCTTGGATTAGCACTGACATTAATGGGGTAGTTATAGATGAAGCGTTAGGTACTGTCATGGGTGAGCAAGCCGACGAAGATTATGATGGGGTCAATACTTACCTCGCCTGATGACGTCCCATGATATCTCATTTACTACAATTAAATAGCATATTTCAAAATTTTTGGGTATTATTTCTTTCCTTTTATTTTTGAGATAAGCTGAGTTTTTCTAGCATGATGATTTATTTTTTTATGCAATGTGTAGGACATTATCATTTTTTTTATGCAATCAGGTATGATGCTTTTTTATTGAAGTGAAACTGTAAAAGTTTTTACAAAGCATTATTTATCTCTTATTTTCCCTGCTTTCTCTCTCTCTCTCTCTCTCTCTCTCTTCCATTCATCATGTCTCATCTCCAGTTTGTTGCAAGCTTCACTACCTTTATAGAGTGGCTTACTTTCCTTACTGCCCAAGCCAACTTTGATGAAAACCAGCTAATCATAAAGGAGAGCAAAACAAATTTATGAACCAGAGAGAAAGAATCAGAGTTGCCACAACATTGCAGTAATTAATTACAAGAGATAGGAAGATTGAATTTTTTACAATTTAAAAAAAAAACTACATAAAATTAGAAGCTAGAGCAAGATATTTGACTTTCTAAGAATTAATAATTTCTTGATTTTAGTTAGTATTTTATCAACAATTTGGTAGACTATACAGTCTAATTCAGATGTGGCGTACTCCTCGCAAGACTACTCTCTTGAAAAATTATCCTCATGGAGGATTTAGTTCTCAACGGCGTGGTGTACTTCCATCGTCACTCCAGGCTAAGCCTCCCCAAAATTTGAAATCTCAATTTGCTCCAGCTTCTGCGAGCAAATCTCAACATGGTCCAAGCCCGCTTGCTAATGTTGATCCTCCATGTTCTAACTCTTCTCCTGATGCTAGATCTCGAGCTGACCCCGCACATGTAGATGTGTCCACACCCGGTAAGTATAGCTCTTATTAGTCAAATATTATTTTTTTGAGTGTAAAGATTTGTATCTATTTTACTTCCATCCTGACATGTTATTCTTTTCCAGGCTGCAAATTTACAAGTGCCAGGCATCAACAGTTTTTGGAAAGCAAACCATTACTTATGCTTTGTCTAAAAATAAATTCATGTGATTGCTGTAGAGATATGTAATTACAGAATAAATCAAATATACTCATTTTATTTTTATATCTAGTGCTATCATTTACCCATAGTTGTTTTGTCTCCAATGCAGCTTATTTATCTTTCTTAAGCATGAAGTTGAGTAAAAATATGTGCATAATATGTTCATTCTGTTCTATTCTTATCAAGTGATGATCATTTTGTACATGATCATTCTGTTCTATTCTTATCAACAGCTTATTTTTCTTATTCATGTACATGATGATCATTCTATTCTATTCTTATCAAGTGATGAATCATAATATGTGCTTCACCTAGACACTAACTAAGGTTGTTCTTTGCAGTTGAGACTATGTTGATTAACCACAGGATCTTCTAACTCTTCTCCTTATTTGCATTTTTTTGTTGACATGTATGTATGATAACTAAAGCAAAGAAGAGGAAAAGAGGGCCAACAACATGCAAGGATATTTGGGGGCAACCTAAAGGTGTTCGAACTCATGTTTTTCTCAATGATAAGGGACAACCGATTGGTCCAACTGCAAAAAAGTTGACTCAATTTTTAGGCGCGATGGTTAGAATTGGGGCATATGCACCTCTCAACTATAGTGACTGGAGGCTCATGCCAGACCATTTTAAAGTTAACATGTGGAAGATGATCTAGGTAAAAATTGATATATGGTGGAATGCTATTAATACAGTGGCTAATGTTGTCTCAAATTAAATTGTTTTTCTTTCTTACCATATTTATAACTTGATTTTCCTATTGTAGGAAAAGTTTGATATCGAGATACTAGCAAAAAGCTGGGTCATGAAGTCATTAGACAAAAAGTGGAGAGCCTTTAAGTCAAAAGTGAAGAAATTGTGGGAAAAGGGGGAGCGTGACTCCAGAATTATTGATGATCAATTTAATTGGCTCAAAACCTTTTGGGAGTCTGAGAAATCAGCGGTTGTACTTGTATTCATTTTTATCAATTAAAAGTTTACTTATATTCTTACAATTAATTAACATGCTATATTTCTTTTCATATTTCAACAACGAGAAGAAGTGGGTAGAGAAAATAGCAAGAAGAAGTCATCACATGCTGCAGGAACAAAAAAATTTGCTGTTATACTGGAAGAAATGGTATAATATTATTTTTTATTTATATTAATATTTAATTCTAGAAGTAAACAGAGAGCTCTATTTTAGAAGTAAACAGAGAGCTGTATTCTAGAAGTAAGCAAACCTTTAAGAGTTTTGCTATTTTTTATGGGTAAACAGAGAGTTGCTAACCCCGATGGAGCATCACCAACTCCAACCCAAGTGTACATTAAAGTGCATACTAGAAGGGATGGCAATCCACTTAATGAAGAGTCTACAGCAAACATTGTATCAGATTTATATTTTATTTATATTTAATTCTAATATTCGGTCTAAAATAGAGACATTCTTTTATAGATATATTACTTGAAGCCTTACTTATTATTTATTTCTTGTGTTTCATTTGTGAATGTAGGAAAAACTGAAAGATGCTATTCATATTCAAGGAAAGGATGATAAACCTGCGGCAGATGACATATTTGCTCGAACTTTGGGAGAAGATAAGGGTTCATATGTGCGCACTTATGGCTTAGGCCCATCTGCTTCAGATTTGTGGGGTCCGAAACAACGTCGGTTTTCTTTAAGGAAGATGGCCTTAGAGAGCAAAAAACTATCAGAAGAAATAGTGCACAAATTGGAGGAAGAAATGAGCCAAATGAAAGTTAAGATGGACATGCTAACATCATTTATTCAAACCAAGTGCTCATATATGAACTTAGATCATTTGGAAAACACAGCGAATGAGGTAATTTATGATACTTGTGTTCATTCAACAAATTAGAATTGTGTTGTTCATTCAACAAATTAGAATGCAACACCTTCATAAGATGACCAACTTATAACAATATATATCAGGTTCATGTAACTTCTACAACTCCTGTATCATCTACAACTCCTACCGATTCACCACGAGCTGATCACCAATGCCAACTTCACTCGGTATGGTACCATTTTTAATTGTTTGTATAAGTGTTTGAAAATTATTAAATGTAAAACTACTAATTCATTTCATGCAGGAACAAATCTTGAATGAGGAGAACAACAATTTGAGTGGCTATGTGGATCAGGTAAATAGTTTAGGTAGTGATTGTTTTTTCATTATAATTTTATTTTCAGTTATGAAAAGTTAAGAAAGTATTATTATTATTTTCAGTTATGCAGGAACCACAATGATGATTTTGACATTTTTAATCAAGTAAGTATTATTATTATTATTCTTACTATAAATGCACTTATAATACATTTTTAATTTTTTTTACCATTGTTACTTTATTTAGTTGGATGAGGGAAGTCGTGCAATGATTCAAAAGCTCTTACCGTAGGTGCAAGTTGGAAAATATCAAGACAACCAATCCAAGACTGTAGGATGAATTACATTGCCTTAGTCATTTTATGATTTATCTAAAATGAATCTATATGAATGTAGATAATTTTATAGTTAATTGAAGGAGTAAATGTTGTGATAGGATGAAGATACTATTTTCCTAGTTAGTCTTGTGCATCCTGGAGATCTTGCGGCAAGAGGAACATTAATCACTAAGGATCCATCAGCTACAGTGACAGGCCAATCCTTAGGAAATGGTTATTCAGCAATATTTGTGGAAGTTGCAATGAGGAACGGTGAACCCATAGTTTGACCCTATGACAACTATAGTACAATTGGAGATGTGATTGGAAGAACTATTGCATGGCCCTCTTGTTTTGTAAGTTACATATCTTTTATATGCAACATATGGAATGTAAAACTTGATGGCTAGCTGGGGTATATACTCCTTTAGGATGATTAAATTTATTTAGTACATTTTGCAAAAGCATCTTAGACATGAAAGAATATCTTATCATTAATTACATCTTAAAAATCACCTACTTTTGTTTATAACCATGGAAGGTAATTTTCTATTTCCTTATTTTAGTATAAAATTAAATGTTAGTTTATTTTCATAGGTTTTAGAATTATGATAGCTTTGTTTGGGCATAAATTTTTTTGTTAGTTTCATGGTTCATGTTAGAGTGTCCTAATCTGTAGCCTCATGGAGTACTTTTTTTTATTTCCTTATTAGTTCACTATAATAGAAAATTATAACAGAATTAGAATTATGATTTCACCTACTCTTTTTTTTGTTAGTTTCATGGTTCATGTTGATATATGTTTGAAATTAGAGTCATATCATCTTGTTGAAGTTTTTGTTTCTAGTAATGTTTTATTTGTGGCTGATCGATGTCTCTTTCTCGGCAATATAACATAATTTTTCTCCAATAGTAGACTACAATTAAAGTTTTGTTTTTGTTTCTACTTAAGATTTTGTTTCATGGCACTCCCAAAATCAGGTTATTGGTTGAAGATATGGGAAGAGAAATCAGTGAGGTATAGCAGATTATGGGGGGTGACTCTTCCGCTTTTGCATTATATAGCAGATTTAATTTCTAGAGTTCTTTTGGCATATATACTACAAAGAAGTGATTGGAGTATATATCGACAAAAGCTCTTTAAACAAAGAATATACATCAACTATATATAGCCTGGTTTCTGGCTCTTATTGATTGTGTTATCTTTCTCTTCTCAATGTCTTCTTCTATTTCTAGTTGAAGTGTTCAAGTGCTTTTTCATCGCGCAGTAGAGGAGTGAGATTGTGTTCTTCATAGCAGTAAATAACTACTTTTACTATTCTTGATGTATATTGCTAGCCATCAGTGCGTAGTATGAATACGAGATCTGGCTAGTCGGTGTGTAGACTGCGTTCTTCTGTTATGAAGAACTCTATATGACATAGCCAGAGGAGTTTGTATCCTCGGTTGGACCGAGTAAGGTATGCGAGTTGCAGATGTCCATTTATTGACTACAGCTAGTATCGAAGAGTTGAAATATCTATTTTGATGAGATAGTTAAAAGGGTTTTGATTTTATAAAAAATGTGGATGAACCTTGTGTAGACAATGTGTTTAGTGGGAGTGTAGTCATATTGAATGACATACTCATGGGAAAAGCGTTCTTATGCTCCAGTTATTTCCCATATTGATTCTCTATGGTACATCTGGGAAAGGCCTCCTATATGCTTCACATTAGGATCTATGTGGATAGGTTTGAAAAGGATACCTCATTACCCCAGCCCATGTACGTTGATATAGTATTAAAAGAGTTTTAGCATCAAAGGATACCTCATTACCCCAGCCCATCAAAGGCACTAAAAGAGGTTACTTGTCTAAGATTCATTGCATCAGTCTTTCTAAGATGATGTCTGCTAAGACACCTAAGGAGAGAGAAAAAATGAGATAGATCTATTATGCTTCGGTAGTGGGATCCATCATTCGATGCTTTGCACTTAGCTTGTTATTGATTATACCTTAGAGGTATCCAGTATATTTCGAGCAAAACCATGGAGAATAACATTGAAAAGCAATGGAGAACTCTCTCGAGTACTTAAGAAGGATGAGAGACATTTTATACGACAATGAAACCATATGATGGTATAAGGATCCCTTTAATGGTGGTGCAGTAAGAAGGAAAGTGTTCCTAGCTAGGTATTGCAACCGGTAAGGTGACTAAGGCTTTGTGCTTTGCTACTTACTCTGCCTCTTATGATAGGATCGGATAAAGGAGTTTTTCATTCAATGGGAGTTGTTCCTGAGGTTGCCAGTTCCGCACCGGTATTGTGTGACAATACTAGGAGTGTTGCTCAAAGTTAAGGAACTAAGATCCCATGAAGATTATTGCTTTTCTTAAAAGGCGATATCACCTCATCGTTGGAAAGAGGTGATGACTGAAAGACATTAATGTAGATTAAACTTATTATCACTGTAGCAGATTCGATCACCACTGAAATTTGGTATACAGATACTAGGATGATTGGCTAAAGTGCAAGTGGGAGATTCAAAGGAATAGTGCCCTTGAGCCAATCACATGTCGATGTGTTTAGGGACTATTCAAGGGTAATCAACTTAATGAGATAACTTTTTGATCATATGCTGCATCTTTATTCATAAATATTGTGACGAACCCCATGAACCCGGGCAAATGATTCCAAGGCCATGATGAGATTATGCCAGTGAGACTTGGAATCCATATGCCCATGTTCTAGATGTTCCTAGTCGTAGGATCACCAATTAGGGGATTAGTGATTTTGGATACGCTAGCGCACTTGGTACATGCCCTATATGATAGGGGTAGCTGATCTCATAGTTACCTATGAGCCTTCCTTAATGTAGTGCAGGTGCTCATTAGGGAATGAGTTCACTTAACAAACCTGCATGAGGAACACAAAATGGAATCCATAGATGAGTTTCAGTAGGATGTTCCTCGTGTGATAGTAGGTGCAAGCAGTCATTGGACCTAAGGTTATCATGGTTACCTTGTGAGTGATGACCCATTGCTTTGGTTCTATCCCTACATGGACCTAAGCGTCATGTGCCGGGTATTACTGGGCATGGGGAAGCATTCATGGAGGTAGGTGAGCAACCAACATGGAATCAGTTACTCCTAATAAGAGGAGATAATGTCCTATGTGTCCCTATAAGTACCGACTCGGGAATCTCTGGCCAAAGTAGACATGAAGGTCAGGAAGACGTTTCTGACATTTCATAATTGAGACGACATCTTGGTGGGTGGAATACATATGAATTGGTATTAGTGTTTGACACTTCTTCCATACCCCAATCGTATTCAAGAAATTGTAATTGAGTGACTTAGTTGCACGGTAACTAATCACCAAAGGGTGTTGCTAGATTGAACCTCACACTATCGTGGTAGTCATGATACGTTGCTAGACAATAATCTTGACTTGCGAGTGGAGTCTCTCACGACTACACTAAAGAGGTTTAGTGGTCGCTTGTAAGATTCGAATAGAAGTTGTTCTATAGGATCCAACTCTCCGTTATGCACAACTCACTACTGGCTTAGTGTGGGGCCCAAAGGCGCACACACGACAGGTTAACCTCGTAACGGACCTTATGAGGTAAAGTCCGAATGCGGCCCTATATGTAGGCGAAATGGCGACACCTGAGGGGGGGTGAATAGTGTGTTTACTAAATAATTAGCCTAAATTCGATTTTAATCATTTCTTGATCAGTTTAGATAATTTGTAATTTAATGATTGGGTGCGAAAGCAGTAAATAATTAAGCAATTAAAAACAAACAATAACGCAATGCAAACACGTTAATTTATAGTGGTTCAGCCCCAATGCCTACTCCACTACCTAAGCACCCCGATTAGGATTTCCAAACTAGCTTTACTAGATTAATACTCGTTTCCCTTACACAGAGGACTTTGACTCGAAGAGTCTCACTCTCGACCTAAGGTACTTCCACACCTGGAAGTCTCGACCTTCTTATCGAGAGCACTCTTCCACCTCAACCCTAAGGGACAACTTGACTAATCCTAGTAACAACTAATTTTACATAAGTGGCTTTACACCTAACACCAAGTAACCACTTATACCCACATGACCTAACAGTCTAGGTCTTACAAACTCAACTTCAAAGAAACGATAAATTAACAGTTAAAAATACAAGTGAAAAGAGCTTAAGATAAAACCAAGACTATCAACTATTTTCCAAGCCTTGTAGCGTCCAACTCGCTAGTGAATGTGCTTTGAGTCGAAGCAGAGTTGAGCAGTAGTTGGCGCTTGAAGACGAACTCGATAGAAGAACAGAGCGCGCTGCAATCGATCTTTGGAAGGCTTAAATCCCTTCTTAAATGCTCAATAAAATCTGTAAGATTAAGGGAAGAAGTTTAAAAGAAGTAGATGAAGGTATATTTATACCCTCACGAAGAAACGATAGCTCAACGGATAGTTTTCTATCCATTGCAGGCCGCCGGTCGACCCTAGTCGATTGGTCCGAAATGGCTGGTGCCATTTTCCTTACCCTACTCGATCAACCGCCCGGTCGACCGAATTTAGGTTGAATTTTATTTTTTAGCCGATTTTCTTCCGCGCTTTGTTTTTGGGTTCCAGCTTTCTACAAGCATCATCTTGGAGAGCTTTCCATGTGATCTTTGAGCTCGTCCAATGCGACTTTGGTGCACATGTTGATCTTCGAGAAATTCTGTGATGAACCCGAGCATGACGATCAATGTCCTTCCAATTTTTGATTTCTTTCTATATTTTCGATCGAGGACATTGAACCCTAATTGATATGGAACCTGAAATATGTTCTCAATGAAATCATTAGTCCCATGTTTGTTATCATCAAAACCGAGATTAAGACCGAGGTTGAAAACCTAAAGCCAACACTATATGTCTACTAGCATAGACATGCTGCAACTCGATCACGGATCTTTGAGCTCGTCCAATGCGACTTTGGTGCACACGTTGATCTTCGAGAAATTCCACGATGAACCCGAGTGCGACGATCAATGTCCTTCTAATTTCTGATTTCTTCTGATATTTTCGATCGAGGACATAGAACGCTGATGGATAAGGAACCTGAAATATATTGTCAATGAAATCATTTGTCCCATGTTTGTTATCATCAAAACCGAGATTAAGACTAAGGTTGAAAACCTAAAGCCAACATTATATGTCTACTAGCATGGACATGCTGCAACTCGATCACGGATCTCGTTTACGAACATGATAGGAAAGATGTTTCCTATAGGAACGAATGCACAAGAAAGAAGTTTCTCAGTAATCCTAAATTGTAGCGCATCCCTAAATTGTAGGGATTGGCATATGATAATAATTTATGTCGTTGATTAAATTTAATTATGAATTAAATATTTAATCAACTACTTGACCAAGAATGTATTTAATTATGAATTAAATATAATATGATTTTGAATCAAATATACATGGTAGGAGAATTAGTTTCTAACCATGAGCCTAACAAATTAATTGGGAATTAATTTATTTGGATAAATCCTAATTAATAAGAATTTGATTTAAGGAGATAACTCATAAAATTAATAGATATATGATTTATGAGGATAAATCATAATTCTATTAATTAATAGAAAATCAAATTATTTAGATAAATCTCTTTCCTATTGTTTAGGGGATTAGTTTATTTAGATAATTATCATTCTTGTTTATAGGCTCTTAATTTATGGAGATAAATTAAAATTTATATTTAATTAGATTTAATTAATTTTTAATTAATTATGAAGCCAATAAAATATAAAATATTTTTGGAGGCAAACCCAAGAACTTTGAATTCTAGGGAGAGAGTTTTTAGGAGGCCAGGTCTACTCTTGTAGCTGCCCCTACTCTCTATATATAGTGGCCGAACACCCCATAGGGCGGAGTTGGTTAATTAGTTCTTCATCTTCTTGGAGAAGATTAAGGATTTGATTCTTTAGAGGCTTATTGAAGAGAAAGGCTCCAAAGAACTCCTCCTCCTCCCCATTGGTGGCCGACCATCTACATCCTCCTTCCTCGGTTATCGCGAAGCCAACTTGAAGGTGTTCTCTTCTTGGTTGTGCCACAATCTTCATCTTCTTGGAGGAGTCCACGAGGACAGCGAGATATCTTCACCTCTTCTCTTTTGTTCCGATATTTTGTCATCCTCTCTCCTCTCCTCTTTGGTGCCTGGTTCTTGGTGGAAGGGCTGGCATTGCCTTGGTGGATTTTGGGATTGATAAAGCTTCTCCGTTGAGCCACAACGAGCCCCGGTGTTCGCTGCCCGTACTATTGTGAGGTACTTGGTGTGGACTATTGTTGGAGGACGTGCACGTGTGTGTCTCAAAATGGGGATAGGATCTGCCATACATTCTTGGTTTGAGGTTTATCATCTCCTTCTTCTGCGATGTTGAATTCCTTATTATTGCTAAAGTAGATCGCTATTTTCGGGATGGTTTGAATTTTCCGCTACGTTTTCGAATCCCACCCCAACAAGAGGGGGGTGAATAGTATGTTAGATAAACTTTTTGCCTAATTTTGGTTTTATCGAATTCAATCGTTTGTTAAAACTTCGGCAATACACTAATTCGAATAGCAAGTGGAAGCAATAAATAAGACAATTAAACATAACCAAGAAAGCAATGTGCTGAAATAAGTAAATATAGAAATTAAGACGCAATCATAATAGGCAATGTAAACACGATCGATTTATAGTGGTTCGGCCCCAATGCCTACTCCACTACCTAAGCACACCGCTTAGGATTTCCAAACTAGTTATACTTGATTAATTAGTTTCCTTACAAAGAGGAATTTACACCGGAGAGTCTCCGCTCTCAAACTGAAGGCACTTCCACACCCGAAAGTATCCTGCCTTCCTATCAAGAGCACTCTCCTACCTCAACCTAAGGACAACTCAACTAATCCTAGTCAACTACGTTTACACCGGTGGATTTAAGTCTTAACACCAAGGCAACCACCAACTCAATCAAACTAGCACTCTAGGTTTACACACTCAAGAAATACAATGAAATTAACAATAAAATACAACACTACATGGAGCAATAAATCAAAAAACAAATACTTAGCTCCAAAAGAAACTCCCTAGTCCTCTTGATGCCCAAAGATGATGAATTGATGAAGCTTGAAGGCAAGATCAAGAATGTGTGGATCAAGGCTAGGGTTTTTGCAAGATTGGCTCAATGAAAGCTTAGAAGATGTAAAAGTCTTATGCCCTTTTATTTGAGAAAGGATGCAATTTCAAATATAGGAGTGTAATTTCAAATGAAGGGGTATGTGGCTTTTTAAAAGGGTGCAATAAGTGGATATGTGTCTTTTGAAGAGTTATTCCATCATTCTATAAATATCATCTTCTTTGATGGAAAGAAGATGTAAGTTTTTTCTGTGGGGCTAATAAAGAACAAGCTAAAGATAAACAAATAAAATAAATTCAATGGCCGATTCAATAACTCCTATTTCGAAATCTCATCATATCCTACATGAAATTAAAGCTTCATAAATTATAATTAAGTAGTTTATCTTGATTGGAGAGGTAGCCCCGCAAATCCAACAAGCATGGGGCATAGGAGCTGCTCTCACCTAGCACAAAGAATATCAGCATAAATTTGAATATAACATGCAAACATAAAAAGAGAATAAATGAATGGACAATAATATTTTAAAATTTGTAGCAATATTCAAAGTTTAAGGACATACCAAAAATAAATGGTAATCAACATAAATGTCCACCTGGGTAACATTAAAAGAGATAACATACTAGATCTTTCAGAGATGTAAAAGATACGTCTTTCTAAAGAAATAAAAAATTAGGAAATTAAGAAAGTTTTGTTGAGCAGTTCAAAATAGTTAAAAACACTTTACCCAAAATGTACACATCATTGAATTCAATAGTTCGTACTTTAAAATGTAAAGGTTTTGCATTGGGTGCATCTCCAATTTCAGACTTCTCCTGCAAAAGTCATCAAGTAAAAAAAAAAGAAAATGGATCAATAACAAGAATGTAACCTGCAATAAATGGAACATTGCTCCAGAATATTAGATGGAAAAGTGAACAAATACTTATGTGTGAGTAGCTGCATCAAGTAAGACCAGATGACATACAAGTTATCTTCATAATTATCAAATTAGCACAATGAACATTGTCCCATAATCACAATAAGCACTCTTCAATTGAAAAAAAAAAAACTACAATAAAATAGTCCATGTGCAAAGAAATATTTTGTTGTCACCCAATGATTATACATAATTCCTTGCTCCTCAGAATCAAACATATGGTTAGAGAGTTTTACTAGCTAATTGATTTAGAACTCTAATAATTGATATTAAATAAGCACCTAAAATTTTAAAATGAATGAATGAAAGAAAAAAAAAAAAAAGAGAGAGAGAGAAAAAAAGTAGCCATCATGCTTTACATCGCAGTTAGTGGTATCTTCAAGAATATTAAGTAGAAAACCTACTCAACTGCAATAGAATAGTGTTGTCAGTCCCAGGTTACACCTTTGGAAATAAAAAAACAAGCCAAGTAACTTAACTTCCACAACAGATAGCACTATAATAGGAGACAAATGTACCTCGAGCAATTCAAACATTGCTTTAATATCTATAAGGCACTGCCTTGTCTCTCGATACACACTTCAAAGGAAATTTAGAGGCAAAGAAAGCTGGAAGAGAAGCCCATTAACCATAACCTGAAAAGAAATAGAAAATATGAACTATTAGAATAAATTGTCTAGAGAGAACATATGTGAGTGAAACAAGTGATATAGAAAAAAGAACTTAAAATCAGATCCTAAATATGTAGATGTTCAAATTCAAAGAGAAAAGAATTAGTTATAGGAACATAAAAGGCATTAAAAACTGTAGCTGATCATTAGTCAACTCTGGAACTACATATTTATTGTTACTATCAGCACCGTAAGCATGAAATAGAATCGGACTAATAATTAGATTTTGATGCAGAGATCAACAAGTCTCCTTAGTCTCAAGCTTCCCAATTTCTATTCTCTAGAGTTAGTGTTGAGTGCTTATTCAGTTAGTGGGAGGAAGAGAACAGAGAGTGTCAGAAGGAGACTTAGAGAAGTAATAGGTTTTGTATGCCTTTTAGAAGATAAGGCCTCCAAGGAAAATCAGTGGCATACAATTTGGTTTAGATTAGTTACAATCAAAACTTAGAAGAAACAATAAATTCAGGACTAGTCAATCAAAACTTAGAAGAAACAACAAATTCAGGTTTATGGTCTGTGCATACTAGTGAAGTGCATAAGTTGCTTGTCCAAGAGGGGGATGCTAGAATACAAGACATAAATTGAGTTCGCCATGTAAAATAATTGTGACCCACTATTAAAGTTACTTCAATTATACCCTTATTTTATTAAAAAGTCTTATGCCCTTTTATTTGAGAAAGGATGCAATTTCAAATATAGGAGTGTAATTTCAAATGAAGGGGTATGTGGCTTTTTAAAAGGGTGCAATAAGTGGATATGTGTCTTTTGAAGAGTTATTCCATCATTCTATAAATATCATCTTCTTTGATGGAAAGAAGATGTAAGTTTTTTGTGAAAATAAGTGAAGGCAAGAGGGTCTCTAGTTTACAAGTGAAGTTTGTGATTCCCATTAATTCCAAACATTGTGGTCTTGGATAGACTACAAAAAGTTTCTACACATGTCGGTGCTTGGACGCACGGTATCATACTATGGCCAGAGGTATGTTCTTGGTGTTCTTCCACATTTAATTATTAATGTAGTATTTCCTACATTTGGTATCAGAGCATTAAAATCTCTGGTCTAGTTATTTATGAAATTACACATTTGGTGCTACTGCTTGTCCTGTAGCCGGAGCCACGAATCATAGCCATGATGGGTGGCATGCATGCATGCATACGGCATTGTTGTCCATGTGTGCATCTGGGGATGCTCTTCCAGTGAGGTCGACGTACTTGACGACGTGGTCGATGTCTTCTTCTCACAATCGACATTCTGGTGCAGTCTATTTGGTGGACATAAAGCCGACGGCTAATTGTCCATGAGGAGAGGCTGCTTGTGTCAACATACACACAGAGAAGAGTCAAGGACGAGCGACTTCAGCGTAAGAGAAGATCTTCTTGTTGGCCTAAGGTTTTCAACCTTGGTCTTAATCTTGGTGTTGATGATAACAAACATGGAACTAATGAATTCATGGAGAAATATTTTTAGTTTCTAAGTCGGTTAGCGCATGACATCCCCGATCGAAAAAATCGAAAAAATTAGAAAAATAGGAGAAAAAAGACAAGTATAGGTTGGGTCTCAACCTTACATATGCTTACTCACGGCCATGACTGAATAACCAATCAAATAATTCTCGTTAGGATTGTTCTTCTTTCATGCAGTAGGTTGGTTGATGACGAAAATGTTTTATCATGTAAAGCTCTCAGCTAAGTCAAAGTTGGTCCTCTAAAGTTCTCAGCTTACGTCCAAGAAATCTTTACAGAGTAGTCATCAATATCCATGCTAAGTAAAAAAGAGGGGGCAATCAGCGTACTAGGAATTGTTGTCTAGATAACCAAGGAGAAAAATAAGATTGAATGATCTTATAGTCATGTCTATCATGAAATTTGGGTAAATAGCTGAAAGGTTGAGACTACACCTTTAATTGAGAAGGTCCATGCTATGCAAGCTAAATTTTAGTAGGACATCTCATTTTAGGTGTGGAATCTGTTCCGAAGATCTTGATTTCAGTTCTTTAATATCAAACACATGTTTATCTCTTTCTTGATTACTTTCTCTAATCAATAGAATCATCACGACATCCTTTAAATTGTGTTTATTTATGTGTATCGGGAACTGTTGCTTGTTTCCTTCTATATATTCTTGATTATATAGTTTAGAGTTAGATTAAGAAAACGGAAGCAATTGAGTAACTAGGCAATAGACACACAGGTTTATTGTGTGTGAAGAATGTGATCAGGTTTAGTTCTGAAATGTTTAAATTTATATTTATTGAGTTATGTTTTAAAGTTTAAACCTATGTTTATTGAAAAAGAAATAAAATTTAATGTTATATATTGGTCGACATCACTAAGCACATTATATATGTAGATGTCGCGAGCCCCAGACTATCGTTCTAGGGCTCATCGAGCAAGACTAGCTTCGCCGCCGTCGACCCCCGAGATAGCTGCGAACCCTACCACCACAACCACCACCACCACCACCACCAGCCGAGACATTAGGACCTTCAACGTCTGCAGTTCCACCACCACCACCATCGGCCTCAGAGGCTCAAAGTCGTCGTAGGCCTCGTGGGCCTAATCGGGGGCTTATGTACCATCATCGACTGACTAGCGTCGGCGAATATCGCTGCACGGTCTAAAGTAAGTATGAATGTTTATTTATTATACTTGTTAATTAATTTTTGCTACTTATGTTGTTATACTTGAGTTGTAGATTCGAGCAGGACGATGTTGTACGTAGTATCACTGCTATTATCAAGAGCTTCTTCTGGGAGCCGTGGCGTTCATGGACCCATGTCTTGGATCATAATCGAGATTTATTATGGTCCGAATTCGAGGTACGTAGTTTATTAATTTTTGATATTGTAACTAATTAATACGTGGACTCAAATGTTATTATGTTTGTTGGATTTTATACCATGAAGTATCAAAATATTTTGATACTATAGCAAAGCCCACGCTAATATTTCTATTTAATTCAACTGTGTATTAACTGAATCATGAACTGTAATTAAGTGGATTCTTTGTTTTCTTTTCATTCTATTTCATGTACCTTTCTACTGAGTGGTAGTGGGAACTGAGTTCCAAATAGAAGTTGACATGGTACAGAATCATTGAGGAATTTAGAGGGTTTATAAAGCATAGGTTGATAGGGTCAATCCTGGTACACTGATAAAATTGCTTTACTGTAATTTAGCGTATGTGTTATTTTAACGTGGCTTCTTTTATCTAAAGCTTTACTGTAATTTATAATGGAGCAGTACATTTCACCTTCTTGTAATGAAGGTGGCTTGCTGCTTCCCTTGTTAGGAGGGGAAGCTGTGATTGAAAAAAAAAGAGAGACAAGGAAGAACAGGGCCCATTCTAGCCAACAATTTTCTTTGGTCTACCAAACACAGAGAGGGACACCACTTGCTTTACTCTTGCCTCTTTAATCATATGCACATTGGACCCAAACTTTGAAGTTTCTTTCAACTGGAAGGGGTTTCATCATTGCAGCATCCACTGCTTTATTTACCATGTGCTCTTGTAGACCCACCGAGAGGATCAAGTTCATAGATGAACAGATTATGTTGGCCTTCTTACAAGTTACAAGGAAATCTCTTGATAACTAGCAATACATGCTTGTAAATATTTTATAACAATCCCTACTATATTTTACAAGGAAAGAATCATGAGATGCCAAGTATATTAATGTCACGTCCTGACTCAGGGTACGCGTGATCGGCCAGGGTACGAGTCAGTACCCCAAAGCTTACCCTATGCACTGACCAACAATTCATAGAACAATAACCACAGTAACATCAAGTCGAAAACAAAAGCAAGAATACCAACTTTATTAACTGTTCGAAATCAGTTTAATCAGACCATGTTCTAAATCATCACAAGTTTTAAATAATATCCAAAGGTTTTCCAAATAAAACATCTAAAAGTTTTTACAGAAATAATATAGTGCATACATGATACACCAACTCTATTAGACACGACTACGACTAACAACTGCCAGCTATGAGATCTGCACCCACGCCTGCTCTCCAGCACGCCATGCCACCAAGCCGTACCTCACTGGTCGGGCTCTACAAAACAACAATAAAGGAAACCGAGAGTTCACGAGGAACTCAGTGAGCAGTTCTTTCGAACCTCCACTCAAAACCTCGGCAATAACATATATAAGGAATTTATATAAAATCACATCCCAGAAGTAATAAGTTTGCCAATACAGAGGAATGGATGAACCGGCCTCTCGGGCCCATATCCATGATAATAGCTCGGCCAATAATGGCCTAAAATATATATGGAAGGTTCAATTCTTCCTTCTACGTAACCCGACCGGTCGGCCTACTCAAACCAGCCCCTACGAGTTTCTCAATTAGGAACCTTTATAATTCGGATCAGTCAAGTAGGATGGCCACTAGCTTCAAAGATCCTCCAGGTTAGGGATAGCTCTTCCCACCCACTCGAGTCTACCGTCAGCGTGGCCCACTGACGAAATCTCAAGACCCTCCGCCACTCGGGTCTAACACCTAGCGGGCCCGCTGGTGTAATCTCAAGACTCTATAAACCGCTGAGTCATGTGATAGCCATTCGGCTAATGACACTTCTCAGTAGACCATCTCAACCACAACCAGAACCCGGTTGTGCAAGTTTTCCTATATTTTGTTTTTCGGGCATTGCCCATGTCCGACCCTACTCCTAGGGTCATATTGTTTCCCTAGGTAGAACCTAGTAAGTGTATCTTTTATCTAGGTTAAATGTCACCACTAGATATCTAAACCATTCTTTCAAGATTGCTCGAACTTGCCGACTATAGAAGAGCACTCGGCTTACCATTGTCAACGGCAGTTACCAAATTTAATCATGAGTAACAACATCATGAGGAAACCGAATTAAAGAGGTAAATAATTCATTGATTAAACCAATAAGGAACATGCAATAAACATAGCAACAATTTAACATGATATAAGAAATTTAATGAAACCTTTCCTTGGATGCATGTACCATAACCATCATGTCCATATGGGCATTAGCAAGAACATTTCCATACTCATGAGAATGTAGATTAAAATTGCTATCAATTAACAAGATGAACAGTAAACATATAATTTAAATTGAACCTAACATTAAGCATGAAAGTGAGAATTTAGACGACATAACGTGAGATCCAGCGAATCGATTTGAATAGCCCCAAATTCCATCCCCTTTCCATGGCTCGGCCGACTCAAGTAAGGTAATAACCTGCTAGGCTGAACCCCCTAGGGGTGGTAAACATGATTGCGACGTCAACACGAATATTGATCCAAAAGTCTAAAACATATCGAACACAAGACGATATGCGGGTTGCAAGACGAGCGAGGAAATTGGGGAAAATATCGGCATGACCTTTCCCCTTTTTCCTCTACTCGGCCACCCTAAAAAATGAACGATGATTCCTTATGAATTTTCCATTTTTCCATAATTTTTATTATCTTGGATGTAATTTCTTATTAACCTGCCACCTTCTTGATTTATATTGCAACAATACTTTTTTAAAAGTAGTACCATAATCAAATATCTCATGTATGTTTCTTTGACCAAACAACACGGTCTTCCAAAAGTTATGCACTTTCTTAACCCAAATACAAAGATCAAATGTACTGACACCTGAAACATCCAAGTTCAATAGAACAATAGAAGTGCTCAAGGGCCAAAGCAGAGAAGCCCGGAAGGGTTTCACACATGCATCCGAACAACACAAATTTCTCCATTAAACAAAGTCCAGATTGGTCACAGTAAAAATAAGAACTCCAACACTAAATGCGACAACTAAATAAAGCCCCCAATATTTATATATACACCACACAAACCAAACAAACAACAAAACCAGTTCATCCTCGCCAAGATCATTCTAATATGCGTCCCACATTCAAATAGCAAAAACGACAAGCAATCAAAAAGGGGAAACAAAATGGAGGGGGAAAATAAATAGCGGCACCTGATTTGACTTCCACTAGAGCCAAGATCGACCCTTTCCCGAGAGAGAAATCAACATACTCAAACATAAACCCTCGAAAAAATCGCAGATTCTATAAATCTATCACGAGGAAGAAACCCAATCTAACCACTCACTTGGAGAGGGAATCAAGGAGAAGAAGACGATGACGACACCTCGCGATGACGGCAACCGGCGACGGCGAAGATCCGATCACAAGCGAGTAGCGCCTCCTCCCTCTTGTCTTAAGTGAACCATATATTGGTCTATACTCGTCCAAATCGAGTTCCAATCGGACCCCCGGACTCGACTCGAGTCCAACTCACATCAAATCTCCAAACCAACTTAAGTAACATAATTTTACTCGCGCATAACGTTTGTATTTTAATTTGCGCCTTCCAACGATTTACTCGGCCTCCTCCGACGCACATCTCGGATTTGCCGTGGAAGCCAAAATAAATTAGTTAAAATTTTAAATTTTAATTATTTTTTTCGCGGGCATTACATTTTCTATTTTTAATGAGACATTCAAATTTTGTAGATCTATATTTTTCTTTTCTAAGGAATTTTTGTCATTTTCTATAAGTTCAACCTTCATTCTTGACTCATTACAAGAAAGCAAAAGATCATCATTATCTTGTTCTAGCATTTTATTTTCCTTTTTAAGTGCCTAGAATCTTTTTCTAACGCTACTAAATTCTTCATACATATGCTCAATTTCATTTTCTAATTCTACTTGTGTAAAGATATTACCACCTATAGTAATAGTGGGTACCTCATTATCCTTCATCATGAAACAAAGGTTTGCATTCTCCCTTGAGCTTTCTTCCCCACTTAAAGGTGGTGATGACTCGCTTACATCGTAAGTAGCCATTAGTGCTTTCTTCTTCATCCTTTTTCTTTTATCTGTCTTTGAGGATGATGAGGAGGTGAGCTTGGTCTTAGGACAATCGCCCTCCAAGTGTCCGGGCTTGTTGCATTGGAAGCACATGATTCTATTTTTGCCCTTCTTCTTCTTGAGAGGCTTTCCCTTTAGCTCCATAAACATCCGTCCGAGATGAATCATATCTTCGTGGTACTCGGATCCTTTATTCTCCGATGATGATGATGTCCTATCACCAAATGATGCTTTTAAGGCAATATTCTTGCCTTTGGGGGCATCTTCCTCATCGGTCATGAGGGAACCAATGAGTTCGGTGATCTTCATGGTGCCAAGATTCGTGGCCTCCATGATAGCAACCCCCTTTGGCTCCCATGCTTTGGGAAGTGATCGAAGAAACTTCCTCACTTTTTCTTATTCTTGTATGACCCTTCCAAGGTTAGTTAAAGCATTTGAAATGGGCATACATTTGATCTATGTTCTCATGAGTATGCATTTTAAAGAGTTCATAGTCATGCATAAGCAAATTTATTTTGGACTCTTTAACTTGGGAAGTTCCCTCATGGGTAATTTCTAAAACTTGCCAAATATCAAAAACAGATTTATAACATGATATTCTATTGAACTCATTTATAGATAAACCATAATGTAATGCATTCACTGCTTTGGCAATTGAATTAAACAATTTAATCTCTTCTCGAGACCAATCATCCATGTTCTTGGAGGGTAGCTCATAATTAACATGAATAGTTCTCCAAGCATCTAATCCTAGGGATTGCCAGAAAATACTCATCCTAGTTTTTCAATAGGGATAATTGTTTCCATCAAAAAGAGGTGGTGCATGAGTTGAAATCCCTTGACCTAGTGTGATACTAGAATCCATAAGTCTAGGTTACATGGTTAGACCTATTCCGACAATCTTGCTCTCATACTAATTGTTGAGTGAATACCCACACTAGAAAGGGGGGTTGAACAGTGTTGGTTTAATTTTAACTTTAATTCAATTTTTTAAAAATCAATTTCAACTTCAACCGAAACTAAGTGCAACTAAATGATATTCGTTAGCAAGTATGAAAAGCAATTATAAGCAATCAAACAAGGCAATGCAAACACAAGAGATTATAGTGGTTCGGCCAACACCGCCTACTCTACTATCTTGGCTCCCCACAATGGATTTCTAACCAACTCCTTTATAGATAATTTGTTTCCCTTTGAATACAACCGAGGACTCGCTTCTCAACTCTTTGAGAATGCTTCACACCTATTCTCCTAGGCAAAACACAATTCTACAAAGGAAACCCTAAGTCATTTAACCTAGCACACCTAGCAAGCTAACAATGGAAACCTAGTTTAGTAACAAGAAAAATAACAACAAATGAGCTAATAATTAAACCACACAAGTGAGCTCTCTTGCAAAGTCTTCAAAGCCTCCAACTCGTGAAGATGTAGAGCTCGAAGTGAAGCCGGAGATGAGGCAAAAAGAATGCTTCGAGTTGATGAACGATCGTCGAAGCTTGCGCGATGAAATCCACTTGGGATGGCTCAAGAACACTGTAGGAGATCTTCAATGAATGGCTAAGAGGCTCTTAGAAGGCTGCTAAGGGGTATTTATAACCCCTCACTTGGCAGCTCCACCCAACGGGCATTTTTTTGCCCGATGGGGACTCCCGGTCACTTGTCGATCGATCGTCGATCGACCGACTGATCAACCGCCCAAGCAACCACGGTAATCTGCCACGTTTGGGCACACTTCAGTCGACCAAATTGGCTACTGCCAATTTTTGGCTTCATTCGGTCCACCAAACCTGGGCTAAGTCTATTTCTTGGAGTTTTCTTCTTGCACGCTTCGCTTCCGGGTTCTGTTACCAAGTCTTGACTTGGATAATATTAGAATTAGGCTTGGGATATATACCTAGAGACATGTTACATGAATTCTATTTCTAACTCTAGATTTTCTACTCGATCTATGACGGAGACATTTTTGTCGATTCTTTTTTTTCACCGAATGAATTTCCCACGTATATTGTAACCTCAACCTGAGATCAAACACTTGATGAACTCATTAGAATAAGTTTGTTATCATCAAAATCAAGATGATGACCAAGGTTGAAAACCTTAGGCCAACACATTGGTATTCACATGATTGTGGTATTCATTCCGCATTCAGTTTGCATAGGTTGGTAGGCTTCGGAGTACGGACGTGTACTCCGGCCGAATTTTGGGGTGTGATAGATGTTCTTTAATAATAATATTATGTGGTTTGTTCTTTCATGGAATACAAAATTTGCTATTATGTGCATAACACTCATGTTATCAGAGTATAAAGTCATTGGATTCTTCACCACAATATTGATTTCATTCAACAATCTGATGACCCAAATTATCTCAACAGTTGCACAAAACAAAGCTCTTGATCCACTTTCTGCACTTGACCTACAAAGTGTGCTTTGTTTTTTGCACTTCCAGATAACTAATGTTGTAGCAAACTTCACCAAATAACCAGATACTTGTCTGCAAGTCATTCCACAACTTCCCCAATTAGCATCACTATATCCTGTCACCGAATAAGGATTATCTACAGGGTAAAAGAGGCCCAAACCATGTTCATTTTTCAAATATTTTAATATCCTTATTGCTGCCATGAAATGTAATACCCGCAAAATTTATTAAATTTTGTGTATTGCCTTCAGCGGGATGAGCGCGACGCATAACGACGCGTGCAGAGTTAATCACAGTTGGGTGCGAATTGAGGTGAGACCCTTGCTCAATCTAAATTACTTAAATTAGAATTAATTTTGTGTCAAATCCGAGTTAGGCTTGAGCCGAGTACGAGGGTGCGATCGGAGCTCGAATCCGACTTGTTTTGAGCAAGTTCGATCGAGTTAAGTGATGAGGGGCAAATTGGTAATTTGTGCAAAAAATAAATAATTAGAGTCACCTGAGGCGTACGGCTCCAAGGAAGAGACACATGCTACCCAAGGAGATGAGAGGGCGAGGGATGATCCAGAGAAGAAATCGGCCGGAGATCGGAGCCTTGCCGGATAGGATTCGACGTGGGACTTCTTCATCATCTTCCTTGTCCTTAATCCAATTATAGGTTAATTTTGGATATGTGTTAGTGCAAATTTCTGAACCTGGGTGCAGTAGTTTTCTTTGGATAGGAAAGAAATAAATGAGTGGAAATTTATCTATACATATAATATTGTTTATTGCGGAAATTTCCGGCTGTAGTGTACGGTGTTAAGGCTGAAATTTTATATGAAACGATGCTGAAATTACCAAGTTATGTGATGCTGAAATTGATATATATAAATGTGCAAAAATTTCATTGAATTGGGATGCTGAAATCATTTCCTATGTATGCTGAATATGGTAGTTCAAAGATAGAATGTTTTTCCATATTCTAGAAATTCATGCTGATTTCCTGAAAATCTATTAAGTACATGCTGAGATTGATTTTGTTGTTGGGATGCGAGTTTGCTGTGTAAAATATCGATGTAACCTATCGATCTTCCTGTAAGCTAGGGTTTAGGAATCTAGAAATTATTTTAATGACCTGAACAGTAGAGGCTTCTTGAAGAGAAAGGCTCCAAAGAACTCCTCCTCCTATCCATTGGTGGCCAGCCATCTACATCCTCCTTCCCCAATTTTCGCGAACCCAAATTGAAGGTGTTCTCTTCTTGGGTGTGCCGCATTAATCTTCATCTTCTTGGAGGAGTCCAAGAGAACAACAAGGTATCTTCACCTCTTCACTTTCGTTACGGTGTTTTCTCATCCTCACTCCTTCCCTCGTTGGTGTTTGGTTCTTGGTGGTAGGGCAGACCTTGCCTTGGTGGATTTAGAGATTGAGAAAGTTTCTCCGTTGAGCCACAACGAGCCCTATTATTGCGAGGTGCTTGGTGTGGACTATCGTTGGAGGAAGTGCACATGTGAGTCTCAAGATGGGGACAGGATCAGCTATACCAACCGCGGTTTGAGGTATATATTCTCCATCTTCTCCGATGTTGAATTCTTTAATATTGCTAAAGTAGATCGCTGTTTTTGGGATAGTTTGATTTTTTTAAATTTCTATTTCCACTTCATTTTTGAATCCCATCACAACAGTGGTATTAAAGCCACCTTTAGCAAATTTTTGGAATTTTTTATTTTGTGTTTTGTTCACGTTTACGAACCATTCGCTCCCTAAACGTTATGCTGTCCGATTTTGGTTTTCAAGGGTTTTTGAGTCATTTTCTTGGCTCCACGGTTCATGTGATGAATCAAGGTGGAATCCTACTATCCATATTGATTTTGGAAAGAATTTAAACGAAAAAATTCTGTGGGTTCATGGTTGAACAAACCCGAGAACTAAAAAATTCAAGATGTGTTGTTTGAACCGTTTTGGGTGGAAACGTGATCGGATTTGTGCGATTTTGGATTCTATTTTTTCCTTTCTTTTTCATATATGATGTGATGCATGAAAAGATGATTATGGATGAGCCCAATGTGGATGTGACTGTGTGTAAAATGTGGTTGTGTTGATTGCATGTAAATTTATAAAATTCCAGCATTGTAAATTTTAAATAGTGCTTGCGTACCCCTACCTCCCAATTGAGAATTCTGATTGTAATCCTCTACACCCTCTCATTAAACCTTTGCCCAAGGATTTTTTGGGGTCTTCTTCTTTTAGTTTTGTAAAATTAGAAGTTTAGGGGCAGATTCACAACGAGCACGCTTGCTGCTATGTTTTGGTGCGCGCACGGAGAGGAGGTGTTCGGTGCCTTGTGGATGACGGCTTGAACCCCGGGAAGGCACTGATGGAACTGGCAACCTAGAAGGTGATTTTGAGCAGCGCCTTGGTGAGACAGAGCTCCCTAAAAACCCTAGGATGATGGCCTTGGTTCACCCGGCGGCTCGGGTGGAACCCTTAGAACATCCACAATCATCCTTATTTACTTTATGATTTTATTTATTGCTTTTGCTTCAAATATTGATAGCTTAGATAATTATAATTGCATGAAGAAACCGTCCAATAATAATATCGGTCACGCCTTCCAGCGTTATGAGGGACAAGTGTGTCTATTGTCACAACGGGTTTGTTGTGCACACACAAGGCCATTTGTGCTAATAGACACGTTGCTCCTCATATGGCACATATCCCTTTTGTGTCTCTGCTACCGACTTGAACATGACTTACCTTGTTGAGCTACATGCAAGGAAGTCTATCAATGAGGGCTTGCCACTTCCAAACCGGAGGATATTATGCAATCACGAAAATTAGTGGGATACATGATTAATTAAAAGACCTCAATAAACATGCATGTAAAATATATGCTCATTCAAGTCTTTATTTTCTTTGTAGCATATCATGTCACCTTTACTATCGTTAGATTGCTTCATCGATTAAAATAAATTAACTAGACCAAATTACGTCGAGTGGATGCGAAATTTGAGGATCATCCTCATTTATGAGAATTTGTCTCACATTATTGATGCTCCGGGACCGATGTCACCCCTTGGGTAAGGCGATTACAGCGAATAAGAGAGAACAGCTTATGAGAAGCTGCAAGAAATTTGGAGTGAAGATAACACCACTGTTCAATATACAATGCTGGCATCCATGTCTAATGAGTTGCAAAAGTAGTATGAACATTTGGATACCGAAGCTATCCACGATCACCTCAAGTTGTTTTTATGGTGAGCATATGAGGACAGCTAGGTACAAGCTATCTAAACAACTCTTCCATCCAAAATGGAGGATAACACTCTTGTTAAGACCCATATCCTAAAACTAATCTATTTGATTGAGTAGTTAGAGAGGTTGGGGTTCTCCATGGACTGGGAACTAAGTCAGGACTTAGTACTCTAATCCCTCCCGGATTCATTTTCACAGTTTGTTAATAACTTCCACATAAACAAGCAAGACGTCTCGCTTCTCGAGCTCCTTAATATGCTGAATACTGCTGAGTCACAACTTATAAAGAGTAAGGACATAATTTTGTTAGTGGGAGATGCTTCTAAGGCAAAGTTATACTATGTTAAGAACAAAGTGAAAAAGAAACCCAAGAGAAATATCTAAACAAGGTTGTGAAAAGTTCTTTAAAAGGCAATAGTTGTCGCATGAACCATTATGATGATTGTATCCGACTGGACACATCTCAATTGGTTTAATGGTTTTGAATATTAATGATAAATATTTAAAAAATGCACAAAGATAAAACTAACCTCACCTCCTTCTGGCTTTTATGACTTTGGGCATTTCTGAACTGCAGTAAGAACTAGAGAAGTGTGTCTCAAGGATATTCTGATCGAGTCTTTGTTCACCAGAATTGGCTCGCTGAGTTGATTAGAGTTGGGCAACATAGGTGTATGCAGGCCGATAACAACTCAAGCCAGAAAAGGACACTCCTATGATATGATTAGGCGCGGGTACATCCACCTGTCTGGACACAAACCTGATACCTTTGAATCATTTAAGGAGTATGAAGGTGAACTTAAAGAAACAAATTGAAAAAAGTATTATAGACCTTCAATTGGATCGAGGCAGAGAATACTTATCCACTAGGTTTGTGAATTATCTCGAAGACAATAAGATTGTCTCTTTATGGACCCCTAACACAGTGGTGTGTCTGAAAGGGGGAATCACACCTTATTGGATATGATGTGATCCATACGTAGCTTCCAATCTATTTTCAAGGGATAAGCTATTATAGCGGCCATAATTTTGTTTGTCTCTCATACACCATATAAAATATGGAATAGCAAGAAACTGAATCTGAGACCTCTCATGATTTGGGGTTGCCTAGTGTATGACAAACTTGACCAGGTGCAAATGTTGAGGCATACCCTAAAAAGTGTTTTGGATATCAAGTTCTCCAAACTGAACAAAAGAAGTTTTGTTATCACTGTTTGAGAAAAGGAGTTTGTCGAGGAAACTGAGAGTGGAAGATATTTTGAACTTGGTAAAGTTCAGCAACGACGGATAAAATCGCAACAACTAGTGGAAAGTTCACAGGTTAAACCAATCCATGTAATTATTACTTCCCAACACTCTTCTACAAGACTACGTAGACTGCCTGAGTGATGATATCTAGCCATAGGTTATGACCTAGATTCAGGCAATCCGCGATCTCTTAATGGTCAAATGTCTTGACACTATGCGGTGGCATTATGCAAATCCAATCTGGACACAAACCAAGTACGAACTTTGGTTGACCGGCTTAAAAAGAATAACTCCTATCTGGTGCAGGTGGATCTTTAGGAAAGATCTGAGCAGTTGGCAAGGTGTGGACCTATAAGACCAAACTAGCTATGAATGAGATCAAACCCAGACAATAGGTTGTCTGCAATAAAACATTCTCACTAGTTCCAATGCTCAAGTCCATCAGGATATTTCTAGCAATCAGTGCGTACTATGAATACGAGATCTGGCTAGAGGGTGTCTAAACTGTGTTCTTCCATTATAAAGAAGTCTATATGATATAGCCAGAGGAGTTTGTATCCTCGGTTGGATCGAGTAAGGTATGCGAGGTTGGACCGAGTAAGGTATGTGAGGTGCAGAGGTCCATTTATGGACTATAGCTAGTATCAAAGAGTTGAAACATCTATTTGGATGAAATAGTCAAAAGGGTTTTGATTTTATCAAAAGTGTGGATGAACCTTGTGTAGACAATGTGTTTAGTGGGAGTGTAGTCATATTGAATGACATAAATGTGGGAAAAGCGTTCTCATGTTCCAATTATTTCCCATATTGATTCTCTATGGTACATTTGGGAAAAGCCTGCTATATGCTTGACATTAGGATCTATGTGGATAGGTTTGAAAAGGATACCTGGTTACCCCAGCCCATGTATGTTGATACAGTGCTGAAAGAGTTTTAGCATCAAAGGCAGTAAAAGAGGTTACTTGTCTAATTGCATTAGTCTTTCTAAGATGATGTCTGCTAAGACACCTGAGGAGAGAGAAAAGATGAGACATATCTATTATGCTTCGACAGTGGGATCCATCATACGATGCTTTGCACTTAGCTTGTTATTGCTTATACCTTAGAGGTATCTAGTAGATTTCGAGCAAAACCATGGAGAATAACATTGAAAAGCAATGGAGAACTCTCTCAAGTACTTAAGAAGGATGAGAGACATTTTATACGACAATGAAACCATATGATGGTATAAGGATACCTTTAATGGTGGTGCAATAAGAAGGAAAGTGTTCCTAGCTGGGTATCGTAACCGGTAAGGTGACTAAGGCTTTATGCTTTGCTACTTACTCTGCTGCTTATGATAGCATCGGATAAAGGATTTTTTCATTCAGTGGGAGTTGTTCCTGAGGTTGCCAGTTCCGCAATGGTATTGTGTGACAATACTAGGAGTGTTGCTCAAAGTTAAGGAACTAAGATCCCATGAAGATCATTGCTTTTCTTAAAAGGTGGTATCACCTCATCGTTGGAAAGAGGTGATGACTGAAAGACATTAATGTAGATTAAACTTATTACCACGACAGCAAATTCGATCGCCACTGAAATTTGGTATACAGATACTAGGATGATTGGCTAAAGTGCATGTGGGAGATTCAGAGGAATAGTGCCCTTGATCCAATCACATGTCGATGTGTTTAGGGACTATTCAAGGGTAATCAACTTAATGAGGCAACTTTTTGATCATATGTTGCATCTTTATTCATAAGTATTGTGATGAACCCCGTGATGAGATTATGCCAGTGAGACTTGGAATCCAGATGCCCATGTTCTAAATGTTTCTAGCCATAGGATCACCAATTAGGGGATCGGTGATTTCGGATAAATAGTACACTTGGTACATGCCCTACACGATAGGGGTAGCTGATCTCACAGTTACCTATGAGCTGTCCTTAATGTAGTGCAAGTGCTCATTAGGGAATGATTTCACTTAACCAACTTGCACGAGTAACACAAAATGGAATCCATACATGAGTTTCAATAGGATGTTCCTCGTGTGATAGTAGGTGCAAGCAGTCCTTGGAACTAAGGTTGTCATGGTTACCTCGTGAGTGATGACCCATTGCTTTGGTTCTATCCCTACGTGGCCCTAAGTGTCATGTGCCAGGTATTATTGGGCATGGGGAAGCATTCATGGAGGTTGGTGAGCAACCAACATGGAATCAGTTACACCTAATGAGAGATAATGTCCTATCTGTCCCTGCAAGTGTTGACTCGGGAATCTCTGGCCAGAGTAGATATGAAAGTCAGGAAGATGTTTTTGACATTTCATAATTGAGACGACATCTTGGCGGGTGAAATACATATGAATCAGTATTAGGGTTTGACACTTCTTCAATAACCCAATCGCATTCAGGACATTGTAATTGAGTGACTAAGTTGCACGGTAACTAATCACCAAAGGGCGTTCGATCCCTATAGATTGAACCTCACACTTTCCTGGTAGTCAGACACATTGCTAGACAACAATCTTGACTTGTTAGTGGAGTCTCTCACGACCACACTAAAGGAGTCTCTCACGACCACACTTGTGAGTGGAGTCTCTCACGGCCCAATGGGTCACACACGACAGGTTAACCTTGTGACGAACCTTATGAGATAAAGTCTGAATACGGCCCTATATGTCTACTAGCATGGACATGCTGCAACTCGATTACGAATCTCGTTTACGGAGATGATAGGAAAGAATGCACGAGGAAGGAGTTTCTCAGTAACCCTAAATTGTAGGGATTGGCACATGATAATATTTTATGTAGTTGATTAAATTTAATTATGAATTAATTATTTAATCAACTACTTGACCGAGAATGTATTTAATTATGAACTTAATATAATTTGATTTTGAATCAAATATACATGGTAGGAAAATTAGTTTCAAACCATCAGCCTGACTAATTAATTGGGGATTAATTTATTTGGATAAATCCTAATTAATAAGAATTTGATTTATGGAGATAACTCATAAAATTAATAGATATATGATTTATGAGGATAAATCATAATTCTATTAATTAATAGAAAATCGAATGATTTAGATAAACCTCTTTCGTATTGTTTAGGGGAGCGATTTATTTAGTTAATTATCATTCTTGTTTATAGGCTCTTAATTTATGAAGATAAATTAAAGTTTATATTTAATTAGATTTAATTAATTTGTAATTAATTATAAAGCCAATAAAATATAAATTATTTTTTGAGGCAAATCCCATACTCTTGTAGTCCTCCCCCCTTCTATATATAGTGGTCGAACACCCAATAGGGAGGGGTTGGTTAATTAGTTCTTCATCTTCTTGGAGAAGATTAAGGACTTCATTCTTTAGAGGCTTCTTGAAGAGAAAGGCTCCAAATAACTCCTCCTCCTCTCCATTGCGGGCCGACCATCTACATCTTCCTTCCTAGGTTTTTGTGAAGCCAAATTGAAGGTGTTCTCTTCTTGGGTGTGCCACAGTCTTCATTTTCTTGGAGGATTTCAAGAGGATAACGAGCTATCTTTACCTCTTCTCTTTTGTTTCGGTATTTTGTCATCCTCTCTCCTTCCCTCTTTGGTGCCCGGTTCTTGGTGGAAGGGCTGACATTGCCTTGGTGGATTTTGGGATTGAGAAAGCTTCTCCGTTGAGACAAAATGGGCCCCGGTGTTCGCTGCCCCTATTGTTGCGAGGTACTTGGTTGTAATATCCTAGATATTAAATCTAATTTTCATTTATTGTGTGTGTGTGCCATCTTAGCGGACTAGTTCGAGGTCGAGCCGAGTCAACTCATGGTCCGGTGCGAGCTTGCGAGCTCGGATAAGTAGAAATATGTCTTATAGAAATTTTTGCTTGCGTAGATAATTTTTTTAAATTTTGTATGCATGATTGTTTAATTATGTCGTATATGGATGTGTATGTGTTGGGTGTTTACGTGGAGCTTGGGATTAATTTAAGTTTAATTAAGCTTAGTGGGTTAGCGGGTCGAGAAGTTAGTGAGTAAAGGATCCGGGTTGAGGCGGATGCGGATTGAAAGAGGTGGGAAGAGTTATAAATCCCCCCTTAGGGCTTGCGGCTCCCTATTGGAGCCGCACAAGCTAATTGAGGAAAAGAGAGGAGCCACCAACCGCCCCTCCCTTCCTCTCTCTTGGAGCCGCCAAGCCTAGCCGCCTGGAGCCAGCCGCCGAGTTCTTCCCTTCTCCTTCCTTTCCTCCTTCCTTCCCTTTGGAGCCGAGCCAAGACGAGCCGCCGAGCCAGCCCCTCTTTTCCCTCTCTTCCTCTTTCTTCAAGCCAACGGCTTGAGGAGGAGCCGTCACCCCCTCTTCCCCTTCTTAAGTCGAGCCGCCATCTTTTGAAGCCAATTTCGAGGGCCGTCATCCGGGATTTCTCCTCTCATCATCGTTCCTATTCGGGTGAGTGGTTTTACCCCTCTTTCTCAGGTTTCTTCGAGTTCTTCAAGCCATTCTTGAAGGCTATGTTGATTTTGATTTTTTTTCGATGATCTCACGAATTCTCGTTGTTCTTTTTGTGTGTCGTGTTTGAGGAGGCCCTAAGCCCTCCCCTATGGGGCTCGGCAACCCTAGGGTTACCCTAGAGGTGCTCGGCCAAGGTGGAGAGAAGAGGTGCCCTCAAAGTGTTCGATGAAATGCCTATGTGAAGTGTTAGGTATTCTTGGCTTCTATAAATCAATTTGTTCTTCAATCTTGTAAATGTAAATGCATGCTAGTTATTAAAATTTTAATTTTTGGAAAATATATCATGTGTTTCTAGGATGGGTTTGAATTTGAAGGCATGAGGTTCTTGAATCTAAATTCTTGATATGAGTGCTTGATCGTAAAGGTTGATTCTTGATTATAGATAATTGTAGTACTTGATAACATTGTTAAACAAATATGATTTTTGTGAGATTTATCCCAATGCTATAATTCTGATATGTTGGTGAATTAACGTTTTAATATCTGTAAATTTTTGGATTTATTTTCATGCTATGCTGAAAATTTAATGTTGCTGGAATTTCATGCTGAGATGATGAATCTGTGCTGTTTTTGAACTGCTTGTTGTGGTGTCTGTAATTTACTGAGCATAGTCGTGTAACCTATCGTTTTGATCAGAAAATATAGTTTGGAAACATAGGTCACATTCTGGAGACGGTATTCAGGTTAGATACATAAATTTCGGGCATAACAATAAGCTAAAATAAAACCCTAATCTTGGTGATTTAAATTTTAATTGCATCATTAAAAATGGGCAAAGGGGTAGTATAATCTGTTATGAACCAAGAAGTAAAGTTTATGCATGAAAAAAAAATCACACAGGTGTATGACATTACGGATCTCGGAGTTGGGGTCGCGTATGGGAGTGTTGAGACGCTTTCCAATAAGGACACCCCTAAGATACCGTAGGAGAGACTTGACTTAGGTCATGTTGTGCCATGTCTTTACGAATGGCGGAGAGGCTCATTGAGGAGCCGGATTGCGAGCTAGGCCTGGGAGGTTGGATGGCTAATTCCCAACCTATGGAACAAATTCGGATGAGTTAAACCCGATTGTTCTGGTTTGGCCTCGTGGGATAAGTTTGGAGGGCCTACCCGATTATCCCTTAGGTGGTTTTAAGGAATAAGTTCGGAGGGCCTATCCGATTATTCATGTGATATCTTAAAGGGGTAGGTTCTGAGGGCCTACCCGATTACTCCTGTGATATCAAAAAGGGGCAAGTTCGGATTGGCGAATCCCGATTGTCCCTTCGCGTCTCATGGAGCAAGTTCGGAGGGCTTTCCCGATTGCTCTCGAGTTTCTTATACTAGGATAAGTTCGGAGGGCCTTCCCGATTATCCGAGTATGTGTTGTTGCCTTACGGCATGGTAGGCTTAGGCTTGTTGATCTTCACCGTTTGAGTGTTGGCTGCTTTCGGGCAGGTGGTGGCCAAATGGCCTATTAGCTGGTCACTTTCTTGTGACCTTTTCCTGCTTGAGTCAGGAGATTTACTTTACGCATCCTATTTATGATTGTATTTGTGTGGGTTGGTAGAACCACTCACTGAGTTATTTTGAACTCACCCGTTGTCGTTGTTTTGTTTTGCAGAGCCTGACCGGTGAGGTGGGCAGGAGCACTTGGCGCAGCTAGAGGGAAGAGGGGCTACATTGATCTCAAAGCAGTCCTAGTTTAGGGTCGTAGTCGAGTTTTGGTAGTTAGTCGTGCACTTATTTTTCTGTGTTTTGGAGTTGTAGTCCCTTTGGGGACATTTATGTCTTTATTTTAGATTTCATTGTAATTGAACAATTGAACTTGTTTTGTTATTTTCGCACCTTATTATTTTGCGAAAATTACTTATAATGATTTCTGGTTTGGTTTTCATTTTGAAATAAAACTCGTTATTTCTTTTCCGCTATGTTTTGTTGTTCAGTTTGTATGTGCAAGGTTTAGCCTGCGGGATATAGGCATGTATACCCTGGCCGGTCCTGAGTTGGGGCGTGACATTGGTGTGGAATATTGTTGGAGGACGTGCACGTGTGTGTCTCAAGTAGGATCAGCCATACCAATCGTGGTTTGAGGTATATAATCTCCTTCTTCTCCGATGTTGAATTCCTTATTATTGCTAAAGTAGATTGTTGTTTTCGGGATGGTTTGAATTTTCCGTTGCGTTTTCAATCCCACCCAAACAAGAGGGGGGGTGAATAGTGTGTTAGATAAACTTTTCGCCTAATTTTGATTTTATCGAATTCAATCGTTTCTTATATGTCACACCCCAACTGAGGGTAGTGTGACCGGCCAAGGCCTACATCCTACCCTGTAGCCTACTGTCTACACTGACATAAAGAAACCAGAACATGTCGACAAAAGAAATCTCAACAAAAGCTTTATTAAAAGTTTTCAAAGTTCAAAATTTTAGGGCCTGTTTGGTTAGCGAAACCAAGTCTGTTTTCATGGTTTCAGTTTCAGTGAAACCAGAACTGCTTACGAAAACGTGTTTGGTTTAATGTTTTCGTGAAACTGAATCGAAACCAGAATGAAAACGAAACCAGTTTTCTTAATAAAAATGAAAACAACAGAATGTTGTTTTCTGTGGTTTCGAGACTGTCGGTTTCGTTATCAAAATGCTGTGACAACTTTGTAATTATAAATATTTTTTTATAAAATTAATTAATTTAAAAATAAATCAAACTATATCGAATTTTTAAAAATAAAAATAAAAATCATCATTTTTAACTCAAACTTTTATCTTAAATTTATAAAATAATTAAACCAATTTATATGTAATTAACTCAAACCCAAATTTTAAATAACTCATTTTTCTTAAAGTTGGTCTATTTATAATTTAATCAAACCTAATTTTAGATCATTTGACTTGTTTTTTTTTTTAAATTTTATAATAACCATTAATTAATTTTTATATCTAATTGAACAAAAAAATCTTAAATTACCAATAACTTAATTAATTAAATCATTTAAATATTTTGTAACCATATTAACAAATATTTAATTTTGTAAACTAACTAAACATTTAATTACTACTAAAAATGTTTAAGGAAAATTAATATTATTTTTTATAATCAAATAAATATTTACTGGTTTCAACTAACTAAAACTGATGTTGTTTTTATTAACCAAACGCGTTTTCAGAAAACTGAAAACTAGAAACCAAAACCAAGTTTTCGAAACCAAGTTTTCAGTTTCACTGAAACCAAACCAGAAAATAATTTTCGCTAACCAAACAGCACCTTATGTTTTCAAACAAAAGAAGAAAACCAACATCAGAACAACTGAACGTCTCAAGAATCAAAGTTTTACAAACTTTTTCCAAAATACAACTGTCAGTGCAGAAGAAAAAACAACTACTAGAAACACTAGACTTTGACTCATGGACGCCGCTACGAGATATGGCAACACCTCCCGCCCACCAGCTGCACAATGTCGACAGGTCACAATCACTGCTCATGCTCTGCAAAAACAAAGAAACAAACAATGAGTCCACTTGGGACTCAGTGAGCGGTTCTAGCGAACCTCCACATAATCCTCAGTTAATCATGCATGACATATAAGGCAACATAATGTATATTCAGGAAGGTAATCTACTTTTAATGTGACTACTAACCCCATGGGTCATTCTGTATAAACCGAATATGTGAAAATCTGTCGTCTCGGCCTATCAATGTCCGAACCTCCGGCATCCAGCCCTTGGGCCTACTTATGGTAATAAAAATCCCGGCTACAGCCGGCCCTACCATACAGGGTAGAATCATACTAGCCGTCGGCCACATCATATCAAGATGTAAACAAGCAATCCTGGGCCATCGACTAGGATGGTCCACTAGTCTCCGGACACCGTCTGGGGTAAGGATAGCTAGTCCCACCCAACTGGGGTCTGGCACCTAGCAGGCCCGCTGGTGCACCATAAGACCGAAACACTGGCCGAGCTAAGCATTGGTCATTTCCGACCTCCACGCTGCTCGGCGGACCATCTCAAGCACATCACACAATCAATGTCCTAGGTTTCCTAAATGTTTACTAGAAGCCCTAGAAGTTATATCATCTCCTAGCTAAGTTTCCATTTATGTTGAGCATCTCGCAACGTCCTACATGTTATCTAACATTATACACTACCTTGGGTGAGGAATTCCATGTACCGACCTTGGAATTCCGCCCATGAACATTTTAGGACAGGATGTGTAATCTAAAGAAAAGTAAGCATACTTTACAACATCTACTATATATAGCCACAATATTCATACATAACAACTATACACTACCTTTAGAATTAAGCTCAATAAGAAACAATTTATCTAGCATGGAAAGGTAGCAATGAATTCAATAATGCATGAGATACTAAGCATGGTAAACTAATTCATCATTTCAAAATTTAAAGATTTAATGAGCTAAGGATGGTCATTAAGCTAGCATTCCTACAATCTCATAAATCAATAAATTTACTTACTATGGTTGGTGTTCTTCCTAAGTATCATCATGCCTCTATAGTTTTAACATTCTAACCATGGAAGTTTCCATCTAAAGCTCACCCTTTTCCTCTCCCTAGGCTTGGCCGAGCCTTGAGCAAGGTGAACCTTGCTCGGCCATGCCTCTTAGGGTAGAAAAGGGAAAAAATAATTTAGCTACGACCCAAATTCTTCATCTCCGATATATCTCAAATTCATGTGGACTGATTTTGGCAAGACCTATCCCCTTTCCCCATGATTTGGCAGCCCTAGATTGGAGAAAACGACGAGAAAACAAAATGATCCGGCAAGTATTGATACAAGAATCATGTATATACAACTACGGAAAATCAATTCGTAGGAAAATCGTGAGAAAACACGATCGTATCACCACTAAGGGTTCACCTCCCGGCCTCCCCCATTTCTTCAAATCCAACCACTCACCTTGATCGAGGAGGATGGAAGATCGCATGATGACAACTTTGAAATTTTTTCCGGCGACGGCGCAAAATCCCAAATTGACCAAAATCCCCCTCCTCCTTGCTTCTTCTCCCCTCTCTCCTAGGCGCTACCTTGTGCGATTCAAAGATGAGTCGCACGGCACAAGGATGAGGGGTTTTAATCCCTCATCAAACCTTCCTTAATGGCCGTAGACTCTTAATCATGACTCAACTAAACCTGAGCTCGACTTGGGTTCCGACTCTTCCCGCAACACGAGTCCACTTAAACTCGATTAAAGTATAAATTCATAAAAGGAAAGAGTCATTTGCCCAATTTAATTGCATACATCATTAGTCGAGTCATAACTTTTCACTCCAGGCGATCCTGAGTCTTGACTCGACTATCTCCGGGTCCGGCGCGCTGCACCAAAATAGATTTTTATATTAGGAAATTTTTCCCGGGTCTTACATTATAACTTATGCAATACACTAATTCGAATAGCAAGCGGAAGCAATAAATAAGGCAATTAAACACAACCAAGAAAGCAATGTGCGGAAATAAGTAAATGTAGAAATTAAGACGCAATCATAATAGGCAATGTAAACACGATCGATTTATTTTGGCCCCAATGCCTACTCCACTACCTAAGCACACCGCTTAGGATTTCCAAACTAGTTATACTAGATTAATTAGTTTCCTTACAAAGAGGAATTTACACATGAGAATCTCCGCTCTCAAACCGAAGGCACTTCCACACCCGAAAGTATTCCGCCTTCCTACCGAGAGTGCTCTCCCACCTCAACCGAAGGACAACTCAACTAATTCTAGTCAACTACGTTTACACCGGTGGATTTAAGCCTTAACACTAAGGCAACCACCAACTCAATCAACCTAGCACTCTAGGTTTACACACTCAAGAAATACAATGAAATTAACAATAAAATACAACACTAAATGGAGCAATAAATCAAAAAACAAATACTTAGCTCCAAAAGAAATGCCCTAGTCCTCTTGATGCCCCAAGATGATGAATTGATGAAGCTTGAAGGCAAGATCAAGAATGTGTGGATCAAGGCTAGGGTTTCTGCAAGATTGGCTAATTGAAAGCTTAGAACGTGTAAAAGATGTCTCATATAGGCTCAAAAGTACTCATGGCTTGTATTTATAAGCCATGAAGAGAAAGCAAGCAAATAGCCATCCCAACGGGCATTTTTCTGCCGCTTGGCGCCGCCCGATCGCTGGGTCGGTCGCCGGTCGACCGACAAAGGGACCAGCCCATCGACCGGAGCCCTCTGTGCTTTCTAGGCTCCTTTCGATCGACTAGCCTATCGACTGGCCGTACAGCACCGATACTCTACCTTTTGCACCTGTACTCTAAATTGAGTTTCAACCGGGTTCTTTCTTCGGTATGGGTTTCGAATTACGAGTTTTGTTCTTTAAGGGTCTTTGCATTTTAATGAGGATTTTATAATTTATCTAGACACCTAAACTTAGACTCTATCTTCCTAATGAATCCGAGCACGTCAACCAACGTCCTTTCGATTTTTTGATTTCTCCGATATTTTCGATCGCGGACGTCGATTGCTAACCGACTTGGAACTTGAAAGTATTTCTTAATGAAAATATTAGTTCCATGTTTGTTATCATCAAAACCAAGATTAACACCGAGGTTGAAAACCTTTGGCCAACAATGTTCAAACATAAGATTTTTGGATCGAGAATCTGTCACAAAGCATCTATATACAAAAGGATTCACAACAAGATATTTTGTATGGAATTGTCACTGGGAGTCACGTGAAGTCGGGACGTCGAGAAATCCTGTTGTCCATACTCATGGTGAATCTTCTAGTGTCGTTGTTTCTTTTTCCAATCCACCTGATCCTTATATAACAATGATTCTAGATAGTCTTGGTCGTCGATTCCATTTAAATGATAATGTTGAGTCAGTTACTGAGATGTCAGTGCCACCAGATACTACGACAGTTCAAGTCACTGAAGAACAACTTGCGATACAGATTGAATTGCTGAATAAGGAGGCTGTAGAATTTTATGAGATGTTGAAAGCTGCCACTGAACCTTTGTATGATAATTTTCCTAAATATACAAGATTTTCGGCAATGACGCAACTCCTAAACATCAAGTCCGATTGTAATATCAGCGGGGTTGCATTTGATTGGATTACAGGCGTTATCAATGGAATGCTACCTCCAGATAACAAGTTTGAGCCAACTTTTTATCAGCGAGGATCGTCATGACTTGTAGCGTGTTATAACAGTTATTTTGTTAATGGATATAAATTTCACACACTTGAATATTGATCTACAAAGAAGACTATGAATGTCGAGGTCTGCATCAAAGGGACAACGTATGTTGAATGTGATGTTGACTTTTACGGACTATTGGAAGAAGTCATAGAATTACAATTTTTCGAATGGAAATCAGTTGCCCTTTTTAAATATCATTGGTTTGATACAAGCGATAGGGGCATGGGAGTTCATCCAAAGTATAAACTTTTCGAGGTCAATTACAAATCGAAATTGGCTTCAATGAGCCATTTATATTAGCATCTCAAGCTGAACAAGTATATAATAAGCAGTATCCATCTTGAAAGAAAGATAGGGCAGATTGACGTGTAATCTGTAAGACTAAAGCTAGAGGAAAAATTGACCCGGTAGCTGGAGAGAATGAGCCGACAAATGACTTCTATCCAGAAGAGGATCCTTCCGAAGTGGAGCGAGTTAGTCCAATACTCGAGGATGATAACATAGAGTTAGTTCAATTGGAAGTACAATATATTGATAATGACAATAATGAAGTTGAGGAAGGACATAATGATGATGAGAGAGAAGAAGAAGAATTTGAAGATTCCGATACAGAAGGACATGAAGAAGAGTATTACACAGATGATGATAATGATGATGACGATTAATTGTAAATGTGAAATATATCTTCAATTATTAAATCTATCTATTAATCTAATTATATTCATATTTGACTGCTATGGTTCGAAAAGTATGTGCCCGAGGAGGCATTCCTCGCAGGACTACCCCCTAACGATTGTCACCTGTCACCCATGTATCCACCGTCCCTTCGTCTACACACACCATCCCCCAGGCTTTAGCCATCGTCGACCCTTCGTCGACACCCACCGATATCCCCTCGCATGTATCCACTGTCCTTTCACTAACACCTACTATTCCCCCACCTCCGTCCACCATGCCCCCACCTTCGGCCACCACCCCCCCACCTCCGGTCACCATCTTCCCACCTGATTTGGCCACCATCCACCCACCTGATCTGACCACCATCCCTTCAGTCGATCCAAGCACATGGACATCGAGACGTAGGCCACGAGGACCTAATAGAATTCTCCCTCCGACGCCCGAGGGAGAGTCGCGTAGACTAGTTAGTGTGCGTGGAAGAAGATAAGTAGATGCATTAATTATTCCTTATAATTTATTTGTCACAAGTCACTTCAGGACTTGATATGGTCACTTGGAGTTCCTAGTGATATCCTTTGGGTTGACTAATGCGCCTGCATCCTTTATGGATTTGATGAACCGGGTGTTAAAGGAGTACCTGGACAGATTTGTGACAGTCTTTATTGACGACATCCTGGTTTACTCCTAGAGTAGGGAGGAGCACTCCGAGCATTTGAGGATGGTCCTAGAGACCCTTCGGTAACATCGGTTGTATGCCAAGTTCTCCAAGTGTGAATTCTGGTTGGAGAGCGTAGGGTTCCTAGACCATATGGTGTCGAAAGAAGGGGTGAGAGTGGACCCCGTGAAGGTGGAGGCCGTATAGAACTAGAGGTGGACAATCACTGTGACCGAGATCCGTAGTTTTCTGGGGTTGGCTGGGTATTACATAAAATTCGGGGAAAATTTCTCTAAGATTATGGCTCCATTTACTCGCTTGACCCAGAAAAGGTCAAGTTTGTTTGGGACGACAAGTGTGAGGAGAGCTTTCAGAAGCTCAAAGATTGCTTGACGACAGCGCTACTGTTGGTCGTACCCTCAGGTTCGGGAGGGTTTGTGGTTTACTGTGATGCCTCTCGGGTCGGCATGGGCTATGTTCTAATGCAGTATAGCAAGGTGATAGCTTATGTGTCTCTTCACTTGAGGTTCATGAGAAGAAATACCTGACGCATGACCTAGAACTGGTAACATTGGTTTTTGCTTTGAAGCTGTGGCGCCATTACATTTGTACGGCAAGGCATGTGAGATGTACACTGATCACAAGAGCCTCCAGTATTTGCTTACCCAGAAGGAACTGAACCTAAGGCAGAGATGGTGGCTTGAGCTCCTGAAGGACTATGACTGCACCATCATGTACCATCCCAGAAGGCAAATGTGGTGGCAAATGCTTGAGCAAAAAATCCTTGGGCAGTTTGGCCCACTTGGCGATCAGGAAGAGACCGCTAGCTCGAGATTTGGCCCTGTGCTTAGATGGCGAGACAATTTTGACCGTATCAGATTCAGAGGCTTTGTTGGCACACCTACGAGTACAGTCCAGTCTGGTAGATATATTGCGGACCTCGTAGGATCAGGACGCCTTTTGTTCCTTGACTAAGGATCTGCTAGTCAGAAGAGGCGACGTTGATGATGGCTACAGAATTGACTCTGAGGGTGTCTTGAGATTCAGAGATCGGATTGTGGTGCGTGACATGGCAGAGGTTCGTAGACATGTAATAGAGATGGGCCACCGTTCCACTTACACGATGCATCCAGGGGCCACCAAGATGTACCAAGATCTGAGGCAACATTACTAGTGGAAAGGGATGAAAAGAGAGGTATCCGAGTGTGTCTAAGTGTTTGTTCTGCCAACAGGTAATGGCCGAACACTTGAAGCCTGCATGGTTGCTTCAGAACTTGGAGGTGCCCGAGTGGAAATGAGAGAAGATCACCATGGACTTTATGATCGGGCTACTAAGGTCTAGAGGGGGCAACGACTCTATTTGGGTCGTAGTCGATCGGATGACTAAGATTGCACACTTTATACTGATCAAGATGACCTTTTCAGTTGAGCAGTACGCTAGATTGTTTCTAGACCAGATTGTGGCATATAATGGTATTCCTGTTATGATAATCTCGGGTCGGGGTATTCCTGTTATAATCAATCTCCAAGTGTTTTGTTCTTTCATGTAATACATAATTTGCTGTATAAAGGCACTGGATTCTTCACCACAATACTGATTTCCTTCTACAATCTGGTGACCCAAATTATTTCAGCAGTTGCCCCAGATAAAGCTCTTGATTCACTTTCTGCACTTGACCTACTAACTGTGCTTTATTTTTTGCATTTCCAGATAACTAATGTTGCACCAAACTTCACCAAATACTGATATGCAAGTCATTCCACAACTTCCCCAGTCAACATCACTATATCCTGTCACCAAATAAGGATTATCTACAGGGTAAAAGAGGCCCAAATCAGGTTCCTTTTTCAAATATTTTAGTATCCTTATTGCTGCCATGAAATGTAATACCCGCGAAATTTATTAAATTTTGTGTATTGGCTTCAGCGGGATGAGCGCGATGCATAACGACGCGTGCATAGTTAATCGCAGTTGGGCGTAAATTGAGGTGAGACCCTTGCTCAACCTAAATTACTTAAATTATAATTAAATTTGTGTCAAGTTCGAGTTGGGCTCGAGCCGAGTCCGAGAGTGCAATCAGAGATCGAATCCAACTCGTTTTGAGAAAGTTTGGTCAAGTTAAGTGATGAGGGGCAAATTGATAATTTGTGCAAAAAATAATAATTAGAGTCACTTGAGGCGTACGGCTCCAAGGAAGAGCGATACGCTACCCAATGAGGCGAGAGGGAGAGGGTTGATCCGGAGAAGAAATCGGCCGGAGATCGGAGCCTTGCAGGATTGGATTCGACGCAGTTCTTCTTCATCGTCTTCCTTGTCCTTATCCCAATCCTAGGTGAGTAGTTTTGGGGCTAATTTTCATTGGGATTAATGGATTTTGTAGAGAAGAAGATTCTGGGTTTTTCTTTGAAATTTGTTGTTTCGATCAGTTTTGATTCGGTAATCATGATTCAATAATCTCTACCTGTTGAGTCCTTTGGTGTATGTTCTTGTGAAGTGAGGACCGATTTGTGGAGAATATAATATCCACACATGTGTTTCTTTAAAATGTTGACTTCTTTGGATCTACGAACGTGTACGGAACCTCATGTACATCATAGATTTACTGCAATAGCAACAAATCTTACTAAGTGCTTATGTGTTAGTGCAAATTTCTGAACCTGGGTGCAGTAGTTTTCTATGGACACGAAAGAAATAAATGAGTGGAAATTTATCTACAACACAATTAGGCTATAGAAACACATAATTAGAGACTAATTAGAGTTTTTGTTTCTAATTCTTCCGATTAGAAACTAATAAAGAATATGTCTCAATAGTTAATTTTATTTGTCTCTAATACTTCACTTTTAGATGTTAATTGTTAATTAGTCCCTTTATGATATGTATTATTTGCCTCTATTGTATTGAATAAAAATATTTTTTATATTTAAATTTAAATAATAATAATAATAATATTTAAACGTAATATTTAACTTAAATGATAAATTTACCATTACAATAAATATAACATAATATTTCACATAATTTTGATTTTAATTTTAATTTTTAAATCATAAATTTAACTTAAATAATAAATTTATCTATACATTTTCTACTTTTGATTAGTTAAATTTTATGTCTCTTATTATTTCCATTACATATTAATAATATATAGATAGTCAACACTTGTCCTAGTTAATATTAATCTTACTTTAACTTTAAATGAGGCAATCTTACCCTAACTTTATTTCAATTACATATTAACTGGCAAGTATCAATCTTACCCTAACTTTATTACCCTAACTTTACACGTGGCAAGTATAAATCTCTAATTTATAATCAATTTATTGCCGCTGGTTCTCTCTATTGCCACTTTGTTAGGTTATTTTTTTAAAAAAATACCCTGTTCCCTGATCTCTCCCTCATTTACACTTAAAACTAAAACCCTACCCTGTTACTTCCCATTGTCTGCGCCTATGTTGACCCCAATCTCTCCCTCCCGTCTCCTATGTTGTCCGCCACTTCCGTGAGACCGTGACTGATCCCAATCTCTCCCTCGGCGGGATCTGGTTCGCGACTCCCCATCTCCATTGTCTACTTCCCGTCGCCAGGATTGGATATCCATTCTCCATCTCCACGTCGGCCTACCTGCTTCTCCATCTCCTCGCTGGTATTGAATCTCGCCTTCCCAAGTTTTTCGCTGCTACTTGTTATTGCTAAAAACTCCACATCTTTCAGATCTCCATTCTACTAGTTTTTCGCCTTCCCAAGTTTTTCACCGATATTGATCTCCATTCTAAGTTTCCGTTGCTTCTTCATCTATGGGTTTTGGATATGTTCCTTTCCGCACCTTTTTCTCACCTTTTTTATAATTGCATGTGATGCTCCTTTCCTCTTCCATTGCATGAACAAGGTTACAATTAACATGCAAGTTAATTGTGAGAAGAAGACGTTATTGTCTTTGTTTTTCTTCTGTTGTACCAAACTCATAAGAGGTATTTGAATATTGCTCTTTCTTATTGGCTCATAACATGAATATTCCTCTTCTAAGTATAATATGATAGAAGAATATTGCTTATGTTGTTTTCTATCAATGATTACCTTATTATTAGCAATGCAGCACCTTATTATATTGTCCCTTATTATTAGCATTGCCAGTGTGCCTTATTATATTTTCCTACTGAGACAACCTTAAATTTCAGGACATTATGAAGGCACTGTTTATTTCTGCACTTATTGTCCTCTTGTTCTTTTGACAATTGTTATCCACAAGAAAAACACTCAGCTGCTAACCAAATTATTTGATTAGGTATTAGAAACCTTCAGTCTTTTATTGTAATGGTAAGAATACTGGATAAGCAGTTGGAGCATAGCAGAAAAGAAGACAAGTGCTAGAACTTTTGCTTTTTAAACTTCATTTGTTGGTAGAAAAAATATGAGATTTTCTTACTCTATGTTAAACAGTTGAAGATTATTAAATGAAGGAAAGAAAAGAAAGTTGATATTAGACATTCATGAAAAGCTGTTAAGACATTAAGAAAATTGATAGTAGACAATCACGAAAACCTGTTAAAACATTTGCCTCTCGTACAACGGTGTACAACGGTACAAGTTACCTTTTACCTGCTTAGTTGCACTGCCATTCTCCTTTGCCATATTAAGTTGATTTTAGATACAGCCAGGGGAATGTCCATGTCAATAAAGCATCTGTCTTAAAATAATCCGTTGGTCCAGGAACTCTATCCAGGTTGTCAAAGTCATTCGAAGCTTTCCTTCATCATCCAATTATTCCTCATTAAATGTGTTGGGAAGTGGTCTAATAAATCATTTACAATGTTGCTTGAGTTACTGAGAGAAGTACTTCCAAAAGGTGATACAATGCCAAATTCTGACTATGAAACCAAGAAGTACATTAGAGAGTTGGGCCTTAGTTATGAGAAAATTGATGCTTGTCCCAACGATTGTATGTTATATTGGAAAGACCATGCCGATGACTCTGAATGCTGCACTTGTGGTGAATCGAGATGAAAGAAGAACTTAGATGGTCAAAAAAAGACATCGAAGTCCAAATCTCAAAATGTGTCGTAAAAAGTCTTGCGCTATTTTCCACTTAAACAACGACTTCAACGGTTGTTTATGTCATCTAAAATTGTGTCCTTCATGAGGTGGCATGAGGAGTCCCGCACTAAAGATACACTTCTAAGGCATCCAGCAGACTCTCCGGCTTGGAAGAATTTCGATCATCTAAATGGTCATTTTGCGTCAGATCCTTGCAATGTTATGCTCGGCTTAGCTGCTGATGGATTTAACCCATTCAGGACATTAAGTGTTGTACATAGTACATGGCCGATTGTCTTAACACCGTATAATCTACCGACATGGATGTGCATGAAACAATCTTATATGTTTCTAACATTACTGATTCCTGGACCTTCAGCCCCAGGAAATGATATTGACATCTATCTCCAACCCCTAATTGAGGAATTGAAAGATCTTTGGGAGAATGGTGTGGAAACTTACGATGTGTCTAAAAAGGAGAATTTTAATATGCGGGCTACGGTTTTATGGACTATAAGTGAAATTCCTGGCTATGCTAATCTGTCAGGCTGGAGTACTAAAGGCCAATTTGCATGTCCTTCTTGTCATAAGTATACTAACTCTAAATGGCTGAAACATGGTAGAAAATTTTGTTATATGGGTCACCGACGTTTCTTGACGCATGGCCATGTGTTTCGGTGCCAGAAAAGATCTTTTGACAATAATCAAGACTTCAGGGTTGCGCCCAGACCACTTTCTGGGTCAGAAGTTTTGAATGAATTAGAAGGACATGATATTACATATGGCAAAAAGTCTACAAAATTGCCGCTGCCGCATGGTTGGAAGAAGAGAAGCATTTTTTTTTAGTTGCCATACAGGAAAGATAATCTTTTGCGTCACAATCTTGATGTTATGCATATCGAGAAAAATGTTTGTGACAACATACTTGGGACCTTATTAAATATTGGCATCAAGTCAAGAGATAATCTTAATGCTCGTCGGGACTTGCAACTGATAGGTATAAGGCAAGAGCTTCATCCAAACGAGCAAGGCCATCACAGGACTTATATCCCCCCAATAAGGTTCACATTGGATAAGAATCAAAAGAAAATTATATTCAGGATACTAAAAAAGGTTAAGGTTCCAGATGGCTATGCTGCTAACATATCAAGATGTGTAGATATGAAGCAACTCAAAATCTCTAGACTGAAAAGTCACAATTGTCATATTCTAATGCATCAATTGGTCCCATTAGCGATCAAAAAAGTGTTGCCGAAGGAAATTAGTATTCCCATACTTGAGTTAAGTTCATTCTTCAGGCAGTTGTGTTCAAAAGTTTGTCGTGTACAGGACCTTGATCAATTGGAAAGAAGAGTTGCATTGACACTCTGCCAGTTGGAACGAAATTTTCCCCCATCATTTTTTGACGTGATGCTTCATTTGGTTATACATTTAGCAGCAGAGGTGAAAATGGGCGGGCCAGTCCAATATCGTTGGATGTATTTTGTTGAAAGGTACATAGAAGTTATTTGATTTTCTTTTATAGACCACATAAGTCCTCACTTTCATTTAAAAATAATTAAAATAAATTTGTAGGTTCTTACATACTTTGAAGAGCTACATGCGAAATAGAAGTCAGCCGGAAGAATCTATAGCTGAGGGCTACATAGCTGAAGAGTGCGCAACATTTTGCTCGAGATATTTTGATAATATTGAGACAAAACTTAATCGTTGAGCGAGGAATGATGATGAATGTGGGGCTGACACGACAGTTTCTTCTAGTATTTTTCCAAGGATTGGTCGAGCACTAGATGAAGGGGAATTTTTCACAATGGATAACGATATGTTATCTAAGGCACATCAATATATATTAAATAACTGTGATGAGGTGAAGCCTTTCATCGAGTACGTTCTAATATAATATCTAGCGCTACAAAATTCATTTATGGAATGAATCATTTTTGCAACTTACTGTAGTACTATTATTTGCAGGAGACATCTTTCTCTAATGAACTGCCTATATCCTTGTGCTTCTCCTCGTTTCATCAAAAATAAACATAATGAAAAATTTCCTAGTTGGTTTGCAGAAGAAGTAAGTTATCCCCCAAAGATTTATTCATGTTGGGATTAATATTAAGAATTTTTTGTTCTTATAGAAAAAACAATTCAGCAATATATTTAATTTGTTGGTTTACCGGGAAGATAATGCTCATGAATTTGCTATTGATGAGGACTTAAAAGTTCTATCCTATTTTCCGAACAATGTTGCCAGAAGGTTTCAGGGTTTCTTAATAAATGGTTATGAATTTCACACCAAAAGTCTCGAAGAAAGAAGAAAGCGACAAAATAGTGGCGTAATGGCAACAACAATAACACAAAGCTTTGCTAGTGCAATGGATAAGAATCCCATTGATGGTGATGTTAACTATTACGGTGTCATACAAGATATTATTGAGGTTGATTATTGGGTGGATAAAAAGATTGTGTTGTTCGAATGTGATTGGGTGTCCAATGGCAGAGGATTAAAACATGATGAACTTGGGTTTACATTAGTAAATTTTTCCAAGAGAATGAGAGATGATGAACCATTTATAATGGCATCTCAAGCGGAACAAGTATTTTACGTTGAAGATCCCACAAATGAAGGTTGGCATGTTATGGTAAAAACAATACCAAGGGATTATTATAATATGAAGGACGAAGTATTAGGAGATAATGAAGATCCAATTTTAGAAAGTCAAGTACACATTAGTGGAGTTTTTGACAATATTTTGCAGAGCGACAATGATAATGTCCCTTGGATTAGCACTGACATTAATGGGGTAGTTATAGATGAAGCGTTAGGTACTGTCATGGGTGAGCAAGCCGACGAAGATTATGATGGGGACAATACTTACCTCGCCTGATGACGTCCCATGATATCTCATTTACTACAATTAAATAGCATATTTCAAAAATTTTGGGTATTATTTCTTTCCTTTTATTTTTGAGATAAGCTGAGTTTTTCTAGCATGATGATTTATTTTTTTATGCAATGTCTAGGACATTATCATTTTTTTTATGCAATCAGGTATGATGCTTTTTTATTGAAGTGAAACTGTAAAAGTTTTTACAAAGCATTATTTATCTCTTATTTTCCCTGCTTTCTCTCTCTCTCTCTCTCTCTCTCTCTCTCTCTTCCATTCATCATGTCTCATCTCCAGCTTGTTGCAAGCTTCACTACCTTTATAGAGTGGCTTACTTTCCTTACTGCCCAAGCCAACTTTGATCAAAACCAGCTAATCATAAAGGAGAGCAAAACAAATTTATGAACCAGAGAGAAAGAATCAGAGTTGCCACAACATTGCAGTAATTAATTACAAGAGATAGGAAGATTGAATTTTTTACAATTTAAAAAAAAAACTACATAAAATTAGAAGCTAGAGCAAGATATTTGACTTTCTAAGAATTAATAATTTCTTGATTTTAGTTAGTATTTTATCAACAATTTGGTAGACTATACAGTCTAATTCAGATGTGGCGTACTCCTCGCAAGACTACTCTCTTGAAAAATTCTCCTCATGGAGGATTTAGTTCTCAACGGCGTGGTGTACTTCCATCGTCACTCCAGGCTAAGCCTCCCCAAAATTTGAAATCTCAATTTGCTCCAACTTCTGCGAGCATATCTCAACATGGTCCAAGCCTGCTTGCTAATGTTGATCCTCCATGTTCTAACTCTTCTCCTGATGCTAGATCTCGAGCTGACCCCGCACATGTAGATGTGTCCACACCCGGTAAGTATAGCTCTTATTAGTCAAATATTATTTTTTTGAGTGTAAAGATTTGTATCTATTTTACTTCCATCCTGACATGTTATTCTTTTCCTGGCTGCAATTTTACAAGTGCCAGGCATCAACAGTTTTTGGAAAGCAAACCATTACTTATGCTATGTCTAAAAATAAATTCATGTGATTGCTCTAGAGATATGTAATTATAGAATAAATCAAATATACTCATTTTATTTTTCTATCTAGTGCTATCATTTACCCATAGTTGTTTTGTCTCCAATGCAGCTTATTTATCTTTCTTAAGCATGAAGTTGAGTAAAAATATGTGCATAATATGTTCATTCTGTTCTATTCTTATCAAGTGATGATCATTTTGTACATGATCATTCTGTTCTATTCTTATCAACAGCTTATTTTTCTTATTCATGTACATGATGATCATTCTATGAATGTAGATAATTTTATAGTTAATTGAAGGAGTAAATGTTGTGATAGGATGAAGATACTATTTTCCTAGTTAGTCTTGTGCATCCTGGAGATCTTGCGGCAAGAGGAACATTAATCACTAAGGATCCATCAGCTACAGTGACAGGCCAATCCTTAGGAAATGGTTATTCAGCAATATTTGTGGAAGTTGCAATGAGGAACGGTGAACCCATAGTTCGACCCTATGACAACTATAGTACAATTGGAGATGTGATTGGAAGAACTATTGCATGGCCCTCTTGTTTTGTAAGTTACATATCTTTTATATGCAACATATGGAATGTAAAACTTGATGGCTAGCTGGGGTATATACTCCTTTAGGATGATTTAATTTATTTAGTACATTTTGCAAAAGCATCTTAGACATGAAAGAATATCTTATCATTATTTACATCTTAAAAATCACCTACTTTTGTTTATAACCATGGAAGGTAATTTTCTATTTCCTTATTTTAGTATAAAATTAAATGTTAGTTTATTTTCATAGGTTTTAGAATTATGATAGCTTTGTTTGGGCATAAATTTTTTTGTTAGTTTCATGGTTCATGTTAGAGTGTCCTAATCTGTAGCCTCATGGAGTACTTTTTTTTATTTCCTTATTAGTTCACTATAATAGAAAATTATAACAGAATTAGAATTATGATTTCACCTACTTTTTTTTTTGTTAGTTTCATGGTTCATGTTGATATATGTTTGAAATTAGAGTCATATCATCTTGTTGAAGTTTTTGTTTCTATTAAAGTTTTATTTGTGGCTGATCGATGTCTCTTTCTCGGCACTATAAAATAATTTTTCTCCAATAGTAGACTACAATTAAAGTTTTGTTTTTGTTTCTACTTAAGATTTTGTTTCATGGCACTCCCAAAATCAGGTTATTGGTTGAAGATATGGGAAGAGAAATCAGTGAGGTATAGCAGATTATGGGGGGTGACTCTTCCGCTTTTGCATTATATAGAAGATTTAATTTCTAGAGTTCTTTTGGCATATATACTACAAAGAAGTGATTGGAGTATATATTGACAAAAGCTCTTTAAACAAAGATTATACATCAACTATATATAGCCTGGTTTCTGGCTCTTATTGATTGTGTTATCTTTCTCTTCTCAATGTCTTCTTCTATTTCTAGTTGAAGTGTTTAGGTGATTTTTCATCGCGCAGTAGAGGAGTGAGATTGTGTTCTTCATAGCAGTAAATAACTACTTTTACTATTCTTGATGTATATTGCTAGCCATCAGTGCGTAGTATGAATACGAGATCTGGCTAGTGGGTGTCTAGACTGCGTTCTTCTGTTATGAAGAAGTCTATATGACATAGCCAGAGGAGTTTGTATCCTCGGTTGGACCGAGTAAGGTATGCGAGTTGCAGATGTCCATTTATTGACTACAGCTAGTATCGAAGAGTTGAAATATCTATTTTGATGAGATAGTCAAAAGGGTTTTGATTTTATCAAAAATGTGGATGAACCTTGTGTAGACAATGTGTTTAGTGGGAGTGTAGTCATATTGAATGACAAACTCATGGGAAAAGCGTTCTCATGCTCCAGTTATTTCCCATATTGATTCTCTATGGTACATCTGGGAAAGGCCTCCTATATGCTTGACATTAGGATCTATGTGGATAGGTTTGAAAAGGATACCTCATTACCCCAGCCCATGTACGTTGATATAGTATTAAAAGAGTTTTAGCATCAAAGGCACTAAAAGAGGTTACTTGTCTAAGATTCATTGCATCAGTCTTTCTAAGATGATGTCTGCTAAGACACCTAAGGAGAGAGAAAAAATGAGATAGATCTATTATGCTTCGGTAGTGGAATCCATCATTCGATGCTTTGCACTTAGCTTGTTATTGATTATACCTTAGAGGTATCCAGTATATTTCGAGCAAAACCATGGAGAATAACATTGAAAAGCAATGGAGAACTCTCTCGAGTACTTAAGAAGGATGAGAGACATTTTATACACGACAAAGAAACCATATGATGGTATAAGGATACCTTTAATGGTGGTGCAGTAAGAAGGAAAGTATTCCTAGCTAGGTATTGTAACCGGTAAGGTGACTAAGTCTTTGTGCTTTGCTACTTACTCTGCCTCTTATGATAGGATCGGATAAAGGAGTTTTTCATTCAATGGGAGTTGTTCCTGAGGTTGCCAGTTCCGCACCGGTATTGTGTGACAATACTAGGAGTGTTGCTCAAAGTTAAGGAACTAAGATCCCATGAAGATTATTGCTTTTCTTAAAAGGCGATATCACCTCATCGTTGGAAAGAGGTGATGACTGAAAGACATTGATGTAGATTAAACTTATTATCACTGTAGCAGATTCGATCACCACTGAAATTTGGTATACAGATGCTAGGATGATTAGCTAAAGTGCAAGTGGGAGATTCAAAGGAATAGTGCCCTTGAGCCAATCACATGTCGATGTGTTTAGGGACTATTCAAGGGTAATCAACTTAATGAGATAACTTTTTGATCATATGCTGCATCTTTATTCATAAATATTGTGACGAACCCCATGAACCCGGGCAAATGATTCCAAGGCCATGATGAGATTATGCCAGTGAGACTTGGAATCCATATGCCCATGTTCTAGATGTTCCTAGTCGTAGGATCACCAATTAGGGGATTAGTGATTTTGGATAGGCTAGCGCACTTGGTACATGCCCTATACGATAGGGGTAGCTGATCTCATAATTACCTATGAGCCTTCCTTAATGTAGTGCAGGTGCTCATTAGGGAATGAGTTCACTTAACAAACCTGCATGAGGAACACAAAATGGAATCCATACATGAGTTTCAGTAGGATGTTCCTCGTGTGATAGTAGGTGCAAGCAGTCATTGGACCTAAGGTTATCATGGTTACCTTGTGAGTGATGACCCATTGCTTTGGTTCTATCCCTACATGGACCTAAGCGTCATGTGCCGGGTATTACTGGGCATGGGGAAGCATTCATGGAGGTAGGTGAGCAACCAACATGGAATCAGTTACTCCTAATAAGAGGAGATAATGTCCTATGTGTCCCTATAAGTACCGACTCGGGAATCTCTAGCCAAAGTAGACATGAAGGTCAGGAAGTCGTTTCTGACATTTCATAATTGAGACGACATCTTGGTGGGTGGAATACATATGAATTGGTATTAGTGTTTGACACTTCTTCCATACCCCAATCGTATTCAAGATATTGTAATTGAGTGACTTAGTTGCACGGTAACTAATCACCAAAGGGTGTTGCTAGATTGAACCTCACACTATCGTGGTAGTCATGATATGTTGCTAGACAATAATCTTGACTTGCGAGTGGAGTCTCTCACGACTACATTAAAAGGGTTTAGTGGTCGCTCGTAAGATTCGAATAGAAGTTGTTCTATAGGATCCAACTCTCCGTTATGCACAACTCACTACTGGCTTAGTGTGGGGCCCAATGGCGCACACACGACAGGTTAACCTCGTAACGGACCTTATGAGGTAAAGTCCGAATGCAGCCCTATATGTAGGCGAAATGGCGACACTAGAGGGGGGGTGAATTGTGTGTTTACTAAATAATTAGCCTAAATTCGATTTTAATCATTTCTTGATCAGTTTAGATAATTTGCAATTTAATGATTGGGTGCGAAAGCAGTAAATAATTAAGCAATTAAAAACAAACAATAACGCAATGCAAACACGTTAATTTATAGTGGTTCAGCCCCAATGCCTACTCCACTACCTAAGCACCCTGATTAGGATTTCCAAACTAGCTTTACTAGATTAATACTCGTTTCCCTTACATAGAGGACTTTGACTCGAAGAGTCTCACTCTCGACCTAAGATACTTCCACACCTGGAAGTCTCGACCTTCTTATCGAGAGCACTCTTCCACCTCAACCCTAAGGGACAACTTGACTAATCCTAGTAACAACTAATTTTACATAAGTGGCTTTACACCTAACACCAAGTAACCACTTATACCCACATGACCTAACAGCCTAGGTCTTACAAACTCAACTTCAAAGAAACGATAAATTAACAGTTAAAAATACAAGTGAAAAGAACTAAAGATAAAACCAAGATTATCTACTATTTTCCAAGCCTTGTAGCCTCCAACTCGCTAGTGAATGTGCTTTGAGTCGAAGCAGAGTTGAGCAGTAGTTGGCGCTTGAAGACGAACTCGACAGAAGAACAGAGCGCGCTGCAATTGATCTTTGGAAGGCTTAAATCCCTTCTTAAATGCTCAATAAAATCTGTAAGATTAAGGGAAGAAGTTTAAAAGAAGTAGATGAAGGTATATTTATACCCTCACGAAGAAACGATAGCTCAACGGATAGTTTTCTATCCATTGCAGGCTACCGGTTGATTGGTCGATCGATCGGCCAATCGATCGGTCATTCGATCAACGCTTTTTCTCTCTGGTACTGCATTCAGTCGACCAGTCGGTCGACCGACGCAAGATTCTTTGATCTCGCATTCAGTCAACTAGTCGGTCGACCGACGCGATCTTGCGTCTTCAGCAAACGTAGGTCGGTCGACCAATAGAGCTACTGCCCATTTTGGGCTTTGATCGGTCGACTGAAGCAGCTGCTGTCTCTTTTCGGCATTGTTCGATCGACCTAATTGATATGGAACCTGAAATATGTTCTCAATGAAATCATTCGCCCCATGTTTGTTATCATCAAAACCGAGATTAAGACCGAGGTTGAAAACCTAAAGCCAACACTATATGTCTACTAGCATCGACATGCTGCAACTCGATCATGGATCTTTGAGCTCGTCCAATGCAACTTTGGTGCACACGTTGATCTTCGAGAAATTCCACGATGAACCCGAGTGCGATGATCAATGTCCTTCCGATTTCTAATTTCTTCTGATATTTTCGATCGAGGACATAGAACGCTGATGGATAAGGAACCTGAAATATATTCTCAATGAAATCATTAGTCCCATGTTTGTTATCATCAAAACCGAGATTAAGACTAAGGTTGAAAACCTAAAGCAAACATTATATGTCTACTAGCATGGACATGCTACAACTCGATCACGGATCTCGTTTACGGACATGATAGGAAAGATGTTTCCTATAGGAACGAATGCACAAGAAAGAAGTTCCTCAGTAATCCTAAATTGTAGGGCATCCCTAAATTGTAGGGATTGGCATATGATAATAATTTATGTCGTTGATTAAATTTAATTATGAATTAAATATTTAATCAACTACTTGACCAAGAATGTATTTAATTATGAATTAAATATAATATGATTTTGAATCAAATATACTTGGTAGGAGAATTAGTTTCTAACCATGAGCCTAACAAATTAATTGGGAATTAATTTATTTGGATAAATCCTAATTAATAAGAATTTGATTTATGGAGATAACTCATAAAATTAATAGATATATGATTTATGAGGATAAATCATAATTCTATTAATTAATAGAAAATCAAATTATTTAGATAAATCTCTTTCCTATTGTTTAGGGGATTGGTTTATTTAGATAATTATCATTCTTGTTTATAGGCTCTTAATTTATGGAGATAAATTAAAATTTATATTTAATTAGATTTAATTAATTTTTAATTAATTATGAAGCCAATAAAATATAAATTATTTTTGGAGGCAAACCCAAGAACTTTGAATTCTAGGGAGAGAGTTTTTAGGAGGCCAGGTCTACTCTTGTAGCCGCCCCTACTCTCTATATATAGTGGCCGAACACCCCATAGGGAGGAGTTGGTTAATTAGTTCTTCATCTTCTTGAAGAAGATTAAGGATTTGATTCTTTAGAGGCTTAATGAAGAGAAAGGCTCCAAAGAACTCCTCCTCCTCCCCATTGGTGGCCGACCATCTACATCCTCCTTCCCCGGTTATCGCGAAGCCAACTTGAAGGTGTTCTCTTCTTGGTTGTGCCACAATCTTCATCTTCTTGGAGGAGTCCACGAGGACAGCGAGATATCTTCACCTCTTCTCTTTTGTTCCGATATTTTGTCATCCTCTCTCCTCTCCTCTTTGGTGTCTGGTTCTTGGTGGAAGGGCTGGCATTGCCTTGGTGGATTTTGGGATTGATAAAGCTTCTCCGTTGAGCCACAACGAGCCCCGGTGTTCGCTGCCCGTACTATTGTGAGGTACTTGGTGTGGACTATTGTTGGAGGACGTGCACGTGTGTGTCTCAAAATGGGGATAGGATCTGCCATACATTCTTGGTTTGAGGTTTATCATCTCCTTCTTCTGCGATGTTGAATTCCTTATTATTGCTAAAGTAGATCGCTATTTTCGGGATGGTTTGAATTTTCCGCTACGTTTTCGAATCCCACCCCAACAAGAGGGGGGTGAATAGTATGTTAGATAAACTTTTTGCCTAATTTTGGTTTTATCGAATTCAATCGTTTCTTATAACTTCGGCAATACACTAATTCGAATAGCAAGTGGAAGCAATAAATAAGACAATTAAACATAACCAAGAAAGCAATGTGCTGAAATAAGTAAATATAGAAATTAAGACGCAATCATAATAGGCAATGTAAACACGATCGATTTATAGTGGTTCGGCCCCAATGCCTACTCCACTACCTAAGCACACCGCTTAGGATTTCCCAACTAGTTATACTTGATTAATTAGTTTCCTTACAAAGAGGAATTTACACCGGAGAGTCTCCGCTCTCAAACTGAAGGCACTTCCACACCCGAAAGTATCCTGCCTTCCTATCAAGAGCACTCTCCTACCTCAACCTAAGGACAACTCAACTAATCCTAGTCAACTACGTTTACACCGGTGGATTTAAGTCTTAACACCAAGGCAACGACCAACTCAATCAAACTAGCACTCTAGGTTTACACACTCAAGAAATACAATGAAATTAACAATAAAATACAACACTACATGGAGCAATAAATCAAAAAACAAATACTTAGCTCCAAAAGAAACTCTCTAGTCCTCATGATGCCCAAAGATGATGAATTGATGAAGCTTGAAGGCAAGATCAAGAATGTGTGGATCAAGGCTAGGGTTTTTGCAAGATTGGCTCAATGAAAGCTTAGAAGATGTAAAAGATGTCTCATATAGGCTCAAAAGTTGCTAAGGAAGGCTCTCATGGCTTGTATTTATAAGACATGAAGAGAAGGCAAGCAAACAGCCATCCCAACAGGCGTTTTCCTGCCCGTTGGCGACGCCCGATCACTGGCCCGATCGACCGACCGAGCGACCGGCCCATCGATCGGAGCCCTTTGTGCTTTCTAGGCTCCTTTCGGTCGACTGGCCTATCGATCAACCGTAGAGTACCAAAACTCTACCTATTGTACCTGTACTCTACATTGAGTTTCAACTGGGTTCTTTCTTCGATTCGGGTTTCAAATTACGGGTTTTGTTCTTTAAGGGTCTTTGCATCATACTGAGGATTTTACAATTTATCTAGAGACCCTAAAATTAGACTCTATCTTCTTGATGAGTCCGAGCGCGTCGACCAATGTCCTTTCGATTTTTTGATTTCTTTGATATTTTAGATCGCGGACGTCGAGCGCTAACCAACTTGGAACCTGAAAGTATTTCGTAATGAAAATATTAGTTTCATGTTTGTTATCATCAAAACCAAGATTAACACCAAGGTTGAAAACCTTTGGCCAACAATGTTCGAACATAAGATTTTTGGATCGGGAATCTGTCACAATACATCTATATACAAAAGAATTCACAATAATATATTTTGTATGGAATTGTGAATGGGAGTCATGTGAAGTCGGGACATCGAGCAATCTTGTTGTCCATACTCATGGTGAATCTTCTAGTGTCGTTGTTTCTTCTTTCAATCCACCTGATCCTTATAGAACAATGATTCTAGAGAGTCTTGGTAGTCAATTCCATTTAAATGATAATATTGAGTTAGTTACTGAGACGTCAGTGCCATCAAATACTTCGACAGTTCAAGTTACTGAAGAACAACCTGTGATACAGATTGAATTGCTGAATAAGGAGGCTGTAGAATTTTATGAGATGTTGAAAGCTGTCAATGAACCTTTGTATGGTAATTTTCCTAAATATACAAGATTTTCGGCAATGACGCAACTCCTAAACATCAAGTCCTATTGTAATATAAGCGGGGTTACATTTGATTGGATTACAGGCTTTATCAATGGAATGCTACCTCCAGATAATAAGTTTGAGCCAACTTTTTATCAGCGGGGAACATCATGACTTGTAGCATGTTATAACAGTTATTTTGTTAATGGATATATATTTCACACACTTGAATATTCATCTACAAAGAAGACAATGAATGTCGGGGTCTGCGTCAAAGGGACAACGTATGTTGAATGTGATGTTGACTTTTACGAACTGTTGGAAGAAGTCATAAAATTACAATTATTCGAATGGAAATCAGTTGCCCTTTTTAAATGTCATTGGTTCGATACAAGCTATAGGGGCATGAGAGTTCATACAAAGTATAAACTTGTCGAGGTCAATTACAAATTGAAATTGGCTTCAATGAGCCATTTATATTGGCATCTCAAGCTGAACAAGTATATTATATGCAGTATCCATCTCGAAAGAAAGATAGGGCAAATTGGTATGTAATCTGTAAGACTAAAGCCAGAGAAAAAATTGACCCGGTAACTGGAGAGAATGAGCCGACAAATGACTTCTATCCAGAAGAGGATCCTTCCAAAATTGAGCGAGTTAATCTAATACTCAAGGATGATAACACAAAGTTAGTTCAATTGGAAGTACAATATGTTGATGATGACGATAATGAAGTTGAGGAAGGATAGAATGATGATAAGAGAGAAGAAGAAGAATTTAAAGATTTCGATACAATAGATCAAGAATAAGAGTATTACACCGATGATGATAATGACGATGATGAATAATTGTAAATGTGAAGTATATCTTCAATTATTAAATCTATCTATTAATCTATTATATGTAATCTAATTATACTCATATTTGACAGCTATGGTTCGAGAAGTGCGTGCCCGAGGAGGCATTCCTCGGAGCACTACACCCTCACAATTGCCACCTGCCACCCTTGTATCCATCGTCCCTTGTCTACACACACCATCCCCCAGGCTTTAGCCACCATCGATCCTTCGCCGAGACCCATCGATATCCCCTCACATGTACCCAATGTCCTTTCGCTGACACTTACTATTCCCCCACCTCCGTCCACCATCCCCCCACTTTCAGCCACCATCTCCGCACTTGATCCTGGCACCAGCCATCCACCTGATCTGACCACCATCCCTTCAGCCAATCCAAGCACATGGACATAAAGACGTAGGCCACGTGGGCCTAATATAATTCTCCCTCCGCCACCCGAGGGAGAGTCACATTGACTAGTTAGTGTGCATGAAAGAAGATAAGTAGATGCACTAATTATTCCTTATAATTTATTTATAATTCAATACATCATAATATAGAATTGTACTATATTTGGTGAGGGCTTGAGCAGGAGGACGTCCCACGCACGATAGCGGGGACGATCTAACGATTTATGCACAGGGCATGGCCTACATGGTCTCTCGTGCCCCGTGAGCACATGGATTTATTATGGCGAGAGTTCTCGGTACATATATTTATTAAATTAATGTTATTGTTAAATATCAATAGCTAATAATAAATTTATTTTTTTTGAAGGCTCATTATACATGGTTGGAGGACGAGACCACTTTTGTAGAGAGTGCATGGGAGCGTGTTGCTCGCACTCGTTACAACGGGCTACTTCAGTAGGCCCGTAAAACTATGAAGAGACAGCTGGGGGTCACACACATTGGGGAGACTCAGGTATACGGCCCCGAGTGGATTCCTATACCTGTGTGGGACCAGCTCATTGAGCGATGGGCCACGCTTGAGTGGCAGGAGGTCTCCCGGACTGCGTCGAGAAATCGCATGTCCAGGGGGGACGGTACGGGGGCACGCCATACTGGTGTCTCCGTGTCTTTTGTGGTGCGTGAGCGTCATATGATATGTATAATTTCCTTACTTTTAATTAAATTATATATTGTGTACAATGATACTAATGTATTTGTTTTCTAATGTTAGACACGGGTGGCGAAGGATGGCACCGTCCAACGCCCCTCGCTGATGGAGGAGTTTGAGCACACTCACCGTCGGCGACATGGGGTGGAGGAGTACATCGATAGCGGGGCCGCGATCATCGTTACAAGTATTTATATCTATTTGATTTACGTAATTTTTATTTTTAGTTTATATATATATATAGTATTTAAAATATAAACGTGTGTAGGAGACACACACGAGGACTGAGATCGAGCGCAAAGGAACGTCACAGGGTGACTTTGACCCTGTAACATGGGTCGAGGCTGTAGGTGGCTGGGAGCACATCACAGGGTCACAGGATGATGGATGCGCAAAGACAGATGATGGGGAACATATAGGCGCTCCTAACTTAGATTTCATCTCACTCCGGCAATCATATACCGATGAGGTTCAAGCCGTCCTCCTCGACCCAATCGACGCTCCCAACCCTATCGCTGTCGACTCCACCGCCTCCACCTCCTCCACCGTAGCCATCATATATATTTTAGTTTATTGTATTTTGATTATATTTTGATACTTGTCAGACTCAGTTTGAGGCTTAGATACTTGTTTGTTGTTTACATACTTTAGATTTGATATTTTGATACTTGTTTGCCTCCGTTTGAGGCTTATAGTTGTTTATATACTTGATAGCTATCTATATACTTTAGATTTGATATTTTGATACTTGTTTGCCTCCATTTGAGGCTTATAGTTGTTTATATAGTTTAGTTTTGATATTTGATACTTGTTTGCCTCCATTTAAGGCTTAGATTGATGATATTTAAGTAAATCTTGTATGGTTGGTTGTACTTATATTTGTATGATGTTTTGTGGTTGTAAATTGTGATTGTAAATTATGGTTATAAATAGATTATATCGTGAGAATGTTGTTGTATACATGAATATTGAAAATTTTGATTTTTTTTCAATTATAGGATATAACGTCAGCGACGGCTTACCCACAGGTGACACTCACTAGGCAGTCGCTGAAATTGTATCGTAATTGGCTGATGGCTTCGGTAGCACCAAATATCACGATTGCTAATAATATCACCGACGACTCTGAGCTACGGCAGATAGTTTAATTTTAATGACAACCGCCTAGGCCATCACTGATGTGTTTAAATTAGCGACAGCGCGTGCTATCGCTGATAATTACTTGGGACGGCCTCCCCCTACTGTCACAAATTATCAGAGACGCACACATGAGCAACGACTTTTTGCCACGGCACGAGCCGTCCATGATAGTCATCACCGACGGTTCAGCAACGGCACGAGCCATTGGTGACAGCGACAAATCTAGTAGTGGAGCACCATTCAGGGCAGGAGGCTACTTGGGAGGTAGAACGAGATATGAGGGTAAACTACCCCTTTCTAGTTGAGGATTTGATAAGTCTCTAATAGCTTTTGCTAAATTTCGAGGATGAATTTTCCTTAAGGGGGGAAGATTGTAATACTCGCAATTTTAATGAAAAATTTATCTCTTGTTTTAGCGGGATATTCCGGAGGCGCGTCGGAGTGGGTCGAGCAAATCGTCAAAAGGTGTTGGCCGAAGGTTTTCAACGTTGGGAATAAGCTAGGTTTTGATGATAACAAATATGGAACTAATGATTTCATGGAGAATTTTTTTCAGGTTCCATATCGATTAACACACGATGTCTATGATCAAAAATATCGAAGAAATTAGAAAATCGGAAGGACGTTGATCAATGCGCTCATATTCATCGGAAAGATTGAGTCTAGGTTTAGGGTGTCTAGATGCAAAGACACCTAAGGAACCAAACTAGTAATCCAAAACCTAAACCGAAGAAAGAACCCAACTGATACTAAATGAGAAAGTATAGGTACTATAGCCAAGTACCGGTACTTTGCGGCTGATCGACTGACGATCGTTTGCCAAGGGTTCTAAAGCCACCGAAGGCCTTCGGTAGATGACCGGTCACTTGGGCGGTCGACTGGCCATCGACCGACCACTGATCGGGCGGCGCCAACGGATAGAAAAACGCCCGTTGGGACGAGGTGTCTTGGCCTCTCTCTTCGTGGCTTATAAATACAATCCATGAGAGCCTTCCTTACCAACCCTTGAGCCTATTGAGACATCTTTTACACCCTTTAAACCTTCATTGCACCACTTCTTTTGTGAAACCCTAGTTTGATATCTCAACTCCTTGATATATAGCCTTCAAGCTTCGTCGATTCATCATGTTAAGGCATCAAGAGGACTAGGGAGTTTCTGTTGGAGCTAAGTATTTGTTGATTGATTTATTTGCTCCATTGTTTGTGTACATTATTGTTACTTACATTGTATTTGAGGTTGTGAAAACCTAGGTTGATAGCTCTTGTATGGTTGGTGGTTGCCTTGGTGTTAGGGCTTAATTCCAACAGTGTAAATGTAGTTTGCTATGATTAGTTGAGTTGTTCTTAAGGTTGAGGTGGGAGAGTGCTCTCGGTAGGAAGGAGGGATACTTCCACGTGTGGAAGTGCCTTCGGTTTAAGAGCGGAGATTTTCCGATGTAAATTCATCATTGTAAGGAAACTAATTAATCTAGTTAAACTAGTTTGGAAATCCTAAGTGGGGTGCTTAGGTAGTGGAGTAGACATTGGGGCCGAACCACTATAAATCTACTTGTGTTAGCATTGCATTCTTGGTCTTGTTTTATTGTCTTATTTATTGCTTCCACTTGCTATTCGAATTGGTGTATAGTCTACATTATAAGAAATGATTAAAACCGATAAATCAAATTTAGGCAACAAGGTTAGATAACACACTATTCACCCCCCCCCTCTAGTGTAGGCTATTTCACCACCATTTGGTATCAGAGAGCGTGGGTCGTAGATAGAGATTTTACCATCTCCTCTACATCTAGTCTTGATCTGAAAATAGCACTAGAGTTGGTAGCGTGTATACCACCTAGGTTCGGTGACTCTAACTTTGGTCTTTGGAAGAGTAGAATATATACATTCCTAAAGGCACAACATTTAGATGTGTTTAACATGGAAAAGATTCGATATATTGAACCTAAGGAAAACATGAATGCTTGGACCAAAGAACAAATTGATATGTTTTAGTTAAATGTTAAAGCTACGAATTGCATATTTTGTTCATTGGAAAATTGCATCTTTGAAAAGGTCATGCATTGCACTTCCACATTTGATATTTAGGCTAGTTTAAACATGCTATATGATTATGCCAAGAACGAAGAGATTGGCACTTCTAATGAAGGTAGTGATGACAATGGTCATTCACCTACCCCTAATCTTGCTTTTGATGCCCATGGCTCTTCTAGTCAAAGGAGTAGCTCCAAGAGCCGAAAAAGGAAGGTAGTGTGTCATGCATGCAAGGAAAAGGGGCACGTGAAGAAAAATTGCCCTTCCATGAAGAACAAGGCAAGGAAGAGGTCAAATGCTTCCACATCATCATCTCACTCAAGTGAAGCATCCTCTTGCAATGGCTATGAAGCTAATTCAAAAGACTCCCTCATGAATGCTAATGATGAGGTACACTTTTCTTATAGTCATGATAACAATAATGGTAGTATCAACTCATCCAGTTCTCATGACATGCTTTATGATGATGAATGTAAAAACATGTTTGCCTTGCTTGTTAAAAAATATAAAGAAAACAAAAAATTGAAGAAAGAAAACTTAGTCTTAGATCTCACTTAAATTATGTAAAATTAAAAAACGAGAAGCTAAAAATTAGTGTCTCTAATCCATGTCATGATGTTTTAAGTATTGACACTAAGGATTTGAAAAATAAAAATGACATTTTAAAGAATGAAAATAGCATGTTGAAAACTCAATTGCATGCTATTCATAAATCCATGAACAACTTAAAAAATAAGGTTATTTTTCTAAATAAGAAAGTTAATAATTTATCTAGTAATTCATCCTCTTAGCATTCTAGAAATATAAATGTTTCAAGTAAGAATGCTCATGCACATCATCATCTTTATGTCAAGCATTCTAACATTAAACCTCACGAAAAGATTAATGGTCATTGCTTTTGTTGTGGTATCTTCGGCCACACGATTTATGATTGTGCTTTTAAACGAAATCCAAGTGTTGTCATTTGTCATTTGATAAGAAAAGACACTTTGGATTCCTAGGCTAACTCATCCCCATGGACCCAAAGCCATTTGGGTACCAAAGGTTTCTTGTTCTTTTGTAAGGGGAGCTACCACACAAGGTTGAAAGAATTGAACATGCTGAACATAACATGCTGAGAATTTAGGATGCTATTGATATAATTCAGCATGCTGCATTGTTGGGTATACCTCATTTCATTGAGTTACAAACTTTATTTACAACTTTAGAGTGTCAGTTTATTATCTTGCATTGAGTTACAAACTTGGTATTCCTCATTTCATTGCCTCATTGTTTCTTTTGTTTTTACATGCAGGTAAAAAGGATGAAGTGCAAGGATCAGCATTTTGGAAAAAATTATCTTATGTATTTTTGAAACTTTGAATCTTTGAAACAATATAAATATTTGAATAGCACAATGTATTTCGAAATTACTTGTATACAATGGTTTCTTATGTGTGTGGATTTTAATGATGTGTGATTTCAAAAATTATTTTTAAGATTTCGTGTGAATTATCAAATTACTTATATGTGATTTCATGATTTAAGGATTGATCAGGTACACAATAATGAGCAATTGGTAGATTATGTTGGTAATTCCAACGGATATACCAACAAAAATTATTTGTTGGTCATACCAACGCTAGCGGATATTGTTGGTATTACCGATAGATATGTATCCGTTGGTATTATCAACAGATATATATCCGTTGGTATTACCAACAGATATATTTCTGTTGGTAATATTGGCAGATATTTATCCGTTGGTAATACCAACAGAAACATATATGTCGGTAATACCAACGAATATGTCTCCGTCGGTATTACAAACAAAATAAAATATCTGTTAGTAATACCGACAAATTAATTAAAATCAGTCGGTATTACCGAGGAGCCTTTTACCGATGGATTTTACCGATAGATACTCCGTCGGAAACAATATTACCGACGAATTTGGTCCATTGGTGATACCCTATTTTCTTGTAGTGTTGGCAGCTCCATCCAATGGGCATTTTTTTGCCCGATGGGGACTCTCGGTCGCATGCCAGTCGATCGTCGATTGACCAACTGTTCGACCGCGGCAATCTACCGCTTTTGGGCACACTTCGATCGACCGAATTGGCTACTGCCAATTTTTGGCTTCATTCGATCGACCGACCGGTCGACCAAACCTGGGCTAAGACTATTTCTTTGAGTTTTCTTCTTGCGCGCTTCGCTTCCGGGTTCCGTTACCAAGTCTTGACTTGGATAATATTACAATTTGGCTTGGGATATATACCTAGAGACATATTACATGAATTCTATTTCTAACTCTAGATTTTCTACTCGATATATGACGGAGCCATTTTTGTCGGTTCTTGTTTTTCTCCAAACGAACTTCCCACGCATATTGTAACCTCAACCTGAGATCAAACACTTGATGAACTCATTAGAATAAGTTTGTTATCATCAAAATCAAGATGATGATCAAGGTTGAAAACCATAGGCCAACACATTGGTATTCACATGATTGTGGTATTCATTCCACATTCAGTTTGCATAGGTTGGTAGGCTTCGGAGTACGGACGTGTACTCCGGCCAAATTTTGGGGTGTGATAGATGTTCTTTAATAATAATATTAAGAATAATGTAAGTTACACAAAAATAGTTAATGCTATTGTTAAAATCATATATAAAGAAAAACTGCACCAATTATGATTAAATAATATGATTAAGTTAGAAGACTAAATCTTAAAAATTCAACATGTAAATATATGCATATGAAAAATTTAATAAAATATCTATAATAATTATAATAATATATATTCTAGATTGGCAAATGTACGTTAATCCATGTTTGAACGATGATATTAGTCCCTTATGTCATTATGTGTGCATACTTTGCTTCAAAGTCTATCATTTATTGTGTTTATACAAAAATTAGATTTCATAAATTTCAACTGAAAGCCTATAAAACACGTTCCTCGTATTAAAGGCTTGTATTGCGTTAACACGACTATTCTATATTTATATTACCCAAATAGAAGGATAATAAGTCACTGAAAATAGAAATAATCTTTTGACTAAAACACTTGATCAACATGGATGCAAGGAGCTTTTTTCAAAGACTATTCACTATTTTTTTCTTCTTATCTATGTCATTGATTTCATCTCCAATAGTAGCGACTACTGAGATCGCTTCTACATCACCACTCTCGATATGATTTCAAAAATGTTTTTGATTTTGATTTTCGATCTCTTCGGACCTTGGTGGCTTATAACGGGCATGAGGGACCTTACGGTTCTAACCCGTAGGCTCATTGTGACATTTCGATTTTCAACCAATAGGATGGGTTGGAGATCTTACTTTTCAAAAATTTATATTTTGAAATCTCTCGATTCATTTCGGACTCATGATAATTTACCTTGAAACGGATTTCAAACTATTTAACAAAGTGAACTCTGAAAATGATACTTGATTTTTCTCTTTGCTATTTGGTTTGGTTGCTTTCTAGTAGCTTTAGTTTCATTAAATCTACTAATGAAGTCTACTTATAAATTGAGAATGTTAATGAAAAGCTATGCTATCATGAAGAAAATTGGAAAGTAAATGAAAAGTTTGGGAAAAATTTTCTAGAATGATGTATGATTTTGTTTTTGCAAAAATCATATTATAATACTTGAATATTCATGCATTAATGATGTCTCTATACTCATGATTAATTTTGCATGATAGATCTATGAAATTTCATTAGTAGGTAAAATTTCGATACTTAGGCAATTTCATGATGCTGATATTGAATAAAATTGGACTAGGATAAAATTCCTTATTAGAGACCTCATTTTGAATAAATAATTATAAATATGTTTAGATACACATATGACATGATTCTAGGTGTTCAAACTTGAAAATTCATATGTAGATGAACAAATTCATTACTAGATCACTTTAGAGGACTTAAACTTGAAAAAGTTTGACCCAAGTCAACAAATCGACTTGGACACTTCATTTTAAGTCCAAACTTCATAAACATATTTAGGAATAGGTAATGATAACATGCCAACGTTCAAATTTTCAATTTGTAAGCGTAATGAGGCATTTTCTGTCACGTCCCAAAAACCAAGTCACGCGACCGACCGGACTGGGGACAAGCACCCCGAAGCCTAGACCACATAACCACATCATGCATGTGAAATATCAACTCAGATTAACACAAACACAAATATTCAATTATAGAAGGTAGCAATCCACATACTAGACCAAATGCATAAAGCTACATAACTAAGGTTCAAGTGTTAATACTATACAAGGTTCACATGCTCGAAAACAAACTACATGACTCGACCAAGACTCGACTACACCAACGGGTTTCACAAGATCGCCACCAGAGTCTGCCGCCACCAACCGCGCCATACGTCAATGATCACTCTACAAAACAAGGCCAAGAAAAGAATAGTGAGTTCAAAAGAACTCAGTGAGTGGCCGTTCGGCCATCACCAAGCTAAACCACATGAATAAATACATTAAATAATTTAATGCTCATTCAACTGATATGAAACATAACAATGATTTGCATTAGTCATCTCGTGCGCTACATGCACCACTCGGCCCGATCCGGCCCAAATGAACAAACCTCAAAATAGTCGCCTACAACTCGTAGGTTGCTCACTAGGCTGGCCACCCTAGCGAACTCCCTGCCTCGGTCTCACTGAGCTAGGAAGGACCTTTAGTATCAGTGCCCAAAACATGGTCGGGAAAGGCCCTCTGAATAATGCCACTCGGGTCAGTCGTCGGCGTGGCTCACTAACGTATATCTCGACCATGAATCAACTCGTGTGCACTGCACACCACTCGGCCATCACATGTACATCCACAAACATGCCCACTAAGTGGACTAATTTACATATCTATAAAGAGGTGGATTACTCGAGTAGATACGACATAATGTACATTTCGCAGTGCTCGCTCGGTAGCACCCGCTCGGCCACCACTCTGCCCAATTCATTATTCACCGCCATATCACCCACCGTTAACACCTCAATAGTTTACCTTACCATTTTCTATTCAATGGAATTTAACATCCGTGGCAGGTCGTCATGTAGCGAAAATGCCAACGTTCTGTCGAATAGTTTCCGCACGACGTACCTTTCCGCCACCGCCATTTCTCGTTCGAAATCTCATCCGAACTCGCAAAAATTCCCAAACAAAGTAAAGGGATGCCATATCTGCCATATCTCATATTTCTATTTTACCCAAGCCTCGCGGAAATTTCAGCCTGTAAGCCGAAATTTCAGCCCACTATAGTGTGACATTCCCTCATTTTCATCCGAGAGCATATACTCTCTCGCGAGGGTGGAAATAACCAATTAACCTGATGTTCTTTTAGGTTCAACTAATAACATCCATGACAAGCCACGAGGTGACATCCCTGACTCGCAACTCGACCAATTCAACAAGCAAGCCGTAAATTTCAGCCTACTTTACCAGTCCGGTTACAACACGTACACAATTGAACATCACTCGATATGGTACTCACAATTCATACAATATCTTGTACATAAAGATCGATATACTACACTGGCAGTTTACAGCATGTATAAAATGAATCTAGTGCGTATAGAAATAACTTCGGCATGTATATCTTACCACACATCAATTTCAGCCTAACTTATCATACTATGAAAAATTCAGATTAAAGCGTATGATATACTCCAAAAATTTTCATATGAATGTATGCTAAGTGTTCATCAAACCATGTCATCTACGCATATAATTTCAGCATTTCAGTGTACTCACAATCTCAAGAATATAAGCCAGAACATGAACATTGGACTTGATTGGCCTACAAATTGTGTTACTATTATCAAAATGTGTAAGTTGTACTTTTGGAAGTCTTCATAATCGATCAAGATAAAGATGTCAATTGTGAGAGCACCAAATATTTTCATGCTTAATGATAAATGTGATACCATGGGAAATGGTCATCATGGATCAGCATAAACCAGCATGAACAATGATTCCTTATGAATTTTCCATTTTTCCATAATTTTTTCTTATCTTGGATGTAATTTCTTATTAACCTGCCACCTTCTTGATTTATATTGCAACAATACTTTTTTAAAAGTAGTACCATAATCAAATATCTCATGTATGTTTCTTTGACCAAACAACACGGTCTTCCAAAAGTTATGCACTTTCTTAACCCAAATACAAAGATCAAATGTATTGACACCTGAAACATCCAAGTTCAATAGAACAATAGAAGTGCTCAAGGGCCAAAGCAGAGAAGCCCGAAAGGTCTTCACACATGCATCCGAACAACAAGAATTTCTCCATTAAACAAAGTCCAGATTGATCACAGTAAAAATAAGAACTCCAGCACTAAATCCAACAACTTAATAAAGCCCCCAATATTTATATATACACCACACAAACCAAACAAACAATAAAACCAGTTCATCCTCACCAAGATCATTCTAATATGCGTCCCACATTCAAATAGCAAAAACGACACGCAATCAAAAAGGGGAAACAAAATGGAGGGGGAAAAATAAATAGCGGCACCAGATTTGACTTCCACTAGAGACAAGATCGACCCTTTCTCGAGAGAGAAATCAACATACTCAAACATAAACCTTCAAAAAAATCACAGATTCTATATATCTATCACGAGGAAGAAACCCAATCTAACCACTCACTTGGGGAGGGAATCAAGGAGAAGAAGACGATGACGATGCCTCGCGATGACGGCAACCGGCGACGGCGAAGATCTGATCACAAGGGAGTAGCGCCTCCTCCCTCTTGTCTTGGGCGACGTTTGGCTCTTCCTAGAGCAGTCCCGTCGACCAAGGCCACATATGCAATTATATTATTTTTTTGAAATTTACCTATTTGCCCCTCTTGACTTAAGTGAACCATAAATCGGTCTATACTCGTCCGAATCGAGTTCCAATCGGACCCCCGGACTCGACTCGAGTCCAACTCATATCAAATCTCCAAACCAACTTAAGTAACATAATTTTACTCGCGCATAAGGTTTGTATTTTAATCTTCGAAGAAATTTTTATCATTTTCTAGAAGTTCAACCTTCATTCTTGACTCATTACAAGAAAGCAAAACATCATCATTATCTTGTTCTAGCATTTTATTTTCCTTTTTATGTGCCTAGAATCTTTTTCTAGCACTACTAAATTCTTCATACATATGCTCAATTTCATTTTCTAATTCTACTTGTGTAAAGATATTACCACCAATAGTAGTAGTGGGTACCTCATTATCCTTCATCATGAAACAAAGGTTTGCATTCTCCCTTAAACTTTCTTCCCCACTTGAAGGTGGTGATGACTCGCTTACATCCCAAGTAGCCATTAGTGCTTTCTTCTTCATCCTTTTTCCTTTATCTGTCTTTGTGGATGATGAGGAGGTGAGCTTGGTCTTAGGACAATCGCTCTCCAAGTGTCCGGGATTGTTGCATTGGAAGCACATGATTCTATTTTTGCCCTTCTTCTTCTTGAGAGGCTTTCCCATTAGCTCCATCAACATCCGTCCGAGATGAATCATATCTTCGTGGTACTCGGATCCTTCATTCTCCGATGATGATGATGATGATGATGATGATGTCCTATCACCAAATGATGCTTTTAAGACAATATTCTTGCCTTTGGGGGCATCTTCCTCATCGGTCATGAGGGAACCAATGAGTTCGGTGATCTTCATGGTGCCAAGACTCTTGGCCTCCATGATAGCAACCCCCTTTGGCCGAGCACGAGGGTGCGATCGGAGCTCGAATCTGACTCGTTTTGAGCAAGTTCGATCGAGTTAAGTGATGAGGGGCAAATTGGTAATTTGTGCAAAAAATAAATAATTAGAGTCACCTGAGGCGTACGGCTCCAAGGAAGAGATGCATGCTACGCAAGGAGATGAGAGGGCGAGGGATGATCCAGAGAAGAAATCGGCCGGAGATCGGAGCCTTGTCGGATAGGATTCGACCTGGGACTTCTTCATCATCTTCCTTGTCCTTAATCCAATTCTAGGTTAATTTTGGATATGTGTTAGTGCAAATTTCTGAACCTGGGTGCAGTAGTTTTCTTTGGATAGGAAAGAAATAAATGAGTGGAAATTTATCTATACATATAATATTGTTTATTGCGGAAATTTCCGGCTGTAGTGTACGGTGTTAAGGCTGAAATTTTATATGAAACGATGCTGAAATTACCAAGTTATGTGATGCTGAAATTGATATATATAAATGTGCAAAAATTTCATTGAATTGGGATGCTGAAATCATTTCCTATGTATGCTGAATATGGTAGTTCAAAGATAGAATGTTTTTCCATATTCTAGAAATTCATGCTGATTTCCTGAAAATCTATTAAGTACATGCTGAGATTGATTTTGTTGTTGGGATGCGAGTTTGCTGTGTAAAATATCGATGTAACCTATCGATCTTCCTGTAAGCTAGGGTTTAGGAATCTAGAGATTATTTTAATGACCTGAACAGTAGAGGCTTCTTGAAGAGAAAGGCTCCAAAGAACTCCTCCTCCTATCCATTGGTGGCCAGCCATCTACATCCTCCTTCCCCAATTTTCGCGAACCCAAATTGAAGGTGTTCTCTTCTTGGGTGTGCCGCATTAATCTTCATCTTCTTGGAGGAGTCCAAGAGAACAACAAGGTATCTTCACCTCTTCCCTTTCGTTACGGTGTTTTCTCATCCTCACTCCTTCCCTCGTTGGTGTTTGGTTCTTGGTGGTAGGGCAGACCTTGCCTTGGTGGATTTAGAGATTGAGAAAGTTTCTCCGTTGAGCCACAACGAGCCCTATTATTGCGAGGTGCTTGGTGTGGACTATCGTTGGAGGAAGTGCACATGTGAGTCTCAAGATGGGGACAGGATCAGCTATAACAACAGCGGTTTGAGGTATATATTCTCCATCTTCTCCGATGTTGAATTCTTTAATATTGCTAAAGTAGATCGCTGTTTTTGGGATAGTTTGATTTTTTTAAATTGCTATTTCCGCTTCATTTTTGAATCCCATCACAACAGTGGTATTAGAGCCACCTTTAGCAAATTTTTAGAATTTTTTATTTTGTGTTTTGTTCACGTTTACGAACCATTCGCTCCCTAAACGTTATGCTGTCTGATTTTGGTTTTCAAGGGTTTTTGAGTCATTTTCTTGGCTCCACGGTTCATGTGATGAATCAAGGTGGAATCCTACTATCCATATTGATTTTGGAAAGAATTTAAACGAAAAAATTCTGTGCGTTCATGGTTGAACTGACCCGAGAACTAAAAAATTCAAGATGTGTTGTTTGAACCGTTTTGGGTGGAAACGTGATCGGATTTGTGCGATTTTGGATTCTATTTTTTCCTTTCTTTTTCATATATGATGTGATGCATGAAAATATGATTATGGATGAGCCCAATGTGGATGTGACTGTGTGTAAAATGTGGTTGTGTGATTGCATGTAAATTTATAAAATTCAAGCATTGTAAATTTTAAATAGTGCTTGCGTACCCCTACCTCCCAATTGAGAATTCTGATTGTAATCCTCTACACCCTCTCATTAAACCTTTGCCCAAGGATTTTTTGGGGTCTTCTTCTTTTAGTTTTGTAAAATTAGAAGTTTAGGGGCAGATTCACAACGAGCACGCTTGCTGCTATGTTTTGGTGCGCGCACGGAGAGGAGGTGTTCGGTGCCTTGTGGATGACGGCTTGAACCCCGGGAAGGCACTGATGGAACTTGCAACCTAGAAGGTGATTTTGAGCAGCGCCTTGGCGAGACAGAGCTCCCTAAAAACCCTAGGATGATGGCCTTGGTTCACCCGGCGGCTCGGGTGGAACCCTTAGAACATCCACAATCATCCTTATTTACTTTATGATTTTATTTATTGCTTTTGCTTCAATTATTGATAGCTTAGATAATTATAATTGCATGAAGAAACCCTCCAATAATATTGAGTCCGAATAGCTAAGATATTAAGGATATCGGTCACGCCTTCCGTCGTTATGAGGGACAAGTGTGTCTATTGTCACAACGGGTTTGTTGTGCACACACAAGGCCATTTGTGCTAATAGACACGTTGCTCCTCATATGGCACATATCCCTTTTGTGTCTCTGCTACCGGCTTGAACATGACTTACCTTGTTGAGCTACATGCAAGGAAGTCTATCAATGAGGGCTTGCCACTTCCAAACCGGAGGATATTATGGAATCGCGAAAATTAGTGGGATACATGATTAATTAAAAGACCTCAATAAACATGCATGTAAAATATCTGCTCATTCAAGTCTTTATTTTCTTTGTAGCATATCATGTCACATTTACTATAGTTAGATTGCTTCATCGATTAAAATAAATTAACTAGACCAAATTACGTCGATTGGATGCGAAATTTGAGGATCATCCTCATTTATGAGAATTTGTCTCACATTATTGATGCTCCAGGACCGATGTCACCCCTTGGGTAAGGCGATTACAGCGAATAAGAGAGAACAGCTTATGAGAAGCTGCAAGAAATTTGGAGTGAAGATAACACCACTGTTCAATACACAATGCTGGCATCCATGTCTCTTGTTATGGTGAGCATATGAGGATAGCTAGGTACAAGCTGTATGAACATTTGGATACCGAAGCTATCCACGATCACCTCAAGTTGTTTTTATGGTGAGCATATGAGGACAGCTAGGTACAAGCTATCTAAACAACTCTTCCGTCCAAAATGGAGGATGACACTCTTGTTAAGACCCATATCCTCAAACTAATCTATTTGATTGAGTAGTTAGAGAGGTTGGGGTTCTCCATGGGCTGGGAACTAAGTCAGGACTTAGTACTCTAATCCCTCCCGGATTCGTTTTCACTGTTTGTTAAAAACTTCCACATAAACAAGCAAGACGTCTCGCTTCTCGAGCTCCTTAATATGCTGAATACTACTGAGTCAGACCTTATAAAGAGTAAGGACATAATTTTGTTAGTGGGAGATGCCTCTAAGGCAAAGTTATACTATGTTAAGAACAAAGTGAAAAAGAAACCCAAGAGAAATATCTAAACAAGGTTGTGAAAAGTTCTTTAAAAGGCAATAGTTGTCGCATGAACCATTCTGATGATTGTATCCGACTGGACACATCTCAATTGGTTTAATGGTTTTGAATATTAATGATAAATATTTAAAAAATGCACAGAGATAAAACTAACCTCACCTCCTTCTGGCTTTTATGACTTTGGGCATTTCTGAACTGCAGTAAGAACTAGAGAAGTGTGTCTCAAGGATATTCTGATCGAGTCTTTGTTCACCATAATTGGCTCGCTGAGTTGATTAGAGTTGGGCAACATAGGTGTATGCAGGCCGATAACAACTCAAGCCAGAAAAGGACACTCCTATGATATGATTAGGAGCGGGTACGTCCACCTGTCTGGACACAAACCTGATACATTTGAATCATTTAAGGAGTATGAAGGTGAACTTAAAGAAACAAATTGAAAAAAGTATTATAGACCTTCAATTGGATCGAGGCAGAGAATACTTATCCACTAGGTTTGTGAATTATCTCGAAGATAATAAGATTGTCTCTTTATGGACCCCTAACACAGTGGTGTGTCTGAAAGGGGGAATCACACCTTATTGGATATGATGTGATCCATACGTAGCTTCCAATCTATTTTCAAGGGATAAGCTATTATAGCGGCCATAATTTTGTTTGTCTCTCATACACCATATAAAATATGGAATAGCAAGAAACTGAATCTGAGACCTCTCATGATTTGGGGTTGCCTAGTGTATGACAAACTTGACCAGGTGCAAATGTTGAGGCATACCCTAAAAAGTGTTTTGGATATCAAGTTCTCCAAACTGAACAAAAGAAGTTTTGTTATCACTGTTTGAGAAAAGGAGTTTGTCGAGGAAACTGAGAGTGGAAGATATTTTGAACTTGGTAAAGTTCAGCAACGACGGATAAAATCGCAACAACTAGTGGAAAGTTCACAGGTTAAACCAATCCATTTAATTATTACTTCCCAACACTCTTCTATAAGACTACGTAGACTGCCTGAGTGATGATATCTAGCCATAGGTTATGACCTAGATTCAGGCAATCCGCGATCTCTTAATGGTCAAATGTCTTGACACTATGCGGTGGCATTATGCAAATCCAAACTGGACACAAACCAAGTACGAACTTTGGTTGACCGGCTTAAAAAGAATAACTCCTATCGGGTGCAGGTGGATCTTTAGGAAAGATCTGAGCAGTTGGCAAGGTGTGGACCTATAAGACCAAACTAGCTGTGAATGAGATCAAACCCAGACAATAGGTTGTCTGCAATAAAACATTCTCACTAGTTCCAATGCTCAAGTCCATCAGGATATTTCTAGCAATCAGTGCATACTATGAATACGAGATCTGGCTAGAGGGTGTCTAAATTGTGTTCTTCCATTATAAAGAAGTCTATATGATATAGCCAGAGGAGTTTGTATCCTCCGTTGGATCGAGTAAGGTATGCGAGGTTGGACCGAGTAAGGTATGTGAGGTGCAGAGGTCCATTTATGGACTATAGCTAGTATCAAAGAGTTGAAACATCTATTTGGATGAGATAGTCAAAAGGGTTTTGATTTTATCAAAAATGTGGATGAACCTTGTGTAGACAATGTGTTTAGTGGGAGTGTAGTCATATTGAATGACATACATGTGGGAAAAGCGTTCTCATGTTCCAATTATTTCCCATATTGATTCTCTATGGTACATTTGGGAAAAGCCTGCTATATGCTTGACATTAGGATCTTTGTGGATAGGTTTGAAAAGGATACCTGGTTACCCCAGCCCATGTATGTTGATACAGTGCTGAAAGAGTTTTAGCATCAAAGGCAGTAAAAGAGGTTACTTGTCTAATTGCATTAGTCTTTCTAAGATGATGTCTGCTAAGACACTTGAGGAGAGAGAAAAGATGAGACATATCTATTATGCTTCGACAGTGGGATCCATCATACGATGCTTTGCACTTAGCTTGTTATTGCTTATACCTTAGAGGTATCTAGTAGATTTCGAGCAAAACCATGAAGTATAACATTGAAAAGCAATGGAGAACTCTCTCAAGTACTTAAGAAGGATGAGAGACATTTTATACGACAATGAAACCATATGATGGTATAAGGATACCTTTAATGGTGGTGCAATAAGAAGGAAAGTGTTCCTAGCTGGGTATCGTAACCGGTAAGGTGACTAAGGCTTTACGCTTTGCTACTTACTCTGCTGCTTATGATAGCATCGGATAAAGGAGTTTTTCATTCAGTGGGAGTTGTTCCTAAGGTTGCCAGTTCCGCAATGGTATTGTGTGACAATACTAGGAGTGTTGCTCAAAGTTAAGGAACTAAGATCCCATGAAGATCATTGCTTTTCTTAAAAGGTGGTATCACCTCATCGTTGGAAAGAGGTGATGACTGAAAGACATTAATGTAGATTAAACTTATTACCACAACAGCAGATTCGATCGCCACTGAAATTTGGTATACAGATACTAGGATGATTGGCTAAAGTGCATGTGGGAGATTCAGAGGAATAGTGCCCTTGATCCAATCTCATGTCGATGTGTTCAGGAAGTATTCAAGGGTAATCAACTTAATGAGGCAACTTTTTGATCATATGTTGCATCTTTATTCATAAGTATTGTGATGAACCCCGTGATGAGATTATGCCAGTGAGACTTGGAATCCAGATGCCCATGTTCTAAATGTTTCTAGCCATAGGATCACCAATTAGGGGATCGGTGATTTCGGATAAATAGTGCACTTGGTACATGCCCTACACGATAGGGGTAGCTGATCTCACAGTTACCTATGAGCTGTCCTTAATGTAGTGCAGATGCTCATTAGGGAATGATTTCACTTAACAAACTTGCACGAGGAACACAAAATGGAATCCATACATGAGTTTCAAAAGGATGTTCCTCGTGTGATAGTAGGTGCAAGCAGTCCTTGGACCTAAGGTTGTCATGGTTACCTCGTGAGTGATGACCCATTGCTTTGGTTCTATTCCTACGTGGCCCTAAGTGTCATGTGCCGGGTATTATTGGGCATGGGGAAGCATTCATGGAGGTTGGTGAGCAACCAACATGGAATCAGTTACACCTAATGAGAGATAATGTCCTATCTGTCCCTGCAAGTGTTGACTCGGGAATCTCTGGCCAGAGTAGATATGAAAGTCAGGAAGATGTTTTTGACATTTCATAATTGAGACGACATCTTGGCGGGTGAAATACATATGAATCAGTATTAGGGTTTGACACTTCTTCAATACCCCAATCGCATTCAGGACATTGTAATTGAGTGACTAAGTTGCACGGTAACTAATCACCAAAGGGCGTTCGATCCCTATAGATTGAACCTCACACTTTCCTGGTAGTCAGACACATTGCTAGACAACAATCTTGACTTGTGAGTGGAGTCTCTCACGGCCACACTAAAGGGGTTTAGTGGTGGCTTGTGAGATTCGAATAGAAGTCGTTCTATCGGATCTGACTATCCATTATGCACAACTCACTACTGGCTTAATGTGGGGCCCAATGGGTCACACACGACAGGTTAACCTTGTGACGAACCTTATGAGATAAAGTCCGAATGCGGCCCTATATGTCTACTAGCATGGACATGCTGCAACTCGATTACGAATCTTGTTTACGAAGATGATAGGAAAGATGTTTCCTATAGGAACGAATGCACGAGGAAGGAGTTTCTCAGTAACCCTAAATTGTAGGGATTGGCACATGATAATATTTTATGTAGTTGATTAAATTTAATTCTGAATTAATTATTTAATCAACTACTTGACCGAGAATGTATTTAATTATGAACTTAATATAATTTGATTTTGAATCAAATATACATGGTAGGAAAATTAGTTTCTAACCATCAGCCTGACTAATTAATTGGGGATTAATTTATTTGGATAAATCCTAATTAATAAGAATTTGATTTATGGAGATAACTCATAAAATTAATAGATATATGATTTATGAGGATAAATCATAATTCTATTAATTAATAGAAAATTGAATTATTTAGATAAACCTCTTTCGTATTGTTTAGGGGAGCAATTTATTTAGTTAATTATCATTCTTGTTTATAGGCTCTTAATTTATGAAGATAAATTAAAGTTTATATTTAATTAGATTTAATTAATTTTTTATTAATTATAAAGCCAATAAAATATAAATTATTTTTTGAGGCAAATCCCATACTCTTGTAGTCCCCCCCCCCCCCCCCTTCTATATATAGTGGTCGAACACCCAATAGGGAGGGGTTGGTTAATTAGTTCTTCATCTTCTTGGAGAAGATTAAGGACTTCATTCTTTAGAGGCCTCTTGAAGAGAAAGGCACCAAATAACTCCTCCTCCTCTCCATTAGGGGCCGACCATCTACATCTTCCTTCCCAGGTTTTTGTGAAGCCAAATTGAAGGTGTTCTCTTCTTGGGTGTGCCTCAAGTCTTCATTTTCTTGGAGGATTTCAAGAGGATAACGAGATATCTTTACCTCTTCTCTTTTATTTCGGTATTTTGTCATCCTCTCTCTTTCCCTATTTGGTGCCCGATTCTTGGTGGAAGGGCTGACATTGCCTTGGTGGATTTTGGGATTGAGAAAGCTTTTCCGTTGAGACAAAATGGGCCCCAGTGTTCGCTGCCCCTATTGTTGCGAGGTACTTGGTTGTAATATCCTAGATATTAAATCTAATTTTCATTTATTGTGTGTGTGTGCCATCTTAGCGGACTAGTTCGAGGTCGAGCCGAGTCAACTCATGGTCCGGTGCGAGCTTGCGAGCTCGGATAAGTAGAAATATGTCTTATAGAAATTTTTGCTTGCGTAGATAATTTTTTTTAATTTTGTATGCATGATTGTTTTATTATGTCGTATATGGATGTGTATGTGTTGGGTGTTTACGTGGAGCTTGGGATTAATTTAGGTTTAATTAAGCTTAGTGGGTTAGCGGGTCGAGAAGTTAGTGTGTAAGGGATCCGGGTTGAGGCGGATGCGGATTGAAAGAGGTGGGAAGAGTTATAAATCCCCCCTTAGGGCTTGCGGCTCCCTATTGGAGCCGCACAAGCTAATTGAGGAAAAGAGAGGAGCCACTAACCGCCCCTCCCTTCCTCTCTCTTGGAGCCGCCAAGCCTAGCCGCCTGGAGCCAGCCGCCGAGTTCTTCCCTTCTCCTTCCTTTCCTCCTTCCTTCCATTTGGAGCCGAGCCAAGAGGAGCCGCCGAGCCAGCCCCTCTTTTCCCTCTCTTCCTCTTTCTTCAAGCCAACGGCTTGAGGAGGAGCCGTCACCCCCTCTTCCCCTTCTTAAGTCGAGCCGCCATCTTTTGAAGCCAATTTCGAGGGCCGTCATCCGGGATTTCTCCTCTCATCATCCTTCCTATTCGGGTGAGTGGTTTTACCCCTCTTTCTCAGGTTTCTTCGAGTTCTTCAAGCCATTCTTGAAGGCTATGTTGATTTTGATTTTTTTTCGACGATCTCACGAATTCTCGTCGTTCTTTTTGTGTGTCGTGTTTGACGAGGCCCTAAGCCCTCCCCTATGGGGCTCGGCAACCCTAGGGTTACCCTAGAGGTGCTTGGCCAAGGTGGACAGAAGAGGTGCCCTCCAAGTGTTCGATGAAATGCCTATGTGAAGGGTTAGGTATTCTTGGCTTCTATAAATCAATTTGTTCTTCAATCTTGTAAATGTAAATGCATGCTAGTTATTAAAATTTTAATTTTTGGAAAATATATCATGTGTTTCTAGGATGGGTTTGAATTTGAAGGCATGAGGTTCTTGAATCTAAATTCTTGATATGAGTGCTTGATCGTAAAGGTTGATTCTTGATTATAGATAATTGTAGTACTTGATAACATTGTTAAACAAATATGATTTTTGTGAGATTTATCCCAATGCTATAATTCTGATATGTTGGTGAATTAACGATTTAATATCTGTAAATTTTTGGATTTATTTTCATGCTATGCTGAAAATTTAATGTTGCTGGAATTTCATGCTGAGATGATGAATCTGTGCTGTTTTTGAACTGCTTGTTGTGGTGTCTGTAATTTACTGAGCATAGTCGTGTAACCTATCGTTTTGATCAGAAAATATAGTTTGGAAACATAGGTCACATTCTGGAGACGGTATTCAGGTTAGATACATAAATTTCGGGCATAACAATAAGCTAAAATAAAACCCTAATCTTGGTGATTTAAATTTTAATTGCATCATTAAAAATGGGCAAAGGGGTAGTATAATCTGTTATGAACCAAGAAGTAAAGTTTATGCATGAAAAAAAATCACACAGGTGTATGACATTACGGATCTCGGAGTTGGGGTCGCGTATGGGAGTGTTGAGACGCTTTCCAATAAGGACACCCCTAAGATACCGTAGGAGAGACTTGACTTAGGTCATGTTGTGCCATGTCTTTATGAATGGCGGAGAGGCTCATTGAGGAGCCGGATTGCGAGCTAGGCCTGGGAGGTTGGATGGCTAATTCCCAACCTATGGAACAAATTCGGATGAGTTAAACTCGATTGTTCTGGTTTGGCTCGTGGGATAAGTTTGGAGGGCCTACCCGATTATCCCTGTGGTGGTTTTAAGGAATAAGTTCGGAGGGCCTATCCGATTATTCATGTGATATCTTAAAGGGGTAAGTTCTGAGGGCCTACCCGATTACTCCTGTGATATCAAAAAGGGGCAAGTTCGGATTGGCGAATCTCGATTGTCCCTTCGCGTCTCATGGAGCAAGTTCACTCCCGCAACACGAGTCCACTTAAACTCGATTAAAGTATAAATTCATAAAAGGAAAGAGTCATTTGCCCAATTTAATTGCATAAATCATTAGTCGAGTCATAACTTTTCACTCCAGGCGATCCTGAGTCTTGACTCGACTATCTCCGAGTCCGGCGCGCTGCACCAAAACAGATTTTTATATTAGGAAATTTTTCCCGGGTCTTACATTATAACTTATGCAATACACTAATTCGAATAGCAAGCGGAAGCAATAAATAAGGCAATTAAACACAACCAAGAAAGCAATGTTCGGGTTTCTGCAAGATTGGCTAAATGAAAGCTTAGAACGTGTAAAAGATGTCTCATATAGGCTCAAAAGTACTCATGGCTTGTATTTATAAGCCATGAAGAGAAAGCAAGCAAATAGCCATCCCAACGGGCATTTTTCTGCCCCTTGGCGCCGCCCGATCGCTGGGTCGATCGCCGGTCGACCGACAAAGGGACCAACCCATCGACCGGAGCCCTCTGTGCTTTCTAGGCTCCTTTCAGTCGACTAGCCTATCGACTGGCCGTACAGCACTGATACTCTACCTTTTGCACCTGTACTCTAAATTGAGTTTCAACCGGGTTCTTTCTTCGGTATGGGTTTCGAATTATGAGTTTTGTTCTTTAAGGGTCTTTGCATCTTAATGAGGATTTTATAATTTATCTAGACACCTAAACTTAGACTCTATCTTCCTAATGAATCCGAGCACGTCAACCAACGTCCTTTCGATTTTTTGATTTCTCCGATATTTTCGATCGCGGACGTCGATTGCTAACCGACTTGGAACTTGAAAGTATTTCTTAATGAAAATATTAGTTCAATGTTTGTTATCATCAAAACCAAGATTAACACCAAGGTTGAAAACCTTTGGCCAACAATGTTCGAACATAAGATTTTTGGATCAAGAATCTGTCACAATGCATCTATATACAAAAGGATTCACAACAAGATATTTTGTGTGGAATAGTCACTGGGAGTCACGTGAAGTCGGGACGTCGAGAAATCCTATTGTCCATACTCATGGTGAATCTTCTAGTGTCGTTGTTTCTTTATCCAATCCACCTGATCCTTATATAACAATGATTCTAGATAGTCTTGGTCGTCGATTCCATTTAAATGATAATGTTGAGTCAGTTACTGAGATGTCAGTGCCACCAGATACTACGACAGTTCAAGTCACTGAAGAACAACTTGCGATACAGATTGAATTGCTGAATAAGGAGGCTGTAAAATTTTATGAGATGTTGAAAGCTGCCACTGAACATTTGTATGATAATTTTCCTAAATATACAAGATTTTCGGCAATGACGCAACTCCTAAACATCAAGTCCGATTGTAATATCAGCGGGGTTGCATTTGATTGGATTACAGGCTTTATCAATGGAATGCTACCTCCAGATAACAAGTTTGAGCCAACTTTTTATCAGCGAGGATCGTCATGACTTGTAGCGTGTTATAACAGTTATTTTGTTAATGGATATAAATTTCACACTCTTGAATATTGATCTACAAAGAAGACTATGAATGTCGAGGTCTGCATCAAAGGGACAACGTATGTTGAATGTGATGTTGACTTTTACGGACTATTGGAAGAAGTCATAGAATTACAATTTTTCGAATGGAAATCAGTTGCCCTTTTTAAATGTCATTGGTTTGATACAAGCGATAGGGGCATGGGAGTTCATCCAAAGTATAAACTTTTCGAGGTCAATTACAAATCGAAATTGGCTTCAATGAGCCATTTATATTAGCATCTCAAGCTGAACAAGTATATAATAAGCAGTATCCATCTTGAAAGAAAGATAGGGCAGATTGACGTGTAATCTGTAAGACTAAAGCTAGAGAAAAAATTGACCCGGTAGCTGGAGAGAATGAGCCGACAAATGACTTCTATCCATAAGAGGATCCTTCCGAAGTGGAGCGAGTTAGTCCAATAGTCGAGGATGATAACATAGAGTTAGTTCAATTGGAAGTACAATATATTGATAATGACAATAATGAAGTTGAGGAAGGACATAATGATGATGAGAGAGAAGAAGAAGAATTTGAAGATTCCGATACAGAAGGACATGAAGAAGAGTATTACACAGATGATGATAATGATGATGACGATTAATTGTAAATGTGAAATATATCTTCAATTATTAAATCTATCTATTAATCTAATTATATTCATATTTGACTGCTATGGTTCGAGAAGTATGTGCCCGAGGAGGCATTCCTCGCAGGACTACCCCCTAACGATTGTCACCTGTTACCCATGTATCCACCGTCCCTTCGTCTACACACACCATCCCCCAGGCTTTAGCCACCGTCGACCCTTCGTCGACACCCACCGATATCCCCTCGCATGTATCCACTGTCCTTTCACTAACACCTACTATTCCCCCACCTCCGTCCACCATGCCCCCACCTTCGGCCACCATCCCCCCACCTCCGATCACCATCTTCCCACCTGATTTGGCCACCATCCACCCACCTGATCTGACCACCATCCCTTCAGTCGATCCAAGCACATGGACATCGAGACGTAGGCCACGAGGACCTAATAGAATTCTCCCTTCGACGCCCGAGGGAGAGTCGCGTAGACTAGTTAGTGTGCGTGGAAGAAGATAAGTAGATGCATTAATTATTCCTTATAATTTATTTGTCACAAGTCACTTCAGGACTTGATATGGTCACTTGGAGTTCCTAGTGATATCCTTTGGGTTGACTAATGCGTCTGCAGCCTTTATGGATTTGATGAACCGGGTGTTAAAGGAGTACCTGGACAGATTTGTGATAGTCTTTATTGACAACATCCTGGTTTACTCCTAGAGTAGGGAGGAGCACTCCGAGCATTTGAGGATGGTCCTAGAGACCCTTCGGTAACATCGGTTGTATGCCAAGTTCTCCAAGTGTGAATTCTGGTTGGAGAGCATAGGGTTCCTAGACGATATGGTGTCGAAAGAAGGGGTGAGAGTGGACCCCGTCAAGGTGGACAATCACTGTGACGGAGATCCGTAGTTTCCTGGGGTTGGCTGGGTATTACATAAAATTCGGGGAAAATTTCTCTAAGATTATGGCTCCATTTACTCGCTTGACCCAGAAAAGGTCAAGTTTGTTTGGGACGACAAGTGTGAGGAGAGCTTTCAGAAGCTCAAAGATTGCTTGACGACAGCGCTAGTGTTGGCCGTACCCTCAGGTTCGGGAGGGTTTGTGGTTTACTGTGATGCCTCTTGGGTCGGCATGGGCTATGTTCTAATGCAGTATAGCAAGGTGATAGCTTATGTGTCTCTTCACTTGAGGTTCATGAGAAGAAATACCTGACGCATGACCTAGAGCTGGCAACATTGGTTTTTGCTTTGAAGCTGTGGCGCCATTACATTTGTACGACAAGGCCTGTGAGATGTACACTGATCACAAGAGCCTCCAGTATTTGCTTACCCAGAAGGAACTGAACCTAAGGCAGAGATGGTGGCTTGAGCTCCTGAAGGACTATGACTGCACCATCATGTACCATCCCAGAAGGCAAATGTGGTGGCAAATCCTTGAGTGAAAAATCCTTGGGCGGTTTGGCCCACTTGGCGGTCAGGAAGAGATCGCTAGCTTGAGATTTGGCCCTGTGCTTAGATGGCGAGACAATTCTGACCGTATCAGATTCAGAGGCTTTGTTGGCACACCTGCGAGTACAGTCCACTCTGGTAGATATATTGCGGACCTCGTAGGATTAGGACGCCTTTTGTTCCTTGACTAAGGATCTGCTAGTCAGAAGAGGCGACGTTGATGATGGCTACAGAATTGACTCTGAGGGTGTCTTGAGATTCAGAGATCGGATTGTGGTGCCTGACATGGCAGAGGTTCGTAGACATGTAATAGAGATGGGCCACCATTCCACTTACACGATGAATCCAGGGGGCACCAAGATGTACCAAGATCTGAGGCAACATTACTAGTGGAAAGGGATGAAAAGAGAGCTATCCGAGTTTGTGTCTAAGTGTTTGTTCTGCCAATAGGTAATGGCCGAACACTTGAAGCCTGCATGGTTGCTTCTGAACTTGGAGGTGCCCGAGTGGAAATGTGAGAAGATCACCATGGACTTTATGATCGGGCTACTAAGGTCTAGAGGGGGCAGCGACTCTATTTGGGTCGTAGTCGATCGGATGACTAAGATCGCACACTTTATACCGATCAAGATGACCTTTTCAGTTGAGCAGTACGCTAGATTGTTTCTAGACCAGATTGTGGCATATAATGGTATTCCTGTTATGATAATCTCGGGTCGGGGTACCCAGTTCACAGCTCAATTTTGGCATTCTTTCCAGGAGGCCTTGGGTACTCAGGTGCAGTTCAGCACCGCGTTCCATCCGCAGACTGACGGGCAGTCAGAGAGGACAATCGTAACCTTAGAGGATATTATGAGAGCATGTTTTCTAGACTTAGATGGCGGTTGGGAGAAACACCTACCGATGTTTGAGTTTGCATACAATAATAGCTACCAGAGTAGCATTGGTATGGCTCCTTTCGAGGCCCTATATGGGTGAAGGTGTAGGTCTGTGGGGTGGTTTGAGGCAAGAGAGTCACTCATGGTGGGTCCTGATCTGGTTGAGGAGGCGGTTGAGAAGTTGAAATTGATCAAGGATAGACTGTTGGTGGCTCAGAGTCGTCAGAAGATGTATGCGGATGAAAAGGCTAGAGAGGTGGAGTTTGCTGAGGGTGATATGGTATTCCTAAGGGGGGAAGCTTGTAATACCCGAGATTTCTAATATAAAAATGTTATTTGGTTCAACGATCCGGTTCGGGGACTAGCCGGGTTGAATCCCGAGATGGCCGCGAGTAGAAGGTATAATTTAATTTGTTGGATATGTATTTAATGCTTTTATATTTTATAAGTTGAATTGAACCTCAAACCGAGTTGGAACAGGGTTCGCGGGATGAGTTGGGGCTCAATTCGGGCTCAGGTTGAGTCGAGTAGAGGATTAAGTGAGTAATAATAATAATAATAATAATAATAATAATAATAATAATAATAATAATAATAATAATAATAATAATAATAATAATAATAATAATAATAATAATAATAATAATAATAATAATAATAATTATAATTATAATAATAATAATAATTATAATAATAATAATTATAATAATAATAATAATAATAATAATAATAATAATAATAATTATTATAATAATAATAATAATAATAATAATAATAATAATAATAATAATAATAATAATAATAATAATAATAATAATAATAATAATTATAATTATAATAATAATAATAATAATAATAATAATAATAATAATAATAATAATAATAATAATAATAATAATAATAATAATAATAATAATAATAATAATAATAATAATAATAATAATAATAATAATAATAATAATAATAATAATAATAATAATAATAATATAAAAAGGGCCCCATCAGAGGGTGAGAGCAGAGAGAGGTGATCAAGGGGGGGGGGGGAGTTTGTGGTCGTCGCCGAAAGTCGTAACTTCGTCGATCTTCTTTCCCTTCTTTACTTTAAGGCTAACGTGAGTGGTAGAACCTAGGATTTGAGGGAAGGCCCTAACCGACTCATGTGTTGTTGATTCTTGCAGATTGATGTGTGTTTCTTGTTAGATTATTGATTATTCTTGAACCTTGTCGGTTCTTCTTGTGATCTATGGTGCATTGATTTTTACGTGTCGTATTCATGATGTTAGGGTGCCGGCCGAATCAAGGAAAAGGGAAAAGGTCATGCCAAAAATTTCCCTAAATTCCTTGAGACGTAGAAGCTTGTAGATTTGAAATTCTTGTATGCTAATTTAGGATAGAGATTAAGGAGAACTTAATTCTTCATTGAAACACATTTTCCTTCACCCTTAAGGGTTTGGCCGAATAGGGTAAACCCATGTTTAGGGTTTCGGCTGAGTAGGGATCGGGGTTTTAGGTGGAGAAAAATATAATTCCTAAGTCATCTCCATGATAGAGGAACGCTATATGAATAACTAGGATTTTACCTTGCTTATAGAATATTTTTATTGCAAGGAACATTTATTTATAGGTTCCTACATTTCTCATTATGTTGCTGAAATTAAACTTTCATATGCTGAAATTAAATATTTGAATGCAGGAATTCAATATTTAATTGTTGTGATTATGTAGGAAATTGTGGTGATATAATTGTTGAATTCTTCTATTTCTTGTATGCTGTGATTTATTAATTATTGTAAATATTATGTCAATGATATGCTAAATATTGAGGAGCATGTGTGGTATATGACATGAAACTAGGTGGAGGAAAAAATAGATACGATTGTTTAGCATCCCATACATGATCGGGAGACGTGGAACTCCTCTAGTAAAATACGTAAATTACTAGGAGTTAAATGTGATAAAATTTGAACATAGAGACATTAGGTGTTCGCACCTAGGAAGGGTAACACTGAACTGTCAACCTGATAGGGCCCGTGGTAGGGCCCGATACGTGCGGAAGCCCGGGAGATGTTTAGAAACTAGTGTAATACATTGTATGTGTATTGTGTTTAAGATGGTCGGGCTGAGGGATGTTTTTAGCCGGTACGGCTATTACCCGACTCAGTGGGTGGATTTAGGATCTTGAGATTGCACCAGTGGGCCACGCTAGGTGTTAGACCCGAGTGGCGGGGGTCTTGAGATTCTGTCAGTGGGCCACGCTGATGGTATTCTAGAAACTAGCTGATCATCCTAGTTGACGGACACGGTGATTGAATCGCTAAATGTGGAATTTATGTAAGAATATAACTTGTTGTGGTTAGTATAGATACTTGTATGTTTGTGTGGGCCGATATGGTCGAGTATTATACAGGATGAAGGCCGGGAACAACAGAAACTATTTATGCGGGTTAAGGACCATAGTGGACGAGTGGTACAAATTGTGCAAAGCCATAATTGGATGGTATATTTACTCGCAGGGTATGACCAATTGGACGGTTATTGCGATACGACCAGTATAATTTTTATGGACATGTTTTATTGCTACATATGATATAGTACTAGGGATTTAAGTGGAGGTTTGAAAGAACCACTCACTAAGTCTCTAGTGGATTCATGGTTTTATTTATTTTTGTTTTGCAGAGACTAGCCAGTAAGGTACAACTTGATGGCGTGGCGTGGCTGGAGGGCAGGTGGTGTCGCAGATCTCGTAACAAGCATTTATATAGTCCTAGTCGTGTAGAGAGTTTTAGTTCATGCACTGAGTCGTGGTCTTTGATCCTTTGAGTTGTAAAACTTGTTTTCAAACATTTATAAAAGTTTAGTAGACTTCATTTATATTTTCTATGTTAGTCTAGTCGCATATTGTTATTATGTTGATGAGTGCATGTGGTAGACTTCGAGGTACAGACACCTACCCCGGTCGGTCACGCGATCCTGAGTTGGGTCGTGACAATAAATATGGCAAGCATACAATTAGAATTTAATTACTGCAATTAGAATTTAATTCATAGCATTCCAAAAATAGGGCAACTCAACAACTTAATTACAACATTTATCAAATAATTTTCAACAATTAAATATGCAATTTCTGCACTTAAATAAATGAATTCAGCATCCTTAATAAAATTCTAGCAATTACTCAAATGACGTAGAAACCAATTCAAGCATGTTCTCAAGCATGGAATTAATTTACGAGTAAAATAAAATCATCTACATTCCTTATATCATGATAGCCTCGACATAAAATATATTCATCATGATAACATCAACTTAAAACATAATTACCATGGTAAACTCCCCCTTACCCATGCTCGGCCAACCCTCCCCAAACACCCTAATAGGGTACTTGGTCGGCCCCTTCTTGTCCTACCTTGCTTGCTCTTCAATTAAATAGCAAGTCTAGTCTCATAAATTATATCTAGAAATACAATTCCTAATCACTACCTTCCTTACCCTATGTGGCCGAACCCTATCATAAGGAACTTGTCCCATGGCCGGCCCTTAAGGGTTTAGGAAACTAAACTTTTAAATCTAGAATTTCTAACAAGTCTAGGATTTAGCAAAAAATTTCACATGACCTCTCCTATTTTGGATCTATTCGGCCGGCCCCAACTCTCAAAGAAAACACCACAAAAATTTCGAGAAATCACATTATTATCAAGAAAAGATGCAAGAATCAAGAGCCACAAGATTCATCAATAAATTTCCAAGAAAATATCATCACATCAACATCAAGGATTCGGCCAAGGGGCCTTACCCTATCCTAAGGTTCAACCACTCACCGGCGAAGGAAATTGAAAAGGAAGGTAGTCCTCCACGCTCCCACATCATCGATCCGTTGGTAATAGATTACTAACGGATTTTTGAGTATTACCAACAGATTTAGTCCGTTGGTCACACCCTATTTTTTTGTAGTATACGGATGTGTACTCTGGCCGATCATGTGACCTTCGATTTGAGGCATGACATTTATGCTTGAATTTGGTTATGCTCGGGGTAGCTATCAACAGCCGCAAGATTCATCAATAAATTTCCAAGAAAACATCATCACATCAACATCAAGGGTTCGGCCAAGGGACCTTACCCTATCCTAAGGTTCAACCACTCACCGGAGAAGGAAATTAAAAAGGAAGGAAATCCTCCGCGCTCCCACATCAACGATCTGTTGGTAATAGATTACCAATGGATTTAGTCCTTTGGTCACACCCTATTTTTTTGTAGTGTACTGATGTGTACTCTGACCGGTCACGTGACCTTCAATTTGAGGCATGACATTTATGCTTGAATTTAGTTATGCTTAGGGTAGCTATCAGAGGGCCCCGGTGGGAGGCTCATTGGGCGGGTCCTATTGATCGAATTGTGGGTTGATTAAATGCAACATGACGATATGGCCGGTGTACGCCGATATGGTCAGTTGTCGAGGACACACGAGTTGGATAATTATTAATCATATGAATTATCATAAAAATTTAAATCGTAGTCGAGCCACAGGAGCTATGTGTACATATGAGCATGTCTTGATTATAGACAAGGGTTGTAATCATATTTAACTTTCAATTGAAACAATCATTCACATTTTCTTTGGTATTCACGTGACTGTGTTATTCATTCCTAATTCAGTTTGCATAGGTTGGAAGGCTTCGGAGGATGAACGTATACTCCGGACGATCAAATGACCGTGGATTTTGGGGCGTGACAAATGTTCTTTAATAATAATATTAGGAATAATGTAAGTTACACAAAAGTAGTTAATGCTATTGTTCAAATCATACATAAAAAAAAATGGCACCAATTATGATTAAATAATATGATTAAGTTAGAAGACTAAATCTTAAAAATTCAACATGTAAATATATGCATATGAAATTTTTTAAAAAATATCTATAATAATATAATAACATATATTCTAAATTGGCAAATGTGCGTTAATCCATGTTTGAACGGTGATAATATTTCCTTATGTTATTATGTGTGCATACTTTGCTTCTAAGTCTATCATTTATTGTGTTTATACAAAAATTAGATTTCATAAATTTTAACTGAAAGCCTATAAAACACGTTCCTCGTATTAAAGGCTCGCTTTGCGTTAACACAACTATTCTATATTTATATTACTCAAATAGAAGGATAATGAGTCATTGAAAATAGAAATAATCTTTTGACTAAAACACTTGATCAACATGGATGCAAGGAGGTTTTTTCTAAGTCTATTCACTATTTTTTTCTTCTTATCTATGTCACTGATTTCATCTCCTGTAGTAGCGACTAGTGAGATCGCTCCTACATCACCAACAAATTCTGATGAGTTGATTTTACAAATATGTAAGTAATTTTTTCGATTCGTATAAATATTAGATTTATTCATTATTTATTAAATAAATTATCTTTACGATATTTATGGACCGTAAATATAAGAAATAAGTTAACTACTAAATTTAAAATTTATATATCTCATCTCAATAATCATTTTTGAAACCTTGAATTGTTTTTTTCTTGCTGCCTATCACAACCGATACATCGATATCGATAGTTAATAGAGAATTGCTATTACAACTGGTTCCATTGAATTAAAGGAGGAACCATTGATTTTGGTTGGATATATAAATTGGTTCCACAATTCTTTCTTGATACTTCTCCTTAACAAAGTAGCAATCAATCTCCAAGTGTTTTGTTCTTTCATGGAATACATAATTTGTTGTATAAAGGCACTAGATTCTTCACCACAATACTGATTTCATTCTACAATCTGGTGACCCAAATTATCTCAGCAGTTGCCTCAGATAAAGCTCTTGATTCACTTTCTGCACTTGACCTACTAACTGTGCTTTATTTTTTGCATTTCCAGATAACTAATGTTGCACCAAACTTCACCAAATACTGATCTCAAGTCATTCCACAACTTCCCCAGTCAGCATCACTATATCCTGTCACCAAATAAGGATTATCTACAGGGTAAAAGAGGCCCAAATCAGGTTCCTTTTTCAAATATTTTAATATCCTTATTGCTGCCATGAGATGTAATACCCGCGAAATTTATTAAATTTTGTGTATTGGCTTCAGCGGGATGAGCGTGATCCATAACGATGCATGCATAGTTAATCGCAGTTGGGCGTGAATTGAGGTGAGACCCTTGCTCAACCTAAATTACTTAAATTAGAATTAAATTTGTGTCAAGTTCGAGTTGGGCTCGAGCCGAGTCCGAGAGTGCAATCAGAGATCGAATCCAACTCGTTTTGAGAAAGTTGGGTCAAGTTAAGTGATGAGGGGCAAATTGATAATTTGTGCAAAAAAAAATAATTAGAGTCTCTTGAGGCGTACGGCTCCAAGGAAGAGCGACATGCTACCCAATGAGGCGAGAGGGAGAGGGTTGATCCGGAGAAGAAATCGACCGGAGATCGGAGCCTTGCAGGATTGGATTCGACGCAGTTCTTCTTCATCGTCTTCCTTGTCCTTATCCCAATCCTAGGTGAGTAGTTTTGGGGCTAATTTTCATTGGGATTAATGGATTTTGTAGAGAAGAAGATTCTGGGTTTTTCTTTGAAATTAGTTGTTTCGATCAGTTTTGATTCGGTAATCATGATTCAATAATCTCTACCTGTTGAGTCCTTTGGTGTATGTTCTTGTGAAGTGAGGACCGATTTGTGGAGAATATAATATCCACACATGTGTTTCTTTAAAATGTTGACTTCTTTGGTTCTACGAACGTGTACGGAACCACATGTACATCATAGATTTACTGCAATAGCAACAAATCTTACTAAGTGCTTATGTGTTAGTGCAAATTTCTGAACCTGGGTGCAGTAGTTTTATATGGACACGAAAGAAATAAATGAGTGGAAATTTATCTATACATATAATCTTGTTTATAGCAGAAATTTCCGGCTGTACTGTAGGGTGTTAAGGCTGAAATTTTATATGTTACGATGCTGAAATTACCTAGTTAAGTGATGCTGAAATTGATGTATATAAATGTCCAGAAATTTTATTGAATTGAGATGTATATGTATGCTGAATATGGTAGTTCAAACACTACAACACAATTAGGCTATAGAAACACATAATTAGAGACTAATTAGAGTTTTTGTTTCTAATTCTTCCCATTAGAAACTAATAAAGAATATGTCTCAATAGTTAAATTTATTTGTCTCTAATACTTCACTTTCAGATGTTAATTGTTAATTAGTCCCTTTATGATATGTATTATTTGCCTCTATTGTATTGAATAAAAATATTTTTTATATTTATATTTAAATAATAATAATAATAATATTTAAACGTAATATTTAACTTAAATGATAAATTTACCATTACAATAAATTTAACATAATATTTAACATAATTTTAATTTTAATTTTAATTTTTAAATCATAAATTTAACTTAAATAATAAATTTATCTATACATTTTTTACTTTTGATTAGTTAAATATTATGTCTCTTATTATTTCCATTACATATTAATAATATATAGATAGTCAACACTTGTCCTAGTTAATATTAATCTTACTTTAACTTTAAATGAGGCAATCTTACCCTAACTTTATTTCAATTACATATTAACTGGCAAGTATCAATCTTACCCTAACTTTATTACCCTAACTTTACACGTGGCAAGTATAAATCTCTAATTTATAATCAATTTATTGCCGCTGGTTCTCTCTATTGCCACTTTGTTAGGTTATTTTTCAAAAAAAATACCCTGTTACCTGATCTCTCCCTCATTAACACTTAAAACCAAAACCCTACCCTGTTACTTCCCATTGTCTGCGCCTATGTTGACCCAATCTCTCCCTCCCGTCTCCTATGTTGTCCGCCACTTCCGTGAGACCATGACTGATCCCAATCTCTCCCTCGGCGAAATCTGGTTCGCGACTCCCCATCTCCATTGTCTACTTCCCGTCGCCAGGATTGGATATCCATTCTCCATCTCCACGTCGGCCTACCTGCTTCTCCATCTCCTCGCTGGTATTGAATCTCGCCTTCCCAAGTTTTTCGCTGCTACTTGTTATTGCTAAAAACTCCACATCTGTCATATCTCCATTCTACCAGTTTTTCGCCTTCCCAAGTTTTTCACCGATATTGATCTCCATTCTAAGTTTCCGCTGCTTCTTCATCTATGGGTTTTGGATATGTTCCTTTCCGCACCTTTTTCTCACCTTTTTTATAATTGCATGTGATGCTCCTTTACTCTTCCATTGCATGAACAAGGTTACAATTAACAGGCAAGTTAATTGTGAGAAGAAGACGTTATTGTCTTTGTTTTGCTTCTGTTGTACCAAACTCATAAGAGGTATTTGAATATTGCTCTTTCTTATTGGCTCATAACATGAATATTCCTCTTCTAAGTATAATATGATAGAAGAATATTGCTTATGTTGTTTTCTATCAATGATTACCTTATTATTAGCAATGCAGCACCTTATTATATTGTCCCTTATTATTAGCATTGCCAGTGCCTTATTATATTTTCCTACTGAGACAACCTTAAATTTCAGGACATTATGAAGGCACTGTTTATTTCTGCACTAATTGTCCTCTTGTTCTTTTGACAATTGTTATCCACAAGAAAAACACTCAGCTGCTAACCAAATTATTTGATTAGGTATTAGAAACCTTCAGTCTTTTATTGTAATGGTAAGAATACTAGATAAGCAGTTGGAGCATAGCAGAAAAGAAGACAAGTGCTAGAACTTTTGCTTTTTAAACTTCATTTGTTGGTAGAAAAAATATGAGATTTTCTTACTCTATGTTAAACAGTGGAAGATTATTAAATGAAGGAAAGAAAAGAAAGTTGATATTAGACATTCATGAAAAGCTGTTAAGACATTAAGAAAATTGATAGTAGACAATCACGAAAACCTGTTAAAACATTTGCCTCTCGTACAACGGTGTACAACGGTACAAGTTACCTTTTACCTGCTTAGTTGCACTGCCATTCTCCTTTGCCATATTAAGTTGATTTTAGATATAGCCAGGGGAATGTCCATGTCAATAAAGCATCTATCTTAAAATAATCCGTTGGTCCAGGAACTCTATCCAGGTTGTCAAAGTCATTCGAAGCTTTCCTTCATCATCCAATTATTCCTCATTAAATGTGTTGGGAAGTGGTCTAATAAATCATTTACAATGTTGCTTGAGTTACTGAGAGAAGTACTTCCAGAAGGTGATACAATGCCAAATTCTTACTATGAAACCAAGAAGTACATTAGAGAGTTGGGCCTTAGTTATGAGAAAATTGATGCTTGTCCCAACGATTGTATGTTATATTTGAAAGACCATGCCGATGACTCTGAATGTTGCACTTGTGGTGAATCGAGATGAAAAAAGAACTTAGATGGTAAAAAAAAGACGTCGAAGTCCAAATCTCAAAATGTGTCGCAAAAAGTCTTGCGCTATTTTCCACTTAAACAACGACTTCAACGGTTGTTTATGTCATCTAAAATTGTGTCCTTCATGAGGTGGCATGAGGAGTCCCGCACTAAAGATACACTTCTAAGGCATCCAGCAGACTCTCCGGCTTGGAAGAATTTCGATCATCTAAATGGTCATTTTGCGTCAGATCCTTGTAATGTTATGCTCGGCTTAGCTGCTAATGGATTTAACCCATTCAGGACATTAAGTGTTGTACATAGTACATGGCCGGTTGTCTTAACACCATATAATCTACCGCCATGGATGTGCATGAAACAATCTTATATGTTTCTGACATTACTGATTCCTGGACCTTCAGCCCCAGGAAATGATATTGACATCTATCTCCAACCCCTAATTGAGGAATTGAAAGATCTTTGGGAGAATGGTGTGGAAACTTACGATGTGTCTAAAAAGGAGAATTTTAATATGCGGGCTACGGTTTTATGGACTATAAGTGATATTCCTGGCTATGCTAATCTATCAGGCTGGAGTACTAAAGGCCAATTTGCATGTCCTTCTTGTCATAAGTATACTAACTCTAAATGGCTGAAACATGGTAGAAAATTTTGTTATATGGGTCACCGACGTTTCTTGCCGCATGGCCATGTGTTTCGGTGCCAGAAAAGATCTTTTAACAATAATCAAGACTTCAGGGTTGCGCCCAGACCACTTTCTGGGTCAGAAGTTTTGAATGAATTAAAAGGACATGATATTACATATGGCAAAAAGTCTACAAAATTGCCGCTGCCGCATGGTTGGAAGATGAGAAGCATTTTTTTTTAGTTGCCATACAGGAAAGATAATCTTTTGCGTCACAATCTTGATGTTATGCATATCGAGAAAAATGTATGTGACAACATACTTGGGACCTTATTAAATATTGGCATCAAGTCAAGAGATAATCTTAATGCTCGTCGAGACTTGCAACTGATAGGTATAAGGCAAGAGCTTCATCCAATCGAGCAAGGCCATCACAGGACTTATATCCCCCCAATAAGGTTCACATTGGATAAGAATCAAAAGAAAATTATATTCAGGATACTAAAAAAGGTTAAGGTTCCAGATGGCTATGCTGCTAACATATCAAGATGTGTAGATATGAAGCAACTCAAAATCTCTAGACTGAAAAGTCACGATTGTCATATTCTAATGCATCAATTGGTCCCATTAGCGATCAAAAAAGTGTTGCCGAAGGAAATCAGTATTCCCATACTTGAGTTAAGTTCATTCTTCAGGCAGTTGTGTTCAAAAGTTTGTCGGGTACAGGACCTTGATCAATTGGAAAGAAGAGTTGCATTGACACTTTGCCAGTTGGAACGAAATTTTCCCCCATCATTTTTTGACGTGATGCTTCATTTGGTTATACATTTAGCAGCAGAGGTGAAAATGGGCGGGCCAGTCCAATATCGTTGGATGTATTTTGTTGAAAGGTACATAGAAGTTATTTGATTTCCTTTTATAGACCACATAAATTCTCACTTTTATTTAAAAATAATTCAAATAAATTTGTAGGTTCTTACTTACTTTGAAGAGCTACATGCGAAATAGAAGTCAGCCGGAAGAATCTATAGCTGAGGGCTACATAGCTGAAGAGTGCGCGACATTTTGCTCGAGATATTTTGATACTATTGAGACAAAACTTAATCGTTGAGCAAGGAATGATGATGAATGTGGGGCTGACCCGACAGTTTCTTCTAGTATTTTTCCAAGGATTGGTCGAGCACTAGATGAAGGGGAATTTTTCACAATGGATAACGATATGTTATCTAAGGCACATCAATATATATTAAATAACTGTGATGAGGTGAAGCCTTTCATCGAGTACGTTCTAATATAATATCTAGCGCTACAAAATTCATTTATGGAATGAATCATTTTTGCAACTTACTGTAGTACTATTATTTGCAGGAGACATCTTTCTCTAATGAACTGCCTATATCCTTGTGCTTCTCCTCGTTTCATCAAAAATAAACATAATGAAAAATTTCCTAGTTGGTTTGCAGAACAAGTAAGTTATGCCCCAAAGATTTATTCATGTTGGGATTAATATTAAGAATTTTTTGTTCTTATAGAAAAAACAATTCAGCAATATATTTAATTTGTAGGTTTACCGGGAAGATAATGCTCATGAATTTGCTATTGATGAGGACTTAAAAGTTCTATCCTATTTTTCGAACAATGTTGCCAGAAGGTTTCAGGGTTTCTTAATAAATGGTTATGAATTTCACACCAAAAGTCTCGAAGAAAGAAGAAAGCGACAAAATAGTGGCGTAATGGCAACAACAATAACACAAAGCTTTGCTAGTGCAATGGATAAGAATCCCATTGATGGTGATGTTAACTATTACGGTGTCATACAAGATATTATTGAGGTTGATTATTGGGTGGATAAAAAGATTGTGTTGTTCGAATGTGATTGGGTGTCCAATGGCAGAGGATTAAAACATGATGAACTTGGGTTTACATTAGTAAATTTTTCCAAGAGAATGAGAGATGATGAACCATTTATAATGGCATCTCAAGCGGAACAAGTATTTTACGTTGAAGATCCCACAGATGAAGGTTGGCATGTTATGGTAAAAACAGTACCAAGGGATTATTATAATATGAAGGACGAAGTATTAGGAGATAATGAAGATACAATTTTAGAAAGTGAAGTACACGTTAGTGGAGTTTTTGACAATATTTTGCAGAGCGACAATGATAATGTCCCTTGGATTTGCACTGACATTAATGGGGTAGTTATAGATGAAGCGTTAGGTACTGTCATGGGTGAGCAAGCCGACGAAGATTATGATGGGGACAATACTTACCTCGCCTGATGACGTCCCATGATATCTCATTTACTACAATTAAATAGCATATTTCAAAAATTTTGGGTATTATTTCTTTCCTTTTATTTTTGAGATAAGCTGAGTTTTTCTAGCATGATGATTTATTTTTTTATGCAATGTGTAGGACTTTATCATTTTTTTTATGCAATCAGGTATGATGCTTTTTTATTGAAGTGAAACTGTAAAAGTTTTTACAAAGCATTATTTATCTCTTATTTTCCCTGCTTTCTCTCTCTCTCTCTCTCTCTCTCTCTCTCTCTCTCTCTCTCTCTTCCATTCATCATGTCTCATCTCCAGCTTGTTGCAAGCTTCACTACCTTTATAGAGTGGCTTACTTTCCTTACTGCCCAAGCCAACTTTGATCAAAACCAGCTAATCATAAAGGAGAGCAAAACAAATTTATGAACCAGAGAGAAAGAATCAGAGTTGCCACAACATTGCAGTAATTAATTACAAGAGATTGGAAGATTGAATTTTTTACAATTTTAAAAAAAAACTACATAAAATTAGAAGCTAGAGCAAGATATTTGACATTCTAGGAATTAATAATTTCTTGATTTTAGTTAGTATTTTATCAACAATTTGGTAGACTATACAGTCTAATTCAGATGTGGCGTACTCCTCGCAAGACTACTCTCTTGAAAAATTCTCCTCATGGAGGATTTAGTTCTCAACGGCGTGGTGTACTTCCATCGTCACTCCAGGCTAAGCCTCCCCAAAATTTGAAATCTCAATTTGCTCCAGCTTCTGCGAGCAAATCTCAACATGGTCCAAGCCCGCTTGCTAATGTTGATCCTCCATGTTCTAACTCTTCTCCTGATGCTAGATCTCGAGCTGACCCCGCACATGTAGATGTGTCCACACCCGGTAAGTATAGCTCTTATTAGTCAAATATTATTTTTTTGAGTGTAAAGATTTGTATCTATTTTACTTCCATCCTGACATGTTATTCTTTTCCAGGCTGCAAATTTACAAGTGTCAGGCATCAACAGTTTTTGGAAAGCAAACCATTACTTATGCTTTGTCTAAAAATAAATTCATGTGATTGCTGTAGAGATATGTAATTACAGAATAAATCAAATATACTCATTTTATTTTTCTATCTAGTGCTATCATTTACCCATAGTTGTTTTGTCTCCAATGCAGCTTATTTATCTTTCTTAAGCATGAAGTTGAGTAAAAATATGTGCATAATATGTTCATTCTGTTCTATTCTTATCAAGTGATGATCAGTTTGTACATGATCATTCTGTTCTATTCTTATCAACAGCTTATTTTTCTTATTCATGTACATGATGATCATTCTATTCTATTCTTATCAAGTGATGAATCATAATATGTGCTTCACCTAGACACTAACTAAGGTTGTTCTTTGCAGTTGAGACTATGTTGATTAACCACAGGATCTTCTAACTCTTCTCCTTATTTGCATTTTTTTGTTGACATGTATGTATGATAACTAAAGCAAAGAAGAGGAAAAGAGGGCCAACAACATGCAAGGATATTTGGGGGCAACCTAAAGGTGTTCGAACTCATGTTTTTCTCAATGATAAGGGACAACCGATTGGTCCAACTGCAAAAAAGTTGACTCAATTTTTAGGCGCGATGGTTAGAATTGGGGCATATGCATCTCTCAACTATAGTGACTGGAGGCTCATGCCAGACCATTTTAAAGTTAACACGTGGAAGATGATCTAGGTAAAAATTGATATATGGTGGAATGCTATTAATACAGTGGCTAATGTTGTCTCAAATTAAATTGTTTTTCTTTCTTACTATATTTATAACTTGATTTTCCTATTGTAGGAAAAGTTTGATATCGAGATACTAGCAGAAAGCTGGGTCATGAAGTCATTAGACAAAAAGTGGAGAGCCTTTAAGTCAAAAGTGAAGAAATTGTGGGAAAAGGGGGAGCGTGACTCCAGAATTATTGATGATCAATTTAATTGGCTCAAAACCTTTTGGGAGTCTGAGAAATCAGCGGTTGTACTTGTATTCATTTTTATCAAGTAATAGTTTACTTATATTCTTACAATTAATTAACATGCTATATTTCTTTTCATATTTCAACAACGAGAAGAAGTGGGTAGAGAAAATAGCAAGAAGAAGTCATCACATGCTGCAGGAACAAAAAATTTTGCTGTTATACTGGAAGAAATGGTATAATATTATTTTTTATTTATATTAATATTTAATTCTAGAGGTAAACAGAGAGCTCTATTTTAGAAGTAAACAGAGAGCTGTATTCTAGAAGTAAGCAAACCTTTAAGAGTTTTGTTATTTTTTATGGGTAAACAGAGAGTTGCTAACCCCGATGGAGCATCACCATCTCCAACCGAAGTGTACATTAAAGTGCATACTAGAAGGGATGGCAATCCACTTAATGAAGAGTCTGCAGCAAACATTGTATCAGATTTAAATTTTATTTATATTTAATTCTAATATTCGGTCTAAAATAGAGACATTCTTTTATAGATATATTACTTGAAGCCTTACTTATTATTTATTTCTTGTGTTAAATTTGTGAATGTAGAAAAAACTGAAAGATGCTATTCATATTCAAGGAAAGGATGATAAACCTGCGGCAGATGACATATTTGCTCGAACTTTGGGAGAAGATAAGGGTTCATATGTGCGCACTTATGGCTTAGGCCCATCTGCTTCAGATTTGTGGGGTCCGAAACAACGTCGGTTTTCTTTAATGAAGATGGCCTTAGAGAGCAAAAAACTATCAGAAGAAATAGTGCACAAATTGGAGGAAGAAATGAGCCAAATGAAAGTTAAGATGGACATGCTAACATCATTTATTCAAACCAAGTGCTCAGATATGAACTTAGATCATTTGGAAAACACAGCGAATGAGGTAATTTATGATACTTGTGTTCATTCAACAAATTAGAATTGTGTTGTTCATTCAACAAATTAGAATGCAACACCTTCATAAGATGACCAACTTATAACAATATATATCAGGTTCATGTAACTTCTACAACTCAGGTAACATCTACAACTCCTACCGATTCACCACGAGCTGATCACCAATGCCAACTTCACTCGGTATGGTACAATTTTTAATTGTTTGTAAAAGTGTTTGAAAATTATTAAATGTAAAACTACTAATTCATTTCATGCAGGAACAAATCTTGAATGAGGAGAACAACAATTTGAGTGGCTATGTGGATCAGGTAAATAGTTTAGGTAGTGATTGTTTTTTCATTATAATTTTATTTTCAGTTATGAAAAGTTAAGAAAGTATTATTATTATTTTCAGTTATGCAGGAACCACAATGATGATTTTGACATTTTTAATCAAGTAAGTATTATTATTATTATTCTTACTATAAATGCACTTATAATACATTTTTAATTTTTTTTACCATTGTTAGTTTATTTAGTTGGATGAGGGAAGTCGTGCAATGATTCAGAAGCTCTTACCGCAGGTGCAAGTTGGAAAATATCAAGACAACCAATCCAAGACTGTAGGATGAATTAAATTGCCTTAGTCATTTTATGATTTATCTAAAATGAATCTATATGAATGTAGATAATTTTATAGTTAATTGAAGGAGTAAATGTTGTGATAGGATGAAGATACTATTTTCCTAGTTAGTCTTGTGCATCCTGGAGATCTTGCGGCAAGAGGAACATTAATCACTAAGGATCCATCAGCTACAGTGACAGGCCAATCCTTAGGAAATGGTTATTCAGCAATATTTTTGGAAGTTGCAATGAGGAACGGTGAACCCATAGTTCGACCCTATGACAACTATAGTACAATTGGAGATGTGATTGGAAGAACTATTGCATGGCCCTCTTGTTTTGTAAGTTACATATCTTTTATATGCAACATATGGAATGTAAAACTTGATGGCTAGCTGGGGTATATACTCCTTTAGGATGATTTAATTTATTTAGTACATTTTGCAAAAGCATCTTAGACATGAAAGAATATCTTATCATTAATTACATCTTAAAAATCACCTACTTTTGTTTATAACCATGGAAGGTAATTTTCTATTTCCTTATTTTAGTATAAAATTAAATGTTAGTTTATTTTCATAGGTTTTAGAATTATGATAGCTTTGTTTGGGCATAAATTTTTTTGTTAGTTTCATGGTTCATGTTAGAGTGTCCTAATCTGTAGCCTCATGGAGTACTTTTTTTTATTTCCTTATTAGTTCACTATAATAGAAAATTATAACAGAATTAGAATTATGATTTCACCTACTTTTTTTTTTGTTAGTTTCATGGTTCATGTTGATATATGTTTGAAATTAGAGTCATGTTATCTTGTTGAAGTTTTTGTTTCTAGTAAAGTTTTATTTGTGGCTGATCGATGTCTCTTTCTCGGCACTATAACATAATTTTTCTCCAATAGTAGACTACAATTAAAGTTTTGTTTTTGTTTCTACTTAAGTTTTTGTTTCATGGCACTTCCAAAATCAGGTTATTGGTTGAAGATATGGGAAGAGAAATCAGTGAGGTATAGCAGATTATGGGGGGTGACTCTTCCGCTTTTGCATTATATAGCAGATTTAATTTCTAGAGTTCTTTGGCATATATACTACAAAGAAGTGATTGGAGTATATATCGACAAAAGCTCTTTAAACAAAGAATATACATCAACTATATATAGCCTGGTTTCTGGCTCTTATTGATTGTGTTATCTTTCTCTTCTCAATGTCTTCTTCTATTTCTACTTGAAGTGTTCAGGTGCTTTTTCATCGCGCAGTAGAGGAGTGAGATTGTGTTCTTCATAGCAGTAAATAACTTCTTTTACTATTCTTGATGTATATTGCTAGCCATCAGTGCGTAGTATGAATACGAGATCTGGCTAGTGGGTGTCTAGACTGCGTTCTTCTGTTATGAAGAACTCTATATGACATAGCCAGAGGACTTTGTATCCTCGGTTGGACCGAGTAAGGTATGCGAGTTGCAGATGTCCATTTATTGACTACAGCTAGTATCGAAGAGTTGAAATATCTATTTTGATGAGATAGTCAAAAGGGTTTTGATTTTATCAAAAATGTGGATGAACCTTGTGTAGACAATGTGTTTAGTGGGAGTGTAGTCATATTGAATGACATACTCATGGGAAAAGCGTTCTCATGCTCTAGTTATTTCCCATATTGATTCTCTATGGTACATCTGGGAAAGGCCTCCTATATGTTTGAGATTAGGATCTATGTGGATAGGTTTGAAAAGGATACCTCATTACCCCAGCCCATGTACGTTGATATAGTATTAAAAGAGTTTTAGCATCAAAGGTACTAAAAGAGGTTACTTGTCTAAGATTCATTGCATCAGTCTTTCTAAGATGATGTCTGCTAAGACACCTAAGGAGAGAGAAAAAATGAGATAGATCTATTATGCTTCGGTAGTGGGATCCATCATTCGATGCTTTGCACTTAGCTTGTTATTGATTATACCTTAGAGGTATCCAGTATATTTCGAGCAAAACCATGGAGAATAACATTGAAAAGCAATGGAGAACTCTCTCGAGTACTTAAGAAGGATGAGAGACATTTTATACGACAATGAAACCATATGATGGTATAAGGATACCTTTAATGGTGGTGCAGTAAGAAGGAAAGTGTTCCTAGCTAGGTATCGTAACCGGTAAGGTGACTAAGGCTTTGTGCTTTGCTACTTACTCTGCCTCTTATGATAGGATCGGATAAAGGAGTTTTTCATTCAATGGGAGTTGTTCCTGAGGTTGCCAGTTCTGCACCGGTATTGTGTGACAATACTAGGAGTGTTGCTCAAAGTTAAGGAACTAAGATCCCATGAAGATTATTGCTTTTCTTAAAAGGCGATATCACCTCATCGTTGGAAAGAGGTGATGACTGAAAGACATTGATGTAGATTAAACTTATTATCACTGTAGCAGATTCGATCACCACTGAAATTTGGTATACAGATACTAGGATGGTTGGCTAAAGTGCAAGTGGGAGATTCAAAGGAATAGTGCCCTTGAGCCAATCACATGTCGATGTGTTTAGGGACTATTCAAGGGTAATCAACTTAATGAGATAACTTTTTGATCATATGCTGCATCTTTATTCATAAATATTGTGACGAACCCCATGAACCCGGGCAAATGATTCCAAGGCCATGATGAGATTATGCCAGTGAGACTTGGAATCCATATGCCCATGTTCTAGATGTTCCTAGTCGTAGGATCACCAATTAGGGGATTAGTGATTTTGGATAGGCTAGCGCACTTGGTACATGCCCTATACGATAAAGGTAGCTGATCTCATAGTTACCTATGAGCCTTCCTTAATGTAGTGCAGGTGCTCATTAGGGAATGAGTTCACTTAACAAACCTGCATGAGGAACACAAAATGGAATCCATACATGAGTTTCAGTAGGATGTTCCTCGTGTGATAGTAGGTGCAAGTAGTCATTGGACCTAAGGTTATCATGGTTACCTTGTGAGTGATGACCCATTGCTTTGGTTCTATCCCTACATGGACCTAAGCGTCATGTGCCGGGTATTACTGGGCATGGGGAAGCATTCATGGAGGAAGGTGAGCAACGAACATGGAATCAGTTACTCCTAATAAGAGGAGATAATGTCCTTTGTGTCCCTATAAGTACCGACTCGGGAATCTCTGGCCAAAGTAGACATAAAGGTCAGGAAGACGTTTCTGACATTTCATAATTGAGACGACATCTTGGTGGGTGGAATACATATGAATTGGTATTAGTGTTTGACACTTCTTCCATACCCCAATCGTATTCAAGAAATTTTAATTGAGTGACTTAGTTGCACGGTAACTAATCACCAAAGGGTGTTGCTAGATTGAACCTCACACTATCGTGGTAGTCATGATACGTTGCTAGACAATAATCTTGACTTGCGAGTGGAGTCTCTCACGACTACACTAAAGGGGTTTAGTAATCGCTCGTAAGATTCGAATAGAAGTTGTTCTATAGGATCCAACTCTCCGTTATGCACAACTCACTACTGGCTTAGTGTGGGGCCCAATGGCGCACACACGACAGGTTAACCTCGTAACGGACCTTATGAGGTAAAGTCCGAATGCGGCCCTATATGTAGGCGAAATGGCGACACTAGAGGGGGGGTGAATATTGTGTTTACTAAATAATTAGCCTAAATTCGATTTTAATCATTTCTTGATCAGTTTAGATAATTTGTAATTTAATGATTGGGTGCGAAAGCAGTAAATAATTAAGCAATTAAAAACAAACAATAACGCAATTCAAACACGTTAATTTATAGTGGTTCAGCCCCAATGCCTACTCCACTACCTAAGAACCCCGATTAGGATTTCCAAACTAGCTTTACTAGATTAATACTCGTTTCCCTTACACAGAGGACTTTGACTCGAAGAGTCTCACTCTCAACCTAAGGTACTTCCACACCTGGAAGTCTCGACCTTCTTATCGAGAGCACTCTTCCACCTCAACCCTAAGGGACAACTTGACTAATCCTAGTAACAACTAATTTTACATAAGTGGCTTTACACCTAACACTAAGTAACCACTTATACCCACATGACCTAACAGCCTAGGTCTTACAAACTCAACTTCAAAAAAACTATAAATTAATAGTTAAAAATACAAGTGAAAAGAGCTTAAGATAAAACGAAGATTATCTACTATTTTCCAAGCCTTGTAGCCTCCAACTCGCTAGTGAATGTGCTTTGAGTCGAAGCAGAGTTGAGCAGTAGTTGGCGCTTGAAGACGAACTCGACAGAAGAACAGAGCGCGCTGCAATCGATCTTTGGAAGGCTTAAATCCCTTCTTAAATGCTCAATAAAATCTGTAAGATTAAGGGAAGAAGTTTAAAAGAATTAGATGAAGGTATATTTATACCCTCACGAAGAAATGATAGCTCAACGGATAGTTTTCTATCCATTGCAGGCCGCCGGTCGATTGGTCGATCGATCGGCCAATCGATCGGTCATTCGATCAACGCTTTTTCTCTCTGGTACTGCATTCAGTCGACCATCGGTTGACCGACGCAAGATTCTTCGATCTCGCATTCAGTCAACCAGTCGGTCGACCGACGCGATCTTGCGTCTTCATCAAACGTAGGTCGGTCGACTGGTTGGTCGACCGATAGAGCTACTGCCCATTTTGGGCTTTGATCGGTCGACTGAAGCAGCTGCTGTCTCTTCTCGGCATTGTTTGATCGATCGACCGGTCGACCGAAATGGCTGGTGCCATTTTCCTTACCCTATTCGATCAACCGCCCGGTCGACCGAATTTAGGTTGAATTTTTTTTTTTAGCCGATTTTCTTCCGCGCTTTGTTTTTGGGTTCCAGCTTTCTACAAGCATCATCTTGGAGAGCTTTCCATGTGATCTTTGAGCTCGTCCCATGCGACTTTGGTGCACATGTTGATCTTCAAGAAATTCTGTGATGAACCCGAGCACGACGATCAATGTCCTTCCAATTTTTGATTTGTTTCTATATTTTTAATCGAGGACATTGAACCCTAATTGATATGGAACCTGAAATATGTTCTCAATGAAATCATTAGTCCCATGTTTGTTATCATCAAAACCGAGATTAAGACCGAGGTTAAAAACCTAAATCCAACACTATATGTCTACTAGCATCGACATGCTGCAACTCGATCACGGATCTTTGAGCTCGTCCAATGCGACTTTGGTGCACACGTTGATCTTCGAGAAATTCCACGATGAACCCGAGTGCGACGATCAATGTCCTTCCGATTTCTGATTTCTTCTGATATTTTCGATCGAGGACATAGAACGCTGATGGATAAGGAACCTGAAATATATTCTCAATGAAATCATTAGTCTCATGTTTGTTATCATCAAAACCGAGATTAAGACTAAGGTTGAAAACCTAAAGCCAACATTATATGTCTACTAGCATGGACATGCTGCAACTCGATCACGGATCTCATTTACGGACATGATAGGAAAGATGTTTCCTATAGGAACGAATGCACAAGAAAGAAGTTTCTCAGTAATCCTAAATTGTATGGCATCCCTAAATTGTAGGGATTGGCATATGATAATAATTTATGTCGTTGATTAAATTTAATTATGAATTAAATATTTAATCAACTACTTGACCAAGAATGTATTTAATTATGAATTAAATATAATATGATTTTGAATTAAATATACATGGTAGGAGAATTAGTTTCTAACCATGAGCCTAACAAATTAATTGGGAATTAATTTATTTGGATAAATCCTAATTAATAAGAATTTGATTTATGGAGATAACTCATAAAATTAATAGATATATGATTTATGAGGATAAATCATAATTCTTTTAATTAATAGAAAATCAAATTATTTAGATAAATCTCTTTCCTATTGTTTAGGGGATTGGTTTATTTAGATAATTATCATTCTTGTTTATAGGCTCTTAATTTATGGAGATAAATTAAAATTTATATTTAATTAGATTTAATTAATTTTTAATTAATTATGAAGCCAATAAAATATAAATTATTTTTGGAGGCAAACCCAAGAACTTTGAATTCTAGGGAGAGAGTTTTTAGGAGGCCAGGTCTACTCTTGTAGCCGCCCCTACTCTCTATATATAGTGGCCGAACACCCCATAGGGAGGAGTTGGTTAATTAGTTCTTCATCTTCTTGGAGAAGATTAAGGATTTGATTCTTTAGAGGCTTATTGAAGAGAAAGGCTCCAAAGAACTCCTCCTCCTCCCCATTGGTGGCCGACCATCTACATCCTCCTTCCCCGGTTATCGCGAAGCCAACTTGAAGGTGTTCTCTTCTTGGTTGTGCCACAATCTTCATCTTCTTGGAGGAGTCCACGAGGACAGCGAGATATCTTCACCTCTTCTCTTTTGTTCCGATATTTTATCATCCTCTCTCCTCTCCTCTTTGGTGCCTAGTTCTTGGTGGAAGGGCTGGCATTGCCTTGGTGGATTTTGGGATTGATAAAGCTTCTCTGTTGAGCCACAACGAGCCCCGGTGTTCGCTGCCCGTACTATTGTGAGATACTTGGTGTGGACTATTGTTGGAGGACGTGCACGTGTGTGTCTCAAAATGGGGATAGGATCTGCCATACATTCTTGGTTTGAGGTTTATCATCTCCTTCTTCTGCGATGTTGAATTCCTTATTATTGCTAAAGTAGATCGCTATTTTCGGGATGGTTTGAATTTTCCGCTACGTTTTCGAATCCCACCCCAACAAGAGGGGGGTGAATAGTATGTTAGATAAACTTTTTGCCTAATTTTGGTTTTATCGAATTCAATCGTTTCTTATAACTTCGGCAATACACTAATTCGAATAGCAAGTGGAAGCAATAAATAAGACAATTAAACATAACAAAGAAAGCAATGTGCTGAAATAAGTAAATATAGAAATTAAGACGCAATCATAATAGGCAATGTAAACACGGTCGATTTATAGTGGTTCGGCCCCAATGCCTACTCCACTACATAAGCACACTGCTTAGGATTTCCAAACTAGTTATACTTGATTAATTAGTTTCCTTACAAAGAGGAATTTACACCGGAGAGTCTCTGCTCTCAAACTGAAGGCACTTCCACACCCGAAAGTATCCTGCCTTCCTATCAAGAGCACTCTCCTACCTCAACCTAAGGACAACTCAACTAATCCTAGTCAACTACGTTTACACCGGTGGATTTAAGTCTTAACACCAAGGCAACCACCAACTCAATCAAACTAGCACTCTTGGTTTACACACTCAATAAATACAATGAAATTAACAATAAAATACAACACTACATGGAGCAATAAATCAAAAAACAAATACTTAGCTCCAAAAGAAACTCCCTAGTCCTCTTGATGCCCAAAGATGATGAATTGATGAAGCTTGAAGGCAAGATCAAGAATGTGTGGATCAAGGCTAGGGTTTTTGCAAGATTGGCTCAATGAAAGCTTAGAAGATGTAAAAGATGTCTCATATAGGCTCAAAAGTTGCTAAGGAAGGCTCTCATGGCTTGTATTTATAAGACATGAAGAGAAGGCAAGCAAACAGCCATCCCAACAGGCGTTTTCCTGCCCGTTGGTGACGCCCGATCACTGGCCCGATCGACCGATCGAAAGACCGGCCCATCGATCAGAGCCCTTTGTGCTTTCTAGGCTCCTTTCGGTCGACTGGCCTATCGATCAACCGTAGAGTACCAAAACTCTACCTATTGTACCTGTACTCTACATTGAGTTTCAGCTGGGTTCTTTCTTCGATTCGGGTTTCAAATTACGAGTTTTGTTCTTTAAGGGTCTTTGCATCATACTGAGGATTTTACAATTTATCTAGAGACCCTAAACTTAGACTCTATCTTCCTAATGAGTCCGAGCGCGTCGACCAATGTCCTTTCGATTTTTTGATTTCTTTGATATTTTAGATCGCGGACGTCGAGCGCTAACCAACTTGGAACCTGAAAGTATTTCGTAATGAAAATATTAGTTTCATGTTTGTTATCATCAAAACCAAGATTAACACCAAGGTTGAAAACCTTTGGCCAACAATGTTCGAACATAAGATTTTTGGATCGGGAATCTGTCACAATACATCTATATACAAAAGAATTCACAATAATATATTTTGTATGGAATTGTGAATGGGAGTCATGTGAAGTCGGGACATCGAGCAATCTTGTTGTCCATACTCATGGTGAATCTTCTAGTGTCGTTGTTTCTTCTTTCAATCCACCTGATCCTTATAGAACAATGATTCTAGAGAGTCTTGGTAGTCAATTCCATTTAAATGATAATATTGAGTTAGTTACTGAGACGTCAGTGCCATCAAATACTTCGACAGTTGAAGTTACTGAAGAACAACCTGTGATACAGATTGAATTGCTGAATAAGGAGGCTGTAGAATTTTATGAGATGTTGAAAGCTGTCAATGAACCTTTGTATGGTAATTTTCCTAAATATACAAGATTTTCGGCAATGACGCAACTCCTAAACATCAAGCCCGATTGTAATATAAGCGGGGTTACATTTGATTGGATTACAGGCTTTATCAATGGAATGCTACCTCCAGATAACAAGTTTGAGCCAACTTTTTATCAGCGGGGAACATCATGACTTGTAGCATATTATAACAGTTATTTTGTTAATGGATATATATTTCACACACTTGAATATTCATCTACAAAGAAGACAATGAATGTCGGGGTCTGCGTCAAAGGGACAACGTATGTTGAATGTGATGTTGACTTTTACGAACTGTTGGAAGAAGTCATAAAATTACAATTATTTGAATGGAAATCAATTGCCCTTTTTAAATGTCATTGGTTCGATACAAGCTATAGGGGCATGAGAGTTCATACAAAGTATAAACTTGTCGAGGTCAATTACAAATTGAAATTGGCTTCAATGAGCCATTTATATTGGCATCTCAAGCTGAACAAGTATATTATATGCAGTATCCATCTCGAAAGAAAGATAGGGCAAATTGGTATGTAATCTGTAAGACTAAAGCCAGAGAAAAAATTGACCCGGTAACTGGAGAGAATGAGCCGACAAATGACTTCTATCCAGAAGAGGATCCTTCCAAAATTGAGCGAGTTAATCTAATACTCAAGGATGATAACACAAAGTTAGTTCAATTGGAAGTACAATATGTTGATGATGACGATAATGAAGTTGAGGAAGGATAGAATGATGATAAGAGAGAAGAAGAAGAATTTAAAGATTTCGATATAATAGATCAAGAATAAGAGTATTACACCGATGATGATAATGACGATGATGAATAATTGTAAATGTGAAGTATATCTTCAATTATTAAATCTATCTATTAATCTATTATATGTAATCTAATTATACTCATATTTGACAGCTATGGTTCGAGAAGTGCGTGCCCGAGGAGGCATTCCTCGAAGCACTACACCCTCACAATTGCCACCTGCCACCCTTGTATCCATCGTCCCTTGTCTACACACACCATCCCCCAGGCTTTAGCCACCATCGACCCTTCGCCGAGACCCATCGATATCCCCTCACATGTACCCAATGTCCTTTCGCTGACACCTACTATTCCCCCACCTCCGTCCACCATCCCCCCACTTTCAGCCACCATCTCCGCACTTGATCCTGGCACCAGCCATCCACCTGATCTGACCACCATCCCTTCAGCCAATCCAAGCACATGGACATAAAGACGTAGGCCACGAGGGCCTAATATAATTCTCCCTCCGCCACCCGAGGGAGAGTCACATTGACTAGTTAGTGTGCATGAAAGAAGATAAGTAGATGCACTAATTATTCCTTATAATTTATTTATAATTCAATACATCGTAATATAGAATTGTACTATATTTGGTGAGGGCTTGAGCAGGAGGACGATCTAACAATTTATGCACAGGGCATGGCCTACATGCCCCGTGAGCATATGGATTTATTATGGCGAGAGTTCTCGGTACATATATTTATTAAATTAATGTTATTGTTAAATATCAATAGGTAATAATAAATTTATTTTTTTTGCAGGCTCATTATACATGGTTGGAGGACGAGACCACTTTTGTAGAGAGTGCATGGGAGCGTGTTGCTCGCACTCGTTACAACGGGCTACTTCAGTAGGCCCGTAAAACTGTGAAGAGACAGCTGGGGGTCACACACATTGGGGAGACTCAGGTATACGGCCCCGAGTGGATTCCTAGACCTGTGTGGGACCAGCTCATTGAGCGATGGGCCACGCTTGAGTGGCAGGAGGTCTCCCGGACTGCGTCGAGAAATTGCATGTCCAGGGGGGACGGTACGGGGCCACGCCACACTGGTGTCTCCGTGTCTTTTGTGGTGCGTGAGCGTCATATGATATGTATAATTTCCTTACTTTTAATTAAATTATATATTGTGTACAATGACACTAATGTATTTGTTTTCTAATGTTAGACACGGGTGGCGAAGGATGGCACCGTCCAACGCCCCTCGCTGATGGAGGAGTTTGAGCACACTCACCGTCGGCGACATGGGGTGGAGGAGTACATCGATAGCGGGGCCTCGATCATCGTTACAAGTATTTATATCTATTTGATTTACGTAATTTTTTATTTTATTATATATATATATATATATATAGTATTTAAAATATAAACGTGTGTAGGAGACATACACGAGGACCGAGATCGAGCGCAAAGGAACGTCACAGGGTGACTTTGACCCTGTAACATGGGTCGAGGCTGTAGGTGGCTGGGAGCATGGACAAGTTTATTGCTTTCAGACAGTGTCCATGCATGAGCCGTGTTAGGGCCACTTGGGGCACCGACCCCTCCCGTTGCAGGTGAGCGGCCCTCGACATCCCATACGCAGGACCATAGCCGGATACCGACCTTGGAGTTCGAGATTACACAGTGGAGACAGGCAATGGAGGAGTAGAGATGGATGAATGACAAGTTGAGATAGATGATGGATGCGCAAAGACAGATGATGGGGAACATATAGGCGCTCCTAACTTAGATTTCATCTCACTCCGGCAATCATATACCGATGAGGTTCAAGCCGTCCTCCTCGACCCAATCGACGATCCCAACCCTATCGCTGTCGACTCCACCGCCACCACCGTAGCCATGAGATATATTTTGGTTTATTGTATTTTGATTATATTTTGATATTTGTCAGACTCAGTTTGAGGCTTAGATACTTGTTTGTTGTTTACATACTTTAGATTTGATATTTTGATAATTGTTTGCCTCCGTTTGAGGCTTATAGTTGTTTATATACTTGATAGCTATCTATATACTTTAGATTTGATATTTTGATACTTGTTTGCCTCCATTTGAGGCTTATAGTTGTTTATATAGTTTAGTTTTGATATTTGATACTTGTTTGCCTCCATTTAAGGCTTAGATTGATGATATTTAAGTAAATCTTGTATGGTTGGTTGTACTTATATATATTTGTATGATGTTTTGTGGTTGTAAATTGTGATTGTAAATTATGGTTATAAATAGATTATATCGTGAGAATGTTGTTGTATACATGAATTTTGAAAATTTTGATTTTTTTTCAATTATAGAATATAACGTCAGCGACGGCTTACCCACAGGTGACACTCACTAGGCAGTCGCTGAAATTGTATCGTAATTGGCTGATGGCTTTGGTAGCACCAAATATCACGATTGCTAATAATATCACCGACGACTCTGAGCTACGGCAGATAGATTAATTTTAATGACAACCGCCTAGGCCATCACTGATGTGTTTAAATTAGCGACAGCGCGTGCTATCGCTGATAATTACTTGGGACGGCCTCCCCCTACTGTCACAAATTATCAGAGACGCACACATGAGCAATGACTTTTTGCCACGGCGCGAGCTGTCCATGATAGTCATCACCGACGGTTCAGCAACGGCACGAGCCATTGGTGACAGCGACAAATCTAGTAGTGGAGCACCATTAAGGGCAGGAGGCTACTTGGGAGGTAGAACGAGATATGAGGGTAAACTACCCCTTTCTAGTTGAGGATTTGATAAGTCTCTAATAGCTTTTGCTAAAATTCGAGGATTAATTTTCCTTAAGGGGGGAAGATTGTAATACTCGCAATTTTAATGAAAATTTTATCTCTTGTTTTAGCGGGATATTCCGGAGGCGCGTCGGAGTGGGTCGAGCAAATCGTCAAAAGGTGTTGGCCGAAGGTTTTCAACCTTGGGAATAAGCTAGGTTTTGATGATAACAAATATGGAACTAATGATTTCATGGAGAATTATTTTCAGGTTCCATATCGATTAACACACGATGTCTATGATCAAAAATATCGGAGAAATTAGATAATCGGAAGGACGTTGATCAACGCGCTCATATTCATCGGAAAGATTGAGTCTAGGTTTAGGGTGTCTAGATGCAAAGACACCTAAGGAACCAAACTAGTAATCCAAAACCTGAACCGAAGAAAGAACCCAACTGATACTAAATGAGAAAGTATAGGTACTATAGCCAAGTACCGGTACTTTGCGGCTGATCGACTGACGATCGACTGCCAAGGGTTCTAAAGCCACCGAAGGCCTTCGGTAGATGATCGGTCACTTGGGCGATCGATTGGCCATCGACCGACCACTGATCGGGCGGCGCCAACGGATAGAAAAACGCCCGTTGGGACGAGGTGTCTTGGCCTCTCTCTTCGTGGCTTATAAATACAATCCATGAGAGCCTTCCTTACCAACCCTTGAGCCTATTGAGACATCTTTTACACCCTTTAAACCTTCATTGCACCACTTCTTTTGTGAAACCCTAGTTTGATATCTCAACTCCTTGATATATAGCCTTCAAGCTTCGTCGATTCATCATGTTAAGGCATCAAGAGGACTAGGGAGTTTCTGTTGGAGCTAAGTATTTGTTGATTGATTTATTTGCTCCATTGTTTGTGTACATTATTGTTACTTACATTGTATTTGAGGTTGTGAAAACCTAGGTTGATAGCTCTTGTATGGTTGGTGGTTGCCTTGGTGTTAGGGCTTAATTCCAACAGTGTAAATGTAGTTTGCTATGATTAGTTGAGTTGTTCTTAAGGTTGAGGTGGGAGAGTGCTCTCGGTAGGAAGGAGGGATACTTCCACGTGTGGAAGTGCCTTCGGTTTAAGAGCGGAGATTTTCCGATGTAAATTCATCATTGTAAGGAAACTAATTAATCTAGTTAAACTAGTTTGGAAATCCTAAGTGGGGTGCTTAGGTAGTGGAGTAGACATTGGGGCCGAACCACTATAAATCTACTTGTGTTAGCATTGCATTCTTGGTCTTGTTTTATTGTCTTATTTATTGCTTCCACTTGCTATTCGAATTGGTGTATTGTCTACGTTATAAGAAATGATTAAAACCGATAAATCAAATTTAGGCAACAAGGTTAGATAACACACTATTCACCCCCCCTCCCTCTAGTGTAGGCCATTTCACCACCATTTGGTATCAGAGAGCGTGGGTCGTAGATTGAGATTTTACCATCTCCTCTACATCTAGTCTTGATCTGAAAATAGCACTAGAGTTGGTAGCGTGTATTGAGTTACAAACTTGGTATTCCTCATTTCATTGCCTCGTTGTTTCTTTTGTTTTTACATGCAGGTAAAAAGGATGAAGTGCAAGGATCAGCATTTTGGAAAAAATTATCTTATGTATTTTTGAAACTTTGAATCTTTGAAACAATATAAATATTTGAATAGCACAATGTATTTCGAAATTACTTGTATACAATGGTTTCTTATGTGTGTGGATTTTAATGATGTGTGATTTCAAAAATTATTTTTAAGATTTCGTGTGAATTATCAAATTACTTATATGTGATTTCATGATTTAAGGATTGATCAGGTACACAATAATTAGCAATTGGTAGATTATGTTGGTAATTCCAACGGATGTACCAACAAAAATTATTTGTTGGTCATACCAACGCTAGCGGATATTGTTGGTATTACCGATAGATATGTATCCGTTGGTATTATCAACAGATATATATCCATTGGTATTACCAACAGATATATTTCTGTTGGTAATATTGGCAGATATTTATCCGTTGGTAATACCAACAGAAACATATCTGTCGGTAATACCAACGAATATGTCTCCGTCGGTATTACAAACAAAATAAAATATCTGTTAGTAATACCGACAAATTAATTAAAATCTGTCGGTATTACCGAGGAGCCTTTTACCGATGGATTTTACCGATAGATACTCCGTCGGTAACAATATTACCGACGAATTTGGTCCATTGGTGATACCCTGTTTTCTTGTAGTGTTGGCAGCTCCATCCAATGGGCATTTTTTTGCCCGATGGGGACTCTCGGTCGCATGCCAGTCGATCGTCGATTGACCAACTATTCGACCGCGGCAATCTACCACTTTTGGGCACACTTCGATCGACCGAATTGGCTACTGCTAATTTTTTGCTTCATTCGATCGACCGACCGGTCGACCAAACCTGGGCTAAGAGTATTTCTTGGAGTTTTCTTCTTGCGCACTTCGCTTCCGGGTTCCGTTACCAAGTCTTGACTTGGATAATATTACAATTTGGCTTGGGATATATACCTAGAGACATATTACATGAATTCTATTTCTAACTCTAGATTTTCTACTCGATCTATGACGGAGCCATTTTTGTCGGTTCTTGTTTTTCTCCGAACGAACTTCCCACGCATATTGTAACCTCAACCTGAGATCAAACACTTGATGAACTCATTAGAATAAGTTTGTTATCATCAAAATCAAGATGATGATCATGGTTGAAAACCATAGGCCAACACATTGGTATTCACATGATTGTGGTATTCATTCCACATTCAGTTTGCATAGGTTGGTAGGCTTCGGAGTACGGACGTGTACTCCGGCCAAATTTTGGGGTGTGATAGATGTTCTTTAATAATAATATTAAGAAAAATGTAAGTTACACAAAACTGCCTAACTGCCTGCTAGGTCCAAAACACAGGCCCTCAGCATATCTTCCAAGGTTTGGATGGTTCTCTCAGACTGTCCGTCTGTCTGCGGATGGAAAGCCGTGTTGAAACGCACTTAAGTGCCCAAGGCATCTTGGAAGGACTGCCAAAACCGGGCTGTGAACTGGGTACCTCGATCTGATATGATCATCACTAGGGGTACCATGGTAAGCCATAATCCTGTCTAGAAATAGTCGGGCGTACTGTTCCGCAGAAAAGGAAGTCTTCAATGGAATGAAGTGCGCAGTCTTGGTCAACTAGTCCACTACCACCCAAATGGAGTCAAAGTCGCCTTTTGACTTAGGCAACCCGGTCACCAGGTCCATGGTGATTTTCTCCCACTTCCACTCAAGCACTTCGAGGTTTTACAGCAGTCCCTCGAGCTTCAGATGTTCGGCCTTTACCTGCTGGCAGACCAGACATTTGGATACAAACTCTGCTACCTCTCTTTTCATGCCCTTCCACTAGTAGTGCTGCCTTAAATCTTGGTACATTTTTGTGGCCCCTGGATGCATTGTATAAGTGGAACGATGACCTCACTCCAGGACTTGTCTGCGCACAACTGCCATATCTGGCACCACAATTCGATCTTTGAACCACAGCACACCCTCTGTCCAATCTGAACCCATTCTCTGCATCGCCTCTCTGCTCTAAGTCCTTCGTCAGCGCACAAAAGGCGTCCTCTCCCTGTGCGGCACGCAACATACCCACCAGTGTAGATTGTACCCGCAGGTGTGCCACCAGGGCAACTAAAGCTAACACTGTCAAGGCACAACTCCAGCTCTCGAGGTAAAGGCCACTGCTTGATTTCCAGATGAGCCAAACTGCCCATGGATTTTCTGCTTAGAGTGTCTGCTACCACATTAGCTTTCCCCGGGTGGTACATAATGGTGCAGTCATAATCTTTTAGGAGCTCCAGCCACCTCCTCTGCCTGAGGTTCAACTCCTTTTGGGTAAGCAAGTACTACTCTTGTGATCCGTATAGATCTCGCAAGTCTCCCCGTACAGATAGTGCTGCCAGAACTTCAGTGCAAAAACCACCGCCGCTAGCTCTAGGTCATGCGTCGGATAGTTCTTTTCATAAACCTTCAGTTGACGGGACGCATAAGCTATGACTCTACCAAACTGCATCAAAACGCAGCCTAGGCCAACCCGAGAGGCATCACAGTAAACCACAAACCCTCCTGAGCCGGAAGGTACGGCCAATACGGGTGCCGACGTCAAGCATTCCTTGAGCTTCTAAAAGCTCGCCTCACACTTGCCATCCCAATCAAATTTGACCTTTTTCTGGGTCAACCGAGTCAAAGGGGCTGCAATCCTGGAGATCTTCTCTACGAACTTTTGATAGTACCCGACCAACCCAAGAAAACTACAGACCTCAGTTACGTTGGTTGGCCGCCTCAAGTTCTGCACCACCTCCACCTTTGCAGGGTAAACCCTTATCCCTTCCTTGGACACCACATGGCCCAAGAACCCCACACTTTCCAACTAGAATTTACACTTGGAGAATTTAGCAAATAATCGGTGCTCTCTAAGGGTTTCCAGGATCATCCTCAAGTGTTCGGAGTGTTCCTCCTCACTCTTGGAGTATACCAAGATGTCGTCAATGAAGACAATCACAAAACCATCTAGGTACTCCTTGAATACCCTGTTTATCATGTCGATGAAGGCAGCAAGTGCATTAGTCAGGCCAAAAGACATCATTAGGAACTCATAGTGTCCATAGCGAGTCCTGAAGGCAGTTATAGGTACATCGCAGTCTCGGATTCTCAGCCGGTGGTATCCGGACCTTAAGTCTATCTTCGAAAACCATCGTGCACCCTGCAGTTGGACAAATAAATCGTCTATCCTCAACAATGGATAACGATTCTTAACTGTCACCTAGCTCAGCTGCCTATAGTCGATGCACATGCACATCGACCCATCCTTCTTCTTCACAAAGAGTACCGGGGAACCCCACGGTGAGACACTCGGCCAGATGAAACCTAGGTCCACCATCTCCTGCAGTTGCACTTTCAGCTCCCTGAGTTTGGCTGGCGCCATCCTATAGGGTGGGATGGAGATCGACTTTACCCTGGGCTGCAGATTAATGTAGAATTCCACTTCCCTCCTGGGCGGCAATCCCGGCAGCTCCTCGGGAATACATCGGGGAACTCGCAGACTACCTGAGTACCACTGATATCCCCTGCCGCATCTCCCTATTCCTCTGCCACAGATACAAAGGCTATAAAGGATTGGCACCCCCCCTGAAGTAGTTTACTAGCCTTAAGGGTTGAGATGACCCCAATCGGCTCGCTTCTTTCCTCTCCTTATAAGGTGAACTGTGGCAACCCGAGCTTGTTGAACATGACTATCTTAGCCCTATACTCCAGCAACGCAAAGTGCTCTGCCAGCCAATCCATGCCGAGAAAGACATCAAGTTCAAGCGTGAGATGGAGTGTCAAATCTGCCCCCAACGCATGGCCGCAGATGATCACTTCGTAGTCTTGAAAAATTGATTTGGCTAAGATTGCCTCGCCCATAGGCGTTGATACTAGAAATGGCCCATCGAGTAAAGAAGGTGCTGCAGGTAACTCAGCCGCAAATTTGGCAGACACAAATTTGGCAGCCGCAAGAATGGTGAGTTCAAAAGAACTCAGTTAGTGGTCGTTCGGCCATCACCAAGCTAAACCACATGAAAAAATACATTAAATAATTTAATGCTCATTCAACTGATATGAAACATAACAATGATTTGCATTAGTCATCTCGTGCGCTACATGCACCACTAGGCCCGATCCGGCCCAAATGAACCAACCTCAAAATAATCGCCTACAACTCGCAGGTTGCTCACTAGGCTGGCCACCCTAGCGAACTCCCTACCTCGGGCTCATTGAGCTAGGAAGGACCTCTAGTATCAGTGCCCAAAACTCGGTCGGGGAAGGCCCTCCGAATAATGCCACTCGGGTCAGTCGTCGGCGTGGCTCACCGACGTATATCTCGACCCTGAATCAACTCGTGCGCACTGAACACCACTCGGCCATCACATGTACATCCACAAACATGCCCACTAAGTGGACTAATTTACATATCTATAAAGAGGTGGATTACTCGAGTAGATACGACATAATGTACATTTCTCAGTGCTCGCTCAGTAGCACCCGCTCGGCCACCACTCTGCCCAATTCATTATTCACCACCATATCACCCAACGTTCACACCTCAATAGTTTACCTTACCATTTTCTATTCAATGGAATTTAACATCCGTGGCAGGTCGTCATGTAGCGAAAATGGCAAGATACTGTCGAATAGTTTCCGCATGACGTACCTTTCCGCCACCGCCATTTCTCGTTCGAAATCTCATCCGAACTCGCAAAAATTCCCAAACAAAGTAAAGGGATGCTATATCTGCCATATCTCAAATTTCTATTTTACGCAAGCATCGTGCAAATTTTAGCCCAGTATAGTGTGACTTTCCTTCATTTTCATCCGAGAGCTTATACTCTCTCGCGATGGTGGAAATAACCAATTAACCTGATGTTCTTTTAGGTTCAGCTAATAACATCCACGACAAGCCACAAGGTGACATCCCGGACTCGCAACTCGACCAATTCAACAAGCAAGCCATAAATTTCAGCCTACTTAACCAGTCCGGTTACAACACGTACACAATTGAACATCACTCGATATGGTACTCACAATTCATACAATATCTTGTACATAAAGATCGATATACTACACTGGCAGTTTACAGCATGTATATAATGAATCTAGCGCGTATAGAAATAACTTCGGCATGTATATCTTACCACAACATCAATTTCAGCCTAACTTATCATACTATGAAAAATTCAGATTAAAGCGTATGATATACTCCACAAATTTTCATATGAATGTATGCTAAGTGTTCATCAAACCATGTCATCTACGCATATAATTTCAGCATTTCAGTGTACTCACAATCTCAAGAATATAAGCCAGAACATGAACATTGGACTTGCTTGGGCTACAAATTGTGTTACTAATATCAAAATGTGTATGTTGTACATTTGGAAGTCTTCATAATCGATCAAGATAAAGATGCCAATTGTGAGAGCACCAAATATTTTCATGCTTAATGATAAATGTGATACCATGGGAAATGGTCATCATGGATCAGCATAAACAAGCATGAACGATGATTCCTTATGAATTTTCCATTTTTCCATAATTTTTATTATCTTGGATGTAATTTCTTATTAACCTGCCACCTTCTTGATTTATATTGCAACAATACTTTTTTAAAATTAGTACCATAATCAAATATCTCATGTCTGTTTCTTTGACCAAACAACACGGTCTTCCAAAAGTTATGCACTTTCTTAACCCAAATACAAAGATCAAATGTATTGACACCTGAAACATCCAAGTTCAATAGAACAATAGAAGTGCTCAAGGGCCAAAGCAGAGAAGCCCGGAAGGGTTTCACACATGCATCCGAACAACACGAATTTCTCCATTCAACAAACTCCAGATTGGTTACAGTAAAAATAAGAACTCCAGCACTAAATGCAACAACTAAATAAAGCCCCCAATATTTATATATACACCACACAAACCAAACAAACAACAAAACCAGTTCATCCTCGCCAAGATCATTCTAATATGCGTCCCACATTCAAATAGTTAAAACGACAAGCAATCAAAAAGGGGAAACAAAATGGAGGGGGAAAATAAATAGCGGCACCTGATTTGACTTCCACTAGAGCCAAGATCGACCCTTTCCCGAGAGAGAAATCAACATACTCAAACATAAACCCTCGAAAAAATCGCAGATTCTATAAATCTATCACGAGGAAGAAACCCAATCTAACCACTCACTTGGAGAGGGAATCAAGGAGAAGAAGACGATGACGACGCCTCGCGATGACGGCAACCGGCGACGGCGAAGATCCGATCACAAGGGAGTAGCGCCTCCTCCCTCTTGTCTTGGGCGACGTTTGGCTCTTCCTAGAGCAGTCCCGTCGACTCGAGTCCAACTCACATCAAATCTCCAAACCAACTTAAGTAACATAATTTTACTCACGCATAAGGTTTGTATTTTAATTTGCGCCTTCCAACGATTTACTCGGCCTCCTCCGACGCACATCTCGGATTTGCCGTGGATGCCAAAATAAATTAGTTAAAATTTTAAATTTTAATTATTTTTTTCGCGGGCATTACATTTTCTATTTTCAATGAGTCATTCAAATTTTGTAGATCTATATTTTTCTTTTATAAGGAATTTTTATCATTTTCTAGAAGTTCAACCTTCATTCTTGACTCATTACAAGAAAGCAAAAGATCATCATTATCTTGTTCTAGCATTTTATTTTCCTTTTTAAGTGCCTAGAATCTTTTTCTAACACTACTAAATTCTTCATACATATGCTCAATTTCATTTTCTAATTCTACTTGTGTAAAGATATTACCACCTATAGTAATAGTGGGTACCTCATTATCCTTCATCATGAAACAAAGGTTTGCATTCTCCCTTGAGCTTTCTTCCCCACTTGAAGGTGGTGATGACTCGCTTACATCGCAAGTAGCCATTAGTGCTTTCTTCTTCATCCTTTTTCTTTTATCTGTCTTTGAGGATGATGAGGAGGTGAGCTTGGTCTTAGGACAATCGCCCTCCAAGTGTCCGGGCTTGTTGCATTGGAAGCACATGATTCTATTTTTGCCCTTCTTCTTCTTGAGAGGCTTTCCCGTTAGCTCCATAAACATCCGTCCGAGATGAATCATATCTTCGTGGTACTCGGATCCTTTATTCTCCGATGATGATGATGTCCTATCACCAAATGATGCTTTTAAGGCAATATTCTTGCCTTTGGGGGCATCTTCCTCATCGGTCATGAGGGAACCAATGAGTTCGGTGATCTTCATGGTGCCAAGATTCGTGCCCTCCATGATAGCAACCCCCTTTGGCTCCCATGCTTTGGGAAGTGATCGAAGAAACTTCCTCACTTTTTCTTATTCTTGTATGACCCTTCCAAGGTTAGTTAAAGCATTTGAAATGGGCATACATTTGATCTATGTTCTCATGAGTATGCATTTTAAAGAGTTCATAGTCATGCATAAGCAAATTTGTTTTGGACTCTTTAACTTGGGAAGTTCCCTCATGGGTAATTTCTAAAACTTGCCAAATATCAAAAACAGATTTACAACATGATATTCTATTGAACTCATTTATAGATAAACCATAATGTAATGCATTCACTGCTTTGGCAATTGAATTAAACAATTTAATCTCTTCTCGAGACCAATCATCCATGTTCTTGGAGGGTAGCTCATAATTAACATGAATAGTTCTCCAAGCATCTAATCCTAGGGATTGCCAGAAAATACTCATCCTAGTTTTTCAATAGGGATAATTGTTTCCATCAAAAAGAGGTGGTGCATGAGTTGAAAACCCTTGACCTAGTGTGATACTAGAATCCATAAGTCTAGGTTACATGGTTAGACCTATTCCGACAATCTTGCTCTCATACTAATTGTTGAGTGAATACCCACACTAGAAAGGGGGTTGAATAGTGTTGGTTTAATTTTAACTTTAATTCAATTTTTTTAAAATCAATTTCAACTTCAACTGAAACTAAATGCAACTAAATGATATTCGTTAGCAAGTATGAAAAACAATTATAAGCAATCAAACAAGGCAATGCAAACACAAGAGATTATAGTGGTTCGGCCAACACCGCCTACTCTACTATCTTGGCTCCCCACAATGGATTTCTAACCAACTCCTTTATAGATAATTTGTCTCCCTTTGAATACAACCGAGGACTCGCTTCTCAACTCTTTGAGAATGCTTCACACCTATTCTCCTAGGCAAAACACAATTCTACAAAGGAAACCCTAAGTCATTTAACCTAGCACACCTAGCAAGCTAACAATGGAAACCTAATTTAGTAACAAGAAAAATAACAACAAATGAGCTAATAATTAAACCACACAAGTGAGCTCCCTTGCAAAGTCTTCAAAGCCTCCAACTCGTGAAGATGTAGAGCTCGAAGTGAAGCCGGAGATGAGGCAAAAAGAATGCTTCGAGTTGATGAACGATCGTCCAATCTTGCGCGATGAAATCCACTTGGGATGGCTCAAGAACACTCTAGGAGATCTTCAATGAATGGCTAAGAGGCTCCTAGAAGGCTGCTAAGGGGTATTTATAACCCCGCACTTGGCAGCTCCACCCAACGGGCATTTTTTTGCTCGATGGGGACTCCCGGTCACTTGTCGGTCGATCGTCGATCGACCGACTGATCGACCGCCCAAGCAACCACGGTAATCTGCCACGTTTGGGCACACTTCGGTCGACCAAATTGGCTACTGCCAATTTTTGGCTTCATTCGGTCCACCAAACCTGGGCTAAGTCTATTTCTTGGAGTTTTCTTCTTGCACGCTTCACTTCTGGGTTCTGTTACCAAGTCTTGACTTGGATAATATTAGAATTAGGCTTGGGATATATACCTAGAGACATGTTACATGAATTCTATTTCTAACTCTAGATTTTCTACTCGATTCTTGTTTTTCACCGAATGAACTTCCCACGCATATCGTAACCTCAACCTGAGATCAAACACTTGATGAACTCATTAGAATAAGTTTGTTATCATCAAAATCAAGATGATGACCAAGGTTGAAAACCTTAGGCCAACACATTGGTATTCACATGATTGTGGTATTCATTCCGCATTCAGTTTGCATAGGTTGGTAGGCTTCGGAGTACGGACGTGTACTCCGGCCGAATTTTGGGGTGTGATAGATGTTCTTTAATAATAATATTATGTGGTTTGTTCTTTCATGGAATACAAAATTTGCTATTATGTGCATAACACGCATGTTATCAGAGTATAAAGTCATTGGATTCTTCACCACAATATTGATTTCATTCAATAATCTGATGACCCAAATTATCTCAGCAGTTGCACCAAACAAAGCTCTTGATCCACTTTCTGCACTTGACCTACAAAGTGTGCTTTGTTTTTTGCACTTCCAGATAACTAATGTTGTAGCAAACTTCACCAAATAACCAGATACTGATATGCAAGTCATTCCACAACTTCCCCAATTAGCATCATTATATCCTATCACCGAATAAGGATTATCTACAGGGTAAAAGAGGCCCAAACCATGTTCATTTTTCAAATATTTTAATATCCTTATTGCTGCCATGAAATGTAATACCCGCAAAATTTATTAAATTTTGTGTATTGCCTTCAGCGGGATGAGCGCGACGCATAACGACGCGTGCAGAGTTAATCACAGTTGGGTGCGAATTGAGGTGAGACCCTTGCTCAATCTAAATTACTTAAATTAATATTAATATTGTGTCAAATCCGAGTTAGGCTTGAGCCGAGTACGAGGGTGCGATCGAAGCTCGAATCCGACTCGTTTTGAGCAAGTTCGATCGAGTTAAGTGATGAGGGGCAAATTGGTAATTTGTGCAAAAAATAAATAATTAGAGTCACCTGAGGCGTACGGCTCCAAGGAAGAGACGCATGCTACCCAAGGAGATGAGAGGGCGAGGGATGATCCAGATAAGAAATCGGCCGGAGATCGGAGCCTTGCCGGATAGGATTCGACGTGGGACTTCTTCATCATCTTCCTTGTCCTTAATCCAATTCTAGGTTAATTTTGGATATGTGTTAGTGCAAATTTCTGAACCTGGGTGCAGTAGTTTTCTTTGGATAGGAAAGAAATAAATGAGTGGAAATTTATCTATACATATAATATTGTTTATTGCGGAAATTTCCGGCTGTAGTGTACGGTGTTAAGGCTGAAATTTTATATGAAACGATGCTGAAATTACCAAGTTATGTGATGCTGAAATTGATATATATAAATGTGCAAAAATTTCATTGAATTGGGATGCTGAAATCATTTCCTATGTATGCTGAATATGGTAGTTCAAAGATAGAATGTTTTTCCATATTCTAGAAATTCATGATGATTTCCTGAAAATCTATTAAGTACATGCTGAGATTGATTTTGTTGTTGGGATGCGAGTTTGCTGTGTAAAATATCGATGTAACCTATCGATCTTCCTGTAAGCTAGGGTTTAGGAATCTAGAAATTATTTTAATGACCTGAACAGTAGAGGCTTCTTGAAGAGAAAGGCTCCAAAGAACTCCTCCTCCTATCCATTGGTGGCCAGCCATCTACATCCTCCTTCCCCAATTTTCGCGAACCCAAATTGAAGGTGTTCTCTTCTTGGGTGTGCCGCATTAATCTTCATCTTCTTGGAGGAGTCCAAGAGAACAACAAGGTATCTTCACCTCTTCACTTTCGTTACGGTGTTTTCTCATCCTCACTCCTTCCCTCGTTGGTGTTTGGTTCTTGGTGGTAGGGCAGACCTTGCCTTGGTGGATTTAGAGATTGAGAAAGTTTCTCCGTTGAGCCACAACGAGCCCTATTATTGCGAGGTGCTTGGTGTGGACTATCGTTGGAGGAAGTGCACATGTGAGTCTCAAGATGGGGACCGGATCAGCTATACCAACCGCGGTTTGAGGTATATATTCTCCATCTTCTCCGATGTTGAATTCTTTAATATTGCTAAAGTAGATCGCTGTTTTTGGGATAGTTTGATTTTTTAAAATTTCTATTTCCGCTTCATTTTTGAATCCCATCACAACAGTGGTATTAGAGCCACCTTTAGCAAATTTTTGGAATTTTTTATTTTGTGTTTTGTTCACGTTTACGAACCATTCGCTCCCTAAACGTTATGCTGTCCGATTTTGGTTTTCACGGGTTTTTGAGTCATTTTCTTGGCTCCACGGTTCATGTGATGAATCAAGGTGGAATCCTACTATCCATATTGATTTTGGAAAGAATTTAAACGAAAAAATTCTATGGGTTCATGGTTGAACAGACCCGAAAACTAAAAAATTCAAGATGTGTTGTTTGAACCATTTTGGGTGGAAACGTGATCGGATTTGTGCGATTTTGGATTATATTTTTTCCTTTCTTTTTCATATATGATGTGATGCATGAAAAGATGATTATGTATGAGCCCAATGTGGATGTGACTGTGTGTAAAATGTGGTTGTGTTGATTGCATGTAAATTTATAAAATTCCAACATTGTAAATTTTAAATAGTGCTTGCGTACCCCTACCTCCCAATTGAGAATTCTGATTGTAATCCTCTACACCCTCTCATTAAACCTTTGCCCAAGGATTTTTTGGGGTCTTCTTCTTTTAGTTTTGTAAAATTAGAAGTTTAGGGGCAGATTCACAACGAGCACACTTGCTGCTATGTTTTGGTGCGCGCACGGAGAGCAGGTGTTCGGTGCCTTGTGGATGACGGCTTGAACCCCGGGAAGGCACTGATGGAACTGGCAACCTAGAAGGTGATTTTGAGCAGCGCCTTGGCGAGACAGAGCTCCCTAAAAACCCTAGGATGATGGCCTTGGTTCACCCGGCGGCTCGGGTGGAACCCTTAGAACATCCACAATCATCCTTATTTACTTTATGATTTTATTTATTGCTTTTGCTTCAATTATTGATAGCTTAGATAACTATAATTGCATGAAGAAACCCTCCAATAATATTGAGTCCGAATAGCTAAGATATTAAGGATATCGGTCACGCCTTCCATCGTTATGAGGGACAAGTGTGTCTATTGTCACAACGGGTTTGTTGTGCACACACAAGGCCATTTGTGCTAATAGACACGTTGCTCCTCATATGGCACATATCCCTTTTGTGTCTCTGCTACCGGCTTGAACATGACTTACCTTGTTGAGCTACATGCAAGGAAGTCTATCAATGAGGGCTTGCCACTTCCAAACCGGAGGATATTATGGAATCGCGAAAATTAGTGGGATACATGATTAATTAAAAGACCTCAATAAACATGCATGTAAAATATCTGCTCATTCAAGTCTTTATTTTATTTGTAGCATATCATGTCACCTTTACTATCGTTAGATTGCTTCATCGATTAAAATAAATTAACTAGACCAAATTACGTCGATTGGATGCGAAATTTGAGGATCATCCTCATTTATGAGAATTTGTCTCACATTATTGATGCTCCGGGACCGATGTCACCCCTTGGGTAAGGCGATTACAGCGAATAAGAGAGAACAGCTTATGAGAAGCTGCAAGAAATTTGGAGTGAAGATAACACCACTGTTCAATACACAATGCTGGCATCCATGTCTAATGAGTTGCAAAAGTAGTATGAACATTTGGATACCGAAGCTATCCACGATCACCTCAAGTTGTTTTTATGGTGAGCATATGAGGACAGCTAGGTACAAGCTATCTAAACAACTCTTCCGTCCAAAATGGAGGATAACACTCTTGCCAGGTGCAAATGTTGAGGCATACCCTAAAAAGTGTTTTGGATATCAAGTTCTCCAAACTGAACAAAAGAAGTTTTGTTATCACTGTATGAGAAAAGGAGTTTGTCGAGGAAACTGAGAGTGGAAGATATTTTGAACTTGGTAAAGTTCAGCAATGACGGATAAAATCGCAACAACTAGTGGAAAGTTAACAGGTTAAACCAATCCATGTAATTATTACTTCCCAACACTCTTCTACAATACTACGTAGACTGCCTGAGTGATGATATCTAGCCATAGATTATGACCTAGACTCAGGCAATCCGCGATCTCTTAATGGTCAAATGTCTTGACACTATGCGGTGGCATTATGCAAATCCAAACTGGACACAAACCAAGTACGAACTTTGGTTGACCGGCTTAAAAAGAATAACTCCTATCGAGTGCAGGTGGATCTTTAGGAAAGATCTGAGCAGTTGGCAAGGTGTGGACCTATAAGACCAAACTAGCTCTGAATGAGATCAAACCCAGACAATAGGTTGTCTGCAATAAAACATTCTCACTAGTTCCAATGCTCAAGTCCATCAGAATATTTCTAGCAATCAGTGCGTACTATGAATACGAGATCTGGCTAGAGGGTGTCTAAACTGTGTTATTCCATTATAAAGAAGTCTATATGATATAGCCAGAGGAGTTTGTATCCTCGGTTGGATCGAGTAAGGTATGCGAGGTTGAACCGAGTAAGGTATGTGAGCTGCAGAGGTCCATTTATGGACTATAGCTAGTATCAAAGAGTTGAAACATCTATTTGGATGAGATAGTCAAAAGGGTTTTGATTTTATCAAAAATGTGGATGAACCTTGTGTAGACAATGTGTTTAGTGGGAGTGTAGTCATATTGAATGACATACATGTGGGAAAAGCGTTCTCATGTTCCAATTATTTCCCATATTGATTCTCTATGGTACATTTGGGAAAAGCCTGCTATATGCTTGACATTAGGATCTATGTGGATAGGTTTGAAAAGGATACCTGGTTACCCCAGCCCATGTATGTTGATACAGTGCTGAAAGAGTTTTAGCATCAAAGGCAGTAAAAGAGGTTACTTGTCTAATTGCATTAGTCTTTCTAAGATGATGTCTGCTAAGACACCCGAGGAGAGAGAAAAGATAAGACATATCTATTATGCTTCGACAGTGGGATCCATCATACGATGCTTTGCACTTAGCTTGTTATTGCTTATACCTTAGAGGTATCTAGTAGATTTTGAGAAAAACCATGGAGAATAACATTGAAAGGCAATGGAGAACTCTCTCAAGTACTTAAGAAGGATGAGAGACATTTTATACGACAATGAAACCATATGATGGTATAAGGATACCTTTAATGGTGGTGCAATAAGAATGAAAGTGTTCCTAGCTGGGTATCGTAACCGGTAAGGTGACTAAGGCTTTATGCTTTGCTACTTACTCTGCTGCTTATGATAGCATCGGATAAAGGAGTTTTTCATTCAGTGGGAGTTGTTCCTGAGGTTGCCAGTTCCGCAATGGTATTGTGTGACAATACTAGGAGTGTTGCTCAAAGTTAAGGAACTAAGATCCCATGAAGATCATTGCTTTTCTTAAAAGGTGGTATCACCTCATCGTTGGAAAGAGGTGATGACTGAAAGACATTAATGTAGATTAAACTTATTACCATGACAGCAGATTCGATCGTCACTGAAATTTGGTATACAGATACTAGGATGATTGGCTAAAGTGCATGTGGGAGATTCAGAGGAATAGTGCCCTTGATCCAATCACATGTCGATGTGTTTAGGGACTATTCAAGGGTAATCAACTTAATGAGGCAACTTTTTGATCATATGTTGCATCTTTATTCATAAGTATTGTGATGAACCCCGTGATGAGATTATGCCAGTGAGACTTGGAATCCAGATGCCCATGTTCTAAATGTTTCTAGCCATAGGATCACCAATTAGGGGATCGGTGATTTCGGATAAATAGTACACTTGGTACATGCCCTACATGATAGGGGTAGCTGATCTCACAGTTACCTATGAGCTGTCCTTAATGTAGTGCAAGTGCTCATTAGGGAATGATTTCACTTAACAAACTTGCACGAGGAACACAAAATGGAATCCATACATGAGTTTCAATAGGATGTTCCTCGTGTGATAGTAGGTGCAAGAAGTCCTTGGACCTAAGGTTGTCATGGTTACCTCGTGAGTGATGACCCATTGCTTTGGTTCTATCCCTACGTGGCCCAAAGTGTCATGTGCCGGGTATTATTGGGCATGGGGAAGCATTCATGGAGGTTGGTGAGCAACCAACATGGAATCAGTTACACCTAATGAGAGATAATGTCCTATCTGTCCCTGCAAGTGTTGACTCGGGAATCTCTGGCCAGAGTAGATATGAAAGTCAGGAAGATGTTTTTGACATTTCATAATTGAGACGACATCTTGGCGGGTGAAATACATATGAATCGGTATTAGGGTTTGACACTTCTTCAATACCCCAATCGCATTCAGGACATTGTAATTGAGTGACTAAGTTGCACGGTAACTAATCACCAAAGGGCGTTCGATCCCTATAGATTGAACCTCACACTTTCCTGGTAGTCAGACACATTGCTAGACAACAATCTTGACTTGTGAGTGGAGTCTCTCACGACCACACTAAAGGAGTTTCTCAGTAACCCTAAATTGTAGGGATTGGCACATGATAATAATTTATGTAGTTGATTAAATTTAATTATGAATTAATTATTTAATCAACTACTTGACCGAGAATGTATTTAATTATGAACTTAATATAATTTAATTTTGAATCAAATATACATGGTAGGAAAATTAGTTTCTAACCATCAGCCTGACTAATTAATTGGGGATTAATTTATTTGGATAAATCCTAATTAATAAGAATTTGATTTATGAAAATAACTCATAAAATTAATAGATATATGATTTATGAGGATAAATCATAATTCTATTAATTAATAGAAAATCGAATTATTTAGATAAACCTCTTTCGTATTGTGTAGGGGAGCGGTTTATTTAGTTAATTATCATTCTTGTTTATAGGCTCTTAATTTATGAAGATAAATTAAAGTTTATATTTAATTAGATTTAATTAATTTGTAATTAATTATAAAGCCAATAAAATATAAATTATTTTTTGAGGCAAATCCCATACTCTTGTAGTCCCCCCCCCCCCCTTCTATATATAGTGGTCGAACACCCAATAGGGAGGGGTTGGTTAATTAGTTCTTCATCTTCTTGGAGAAGATTAAGGACTTCATTCTTTAGAGGCTTCTTGAAGAGAAAGGCTCCAAATAACTCATCCTCCTCTCCATTGGGGGCTGACCATCTACATCTTCCTTCCCAGGTTTTTGTGAAGCCAAATTGAAGGTGTTCTCTTCTTGGGTGTGCCACAGTCTTCATTTTCTTGGAGGATTTCAAGAGGATAACGAGATATCTTTACCTCTTCTCTTTTATTTCGGTATTTTGTCATCCTCTCTCCTTCACTCTTTGGTGCCCGATTCTTGGTGGAAGGGCTGACATTGCCTTGGTGGATTTTGGGATTGAGAAAGCTTCTCCGTTGAGACAAAATGGGCCCCGGTGTTCGCTGCCCCTATTGTTGCGAGGTACTTGGTTGTAATATCCTAGATATTAAATCTAATTTTCATTTATTGTGTGTGTGTGCCATCTTAGCGGACTAGTTCGAGGTCGAGCCGAGTCAACTCATGGTCCGGTGCGAGCTTGCGAGCTCGGATAAGTAGAAATATGTCTTATAGAAATTTTTGCTTGCGTAGATAATTTTTTTTAATTTTGTATGCATGATTGTTTAATTATGTCGTATATGGATGTGTATGTGTTGGGTGTTTACGTGGAGCTTGGGATTAATTTAGGTTTAATTAATCTTAGTGGATTAGCGGGTCGAGAAGTTAGTGAGTAAAGGATCCGGGTTGAGGCGGATGCGGATTGAAAGAGGTGGGAAGAGTTATAAATCCCCCCTTAGGGCTTGCGGCTCCCTATTGGAGCCGCACAAGCTAATTGAGGAAAAGAGAGGAGCCACCAACCGCCCCTCCCTTCCTCTCTCTTGGAGCCGCCAAGCCTAGCCGCCTGGAGCCAGCCGCCGAGTTCTTCCCTTCTCCTTCCTTTCCTCCTTCCTTCCCTTTGGAGCCGAGCCAAGAGGAGCCGCCGAGCCAGCCCCTCTTTTCCCTCTCTTCCTCTTTCTTCAAGCCAACGGCTTGAGGAGGAGCCGTCACCCCCTCTTCCCCTTCTTAAGTCGAGCCGCCATCTTTTGAAGCCAATTTCGAGGGCCGTCATCCGGGATTTCTCCTCTCATCATCCTTCCTATTCGGGTGAGTGGTTTTACCCCTCTTTCTCAGGTTTCTTCGAGTTCTTCAAGCCATTCTTGGCTTCTATAAATCAATTTGTTCTTCAATCTTGTATAAATCAATTTGTTCTTCAATCTTGTATAAATCAATTTGTTCTTCAATCTATTCGGGTTAGGTATTCTTGGCTTCTATAAATCAATTTGTTCTTCAATCTTGTAAATGTAAATGCATGCTAGTTATTAAAATTTTAATTTTTGGAAAATATATCATGTGTTTCTTGGATGGGTTTGAATTTGAAGGCATGAGGTTCTTGAATCTAAATTCTTGATATGAGTGCTTGATCTTAAAGGTTGATTCTTGATTATAGATAATTGTAGTACTTGATAATATTGTTAAACAAATATGGTTTTTGTGAGATTTATCCCAATGCTATAATTCTGATATGTTGGTGAATTATCGATTTAATATCTGTAAATTTTTGGATTTATTTTCATGCTATGCTGAAAATTTAATGTTGCTGGAATTTCATGCTGAGATGATGAATCTGTGCTGTTTTTGAATTGCTTGTTGTGGTGTCTGTAATTTACTGAGCATAGTCGTGTAACCTATCGTTTTGATCAGAAAATATAGTTTGGAAACATAGGTCACATTCTGGAGACGGTATTCAGGTTAGATACAAAAATTTCGGGCATAACAATAAGCTAAAATAAAACCCTAAAACAAAACCCTAATCTTGGTGATTTAAATTTTAATTGCATCATTAAAAATGGGCAAAGGGGTAGTATAATCTGTTATGAACCAAGAAGTAAATTTTATGCATGAAATAAAATCACACAGGTGTATGACATTACGGATCTCGGAGTTGGGGTCGCGTATGGGAGTGTTGAGACGCTTTCCAATAAGGACACCCCTAAGATACCGTAGGAGAGACTTGACTTAGGTCATGTTGTGCCATGTCTTTATGAATGGCGGAGAGGCTCATTGAGGAGCCGGATTGCGAGCTAGGCCTGGGAGGTTGGATGGCTAATTCCCAACCTATGGAACAAATTCGGATGAGTTAAACCCGATTGTTCTGGTTTGGCCTAGTGGGATAAGTTTGGAGGGCCTACCCGATTATCCCTGAGGTGGTTTTAAGGAATAAGTTCGGAGGGCCTATCCGATTATTCATTTGATATCTTAAAGGGGTAAGTTCTGAGGGCCTACCCGATTACTCCTGTGATATCAAAAAGGGGCAAGTTCCGATTGGCGAATCCCGATTGTCCCTTCGCGTCTCATGGAGCAAGTTCGGAGGGCTTTCCCGATTGCTCTCGAGTTTCTTATACTAGGATAAGTTCGGAGGGCCTTCCCGATTATCCGAGTATGTGTTGTTGCCTTAGGGCATGGTAGGCTTAGGCTTGCTGATCTTCACCGTTTGAGTGTTGGCTGTTTTCGGGCAGGTGGTGGCCAAATGGCCTATTAGCTGGTCACTTTCTTGTGACCTTTTCCTGCTTTAGTCAGGAGATTTACTTTATGCATCCTATTTATGATTGTATTTGTGTGGGTTGGTAGAACTACTCACTAAGTTCTTTTGAACTCACCCGTTGTCGTTGTTTTGTTTTGCAGAGCCTGACCGGTGAGGTGGGCAGGAGAACTTGGCGCAGCTAGAGGGCAGAGGACCTACATTGATCTCAAAGCAGTCCTAGTTTAGGGTCGTAGTCGAGTTTTGGTAGTTAGTCGTGCACTTATTTTTCTGTGTTTTGGAGTTGTAGTCCCTTTGGGGACATTTATGTCTTTGTTTTAGATTTCATTGTAATTGAACAATTGAACTTGTTTTGTTATTTTCGCACCTTATTATTTTGCGAAAATTACTTATAATGATTTCTGGTTTGGTTTTTCATTGGAAATAAAACTCGTTATTTATTTTCCGCTATGTTTTGTTGTTCAGTTCGTATGTGCAAGGTTTAGCCTGCGGGATATAGGCATGTATACCCTGGCCGGTCCTGAGTTGGGGCGTGACATTGGTGTGGAATATTGTTGGAGGACGTGCACGTGTGTGTCTCAAGTAGGATCAGCCATACCAATCGTGGTTTGAGGTATATAATCTCCTTCTTCTCCGATGTTGAATTCCTTATTATTGCTAAAGTAGATCGTTGTTTTCGGGATGGTTTGAATTTCCCGTTGCGTTTTCAATCCCACCCAAACAAGAGGGGGGGATGGTGTGAATAGTGTGTTAGATAAACTTTTCGCCTAATTTTGATTTTATCGAATTCAATCGTTTCTTATATGTCACACCCCAACTGAGGATAGTGTGACCGGCCAAGGCCTACATCCTACCCTGTAGCCTACTGTTTACACTGACATAAAGAAACCAGAACATCTCGACAAAAGAAATCTCAACACAAGCTTTATTAAAAGTTTTCAAAGTTCAAAATTTTATGTTTTAAAACAAAAGAAGAAAACCAACATCAGAACAACTGAACGTCTAAAGAATCAAAGTTTTACAAACTTTTTTCCAAAATACAACTGTCAGTGCAGAAGTAAAAACAACTATTAGAAACACTAGACTATGACTCATGGACGCCGCTACGAGATATGGCAACACCTCCCGCCCACCAGTTGCACAATGTCGACAGGTCACAATCACTGCACATGCGCTGCAAAAACAAAGAAACAAACAATGAGTCCACTTGGGACTCAGTGAGCGGTTCTAGCGAACCTCCACATAATCCTCAGTTAATCATGCATGACATATAAGGCAACATAATGTATATTCAGGAAGGTAATCTACTTTTAATGTGACTACTAACCCCATGGGTCATTCTGTATAAACCGAATATGTGAAAATCTGCCGTCTCGGCCTATCAATGTCCGAACCTCCGGCATCCAGCCCTTCGGCCTACTTATGGTAATAAAAATCCCGGCTACAGCCGGCCCTACGATACAGGGTAGAATCATACTAGCCGTCGGCCACATCATATCAAGATGTAAACAAGCAATCCCGGGCCATCGACTAGGATGGTTCACTAGTCTCCGGACACCGTCTGGGGTAAGGATAGCTAGTCCCACCCAACTGGGGTCTGGCACCTAGCAGGCCCACTGGTGCACCTTAAGACCGAAACACTGGCCGAGCTAAGCATTGGTCATTTCCGACCTCCACGCTTCTCGGCGGACCATCTCAAGCACATCACACAATCAATGTCCTAGGTTTCCTAAATGTTTACTAGAAGCCCTAGAAGTTATATCATCTCCTAGCTAAGTTTCCATTTATGTTGAGCATCTCGCAACGTCCTACATGTTATCTAACATTATACACTACCTTGGGTGAGGAATTCCATGTACCGACCTTGGAATTCCGCCCATGAACATTTTAGGACAGGATGTGTAATCTAAAGAAAAGTAAGCATACTTTACAACATCTACTATATATAGCCACAATATTCATACATACCAACTATACACTACCTTTAGAATTAAGCTCAATAAGAAACAATTTATCTAGCATGGCAAGGTAGCAATGAATTCAATAATGCATGAGATACTAAGCATGGTAAACTAATTCATCATTTTATTTGTCACAAGTCACTTCAGGACTTGATATGGTCACTTGGAGTTCCTAGTGATATCCTTTGGGTTGACTAATGCGCCTGCAGCCTTAATGGATTTGATGAACCGGGTGTTAAAGGAGTACCTGGACAGATTTGTGACAGTCTTTATTGACGACATCCTGGTTTACTCCTAGAGTAGGGAGGAGCACTCCGAGCATTTGAGGATGGTCCTAGAGACCCTTCGGTAACATCGGTTGTATGCCAAGTTCTCCAAGTGTGAATTCTGGTTGGAGAGCGTAGGGTTCCTAGACCATATGGTGTCGAAAGAAGGGGTGAGAGTGGACCCCGTGAAGGTGGAGGCCGTATAGAACTAGAGGTGGACAATCACTGTGACCGAGATCCGTAGTTTCCTGGGGTTGGCTGGGTATTACATAAAATTCGGGGAAAATTTCTCTAAGATTATGGCTCCATTTACTCGCTTGACCCAGAAAAGAGGAGAGCTTTCAGAAGCTCAAAGATTGCTTGACGACAGCGCTAGTGTTGGCCGTACCCTCAGGTTCGGGAGGGTTTGTGGTTTACTGTGATGCCTCTCGGGTCGGCATGGGCTATGTTCTAATGCAGTATAGCAAGGTGATAGCTTATGTGTCTCTTCACTTGAGGTTCATGAGAAGAAATACCTGACGCATGACCTAGAGCTGGCAACATTGGTTTTTGCTTTGAAGCTGTGGCGCCATTACATTTGTACGGCAAGGCCTGTGAGATGTACACTGATCACAAGAGCCTCCAGTATTTGCTTACCCAGAAGGAACTGAACCTAAGGCAGAGATGGTGGCTTGAGCTCCTGAAGGACTATGACTGCACCATCATGTACCATCCCAGAAGGCAAATGTGGTGGCAAATGCTTGAGCGAAAAATCCTTGGGCAGTTTGGCCCACTTGGCGGTCAGGAAGAGACCGCTAGCTCGAGATTTGGCCCTGTGCTTAGATGGCGAGACAATTCTGACTGTATCAGATTCAGAGGCTTTGTTGGCACACCTGCGAGTACAGTCCTCTCTGGTAGATATATTGCGGACCTCGTAGGATCAGGTAGCCTTTTGTTCCTTGACTAAGGATCTGCTAGTCAGAAGAGGCGACGTTGATGATGGCTACAGAATTGACTCTGAGGGTGTCTTGAGATTCAGAGATCGGATTGTGGTGCCTGACATGGCGGAGGTTCGTAGACATGTAATAGAGATGGGCCACCGTTCCACATACACGATGCATCCAGGGGCCACCAAGATGTACCAAGATATGAGGCAACATTACTAGTGGAAAGGGATGAAAAGAGAGGTATCCGAGTTTGTGTCTAAGTGTTTGTTCTGCCAACAGGTAATGGCCGAACACTTGAAGCCTGCATGGTTGCTTCAGAACTTGGAGGTACCCGAGTAGAAATGAGAGAAGATCACCATGGACTTTATGATCGGGCTACTAAGGTCTAGAGGGGGCAGCGACTCTATTTGGGTCGTAGTCAATCGGATGACTAAGATCGCACACTTTATACCGATCAAGATGACCTTTTCAGTTGAGCAGTACGCTAGATTGTTTCTAGACCAGATTGTGGCATATAATGGTATTCCTGTTATGATAATCTCGGGTCGGGGTACCCAGTTCACAGCTCAGTTTTGGCATTCTTTCCAGGAGGCCTTGGGTACTCAGGTGCAGTTCAGCACCGCGTTCCATCCGCAGACTGACGGGCAGTCAGAGAGGACAATCGTAACCTTAGAGGATATTATGAGAGCATGTGTTCTAGACTTAGATGGCGGTTGGGAGAAACACCTACCGATGTTTGAGTTTGCATACAATAATAGCTACCAGAGTAGCATTGGTATGGCTCCTTTCGAGGCCCTATATGGGTGAAGGTGTAGGTCGCCAGTGGGGTGGTTTGAGGCAAGAGAGTCACTCATGGTGGGTCCTGATCTGGTTGAGGAGGCGGTTGAGAAGTTGAAATTGATCAAGGATAGACTGTTGGTGGCTCAGAGTCGTCAGAAGATGTATGCGGATGAAAAGGCTAGAGAGGTGGAGTTTGCTGAGGGTGATATGGTATTCCTAAGGGGGGAAGCTTGTAATACCCGAGATTTCTAATATAAAAATGTTATTTGGTTCAACGATCCGGTTCGGGGACTAGCCGGGTTGAATCCCGAGATGGCCGCGAGTAGAAGGTATAATTTAATTTGTTGGATATGTATTTAATGCTTTTATATTTTATAAGTTGAATTGAACCTCAAACCGAGTTGGAACAGGGTTCGCGGGATGAGTTGGGGCTCAATTCGGGCTCAGGTTGAGTCGAGTAGAGGATTAATAATAATAATAATAATAATAATAATAATAATAATAATAATAATAATAATAATAATAATAATAATAATAATAATAATAATAATAATAATAATAATAATAATAATAATAATAATAATAATAATAATAATAATAATAATAATAATAATAATAATAATAATAATAATAATAATAATAATAATAATAATAATAATAATAATAATAATAATAATAATAATAATAATAATAATAATAATAATAATAATAATAATAATAATAATAATAATAATAATAATAATAATAATAATAATAATAATAATAATAATAATAATAATAATAATAATAATAATAATAATAATAATAATAATAATAATAATAATAATAATAATAATAATAATAATAATAATAATAATAATAATAATAATAATAATAATAATAATAATAATAATAATAATAATAATAATAATAATAATAATAATAATAATAATAATAATAATAATAATAATAATAATAATAATAATATAAAAAGGGCCCCATCAGAGGGTGAGAGCAGAGAGAGGTGATCAAGGGGGGGGGGGGGGGGAGTTTGTGGTCGTCGCCGAAAGTCGTAACTTCGTCGATCTTCTTTCCCTTCTTTACTTTAAGGCTAACGTGAGTGGTAGAACCTAGGATTTGAGGGAAGGCCCTAACCGACTCATGTGTTGTTGATTCTTGCAGATTGATGTGATTTTCTTGTCAGATTATTGATTATTCTTGAACCTTGTCGGTTCTTCTTGTGATCTATGGTGCATTGATTTTTACGTGTCGTATTCATGATGTTAGGGTGCCGGCCGAATCAAGGAAAAGGGAAAAGGTCATGCCAAAAATTTCCCTAAATTCCTTGAGACGTAGAAGCTTGTAGATTTGAAATTATTGTATGCTAATTTAGGATAGAGATTAAGGAGAACTTAATTCTTCATTGAAACACATTTTCCTTCACCCTTAAGGGTTTGGCCGAATAGGGTAAACCCATGTTTAGGGTTTCGGTTGAGTAGGGATTGGGGTTTTAGGTGGAGAAAAATATAATTCCTAAGTCATCTCCATGATAGAGGAACGCTATATGAATAACTAGGATTTTACCTTGCTTATAGAATATTTTTATTGCAAGGAACATTTATTTCTAGGTTCCTACATTTCTCATTATGTTGCTGAAATTAAACTTTCATATGCTGAAATTAAATATTTGAATGCAGGAATTCAATATTTAATTGCTGTGATTCTGTCAGTGGGCCACGCTGATGGTATTCTAGAAACTAGCTGATCATCCTAGTTGACGGACACGGTGATTGAATCGCTAAATGTGGAATTTATGTAAGAATATAACTTGTTGTGGTTAGTATAGATACTTGTATGTTTGTGTGGGCCGATATGGTCGAGTATTATACAGGATGAAGGCCGGGAACAACAGAAACTATTTATGCGGGTTAAGGACCATAGTGGACGAGTGGTACATATTGTGCAAAGCCATAATTGGATGGTATATTTACTCGCAGGGTATGACCAATTGGACGGTTGTTGCGATACGACCAGTATAATTTTTATGGACATGTTTTATTGCTACATATGATATAATACTAGGGATTTAAGTGGAGGTTTGAAAGAACCACTCACTAAGTCTCTAGTGGATTCATGGTTTTATTTATTTTTGTTTTGCAGAGACTAGCCAGTGAGGTACAACTTGATGGCGTGGCGTGGCTGGAGGGCAGGTGGTGTCGCAGATCTCGTAACAAGCATTTATATAGTCCTAGTCGTGTAGAGAGTTTTAGTTCATGCACTGAGTCGTGGTCTTTGATCCTTTGAGTTGTAAAACTTGTTTTCAAACATTTATAAAAGTTTAGTAGACTTCATTTATATTTTCTATGTTAGTCTAGTCGCATATTGTTATTATGTTGATGAGTGCATGTGGTAGACTTCGGGGTACAGACACCTACCCCGGTTGGTCACGCGATCCTGAGTTGGGTCGTGACAATAAATATGGCAAGCATACAATTAGAATTTAATTACTGCAATTAGAATTTAATTACTGCAATTAGAATTTAATTCATAGCATTCCAAAAATAGGGCAACTCAACAACTTAATTACAACATTTATCAAATAATTTTCAACAATTAAATATGCAATTTCTGCACTTAAATAAATGAATTCAGCATCCTTAATAAAATTCCAGCAATTACTCAAATGACGTAGAAACCAATTCAAGCATGTTCTCAAGCATGGAATTAATTTACGAGTAAAATAAAATCATCTACATTCCTTATATCATGGTAGCCTCGACATAAAATATATTCATCATGATAACATCAACTTAAAACATAATTACCATGGTAAACTCCCCCTTACCCATGCTCGGCCAACCCTCCCCAAACACCCTAATAGGGTACTTGGTCGGCCCCTTCTTGTCCTACCTTGCTTGCTCTTCAATTAAATAGCAAGTCTAGTCTCATAAATTATATCTAGAAATATAATTCCTAATCACTACCTTCCTTACCCTATGTGGCCGAACCCTATCATAAGGAACTTGTCCCATGGCCGGCCCTTAAGGGTTTAGGAAACTAAACTTTTAAATCTAGAATTTCTAACAAGTCTAGGATTTAGCAAAAATTTTCGCATGACCTCTCCTATTTTGGATCTATTCGGCCGGCCCCAACTCTCAAAGAAAACACCACAAAAATTTCGAGAAATCACATTATTATCAAGAAAAGATGCAAGAATCAAGAGCCACAAGATTCATCAATAAATTTCCAAGAAAACATCATCACATCAACATCAAGGATTCGGCCAAGGGGCCTTACCCTATCCTAAGGTTCAACCACTCACCGGCGAAGGAAATTGAAAAGGAAGGCAGTCCTCCACGCTCCCACATCATCGATCCGTTGGTAATAGATTACCAACGGATTTTTGAGTATTACCAACAGATTTAGTCCGTTGGTCACACCCTATTTTTTTGTAGTATACGGATGTGTACTCTGGCCGATCATGTGACCTTCGATTTGAGGCATGACTTTATGCTTGAATTTGGTTATGCTCGGGGTAGCTATCAACAACCGCAAGATTCATCAATAAATTTCCAAGAAAACATCATCACATCAACATCAAGGGTTCAGCCAAGGGACCTTACCCTATCCTAAGGTTCAACCACTCACCGGAGAAGGAGATTAAAAAGGAAGGAAATCCTCCGCGCTCCCACATCAACGATCTGTTGGTAATAGATTACCAATGGATTTAGTCCTTTGGTCACACCCTATTTTTTTGTAGTGTACTGATGTGTACTCTGACCGGTCACGTGACCTTCAATTTGAGGCATGACATTTATGCTTGAATTTAGTTATGCTTGGGGTAGCTATCAGAGGGCCCCGGTGGGAGGCTCATTGGGCGGGTCCTATTGATCGAATTGTGGGTTGATTAAATGCAACATGGCGATATGGCCGGTGTACGCCGATATGGTCAGTTGTCGAGGACACACGAGTTGGATAATTATTAATCATATGAATTATCATAAAAATTTAATATTATGAGCACATATATAAATGCTAAATATTTGTGTTTATCACATGCGTTGGCTTGGCGAGGGCTTTGTTCAAGCCACTCACTGAGTTCTTTGAAACTCAACCCTCTTTTTGTTGTTGTTTTGCAGGTCTCGACTAATAGAGGTGCGGTGGTAGCGATGTGACGTGGCTGGGGTTGTAGTCTCTGGCAGTGGATCTCGGGACATGTCAAATCGTAGTCGAGCCACAGGAGCTATGTGTACATATGAGCATGTCTTGATTATAGACAAGGGTTGTAATCATATTTAACTTTCAATTGAAACATTCATTCACATTTTCATTGGTATTCACGTGACTGTGTTATTCATTCCTAATTCAGTTTGCATAGGTTGGTAGGCTTCAGAGGATGAACGTATACTCCGGCCGATCAAATGACCGTGGATTTTCGGGCGTGACAAATGTTCTTTAATAATAATATTAGGAATAATGTAAGTTACACAAAAGTAGTTAATGCTATTGTTCAAATCATACAAAAAAAAAACGGCACCAATTACGATTAAGTTAGAAGACTAAATCTTAAAAATTCAACATGTAAATATATGCATATGAAAAATTTTAAAAAATATCTATAATAATATAATAACATGTATTCTAAATTGGCAAATGTGCGTTAATCCATGTTTGAACGGTGATAATATTCCCTTATGTTATTATGTGTGCATACTTTGCTTCTAAGTCTATCATTTATTGTGTTTATACAAAAATTAGATTTCATAAATTTTAACTGAAAGCCTATAAAACACGTTCCTCGTATTAAAGGCTCGCTTTGCGTTAACACAACTATTCTATATTTATATTACTCAAATAGAAGGATAATGAGTCATTGAAAATATAAATAATCTTTTGACTAAAACACTTGATCAACATGGATGCAAGGATGTTTTTTCTAAGTCTATTCACTATTTTTTTCTTCTTATCTATGTCACTGATTTCATCTCCTGTAGTAGCGACTAGTGAGATCGCTCCTACATCACCAACAAATTCTGATGAGTTGATTTTACAAATATGTAAGTAATTTTTTCGATTCGTATAAATATTAGATTTATTCATTATTTATTAAATAAATTATCTTTACCTTGAATTGTTTTTTTCTTGCTGCCTATCACAACCGATACATCGATATCGATAGTTAATAGAGAATTGCTATTACAACTTGATTATTATTATTTTGATAATATCTCTTGTAATGTGTCTATGTTTCAGACAATATGCTCAAAGATGTTGACATTGCTGACAATGGAAGAGCTCAAGATAAGAAGATTGGATTTCTTCCACCATTGTACATTCCACCTCCACTATATTGTCATGGTCGTCTATGTTATCATCATTGATAATTTGACAATTGTATTCAATCATAAAGTTTGTACGTTCAACACAATAAATAAAACAAATTAATAATAAATTTAAATCATTAGCAAAATACAAATATTTTGATAATCATAATACCTATAACTAATTACTTAATATGTTTGAAAAACTATCAAAAATTGGAGATGCACCCAATGCAAAACCTTTACATTTTAAAGGATGGACCATTGAATTCAATGGTGTGTACATTTAAACTGGTTCCATTGAATTAAAGGAGGAACCATTGATTTTGGTTGGATATATAAATTGGTTCCACAATTCTTTCTTGATACTTCTCCTTAACAAAGTAGCAATCAATCTCCAAGTGTTTTGTTCTTTCATGGAATACATAATTTGCTCTATAAAGGCACTGGATTCTTCACCACAATACTGATTTCATTCTACAATCTGGTGACCCAAATTATCTCAGCAGTTGCCTCAGATAAAGCTCTTGATTCACTTTCTGCACTTGACCTACTTACTGTGCTTTATTTTTTGCATTTCCAGATAACTAATGTTGCACCAAACTTCACCAAATACTGATCTGCAAGTCATTCCACAACTTCCCCAGTCAGCATCACTATATCCTGTCACCAAATAAGGATTATCTACAGGGTAAAAGAGGCCCAAATCAGGTTCCTTTTTCAAATATTTTAAAATCCTTATTGCTGCCATGAAATGTAATACCCGTGAAATTTATTAAATTTTGTGTATTGGCTTCAGCGGGATGAGCGTGATGCATAACGACGCGTGCATAGTTAATCGCAGTTGGGCGTGAATTGAGGTGAGACCCTTGCTCAACCTAAATTACTTAAATTAGAATTAAATTTGTGTCAAGTTCGAGTTGGGCTCGAGCCGAGTCCGAGAGTGCAATCAGAGATCGAATCCAACTCGTTTTGAGAAAGTTGGGTCAAGTTAAGTGATGAGGGGCAAATTGATAATTTGTGCAAAAAAAAATAATTAGAGTCACTTGAGGCGTACGGCTCCAAGGAAGAGCGACACGCTACCCAATGAGGCTAGAGGGAGAGGGTTGATCCGGAGAAGAAATCGGCCGGAGATCGGAGCCTTGCAGGATGGATTCGACGCAGTTCTTCTTCATCGTCTTCCTTGTCCTTATCCCAATCCTAGGTGAGTAGTTTTGGGGCTAATTTTCATTGGGATTAATGGATTTTGTAGAGAAGAAGATTCTGGGTTTTTCTTTGAAATTTGTTGTTTCGATCAGTTTTGATTCGGTAATCATGATTCAATAATCTCTACCTGTTGAGTCCTTTGGTGTATGTTCTTGTGAAGTGAGGACCGATTTGTGGAGAATATAATATCCACACATGTGTTTCTTTAAAATGTTGACTTCTTTGGTTCTACGAACGTGTACGGAACCACATGTACATCATAGATTTACTGCAATAGCAACAAATCTTACTAAGTGCTTATGTGTTAGTGCAAATTTCTGAACCTGGGTGCAGTAGTTTTCTATGGACACGAAAGAAATAAATGAGTGGAAATTTATCTATACATATAATCTTGTTTATAGCAGAAATTTCCGGCTGTACTGTAGGGTGTTAAGGCTGAAATTTTATACGTTACGATGCTGATATTACCTAGTTAAGTGATGCTGAAATTGATGTATATAAATGTGCAGAAATTTTATTGAATTGAGATGTATATGTATGCTGAATATGGTAGTTCGAACACTACAACACAATTAGGCTATAGAAACACATAATTAGAGACTAATTAGAGTTTTTGTTTCTAATTCTTCCCATTAGAAACTAATAAAGAATATGTCTCAATAGTTAATTTTATTTGTCTCTAATACTTCACTTTTAGATGTTAATTGTTAATTAGTCCCTTTATGATATGTATTATTTGCCTCTATTGTATTGAATAAAAATATTTTTTATATTTAAATTTAAATAATAATAATAATAATATTTAAACGTAATATTTAACTTAAATGATAAATTTACCATTACAATAAACTTAACATAATATTTCACATAATTTTAATTTTTAAATCATAAATTTAACTTAAATAATAAATTTATCTATACATTTTTTACTTTTGATTAGTTAAATATTATGTCTCTTATTGTTTCATTACATATTAATAATATATAGATAGTCAACACTTGTCCTAGTTAATATTAATGTCACTTTAACTTTAAATGAGGCAATCTTACCCTAACTTTATTTCAATTACATATTAACTGGCAAGTATCAATCTTACCCTAACTTTATTACCCTAACTTTACACGTGGCAAGTATAAATCTCTAATTTATAATCAATTTATTGCCGCTGGTTCTCTCTATTGCCACTATGTTAGGTTATTTTTCAAAAAAAATACCATGTTCCCTAATCTCTCCCTCATTTACACTTAAAACTAAAACCCTACCCTATTACTTCCCATTGTCTGCGCCTATGTTGACCCCAATCTCTCCCTCCCGTCTCCTATGTTGTCCGCCACTTCCGTGAGACCGTGACTGATCCCAATCTCTCCCTCGGCGGAATCTGGTTCGCGACTCCCCATCTCCATTGTCTACTTCCCGTCGCCAGGATTGGATATCCATTCTCCATCTCCACGTCGGCCTACCTGCTTCTCCGTCTCCTCGCTGGTATTGAATCTCGCCTTCCCAAGTTTTTCGCTGCTACTTGTTATTGCTAAAAACTCCACATCTGTCAGATCTCCATTCTACCAGTTTTTCGCCTTCCCAAGTTTTTCACCGATATTGATCTCCATTCTAAGTTTCCGCTGCTTCTTCATCTATGGGTTTTGATATGTTCCTTTCCGCACCTTTTTCTCACCTTTTTTATAATTGCATGTGATGCTCCTTTACTCTTCCATTGCATGAACAAGGTTACAATTAACAGGCAAGTTAATTGTGAGAAGAAGACGTTATTGTCTTTGTTTTGCTTCTGTTGTACCAAACTCATAAGAGGTATTTGAATATTGCTCTTTCTTATTGGCTCATAACATGAATATTCCTCTTCTAAGTATAATATGATAGAAGAATATTGCTTATGTTGTTTTCTATCAATGATTACCTTATTATTAGCAATGCAGCACCTTATTATATTGTCCCTTATTATTAGCATTGCCAGTGCCTTATTATATTTTCCTACTGAGACAACCTTAAATTTCAGGACATTATGAAGGCACTATTTATTTCTGCACTAATTGTCCTCTTGTTCTTTTGACAATTGTTATCCACAAGAAAAACACCCAGCTGCTAACCAAATTATTTGATTAGGTATTAGAAACCTTCAGTCTTTTATTGTAATGGTAAGAATACTGGATAAGCAGTTGGAGCATAGCAGAAAAGAAGACAAGTGCTAGAACTTTTGCTTTTTAAACTTCATTTGTTGGTAGAAAAAATATGAGATTTTCTTACTCTATGTTAAACAGTGGAAGATTATTAAATGAAGGAAAGAAAAGAAAGTTGATATTAGACATTCATGAAAAGCTGTTAAGACATTAAGAAAATTGATAGTAGACAATCACGAAAACCTGTTAAAACATTTGCCTCTCGTACAACGGTGTACAACGGTACAAGTTACCTTTTACCTGCTTAGTTGCACTGCCATTCTCCTTTGCCATATTAAGTTGATTTTAGATACAGCCAGGGGAATGTCCATGTCAATAAAGCATCTATCTTAAAATAATCCGTTGGTCCAGGAACTCTATCCAGGTTGTCAAAGTCATTCGAAGCTTTCCTTCATCATCCAATTATTCCTCATTAAATGTGTTGGGAAGTGGTCTAATAAATCATTTACAATGTTGCTTGAGTTACTGAGAGAAGTACTTCCAGAAGGTGATACAATGCCAAATTCTTACTATGAAACCAAGAAGTACATTAGAGAGTTGGGCCTTAGTTATGAGAAAATTGATGCTTGTCCCAACGATTGTATCTTATATTGGAAAGACCATGCCGATGACTCTGAATGCTGCACTTGTGGTGAATCGAGATGAAAAAAGAACTTAGATGGTCAAAAAAAGACGTCGAAGTCCAAATCTCAAAATGTGTCGCAAAAAGTCTTGTGCTATTTTCCACTTAAACAACGACTTCAACGGTTGTTTATGTCATCTAAAATTGTGTCCTTCATGAGGTGGCATGAGGAGTCCCGCACTAAAGATACACTTCTAAGGCATCCAGCAGACTCTCCGGCTTGGAAGAATTTTGATCATCTAAATGGTCATTTTGCGTCAGATCCTTGTAATGTTATGCTCGGCTTAGCTGCTGATGGATTTAACCCATTCAGGACATTAAGTGTTGTACATAGTACATGGCCGGTTGTCTTAACACCGTATAATCTACCGCCATGGATGTGCATGAAACAATCTTATATGTTTCTGACATTACTGATTCCTGGACCTTCAGCCCCAGGAAATGATATTGACATCTATCTCCAACCCCTAATTGAGGAATTGAAAGATCTTTGGGAGAATGGTGTGGAAACTTACGATGTGTCTAAAAAGGAGAATTTTAATATGCGGGCTACGGTTTCATGGACTATAAGTGATATTCCTGGCTATGCTAATCTGTCAGGCTGGAGTACTAAAGGCCAATTTGCATGTCCTTCTTGTCATAAGTATACTAACTCTAAATGGCTGAATCATGGTAGAAAATGTTGTTATATGGGTCACCGACGTTTCTTGCCGCATGGCCATGTGTTTCGGTGCCAGAAAAGATCTTTTGACAATAATCAAGACTTCAGGGTTGCGCCCAGACCACTTTCTGGGTCAGAAGTTTTGAATGAATTAGAAGGACATGATATTACATATGGCAAAATGTCTACAAAATTGCCGCTGCCGCATGGTTGGAAGAAGAGAAGCATTTTTTTTTAGTTGCCATACAGGAAAGATAATCTTTTGCGTCACAATCTTGAAGTTATGCATATCGAGAAAAATGTTTGTGACAACATACTTGGGACCTTATTAAATATTGGCATCAAGTCAAGAGATAATCTTAATGCTCGTCGGGACTTGCAACTGATAGGTATAAGGCAAGAGCTTCATCCAATCGAGCAAGGCCATCACAGGACTTATATCCCCCCAATAAGGTTCACATTGGATAAGAATCAAAAGAAAATTATATTCAGGATACTAAAAAAGGTTAAGGTTCCAGATGGCTATGCTGCTAACATATCAAGATGTGTAGATATGAAGCAACTCAAAATCTCTAGACTAAAAAGTCACGATTGTCATATTCTAATGCATCAATTGGTCCCATTAGCGATCAAAAAAGTGTTGCCGAAGGAAATCAGTATTCCCATACTTGAGTTAAGTTCATTCTTCAGGCAGTTGTGTTCAAAAGTTTGTCGGGTACAGGACCTTGATCAATTGGAAAGAAGAGTTGCATTGACACTCTGCCAGTTGGAACGAAATTTCCCCCCATCATTTTTTGACGTGATGCTTCATTTGGTTATACATTTAGCAGCAGAGGTGAAAATGGGCGGGCCAGTCCAATATCGTTGGATGTATTTTGTTGAAAGGTACATAGAAGTTATTTGATTTTCTTTTATAGACCACATAAGTCCTCACTTTTATTTAAAAATAATTAAAATAAATTTGTAGGTTCTTACTTACTTTGAAGAGCTACATGCGAAATAGAAGTCAGCCGGAAGAATCTATAGCTGAGGGCTACATAGCTGAAGAGTGCGCAACATTTTGCTCGAGATATTTTGATACTATTGAGACAAAACTTAATCGTTGAGCGAGGAATGATGATGAATGTGGGGCTGACCCGACAGTTTCTTCTAGTATTTTTCCAAGGATTGGTCGAGCACTAGATGAAGGGGAATTTTTCATAATGGATAACGATATGTTATCTAAGGCACATCAATATATATTAAATAACTGTGATGAGGTGAAGCCTTTCATCGAGTACGTTCTAATATAATATCTAGCGCTACAAAATTCATTTATGGAATGAATCATTTTTGCAACTTACTGTAGTACTATTATTTGCAGGAGACATCTTTCTCTAATGAACTGCCTATATCCTTGTGCTTCTCCTCGTTTCATCAAAAATAAACATAATGAAAAATTTCCTAGTTGGTTTGCAGAAGAAGTAAGTAATCCCCCAAAGATTTATTCATGTTGGGATTAATATTAAGAATTTTTTGTTCTTATAGAAAAAACAATTCAGCAATATATTTAATTTGTAGGTTTACCGGGAAGATAATGCTCATGAATTTGCTATTGATGAGGACTTAAAAGTTCTATCCTATTTTCCGAACAATGTTGCCAGAAGGTTTCAGGGTTTCTTAATAAATGGTTATGAATTTCACACCAAAAGTCTCGAAGAAAGAAGAAAGCGACAAAATAGTGGCATAATGGCAACAACAATAACACAAAGCTTTGCTAGTGCAATGGATAAGAATCCCATTAATGGTGATGTTAACTATTACGGTGTCATACAAGATATTATTGAGGTTGATTATTGGGTGGATAAAAAGATTGTGTTGTTCGGATGTGATTGGGTGTCCAATGGCAGAGGATTAAAACATGATGAACTTGGGTTTACATTAGTAAATTTTTCCAAGAGAATGAGAGATGATGAACCATTTATAATGGCATCTCAAGCGGAACAAGTATTTTACGTTGCAGATCCCACAGATGAAGGTTGGCATGTTATGGTAAAAACAGTACCAAGGGATTATTATAATATGAAGGACGAAGTATTAGGAGATAATGAAGATCCAATTTTAGAAAGTCAAGTACATTATCATTTTTTTTATGCAATCAGGTATTTCCTTTTATTTTTGAGATAAGCTGAGTTTTTCTAGCATGATGATTTATTTTTTTATGCAATGTGTAGGACATTATCATTTTTTTTATGCAATCAGGTATGATGCTTTTTTATTGAAGTGAAACTGTAAAAGTTTTTACAAAGCATTATTTATCTCTTATTTTCCCTGCTTTCTCTCTCTCTCTCTCTCTCTCTCTCTCTCTCTCTCTCTCTTCCATTCATCATGTCTCATCTCCAGCTTGTTGCAAGCTTCACTACCTTTATAGAGTGGCTTACTTTCCTTACTGCCCAAGCCAACTTTGATCAAAACCAGCTAATCATAAAGGAGAGCAAAATAAATTTATGAACCAGAGAGAAAGAATCAGAGTTGCCACAACATTGCAGTAATTAATTACAAGAGATAGGAAGATTGAATTTTTTACATTTTTAAAAAAAAACTACATAGAATTAGAAGCTAGAGCAAGATATTTGACTTTCTAAGAATTAATCATTTCTTGATTTTAGTTAGTATTTTATCAACAATTTGGTAGACTATACAGTCCAATTCAGATCTATGTGGATAGGTTTGAAAAGGATACCTCATTACCCCATCCCATGTACGTTGATATAGTATTAAAAGAGTTTTAGCATCAAAGGCACTAAAAGAGGTTACTTGTCTAAGATTCATTGCATCAGTCTTCTAAGATGATGTCTGCTAAGACACCTAAGGAGAGAGAAAAAATGAGATAGATCTATTATGCTTCGGTAGTGGGATCCATCATTCGATGCTTTGCACTTAGCTTGTTATTGATTATACCTTAGAGGTATCCAGTATATTTCGAGCAAAACCATGCAGAATAACATTGAAAAGCAATGGAGAACTCTCTCGAGTACTTAAGAAGGATGAGAGACATTTTATACGACAATGAAACCATATGATGGTGCAATAAGAAGGAAAGTGTTCCTAGCTAGGTATTGTAACCGGTATGTGACTAAGGCTTTGTGCTTTGCTACTTACTCTGCCTCTTATGACAGGATCGGATAAAGGAGTTTTTCATTCAATGGGAGTTGTTCCTGAGTTTGCCAGTTCCGCACCGGTATTGTGTGACAATACTAGGAGTGTTGCTCAAAGTTAAGGAACTAAGATCCCATTAAGATTATTGCTTTTCTTAAAAGGCGATATCACCTCATCGTTGGAAAGAGGTGATGACTGAAAGACATTGATGTAGATTAAACTTATTATCACTGTAGTAGATTCGATCACCACTGAAATTTGGTATATAGATACTAGGATGATTGGCTAAAGTGCAAGTGGGAGATTCAAAGGAATATTGCCCTTGAGCCAATCACATGTCGATGTGTTTAGGGACTATTCAAGGGTAATCAACTTAATGAGATAACTTTTTGATCATATGCTGCATCTTTATTCATAAATATTGTGACGAACCCCATGAACCCGGGCAAATGATTCCAAGGCCATGATGAGATTATGCCAGTGAGACTTGGAATCCATATGCCCATGTTCTAGATGTTCCTAGTCGTAGGATCACCAATTAGGGGATTAGTGATTTTGGATAGGCTAGCGCACTTGCTACATGCCCTATACGATAGGGGTAACTGATCTCATAGTTACCTATGAGCCTTCCTTAATGTAGTGCAGGTGCTCATTAGGGAATGAGTTCACTTAACAAACCTGCATGAGGAACACAAAATGGAATCCATACATGAGTTTCAGTAGGATGTTCCTCGTGTGATAGTAGGTGCAAGCAGTCATTGGACCTAAGGTTATCATGGTTACCTTGTGAGTGATGACCCATTGCTTTGGTTCTATCCCTACATGGACCTAAGCGTCATGTGCCGGGTATTACTGGGCATGGGGAAGCATTCATGGAGGTAGGTGAGCAACCAACATGGAATCGGTTACTCCTAATAAGAGGAGATAATGTCCTATGTGTCCCTATAAGTACCGACTCGGGAATCTCTGGCCAAAGTAGACATGAAGGTCAGGAAGACGTTTTTGACATTTCATAATTGAGACGACATCTTGGTGGGTGGAATACATATGAATTGGTATTAGTGTTTGACACTTCTTCCATACCCCAATCGTATTCAAGAAATTGTAATTGAGTGACTTAGTTGCACGGTAACTAATCACCAAAGGATGTTGCTAGATTGAACCTCACACTATCGTGGTAGTCATGATACGTTGCTAGACAATAATCTTGACTTGCGAGTGGAGTCTCCCATGACTACACTATAGGATCCAACTCTCCGTTATGCACAACTCACTACTGGCTTAGTGTGGGGCCCAATGGCGCACACACGACAGGTTAACCTCGTAACGGACCTTATGAGGTAAAGTCCGAATGCGGCCCTATATGTAGGCGAAATGGCGACACTAGAGGGGGGGTGAATAGTGTGTTTACTAAATAATTAGCCTAAATTCGATTTTAATCATTTTTTGATCAGTTTAGATAATTTGTAATTTAATGATTTGGTGCGAAAGCAGTAAATAATTAAGCAATTAAAAACAAACAATAACGCAATGCAAACACGTTAATTTATAGTGGTTCAGCCCCAATGCCTACTCCACTACCTAAGCACCCCGATTAGGATTTCCAAACTAGCTTTACTAGATTAATACTCGTTTCCCTTACACAGAGGACTTTGACTCGAAGAGTCTCACTCTCGACCTAAGGTACTTCCACACCTGGAAGTCTCGACCTTCTTATCGAGAGCACTCTTCCACCTCAACCCTAAGGGACAACTTGACAAATCCTAGTAACAACTAATTTTACATAAGTGGCTTTACACCTAACACCAAGTAACCACTTATACCCACATGACCTAACAGCCTAGGTCTTACAAACTCAACTTCAAAGAAACGATAAATTAACAGTTAAAAATACAAGTGAAAAGAGCTTAAGATAAAACCAAGATTATCTACTATTTTCCAAGCCTTGTAGCCTCCAACTCGCTAGTGAATGTGCTTTGAGTCGAAGCAGAGTTGAGCAGTAGTTGGCGCTTGAAGACGAACTCGACAGAAGAACAGAGCGCGCTGCAATCGATCTTTGGAAGGCTTAAATCCCTTCTTAAATGCTCAATAAAATCTTTAAGATTAAGGGAAGAAGTTTAAAAGAAGTAGATGAAGGTATATTTATGCCCTCATGAAGAAACGATAGCTCAACGGATAGTTTTCTATCCATTGCAGGCCGCCGGTCGATTGGTCGATCGATCGGCCAATCGATCGGTCATTTGATCAACGCTTTTTCTCTCTGGTACTGCATTCAGTCGACCAGTCGGTCGACCGACGCAAGATTCTTTGATCTCGCATTCAGTCAACCAGTCGGTCGACCGACGCGATCTTGCGTCTTCAGCAAACGTAGGTCGGTCAACTGGTTGGTCGACCGATAGAGCTACTGCCCATTTTGGGCTTTGATCGGTCGACAGAAGCAGCTGCTGTCTCTTCTCGGCATTGTTCGATCGACCGACCGGTCGACCGAAATGGCTGGTGCCATTTTCCTTACCCTATTCGATTAACCGCCCGATCGACCGAATTTAGGTTGAATTTTATTTTTTAGCCGATTTTCTTCCGCGCGTTGTTTTTGGGTTCCAGCTTTCTACAAGCATCATCTTGGAGAGCTTTCCATGTGATCTTTGAGCTCGTCCAATGCGACTTTGGTGCACATGTTGATCTTCGAGAAATTCTGTGATGAACCCGAGCACGACGATCAATGTCCTTCCAATTTTTGATTTCTTTCTATATTTTCGATCGAGGACATTGAACCCTAATTGATATGGAACCTGAAATATGTTCTCAATGAAATCATTAGTCCCATGTTTGTTATCATCAAAACCGAGATTAAGACCGAGGTTGAAAACCTAAAGCCAACACTATATGTCTACTAGCATCGACATGCTGCAACTCGATCACGGATCTTTGAGCTCGTCCAATGCGACTTTGGTGCACACGTTGATCTTCGAGAAATTCCACGATGAACCCGAGTGCGACGATCAATGTCCTTCCGATTTCTGATTTCTTTTGATATTTTCGATCGAGGACATAGAACGCTGATGGATAAGGAACCTGAAATATATTCTCAATGAAATCATCAGTCCCATGTTTGTTATCATCAAAACCGAGATTAAGACTAAGGTTAAAAACCTAAAGCCGACATTATATGTCTACTAGCATGGACATGCTGCAACTCGATCACGGATCTCGTTTACGGACATGATAGGAAAGATGTTTCCTATAGGAACGAATGCACAAGAAAGAAGTTTCTCAGTAATCCTAAATTGTAGGGCATCCCTAAATTGTTGGGATTGGCATATGATAATAATTTATGTCGTTGATTAAATTTAATTATGAATTAAATATTTAATCAACTACTTGACCAAGAATGTATTTAATTATGAATTAAATATAATATGATTTTGAATCAATTATACATGGTAGGAGACTTAGTTTCTAACCATGAGCCTAACAAATTAATTGGGAATTAATTTATTTGGATAAATCCTCATTAATAAGAATTTGATTTATGGAGATAACTCATAAAATTAATAGATATATGATTTATGAGGATAAATCATAATTCTATTAATTAATAGAAAATCAAATTATTTAGATAAATCTCTTTCCTATTGTTTAGGGGATTGGTTTATTTAGATAATCATCATTCTTGTTTATAGGCTCTTAATTTATGGAGATAAATTAAAATTTATATTTAATTAGATTTAATTAATTTTTAATTAATTATGAAGCCAATAAAATATAAATTATTTTTGGAGGCAAATCCAAGAACTTTGAATTCTAGGGAGAGAGTTTTTAGGAGGCCAGGTCTACTCTTGTAGCCGCCCCTACTCTCTATATATAGTGGCCGAACACCCCATAGGGAGGAGTTGGTTAATTAGTTCTTCATCTTCTTGGAGAAGATTAAGGATTTGATTCTTTAGAGGCTTATTGAAGAGAAAGGCTCCAAAGAACTCCTCCTCCTCCCCATTGGTGGCCGACCATCTACATCCTCCTTCCCCGGTTATCGCGAAGCCAACTTGAAGGTGTTCTCTTCTTGGTTGTGCCACAATCTTCATCTTCTTGTAGGAGTCCACGAGGACAGCGAGATATCTTCACCTCTTCTCTTTTGTTCCGATATTTTGTCATCCTCTCTCCTCTCCTCTTTGGTGCCTGGTTCTTGGTGGAAGGGCTGGCATTGCCTTGGTGGATTTTGGGATTGATAAAGCTTCTCCGTTGAGCCACAACGAGCCCCGGTGTTCGCTGCCCGTACTATTGTGAGGTACTTGGTGTGGACTATTGTTGGAGGACGTGCACGTGTGTGTCTCAAAATGAGGATAGGATCTGCCGTACATTCTTGGTTTGAGGTTTATCATCTCCTTCTTATGCGATGTTGAATTCCTTATTATTGCTAAAGTAGATCGCTATTTTCGGGATGGTTTGAATTTTCCGCTACGTTTTTGAATCCCACCCCAACAAGAGGGGGGTGAATAGTATGTTAGATAAACTTTTTGCCTAATTTTGGTTTTATCGAATTCAATCGTTTCTTATAACTTCGGCAATACACTAATTCGAATAGCAAGTGGAAGCAATAAATAAGACAATTAAACATAACCAAGAAAGCAATGTGCTGAAATAAGTAAATATAGAAATTAAGATGCAATTATAATAGGCAATGTAAACACGATCGATTTATAGTGGTTTGGCCCCAATGCCTACTCCACTACCTAAGCACACCGCTTAGGATTTCCAAACTAGTTATACTTGATTAATTAGTTTCCTTACAAAGAGGAATTTACACCGGAGAGTCTCCGCTCTCAAACTGAAGGCACTTCCACACCCGAAAGTATCCTGCCTTCCTATCAAGAGCACTCTCCTACCTCAACCTAAGGAAAACTCAACTAATCCTAGTCAACTACGTTTACACCGGTGGATTTAAGTCTTAACACCAAGGCAACCACCAACTCAATCAAACTAGAACTCTAGGTTTACACACTCAAGAAATACAATGAAATTAACAATAAAATACAACACTACATGGAGCAATAAATCAAAAAACAAATACTTAGCTCCAAAAGAAACTCCCTAGTCCTCTTGATGCCCAAAGATGATGAATTGATGAAGCTTCAAGGCAAGATCAAGAATGTGTGGATCAAGGCTAGGGTTTTTGCAAAATTGGCTCATTGAAAGCTTAGAAGATGTAAAAGATGTCTCATATAGGCTCAAAAGTTGCTAAGGAAGGCTCTCATGGCTTGTATTTATAAGACATGAAGAGAAGGCAAGCAAACAACCATCCCAACAGGCATTTTCCTGCCCGTTGGCGACGCCCGATCACTGGCCCGATCGACAGACCGAGCGACCGGCCCATCGATCGGAGCCCTTTGTGCTTTCTAGGCTCCTTTCGGTCGACTGGCCTATCGATCAACCGTAGAGTACCAAAACTCTACCTATTGTACCTGTACTCTACATTGAGTTTCAGCTGGGTTCTTTCTTCGATTCGGGTTTCAAATTACGGGTTTTGTTCTTTAAGGGTCTTTGCATCATACTGAGGATTTTACAATTTATATAGAGACCCTAAACTTAGACTCTATCTTCATGATGAGTCCGAGCGCGTCGACCAATGTCCTTTCGATTTTTTGATTTCTTTGATATTTTAGATCGCGGACGTCGAGCGCTAACCAACTTGGAACCTGAAAGTATTTCGTAATGAAAATATTAGTTTCATGTTTGTTATCATCAAAACCAAGATTAACAACAAGGTTGAAAACCTTTGGCCAACAATGTTCGAACATAAGATTTTTGGATCGGGAATCTGTCACAATACATCTATATACAAAAGAATTCACAATAATATATTTTGTATGGAATTGTGAATGGGAGTCATGTGAAGTCGGGACATCGATCAATCTTGTTGTCCATACTCATGGTGAATCTTCTAGTGTCGTTGTTTCTTCTTTCAATCCACCCGATCCTTATAGAACAATGATTCTAGATAGTCTTGGTAGTCAATTCCATTTAAATGATAATATTGAGTTAGTTACTGAGACGTCAGTGCCATCAAATACTTCGACAGTTCAAGTCACTGAAGAACAACCTGTGATACAGATTGAATTGCTGAATAAGGAGGCTGTAGAATTTTATGAGATGTTGAAAGCTGTCAATGAACCTTTGTATGGTAATTTTCCTAAATATACAAGATTTTCGGCAATGACGCAACTCCTAAACATCAAGTCCGATTGTAATATAAGCGGGGTTACATTTGATTGGATTACAGGCTTTATCAATGGAATGCTACCTCCAGATAACAAGTTTGAGCCAACTTTTTATCAGCAGGGAACATCATGACTTGTAGCATGTTATAACAGTTATTTTGTTAATGGATATATATTTCACACACTTGAATATTCATCTACAAAGAAGACAATGAATGTCGGGGTCTGCGTCAAAGGGACAACGTATGTTGAATGTGATGTTGACTTTTACGAACTGTTGGAAGAAGTCATAAAATTACAATTATTCGAATGGAAATCAGTTGCCCTTTTTAAATGTCATTGGTTCGATACAAGCTATAGGGGCATGAGAGTTCATACAAAGTATAAACTTGTCGAGGTCAATTACAAATTGAAATTGGCTTCAATGAGCCATTTATATTGGCATCTCAAGCTGAACAAGTATATTATATGCAGTATCCATCTCGAAAGAAATATAGGGCAAATTGGTATGTAATCTGTAAGACTAAAGCCAGAGGAAAAATTGACCCGGTAACTGGAGAGAATGAGCCGACAAATGACATCTATCCAGAAGAGGATCCTTCCAAAATTGAGCGAGTTAATCTAATACTCAAGGATGATAACACAAAGTTAGTTCAATTGGAAGTACAATATGTTGATGATGACGATAATGAAGTTGAGGAAGGATAGAATGATGATAAGAGAGAAGAAGAAGAATTTAAAGATTTCGATACAATAGATCAAGAATAAGAGTATTACACCGATGATGATAATGACGATGATGAATAATTGTAAATGTGAAGTATATCTTCAATTATTAAATCTATCTATTAATATATTATATGTAATCTAATTATACTCATATTTGACCGCTATGGTTCGAGAAGTGCGTGCCCGAGGAGGCATTCCTCGGAGCACTACACCCTCACAATTGCCACCTGCCACCCTTGTAATCCCTTGTCTACACACACCATCCCCCAGGCTTTAGCCACCATCGACCCTTCGTCGAGACCCATCGATATCCCCTCACATGTACCCAATGTCCTTTCGCTGACACCTACTATTCCCCCACCTCCGTCCACCATCCCCCCACTTTCAGCCACCATCTCCGCACTTGATCCTGGCACTAGCCATCCACCTGATCTGACCACCATCCCTTCAGCCAATCCAAGCACATGGACATAAAGACGTAGGCCACGAGGGCCTAATATAATTCTCCCTCCGCACCCGAGGGAGAGTCACATTGACTAGTTAGTGTGCATGAAAGAAGATAAGTAGATGCACTAATTATTCCTTATAATTTATTTATAATTCAATACATCATAATATATAATTGTACTATATTTGGTGAGGGATTGAGCAAGAGGACGATCTAACGATTTATGCATAGGGCATGGCCTACATGGTCTGTCGTGCCCCGTGAGCACATGGATTTATTATGGCGAGAGTTCTCGGTACATATATTTATTAAATTAATGTTATTGTTAGATATCAATAGGTAATAATAAATTTATTTTTTTTGCAGGCTCATTATACATGGTTGGAGGACGAGACCACTTTTGTAGAGAGTGCATGGGAGCGTGTTGCTCGCACTCGTTACAACGGGCTACTTCAGTAGGCCCATAAAATTGTGAAGAGACAGCTGGGGGTCACACACATTGGGGAGACTCAGGTATACGGCCCCGAGTGGATTCCTAGACCCGTGTGGGACCAGCTCATTGAGCGATGGGCCACGCTTGAGTGGCAGGAGGTCTCTCGGACTGCGTCGAGAAATCGCATGTCCAGGGGGGACGGTATGGGGGCACGCCACACTGGTGTCTCCGTGTCTTTTGTGGTGCGTGAGCGTCATATGATATGTATAATTTCCTTACTTTTAATTAAATTATATATTGTGAACAATGACACTAATGTATTTGTTTTCTAATGTTAGACACGGGTGGCGAAGGATGGCACCGTCCAACGCCCCTCGCTGATGGAGGAGTTTGAGCACACTCACCGTCGACGACATGGGGTGGAGGAGTACATCGATAGCGGGGCCGCGATCATCGTTACAAGTATTTATATCTATTCGATTTATGTAATTTTTTTTATTATTATATATATATATATAGTATTTAAAATATAAAAGTGTGTAGGAGACATACACGAGGACCGAGATCGAGCGCAAAGGAACGTCACAGGGTGACTTTGACCCTGTAACATGGGTCGAGGCTGTAGGTGGCTGGGAGCACGGACAAGTTTATTGCTTTTAGACAGTGTCCATGCATGAGCCGTGTTAGGGCCACTTGGGGCACCGACCCCTCCCGTTGCAGGTGAGCGGCCCTCGACATCCCATACGCAGGACCATAGTCGGATACCGAACTTGGAGTTCGAGATTACACAGTGGAGACAGGCAATGGAGGAGTAGAGATGGATGAATGACAAGTTGAGATAGATGATGGATGCGCAAAGACAGATGATGGGGATCATATAGGCGCTCCTAACTTAGATTTCATCTCACTCCGGCAATCATATACCGATGAGGTTCAAGCCGTCCTCGTCGACCCAATCGATGCTCCCAACCCTATCGTTGTCGACTCCACCGCCTCCACCGTAGCCATGAGATATATTTTGGTTTATTGTATTTTGATACTTGTCAGACTCAGTTTGAGGCTTAGATACTTGTTTGTTGTTTACATACTTTAGATTTGATATTTTGATACTTGTTTGCCTCCGTTTGAGGCTTATAGTTGTTTATATACTCGATAGCTATCTATATACTTTAGATTTGATATTTTGATACTTGTTTGCCTCCATTTGAGGCCTATAGTTGTTTATATAGTTTAGTTTTGATATTTGATACTTGTTTGCCTCCATTTAAGGCTTAGATTGATGATACTTAAGTAAATCTTGTATGGTTGGTTGTACTTATATTTGTATGATGTTTTGTGGTTGTAAATTGTGATTGTAAATTATGGTTATAAATAGATTATATCGTGAGAATGTTGTTGTATACATGAATTTCGAAAATTTTGATTTTTTTTCAATTATAGGATATAACGTCAGCGACGGCTTACCCACAGGTGACACTCACTAGGCATTCGCTGAAACTGTATCGTAATTGGCTGATGGCTTCGGTAGCACCAAATATCACGATTGCTAATAATAACACCGACGACTCTAAGCTACGGCAGATAGTTTAATTTTAATGACAACCGCCTAGGCCATCACTGATGTGTTTAAATTAGCGACAGCGCGTGCTATCGCTGATAATTACTTGGGACGGCCTCCCCCTACTGTCACAAATTATCAGAGACGCACACATGAGCAACGACTTTTTGCCACGGCGCGAGCCGTCCATGATAGTCATCACCGACGGTTATGCAACGGCACGAGCCATTGGTGACAGCGACAAATCTAGTAGTGGAGCACCATTCAGGGCAAGAGGCTACCTGGGAGGTAGAACGAGATATGAGGGTAAACTACCCCTTTCTAGTTGAGGATTTGATAAGTCTCTAATAGCTTTTGCTAAAATTTGAGGATGAATTTTCCTTAAGGGGGGAAGATTGTAATACTCGCAATTTTAATGAAAATTTTATCTCTTGTTTTAGCGGGATATTCCGGAGGCGCGTCGGAGTGGGTCGAGCAAATCGTCAAAAGGTGTTGGCCGAAGGTTTTCAACCTTGGGAATAAGCTAGGTTTTGATGATAACAAATATGGAACTAATGATTTCATGGAGAATTATTTTCAGGTTCCATATCGATTAACACACGATATTTATGATCAAAAATATCGGAGAAATTAGAAAATCGGAAGGACGTTGATCAACGCGCTCATATTCATCGGAAAGATTGAGTCTAGGTTTAGGGTGTCTAGATGCAAAGACACCTAAGGAACCAAACTAGTAATCCAAAACCTGAACCGAAGAAAGAACCCAACTGATACTAAATGAGAAAGTATAGGTACTATAGCCAAGTACCGGTACTTTGCGGCTGATCGACTGACGATCGACTGCCAAGGGTTCTAAAGCCACCGAAGGCCTTCGGTAGATGACCGGTCACTTGGGCGGTCGACTGGCCATCGACCGACCACTGATCGGGCGGCGCCAACGGATAGAAAATCGCCCGTTGGGACGAGGTGTCTTGGCCTCTCTCTTCGTGGCTTATAAATACAATCCATGAGAGCCTTCCTTACCAACCCTTGAGCCTATTGAGACATCTTTTACACCCTTTAAACCTTCATTGCACCACTTCTTTTGTGAAACCCTAGTTTGATATCTCAACTCCTTGATATATAGCCTTCAAGCTTCGTCGATTCATCATGTTAAGGCATCAAGAGGACTAGGGAGTTTCTGTTGGAGCTAAGTATTTGTTGATTGATTTATTTGCTCCATTGTTTGTGTACATTATTGTTACTTACATTGTATTTGAGGTTGTGAAAACCTAGGTTGATAGCTCTTGTATGGTTGGTGGTTGCCTTGGTGTTAGGGCTTAATTCCAACAGTGTAAATGTAGTTTGCTATGATTAGTTGAGTTGTTCTTAAGGTTGAGGTGGGAGAGTGCTCTCGGTAGGAAGGAGGGATACTTCCACGTGTGGAAGTGCCTTCGGTTTAAGAGCGGAGATTTTCCGATGTAAATTCATCATTGTAAGGAAACTAATTAATCTAGTTAAACTAGTTTGGAAATCCTAAGTGGGGTGCTTAGGTAGTGGAGTAGACATTGGGGCCGAACCACTATAAATCTATTTGTGTTAGCATTGCATTCTTGTTCTTGTTTTATTGTCTTATTTATTGCTTCCACTTGCTATTCGAATTGGTGTATTGTCTACGTTATGAGAAATGATTAAAACCGATAAATCAAATTTAGGCAACAAGGTTAGATAACACACTATTCACCCCCCCCCCTCTAGTGTAGGCCATTTCACCACCATTTGGTATCAAAGAGCGTGGGTCGTAGATTGAGATTTTACCATCTCCTCTACATCTAGTCTTGATCTGAAAATAGCACTAGAGTTGGTAGCGTGTATACCACCTAGGTTCGGTGAGTCTAACTTTGGTCTTTGGAAGAGTAGAATATATACATTCCTAAAGACACAACATTTAGATGTGTTTAACATGGAAAATATTCGATATATTGAACCTAAGGAAAACATGAATGCTTGGACCAAAGAACAAATTGATATGTTTTAGTTAAATGTTAAAGCTACGAATTGCATATTTTGTTCATTGGAAAATTGCATCTTTGAAAAGGTCATGCATTGCACTTCCACATTTGATATTTAGGCTAGTTTAAACATGCTATATGATTATGCCAAGAACGAAGAGATTGGCACTTCTAATGAAGGTAGTGATGACAATGGTCATTCACCTACCCCTAATCTTGCTTTTGATGCCCATGGCTCTTCTAGTCAAAGGAGTAGCTCCAAGAGCCGAAAAAGGAAGGTAGTGTGTCATGCATGCAAGGAAAAGGGGCACGTAAAGAAAAATTACCCTTCCTTGAAGAACAAGGCATGGAAGAGGTCAAATGCTTCCACATCATCATCTCACTCAAGTGAAGCATCCTCTTGCAATGGCTATGAAGCTAATTCAAAAGACTCCCTCACGAATGCTAATGATGAGGTACACTTTTCTTATAGTCATGATAACAATAATGGTAGTATCAACTCATCCAGTTCTCATGACATGCTTTATGATGATGAATGTAAAAACATGTTTGCCTTGCTTGTTAAAAAAGATAAAGAAAAAAAAAATTGAAGAAAGTAAACTTAGTCTTAGATCTCACTTACATTATGTAAAATTAAAAAACGAGAAGCTAAAAATTAGTGTCTCTAATCCATGTCATGATGTTTTAAGTATTGACACTAAGGATTTGAAAAACAAAAATGACATTTTAAAGAACGAAAATAGCATGTTGAAAACTCAATTGCATGCTATTCATAAATCCATGAACGACTTAAAAAATAAGGTTATTTTTCTACATAAGAAAGTTAATAATTTATCTAGTAATTCATCCTCTTAGCAAGCATGCTCATGCACATCATCATCTTTATGTCAAGCATTCTAACATTAAACCTCACGAAAAGATTAATGGTCATTGCTTTTGTTGTGGTATCTTCGGCCACACGATTTATGATTGTGCTTTTAAAAGAAATCCAAGTGTTGTCATTTGTCATTTGATAAGAAAAGACACTTTGGATTCCTAGGCTAACTCACCCCCATGGACCCAAAGCCATTTGGGTACCAAAGGTTTCTTGTTCTTTTGTAAGGGGAGCTACCACACAAGGTTGAAAGAATTGAACATGCTGAACATAAAATGCTGAGAATTTAGGATGCTATTGATACAATTCAGCATGCTGCATTGTTGGGTATTCGTCATTTCATTGAGTTACAAACTTTATTTACAACTTTAGAGTGTCAGTTTATTATCTTGCATTGAGTTACAAACTTGGTATTCCTCATTTCATTGCCTCATTGTTTCTTTTGTTTTTACATGCAGGTAAAAAGGATGAAGTGCAAGGATCAGCATTTTGGAAAAAATTATCTTATGTATATTTGAAACTTTGAATCTTTGAAACAATATAAATATTTGAATAGCACAATGTATTTCGAAATTACTTGTATACAATGGTTTCTTATGTGTGTGGATTTTAATGATGTGTGATTTCAAAAATTATTTTTAAGATTTCGTGTGAATTATCAAATTACTTATATGTGATTTCATGATTTAAGGATTGATCAGGTACACAATAATGAGCAATTGGTAGATTATGTTGGTAATTCCAACGGATATACCAACAAAAATTATTTGTTGGTCATACCAACGCTAGCGGATATTGTTGGTATTACCGATAGATATGTATCCGTTGGTATTATCAACAGATATATCCGTTGGTATTACCAACAGATATATTTCTGTTGGTAATATTGGCAGATATTTATCCGTTGGTAATACCAACAGAAACATATCTGTCGGTAATACCAACGAATATGTCTCCGTCGGTATTACAAATAAAATAAAATATCTGATAGTAATACTGACAAATTAATTAAAATCTGTCGGTATTACCGAGGAGCCTTTTACCGATGGATTTTACCGATAGATACTCCATCGGTAACAATATTACCGACGAATTTGGTCCATTGGTGATACCCTGTTTTCTTGTAGTGTTGGCAGCTACATCCAATGGGCATTTTTTTGCCCGATGGGGACACTCGGTCGCATGCCAGTCGATCGTCGATTGACCAACTGTTCGACCGCGGCAATCTACCGCTTTTGGGCACACTTCGATCGACCGAATTGGCTACTGCCAATTTTTGGCTTCATTCGATCGACCGACCGGTCGACCAAACTTGGGCTAAGCCTATTTCTTCGAGTTTTCTTCTTGCGCGCCTCGCTTCCGGGTTCCGTTACAAAGTCTTGACTTGGATAATATTACAATTTGGCTTGGGATATATACCTAGAGACATATTACATGAATTCTATTTCTAACTCTAGATTTTCTACTCGATCTATGACGGAGCCATTTTTGTCGGTTCTTGTTTTTCTCCGAACGAACTTCCCACGCATATTGTAACCTCAACCTGAGATCAAACACTTGATGAACTCATTAGAATAAGTTTGTTATCATCAAAATCAAGATGATGATCAAGGTTGAAAACCATAGGCCAACACATTGGTATTCACATGATTGTGGTATTCATTCCACATTCAGTTTGCATAGGTTGGTAGGCTTCAGAGTACGGACGTGTACTCTGGCCAAATTTTGGGGTGTGATAGATGTTCTTTAATATAATATTAAGAAAAATGTAAGTTACACAAAAATAGTTAATGCTATTGTTAAAATCAGATATAAAGAAAAACTGCACCAATTATGATTAAATAATATGATTAAGTTAGAAGACTAAATCTTAAAAATTCAACATGTAAATATATGCATATGAAAAATTTAATAAAATATCTATAATAATTATAATAATATATATTCTAGATTGGCAAATGTACGTTAATGCATGTTTGAACGATGATATTAGTCCCTTATGTCATTATGTGTGCATACTTTGCTTCAAAGTCTATCATTTATTGTGTTTGTACAAAAATTAGATTTCATAAATTTCAACTGAAAGCCTATAAAACATGTTCCTCGTATTAAAGGCTTGTTTTGCGTTAACACGACTATTCTATATTTATATTACCCAAATAGAAGGATAATAAGTCACTGAAAATAGAAATAATCTTTTGACTAAAACACTTGATCAACATGGATGCAAGGAGCTTTTTTCTAAGACTATTCACTATTTTTTTCTTCTTATCTATGTCATTGATTTCATCTCCAATAGTATCGACTACTGAGATCGCTTCTACATCACCACTCTCGATATGATTTCAAAAATGTTTTTGATTTTGATTTTCGATCTCTTCGGACCTTGGTGGCTTAAAACGGGCCTGAGGGACCTTATGGTTCTAACCCGTAGGCTCATTGTGACATTTCGATTTTCAACCAATAGGATGGGTTGGAGATCTTACTTTTCAAAAATTTATATTTTGAAATCTCTCGATTCATTTCGGACTCATGATAATTTATCTTGAAACGGATTTCAAACTATTTAACAAAGTGAACTCTGAAAATGATACTTGATTTTTCTCTTTGCTATTTGGTTTGGTTGCTTTCTAGTAGCTTTAGTTTCATTAAATCTACTAATGAAGTCTACTTATAAATTGAGAATGTTAATGAAAAGCTATGCTATCATGAAGAAAATTGGAAAGTAAATGAAAAGTTTGGGAAAAATTTTCTAGAATGATGTATGATTTTGTTTTTGCAAAAATCATATTATAATACTTGAATATTCATGCATTAATGATGTCTCTATACTCATGATTAATTTTGCATGATAGATCTATGAAATTTCATTAGTAGGTAAAATTTCGATACTTAGGCAATTTCATGATGCTGATATTGAATAAAATTGGACTACGATAAAATTCCTTATTAGAGACCTCATTTTGAATAAATAATTGTAAATATGTTTAGATACACATATGACATAATTCTAGGTGTTCAAACTTGAAAATTCATATGTAGATGAACAAATTCATTACTAGATCACTTTAGAGGACTTAAACTTGAAAAAGTTTGACCCAAGTCAACAAATCGACTTGGACACTTCATTTTAAGTCCAAACTTCATAAACATGTTTAGGAATAGGTAATGATAACATGCCAACGTTCAAATTTTCAATTTGTAAGCGTAATGAGGCATTTTCTATCACGTCCCAAAAACCAAGTCACGCGATCGACCGGACTGGGGACAAGCACCCCGAAGCCTAGACCACATAACCACATCATGCATGTGAAATATCAACTCAGATTAACACAAACACAAATATTCAATTATAGAAGGTAGCAATCCACATACTAGACCAAATGCATAAAGCTACATAACTAAGGTTCAAGTGTTAATACTATACAAGGTTCACATGCTCGAAAACAAACAACATGACTCGACCAAGACTCGACTACACCAACGGGTTTCACAAGATCGCCACCAGAGTCTGCCGCCACCAACCGCGCCATACGTCAATGATCACTCTACAAAACAAGGCCAAGAAAAGAATAGTGAGTTCAAAAGAACTCAGTGAGTGGCCGTTCGGCCATCACCAAGCTAAACCACATGAATAAATACATTAAATAATTTATTGCTCATTCAACTGATATGAAACATAACAATGATTTCCATTAGTCATCTCGTGCGCTACATGCACCACTCGGCCCGATCCGGCCCAAATGAACCAACCTCAAAATAGTCGCCTACAACTCGTAGGTTGCTCACTAGGCTGGCCACCCTAGCGAACTCCCTGCCTCGGTCTCACTGAGCTAGGAAGGACCTTTAGTATCAGTGCCCAAAACATGGTCGGGAAAGGCCCTCTGAATAATGCCACTCGGGTCAGTCGTCGACGTGGCTCACCAACGTATATCTCGACCTTGAATCAACTCGTGTGCACTGCACACCACTCGGCCATCACATGTACATCCACAAACATGCCCACTAAGTGGACTAATTTACATATCTATAAAGAGGTGGATTACTCGAGTAGATACGACATAATGTACATTTCTCAGTGCTCGCTCGGTAGCACCCGCTCGGCCACCACTCTGCCCAATTTATTATTCACCGCCATATCACCCACCGTTAACACCTCAATAGTTTACCTTACCATTTTCTATTCAATGGAATTTAACATCCGTGGCAGGTCGTCATGTAGCGAAAATACCAACGTTCTGTCGAATAGTTTCCGCACGACGTACCTTTCCGCCACCGCCATTTCTCGTTCGAAATCTCATCCGAACTCGCAAAAATTCCCAAACAAAGTAAAGGGATGCCATATCTGCCATATCTCATATTTCTATTTTACCCAAGCATCGTGGAAATTTTAGCCTGTAAGCCAAAATTTCAGCCCACTATAGTGTGACATTCCCTCATTTTCATCCGAGAGCATATACTCTCTCGCGAGGGTGGAAATAACCAATTAACCTGATGTTCTTTTAGGTTCAACTAATAACATCCATGACAACCCATGAGGTGACATCCCGGACTCGCAACTCGACCAATTCAACAAGCAAGCCGTAAATTTCAGCCTACTTTACCAGTCCGGTTACAACACGTACACAATTGAACATCACTCGATATGGTACTCACAATTCATACAATATCTTGTACATAAATATCGATATACTACACTGGCAGTTTACAGCATGTATAAAATGAATCTAGCGCGTATAGAAATAACTTCAGCATGTATATCTTACCACAACATCAATTTCAGCCTAACTTATCATACTATGAAAAATTCAGATTAAAGCGTATGATATACTCCACAAATTTTCATATGAATGTATGCTAAGTGTTCATCAAACCATGTCATCTATGCATATAATTTCAGCATTTCAGTGTACTCACAATCTCAAGAATATAAGCTAGAACATGAACATTGGACTTGCTTGGCCTACAAATTGTGTTACTATTATCAAAATGTGTATGGTGCACTTTTGGAAGTCTTCAGAATCGATCAAGATAAAGATGTCAATTGTGAGAGCACCAAATATTTTCATGCTTAATGATAAATGTGATACCATGGGAAATGGTCATCATGGATCAGCATAAACCAGCATGAACAATGATTCCTTATGAATTTTCCATTTTTCCATAATTTTTTCTTATCTTGGATGTAATTTCTTATTAACCTGCCACCTTCTTGATTTATATTGCAACAATACTTTTTTAAAAGCAGTACCATAATCAAATATCTCATGTATGTTTCTTTGACCAAACAACACGGTCTTCCAAAAGTTATGCACTTTCTTAATCCAAATACAAAGATCAAATGTATTGACACCTGAAACATCCAAGTTCAATAGAACAATAGAAGTGCTCAAGGGCCAAAGCAGAGAAGCCCGAAAGGTCTTCACACATGCATCCGAACAACAAGAATTTCTCCATTAAACAAAGTCCAGATTGGTCACAGTAAAAATAAGAACTCCAGCACTAAATCCAACAACTAAATAAAGCCCCGAATATTTATATATACACCACACAAACCAAACAAACAATAAAACCAGTTCATCCTCACCAAGATCATTCTAATATGCGTCCCACATTCAAATAGCAAAAACGACACGCAATCAAAAAGGGGAAACAAAATGGAGGGGGAAAAATAAATAGCGGCACCAGATTTGACTTCCACTAGAGCCAAGATCGACCCATTCTCAAGAGAGAAATCAACATACTCAAACATAAACCTTCAATAAAATCACAGATTCTGTAAATCTATCACGAGGAAGAAACCCAATCTAACCACTCACTTGGGGAGGGAATCAAGGAGAAGAAGACGATGACGACGCCTCGCGATGACGGCAACCGGCGACGGCGAAGATCTGATCACAAGGGAGTAGCCCCTCCTCCCTCTTGTCTTGGGCGACGGTTGGCTCTTCCTAGAGCAGTCCCGTCGACCAAGGCCACATATGGAATTATATTATTTTTTTGAAATTTACCTATTTGCCCCTCTTGACTTAAGTGAACCATATATCGGTCTATACTCGTCCGAATCGAGTTCCAATCGGACCCCCGGACTCGACTCGAGTCCAACTCACATCAAATCTCCAAACCAACTTAAGTAACATAATTTTACTCACGCATGAGGTTTGTATTTTAATTTGCGCCTTCCAACGATTTACTCGGCCTCCCTCCGACGCACATCTCGGCTTTGCCGTGGAAGCCAAAATAAATTAGTTAAAATTTTAAATTTTAATTATTTTTTTCGCGGGCATTACATTTTCTATTTTCAATGAGTCATTCAAATTTTGTAGATCTATATTTTTCTTTTCTAAGAAATATTTATCATTTTCTAGAAGTTCAACCTTCATTCTTGACTCATTACAAGAAAGCAAAACATCATCATTATCTTGTTCTAGCATTTTACTTTCCTTTTTAAGTGCCTAGAATCTTTTTCTAACACTACTAAATTCTTCATACATATGCTCAATTTCATTTTCTAATTCTACTTGTGTAAAGATATTACCACCTATAGTAATAGTGGGTACCTCAATATCCTTCATCATGAAACAAAGGTTTGCATTCTCCCTTGAACTTTCTTCCCCACTTGAAGGTGGTGATGACTCGCTTACATCCCAAGTAGCCATTAGTGCTTTCTTCTTCATCCTTTTTCCTTTATTTGTCTTTGTGCATGATGAGGAGGTGAGCTTGGTCTTAGGACAATCGCTCTCCAAGTGTCCGGGATTGTTGCATTGGAAGCACATGATTCTATTTTTGCCCTTCTTCTTCTTGAGAGGCTTTCCCATTAGCTCCATCAACATCCGTCCGAGATGAATCATATCTTCGTGGTACTCTGATCCTTCATTCTCCGATGATGATGATGATGATGATGATGTCCTATCACCAAATGATGCTTTTAAGACAATATTCTTGCCTTTGGGGGCATCTTCCTCATCGGTCATGAGGGAACCAATGAGTTCGGTGATCTTCATGGTGCCAAGACTCTTGGCCTCCATGATAGCAACCCCCTTTGGCTCCCATGCTTTGGGAAGTGATCGAAGAAACTTCCTCACTTTTTCTTCCTCTTGTATGACCCTTCCAAGGTTAGTTAAAGCATTGACAATATTTTGAAAATGGGTATACATTTGATCTATGTTCTCATGAGTATGCATTTTAAAGAGTTCATAGTCATGCATAAGCAAATTTATTTTGGACTCTTTAACTTGGGAAGTTCCCTCATGGGTAGTTTCTAAAACTTGCCAAATATCAAAAACAGATTTACAACATGATATTCTATTGTACTCATTTATAGATAAACCATAATGTAATGCATTCACTGCTTTGGCAATTGAATTAAACAATTTAATCTCTTCTCGAGACCAATCATCCATGTTCGTGGAGGGTAGCTCATAATTAACATGAATAGTTCTCCAAGCATCTAATCCTAGGGATTGCCAGAAAATACTCATCCTAGTTTTCCAATAGGGATAATTGTTTCCATCAAAAAGAGGTGGTGCATGAGTTGAAAACCCTTGACCTAGTGTGATACTAGAATCCATAAGTGTAGGTTAGATGGTTAAACCTATTTCGACAATCTTGCTGTCATACTAATTCTTGAGTGACTACCCACACTAGAAAGGGGGGTTGAATAGTGTTGGTTTAATTTTAACTTCAATTCAATTTTTTTTAAAATCAATTTCAACTTTAACCGAAACTAAGTGCAACTAAATGATATTCGTTAGCAAGTATGAAAAGCAATTATAAGCAATCAAACAAGGCAATGCAAACACAAGAGATTATAGTGGTTCGGCCAACACCGCCTACTCTACTATCTTGGCTCCCCACCATGGATTTCTAACCAACTCCTTTATAGATAATGTGTTTCCCTTTGAATACAACCGAGGACTCACTTCTCAACTCTTTGAGAATGCTTCACACCTATTCTCCTAGGCAAAACACAATTCTACAAATGAAACCCTAAGTTATTTAACCTAGCACACCTAACAAGCTAACAATGGAAACCTAGTTTAGTAACAAGAAAAATAACAACAAATGAGCTAATAATTAAACCACACAAGTGAGCTCTCTTGCAAAGTCTTCAAAGCCTCCAACTCGTGAAGATGTAGAGCTCGAAGTGAAGCCGGAGATGAGGCAAAAAGAATGCTTCGAGTTGATGAACGATCGTCGAAGCTTGCGCGATGAAATCCACTTGGGATGGCTCAAGAACACTCTAGAAGATCTTCAATGAATGGCTAAGAGGCTCTTAGAAGGCTGCTGAGGGGTATTTATAACCCCTCACTTGGCAGCTCCACCCAACGGGCATTTTTTTGCTCGATGGGGACTCCCGGTCACTTGTCGACCGATCGTTGATCGACCGACTGATCGACCGCCCAAGCAACCACGGTAATCTGCCACGTTTGGGCACACTTCGGTCGACCAAATTGGCTACTGCCAATTTTTGGCTTCATTCGGTCCACCAAACCTGGGCTAAGAGTATTTCTTGGAGTTTTCTTCTTGCGCGCTTCGCTTCCGGGTTCTGTTACCAAGTCTTGACTTGGATAATATTAGAATTAGGCTTGGGATATATACCTAGAGACATATTACATGAATTCTATTTATAACTCTAGATTTTCTACTCGATCTATGACGGAGACATTTTTGTCGATTCTTGTTTTTCACCGAATGAACTTCCCACGCATATCGTAACCTCAACCTGAGATCAAACACTTGATGAACTCATTAGAATAAGTTTGTTATCATCAAAATCAAGATGATGACCAAGGTTGAAAACCTTAGGCCAACACATTGGTATTCACATGATTGTGGTATTCATTCCACATTCAGTTTGCATAGGTTGGTAGGCTTCGGAGTACGGACGTGTACTCCGACCGAATTTTGGGGTGTGATAGATGTTCTTTAATAATAATATTAAGAATAATGTAAGTTACACAAAAATAGTTAATGCTATTTTTTATATCATATATAAATAAAAACCGCACCAATTATGATTAAATAATATGATTAATTTAGAAGACTAAATCTTAAAATTTTGACATTTAAATATATGCATATGAAAACTTTAATAAAATATCTATAATAATTATAATAACATATATTCTAGATTGGCTAATGTATGTTAATCCATGTTTGAACGATGATATTATTCCCTTATGTCATTATGTGTGCATACTTTGCTTCAAAGTCTATCATTTATTGTGTTTATACAAAAATTAGATTTCATAAATTTCAACTGAAAGCCTATAAAACACGTTCCAATTATGATGTTCTTTATACTCCGGCCGGTCACGTGACCGTGGATTTTGGGGCGTGATAGATGTTCTTTAATAATAATATTAAGAATAATGCAAGTTACACAAAAGTAGTTAATGCTATTATTCAAATCATATATAAAGAAAAACTGCACCAATTATGATTAAGTTAGAAGACTAAATCTTAAAAATTCAACATGTAAATATATGCATATGAAAAATTTAATAAAATATCTATAATAATATAATAACATATATTCTAGATTGGCAAATGTGTGTTAATCCATGTTTGAACAGTGGTATTATTCCCTTATCTTATTATGTGTGCATACTTTGCTTCAAAGTCTATCATTTATTGTGTTTGTACAAAAATTAGATTTCATAAATTTTAACTGAAAGCCTATAAAACACGTTCCTGGTATTATAGGCTTGCTTTGCGTTAACACAACTATTCTATATTTATATTACCCAAATAGAGGGATATTGAGTCATTGAAAATAGAAATAATCTTTTGACTAAAACACTTGATCAACATGGATGCAAGTAGCCTTTTTCTAAGTCTATTAACTATTCTTTTCTTCTTATCTATGTCACTCATTTCATCTCCAGTAGTAGCGACTTGTGAGATCGCTCCTACATCACCAACAAATTATGATGAGTTGATTTTACAAATTCCCGATTATGAGATGGATGTCCAGAGACATTAATCCATTCTTCAGGACGAAAAAAACATAACCTGTAACGTGATGATCAATCATAGATATCAAACAGTATCAAAAAAATCTCAACAACCAATATTTATTCTACACAATTCATAGATATCAGATAGTACCAAAAAATTTCAATTGGAAAAAATCACATAAGCAATAGTTGACTTCATTCCCTCTTAATGTAGTGAATTATTTTCTGTGGGGCTAATAAAGAACAAGCTAAAGATAAACAAATAAAATAAATTCAATGGCCGATTCAGTAACTCCTATTTCGAAATCACATCATATCCTACATGAAATTAAAGCTTCATAAATTATAATTAAGTAGTTTATCTTGATTGGAGAGGTAGCCCCGCAAACCCAACAAGCATGGGGCATAGGAGCTGCTCTCACCTAGCACAAAGAATATCAGCATAAATTTGAATATAACATGCAAACATAAAAAGAGAATAAATGAAAGGACAATAATATTTTAAAATTTGTAGCAATATTCAAAGTTTAAGGACATACCAAAAATAAATGGTAATCAACATAAATGTCCACCTGGGTAACATTAAAAGAGATAACATACTAGATCTTTCAGAGATGTAAAAGATACGTCTTTCTAAAGAAATAAAAAATTAGGAAATTAAGAAAGTTTTGTTGAGCAGTTCAAAATAGTTAAAAACACTTTACCCAAAATGTACACATCATTGAATTCAATAGTTCGTACTTTAAAATGTAAAGGTTTTGCATTGGGTACATCTCCAATTTCAGAGTTCTCCTGCAAAAGTCATCAAGTAAAAAAAAAAGAAAATGGATCAATAACAAGAATGTAACCTGCAATAAATGGCACATTGCTCCAGAATATTAGATGGAAAAGTGAACAAATACTTATGTGTGAGTAGCTGCATCAAGTAAGACCAGATGACATACAAGTGATCTTCATAATTATCAAATTAGCACAATGAACATTGTCCCATAATCACAATAAGCACTCTTCAATTGAAAAAAAAAAAACTACAATAAAATAGTCCATGTGCAAAGAAATATTTTGTTGCCACCCAATGATTATACATAATTCCTTGCTCTTCAGAATCAAACATATGGTTAGAGAGTTTTACTAGCTAATTGATTTAGAACTCTAATAATTGATATTAAATAAGCACCTAAAATTTTAAAATGAATGAATGAAAGAAAAAAAAAAGAGAGAGAGAGAGAGAAAAAAAGTAGCCATCATGCTTTACATCGCAGTTAGTGGTATCTTCAAGAATATTAAGTAGAAAACCTACTCAAATGCAATAGAATAGTGTTGTCAGTCTCAAGTTACACCTTTGGAAATAAAAAAACAAGCCAAGTAACTTGACTTCCACAACAGATAGCACTATAATAGGAGACAAATGTACCTCGAGCAATTCAAACATTGCTTTAATATCTATAAGGCACTGCCTTGTCTCTCGATACACACTTCAAAGGAAATTTAGAGGCAAAGAAAGCTGGAAGAGAAGCCCATTAACCATAACCTGAAAAGAAATAGAAAATATGAACTATTAGAATAAATTGTCTAGAGAGAACATATGTGAGTGAAACAAGTGATATAGAAAAAAGAACTTAAAATCAGATCCTAAATATGTAGATGTTCAAATTCAAAGAGAAAAGAATTAGTTATAGGAACATAAAAGGCATTAAAAACTGTAGCTGATCATTAGTCAACTCTGGAACTACATATTTATTGTTACTATCAGCACCGTAAGCATGAAATAGAATCGGACTAATAATTAGATTTTGATGAAGAGATCAACAAGTCTCCTTAGTCTCAAGCTTCCCAATTTCTATTCTCTAGAGTTAGTGTTGAGTGCTTATTCAGTTAGTGGGAGGAAGAGAACAGAGAGTGTCAGAAGGAGACTTAGAGAAGTAATAGGTTTTGTATGCCTTTTAGAAGATAAGGCCTCCAAGGAAAATCAGTGGCATACAATTTGGTTTAGATTAGTTACAATCAAAACTTAGAAGAAACAATAAATTCAGGACTAGTCAATCAAAACTTAGAAGAAACAACAAATTCAGGTTTATGGTCTGTGCATACTAGTGAAGTGCATAAGTTGCTTGTCCAAGAGGGGGATGCTAGAATACAAGACATAAATTGAGTTCGCCATGTAAAATAATTGTGACCCACTATTAAAGTTACTTCAATTATACCCTTATTTTATTAAAAAGTCTTATGCCCTTTTATTTGAGAAAGGATGCAATTTCAAATATAGGAGTGTAATTTCAAATGAAGGGGTATGTGGCTTTTTAAAAGGGTGCAATAAGTGGATATGTGTCTTTTGAAGAGTTATTCCATCATTCTATAAATATCATCTTCTTTGATGGAAAGAAGATGTAAGTTTTTTGTGAAAATAAGTGAAGGCAAGAGGGTCTCTAGTTTACAAGTGAAGTTTGTGATTCCCATTAATTCCAAACATTGTGGTCTTGGATAGACTACAAAAGGTTTCTACACATGTTGGTGCTTGGACGCACGGTATCATACTATGGCCAGAGGTATGTTCTTGGTGTTCTTCCACATTTAATTATTAATGTAGTATTTCCTACATTTGGTATCAGAGCATTAAGATCTCTGGTCTAGTTATTTATGAAATTTCGCATTTGGTGCTACTGCTTGTCCTGTAGCCGGAGCCACGAATCATAGCCATGATGGGTGGCATGCATGCATGCATACGGCATTGTTGTCCATGTGTGCATCTGGGGATGCTCTTCCAGTGAGGTTGACGTACTTGACGACGTGGTCGATGTCTTCTTCTCACAATCGACATTCTGGTGCAGTCTATTTGGTGGACATAAAGCCGACGGCTAATTGTCCATGAGGAGAGGCTGCTTGTGTCAACATGCACACAGAGAAGAGTCAAGGACGAGCGGCTTCAGCGTAAGAGAAGATCTTCTTGTTGGCCTAAGGTTTTCAACCTTGGTCTTAATCTTGGTGTTGATGATAACAAACATGGAACTAATGAATTCATGGAGAAATATTTTCAGATTCTAAGTCGGTTAGCGCATGACATCCCCGATCGAAAAAATCGAAAAAATTAGAAAAATAGGAGAAAAAAGACAAGTATAGGTTGGGTCTCAACCTTACATATGCTTACCCACGGCCATGACTGAATAACCAATCAAATAATTCTCGTTAGGATTGTTCTTCTTTCATGCAGTAGGTTGGTTGATGACGAAAATGTTTTATCATCTAAAGCTCTCAGCTAAGTCAAAGTTGGTCCTCTAAAGTTCTCAGCTTACGTCCAAGAAATCTTTACAGAGTAGTCATCAATATCCATGCTAAGTAAAAAAGAGGGGGCAATCAGCGTACTAGGAATTGTTGTCTAGATAACCAAGGAGAAAAATAAGATTGAATGATCTTATAGTCATGTCTTTAAATTGAATGATCTTATAGTCATTTCGGTTCTTTAATATCAAACACATGTTTATCTCTTTCTTGATTACTTTCTCTAATCAATAGCATCATCACAACATCCTTTAAATTGTGTTTATTTCTGTGTATCGGGAACTGTTGCTTGTTTTCTTCTATATATTCTTGATTATATAGTTTAGAGTTAGATTAAGAAAACGGAAGCAATTGAGTAACTAGGCAATAGACACACAGGTTTATTGTGTGTGAAGAATGTGATCAGGTTTAGTTCTGAAATGTTTAAATTTATATTTATTGAGTTATGTTTTAAAGTTTAAACCTATGTTTATTGAAAAAGAAACAAAATTTAATGTTATATATTGGTCGACATCACTAATCACATTATATATGTAGATGTCGCGAGCCCCAGACTATCGTTCTAGGGCTCATCGAGCAAGACTAGCTTCGCCGCCGCCGTCCCCCGAGATAGCTGCGAACCCTACCACCACCACCACCACCACCAGCCGAGACATCAGGACCTTCAACGTCTGCAGTTCCACCACCTCCACCATCGGCCTCAGAGGCTCAAAGTCGTCGTAGGCCTCGTGGGCCTAATCGGGGGCTTATGTACCATCATCGACCGACTAGCGTCGGCGAATATCGCTGCACGGTCTAAAGTAAGTATGAAAGTTTATTTATTATACTTGTTAATTAATTATTGCTACTTATGTTGTTATACTTGAGTTGTAGATTCGAGCAGGACGATGTTGCACGTAGTATCACTGCTATTATCAAGAGCTTCTTCTGGGAGCCGTGGCGTTCATGGACCCATGTCTTGGATCATAATCGAGATTTATTATGGTCCGAATTCGAGGTACGTAGTTTATTAATTTTTGATATTGTAACTAATTAATACGTGGACTCAAATGTTATTATGTTTGTTGGATTTTATACCATGAAGTATCAAAATATTTTGATACTATAGCAAAGCCCACGCTAATATTTCTATTTAATTCAACTGTGTATTAACTGAATCATGAACTGTAATTAAGTGGATTCTTTGTTTTCTTTTCATTCTATTTCATGTACCTTTCTACTGAGTGGTAGTGGGAACTGAGTTCCAAATAGAAGTTGACATGGTACAGAATCATTGAGGAATTTAGAGGGTTTAGAAAGCATAGGTTGATAGGGTCAATCCTAGTACACTGATAAAATTGCTTTACTGTAATTTAGCGTATGTGTTATTTTAACGTGGCTTCTTTTATCTAAAGCTTTACTATAATTTATAATGGAGCTGTACATTTCACCTTCTTGTAATGAAGGTGGCTTGCTGCTTCCCTTGTTAGGAGGGGAAGCTGTGATTGGAAAAAAAAGAGAGACAAGGAAGAACAGGGCCCATTCTAGCCAACAATTTTCTTTGGTCTACCAAACACAGAGAGGGACACCACTTGCTTTACTCTTGCCTCTTTAATCATATGCACATTGGACCCAAACTTTGAAGTTTCATTCAACTGGAAGGGGTTTCATCATTGCAGCATCCACTGCTTTGTTTACCATGTGCTCTTGTAGACCCACCGAGAGGATCAAGTTCATAGATGAACAGATTATGTTGGCCTTCTTACAAGTTACAAGGAATTCTCTTGATAACTAGCAATACATGCTTGTAAATATTTTATAACAATCCCTACTATATTTTTTCTTAATCCATTTCAGCAACAATCCTACTACTTTTGTTTGATATCAGTTCACAGCCCACACTAATGTGTTGTATTAGAGCTGAGAACTTTTATATATGAGAACTCTTGCCAATGTATATTTCTAGCATCTACTTTTGCTCACTACAAGAAATACTACATTTCCTGGGGGCCGCGACCCCGATTAAAACTAGCCAAGGCCCCCAATAAAACCTTTTAGTGAGGGCCTCCCTGCCCCCAAATGTCATCAAGAAATCCGACCTTTACCGAAGGTTAGCGAGTGGCCCCCGTAAAATATATCTTTTCCGAGGGGCCGCGGCACCCGGGAAATATATCTTTCCTAGGTCCGCGGCCCCCGGGAAAAGTATCTTTTGTCGAGAGCCGACATCCTCAGGAATGATACTACATTACGCAAAACATTAAGAAAGTCTAATTGCGAAGGAAAATAGTGAACTAACTTAAAACACTTCATTTTGTTCATTCATCTAACAATAGAACACTAGTTTCTTGAAACAGGCTCAAAGATTTGAAACACCGGATGAACATAAATAAGCAAGGAAAGAATCATGAGATGCCAAGTATATTAATGTCACGTCCCGACTCAGGGTACGCGTGACCGGCCAGGGTACGAGTCAGTACCCCGAAGCTTACCCTATGCACTGACCAACAATTCATAGAACAATAACCACAGTAACATCAAGTCGAAAACAAAAGCAAGAATACCAACTTTATTAACTGTTCGAAATCAGTTTAATCAGACCATGTTCTAAATCATCACAAGTTTTAAATAATATCCAAAGGTTTTCCAAATAAAACATCTAAAAGTTTTTACAGAAATAATATAGTGCATACATGATACACCAACTCTATTAGACACGACTACGACTAACAACTGCCAGCTATGAGATCTGCACCCACGCCTGCTCTCCAGCACGCCATGCCACCAAGCCGTACCTCACTGGTCGGGCTCTACAAAACAACAATAAAGGAAACCGAGAGTTCACGAGGAACTCAGTGAGCAGTTCTTTCGAACCTCCACTCAAAACCTCGGCAATAACATATATAAGGAATTTATATAAAATCACATCTCATAAGTAATAAGTTAGCCAATACAGAGGAATGGATGAACCGGCCTCTCGGGCCCATATCCATGATAATAGCTCGGCCAATAATGGCCTAAAATATATATGGAAGGTTCAATTCTTCCTTCTACGTAACCCGGCCGGTCGGCCTACTCAAACCAACCCCTACGAGTTTCTCAATTAGGAACCTTTATAATTCGGATCCGTCAAGTAGGATGGCCACTAGCTTCAAAGATCCTCCAGGTTAGGGATAGCTAGTCCCACCCACTCGGGTCTACCGTCAGCGTGGCCCACTGACGAAATCTCAAGACCCTCCGCCACTCGGGTCTAACACCTAGCGGGCCCGCTGGTGTAATCTCAAGACCCTATAAACCGCTGAGTCATGTGATAGCCATTCGGCTAATGACACTTCTCAGTAGACCATCTGAACCACAACCAGAACCCGGTTGTGCAAGTTTTCCTATATTTTGTTTTCCGGGCATTGCCCATGTCCGACCCTACTCCTAGGGTCATATTGTTTCCCTAGGTAGAACCTAGTAAGTGTATCTTTTATCTAGGTTAAATGTCACCACTAGATATCTAAACCATTCTTTCAAGATTGATCGAACTTGCCGACTATAGAAGAGCACTCGGCTTACCATTGTCAACGGCAGTTACCAAATTTAATCATGAGTAACAACATCATGAGGAAACCGAATTAAAGAGGTAAATAATTCATTGATTAAACCAATAAGGAACATGCAATAAACATAGCAACAATTTAACATGATATAAAAAATTTAATGAAACCTTTCCTTGGATGCATGTACCATAACCATCATGTCCATATGGGCATTAGCAAGAACATTTCCATACTCATGAGAATGTAGATTAAAATTGCTATCAATTAACAAGATGAACAGTAAACATATAATTTAAATTGAACCTAACATTAAGCATGAAAGTGAGAATTTAGACGACATAACGTGAGATCCAGCGAATCGATTTGAATAGCCCCAAATTCCATCCCCTTTCCACGGCTCGGCCGACTCAAGTAAGGTAATAACCTGCTAGGCTGAACCCCCCTAGGGGTGGTAAACATGATTGCGGCGTCAACACGAATATCGATCCAAAAGTCTAAAACATATCGAACACAAGACAATATGCGGGTTGCAAGACGAGCGAGGAAATTGGGGAAAATTTCGGCATGACCTTTCCCCTTTTTCCTCTACTCGTCCAGCCCTCAAAAATGAGAAATCAACATGTTTTAAAACACAAGATCACAGTATAAACAACAATTAAAGTTCTAACAAGAAGAAAATCGTCGATCGGCAACACTCGCGAAGGAAAACCCGATTCCAAAACTTGTAGGGCCGGCCACCCGCTTCCCATCAAAAACTACACTAACCACTCACCTTGATCGGATCACGATGAAGCCTTGATGAAGACGAGCTCCAATCTCCTTGAGCGTCGACGTGAACTTGGCGCCGACAAGTTCTCCCCTCTCTTCCTCTCTCTACCTTTTGCTCGGGCTGCGTGCGACTCTCTCCTTGAGCCGCACGGCTGGCTTGGGTGAGGGGTTTTATCTCCCCTCATCCAATGACTCATTTACCCCTCATTCACTTACTCACCCCTCTATGCGACTCCACCTAACCCGGTTCGAGTCCCGACTCTATCCGTGGACTAAACTCATACCAAACTTGAGTCAAACAATATGTTCATCCACTCGAACACTAACACTTTGATATGACATAAATAAATTTTACCTGCTATTCGAGGCGATCACGCTACTCGACCCGGCTAGCTCCTGACTCGATGGGCTGCACCATGAGAAATTTTATATTAGGAAACTCCGGGTATTACAACCTTCCCCCCTTAAGGGAAATTCATCCTCGGATTTTGTTGGGTTACAAGGACTTACCGACTCTTCAAACAAGGAAGGATAGCGCTCTCTCATGTCCCGCTCTACCTCCCAAGTGGCCTCTTGCCCGGAGTGGTGCTCCCACCTAACTTTTACCAAGGGAATCTCCTTGGACCTCAGCTTGCTGATCTGCCTGCCAAGTATCTCCCCTGGCCTCTCCTCATACGAGACCGCCATGTCCACCACAACCACAATCGGCTCTATCACATGGGATTCATCCTTCACATACCTCCAGAGCATCGACACCTGGAAAACTAGATGAACTCTGCTCAGACGAGGAGGCAAGGCTAGTTCGTAAGCCAGCATGCCCCTTTGCTTGAGAATAGGGAAAGGCCCAATGAACCTAGGGCTCAACTTTCCTTTCTTCCCAAATCGGAGCACCCCTTTCATAAGAGAAACCTTGAGGAATACCATGTCGCCCTTAGCGAACTTCAACTCTCTGGCTTTCTTATCGGTATACATTTTCTGGCGACTCTGAGCCGCCAACAACCTTTCTTTTATGAACTGCACCTTCTTCACCGCCTCCTCAACCAAGTCCGGACCAACCAGGAGAGTCTCTCCTATCTCAAACCGGCCCACAGGAGACCTATACTGCCGCCCGTATAATGCCTCAAAGGGAGCCATGCCAATGCTACTGCGATAACTATTGTTGTAGGCGAACTCAATCAACTGCAAGTGTTTCTCCTAACTGCCTGCTAGGTCGAAAACACAGGCCCTCAGCATATCTTCCACGGTTTGGATGGTTCTCTCAGACTGTCCGTCTGTCTGCGGATGGAAAGCCGTGTTGAAACGCACTTAAGTGCCCAAGGCATCTTGGAAGGACTGCCAAAACCGGGCTGTGAACTGGGTACCTCGATCTGATATGATCATCACTAGGGGTACCATGGTAAGCCATAATCCTGTCTAGAAATAGTCGGGCGTACTGTTCCGCAGAAAAGGAAGTCTTCAATGGAATGAAGTGCGCAGTCTTGGTCAACTAGTCCACTACCACCCAAATGGAGTCAAAGTCGCCTTTTGACTTAGGCAACCCGGTCACCAGGTCCATGGTGATTTTCTCCCACTTCCACTCAAGCACTTCGAGGTTTTACAGCAGTCCCTCGAGCTTCAGATGTTCGGCCTTTACCTGCTGGCAGACCAGACATTTGGATACAAACTCTGCTACCTCTCTTTTCATGCCCTTCCACTAGTAGTGCTGCCTTAAATCTTGGTACATTTTTGTGGCCCCTGGATGCATTGTATAAGTGGAACGATGACCTCACTCCAGGACTTGTCTGCGCACAACTGCCATATCTGGCACCACAATTCGATCTTTGAACCACAGCACACCCTCTCTGTCCAATCTGAACCCATTCTCTGCATCGCCTCTCTGCTCTAAGTCCTTCGTCAGCGCACAAAAGGCGTCCTCTCCCTGTGCGGCACGCAACATACCCACCAGTGTAGATTGTACCCGCAGGTGTGCCACCAGGGCAACTAAAGCTAACACTGTCAAGGCACAACTCCAGCTCTCGAGGTAAAGGCCACTGCTTGATTTCCATATGAGCCAAACTGCCCATGGATTTTCTGCTTAGAGTGTCTGCTACCACATTAGCTTTCCCCGGGTGGTACATAATGGTGCAGTCATAATCTTTTAGGAGCTCCAGCCACCTCCTCTGCCTGAGGTTCAACTCCTTTTGGGTAAGCAAGTACTACTCTTGTGATCCGTATAGATCTCGCAAGTCTCCCCGTACAGATAGTGCTGCCAGAACTTCAGTGCAAAAACCACCGCCGCTAGCTCTAGGTCATGCGTCGGATAGTTCTTTTCATAAACCTTCAGTTGACGGGACGCATAAGCTATGACTCTACCAAACTGCATCAAAACGCAGCCTAGGCCAACCCGAGAGGCATCACAGTAAACCACAAACCCTCCTGAGCCGGAAGGTACGGCCAATACGGGTGCCGACGTCAAGCATTCCTTGAGCTTCTAAAAGCTCGCCTCACACTTGCCATCCCAATCAAATTTGACCTTTTTCTGGGTCAACCGAGTCAAAGGGGCTGCAATCCTGGAGATCTTCTCTACGAACTTTTGATAGTACCCGACCAACCCAAGAAAACTACAGACCTCAGTTACGTTGGTTGGCCGCCTCAAGTTCTGCACCACCTCCACCTTTGCAGGGTAAACCCTTATCCCTTCCTTGGACACCACATGGCCCAAGAACCCCACACTTTCCAACTAGAATTTACACTTGGAGAATTTAGCAAATAATCGGTGCTCTCTAAGGGTTTCCAGGATCATCCTCAAGTGTTCGGAGTGTTCCTCCTCACTCTTGGAGTATACCAAGATGTCGTCAATGAAGACAATCACAAAACCATCTAGGTACTCCTTGAATACCCTGTTTATCATGTCGATGAAGGCAGCAAGTGCATTAGTCAGGCCAAAAGACATCATTAGGAACTCATAGTGTCCATAGCGAGTCCTGAAGGCAGTTATAGGTACATCGCAGTCTCGGATTCTCAGCCGGTGGTATCCGGACCTTAAGTCTATCTTCGAAAACCATCGTGCACCCTGCAGTTGGACAAATAAATCGTCTATCCTCAACAATGGATAACGATTCTTAACTGTCACCTCGCTCAGCTGCCTATAGTCGATGCACATGCACATCGACCCATCCTTCTTCTTCACGAAGAGTACCGGGGCACCCCACGGTGAGACACTCGGCCAGATGAAACCTAGGTCCACCATCTCCTGCAGTTGCACTTTCAGCTCCCTGAGTTTGGCTGGCGCCATCCTATAGGGTGGGATGGAGATCGACTTTACCCTGGGCTGCAGATTAATGTAGAATTCCACTTCCCTCCTGGGCGGCAATCCCGGCAGCTCCTCGGGAATACATCGGGGAACTCGCAGACTACCTGAGTACCACTGATATCCCCTGCCGCATCTCCCTATTCCTCTGCCACAGATACAAAGGCTATAAAGGATTGGCACCCCCCCTGAAGTAGTTTACTAGCCTTAAGGGTTGAGATGACCCCAATCGGCTCGCTTCTTTCCTCTCCTTATAAGGTGAACTGTGGCAACCCGAGCTTGTTGAACATGACTATCTTAGCCCTATACTCCAGCAACGCAAAGTGCTCTGCCAGCCAATCCATGCCGAGAAAGACATCAAGTTCAAGCGTGGGATGGAGTGTCAAATCTGCCCCCAACGCATGGCCGCAGATGATCACTTCGTAGTCTTGAAAAATTGATTTGGCTAAGATTGCCTCGCCCGTAGGCGTTGATACTAGAAATGGCCCATCGAGTAAAGAAGGTGCTGCAGGTAACTCAGCCGCAAATTTGGCAGACACAAATTTGGCAGCCGCAAGAATGGTGAGTTCAAAAGAACTCAGTTAGTGGTCGTTCGGCCATCACCAAGCTAAACCACATGAAAAAATACATTAAATAATTTAATGCTCATTCAACTGATATGAAACATAACAATGATTTGCATTAGTCATCTCGTGCGCTACATGCACCACTAGGCCCGATCCGGCCCAAATGAACCAACCTCAAAATAATCGCCTACAACTCGCAGGTTGCTCACTAGGCTGGCCACCCTAGCGAACTCCCTACCTCGGGCTCATTGAGCTAGGAAGGACCTCTAGTATCAGTGCCCAAAACTCGGTCGGGGAAGGCCCTCCGAATAATGCCACTCGGGTCAGTCGTCGGCGTGGCTCACCGACGTATATCTCGACCCTGAATCAACTCGTGCGCACTGAACACCACTCGGCCATCACATGTACATCCACAAACATGCCCACTAAGTGGACTAATTTACATATCTATAAAGAGGTGGATTACTCGAGTAGATACGACATAATGTACATTTCTCAGTGCTCGCTCAGTAGCACCCGCTCGGCCACCACTCTGCCCAATTCATTATTCACCACCATATCACCCAACGTTCACACCTCAATAGTTTACCTTACCATTTTCTATTCAATGGAATTTAACATCCGTGGCAGGTCGTCATGTAGCGAAAATGGCAAGATACTGTCGAATAGTTTCCGCATGACGTACCTTTCCGCCACCGCCATTTCTCGTTCGAAATCTCATCCGAACTCGCAAAAATTCCCAAACAAAGTAAAGGGATGCTATATCTGCCATATCTCAAATTTCTATTTTACGCAAGCATCGTGCAAATTTTAGCCCAGTATAGTGTGACTTTCCTTCATTTTCATCCGAGAGCTTATACTCTCTCGCGATGGTGGAAATAACCAATTAACCTGATGTTCTTTTAGGTTCAGCTAATAACATCCACGACAAGCCACAAGGTGACATCCCGGACTCGCAACTCGACCAATTCAACAAGCAAGCCATAAATTTCAGCCTACTTAACCAGTCCGGTTACAACACGTACACAATTGAACATCACTCGATATGGTACTCACAATTCATACAATATCTTGTACATAAAGATCGATATACTACACTGGCAGTTTACAGCATGTATATAATGAATCTAGCGCGTATAGAAATAACTTCGGCATGTATATCTTACCACAACATCAATTTCAGCCTAACTTATCATACTATGAAAAATTCAGATTAAAGCGTATGATATACTCCACAAATTTTCATATGAATGTATGCTAAGTGTTCATCAAACCATGTCATCTACGCATATAATTTCAGCATTTCAGTGTACTCACAATCTCAAGAATATAAGCCAGAACATGAACATTGGACTTGCTTGGGCTACAAATTGTGTTACTAATATCAAAATGTGTATGTTGTACATTTGGAAGTCTTCATAATCGATCAAGATAAAGATGCCAATTGTGAGAGCACCAAATATTTTCATGCTTAATGATAAATGTGATACCATGGGAAATGGTCATCATGGATCAGCATAAACAAGCATGAACGATGATTCCTTATGAATTTTCCATTTTTCCATAATTTTTATTATCTTGGATGTAATTTCTTATTAACCTGCCACCTTCTTGATTTATATTGCAACAATACTTTTTTAAAATTAGTACCATAATCAAATATCTCATGTCTGTTTCTTTGACCAAACAACGCGGTCTTCCAAAAGTTATGCACTTTCTTAACCCAAATACAAAGATCAAATGTATTGACACCTGAAACATCCAAGTTCAATAGAACAATAGAAGTGCTCAAGGGCCAAAGCAGAGAAGCCCGGAAGGGTTTCACACATGCATCCGAACAACACGAATTTCTCCATTCAACAAACTCCAGATTGGTTACAGTAAAAATAAGAACTCCAGCACTAAATGCAACAACTAAATAAAGCCCCCAATATTTATATATACACCACACAAACCAAACAAACAACAAAACCAGTTCATCCTCGCCAAGATCATTCTAATATGCGTCCCACATTCAAATAGTTAAAACGACAAGCAATCAAAAAGGGGAAACAAAATGGAGGGGGGAAATAAATAGCGGCACCTGATTTGACTTCCACTAGAGCCAAGATCGACCCTTTCCCGAGAGAGAAATCAACATACTCAAACATAAACCCTCGAAAAAATCGCAGATTCTATAAATCTATCACGAGGAAGAAACCCAATCTAACCACTCACTTGGAGAGGGAATCAAGGAGAAGAAGACGATGACGACGCCTCGCGATGACGGCAACCGGCGACGGCGAAGATCCGATCACAAGGGAGTAGCGCCTCCTCCCTCTTGTCTTGGGCGACGTTTGGCTCTTCCTAGAGCAGTCCCGTCGACTCGAGTCCAACTCACATCAAATCTCCAAACCAACTTAAGTAACATAATTTTACTCACGCATAAGGTTTGTATTTTAATTTGCGCCTTCCAACGATTTACTCGGCCTCCTCCGACGCACATCTCGGATTTGCCGTGGATGCCAAAATAAATTAGTTAAAATTTTAAATTTTAATTATTTTTTTCGCGGGCATTACATTTTCTATTTTCAATGAGTCATTCAAATTTTGTAGATCTATATTTTTCTTTTATAAGGAATTTTTATCATTTTCTAGAAGTTCAACCTTCATTCTTGACTCATTACAAGAAAGCAAAAGATCATCATTATCTTGTTCTAGCATTTTATTTTCCTTTTTAAGTGCCTAGAATCTTTTTCTAACACTACTAAATTCTTCATACATAAGCTCAATTTCATTTTCTAATTCTACTTGTGTAAAGATATTACCACCTATAGTAATAGTGGGTACCTCATTATCCTTCATCATGAAACAAAGGTTTGCATTCTCCCTTGAGCTTTCTTCCCCACTTGAAGGTGGTGATGACTCGCTTACATCGCAAGTAGCCATTAGTGCTTTCTTCTTCATCCTTTTTCTTTTATCTGTCTTTGAGGATGATGAGGAGGTGAGCTTGGTCTTAGGACAATCGCCCTCCAAGTGTCCGGGCTTGTTGCATTGGAAGCACATGATTCTATTTTTGCCCTTCTTCTTCTTGAGAGGCTTTCCCGTTAGCTCCATAAACATCCGTCCGAGATGAATCATATCTTCGTGGTACTCGGATCCTTTATTCTCCGATGATGATGATGTCCTATCACCAAATGATGCTTTTAAGGCAATATTCTTGCCTTTGGGGGCATCTTCCTCATCGGTCATGAGGGAACCAATGAGTTCGGTGATCTTCATGGTGCCAAGATTCGTGCCCTCCATGATAGCAACCCCCTTTGGCTCCCATGCTTTGGGAAGTGATCGAAGAAACTTCCTCACTTTTTCTTATTCTTGTATGACCCTTCCAAGGTTAGTTAAAGCATTTGAAATGGGCATACATTTGATCTATGTTCTCATGAGTATGCATTTTAAAGAGTTCATAGTCATGCATAAGCAAATTTGTTTTGGACTCTTTAACTTGGGAAGTTCCCTCATGGGTAATTTCTAAAACTTGCCAAATATCAAAAACAGATTTACAACATGATATTCTATTGAACTCATTTATAGATAAACCATAATGTAATGCATTCACTGCTTTGGCAATTGAATTAAACAATTTAATCTCTTCTCGAGACCAATCATCCATGTTCTTGGAGGGTAGCTCATAATTAACATGAATAGTTCTCCAAGCATCTAATCCTAGGGATTGCCAGAAAATACTCATCCTAGTTTTTCAATAGGGATAATTGTTTCCATCAAAAAGAGGTGGTGCATGAGTTGAAAACCCTTGACCTAGTGTGATACTAGAATCCATAAGTCTAGGTTACATGGTTAGACCTATTCCGACAATCTTGCTCTCATACTAATTGTTGAGTGAATACCCACACTAGAAAGGGGGTTGAATAGTGTTGGTTTAATTTTAACTTTAATTCAATTTTTTTAAAATCAATTTCAACTTCAACTGAAACTAAATGCAACTAAATGATATTCGTTAGCAAGTATGAAAAACAATTATAAGCAATCAAACAAGGCAATGCAAACACAAGAGATTATAGTGGTTCGGCCAACACCGCCTACTCTACTATCTTGGCTCCCCACAATGGATTTCTAACCAACTCCTTTATAGATAATTTGTCTCCCTTTGAATACAACCGAGGACTCGCTTCTCAACTCTTTGAGAATGCTTCACACCTATTCTCCTAGGCAAAACACAATTCTACAAAGGAAACCCTAAGTCATTTAACCTAGCACACCTAGCAAGCTAACAATGGAAACCTAATTTAGTAACAAGAAAAATAACAACAAATGAGCTAATAATTAAACCACACAAGTGAGCTCCCTTGCAAAGTCTTCAAAGCCTCCAACTCGTGAAGATGTAGAGCTCGAAGTGAAGCCGGAGATGAGGCAAAAAGAATGCTTCGAGTTGATGAACGATCGTCCAATCTTGCGCGATGAAATCCACTTGGGATGGCTCAAGAACACTCTAGGAGATCTTCAATGAATGGCTAAGAGGCTCCTAGAAGGCTGCTAAGGGGTATTTATAACCCCGCACTTGGCAGCTCCACCCAACGGGCATTTTTTTGCTCGATGGGGACTCCCGGTCACTTGTCGGTCGATCGTCGATCGACCGACTGATCGACCGCCCAAGCAACCACGGTAATCTGCCACGTTTGGGCACACTTCGGTCGACCAAATTGGCTACTGCCAATTTTTGGCTTCATTCGGTCCACCAAACCTGGGCTAAGTCTATTTCTTGGAGTTTTCTTCTTGCACGCTTCACTTCTGGGTTCTGTTACCAAGTCTTGACTTGGATAATATTAGAATTAGGCTTGGGATATATACCTAGAGACATGTTACATGAATTCTATTTCTAACTCTAGATTTTCTACTCGATTCTTGTTTTTCACCGAATGAACTTCCCACGCATATCGTAACCTCAACCTGAGATCAAACACTTGATGAACTCATTAGAATAAGTTTGTTATCATCAAAATCAAGATGATGACCAAGGATGAAAACCTTAGGCCAACACATTGGTATTCACATGATTGTGGTATTCATTCCGCATTCAGTTTGCATAGGTTGGTAGGCTTCGGAGTACGGACGTGTACTCCGGCCGAATTTTGGGGTGTGATAGATGTTCTTTAATAATAATATTATGTGGTTTGTTCTTTCATGGAATACAAAATTTGCTATTATGTGCATAACACGCATGTTATCAGAGTATAAAGTCATTGGATTCTTCACCACAATATTGATTTCATTCAATAATCTGATGACCCAAATTATCTCAGCAGTTGCACCAAACAAAGCTCTTGATCCACTTTCTGCACTTGACCTACAAAGTGTGCTTTGTTTTTTGCACTTCCAGATAACTAATGTTGTAGCAAACTTCACCAAATAACCAGATACTGATATGCAAGTCATTCCACAACTTCCCCAATTAGCATCATTATATCCTATCACCGAATAAGGATTATCTACAGGGTAAAAGAGGCCCAAACCATGTTCATTTTTCAAATATTTTAATATCCTTATTGCTGCCATGAAATGTAATACCCGCAAAATTTATTAAATTTTGTGTATTGCCTTCAGCGGGATGAGCGCGACGCATAACGACGCGTGCAGAGTTAATCACAGTTGGGTGCGAATTGAGGTGAGACCCTTGCTCAATCTAAATTACTTAAATTAATATTAATATTGTGTCAAATCCGAGTTAGGCTTGAGCCGAGTACGAGGGTGCGATCGAAGCTCGAATCCGACTCGTTTTGAGCAAGTTCGATCGAGTTAAGTGATGAGGGGCAAATTGGTAATTTGTGCAAAAAATAAATAATTAGAGTCACCTGAGGCGTACGGCTCCAAGGAAGAGACGCATGCTACCCAAGGAGATGAGAGGGCGAGGGATGATCCAGATAAGAAATCGGCCGGAGATCGAAGCCTTGCCGGATAGGATTCGACGTGGGACTTCTTCATCATCTTCCTTGTCCTTAATCCAATTCTAGGTTAATTTTGGATATGTGTTAGTGCAAATTTCTGAACCTGGGTGCAGTAGTTTTCTTTGGATAGGAAAGAAATAAATGAGTGGAAATTTATCTATACATATAATATTGTTTATTGCGGAAATTTCCGGCTGTAGTGTACGGTGTTAAGGCTGAAATTTTATATGAAACGATGCTGAAATTACCAAGTTATGTGATGCTGAAATTGATATATATAAATGTGCAAAAATTTCATTGAATTGGGATGCTGAAATCATTTCCTATGTATGCTGAATATGGTAGTTCAAAGATAGAATGTTTTTCCATATTCTAGAAATTCATGATGATTTCCTGAAAATCTATTAAGTACATGCTGAGATTGATTTTGTTGTTGGGATGCGAGTTTGCTGTGTAAAATATCGATGTAACCTATCGATCTTCCTGTAAGCTAGGGTTTAGGAATCTAGAAATTATTTTAATGACCTGAACAGTAGAGGCTTCTTGAAGAGAAAGGCTCCAAAGAACTCCTCCTCCTATCCATTGGTGGCCAGCCATCTACATCCTCCTTCCCCAATTTTCGCGAACCCAAATTGAAGGTGTTCTCTTCTTGGGTGTGCCGCATTAATCTTCATCTTCTTGGAGGAGTCCAAGAGAACAACAAGGTATCTTCACCTCTTCACTTTCGTTACGGTGTTTTCTCATCCTCACTCCTTCCCTCGTTGGTGTTTGGTTCTTGGTGGTAGGGCAGACCTTGCCTTGGTGGATTTAGAGATTGAGAAAGTTTCTCCGTTGAGCCACAACGAGCCCTATTATTGCGAGGTGCTTGGTGTGGACTATCGTTGGAGGAAGTGCACATGTGAGTCTCAAGATGGGGACCGGATCAGCTATACCAACCGCGGTTTGAGGTATATATTCTCCATCTTCTCCGATGTTGAATTCTTTAATATTGCTAAAGTAGATCGCTGTTTTTGGGATAGTTTGATTTTTTTAAATTTCTATTTCCGCTTCATTTTTGAATCCCATCACAACAGTGGTATTAGAGCCACCTTTAGCAAATTTTTGGAATTTTTTATTTTGTGTTTTGTTCACGTTTACGAACCATTCGCTCCCTAAACGTTATGCTGTCCGATTTTGGTTTTCACGGGTTTTTGAGTCATTTTCTTGGCTCCACGGTTCATGTGATGAATCAAGGTGGAATCCTACTATCCATATTGATTTTGGAAAGAATTTAAACGAAAAAATTCTATGGGTTCATGGTTGAACAGACCCGAAAACTAAAAAATTCAAGATGTGTTGTTTGAATCATTTTGGGTGGAAACGTGATCGGATTTGTGCGATTTTGGATTATATTTTTTCCTTTCTTTTTCATATATGATGTGATGCATGAAAAGATGATTATGTATGAGCCCAATGTGGATGTGACTGTGTGTAAAATGTGGTTGTGTTGATTGCATGTAAATTTATAAAATTCCAGCATTGTAAATTTTAAATAGTGCTTGCGTACCCCTACCTCCCAATTGAGAATTCTGATTGTAATCCTCTACACCCTCTCATTAAACCTTTGCCCAAGGATTTTTTGGGGTCTTCTTCTTTTAGTTTTGTAAAATTAGAAGTTTAGGGGCAGATTCACAACGAGCACACTTGCTGCTATGTTTTGGTGCGCGCACGGAGAGCAGGTGTTCGGTGCCTTGTGGATGACGGCTTGAACCCCGGGAAGGCACTGATGGAACTGGCAACCTAGAAGGTGATTTTGAGCAGCGCCTTGGCGAGACAGAGCTCCCTAAAAACCCTAGGATGATGGCCTTGGTTCACCCGGCGGCTCGGGTGGAACCCTTAGAACATCCACAATCATCCTTATTTACTTTATGATTTTATTTATTGCTTTTGCTTCAATTATTGATAGCTTAGATAACTATAATTGCATGAAGAAACCCTCCAATAATATTGAGTCCGAATAGCTAAGATATTAAGGATATCGGTCACGCCTTCCATCGTTATGAGGGACAAGTGTGTCTATTGTCACAACGGGTTTGTTGTGCACACACAAGGCCATTTGTGCTAATAGACACGTTGCTCCTCATATGGCACATATCCCTTTTGTGTCTCTGCTACCGGCTTGAACATGACTTACCTTGTTGAGCTACATGCAAGGAAGTCTATCAATGAGGGCTTGCCACTTCCAAACCGGAGGATATTATGGAATCGCGAAAATTAGTGGGATACATGATTAATTAAAAGACCTCAATAAACATGCATGTAAAATATCTGCTCATTCAAGTCTTTATTTTATTTGTAGCATATCATGTCACCTTTACTATCGTTAGATTGCTTCATCGATTAAAATAAATTAACTAGACCAAATTACGTCGATTGGATGCGAAATTTGAGGATCATCCTCATTTATGAGAATTTGTCTCACATTATTGATGCTCCGGGACCGATGTCACCCCTTGGGTAAGGCGATTACAGCGAATAAGAGAGAACAGCTTATGAGAAGCTGCAAGAAATTTGGAGTGAAGATAACACCACTGTTCAATACACAATGCTGGCATCCATGTCTAATGAGTTGCAAAAGTAGTATGAACATTTGGATACCGAAGCTATCCACGATCACCTCAAGTTGTTTTTATGGTGAGCATATGAGGACAGCTAGGTACAAGCTATCTAAACAACTCTTCCGTCCAAAATGGAGGATAACACTCTTGCCAGGTGCAAATGTTGAGGCATACCCTAAAAAGTGTTTTGGATATCAAGTTCTCCAAACTGAACAAAAGAAGTTTTGTTATCACTGTATGAGAAAAGGAGTTTGTCGAGGAAACTGAGAGTGGAAGATATTTTGAACTTGGTAAAGTTCAGCAATGACGGATAAAATCGCAACAACTAGTGGAAAGTTAACAGGTTAAACCAATCCATGTAATTATTACTTCCCAACACTCTTCTACAATACTACGTAGACTGCCTGAGTGATGATATCTAGCCATAGATTATGACCTAGACTCAGGCAATCCGCGATCTCTTAATGGTCAAATGTCTTGACACTATGCGGTGGCATTATGCAAATCCAAACTGGACACAAACCAAGTACGAACTTTGGTTGACCGGCTTAAAAAGAATAACTCCTATCGAGTGCAGGTGGATCTTTAGGAAAGATCTGAGCAGTTGGCAAGGTGTGGACCTATAAGACCAAACTAGCTCTGAATGAGATCAAACCCAGACAATAGGTTGTCTGCAATAAAATATTCTCACTAGTTCCAATGCTCAAGTCCATCAGAATATTTCTAGCAATCAGTGCGTACTATGAATACGAGATCTGGCTAGAGGGTGTCTAAACTGTGTTATTCCATTATAAAGAAGTCTATATGATATAGCCAGAGGAGTTTGTATCCTCGGTTGGATCGAGTAAGGTATGCGAGGTTGAACCGAGTAAGGTATGTGAGCTGCAGAGGTCCATTTATGGACTATAGCTAGTATCAAAGAGTTGAAACATCTATTTGGATGAGATAGTCAAAAGGGTTTTGATTTTATCAAAAATGTGGATGAACCTTGTGTAGACAATGTGTTTAGTGGGAGTGTAGTCATATTGAATGACATACATGTGGGAAAAGCGTTCTCATGTTCCAATTATTTCCCATATTGATTCTCTATGGTACATTTGGGAAAAGCCTGCTATATGCTTGACATTAGGATCTATGTGGATAGGTTTGAAAAGGATACCTGGTTACCCCAGCCCATGTATGTTGATACAGTGCTGAAAGAGTTTTAGCATCAAAGGCAGTAAAAGAGGTTACTTGTCTAATTGCATTAGTCTTTCTAAGATGATGTCTGCTAAGACACCCGAGGAGAGAGAAAAGATAAGACATATCTATTATGCTTCGACAGTGGGATCCATCATACGATGCTTTGCACTTAGCTTGTTATTGCTTATACCTTAGAGGTATCTAGTAGATTTTGAGAAAAACCATGGAGAATAACATTGAAAGGCAATGGAGAACTCTCTCAAGTACTTAAGAAGGATGAGAGACATTTTATACGACAATGAAACCATATGATGGTATAAGGATACTTTTAATGGTGGTGCAATAAGAATGAAAGTGTTCCTAGCTGGGTATCGTAACCGGTAAGGTGACTAAGGCTTTATGCTTTGCTACTTACTCTGCTGCTTATGATAGCATCGGATAAAGGAGTTTTTCATTCAGTGGGAGTTGTTCCTGAGGTTGCCAGTTCCGCAATGGTATTGTGTGACAATACTAGGAGTGTTGCTCAAAGTTAAGGAACTAAGATCCCATGAAGATCATTGCTTTTCTTAAAAGGTGGTATCACCTCATCGTTGGAAAGAGGTGATGACTGAAAGACATTAATGTAGATTAAACTTATTACCATGACAGCAGATTCGATCGTCACTGAAATTTGGTATACAGATACTAGGATGATTGGCTAAAGTGCATGTGGGAGATTCAGAGGAATAGTGCCCTTGATCCAATCACATGTCGATGTGTTTAGGGACTATTCAAGGGTAATGAACTTAATGAGGCAACTTTTTGATCATATGTTGCATCTTTATTCATAAGTATTGTGATGAACCCCGTGATGAGATTATGCCAGTGAGACTTGGAATCCAGATGCCCATGTTCTAAATGTTTCTAGCCATAGGATCACCAATTAGGGGATCGGTGATTTCGGATAAATAGTACACTTGGTACATGCCCTACATGATAGGGGTAGCTGATCTCACAGTTACCTATGAGCTGTCCTTAATGTAGTGCAAGTGCTCATTAGGGAATGATTTCACTTAACAAACTTGCACGAGGAACACAAAATGGAATCCATACATGAGTTTCAATAGGATGTTCCTCGTGTGATAGTAGGTGCAAGAAGTCCTTGGACCTAAGGTTGTCATGGTTACCTCGTGAGTGATGACCCATTGCTTTGGTTCTATCCCTACGTGGCCCAAAGTGTCATGTGCCGGGTATTATTGGGCATGGGGAAGCATTCATGGAGGTTGGTGAGCAACCAACATGGAATCAGTTACACCTAATGAGAGATAATGTCCTATCTGTCCCTGCAAGTGTTGACTCGGGAATCTCTGGCCAAAGTAGATATGAAAGTCAGGAAGATGTTTTTGACATTTCATAATTGAGACGACATCTTGGCGGGTGAAATACATATGAATCGGTATTAGGGTTTGACACTTCTTCAATACCCCAATCGCATTCAGGACATTGTAATTGAGTGACTAAGTTGCACGGTAACTAATCACCAAAGGGCGTTCGATCCCTATAGATTGAACCTCACACTTTCCTGGTAGTCAGACACATTGCTAGACAACAATCTTGACTTGTGAGTGGAGTCTCTCACGACCACACTAAAGGAGTTTCTCAGTAACCCTAAATTGTAGGGATTGGCACATGATAATAATTTATGTAGTTGATTAAATTTAATTATGAATTAATTATTTAATCAACTACTTGACCGAGAATGTATTTAATTATGAACTTAATATAATTTAATTTTGAATCAAATATACATGGTAGGAAAATTAGTTTCTAACCATCAGCCTGACTAATTAATTGGGGATTAATTTATTTGGATAAATCCTAATTAATAAGAATTTGATTTATGAAAATAACTCATAAAATTAATAGATATATGATTTATGAGGATAAATCATAATTCTATTAATTAATAGAAAATCGAATTATTTAGATAAACCTCTTTCGTATTGTGTAGGGGAGCGGTTTATTTAGTTAATTATCATTCTTGTTTATAGGCTCTTAATTTATGAAGATAAATTAAAGTTTATATTTAATTAGATTTAATTAATTTGTAATTAATTATAAAGCCAATAAAATATAAATTATTTTTTGAGGCAAATCCCATACTCTTGTAGTCCCCCCCCCCCCCCTTCTATATATAGTGGTCGAACACCCAATAGGGAGGGGTTGGTTAATTAGTTCTTCATCTTCTTGGAGAAGATTAAGGACTTCATTCTTTAGAGGCTTCTTGAAGAGAAAGGCTCCAAATAACTCATCCTCCTCTCCATTGGGGGCTGACCATCTACATCTTCCTTCCCAGGTTTTTGTGAAGCCAAATTGAAGGTGTTCTCTTCTTGGGTGTGCCACAGTCTTCATTTTCTTGGAGGATTTCAAGAGGATAACGAGATATCTTTACCTCTTCTCTTTTATTTCGGTATTTTGTCATCCTCTCTCCTTCCCTCTTTGGTGCCCGATTCTTGGTGGAAGGGCTGACATTGCCTTGGTGGATTTTGGGATTGAGAAAGCTTCTCCGTTGAGACAAAATGGGCCCCGGTGTTCGCTGCCCCTATTGTTGCGAGGTACTTGGTTGTAATATCCTAGATATTAAATCTAATTTTCATTTATTGTGTGTGTGTGCCATCTTAGCGGACTAGTTCGAGGTCGAGCCGAGTCAACTCATGGTCCGGTGCGAGCTTGCGAGCTCGGATAAGTAGAAATATGTCTTATAGAAATTTTTGCTTGCGTAGATAATTTTTTTTAATTTTGTATGCATGATTGTTTAATTATGTCGTATATGGATGTGTATGTGTTGGGTGTTTACGTGGAGCTTGGGATTAATTTAGGTTTAATTAATCTTAGTGGATTAGCGGGTCGAGAAGTTAGTGAGTAAAGGATCCGGGTTGAGGCGGATGCGGATTGAAAGAGGTGGGAAGAGTTATAAATCCCCCCTTAGGGCTTGCGGCTCCCTATTGGAGCCGCACAAGCTAATTGAGGAAAAGAGAGGAGCCACCAACCGCCCCTCCCTTCCTCTCTCTTGGAGCCGCCAAGCCTAGCCGCCTGGAGCCAGCCGCCGAGTTCTTCCCTTCTCCTTCCTTTCCTCCTTCCTTCCCTTTGGAGCCGAGCCAAGAGGAGCCGCCGAGCCAGCCCCTCTTTTCCCTCTCTTCCTCTTTCTTCAAGCCAACGGCTTGAGGAGGAGCCGTCACCCCCTCTTCCCCTTCTTAAGTCGAGCCGCCATCTTTTGAAGCCAATTTCGAGGGCCGTCATCCGGGATTTCTCCTCTCATCATCCTTCCTATTCGGGTGAGTGGTTTTACCCCTCTTTCTCAGGTTTCTTCGAGTTCTTCAAGCCATTCTTGGCTTCTATAAATCAATTTGTTCTTCAATCTTGTATAAATCAATTTGTTCTTCAATCTTGTATAAATCAATTTGTTCTTCAATCTATTCGGGTTAGGTATTCTTGGCTTCTATAAATCAATTTGTTCTTCAATCTTGTAAATGTAAATGCATGCTAGTTATTAAAATTTTAATTTTTGGAAAATATATCATGTGTTTCTTGGATGGGTTTGAATTTGAAGGCATGAGGTTCTTGAATCTAAATTCTTGATATGAGTGCTTGATCTTAAAGGTTGATTCTTGATTATAGATAATTGTAGTACTTGATAATATTGTTAAACAAATATGGTTTTTGTGAGATTTATCCCAATGCTATAATTCTGATATGTTGGTGAATTATCGATTTAATATCTGTAAATTTTTGGATTTATTTTCATGCTATGCTGAAAATTTAATGTTGCTGGAATTTCATGCTGAGATGATGAATCTGTGCTGTTTTTGAATTGCTTGTTGTGGTGTCTGTAATTTACTGAGCATAGTCGTGTAACCTATCGTTTTGATCAGAAAATATAGTTTGGAAACATAGGTCACATTCTAGAGACGGTATTCAGGTTAGATACAAAAATTTCGGGCATAACAATAAGCTAAAATAAAACCCTAAAACAAAACCCTAATCTTGGTGATTTAAATTTTAATTGCATCATTAAAAATGGGCAAAGGGGTAGTATAATCTGTTATGAACCAAGAAGTAAATTTTATGCATGAAATAAAATCACACAGGTGTATGACATTACGGATCTCGGAGTTGGGGTCGCGTATGGGAGTGTTGAGACGCTTTCCAATAAGGACACCCCTAAGATACCGTAGGAGAGACTTGACTTAGGTCATGTTGTGCCATGTCTTTATGAATGGCGGAGAGGCTCATTGAGGAGCCGGATTGCGAGCTAGGCCTGGGAGGTTGGATGGCTAATTCCCAACCTATGGAACAAATTCGGATGAGTTAAACCCGATTGTTCTGGTTTGGCCTAGTGGGATAAGTTTGGAGGGCCTACCCGATTATCCCTGAGGTGGTTTTAAGGAATAAGTTCGGAGGGCCTATCCGATTATTCATTTGATATCTTAAAGGGGTAAGTTCTGAGGGCCTACCCGATTACTCCTGTGATATCAAAAAGGGGCAAGTTCCGATTGGCGAATCCCGATTGTCCCTTCGCGTCTCATGGAGCAAGTTCGGAGGGCTTTCCCGATTGCTCTCGAGTTTCTTATACTAGGATAAGTTCGGAGGGCCTTCCCGATTATCCGAGTATGTGTTGTTGCCTTAGGGCATGGTAGGCTTAGGCTTGCTGATCTTCACCGTTTGAGTGTTGGCTGTTTTCGGGCAGGTGGTGGCCAAATGGCCTATTAGCTGGTCACTTTCTTGTGACCTTTTCCTGCTTGAGTCAGGAGATTTACTTTATGCATCCTATTTATGATTGTATTTGTGTGGGTTGGTAGAACTACTCACTAAGTTCTTTTGAACTCACCCGTTGTCGTTGTTTTGTTTTGCAGAGCCTGACCGGTGAGGTGGGCAGGAGAACTTGGCGCAGCTAGAGGGCAGAGGACCTACATTGATCTCAAAGCAGTCCTAGTTTAGGGTCGTAGTCGAGTTTTGGTAGTTAGTCGTGCACTTATTTTTCTGTGTTTTGGAGTTGTAGTCCCTTTGGGGACATTTATGTCTTTGTTTTAGATTTCATTGTAATTGAACAATTGAACTTGTTTTGTTATTTTCGCACCTTATTATTTTGCGAAAATTACTTATAATGATTTCTGGTTTGGTTTTTCATTGGAAATAAAACTCGTTATTTATTTTCCGCTATGTTTTGTTGTTCAGTTCGTATGTGCAAGGTTTAGCCTGCGGGATATAGGCATGTATACCCTGGCCGGTCCTGAGTTGGGGCGTGACATTGGTGTGGAATATTGTTGGAGGACGTGCACGTGTGTGTCTCAAGTAGGATCAGCCATACCAATCGTGGTTTGAGGTATATAATCTCCTTCTTCTCCGATGTTGAATTCCTTATTATTGCTAAAGTAGATCGTTGTTTTCGGGATGGTTTGAATTTCCCGTTGCGTTTTCAATCCCACCCAAACAAGAGGGGGGGATGGTGTGAATAGTGTGTTAGATAAACTTTTCGCCTAATTTTGATTTTATCGAATTCAATCGTTTCTTATATGTCACACCCCAACTGAGGATAGTGTGACCGGCCAAGGCCTACATCCTACCCTGTAGCCTACTGTTTACACTGACATAAAGAAACCAGAACATCTCGACAAAAGAAATCTCAACACAAGCTTTATTAAAAGTTTTCAAAGTTCAAAATTTTATGTTTTAAAACAAAAGAAGAAAACCAACATCAGAACAACTGAACGTCTAAAGAATCAAAGTTTTACAAACTTTTTTCCAAAATACAACTGTCAGTGCAGAAGTAAAAACAACTATTAGAAACACTAGACTATGACTCATGGACGCCGCTACGAGATATGGCAACACCTCCCGCCCACCAGTTGCACAATGTCGACAGGTCACAATCACTGCACATGCGCTGCAAAAACAAAGAAACAAACAATGAGTCCACTTGGGACTCAGTGAGCGGTTCTAGCGAACCTCCACATAATCCTCAGTTAATCATGCATGACATATAAGGCAACATAATGTATATTCAGGAAGGTAATCTACTTTTAATGTGACTACTAACCCCATGGGTCATTCTGTATAAACCGAATATGTGAAAATCTGCCGTCTCGGCCTATCAATGTCCGAACCTCCGGCATCCAGCCCTTCGGCCTACTTATGGTAATAAAAATCCCGGCTACAGCCGGCCCTACGATACAGGGTAGAATCATACTAGCCGTCGGCCACATCATATCAAGATGTAAACAAGCAATCCCGGGCCATCGACTAGGATGGTTCACTAGTCTCCGGACACCGTCTGGGGTAAGGATAGCTAGTCCCACCCAACTGGGGTCTGGCACCTAGCAGGCCCACTGGTGCACCTTAAGACCGAAACACTGGCCGAGCTAAGCATTGGTCATTTCCGACCTCCACGCTTCTCGGCGGACCATCTCAAGCACATCACACAATCAATGTCCTAGGTTTCCTAAATGTTTACTAGAAGCCCTAGAAGTTATATCATCTCCTAGCTAAGTTTCCATTTATGTTGAGCATCTCGCAACGTCCTACATGTTATCTAACATTATACACTACCTTGGGTGAGGAATTCCATGTACCGACCTTGGAATTCCGCCCATGAACATTTTAGGACAGGATGTGTAATCTAAAGAAAAGTAAGCATACTTTACAACATCTACTATATATAGCCACAATATTCATACATACCAACTATACACTACCTTTAGAATTAAGCTCAATAAGAAACAATTTATCTAGCATGGCAAGGTAGCAATGAATTCAATAATGCATGAGATACTAAGCATGGTAAACTAATTCATCATTTTATTTGTCACAAGTCACTTCAGGACTTGATATGGTCACTTGGAGTTCCTAGTGATATCCTTTGGGTTGACTAATGCGCCTGCAGCCTTAATGGATTTGATGAACCGGGTGTTAAAGGAGTACCTGGACAGATTTGTGACAGTCTTTATTGACGACATCCTGGTTTACTCCTAGAGTAGGGAGGAGCACTCCGAGCATTTGAGGATGGTCCTAGAGACCCTTCGGTAACATCGGTTGTATGCCAAGTTCTCCAAGTGTGAATTCTGGTTGGAGAGCGTAGGGTTCCTAGACCATATGGTGTCGAAAGAAGGGGTGAGAGTGGACCCCGTGAAGGTGGAGGCCGTATAGAACTAGAGGTGGACAATCACTGTGACCGAGATCCGTAGTTTCCTGGGGTTGGCTGGGTATTACATAAAATTCGGGGAAAATTTCTCTAAGATTATGGCTCCATTTACTCGCTTGACCCAGAAAAGAGGAGAGCTTTCAGAAGCTCAAAGATTGCTTGACGACAGCGCTAGTGTTGGCCGTACTCTCAGGTTCGGGAGGGTTTGTGGTTTACTGTGATGCCTCTCGGGTCGGCATGGGCTATGTTCTAATGCAGTATAGCAAGGTGATAGCTTATGTGTCTCTTCACTTGAGGTTCATGAGAAGAAATACCTGACGCATGACCTAGAGCTGGCAACATTGGTTTTTGCTTTGAAGCTGTGGCGCCATTACATTTGTACGGCAAGGCCTGTGAGATGTACACTGATCACAAGAGCCTCCAGTATTTGCTTACCCAGAAGGAACTGAACCTAAGGCAGAGATGGTGGCTTGAGCTCCTGAAGGACTATGACTGCACCATCATGTACCATCCCAGAAGGCAAATGTGGTGGCAAATGCTTGAGCGAAAAATCCTTGGGCAGTTTGGCCCACTTGGCGGTCAGGAAGAGACCGCTAGCTCGAGATTTGGCCCTGTGCTTAGATGGCGAGACAATTCTGACTGTATCAGATTCAGAGGCTTTGTTGGCACACCTGCGAGTACAGTCCTCTCTGGTAGATATATTGCGGACCTCGTAGGATCAGGTAGCCTTTTGTTCCTTGACTAAGGATCTGCTAGTCAGAAGAGGCGACGTTGATGATGGCTACAGAATTGACTCTGAGGGTGTCTTGAGATTCAGAGATCGGATTGTGGTGCCTGACATGGCGGAGGTTCGTAGACATGTAATAGAGATGGGCCACCGTTCCACATACACGATGCATCCAGGGGCCACCAAGATGTACCAAGATATGAGGCAACATTACTAGTGGAAAGGGATGAAAAGAGAGGTATCCGAGTTTGTGTCTAAGTGTTTGTTCTGCCAACAGGTAATGGCCGAACACTTGAAGCCTGCATGGTTGCTTCAGAACTTGGAGGTACCCGAGTAGAAATGAGAGAAGATCACCATGGACTTTATGATCGGGCTACTAAGGTCTAGAGGGGGCAGCGACTCTATTTGGGTCGTAGTCAATCGGATGACTAAGATCGCACACTTTATACCGATCAAGATGACCTTTTCAGTTGAGCAGTACGCTAGATTGTTTCTAGACCAGATTGTGGCATATAATGGTATTCCTGTTATGATAATCTCGGGTCGGGGTACCCAGTTCACAGCTCAGTTTTGGCATTCTTTCCAGGAGGCCTTGGGTACTCAGGTGCAGTTCAGCACCGCGTTCCATCCGCAGACTGACGGGCAGTCAGAGAGGACAATCGTAACCTTAGAGGATATTATGAGAGCATGTGTTCTAGACTTAGATGGCGGTTGGGAGAAACACCTACCGATGTTTGAGTTTGCATACAATAATAGCTACCAGAGTAGCATTGGTATGGCTCCTTTCGAGGCCCTATATGGGTGAAGGTGTAGGTCGCCAGTGGGGTGGTTTGAGGCAAGAGAGTCACTCATGGTGGGTCCTGATCTGGTTGAGGAGGCGGTTGAGAAGTTGAAATTGATCAAGGATAGACTGTTGGTGGCTCAGAGTCGTCAGAAGATGTATGCGGATGAAAAGGCTAGAGAGGTGGAGTTTGCTGAGGGTGATATGGTATTCCTAAGGGGGGAAGCTTGTAATACCCGAGATTTCTAATATAAAAATGTTATTTGGTTCAACGATCCGGTTCGGGGACTAGCCGGGTTGAATCCCGAGATGGCCGCGAGTAGAAGGTATAATTTAATTTGTTGGATATGTATTTAATGCTTTTATATTTTATAAGTTGAATTGAACCTCAAACCGAGTTGGAACAGGGTTCGCGGGATGAGTTGGGGCTCAATTCGGGCTCAGGTTGAGTCGAGTAGAGGATTAATAATAATAATAATAATAATAATAATAATAATAATAATAATAATAATAATAATAATAATAATAATAATAATAATAATAATAATAATAATAATAATAATAATAATAATAATAATAATAATAATAATAATAATAATAATAATAATAATAATAATAATAATAATAATAATAATAATAATAATAATAATAATAATAATAATAATAATAATAATAATAATAATAATAATAATAATAATAATAATAATAATAATAATAATAATAATAATAATAATAATAATATAAAAAGGGCCCCATCAGAGGGTGAGAGCAGAGAGAGGTGATCAAGGGGGGGGGGGGGGGGGGGAGTTTGTGGTCGTCGCCGAAAGTCGTAACTTCGTCGATCTTCTTTCCCTTCTTTACTTTAAGGCTAACGTGAGTGGTAGAACCTAGGATTTGAGGGAAGGCCCTAACCGACTCATGTGTTGTTGATTCTTGCAGATTGATGTGATTTTCTTGTCAGATTATTGATTATTCTTGAACCTTGTCGGTTCTTCTTGTGATCTATGGTGCATTGATTTTTACGTGTCGTATTCATGATGTTAGGGTGCCGGCCGAATCAAGGAAAAGGGAAAAGGTCATGCCAAAAATTTCCCTAAATTCCTTGAGACGTAGAAGCTTGTAGATTTGAAATTATTGTATGCTAATTTAGGATAGAGATTAAGGAGAACTTAATTCTTCATTGAAACACATTTTCCTTCACCCTTAAGGGTTTGGCCGAATAGGGTAAACCCATGTTTAGGGTTTCGGTTGAGTAGGGATTGGGGTTTTAGGTGGAGAAAAATATAATTCCTAAGTCATCTCCATGATAGAGGAACGCTATATGAATAACTAGGATTTTACCTTGCTTATAGAATATTTTTATTGCAAGGAACATTTATTTCTAGGTTCCTACATTTCTCATTATGTTGCTGAAATTAAACTTTCATATGCTGAAATTAAATATTTGAATGCAGGAATTCAATATTTAATTGCTGTGATTCTGTCAGTGGGCCACGCTGATGGTATTCTAGAAACTAGCTGATCATCCTAGTTGACGGACACGGTGATTGAATCGCTAAATGTGGAATTTATGTAAGAATATAACTTGTTGTGGTTAGTATAGATACTTGTATGTTTGTGTGGGCCGATATGGTCGAGTATTATACAGGATGAAGGCCGGGAACAACAAAAACTATTTATGCGGGTTAAGGACCATAGTGGACGAGTGGTACATATTGTGCAAAGCCATAATTGGATGGTATATTTACTCGCAGGGTATGACCAATTGGACGGTTGTTGCGATACGACCAGTATAATTTTTATGGACATGTTTTATTGCTACATATGATATAATACTAGGGATTTAAGTGGAGGTTTGAAAGAACCACTCACTAAGTCTCTAGTGGATTCATGGTTTTATTTATTTTTGTTTTGCAGAGACTAGCCAGTGAGGTACAACTTGATGGCGTGGCGTGGCTGGAGGGCAGGTGGTGTCGCAGATCTCGTAACAAGCATTTATATAGTCCTAGTCGTGTAGAGAGTTTTAGTTCATGCACTGAGTCGTGGTCTTTGATCCTTTGAGTTGTAAAACTTGTTTTCAAACATTTATAAAAGTTTAGTAGACTTCATTTATATTTTCTATGTTAGTCTAGTCGCATATTGTTATTATGTTGATGAGTGCATGTGGTAGACTTCGGGGTACAGACACCTACCCCGGTTGGTCACGCGATCCTGAGTTGGGTCGTGACAATAAATATGGCAAGCATACAATTAGAATTTAATTACTGCAATTAGAATTTAATTACTGCAATTAGAATTTAATTCATAGCATTCCAAAAATAGGGCAACTCAACAACTTAATTACAACATTTATCAAATAATTTTCAACAATTAAATATGCAATTTCTGCACTTAAATAAATGAATTCAGCATCCTTAATAAAATTCCAGCAATTACTCAAATGACGTAGAAACCAATTCAAGCATGTTCTCAAGCATGGAATTAATTTACGAGTAAAATAAAATCATCTACATTCCTTATATCATGGTAGCCTCGACATAAAATATATTCATCATGATAACATCAACTTAAAACATAATTACCATGGTAAACTCCCCCTTACCCATGCTCGGCCAACCCTCCCCAAACACCCTAATAGGGTACTTGGTCGGCCCCTTCTTGTCCTACCTTGCTTGCTCTTCAATTAAATAGCAAGTCTAGTCTCATAAATTATATCTAGAAATATAATTCCTAATCACTACCTTCCTTACCCTATGTGGCCGAACCCTATCATAAGGAACTTGTCCCATGGCCGGCCCTTAAGGGTTTAGGAAACTAAACTTTTAAATCTAGAATTTCTAACAAGTCTAGGATTTAGCAAAAATTTTCGCATGACCTCTCCTATTTTGGATCTATTCGGCCGGCCCCAACTCTCAAAGAAAACACCACAAAAATTTCGAGAAATCACATTATTATCAAGAAAAGATGCAAGAATCAAGAGCCACAAGATTCATCAATAAATTTCCAAGAAAACATCATCACATCAACATCAAGGATTCGGCCAAGGGGCCTTACCCTATCCTAAGGTTCAACCACTCACCGGCGAAGGAAATTGAAAAGGAAGGCAGTCCTCCACGCTCCCACATCATCGATCCGTTGGTAATAGATTACCAACGGATTTTTGAGTATTACCAACAGATTTAGTCCGTTGGTCACACCCTATTTTTTTGTAGTATACGGATGTGTACTCTGGCCGATCATGTGACCTTCGATTTGAGGCATGACATTTATGCTTGAATTTGGTTATGCTCGGGGTAGCTATCAACAACCGCAAGATTCATCAATAAATTTCCAAGAAAACATCATCACATCAACATCAAGGGTTCAGCCAAGGGACCTTACCCTATCCTAAGGTTCAACCACTCACCGGAGAAGGAGATTAAAAAGGAAGGAAATCCTCCGCGCTCCCACATCAACGATCTGTTGGTAATAGATTACCAATGGATTTAGTCCTTTGGTCACACCCTATTTTTTTGTAGTGTACTGATGTGTACTCTGACCGGTCACGTGACCTTCAATTTGAGGCATGACATTTATGCTTGAATTTAGTTATGCTTGGGGTAGCTATCAGAGGGCCCCGGTGGGAGGCTCATTGGGCGGGTCCTATTGATCGAATTGTGGGTTGATTAAATGCAACATGGCGATATGGCCGGTGTACGCCGATATGGTCAGTTGTCGAGGACACACGAGTTGGATAATTATTAATCATATGAATTATCATAAAAATTTAATATTATGAGCACATATATAAATGCTAAATATTTGTGTTTATCACATGCGTTGGCTTGGCGAGGGCTTTGTTCAAGCCACTCACTGAGTTCTTTGAAACTCAACCCTCTTTTTGTTGTTGTTTTGCAGGTCTCGACTAATAGAGGTGCGGTGGTAGCGATGTGACGTGGCTGGGGTTGTAGTCTCTGGCAGTGGATCTCGGGACATGTCAAATCGTAGTCGAGCCACAGGAGCTATGTGTACATATGAGCATGTCTTGATTATAGACAAGGGTTGTAATCATATTTAACTTTCAATTGAAACATTCATTCACATTTTCATTGGTATTCACGTGACTGTGTTATTCATTCCTAATTCAGTTTGCATAGGTTGGTAGGCTTCAGAGGATGAACGTATACTCCGGCCGATCAAATGACCGTGGATTTTCGGGCGTGACAAATGTTCTTTAATAATAATATTAGGAATAATGTAAGTTACACAAAAGTAGTTAATGCTATTGTTCAAATCATACAAAAAAAAAACGGCACCAATTACGATTAAGTTAGAAGACTAAATCTTAAAAATTCAACATGTAAATATATGCATATGAAAAATTTTAAAAAATATCTATAATAATATAATAACATGTATTCTAAATTGGCAAATGTGCGTTAATCCATGTTTGAACGGTGATAATATTCCCTTATGTTATTATGTGTGCATACTTTGCTTCTAAGTCTATCATTTATTGTGTTTATACAAAAATTAGATTTCATAAATTTTAACTGAAAGCCTATAAAACACGTTCCTCGTATTAAAGGCTCGCTTTGCGTTAACACAACTATTCTATATTTATATTACTCAAATAGAAGGATAATGAGTCATTGAAAATATAAATAATCTTTTGACTAAAACACTTGATCAACATGGATGCAAGGATGTTTTTTCTAAGTCTATTCACTATTTTTTTCTTCTTATCTATGTCACTGATTTCATCTCCTGTAGTAGCGACTAGTGAGATCGCTCCTACATCACCAACAAATTCTGATGAGTTGATTTTACAAATATGTAAGTAATTTTTTCGATTCGTATAAATATTAGATTTATTCATTATTTATTAAATAAATTATCTTTACCTTGAATTGTTTTTTTCTTGCTGCCTATCACAACCGATACATCGATATCGATAGTTAATAGAGAATTGCTATTACAACTTGATTATTATTATTTTGATAATATCTCTTGTAATGTGTCTATGTTTCAGACAATATGCTCAAAGATGTTGACATTGCTGACAATGGAAGAGCTCAAGATAAGAAGATTGGATTTCTTCCACCATTGTACATTCCACCTCCACTATATTGTCATGGTCGTCTATGTTATCATCATTGATAATTTGACAATTGTATTCAATCATAAAGTTTGTACGTTCAACACAATAAATAAAACAAATTAATAATAAATTTAAATCATTAGCAAAATACAAATATTTTGATAATCATAATACCTATAACTAATTACTTAATATGTTTGAAAAACTATCAAAAATTGGAGATGCACCCAATGCAAAACCTTTACATTTTAAAGGATGGACCATTGAATTCAATGGTGTGTACATTTAAACTGGTTCCATTGAATTAAAGGAGGAACCATTGATTTTGGTTGGATATATAAATTGGTTCCACAATTCTTTCTTGATACTTCTCCTTAACAAAGTAGCAATCAATCTCCAAGTGTTTTGTTCTTTCATGGAATACATAATTTGCTCTATAAAGGCACTGGATTCTTCACCACAATACTGATTTCATTCTACAATCTGGTGACCCAAATTATCTCAGCAGTTGCCTCAGATAAAGCTCTTGATTCACTTTCTGCACTTGACCTACTTACTGTGCTTTATTTTTTGCATTTCCAGATAACTAATGTTGCACCAAACTTCACCAAATACTGATCTGCAAGTCATTCCACAACTTCCCCAGTCAGCATCACTATATCCTGTCACCAAATAAGGATTATCTACAGGGTAAAAGAGGCCCAAATCAGGTTCCTTTTTCAAATATTTTAAAATCCTTATTGCTGCCATGAAATGTAATACCCGTGAAATTTATTAAATTTTGTGTATTGGCTTCAGCGGGATGAGCGTGATGCATAACGACGCGTGCATAGTTAATCGCAGTTGGGCGTGAATTGAGGTGAGACCCTTGCTCAACCTAAATTACTTAAATTAGAATTAAATTTGTGTCAAGTTCGAGTTGGGCTCGAGCCGAGTCCGAGAGTGCAATCAGAGATCGAATCCAACTCGTTTTGAGAAAGTTGGGTCAAGTTAAGTGATGAGGGGCAAATTGATAATTTGTGCAAAAAAAAATAATTAGAGTCACTTGAGGCGTACGGCTCCAAGGAAGAGCGACACGCTACCCAATGAGGCTAGAGGGAGAGGGTTGATCCGGAGAAGAAATCGGCCGGAGATCGGAGCCTTGCAGGATGGATTCGACGCAGTTCTTCTTCATCGTCTTCCTTGTCCTTATCCCAATCCTAGGTGAGTAGTTTTGGGGCTAATTTTCATTGGGATTAATGGATTTTGTAGAGAAGAAGATTCTGGGTTTTTCTTTGAAATTTGTTGTTTCGATCAGTTTTGATTCGGTAATCATGATTCAATAATCTCTACCTGTTGAGTCCTTTGGTGTATGTTCTTGTGAAGTGAGGACCGATTTGTGGAGAATATAATATCCACACATGTGTTTCTTTAAAATGTTGACTTCTTTGGTTCTACGAACGTGTACGGAACCACATGTACATCATAGATTTACTGCAATAGCAACAAATCTTACTAAGTGCTTATGTGTTAGTGCAAATTTCTGAACCTGGGTGCAGTAGTTTTCTATGGACACGAAAGAAATAAATGAGTGGAAATTTATCTATACATATAATCTTGTTTATAGCAGAAATTTCCGGCTGTACTGTAGGGTGTTAAGGCTGAAATTTTATACGTTACGATGCTGATATTACCTAGTTAAGTGATGCTGAAATTGATGTATATAAATGTGCAGAAATTTTATTGAATTGAGATGTATATGTATGCTGAATATGGTAGTTCGAACACTACAACACAATTAGGCTATAGAAACACATAATTAGAGACTAATTAGAGTTTTTGTTTCTAATTCTTCCCATTAGAAACTAATAAAGAATATGTCTCAATAGTTAATTTTATTTGTCTCTAATACTTCACTTTTAGATGTTAATTGTTAATTAGTCCCTTTATGATATGTATTATTTGCCTCTATTGTATTGAATAAAAATATTTTTTATATTTAAATTTAAATAATAATAATAATAATATTTAAACGTAATATTTAACTTAAATGATAAATTTACCATTACAATAAACTTAACATAATATTTCACATAATTTTAATTTTTAAATCATAAATTTAACTTAAATAATAAATTTATCTATACATTTTTTACTTTTGATTAGTTAAATATTATGTCTCTTATTGTTTCATTACATATTAATAATATATAGATAGTCAACACTTGTCCTAGTTAATATTAATGTCACTTTAACTTTAAATGAGGCAATCTTACCCTAACTTTATTTCAATTACATATTAACTGGCAAGTATCAATCTTACCCTAACTTTATTACCCTAACTTTACACGTGGCAAGTATAAATCTCTAATTTATAATCAATTTATTGCCGCTGGTTCTCTCTATTGCCACTATGTTAGGTTATTTTTCAAAAAAAATACCATGTTCCCTAATCTCTCCCTCATTTACACTTAAAACTAAAACCCTACCCTATTACTTCCCATTGTCTGCGCCTATGTTGACCCCAATCTCTCCCTCCCGTCTCCTATGTTGTCCGCCACTTCCGTGAGACCGTGACTGATCCCAATCTCTCCCTCGGCGGAATCTGGTTCGCGACTCCCCATCTCCATTGTCTACTTCCCGTCGCCAGGATTGGATATCCATTCTCCATCTCCACGTCGGCCTACCTGCTTCTCCGTCTCCTCGCTGGTATTGAATCTCGCCTTCCCAAGTTTTTCGCTGCTACTTGTTATTGCTAAAAACTCCACATCTGTCAGATCTCCATTCTACCAGTTTTTCGCCTTCCCAAGTTTTTCACCGATATTGATCTCCATTCTAAGTTTCCGCTGCTTCTTCATCTATGGGTTTTGATATGTTCCTTTCCGCACCTTTTTCTCACCTTTTTTATAATTGCATGTGATGCTCCTTTACTCTTCCATTGCATGAACAAGGTTACAATTAACAGGCAAGTTAATTGTGAGAAGAAGACGTTATTGTCTTTGTTTTGCTTCTGTTGTACCAAACTCATAAGAGGTATTTGAATATTGCTCTTTCTTATTGGCTCATAACATGAATATTCCTCTTCTAAGTATAATATGATAGAAGAATATTGCTTATGTTGTTTTCTATCAATGATTACCTTATTATTAGCAATGCAGCACCTTATTATATTGTCCCTTATTATTAGCATTGCCAGTGCCTTATTATATTTTCCTACTGAGACAACCTTAAATTTCAGGACATTATGAAGGCACTATTTATTTCTGCACTAATTGTCCTCTTGTTCTTTTGACAATTGTTATCCACAAGAAAAACACCCAGCTGCTAACCAAATTATTTGATTAGGTATTAGAAACCTTCAGTCTTTTATTGTAATGGTAAGAATACTGGATAAGCAGTTGGAGCATAGCAGAAAAGAAGACAAGTGCTAGAACTTTTGCTTTTTAAACTTCATTTGTTGGTAGAAAAAATATGAGATTTTCTTACTCTATGTTAAACAGTGGAAGATTATTAAATGAAGGAAAGAAAAGAAAGTTGATATTAGACATTCATGAAAAGCTGTTAAGACATTAAGAAAATTGATAGTAGACAATCACGAAAACCTGTTAAAACATTTGCCTCTCGTACAACGGTGTACAACGGTACAAGTTACCTTTTACCTGCTTAGTTGCACTGCCATTCTCCTTTGCCATATTAAGTTGATTTTAGATACAGCCAGGGGAATGTCCATGTCAATAAAGCATCTATCTTAAAATAATCCGTTGGTCCAGGAACTCTATCCAGGTTGTCAAAGTCATTCGAAGCTTTCCTTCATCATCCAATTATTCCTCATTAAATGTGTTGGGAAGTGGTCTAATAAATCATTTACAATGTTGCTTGAGTTACTGAGAGAAGTACTTCCAGAAGGTGATACAATGCCAAATTCTTACTATGAAACCAAGAAGTACATTAGAGAGTTGGGCCTTAGTTATGAGAAAATTGATGCTTGTCCCAACGATTGTATCTTATATTGGAAAGACCATGCCGATGACTCTGAATGCTGCACTTGTGGTGAATCGAGATGAAAAAAGAACTTAGATGGTCAAAAAAAGACGTCGAAGTCCAAATCTCAAAATGTGTCGCAAAAAGTCTTGTGCTATTTTCCACTTAAACAACGACTTCAACGGTTGTTTATGTCATCTAAAATTGTGTCCTTCATGAGGTGGCATGAGGAGTCCCGCACTAAAGATACACTTCTAAGGCATCCAGCAGACTCTCCGGCTTGGAAGAATTTTGATCATCTAAATGGTCATTTTGCGTCAGATCCTTGTAATGTTATGCTCGGCTTAGCTGCTGATGGATTTAACCCATTCAGGACATTAAGTGTTGTACATAGTACATGGCCGGTTGTCTTAACACCGTATAATCTACCGCCATGGATGTGCATGAAACAATCTTATATGTTTCTGACATTACTGATTCCTGGACCTTCAGCCCCAGGAAATGATATTGACATCTATCTCCAACCCCTAATTGAGGAATTGAAAGATCTTTGGGAGAATGGTGTGGAAACTTACGATGTGTCTAAAAAGGAGAATTTTAATATGCGGGCTACGGTTTCATGGACTATAAGTGATATTCCTGGCTATGCTAATCTGTCAGGCTGGAGTACTAAAGGCCAATTTGCATGTCCTTCTTGTCATAAGTATACTAACTCTAAATGGCTGAAACATGGTAGAAAATGTTGTTATATGGGTCACCGACGTTTCTTGCCGCATGGCCATGTGTTTCGGTGCCAGAAAAGATCTTTTGACAATAATCAAGACTTCAGGGTTGCGCCCAGACCACTTTCTGGGTCAGAAGTTTTGAATGAATTAGAAGGACATGATATTACATATGGCAAAATGTCTACAAAATTGCCGCTGCCGCATGGTTGGAAGAAGAGAAGCATTTTTTTTTAGTTGCCATACAGGAAAGATAATCTTTTGCGTCACAATCTTGAAGTTATGCATATCGAGAAAAATGTTTGTGACAACATACTTGGGACCTTATTAAATATTGGCATCAAGTCAAGAGATAATCTTAATGCTCGTCGGGACTTGCAACTGATAGGTATAAGGCAAGAGCTTCATCCAATCGAGCAAGGCCATCACAGGACTTATATCCCCCCAATAAGGTTCACATTGGATAAGAATCAAAAGAAAATTATATTCAGGATACTAAAAAAGGTTAAGGTTCCAGATGGCTATGCTGCTAACATATCAAGATGTGTAGATATGAAGCAACTCAAAATCTCTAGACTAAAAAGTCACGATTGTCATATTCTAATGCATCAATTGGTCCCATTAGCGATCAAAAAAGTGTTGCCGAAGGAAATCAGTATTCCCATACTTGAGTTAAGTTCATTCTTCAGGCAGTTGTGTTCAAAAGTTTGTCGGGTACAGGACCTTGATCAATTGGAAAGAAGAGTTGCATTGACACTCTGCCAGTTGGAACGAAATTTCCCCCCATCATTTTTTGACGTGATGCTTCATTTGGTTATACATTTAGCAGCAGAGGTGAAAATGGGCGGGCCAGTCCAATATCGTTGGATGTATTTTGTTGAAAGGTACATAGAAGTTATTTGATTTTCTTTTATAGACCACATAAGTCCTCACTTTTATTTAAAAATAATTAAAATAAATTTGTAGGTTCTTACTTACTTTGAAGAGCTACATGCGAAATAGAAGTCAGCCGGAAGAATCTATAGCTGAGGGCTACATAGCTGAAGAGTGCGCAACATTTTGCTCGAGATATTTTGATACTATTGAGACAAAACTTAATCGTTGAGCGAGGAATGATGATGAATGTGGGGCTGACCCGACAGTTTCTTCTAGTATTTTTCCAAGGATTGGTCGAGCACTAGATGAAGGGGAATTTTTCATAATGGATAACGATATGTTATCTAAGGCACATCAATATATATTAAATAACTGTGATGAGGTGAAGCCTTTCATCGAGTACGTTCTAATATAATATCTAGCGCTACAAAATTCATTTATGGAATGAATCATTTTTGCAACTTACTGTAGTACTATTATTTGCAGGAGACATCTTTCTCTAATGAACTGCCTATATCCTTGTGCTTCTCCTCGTTTCATCAAAAATAAACATAATGAAAAATTTCCTAGTTGGTTTGCAGAAGAAGTAAGTAATCCCCCAAAGATTTATTCATGTTGGGATTAATATTAAGAATTTTTTGTTCTTATAGAAAAAACAATTCAGCAATATATTTAATTTGTAGGTTTACCGGGAAGATAATGCTCATGAATTTGCTATTGATGAGGACTTAAAAGTTCTGTCCTATTTTCCGAACAATGTTGCCAGAAGGTTTCAGGGTTTCTTAATAAATGGTTATGAATTTCACACCAAAAGTCTCGAAGAAAGAAGAAAGCGACAAAATAGTGGCATAATGGCAACAACAATAACACAAAGCTTTGCTAGTGCAATGGATAAGAGTCCCATTAATGGTGATGTTAACTATTACGGTGTCATACAAGATATTATTGAGGTTGATTATTGGGTGGATAAAAAGATTGTGTTGTTCGGATGTGATTGGGTGTCCAGTGGCAGAGGATTAAAACATGATGAACTTGGGTTTACATTAGTAAATTTTTCCAAGAGAATGAGAGATGATGAACCATTTATAATGGCATCTCAAGCGGAACAAGTATTTTACGTTGCAGATCCCACAGATGAAGGTTGGCATGTTATGGTAAAAACAGTACCAAGGGATTATTATAATATGAAGGACGAAGTATTAGGAGATAATGAAGATCCAATTTTAGAAAGTCAAGTACATTATCATTTTTTTTATGCAATCAGGTATTTCCTTTTATTTTTGAGATAAGCTGAGTTTTTCTAGCATGATGATTTATTTTTTTATGCAATGTGTAGGACATTATCATTTTTTTTATGCAATCAGGTATGATGCTTTTTTATTGAAGTGAAACTGTAAAAGTTTTTACAAAGCATTATTTATCTCTTATTTTCCCTGCTTTCTCTCTCTCTCTCTCTCTCTCTCTCTCTCTCTCTCTCTCTTCCATTCATCATGTCTCATCTCCAGCTTGTTGCAAGCTTCACTACCTTTATAGAGTGGCTTACTTTCCTTACTGCCCAAGCCAACTTTGATCAAAACCAGCTAATCATAAAGGAGAGCAAAATAAATTTATGAACCAGAGAGAAAGAATCAGAGTTGCCACAACATTGCAGTAATTAATTACAAGAGATAGGAAGATTGAATTTTTTACATTTTTTAAAAAAAACTACATAGAATTAGAAGCTAGAGCAAGATATTTGACTTTCTAAGAATTAATCATTTCTTGATTTTAGTTAGTATTTTATCAACAATTTGGTAGACTATACAGTCCAATTCAGATCTATGTGGATAGGTTTGAAAAGGATACCTCATTACCCCATCCCATGTACGTTGATATAGTATTAAAAGAGTTTTAGCATCAAAGGCACTAAAAGAGGTTACTTGTCTAAGATTCATTGCATCAGTCTTCTAAGATGATGTCTGCTAAGACACCTAAGGAGAGAGAAAAAATGAGATAGATCTATTATGCTTCGGTAGTGGGATCCATCATTCGATGCTTTGCACTTAGCTTGTTATTGATTATACCTTAGAGGTATCCAGTATATTTCGAGCAAAACCATGCAGAATAACATTGAAAAGCAATGGAGAACTCTCTCGAGTACTTAAGAAGGATGAGAGACATTTTATACGACAATGAAACCATATGATGGTGCAATAAGAAGGAAAGTGTTCCTAGCTAGGTATTGTAACCGGTATGTGACTAAGGCTTTGTGCTTTGCTACTTACTCTGCCTCTTATGACAGGATCGGATAAAGGAGTTTTTCATTCAATGGGAGTTGTTCCTGAGTTTGCCAGTTCCGCACCGGTATTGTGTGACAATACTAGGAGTGTTGCTCAAAGTTAAGGAACTAAGATCCCATTAAGATTATTGCTTTTCTTAAAAGGCGATATCACCTCATCGTTGGAAAGAGGTGATGACTGAAAGACATTGATGTAGATTAAACTTATTATCACTGTAGTAGATTCGATCACCACTGAAATTTGGTATATAGATACTAGGATGATTGGCTAAAGTGCAAGTGGGAGATTCAAAGGAATATTGCCCTTGAGCCAATCACATGTCGATGTGTTTAGGGACTATTCAAGGGTAATCAACTTAATGAGATAACTTTTTGATCATATGCTGCATCTTTATTCATAAATATTGTGACGAACCCCATGAACCCGGGCAAATGATTCCAAGGCCATGATGAGATTATGCCAGTGAGACTTGGAATCCATATGCCCATGTTCTAGATGTTCCTAGTCGTAGGATCACCAATTAGGGGATTAGTGATTTTGGATAGGCTAGCGCACTTGCTACATGCCCTATACGATAGGGGTAACTGATCTCATAGTTACCTATGAGCCTTCCTTAATGTAGTGCAGGTGCTCATTAGGGAATGAGTTCACTTAACAAACCTGCATGAGGAACACAAAATGGAATCCATACATGAGTTTCAGTAGGATGTTCCTCGTGTGATAGTAGGTGCAAGCAGTCATTGGACCTAAGGTTATCATGGTTACCTTGTGAGTGATGACCCATTGCTTTGGTTCTATCCCTACATGGACCTAAGCGTCATGTGCCGGGTATTACTGGGCATGGGGAAGCATTCATGGAGGTAGGTGAGCAACCAACATGGAATCGGTTACTCCTAATAAGAGGAGATAATGTCCTATGTGTCCCTATAAGTACCGACTCGGGAATCTCTGGCCAAAGTAGACATGAAGGTCAGGAAGACGTTTTTGACATTTCATAATTGAGACGACATCTTGGTGGGTGGAATACATATGAATTGGTATTAGTGTTTGACACTTCTTCCATACCCCAATCGTATTCAAGAAATTGTAATTGAGTGACTTAGTTGCACGGTAACTAATCACCAAAGGATGTTGCTAGATTGAACCTCACACTATCGTGGTAGTCATGATACGTTGCTAGACAATAATCTTGACTTGCGAGTGGAGTCTCCCATGACTACACTATAGGATCCAACTCTCCGTTATGCACAACTCACTACTGGCTTAGTGTGGGGCCCAATGGCGCACACACGACAGGTTAACCTCGTAACGGACCTTATGAGGTAAAGTCCGAATGCGGCCCTATATGTAGGCGAAATGGCGACACTAGAGGGGGGGTGAATAGTGTGTTTACTAAATAATTAGCCTAAATTCGATTTTAATCATTTTTTGATCAGTTTAGATAATTTGTAATTTAATGATTTGGTGCGAAAGCAGTAAATAATTAAGCAATTAAAAACAAACAATAACGCAATGCAAACACGTTAATTTATAGTGGTTCAGCCCCAATGCCTACTCCACTACCTAAGCACCCCGATTAGGATTTCCAAACTAGCTTTACTAGATTAATACTCGTTTCCCTTACACAGAGGACTTTGACTCGAAGAGTCTCACTCTCGACCTAAGGTACTTCCACACCTGGAAGTCTCGACCTTCTTATCGAGAGCACTCTTCCACCTCAACCCTAAGGGACAACTTGACAAATCCTAGTAACAACTAATTTTACATAAGTGGCTTTACACCTAACACCAAGTAACCACTTATACCCACATGACCTAACAGCCTAGGTCTTACAAACTCAACTTCAAAGAAACGATAAATTAACAGTTAAAAATACAAGTGAAAAGAGCTTAAGATAAAACCAAGATTATCTACTATTTTCCAAGCCTTGTAGCCTCCAACTCGCTAGTGAATGTGCTTTGAGTCGAAGCAGAGTTGAGCAGTAGTTGGCGCTTGAAGACGAACTCGACAGAAGAACAGAGCGCGCTGCAATCGATCTTTGGAAGGCTTAAATCCCTTCTTAAATGCTCAATAAAATCTTTAAGATTAAGGGAAGAAGTTTAAAAGAAGTAGATGAAGGTATATTTATGCCCTCATGAAGAAACGATAGCTCAACGGATAGTTTTCTATCCATTGCAGGCCGCCGGTCGATTGGTCGATCGATCGGCCAATCGATCGGTCATTTGATCAACGCTTTTTCTCTCTGGTACTGCATTCAGTCGACCAGTCGGTCGACCGACGCAAGATTCTTTGATCTCGCATTCAGTCAACCAGTCGGTCGACCGACGCGATCTTGCGTCTTCAGCAAACGTAGGTCGGTCAACTGGTTGGTCGACCGATAGAGCTACTGCCCATTTTGGGCTTTGATCGGTCGACTGAAGCAGCTGCTGTCTCTTCTCGGCATTGTTCGATCGACCGACCGGTCGACCGAAATGGCTGGTGCCATTTTCCTTACCCTATTCGATTAACCGCCCGATCGACCGAAATTAGGTTGAATTTTATTTTTTAGCCGATTTTCTTCCGCGCGTTGTTTTTGGGTTCCAGCTTTCTACAAGCATCATCTTGGAGAGCTTTCCATGTGATCTTTGAGCTCGTCCAATGCGACTTTGGTGCACATGTTGATCTTCGAGAAATTCTGTGATGAACCCGAGCACGACGATCAATGTCCTTCCAATTTTTGATTTCTTTCTATATTTTCGATCGAGGACATTGAACCCTAATTGATATGGAACCTGAAATATGTTCTCAATGAAATCATTAGTCCCATGTTTGTTATCATCAAAACCGAGATTAAGACCGAGGTTGAAAACCTAAAGCCAACACTATATGTCTACTAGCATCGACATGCTGCAACTCGATCACGGATCTTTGAGCTCGTCCAATGCGACTTTGGTGCACACGTTGATCTTCGAGAAATTCCACGATGAACCCGAGTGCGACGATCAATGTCCTTCCGATTTCTGATTTCTTTTGATATTTTCGATCGAGGACATAGAACGCTGATGGATAAGGAACCTGAAATATATTCTCAATGAAATCATCAGTCCCATGTTTGTTATCATCAAAACCGAGATTAAGACTAAGGTTAAAAACCTAAAGCCGACATTATATGTCTACTAGCATGGACATGCTGCAACTCGATCACGGATCTCGTTTACGGACATGATAGGAAAGATGTTTCCTATAGGAACGAATGCACAAGAAAGAAGTTTCTCAGTAATCCTAAATTGTAGGGCATCCCTAAATTGTTGGGATTGGCATATGATAATAATTTATGTCGTTGATTAAATTTAATTATGAATTAAATATTTAATCAACTACTTGACCAAGAATGTATTTAATTATGAATTAAATATAATATGATTTTGAATCAATTATACATGGTAGGAGACTTAGTTTCTAACCATGAGCCTAACAAATTAATTGGGAATTAATTTATTTGGATAAATCCTCATTAATAAGAATTTGATTTATGGAGATAACTCATAAAATTAATAGATATATGATTTATGAGGATAAATCATAATTCTATTAATTAATAGAAAATCAAATTATTTAGATAAATCTCTTTCCTATTGTTTAGGGGATTGGTTTATTTAGATAATCATCATTCTTGTTTATAGGCTCTTAATTTATGGAGATAAATTAAAATTTATATTTAATTAGATTTAATTAATTTTTAATTAATTATGAAGCCAATAAAATATAAATTATTTTTGGAGGCAAATCCAAGAACTTTGAATTCTAGGGAGAGAGTTTTTAGGAGGCCAGGTCTACTCTTGTAGCCGCCCCTACTCTCTATATATAGTGGCCGAACACCCCATAGGGAGGAGTTGGTTAATTAGTTCTTCATCTTCTTGGAGAAGATTAAGGATTTGATTCTTTAGAGGCTTATTGAAGAGAAAGGCTCCAAAGAACTCCTCCTCCTCCCCATTGGTGGCCGACCATCTACATCCTCCTTCCCCGGTTATCGCGAAGCCAACTTGAAGGTGTTCTCTTCTTGGTTGTGCCACAATCTTCATCTTCTTGTAGGAGTCCACGAGGACAGCGAGATATCTTCACCTCTTCTCTTTTGTTCCGATATTTTGTCATCCTCTCTCCTCTCCTCTTTGGTGCCTGGTTCTTGGTGGAAGGGCTGGCATTGCCTTGGTGGATTTTGGGATTGATAAAGCTTCTCCGTTGAGCCACAACGAGCCCCGGTGTTCGCTGCCCGTACTATTGTGAGGTACTTGGTGTGGACTATTGTTGGAGGACGTGCACGTGTGTGTCTCAAAATGAGGATAGGATCTGCCGTACATTCTTGGTTTGAGGTTTATCATCTCCTTCTTATGCGATGTTGAATTCCTTATTATTGCTAAAGTAGATCGCTATTTTCGGGATGGTTTGAATTTTCCGCTACGTTTTTGAATCCCACCCCAACAAGAGGGGGGTGAATAGTATGTTAGATAAACTTTTTGCCTAATTTTGGTTTTATCGAATTCAATCGTTTCTTATAACTTCGGCAATACACTAATTCGAATAGCAAGTGGAAGCAATAAATAAGACAATTAAACATAACCAAGAAAGCAATGTGCTGAAATAAGTAAATATAGAAATTAAGATGCAATCATAATAGGCAATGTAAACACGATCGATTTATAGTGGTTTGGCCCCAATGCCTACTCCACTACCTAAGCACACCGCTTAGGATTTCCAAACTAGTTATACTTGATTAATTAGTTTCCTTACAAAGAGGAATTTACACTGGAGAGTCTCCGCTCTCAAACTGAAGGCACTTCCACACCCGAAAGTATCCTGCCTTCCTATCAAGAGCACTCTCCTACCTCAACCTAAGGAAAACTCAACTAATCCTAGTCAACTACGTTTACACCGGTGGATTTAAGTCTTAACACCAAGGCAACCACCAACTCAATCAAACTAGAACTCTAGGTTTACACACTCAAGAAATACAATGAAATTAACAATAAAATACAACACTACATGGAGCAATAAATCAAAAAACAAATACTTAGCTCCAAAAGAAACTCCCTAGTCCTCTTGATGCCCAAAGATGATGAATTGATGAAGCTTCAAGGCAAGATCAAGAATGTGTGGATCAAGGCTAGGGTTTTTGCAAAATTGGCTCATTGAAAGCTTAGAAGATGTAAAAGATGTCTCATATAGGCTCAAAAGTTGCTAAGGAAGGCTCTCATGGCTTGTATTTATAAGACATGAAGAGAAGGCAAGCAAACAACCATCCCAACAGGCATTTTCCTGCCCGTTGGCGACGCCCGATCACTGGCCCGATCGACAGACCGAGCGACCGGCCCATCGATCGGAGCCCTTTGTGCTTTCTAGGCTCCTTTCGGTCGACTGGCCTATCGATCAACCGTAGAGTACCAAAACTCTACCTATTGTACCTGTACTCTACATTGAGTTTCAGCTGGGTTCTTTCTTCGATTCGGGTTTCAAATTACGGGTTTTGTTCTTTAAGGGTCTTTGCATCATACTGAGGATTTTACAATTTATATAGAGACCCTAAACTTAGACTCTATCTTCATGATGAGTCCGAGCGCGTCGACCAATGTCCTTTCGATTTTTTGATTTCTTTGATATTTTAGATCGCGGACGTCGAGCGCTAACCAACTTGGAACCTGAAAGTATTTCGTAATGAAAATATTAGTTTCATGTTTGTTATCATCAAAACCAAGATTAACAACAAGGTTGAAAACCTTTGGCCAACAATGTTCGAACATAAGATTTTTGGATCGGGAATCTGTCACAATACATCTATATACAAAAGAATTCACAATAATATATTTTGTATGGAATTGTGAATGGGAGTCATGTGAAGTCGGGACATCGATCAATCTTGTTGTCCATACTCATGGTGAATCTTCTAGTGTCGTTGTTTCTTCTTTCAATCCACCCGATCCTTATAGAACAATGATTCTAGATAGTCTTGGTAGTCAATTCCATTTAAATGATAATATTGAGTTAGTTACTGAGACGTCAGTGCCATCAAATACTTCGACAGTTCAAGTCACTGAAGAACAACCTGTGATACAGATTGAATTGCTGAATAAGGAGGCTGTAGAATTTTATGAGATGTTGAAAGCTGTCAATGAACCTTTGTATGGTAATTTTCCTAAATATACAAGATTTTCGGCAATGACGCAACTCCTAAACATCAAGTCCGATTGTAATATAAGCGGGGTTACATTTGATTGGATTACAGGCTTTATCAATGGAATGCTACCTCCAGATAACAAGTTTGAGCCAACTTTTTATCAGCAGGGAACATCATGACTTGTAGCATGTTATAACAGTTATTTTGTTAATGGATATATATTTCACACACTTGAATATTCATCTACAAAGAAGACAATGAATGTCGGGGTCTGCGTCAAAGGGACAACGTATGTTGAATGTGATGTTGACTTTTACGAACTGTTGGAAGAAGTCATAAAATTACAATTATTCGAATGGAAATCAGTTGCCCTTTTTAAATGTCATTGGTTCGATACAAGCTATAGGGGCATGAGAGTTCATACAAAGTATAAACTTGTCGAGGTCAATTACAAATTGAAATTGGCTTCAATGAGCCATTTATATTGGCATCTCAAGCTGAACAAGTATATTATATGCAGTATCCATCTCGAAAGAAATATAGGGCAAATTGGTATGTAATCTGTAAGACTAAAGCCAGAGGAAAAATTGACCCGGTAACTGGAGAGAATGAGCCGACAAATGACATCTATCCAGAAGAGGATCCTTCCAAAATTGAGCGAGTTAATCTAATACTCAAGGATGATAACACAAAGTTAGTTCAATTGGAAGTACAATATGTTGATGATGACGATAATGAAGTTGAGGAAGGATAGAATGATGATAAGAGAGAAGAAGAAGAATTTAAAGATTTCGATACAATAGATCAAGAATAAGAGTATTACACCGATGATGATAATGACGATGATGAATAATTGTAAATGTGAAGTATATCTTCAATTATTAAATCTATCTATTAATATATTATATGTAATCTAATTATACTCATATTTGACCGCTATGGTTCGAGAAGTGCGTGCCCGAGGAGGCATTCCTCGGAGCACTACACCCTCACAATTGCCACCTGCCACCCTTGTAATCCCTTGTCTACACACACCATCCCCCAGGCTTTAGCCACCATCGACCCTTCGTCGAGACCCATCGATATCCCCTCACATGTACCCAATGTCCTTTCGCTGACACCTACTATTCCCCCACCTCCGTCCACCATCCCCCCACTTTCAGCCACCATCTCCGCACTTGATCCTGGCACTAGCCATCCACCTGATCTGACCACCATCCCTTCAGCCAATCCAAGCACATGGACATAAAGACGTAGGCCACGAGGGCCTAATATAATTCTCCCTCCGCACCCGAGGGAGAGTCACATTGACTAGTTAGTGTGCATGAAAGAAGATAAGTAGATGCACTAATTATTCCTTATAATTTATTTATAATTCAATACATCATAATATAGAATTGTACTATATTTGGTGAGGGATTGAGCAAGAGGACGATCTAACGATTTATGCATAGGGCATGGCCTACATGGTCTGTCGTGCCCCGTGAGCACATGGATTTATTATGGCGAGAGTTCTCGGTACATATATTTATTAAATTAATGTTATTGTTAGATATCAATAGGTAATAATAAATTTATTTTTTTTGCAGGCTCATTATACATGGTTGGAGGACGAGACCACTTTTGTAGAGAGTGCATGGGAGCGTGTTGCTCGCACTCGTTACAACGGGCTACTTCAGTAGGCCCATAAAATTGTGAAGAGACAGCTGGGGGTCACACACATTGGGGAGACTCAGGTATACGGCCCCGAGTGGATTCCTAGACCCGTGTGGGACCAGCTCATTGAGCGATGGGCCACGCTTGAGTGGCAGGAGGTCTCTCGGACTGCGTCGAGAAATCGCATGTCCAGGGGGGACGGTATGGGGGCACGCCACACTGGTGTCTCCGTGTCTTTTGTGGTGCGTGAGCGTCATATGATATGTATAATTTCCTTACTTTTAATTAAATTATATATTGTGAACAATGACACTAATGTATTTGTTTTCTAATGTTAGACACGGGTGGCGAAGGATGGCACCGTCCAACGCCCCTCGCTGATGGAGGAGTTTGAGCACACTCACCGTCGACGACATGGGGTGGAGGAGTACATCGATAGCGGGGCCGCGATCATCGTTACAAGTATTTATATCTATTCGATTTATGTAATTTTTATTATTATTATATATATATATATAGTATTTAAAATATAAAAGTGTGTAGGAGACATACACGAGGACCGAGATCGAGCGCAAAGGAACGTCACAGGGTGACTTTGACCCTGTAACATGGGTCGAGGCTGTAGGTGGCTGGGAGCACGGACAAGTTTATTGCTTTTAGACAGTGTCCATGCATGAGCCGTGTTAGGGCCACTTGGGGCACCGACCCCTCCCGTTGCAGGTGAGCGGCCCTCGACATCCCATAGGCAGGACCATAGTCGGATACCGAACTTGGAGTTCGAGATTACACAGTGGAGACAGGCAATGGAGGAGTAGAGATGGATGAATGACAAGTTGAGATAGATGATGGATGCGCAAAGACAGATGATGGGGAACATATAGGCGCTCCTAACTTAGATTTCATCTCACTCCGGCAATCATATACCGATGAGGTTCAAGCCGTCCTCGTCGACCCAATCGATGCTCCCAACCCTATCGTTGTCGACTCCACCGCCTCCACCGTAGCCATGAGATATATTTTGGTTTATTGTATTTTGATACTTGTCAGACTCAGTTTGAGGCTTAGATACTTGTTTGTTGTTTACATACTTTAGATTTGATATTTTGATACTTGTTTGCCTCCGTTTGAGGCTTATAGTTGTTTATATACTCGATAGCTATCTATATACTTTAGATTTGATATTTTGATACTTGTTTGCCTCCATTTGAGGCCTATAGTTGTTTATATAGTTTAGTTTTGATATTTGATACTTGTTTGCCTCCATTTAAGGCTTAGATTGATGATACTTAAGTAAATCTTGTATGGTTGGTTGTACTTATATTTGTATGATGTTTTGTGGTTGTAAATTGTGATTGTAAATTATGGTTATAAATAGATTATATCGTGAGAATGTTGTTGTATACATGAATTTTGAAAATTTTGATTTTTTTTCAATTATAGGATATAACGTCAGCGACGGCTTACCCACAGGTGACACTCACTAGGCATTCGCTGAAACTGTATCGTAATTGGCTGATGGCTTCGGTAGCACCAAATATCACGATTGCTAATAATAACACCGACGACTCTAAGCTACGGCAGATAGTTTAATTTTAATGACAACCGCCTAGGCCATCACTGATGTGTTTAAATTAGCGACAGCGCGTGCTATCGCTGATAATTACTTGGGACGGCCTCCCCCTACTGTCACAAATTATCAGAGACGCACACATGAGCAACGACTTTTTGCCACGGCGCGAGCCGTCCATGATAGTCATCACCGACGGTTATGCAACGGCACGAGCCATTGGTGACAGCGACAAATCTAGTAGTGGAGCACCATTCAGGGCAAGAGGCTACCTGGGAGGTAGAACGAGATATGAGGGTAAACTACCCCTTTCTAGTTGAGGATTTGATAAGTCTCTAATAGCTTTTGCTAAAATTTGAGGATGAATTTTCCTTAAGGGGGGAAGATTGTAATACTCGCAATTTTAATGAAAATTTTATCTCTTGTTTTAGCGGGATATTCCGGAGGCGCGTCGGAGTGGGTCGAGCAAATCGTCAAAAGGTGTTGGCCGAAGGTTTTCAACCTTGGGAATAAGCTAGGTTTTGATGATAACAAATATGGAACTAATGATTTCATGGAGAATTATTTTCAGGTTCCATATCGATTAACACACGATATTTATGATCAAAAATATCGGAGAAATTAGAAAATCGGAAGGACGTTGATCAACGCGCTCATATTCATCGGAAAGATTGAGTCTAGGTTTAGGGTGTCTAGATGCAAAGACACCTAAGGAACCAAACTAGTAATCCAAAACCTGAACCGAAGAAAGAACCCAACTGATACTAAATGAGAAAGTATAGGTACTATAGCCAAGTACCGGTACTTTGCGGCTGATCGACTGACGATCGACTGCCAAGGGTTCTAAAGCCACCGAAGGCCTTCGGTAGATGACCGGTCACTTGGGCGGTCGACTGGCCATCGACCGACCACTGATCGGGCGGCGCCAACGGATAGAAAATCGCCCGTTGGGACGAGGTGTCTTGGCCTCTCTCTTCGTGGCTTATAAATACAATCCATGAGAGCCTTCCTTACCAACCCTTGAGCCTATTGAGACATCTTTTACACCCTTTAAACCTTCATTGCACCACTTCTTTTGTGAAACCCTAGTTTGATATCTCAACTCCTTGATATATAGCCTTCAAGCTTCGTCGATTCATCATGTTAAGGCATCAAGAGGACTAGGGAGTTTCTGTTGGAGCTAAGTATTTGTTGATTGATTTATTTGCTCCATTGTTTGTGTACATTATTGTTACTTACATTGTATTTGAGGTTGTGAAAACCTAGGTTGATAGCTCTTGTATGGTTGGTGGTTGCCTTGGTGTTAGGGCTTAATTCCAACAGTGTAAATGTAGTTTGCTATGATTAGTTGAGTTGTTCTTAAGGTTGAGGTGGGAGAGTGCTCTCGGTAGGAAGGAGGGATACTTCCACGTGTGGAAGTGCCTTCGGTTTAAGAGCGGAGATTTTCTGATGTAAATTCATCATTGTAAGGAAACTAATTAATCTAGTTAAACTAGTTTGGAAATCCTAAGTGGGGTGCTTAGGTAGTGGAGTAGACATTGGGGCCGAACCACTATAAATCTATTTGTGTTAGCATTGCATTCTTGTTCTTGTTTTATTGTCTTATTTATTGCTTCCACTTGCTATTCGAATTGGTGTATTGTCTACGTTATGAGAAATGATTAAAACCGATAAATCAAATTTAGGCAACAAGGTTAGATAACACACTATTCACCCCCCCCCCTCTAGTGTAGGCCATTTCACCACCATTTGGTATCAAAGAGCGTGGGTCGTAGATTGAGATTTTACCATCTCCTCTACATCTAGTCTTGATCTGAAAATAGCACTAGAGTTGGTAGCGTGTATACCACCTAGGTTCGGTGAGTCTAACTTTGGTCTTTGGAAGAGTAGAATATATACATTCCTAAAGACACAACATTTAGATGTGTTTAACATGGAAAATATTCGATATATTGAACCTAAGGAAAACATGAATGCTTGGACCAAAGAACAAATTGATATGTTTTAGTTAAATGTTAAAGCTACGAATTGCATATTTTGTTCATTGGAAAATTGCATCTTTGAAAAGGTCATGCATTGCACTTCCACATTTGATATTTAGGCTAGTTTAAACATGCTATATGATTATGCCAAGAACGAAGAGATTGGCACTTCTAATGAAGGTAGTGATGACAATGGTCATTCACCTACCCCTAATCTTGCTTTTGATGCCCATGGCTCTTCTAGTCAAAGGAGTAGCTCCAAGAGCCGAAAAAGGAAGGTAGTGTGTCATGCATGCAAGGAAAAGGGGCACGTAAAGAAAAATTGCCCTTCCTTGAAGAACAAGGCATGGAAGAGGTCAAATGCTTCCACATCATCATCTCACTCAAGTGAAGCATCCTCTTGCAATGGCTATGAAGCTAATTCAAAAGACTCCCTCACGAATGCTAATGATGAGGTACACTTTTCTTATAGTCATGATAACAATAATGGTAGTATCAACTCATCCAGTTCTCATGACATGCTTTATGATGATGAATGTAAAAACATGTTTGCCTTGCTTGTTAAAAAAGATAAAGAAAAAAAAAATTGAAGAAAGTAAACTTAGTCTTAGATCTCACTTACATTATGTAAAATTAAAAAACGAGAAGCTAAAAATTAGTGTCTCTAATCCATGTCATGATGTTTTAAGTATTGACACTAAGGATTTGAAAAACAAAAATGACATTTTAAAGAACGAAAATAGCATGTTGAAAACTCAATTGCATGCTATTCATAAATCCATGAACGACTTAAAAAATAAGGTTATTTTTCTACATAAGAAAGTTAATAATTTATCTAGTAATTCATCCTCTTAGCAAGCATGCTCATGCACATCATCATCTTTATGTCAAGCATTCTAACATTAAACCTCACGAAAAGATTAATGGTCATTGCTTTTGTTGTGGTATCTTCGGCCACACGATTTATGATTGTGCTTTTAAAAGAAATCCAAGTGTTGTCATTTGTCATTTGATAAGAAAAGACACTTTGGATTCCTAGGCTAACTCACCCCCATGGACCCAAAGCCATTTGGGTACCAAAGGTTTCTTGTTCTTTTGTAAGGGGAGCTACCACACAAGGTTGAAAGAATTGAACATGCTGAACATAAAATGCTGAGAATTTAGGATGCTATTGATACAATTCAGCATGCTGCATTGTTGGGTATTCGTCATTTCATTGAGTTACAAACTTTATTTACAACTTTAGAGTGTCAGTTTATTATCTTGCATTGAGTTACAAACTTGGTATTCCTCATTTCATTGCCTCATTGTTTCTTTTGTTTTTACATGCAGGTAAAAAGGATGAAGTGCAAGGATCAGCATTTTGGAAAAAATTATCTTATGTATATTTGAAACTTTGAATCTTTGAAACAATATAAATATTTGAATAGCACAATGTATTTCGAAATTACTTGTATACAATGGTTTCTTATGTGTGTGGATTTTAATGATGTGTGATTTCAAAAATTATTTTTAAGATTTCGTGTGAATTATCAAATTACTTATATGTGATTTCATGATTTAAGGATTGATCAGGTACACAATAATGAGCAATTGGTAGATTATGTTGGTAATTCCAACGGATATACCAACAAAAATTATTTGTTGGTCATACCAACGCTAGCGGATATTGTTGGTATTACCGATAGATATGTATCCGTTGGTATTATCAACAGATATATCCGTTGGTATTACCAACAGATATATTTCTGTTGGTAATATTGGCAGATATTTATCCGTTGGTAATACCAACAGAAACATATCTGTCGGTAATACCAACGAATATGTCTCCGTCGGTATTACAAATAAAATAAAATATCTGATAGTAATACTGACAAATTAATTAAAATCTGTCGGTATTACCGAGGAGCCTTTTACCGATGGATTTTACCGATAGATACTCCATCGGTAACAATATTACCGACGAATTTGGTCCATTGGTGATACCCTGTTTTCTTGTAGTGTTGGCAGCTACATCCAATGGGCATTTTTTTGCCCGATGGGGACACTCGGTCGCATGCCAGTCGATCGTCGATTGACCAACTGTTCGACCGCGGCAATCTACCGCTTTTGGGCACACTTCGATCGACCGAATTGGCTACTGCCAATTTTTGGCTTCATTCGATCGACCGACCGGTCGACCAAACTTGGGCTAAGCCTATTTCTTCGAGTTTTCTTCTTGCGCGCCTCGCTTCCGGGTTCCGTTACAAAGTCTTGACTTGGATAATATTACAATTTGGCTTGGGATATATACCTAGAGACATATTACATGAATTCTATTTCTAACTCTAGATTTTCTACTCGATCTATGACGGAGCCATTTTTGTCGGTTCTTGTTTTTCTCCGAACGAACTTCCCACGCATATTGTAACCTCAACCTGAGATCAAACACTTGATGAACTCATTAGAATAAGTTTGTTATCATCAAAATCAAGATGATGATCAAGGTTGAAAACCATAGGCCAACACATTGGTATTCACATGATTGTGGTATTCATTCCACATTCAGTTTGCATAGGTTGGTAGGCTTCAGAGTACGGACGTGTACTCTGGCCAAATTTTGGGGTGTGATAGATGTTCTTTAATATAATATTAAGAAAAATGTAAGTTACACAAAAATAGTTAATGCTATTGTTAAAATCAGATATAAAGAAAAACTGCACCAATTATGATTAAATAATATGATTAAGTTAGAAGACTAAATCTTAAAAATTCAACATGTAAATATATGCATATGAAAAATTTAATAAAATATCTATAATAATTATAATAATATATATTCTAGATTGGCAAATGTACGTTAATGCATGTTTGAACGATGATATTAGTCCCTTATGTCATTATGTGTGCATACTTTGCTTCAAAGTCTATCATTTATTGTGTTTATACAAAAATTAGATTTCATAAATTTCAACTGAAAGCCTATAAAACATGTTCCTCGTATTAAAGGCTTGTTTTGCGTTAACACGACTATTCTATATTTATATTACCCAAATAGAAGGATAATAAGTCACTGAAAATAGAAATAATCTTTTGACTAAAACACTTGATCAACATGGATACAAGGAGCTTTTTTCTAAGACTATTCACTATTTTTTTCTTCTTATCTATGTCATTGATTTCATCTCCAATAGTATCGACTACTGAGATCGCTTCTACATCACCACTCTCGATATGATTTCAAAAATGTTTTTGATTTTGATTTTCGATCTCTTCGGACCTTGGTGGCTTAAAACGGGCCTGAGGGACCTTATGGTTCTAACCCGTAGGCTCATTGTGACATTTCGATTTTCAACCAATAGGATGGGTTGGAGATCTTACTTTTCAAAAATTTATATTTTGAAATCTCTCGATTCATTTCGGACTCATGATAATTTACCTTGAAACGGATTTCAAACTATTTAACAAAGTGAACTCTGAAAATGATACTTGATTTTTCTCTTTGCTATTTGGTTTGGTTGCTTTCTAGTAGCTTTAGTTTCATTAAATCTACTAATGAAGTCTACTTATAAATTGAGAATGTTAATGAAAAGCTATGCTATCATGAAGAAAATTGGAAAGTAAATGAAAAGTTTGGGAAAAATTTTCTAGAATGATGTATGATTTTGTTTTTGCAAAAATCATATTATAATACTTGAATATTCATGCATTAATGATGTCTCTATACTCATGATTAATTTTGCATGATAGATCTATGAAATTTCATTAGTAGGTAAAATTTCGATACTTAGGCAATTTCATGATGCTGATATTGAATAAAATTGGACTACGATAAAATTCCTTATTAGAGACCTCATTTTGAATAAATAATTGTAAATATGTTTAGATACACATATGACATAATTCTAGGTGTTCAAACTTGAAAATTCATATGTAGATGAACAAATTCATTACTAGATCACTTTAGAGGACTTAAACTTGAAAAAGTTTGACCCAAGTCAACAAATCGACTTGGACACTTCATTTTAAGTCCAAACTTCATAAACATGTTTAGGAATAGGTAATGATAACATGCCAACGTTCAAATTTTCAATTTGTAAGCGTAATGAGGCATTTTCTATCACGTCCCAAAAACCAAGTCACGCGATCGACCGGACTGGGGACAAGCACCCCGAAGCCTAGACCACATAACCACATCATGCATGTGAAATATCAACTCAGATTAACACAAACACAAATATTCAATTATAGAAGGTAGCAATCCACATACTAGACCAAATGCATAAAGCTACATAACTAAGGTTCAAGTGTTAATACTATACAAGGTTCACATGCTCGAAAACAAACAACATGACTCGACCAAGACTCGACTACACCAACGGGTTTCACAAGATCGCCACCAGAGTCTGCCGCCACCAACCGCGCCATACGTCAATGATCACTCTACAAAACAAGGCCAAGAAAAGAATAGTGAGTTCAAAAGAACTCAGTGAGTGGCCGTTCGGCCATCACCAAGCTAAACCACATGAATAAATACATTAAATAATTTATTGCTCATTCAACTGATATGAAACATAACAATGATTTCCATTAGTCATCTCGTGCGCTACATGCACCACTCGGCCCGATCCGGCCCAAATGAACCAACCTCAAAATAGTCGCCTACAACTCGTAGGTTGCTCACTAGGCTGGCCACCCTAGCGAACTCCCTGCCTCGGTCTCACTGAGCTAGGAAGGACCTTTAGTATCAGTGCCCAAAACATGGTCGGGAAAGGCCCTCTGAATAATGCCACTCGGGTCAGTCGTCGACGTGGCTCACCAACGTATATCTCGACCTTGAATCAACTCGTGTGCACTGCACACCACTCGGCCATCACATGTACATCCACAAACATGCCCACTAAGTGGACTAATTTACATATCTATAAAGAGGTGGATTACTCGAGTAGATACGACATAATGTACATTTCTCAGTGCTCGCTCGGTAGCACCCGCTCGGCCACCACTCTGCCCAATTTATTATTCACCGCCATATCACCCACCGTTAACACCTCAATAGTTTACCTTACCATTTTCTATTCAATGGAATTTAACATCCGTGGCAGGTCGTCATGTAGCGAAAATACCAACGTTCTGTCGAATAGTTTCCGCACGACGTACCTTTCCGCCACCGCCATTTCTCGTTCGAAATCTCATCCGAACTCGCAAAAATTCCCAAACAAAGTAAAGGGATGCCATATCTGCCATATCTCATATTTCTATTTTACCCAAGCATCGTGGAAATTTTAGCCTGTAAGCCAAAATTTCAGCCCACTATAGTGTGACATTCCCTCATTTTCATCCGAGAGCATATACTCTCTCGCGAGGGTGGAAATAACCAATTAACCTGATGTTCTTTTAGGTTCAACTAATAACATCCATGACAACCCATGAGGTGACATCCCGGACTCGCAACTCGACCAATTCAACAAGCAAGCCGTAAATTTCAGCCTACTTTACCAGTCCGGTTACAACACGTACACAATTGAACATCACTCGATATGGTACTCACAATTCATACAATATCTTGTACATAAAGATCGATATACTACACTGGCAGTTTACAGCATGTATAAAATGAATCTAGCGCGTATAGAAATAACTTCAGCATGTATATCTTACCACAACATCAATTTCAGCCTAACTTATCATACTATGAAAAATTCAGATTAAAGCGTATGATATACTCCACAAATTTTCATATGAATGTATGCTAAGTGTTCATCAAACCATGTCATCTACGCATATAATTTCAGCATTTCAGTGTACTCACAATCTCAAGAATATAAGCTAGAACATGAACATTGGACTTGCTTGGCCTACAAATTGTGTTACTATTATCAAAATGTGTATGGTGCACTTTTGGAAGTCTTCAGAATCGATCAAGATAAAGATGTCAATTGTGAGAGCACCAAATATTTTCATGCTTAATGATAAATGTGATACCATGGGAAATGGTCATCATGGATCAGCATAAACCAGCATGAACAATGATTCCTTATGAATTTTCCATTTTTCCATAATTTTTTCTTATCTTGGATGTAATTTCTTATTAACCTGCCACCTTCTTGATTTATATTGCAACAATACTTTTTTAAAAGCAGTACCATAATCAAATATCTCATGTATGTTTCTTTGACCAAACAACACGGTCTTCCAAAAGTTATGCACTTTCTTAATCCAAATACAAAGATCAAATGTATTGACACCTGAAACATCCAAGTTCAATAGAACAATAGAAGTGCTCAAGGGCCAAAGCAGAGAAGCCCGAAAGGTCTTCACACATGCATCCGAACAACAAGAATTTCTCCATTAAACAAAGTCCAGATTGGTCACAGTAAAAATAAGAACTCCAGCACTAAATCCAACAACTAAATAAAGCCCCGAATATTTATATATACACCACACAAACCAAACAAACAATAAAACCAGTTCATCCTCACCAAGATCATTCTAATATGCGTCCCACATTCAAATAGCAAAAACGACACGCAATCAAAAAGGGGAAACAAAATGGAGGGGGAAAAATAAATAGCGGCACCAGATTTGACTTCCACTAGAGCCAAGATCGACCCATTCTCAAGAGAGAAATCAACATACTCAAACATAAACCTTCAATAAAATCACAGATTCTGTAAATCTATCACGAGGAAGAAACCCAATCTAACCACTCACTTGGGGAGGGAATCAAGGAGAAGAAGACGATGACGACGCCTCGCGATGACGGCAACCGGCGACGGCGAAGATCTGATCACAAGGGAGTAGCCCCTCCTCCCTCTTGTCTTGGGCGACGGTTGGCTCTTCCTAGAGCAGTCCCGTCGACCAAGGCCACATATGGAATTATATTATTTTTTTGAAATTTACCTATTTGCCCCTCTTGACTTAAGTGAACCATATATCGGTCTATACTCGTCCGAATCGAGTTCCAATCGGACCCCCGGACTCGACTCGAGTCCAACTCACATCAAATCTCCAAACCAACTTAAGTAACATAATTTTACTCACGCATGAGGTTTGTATTTTAATTTGCGCCTTCCAACGATTTACTCGGCCTCCCTCCGACGCACATCTCGGCTTTGCCGTGGAAGCCAAAATAAATTAGTTAAAATTTTAAATTTTAATTATTTTTTTCGCGGGCATTACATTTTCTATTTTCAATGAGTCATTCAAATTTTGTAGATCTATATTTTTCTTTTCTAAGAAATATTTATCATTTTCTAGAAGTTCAACCTTCATTCTTGACTCATTACAAGAAAGCAAAACATCATCATTATCTTGTTCTAGCATTTTACTTTCCTTTTTAAGTGCCTAGAATCTTTTTCTAACACTACTAAATTCTTCATACATATGCTCAATTTCATTTTCTAATTCTACTTGTGTAAAGATATTACCACCTATAGTAATAGTGGGTACCTCAATATCCTTCATCATGAAACAAAGGTTTGCATTCTCCCTTGAACTTTCTTCCCCACTTGAAGGTGGTGATGACTCGCTTACATCCCAAGTAGCCATTAGTGCTTTCTTCTTCATCCTTTTTCCTTTATTTGTCTTTGTGCATGATGAGGAGGTGAGCTTGGTCGTAGGACAATCGCTCTCCAAGTGTCCGGGATTGTTGCATTGGAAGCACATGATTCTATTTTTGCCCTTCTTCTTCTTGAGAGGCTTTCCCATTAGCTCCATCAACATCCGTCCGAGATGAATCATATCTTCGTGGTACTCTGATCCTTCATTCTCCGATGATGATGATGATGATGATGATGTCCTATCACCAAATGATGCTTTTAAGACAATATTCTTGCCTTTGGGGGCATCTTCCTCATCGGTCATGAGGGAACCAATGAGTTCGGTGATCTTCATGGTGCCAAGACTCTTGGCCTCCATGATAGCAACCCCCTTTGGCTCCCATGCTTTGGGAAGTGATCGAAGAAACTTCCTCACTTTTTCTTCCTCTTGTATGACCCTTCCAAGGTTAGTTAAAGCATTGACAATATTTTGAAAATGGGTATACATTTGATCTATGTTCTCATGAGTATGCATTTTAAAGAGTTCATAGTCATGCATAAGCAAATTTATTTTGGACTCTTTAACTTGGGAAGTTCCCTCATGGGTAGTTTCTAAAACTTGCCAAATATCAAAAACAGATTTACAACATGATATTCTATTGTACTCATTTATAGATAAACCATAATGTAATGCATTCACTGCTTTGGCAATTGAATTAAACAATTTAATCTCTTCTCGAGACCAATCATCCATGTTCGTGGAGGGTAGCTCATAATTAACATGAATAGTTCTCCAAGCATCTAATCCTAGGGATTGCCAGAAAATACTCATCCTAGTTTTCCAATAGGGATAATTGTTTCCATCAAAAAGAGGTGGTGCATGAGTTGAAAACCCTTGACCTAGTGTGATACTAGAATCCATAAGTGTAGGTTAGATGGTTAAACCTATTTCGACAATCTTGCTGTCATACTAATTCTTGAGTGACTACCCACACTAGAAAGGGGGGTTGAATAGTGTTGGTTTAATTTTAACTTCAATTCAATTTTTTTTAAAATCAATTTCAACTTTAACCGAAACTAAGTGCAACTAAATGATATTCGTTAGCAAGTATGAAAAGCAATTATAAGCAATCAAACAAGGCAATGCAAACACAAGAGATTATAGTGGTTCGGCCAACACCGCCTACTCTACTATCTTGGCTCCCCACCATGGATTTCTAACCAACTCCTTTATAGATAATGTGTTTCCCTTTGAATACAACCGAGGACTCACTTCTCAACTCTTTGAGAATGCTTCACACCTATTCTCCTAGGCAAAACACAATTCTACAAATGAAACCCTAAGTTATTTAACCTAGCACACCTAACAAGCTAACAATGGAAACCTAGTTTAGTAACAAGAAAAATAACAACAAATGAGCTAATAATTAAACCACACAAGTGAGCTCTCTTGCAAAGTCTTCAAAGCCTCCAACTCGTGAAGATGTAGAGCTCGAAGTGAAGCCGGAGATGAGGCAAAAAGAATGCTTCGAGTTGATGAACGATCGTCGAAGCTTGCGCGATGAAATCCACTTGGGATGGCTCAAGAACACTCTAGAAGATCTTCAATGAATGGCTAAGAGGCTCTTAGAAGGCTGCTGAGGGGTATTTATAACCCCTCACTTGGCAGCTCCACCCAACGGGCATTTTTTTGCTCGATGGGGACTCCCGGTCACTTGTCGACCGATCGTTGATCGACCGACTGATCGACCGCCCAAGCAACCACGGTAATCTGCCACGTTTGGGCACACTTCGGTCGACCAAATTGGCTACTGCCAATTTTTGGCTTCATTCGGTCCACCAAACCTGGGCTAAGAGTATTTCTTGGAGTTTTCTTCTTGCGCGCTTCGCTTCCGGGTTCTGTTACCAAGTCTTGACTTGGATAATATTAGAATTAGGCTTGGGATATATACCTAGAGACATATTACATGAATTCTATTTATAACTCTAGATTTTCTACTCGATCTATGACGGAGACATTTTTGTCGATTCTTGTTTTTCACCGAATGAACTTCCCACGCATATCGTAACCTCAACCTGAGATCAAACACTTGATGAACTCATTAGAATAAGTTTGTTATCATCAAAATCAAGATGATGACCAAGGTTGAAAACCTTAGGCCAACACATTGGTATTCACATGATTGTGGTATTCATTCCACATTCAGTTTGCATAGGTTGGTAGGCTTCGGAGTACGGACGTGTACTCCGACCGAATTTTGGGGTGTGATAGATGTTCTTTAATAATAATATTAAGAATAATGTAAGTTACACAAAAATAGTTAATGCTATTTTTTATATCATATATAAATAAAAACCGCACCAATTATGATTAAATAATATGATTAATTTAGAAGACTAAATCTTAAAATTTTGACATTTAAATATATGCATATGAAAACTTTAATAAAATATCTATAATAATTATAATAACATATATTCTAGATTGGCTAATGTATGTTAATCCATGTTTGAACGATGATATTATTCCCTTATGTCATTATGTGTGCATACTTTGCTTCAAAGTCTATCATTTATTGTGTTTATACAAAAATTAGATTTCATAAATTTCAACTGAAAGCCTATAAAACACGTTCCAATTATGATGTTCTTTATACTCCGGCCGGTCACGTGACCGTGGATTTTGGGGCGTGATAGATGTTCTTTAATAATAATATTAAGAATAATGCAAGTTACACAAAAGTAGTTAATGCTATTATTCAAATCATATATAAAGAAAAACTGCACCAATTATGATTAAATAATATGATTAAGTTAGAAGACTAAATCTTAAAAATTCAACATGTAAATATATGCATATGAAAAATTTAATAAAATATCTATAATAATATAATAACATATATTCTAGATTGGCAAATGTGTGTTAATCCATGTTTGAACAGTGGTATTATTCCCTTATCTTATTATGTGTGCATACTTTGCTTCAAAGTCTATCATTTATTGTGTTTGTACAAAAATTAGATTTCATAAATTTTAACTGAAAGCCTATAAAACACGTTCCTGGTATTATAGGCTTGCTTTGCGTTAACACAACTATTCTATATTTATATTACCCAAATAGAGGGATATTGAGTCATTGAAAATAGAAATAATCTTTTGACTAAAACACTTGATCAACATGGATGCAAGTAGCCTTTTTCTAAGTCTATTAACTATTCTTTTCTTCTTATCTATGTCACTCATTTCATCTCCAGTAGTAGCGACTTGTGAGATCGCTCCTACATCACCAACAAATTATGATGAGTTGATTTTACAAATTCCCGATTATGAGATGGATGTCCAGAGACATTAATCCATTCTTCAGGACGAAAAAAACATAACCTGTAACGTGATGATCAATCATAGATATCAAACAGTATCAAAAAAATCTCAACAACCAATATTTATTCTACACAATTCATAGATATCAGATAGTACCAAAAAATTTCAATTGGAAAAAATCACATAAGCAATAGTTGACTTCATTCCCTCTTAATGTAGTGAATTATTTTCTGTGGGGCTAATAAAGAACAAGCTAAAGATAAACAAATAAAATAAATTCAATGGCCGATTCAGTAACTCCTATTTCGAAATCACATCATATCCTACATGAAATTAAAGCTTCATAAATTATAATTAAGTAGTTTATCTTGATTGGAGAGGTAGCCCCGCAAACCCAACAAGCATGGGGCATAGGAGCTGCTCTCACCTAGCACAAAGAATATCAGCATAAATTTGAATATAACATGCAAACATAAAAAGAGAATAAATGAAAGGACAATAATATTTTAAAATTTGTAGCAATATTCAAAGTTTAAGGACATACCAAAAATAAATGGTAATCAACATAAATGTCCACCTGGGTAACATTAAAAGAGATAACATACTAGATCTTTCAGAGATGTAAAAGATACGTCTTTCTAAAGAAATAAAAAATTAGGAAATTAAGAAAGTTTTGTTGAGCAGTTCAAAATAGTTAAAAACACTTTACCCAAAATGTACACATCATTGAATTCAATAGTTCGTACTTTAAAATGTAAAGGTTTTGCATTGGGTACATCTCCAATTTCAGAGTTCTCCTGCAAAAGTCATCAAGTAAAAAAAAAAGAAAATGGATCAATAACAAGAATGTAACCTGCAATAAATGGCACATTGCTCCAGAATATTAGATGGAAAAGTGAACAAATACTTATGTGTGAGTAGCTGCATCAAGTAAGACCAGATGACATACAAGTGATCTTCATAATTATCAAATTAGCACAATGAACATTGTCCCATAATCACAATAAGCACTCTTCAATTGAAAAAAAAAAAACTACAATAAAATAGTCCATGTGCAAAGAAATATTTTGTTGCCACCCAATGATTATACATAATTCCTTGCTCTTCAGAATCAAACATATGGTTAGAGAGTTTTACTAGCTAATTGATTTAGAACTCTAATAATTGATATTAAATAAGCACCTAAAATTTTAAAATGAATGAATGAAAGAAAAAAAAAAGAGAGAGAGAGAGAAAAAAAGTAGCCATCATGCTTTACATCGCAGTTAGTGGTATCTTCAAGAATATTAAGTAGAAAACCTACTCAAATGCAATAGAATAGTGTTGTCAGTCTCAAGTTACACCTTTGGAAATAAAAAAACAAGCCAAGTAACTTGACTTCCACAACAGATAGCACTATAATAGGAGACAAATGTACCTCGAGCAATTCAAACATTGCTTTAATATCTATAAGGCACTGCCTTGTCTCTCGATACACACTTCAAAGGAAATTTAGAGGCAAAGAAAGCTGGAAGAGAAGCCCATTAACCATAACCTGAAAAGAAATAGAAAATATGAACTATTAGAATAAATTGTCTAGAGAGAACATATGTGAGTGAAACAAGTGATATAGAAAAAAGAACTTAAAATCAGATCCTAAATATGTAGATGTTCAAATTCAAAGAGAAAAGAATTAGTTATAGGAACATAAAAGGCATTAAAAACTGTAGCTGATCATTAGTCAACTCTGGAACTACATATTTATTGTTACTATCAGCACCGTAAGCATGAAATAGAATCGGACTAATAATTAGATTTTGATGAAGAGATCAACAAGTCTCCTTAGTCTCAAGCTTCCCAATTTCTATTCTCTAGAGTTAGTGTTGAGTGCTTATTCAGTTAGTGGGAGGAAGAGAACAGAGAGTGTCAGAAGGAGACTTAGAGAAGTAATAGGTTTTGTATGCCTTTTAGAAGATAAGGCCTCCAAGGAAAATCAGTGGCATACAATTTGGTTTAGATTAGTTACAATCAAAACTTAGAAGAAACAATAAATTCAGGACTAGTCAATCAAAACTTAGAAGAAACAACAAATTCAGGTTTATGGTCTGTGCATACTAGTGAAGTGCATAAGTTGCTTGTCCAAGAGGGGGATGCTAGAATACAAGACATAAATTGAGTTCGCCATGTAAAATAATTGTGACCCACTATTAAAGTTACTTCAATTATACCCTTATTTTATTAAAAAGTCTTATGCCCTTTTATTTGAGAAAGGATGCAATATCAAATATAGGAGTGTAATTTCAAATGAAGGGGTATGTGGCTTTTTAAAAGGGTGCAATAAGTGGATATGTGTCTTTTGAAGAGTTATTCCATCATTCTATAAATATCATCTTCTTTGATGGAAAGAAGATGTAAGTTTTTTGTGAAAATAAGTGAAGGCAAGAGGGTCTCTAGTTTACAAGTGAAGTTTGTGATTCCCATTAATTCCAAACATTGTGGTCTTGGATAGACTACAAAAGGTTTCTACACATGTTGGTGCTTGGACGCACGGTATCATACTATGGCCAGAGGTATGTTCTTGGTGTTCTTCCACATTTAATTATTAATGTAGTATTTCCTACATTTGGTATCAGAGCATTAAGATCTCTGGTCTAGTTATTTATGAAATTTCGCATTTGGTGCTACTGCTTGTCCTGTAGCCGGAGCCACGAATCATAGCCATGATGGGTGGCATGCATGCATGCATACGGCATTGTTGTCCATGTGTGCATCTGGGGATGCTCTTCCAGTGAGGTTGACGTACTTGACGACGTGGTCGATGTCTTCTTCTCACAATCGACATTCTGGTGCAGTCTATTTGGTGGACATAAAGCCGACGGCTAATTGTCCATGAGGAGAGGCTGCTTGTGTCAACATGCACACAGAGAAGAGTCAAGGACGAGCGGCTTCAGCGTAAGAGAAGATCTTCTTGTTGGCCTAAGGTTTTCAACCTTGGTCTTAATCTTGGTGTTGATGATAACAAACATGGAACTAATGAATTCATGGAGAAATATTTTCAGATTCTAAGTCGGTTAGCGCATGACATCCCCGATCGAAAAAATCGAAAAAATTAGAAAAATAGGAGAAAAAAGACAAGTATAGGTTGGGTCTCAACCTTACATATGCTTACCCACGGCCATGACTGAATAACCAATCAAATAATTCTCGTTAGGATTGTTCTTCTTTCATGCAGTAGGTTGGTTGATGACGAAAATGTTTTATCATCTAAAGCTCTCAGCTAAGTCAAAGTTGGTCCTCTAAAGTTCTCAGCTTACGTCCAAGAAATCTTTACAGAGTAGTCATCAATATCCATGCTAAGTAAAAAAGAGGGGGCAATCAGCGTACTAGGAATTGTTGTCTAGATAACCAAGGAGAAAAATAAGATTGAATGATCTTATAGTCATGTCTTTAAATTGAATGATCTTATAGTCATTTCGGTTCTTTAATATCAAACACATGTTTATCTCTTTCTTGATTACTTTCTCTAATCAATAGCATCATCACAACATCCTTTAAATTGTGTTTATTTCTGTGTATCGGGAACTGTTGCTTGTTTTCTTCTATATATTCTTGATTATATAGTTTAGAGTTAGATTAAGAAAACGGAAGCAATTGAGTAACTAGGCAATAGACACACAGGTTTATTGTGTGTGAAGAATGTGATCAGGTTTAGTTCTGAAATGTTTAAATTTATATTTATTGAGTTATGTTTTAAAGTTTAAACCTATGTTTATTGAAAAAGAAACAAAATTTAATGTTATATATTGGTCGACATCACTAATCACATTATATATGTAGATGTCGCGAGCCCCAGACTATCGTTCTAGGGCTCATCGAGCAAGACTAGCTTCGCCGCCGCCGTCCCCCGAGATAGCTGCGAACCCTACCACCACCACCACCACCACCAGCCGAGACATCAGGACCTTCAACGTCTGCAGTTCCACCACCTCCACCATCGGCCTCAGAGGCTCAAAGTCGTCGTAGGCCTCGTGGGCCTAATCGGGGGCTTATGTACCATCATCGACCGACTAGCGTCGGCGAATATCGCTGCACGGTCTAAAGTAAGTATGAAAGTTTATTTATTATACTTGTTAATTAATTATTGCTACTTATGTTGTTATACTTGAGTTGTAGATTCGAGCAGGACGATGTTGCACGTAGTATCACTGCTATTATCAAGAGCTTCTTCTGGGAGCCGTGGCGTTCATGGACCCATGTCTTGGATCATAATCGAGATTTATTATGGTCCGAATTCGAGGTACGTAGTTTATTAATTTTTGATATTGTAACTAATTAATACGTGGACTCAAATGTTATTATGTTTGTTGGATTTTATACCATGAAGTATCAAAATATTTTGATACTATAGCAAAGCCCACGCTAATATTTCTATTTAATTCAACTGTGTATTAACTGAATCATGAACTGTAATTAAGTGGATTCTTTGTTTTCTTTTCATTCTATTTCATGTACCTTTCTACTGAGTGGTAGTGGGAACTGAGTTCCAAATAGAAGTTGACATGGTACAGAATCATTGAGGAATTTAGAGGGTTTAGAAAGCATAGGTTGATAGGGTCAATCCTAGTACACTGATAAAATTGCTTTACTGTAATTTAGCGTATGTGTTATTTTAACGTGGCTTCTTTTATCTAAAGCTTTACTATAATTTATAATGGAGCTGTACATTTCACCTTCTTGTAATGAAGGTGGCTTGCTGCTTCCCTTGTTAGGAGGGGAAGCTGTGATTGGAAAAAAAAGAGAGACAAGGAAGAACAGGGCCCATTCTAGCCAACAATTTTCTTTGGTCTACCAAACACAGAGAGGGACACCACTTGCTTTACTCTTGCCTCTTTAATCATATGCACATTGGACCCAAACTTTGAAGTTTCATTCAACTGGAAGGGGTTTCATCATTGCAGCATCCACTGCTTTGTTTACCATGTGCTCTTGTAGACCCACCGAGAGGATCAAGTTCATAGATGAACAGATTATGTTGGCCTTCTTACAAGTTACAAGGAATTCTCTTGATAACTAGCAATACATGCTTGTAAATATTTTATAACAATCCCTACTATATTTTTTCTTAATCCATTTCAGCAACAATCCTACTACTTTTGTTTGATATCAGTTCACAGCCCACACTAATGTGTTGTATTAGAGCTGAGAACTTTTATATATGAGAACTCTTGCCAATGTATATTTCTAGCATCTACTTTTGCTCACTACAAGAAATACTACATTTCCTGGGGGCCGCGACCCCGATTAAAACTAGCCAAGGCCCCCAATAAAACCTTTTAGTGAGGGCCTCCCTGCCCCCAAATGTCATCAAGAAATCCGACCTTTACCGAAGGTTAGCGAGTGGCCCCCGTAAAATATATCTTTTCCGAGGGGCCGCGGCACCCGGGAAATATATCTTTCCTAGGTCCGCGGCCCCCGGGAAAAGTATCTTTTGTCGAGAGCCGACATCCTCAGGAATGATACTACATTACGCAAAACATTAAGAAAGTCTAATTGCGAAGGAAAATAGTGAACTAACTTAAAACACTTCATTTTGTTCATTCATCTAACAATAGAACACTAGTTTCTTGAAACAGGCTCAAAGATTTGAAACACCGGATGAACATAAATAAGCAAGGAAAGAATCATGAGATGCCAAGTATATTAATGTCACGTCCCGACTCAGGGTACGCGTGACCGGCCAGGGTACGAGTCAGTACCCCGAAGCTTACCCTATGCACTGACCAACAATTCATAGAACAATAACCACAGTAACATCAAGTCGAAAACAAAAGCAAGAATACCAACTTTATTAACTGTTCGAAATCAGTTTAATCAGACCATGTTCTAAATCATCACAAGTTTTAAATAATATCCAAAGGTTTTCCAAATAAAACATCTAAAAGTTTTTACAGAAATAATATAGTGCATACATGATACACCAACTCTATTAGACACGACTACGACTAACAACTGCCAGCTATGAGATCTGCACCCACGCCTGCTCTCCAGCACGCCATGCCACCAAGCCGTACCTCACTGGTCGGGCTCTACAAAACAACAATAAAGGAAACCGAGAGTTCACGAGGAACTCAGTGAGCAGTTCTTTCGAACCTCCACTCAAAACCTCGGCAATAACATATATAAGGAATTTATATAAAATCACATCTCATAAGTAATAAGTTAGCCAATACAGAGGAATGGATGAACCGGCCTCTCGGGCCCATATCCATGATAATAGCTCGGCCAATAATGGCCTAAAATATATATGGAAGGTTCAATTCTTCCTTCTACGTAACCCGGCCGGTCGGCCTACTCAAACCAACCCCTACGAGTTTCTCAATTAGGAACCTTTATAATTCGGATCCGTCAAGTAGGATGGCCACTAGCTTCAAAGATCCTCCAGGTTAGGGATAGCTAGTCCCACCCACTCGGGTCTACCGTCAGCGTGGCCCACTGACGAAATCTCAAGACCCTCCGCCACTCGGGTCTAACACCTAGCGGGCCCGCTGGTGTAATCTCAAGACCCTATAAACCGCTGAGTCATGTGATAGCCATTCGGCTAATGACACTTCTCAGTAGACCATCTGAACCACAACCAGAACCCGGTTGTGCAAGTTTTCCTATATTTTGTTTTCCGGGCATTGCCCATGTCCGACCCTACTCCTAGGGTCATATTGTTTCCCTAGGTAGAACCTAGTAAGTGTATCTTTTATCTAGGTTAAATGTCACCACTAGATATCTAAACCATTCTTTCAAGATTGATCGAACTTGCCGACTATAGAAGAGCACTCGGCTTACCATTGTCAACGGCAGTTACCAAATTTAATCATGAGTAACAACATCATGAGGAAACCGAATTAAAGAGGTAAATAATTCATTGATTAAACCAATAAGGAACATGCAATAAACATAGCAACAATTTAACATGATATAAAAAATTTAATGAAACCTTTCCTTGGATGCATGTACCATAACCATCATGTCCATATGGGCATTAGCAAGAACATTTCCATACTCATGAGAATGTAGATTAAAATTGCTATCAATTAACAAGATGAACAGTAAACATATAATTTAAATTGAACCTAACATTAAGCATGAAAGTGAGAATTTAGACGACATAACGTGAGATCCAGCGAATCGATTTGAATAGCCCCAAATTCCATCCCCTTTCCACGGCTCGGCCGACTCAAGTAAGGTAATAACCTGCTAGGCTGAACCCCCCTAGGGGTGGTAAACATGATTGCGGCGTCAACACGAATATCGATCCAAAAGTCTAAAACATATCGAACACAAGACAATATGCGGGTTGCAAGACGAGCGAGGAAATTGGGGAAAATTTCGGCATGACCTTTCCCCTTTTTCCTCTACTCGTCCAGCCCTCAAAAATGAGAAATCAACATGTTTTAAAACACAAGATCACAGTATAAACAACAATTAAAGTTCTAACAAGAAGAAAATCGTCGATCGGCAACACTCGCGAAGGAAAACCCGATTCCAAAACTTGTAGGGCCGGCCACCCGCTTCCCATCAAAAACTACACTAACCACTCACCTTGATCGGATCACGATGAAGCCTTGATGAAGACGAGCTCCAATCTCCTTGAGCGTCGACGTGAACTTGGCGCCGACAAGTTCTCCCCTCTCTTCCTCTCTCTACCTTTTGCTCGGGCTGCGTGCGACTCTCTCCTTGAGCCGCACGGCTGGCTTGGGTGAGGGGTTTTATCTCCCCTCATCCAATGACTCATTTACCCCTCATTCACTTACTCACCCCTCTATGCGACTCCACCTAACCCGGTTCGAGTCCCGACTCTATCCGTGGACTAAACTCATACCAAACTTGAGTCAAACAATATGTTCATCCACTCGAACACTAACACTTTGATATGACATAAATAAATTTTACCTGCTATTCGAGGCGATCACGCTACTCGACCCGGCTAGCTCCTGACTCGATGGGCTGCACCATGAGAAATTTTATATTAGGAAACTCCGGGTATTACAACCTTCCCCCCTTAAGGGAAATTCATCCTCGGATTTTGTTGGGTTACAAGGACTTACCGACTCTTCAAACAAGGAAGGATAGCGCTCTCTCATGTCCCGCTCTACCTCCCAAGTGGCCTCTTGCCCGGAGTGGTGCTCCCACCTAACTTTTACCAAGGGAATCTCCTTGGACCTCAGCTTGCTGATCTGCCTGCCAAGTATCTCCCCTGGCCTCTCCTCATACGAGACCGCCATGTCCACCACAACCACAATCGGCTCTATCACATGGGATTCATCCTTCACATACCTCCAGAGCATCGACACCTGGCAAACTAGATGAACTCTGCTCAGACGAGGAGGCAAGGCTAGTTCGTAAGCCAGCATGCCCCTTTGCTTGAGAATAGGGAAAGGCCCAATGAACCTAGGGCTCAACTTTCCTTTCTTCCCAAATCGGAGCACCCCTTTCATAAGAGAAACCTTGAGGAATACCATGTCGCCCTTAGCGAACTTCAACTCTCTGGCTTTCTTATCGGTATACATTTTCTGGCGACTCTGAGCCGCCAACAACCTTTCTTTTATGAACTGCACCTTCTTCACCGCCTCCTCAACCAAGTCCGGACCAACCAGGAGAGTCTCTCCTATCTCAAACCGGCCCACAGGAGACCTATACTGCCGCCCGTATAATGCCTCAAAGGGAGCCATGCCAATGCTACTGCGATAACTATTGTTGTAGGCGAACTCAATCAACTGCAAGTGTTTCTCCTAACTGCCTGCTAGGTCGAAAACACAGGCCCTCAGCATATCTTCCACGGTTTGGATGGTTCTCTCAGACTGTCCGTCTGTCTGCGGATGGAAAGCCGTGTTGAAACGCACTTAAGTGCCCAAGGCATCTTGGAAGGACTGCCAAAACCGGGCTGTGAACTGGGTACCTCGATCTGATATGATCATCACTAGGGGTACCATGGTAAGCCATAATCCTGTCTAGAAATAGTCGGGCGTACTGTTCCGCAGAAAAGGAAGTCTTCAATGGAATGAAGTGCGCAGTCTTGGTCAACTAGTCCACTACCACCCAAATGGAGTCAAAGTCGCCTTTTGACTTAGGCAACCCGGTCACCAGGTCCATGGTGATTTTCTCCCACTTCCACTCAAGCACTTCGAGGTTTTACAGCAGTCCCTCGAGCTTCAGATGTTCGGCCTTTACCTGCTGGCAGACCAGACATTTGGATACAAACTCTGCTACCTCTCTTTTCATGCCCTTCCACTAGTAGTGCTGCCTTAAATCTTGGTACATTTTTGTGGCCCCTGGATGCATTGTATAAGTGGAACGATGACCTCACTCCAGGACTTGTCTGCGCACAACTGCCATATCTGGCACCACAATTCGATCTTTGAACCACAGCACACCCTCTCTGTCCAATCTGAACCCATTCTCTGCATCGCCTCTCTGCTCTAAGTCCTTCGTCAGCGCACAAAAGGCGTCCTCTCCCTGTGCGGCACGCAACATACCCACCAGTGTAGATTGTACCCGCAGGTGTGCCACCAGGGCAACTAAAGCTAACACTGTCAAGGCACAACTCCAGCTCTCGAGGTAAAGGCCACTGCTTGATTTCCATATGAGCCAAACTGCCCATGGATTTTCTGCTTAGAGTGTCTGCTACCACATTAGCTTTCCCCGGGTGGTACATAATGGTGCAGTCATAATCTTTTAGGAGCTCCAGCCACCTCCTCTGCCTGAGGTTCAACTCCTTTTGGGTAAGCAAGTACTACTCTTGTGATCCGTATAGATCTCGCAAGTCTCCCCGTACAGATAGTGCTGCCAGAACTTCAGTGCAAAAACCACCGCCGCTAGCTCTAGGTCATGCGTCGGATAGTTCTTTTCATAAACCTTCAGTTGACGGGACGCATAAGCTATGACTCTACCAAACTGCATCAAAACGCAGCCTAGGCCAACCCGAGAGGCATCACAGTAAACCACAAACCCTCCTGAGCCGGAAGGTACGGCCAATACGGGTGCCGACGTCAAGCATTCCTTGAGCTTCTAAAAGCTCGCCTCACACTTGCCATCCCAATCAAATTTGACCTTTTTCTGGGTCAACCGAGTCAAAGGGGCTGCAATCCTGGAGATCTTCTCTACGAACTTTTGATAGTACCCGACCAACCCAAGAAAACTACAGACCTCAGTTACGTTGGTTGGCCGCCTCAAGTTCTGCACCACCTCCACCTTTGCAGGGTAAACCCTTATCCCTTCCTTGGACACCACATGGCCCAAGAACCCCACACTTTCCAACTAGAATTTACACTTGGAGAATTTAGCAAATAATCGGTGCTCTCTAAGGGTTTCCAGGATCATCCTCAAGTGTTCGGAGTGTTCCTCCTCACTCTTGGAGTATACCAAGATGTCGTCAATGAAGACAATCACAAAACCATCTAGGTACTCCTTGAATACCCTGTTTATCATGTCGATGAAGGCAGCAAGTGCATTAGTCAGGCCAAAAGACATCATTAGGAACTCATAGTGTCCATAGCGAGTCCTGAAGGCAGTTATAGGTACATCGCAGTCTCGGATTCTCAGCCGGTGGTATCCGGACCTTAAGTCTATCTTCGAAAACCATCGTGCACCCTGCAGTTGGACAAATAAATCGTCTATCCTCAACAATGGATAACGATTCTTAACTGTCACCTCGCTCAGCTGCCTATAGTCGATGCACATGCACATCGACCCATCCTTCTTCTTCACGAAGAGTACCGGGGCACCCCACGGTGAGACACTCGGCCAGATGAAACCTAGGTCCACCATCTCCTGCAGTTGCACTTTCAGCTCCCTGAGTTTGGCTGGCGCCATCCTATAGGGTGGGATGGAGATCGACTTTACCCTGGGCTGCAGATTAATGTAGAATTCCACTTCCCTCCTGGGCGGCAATCCCGGCAGCTCCTCGGGAATACATCGGGGAACTCGCAGACTACCTGAGTACCACTGATATCCCCTGCCGCATCTCCCTATTCCTCTGCCACAGATACAAAGGCTATAAAGGATTGGCACCCCCCCTGAAGTAGTTTACTAGCCTTAAGGGTTGAGATGACCCCAATCGGCTCGCTTCTTTCCTCTCCTTATAAGGTGAACTGTGGCAACCCGAGCTTGTTGAACATGACTATCTTAGCCCTATACTCCAGCAACGCAAAGTGCTCTGCCAGCCAATCCATGCCGAGAAAGACATCAAGTTCAAGCGTGGGATGGAGTGTCAAATCTGCCCCCAACGCATGGCCGCAGATGATCACTTCGTAGTCTTGAAAAATTGATTTGGCTAAGATTGCCTCGCCCGTAGGCGTTGATACTAGAAATGGCCCATCGAGTAAAGAAGGTGCTGCAGGTAACTCAGCCGCAAATTTGGCAGACACAAATTTGGCAGCCGCAAGAATGGTGAGTTCAAAAGAACTCAGTTAGTGGTCGTTCGGCCATCACCAAGCTAAACCACATGAAAAAATACATTAAATAATTTAATGCTCATTCAACTGATATGAAACATAACAATGATTTGCATTAGTCATCTCGTGCGCTACATGCACCACTAGGCCCGATCCGGCCCAAATGAACCAACCTCAAAATAATCGCCTACAACTCGCAGGTTGCTCACTAGGCTGGCCACCCTAGCGAACTCCCTACCTCGGGCTCATTGAGCTAGGAAGGACCTCTAGTATCAGTGCCCAAAACTCGGTCGGGGAAGGCCCTCCGAATAATGCCACTCGGGTCAGTCGTCGGCGTGGCTCACCGACGTATATCTCGACCCTGAATCAACTCGTGCGCACTGAACACCACTCGGCCATCACATGTACATCCACAAACATGCCCACTAAGTGGACTAATTTACATATCTATAAAGAGGTGGATTACTCGAGTAGATACGACATAATGTACATTTCTCAGTGCTCGCTCAGTAGCACCCGCTCGGCCACCACTCTGCCCAATTCATTATTCACCACCATATCACCCAACGTTCACACCTCAATAGTTTACCTTACCATTTTCTATTCAATGGAATTTAACATCCGTGGCAGGTCGTCATGTAGCGAAAATGGCAAGATACTATCGAATAGTTTCCGCACGACGTACCTTTCCGCCACCGCCATTTCTCGTTCGAAATCTCATCCGAACTCGCAAAAATTCCCAAACAAAGTAAAGGGATGCTATATCTGCCATATCTCAAATTTCTATTTTACGCAAGCATCGTGCAAATTTTAGCCCAGTATAGTGTGACTTTCCTTCATTTTCATCCGAGAGCTTATACTCTCTCGCGATGGTGGAAATAACCAATTAACCTGATGTTCTTTTAGGTTCAGCTAATAACATCCACGACAAGCCACAAGGTGACATCCCGGACTCGCAACTCGACCAATTCAACAAGCAAGCCATAAATTTCAGCCTACTTAACCAGTCCGGTTACAACACGTACACAATTGAACATCACTCGATATGGTACTCACAATTCATACAATATCTTGTACATAAAGATCGATATACTACACTGGCAGTTTACAGCATGTATATAATGAATCTAGCGCGTATAGAAATAACTTCGGCATGTATATCTTACCACAACATCAATTTCAGCCTAACTTATCATACTATGAAAAATTCAGATTAAAGCGTATGATATACTCCACAAATTTTCCTATGAATGTATGCTAAGTGTTCATCAAACCATGTCATCTACGCATATAATTTCAGCATTTCAGTGTACTCACAATCTCAAGAATATAAGCCAGAACATGAACATTGGACTTGCTTGGGCTACAAATTGTGTTACTAATATCAAAATGTGTATGTTGTACATTTGGAAGTCTTCATAATCGATCAAGATAAAGATGCCAATTGTGAGAGCACCAAATATTTTCATGCTTAATGATAAATGTGATACCATGGGAAATGGTCATCATGGATCAGCATAAACAAGCATGAACGATGATTCCTTATGAATTTTCCATTTTTCCATAATTTTTATTATCTTGGATGTAATTTCTTATTAACCTGCAACCTTCTTGATTTATATTGCAACAATACTTTTTTAAAATTAGTACCATAATCAAATATCTCATGTCTGTTTCTTTGACCAAACAACACGGTCTTCCAAAAGTTATGCACTTTCTTAACCCAAATACAAAGATCAAATGTATTGACACCTGAAACATCCAAGTTCAATAGAACAATAGAAGTGCTCAAGGGCCAAAGCAGAGAAGCCCGGAAGGGTTTCACACATGCATCCGAACAACACGAATTTCTCCATTAAACAAACTCCAGATTGGTTACAGTAAAAATAAGAACTCCAGCACTAAATGCAACAACTAAATAAAGCCCCCAATATTTATATATACACCACACAAACCAAACAAACAACAAAACCAGTTCATCCTCGCCAAGATCATTCTAATATGCGTCCCACATTCAAATAGTTAAAACGACAAGCAATCAAAAAGGGGAAACAAAATGGAGGGGGAAAATAAATAGCGGCACCTGATTTGACTTCCACTAGAGCCAAGATCGACCCTTTCCCGAGAGAGAAATCAACATACTCAAACATAAACCCTCGAAAAAATCGCAGATTCTATAAATCTATCACGAGGAAGAAACCCAATCTAACCACTCACTTGGAGAGGGAATCAAGGAGAAGAAGACGATGACGACGCCTCGCGATGACGGCAACCGGCGACGGCGAAGATCCGATCACAAGGGAGTAGCGCCTCCTCCCTCTTGTCTTGGGCGACGTTTGGCTCTTCCTAGAGCAGTCCCGTCGACTCGAGTCCAACTCACATCAAATCTCCAAACCAACTTAAGTAACATAATTTTACTCACGCATAAGGTTTGTATTTTAATTTGCGCCTTCCAACGATTTACTCGGCCTCCTCCGACGCACATCTCGGATTTGCCGTGGATGCCAAAATAAATTAGTTAAAATTTTAAATTTTAATTATTTTTTTCGCGGGCATTACATTTTCTATTTTCAATGAGTCATTCAAATTTTGTAGATCTATATTTTTCTTTTATAAGGAATTTTTATCATTTTCTAGAAGTTCAACCTTCATTCTTGACTCATTACAAGAAAGCAAAAGATCATCATTATCTTGTTCTAGCATTTTATTTTCCTTTTTAAGTGCCTAGAATCTTTTTCTAACACTACTAAATTCTTCATACATATGCTCAATTTCATTTTCTAATTCTACTTGTGTAAAGATATTACCACCTATAGTAATAGTGGGTACCTCATTATCCTTCATCATGAAACAAAGGTTTGCATTCTCCCTTGAGCTTTCTTCCCCACTTGAAGGTGGTGATGACTCGCTTACATCGCAAGTAGCCATTAGTGCTTTCTTCTTCATCCTTTTTCTTTTATCTGTCTTTGAGGATGATGAGGAGGTGAGATTGGTCTTAGGACAATCGCCCTCCAAGTGTCCGGGCTTGTTGCATTGGAAGCACATGATTCTATTTTTGCCCTTCTTCTTCTTGAGAGGCTTTCCCGTTAGCTCCATAAACATCCGTCCGAGATGAATCATATCTTCGTGGTACTCGGATCCTTTATTCTCCGATGATGATGATGTCCTATCACCAAATGATGCTTTTAAGGCAATATTCTTGCCTTTGGGGGCATCTTCCTCATCGGTCATGAGGGAACCAATGAGTTCGGTGATCTTCATGGTGCCAAGATTCGTGCCCTCCATGATAGCAACCCCCTTTGGCTCCCATGCTTTGGGAAGTGATCGAAGAAACTTCCTCACTTTTTCTTATTCTTGTATGACCCTTCCAAGGTTAGTTAAAGCATTTGAAATGGGCATACATTTGATCTATGTTCTCATGAGTATGCATTTTAAAGAGTTCATAGTCATGCATAAGCAAATTTGTTTTGGACTCTTTAACTTGGGAAGTTCCCTCATGGGTAATTTCTAAAACTTGCCAAATATCAAAAACAGATTTACAACATGATATTCTATTGAACTCATTTATAGATAAACCATAATGTAATGCATTCACTGCTTTGGCAATTGAATTAAACAATTTAATCTCTTCTCGAGACCAATCATCCATGTTCTTGGAGGGTAGCTCATAATTAACATGAATAGTTCTCCAAGCATCTAATCCTAGGGATTGCCAGAAAATACTCATCCTAGTTTTTCAATAGGGATAATTGTTTCCATCAAAAAGAGGTGGTGCATGAGTTGAAAACCCTTGACCTAGTGTGATACTAGAATCCATAAGTCTAGGTTACATGGTTAGACCTATTCCGACAATCTTGCTCTCATACTAATTGTTGAGTGAATACCCACACTAGAAAGGGGGTTGAATAGTGTTGGTTTAATTTTAACTTTAATTCAATTTTTTTAAAATCAATTTCAACTTCAACTGAAACTAAATGCAACTAAATGATATTCGTTAGCAAGTATGAAAAACAATTATAAGCAATCAAACAAGGCAATGCAAACACAAGAGATTATAGTGGTTCGGCCAACACCGCCTACTCTACTATCTTGGCTCCCCACAATGGATTTCTAACCAACTTCTTTATAGATAATTTGTCTCCCTTTGAATACAACCGAGGACTCGCTTCTCAACTCTTTGAGAATGCTTCACACCTATTCTCCTAGGCAAAACACAATTCTACAAAGGAAACCCTAAGTCATTTAACCTAGCACACCTAGCAAGCTAACAATGGAAACCTAATTTAGTAACAAGAAAAATAACAACAAATGAGCTAATAATTAAACCACACAAGTGAGCTCCCTTGCAAAGTCTTCAAAGCCTCCAACTCGTGAAGATGTAGAGCTCGAAGTGAAGCCGGAGATGAGGCAAAAAGAATGCTTCGAGTTGATGAACGATCGTCCAATCTTGCGCGATGAAATCCACTTGGGATGGCTCAAGAACACTCTAGGAGATCTTCAATGAATGGCTAAGAGGCTCCTAGAAGGCTGCTAAGGGGTATTTATAACCCCGCACTTGGCAGCTCCACCCAACGGGCATTTTTTTGCTCGATGGGGACTCCCGGTCACTTGTCGGTCGATCGTCGATCGACCGACTGATCGACCGCCCAAGCAACCACGGTAATCTGCCACGTTTGGGCACACTTCGGTCGACCAAATTGGCTACTGCCAATTTTTGGCTTCATTCGGTCCACCAAACCTGGGCTAAGTCTATTTCTTGGAGTTTTCTTCTTGCACGCTTCGCTTCTGGGTTATGTTACCAAGTCTTGACTTGGATAATATTAGAATTAGGCTTGGGATATATACCTAGAGACATGTTACATGAATTCTATTTCTAACTCTAGATTTTCTACTCGATTCTTGTTTTTCACCGAATGAACTTCCCACGCATATCGTAACCTCAACCTGAGATCAAACACTTGATGAACTCATTAGAATAAGTTTGTTATCATCAAAATCAAGATGATGACCAAGGTTGAAAACCTTAGGCCAACACATTGGTATTCACATGATTGTGGTATTCATTCCGCATTCAGTTTGCATAGGTTGGTAGGCTTCGGAGTACGGACGTGTACTCCGGCCGAATTTTGGGGTGTGATAGATGTTCTTTAATAATAATATTATGTGGTTTGTTCTTTCATGGAATACAAAATTTGCTATTATGTGCATAACACGCATGTTATCAGAGTATAAAGTCATTGGATTCTGCACCACAATATTGATTTCATTCAATAATCTGATGACCCAAATTATCTCAGCAGTTGCACCAAACAAAGCTCTTGATCCACTTTCTGCACTTGACCTACAAAGTGTGCTTTGTTTTTTGCACTTCCAGATAACTAATGTTGTAGCAAACTTCACCAAATAACCAGATACTGATATGCAAGTCATTCCACAACTTCCCCAATTAGCATCATTATATCCTATCACCGAATAAGGATTATCTACAGGGTAAAAGAGGCCCAAACCATGTTCATTTTTCAAATATTTTAATATCCTTATTGCTGCCATGAAATGTAATACCCGCAAAATTTATTAAATTTTGTGTATTGCCTTCAGCGGGATGAGCGCGACGCATAACGACGCGTGCAGAGTTAATCACAGTTGGGTGCGAATTGAGGTGAGACCCTTGCTCAATCTAAATTACTTAAATTAATATTAATATTGTGTCAAATCCGAGTTAGGCTTGAGCCGAGTACGAGGGTGCGATCGAAGCTCGAATCCGACTCGTTTTGAGCAAGTTCGATCGAGTTAAGTGATGAGGGGCAAATTGGTAATTTGTGCAAAAAATAAATAATTAGAGTCACCTGAGGCGTACGGCTCCAAGGAAGAGACGCATGCTACCCAAGGAGATGAGAGGGCGAGGGATGATCCAGATAAGAAATCGGCCGGAGATCGGAGCCTTGCCGGATAGGATTCGACGTGGGACTTCTTCATCATCTTCCTTGTCCTTAATCCAATTCTAGGTTAATTTTGGATATGTGTTAGTGCAAATTTCTGAACCTGGGTGCAGTAGTTTTCTTTGGATAGGAAAGAAATAAATGAGTGGAAATTTATCTATACATATAATATTGTTTATTGCGGAAATTTCCGGCTGTAGTGTACGGTGTTAAGGCTGAAATTTTATATGAAACGATGCTGAAATTACCAAGTTATGTGATGCTGAAATTGATATATATAAATGTGCAAAAATTTCATTGAATTGGGATGCTGAAATCATTTCCTATGTATGCTGAATATGGTAGTTCAAAGATAGAATGTTTTTCCATATTCTAGAAATTCATGATGATTTCCTGAAAATCTATTAAGTACATGCTGAGATTGATTTTGTTGTTGGGATGCGAGTTTGCTGTGTAAAATATCGATGTAACCTATCGATCTTCCTGTAAGCTAGGGTTTAGGAATCTAGAAATTATTTTAATGACCTGAACAGTAGAGGCTTCTTGAAGAGAAAGGCTCCAAAGAACTCCTCCTCCTATCCATTGGTGGCCAGCCATCTACATCCTCCTTCCCCAATTTTCGCGAACCCAAATTGAAGGTGTTCTCTTCTTGGGTGTGCCGCATTAATCTTCATCTTCTTGGAGGAGTCCAAGAGAACAACAAGGTATCTTCACCTCTTCACTTTCGTTACGGTGTTTTCTCATCCTCACTCCTTCCCTCGTTGGTGTTTGGTTCTTGGTGGTAGGGCAGACCTTGCCTTGGTGGATTTAGAGATTGAGAAAGTTTCTCCGTTGAGCCACAACGAGCCCTATTATTGCGAGGTGCTTGGTGTGGACTATCGTTGGAGGAAGTGCACATGTGAGTCTCAAGATGGGGACCGGATCAGCTATACCAACCGCGGTTTGAGGTATATATTCTCCATCTTCTCCGATGTTGAATTCTTTAATATTGCTAAAGTAGATCGCTGTTTTTGGGATAGTTTGATTTTTTTAAATTTCTATTTCCGCTTCATTTTTGAATCCCATCACAACAGTGGTATTAGAGCCACCTTTAGCAAATTTTTGGAATTTTTTATTTTGTGTTTTGTTCACGTTTACGAACCATTCGCTCCCTAAACGTTATGCTGTCCGATTTTGGTTTTCACGGGTTTTTGAGTCATTTTCTTGGCTCCACGGTTCATGTGATGAATCAAGGTGGAATCCTACTATCCATATTGATTTTGGAAAGAATTTAAACGAAAAAATTCTATGGGTTCATGGTTGAACAGACCCGAAAACTAAAAAATTCAAGATGTGTTGTTTGAACCGTTTTGGGTGGAAACGTGATCGGATTTGTGCGATTTTGGATTCTATTTTTTCCTTTCTTTTTCATATATGATGTGATGCATGAAAAGATGATTATGGATGAGCCCAATGTGGATGTGACTGTGTGTAAAATGTGGTTGTGTTGATTGCATGTAAATTTATAAAATTCCAGCATTGTAAATTTTAAATAGTGCTTGCGTACCCCTACCTCCCAATTGAGAATTCTGATTGTAATCCTCTACACCCTCTCATTAAACCTTTGCCCAAGGATTTTTTGGGGTCTTCTTCTTTTAGTTTTGTAAAATTAGAAGTTTAGGGGCAGATTCACAACGAGCACACTTGCTGCTATGTTTTGGTGCGCGCACGGAGAGCAGGTGTTCGGTGCCTTGTGGATGACGGCTTGAACCCCGGGAAGGCACTGATGGAACTGGCAACCTAGAAGGTGATTTTGAGCAGCGCCTTGGCGAGACAGAGCTCCCTAAAAACCCTAGGATGATGGCCTTGGTTCACCCGGCGGCTCGGGTGGAACCCTTAGAACATCCACAATCATCCTTATTTACTTTATGATTTTATTTATTGCTTTTGCTTCAATTATTGATAGCTTAGATAACTATAATTGCATGAAGAAACCCTCCAATAATATTGAGTCCGAATAGCTAAGATATTAAGGATATCGGTCACGCCTTCCATCGTTATGAGGGACAAGTGTGTCTATTGTCACAACGGGTTTGTTGTGCACACACAAGGCCATTTGTGCTAATAGACACGTTGCTCCTCATATGGCACATATCCCTTTTGTGTCTCTGCTACCGGCTTGAACATGACTTACCTTGTTGAGCTACATGCAAGGAAGTCTATCAATGAGGGCTTGCCACTTCCAAACCGGAGGATATTATGGAATCGCGAAAATTAGTGGGATACATGATTAATTAAAAGACCTCAATAAACATGCATGTAAAATATCTGCTCATTCAAGTCTTTATTTTATTTGTAGCATATCATGTCACCTTTACTATCGTTAGACTGCTTCATCGATTAAAATAAATTAACTAGACCAAATTACGTCGATTGGATGCGAAATTTGAGGATCATCCTCATTTATGAGAATTTGTCTCACATTATTGATGCTCCGGGACCGATGTCACCCCTTGGGTAAGGCGATTACAGCGAATAAGAGAGAACAGCTTATGAGAAGCTGCAAGAAATTTGGAGTGAAGATAACACCACTGTTCAATACACAATGCTGGCATCCATGTCTAATGAGTTGCAAAAGTAGTATGAACATTTGGATACCGAAGCTATCCACGATCACCTCAAGTTGTTTTTATGGTGAGCATATGAGGACAGCTAGGTACAAGCTATCTAAACAACTCTTCCGTCCAAAATGGAGGATAACACTCTTGCCAGGTGCAAATGTTGAGGCATACCCTAAAAAGTGTTTTGGATATCAAGTTCTCCAAACTGAACAAAAGAAGTTTTGTTATCACTGTATGAGAAAAGGAGTTTGTCGAGGAAACTGAGAGTGGAAGATATTTTGAACTTGGTAAAGTTCAGCAATGACGGATAAAATCGCAACAACTAGTGGAAAGTTAACAGGTTAAACCAATCCATGTAATTATTACTTCCCAACACTCTTCTACAATACTACGTAGACTGCCTGAGTGATGATATCTAGCCATAGATTATGACCTAGATTCAGGCAATCCGCGATCTCTTAATGGTCAAATGTCTTGACACTATGCGGTGGCATTATGCAAATCCAAACTGGACACAAACCAAGTACGAACTTTGGTTGACCGGCTTAAAAAGAATAACTCCTATCGAGTGCAGGTGGATCTTTAGGAAAGATCTGAGCAGTTGGCAAGGTGTGGACCTATAAGACCAAACTAGCTGTGAATGAGATCAAACCCAGACAATAGGTTGTATGCAATAAAACATTCTCACTAGTTCCAATGCTCAAGTCCATCAGAATATTTCTAGCAATCAGTGCGTACTATGAATACGAGATCTGGCTAGAGGGTGTCTAAACTGTGTTATTCCATTATAAAGAAGTCTATATGATATAGCCAGAGGAGTTTGTATCCTCGGTTGGATCGAGTAAGGTATGCGAGGTTGAACCGAGTAAGGTATGTGAGCTGCAGAGGTCCATTTATGGACTATAGCTAGTATCAAAGAGTTGAAACATCTATTTGGATGAGATAGTCAAAAGGGTTTTGATTTTATCAAAAATGTGGATGAACCTTGTGTAGACAATGTGTTTAGTGGGAGTGTAGTCATATTGAATGACATACATGTGGGAAAAGCGTTCTCATGTTCCAATTATTTCCCATATTGATTCTCTATGGTACATTTGGGAAAAGCCTGCTATATGCTTGACATTAGGATCTATGTGGATAGGTTTGAAAAGGATACCTGGTTACCCCAGCCCATGTATGTTGATACAGTGCTGAAAGAGTTTTAGCATCAAAGGCAGTAAAAGAGGTTACTTGTCTAATTGCATTAGTCTTTCTAAGATGATGTCTGCTAAGACACCCGAGGAGAGAGAAAAGATAAGACATATCTATTATGCTTCGACAGTGGGATCCATCATACGATGCTTTGCACTTAGCTTGTTATTGCTTATACCTTAGAGGTATCTAGTAGATTTTGAGAAAAACCATGGAGAATAACATTGAAAGGCAATGGAGAACTCTCTCAAGTACTTAAGAAGGATGAGAGACATTTTATACGACAATGAAACCATATGATGGTATAAGGATACCTTTAATGGTGGTGCAATAAGAATGAAAGTGTTCCTAGCTGGGTATCGTAACCGGTAAGGTGACTAAGGCTTTATGCTTTGCTACTTACTCTGCTGCTTATGATAGCATCGGATAAAGGAGTTTTTCATTCAGTGGGAGTTGTTCCTGAGGTTGCCAGTTCCGCAATGGTATTGTGTGACAATACTAGGAGTGTTGCTCAAAGTTAAGGAACTAAGATCCCATGAAGATCATTGCTTTTCTTAAAAGGTGGTATCACCTCATCGTTGGAAAGAGGTGATGACTGAAAGACATTAATGTAGATTAAACTTATTACCATGACAGCAGATTCGATCGTCACTGAAATTTGGTATACAGATACTAGGATGATTGGCTAAAGTGCATGTGGGAGATTCAGAGGAATAGTGCCCTTGATCCAATCACATGTCGATGTGTTTAGGGACTATTCAAGGGTAATCAACTTAATGAGGCAACTTTTTGATCATATGTTGCATCTTTATTCATAAGTATTGTGATGAACCCCGTGATGAGATTATGCCAGTGAGACTTGGAATCCAGATGCCCATGTTCTAAATGTTTCTAGCCATAGGATCACCAATTAGGGGATCGGTGATTTCGGATAAATAGTACACTTGGTACATGCCCTACACGATAGGGGTAGCTGATCTCACAGTTACCTATGAGCTGTCCTTAATGTAGTGCAAGTGCTCATTAGGGAATGATTTCACTTAACAAACTTGCACGAGGAACACAAAATGGAATCCATACATGAGTTTCAATAGGATGTTCCTCGTGTGATAGTAGGTGCAAGAAGTCCTTGGACCTAAGGTTGTCATGGTTACCTCGTGAGTGATGACCCATTGCTTTGGTTCTATCCCTACGTGGCCCAAAGTGTCATGTGCCGGGTATTATTGGGCATGGGGAAGCATTCATGGAGGTTGGTGAGCAACCAACATGGAATCAGTTACACCTAATGAGAGATAATGTCCTATCTGTCCCTGCAAGTGTTGACTCGGGAATCTCTGGCCAGAGTAGATATGAAAGTCAGGAAGATGTTTTTGACATTTCATAATTGAGACGACATCTTGGCGGGTGAAATACATATGAATCGGTATTAGGGTTTGACACTTCTTCAATACCCCAATCGCATTCAGGACATTGTAATTGAGTGACTAAGTTGCACGGTAACTAATCACCAAAGGGCGTTCGATCCCTATAGATTGAACCTCACACTTTCCTGGTAGTCAGACACATTGCTAGATAACAATCTTGACTTGTGAGTGGAGTCTCTCACGACCACACTAAAGGAGTTTCTCAGTAACCCTAAATTGTAGGGATTGGCACATGATAATAATTTATGTAGTTGATTAAATTTAATTATGAATTAATTATTTAATCAACTACTTGACCGAGAATGTATTTAATTATGAACTTAATATAATTTAATTTTGAATCAAATATACATGGTAGGAAAATTAGTTTCTAACCATCAGCCTGACTAATTAATTGGGGATTAATTTATTTGGATAAATCCTAATTAATAAGAATTTGATTTATGAAAATAACTCATAAAATTAATAGATATATGATTTATGAGGATAAATCATAATTCTATTAATTAATAGAAAATCGAATTATTTAGATAAACCTCTTTCGTATTGTGTAGGGGAGCGGTTTATTTAGTTAATTATCATTCTTGTTTATAGGCTCTTAATTTATGAAGATAAATTAAAGTTTATATTTAATTAGATTTAATTAATTTGTAATTAATTATAAAGCCAATAAAATATAAATTATTTTTTGAGGCAAATCCCATACTCTTGTAGTCCCCCCCCCCCTTCTATATATAGTGGTCGAACACCCAATAGGGAGGGGTTGGTTAATTAGTTCTTCATCTTCTTGGAGAAGATTAAGGACTTCATTCTTTAGAGGCTTCTTGAAGAGAAAGGCTCCAAATAACTCATCCTCCTCTCCATTGGGGGCTGACCATCTACATCTTCCTTCCCAGGTTTTTGTGAAGCCAAATTGAAGGTGTTCTCTTCTTGGGTGTGCCACAGTCTTCATTTTCTTGGAGGATTTCAAGAGGATAACGAGATATCTTTACCTCTTCTCTTTTATTTCGGTATTTTGTCATCCTCTCTCCTTCCCTCTTTGGTGCCCGATTCTTGGTGGAAGGGCTGACATTGCCTTGGTGGATTTTGGGATTGAGAAAGCTTCTCCGTTGAGACAAAATGGGCCCCGGTGTTCGCTGCCCCTATTGTTGCGAGGTACTTGGTTGTAATATCCTAGATATTAAATCTAATTTTCATTTATTGTGTGTGTGTGCCATCTTAGCGGACTAGTTCGAGGTCGAGCCGAGTCAACTCATGGTCCGGTGCGAGCTTGCGAGCTCGGATAAGTAGAAATATGTCTTATAGAAATTTTTGCTTGCGTAGATAATTTTTTTTAATTTTGTATGCATGATTGTTTAATTATGTCGTATATGGATGTGTATGTGTTGGGTGTTTACGTGGAGCTTGGGATTAATTTAGGTTTAATTAATCTTAGTGGATTAGCGGGTCGAGAAGTTAGTGAGTAAAGGATCCGGGTTGAGGCGGATGCGGATTGAAAGAGGTGGGAAGAGTTATAAATCCCCCCTTAGGGCTTGCGGCTCCCTATTGGAGCCGCACAAGCTAATTGAGGAAAAGAGAGGAGCCACCAACCGCCCCTCCCTTCCTCTCTCTTGGAGCCGCCAAGCCTAGCCGCCTGGAGCCAGCCGCCGAGTTCTTCCCTTCTCCTTCCTTTCCTCCTTCCTTCCCTTTGGAGCCGAGCCAAGAGGAGCCGCCGAGCCAGCCCCTCTTTTCCCTCTCTTCCTCTTTCTTCAAGCCAACGGCTTGAGGAGGAGCCGTCACCCCCTCTTCCCCTTCTTAAGTCGAGCCGCCATCTTTTGAAGCCAATTTCGAGGGCCGTCATCCGGGATTTCTCCTCTCATCATCCTTCCTATTCGGGTGAGTGGTTTTACCCCTCTTTCTCAGGTTTCTTCGAGTTCTTCAAGCCATTCTTGGCTTCTATAAATCAATTTGTTCTTCAATCTTGTATAAATCAATTTGTTCTTCAATCTTGTATAAATCAATTTGTTCTTCAATCTATTCGGGTTAGGTATTCTTGGCTTCTATAAATCAATTTGTTCTTCAATCTTGTAAATGTAAATGCATGCTAGTTATTAAAATTTTAATTTTTGGAAAATATATCATGTGTTTCTTGGATGGGTTTGAATTTGAAGGCATGAGGTTCTTGAATCTAAATTCTTGATATGAGTGCTTGATCTTAAAGGTTGATTCTTGATTATAGATAATTGTAGTACTTGATAATATTGTTAAACAAATATGGTTTTTGTGAGATTTATCCCAATGCTATAATTCTGATATGTTGGTGAATTATCGATTTAATATCTGTAAATTTTTGGATTTATTTTCATGCTATGCTGAAAATTTAATGTTGCTGGAATTTCATGCTGAGATGATGAATCTGTGCTGTTTTTGAATTGCTTGTTGTGGTGTCTGTAATTTACTGAGCATAGTCGTGTAACCTATCGTTTTGATCAGAAAATATAGTTTGGAAACATAGGTCACATTCTGGAGACGGTATTCAGGTTAGATACAAAAATTTCGGGCATAACAATAAGCTAAAATAAAACCCTAAAACAAAACCCTAATCTTGGTGATTTAAATTTTAATTGCATCATTAAAAATGGGCAAAGGGGTAGTATAATCTGTTATGAACCAAGAAGTAAATTTTATGCATGAAATAAAATCACACAGGTGTATGACATTACGGATCTCGGAGTTGGGGTCGCGTATGGGAGTGTTGAGACGCTTTCCAATAAGGACACCCCTAAGATACCGTAGGAGAGACTTGACTTAGGTCATGTTGTGCCATGTCTTTATGAATGGCGGAGAGGCTCATTGAGGAGCCGGATTGCGAGCTAGGCCTGGGAGGTTGGATGGCTAATTCCCAACCTATGGAACAAATTCGGATGAGTTAAACCCGATTGTTCTGGTTTGGCCTAGTGGGATAAGTTTGGAGGGCCTACCCGATTATCCCTGAGGTGGTTTTAAGGAATAAGTTCGGAGGGCCTATCCGATTATTCATTTGATATCTTAAAGGGGTAAGTTCTGAGGGCCTACCCGATTACTCCTGTGATATCAAAAAGGGGCAAGTTCCGATTGGCGAATCCCGATTGTCCCTTCGCGTCTCATGGAGCAAGTTCGGAGGGCTTTCCCGATTGCTCTCGAGTTTCTTATACTAGGATAAGTTCGGAGGGCCTTCCCGATTATCCGAGTATGTGTTGTTGCCTTAGGGCATGGTAGACTTAGGCTTGCTGATCTTCACCGTTTGAGTGTTGGCTGTTTTCGGGCAGGTGGTGGCCAAATGGCCTATTAGCTGGTCACTTTCTTGTGACCTTTTCCTGCTTGAGTCAGGAGATTTACTTTATGCATCCTATTTATGATTGTATTTGTGTGGGTTGGTAGAACTACTCACTAAGTTCTTTTGAACTCACCCGTTGTCGTTGTTTTGTTTTGCAGAGCCTGACCGGTGAGGTGGGCAGGAGAACTTGGCGCAGCTAGAGGGCAGAGGACCTACATTGATCTCAAAGCAGTCCTAGTTTAGGGTCGTAGTCGAGTTTTGGTAGTTAGTCGTGCACTTATTTTTCTGTGTTTTGGAGTTGTAGTCCCTTTGGGGACATTTATGTCTTTGTTTTAGATTTCATTGTAATTGAACAATTGAACTTGTTTTGTTATTTTCGCACCTTATTATTTTGCGAAAATTACTTATAATGATTTCTGGTTTGGTTTTTCATTGGAAATAAAACTCGTTATTTATTTTCCGCTATGTTTTGTTGTTCAGTTCGTATGTGCAAGGTTTAGCCTGCGGGATATAGGCATGTATACCCTGGCCGGTCCTGAGTTGGGGCGTGACATTGGTGTGGAATATTGTTGGAGGACGTGCACGTGTGTGTCTCAAGTAGGATCAGCCATACCAATCGTGGTTTGAGGTATATAATCTCCTTCTTCTCCGATGTTGAATTCCTTATTATTGCTAAAGTAGATCGTTGTTTTCGGGATGGTTTGAATTTCCCGTTGCGTTTTCAATCCCACCCAAACAAGAGGGGGGGATGGTGTGAATAGTGTGTTAGATAAACTTTTCGCCTAATTTTGATTTTATCGAATTCAATCGTTTCTTATATGTCACACCCCAACTGAGGATAGTGTGACCGGCCAAGGCCTACATCCTACCCTGTAGCCTACTGTTTACACTGACATAAAGAAACCAGAACATCTCGACAAAAGAAATCTCAACACAAGCTTTATTAAAAGTTTTCAAAGTTCAAAATTTTATGTTTTAAAACAAAAGAAGAAAACCAACATCAGAACAACTGAACGTCTAAAGAATCAAAGTTTTACAAACTTTTTTCCAAAATACAACTGTCAGTGCAGAAGTAAAAACAACTATTAGAAACACTAGACTATGACTCATGGACGCCGCTACGAGATATGGCAACACCTCCCGCCCACTAGTTGCACAATGTCGACAGGTCACAATCACTGCACATGCGCTGCAAAAACAAAGAAACAAACAATGAGTCCACTTGGGACTCAGTGAGCGGTTCTAGCGAACCTCCACATAATCCTCAGTTAATCATGCATGACATATAAGGCAACATAATGTATATTCAGGAAGGTAATCTACTTTTAATGTGACTACTAACCCCATGGGTCATTCTGTATAAACCGAATATGTGAAAATCTGCCGTCTCGGCCTATCAATGTCCGAACCTCCGGCATCCAGCCCTTCGGCCTACTTATGGTAATAAAAATCCCGGCTACAGCCGGCCCTACGATACAGGGTAGAATCATACTAGCCGTCGGCCACATCATATCAAGATGTAAACAAGCAATCCCGGGCCATCGACTAGGATGGTTCACTAGTCTCCGGACACCGTCTGGGGTAAGGATAGCTAGTCCCACCCAACTGGGGTCTGGCACCTAGCAGGCCCACTGGTGCACCTTAAGACCGAAACACTGGCCGAGCTAAGCATTGGTCATTTCCGACCTCCACGCTTCTCGGCGGACCATCTCAAGCACATCACACAATCAATGTCCTAGGTTTCCTAAATGTTTACTAGAAGCCCTAGAAGTTATATCATCTCCTAGCTAAGTTTCCATTTATGTTGAGCATCTCGCAACGTCCTACATGTTATCTAACATTATACACTACCTTGGGTGAGGAATTCCATGTACCGACCTTGGAATTCCGCCCATGAACATTTTAGGACAGGATGTGTAATCTAAAGAAAAGTAAGCATACTTTACAACATCTACTATATATAGCCACAATATTCATACATACCAACTATACACTACCTTTAGAATTAAGCTCAATAAGAAACAATTTATCTAGCATGGCAAGGTAGCAATGAATTCAATAATGCATGAGATACTAAGCATGGTAAACTAATTCATCATTTTATTTGTCACAAGTCACTTCAGGACTTGATATGGTCACTTGGAGTTCCTAGTGATATCCTTTGGGTTGACTAATGCGCCTGCAGCCTTAATGGATTTGATGAACCGGGTGTTAAAGGAGTACCTGGACAGATTTGTGACAGTCTTTATTGACGACATCCTGGTTTACTCCTAGAGTAGGGAGGAGCACTCCGAGCATTTGAGGATGGTCCTAGAGACCCTTCGGTAACATCGGTTGTATGCCAAGTTCTCCAAGTGTGAATTCTGGTTGGAGAGCGTAGGGTTCCTAGACCATATGGTGTCGAAAGAAGGGGTGAGAGTGGACCCCGTGAAGGTGGAGGCCGTATAGAACTAGAGGTGGACAATCACTGTGACCGAGATCCGTAGTTTCCTGGGGTTGGCTGGGTATTACATAAAATTCGGGGAAAATTTCTCTAAGATTATGGCTCCATTTACTCGCTTGACCCAGAAAAGAGGAGAGCTTTCAGAAGCTCAAAGATTGCTTGACGACAGCGCTAGTGTTGGCCGTACCCTCAGGTTCGGGAGGGTTTGTGGTTTACTGTGATGCCTCTCGGGTCGGCATGGGCTATGTTCTAATGCAGTATAGCAAGGTGATAGCTTATGTGTCTCTTCACTTGAGGTTCATGAGAAGAAATACCTGACGCATGACCTAGAGCTGGCAACATTGGTTTTTGCTTTGAAGCTGTGGCGCCATTACATTTGTACGGCAAGGCCTGTGAGATGTACACTGATCACAAGAGCCTCCAGTATTTGCTTACCCAGAAGGAACTGAACCTAAGGCAGAGATGGTGGCTTGAGCTCCTGAAGGACTATGACTGCACCATCATGTACCATCCCAGAAGGCAAATGTGGTGGCAAATGCTTGAGCGAAAAATCCTTGGGCAGTTTGGCCCACTTGGCGGTCAGGAAGAGACCGCTAGCTCGAGATTTGGCCCTGTGCTTAGATGGCGAGACAATTCTGACTGTATCAGATTCAGAGGCTTTGTTGGCACACCTGCGAGTACAGTCCTCTCTGGTAGATATATTGCGGACCTCGTAGGATCAGGTAGCCTTTTGTTCCTTGACTAAGGATCTGCTAGTCAGAAGAGGCGACGTTGATGATGGCTACAGAATTGACTCTGAGGGTGTCTTGAGATTCAGAGATCGGATTGTGGTGCCTGACATGGCGGAGGTTCGTAGACATGTAATAGAGATGGGCCACCGTTCCACATACACGATGCATCCAGGGGCCACCAAGATGTACCAAGATATGAGGCAACATTACTAGTGGAAAGGGATGAAAAGAGAGGTATCCGAGTTTGTGTCTAAGTGTTTGTTCTGCCAACAGGTAATGGCCGAACACTTGAAGCCTGCATGGTTGCTTCAGAACTTGGAGGTACCCGAGTAGAAATGAGAGAAGATCACCATGGACTTTATGATCGGGCTACTAAGGTCTAGAGGGGGCAGCGACTCTATTTGGGTCGTAGTCAATCGGATGACTAAGATCGCACACTTTATACCGATCAAGATGACCTTTTCAGTTGAGCAGTACGCTAGATTGTTTCTAGACCAGATTGTGGCATATAATGGTATTCCTGTTATGATAATCTCGGGTCGGGGTACCCAGTTCACAGCTCAGTTTTGGCATTCTTTCCAGGAGGCCTTGGGTACTCAGGTGCAGTTCAGCACCGCGTTCCATCCGCAGACTGACGGGCAGTCAGAGAGGACAATCGTAACCTTAGAGGATATTATGAGAGCATGTGTTCTAGACTTAGATGGCGGTTGGGAGAAACACCTACCGATGTTTGAGTTTGCATACAATAATAGCTACCAGAGTAGCATTGGTATGGCTCCTTTCGAGGCCCTATATGGGTGAAGGTGTAGGTCGCCAGTGGGGTGGTTTGAGGCAAGAGAGTCACTCATGGTGGGTCCTGATCTGGTTGTGGAGGCGGTTGAGAAGTTGAAATTGATCAAGGATAGACTGTTGGTGGCTCAGAGTCGTCAGAAGATGTATGCGGATGAAAAGGCTAGAGAGGTGGAGTTTGCTGAGGGTGATATGGTATTCCTAAGGGGGGAAGCTTGTAATACCCGAGATTTCTAATATAAAAATGTTATTTGGTTCAACGATCCGGTTCGGGGACTAGCCGGGTTGAATCCCGAGATGGCCGCGAGTAGAAGGTATAATTTAATTTGTTGGATATGTATTTAATGCTTTTATATTTTATAAGTTGAATTGAACCTCAAACCGAGTTGGAACAGGGTTCGCGGGATGAGTTGGGGCTCAATTCGGGCTCAGGTTGAGTCGAGTAGAGGATTAATAATAATAATAATAATAATAATAATAATAATAATAATAATAATAATAATAATAATAATAATAATAATAATAATAATAATAATAATAATAATAATAATAATAATAATAATAATAATAATAATAATAATAATAATAATAATAATAATAATAATAATAATAATAATAATAATAATAATAATAATAATAATAATAATAATAATAATATAAAAAGGGCCCCATCAGAGGGTGAGAGCAGAGAGAGGTGATCAAGGGGGGGGGGGGGGGGGAGTTTGTGGTCGTCGCCGAAAGTCGTAACTTCGTCGATCTTCTTTCCCTTCTTTACTTTAAGGCTAACGTGAGTGGTAGAACCTAGGATTTGAGGGAAGGCCCTAACCGACTCATGTGTTGTTGATTCTTGCAGATTGATGTGATTTTCTTGTCAGATTATTGATTATTCTTGAACCTTGTCGGTTCTTCTTGTGATCTATGGTGCATTGATTTTTACGTGTCGTATTCATGATGTTAGGGTGCCGGCCGAATCAAGGAAAAGGGAAAAGGTCATGCCAAAAATTTCCCTAAATTCCTTGAGACGTAGAAGCTTGTAGATTTGAAATTATTGTATGCTAATTTAGGATAGAGATTAAGGAGAACTTAATTCTTCATTGAAACACATTTTCCTTCACCCTTAAGGGTTTGGCCGAATAGGGTAAACCCATGTTTAGGGTTTCGGTTGAGTAGGGATTGGGGTTTTAGGTGGAGAAAAATATAATTCCTAAGTCATCTCCATGATAGAGGAACGCTATATGAATAACTAGGATTTTACCTTGCTTATAGAATATTTTTATTGCAAGGAACATTTATTTCTAGGTTCCTACATTTCTCATTATGTTGCTGAAATTAAACTTTCATATGCTGAAATTAAATATTTGAATGCAGGAATTCAATATTTAATTGCTGTGATTCTGTCAGTGGGCCACGCTGATGGTATTCTAGAAACTAGCTGATCATCCTAGTTGACGGACACGGTGATTGAATCGCTAAATGTGGAATTTATGTAAGAATATAACTTGTTGTGGTTAGTATAGATACTTGTATGTTTGTGTGGGCCGATATGGTCGAGTATTATACAGGATGAAGGCCGGGAACAACAGAAACTATTTATGCGGGTTAAGGACCATAGTGGACGAGTGGTACATATTGTGCAAAGCCATAATTGGATGGTATATTTACTCGCAGGGTATGACCAATTGGACGGTTGTTGCGATACGACCAGTATAATTTTTATGGACATGTTTTATTGCTACATATGATATAATACTAGGGATTTAAGTGGAGGTTTGAAAGAACCACTCACTAAGTCTCTAGTGGATTCATGGTTTTATTTATTTTTGTTTTGCAGAGACTAGCCAGTGAGGTACAACTTGATGGCGTGGCGTGGCTGGAGGGCAGGTGGTGTCGCAGATCTCGTAACAAGCATTTATATAGTCCTAGTCGTGTAGAGAGTTTTAGTTCATGCACTGAGTCGTGGTCTTTGATCCTTTGAGTTGTAAAACTTGTTTTCAAACATTTATAAAAGTTTAGTAGACTTCATTTATATTTTCTATGTTAGTCTAGTCGCATATTGTTATTATGTTGATGAGTGCATGTGGTAGACTTCGGGGTACAGACACCTACCCCGGTTGGTCACGCGATCCTGAGTTGGGTCGTGACAATAAATATGGCAAGCATACAATTAGAATTTAATTACTGCAATTAGAATTTAATTACTGCAATTAGAATTTAATTCATAGCATTCCAAAAATAGGGCAACTCAACAACTTAATTACAACATTTATCAAATAATTTTCAACAATTAAATATGCAATTTCTGCACTTAAATAAAAGAATTCAGCATCCTTAATAAAATTCCAGCAATTACTCAAATGACGTAGAAACCAATTCAAGCATGTTCTCAAGCATGGAATTAATTTACGAGTAAAATAAAATCATCTACATTCCTTATATCATGGTAGCCTCGACATAAAATATATTCATCATGATAACATCAACTTAAAACATAATTACCATGGTAAACTACCCCTTACCCATGCTCGGCCAACCCTCCCCAAACACCCTAATAGGGTACTTGGTCGGCCCCTTCTTGTCCTACCTTGCTTGCTCTTCAATTAAATAGCAAGTCTAGTCTCATAAATTATATCTAGAAATATAATTCCTAATCACTACCTTCCTTACCCTATGTGGCCGAACCCTATCATAAGGAACTTGTCCCATGGCCGGCCCTTAAGGGTTTAGGAAACTAAACTTTTAAATCTAGAATTTCTAACAAGTCTAGGATTTAGCAAAAATTTTCGCATGACCTCTCCTATTTTGGATCTATTCGGCCGGCCCCAACTCTCAAAGAAAACACCACAAAAATTTCGAGAAATCACATTATTATCAAGAAAAGATGCAAGAATCAAGAGCCACAAGATTCATCAATAAATTTCCAAGAAAACATCATCACATCAACATCAAGGATTCGGCCAAGGGGCCTTACCCTATCCTAAGGTTCAACCACTCACCGGCGAAGGAAATTGAAAAGGAAGGCAGTCCTCCACGCTCCCACATCATCGATCCGTTGGTAATAGATTACCAACGGATTTTTGAGTATTACCAACAGATTTAGTCCGTTGGTCACACCCTATTTTTTTGTAGTATACGGATGTGTACTCTGGCCGATCATGTGACCTTCGATTTGAGGCATGACATTTATGCTTGAATTTGGTTATGCTCGGGGTAGCTATCAACAACCGCAAGATTCATCAATAAATTTCCAAGAAAACATCATCACATCAACATCAAGGGTTCAACCAAGGGACCTTACCCTATCCTAAGGTTCAACCACTCACCGGAGAAGGAGATTAAAAAGGAAGGAAATCCTCCGCGCTCCCACATCAACGATCTGTTGGTAATAGATTACCAATGGATTTAGTCCTTTGGTCACACCCTATTTTTTTGTAGTGTACTGATGTGTACTCTGACCGGTCACGTGACCTTCAATTTGAGGCATGACATTTATGCTTGAATTTAGTTATGCTTGGGGTAGCTCTCAGAGGGCCCCGGTGGGAGGCTCATTGGGCGGGTCCTATTGATCGAATTGTGGGTTGATTAAATGCAACATGGCGATATGGCCGGTGTACGCCGATATGGTCAGTTGTCGAGGACACACGAGTTGGATAATTATTAATCATATGAATTATCATAAAAATTTAATATTATGAGCACATATATAAATGCTAAATATTTGTGTTTATCACATGCGTTGGCTTGGCGAGGGCTTTGTTCAAGCCACTCACTGAGTTCTTTGAAACTCAACCCTCTTTTTGTTGTTGTTTTGCAGGTCTCGACTAATAGAGGTGCGGTGGTAGCGATGTGACGTGGCTGGGGTTGTAGTCTCTGGCAGTGGATCTCGGGACATGTCAAATCGTAGTCGAGCCACAGGAGCTATGTGTACATATGAGCATGTCTTGATTATAGACAAGGGTTGTAATCATATTTAACTTTCAATTGAAACATTCATTCACATTTTCATTGGTATTCACGTGACTGTGTTATTCATTCCTAATTCAGTTTGCATAGGTTGGTAGGCTTCAGAGGATGAACGTATACTCCGGCCGATCAAATGACCGTGGATTTTGGGGCGTGACAAATGTTCTTTAATAATAATATTAGGAATAATGTAAGTTACACAAAAGTAGTTAATGCTATTGTTCAAATCATACAAAAAAAAACGGCACCAATTACGATTAAGTTAGAAGACTAAATCTTAAAAATTCAACATGTAAATATATGCATATGAAAAATTTTAAAAAATATCTATAATAATATAATAACATGTATTCTAAATTGGCAAATGTGCGTTAATCCATGTTTGAACGGTGATAATATTCCCTTATGTTATTATGTGTGCATACTTTGCTTCTAAGTCTATCATTTATTGTGTTTATACAAAAATTAGATTTCATAAATTTTAACTGAAAGCCTATAAAACACGTTCCTCGTATTAAAGGCTCGCTTTGCGTTAACACAACTATTCTATATTTATATTACTCAAATAGAAGGATAATGAGTCATTGAAAATATAAATAATCTTTTGACTAAAACACTTGATCAACATGGATGCAAGGATGTTTTTTCTAAGTCTATTCACTATTTTTTTCTTCTTATCTATGTCACTGATTTCATCTCCTGTAGTAGCGACTAGTGAGATCGCTCCTACATCACCAACAAATTCTGATGAGTTGATTTTACAAATATGTAAGTAATTTTTTCGATTCGTATAAATATTAGATTTATTCATTATTTATTAAATAAATTATCTTTACGATATTTATGGACCGTAAATATAAGAAATAAGTTAACTACTAAATTTAAAATTTATACATCTCATCTCAATAATCATTTTTGAAACCTTGAATTGTTTTTTTCTTGCTGCCTATCACAACCGATACATCGATATCGATAGTTAATAGAGAATTGCTATTACAACTTGATTATTATTATTTTGATAATATCTCTTGTAATGTGTCTATGTTTCAGACAATATGCTCAAAGATGTTGACATTGCTGACAATGGAAGAGCTCAAGATAAGAAGATTGGATTTCTTCCACCATTGTACATTCCACCTCCACTATATTGTCATGGTCGTCTATGTTATCATCATTGATAATTTGACAATTGTATTCAATCATAAAGTTTGTACGTTCAACACAATAAATAAAACAAATTAATAATAAATTTAAATCATTAGCAAAATACAAATATTTTGATAATCATAATACCTATAACTAATTACTTAATATGTTTGAAAAACTATCAAAAATTGGAGATGCACCCAATGCAAAACCTTTACATTTTAAAGGATGGACCATTGAATTCAATGGTGTGTACATTTAAACTGGTTCCATTGAATTAAAGGAGGAACCATTGATTTTGGTTGGATATATAAATTGGTTCCACAATTCTTTCTTGATACTTCTCCTTAACAAAGTAGCAATCAATCTCCAAGTGTTTTGTTCTTTCATGGAATACATAATTTGCTCTATAAAGGCACTGGATTCTTCACCACAATACTGATTTCATTCTACAATCTGGTGACCCAAATTATCTCAGCAGTTGCCTCAGATAAAGCTCTTGATTCACTTTCTGCACTTGACCTACTTACTGTGCTTTATTTTTTGCATTTCCAGATAACTAATGTTGCAACAAACTTCACCAAATACTGATCTGCAAGTCATTCCACAACTTCCCCAGTCAGCATCACTATATCCTGTCACCAAATAAGGATTATCTACAGGGTAAAAGAGGCCCAAATCAGGTTCCTTTTTCAAATATTTTAAAATCCTTATTGCTGGCATGAAATGTAATACCCGTGAAATTTATTAAATTTTGTGTATTGGCTTCAGCGGGATGAGCGCGATGCATAACGACGCGTGCATAGTTAATCGCAGTTGGGCGTGAATTGAGGTGAGACCCTTGCTCAACCTAAATTACTTAAATTAGAATTAAATTTGTGTCAAGTTCGAGTTGGGCTCGAGCCGAGTCCGAGAGTGCAATCAGAGATCGAATCCAACTCGTTTTGAGAAAGTTGGGTCAAGTTAAGTGATGAGGGGCAAATTGATAATTTGTGCAAAAAAAAATAATTAGAGTCACTTGAGGCGTACGGCTCCAAGGAAGAGCGACACGCTACCCAATGAGGCGAGAGGGAGAGGGTTGATCCGGAGAAGAAATCGGCCGGAGATCGTAGCCTTGCAGGATGGATTCGACGCAGTTCTTCTTCATCGTCTTCCTTGTCCTTATCCCAATCCTAGGTGAGTAGTTTTGGGGCTAATTTTCATTGGGATTAATGGATTTTGTAGAGAAGAAGATTCTGGGTTTTTCTTTGAAATTTGTTGTTTCGATCAGTTTTGATTCGGTAATCATGATTCAATAATCTCTACCTGTTGAGTCCTTTGGTGTATGTTCTTGTGAAGTGAGGACCGATTTGTGGAGAATATAATATCCACACATGTGTTTCTTTAAAATGTTGACTTCTTTGGTTCTACGAACGTGTACGGAACCACATGTACATCATAGATTTACTGCAATAGCAACAAATCTTACTAAGTGCTTATGTGTTAGTGCAAATTTCTGAACCTGGGTGCAGTAGTTTTCTATGGACACGAAAGAAATAAATGAGTGGAAATTTATCTATACATATAATCTTGTTTATAGCAGAAATTTCCGGCTGTACTGTAGGGTGTTAAGGCTGAAATTTTATACGTTACGATGCTGATATTACCTAGTTAAGTGATGCTGAAATTGATGTATATAAATGTGCAGAAATTTTATTGAATTGAGATGTATATGTATGCTGAATATGGTAGTTCGAACACTACAACACAATTAGGCTATAGAAACACATAATTAGAGACTAATTAGAGTTTTTGTTTCTAATTCTTCCCATTAGAAACTAATAAAGAATATGTCTCAATAGTTAATTTTATTTGTCTCTAATACTTCACTTTTAGATGTTAATTGTTAATTAGTCCCTTTATGATATGTATTATTTGCCTCTATTGTATTGAATAAAAATATTTTTTATATTTAAATTTAAATAATAATAATAATAATATTTAAACGTAATATTTAACTTAAATGATAAATTTACCATTACAATAAACTTAACATAATATTTCACATAATTTTAATTTTTAAATCATAAATTTAACTTAAATAATAAATTTATCTATACATTTTTTACTTTTGATTAGTTAAATATTATGTCTCTTATTGTTTCATTACATATTAATAATATATAGATAGTCAACACTTGTCCTAGTTAATATTAATGTCACTTTAACTTTAAATGAGGCAATCTTACCCTAACTTTATTTCAATTACATATTAACTGGCAAGTATCAATCTTACCCTAACTTTATTACCCTAACTTTACACGTGGCAAGTATAAATCTCTAATTTATAATCAATTTATTGCCGCTGGTTCTCTCTATTGCCACTATGTTAGGTTATTTTTCAAAAAAAATACCATGTTCCCTAATCTCTCCCTCATTTACACTTAAAACTAAAACCCTACCCTGTTACTTCCCATTGTCTGCGCCTATGTTGACCCCAATCTCTCCCTCCCGTCTCCTATGTTGTCCGCCACTTCCGTGAGACCGTGACTGATCCCAATCTCTCCCTCGGCGGAATCTGGTTCGCGACTCCCCATCTCCATTGTCTACTTCCCGTCGCCAGGATTGGATATCCATTCTCCATCTCCACGTCGGCCTACCTGCTTCTCCGTCTCCTCGCTGGTATTGAATCTCGCCTTCCCAAGTTTTTCGCTGCTACTTGTTATTGCTAAAAACTCCACATCTGTCAGATCTCCATTCTACCAGTTTTTCGCCTTCCCAAGTTTTTCACCGATATTGATCTCCATTCTAAGTTTCCGCTGCTTCTTCATCTATGGGTTTTGATATGTTCCTTTCCGCACCTTTTTCTCACCTTTTTTATAATTGCATGTGATGCTCCTTTACTCTTCCATTGCATGAACAAGGTTACAATTAACAGGCAAGTTAATTGTGAGAAGAAGACGTTATTGTCTTTGTTTTGCTTCTGTTGTACCAAACTCATAAGAGGTATTTGAATATTGCTCTTTCTTATTGGCTCATAACATGAATATTCCTCTTCTAAGTATAATATGATAGAAGAATATTGCTTATGTTGTTTTCTATCAATGATTACCTTATTATTAGCAATGCAGCACCTTATTATATTGTCCCTTATTATTAGCATTGCCAGTGCCTTATTATATTTTCCTACTGAGACAACCTTAAATTTCAGGACATTATGAAGGCACTATTTATTTCTGCACTAATTGTCCTCTTGTTCTTTTGACAATTGTTATCCACAAGAAAAACACCCAGCTGCTAACCAAATTATTTGATTAGGTATTAGAAACCTTCAGTCTTTTATTGTAATGGTAAGAATACTGGATAAGCAGTTGGAGCATAGCAGAAAAGAAGACAAGTGCTAGAACTTTTGCTTTTTAAACTTCATTTGTTGGTAGAAAAAATATGAGATTTTCTTACTCTATGTTAAACAGTGGAAGATTATTAAATGAAGGAAAGAAAAGAAAGTTGATATTAGACATTCATGAAAAGCTGTTAAGACATTAAGAAAATTGATAGTAGACAATCACGAAAACCTGTTAAAACATTTGCCTCTCGTACAACGGTGTACAACGGTACAAGTTACCTTTTACCTGCTTAGTTGCACTGCCATTCTCCTTTGCCATATTAAGTTGATTTTAGATACAGCCAGGGGAATGTCCATGTCAATAAAGCATCTATCTTAAAATAATCCGTTGGTCCAGGAACTCTATCCAGGTTGTCAAAGTCATTCGAAGCTTTCCTTCATCATCCAATTATTCCTCATTAAATGTGTTGGGAAGTGGTCTAATAAATCATTTACAATGTTGCTTGAGTTACTGAGAGAAGTACTTCCAGAAGGTGATACAATGCCAAATTCTTACTATGAAACCAAGAAGTACATTAGAGAGTTGGGCCTTAGTTATGAGAAAATTGATGCTTGTCCCAACGATTGTATCTTATATTGGAAAGACCATGCCGATGACTCTGAATGCTGCACTTGTGGTGAATCGAGATGAAAAAAGAACTTAGATGGTCAAAAAAAGACGTCGAAGTCCAAATCTCAAAATGTGTCGCAAAAAGTCTTGTGCTATTTTCCACTTAAACAACGACTTCAACGGTTGTTTATGTCATCTAAAATTGTGTCCTTCATGAGGTGGCATGAGGAGTCCCGCACTAAAGATACACTTCTAAGGCATCCAGCAGACTCTCCGGCTTGGAAGAATTTTGATCATCTAAATGGTCATTTTGCGTCAGATCCTTGTAATGTTATGCTCGGCTTAGCTGCTGATGGATTTAACCCATTCAGGACATTAAGTGTTGTACATAGTACATGGCCGGTTGTCTTAACACCGTATAATCTACCGCCATGGATGTGCATGAAACAATCTTATATGTTTCTGACATTACTGATTCCTGGACCTTCAGCCCCAGGAAATGATATTGACATCTATCTCCAACCCCTAATTGAGGAATTGAAAGATCTTTGGGAGAATGGTGTGAAAACTTACGATGTGTCTAAAAAGGAGAATTTTAATATGCGGGCTACGGTTTCATGGACTATAAGTGATATTCCTGGCTATGCTAATCTGTCAGGCTGGAGTACTAAAGGCCAATTTGCATGTCCTTCTTGTCATAAGTATACTAACTCTAAATGGCTGAAACATGGTAGAAAATGTTGTTATATGGGTCACCGACGTTTCTTGCCGCATGGCCATGTGTTTCGGTGCCAGAAAAGATCTTTTAACAATAATCAAGACTTCAGGGTTGCGCCCAGACCACTTTCTGGGTCAGAAGTTTTGAATGAATTAGAAGGACATGATATTACATATGGCAAAATGTCTACAAAATTGCCGCTGCCGCATGGTTGGAAGAAGAGAAGCATTTTTTTTTAGTTGCCATACAGGAAAGATAATCTTTTGCGTCACAATCTTGAAGTTATGCATATCGAGAAAAATGTTTGTGACAACATACTTGGGACCTTATTAAATATTGGCATCAAGTCAAGAGATAATCTTAATGCTCGTCGGGACTTGCAACTGATAGGTATAAGGCAAGAGCTTCATCCAATCGAGCAAGGCCATCACAGGACTTATATCCCCCCAATAAGGTTCACATTGGATAAGAATCAAAAGAAAATTATATTCAGGATACTAAAAAAGGTTAAGGTTCCAGATGGCTATGCTGCTAACATATCAAGATGTGTAGATATGAAGCAACTCAAAATCTCTAGACTGAAAAGTCACGATTGTCATATTCTAATGCATCAATTGGTCCCATTAGCGATCAAAAAAGTGTTGCCGAAGGAAATCAGTATTCCCATACTTGAGTTAAGTTCATTCTTCAGGCAGTTGTGTTCAAAAGTTTGTCGGGTACAGGACCTTGATCAATTGGAAAGAAGAGTTGCATTGACACTCTGCCAGTTGGAACGAAATTTTCCCCCATCATTTTTTGACGTGATGCTTCATTTGGTTATACATTTAGCAGCAGAGGTGAAAATGGGCGGGCCAGTCCAATATCGTTGGATGTATTTTGTTGAAAGGTACATAGAAGTTATTTGATTTTCTTTTATAGACCACATAAGTCCTCACTTTTATTTAAAAATAATTAAAATAAATTTGTAGGTTCTTACTTACTTTGAAGAGCTACATGCGAAATAGAAGTCAGCCGGAAGAATCTATAGCTGAGGGCTACATAGCTGAAGAGTGCGCAACATTTTGCTCGAGATATTTTGATACTATTGAGACAAAACTTAATCGTTGAGCGAGGAATGATGATGAATGTGGGGCTGACCCGACAGTTTCTTCTAGTATTTTTCCAAGGATTGGTCGAGCACTAGATGAAGGGGAATTTTTCACAATGGATAACGATATGTTATCTAAGGCACATCAATATATATTAAATAACTGTGATGAGGTGAAGCCTTTCATCGAGTACGTTCTAATATAATATCTAGCGCTACAAAATTCATTTATGGAATGAATCATTTTTGCAACTTACTGTAGTACTATTATTTGCAGGAGACATCTTTCTCTAATGAACTGCCTATATCCTTGTGCTTCTCCTCGTTTCATCAAAAATAAACATAATGAAAAATTTCCTAGTTGGTTTGCAGAAGAAGTAAGTAATCCCCCAAAGATTTATTCATGTTGGGATTAATATTAAGAATTTTTTGTTCTTATAGAAAAAAAAATTCAGCAATATATTTAATTTGTAGGTTTACCGGGAAGATAATGCTCATGAATTTGCTATTGATGAGGACTTAAAAGTTCTATCCTATTTTCCGAACAATGTTGCCAGAAGGTTTCAGGGTTTCTTAATAAATGGTTATGAATTTCACACCAAAAGTCTCGAAGAAAGAAGAAAGCGACAAAATAGTGGCATAATGGCAACAACAATAACACAAAGCTTTGCTAGTGCAATGGATAAGAATCCCATTAATGGTGATGTTAACTATTACGGTGTCATACAAGATATTATTGAGGTTGATTATTGGGTGGATAAAAAGATTGTGTTGTTCGGATGTGATTGGGTGTCCAATGGCAGAGGATTAAAACATGATGAACTTGGGTTTACATTAGTAAATTTTTCCAAGAGAATGAGAGATGATGAACCATTTATAATGGCATCTCAAGCGGAACAAGTATTTTACGTTGAAGATCCCACAGATGAAGGTTGGCATGTTATGGTAAAAACAGTACCAAGGGATTATTATAATATGAAGGACGAAGTATTAGGAGATAATGAAGATCCAATTTTAGAAAGTCAAGTACATTATCATTTTTTTTATGCAATCAGGTATTTCCTTTTATTTTTGAGATAAGCTGAGTTTTTCTAGCATGATGATTTATTTTTTTATGCAATGTGTAGGACATTATCATTTTTTTTATGCAATCAGGTATGATGCTTTTTTATTGAAGTGAAACTGTAAAAGTTTTTACAAAGCATTATTTATCTCTTATTTTCCCTGCTTTCTCTCTCTCTCTCTCTCTCTCTCTCTCTCTCTCTCTCTCTTCCATTCATCATGTCTCATCTCCAGCTTGTTGCAAGCTTCACTACCTTTATAGAGTGGCTTACTTTCCTTACTGCCCAAGCCAACTTTGATCAAAACCAGCTAATCATAAAGGAGAGCAAAATAAATTTATGAACCAGAGAGAAAGAATCAGAGTTGCCACAACATTGCAGTAATTAATTACAAGAGATAGGAAGATTGAATTTTTTACATTTTAAAAAAAAAACTACATAGAATTAGAAGCTAGAGCAAGATATTTGACTTTCTAAGAATTAATCATTTCTTGATTTTAGTTAGTATTTTATCAACAATTTGGTAGACTATACAGTCCAATTCAGATCTATGTGGATAGGTTTGAAAAGGATACCTCATTACCCCATCCCATGTACGTTGATATAGTATTAAAAGAGTTTTAGCATCAAAGGCACTAAAAGAGGTTACTTGTCTAAGATTCATTGCATCAGTCTTCTAAGATGATGTCTGCTAAGACACCTAAGGAGAGAGAAAAAATGAGATAGATCTATTATGCTTCGGTAGTGGGATCCATCATTCGATGCTTTGCACTTAGCTTGTTATTGATTATACCTTAGAGGTATCCAGTATATTTCGAGCAAAACCATGCAGAATAACATTGAAAAGCAATGGAGAACTCTCTCGAGTACTTAAGAAGGATGAGAGACATTTTATACGACAATGAAACCATATGATGGTATAAGGATACCTTTAATGGTGGTGCAGTAAGAAGGAAAGTGTTCCTAGCTAGGTATTGTAACCGGTATGTGACTAAGGCTTTGTGCTTTGCTACTTACTCTGCCTCTTATGACAGGATCGGATAAAGGAGTTTTTCATTCAATGGGAGTTGTTCCTGAGTTTGCCAGTTCCGCACCGGTATTGTGTGACAATACTAGGAGTGTTGCTCAAAGTTAAGGAACTAAGATCCCATTAAGATTATTGCTTTTCTTAAAAGGCGATATCACCTCATCGTTGGAAAGAGGTGATGACTGAAAGACATTGATGTAGATTAAACTTATTATCACTGTAGTAGATTCGATCACCACTGAAATTTGGTATATAGATACTAGGATGATTGGCTAAAGTGCAAGTGGGAGATTCAAAGGAATATTGCCCTTGAGCCAATCACATGTCGATGTGTTTAGGGACTATTCAAGGGTAATCAACTTAATGAGATAACTTTTTGATCATATGCTGCATCTTTATTCATAAATATTGTGACGAACCCCATGAACCCGGGCAAATGATTCCAAGGCCATGATGAGATTATGCCAGTGAGACTTGGAATCCATATGCCCATGTTCTAGATGTTCCTAGTCGTAGGATCACCAATTAGGGGATTAGTGATTTTGGATAGGCTAGCGCACTTGCTACATGCCCTATACGATAGGGGTAACTGATCTCATAGTTACCTATGAGCCTTCCTTAATGTAGTGCAGGTGCTCATTAGGGAATGAGTTCACTTAACAAACCTGCATGAGGAACACAAAATGGAATCCATACATGAGTTTCAGTAGGATGTTCCTCGTGTGATAGTAGGTGCAAGCAGTCATTGGACCTAAGGTTATCATGGTTACCTTGTGAGTGATGACCCATTGCTTTGGTTCTATCCCTACATGGACCTAAGCGTCATGTGCCGGGTATTACTGGGCATGGGGAAGCATTCATGGAGGTAGGTGAGCAACCAACATGGAATCGGTTACTACTAATAAGAGAAGATAATGTCCTATGTGTCCCTATAAGTACCGACTCGGGAATCTCTGGCCAAAGTAGACATGAAGGTCAGGAAGACGTTTTTGACATTTCATAATTGAGACGACATCTTGGTGGGTGGAATACATATGAATTGGTATTAGTGTTTGACACTTCTTCCATACCCCAATCGTATTCAAGAAATTGTAATTGAGTGACTTAGTTGCACGGTAACTAATCACCAAAGGATGTTGCTAGATTGAACCTCACACTATCGTGGTAGTCATGATACGTTGCTAGACAATAATCTTGACTTGCGAGTGGAGTCTCCCATGACTACACTATAGGATCCAACTCTCCGTTATGCACAACTCACTACTGGCTTAGTGTGGGGCCCAATGGCGCACACACGACAGGTTAACCTCGTAACGGACCTTATGAGGTAAAGTCCGAATGCGGCCCTATATGTAGGCGAAATGGCGACACTAGAGGGGGGGTGAATAGTGTGTTTACTAAATAATTAGCCTAAATTCGATTTTAATCATTTTTTGATCAGTTTAGATAATTTGTAATTTAATGATTTGGTGCGAAAGCAGTAAATAATTAAGCAATTAAAAACAAACAATAACGCAATGCAAACACGTTAATTTATAGTGGTTCAGCCCCAATGCCTACTCCACTACCTAAGCACCCCGATTAGGATTTCCAAACTAGCTTTACTAGATTAATACTCGTTTCCCTTACACGGAGGACTTTGACTCGAAGAGTCTCACTCTCGACCTAAGGTACTTCCACACCTGGAAGTCTCGACCTTCTTATCGAGAGCACTCTTCCACCTCAACCCTAAGGGACAACTTGACAAATCCTAGTAACAACTAATTTTACATAAGTGGCTTTACACCTAACACCAAGTAACCACTTATACCCACATGACCTAACAGCCTAGGTCTTACAAACTCAACTTCAAAGAAACGATAAATTAACAGTTAAAAATACAAGTGAAAAGAGCTTAAGATAAAACCAAGATTATCTACTATTTTCCAAGCCTTGTAGCCTCCAACTCGCTAGTGAATGTGCTTTGAGTCGAAGCAGAGTTGAGCAGTAGTTGGCGCTTGAAGACGAACTCGACAGAAGAACAGAGCGCGCTGCAATCGATCTTTGGAAGGCTTAAATCCCTTCTTAAATGCTCAATAAAATCTTTAAGATTAAGGGAAGAAGTTTAAAAGAAGTAGATGAAGGTATATTTATGCCCTCATGAAGAAACGATAGCTCAACGGATAGTTTTCTATCCATTGCAGGCCGCCGGTCGATTGGTCGATCGATCGGCCAATCGATCGGTCATTTGATCAACGCTTTTTCTCTCTGGTACTGCATTCAGTCGACCAGTCGGTCGACCGACGCAAGATTCTTCGATCTCGCATTCAGTCAACCAGTCGGTCGACCGACGCGATCTTGCGTCTTCAGCAAACGTAGGTCGGTCAACTGGTTGGTCGACCGATAGAGCTACTGCCCATTTTGGGCTTTGATCGGTCGACTGAAGCAGCTGCTGTCTCTTCTCGGCATTGTTCGATCGACCGACCGGTCGACCGAAATGGCTGGTGCCATTTTCCTTACCCTATTCGATTAACCGCCCGATCGACCGAATTTAGGTTGAATTTTATTTTTTAGCCGATTTTCTTCCGCGCGTTGTTTTTGGGTTCCAGCTTTCTACAAGCATCATCTTGGAGAGCTTTCCATGTGATCTTTGAGCTCGTCCAATGTGACTTTGGTGCACATGTTGATCTTCGAGAAATTCTGTGATGAACCCGAGCACGACGATCAATGTCCTTCCAATTTTTGATTTCTTTCTATATTTTCGATCGAGGACATTGAACCCTAATTGATATGGAACCTGAAATATGTTCTCAATGAAATCATTAGTCCCATGTTTGTTATCATCAAAACCGAGATTAAGACCGAGGTTGAAAACCTAAAGCCAACACTATATGTCTACTAGCATCGACATGCTGCAACTCGATCACGGATCTTTGAGCTCGTCCAATGCGACTTTGGTGCACACGTTGATCTTCGAGAAATTCCACGATGAACCCGAGTGCGACGATCAATGTCCTTCCGATTTCTGATTTCTTTTGATATTTTCGATCGAGGACATAGAACGCTGATGGATAAGGAACCTGAAATATATTCTCAATGAAATCATCAGTCCCATGTTTGTTATCATCAAAACCGAGATTAAGACTAAGGTTGAAAACCTAAAGCCGACATTATATGTCTACTAGCATGGACATGCTGCAACTCGATCACGGATCTCGTTTACGGACATGATAGGAAAGATGTTTCCTATAGGAACGAATGCACAAGAAAGAAGTTTCTCAGTAATCCTAAATTGTAGGGCATCCCTAAATTGTTGGGATTGGCATATGATAATAATTTATGTCGTTGATTAAATTTAATTATGAATTAAATATTTAATCAACTACTTGACCAAGAATGTATTTAATTATGAATTAAATATAATATGATTTTGAATCAATTATACATGGTAGGAGACTTAGTTTCTAACCATGAGCCTAACAAATTAATTGGGAATTAATTTATTTGGATAAATCCTCATTAATAAGAATTTGATTTATGGAGATAACTCATAAAATTAATAGATATATGATTTATGAGGATAAATCATAATTCTATTAATTAATAGAAAATCAAATTATTTAGATAAATCTCTTTCCTATTGTTTAGGGGATTGGTTTATTTAGATAATTATCATTCTTGTTTATAGGCTCTTAATTTATGGAGATAAATTAAAATTTATATTTAATTAGATTTAATTAATTTTTAATTAATTATGAAGCCAATAAAATATAAATTATTTTTGGAGGCAAATCCAAGAACTTTGAATTCTAGGGAGAGAGTTTTTAGGAGGCCAGGTCTACTCTTGTAGCCGCCCCTACTCTCTATATATAGTGGCCGAACACCCCATAGGGAGGAGTTGGTTAATTAGTTCTTCATCTTCTTGGAGAAGATTAAGGATTTGATTCTTTAGAGGCTTATTGAAGAGAAAGGCTCCAAAGAACTCCTCCTCCTCCCCATTGGTGGCCGACCATCTACATCCTCCTTCCCCGGTTATCGCGAAGCCAACTTGGAGGTGTTCTCTTCTTGGTTGTGCCACAATCTTCATCTTCTTGTAGGAGTCCACGAGGACAGCGAGATATCTTCACCTCTTCTCTTTTGTTCCGATATTTTGTCATCCTCTCTCCTCTCCTCTTTGGTGCCTGGTTCTTGGTGGAAGGGCTGGCATTGCCTTGGTGGATTTTGGGATTGATAAAGCTTCTCCGTTGAGCCACAACGAGCCCCGGTGTTCGCTGCCCGTACTATTGTGAGGTACTTGGTGTGGACTATTGTTGGAGGACGTGCACGTGTGTGTCTCAAAATGAGGATAGGATCTGCCGTACATTCTTGGTTTGAGGTTTATCATCTCCTTCTTATGCGATGTTGAATTCCTTATTATTGCTAAAGTAGATCGCTATTTTCGGGATGGTTTGAATTTTCCGCTACGTTTTTGAATCCCACCCCAACAAGAGGGGGGTGAATAGTATGTTAGATAAACTTTTTGCCTAATTTTGGTTTTATCGAATTCAATCGTTTCTTATAACTTCGGCAATACACTAATTCGAATAGCAAGTGGAAGCAATAAATAAGACAATTAAACATAACCAAGAAAGCAATGTGCTGAAATAAGTAAATATAGAAATTAAGATGCAATCATAATAGGCAATGTAAACACGATCGATTTATAGTGGTTTGGCCCCAATGCCTACTCCACTACCTAAGCACACCGCTTAGGATTTCCAAACTAGTTATACTTGATTAATTAGTTTCCTTACAAAGAGGAATTTACACCGGAGAGTCTCCGCTCTCAAACTGAAGGCACTTCCACACCCGAAAGTATCCTGCCTTCCTATCAAGAGCACTCTCCTACCTCAACCTAAGGAAAACTCAACTAATCCTAGTCAACTACGTTTACACCGGTGGATTTAAGTCTTAACACCAAGGCAACCACCAACTCAATCAAACTAGAACTCTAGGTTTACACACTCAAGAAATACAATGAAATTAACAATAAAATACAACACTACATGGAGCAATAAATCAAAAAACAAATACTTAGCTCCAAAAGAAACTCCCTAGTCCTCTTGATGCCCAAAGATGATGAATTGATGAAGCTTCAAGGCAAGATCAAGAATGTGTGGATCAAGGCTAGGGTTTTTGCAAAATTGGCTCATTGAAAGCTTAGAAGATGTAAAAGATGTCTCATATAGGCTCAAAAGTTGCTAAGGAAGGCTCTCATGGCTTGTATTTATAAGACATGAAGAGAAGGCAAGCAAACAACCATCCCAACAGGCATTTTCCTGCCCGTTGGCGACGCCCGATCACTGGCCCGATCGACAGACCGAGCGACCGGCCCATCGATCGGAGCCCTTTGTGCTTTCTAGGCTCCTTTCGGTCGACTGGCCTATCGATCAACCGTAGAGTACCAAAACTCTACCTATTGTACCTGTACTCTACATTGAGTTTCAGCTGGGTTCTTTCTTCGATTCGGGTTTCAAATTACGGGTTTTGTTCTTTAAGGGTCTTTGCATCATACTGAGGATTTTACAATTTATATAGAGACCCTAAACTTAGACTCTATCTTCATGATGAGTCCGAGCGCGTCGACCAATGTCCTTTCGATTTTTTGATTTCTTTGATATTTTAGATCGCGGACGTCGAGCGCTAACCAACTTGGAACCTGAAAGTATTTCGTAATGAAAATATTAGTTTCATGTTTGTTATCATCAAAACCAAGATTAACAACAAGGTTGAAAACCTTTGGCCAACAATGTTCGAACATAAGATTTTTGGATCGGGAATCTGTCACAATACATCTATATACAAAAGAATTCACAATAATATATTTTGTATGGAATTGTGAATGGGAGTCATGTGAAGTCGGGACATCGATCAATCTTGTTGTCCATACTCATGGTGAATCTTCTAGTGTCGTTGTTTCTTCTTTCAATCCACCCGATCCTTATAGAACAATGATTCTAGATAGTCTTGGTAGTCAATTCCATTTAAATGATAATATTGAGTTAGTTACTGAGACGTCAGTGCCATCAAATACTTCGACAGTTCAAGTCACTGAAGAACAACCTGTGATACAGATTGAATTGCTGAATAAGGAGGCTGTAGAATTTTATGAGATGTTGAAAGCTGTCAATGAACCTTTGTATGGTAATTTTCCTAAATATACAAGATTTTCGGCAATGACGCAACTCCTAAACATCAAGTCCGATTGTAATATAAGCGGGGTTACATTTGATTGGATTACAGGCTTTATCAATGGAATGCTACCTCCAGATAACAAGTTTGAGCCAACTTTTTATCAGCAGGGAACATCATGACTTGTAGCATGTTATAACAGTTATTTTGTTAATGGATATATATTTCACACACTTGAATATTCATCTACAAAGAAGACAATGAATGTCGGGGTCTGCGTCAAAGGGACAACGTATGTTGAATGTGATGTTGACTTTTACGAACTGTTGGAAGAAGTCATAAAATTACAATTATTCGAATGGAAATCAGTTGCCCTTTTTAAATGTCATTGGTTCGATACAAGCTATAGGGGCATGAGAGTTCATACAAAGTATAAACTTGTCGAGGTCAATTACAAATTGAAATTGGCTTCAATGAGCCATTTATATTGGCATCTCAAGCTGAACAAGTATATTATATGCAGTATCCATCTCGAAAGAAATATAGGGCAAATTGGTATGTAATCTGTAAGACTAAAGCCAGAGGAAAAATTGACCCGGTAACTGGAGAGAATGAGCCGACAAATGACATCTATCCAGAAGAGGATCCTTCCAAAATTGAGCGAGTTAATCTAATACTCAAGGATGATAACACAAAGTTAGTTCAATTGGAAGTACAATATGTTGATGATGACGATAATGAAGTTGAGGAAGGATAGAATGATGATAAGAGAGAAGAAGAAGAATTTAAAGATTTCGATACAATAGATCAAGAATAAGAGTATTACACCGATGATGATAATGACGATGATGAATAATTGTAAATGTGAAGTATATCTTCAATTATTAAATCTATCTATTAATATATTATATGTAATCTAATTATACTCATATTTGACCGCTATGGTTCGAGAAGTGCGTGCCCGAGGAGGCATTCCTCGGAGCACTACACCCTCACAATTGCCACCTGCCACCCTTGTAATCCCTTGTCTACACACACCATCCCCCAGGCTTTAGCCACCATCGACCCTTCGTCGAGACCCATCGATATCCCCTCACATGTACCCAATGTCCTTTCGCTGACACCTACTATTCCCCCACCTCCGTCCACCATCCCCCCACTTTCAGCCACCATCTCCGCACTTGATCCTGGCACTAGCCATCCACCTGATCTGACCACCATCCCTTCAGCCAATCCAAGCACATGGACATAAAGACGTAGGCCACGAGGGCCTAATATAATTCTCCCTCCGCACCCGAGGGAGAGTCACATTGACTAGTTAGTGTGCATGAAAGAAGATAAGTAGATGCACTAATTATTCCTTATAATTTATTTATAATTCAATACATCATAATATATAATTGTACTATATTTGGTGAGGGATTGAGCAAGAGGACGATCTAACGATTTATGCATAGGGCATGGCCTACATGGTCTGTCGTGCCCCGTGAGCACATGGATTTATTATGGCGAGAGTTCTCGGTACATATATTTATTAAATTAATGTTATTGTTAGATATCAATAGGTAATAATAAATTTATTTTTTTTGCAGGCTCATTATACATGGTTGGAGGACGAGACCACTTTTGTAGAGAGTGCATGGGAGCGTGTTGCTCGCACTCGTTACAACGGGCTACTTCAGTAGGCCCATAAAATTGTGAAGAGACAGCTGGGGGTCACACACATTGGGGAGACTCAGGTATACGGCCCCGAGTGGATTCCTAGACCCGTGTGGGACCAGCTCATTGAGCGATGGGCCACGCTTGAGTGGCAGGAGGTCTCTCGGACTGCGTCGAGAAATCGCATGTCCAGGGGGGACGGTATGGGGGCACGCCACACTGGTGTCTCCGTGTCTTTTGTGGTGCGTGAGCGTCATATGATATGTATAATTTCCTTACTTTTAATTAAATTATATATTGTGAACAATGACACTAATGTATTTGTTTTCTAATGTTAGACACGGGTGGCGAAGGATGGCACCGTCCAACGCCCCTCGCTGATGGAGGAGTTTGAGCACACTCACCGTCGACGACATGGGGTGGAGGAGTACATCGATAGCGGGGCCGCGATCATCGTTACAAGTATTTATATCTATTCGATTTATGTAATTTTTTTTATTATTATATATATATATATAGTATTTAAAATATAAAAGTGTGTAGGAGACATACACGAGGACCGAGATCGAGCGCAAAGGAACGTCACAGGGTGACTTTGACCCTGTAACATGGGTCGAGGCTGTAGGTGGCTGGGAGCACGGACAAGTTTATTGCTTTTAGACAGTGTCCATGCATGAGCCGTGTTAGGGCCACTTGGGGCACCGACCCCTCCCGTTGCAGGTGAGCGGCCCTCGACATCCCATACGCAGGACCATAGTCGGATACCGAACTTGGAGTTCGAGATTACACAGTGGAGACAGGCAATGGAGGAGTAGAGATGGATGAATGACAAGTTGAGATAGATGATGGATGCGCAAAGACAGATGATGGGGAACATATAGGCGCTCCTAACTTAGATTTCATCTCACTCCGGCAATCATATACCGATGAGGTTCAAGCCGTCCTCGTCGACCCAATCGATGCTCCCAACCCTATCGTTGTCGACTCCACCGCCTCCACCGTAGCCATGAGATATATTTTGGTTTATTGTATTTTGATACTTGTCAGACTCAGTTTGAGGCTTAGATACTTGTTTGTTGTTTACATACTTTAGATTTGATATTTTGATACTTGTTTGCCTCCGTTTGAGGCTTATAGTTGTTTATATACTCGATAGCTATCTATATACTTTAGATTTGATATTTTGATACTTGTTTGCCTCCATTTGAGGCCTATAGTTGTTTATATAGTTTAGTTTTGATATTTGATACTTGTTTGCCTCCATTTAAGGCTTAGATTGATGATACTTAAGTAAATCTTGTATGGTTGGTTGTACTTATATTTGTATGATGTTTTGTGGTTGTAAATTGTGATTGTAAATTATGGTTATAAATAGATTATATCGTGAGAATGTTGTTGTATACATGAATTTTGAAAATTTTGATTTTTTTTCAATTATAGGATATAACGTCAGCGACGGCTTACCCACAGGTGACACTCACTAGGCATTCGCTGAAACTGTATCGTAATTGGCTGATGGCTTCGGTAGCACCAAATATCACGATTGCTAATAATAACACCGACGACTCTAAGCTACGGCAGATAGTTTAATTTTAATGACAACCGCCTAGGCCATCACTGATGTGTTTAAATTAGCGACAGCGCGTGCTATCGCTGATAATTACTTGGGACGGCCTCCCCCTACTGTCACAAATTATCAGAGACGCACACATGAGCAACGACTTTTTGCCACGGCGCGAGCCGTCCATGATAGTCATCACCGACGGTTATGCAACGGCACGAGCCATTGGTGACAGCGACAAATCTAGTAGTGGAGCACCATTCAGGGCAAGAGGCTACCTGGGAGGTAGAACGAGATATGAGGGTAAACTACCCCTTTCTAGTTGAGGATTTGATAAGTCTCTAATAGCTTTTGCTAAAATTTGAGGATGAATTTTCCTTAAGGGGGGAAGATTGTAATACTCGCAATTTTAATGAAAATTTTATCTCTTGTTTTAGCGGGATATTCCGGAGGCGCGTCGGAGTGGGTCGAGCAAATCGTCAAAAGGTGTTGGCCGAAGGTTTTCAACCTTGGGAATAAGCTAGGTTTTGATGATAACAAATATGGAACTAATGATTTCATGGAGAATTATTTTCAGGTTCCATATCGATTAACACACGATATTTATGATCAAAAATATCGGAGAAATTAGAAAATCGGAAGGACGTTGATCAACGCGCTCATATTCATCGGAAAGATTGAGTCTAGGTTTAGGGTGTCTAGATGCAAAGACACCTAAGGAACCAAACTAGTAATCCAAAACCTGAACCGAAGAAAGAACCCAACTGATACTAAATGAGAAAGTATAGGTACTATAGCCAAGTACCGGTACTTTGCGGCTGATCGACTGACGATCGACTGCCAAGGGTTCTAAAGCCACCGAAGGCCTTCGGTAGATGACCGGTCACTTGGGCGGTCGACTGGCCATCGACCGACCACTGATCGGGCGGCGCGAACGGATAGAAAATCGCCCGTTGGGACGAGGTGTCTTGGCCTCTCTCTTCGTGGCTTATAAATACAATCCATGAGAGCCTTCCTTACCAACCCTTGAGCCTATTGAGACATCTTTTACACCCTTTAAACCTTCATTGCACCACTTCTTTTGTGAAACCCTAGTTTGATATCTCAACTCCTTGATATATAGCCTTCAAGCTTCGTCGATTCATCATGTTAAGGCATCAAGAGGACTAGGGAGTTTCTGTTGGAGCTAAGTATTTGTTGATTGATTTATTTGCTCCATTGTTTGTGTACATTATTGTTACTTACATTGTATTTGAGGTTGTGAAAACCTAGGTTGATAGCTCTTGTATGGTTGGTGGTTGCCTTGGTGTTAGGGCTTAATTCCAACAGTGTAAATGTAGTTTGCTATGATTAGTTGAGTTGTTCTTAAGGTTGAGGTGGGAGAGTGCTCTCGGTAGGAAGGAGGGATACTTCCACGTGTGGAAGTGCCTTCGGTTTAAGAGCGGAGATTTTCCGATGTAAATTCATCATTGTAAGGAAACTAATTAATCTAGTTAAACTAGTTTGGAAATCCTAAGTGGGGTGCTTAGGTAGTGGAGTAGACATTGGGGCCGAACCACTATAAATCTATTTGTGTTAGCATTGCATTCTTGTTCTTGTTTTATTGTCTTATTTATTGCTTCCACTTGCTATTCGAATTGGTGTATTGTCTACGTTATGAGAAATGATTAAAACCGATAAATCAAATTTAGGCAACAAGGTTAGATAACACACTATTCACCCCCCCCCCCTCTAGTGTAGGCCATTTCACCACCATTTGGTATCAAAGAGCGTGGGTCGTAGATTGAGATTTTACCATCTCCTCTACATCTAGTCTTGATCTGAAAATAGCACTAGAGTTGGTAGCGTGTATACCACCTAGGTTCGGTGAGTCTAACTTTGGTCTTTGGAAGAGTAGAATATATACATTCCTAAAGACACAACATTTAGATGTGTTTAACATGGAAAATATTCGATATATTGAACCTAAGGAAAACATGAATGCTTGGACCAAAGAACAAATTGATATGTTTTAGTTAAATGTTAAAGCTACGAATTGCATATTTTGTTCATTGGAAAATTGCATCTTTGAAAAGGTCATGCATTGCACTTCCACATTTGATATTTAGGCTAGTTTAAACATGCTATATGATTATGCCAAGAACGAAGAGATTGGCACTTCTAATGAAGGTAGTGATGACAATGGTCATTCACCTACCCCTAATCTTGCTTTTGATGCCCATGGCTCTTCTAGTCAAAGGAGTAGCTCCAAGAGCCGAAAAAGGAAGGTAGTGTGTCATGCATGCAAGGAAAAGGGGCACGTAAAGAAAAATTGCCCTTCCTTGAAGAACAAGGCATGGAAGAGGTCAAATGCTTCCACATCATCATCTCACTCAAGTGAAGCATCCTCTTGCAATGGCTATGAAGCTAATTCAAAAGACTCCCTCATGAATGCTAATGATGAGGTACACTTTTCTTATAGTCATGTTAACAATAATGGTAGTATCAACTCATCCAGTTCTCATGACATGCTTTATGATGATGAATGTAAAAACATGTTTGCCTTGCTTGTTAAAAAAGATAAAGAAAACAAAAAATTGAAGAAAGTAAACTTAGTGTTAGATCTCACTTACATTATGTAAAATTAAAAAACGAGAAGCTAAAAATTAGTGTCTCTAATCCATGTCATGATGTTTTAAGTATTGACACTAAGGATTTGAAAAACAAAAATGACATTTTAAAGAACGAAAATAGCATGTTGAAAACTCAATTGCATGCTATTCATAAATCCATGAACGACTTAAAAAATAAGGTTATTTTTCTACATAAGAAAGTTAATAATTTATCTATTAATTCATCCTCTTAGCAAGCATGCTCATGCACATCATCATCTTTATGTCAAGCATTCTAACATTAAACCTCACGAAAAGATTAATGGTCATTGCTTTTGTTGTGGTATCTTCGGCCACACGATTTATGATTGTGCTTTTAAAAGAAATCCAAGTGTTGTCATTTGTCATTTGATAAGAAAAGACACTTTGGATTCCTAGGCTAACTCACCCCCATGGACCCAAAGCCATTTGGGTACCAAAGGTTTCTTGTTCTTTTGTAAGGGGAGCTACCACACAAGGTTGAAAGAATTGAACATGCTGAACATAAAATGCTGAGAATTTAGGATGCTATTGATACAATTCAGCATGCTGCATTGTTGGGTATTCGTCATTTCATTGAGTTACAAACTTTATTTACAACTTTAGAGTGTCAGTTTATTATCTTGCATTGAGTTACAAACTTGGTATTCCTCATTTCATTGCCTCATTGTTTCTTTTGTTTTTACATGCAGGTAAAAAGGATGAAGTGCAAGGATCAGCATTTTGGAAAAAATTATCTTATGTATATTTGAAACTTTGAATCTTTGAAACAATATAAATATTTGAATAGCACAATGTATTTCGAAATTACTTGTATACAATGGTTTCTTATGTGTGTGGATTTTAATGATGTGTGATTTCAAAAATTATTTTTAAGATTTCGTGTGAATTATCAAATTACTTATATGTGATTTCATGATTTAAGGATTGATCAGGTACACAATAATGAGCAATTGGTAGATTATGTTGGTAATTCCAACGGATATACCAACAAAAATTATTTGTTGGTCATACCAACGCTAGCGGATATTGTTGGTATTACCGATAGATATGTATCCGTTGGTATTATCAACAGATATATCCGTTGGTATTACCAACAGATATATTTCTGTTGGTAATATTGGCAGATATTTATCCGTTGGTAATACCAACAGAAACATATCTGTCGGTAATACCAACGAATATGTCTCCGTCGGTATTACAAATAAAATAAAATATCTGATAGTAATACTGACAAATTAATTAAAATCTGTCGGTATTACCGAGGAGCCTTTTACCGATGGATTTTACCGATAGATACTCCATCGGTAATAATATTACCGACGAATTTGGTCCATTGGTGATACCCTGTTTTCTTGTAGTGTTGGCAGCTACATCCAATGGGCATTTTTTTGCCCGATGGGGACACTCGGTCGCATGCCAGTCGATCGTCGATTGACCAACTGTTCGACCGCGGCAATCTACCGCTTTTGGGCACACTTCGATCGACCGAATTGGCTACTGCCAATTTTTGGCTTCATTCGATCGACCGACCGGTCGACCAAACTTGGGCTAAGCCTATTTCTTCGAGTTTTCTTCTTGCGCGCCTCGCTTCCGGGTTCCGTTACAAAGTCTTGACTTGGATAATATTACAATTTGGCTTGGGATATATACCTAGAGACATATTACTTGAATTCTATTTCTAACTCTAGATTTTCTACTCGATCTATGACGGAGCCATTTTTGTCGGTTCTTGTTTTTCTCCGAACGAACTTCCCACGCATATTGTAACCTCAACCTGAGATCAAACACTTGATGAACTCATTAGAATAAGTTTGTTATCATCAAAATCAAGATGATGATCAAGGTTGAAAACCATAGGCCAACACATTGGTATTCACATGATTGTGGTATTCATTCCACATTCAGTTTGCATAGGTTGGTAGGCTTCAGAGTACGGACGTGTACTCTGGCCAAATTTTGGGGTGTGATAGATGTTCTTTAATATAATATTAAGAAAAATGTAAGTTACACAAAAATAGTTAATGCTATTGTTAAAATCAGATATAAAGAAAAACTGCACCAATTATGATTAAATAATATGATTAAGTTAGAAGACTAAATCTTAAAAATTCAACATGTAAATATATGCATATGAAAAATTTAATAAAATATCTATAATAATTATAATAATATATATTCTAGATTGGCAAATGTACGTTAATGCATGTTTGAACGATGATATTAGTCCCTTATGTCATTATGTGTGCATACTTTGCTTCAAAGTCTATCATTTATTGTGTTTATACAAAAATTAGATTTCATAAATTTCAACTGAAAGCCTATAAAACATGTTCCTCGTATTAAAGGCTTGTTTTGCGTTAACACGACTATTCTATATTTATATTACCCAAATAGAAGGATAATAAGTCACTGAAAATAGAAATAATCTTTTGACTAAAACACTTGATCAACATGGATGCAAGGAGCTTTTTTCTAAGACTATTCACTATTTTTTTCTTCTTATCTATGTCATTGATTTCATCTCCAATAGTATCGACTACTGAGATCGCTTCTACATCACCACTCTCGATATGATTTCAAAAATGTTTTTGATTTTGATTTTCGATCTCTTCGGACCTTGGTGGCTTAAAACGGGCCTGAGGGACCTTATGGTTCTAACCCGTAGGCTCATTGTGACATTTCGATTTTCAACCAATAGGATGGGTTGGAGATCTTACTTTTCAAAAATTTATATTTTGAAATCTCTCGATTCATTTCGGACTCATGATAATTTACCTTGAAACGGATTTCAAACTATTTAACAAAGTGAACTCTGAAAATGATACTTGATTTTTCTCTTTGCTATTTGGTTTGGTTGCTTTCTAGTAGCTTTAGTTTCATTAAATCTACTAATGAAGTCTACTTATAAATTGAGAATGTTAATGAAAAGCTATGCTATCATGAAGAAAATTGGAAAGTAAATGAAAAGTTTGGGAAAAATTTTCTAGAATGATGTATGATTTTGTTTTTGCAAAAATCATATTATAATACTTGAATATTCATGCATTAATGATGTCTCTATACTCATGATTAATTTTGCATGATAGATCTATGAAATTTCATTAGTAGGTAAAATTTCGATACTTAGGCAATTTCATGATGCTGATATTGAATAAAATTGGACTACGATAAAATTCCTTATTAGAGACCTCATTTTGAATAAATAATTGTAAATATGTTTAGATACACATATGACATAATTCTAGGTGTTCAAACTTGAAAATTCATATGTAGATGAACAAATTCATTACTAGATCACTTTAGAGGACTTAAACTTGAAAAAGTTTGACCCAAGTCAACAAATCGACTTGGACACTTCATTTTAAGTCCAAACTTCATAAACATGTTTAGGAATAGGTAATGATAACATGCCAACGTTCAAATTTTCAATTTGTAAGCGTAATGAGGCATTTTCTATCACGTCCCAAAAACCAAGTCACGCGATCGACCGGACTGGGGACAAGCACCCCGAAGCCTAGACCACATAACCACATCATGCATGTGAAATATCAACTCAGATTAACACAAACACAAATATTCAATTATAGAAGGTAGCAATCCACATACTAGACCAAATGCATAAAGCTACATAACTAAGGTTCAAGTGTTAATACTATACAAGGTTCACATGCTCGAAAACAAACTACATGACTCGACCAAGACTCGACTACACCAACGGGTTTCACAAGATCGCCACCAGAGTCTGCCGCCACCAACCGCGCCATACGTCAATGATCACTCTACAAAACAAGGCCAAGAAAAGAATAGTGAGTTCAAAAGAACTCAGTGAGTGGCCGTTCGGCCATCACCAAGCTAAACCACATGAATAAATACATTAAATAATTTATTGCTCATTCAACTGATATGAAACATAACAATGATTTCCATTAGTCATCTCGTGCGCTACATGCACCACTCAGCCCGATCCGGCCCAAATGAACCAACCTCAAAATAGTCGCCTACAACTCGTAGGTTGCTCACTAGGCTGGCCACCCTAGCGAACTCCCTGCCTCGGTCTCACTGAGCTAGGAAGGACCTTTAGTATCAGTGCCCAAAACATGGTCGGGAAAGGCCCTCTGAATAATGCCACTCGGGTCAGTCGTCGACGTGGCTCACCAACGTATATCTCGACCTTGAATCAACTCGTGTGCACTGCACACCACTCGGCCATCACATGTACATCCACAAACATGCCCACTAAGTGGACTAATTTACATATCTATAAAGAGGTGGATTACTCGAGTAGATACGACATAATGTACATTTCTCAGTGCTCGCTCGGTAGCACCCGCTCGGCCACCACTCTGCCCAATTTATTATTCACCGCCATATCACCCACCGTTAACACCTCAATAGTTTACCTTACCATTTTCTATTCAATGGAATTTAACATCCGTGGCAGGTCGTCATGTAGCGAAAATACCAACGTTCTGTCGAATAGTTTCCGCACGACGTACCTTTCCGCCACCGCCATTTCTCGTTCGAAATCTCATCCGAACTCGCAAAAATTCCCAAACAAAGTAAAGGGATGCCATATCTACCATATCTCATATTTCTATTTTACCCAAGCATCGTGGAAATTTTAGCCTGTAAGCCAAAATTTCAGCCCACTATAGTGTGACATTCCCTCATTTTCATCCGAGAGCATATACTCTCTCGCGAGGGTGGAAATAACCAATTAACCTGATGTTCTTTTAGGTTCAACTAATAACATCCATGACAACCCATGAGGTGACATCCCGGACTCGCAACTCGACCAATTCAACAAGCAAGCCGTAAATTTCAGCCTACTTTACCAGTCCGGTTACAACACGTACACAATTGAACATCACTCGATATGGTACTCACAATTCATACAATATCTTGTACATAAAGATCGATATACTACACTGGCAGTTTACAGCATGTATAAAATGAATCTAGCGCGTATAGAAATAACTTCAGCATGTATATCTTACCACAACATCAATTTCAGCCTAACTTATCATACTATGAAAAATTCAGATTAAAGCGTATGATATACTCCACAAATTTTCATATGAATGTATGCTAAGTGTTCATCAAACCATGTCATCTACGCATATAATTTCAGCATTTCAGTGTACTCACAATCTCAAGAATATAAGCTAGAACATGAACATTGGACTTGCTTGGCCTACAAATTGTGTTACTATTATCAAAATGTGTATGGTGCACTTTTGGAAGTCTTCAGAATCGATCAAGATAAAGATGTCAATTGTGAGAGCACCAAATATTTTCATGCTTAATGATAAATGTGATACCATGGGAAATGGTCATCATGGATCAGCATAAACCAGCATGAACAATGATTCCTTATGAATTTTCCATTTTTCCATAATTTTTTCTTATCTTGGATGTAATTTCTTATTAACCTGCCACCTTCTTGATTTATATTGCAACAATACTTTTTTAAAAGCAGTACCATAATCAAATATCTCATGTATGTTTCTTTGACCAAACAACACGGTCTTCCAAAAGTTATGCACTTTCTTAATCCAAATACAAAGATCAAATGTATTGACACCTGAAACATCCAAGTTCAATAGAACAATAGAAGTGCTCAAGGGCCAAAGCAGAGAAGCCCGAAAGGTCTTCACACATGCATCCGAACAACAAGAATTTCTCCATTAAACAAAGTCCAGATTGGTCACAGTAAAAATAAGAACTCCAGCACTAAATCCAACAACTAAATAAAGCCCCGAATATTTATATATACACCACACAAACCAAACAAACAATAAAACCAGTTCATCCTCACCAAGATCATTCTAATATGCGTCCCACATTCAAATAGCAAAAACGACACGCAATCAAAAAGGGGAAACAAAATGGAGGGGGAAAAATAAATAGCGGCACCAGATTTGACTTCCACTAGAGCCAAGATCGACCCATTCTCAAGAGAGAAATCAACATACTCAAACATAAACCTTCAATAAAATCACAGATTCTGTAAATCTATCACGAGGAAGAAACCCAATCTAACCACTCACTTGGGGAGGGAATCAAGGAGAAGAAGACGATGACGACGCCTCGCGATGACGGCAACCGGCGACGGCGAAGATCTGATCACAAGGGAGTAGCCCCTCCTCCCTCTTGTCTTGGGCGACGGTTGGCTCTTCCTAGAGCAGTCCCGTCGACCAAGGCCACATATGGAATTATATTATTTTTTTGAAATTTACCTATTTGCCCCTCTTGACTTAAGTGAACCATATATCGGTCTATACTCGTCCGAATCGAGTTCCAATCGGACCCCCGGACTCACATCAAATCTCCAAACCAACTTAAGTAACATAATTTTACTCACGCATGAGGTTTGTATTTTAATTTGCGCCTTCCAACGATTTACTCGGCCTCCCTCCGACGCACATCTCGGCTTTGCCGTGGAAGCCAAAATAAATTAGTTAAAATTTTAAATTTTAATTATTTTTTTCGCGGGCATTACATTTTCTATTTTCAATGAGTCATTCAAATTTTGTAGATCTATATTTTTCTTTTCTAAGAAATATTTATCATTTTCTAGAAGTTCAACCTTCATTCTTGACTCATTACAAGAAAGCAAAACATCATCATTATCTTGTTCTAGCATTTTACTTTCCTTTTTAAGTGCCTAGAATCTTTTTCTAACACTACTAAATTCTTCATACATATGCTCAATTTCATTTTCTAATTCTACTTGTGTAAAGATATTACCACCTATAGTAATAGTGGGTACCTCAATATCCTTCATCATGAAACAAAGGTTTGCATTCTCCCTTGAACTTTCTTCCCCACTTGAAGGTGGTGATGACTCGCTTACATCCCAAGTAGCCATTAGTGCTTTCTTCTTCATCCTTTTTCCTTTATTTGTCTTTGTGCATGATGAGGAGGTGAGCTTGGTCTTAGGACAATCGCTCTCCAAGTGTCCGGGATTGTTGCATTGGAAGCACATGATTCTATTTTTGCCCTTCTTCTTCTTGAGAGGCTTTCCCATTAGCTCCATCAACATCCGTCCGAGATGAATCATATCTTCGTGGTACTCTGATCCTTCATTCTCCGATGATGATGATGATGATGATGATGTCCTATCACCAAATGATGCTTTTAAGACAATATTCTTGCCTTTGGGGGCATCTTCCTCATCGGTCATGAGGGAACCAATGAGTTCGGTGATCTTCATGGTGCCAAGACTCTTGGCCTCCATGATAGCAACCCCCTTTGGCTCCCATGCTTTGGGAAGTGATCGAAGAAACTTCCTCACTTTTTCTTCCTCTTGTATGACCCTTCCAAGGTTAGTTAAAGCATTGACAATATTTTGAAAATGGGTATACATTTGATCTATGTTCTCATGAGTATGCATTTTAAAGAGTTCATAGTCATGCATAAGCAAATTTATTTTGGACTCTTTAACTTGGGAAGTTCCCTCATGGGTAGTTTCTAAAACTTGCCAAATATCAAAAACAGATTTACAACATGATATTCTATTGTACTCATTTATAGATAAACCATAATGTAATGCATTCACTGCTTTGGCAATTGAATTAAACAATTTAATCTCTTCTCGAGACCAATCATCCATGTTCGTGGAGGGTAGCTCATAATTAACATGAATAGTTCTCCAAGCATCTAATCCTAGGGATTGCCAGAAAATACTCATCCTAGTTTTCCAATAGGGATAATTGTTTCCATCAAAAAGAGGTGGTGCATGAGTTGAAAACCCTTGACCTAGTGTGATACTAGAATCCATAAGTGTAGGTTAGATGGTTAAACCTATTTCGACAATCTTGCTGTCATACTAATTCTTGAGTGACTACCCACACTAGAAAGGGGGGTTGAATAGTGTTGGTTTAATTTTAACTTCAATTCAATTTTTTTTAAAATCAATTTCAACTTTAACCGAAACTAAGTGCAACTAAATGATATTCGTTAGCAAGTATGAAAAGCAATTATAAGCAATCAAACAAGGCAATGCAAACACAAGAGATTATAGTGGTTCGGCCAACACCGCCTACTCTACTATCTTGGCTCCCCACCATGGATTTCTAACCAACTCCTTTATAGATAATGTGTTTCCCTTTGAATACAACCGAGGACTCACTTCTCAACTCTTTGAGAATGCTTCACACCTATTCTCCTAGGCAAAACACAATTCTACAAATGAAACCCTAAGTTATTTAACCTAGCACACCTAACAAGCTAACAATGGAAACCTAGTTTAGTAACAAGAAAAATAACAACAAATGAGCTAATAATTAAACCACACAAGTGAGCTCTCTTGCAAAGTCTTCAAAGCCTCCAACTCGTGAAGATGTAGAGCTCGAAGTGAAGCCGGAGATGAGGCAAAAAGAATGCTTCGAGTTGATGAACGATCGTCGAAGCTTGCGCGATGAAATCCACTTGGGATGGCTCAAGAACACTCTAGAAGATCTTCAATGAATGGCTAAGAGGCTCTTAGAAGGCTGCTGAGGGGTATTTATAACCCCTCACTTGGCAGCTCCACCCAACGGGCATTTTTTTGCTCGATGGGGACTCCCGGTCACTTGTCGACCGATCGTTGATCGACCGACTGATCGACCGCCCAAGCAACCACGGTAATCTGCCACGTTTGGGCACACTTCGGTCGACCAAATTGGCTACTGCCAATTTTTGGCTTCATTCGGTCCACCAAACCTGGGCTAAGAGTATTTCTTGGAGTTTTCTTCTTGCGCGCTTCGCTTCCGGGTTCTGTTACCAAGTCTTGACTTGGATAATATTAGAATTAGGCTTGGGATATATACCTAGAGACATATTACATGAATTCTATTTATAACTCTAGATTTTCTACTCGATCTATGACGGAGACATTTTTGTCGATTCTTGTTTTTCACCGAATGAACTTCCCACGCATATCGTAACCTCAACCTGAGATCAAACACTTGATGAACTCATTAGAATAAGTTTGTTATCATCAAAATCAAGATGATGACCAAGGTTGAAAACCTTAGGCCAACACATTGGTATTCACATGATTGTGGTATTCATTCCACATTCAGTTTGCATAGGTTGGTAGGCTTCGGAGTACGGACGTGTACTCCGACCGAATTTTGGGGTGTGATAGATGTTCTTTAATAATAATATTAAGAATAATGTAAGTTACACAAAAATAGTTAATGCTATTTTTTATATCATATATAAATAAAAACCGCACCAATTATGATTAAATAATATGATTAATTTAGAAGACTAAATCTTAAAATTTTGACATTTAAATATATGCATATGAAAACTTTAATAAAATATCTATAATAATTATAATAACATATATTCTAGATTGGCTAATGTATGTTAATCCATGTTTGAACGATGATATTATTCCCTTATGTCATTATGTGTGCATACTTTGCTTCAAAGTCTATCATTTATTGTGTTTATACAAAAATTAGATTTCATAAATTTCAACTGAAAGCCTATAAAACACGTTCCAATTATGATGTTCTTTATACTCCGGCCGGTCACGTGACCGTGGATTTTGGGGCGTGATAGATGTTCTTTAATAATAATATTAAGAATAATGCAAGTTACACAAAAGTAGTTAATGCTATTATTCAAATCATATATAAAGAAAAACTGCACCAATTATGATTAAATAATATGATTAAGTTAGAAGACTAAATCTTAAAAATTCAACATGTAAATATATGCATATGAAAAATTTAATAAAATATCTATAATAATATAATAACATATATTCTAGATTGGCAAATGTGTGTTAATCCATGTTTGAACAGTGGTATTATTCCCTTATCTTATTATGTGTGCATACTTTGCTTCAAAGTCTATCATTTATTGTGTTTGTACAAAAATTAGATTTCATAAATTTTAACTGAAAGCCTATAAAACACGTTCCTGGTATTATAGGCTTGCTTTGCGTTAACACAACTATTCTATATTTATATTACCCAAATAGAGGGATATTGAGTCATTGAAAATAGAAATAATCTTTTGACTAAAACACTTGATCAACATGGATGCAAGGAGCCTTTTTCTAAGTCTATTAACTATTCTTTTCTTCTTATCTATGTCACTCATTTCATCTCCAGTAGTAGCGACTTGTGAGATCGCTCCTACATCACCAACAAATTATGATGAGTTGATTTTACAAATTCCCGATTATGAGATGGATGTCCAGAGACATTAATCCATTCTTCAGGACGAAAAAAACATAACCTGTAACGTTATGATCAATCATAGATATCAAACAGTATCAAAAAAATCTCAACAACCAATATTTATTCTACACAATTCATAGATATCAGATAGTACCAAAAAATTTCAATTGGAAAAAATCACATAAGCAATAGTTGACTTCATTCCCTCTTAATGTAGTGAATTATTTTCTGTGGGGCTAATAAAGAACAAGCTAAAGATAAACAAATAAAATAAATTCAATGGCCGATTCAGTAACTCCTATTTCGAAATCTCATCATATCCTACATGAAATTAAAGCTTCATAAATTATAATTAAGTAGTTTATCTTGATTGGAGAGGTAGCCCCGCAAACCCAACAAGCATGGGGCATAGGAGCTGCTCTCACCTAGCACAAAGAATATCAGCATAAATTTGAATATAACATGCAAACATAAAAAGAGAATAAATGAATGGACAATAATATTTTAAAATTTGTAGCAATATTCAAAGTTTAAGGACATACCAAAAATAAATGGTAATCAACATAAATGTCCACCTGGGTAACATTAAAAGAGATAACATACTAGATCTTTCAGAGATGTAAAAGATACGTCTTTCTAAAGAAATAAAAAATTAGGAAATTAAGAAAGTTTTGTTGAGCAGTTCAAAATAGTTAAAAACACTTTACCCAAAATGTACACATCATTGAATTCAATAGTTCGTACTTTAAAATGTAAAGGTTTTGCATTGGGTACATCTCCAATTTCAGAGTTCTCCTGCAAAAGTCATCAAGTAAAAAAAAAAGAAAATGGATCAATAACAAGAATGTAACCTGCAATAAATGGCACATTGCTCCAGAATATTAGATGGAAAAGTGAACAAATACTTATGTGTGAGTAGCTGCATCAAGTAAGACCAGATGACATACAAGTGATCTTCATAATTATCAAATTAGCACAATGAACATTGTCCCATAATCACAATAAGCACTCTTCAATTGAAAAAAAAAAAACTACAATAAAATAGTCCATGTGCAAAGAAATATTTTTGTTGCCACCCAATGATTATACATAATTCCTTGCTCTTCAGAATCAAACATATGGTTAGAGAGTTTTACTAGCTAATTGATTTAGAACTCTAATAATTGATATTAAATAAGCACCTAAAATTTTAAAATGAATGAATGAAAGAAAAAAAAAAGAGAGAGAGAGAGAAAAAAAGTAGCCATCATGCTTTACATCGCAGTTAGTGGTATCTTCAAGAATATTAAGTAGAAAACCTACTCAAATGCAATAGAATAGTGTTGTCAGTCTCAAGTTACACCTTTGGAAATAAAAAAACAAGCCAAGTAACTTGACTTCCACAACAGATAGCACTATAATAGGAGACAAATGTACCTCGAGCAATTCAAACATTGCTTTAATATCTATAAGGCACTGCCTTGTCTCTCGATACACACTTCAAAGGAAATTTAGAGGCAAAGAAAGCTGGAAGAGAAGCCCATTAACCATAACCTGAAAAGAAATAGAAAATATGAACTATTAGAATAAATTGTCTAGAGAGAACATATGTGAGTGAAACAAGTGATATAGAAAAAAGAACTTAAAATCAGATCCTAAATATGTAGATGTTCAAATTCAAAGAGAAAAGAATTAGTTATAGGAACATAAAAGGCATTAAAAACTGTAGCTGATCATTAGTCAACTCTGGAACTACATATTTATTGTTACTATCAGCACCGTAAGCATGAAATAGAATCGGACTAATAATTAGATTTTGATGAAGAGATCAACAAGTCTCCTTAGTCTCAAGCTTCCCAATTTCTATTCTCTAGAGTTAGTGTTGAGTGCTTATTCAGTTAGTGGGAGGAAGAGAACAGAGAGTGTCAGAAGGAGACTTAGAGAAGTAATAGGTTTTGTATGCCTTTTAGAAGATAAGGCCTCCAAGGAAAATCAGTGGCATACAATTTGGTTTAGATTAGTTACAATCAAAACTTAGAAGAAACAATAAATTCAGGACTAGTCAATCAAAACTTAGAAGAAACAACAAATTCAGGTTTATGGTCTGTGCATACTAGTGAAGTGCATAAGTTGCTTGTCCAAGAGGGGGATGCTAGAATACAAGACATAAATTGAGTTCGCCATGTAAAATAATTGTGACCCACTATTAAAGTTACTTCAATTATACCCTTATTTTATTAAAAAGTCTTATGCCCTTTTATTTGAGAAAGGATGCAATTTCAAATATAGGAGTGTAATTTCAAATGAAGGGGTATGTGGCTTTTTAAAAGGGTGCAATAAGTGGATATGTGTCTTTTGAAGAGTTATTCCATCATTCTATAAATATCATCTTCTTTGATGGAAAGAAGATGTAAGTTTTTTGTGAAAATAAGTGAAGGCAAGAGGGTCTCTAGTTTACAAGTGAAGTTTGTGATTCCCATTAATTCCAAACATTGTGGTCTTGGATAGACTACAAAAGGTTTCTACACATGTTGGTGCTTGGACGCACGGTATCATACTATGGCCAGAGGTATGTTCTTGGTGTTCTTCCACATTTAATTATTAATGTAGTATTTCCTACATTTGGTATCAGAGCATTAAGATCTCTGGTCTAGTTATTTATGAAATTTCGCATTTGGTGCTACTGCTTGTCCTGTAGCCGGAGCCACGAATCATAGCCATGATGGGTGGCATGCATGCATGCATACGGCATTGTTGTCCATGTGTGCATCTGGGGATGCTCTTCCAGTGAGGTTGACGTACTTGACGACGTGGTCGATGTCTTCTTCTCACAATCGACATTCTGGTGCAGTCTATTTGGTGGACATAAAGCCGACGGCTAATTGTCCATGAGGAGAGGCTGCTTGTGTCAACATGCACACAGAGAAGAGTCAAGGACGAGCGGCTTCAGCGTAAGAGAAGATCTTCTTGTTGGCCTAAGGTTTTCAACCTTGGTCTTAATCTTGGTGTTGATGATAACAAACATGGAACTAATGAATTCATGGAGAAATATTTTCAGATTCTAAGTCGGTTAGCGCATGACATCCCCGATCGAAAAAATCGAAAAAATTAGAAAAATAGGAGAAAAAAGACAAGTATAGGTTGGGTCTCAACCTTACATATGCTTACCCACGGCCATGACTGAATAACCAATCAAATAATTCTCGTTAGGATTGTTCTTCTTTCATGCAGTAGGTTGGTTGATGACGAAAATGTTTTATCATCTAAAGCTCTCAGCTAAGTCAAAGTTGGTCCTCTAAAGTTCTCAGCTTACGTCCAAGAAATCTTTACAGAGTAGTCATCAATATCCATGCTAAGTAAAAAAGAGGGGGCAATCAGCGTACTAGGAATTGTTGTCTAGATAACCAAGGAGAAAAATAAGATTGAATGATCTTATAGTCATGTCTTTAAATTGAATGATCTTATAGTCATTTCGGTTCTTTAATATCAAACACATGTTTATCTCTTTCTTGATTACTTTCTCTAATCAATAGCATCATCACAACATCCTTTAAATTGTGTTTATTTCTGTGTATCGGGAACTGTTGCTTGTTTTCTTCTATATATTCTTGATTATATAGTTTAGAGTTAGATTAAGAAAACGGAAGCAATTGAGTAACTAGGCAATAGACACACAGGTTTATTGTGTGTGAAGAATGTGATCAGGTTTAGTTCTGAAATGTTTAAATTTATATTTATTGAGTTATGTTTTAAAGTTTAAACCTATGTTTATTGAAAAAGAAACAAAATTTAATGTTATATATTGGTCGACATCACTAATCACATTATATATGTAGATGTCGCGAGCCCCAGACTATCGTTCTAGGGCTCATCGAGCAAGACTAGCTTCGCCGCCGCCGTCCCCCGAGATAGCTCCGAACCCTACCACCACAACCACCACCACCACCACCACCAGCCGAGACATCAGGACCTTCAACGTCTGCAGTTCCACCACCACCACCATCGGCCTCAGAGGCTCAAAGTCGTCGTAGGCCTCGTGGGCCTAATCGGGGGCTTATGTACCATCATCGACCGACTAGCGTCGGCGAATATCGCTGCACGGTCTAAAGTAAGTATGAAAGTTTATTTATTATACTTGTTAATTAATTATTGCTACTTATGTTGTTATACTTGAGTTGTAGATTCGAGCAGGACGATGTTGCACGTAGTATCACTGCTATTATCAAGAGCTTCTTCTGGGAGCCGTGGCGTTCATGGACCCATGTCTTGGATCATAATCGAGATTTATTATGGTCCGAATTCGAGGTACGTAGTTTATTAATTTTTGATATTGTAACTAATTAATACGTGGACTCAAATGTTATTATGTTTGTTGGATTTTATACCATGAAGTATCAAAATATTTTGATACTATAGCAAAGCCCACGCTAATATTTCTATTTAATTCAACTGTGTATTAACTGAATCATGAACTGTAATTAAGTGGATTCTTTGTTTTCTTTTCATTCTATTTCATGTACCTTTCTACTGAGTGGTAGTGGGAACTGAGTTCCAAATAGAAGTTGACATGGTACAGAATCATTGAGGAATTTAGAGGGTTTAGAAAGCATAGGTTGATAGGGTCAATCCTAGTACACTGATAAAATTGCTTTACTGTAATTTAGCGTATGTGTTATTTTAACGTGGCTTCTTTTATCTAAAGCTTTACTATAATTTATAATGGAGCAGTACATTTCACCTTCTTGTAATGAAGGTGGCTTGCTGCTTCCCTTGTTAGGAGGGGAAGCTGTGATTGGAAAAAAAAGAGAGACAAGGAAGAACAGGGCCCATTCTAGCCAACAATTTTCTTTGGTCTACCAAACACAAAGAGGGACACCACTTGCTTTACTCTTGCCTCTTTAATCATATGCACATTGGACCCAAACTTTGAAGTTTCATTCAACTGGAAGGGGTTTCATCATTGCAGCATCCACTGCTTTATTTACCATGTGCTCTTGTAGACCCACCGAGAGGATCAAGTTCATAGATGAACAAATTATGTTGGCCTTCTTACAAGTTACAAGGAATTCTCTTGATAACTAGCAATACATGCTTGTAAATATTTTATAACAATCCCTACTATATTTTTTCTTAATCCATTTCAGCAACAATCCTACTACTTCTGTTTGATATCAGTTCACAGCCCACACTAATGTGTTGTATTAGAGCTGAGAACTTTTATATATGAGAACTCTTGCCAATGTATATTTCTAGCATCTACTTTTGCTCACTACAAGAAATACTACATTTCCTGGGGGCCGCGACCCCGATTAAAACTAGCCAAGGCCCCCAATAAAACCTTTTAGTGAGGGCCTCCCTGCCCCCAAATGTCATCAAGAAATCCGACCTTTACCGAAGGTTAGCGAGTGGCCCCCGTAAAATATATCTTTTCCGTGGGGCCACGGCACCCGGGAAATATATCTTTCCTGGGTCCGCGGCCCCCGGGAAAAGTATCTTTTGTCGAGAGCCGACATCCTCAGGAATGATACTACATTACGCAAAACATTAAGAAAGTCTAATTGCGAAGGAAAATAGTGAACTAACTTAAAACACTTCATTTTGTTCATTCATCTAACAATAGAACACTAGTTTCTTGAAACAGGCTCAAAGATTTGAAACACCGAATGAACATAAATAAGCTAGGAAAGAATCATGAGATGCCAAGTATATTAATGTCACGTCCCGACTCAGGGTACGCGTGACCGGCCAGGGTACGAGTCAGTACCCCGAAGCTTACCCTATGCACTGACCAACAATTCATAGAACAATAACCACAATAACATCAAGTCGAAAACAAAAGCAAGAATACCAACTTTATTAACTGTTCGAAATCAGTTTAATCAGACCATGTTCTAAATCATCACAAGTTTTAAATAATATCCAAAGGTTTTCCAAATAAAACATCAAAAAGTTTTTACAGAAATAATATAGTGCATACATGATACACCAACTCTATTAGACACGACTACGACTAACAACTGCCAGCTATGAGATCTGCACCCACGCCTGCTCTGCAGCACACCATGCCACCAAGCCGTACCTCACTGGTCGGGCTCTACAAAACAACAATAAAGGAAACCGAGAGTTCACGAGGAACTCAGTGAGCAGTTCTTTCGAACCTCCACTCAAAACCTCGGCAATAACATATATAAGGAATTTATATAAAATCACATCCCAGAAGTAATAAGTTTGCCAATACAGAGGAATGGATGAACCGGCCTCTCGGGCCCATATCCATGATAATAGCTCGGCCAATAATGGCCTAAAATATATATGGAAGGTTCAATTCTTCCTTCTACGTAACCCGGCCGGTCGGCCTACTCAAACCAACCCCTACGAGTTTCTCAATTAGGAACCTTTATAATTCGGATCCGTCAAGTAGGATGGCCACTAGCTTCAAAGATCCTCCAGGTTAGGGATAGCTAGTCCCACCCACTCGGGTCTACCGTCAGCGTGGCCCACTGACGAAATCTCAAGACCCTCCGCCACTCGGGTCTAACACCTAGCGGGCCCGCTGGTGTAATCTCAAGACCCTATAAACCGCTGAGTCATGTGATAGCCATTCGGCTAATGACACTTCTCAGTAGACCATCTGAACCACAACCAGAACCCGGTTGTGCAAGTTTTCCTATATTTTGTTTTCCGGGCATTGCCCATGTCCGACGCTACTCCTAGGGTCATATTGTTTCCCTAGGTAGAACCTAGTAAGTGTATCTTTTATCTAGGTTAAATGTCACCACTAGATATCTAAACCATTCTTTCAAGATTGATCGAACTTGCCGACTATAGAAGAGCACTCGGCTTACCATTGTCAACGGCAGTTACCAAATTTAATCATGAGTAACAACATCATGAGGAAACCGAATTAAAGAGGTAAATAATTCATTGATTAAACCAATAAGGAACATGCAATAAACATAGCAACAATTTAACATGATATAAGAAATTTAATGAAACCTTTCCTTGGATGCATGTACCATAACCATCATGTCCATATGGGCATTAGCAAGAACATTTCCATACTCATGAGAATGTAGATTAAAATTGCTATCAATTAACAAGATGAACAGCAAACATATAATTTAAATTGAACCTAACATTAAGCATGAAAGTGAGAATTTAGACGACATAACGTGAGATCCAGCGAATCGATTTGAATAGCACCAAATTCCATCCCCTTTCCACGGCTCGGCCGACTCAAGTAAGGTAATAACCTGCTAGGCTGAACCCCCCTAGGGGTGGTAAACATGATTGCGGCGTCAACACGAATATTGATCCAAAAGTCTAAAACATATCGAACACAAGACAATATGCGGGTTGCAAGACGAGCGAGGAAATTGGGGAAAATTTTGGCATGACCTTTCCCCTTTTTCCTCTACTCGGCCAGCCCTCAAAAATGAGAAATCAACATGTTTTAAAACAAAAGATCACAGTATAAACAACAATTAAAGTTCTAACAAGAACAAAATCGTCGATCGGCAACACTCGCGAAGGAAAACCTGATTCCAAAACTTGTAGGGCCGGCCACCCGCTTCCCATCAAAAACTACACTAACCACTCACCTTGATCGGATCATGATGAAGACTTGATGAAGACGAGCTCCAATCTCCTTGAGCGTCGACGTGAACTTGACGCCTATAAGTTCTCCCCTCTCTTCCTCTCTCTCCCTTTTGCTCGGGCTGTGTGCTACTCTCTCCTTGAGCCGCACGGCTGGCTTGGGTGAGGGGTTTTATCTCCCCTCATCCAATGACTCATTTACCCCTCATTCACTTACTCACCCCTCTATGCGACTCCACCTAACCCGGTTCGAGTCCCGACTCTATCCGCGGACTAAACTCATACCAAACTTGAGTCAAACAATATGTTCATCCACTCAAACACTAACACTTTGATATGACATAAATAAATTTTACCTGCTATTCGAGGCGATCACGCTACTCGACCCGGCTAGCTCCTGACTCGATGGGCTGCACCATGAGAAATTTTATATTAGGAAACCCCGGGTATTACAACCTTCCCCCCTTAAGGGAAATTCGTCCTCGGATTTTGTTGGGTTACAAGGACTTACCGACTCTTCAAACAAGGAAGGATAGTGCTCTCTCATGTCCCGCTCTACCTCCCAAGTGGCCTCTTGCCCGGAGTGGTGCTCCCACCTAACTTTTACCAAGGGAATCTCCTTGGACCTCAGCTTCCTGATCTGCCTGCCAAGTATCTCCACTGGCCTCTCCTCAAACGAGACCGCCATGTCCACCACAACCACAATCGGCTCTATCACATGGGATTCATCCTTCATATACCTCCACAGCATCGACACATGGAAAACTAGATGAACTCTGCTCAGACGAGGAGGCAAGGCTAGTTCGTAAGCCACCATTCCCCTTTGCTTGAGAATAGGGAAAGGCCCAATGAACCTAGGGCTCAACTTTCCTTTCTTCCCAAATCGGAGCACCCCTTTCATAAGAGTAATCTTGAGGAATACCATGTCGCCCTTAGCGAACTCCAACTCTCTGGCTTTCTTATCGGTATACATTTTCTGGCGACTCTGAGCCGCCAACAACCTTTCTTTTATCAACTGCACCTTCTTCACCGCCTCCTCAACCAAGTCCGGACCAACCAGGAGAGTCTCTCCTATCTCAAACCGGCCCACAGGAGACCTATACTGCCGCCCGTATAATGCCTCAAAGGGAGCCATGCCAATGCTACTGCGATAACTATTGTTGTAGGCGAACTCAATCAACTGCAGGTGTTTCTCCTAACTGCCTGCTAGGTCCAAAACACAGGCCCTCAGTATATCTTCCAAGGTTTGGATGGTTCTCTCAGACTGTCCGTCTGTCTGCGGATGGAAAGCCGTGTTGAAACGCACTTAAGTGCCCAAGGCATCTTGGAAGGACTGCCAAAACCGGGCTGTGAACTGGGTACCTCGATCTGATATGATCATCACTAGGGGTACCATGGTAAGCCATAATCCTGTCTAGAAATAGTCGGGCGTACTGTTCCGCATAAAAGGAAGTCTTCAATGGAATGAAGTGCGCAGTCTTGGTCAACCAGTCCACTACCACCCAAATGGAGTCAAAGTCGCCTTTTGACTTAGGCAACCCGGTCACCAGGTCCATGGTGATTTTCTCCCACTTCCACTCAAGCACTTCGAGGTTTTACAGCAGTCCCTCGAGCTTCAGATGTTCAGCCTTTACCTGATGGCAGACCAGACATTTGGATACAAACTCTCCTACCTCTCTTTTCATGCCCTTCCACTAGTAGTGCTGCCTTAAATCTCGGTACATTTTTGTGGCCCTTGGATGCATTGTATAAGTGGAACGATGACCTCACTCCAGGACTTGTCTGCGCACCACTGCCATATCTGGCACCTCAATTCGATCTTTGAACCACAGCACACCCTCTCTGTCCAATCTGAACCCATTCTCTGCATCGCCTCTCTGCTCCAAGTCCTTCGTCAGCGCACAAAAGGCGTCCTCTCACTGCGCGGCACGCAACATACCCACCAGTGTAGATTGTACCCGCAGGTGTGCCACCAGGGAAACTAAAGCTAACACTGTCAAGGTTGTACCCCCATCCAGGCACAACTCCAGCTCTCGAGGTAAAGGCCTCTGCTTGATTTCCAGATGAGCCAAACTGCCCATGGATTTTCTGCTTAGAGTGTCTGCTACCACATTGGCTTTCCCCGGGTGGTACATAATGGTGCAGTCATAATCTTTTAGGAGCTCCAGCCACCTCCTCTGCCTGAGGTTCAACTCCTTTTGGGTAAGCAAGTACTACTCTTGTGATCCGTATAGATCTCGCAAGTCTCCCCGTACAGATAGTGCTGCCAGAACTTCAGTGCAAAAACCACCGCCGCTAGCTCTAGGTCATGCGTCGGATAGTTCTTTTCATAAACCTTCAGTTGACGGGACGCATAAGCTATGACTCTACCAAACTGCATCAAAACGCAGCCTAGGCCAACCCGAGAGGCATCATAGTAAACCACAAACCCTCCTGAGCCGGAAGGTACGGCCAATACGGGTGCCGACGTCAAGCATTCCTTGAGCTTCTGAAAGCTCGCCTCACACTTGCCATCCCAATCAAATTTGACCTTTTTCTGGGTCAACCGAGTCAAAGGGGCTGCAATCCTGGAGATCTTCTCTACGAACTTTTGATTGTACCTGGCCAACCCAAGAAAACTACAGACCTCAGTTACGTTGGTTGGCCGCCTCAAGTTCTGCACCACCTCCACCTTTGCAGGGTAAACCCTCATCCCTTCCTTGGACACCACATGGCCCAAGAACCCCACACTTTCCAACTAGAATTTACACTTGGAGAATTTAGCAAATAACCGGTGCTCTCTAAGGGTTTCCAGGATCATCCTCAAGTGTTCGGAGTGTTCCTCCTCACTCTTGGAGTATACCAAGATGTCGTCAATGAAGACAATCACAAAACCATCTAGGTACTCCTTGAATACCCTGTTCATCATGTCGATGAAGGCAGCAAGTGCATTGGTCAGGCCAAAAGACATCATTAGGAACTCGTAGTGTCCATAGCGAGTCCCGAAGGCAGTTATAGGTACATCGCAGTCTCGGATTCTCAGCCGGTGGTATCCGGACCTTAAGTCTATCTTCGAAAACCATCGTGCACCCTGCAGTTGGACAAATAAATCGTCTATCCTCAACAATGGATAACGATTCTTAACTGTCACCTTGCTCAGCTGCCTATAGTCGATGCACATGCACATCGACCCATCCTTCTTCTTCACGAAGAGTACCGGGGCACCCCACGGTGAGACACTCGGCCAGATGAAACCTAGGTCCACCATCTCCTGCAGTTGCATTTTCAGCTCCCTGAGTTTGGCTGGCGCCATCCTATAGGGTGGGATGGAGATCGACTTTACCCTGGGCTGCAGATTAATGTAGAAATCCACTTCCCTCCTGGGCGGCAATCCCGGCAGCTCCTCGGGAAATACATCGGGGAACTCGCAGACTACCTGAGTACCACTGATATCCCCTGCCGCATCTACCTATTCCTCTGCCACAGATACAAAGGCTATAAAGGATTGGCACCCCCCCTGAAGTAGTTTACTAGCCTTAAGGGTTGAGATGACCCCAACCGGCTCGCTTCTTTCCTCTCCTTATAAGGTGAACTGTGGCAACCCGAGCTTGTTGAACATGACTATCTTAGCCCTATACTCCAGCAACGCAAAGTGCTCTGCCAGCCAATCCATGCCGAGAAAGACATCAAGTTCAAGCGTGGGCAGGAGTGTCAAATCTGCCCCCAACGCATGGCCGCAGATGATCACTTCGTAGTCTTGAAAAATTGATTTGGCTAAGATTGCCTCACCCGTAGGCGATGATACTAGAAATGGCCCATCGAGTAAAGAAGGTGCTGCAGGTAACTCAGCCGCAAATTTGGCAGACACAAATTTGGCAGCCGCAAGAATGGTGATTTCAAAAGAACTCAGTGAGTGGTCGTTCGGCCATCACCAAGCTAAACCACATGAAAAAATACATTAAATAATTTAATGCTCATTCAACTGATATGAAACATAACAATGATTTGCATTAGTCATCTCGTGCGCTACATGCACCACTCGGCCCGATCCGGCCCAAATGAACCAACCTCAAAATAATCGCCTACAACTCGCAGGTTGCTCACTAGGCTGGCCACCCTAGCGAACTCCCTGCCTCGGGCTCACTGAGCTAGGAAGGACCTCTAGTATCAGTGCCCAAAACTCGGTCGGGAAACGCCCTCCGAATAATGCCACTCGGGTCAGTCGTCGGCGTGGCTCACCGACGTATATCTCGACCCTGAATCAACTCGTGCGCACTGAACACCACTCGGCCATCACATGTACATCCACAAACATGCCCACTAAGTGGACTAATTTACATATCTATAAAGAGGTGGATTACTCGAGTAGATACGACATAATGTACATTTCTCAGTGCTCGCTTAGTAGCACCCGCTCGGCCACCACTCTGCCCAATTCATTATTCACCGCCATATCACCCAACGTTAACACCTCAACAGTTTACCTTACCATTTTCTATTCAATGGAATTTAACATCCGTGGCAGGTCGTCATGTAGCGAAAATGCCAACATACTGTCGAATAGTTTCCGCACGACGTACCTTCCCGCCACCGCCATTTCTCGTTCGAAATCTCATCCGAACTCGCAAAAATTCCCAAACAAAGTAAAGGGATGCTATATCTGCCATATCTCAAATTTCTATTTTACGCAAGCATCGTGCAAATTTTAGCCCAGTATAGTGTGACTTTCCTTCATTTTCATCCGAGAGCTTATACTCTCTCGCGAGGGTGGAAATAACCAATTAACCTGATGTTCTTTTAGGTTCAGCTAATAACATCCACGACAAGCCACAAGGTGACATCCCGGACTCGCAACTCGACCAATTCAACAAGCAAGCCATAAATTTCAGCCTACTTAACCAGTCCGGTTACAACACGTACACAATTGAACATCACTCGATATGGTACTCACAATTCATACAATATCTTGTACATAAAGATCGATATACTACACTGGCAGTTTACAGCATGTATAAAATGAATCTAGCGCGTATAGAAATAACTTCGGCATGTATATCTTACCACAACATCAATTTCAACCTAACTTATCATACTATGAAAAATTCAGATTAAAGAGTATGATATACTCCACAAATTTTCATATGAATGTATGCTAAGTGTTCATCAAACCATGTCATCTACGCATATAATTTCAGCATTTCAGTGTACTCACAATCTTAAGAATATAAGCCAGAACATGAACATTGGACTTGCTTGGCCTACAAATTGTGTTACTATTATCAAAATGTGTATGTTGTACATTTGGAAGTCTTCATAATCGATCAAGATAAAGATGTCAATTGTGAGAGCACCAAATATTTTCATGCTTAATGATAAATGTGATACCATGGGAAATGGTCATCATGGATCAGCATAAACAAGCATGAACAATGATTCCTTATGAATTTTCCATTTTTCCATAATTTTTATTATCTTTGATGAAATTTCTTATTGACCTGCCACCTTCTTGATTTATATTGCAACAATACTTTTTTAAAAGTAGTACCATAATCAAATATCTCATGTATGTTTCTTTGACCAAACATCACGGTCTTCCAAAACTTATGCACTTTCTTAACCCAAATACAAAGATCAAATGTATTGACACCTGAAACATCCAAGTTCAATAGAACAATAGAAGTGCTCAAGGGCCAAAGCAGAGAAGCCCGGAAGGGTTTCACACATGCATCCGAACAACACGAATTTCTCCATTAAACAAAGTCCAGATTGGTCACAGTAAAAATAAGAACTCCAGCACTAAATGCGACAACTAAATAAAGCCCCCAATATTTATATATACACCACACAAACCAAACAAACAACAAAACCAGTTCATCCTCGCCAAGATCATTCTAATATGAGTCCCACATTCAAATAGCAAAAACGTCAAGCAATCAAAAAGGGGAAACAAAATGGAGGGGGAAAATAAATAGCGGCACCTGATTTGACTTCCACTAGAGCCAAGATCGACCCTTTCCCGAGAGAGAAATCAACATACTCAAACATAAACCCTCGAAAAAATCGCAGATTCTATAAATCTATCACGAGGAAGAAACCCAATCTAACCACTCACTTGGAGAGGGAATCAAGGAGAAGAAGACGATGACGACGCCTCGCGATGACGGCAACCGGCGACGGCGAAGATCCGATCACAAGGGAGTAGCGCCTCCTCCCTCTTGTCTTGGGCGACGTTTGGCTCTTCCTAGAGCAGTCCCGTCGACCAAGGCCACATATGCAATTATATTATTTTTTTTGAAATTTACCTATTTGCCCCTCTTGACTTAAGTGAACCATATATTGGTCTATACTTGTCCAAATCGAGTTCCAATCGGACCCCCGGACTCGACTCAAATCCAACTCACATCAAATCTCCAAACCAACTTAAGTAACATAATTTTACTCGCGCATAAGGTTTGTATTTTAATTTGCGCCTTCCAACGATTTACTCGGCCTCCTCCGACGCACATCTCGGATTTGCCGTGGAAGCCAAAATAAATTAGTTAAAAATTTAAATTTTAATTATTTTTTTCGCGGGCATTACATTTTCTATTTTCAATGAGTCATTCAAATTTTGTAGATCTATATTTTTCTTTTCTAAGGAATTTTTATCATTTTCTAGAAGTTCAACCTTCATTCTTGACTCATTACAAGAAAGCAAAAGATCATCATTATCTTGTTCTAGCTTTTTATTTTCCTTTTTAAGTGTCTAGAATCTTTTTCTAACACTACTAAATTCTTCATACATATGCTCAATTTCATTTTCTAATTCTACTTGTGTAAAGATATTACCACCTATAGTAATAGTGGGTGCCTCATTATCCTTGATCATGAAACAAAGGTTTGCATTCTCCCTTGAGCTTTCTTCCCCACTTGAAGGTGGTGATGACTCGCTTACATTGCAAGTAGCCATTAGTGCTTTCTTCTTCATCCTTTTTCTTTTATCTATCTTTGAGGATGATGAGGAGGTGAGCTTGGTCTTAGGACAATCGCACTCCAAGTGTCCGGGCTTGTTGCATTGGAAGCACATGATTCTATTTTTGCCCTTCTTCTTCTTGAGAGGCTTTCCCATTAGCTCCATAAACATCCGTCTGAGATGAATCATATCTTCGTGGTACTCGGATCCTTTATTCTCCGATGATGATGATGTCCTATCACCAAATGATGCTTTTAAGGCAATATTCTTGCCTTTGGGGGCATCTTCCTCATCGGTCATGAGGGAACCAATGAGTTCGGTGATCTTCATGGTGCCAAGATTCGTGGCCTCCATGATAGCAACCCCCTTTGGCTCCCATGCTTTGGGAAGTGATCGAAGAAACTTCCTCACTTTTTCTTATTCTCGTATGACCCTTCCAAGGTTAGTTAAAGCATTTGAAATGGGCATACATTTGATCTATGTTCTCATGAGTCTGCATTTTAAAGAGTTCATAGTCATGCATAAGCAAATTTATTTTGGACTCTTTAACTTGGGAAGTTCCCTCATGGGTAATTTCTAAAACTTGCCAAATATCAAAAACAGATTTACAACATGATATTCTATTGAACTCATTTATAGATAAACCATAATGTAATGCATTCACTGCTTTGGCAATTGAATTAAACAATTTAATCTCTTCTCGAGACCAATCATCCATGTTCTTGGAGGGTAGCTCATAATTAACATGAATAGTTCTCCAAGCATCTAATCCTAGGGATTGCCAGAAAATACTCATCCTAGTTTTTCAATAGGGATAATTGTTTCCATCAAAAAGAGGTGGTCCATGAGTTGAAAACCCTTGACCTAGCGTGATACTAGAATCCATAAGTCTAGGTTACATGGTTAGACCTATTCCGACAATCTTGCTCTCATACTATGTGTTGAGTGAATACCCACACTAGAAAGGGGGGTTGAATAGTGTTGGTTTAATTTTAACTTTAATTCAATTTTTTTAAAATCAATTTCAACTTCAACCGAAACTAAGTGCAACCAAATGATATTCGTTAGCAAGTATGAAAAGCAATTATAAGCAATCAAACAAGGCAATGCAAACACAAGAGATTATAGTGGTTCGGCCAACACCGCCTACTCTACTATCTTGGCTCCCCACAATGGATTTCTAACCAACTCCTTTATAGATAATTTGTTTCCCTTTGAATACAACCGAGGACTCGCTTCTCAACTCTTTGAGAATGCTTCACACCTATTCTCCTAGGCAAAACACAATTCTACAAAGGAAACCCTAAGTCATTTAATCTAGCACACCTAGCAAGGTAACAATGGAAACCTAGTTTAGTAACAAGAAAAATAACAACAAATGAGCTAATAATTAAACCACACAAGTGAGCTCTCTTGCAAAGTCTTCAAAGCCTCCAACTCGTGAAGATGTAGAGCTCGAAGTGAAGCCGGAGATGAGGCAAAAAGAATGCTTCGAGTTGATGAACGATCGTCGAAGCTTGCACGATGAAATCCACTTGGGATGGCTCAAGAACACTCTAGGAGATCTTCAATGAATGGCTAAGAGTCTCCTAGAAGGCTGCTAAGGGGTATTTTTAACCCCTCACTTGGCAGCTCCACCCAACGGGCATTTTTTTGCCCGATGGGGACTCCCGGTCACTTGTCGGTCGATCGTCGATCGACCGACTGATCGACCGCCCAAGCAACCACGGTAATCTGCCACGTTTGGGCACACTTCGGTCGACCAAATTGGCTACTGCCAATTTTTGGCTTCATTCGGTCCACCAAACCTGGGCTAAGTCTATTGCTTGGAGTTTTCTTCTTGCACGCTTCGCTTCCGGGTTCTGTTACCAAGTCTTGACTTGGATAATATTAGAATTAGGCTTGGGATATATACCTAGAGACATGTTACATGAATTCTATTTCTAACTCTAGATTTTCTACTCGATCTATGACGGAGACATTTTTGTCGATTCTTGTTTTTCACCGAATGAACTTCCCACGCATATCGTAACCTCAACCTGAGATCAAACACTTGATGAACTCATTAGAATAAGTTTGTTATCATCAAAATCAAGATGATGACCAAGGTTGAAAACCTTAGGCCAACACATTGGTATTCACATGATTGTGGTATTCATTCCGCATTCAGTTTGCATAGGTTGGTAGGCTTCGGAGTACGGACGTGTACTCCGGCCGAATTTTGGGGTGTGATAGATGTTCTTTAATAATAATATTATGTGGTTTGTTCTTTCATGGAATACAAAATTTGCTATTATGTGCATAACACTCATGTTATCAGAGTATAAAGTCATTGGATTCTTCACCACAATATTGATTTCATTCAACAATCTGATGACCCAAATTATCTCAGAAGTTGCACCAAACAAAGCTCTTGATCCACTTTCTGCACTTGACCTACAAAGTGTGCTTTGTTTTTTGCACTTCCAGATAACTAATGTTGTAGCAAACTTCACCAAATAACCAGATACTGATCTGCAAGTCATTCCAAACTTCCCCAATTAGCATCACTATATCCTGTCACCGAATAAGGATTATCTACAGGGTAAAAGAGGCCCAAACCATGTTCATTTTTCAAATATTTTAATATCCTTATTGCTGCCATGAAATGTAATACCCGCAAAATTTATTAAACTTGTTTTGAGCAAGTTTGATCGAGTTAAGTGATGACGGGCAAATTGGTAATTTGTGCAAAAAATAAATAATTAGAGTCACCTGAGGCATACGGCTCCAAGGAAGAGACGCATGCTACCCAAGGAGATGAGAGGGCGAGGGATGATCCAGAGAAGAAATCGGCCGGAGATCGGAGCCTTGCCGGATAGGATTCGACGTGGGACTTCTTCATCATCTTCCTTGTCCTTAATCCAATTCTAGGTTAATTTTGGATATGTGTTAGTGCAAATTTCTGAACCTGGGTGCAGTAGTTTTCTTTGGATAGGAATGAAATAAATGAGTGGAAATTTATCTATACATATAATATTGTTTATTGCGGAAATTTCCGGCTGTAGTGTACGGTGTTAAGGCTGAAATTTTATATGAAACGATGCTGAAATTACCAAGTTATGTGATGCTGAAATTGATATATATAAATGTGCAAAAATTTCATTGAATTGGGATGCTGAAATCATTTCCTATGTATGCTGAATATGGTAGTTCAAAGATAGAATGTTTTTCCATATTCTAGAAATTCATGCTGATTTCCTGAAAATCTATTAAGTACATGCTGAGATTGATTTTGTTGTTGGGATGCGAGTTTGCTGTGTAAAATATCGATGTAACCTATCGATCTTCCTGTAAGCTAGGGTTTAGGAATCTAGAAATTATATTAATGACCTGAACAGTAGAGGCTTCTTGAAGAGAAAGGCTCCAAAGAACTCCTCCTCCTATCCATTGGTGGCCAGCCATCTACATCCTCCTTCCCCAATTTTCGCGAACCCAAATTGAAGGTGTTCACTTCTTGGGTGTGCCGCATTAATCTTCATCTTCTTGGAGGAGTCCAAGAGAACAACAAGGTATCTTCACCTCTTCACTTTCGTTACAGTGTTTTCTCATCCTCACTCCTTCCCTCAATGGTGTTTGGTTCTTGGTGGTAGGGCAGAGCTTGCTTTGGTGGATTTAGAGATTTAGAAAGTTTCTCCGTTGAGCCACAACGAGCCCTATTATTGCGAGGTGCTTGGTGTGGACTATCGTTGGAGGAAGTGCACATGTGAGTCTCAAGATGGGGATAGGATCAGCTATACCAACCGCGGTTTGAGGTATATATTCTCCATCTTCTCCGATGTTGAATTCTTTAATATTGCTAAAGTAGATCGCTGTTTTTGGGATAGTTTGATTTTTTTAAATTGCTATTTCCGCTTCATTTTTGAATCCCATCACAACAGTGGTATTAGAGCCACCTTTAGCAAATTTTTGGAATTTTTTATTTTGTGTTTTGTTCACGTTTACGAACCATTTGCTCCCTAAACGTTATGCTGTCCGATTTTGGTTTTCAAGGGTTTTTGAGTCATTTTCTTGGCTCCACGGTTCATGTGATGAATCAAGGTGGAATCCTACTATCCATATTTATTTTGGAAAGAATTTAAATGAAAAAATTCTGTGGGTTCATGGTTGAACAGACCCGAGAACTAAAAAATTCAAGATGTGTTGTTTGAACCGTTTTGGGTGGAAACGTGATCGGATTTGTGCGATTTTGGATTCTATTTTTTCCTTTGTTTTTCATATATGATGTGATGCATGAAAAGATGATTATGGATGAGCCCAATGTGGATGTGACTGTGTGGAAAATGTGGTTGTGTTGATTGCATGTAAATTTATAAAATTCCAGCATTGTAAATTTTAAATAGTGCTTGCGTACCCCTACCTCCCAATTGAGAATTCTGATTGTAATCCTCTACACCCTCTCATTAAACCTTTGCCCAAGGATTTTTTGGGGTCTTCTTCTTTTAGTTTTGTAAAATTAGAAGTTTAGGGGCAGATTCACAACGAGCACGCTTGCTGCTATGTTTTGGTGCGCGCACGGAGAGGAGGTGTTCGGTGCCTTGTGGATGACGGCTTGAACCCCGGGAAGGCACTGATGGAACTGGCAACCTAGAAGGTGATTTTGAGCAGCGCCTTGGCGAGACAGAGCTCCCTAAAAACCCTAGGATGATGGCCTTGGTTCACCCGGCGGCTCGGGTGGAACCCTTAGAACATCCACAATCATCCTTATTTACTTTATGATTTTATTTATTGCTTTTGCTTCAATTATTGATAGCTTAGATAATTATAATTGCATGAAGAAACCCTCCAATAATATTGAGTCCGAATAGCTAAGATATTATGGATATCGGTCATGCCTTCCATCGTTATGAGGGACAAGTGTGTCTATTGTCACAACGGGTTTGTTGTGCACACACAAGGCCATTTGTGCTAATAGACACGTTGCTCCTCATATGGCACATATCCCTTTTGTGTCTCTGCTACCGGCTTGAACATGACTTACCTTGTTGAGCTACATGCAAGGAAGTCTATCAATGAGGGCTTGCCACTTCCAAACCGGAGGATATTATGGAATCGCGAAAATTAGTGGGATACATGATTAATTAAAAGACCTCAATAAACATGCATGTAAAATATCTGCTCATTCAAGTCTTTATTTTATTTGTAGCATATCATGTCACCTTTACTATCGTTAGATTGCTTCATCGATTAAAATAAATTAACTAGACCAAATTACGTCGATTGGATGCGAAATTTGAGGATCATCCTCATTTATGAGAATTTGTCTCACATTATTGATGCTCCGGGACCGATGTCACCCCTTGGGTAAGGCGATTACAGTGAATAAGAGAGAACAGCTTATGAGAAGCTGCAAGAAATTTGGAGTGAAGATAACACCACTGTTAAATACACAATGCTGGCATCCATGTCTAATGAGTTGCAAAAGTAGTATGAACATTTGGATACCGAAGCTATCCACGATCACCTCAAGTTGTTTTTATGGTGAGCATATGAGGACAGCTAGGTACAAGCTATCTAAACAACTCTTCCGTCCAAACTGGAGGATAACACTCTTGACCAGGTGCAAATGTTGAGGCATACCCTAAAAAGTGTTTTGGATATCAAGTTCTCCAAACTGAACAAAAGAAGTTTTGTTATCACTGTTTGAGAAAAGGAGTTTGTCGAGGAAACTGAGAGTGGAAGATATTTTGAACTTGGTAAAGTTCAGCAACGACGGATAAAATCGCAACAACTAGTGGAAAATTAACAGGTTAAACCAATCCATGTAATTATTACTTCTCAACACTCTTCTACAATACTACGTAGACTGCCTCAGTGATGATATCTAGCCATAGATTATGACCTAGATTCAGGCAATCCGCGATCTCTTAATGGTCAAATGTCTTGACACTATGCGGTGGCATTATACAAATCCAAACTGGACACAAACCAAGTACGAACTTTGGTTGACCGGCTTAGAAAGAATAACTCCTATCGGGTGCAGGTGGATCTTTAGGAAAGATCTGAGCAGTTGGCAAGGTGTGGACCTATAAGACCAAACTAGCTGTGCATGAGATCAAACCCAGACAATAGGTTGTCTGCAATAAAACATTCTCACTAGTTCCAATGCTCAAGTCCATCAGGATATTTCTAGCAATCAGTGCGTACTATGAATACGAGATCTGGCTAGAGGGTGTCTAAACTGTGTTCTTCCATTATAAAGAAGTCTATATGATATAGCCAGAGGAGTTTGTATCCTTGGTTGGATCGAGTAAGGTATGCGAGGTTGGACCGAGTAAGATCTGTGAGCTGCAGAGGTCCATTTATGGACTATAGCTAGTATCAAAGAGTTGAAACATCTATTTGGATGAGATAGTCAAAAGAGTTTTGATTTTATCAAAAATGTGGATGAACCTTGTGTAGACAATGTGTTTAGTGGGAGTGTAGTCATATTGAATGACATACATGTGGGAAAAGCGTTCTCATGTTCCAATTATTTCCCATATTGATTCTCTATGGTACATTTGGGAAAAGCCTGCTATATGCTTGACATTAGGATCTATGTGGATAGGTTTGAAAAGGATACCTGGTTACCCCAGCCCATGTATGTTGATACAGTGCTGAAAGAGTTTTAGCATCAAAGGCAGTAAAAGAGGTTACTTGTCTAATTGCATTAGTCTTTCTAAGATGATGTCTGCTAAGACACCTGAGGAGAGAGAAAAGATGAGACATATCTATTATGCTTCGACAGTGGGATCCATCATACGATGCTTTGCACTTAGCTTGTTATTGCTTATACCTTAGAGGTATCTAGTAGATTTCGAGCAAAACCATGGAGCATAACATTAAAAAGAAATGGAGAACTCTCTCAAGTACTTAAGAAGGATGAGAGACATTTTATACGACAATGAAACCATATGATGGTATAAGGAAACCTTTAATGGTGGTGCAATAAGAATGAAAGTGTTCCTAGCTGGGTATCGTAACCGGTAAGGTGACTAAGGCTTTATGCTTTGCTACTTACTCTGCTGCTTATGATAGCATCGGATAAAGGAGTTTTTCATTCAGTGGGAGTTGTTCCTGAGGTTGCCAGTTCCGCAATGGTATTGTGTGACAATACTAGGAGTGTTGCTCAAAGTTAAGGAACTAAGATCCCATGAAGATCATTGCTTTTCTTAAAAGGTGGTATCACCTCATCGTTGGAAAGAGGTGATGACTGAAAGACATTAATGTAGATTAAACTTATTACCACGACAGCAGATTCGATCGCCACTGAAATTTGGTATACAGATACTAGGATGATTGGCTAAAGTGCATGTGGGAGATTCAGAGGAATAGTGCCCTTGATCCAATCACATGTCGATGTGTTTAGGGACTATTCAAGGGTAATCAACTTAATGAGGCAACTTTTTGATCATATGTTGCATCTTTATTCATAAGTATTGTGATGAACCCCGTGATGAGATTATGCCAGTGAGACTTGGAATCTAGATGCCCATGTTCTAAATGTTTCTAGCCATAGGATCACCAATTAGGGGATCGGTGATTTCGGATAAATAGTACACTTGGTACATGCCCTACACGATAGGGGTAGCTGATCTCACAGTTACCTATGAGCTGTCCTTAATGTAGTGCAAGTGCTCATTAGGGAATGATTTCACTTAACAAACTTGCACAAGGAACACAAAATGGAATCCATACATGAGTTTCAATAGGATGTTCCTCGTGTGATAGTAGGTGCAAGCAGTCCTTGGACCTAAGGTTGTCATGGTTACCTCGTGAGTGATGACCCATTGCTTTGGTTCTATCCCTACGTGGCCCTAAGTGTCATGTGCCGGGTATTATTGGGCATGGGGAAGCATTCATGGAGGTTGGTGAGCAACCAACATGGAATCAGTTACACCTAATGAGAGATAATGTCCTATCTGTCCCTGCAAGTGTTGACTCGGGAATCTCTGGCCAGAGTAGATATGAAAGTCAGGAAGATGTTTTTGACATTTCATAATTGAGACGACATCTTGGCGGGTGAAATACATATGAATCAGTATTAGGGTTTGACACTTCTTCAATACCCCAATCGCATTCAGGACATTGTAATTGAGTGACTAAGTTGCACGGTAACTAATCACCAAAGGGCGTTCGATCCCTATAGATTGAACCTCACACTTTCCTGGTAGTCAGACACATTGCTAGACAACAATCTTGACTTGTGAGTGGAGTCTCTCACGACCATACTAAAGGAGTTTCTCAGTAACCCTAAATTGTAGGGATTGGCACATGATAATAATTTATGTAGTTGATTAAATTTAATTATGAATTAATTATTTAATCAACTACTTGACCGAGAATGTATTTAATTATGAACTTAATATAATTTGATTTTGAATCAAATATACATGGTAGGAAAATTAGTTTCTAACCATCAGCCTGACTAATTAATTGGGGATTAATTTATTTGGATAAATCCTAATTAATAAGAATTTGATTTATGGAGATAACTCATAAAATTAATAGATATATGATTTATGAGGATAAATCATAATTCTATTAATTAATAGAAAATCGAATTATTTAGATAAACCTCTTTCGTATTGTTTAGGGGAGCAGTTTATTTAGTTAATTATCATTCTTGTTTATAGGCTCTTAATTTATGAAGATAAATTAAAGTTTATATTTAATTATATTTAATTAATTTGTAATTAATTATAAAGCCAATAAAATATAAATTATTTTTTGAGGCAAATCCCATACTCTTGTAGTCCCCCCCCTTCTATATATAGTGGTCGAACACCCAATAGGGAGGGGTTGGTTAATTAGTTCTTCATCTTCTTGGAGAAGATTAAGGACTTCATTCTTTAGAGGCTTCTTGAAGAGAAAGGATCCAAATAACTCCTCCTCCTCTCCATTGGGGGCCGACCATCTACATCTTCCTTCCCAGGTTTTTGTGAAGCCAAATTGAAGGTGTTCTCTTCTTGGGTGTGCCACAGTCTTCATTTTCATGGAGGATTTCAAGAGGATAACGAGATATCTTTAGCTCTTCTCTTTTATTTCGGTATTTTGTCATCCTCTCTCCTTCCCTCTTTGGTGACCGGTTCTTGGTGGAAGGGCTGACATTGCCTTGGTGGATTTTGGGATTGAGAAAGCTTCTCCGTTGAGACAAAATGGGCCCCGGTGTTCGCTGCCCCTATTGTTGCGAGGTACTTGGTTGTAATATCCTAGATATTAAATCTAATTTTCATTTATTGTGTGTGTGTGCCATCTTAGCGGACTAGTTCGAGGTCGAACCGAGTCAACTCATGGTCCGGTGCGAGCTTGCGAGCTCGGATAAGTAGAAATATGTCTTATAGAAATTTTTGCTTGCGTAGATAATTTTTTTTAATTTTGTATGCATGATTGTTTAATTATGTCGTATATGGATGTGTATGTGTTGGGTGTTTACGTGGAGCTTGGGATTAATTTAGGTTTAATTAAGCTTAGTGGATTAGCGGGTCGAGAAGTTAGTGAGTAAAGGATTCGGGTTGAGGCGGATGCGGATTGAAAGAGGTGGGAAGAGTTATAAATCCCCCCTTAGGGCTTGCGGCTCCCTATTGGAGCCGCACAAGCTAATTGAGGAAAAGAGAGGAGCCACCAACCGCCCCTCCCTTCCTCTCTCTTGGAGCCGCCAAGCCTAGCCGCTTGGAGCCAGCCGCTGAGTTCTTCCCTTCTCCTTCCTTTCCTCCTTCCTTCCCTTTGGAGCCGAGCCAAGAGGAGCCGCCGAGCCAGCCCCTCTTTTCCCTCTCTTCCTCTTTCTTCAAGCCAACGGCTTGAGGAGGAGCCGTCACCCCCTGTTCCCCTTCTTAAGTCGAGCCGCCATCTTTTGAAGCCAATTTCGAGGGCCGTCATCCGGGATTTCTCCTCTCATCATCCTTCCTATTCGGGTGAGTGGTTTTACCCCTCTTTCTCAGGTTTCTTCGAGTTCTTCAAGCCATTCTTGAAGGCTATGTTGATTTTGATTTTTTTTCAACGATCTCACGAATTCTCGTCGTTCTTTTTGTGTGTCGTGTTTGAGGAGGCCCTAAGCCCTCCCCTATGGGGCTCGGCAACCCTAGGGTTACCCTAGAGGTGCTCGGCCAAGGTGGAGAGAAGAGGTGCCCTCCAAGTGTTCGATGAAATGCCTATGTGAAGGGTTAGGTATTCTTGGCTTCTATAAATCAATTTGTTCTTCAATCTTGTAAATGTAAATGCATGCTAGTTATTAAAATTTTAATTTTTGGAAAATATATCATGTGTTTCTAGGATGGGTTTGAATTTGAAGGCATGAGGTTCTTGAATCTAAATTCTTGATATGAGTGCTTGATCTTAAAGGTTGATTCTTGATTATAGATAATTGTAGTACTTGATAATATTGTTAAACAAATATGATTTTTGTGAGATTTATCTCAATGCTATAATTCTGATATGTTGGTGAATTAACGATTTAATATCTGTAAATTTTTGGATTTATTTTCATGCTATGCTGAAAATTTAATGTTGCTGGAATTTCATGCTGAGATGATGAATCTGTGCTATTTTTGAATTGCTTGTTGTGGTGTCTGTAATTTACTGAGCATAGTCGTGTAACCTATCGTTTTGATCAGAAAATATAGTTTGGAAACATAGGTCACATTCTGGAGACGGTATTCAGGTTAGATACATAAATTTCGGGCATAACAATAAGCTAAAATAAAACCCTAAAACAAAACCCTAATCTTGGTGATTTAAATTTTAATTGCATCATTAAAAATGGGCAAAGGGGTAGTATAATCTGTTATGAACCAAGAAGTAAAGTTTATGCATGAAATAAAATCACACAGGTGTATGACATTACGGATCTCGGAGTTGGGGTCGCGTATGGGAGTGTTGAGACGCTTTCCAATAAGGACACCCCTAAGATACCGTAGGAGAGACTTGACTTAGGTCATGTTGTCCATGTCTTTATGAATGGCGGAGAGGCTCATTGAGGAGCCGGATTGCGAGCTAGGCCTGGGAGGTTGGATGGCTAATTCCCAACCTATGGAACAAATTCGGATGAGTTAAACCCGATTGTTCTGGTTTGGCCTCGTGGGATAAGTTTGGAGGGCCTACCCGATTATCCCTGAGGTGGTTTTAAGGAATAAGTTCGGAGGGCCTATTCGATTATTCATTTGATATCTTAAAGGGGTAAGTTCTGAGGGCCTACTCGATTACTCCTGTGATATCAAAAAGGGGCAAGTTCGGATTGGCGAATCCCGATTGTCCCTTCGCGTCTCATGGAGCAAGTTCGGAGGGCTTTCCCGATTGCTCTAGAGTTTCTTATACTAGGATAAGTTCGGAGGGCCTTCCCGATTATCCGAGTATGTGTTGTTGCCTTAGGGCATGGTAGGCTTAGGCTTGCTGATCTTCACCGTTTGAGTGTTGGCTGCTTTCGGGCAGGTGGTGGCCAAATGGCCTATTAGCTGGTCACTTTCTTGTGACCTTTTCCTGCTTGAGTCAGGAGATTTACTTTATGCATCCTATTTATGATTGTATTTGTGTGGGTTGGTAGAACTACTCACTGAGTTCTTTTGAACTCACCCGTTGTCGTTGTTTTGTTTTGCAGAACCTGACCGGTGAGGTGGGCAGGAGCACTTGGCGCAGCTAGAGGGCAGAGGAGCTACATTGATCTCAAAGCAGTCCTAGTTTAGGGTCGTAGTCGAGTTTTGGTAGTTAGTCGTGCACTTATTTTTCTGTGTTTTGGAGTTGTAGTCCCTTTGGGGACATTTATGTCTTTATTTTAGATTTCATTGTAATTGAACAATTGAACTTGTTTTGTTATTTTCGCACCTTATTATTTTGCGAAAATTACTTATAATGATTTCTGGTTTGGTTTTCCATTTGAAATAAAACTCGTTATTTCTTTTCCGCTATGTTTTGTTGTTCAGTTTGTATGTGCAAGGTTTAGCCTGCGGGATATAGGCATGTATACCCTGGCCGGTCCTGAGTTGGGGCGTGACATTGGTGTGGAATATTGTTGGAGGACGTGCACGTGTGTGTCTCAAGTAGGATCAGCCATACCAATCGTGGTTTGAGGTATATAATCTCCTTCTTCTCCGATGTTGAATTCCTTATTATTGCTAAAGTAGATCGTTGTTTTCGAGATGGTTTGAATTTTCCGTTGCGTTTTCAATCCCACCCAAACAAGAGGGGGGGTGAATAGTGTGTTAGATAAACTTTTCGCCTAATTTTGATTTTATCGAATTCAATCGTTTCTTATATGTCACACCCCAACTGAGGGTAGTGTGACCGGCCAAGGCCTACATCCTACCCTGTAGCCTACTGTCTACACTGACATAAAGAAACCAGAACATGTCGACAAAAGAAATCTCAACACAAGCTTTATTAAAAGTTTTCAAAGTTCAAAATTTTATGTTTTAAAACAAAAGAAGAAAACCAACATCAGAACAACTGAACGTCTCAAGAATCAAAGTTTTACAAACTTTTTCCAAAATACAACTGTCAGTGCAGAAGAAAAAAAACTACTAGAAACACTAGACTATGACTCATGGACGCCGCTACGAGATATGGCAACACCTCCCGCCCACCAGCTGCACAATGTCGACAGGTCACAATCACTGCTCATGCTCTGCAAAAACAAAGAAACAAACAATGAGTCCACTTGGGACTCAGTGAGCGGTTCTAGCGAACCTCCACATAATCCTCAGTTAATCATGCATGACATATAAGGCAACATAATGTATATTCAGGAAGGTAATCTACTTTTAATGTGACTACTAACCCCATGGGTCATTCTGTATAAACCGAATATGTGAAAATCTGCCGTCTCGGCCTATCAATGTCCGAACCTCCGGCATCCAGCCCTTCGGCCTACTTATGGTAATAAAAATCCCGGCTACAGCCGGCCCTACCATACAGGGTAGAATCATACTAGCCGTCGGCCACATCATATCAAGATGTAAACAAGCAATCCCGGGCCATCGACTAGGATGGTCCACTAGTCTCCGGACACCGTCTGGGGTAAGGATAGCTAGTCCCACCCAACTGGGGTCTGGCACCTAGCAGGCCCGCTGGTGCACCTTAAGACCGAAACACTGGCCGAGCTAAGCATTGGTCATTTCCGACCTCCAAGCTTCTCGGCGGACCATCTCAAGCACATCACACAATCAATGTCCTAGGTTTCCTAAATGTTTACTAGAAGCCCTAGAAGTTATATCATCTCCTAGCTAAGTTTCCATTTATGTTGAGCATCTCGCAACGTCCTACATGTTATCTAACATTATACACTACCTTGGGTGAGGAATTCCATGTACCGACCTTGGAATTCCGCCCATGAACATTTTAGGACAGCATGTGTAATCTAAAGAAAAGTAAGCATACTTTACAACATCTACTATATATAGCCACAATATTCATACATAACAACTATACACTACCTTCAGAATTAAGCTCAATAAGAAACAATTTATCTAGCATGGCAAGGTAGCAATGAATTCAATAATGCATGAGATACTAAGCATGGTAAACTAATTCATCATTTCAAAATTTAAAGATTTAATGAGCTAAGGATGGTCATTAAGCTAGCATTCCTACAATCTCATAAATCAATAAATTTACTTACTATGGTTGGTGTTCTTCCTAAGTATCATCATGCCTCTATAGTTTTAACATTCTAACCATGGAAGTTTCCATCTAAAGCTCACCCTTTTCCTCCCCCTAGGCTTGGCCGAGCCTTGAGCAAGGTGAACCTTGCTCGGCCATGCCTCTTAGGGTAGAAAAGGGAAAAAATAATTTAGCTACGACCCAAATTCTTCATCTCCGATATATCTCAAATTCATGTGGACTGATTTTGGCAAGACCTATCCCCTTTCCCCATAATTTGGCAGCCCTAGATTGGAGAAAACGACGAGAAAACAAAATGATCCGGCAAGTATTGATACAAGAATCATGTATATACAACTACGGAAACTCGATTCGTAGGAAAATCGCGAGAAAACACGATCCTATCACCACTAAGGGTTCGGCTCCCGGCCTCCCCCATTTCTTCAAATCCAACCACTCACCTTGATTGAGGAGGATGGAAGATCGCATGACGACAACATTGAAATTTTTTTCGGCGACGGCGCAAAATCCCAAATTGACCAAAATCCCCCTCCTCCTTGCTTCTTCTCCCCTCTCTCCTAGGCGCTGCCTTGTGCGATTCAAAGATGAGTCGCACTGCACAAGGATGAGGGGTTTTAATCCCTCATCAAACCTTCCTTAATGGCCCTAGACTCTTAATCATGACTCGACTAAACCTGAGCTCGACTTGGGTTCCGACTCTTCCCGCAACACGAGTCCACTTAAACTCGATTAAAGTATAAATTCATAAAAGGAAAGAGTCATTTGCCCAATTTAATTGCATACATCATTAGTCGAGTCATAACTTTTCACTCCAGGCGATCCTGAGTCTTGACTCGACTATCTCCGGGGCCGGCGCGCTGCACCAAAACAGATTTTTATATTAGGAAATTTTTCCCGGGTCTTACATTATAACTTATGCAATACACTAATTCGAATAGCAAGCGGAAGCAATAAATAAGGCAATTAAACACAACCAAGAAAGCAATGTGCGGAAATAAGTAAATATAGAAATTAAGACGCAATCATAATAGGCAATGTAAACACGGTCGATTTATTTTGGCCCCAATGCCTACTCCACTACCTAAGCACACCGCTTAGGATTTCCAAACTAGTTATACTAGATTAATTAGTTTCCTTACAAAGAGGAATTTACACATGAGAATCTCCGCTCTCAAACCGAAGGCACTTCCACACCCGAAAGTATTCTGCCTTCCTACCGAGAGTGCTTTCCCACCTCAACCTAAGGACAACTCAACTAATTCTAGTCAACTACGTTTACATCGGTGGATTTAAGCCTTAACACCAAGGCAACCACCAACTCAATCAACCTAGCACTCTAGGTTTACACACTCAAGAAATACAATGAAATTAACAATAAAATACAACACTAAATGGAGCAATAAATCAAAAAACAAATACTTAGCTCCAAAAGAAATGCCCTAGTCCTCTTGATGCCCCAAGATGATGAATTGATGAAGCTTGAAGGCAAGATCAAGAATGTGTGGATCAAGGCTAGGGTTTCTGCAAGATTGGCTAAATGAAAGCTTAGAACGTGTAAAAGATGTCTCATATAGGCTCAAAAGTACTCATGGCTTGTATTTATAAGCCATGAAGAGAAAGCAAGCAAATAGCCATCCCAACGGGCATTTTTCTGCCCCTTGGTGCCGCCCGGTCGCTGGGTCGGTCGCCGGTCGACCGTCAAAGGGACCAACCCATCGACCGGAGCCCTCTGTGCTTTCTAGGCTCCTTTCGGTCGACTAGCCTATCGACTGGCCGTACAGCACCGATACTCTACCTTTTGCACCTGTACTCTAAATTGAGTTTCAACCGGGTTCTTTCTTCGGTATGGGTTTCGAATTACGAGTTTTGTTCTTTAAGGGTCTTTGCATCTTAATGAGGATTTTATAATTTATCTAGACACCTAAACTTAGACTCTATCTTCCTAATGAATCAGAGCACGTCAACCAACGTCCTTTCGATTTTTTGATTTCTCCGATATTTTCGATCGCGGACATCGATTGCTAACCGACTTGGAACTTGAAAGTATTTCTTAATGAAAATATTAGTTCAATGTTTATTATCATCAAAACCAAGATTAACACCAAGGTTGAAAACCTTTGGCCAACAATGTTCGAACATAAGATTTTTGGATCGAGAATTTGTCACAATGCATCTATATACAAAAGGATTCACAACAAGATATTTTGTATGGAATTGTCACTGGGAGTCACGTGAAGTCGGGACGTCGAGAAATCCTGTTGTCCATACTCATGGTGAATCTTCTAGTGTCGTTGTTTCTTTTTCCAATCCACCTGATCCTTATATAACAATGATTCTAGATAGTCTTGGTCGTCGATTCCATTTAAATGATAATGTTGAGTCAGTTACTGAGATGTCAGTGCCACCAGATACTACGACAGTTCAAGTCACTGAAGACAACTTGCGCTACAGATTGAATTGCTGAATAAGGAGGCTGTAGAATTTTATGAGATGTTGAAAGCTGCCACTGAACCTTTGTATGATAATTTTCCTAAATATACAAGATTTTCGGCAATGACGCAACTCCTAAACATCAAGTCCGATTGTAATATCAGCGGAGTTACATTTGATTGGATTACAGGCTTTATCAATGGAATGCTACCTCCAGATAACAAGTTTGAGCCAACTTTTTATCAGCGAGGATCGTCATGACTTGTAGCGTGTTATAACAGTTATTTTGTTAATGGATATAAATTTCACACACTTGAATATTGATCTACAAAGAAGACTATGAATGTCGAGGTCTGCATCAAAGGGACAACGTATGTTGAATGTGATGTTGACTTTTACGGACTATTGGAAGAAGTCATAGAATTACAATTTTTCGAATGGAAATCAGTTGCCCTTTTTAAATGTCATTGGTTTCATACAAGCGATAGGGGCATTGGAGTTCATCCAAAGTATAAACTTTTCGAGGTCAATTACAAATCGAAATTGGCTTCAATGAGCCATTTATATTAGCATCTCAAGCTGAACAAGTATATAATAAGCAGTATCCATCTTGAAAGAAAGATAGGGCAGATTCACGTGTAATCTGTAAGACTAAAGCTAGAGGAAAAATTGACTCGGTAGCTGGAGAGAATGAGCCGACAAATGACTTCTATCCAAAAGAGGATCCTTCCGAAGTGGAGCGAGTTAGTCCAATACTCGAGGATGATAACATAGAGTTAGTTCAATTGGAAGTACAATATATTGATAATGACAATAATGAAATTGAGGAAGGACATAATGATGATGAGAGAGAAGAAGAAGAATTTGAAGATTCCGATACAGAAGGACATGAAGAAGAGTATTACACAGATGATGATAATGATGATGACGATTAATTGTAAATGTGAAATATATCTTCAATTATTAAATCTATCTATTAATCTAATTATATTCATATTTGACTGCTATGGTTCGAGAAGTATGTGCCCGAGGAGGCATTCCTCGCAGGACTACCCCCTAACGATTGTCACCTGTCACCCATGTATCCACCGTCCCTTCGTCTACACACACCATCCCCCAAGCTTTAGCCACCGTCGACCCTTCGTCGACACCCACCGATATCCCCTCGCATGTATCCACTGTCCTTTCACTAACACCTACTATTCCCCCACCTCCGTCCACCATGCCCCCACCTTCGGCCACCATCTTCCCACCTGATTTGGCCACCATCCACCCACCTGATCTGACCACCATCCCTTCAGTCGATCCAAGCACATGGACATCGAGACGTAGGCCACGAGGACCTAATAGAATTCTCCCTCCGATGCCCGAGGGAGAGTCGCGTAGACTAGTTAGTGTGCGTGGAAGAAGATAAGTAGATGCATTAATTATTCCTTATAATTTATTTGTCACAAGTCACTTCAGGACTTGATATGGTCACTTGGAGTTCCTAGTGATATCCTTTGGGTTGACTAATGCGCCTGCAGCCTTTATGGATTTGATGAACCGGGTGTTAAAGGAGTACCTGGACAGATTTGTGACAGTCTTTATTGACGACATCCTGGTTTACTCCTAGAGTAGGGAGGAGCACTCCGAGCATTTGAGGATGGTCCTAGAGACCCTTCGGTAACATCGGTTGTATGCCAAGTTCTCCAAGTGTGAATTCTGGTTGGAGAGCGTAGGGTTCCTAGACCATATGGTGTCGAAAGAAGGTGTGAGAGTGGACCCCATGAAGGTGGAGGCCGTATAGAACTAGAGGTGGACAATCACTGTGACCGAGATCCGTAGTTTCCTGGGGTTGGCTTGGTATTACATAAAATTCGGGGAAAATTTCTCTAAGATTATAGCTCCATTTACTCGCTTGACCCAGAAAAGGTCAAGTTTGTTTGGGACGACAAGTGTGAGGAGAGCTTTCAGAAGCTCAAAGATTGCTTGACGACAGCGCAAGTGTTGGCCGTACCCTCAGGTTCGGGAGGGTTTGTGGTTTACTGTGATGCCTCTCGGGTCGGCATGGGCTATGTTCTATTGCAGTATAGCAAGGTGATAGCTTATGTGTCTCTTCACTTGAGGTTCATGAGAAGAAATACCTGACGCATGACCTAGAGCTGGCAACATTGGTTTTTGCTTTGAAGCTGTGGCGCCATTACATTTGTACGGCAAGGCCTGTGAGATGTACACTGATCACAAGAGCCTCCAGTATTTGCTTACCTAGAAGGAACTGAACCTAAGGCAGAGATGGTGGCTTGAGCTCCTGAAGGACTATGACTGCACCATCATGTACCATCCCAGAAGGCAAATGTGGTGGCAAATGCTTGAGCGAAAAATCCTTGGGCAGTTTGGCCCACTTGGCGGTCAGGAAGAGACCGCTAGCTCGAGATTTGGCCCTGTGCTTAGATGGCGAGACAATTCTGATCGTATCAGATTCAGAGGCTTTGTTGGCACACCTACGAGTACAGTCCACTCTGGTAGATATATTGCGGACCTCGTAGGATCAGGACGCCTTTTGTTCCTTGACTAAGGATCTACTAGTCAGAAGAGGCGACGTTGATGATGGCTACAGAATTGACTCTGAGGGTGTCTTGAGATTCAGAGATCGGATTGTGGTGCCTGACATGGCGGAGGTTCGTAGACATGTAATAGAGATGGGCCACCGTTCCACTTACACGATGCATCCAGGGGCCACCAAGATGTACCAAGATCTGAGGCAACATTACTAGTGGAAAGGGATGAAAAGAGAGGTATCTGAGTTTGTGTCTAAGTGTTTGTTCTGCCAACAGGTAATGGCCGAACACTTGAAGCCTGCATGGTTGCTTCAGAACTTGGAGGTGCCCGAGTGGAAATGAGAGAAGATCACCATGGACTTTATGATCGGGCTACTAAGGTCTAGAGGGGGCAGCGACTCTATTTGGGTCGTAGTGGATCGGATGACTAAGATCGCACACTTTATACCGATCAAGATGACCTTTTCAGTTGAGCAGTACGCTAGATTGTTTCTAGACCAGATTGTGGCATATAATGGTATTCCTGTTATGATAATCTCGGGTCGGGGTACCCAGTTCACAACTCAGTTTTGGCATTCTTTCCAGGAGGCCTTGGGTACTCAGGTGCAGTTCAGCACCGCGTTCCATCCGCAGACTGACGGGCAGTCAGAGAGGACAATCGTAACCTTAGAGGATATTATGAGAGCATGTGTTCTAGACTTAGATGGCGGTTGGGAGAAACACCTACCGATGTTTGAGTTTGCATACAATAATAGCTACAAGAGTAGCATTGGTATGGCTCCTTTCGAGGCCCTATATGGGTGAAGGTGTAGGTCGCCAGTGGGGTGGTTTGAGGCAAGAGAGTCACTCATGGTGGGTCCTGATCTGGTTGAGGAGGCGGTTGAGAAGTTGAAATTGATCAAGGATAGACTGTTGGTGGCTCAGAGTCGTCAGAAGATGTATGCGGATGAAAAGGCTAGAGAGGTGGAGTTTGCTGAGGGTGATATGGTATTCCTAAGGGGGGAAGCTTGTAATACCCGAGATTTCTAATATAAAAATGTTATTTGGTTCAACGATCCGGTTCGGGGACTAGCCGGGTTGAATCCCGAGATGGCCGCGAATAGAAGGTATAATTTAATTTGTTGGATATGTATTTAATGCTTTTATATTTTATAAGTTGAAGTGAACCTCAAACCGAGTTGGAACAGGGTTTGCGGGATGAGTTGAGGCTCAATTCGGACTCAGGTTGAGTCGAGTTGAGGATTAAGTGAGTAATGGTAATAATAATAATAATAATAATAATAATAATAATAATAATAATAATAATAATAATAATAATAATAATAATAATAATAATAATAATAATAATAATAATAATAATAATAATAATAATAATAATAATAATAATAATAATAATAATAATAATAATAATAATAATAATAATAATAATAATAATAATAATAATAATAATAATAATAATAATAATAATAATAATAATAATAATAATAATAATAATAATAATAATAATAATAGTAATAATAATAATAATAATAATAATAATAATAATAATAATAATAATAATATAAAAAGGGCCCCATCATAGGGTGAGAGCAGAGAGAGGTGATCAAGGGGGGGAGTTTGTGGTCATCGCCGAAAGTCGTAACTTCGTCGATCTTCTTTCCCTTCTTTACTTTAAGGCTAACGTGAGTGGTAGAACCTAGGATTTGAGGGAAGGCCCTAACCGACTCATGTGTTGTTGATTCTTCCAGATTGATGTGTGTTTCTTGTCAGATTATTGATTATTCTTGAACCTTGTTGGTTCTTCTTGTGATCTATGGTGCATTGATTTTTACGTGTCGTATTCATGATGTTAGGGTGCCGGCCGAATCAAGGAAAAGGGAAAAGGTCATGCCAAAAATTTCCCTAAATTCCTTGAGACGTAGAAGCTTGTAGATTTGAAATTCTTGTATGCTAATTTAGGATAGAGATTAAGGAGAACTTAATTCTTCATTGAAACACATTTTCCTTCACCCTTAAGGGTTTGGCCGAATAGGGTAAACCCATGTTTAGGGTTTCGGCTGAGTAGGGATTGGGGTTTTAGGTGGAGAAAAATATAATTCCTAAGTCATCTTCATGATAGAGGAACGCTATATGAATAACTAGGATTTTACCTTGCTTATAGAATATTTTTATTGCAAGGAACATTTATTTCTAGGTTCCTACATTTCTCATTATGTTGCTGAAATTAAACTTTCATATGCTGAAATTAAATATTTGAATGCAGGAATTCAATATTTAATTGCTGTGATTACGTAGGAAATTGTGGTGATATAATTGTTGAATTCTTCTATTTCTTGTATGCTGTGATTTATTAATTATTGTAAATATTATGTCAATGATATGCTAAATATTGAGGAGCATGTGTGGTATATGACATGAAACTAGGTGGAGGAAAAATTAGATACGATTGTTTAGCATCCCATACATGATCGGGAGACGTGGAACTCCTCTAGTAAAAGACGTAAATTACTAGGAGTTAAATGTGATAAAATTTGAACATAGAGACATTAGGTGTTCGCACCTAGGAAGGGTAACACTGAACTGTCAACCTGATAGGGCCCGTGGTAGGGCCCGATACGTGCGGAAGCCCGGGAGATGTTTAGAAACTAGTGTAATGCATTGTATGTGTATTGTGTTTAAGATGGTCGGGCTGAGGGATGTTTTTAGCCGGTACGGCTATTACCCGACTCAGTGGGTGGATTTAGGATCTTGAGATTGCACCAGTGGGCCACGCTAGGTGTTAGACCCGAGTGGCAGGGGTCTTGAGATTCTGTCAGTGGGCCACGCTGATGGTATTCTAGAAACTAGCTGATCATCCTAGTTGACGGACACGGTGATTGAATCGCTAAATGTGGAATTTATGTAAGAATATAACTTGTTGTGGTTAGTATAGATACTTGTATGTTTGTGTGGGCCGATATGGTCGAGTATTATACAGGATGAAGGCCGGGAACAACATAAACTATTTATGCGGGTTAAGGACCATAGTGGACGAGTGGTACATATTGTGCAAAGCCATAATTGGATGGTATATTTACTCGCAGGGTATGACCAATTGGACGGTTATTGCGATACGACCAGTATAATTTTTATGGACATGTTTTATTGCTACATATGATATAATACTAGGGATTTAAGTGGAGGTTTTATTGCTACTAAAGGCCAATTTGCATGTCCTTCTTGTCATAAGTATACTAACTCTAAATGGCTGAAACATGGTAGAAAATTTTGTTATATGGGTCACCGATGTTTCTTGCCGCATGGCCATGTGTTTCGGTGCCAGAAAAGATCTTTTGACAATAATCAAGACTTCAGGGTTGCGCCCAGACCACTTTCTGGGTCAGAAGTTTTGAATGAATTAGAAGGACATGATATTACATATGGCAAAAAGTCTACAAAATTGCCGCTGCCGCATGGTTGGAAGAAGAGAAGCATTTTTTTTTAGTTGCCATACAGGAAAGATAATCTTTTGCGTCACAATCTTGAAGTTATGCATATCGAGAAAAATGTTTGTGACAACATACTTGGGACCTTATTAAATATTGGCATCAAGTCAAGAGATAATCTTAATGCTCGTCGGGACTTGCAACTGATAGGTATAAGGCAAGAGCTTCATCCAATCGAGCAAGGCCATCACAGGACTTATATCCCCCCAATAAGGTTCACATTGGATAAGAATCAAAAGAAAATTATATTCAGGATACTAAAAAAGGTTAAGGTTCCAGATGGCTATGCTGCTAACATATCAAGATGTGTAGATATGAAGCAACTCAAAATCTCTAGACTGAAAAGTCACGATTGTCATATTCTAATGCATCAATTGGTCCCATTAGCGATCAAAAAAGTGTTGCCGAAGGAAATCAGTATTCCCATACTTGAGTTAAGTTCATTCTTCAGGCAGTTGTGTTCAAAAGTTTGTCGGGTACATGACCTTGATCAATTGGAAAGAAGAGTTGCATTGATACTCTGCCAGTTGGAACGAAATTTTCCCCCATCATTTTTTGACGTGATGCTTCATTTGGTTATACATTTAGCAGCAGAGGTGAAAATGGGCGGGCCAGTCCAATATCGTTGGATGTATTTTGTTGAAAGGTACATAGAAGTTATTTGATTTTCTTTTATAGACCACATAAGTCCTCACTTTTATTTAAAAATAATTAAAATAAATTTGTAGGTTCTTACTTACTTTGAAGAGCTACATGCGAAATAGAAGTCAGCCGGAAGAATCTATAGCTGAGGGCTACATAGCTGAAGAGTGCGCAACATTTTGCTCGAGATATTTTGATACTATTGAGACAAAACTTAATCGTTGAGCGAGGAATGATGATGAATGTGGGGCTGACCCGACAGTTTCTTCTAGTATTTTTCAAAGGATTGGTCGAGCACTAGATGAAGGGAAATTTTTCACAATGGATAACGATATGTTATCTAAGGCACATCAATATATATTAAATAACTGTGATGAGGTGAAGCCTTTCATCGAGTACGTTCTAATATAATATCTAGCGCTACAAAATTCATTTATGGAATGAATCATTTTTGCAACTTACTGTAGTACTATTATTTTCAGGAGACATCTTTCTCTAATGAACTGCCTATATCCTTGTGCTTCTCCTCGTTTCATCAAAAATAAACATAATGAAAAATTTCCTAGTTGGTTTGCAGAAGAAGTAAGTTATTCCCCAAAGATTTATTCATGTTGGGATTAATATTAAGAATTTTTTGTTCTTATAGAAAAAACAATTCATCAATATATTTAATTTGTAGGTTTACCGGGAAGATAATGCTCATGAATTTGCTATTGATGAGGACTTAAAAGTTCTATCCTATTTTCCGAACAATGTTGCCAGAAGGTTTCAGGGTTTCTTAATAAATGGTTATGAATTTCACACCAAAAGTCTCGAAGAAAGAAGAAAGCGACAAAATAGTGGCGTAATGGCAACAACAATAACACAAAGCTTTGCTAGTGCAATGGATAAGAATCCCATTGATGGTGATGTTAACTATTACGGTGTCATACAAGATATTATTGAGGTTGATTATTGGGTGGATAAAAAGATTGTGTTGTTCGGATGTGATTGGGTGTCCAATGGCAGAGGATTAAAACATGATGAACTTGGGTTTACATTAGTAAATCTTTCCAAGAGAATGAGAGATGATGAACCATTTATAATGGCATCTCAAGCGGAACAAGTATTTTACGTTGAAGATCCCACAGATGAAGGTTGGCATGTTATGGTAAAAACAATACCAAGGGATTATTATAATATGAAGGACGAAGTATTAGGAGATAATGAAGATCCAATTTTAGAAAGTCAAGTACACATTAGTGGAGTTTTTGACATTATTTTGCAGAGCGACAATGATAATGTCCCTTGGATTAGCACTGACATTAATGGGGTAGTTATAGATGAAGCGTTAGGTACTGTCATGGGTGAGCAAGCCGACGAAGATTATGATGGGGAAAATACTTACCTCGCCTGATGACGTCCCATGATATCTCATTTACTACAATTAAATAGCACATTTCAAAAATTTTGGGTATTATTTCTTTCCTTTTATTTTTGAGATAAGCTGAGTTTTTCTAGCATGATGATTTATTTTTTTATGCAATGTGTAGGACCTTATCATTTTTTTTATGCAATCAGGTATGATGCTTTTTTATTGAAGTTAAACTGTAAAAGTTTTTACAAAGCATTATTTATCTCTTATTTTCCCTGCTTTCTCTCTCTCTCTCTCTCTCTCTCTCTCTCTGTCTCTCTCTCTCTCTTCCATTCATCATGTCTCATCTCCAGCTTGTTGCAAGCTTCACTACCTTTATAGAGTGGCTTACTTTCCTTACTGCCCAAGCCAACTTTGATCAAAACCAGCTAATCATAAAGGAGAGCAAAACAAATTTATGAACCAGAGAGAAAGAATCAGAGTTGCCACAACATTGCAGTAATTAATTACAAGAGATAGGAAGATTGAATTTTTTACAATTTTAAAAAAAAACTACATAAACTTAGAAGGTAGAGCAAGATATTTGACTTTCTAAGAATTAATAATTTCTTGATTTTAGTTAGTATTTTATCAACAATTTGGTAGACTATACAGTCTAATTCAGATGTGGCGTACTCCTCGCAAGACTACTCTCTTGAAAAATTCTCCTCATGGAGGATTTAGTTCTCAACGGCGTGGTGTACTTCCATCGTCACTCCAGGCTAAGCCTCCCCAAAATTTGAAATCTCAATTTGCTCCAGCTTCTGCGAGCAAATCTCAACATGGTCCAAGCCCGCTTGCTAATGTTGATCCTCCATGTTCTAACTCTTCTCCTGATGCTAGATCTCGAGCTGACCCCGCACATGTAGATGTGTCCACACCCGGTAAGTATAGCTCTTATTAGTCAAATATTATTTTTTTGAGTGTAAAGATTTGTATCTATTTTACTTCCATCCTGACATGTTATTCTTTTCCAGGCTGCAAATTTACAAGTGCCAGGCATCAACAGTTTTTGGAAAGCAAACCATTACTTATGCTTTGTCTAAAAATAAATTCATGTGATTGCTCTAGAGATATGTAATTACAGAATAAATCAAATATACTCATTTTATTTTTCTATCTAGTGCTATCATTTACCCATAGTTGTTTTGTCTCCAATGCAGCTTATTTATCTTTCTTAAGCATGAAGTTGAGTAAAAATATGTGCATAATATGTTCATTCTGTTCTATTCTTATCAAGTGATGATCATTTTGTACATGATCATTCTGTTCTATTCTTATCAACAGCTTATTTTTCTTATTCATGTACATGATGATCATTCTATTCTATACTTATCAAGTGATGAATCATAATATGTCCTTCACCTAGACACTAACTAAGGTTGTTCTTTGCAGTTGAGACTATGTTGATTAACCACAGGATCTTCTAACTCTTCTCCTTATTTGCATTTTTTTGTTGACATGTATGTATGATAACTAAAGCAAAGAAGAGGAAAAGAGGGCCAACAACATGCAAGGATATTTGGGGGCAACCTAAAGGTGTTCGAACTCATGTTTTTCTCAATGATAAGGGACAACCGATTGGTCCAACTGCAAAAAAGTTGACTCAATTTTTAGGCGCGATGGTTAGAATTGGGGCATATGCACCTCTCAACTATAGTAACTGGAGGCTCATGCCAGACCATTTTAAAGTTAACATGTGGAAGATGATCTAGGTAAAAATTAATATATGGTGGAATGCTATTAATACAGTGGCTAATGTTGTCTAAAATTAAATTGTTTTTCTTTCTTACCATATTTATAACTTGATTTTCCTATTGTAGGAAAAGTTTGATATCGAGATACTAGCAGAAAGCTGGGTCATGAAGTCATTAGACAAAAAGTGGAGAGCCTTTAAGTCAAAAGTGAAGAAATTGTGGGAAAAGGGGGAGCGTGACTCCAGAATTATTGATGATCAATTTAATTGGCTCAAAACCTTTTGGTAGTCTGAGAAATCAGCGGTTGTACTTGTATTCATTTTTATCAAGTAATAGTTTACTTATATTCTTACAATTAATTAACATGCTATATTTCTTTTCATATTTCAACAACGAGAAGAAGTGGGTAGAGAAAATAGCAAGAAGAAGTCATCACATGCTGCAGGAACAAAAAATTTTGCTGTTATACTGGAAGAAAAAAATATATTATTTTTTATTTATATTAATATTTAATTCTAGAAGTAAACAGAGAGCTCTATTTTAGAAGTAAACAGAGAGCTGTATTCTAGAAGTAAGCAAACCTTTAAGAGTTTTGCTATTTTTTATGGGTAAACAGAGAGTTGCTAACCCCGATGGAGCATCACCAACTCCAACCCAAGTGTACATTAAAGTGCATACTAGAAGGGATGGCAATCCACTTAATGAAGAGTCTGCAGCAAACATTGTATCAGATTTATATTTTATTTATATTTAATTCTAATATTCGGTCTAAAATAGAGACATTCTTTTATAGATATATTACTTGAAGCCTTACTTATTATTTATTTCTTGTGTTTCATTTGTGAATGTAGAAAAAACTGAAAGATGCTATTCATATTCAAGGAAAGGATGATAAACCTGCGGCAGATAACATATTTGCTCGAACTTTGGGAGAAGATAAGGGTTCATATGTGCGCACTTATGGCTTAGGCCCATCTGCTTCAGATTTGTGGGGTCCGAAACAACGTCGGTTTTCTTTAATGAAGATGGCCTTAGAGAGCAAAAAACTATCAGAAGAAATAGTGCACAAATTGGAGGAAGAAATGAGCCAAATGAAAGTTAAGATGGACATGCTGACATCATTTATTCAAACCAAGTGCTCAGATATGAACTTAGATCATTTGGAAAACACAGCGAATGAGGTAATTTATGATACTTGTGTTCATTCAACAAATTAGAATTGTGTTGTTCATTCAACAAATTAGAATGCAACACCTTCATAAGATGACCAACTTATAACAATATATATCAGGTTCATGTAACTTCTACAACTCCTGTAACATCTACAACTCCTACCGATTCACCACGAGCTGATCACCAATGCCAACTTCACTCGGTATGGTACAATTTTTAATTGTTTGTATAAGTGTTTGAAAATTATTAAATGTAAAGCTACTAATTCATTTCATGCAGGAACAAATCTTGAATGAGGAGAACAACAATTTGAGTGGCTATGTGGATCAGGTAAATAGTTTAGGTAGTGATTGTTTTTTCATTATAATTTTATTTTCAGTTATGAAAAGTTAAGAAAGTATTATTATTATTTTCAGTTATGCAGGAACCACAATGATGATTTTGACATTTTTAATCAAGTATTATTATTATTATTACTACTATAAATGCACTTATAATACATTTTTAATTTTTTTTACCATTGTTACTTTATTTAGTTGGATGAGGGAAGTCGTGCAATGATTCAGAAGCTCTTACCACAGCTGCAAGTTGGAAAATATCAAGACAACCAATCCAAGACTGTAGGATGAATTACATTGCCTTAGTCATTTTATGATTTATCTAAAATGAATCTATATGAATGTAGATAATTTTATAGTTAATTGAAGGAGTAAATGTTGTGATAGGATGAAGATACTATTTTCCTAGTTAGTCTTGTGCATCCTGGAGATCTTGCGGCAAGAGGAACATTAATCACTAAGGATCCATCAGCTACAGTGACAGGCCAATCCTTAGGAAATGGTTATTCAGCAATATTTGTGGAAGTTGCAATGAGGAATGGTGAACCCATAGTTCGACCCTATGACAACTATAGTACAATTGGAGATGTGATTGGAAGAACTATTGCATGGCCCTCTTGTTTTGTAAGTTACATATCTTTTATATGCAACATATGGAATGTAAAACTTGATGGCTAGCTGGGGTATATACTCCTTTAGGATGATTTAATTTATTTAGTAAATTTTGCAAAAGTATCTTAGACATGAAAGAATATCTTATCATTAATTACATCTTAAAAATCACCTACTTTTGTTTATAACCATGGAAGGTAATTTTCTATTTCCTTATTTTAGTATAAAATTAAATGTTAGTTTATTTTCATAGGTTTTAGAATTATGATAGCTTTGTTTGGGCATAAATTTTTTTGTTAGTTTCATGGTTCATGTTAGAGTGTCCTAATCTGTAGCCTCATGGAGTACTTTTTTTTATTTCCTTATTAGTTCACTATAATAGAAAATTATAACAGAATTAGAATTATGATTTCACCTACTTTTTTTTTGTTAGTTTCATGGTTCATGTTGATATATGTTTGAAATTAGAGTCATATCATCTTGTTGAAGTTTTTGTTTCTAGTAAAGTTTTATTTGTGGCTGATCGATGTCTCTTTCTCGGCACTATAACATAATTTTTCTCCAATAGTAGACTACAATTAAAGTTTTGTTTTTGTTTCTACTTAAGATTTTGTTCATGGCACTCCCAAAATCAGGTTATTGGTTGAAGATATGGGAAGAGAAATCAGTGAGGTATAGCAGATTATGGGGGGTGACTCTTCCACTTTTGCATTATATAGCAGATTTAATTTCTAGAGTTCTTTTGGCATATATACTACAAAGAAGTGATTGGAGTATATATCGACAAAAGCTCTTTAAATAAATAATATACATCAACTATATATAGCCTGGTTTCTGGCTCTTATTGAATGTGTTATCTTTCTCTTCTCAATGTCTTCTTCTATTTCTAGTTGAAGTGTTCAGGTGCTTTTTCATCGTGCAGTAGAGGAGTGAGATTGTGTTCTTCATAGCAGTAAATAACTACTTTTACTATTCTTGATGTATATTGCTAGCCATCAGTGCGTAGTATGAATACGAGATCTGGCTAGTGGGTGTCTAGACTGCGTTCTTCTATTATGAAGAACTCTATATGACATAGCCAGAGGAGTTTGTATCCTCGGTTGGACCGAGTAAGGTATGCGAGTTGCAGATGTCCATTTATTGACTACAGCTAGTATCGAAGAGTTGAAATATCTATTTTGATGAGATAGTCAAAAGGGTTTTGATTTTATCAAAAATGTGGATGAACCTTGTGTAGACAATGTGTTTAGTGGGAGTGTAGTCATATTGAATGACATACTCATGGGAAAAGTGTTCTCATGCTCCAGTTATTTCCCATATTGATTCTCTATGGTACATCTGGGAAAGGCCTCCTATATGCTTGACATTAGGATCTATGTGGATAGGTTTGAAAAGGATACCTCATTACCCCAGCCCATGTACGTTGATATAGTATTAAAAGAGTTTTAGCATCAAAGGCACTAAAAGAGGTTACTTGTCTAAGATTCATTGCATCAGTCTTTCTAAGATGATGTCTGCTAAGACACCTAAGGAGAGAGAAAAAATGAGATAGATCTATTATGCTTCGGTAGTGGGATCCATCATTCGATGCTTTGCACTTAGCTTGTTATTGATTATACCTTAGAGGTATCCAGTATATTTCGAGCAAAACCATGGAGAATAACATTGAAAAGCAATGGAGAACTCTCTCGAGTACTTAAGAAGGATGAGAGACATTTTATACGACAATGAAACCATATGATGGTATAAGGATCCCTTTAATGGTGGTGCAGTAAGAAGGAAAGTGTTCCTAGCTAGGTATTGCAACCGGTAAGGTGACTAAGGCTTTGTGCTTTGCTACTTACTCTGCCTCATATGATAGGATCGGATAAAGGAGTTTTTCATTCAATGGGAGTTGTTCCTGAGGTTGCCAGTTCCGCACCGGTATTGTGTGACAATACTAGGAGTGTTGCTCAAAGTTAAGGAACTAAGATCCCATGAAGATTATTGCTTTTCTTAAAAGGCGATATCACCTCATCGTTGGAAAGAGGTGATGACTGAAAGACATTGATGTAGATTAAACTTATTATCACTGTAGCATATTCGATCACCACTGAAATTTGGTATATAGATACTAGGATGATTGGCTAAAGTGCAAGTGGGAGATTCAAAGGAATATTGCCCTTGAGCCAATCACATGTCGATGTGTTTAGGGACTATTCAAGGGTAATCAACTTAATGAGATAACTTTTTGATCATATGCTGCATCTTTATTCATAAATATTGTGACGAACCCCATGAAACCGGGCAAATGATTCCAAGGCCATGATGAGATTATGCCAGTGAGAATTGGAATCCATATGCCCATGTTCTAGATGTTCCTAGTCGTAGGATCACCAATTAGGGGATTAGTGATTTTGGATAGGCTAGCGCACTTGGTACATGCCCTATACGATAGGGGTAGCTGATCTCATAGTTACCTATGAGCCTTCCTTAATGTAGTGCAGGTGCTCATTACGGAATGAGTTCACTTAACAAACCTGCATGAGGAACACAAAATGGAATCCATACATGAGTTTCAGTAGGATGTTCCTCGTGTGATAGTAGGTGCAAGCAGACATTGGACCTAAGGTTATCATGGTTACCTTGTGAGTGATGACCCATTGCTTTGGTTCTATCCCTACATGGACCTAAGCGTCATGTGCCGGGTATTACTGGGCATGGGGAAGCATTCATGGAGGTAGGTGAGCAACCAACATGGAATCAGTTACTCCTAATAAGAGGAGATAATGTCCTATGTGTCCCTATATTACCGACTCGGGAATCTCTGGCCAAAGTAAACATGAAGGTCAGGAAGACATTTCTGACATTTCATAATTGAGACGACATCTTGGTGGGTCGAATACATATGAATTGGTATTAGTGTTTGACACTTCTTCCATACCCCAATCGTATTCAAGGAATTGTAATTGAGTGACTTAGTTGCACGGTAACTAATCACCAAAGGGTGTTGCTAGATTGAACCTCACACTATCGTGGTAGTCATGATACGTTGCTAGACAATAATCTTGACTTGCGAGTGGAGTCTCCCATGACTACACTATAGGATCCAACTCTCCGTTATGCACAACTCACTACTGGCTTAGTGTGGGGCCCAATGGCGCACACACGACAGGTTAACCTCGTAACGGACCTTATGAGGTAAAGTCCGAATGCGGCCCTATATGTAGGCGAAATGGAGACACTAGAGGGGGGTGAATAGTGTGTTTACTAAATAATTAGCCTAAATTCGATTTTAATCATTTCTTGATCAGTTTAGATAATTTGTAATTTAATGATTGGGTGCGAAAGCAGTAAATAATTAAGCAAATAAAAACAAACAATAACGCAATGCAAACACGTTAATTTATAGTGGTTCAGCCCCAATGCCTACTCCACTACCTAAGCACCCCGATTAGGATTTCCAAACTAGCTTTACTAGATTAATACTCGTTTCCCTTACACAGAGGACTTTGACTCGAAGAGTCTCACTCTCGACCTAAGGTACTTCCACACCTGGAAGTCTCGACCTTCTTATCGAGAGCACTCTTCCACCTCAACCCTAAGGGACAACTTGACTAATCCTAGTAACAACTAATTTTACATAAGTGGCTTTACACCTAACACCAAGTAACCACTTATACCCACATGACCTAACAGCCTAGGTCTTACAAACTCAACTTCAAAGAAACGATAAATTAGCAGTTAAAAATACAAGTGAAAAGAGCTTAAGATAAAACCAAGATTATCTACTATTTTCCAAGCCTTGTAGCCTCCAACTCGCTAGTGAATGTGCTTTGAGTCGAAGCAGAGTTGAGCAGTAGTTGGCGCTTGAAGACGAACTCGACAGAAGAACAGAGCGCGCTGCAATCGATCTTTGGAAGGCTTAAATCCCTTCTTAAATGCTCAATAAAATCTTTAAGATTAAGGGAAGAAGTTTAAAAGAAGTAGATGAAGGTATATTTATACCCTCACGAAGAAACGATAGATGAAGGTATATTTATACCCTCACGAAGAAGTAGTTTTCTATCCATTGCAGGCCGCCGGTCGATTGGTCGATCGATCGGCCAATCGATCGGTCATTTGATCAACGCTTTTTCTCTCTGGTACTGCATTCAGTCGACCAGTCGGTCGACCGACGCAAGATTCTTGGATCTCACATTCAGTCAACCAGTCGGTCGACCGACGTGATCTTGCGTCTTCAGCAAACGTAGGTCGGTCAACTGGTTGGTCGACCGATAGAGCTACTGCCCATTTTGGGCTTTGATTGGTCGACTGAAGCAGCTGCTGTCTCTTTTCGGCATTGTTCGATCGACCGACCGGTCGACCGAAATGGCTGGTGCCATTTTCCTTACCCTATTCGATCAACCGCCCGGTCGATCGAATTTAGGTTGAATTTTATTTTTTAGCCGATTTTCTTCCGCGCTTTGTTTTTGGGTTCCAGCTTTCTACAAGCATCATCTTGGAGAGCTTTCCATGTGATATTTGAGCTCGTCCAATGCGACTTTGGTGCACATGTTGATCTTCGAGAAATTCTGTGATGAACCCAAGCACGACGATCAATGTCCTTCCAATTTTTGATTTCTTTCTATATTTTCGATCGAGGACATTGAACCCTAATTGATATGGAACCTGAAATATGTTCTCAATGAAATCATTAGTCCCATGTTTGTTATCATCAAAACCGAGATTAAGACCGAGGTTGAAAACCTAAAGCCGACATTATATGTCTACTAGCATGGACATGCTGCAACTCGATCACGGATCTCGTTTACGGACATGATAGGAAAGATGTTTCCTATAGGAACGAATGCACAAGAAAGAAGTTTCTCAGTAATCCTAAATTGTAGGGCATCCCTAAATTGTAGGGATTGGCATATGATAATAATTTATGTCGTTGATTAAATTTAATTATGAATTAAATATTTAATCAACTACTTGACTAAGAATGTATTTAATTATGAATTAAATATAATATGATTTTGAATCAAATATACATGGTAGGAGAATTAGTTTCTAACCATGAGCCTAACAAATTAATTGGGAATTAATTTATTTGGATAAATCCTAATTAATAAGAATTTGATTTATGGAGATAACTCATAAAATTAATAGATATATGATTTATGAGGATAAATCATAATTCTATTAATTAATAGAAAATCAAATTATTTAGATAAATCTCTTTCCTATTGTTTAGGGGATTGGTTTATTTAGATAATTATCATTCTTGTTTATAGGCTCTTAATTTATGGAGATAAATTAAAATTTATATTTAATTAGATTTAATTAATTTTTAATTAATTATGAAGCCAATAAAATATAAAATATTTTTGGAGGCAAATCCAAGAACTTTGAATTCTAGGGAGAGAGTTTTTAGGAGGCCAGGTCTACTCTTGTAGCCGCCCCTACTCTCTATACATAGTGGCCGAACACCCCATAGGGAGGAGTTGGTTAATTAGTTCTTCATCTTCTTGGAGAAGATTAAGGATTTGATTCTTTAGAGGCTTATTGAAGAGAAAGGCTCCAAAGAACTCCTCCTCCTCCCCATTGGTGGCCGACCATCTACATCCTCCTTCCCCGGTTATCGTGAAGCCAACTTGAAGGTGTTCTCTTCTTGGTTGTGCCACAATCTTCATCTTCTTGGAGGAGTCCACGAGGACAGCGAGATATCTTCACCTCTTCTCTTTTGTTCCGATATTTTGTCATCCTCTCTCCTCTCCTCTTTGGTGCCTGGTTCTTGGTGGAAGGGCTGGCATTGCCTTGGTGGATTTTGGGATTGATAAAGCTTCTCCGTTGAGCCACAACGAGCCCCGGTGTTCGCTGCCCGTACTATTGTGAGGTACTTGGTGTGGACTATTGTTGGAGGACGTGCACGTGTGTGTCTCAAAATGGGGATAGGATCTGCCGTACATTCTTGGTTTGAGGTTTATCATCTCCTTCTTCTGCGATGTTGAATTCCTTATTATTGCTAAAGTAGATCGCTATTTTCGGGATGGTTTGAATTTTCCGCTACGTTTTTGAATCCCACCCCAACAAGAGGGGGGTGAATAGTATGTTAGATAAACTTTTTGCCTAATTTTGGTTTTATCGAATTCAATCGTTTCTTATAACTTCGGCAATACACTAATTCGAATAGCAAGTGGAAGCAATAAATAAGACAATTAAACATAACCAAGAAAGCAATGTGCTGAAATAAGTAAATATAGAAATTAAGACGCAAGCATAATAGGCAATGTAAACACGATCGATTTATAGTGGTTTGGCCCCAATGCCTACTCCACTACCTAAGCACACCGCTTAGGATTTCCAAACTAGTTATACTTGATTAATTAGTTTCCTTACAAAGAGGAATTTACACCGGAGAGTCTCCGCTCTCAAACTGAAGGCACTTCCACACCCGAAAGTATCCTGCCTTCCTATCAAGAGCACTCTCCTACCTCAACCTAAGGAAAACTCAACTAATCCTAGTCAACTACGTTTACACCGGTGGATTTAAGTCTTAACACCAAGGCAACCACCAACTCAATCAAACTAGCACTCTAGGTTTACACACTCAAGAAATACAATGAAATTAACAATAAAATACTAACACTACATGGAGCAATAAATCAAAAAACAAATACTTAGCTCCAAAAGAAACTCCCTAGTCCTCTTGATGCCCAAAGATGATGAATTGATGAAGCTTCAAGGCAAGATCAAGAATGTGTGGATCAAGGCTAGGGTTTTTGCAAGATTGGCTCATTGAAAGCTTAGAAGATGTAAAAGATGTCTCATATAGGCTCAAAAGTTGCTAAGGAAGGCTCTCATGGCTTGTATTTATAAGACATGAAGAGAAGGCAAGCAAACAGCCATCCCAACAGGCGTTTTCCTGCCCGTTGGCGACGCCCAATCACTGGCCCGATCGACCGACCGAGCGACCGGCCCATCGATCGGAGCCCTTTGTGCTTTCTAGGCTCCTTTCGGTCGACTGGCCTATCGATCAATCGTAGAGTACCAAAACTCTACCTATTGTACCTGTACTCTACATTGAGTTTCAGCTGGGTTCTTTCTTCGATTCGGGTTTCAAATTACGGGTTTTGTTCTTTAAGGGTCTTTGCATCATACTGAGGATTTTACAATTTATCTAGAGACCCTAAACTTAGACTCTATCTTCCTGATGAGTCCGAGCGCGTCGACCAATGTCCTTTCGATTTTTTGATTTCTTTGATATTTTAGATCGCGGACGTCAAGCGCTAACCAACTTGGAACCTGAAAGTATTTCGTAATGAAAATATTAGTTTCATGTTTGTTATCATCAAAACCAAGATTAACACCAAGGTTGAAAACCTTTTGCCAACATTGTTCGAACATAAGATTTTTGGATCGGGAATATGTCACAATACATCTATATACAAAAGAATTCACAATAATATATTTTGTATGGAATTGTGAATGGGAGTCATGTGAAGTCGGGACATCGAGCAATCTTGTTGTCCATACTCATGGTGAATCTTCTAGTGTCGTTGTTTCTTCTTTCAATCCATCTGATCCTTATAGAACAATGATTCTAGATAGTCTTGGTAGTCAATTCCATTTAAATGATAATATTGAGTTAGTTACTGAGACGTCAGTGCCATCAAATACTTCGACAGTTCAAGTCACTGAAGAACAACCTGTGATACAGATTGAATTGCTGAATAAGGAGGTTGTAGAATTTTATGAGATGTTGAAAGCTGTCAATGAACCTTTGTATGGTAATTTTCCTAAATATACAAGATTTTCGGCAATGACGCAACTCCTAAACATCAAGTCCGATTGTAATATAAGCGGGGTTACATTTGATTGGATTACAGGCTTTATCAATGGAATGCTACCTCCAGATAACAAGTTTGAGCCAACTTTTTATCAGCGGGGAACATCATGACTTGTAGCATGTTATAACAGTTATTTTGTTAATGGATATATATTTCACACACTTGAATATTCATCTACAAAGAAGACAATGAATGTCGGGGTCTGCTTCAAAGGGACAACGTATGTTGAATGTGATGTTGACTTTTACGAACTGTTGGAAGAAGTCATAAAATTACAATTATTCGAATGGAAATCAGTTGCCCTTTTTAAATGTCATTGGTTCGATACAAGCTATAGGGGCATGAGAGTTCATACAAAGTATAAACTTGTCGAGGTCAATTACAAATTGAAATTGGCTTCAATGAGCCATTTATATTGGCATCTCAAGCTGAACAAGTATATTATATGCAGTATCCATCTTGAAAGAAAGATAGGGCAAATTGGTATGTAATCTGTAAGACTAAAGCCAGAGGAAAAATTGACCCGGTAACTGGAGAGAATGAGCCGACAAATGACTTCTATCCAGAAGAGGATCCTTCCAAAATTGAGCGAGTTAATCTAATACTCAAGGATGATAACACAAAGTTAGTTCAATTGGAAGTACAATATGTTGATGATGACGATAATGAAGTTGAGGAAGGATAGAATGATGATAAGAGAGAAGAAGAAGAATTTAAAGATTTCGATACAATAGATCAAGAATAAGAGTATTACACCGATGATGATAATGACGATGATGAATAATTGTAAATGTGAAGTATATCTTCAATTATTAAATCTATCTATTAATATATTATATGTAATCTAATTATACTCATATTTGACAGCTATGGTTCGAGAAGTGCGTGCCCGAGGAGGCATTCCTCGGAGCACTACACCCTCACAATTGCCACCTGCCACCCTTGTATCCATCATCCCTTGTCTACACACACCATCCCCCAGGCTTTAGCCACCATCGACCCTTCGTCGAGACCCATCGATATCCCCTCACATGTACCCAATGTCCTTTCGCTGACATCTACTATTCCCCCACCTCCGTCCACTATCCCCCCACTTTCAGCCACCATCTCCGCACTTGATCCTGGCACTAGCCATCCACCTGATCTGACCACCATCCCTTCAGCCAATCCAAGCACATGGACATAAAGACGTAGGCCACGAGGGCCTAATATAATTCTCCCTCCGCCACCCGAGGGAGAGTCACATTGACTAGTTAGTGTGCATGAAAGAAGATAAGTAGATGCACTAATTATTCCTTATAATTTATTTATAATTCAATACATCATAATATAGAATTGTACTATATTTGGTGAGGGCTTGAGCAGGAGGACGATCTAACGATTTATGCATAGGGCATGGCCTATATGGTCTCTCGTGCCCCGTGAGCACATGGATTTATTATGGCGAGAGTTCTCGGTACATATATTTATTAAATTAATGTTATTGTTAAATATCAATAGGTAATAATAAATTTATTTTTTTTGCAGGCTCATTATACATGGTTGGAGGACGAGACCACTTTTGTAGAGAGTGCATGGGAGCGTGTTGCTCGCACTCGTTACAACGGCCTACTTCAGTAGGCCCGTAAAACTGTGAAGAGACAGCTGGGGGTCACACACAATGGGGAGACTCAGGTATACGGCCCCGAGGGGATTCCTAGACCCGTGTGGGACCAGCTCATTGAGCGATGGGCCACGCTTGAGTGGCAGGAGGTCTCTCGGACCGCGTCGAGAAATCGCATGTCCAGGGGGGACGGTACGGGGGCACGCCACACTGGTGTCTCCGTGTCTTTTGTGGTGCGTGAGCGTCATATGATATGTATAATTTCCTTACTTTTAATTAAATTATATATTGTGTACAATGACACTAATGTATTTGTTTTATAATGTTAGACACGGGTGGCGAAGGATGGCACCGTCCAACGCCCCTCGCTGATGGAGGAGTTTGAGCACACTCACCGTCAGCGACATGGGGTGGAGGAGTACATCGATAGCGGGGCCGCGATCATCGTTACAAGTATTTATATCTATTCGATTTATGTAATTTTTATTTTTATTATATATATATATATAATATTTAAAATATAAAAGTGTGTAGGAGACATACACGAGGACCGAGATCGAGCGCAAAGGAACGTCACAGGGTGACTTTGACCCTGTAACATGGGTCGAGGCTATAGGTGGCTGGGAGCACGGATAAGTTTATTGCTTTTAGACAGTGTCCATGCATGAGCCGTGTTAGGGCCACTTGGGGCACCGACCCCTCCCGTTGCAGGTGAGCGGCCCTCAACATCCCATACGCAGGACCATAGTCGGATACCGAACTTGGAGTTCGAGATTACACAGTGGAGACAGGCAATGGAGGAGTAGAGATGGATGAATGACAAGTTGAGATAGATGTTGGATGCGGAAAGACAGATGATGGGGAACATATAGGCGCTCCTAACTTAAATTTCATCTCACTCCGGCAATCATATATCGATGGGGTTCAAGTCGTCCTCCTCGACCCAATCGACGCTCCCAACCCTATCGCTGTCGACTCCACCGCCTCCACCGTAGCCATGAGATATATTTTGGTTTATTGTATTTTGATACTTGTCAGACTCAGTTTGAGGCTTAGATACTTGTTTGTTGTTTACATACTTTAGATTTGATATTTTGATACTTGTTTGCCTCCGTTTGAGGCTTATAGTTGTTTATATACTTGATAGCTATCTATATACTTTAGATTTGATATTTTGATACTTGTTTGCCTCCATTTGAGGCTTATAGTTGTTTATATAGTTTAGTTTTGATATTTGATACTTGTTTGCCTCCATTTAAGGCTTAGATTGATGATATTTAAGTAAATCTTGTATGGTTGGTTGTACTTATATTTGTATGATGTTTTGTGGTTGTAAATTGTGATTGTAAATTGTGGTTATAAATAGATTATATCGTGAGAATGTTGTTGTATACATGAATTTTGAAAATTTTGATTTTTTTTCAATTATAGGATATAACGTCAGCGACGGCTTACCCACAGGTGACACTCACTAGGCAGTCGCTGAAATTGTATCGTAATTGGCTGATGGCTTCGGTAGCACCAAATATCACGATTGCTAATAATATCACCGACGACTCTGAGCTACGGCAGATAGTTTAATTTTAATGACAACCGCCTAGGCCATCACTGATGTGTTTAAATTAGCGACAGCGCGTGCTATCGCTGATAATTACTTGGGACGGCCTCCCCCTACTGTCACAAATTATCAGAGATGCACACATGAGCAATGACTTTTTGCCACGGTGCGAGCCATCCATGATAGTCATCACCGACGGTTCAGCAATGGCACGAGCCATTGGTGATAGCGACAAATCTAGTAGTGGAGCACCATTCAGGGCAAGAGGCTACCTGGGAGGTAGAACGAGATATGAGGGTAAACTACCCCTTTCTAGTTGAGGATTTGATAAGTCTCTAATAGCTTTTGCTAAAATTCGAGGATGAATTTTCCTTAAGGGGGGAAGATTGTAATACTCGCAATTTTAATGAAAATTTTATCTCTTGTTTTAGCGGGATATTCCGGAGGCGCGTCGGAGTGGGTCGAGCAAATCGTCAAAAGGTGTTGGCCGAAGGTTTTCAACCTTGGGAATAAGCTAGGTTTTGATGATAACAAATATGGAACTAATGATTTCATGGAGAACTAATGGTTTTGATGATAACAAATATGAATTAACACACGATGTTTATGATCAAAAATATCGGAGAAATTAGAAAATTGGAAGGATGTTGATCAACGCGCTCATATTCATCAGAAAGATTGAGTCTAGGTTTAGGGTGTCTAGATGCAAAGACACCTAAGGAACCAAACTAGTAATCCAAAACCTGAACCGAAGAAAGAACCCAACTGATACTAAATGAGAAAGTATAGGTACTATAGCTAAGTACCGGTACTTTGCGGCTGATCGACTGACGATCGACTGCCAAGGGTTCTAAAGCCACCGAAGGCCTTCGGTAGATGACCGGTCACTTGGGCGGTCGACTGGCCATCGACCGACCACTGATCGGGCGGCGCCAACGGATAGAAAAACGCCCGTTGGGACGAGGTGTCTTGGCCTCTCTCTTCGTGGCTTATAAATACAATCCATGAGAGCCTTCCTTACCAACCCTTGAGCCTATTGAGACATCTTTTACACCCTTTAAACCTTCATTGCACCACTTCTTTTGTGAAACCCTAGTTTGATATCTCAACTCCTTGATATATAGCCTTCAAGCTTCATCGATTCATCATGTTAAGGCATCAAGAGGACTAGGGAGTTTCTGTTGGAGCTAAGTATTTGTTGATTGATTTATTTGCACCATTGTTTGTGTACATTATTGTTACTTACATTGTATTTGAGGTTGTGAAAACCTAGGTTGATAGCTCTTGTATGGTTGGTGGTTGCCTTGGTGTTAGGGCTTAATTCCAACAGTGTAAATGTAGTTTGCTATGATTAGTTGAGTTGTTCTTAAGGTTGAGGTGGGAGAGTGCTCTCGGTAGGAAGGAGGGATACTTCCACGTGTGGAAGTGCCTTCGGTTTAAGAGCGGAGATTTTCCGATGTAAATTCATCATTGTAAGGAAACTAATTAATCTAGTTAAACTAGTTTGGAAATCCTAAGTGGGGTGCTTAGGTAGTGGAGTAGACATTGGGGCCGAACGACTATAAATCTACTTGTGTTAGCATTGCATTCTTGGTCTTGTTTTATTGTCTTATTTATTGCTTCCACTTGCTATTCGAATTGGTGTATTGTCTACGTTATAAGAAATGATTAAAACCGATAAATCAAATTTAGGCAACAAGGTTAGATAACACACTATTCACCCCCCCCCTCTAGTGTAGGCCATTTCACCACCATTTGGTATCAGAGAGCGTGGGTCGTAGATTGAGATTTTACCATCTCCTCTACATCTAGTCTTGATCTGAAAATAGCACTAGAGTTGGTAGCGTGTATACCACCTAGGTTCGGTGAGTCTAACTTTGGTCTTTGGAAGAGTAGAATATATACATTCCTAAAGACACAACATTTAAATGTGTTTAACATGGAAAAGATTCGATATATTGAACCTAAGGAAAACATGAAAGCTTGGACCAAAGAACAAATTGATATGTTTTAGTTAAATGTTAAAGCTACGAATTGCATATTTTGTTCATTGGAAAATTGCATCTTTGAAAAGGTCATGCATTGCACTTCCACATTTGATATTTAGGCTAGTTTAAACATGCTATATGATTATGCCAAGAATGAAGAGATTGGCACTTCTAATGAAGGTAGTGATGACAATGGTCATTCACCTACCCCTAATCTTGCTTTTGATGCCCATGGCTCTTCTAGTCAAAGGAGTAGCTCCAAGAGCCAAAAAAGGAAGGTAGTGTGTCATGCATGCAAGGAAAAGGAGCACGTGAAGAAAAATTGCCCTTCCATGAAGAACAAGGCAAGGAAGAGGTCAAATGCTTCCACATCATCATCTCACTCAAGTGAAGCATCCTCTTGCAATGGCTATGAAGCTAATTCAAAAGACTCCCTCATGAATGCTAATGATGAGGTACACTTTTCTTATAGTCATGATAATAATAATGGTAGTATCAACTCATCCAGTTCTCATGACATGCTTTATGATGATGAATGTAAAAACATGTTTGCCTTGCTTGTTAAAAGAGATAAAGAAAACAAAAAATTGAAGAAAGAAAACTTAGTCTTAGATCTCACTTACATTATGTAAAATTAAAAAACGAGAAGCTAAAAATTAGTGTCTCTAATCCATGTCATGATGTTTTAAGTATTGACACTAAGGATTTGAAAAACAAAAATGACATTTTAAAGAATGAAAATAGCATGTTGAAAACTCAATTGCATGCTATTCATAAATCCATGAACGACTTAAAAAATAAGGTTGTTTTTCTAAATAAAAAAGTTAATAATTTATCTAGTAATTCATCCTCTTAGCAAGCATGCTCATGCACATCATCATATTTATGTCAAGCATTCTAACATTAAACCTCACGAAAAGATTAATGGTCATTGCTTTTTTTGTGGTATCTTCGGCCACACGATTTATCATTGTGCTTTTAAAAGAAATCCAAGTGTTGTCATTTGTCATTTGATAAGAAAAGACACTTTGGATTCCTAGGCTAACTCACCCCCATGGACCCAAAGCCATTTGGGTACCAAAGGTTTCTTGTTCTTTTGTAAGGGGAGCTACCACACAAGGTTGAAAGAATTGAACATGCTGAACATAACATGCTGAGAATTTAGGATGCTATTGATACAATTCAGCATGCTGCATTGTTGGGTATTCCTCATTTTATTGAGTTACAAACTTTATTTACAACTTTAGAGTGTCAGTTTATTATCTTGCATTGAGTTACAAACTTGGTATTACTCATTTCATTGCATCATTGTTTCTTTTGTTTTTACATGCAGGTAAAAAGGATGAAGTGCAAGGATCAGCATTTTGGAAAAAATTATCTTATGTATTTTTGAAACTTTGAATCTTTGAAACAATATAAATATTTGAATAGCACAATGTATTTCGAAATTACTTGTATACAATGGTTTCTTATGTGTGTGGATTTTAATGATGTGTGATTTCAAAAATTATTTTTAAGATTTCGTGTGAATTATCAAATTACTTATATGTAATTTCATGATTTAAGGATTGATCAGGTACACAATAATGAGCAATTGGTAGATTATGTTGGTAATTCCAACGGATATACCAACAAAAATTATTTGTTGGTCATACCAACGCTAGCGGATATTGTTGGTATTACCGATAGATATGTATCCGTTGGTATTATGAACAGATATATATCCGTTGGTATTACCAACAGATATATTTCTGTTGGTAATATTGGCAGATATTTATCCGTTGGTAATACCAACATAAACATATCTGTCGGTAATACCAACGAATATGTCTCCGTCGGTATTACAAACAAAATAAAATATCTGTTAGTAATACTGACAAATTAATTAAAATCTGTCGGTATTACCGAGGAGCCTTTTACCAATGGATTTTACCGATAGATACTCCATCGGTAACAATATTACCGACGAATTTGGTCCATTGGTGATACCCTGTTTTCTTATAGTGTTGGCAGCTCCATCCAATGGGCATTTTTTTGCACGATGGGGACTCTCGGTCGCATGCCAGTCGATCGTCGATTGACCGACTGTTCGACTGCGGCAATCTACCGCTTTTGGGCACACTTCGATCGACCGAATTGGCTACTGCCAATTTTTGGCATCATTCGATCGACCGACCGGTCGACCAAACCTGGGCTAAGACTATTTCTTCGAGTTTTCTTCTTGCGCGCTTCGCTTCCGGGTTCCGTTACAAAGTCTTGACTTGGATAATATTACAATTTGGCTTGGGATATATACCTAGAGACATATTACATGAATTCTATTTCTAACTCTAGATTTTCTACTCGATCTATGACGGAGCCATTTTTGTCGGTTCTTGTTTTTCTCCGAACGAACTTCCCACGCATATTGTAACCTCAACCTGAGATCAAACACTTGATGAACTTATTAGAATAAGTTTGTTATCATCAAAATCAATATGATTATCAAGGTTGAAATTCCACATTGGTATTCACATGATTGTGGTATTCATTCCACATTCAGTTTGCATAGGTTGGTAGGCTTCAGAGTACGGACGTGTACTCTGGCCAAATTTTGGGGTGTGATAGATGTTCTTTAATATAATATTAAGAAAAATGTAAGTCACACAAAAATAGTTAATGCTATTGTTAAAATCAGATATAAAGAAAAACTGCACCAATTATGATTAAATAATATGATTAAGTTAGAAGACTAAATCTTAAAAATTCAACATGTAAATATATGCATATGAAAAATTTAATAAAATATCTATAATAATTATAATAATATATATTCTAGATTGGCAAATGTACGTTAATCCATGTTTGAACGATGATATTAGTCCCTTATGTCATTATGTGTGCATACTTTGCTTCAAAGTCTATCATTTATTGTGTTTATTCAAAAATTAGATTTCATAAATTTCAACTGAAAGCCTATAAAACACGTTCCTCGTATTAAAGGCTTGTTTTGCGTTAACACAACTATTCTATATTTATATTACCCAAATAGAAGGATAATAAGTCACTGAAAATAGAAATAATCTTTTGACTAAAACACTTGATCAACATGGATGCAAGGAGCTTTTTTCTAAGACTATTCACTATTTTTTTCTTCTTATCTATGTCATTTATTTCATCTCCAATAGTAGCGACTACTGAGATCGCTTCTACATCACCACTCTCGATATGATTTCAAAAATGTTTTTGATTTTGATTTTCGATCTCTTCGGACCTTGGTGGCTTATAACGGGCCTGAGGGACCTTACGGTTCTAACCCGTAGGCTCATTGTGACATTTCGATTTTCAACCAATAGGATGGGTTGGAGATCTTACTTTTCAAAAATTTATATTTTGAAATCTCTCGATTCATTTCGGACTCATGATAATTTACCTTGAAACAGATTTCAAACTATTTAACAAAGTGAACTCTGAAAATGATACTTGATTTTTCTCTTTGCTATTTGGTTTGGTTGCTTTCTAGTAGCTTTAGTTTCATTAAATCTACTAATGAAGTCTACTTATAAATTGAGAATGTTAATGAAAAGCTATGCTATCATGAAGAAAATTGGAAAGTAAATGAAAAGTTTGGGAAAAATTTTCTAGAATGATGTATGATTTTGTTTTTGCAAAAATCATATTATAATACTTGTATATTCATGCATTAATAATGTCTCTATACTCATGATTAATTTTGCATGATAGATCTATGAAATTTCATTAGTAGGTAAAATTTCGATACTTAGGCAATTTCATGATGCTGATATTGAATAAAATTGGACTAGGATAAAATTCCTTATTAGAGACCTCATTTTGAATAAATAATTGTAAATATGTTTAGATACACATATGACATAATTCTAGGTGTTCAAACTTGAAAATTCATATGTAGATGAACAAATTCATTACTAGATCACTTTAGAGGACTTAAACTTGAAAAAGTTTGACCCAAGTCAACAAATCGACTTGGACACTTCATTTTAAGTCCAAACTTCATAAACATGTTTAGGAATAGATAATGATAACATGCCAACGTTCAAATTTTCAATTTGTAAGCGTAATGAGGCATTTTCTATCACGTCCCAAAAACCAAGTCACGCGACCGACCGGACTGGGGACAAGCACCCCGAAGCCTAGACCACATAACCACATCATGCATGTGAAATATCAACTCAGATTAACACAAACACAAATATTCAATTATAGAAGGTAGCAATCCACATACTAGACCAAATGCATAAAGCTACATAACTAAGGTTCAAGTGTTAATACTATACAAGGTTCACATGCTCGAAAACAAACTACATGACTCGACCAAGACTCGACTACACCAACGGGTTTCACAAGATCGCCACCAGAGTCTGCCGCCACCAACCGCGCCATACGTCAATGATCACTCTACAAAACAAGGCCAAGAAAAGAATAGTGAGTTCAAAAGAACTCGGTGAGTGGCCGTTCGGCCATCACCAAGCTAAACCACATGAATAAATACATTAAATAATTTAATGCTCATTCAACTGATATGAAACATAACAATGATTTGCATTAGTCATCTCGTGCGCTACATGCACCACTCCGCCCGATCCGGCCCAAATGAACCAACCTCAAAATAGTCGCCTACAACTCGTAGGTTGCTCACTAGGCTGGCCACCCTAGCGAACTCCCTGCCTCGGTCTCACTGAGCTAGGAAGGACCTCTAGTATCAGTGCCCAAAACTCGGTCGGGAAAGGCCCTCCGAATAATGCCACTCGGGTCAGTCGTCGGCGTGGCTCACCGACGTATATCTCGACCCTAAATCAACTCGTGCGCACTGAACACCACTCGGCCATCACATGTACATCCACAAACATGCCCACTAAGTGGACTAATTTACATATCTATAAAGATGTGGATTACTCGAGTAGATACGACATAATGTACATTTCTCAGTGCTCGCTCGGTAGCACCCGCTCGGCCACCACTCTGCCCAATTCATTATTCACCGCCATATCACCCACCGTTAACACCTCAATAGTTTACCTTACCATTTTCTATTCAATGGAATTTAACATCCGTGGCAGGTCGTCATGTAGCGAAAATGCCAACGTTCTGTCGAATAGTTTCCGCACGACGTACCTTTCCGCCACCGCCATTTCTCGCTCGAAATCTCATCCGAACTCGCAAAAATTCCCGAACAAAGTAAAGGGATGCCATATCTGCCATTTCTCATATTTCTATTTTACCCAAGCATCGTGGAAATTTCAGCCTGTAAGCCGAAATTTCAGCCCACTATAGTGTGACATTCCCTCATTTTCATCCGAGAGCATATACTCTTTCGCGAGGGTGGAAATAACCAATTAACCTGATGTTCTTTTAGGTTCAACTAATAACATCCATGACAACCCACGAGGTGACATCCCGGACTTGCAACTCGACCAATTCAACAAGCAAGCCGTAAATTTCAGCCTACTTTACCAGTCCGGTTACAACACGTACACAATTGAACATCACTCGATATGGTACTCACAATTCATACAATATCTTGTACATAAAGATCGATATACTACACTGGCAGTTTACAGCATGTATAAAATGAATCTAGCGCGTATAGAAATAACTTCGGCATGTATATCTTACCACAACATCAATTTTAGCCTAACTTATCATACTATGAAAAATTCAGATTAAAGCGTATGATATACTCCACAAATTTTCATATGAATGTATGCTAAGTGTTCATCAAACCATGTCATCTACGCATATAATTTCAGCATTTCAGTGTACTCACAATCTCAATAATATAAGCTAGAACATGAACATTGGACTTGCTTGGCCTACAAATTGTGTTACTATTATCAAAATGTGTATGGTGCACTTTTGGAAGTCTTCAGAATCGATCAAGATAAAGATGTCAATTGTGAGAGCACCAAATATTTTCATGCTTAATGATAAATGTGATACCATGGGAAATGGTCATCATGGATCAGCATAAACCAGCATGAACAATGATTCCTTATGAATTTTCCATTTTTCCATAATTTTTTCTTATCTTGGATGTAATTTCTTATTAACCTACCACCTATTTGATTTATATTGCAACAATACTTTTTTAAAAGCAGTACCATAATCAAATATCTCATGTATGTTTCTTTGACCAAACAACACGGTCTTCCAAAAGTTATGCACTTTCTTAACCCAAATACAAAGATCAAATGTATTGACACCTGAAACATCCAAGTTCAATAGAACAATAGAAGTGCTCAAGGGCCAAAGCAGAGAAGCCCAAAGGTCTTCACACATGCATCCGAACAACAAGAATTTCTCCATTAAACAAAGTCCAGATTGGTCACAGTAAAAATAAGAACTCCAGCACTAAATCCAACAACTAAATAAAGCCCCGAATATTTATATATACACCACACAAACCAAACAAACAATAAAACCAGTTCATCCTCACCAAGATCATTCTAATATGCGTCCCACATTCAAATAGCAAAAACGACATGCAATCAAAAAGGGGAAACAAATTGGAGGGGGAAAAATAAATAGCGGCACCAGATTTGACTTCCACTAGAGCCAAGATCGACCCATTCTCGAGAGAGAAATCAACATACTCAAACATAAACCTTCAAAAAAATCACAGATTCTGTAAATCTATCACGAGGAAGAAACCCAATCTAACCACTCACTTGGGGAGGGAATCAAGGAGAAGAAGACGATGACGACGCCTCGCGATGACGGCAACCGGCGACGGCGAAGATCTGATCACAAGGGAGTAGCCCCTCCTCCCTCTTGTCTTGGGCGACGTTTGGCTCTTCCTAGAGCAGTCCCGTCGACCAAGGCCACATATGCAATTATATTATTTTTTTGAAATTTACCTATTTTCCCCTCTTGACTTAAGTGAACCATATATCGGTCTATACTCGTCCGAATCGAGTTCCAATCGGACCCCCGGACTCGACTCGAGTCCAACTCACATCAAATCTCCAAACCAACTTAAGTAACATAATTTTACTCACGCATAAGGTTTGTATTTTAATTTGCGCCTTCCAACGATTTACTCGGCCTCCTCCGACGCACATCTCGGCTTTGCCGTGGAAGCCAAAATAAATTAGTTAAAATTTTAAATTTTAATTATTTTTTTCGCGGGCATTACATTTTCTATTTTCAATGAGTCATTCAAATTTTGTAGATCTATATTTTTCTTTTCTAAGAAATTTTTATCATTTTCTAGAAGTTCAACCTTCATTCTTGACTCATTGCAAGAAAGCAAAACATCATCATTATCTTGTTCTAGCATTTTATTTTCCTTTTTAAGTGCCTAGAATCTTTTTCTAACACTACTAAATTCTTCATACATATGCTCAATTCTATTTTCTAATTCTACTTGTGTAAAGATATTACCACCTATAGTAATAGTGGGTACCTCAATATCCTTCATCATGAAACAAAGGTTTGCATTCTCCCTTGAACTTTCTTCCCCACTTGAAGGTGGTGATGACTCGTTTACATCCCAAGTAGCCATTAGTGCTTTCTTCTTCATCCTTTTTCCTTTATCTGTCTTTGTGGATGATGAGGAGGTGAGCTTGGTCTTAGGACAATCGCTCTCCAAGTGTCCGGGATTGTTGCATTGGAAGCACATGATTCTATTTTTGCCCTTCTTCTTCTTGAGAGGCTTTCCCATTAGCTCCATCAACATCCGTCCGAGATGAATCATATCTTCGTGGTACTCGGATCCTTCATTCTCCGATGATGATGATGATGATGATGATGTCCTATCACCAAATGATGCTTTTAAGACAATATTCTTGCCTTTGGGGGCATCTTCCTCATCGGTCACGAGGGAACCAATGAGTTCGGTGATCTTCATGGTGCCAAGACTCTTGGCCTCCATGATAGCAACCCCCTTTGGCTCCCATGCTTTGGGAAGTGATCGAAGAAATATCCTCACTTTTTCTTCCTCTTGTATGACCCTTCCAAGGTTAGTTAAAGCATTGACAATATTTTGAAAATGGGTATACATTTGATCTATGTTCTCATGAGTATGCATTTTAAAGAGTTCATAGTCATGCATAAGCAAATTTATTTTGGACTCTTTAACTTGGGAAGTTCCCTCATGGGTAGTTTCTAAAACTTGCAAAATATCAAAAACAGATTTACAACATGATATTCTATTGAACTCATTTATAGATAAACCATAATGTAATGCATTAACTGCTTTGGCAATTGAATTAAACAATTTAATCTCTTCTCGAGACCAATCATCCATGTTCGTGGAGGGTAGCTCATAATTAACATGAATAGTTATCCAAGCATCTAATCCTAGGGATTGCCAGAAAATACTCATCCTAGTTTTCCAATAGGGATAATTGTTTCCATCAAAAAGAGGTGGTGCATGAGTTGAAAACCCTTGACCTAGTGTGATACTAGAATCCATAAGTGTAGGTTAGATGGTTAAACCTATTTCGACAATCTTGCTCTCATACTAATTCTTGAGTGACTACCCACACTAGAAAGGGGGGTTGAATAGTGTTGGTTTAATTTTAACTTCAATTCAATTTTTTTTAAATCAATTTCAACTTTAACCGAAACTAAGTGCAACTAAATGATATTCGTTAGCAAGTATGAAAAGCAATTATAAGCAATCAAACAAGGCAATGCAAACACAAGAGATTATAGTGGTTCGGCCAACACCGCCTACTCTACTATCTTGGCTCCCCACCATGGATTTCTAACCAACTCCTTTATAGATAATGTGTTTCCCTTTGAATACAACCGAGGACTCACTTCTCAACTCTTTGAGAATGCTTCACACCTATTCTCCTAGGCAAAACACAATTCTACAAAGGAAACCCTAAGTTATTTAACCTAGCACACCTAACAAGCTAATAATGGAAACCTAGTTTAGTAACAAGAAAAATAACAACAAATGAGCTAATAATTAAACCACACAAGTGAGCTCTCTTGCAAAGTCTTCAAAGCCTCCAACTCGTGAAGATGTAGAGCTCGAAGTGAAGCCGGAGATGAGGCAAAAAGAATGCTTCGAGTTGATGAACGATCGTCGAAGCTTGCGCGATGAAATCCACTTGGGATGGCTCAAGAACACTCTAGGAGATCTTCAATGAATGGCTAAGAGGCTCTTAGAAGGCTGCTGAGGGGTATTTATAACCCCTCACTTGGCAGCTCCACCCAACGGGCATTTTTTTGCCCGATGGGGACTCCCGGTCACTTGTCGACCGATCGTTGATCGACCGACTGATCGATCGCCCAAGCAACCACGGTAATCTGCCACGTTTGGGCACACTTCGGTCGACTAAATTGGCTACTGCCAATTTTTGGCTTCATTCGGTCCACCAAACCTGGGCTAAGAGTATTTCTTGGAGTTTTCTTCTTGCGCGCTTCGCTTCCGGGTTCTGTTACCAAGTCTTGACTTGGATAATATTAGAATTAGGCTTGGGATATATACCTAGAGACATATTACATGAATTCTATTTATAACTCTAGATTTTCTACTCGATCTATGACGGAGACATTTTTGTCGATTCTTGTTTTTCACCGAATGAACTTCCCATGCATATCGTAACCTCAACCTGAGAACAAACACTTGATGAACTCATTAGAATAAGTTTGTTATCATCAAAATCAAGATGATGACCAAGGTTGAAAACCTTAGGCCAACACATTGGTATTCACATGATTGTGGTATTCATTCCACATTCAGTTTGCATAGGTTGGTAGGCTTCGGAGTACGGACGTGTACTCCGACCGAATTTTGGGGTGTGATAGATGTTCTTTAATAATAATATTAAGAATAATGTAAGATACACAAAAATAGTTAATGCTATTTTTTATATCATATATAAATAAAAACCGCACCAATTATGAATAAATAATATGATTAATTTAGAAGACTAAATCTTAAAAATTTGACATTTAAATATATGCATATGAAAACTTTAATAAAATATCTATAATAATTATAATAACATATATTCTAGATTGGCTAATGTATGTTAATCCATGTTTGAACGATGATATTATTCCCTTATGTCATTATGTGTGCATACTTTGCTTCAAAGTCTATCATTTATTGTGTTTATACAAAAATTAGATTTCATAAATTTCAACTGAAAGCCTATAAAACACGTTCCAATTATGATGTTCTTTATACTCCGGCCGGTCACGTGACCGTGGATTTTGGGGCGTGATAGATGTTCTTTAATAATAATATTAAGAATAGTGCAAGTTACACAAAAGTAGTTAATGCTATTATTCAAATCATATATAAAGAAAAACTGCACCAATTATGATTAAATAATATGATCAAGTTAGAAGACTAAATCTTAAAAATTCAACATGTAAATATATGCATATGAAAAATTTAATAAAATATCTATAATAATATAATAACATATATTCTAGATTGGCAAATGTGTGTTAATCGATGTTTGAACAGTGGTATTATTCCCTTATCTTATTATGTGTGCATACTTTGCTTCAAAGTCTATCATTTATTGTGTTTGTACAAAAATTAGATTTCATAAATTTTAACTGAAAGCCTATAAAACACGTTCCTGGTATTATAGGCTTGCTTTGCGTTAACACAACTATTCTATATTTATATTACCCAAATAGAGGGATATTGAGTCATTGAAAATAGAAATAATCTTTTGGCTAAAACACTTGATCAACATGGATGCAAGGAGCCTTTTTCTAAGTCTATTCACTATTCTTTTCTTCTTATCTATGTCACTCATTTCATCTCCAGTAGTAGCGACTTGTGAGATCGCTCCTACATCACCAACAAATTATGATGAGTTGATTTTACAAATTCCCGATTATGAGATGGATGTCCAGAGACATTAATCCATTCTTCAGGACGAAAAAAACATAACTTGTAACGTGATGATCAATCAGAGATATCAAACAGTATCAAAAAAATCTCAACAACCAATATTTATTCTACACAATTCAGAGATATCAGATAGTACCAAAAAATTTCAATTGGAAAAAATCACATAAGCAATAGTTGACTTCATTCCCTCTTAATGTAGTGAATTATTCTGAGTGAAATTTTTTCTGTGGGGCTAATAAAGAACAAGATAAAGATAAACAAATAAAATAAATTCAAGGGCCGATTCAGTAACTCCTATTTCGAAATCTCATCATATCCTACATAAAATTAAAGCTTCATAAATTATAATTAAGTAGTTTATCTTGATTGGAGAGGTAGCCCCGCAAACCCAACAAGCATGGGGCATAGGAGCTGCTCTCACCTAGCACAAAGAATATCAGCATAAATTTGAATATAACATGCAAACATAAAAAGAGAATAAATGAATGGACAATAATATTTTAAAATTTGTAGCAATATTCAAAGTTTAAGGACATACCAAAAATAAATGGTAATCAACATAAATGTCCACCTGGGTAACATTAAAAGAGATAACATACTAGATCTTTCAGAGATGTAAAAGATACGTCTTTCTAAAGAAATAAAAAATTAGGAAATTAAGAAAGTTTTGTTGAGCAGTTCAAAATAGTTAAAAACACTTTACCCAAAATGTACACATCATTGAATTCAATAGTTCGTACTGTAAAATCTAAAGGTTTTGCATTGGGTGCATCTCCAATTTCAGACTTCTCCTGCAAAAGTCATCAAGTAAAAAAAAAAGAAAATGGATCAATAACAAGAATGTAACCTGCAATAAATGGCACATTGCTCCAGAATATTAGATGGAAAAGTGAACAAATACTTATGTGTGAGTAGCTGCATCAAGTAAGACCATATGACATACAAGTTATCTTCATAATTATCAAATTAGCACAATGAACATTGTCCCATAATCACAATAAGCACTCTTCAATTGAAAAAAAAAAAACTACAATAAAATAGTCCATGTGCAAAGAAATATTTTGTTGTCACCCAATGATTATACATAATTCCTTGCTCCTCAGAATCAAACATATGGTTAGAGAGTTTTACTAGCTAATTGATTTAGAACTCTAATAATTGATATTAAATAAGCACCTAAAATTTTAAAATGAATGAATGAAAGAAAAAAAAAAGAGAGAGAGAGAGAAAAAAAGTAGCCATCATGCTTTACATCGCAGTTAGTGGTATCTTCAAGAATATTAAGTAGAAAACCTACTCAACTGCAATAGAATAGTGTTGTCAGTCTCAGGTTACACCTTTGGAAATAAAAAAACAAGCCAAGTAACTTAACTTCCACAACAGATAGCACTATAATAGGAGACAAATGTACCTCGAGCAATTCAAACATTGCTTTAATATCTATAAGGCACTGCCTTGTCTCTCGATACACACTTCAAAGGAAATTTTGAGGCAAAGAAAGCTGGAAGAGAAGCCCATTAACCATAACCTGAAAAGAAATAGAAAATATGAACTATTAGAATAAATTGTCTAGAGAGAACATATGTGAGTGAAACAAGTGATATAGAAAAAAGAACTTAAAATCAGATCCTAAATATGTAGATGTTCAAATTCAAAGAGAAAAGAATTAGTTATAGGAACATAAAAGGCATTAAAAACTGTAGCTGATCATTAGTCAACTCTGGAACTACATATTTATTGTTACTATCAGCACCGTAAGCATGAAATAGAATCGGACTAATAATTAGATTTTGATGAAGAGATCAACAAGTCTCCTTAGTCTCAAGCTTCCCAATTTCTATTCTCTAGAGTTAGTGTTGAGTGCTTATTCAGTTAGTGGGAGGAAGAGAACAGAGAGTGTCAGAAGGAGACTTAGAGAAGTAATAGGTTTTGTATGCCTTTTAGAAGATAAGGCCTCCAAGGAAAATCAGTGGCATACAATTTGGTTTAGATTAGTTACAATCAAAACTTAGAAGAAACAATAAATTCAGGACTAGTCAATCAAAACTTAGAAGAAACAACAAATTCAGGTTTATGGTCTGTGCATACTAGTGAAGTGCATAAGTTGCTTGTCCAAGAGGGGGATGCTAGAATACAAGACATAAATTGAGTTCGCCATGTAAAATAATTGTGACCCACTATTAAAGTTACTTCAATTATACCCTTATTTTATTAAAAAGTCTTATTCCCTTTTATTTGAGAAAGGATGCAATTTCAAATATAGGAGTGTAATTTCAAATGAAGGGGTATGTGGCTTTTTAAAAGGGTGCAATAAGTGGATATGTGTCTTTTGAAGAGTTATTCCATCATTCTATAAATATCATCTTCTTTGATGGAAAGAAGATGTAAGTTTTTTGTGAAAATAAGTGAAGGCAAGAGGGTCTCTAGTTTACAAGTGAAGTTTGTGATTCCCATTAATTCCAAACATTGTGGTCTTGGATAGACTACAAAAAGTTTCTACACATGTTGGTGCTTGGACGCACGGTATCATACTATGGCCAGAGGTATGTTCTTGGTGTTCTTCCACATTTAATTATTAATGTAGTATTTCCTACATTTGGTATCAGAGCATTAAGATCTCTGGTCTAGTTATTTATGAAATTTCGCATTTGGTGCTACTGCTTGTCCTGTAGCCGGAGCCACGAATCATAGCCATGATGGGTGGCATGCATGCATGCATACGGCATTGTTGTCCATGTGTGCATCTGGGGATGCTCTTCCAGTGAGGTCGACGTACTTGACGACGTGGTCGATGTCTTCTTCTCACAATCGACATTCTGGTGCAGTCTATTTGGTGGACATAAAGCCGACGGCTAATTGTCCATGAGGAGAGGCTGCTTGTGTCAACATGCACACAGAGAAGAGTCAAGGACAGCGGCTTCAGCGTAAGAGAAGATCTTCTTGTTGGCCTAAGGTTTTCAACCTTGGTCTTAATCTTGGTGTTGATGATAACAAACATGGAACTAATGAATTCATGGAGAAATATTTTCAGGTTCTAAGTCGGTTAGCGCATGACATCCCCGATCGAAAAAATCGAAAAAATTAGAAAAATAGGAGAAAAAAGACAAGTATAGGTTGGGTCTCAACCTTACATATGCTTACTCACGGCCATGACTGAATAACCAATCAAATAATTCTCGTTAGGATTGTTCTTCTTTCATGCAGTAGGTTGGTTGATGACGAAAATGTTTTATCATCTAAAGCTCTCAGCTAAGTCAAAGTTGGTCCTCTAAAGTTCTCAGCTTACGTCCAAGAAATCTTTACGGAGTAGTCATCAATATCCATGCTAAGTAAAAAAGAGGGGGCAATCAGCGTACTAGGAATTGTTGTCTAGATAACCAAGGAGAAAAATAAGATTGAATGATCTTATAGTCATGTCTATCATGAAATTTGGGTAAATAGCTGAAAGGTTGAGACTACACCTTTAATTGAGAAGGTCCATGCTATGCAAGCTAAATTTTAGTAGGACATCTCATTTTAGGTGTGGAATATGTTCCGAAGATCTTGATTTCGGTTCTTTAATATCAAACACATGTTTATCTCTTTCTTGATTACTTTCTCTAATCAATAGCATCATCACAACATCCTTTAAATTGTGTTTATTTCTGTGTATCGGGAACTGTTGCTTGTTTTCTTCTATATATTCTTGATTATATAGTTTAGAGTTAGATTAAGAAAACGGAAGCAATTGAGTAACTAGGCAATAGACACACAGGTTTATTGTGTGTGAAGAATGTGATCAGGTTTAGTTCTGAAATGTTTAAATTTATATTTATTGAGTTATGTTTTAAAGTTTAAACCTATGTTTATTGAAAAAGAAACAAAATTTAATGTTATATATTGGTCGACATCACTAATCACATTATATATGTAGATGTCGCGAGCCCCAGACTATCGTTCTAGGGCTCATCGAGCAAGACTAGCTTCGCCGCCGCCGTCCCCCGAGATAGCTGCGAACCCTACCACCACAACCACCACCACCACCACCACCAGCCGAGACATCAGGAACTTCAACTTCTGCAGTTCCACCACCACCACCATCGGCCTCAGAGGCTCAAAGTCGTTGTAGGCCTCGTGGGCCTAATCGGGGGCTTATGTATCATCATCGACCGACTAGCGTCGGCGAATATCGCTGCACGGTCTAAAGTAAGTATGAAAGTTTATTTATTATACTTGTTAATTAATTATTGCTACTTATGTTGTTATACTTGAGTTGTAGATTCGAGCAGGACGATGTTGCACGTAGTATCACTGCTATTATCAAGAGCTTCTTCTGGGAGCCGTGGCGTTCATGGACCCATGTCTTGGATCATAATCGAGATTTATTATGGTCCGAATTCAAGGTACGTAGTTTATTAATTTTTGATATTGTAACTAATTAATACGTGGACTCAAATGTTATTATGTTTGTTGGATTTTATACCATGAAGTATCAAAATATTTTGATACTATAGGAAAGCCCACGCTAATATTTCTATTTAATTAAATTGTTTATTAACTGAATCATGAACTGTAATTAAATGGATTCTTTGTTTTCTTTTCATTCTATTTCATGTACCTTTCTACTGAGTGGTAGTGGGAACTGAGTTCCAAATAGAAGTTGACATGGTACAGAATCATTGAGGAATTTAGAGGGTTTAGAAAGCATAGGTTGATAGGGTCAATCCTAGTACACTGATAAAATTGCTTTACTGTAATTTAGCGTATGTGTTATTTTAACGTGGCTTCTTTTATCTAAAGCTTTACTATAATTTATAATGGAGCAGTACATTTCACCTTCTTGTAATGAAGGTGGCTTGCTGCTTCCCTTGTTAGGAGGGGAAGCTGTGATTGGAAAAAAAAGAGAGACAAGGAAGAACAGGGCCCATTCTAGCCAACAATTTTCTTTGGTCTACCAAACACAGAGAGGGACACCACTTGCTTTACTCTTGCCTCTTTAATCATATGCACATTGGACCCAAACTTTGAAGTTTCATTCAACTGGAAGGGGTTTCATCATTGCAGCATCCACTGCTTTATTTACCATGTGCTCTTGTAGACCCACCGAGAGGATCAAGTTCATAGATGAACAGATTATGTTGGCCTTCTTACAAGTTACAAGGAATTCTCTTGATAACTAGCAATACATGCTCGTAAATATTTTATAACAATCCCTACTATATTTTTTCTTAATCCATTTCAGCAACAATCCTACTACTTCTGTTTGATAATAGTTCACAGCCCACACTAATGTGTTGTATTAGAGCTGAGAACTTTTATATATGAGAACTCTTGCCAATGTATATTTCTAGCATCTACTTTTGCTCACTACAAGAAATACTACATTTCCTGGGGGCCGCGACCCCGATTAAAACTAGCCAAGGCCCCCAATAAAACCTTTTAGTGAGGGCCTCCCTGCCCCCAAATGTCATCAAGAAATCCGACCTTTACCGAAGGTTAGCGAGTGGCCCCCGTAAAATATATCTTTTCCGAGGGGCCGCGGCACCCGGGAAATATATCTATCCTGGGTCCGCGGCCCCCGGGAAAAGTATCTTTTGTCGAGAGCCGTCATCCTCAGGAATGATACTACATTACGCAAAACATTAAGAAAGTCTAATTGCGAAGGAAAATAGTGAACTAACTTAAAACACTTCATTTTGTTCATTCATCTAACAATAGAACACTAGTTTCTTGAAACAGGCTCAAAGATTTGAAACACCGGATGAACATAAATAAGCTAGGAAAGAATCATGAGATGCCAAGTATATTAATGTCACATCCCGACTCAGGGTACGCGTGACCGGCCAGGGTACGAGTCAGTACCCCGAAGCTTACCCTATGCACTGACCAACAATTCATAGAACAATAACCACAGTAACATCAAGTCGAAAACAAAAGCAAGAATACCAACTTTATTAACTGTTCGAAATCAGTTTAATCAGACCATGTTCTAAATCATCACAAGTTTTAAATAATATCCAAAGGTTTTCCAAATAAAACATCTAAAAGTTTTTACAGAAATAATATAGTGCATACATGATACACCAACTCTATTAGACACGACTACGACTAACAACTGCCAGCTATGAGATCTGCACCCACGCCTGCTCTCCAGCACACCATGCCACCAAGCCGTACCTTACTGGTCGGGCTCTACAAAACAACAATAAAGGAAACCAAGAGTTCACCAGGAACTCAGTGAGCAGTTCTTTCGAACCTCCACTCCAAACCTCGGCAATAACATATATAAGGAATTTATATAAAATCACATCCCATAAGTAATAAGTTTGCCAATACAGAGGAATGGATGAACCGGCCTCTCGGGCCCATATCCATGATAATAGCTCGGCCAATAATGGCCTAAAATATATATGGAAGGTTCAATTCTTCCTTCTACGTAACCCGGCCGGTCGGCCTACTCAAACCAGCCCCTACGAGTTTCTCAATTAGGAACCTTTATAATTCGGATCCGTCAAGTAGGATGGCCACTAGCTTCAAAGATCCTCCAGGTTAGGGATAGCTAGTCCCACCCACTCGGGTCTACCGTCAGCGTGGCCCACTGACGAAATCTCAAGACCCTCCGCCACTCGGGTCTAACACCTAGCGGGCCCGCTGGTGTAATCTCAAGACCCTATAAACTGCTGAGTCATGTGATAGCCATTCGGCTAATGACACTTCTCAGTAGACCATCTGAACCACAACCAGAACCCGGTTGTGCAAGTTTTCCTATATTTTGTTTTCTGGGCATTGCCCATGTCCGACCCTACTCCTAGGGTCATATTGTTTCCCTAGGTAGAACCTAGTAAGTGTATCTTTTATCTAGGTTAAATGTCACCACTAGATATCTAAACCATTCTTTCAAGATTGATCGAACTTGCCGACTATAGAAGAGCACTCGGCTTACCATTGTCAACAGCAGTTACCAAATTTAATCATGAGTAACAACATCATGAGGAAACCGAATTAAACAGGTGAATAATTCATTGATTAAACCAATAAGGAACATGCAATAAACATAGAAACAATTTAACATGATATAAGAAATTTAATGAAACCTTTCCTTGGATGCATGTACCATAACCATCATGTCCATATGGGCATTAGCAAGAACATTTCCATACTCATGAGAATGTAGATTAAAATTGCTATCAATTAACAAGATGAACAGTAAACATATAATTTAAATTGAACCTAACATTAAGCATGAAAGTGAGAATTTAGACGACATAACGTGAGATCCAGCGAATCAATTTGAATAGCCCCAAATTCCATCCCCTTTCCACGGCTCGGCCGACTCAAGTAAGGTAATAACCTGCTAGGCTGAACCCCCTAGGGGTGGTAAACATGATTGCGGCGTCAACACGAATATCGATCCAAAAGTCTAAAACATATCGAACACAAGACAATATGCGGGTTGCAAGACGAGCGAGGAAATTGGGGAAAATTTCGGCATGACCTTTCCCCTTTTTCCTCTACTCGGCCAGCCCTCAAAAATGAGAAATCAACATGTTTTAAAACACAAGATCATAGTATAAACAACAATTAAAGTTCTAACAAGAAGAAAATCGTCGATCGGCAACACTCGCGAAGTAAAACCCGATTCCAAAACTTGTAGGGCCGGCCACCCGCTTCCCATCAAAAACTACACTAACCACTCACCTTGATCGGATCACGATGAAGCCTTGATGAAGACGAGCTCCAATCTCCTTGAGCGTTGACGTGAACTTGGCGCCGATAAGTTCTCCCCTCTCTTCCTCTCTCTCCCTTTTGCTCGGACTGCGTGCTACTCTCTCCTTGAGCCGCACGGCTGGCTTGGGTGAGGGGTTTTATCTCCCCTCATCCAATGACTCATTTACCCCTCATTCACTTACTCACCCCTCTATGCGACTCCACCTAACCCGGTTCGAGTCCCGACTCTATCCGTGGATTAAACTCATACCAAACTTGAGTCAAACAATATGTTCATCCACTCAAACACTAACACTTTGATATGACATAAATAAATTTTACCTGCTATTCGAGGCGATCACGCTACTCGACCCGGCTAGCTCCTGACTCGATGGGCTGCACCATGAGAAATTTTATATTAGGAAACCCCGGGTATTACAACCTTCCCCCCTTAAGGGAAATTCGTCCTCGGATTTTGTTGGGTTACAAGGACTTACCGACTCTTCAAACAAGGAAGGATAGCGCTCTCTCATGTCCCGCTCTACCTCCCAAGTGGCCTCTTGCCCGGAGTGGTGCTCCCACCTAACTTTTACCAAGGGAATCTCCTTGGACCTCAGCTTCCTGATCTGCCTGCCAAGTATCTCCACTGGCCTCTCCTCATACGAGACCGCCATGTCCACCACAACCACAATCGGCTCTATCACATGGGATTCATCCTTCACATACCTCCAGAGCATCGACACATGGAAAACTAGATGAACTCTGCTCAGACGAGGAGGCAAGGCTAGTTCGTAAGCCACCATTCCCCTTTGCTTGAGAATAGGGAAAGGCCCAATGAACCTACGGCTCAACTTTCCTTTCTTCCCAAATCGGAGCACCCCTTTCATAAGAGAAACCTTGAGGAATACCATGTCGCCCTTAGCGAACTCCAACTCTCTGGCTTTCTTATCGGTATACATTTTCTGGCGACACTGAGCCGCCAACAACCTTTCTTTTATCAACTGCACCTTCTTCACCGCCTCCTCAACCAAGTCCGGACCAACCAGGAGAGTCTCTCCTATCTCAAACCGGCCCACAGGAGACCTATACTGCCGCCCGTATAATGCCTCAAAGGGAGCCATGCCAATGCTACTGCGATAACTATTGTTGTAGGCGAACTCAATCAACTACAGGTGTTTCTCCTAACTGCCTGCTAGGTCCAAAACACAGGCCCTCAGCATATCTTCCAAGGTTTGGATGGTTCTCTCAGACTGTCCGTCTGTCTGTGGATGGAAAGCCGTGTTGAAACGCACTTAAGTGTCCAAGGCATCTTGGAAGGACTGCCAAAACCGGGCTGTGAACTGGGTACCTCGATCTGATATGATCATCACTAGGGGTACCATGGTAAGCCATAATCCTGTCTATAAATAGCCGGGCGTACTGTTCCGCAGAAAAGGAAGTCTTCAATGGAATGAAGTGCACAGTCTTGGTCAACCAGTCCACTACCACCCAAATGGAGTCAAAGTCGCCTTTTGACTTAGGCAACCCGGTCACCAGGTCCATGGTGATTTTCTCCCACTTCCACTCAAGCACTTCGAGGTTTTACAGCAGTCCCTCGAGCTTCAGATGTTCGGCCTTTACCTGCTGGCAGACCAGACATTTGGATACAAACTCTGCTACCTCTCTTTTCATGCCCTTCCACTAGTAGTGCTGCCTTAAATCTCGGTACATTTTTGTGGCCCTTGGATGCATTGTATAAGTGGAACGATGACCTCACTGCAGGACTTGTCTACGCACCACTGCCATATCTGGCACCTCAATTCGATCTTTGAACCACAGCACACCCTCTCTGTCCAATCTGAACCCATTCTCTGCATTGCCTCTCTGCTCCAAGTCCTTCGTCAGCGCACAAAAGGCGTCCTCTCACTGCGCGGCACGCAACATACCCACCAGTGTAGATTGTACCCGTAGGTGTGCCACCCGGGCAACTAAAGCTAACACTGTCAAGGTTGTACCCCCATCCAGGCACAACTCCAGCTCTCGAGGTAAAGGCCTCTGCTTGATTTCCAGATGAGCCAAACTGCCCATGGATTTTCTGCTTAGAGTGTCTGCTACCACATTGGCTTTCCCCGGGTGGTACATAATGGTGCAGTCATAATCTTTTAGGAGCTCCAGCCACCTCCTCTGCCTGAGGTTCAACTCCTTTTGGGTAAGCAAGTACTACTCTTGTGATCCGTATAGATCTCGCAAGTCTCCCCGTACAGATAGTGCTGCCAGAACTTCAGTGCAAAAACCACCGCCGCTAGCTCTAGGTCATGCGTCAGATAGTTCTTTTCATAAACCTTCAGTTGACGGGACGCATAAGCTATGACTCTACCAAACTGCATCAAAACGTAGCCTAGGCCAACCCGAGAGGCATCACAGTAAACCACAAACCCTCCTGAGCCGGAAGGTACGGCCAATACGGGTGCCGACGTCAAGCATTCCTTGAGCTTCTGAAAGCTCGCCTCACACTTGCCATCCCAATCAAATTTGACCTTTTTCTGGGTCAACCGAGTCAAAGGGGCTGCAATCCTGGAGATCTTCTCTACGAACTTTTGATAGTACCCGGCCAACCCAAGAAAACTACAGACCTCAGTTACGTTGGTTGGCCGCCTCAAGTTCTGCACCACCGCCACCTTTGCAGGGTAAACCCTTATCCCTTCCTTGGACACCACATGGCCCAAGAACCCCACACTTTCCAACTAGAATTTACACTTGGAGAATTTAGCAAATAACCGGTGCTCTCTAAGGGTTTCCAGGATCATCCTCAAGTGTTCGGAGTGTTCCTCCTCACTCTTGGAGTATACCAAGATGTCGTCAATGAAGACAATCACAAAACCATCTAGGTACTCCTTGAATACCCTGTTCATCATGTCGATGAAGGCAGCAAGTGCATTGGTCAGGCCAAAAGACATCATTAGGAACTCGTAGTGTCCATAGCGAGTCCTGAAGGCAGTTATAGGTACATCGCAGTCTCGGATTCTCAGCCGGTGGTATCCGGACCTTAAGTCTATCTTCGAAAACCATCGTGCACCCTGCAGTTGGACAAATAAATCGTCTATCCTCAACAATGGATAACGATTCTTAACTGTCACCTTGCTCAGCTGCCTATAGTCGATGCACATGCACATCGACCCATCCTTCTTCTTCACGAAGAGTACCGGGGCACCCCACGGTGAGACACTCGGCCCGATGAAACCTAGGTCCACCATCTCCTGCAGTTGCACTTTCAGCTCCCTGAGTTTGGCTGGCGCCATCCTATAGGGTGGGATGGAGATCGACTTTACCCTGGGCTGCAGATTAATGTAGAAATCCACTTCCCTCCTGGGCGGCAATCCCGGCAGCTCCTCGGGAAATACATCGGGGAACTCGCAGACTACCTGAGTACCACTGATATCCCCTGCCGCATCTCCCTATTCCTCTGCCACAGATACAAAGGCTATAAAGGATTGGCACCCCCCCTGAAGTAGTTTACTAGCCTTAAGGGTTGAGATGACCCCAATCGGCTCGCTTCTTTCCTCTCCTTATAAGGTGAACTGTGGCAACCCGAGCTTGTTGAACATGACTGTCTTAGCCCTATACTCCAGCCACGCAAAGTGCTCTGCCAGCCAATCCATGCCGAGAAAGACATCAAGTTCAAGCGTGGGCAGGAGTGTCAAATCTGCCCCCAACACATGGCCGCAGATGATCACTTCGTAGTCTTGAAAAATTGATTTGGCTAAGATTGCCTCGCCCGTAGGCGTTGATACTAGAAATGGCCCATCGAGTAAAGAAGGTGCTGCAGGTAACTCAGCCGCAAATTTGGCAGACACAAATTTGGCAGCCGTTAGAATGGTGAGTTCAAAAGAACTCAGTGAGTGGTCGTTCGGCCATCACCAAGCTAAACCACATGAAAAAATACATTAAATAATTTAATGCTCATTCAACTGATATGAAACATAACAATGATTTGCATTAGTCATCTCGTGCGCTACATGCACCACTCGGCCCGATCCGGCCCAAATGAACCAACCTCAAAATAATCGCCTACAACTCGAAGGTTGCTCACTAGGCTGGCCACCCTAGCGAACTCCCTGCCTCGGGCTCACTGAGCTAGGAAGGACCTCTAGTATCAGTGCCCAAAACTCGGTCGGGAAAGGCCCTCCGAATAATGCCACTCGGGTCAGTCGTCGGCGTGGCTCACCGACGTATATCTCGACCCTAAATCAACTCGTGCGCACTGAACACCACTCGGCCATCACATGTACATCCACAAACATGCCCACTAAGTGGACTAATTTACATATCTATAAAGAGGTGGATTACTCGAGTAGATACGACATAATGTACATTTCTCAGTGCTCACTCAGTAGCACCCGCTCGGCCACCACTCTGCCCAATTCATTATTCACCGCCATATCACCCAACGTTAACACCTCAATAGTTTACCTTACCATTTTCTATTCAATGGAATTTAACATCCGTGGCAGGTCGTCATGTAGCGAAAATGCCAACATACTGTCGAATAGTTTCCTCACGACGTACCTTTCCGCCACCGCCATTTCTCGTTCGAAATCTCATCCGAACTCGCAAAAATTCCCAAACAAAGTAAAGGGATGCTATATCTGCCATATCTCAAATTTTTATTTTACGCAAGCATCGTGCAAATTTTAGCCCAGTATAGTGTGACTTTCCTTCATTTTCATCCGAGAGCTTATACTCTCTCGCGAGGGTGGAAATAACCAATTAACCTGATGTTCTTTTAGGTTCAGCTAATAACATCCACGACAAGCCACAAGGTGACATCCCGGACTCGCAACTCGACCAATTCAACAAGCAAGCCATAAATTTCAGCCTACTTAACCAGTCCGGTTACAACACGTACACAATTGAACATCACTCGATATGGTACTCACAATTCATACAATATCTTGTACATAAAGATCGATATACTACACTGGCAGTTTACAGCATGTATAAAATGAATCTAGCGCGTATAGAAATAACTTCGGCATGTATATCTTACCACAACATCAATTTCAGCCTAACTTATCATACTATGAAAAATTCAGATTAAAGCGTATGATATACTCCACAAATTTTCATATGAATGTATGCTAAGTGTTCATCAAACCATGTCATCTACGCATATAATTTCAGCATTTCAGTGTACTCACAATCTCAAGAATATAAGCCAGAACATGAACATTGGACTTGCTTGGCCTACAAATTGTGTTACTATTATCAAAATGTGTATGTTGTACATTTGGAAGTCTTCATAATCGATCAAGATAAAGATGTCAATTGTGAGAGCACCAAATATTTTCATGCTTAATGATAAATGTGATACCATGGGAAATGGTAATCATGGATCAGCATAAACAAGCATGAACAATGATTCCTTATGAATTTTCCATTTTTCCATAATTTTTATTATCTTGGATGTAATTTCTTATTAACCTGCCACCTTCTTGATTTATATTGCAACAATACTTTTTTAAAAGTAGTACCATAATCAAATATCTCATGTATGTTTCTTTGACCAAACAACACGGTCTTCCAAAAGTTATGCACTTTCTTAACCCAAATACAAAGATCAAATGTATTGACACCTGAAACATCCAAGTTCAATAGAACAATAGAAGTGCTCAAGGGACAAAGCAGAGAAGCCTGGAAGGGTTTCACACATGCATCCGAACAACACGAATCTCTCCATTAAACAAAGTCCAGATTGGTCACAGTAAATATAAGAACTCCAGCACTAAATGCGACAACTAAATAAAGCCCCCAATATTTATATATACACCACACAAACCAAACAAAGAACAAAACCAGTTCAGCCTCGCCAAGATCATTCTAATATGCGTCCCACATTCAAATAGCAAAAACGACAAGCAATCAAAAAGGGGAAACAAAATGGAGGGTGAAAATAAATAGCGGCACCTGATTTGACTTCCACTAGAGCCAAGATCGACCCTTTCCCGAGAGAGAAATCAACATACTCAAACATAAACCCTCGAAAAAATCGCAGATTCTATAAATCTATCACGAGGAAGAAACCCAATCTAACCACTCACTTGGAGAGAGAATCAAGGAGAAGAAGACGATGACGACGCCTCGCGATGACGGCAACCGGCGACGGCGAAGATCCGATCACAAGGGAGTAGCGCCTCCTCCCTCTTGTCTTGGGCGACGTTTGGCTCTTCCTAGAGCAGTCCCGTCGACCAAGGCCACATATGCAATTATATTATTTTTTTTGAAATTTACCTATTTGCCCCTCTTGTCTTAAGTGAACCATATATTGGTCTATACTCGTCCAAATCGAGTTCCAATCGGACCCCCGGACTCGACACGAGTCCAACTCACATCAAATCTCCAAACCAACTTAAGTAACATAATTTTACTCGCGCATAAGGTTTGTATTTTAATTTGTGCCTTCCAACGATTTACTCGGCCTCCTCCGACGCACATCTCGGATTTGCCGTGGAAGCCAAAATAAATTAGTTAAAAATTTAAATTTTAATTATTTTTTTCGCGGGCATTACATTTTCTATTTTTAATGAGTCATTCAAATTTTGTAGATCTATATTTTTCTTTTCTAAGGAATTTTTGTCATTTTCTATAAGTTCAACCTTCATTCTTGACTCATTACAAGAAAGCAAAAGATCATCATTATCTTGTTCTAGCATTTTATTTTCCTTTTTAAGTGCCTAGAATCTTTTTCTAACGCTACTAAATTCTTCATACATATGCTCAATTTCATTTTCTAATTCTACTTGTGTAAAGATATTACCACCTATAGTAATAGTGGGTACCTCATTATCCTTCATCATGAAACAAAGGTTTGCATTCTCCCTTGAGCTTTCTTCCCCACTTGAAGGTGGTGATGACTCGCTTACATCGCAAGTAGCCATTAGTGCTTTCTTCTTCATCCTTTTTCTTTTATCTATCTTTGAGGATGATGAGGAGGTGAGCTTGGTCTTAGGACAATCGCCCTCCAAGTGTCCGGGCTTGTTGCATTGGAAGCACATGATTCTATTTTTGCCCTTCTTCTTCTTGAGAGGCTTTCCCATTAGCTCCATAAACATCCGTCCGAGATGAATCATATCTTCGTGGTACTCGGATCCTTTATTCTCCGATGATGATGATGTCCTATCACCAAATGATGCTTTTAAGGCAATATTGCCTTTGGGGGCATCTTCCTCATCGGTCATGAGGGAACCAATGAGTTCGGTGATCTTCATGGTGCCAAGATTCGTGGCCTCCATGATAGCAACCCCCTTTGGCTCCCATGCTTTGGGAAGTGATCCAAGAAACTTCCTCACTTTTTCTTATTCTCGTATGACCCTTCCAAGGTTAGTTAAAGCATTTGAAATGGGCATACATTTGATCTATGTTCCCATGAGTATGCATTTTAAAGAGTTCATAGTCATGCATAAGCAAATTTATTTTGGACTCTTTAACTTGGGAAGTTCCCTCATGGGTAATTTCTAAAACTTGCCAAATATCAAAAACAGATTTACAACATGATATTCTATTGAACTCATTTATAGATAAACCATAATGTAATGCATTCAATGCTTTGGCAATTGAATTAAACAATTTAATCTCTTCTCGAGACCAATCATCCATGTTCTTGGAGGGTAGCTCATAATTAACATTAATAGTTCTCCAAGCATCTAATCCTAGGGATTGCCAGAAAATACTCATCCTAGTTTTTCAATAGGGATAATTGTTTCCATCAAAAAGAGGTGGTGCATGAGTTGAAAACCCTTGACCTAGTGTGATACTAGAATCCATAAGTCTAGGTTACATGGTTAGACCTATTCCGACAATCTTGCTCTCATACTATGTGTTGAGTGAATACCCACACTAGAAAGGGGGGTTGAATAGTGTTGGTTTAATTTTAACTTTAATTCAATTTTTTTAAAATCAATTTCAACTTCAACCGAAACTAAGTGCAACTAAATGATATTCGTTAGCAAGTATGAAAAGCAATTATAAGCAATCAAACAAGGCAATGCAAACACAAGAGATTATAGTGGTTCGGCCAACACCGCCTACTCTACTATCTTGGCTCCCCACAATGGATTTCTAACCAACTCCTTTATAGATAATTTGTTTCCCTTTGAATACAACCGAGGACTCGCTTCTCAACTCTTTGAGAATGCTTCACACCTATTCTCCTAGGCAAAACACAATTCTACAAAGGAAACCCTAAGTCATTTAACCTAGCACACCTAGCAAACTAACAATGGAAACCTAGTTTAGTAACAAGAAAAATAACAACAAATGAGCTAATAATTAAACCACACAAGTGAGCTCTCTTGCAAAGTCTTCAAAGCCTCCAACTCGTGAAGATGTAGAGCTCGAAGTGAAGCCGGAGATGAGGCAAAAAGAATGCTTCGAGTTGATGAACGATCGTCGAAGCTTGCGCGATGAAATCCACTTGGGATGGCTCAAGAACACTCTAGGAGATCTTCAATGAATGGCTAAGAGTCTCCTAGAAGGCTGCTAAGGGGTATTTATAACCCCTCACTTGGCAGCTCCACCCAACGGGCATTTTTTTGCCCGATGGGGACTCCCGGTCACTTGTCAGTCGATCGTCGATCGACCGACTGATCGAACGCCCAAGCAACCACGGTAATCTGCCACGTTTGGGCACACTTCGATCGACCAAATTGGCTACTGCCAATTTTTGGCTTCATTCAGTCCACCAAACCTGGGCTAAGTCTATTTCTTGGAGTTTTCTTCTTGCACGCTTCGCTTTCGGGTTCTGTTACCAAGTCTTGACTTGGATAATATTAGAATTAGGCTTGGGATATATACCTAGAGACATGTTACATGAATTCTATTTTGAACTCTAGATTTTCTACTCGATCTATGACGGAGACATTTTTGTCGATTCTTGTTTTTCACCGAATGAACTTCCCACGCATATCGTAACCTCAACCTGAGATCAAACACTTGATGGACTCATTAGAATAAGTTTGTTATCATCAAAATCAAGATGATGACCAAGGTTGAAAATCTTAGGCCAACACATTGGTATTCACATGATTGTGGTATTCATTCCGCATTCAGTTTGCATAGGTTGGTAGGCTTCGGAGTACGGACGTGTACTCCGGCCGAATTTTGGGGTGTGATAGATGTTCTTTAATAATAATATTATGTGGTTTGTTCTTTCATGGAATACAAAATTTGCTATTATGTGCATAACACTCATGTTATCAGAGTATAAAGTCATTGGATTCTTCACCACAATATTGATTTCATTCAACAATCTGATGACCCAAATTATCTCAGCAGTTGCACCAAACAAAGCTCTTGATCCACTTTCTGCACTTGACCTACAAAGTGTGCTTTGTTTTTTGCACTTCCAGATAACTAATGTTGTAGCAAACTTCACCAAATAACCAGATACTGATCTGCAAGTCATTCCACAACTTCCCCAATTAGCATCACTATATCCTGTCACCGAATAAGGATTATCTACAGGATAAAAGAGGCCCAAACCATGTTCATTTTTCAAATATTTTAATATCCTTATTGCTGCCATGAAATGTAATGCCCGCAAAATTTATTAAATTTTGTGTATTGCCTTCAGCGGGATGAGCGCGACGCATAACGACGCGTGCAGAGTTAATCACAGTTGGGTGCGAATTGAGGTGAGACCCTTGCTCAATCTAAATTACTTAAATTAGAATTAATTTTGTGTCAAATCCGAGTTAGGCTTGAGCCGAGTACGAGGGTGCGATCGGAGCTCGAATCCGACTTGTTTTGAGCAAGTTTGATCGAGTTAAGTGATGAGGGGCAAATTGGTAATTTGTGCAAAAAATAAATAATTAGAGTCACCTGAGGCATACGGCTCCAAGGAAGATACGCATGCTACCCAAGGAGATGAGAGGGCGAGGGATGATCCAGAGAAGAAATCGGCCGGAGATCGGAGCCTTGCCGGATAGGATTCGACGTGGGACTTCTTCATCATCTTCCTTGTCCTGAATCCAATTCTAGGTTAATTTTGGATATGTGTTAGTGCAAATTTCTGAACCTGGGTGCAGTAGTTTTCTTTGGATAGGAAAGAAATAAATGAGTGGAAATTTATCTATACATATAATATTGTTTATTGCGGAAATTTCCGGCTGTAGTGTACGGTGTTAAGGCTGAAATTTTATATGAAACGATGCTGAAATTACCAAGTTATGTGATGCTGAAATTGATATATATAAATGTGCAAAAATTTCATTGAATTGGGATGCTGAAATCATTTCCTATGTATGCTGAATATGGTAGTTCAAAGATAGAATGTTTTTCCATATTCTAGAAATTCATGCTGATTTCTTGGGATGGTAGTTCAAACATAGTTCAAAGATTGATTTTGTTGTTGGGATGCGAGTTTGCTGTGTAAAATATCGAAGTAACCTATCGATCTTCCTGTAAGCTAGGGTTTAGGAATCTAGAAATTATTTTAATGACCTGAACAGTAGAGGCTTCTTGAAGAGAAAGGCTCCAAAGGACTCCTCCTCCTATCCATTGGTGGCCAGCCATCTACATCCTCCTTCCCCAATTTTCGCGAACCCAAATTGAAGGTGTTCTCTTCTTGGGTGTGCCGCATTAATCTTCATCTTCTTGGAGGAGTCCAAGAGAACAACAAGGTATCTTCACCTCTTCACTTTCGTTACGGTGTTTTCTCATCCTCACTCCTTCCCTCATTGGTGTTTGGTTCTTGGTGGTAGGGCAGACCTTGCTTTGGTGGATTTAGAGATTGAGAAAGTTTCTCCGTTGAGCCACAACGAGCCCTATTATTGCGAGGTGCTTGGTGTGGACTATCGTTGGAGGAAGTGCACATGTGAGTCTCAAGATGGGGACAGGATCAGCTATACCAACCGCGGTTTGAGGTATATATTCTCCATCTTCTACGATGTTGAATTCTTTAATATTGCTAAAGTAGATCGCTGTTTTTGGGATAGTTTGATTTTTTAAATTGCTATTTCCGCTTCATTTTTGAATACCATCACAACAGTGGTATTAGAGCCACCTTTAGCAAATTTTTGGAATTTTTTATTTTGTGTTTTGTTCACGTTTACGAACCATTCGCTCCCTAAACGTTATGCTGTCCGATTTTGGTTTTCAAGGGTTTTTGAGTCATTTTCTTGGCTCCACGGTTCATGTGATGAATCAAGGTGGAATCCTACTATCCATATTGATTTTGGAAAGAATTTAAATGAAAAAATTCTATGGGTTCATGGTTGAACAAACCCGAGAACTAAAAAATTCAAGATGTGTTGTTTGAACCGTTTTGGGTGGAAACGTGATCGGATTTGTGCGATTTTGGATTCTATTTTTTCCTTTGTTTTTCATATATGATGTGATGCATGAAAAGATGATTATGGATGAGCCCAATGTGGATGTGACTGTGTGGAAAATGTGGTTGTGTTGATTGCATGTAAATTTATAAAATTCCAGCATTGTAAATTTTAAATAGTGCTTGCGTACCCCTACCTCCCAATTGAGAATTCTGATTGTAATCCTCTACACCCTCTCATTAAACCTTTGCCCAAGGATTTTTTGGGGTCTTCTTCTTTTAGTTTTGTAAAATTAGAAGTTTAGGGGCAGATTCACAACGAGCACGCTTGCTGCTATGTTTTGGTGCGCGCACGGAGAGGAGGTGTTCGGTGCCTTGTGGATGACGGCTTGAACCCCGGGAAGGCACTGATGGAATTGGCAACCTAGAAGGTGATTTTGAGCAGCGCCTTGGCGAGACAGAGCTCCCTAAAAACCCTAGGATGATGGCCTTGGTTCACCCGGCGGCTCGGGTGGAACCCTTAGAACATCCACAATCATCCTTATTTACTTTATGATTTTATTTATTGCTTTTGCTTCAATTATTGATAGCTTAGATAATTATAATTGCATGAAGAAACCCTCCAATAATATTGAGTCCGAATAGCTAAGATATTAAGGATATTGGTCACGCCTTCCATCATTATGAGGGACAAGTGTGTCTATTGTCACAACGGGTTTGTTGTGCACACACAAGGCCATTTGTGCTAATAGACACGTTGCTCCTCATATGGCACATATCCCTTTTGTGTCTCTGCTACCGTCTTGAACATGACTTACCTTGTTGAGCTACATGCAAGGAAGTCTATCAATGAGGGCTTGCCACTTCCAAACCGGAGGATATTATGGAATCGCGAAAATTAGTGGGATACATGATTAATTAAAAGACCTCAATAAACATGCATGTAAAATATCTGCTCATTCAAGTCTTTATTTTATTTGTAGCATATCATGTCACCTTTACTGTCGTTAGATTGCTTCATCGATTAAAATAAATTAACTAGACCAAATTACGTCGATTGGATGCGAAATTTGAGGATCATCCTCATTTATGAGAATTTGTCTCACATTATTGATGCTCCGGGACCGATGTCACCCCTTGGGTAAGGCGATTACAGCGAATAAGAGAGAACAGCTTATGAGAAGCTGCAAGAAATTTGAAGTGAAGATAACACCAGTGTTCAATACACAATGCTGGCATCCATGTCTAATGAGTTGCAAAAGTAGTATGAACATTTGGATACCGAAGCTATCCACGATCACCACAAGTTGTTTTTATGGTGAGCATATGAGGATAGCTAGGTACAAGCTATCTAAACAACTCTTCCGTCCAAAATGGAGGATAACACTCTTGACCAGGTGCAAATGTTGAGGCATACCCTAAAAAGTGTTTTGGATATCAAGTTCTCCAAACTGAACAAAAGAAGTTTTGTTATCACTGTTTGAGAAAAGGAGTTTGTCGAGGAAACTGAGAGTGGAAGATATTTTGAACTTGGTAAAGTTCAGCAACGACGGATAAAATCGCAACAACTAGTGGAAAGTTAACAGGTTAAACCAATCCATGTAATTATTACTTCCCAACACTCTTCTACAAGACTTTGTAGACTGCCTGAGTCATGATATCTAGCCATAGATTATGACCTAGATTCAGGCATTCCGCGATCTCTTAATGGTCAAATGTCTTGACACTATGCGGTGGCATTATGCAAATCCAAACTGGACACAAACCAAGTACGAACTTTGGTTGACCGGCTTAAAAAGAATAACTCCTATCGGGTGCAGGTGGATCTTTAGGAAAGATCTGAGCAGTTGGCAAGTTGTGGACCTATAAGACCAAACTAGCTGTGAATGAGATCAAACCCAGACAATAGGTTGTCTGCAATAAAATATTCTCACTAGTTCCAATGCTCAAGTCCATCAGGATATTTCTAGCAATCAGTGCGTACTATGAATACAAGATCTGGCTAGAGGGTGTCTAAACTATGTTCTTCCATTATAAAGAAGTCTATAGGATATAGCCAGAGGAGTTTGTATCCTCGGTTGGATCAAGTAAGGTATGCGAGGTTGGACCGAGTAAGGTATGTGAGCTGCAGAGGTCCATTTATGGACTATAGCTAGTATCAAAGAGTTGAAACATCTATTTGGATGAGATAGTCAAAAGAGTTTTGATTTTATCAAAAATGTGGATGAACCTTGTGTAGACAATGTGTTTAGTGGGAGTGTAGTCATATTGAATGACATACATGTGGGAAAAGCGTTCTCATGTTCCAATTATTTCCCATATTGATTCTCTATGGTACATTTGGGAAAAGCCTGCTATATGCTTGACATTAAGATCTATGTGGATAGGTTTGAAAAGGATACTTGGTTACCCCAGCCCGTGTATGTTGATACAGTGCTGAAAGAGTTTTAGCATCAAAGGCAGTAAAAGAGGTTACTTGTCTAATTGCATTAGTCTTTCTAAGATGATGTCTGCTAAGACACCTGAGGAGAGAGAAAAGATGAGACATATCTATTATGCTTCGACAGTGGGATCCATCATACGATGCTTTGCACTTAGCTTGTTATTGCTTATACCTTAGAGGTATCTAGTAGATTTCGAGCAAAACCATGGAGAATAACATTGAAAAGCAATGGAGAACTCTCTCAAGTACTTAAGAAGGATGAGAGACATTTTATACGACAATGAAACCATATGATGGTATAAGGATACCTTTAATGGTGGTGCAATAAGAATGAAAGTGTTCCTAGCTGGGTATCGTAACCGGTAAGGTGACTAAGGCTTTATGCTTTGCTACTTACTCTGCTGCTTATGATAGCATCGGATAAAGGAGTTTTTCATTCAGTGGGAGTTGTTCCTGAGGTTGCCAGTTCCGCAATGGTATTGTGTGACAATACTAGGAGTGTTGCTCAAAGTTAAGGAACTAAGATCCCATGAAGATCATTGCTTTTCTTAAAAGGTGGTATCACATCATCGTTGGAAAGAGGTGATGACTGAAAGACATTAATGTAGATTAAACTTATTACCACGACAGCAGATTCGATCGCCACTGAAATTTGGTATACAGATACTAGGATGATTGGCTAAAGTGCATGTGGGAGATTCAGAGGAATAGTGCCCTTGATCCAATCATATGTCGATGTGTTTAGGGACTATTCAAGGGTAATCAACTTAATGAGGCAACTTTTTGATCATATGTTGCATCTTTATTCATAAGTATTGTGATGAACCCCGTGATGAGATTATGCCAGTGAGACTTGGAATCCAGATGCCCATGTTCTAAATGTTTCTAGCCATAGGATCACCAATTAGGGGATCGGTGATTTCGGATAAATAGTACACTTGGTACATGCCCTACACGATAGGGGTAGCTGATCTCACAGTTACCTATGAGCTATCCTTAATGTAGTGCAAGTGCTCATTAGGGAATGATTTCACTTAACAAACTTGCACGAGGAACACAAAATGGAATCCATACATGAGTTTCAATAGGATGTTCCTCGTGTGATAGTAGGTGCAAGCAGTCCTTGGACCTAAGGTTGTCATGGTTACCTCGTGAGTGATGACCCATTGCTTTGGTTCTATCCCTACGTGGCCCTAAGTGTCATGTGCCGGGTATTATTGGGCATGGGGAAGCATTCATGGAGGTTGGTGAGCAACCAACATGGAATCAGTTACACCTAATGAGAGATAATGTCCTATCTGTCCCTGCAAGTGTTGACTCGGGAATCTCTGGCCAGAGTAGATATGAAAGTCAGGAAGATGTTTTTGACATTTCATAATTGAGACGACATCTTGGCGGGTGAATACATATGAATCAGTATTAGGGTTTGACACTTCTTCAATACCCCAATCGCATTCAGGACATTGTAATTGAGTGACTAAGTTGCACGGTAACTAATCACCAAAGGGCGTTCGATCCCTATTGATTGAACCTCACACTTTCCTGGTAGTCAGACACATTGCTAGACAACAATCTTGACTTGTGAGTGGAGTCTCTCACGACCACACTAAAGGAGTTTCTCAGTAACCCTAAATTGTAGGGATTGGCACATGATAATAATTTATGTAGTTGATTAAATTTAATTATGAATTAATTATTTAATCAACTACTTGACCGAGAATGTATTTAATTATGAACTTAATATAATTTGATTTTGAATCAAATATACATGGTAGGAAAATTAGTTTCTAACCATCAGCCTGACTAATTAATTGGGGATTAATTTATTTGGATAAATCCTAATTAATAAGAATTTGATTTATGGAGATAACTCATAAAATTAATAGATATATGATTTATGAGGATAAATCATAATTCTATTAATTAATAGAAAATCGAATTATTTAGATAAACCTCTTTCGTATTGTTTAGGAGAGCGGTTTATTTAGTTAATTATCATTCTTGTTTATAGGCTCTTAATTTATGAAGATAAATTAAAGTTTATATTTAATTAGATTTAATTAATTTGTAATTAATTATAAAGCCAATAAAATATAAATTATTTTTTGAGGCAAATCCCATACTCTTGTAGTCCCCCCCCTTCTATATATAGTGGTCGAACACCCAATAGGGAGGGGTTGGTTAATTAGTTCTTCATCTTCTTGGAGAAGATTAAGGACTTCATTCTTAAGAGTCTTCTTGAAGAGAAAGGCTCCAAATAACTCCTCCTCCTCTCCATTGGGGGCCGACCATCTACATCTTCCTTCCCAGGTTTTTGTGAAGCCAAATTGAAGGTGTTCTCTTCTTGGGTGTGCCACAGTCTTCATTTTCTTGGAGGATTTCAAGAGGATAACGAGATATCTTTACCTCTTCTCTTTTATTTCGGTATTTTGTCATCCTCTCTCCTTCCCTCTTTGGTGCCCGGTTCTTGGTGGAAGGGCTGACATTGCCTTGGTGGATTTTGGGATTGAGAAAGCTTCTCCGTTGAGACAAAATGGGCCCCGGTGTTCACTGCCCCTATTGTTGCGAGGTACTTGGTTGTAATATCCTAGATATTAAATCTAATTTTCATTTATTGTGTGTGTGTGCCATCTTAGCGGACTAGTTCGAGGTCGAGCCGAGTCAACTCATGGTCCGGTGCGAGCTTGCGAGCTCGGATAAGTAGAAATATGTCTTATAGAAATTTTTGCTTGCGTAGATAATTTTTTTTAATTTTGTATGCATGATTGTTTAATTATGTCGTATATGGATGTGTATGTGTTGGGTGTTTACGTGGAGCTTGGGATTAATTTAGGTTTAATTAAGCTTAGTGGATTAGCGGGTCGAGAAGTTAGTGAGTAAAGGATCCGGGATGAGGCGGATGCGGATTGAAAGAGGTGGGAAGAGTTATAAATCCCCCCTTAGGGCTTGCGGCTCCCTATTGGAGCCGCACAAGCTAATTGAGGAAAAGAGAGGAGCCACCAACCGCCCCTCCCTTCCTCTCTCTTGGAGCCGCCAAGCCTAGCCTCCTGGAGCCAGCCGCCGAGTTCTTCCCTTCTCCTTCCTTTCCTCCTTCCTTCCCTTTGGAGCCGAGCCAAGAGGAGCCGCCGAGCCAGCCCCTCTTTTCCCTCTCTTCCTCTTTCTTCAAGCCAACGGCTTGAGGAGGAGCCGTCACCCCCTCTTCCCCTTCTTAAGTCGAGCCGCCATCTTTTGAAGCCAATTTCGAGGGCCGTCATCCGGGATTTCTCCTCTCATCATCCTTCCTATTCGGGTGAGTGGTTTTACCCCTCTTTCTCAGGTTTCTTCGAGTTCTTCAAGCCATTCTTGAAGGCTATGTTGATTTTGATTTTTTTTCGACGATCTCACGAATTCTCGTCGTTCTTTTTGTGTGTCATGTTTGAGGAGGCCCTAAGCCCTCCCCTATGGGGCTCGGCAACCCTAGGGTTACCCTAGAGGTGCTCGGCCAAGGTGGAGAGAAGAGGTGCCCTCCAAGTGTTCGATGAAATGCCTATGTGAAGGGTTAGGTATTCTTGGCTTCTATAAATCAATTTGTTCTTCAATCTTGTAAATGTAAATGCATGCTATTTATTAAAATTTTAATTTTTGGAAAATATATCATGTGTTTCTAGGATGGGTTTGAATTTGAAGGCATGAGGTTCTTGAATCTAAATTCTTGATATGAGTGCTTGATCTTAAAGGTTGATTCTTGATTATAGATAATTGTAGTACTTGATAATATTGTTAAACAAATATGATTTTTGTGAGATTTATCCCAATGCTATAATTCTGATATGTTGGTGAATTAACGATTTAATATCTGTAAATTTTTGGATTTATTTTCATGCTATGCTGAAAATTTAATGTTGCTGGAATTTCATGCTGAGATGATGAATCTGTGCTGTTTTTGAATTGCTTGTTGTGGTGTCTGTAATTTACTGAGCATAGTCGTGTAACCTATCATTTTGATCAGAAAATATAGTTTGGAAACATAGGTCACATTCTGGAGACGGTATTCAGGTTAGATACATAAATTGCGGGCATAACAATAAGCTAAAATAAAACCCTAAAACAAAACCCTAATCTTGGTGATTTAAATTTTAATTGCATCATTAAAAATGGGCAAAGGGGTAGTATAATCTGTTATGAACCAAGAAGTAAAGTTTATGCATGAAATAAAATCACACAGGTGTATGACATTACGGATCTCAGAGTTGGGGTCGCGTATGGGAGTGTTGAGACGCTTTCCAATAACGACACCCCTAAGATACCGTAGGAGAGACTTGACTTAGGTCATGTTGTGCCATGTCTTTATGAATGGCGGAGAAGCTCATTGAGGAGCCGGATTGCGAGCTAGGCCTGGGAGGTTGGATGGCTAATTCCCAACCTATGGAACAAATTCGGCTGAGTTAAACCCGATTGTTCTGGTTTGGCCTCGTGGGATAAGTTTGGAGGGCCTACCCGATTATCCCTGAGGTGGTTTTAAGGAATAAGTTTGGAGGGCCTATTCGATTATTCATTTGATATCTTAAAGGGGTAAGTTATGAGGGCCTACCCGATTACTCCTGTGATATCAAAAAGGGGCAAGTTCGGATTGGCGAATCCCGATTGTCCCTTCGCGTCTCATGGAGCAAGTTCGGAGGGCTTTCCCGATTGCTCTCGAGTTTCTTATACTAGGATAAGTTCGGAGGGCCTTCCCGATTATCCGAGTATGTGTTGTTGCCTTAGGGCATGGTAGGCTTAGGCTTGCTGATCTTCACCGTTTGAGTGTTGGCTGCTTTCGGGCAGGTGGTGGCCAAATGGCCTATTAGCTGGTCACTTTCTTGTGACCTTTTCCTGCTTGAGTCAGGAGATTTACTTTATGCATCCTATTTATGATTGTATTTGTGTGGGTTGGTAGAACTACTCACTGAGTTCTTTTGAACTCACCCGTTGTCGTTGTTTTGTTTTGCAGAGCCTGACCGGTGAGGTGGGCAGGAGCACTTGGCGCAGCTAGAGGGCAGAGGAGCTACATTGATCTCAAAGCAGTCCTAGTTTAGGGTCGTAGTCGAGTTTTGGTAGTTAGTCGTGCACTTATTTTTCTGTGTTTTGGAGTTGTAGTCCCTTTGGGGACATTTATGTCTTTATTTTAGATTTCATTGTAATTGAACAATTGAACTTGTTTTGTTATTTTCGCACCTTATTATTTTGCGAAAATTACTTATAATGATTTCTGGTTTGGTTTTCCATTTGAAATAAAACTCGTTATTTCTTTTCCGCTATGTTTTGTTGTTCAGTTTGTATGTGCAAGGTTTAGCTTGCGGGATATAGGCATGTATACCCTGGCCGGTCCTGAGTTGGGGCGTGACATTGGTGTGGGTTGTTGGAGGACGTGCACGTGTGTGTCTCAAGTAGGATCAGCCATATCAATCGTGGTTTGAGGTATATAATCTCCTTCTTCTCCGATGTTGAATTCCTTATTATTGCTAAAGTAGATCGTTGTTTTCGGGATGGTTTGAATTTTCCGTTGCGTTTTCAATCCCACCCAAACAAGAGGGGGGGTGAATAGTGTGTTAGATAAACTTTTCGCCTAATTTTGATTTTATCGAATTCAATCGTTTCTTATATGTCACACCCCAACTGAGGGTAGTGTGACCGGCCAAGGCCTACATCCTACCCTGTAGCCTACTGTCTACACTGACATAAAGAAACCAGAACATGTCGACAAAAGAAATCTCAACACAAGCTTTATTAAAAGTTTTCAAAGTTCAAAATTTTATGTTTTCAAACAAAAGAAGAAAACCAACATCAGAACAACTGAACGTCTCAAGAATCAAAGTTTTACAAACTTTTTCCAAAATACAACTGTCAGTGCAGAAGAAAAAACAACTACTAGAAACACTAGACTATGACTCATGGACGCCGTTACGAGATATGGCAACACCTCCCGCCCACCAGCTGCACAATGTCGATAGGTCACAATCACTGCTCATGCTCTGCAAAAACAAAGAAACAAACAATGAGTCCACTTGGGACTCAGTGAGCGGTTCTAGCGAACCTCCACATAATCCTCAGTTAATCATGCATGACATATAAGGCAACATAATGTATATTCAGGAAGGTAATCTACTTTTAATGTGACTACTAACCCCATGGGTCATTCTGTATAAACCGAATATGTGAAAATCTGCCGTCTCGGCCTATCAATGTCCGAACCTCCGGCATCCAGCCCTTCGGCCTACTTATGGTAATAAAAATCCCGGCTACAGCCGGCCCTACCATACAGGGTAGAATCATACTAGCCGTCGGCCACATCATATCAAGATGTAAACAAGCAATCCCGGGCCATCGACAAGGATGGTCCACTAGTCTCCGGACACCGTCTGGGGTAAGGATAGCTAGTCCCACCCAACTGGGGTCTGGCACCTAGCAGGCCCGCTGGTGCACCTTAAGACCTAAACACTGCCCGAGCTAAGCATTGGTCATTTCCGACCTCCACGCTTCTCGGCGGACCATCTCAAGCACATCACACAATCAATGTCCTAGGTTTCCTAAATGTTTACTAGAAGCCCTAGAAGTTATATCATCTCCTAGCTAAGTTTCCATTTATGTTGAGCATCTCGCAACGTCCTACATGTTATCTAACATTATACACTACCTTGGGTGAGGAATTCCATGTACCGACCTTGGAATTCCGCCCATGAACATTTTAGGAAAGGATGTGTAATCTAAAGAAAAGTAAGCATACTTTACAACATGTACTATATATAGCCACAATATTCATACATAACAACTATACACTACCTTTAGAATTAAGCTCAATAAGAAACAATTTATCTAGCATGGCAAGGTAGCAATGAATTCAATAATGCATGAGATACTAAGCATGGTAAACTAATTCATCATTTCAAAATTTAAAGATTTAATGAGCTAAGGATGGTCATTAAGCTAGCATTCCTACAATCTCATAAATCAATAAATTTACTTACTATGGTTGGTGTTCTTCCTAAGTATCATCATGCCTCTATAGTTTTAACATTCTAACCATGGAAGTTTCCATCTAAAGCTCACCCTTTTCCTCCCCCTAGGCTTGGCCGAGCCTTGAGCAAGGTGAACCTTGCTCGGCCATGCCTCTTAGGGTAGAAAAGGGAAAAAAAAATTTAGCTACGACCCAAATTCTTCATCTCCGATATATCTCAAATTCATGTGGACTGATTTTGGCAAGACCTATCCCCTTTCCCCATGAATTAGCAGCCCTAGATTGGAGAAAACGACGAGAAAACAAAATGATCCGGCAAGTATTGATACAAGAATCATGTATATACAACTACGGAAACTCGATTCGTAGGAAAATCGCGAGAAAACACGATCCTATCACCACTAAGGGTTCGGCTCCCGGCCTCCCCCATTTCTTCAAATCCAACCACTCACCTTGATTGAGGAGGATGGAAGATCGCATGACGACAAGATTGAAATTTTTTTCGGCGACGGCGCAAAATCCCAAATTGACCAAAATCCCCCTCCTCCTTGCTTCTTCTCCCCTCTCTCCTAGGCGCTGCCTTGTGCGATTCAAAGATGAGTCGCACTGCACAAGGATGAGGGGTTTTAATCCCTCATCAAACCTTCCTTAATGACCCTAGACTCTTAATCATGACTCGACTAAACCTGAGCTCGACTTGGGTTCCAACTCTTCCCGCAACACGAGTCCACTTAAACTCGATTAAAGTATAAATTCATAAAAGGAAAGAGTCATTTGCCCAATTTAATTGCATACATCATTAGTCGAGTCATAACTTTTCACTCCAGGCGATCCTGAGTCTTGACTCGACTATCTCCGGGTCCGGCGCGCTGCACCAAAACAGATTTTTATGTTAGGAAATTTTTCCCGGGTCTTACATTATAACTTATGCAAAACACTAATTCGAATAGCAAGCGGAAGCAATAAATAAGGCAATTAAACACAACCAAGAAAGCAATGTGCGGAAATAAGTAAATATAGAAATTAAGACGCAATCATAATAGGCAATGTAAACACGGTCGATTTATTTTGGCCCCAATGCCTACTCCACTACCTAAGCACACCGCTTAGGATTTCCAAACTAGTTATACTAGATTAATTAGTTTCTTTACAAAGAGGAATTTACACATGAGAATCTACGCTCTCAAACCGAAGGCACTTCCACACCCGAAAGTATTCCGCCTTCCTACCGAGAGTGCTCTCCCACCTCAACCTAAGGACAACTCAACTAATTCTAGTCAACTACGTTTACACCGGTGGATTTAAGCCTTAACACCAAGGCAACCACCAACTCAATCATCCTAGCACTCTAGGTTTACACACTCAAGAAAGATAGGGCAAATTGGTATGTAATCTGTAAGACTAAAGCTAGAGGAAAAATTGACCCGGTAACTGGAGAGAATGAGCCGACAAATGACTTCTATCCAGAAGAGGATCCTTCCAAAATTGAGCGAGTTAATCTAATACTCAAGGATGATAACACAAAGTTAGTTCAATTGGAAGTACAATATGTTGATGATGACGATAATGAAGTTGAGGAAGGATAGAATGATGATAAGAGAGAAGAAGAAGAATTTAAAGATTTCGATACAATAGATCAAGAATAAGAGTATTACACCGATGATGATAATGACGATGATGAATAATTGTAAATGTGAAGTATATCTTCAATTATTAAATCTATCTATTAATCTATTATATGTAATCTAATTATACTCATATTTGACAGCTATGGTTCGAGAAGTGCGTGCCCGAGGAGGCATTCCTCGGAGCACTACACCCTCACAATTGCCACCTGCCACCCTTGTATCCATCATCCCTTGTCTACACACACCATCCCCCAGGCTTTAGCCACCATCGACCCTTCGTCGAGACCCATCGATATCCCCTCACATGTACCCAATGTCCTTTCGCTGACACCTACTATTCCCCCACCTTCATCCACCATCCCCCCACTTTCAGCCACCATCTCCGCACTTGATCCTGGCACCAGCCATCCACCTGATCTGACCACCATCCCTTCAGCCAATCCAAGCACATGGACATAAAGACGTAGGCCACGAGGGCCTAATATAATTCTCCCTCCGCCACCCGAGGGAGAGTCACATTGACTAGTTAGTGTGCATGAAAGAAGATAAGTAGATGCACAAATTATTCCTTATAATTTATTTATAATTCAATACATCATAATATAGAATTGTACTATATTTGGTGAGGGCTTGAGCAGGAGGACGATCTAACGATTTATGCATAGGGCATGGCCTACATGGTCTCTCGTGCCCCGTGAGCACATGGATTTATTATGGCGAGAGTTCTCGGTACATATATTTATTAAATTAATGTTATTGTTAAATATCAATAGGTAATAATAAATTTATTTTTTTTGCAGGCTCATTATACATGGTTGGAGGACGAGACCACTTTTGTAGAGAGTGCATGGGAGTGTGTTGCTCGCACTCGTTACAACGGGCTACTTCAGTAGGCCCGTAAAACTGTGAAGAGACAGCTGGGGGTCACACACATTGGGGAGACTCAGGTATACGGCCCCGAGTGGATTCCTAGACCCGTGTGGGACCAGCTCATTGAGCGATGGGCCACGCTTGAGTGGCAGGAGGTCTCACGGACTGCGTCGAGAAATTGCATGTCCAGGGGGGACGGTACGGGGGCACGCCACACTGGTGTCTCCGTGTCTTTTGTGGTGCGTGAGCGTCATATGATATGTATAATTTCCTTACTTTTAATTAAATTATATATTGTGTACAATGACACTAATGTATTTGTTTTCTAATGTTAGACACGGGTGGCGAAGGATGGCACCGTCCAACGCCCCTCGCTGATGGAGGAGTTTGAGCACACTCACCGTCGGCGACATGGGGTGGAGGAGTACATCGATAGCGGGGCCGCGATCATCGTTACAAGTATTTATATCTATTCGATTTGTGTAATTTTTATTTTTATTATATATATATATATAGTATTTAAAATATAAAAGTGTGTAGGAGACATACGCGAGGACCGAGATCGAGCGCAAAGGAACGTCACAGGGTGACTTTGACCCTGTAACATGGGTCGAGGCTGTAGGTGGCTGGGAGCACGGACAAGTTTATTGCTTTTAGACAGTGTCCATGCATGAGCCGTGTTAGGGCCACTTGGGGCACCGACCCCTCCCGTTGCAGGTGAGCGGCCCTCGACATCCCATACGCAGGACCATAGTCGGATACCGAACTTGGAGTTCGAGATTACACAGTGGAGACAGGCAATGGAGGAGTAGAGATGGATGAATGACAAGTTGAGATAGATGATGGATGCGCAAAGACAGATGATGGGGAACATATAGGCGCTCCTAACTTAGATTTCATCTCACTCCAGCAATCATATACCGATGAGGTTCAAGCCGTCCTCCTCAACCCAATCGACGCTCCCAACCCTATCGCTGTCGACTCCACCGCCTCCACCGTAGCCATGAGATATATTTTGGTTTATTGTATTTTGATTATATTTTGATACTTGTCAGACTCAGTTTGAGGCTTAGATACTTGTTTGTTGTTTACCTACTTTAAATTTGATATTTTGATACTTGTTTGCCTCCGTTTGAGGCTTATAGTTGTTTATATACTTGATAGCTATCTATATACTTTAGATTTGATATTTTGATACTTGTTTGCCTCCATTTGAGGCTTATAGTTGTTTATATAGTTTAGTTTTGATATTTGATACTTGTTTGCCTCCATTTAAGGCTTAGATTGATGATATTTAAGTAAATCTTGTATGGTTGGTTGTACTTATATTTGTATGATGTTTTGTGGTTGTAAATTGTGATTGTAAATTATGGTTATAAATAGATTATATCGTGAGAATGTTGTTGTATACATGAATTTTGAAAATTTTGATTTTTTTTCAATTATAGGATATAACGTCAGCGACGGCTTACCCACAGGTGACACTCACTAGGCAGTCGCTGAAATTGTATCGTAATTGGCTAATGGCTTCGGTAGTACCAAATATCACGATTGCTAATAATATCACCGACGACTCTGAGCTACGGCAGATAGTTTAATTTTAATGACAACCGCCTAGGCCATCACTGATGTGTTTAAATTAGCGACAGCGCGTGCTATCGCTGATAATTACTTGGGACGGCCTCCCCCTACTGTCACAAATTATCAGAGACGCACACATGAGCAACGACTTTTTGCCACGGCGCGAGCCGTCCATGATAGTCATCACCGACGGTTCAGCAACGGCACGAGCCATTGGTGACAGCGACAAATCTAGTAGTGGAGCACCATTCAGGGCAAGAGGCTACCTGGGAGGTAGAACGAGATATGAGGGTAAACTACCCCTTTCTAGTTGAGGATTTGATAAGTCTCTAATAGCTTTTGCTAAAATTCGAGGATGAATTTTCCTTAAGGGGGGAAGATTGTAATACTCGCAATTTTAATGAAAATTTTATCTCTTGTTTTAGAGAGATATTCCGGAGGCGCGTCGGAGTGGGTCGAGCAAATCGTCAAAAGGTGTTGGCCGAAGGTTTTCAACCTTGGGAATAAGCTAGGTTTTGATGATAACAAATATGGAACTAATGATTTCATGGAGAATTATTTTCAGGTTCCGTATCGATTAACACACGATGTTTATGATCAAAAATATCGGAGAAATTAGAAAATCGGAAGGACGTTGATCAACGCGCTCATATTCATCGGAAAGATTGAGTCTAGGTTTAGGGTGTCTAGATGCAAAGACACCTAAGGAACCAAACTAGTAATCCAAAACCTGAACCGAAGAAAGAACCCAACTGATACTAAATGAGAAAGTATAGGTACTGTAGCCAAGTACCGGTACTTTGCGGCTGATCGACTGACGATCGACTGCCAAGGGTTCTAAAGCCACCGAAGGCCTTCGGTAGATGACCGGTCACTTGGGTGGTCGACTGGCCATCGATCGACCACTGATCGGGTGGCGCCAACGGATAGAAAAATGCCCGTTGGGACGAGGTGTCTTGGACTCTCTCTTCGTGGCTTATAAATACAATCCATGAGAGCCTTCCTTACCAACCCTTGAGCCTATTGAGACATCTTTTACACCCTTTAAACCTTCATTGCACCACTTCTTTTGTGAAACCCTAGTTTGATATCTCAACTCCTTGATATATAGCCTTCAAGCTTCGTCGATTCATCATGTTAAGGCATCAAGAGGACTAGGGAGTTTCTGTTGGAGCTAAGTATTTGTTGATTGATTTATTTGCTCCATTGTTTGTGTACATTATTGTTACTTACATTGTATTTGAGGTTGAGAAAACCTAGGTTGATAGCTCTTGTATGGTTGGTGGTTGCCTTGGTGTTAGGGCTTAATTCCAACAGTGTAAATGTAGTTTGCTATGATTAGTTGAGTTGTTCTTAAGGTTGAGGTGGGAGAGTGCTCTCGGTAGGAAGGAGGGATACTTCCACGTGTGGAAGTGCCTTCGGTTTAAGAGCGGAGATTTTCCGATGTAAATTCATCATTGTAAGGAAACTAATTAATCTAGTTAAACTAGTTTGGAAATCCTAAGTGGGGTGCTTAGGTAGTGGAGTAGACATTGGGGCCGAACCACTATAAATCTACTTGTGTTAGCATTGCATTCTTGGTCTTGTTTTATTGTCTTATTTATTGCTTCCACTTGCTATTCGAATTGGTGTATTGTCTACGTTATAAAAAATGATTAAAACCGATAAATCAAATTTAGGCAACAAGGTTAGATAACACACTATTCACCCCCCCCCTCTAGTGTAGGCCATTTCACCACCATTTGGTATCAGAGAGCGTGGGTCGTAGATTGAGATTTTACCATCTCCTCTACATCTAGTCTTGATCTGAAAATAGCACTTGAGTTGGTAGCGTGTATACCACCTAGGTTCGGTGAGTCTAACTTTGGTCTTTGGAAGAGTAGAATATATACATTCCTAAAGACACAACATTTAAATGTGTTTAACATGGAAAAGATTCGATATATTGAACCTAAGGAAAACATGAATGCTTGGACCAAAGAACAAATTGATATGTTTTAGTTAAATGTTAAAGCTACGAATTGCATATTTTGTTCATTGGAAAATTGCATCTTTGAAAAGGTCATGCATTGCACTTCCACATTTGATATTTAGGCTAGTTTAAACATGCTATATGATTATGCCAAGAACGAAGAGATTGGCACTTCTAATGAAGGTAGTGATGACAATGGTCATTCACCTACCCCTAATCTTGCTTTTGATGCCCATGACTCTTCTAGTCAAAGGAGTAGCTCCAAGAGCCGAAAAAGGAAGGTAGTGTGTCATGCATGCAAGGAAAAGGGGCACGTGAAGAAAAATTGCCCTTCCATGAAGAACAAGGCAAGGAAGAGGTCAAATGCTTCCACATCATCATCTCACTCAAGTGAAGCATCCTCTTGCAATGGCTATGAAGCTAATTCAAAAGACTCCCTCATGAATGCTAATGATGAGGTACACTTTTCTTATAGTCATGATAACAATAATGGTAGTATCAACTCATTCAGTTCTCATGACATGCTTTATGATGATGAATGTAAAAACATGTTTGCCTTGCTTGTTAAAAAAGATAAAGAAAACAAAAAATTGAAGAAAGAAAACTTAGTCTTAGATCTCACTTACATTATGTAAAATTAAAAAACGAGAAGCTAAAAATTAGTGTCTCTAATCCATGTCATGATGTTTTAAGTATTGACACTAAGGATTTGAAAAACAAAAATGACATTTTAAAGAATGAAAATAGCATGTTGAAAACTCAATTGCATGCTTTTCAAAAATCCATGAACGACTTAAAAAATAAGGTTATTTTTCTAAATAAGAAAGTTAATAATTTATCTAGTAATTCATCCTCTTAGCAAGCATGCTCATGCACATCATCATCTTTATGTCAAGCATTCTAACATTAAACCTCACGAAAAGATTAATGGTCATTGCTTTTGTTGTGGTATCTTCGGACACACGATTTATGATTGTGCTTTTAAAAGAAATCCAAGTGTTGTCATTTGTCATTTGATAAGAAAAGACACTTTGGATTCCTAGGCTAACTCACCCCCATGGACCCAAAGCCATTTGGGTACCAAAGGTTTCTTGTTCTTTTGTAAGGGGAGCTACCACACAAGGTTGAAAGAATTGAACATGCTGAACATAACATGCTGAGAATTTAGGATGCTATTGATACAATTCAGCATGCTGCATTGTTGGGTATTCCTCATTTCATTGAGTTACAAACTTTATTTACAACTTTAGAGTGTCAGTTTATTATCTTGCATTGAGTTACAAACTTGGTATTCCTCATTTCATTGCCTCATTGTTTCTTTTGTTTTTACATGCAGGTAAAAAGGATGAAGTGCAAGGATCAGCATTTTGGAAAAAATTATCTTATGTATTTTTGAAACTTTGAATCTTTGAAACAATATAAATATTTGAATAGCACAATGTATTTCGAAATTACTTGTATACAATGGTTTCTTATGTGTGCGGATTTTAATGATGTGTGATTTCAAAAATTATTTTTAAGATTTCGTGTGAATTATCAAATTACTTATATGTGATTTCATGATTTAAGGATTGATCAGGTACACAATAATGAGCAATTGGTAGATTATGTTGGTAATTCCAACGGATATACCAACAAAAATTATTTGTTGGTCATACCAACGCTAGCGGATATTGTTGGTATTACCGATAGATATGTATCCGTTGTTATTATCAACAGATATATATCCGTTGGTATTACCAACATATATATTTCTGTTGGTAATATTGGCAGATATTTATCCGTTGGTAATACCAACAGAAACATATCTGTCGGTAATACCAACGAATATGTCTCCGTCGGTAATACCCTGTTTTCTTGTAGTGTTGGCAGCTCCATCCAATGGGCATTTTTTTGCCCGATGGGGACTCTCGGTCGCATGCCAGTCGATCGTCGATTGACCAACTATTCGACCGCGGCAATCTACCGCTTTTGGGCACACTTCGATCGACCGAATTGGCTACTGCTAATTTTTTGCTTCATTCGATCGACCGACCGGTCGACCAAACCTGGGCTAAGACTATTTCTTCGAGTTTTCTTCTTGCGCGCTTCTCTTCCGGGTTTCGTTACAAAGTCTTGACTTGGATAATATTACAATTTGGCTTGGGATATATACCTAGAGACATATTACATGAATTCTATTTCTAACTCTAGATTTTCTACTCGATCTATGACGGAGCCATTTTTGTCGGTTCTTGTTTTTCTCCGAACGAACTTCCCACGCATATGGTAACCTCAACTTGAGATCAAACACTTGATGAACTCATTAGAATAAGTTTGTTATCATGAAAATCAAGATGATGATCAAGGTTGAAAACCATAGGCCAACACATTGGTATTCACATGATTGTGGTATTCATTCCACCTTCAGTTTGCATAGGTTGGTAGGCTTCAGAGTACGGACGTGTACTCTGGCCAAATTTTGGGGTGTGATAGATGTTCTTTAATATAATATTAAGAAAAATGTAAGTTACACAAAAATAGTTAATGCTATTGTTAAAATCAGATATAAAGAAAAACTGCACCAATTATGATTAAATAATATGATTAAGTTAGAAGACTAAATCTTAAAAATTCAACATGTAAATATATGCATATGAAAAATTTAATAAAATATCTATAATAATTATAATAATATATATTCTAGATTGGCAAATGTACGTTAATCCATGTTTGAACGATGATACTAGTCCCTTATGTCATTATGTGTGCATACTTTGCTTCAAAGTCTATCATTTATTGTGTTTATACAAAAATTAGATTTCATAAATTTCAACTGAAAGCCTATAAAACACGTTCCTCGTATTAAAGGCTTGTTTTGCGTTAACACGACTATTCTATATTTATATTACCCAAATAGAAGGATAATAAGTCACTGAAAATAGAAATAATCTTTTGACTAAAACACTTGATCAACATGGATGCAAGGAGCTTTTTTCTAAGACTATTCACTATTTTTTTCTTCTTATCTATGTCATTGATTTCATCTCCAATAGTAGCGACTACTGAGATCGCTTCTACATCACCACTCTCGATATGATTTCAAAAATATTTTTGATTTGATTTTCGATCTCTTCGGACCTTGGTGGCTTATAACGGGCCTGAGGGACCTTACGGTTCTAACCCGTAGGCTCATTGTGACATTTCGATTTTCAACCAATAGGATGGGTTGGAGATCTTACTTTTCAAAAATTTATATTTTGAAATCTCTCGAATCATTTCGGACTCATGATAATTTACCTTGAAACAGATTTCAAACTATTTAACAAAGTGAACTCTGAAAATGATACTTGATTTTTCTCTTTGCTATTTGGTTTGGTTGCTTTCTAGTAGCTTTAGTTTCATTAAATCTACTAATCAAGTCTACTTATAAATTGAGAATGTTAATGAAAAGCTATGCTATCATGAAGAAAATTGGAAAGTAAATGAAAAGTTTGGGAAAAATTTTCTAGAATGATGTATGATTTTGTTTTTGCAAAAATCATATTATAATACTTGAATATTCATGCATTAATGATGTCTCTATACTCATGATTAATTTTGCATGATAGATCTATGAAATTTCATTAGTAGGTAAAATTTCGCTACTTAGGCAATTTCATGATGCTGATATTGAATAAAATTGGACTAGGATAAAATTCCTTATTAGAGACCTCATTTTGAATAAATAATTGTAAATATGTTTAGATACACATATGACATGATTCTAGGTGTTCAAACTTGGAAATTCATATGTAGATGAACAAATTCATTACTAGATCACTTTAGAGGACTTAAACTTGAAAAAGTTTGACCCAAGTCAACAAATCGACTTGGACACTTCATTTTAAGTCCAAACTTCATAAACATGTTTAGGAATAGGTAATGATAACATGCCAACGTTCAAATTTTCAATTTGTAAGCGTAATGAGGCATTTTCTATCACGTCCCAAAAACCAAGTCACGCGACCGACCGGACTGGGGACAAGCACCCCGAAGCCTAGACCACATAACCACATCATGCATGTGAAATATCTACTCAGATTAACACAAACACAAATATTAAATTATAGAAGGTAGCAATCCACATACTAGACCAAATGCATAAAGCTACATAACTAAGGTTCAAGTGTTAATACTATACAAGGTTAACATGCTCGAAAACAAACTACATGACTCGACCAAGACTCGACTACACCAACGGGTTTCACAAGATCGCCACCAGAGTCTGCCGCCACCAACCGCGCCATACGTCAATGATCACTCTACAAAACAAGGCCAAGAAAAGAATAGTGAGTTCAAAAGAACTCAGTGAGTGGCCGTTCGGCCATCACCAAGCTAAACCACATGAATAAATACATTAAATAATTTAATGCTCATTCAACTGATATGAAACATAACAATGATTTGCATTAGTCATCTCGTGCGCTACAAGCACCACTCGGCCCGATCCGGCCCAAATGAACCAACCTCAAAATAGTCGCCTACAACTCGTAGGTTGCTCACTAGGCTGGCCACCCTAGCGAACTCCCTGCCTCGGTCTCACCGAGCTAGGAAGGACCTTTAGTATCAGTGCCCAAAACATGGTCGGGAAAGGCCCTCTGAATAATGCCACTCGGGTCAGTCGTCGGCGTGGCTCACCAACGTATATCTCGACCATGAATCAACTCGTGTGCACTGCACACCACTCGGCCATCACATGTACATCCACAAACATGCCCACTAAGTGGACTAATTTACATATCTATAAAGAGGTGGATTACTCGAGTAGATACGACATAATGTACATTTCTCAGTGCTCGCTCGGTAGCACCCGCTCGGCCACCACTCTGTCCAATTCATTATTCACCGCCATATCACCCACCGTTAACACCTCAATAGTTTACCTTACCATTTTCTATTCAATGGAATTTAACATCCGTGGCAGGTCGTCATGTAGCGAAAATGCCAACGTTCTGTCGAATAGTTTCCGCACGACGTACCTTTCCGCCACCGCCATTTCTCGTTCGAAATCTCATCCGAACTCGCAAAAATTCCCAAACAAAGTAAAGGGATGCCATATTTGCCATATCTCATATTTCTATTTTACCCAAGCATCATGGAAATTTCAGCCTGTAAGCCGAAATTTCAGCCCACTATAGTGTGACATTCCCTCATTTTCATCCGAGAGCATATACTCTCTCGCGAGGGTGGAAATAACCAATTAACCTGATGTTCTTTTAGGTTCAACTAATAACATCCATGACAAGCCACGAGGTGACATCCCGGACTCGCAACTCGACCAATTCAACAAGCAAGCCGTAAATTTCAGCCTACTTTACCAGTCCGGTTACAACACGTACACAATTGAACATCACTCGATATGGTACTCACAATTCATACAATATCTTGTACATAAAGATCGATATACTACACTGGCAGTTTACAGCATGTATAAAATGAATCTAGCACGTATAGAAATAACTTCGGCATGTATATCTTACCACAACATCAATTTCAGCCTAACTTATCATACTATGAAAAATTCAGATTAAAGCGTATGATATACTCCACAAATTTTCATATGAATGTATGCTAAGTGTTCATCAAACCATGTCATCTACGCATATAATTTCAGCATTTCAGTGTACTCACAATCTCAAGAATATAAGCTAGAACATGAACATTGGACTTGCTTGGCCTACAAATTGTGTTACTATTATCAAAATGTGTATGGTGCACTTTTGGAAGTCTTCAGAATCGATCAAGATAAAGATGTCAATTGTGAGAGCACCAAATATTTTCATGCTTAATGATAAATGTGATACCATGGGAAATGGTCATCATGGCTCAGCCAGCATAAACCAGCATGAACAATGATTCCTTATGAATTTTCCATTTTTCCATAATTTTTTCTTATCTTGGATGCAATTTCTTATTAACCTGCCACCTTCTTGATTTATATTGCAACAATACTTTTTTAAAAGCAGTACTATAATCAAATATCTCATGTATGTTTCTTTGACCAAACAACACGGTCTTCCAAAAGTTATGCACTTTCTTAACCCAAATACAAAGATCAAATGTATTGACACCTGAAACAACCAAGTTCAATAGAACAATAGAAGTGCTCAAGGGCCAAAGCAGAGAAGCCCGAAAGGTCTTCACACATGCATCCGAACAACAAGAATTTCTCCATTAAACAAAGTCCAGATTGGTCACAGTAAAAATAAGAACTCCAGGACTAAATCCAACAACTAAATAAAGCCCCGAATATTTATATATACACCACACAAACCAAACAAACAATAAAACTAGTTCATCCTCACCAAGATCATTCTAATATGCGTCCCACATTCAAATAGCAAAAACGACACGCAATCAAAAAGGGGAAACAAAATGGAGGGGGAAAAATAAATAGCGGCACCAGATTTGACTTCCACTAGAGCCAAGATCGACCCATTCTCAAGAGAGAAATCAACATACTCAAACATAAACCTTCAATAAAATCACAGATTCTGTAAATCTATCACAAGGAAGAAACCCAATCTAACCACTCACTTGGGGAGGGAATCAAGGAGAAGAAGACGGTGACGATGCCTCGCGATGACGGCAACCGGCGACGGCGAAGATCTGATCACAAGGGAGTAGCCCCTCCTCCCTCTTGTCTTGGGCGACGTTTGGCTCTTCCTAGAGCAGTCCCGTCGACCAAGGCCACATATGCAATTATATTATTTTTTTGAAATTTACCTATTTGCCCCTCTTGACTTAAGTGAACCATATATCGGTCTATACTCGTCCGAATCGAGTTCCAATCGGACCCCCGGACTCGACTCGAGTCCAACTCACATCAAATCTCCAAACCAACTTAAGTAACATAATTTTACTCACGCATAAGGTTTGTATTTTAATTTGCGCCTTCCAACGATTTACTCGGCCTCCTCCGACGCACATCTCGGCTTTGCCGTGGAAGCCAAAATAAATTAGTTAAAATTTTAAATTTTAATTATTTTTTTCGCAGGCATTACATTTTCTATTTTCAATGAGTCATTCAAATTTTGTAGATCTATATTTTTGTTTTCTAAGAAATTTTTATCATTTTCTAGAAGTTCAACCTTCATTCTTGACTCATTACAAGAAAGCAAAACATCATCATTATATTGTTCTAGCATTTTATTTTCCTTTTTAAGTGCCTAGAATCTTTTTCTAACACTACAAATTTCTTCATACATATGCTCAATTTCATTTTCTAATTCTACTTGTGTAAAGATATTACCACCTATAGTAATAGTGGGTACCTCAATATCTTTCATCATGAAACAAAGGTTTGCATTCTCCCTTGAACTTTCTTCCCCACTCCAAGGTGGTGATGACTCGCTTACATCCCAAGTAGCCATTAGTGCTTTCTTCTTCATCCTTTTTCCTTTATCTGTCTTTGTGGATGATGAGGAGGTGAGCTTGGTCTTAGGACAATCGCTCTCCAAGTGTCCGGGATTGTTGCATTGGAAGCACATGATTCTATTTTTGCCCTTCTTCTTCTTGAGAGGCTTTCCCATTAGCTCCATCAACATCCGTCCGAGATGAATCATATCTTCGTGGTACTCGGATCCTTCATTCTCCGATGATGATGATGATGATGATGATGTCCTATCACCAAATGATGCTTTTAAGACAATATTCTTGCCTTTGGGGGCATCTTCCTCATCGGTCATGAGGGAACCAATGAGTTCGGTGATCTTCATGGTGCCAAGACTCTTGGCCCTCATGATAGCAACCCCCTTTGGCTCCCATGCTTTGGGAAGTGATCGAAGAAACTTCCTCACTTTTTCTTCCTCTTGTATGACCATTCCAAGGTTAGTTAAAGCATTGACAATATTTTGAAAATGGGTATACATTTGATCTATGTTCTCATGAGTATGCATTTTAAAGAGTTCATAGTCATGCATAAGCAAATTTATTTTGGACTCTTTAACTTGGGAAGTTCCCTCATGGGTAGTTTCTAAAACTTGCCAAATATCAAAAACAGATTTACAACATGATATTCTATTGAACTCATTTATAGATAAACCATAATGTAATGCATTCACTGCTTTGGCAATTGAATTAAACAATTTAATCTCTTCTCGAGACCAATCATCCATGTTCGTGGAGGGTAGCTCATAATTAACATGAATAGTTCTCCAAGCATCTAATCCTAGGGATTGCCAGAAAATACTCATCCTAGTTTTCCAATAGGGATAATTGTTTCCATCAAAAAGAGGTGGTGCATGAGTTGAAAACCCTTGACCTAGTGTGATACTAGAATCCATAAGTGTAGGTTAGATGGTTAAACCTATTTCGACAATCTTACTCTCATACTAATTCTTGAGTGACTACCCACACTAGAAAGGGGGGTTGAATAGTGTTGGTTTAATTTTAACTTCAATTTAATTTTTTTTAAATCAATTTGAACTTCAACCGAAACTAAGTGCAACTAAATGATATTCGTTAGCAAGTATGAAAAGCAATTATAAGCAATCAAACAAGGCAATGCAAACACAAGAGATTATAGTGGTTCGGCCAACACCGCCTACTCTACTATCTTGGCTCCCCACCATGGATTTCTAACCAACTCCTTTATAGATAATGTGTTTCCCTTTGAATACAACCAAGGACTCACTTCTCAACTCTTTGAGAATGCTTCACACCTATTCTCCTAGGCAAAACACAATTCTACAAAGGAAACCCTAAGTTATTTAACCTAGCACACCTAACAAGCTAACAATGGAAACCTAGTTTAGTAACAAGAAAAATAATAACAAATGAGCTAATAATTAAACCACACAAGTGAGCTCTCTTGCAAAGTCTTCAAAGCCTCCAACTCGTGAAGATGTAGAGCTCGAAGTGAAGCCGGAGATGAGGCAAAAAGAATGCTTCGAGTTGATGAACGATCGTCGAAGCTTGCGCGATGAAATCCACTTGGGATGACTCAAGAACACTCTAGGAGATCTTCAATGAATGGCTAAGAGGCTCTTAGAAGGCTGCTGAGGGGTATTTATAACCCCTCACTTGGCAGCTCCACCCAACGGGCATTTTTTTGCTCGATGGGGACTCCCGGTCACTTGTCGACCGATCGTTGATCGACTGACTGATCGACCGCCCAAGCAACCACGGTAATCTGCCACGTTTGGGCACACTTCGGTCGACCAAATTGGCTACTGCCAATTTTTGGCTTCATTCGGTCCACCAAACCTGGGCTAAGAGTATTTCTTGGAGTTTTCTTCTTGCGCGCTTCGCTTCCGGGTTCTGTTACCAAGTCTTGACTTGGATAATATTAGAATTAGGCTTGGGATATATACCTAGAGACATATTACATGAATTCTATTTATAACTCTAGATTTTCTACTCGATCTATGACGGAGACATTTTTGTCGATTCTTGTTTTTTACCAAATGAACTTCCCACGCATATCGTAACCTCAACCTGAGATCAAACACTTGATGAACTCATTAGAATAAGTTTGTTATTATCAAAATCAAGATGATGACCAAGGTTGAAAACCTTAGGCCAACACATTGGTATTCACATGATTGTGGTATTCATTCCACATTCAGTTTGCATAGGTTGGTAGGCTTCGGGGTACGGACGTGTACTCCGACCAAATTTTGGGGTGTGATAGATGTTCTTTAATAATAATATTAAGAATAATGTAAGTTACACAAAAATAGTTAATGCTATTTTTTATATCATATATAAATAAAAACCGCACCAATTATGATTAAATAATATGATTAATTTAGAAGACTAAATCTTAAAAATTTGACATCTAAATATATGCATATGAAAACTTTAATAAAATATCTATAATAATTATAATAACATATATTCTAGATTGGCTAATGTATGTTAATCCATGTTTGAACGATGATATTATTCCCTTATGTCATTATGTGTGCATACGTTGCTTCAAAGTCTATCATTTATTGTGTTTATACAAAAATTAGATTTCATAAATTTCAACTGAAAGCCTATAAAACACGTTCCAATTATGATGTTCTTTATACTCCGGCCGGTCACGTGACCGTGGATTTTGGGGCGTGTTAGATGTTCTTTAATAATAATATTAAGAATAATGCAAGTTACACAAAAGTAGTTAATGCTATTATTCAAATCATATATAAAGAAAAACTGTACCAATTATGATTAAATAATATGATTAAGTTAGAAGACTAAATCTTAAAAATTCAACATGTAAATATATGCATATGAAAAATTTAATAAAATATCATAAATGTACAAAAATTAGATTTCATAAATTTTAACTGAAAGCCTATAAAACACGTTCCTGGTATTATAGGCTTGCTTTGCGTTAACACAACTATTCTATATTTATATTATCCAAATAGAGGGATATTGAGTCATTGAAAATAGAAATAATCTTTTGACTAAAACACTTGATCAACATGGATGCAAGGAGCCTTTTTCTAAGTCTATTCACTATTCTTTTCTTCTTATCTATGTCACTCATTTCATCTCCAGTAGTAGCGACTTGTGAGATCGCTCCTACATCACCAACAAATTATGATGAGTTGATTTTACAAATTCCCGATTATGAGATGGATGTTCAGAGACATTAATCCATTATTCAGGATGAAAAAAACATAACCTGTAACGTGATGATCAATCATAGATATCAAACAGTATCAAAAAAATCTCAACAACCAATATTTATTCTACACAATTCAGAGATATCAGATAGTACCAAAAAATTTCAATTGGAAAAAATCACATAAGCAATAGTTGACTTCATTCCCTCTTAATGTAGTGAATTATTCTAAGTGAAATTTTTTCTGTGGGGCTAATAAAGAACAAGCTAAAGATAAACAAATAAAATAAATTCAATGGCCGATTCAGTAACTCCTATTTCGAAATCTCATCATATCCTACATGAAATAAAGCTTCATAAATTATAATTAAGTAGTTTATCTTGATTGGAGAGGTAGCCCCACAAACCCAACAAGCATGGGGCATAGGAGCTGCTCTCACCTAGCACAAAGAATATCAGCATAAATTTGAATATAACATGCAAACATAAAAAGAGAATAAATGAATGGACAATAATATTTTAAAATTTGTAGCAATATTCAAAGTTTAAGGACATACCAAAAATAAATGGTAATCAACATAAATGTCCACCTGGGTAACATTAAAAGAGATAACATACTAGATCTTCCAGAGATGTTAAAGATACGTCTTTCTAAAGAAATAAAAAATTAGGAAATTAAGAAAGTTTTGTTGAGCAGTTCAAAATAGTTAAAAACACTTTACCCAAAATGTACACATCATTGAATTCAATAGTTCGTACTTTAAAATGTAAAGGTTTTGCATTGGGTGCATCTCCAATTTCAGACTTCTCCTGCAAAAGTCATCAAGTAAAAAAAACAAGAAAATGGATCAATAACAAGAATGTAACCTGCAATAAATGGCACATTGCTCCAGAATATTAGATGGAAAAGTGAACAAATACTTATGTGTGAGTAGCTGCATCAAGTAAGACCAGATGACATACAAGTGATCTTCATAATTAGCACAATGAACATTGTCCCATAATCACAATAAGCACTCTTCCATTGAAACAAAAAAAACTACAATAAAATAGTCCATGTGCAAAGAAATATTTTGTTGCCACCCAATGATTATACATAATTCCTTGCTCCTCAGAATCAAACATATGGTTAGAGAGTTTTACTAGCTAATTGATTTAGAACTCTAATAATTGATATTAAATAAGCACCTAAAATTTTAAAATGAATGAATGAAAGAAAAAAAAAAAGAGAGAGAGAGAGAAAAAAAGTAGCCATCATGCTTTACATCGCAGTTAGTGGTATCTTCAAGAATATTAAGTAGAAAACCTACTCAACTGCAATAGAATAGTGTTGTCAGTCTCAAGTTACACCTTTGGAAATAAAAAAACAAGCCAAGTAACTTAACTTCCACAACAGATAGCACTATAATAGGAGACAAATGTACCTCGAGCAATTCAAACATTGCTTTAATATCTATAAGGCACTGCCTTGTCTCTCGATACACACTTCAAAGGAAATTTAGAGGCAAAGAAAGCTGGAAGAGAAGCCCATTAACCATAACCTGAAAAGAAATAGAAAATATGAACTATTAGAATAAATTGTCTAGAGAGAACATATGTGAGTGAAACAAGTGATATAGAAAAAGAACTTAAAATCAGATCCTAAATATGTAGATGTTCAAATTCAAAGAGAAAAGAATTAGTTATAGGAACATAAAAGGCATTAAAAACTATAGCTGATCATTAGTCAACTCTGGAACTACATATTTATTGTTACTATCAGCACCGTAAGCATGAAATAGAATCAGACTAATAATTAGATTTTGATGAAGAGATCAACAAGTCTCCTTAGTCTCAAGCTTCCCAATTTCTATTCTCTAGAGTTAGTGTTGAGTGCTTATTCAGTTAGTGGGAGGAAGAGAACAGAGAGTGTCAGAAGGAGACTTAGAGAAGTAATAGGTTTTGTATGCCTTTTAGAAGATAAGGCCTCCAAGGAAAATCAGTGGCATACAATTTGGTTTAGATTAGTTACAATCAAAACTTAGAAGAAACAATAAATTCAGGACTAGTCAATCAAAACTTAGAAGAAACAACAAATTCAGGTTTATGGTCTGTGCATACTAGTGAAGTGCATAAGTTGCTTGTCCAAGAGGGGGATGCTAGAATACAAGACATAAATTGAGTTCACCATGTAAAATAATTGTGACCCACTATTAAAGTTACTTCAATTATACCCTTATTTTATTAAAAAGTCTTATGCCCTTTTATTTGAGAAATGATGCAATTTCAAATATAGGAGTGTAATTTCAAATGAAGGGGTATGTGGCTTTTTAAAAGGGTGCAATAAGTGGATATGTGTCTTTTGAAGAGTTATTCCATCATTCTATAAATATCATCTTCTTTGATGGAAAGAAGATGTAAGTTTTTTGTGAAAATAAGTGAAGGCAAGAGGGTCTCTAGTTTACAAGTGAAGTTTGTGATTCCCATTAATTCCAAACATTGTGGTCTTGGATAGACTACAAAAAATTTCTACACATGTTGGTGCTTGGACGCACGGTATCATACTATGGCCAGAGGTATGTTCTTGGTGTTCTTCCACAATTAATTATTAATGTAGTATTTCCTACATTTGGTATCAGAGCATTAAAATCTCTGGTCTAGTTATTTATGAAATTTCGCATTTGGTGCTACTGCTTGTCCTATGGCCGGAGCCACGAATCATAGCCATGATGGGTGGCATGCATGCATGCATGCATACGGCATTGTTGTCCATGTGTGCATCTAGGGATGCTCTTCCAGTGAGGTCGACGTACTTGACGACGTGGTCGATGTCTTCTTCTCACAATCGACATTCTGGTGCAGTCTATTTGGTGGACATAAAGCCGACGGCTAATTGTCCATGAGGAGAGGCTGCTTGTGTCAACATGCACACAGAGAAGAGTCAAGGACGAGCGGCTTCAGCGTAAGAGAAGATCTTCTTGTTGGCCTAAGGTTTTCAACCTTGGTCTTAATCTTGGTGTTGATGATAACAAACATGGAACTAATGAATTCATGGAGAAATATTTTTAGGTTCTAAGTCGGTTAGCGCATGACATCCCCGATCGAAAAAATCGAAAAAATTAGAAAAATAGGAGAAAAAAGACAAGTATAGGTTGGGTCTCAACCTTACATATGCTTACTCACGGCCATGACTGAATAACCAATCAAATAATTCTCGTTAGGATTGTTCTTCTTTCATGCAGTAGGTTGGTTGATGACGAAAATGTTTTATCATCTAAAGCTCTCAGCTAAGTCAAAGTTGGTCCTCTAAAGTTCTCAGCTTACGTCCAAGAAATCTTTACAGAGTAGTCATCAATATCCATGCTAAGTAAAAAAGAGGGGGCAATCAGCGTACTAGGAATTGTTGTCTAGATAACCAAGGAGAAAAATAAGATTGAATGATCTTATAGTCATGTCTATCATGAAATTTGGGTAAATAGCTGAAAGGTTGAGACTACACCTTTAATTGAGAAGGTCCATGCTATGCAAGCAAAATTTTAGTAGGACATCTCATTTTAGGTGTGGAATATGTTCCGAAGATCTTGATTTCAGTTCTTTAATATCAAACACATGTTTATCTCTTTCTTGATTACTTTCTCTAATCAATAGCATCATCACAACATCCTTTAAATTGTGTTTATTTCTGTGTATCGGGAACTGTTGCTTGTTTTCTTCTATATATTATTGATTATATAGTTTAGAGTTAGATTAAGAAAACGGAAGCAATTGAGTAACTAGGCAATAGACACACAGGTTTATTGTGTGTGAAGAATGTGATCAGGTTTAGTTCTGAAATGTTTAAATTTATATTTATTTAGTTATGTTTTAAAGTTTAAACCTATGTTTATTGAAAAAGAAACAAAATTTAATGTTATATATTGGTCGACATCACTAATCACATTATATATGTAGATGTCGCGAGCCCCAGACTATCGTTCTAGGGCTCATCGAGCAAGACTAGCTTCGCCGCCGCCGTCCCCCGAGATAGCTGCGAACCCTACCACCACAACCACCACCACCACCACCACCAGCCGAGACATCAGGACCTTCAACGTCTGCAGTTCCACCACCACCACCATCGGCCTCAGAGGCTCAAAGTCGTCGTAGGCCTCGTGGGCCTAATCGGGGGCTTATGTACCATCATCGACCGACTAGTGTCGGCGAATATCGCTGCACGGTCTAAAGTAAGTATGAAAGTTTATTTATTATACTTGTTAATTAATTATTGCTACTTATGTTGTTATACTTGAGTTGTAGATTCGAGCAGGACGATGTTGCACGTAGTATCACTGCTATTATCAAGAGCTTCTTCTGGGAGCCGTGGCGTTCATGGACCCATGTCTTGGATCATAATCGAGATTTATTATGGTCCGAATTCGAGGTACGTAGTTTATTAATTTTTGATATTGTAACTAATTAATACGTGGACTCAAATGTTATTATGTTTGTTGGATTTTATACCATGAAGTATCAAAATATTTTGATACTATAGCAAAGCCCACGCTAATATTTCTATTTAATTCAATTGTGTATTAACTGAATCATGAACTGTAATTAAGTGGATTCTTTGTTTTCTTTTCATTCTATTTCATGTACCTTTCTACTGAGTGGTAGTGGGAACTGAGTTCCAAATAGAAGTTGACATGGTACAGAATAATTGAGGAATTTAGAGGGCTTAGAAAGCATAGGTTGATAGGGTCAATCCTGGTACACTGATAAAATTGCTTTACTGTAATTTAGCGTATGTGTTATTTTAACGTGGCTTCTTTTATCTAAAGCTTTACTATAATTTATAATGGAGCAGTACATTTCACCTTCTTGTAATGAAGGTGGCTTGCTGCTTCCCTTGTTAGGAGGGGAAGCTGTGATTGGAAAAAAAAGAGAGACAAGGAAGAACAGGGCCCATTCTAGCCAACAATTTTCTTTGATCTACCAAACACAGAGAGGGACACCACTTGCTTTACTCTTGCCTCTTTAATCATATGCACATTGGACCCAAACTTTGAAGTTTCATTCAACTGGAAGGGGTTTCATCATTGCAGCATCCACTGCTTTATTTACCATGTGCTCTTGTAGACCCACCGAGAGGATCAAGTTCATAGATGAACAGATTATGTTGGCCTTCTTACAAGTTACAAGGAATTCTCTTGATAACTAGCAATACATGCTTGTAAATATTTTATAACAATCCCTACTATATTTTTTCTTAATCCATTTCAGCAACAATCCTACTACTTCTGTTTGATATCAGTTCACAGCCCACACTAATGTGTTGTATTAGAGATGAGAACTTTTATATATGATAACTCTTGCCAATTTATATTTCTAGCATCTACTTTTGCTCACTACAAGAAATACTACATTTCCTGGGGGCCGCGACCCTGATTAAAACTAGCCAAGGCCCCCAATAAAACCTTTTAGTGAGGGCCTCCCTGCCCCCAAATGTCATCGAGAAATCCGACCTTTACCGAAGGTTAGCGAGTGGCCCCCGTAAAATATATCTTTTCCGAGGGGCCGCGGCACCCGAGAAATATATATTTCCTGGGTCCGCGGCCCCCGGGAAAAGTATCTTTTGTCGAGAGCCGACATCCTCAGGAATGATACTACATTACGCAAAACATTAAGAAAGTCTAATTGCGAAGGAAAATAGTGAACTAACTTAAAACACTTCATTTTGTTCATTCATCTAACAATAGAACACTAGTTTCTTGAAACAGGCTCAAAGATTTGAAACACCGGATGAACATAAATAAGCTAGGAAAGAATCATGAGATGCCAAGTATATTAATGTCACATCCCGACTCAGGGTACGCGTGACCGGCCAGGGTACGAGTCAGTACCCCGAAGCTTACCCTATGCACTGACCAACAATTTATAGAACAATAACCACAGTAACATCAAGTCGAAAACAAAAGCAAGAATACCAACTTTATTAACTGTTCGAAATCAGTTTAATCATACCATGTTCTAAATCATCACAAGTTTTAAATAATATCCAAAGGTTTTCCAAATAAAACATCTAAAAGTTTTTACAGAAATAATATAGTGCATACATGATACACCAACTCTATTAGACACGACTACGACTAACAACTGCCAGCTATGAGATCTGCACCCACGCCTGCTCTCCAGCACACCATGCCACCAAGCCGTACCTCACTGGTCGGGCTCTACAAAACAACAATAAAGGAAACCGAGAGTTCACGAGGAACTCAGTGAGCAGTTCTTTCGAACCTCCACTCAAAACCTCGGCAATAACATATATAAGGAATTTATATAAAATCACATCCCAGAAGTAATAAGTTTGCCAATACAGAGGAATGGATGAACCGGCCTCTCGGGCCCATATCCATGATAATAGCTCGGCCAATAATGGCCTAAAATATATATGGAAGGTTCAATTCTTCCTTCTACGTAACCCGGCTAGTCGGCCTACTCAAACCAGCCCCTACGAGTTTCTCAATTAGGAACCTTTATAATTCGGATCCGTCAAGTAGGATGGCCACTAGCTTCAAAGATCCTCCAGGTTAGGGATAGCTAGTCCCACCCACTCGGGTCTACCGTCAGCGTGGCCCACTGACGAAATCTCAAGACCCTCCGCCACTCGGGTCTAACACCTAGCGGGCCCGCTGGTGTAATCTCAAGACCCTATAAACCGCTGAGTCATGTGATAGCCATTCGGCTAATGACACTTCTCAGTAGACCATCTGAACCACAACCAGAACCCGGATGTGCAAGTTTTCCTATATTTTGTTTTCCGGGCTTTGCCCATGTCCGACCCTACTCCTAGGGTCATATTGTTTCCCTAGGTAGAACCTAGTAAGTGTATCTTTTATCTAGGTTAAATGTCACCACTAGATATCTAAACCATTCTTTCAAGATTGATCGAACTTGCCGACTATAGAAGAGCACTCGGCTTACCATTGTCAACGGCAGTTACCAAATTTAATCATGAGTAACAACATCATGAGGAAACCGAATTAAAGAGTTAAATAATTCATTGATTAAACCAATAAGGAACATGCAATAAACATAGCAACAATTTAACATGATATAAGAAATTTAATGAAACCTTTCCTTGGATGCATGTACCATAACCATCATGTCCATATGGGCATTAGCAAGAACATTTCCATACTCATGAGAATGTAGATTAAAATTGCTATCAATTAACAAGATGAACAGTAAACATATAATTTAAATTGAACCTAACATTAAGCATGAAAGTGAGAATTTAGACGACATAACGTGAGATCCAGCGAATCGATTTGAATAGCCCCAAATTCCATCCCCTTTCCACGGCTCGGCCGACTCAAGTAAGGTAATAACCTGCTAGGCTGAACCCCGTAGGGGTGGTAAACATGATTGCGGCGTCAACACGAATATGCGGGTTGCAAGACGAGCGAGGAAATTGGGGAAAATTTCGGCATGACCTTTCCCCTTTTTCCTCTACTCGTACAGCCCTCAAAAATGAGAAATCAACATATTTTAAAACACAAGATCACAGTATAAACAACAATTAAAGTTCTAACAAGAAGAAAATCGTCGATCGACAACACTCGCGAAGGAAAACCCGATTCCAAAACATGTAGGGCCGGCCACCCGCTTCCCATCAAAAACTACACTAACCACTCACCTTGATCGGATCACGATGAAGCCTTGACGAAGACGAGCTCCAATCTCCTTGAGTGTCGACGTGAACTTGGCGCCGACAAGTTCTCCCCTCTCTTCCTCTCTCTCCCTTTTGCTCAGGCTGCGTGCTACTCTCTCCTTGAGCCGCACGGCTGGCTTGGGTGAGGGGTTTTATCTCCCCTCATCCAATGACTCATTTATCCCTCATTCACTTACTCACCCCTCTATGCGACTCCACCTAACCCGGTTCGAGTCCCGACTCTATCCGCGGACTAAACTCATACCAAACTTGAGTCAAACAATATGTTCATCCACTCAAACACTGACACTTTGATATGACATAAATAAATTTTACCTGCTATTCGAGGCGATCACGCTACTCGACCCGGCTAGCTCCTGACTCGATGGGCTGCACCACGAGAAATTTTATATTAGGAAACCCCGGGTATTACAACCTTCCCCCCTTAAGGGAAATTCGTCCTCGGATTTTGTTGGGTTACAAGGACTTACCGACTCTTCAAACAAGGAAGGATAGCGCTCTCTCATGTCCCGCTCTACCTCCCAAGTGGCCTCTTGCCCGGAGTGGTGCTCCCACCTAACTTTTACCAAGGGAATCTCCTTGGACCTCAGCTTCCTGATCTGCCTGCCAAGTATCTCCACTGGCCTCTCCTCATACGAGACCGCCATGTCCACCACAACCACAATCGGCTCTATCACATGGGATTCATCCTTCACATACCTCCAGAGCATCGACACATGGAAAACTAGATGAACTCTGCTCAGACGAGGAGGCAAGGCTAGTTCGTAAGCCACCATTCCCCTTTGCTTGAGAATAGGGAAAGGCCCAATGAACCTACGGCTCAACTTTCCTTTCTTCCCAAATCGGAGCACCCCTTTCATAAGAGAAACCTTGAGGAATACCATGTCGCCCTTAGCGAACTCCAACTCTCTGGCTTTCTTATCGGTATACATTTTCTGGCGACTCTGAGCCGCCAACAACCTTTCTTTTATCAACTGCACCTTCTTCACCACCTCCTCAACCAAGTCCGGACCAACCAGGAGAGTCTCTCCTATCTCAAACCGGCCCACAGGAGACCTATACTGCCGCCCGTATAATGCCTCAAAGGGAGCCATGCCAATGCTACTGCGATAACTATTGTTGTAGGCGAACTCAATCAACTGCAGGTGTTTCTCCTAACTGCCTGCTAGGTCCAAAACACAGGCCCTCAGCATATCTTCCAAGGTTTGGATGGTTCTCTCAGACTGTCCGTCTGTCTGCTGATGGAAAGCCGTGTTGAAACGCACTTAAGTGCCCAAGGCATCTTGGAAGGACTGCCAAAACTGGGCTGTGAACTGGGTACCTCGATCTGATATGATCATCACTAGGGGTACCATGGTAAGCCATAATCCTGTCTAGAAATAGTCGGGCGTACTGTTCCGCAGAAAAGGAAGTCTTCAATGGAATGAAGTGCGCAGTCTTGGTCAACCAGTCCACTACCACCCAAATGGAGTCAAAGTCGCCTTTTGACTTAGGCAACCCGGTCACCAGGTCCATGGTGATTTTCTCCCACTTCCACTCAAGCACTTCGAGGTTTTACAGCAGTCCCTCGAGCTTCAGATGTTCGGCCTTTACCTGCTGGCAGACCAGACATTTGGATACAAACTCTGCTACCTCTCTTTTCATGCCCTTCCATTAGTAGTGCTGCCTTAAATCTCGGTACATTTTTGTGGCCCTTGGATGCAGTGTATAAGTGGAACGATGACCTCACTCCAGGACTTGTCTGCGCACCACTGCCATATCTGGCACCTCAATTCGATCTTTGAACCACAGCACACCCTCTCTGTCCAATCTGAACCCATTCTCTGCTCCAAGTCCTTCGTCAGCGCACAAAAGGCGTCCTCTCACTGCGCGGCACACAACATACCCACCAGTGTAGATTGTACCCGTAGGTGTGCCACCCGGGCAACTAAAGCTAACACTGTCAAGGTTGTACCCCCATCCAGGCACAACTCCAGCTCTCGAGGTAAAGGCCTCTGCTTGATTTCTAGATGAGCCAAACTGCCCATGGATTTTCTGCTTAGAGTGTCTGCTACCACATTGGCTTTCCCCGGGTGGTACATAATGGTGCAGTCATAATCTTTTAGGAGCTCCAGCCACCTCCTCTGCCTGAGCTTCAACTCCTTTTGGGTAAGCAAGTACTACTCTTGTGATCCGTATAGATCTCGCAAGTCTCCCCGTACAGATAGTGCTGCCAGAACTTCAGTGCAAAAACCACCGCCGCTAGCTCTAGGTCATGCGTCAGATAGTTCTTTTCATAAACCTTCAGTTGACGGGACGCATAAGCTATGACTCTACCAAACTGCATCAAAACGCAGCCTAGGCCAACCCGAGAGGCATCACAGTAAACCACAAACCCTCCTGAGCCGGAAGGTACGGCCAATACGGGTGCCGACGTCAAGCATTCCTTGAGCTTCTGAAAGCTCGCCTCACACTTGCCATCCCAATCAAATTTGACCTTTTTCTGGGTCAACCGAGTCAAAGGGGCTGCAATTCTGGAGATCTTCTCTACGAACTTTTGATAGTACCCGGCCAACCCAAGAAAACTACATACCTCAGTTACGTTGGTTGGCCGCCTCAAGTTCTGCACCACCTCCACCTTTGCAGGGTAAACCCTTATCCCTTCCTTGGACACCACATGGCCCAAGAACCCCACACTTTCCAACTAGAATTTACACTTGGAGAATTTAGCAAATAACCGGTGCTCTCTAAGGGTTTCCAGGATCATCCTCAAGTGTTCGGAGTGTTCCTCCTCACTCTTGGAGTATACCAAGATGTCGTCAATGAAGACAATCACAAAACCATCTAGGTACTCCTTGAATACCCTGTTCATCATGTCGATGAAGGCAGCAAGTGCATTGGTCAGGCCAAAAGACATCATTAGGAACTCGTAGTGTCCATAGCGAGTCCTGAAGGCAGTTATAGGTACATCGCAGTCTCGGATTCTCAGCCGGTGGTATCCGAACCTTAAGTCTATCTTCGAAAACCATCGTGCACCCTGCAGCTGGACAAATAAATCGTCTATCCTCAACAATGGGTAACGATTCTTGACTGTCACCTTGCTCAGCTGCCTATAGTCGATGCACATACACATCGACCCATCCTTCTTCTTCACGAAGAGTACCGGGGCACCCCATGGTGAGACACTCGGCCAGATGAAACCTAGGTCCACCATCTCCTGCAGTTGCACTTTCAGCTCCCTGAGTTTGGCTGGTGCCATCCTATAGGGTGGGATGGAGATCGACTTTACCCTGGGCTGCAGATTAATGTAGAAATCCACTTCCCTCCTGGGCGGCAATCCCGGCAGCTCCTCGGGAAATACATCGGGGAACTCGCAGACTACCTGAGTACCACTGATATCCCCTGCCGCATCTCCCTATTCCTCTGCCACAGATACAAAGGCTATAAAGGATTGGCACCCCCCCTGAAGTAGTTTACTAGCCTTAAGGGTTGAGATGACCCCAATTGGCTCGCTTCTTTCCTCTCCTTATAAGGTGAACTGTGGCAACCCGAGCTTGTTGAACATGACTGTCTTAGCCCTATACTCTAGCAACGCAAAGTGCTCTGCCAGCCAATCCATGCCGAGAAAGACATCAAGTTCAAGCGTGGGCAGGAGTGTCAAATCTGCCCCCAACGCATGGCCGCAGATGATCACTTCGTAGTCTTGAAAAATTGATTTGGCTAAGATTGCCTCGCCCGTAGGCGTTGATACTAGAAATGGCCCATCGAGTAAAGAAGGTGCTGCAGGTAACTCAGCCGCAAATTTGGCAGACACAAATTTGGTAGCCGCAAGAATGGTGAGTTCGAAAGAACTCAGTGAGTGGTCGTTCGGCCATCACCAAGCTAAACCACATGAAAAAATACATTAAATAATTTAATGCTCATTCAACTGATATGAAACATAACAATGATTTGCATTAGTCATCTCGTGCGCTACATGCACCACTCGGCCCGATCCGGCCCAAATGAACCAACCTCAAAATAATCGCCTACAACTCGCAGGTTGCTCACTAGGCTGGCCACCCTAGCGAACTCCCTGCCTCGGGCTCACTGAGCTAGGAAGGACCTCTAGTATCAGTGCCCAAAACTCGGTCGGGAAAGACCCTCCGAATAATGCCACTCGGGTCAGTCGTCGGCGTGGCTCACCGACGTATATCTCGACCCTGAATCAACTCGTGCGCACTGAACACCACTCGGCCATCACATGTACATCCACAAACATGCCCACTAAGTGGACTAATTTACATATCTATAAAGAGGTGGATTACTCGAGTAGATACGACATAATGTACATTTCTCAGTGCTCGCTCAGTAGCACCCGCTCGGCCACCACTCTGCCCAATTCATTATTCACCGCCATATCACCCAACGTTAACACCTCAGTAGTTTACCTTACCATTTTCTATTCAATGGAATTTAACATCCGTGGCAGGTCGTCATGTAGCGAAAAAGCCAACATACTGTCGAATAGTTTCCGCACGACGTACCTTTCCGCCACCGCCATTTCTCGTTCGAAATCTCATCCGAACTCGCAAAAATTCCCAAACAAAGTAAAGGGATGTTATATCTGCCATATCTAAAATTTCTATTTTACGCAAGCATCGTGCAAATTTTAGCCCAGTATAGTGTGACTTTCCTTCATTTTCATCCGAGAGCTTATACTCTCTCGCGAGGGTGGAAATAACCAATTAACCTGATGTTCTTTTAGGTTCAGCTAATAACATCCACGACAAGCCACAAGGTGACATCCCGGACTCGCAACTCGACCAATTCAACAAGCAAGCCATAAATTTCAGCCTACTTAACTAGTCCGGTTACAACACGTACACAATTGAACATCACTCGATATGGTACTCACAATTCATACAATATCTTGTACATAAAGATCGATATACTACACTGGCAGTTTACAGCATGTATAAAATGAATCTAGCGCGTATAGAAATAACTTCGGCATGTATATCTTACCACGACATCAATTTCAGCCTAACTTATCATACTATGAAAAATTCAGATTAAAGAGTATGATATACTCCACAAATTTTCATATGAATGTATGCTAAGTGTTCATCAAACCATGTCATCTACGCATATAATTTCAGCATTTCAGTGTACTCACAATCTCAAGAATATAAGCCAGAACATGAACATTGGACTTGCTTGGCCTACAAATTGTGTTACTATTATCAAAATGTGTATGTTGTACATTTGGAAGTCTTCATAATCGATCAAGATAAAGATGTCAATTGTGAGAGCACCAAATATTTTCATGCTTAATGATAAATGTGATACCATGGGAAATGGTCATCATGGATCAGCATAAACAAGCATGAACAATGATTCCTTATGAATTTTCCATTTTTCTTCTTCATCGTTTTTCTTTTATCTGTCTTTGAGGATGATGAGGAGGTGAGCTTGGTCTTAGGACAATCGCCCTCCAAGTGTCCGGGCTTGTTGCATTGGAAGCACATGATTCTATTTTTGCCCTTCTTCTTCTTGAGAGGCTTTCCCATTAGCTCCATAAACATCCGTCCGAGATGAATCATATCTTCGTGGTACTCGGATCCTTTATTCTCCGATGATGATGATGTCCTATCACAAAATGATGCTTTTAAGGCAATATTCTTGCCTTTGGGGGCATCTTCCTCATCGGTCATGAGGGAACCAATGAGTTCGGTGATCTTCATGGTGCCAAGATTCGTGGCCTCCTTGATAGCAACCCCCTTTGGCTCCCACGCTTTGGGAAGTGATCGAAGAAACTTCCTCAGTTTTTCTTATTCTCGTATGACCCTTCCAAGGTTAGTTAAAGCATTTGAAATGGGCATACATTTGATCTATGTTCTCATGAGTATGCATTTTAAAGAGTTCATAGTCATGCATAAGCAAATTTATTTTGGACTCTTTAACTTGGGAAGTTCCCTCATGGGTAATTTCTAAAACTTGCCAAATATCAAAAACAGATTTACAACATGATATTCTATTGAACTCATTTATAGATAAACCATAATGTAATGCATTCAATGCTTTGGCAATTGAATTAAATAATTTAATCTCTTCTCGAGACCAATCATCCATGTTCTTGGAGGGTAGCTCATAATTAACATGAATAGTTCTCCAAGCATCTAATCCTAGGGATTGCCAGAAAATACTCATCCTAGTTTTTCAATAGGGATAATTGTTTCCATCAAAAAGAGGTGGTGCATGAGTTGAAAACCCTTGACCTAGTGTGATACTAGAATCCATAAGTCTAGGATACATGGTTAGACCTATTCCGACAATCTTGCTCTCATACTAATTGTTGAGTGAATACCCACACTAGAAAGGGGGGTTGAATAGTGTTGGTTTAATTTTAACTTTAATTCAATTTTTTTAAAATCAATTTCAACTTCAACCGATACTAAGTGCAACTAAATGATATTCGTTAACAAGTATGAAAAGCAATTATAAGCAATCAAACAAGGCAATGCAAACACAAGAGATTATAGTGGTTCGGCCAACACCGCCTACTCTACTATCTTGGCTCCCCACAATGGATTTCTAACCAACTCCTTTATAGATAATTTGTTTCCCTTTGAATACAACCGAGGACTCGCTTCTCAACTCTTTGAGAATGCTTCACACCTATTCTCCTAGGCAAAACACAATTCTACAAAGGAAACCCTAAGTCATTTAACCTAGCACACCTAGCAAGCTAACAATGGAAACCTAGTTTAGTAACAAGAAAAATAACAACAAATGAGCTAATAATTAAACCACACAAGTGAGCTCTCTTGCAAAGTCTTGATGAACGATCGTCGAAGCTTGCGCGATGAAATCCACTTGGGATGGCTCAAGAACACTCTAGGAGATCTTCAATGAATGGCTAAGAGTCTCCTAGAAGGCTGCTAAGGGGTATTTATAACCCCTCACTTGGCAGCTCCACCCAACGGGCATTTTTTTGCCCGATGGGGACTCCCGGTCACTTGTCGGTCGATCGTCGATCGACCGACTGATCGACCGCCCAAGCAACCACGGTAATCTACCACGTTTGGGCACACTTCGGTCGACCAAATTGGCTACTGCCAATTTTTGGCTTCATTCGGTCCACCAAACCTGGGCTAACTCTATTTCTTGGAGTTTTCTTCTTGCACGCTTCGCTTCCGGGTTCTGTTACCAAGTATTGACTTGGATAATATTAGAATTAGGCTTGGGATATATACCTAGAGACATGTTACATGAATTCTATTTCTAACTCTAGATTTTCTACTCGATCTATGACGGAGACATTTTTGTCGATTCTTGTTTTTCACCGAATGAACTTCCCACGCATATCGTAACCTCAACCTGAGATCAAACACTTGATGAACTCATTAGAATAAGTTTGTTATCATCAAAATCAAGATGATGACCAAGGTTGAAAACCTTAGGCCAACACATTGGTATTCACATGATTGTGGTATTCATTCCGCATTCAGTTTGCATAGGTTGGTAGGCTTCGGAGTACGGACGTGTACTCCGGCCGAATTTTGGGGTGTGATAGATGTTCTTTAATAATAATATTATGTGGTTTGTTCTTTCATGGAATACAAAATTTTCTATTATGTGCATAACACTCATGTTATCAGAGTATAAAGTCATTGGATTCTTCACCACAATATTGATTTCATTCAACAATCTGATAACCCAAATTATCTCAGCAGTTGCACCAAACAAAGCTCTTGATCCACTTTCTGCACTTGACCTACAAAGTGTGCTTTGTTTTTTGCACTTCCAGATAACTAATGTTGTAGCAAACTTCACCAAATAACCAGATACTGATCTGCAAGTCATTCCACAACTTACCCAATTAGCATCACTATATCCTGTCACCGAATAAGGATTATCTAAAGGGTAAAAGAGGCCCAAACCATGTTCATTTTTCAAATATTTTAATATCCTTATTGCTTCCATGAAATGTAATACCCGCAAAATTTATTAAATTTTGTGTATTGCCTTCAGCGGGATGAGCGCGACGCATAACGACGCGTGCAGAGTTAATCACAGTTGGGTGCGAATTGAGGTGAGACCCTTGCTCAATCTAAATTACTTAAATTAGAATTAATGTTGTGTCAAATCGGAGTTAGGCTTGAGCCGAGTACGAGGGTGCGATCGGAGCTCGAATCCGACTCGTTTTGAGCAAGTTTGATCGAGTTAAATGATGAGGGGCAAATTGGTAATTTGTGCAAAAAATAAATAATTAGAGTCACCTGAGGCATACGGCTCCAAGGAAGAGACGCATGCTACCCAAGGAGATGAGAGGGCGAGGGATGATCCAGAGAAGAAATCGGCCGGAGATCGGAGCCTTGCCGGATAGGATTCGACGTGGGACTTCTTCATCATCTTCCTTGTCCTTAATCCAATTCTAGGTTAATTTTGGATATGTGTTAGTGCAAATTTCTGAACCTGGGTGCAGTAGTTTTCTTTGGATAGGAAAGAAATAAATGAGTGGAAATTTATCTATACATATAATATTGTTTATTGCGGAAATTTCCGGCTGTAGTGTACGGTGTTAAGGCTGAAAGTTTATATGAAACGATGCTGAAATTACCAAGTTATGTGATGCTGAAATTGATATATATAAATGTGAAAAAATTTCATTGAATTGGGATGCTGAAATCATTTCCTATGTATGCTGAATATGGTAGTTCAAAGATAGAATGATTTTCCATATTCTAGAAATTCATGCTGATTTCCTGAAAATCTATTAAGTACATGCTGAGATTGATTTTGTTGTTGGGATGCGAGTTTGCTGTGTAAAATATCGATGTAACCTATCGATCTTCCTGTAAGCTAGGGTTTAGGAATCTATAAATTATTTTAATGACCTGAACAGTAGAGGCTTCTTGAAGAGAAAGGCTCCAAAGAACTCCTCCTCCTATCCATTGGTGGCCAGCCATCTACATCCTCCTTCCCCAATTTTCGCGAACCCAAATTGAAGGTGTTCTCTTCTTGGGTGTGCCGCATTAATCTTCATCTTCTTGGAGGAGTCCAAGAGAACAACAAGGTATCTTCACCTCTTCCCTTTCGTTACGGTGTTTTCTCATCCTCACTCCTTCCCTCGTTGGTGTTTGGTTCTTGGTGGTAGGGCAGACCTTGCCTTGATGGATTTAGAGATTGAGAAAGTTTCTCCGTTGAGCCACAACGAGCCCTATTATTGCGAGGTGCTTGGTGTGGACTATCGTTGGAGGAAGTGCACATGTGAGTCTCAAGATGGGGACAGGATCAGCTATACCAACCGCGGTTTGAGGTATATATTCTCCATCTTCTCCGATGTTGAATTCTTTAATATTGCTAAAGTAGATCGCTGTTTTTGGGATAGTTTGATTTTTTAAAATTGCTATTTCCGCATCATTTTTGAATCCCATCACAACAGTGGTATTAGAGCCACCTTTAGCAAATTTTTGGAATTTTTTATTTTGTGTTTTGTTCACGTTTACGAACCATTCGCTCCCTAAACGTTATGCTGTCCGATTTTGGTTTTCAAGGGTTTTTGAGTCATTTTCTTGGCTCCATGGTTCATGTGATGAATCAAGGTGGAATCCTACTATCCATATTGATTTTGGAAATAATTTGAACGAAAAACTTCTGTGGGTTCATGGTTGAACAGACCCGAGAACTAAAAAATTCAAGATGTGTTGTTTGAACCGTTTTGGGTGGAAACGTGATCGGATTTGTGCGATTTTGGATTCTATTTTTTCCTTTCTTTTTCATATATGATGTGATGCATGAAAAGATGATTATGGATGAGCCCAATGTGGATGTGACTGTGTGGAAAATGTGGTTGTGTTGATTGCATGTAAATTTATAAAATTCCAGCATTGTAAATTTTAAATAGTGCTTGCGTAGCCCTACCTCCCAATTGAGAATTCTGATTGTAATCCTCTACACCCTCTCATTAAACCTTTGCCCAAGGATTTTTTGGGGTCTTCTTCTTTTAGTTTTGTAAAATTAGAAGTTTAGGGGCAGATTCACAACGAGCACGCTTGCTGCTATGTTTTGGTGCGCGCACGGAGAGGAGGTGTTCAGTGCCTTGTGGATGACGGCTTGAACCCCGGGAAGGCACTGATGGAACTGACAACCTACAAGGTGATTTTGAGCAGCGCCTTGGCGAAACAGAGCTCCCTAAAAACCCTAGGATGATGGCCTTGGTTCACCCGGCGGCTCGGGTGGAACCCTTAGAACATCCACAATCATCTTTATTTACTTTATGATTTTATTTATTGCTTTTGCTTCAATTATTGATAGCTTAGATAATTATAATTGCATGAAGAAACCCTCCAATAATATTGAGTCCGAATAGCTAAGATATTAAGGATATCGGTCACGCCTTCCATCGTTATGAGGGACAAGTGTGTCTATTGTCACAACGGGTTTGTTGTGCACACACAAGGCCATTTGTGCTAATAGACACGTTGCTCCTCATATGGCACATATCCCTTTTGTGTCTCTGCTACCGGCTTGAACATGACTTACCTTGTTGAGCTACATGCAAGGAAGTCTATCAATGAGGGCTTGCCACTTCCAAACCGGAGGATATTATGGAATCGCGAAAATTAGTGGGATACATGATTAATTAAAAGACCTCAATAAACATGCATGTAAAATATCTGCTCATTCAAGTCTTTATTTTCTTTGTAGCATATCATGTCACATTTACTATCGTTAGATTGGTTCATCGATTAAAATAAATTAACTAGACCAAATTAAGTCGATTGGATGCGAAATTTGAGGATCATCCTCATTTATGAGAATTTGTCTCACATTATTGATGCTCCGAGACCGATGTCACCCCTTGGGTAAGGCGATTACAGCGAATAAGAGAGAACAGTTTATGAGAAGCTGCAAGAAATTTGGAGTGAAGATAACACCACTGTTCAATACACAATGCTGGCATCCATGTCTAATGAGTTGCAAAAGTAGTATGAACATTTGGATACCGAAGCTATCCACGATCACCTCAAGTTGTTTTTATGGTGAGCATATGAGGACAGCTAGGTACAAGCTATCTAAACAACTCTTCCGTCCAAAATGGAGGATAACACTCTTGTTAAGACCCATATCCTCAAACTAATCTATTTGATTGAGTAGTTAGAGAGGTTGGGGTTCTCCATGGACTGGGAACTAAGTCGGGACTTAGTACTCTAATCCCTCCCGGATTCGTTTTCACAGTTTGTTAATAACTTTCACATAAACAAGCAAGACGTCTCGCTTCTCGAGCTCCTTAATATGCTGAATACTGCTGAGTCACACCTTATAAAGAGTAAGGACATAATTTTGTTAGTGGGAGATGCCTCTAAGGCAAAGTTATACTATGTTAAGAACAAAGTGAAAAAGAAACCCAAGAGAAATATCTAAACAAGGTTGTGAAAAGTTCTTTAAAAGGCAATAGTTGTCGCATGAACCATTCTGATGATTGTATCCGACTGGACACATCTCAATTGGTTTAATGGATTTGAATATTAATGATAAATATTTAAAAAATGCACAAAGATAAAACTAACCTCACCTCCTTCTGGCTTTTATGACTTTGGGCATTTCTGAACTGCAGTAAGAACTAGAGAAGTGTGTCTCAAGGATATTCTGATCGAGTCTTTGTTCACCATAATTGGCTCGCTGAGTTGATTAGAGTTGGGCAACATAGGTGTATCCAGGCCGATAACAACTCAAGCCAGAAAAGGACACTCCTATGATATGATTAGGCGCGGGTACGTCCACCTGTCTGGACACAAACCTGATACCTTTGAATCATTTAAGGAGTATGAAGGTGAACTTAAAGAAACAAATTGAAAAAAGTATTATAGACCTTCAATTGGATCGAGGCAGAGAATACTTATCCACTAGGTTTGTGAATTATCTCGAAGACAATAAGATTGTCTCTTTATGGACCCCTAACACAGTGGTGTGTCTGAAAGGGGGAATCACACCTTATTGGATATGATGTGATCCATACGTAGCTTCCAATCTATTTTCAAGGGATAAGCTATTATAGCGGCCATAATTTTGTTTGTCTCTCATACACCATATAAAATATGGAATAGCAAGAAACTGAATCTGAGACCTCTCATGATTTGGGGTTGCCTAGTGTATGACAAACTTGACCATGTGCAAATGTTGAGGCATACCCTAAAAAGTGTTTTGGATATCAAGTTCTCCAAACTGAACAAAAGAAGTTTTGTTATCACTGTTTGAGAAAAGGAGTTTGTCGAGGAAACTGAGAGTGGAAGATATTTTGAACTTGGTAAAGTTCAGCAACGACGGATAAAATCGCAACAACTAGTGGAAAGTTCACAGGTTAAACCAATCCATGTAATTATTACTTCCCAACACTCTTCTACAAGACTACGTAGACTGCCTGAGTGATGATATCTAGCCATAGGTTATGACCTAGATTCAGGCAATTCGCGATCTCTTAATGGTCAAATGTCTTGACACTATGCGGTGGCATTATGCAAATCCAAACTGGACACAAACCAAGTACGAACTTTGGTTGACCGGCTTAAAAAGAATAACTCCTATCGGGTGCAGGTGGATCTTTAGGAAAGATCTGAGCAGTTGGCAAGGTGTGGACCTATAAGACCAAACTAGCTGTGAATGAGATCAAACCCAAACAATAGGTTGTCTGCAATAAAACATTCTCACTAGTTCCAATGCTCAAGTCCATCAGGATATTTCTAGCAATCAGTATGTACTATGAATACGAGATCTGGCTAGAGGGTGTCTAAACTGTGTTCTTCCATTATAAAGAAGTCTATATGATATAGCCAGCAGAGTTTGTATCCTCGGTTGGATCGAGTAAGGTATGCGAGGTTGGACCGAGTAAGGTATGTGAGCTGCAGAGGTCCATTTATGGACTATAGCTAGTATCAAAGAGTTGAAACATCTATTTGGATGAGATAGTCAAAAGGGTTTTGATTTTATCAAAAATGTGGATGAACCTTGTGTAGACAATGTGTTTAGTGGGAGTGTAGTCATATTGAATGACATACATGTGGGAAAAGCGTTCTCATGTTCCAATTATTTCCCATATTGATTCTCTATGGTACATTTGGGAAAAGCCTGCTATATGCTTGACATTAGGATCTATGTGGATAGGTTTGAAAAGGATACCTGGTTACCCCAGCCCATGTATGTTGATACAGTGGCATTATGCAAATCCAAACTGGACACAAACCAAGTACGAACTTTGGTTGACCGACTTAAAAATAATAACTCCTATCGGGTGCAGGTGGATCTTTAGGAAAGATCTGAGCAGTTGGCAAGGTGTGGACCTATAAGACCAAACTAGCTGTGAATGAGATCAAACCCAGACAATAGGTTGTCTGCAATAAAACATTCTAATTGCATTAGTCTTTCTAAGATGATGTCTGCTAAGACACCTGAGGAGAGAGAAAAGATGAGACATATCTATTATGCTTCGACAGTGGGATCCATCATATGATGCTTTGCATTTAGCTTGTTATTGCTTATACCTTAGAGGTATCTAGTAGATTTTGAGCAAAACCATGGAGAATAACATTGAAAAGCAATGGAGAACTCTCTCAAGTACTTAAGAAGGATGAGAGACATTTTATACGACAATGAAACCATATGATGGTATAAGGATACCTTTAATGGTGGTGCAATAAGAAGGAAAGTGTTCCTAGCTGGGTATCGTAACCGGTAAGGTGACTAAAGCTTTATGCTTTGCTACTTACTTTGCTGCTTATGATAGCATCGGATATAGGAGTTTTTCATTCAATGGGAGTTGTTCCTGAGGTTGCCAGTTCCGCAATAGTATTGTGTGACAATACTAGGAGTGTTGCTCAAAGTTAAGGAACTAAGATCCCATGAAGATCATTGCTTTTCTTAAAAGGTGGTATCACCTCATCGTTGGAAAGAGGTGATGACTGAAAGACATTAATGTAGATTAAACTTATTACCACGACAGCAGATTCGATCGCCACTGAAATTTGGTATACAGATACTAGGATGATTGGCTAAAGTGCATGTGGGAGATTCAGAGGAATAGTGCCCTTGATCCAATCACATGTCGATGTGTTTAGGGACTATTCAAGGGTAATCAACTTAATGAGGCAACTTTTTGATCATATGTTGCATCTTTATTCATAAGTATTGTGATGAACCCCGTGATGAGATTATGCCAGTGAGACTTGGAATCTAGATGCCCATGTTCTAAATGTTTCTAGCCATAGGATCACCAATTAGGGGATCGGTGATTTCGGATAAATAGTACACTTGGTACATGCCCTACACGATAGGGGTAGCTGATCTCACTGTTACCTATGAGCTGTCCTTAATGTAGTGCAGGTGCTCATTAGGGAATGATTTCACTTAACAAACTTGCACGAGGAACACAAAATGGAATCCATACATGAGTTTCAATTGGATGTTCCTCGTGTGATAGTAGGTGCAAGCAGTCCTTGGACCTAAGGTTGTCATGGTTACCTCGTGAGTGATGACCCATTGCTTTGGTTCTATCCCTATGTGGCCCTAAGTGTCATGTGCCGGGTATTATTGGGCATGGGGAAGCATTCATGGAGGTTGGTGAGCAACCAACATGGAATCAGTTACACCTAATGAGAGATAATGTCCTATCTGTCCCTGCAAGTGTTGACTCGGGAATCTCTGGCCAGAGTAGTTTTGAAAGTCAGGAAGATGTTTTTGACATTTCATAATTGAGACGACATCTTGGCGGGTGAAATACATATGAATCAGTATTAGGGTTTGACACTTCTTCAATACGTCGCCGAAAGTCGTAACTTCGTCAATCTTCTTTCCCTTCTTTACTTTAAGGCTAACGTGAGTGGTAGAACCTAGGATTTGAGGGAAGGCCCTAACCGACTCATGTGTTGTTGATTCTTGCAGATTGATGTGTGTTTCTTGTCAGAATATTGATTATTCTTGAACCTTGTCGGTTCTTCTTGTGATCTATGGTGCATTGATTTTTACGTGTCGTATTCATGATGTTAGGGTGCCGGCCGAATCAAGGAAAAGGGAAAAGGTCATGCCAAAAATTTCCCTAAATTCCTTGAGACGTAGAAGCTTGTAGATTTGAAATTCTTGTATGCTAATTTAGGATAGAGATTAAGGAGAACTTAATTCTTCATTGAAACACATTTTCCTTCATCCTTAAGGGTTTGGCCGAATAGGGTAAACCCATGTTTAGGGTTTCGGCTGAGTAGGGATCGGGGTTTTAGGTGGAGAAAAATATAATTCCTAAGTCATCTCCATGATAGAGGAACGCTATATGAATAACTAGGATTTTACCTTGCTTATAGAATATTTTTATTGCAAGGAACATTTATTTCTAGGTTCCTACATTTCTCATTATGTTGCTGAAATTAAACTTTCATATGCTGAAATTAAATATTTGAATGCAGGAATTCAATATTTAATTGTTGTGATTATGTAGGAAATTGTGGTGATATAATTGTTGAATTCTTCTATTTCTTGTATGCTGTGATTTATTAATTATTGTAAATATTATGTCAATGATATGCTAAATATTGAGGAGTATGTGTGGTATATGACATGAAACTAGGTGGAGGAAAAATTAGATACGATTGTTTAGCATCCCATACATGATCGGGAGACGTGGAACTCCTCTAGTAAAAGACGTAAATTACTAGGAGTTAAATGTGATAAAATTTGAACATAGAGACATTAGGTGTTCGCACCTAGGAAGGGTAACACTGAACTGTCAACCTGATAGGGCCAGTGGTAGGGCCCGATACATGCGGAAGCCCGGGAGATGTTTAGAAACTAGTGTAATACATTGTATGTGTATTGTGTTTAAGATGGTCGGGCTGAGGGATGTTTTTAGCCGGTACGGCTATTACCCGACTCAGTGGGTGGATTTAGGATCTTGAGATTGCACTAGTGGGCCACGCTAGGTGTTAGACCCGAGTGGCGGGGGTCTTGAGATTCTGTCAGTGGGCCACGCTGATGGTATTCTAGAAACTAGCTGATCATCCTAGTTGACGGACACGGTGATTGAATCGCTAAATGTGGAATTTTTGTAAGAATATAACTTGTTGTGGTTAGTATAGATACTTGTATGTTTGTGTGGGCCGATATGGTCGAGTATTATACAGGATGAAGGCCGGGAACAATAGAAACTATTTATGCGGGTTAAGGACCATAGTGGACGAGTGGTACATATTGTGCAAAGCCATAATTGGATGGTATATTTACTCGCAGGGTATGACCAATTGGACGGTTATTGCGATACAACCAGTATAATTTTTATGGACATGTTTTATTGCTACATATGATATAATACTAGGGATTTAAGTGGAGGTTTGAAAGAACCACTCACTAAGTCTCTAGTGGATTCATGGTTTTATTTATTTTTGTTTTGCAGAGACTAGCCAGTGAGGTACAACTTGATGGCGTGGCGTGGCTGGAGGGCAGGTGGTGTCGCAGATCTCGTAACAAGCATTTATATAGTCCTAGTCGTGTAGAGAGTTTTAGTTAATGCACTGCGTCGTGGTCTTTGATCCTTTGAGTTGTAAAACTTGTTTTCAAACATTTATAAAAGTTTAGTAGACTTCATTTATATTTTCTATGTTAGTCTAGTCGCATATTGTTATTATGTTGATGAGTGCATGTGGTAGACTTCGGGGTACAGACACTTACCCCGGTCGGTCACGCGATCCTGAGTTGGGTCGTGACAATAAATATGGCAAGCATACAATTATAATTTAATTACTGCAATTAGAATTTAATTCATAGCATTCAAAAAATAGGGCAACTCGACAACTTAATTACAACATTTATCAAATAATTTTCAACAATTAAATATGCAATTTCTGCAATTAAATAAATGAATTCAGCATCCTTAATAAAATTCCAGCAATTACTCAAATGACGTAGAAACCAATTCAAGCATGTTCTCAAGCATGGAATTAATTTACGAGTAAAATAAAATCATCTACATTCCTTATATCATGATAGCCTCGACATAAAATATATTCATCATGATAACATCAACTTAAAACATAATTACCATGGTAAACTCCCCCTTACCCATGCTCGGCCAACCCTCCCCAAACACCCTAATAGGGTACTTGGTCGGCCCCTTCTTGTCCTACCTTGCTTGCTCTTCAATTAAATAGCAAGTCTAGTCTCATAAATTATATCTAGAAATACAATTCCTAATCACTACCTTCCTTACCCTATGTGGCCGAACCCTATCATAAGGAACTTGTCCCATGGCCGGCCCTTAAGGGTTTAGGAAACTAAACTTTTAAATCTAGAATTTCTAACAAGTCTAGGATTTAGCAAAAATTTTCGCATGACCTCTCCTATTTTGGATCTATTCGGCCGGCCCCAACTCTCAAAGAAAACACCACAAAAATTTTGAGAAATCACATTATTATCAAGAAAAGATGCAAGAATCAAGAGCCACAAGATTCATCAATAAATTTCCAAGAAAACATCATCACATCAACATCAAGGATTCGGCCAAGGGGCCTTACCCTATCCTAAGGTTCAACCACTCACCGGCGAAGGAAATTGAAAAGGAAGGCAGTCCTCCACGCTCCCACATCATCGATCCGTTGGTAATAGATTACCAACGGATTTTTGAGTATTACCAACAGATTTAGTCCGTTGGTCACACCCTATTTTTTTGTAGTATACGGATGTGTACTCTGGCCGATCATGTGACCTTCGATTTGAGACATGACATTTATGCTTGAATTTGGTTATGCTCGGGGTAGCTATCAACAGCCGCAAGATTCAACAATAAATTTCCAAGAAAACATCATCACATCAACATCAAGGGTTCGGCCAAGGGACCTTACCCTATCCTAAGGTTCAACCACTCACCGGAGAAGGAAATTAAAAAGGAAGGAAATCCTCCGCGCTCCCACATCAACGATCTGTTGGTAATAGATTACCAATGGATTTAGTCCTTTGGTCACACCCTATTTTTTTGTAGTGTACTGATGTGTACTCTGACCGGTCACGTGACCTTCAATTTGAGGCATGACATTTATGCTTGAATTTAGTTATGCTTGGGGTAGCTATCAGAGGGCCCCGGTGGGAGGCTCATTGGGCGGGTCCTATTGATCGAATTGTGGGTTGATTAAATGCAACATGACGATATGGCCGGTGTACGCCGATATGGTCAGTTGTCGAGGACACACGAGTTGGATAATTATTAATCATATGAATTATCATAAAAATTTAATATTATGAGCACATATATAAATGCTAAATATTTGTGTTTATCACATGCGTTGGCTTGGCGAGGGCTTTGTTCAAGCCACTCACTGAGTTCTTTGAAACTCACCCCTCTTTTTGTTGTTGTTTTGCAGATCTCGACTAATAGAGGTGCGGTGGTAGCGATGTGACGTGGCTGGGGTTGTAGTCTCTGGCAGTGGATCTCGGGACATGTCAAATCGTCGTCGAGCCACAGGAGCTATGTGTACATATGAGCATGTCTTGATTATAGACAAGGGTTGTAATCATATTTAACTTTCAATTGAAACATTCATTCACATTTTCATTGGTATTCACGTGACTGTGTTATTCATTCCTAATTCAGTTTGCATAGGTTGGTAGGCTTCGGAGGATGAACGTATACTCCGGCCGATCAAATGACCGTGGATTTTGGGGCATGACAAATGTTCTTTAATAATAATATTAGGAATAATGTAAGTTACACAAAAGTAGTTAATGCTATTGTTCAAATCATACATAAAAAAAAATGGCACCAATTATGATTAAATAATATGATTAAGTTAGAAGACTAAATCTTAAACATTCAACATGTAAATATATGCATATGATAAATTTTAAAAAATATCTATAATAATATAATAACATATATTCTAAATTGGCAAATGTGCGTTAATCCATGTTTGAACGGTGATAATATTCCCTTATGTTATTATGTGTGCATACTTTGCTTCTAAGTCTATCATTTATTGTGTTTATACAAAAATTAGATTTCATAAATTTTAACTGAAAGCCTATAAAACACGTTCCTCGTATTAAAGGCTCGCTTTGCGTTAACACAACTATTCTATATTTATATTACTCAAATAGAAGGATAATGAGTCATTGAAAATAGAAATAATCTTTTGACTAAAACACTTGATCAACATGGATGCAAGGAGGTTTTTTCTAAGTCTATTCACTATTTTTTTCTTCTTATCTATGTCACTGATTTCATCTCCTGTAGTAGCGACTAGTGAGATCGCTCCTACATCACTAACAAATTCTGATGAGTTGATTTTACAAATATGTAAGTAATTTTTTCGATTCGTATAAATATTAGATTTATTCATTATTTATTAAATAAATTATCTTTACGATATTTATGGACCGTAAATATAAGAAATAAGTTAACTACTAAATTTAAAATTTATATATCTCATCTCAATAATCATTTTTGAAACCTTGAATTGTTTTTTTCTTGCTGCCTATCACAACCGATACATCGATATCGATAGTTAATAGAGAATTGCTATTACAACATAATTATTTTTTTTTTGATAATATCTCTTGTAATGTGTCTATGTTTCAGACAATATGCTCAAAGATGTTCACATTGCTGACAGTGGAAGAGCTCAAGATAAGAAGATTGGATTTCTTCCACCATTGTACATTCCACCTCCACTATATTGTCATGGTCGTCTATGTTATCATCATTGATAATTTGACAATTGTATTCGATCATAAAGTTTGTACGTTCAACACAATAAATAAAATAAATTAATAATAAATATAAATCATTAGCAAAATTCAAATATTTTGATAATCATAATACCTATAACTAATTACTTAATATGTTTGAAAAACTATCAAAAATTGGAGATGCACCCAATGCAAAACCTTTACATTTTAAAGGATGGACCATTGAATTCAATGGTGTGTACATTTAAACTGGTTCCATTGAATTAGAGGAGGAACCATTGATTTTGGTTGGATATATAAATTGGTTCCACAATTCTTTCTTGATACTTCTCCTTAACAAAGTAGCAATCAATCTCCTAGTGTTTTGTTCTTTCATGGAATACATAATTTGCTGTATAAAGGCACTGGATTCTTCACCACAATACTGATTTCATTCTACAATCTGGTGACCCAAATTATCTCAGCAGTTGCCTCAGATAAAGCTCTTGATTCACTTTCTGCACTTGACCTACTAACTGTGCTTTATTTTTTGCATTTCCAGATAACTAATGTTGCACCAAACTTCACCAAATACTGATCTGCAAGTCATTCCACAACTTCCCCAGTCAGCATCACTATATCCTGTCACTATATCCTTATTGCTGCCATGAAATGTAATACCCGCAAAATTTATTAAATTTTGTGTATTGGCTTCAGCGGGATGAGCGCGATGCATAACGACGCGTGCATAGTTAATCGCAGTTGGGCGTGAATTGAGGTGAGACCCTTGCTCAACCTAAATTACTTAAATTAGAATTAAATTTGTGTCAAGTTCGAGTTGGGCTCGAGCCGAGTCCGAGAGTGCAATCAGAGATCGAATCCAACTCGTTTTGAGAAAGTTGGGTCAAGTTAAGTGATGAGAGGCAAATTGATAATTTGTGCAAAAAAAAATAATTAGAGTCACTTGAGGCGTACGGCTCCAAGGAAGAGCGACACGCTACCCAATGAGGCGAGAGGGAGAGGGTTGATCCGGAGAAGAAATCGGCCGGAGATCGGAGCCTTGCAGGATTGGATTCGACGCGGTTCTTCTTCATTGTCTTCCTTGTCCTTATCCCAATCCTAGGTGAGTAGTTTTGGGGCTAATTTTCATTGGGATTAATGGATTTTGTAGAGAAGAAGATTCTGGGTTTTTCTTTGAAATTTGTTGTTTCGATCAGTTTTGATTCGGTAATCATGATTCAATAATCTCTACCTGTTGAGTCCTTTGGTGTATGTTATTGTGAAGTGAGGACCGATTTGTGGAGAATATAATATCCACACATGTGTTTCTTTAAAATGTTGACTTCTTTGGTTCTACGAACGTGTACGGAACCACATGTACATCATAGATTTACTGCAATAGCAACAAATCTTACTAAGTGCTTATGTGTTAGTGCAAATTTCTGAACCTGGGTGCAGTAGTTTTCTATGGACACGAAAGAAATAAATGAGTGGAAATTTATCTATACATATAATCTTGTTTATAGCAGAAATTTCCGGCTGTACTGTAGGGTGTTAAGGCTGAAATTTTATATGTTACGATGCTGAAATTACCTAGTTAAGTGATGCTGAAATTGATGTATATAAATGTGCAGAAATTTTATTGAATTGAGATGTATATGTATGCTGAATATGGTAGTTCAAACACTAGAACACAATTAGGCTATAGAAACACATAATTAGAGACTAATTAGAGTTTTTGTTTCTAATTCTTCCCATTAGAAACTAATAAAGAATATGTCTCAATAGTTAATTTTATTTGTCTCTAATACTTCACTTTTAGATGTTAATTGTTAATTAGTCCCTTTATGATATGTATTATTTGCCTCTATTGTATTGAATAAAAATATTTTTTATATTTAAATTTAAATAATAATAATAATAATATTTAAACGTAATATTTAACTTAAATGATAAATTTACCATTACAATAAATTTAACATAATATTTCACATAATTTTAATTTTAATTTTAATTTTTAAATCATAAATTTAACTTAAATAATAAATTTATCTATACATTTTTTACTTTTGATTAGTTAAATATTATGTCTCTTATTATTTCCATTACATATTAATAATATATAGATAGTTAACACTTGTCCTAGTTAATATTAATGTCACTTTAACTTTAAATGAGGCAATCTTACCCTAACTTTATTTCAATTACATATTAACTGGCAAGTATCAATCTTACCCTAACTTTATTACCCTAACTTTACACGTGGCAAGTATAAATCTCTAATTTGTAATCAATTTATTGCCGCTGGTTCTCTCTATTGCCACTATGTTAGGTTATTTTTCAAAAAAAATACCCTGTTCCCTGATCTCTCCCTCATTTACACTTAAAACTAAAACCCTACCCTGTTACTTCCCATTGTCTGCGCCTATGTTGACCCCAATCTCTCCCTCCCGTCTCCTATGTTGTCCGCCACTTCCGTGAGACCGTGACTGATCCCAATCTCTCCCTCGGCGGAATCTGGTTCGCGACTCCCCATCTCCATTGTCTACTTCCCGTCGCCAGGATTGGATATCCATTCTCCATCTCCACGTCGGCCTACCTGCTTCTCCATCTCCTCGCTGGTATTGAATCTCGCCTTCCCAAGTTTTTCGCTGCTACTTGTTATTGCTAAAAACTCCACATCTGTCAGATCTCCATTCTACCAGTTTTTCGCCTTCCCATGTTTTTCACCGATATTGATCTCCATTCTAAGTTTCCGCTGCTTCTTCATCTATGGGTTTTGGATATGTTCCTTTCCGCACCTTTTTCTCACCTTTTTTATAATTGCATGTGATGCTCCTTTACTCTTCCATTGCATGAACAAGGTTACAATTAACAGGCAAGTTAATTGTGAGAAGAAGACATTATTGTCTTTGTTTTGCTTCTGTTGTACCAAACTCATAAGAGGTATTTGAATATTGCTCTTTCTTATTGGCTCATAACATGAATATTCCTCTTCTAAGTATAATATGATAGAAGAATATTGCTTATGTTGTTTTCTATCAATGATTACCTTATTATTAGCAATGCAGCACCTTATTATATTGTCCCTTATTATTAGCATTGCCAGTGCTTTATTATATTTTCCTACTGAGACAACCTTAAATTTCAGGACATTATGAAGGCACTGTTTATTTCTGCACTAATTGTCCTCTTGTTCTTTTGACAATTGTTATCCACAAGAAAAACACTCAGCTGCTAACCAAATTATTTGATTAGGTATTAGAAACCTTCAGTCTTTTATTGTAATGGTAAGAATACTGGATAAGCAGTTGGAGCATAGCAGAAAAGAAGACAATTTCTAGAACTTTTGCTTTTTAAACTTCATTTGTTGGCAGAAAAAATATGAGATTTTCTTACTCTATGTTAAACAGTGGAAGATTATTAAATGAAGGAAAGAAAAGAAAGTTGATATTAGACATTCATGAAAAGTTGTTAAGACATTAAGAAAATTGATAGTAGACAATCACGAATAACCTGTTAAAACATTTGCCTCTCGTACAACGGTGTACAACGGTACAAGTTACCTTTTACCTGCTTAGTTGCACTGTCATTCTCCTTTGCCATATTAAGTTGATTTTAGATACAGCCAGGGGAATGTCCATGTCAATAAAGCATCTGTCTTAAAATAATCCGTTGGTCTAGGAACTCTATCCAGGTTGTCAAAGTCATTCGAAGCTTTCCTTCATCATCCAATTATTCCTCATTAAATGTGTTGGGATGTGGTCTAATAAATCATTTACAATGTTGCTTGAGTTACTGAGAGAAGTACTTCCAGAAGGTGATACAATGCCAAATTCTTACTATGAAACCAAGAAGTACATTAGAGAGTTGGGCCTTAGTTATGAGAAAATTGATGCTTGTCCCAACGATTGTATGTTATATTGGAAAGACCATGCCGATGACTCTGAATGCTGCACTTGTGGTGAATCGAGATGAAAAAAGAACTTAGATGGTCAAAAAAAGACGTCGAAGTCCAAATCTCAAAATGTGTCGCAAAAAGTCTTGCGCTATTTTCCACTTAAACAATGACTTCAACGGTTGTTTATGTCATCTAAAATTGTGTCCTTCATGAGGTGGCATGAGGAGTCCCGCACTAAAGATACACTTCTAAGGCATCCAGCAGACTCTCTGGCTTGGAAGAATTTCGATCATCTAAATGGTCATTTTGCGTCAGATCCTTGTAATGTTATGCTCGGCTTAGCTGCTGATGGATTTAACCCATTCAGGACATTAAGTGTTGTACATAGTACATGGCCGGTTGTCTTAACACCGTATAATCTACCGCCATGGATGTGCATGAAACAATCTTATATGTTTCTGACATTACTGATTCCTGGACCTTCAGCCCCAGGAAATGATATTGACATCTATCTCCAACCCCTAATTGAGGAATTGAAAGATCTTTGGGAGAATGGTGTGGAAACTTACGATGTGTCTAAAAAGGAGAATTTTAATATGCGGGCTACGGTTTTATGGACTATAAGTGATATTCCTGGCTATGCTAATATGTCAGGCTGGAGTACTAAAGGCCAATTTGCATGTCCTTCTTGTCATAAGTAAACTAACTCTAAATGGCTGAAACATGGTAGAAAATTTTGTTATATGGGTCACCGACGTTTCTTGCCGCATGGCCATGTGCTTCGGTGCCAGAAAAGATCTTTTGACAATAATCAAGACTTCAGGGTTGCGCCCAGACCACTTTCTGGGTCAGAAGTTTTGAATGAATTAGAAGGACATGATATTACATATGGCAAAAAGTCTACAAAATTGCCGCTGCCGCATGGTTGGAAGAAGAGAAGCATTTTTTTTTAGTTGCCATACAGGAAAGATAATCTTTTGCGTCACAATCTTGAAGTTATGCATATCGAGAAAAATGTTTGTGACAACATACTTGGGACCTTATTAAATATTGGCATCAAGTCAAGAGATAATCTTAATGCTCGTCGGGACTTGCAACTGATAGGTATAAGGCAAGAGCTTCATCCAATCGAGCAAGGCCATCACAGGACTTATATCCCCCCAATAAGGTTCACATTGGATAAGAATCAAAAGAAAATTATATTCAGGATACTAAAAAAGGTTAAGGTTCCAGATGGCTATGCTGCTAACATATCAAGATGTGTAGATATGAAGCAACTCAAAATCTCTAGACTGAAAAGTCACGATTGTCATATTCTAATGCATCAATTGGTCCCATTAGCGATCAAACAAGTGTTGCCGAAGGAAATCAGTATTCCCATACTTGAGTTAAGTTCATTCTTCAGGCAGTTGTGTTCAAAAGTTTGTCGGGTACAGGACCTTGATCAATTGGAAAGAAGAGTTGCATTGACACTCTGCCAGTTGGAACGAAATTTTCCCCCATCATTTTTTGACGTGATGCTTCATTTGGTTATACATTTAGCAGCAGAGGTGAAAATGGGCGGGCCAGTCCAATATCGTTGGATGTATTTTGTTGAAAGGTACATAGAAGTTATTTGATTTTCTTTTATAGACCACATAAGTCCTCACTTTTATTTAAAAATAATTAAAATAAATTTGTAGGTTCTTACTTACTTTGAAGAGCTACATGCGAAATAGAAGTCAGCCGGAAGAATCTATAGCTGAGGGCTACATAGCAGAAGAGTGCGCAACATTTTGCTCGAGATATTTTGATACTATTGAGACAAAACTTAATCGTCGAGCGAGGAATGATGATGAATGTGGGGCTGACCCGACAGTTTCTTCTAGTATTTTTCCAAGGATTGGTCGAGAACTAGATGAAGAGGAATTTTTCACAATGGATAACGATATGTTATCTAAGGCACATCAATATATATTAAATAACTGTGATGAGGTGAAGCCTTTCATCGAGTACGTTCTAATATAATATCTAGCGCTACAAAATTCATTTATGGAATGAATCATTTTTGCAACTTACTGTAGTACTATTATTTGCAGGAGACATCTTTCTCTAATGAACTGCCTATATCCTTGTGCTTCTCCTCGTTTCATCAAAAATAAACATAATGAAAAATTTCCTAGTTGGTTTGCAGAAGAAGTAAGTTATCCCCCAAAGATTTATTCATGTTGGGATTAATATTAAGAATTTTTTGTTCTTATAGAAAAAACAATTCAGCAATATATTTAATTTGTAGGTTTACCGGGAAGATAATGCTCATGAATTTGCTATTGATGAGGACTTAAAAGTTCTATCCTATTTTCCGAACAATGTTGCCAGAAGGTTTCAGGGTTTCTTAATAAATGGTTATGAATTTCACACCAAAAGTCTCGAAGAAAGAAGAAAGCGACAAAATAATGGCGTAATGGCAACAACAATAACACAAAGCTTTGCTAGTGCAATGGATAAGAATCCCATTGATGGTGATGTTAACTATTACGGTGTCATACAAGATATTATTGAGGTTGATTATTGGGTGGATAAAAAGATTGTGTTGTTCGGATGTGATTGGGTGTCCAATGGCAGAGGATTAAAACATGATGAACTTGGGTTTGCATTAGTAAATTTTTCCAAGAGAATGAGAGATGATGGACCATTTATAATGGCATCTCAAGCGGAACAAGTATTTTACGTTGAAGATCCCACAGATGAAGGTTGGCATGTTATGGTAAAAACAGTACCAATGGATTATTATAATATGAAGGACGAAGTATTAGGAGATAATGAAGATCCAATTTTAGAAAGTCAAGTACACATTAGTGGAGTTTTTGACAATATTTTGCAGAGCGACAATGATAATGTCCCTTGGATTAGCACTGACATTAATGGGGTAGTTATAGATGAAGCGTTAGGTACTGTCATGGGTGAGCAAGCCGACGAAGATTATGATGGGGACAATACTTACCTCGCCTGATGACGTCCCATGATATCTCATTTACTACAATTAAATAGCATATTTCAAAAATTTTGGGTATTATTTCTTTCCTTTTATTTTTTAGATAAACTGAGTTTTTCTAGCATGATGATTTATTTTTTTATGCAATGTGTAGGACATTATCATTTTTTTTATGCAATCAGGTATGATGCTTTTTTATTGAAGTGAAACTGTAAAAGTTTTTACAAAGCATTATTTATCTCTTATTTTTCCTGCTCTCTCTCTCTCTCTCTCTCTCTCTTCCATTCATCATGTCTCATCTCCAGCTTGTTGCAAGCTTCACTACCTTTATAGAGTGGCTTACTTTCCTTACTGCCCAAGCCAACTTTGATCAAAACCAGCTAATCATAAAGGAGAGCAAAACAAATTTATGAACCAGAGAGAAAGAATCAGAGTTGCCACAACATTGTAGTAATTAATTACAAGAGATAGGAAGATTGAATTTTTTACAATTTTTAAAAAAAACTACATAAAATTAGAAGCTAGAGCAAGATATTTGACTTTCTAAGAATTAATAATTTCTTGATTTTAGTTAGTATTTTATCAACAATTTGGTAGACTATACAGTCTAATTCAGATGTGGCGTACTCCTCGTAAGACTACTCTCTTGAAAAATTCTCCTCATGGAGGATTTAGTTCTCAACAGCATGGTGTACTTTCATCGTCACTCCAGGCTAAGCCTCCCCAAAATTTGAAATCTCAATTTGCTCCAGCTTCTGCGAGCAAATCTCAACATGGTCCATGCCCGCTTGCTAATGTTGATCCTCCATGTTCTAACTCTTCTCCTGATGCTAGATCTCGAGCTGACCCCGCACATGTAGATGTGTCCACACCCGGTAAATATAGCTCTTATTAGTCAAATATTATTTTTTTGAGTGTAAAGATTTGTATCTAATTTACTTCCATCCTGACATGTTATTCTTTTCCAGGCTGCAAATTTACAAGTGCCAGGCATCAACAGTTTTTGGAAAGCAAACCATTACTTATGCTTTGTCTAAAAATAAATTCATGTGATTGCTGTAGAGATATGTAATTACAGAATAAATCAAATATACTCATTTTATTTTTCTATCTAGTGCTATCATTTACCCATAGTTGTTTTGTCTCCAATGCAGCTTATTTATCTTTCTTAAGCATGAAGTTGAGTAAAAATATGTGCATAATATGTTCATTCTGTTCTATTCTTATCAAGTGATGATCATTTTGTACATGATCATTCTGTTCTATTCTTATCAACAGCTTATTTTTCTTATTCATGTACATGATGATCATTCTATTCTATTCTTATCAAGTGATGAATCATAATATGTGCTTCACCTAGACACTAACTAAGGTTGTTCTTTGCAGTTGAGACTATGTTGATTAACCACAGGATCTTCTAACTCTTCTCCTTATTTGCATTTTTTTGTTGACATGTATGTATGATAACTAAAGCAAAGAAGAGGAAAAGAGGGCCAACAACATGCAAGGATATTTAGGGGCAACCTAAAGGTGTTCGAACTCATGTTTTTCTCAATGATAAGGGACAACCGATTGGTCCAACTGCAAAAAAGTTGACTCAATTTTTAGGCGCGATGGTTAGAATTGGGGCATATGCACCTCTCAACTATAGTGACTGGAGGCTCATGCCAGACCATTTTAAAGTTAACATGTGGAAGATGATCTAGGTAAAAATTGATATATGGTGGAATGCTATTAATACAGTGGCTAATGTTGTCTCAAATTAAATTGTTTTTCTTTCTTACCATATTTATAACTTGATTTTCCTATTGTAGGAAAAGTTTGATATCGAGATACTAGCAGAAAGCTGGGTCATGAAGTCATTAGACAAAAAGTGGAGAGCCTTTAAGTCAAAAGTGAAGAAATTGTGGGAAAAGGGGGAGCGTGACTCCAGAATTATTGATGATCAATTTAATTGGCTCAAAACCTTTTGGGAGTCTGAGAAATCAGCGGTTGTACTTGTATTCATTTTTATCAAGTAATAGTTTACTTATATTCTTACAATTAATTAACATGCTATATTTCTTTTCATATTTCAACAACGAGAAGAAGTGGGTAGAGAAAATAGCAAGAAGAAGTCATCACATGCTGCAGGAACAAAAAATTTTGCTGTTATACTGGAAGAAATGGTATAATATTATTTTTTATTTATATTAATATTTAATTCTAGAAGTAAACAGAGAGCTCTATTTTAGAAGTAAACAGAGAGCTATATTCTAGAAGTAAGCAAACCTTTAAGAGTTTTGCTATTTTTTATGGGTAAACAGAGAGTTGCTAACCCCGATGGAGCATCACCAACTCCAACCCAAGTGTACATTAAAGTGCATACTACAAGGGATGGCAATCCACTTAATGAAGAGTCTGCAGCAAACATTGTATCAGATTTATATTTTATTTATATTTAATTCTAATATTCGATCTAACATAGAGACATTCTTTTATAGATATATTACTTGAAGCCTTACTTATTATTTATTTCTTGTGTTTCATTTGTGAATGTAGAAAAAACTGAAAGATGCTATTCATATTCAAGGAAAGGATGATAAACCTGTGGCAGATGACATATTTGCTCGAACTTTGGGAGAAGATAAGGGTTCATATGTGCGCACTTATGGCTTAGGCCCATCTGCTTCAGATTTGTGGGGTCCGAAACAACGTCGGTTTTCTTTAATGAAGATGGCCTTAGAGAGCAAAAAACTATCAGAAGAAATAGTGCACAAATTGGAGGAAGAAATGAGCCAAATGAAAGTTAAGATGGACATGCTAACATCATTTATTCAAACCAAGTCCTCATATATGAACTTAGATCATTTGGAAAACACAGCGAATGAGGTAATTTATGATACTTGTGTTCATTCAACAAATTAGAATTGTGTTGTTCATTCAACAAATTAGAATGCAACACCTTCATAAGATGACCAACTTATAACAATATATATCAGGTTCATGTAACTTCTACAACTCCTGTAACATCTACAACTCCTACCGATTCACCACGAGCTGATCACCAATGCCAACTTCACTCGGTATGGTACAATTTTTAATTGTTTGTATAAGTGTTTGAAAATTATTAAATGTAAAGCTACTAATTCATTTCATGTAGGAACAAATCTTGAATGAGGAGAACAACAATTTGAGTGGCTATGTGGATCAGGTAAATAGTTTAGGTAGTGATTGTTTTTTCATTATAATTTTATTTTCAGTTATGAAAAGTTAAGAAAGTATTATTATTATTTTCAGTTATGCAGGAACCACAATGATGATTTTGACATTTTTAATCAAGTAAGTATTATTATTATTATTATTACTATAAATGCACTTATAATACATTTATAATTTTTTTTACCATTGTTACTTTATTTAGTTGGATGAGGGAAGTCGTGCAATGATTCAGAAGCTCTTACCACAGCTGCAAGTTGGAAAATATCAAGACAACCAATCCAAGACTGTAGGATGAATTACATTGCCTTAGTCATTTTATGATTTATCTAAAATGAATCTATATGAATGTAGATAATTTTATAGTTAATTGAAGGAGTAAATGTTGTGATAGGATGAAGATACTATTTTCCTAGTTAGTCTTGTGCATCCTGGAGATCTTGCGGCAAGAGGAACATTAATCACTAAGGATCCATCAGCTACAGTGACAGGCCAATCCTTAGGAAATGGTTATTCAACAATATTTGTGGAAGTTGCAATGAGGAACGGTGAACCCATAGTTCGACCCTATAACAACTATAGTACAATTGGAGATGTGATTGGAAGAACTATTGCATGGCCCTCTTGTTTTGTAAGTTACATATCTTTTATATGCAACATATGGAATGTAAAACTTGATGGCTAGCTGGGGTATATACTCCTTTAGGATGATTTAATTTATTTAGTACATTTTGCAAAAGCATCTTAGACATGAAAGAATATCTTATCATTAATTACAACTTAAAAATCACCTACTTTTGTTTATAACCATGGAAGGTAATTTTCTATTACCTTATTTTAGTATAAAATTAAATGTTAGTTTATTTTCATAGGTTTTAGAATTATGATAGCTTTGTTCGGGCATAAATTTTTTTGTTAGTTTCATGGTTCATGTTAGAGTGTCCTAATCTGTAGCCTCATGGAGTACTTTTTTTTATTTCCTTATTAGTTCACTATAATAGAAAATTATAACAGAATTAGAATTATGATTTCACCTACTTTTTTTTTTGTTAGTTTCATGGTTCATGTTGATATATGTTTGAAATTAGAGTCATATCATCTTGTTGAAGTTTTTGTTCCTAGTAAAGTTTTATTTGTGGCTGATCGATGTCTCTTTCTCGGCACTATAACATAATTTTTCTCCAATAGTAGACTACAATTAAAGTTTTGTTTTTGTTTCTACTTAAGATTTTGTTTCATGGCACTCCCAAAATCAGGTTATTGGTTGAAGATATGGGAAGAGAAATCAGTGAGGTATAGCAGATTATGGGGGGTGACTCTTCCGCTTTTGCATTATATAGCAGATTTAATTTCTAGAGTTCTTTTGGCATATATACTACAAAGAAGTGATTGGAGTATATATCGACAAAAGCTCTTTAAACAAAGAATATACATCAATTGTATATAGCCTGGTTTCTGGCTCTTATTGATTGTGTTATCTTTCTCTTCTCACTGTCTTCTTCTATTTCTAGTCGAAGTGTTCAGGTGCTTTTTCATCGCGCAGTAGAGGAGTGAGATTGTGTTCTTCATAGCAGTAAATAACTACTTTTACTATTCTTGATGTATATTGCTAGCCATCAGTGCGTAGTATGAATACGAGATCTGGCTATTGGGTGTCTAGACTGCGTTATTCTATTATGAAGAACTCTATATGACATAGCCAGAGGAGTTTGTATCCTCGGTTGGACCGAGTAAGGTATGCGAGTTGCAGATGTCCATTTATTGACTACAGCTAGTATCGAAGAGTTGAAATATCTATTTTGATGAGATAGTCAAAAGGGTTTTGATTTTATCAAAAATGTGGATGAACCTTGTGTAGACAATGTGTTTAGTGGGAGTGTAGTCATATTGAATGACATACTCATGGGAAAAGCGTTCTCATGCTCCAGTTATTTCCCATATTGATTCTGTATGGTACATCTGGGAAAGGCCTCCTATATGCTTGACATTAGGATCTATGTGGATAGGTTTGAAAAGGATACCTCATTACCCCAGCCCATGTATGTTGATATAGTATTAAAAGAGTTTTAGCATCAAAGGCACTAAAAGAGGTTACTTGTCTAAAATTCATTGCATCAGTCTTTCTAAGATGATGTCTGCTAAGACACCTAAGGAGAGAGAAAAAATGAGATAGATCTATTATGCTTCGGTAGTGGGATCCATCATTCGATGCTTTGCACTTAGCTTGTTATTGATTATACCTTAGAGGTATCCAGTATATTTCGAGCAAAATCATGGAGAATAACATTGAAAAGCAATGGAGAACTCTCTTGAGTACTTAAGAAGGATGAGAGACATTTTATACGACAATGAAACCATATGATGGTATAAGGATACCTTTAATGGTGGTGCAGTAAGAAGGAAAGTGTTCCTAGCTAGGTATTGTAACCGGTAAGGTGACTAAGGCTTTGTGCTTTGCTACTTACTCTGCCTCTTATGATAGGATCGGATAAAGGAGTTTTTCATTCAATGGGAGTTGTTCCTGAGGTTGCCAGTTCCGCACCGGTATTGTGTGACAATACTAGGAGTGTTGCTCAAAGTTAAGGAACTAAGATCCCATGAAGATTATTGCTTTTCTTAAAAGGCGATATCACCTCATCGTTGGAAAGAGGTGATGACTGAAAGACATTGATGTAGATTAAACTTATTATCACTGTAGCAGATTCGATCACCACTGAAATTTGGTATACAGATACTAGGATGATTGGCTAAAGTGCAAGTGGGAGATTCAAAGGAATAGTGCCCTTGAGCCAATCACATGTCGATGTGTTTAGGGACTATTCAAGGGTAATCAACTTAATGAGTTAACTTTTTGATCATATGCTGCATCTTTATTCATAAATATTGTGACGAACCCCATGAACCCGGGCAAATGATTCCAAGGCCATGATGAGATTATGCCAATGAGACTTGGAATCCATATGCCCATGTTCTAGATGTTCCTAGTCGTAGGATCACCAATTAGGGGATTAGTGATTTTGGATAGGCTAGCGCACTTGGTACATGCCCTATACGATAGGGGTAGCTGATCTCATAGTTACCTATGAGCCATCCTTAATGTAGTGCAGGTGCTCATTAGGGAATGAGTTCACTTAACAAACCTGCATGAGGAACACAAAATGGAATCCATACATGAGTTTCATTAGGATGTTCCTCGTGTGATAGTAGGTGCAAGTAGTCATTGGACCTAAGGTTATCATGGTTACCTTGTGAGTGATGACCCATTGCTTTGGTTCTATCCCTACATGGACCTAAGCGTCATGTGTCGGGTATTACTGGGCATGGGGAAGCATTCATGGAGGTAGGTGAGCAACCAACATGGAATCAGTTACTCCTAATAAGAGGAGATAATGTCCTATGTGTCCCTATAAGTACCGACTCGGGAATCTCTGGCCAAAGTAGACATGAAGGTCAGGAAGACGTTTCTGACATTTCATAATTGAGACGACATCTTGGTGGGTGGAATACATATGAATTGGTATTAGTGTTTGACACTTCTTCCATACCCCAATCGTACTCAAGAAATTGTAATTGAGTGACTTAGTTGCACGGTAACTAATCACCAAAGGGTGTTGATAGATTGAACCTCACACTATCGTGGAAGTCATGATACGTTGCTAGACAATAATTTTGACTTGCGAGTGGAGTCTCTCACGACTACACTAAAGGGGTTTAGTGGTCGCTCGTAAGATTCGAATAGAAGTTGTTCTATAGGATCCAACTCTCCGTTATGCACAACTCACTACTGGCATAGTGTGGGGCCCAATGGTGCACACACGACAGGTTAACCTCGTAACGGACCTTATGAGGTAAAGTCCGAATGCGGCCCTATATGTAGGCGAAATGGCGACACTAGAGGGGGGGTGAATAGTGTGTTTACTAAATAATTAGCCTAAATTCGATTTTAATCATTTCTTGATCAGTTTAGATAATTTGTAATTTAATGATTGGGTGCGAAAGCAGTAAATAATTAAGCAATTAAAAACAAAAAATAACTCAATGCAAACACGTTAATTTATAGTGCTTCAGCCCCAATGCCTACTCCACTACCTAAGCACCCCGATTAGGATTTCCAAACTATCTTTACTAGATTAATACTCGTTTCCCTTACACAGAGGACTTTGACTCGAAGAGTCTCACTCTCGACCTAAGGTACTTCCACACCTGGAAGTCTCGACCTTCTTATCGAGAGCACTCTTCCACCTCAACTCTAAGGGACAACTTGACTAATCCTAGTAACAACTAATTTTACATAAGTGGCTTTACACCTAACACCAAGTAACCACTTATACCCACATGACCTAACAGCCTAGGTCTTACAAACTAAATTTCAAAGAAACGATAAATTAACAGTTAAAAATACAAGTGAAAAGAGCTTAAGATAAAACCAAGATTATCTACTATTTTCCAAGCCTTGTAGCCTCCAACTCGCTAGTGAATGTGCTTCGAGTCGAAGCAGAGTTGAGCAGTAGTTGGCGCTTGAAGACGAACTCGACAGAAGAACAGAGCGCGCTACAATCGATCTTTGGAAGGCTTAAATCCCTTCTTAAATGCTCAATAAAATATGTAAGATTAAGGGAAGAAGTTTAAAAGAAGTAGATGAAGGTATATTTATACCCTCACGAAGAAACGATAGCTCAACGGATAGTTTTCTATCCATTGTAGGCCGCCGGTCGATTGGTCGATCGATCGGCCAATCGATCGGTCATTCGATCAACGCTTTTTCTCTCTGGCACTGCATTCAGTCGACCAGTCGGTCGACCGACGCAAGATTCTTCGATCTCGCATTTAGTCAACCAGACGGTTGATCGACGCGATCTTGCGTCTTCAGCAAACGTAGGTCGGTCGACTGGTTGGTCGACCGATAGAGCTACTGTCCATTTTGGGCTTTGATCGGTCGACTGAAGCAGCTGCTGTCTCTTCTCGGCGTTGTTCGATCGACCGACCGGTCGACCGAAATGGCTGGTGCCATTTTCCTTACCCTATTCGATCAACCGCCCGGTCGACCGAATTTAGGTTGAATTTTATTTTTTAGCCGATTTTCTTCCGCGCTATGTTTTTGGGTTCCAGCTTTCTACAAGCATCATCTTGGAGAGCTTTCCATGTGATCTTTGAGCTCGTCCAATGCGACTTTGGTGCACATGTTGATCTTCGAGAAATTATGTGATGAACCCGAGCATGACGATCAATGTCCTTCCAATTTTTGATTTCTTTCTATATTTTTGATCGAGGACATTGAACCCTAATTGCTATGGAACCTGAAATATGTTCTCAATGAAATCATTAGTCCCGTGTTTGTTATCATCAAAACCGAGATTAAGACCGAGGTTGAAAACCTAAAGCCAACACTATATGTCTACTAGCATCGACATGCTGCAACTCGATCACGGATCTTTGAGCTCGTCCAATGCGACTTTGGTGCACACGTTGATCTTCGAGAAATTCCACGATGAACCCGAGTGCGACTATCAAAGTCCTTCCGATTTCTGATTTCTTCTGATATTTTCGATCGAGGACATAGAACGCTGATGGATAAGGAACCTGAAATATATTCTCAATGAAATCATTAGTCCCATGTTTGTTATCATCAAAACCGAGATTAAGACTAAGGTTGAAAACCTAAAGCCGACATTATATGTCTACTAGCATGGACATGCTGCAACTCGATCACGGATCTCGTTTACGGACATGATAGGAAAGATGTTTCCTATAGGAACGAATGCACAAGAAAGAAGTTTCTCAGTAATCCTAAATTGTAGGGCATCCCTAAATTGTAGGGATTGGCATATGATAATAATTTATGTCGTTGGTTAAATTTAATTATGAATTAAATATTTAATCAACTACTTGACCAAGAATGTATTTAATTATGAATTAAATATAATATGATTTTGAATCAAATATACATGGTAGGAGAATTAGTTTCTAACCATGAGCCTAACAAATTAATTGGGAATTAATTTATTTGGATAAATCCTAATTAATAATAATTTGAATTATGGAGATAACTCATAAAATTAATAGATATATGATTTATGAGGATAAATCATAATTCTATTAATTAATAGAAAATCAAATTATTTAGATAAATCTCTTTCCTATTGTTTAGGGGATTGGTTTATTTAGATAATTATCATTCTTGTTTATAGGCTCTTAATTTATGGAGATAAATTAAAATTTATATTTAATTAGATTTAATTAATTTTTAATTAATTATGAAGCCAATAAAATATAAATTATTTTTGGAGGCAAACCCAAGAACTTTGAATTCTAGGGAGAGAGTTTTTAGGAGGCCAGGTCTACTCTTGTAGCCGCCCCTACTCTCTATATATAGTGGCCGAACACCCCATCGGGAGGAGTTGGTTAATTAGTTCTTCATCTTCTTGGAGAAGATTAAGGATTTGATTCTTTAGAGGCTTATTGAAGAGAAAGGCTCCAAAGAACTACTCCTCCTCCCCATTGGTGGCCGACCATCTACATCCTCCTTCCCCGGTTATTGCGAAGCCAACTTGAAGGTGTTCTCTTCTTGGTTGTGCCACAATCTTCATCTTCTTGGAGGAGTCCACGAGGACAGCGAGATATCTTCACCTCTTCTCTTTTGTTCCGATATTTTGTCATCCTCTCTCCTCTCCTCTTTGGTGCCTGGTTCTTGGTGGAAGGGCTGGCATTGCCTTGGTGGATTTTGGGATTGATAAAGCTTTTCCGTTGAGCCACAACGAGCCCCGGTGTTCGCTGCCCGTACGATTGTGATTATCATCTCCTTCTTCTGCGATGTTGAATTCCTTATTATTGCTAAAGTAGATCGCTATTTTCGAGATGGTTTGAATTTTCCACTACATTTTCGAATCCCACCCCAACAAGAGGGGGGTGAATAGTATGTTAGATAAACTTTTTGCCTAATTTTGGTTTTATCGAATTCAATCGTTTCTTATAACTTCGGAAATACACTAATTCGAATAGCAAGTGGAAGCAATAAATAAGACAATTAAACATAACCAAGAAAGCAATGTGCTGAAATAAGTAAATATAGAAATTAAGACGCAATCATAATAGGCAATGTAAACACGATCGATTTATAGTGGTTCGGCCCCAATGCCTACTCCACTACCTAAGCACACCGCTTAGGATTTCCAAACTAGTTATACTTGATTAATTAGTTTCCTTACAAAGAGGAATTTACACCGGAGAGTCTCCGCTCTCAAACTGAAGGCACTTCCACACCCGAAAGTATCCTGCCTTCCTATCAAGAGCACTCTCCTACCTCAACCTAAGGACAACTCAACTAATCCTAGTCAACTACGTTTACACCCGTGGATTTAAGTCTTAACACCAAGGCAACCACCAACTGAATCAAACTAGCACTCTAGGTTTACACACTCAAGAAATACAATGAAATTAACAATAAAATACAACACTATATGGAGCAATAAATCAAAAAACAAATACTTAGCTCCAAAAGAAACTCCCTAGTCCTCTTGATGCCCAAAGATGATGAATTGATGAAGCTTGAAGGCAAGATCAAGAATGTGTGGATCAAGGCTAGGGTTTTTGCAAGATTGGCTCAATGAAAGCTTAGAAGATGTAAAAGATGTCTCATATAGGCTCAAAAGTTGCTAAGGAAGGCTCTCATGGCTTGTATTTATAAGACATGAAGAGAAGGCAAGCAAACAACCATCCCAACAGGCGTTTTCCTGCCCGTTGGCGACGCCCGATCTCTGGCCCGATCGACCGACCGAGCGACCGGCCCATCGATCGGAGCCCTTTGTGCTTTCTAGGCTCCTTTCGGTCGACTGGCCTATCGATCAACCGTAGAGTACCAAAACTCTACCTATTGTACCTGTACTCTACATTGAGTTTCAGCTGGGTTCTTTCTTCGATTCGGGTTTCAAATTACGGGTTTTGTTATTTAAGGGTCTTTGCATCATACTGAGGATTTTACAATTTATTTAGAGACCCTAAACTTAGACTCTATCTTCCTGATGAGTCCGAGCGCGTCGACCAATGTCCTTTCGATTTTTTGATTTCTTTGATATTTTAGATCGCGGACGTCGAGCTCTAACCAACTTGGAACCTGAAAGTATTTCGTAATGAAAATATTAGTTTCATGTTTGTTATCATCAAAACCAAGATTAACACCAATGTTGAAAACCTTTGGCCAACAATGTTCGAACATAAGATTTTTGGATCGGGAATCTGTCACAATACATCTATATACAAAAGAATTCACAATAATATATTTTGTATGGAATTGTGAATGGGAGTCATGTGAAGTCGGGACATCGAGCAATCTTGTTGTCCATACTCATGGTGAATCTTCTAGTGTCGTTGTTTCTTCTTTCAATCCACCTGATCCTTATAGAACAATGATTCTAGATAGTCTTGGTAGTCAATTCCAATTAAATGATAATATTGAGTTAGTTACTGAGACGTCAGTGCCATCAAATACTTCGACAGTTCAAGTCACTGAAGAACAACCTGTGATACAGATTGAATTGCTGAATAAGGAGGCTGTAGAATTTTATGAGATGTTGAAAGCTGTCAATGAACCTTTGTATGGTAATTTTCCTAAATATACAAGATTTTCGGCAATGACGCAACTCCTAAACATCAAGTCCGATTGTAATATAAGCGGGGTTACATTTGATTGGATTACAGGCTTTATCAATGGAATGCTACCTCCAGATAACAAGTTTGAGCCAACTTTTTATCAGCGGGGAACATCATGACTTGTAGCATGTTATAACAGTTATTTTGTTAATGGATATATATTTCACACACTTGAATATTCATCTACAAAGAAGACAATGAATGTCGGGGTCTGCGTCAAAGGGACAACGTATGTTGAATGTGATGTTGACTTTTACGAACTGTTGGAAGAAGTCATAAAATTACAATTATTCGAATGGAAATCAGTTGCCCTTTTTAAATGTCATTGGTTCGATACAAGTTATAGGGGCATGAGAGTTCATACAAAGTATAAACTTGTCGAGGTCAATTACAAATTGAAATTGGCTTCAATGAGCCATTTATATTGGCATCTCAAGCTGAACAAGTATATTATATGCAGTATCCATCTCGAAAGAAAGATAGGGCAAATTGGTATGTAATCTGTAAGACTAAAGCCAGAGGAAAAATTGACCCGGTAACTGGAGAGAATGAGCCGACAAATGACTTCTATCCAGAAGAGGATCCTTCCAAAATTGAGCGAGTTAATCTAATACTCAAGGATGATAACACAAAGTTAGTTCAATTGGAAGTACAATATGTTGATGATGACGATAATGAAGTTGAGGAAGGATAGAATGATGATAAGAGAGAAGAAGAAGAATTTAAAGATTTCGATACAATAAATCAAGAATAAGAGTATTACACCGATGATGATAATGACGATGATGAATAATTGTAAATGTGAAGTATATCTTCAATTATTAAATCTATCTATTAATCTATTATATGTAATCTAATTATACTCATATTTGACAGCTATGGTTCGAGAAGTGCGTGCCCGAGGAGGCATTCCTCGGAGCACTACACCCTCACAATTGCCACCTGCCACCCTTGTATCCATCGTCCCTTGTCTACACACACCATCCCCCAGGCTTTAGCCACCATCGATCCTTCGCCGAGACCCATCGATATCCCCTCACATGTACCCAATGTCCTTTCGCTGACACTTACTATTCCCCCACCTCCGTCCACCATCCCCCCACTTTCAGCCACCATCTCCGCACTTGATCCTGGCACCAGCCATCCACCTGATCTGACCACTTTCAGCCATGATCTAACGATTTATGCACAGGGCATGGCCTACATGGTCTCTCGTGCCCCGTGAGCACATGGATTTATTATGGCGAGAGTTCTCGGTACATATATTTATTAAATTAATGTTATTGTTAAATATCAATAGGTAATAATAAATTATTATTTTTTGCAGGCTCATTATACATGGTTGGAGGACGAGACCACTTTTGTAGAGAGTGCATGGGAGCGTGTTGCTCGCACTCGTTACAACGGGCAACTTCAGTAGGCCCGTAAAACTGTGAAGAGACAGCTGGGGGTCACACACATTGGGGAGACTCAGGTATACGACCCCGAGTGGATTCCTAGACCTGTGTGGGACCAGCTCATTGAGCGATGGGCCACGCTTGAGTGGCAGGAGGTCTCTCGGACTGCGTCGAGAAATCGCATGTCAAGGGGGGACGGTACGGGGGCACGCCACACTGGTGTCTCCGTGTCTTTTGTGGTGCGTGAGCGTCATATGATATGTATAATTTCCTTACTTTTAATTAAATTATATATTGTGTACAATGACACTAATGTATTTGTTTTCTAATGTTAGACATGGGTGGCGAAGGATGGCACCGTCCAACGCCCCTCGCTGATGGAGGAGTTTGAGCACACTCACTGTCGGCGACATGGGGTGGAGGAGTACATCGATAGCGGGGCCGCGATCATCGTTACAAGTATTTATATCTATTTGATTTACGTAATTTTTATTTTTATTTTATATATATATAGTATTTAAAATATAAACGTGTGTAGGAGACATACACGAGGACCGAGATCGAGCGCAAAGGAACGTCACAGGGTGACTTTGACCCTGTAACATGGGTCGAGGCTGTAGGTGGCTGGGAGCACGGACAAGTTTATTGCTTTCAGACAGTGTCCATGCATGAGCCGTGTTACGGCCACTTGGGGCACCGACCCCTCCCGTTGTAGGTGAGCGGCCCTCGACATCCCATACGCAGGACCATAGTCGGATACCGAACTTGGAGTTCGAGATTACACAGTGGAGACAGGCAATGGAGGAGTAGAGATGGATGAATGACAAGTTGAGATAGATGATGGATGCGCAAAGACAGATGATGGGGAACATATAGGCGCTCCTAACTTAGATTTCATCTCACTCCGGCAATCATATACCGATGAGGTTCAAGCCGTCCTCCTCGACCCAATCGACGATCCCAACCCTATTGCTGTCGACTCCACCGCCTCCACCGCCTCCACCGTAGCCATGAGATATATTTTGGTTTATTGTATTTTGATTATATTTTGATACTTGTCAGACTCAGTTTGAGGCTTAGATACTTGTTTGTTGTTTACATACTTTAGATTTGATATTTTGATACTTGTTTGCCTCCGTTTGAGGCTTATAGTTGTTTAAATACTTGATAGCTATCTATATACTTTAGATTTGATATTTTGATACTTGTTTGCCTCCATTTGAGGCTTATAGTTGTTTATATAGTTTAGTTTTGATATTTGATACTTGTTTGCCTCCATTTAAGGCTTAGATTGATGATATTTAAGTAAATCTTGTATGGTTGGTTGTACTTATATTTGTATGATGTTTTGTGGTTGTAAATTGTGATTGTAAATTATGGTTATAAATAGATTATATCATGAGAACGTTGTTGTATACATGAATTTTGAAAATTTTGATTTTTTTTCAATTAGAGGATATAACGTCAGCGACGGCTTACCCACAGGTGACACTCACTAGACAGTCGCTGAAATTGTATCGTAATTGGCTGATGGCTTCGGTAGCACCAAATATCACGATTGCTAATAATATCACCGACGACTTTGAGCTACGACAGATAGTTTAATTTTAATGACAACCGCCTAGGCCATCACTGATGTGTTTAAATTAGCGACAGCGCGTGCTATCGCTGATAATTACTTGGGACGGCCTCCGCCTACTGTCACAATTTATCAGAGACGCACACATGAGCAACGACTTTTTGCCACGGCGCGAGCCGTCCATGATAGTCATCACCGATGATTCAGCAACGGCACGAGCCATTGGTGACAGCGACAAATCTAGTAGTGGAGCACCATTTAGGGCAGAAGGCTACCTGGGAGGTAGAACGAGATATGAGGGTAAACTACCCCTTTCTAGTTGAGGATTTGATAAGTCTCTAATAGCTTTTGCTAAAATTCGAGGATGAATTTTCCTTAAGGGGGGAAGATTGTAATACTCGCAATTTTAATGAAAATTTTATCTCTTGTTTTAGCGGGATATTCCGGAGGCGCGTCGGAGTGGGTCGAGCAAATCGTCAAAAGGTGTTGGCCGAAGGTTTTCAACCTTGGGAATAAGCTAGGTTTTGATGATAACAAATATGGAACTAATGATTTCATGGAGAATTATTTTCAGGTTCCATATCGATTAACACACGATGTCTATGATCAAAAATATCGAAGAAATTAGAAAATTGGAAGGACGTTGATCAACGCGCTCATATTCATCGGAAAGATTGAGTCTAGGTTTAGGGTGTCTAGATGCAAAGACACCTAAGGAACCAAACTAGTAATCCAAAACCTGAACCGAAGAAAGAACCCAACTGATACTAAATGAGAAAGTATAGGTACTATAGCCAAGTACCGGTACTTTGCGGCTGATCGATTGACGATCGACTGCCAAGGGTTCTAAAGCCACCGAAGGCCTTCGATAGATGACCGGTCACTTGGGCGGTCGACTGGCCATCGACCGACCACTGATCGGGCGGCGCCAACGGATAGAAAAACGCCCGTTGGGACGAGGTGTCTTGGCCTCTCTCTTCGTGGCTTATAAATACAATCCATGAGAGCCTTCCTTACCAACCCTTGAGCCTATTGAGACATCTTTTACACCCTTTAAACCTTCATTGCACCACTTCTTTTGTGAAACCCTAGTTTGATATCTCAACTCCTTGATATATAGCCTTCAAGCTTCGTCGATTCATCATGTTAAGGCATCAAGAGGACTAGGGAGTTTCTGTTGGAGCTAAGTATTTGTTAATTGATTTATTTGCTCCATTGTTTGTGTACATTATTGTTACTTACATTGTATTTGAGGTTGTGAAAACCTAGGTTGATAGCTCTTGTATGGTTGGTGGTTGCCTTGGTGTTAGGGCTTAATTACAATAGTGTAAATGTAGTTTGCTATGATTAGTTGAGTTGTTCTTAAGGTTGAGGTGGGAGAGTGCTCTCGGTAGGAAGGAGGGATACTTCCACGTGTGGAAGTGCCTTCGGTTTAAGAGCGGAGATTTTCCGATGTAAATTCATCATTGTAAGGAAACTAATTAATCTAGTTAAACTAGTTTGGAAATCCTAAGTGGGGTGCTTAGGTAGTGGAGTAGACATTGGGGCCGAACCACTATAAATCTACTTGTGTTAGCATTGCATTCTTGGTCTTGTTTTATTGTCTTATTTATTGCTTCCACTTGCTATTCGAATTGGTGTATTGTCTACGTTATAAGAAATGATTAAAACCGATAAATCAAATTTAGGCAACAAGGTTAGATAACACACTATTCACCCCCCCCCCTCTAGTGTAGGCCATTTCACCACCATTTGGTATCAGAGAGCGTGGGTCGTAGATTGAGATTTTACCATCTCCTCTACATCTAGTCTTGATCTGAAAATAACACTAGAGTTGGTAGCGTGTATACCACCTAGGTTCGGTGAGTCTAACTTTGGTCTTTGGAAGAGTAGAATATATACATTCCTAAAGACACAACATTTAAATGTGTTTAACATGGAAAAGATTCGATATATTGAACCTAAGGAAAACATGAATGCTTGGACCAAAGAACAAATTGATATGTTTTAGTTAAATGTTAAAGTTACGAATTGCATATTTTGTTCATTGGAAAATTGCATCTTTGAAAAGGTCATGCATTGCACTTCCACATTTGATATTTAGGCTAGTTTAAACATACTATATGATTATGCCAAGAACGAAGAGATTGGCACTTCTAATGAAGGTAGTGATGACAATGGTCATTCACCTACCCCTAATCTTGCTTTCGATGCCCATGGCTCTTCTAGTCAAAGGAGTAGCTCCAAGAGCCGAAAAAGGAAGGTAGTGTGTCATGCATGCAAGGAAAAGGGCACGTGAAGAAAAATTGCCCTTCCATGAAGAACAAGGCAAGGAAGAGGTCAAATGCTTCCACATCATCATCTCACTCAAGTGAAGCATCCTCTTGCAATGGCTATGAAGCTAATTCAAAAGACTCCTTCATGAATGCTAATGATGAGGTACACTTTTCTTATAGTCATGATAACAATAATGGTAGTATCAACTCATCCAGTTCTCATGACATGCTTTATGATGATGAATGTAAAAACATGTTTGCCTTGCTTGTTAAAAAAGATAAAGAAAACAAAAAATTGAAGAAAGAAAACTTAGTCTTAGATCTCACTTACATTATGTAAAATTAAAAAATGAGAAGCTAAAAATTAGTGTCTCTAATCCATGTCATGATGTTTTAAGTATTGACACTAAGGATTTGAAAAACAAAAATGACATTTTAAAGAATGAAAATAGCATGTTGAAAACTCAATTGCATGCTATTCATAAATCCATGAACGACTTAAAAAATAAGGTTATTTTTCTAAATAAGAAAGTTAATAATTTATCTAGTAATTCATCCTCTTAGCAAGCATGCTCATGCACATCATCATCTTTATGTCAAGCATTCTAACATTAAACCTCACGAAAAGATTAATGGTCATTGCTTTTGTTGTGGTATCTTCGGCCACACGATTTATGATTGTGCTTTCAAAAGAAATCCAAGTGTTGTCATTTGTCATTTGATAAGAAAAGACACTTTGGATTCCTAGGATAACTCACCCCCATGGACCCAAAGCCATTTGGGTACCAAAGGTTTCTTGTTCTTTTGTAAGGGGAGCTACCACACAAGGTTGAAAGAATTGAACATGCTGAACATAACATGCTGAGAATTAAGGATGCTATTGATACAATTCAGCATGCTGCATTGTTGGGTATTCCTCATTTCATTGAGTTACAAACTTTATTTACAACTTTAGAGTGTCAGTTTATTATCTTGCATTGAGTTACAAACTTGGTATTCCTCATTGCATTGCCTCATTGTTTCTTTTGTTTTTACATGCAGGTAAAAAGGATGAAGTGCAAGGATCAGCATTTTGGAAAAAATTATCTTATGTATTTTTGAAACTTTGAATCTTTGAAACAATATAAATATTTGAATAGCACAATGTATTTCGAAATTACTTGTATACAATGGTTTCTTATGTGTGTGGATTTTAATGATGTGTGATTTCAAAAATTATTTTTAAGATTTCGTGTGAATTATCAAATTACTTATATGTGATTTCATGATTTAAGGATTGATCAGGTACACAATAATGAGCAATTGGTAGATTATGTTGGTAATTCCAACGGATATACCAACAAAAATTATTTGTTGGTCATACCAACGCTAGCGGATATTGTTGGTATTACCGATAGATATGTATCCGTTGGTATTATCAACAGATATATATCCGTTGGTATTACCAACAGATATATTTCTGTTGGTAATATTGGCAGATATTTATCCGTTGGTAATACCAACAGAAACATATATGTCGGTATTACAAACAAAATAAAATATCTGTTAGTAATACCGACAAATTAATTAAAATCTGTCGGTATTACCGAGGAGCCTTTTACCGATGGATTTTATCGATAGATACTCCGTCGGTAACAATATTACTGACGAATTTGGTCCATTGGTGATACCCTGTTTTCTTGTAGTGTTGGCAGCTCCATCCAATGGGCATTTTTTTGCCCGATGGGGACTCTCGGTCGCATGCCAGTCGATCGTCGATTGACTAACTGTTCGACCGCGACAATCTACCGCTTTTGGGCACACTTCGATCGACCGAATTGGCTACTGCCAATTTTTGGCTTCATTCGATCGACCGACCGGTCGACCAAACCTGGGCTAAGACTATTTCTTCGAGTTTTCTTCTTGCGCGCTTCGCTTCCGGGTTCCGTTACCAAGTCTTGACTTGGATAATATTACAATTTGGCTTGGGATATATACCTAGAGACATATTACATGAATTCTATTTCTAACTCTAGATTTTATACTCGATCTATGACGGAGCCATTTTTGTCGGTTCTTGTTTTTCTCCGAACGAACTTCCCACGCATATTGTAACCTCAACCTGAGATCAAACACTTGATGAACTCATTAGAATAAGTTTGTTATCATCAAAATCAAGATGATGATCAAGGTTGAAAACCATAGGCCAACACATTGGTATTCACATGATTGTGGTATTCATTCCACATTCAGTTTGCATAGGTTGGTAGGCTTCAGAGTACGGACGTGTACTCTGGCCAAATTTTGGGGTGTGATAGATGTTCTTTAATATAATATTAAGAAAAATGTAAGTTACACAAAAATAGTTAATGCTATTGTTAAAATCAGATATAAAGAAAAACTGCACCAATTATGATTAAATAATATGATTAAGTTAGAAGACTAAATCTTAAAAATTCAACATGTAAATATATGCATATGAAAAATTTAATAAAATATCTATAATAATTATAATAATATATATTCTAGATTGGCAAATGTACGTTAATCCTTGTTTGAACGATGATATTTGTCCCTTATGTCATTATGTGTGCATACTTTGCTTCAAAGTCTATCATTTATTGTGTTTATACAAAAATTAGATTTCATAAATTTCATCTGAAAGCCTATAAAACACGTTCCTCGTATTAAAGGCTTGTTTTGCATTAACACGACTATTCTATATTTATATTACCCAAATAGAAGGATAATAAGTCACTGAAAATAGAAATAATCTTTTGACTAAAACACTTGATCAACATGGATGCAAGGAGCTTTTTTCTAAGACTATTCACTATTTTTTTCTTCTTATCTATGTCATTGATTTCATCTCCAATAGTAGCGACTACTGAGATCGCTTCTACATCACCACTCTCGATATGATTTCAAAAATGTTTTTGATTTTGATTTTCGATCTCTTCGGACCTTGGTGGCTTATAACGGGCCTGAGGGACCTTACGGTTCTAACCCGTAGGCTCCTTGTGACATTTCGATTTTCAACCAATAGGATGGGTTGGAGATCTTACTTTTCAAAAATTTATATTTTGAAATCTCTCGATTCATTTCGGACTCATGATAATTTACCTTGAAACAGATTTCAAACTATTTAACAAAGTGAACTCTGAAAATGATACTTGATTTTTCTCTTTGCTATTTGGTTTGGTTGCTTTCTAGTAGCTTTAGTTTCATTAAATCTACTAATGAAGTCTACTTATAAATCGAGAATGTTAATGAAAAGCTATGCTATCATGAAGAAAATTGGAAAGTAAATGAAAAGTTTGGGAAAAATTTTCTAGAATGATGTATGATTTTGTTTTTGCAAAAATCATATTATAATACTTGAATATTCATGCATTAATAATGTCTCTATACTCATGATTAATTTTGCATGATAGATCTATGAAATTTCATTAGTAGGTAAAATTTCGATACTTAGGCAATTTCATGATGCTGATATTGAATAAAATTGGACTAGGATAAAATTCCTTATTAGAGACCTCATTTTGAATAAATAATTGTAAATATGTTTAGATACACATATGACATAATTCTAGGTGTTCAAACTTGAAAATTCATATGTAGATGAACAAATTCATTACTAGATCACTTTAGAGGACTTAAACTTGAAAAAGTTTGACCCAAGTCAACAAATCGACTTGGACACTTCATTTTAAGTCCAAACTTCATAAACATGTTTAGGAATAGGTAATGATAACATGCCAACGTTCAAATTTTCAATTTGTAAGCGTAATGAGGCATTTTCTATCACGTCCCAAGCGTAATATTCAATTATAGAAGGTAGCAATCCACATACTAGACCAAATGCATAAAGCTACATAACTAAGGTTCAAGTGTTAATACTATACAAGGTTCACATGCTCGAAAACAAACTACATGACTCGACCAAGACTCGACTACACCAACGGGTTTCACAAGATCGCCACCAGAGTCTGCCGCCACCAACCGCGCCATACGTCAATGATCACTCTACAAAACAAGGCCAAGAAAAGAATAGTGAGTTCAAAAGAACTCAGTGAGTGGCCGTTCGGCCATCACCAAGCTAAACCACATGAATAAATACATTAAATAATTTAATGCTCATTCAACTGATATGAAGCATAACAATGATTTGCATTAGTCATCTCGTGCGCTACATGCACCACTCCGCCCGATCCGGCCCAAATGAACCAACCTCAAAATAGTCGCCTACAACTCGTAGGTTGCTCACTAGGCTGGCCACCCTAGCGAACTCCCTGCCTCGGTCTCACTGAGCTAGGAAGGACCTTTAGTATTGGTGCCCAAAACATGGTTGGGAAAGGCCCTCTGAATAATGCCACTCGGGTCAGTCGTCGGCGTGGCTCACCAACGTATATCTCGACCATGAATCAACTCGTGTGCACTGCACACCACTCGGCCATCACATGTACATCCACAAACATGCCCACTAAGTGGACTAATTTACATATCTATAAAGAGGTGGATTACTCGAGTAGATACGACATAATGTACATTTCTCAGTGCTCGCTTGGTAACACCCGCTCGGCCACCACTCTGCCCAATTCATTATTCACCGCCATATCACCCACCGTTAACACCTCAATAGTTTACCTTACCATTTTCTATTCAATGGAATTTAACATCCGTGGCAGGTCGTCATGTAGCGAAAATGCCAACGTTCTGTCGAATAGTTTCCGCACGACGTACCTTTCCGCCACCGCCATTTCTCGTTCGAAATCTCATCCGAACTCGCAAAAATTCCCAAACAAAGTAAAGGGATGCCATATCTGCCATATCTCATATTTCTATTTTACCCAAGCATCGCAGAAATTTCAGCCTGTAAGCCGAAATTTCAGCCCACTATAGTGTGACATTCCCTCATTTTCATCCGAGAGCATATAGTCTCTCGCGAGGGAGTAAATAACCAATTAACCTGATGTTCTTTTAGGTTCAACTAATAACATCCATGACAAGCCACGAGGTGACATCCCGGACTCGCAACTCGACCAATTCAACAAGCAAGCCGTAAATTTCAGCCTACTTTACCAGTCCGGTTACAACACGTACACAATTGAACATCACTCGATATGGTACTCACAATTCATACAATATCTTGTACATAAAGATCGATATACTACACTGGCAGTTTACAGCATGTATAAAATGAATCTAGCGCGTATAGAAATAACTTCGGCATGTATATCTTACCACAACATCAATTTCAGCCTAACTTATCATACTATGAAAAATTCAGATTAAAGCGTATGATATACTCCACAAATTTTCATATGAATGTATGCTAAGTGTTCATCAAACCATGTCATATACGCATATAATTTCAGCATTTCAGTGTACTCACAATCTCAAGAATATAAGCTAGAACATGAACATTGGACTTGCTTGGCCTACAAATTGTGTTACTATTATCAAAATGTGTATGGTGCACTTTTGGAAGTCTTCAGAATCGATCAAGATAAAGATGTCAATTGTGAGAGCACCAAATATTTTCATGCTTAATGATAAATGTGATACCATGGGAAATGGTCATCATGGAACAGCATAAACCAGCATGAACAATGATTCCTCATGAATTTTCCATTTTTCCATAATTTTTTCTTATCTTGGATGTAATTTCTTATTAACCTGCCACCTTCTTGATTTATATTGCAACAATACTTTTTTAAAAGCAGTACCATAATCAAATATCTCATGTATGTTTCTTTGACCAAACAACACGGTCTTCCAAAACTTATGCACTTTCTTAACCCAAATAGAAAGATCAAATGTATTGACACCTGAAACATCCAAGTTCAATAGAACAATAGAAGTGCTCAAGGGCCAAAGCAGAGAAGCCCGAAAGGTCTTCACACATGCATCCGAACAACAAGAATTTCTCCATTAAACAAAGTCCAGATTGGTCACAGTAAAAATAAGAACTCCAGCACTAAATCCAAAAACTAAATAAAGCCCCGAATATTTATAGAGCCAAGATCGACCCTTTCTCGAGAGAGAAATCAACATACTCAAACATAAACCTTCAAAAAAATCACAGATTCTGTAAATCTATCACGAGGAAGAAACCCAATCTAACCACTCACTTGGGGAGGGAATCAAGGAGAAGAAGACGATGACGACGCCTCGCGATGACGGCAACCGGCGACGGCGAAGATCTGATCACAAGGGAGTAGCGCCTCCTCCCTCTTGTCTTGGGCGACGTTTGGCTGTTCCTAGAGCAGTCCCGTCGACCAAGGCCACATATGCAATTATATTATTTTTTTGAAATTTACCTATTTGCCCCTCTTAACTTAAGTGAACCATATATCGGTCTATACTCGTCCGAATCGAGTTCCAATCGGACCCCCGGACTCGACTCGAGTCCAACTCACATCAAATCTCCAAACCAACTTAAGTAACATAATTTTACTCACGCATAAGGTTTGTATTTTAATTTGCGCCTTCCAACGATTTACTCGGCCTCCTCCGACGCACATCTCGGCTTTGCTGTGGAAGCCAAAATAAATTAGTTAAAATTTTAAATTTTAATTATTTTTTTCGCGGGCATTACATTTTCTATTTTCAATGAGTCATTCAAATTTTGTAGATCTATATTTTTCTTTTCTAAGAAATTTTTATCATTTTCTAGAAGTTCAACCTTCATTCTTGACTCATTACAAGAAAGCAAAACATCATCATTATCTTGTTCTAGCATTTTATTTTCCTTTTTAAGTGCCTAGAATCTTTTTCTAACACTACTAAATTCTTCATACATATGCTCAATTTCATTTTCTAATTCTACTTGTGTAAAGATATTACCACCTATAGTAATAGTGGGTACCTCAATATCCTTCATCATGAAACAAAGGTTTGCATTCTCCCTTTAACTTTCTTCCCCACTTGAAGGTGGTGATGACTCGCTTACATCCCAAGTAGCCATTAGTGCTTTCTTCTTCATCCTTTTTCCTTTATATGTCTTTGTGGATGATGAGGAGGTGAGCTTGGTCTTAGGACAATCGCTCTCCAAGTGTCCGGGATTGTTGCATTGGAAGCACATGATTCTATTTTTGCCCTTCTTCTTCTTGAGAGGCTTTCCCATTAGCTCCATCAACATCCGTCCGAGATGAATCATATCTTCGTGGTACTCGGATCCTTCATTCTCCGATGATGATGATGATGATGATGATGTCCTATCACCAAATGATGCTTTTAAGACAATATTCTTGCCTTTGGGGGCATCTTCCTCATCGGTCATGAGGGAACCAATGAGTTCGGTGATCTTCATGGTGCCAAGACACTTGGCCTCCATGATCGAAGAAACTTCCTCACTTTTTCTTCCTCTTGTATGACCCTTCCAAGGTTAGTTAAAGCATTGACTATATTTTGAAAATGGGTATACATTTGATCTATGTTCTCATGAGTATGCATTTTAAAGAGTTCATAGTCATGCATAAGCAAATTTATTTTGGACTCTTTAACTTGGGAAGTTCCCTCATGGGTAGTTTCTAAAACTTGCCAAATATCAAAAACAGATTTACAACATGATATTCTATTGAACTCATTTATAGATAAACCATAATGTAATGCATTCACTGCTTTGGCAATTGAATTAAATAATTTAATCTTTTCTCGAGACCAATCATCCATGTTCGTGGAGGGTAGCCCATAATTAACATGAATAGTTCTCCAAGCATCTAATCCTAGGGATTGCCAGAAAATACTCATCCTAGTTTTCCAATAGGGATAATTGTTTCCATCAAAAAGAGGTGGTGCATGAGTTGAAAACCCTTGACCTAGTGTGATACTAGAATCCATAAGTGTAGGTTAGATGGTTAAACCTATTTCGACAATCTTGCTCTCAAACTAATTCTTGAGTGACTACCCACACTAGAAAGGGGGGTTGAATAGTGTTGGTTTAATTTTAACTTGCCCGATGGGGACTCCCGGTCACTTGTCGGCCGATCGTTGATCGACCGACTGATCGACCGCCCAAGCAACCACGGTAATCTACCACGTTTGGGCACACTTCGGTCGACCAAATTGGCTACTGCCAATTTTTGGCTTCATTCGGTCCACCAAACCTGGGCTAAGACTATTTCTTGGAGTTTTCTTCTTGCGCGCTTCGCTTCCGGGTTCTGTTACCAAGTCTTGACTTGGATAATATTAGAATTAGGCTTGGGATATATACCTAGCGACATATTATATGAATTCTATTTATAACTCTAGATTTTCTACTCGATCTATGACGGAGACATTTTTGTCGATTCTTGTTTTTCACCGAATGAACTTCCCACGCATATCGTAACCTCAACCTGAGATCAAACACTTGATGAACTCATTAGAATAAGTTTGTTATCATCAAAATCAAGATGATGACCAAGGTTGAAAACCTTAGGCCAACACATTGGTATTCACATGATTGTGGTATTCATTCCACATTCAGTTTGCATAGGTTGGTAGGCTTCGGAGTACGGACGTGTACTCCGACCTAATTTTGGGGTGTGATAGATGTTCTTTAATAATAATATTAAGAATAATGTAAGTTACACAAAAATAGTTAATGCTATTTTTTATATCATATATAAAGAAAAACCGCACCAATTATGATTAAATAATATGATTAATTTAGAAGACTAAATCTTAAAAATTTGACATTTAAATATATGCATATGAAAACTTTAATAAAATATCTATAATAATTATAATAAAATATATTCTAGATTGGCTAATGTATGTTAATCCATGTTTGAATGATGATATTATTCCCTTATGTCATTATGTGTGTATACTTTGCTTCAAAGTCTATCATTTATTGTGTTTATACAAAAATTAGATTTCATAAATTTCAACTGTAAGCCTATAAAACACGTTCCAATTATGATGTTCTTTATACTCCGGCCGGTCACGTGACCGTGGAGTTTGGGGCGTGATAGATGTTCTTTAATAATAATATTAAGAATAATGCAAGTTACACAAAAGTAGTTAATGCTATTATTCAAATCATATATAAAGAAAAACTGCACCAATTATGATTAAATAATATGATTAAGTTACAAGACTAAATCTTAAAAATTCAACATGTAAATATATGCATATGAAAAATTTAATAAAATATCTATAATAATATAATAACATATATTCTAGATTGGCAAATGTGTGTTAATCCATGTTTGAACAGTGGTATTATTCCCTTATCTTATTATGTGTGCATACTTTGCTTCAAAGTCTATCATTTATTGTGTTTGTACAAAAATTAGATTTCATAAATTTTAACTGAAAGCCTATAAAACACGTTCCTGGTATTATAGGCTTGCTTTGCGTTAACACAACTATTCTATATTTATATTACCCAAATAGAGGGATATTGAGTCATTGAAAATAGAAATAATCTTTTGACTAAAACACTTGATCAACATGGATGCAAGGAGCCTTTTTCTAAGTCTATTCACTATTCTTTTGTTCTTATCTATGTCACTCATTTCATCTCCAGTAGTAGCGACTTGTGAGATCGCTCCTACATCACCAACAAATTCTGATGAGTTGATTTTACAAATTTCCGATTATGAGATGGATGTCCAGAGACATTAATCCATTCTTCAGGACGAAAAAAACATAACCTGTAACGTGATGATCAATCATAGATATCAAACAGTATCAAAAAAATCTCAACAACCAATATTTATTTTACACAATTCAGAGATATCAGATAGTACCAAAAAATTTCAATTGGAAAAAATCACATAAACAATAGTTGACTTCATTCCCTCTTAATGTAGTGAAATATTCTAAGTGAAATTTTTTCTGTGGGGCTAATAAAGAACAAGTGAAAGATAAACAAATAAAATAAATTCAATGGCCGATTCAGTAACTCCTATTTCTAAATCTCATCATATCCTACATGAAATTAAAGCTTCATAAATTATAATTAAGTAGTTTATCTTGATTGGAGAGGTAGCCCCGCAAACCCAACAAGCATGGGGCATAGGAGCTGCTCTCACCTAGCACAAAGAATATCAGCATAAATTTGAATATAACATGCAAACATAAAAAGAGAATAAATGAATGGACAATAATATTTTAAAATTTGTAGCAATATTCAAAGTTTAAGGACATACCAAAAATAAATGGTAATCAACATAAATGTCCACCTGGGTAACATTAAAAGAGATAACATACTAGATCTTTCAGAGATGTAAAAGATACGTCTTTCTAAAGAAATAAAAAATGAGGAAATTAAGAAAGTTTTGTTGAGCAGTTCAAAATAATTAAAAATAGTTTACCCAAAATGTACACACCATTGAATTCAATAGTTCGTACTTTAAAATGTAAAGGTTTTGCATTGGGTGCATCTCCAATTTCAGACTTCTCCTGCAAAAGTCATCAAGTAAAAAAAAACAAAAATGGATCAATAACAAGAATGTAACCTGCAATAAATGGCACATTGCTCCAGAATATTAGATGGAAAAGTGAACAAATACTTATGTGTGAGTAGCTGCATCAAGTAAGACCAGATGACATACAAGTGATCTTCATAATTATCAAATTAGCACAATGAACATTGTCCCATAATCACAATAAGCACTCTTCAATTGAAAAAAAAAAAACTACAATAAAATAGTCCATGTGCAAAGAAATATTTTGTTGCCACCCAATGATTATACATAATTCCTTGCTCCTCAGAATCAAACATATGGTTAGAGAGTTTTACTAGCTAATTGATTTAGAACTCTAATAATTGATATTAAATAAGCACCTAAAATTTTAAAATGAATGAAAGAAAGAAAAAAAAAGAGAGAGAGAGAAAAAAAAAGTAGCCATCATGCTTTACATCGCAGTTAGTGGTATCTTCAAGAATATTAAGTAGAAAACCTACTCAACTGCAATAGAATAGTGTTGTCAGTCTCAAGTTAGACCTTTGGAAATAAAAAAACAAGCCAAGTAACTTAACTTCCACAACAGATAGCACTATAATAGGAGACAAATGTACCTCGAGCAATTCAAACATTGCTTTAATATCTATAAGGCACTGCCTTGTCTCTTGATACACACTTCAAAGGAAATTTAGAGGCAAAGAAAGCTGGAAGAGAAGCCCATTAACCATAACCTGAAAAGAAATAGAAAATATGAACTATTAGAATAAATTGTCTAGAGAGAACATATGTGAGTGAAACAAGTGATATAGAAAAAAGAACTTAAAATCAGATCCTAAATATGTAGATGTTCAAATTCAAAGAGAAAAGAATTAGTTATAGGAACATAAAAGGCATTAAAAACTGTAGCTAATCATTAGTCAACTCTGGAACTACTTATTTATTGTTACTATCAGCACCGTAAGCATGAAATAGAATCGGACTAATAATTAGATTTTGATGAAGAGATCAACAAGTCTCCTTAGTCTCAAGCTTCCCAATTTCTATTCTCTAGAGTTAGTGTTGAGTGCTTATTCAGTTAGTGGGAGGAAGAGAACAGAGAGTGTCAGAAGGAGACTTAGAGAAGTAATAGGTTTTGTATGCCTTTTAGAAGATAAGGTCTCCAAGGAAAATCAGTGGCATACAATTTGGTTTAGATTAGTTACAATCAAAACATAGAAGAAACAATAAATTCAGGACTAGTCAATCAAAACTTAGAAGAAACAACAAATTCAGGTTTATGGTCTGTGCATACTAGTGAAGTGCATAAGTTGCTTGTCCAAGAGGGGGATGCTAGAATACAAGACATAAATTGAGTTCGCCATGTAAAATAATTGTGACCCACTATTAAAGTTACTTCAATTATACCCTTATTTTATTAAAAAGTCTTATGCCCTTTTATTTGAGAAAGGATGCAATTTCAAATATAGGAGTGTAATTTCAAATGAAGGGGTATGTGGCTTTCTAAAAGGGTGCAATAAGTGGATATGTGTCTTTTGAAGAGTTATTCCATCATTCTATAAATATCATCTTCTTTGATGGAAAGAAGATGTAAGTTTTTTGTGAAAATAAGTGAAGGCAAGAGGGTCTCTAGTTTACAAGTGAAGTTTGTGATTCCCATTAATTCCAAACATTGTGGTCTTGGATAGACTACAAAAAGTTTCTACACATGTTGGTGCTTGGACGCACGGTATCATACTATGGCCATAGGTATGTTCTTGGTGTTCTTCCACATTTAATTATTAATGTAGTATTTCCTACATTTGGTATCAGAGCATTAAAATCTCTGGTCTAGTTATTTATGAAATTTCGCATTTGGTGCTACTGCTTGTCCTGTAGCCGGAGCCACGAATCATAGCCATGATGGGTGGCATGCATGCATGCATACGGCATTGTTGTCCATGTGTGCATATGGGGATGCTCTTCCAGTGAGGTCGACGTACTTGACGACGTGGTCGATGTCTTCTTCTCACAATCGACATTCTGGTGCAGTCTATTTGGTGGACATAAAGCCGACGGCTAATTGTCCATGAGGAGAGGCTGCTTGTGTCAACATGCACACAGAGAAGAGTCAAGGACGAGCGGCTTCAGCGTAAGAGAAGATCTTCTTGTTGGCCTAAGGTTTTCAACCTTGGTCTTAATCTTGGTGTTGATGATAACAAACATGGAACTAATGAATTCATGGAGAAATATTTTCAGGTTCTAAGTCGGTTAGAGCATGACATCCCCGATCGAAAAAATCGAAAAAATTAGAAAAATAGGAGAAAAAAGACAAGTATAGGTTGGGTCTCAACCTTACATATGCTTACTCACGGCCATGACTGAATAACCAATCAAATAATTCTCGTTAGGATTGTTCTTCTTTCATGCAGTAGGTTGGTTGATGACGAAAATGTTTTATCATCTAAAGCTCTCAGCTAAGTCAAAGTTGGTCCTCTAAAGTTCTCAGCTTACGTCCAAGAAATCTTTACAGAGTAGTCATCAATATCCATGCTAAGTAAAAAAGAGGGGGCAATCAGCGTACTAGGAATTGTTGTCTAGATAACCAAGGAGAAAAATAAGATTGAATGATCTTATAGTCATGTCTATCATGAAATTTGGGTAAATAGCTGAAAGGTTGAGACTACACCTTTAATTGAGAAGGTCCATGCTATGCAAGCTAAATTTTAGTAGGACATCTCATTTTAGGTGTGGAATCTGTTCCGAAGATCTTGATTTCAGTTCTTTAATATCAAACACATGTTTATCTCTTTCTTGATTACTTTCTCTAATCAATAGCATCATCACAACATCCTTTAAATTGTGTTTATTTCTATGTATTGGGAATTGTTGCTTGTTTTCTTCTATATATCATTGATTATATAGTTTAGAGTTAGATTAAGAAAACGGAAGCAATTGAGTAACTAGAGAATAGACAAACAGGTTTATTGTGTGTGAAGAATGTGATCAGGTTTAGTTCTGAAATGTTTAAATTTATATTTATTGAGTTATGTTTTAAAGTTTAAACCTATGTTTATTGAAAAAGAAACAAAATTTAATGTTATATATTGGTCGACATCACTAATCACATTATATATGTAGATGTCGCGAGCCCCAGACTATCGTTCTAGGGCTCATCGAGCAAGACTAGCTTCGCCGCCGCCGTCTCCCGAGATAGCTGCGAACCCTACCACCACAACCACCACCACCACCACCACCAGCCGAGACATCAGGACCTTCAACGTCTGCAGTTCCACCACCACCACCATCGGCCTCAGAGGCTCAAAGTCGTCGTAGGCCTCGTGGGCCTAATTGGGGGCTTATGTACCATCATCGACCGACTAGCGTCGGCGAATATCGCTGCACGGTCTAAAGTAAGTATGAAAGTTTATTTATTATACTTGTTAATTAATTATTGCTACTTATGTTGTTATACTTGAGTTGTAGATTCGAGCAGGACGATGTTGCACGCAGTATCACTGCTATTATCAAGAGCTTCTTCTGGGAGCCGTGGCGTTCATGGACCCATGTCTTGGATAATAATCGAGATTTATTATGGTCCGAATTCGAGGTACGTAGTTTATTAATTTTTGATATTGTAACTAATTAATACGTGGACTCAAATGTTATTATGTTTGTTGGATTTTATACCATGAAGTATCAAAATATTTTGATACTATAGCAAAGCCCACGCTAATATTTCTATTTAATTCAACTGTGTATTAACTGAATCATGAACTGTAATTAAGTGGATTCTTTGTTTTCTTTTCATTCTATTTCATGTACCTTTCTACTGAGTGGTAGTGGGAACTGAGTTCCAAATAGAAGTTGACATGGTACAGAATCATTGAGGAATTTAGAGGGTTTAGAAAGCATAGGTTGATAGGGTCAATCCTGGTACACTGATAAAATTGCTTTACTGTAATTTAGCGTATGTGTTATTTTAACGTGGCTTCTTTTATCTAAAGCTTTACTGTAATTTATAATGGAGCAGTACATTTCACCTTCTTGTAATGGAGGTGGCTTGCTGCTTCCCTTGTTAGGAGGGGAAGCTGTGATTGGAAAAAAAAGAGAGACAAGGAAGAACTTGGCCCATTCTAGCCAATAATTTTCTTTGGTTTACCAAACACAGAGAGGGACACCGCTTGCTTTACTCTTGCCTCTTTAATCATATGCACATTGGACCCAAACTTTGAAGTTTCATTCAATTGGAAGGGTTTTCATCATTGCAGCATCCACTGCTTTATTTACCATGTGCTCTTGTAGACCCACCGAGAGGATCAAGTTCATAGATGAACAGATTATGTTGGCCTTCTTACAAGTTACAAGGAATTCTCTTGATAACTAGCAATACATTACAAGAAATACTAGCAATACATTATATATGAGAACTCTTGCCAATGTATATTTCTAGCATCTACTTTTGCTCACTACAAGAAATACTACATTTCCTGGGGGCCGCGACCCCGATCAAAACTAGCCAAGGCCCCCAATAAAACCTTTTAGTGAGGGCCTCCCTGCCCCCAAATGTCATCAAGAAATCCGACCTTTACCGAAGGTTAGCGAGTGGCCCCCGTAAAATATATCTTTTCCGAGGGGCCGTGGCACCCGGGAAATATATCTTTCCTGGGTCCGCGGCCCCCGGGATAAGTATCTTTTGTCGAGAGCCGACATCCTCAGGAATGATACTACATTACGCAAAACATTAAGAAAGTCTAATTGCGAAGGAAAATAGTGAACTAACTTAAAACACTTCATTTTGTTCATTCATCTAACAATAGAACACTAGTTTCTTGAAACAGGCTCAAAGATTTGAAACACCGGATGAACATAAATAAGCTAGGAAAGAATCATGAGATGCCAAGTATATTAATGTCATGTCCCGACTCAGGGTACGCGTGACCGGCCAGGGTACGAGTCAGTACCCCGAAGCTTACCCTATGCACTGACCAACAATTCATAGAACAATAACCACAGTAATATCAAGTCGAAAACAAAAGCAAGAATACCAACTTTATTAACTGTTCGAAATCAGTTTAATCAGACCATGTTCTAAATCATCACAAGTTTTAAATAATATCCAAAGGTTTTCCAAATAAAACATCTAAAAGTTTTTACAGAAATAATATAGTGCATACATGATACACCAACTCTATTAGACACGACTACGACTAACAACTGCCAGCTATGAGATCTGCACCCACTCCTGCTCTCCAGCACGCCATGCCACCAAGCCGTACCTCACTGGTCGGGCTCTACAAAACAACAATAAAGGAAACCGAGAGTTCACAAGGAACTCAGTGAGCAGTTCTTTCGAACCTCCACTCAAAACCTCGGCAATAACATATATAAGGAATTTATATAAAATCACATCCCAGAAGTAATAAGTTTGCCAATATAGAGGAATGGATGAACCGGCCTCTCGGGCCCATATCCATGATAATAGCTCGGCCAATAATGGCCTAAAATATATATGGAAGGTTCAATTCTTCGTTCTACGTAACCCGGCCGGTCGACCTACTCAAACCAGCCCCTACGAGTTTCTCAATTAGGAACCTTTATAATTCGGATCCGTCAAGTAGGATGGCCACTAGCTTCAAAGATCCTCCAGGTTAGGGATAGCTAGTCCCACCCACTCGGGTCTACCGTCAGCGTGGCCCACTAACGAAATCTCAAGACCCTCCGCCACTCGGGTCTAACACCTAGCGGGCCCGCTGGTGTAATCTCAAGACCCTATAAACCACTGAGTCATGTGATACCCATTCGGCTAATGACACTTCTCAGTAGACCATCTGAACCACAACCAGAACCCGGTTGTGCAAGTTTTCCTATATTTTGTTTTCCGGGCATTGCCCATGTCCGACCCTACTCCTAGGGTCATATTGTTTCCCTAGGTAGAACCTAGTAAGTGTATCTTTTATCTAGGTTAAATGTCACCACTAGATATCTAAACCATTCTTTCAAGATTGATCGAACTTGCCGACTATAGAAGAGCACTCGGCTTACCATTGTCAACGGCAGTTACCAAATTTAGTCATGAGTAACAACATCATGAGGAAACCGAATTAAAGAGGTAAATAATTCATTGATTAAACCAATAAGGAACATGCAATAAACATAGCAACAATTTAACATGATATAAGAAATTTAATGAAACCTTTCCTTGGATGCATGTACCATAACCATCATGTCCATATGGGAATTAGCAAGAACATTTCCATACTCATGAGAATGTAGATTAAAATTGCTATCAATTAACAAGATGAACAGTAAACATATAATTTAAATTGAACCTAACATTAAGCATGAAAGTGAGAATTTAGACGACATAACGTGAGATCCAGCGAATGGATTTGAATAGCCCCAAATTCCATCCCCTTTCCACGGCTCGGCCGACTCAAGTAAGGTAATAACCTGCTAGGCTGAACCCCCTAGGGGTGGTAAACATGATTGCGGCGTCAACACGAATATTGATCCAAAAGTTTAAAACATATCGAACACAAGACAATATGCGGGTTGCAAGACGAGCGAGGAAATTGGGGAAAATTTCGGCATGACCTTTCCCCTTTTTCCTCTACTCGGCCAGCCCTCAAAAATGAGAAATCAACATGTTCTAAAACACAAGATCACAGTATAAACAACAATTAAAGTTCTAACAAGAAGAAAATCGTCGATCGGCAACACTCGCGAAGGAAAACCCGATTCCAAAACTTGTAGGGCCGGCCACCCGCTTCCCATCAAAAACTACACTAACCACTCACCTTGATCGGATCACGATGAAGCCTTGATGAAGACGAGCTCGAATCTCCTTGAGCGTCGACGTGAACTTGGCGCCGACAAGTTCTCCCCTCTCTTCCTCTCTCTCCCTTTTGCTCGGGCTGCGTGCGGCTCTCTCCTTGAGCCGCACGGCTGGCTTGGGTGAGGGGTTTTATCTCCCCTCATCCAATGACTCATTTACCCCTCATTCACTTACTCACCCCTCTATGCGACTCCACCTAACCCGGTTCGAGTCCCGACTCTATCCGCAGACTAAACTCATACCAAACTTGAGTCAAACAATATGTTCATCCACTCAAACACTAACACTTTGATATGACATAAATAAATTTTACCTGCTATTCGAGGCGATCACGCTACTCGACCCGGCTAGCTCCTGACTCGATGGGCTGCACCATGAGAAATTTTATATTAGGAAACCCCGGGTATTACAACCTTCCCCCCTTAGGGAAATTCGTCCTCGGATTTTGTTGGGTTACAAGGACTTACCGACTCTTCAAACAAGGAAGGATAGCGCTCTCTCATGTCCCGCTCTACCTCCCAAGTGGCCTCTTGCCCGGAGTGGTGCTCCCACCTAACTTTTACCAAGGGAATCTCTTTGGACCTCAGCTTCCTGATCTACCTGCCAAGTATCTCCACTGGCCTCTCCTCATACGAGACCGCCATGTCCACCACAACCACAATCGGCTCTATCACATGGGATTCATCCTTCACATACCTCCAGAGCATCGACACATGGAAAACTAGATGAACTCTGCTCAGACGAGGAGGCAAGGCTAGTTCGTAAGCCACCATGCCCCTTTGCTTGAGAATAGTGAAAGGCCCAATGAACCTAGGGCTCAACTTTCCTTTCTTCCCAAATCGGAGCACCCCTTTCACAAGAGAAACCTTGAGGAATACCATGTCGCCCTTAGCGAACTCCAACTCTTTGGCTTTCTTATCGGTATACATTTTCTGGCGACTCTGAGCCGCAAACAACCTTTCTTTTATCAACTGCACCTTCTTCACCGCCTCCTCAACCAAGTCCGGACCAACCAGGAGAGTCTCTCCTATCTCAAACCGGCCCGCAGGAGACCTATACTGCCGCCCGTATAATGCCTCAAAGGGGGCCATGCAAATGCTACTGCGATAACTATTGTTGTAGGCGAACTCAATCAACTGCAGGTGTTTCTCCTAACTGCCTGCTAGGTCCAAAACACAGGCCCTCAACATAGCTTCCAAGGTTTGGATGGTTCTCTCAGACTGTTCGTCTGTCTGCGGATGGAAAGCCGTGTTGAAACGCACTTAAGTGCCCAAGGCATCTTGGAAGGACTGCCAAAACTGGGCTGTGAACTGGGTACCTCGATCTGATATGATCATCACTAGGGGTACCATGGTAAGCCATAATCCTGTCTAGAAATAGTCGGGCGTACTGTTCCGCAGAAAAGGAAGTCTTCAATGGAATGAAGTGCGCAGTCTTGGTCAACCAGTCCACTACCACCCAAATGGAGTCAAAGTCGCCTTTTGACTTAGGCAACCCGGTCACCAGGTCCATGGTGATTTTCTCCCACTTCCACTCAAGCACTTCGAGGTTTTACAGCAATCCCTCGAGCTTCAGATGTTCGGCCTTTACCTGCTGGCAGACCAGACATTTGGATACAAACTCTGCTACCTCTCTTTTCATGCCCTTCCACTAGTAGTGCTGCCTTAAATCTCGGTACATTTTTATGGCCCCCGGATGCATTGTATAAGTGGAACGATGACCTCACTCTAGGACTTGTCTGCGCACCACTGCCATATCTGGCACCACAATTCGATCTTTGAACCACAGCACACCCTCTGCGTCCAATCTGAACCCATTCTCTGCATCGCCTCTCTGCTCTAAGTCCTTCGTCAGCGCACAAAAGGCGTCCTCTCCCTGCGCGGCACGCAACATACCCACCAGTGTAGATTGTACCCGCAGGTGTGCCACCAGGGCAACTAAAGCTAACACTATCAAGGTTGTACCCCCATCCAGGCACAACTCTAGCTCTCGAGGTAAAGGCCTCTGCTTGATTTCCAGATGATCCAAACTGCCCATGGATTTTCTGCTTAGAGTGTCTGCTACCACATTGGCTTTCCCCGGGTGGTACATAATGGTGCAGTCATAATCTTTTAGGAGCTCCAGCCACCTCCTCTGCCTGAGGTTCAACTCCTTTTGGGTAAGCAAGTACTACTCTTGTGATCCGTATAGATCTCGCAAGTCTCCTCGTACAGATAGTGCTGCCAGAACTTCAGTGCAAAAACCACCGCCGCTAGCTCTAGGTCATGCGTCGGATAGTTCTTTTCATAAACCTTCAGTTGACGGGACGCATAAGCTATGACTCTACCAAACTGCATCAAAACGCAGCCTAGGCCAACCCGAGAGGCATCACAGTAAACCACAAACCCTCCTGAGCCGGAAGGTATGGCCAATACGGTTGCCGACGTCAAGCATTCCTTGAGCTTCTGAAAGCTCGCCACACACTTGCCATCCCAATCAAATATGACCTTTTTATGGGTCAATCGAGTCAAAGGGGCTGCAATCCTGGAGATCTTCTCTACGAACTTTTGATAGTACCCGGCCAACCCAAGAAAACTACAGACCTCAGTTACGTTGGTTGGCCGCCTCAAGTTCTGCACCACCTCCACCTTTGCAGGGTAAACCCTTATCCCTTCCTTGGACACCACATGGCCCAAGAACCCCATACTTTCCAACTAGAATTTACACTTGGAGAATTTAGCAAATAACCGGTGCTCTCTAAGGGTTTCTAGGATCATCCTCAAGTGTTCGGAGTGTTCCTCCTCACTCTTGGAGTATACCAAGATGTCGTCAATGAAGACAATCACAAAACCATCTAGGTACTCCTTGAATACCCTGTTCATCATGTTGATGAAGGCAGCAAGTGCATTGGTCAGGCCAAAAGACATCATTAGGAACTCGTAGTGTCCATAGCGAGTCCTGAAGGCAGTTATAGGTACATCGCAGTCTCGGATTCTCAGCCGGTGGTATCCGGACCTTAAGTCTATCTTCGAAAACAATCGTGCACCCTGCAGTTGGACAAATAAATCGTCTATCCTCAACAATGGGTAACGATTCTTGACTATCACCTTGCTCATCTGCCTATAGTCGATGCACATGCACATCGACCCATCCTTCTTCTTCACGAAGAGTACCGGGGCACCCCACGGTGAGACACTCGGCCAGATGAAACCTAGGTCCACCATCTCCTGCAGTTGCACTTTCAGCTCCCTGAGTTTGGCTGGCGCCATCCTATAGGGTGGGATGGAGATCGACTTTACCCTGGGCTGCAGATTAATGTAGAAATCCACTTCACTCCTGGGCGGCAATCCCGGCAGCTCCTCGGGAAATACATCGGGGAACTCGCAGACTACCTGAGTACCACTGATATCCCCTGCCGCATCTCCCTATTCCTCTGCCACAGATACAAAGGCTATAAAGGATTGGCACCCCCCCTGAAGTAGTTTACTAGCCTTAACGGTTGAGATGACCCCAATCGGCTCGCTTCTTTCCTCTCCTTATAAGGTGAACTGTGGCAACCAGAGCTTATTGAACATGACTGTCTTAGCCCTATACTCCAGCAACGCAAAGTGCTCTGCCAGCCAATCCATGCGGAGAAAGACATCAAGTTCAAGCGTGGGCAGGAGTGTCATATCGTTCAACTGATATGAAACATAACAATTTTGCATTAGTCATCTCGTGCGCTACATGCACCACTCGGCCCGATCCGGCCCAAATGAACCAACCTCAAAATAATCGCCTACAACTCGCAGGTTGCTCACTAGGCTGGCCACCCTAGCGAACTCCCTGCCTCAAGCTCACTGAGCTAGGAAGGACCTCTAGTATCAGTGCCCAAAACTCGGTCGGGAAAGGCCCTCCGAATAATGCCACTCGGGTCAGTCGTCGGCGTGGCTCACCGACGTATATCTCGACCCTGAATCAACTCGTGCGCACTGAACACCACTCGGCCATCACATGTACATCCACAAACATGCCCACTAAGTGGACTAATTTACATATCTATAAAGAGGTGGATTACTCGAGTAGATATGACATAATGTACATTTCTCAGTGCTCGCTCAGTAGCACCCGCTCGGCCACCACTCTGCCCAATTCATTATTCACCGCCATATCACCCAACGTTAACACCTCAATAGTTTACCTTGCCATTTTCTATTCAATGGAATTTAACATCCGTGGCAGGTCGTCATGTAGCGAAAATGCCAACATACTGTCGAATAGTTTCTTCACGACGTACCTTGCTGCCACCGCCATTTCTCGTTCAAAATCTCATCCGAACTCGCAAAAATTCCCAAACAAAGTAAAGGGATGCTATATATGCCATATCTCAAATTTCTATTTTACGCAAGCATCGTGCAAATTTTAGCCCAGTATAGTGTGACTTTCCTTCATTTTCATCCGAGAGCTTATACTCTCTCGCGAGGGTGGAAATAACCAATTAACCTGATGTTCTTTTAGGTTCAGCTAATAATATCCACGACAAGCCACAAGGTGACATCCCGGACTCGCAACTCGACCAATTCAACAAGCAAGCCATAAATTTCAGCCTACTTAACCAGTCCGGTTACAACACGTATACAATTGAACATCACTCGATATGGTACTCACAATTCATACAATATCTTGTACATAAAGATCGATATACTACACTGGCAGTTTACAGCATGTATAAAATGAATCTAGCGCGTATAGAAATAACTTCGGCATGTATATCTTACCACAACATCAATTTCAGCCTAACTTATCATACTATGAAAAATTCAGATTAAAGCGTATGATATACTCCACAAATTTTCATATGAATGTATGCTAAGTGTTCATCAAACCATGTCATCTACGCATATAATTTCAGCATTTCAGTGTACTCACAATCTCAAGAATATAAGCCAGAACATGAACATTGGACTTGCTTGGCCTACAAATTGTGTTACTATTATCAAAATGTGTATGTTGTACATTTGGAAGTCTTCATAATCGATAAAGATAAAGATGTCAATTGTGAGAGCACCAAATATTTTCATGCTTAATGATAAATGTGATACCATGGGAAATGGTCGTCATGGATCAGCATAAACAAGCATGAACAATGATTCCTTATGAATTTTCCATTTTTCCATAATTTTTATTATCTTGGATGTAATTTCTTATTAACCTGCCACCTTCTTGATTTATATTGCAACAATACTTTTTTAAAAGTAGTAACATAATCAAATATCTCATGTATGTTTCTTTGACCAAACAACACGGTCTTCCAAAAGTTATGCACTTTCTTAACCCAAATACAAAGATCAAATGTATTGACACCTGAAACATCCAAGTTCAATAGAACAATAGAAGTGCTCAAGGGCCAAAGCAGAGAAGCCCGGAAGGGTTTCACACATGCATCCGAACAACATGAATTTCTCCATTAAACAAAGTCCAGATTGGTCACAGTAAAAATAAGAACTCCAGCACTAAATGCGACAACTAAATAAAGCCCCCAATATTTATATATACACCACACAAACCAAACAAACAACAAAACCAGTTCATCCTCACCAAGATCATTCTAATATGCGTCCCACATTCAAATAGCAAAAACGACAAGCAATCAAAAAGGGGAAACAAAATGGAGGGGGAAAATAAATAGCGGCACCTGATTTGACTTCCACTAGAGCCAAGATCGACCCTTTCCCGAGAGAGAAATCAACATACTCAAACATAAACCCTGGAAAAAATCGCAGATTCTATAAATCTATCACGAGGAAGAAACCCAATCTAACCACTCACTTGGAGAGGGAATCAAGGAGAAGAAGACGATGACGACGCCTCGTGATGACGGCAACCGGCGACGGCGAAGATCCGATCACAAGGGAGTAGCGCCTCCTCCCTCTTGTCTTGGGCGACGTTTGGCTCTTCCTAGAGCAGTCCCGTCGACCAAGGCCACATATGCAATTATATTATTTTTAAAAAAATTTACCTATTTGCCCCTCTTGACTTAAGTCAACCATATATTGGTCTATACTCGTCCAAATCGAGTTCCAATCGGACCCCCGGACTCGACTCGAGTCCAACTCACATGAAATCTCCAAACCAACTTAAGTAACATAATTTTACTCGCGCATAAGGTTTGTATTTTAATTTGCGCCTTCCAACGATATACTCGGCCTCGTCCGACGCACATCTTGGATTTGCCGTGGATGCCAAAATAAATTAGTTAAAATTTTAAATTTTAATTATTTTTTTCACGGGCATTACATTTTCTATTTTCAATGAGTCATTCAAATTTTGTAGATCTATATTTTTCTTTTCTAAGGAATTTTTATCATTTTCTAGAAGTTCAACCTTCATTCTTGACTCATTACAAGATAGCAAAAGTTCATCATTATCTTGTTCTAGCATTTTATTTTCCTTTTTAAGTGCCTAGAATCTTTTTCTAACACTACTAAATTCTTCATACATATGCTCAATTTCATTTTCTAATTCTACTTGTGTAAAGATATTACCACCTATAGTAATAGTGGGCACCTCATTATCCTTCATCATGAAACAAAGGTTTGCATTATCCCTTGAGCTTTCTTCCCCACTTGAAGGTGGTGATGACTCGCTTACATCGCAAGTAGCCATTAGTGCTTTCTTCTTCATCCTTTTTCTTTTATGTTTCTTTGAGGATGATGAGGAGGTGAGCTTGGTCTTAGGACAATCGCCCTCCAAGTGTCCGGGCTTGTTGCATTGGAAGCACATGATTCTATATTTGCCCTTCTTCTTCTTGAGAGGCTTTCCCATTAGCTCCATAAACATCCGTCCGAGATGAATCATATCTTCGTGGTACTCGGATCCTTTATTCTCCGATGATGATGATGTCCTATCACCAAATGATGCTTTTAAGGCAATATTCTTGCCTTTGGGGGCATCTTCCTCATCGGTCATGAGGGAACCAATGAGTTCGGTGATCTTCATGGTGCCAAGATTCGTGGCCTCCATGATAGCAACCCCCTTTGGCTCCCATGCTTTGGGAAGTGATCGAAGAAACTTCCTCACTTTTTCTTATTCTTGTATGACCCTTCCAAGGTTAGTTAAAGCATTTGAAATGGGCATACATTTGATCTATGTTCTCATGAGTATGCATTTTAAAGAGTTCATAGTCATGCATAAGCAAATTTATTTTGGACTCTTTAACTTGGGAAGTTCCCTCATGGGTAATTTCTAAAACTTGCCAGATATCAAAAACAGATTTACAACATGATATTCTATTGAACTCATTTATAGATAAACCATAATGTAATGAATTCACTGCTTTGGCAATTGAATTAAACAATTTAATCTCTTCTCGAGACCAATCATCCATGTTCTTGGAGGGTAGCTCATAATTAACATGAATAGTTCTCCAAGCATCTAATCCTAGGGATTGCCAGAAAATACTCATCCTAGTTTTTCAATAGGGATAATTGTTTCTATCAAAAAGAGGTGGTGCATGAGTTGAAAACCCTTGACCTAGTGTGATACTAGAATCCATAAGTCTAGGTTACATGGTTAGACCTATTCCGACAATCTTGCTCTCATACTAATTGTTGAGTGAATACCCACACTAGAAAGGGGGGTTGAATAGTGTTGGTTTAATTTTAACTTTAATTCAATTTTTTTTAAATCAATTTCAACTTCAACCGAAACTAAGTGCAACTAAATGATATTCGTTAGCAAGTATGAAAAGCAATTATAAGCAATCAAACAAGGCAATGCAAACACAAGAGATTATAGTGGTTCGGCCAACACCGCCTACTCTACTATCTTGGCTCCCCACAATGGATTTCTAACCAACTCCTTTATAGATAATTTGTTTCCCTTTGAATACAACCGAGGACTCACTTCTCAACTCTTTGAGAATGCTTCACACCTATTCTCCTAGGCAAAACACAATTCTACAAAGGAAACCCTAAGTCATTTAACCTAGCACACCTAGCAAGCTAACAATCGAAACCTAGTTTAGTAACAAGAAAAATAACAACAAATGAGCTAATAATTAAACCACACAAGTGAGCTCTCTTGCAAAGTCTTCAAAGCCTCCAACTCGTGAAGATGTAGAGCTCGAAGTGAAGCCGGAGATGAGGCAAAAAGAATGCTTCGATTTGATGAACGATCGTCGAAGCTTGCGCGATGAAATCCACTTGGGATGGCTCAAGAACACTCTAGGAGATCTTCAATGAATGGATAAGAGGCTCTTAGAAGGCTGCTAATGGGTATTTATAACCCCTCACTTGGCAGCTCCACCCAACGGGCATTTTTTTGCCCGATGGGGACTCCCGGTCACTTGTCGGTCGATCGTCGATCGACCGACTGATCGACCGCCCAAGCAACCACGGTAATCTGCCACGTTTGGGCACACTTCGGTCGACCAAATTGGCTACTGCCAATTTTTGGCTTCATTCGGTCCACCAAACCAGCTGGGCTATGTCTATTTCTTGGAGTTTTCTTCTTGCACGCTTCGCTTTCGGGTTCTGTTACCAAGTTTTGACTTGGATAATATTAGAATTAGGCTTGGGATATATACCTAGAGACATGTTACATGAATTCTATTTTTAACTCTAGATTTTCTACTCGATCTATGACGGAGACATTTTTGTCGATTCTTGTTTTTCACCGAATGAACTTCCCACGCATATCGTAACCTCAACCTGAGATCAAACACTTGATGAACTCATTAGAATAAGTTTGTTATCATCAAAATCAAGATGATGACCAAGGTTGAAAACCTTAGGCCAACACATTGGTATTCACATGATTGTGGTATTCATTCTGCATTCAGTTTGCATAGGTTGGTAGGCTTCGGAGTACGGACGTGTACTCCGGCCGAATTTTGGGGTGTGATAGATGTTCTTTAATAATAATATTATGTGGTTTGTTCTTTCATGGAATACAAAATTTGCTATTATGTGCATAACACTCATGTTATCAGAGTATAAAGTCATTGGATTCTTCACCACAATATTGATCTCATTCAACAATCTGATGACCCAAATTATCTCAGCAGTTGCACCAAACAAAGCTCTTGATCCACTTTCTGCACTTGACCTACAAAGTGTGCTTTGTTTTTTGCACTTCCAGATAACTAATGTTGTAGCAAACTTCACCAAATAACCAGATTCTTATCTGCAAGTCATTCCACAACTTCCCCAATTAGCATCACTATATCCTGTCACCGAATAAGGATTATCTACAGGGTAAAAGAGGCCCAAACCATGTTCTTTTTCAAGTATTTTAATATCCTTATTGCTGCCATGAAATGTAATACCCGCAAAATTTATTAAATTTTGTGTATTGCCTTCAGCGGGATGAGCGCGACGCATAACGACGCGTGCAGAGTTAATCACACTTGGGTGCGAATTGAGGTGAGACCCTTGCTCAATCTAAATTACTTCAATTAGAATTAATTTTGTGTCAAATCTGAGTTAGGCTTGAGCCGTGTACGAGGGTGCGATCGGAGCTCGAATCCGACTCGTTTTGGGCAAGTTCGATCGAGTTAAGTGATGAGGGGCAAATTGGTAATTTGTGCAAAAAATAAATAATTAGAGTCACCTGAGGCGTACGGCTCCAAGGAAGAGACGCATGCTACCCAAGGAGATGAGAGGGCGAGGGATGATCCAGAGAAGAAATCGGCCGGAGATCGGAGCCTTGCCGGATAGGATTCGACGTGGGACTTCTTCATCATCTTCCTTGTCCTTAATCCAATTCTAGGTTAATTTTGGATATGTGTTAGTGCAAATTTCTGAACCTGGGTGCAGTAGTTTTCTTTGGATAGGAAAGAAATAAATGAGTGGAAATTTATCTATACATGTAATATTGTTTATTGCGGAAATTTCCGTCTGTAGTGTACGGTGTTAAGGCTGAAATTTTATATGAAACGATGCTGAAATTACCAAGTTATGTGATGCTGAAATTGATATATATAAATGTGCAAAAATTTCATTGAATTGGGATGCTGAAATCATTTCCTATGTATGCTGAATATGGTAGTTCAAAGATAGAATGTTTTTCCATATTCTAGAAATTCATGCTGATTTCCTGAAAATCTATTAAGTACATGCTGAGATTGATTTTGTTGTTGGGATGCGAGTTTGCTGTGTAAAATATCGATGTAACCTATCGATCTTCCTGTAAGCTATGGTTTAGGAATCTAGAAATTATTTTAATGACCTGAACAGTAGAGGCTTCTTGAAGAGAAAGGCTCCAAAGAACTCCTCCTCCTATCCATTGGTGGCCAGCCATCTACATCTTCCTTCCCCAATTTTCGCGAACCCAAATTGAAGGTGTTCTCTTCTTGGGTGTGCCGCATTAATCTTCATCTTCTTGGAGGAGTCCAAGAGAACAACAAGGTATCTTCACCTCTTCCCTTTCGTTACGGTGTTTTCTCATCCTCACTCCTTCCCTCGTTGGTGTTTGGTTCTTGGTGGTAGGGCAGACCTTGCCTTGGTGGATTTAGAGATTGAGAAAGTTTCTCCGTTGAGCCACAACGAGCCCTATTATTGCGAGGTGCTTGGTGTGGACTATCGTTGGAGGAAGTGCACATGTGAGTCTCAAGATGGGGACAGGATCAGCTATACCAACCGCGGTTTGAGGTATATATTCTCCATCTTCTCCGATGTTGAATTCTTTAATATTGCTAAAGTAGATCGCTGTTTTTGGGATAGTTTGATTTTTTAAAATTGCTATTTCCGCTTCATTTTTGAATCCCATCACAACAGTGGTATTAGAGCCACCTTTAGCAAATTTTTGGAATTTTTTATTTTGTGTTTTGTTCACGTTTACGAACCATTCGCTCCCTAAACGTTATGCTGTCCGATTTTGGTTTTCAAGGGTTTTTGAGTCATTTTCTTGGCTCCACGGTTCATGTGATGAATCAAGGTGGAATCCTACTATCCATATTGATTTTGGAAAGAATTTAAACGAAAAAATTCTATGGGTTCATGGTTGAACAGACCCGAGAACTAAAAAATTCAAGATGTGTTGTTTGAACCGTTTTGGGTGGAAACGTGATCGGATTTGTGCGATTTTGGATTCTATTTTTTCCTTTATTTTTCATATATGATGTGATGCATGAAAAGATGATTATGGATGAGCCCAATGTGGATGTGACTGTGTGTAAAATGTGGTTGTGTTGATTGCATGTAAATTTATAAAATTCCAGCATTGTAAATTTTAAATAGTGCTTGCGTACCCCTACCTCCCAATTGAGAATTCTGATTGTAATCCTCTATACCCTCTCATTAAACCTTTGCCCAAGGATTTGTTGGGGTCTTCTTCTTTTAGTTTTGTAAAATTATAAGTTTAGGGGCAGATTCACAACGAGCACGCTTGCTGCTATGTTTTGGTGCGCGCACGGAGAGGAGGTGTTCGGTGCCTTGTGGATGACGGCTTGAACCCCGGGAAGGCACTGATGGAACTGGCAACCTACAAGGTGATTTTGAGCAGCGCCTTGGCGAGACAGAGCTCCCTAAAAACCCTAGGATGATGGCCTCGGTTCACCCGGCGGCTCGGGTGGAACCCTTAGAACATCCACAATCATCCTTATTTACTTTATGATTTTATTTATTGCTTTTGCTTCAATTATTGATAGCTTAGATAATTATAATTGCATGAAGAAACCCTCCAATAATATTGAGTCCGAATAGCTAAGATATTAAGGATATCGGTCACGCCTTCCATCGTTATGAGGGACAAGTGTTTCTATTGTCACAACGGGTTTGTTGTGCACACACAAGGCCATTTGTGCTAATAGACACGTTGCTCCTCATATGGCACATATCCCTTTTGTGTCTCTGTTACCGGCTTGAACATGACTTACCTTGTTGAGCTACATGCAAGGAAGTCTATCAATGAGGGCTTGCCACTTCCAAACCGGAGGATATTATGGAATCGCGAAAATTAGTGGGATACATGATTAATTAAAAGACCTAAATAAACATGCATGTAAAATATCTGCTCATCCAAGTCTTTATTTTCTTTGTAGCATATCATGTCACCTTTACTATCGTTAGATTGCTTCATCGATTAAAATAAATTAACTAGACCAAATTACGTCGATTGGATGCGAAATTTGAGAATCATCCTCATTTATGAGAATTTGTCTCACATTATTGATGCTTCGGGACCGATGTCACCCCTTGGGTAAGGCGATTACAGCGAATAAGAGAGAACAGCTTATGAGAAGCTGCAAGAAATTTGGAGTGAAGATAACACCACTGTTCAATACACAATGCTGGCATCCATGTCTAATGAGTTGCAAAAGTAGTATGAACATTTGGATACCGAAGCTATCCACGATCACCTCAAGTTGTTTTTATGGTGAGCATATGAGGACAGCTAGGTACAAGCTATCTAAACAACTCTTCCGTCCAAAATGGAGGATAACACTCTTGTTAAGACCCATATCCTCAAACTAATCTATTTGATTGAGTAGTTAGAGAGGTTGGGGTTCTCCATGGACTGGGAACTAAGTCAGGACTTAGTACTCTAATCCCTCCCGGATTCATTTCACAGTTTGTTAATAACTTCCACATAAACAAGCAAGATGTCTCGCTTCTCGAGCTCCTTAATATGCTGAATACTGCTGAGTCACACCTTATAAAGAGTAAGGACATAATTTTGTTAGTGGGAGATGCCTCCAAGGCAAAGTTATACTATGTTAAGAACAAAGTGAAAAAGAAACCCAAGAGAAATATCTAAACAAGGTTGTGAAAAGTTCATTAAAAGGCAATAGTTGTCGCATGAACCATTCTGATGATTGTATCCGACTGGACACATCTCAATTGGTTTAATGGTTTTGAATATTAATTATAAATATTTAAAAAATGCACAAAGATAAAACTAACCTCACCTCCTTCTGGCTTTTATGACTTTGGGCATTTCTGAACTGCAGTAAGAACTAGAGAAGTGTGTCTCAAGGATATTCTGATCGAGTCTTTGTTCACCAAAATTGGCTCGCTGAGTTGATTAGAGTTGGGCAACATAGGTGTATGCAGGCCGATAACAACTCAAGCCAGAAAAGGACACTCCTATGATATGATTAGGCGCGGGTACGTCCACCTGTCTGGACACAAACCTGATACATTTGAATCATTTAAGGAGTATGAAGGTGAACTTAAAGAAACAAATTGAAAAAAGTATTATAGACCTTCAATTGGATCGAGGCAGAGAATACTTATCCACTAGGTTTGTGAATTATCTCGAAGACAATAAGATTGTCTCTTTATGGACCCCTAACACAGTGGTGTGTCTGAAAGGGGGAATCACACCTTATTGGATATGATGTGATCCATACGTAGCTTCCAATCTATTTTCAAGGGATAAGCTATTATAGCGGCCATAATTTTGTTTGTCTCTCATACACCATATAAAATATGGAATAGCAAGAAACTGAATCTGAGACCTCTCATGATTTGGGGTTGCCTAGTGTATGACAAACTTGACCAGGTGCAAATGTTGAGGCATACCCTAAAAAGTGTTTTGGATATCAAGTTCTCCAAACTGAACAAAAGAAGTTTTGTTATCACTGTTTGAGAAAAGGAGTTTGTCGAGGAAACTGAGAGTGGAAGATATTTTGAACTTGGTAAAGTTCAGCAACGACGGATAAAATCGCAACAACTAGTGGAAAGTTCACAGGTTAAACCAATCCATGTAATTATTACTTCCCAACACTCTTCTACAAGACTACGTAGACTGCCTGAGTGATGATATCTAGCCATAGGTTATGACCTAGATTCAGGCAATCCGCGATCTCTTAATGGTCAAATGTCTTGACACTATGCGGTGGCATTATGCAAATCCAAACTGGACACAAACCAAGTACGAACTTTGGTTGACCGGCTTAAAAAGAATAACTCCTATCGGGTGCAGGTGGATCTTTAGGAAAGATCTGAGCAGTTGGCAAGGTGTGGACCTATAAGACCAAACTAGCTGTGAATGAGATCAAACCCAGACAATAGGTTGTCTGCAATAAAACATTCTCACTAGTTCCAATGCTCAAGTCCATCAGGATATTTCTAGCAATCAGTGCGTACTATGAATACGAGATCTGGCTAGAGGGTGTCTAAACTGTGTTCTTCCATTATAAAGAAGTCTATATGATATAGCCAGAGGAGTTTGTATCCTCGGTTGGATCGAGTAAGGTATGCGAGGTTGGACCGAGTAAGGTATGTGAGCTGGAGAGGTCCATTTATGGACTATAGCTAGTATCAAAGAGTTGAAACATCTATTTGGATGAGATAGTCAAAAGGGTTTTGATTTTATCAAAAATGTGGATGAACCTTGTGTAGACTATGTGTTTAGTGGGAGTGTAGTCATATTGAATGACATACATGTGGAAAAAGCGTTCTCATGTTCCAATTATTTCCCATATTGATTCTCTATGGTACATTTGGGAAAAGCCTGCTATATGCTTGACATTAGGATCTATGTGGATAGGTTTGAAAAGGATACCTCGTTGCCCCAGTCCATGTATGTTGATACAGTGCTGAAAGAGTTTTAGCATCAAAGGCAGTAAAAGAGGTTACTTGTCTAATTGCATTAGTCTTTCTAAGATGATGTCTGCTAAGACACCTGAGGAGAGAGAAAAGATGAGACATATCTATTATGCTTCGACAGTGGGATCCATCATACGATGCTTTGCACTTAGCTTGTTATTGCTTATACCTTAGAGGTATCTAGTAGATTTCGAGCAAAACCATGGAGAATAACATTGAAAAGCAATGGAGAACTCTCTCAAGTACTTAAGAAGGATGAGAGACATTTTATACGACAATGAAACCATATGATGGTATAAGGATACCTTTAATGGTGGTGCAATAAGAAGGAAAGTGTTCCTAGCTGGGTATCGTAACCGGTAAGTTGACTAAGGCTTTATGCTTTGCTACTTACTCTGCTGCTTATGATAGCATCGGATATAGGAGTTTTTCATTCAATGGGAGTTGTTCCTGAGGTTGCCAGTTCCGCAATGGTATTTTGTGACAATACTAGGAGTGTTGCTCAAAGTTAAGGAACTAAGATCCCATGAAGATCATTGATTTTCTTAAAAGGTGGTATCACCTCATCGTTGGAAAGAGGTGATGACTGAAAGACATTAATGTAGATTAAACTTATTACCACGACAGCAGATTCGATCGCCACTGAAATTTGGTATACAGATACTAGGATGATTGGCTAAAGTGCATGTGGGAGATTCAGAGGAATAGTGCCCTTGATCCAATCACATGTCGATGTGTTTAGGGACTATTCAAGGGTAATCAACTTAATGAGGCAACTTTTTGATCATATGTTGCATCTTTATTCATAAGTATTGTGATGAACCCCGTGATGAGATTATGCCAGTGAGACTTGGAATCCAGATGCCCATGTTCTAAATGTTTCTAGCCATAGGATCACCAATTAGGGGATCGGTGATTTCGGATAAAAAGTGCACTTGGTACATGCCCTACACGATAGGGGTAGCTGATCTCACAGTTACCTATGAGCTGTCCTTAATGTAGTGCAGGTGCTCATTAGGGAATGATTTCACTTAACAAACTTGCACGAGGAACACAAAATGGAATCCATACATGAGTTTCAATAGGATGTTCCTCGTGTGATAGTAGGTGCAAGCAGTCCTTGGACCTAAGGTTGCCATGGTTACCTCGTGAGTGATGACCCATTGCTTTGGTTCTATCCCTACGTGGCCCTAAGTGTCATGTGCCGGGTATTATTGGGCATGGGGAATCATTCATGGAGGTTGGTGAGCAACCAACATGGAATCAGTTACACCTAATGAGAGATAATGTCCTATCTGTCCCTGCAAGTGTTGACTCGGGAATCTCTGGCCATAGTAGATATGAAAGTCAGGAAGATGTTTTTGACATTTCATAATTGAGACGACATCTTGGCGGGTGAAATACATATGTATCAGTATTAGGGTTTGACACTTCTTCAATACCCCAATCGCATTCAGGACATTGTAATTGAGTGACTAAGTTGCACGGTAACTAATCACCAAAGGGCGTTCGATCCCTATAGATTGAACCTCACACTTTCCTGGTAGTCAGACACATTGCTAGACAACAATCTTGACTTGTGAGTGGAGTCTCTCACGACCACACTAAAGGGGTTTAGTGGTGGCTTGTGAGATTCGAATAGAAGTTGTTCTATCGGATCTGACTCTCCATTATGCACAACTCACTACTGGCTTAGTCTGGGGCCCAATGGGTCACACACGACAGGTTAACCTTGTGACGAACCTTATGAGATTAAGTCCGAATGCGGCCCTATATGTCTACTAGCATGGACATGCTGCAACTCGATTACGAATCTCGTTTACGGAGATGATAGGAAAAATGTTTCCTATAGGAACGAATGCACGAGGAAGGAGTTTCTCAGTAACCCTAAATTGTAGGGATTGGCACATGATAATATTTTATGTAGTTGATTAAATTTAATTATGAATTAATTATTTAATCAACTACTTGACCGAGAATGTATTTAATTATGAACTTAATATAATTTGATTTTGAATCAAATATACATGGTAGGAAAATTAGTTTCTAACCACCAGCCTGACTAATTAATTGGGGATTAATTTATTTGGATAAATCCTAATTAATAAGAATTTGATTTATGGAGATAACTCATAAAATTAATAGATATATGATTTATGAGGATAAATCATAATTCTATTAATTAATAGAAAATTGAATTATTTAGATAAACCTCTTTCGTATTGTTTAGGGGAGCAGTTTATTTGTTAATTATCATTCTTGTTTATAGGCTCTTAATTTATGAAGATAAATTAAAGTTTATATTTAATTAGATTTAATTAATTTGTAATTAATTATAAAGCCAATAAAATATAAATTATTTTTTGAGGCAAATCCCATACTCTTGTAGTCCCCCCCCCCCTTCTATATATAGTGGTCGAACACCCAATAGGGAGGGGTTGGTTAATTAGTTATTCATCTTCTTGGAGAAGATTAAGGACTTCATTCTTTAGAGGCTTCTTGAAGAGAAAGGCTCCAAATAACTCCTCCTCCTCTCCATTGGGGGCCGACCATCTACATCTTCCTTCCCAGGTTTTTGTGAAGCCAAATTGAAGGTGTTCTCTTCTTGGGTGTGCCACAGTCTTCATTTTCTTGGAGGATTTCAAGAGGATAACGAGATATCTTTACCTCTTCTCTTTTATTTCGGTATTTTGTCATCCTCTCTCCTTCCCTCTTTGGTGCCCGGTTCTTGGTGGAAGGGCTGACATTGCCTTGGTGGATTTTGGGATTGAGAAAGCTTCTCCGTTGCGGCAAAATGGGCCCCGGTGTTCGCTGCCCCTATTGTTGCGAGGTACTTGGTTGTAATATCCTAGATATTAAATCTAATTTTCATTTATTGTGTGTGTGTGCTATCTTAGCGGACTAGTTCGAGGTCGAGCCGAGTCAACTCATGGTCCGGTGCGAGCTTGCGAGCTCGGATAAGTAGAAATATGTCTTATAGAAATTTTTGCTTGCGTAGATAATTTTTTTTAATTTTGTATGCATGATTGTTTAATTATGTCGTATATGGATGTGTATGTGTTGGGTGTTTACGTGGAGCTTGGGATTAATTTAGGTTTAATTAAGCTTAGTGGGTTAGCGGGTCGAGAAGTTAGTGAGTAAAGGATCCGGGTTGAGGCGGATGCGGATTGAAAGAAGTGGGAAGAGTTATAAATCCCCCCTTAGGGCTTAGCTAGCATTCCTACAATCTCATAAATCAATAAATTTACTTACTATGGTTGGTGTTCTTCCTAAGTATCATCATGCCTCTATAGTTTTAACATTCTAACAATGGAAGTTTCCATCTAAAGCTCACCCTTTTCCTCCCCCTAGGCTTGGCCGAGCCTTGAGCAAGGTGAACCTTGCTCGGCCATGCCTCTTAGGATAGAAAAGGGGAAAAATAATTTAGCTACGACCCAAATTCTTCATCTCCGATATATCTCAAATTCATGTGGACTGATTTTGGCAAGACCTATCCCCTTTCCCCATGATTTGGCAGCCCTAGATTGGAGAAAACGACGAGAAAACAAAATGATCCGGCAAGTATTGATACAAGAATCATGTATATACAACTACGGAAACTCGATTCGTAGGAAAATCGCGAGAAAACACGATCCTATCACCACTAAGGGTTCGGCTCCCGGCCTCCCCCATTTCTTCAAATCCAACCACTCACCTTGATTGAGGAGGGTGGAAGATCGCATGACGACAACATTGAATTTTTTTCCGGCGACGGCGCAAAATCCCAAATTGACCAAAATCCCCCTCCTCCTTGCTTCTTCTCCCCTCTCTCCTAGGCGCTGCCTTGTGCGATTCAAAGATGAGTCGCACTGCACAAGGATGAGGGGTTTTAATCCCTCATCAAACCTTCCTTAATGGCCCTAGACTCTTAATCATGACTCGACTAAACCTGAGCTCGACTTGGGTTCTGACTCTTCCCGCAACACGAGTCCACTTAAACTCGATTAAAGTATAAATTCATAAAAGGAAAGAGTCATTTGCCCAATTTAATTGCATACATCATTAGTCGAGTCATAACTTTTCACTCCAGGCGATCCTGAGTCTTGACTCGACTATCTCCGTGTCCGGCGCGCTGCACCAAAATAGATTTTTATATTAGGAAATTTTTCCCGGGTCTTACATTATAACTTATGCAATACACTAATTCGAATAGCAAGCGGAAGCAATAAATAAGGCAATTAAACACAACCAAGAAAGCAATGTGCAGAAATAAGTAAATATAGAAATTAAGACGCAATCATAATAGGCAATGTAAACACGATCGATTTATTTTGGCCCCAATGCCTACTCCACTACCTAAGCACACCGCTTAGGATTTCCAAACTAGTTATACTAGATTAATTAGTTTCCTTACAAAGAGGAATTTACACATGAGAATCTCCGCTCTCAAACCGAAGGCACTTCCACACCCGAAAGTATTCCGCCTTCCTACCGAGAGTGCTCTCCCACCTCAACCTAAGGACAACTCAACTAATTCTAGTCAACTACGTTTACACCGGTGGATTTAAGCCTTAACACCAAGGCAACCACCAACTCAATCAACCTAGCACTCTAGGTTTACACACTCAGGAAATACAATAAAATACAACACTAAATGGAGCAATAAATCAAAAAACAAATACTTAGCTCCAAAAGAAATGCCCTAGTCCTCTTGATGCCCCAAGATGATGAATTGATGAAGCTTGAAGGCAAGATCAAGAATGTGTGGATCAAGGCTAGGGTTTCTGCAAGATTGGCTAAATGAAAGCTTAGAACGTGTAAAAGATGTCTCATATAGGCTCAAAAGTACTCATGGCTTGTATTTATAAGCCATGAAGAGAAAGCAAGCAAATAGCCATCCCAACGGGCATTTTTCTACCCCTTGGCGCCGCCCGGTCGCTGGGTCGTTCGCCGGTCGACCGACAAAGGGACCAGCCCATCGACCGGAGCCCTCTGTGCTTTCTAGGCTCCTTTCGGTCGACTAGCCTATCGACTGGCCGTACAGCACCGATACTCTACCTTTTGCACCTGTACTCTAAATTGAGTTTCAACCGGGCTCTTTCTTCGGTATGGGTTTCGAATTACGAGTTTTGTTCTTTAAGGGTCTTTGCATCTTAATGAGGATTTTATAATTTATCTAGACACCTAAACTTAGACTCTATCTTCCTAATGAATCCGAGCACGTCAACCAACGTCCTTTCGATTTTTTGATTTCTCCGATATTTTTGATCGCGGACGTCGATTGCTAACCGACTTGGAACTTGAAATTATTTCTTAATGAAAATATTAGTTCAATGTTTGTTATCATCAAAACCAAGATTAACACCAAGGTTGGAAACCTTTGGCCAACAATGTTCGAACATAAGATTTTTGGATCGAGAATCTGTCACAATGCATCTATATACAAAAGGATTCACAACAAGATATTTTGTATGGAATTGTCACTGGGAGTCACGTGAAGTCGGGACGTTGAGAAATCCTGTTGTCCATACTCATGGTGAATCTTCTAGTGTCGTTGTTTCTTTTTCCAATCCACCTGATCCTTATATAACAATGATTCTAGATAGTCTTGGTCGTCGATTCCATTTAAATGATAATGTTGAGTCAGTTACTGAGATGTTAGTGCCATCAGATACTATGACAGTTCAAGTCACTGAAGAACAACTTGCGATACAGATTGAATTGCTGAATAAGGAGGCTGTAGAATTTTATGAGATGTTGAAAGCTTCCACTGAACCTTTGTATGATAATTTTCCTAAATATACAAGATTTTCGGCAATGACGCAACTCCTAAACATCAAGTCCGATTGTAATATCAGCGGGGTTGCATTTGATTGGATTACAGGCTTTATCAATGGAATGCTACCTCCAGATAACAAGTTTGAGCCAACTTTTTATCAGCGAGGATCGTCATGAGTTGTAGCGTGTTTTAACAGTTATTTTGTTAATGGATATAAATTTCACACACTTGAATATTGATCTACAAAGAAGACTATGAATGTCGAGGTCTGCATCAAAGGGACAACGTATGTTGAATGTGATGTTGACTTTTACGGACTATTGGAAGAAGTCATAGAATTACAATTTTTCGAATGGAAATCAGTTGCCCTTTTTAAATGTCATTGGTTTGATACAAGCGATAGGGGCATGGGAGTTCATCCAAAGTATAAACTTTTCGAGGTCAATTACAAATTGAAATTGGCTTCAATGAGCCATTTATATTAGCATCTCAAGCTGAACAAGTATATAATAAGCAGTATCCATCTTGAAAGAAAGATAGGGCAGATTGACGTGTAATCTATAAGACTAAAGCTAGAAGAAAAATTTACCCGGTAGCTGGAGAGAATGAGCCGACAAATGACTTCTATCCAGAAGAGGATCCTTCCGAAGTGGAGCGAGTTAGTCCAATACTCGAGGATGATAACATAGAGTTAGTTCAATTGGAAGTACAATATTTTGATAATGACAATAATGAAGTTGAGGAAGGACATAATGATGATGAGAGAGAAGAAGAAGAATTTGAAGATTCCGATACAGAAGGACATGAAGAAGAGTATTACACAGATGATGATAATGATGATGACGATTAATTGTAAATGTGAAATATATCTTCAATTATTAAATCTATCTATTAATCTAATTATATTCATATTTGACTGCTATGGTTCGAGAAGTATGTGCCCGAGGAGGCATTCCTCGCAGGACTACCCCCTAACGATTGCCACCTGTCACCCATGTATCCACCGTCCCTTCGTCTACACACACCATCCCCCAGGCTTTAGCCACCGTCGACCCTTCGTCGACACCCACCGGTATCCCCTCGCATGTATCCACTGTCCTTTCACTAACACCTACTATTCCCCCACCTCCGTCCACCATGCCCCCACCTTCGGCCACCATCCCCCCACCTCCGGTCACCATCTTCCCACCTGATTTGGCCACCATCCACCCACCTGATCTGACCACCATCCCTTCAGTCGATCCAAGCACATGGACATCGAGACGTAGGCCACGAGGACCTAATAGAATTCTCCCTCCGACGCCCGAGGGAGAGTTGCGTAGACTAGTTAGTGTGCGTGGAAGAAGATAAGTAGATGCATTAATTATTCCTTATAATTTATTTGTCACAAGTCACTTCAGGACTTGATATGGTCACTTGGAGTTTCTAGTGATATCCTTTGGGTTGACTAATGCGCCTGCAGCCTTTATGGATTTGATAAACCGGGTGTTAAAGGAGTACCTGGACAGATTTGTGACAGTCTTTATTGACGACATCCTGGTTTACTCCTAGACTAGGGAGGAGCACTCCGAGCATTTGAGGATGGTCCTAGAGACCCTTCGGTAACATCGGTTGTATGCCAAGTTCTCCAAGTGTGAATTCTAGTAGGAGAGCGTAGGGTTCCTAGACCATATGGTGTCGAAAGAAGGGGTGAGAGTGGACCCCGTGAAGGTGGAGGCCGTATAGAACTAGAGGTGGACAATCACTGTGACCGAGATCCGTAGTTTCCTGGGGTTGGCTGGGTATTACATAAAATTCGGGGAAAATTTCTCTAAGGCCTGGGTTGGCTGGGTGATAGTTTATGTGTCTCTTCACTTGAGGTTCATGAGAAGAAATACCTGACGCATGACCTAGAGCTGGCAACATTGGTTTTTGCTTTGAAGCTGTGGCGCCATTACATTTGTACGACAAGGCCTGTGAGATGTACACTGATCACAAGAGCCTCCAGTATTTGCTTACCCAGAAGGAACTGAACCTAAGGCAAAGATGGTGGCTTGAGCTCCTGAAGGACTATGACTGCACCATCATGTACCATCCTAGAAGGCAAATGTGGTGGCAAATGCTTGAGCGAAAAATCCTTGGGCAGTCAGGAAGAGACCGCTAGCTCGAGATTTGGCCCTGTGCTTAGATGGCGAGATAATTCTGACCGTATCAGATTCAGAGGCTTTGTTGGCACACCTGCGAGTACAGTCCACTCTGGTAGATATATTGCGGACCTCGTAGGATCAGGACGCCTTTTGTTCCTTGACTAAGGATCTACTAGTCAGAAGAGGCGACGTTGATGATGGCTACATAATTGACTCTGAGGGTGTCTTGAGATTCAGAGATCAGATTGTGGTGCCTGACATGGCGGAGGTTCGTAGACATGTAATAGAGATGGGCCACCGTTCCACTTACACGATGCATCCAGGGGCCACCAAGATGTACCAAGATCTGAGGCAACATTACTAGTGGAAAGGGATGAAAAGAGAGGTATCCGAGTTTGTGTCTAAGTGTTTGTTCTGCCAACAGGTAATGGCCGAACACTTGAAGCCTGCATGGTTGCTTCAGAACTTGGAGGTGCCCGAGTGGAAATGAGAGAAGATCACCATGGACTTTATGATCGGGCTACTAAGGTCTAGAGGGGGCAGCGACTCTATTTGGGTCGTAGTGGATCGGATGACTAAGATCGCACACTTTATACCGATCAAGATGACCTTTTTAGTTGAGCAGTATGCTAGATTGTTTCTAGACCAGATTGTGGCATATAATTGTATTCCTGTTATGATAATCTCGGGTCGGGGTACCCAGTTCACAGCTCAGTTTTGGCATTCTTTCCAGGAGGCCTTGGGTACTCAGGTGCAGTTCAGCACCGCGTTCCATCCGTAGACTGACGGGCAGTCAGAGAGGACAATCGTAACCTTAGAGGATATTATGAGAGCATGTGTTCTAGACTTAGATGGCGGTTGGGAGAAACACCTACCGATGTTTGAGTTTGCATACAATAATAGCTACCAGAGTAGCATTGGTATGGCTCCTTTCGAGGCCCTATATGGGTGAAGGTGTAGGTCGCCAGTGGGGTGGTTTGAGGCAAGAGAGTCACTCATGGTGGGTCCTGATTTGGTTGAGGCGGTTGAGAAGTTGAAATTGATCAAGGATAGACTGTTGGTGGCTCAGAGTCGTCAGAAGATGTATGCGGATGAAAAGGCTAGAGAGGTGGAGTTTGCTGAGGGTGATATGATATTCCTAAGGGGGGAAGCTTGTAATACCCGAGATTTCTAATATAAAAATGTTATTTGGTTCAACGATCCGGTTCGGGGACTAGCCGGGTTGAATCCCGAGATGGCCGCGAGTAGAATGTATAATTTAATTTGTTGGATATGTATTTAATGCTTTTATATTTTATAAGTTGAATTGAACCTCAAACCGAGTTGGAACAGGGTTCGCGGGATGAGTTGGGGCTCAATTCGGGCTCAGGTTGACTCGAGTAGAGGATTAAGTGAGTAATGGTAATAATAATAATAATAATAATAATAATAATAATAATAATAATAATAATAATAATAATAATAATAATAATAATAATAATAATAATAATAATAATAATAATAATAATAATAATAATAATAATAATAATAATAATAATAGTAATAATAATAATAATAATAATAATAATAATAATAATAATAATAATAATAATAATAATAATAATAATAATAATAATAATAATAATAATAATAATAATAATAATAATAATAATAATAATAATATAATAATAATAATAATAATAATAATAATAATAATAATAATAATAATAATAATAATAATAATAATAATAATAATAATAATAATAATAATAATAATAATAATAATAATAATAATAATAATAATAATAATAATAATAATAATAATAATAGTAATAATAACAATAATAATAATAATAATAATAATAATAATAATAATAATAATAATAATAATAATAATAATAATAATAATAATAATAATAATAATAATAATAATAATAATAATAATAATAATAATAATAATAATAATAATAATAATAATAATAATAATAATAATAATAATAATAATAATAATAATAATAATAATAATAATAATAATAATAATAATAATAATAATAATAATAATAATAATATAAAAAGGGCCCCATCAGAGGGTGAGAGCAGAGAGAGGTGATCAAGGGGGGGGGGGGGGAGGAGTTTGTGGTCGTCGCCGAAAGTCGTAACTTCGTCGATCTTCTTTCCCTTCTTTACTTTAAGGCTAACGTGAGTGGTAGAACCTAGGATTTGAGGGAAGGCCCTAACCGACTCATGTGTTGTTGATTCTTGCAGATTGATGTGTGTTTCTTGTTAGATTATTGATTATTCTTGAACCTTGTCGGTTCTTCTTGTGATCTATGGTGCATTGATTTTTACGTGTCGTATTCATGATGTTAGGGTGCCGGCCGAATCAAGGAAAAGGGAAAAAGGTCATGCCAAAAATTTCCCTAAATTCCTTGAGACGTAGAAGCTTGTAGATTTGAAATTCTTGTATGCTAATTTAGGATAGAGATTAAGGAGAACTTAATTCTTCATTGAAACACATTTTCCTTCACCCTTAAGGGTTTGGCCGAATAGGGTAAACCCATGTTTAGGGTTTCGGCTGAGTAGGGATCGGGGTTTTAGGTGGAGAAAAATATAATTCCTAAGTTATCTCCATGATAGAGGAACGCTATATGAATAACTAGGATTTTACCTTGCTTATAGAATATTTTTATTGCAAGGAACATTTATTTCTAGGTTCCTACATTTCTCATTATGTTGCTGAAATTAAACTTTCATATGCTGAAATTAAATATTTGAATGCAGGAATTCAATATTTAATTGTTGTGATTATGTAGGAAATTGTGGTGATATAATTGTTGAATTCTTCTATTTCTTGTATGCTATGATTTATTAATTATTGTAAATATTATGTCAATGATATGCTAAATATTGAGGAGCATGTGTGGTATATGACATGAAACTAGGTGGAGGATAAATTAGATACGATTGTTTAGCATCCCATACATGATCGGGAGACGTGGAACTCCTCTAGTAAAAGACGTAAATTACTAGGAGTTAAATGTGATAAAATTTGAACATAGAGACATTAGGTGTTCGCACCTAGGAAGGGTAACACTTAACTGTCAACCTGATAGGGCCCGTGGTAGGGCCCGATACGTGCGGAAGCCCGGGAGATGTTTAGAAACTAGTGTAATACATTGTATGTGTATTGTGTTTAAGATGGTCGGGCTGAGGGATGTTTTTAGCCGGTACGGATATTACCCGACTCAGTGGGTGGATTTAGGATCTTGAGATTGCACCAGTGAGCCACGCTAGATGTTAGACCCGAGTGGCGGGGGTCTTGAGATTCTGTCAGTGGGCCACGCTGATGGTATTGTAGAAACTAGCTGATCATCCTAGTTGACGGACACGGTGATTGAATCGCTAAATGTGGAATTTATGTAAGAATATAACTTGTTGTGGTTAGTATAGATACTTGTATGTTTGTGTGGGCCGATATGGTCGAGTATTATACAGGATGAAGGCCGGGAACAACAGAAACTATTTATGCGGGTTAAGGACCATAGTGGACGAGTGGTACATATTGTGCAAAGCCATAATTGGATGGTATATTTACTCGCAGGGTATGACCAATTGGACGGTTATTGCGATACGACCAGTATAATTTTTATGGACATGTTTTATTGCTACATATGATATAATACTAGGGATTTAAGTGGAGGTTTGAAAGAACCACTCACTAAGTCTCTAGTGGATTCATGGTTTTATTTATTTTTGTTTTGCAGAGACTAGCCAGTGAGGTACAACTTGATGGCGTGGCGTGGCTGGAGGGCAGGTGGTGTCGCAGATCTCGTAACAAGCATTTATATAGTCCTAGTCGTGTAGAGAGTTTTAGTTCATGCACTGAGTCGTGGTCTTTGATCCTTTGAGTTGTAAAACTTGTTTTCAAACATTTATAAAAGTTTAGTAGACTTCATTTATATTTTCTATGTTAGTCTAGTCGCATATTGTTATTATGTTGATGAGTGCATGTGGTAGACTTCGGGGTACAGACACCTACCCCGGTCGGTCACGCAATCCTGAGTTGGGTCGTGACAATAAATATGGCAAGCATACAATTAGAATTTAATTACTGCAATTAGAATTTAATTCATAGCATTCCAAAAATAGGGCAACTCAACAACTTAATTACAACATTTATCAAATAATTTTCAATAATTAAATATGCAATTTCTGCACTTAAATAAATGAATTCAGCATCCTTATAAAATTCCAGCAATTACTCAAATGACGTAGAAACCAATTCAAGCATGTTCTCAAGCATGGAATTAATTTACGAGTAAAATAAAATCATCTACATTCCTTATATCATGATAGCCTCGACATAAAATATATTCATCATGATAACATCAACTTAAAACATAATTACCATGGTAAACTCCCCCTTACCCATGCTCGGCCAACCCTCCCCAAACACCCTAATAGGGTACTAGGTCGGCCCCTTCTTGTCCTACCTTGCTTGCTCTTCAATTAAATAGCAAGTCTAGTCTCATAAATTATATCTAGAAATACAATTCCTAATCACTACCTTCCTTACCCTATGTGGCCGAACCCTATCATAAGGAACTTGTCCCATGGCCGGCCCTTAAGGGTTTAGGAAACTAAACTTTTAAATCTAGAATTTCTAACAAGTCTAGGATTTAGCAAAAATTTTCGCATGACCTCTCCTATTTTGGATCTATTCAGCCGGCCCCAACTCTCAAAGAAAACACCACAAAAATTTCGAGAAATCACATTATTATCAAGAAAAGATGCAAGAATCAAGAGCCACAAGATTCATCAATAAATTTCCAAGAAAACATCATCACATCAACATCAAGGATTCGGCCAAGGGGCCTTACCCTATCCTAAGGTTCAACCACTCACCGGCGAAGGAAATTGAAAAGGAAGGCAGTCCTCCACGCTCCCACATCATCGATCCGTTGGTAATAGATTACCAACGGATTTTTGAGTATTACCAACAGATTTAGTCCGTTGGTCACACCCTATTTTTTTGTAGTATACGGAAGTGTACTCTGGCCGATCATGTGACCTTCGATTTGAGGCATGACATTTATGCTTGAATTTGGTTATGCTCGGGGTAGCTATCAATAGCCGCAAGATTCATCAATAAATTTCCAAGAAAACATCATCACATCAACATCAAGGGTTCGGCCAAGGGACCTTACCCTACCCTAAGGTTCTACCACTCCAGAGAAGGAGTGACGATATGGCCGGTGTACGCCGATATGGTCAGTTGTCGAGGACACACGAGTTGGATAATTATTAATCATATGAATTATCATAAAAATTTAATATTATGAGCACATATATAAATGCTAAATATTTGTGTTTATCACATGCGTTGGCTTGGCGAGGGCTTTGTTCAAGCCACTCATTGAGTTCTTTGAAACTCACCCCTCTTTTTGTTGTTGTTTTGCAGATCTCAACTAATAGAGGTGCGGTGGTAGCGATGTGACGTGGCTGGCGTTGTAGTCTCTGGCAATGGATCTCGGGACATGTCAAATCATCGTCGAGCCACAGGAGCTATGTGTACATATGAGCATGTCTTGATTATAGACAAGGGTTGTAATCATATTTAACTTTCAATTGAAACATTCATTCACATTTTCATTGGTATTCACGTGACTGTGTTATTCATTCATAATTCAGTTTGCATAGGTTGGTAGGCTTCGGAGGATGAACGTATACTCCGGCCGATCAAATGACCGTGGATTTTGGGGCGTGACAAATGTTCTTTAATAATAATATTAGGAATAATGTAAGTTACACAAAAGTAGTTAATGCTATTGTTCAAATCATACATAAAAAAAAATGGCACCAATTATGATTAAATAATATGATTAAGTTAGAAGACTAAATCTTAAAAATTCAACATGTAAATATATGCATATGAAAAATTTTAAAAAATATCTATAATAATATAATAACATATATTCTAAATTGGCAAATGTGCGTTAATCCATGTTTGAACGGTGATAATATTCCCTTATGTTATTATGTGTGCATACTTTGCTTCTAAGTCTATCATTTATTGTGTTTATACAAAAATTAGATTTCATAAATTTTAACTGAAAGCCTATAAAACACGTTCCTCGTATTAAAGGCTCGCTTTGCGTTAACACAACTATTCTATATTTATATTACTCAAATAGAAGGATAATGAGTCATTGAAAATAGAAATAATCTTTTGACTAAAACACTTGATCAACATGGATGCAAGGAGGTTTTTTCTAAGTCTATTCACTATTTTTTTCTTCTTATCTATGTCACTGATTTCATCTCCTGTAGTAGCGACTAGTGAGATCGCTCCTACATCACCAACAAATTCTGATGAGTTGATTTTACAAATATGTAAGTAATTTTTTCGATTCGTATAAATATTAGATTTATTCATTATTTATTAAATAAATTATCTTTACGATATTTATGGACGTAAATATAAGAAATAAGTTAACTACTAAATTTAAAATTTATATATCTCATCTCAATAATCATTTTTGAAACCTTGAATTGTTTTTTTCTTGCTGCCTATCACAACCGATACATCGATATCGATAGTTAATAGAGAATTGCTATTACAACTTGATTATTATTTTTTTGATAATATCTCTTGTAATGTGTCTATGTTTCAGACAATATGCTCAAAGATGTTCACATTGCTGACAGTGGAAGAGCTCAAGATAAGAAGATTGGATTTCTTCCACCATTGTACATTCCACCTCCACTATATTGTCATGGTCATCTATGTTATCATCATTGATAATTTGACAATTGTATTCAATCATAAAGTTTGTACGTTCAACACAATAAATAAAACAAATTAATAATAAATTTAAATCATTAGCAAAATACAAATATTTTGATAATCATAATACCTATAACTAATTACTTAATATGTTTGAAAAACTATCAAAAATTGGAGATGCACCCAATGCAAAACCTTTACATTTTAAAGGATGGACCATTGAATTCAATGGTGTGTACATTTAAACTGGTTCCATTGAATTAAAGGAGGAACCATTGATTTTGGTTGCATATATAAATTGGTTCCACAATTCTTTCTTGATACTTCTCCTTAACAAAGTAGCAATCAATCTCCAAGTGTTTTGTATAAAGGCACTGGATTCTTCACCACAATACTGATTTCATTCTATAATCTGGTGACCCAAATTATCTCAGCAGTTGCCTCAGATAAAGCTCTTGATTCACTTTCTGCACTTGACCTACTAACTGTGCTTTATTTTTTGCATTTTCAGATAACTAATGTTGCACCAAACTTCACCAAATAGTGATCTGCAAGTCATTCCACAACTTCCCCAGTCAGCATCACTATATCATGTCACCAAATAAGGATTATCTACAGGGTAAAAGAGGCCCAAATCAGGTTCCTTTTTCAAATATTTTAATATCCTTATTGCTGCCATGAAATGTAATACCCGCGAAATTTATTAAATTTTGTGTATTGGCTTCAGCGGGATGAGCGCGATGCATAACGACGCGTGCATAGTTAATCGTAGTTGGGCGTGAATTGAGGTGAGACCCTTGCTCAACCTAAATTACTTAAATTAGAATTAAATTTGTGTCAAGTTCGAGTTGGGCTCGAGCCGAGTCCGAGAGTGCAATCAGAGATTGAATCCAACTCGTTTTGAGAAAGTTGGGTCAAGTTAAGTGATGAGGGGCAAATTGATAATTTGTGCAAAAAAAAATAATTAGAGTCACTTGAGGCGTACGGCTCCAAGGAAGAGCGACACGCTACCCAATGAGGCGAGAGGGAGAGGGTTGATCCGGAGAAGAAATCGGCCGGAGATCGGAGCCTTGCAGGATTGGATTCGACGCAGTTCTTCTTCATCGTCTTCCTTGTCCTTATCCCAATCCTAGGTGAGTAGTTTTGGGGCTAATTTTCATTGGGATTAATGGATTTTGTAGAGAAGAAGATTCTGGGTTTTTCTTTGAAATTTGTTGTTTCGATCAGTTTTGATTCGGTAATCATGATTCAATAATCTCTACCTGTTGAGTCCTTTGGTGTATGTTCTTGTGAAGTGAGGACCGATTTGTGGAGAATATAATATCCACACATGTGTTTCTTTAAAATGTTGACTTCTTTGGTTCTACGAACGTGTACGGAACCACATGTACAACATAGATTTACTGCAATAGCAACAAATCTTACTAAATGCTTATGTGTTAGTGCAAATTTCTGAACCTGGGTGCAGTAGTTTTCTATGGACACGAAAGAAATAAATGAGTGGAAATTTATCTATACATATAATCTTGTTTATAGCAGAAATTTCCGGCTGTACTGTAGGGTGTTAAGGCTGAAATTTTATATGTTACGATGCTGAAATTACCTAGTTAAGTGATGCTGAAATTGATGTATATAAATGTGCAGAAATTTTATTGAATTGAGATGTATATGTATGCTGAATATGGTAGTTCAAACACTACAACACAATTAGGCTATAGAAACACATAATTAGAGACTAATTAGAGTTTTTGTTTCTAATTCTTCCCATTAGAAACTAATAAAGAATATGTCTCAATAGTTAATTTTATTTGTCTCTAATACTTCATTTTTAGATGTTAATTGTTAATTAGTCCCTTTATGATATGTATTATTTGCCTCTATTGTATTGAATAAAAATATTTTTTATATTTAAATTTAAATAATAATAATAATAATATTTAAACGTAATATTTAACTTAAATGATAAATTTACCATTACAATAAATTTAACATAATATTTCACATAATTTTAATTTTAATTTTTAAATCATAAATTTAACTTAAATAATAAATTTATCTATACATTTTTTACTTTTGATTAGTTAAATATTATGTCTCTTATTATTTCCATTACATATTAATAATATATAGATAGTCAACACTTGTCCTAGTTAATATTAATCTTACTTTAACTTTAAATGAGGCAATCTTACCCTAACTTTATTTCAATTACATATTAACTGGCAAGTATCAATCTTACCCTAACTTTATTACCCTAACTTTACACGTGGCAAGTATAAATCTCTAATTTATAATCAATTTATTGCCGCTGGTTCTCTCTATTGCCACTTTGTTAGGTTATTTTTCAAACAAAATACCCTGTTCCCTGATCTCTCCCTCATTTACACTTAAAACTAAAACCCTACCCTGTTACTTCCCATTGTCTGCGCCTATGTTGACCCCAATCTCTCCCTCCCGTCTCCTATGTTGTCCGCCACTTCCGTGAGACCGTGACTGATCCCAATCTCTCCCTCGGCGGAATCTGGTTCGCGACTCCCCATCTCCATTGTCTACTTCCCATCGCCAGGATTGGATATCCATTCTCCATCTCCACGTCGGCCTACCTGCTTCTCCATCTCCTCGCTGGCATTGAATCTCGCCTTCCCAAGTTTTTCGCTGCTACTTGTTATTGCTAAAAACTCCACATCTGTCAGATCTCCATTCTACCAGTTTTTCGCCTTCCCAAGTTTTTCACCGATATTGATCTCCATTCTAAGTTTCCGCTGCTTCTTCATCTATGGGTTTTGGATATGTTCCTTTCCGCACCTTTTTCTCACCTTTTTTATAATTGCATGTGATGCTCCTTTACTCTTCCATTGCATGAACAAGGTTACAATTAACAGGCAAGTTAATTGTGAGAAGAAGACGTTATTGTCTTTGTTTTGCTTCTGTTGTACCAAACTCATAAGAGGTATTTGAATATTGCTCTTTCTTATTGGCTCATAACATGAATATTCCTCTTCTAAGTATAATATGATAGAAGAATATTGCTTATGTTGTTTTCTATCAATGATTACCTTATTATTAGCAATGCAGCACCTTATTATATTGTCCCTTATTATTAGCATTGCTAGTGCCTTATTATATTTTCCTACTGAGACAACCTTAAATTTCAGGACATTATGAAGGCACTGTTTATTTCTGCACTAATTGTCCTCTTGTTCTTTTGACAATTGTTATCCACAAGAAAAACACTCAGCTGCTAACCAAATTATTTGAATAGGTATTAGAAACCTTCAGTCTTTTGTTGTAATGGTAAGAATACTGGATAAGCAGTTGGAGCATAGCAGAAAAGAAGACAAGTGCTAGAACTTTTGCTTCTTAAACTTCATTTGTTGGTAGAAAAAATATGAGATTTTCTTACTCTATGTTAAACAGTGGAAGATTATTAAATGAAGGAAAGAAAAGAAAGTTGATATTAGACATTCATGAAAAGCTGTTAAGACATTAAGAAAATTGATAGTAGACAATCACGAAAACCTGTTAAAACATTTGCCTCTCGTACAACGGTGTACAATGGTACAAGTTACCTTTTACCTGCTTAGTTGCACTGCCATTCTCCTTTGCCATATTAAGTTGATTTTAGATACAGCCAGGGGAATGTCCATGTCAATAAAGCATCTGTCTTAAAATAATCCGTTGGTCCAGGAACTCTATCCAGGTTGTCAAAGTCATTCGAAGCTTTCCTTCATCATCCAATTATTCCTCATTAAATGTGTTGGGAAGTGGTCTAATAAATCATTTACAATGTTGCTTGAGTTACTGAGAGAAGTACTTCCAGAAGGTGATACAATGCCAAATTCTTACTATGAAACCAAGAAGTACATTAGAGAGTTGGGCCTTAGTTATGAGAAAATTGATGCTTGTCCCAACGATTGTATGTTATATTGGAAAGACCATGCCGATGACTCTGAATGCTGCACTTGTGGTGAATCGAGATGAAAAATGAACTTAGATGGTCAAAAAAAGACGTCGAAGTCCAAATCTCAAAATGTGTCGCAAAAAGTCTTGCGCTATTTTCCACTTAAACAACCACTTCAACGGTTATTTATGTCATCTAAAATTGTGTCCTTCATGAGGTGGCATGAGGAGTCCCGCACTAAAGATACACTTCTAAGGCATCCAGCAGACTCTCCGGCTTGGAAGAATTTTGATCATCTAAATGGTCATTTTGCGTCAGATCCTTGTAATGTTATGCTCGGCTTAGCTGCTGATGGATTTAACCCATTCAGGACATTAAGTGTTGTACATAGTACATGGCCGGTTGTCTTAACACCGTATAATCTAACGCAATGGATGTGCATGAAACAATCTTATATGTTTCTGACATTACTGATTCCTGGACCTTCAGCCCCAGGAAATGATATTGACATCTATCTCCAACCCCTAATTGAGGAATTGAAAGATCTTTGGAAGAATGGTGTGGAAACTTACGATGTGTCTAAAAAGGAGAATTTTAATATGCGGGCTATGGTTTTATGGACTATAAGTGATATTCCTGGCTATGCTAATCTGTCAGGCTGGAGTACTAAAGGCCAATTTGCATGTCCTTCTTGTCATAAGTAAACTAACTCTAAATGGCTGAAACATGGTAGAAAATTTTGTTATATGGGTCACCGACGTTTCTTGCCGCATGGCCATGTGTTTCGGTGCCAGAAAAGATCTTTTGACAATAATCAAGACTTCAGGGTTGCGCCCAGACCACTTTCTGGGTCAGAAGTTTTGAATGAATTAGAAGGACATGATATTACATATGGCAAAAAGTCTACAAAATTGCCGCTGCCGCATGGTTGGAAGAAGAGAAGCATTTTTTTTAGTTGCCATATAGGAAAGATAATCTTTTGCGTCACAATCTTGATGTTATGCATATCGAGAAAAATATTTGTGACAACATACTTGGGACCTTATTAAATATTGGCATCAAGTCAAGAGATAATCTTAATGCTCGTCGGGACTTGCAACTGATAGGTATAAGGCAAGAGCTTCATCCAATCGAGCAAGGCCATCACAGGACTTATATCCCCCCAATAAGGTTCACATTGGATAAGAATCAAAAGAAAATTATATTCAGGATACTAAAAAAGGTTAAGGTTCCAGATGGCTATGCTGCTAACATATCAAGATGTGTAGATATGAAGCAACTCAAAATCTCTAGACTGAAAAGTCACGATTGTCATATTCTAATGCATCAATTGGTCCCATTAGCGATCAAAAAAGTGTTGCCGATGGAAATCAGTATTCCCATACTTGAGTTAAGTTCATTCTTCAGGCAGTTGTGTTCAAAAGTTTGTCGGGTACATAACCTTGATCAATTGGAAAGAAGAGTTGCATTGACACTCTGCCAGTTGGAACGAAATTTTCCCCCATCATTTTTTGACGTGATGCTTCATTTGGTTATACATTTAGCAGCATAGGTGAAAATGGGCGGGCCAGTCCAATATCGTTGGATGTATTTTGTTGAAAGGTACATAGAAGTTATTTGATTTTCTTTTATAGACCACATAAGTCCTCACTTTTATTTAAAAATAATTAAAATAAATTTGTAGGTTCTTACTTACTTTGAAGAGCTACATGCGAAATAGAAGTCAGCCGGAAGAATCTATAGCTGAGGGCTACATAGCTGAAGAGTGCGCAACATTTTGCTCGAGACATTTTGATACTATTGAGACAAAACTTAATCGTTGAGCGAGGAATGATGATGAATGTGGGGCTGACCCGACAGTTTCTTCTAGTATTTTTCCAAGGATTGGTCGAGAACTAGATGAAGGGGAATTTTTCACAATGGATAACTATATGTTATCTAAGGCACATCAATATATATTAAATAACTGTGATGAGGTGAAGCCTTTCATCGAGTACGTTCTAATATAATATCTAGCGCTACAAAATTCATTTATGGAATGAATCATTTTTGCAACTTACTGTAGTACTATTATTTGCAGGAGACATCTTTCTCTAATGAACTGCCTATATCCTTGTGCTTCTCCTCGTTTCATCAAAAATAAACATAATGAAAAATTTCCTAGTTGGTTTGCAGAAGAAGTAAGTTATCCCCCAAAGATTTATTCATGTTGGGATTAATATTAAGAATTTTTTGTTCTTATAGAAAAAACAATTCAGCAATATATTTAATTTGTAGGTTTACCGGGAAGATAATGCTCATGAATTTGCTATTGATGAGGACTTAAAAGTTCTATCCTATTTTCCGAACAATGTTGCCAGAAGGTTTCAGGGTTTCTTAATAAATGGTTATGAATTTCACACCAAAAGTCTCGAAGAAAGAAGAAAGCGACAAAATAGTGGCGTAATGGCAACAACAATAACACAAAGCTTTGCTAGTGCAATGGATAAGAATCCCATTAATGGTGATGTTAACTATTACGGTGTCATACAAGATATTATTGAGGTTGATTATTGGGTGGATAAAAAGATTGTGTTGTTCGGATGTGATTGGGTGTCCAATGGCAGAGGATTAAAACATGATGAACTTGGGTTTACATTAGTAAATTTTTCCAAGAGAATGAGAGATGATGAACCATTTATAATGGCATCTCAAGCGGAACAAGTATTTTACGTTGAAGATCCCACAGATGAAGGTTGGCATGTTATGGTAAAAATAGTACCAAGGGATTATTATAATATGAAGGACGAAGTATTAGGAGATAATGAAGATCCAATTTTAGAAAGTCAAGTACACATTAGTGGAGTTTTTGACAATATTTTGCAGAGCGACAATGATAATGTCCCTTGGATTAGCACTGACATTAATGGGGTAGTTATAGATGAAGCGTTAGGTACTGTCATGGGTGAGCAAGCCGACGAAGATTATGATGGGGACAATACTTATATCTCATTTACTACATTTATTTTTTTTTGCAATGTGTAGGACATTATCATTTTTTTTATGCAATCAGGTATGATGCTTTTTTATTGAAGTGAAACTGTAAAAGTTTTTACAAAGCATTATTTATCTCTTATTTTCCCTTCTCTCTCTCTCTCTCTCTCTCTCTCTTCCATTCATCATGTCTCATCTCCAGTTTGATGCAAGCTTCACTACCTTTATAGAGTGGCTTACTTTCCTTACTGCCCAAGCCAACTTTGATCAAAACCAGCTAATCATAAAGGAGAGCAAAACAAATTTATGAACCAGAGTGAAAGAATCAGAGTTGCCACAACATTGCAGTAATTAATTACAAGAGATAGGAAGATTGAATTTTTTACAATTTTAAAAAAAAAACTACATAAAATTAGAAGCTAGAGCAAGATATTTGACTTTCTAAGAATTAATAATTTCTTGATTTTAGTTAGTATTTTATCAACAAGTTGGTAGACTATACAGTCTAATTCAGATGTGGCGTACTCCTCGCAAGACTACTCTCTTGAAAAATTCTCCTCATGGAGGATTTAGTTCTCAACGGCGTGGTGTACTTCCATCGTCACTCTAGGCTAAGCCTCCCCAAAATTTGAAATCTCAATTTGCTCCAGCTTCTGCGAGCAAATCTCAACATGGTCCAAGCCCGCTTGCTAATGTTGATCCTCCATGTTCTAACTCTTCTCCTGATGCTAGATCTCGAGCTGACCCCGCACATGTAGATGTGTCCATACCCGGTAAGTATAGCTCTTATTAGTCAAATATTATTTTTTTGAGTGTAAAGATTTGTATCTATTTTACTTCCATCCTGACATGTTATTCTTTTCCAGGCTGCAAATTTACAAGTGCCAGGCATCAACATTTTTTGGAAAGCAAACCATTACTTATGCTTTGTCTAAAAATAAATTCATGTGATTGCTGTAGAGATATGTAATTACAGAATAAATCAAATATACTCATTTTATTTTTCTATCTAGTGCTATCATTTACCCATAGTTGTTTTGTCTCCAATGCAGCTTATTTATCTTTCTTAAGCATGAAGTTGAGTAAAAATATGTGCATAATATGTTCATTCTGTTCTATTCTTATCAAGTGATGATCATTTTGTACATGATCATTCTGTTCTATTCTTATCAACAGCTTATTTTTCTTATTCATGTACATGATGATCATTCTATTCTATTCTTATCAAGTGATGAATCATAATATGTGCTTCACCTAGACACTAACTAAGGTTGTTCTTTGCAGTTGAGACTATGTTGATTAACCACAGGATCTTCTAACTCTTCTCCTTATTTGCATTTTTTTGTTGACATGTATGTATGATAACTAAAGCAAAGAAGAGGAAAAGAGGGCCAACAACATGCAAGGATATTTGGGGGCAACCTAAAGGTGTTCGAACTCATGTTTTTCTCAATGATAAGGGACAACCGAATGGTCCAACTGCAAAAAAGTTGACTCAATTTTTAGGCGTGATGGTTAGAATTGGGGCATATGCACCTCTCAACTATAGTGACTGGAGGCTCATGCCAGACCATTTTAAAGTTAACATGTGGAAGATGATCTAGGTAAAAATTGATATATGGTGGAATGCTATTAATACAGTGGCTAATGTTGTCTCAAATTAAATTGTTTTTCTTTCTTACCATATTTATAACTTGATTTTCCAATTGTAGGAAAAGTTTGATATCGAGATACTAGCAGAAAGCTGGGTCATGAAGTCATTAGACAAAAAGTGGAGAGCCTTTAAGTCAAAAGTGAAGAAATTGTGGGAAAAGGGGGAGCGTGACTCCATAATTATTGATGATCAATTTAATTGGCTCAAAACCTTTTGGGAGTCTGAGAAATCAGCGGTTGTACTTGTATTCATTTTTATCAAGTAATAGTTTACTTATATTCTTACAATTAATTAACATGCTATATTTCTTTTCATATTTCAACAACGAGAAGAAGTGGGTAGAGAAAATAGCAAGAAGAAGTCATCACATGCTGCAGGAACAAAAAATTTTGCTGTTATACTGGAAGAAATGGTATAATATTATTTTTTATTTATATTAATATTTAATTCTAGAAGTAAACAGAGATCTCTATTTTAGAAGTAAACAGAGAGCTGTATTCTAGAAGTAAGCAAACCTTTAAGAGTTTTGCTATTTTTTATGGGTAAACAGAGAGTTGCTAACCCCGATGGAGCATCACCAACTCCAACCCAAGTGTACATTAAAGTGCATACTAGAAGGGATGGCAATCCACTTAATGAAGAGTCTGCAGCAAACATTGTATCAGATTTATATTTTATTTATATTTAATTCTAATATTCGGTCTAAAATAGAGACATTCTTTTATAGATATATTACTTGAAGCCTTACTTATTATTTATTTATTGTGTTTCATTTGTGAATGTAGGAAAAACTGAAAGATGCTATTCATATTCAAGGAAAGGATGATAAACCTGCGGCAGATGACATATTTGCTCGAACTTTGGGAGAAGATAAGGGTTCATATGTGCGCACTTATGGCTTAGGCCCATCTGCTTCAGATTTGTGGGGTCTGAAACAACGTCGGTTTTCTTTAATGAAGATGGCCTTAGAGAGCAAAAAACTATCAGAAGAAATAGTGCACAAATTGGAGGAAGAAATGAGCCAAATGAAAGTTAAGATGGACATGCTAACATCATTTATTCAAACCAAGTGCTCAGATATGAACTTAGATCATTTGGAAAACACAGCGAATGAGGTAATTTATGATACTTGTGTTCATTCAACAAATTAGAATTGTGTTGTTCATTCAACAAATTAGAATGCAACACCTTCATAAGATGACCAACTTATAACAATATATATCAGGTTCATGTAACTTCTACAACTCCTGTAACATCTACAACTCCTACCGATTCACCACGAGCTGATCACCAATGCCAACTTCACTCGGTATGGTACCATTTTTAATTGTTTGTATAAGTGTTTGAAAATTATTAAATGTAAAACTACTAATTCATTTCATGCAGGAACAAATCTTGAATGAGGAGAACAACAATTTGAGTGGCTATGTGGATCAGGTAAATAGTTTAGGTAGTGATTGTTTTTTCATTATAATTTTATTTTCAGTTATGAAAAGTTAAGAAAGTATTATTATTATTTTCAGTTATGCAGGAACCACAATGATGATTTTGACATTTTTAATCAAGTAAGTATTATTATTATTATTCTTACTATAAATGCACTTATAATACATTTTTAATTTTTTTTACCATTGTTACTTTATTTAGTTGGATGAGGGAAGTCGTGCAATGATTCAGAAGCTCTTACCGTAGGTGCAAGTTGGAAAATATCAAGACAACCAATCCAAGACTGTAGGATTAATTACATTGCCTTAGTCATTTTATGATTTATCTAAAATGAATCTATATGAATGTAGATAATTTTATAGTTAATTGAAGGAGTAAATATTGTGATAGGATGAAGATACTATTTTCCTAGTTAGTCTTGTGCATCCTGGAGATCTTGCGGCAAGAGGAACATTAATCACTAAGGATCCATCAGCTACAGTGACAGGCCAATCCTTAGGAAATGGTTATTCAGCAATATTTGTGGAAGTTGCAATGAGGAACGGTGAACCCATAGTTCGACCCTATGACAACTATAGTACAATTGGAGATGTGATTGGAAGAACTATTGCATGGCCCTCTTGCTTTGTAAGTTACATATCTTTTATATGCAACAAATGGAATGTAAAACTTGATGGCTAGCTGGGGTATATACTCCTTTAGGATGATTAAATTTATTTAGTACATTTTGCAAAAGCATCTTAGACATGAAAGAATATCTTATCATTAATTACATCTTAAAAATCACCTACTTTTGTTTATAACCATGGAAGGTAATTTTCTATTTCCTTATTTTAGTATAAAATTATAATGTTAGTTTATTTTCATAGGTTTTAGAATTATGATAGCTTTGTTTGGGCATAAATTTTTTTGTTAGTTTCATGGTTCATGTTAGAGTGTCCTAATCTGTAGCCTCATGGAGTACTTTTTTTTATTTCCTTATTAGTTCACTATAATAGAAAATTATAACAGAATTAGAATTATGATTTCACCTACTTTTTTTTTTGTTAGTTTCATGGTTCATGTTGATATATGTTTGAAATTAGAGTCATATCATCTTGTTGAAGTTTTTGTTTCTAGTAAAGTTTTATTTGTGGCTGATCGATGTCTCTTTCTCGGCACTATAACATAATTTTTCTCCAATAGTAGACTGCAATTAAAGTTTTGTTTTTGTTTCTACTTAAGATTTTGTTTCATGGCACTCCCAAAATCAGGTTATTGGTTGAAAATATGGGAAGAGAAATCAGTGAGGTATAGCAGATTATGGGGGGTGACTCTTCCGCTTTTGCATTATATAGCAGATTTAATTTCTAGAGTTCTTTTGGCATATATACTACAAAGAAGTGATTGGAGTATATATCGACAAAAGCTCTTTAAACAAAGAATATACATCAACTATATATAGCCTGGTTTCTGGCTCTTATTGATTGTGTTATCTTTCTCTTCTCAATGTCTTCTTCTATTTCTAGTTGAAGTGTTCAGGTGTTTTTTCATCGCGCAGTAGAGGAGTGAGATTGTGTTCTTCATAGCAGTAAATAACTACTTTTACTATTCTTGATGTATATTGCTAGCCATCAGTGCGTAGTATGAATACGAGATCTGGCTAGTGGGTGTCTAGACTGCGTTCTTCTGTTATGAAGAACTCTATATGACATAGCCAGAGGAGTTTGTATCCTCGGTTGGACCGAGTAAGGTATGCGAGTTGCAGATGTCCATTTATTGACTACAGCTAGTATCGAAGAGTTGAAATATCTATTTTGATGAGATAGTCAAAAGGGTTTTGATTTTATCAAAAATGTGAATGAACCTTGTGTAGACAATGTGTTTAGTGGGAGTGTAGTCATATTGAATGACATACTCATGGGAAAAGCGTTCTTATGCTCCAGTTATTTCCCATATTGATTATATATGGTACATCTGGGAAAGGCCTCCTATATGCTTGACATTAGGATCTATGTGGATAGGTTTGAAAAGGATACCTCATTACCCCAGCCCATGTACGTTGATATAGTATTAAAAGAGTTTTAGCATCAAAGGCACTAAAAGAGGTTACTAGGAGTGTTGCTCAAAGTTAAGGAACTAAGATCCCATGAAGATTATTGCTTTTCTTAAAAGGCGATATCACCTCATCGTTGGAAAGAGGTGATGACTGAAAGACATTGATGTAGATTAAACTTATTATCACTGTAGCAGATTCGATCACCACTGAAATTTGGTATACAGATACTAGGATGATTGGCTAAAGTGCAAGTGGGAGATTCAAAGGAATAGTGCCCTTGAGCCAATCACATGTCGATGTGTTTAGGGACTATTCAAGGGTAATCAACTTAATGAGATAACTTTTTGATCATATGCTGCATCTTTATTCATAAATATTGTGACGAACCCCATGAACCCGGGCAAATGATTCCAAGGCCATGATGAGATTATGCCAGTGAGACTTGGAATCCATATGCCCATGTTCTAGATGTTCCTAGTCGTAGGATCACCAATTAGGGGATTAGTGATTTTGGATAGGCTAGCGCACTTGGTACATGCCCTATACGATAGGGGTAGCTGATCTCATAGTTACCTATGAGCCTTCCTTAATGTAGTGCAGGTGCTCATTAGGGAATGAGTTAACTTAACAAACCTGTATGAGGAACACAAAATGGAATCCATACATGAGTTTCAGTAGGATGTTCCTCGTGTGATAGTAGGTGCAAGCAGTCATTGGACCTAAGGTTATCATGGTTACCTTGTGAGTGATGACCCATTGCTTTGGTTCTATCCCTACATGGACCTAAGCGTCATGTGCCGGGTATTACTGGGCATGGGGAAGCATTCATGGAGGTAGGTGAGCAACCAACATGGAATCAGTTACTCCTAATAAGAGGAGATAATGTCCTATGTGTCCCTATAAGTACCGACTCGGGAATCTCTGGCCAAAGTAGACATGAAGGTCAGGAAGACATTTCTGACATTTCATAATTGAGACGACATCTTGGTGGGTGGAATACATATGAATTGGTATTAGTGTTTGACACTTCTTCCATACCCCAATCGTATTCAAGAAATTGTAATTGAGTGACTTTGTTGCACGGTAACTAATCACCAAAGGGTGTTGCTAGATTGAACCTCACACTATCGTGGTAGTCATGATACGTTGCTAGACAATAATCTTGACTTGCGAGTGGAGTCTCTCACGACTACACTAAAGGGGTTTAGTGGTCGCTCGTAAGATTCGAATAGAAGTTGTTCTATAGGATCCAACTCTCCGTTATGCACAACTCACTACTGGCTTAGTGTGGGGCCCAAAGGCGCACACACGACAGGTTAACCTCGTAACGGACCTTATGAGGTAAAGTCCGAATGCGGTCCTATATGTAGGCGAAATGGCGACACTAGAGCGGGGGTGAATAGTGTGTTTACTAAATAATTAGCCTAAATTCGATTTTAATCATTTCTTGATCAGTTTAGATAATTTGTAATTTAATGATTGGGTGCGAAAGCAGTAAATAATTAAGCAATTAAAAACAAATAATAACGCAATGCAAACACGTTAATTTATAGTGGTTCAGCCCCAATGGCTACTCCACTACCTAAGCACCCCGATTAGGATTTCCAAACTAGCTTTACTAGATTAATACTCGTTTCCCTTACACAGAGGACTTTGACTCGAAGAGTCTCACTCTCGACCTAAGGTACTTCCACACCTGGAAGTCTCGACCTTCTTATCGAGAGCACTCTTCCACCTCAACCCTAAGGGACAACTTGACTAATCCTAGTAACAACTAATTTTACATAAGTGGCTTTACACCTAACACCAAGTAACCAATTATACCCACATGACCTAACAGCCTAGGTCTTACAAACTCAACTTCAAAGAAACGATAAATTAACAGTTAAAAATACAAGTGAAAAGAGCTTAAGATAAAACCAAGATTATCTACTATTTTCCAAGCCTTCTAGCATCCAACTCGCTAGTGAATGTGCTTTGAGTCGAAGCAGAGTTGAGCAGTAGTTGGCGCTTGAAGACGAACTCGACAGAAGAACAAGGCGCGCTGCAATCGATCTTTGGAAGGCTTAAATCCCTTCTTAAATGCTCAATAAAATCTGTAAGATTAAGGGAAGAAGTTTAAAAGAAGTAGATGAAGGTATATTTATACCCTCACGAAGAAACGATAGCTCAACGGATAGTTTTCTATCCATTGCAGGCCGCCGGTCGATTGGTCGTTCGATCGGCCAATCGATCGGTCATTCGATCAACGCTTTTTCTCTCTAGTACTGCATTCAGTCGACCAGTCAGTCGACCGACGCAAGATTCTTCGATCTCGCATTCAGTCAACCAGTCGGTCGACCGACGCGATCTTGCGTCTTCAGCAAACGTAGGTCAATCGACTGGTTGGTCGACCGATAGAGCTACTGCCCATTTTGGGCTTTGATCAGTCGACTGAAGCAGCTGCTGTCTCTTCTCGGCATTGTTCGATCGACCGACCGGTCGACCGAAATGGCTGGTGCCATTTTCCTTACCCTATTCGATCAACCGCCCGGTCGACCGAATTTAGGTTGAATTTTATTTTTTAGCCGATTTTCTTCCGCGCTTTGTTTTTGGGTTCCAGCTTTCTACAAGCATCATCTTGGAGAGCTTTCCATGTGATCTTTGAGCTCGTCCAATGCGACTTTGGTGCACATGTTGATCTTCGAGAAATTCTGTGATGAACCCGAGCACGACGATCAATGTCCTTCCAATTTTTGTTTTCTTTCTATATTTTCGATCGAGGACATTTAACCCTAATTGATATGGAACCTGAAATATGTTCTCAATGAAATCATTAGTCCCATGTTTGTTATCATCAAAACCGAGATTAAGACCGACGTTGAAAACCTAAAGCCAACACTATATGTCTACTAGCATCGACATGCTGCAACTCGATCATGGATCTTTGAGCTCGTCCAATGCGACTTTGGTGCACACGTTGATCTTCGAGAAATTCCACGATGAACCCGAGTGCGACGATCAATGTCCTTCCAATTTCTGATTTCTTCTGATATTTTCGATCGAGGACATAGAACGCTGATGGATAAGGAACCTGAAATATATTCTCAATGAAATCATTAGTCCCATGTTTGTTATCATCAAAACCGAGATTAAGACTAAGGTTGAAAACCTAAAGCCAACATTATATGTCTACTAGCATGGACATGCTGCAACTCGATCATGGATCTCGTTTACGGACATGATAGGAAAGATGTTTCCTATATGAACGAATGCACAAGAAAGAAGTTTCTCAGTAATCCTAAATTGTAGGGCATCCCTAAATTGTAGGGATTGGCATATGATAATAATTTATGTCGTTGATTAAATTTAATTATGAATTAAATATTTAATCAACTACTTGATCAAGAATGTATTTAATTATGAATTAAATATAATATGATTTTGAATCAAATATACATGGTAGGAGAATTAGTTTCTAACCATGAGCCTAACAAATTAATTGTGAATTAATTTATTTGGATAAATCCTAATTAATAAGAATTTGATTTATGGAGATAACTCATAAAATTAATAGATATATGATTTATGAGGATAAATCATAATTCTATTAATTAATAGAAAATCAAATTATTTAGATAAATCTCTTTCCTATTGTTTAGGGGATTAGTTTATTTAGATAATTATCATTCTTGTTTATAGGCTCTTAATTTATGGAGATAAATTAAAATTTATATTTAATTAGATTTAATTAATTTTTAATTAATTATGAAGCCAATAAAATATAAATTATTTTTGGAGGCAAACCCAAGAACTTTGAATTATAGGGAGAGAGTTTTTAGGAGGCCAGGTCTACTCTTGTAGCCGCCCCTACACTCTATATATAGTGGCCGAACACCCCATAGGGAGGAGTTGGTTAATTAGTTCTTCATCTTCTTGGAGAAGATTAAGGATTTGATTCTTTAGAGGCTTATTGAAGAGAAGGGCTCCAAAGAACTCCTCCTCCTCCCCATTGGTGGCCGACCATCTACATCCTCCTTCCCCGGTTATCGCAAAGCCAACTTGAAGGTGTTCTCTTCTTGGTTGTGCCACAATCTTCATCTTCTTGGAGGAGTCCACGAGGACAGCGAGATATCTTCACCTCTTCTCTTTTGTTCCGATATTTTGTCATCCTCTCTCCTCTCCTCTTTGGTGCCTGGTTCTTGGTGGAAGGGCTGGCATTGACTTGGTGGATTTTGGGATTGATAAAGCTTCTCCGTTGAGCCACAACGAGCCACAGTGTTCGCTACCCGTACTATTGTGAGGTACTTGGTGTGGACTATTGTTGGAGGACGTGCACGTGTGTGTCTCAAAATGGGGATAGGATCTGCCTTACATTCTTGGTTTGAGGTTGATCATCTCCTTCTTCTGCGATGTTGAATTCCTTATTATTGCTAAAGTAGATCGCTATTTTCGGGATGGTTTGAATTTTCCGCTACGTTTTCGAATCCCACCCCAACAAGAAGGGGGTGAATAGTATGTTAGATAAACTTTTTGCCTAATTTTGGTTTTAACGAATTCAGTCGTTTGTTATAACTTCGGCAATACACTAATTCGAATAGCAAGTGGAAGCAATAAATAAGACAATTAAACATAACCAAGAAAGCAATGTGCTGAAATAAGTAAATATAGAAATTAAGACGCAATCATAATAGGCAATGTAAACACGATCGATTTATAGTGGTTCGGCCCCAATGCCTACTCCACTACCTAAGCACACCGCTTAGTATTTCCAAACTAGTTATACTTGATTAATTAGTTTCCTTACAAAGAGGAATTTACACCGGAGAGTCTCCGCTCTCAAACTGAAGGCACTTCCACACCCGAAAGTATCCTGCCTTCCTATCATGAGCACTCTCCTACCTCAACCTAAGGGCAACTCAACTAATCCTAGTCAACTACGTTTACACCGGTGGATTTAAGTCTTAACACCAAGGCAACCACCAACTCAATCAAACTAGCACTCTAGGTTTACACACTCAAGAAATACAATGAAATTAACAATAAAATACAACACTACATGGAGCAATAAATCAAAAAACAAATACTTAGCTCCAAAAGAAACTCCCTAGTCCTCTTGATGCCCAAAGATGATGAATTGATGAAGCTTGAAGGCAAGATCAAGAATGTGTGGATCAAGGCTAGGGTTTTTGCAAGATTGGCTCAATGAAAGCTTAGAAGATGTAAAAGATGTCTCATATAGGCTCAAAAGTTGCTAAGGAAGGCTCTCATGGCTTGTATTTATAAGACATGAAGAGAAGGCAAGCAAATAGCCATCCCAACAGGCGTTTTCCTACCCGTTGGCGACGCCCGATCTCTGGCCCGATCGACCGACCGAGCGACCGGCCCATCGATCAGAGCCCTTTGTGCTTTCTAGGCTCCTTTCGGTCGACTGGCCTATCGATCAACCGTAGAGTACCAAAACTCTACCTATTGTACCTGTACTCTACATTGAGTTTCAGCTGGGTTCTTTCTTCGATTCGGGTTTCAAATTATGGGTTTTGTTCTTTAAGGGTCTTTGCATCATACTGAGGATTTTACAATTTATCTAGAGACCCTAAACTTAGACTCTATCTTCCTGATGAGTCCGAGCGCGTCGACCAATGTCCTTTTGATTTTTTGATTTCTTTGATATTTTAGATCGCGGAAGTCGAGCGCTAACCAACTTGGAACCTGAAAGTATTTCGTAATGAAAATATTAGTTTCATGCTTGTTATCATCAAAACCAAGATTAACACCAAGGTTGAAAACCTTTGGCCAACAATGTTCGAACATAAGATTTTTGGATCGGGAATCTATCACAATACATCTATATACAAAAGAATTCACAATAATATATTTTGTATGGAATTGTGAATGGGAGTCATGTGAAGTCGGGACATCGAGCAATCTTGTTGTCCATACTCATGGTGAATCTTCTAGTGTCGTTATTTCTTCTTTCAATCCACCTGATCCTTATAGAACAGTGATTCTAGATAGTCTTGGTAGTCAATTCCATTTAAATGATAATATTGAGTTAGTTACTGAGACGTCAGTGCCATCAAATACTTCGACAGTTCAAGTCACTGAAGAACAACCTGTGATACAGATTGAATTGCTGAATAAGGAGGCTGTAGAATTTTATGAGATGTTGAAAGCTGTCAATGAACCTTTGTATGGTAATTTTCCTAAATATACAAGATTTTCGGCAATGACGCAACTCCTAAACATCAAGTCCGATTGTAATATAAGCGGGGTTACATTTGATTGGATTACAGGCTTTATCAATGGAATGCGACCTCCAGATAACAAGTTTGAGCCAACTTTTTATCAGCGGGGAACATCATGACTTGTAGCATGTTATAACAGTTATTTTGTTAATGGATATATATTTCACACACTTGAATATTCATCTACAAAGAAGACAATGAATGTCGGGGTCTGCGTCAAAGGGACAACGTATGTTGAATGTGATGTTGACTTTTACGAACTGTTGGAAGAACTCATAAAATTACAATTATTCGAATGGAAATCAGTTGCCCTTTTTAAATGTCATTGGTTCGATACAAGCTATAGGGGCATGAGAGTTCATACAAAGTATAAACTTGTCGAGGTCAATTACAAATTGAAATTGGCTTCAATGAGCCATTTATATTGGCATCTCAAGCTGAATAAGTATATTATATGCAGTATCCATCTCGAAAGAAAGATAGGGCAAATTGGTATTTAATCTTTAAGACTAAAGCCAGAGGAAAAATTGACCCGGTAACTGGAGAGAATGAGCCGACAAATGACTTCTATCCAGAAGAGGATCCTTCCAAAATTGAGCGAGTTAATCTAATACTCAAGGATGATAACACAAAGTTAGTTCAATTGGAAGTACAATATGTTGATGATGACGATAATGAAGTTGAGGAAGGATAGAATGATGATAAGAGAGAAGAAGAAGAATTTAAAGATTTCGATACAATAGATCAAGAATAAGAGTATTACACCGATGATGATAATGACGATGATGAATAATTGTAAATGTGAAGTATATCTTCAATTATTAAATCTATCTATTAATCTATTATATGTAATCTAATTATACTCATATTTGACAGCTATGGTTCGAGAAGTGCGTGCCCGAGGAGGCATTCCTCGAAGCACTACACCCTCACAATTGCCACCTGCCACCCTTGTATCCATCGTCCCTTGTCTACACACACCATCCCCCAGGCTTTAGCCACCATCGACCCTTCGCCGAGACCCATCGATATCCCCTCACATGTACCCAATGTCCTTTCGCTGACACCTACTATTCCCCCACCTCCGTCCACCATCCCCCCACTTTCAGCCACCATCTCCGCACTTGATCCTGGCACCAGCCATCCACCTGATCTGACCACCATCCCTTCAACCAATCCAAGCACATGGACATAAAGACGTAGGCCACGAGGGCCTAATATAATTCTCCCTCCGCCACCCGAGGGAGAGTCACATTGACTAGTTACTGTGCATGAAAGAAGATAAGTAGATGCACTAATTATTCCTTATAATTTATTTATAATTCAATACATCATAATATAGAATTGTACTATATTTGGTGAGGGCTTGAGCAGGAGGACGATCTAACGATTTATGCACAGGGCATGGCCTACATGGTCTCTCGTGCCCCGTGAGCACATGGATTTATTATGGCGAGAGTTCTCGGTACATATATTTATTAAATTAATGTTATTGTTAAATATCAATAGGTAATAATAAATTTATTTTTTTTGCAGGCTCATTATACATGGTTGGAGGACGAGACCACTTTTGTAGAGAGTGCATGGGAGCGTGTTGCTCGCACTCGTTACAACGGGCTACTTCAGTAGGCCCGTAAAACTGTGAAGAGACAGCTGGGGGTCACACACATTGGGGAGACTCAGGTATACGGCCCCGAGTGGATTCCTAGACCTGTGTGGGACTAGCTCATTGAGCGATGGGCCACGCTTGAGTGGCAGGAGGTCTCCCGGACTGCGTCGAGAAATTGCATGTCCAGGGGGGACGGTACGGGGGCACGCCACACTGGTGTCTCCGTGTCTTTTGTGGTGCGTGAGCGTCATATGATATGTATAATTTCCTTACTTTTAATTAAATTATATATTGTGTACAATGACACTAATGTATTTGTTTTCTAATGTTAGACATGGGTGGCGAAGGATGGCACCGTCCAACGCCCCTCGCTGATGGAGGAGTTTGAGCACACTCACCGTCGGCGACATGGGGTGGAGGAGTACATCGATAGCGGGGCCGCGATCATCGTTACAAGTATTATATCTATTTGATTTACGTAATTTTTATTTTTATTTTATATATATATATAGTATTTAAAATATAAACGTGTGTAGGAGACATACACGAGGACCGAGATCGAGCGCAAAGGAACATCACAGGGTGACTTTGACCCTGTAACATGGGTCGAGGCTGTAGGTGGCTGGGAGCACGGACAAGTTTATTGCTTTCAGACAGTGTCCATGCATGAGCCGTGTTAGTGCCACTTGGGGCACTGACCCCTCCCGTTGCAGCTGAGCGGCCCTCGACATCCCATATGCAGGACCATAGCCGGATACCGACCTTGGAGTTCGAGATTACACAGTGGAGACAGGCAATGGAGGAGTAGAGATGGATGAATGACAAGTTGAGATAGATGATGGATGCGCAAAGACAGATGATGGGGAACATATAGGCGCTCCTAACTTAGATTTCATCTCACTCCGGCAATCATATACCGATGAGGTTCAAGCCGTCCTCCTCGACCCAATCGACGCTCCCAACCCTATCGCTGTCGACTCCACCGCCTCCACCGTAGCCATGAGATATATTTTGGTTTATTGTATTTTGATTATATTTTGATACTTGTCAGACTCAGTTTGAGGCTTAGATACTTGTTTGTTGTTTACCTACTTTAAATTTGATATTTTGATACTTGTTTGCCTCCGTTTGAGGCTTATAGTTGTTTATATACTTGATAGCTATCTATATACTTTAGATTTGATATTTTGATACTTGTTTGCCTCCATTTGAGGCTTATAGTTGTTTATGTAGTTTAGTTTTGATATTTGATACTTGTTTGCCTCCATTTAAGGCTTAGATTGATGATATTTAAGTAAATCTTGTATGGTTGGTTGTACTTATATTCGTATGATGTTTTGTGGTTGTAAATTATGATTGTAAATTATGGTTATAAATAGATTATATCGTGAGAATGTTGTTGTATACATGAATTTTGAAAATTTTGATTTTTTTTCAATTATAGGATATAACGTCAGCGACGGCTTACCTACAGGTGACACTCACTAGGCAGTCGCTGAAATTGTATCGTAATTGGCTGATGGCTTCGGTAGCACCAAATATCACGATTGCTAACAAAATCACCGACGACTCTGAGCTACGGCAGATAGTTTAATTTTAATGACAACAGCCTAGGCCATCACTGATGTGTTTAAATTAGCGACAGCGCGTGCTATCGCTGATAATTACTTGGGACGGCCTCCCCCTATTGTCATAAATTATCAGAGACGCACACATGAGCAACGACTTTTTGCCACGGCGCGAGCCGTCCATGCTAGTCATCACCGACGGTTCAGCAACGGCACGAGCCATTGGTGACAGCGACAAATCTAGTAGTGGAGCACCATTAAGGGAAGGAGGCTACCTAGGAGGTAGAACGAGATATGAGGGTAAACTACCCCTTTCTAGTTGAGGATTTGATAAGTCTCTAATAGCTTTTGCTAAAATTCGAGGATGAATTTTCCTTAAGGGGGGAAGATTGTAATACTCGCAATTTCAATGAAAATTTTATCTCTTGTTTTAGCGGGATATTCCGGAGGCGCGTCGGAGTGGGTCGAGCAAATTGTCAAAAGGTGTTGGCCGAAGGTTTTCAACCTTGGGAATAAGCTAGGTTTTGATGATAACAAATATGGAACTAATGATTTCATGGAGAATTATTTTCAGGTTCCATATCGATTAACACACGATGTCTATGATCAAAAATATCGAAGAAATTAGAAAATCGGAAGGACGTTGATCAACGCGCTCATATTCATCAGAAAGATTGAGTCTAGGTTTAGGGTGTCTAGATGCAAAGACACCTAAGGAACCAAACTAGTAATCCAAAACCTGAACCGAAGAAAGAACCCAACTGATACTAAATGAGAAAGTATAGGTACTATAGCCAAGTACCGGTACTTTGCGGCTGATCGACTGACGATCGACTGCCAAGGGTTCTAAAGCCACCGAAGGCCTTCGGTAGATGACCGGTCACTTGGGCGATCGACTGGCCATCGACCGACCACTGATCGGGCGGCGCCAACGGATAGAAAAACGCCCGTTGGGACGAGGTGTCTTGGCCTCTCTCTTCGTGGCTTATAAATACAATCCATGAGAGCCTTCCTTACCAACCCTTGAGCCTATTGAGACATCTTTTACACCGTTTAAACCTTCATTGCACCACTTCTTTTGTGAAACCCTAGTTTGATATCTCAACTCCTTGATATATAGCCTTCAAGCTTCGTCGATTCATCATGTTAAGGCATCAAGAGGACTAGGGAGTTTCTGTTGGAGCTAAGTATTTGTTGATTGATTTATTTGCTCCATTGTTTGTGTACATTATTGTTACTTACATTGTATTTGAGGTTGTGAAAACCTAGGTTGATAGCTCTTGTATGGTTGGTGGTTGCCTTGGTGTTAGGGCTTAATTCCAACAGTGTAAATGTAGTTTGCTATGATTAGTTGAGTTGTTCTTAAGGTTGAGGTGGGAGAGTGCTCTCGGTAGGAAGGAGGGATACTTCCACGTGTGGAAGTGCCTTCGGTTTAAGAGCGGAGATTTTCCGATGTAAATTAATCATTGTAAGGAAACTAATTAATCTAGTTAAACTAGTTTGGAAATCCTCAGTGGGGTGCTTAGGTAGTGGAGTAGACATTGGGGCCGAACCACTATAAATCTACTTGTGTTAGCATTGCATTCTTGGTCTTGTTTTATTGTCTTATTTATTGCTTCCACTTGCTATTCGAATTGGTGTATTGTCTACGTTATAAGAAATGATTAAAACCGATAAATCAAATTTAGGCAACAAGGTTAGATAACACACTATTCACCCCCCCCCCTCTAGTGTAGGCCATTTCACCACCATTTGGTATCAGAGAGCGTGGGTCGTAGATTGAGATTTTACCATCTCCTCTACATCTAGTCTTGATCTGAAAATAGCACTAGAGTTGGTAGCGTGTATACCACCTAGGTTCGGTGAGTCTAACTTTGGTTTTTGGAAGAGTAGAATATATACATTCCTAAAGACACAACATTTAGATGTGTTTAACATGGAAAAGATTCGATATATTGAACCTAAGGAAAACATGAATTCTTGGACCAAAGAACAAATTGATATGTTTTAGTTAAATGTTAAAGCTACGAATTGCATATTTTGTTCATTGGAAAATTGCATCTTTGAAAAGGTCATGCATTGCACTTCCACATTTGATATTTAGGCTAGTTTAAACATGCTATATGATTATGCCAAGAACGAAGAGATTGGCACTTCTAATGAAGGTAGTGATGACAATGGTCATTCACCTACCCCTAATCTTGCTTTTGATGCCCATGGCTCTTCTAGTCAAAGGAGTAGCTCCAAGAGCCGAAAAAGGAAGGTAGTGTGTCATGCATGCAAGGAAAAGGGGCACGTGAAGAAAAATTGCCCTTCCATGAAAAACAAGGCAAGGAAGAGGTCAAATGCTTCCACATCATCATCTCACTCAAGTGAAGCATCCTCTTGCAATGGCTATGAAGCTAATTCAAAAGACTCCCTCATGAATGCTAATGATGAGGTACACTTTTCTTATAGTCATGATAACAATAATGGTAGTATCAACTCATCCAGTTCTCATGACATGCTTTATGATGATGAATGTAAAAACATGTTTGCCTTGCTTGTTAAAAAAGATAAAGAAAACAAAAAATTGAAGAAAGAAAACTTAGTCTTAGATCTCACTTACATTATGTAAAATTAAAAACGAGAAGCTAAAAATTAGTGTCTCTAATCCATGTCATGATGTTTTAAGTATTGACACTAAGGATTTGAAAAACAAAAATGACATTTTAAAGAATGAAAATAACATGTTGAAAACTCAATTGCATGCTATTCATAAATCCATGAACGACTTAAAAAATAAGGTTATTTTTCTAAATAAGAAAGTTAATAATTTATCTAGTAATTCATCCTCTTAGCAAGCATGCTCATGCACATCATCATCTTTATGTCAAGCATTCTAACATTAAACCTCACGAAAAGATTAATGGTCATTGCTTTTGTTGTGGTATCTTGCATTGAGTTACAAACTTGGTATTCCTCATTTCATTGCCTCATTGTTTCTTTTGTTTTTACATGCAGGTAAAAAGGATGAAGTGCAAGGATCAGCATTTTGGAAAAAATTATCTTATGTATTTTTGAAACTTTGAATCTTTGAAACAATATAAATATTTGAATAGCACAATGTATTTCGAAATTACTTGTATACAATGGTTTCTTATGTGTGTGGATGTTAATGATGTGTGATTTCAAAAATTATTTTTAAGATTTCGTGTGAATTATCAAATTACTTATATGTGATTTCATGATTTAAGGATTGATCAGGTACACAATAATGAGCAATTGGTAGATTATGTTGGTAATTCAAACGGATATACCAACAAAAATTATTTGTTGGTCATACCAACGCTAGCGGATATTGTTGGTATTACCGATAGATATGTATCCGTTGGTATTATCAACAGATATATATCCGTTGGTATTACCAACAGATATATTTCTGTTGGTAATATTGGCAGATATTTATCCGTTGGTAATACCAACAGAAACATATCTGTCGGTAATACCAACAAATATGTCTCCGTCGGTATTACAAACAAAATAAAATATCTGTTAGTAATACCGACAAATTAATTAAAATCTGTCGGTATTACCGAGGAGCCTTTTACCGATGGATTTTACCGATAGATACTCCGTCGGTAACAATATTATCGACGAATTTGGTCCATTGGTGATACCCTGTTTTCTTGTAGTGTTGGCAGCTCCATCCAATGGGCATTTTTTTGCCCGATGGGGACTCTCGGTCGCATGCCAGTCGATCGTCGATTGACCAACTGTTCGACCGCGGCAATCTACCGCTTTTGGGCACACTTCGATCGACCGAATTGGCTACTGCCAATTTTTGGCTTCATTCAATCGACCGACCGGTCGACCAAACCTGGGCTAAGACTATTTCTTCGAGTTTTCTTCTTGCGCGCTTCGCTTCCGGGTTCCGTTACCAAGTCTTGACTTGGATAATATTACAATTTGGCTTGGGATATATACCTAGAGACATATTACATGAATTCTATTTCTAACTCTAGTTTTCTACTCGATCTATGACGGAGCCATTTTTGTCGGTTCTTGTTTTTCTCCGAACGAACTTCCCACGCATATTGTAACCTCAACCAGAGATCAAACACTTGATGAACTCATTAGAATAAGTTTGTTATCATCAAAATCAAGATGATGATCAAGGTTGAAAACCATAGGCCAACACATTGGTATTCACATGATTGTGGTATTCATTCCACATTCAGTTTGCATAGGTTGGTAGGCTTCAGAGTACGGACGTGTACTCTGGCCAAATTTTGGGGTGTGATAGATGTTCTTTAATATAATATTAAGAAAAATGTAAGTTACACAAAAATAGTTAATGCTATTGTTAAAATCAGATATAAAGAAAAACTGCACCAATTATGATTAAATAATATGATTAAGTTAGAAGACTAAATCTTAAAAATTCAACATGTAAATATATGCATATGAAAAATTTAATAAAATATCTATAATAATTATAATAATATATATTCTAGATTGGCAAATGTATGTTAATCCATGTTTGAACGATGATATTAGTCCCTTATGTCATTATGTGTGCATACTTTGCTTCAAAGTCTATCATTTATTGTGTTTATACAAAAATTAGATTTCATAAATTTCAACTGAAAGCCTATAAAACACGTTCGTCGTATTAAAGGCTTGTTTTGCGTTAACACGACTATTCTATATTTATATTACCCAAATAGAAGGATAATAAGTCACTGAAAATAGAAATAATCTTTAGACTAAAACACTTGATCAACATGGATGCAAGGAGCTTTTTTCTAAGACTATTCACTATTTTTTTCTTCTTATCTATGTCATTGATTTCATCTCCAATAGTAGCGACTACTGAGATCGCTTCTACATCACCACTCTCGATATGATTTCAAAAATGTTTTTGATTTTGATTTTCGATCTCTTCGGACCTTGGTGGCTTATAACGGGCCTGAGGGACCTTACGGTTCTAACCCGTAGGCTCATTGTGACATTTCGATTTTCAACCAATAGGATGGGTTGGAGATCTTACTTTTCAAAAATTTATATTTTGAAATCTCTCGATTCATTTCGGACTCATGATAATTTACCTTGAAATGGATTTCAAACTATTTAACAAATAGAACTCTGAAAATGATACTTGATTTTTCTCTTTGCTATTTGGTTTGGTTGCTTTCTAGTAGCTTTAGTTTCATTAAATCTACTAATGAAGTGTACTTATAAATTGAGAATGTTAATGAAAAGCTATTCTATCATGAAGAAAATTGGAAAGTAAATGAAAAGTTTGGGAAAAATTTGCTAGAATGATGTATGATTTTGTTTTTTCAAAAATCATATTATAATACTTGAATATTCATGCATTAATGATGTCTCTATACTCATGATTAATTTTGCATGATAGATCTATGAAATTTCATTAGTAGGTAAAATTTCGATACTTAGACAATTTCATGATGCTGATATTGAATAAAATTGGACTAGGATAAAATTCCTTATTAGAGACCTCATTTTGAATAAATAATTGTAAATATGTTTAGATACACATATGACATGATTCTAGCTGTTCAAACTTGAAAATTCATATGTAGATGAACAAATTCATTACTAGATCACTTTAGAGGACTTAAACTTGAAAAAGTTTGACCCAAGTCAACAAATCGACTTGGACAATTCATTTTAAGTCCAAACTTCATAAACATGTTTAGGAATAGGTAATGATAACATGCCAACGTTCAAATTTTCAATTTGTAAGCGTAATGAGGCATTTTCTGTCACGTCCCAAAAACCAAGTCATGCGACCGACCGGACTGGGGACAAGCACCCCGAAGCCTAGACCACATAACCACATCATGCATGTGAAATATCAACTCAGATTAACACAAACACAAATATTCAATTATAGAAGGTAGCAATCCACATACTAGACCAAATGCATAAAGCTACATAACTAAGGTTCAAGTGTTAATACTATACAAGGTTCACATGCTCGAAAACAAACTACATGACTCGACCAAGACTCGACTACACCAACGGGTTTCACAAGATCGCCAGCAGAGTCTGCCGCCACCAACCGCGCCATACGTCAATGATCACTCTACAAAACAAGGCCAAGAAAAGAATAGTGAGTTCAAAAGAACTCAGTGAGTGGCCGTTCGGCCATCACCAAGCTAAACCACATGAATAAATACATTAAATAATTTAATGCTCATTCAACTGATATGAAACATAACAATGATTTGCATTAGTCATCTCGTGCGCTACAAGCACCACTCGGCCCGATCCGGCCCAAATGAACCAACCTCAAAATAGTCGCCTACAACTCATAGGTTGCTCACTAGGCTGGCCACCCTAGCGAACTCCCTGCCTCGATCTCACTGAGCTAGGAAGGACCTTTAGTATCAGTGCCCAAAACATGGTCGAGAAAGGCCCTGTGAATAATGCCACTCGGGTCAGTCGTCGGCGTGGCTCACCAACGTATATCTCGACCATGAATCAACTCGTGTGCACTGCACATCACTCGGCCATCACATGTACATCCACAAACATGCCCACTAAGTGGACTAATTTACATATCTATAAAGAGGTGGATTACTCGAGTAGATACGACATAATGTACATTTCTCAGTGCTCGCTCGGTAGCACCCGCTCGGCCACCACTCTGCCCAATTCATTATTCACCGCCATATCACCCACCGTTAACACCTCAATAGTTTACCTTACCATTTTCTATTCAATGGAATTTAACATCCGTGGCAGGTCGTCATGTAGCGAAAATGCCAACGTTCTGTCGAATAGTTTCCGCACGACGTACCTTTCTGTCACCGCCATTTCTCGTTCGAAATCTCATCCGAACTCGCAAATATTCCCAAACAAAGTAAAGGGATGCCATATCTGCCATATCTCATATTTCTATTTTACCCAAGCATCGCGGAAATTTCAGCCTGTAAGCCGAAATTTCAGCCCACTATAGTGTGACATTCCCTCATATTCATCCGAGAGCATATACTCTCTCGCGAGGGTGGAAATAACCAATTAACCTGATGTTCTTTTAGGTTCAACTAATAACATCCATGACAAGCCACGAGGTGACATCCCGGATTCGCAACTCGATCAATTCAACAAGCAAGCCGTAAATTTCAGCCTACTTTACCAGTCCGGTTACAGCACGTACACAATTGAACATCACTCGATATGGTACTCACAATTCATACAATATCTTGTACATAAAGATCGATATACTACACTGGCAGTTTACAGCATGTATAAAATGAATCTAGCGCATATAGAAATAACTTCGGCATGTATATCTTACCACAACATCAATTTCAGCCTAACTTATCATACTATGAAAAATTCAGATTAAAGCGTATGATATACTCCACAAATTTTCATATGAATGTATGCTAAGTGTTCATCAAACCATGTCATCTACGCATATAATTTCAGCATTTCAGTGTACTCACAATCTCAAGAATATAAGCTAGAACATGAACATTGGACTTGCTTGGCCTACAAATTGTGTTACTATTATCAAAATGTGTATGGTGCACTTTTGGAAGTCTTCAGAATCGATCAAGATAAAGATGTCAATTGTGAGAGCACCAAATATTTTCATGCTTAATGATAAATGTGATACCATGGGAAATGGTCATCATGGATCAGCATAAACCAGCATGAACAATGATTCCTTATGAATTTTCCATTTTTCCATAATTTTTTCTTATCTTGGATGTAATTTCTTATTAACCTGCCACCTTCTTGATTTATATTGCAACAATACTTTTTTAAAAGCAGTACCATAATCAAATATCTCATGTATGTTTCTTTGACCAAACAACACGGTCTTCCAAAAGTTATGCACTTTCTTAACCCAAATACAAAGATCAAATGTATTGACACCTGAAACATCCAAGTTCAATAGAACAATAGAAGTGCTCAAGGGCCAAAGCAGAGAGCCCGAAAGATCTTCACACATGCATCCGAACAACAAGAATTTCTCCATTAAACAAAGTCCAGATTGGTCACAGTAAAAATAAGAACTCCAGCACTAAATCCAACAACTAAATAAAGCCCCGAATATTTATATATACACCACACAAACCAAACAAACAATAAAACTAGTTCATCCTCACCAAGATCATTCTAATATGCGTCCCACATTAAAATAGCAAAAACGACACGCAATCAAAAAGGGGAAACAAAATGGAGGGGGAAAAATAAATAGCGGCACCAGATTTGACTTCCACTAGAGCCAAGATCGACCCTTTCTCGAGAGAGAAATCAACATACTCAAACATAAACCTTCAAAAAAATCACAGATTCTGTAAATCTATCAGGAGGAAGAAACCCAATCTAACCACTCACTTGGGGAGGGAATCAAGGAGAAGAAGACGATGACGACGCCTCGCGATGACGGCAACCGGCGACGGCGAAGATCTGATCACAAGGGAGTAGCGCCTCCTCCCTCTTGTCTTGGGCGACGTTTGGCTCTTCCTAGAGCAGTCCCGTCGACCAAGGCCACATATGCAATTATATTATTTTTTTGAAATTTACCTATTTGCCCCTCTTGACTTAAGTGAACCATATATCGGTCTATACTCGTCCGAATCGAGTTCCAATCGGACCCCCGGACTCGACTCGAGTCCAACTCACATCAAATCTCCAAACCAACTTAAGTAACATAATTTTACTCACGCATAAGGTTTGTATTTTAATTTGCGCCTTCCAACGATTTACTCGGCCTCCTCCGACGCACATCTCGGCTTTGCCGTGGAAGCCAAAATAAATTAGTTAAAATTTTAAATTTTAATTATTTTTTTCGCCGGCATTACATTTTCTATTTTCAATGAGTCATTCAAATTTTGTAGATCTATATTTTTCTTTTCTAAGAAATTTTTATCATTTTCTAGAAGTTCAACCTTCATTCTTGACTCATTACAAGAAAGCAAAACATCATCATTATCTTGTTCTAGCATTTTATTTTCCTTTTTAAGTGCCTAGAATCTTTTTCTAACACTACTAAATTCTTCATACATATGCTCAATTTCATTTTCTAATTCTACTTGTGTAAAGATATTACCACCTATAGTAATAGTGGGTACCTCAATATCCTTCATCATGAAACAAAGGTTTGCATTCTCCCTTGAACTCTCTTCCCCACTTGAAGGTGGTGATGACTCACTTTGTGGATGATGAGGAGGTGAGCTTGGTCTTAGGACAATCGCTCTCCAAGTGTCCGGGATTGTTGCATTGGAAGCACATGATTCTATTTTTGCCCTTCTTCTTCTTGAGAGGCTTTCCCATTAGCTCCATCAACATCCGTCCGAGATGAATCATATCTTTGTGGTACTCGGATCCTTCATTCTCCGATGATGATGATGATGATGATGATGTCCTATCACCAAATGATGCTTTTAAGACAATATTCTTGCCTTTGGGGGCATCTTCCTCATCGGTCATGAGGGAACCAATGAGTTCGGTGATCTTCATGGTGCCAAGACTCTTGGCCTCCATGATAGCAAACCCCTTTGGCTCCCATGCTTTGGGAAGTGATCGAAGAAACTTCCTCACTTTTTCTTCCTCTTGTATGACCCTTCCAAGGTTAGTTAAAGCATTGACAATATTTTGAAAATGGGTATACATTTGATCTATGTTCTCATGAGTATGCATTTTAAAGAGTTCATAGTCATGCATAAGCAAATTTATTTTGGACTCTTTAACTTGGGAAGTTCCCTCATGGGTAGTTTCTAAATCTTGCCAAATATCAAAAACAGATTTACAACATTATATTCTATTGAACTCATTTATAGATAAACCATAATGTAATGCATTCACTGCTTTGGCAATTGAATTAAACAATTTAATCTCTTCTCGAGACCAATCATCCATGTTCATGGAGGGTAGCTCATAATTAACATGAATAGTTCTCCAAGCATCTAATCCTAGGAATTGCCAGAAAATACTCATCCTAGTTTTCCAATAGGGATAATTGTTTCCATCAAAAAGAGGTGGTGCATGAGTTGAAAACCCTTGACCTAGTGTGATACTAGAATCCATAAGTGTAGGTTAGATGGTTAAACCTATTTCAACAATCTTGCTCTCATACTAATTCTTGAGTGACTACCCACACTAGAAAGTGGGGTTGAATAGTGTTGGTTTAATTTTAACTTCAATTCAATTTTTTTTAAATCAATTTCGACTTCAACCGAAACTAAGTACAACTAAATGATATTCGTTAGCAAGTATGAAAAGCAATTATAAGCAATCAAACAAGGCAATGCAAACACAAGAGATTATAGTGGTTCGGCCAACACCGCCTACTCTACTATCTTGGCTCCCCACCATGGATTTCTAACCAACTCCTTTATCGATAATGTGTTTCCCTTTGAATACAGTCGAGGACTCACTTCTCAACTCTTTGAGAATGCTTCACACCTATTCTCCTAGGCAAAACACAATTCTACAAAGGAAACCCTAAGTTATTTAACCTAGCACACCTAACAAGCTAACAATGGAAACCTAGTTTAGTAACAAGAAAAATAACAACAAATGAGCTAATAATTAAACCACACAAGTGAGCTCTGTTGCAAAGTCTTCAAAGCCTCCAACTCGTGAAGATGTAGAGCTCGAAGTGAAGCCGGAGATGAGGCAAAAAGAATGCTTCGAGTTGATGAACGATCGTCGAAGCTTGCACGATGAAATCCACTTGTGATGGCTCAAGAACACTCTAGGAGATCTTCAATGAATGGCTAAGAGGCTCTTAGAAGGCTGCTGAGGGGTATTTATAACCCCTCACTTGGCAGCTCCACCCAACGGGCATTTTTTTGCCCGATGGGGACTCCCGGTCACTTGTCGGCCGATCGTTGATCGACCGACTGATCGACCGCCCAAGCAACGACGGTAATCTGCCACGTTTGGGCACACTTCGATCGACCAAATTGGCTACTGCCAATTTTTGGCTTCATTCGGTCCACCAAACCTGGGCTAAGACTATTTCTTGGAGTCTTCTTCTTGCGCGCTTCGCTTTCGGGTTCTGTTACCAAGTCTTGACTTGGATAATATTAGAATTAGGCTTGGGATATATACCTAGAGACATATTATATGAATTCTATTTATAACTCTAGATTTTCTACTCGATCTATGACAGAGACATTTTTGTCGATTCTTGTTTTTCACCGAATGAACTTCCCACGCATATCGTAACCTCAACCTGAGATCAAACACTTGATGAACTCATTAGAATAAGTTTGTTATCATCAAAATCAAGATGATGACCAAGGTTGAAAACCTTAGGCCAACACATTGGTATTCACATGATTGTGGTATTCATTCCATATTCAGTTTGCATAGGTTGGTAGGCTTCGGAGTACGGACGTGTACTCCGACCGAATTTTGGGGTGTGATAGATGTTCTTTAATAATAATATTAAGAATAATGTAAGTTACATAAAAATAGTTAATGCTATTTTTTATATCATATATAAAGAAAAACCGCACCAATTATGATTAAATAATATGATTAATTTAGAAGACTAAATCTTAAAAATTTGACATTTAAATATATGCATATGAAAACTTTAATAAAATATCTATAATAATTATAATAACATATATTCTAGATTGGCTAATGTATGTTAATCCATGTTTGAACGATGATATTATTCCCTTATGTCATTATGTGTGCATACTTTGCTTCAAAGTCAATCATTTATTGTGTTTATACAAAAATTAGATTTCATGAATTTCAACTGAAAGCCTATAAAACACGTTCCAATTATGATGTTCTTTATACTCCGGCCGGTCACGTGACCGTGGATTTTGGGGCGTGATAGATGTTCTTTAATAATAATATTAAGAATAATGCAAGTTACACAAAAGTAGTTAATGCTATTATTCAAATCATATATAAAGAAAAACTGCACCAATTATGATTAAATAATATGATTAAGTTAGAAGACTAAATCTTAAAAATTCAACATGTAAATATATGCATATGAAAAATTTAATAAAATATCTATAATAATATAATAACATATATTCTAGATTGGCAAATGTGTGTTAATCCATGTTTGAACAGTGGTATTATTCCCTTATCTTATTATGTGTGCATACTTTGCTTCAAAGTCTATCATTTATTGTGTTTGTACAAAAATTAGATTTCATAAATTTTAACTGAAAGCCTATAAAACACGTTCCTGGTATTATAGGCTTGCTTTGCGTTAACACAACTATTCTATATTTATATTACCCAAATAGAGGGATATTGAGTCATTGAAAATAGAAATAATCTTTTGACTAAAACACTTGATCAACATGGATGCAAGGAGCCTTTTTCTAAGTCTATTCACTCTTCTTTTCTTCTTATCTATGTCACTCATTTCATCTCCAGTAGTAGCGACTTGTGAGATCGCTCCTACATCACCAACAAATTCTGATGAGTTGATTTTACAGATTCCCGATTATGAGATGGATGTCCAGAGACATTAATCCATTCTTCAGGACGAAAAAAACATAACCTGTAACGTGATGATCAATCATAGATATCAAACAGTATCAAAAAAATCTCAACAACCAATATTTATTCTACACAATTCAGAGATATCAGATAGTACCAAAAAATTTCAATTCTCTTGAGTTAGTGTTGAGTGCTTATTCAGTTAGTGGGAGGAAGAGAACAGAGAGTGTCAGAATGAGACTTAGAGAAGTAATAGGTTTTGTATGCCTTTTAGAAGATAAGGCCTCCAAGGAAAATCAGTGGCATACAATTTGGTTTAGATTAGTTACAATCAAAACTTAGAAGAAACAATAAATTAAGGACTAGTCAATCAAAACTTAGAAGAAACAACAAATTCAGGTTTATGGTCTGTGCATACTAGTGAAGTGCATAAGTTGCTTGTCCAAGAGGGGGATGCTAGAATACAAGACATAAATTGAGTTCGCCATGTAAAATAATTATGACCCACTATTAAAGTTACTTCAATTATACCCTTATTTTATTAAAAAGTCTTATGCCCTTTTATTTGAGAAAGGATGCAATTTCAAATATAGGAGTGTAATTTCAAATGAGGGGTATGTGGCTTTTTAAAAGGGTGCAATAAGTGGATATGTGTCTCTTGAAGAGTTATTCCATCATTCTATAAATATCATCTTCTTTGATGGAAAGAAGATGTAAGTTTTTTGTGAAAATAAGTGAAGGCAAGAGGGTCTCTAGTTTACAAGTGAAGTTTGTGATTCCCATTAATTCCAAACATTGTGGTCTTGGATAGACTACAAAAAGTTTCTACACATGTTGGTGCTTGGACGCACGGTATCATACTATGGCCAGAGGTATGTTCTTGGTGTTCTTCCACATTTAATTATTAATGTAGTATTTCCTACATTTGGTATCAGAGCATTAAAATCTCTGGTCTAGTTATTTATGAAATTTCGCATTTGGTGCTACTGCTTGTCCTGTAGCCGGAGCCACGAATCATAGCCATGATGGGTGGCATGCATGCATGCATACGGCATTGTTGTCCATGTGTGCATCTGGGGATGCTCTTCCAGTGAGGTCAACGTACTTGACGACGTGGTCGATGTCTTCTTCTCACAATCGACATTCTGGTGCAGTCTATTTGGTGGACATAAAGCCGACGGCTAATTGTCCATGAGGAGAGGCTGCTTGTGTCAACATGCACACAGAGAAGAGTCAAGGACGAGCGGCTTCAGCGTAAGAGAAGATCTTCTTGTTGGCCTAAGGTTTTCAACCTTGGTCTTAATCTTGGTGTTGATGATAACAAACATGGAACTAATGAATTCATGGAGAAATATTTTCAGGTTCTAAGTCGGTTAGCGCATGACATCCCCGATCGAAAAAATCAAAAAAATTAGAAAAATAGGAGAAAAAAGACAAGTATAGGTTGGGTCTCAACCTTACATATGCTTACTCACGGGCATGACTGAATAACCAATCAAATAATTCTCGTTAGGATTGTTCTTCTTTCATGCAGTAGGTTGGTTGATGACGAATATGTTTTATCATCTAAAGCTCTCAGCTAAGTCAAAGTTGGTCCTCTAAAGTTCTCAGCTTACGTCCAAGAAATCTTTACAGAGTAGTCATCAATATCCATGCTAAGTAAAAAAGAGGGGGCAATCAGCGTACTAGGAATTTTTGTCTAGATAACCAAGGAGAAAAATAAGATTGAATGATCTTATAGTCATGTCTATCATGAAATTTGGGTAAATAGCTGAAAGGTTGAGACTACACCTTTAATTGAGAAGGTCCATGCTATGCAAGCTAAATTTTAGTAGGACATCTCATTTTAGGTGTGGAATCTGTTCCGAAGATCTTGATTTCAGTTCTTTAATATCAAACACATGTTTATCTCTTTCTTGATTACTTTCTCTAATCAATAGCATCATCACAACATCCTTTAAATTGTGTTTATTTTTTTGTATCGGAAACTGTTGCTTGTTTTCTTCTATATATTCTTGATTATATAGTTTAGAGTTAGATTAAGAAAACGGAAGCAATTGAGTAACTAGGCAATAGACACACAGGTTTATTGTGTGTGAAGAATGTGATCAGGTTTAGTTCTGAAATGTTTAAATTTATATTTATTGAGTTATGTTTTAAAGTTTAAACCTATGTTTATTGAAAAGGAAACAAAATTTAATGTTATATATTGGTCGACATCACTAATCACATTATATATGTAGATCTCGCGAGCCTCAGACTATCGTTCTAGGGCTCATCGAGCAAGACTAGCTTCGCCGCCGCCGTCCCCCGAGATAGCTGCGAACCCTACCACCACAACCACCACCACCACCAGCCGAGACATCAGGACCTTCAACGTCTGCAGTTCCACCACCACCACCATTGGCCTCAGAGGCTCAAAGTCGTCGTAGGCCTCGTGGGCCTAATCGGGGGCTTATGTACCATCATCGACCGACTAGCATAGGTTGACATGGTACAGAATCATTGAGGAATTTAGAGGGTTTAGAAAGCATAGGTTGATAGGGTCAATCCTGGTACACTGATAAAATTGCTTTACTGTAATTTAGCATATGTGTTATTTTAACGTGGCTTCTTTTATCTAAAGCTTTACTTTAATTTATAATGGAGCAGTACAATTCACCTTCTTGTAATGAAGGTGGCTTGCTGCTTCCCTTGTTAGGAGGGGAAGCTGTGATTGGAAAAAAAAGAGAGACAAGGAAGAACAGGGCCCATTCTAGCCAACAATTTTCTTTGGTCTACCAAACACAGGGAGGGACACCACTTGCTTTACTCTTGCCTCTTTAATCATATGCACATTGGACCCAAACTTTGAAGTTTCATTCAACTGGAAGGGGTTTCATCATTGCAGCATCCACTGCTTTATTTACCATGTGCTCTTGTAGACCCACCGAGAGGATCAAGTTCATAGATGAACAGATTATGTTGGCCTTCTTACAAGTTACAAGGAATTCTCTTGATAACTAGCAATACATCCTTGTAAATATTTTATAACAATCCCTACTATATTTTTTCTTAATCCATTTCAGCAACAATCCTACTACTTCTGTTTGATATCAGTTCACAGCCCACACTAATGTGTTGTATTAGAGCTGAGAACTTTTATATATGAGAACTCTTGCCAATGTATATTTCTAACATCTACTTTTGCTCACTACAAGAAATACTACATTTCCTGGGGGCCGCGACCCCGATTAAAACTAGCCAAGGCCCCCAATAAAACCTTTTAGTGAGGGCCTCCCTGCCCCCAAATGTCATCAAGAAATCCGACCTTTACCGAAGGTTAGCGAGTGGCCCCCGTAAAATATATCTTTTCCGAGGGGCCGCGGCACCCGGGAAATATATCTTTCCTAGGTCCGCGGCCCCCGGGAAAAGTATCTTTTGTCGAGAGCCGACATCCTCAGGAATGATACTACATTACGCAAAACATTAAGAAAGTCTAATTGCGAAGGAAAATAGTGAACTAACTTAAAACACTTCATTTTGTTCATTCATCTAACAATAGAACACTAGTTTCTTGAAACAGGCTCAAAGATTTGAAACACCGGATGAACATAAATAAGCTAGGAAAGAATCATGAGATGCCAAGTATATTAATGTCACGTCCCGACTCAGGGTATGCGTGACCGGCCAGGGTACGAGTCAGTACCCCAAAGCTTACCCTATGCACTGACCAACAATTCATAGAACAATAACCACAGTAACATCAAGTCGAAAACAAAAGCAAGAATACCAACTTTATTAACTGTTCGAAATCAGTTTAATCAGACCATGTTCTAAATCATCACAAGTTTTAAATAATATCCAAAGGTTTTCCAAATAAAACATCTAAAAGTTTTTACAGAAATAATATAGTGCATACATGATACACCAACTCTATTAGACACGACTACGACTAACAACTGCCAGCTATGAGATCTGCACCCACGCCTGCTCTCCAGCACGCCATGCCACCAAGCCGTACCTCACTGGTCGGGCTCTACAAAACAACAATAAAGGAAATCGAGAGTTCACGAGGAACTCAGTGAGCAATTCTTTCGAACCTCCACTCAAAACCTCGGCAATAACATATATAAGGAATTTATATAAAATCACATCCCAGAAGTAATAAGTTTGCCAATACAGAGGAATGGATGAACCGGCCTCTCGGGCCCATATCCATGATAATAGCTCGGCCAATAATGGCCTAAAATATATATGGAAGGTTCAATTCTTCCTTCTACGTAACCCGGCCGGTCGACCTACTCAAACCAGCCCCTACGAGTTTCTCAATTAGGAACCTTTATAATTCGGATCCGTCAAGTAGGATGGCCACTAGCTTCAAAGATCCTCCAGGTTAGGGATGGCTAGTCCCACCCACTCGAGTCTACCGTCAGCGTGGCCCACTAACAAAATCTCAAGACCCTCCGCCAGTCGGGTCTAACACCTAGCGGGCCCGCTGGTGTAATCTCAAGACGCTATAAACCGCTGAGTCATGTGATAGCCATTCGGCTAATGACACTTCTCAGTAGACCATCTGAACCACAACCAGAACCCGGTTGTGCAAGTTTTCCTATATTTTGTTTTCCGGGCATTGCCCATGTCCGACCCTACTCCTAGGGTCATATTGTTTCCCTAGGTAGAACCTAGTAAGTGTATCTTTTATCTAGGTTAAATGTCACCACTAGATATCTAAACCATTCTTTCAAGATTGATCGAACTTGCCGACTATAGAAGAGCACTCGGCTTACCATTGTCAACGGCAGTTACCAAATTTAATCATGAGTAACAACATCATGAGGAAACCGAATTAAAGAGGTAAATAATTCATTGATTAAACCAATAAGGAACATGCAATAAACATAGCAACAATTTAACATGATATAAGAAATTTAATGAAACCTTTCCTTGGATGCATGTACCATAACCATCATGTCCATATGGGCATTAGCAAGAACATTTCCATACTCATGAGAATGTAGATTAAAATTACTATCAATTAACAAGATGAACAGTAAACATATAATTTAAATTGAACCTAACATTCAGCATGAAAATGAGAATTTAGACGACATAACGTGAGATCCAGCGAATCGATTTGAATAGCCCCAAATTCCATCCCCTTTCCACGGCTCGGCCGACTCAAGTAAGGTAATAACCTGCTAGGCTGAACCCCCTAGGGGTGGTAAACATGATTGCGGCGTCAACACGAATATCGATCCAAAAGTCTAAAACATATCGAACACAAGACAATATGCGGGATGCAAGACGAGCGAGGAAATTGGGGAAAATTTCGGCATGACCTTTCCCCTTTTTCCTCTACTCGGCCAGCCCTCAAAAATGAGAAATCAACATGTTTTAAAACACAAGATCATAGTATAAACAACAATTAAAGTTCTAACAAGAAGAAAATCGTCGATCGGCAACACTCGCGAAGGAAAACCCGATTCCAAAACTTGTAGGGCCGGCCACCCGCTTTCCATCAAAAACTACACTAACCACTCACCATGATCGGATCACGATGAAGCCTTGATGAAGACGAGCTCCAATCTCCTTGAGCGTCGACGTGAACTTGGCGCCGACAAGTTCTCCACTCTCTTCCTCTCTCTCCCTTTTGCTCGGGCTGCGTGCGACTCTCTCCTTGAGCCGCACGGCTGTCTTGGGTGAGGGGTTTTATCTCCCCTCATCCAATGACTCATTTACCCCTCATTCACTTACTCACCCCTCTATGCGACTCCACCTAACCTGGTTCGAGTCCCGACTCTATCCGCGGACTAAACTCATACCAAACTTGAGTCAAACAATATGTTCATCCACTCAAACACTAACACTTTGATATGACATAAATAAATTTTACCTGCTATTCGAGGCGATCACGCTACTCGACCCGGCTAGCTCCTGACTCGATGGGCTGCACCATGAGAAATTTTATATTGGGAAACCCCGGGTATTACAACCTTCCCCCCTTAAGGGAAATTCGTCCTCGGATTTTGTTGGGTTACAAGGACTTACCGACTCTTCAAACAAGGAAGGATAGCGCTCTCTCATGTCCCGCTCTACCTCCCAAGTGGCCTCTTGCCCGTAGTGGTGCTCCCACCTAACTTTTACCAAGGGAATCTCCTTGGACCTCAGCTTCCTGATCTGCCTGCCAAGTATCTCCACTGGCCTCTCCTCATACGAGACCGCCATGTCCACCACAACCACAATCGGCTCTATCACATGGGATTCATCCTTCACATACCTCCAGAGCATCGACACATGGAAAACTAGATGAACTCTGCTCAGACGAGGAGGCAAGGCTAGTTCGTAAGCCACCATGCCCCTTTGCTTGAAAATAGGGAAAGGCCCAATGAACCTAGGGCTCAACTTTCCTTTCTTCCCAAATCAGAGCACCCCTTTCATAAGAGAAACCTTGAGGAATACCATGTCGCCCTTAGCAAACTCCAACTCTCTGGCTTTCTTATCGGTATACATTTTCTGGCGACTCTGAGCCACCAACAACCTTTCTTTTATCAACTGCACCTTCTTCACCGCCTCCTCAACCAAGTCCGGACCAACCAGGAGAGTCTCTCCTATCTCAAACTGGCCCACAGGAGACCTATACTGCCGCCCGTATAATGCCTCAAAGGGAGCCATGCCAATGCTACTGCGATAACTATTGTTGTAGGCGAACTCAATCAACTGCAGGTGTTTCTCCTAACTGCCTGCTAGGTCCAAAACACAGGCCCTCAGCATATCTTCCTAGGTTTGGATGGTTCTCTCAGACTGTCCGTCTGTCTGCGGATGGAAAGCCGTGTTGAAACGCACTTAAGTGCCCAAGGCATCTTGGAAGGACTGCCAAAACCGGGCTGTGAACTGGGTACCTCGATCTGATATGATCATCACTAGGGGTACCATGGTAAGCCATAATCCTGTCTAGAAATAGTCGGGCGTACTGTTCCGCAGAAAAGGAAGTCTTCAATGGAATGAAGTGCGCAGTCTTGGTCAACCAGTCCACTACCACCCAAATGGAGTCAAAGTCGCCTTTTGACTTAGGCAACCCGGTCACCAGGTCCATGGTGATTTTCTCCCACTTCCACTCAAGCACTTCGAGGTTTTACAGCAGTCCCTCGAGCTTCAGATGTTCGGCCTTTACCTGCTGGCACACCAGACATTTGGATACAAACTCTGCTACCTCTCTTTTCATGCCCTTCCACTAGTAGTGCTGCCTTAAATCTCGGTACATTTTTGTGGCCCCCGGATGCATTGTATAAGTGGAACGATGACCTCACTCCAGGACTTGTCTGCGCACCACTGCCATATCTGGCACCACAATTCGATCTTTGAACCACAGCACACCCTCTCTGTCCAATCTGAACCCATTCTCTGCATCGCCTCTCTGCTCTAAGTCCTTCGTCAGCGCACAAAAGGCGTCCTCTCCCTGCGCGGCACGCAACATACCAACCAGTGTAGATTGTACCCGCAGGTGTGCCACCAGGGCAACTAAAGCTAACACTGTCAAGGTTGTACCCCCATCCAGGCACAACTCCAGCTCTCGAGGTAAAGGCCTCTGCTTGATTTCCAGGTGAGCCAAACTGCCCATGGATTTTCTGCTTAGAGTGTCTGCTACCACATTGGCTTTCCCCGGGTGGTACATAATGGTGCAGTCATAATCTTTTAGGAGCTCCAGCCACCTCCTCTGCCTGAGGTTCAACTCCTTTTGGGTAAGCAAGTACTACTCTTGTGATCCGTATAGATCTCGCAAGTCTCCCCGTACATATAGTGCTGCCAGAACTTCAGTGCAAAAACCACCGCCGCTAGCTCTAGGTCATGCGTCGGATAGTTCTTTTCATAAACCATCAGTTGACGGGACGCATAAGCTATGACTCTACCAAACTGCATCAAAATGCAGCCTAGGCCAACCCGAGAGGCATCACAGTAAACCACAAACCCTCCTGAGCCGGAAGGTACGGCCAATACGGGTGCCGACGTCAAGCATTCCTTGAGCTTTTGAAAGCTCGCCTCACACTTGCCATCCCAATCAAATTTGACCTTTTTCTGGGTCAACCGAGTCAAAGGGGCTGCAATCCTGGAGATCTTCTCTACGAACTTTTGATAATACCCGGCCAACCCAAGAAAACTACAGACCTCAGTTACGTTGGTTGGCCGCCTCAACTTCTGCACCACCTCCACCTTTGCAGGGTAAACCCTTATCCCTTCCTTGGACACCACATGGCCCAAGAACCCCACACTTTCCAACTAGAATTTACACTTGGAGAATTTAGCAAAAAACCGGTGCTCTCTAAGGGTTTCCAGGATCATCCTCAAGTGTTCGGAGTGTTCCTCCTCACTCTTGGAGTATACCAAGATGTCGTCAATGAAGACAATCACAAAACCATCTAGGTACTCCTTGAATACCCTGTTCATCATGTCGATGAAGGCAGCAAGTGCATTGGTCAGGCCAAAAGACATCATTAGGAACTCGTAGTGTCCATAGCGAGTCCTGAAGGCAGTTATAGGTACATCGCAGTCTCGGATTCTCAGTCGGTGGTATCCGGACCTTAAGTCTATCTTCGAAAACCATCGTGCACCCTGCAGTTGGACAAATAAATCGTCTATGCTCAACAATGGGTAACGATTCTTGACTGTCACCTTGCTCAGCTGCCTATAGTCGATGCACATGCACATCGACCCATCCTTCTTCTTCACGAAGAGTACCGGGGCATCCCACGGTGAGACACTCGGCCAGATGAAACCTAGGTCCACCATCTCCTGCAGTTGCACTTTCAGCTCCCTGAGTTTGGCTGGCGCCATCCTATAGGGTGGGATGGAGATCGACTTTACCCTGGGCTGCAGATTAATGTAGAAATCCACTTCCCTCCTGGGCGGCAATCCCGGCAGCTCCTCGGGAAATACATCGGGGAACTCGCAGACTACCTGAGTACCACTGATATCCCCTGCCGCATCTCCCTATTCCTCTGCCACAGATACAAAGGCTATAAAGGATTGGCACCCCCCCTGAAGTAGTTTACTAGCCTTAAGGGTAGAGATGACCCCAATCGGCTCGCTTCTTTCCTCTCCTTATAAGCTGAACTGTGGCAACCCGAGCTTGTTGAACATGACTGTCTTAGCCCTATACTCCAGCAACGCAAAGTGCTCTGCCAGCCAATCCATGCCGAGAAAGACATCAAGTTCAAGCATGGGCAGGAGTGTCAAATCTGCCCCCAACGCATGGCCGCAGATGATCACTTCGTAGTCTTGAAAAATTGATTTGGCTAAGATTGCCTCGCCCGTAGGCGTTGATACTAGAAATGGCCCATCGAGTAAAGAAGGTGTTGCAGGTAACTCAGCCGCAAATTTGGCAGACACAAATTTGGCAGCCGCAAGAATGGTGAGTTCAAAAGAACTCAGTGAGTGGTCGTTCGGCCATCACCAAGCTAAACCACATGAAAAAATACATTAAATAATTTAATGCTCATTCAACTGATATGAAACATAACAATGATTTGCATTAGTCATCTCGTGCGCTACATGCACCACTCGGCCCGATCCGGCCCAAATGATCCAACCTCAAAATAATCGCCTACAACTCGCAGGTTGCTCACTAGGCTGGCCACCCTAGCGAACTCCCTGCCTTGGGCTCACTGAGCTAGGAAGGACCTCTAGTATCAGTGCCCAAAACTTGGTCGGGAAAGGCCCTCCGAATAATGCCACTCGGGTCAGTCGTCGGCGTGGCTCACCGACGTATATCTCGACCCTGAATCAACTCGTGCGCACTGAACACCACTCGGCCATCACATGTACATCCACAAACATGCCCACTAAGTGGACTAATGTACATATCTATAAAGAGGTGGATTACTCGAGTAGATACGACATAATGTAGATTTCTCAGTGCTCGCTCAGTAGCACCCGCTCAGCCACCACTCTGCCCAATTCATTATTCACCGCCATATCACCCAACGTTAACACCTCAATAGTTTACTTTACCATTTTCTATTCAATGGAATTTAACATCCGTGGCAGGTCGTCATGTAGCGAAAATGCCAACATACTGTCGAATAGTTTTCGCACGACGTACCTTTCCGCCACCGCCATTTCTCGTTCGAAATCTCATCCGAACTCGCAAAAAGTCCCAAACAAAGTAAAGGGATGCTATATCTGCCATATCTCAAATTTCTATTTTACGCAAGCATCGTGCAAATTTTAGCCTAGTATAGTGTGACTTTCCTTCATTTTCATCCGAGAGCTTATACTCTCTCGCGAGGGTGGAAATAACCAATTAACCTGTCGAATAATTTGCTGTATAAAGGCACTGGATTCTTCACCACAATACTGATTTCATTCTACAATCTGGTGACCCAAATTATCTCAGCAGTTGCCTCAGATAAAGCTCTTGATTCACTTTCTGCACTTGACCTACTAACTGTGCTTTATTTTTTGCATTTCCAGATAACTAATGTTGCACCAAACTTCACCAAATAATGATCTGCAAGTCATTCCACAACTTCCCCAGTCAGCATCACTATATCCTGTCACCAAATAAGGATTATCAACAGGGTAAAAGAGGCCCAAATCAGGTTCCTTTTTCAAATATTTTAATATCCTTATTGCTGCCATGAAATGTAATACCCGCGAAATTTATTAAATTTTGTGTATTGGCTTCAGCGGGATGAGCGCGATGCATAACGACGCGTGCATAGTTAATCGCAGTTGGGCGTGAATTGAGGTGAGACCCTTGCTCAACCTAAATTACTTAAATTAGAATTAAATTTGTGTCAAGTTTGAGTTGGGCTCGAGCCGAATCCGAGAGTGCAATCAGAGATCGAATCCAACTCGTTTTGAGAAAGTTGGGTCAAGTTAAGTGATGAGGGGCAAATTGATAATTTGTGCAAAAAAAAATAATTAGAGTCACTTGAGGCGTACGGCTCCAAGGAAGAGCGACACGCTACCCAATGAGGCGAGAGGGAGAGGGTTGATCCGGAGAAGAAATCGGCCGGAGATCGGAGCCTTGCAGGATTGGATTCGACGCAGTTCTTCTTCATCGTCTTCCTTGTCCTTATCCCAATCCTAGGTGAGTAGTTTTGGGGCTAATTTTCATTGGGATTAATGGATTTTGTAGAGAAGAAGATACTGGGTTTTTCTTTGAAATTTGTTGTTTCGATCAGTTTTGATTCGGTAATCATGATTCAATAATCTCTACCTGTTGAGTCCTTTGGTGTATGTTCTTGTGAAGTGAGGACCGATTTGTGTAGAATATAATATCCACACATGTGTTTCTTTAAAATGTTGACTTCTTTGGTTCTACGAACGTGTACGGAACCACATGTACATCATAGATTTACTGCAATTGCAACAAATCTTACTAAGTGCTTATGTGTTAGTGCAAATTTCTGAACCTGGGTGCAGTAGTTTTCTACGGACACGAAAGAAATAAATGAGTGGAAATTTATCTATACATATAATCTTGTTTATACCATAAATTTCCGGCTGTACTGTAGGGTGTTAAGGCTGAAATTTTATATGTTACGATGCTGAAATTACCTAGTTAAGTGATGCTGAAATTGATGTATATAAATGTGCAGAAATTTTATTGAATTGAGATGTATATGTATGCTGAATATGGTAGTTCAAACACTACAACACAATTAGGCTATAGAAACACATAATTAGAGACTAATTAGAGTTTTTGTTTCTAATTCTTCCCATTAGAAACTAATAAAGAATGTCTCAATAGTTAATTTTATTTGTCTCTAATACTTCACTTTTAGATGTTAATTGTTAATTAGTCCCTTTATGATATGTATTATTTGCCTCTATTGTATTGAATAAAAATATTTTTTATATTTAAATTTAAATAATAATAATAATAATAATATTTAAACGTAATATTTAACATAAATGATAAATTTACCATTACAATAAATTTAACATAATATTTCACATAATTTTAATTTTAATTTTAATTTTTAAATCATAAATTTAACTTAAATAATAAATTTATCTATACATTTTTTACTTTTGATTAGTTAAATATTATGTCTCTTATTATTTCCATTACATATTAATAATATATAGATAGTCAACACTTGTCCTAGTTAATATTAATCTGACTTTAACTTTAAATGAGGCAATCTTACCCTAACTTTATTTCAATTACATATTAACTGGCAAGTATCAATCTTACCCTAACTTTATTACCCTAACTTTACACGTGGCAAGTATAAATCTCTAATTTATAATCAATTTATTGCCGCTGGTTCTCTCTATTGCCACTTTGTTAGGTTATTTTTCAAAAAAAATACCCTGTTCCCTGATCTCTCCCTCATTTACACTTAAAACTAAAATCCTACCCTGTTACTTCCCATTGTCTGCGCCTATGTTGACCCCAATCTCTCCCTCCCGTCTCCTATGTTGTCCGCAACTTCCGTGAGACCGTGACTGATCCCAATCTCTCCCTCGGCGGAATCTGGTTCGCGACTCCCCATCTCCATTGTCTACTTCCCGTCGCCAGGATTGGATATCCATTCTCCATCTGCACGTCGGCCTACTTGCTTCTCCATCTCCTCGCTGGTATTGAATCTCGCCTTCCCATGTTTTTCGCTGCTACTTGTTATTGCTAAAAACTCCACATCTGTCGGATCTCCATTCTACCAATTTTTCGCCTTCCCAAGTTTTTCACCTATATTGATCTCCATTCTAAGTTTCCGCTGCTTCTTCATCTATGGGTTTTGGATATGTTCCTTTCCGCACCTTTTTCTCACCCCTTTTATAATTGCATGTGATGCTCCTTTACTCTTCCATTGCATGAACAAGGTTACAATTAACAGGCAAGTTAATTGTGAGAAGAAGACGTTATTGTCTTTGTTTTGCTTCTGTTGTACCAAACTCATAAGAGGTATTTGAATATTGCTCTTTCTTATTGGCTCATAACATGAATATTCCTCTTCTAAGTATAATATGATAGAAGAATATTGCTTATGTTGTTTTCTATCAATGATTACCTTATTATTAGCAATGCAGCACCTTATTATATTGTCCCTTATTATTAGCATTGCCAGTGCCTTATTATATTTTCCTACTGAGACAACCTTAAATTTTAGGACAGTATGAAGGCACTGTTTATTTCTGCACTAATTGTCCTCTTGTTCTTTTGACAATTGTTATCCACAAGAAAAACACTCAGCAGCTAACCAAATTATTTGATTAGGTATTAGAAACCTTTAGTCTTTTATTGTAATGGTAAGAATACTGGATAAGCAGTTGGAGCATAGCAGAAAAGATGACAAGTGCTAGAACTTTTGCTTTTTAAACTTCATTTGTTGGTAGAAAAAATATGAGATTTTCTTACTCTATGTTAAACAGTGGAAGATTATTAAATGAAGGAAAGAAAAGAAAGTTGATATTAGACATTCATGAAAAGCTGTTAAGACATTAAGAAAATTGATAGTAGACAATCACGAAAACCTGTTAAAACATTTGCCTCTCGTACAACGGTGTACAACGGTACAAGTTACCTTTTACCTGCTTAGTTGCACTGCCATTCTCCTTTGCCATATTAAGTTGATTTTAGATACAGCCAGGGGAATGTCCATGTCAATAAAGCATCTGTCTTAAAATAATCCGTTGGTCCAGGAACTCTATCCAGGTTGTCAAAGTCATTCGAAGTTTTCCTTCATCATCCAATTATTCCTCATTAAATGTGTTGGGAAGTGGTCTAATAAATCATTTACAATGTTGCTTGAGTTACTGAGAGAAGTACTTCCAGAAGGTGATACAATGCCAAATTCTTACTATGAAACCAAGAAGTACATTAGAGAGTTGGGCCTTAGTTATGAGAAAATTGATGCTTGTCCCAACGATTGTATGTTATATTGGAAAGACCATGCCGATGACTCTGAATGCTGCACTTGTGGTGAATCGAGATGAGACAAGAACTTAGATGGTCAAAAAAAGACGTCGAAGTCCAAATCTCAAAATGTGTCGCAAAAAGTCTTGCGCTATTTTCCACTTAAACAACGACTTCAACGGTTGTTTATGTCATCTAAAATTGTGTCCTTCATGAGGTGGCATGAGGAGTCCCGCACTAAAGATACACTTCTAAGGCATCCAGTAGACTCTCCGGCTTGGAAGAATTTCGATCATCTAAATGGTCATTTTGCGTCAGATCCTTGTAATGTTATGCTCGGCTTAGCTGCTGATGGATTTAACCCATTCAGGACATTAAGTGTTGTACATAGTACATGGCCGGTTGTCTTAACACCGTATAATCTACCACCATGGATGTGCATGAAACAATCTTATATGTTTCTGACATTACTGATTCCTGGACCTTCAGCCCCAGGAAATGATATTGACATCTATCTCCAACCCCTAATTGAGGAATTGAAAGATCTTTGGGAGAATGGTGTGGAAACTTACGATGTGTCTAAAAAGGAGAACTTACTATGCGGGCTACGGTTTTATGGACTATAAGTGATATTCCTAGCTATTCTAATCTGTCAGGCTGGAGTACTAAAGGCCAATTTGCATGTCCTTCTTGTCATAAGTATACTAACTCTAAATGGCTGAAACATGGTAGAAAATTTTGTTATATGTGTCACCGACGTTTCTTGCCGCATGGCCAAGTGTTTCGGTGCCAGAAAAGATCTTTTGACAATAATCAAGACTTCAGGGTTGCGCCCAGACTACTTTCTGGGTCAGAAGTTTTGAATGAATTAGAAGGACACGATATTACACTAAAGGGGTTTAGTGGTCGCTCGTAAGATTCGAATAGAAGTTGTTCTATAGGATCCAACTCTCCGTTATGCACAACTCACTACTGGCTTAGTGTGGGGCCCAATGGCGCACACACGACAGGTTAACCTCGTAACGGACCTTATGAGGTAAAGTCCGAATGCGGCCCTATATGTAGGCGAAATGGCGACACTAGAGGGGGGGTGAATAGTGTGTTTACTAAATAATTAGCCTAAATTCGATTTTAATCATTTCTTGATCAGTTTAGATAATTTGTAATTTAATGATTGGGTGCGAAAGCACTAAATAATTAAGCAATTAAAAACAAACAATAACGCAATGCAAACACGTTAATTTATAGTGGTTCAGCCCCAATGCTTACTCCACTACCTAAGCACCCCGATTAGGATTTCCAAACTAGCTTTACTAGATTAATACTCGTTTCCCTTACATAGAGGACTTTGACTCGAAGAGTCTCACTCTCGACCTAAGGTACTTCCACACCTGGAAGTCTCGACCTTCTTATCGAGAGCACTCTTCCACCTGAACCCTAAGGGACAACTTGACTAATCCTAGTAACAACTAATTTTACATAAGTGGCTTTACACCTAACACCAAGTAACCACTTATACCCACATGACCTAACAGCCTAGGTCTTACAAACTCAACTTCAAAGAAACGATAAATTAACAGTTAAAAATACAAGTGAAAAGAGCTTAAGATAAAACCAAGATTATCTACTATTTTCCAAGCCTTGTAGCCTCCAACTCGCTAGTGAATGTGCTTTGAGTCGAAGCAGAGTTGAAGTAGTTGGCGTTTGAAGACGAACTCGACAGAAGAACAAAGCGCACTGCAATCGATCTTTGGAAGGCGTAAATCCCTTCTTAAATGCTCAATAAAATCTTTAAGATTAAGGGAAGAAGTTTAAAAGAAGTAGATGAAGGTATATTTATACCCTCATGAAGAAACGATAGCTCAACGGATAGTTTTCTATCCATTGCAGGCCGCCGGTCGATTGATTGGCCAATCGATCGGTTATTCGATCAACGCTTTTTCTCTCTGGTACTGCATTCAGTCGACCAGTCGGTCGACCGACGCAAGATTCTTCGATCTTGCATTCAGTCAACCAGTCGGTCGACCGACACGATCTTGCGTCTTCAGCAAACGTAGGTCGGTCGACTGGTTGGTCGACCGATAGAGCTACTGCCCATTTTGGGCTTTGATCGGTCGACTGAAGCAGCTGCTGTCTCTTCTCGGCATTGTTCGATCGATCGACCGGTCGACCGAAATGGCTGGTGCCATTTTCCTTACCCTATTCGATCAACCGCCCGGTCGACCGAATTTAGGTTGAATTTTATTTTTTAGCCGATTTTATTCCGCGCTTTGTTTTTGGGTTCCAGCTTTCTACAAGCATCATCTTGGAGAGCTTTCCATGTGATCTTTGAGCTCGTCCAATGCGACTTTGGTGCACATGTTGATCTTCGAGAAATTCTGTGATGAACCCGAGCACGACGATCAATGTCCTTCCAATTTTTGATTTCTTTCTATATTTTCGATCGAGGACATTGAACCCTAATTGATATGGAACCTGAAATATGTTCTCAATGAAATCATTAGTCCCATGTTTGTTATCATCAAAACCGAGATTAAGACCGACGTTGAAAACCTAAAGCCAACACTATATGTCTACTACCATCGACATGCTGCAACTCGATCACGGATCTTTGAGCTCGTCCAATGCGACTTTGGAGCACACGTTGATCTTCGAGAAATTCCACGATGAACCCGAGTGCGACGATCAATGTCCTTTCGATTTCTGATTTCTTCTGATATTTTCGATCGAGGACATAGAACGCTGATGGATAAGGAACCTGAAATATATTCTCAATGAAATCATTAGTCCCATGTTTGTTATCATCAAAACCGAGATTAAGACTAAGGTTGAAAACCTAAAGCCAACATTATATGTCTACTAGCATGGACATGCTGCAACTCGATCACGGATCTCGTTTACGGACATGATAGGAAAGATGTTTCCTATAGGAACGAATGCACAAGAAAGAAGTTTCTCAGTAATCCTAAATTGTAGGGCATCCCTAAATTGTATGGATTGGCATATGATAATAATTTATGTCGTTGATTAAATTTAATTATGAATTAAATATTTAATCAACTACTTGACCAAGAATGTATTTAATTATGAATTAAATATAATATGATTTTGAATCAAATATACATGGTAGGAGAATTAGTTTCTAACCATGAGCCTAACAAATTAATTGGGAATTAATTTATTTGGATAAATCCTAATTAATAAGAATTTGATTTATGGAGATAACTCATAAAATTAATAGATATATGATTTATGAGGATAAATCATAATTCTATTAATTAATAGAAAATCAAATTATTTAGATAAATCTCTTTCCTATTGTTTAGGGGATTGGTTTATTTAGATAATTATCATTCTTGTTTATAGCCTCTTAATTTATGGAGATAAATTAAAATTTATATTTAATTAGATTTAATTAATTTTTAATTATTTATGAAGCCAATAAAATATAAATTATTTTTGGAGGCAAACCCAAGAACTTTGAATTCTAGGGAGAGAGTTTTTAGGAGGCCAGGTCTACTCTTGTAGCCGCCCCTACTCTCTATATATAGTGGCCGAACACCCCATAGGGAGGAGTTGGTTAATTAGTTCTTCATCTTCTTGGAGAAGATTAAGGATTTGATTATTTAGAGGCTTATTGAAGAGAAAGGCTCCAAAGAACTCCTCCTCCTCCCCATTGGTGGCCGACCATCTACATCCTCCTTCCCCGGTTATCGCGAAGCCAACTTGAAGGAGTTCTCTTCTTGGTTGTGCCACAATCTTCATCTTCTTGGAGGAGTCCACGAGGACAGCGAGATATCTTCACCTCTTCTCTTTTGTTCCGATATTTTGTCATCCTCTCTCCTCTCCTCTTTGGTGTCTGGTTCTTGGTGGAAGTGCTGGCATTACCTTGGTGGATTTTGGGATTGATAAAGCTTCTCCGTTGAGCCACAACGAGCCCCGGTGTTCGCTGCCCGTACTATTGTGAGGTACTTGGTGTGGACTATTGTTGGAGGACGTGCACGTGTGTGTCTCAAAATGGGGATAGGATCTGCCATACATTCTTGGTTTGAGGTTTATCATCTCCTTCTTCTGCGATGTTGAATTCCTTATTATTGCTAAAGTAGATCGCTATTTTCGGGATGGTTTGAATTTTCCGCTACGTTTTCGAATCCCACCCCAACAAGAGGGGGGTGAATAGTATGTTAGATAAACTTTTTGCCTAATTTTGGTCTTATCGAATTCAATCGTTTCTTATAACTTCGGCAATACACTAATTCGAATAGCAAGTGGAAGCAATAAATAAGACAATTAAACATAACCAAGAAAGCAATGTGCTGAAATAAGTAAATATAGAAATTAAGACGCAATCATAATAGGCAATGTAAACACGATCGATTTATAGTGGTTCGGCCCCAATGCCTACTCCACTACCTAAGCACACCGCTTAGGATTTCCAAACTAGTTATACTTGATTAATTAGTTTCCTTACAAAGAGGAATTTACACCGGAGAGTCTCCGCTCTCAAACTGAAGGCACTTCCACACCCGAAAGTATCCTGCCTTCCTATCAAGAGCACTCTCCTACCTCAACCTAAGGACAACTCAACTAATCCTAGTCAACTACGTTTACACCGGTGGATTTAAGTCTTAACACCAAGGCAACCACCAACTCAATCAAACTAGCACTCTAGGTTTACACACTCAAGAAATACAATGAAATTAACAATAAAATACAACACTACATGGAGCAATAAATCAAAAAACAAATACTTAGCTCCAAAAGAAACTCCCTAGTCCTCTTGATGCCCAAAGATGATGAATTGATGAAGCTTGAAGGCAAGATCAAGAATGTGTGGATCAAGGCTAGGGTTTTTGCAAGATTGGCTCAATGAAAGCTTAGAAGATGTAAAAGATGTCTCATATAGGCTCAAAAGTTGCTAAGGAAGGCTCTCATGGCTTGTATTTATAAGACATGAAGAGAAGGCAAGCAAACAGCCATCCCAACAGGCGTTTTCCTGCCCGTTGGCGACGCCCAATCACTGGCCCGATCGACCGACCGAGCGACCGGCCCATCGATCGGAGCCCTTTGTGCTTTCTAGGCTCCTTTCGGTCGACTGGCCTATCGATCAACCGTAGAGTACCAAAACTCTACCTATTGTACCTGTACTCTACATTTAGTTTCAGCTGGGTTCTTTCTTCGATTCGGGTTTCAAATTACGGGTTTTGTTCTTTAAGGGTCTTTGCATCATACTGAGGATTTTACAATTTATCTAGAGACCCTAAATCTAGACTCTATCTTCTTGATGAGTCCGAGCGCGTCGACCAATTTCCTTTCGATTTTTTGATTTCTTTGATATTTTAGATCGCGGACGTCGAGCGCTAACCAACTTGGAACCTGAAAGTATTTCGTAATGAAAATATTAGTTTCATGTTTGTTATCATCAAAACCAAGATTAACCCCAAGGTTGAAAACCTTTGGCCAACAATGTTCGAACATAAGATTTTTGGATCGGGAATCTGTCACAATACATCTATATACAAAAGAATTCACAATAATATATTTTGTATGGAATTGTGAATGGGGGTCATGTGAAGTCGGGACATCGAGCAATCTTGTTGTCCATACTCATGGTGAATCTTCTAGTGTCGTTGTTTCTTCTTTCAATCCACCTGATCCTTATAGAACAATGATTCTAGATAGTCTTGGTAGTCAATTCCATTTAAATGATAATATTGAGTTAGTTACTAAGACGTCAGTGCCATCAAATACTTTGACAGTTCAAGTCATTGAAGAACAACCTGTGATACAGATTGAATTGCTGAATAAGGAGGCTGTAGAATTTTATGAGATGTTGAAAGCTGTCAATGAACCTTCGTATGGTAATTTTCCTAAATATACAAGATTTTTGGCAATGACGCAACTCCTAAACATCAAGTCCGATTGTAATATAAGCGGGGTTACATTTGATTGGATCACAGGCATTATCAATGGAATGCTACCTCCAGATAACAAGTTTGAGCCAACTTTTTATCAGCGGGGAACATCATGACTTGTAGCATGTTATAACAGTTATTTTGTTAATGGATATATATTTCACACACTTGAATATTCATCTACAAAGAAGACAATGAATGTCGGGGTCTGCGTCAAAGGGACAACGTATGTTGAATGTGATGTTGACTTTAACGAACTGTTGGAAGAAGTCATAAAATTACAATTATTTGAATGGAAATCAGTTGCCCTTTTTAAATATCATTGGTTAGATACAAGCTATAGGGGCATGAGAGTTCATACAAAGTACAAACTTGTCGAGGTCAATTACAAATTGAAATTGGCTTCAATGAGCCATTTATATTGGCATCTCAAGCTGAACAAGTATATTATATGTAGTATCCATCTCGAAAGAAAGATAGGGCAAATTGGTATGTAATCTGTAAGACTAAAGCCAGAGGAAAAATTGACCCGGTAACTGGAGAGAATGAGCCGACAAATGACTTCTATCCAGAAGAGGATCCTTCCAAAATTGAGCGAGTTAATCTAATACTCAAGGATGATAACACAAAGTTAGTTCAATTGGAAGTACAATATGTTGATGATGACGATAATGAAGTTGAGGAAGGATAGAATGATGATAAGAGAGAAGAAGAAGAATTTAAAGATTTCGATACAATAGATCAAGAATAAGAGTATTACACCGATGATGATAATGACGATGATGAATAATTGTAAATGTGAAGTATATCTTCAATTATTAAATCTATCTATTAATCTATTATATGTAATCTAATTATACTCATATTTGACAGCTATGGTTCGAGAAGTGCGTGCCCGAGGAGGCATTCCTCGGAGCACTACACCCTCACAATTGCCACCTGCCACCCTTGTATCCATCGTCCCTTGTCTACACACACCATCCCTCAGGCTTTAGCCACCATCGACCCTTCGCCGAGACCCATCGATATCCCCTCACATGTACCCAATGTCCTTTCGCTGACACCTAGTATTCCCCCACCTCCGTCCACCATCCCCCCACTTTCAGCCACCATTTCCGCACTTGATCCTGGCACCAGCCATCCACCTGATCTGACCACCATCCCTTCAGCCAATCCAAGCACATGGACATAAAGACGTAGGCCACGAGGGCCTAATATAATTCTCCCTCCGCCACCCGACGGAGAGTCACATTGACTAGTTAGTGTGCAGAAAGAAGATAAGTAGATGCACTAATTATTCCTTATAATTTATTTATAATTCAATACATCATAATATAGAATTGTACTATATTTGTTGAGGGCTTGAGCAGGAGGACGATCTAACGATTTATGCACAGGGCATGGCCTACATGGTCTCTCGTGCCCCGTGAGCACATGGATTTATTATGGCGAGAGTTCTCGGTACATATATTTATTAAATTAATGTTATTGTTAAATATCAATAGGTAATAATAAATTTATTTTTTTTGCAGGCTCATTATACATGGTTGGAGGACGAGACCACTTTTGTAGAGAGTGCATGGGAGCGTGTTGCTCGCACTCGTTACAACGGGCTACTTCAGTAGACCCGTAAAACTGTGAAGAGACAGCTGGGGGTCACACACATTGGGGAGACTCAGGTATACGGCCCCGAGTGGATTCCTAGACCTGTGTGGGACCAGCTCATTGAGCGATGGGCCACGCTTGAGTGGCAGGAGGTCTCCAGGACTGCGTCGAGAAATCGCTTGTCCAGGGGGGACGGTACGGGGGCACGCCACACTGGTGTCTCCGTGTCTTTTGTGGTGCGTGAGCGTCATATGATATGTATAATTTCCTTACTTTTAATTAAATTATATATTGTGTACAATGACACTAATGTATTTGTTTTCTAATGTTAGACACGGGTGGCGAAGGATGACACCGTCCAACGCCCCTCGCTGATGGAGGAGTTTGAGTACACTCACCGTCGGCGACATGGGGTGGAGGAGTACATCGATAGCGGGGCCGCGATCATCGTTACAAGTATTTATATCTATTTGATTTACATAATTTTTATTTTTATTTTATATATATATATAGTATTTAAAATATAAACGTGTTTAGGAGACATACACGAGGACCGAGATCGAGCGCAAAGGAACGTCACAGGGTGACTTTGACCCTGTAAGATGGGTCGAGGCTGTAGGTGGCTGGGAGCACGAACAAGTTTATTGCTTTCAGACAGTGTCCATGCATGAGCCGTGTTAGGGCCACTTGGGGCACCGACCCCTCCCGTTGCAGGTGAGCGGCCCTCGACATCCCATACGCAGGACCATAGCCGGATACCGACCTTGGAGTTCGAGATTACACAGTGGAGACAGGCAATGGAGGAGTAGAGATGGATGAATGACAAGTTGAGATAGATGATGGATGCGCAAAGACAGATGATGGGGAACATATAGGCGCTCCTAACTTAGATTTCATCTCACTTCGGCAATCATATACTGATGAGGTTCAAGCCGTCCTCCTCAACCCAATCGACGCTCCCAACCCTATCGCTGTCGACTCCACCGCCTCCACCGCCTCCACCGTAGCCATGAGATATATTTTGGTTTATTGTATTTTGATTATATTTTGATACTTGTCAGACTCAGTTTGAGGCTTAGATACTTGTTTGTTGTTTACATACTTTAGATTTGATATTTTGATACTTGTTTGCCTCCGTTTGAGGCTTATAGTTGTTTATATACTTGATAGCTATCTATATACTTTAGATTTGATATTTTGATACTTGTTTGCCTCCATTTGAGGCTTATAGTTGTTTATATAGTTTAGTTTTGATATTTGATACTTGTTTGCCTCCATTTAAGGCTTAGATTGATGATATTTAAGTAAATCTTGTATGGTTGGTTGTACTTATATTTGTATGATGTTTTGTGGTTGTAAATTGTGATTGTAAATTATGGTTATAAATAGATTATATCGTGAGAATGTTGTTGTATACATGAATTTTGAAAATTTTGATTTTTTTTCAATTATAGGATATAACGTCAGCGACGGCTTACCCACAGGTGACACTCACTAGGCAGTCGCTGAAATTTTATCGTAATTGGCTGATGGCTTCGGTAGCACCAAATATCACGATTGCTAATAATATCACCGACGACTCTGAGCTACGGCAGATAGTTTAATTTTAATGACAACTGCCTAGGCCATCACTGATGTGTTTAAATTAGCGACAGCGCGTGCTATCGCTGATAATTACTTGGGACGGCCTCCCCCTACTGTCACAAATTATCAGAGACGCACACATGAGCAACGACTTTTTGCCACGACGCGAGCCGTCCATGATAGTCATCACCGACGGTTCAGCAACGGCACGAGCCATTGGTGACAGCGACAAATCTAGTAGTGGAGCACCATTCAGGGCAGGAGGCTACCTGGGAGGTAGAACGAGATATGAGGGTAAACTACCCCTTTCTAGTTGAGGATTTGATAAGTCTCTAATAGCTTTTGCTAAGATTCGAGGATGAATTTTCCTTAAGGGGGGAAGATTGTAATACTCACAATTTTAATGAAAATTTTATCTCTTGTTTTAGCGGGATATTCTGGAGGCGCGTCGGAGTGGGTCGAGCAAATCATCAAAAGGTGTTGGCCGAAGGTTTTCAACCTTGGGAATAAGCTAGGTTTTGATGATAACAAATATGGAACTAATGATTTCATGGAGAATTATTTTCAGGTTCCATATCGATTAACACACGATGTCTATGATCAAAAATATCGGAGAAATTAGAAAATCGGAAGGACGTTGATCAACGCGCTCATATTCATCGGAAAGATTGAGTCTAGGTTTAGGGTGTCTAGATGCAAAGACACCTAAGGAACCAAACTAGTAATCCAAAACCTGAACCGAAGAAAGAACCCAACTGATACTAAATGAGAAAGTATAGGTACTATAGCCAAGTACCGGTACTTTGCGGTTGATCGACTGACGATCGACTGCCAAGGGTTCTAAAGCCACCGAAGGCCTTCGGTAGATGACCGGTCACTTGGGCGGTCGACTGGCCATCGACCGACCACTGATCGGGCGGCGCCAACAGATAGAAAAACGCCCGTTGGGACGAGGTGTCTTGGCCTCTCTCTTCGTGGCTTATAAATACAATCCATGAGAGCCTTCCTTACCAACCCTTGAGCCTATTGAGACATCTTTTACACCCTTTAAACCTTCATTGCACCACTTCTTTTGTGAAACCCTAGTTTGATATCTCAACTCCTTGATATATAGCCTTCAAGCTTCGTCGATTCATCATGTTAAGGCATCAAGAGGACTAGGGAGTTTCTGTTGGAGCTAAGTATTTGTTGATTGATTTATTTGCTCCATTGTTTGTGTACATTATTGTTACTTACATTGTATTTGAGGTTGTGAAAACCTAGGTTGATAGCACTTGTATGGTTGGTGGTTGCCTTGGTGTTAGGGCTTAATTCCAACAGTGTAAATGTAGTTTGCTATGATTAGTTGAGTTGTTCTTAAGGTTGAGGTGGGATAGTGCTCTCGGTAGGAAGGAGGAATACTTCCACGTGTGGAAGTGCCTTCGGTTTAAGAGCGGAGATTTTCCGATGTAAATTCATCATTGTAAGGAAACTAATTAATCTAGTTAAACTAGTTTGGAAATCCTAAGTGGGGTGCTTAGGTAGTGGAATAGACATTGGGGCCGAACCACTATAAATCTACTTGTGTTAGCATTGCATTCTTGGTCTTGTTTTATTGTCTTATTTATTGCTTCCACTTGCTATTCGAATTGGTGTATTGTCTACGTTATAAGAAATGATTAAAACCGATAAATCAAATTTAGGCAACAAGGTTAGATAACACACTATTCACCCCCCCCCTCTAGTGTAGGCCATTTCACCACCATTTGGTATCAGAGAGCGTGGGTCGTAGATTGAGATTTTACCATCTCCTCTACATCTAGTCTTGATCTGAAAATAGCACTAGAGTTGGTAGCGTGTATACCACCTAGGTTCGGTGAGTCTAACTTTGGTCTTTGGAAGAGTAGAATATATACATTCCTAAAGACACAACATTTAGATGTGTTTAACATGGAAAAGATTCGATATATTGAACCTAAGGAAAACATGAATGCTTGGACCAAAGAACAAATTGATATGTTTTAGTTAAATGTTAAAGCTACGAATTGCATATTTTGTTCATCGGAAAATTGCATCTTTGAAAATGTCATGCATTGCACTTCCACATTTGATATTTAGGCTAGTTTAAACATGCTATATGATTATGCCAAGAACGAAGAGATTGACACTTCTAATGAAGGTAGTGATGACAATGGTCATTCACCTACCCCTAATCTTGCTTTTGATGCCCATGGCTCTTCTAGTCAAAGGAGTAGCTCCAAGAGCCGAAAAAGAAAGGTAGTGTATCATGCATGCAAGGAAAAGGGGCACGTGAAGAAAAATTGCCCTTCCATGAAGAACAAGGCAAGGAAGAGGGCAAATGCTTCCACATCAGCATCTCACTCAAGTGAAGCATCCTCTTGCAATGGCTATGAAGCTAATTCAAAAGACTCCCTCATGAATGCTAATGATGAGGTACACTTTTCTTATAGTCAACATAACAATAATGGTAGTATCAACTCATCCAGTTCTCATGACATGCTTTATGATGATGAATGTAAAAACATGTTTGCCTTGCTTGTTAAAAAGATAAAGAAAACAAAAAATTGAAGGAAGAAAACTTAGTCTTAGATCTCACTTACATTATGTAAAATTAAAAAACGAGAAGCTAAAAATTAGTGTCTCTAATCCATGTCATGATGTTTTAAGTATTGACACTAAGGATTTGAAAAACAAAAATGACATTTTAAAGAATGAAAATAGCATGTTGAAAACACAATTGTATGATATTCATAAATCCATGAACGACTTAAAAAATAAGGTTATTTTTCTAAATAAGAAAGTTAATAATTTATCTAGTAATTCATCCTCTTAGCAAGCATGCTCATGCACATCATCATCTTTATGTCAAGCATTCTAACATTAAACCTCACGAAAAGATTAATGGTCATTGCTTTTGTTGTGGTATCTTCGGCCACACGATTTATGATTGTGCTTTTAAAATAAATCCAAGTGTTGTCATTTGTCATTTGATAAGAAAAGACACTTTGGATTCCTAGGCTAACTCACCCCCATGGACCCAAAGCCATTTGGGTACCAAAGGTTTCTTGTTCTTTTGTAAGGGGAGCTACCACACAAGGTTGAAAGAATTGAACATGCTGAACATAACATGCTGAGAATTTAGGATGCTATTGATACAATTCAGCATGCTGCATTGTTGGGTATTCCTCATTTCATTGAGTTACAAACTTTATTTACAACTTTAGAGTGTCAGTTTATTATCTTGCATTGAGTTACAAACTTGGTATTCCTCATTTCATTGCCTCATTGTTTCTTTTGTTTTTACATGCAGGTAAAAAGGATGAAGTGCAAGGATCAACATTTTGGAAAAAATTATCTTATGTATTTTTGAAACTTTGAATCTTTGAAACAATATAAATATTTGAATAGCACAATGTATTTCGAAATTACTTGTATACAATGGTTTCTTATGTGTGTGGATTTTAATGATGTGTGATTTCAAAAATTATTTTTAAGATTTCGTGTGAATTATCAAATTACTTATATGTGATTTCATGATTTAAGGATTGATCAGGTACACAATAATGAGCAATTGGTAGATTATGTTGGTAATTCCAACGGATATACCAACAAAAATTATTTGTTGGTCATACCAACGCTAGCGGATATTGTTGGTATTACCGATAGATATGTATCCGTTGGTATTATCAACAAATATATATCCGTTGGTATTACCAACAGATATATTTCTGTTGGTAATATTGGCAGATATTTATCCGTTGGTAATACCGACAGAAACATATCTGTCGGTAATACCAACCAATATGTCTCCGTCGGTATTACAAACAAAACAAATATCTGTCGGTATTACCGAGGAGCCTTTTACCGATGGATTTTACTGATAGATACTCCGTCGGTAACAATATTACCGACGAATTTGGTCCATTGGTGATACCCTGTTTTCTTGTACTGTTGGCAGCTCCATCCAATGGGCATTTTTTTGCCCGATGGGGACTCTCGGTCGCATGCCAGTCGATCGTCGATTGACCAACTGTTCGACCGCGGCAATCTACCGCTTTTGGGCACACTTCGATCGACCGAATTGGTTACTGCTAATTTTTGGCTTCATTCGATCGACCGACCGGTCGACCAAACCTGGGCTAAGACTATTTCTTCGAGTTTTCTTCTTGCGCGCTTCGCTTCCGAGTTCCGTTACCAAGTCTTGACTTGGATAATATTACAATTTGGCTTGGGATATATACCTAGAGACATATTACATGAATTCTATTTCTAACTCTAGATTTTCTACTCGATCTATGACGGAGCCATTTTTGTCGATTCTTGTTTTTCTCCGAACGAACTTCCCACGCATATGGTAACCTCAACCTGAGATCAAACACTTGATGAACTCATTAGAATAAGTTTGTTATCATCAAAATCAAGATGATGATCAAGGTTGAAAACCATAGGCCAACACATTGGTATTCACATGATTGTGGTATTCATTCCACATTCAGTTTGCATAGGTTGGTAGGCTTCGGAGTACGGACGTGTACTCCGGCCAAATTTTGGGGTGTGATAGATGTTCTTTAATAATAATATTAAGAAAAATGTAAGTTACACAAAAATAGTTAATGCTATTGTTAAAATCAGATATAAAGAAAAATTGCACCAATTATGATGAAATAATTTGATTAAGTTAGAAGACTAAATCTTAAAAATTCAACATGTAAATATATGCATATGAAAATTTTAATAAAATATCTATAATAATTATAATAATATATATTCTAGATTGGCAAATGTACGTTAATCCATGGTTGAACGATGATATTAGTCCCTTATGTCATTATGTGTGCATACTTTGCTTCAAAGTCTATCATTTATTGTGTTTATACAAAAATTAGATTTCATAAATTTCAACTGAAAGCCTATAAAACACGTTCCTCGTATTAAAGGCTTGTTTTGCGTTAACACGACTATTCTATATTTATATTACCCAAATAGAAGGATAATAAGTCACTGAAAATAGAAATAATCTTTTGACTAAAACACTTGATCAACATGGATGCAAGGAGCTTTTTTCTAAGACTATTCACTATTTTTTTCTTCTTATCTATGTCATTGATTTCATCTCCAATAGTAGCGAATACTGAGATCGCTTCTACATCACCACTCTCGATATGATTTCAAAAATGTTTTTGATTTTGATTTTCGATCTCTTCGGACCTTGGTGGCTTATAACGGGCCTGAGGGACCTTACGGTTCTAACCCGTAGGCTCATTGTGACATTTCGATTTTCAACCAATAGGAAGGGTTGGAGATCTTACTTTTCTAAAATTTATATTTTGAAATCTCTCGATTCATTTCGGACTCATGATAATTTACCTTGAAACGGATTTCAAACTATTTAACAAAGTGAACTCTGAAAATGATACTTGATTTTTCTCTTTGCTATTTGGTTTGGTTGCTTTCTAGTAGCTTTAGTTTCATTAAATCTACTAATGAAGTCTACTTATAAATTGAGAATGTTAATGAAAAGCTATGCTATCATGAAGAAAATTGGAAAGTAAATGAAAAGTTTGGGAAAAATGTCCAAACTTCATAAACATGTTTAGGAATAGGTAATGATAACATGCCAACGTTCAAATTTTCAATTTGTAAGCGTAATGAGGCATTTTCTGTCACGTCCCAAAAACCAAGTCATGCGACCGACCGGACTGGGGACAAGCACCCCGAAGCCTAGACCACATAACCACATCATGCATGTGAAATATCAACTCAGATTAACACAAACACAAATATTCAATTATAGAAGGTAGCAATCCACATACTAGACCAAATGCATAAAGCTACATAACTAAGGTTCAAGTGTTAATACTATACAAGGTTCACATGCTCGAAAACAAACTACATGACTCGACCAAGACTCGAATACACCAACGGGTTTCACAAGATCGCCACCAGAGTCTGCCGCCACCAACCGCGCCATACGTCAATGATCACTCTACAAAACAAGGCCAAGAAAAGAATAGTGAGTTCAAAAGAACTCAGTGAGTGGCCGTTCGGCCATCACCAAGCTAAACCACATGAATAAATACATTAAATAATTTAATGCTCATTCAACTGATATGAAACATAACAATGATTTGCATTAGTCATCTTGTGCGCTACATGCACCACTCGGCCCGATCCGGCCCAAATGAACCAACCTCAAAATAGTCGCCTACAACTCGTAGGTTGCTCACTAGGCTGGCCACCCTAGCGAACTCCCTGCCTCGGTCTCACTGAGCTAGGAAGGACCTTTAGTATCAGTGCCCAAAACATGGTCGGGAAAGGCCCTCTGAATAATGCCACTCGGGTCAGTCGTCGGCGTGGCTCACCAACGTATATCTCGACCATGAATCAACTCGTGTGCACTGCACACCACTCGGCCATCACATGTACATCCACAAACATGCCCACTAAGTGGACTAATTTACATATCTATAAAGAGGTGGATTACTCGAGTAGATACGACATAATGTACATTTCTCAGTGCTCGCTCCGTAGCACCCGCTCGGCCACCACTCTGCCCAATTCATTATTCACCGCCATATCACCCACCGTTAACACCTCAATAGTTTACCTTACCATTTTCTATTCAATGGAATTTAACATCCGTGGCAGGTCGTCATGTAGCGAAAATGCCAACGTTCTCGTTCGAAATCTCATCCGAACTCGCAAAAATTCTCGTTCGAAATCTCATCCGAACTCGCAAAAATTCCGCCACCGCCACTTCTCGTTCGAAATCTCATCCGAACTCGCAAAAATTCCCAAACAAAGTAAAGGGATGCCATATCTGCCATATCTCAAATTTCTATTTTACCCAAGCATCGCGGAAATTTCAGCCTGTAAGCCGAAATTTCAGCCCACTATAGTGTGACATTCCCTCATTTTCATCCGAGAGCATATACTCTCTCGCGAGGGTGGAAATAACCAATTAACCTGATGTTCTTTTAGGTTCAACTAATAACATCCATGACAAGCCACGAGGTGACATCCCGGACTCGCAACTCGACCAATTCAACAAGCAAGCCGTAAATTTCAGCCTACTTTACCAGTCCGGTTACAACACGTACACAATTGAACATCACTCGATATGGTACTCACAATTCATACAATATCTTGTACATAAAGATCGATATACTACACTGGCAGTTTACAGCATGTATAAAATGAATCTAGCGCGTATAGAAATAACTTCGGCATGTATATCTTACCACAACATCAATTTCAGCCTAACTTATCATACTATGAAAAATTCAGATTAAAGCGTATGATATACTCCACAAATTTTCATATGAATGTATGCTAAGTGTTCATCAAACCATGTCATCTACGCATATAATTTCAGCATTTCAGTGTACTCACAATCTCAAGAATATAAGCTAGAACATGAACATTGGACTTGCTTGGCCTACAAATTGTGTTACTATTATCGAAATGTGTATGGTGCACTTTCGGAAGTCTTCATAATCGATCAAGATAAAGATGTCAATTGTGAGAGCACCAAATATTTTCATGCTTAATGATAAATGTGATACCATGGGAAATGGTCATCATGGATCAGCATAAACCAGCATGAACAATGATTCCTTATGAATTTTCCATTTTTCCATAATTTTTTCTTATCTTGGATGTAATTTCTTATTAACCTGCCACCTTCTTGATTTATATTGCAACAATACTTTTTTAAAAGCAGTACCATAATCAAATATCTCATGTATGTTTCTTTGACCAAACAACACGGTCTTCCAAAAGTTATGCACTTTCTTAACCCAAATAGAAAGATCAAATGTATTGACACCTGAAACATCCAAGTTCAATAGAACAATAGAAGTGCTCAAGGGCCAAAGCAGAGAAGCCCGAAAGGTCTTCACACATGCATCCGAACAACAAGAATTTCTCCATTAAACAAAGTCCAGATTGGTCACAGTAAAAATAAGAACTCCAGCACTAAATCCAACAACTAAATAAAGCCCCGAATATTTATATATACACCACACAAACCAAACAAACAATAAAACCAGTTCATCCTCACCAAGATCATTCTAATATGCGTCCCACATTCAAATAGCAAAAACGACACGCAATCAAGAAGGGGAAACAAAATGGAGGGGGAAAAATAAATAGCGGCACCAGATTTGACTTCCACTAGAGCCAAGATCGACCCTTTCTCGAGAGAGAAATCAACATACTCAAACATAAACCTTCAAAAAAATCACAGATTTTGTAAATCTATCACGAGGAAGAAACCCAATCTAACCACTCACTTGGGGAGGGAATCAAGGAGAAGAAGACGATGACGATGCCTCGCGATGACGGCAACCGGCGACGGCGAATATCTGATTACAAGGGAGTAGCGCCTCCTCCCTCTTGTCTTGGGCGACGTTTGGCTCTTCCTAGAGCAGTCCCGTCGACCAAGGCCACATATGCAATTATATTATTTTTTTGAAATTTACCTATTTGCCCCTCTTGACTTAAGTGAACCATATATCGGTCTATACTCGTCCGATCGAGTTCCAATCGGACCCCCGGACTCGACTCGAGTCCAACTCACATCAAATCTCCAAACCAACTTAAGTAACATAATTTTACTCACGCATAAGGTTTGTATTTTAATTTGCGCCTTCCAACGATTTACTCGGCCTCCTCCGACGCACATCTCGGCTTTGCCGTGGAAGCCAAAATAAATTAGTTAAAATTTTAAATTTTAATTATTTTTTTCGCGGGCATTACATTTTCTATTTTCAATGAGTCATTCAAATTTTGTAGATCTATATTTTTCATTTCTAAGAAATTTTTATCATTTTCTAGAAGTTCAACCTTCATTCTTGACTCATTACAAGAAAGCAAAACATCATCATTATCTTGTTCTAGCATTTTATTTTCCTTTTTAAGTGCCTAGAATCTTTTTCTAACACTACTAAATTCTTCATACATATGCTCAATTTCATTTTCTAATTCTACTTGTGTAAAGATATTACCACCTATAGTAATAGTGGGTACCTCAATATCCTTCATCATGAAACAAAGGTTTGCATTCTCCCTTGAACTTTCTTCCCCACTTGAAGGTGGTGATGACTCGCTTACATCCCAAGTAGCCATTAGTGCTTTCTTCTTCATCCTTTTTCCTTTATCTGTCTTTGTGGATGATGAGGAGGTGAGCTTGGTCTTAGGACAATCGCTCTCCAAGTGTCCGGGATTGTTGCATTGGAAGCACATGATTCTATTTTTGCCCTTCTTCTTCTTGAGAGGCTTTCCCATTAGCTCCATCAACATCCGTCCGAGATGAATCATATCTTCGTGGTACTCGGATCCTTCATTCTCCGATGATGATGATGATGATGATGATGATGTCCTATCACCAAATGATGCTTTTAAGACAATATTCTTGCCTTTGGGGGCATCTTCCTCATCGGTCATGAGGGAACCAATGAGTTCGGTGATCTTCATGGTGCCAAGACTCTTGGCCTCCATGATAGCAACCCCCTTTGGCTCCCATGCTTTGGGAAGTGATCGAAGAAACTTCCTCACTTTTTCTTCCTCTTGTATGACCCTTCCAAGGTTAGTTAAAGCATTGACAATATTTTGAAAATGGGTATACATTTGATCTATGTTCTCATGAGTATGCATTTTAAAGAGTTCATAGTCATGCATAAGCAAATTTATTTTGGACTCTTTAACTTGGGAAGTACCCTCATGGGTAGTTTCTAAAACTTGCCAAATATCAAAAACAGATTTACAACATGATATTCTATTGAACTCATTTATAGATAAACCATAATGTAATGCATTCACTGCTTTGGCAATTGAATTAAACAATTTAATCTCTTCTCGAGACCAATCATCCATGTTCGTGGAGGGTAGCTCATAATTAACATGAATAGTTCTCCAAGCATCTAATCCTAGGGATTGCCAGAAAATACTCATCCTAGTTTTCCAATAGGGATAATTGTTTCCATCAAAAAGAGGTGGTGCATGAGTTGAAAACCCTTGACCTAGTGTGATAGTAGAATCCATAAGTGTAGGTTAGATGGTTAAACCTATTTCGACAATCTTGCTCTCATACTAATTCTTGAGTGACTACCCACACTAGAAAGGGGGGTTGAATAGTGTTGGTTTAATTTTAACTTCAATTTAATTTTTTAAAAATCAATTTCAACTTCAACCGAAACTAAGTGCAACTAAATGATATTCGTTAGCAAGTATGAAAAGCAATTATAAACAATCAAACAAGGCAATGCAAATACAAGAGATTATAGTGGTTCGGCCAACACCGCCTACTCTACTATCTTGGCTCCCCACCATGGATTTCTAACCAACTCCTTTATAGATAATGTGTTTCCCTTTGAATACAACCGAGGACTCACTTCTCAACTCTTTGAGAATGCTTCACACCTATTCTCCTAGGCAAAACACAATTCTACAAAGGAAACCCTAAGTTATTTAACCTAGCACACCTAACAAGCTAACAATGGAAACCTAGTTTAGTAACAAGAAAAATAACAACAAATGAGCTCTCTTGCAAAGTCTTCAAAGCCTCCAACTCGTGAAGATGTAGAGCTCGAAGTGAAGCCGGAGATGAGGCAAAAAGAATGCTTCGAGTTGATGAACGATCGTCGAAGCTTGCGCGATGAAATCCACTTGGGATGGCTCAAGAACACTCTAGGAGATCTTCATTGAATGGCCAAGAGGCTCTTAGAAGGCTGCTGAGGGGTATTTATAACCCCTCACTTGGCAGCTCCACCCAACGGGCATTTTTTTGCCCGATGGGGACTCCCGGTCACTTGTCGGCCGATCGTTGATCGACCGACTGATCGACCGCCCAAGCAACCACGGTAATCTGCCATGTTTGGGCACACTTCGGTCGACCAAATTGGCTACTGCAAATTTTTGGCTTCATTCGGTCCACCAAACCTGGGCTAAGACTATTTCTTGGAGTCTTCTTCTTGCGCGCTTCGCTTTCGGGTTCTGTTACCAAGTCTTGACTTGGATAATATTAGAATTAGGCTTGGGATATATACCTAGAGACATATTACATGAATTCTATTTATAACTCTAGATTTTCTACTCGATCTATGACAGAGACATTTTTGTCGATTCTTGTTTTTCACCGAATGAACTTCCAACGCATATCGTAACCTCAACCTGAGATCAAACACTTGATGAACTCATTAGAATAAGTTTGTTATCATCAAAATCAAGATGATGACCAAGGTTGAAAACCTTAGGCCAACACATTGGTATTCACATGATTGTGGTATTTATTCCACATTCAGTTTGCATAGGTTGGTAGGCTTCGGAGTACGGACGTGTACTCCGACCGAATTTTGGGGTGTGATAGATGTTCTTTAATAATAATATTAAGAATAATGTAAGTTACACAAAAATAGTTAATGCTATTTTTTATATCATATATAAAGAAAAACCGCACCAATTATGATTAAATAATATGATTAATTTAGAAGACTAAATCTTAAAAATTTGACATTTAAATATATGCATATGAAAACTTTAATAAAATATCTATAATAACATATATTCTAGATTGGCTAATGTATGTTAATCCAACTATTCTATATTTATATTACCCAAATAGAGGGATATTGAGTCATTGAAAATAGAAATAATCTTTTGACTAAAACACTTGATCAACATGGATGCAAGGAGCCTTTTTCTAAGTCTATTCACTATTCTTTTCTTCTTATCTATGTCACTCATTTCATCTCCAGTAGTAGCGACTTGTGAGATCGCTCCTACATCACCAACAAATTCTGATGAGTTGATTTTACAGATTCCCGATTATGAGATGGATGTCCAGAGACATTAATCCATTCTTCAGGACGAAAAAAACATAACCTGTAACGTGATGATCAATCATAGATATCAAACAGTATAAAAAAAATCTCAACAACCAATATTTATTCTACATAATTCAGAGATATCAGATAGTACCAAAAAATTTCAATTGGAAAAAATCACATAAGCAATAGTTGACTTCATTCCCTCTTAATGTAGTGAATTATTCTAAGTGAAATTTTTTCTGTGGGGCTAATAAAGAACAATTTAAAGATAAACAAATAAAATAAATTCAATGGCCGATTCAGTAACTCCTATTTCGAAATCTCATCATATCCTACATGAAATTAAAGCTTCATAATTTATAATTAAGTAGTTTATCTTGATTGGAGAGGTAGCCCCGCAAAGCCAACAAGCATGGGGCATAGGAGCTGCTCTCACCTAGCACAAAGAATATCAGCATAAATTTGAATATAACATGCAAACATAAAAAGAGAATAAATGAATGGACAATAATATTTTAAAATTTGTAGCAATATTCAAAGTTTAAGGACATACCAAAAATAAATCGTAATCAACATAAATGTCCACCTGGGTAACATTAAAAGAGATAACATACTAGATCTTTCAGAGATGTAAAAGATACGTCTTTCTAAAGAAATAAAAAATTAGAAAATTAAGAAAGTTTTGTTGAGTAGTTCAAAATAGTTAAAAACACTTCACCCAAAATGTACACACCATTGAATTCAATAGTTCGTACTTTAAAATGTAAAGGTTTTGCATTGGGTGCATCTCCAATTTCAGACTTCTCCTGCAAAAGTCATCAAGTAAAAAAAAAGAAAATGGATCAATAACAAGAATGTAACCTGCAATAAATGGCACATTGCTCCAGAATATTAGATGGAAAAGTGAACAAATACTTATGTGTGAGTAGCTGCATCAAGTAAGACCAGATGATATACAAGTGATCTTCATAATTATCAAATTAGCACAATGAACATTGTCCCATAATCACAATAAGCACTCTTCAATTGAAAAAAAAAAACTACAATAAAATAGTCCATGTGTAAAGAAATATTTTGTTGCCACCCAATGATTATACATAATTCCTTGCTCCTCATAATCAAACATATGGTTAGAGAGTTTTACTAGCTAATTGATTTAGAACTCTAATAATTGATATTAAATAAGCACCTAAAATTTTAAAATGAATGAATGAAAGAAATAAAGAGAGAGAGAGAGAGAGAGAGAAAAAAAGTAGCCATCATGCTTTACATCGCAGTTAGTGGTATCTTCAAGAATATTAAGTAGAAAACCTACTCAACTGCAATAGAATAGTGTTGTCAGTCTCAAGTTACACCTTTGGAAATAAAAAAACAAGCCAAGTAACTTAACTTCCACAACAGATAGCACTATAATAGGAGACAAATGTACCTCGAGCAATTGAAACATTGCTTTAATATCTATAAGGCACTGCCTTGTCTCTCAATACACACTTCAAAGGAAATTTAGAGGCAAAGAAAGCGGGAAGAGAAGCCCATTAACCATAACCTGAAAAGAAATAGAAAATATGAACTATTAGAATAAATTGTCTAGAGAGAACATATGTGAGTGAAACAAGTGATATAGAAAAAAGAACTTAAAATCAGATCCTAAATATGTAGATGTTCAAATTCAAAGAGAAAAGAATTAGTTATAGGAACATAAAAGGCATTAAAAACTGTAGCTGATCATTAGTCAACTCTGGAACTACATATTTATTGTTACTATCAGCACCGTAAGCATGAAATAGAATCGGACTAATAATTAGATTTTGATGAAGAGATCAACAAGTCTCCTTAGTCTCAAGCTTCCCAATTTCTATTCTCTAGAGTTAGTGTTGAGTGCTTATTCAGTTAGTGGGAGGAAGAGAACAGAGAGTGTCAGAAGGAGACTTAGAGAAGTAATAGGTTTTGTATGCCTTTTAGAAGATAAGGCCTCCAAGGAAAATCAGTGGCATACAATTTGGTTTAGATTAGTTACAATCAAAACTTAGAAGAAACAATAAATTCAGGACTAGTCAATCAAAACTTAGAAGAAACAACAAATTCAGGTTTATGGTCTGTGCATACTAGTGAAGTGCATAAGTTGCTTGTCCAAGAGGGGGATGCTAGAATACAAGACATAAATTGAGTTCGCCATGTAAAATAATTGTGACCCACTATTAAAGTTACTTCAATTATACCCTTATTTTATTAAAAAGTCTTATGCCCTTTTATTTGAGAAAGGATGCAATTTCAAATATAGGAGTGTAATTTCAAATGAGGGGTATGTGGCTTTTTAAAAGGGTGCAATAAGTGGATATGTGTCTCTTGAAGAGTTATTCCATCATTCTATAAATATCATCTTCTTTGATGGAAAGAAGATGTAAGTTTTTTGTGAAAATAAGTGAAGGCAAGAGGGTCTCTAGTTTACAAGTGAAGTTTGTGATTCCCATTAATTCCAAACATTGTGGTCTTGGATAGACTACAAAAAGTTTCTACACATGTTGGTGCTTGGACGCACGGTATCATACTATGGCCAGAGGTATGTTCTTGGTGTTCTTCCACATTTAATTATTAATGTAGTATTTCCTACATTTGGTATCAGAGCATTAAAATCTCTGGTCTAGTTATTTATGAAATTTCGCATTTGGTGCTACTGCTTGTCCTGTAGCCGGAGCCACGAATCATAGCCATGATGGGTGGCATGCATGCATGCATACGGCATTGTTGTCCATGTGTGCATCTGGGGATGCTCTTCCAGTGAGGTCAACGTACTTGACGACGTGGTCGATGTCTTCTTCTCACGATCGACATTCTGGTGCAGTCTATTTGGTGGACATAAAGCCGACGGCTAATTGTCCATGAGGAGAGGCTGCTTGTGTCAACATGCACACAGAGAAGAGTCAAGGACGAGCGGCTTCAGCGTAAGAGAAGATCTTCTTGTTGGCCTAAGGTTTTCAACCTTGGTCTTAATCTTGGTGTTGATGATAACAAACATGGAACTAATGAATTCATGGAGAAATATTTTCAGGTTCTAAGTCGGTTAGCGCATGACATCCCCGATCGAAAAAATCAAAAAAATTAGAAAAATAGGAGAAAAAAGACAAGTATAGGTTGGGTCTCAACCTTACATATGCTTACTCACGGCCATGACTGAATAACCAATCAAATAATTCTCGTTAGGATTGTACTTCTTTCATGCAGTAGGTTGGTTGATGACGAATATGTTTTATCATCTAAAGCTCTCAGCTAAGTCAAAGTTGGTCCTCTAAAGTTCTCAGCTTACGTCCAAGAAATCTTTACAGAGTAGTCATCAATATCCATGCTAAGTAAAAAAGAGGGGGCAATCAGCGTACTAGGAATTGTTGTCTAGATAACCAAGGAGAAAAATAAGATTGAATGATCTTATAGTCATGTCTATCATGAAATTTGGGTAAATAGCTGAAAGGTTGAGACTACACCTTTAATTGAGAAGGTCCATGCTATGCAAGCTAAATTTTAGTAGGACATCTCATTTTAGGTGTGGAATCTATTCCGAAGATCTTGATTTCAGTTCTTTAATATCAAACACATGTTTATCTCTTTCTTGATTACTTTCTCTAATCAATAGCATCATCACAACATCCTTTAAATTGTGTTTATTTCTGTGTATCGGAAACTGTTGCTTGTTTTCTTCTATATATTCTTGATTATATAGTTTAGAGTTAGATTAAGAAAACGGAAGCAATTGAGTAACTAGGCAATAGACACACAGGTTTATTGTGTGTGAAGAATGTGATCAGGTTTAGTTCTGAAATGTTTAAATTTATATTTATTGAGTTATGTTTTAAAGTTTAAACCTATGTTTATTGAAAAGGTAACAAAATTTAATGTTATATATTGGTCGACATCACTAATCACATTATATATGTAGATCTCGCGAGCCCCAGACTATCGTTCTAGGGCTCATCGAGCAAGACTAGCTTCGCCGCCGCCGTCCCCCGAGATAGCTGCGAACCCTACCACCACAACCACCACCACCACCAGCCGAGACATCAGGACCTTCAACGTCTGCAGTTCCACCACCACCACCATCGGCCTCAGAGGCTCAAAGTCGTCGTAGGCCTCGTGGGCCTAATCGGGGGCTTATGTACCATCATCGACCGACTAGCATCGGCGAATATCGCTGCACGGTCTAAAGTAAGTATGAAAGTTCATTTATTATGCTTGTTAATTAATTATTGCTACTTATGTTGTTATACTTGAGTTGTAGATTCGAGCAGGACGATGTTGCACGTAGTATCACTGCTATTATCAAGAGCTTCTTCTGGGAGCCGTGGCGTTCATGGACCCATGTCTTGGATCATAATCAAGATTTATTATGGTCCGAATTCGAGGTACGTAGTTTATTAATTTTTGATATTGTAACTAATTAATACGTGGACTCAAATGTTATTATGTTTGTTGGATTTTATACCATGAAGTATCAAAATATTTTGATACTATAGCAAAGCCCACGCTAATATTTCTATTTAATTCAACTGTGTATTAACTGAATCATGAACTGTAATTAAGTGGATTCTTTGTTTTCTTTTCATTCTATTTCATGTACCTTTCTACTGAGTGGTAGTGGGAACTGAGTTCCAAATAGAAGTTGACATGGTACAGAATCATTGAGGAATTTAGAGGGTTTAGAAAGCATAGGTTGATAGGGTCAATCCTGGTACACTGATAAAATTGCTTTACTGTAATTTAGCATATGTGTTATTTTAACGTGGCTTCTTTTATCTAAAGCTTTACTGTAATTTATAATGGAGCAGTACATTTCACCTTCTTGTAATGAAGGTGGCTTGCTGCTTCCCTTGTTAGGAGGGGAAGCTGTGATTGGAAAAAAAAGAGAGACAAGGAAGAACAGGGCCCATTCTAGCCAACAATTTTCTTTGGTCTACCAAACACAGAGAGGGACACCACTTGCTTTACTCTTGCCTCTTTAATCATATGCACATTGGACCCAAACTTTGAAGTTTCATTCAACTGGAAGGGGTTTCATCATTGCAGCATCCACTGCTTTATTTACCATGTGCTCTTGTAGACCCACCGAGAGGATCAAGTTCATAGATGAACAGATTATGTTGGCCTTCTTACAAGTTACAAGGAATTCTCTTGATAACTAGCAATACATGCTTGTAAATATTTTATAACAATCCCTACTATATTTTTTCTTAATCCATTTCAGCAACAATCCTACTACTTCTGTTTGATATCAGTTCACAGCCCACACTAATGTGTTGTATTAGAGCTGAGAACTTTTATATATGAGAACTCTTGCCAATGTATATTTCTAGCATCTACTTTTGCTCACTACAAGAAATACTACATTTCCTGGGGGCCGCGACCCCGATTAAAACTAGCCAAGGCCCCCAATAAAACCTTTTAGTGAGGGCCTCCCTGCCCCCAAATGTCATCAAGAAATCCGACCTTTACCGAAGGTTAGCGAGTGGCCCCCGTAAAATATATCTTTTCCGAGGGGCCGCGGCACCCGGGAAATATATCTTTCCTAGGTCCGCGGCCCCCGGGAAAAGTATCTTTGGTCGAGAGCCGACATCCTCAGGAATGATACTACATTACGCAAAACATTAAGAAAGTCTAATTGCGAAGGAAAATAGTGAACTAACTTAAAACACTTCATTTTGTTCATTCATCTAACAATAGAACACTAGTTTCTTGAAACAGGCTCAAAGATTTGAAACACCGGATGAACATAAATAAGCTAGGAAAGAATCATGAGATGCCAAGTATATTAATGTCACGTCCCGACTCAGGGTATGCGTTACCGGCCAGGGTACGAGTCAGTACCCCGAAGCTTACCCTATGCACTGACCAACAATTCATAGAACAATAACCACAGTAACATCAAGTCGAAAACAAAAGCAAGAATACCAACTTTATTAACTGTTCGAAATCAGTTTAATCAGACCATGTTCTAAATCATCACAAGTTTTAAATAATATCCAAAGGTTTTCCAAATAAAACATCTAAAAGTTTTTACAGAAATAATATAGTGCATACATGATACACCAACTCTATTAGACACGACTACGACTAACAACTGCCAGCTATGAGATCTGCACCCACGCCTGCTCTCCAGCACGCCATGCCTCCAAGCCGTACCTCACTGGTCGGGCTCTACAAAACAACAATAAAGGAAACCGAGAGTTCACGAGGAACTCAGTGAGCAGTTCTTTCGAACCTCCACTCAAAACCTCGGCAATAACATATATAAGGAATTTATATAAAATCACATCTCATAAGTAATAAGTTAGCCAATACAGAGGAATGGATGAACCGGCCTCTCGGGCCCATATCCATGATAATAGCTCGGCCAATAATGGCCTAAAATATATATGGAAGGTTCAATTCTTCCTTCTACGTAACCCGGCCGGTCGACCTACTCAAACCAGCCCCTACGAGTTTCTCAATTAGGAACCTTTATAATTCGGATCCGTCAAGTAGGATGGCCACTAGCTTCAAAGATCCTCCAGGTTAGGGATGGCTAGTCCCACCCACTCGAGTCTACCGTCAGCGTGGCCCACTAACAAAATCTCAAGACCCTCCGCCACTCGGGTCTAACACCTAGCGGGCCCGCTGGTGTAATCTCAAGACGCTATAAACCGCTGAGTCATGTGATAGCCATTCGGCTAATGACACTTCTCAGTAGACCATCTGAACCACAACCAGAACCCGGTTGTGCAAGTTTTCCTATATTTTGTTTTCCGGGCATTGCCCATGTCCGACCCTACTCCTAGGGTCATATTGTTTCCCTAGGTAGAACCTAGTAAGTGTATCTTTTATCTAGGTTAAATGTCACCACTAGATATCTAAACCATTCTTTCAAGATTGATCGAACTTGCCGACTATAGAAGAGCACTCGGCTTACCATTGTCAACGGCAGTTACCAAATTTAATCATGAGTAACAACATCATGTGGAAACCGAATTAAAGAGGTAAATAATTCATTGATTAAACCAATAAGGAACATGCAATAAACATAGCAACAATTTAACATGATATAAGAAATTTAATGAAACCTTTCCTTGGATGCATGTACCATAACCATCATGTCCATATGGGCATTAGCAAGAACATTTCCATACTCATGAGAATGTAGATTAAAATTGCTATCAATTAACAAGATGAACAGTAAACATACAATTTAAATTGAACCTAACATTAAGCATGAAAGTGAGAATTTAGACGACATAACGTGAGATCCAGCGAATCGATTTGAATAGCCCCAAATTCCATCCCCTTTCCACGGCTCGGCCGACTCAAGTAAGGTAATAACCTGCTAGGCTGAACCCCCTAGGGGTGGTAAACATGATTGCGGCGTCAACACGAATATCGATCCAAAAGTCTAAAACATATCGAACACAAGACAATATGCGGGTTGCAAGACGAGCGAGGAAATTGGGGAAAATTTCGGCATGACCTTTCCCCATTTTCCTCTACTCGGCCAGCCATCAAAAATGAGAAATCAACATGTTTTAAAACACAAGATTACAGTATAAACAACAATTAAAGTTCTAACAAGAAGAAAATCGTCGATCGGCAACACTCGCGAAGGAAAACCCGATTCCAAAACTTGTAGGGCCGGCCACCCGCTTCCCATCAAAAACTACACTAACCACTCACCTTGATCGGATCACGATGAAGCCTTGATGAAGACGAGCTCCAATCTCCTTGAGCGTCGACGTGAACTTGGCGCCGATAAGTTCTCCCCTCTCTTCCTCTCTCTCCCTTTTGCTCGGGCTACGTGCTACTCTCTCCTTGAGCCGCACGGCTGGCTTGGGTGAGGGGTTTTATCTCCCCTCATCCAATGACTCATTTACCCCTCATTCACTTACTCACCCCTCTATGCGACTCCACCTAACCCGGTTCGAGTCCCGACTCTATCCGCGGACTAAACTCATACCAAACTTGAGTCAAACAATATGTTCATCCACTCAAACACTAACACTTTGATATGACATAAATAAATTTTACCTGCTATTCGAGGCGATCACGCTACTCGACCCGGCTAGCTCCTGACTCGATGGGCTGCACCATGAGAAATTTTATATTGGGAAACCCCGGGTATTACAACCTTCCCCCCTTAAGGGAAATTCGTCCTCGGATTTTGTTGGGTTACAAGGACTTACCGACTCTTCAAACAAGGAAGGATAGCGCTCTCTCATGTCCAGCTCTACCTCCCAAGTGGCCTCTTGCCCGGAGTGGTGCTCCCACCTAACTTTTACCAAGGGAATCTCCTTGGACCTCAGCTTCCTGATATGCCTGCCAAGTATCTCCACTGGCCTCTCCTCATACGAGACCGCCATGTCCACCACAACCACAATCGGCTCTATCACATGGGATTCATCCTTCACATACCTCCAGAGCATCGACACATGGAAAACTAGATGAACTCTGCTCAGACGAGGAGGCAAGGCTAGTACGTAAGCCACCATGCCCCTTTGCTTGAGAATAGGGAAAGGCCCAATGAACCTAGGGCTCAACTTTCCTTTCTTCCCAAATCGGAGCACCCCTTTCATAAGAGAAACCTTGAGGAATACCATGTCGCCCTTAGCGAACTCCAACTCTCTGGCTTTCTTATCGGTATACATTTTCTGGCGACTCTGAGCCACCAACAACATTTCTTTTATCAACTGCACCTTCTTCACCGCCTCCTCAACCAAGTCCGGACCAACCAGGAGAGTCTCTCCTATCTCAAACCGGCCCACAGGAGACCTATACTGCCGCCCGTATAATGCCTCAAAGGGAGCCATGCAAATGCTACTGCGATAACTATTGTTGTAGGCGAACTCAATCAACTGCAGGTGTTTCTCCTAATTGACTGCTAGGTCCAAAACACAGGCCCTCAGCATATCTTCCAAGGTTTGGATGGTTCTCTCAGACTGTCCGTCTGTCTGCGGATGGAAAGCCATGTTGAAACGTACTTAAGTGCCCAAGGCATCTTGGAAGGACTGCCAAAACCGGGCTGTGAAATGGGTACCTCGATCTGATATGATCATCACTTGGGGTACCATGGTAAGCCATAATCCTGTCTAGAAATAGTCGGGCGTACAGTTCCGCAGAAAAGGAAGACTTCAATGGAATGAAGTGCGCAATCTTGGTCAACCAGTCCACTACCACCCAAATGGAGTCAAAGTCGCCTTTTGACTTAGGCAACCCGGTCACCAGGTCCATGGTGATTTTCTCCCACTTCCACTCAAGCACTTCGAGGTTTTACAGCAATCCCTCGAGCTTCAGATGTTCGGCCTTTACCTGCTGGCAGACCAGACATTTGGATACAAACTCTGCTACCTCTCTTTTCATGCCCTTCCACTAGTAGTGCTGCCTTAAATCTCGGTACATTTTTGTGGCCCCCGGATGCATTGTATAAGTGGAACGATGACCTCACTCCAGGACTTGTCTGTGCACCACTGCCATATCTGGCACCACAATTCGATCTTTGAACCACAGCACACCCTCTCTGTCCAATCTGAACCCATTCTCTGCATCGCCTCTCTGCTCTAAGTCCTTCGTCAGCGCACAAAAGGCGTCCTCTCCCTGCGCGGCACGCAACATACCCACCAGTGTAGATTGTACCCGCAGGTGTGCCACCAGGGCAACTAAAGCTAACACTGTCAAGGTTGTACCCCCATCCAGGCACAACTCCAGCTCTCGAGGTAAAGGCCTCTGCTTGATTTCCAGATGAGCCAAATTGCCCATGGATTTTCTGCTTAGAGTGTCTGCTACCACATTGGCTTTCCCCGGGTGGTACATAATGGTGCAGTCATAATCTTTTAGGAGCTCCAGCCACCTCCTCTGCCTGAGGTTCAACTCCTTTTGGGTAAGCAAGTACTACTCTTGTGATCCGTATAGATCTCGCAAGTCTCCCCATACAGATAGTGCTGCCAGAACTTCAGTGCAAAAACCACTGCCGCTAGCTCTAGGTCATGTGTCGGATAGTTCTTTTCATAATCCTTCAGTTGACGGGACGCATAAGCTATGACTCTACCAAACTGCATCAAAACGCAGCCTAGGCCAACCCGAGAGGCATCATAGTAAACCACAAACCCTCCTGAGCCGGAAGGTACGGCCAATACGGGTGCCGACGTCAAGCATTCCTTGAGCTTCTGAAAGCTCGCCTCACACTTGCCATCCCAATCAAATTTGACCTTTTTCTGGGTCAACCAAGTCAAAGGGGCTGCAATCCTGGAGATCTTCTCTACGAACTTTTGATAGTACCCGGCCAACCCAAGAAAACTACAGACCTCAGTTACGTTGGTTGGTCGCCTCAACTTCTGCACCACCTCCACCTTTGCAGGGTAAACCCTTATCCCTTCCTTGGACACCACATGGCCCAAGAACCCCACACTTTCCAACTAGAATTTACACTTGGAGAATTTAGCAAATAACCGGTTCTCTCTAAGGGTTTCCAGGATCATCCTCAAGTGTTCGGAGTGTTCCTCCTCACTCTTGGAGTATACCAAGATGTCGTCAATGAAGACAATCACAAAACCATCTAGGTACTCCTTGAATACCCTGTTCATCATGTCGATGAAGGCAGCAAGTGCATTGGTCAGGCCAAAAGACATCATTAGGAACTCGTAGTGTCCATAGCGAGTCCTAAAGGCAGTTATAGGTACATCGCAGTCTCGGATTCTCAGCCGGTGGTATCCGGACCTTAAGTCTATCTTCGAAAACCATCGTGCACCCTGCAGTTGGACAAATAAATCGTCTATCCTCAACAATGGGTAATGAGTCTTGACTGTCACCTTGCTCAGCTGCCTATAGTCGATGCACATGCACATCGACCCATCCTTCTTCTTCACGAAGTGTACCGGGGCACCCCACGGTGAGACACTCGGCCAGATGAAACCTAGGTCCACCATCTCCTGCAGTTGCACTTTCAGCTCCCTGAGTTTGGCTGGCGCCATCCTATAGGGTGGGATGGAGATCGACTTTACCCTGGGCTGCAGATTAATGTACAATTCCACTTCCCTCTTGGGCGGCAATACCGGTAGCTCCTCGGGAAATACATCGGGGAACTCGCAGACTACCTGAGTACCACTGATATCCCCTGCCGCATCTCCCTATTCCTCTGCCACATATACAAAGGCTATAAAGGATTGGCACCCCCCCTGAAGTAGTTTACTAGCCTTAAGGGTTGAGATGACCCCAATCGGCTCGCTTCTTTCCTCTCCTTATAAGGTGAACTGTGGCAACCCGAGCTTGTTGAACATGACTGTCTTAGCCCTATACTCTAGCAACGCAAAGTGCTCTGCCAGCCAATCCATGCCGAGAAAGACATCAAGTTCAAGCGTGGGCAGGAGTGTCAAATCTGCCCCCAACGCATGGCCGCAGATGATCACTTCGTAGTCTTGAAAAATTGATTTGGCTAAGATTGCCAAGCCCGTAGGCGTTGATACTAGAAATGGCCCATCGAGTAAAGAAGGTGCTGCAGGTAACTCAGCCGCAAATTTGGCAGCCGCAAGAATGGTGAGTTCAAAAGAACTCAGTCAGTGGTCGTTCGGCCACCCTACAATTCGCAGATTGCTCACTAGGCTGGCCACCCTAGCGAACTCCCTGCCTCGGGCTCACTGAGCTAGGAAGGACCTCTAGTATCAGTGCCCAAAACTCGATCGGGAAAGGCCCTCCGAATAATGTCACTCGGGTCAGTCGTCAGCGTGGCTCACCGACGTATATCTCGACCCTGAATCAACTCGTGCGCACTGAACACCACTCGGCCATCACATGTACATCCACAAACATGCCCACTAAGTGGACTAATTTACATATCTATAAAGAGGTGGATTACTCGAGTAGATACGACATAATGTACATTTCTCAGTGCTCGCTCAGTAGCACCCGCTCGGCCACCACTCTGCCCAATTCATTATTCACAGCCATATCACCCAACGTTAACACCTCAATAGTTTACCTTACCATTTTCTATTCAATGGAATTTAACATCTGTGGCAGGTCGTCAAGTAGCGAAAATGCCAACATACTGTCGAATAGTTTTCGCACGACGTACCTTTCCGCCACCGCCATTTCACGTTCGAAATCTCATCCGAACTCGCAAAAATTCCCAAACAAAGTAAAGGGATGCTATATCTGCCATATCTCAAATTTCTATTTTACGCAAGCATCGTGCAAATTTTAGCCCAGTATAGTGTGACTTTCCTTCATTTTCATCCGAGAGCTTATACTCTCTCGCGAGGGTGGAAATAACCAACTAACCTGATGTTCTTTTAGGTTCAGCTAATAACATCCACGACAAGCCACAAGGTGACATCCCGGACTCGCAACTCGACCAATTCAACAAGCAAGCCATAAATTTCAGCCTACTTAACCAGTCCGGTTACAACACGTACACAATTGAACATCACTCGATATGGTACTCACAATTCATACAATATCTTGTACATAAAGATTGATATACTACACTGGCAGTTTACAGCATGTATAAAATGAATCTAGCGCGTATAGAAATAACTTCGGCATGTATATCTTACCACAACATCAATTTCAGCCTAACTTATCATACTATAAAAAATTCAGATTAAAGCGTATGATATACTCCACAAATTTTCATATGAATGTATGCTAAGTGTTCATCAAACCATGTCATCTACGCATATAATTTCAGCATTTCAGTGTGCTCACAATCTCAAGAATATAAGCCAGAACATGAACATTGGACTTGCTTGGCCTACAAATTGTGTTACTATTATCAAAATGTGTATGTTGTACATTTGGAAGTCTTCATAATCGATCAAGATAAAGATGTCAATTGTGAGAGCACCAAATATTTTCATGCTTAATGATAAATGTGATACCATGGGAAATGGTCATCATGGATCCGCATAAACAAGCATGAACAATGATTCCTTATGAATTTTCCATTTTTCCATAATTTTTTTTATCTTGGATGTAATTTCTTATGAACCTGCCACCTTCTTGATTTATATTGCAACAATACTTTTTTAAAAGTAGTACCATAATCAAATATCTCATGTATGTTTCTTTGACCAAACAACACGGTCTTCCAAAAGTTATGCACTTTCTTAACCCAAACAACACGATCAAATGTATTGACACCTGAAACATCCAAGTTCAATAGAACAATAGAAGTGCTCAAGGGCCAAAGCAGAGAAGTCCGGAAGGGTTTCACACATGCATCCGAACAACACGAATTTCTCCATTAAACAAAGTCCAGATTGGTCACAGTAAAAATAAGAACTCCAGCACTAAATGCGACAACTAAATAAAGCCCCCAATATTTATATATACACCACACAAACCAAACAAACAACAAAACCAGTTCATCCTCGCCAAGATCATTCTAATATGCGTCCCACATTCAAATAGCAAAAACGACAAGCAATCAAAAAGGGGAAACAAAATGGAGGGGGAAAATAAATAGCGGCACCTGATTTGACTTCCACTAGAGCCAAGATCGACCCTTTCCCGAGAGAGAAATCAACATACTCAAACATAAACCCTCAAAAAAATCGCAGATTCTATAAATCTATCACGAGGAAGAAACCCAATCTAACCACTCACTTGGAGAGGGAATCAAGGAGAAGAAGACGATGACGACGCCTCGCGATGACGGCAACCGGCGACGGCGAAGATCCGATCACAAGGGAGTAGCGCCTCCTACCTCTTGTCTTGGGCGACATTTGGCTCTTCCTAGAGCAGTCCCGTCGACCAAGGCCACATATGCAATTATATTATTTTTTTGAAATTTACCTATTTGCCCCTCTTGACTTAAGTGAACCATATATTGGTCTATACTCGTCCAAATCGAGTTCCAATCGGACCCCCGGACTCGACTCGAGTCCAACTTACATCAAATCTCCAAACCAACTTAAGTAACATAATTTTACTCGCGCATAAAGTTTGTATTTTAATTAGCGCCTTCCAACGATTTACTCGGCCTCCTCCGACGCACATCTCGGATTTGCCGTGGAAGCCAAAATAAATTAGTTAAAATTTTAAATATTAATTATTTTTTTCGCGGGCATTACATTTTCTATTTTCAATGAGTCATTCAAATTTAGTAGATCTATATTTTTCTTTTCTAAGGAATTTTTATCATTTTCTAGAAGTTCAACCTTCATTCTTGACTCATTACAAGAAAGCAAAAATCATTATTATCTTGTTCTAGCATTTTATTTTCCTTTTTAAGTGCCTAGAATCTTTTTCTAACACTACTAAATTATTCATACATATGCTCAATTTCATTTTCTAATTCTACTTGTGTAAAGATATTACCACCTATAGTAATAGTGGGTACCTCATTATCCTTCATCATGAAACAAAGGTTTGCATTCTCCCTTGAGCTTTCTTCCCCACTTGAAGGTGGTGATGACTCGCTTACATCGCAAGTAGCCATTAGTGCTTTCTTCTTCATCCTTTTTCTTTTATCTGTCTTTGAGGATGATGAGGAGGTGAGCTTGGTCTTAGGACAATCGCCCTCCAAGTGTCCGGGCTTGTTGCATTGGAAGCACATGATTCTATTTTTGCCCTTCTTCTTCTTGAGAGGCTTTCCCATTAGCTCCATAAACATCCGTCCGAGATGAATCATATCTTCGTGGTACTCGGATCCTTTATTCTCCGATGATGATGATATCCTATCACCAAATGATGCTTTTAAGGCAATATTCTTGCCTTTGGGGGCATCTTCCTCATCGGTCATGAGGGAACCAATGAGTTCGGTGATATTCATGGTGCCAAGATTCGTGGCCTCCATGATAGCAACCCCCTTTGGCTCCCATGCTTTGGGAAGTGATCGAAGAAACTTCCTCACTTTTTCTTATTCTTGTATGACCCTTCCAAGGTTAGTTAAAGCATTTGAAATGGGCATACATTTGATCTATGTTCTCATGAGTATGCATTTTAAAGAGTTCATAGTCATGCATAAGCAAATTTATTTTGGACTCTTTAACTTGGGAAGTTCCCTCATGGGTAATTTCTAAAACTTGCCAAATATCAAAAATAGATTTACAACATGATATTCTATTGAACTCATTTATAGATAAATCATAATGTAATGCATTCACTGCTTTGGCAATTGAATTAAACAATTTAATCTCTTCTCGAGACCAATCATCCATGTTCTTGGAGGGTAGCTCATAATTAACATGAATAGTTCTCCAAGCATCTAATCCTAGGGATTGCCAGAAAATACTCATCCTAGTTTTTCAATAGGGATAATTGTTTCCATCAAAAAGAGGTGGTGCATGAGTTGAAAACCCTTGACCTAGTGTGATACTAGAATCCATAAGTCTAGGTTACATGGTTAGACCTATTTCTACAATCTTGCTCTCATACTAATTGTTGAGTGAATACCCACACTAGAAAGGGGGGTTGAATAGTGTTGGTTTAATTTTAACTTTAATTCAATTTTTTTAAAATCAATTTCAACTTCAATCAAAACTAAGTGCAACTAAATGATATTCGTTAGCAAGTATGAAAAGCAATTATAAGCAATCAAACAAGGCAATGCAAACACAATAGATTATAGTGGTTCGGCCAACACCGCCTACTCTACTATCTTGGCTCCCCACAATGGATTTCTAACCAACTCCTTTATAGATAAATTGTTTCCCTTTGAATACAACCGAGGACTCGCTTCTCAACTCTTTGAGAATGCTTCACACCTATTCTCCTAGGCAAAACACAATTCTACAAAGGAAACCCTAAGTCATTTAACCTAGCACACCTAGCAAGCTAGCAATGGAAACCTAGTTTAGTAACAAGAAAAATAACAACAAATTAGCTAATAATTAAACCACACAAGTGAGCTCTCTTGCAAAGTCTTCAAAGCCTCCAACTCGTGAAGATGTAGAGCTCGAAGTGAAGCCGGAGATGAGGCAAAAAGAATGCTTCGAGTTGATGAACGATTGTCGACGCTTGCGCGATGAAATCCACTTGGGGTGGCTCAAGAACACTCTAGGAGATCTTCAATGAATGGCTAAGAGGCTCTTAGAAGGCTGCTAAGGGGTATCTATAACCCCTCACTTGGCAGCTCCACCCAACGGGCATTTTTTTGCCCGATGGGGACTCCCGGTCACTTGTCGGTCGATCGTCGATCGACCGACTGATCGACCGCCCAAGCAACCACGGTAATCTGCCATGTTTGGGCACACTTCGGTCGACCAAATTGTCTACTGCCAATTTTTGGCTTCATTCGGTCCACCAAACCTGGGCTAAGTCTATTTCTTGGAGTTTTCTTCTTGCACGCTTCGCTTCCGGGTTCTATTACCAAGTCTTGACTTGGATAATATTAGAATTTTTCATTCAATGGGAGTTGTTCCTGAGGTTGCCAGTTCCGCAATGGTATTGTGTGACAATACTAGGAGTGTTGCTCAAAGTTAAGGAACTAAGATCCCATGAAGATCATTGCTTTTCTTAAAAGGTGGTATCACCTCATCGTTGGAAAGAGGTGATGACTGAAAGACATTAATGTAGATTAAACTTATTACCACGACAGCAGATTCGATCGCCACTGAAATTTGGTATACAGATACTAGGATGATTGGCTAAAGTGCATGTGGGAGATTCAGAGGAATAGTGCCCTTGATCCAATCACATGTCGATGTGTTTAGGGACTATTCAAGGGTAATCAACTTAATGAGGCAACTTTTTGATCATATGTTGCATCTTTATTCATAAGTATTGTGATGAACCCCGTGATGAGATTATGCCAGTGAGACTTGGAATCCAGATGCCCATGTTCTAAATGTTTCTAGCCATAGGATCACCAATTAGGGGATCAGTGATTTCGGATAAATAGTGCACTTGGTACATGCCCTACACGATAGGGGTAGCTGATCTCACAGTTACCTATGAGCTGTCCTTAATGTAGTGCAGGTGCTCATTAGGGAATGATTTCACTTAACAAACTTGCACGAGGAACACAAAATGGAATCCATACATGAGTTTCAATAGGATGTTCCTCGTGAGATAGTAGGTGCAAGCAGTCCTTGGACCTAAGGTTGTCATGGTTACCTCGTGACTGATGACCCATTGCTTTGGTTCTATCCCTACGTGGCCCTAAGTGTCATGTGCCGGGAATTATTGGGCATGGGGAAGCATTCATGGAGGTTGGTGAGCAACCAACATGGAATCAGTTACACCTAATGAGAGATAATGTCCTATCTGTCCCTGCAAGTGTTGACTCGGGAATCTCTGGCCAGAGTAGATATGAAAGTCAGGAAGATGTTTTTGACATTTCATAATTGAGACGACATCTTGGCGGGTGAAATACATATGAATCAGTATTAGGGTTTGACACTTCTTCAATACCCCAATCGCATTCAGGACATTGTAATTGAGTGACTAAGTTGCAAGGTAACTAATCACCAAAGGGCGTTCGATCCCTATAGATTGAACCTCACACTTTCCTGGTAGTCAGACACATTGCTAGACAACAATCTTGACTTGTGAGTGGAGTCTCTCACGACCACACTAAAGGGGTTTAGTGGTGGCTTGTGAGATTCGAATAGAAGTCGTTCTATCGGATCTGACTCTCCATTATGCACAACTCACTACTGGCTTAGTCTGGGGCCCAATGGGTCACACACGACAGGTTAACCTTGTGACGAACCTTATGAGATAAAGTCCGAATGCGGCCCTATATGTCTACTAGCATGGACATGCTGCAACTCAATTACGAATCTCGTTTACGGAGATGATAGGAAAGATGTTTCCTATAGGAACGAATGCACGAGGAAGGAGTTTCTCAGTAACCCTAAATTGTAGGGATTGGCACATGATAATATTTTATGTAGTTTATTAAATTTAATTATGAATTAATTATTTAATCAACTACTTGATCGAGAATGTATTTAATTATGAACTTAATATAATTTGATTTTGAATCAAATATACATGGTAGGAAAATTAGTTTCTAACCATCAGCCTGACTAATTAATTGGGGATTAATTTATTTGGATAAATCCTAATTAATAAGAATTTGATTTATGGAGATAACTCATAAAATTAATAGATATATGATTTATGAGGATAAATCATAATTCTATTAATTAATAGAAAATCGAATTATTTAGATAAACCTCTTTCATATTGTTTAGGGGAGCGGTTTATTTAGTTAATTATCATTCTTGTTTATAGGCTCTTAATTTATGAAGATAAATTAAAGTTTATATTTAATTAGATTTAATTAATTTGTAACTAATTATAAAGCCAATAAAATATAAATTATTTTTTGAGGCAAATCCCATACTCTTGTAGTCCCCCCCCCCCCTTCTATATATAGTGGTCGAACACCCAATAGGGAGGGGTTGGTTATTTAGTTCTTCATCTTCTTGGAGAAGATTAAGGACTTCATTCTTTAGAGGCTTCTTGAAGAGAAAGGCTCCAAATAACTCCTCCTCCTCCCCATTGGGGGCCGACCATCTAGATCTTCCTTCCCAGGTTTTTGTGAAGCCAAATTGAAGGTGTTCTCTTCTTGGGTGTGCCATAGTCTTCATTTTCTTGGAGGATTTCAAGAGGATAACGAGATATCTTTACCTCTTCTCTTTTATTTCAGTATTTTGTCATCCTCTCTCCTTCCCTCTTTGGTGCCCGGTTCTTGGTGGAAGGGCTGACATTGCCTTGGTGGATTTTGGGATTGAGAAAGCTTCTCCGTTGAGACAAAATGGGCCCCGGTGTTCGCTGCCCCTATTGTTGCGAGGTACTTGGTTGTAATATCCTAGATATTAAATCTAATTTTCATTTATTGTGTGTGTGTGCCATCTTAGCGGACTAGTTCGAGGTCGAGCCGAGTCAACTCATGGTCCGGTGCGAGCTTGCGAGCTAGGATAAGTAGAAATATGTCTTATAGAAATTTTTGCTTGCGTAGATAATTTTTTTTAATTTTGTATGCATGATTGTTTAATTATGTCGTATATGGATGTGTATGTGTTGGCTGTTTACGTGGAGCTTGGGATTAATTTAGGTTTAATTAAGCTTAGTGGGTTAGCGGGTCGAGAAGTTAGTGAGTAAAGGATCCGGGTTGAGGCGGATGCGGATTGAAAGAGGTGGGAAGAGTTATAAATCCCCCCTTAGGGCTTGCGGCTCCCTATTGGAGCCGCACAAGCTAACTGAGGAAAAGAGAGGAGCCACCAACCGCCCCTCCCTTCCTCTCTCTTGGAGCCGCCAAGCCTAGCCGCCTGGAGCCAGCCGCCGAGTTCTTCCCTTCTCCTTCCTTTCCTCCTTCCTTCCCTTTGGAGCCGAGCCAAGAGGAGCCGCCGAGCCCGCCCCTCTTTTCCCTCTCTTCCTCTTTCTTCAAGCCAACGGCTTGAGGAGGAGCCGTCACCCCCTCTTCCCCTTCTTAAGTCGAGCTGCCATCTTTTGAAGCCAATTTCGAGGGCCGTCATCCGGTATTTCTCCTCTCATCATCCTTCCTATTCGGGTGAGTGGTTTTACTCCTCTTTCTCAGGTTTCTTCGAGTTCTTCAAGCCATTCTTGAAGGCTATGTTGATTTTGATTTTTTTTCGACGATCTCACGAATTCTCGTCGTTCTTTTTGTGTGTCATGTTTGAGGAGGCCCTAAGCCCTCCTCTATGGGGCTCGGCAACCCTAGGGTTACCCTAGAGGTGCTCGGCCAAGGTGGAGAGAAGAGGTGCCCTCCAAGTGTTCGATGAAATGCCTATGTGAAGGGTTAGGTATTCTTGGCTTCTATAAATCAATTTGTTCTTCAATCTTGTAAATGTAAATGCATGCTAGTTATTAAAATTTTAATTTTTGGAAAATATATCATGTGTTTCTAGGATGGGTTTGAATTTGAAGGCATGAGGTTCTTGAATCTAAATTCTTGATATGAGTGCTTGATCTTAAAGGTTGATTCTTGATTATAGATAATTGTAGTACTTGATAATATTGTTAAACAAATATGATTTTTGTGAGATTTATCCCAATGCTATAATTCTGATATGTTGGTGAATTAACGATTTAATATCTGTAAATTTTTGGATTTATTTTCATGCTATGCTGAAAATTTAATGTTGCTGGAATTTCATGCTGAGATGATGAATCTGTGCTGTTTTTGAATTGCTTGTTGTGGTGTCTGTAATTTACTGAGCATAGTCGTGTAACCTATCGGTTTGATCAGAAAATATAGTTTGGAAACATAGGTCACATTCTGGAGACGGTATTCAGGTTAGATACATAAATTTCGGGCATAACAATAAGCTAAAATAAAACCCTAAAACAAAACCCTAATCTTGGTGATTTAAATTTTAATTGCATCATTAAAAATGGGCAAAGGGGTAGTATAATCTGTTATGAACCAAGAAGTAAAGTTTATGCATGAAATAAAATCACACAGGTGTATGACATTACGGATCTCGGAGTTGGGGTCGCGTATGGGAGTGTTGAGACGCTTTCCAATAAGGACACCCCTAAGATACCGTAGGAGAGACTTGACTTAGGTCATGTTGTGCCATGTCTTTATGAATGGCGGAGAGGCTCATTGAGGAGCCGGATTGCGAGCTAGGCCTGGGAGGTTGGATGGCTAATTCCCAACCTATGGAACAAATTCGGATGAGTTAAACCCGATTGTTCTGGTTTGGCCTCGTGGGATAAGTTTGGAGGGCCTACCCGATTATCCCTTAGGTGGTTTTAAGGAATAAGTTCGGAGGGCCTATCCGATTATTCATGTGATATCTTAAAGGGGTAGGTTCTGAGGGCCTACCCGATTACTCCTGTGATATCAAAAAGGGGCAAGTTCGGATTGGCGAATCCCGATTGTCCCTTCGCGTCTCATGGAGCAAGTTCGGAGGGCTTTCCCGATTGCTCTCGAGTTTCTTATACTAGGATAAGTTCGGAGGGCCTTCCCGATTATCCGAGTATGTGTTGTTGCCTTACGGCATGGTATGCTTAGGCTTGTTGATCTTCACCGTTTGAGTGTTGGCTGCTTACGGGCAGGTGGTGGCCAAATGGCCTATTAGCTGGTCACTTTCTTGTGACCTTTTCCTGCTTGAGTCAGGAGATTTACTTTATGCATCCTATTTATGATTGTATTTGTGTGGGTTGGTAGAACCACTCACTGAGTTATTTTGAACTCACCCGTTGCCGTTGTTTTGTTTTGCAGAGCCTGACCGGTGAGGTGGGCAGGAGCACTTGGCGCAGCTAGAGGGCAGAGGAGCTACATTGATCTCAAAGCAGTCCTAGTTTAGGGTCGTAGTCGAGTTTTGGTAGTTAGTCGTGCACTTATTTTTCTGTGTTTTGGAGTTGTAGTCCCTTTGGGGACATTTATGTCCTTATTTTAGATTTCATTGTAATTGAACAATTGAACTTGTTTTGTTATTTTCGCACCTTATTATTTTGCGAAAATTACTTATAATGATTTCTAGTTTGGTTTTCAATTTGAAATAAAACTCGTTATTTCTTTTCCGCTATGTTTTGTTGTTCAGTTTGTATGTGCAAGGTTTAGCCTGCGGGATATAGGCATGTATACCCTGGCCGGTCCTGAGTTGGGGCGTGACATTGGTGTGGAATATTGTTGGAGGACGTGCACGTGTGTGTCTCAAGTAGGATCAGCCATACCAATCGTGGTTTGAGGTATATAATCTCCTTCTTCTCCGATGTTGAATTCCTTATTATTGCTAAAGTAGATCGTTGTTTTCGGGATGGTTTGAATTTTCCGTTGCGTTTTCAATCCCACCCAAACAAGAGGGGGGGTGAATAGTGTGTTAGATAAACTTTTCGCCTAATTTTGATTTTATCGAATTCAATCGTTTCTTATATGTCACACCCCAACTGAGGGTAGTGTGACCGGCCAAGGCGTACATCCTACCCTGTAGCCTACTGTCTACACTGACATAAAGAAACCAGAACATGTCGACAAAAGAAATCTCAACACAAGCTTTATTAAAAGTTTTCAAAGTTCAAAATTTTATGTTTTCAAACAAAAGAAGAAAACCAACATTAGAACAACTGAACGTCTCAAGAATCAAAGTTTTACAAACTTTTTCCAAAATACAACTGTCAGTGCAGAAGAAAAAACAACTACTAGAAACACTAGACTATGACTCATGGACGCCGCTATGAGATATGGCAACACCTCCCGCCCACCAGCTGCACAATGTCGACAGGTCACAATCACTGCTCATGCTCTGCAAAAATAAAGAAACAAACAATGAGTCCACTTGGGACTCAGTGAGCGGTTCTAGCGAACCTCCACATAATCCTCAGTTAATCATGCATGACATATAAGGCAACATAATGTATATTCAGGAAGGTAATCTAGTTTTAATGTGACTACTAACCCCATGGGTCATTCTGTATAAACCGAATATGTGAAAATCTGCCGTCTCGGCCTATCAATGTCCGAACCTCCGGCATCCAGCCCTTGGGCCTACTTATGGTAATAAAAATCCCGGCTACAGCCGGCCCTACCATACAGGGTAGAATCATACTAGCCGAGCTAAGCATTGGTCATTTCCGACCTCCACGCTTCTCGGCGGACCATCTCAAGCACATCACACAATCAATGTCCTAGGTTTCCTAAATGTTTACTAGAAGCCCTATAAGTTATATCATCTCCTAGCTAAGTTTCCATTTATGTTGAGCATCTCGCAACGTCCTACATGTTATCTAACATTATACACTACCTTGGGTGAGGAATTCCATGTACTGACCTTGGAATTCCGCCCATGAACATTTTAGGACAGGATGTGTAATCTAAAGAAAAGTAAGCATACTTTACAACATCTACTATATATAGCCACAATATTCATACATAACAACTATACACTACCTTTAGAATTAAGCTCAATAAGAAACAATTTATCTAGCATGGCAAGGTAGCAATGAATTCAATAATGCATGAGATACTAAGCATGGTAAACTAATTCATCATTTCAAAATTTAAAGATTTAATGAGCTAAGGATGGTCATTAAGCTAGCATTCCTACAATCTCATAAATCAATAAATTTACTTACTATGGTTGGTGTTCTTCCTAAGTATCATCATGCCTCTATAGTTTTAACATTCTAACCATGGAAGTTTCCATCTAAAGCTCACCCTTTTCCTCCCCCTAGGCTTGGGCGAGCCTTGAGCAAGGTGAACCTTGCTCGGCCATGCCTCTTAGGATAGAAAAGGGAAAAAATAATTTAGCTACGACCCAAATTCTTCATCTCCGATATATCTCAAATTCATGTGGACTGATTTTGGCAAGACCTATCCCCTTTCCCCATGATTTGGCAGCCCTAGATTGGAGAAAACGACAAGAAAACAAAATGATCCGGCAAGTATTGATACAAGAATCATGTATATACAACTATAGAAACTCGATTCGTAGGAAAATCGCGAGAAAACACGATCCTATCACCACTAAGGGTTTGGCTCCCGGCCTCTCCCATTTCTTCAAATCCAACCACTCACCTTGATTGAGGAGGATGGAAGATCGCATGACGACAACATTGAAATTTTTTCCTGCGACGGCGCAAAATCCCAAATTGACCAAAATCCCCCTCCTCCTTGCTTCTTCTCCCCTCTCTCCTAGGCGCTGCCTTGTGCGATTCAAAGATGAGTCGCACTGCACAAGGATGAGGGGTTTTAATCCCTCATCAAACCTTCCTTAATGGCCCTAGACTCTTAATCATGACTCGACTAAACCTGAGCTCGACTTGGGTTCCGACTCTTCCCGCAACACGAGTCCACTTAAACTCGATTAAAGTATAAATTCATAAAAGGAAAGAGTCATTTGCCCAATTAAATTGCATACATCATTAGTCGAGTCATAACTTTTCACTCCAGGCGATCTCCGGGTCCGGCGCACTGCACCAAAATAGATTTTTATATTAGGAAATTTTTCTCGGGTCTTACATTATAACTTATGCAATACACTAATTCGAATAGCAAGCGGAAGCAATAAATAAGGCAATTAAACACAACCAAGAAAGCAATGTGCGGAAATAAGTAAATATAGAAATTAAGACGCAATCATAATAGGCAATGTAAACACAATCGATTTATTTTGGTCCCAATGCCTACTCCACTACCTAAGCACACCGCTTAGGATTTCCAAACTAGTTATACTAGATTAATTAGTTTCCTTACAAAGAGGAATTTACACATGAGAATCTCCGCTCTCAAACCGAAGGCACTTCCACACCCGAAAGTATTCCGCCTTCCTACCGAGAGTGCTCTCCCACCTCAACCTAAGGACAACTCAACTAATTCTAGTCAACTACGTTTACACCGGTGGATTTAAGCCTTAACACCAAGGCAACCACCAACTCAATCAACCTAGCACTCTAGGTTTACACACTCAAGAAATACAATGAAATTAACAATAAAATACAACACTAAATGGAGCAATAAATCAAAAAATAAATACTTAGCTCCAAAAGAAATGCCCTAGTCCTCTTGATGCCCCAAGATGATGAATTGATGAAGCTTGAAGGCAAGATCAAGAATGTGTGGATCAAGGCTAGGGTTTCTGCAAGATTGGCTAAATGAAAGCTTAGAACGTGTAAAAGATGTCTCATATAGGCTCAAAAGTACTCATGGCTTGTATTTATAAGCCATGAAGAGAAAGCAAGCAAATAGCCATCCCAACGGGCATTTTTCTGCCCCTTGGCGCCGCCCGGTCGCTGGGTCGGTCGCCGGTCGACCGACAAAGGGACCAGCCCATCGACCGGAGCCCTCTGTGCTTTCTAGGCTCCTTTCGGTCGACTAGCCTATCGACTGGCCGTACAGCACCGATACTCTACCTTTTGCACCTGTACTCTAAATTGAGTTTCAACTGGGTTCTTTCTTCGGTATGGGTTTCGAATTACGAGTTTTGTTCTTTAAGGGTCTTTGCATCTTAATGAGGATTTTATAATTTATCTAGACACCTAAACTTAGACTCTATCTTCCTAATGAATCCGAGCACGTCAACCAACGTCCTTTCGATTTTTTGATTTCTCCGATATTTTCGATCGCGGACGTCGATTTCTAACCGACTTGGAACTCGAAAGTATTTCTTAATGAAAATATTAGTTCAATGTTTGTTATCATCAAAACCAAGATTAACACCAAGGTTGAAAACCTTTGGCCAACAATGTTCGAACATAAGATTTTTGGATCGAGAATATGTCACAATGCATCTATATACAAAAAGATTCACAACAATATATTTTGTATGGAATTGTCACTGGGAGTCACGTGAAGTCGGGACGTCGAGAAATCCTGTTGTCCATACTCATGGTGAATCTTCTAGTGTCGTTGTTTCTTTTTCCAATCCACCTGATCCTTATATAACAATGATTCTAGATAGTCTTGGTCGTCGATTCCATTTAAATGATAATATTGAGTCAGTTACTGAGATGTCAGTGCCACCAGATACTACGACAGTTCAAGTCACTGCGACAGTTCAAGTCACTGAAGAACAACTTGCGATACAGATTGAATTGTTGAATAAGGAGGCTGTAGAATTTTATGAGATGTTGAAAGCTGCCACTGAACCTTTGTATGATAATTTTCCTAAATATACAAGATTTTCGGCAATGACGCAACTCCTAAACATCAAGTCCGATTGTAATATCAGCGGGGTTGCATTTGATTGGATTACAGGCTTTATCAATGGAATGCTACCTCCAGATAACAAGTTTGAGCCAACTTTTTATCAGCGAGGATCGTCATGACTTTTACGGACTATTGGAAGAAGTCATAGAATTACAATTTTTCGAATGGAAATCAGTTGCCCTTTTTAAATGTCATTGGTTTGATACAAGCGATAGGGGCATGGGAGTTCATCCAAAGTATAAACTTTTCGAGGTCAATTACAAATCGAAATTGGCTTCAATGAGCCATTTATATTAGCATCTCAAGCTGAACAAGTATATAATAAGCAGTATACATCTAAAGATAGGGCAGATTGACGTGTAATCTGTAAGACTAAAGCTAGAGGAAAAATTGACCCGGTAGCTGGAGAGAATGAGCCGACAAATGACTTCTATCTAGAAGAGGATCTTTCCGAAGTGGAGCGAGTTAGTCCAATACTCGAGGATGATAACATAGAGTTAGTTCAATTGGAAGTACAATATATTGATAATGACAATAATGAAGTTGAGGAAGGACATAATGATGATGAGAGAGAAGAAGAAGAATTTGAAGATTCCGATACAGAAGGACATGAAGAAGAGTATTACACAGATGATGATAATGATGATGACGATTAATTGTAAATGTGAAATATATCTTCAATTATTAAATCTATCTATTAATCTAATTATATTCATATTTGACTGCTATGGTTCGAGAAGTATGTGCCCGAGGAGGCATTCCTCGCAGGACTACCCCCTAACGATTGTTACCTGTCACCCATGTATCCATCGTCCCTTCGTCTACACACACCATCCCCCAGGCTTTAGCCACCGTCGACCCTTCGTCGACACCCACCGATATCCCCTCGCATGTATCCACTGTCCTTTCACTAACACCTACTATTCCCCCACCTCCGTCCACCATGCCCCCACCTTCGGCCACCATCCCCCCACCTCCGGTCACCATCTTCCCACCTGATTTGGCCACCATCCACCCACCTGATCTGACCACCATCCCTTCAGTCGATCCAAGCACATGGACATCAAGACGTAGGCCACGAGGACCTAATAGAATTCTCCCTCCGACGCCCGAGGGAGAGTCGCGTAGACTAGTTAGTGTGCGTGGAAGAAGATAAGTAGATGCATTAATTATTCCTTATAATTTATTTGTCACAAGTCACTTCAGGACTTGATATGGTCACTTGGAGTTCCAAGTGATATCCTTTGGGTTGACTAATGCGCCTGCAGCCTTTATGGATTTGATGAACCGGGTGTTAAAGGAGTACCTGGACAGATTTGTGACAATCTTTATTGACGACATCCTGGTTTACTCCTAGAGTAGGGAGGAGCACTCCGAGTATTTGAGGATGGTCCTAGAGACCCTTCGGTAACATCGGTTGTATGCCAAGTTCTCCAAGTGTGAATTCTGGTTGGAGAGCGTAGGGTTCCTAGACCATATGGTGTCAAAAGAAGGGGTGAGGGTGGACCCCGTGAAGGTGGAGGCCGTATAGAACTAGAGGTGGACAATCACTGTGACCGAGATCCGTAGTTTCCTGGGGTTGGCTGGGTATTACATAAAATTTGGGGAAAATTTCTCTAAGATTATGGCTCCATTTACTCGCTTGACCCAGAAAAGGTCAAGTTTGTTTGGGACGACAAGTGTGAGGAGAGCTTTCAAAAGCTCAAAGATTGCTTGACGACAGCGCTAGTGTTGGCCGTACCCTCAGGTTCGGGAGGGTTTGTGGTTTACTGTGATGCCTCTCGGGTCGGCATGGGCTATGTTCTAATGCAGTATAGCAAGGTGATAGCTTATGTGTCTCTTCACTTGAGGTTCATGAGAAGAAATACCTGACGCATGACCTAGAGCTGGCAACATTGGTTTTTGCTTTGAAGCTGTGGCGCCATTACATTTGTACGGCAAGGCCTGTGAGATGTACACTCATCACAAGAGCCTCCAGTATTTGCTTACCCAGAAGGAACTGAACCTAAGGCAGAGATGGTGGCTTGAGCTCCTGAAGGACTATGACTGCACCATCATGTACCATCCCAGAAGGCAAATGTGGTGGCAAATTCTTGAGCGAAAAATCCTTGGGCAGTTTGGCCCACTTGGCGATCAGGAAGAGACCGCTAGCTCGAGTTTTGGCCCTGTGCTTAGATGGCGAGACAATTCTGACCGTATCAGATTCAGAGGCTTTGTTGGCACACCTCCGAGTACAGTCCACTCTGGTAGATATATTGCGGACCTCGTAGGATCAGGACGCCTTTTGCTCCTTGACTAAGGATCTGCTAGTCAGAAGAGGCGACGTTGATGATGGCTACATAATTGACTCTGAGGGTGTCTTGAGATTCAGAGATCGGATTGTGGTGCCTGACATGGCGGAGGTTCGTAGACATGTAATAGAGATGGGCCACCGTTCCACTTACACGATGCATCCAGGGGCCACCAAGATGTACCAAGATCTGAGGCAACATTACTAGTGGAAAGGGATGAAAAGAGAGGTATCCGAGTTTGTGTCTAAGTGTTTGTTCTGCCAACAGGTAATGGCCGAACACTTGAAGCCTGCATGGTTGCTTCAGAACTTGGAGGTGCCCGAGTGGAAATGAGAGAAGATCACCATGGACTTTATGATCGGGTTACTAAGGTCTAGAGGGGGCAGCGACTCTATTTGGGTCGTAGTCGATCGGATGACTAAGATCGCACACTTTATACCGATCAAGATGACCTTTTCAGTTGAGCAGTACGCTAGATTATTTCTAGACCAGATTGTGGCATATAATGGTATTCCTGTTATGATAATCTCGGGTCGGGGTACCCAGTTCACAGCTCAGTTTTGGCATTCTTTCCAGGAGGCCTTGGGTACTCAGGTACAGTTCAGCACCGCGTTCCATCCGCAGACTGACGGGCAGTCAGAGAGGACAATCGTAACCTTAGAGGATATTATGAGAGCATGTGTTCTAGACTTAGATGGCGGTTGGGAGAAACACCTACCGATGTTTGAGTTTGCATACAATAATAGCTACCAGAGTAGCATTGGTATGGCTCCTTTTGAGGCCCTATATGGGTGAAGGTGTAGGTCGCCAGTGGGGTGGTTTGAGGCAAGAGAGTCACTCATGGTGGGTCCTGATCTGGTTGAGGAGGCGGTTGAGAAGTTGAAATTGATCAAGGATAGACTGTTGGTGGCTCAGAGTCGTCAGAAGATGTATGCGGATGAAAAGGCTAGAGAGGTGGAGTTTGCTGAGGGTGATATGGTATTCCTAAGGGGGGAAGCTTGTAATACCCGAGATTTCTAATATAAAAATGTTATTTGGTTCAACGATCCGGTTCGGGGACTAGCCAGCTTGAATCCCGAGATGGCCGCGAGTAGAAGATATAATTTAATTTGTTGGATATGTATTTAATGCTTTTATATTTTATAAGTTGAATTGAACCTCAAACCGAGTTGGAACAGGGTTCGCGGGATGAGTTGGGGCTCAATTCGGGCTCAGGTTGAGTAGAGTAGAGGATTAAGTGAGTAATAATAATAATAATAATAATAATAATAATAATAATAATAATAATAATAATAATAATAATAATAATAATAATAATAATAATAATAATAATAATAATAATAATAATAATAATAATAATAATAATAATAATAATAATAATAATAATAATAATAATAATAATAATAATAATAATAATAATAATAATAATAATAATAATAATAATAATAATAATAATAATAATAATAATAATAATAATAATAATAATAATAATAATAATAATAATAATAATAATAATAATAATAATAATAATAATAATAATAATAATAATAATAATAATACTAATAATAATAATAATACTAATAATAATAATAATAATAATAATAATAATAATAATAATAATAATAATAATAATAATAATAATAATAATAATAATAATAATAATAATAATAATAATAATAATAATAATAATAATAATAATAATAATAATAATAATAATAATAATAATAATAATAATAATAATAATAATAATAATAATAATAATAATAATAATAATAATAATAATAATAATAATAATAATAATAATAATAATAATAATAATAATAATAATAATAATAATATAAAAAGGGCCCCATCAGAGGGTGAGAGCAGAGAGAGGTGATCAAGGGGGGGGGGGAGTTTGTGGTCGTCGCCGAAAGTCGTAACTTCGTCGATCTTCTTTCCCTTCTTTACTTTAAGGCTAACGTGAGTGGTAGAACCTAGGATTTGAGGGAAGGCCCTAACCGACTCATGTGTTGTTGATTCTTGCAGATTGATGTGTGTTTCTTGTCAGATTATTGATTATTCTTGAACCTTGTCGGTTCTTCTTGTGATCTATGGTGCATTGATTTTTACGTGTCGTATTCATGATGTTAGGGTGCCGGTCGAATCAAGGAAAAGGGAAAAGGTCATGCCAAAAATTTCCCTAAATTCCTTGAGACGTAGAAGCTTGTAGATTTGAAATTCTTGTATGCTAATTTAGGATAGAGATTAAGGAGAACTTAATTCTTCATTGAAACACATTTTCCTTCACCCTTAAGGGTTTGGCCGAATAGGGTAAACCCATGTTTAGGGTTTCGGCTGAGTAGGGATTGGGGTTTTAGGTGGAGAAAAATATAATTCCTAAGTCATCTCCATGATAGAGGAACGCTGTATGAATAACTAGGAGTTTACCTTGCTTATAGAATATTTTTATTGCAAGGAACATTTATTTCTAGGTTCCTACATTTCTCATTATGTTGCTGAAATTAAACTTTCATATGCTGAAATTAAATATTTGAATGCAGGAATTCAATATTTAATTGTTGTGATTATGTAGGAAATTGTGGTGATATAATTGTTGAATTCTTCTATTTCTTGTATGCTGTGATTTATTAATTATTGTAAATATTATGTCAATGATATGCTCAATATTGAGGAGCATGTGTGGTATATGACATGAAACTAGGTGGAGGAAAAATTAGATACGATTGTTTAGCATCCCATACATGATCGGGAGACGTGGAACTCCTCTAGTAAAAGACGTAAATTACTAGGAGTTAAATGTGATAAAATTTGAACATAGAGACATTAGGTGTTCGCACCTAGGAAGGGTAACACTGAACTGTCAACCTGATAGGGCCCGTGGTAGGGCCCGATACGTGCGGAAGCCCGGGAGTTGTTTAGAAACTAGTGTAATACATTGTAGGTGTATTGTGTTTAAGATGGTCGGGCTGAGGGATGTTTTTAGCCGGTACGGCTATTACCCGACTCAGTGGGTGGATTTAGGATATTGAGATTGCACCAGTGGGCCACGCTAGGTGTTAGACCCGAGTGGCAGGGGTCTTGAGATTCTGTCAGTGGGCTACGCTGATGGTATTCTAGAAACTAGCTGATCATCCTAGTTGACGAACACGGTGATTGAATCGCTAAATGTGGAATTTATGTAAGAATATAACTTGTTGTGGCTAGTATAGATACTTGTATGTTTGTGTGGGCCGATATGGTCGAGTATTATACAGGATGAAGGCCGGGAACAACAGAAACTATTTATGCGGGTTAAGGACCATAGTGGACGAGTGGTACATATTGTGCAAAGCCATAATTGGATGGTATATTTACTCGCAGGGTATGACCAATTGGACGGTTATTGCGATACGACCAGTATAATTTTTATGGACATGTTTTATTGCTACATATGATATAATACTAGGGATTTAAGTGGAGGTTTGAAAGAACCACTCACTAAGTCTCTAGTGGATTCATGGTTTTATTTATTTTTGTTTTGCAGATACTAGCCAGTGAGGTACAACTTGATGGCGTGGCGTGGCTAGAGGGCAGGTGGTGTCGCAGATCTCGTAACAAGCATTTATATAGTCCTAGTCGTGTAGAGAGTTTTAGTTCATGCACTGAGTCGTGGTCTTTGATCCTTTGAGTTGTAAAACTTGTTTTCAAACATTTATAAAAGTTTAGTAGACTTCATTTATATTTTCTATGTTAGTCTAGTCGCATATTGTTATTATGTTGATGAGTGCATGTGGTAGACTTCGGGGTACAGACACCTACCCCGGTCGGTCACGCGATCTTGAGTTGGGTCGTGACAATAAATATGGCAAGCATACAATTAGAATTTAATTACTGCAATTAGAATTTAATTCATAGCATTCCAAAAATAGGGCAACTCAACAACTTAATTACAACATTTATCAAATAATTTTCAACAATTAAATATTCAATTTCTGCACTTAAATAAATGAATTCAGCATCCTTAATATGTAACCAATTCAGCATCCTTAAATTAAATAAATGAATTCAGCATCCTTAATAAAATTCCAGCAATTACTCAAATGACGTAGAAACCAATTCAAGCATGTTCTCAAGCATGGAATTAATTTACGAGTAAAATAAAATCATCTACATTCCTTATATCATGATAGCCTCGACATAAAATATATTCATCATGATAACATCAACTTAAAACATAATTACCATGGTAAACTCCCCCTTACCCATGCTCAGCCAACCCTCCCCAAACACACTAATAGGGTACTAGGTCGGCCCCTTCTTGTCCTACCTTGCTTGCTCTTCAATTAAATAGCAAGTCTAGTCTCATAAATTATATCTAGAAATACAATTCCTAATCACTACCTTCCTTACCCTATGTGGCCGAACCCTATCATAAGGAACTTGTCCCATGGCCGGCCCTTAAGGGTTTAGGAAACTAAACTTTTAAATCTAGAATTTCTAACAAGTCTAGGATTTAGCAAAAATTTTCGCATGACCTCTCCTATTTTGGATCTATTCGGCCGGCCCCAACACTCAAAGAAAACACCACAAAAATTTCGAGAAATCACATTATTATCAAGAAAAGATGCAAGAATCAAGAGCCACAAGATTCATCAATAAATTTCCAAGAAAACATCATCACATCAACATCAAGGATTCGGCCAAGGGGCCTTACCCTATCCTAAAGTTCAACCACTCACCGGCGAAGGAAATTGAAAAGGAAGGCAGTCCTCCACGCTCCCACATCATCGATCCGTTGGTAATAGATTACCAACGGATTTTTGAGAATAACCAACAGATTTAGTCCGTTGGTCACACCCTATTTTTTTGTAGTATACGGATGTGTACTCTGGCCGATCATGTGACCTTCGATTTGAGGCATGACATTTATGCTTGAATTTGGTTATGCTCGGGGTAGCTATCAACAGCCGCAAGATTCATCAATAAATTTCCAAGAAAACATCATCACATCAACATCAAGGGTTCGGCCAAGGGACCTTACCCTATCCTAAGGTTCAACCACTCACCGGAGAAGGAAATTAAAAAGGAAGGAAATCCTCCGCGCTCCCACATCAACGATCTGTTGGTAATAGATTACCAATGGATTTAGTCCTTTGGTCACACCCTATTTTTTTGTAGTGTACTGATGTGTACTCTGACCGGTCACGTGACCTTCAATTTGAGGCATGACATTTATGCTTGAATTTAGTTATGCTTGGGGTAGCTATCAGAGGGCCCCGGTGGGAGGCTCATTGGGCGGGTCCTATTGATCGAATTGTGGGTTGATTAAATGCAACATGACGATATGGCCGGTGTACGCCGATATGGTCAGTTGTCGAGGACACACGAGTTGGATAATTATTAATCATATGAATTATCATAAAAATTTAATATTATGAGCACATATATAAATGCTAAATATTTGTGTTTATCACATGCGTTGGCTTGGCGAGGGCTTTGTTCAAGCCACTCACTGAGTTCTTTGAAACTCACCCCTCTTTTTGTTGTTGTTTTTCAGATATGGACTAATAGAGGTGCGGTGGTAGCGATGTGACGTGGCTGGGGTTGTAGTCTCTGGCAGTGGATCTCGGGACATGTCAAATCGTAGTCGAGCCACAGGAGCTATGTGTACATATGAGCATGTCTTGATTATAGACAAGGGTTGTAATCATATTTAACTTTCAATTGAAACATTCATTCACATTTTCATTGGTATTCACGTGACTGTGTTATTCATTCCTAATTCAGTTTGCATAGGTTGGTGGGCTTCGGAGGATGAACGTATACTCCGGCCGATCAAATGACCGTGGATTTTGGGGCGTGACAAATGTTCTTTAATAATAATATTAGGAATAATGTAAGTTACACAAAAGTAGTTAATGCTATTGTTCAAATCATACATAAAAAAAACGGCACCAATTATGATTAAATAATATGATTAATTTAGAAGACTAAATCTTAAAAATTCAACATGTAAATATATGCATATGAAAAATTTTAAAAAATATCTATAATAATATAATAACATATATTCTAAATTGGCAAATGTGCGTTAATCCATGTGTGCATACTTTGCTTCTAAGTCTATCATTTATTGTGTTTATACAAAAATTAGATTTCATAAATTTTAACTGAAAGCCTATAAAACACGTTCCTCGTATTAAAGGCTCGCTTTGCGTTAACACAACTATTCTATATTTATATTACTCAAATAGAAGGATAATGAGTCATTGAAAATAGAAATAATCTTTTGACTAAAACACTTGATCAACATGGATGCAAGGAGGTTTTTTCTAAGTCTATTCACTATTTTTTTCTTCTTATCTATGTCACTGATTTCATCTCCTGTAGTAGCGACTAGTGAGATCGCTCCTACATCACCAACAAATTCTGATGAGTTGATTTTACAAATATGTAAGTAATTTTTTCGATTCGTATAAATATTAGATTTATTCATTATTTATTAAATAAATTATCTTTACGATATTTATGGACCGTAAATATAAGAAATAAGTTAACTACTAAATTTAAAATTTATATATCTCATCTCAATAATCATTTTTGAAACCTTGAATTGTTTTTTTCTTGCTGCCTATCACAACCGATACATCGATATCGATAGTTAATAGAGAATTGCTATTACAACTTAATTATTATTTTTTTGATAATATCTCTTGTAATGTGTCTATGTTTCAGACAATATGCTCAAAGATGTTCACATTGCTGACAGTGGAAGAGCTCAAGATAAGAAGATTGGATTTCTTCCACCATTGTACATTCCACCTCCACTATATTGTCATGGTCGTCTATGTTATCATCATTGATAATTTGACAATTGTATTCGATCATAAAGTTTGTACGTTCAACACAATAAATAAAACAAATTAATAATAAATTTAAATCATTAGCAAAATACAAATATTTTGATAATCATAATTCCTATAACTAATTACTTAATATGTTTGAAAAACTATCAAAAATTGGAGATGCACCCAATGCAAAACCTTTACATTTTAAAGGATGGACCATTGAATTCAATGGTGTGTACATTTAAACTGGTTCCATTGAATTAAAGGAGGAACCATTGATTTTGGTTGGATATATAAATTGGTTCCACAATTCTTTCTTGATACTTCTCCTTAACAAAGTAGCAATCAATCTCCAAGTGTTTTGTTCTTTCATGGAATACATAATTTGCTGTATAAAGGCACTGGATTCTTCACCACAATACTGATTTCATTCTACAATCTGGTGACCCAAATTATCTCAGCAGTTGCCTCAGATAAAGCTCTTGATTCACTTTCTGCACTTGACCTACTAACTGTGCTTTATTTTTTGCATTTCCAGATAACTAATGTTGCACCAAACTTCACCAAATACTGATCTGCAAGTCATTCCACAACTTCCCCAGTCAGCATCACTATATCCTGTCACCAAATAAGGATTATCTACAGGGTAAAAGAGGCCCAAATCAGGTTCCTTTTTCAAATATTTTAATATCCTTATAGCTGCCATGAAATGTAATACCCGTGAAATTTATTAAATTTTGTGTATTGGCTTCAGCGGGATGAGCGCGATGCATAACGACGCGTGCATAGTTAATCGCAGTTGGGCGTGAATTGAGGTGAGACCCTTGCTCAACCTAAATTACTTAAATTAGAATTAAATTTGTGTCAAGTTTGAGTTGGGCTCGAGCCGAGTCTGAGAGTGCAATCAGAGATCGAATCCAACTCGTTTTGAGAAAGTTGGGTCAAGTTAAGTGATGAGGGGCAAATTGATAATTTGTGCAAAAAAAAATAATTAGAGTCCAAGGAAGAGCGACACGCTACCCAATGAGGCGAGAGGGAGAGGGTTGATCCGGAGAAGAAATCGGCCGGAGATCGGAGCCTTGCAGGATTGGATTCGACGCAGTTCTTCTTCATCGTCTTCCTTGTCCTTATCCCAATCCTAGGTGAGTAGTGTTGGGGCTAATTTTCATTGGGATTAATGGATTTTGTAGAGAAGAAGATTCTGGGTTTTTCTTTGAAATTTGTTGTTTCGATCAGTTTTGATTCGGTAATCATGATTCAATAATCTCTACCTGTTGAGTCCTTTGGTGTATGTTCTTGTGACGTGAGGACCGATTTGTGGAGAATATAAAATCCACACATGTGTTTCTTTAAAATGTTGACTTCTTTGGTTCTACGAACGTGTACGGAACCACATGTACATCATAGATTTACTGCAATAGCAACAAATCTTACTAAGTGCTTATGTGTTAGTGCAAATTTCTGAACCTGGGTGCAGTAGTTTTCTATGGACACGAAAGAAATAAATGAGTGGAAATTTATCTATACATATAATCTTGTTTATAGCAGAAATTTCCGGCTGTACTGTAGGGTGTTAAGGCAGAAATTTTATATGTTACGATGCTGAAATTACCTAGTTAAGTGATGCTGAAATTGATGTATATAAATGTGCAGAAATTTTATTGAATTGAGATGTATATGTATGCTGAATATGGTAGTTCAAACACTACAACACAATTAGGCTATAGAAACACATAATTAGAGACTAATTAGAGTTTTTGTTTCTAATTATTCCCATTAGAAACTAATAAAGAATATGTCTCAATAGTTAATTTTATTTGTCTCTAATACTTCACTTTTAGATGTTAATTGTTTATTAGTCCCTTTATGATATGTATTATTTGCCTCTATTGTATTGAATAAAAGTATTTTTTATATTTAAATTTAAATAATAATAATAATAATATTTAAACGTAATATTTAACTTAAATGATAAATTTACCATTACAATAAATTTAACATAATATTTCACATAATTTTAATTTTAATTTTAATTTTTAAATCATAAATTTAACTTAAATAATAAATTTATCTATACATTTTTTACTTTTGATTAGTTAAATATTATGTCTCTTATTATTTCCATTACATATTAATAATATATAGATAGTCAACACTTGTCCTAGTTAATATTAATCTTACTTTAACTTTAAATGAGACAATCTTACCCTAACTTTATTTCAATTACATATTAACTGGCAAGTATCAATCTTACCCTAACTTTATTACCCTAACTTTACACGTGGCAAGTATAAATCTCTAATTTATAATCAATTTATTACGGCTGGTTCTCTCTATTGCCACTTTGTTAGGTTATTTTTCAAAAAAAATACTCTGTTCCCTGATCTCTCCCTCATTTACACTTAAAACTAAAACCCTACCCTGTTACTTCCCATTGTCTGCGCCTATGTTGACCCCAATCTCTCCCTCCCGTCTCCTATGTTGTCCGCCACTTCTGTGAGACCGTGACTGATCCCAATCTCTCCCTCGGCGGAATCTGGTTCGCGGCTCCCCATCTCCATTGTCTACTTCCCGTCACCAGGATTGGATATCCATTCTCCATCTCCACGTCGGCCTACCTGCTTCTCCATCTCCTCGCTGGTATTGAATCTCGCCTTCCCAAGTTTTTCTCTACTACTTGTTATTGCTAAAAACTCCACATCTGTCAGATCTCCATTCTACCAATTTTTCGCCTTCCCAAGTTGTTCACCGATATTGATCTCCATTCTAAGTTTCCGCTGCTTCTTCATCTATGGGTTTTGGATATGTTCCTTTCCGCACCTTTTTCTCACCTTTTTTATAATTGCATGTGATGCTCCTTTACTCTTCCATTGCATGAACAAGGTTACAATTAACAGGCAAGTTAATTGTGAGAAGAAGACGTTATTGTCTTTGTTTTGCTTCTGTTGTACCAAACTCATAAGAGGTATTTGAATATTGCTCTTTCTTATTGGCTCATAACATGAATATTCCTCTTCTAAGTATAATATGATAGAAGAATATTGCTTATGTTGTTTTCTATCAATGATTACCTTATTATTAGCAATGCAACACCTTATTATATTGTCCCTTATTATTAGCATTGCCAGTGCCTTATTATATTTTCCTACTGAGACAACCTTAAATTTCAGGACATTATGAAGGCACTATTTATTTCTGCACTAATTGTCCTCTTGTTCTTTTGACAATTGTTATCCACAAGAAAAACACTCAGCTGCTAACCAAATTATTTGATTAGGTATTAGAAACCTTCAGTCTTTTATTGTAATGGTAAGAATACTGGATAAGCAGTTGGAGCATAGCAGAAAAGAAGACAAGTGCTAGAACTTTTGCTTTTTAAACTTCATTTGTTGGTAGAAAAAATATGAGATTTTCTTACTCTATGTTAAACAGTGGAAGATTATTAAATGAAGGAAAGAAAAGAAAGTTGATATTAGACATTCATGAAAAGCTGTTAAGACATTAAGAAAATTGATAGTAGACAATCACGAAAACCTGTTAAAACATTTGCCTCTCGTACAACGGTGTATAACGGTACAAGTTACCTTTTACCTGCTTAGTTGCACTGCCATTCTCCTTTGCCATATTAAGTTGATTTTAGATACAGCCAGGGGAATGTCCATGTCAATAAAGCATCTGTCTTAAAATAATCCGTTGGTCCAGGAACTCTATCCAGGTTGTCAAAGTCATTCGAAGCTTTCCTTCATCATCCAATTATTCCTCATTAAATGTGTTGGGAAGTGGTCTAATAAATCATTTACAATGTTGCTTGAGTTACTGAGAGAAGTACTTCCAGAAGGTGATACAATGCCAAATTCTTACTATGAAACCAAGAAGTACATTAGAGAGTTGGGCCTTAGTTATGAGAAAATTGATGCTTGTCCCAACGATTGTATGTTATATTGGAAAGACCATGCCGATGAATCTGAATGCTGCACTTGTGGTGAATCGAGATGAAAAAAGAACTTAGATGGTCAAAAAAAGACGTCGAAGTCCAAATCTCAAAATGTGTCGCAAAAAGTCTTGCGCTATTTTCCACTTAAACAACGACTTCAACGGTTGTTTATGTCATCTAAAATTGTGTCCTTCATGAGGTGGCATGAGGAGTCCCGCACTAAAGATACACTTCTAAGGCATCCAGCAGACTCTCCGGCTTGGAAGAATTTCGATCATCTAAATGGTCATTTTGCGTCAGATCCTTTTTGACAATATTTTGCAGAGCGACAATGATAATGTCCCTTGGATTAGCACTGACATTAATGGGGTAGTTATAGATGAAGCGTTAGGTACTGTCATGGGTGAGCAAGCCGACGAAGATTATGATGGGGACAATACTTACCTCGCTAAAAAACAATTCAACAATATATTTAATTTGTAGGTTTACCGGGAAGATAATGCTCATGAATTTGCTATTGATGAGGACTTAAAAGTTCTATCCTATTTTCCGAACAATGTTGCCAGAAGGTTTCAGGGTTTCTTAATAAATGGTTATGAATTTCACACCAAAAGTCTCGAAGAAAGAAGAAAGCGACAAAATAGTGGCGTAATGGCAACAACAATAACACAAAGCTTTGCTAGTGCAATGGATAAGAATCCCATTGATGGTGATGTTAACTATTACGGTGTCATACAATATATTATTGAGGTTGATTATTGGGTGGATAAAAAGATTGTGTTGTTCGAATGTGATTAGGTGTCCAATGGCAGAGGATTAAAACATGATGAACTTGGGTTTACATTAGTAAATTTTTCCAAGAGAATGAGAGATGATGAACCATTTATAATGGCATCTCAAGCGGAACAAGTATTTTACGTTGAAGATCCCACAGATGAAGGTTGGCATGTTATGGTAAAAACAATACCAAGGGATTATTATAATATGAAGGACGAAGTATTAGGAGATAATGAAGATCCAATTTTAGAAAGTCAAGTACACATTAGTGGAGTTTTTGTCAATATTTTGCAGAGCGACAATGATAATGTCCCTTGGATTAGCACTGACATTAATGGGGTAGTTATAGATGAAGCGTTAGGTACTGTCATGGGTGAGCAAGCCGACGAAGATTATGATGGGGACAATACTTACCTCGCCTGATGACGTCCCATGATATCTCATTTACTACAATTAAATAGCATATTTCAAAAATTTTGGGTATTATTTCTTTCCTTTTATTTTTGAGATAAGTTGAGTTTTTCTAGCATGATGATTTATTTATTTATGCAATGTGTAGGACATTATCATTTTTTTATGCAATCAGGTATGATGCTTTTTTATTGAAGTGAAACTGTAAAAGTTTTTACAAAGAATTATTTATCTCTTATTTTCCCTGCTTTCTCTCTCTCTCTCTCTCTCTCTCTCTCTCTCTCTCTCTTCCATTCATCATGTCTCATCTCCAGCTTGTTGTAAGCTTCACTACCTTTATAGAGTGGCTTACTTTCCTTACTGCCCAAGCCAACTTTAATCAAAACCAGCTAATCATAAAGGAGAGCAAAACAAATTTATGAACCAGAGAGAAAGAATCAGAGTTGCCACAACATTGCAGTAATTAATTACAAGAGATAGGAAGATTGAATTTTTTACAATTTAAAAAAAAAAACTACATAAAATTAGAAGCTAGAGCAAGATATTTGACTTTCTAAGAATTAATAATTTCTTGATTTTAGTTAGTATTTTATCAACAATTTGGTAGACTATACAGTCTAATTCAGATGTGGCGTACTCCTCGCAAGACTACTCTCTTGAAAAATTCTCCTCATGGAGGATTTAGTTCTCAACGGCGTGGTGTACTTCCATCGTCACTCCAGGCTAAGCCTCCCCAAAATTTGAAATCTCAATTTGCTCCAGCTTCTGCGAGCAAATCTCAACATGGTCCAAGCCCGCTTGCTAATGTTGATCCTCCATGTTCTAACTCTTCTCCTGATGCTAGATCTCGAGCTGACCCCGCACATGTAGATGTGTCCACACCCGGTAAGTATAGCTCTTATTAGTCAAATATTATTTTTTTGAGTGTAAAGATTTGTATCTATTTTACTTCCATCCTGACATGTTATTCTTTTCCAGGCTGCAAATTTACAAGTGCCAGGCATCAACAGTTTGTGGAAAGCAAACCATTACTTATGCTTTGTCTAAAAATAAATTCATGTGATTGCTGTAGAGATATGTAATTACAGAATAAATCAAATATACTCATTTTATTTTTCTATCTAGTGCTATCATTTACCCATAGTTGTTTTGTCTCCAATGCAGCTTATTTATCTTTCTTAAGCATGAAGTTGAGTAAAAATATGTGCATAATATGTTCATTCTGTTCTATTCTTACCAAGTGATGATCATTCTGTTCTATTCTTATCAACAGCTTATTTTTCTTATTCATGTACATGATGATCATTCTATTCTATTCTTATCAAGTGATGAATCATAATATGTGCTTCACCTAGACACTAACTAAGTTTGTTCTTTGCAGTTTAGACTATGTTGATTAACCACAGGATCTTCTAACTCTTCTCCTTATTTGCATTTTTTTGTTGACATGTATGTATGATAACTAAAGCAAAGAAGAGGAAAAGAGGGCCAACAACATGCAAGGATATTTGGGGGCAACCTAAAGGTGTTTGAACTCATGTTTTTCTCAATGATAAGGGACAACCGATTGGTCCAACTGCAAAAAAGTTGACTCAATTTTTAGGCGCGATGGTTAGAATTGGGGCATATGCACCTCTCAACTATAGTGACTGGAGGCTCATGCCAGACCATTTTAAAGTTAACATGTGGACGATGATCTAGGTAAAAATTGATATATGGTGGAATGCTATTAATACAGTGGCTAATGTTGTCTCAAATTAAATTGTTTTTCTTTCTTACCATATTTATAACTTGATTTTCCTATTGTAGGAAAAGTTTGATATCGAGATACTAGCAGAAAGCTGGGTCATGAAGTCATTAGACAAAAAGTGGAGAGCCTTTAAGTCAAAAGTGAAGAAATTGTGGGAAAAGGGGGAGCGTGACTCCAGAATTATTGATGATCAATTTAATTGGCTCAAAACCTTTTGGGAGTCTGAGAAATCAGCGGTTGTACTTGTATTCATTTTTATCAAGTAATAGTTTACTTATATTCTTACAATTAATTAACATGCTATATTTCTTTTCATATTTCAACAACGAGAAGAAGTGGGTAGAGAAAATAGCAAGAAGAAGTCATCACATGCTGCAGGAACAAAAAATTTTGTTGTTATACTGGAAGAAATGGTATAATATTATTTTTTATTTATATTAATATTTAATTCTAGAAGTAAACAGAGAGCTCTATTTTAGAAGTAAACAGAGAGCTGTATTCTAGAAGTAAGCAAACCTTTAAGAGTTTTGCTATTTTTTATGGGTAAACAGAGAGTTGCTAACCCCGATGGAGCATCACCAACTCCAACCCAAGTGTACATTAAAGTGCATACTAGAAGGGATGGCAATCCACTTAATGAAGAGTCTGCAGCAAACATTGTATCAGATTTATATTTTATTTATATTTAATTCTAATATTCGGTCTAAAATAGAGACATTCTTTTATAGATATATTACTTGAAGCCTTACTTATTATTTATTTCTTGTGTTTCATTTGTGAATGTAGGAAAAACTGAAAGATGCTATTCATATTCAAGGAAAGGATGATAAACCTGCGGCAGATGACATATTTGCTCGAACTTTGGGAGAAGATAAGGGTTCATATGTGCGCACTTATGGCTTAGGCCCATCTGCTTCAGATTTGTGGGGTCCGAAACAATGTCGGTTTTCTTTAATGAAGATGGCCTTAGAGAGCAAAAAACTATCAGAAGAAATAGTGCACAAATTGGAGGAAGAAATGAGCCAAATGAAAGTTAAGATGGACATGCTAACATCATTTATTCAAACCAAGTGCTCAGATATTAACTTAGATCATTTGGAAAACACAGCGAATGAGGTAATTTATGATACTTGTGTTCATTCAACAAATTAGAATTGTGTTGTTCATTCAACTAATTAGAATGCAACACCTTCATAAGATGACCAACAACACCTTCATAAGATGACCAACTTATAACAACTTATAACACCTTCATATTGAATGACATACTCATGGGAAAAGCGTTCTCATGCTCCAGTTATTTCCCATATTGATTCTCTATGGTACATCTGGGAAAGGCGTCCTATATGCTTGACATTAGGATCTATGTGGATAGGTTTGAAAAGGATACCTCATTACCCCAGCCCATGTACGTTGATATAGTATTAAAAGAGTTTTAGCATCAAAGGCACTAAAAGAGGTTACTTGTCTAAGATTCATTGCATCAGTCTTTCTAAGATGATGTCTGCTAAGACACCTAAAGAGAGAGAAAAAATGAGATAGATCTATTATGCTTCGGTAGTGGGATCCATCATTCGATGCTTTGCACTTAGCTTGTTATTAATTATACCTTAGAGGTATCCAGTATATTTCGAGCAAAACCATGGAGAATAACATTGAAAAGCAATGGAGAACTCTCTCGAGTACTTAAGAAGGATGAGAGACATTTTATACGACAATGAAACCATATGATGGTATAAGGATACCTTTAATGGTGGTGCAGTAAGAAGGAAAGTGTTCCTCGCTAGGTATTGTAACCGGTAAGGTGACTAAGGCTTTGTACTTTGCTACTTACTCTGCCTCTTATGATAGGATCGGATAAAGGAGTTTTTCATTCAATGGGAGTTGTTCTTGAGGTTGCCAGTTCTGCACCGGTATTGTGTGACAATACTAGGAGTGTTGCTCAAAGTTAAGGAACTAAGATCCCGTGAAGATTATTGCTTTTCTTAAAAGGCGATATCACCTCATCGTTGGAAAGAGGTGATGACTGAAAGGCATTGATGTAGATTAAACTTATTATCACTGTAGCAGATTCGATCACCACTGAAATTTGGTATACAGATACTAGGATGATTGGCTAAAGTGCAAGTGGGAGATTCAAAGGAATAGTGCCCTTGAGCCAATCACATGTCGATGTGTTTAGGGACTAGTCAAGGGTAATCAACTTAATGAGATAACTTTTTGATCATATGCTGCATCTTTATTCATAAATATTGTGACGAACCCCATGAACCCGGGCAAATGATTCCAAGGCCATGATGAGATTATGCCAGTGAGACTTGGAATCCATATGCCCATGTTCTAGATGTTCCTAGTCGTAGGATCACCAATTAGGGGATTAGTGATTTTGGATAGGCTAGCGCACTTGGTACATGCCCTATACGATAGGGGTAGCTGATCTCATAGTTACCTATGAGCCTTCCTTAATGTAGTGCAGGTGCTCATTAGGGAATGAGTTCACTTAACAAACCTGCATGAGGAACACAAAATGGAATCCATACATGAGTTTCAGTAGGATGTTCCTCGTGTGATAGTAGGTGCAAGCAGTCATTGGACCTAAGGTTATCATGGTTACCTTGTGAGTGATGACCCATTGCTTTGGTTCTATCCCTACATGGACCTAAGCGTCATGTGCCGGGCATTACTGGGCATGGGGAAGCATTCATGGAGGTAGGTGAGCAACCAACATGGAATCAGTTACTCCTAATAAGAGGAGATAATGTCCTATGTGTTTGACACTTCTTCCATACCCCAATCGTATTCAAGAAATTGTAATTGAGTAACTTAGTTGCACGGTAACTAATCACCAAAGGGTGTTGCTAGATTGAACCTCACACTATCGTGGTAGTCATGATACGTTGCTAGACAATAATCTTGACTTGCGAGTGGAGTCTCTCACGACTACACTAAAGGGGTTTAGTGGTCGCTCGTAAGATTCGAATAGAAGTTGTTCTATAGGATCCAACTCTCCGTTATGCACAACTCACTACTGGCTTAGTGTGGGGCCCAATGGCTCACACACGATAGGTTAACCTCGTAACGGACCTTATGAGGTAAAGTCCGAATGCGGCCCTATATGTAGGCGAAATGGCGACACTAGAGGGGGGGTGAATAGTGTGTTTACTAAATAATTAGCCTAAATTCGATTTTAATCATTTCTTGATCAGTTTAGATAATTTGTAATTTAATGATTGGGTGCGAAAGCAGTAAATAATTAAGCAATTAAAAACAAACAATAACGCAATGCAAACACGTTAATTTATAGTGGTTCAGCCCCAATGCCTACTCCACTACCTAAGCACCCCGAATAGGATTTCCAAACTAGCTTTACTAGATTAATACTCGTTTCCCTTACACAGAGGACTTTGACTCGAATAGTCTCACTCTCAACCTAAGGTACTTCCACACCTGGAAGTCTCGACCTTCTTATCGAGGGCACTCTTCCACCTCAACCCTAAGGGACAACTTGACTAATCCTAGTAACAACTAATTTTACATAAGTGGCTTTAAACCAAACACCAAGTAACCACTTATACCCACATGACCTAACAGCCTAGGTCTTACAAACTCAACTTCAAAGAAACGATAAATTAATAGTTAAAAATACAAGTGAAAAGAGCTTAAGATAAAACCAAGATTATCTACTATTTTCCAAGCCTTGTAGCCTCCAACTCGCTAGTGAATGTGCTTTGAGTCGAAGCAGAGTTGAGCAGTAGTTGGCGCTTGAAGACGAACTCGACAGAAGAACAGAACGCGCTGCAATCGATCTTTGGAAGGCTTAAATCCCTTCTTAAATGCTCAATAAAATCTTTAAGATTAAGGGAAGAAGTTTAAAAGAAGTAGATGAAGGTATATTTATACCCTCACGAAGAAACGATAGCTCAACGGATAGTTTTCTATCCATTGCAGGCCGCCGGTCGATTGGTCGATCGATCGGCCAATCGATCAATGCTTTTTCGATAGAGCTACTGCCCATTTTGAGCTTTGATCGGTCGACTGAAGCAGCTGCTGTCTCTTTTCGGCATTGTTCGATCGACCGACCGGTCGACCGAAATGACTGGTGCCATTTTCCTTACCCTATTCGATCAACCGCTCGGTCGACCGAATTTAGGTTGAATTTTATTTTTTAGCCAATTTTCTTCCGCGCTTTGTTTTTGGGTTCCAGCTTTCTACAAGCATCATCTTGGAGAGCTTTCCATGTGATCTTTGAGCTCGTCCAATGCGACTTTGGTGCACATGTTGATCTTCGAGAAATTCTGTGATGAACCCGAGCACGACGATCAATGTCCTTCCAATTTTTTATTTCTTTCTATATTTTCGATCGAGGACATTGAACCCTAATTGATATGGAACCTGAAATATGTTCTCAATGAAATCATTAGTCCCATGTTTGTTATCATCAAATCCGAGGTTGAAAACCTAAAGCCAACACTATATGTCTACTAGCATCGACATGTTGCAACTCGATCACGGATCTTTGAGCTCGTCCAATGCGACTTTGGTGCACACGTTGATCTTCGAGAAATTCCACGATGAACCCGAGTGCGACGATCAATGTCCTTCCGATTTCTGATTTCTTCTGATATTTTCGATCGAGGACATAGAACACTTATGGATAAGGAACCTGAAATATATTCTCAATGAAATCATTAGTCCCATATTTGTTATGATCAAAACCGAGATTAAGACTAAGGTTGAAAACCTAAAGCCAACATTATATGTCTACTAGCATGGACATGCTGCAACTCGATCACGGATCTCGTTTACGGACATGATAGGAAAGATGTTTCCTATAGGAACGAATGCACAGGAAAGAAGTTCCTCAGTAATCCTAAATTGTAGGGCATCCCTAAATTGTAGGGATTGGCATATGATAATAATTTATGTCGTTGATTAAATTTAATTATGAATTATATATTTAATCAACTACTTGACCAAGAATGTATTTCATTATGAATTAAATATAATATGATTTTGAATCAAATATACATGGTAGGAGAATTAGTTTCTAACCATGAGCCTAACAAATTAATTGGGAATTAATTTATTTGGATAAATCCTAATTAATAAGAATTTGATTTATGGAGATAACTCATAAAATTAATAGATATATGATTTATGAGGATAAATCATAATTCTATTAATTAATATAAAATCAAATTATTTAGATAAATCTCTTTCCTATTGTTTAGGGGATTGGTTTATTTAGATAATTATCATTCTTGTTTATAGGCTCTTAATTTATGGAGATAAATTAAAATTTATATTTAATTAGATTTAATTATTTTTTAATTAATTATGAAGCCAATAAAATATAAATTATTTTTGGAGGCAAACCCAAGAACTTTGAATTCTAGGGAGATAGTTTTTAGGAGGCCAGGTCTACTCTTGTAGCCGCCCCTACTCTCTATATATAGTGGCCGAACACCCCATAGGGAGGAGTTGGTTAATTAGTTCTTCATCTTCTTGGAGAAGATTAAGAATTTGATTCTTTAGAGGCTTATTGAAGAGAAAGGCTCCAAAGAACTCCTCCTCCTCCCCATTGGTGGCCGACCATCTACATCCTCCTTCCCCGGTTATCGCGAAGCCAACTTGAAGGTGTTCTCTTCTTGGTTGTGCCACAATCTTCATCTTCTTGGAGGAGTCCACGAGGACAGCGAGATATCTTCACCTCTTCTATTTTGTTCCGATATTTTGTCATCCTCTCTCCTCTCCTCTTTGGTGCCTGGTTCTTGGTGGAAGGGCTGGCATTGCCTTGGTGGATTTTGGGATTGATAAAGCTTCTCCGTTGAGCCACAACGAGCCCCGGTGTTCGCTGCCCGTACTATTGTGAGTTACTTGGTGTGGACTATTGTTGGAGGACGTGCACGTGTGTGTCTCAAAATGGGGATAGGATCTGCCATACATTCTTGGTTTGAGGTTTATCATCTCCTTCTTCTGCGATGTTGAATTCCTTATTATTGCTAAAGTAGATCGATATTTTCGGGATGGTTTGAATTTTCCGCTACGTTTTCAAATCCCACCCCAACAAGAGGGGGGTGAATAGTATGTTAGATAAACTTTTTGCCTAATTTTGGTTTTATCGAATTCAATCGTTTGTTATAACTTTGGCAATACACTAATTCGAATAGCAAGTGGAAGCAATAAATAAGACAATTAAACATAACCAAGAAAGCAATGTGCTGAAATAAGTAAATATAGAAATTAAGATGCAATCATAATAGGCAATGTAAACACGATCGATTTATAGTGGTTTGGCCCCAATGCCTACTCCACTACCTAAGCACACCGCTTAGGATTTCCAAACTAGTTATACTTGATTAATTAGTTTCCTTACAAAGAGGAATTTACACCGGAGAGTCTCCGCTCTCAAACTGAAGGCACTTCCACACCCGAAAGTATCCTGCCTTCCTATCAAGAGCACTCTCCTACCTCAACCAAAGGAAAACTCAACTAATCCTAGTCAACTACGTTTACACCGGTGGATTTAAGTCTTAACACCAAGGCAACCACCAACTCAATCAAACTAGAACTCTAGGTTTACACACTCAAGAAATACAATGAAATTAACAATAAAATACAACACTACATGGAGCAATAAATCAAAAAACAAATACTTAGCTCCAAAAGAAACTCCCTAGTCCTCTTGATGCCCAAAGATGATGAATTGATGAAGCTTCAAGGCAAGATCAAGAATGTGTGGATCAAGGCTAGGGTTTTTGCAAAATTGGCTCATTGAAAGCTTAGAAGATGTAAAAGATGTCTCATATAGGCTCAAAAGTTGCTAAGGAAGGCTCTCATGGCTTGTATTTATAAGACATGAAGAGAAGGCAAGCAAACAACCATCCCAACAGGCATTTTCCTGCCCGTTGGCGACGCCCGATCACTGGCCCGATCGACAAACCGAGCGACCGGCCCATCGATCGGAGCCCTTTGTGCTTTCTAGGCTCCTTTCGGTCGACTGGCCTATCGATCAACCGTAGAGTACCAAAACTCTACCTATTGTACCTGTACTCTACATTGAGTTTCAGCTGGGTTCTTTCTTCGATTCGGGTTTCAAATTACGGGTTTTGTTCTTTAAGGGTCTTTGCATCATACTGAGGATTTTACAATTTATATAGAGACCCTAAACTTAGACTCTATCTTCATGATGAGTCCGAGCGCGTCGACCAATGTCCTTTCGATTTTTTGATTTCTTTGATATTTTAGATCGCGGACGTCGAGCGCTAACCAATTTGGAACCTGAAAGTATTTCGTAATGAAAATATTAGTTTCATGTTTGTTATCATCAAAACCAAGATTATGTTTGTTATCATCAAAACCAAGATTAACACCAAGGTTGAAAACCTTTGGCCAACAATGTTCGAACATAAGATTTTTGGATCGGGAATCTGTCACAATACACCTATATACAAAAGAATTCACAATAATATATTTTGTATGGAATTGTGAATGGGAGTCATGTGAAGTCGGGATATCGAGCAATCTTGTTATCCATACTCATGGTGAATCTTCTAGTGTCGTTGTTTCTTCTTTCAATCCACCTGATCCTTATAGAATAATGATTCTAGATAGTCTTGGTAGTCAATTCCATTTAAATGATAATATTGAGTTAGTTACTGAGACGTCAGTGCCATCAAATACTTCGACAGTTCAAGTCACTGAAGAATAACCTGTGATACAGATTGAATTGCTGAATAAGGAGGCTGTAGAATTTTATGAGATGTTTAAAGCTGTCAATGAACCTTTGTATGGAAATTTTCCTAAATATACAAGATTTTCGGCAATGACACAACTCCTAAACATCAAGTCCGATTGTAATATAAGCGGGGTTACATTTGATTGGATTACAGGCTTTATCAATGGAATGCTACCTCCAGATAACAAGTTTGAGCCAACTTTTTATCAGCGGGGAACATCATGACTTGTAGCATGTTATAACAGTTATTTTGTTAATGGATATATATTTCACACACTTGAATATTCATCTACAAAGAAGACAATGAATGTCGGGGTCTGCGTCAAAGGGACAACGTATGTTGAATGTGATGTTGACTTTTACGAACTGTTGGAAGAAGTCATAAAATTACAATTATTCGAATGGAAATCAGTTGCCCTTTTCAAATGTCATTGGTTCGATACAAGCTATAGGGGCATGAGAGTTCATACAAAGTATAAACTTGTCGAGGTCAATTACAAATTGAAATTGGCTTCAATGAGCCATTTATATTGGCATCTCAAGCTGAACAAGTATATTATATGCAGTATCCATCTCGAAAGAAAGATAGGGCAAATTGGTATGTAATCTGTAAGACTAAAGCCAGAGGAAAAATTGACCCGGTAACTGGAGAGAATGAGCCGACAAATGACTTCTATCCAGAAGAGGATCCTTCCAAAATTGAGCGAGTTAATCTAATACTCAAGGATGATAACACAAAGTTAGTTCAATTGGAAGTACAATATGTTGATGATGACGATAATGAAGTTGAGGAAGGATAGAATGATGATAAGAGAGAAGAAGAAGAATTTAAAGATTTTGATACAATAGATCAAGAATAAGAGTATTACACCGATGATGATAATGACGATGAAGAATAATTGTAAATGTGAAGTATATCTTCAGTTATTAAATCTATCTATTAATCTATTATATGTAATCTAATTATACTCATATTTGACAGCTATGGTTCGAGAAGTGCGTGCCCCAGGAGGCATTCCTCGGAGCACTACACCCTCACAATTGCCACCTGCCACCCTTGTATCCATCGTCCCTTGTCTACACACACCATCCCCCAGGCTTTAGCCACCATCGACCCTTCGCCGAGACCCATCAATATCCCCTCACATGTACCCAATGTCCTTTCGCTGACACCTAGTATTCCCCCACCTCCGTCCACCATCCCCCCACTTTCAGCCACCATCTCCGCACTTGATCCTGGCACCAGCCATCCACCTGATCTGACCACCATCCCTTCAGCCAATCCAAGCACATGGACATAAAGACGTAGGCCACGAGGGCCTAATATAATTCTCCCTCCGCCACCCGAGGGAGAGTCACATTGACTAGTTAGTGTGCATGAAAGAAGATAAGTAGATGCACTAATTATTCCTTATAATTTATTTATAATTCAATACATCATAATATAGAATTGTACTATATTTGGTGAGGGCTTGAGCAGGAGGACGATCTAACGATTTATGCACAGGGCATGGCCTACATGGTCTCTCGTGCCCCGTGAGCACATGGATTTATTATGGCGAGAGTTCTCGGTACATATATTTATTAAATTAATATTATTGTTAAATATCAATAGGTAATAATAAATTTATTTTTTTTGCAGGCTCATTATACATGGTTGGAGGACGAGACCACTTTTGTAGAGAGTGCATGGGAGCGTGTTGCTCGCACTCGTTACAACGGGCTACTTCAGTAGGCCCGTAAAACTGTGAAGAGACAGCTGGGGGTCACACACATTGGGGAGACTCAGGTATACGGCCCCGAGTGGATTCCTAGACTTGTGTGGCACCAGCTCATTGAGCGATGGGCCACGCTTGAGTGGCAGGAGGTCTCCCGGACTGCGTCGAGAAATCGCATGTCCAGGGGGGACGGTACGGGGGCACGCCACACTGGTGTCTCCGTGTCTTTTGTGGTGCATGAGCGTCATATGATATGTATAATTTCCTTACTTTTAATTAAATTATATATTGTGTACAATGACACTAATGTATTTGTTTTCTAATGTTAGACACGGGTGGCGAAGGATGGCACCGTCCAACGCCCCTCGCTGATGGAGGAGTTTGAGCACACTCACCGTCGCCGACATGGGGTGGAGGAGTACATCGATAGCGGGGCCGCGATCATCGTTACAAGTAGTTATATCTATTTGATTTACGTAATTTTTATTTTTATTTTATATATATATATAGTATTTAAAATATAAACGTGTGTAGCGGACATACACGAGGACCGAGATCGAGCGCAAAGGAACGTCACAGGGTGACTTTGACCCTGTAACATGGGTCGAGGCTGTAGGTGGCTGGGAGCACGGACAAGTTTATTGCTTTCAGACGGTGTCCATGCATGAGCCGTGTTAGGGCCACTTGGGGCACCGACCCCTCCCGTTGCAGGTGAGCGGCCCTCGACATCCCATACGCAGGACCATAGCCGGATACCGACCTTGGAGTTCGAGATTACACAGTGGAGACAGGCAATGGAGGAGTAGAGATAGATGAATGACAAGTTGAGATAGATGATGGATGCGCAAAGACAGATGATGGGGAACATATAGGCGCTCCTAACTTAGATTTCATCTCACTCCGGCAATCATATACCGATGAGGTTCAAGCCGTCCTCCTCAACCCAATCGACGCTCCCAACCCTATCACTGTCGACTCCACCGCCTTCACCGTAGCCATGAGATATATTTTGGTTTATTGTATTTTGATTATATTTTGATACTTGTCAGACTCAGTTTGAGGCTTAGATACTTGTTTGTTGTTTACATACTTTAGATTTGATATTTTGATACTTGTTTGCCTCCGTTTGAGGCTTATAGTTGTTTATATACTTGATAGCTATCTATATACTTTAGATTTGATATTTTGATACTTGTTTGCCTCCATTTGAGGCTTATAGTTGTTTATATAGTTTAGTTTTGATATTTGATACTTGTTTGCCTCCATTTAAGGCTTAGATTGATGATATTTAAGTAAATCTTGTATGGTTGGTTGTACTTATATTTGTATGATGTTTTGTGATTGTAAATTATGGTTATAAATAGATTATATCGTGAGAATGTTGTTGTATACATGAATTTTGGAAATTTTGATTTTTTTTCAATTATAGGATATAACGTCAGCGACGGCTTACCCACAGGTGACACTCACTAGGCAGTCGCTGAAATTGTATCGTAATTGGCTGATGGCTTCGGTAGCACCAAATATCACCGACGACTCTGAGCTACGGCAGATAGTTTAATTTCAATGACAACCGCCTAGGCCATCACTGATGTGTTTAAATTAGCGATAGCGCGTGCTATCGCTGATAATTACTTGGGACGGCCTCCCCCTACTGTCACAAATTATTAGAGACGCACACATGAGCAACGACTTTTTGCCACGGCGAGAGCCGTCCATGATAGTCATCACCGACGATTCAGCAACGGCACGAACCATTGGTGACAGCGACAAATCTAGTAGTGGAGCACCATTTAGGGTAGGAGGCTACCTGGGAGGTAGAACGAGATATGAGGGTAAACTACCCCTTTCTAGTTGAGGATTTGATAAGTCTCTAATAACTTTTGCTAAAATTCGAGGATGAATTTTCCTTAAGGGGGGAAGATTGTAATACTCGCAATTTTAATGAAAATTTTATCTCTTGTTTTAGCGGGATATTCCGGAGGCGCGTCGGAGTGGGTCGAGCAAATCGTCAAAAGGTGTTGGCCGAAGGTTTTCAACCTTGGGAATAAGCTAGGTTTTGATGATAACAAATATGGAACTAATGATTTCATGGAGAATTATTTTCAGGTTCCATATCGATTAACACACGATGTCTATGATCAAAAATATCGGAGAAATTAGAAAATCGGAAGGACGTTGATCAACGCGCTCATATTCATCGGAAAGATTGAGTCTAGGTTTAGGGTGTCTAGATGCAAAGACACCTAAGGAACCAAACTAGTAATCCAAAACCTGAACCGAAGAAAGAACCCAACTGATACTAAATGAGAAAGTATAGGTACTATAGCCAAGTACCGGTACTTTGCGGCTGATCGACTGACGATCGACTGCCAAGGGTTCTAAAGCCACTGAAGGCCTTCGGTAGATGATCGGTCACTTGGGCGGTCGACTGGCCATCGACCGACCACTGATCGGGCGGTGCCAACGGATAGAAAAACGCCCGTTGGGATGAGGTGTCTTGGACTCTCTCTTCGTGGCTTATAAATACAATCCATGAGAGCCTTCCTTACCAACCCTTGAGCCTATTGAGACATCTTTTACACCCTTTAAACCTTCATTGCACCACTTCTTTTGTGAAACCCAAGTTTGATATCTCAACTCCTTGATATATAGCCTTCAAGCTTCGTCGATTCATCATGTTAAGGCATCAAGAGGACTAGGGAGTTTCTGTTGGAGCTAAGTATTTGTTGATTGATTTATTTGCTCCATTGTTTGTGTACATTATTGTTACTTACATTGTATTTGAGGTTGTGAAAACCTAGGTTGATAGCTCTTGTATGGTTGGTGGTTGCCTTGGTGTTAGGGCTTAATTCCAATAGTGTAAATGTAGTTTGCTATGATTAGTTGAGTTGTTCTTAAGGTTGAGGTGGGAGAGTGCTCTCGGTAGGAAGGAGGGATACTTCCACGTGTGGAAGTGCCTTCGGTTTAAGAGCGGAGATTTTCCGATGTAAATTCATCATTGTAAGGAAACTAATTAATCTAGTTAAACACGTTTGGAAATCCTAAGTGGGGTGCTTAGGTAGTGGAGTAGACATTGGGGCCGAACCACTATAAATCTACTTGTGTTAGCATTGCATTCTTGGTCTTGTTTTATTGTCTTATTTGTTGCTTCCACTTGCTATTCGAATTGGTGTATTGTCTACGTTATAAGAAATGACTAAAACCGATAAATCAAATTTAGGCAGCAAGGTTAGATAACACACTATTCACCCCTCCCCCCCTCTAGTGTAGGCCATTTCACCACAATTTGGTATCAGAGAGCGTGGGTCGTAGATTGAGATTTTACCATCTCCTCTACATCTAGTCTTGATCTGAAAATAGCACTAGAGTTGGTAGCGTGTATACCACCTAGGTTCGGTGAGTCTAACTTTGGTCTTTGGAAGAGTAGAATATATACATTCCTAAAGACACAACATTTAGATGTGTTTAACATGGAAAAGATTCGATATATTGAACCTAAGGAAAACATGAATGCTTGGACCAAAGAACAAATTGATATGTTTTAGTTAAATGTTAAAGCTACGAATTGCATATTTTGTTCATTGGAAAATTGCATCTTTGAAAAGGTCATGCATTGCACTTCCACATTTGATATTTAGGCTAGTTTAAAAATGCTATATGATTATGCCAAGAAGGAAAAGATTGGCACTTCTAATGAAGGTAGTGATGACAATGGTCATTCACCTACCCCTAATCTTGCTTTTGATGCCCATGGTTCTTCTAGTCAAAGGAGTAGCTCCAAGAGCCGAAAAAGGAAGGTAGTGTGTCATTCATGCAAGGAAAAGGGGCACGTGAAGAAAAATTGCCCTTCCATGAAGAACAAGGCAAGGAAGAGGTCAAATGCTTCCACATCATCATCTTACTCAAGTGAAGCATCCTCTTGCAATGGCTACGAAGCTAATTCAAAAGACTCCCTCATGAATGCTAATGATGAGGTACACTTTTCTTGTAGTCATGATAACAATAATGGTAGTATCAACTCATCCAGTTCTTATGACATGCTTTATGATGATGAATGTAAAAACATGTTTGCCTTGCTTGTTAAAAAAGATAAAGAAAACAAAAAATTGAAGAAAGAAAACTTAGTCTTAGATCTCACTTACATTATGTAAAATTAAAAAACGAGAAGCTAAAAATTAGTGTCTCTAATCCATGTCATGATGATTTAAGTATTGACACTAACGATTTGAAAAACAAAAATGACATTTTAAAGAATGAAAATAGCATGTTGAAAACTCAATTGCATGCTATTCATAAATCCATGAACGACTTAAAAAATAAGGTTATTTTTCTAAATAAGAAAGTTAATAATTTATCTAGTAATTCATCCTCTTAGCAAGCATGCTCATGCACATCATCATCTTTATGTCAAGCATTCTAACATTAAACCTCACGAAAAGATTAATGGTCATTGCTTTTGTTGTGGTATCTTCGGCCACACGATTTATGATTGTGCTTTTAAAAGAAATCCAAGTGTTGTCATTTGTCATTTGATAAGAAAAGACACTTTGGATTCCTAGGCTAACTCACCCCCATGGACCCAAAGCCATTTGGGTACCAAAGGTTTCTTGTTCTTTTGTAAGGGGAGCTACCACACAAGGTTGAAAGAATTGAACATGCTGAACATAACATGCTGAGAATTTAGGATGCTATTGATACAATTCAGCATGCTGCATTGTTGGTTATTCCACATTTCATTGAGTTACAAACTTTATTTACAACTTTAGAGTGTCAGTTTATTATCTTGCATTGAGTTACAAACTTGGTATTCCTCATTTTATTGCCTCATTGTTTCTTTTGTTTTTACATGCAGGTAAAAAGGATGAAGTGCAAGGATCAGCATTTTGGAAAAAATTATCTTATGTATTTTTGAAACTTTGAATCTTTGAAACAATATAAATATTTGAATAGCACAATGTATTTCGAAATTACTTGTATACAATGGTTTCTTATGTGTGTGGATTTTAATGATGTGTGATTTCAAAAATTATTTTTAAGATTTCGTGTGAATTATCAAATTACTTATATGTGATTTCATGATTTAAGGATTGATCAGGTACACAATAATGAGCAATTGGTAGATTATGTTGGTAATTCCAACGGATATACCAACAAAAATTATTTGTTGGTCATACCAACGCTAGCGGATATTGTTGGTATTCTAGCGTTGGTATGACCGATAGATATGTATCCGTTGGTATTATCAACAGATATATATATATCCGTTGGTATTACCAATAGATATATTTCTGTTGGTAATATTGGCAGATATTTATCCGTTGGTAATACCAACAGAAACATATCTGTCGGTAATACCAACGAATATGTCTCCGTCAGTATTACAAACAAAATAAAATATCTGTTAGTAATACCGACAAATTAATTAAAATCTGTCGGTATTACCGAGGAGCCTTTTACCGATGGATTTTACCGATAGATACTCCATCGGTAACAATATTACCGACGAATTTGGTCCATTGGTGATACCCTGTTTTCTTGTAGTGTTGGCAGCTCCATCCAATGGGCATTTTTTTGCCCGATGGGGACTCTCGGTCGCATGCCAGTCGATCGTCGATTGACCAACTGTTCGACCATGGCAATATACCGCTTTTGGGCACACTTCGATCGACCGAATTGGCAACTGCCAATTTTTGGCTTCATTCGATCGACCGACCGGTCGACCAAACTTGGGCTAAGACTATTTCTTCGAGTTTTCTTCTTGCGCGCTTCGCTTCCGGGTTCCGTTACAAAGTCTTGACTTGGATAATATTACAATTTGGCTTGGGATATATACCTAGAGACATATTACATGAATTCTATTTCTAACTCTAGATTTTCTACTCGATCTATGACGGAGCCATTTTTGTCGGTTCTTGTTTTTCTCCGAACGAACTTCCCACGCATATTGTAACCTCAACCTGAGATCAAACACTTGATGAACTCATTAGAATAAGTTTGTTATCATCAAAATCAAGATGATGACCAAGGTTGAAAACCATAGGCCAACACATTGGTATTCACATGATTGTGGTATTCATTCCACATTCAGTTTGCATAGGTTGGTAGGCTTCAGAGTACAGACGTGTACTCTGGCCAAATTTTGGGGTGTGATAGATGTTCTTTAATATAATATTAAGAAAAATGTAAGTTACACAAAAATAGTTAATGCTATTGTTAAAATCAGATATAAAGAAAAACTGCACCAATTATGATTAAATAATATGATTAAGTTAGAAGACTAAATCTTAAAAATTCAACATGTAAATATATGCATATGAAAAATTTAATAAAATATCTATAATAATTATAATAATATATATTCTAGATTGGCAAATGTACGTTAATCCATGTTTGAACGATGATATTAGTCCCTTATGTCATTATGTGTGCATACTTTGCTTCAAAGTCTATCATTTATTGTGTTTATACAAAAATTAGATTTCATAAATTTCAACTGAAAGCCTATAAAACACGTTCCTCGTATTAAAGGCTTGTTTTGCGTTAACACGACTATTCGATATTTATATTACCCAAATAGAAGGATAATAAGTCACTGAAAATAGAAATAATCTTTTGACTAAAACACTTGATCAACATGGATGCAAGGAGCTTTTTTCTAAGACTATTCACTATTTTTTTCTTCTTATCTATGTCATTGATTTCATCTCCAATAGTAGCGACTACTGAGATCGCTTCTACATCACCACTCTCGATATGATTTCAAAAATGTTTTTGATTTTGATTTTCGATCTCTTCGGACCTTGGTGGCTTATAACGGGCCTGAGGGACCTTACGGTTCTAACCCGTAGGCTCATTGTGACATTTCGATTTTCAACCAATAGGATGGGTTGGAGATCTTACTTTTCAAAAATTTATATTTTGAAATCTCTCGATTCATTTCGGACTCATGATAATTTACCTTGAAACGGATTTCAAACTATTTAACAAAGTGAACTCTGAAAATGATACTTGATTTTTCTCTTTGCTATTTGGTTTGGTTGCTTTCTAGTAGCTTTAGTTTCATTAAATCTACTAATGAAGTCTACTTATAAATTGAGAATGTTAATGAAAAGCTATGCTATCATGAAGAAAATTGGAAAGTAAATGAAAGGTTTGGGAAAAAATTTCTAGAACGATGTATGATTTTGTTTTTGCAAAAATCATATTATAATACTTGAATATTCATGCATTAATGATGTCTCTATACTCATGATTAATTTTGCATGATAGATCTATGAAATTTCATTAGTAGGTAAAATTTCGATACTTAGGCAATTTCATGATGCTGATATTGAATAAAATTGGACTAGGATAAAATTCCTTATTAGAGACCTCATTTTGAATAAATAATTGTAAATATGTTTAGATACACATATGACATGATTCTAGGTGTTCAAACTTGAAAATTCATATGTAGATGAACAAATTCATTACTAGATCACTTTAGAGGACTTAAACTTGAAAAAGTTTGACCCAAGTCAACAAATCGACTTGGACACTTCATTTTAAGTCCAAACTTCATAAACATGTTTAGGAATAGGTAATGATAACATGCCAACGTTCAAATTTTCAATTTGTAAGCGTAATGAGGCATTTTCTATCACGTCCCAAAAACCAAGTCACGCGACCGACCGGACTGGGGACAAGCACCCCGAAGCCTAGACCACATAACCACATCATGCATGTGAAATATCAACTCAGATTAACACAAACACAAATATTCAATTATAGAAGGTAGCAATCCACATACTAGACCAAATGCATAAAGCTACATAACTAAGGTTCAAGTGTTAATACTATACAAGGTTCACATGCTCGAAAACAAACTACATGACTCGACCAAGACTTGACTACACCAACGGGTTTCACAAGATCGCCACCAGAGTCTGCCGCCACCAACCGCGCCATACGTCAATGATCACTCTACAAAACAAGGCCAAGAAAAGAATAGTGAGTTCAAAAGAACTCAGTGAGTGGCCGTTCGGCCATCACCAAGCTAAACCACATGAATAAATATATTAAATAATTTAATGCTCATTCAACTGATATGAAACATAACAATGATTTGCATTAGTCATCTCGTGCGCTACATGCACCACTCGGCCCGATCCGGCCAAAATGAACCAACCTCAAAATAGTCGCCTACAACTCGTAGGTTGCTCACTAGGCTGGCCACCCTAGCGAACTCCCTGCCTCGGTCTCACTGAGCTAGGAAGGACCTTTAGTATCAGTGCCCAAAACATGGTCGGGAAAGGCCCTCTGAATAATGCCACTCGGGTCAGTCGTCGGCGTGGCTCACCAACGTATATCTCGACCATGAATCAACTCGTGTGCACTGCACACCACTCGGCCATCACATGTACATCCACAAACATGCCCACTAAGTGGACTAATTTACATATCTATAAAGAGGTGGATTACTCGAGTAGATACGACATAATGTACATTTCTCAGTGCTCGCTCGGTAGCACCCGCTCGGCCACCACTCTGCCCAATTCATTATTCACCGCCATATCACCCACCGTTAACACCTCGATAGTTTACCTTACCATTTTCTATTCAATGGAATTTAACATCCGTGGCAGGTCGTCATGTAGCGAAAATGCCAACGTTCTGTCGAATAGTTTCCGCACGACGTACCTTTCCGCCACCGCCATTTATCGTTCGAAATCTCATCCGAACTCGCAAAAATTCCCAAACAAAGTAAAGGGATGCCATATCTGCCATATCTCATATTTCTATTTTACCCAAGCATCGTGGAAATTTCAGCCTGTAAGCCAAAATTTCAGCCCACTATAGTGTGACATTCCCTCATTTTAATCCGAGAGCATATACTCTCTCGCGAGGGTGGAAATAACCAATTAACCTGATGTTCTTTTAGGTTCAACTAATAACATCCATGACAAGCCACGAGGTGACATCCCGGACTCGCAACTCGACCAATTCAACAAGCAAGCCATAAATTTCAGCCTACTTTACCAGTCCGGTTACAACACGTACACAATTGAACATCACTCGATATGGTACTCACAATTCATACAATATCTTGTACAGAAAGATCGATATACTACACTGGCAGTTTACAGCATGTATAAAATGAATCTAGCGCGTATAGAAATAACTTCGGCATGTATATCATACCACAACATCAATTTCAGCCTAACTTATCATACTATGAAAAATTCAGATTAAAACGTATGATATACTCCACAAATTTTCATATGAATGTATGCTAAGTTTTCATCAAACCATGTCATCTACGCATATAATTTCAGCATTTCAGTGTACTCACAATCTCAAGAATATAAGCTAGAACATGAACATTGGACTTGTTTGGCCTACAAATTGTGTTACTATTATCAAAATGTGTATGGTGCACTTTTGGAAGTCTTCAGAATCGATCAAGATAAAGATGTCAATTGTGAGAGCACCAAATATTTTCATGCTTAATGATAAATGTGATACCATGGGAAATGGTCATCATGGATCAGCATAAACCAGCATGAACAATGATTCCTTATGAATTTCCCATTTTTCCATAATTTTTTCTTATCTTGGATGTAATTTCTTATTAACCTGCCACCTTCTTGATTTATATTGCAACAAGACTTTTTTAAAAGCAGTACCATAATCAAATATCTCATGTATGTTTCTTTGACCAAACAACACGGTCTTCCAAAAGTTATGCACTTTCTTAACCCAAATACAAAGATCAAATGTATTGACACCTGAAACATCCAAGTTCAATAGAACAATAGAAGTGCTCAAGGGCCAAAGCAGAGAAGCCCGAAAGTTCTTCACACATGCATCCGAACAACAAGAATTTCTCCATTAAACAAAGTCTAGTTTGGTCACAGTAAAAATAAGAACTCCAGCACTAAATCCAACAACTAAATGAAGCCCCGAATATTTATATATACACCACACAAACCAAACAAACAATAAAACCAATTCATCCTCACCAAGATCATTCTAATATGCGTCCCACATTCAAATAGCAAAAATGACACGCAATCAAAAAGGGGAAACAAAATGGAGGGGGAAAAATAAATAGCGGCACCAGATTTGACTTCCACTAGAGCCAAGATCGACCCTTTCTCGAGAGAGAAATCAACATACTCAAACATAAACCTTCAAAAAAATCACAGATTCTGTAAATCTATCACGAGGAAGAAACCCAATCTAACCACTCACTTGGGGAGGGAATCAAGGAGAAGAAGACGATGACGACGCCTCGCGATGACGGCAACCGGCGACGGCGAAGATCTGATCACAAGGGAGTAGCGCCTCCTCCCTCTTGTCTTGGGCGACGTTTGGCTCTTCCTAGAGCAGTCCCGTCGACCAAGGCCACATATGCAATTATATTATTTTTTTGAAATTTACCTATTTGCCCCTCTTGACTTAAGTGAACCATATATCGGTCTATACTCGTCCGAATCGAGTTCCAATCGGACCCCCGGACTCGACTCGAGTCCAACTCACATCAAATCTCCAAACCAACTTAAGTAACATTATTTTACTCACGCATAAGGTTTGTATTTTAATTTGCGCCTTCCAACGATTTACTCGGCCTCCTCCGACGCACATCTCGGCTTTGCCGTGGAAGCCAAAATAAATTAGTTAAAATTTTAAATTTTAATTATTTTTTTTCGCGGGCATTACATTTTCTATTTTCAATGAGTCATTCAAATTTTGTAGATCTATATTTTTCTTTTCTAAGAAATTTTTATCATTTTCTAGAAGTTCAACCTTCATTCTTGACTCATTACAAGAAAGCAAAACATCATCATTATCTTGTTCTAGCATTTTATTTTCCTTTTTAAGTGCCTAGAATCTTTTTCTAACACTACTAAATTCTTCATACATATGCTCAATTTCATTTTCTAATTCTACTTGTGTAAAGATATTACCACCTATAGTAATAGTGGGTACCTCAATATCCTTCATCATGAAACAAAGGTTTGCATTCTCCCTTGAACTTTCTTCCCCACTTGAAGGTGGTGATGACTCGCTTACATCCCAAGTAGCCATTAGTGCTTTCTTCTTCATCCTTTTTCCTTTATCTGCCTTTGTGGATGATGAGGAGGTGAGCTTGGTCTTAGGACAATCGCTCTCCAAGTGTCCGGGATTGTTGCATTGGAAGCACATGATTCTATTTTTGCCCTTCTTCTTCTTGAGAGGCTTTCCCATTAGCTCCATCAACATCCGTCCGAGATGAATCATATCTTCGTGGTACTCGGATCCTTCATTCTCCGATGATGATGATGATGATGATGATGTCCTATCACCAAATGATGCTTTTAAGACAATATTCTTGCCTTTGGGGGCATCTTCCTCATCGGTCATGAGGGAACCAATGAGTTCGGTGATCTTCATGGTGCCAAGACTCTTGGCCTCCATGATAGCAACCCCCTTTGGCTCCCATGCTTTGGGAAGTGATCGAAGAAACTTCCTCACTTTTTCTTCCTCTTGTATGACCCTTCCAAGGTTAGTTAAAGCATTGACAATATTTTGAAAATGGGGATACATTTGATCTATGTTCTCATGAGTATGCATTTTAAAGAGTTCATAGTCATGCATAAGCAAATTTATTTTGGACTCTTTAACTTGGGAAGTTCCCTCATGGGTAGTTTCTAAAACTTGCCAAATATCAAAAACGGATTTACAACATGATATTCTATTGAACTCATTTATAGATAAACCATAATGTAATGCATTCACTGCTTTGGCAATTGAATTAAACAATTTAATCTCTTCTCGAGACCAATCATCCATGTTCGTGGAGGGTAGCTCATAATTAACATGAATAGTTCTCCAAGCATCTAATCCTAGGGATTGCCAGAAAATACTCATCCTAGTTTTCCAATAGGGATAATTGTTTCCATCAAAAAGAGGTGGTGCATGAGTTGAAAACCCTTGACCTAGTGTGATACTAGAATCCATAAGTGTAGGTTAGATGGTTAAACCTATTTCGACAATCGTGCTCTCATACTAATTCTTGAGTGACTACCCACACTAGAAAGGGGGGGTTGAATAGTGTTGGTTTAATTTTAACTTCAATTCAATTTTTTAAAATTAATTTCAACTTCAACCGAAACTAAGTGCAACTAAATGATATTCGTTAGCAAGTATGAAAAGCAATTATAAGGAATCAAACAAGGCAATGCAAACACAAGAGATTATAGTGGTTCGGCCAACACCGCCTACTCTACTATCTTGGCTCCCCACCATGGATTTCTAACCAACTCCTTTATAGATAATGTGTTTCCCTTTGAATACAACCGAGGACTCACTTCTCAACTCTTTGAGAATGCTTCACACCTATTCTCCTAGGCAAAACACAATTCTACAAAGGAAACCCTAAGTTATTTAACCTAGCACACCTAACAAGCTAACAATGGAAACCTAGTTTAGTAGCAAGAAAAATAACAACAAATGAGCTAATAATTAAACCACACAAGTGAGCTCTCTTCCAAAGTCTTCAAAGCCTCCAACTCGTGAAGATGTAGAGCTCGAAGTGAAGCCGGAGATGAGGCAAAAAGAATGCTTCGAGTTGATGAACGATCGTCGAAGCTTGCACGATGAAATCCACTTGGGATGGCTCAAGAACACTCTAGGAGATCTTCAATGAATGGCTAAGAGGCTCCTAGAAGGCTGCTAAGGGGTATTTATAACCCCTCACTTGGCAGCTCCACCCAACGGGCATTTTTTTGCCCGATGGGGACTCCCGGTCACTTGTCGGTCGATCGTCGATCGACCGACTGATCGACCGCCCAAGCAACCACGGTAATCTGCCACGTTTGGGCACACTTCGGTCGACCAAATTGGCTACTGCCAATTTTTGGCTTCATTCGGTCCACCAAACCTGGGCTAAGTCTATTTCTTGGAGTTTTCTTCTTGCACGCTTTGCTTCCGGGTTCTGTTACCAAGTCTTGACTTGGATAATATTAGAATTAGGCTTGGGATATATACCTAGAGACATGTTACATGAATTCTATTTCTAACTCTAGATTTTCTACTCGATCTATGACGGAGACATTTTTGTCGATTCTTGATTTTCACCGAATGAACTTCCCACGTATATCGTAACCTCAACCTGAGATCAAACACTTGATGAACTCATTAGAATAAGTTTGTTATCATCAAAATCAAGATGATGACGAAGGTTGAAAACCTTAGGCCAACACATTGGTATTCACATGATTGTGGTATTCATTCCACATTCAGTTTGCATAGGTTGGTAGGCTTCGGAGTACGGACGTGTACTCCGACCGAATTTTGGGGTGTGATAGATGTTCTTTAATAATAATATTAAGAATAATGAAAGTTACACAAAAATAGTTAATGCTATTTTTTATATCATATATAAAGAAAAACCGCACCAATTATGATTAAATAATATGATTAATTTAGAAGACTAAATCTTACAAATTTGACATTTAAATATATGCATATGAAAACTTTAATAAAATATCTATAATAATTATAATAACATATATTCTAGATTGGCTAATGTATGTTAATCCATGTTTGAACGAAGATATTATTCCCTTATGTCATTATGTGTGCATACTTTGCTTCAAAGTCTATCATTTATTGTGTTTATACGAAAATTAGATTTCATAAATTTCAACTGAAAGCCTATAAAACACGTTCCAATTATGATGTTCTTTATACTCCGGCCTGTCACGTGACCGTGGATTTTGGGGCGTGATAGATGTTCTTTAATAATAATATTAAGAATAATGCAAGTTACACAAAAGTAGTTAATGCTATTATTCAAATCATATATAAAGAAAAACTGCACCAATTATGATTAAATAATATGATTAAGTTAGAAGACTAAATCTTAAAAATTCAAAATGTAAATATATGCATATGAAAAATTTAATAAAATATCTATAATAATATAATAACATATATTCTAGATTGGCAAATGTGTGTTAATCCATGTTTGAACAGTGGTATTATTCCCTTATCTTATTATGTGTGCATACTTTGCTTCAAAGTCTATCATTTATTGTGCTTGTACAAAAATTAGATTTCATAAATTTTAACTGAAAGCCTATAAAACACGTTCCTGGTATTATAGCCTTGCTTTGCGTTAACACAACTATTCTATATTTATATTACCCAAATAGAGGGATATTGAGTCATTGAAAATAGAAATAATCTTTTGACTAAAACACTTGATCAACATGGATGCAAGGAGCCTTTTTCTAGGTCTATTCACTATTCTTTTCTTCTTATCTATGTCACTCATTTCATCTCCAGTAGTAGCGACTTGTGAGATCGCTCCTACATCACCAACAAATTATGATGAGTTGATTTTACAAATTCCCGATTATGAGATGGATGTCCAGCGACATTAATCCATTCTTCAGGACGAAAAAAACATAACCTGTAACGTGATGATCAATCATAGATATCAAACAGTATCAAAAAAATCTCAACAACCAATATTTATTCTACACAATTCAGAGATATCAGATAGTACCAAAAAATTTCAATTGGAAAAAATCACATAAGCAATAGTTGACTTCATTCCCTCTTAATGTAGTGAATTATTCTAAGTGAAATTTTTTCTGTGGGGCTAATAAAGAACAAGCTAAAGATAAGCAAATAAAATAAATTCAATGGCCGATTCAGTAACTCCTATTTCGAAATCTCATCATATCCTACATGAAATTAAAGCTTCATAAATTATAATTAAGTAGTTTATCTTGATTGGAGAGGTAGCCCCGCAAACCCAACAAGCATGGGGCATAGGAGCTGCTCTCACCTAGCACAAAGAATATCAGCATAAATTTGAATATAACATGCAAACATAAAAAGAGAATAAATGAATGGACAATAATATTTTAAAATTTGTAGCAATATTCATAGTTTAAGGACATACCAAAAATAAATGGTAATCAACATAAATATCCACCTGGGTAACATTAAAAGAGATAACATACTAGATCTTTCAGAGATGTAAAAGATATGTCTTTCTAAAGAAATAAAAAATTAGGAAATTAAGAAAGTTTTGTTGAGCAGTTCAAAATAGTTAAAAACACTTTACCCAAAATGTACACACCATTGAATTCAATAGTTCGTACTTTAAAATGTAAAGGTTTTGCATTGGGTGCATCTCCAATTTTAGACTTCTCCTGCAAAAGTCATCAAGTAAAAAAAAAAGAAAATGGATCAATAACAAGAATGTAACCTGCAATAAATGGCACATTGCTCCAGAATATTAGATGGAAAAGTGAACAAATACTTATGTGTGAGTAGCTGCATCAAGTAAGACCAGATGACATACAAGTGATCTTCATAATTATCAAATTAGCAAAATGAACATTGTCCCATAATCACAATAAGCACTCTTCAATTGAAAAAAAAAAAACTACAATAAAATAGTCCATGTGCAAAGAAATATTTTGTTGCCACCCAATGATTATACATAATTCCTTGCTCCTCAGAATCAAACATATGGTTAGAGAGTTTTACTAGCTAATTGATTTAGAACTCTAATAATTGATATTAAATAAGCACCTAAAATTTTAAAATGAATGAATGAAAGAAAAAAAAGAGAGAGAGAGAGAGAGAGAAAAAAAGTAGCCATCATGCTTTACATCGCAGTTAGTGGTATCTTCAAGAATATTAAGTAGAAAACCTACTCAACTGCAATAGAATAGTGTTGTCAGTCTCAAGTTACACCTTTGGAAATAAAAAAACAAGCCAAGTAACTTAACTTCCACAACAGATAGCACTATAATAGGAGACAAATGTACCTCGAGCAATTCAAACATTGCTTTAATATCTATAAGGCACTGGCTTGTCTCTCGATACACACTTCAAAGGAAATTTAGAGGCAAAGAAAGCTGGAAGAGAAGCCCATTAACCATAACCTGAAAAGAAATAGAAAATATGAACTATTAGAATAAATTGTCTAGAGAGAACATATGTGAGTGAAACAAGTGATATAGAAAAAAGAACTTAAAATCAAATCCTAAATATGTAGATGTTCAAATTCAAAGAGAAAAGAATTAGTTATAGGAACATAAAAGGCATTAAAAACTGTAGCTGATCATTAGTCAACTCTGGAACTACATATTTATTGTTACTATCAGCACCGTAAGCATGAAATAGAATCGGACTAATAATTAGATTTTGATGAAGAGATCAACAAGTCTCCTTAGTCTCAAGCTTCCCAATTTCTATTCTCTAGAGTTAGTGTTGAGTGCTTATTCAGTTAGTGGGAGGAAGAGAACAGAGAGTGTCAGAAGGAGACTTAGAGAAGTAATAGGTTTTGTATGCCTTTTAGAAGATAAGGCCTCCAAGGAAAATCAGTGGCATACAATTTGGTTTAGATTAGTTACAATCAAAACTTAGAAGAAACAATAAATTCAGGACTAGTCAATCAAAACTTAGAAGAAACAACAAATTCAGGTTTATGGTCTGTGCATACTAGTGAAGTGCATAAGTTGCTTGTCCAAGAGGGGGATGCTAGAATACAAGACATAAATTGAGTTCGCCATGTAAAATAATTGTGACCCACTATTAAAGTTACTTCAATTATACCCTTATTTTATTAAAAAGTCTTATGCCCTTTTATTTGAGAAAGGATGCAATTTCAAATATAGGAGTGTAATTTCAAATGAAGGGGTATGTGGCTTTTTAAAAGGGTGCAATAAGTGGATATGTGTGTTTTGAAGAGTTATTCCATCATTCTATAAATATCATCTTCTTTGATGGAAAGAAGATGTAAGTTTTTTGTGAAAATAAGTGAAGGCAAGAGGGTCTCTAGTTTACAAGTGAAGTTTGTGATTCCCATTAATTCCAAACATTGTGGTCTTGGATAGACTACAAAAAGTTTCTACACATGTTGGTGCTTGGACACACGATATCATACTATGGCCAGAGGTATGTTCTTGGTGTTCTTCCACATTTAATTATTAATGTAGTATTTCCTACATTTGGTATCAGAGCATTAAAATCTCTGGTCTAGTTATTTATGAAATTACACATTTGGTGCTACTGCTTGTCCTGTAGCCAGAGCCACGAATCATAGCCATGATGGGTGGCATGCATGCATGCATACGACATTGTTGTCGATGTGTGCATCTGGGGATGCTCTTCCAGTGAGGTCGACGTACTTGACGACGTGGTCGATGTCTTCTTCTCACAATCGACATTCTGGTGCAGTCTATTTGGTGGACATAAAGCCGACGGCTAATTGTCCATGAGGAGAGGCTGCTTGTGTCAACATGCACACAGAGAAGAGTCAAGGACGAGCGACTTCAGCGTAAGAGAAGATCTTCTTGTTGGCCTAAGGTTTTCAACCTTGGTCTTAATCTTGGTGTTGATGATAACAAACATGGAACTAATTAATTCATGGAGAAATATTTTCAGGTTCTAAGTCGGTTAGCGCATGACATCCCCGATCGAAAAAATCGAAAAAATTAGAAAAATAGGAGAAAAAAGACAAGTATAGGTTGGGTCTCAACCTTACATATGCTTACTCACGGCCATGACTGAATAACCAATCAAATAATTCTCATTAGGATTGTTCTTCTTTCATGCAGTAGGTTGGCTGATGACGAAAATGTTTTATCATCTAAAGCTCTCAGCTAAGTCAAAGTTGGTCCTCTAAAGTTCTCAGCTTACGTCCAAGAAATCTTTACAGAGTAGTCATCAATATCCATGCTAAGTAAAAAAGAGGGGGCAATCAGCGTACTAGGAATTGTTGTCTAGATAACCAAGGAGAAAAATAAGATTGAATGATCTTATAGTCATGTCTATCATGAAATTTGGGTAAATAGCTGAAAGGTTGAGACTACACCTTTAATTGAGAAGGTCCATGCTATGCAAGCTAAATTTTAGTAGGACATCTCATTTTAGGTGTGGAATCTGTTCCGAAGATCTTGATTTCAGTTCTTTAATATCAAACACATGTTTATCTCTTTCTTGATTACTTTCTCTAATCAATAGCATCATCACAACATCCTTTAAATTGTGTTTATTTCTGTGTATCGGGAACTGTTGCTTGTTTTCTTCTATATATTATTGATTATATAGTTTAGAGTTAGATTAAGAAAACGGAAGCAATTGAGTAACTAGGCAATAGACACACAGGTTTATTGTGTGTGAAGAATGTGATCAGGTTTAGTTCTGAAATGTTTAAATTTATATTTATTGAGTTATGTTTTAAAGTTTAAACCTATGTTTATTGAAAAAGAAACAAAATTTAATGTTATATATTGGTCGACATCACTAATCACATTATATATGTAGATGTCGCGAGCCCCAGACTATCGTTCTAGGGCTCATCGAGCAAGACTAGCTTCGCCGCCGCCGTCCCCCGAGATAGCTGCGAACCCTACCACCACAACCACCACCACCACCACCACCAGCCGAGACATCAGGACCTTCAACGTCTGCAGTTCCACCACCACCACCATCGGCCTCGGAGGCTCAAATTCGTCGTAGGCCTCGTGGGCCTAATCGGGGGCTTATGTACCATCATCGACCGACTAGCGTCGGCGAATATCGCTGCACGGTCTAAAGTAAGTATGAAAGTTTATTTATTATACTTGTTAATTAATTATTGCTACTTATGTTGTTATACTTGAGTTGTAGATTCGAGCAGGACGATGTTGCACGTAGTATCACTGCTATTATCAAGAGCTTCTTCTGGGAGCCGTGGCGTTCATGGACCCATGTCTTGGATCATAATCGAGATTTATTATGGTCCGAATTAGAGGTATGTAGTTTATTAATTTTTGATATTGTAACTAATTAATACGTGGACTCAAATGTTATTATGTTTGTTGGATTTTATACCATGAAGTATCAAAATATTTTGATACTATAGCAAAGCCCACGCTAATATTTCTATTTAATTCAACTGTGTATTAACTGAATCATGAACTGTAATTAAGTGGATTATTTGTTTTATTTTCATTCTATTTCATGTACCTTTCTACTGAGTGGTAGTGGGAACTGAGTTCCAAATAGAAGTTGACATGGTACATAATCATTGAGGAATTTAGAGGGTTTAGAAAGCATAGGTTGATAGGGTCAATCCTGGTACACTGATAAAATTGCTTTACTGTAATTTAGCGTATGTGTTATTTTAACGTGGCATCTTTTATCTAAAGCTTTACTATAATTTATAATGGAGCAGTACATTTCACCTTCTTGTAATGAAGGTGGCTTGCTGCTTCCCTTGTTAGGAGGGGAACCTGTGATTGGAAAAAAAAGAGAGACAAGGAAGAACAGGGCCCATTCTAGCCAACAATTTTCTTTGGTCTACCAAACACAGAGAGGGACACCACTTGCTTTACTCTTGCCTCTTTAATCATATGCACATTGGACCCAAACTTTGAAGTTTCATTCAACTGGAAGGGGTTTCATCATTGCAGCATCCACTGCTTTATTTACCATGTGCTCTTGTAGACCCACCGAGAGGATCAAGTTCATAGATGAACAGATTATGTTGGCCTTCTTACAAGTTACAAGGAATTCTCTTGATAACTAGCAATACATGCTTGTAAATATTTTATAACAATCCCTACTATATTTTTTCTTAATCCATTTCAGCAACAATCCTACTACTTCTGTTTGATATCAGTTCACAGCCCACACTAATGTGTTGTATTAGAGCTGAGAACTTTTATATATGAGAACTCTTGCCAATGTATATTTCTAGCATCTACTTTTGCTCACTACAAGAAATACTACATTTCCTGGGGGCCGCGACCCCGATTAAAACTAGCCAAGGCCCCCAATAAAACCTTTTAGTGAGGGCCTCCCTGCCCCCAAATGTCATCAAGAAATCTGACCTTTACCGAAGGTTAGCGAGTGGCCCCCGTAAAATATATCTTTTCCGAGGGGCCGCGGCACCCGGGAAATATATCTTTCCTGGGTCCGCGGCCCCCGGGAAAAGTTTCTTTTGTCGAGAGCCGACATCCTCAGGAATGATACTACATTACGCAAAACATTAAGAAAGTCTAATTGCGAAGGAAAATAGTGAACTAACTTAAAACACTTCATTTTGTTCATTCATCTAACAATAGAACACTAGTTTCTTGAAACAGGCTCAAAGATTTGAAACACCGGATGAACATAAATAAGCTAGGAAAGAATCATGAGATGCCAAGTATATTAATGTCACGTCCCGACTCAGGGTACGCGTGACCGGCCAGAGTACGAGTCGGTACCCCGAAGCTTACCCTATGCACTGACCAACAATTCATAGAACAATAACCACAGTAACATCAAGTCGAAAACAAAAGCAAGAATACCAACTTTATTAACTGTTCGAAATCAGTTTAATCAGACCATGTTCTAAATCATCACAAGTTTTAAATAATATCCAAAGGTTTTCCAAATAAAACATCTAAAAGTTTTTACAGAAATAATATAGTGCATACATGATACACCAACTCTATTAGACACGACTACGACTAACAACTGCCAGCTATGAGATCTGCACCCACGCCTGCTCTCCAGCACGCCATGCCACGAAGCCGTACCTCACTGGTCGGGCTCTACAAAACAACAATAAAGGAAACCGAGAGTTCACGAGGAACTCAGTGAGCAGTTCTTTCGAACCTCCACTCAAAACCTCGGCAATAACATATATAAGGAATTTATATAAAATCACATCCCATAAGTAATAAGTTTGCCAATACAGAGGAATGGATGAACCGGCCTCTCGGGCCCATATCCATGATAATAGCTCGGCCAATAATGGCCTAAAATATATATGGAAGGTTCAATTCTTCCTTCTACGTAACCCGGCCGGTCGGCCTACTCAAACCAGCCCCTACGAGTTTCTCAATTAGGAACCTTTATAATTCGGATCCGTCAAGTAGGATGGCCACTAGCTTCAAAGATCCTCCAGGTTAGGAATTTTTTATTAGAGCAACCTTTAGCAAATTTTTGGAATTTTTTATTTTGTGTTTTGTTCATGTTTACGAACCATTCGCTCCCTAAACGTTATGCTGTCCGATTTTGGTTTTCAAGGGTTTTTGAGTCATTTTCTTGGCTCCACGGTTCATGTGATGAATCAAGGTGGAATCCTACTATCCATATTGATTTTGGAAAGAATTTAAACGAAAAAATCCTGTGGGTTCATGGTTGAGCAGACCCGAGAACTAAAAAATTCAAGATGTGTTGTTTGAACCGTTTTGGGTGGAAACGTGACCGGATTTGTGCGATTTTGGATTCTATTTTTTCCTTTCTTTTTCATATATGATGTGATGCATGAAAAGATGATTATGGATGAGCCCAATGTGGATGTGACTGTGTGGAAAATGTGGTTGTGTTGATTGCATGTAAATTTTTAAAATTCCAGCATTGTAAATTTTAAATAGTGCTTGCGTACCCCTACCTCCCAATTGAGAATTCTGATTGTAATCCTCTACACCCTCTCATTAAACCATTGCCCAAGTATTTTTTGGGGTCTTCTTCTTTTAGTTTTGTAAAATTAGAAGTTTAGGGGCAGATTCACAACGAGCACGCTTGCTGCTATGTTTTGGTGCGCGCACGGAGAGGAGGTGTTCGGTGCCTTGTGGATGACGGCTTGAACCCCGGGAAGGCACTGATGGAACTGGCAACCTACAAGGTGATTTTGAGCAGCGCCTTGGCGAGACAGAGCTCCCTAAAAACCCTAGGATGATGGCCTCGGTTCACCCGGCGGCTCGGGTGGAACCCTTAGAACATCCACAATCATCCTTATTTACTTTATGATTTTATTTATTGCTTTTGCTTCAATTATTGATAGCTTAGATAATTATAATTGCATGAAGAAACCCTCCAATAATATTGAGTCCGAATAGCTAAGATATTAAGGATATCGGTCACGCCTTCCATCGTTATGAGGGACAAGTGTGTCTATTGTCACAACGGGTTTGTTGTGCACACACAAGGCCATTTGTGCTAATAGACACGTTGCTCCTCATATGGCACATATCCCTTTTGTGTCTCTGCTACCGGCTTGAACATGACTTACCTTGTTGAGCTACATGCAAGGAAGTCTATCAATGAGGGCTTGCCACTTCCAAACCGGAGGATATTATGGAATCGCGAAAATTAGTGGGATACATGATTAATTAAAAGACCTCAATAAACATGCATGTAAAATATCTGCTCATTCAAGTCTTTATTTTCTTTGTAGCATATCATGTCACATTTATTATCGTTAGATTGCTTCATCGATTGGATGCGAAATTTGAGGATCATCCTCATTTATGAGAATTTGTCTCACATTATTGATGCTCCGGGACCGATGTCACCCATTGGGTAAGGCGATTACAGCGAATAAGAGAGAACAACTTATGAGAAGTTGCAAGAAATTTGGAGTGAAGATAACACCACTGTTCAATACACAATGCTGGCATCCATGTCTAATGAGTTGCAAAAGTAGTATGAACATTTGGATACCGAAGCTATCCACGATCACCTCAAGTTGTTTTTATGGTGAGCATATGAGGACAGCTAGGTACAAGCTATCTAAACAACTCTTCCGTCCAAAATGGAGGATAACACTCTTGTTAAGACCCATATCCTCAAACTAATCTATTTGATTGAGTAGTTAGAGAGGTTGGGGTTCTCCATGGACTGGGAACTAAGTCAGGACTTAGTACTCTAATCCCTCCCGGATTCACAGTTTGGTAATAACTTCCACATAAACAAGCAAGACGTCTCGCTTCTCGAGCTCCTTAATATGCTGAATACTGCTGAGTCACACCTTATAAAGAGTAAGGACATAATTTTGTTAGTGGGAGATGCCTCTAAGGCAAAGTTATACTATGTTAAGAACAAAGTGAAAAAGAAACCCAAGAGAAATATCTAAACAAGGTTGTGAAAAGTTCTTTAAAAGGCAATAGTTGTCGCATGAACCATTCTGATGATTGTATCCGACTGGACACATCTCAATTGGTTTAATGGTTTTGAATATTAATGATAAATATTTTAAAAATGCACAAAGATAAAACTAACCTCAGCTCCTTCTGGCTTTTATGACTTTGGGCATTTCTGAACTGCAGTGAGAACTACAGAAGTGTGTCTCAAGGATATTCTAATCGAGTCTTTGTTCACCAGAATTGGCTCGCTGAGTTGATTAGAGTTGGGCAACATAGGTGTATGCAGGCCGATAACAACTCAAGCCATAAAAGGACACTCCTATGATATGATTAGGCGCGAGTACGTCCACCTGTCTGGACACAAACCTGATACCTTTGAATCATTTAAGGAGTATGAAGGTGAACTTAAAGAAACAAATTGAAAAAAGTATTATAGACCTTCAATTGGATCGAGGCAGAGAATACTTATCCACTAGGTTTGTGAATTATCTCGAAGACAATAAGATTGTCTCTTTATGGACCCCTAACACAGTGGTGTGTCTGAAAGGGGGAGTCACACCTTATTGGATATGATGTGATCCATACGTAGCTTCCAATCTATTTTCAAGGGATAAGCTATTATAGCGGCCATAATTTTGTTTGTCTCTCATACACCATATAAAATATGGAATAGCAAGAAACTGAATCTAAGACCTCTCATGATTTGGGGTTGCCTAGTGTATGACAAACTTGACCAGGTGCAAATGTTGAGGCATACCCTAAAAAGTGTTTTGGATATCGAGTTCTCCAAACTGAACAAAAGAAGTTTTATTATCACTGTTTGAGAAAAGGAGTTTGTCGAGGAAACTGAGAGTGGAAGATATTTTGAACTTGGTAAAGTTCAGCAACGACGGATAAAATCGCAACAACTAGTGGAAAGTTCACAGGTTAAACCAATCCATGTAATTATTAGTTCCCAACACTCTTCTACAAGACTACGTAGACTGCCTGAGTGATGATATCTAGCCATAGGTTATGACCTAGATTCAGGCAATCCGCGATCTCTTAATGGTCAAATGTCTTGACACTATGCGGTGGCATTATGCAAATCCAAACTGGACACAAACCAAGTACGAACTTTAGTTGACCGGCTTAAAAAGAATAACTCCTATCGAGTGCAGGTGGATCTTTAGGAAAGATCTGAGCAGTTGGCAAGGTGTGGATCTATAAGACCAAACTAGCTGTGAATGAGATCAAACCCAGACAATAGGTTGTCTGCAATAAAACATTCTCACTAGTTCCAATGCTCAAGTCCATCAGGATATTTCTAGCAATCAGTGCGTACTATGAATACGAGATCTGGCTAGAGGGTGTCTAAACTGTGTTCTTCCATTATAAAGAAGTCTATATGATATAGCCAGCGGAGTTTGTATCATCGGTTGGATCGAGTAAGGTATGCGAGGTTGGACCGAGTAAGGTATGCGAGGTTGGACCGAGTAAGGTATGTGAGCTGCAGAGGTCCATTTATGGACTATAGCTAGTATCAAAGAGTTGAAACATCTATTTGGATGAGATAGTCAAAAGGGTTTTGATTTTATCAAAAATGTGGATGAACCTTGTGTAGACAATGTGTTTAGTGGGAGTGTAGTCATATTGAATGACATACATGTGGGAAAAGCGTTCTCATGTTCCAATTATTTCCCATATTGATTCTCTATGGTACATTTGGGAAAAGCCTGCTATATGCTTGACATTAGGATCTATGTGGATAGGTTTGAAAAGAATACCTAGTTACCCCAACCCATGTATGTTGATACAGTGCTGAAAGAGTTTTAGCATCAAAGGCAGTAAAAGAGGTTACTTGTCTAATTGCATTAGTCTTTCTAAGATGATGTCTGCTAAGACACCTGAGGAGAGAGAAAAGATGAGACATATCTATTATGCTTCGACAGTGGGATCCATCATACGATGCTTTGCACTTAGCTTGTTATTGCTTATACCTTAGAGGTATCTAGTAGATTTCGAGCAAAACCATGGAGAATAACATTGAAAAGCAATGGAGAACTCTCTCAAGTACTTAAGAAGGATGAGAGACATTTTATACGACAATGAAACCATATGATGGTATAAGGATACCTTTAATGGTGGTGCAATAAGAATGAAAGTGTTCCTAGCTGGGTATCGTAACCGGTAAGGTGACTAAGGCTTTATGCTTTGCTACTTACTCTGCTGCTTATGATAGCATCGGATATAGGAGTTTTTCATTCAATGGGAGTTGTTCCTGAGGTTGCCAGTTCCGCAATGGTATTGTGTGACAATACTAGGAGTGTTGCTCAAAGTTAAGGAACTAAGATCCCATGAAGATCATTGCTTTTCTTAAAAGGTGGTATCACCTCATCGTTGGAAAGAGGTGATGACTGAAAGACATTAATGTAGATTAAACTTATTACCACGACAGCAGATTCGATCGCCACTGAAATTTGGTATACAGATACTAGGATGATTGGCTAAAGTGCATGTGGGAGATTCAGAGGAATAGTGCCGAAAGTCGTAACTTCGTCGATCTTCTTTCCCTTCTTTACTTTAAGGCTAACGTGAGTGGTAGAACCTAGGATTTGAGGGAAGGCCCTAACCGACTCATGTGTTGTTGATTCTTGTAGATTGATGTGTGTTTCTTGTCAGATTATTGATTATTCTTGAACCTTGTCGGTTCTTCTTGTGATCTATGGTGCATTGATTTTTACGTGTCGTATTCATGATGTTAGGGTGCCGGCCGAATCAAGGAAAAGGAAAAAGGTCATGCCAAAAATTTCCCTAAATTCCTTGAGACGTAGAAGCTTGTAGATTTGAAATTCTTGTATGCTAATTTAGGATAGAGATTAAGGAGAACTTAATTCTTCATTGAAACACATTTTCCTTCACCCTTAAGGGTTTGGCCGAATAGGGTAAACCCATGTTTAGGGTTTCGGCTGAGTAGGGATCGGGGTTTTAGGTGGAGAAAAATATAATTCCTAAGTCATCTCCATGATAGAGGAACGCTATATGAATAACTAGGATTTTACCTTGCTTATAGAATATTTTTATTGCAAGGAACATTTATTTATAGGTTCCTACATTTCTCACTATGTTGCTGAAATTAAACTTTCATATGCTGAAATTAAATATTTGAATGCAGGAATTCAATATTTAATTGTTGTGATTATGTAGGAAATTGTGGTGATATAATTGTTGAATTCTTCTATTTCTTGTATGCTGTGATTTATTCATTATTGTAAATATTATGTCAATGATATGCTAAATATTGAGGAGTATGTGTGGTATATGACATGAAACTAGGTGGAGGAAAATTAGATACGATTGTTTAGCATCCCATACATGATCGGGAGACGTGGAACTCCTCTAGTAAAAGACGTAAATTACTAGGAGTTAAATGTGATAAAATTTGAACATAGAGACATTAGGTGTTCGCACCTAGGAAGGGTAACACTGAACTGTCAACCTGATAGGGCCCGTGGTAGGGCCCGATACGTGCGAAGCCCGGGAGATGTTTAGAAACTAGTGTAATACATTGTATGTGTATTGTGTTTAAGATGGTCGGGCTGAGGGATGTTTTTAGCCGGTACGGCTATTACCCGACTCAGTGGGTGGATTTAGGATCTTGAGATTGCACCAGTGGGCCACGCTAGGTGTTAGACCCGAGTGGCGGGGGTCTTGAGATTATGTCAGTGGGCCACGCTGATGGTATTCTAGAAACTAGCTGATCATCCTAGTTGACGGACACGGTGATTGAATCGCTAAATGTGGAATTTATGTAAGAATATAACTTGTTGTGGTTAGTATACTTCATTTATATTTTCTATGTTAGTCTAGTCACATATTGTTATTATGTTGATGAGTGCATGTGGTAGACTTCGGGGTACAGACACCTACCCCGGTCGGTCACGCGATCCTGAGTTGGGTCGTGACAATAAATATGGCAAGCATACAATTAGAATTTAATTACTGCAATTAGAATTTAATTCATAGCATTCCAAAAATAGGGCAACTCAACAACTTAATTACAACATTTATCAAATAATTTTCAACAATTAAATATGCAATTTCTGCACTTAAATAAATGAATTCAGCATCCTTAATAAAATTCCAGCAATTACTCAAATGACGTAGAAACCAATTCAAGCATGTTCTCAAGCATGGAATTAATTTACGAGTAAAATAAAATCATCTACATTCCTTATATCATGATAGCCTCGACATAAAATATATTCATCATGATAACATCAACTTAAAACATAATTACCATGGTAAACTCCCCCTTACCCATGCTCGGCCAACCCTCCCCAAACACCCTAATAGGGTACTTGGTCGGCCCCTTCTTGTCCTACCTTGCTTGCTCTTCAATTAAATAGCAAGTCTAGTCTCATAAATTATATCTAGAAATACAATTCCTAATCACTACCTTCCTTACCCTATGTGGCCGAAACTAAACTTTTAAATCTAGAATTTCTAACAAGTCTAGGATTTAGCAAAAAATTTCGCATGACCTCTCCTATTTTGGATCTATTCGGCCGGCCCCAACTCTCAAAGAAAACACCACAAAAATTTCGAGAAATCACATTATTATCAAGAAAAGATGCAAGAATCAAGAGCCACAAGATTCATCAATAAATTTCCAAGAAAACATCATCACATCAACATCAAGGATTCGGCCAAGGGGCCTTACCCTATCCAAAGGTTCAACCACTCACCGGCGAAGGAAATTGAAAAGGAAGGCAGTCCTCCATGCTGCCATGCACATCATCGATCCGTTGGTAATAGATTACCAACGGATTTTTTAGTATTACCAACAGATTTAGTCCGTTGGTCACACCCTATTTTTTTGTAGTATACGGATGTGTACTCTGGCCGATCATGTGACCTTCGATTTGAGGCATGACATTTATGCTTGAATTTGGTTATGCTCGGGGTAGCTATCAACAGCCGCAAGATTCATCAATAAATTTCCAAGAAAACATCATCACATCAACATCAAGGGTTCGGCCAAGGGACCTTACCCTATCCTAAGGTTCAACCACTCCGGAGAAGGAAATTAAAAAGGAAGGAAATCCTCCGCGCTCCCACATCAACGATCATGTTGGTAATAGATTACCAATGGATTTAGTCCATTGGTCACACCCTATTTTTTTGTAGTGTACTGATGTGTACTCTGACCGGTCACGTGACCTTCAATTTGAGGCATGACATTTATGCTTGAATTTAGTTATGCTTGGGGTAGCTATCAGAGGGCCCCGGTGGGAGCTCATTGGGCGGGTCCTATTGATCGAATTGTGGGTTGATTAAATGCAACATGACGATATGGCCGGTGTACGCCGATATGGTCAGTTGTCGAGGACACACGAGTTGGATAATTATTAATCATATGAATTATCATAAAAATTTAATATTATGAGCACATATATAAATGCTAAATATTTGTGTTTATCACATGCGTTGGCTTGGCGAGGGCTTTGTTCAAGCCACTCACTGAGTTATTTGAAACTCACCCCTCTTTTTGTTGTTGTTTTGCAGATCTCGACTAATAGAGGTGCGGTGGTAGCGATGTGACGTGGCTGGGGTTGTAGTCTCTGGCAGTGGATCTCGGGACATGTCAAATCGTAGTCGAGCTACAGGAGCTATGTGTACATATGAGCATGTCTTGATTATAGACAAGGGTTGTAATCATATTTAACTTTTAATTGAAACATTCATTCACATTTTAATGTTCTTTAATAATAATATTAGGAATAATGTAAGTTACACAAAAGTAGTTAATGCTATTGTTCAAATCATACATAAAAAAAAACGGCACCAATTATGATTAAATAATATGATTAAGTTAAAAGACTAAATCTTAAAAATTCAACATGTAAATATATGCATATGAAAATTTTTAAAAAATATCTATAATAATATAATAACATATATTCTAAATTGGCAAATGTGCGTTAATCCATGTTTGAACGGTGAAAATATTCCCTTATGTTATTATGTGTGCATACTTTGCTTCTAAGTCTATCATTTATTGTGTTTATACAAAAATTAGATTTCATAAATTTTAACTGAAAGCCTATAAAACACGTTCCTCGTATTAAAGGCTCGCTTTGCGTTAACACAACTATTCTATATTTATATTACACAAATAGAAGGATAATCAGTCATTGAAAATAGAAATAATCTTTTGACTAAAACACTTGATCAACATGGATGCAAGGAGGTCTTTTCTAAGTCTATTCACTGTTTTTTTCTTCTTATCTATGTCACTGATTTCATCTCCTGTAGTAGCGACTAGTGAAATCGCTCCTACATCACCAACAAATTCTGATGAGTTGATTTTACAAATATGTAAGTAATTTTTTCGATTCGTATAAATATTAGATTTATTCATTATTTATTAAATAAATTATCTTAACGATATTTATGGACCGTAAATATAAGAAATAAGTTAACTACTAAATTTAAAATTTATATATCTCATCTCAATAATCATTTTTGAAACCTTGAATTGTTTTTTTCTTGCTGCCTATCACAACCGATACATCGATATCGATAGTTAATAGAGAATTGCTATTACAACTTAATTATTATTTTTTTGATAATATCTCTTGTAATGTGTCTATGTTTCAGACAATACGCTCAAAGATGTTCACATTGCTGACAGTGGAAGAACTCAAGATAAGAAGATTGGATTTCTTCCACCATTGTACATTCCACCTCCACTATATTGTCATGGTCGTCTATGTTATCATCATTGATAATTTGACTATTGTATTCGATCATAAAGTTTGTACGCTCAACACAATAAATAAAATAAATTAATAATAAATTTAAATCATTAGCAAAATACAAATATTTTGATAATCATAATACCTATAACTAATTACTTAATATGTTTGAAAAACTATCAAAAATTGGAGATGCACCCAATGCAAAACCTTTACATTTTAAAGGATGGACCATTGAATTCAATGGTGTGTACATTTAAACTGGTTCCATTGAATTAAAGGAGGAACCATTGATTTTGGTTGGATATATAAATTGATTCCACAATTCTTTGTTGATATTTCTCCTTAACAAAGTAGCAATCAATCTCCAAGTGTTTTGTTCTTTCATGGAATACATAATTTGCTGTATAAAGGCACTGGATTCTTCACCACAATACTAATTTCATTCTACAATCTGGTGACCCAAATTATCTCAGCAGTTGCCTCAGATAAAGCTCTTGATTCACTTTCTGCACTTGACCTACTAACTGTGCTTTATTTTTTGCATTTCCAGATAACTAATGTTGCACCAAACTTCACCAAATACTGATCTGCAAGTCATTCCACAACTTCCCCAGTCAGCATCACTATATCCTGTCACCAAATAAGGATTATCTACAGGGTAAAAGAGGCCCAAATCAGGTTCCTTTTTCAAATATTTTAATATCCTTATTGCTGCCATGAAATGTAATACCCGCAAATTTATTAAATTTTGTGTATCGGCTTCAGCGGGATGAGCGAGATGCATAACGACGCGTGCATAGTTAATCGCAGTTGGGCGTGAATTGAGGTGAGACCCTTGCTCAACCGAAATTACTTAAATTAGAATTAAATTTGTGTCAAGTTCGAGTTGGGCTCGAGCCGAGTCCGAGAGTGCAATCAGAGATCGAATCCAACTCGTTTTGAGAAAGTTGGGCCAAGTTAAGTGATGAGGGGCAAATTGATAATTTGTGCAAAAAAAAATAATTAGAGTAACTTGAGGCGTACGGCAACAAGGAAGAGCGACACGCTACCCAATGAGGCGAGAGGGAGAGGGTTGATCCGGAGAAGAAATCGGCCGGAGATCGGAGCCTTGCAGGATTGGATTCGACGCAGTTCTTCTTCATCGTCTTCCTTGTCCTTATCCCAATCCTAGGTGAGTAGTTTTGGGGCTAATTTTCATTGGGATTAATGGATTTTGTAGAGAAGAAGATTCTGGGTTTTTCTTTGAAATTTGTTGTTTCGATCAGTTTTGATTCGGTAATCATGATTCAATAATCTCTACCTGTTGAGTCCTTTGGTGTATGTTATTGTGAAGTGAGGACCGATTTGTGGACAATATAATATCCACACATGTGTTTCTTTAAAATGTTGACTTCTTTGGTTCTACGAACGTGTACGGAACCACATGTACATCATAGATTTACTTCAATAGCAACAAATCTTACTAAGTGCTTATGTGTTAGTGCAAATTTCTGAACCTGGGTGCAGTAATTTTCTATGGACACAAAAGAAATAAATGAGTGGAAATTTATCTATACATATAATCTTGTTTATAGCAGAAATTTCCGGCTGTACTGTAGGGTGTTAAGGCTGAAATTTTATATGTTACGATGCTGAAATTACCTAGTTAAGTGATGCTGAAATTGATGTATATAAATGTGCAGAAATTTTATTGAATTGAGATGTATATGTATGCTGAATATGGTAGTTCAAACACTACAACACAATTAGGCTATAGAAACACATAATTAGAGACTAATTAGAGTTTTTGTTTCTAATTCTTCCCATTAGAAACTAATAAAGAATATGTCTCAATAGTTAATTTTATTTGTCTCTAATACTTCACTTTTAGATGTTAATTGTTAATTAGTCCCTTTATGATATGTATTATTTGCCTCTATTGTATTGAATAAAAATATTTTTTATATTTAAATTTAAATAATAATAACAATAATATTTAAACGTAATATTTAACTTAAATGATAAATTTACCATTACAATAAATTTAACATAATATTTCACATAATTTTAATTTTAATTTTAATTTTTAAATCATAAATTTAACTTAAATAATAAATTTATCTATACATTTTTTACTTTTGATTAGTTAAATATTATGTCTCTTATTATTTCCATTACATATTAATAATATATAGATAGTCAACACTTGTCCTAGTTAATATTAATCTTACTTTAACTTTAAATGAGGCAATCTTACCCTAACTTTATTTCAATTACATATTAACTGGCAAGTATCAATCTTACCCTAACTTTATTACCCTAACTTTACACGTGGCAAGTATAAATCTCTAATTTATAATCAATTTATTGCCGCTGGTTCTCTCTATTGCCACTATGTTAGGTTATTTTTCAAAAAAAATACCCTGTTCCCTGATCTCTCCCTCATTTACACTTAAAACTAAAACCCTACCCTGTTACTTCCCATTGTCTGCGCCTATGTTGACCCCAATCTCTCCCTCCCGTCTCCTATGTTGTCCACCACTTCCGTGAGACCGTGACTGATCCCAATCTCTCCCTCGGCGGAATCTGGTTCACGACTCCCCATCTCCATTGTCTACTTCCCGTCGCCAGGATTGGATATCCATTCTCCATCTCCACGTCGGCCTACCTGCTTCTCCATCTCCTCGCTGGTATTGAATCTCGCCTTCCCAAGTTTTTCGCTGCTACTTGTTATTGCTAAAAACTCCACATCTGTCAGATCTCCATTCTACCAGTTTTTCGCCTTCCCAAGTTTTTCACCGATATTGATCTCCATTCTAAGTTTCTCACCTTTTTTATAATTGCATGTGATGCTCCTTTACTCTTCCATTGCATGAACAAGGTTACAATTAACAGGCAAGTTAATTGTGAGAAGAAGACGTTATTGTCTTTGTTTTGCTTCTGTTGTACCAAACTCATAAGAGGTATTTGAATATTGCTCTTTCTTATTGGCTCATAACATGAATATTCCTCTTCTAAGTATAATATGATAGAAGAATATTGCTTATGTTGTTTTCTATCAATGATTACCATATTATTAGCAATGCAGCACCTTAATATATTGTCCCTTATTATTAGCATTGCCAGTGCCTTATTATATTTTCCTACTGAGACAACCTTAAATTTCAGGACATTATGAAGGCACTGTTTATTTCTGCACTAATTGTCCTCTTGTTCTTTTGACAATTGTTATCCACAAGAAAAACACTCAGCTGCTAACCAAATTATTTGATTAGGTATTAGAAACCTTCAGTCTTTTATTGTAATGGTAAGAATACTGGATAAGCAGTTGGAGCATAGCAGAAAAGAAGACAAGTGCTAGAACTTTTTCTTTTTAAACTTCATTTGTTGGTAGAAAAAATATGAGATTTTCTTACTCTATGTTAAACAGTGGAAGATTATTAAATTAAGGAAAGAAAAGAAAGTTGATATTAGACATTCATGAAAAGCTGTTAAGACATTAAGAAAATTGATAGTAGACAATCACGAAAACCTGTTAAAACATTTGCCTCTCGTACAACGGTGTATAACGGTACAAGTTACCTTTTACCTGCTTAGTTGCACTGCCATTCTCCTTTGCCATATTAAGTTGATTTTAGATACAGCCAGGGGAATGTCCATGTCAATAAAGCATCTGTCTTAAAATAATCCGTTGGTCCAGGAACTCTATCCAGGTTGTCAAAGTCATTCGAAGCTTTCCTTCATCATCCAATTATTCCTCATTAAATGTGTTGGGAAGTGGTCTAATAAATCATTTACAATGTTGCTTGAGTTACTGAGAGAAGTACTTCCAGAAGGTGATACAATGCCAAATTCTTACTATGAAACCAAGAAGTACATTAGAGAGTTGGGCCTTAGTTATGAGAAAATTGATGCTTGTCCCAACGATTGTATGTTATATCGGAAAGATCATGCCGATGACTCTGAATGCTGCACTTGTGGTGAATCGAGATGAAAAAAGAACTTAGATGGTCAAAAAAAGACGTCGAAGTCCAAATCTCAAAATGTGTCGCAAAAAGTCTTGCGCTATTTTCCACTTAAACAACGACTTCAACGGTTGTTTATGTCATCCAAAATTGTGTCCTTCATGAGGTGGCATGAGGAGTCCCGCACTAAAGATACACTTCTAAGGCATCCAGCAGACTCTCCGGCTTGGAAGAATTTCGATCATCTAAATGGTCATTTTGCGTCAGATCCTTGTAATGTTATGCTCGGCTTAGCTGCTGATGGATTTAACCCATTCAGGACATTAAGTGTTGTACATAGTACATGGCCGGTTGTCTTAACACCGTATAATCTACCGCCATGGATGTGCATGAAACAATCTTATATGTTTCTGACATTACTGATTCCTGGACCTTCAGCCCCAGGAAATGATATTGACATCTATCTCCAACCCCTAATTGAGGAATTGAAAGATCTTTGGGAGAATGGTGTGGAAACTTACGATGTGTCTAAAAAGGAGAATTTTAATATGCGGGCTACGATTTTATGGACTATAAGTGATATTCCTGACTATGCTAATCTGTCAGGCTGGAGTACTAAAGGCCAATTTGCATGTCCTTCTTGTCATAAGTATACTAACTCTAAATGGCTGAAACATGGTAGAAAATTTTGTTATATGGGTCACCGACGTTTCTTGCAGCATGGCCATGTGTTTCGGTGCCAGAAAAGATCTTTTGACAATAATCAAGACTTCAGGGTTGCGCCCAGACCACTTTCTGGGTCAGAAGTTTTGAATGAATTAGAAGGACATGATATTACATATGGCAAAAAGTCTACAAAATTGCCGTTGCAGCATGGTTGGAAGAAGAGAAGCATTTTTTTTTAGTTGCCATACAGGAAAGATAATCTTTTGCGTCACAATCTTGATGTTATGCATATCGAGAAAAATGTTTGTGACAACATACTTGGGACCTTATTAAATATTGGCATCAAGTCAAGAGATAATCTTAATGCTCGTCGGGACTTGCAACTGATAGGTATAAGGCAAGAGCTTCATCCAATCGAGCAAGGCCATCACAGGACTTATATCCCCCCAATAAGGTTCACATTGGATAAGAATCAAAATAAAATTATATTCAGGATACTAAAAAAGGTTAAGGTTCTAGATGGCTATGCTGCTAACATATCAAGATGTGTAGATATGAAGCAACTCAAAATCTCTAGACTGAAAAGTCACGATTGTCATATTCTAATGCATCAATTGGTCCCATTAGCGATCAAAAAAGTGTTGCCGAAGGAAATCAGTATTCCCATACTTGAGTTAAGTTCATTCTTCAGGCAGTTGTGTTCAAAAGTTTGTCGGGTACAGGACCTTGATCAATTGGAAAGAAGAGTTGCATTGACACTCTGCCAGTTGGAACGAAATTTTCCCCCATCATTTTTTGACGTGATGCTTTATTTTGTTATACATTTAGCAGCAGAGGTGAAAATGGGCGGGCCAGTCCAATATCGTTGGATGTATTTTGTTGAAAGGTACATAGAAGTTATTTGATTTTCTTTTATAGACCACATAAGTCCTCACTTTTATTTAAAAATAATTAAAATAAATTTGTAGGTTCTTACTTACTTTGAAGAGCTACATGCGAAATAGAAGTCAGCCGGAAGAATCTATAGCTGAGGGCTACATAGCTGAAGAGTGCACAACATTTTGCTCGAGATATTTTGATACTATTGAGACAAAACTTAATCGTTGAGCGAGGAATGATGATGAATGTGGGGCTGACCCGACAGTTTCTTCTAGTATTTTTCCAAGGATTGGTCGAGCACTAGATGAAGGGGAATTTTTCACAATGGATAACGATATGTTATCTAAGGCACATCAATATATATTAAATAACTGTGATGAGGTGAAGCCTTTCATCGAGTACGTTCTAATATAATATCTAGCGCTACAAAATTCATTTATGGAATGAATCATTTTTGCAACTTACTGTAGTACTATTATTTGCAGGAGACATCTTTCTCTAATGAACTGCCTATATCCTTGTGCTTCTCCTCGTTTCATCAAAAATAAACATAATGACAAATTTCCTAGTTGGTTTGCAGAAGAAGTAAGTTATCCCCCAAAGATTTATTCATGTTGGGATTAATATTAAGAATTTTTTGTTCTTATAGAAAAAACAATTCAACAATATATTTAATTTGTAGGTTTACCGGGAAGATAATGCTCATGAATTTGCTATTGATGAGGACTTAAAAGTTCTATCCTATTTTCCGAACAATGTTGCCAGAAGGTTTCAGGGTTTCTTAATAAATGGTTATGAATTTCACACCAAAAGTCTCGAAGAAAGAAGAAAGCGACAAAATAGTGGCGTAATGGCAACAACAATAACACAAAGCTTTGCTAGTGCAATGGATAAGAATCCCATTGATGGTGATGTTAACTATTACGGTGTCATACAATATATTATTGAGGTTGATTATTGGGTGGATAAAAAGATTGTGTTGTTCGAATGTGATTAGGTGTCCAATGGCAGAGGATTAAAACATGATGAACTTGGGTTTACATTAGTAAATTTTTCCAAGAGAATGAGAGATGATGAACCATTTATAATGGCATCTCAAGCGGAACAAGTATTTTACGTTGAAGATCCCACAGATGAAGGTTGGCATGTTATGGTAAAAACAATACCAAGGGATTATTATAATATGAAGGACGAAGTATTAGGAGATAATGAAGATCCAATTTTAGAAAGTCAAGTACACATTAGTGGAGTTTTTGTCAATATTTTGCAGAGCGACAATGATAATGTCCCTTGGATTAGCACTGACATTAATGGGGTAGTTATAGATGAAGCGTTAGGTACTGTCATGGGTGAGCAAGCCGACGAAGATTATGATGGGGACAATACTTACCTCGCCTGATGACGTCCCATGATATCTCATTTACTACAATTAAATAGCATATTTCAAAAATTTTGGGTATTATTTCTTTCCTTTTATTTTTGAGATAAGCTGAGTTTTTCTAGCATGATGATTTATTTTTTTATGCAATGTCTAGGACATTATCATTTTTTTTATGCAATCAGGTATGATGCTTTTTTATTGAAGTGAAACTGTAAAAGTTTTTACAAAGCATTATTTATCTCTTATTTTCCATGCTTTCTCTCTCTCTCTCTCTCTCTTCCATTCATCATGTCTCATCTCCAGCTTGTTGCAAGCTTCACTAACTTTATAGAGTGGCTTACTTTCCTTACTGCCCAAGCCAACTTTGATCAAAACCAGCTAATCATAAAGGAGAGCAAAACAAATTTATGAACCAGAGAGAAAGAATCAGAGTTGCCACAACATTGCAGTAATTAATTACAAGAGATAGGAAGATTGAATTTTTTACAATTTTAAAAAAAAACTACATAAAATTAGAAGCTAGAGCAAGATATTTGACTTTCTAAGAATTAATAATTTCTTTATTTTAGTTAGTATTTTATCAACAATTTGGTAGACTATACAGTCTAATTCAGATGTGGCGTACTCCTCGCAAGACTACTCTCTTGAAAAATTCTCCTCATGGAGGATTTAGTTCTCAACGGCGTGGTGTACTTCCATCGTCACTCCAGGCTAAGCCTCCCCAAAATTTGAAATCTCAATTTGCTCCAACTTATGCGAGCATATCTCAACATGGTCCAAGCCCGCTTGCTAATGTTGATCCTCCATGTTCTAACTCTTCTCCTGATGCTAGATCTCGAGCTGAACCCGCACATGTAGATGTGTCCACACCCGGTAAGTATAGCTCTTATTAGTCAAATATTATTTTTTTGAGTGTAAAGATTTGTATCTATTTTACTTCCATCCTGACAAGTTATTCTTTTCCAGGCTGCAATTTTACAAGTGCCAGGCATCAACAGTTTTTGGAAAGCAAACCATTACTTATGCTTTGATTAAAAATAAATTCATGTGATTGCTCTAGAGATATGTAATTACAGAATAAATCAAATATACTCATTTTATTTTTCTATCTAGTGCTATCATTTACCCATAGTTGTTTTGTCTCCAATGCAGCTTATTTATCTTTCTTAAGCATGAAGTTGAGTAAAAATATGTGCATAATATGTTCATTCTGTTCTATTCTTATCAAGTGATGATCATTTTGTACATGATCATTCTGTTCTATTCTTATCAACAGCTTATTTTTCTTATTCATGTACATGATGATCATTCTATTCTATTCTTATCAAGTGATGAATCACAATATGTGCTTCACCTAGACACTAACTAAGGTTGTTCTTTGCAGTTGAGACTATGTTGATTAACCACAGGATCTTCTAACTCTTCTCCTTATTTGCATTTTTTTGTTGACATGTATGTATGATAACTAAAGCAAAGAAGAGGAAAAGAGGGCCAACAACATGCAAGGATATTTGGGGGCAACCTAAAGGTGTTTGAACTCATGTTTTTCTCAATGATAAGGGACAACCGATTGGTCCAACTGCAAAAAAGTTGACTCAATTTTTAGGCGCGATGGTTAGAATTGGGGCATATGCACCTCTCAACTATAGTGACTGGAGGCTCATGCCAGACCATTTTAAAGTTAACATGTGGAAGATGATCTAGGTAAAAATTGATATATGGTGGAATGCTATTAATACAATGGCTAATGTTGTCTCAAATTAAATTGTTTTTCTTTCTTACCATATTTATAACTTGATTTTCCTATTGTAGGAAAAGTTTGATATCGAGATACTAGCAGAAAGCTGGGTCATGAAGTCATTAGACAAAAAGTGGAGAGCCTTTAAGTCAAAAGTGAAGAAATTGTGGGAAAAGGGGGAGCGTGACTCCAGAATTATTGATGATCAATTTAATTGGCTCAAAACCTTTTGGGAGTCTGAGAAATCAGCGGTTGTACTTGTATTCATTTTTATCAAGTAATAGTTTACTTATATTCTTACAATTAATTAACATGCTATATTTCTTTTCATATTTCAACAACGAGAAGAAGTGGGTAGAGAAAATAGCAAGAAGAAGTCATCACATGCTGCAGGAACAAAAAATTTTGCTGTTATACTGGAAGAAATGGTATAATATTATTTTTTATTTATATTAATATTTAATTCTAGAAGTAAACAGAGAGCTCTATTTTAGAAGTAAACAGAGAGCTGTATTCTAGAAGTAAGCAAACATTTAAGAGTTTTGCTATTTTTTATGGGTAAACAGAGAGTTGCTAACCCCGATGGAGCATCACCAACTCCAACCCAAGTGTACATTAAAGTGCATACTAGAAGGGATGGCAATCCACTTAATGAAGAGTCTGCAGCAAACATTGTATCAGATTTATATTTTATTTATATTTAATTCTAATATTCGGTCTAACATAGAGACATTCTTTTATAGATATATTACTTGAAGCCTTACTTATTATTTATTTCTTGTGTTTCATTTGTGAATGTAGAAAAAACTGAAAGATGCTATTCATATTCAAGGAAAGGATGATAAACCTGCGGCAGATGACATATTTGCTCGAACTTTGGGAGAAGATAAGGGTTCATATGTGCGCACTTATGGCTTAGGCCCATCTGCTTCAGATTTGTGGGGTCCGAAACAACGTCGGTTTTCTTTAATGAAGATGGCCTTAGAGAGCAAAAAACTATCAGAAGAAATAGTGCATAAATCGGAGGAAGAAATGAGCCAAATGAAAGTTAAGAAGGACATGCTAACATCATTTATTCAAACCAAGTCCTCTGATATGAACTTAGATCATTTGGAAAACACAGCGAATGAGGTAATTTATGATACTTGTGTTCATTCAACAAATTAGAATTGTGTTGTTCATTCAACAAATTAGAATGCAACACCTTCAAAAGATGACCAACTTATAACAATATATATCAGGTTCATGTAACTTCTACAACTCCTGTAACATCTACAACTCCTACCGATTCACCACGAGCTGATCACCAATGCCAACTTCACTCGGTATGCTACAATTTTTAATTGTTTGTATAAGTGTTTGAAAATTATTAAATGTAAAACTACTAATTCATTTCATGCAGGAACAAATCTTGAATGAGGAGAACAACAATTTGAGTGGCTATGTGGATCAGTTAAATAGTTTAGGTAGTGATTGTTTTTTCATTATAATTTTATTTTCAGTTATGAAAAGTTAAGAAAGTATTATTATTATTTTCAGTTATGCAGGAACCACAATGATGATTTTGACATTTTTAATCAAGTAAGTATTATTATTATTATTCTTACTATAAATGCACTTATAATACATTTTTAATTTTTTTTACCATTGTTACTTTATTTAGTTGGATGAGGGAAGTCGTGCAATGATTCAGAAGCTCTTACCGCAGCTGCAAGTTGGAAAATATCAAGACAACCAATCCAAGACTGTAGGATGAATTACATTGCCTTAGTCATTTTATGATTTATCTAAAATGAATCTATATGAATGTAGATAATTTTATGCAGATACTATTTCATTGCCTTTGTCATTTCATTGCCTTAGTCAGTTATGCCTTAGTCATTGCCTTAGTAAATGTTGTGATAGGATGAAGATACTATTTTCCTAGTTAGTCTTGTGCATCCTGGAGATCTTGCGGCAAGAGGAACATTAATCACTAAGGATCCATCAGCTACAGTGACAGGCCAATCATTAGGAAATGGTTATTCAGCAATATTTGTGGAAGTTGCAATGAGGAACGGTGAACCCATAGTTCGACCCTATAACAACTATAGTACAATTGGAGATGTGATTGGAAGAACTATTGCATGGCCCTCTTGTTTTGTAAGTTATATATCTTTTATATGCAACATATGGAATGTAAAACTTGATGGCTAGCTGGGGTATATACTCCTTTAGGATGATTTAATTTATTTAGTACATTTTGCAAAAGCATCTTAGACATGAAAGAATATCTTATCATTAATTACATCTTAAAAATCACCTACTTTTGTTTATAACCATGGAAGGTAATTTTCTATTACCTTATTTTAGTATAAAATTAAATGTTAGTTTATTTTCATAGGTTTTAGAATTATGATAGCTTTGTTTGGGCATAAATTTTTTTGTTAGTTTCATGGTTCATGTTAGAGTGTCCTAATCTGTAGCCTCATGGAGTACTTTTTTTTATTTCCTTATTAGTTCACTATAATAGAAAATTATAACAGAATTAGAATTATGATTTCACCTACTTTTTTTTTTGTTAGTTTCATGGTTCATGTTGATATATGTTTGAAATTAGAGTCATATCATCTTGTTGAAGTTTTTTTTTCTAGTAAAGTTTTATTTGTGGCTAATCGATGTCTCTTTCTCGGCACTATAACATAATTTTTCTCCAATAGTAGACTACAATTAAAGTTTTGTTTTTGTTTCTACTTAAGATTTTGTTTCATGGCACTCCCAAAATCAGGTTATTGGTTGAAGATATGGGAAGAGAAATCAGTGAGGTATAGCAGATTATGGGGGGTGACTCTTCCGCTTTTGCATTATATAGCAGATTTAATTTCTAGAGTTCTTTTGGCATATATACTACAAAGAAGTGATTGGAGTATATATCGATAAAAGCTCTTTAAACAAAGAATATACATCAACTATATATAGCCTGGTTTCTGGCTCTTATTGATTGTGTTATCTTTCTCTTCTCAATGTCTTCTTCTTTTTCTAGTCGAAGTGTTCAGGTGCTTTTTCATCGCGCAGTAGAGGAGTGAGATTGTGTTCTTCATAGCAGTAAATAACTACTTTTACTATTCTTGATGTATATTGCTAGCCATCAGTGCGTAGTATGAATACGAGATCTGGCTAGTGGGTGTCTAGACTGCGTTCTTCTGTTATGAAGAACTCTATATGACATAGCCAAAGGAGTTTGTATCCTCGGTTGGACCGAGTAAGGTATGCGAGTTGCAGATGTCCATTTATTGACTACAGCTAGTATCGAAGAGTTGAAATATCTATTTTGATGAGATAGTCAAAAGGGTTTTGATTTTATCAAAAATGTGGATGAACCTTGTGTAGACAATGTGTTTAGTGGGAGTGTAGTCATATTGAATGACATACTCATGGGAAAAGCGTTCTCATGCTCCAGTTATTTCCCATATTGATTCTCTATGGTACATCTGGGAAAGGCCTCCTATATGCTTGACATTAGGATCTATGTGGATAGGTTTGAAAAGGATACCTCATTACCCCAGCCCATGTACGTTGATATGGTATTAAAAGAGTTTTAGCATCAAAGGCACTAAAAGAGGTTACTTGTCTTAGATTCATTGCATCAGTCTTTCTAAGATGATGTCTGCTAAGACACCTAAGGAGAGAGAAAAAATGAGATAGATCTATTATGCTTCGGTAGTGGGATCCATCATTCGATGCTTTGCACTTAGCTTGTTATTGATTATACCTTAGAGGTATCCAGTATATTTCGAGCAAAACCATGGACAATAACATTGAAAAGCAATGGAGAACTCTCTCGAGTACTTAAGAAGGATGAGAGACATTTTATACGACAATGAAACCATATGATGGTATAAGGATACCTTTAATGGTGGTGCAGTAAGAAGGAAAGTGTTCCTAGCTAGGTATTGTAACCGGTAAGGTGACTAAGGCTTTGTGCTTTGCTACTTACTCTGCCTCTTATGGTAGGATCGGATAAAGGAGTTTTTCATTCAATGGGAGTTGTTCCTGAGGTTGCCAGTTCCGCACCGGTATTGTGTGACAATACTAGGAGTGTTGCTCAAAGTTAAGGAACTAAGATCCCATGAAGATTATTGCTTTTCTTAAAAGGCGATATCACCTCATCGTTGGAAAGAGGTGATGACTGAAAGACATTGATGTAGATTAAACTTATTATCACTGTAGCAGATTCGATCACCACTGAAATTTGGTATACAGATACTAGGATGATTGGCTAAAGTGCAAGTGGGAGATTCAAAGGAATAGTGCCCTTGTGCCAATCACATGTCGATGTGTTTAGGGACTATTCAAGGGTAATCAACTTAATGAGATAACTTTTTGATCATATGCTGCATCTTTATTCATAAATATTGTGACGAACCACATGAACCCGGGCAAATGATTCCAAGGCCATGATGAGATTATGCCAGCGAGACTTGGAATCCATATGCCCATGTTCTAGATGTTCCTAGTCGTAGGATCACCAATTAGGGGATTAGTGATTTTGGATAGGCTAGCGCACTTGGTACATGCCCTATACGATAGGGGTAGCTGATCTCATAGTTAGCTATGAGCCTTCCTTAATGTAGTGCAGGTGCTCATTAAGGAATGAGTTTACTTAACAAACCTGCATGAGGAACACAAAATGGAATCCATACATGAGTTTCAGTAGGATGTTCCTCGTGTGATAGTAGGTGCAAGCAGTCATTGGACCTAAGGTTATCATGGTTACCTTGTGAGTGATGACCCATTGCTTTGGTTCTATCCCTACATGGACCTAAGCGTCATGTGCCGGGTATTACTGGGCATGGGGAAGCATTCATGGAGGTAGGTGAGCAACCAACATGGAATCAGTTACTCCTAATAAGAGGAGATAATGTCCTATGTGTCCCTATAAGTACCGACTCGGGAATCTCTAGCCAAAGTAGACATGAAGGTCAGGAAGACGTTTCTGACATTTCATAATTGAGACGACATCTTGGTGGGTGGAATACATATGAATTGGTATTAATGTTTGACACTTCTTCCATACCCCAATCGTATTCAAGAAATTGTAATTGAGTGACTTAGTTGCACGGTAACTAATCACCAAAGGGTGTTGCTAGATTGAACCTCACACTATCGTGGTAGTCATGATACGTTGCTAGACAATAATCTTGACTTGCGAGTGGAGTCTCTCACGACTACACTAAAGGGGTTTAGTGGTCGCTCGTAAGATTCGAATAGAAGTTGTTCTATAGGATCCAACTCTCCGTTATGCACAACTCACTACTGGCTTAGTGTGGGGCCCAAAGGCGCACACACGACAGGTTAACCTCGTAACGGACCTTATGAGGTAAAGTCCGAATGCGGCCCTATATGTAGGCGAAATGACGACACTAGAGGGGGGGTGAATAGTGTGTTTACTAAATAATTAGCCTAAATTCGATTTTATCATTTCTTGATCAGTTTAGATAATTTTAAATTTAATGATTGGGTGTGAAAGCAGTAAATAATTAAGCAATTAAAAACAAACAATAACGCAATGCAAACACGTTAATTTATAGTGGTTCAGCCCCAATACCTACTCCACTACCTAAGCACCCCGATTAGGATTTCCAAACTAGCTTTACTAGATTAATACTCGTTTCCCTTACACAGAGGACTTTGACTCGAAGAGTCTCACTCTCGACCTAAGGTACTTCCACACCTGGAAGTCTCGACCTTCTTATCGAGAGCACTCTTCCACCTCAACCCTAAGGGACAACTTGACTAATCCTAGTAACAACTAATTTTACATAAGTGGCTTTACACCTAACACCAAGTAACCACTTATACCCACATGACCTAACAACCTAGGCCTTACAAACTCAACTTCAAATAAATGATAAATTAACAGTTAAAAATACAAGTGAAAAGAGCTTAAGTTAAACCAAGATTATCTACTATTTTCCAAGCCTTGTAGCCTCCAACTCGCTAGTGAATGTGCTTTGAGTCGAAGCAGAGTTGAGCAGTAGTTGGCGCTTGAAGACGAACTCGACAGAAGAACAGACCGCGCTGCAATCGATCTTTGGAAGGCTTAAATCGCTTCTTAAATGCTCAATAAAATCTGTAAGATTAAGGGAAGAAGTTTAAAGGAAGTAGATGAAGGTATATTTATACCCTCACGAAGAAACGATAGCTCAACGGATAGTTTTCTATCCATTGCAGGCCGCCGGTCGATTGGTCGATCGATCGGCCAATCGATCGATCATTCGATCAACGCTTTTTCTCTCTAGTACTGCATTCAGTCGACCAGTCGGTCGACCGACGCAAGATTCTTCGATCTCGCATTCAGTCAACCAGTCGGTCGACCGACGCGATCTTGCGTCTTCAGCAAACGTAGGTCGGTCGACTGGTTGGTCGACCGATAGAGCTACTGCCCATTTTGGGCTTTGATCGGTCGACTGAAGCAGCTACTGTCTATTCTCGGCATTGTTCGATCGACCGACCGGTCGACCGAAATGGCTGGTGCCATTTTCCTTACCCTATTCGATTAACCGCCCGGTCGACCGAATTTAGGTTGAATTTTATTTTTTAGCCGATTTTCTTCCGCGCTATGTTTTTGGGTTCCAGCTTTCTACAAGCATCATCTTGGAGAGCTTTCCATGTGATCTTTGAGCTCGTCCAATGCGACTTTGGTGCACATGTTGATCTTCGAGAAATTATGTGATGAACCCGAGCACGACGATCAATGTCCTTCAAATTTTTGATTTCTTTCTATATTTTCGATCGAGGACATTGAACCCTAATTGATATGGAACCTGAAATATGTTCTCAATGAAATCATTAGTCCCATGTTTGTTATCATCAAAACCGAGATTAAGACCGAGGTTGAAAACCTAAAGCCAACACTATATGACTACTAGCATCGACATGCTGCAACTCGATCACGGATCTTTGAGCTCGTCCAATGCGACTTTGGTGCACACGTTGATCTTCGAGAAATTCCACGATGAACCCGAGTGCGACGATCAATGTCCTTCCGATTCCTGATTTCTTTTGATATTTTCGTTCGAGGACATAGAACGCTGATGGATAAGGAACCTGAAATATATTCTCAATGAAATCATTAGTCCCATGTTTGTTATCATCAAAACTGAGATTAAGACTAAGGTTGAAAACCTAAAGCCGACATTATATGTCTACTAGCAAGGACATGCTGCAACTCGATCACGGATCTCGTTTACGGACATGATAGGAAAGATGTTTCCTATAGGAACGAATGCACAAGAAAGAAGTTTCTCAGTAATCCTAAATTGTAGGGCATCCCTAAATTGTAGGGATTGGCATATGATAATAATTTATGTCGTTGATTAAATTTAATTATGAATTAAATATAATATGATTTTGAATCAAATATACATGGTAGGAGAATTAGTTTCTAACCATGAGCATAACAAATTAATTGGGAATTAATTTATTTGAATAAATCCTAATTAATAAGAATTTGATTTATGGAGATAACTCATAAAATTAATAGATATATGATTTATGAGGATAAATCGTAATTCTATTAATTAATAGAAAATCAAATTATTTAGATAAATCTCTTTCCTATTGTTTAGGGGATTGGTTTATTTAGATAATTATCATTCTTGTTTATAGGCTCTTAATTTATGGAGATAAATTAAAATTTATATTTAATTAGATTTAATTAATTTTTAATTAATTATGAAGCCAATAAAATATAAATTATTTTTGGAGGCAAACCCAAGAACTTTGAATTCTAGGGAGAGAGTTTTTAGGAGGCCAGGTCTACTCTTGTAGCCGCCCCTACTCTCTATATATAGTGGCCGAACACCCCATAGGGAGGAGTTGGTTAATTAGTTCTTCATCTTCTTGGAGAAGATTAAGGATTTGATTCTTTAGAGGCTTATTGAAGAGAAAGGCTCCAAAGAACTCCTCCTCCTCCCCATTGGTGGCCGACCATCTACATCCTCCTTCCCCGGTTATCGCGAAGCCAACTTGAAGGTGTTCTCTTCTTGGTTGTGCCACAATCTTCATCTTCTTGGAGGAGTCCACGAGGACAGTGAGATATCTTCACCTCTTTTCTTTTGTTCCGATATTTTGTCATCCTCTCTCCTCTCCTCTTTGGTGCCTGGTTCTTGGTGGAAGGGCTGGCATTGCCTTGGTGGATTTTGGGATTGATAAAGCTTCTCCGTTGAGCCACAACGAGCCCCGGTGTTCGCTGCCCGTACTATTGTGAGGTACTTGGTGTGGACTATTGTTGGAGGACGTGCACGTGTGTGTCTCAAAATGGGGATAGGATCTGCCATACATTCTTGGTTTGAGGTTTATCATCTCCTTCTTCTGCGATGTTGAATTCCTTATTATTGCTAAAGTAGATCGCTATTTTCGGGATGGTTTGAATTTTCCGCTACGTTTTCGAATCCCACCCCAACAAGAGGGGGGTGAATAGTATGTTTGATAAACTTTTTGCCTAATTTTGGTTTTATCGAATTCAATCGTTTGTTATAACTTCGGCAATACACTAATTCGAATAGCAAGTGGAAGCAATAAATAAGACAATTAAACATAACCAAGAAAGCAATGTGCTGAAATAAGTAAATATAGAAATTAAGACGCAATCATAATAGGCAATGTAAACACGATCGATTTATAGTGGTTCGGCCCCAATGCCTACTCCACTACCTAAGCACACCGCTTAGGATTTCCAAACTAGTTATACTTGATTAATTAGTTTCCTTACAAAGAGGAATTTACACCGGAGAGTCTCCGCTCTCAAACTGAAGGCACTTCCACACCTGAAAGTATCCTGCCTTCCTATCAAGAGCACTCTCCTACCTCAACCTAAGGACAACTCAACTAATCCTAGTCAACTACGTTTAGACCGGTGGATTTAAGTCTTAACACCAAGGCAACCTCCAACTCAATCAAACTAGCACTCTAGGTTTACACACTCAAGAAATACAATGAAATTAACAATAAAATACAACACTACATGGAGCAATAAATCAAAAAACAAATACTTAGCTCCAAAAGAAACTCCCTAGTCCTCTTGATGCCCAAAGATGATGAATTGATGAAGCTTGAAGGCAAGATCAAGAATGTGTGGATCAAGGCTAGGGTTTTTGCAAGATTGGCTCAATGAAAGCTTAGAAGATGTAAAAGATGTCTCATATAGGCTCAAAAGTTGCTAAGGAAGGCTCTCATGGCTTGTATTTATAAGATATGAAGAGAAGGCAAGCAAACAGCCATCCCAACAGGCGTTTTCCTGCCCGTTGGTGACGCCCGATCTCTGGCCCGATCGACCGACCGAGCGACCGGCCCATCGATCGGAGCCCTTTGTGGTTTCTAGGCTCCTTTCGGTCGACTGGCCTATCGATCAACCGTAGAGTACCAAAACTCTACCTATTGTACATGTACTCTACATTGAGTTTCAGCTGGGTTCTTTCTTCGATTCGGGTTTCAAATTACGGGTTTTGTTCTTTAAGGGTCTTTGCATCATACTGAGGATTTTACAATTTATCTAGAGACCCTAAACTTAGACTCTATCTTCCTGATGAGTCCGAGCGCGTCGACCAATGTCCTTTCGATTTTTTGATTTCTTTGATATTTTAGATCGCGGACGTCGAGCGCTAACCAACTTGGAACCTGAAAGTATTTCGTAATGAAAATATTAGTTTCATGTTTGTTATCATCAAAACCAAGATTAACACCAAGGTTGAAAACCTTTGGCCAACAATGTTCGAACATAAGATTGTTGGATCGGGAATCTGTCATAATACATCTATATACAAAAGAATTCACAATAATATATTTTGTATGGAATTGTGAATGGGAGTCATGTGAAGTCGGGACATCGAGCAATCTTGTTGTCCATACTCATGGTGAATCTTCTAGTGTCGTTGTTTCTTCTTTCAATCCATCTGATCCTTATAGAACAATGATTCTAGATAGTCTTGGTAGTCAATTCCATTTAAATGATAATATTGAGTTAGTTACTGAGACGTCAGTGCCATCAAATACTTCGACAGTTCAAGTCACTGAAGAACAACCTGTGATACAGATTGAATTGCTGAATAAGGAGGCTGTAGAATTTTATGAGATGTTGAAAGCTGTCAATGAACCTTTGTATGGTAATTTTCCTAAATATACAAGATTTTCGGCAATGACGCAACTCCTAAACATCAAGTCTGATTGTAATATAAGCGGGGTTACATTTGATTGGATTACAGGCTTTATCAATGGAATGCTACCTCCAGATAACATGTTTGAGCCAACTTTTTATCGGCGGGGAACATCATGACTTGTAGCATGTTATAACAGTTATTTTGTTAATGGATATATATTTCACACACTTGAATATTCATCTACAAAGAAGACAATGAATGTCGGGGTCTGCGTCAAAGGGACAACGTATGTTGAATGTGATGTTGACTTTTACGAACTGTTGGAAGAAGTCATAAAATTACAATTATTCGAATGGAAATCAGTTGCCCTTTTTAAATGTCATTGGTTCGATACAAGCTATAGGGGCATGAGAGTTCATACAAAGTATAAACTTGTCGAGGTCAATTACAAATTGAAATTGGCTTCAATGAGCCATTTATATTGGCATCTCAAGCTGAACAAGTATATTATATGTAGTATCCATCTCGAAAGAAAGATAGGGCAAATTGGTATGTAATCTGTAAGACTAAAGCCAGAGGAAAAATTGACCTGGTAACTGGAGAGAATGAGCCGACAAATGACTTCTATCCAGAAGAGGATCCTTCCAAAATTGAGCGAGTTAATCTAATACTCAAGGATGATAACACAAAGTTAGTTCAATTGGAAGCACAATATGTTGATGATGACGATAATGAAGTTGAGGAAGGATAGAATGATGATAAGAGAGAAGAAGAAGAATTTAAAGATTTCGATACAATAGATCAAGAATAAGAGTATTACACCGATGATGATAATGACGATGATGAATAATTGTAAATGTGAAGTATATCTTCAATTATTAAATCTATTTATTAATCTATTATATGTAATCTAATTATACTCATATTTGACAGCTATGGTTCGAGAAGTGCGTGCCCGACGAGGCATTCCTCGGAGCACTACACCCTCACAATTGCCACCTGCCACCCTTGTATCCATCGTCCCTTGTCTACACACACCATCCCCCAGGCTTTAGCCACCATCGACCCTTCGCCGAGACCCATCGATATCCCCTCACATGTACCCAATGTCCTTTCGCCGACACCTACTATTCCCCCACCTCCGTCCACCATCCCCCCACTTTCAGCCACCATCTCCGCACTTGATCCTGGCACCAGCCATCCACCTGATCTGACCACCATCCCTTCAGCCAATCCAAGCACATGGACATAAAGACGTAGGCCACGAGGGCCTAATATAATTCTCCCTCCGCCACCCGAGGGAGAGTCACATTGACTAGTTAGTGTGCATGAAAGAAGATAAGTAGATGCACTAATTATTCCTTATAATTTATTTATAATTCAATACATCATAATATCGAATTGTACTATATTTGGTGAGGGCTTGAGCAGGAGGACGATCTAACGATTTATGCACAGGGCATGGCCTACATGGTTTCTCGTGCCCCGTGAGCACATGGATTTATTATGGCGAGAGTTCTCGGTACATATATTTATTAAATTAATGTTATTGTTAAATATCAATAGGTAATAATAAATTTATTTTTTTTGCAGGCTCATTATACATGGTTGGAGGACGAGACCACTTTTGTAGAGAGTGCATGGGAGCATGTTGCTCGCACTCGTTACAACGGGCTACTTCAGTAGGCCCGTAAAACTGTGAAGAGACAGCTGGGGGTCACACACATTGGGGCGACTCAGGTATACGACCCCGAGTGGATTCCTAGACCTGTGTGGGACCAACTCATTGAGCGATGGGCCACGATTGAGTGGCAGGAGGTCTCCCAGACTACGTCGAGAAATCGCATGTCCAGGGGGGACGGTACGGGGGCACGCCACACTGGTGTCTCCGTGTCTTTTGTGGTGCATGAGCGTCATATGATATGTATAATTTCCTTACTTTTAATTAAATTATTTATTGTGTACAATGACACTAATGTATTTGTTTTCTAATGTTAGACACGGGTGGCGAAGGATGGCACCGTCCAACGCCCCTCGCTGATGGAGGAGTTTGAGCACACTCACCGTCGGCGACATGGGGTGGAGGAGTACATCGATAGCGGGGCCGCGATCATCGTTACAAGTATTTATATCTATTTGATTTACGTAATTTTTATTTTTATTATATATATATATATAGTATTTAAAATATAAACGTGTGTAGCAGACATACACGAGGACCGAGATCGAGCGCAAAGGAACGTCACAGGGTGACTTTGACCCTGTAACATGGGTCGAGGCTGTAGGTGGCTGGGAGCACGGACAAGTTTATTGCTTTCAGACAGTGTCCATGCATGAGCCGTGTTAGGGCCACTTGGGGCACCGACCCCTCCCGTTGCAGGTGAGCGGCCCTCGACATCCCATACGCAGGACCATAGCCGGATACCGACCTTGGAGTTCAAGATTACACAGTGGAGACAGGCAATGGAGGAGTAGAGATGGATGAATGACAAGTTGAGATAGATGATGGATGTGCAAAGACAGATGATGGGGAACATATAGGCGCTCCTAACTTAGATTTCATCTCACTCCGGCAATCAAATACCGATGAGGTTCAAGCCGTCCTCCTCGACCCAATCGACGCTCCCAACCCTATCGCTGTCGACTCCACCGCCTCCACCGCCTCCACCGTAGCCATGAGATATATTTTGGTTTATTGTATTTTGATTATATTTTGATACTTGTCAGACTCAGTTTGAGGCTTAGATACTTGTTTGTTGTTTACATACTTTAGATTTGATATTTTGATACTTGTTTGCCTCCGTTTGAGGCTTATAGTTGTTTATATACTTGATAGCTATCTATATACTTTAGATTTGATATTTTGATACTTGTTTGCCTCCATTTGAGGCTTATAGTTGCTTATATAGTTTAGTTTTGATATTTGATACTTTTTTGCCTCCATTTAAGGTTTAGATTGATGATATTTAAGTAAATCTTGTATGTTTGGTTGTACTTATATTTGTATGATGTTTTGTGGTTGTAAATTGTGATTGTAAATTATGGTTATAAATAGATTATATCGTGAAAATGTTGTTGTATACATGAATTTTGAAAATTTTGATTTTTTTTCAATTATAGGATATAACGTCAGCGACGGCTTACCCACAGGTGACACTCACTAGGCAGTCGCTGAAATTGTATCGTAATTGGCTGATGGCTTCGGTAACACAAAATATCACGATTGCTAATAATATCACCGACGACTCTGAGCTACGACAGATAGTTTAATTTTAATGACAACCGCCTAGGCCATCCCTGATGTGTTTAAATTAGCGACAGCGCGTGCTGTTGCTGATAATTACTTGGGACGGCCTCCCCCTACTGTCACAAATTATCAGAGACGCACACATGAGCAACGACTTTTTGCCACGGCGCGAGCCGTCCATGATAGTCATCACCGACGGTTCAGCAACATCACGAGCCATTGGTGACTGCGACAAATCTAGTAGTGGAGCACCATTCAGGGCAGGAGGCTACCTGGGAGGTAGAACGAGATATGAGGGTAAACTACCCCTTTCTAGTTGAGGATTTGATAAGTCTCTAATAGCTTTTGCTAAAATTCGAGGATGAATTTTCCTTAAGGGGGGAAGATTGTAATACTCGCAATTTTAATGAAAATTTTATCTCTTGTTTTAGCGGGATATTTCGGAGGCGCGTCGGAGTGGGTCGAGCAAATCGTCAAAAGGTGTTGGCCGAAGGTTTTCAACCTTGGGAATAAGCTAGGTTATGATGATAACAAATATGGAACTAATGATTTCATAGAGAATTATTTTCAGGTTCCATATCGATTAACACACGATGTCTATGATCAAAAATATCGGAGAAATTAGAAAATCGGAAGGACGTTGATCAACGCGCTCATATTCATCGGAAAGATTGAGTCTAGGTTTAGGGTGTCTAGATGCAAAGACACCTAAGGAACCAAACTAGTAATCTAAAACCTGAACCGAAGAAAGAACCCAACTGATACTAAATGAGAAAGTATAGGTACTATAGCCAAGTACCGGTACTTTGCGGCTGATCGACTGCCAAGGGTTCTAAAGCCACCGAAGGCCTTCGGTAGATGACCTGTCACTTGGGCGGTCGACTGGCCATCGACCGACCACTGATCGGGCGGCGCCAACGGATAGAAAAACGCCCGTTGGGACGAGGTGTCTTGGCCTCTCTCTTCATGGCTTATAAATACAATCCATGAGAGCCTTCCTTACCAACCCTTGAGCCTATTGAGACATCTTTTACACCCTTTAAACCTTCATTGCACCACTTCTTTTGTGAAACCCTAGTTTGATATCTCAACTCCTTGATATATAGCCTTCAAGCTTCGTCGATTCATCATGTTAAGGCATCAAGAGGACTAGGGAGTTTCTGTTGGAGCTAAGTATTTGTTGATTGATTTATTTGCTCCATTGTTTGTGTACATTATTGTTACTTACATTGTATTCGAGGTTGTGAAAACCTAGGTTGATAGCTCTTGTATGGTTGGTGGTTGCCTTGGTGTTAGGGCTTAATTCCAATAGTGTAAATGTAGTTTGCTATGATTAGTTGAGTTGTTCTTAAGGTTGAGGTGGGAGAGTGCTCTCGGTAGGAAGGAGGGATACTTCCACGTGTGGAAGTGCCTTCGATTTAAGAGCGGAGATTTTTCGATGTAAATTCATCATTGTAAGGAAACTAATTAATCTAGTTAAACTAGTTTGGAAATCCTAAGTGGGGTGCTTAGGTAGTGGAGTAGACATTGGGGCCGAACCACTATAAATCTACTTGTGTTAGCATTGCATTCTTGGTCTTGTTTTATTGTCTTATTTATTGCTTCCACTTGCTATTCGAATTGGTGTATTGTCTACGTTATAAGAAATGATTAAAACCGATAAATCAAATTTAGGCAACAAGGTTAGATAACACACTATTCACCCCCACCCCCCCTCTAGTGTAGGCCATTTCACCACCATTTGGTATCAGAGAGCGTGGGTCGTAGATTGAGATTTTACCATCTCCTCTACATCTAGTCTTCATCTGAAAATAGCACTAGAGTTGGTAGCGTGTATACCACCTAGGTTCGGTGAGTCTAACTTTGGTCTTTGGAAGAGTAGAATATATACATTCCTAAAGACACAACATTTAAATGTGTTTAACATGGAAAAGATTCGATATATTGAACCTAAGGAAAACATGAATGCTTGGACCAAAGAACAAATTGATATGTTTTAGTTAAATGTTAAAGCTATGAATTGCATATTTTGTTCATTGGAAAATTGCATCTTTGAAAAGGTCATGCATTGCACTTCCACATTTGATATTTAGGCTAGTTTAAACATGCTATATGATTATGCCAAGAACGAAGAGATTGGCACTTCTAATGAAGGTAGTGATGACAATGGTCATTCACCTACCCCGAATCTTGCTTTTGATGCCCATGGCTCTTCTAGTCAAAGGAGTAGCTCCAAGAGCCGAAAAAGGAAGGTAGTGTGTCATGCATGCAAGGAAAAGGGGCACGTGAAGAAAAATTGCCCTTCCATGAAGAACAAGGCAAGGAAGAGGTCAAATGCTTCCACATCATCATCTCACTCAAGTGAAGCATCCTCTTGCAATGGCTATGAAGCTAATTCAAAAGACTCCCTCATGAATGCTAATGATGAGGTACACTTTTCTTATAGTCATGATAACAATAATGGTAGTATCAACTCATCCAGTTCTCATGACATGCTTTATGATGATGAATGTAAAAACATGTTTGCCTTGCTTGTTAAAAAAGATAAAGAAAACAAAAAATTGAAGAAAGAAAACTTAGTCTTAGATCTCACTTACATTATGTAAAATTAAAAAACGAGAAGCTAAAAATTAGTGTCTCTAATCCATGTCATGATGTTTTAAGTATTGACACTAAGGATTTGAAAAACAAAAATGACATTTTGAAGAATGAAATAGCATGTTGAAAACTCAATTGCATGCTATTCATAAATCCATGAACGACTTAAAAAATAAGGTTATTTTTCTAAATAAGAAAGTTAATAATTTATCTAGTAATTCATACTCTTAGCAAGCATGCTCATGCACATCATCATCTTTATGTAAAGCATTCTAACATTAAACCTCATGAAAAGATTAATGGTCATTGCTTTTGTTGTGGTATCTTCGGCCACACGATTTATGATTGTGCTTTTAAAAGAAATCCAAGTGTTGTCATTTGTCATTTGATAAGAAAAGACACTTTGGATTCCTAGGCTAACTCACCCCCATGGACCCAAAGCCATTTGGGTACCAAAGGTTTCTTGTTCTTTTGTAAGGGGATTTACCACACAAGGTTGAAAGAATTGAACATGCTGAACATAACATGCTGAGAATTTAGGATGCTATTGATACAATTCAGCATGCTGCATTGTTGGGTATTCCGCATTTCATTGAGTTACAAACTTTATTTACAACTTTAGAGTGTCAGTTTATTATCTTGCATTGAGTTACAAACTTGGTATTCCTCATTTCATTGCCTCATTGTTTCTTTTGTTTTTACATGCAGGTAAAAAGGATGAAGTGCAAGGATCAGCATTTTGGAAAAAATTATCTTATGTATTTTTGAAACTTTGAATCTTTGAAACAATATAAATATTTGAATAGCACAATGTATTTCGAAATTACTTGTATACAATGGTTTCTTATGTGTGTGGATTTTAATGATGTGTGATTTCAAAAATTATTTTTAAGATTTCGTGTGAATTATCAAATTACTTATATGTGATTTCATGATTTAAGGATTGATCAGGTACACAATAATGAGCAATTGGTAGATTATGTTGGTAATTCCAACGGATATACCAACAAAAATTATTTGTTGGTCATACCAACGCTAGCGGATATTGTTGGTATTACCGATAGATATGTATCCGTTGGTATTATCAACAGATATATATCCGTTGGTATTACCAACAGATATATTTCTGTTGGTATTATTGGCAAATATTTATCCGTTGGTAATACCAACAGAAACATATCTGTCGGTAATACCAACGAATCTGTCTCCGTCGGTATTACAAACAAAATAAAATATCTGTTAGTAATACCGACAAATTAATTAAAATCTGTCGGTATTACCGAGGAGCCTTTTACCGATGGATTTTACCGATAGATACTCCGTCGGTAACAATATTACCGACGAATTTGGTCCATTGGTGATACCCTGTTTTCTTGTAGTGTTGGCAGCTCCGTCCAATGGGCATTTTTTTGCCCGATGGGGACTCTCGGTCGCATGCCAGTCGATCGTCGATTGACCAACTGTTCGACCGTGGCAATCTACCGCTTTTGGGCACACTTCGATCGACCGAATTGGCTACTGCCAATTTTTGGCTTCATTCGATCGACCGACCGGTCGACCAAACCTGGGCTAAGACTATTTCTTCGAGTTTTCTTCTTGCGCGCTTCGCTTCCGGGTTCCGTTACCAAGTCTTGACTTGGATAATATTACAATTTGGCTTGGGATATATACCTAGAGACATATTACATGAATTCTATTTCTAACTCTAGATTTTCTACTCGATCTATGACGGAGCCTGTAAGTCGAAATTTCAGCCCACTATAGTGTGACATTCCCTCATTTTCATCCGAGAGCATATACTCTCTCGCGAGGGTGGAAATAACCAATTAACCTGATGTTCTTTTAGGTTCAACTAATAACATCCATGACAAGCCACGAGGTGACATCCCGGACTCGCAACTCGACCAATTCAACAAGCAAGCCGTAAATTTCAGCCTACTTTACCAGTCCGGTTACAACACGTACACAATTGAACATCACTCGATATGGTACTCACAATTCATACAATATCTTGTACATAAAGATCGATATACTACACTGGCAGTTTACAGCATGTATAAAATGAATCTAGCGCGTATAGAAATAACTTCGGCATGTATATCTTACCACAACATCAATTTCAGCCTAACTTATCATACTATGAAAAATTCAGATTAAAGCATATGATATACTCCACAAATTTTCATATGAGTGTATGCTAAGTGTTCATCAAACCATGTCATCTACGCATATAATTTCAGCATTTCAGTGTACTCACAATCTCAAGAATATAAGCTAGAACATGAACATTGGACTTGCTTGGCCTACAAATTGTGTTACTATTATCAAAATGTGTATGTTGTACTTTTGGAAGTCTTCATAATCGATCAAGATAAAGATGTCAATTGTGAGAGCACCAAATATTTTCATGCTTAATGATAAATGTGATACCATGGGAAATGGTCATCATGGATCAGCATAAACAAGCATGAACGATGATTCCTTATGAATTTTCCATTTTTCCATAATTTTTCTTATCTTGGATGTAATTTCTTATTAACCTGCCACCTTCTTGATTTATATTGCAACAATACTTTTTTAAAAGTAGTACCATAATCAAATATCTCATGTATGTTTCTTTGACCAAACAACACGGTCTTCCAAAAGTTATGCACTTTCTTAACCCAAATACAAAGATCAAATGTATTGACACCTGAAACATCCAAGTATAGAACAATAGAAGTGCTCAAGGGCCAAAGCAGAGAAGCCCGGAAGGGTTTCACACATGCATCCGAACAACACGAATTTCTCCATTAAACAAAGTCCAGATTGGTCACAGTAAAAATAAGAACTCCAACACTAAATGCGACAACTAAAGAAAGCCCCCAATATTTATATATACACCACACAAACCAAACAAACAACAAAACCAGTTCATCGCCGCCAAGATCATTCTAATATGCGTCCCACATTCAAATAGCAAAAACGACAAGCAATCAAAAAGGGGAAACAAAATGGAGGGGAAAAATAAATAGCGGCACCTGATTTGACTTCCACTAGAGCCAAGATCGACCCTTTCCCGAGAGAGAAATCAACATACTCAAACATAAACCCTCGAAAAAATTGCAGATTCTATAAATCTATCACGAGGAAGAAACCCAATCTAACCACTCACTTAGAGAGGGAATCAAGGAGAAGAAGACGATGACGACGCCTCGCGATGACGGCAACCGGCGACGGCGAAGATCCGATCACAAGGGAGTAGCGCCTCCTCCCTCTTGTCTTGGGCGACGTTTGGCTCTTCCTAGAGCAGTCCCGTCGACCAAGGCCACATATTCAATTATATTATTTTTTTGAAATTTACCTATTTGCCCCTCTTGACTTAAGTGAACCATATATTGGTCTATACTCGTCCAAATCGAGTTCCAATCGGACCCCCGGACTCGACTCAAGTCCAACTCACATCAAATCTCCAAACCAACTTAAGTAACATAATTTTACTCGCGCATAAGGTTTGTATTTTAATTTGCGCCTTCCAACGATTTACTCGGCCTCCTCCGACGCACATCTCGGATTTGCCGTGGAAGCCAAAATAAATTAGTTAAAATTTTAAATTTTAATTATTTTTTTCGCGGGCATTACATTTTCTATTTTCAATGAGTCATTCAAATTTTGTAGATCTATATTTTTCTTTTCTAAGGAATTTTTATCATTTTCTAGAAGTTCAACCTTCATTCTTGACTCATTACAAGAAAGCAAAAGATCATCATTATCTTGTTCTAGCATTTTATTTTCCTTTTTAAGTGCCTAGAGTCTTTTTCTAACACTACTAAATTCTTCATACATATGCTCAATTTCATTTTCTAATTCTACTTGTGTAAAGATATTACCACCTATAGTAATAGTGGGTACCTCATTATCCTTCATCATGAAACAAAGGTTTGCATTCTCCCTTGAGCTTTCTTCCCCACTTGAAGGTGGTGATGACTCGCTTACATCGCAAGTAGCCATTAGTGCTTTCTTCTTCATCCTTTTTCTTTTATCTGTCTTTGAGGATGATGAGGAGGTGAGCTTGGTCTTAGGACAATCGCCCTCCAAGTGTCCGGGCTTGTTGCATTGGAAGCACATGATTCTATTTTTGCCCTTCTTCTTCTTGAGAGGCTGTCCCATTAGCTCCATAAACATCCGTCCGAGATGAATCATATCTTCGTGGTACTGGGATCCTTTATTCTCCGATGATGATGATGTCCTATCACCAAATGATGCTTTTAAGGCAATATTCTTGCCTTTGGGGGCATCTTCCTCATCGGTCATGAGGGAACCAATGAGTTCGGTGATCTTCATGGTGCCAAGATTCGTGGCCTCCATGATAGCAACCCCCTTTGGCTCCCATGCTTTGGGAAGTGATCGAAGAAACTTCCTCACTTTTTCTTATTCTTGTATGACCCTTCCAAGGTTAGTTAAAGCATTTGAAATGGGCATACATTTGATCTATGTTCTCATGAGTATGCATTTTAAAGAGTTCATAGTCATGCAAAAGCAAATTTATTTTGGACTCTTTAACTTGGGAAGTTCCCTCATGGGTAATTTCTAAAACTTTCCAAATATCAAAAATAGATTTACAACATGATATTCTATTGAACTCATTTATAGATAAACCATAATGTAATGTATTCACTGCTTTGGCAATTGAATTAAACAATTTAATCTCTTCTCTAGACCAATCATCCATGTTCTTGGAGGGTAGCTCATAATTAACATGAATAGTTCTCCAAGCATCTAATCCTAGGGATTGCCAGAAAATACTCATCCTAGTTTTTCAATAGGGATAATTGTTTCCATCAAAAAGAGGTGGTGCATGAGTTGAAAACCCTTGACCTAGTGTGATACTAGAATCCATAAGTCTAGGTTACATGGTTAGACCTATTCCGACAATCTTACTCTCATACTAATTGTTGAGTGAATACCCACACTAGAAAGGGGGGTTGAATAGTGTTGGTTTAATTTTAACTTTAATTCATTTTTTTTAAAATCAATTTCAACTTCAACCGAAACTAAGTGCAACTAAATGATATTCGTTAGCAAGTATGAAAAGCAATTATAAGCAATCAAACAAGGCAATGCAAACACAAGAGATTATAGTGGTTCGGCCAACACCGCCTACTCTACTATCTTGGCTCCCCACAATGGATTTCTAACCAACTCCTTTATAGATAATTTGTTTCCCTTTGAATACAACTGAGGACTCACTTCTCAACTCTTTGAGAATGCTTCACACCTATTCTCCTAGGCAAAACACAATTCTACAAAGGAAACCCTAAGTCATTTAACCTAGCACACCTAGCAAGCTTACAATGGAAACCTAGTTTAGTAACAAGAAAAATAACAACAAATGAGCTAATAATTAAACCACACAAGTGAGCTCTCTTGCAAAGTCTTCAAAGCCTCCAACTCGTCAAGATGTAGAGCTCGAAGTGAAGCCGGAGATGAGGCAAAAAGAATGCTTCGAGTTGATGAATGATCGTCGAAGCTTGCGCGATGAAATCCACTTGGGATGGCTCAAGAACACTCTAGGAGATCTTCAATGAATGACTAAGAGGCTCTTAGAAGGCTGCTAAGGGGTATTTATAACCCCTCACTTGGCAGCTCCACCCAACGGGCATTTTTTTGCCCGATGGGGACTCCCGGTCAAGCAACCACGGTAATCTGCCACGTTTGGGCACACTTCAGTCGACCAAATTGGCTACTGCAAATTTTTGACTTCATTCGGTCCACCAAACCTGGGCTATGTCTATTTCTTGGAGTTTTCTTCTTGCACGCTTCGCTTCCGGGTTCTGTTACCAAGTCTTGACTTGGATAATATTAGAATTAGGCTTGGGATATATACCTAGAGACATGTTACATGAATTCTATTTCTAACTCTAGATTTTCTACTCGATCTATGACGGAGACATTTTTGTCGATTCTTGTTTTTCACCGAATGAACTTCCCACGCATATCGTAACCTCAACCTGAGATCAAACACTTGATGAACTCATTAGAATAAGTTTGTTATCATCAAAATCAAGATGATGACCAAGGTTGAAAACCTTAGGCCAACACATTGGTATTCACATGATTGTGGTATTCATTCCGCATTCAGTTTGCATAGGTTGGTAGGCTTCGGAGTACGGACGTGTACTCCGGCCGAATTTTGGGGTGTGATAGATGTTCTTTAATAATAATATTATGTGGTTTGTTCTTTCATGGAATACAAAATTTGCTATTATGTGCATAACACTCATGTTATCAGAGTATAAAGTCATTGGATTCTTCACCACAATATTGATTTCATTCAACAATCTGATGACCCAAATTATCTCAGCAGTTGCACCAAACGAAGCTCTTGATCCACTTTCTGCACTTGACCTACAAAGTGTGCTTTGTTTTTTGCACTTCCAGATAACTAATGTTGTAGCAAACTTCACCAAATAACCAGATACTTATCTGCAAGTCGTTCCACAACTTCCCCAATTAGCATCACTATATCCTGTCACCGAATAAGGATTATCTACAGGGTAAAAGAGGCCCAAACCATGTTCATTTTTCAAGTAATTTAATATCCTTATTGCTGCCATGAAATGTAATACCCGCAAAATTTATTAAATTTTGTGTATTGCCTTCAGCGGGATGAGCGCGACGCATAACGACGCGTGCAGAGTTAATCACAGTTGGGTGCGAAATGAGGTGAAACCCTTGCTCAATCTAAATTACTTAAATTAGAATTAATTTTGTGTCAAATCCGAGTTAGGCTTGAGCCGTGTACGAGGGTGCGATCGGAGCTCGAATCCGACTCGTTTTGGGCAAGTTCGATCGAGTTAAGTGATGAGGGGCAAATTGGTAATTTGTGCAAAAAATAAATAATTAGAGTCACCTGAGGCGTACGGCTCCAAGGAAGAGACGCATGCTACCCAAGGAGATGAGAGGTCGAGGGATGATCCATAGAAGAAATCGGCCGGAGATCGGAGCCTTGCCGGATAGGATTCGACGTGGGACTTCTTCATCATCTTCCTTGTCCTTAATCCAATTCTAGGTTAATTTTGGATATGTGTTAGTGCAAATTTCTGAACCTGGGTGCAGTAGTTTTCTTTGGATAGGAAAGAAATAAATGAGTGGAAATTTATCTATACATATAATATTGTTTATTGCGGAAATTTCCGGCTGTAGTGTACGGTGTTAAGGCTGAAATTTTATATGAAACGATGCTGAAATTACCAAGTTATGTGATGCTGAAATTGATACATATAAATGTGCAAAACTTTCATTGAATTGGCATGCTGAAATCATTTCCTATGTATGCTGAATATGGTAGTTCAAAGATAGAATGTTTTTCCATATTCTAGAAATTCATGCTGATTTCCTGAAAATCTATTAAGTACATGCTGAGATTGATTTTGTTGTTGGGATGCGAGTTTGCTGTGTAAAATATCGATGTAACCTATCGATCTTCCTGTAAGCTAGGGTTTAGGAATCTTGAAATTATTTTAATGACCTGAACTGTAGAGGCTTCTTGAAGAGAAAGGCTCCAAAGAACTCCTCCTCCTATCCATTGGTGGCCAGCCATCTACATCTTCCTTCCCCAATTTTCGCGAACCCAAATTGAAGGTGTTCTCTTCTTGGGTGTGCCGCATTAATCTTCATCTTCTTGGAGGAGTCCAAGAGAACAACAAGGTATCTTCACCTCTTCCCTTTCGTTACGGTGTTTTCTCATCCTCACTCCTTCCCTCGTTGGTGTTTGGTTCTTGGTGGTAGGGCAGACCTTGCCTTGGTGGATTTAGAGATTGAGAAAGTTTCTCCGTTGAGCCACAACGAGCCCTATTATTGAGAGGTGCTTGGTGTGGACTATCGTTGGAGGAAGTGCACATGTGAGTCTCAAGATGGGGACAAGATCAGCTATACCAACCGCGGTTTGAGGTATATATTCTCCATCTTCTCCGATGTTGAATTCTTTAATATTGCTAAAGTAGATCGCTGTTTTTGGGATAGTTTGATTTTTTAAAATTGCTATTTCCACTTCATTTTTGAATCCCATCACAACAGTGGTATTAGAACCACCTTTAGCAAATTTTTGGAATTTTTTATTTTGTGTTTTGTTCACGTTTACGAACCATTCGCTCCCTAAACGTTATGCTGTCTGATTTTGGTTTTCAAGGGTTTTTGAGTCATTTTCTTGGCTCCACGGTTCATGTGATGAATCAAGGTGGAATCCTACTATCCATATTGATTTTGGAAAGAATTTAAACGAAAAAATTCTATGGGTTCATGGTTGAACAGACCCGAGAACTAAAAAATTCAAGATGTGTTGTTTGAACCGTTATGGGTGGAAACGTGATCGGATTTGTGCGATTTTGGATTCTATTTTATCCTTTCTTTTTCATATATGATGTGATGCATGAAAAGATGATTATGGATGAGCCCAATGTGGATGTGACTGTGTGTAAAATGTGGTTGTGTTGATTGCATGTAAATTTATAAAATTCCAGCATTGTAAATTTTAAATAGTGCTTGCGTACCCCTACCTCCCAATTGAGAATTCTGATTGTAATCCTCTACACCCCCTCATTAAACCTTTGCCCAAGGATTTTTTGGGGTCTTCTTCTTTTAGTTTTGTAAAATTAGAAGTTTAGGGGCAGATTCACAACGAGCACGCTTGCTGCTATGTTTTGGTGCGCGCACAGAGAGGAGGTGTTCGGTGCCTTGTGGATGACGGCTTGAACCCCAGGAAGGCACTGATGGAACTGGCAACCTAGAAGGTGATTTTGAGCAGCGCCTTGGCGAGACAGAGCTCCCTAAAAACCCTAGGATGATGGCCTTGGTTCACCCGGCGGCTCGGGTGGAACCCTTAGAACATCCACAATCATCCTTATTTACTTTATGATTTTATTTATTGCTTTTGCTTCAATTATTGATAGCTTAGATAATTATAATTGCATGAAGAAATCCTCCAATAATATTGAGTCCGAATAGCTAACTTCTACAACTCCTGTAACATCTACAACTCCTACCGATTCACCACGAGCTGATCACCAATGCCAACTTCACTCGGTATGGTACCATTTTTAATTGTTTGTATAAGTGTTTGAAAATTATTAAATGTAAAACTACTAATTCATTTCATGCAGGAACAAATCTTGAATGAGGAGAACAACAATTTGAGTGGCTATGTGGATCAGGTAAATAGTTTAGGTAGTGATTGTTTTTTCATTATAATTTTATTTTCAGTTATGAAAAGTTAAGAAAGTATTATTATTTTTTTCAGTTATGCAGGAACCACAATGATGATTTTGACATTTTAAATCAAGTAAGTATTATTATTATTCTTACTATAAATGCACTTATAATACATTTTTAATTTTTTTTACCATTGTTACTAAATTTAGTTGGATGAGGGAAGTCGTGCAATGATTCAAAAGCTCTTACCGTAGGTGCAAGTTGGAAAATATCAAGACAACCAATCCAAGACTGTAGGATGAATTACATTGCCTTAGTCATTTTATGATTTATCTAAAATGAATCTATATGAATGTAGATAATTTTATAGTTAATTGAAGGAGTAAATGTTGTGATAGGATGAAGATACTATTTTCCTAGTTAGTCTTGTGCATCCTGGAGATCTTGCGGCAAGAGGAACATTAATCACTAAGGATCCATCAGCTACAGTGACAGGCCAATCCTTAGGAAATGGTTATTCAGCAATATTTGTGGAAGTTGCAATGAGGAACGGTGAACCCATAGTTTGACCCTATGACAACTATAGTACAATTGGAGATGTGATTGGAAGAACTATTGCATGGCCCTCTTGTTTTGTAAGTTACATATCTTTTATATGCAACATATGGAATGTAAAACTTGATGGCTAGCTGGGGTATATACTCCTTTAGGATGATTAAATTTATTTAGTACATTTTGCAAAAGCATCTTAGACATGAAAGAATATCTTATCATTAATTACATCTTAAAAATCACCTACTTTTGTTTATAACCATGGAAGGTAATTTTCTATTTCCTTATTTTAGTATAAAATTAAATGTTAGTTTATTTTCATAGGTTTTAGAATTATGATAGCTTTGTTTGGGCATAAATTTTTTTATTAGTTTCATGGTTCATGTTAGAGTGTCCTAATCTGTAGCCTCATGGAGTACTTTTTTTAATTTCCTTATTAGTTCACTATAATAGAAAATTATAACAGAATTAGAATTATGATTTCACCTACTTTTTTTTTTGTTAGTTTCATGGTTCATGTTGATATATGTTTGAAATTAGAGTCATATCATCTTGTTGAAGTTTTTGTTTCTAGTAAAGTTTTATTTGTGGCTGATCGATGTCTCTTTCTCGGCACTATAACATAATTTTTCTCCAATAGTAGACTACAATTAAAGTTTTGTTTTTGTTTCTACTTAAGATTTTGTTTCATGGCACTCCCAAAATCAGGTTATTGGTTGAAGATATGGGAAGAGAAATCAGTGAGGTATAGCAGATTATGGGGGGTGACTCTTCCGCTTTTGCATTATATAGCAGATTTAATTTCTAGAGTTCTTTTGGCATATATACTACAAATAAGTGATTGGAGTATATATCGACAAAAGCTCTTTAAACAAAGAATATACATCAACTATATATAGCCTGGTTTCTGGCTCTTATTGATTGTGTTATCTTTCTCTTCTCAATGTCTTCTTCTATTTCTAGTTGAAGTGTTCAAGTGCTTTTTCATCGCGCAGTAGAGGAGTGAGATTGTGTTCTTCATAGCAGTAAATAACTACTTTTACTATTCTTGATGTATATTGCTAGCCATCAGTGCGTAGTATGAATACGAGATCTGGCTAGTGGGTGTCTAGACTGCGTTCTTCTGTTATGAAGAACTCTATATGACATAGCCAGAGGAGTTTGTATCCTCTGTTGGACCGAGTAAGGTATGCGAGTTGCAGATGTCCATTTATTGACTACAGCTAGTATCGAAGAGTTGAAATATCTATTTTGATGAGATAGTCAAAAGGGTTTTGATTTTATCAAAAATGTGGATGAACCTTGTGTAGACAATGTGTTTAGTGGGAGTGTAGTCATATTGAATGACATACTCATGGGAAAAGCGTTCTCATGCTCCAGTTATTTCCCATATTGATTCTCTATGGTACATCTGGGAAAGGCCTCCTATATGCTTCACATTAGGATCTATGTGGATAGGTTTGAAAAGGATACCTCATTACCCCAGCCCATGTACGTTGATATAGTATTAAAAGAGTTTTAGCATCAAAGGATACCTCATTACCCCAGCCCATCAAAGGCACTAAAAGAGGTTACTTGTCTAAGATTCATTGCATCAGTCTTTCTAAGATGATGTCTGCTAAGACACCTAAGGAGAGAGAAAAAATGAGATAGATCTATTATGCTTCGGTAGTGGGATCCATCATTCGATGCTTTGCACTTAGCTTGTTATTGATTATACCTTAGAGGTATCCAGTATATTTCGAGCAAAACCATGGAGAATAACATTGAAAAGCAATGGAGAACTCTCTCGAGTACTTAAGAAGGATGAGAGACATTTTATACGACAATGAAACCATATGATGGTATAAGGATCCCTTTAATGGTGGTGCAGTAAGAAGGAAAGTGTTCCTAGCTAGGTATTGCAACCGGTAAGGTGACTAAGGCTTTGTGCTTTGCTACTTACTCTGCCTCTTATGATAGGATCGGATAAAGGAGTTTTTCATTCAATGGGAGTTGTTCCTGAGGTTGCCAGTTCCGCACCGGTATTGTGTGACAATACTAGGAGTGTTGCTCAAAGTTAAGGAACTAATATCCCATGAAGATTATTGCTTTTCTTAAAAGGCGATATCACCTCATCGTTGGAAAGAGGTGATGACTGAAAGACATTGATGTAGACTAAACTTATTATCACTGTAGCAGATTCGATCACCACTGAAATTTGGTATACAGATACTAGGATGATTGGCTAAAGTGCAAGTGGGAGATTCAAAGGAATAGTGCCCTTGAGCCAATCACATGTCGATGTGTTTAGGGACTATTCAAGGGTAATCAACTTAATGAGATAACTTTTTGATCATATGCTGCATCTTTATTCATAAATATTGTGACGAACCCCATGAACCCGGGCAAATGATTCCAAGGCCATGATGAGATTATGCCAGTGAGACTTGGAATCCATATGCCCATGTTCTAGATGTTCCTAGTCGTAGGATCACCAATTAGGGGATTAGTGATTTTGGATACGCTAGCGCACTTGGTACATGCCCTATACGATAGGGGTAGCTGATCTCATAGTTACCTATGAGCCTTCCTTAATGCAGTGCAGGTGCTCATTAGGGAATGAGTTCACTTAACAAACCTGCATGAGGAACACAAAATGGAATCCATAGATGAGTTTCAGTAGGATGTTCCTCGTGTGATAGTAGGTGCAAGCAGTCATTGGACCTAAGGGTATCATGGTTACCTTGTGAGTGATGACCCATTGCTTTGGTTCTATCCCTACATGGACCTAAGCGTCATGTGCCGGGTATTACTGGGCATGGGGAAGCATTCATGGAGGTAGGTGAGCAACCAACATGGAATCAGTTACTCCTAATAAGAGGAGATAATGTCCTATGTGTCCCTATAAGTACCGACTCGGGAATCTTTGGCCAAAGTAGACATGAAGGTCAGGAAGACGTTTCTGACATTTCATAATTGAGACGACATCGTGGTGGGTGGAATACATATGAATTGGTATTAGTGTTTGACACTTCTTCCATACCCCAATCGTATTCAAGAAATTGTAATTGAGTGACTTAGTTGCACGGTAACTAATCACCAAAGGGTGTTGCTAGATTGAACCTCACACTATCGTGGTAGTCATGATACGTTGCTAGACAATAATCTTGACTTGCGAGTGGAGTCTCTCACGACTACACTAAAGGGGTTTAGTGGTCGCTCGTAAGATTCGAATAGAAGTTGTTCTATAGGATCCAACTCTCCGTTATGCACAACTCACTACTAGCTTAGTGTGGGGCCCAAAGGCGCACACACGACAGGTTAACCTCGTAACGGACCTTATGAGGTAAAGTCCGAATGCGGCCCTATATGTAGGCGAAATGGCGACACTAGAGGGGGGGTGAATAGTGTGTTTACTAAATAATTAGCCTAAATTCGATTTTAATCATTTCTTGATCAGTTTAGATAATTTGTAATTTAATGATTGGGTGCGAAAGCAGTAAATAATTAAGCAATTAAAAACAAACAATAACGCAATGCAAACACGTTAATTTATAGTGGTTCAGCCCCAATGCCTACTCCACTACCTAAGCACCCCGATTAGGATTTCCAAACTAGCTTTACTAGATTAATACTCGTTTCCCTTACACAGAGGACTTTGACTCGAAGAGTCTCACTCTCGACCTAAGGTACTTCCACACCTGGAAGTCTCGACCTTCTTATCGAGAGCACTCTTCCACCTCAACCCTAAGGGACAACTTGACTAATCCTAGTAACAACTAATTCTACATAAGTGGCTTTACACCTAACACCAAGTAACCACTTATACCCACATGACCTAACAGTCTAGGTCTTACAAACTCAACTTCAAAGAAACGATAAATTAACAGTTAAAAATACAAGTGAAAAGAGCTTAAGATAAAACCAAGATTATCAACTATTTTCCAAGCCTTGTAGCCTCCAACTCGCTAGTGAATGTGCTTTGAGTCGAAGCAGAGTTGAGCAGTAGTTGGTGCTTGAAGACGAACTCGATAGAAGAACAGAGCGCGCTGCAATCGATCTTTGGAAGGCTTAAATCCCTTCTTAAATGCTCAATAAAATCTATAAGATTAAGGGAAGAAATTTAAAAGAAGTAGATGAAGGTATATTTATACCCTCACGAAGAAACGATAGCTCAACGGATAGTTTTCTATCCATTGCAGGCCGCCGGTCGACCCTAGTCGATTGGTCCGAAATGGCTGGTGCCATTTTCCTTACCCTATTCGATCAACCGCCCGGTCGACCGAATTTAGGTTGAATTTTATTTTTTAGCCGATTTTCTTCCGCGCTTTGTTTTTGGGTTCCAGCTTTCTACAAGCATCATCTTGGAGAGCTTTCCATGTGATCTTTGAGCTCGTCCAATGCGACTTTGGTGCACATGTTGATCTTCGAGAAATTCTGTGATGAACCCGAGCACGACGATCAATGTCCTTCCAATTTTTGATTTCTTTCTATATTTTCGATCGAGGACATTGAACCCTAATTGATATGGAACCTGAAATATGTTCTCAATGAAATCATTAGTCCCATATTTGTTATCATCAAAACCGAGATTAAGACCGAGGTTGAAAACCTAAAGCCAACACTATATGTCTACTAGCATAGACATGCTGCAACTCGATCACGGATCTTTGAGCTCGTCCAATGCGACTTTGGTGCACACGTTGATCTTCGAGAAATTCCACGATGAACCCGAGTGCGACGATCAATGTCCTTCTAATTTCTGATTTCTTCTGATATTTTCGATCGAGGACATAGAACGCTGATGGATAAGGAACCTGAAATATATTCTCAAAGAAATCATTAGTCCCATGTTTGTTATCATCAAAACCGAGATTAAGACTAAGGTTGAAAACCTAAAGCCAACATTATATGTCTACTAGCATGGACATGCTGCAACTCGATCACGGATCTCGTTTACGGACATGATAGGAAAGATGTTTCCTATAGGAACGAATGCACAAGAAAGAAGTTTCTCAGTAATCCTAAATTGTAGCGCATCCCTAAATTGTAGGGATTGGCATATGATAATAATTTATGTCGTTGATTAAATTTAATTATGAATTAAATATTTAATCAACTACTTGACCAATAATGTATTTAATTATGAATTAAATATAATATGATTTTGAATCAAATATACATGGTAGGAGAATTAGTTTCTAACCATGAGCCTAACAAATTAATTGGGAATTAATTTATTTGGATAAATCCTAATTAATAAGAATTTGATTTAAGGAGATAACTCATAAAATTAATAGATATATGATTTATGAGGATAAATCATAATTCTATTAATTAATAGAAAATCAAATTATTTAGATAAATCTCTTTCCTATTGTTTAGGGGATTAGTTTATTTAGATAATTATCATTCTTGTTTATAGGCTCTTAATTTATGGAGATAAATTAAAATTTATATTTAATTAGATTTAATTAATTTTTAATTAATTATGAAGCCAATAAAATATAAATTATTTTTGGAGGCAAACCCAAGAACTTTGAATTCTAGGGAGAGAGTTTTTAGGAGGCCAGGTCTACTCTTGTAGCCGCCCCTACTCTCTATATATAGTGGCCGAACACCCCATAGGGAGGAGTTGGTTAATTAGTTCTTCATCTTCTTGGAGAAGATTAAGGATTTGATTCTTTAGAGGCTTATTGAAGAGAAAGGCTCCAAAGAACTCCTCCTCCTCCCCATTGGTGGCCGACCATCTACATCCTCCTTCCTCGGTTATCGCGAAGCCAACTTGAAGGTGTTCTCTTCTTGGTTGTGCCACAATCTTCATCTTCTTGGAGGAGTCCACGAGGACAGCGAGATATCTTCACCTCTTCTCTTTTGTTCCGATATTTTGTCATCCTCTCTCCTCTCCTCTTTGGTGCCTGGTTCTTGGTGGAAGGGCTGGCATTGCCTTGGTGGATTTTGGGATTGATAAAGCATCTCCGTTGAGCCACAACGAGCCCCGGTGTTCGCTGCCCATACTATTGTGAGGTACTTGGTGTGGACTATTGTTGGAGGACGTGCACGTGTGTGTCTCAAAATGGGGATAGGATCTGCCATACATTCTTGGTTTGAGGTTTATCATCTCCTTCTTCTGCGATGTTGAATTCCTTATTATTGCTAAAGTAGATCGCTATTTTCGGGATGGTTTGAATTTTCCGCTACGTTTTCGAATCCCACCCCAACAAGAGGGGGGTGAATAGTATGTTAGATAAACTTTTATTTGAGAAAGGATGCAATTTCAAATATAGGAGTGTAATTTCAAATGAAGGGGTATGTGGCTTTTTAAAAGGGTGCAATAAGTGGATATGTGTCTTTTGAAGAGTTATTCCATCATTCTATAAATATCATCTTCTTTGATGGAAAGAAGATGTAAGTTTTTTGTGAAAATAAGTGAAGGCAAGAGGGTCTCTAGTTTACAAGTGAAGTTTGTGATTCCCATTAATTCCAAACATTGTGGTCTTGGATAGACTACAAAAAGTTTCTACACATGTTGGTGCTTGGACGCACGGTATCATACTATGGCCAGAGGTATGTTCTTGGTGTTCTTCCACATTTAATTATTAATGTAGTATTTCCTACATTTGGTATCAGAGCATTAAAATCTCTGGTCTAGTTATTTATGAAATTACACATTTGGTGCTACTGCTTGTCCTGTAGCCGGAGCCACGAATCATAGCCATGATGGGTGGCATGCATGCATGCATACGGCATTGTTGTCCATGTGTGCATCTGGGGATGCTCTTCCAGTGAGGTCGACGTACTTGACGACGTGGTCGATGTCTTCTTTTCACAATCGACATTCTGGTGCAGTCTATTTGGTGGACATAAAGCCGACGGCTAATTGTCCATGAGGAGAGGCTGCTTGTGTCAACATGCACACAGAGAAGAGTCAAGGACGAGCGACTTCAGCGTAAGAGAAGATCTTCTTGTTGGCCTAAGGTTTTCAACCTTGGTCTTAATCTTGGTGTTGATGATAACAAACATGGAACTAATGAATTCATGGAGAAATATTTTTAGTTTCTAAGTCGGTTAACGCATGACATCCCCGATCGAAAAAATCGAAAAAATTAGAAAAATAGGAGAAAAAAGACAAGTATAGGTTGGGTCTCAACCTTACATATGCTTACTCACGGCCATGACTGAATAACCAATCAAATAATTCTCGTTAGGATTGTTCTTCTTTCATGCAGTAGGTTGGTTGATGACGAAAATGTTTTATCATCTAAAGCTCTCAGCTAAGTCAAAGTTGGTCCTCTAAAGTTCTCAGCTTACGTCCAAGAAATCTTTACAGAGTAGTCATCAATATCCATGCTAAGTAAAAAAGAGGGGGCAATCAGCGTACTAGGAATTGTTGTCTAGATAACCAAGGAGAAAAATAAGATTGAATGATCTTATAGTCATGTCTATCATGAAATTTGGGTAAATAGCTGAAAGGTTGAGACTACACCTTTAATTGAGAAGGTCCATGCTATGCAAGCTAAATTTTAGTAGGACATCTCATTTTAGGTGTGGAATCTGTTCCGAAGATCTTGATTTCAGTTCTTTAATATCAAACACATGTTTATCTCTTTCTTGATTACTTTCTCTAATCAATAGCATCATCACAACATCCTTTAAATTGTGTTTATTTATGTGTATCGGGAACTGTTGCTTGTTTCCTTCTATATATTCTTGATTATATAGTTTAGAGTTAGATTAAGAAAACGGAAGCAATTGAGTAACTAGGCAATAGACACACAGGTTTATTGTGTGTGAAGAATGTGATCAGGTTTAGTTCTGAAATGTTTAAATTTATATTTATTGAGTTATGTTTTAAAGTTTAAACCTATGTTTATTGAAAAAGAAACAAAATTTAATGTTATATATTGGTCGACATCACTAATCACATTATATATGTAGATGTCGCGAGCCCCAGACTATCGTTCTAGGGCTCATCGAGCAAGACTAGCTTCGCCGCCGTCGTCCCCCGAGATAGCTGCGAACCCTACCACCACAACCACCACCACCACCACCACCACCAGCCGAGACATTAGGACCTTCAACGTCTGCAGTTCCACCACCACTACCATCGGCCTCAGAGGCTCAAAGTCATCGTAGGCCTCGTAGGCCTAATCGGGGGCTTATGTACCATCATCGACTGACTAGCGTCGGCGAATATCGCTGCACGGTCTAAAGTAAGTATGAAAGTTTATTTATTATACTTGTTAATTAATTTTTGCTACTTATGTTGTTATACTTGAGTTGTAGATTCGAGCAGGACGATGTTGCACGTAGTATCACTGCTATTATCAAGAGCTTCTTCTGGGTGGCGTTCATGGACCCATGTCCTATCACCAAATGATGCTTTTAAGACAATATTCTTGCCTTTGGGGGCATCTTCCTCATCGGTCATGAGGGAACCAATGAGTTCGGTGATCTTCATGGTGCTAAGACTCTTGGCCTCCATGATAGCAACCCCCTTTGGCTCCCATGCTTTGGGAAGTGATCGAAGAAACTTCCTCACTTTTTCTTCCTCTTGTATGACCCCTTCCAAGGTTAGTTAAAGCATTGACAATATTTTGAAAATGGGTATACATTTGATCTATGTTCTCATGAGTATGCATTTTAAAGAGTTCATAGTCATGCATAAGCAAATTTATTTTGGACTCTTTAACTTGGGAAGTTCCCTCATGGGTAGTTTCTAAAACTTGCCAAATATCAAAAACGGATTTACAACATGATATTCTATTGAACTCATTTATAGATAAACCATAATGTAATGCATTCACTGCTTTGGCAATTGAATTAAACAATTTAATCTCTTCTCGAGACCAATCATCCATGTTCGTGGAGGGTAGCTCATAATTAACATGAATAGTTCTCCAAGCATCTAATCCTAGGGATTGCCAGAAAATACTCATCCTAGTTTTCCAATAGGGATAATTGTTTCCATCAAAAAGAGGTGGTGCATGAGTTGAAAACCCTTGACCTAGTGTGATACTAGAATCCATAAGTGTAGGTTAGATGGTTAAACCTATTTCGACAATCTTGCTCTCATACTAATTCTTGAGTGACTACCCACACTAGAAAGGGGGGTTGAATAGTGTTGGTTTAATTTTAACTTCAATTCAATTTTTTTTAAATCAATTTCAACTTCAACCGAAACTAAGTGCAACTAAATGATATTCATTAGCAAGTATGAAAAGCAATTATAAGCAATCAAACAAGGCAATGCAAACACAAGAGATTATAGTGGTTCGGCCAACACCGCCTACTCCACTATCTTGGCTCCCCACCATGGATTTCTAACCAACTCCTTTATAGATAATGTGTTTCCCTTTGAATACAACCGAGGACTCACTTCTCAACTCTTTGAGAATGCTTCACACCTATTCTCCTAGGCAAAACACAATTCTACAAAGGAAACCCTAAGTTATTTAACCTAGCACACCTAACAAGCTAACAATGGAAACCTAGTTTAGTAACAAGAAAAATAACAACAAATGAGCTAATAATTAAACCACACAAGTGAGCTCTCTTGCAAAGTCTTCAAAGCCTCCAACTCGTGAAGATGTAGAGCTCGAAGTGAAGCCGGAGATGAGGCAAAAAGAATGCTTCGAGTTGATGAACGATCGTCGAAGCTTGCGCGATGAAATACACTTGGGATGGCTCAAGAACACTCTAGGAGATCTTCAATGAATGGCTAAGAGGCTCTTAGAAGGCTACTGAGGGGTATTTATAACCCCTCACTTGGCAGCTCCACCCAACAGGCATTTTTTTGCCCGATGGGGACTCCCGGTCACTTGTCGACCGATCGTTGATCGACCGACTGATCGACCGCCCAAGCAACCACGGTAATCTGCCACGTTTGGGCACACTTCGGTCGACCAAATTGGCTACTTCCAATTTTTGGCTTCATTCGGTCCACCAAACCTGGGCTAAGAGTATTTCTTGGAGTTTTCTTCTTGCGCGCTTCGCTTCCGGGTTCTGTTACCAAGTCTTGACTTCGATAATATTAGAATTAGGCTTCGGATATATACCTGGAGACATATTTCATGAATTCTATTTATAACTCTATATTTTCTACTCGATCTATGACGGAGACATTTTTGTCGATTCTTGTTTTTCACCGAATGAACTTCCCACGCATATCGTAACCTCAACCTGAGATCAAACACTTGATGAACTCATTAGAATAAGTTTGTTATCATCAAAATCAAGATGATGACGAAGGTTGAAAACCTTAGGCCAACACATTGGTATTCACATGATTGTGGTATTCATTCCACATTCAGTTTGCATAGGTTGGTAGGCTTCGGAGTACGGACGTGTACTCCGACCGAATTTTGGGGTGTGATAGATGTTCTTTAATAATAATATTAAGAATAATGTAAGTTACACAAAAATAGTTAATGCTATTTTTTATATCATATATAAAGAAAAACCGCACCAATTATGATTAAATAATATGATTAATTTAGAAGACTAAATCTTACAAATTTGACATTTAAATATATGCATATGAAAACTTTAATAAAATATCTATAATAATTATAATAACATATATTCTAGATTGGCTAATGTATGTTAATCCATGTTTGAACGATGATATTATTCCCTTATGTCATTATGTGTGCATACTTTGCTTCAAAGTCTATCATTTATTGTGTTTATACGAAAATTAGATTTCATAAATTTCAACTGAAAGCCTATAAAACACGTTCCAATTATGATGTTCTTTATACACCGGCCGGTCACGTGACAGTGGATTTTGGGGCGTGATAGATGTTCTTTAATAATAATATTAAGAATAATGCAAGTTACACAAAAGTAGTTAATGCTATTATTCAAATCATATATAAAGAAAAACTGCACCAATTATGATTAAATAATATGATTAAGTTAGAAGACTAAATCTTAAAAATTCAAAATGTAAATATATGCATATGAAAAATTTAATAAAATATCTATAATAATATAATAACATATATTCTAGATTGGCAAATGTGTGTTAATCCATGTTTGAACAGTGGTATTCTTCCCTTATCTTATTATGTGTGCATACTTTGCTTCAAAGTCTATCATTTATTGTGTTTGTACAAAAATTAGATTTCATAAATTTTAACTGAAAGCCTATAAAACACGTTCCTGGTATTATAGCCTTGCTTTGCGTTAACACAACTATTCTATATTTATATTACCCAAATAGAGGGATATTGAGTCATTGAAAATAGAAATAATCTTTTGACTAAAACACTTGATCAACATGGATGCAAGGAGCCTTTTTCTAGGTCTATTCACTATTCTTTTCTTCTTATCTATGTCACTCATTTCATCTCCAGTAGTAGCGACTTGTGAGATCGCTCCTACATCACCAACAAATTATGATGAGTTGATTTTACAAATTCCCGATTATGAGATGGATGTCTAGAGACATTAATCCATTCTTCAGGACGAAAAAAACATAACCTGTAACGTGATGATCAATCATAGATATCAAACAGTATCAAAAAAATCTCAACAACCAATATTTATTCTACACAATTCAGAGATATCAGATAGTACCAAAAAATTTCAATTGGAAAAAATCACATAAGCAATAGTTGACTTCATTCCCTCTTAATGTAGTGAATTATTCTAAGTGAAATTTTTTCTGTGGGGCTAATAAAGAACAAGCTAAAGATAAGCAAATAAAATAAATTCAATGGCCGATTCAGTAACTCCTATTTCGAAATCTCATCATATCCTACATGAAATTAAAGCTTCATAAATTATAATTAAGTAGTTTATCTTGATTGGAGAGGTAGCCCCGCAAACCCAACAAGCATGGGGCATAGGAGTTGCTCTCACCTAGCACAAAGAATATCAGCATAAATTTGAATATAACATGCAAACATAAAAAGAGAATAAATGATTGGACAATAATATTTTAAAATTTGTAGCAATATTCATAGTTTAAGGACATACCAAAAATAAATGGTAATCAACATAAATGTCCACCTGGGTAACATTAAAAGAGATAACATACTAGATCTTTCAGAGATGTAAAAGATATGTCTTTCTAAAGAAATAAAAAATTAGGAAATTAAGAAAGTTTTGTTGAGCAGTTCAAAATAGTTAAAAACACTTTACCCAAAATGTACACACCATTGAATTCAATAGTTCGTACTTTAAAGTGTAAAGGTTTTGCATTGGGTGCATCTCCAATTTCAGACTTCTCCTGCAAAAGTCATCAAGTAAAAAAAAAAGAAAATGGATCAATAACAAGAATGTAACCTGCAATAAATGGCACATTGCTCCAGAATATTAGATGGAAAAGTGAACAAATACTTATGTGTGAGTAGCTGCATCAAGTAAGACCAGATGACATACAAGTGATCTTCATAATTATCAAATTAGCAAAATGAACATTGTCCCATAATCACAATAAGCACTCTTCAATTGAAAAAAAAAAAACTACAATAAAATAGTCCATGTGCAAAGAAATATTTTGTTGCCACCCAATGATTATACATAATTCCTTGCTCCTCAGAATCAAACATATGGTTAGAGAGTTTTATTAGCTAATTGATTTAGAACTCTAATAATTGATATTAAATAAGCACCTAAAATTTTAAAATGAATGAATGAAAGAAAAAAAGAGAGAGAGAGAGAGAGAGAAAAAAAGTAGCCATCATGCTTTACATCGCAGTTAGTGGTATCTTCAAGAATATTAAGTAGAAAACCTACTCAACTGCAATAGAATAGTGTTGTCAGTCTCAAGTTACACCTTTGGAAATAAAAAAACAAGCCAAGTAACTTAACTTCCACAACAGATAGCACTATAATAGGAGACAAATGTACCTCGAGCAATTCAAACATTGCTTTAATATCTATAAGGCACTGGCTTGTCTCTCGATACACACTTCAAAGGAAATTTAGAGGCAAAGAAAGCTGGAAGAGAAGCCCATTAACCATAACCTGAAAAGAAATAGAAAATATGAACTATTAGAATAAATTGTCTAGAGAGAACATATGTGAGTGAAACAAGTGATATAGAAAAAAGAACTTAAAATCAGATCCTAAATATGTAGATGTTCAAATTCAAAGAGAAAAGAATTAGTTATAGGAACATAAAAGGCATTAAAAACTGTAGCTGATCATTAGTCAACTCTGGAACTACATATTTATTGTTACTATCAGCACCGTAAGCATGAAATAGAATCGGACTAATAATTAGATTTTGATGAAGAGATCAACAAGTCTCCTTAGTCTCAAGCTTCCCAATTTCTATTCTCTAGAGTTAGTGTTGAGTGCTTATTCAGTTAGTGGGAGGAAGAGAACAGAGAGTGTCAGAAGGAGACTTAGAGAAGTAATAGGTTTTGTATGCCTTTTAGAAGATAAGGCCTCCAAGGAAAATCAGTGGCATACAATTTGGTTTAGATTAGTTACAATCAAAACTTAGAAGAAACAATAAATTCAGGACTAGTCAATCAAAACTTAGAAGAAACAACAAATTCAGGTTTATGGTCTGTGCATACTAGTGAAGTGCATAAGTTGCTTGTCCAAGAGGGGGATGCTAGAATACAAGACATAAATTGAGTTCGCCATGTAAAATAATTGTGACCCACTATTAAAGTTACTTCAATTATACCCTTATTTTATTAAAAAGTCTTATGCCCTTTTATTTGAGAAAGGATGCAATTTCAAATATAGGAGTGTAATTTCAAATGAAGGGGTATGTGGCTTTTTAAAAGGGTGCAATAAGTGGATATGTGTCTTTTGAAGAGTTATTCCATCATTCTATAAATATCATCTTCTTTGATGGAAAGAAGATGTAAGTTTTTTGTGAAAATAAGTGAAGGCAAGAGGGTCTCTAGTTTACAAGTGAAGTTTGTGATTCCCATTAATTCCAAACATTGTGGTCTTGGATAGACTACAAAAAGTTTCTACACATGTTGGTGCTTGGACACACGATATCATACTATGGCCAGAGGTATGTTCTTGGTGTTCTTCCACATTTAATTATTAATGTAGTATTTCCTACATTTGGTATCAGAGCATTAAAATCTCTGGTCTAGTTATTTATGAAATTACACATTTGGTGCTACTGCTTGTCCTGTAGCCGGAGCCACGAATCATAGCCATGATGGGTGGCATGCATGCATGCATACGGCATTGTTGTCCATGTGTGCATCTGGGGATGCTCTTCCAGTGAGGTCGACGTACTTGACGACGTGGTCGATGTCTTCTTCTCACAATCGACATTCTGGTGCAGTCTATTTGGTGGACATAAAGCCGACGGCTAATTGTCCATGAGGAGAGGCTGCTTGTGTCAACATGCACACAGAGAAGAGTCAAGGACGAGCGACTTCAGCGTAAGAGAAGATCTTCTTGTTGGCCTAAGGTTTTCAACCTTGGTCTTAATCTTGGTGTTGATGATAACAAACATGGAACTAATGAATTCATGGAGAAATATTTTCAGGTTCTAAGTCGGTTAGCGCATGACATCCCCGATCGAAAAAATCGAAAAAATTAGAAAAATAGGAGAAAAAAGACAAGTATAGGTTGGGTCTCAACCTTACATATGCTTACTCACGGCCATGACTGAATAACCAATCAAATAATTCTCATTAGGATTGTTCTTCTTTCATGCAGTAGGTTGGTTGATGACGAAAATGTTTTATCATCTAAAGCTCTCAGCTAAGTCAAAGTTGGTCCTCTAAAGTTCTCAGCTTACGTCCAAGAAATCTTTACAGAGTAGTCATCAATATCCATGCTAAGTAAAAAAGAGGGGGCAATCAGCGTACTAGGAATTGTTGTCTAGATAACCAAGGAGAAAAATAAGATTGAATGATCTTATAGTCATGTCTATCATGAAATTTGGGTAAATAGCTGAAAGGTTGAGACTACACCTTTAATTGAGAAGGTCCATGCTATGCAAGCTAAATTTTAGTAGGACATCTCATTTTAGGTGTGGAATCTGTTCCGAAGATCTTGATTTCAGTTCTTTAATATCAAACACATGTTTATCTCTTTCTTGATTACTTTCTCTAATCAATAGCATCATCACAACATCCTTTAAATTGTGTTTATTTCTGTGTATCGGGAACTGTTGCTTGTTTTCTTCTATATATTATTGATTATATAGTTTAGAGTTAGATTAAGAAAACGGAAGCAATTGAGTAACTAGGCAATAGACACACAGGTTTATTGTGTGTGAAGAATGTGATCAGGTTTAGTTCTGAAATGTTTAAATTTATATTTATTGAGTTATGTTTTAAAGTTTAAACCTATGTTTATTGAAAAAGAAACAAAATTTAATGTTATATATTGGTCGACATCACTAATCACATTATATATGTAGATGTCGCGAGCCCCAGACTATCGTTCTAGGGCTCATCGAGCAAGACTAGCTTCGCCGCCGCCGTCCCCCGAGATAGCTGCGAACCCTACCACCACAACCACCACCACCACCACCACCAGCCGAGACATCAGGACCTTCAACGTCTGCAGTTCCACCACCACCACCATCGGCCTCAGAGGCTCAAATTCGTCGTAGGCCTCGTGGGCCTAATCGGGGGCTTATTTACCATCATCGACCGACTAGCGTCGGCGAATATCGCTGCACGGTCTAAAGTAAGTATGAAAGTTTATTTATTATACTTGTTAATTAATTATTGCTACTTATGTTGTTATACTTGAGTTGTAGATTCGAGCAGGACGATGTTGCACGTAGTATCACTGCTATTATCAAGAGCTTCTTCTGGGAGCCGTGGCGTTCATGGACCCATGTCTTGGATCATAATCGAGATTTATTATGGTCCGAATTAGAGGTATGTAGTTTATTAATTTTTGATATTGTAACTAATTAATATGTGGACTCAAATGTTATTATGTTTGTTGGATTTTATACCATGAAGTATCAAAATATTTTGATACTATAGCAAAGCCCACGCTAATATTTCTATTTAATTCAACTGTGTATTAACTGAATCATGAACTGTAATTAAGTGGATTATTTGTTTTATTTTCATTCTATTTCATGTACCTTTCTACTGAGTGGTAGTGGGAACTGAGTTCCAAATAGAAGTTGACATGGTACATAATCATTGAGGAATTTAGAGGGTTTAGAAAGCATAGGTTGATAGGGTCAATCCTGGTACACTGATAAAATTGCTTTACTGTAATTTAGCGTATGTGTTATTTTAACGTGGCTTCTTTTATCTAAAGCTTTACTATAATTTATAATGGAGCAGTACATTTCACCTTCTTGTAATGAAGGTGGCTTGCTGCTTCCCTTGTTAGGAGGGGAACCTGTGATTGGAAAAAAAAGAGAGACAAGGAAGAACAGGGCCCATTCTAGCCAACAATTTTCTTTGGTCTACCAAACACAGAGAGGGACACCACTTGCTTTACTCTTGCCTCTTTAATCATATGCACATTGGACCCAAACTTTGAAGTTTCATTCAACTGGAAGGGGTTTCATCATTGCAGCATCCACTGCTTTATTTACCATGTGCTCTTGTAGACCCACCGAGAGGATCAAGTTCATAGATGAACAGATTATGTTGGCCTTCTTACAAGTTACAAGGAATTCTCTTGATAACTAGCAATACATGCTTGTAAATATTTTATAACAATCCCTACTATATTTTTTCTTAATCCATTTCAGCAACAATCCTACTACTTCTGTTTGATATCAGTTCACAGCCCACACTAATGTGTTGTATTAGAGCTGAGAACTTTTATATATGAGAACTCTTGCCAATGTATATTTCTAGCATCTACTTTTGCTCACTACAAGAAATACTACATTTCCTGGGGGCCGCGACCCCGATTAAAACTAGCCAAGGCCCCCAATAAAACCTTTTAGTGAGGGCCTCCCTGCCCCCAAATGTCATCAAGAAATCTGACCTTTACCGAAGGTTAGCGAGTGGCCCCCGTAAAATATATCTTTTCCGAGGGGCCGCGGCACCCGGGAAATATATCTTTCCTGGGTCCGCGGCCCCCGGGAAAAGTATCATAGATGAACAGATTATGTTGGCCTTCTTACAAGTTACAAGGAATTCTCTTGATAACTAGCAATACATGCTTGTAAATATTTTATAACAATCCCTACTATATTTTACAAGGAAAGAATCATGAGATGCCAAGTATATTAATGTCACGTCCTGACTCAGGGTACGCGTGATCGGCCAGGGTACGAGTCAGTATCCCAAAGCTTACCCTATGCACTGACCAACAATTCATAGAACAATAACCACAGTAACATCAAGTCGAAAACAAAAGCAAGAATACCAACTTTATTAACTGTTCGAAATCAGTTTAATCAGACCATGTTCTAAATCATCACAAGTTTTAAATAATATCCAAAGGTTTTCCAAATAAAACATCTAAAAGTTTTTACAGAAATAATATAGTGCATACATGATACACCAACTCTATTAGACACGACTACGACTAACAACTGCCAGCTATGAGATCTGCACCCACACCTGCTCTCCAGCACGCAATGCCACCAAGTCGTACCTCACTGGTCGGGCTCTACAAAACAACAATAAAGGAAACCGAGAGTTCACGAGGAACTCAGTGAGCAGTTCTTTCGAACCTCCACTCAAAACCTCGGCAATAACATATATAAGGAATTTATATAAAATCACATCCCAGAAGTAATAAGTTTGCCAATACAGAGGAATGGATGAACCGGCCTCTCGGGCCCATATCCATGATAATAGCTCGGCCAATAATGGCCTAAAATATATATGGAAGGTTCAATTCTTCCTTCTACGTAACCCGACCGGTCGGCCTACTCAAACCAGCCCCTACGAGTTTCTCAATTAGGAACCTTTATAATTCGGATCAGTCAAGTAGGATGGCCACTAGCTTCAAAGATCCTCCAGGTTAGGGATAGCTCTTCCCACCCACTCGGGTCTACCGTCAGCGTGGCCCACTGACGAAATCTCAAGACCCTCCGCCACTCGGGTCTAACATCTAGCGGGCCCGCTGGTGTAATCTCAAGACTCTATAAACCGCTGAGTCATATGATAGCCATTCGGCTAATGACACTTCTCAGTAGACCATCTCAACCACAACCAGAACCCGGTTATGCAAGTTTTCCTATATTTTGTTTTTCGGGCATTGCCCATGTCCGACCCTACTCCTAGGGTCATATTGTTTCCCTAGGTAGAACCTAGTAAGTGTATCTTTTATCTAGGTTAAATGTCACCACTAGATATCTAAACCATTCTTTCAAGATTGATCGAACTTGCCGACTATAGAAGAGCACTCGGCTTACCATTGTCAACGGCAGTTACCAAATTTAATCATGAGTAACAACATCATGAGGAAACCGAATTAAAGAGGTAAATAATTCATTGATTAAACCAATAAGGAACATGCAATAAACATAGCAACAATTTAACATGATATAAGAAATTTAATGAAACCTTTCCTTGGATGCATGTACCATAACCATCATGTCCACATGGGCATTAGCAAGAACATTTCCATACTCATGAGAATGTAGATTAAAATTGCTATCAATTAACAAGATGAACAGTAAACATATAATTTAAATTGAACCTAACATTAAGCATGAAAGTGAGAATTTAGACGACATAACGTGAGATCCAGTGAATCGATTTGAATAGCCCCAAATTCCATCCCCTTTCCATGGCTCGGCCGACTCAAGTAATGTAATAACCTGCTAGGCTGAACCCCCTAGGGGTGGTAAACATGATTGCGACGTCAACACGAATATCGATCCAAAAGTCTAAAACATATCGAACACAAGACGATATGCGGGTTGCAAGACGAGCGAGGAAATTGGGGAAAATATCGGCATGACCTTTCCCCTTTTTCCTCTACTCGGCCACCCTCAAAAATGAACGATGATTCCTTATGAATTTTCCATTTTTCCATAATTTTTATTATCTTGGATGTAATTTCTTATTAACCTGCCACCTTCTTGATTTATATTGCAACAATACTTTTTTAAAAGTAGTACCATAATCAAATATCTCATGTATGTTTCTTTGACCAAACAACACGGTCTTCCAAAAGTTATGCACTTTCTTAACCCAAATACAAAGATCAAATGTATTGACACCTGAAACATCCAAGTTCAATAGAACAATAGAAGTGCTCAAGGGCCAAAGCAGAGAAGCCCGGAAGGGTTTCACACATGCATCCGAACAACACAAATTTCTCCATTAAACAAAGTCCAGATTGGTCACAGTAAAAATAAGAACTCCAACACTAAATGCGACAACTAAATAAAGCCCCCAATATTTATATATACACCACACAAACCAAACAAACAACAAAACCAGTTCATCCTCGCCAAGATCATTCTAATATGCGTCCCACATTCAAATAGCAAAAACGACAAGCAATCAAAAAGGGGAAACAAAATGGAGGGGGAAAATAAATAGCGGCACCTGATTTGACTTCCACTAGAGCCAAGATCGACCCTTTCCCGAGAGAGAAATCAACATACTCAAACATAAACCCTCGAAAAAATCGCAGATTCTATAAATCTATCACGAGGAAGAAACCCAATCTAACCACTCACTTGGAGAGGGAATCAAGGAGAAGAAGACGATGACGACGCCTCGCGATGACGGCAACCGGCGACGGCGAAGATCCGATCACAAGCGAGTAGCGCCTCCTCCCTCTTGTCTTAAGTGAACCATATATTGGTCTATACTCGTCCAAATCGTGTTCCAATCGGACCCCCGGACTCGACTCGAGTCCAACTCACATCAAATCTCCAAACCAACTTAAGTAACATAATTTTACTCGCGCATAAGGTTTGTATTTTAGTTTGCGCCTTCCAACGATTTACTCGGCCTCCTCCGACGCACATCTCGGATTTGCCGTGGAAGCCAAAATAAATTAGTTAAAATTTTAAATTTTAATTATTTTTTTCGCGGGCATTACATTTTCTATTTTTAATGAGTCATTCAAATTTTGTAGATCTATATTTTTCTTTTCTAAGGAATTTTTGTCATTTTCTATAAGTTCAACATTCATTCTTGACTCATTACAAGAAAGCAAAAGATCATCATTATCTTGTTCTAGCATTTTATTTTCCTTTTTAAGTGCCAAGAATCTTTTTCTAACGCTACTAAATTCTTCATACATATGCTCAATTTCATTTTCTAATTCTACTTGTGTAAAGATATTACGACCTATAGTAATAGTGGGTACCTCATTATCCTTCATCATGAAACAAAGGTTTGCATTCTCCCTTGAGCTTTCTTCCCCACTTAAAGGTGGTGATGACTCGCTTACATCGTAAGTAGCCATTAGTGCTTTCTTCTTCATCCTTTTTCTTTTATCTGTCTTTGAGGATGATGAGGAGGTGAGCTTGGTCTTAGGACAATCGCCCTCCAAGTGTCCGGGCTTGTTGCATTGGAAGCACATGATTCTATTTTTGCCCTTCTTCTTCTTGAGAGGCTTTCCCATTAGCTCCATAAACATCCGTCCGAGATGAATCATATCTTCGTGGTACTCGGATCCTTTATTCTCCGATGATGATGATGTCCTATCACCAAATGATGCTTTTAAGGCAATATTCTTGCCTTTGGGGGCATCTTCCTCATCGGTCATGAGGGAACCAATGAGTTCGGTGATCTTCATGGTGCCAAGATTCGTGGCCTCCATGATAGCAACCCCCTTTGGCTCCCATGCTTTGGGAAGTGATCGAAGAAACTTCCTCACTTTTTCTTATTCTTGTATGACCCTTCCAAGGTTAGTTAAAGCATTTGAAATGGGCATACATTTGATCTATGTTCTCATGAGTATGCATTTTAAAGAGTTCATAGTCATACATAAGCAAATTTATTTTGGACTCTTTAACTTGGGAAGTTCCCTCATGGGTAATTTCTAAAACTTGCCAAATATCAAAAACAGATTTACAACATGATATTCTATTGAACTCATTTATATATAAACCATAATGTAATGCATTCACTGCTTTGGCAATTGAATTAAACAATTTAATCTCTTCTCGAGACCAATCATCCATGTTCTTGGAGGGTAGCTCATAATTAACATGAATAGTTCTCCAAGCATCTAATCCTAGGGATTGCCAAAAAATACTCATCCTAGTTTTTCAATAGGGATAATTGTTTCCATCAAAAAGAGGTGGTGCATGAGTTGAAATCCCTTGACCTAGTGTGATACTAGAATCCATAAGTCTAGGTTACATGGTTAGACCTATTCCGACAATCTTGCTCTCATACTAATTGTTGAGTGAATACCCACACTAGAAAGGAGGGTTGAATAGTGTTGGTTTAATTTTAACTTTAATTCAATTTTTTTAAAATCAATTTCAACTTCAACCGAAACTAAGTGCAACTAAATGATATTCGTTAGCAAGTATGAAAAGCAATTATAAGCAATCAAACAAGGCAATGCAAACACAAGAGATTATAGTGGTTCGGCCAACACCGCCTACTCTACTATCTTGGCTCCCCACAATGGATTTCTAACCAACTCCTTTATAGATAATTTGTTTCCCTTTGAATACAACCGAGGACTCGCTTCTCAACTCTTTGAGAATGCTTCACACCTATTCTCCTAGGCAAAACACAATTCTACAAAGGAAACCCTAAGTCATTTAACCTAGCACACCTAGCAAGCTAACAATGGAAACCTAGTTTAGTAACAAGAAAAATAACAACAAATGAGCTAATAATTAAACCACACAAGTGAGCTCTCTTGCAAAGTCTTCAAAGCCTCCAACTCGTCAAGATGTAGAGCTCGAAGTGAAGCCGGAGATGAGGCAAAAAGAATGCTTCGAGTTGATGAACGATCATCGAAGCTTGCGCGATGAAATCCACTTGGGATGGCTCAAGAACACTCTAGGAAATCTTCAATGAATGGCTAAGAGGCTCTTAGAAGGCTGCTAAGGGGTATTTATAACCCCTCACTTGGCAGCTCCACCCAACGGGCATTTTTTTGCCCGATGGGGACTCCCGGTCACTTGTCGGTCGATCGTCGATCGACCGACTGATCAACCGCCCAAGCAACCATGGTAATCTGCCACGTTTGGGCACACTTCGGTCGACCAAATTGGCTACTGCCAATTTTTGGCTTCATTCGGTCCACCAAACATGGGCTAAGTCTATTTCTTGGAGTTTTCTTCTTGCACGCTTCGCTTCCGGGTTCTGTTACCAAGTCTTGACTTGGATAATATTAGAATTAGGCTTGGGATATATACCTAGAGACATGTTACATGAATTCTATTTCTAACTCTAGATTTTCTACTCGATCTATGACGGAGACATTTTTGTCGATTCTTTTTTTTCACCGAATGAACTTCCCACGTATATCGTAACCTCAACCTGAGATCAAACACTTGATGAACTCATTAGAATAAGTTTGTTATCATCAAAATCAAGATGATGACCAAGGTTGAAAACCTTAGGCCAACACATTGGTATTCACATGATTGTGGTATTCATTCCGCATTCAGTTTGCATAGGTTGGTAGGCTTCGGAGTACGGACGTGTACTCCGGCCGAATTTTGGGGTGTGATAGATGTTCTTTAATAATAATATTATGTGGTTTGTTCTTTCATGGAATACAAAATTTGCTATTATGTGCATAACACTCATGTTATCAGAGTATAAAGTAATTGGATTCTTCACCACAATATTGATTTCATTCAACAATCTGATGACCCAAATTATCTCAGCAGTTGCACCAAACAAAGCTCTTGATCCACTTTCTGCACTTGACCTACAAAGTGTGCTTTGTTTTTTGCACTTCCAGATAACTAATGTTGTAGCAAACTTCACCAAATAACCAGATACTTGTCTGCAAGTCATTCCACAACTTCCCCAATTAGCATCACTATATCCTGTCACCGAATAAGGATTATCTACAGGGTAAAAGAGGCCCAAACCATGTTCATTTTTCAAATATTTTAATATCCTTATTGCTGCCATGAAATGTAATACCCGCAAAATTTATTAAATTTTGTGTATTGCCTTCAGCGGGATGAGCGCGACGCATAACGACGCGTGCAGAGTTAATCACAGTTGGGTGCGAATTGAGGTGAGACCCTTGCTCAATCTAAATTACTTAAATTAGAAATAATTTTGTGTCAAATCCGAGTTAGGCTTGAGCCGAGTACGAGGGTGCGATCGGAGCTCGAATCCGACTTGTTTTGAGCAAGTTCGATCGAGTTAAGTGATGAGGGGCAAATTGGTAATTTGTGCAAAAAATAAATAATTAGAGTCGCCTGAGGCGTACGGCTCCAAGGAAGAGACGCATGCTACCCAAGGAGATGAGAGGGCGAGGGATGATCCAGAGAAGAAATCGGCCGGAGATCGGAGCCTTGCCGGATAGGATTCGACGTGGGACTTCTTCATCATCTTCCTTGTCCTTAATCCAATTCTAGGTTAATTTTGGATATGTGTTAGTGCAAATTTCTGAACCTGGGTGCAGTAGTTTTCTTTGGATAGGAAAGAAATAAATGAGTGGAAATTTATCTATACATATAATATTGTTTATTGCGGAAATTTCCGGCTGTAGTGTACGGTGTTAAGGCTGAAATTTTATATGAAACGATGCTGAAATTACCAAGTTATGTGATGCTGAAATTGATATATATAAATGTGCAAAAATTTCATTGAATTGGGATGCTGAAATCATTTCCTATGTATGCTGAATATGGTAGTTCAAAGATAGAATGTTTTTCCATATTCTAGAAATTCATGCTGATTTCCTGAAAATCTATTAAGTACATGCTGAGATTGATTTTGTTGTTGGGATGCGAGTTTGCTGTGTAAAATATCGATGTAACCTATCGATCTTCCTGTAAGCTAGGGTTTAGGAATCTAGAAATTATTTTAATGACCTGAACAGTAGAGGCTTCTTGAAGAGAAAGGCTCCAAAGAACTCCTCCTCCTATCCATTGGTGGCCAGCCATTTACATCCTCCTTCCCCAATTTTCGCGAACCCAAATTGAAGGTGTTCTCTTCTTGGGTGTGCCGCATTAATCTTCATCTTCTTGGAGGAGTCCAAGAGAACAACAAGGTATCTTCACCTCTTCCCTTTCGTTACGGTGTTTTCTCATCCTCACTCCTTCCCTCGTTGGTGTTTGGTTCTTGGTGGTAGGGCAGACCTTGCCTTGGTGGATTTAGAGATTGAGAAAGTTTCTCCGTTGAGCCACAACGAGCCCTATTATTGCGAGGTGCTTGGTGTGGACTATCGTTGGAGGAAGTGCACATGTGAGTCTCAAGATGGGGACAGGATCAGCTATACCAACCGCGGTTTGAGGTATATATTCTCCATCTTCTCCGATGTTGAATTCTTTAATATTGCTAAAGTAGATCGCTGTTTTTGGGATAGTTTGATTTTTTTAAATTGCTATTTCCACTTCATTTTTGAATCCCATCACAACAGTGGTATTAAAGCCACCTTTAGCAAATTTTTGGAATTTTTTATTTTGTGTTTTGTTCACGTTTACGAACCATTCGCTCCCTAAACGTTATGCTGTCCGATTTTGGTTTTCAAGGGTTTTTGAGTCATTTTCTTGGCTCCACGGTTCATGTGATGAATCAAGGTGGAATCCTACTATCCATATTGATTTTGGAAAGAATTTAAACGAAAAAATTCTGTGGGTTCATGGTTGAACAGACCCGAGAACTAAATAATTCAAGATGTGTTGTTTGAACCGTTTTGGGTGGAAACGTGATCGGATTTGTCCGATTTTGGATTCTATTTTTTCCTTTCTTTTTCATATATGATGTGATGCATGAAAAGATGATTATGGATGAGCCCAATGTGGATGTGACTGTGTGTAAAATGTGGTTGTGTTGATTGCATGTAAATTTATAAAATTCCAGCATTGTAAATTTTAAATAGTGCTTGCGTACCCCTTACCTCCCAATTGAGAATTCTGATTGTAATCCTCTACACCCTCTCATTAAACCTTTGCCCAAGGATTTTTTGGGGTCTTCTTCTTTTAGTTTTGTAAAATTAGAAGTTTAGGGGCAGATTCACAACGAGCACGCTTGCTGCTATGTTTTGGTGCGCGCACGGAGAGGTGTTCGGTGCCTTGTGGATGATGGCTTGAACCCCGGGAAGGCACTGATGGAACAAGCAACCTAGAAGGTGATTTTGAGCAGCGCCTTGGTGAGACAGAGCTCCCTAAAAACCCTAGGATGATGGCCTTGGTTCACCCGGCGGCTCGGGTGGAACCCTTAGAACATCCACAATCATCCTTATTTACTTTATGATTTTATTTGTTGCTTTTGCTTCAAATATTGATAGCTTAGATAATTATAATTGCATGAAGAAACGCTCCAATAATAATATCGGTCACGCCTTCCAGCGTTATGAGGGACAAGTGTGTCTATTGTCACAACGGGTTTGTTGTGCACACACAAGGCCATTTGTGCTAATAGACACGTTGCTCCTCATATGGCACATATCCCTTTTGTGTCTCTGCTACCGGCTTGAACATGACTTACCTTGTTGAGCTACATGCAAGGAAGTCTATCAATGAGGGCTTGCCACTTCCAAACCGGAGGATATTATGCAATCACGAAAATTAGTGGGATACATGATTAATTAAAAGACCTCAATAAACATGCATGTAAAATATCTGCTCATTCAAGTCTTTATTTTCTTTGTAGCATATCATGTCACCTTTACTATCGTTAGATTGCTTCATCGATTAAAATAAATTAACTAGACCAAATTACGTCGAGTGGATGCGAAATTTGAGGATCATCCTCATTTATGAGAATTTGTCTCACATTATTGATGCTCCGGGACCGATGTCACCCCTTGGGTAAGGCGATTACAGCGAATAAGAGAGAACAGCTTATGAGAAGCTGCAAGAAATTTGGAGTGAAGATAACACCACTGTTCAATACACAATGCTGGCATCCATGTCTAATGAGTTGCAAAAGTAGTATGAACATTTGGATACCGAAGCTATCCACGATCACCTCAAGTTGTTTTTATGGTGAGCATATGAGGACAGCTAGGTACAAGCTATCTAAACAACTCTTCCGTCCAAAATGGAGGATAACACTCTTGTTAAGACCCATATCCTCAAACTAATCTATTTGATTGAGTAGTTAGAGAGGTTGGGGTTCTCCATGGACTGGGAACTAAGTCAGGACTTAGTACTCTAATCCCTCCCGGATTCATTTTCACAGTTTGTTAATAACTTCCACATAAACAAGCAAGACGTCTCGCTTCTCGAGCTCCTTAATATGCTGAATACTGCTGAGTCACACCTTATAAAGAGTAAGGACATAATTTTGTTAGTGGGAGATGCCTCTAAGGCAAAGTTATACTATGTTAAGAACAAAGTGAAAAAGAAACCCAAGAGAAATATCTAAACAAGGTTGTGAAAAGTTCTTTAAAAGGCAATAGTTGTCGCATGAACCATTCTGATGATTGTATCCGACTGGACACATCTCAATTGGTTTAATGGTTTTGAATATTAATGATAAATATTTAAAAAATGCACAAAGATAAAACTAACCTCACCTCCTTCTGGCTTTTATGACTTTGGGCATTTCTGAACTGCAGTAAGAACTAGAGAAGTGTGTCTCAAGGATATTCTAATCGAGTCTTTGTTCACCAGAATTGGCTCGCTGAGTTGATTAGAGTTGGGCAACATAGGTGTATGCAGGCCGATAACAACTCAAGCCAGAAAAGGACACTCCTATGATATGATTAGGCGCGGGTACATCCACCTGTCTGGACACAAACCTGATACCTTTGAATCATTTAAGGAGTATGAAGGTGAACTTAAAGAAACAAATTGAAAAAGTATTATAGACCTTCAATTGGATCGAGGCAGAGAATACTTATCCACTAGGTTTGTGAATTATCTCGAAGACAATAAGATTGTCTCTTTATGGACCCCTAACATAGTGGTGTGTCTGAAAGGGGGAATCACACCTTATTGGATATGATGTGATCCATACGTAGCTTCCAATCTATTTTCAAGGGATAAGCTATTATAGCGGCCATAATTTTGTTTGTCTCTCATACACCATATAAAATATGGAATAGCAAGAAACTGAATCTGAGACCTCTCATGATTTGGGGTTGCCTAGTGTATGACAAACTTGATCAGGTGCAAATGTTGAGGCATACCCTAAAAAGTGTTTTGGATATCAAGTTCTCCAAACTGAACAAAAGAAGTTTTGTTATCACTGTTTGAGAAAAGGAGTTTGTCGAGGAAACTGAGAGTGGAAGATATTTTGAACTTGGTAAAGTTCAGCAACGACGGATAAAATCGCAACAACTAGTGGAAAGTTCACAGGTTAAACCAATCCATGTAATTATTACTTCCCAACACTCTTCTACAAGACTACGTAGACTGCCTGAGTGATGATATCTAGCCATAGGTTATGACCTAGATTCAGGCAATCCGCGATCTCTTAATGGTCAAATGTCTTGACACTATGCGGTGGCATTATGCAAATCCAATCTGGACACAAACCAAGTACGAACTTTGGTGGACCGGCTTAAAAAGAATAACTCCTATCGGGTGCAGGTGGATCTTTAGGAAAGATCTGAGCAGTTGGCAAGGTGTGGACCTATAAGACCAAACTAGCTGTGAATGAGATCAAACCCAGACAATAGGTTGTCTGCAATAAAACATTCTCACTAGTTCCAATGCTCAAGTCCATCAGGATATTTCTAGCAATCAGTGCGTACTATGAATACGAGATCTAGCTAGAGGGTGTCTAAACTGTGTTCTTCCATTATAAAGAAGTCTATATGATATAGCCAGAGGAGTTTGTATCCTCGGTTGGATCGAGTAAGGTATGCGAGGTTGGACCGAGTAAGGTATGTGAGGTCCAGAGGTCCATTTATGGACTATAGCTAGTATCAAAGAGTTGAAACATCTATTTGGATGAGATAGTCAAAAGGGTTTTGATTTTATCAAAAATGTGGATGAACCTTGTGTAGACAATGTGTTTAGTGGGAGTGTAGTCATATTGAATGACATACATGTGGGAAAAGCGTTCTCATGTTCCAATTATTTCCCATATTGATTCTCTATGGTACATTTGGGAAAAGCCTGCTATATGCTTGACATTAGGATCTATGTGGATAGGTTTGAAAAGGATACCTGGTTACCCCAGCCCATGTATGTTGATACAGTGCTGAAAGAGTTTTAGCATCAAAGGCAGTAAAAGAGGTTACTTGTCTAATTGCATTAGTCTTTCTAAGATGATGTCTGCTAAGACACCTGAGGAGAGAGAAAAGATGAGACATATCTATTATGCTTCGACAGTGGGATCCATCATACGATGCTTTGCACTTAGCTTGTTATTGCTTATACCTTAGAGGTATCTAGTAGATTTCGAGCAAAACCATGGAGAATAACATTGAAAAGCAATGGAGAACTCTCTCAAGTACTTAAGAAGGATGAGAGACATTTTATACGACAATGAAACCATATGATGGTATAAGGATACCTTTAATGGTGGTGCAATAAGAAGGAAAGTGTTCCTAGCTGGGTATCGTAACCGGTAAGGTGACTAAGGCTTTATGCTTTGCTACTTACTCTGCTGCTTATGATAGCATCGGATAAAGGAGTTTTTCATTCAGTGGGAGTTGTTCCTGAGGTTGCCAGTTCCGCAATGGTATTGTGTGACAATACTAGGAGTGTTGCTCAAAGTTAAGGAACTAAGATCCCATGAAGATCATTGCTTTTCTTAAAAGGTGGTATCACCTCATCGTTGGAAAGAGGTGATGACTGAAAGACATTAATGTAGATTAAACTTATTACCACGACAGCAGATTCGATCGCCACTGAAATTTGGTATACAGATACTAGGATGATTGGCTAAAGTGCATGTGGGAGATTCAGAGGAATAGTGCCCTTGATCCAATCACATGTCGATGTGTTTAGGGACTATTCAAGGGTAATCAACTTAATGAGGCAACTTTTTGATCATATGTTGCATCTTTATTCATAAGTATTGTGATGAACCCCGTGATGAGATTATGCTAGTGAGACTTGGAATCCAGATGCCCATGTTCTAAATGTTTCTAGCCATAGGATCACCAATTAGGGGATCGGTGATTTCGGATAAATAGTACACTTGGTACATGCCCTACACGATAGGGGTAGCTGATCTCACAGTTACCTATGAGCTGTCCTTAATGTAGTGCAAGTGCTCATTAGGGAATGATTTCACTTAACCAACTTGCACGAGGAACACAAAATGGAATCCATACATGAGTTTCAATAGGATGTTCCTCGTGTGATAGTAGGTGCAAGCAGTCCTTGGAACTAAGGTTGTCATGGTTACCTCGTGAGTGATGACCCATTGCTTTGGTTCTATCCCTACGTGGCCTTAAGTGTCATGTGCCAGGTATTATTGGGCATCGGGAAGCATTCATGGAGGTTGGTGAGCAACCAACATGGAATCAGTTACACCTAATGAGAGATAATGTCCTATCTGTCCCTGCAAGTGTTGACTCGGGAATCTCTGGCCAGAGTAGATATGAAAGTCAGGAAGATGTTTTTGACATTTCATAATTGAGACGACATCTTGGCGGGTGAAATACATATGAATCAGTATTAGGGTTTGACACTTCTTCAATAACCCAATCGCATTCAGGACATTGTAATTGAGTGACTAAGTTGCACGGTAACTAATCACCAAAGGGCGTTCGATCCCTATAGATTGAACCTCACACTTTCCTGGTAGTCAGACACATTGCTAGACAACAATCTTGACTTGTTAGTGGAGTCTCTCACGACCACACTAAAGGAGTCTCTCACGACCACACTTGTGAGTGGAGTCTCTCACGGCCCAATGGGTCACACACGACAGGTTAACCTTGTGACGAACCTTATGAGATAAAGTCCGAATACGGCCCTATATGTCTACTAGCATGGACATGCTACAACTCGATTACGAATCTCGTTTACGGAGATGATAGGAAAGATGTTTCCTATAGGAACGAATGCACGAGGAAGGAGTTTCTCAGTAACCCTAAATTGTAGGGATTGACACATGATAATATTTTATGTAGTTGATTAAATTTAATTATGAATTAATTATTTAATCAACTACTTGACCGAGAATGTATTTAATTATGAACTTAATATAATTTGATTTTGAATCAAATATACATGGTAGGAAAATTAGTTTCAAACCATCAGCCTGACTAATTAATTGGGGATTAATTTATTTGGATAAATCCTAATTAATAAGAATTTGATTTATGGAGATAACTCATAAAATTAATAGATATATGATTTACGAGGATAAATCATAATTCTATTAATTAATAGAAAATCGAATGATTTAGATAAACCTCTTTCGTATTGTTTAGGGGAGCGATTTATTTAGTTAATTATCATTCTTGTTTATAGGCTCTTAATTTATGAAGATAAATTAAAGTTTATATTTAATTAGATTAAATTAATTTGTAATTAATTATAAAGCCAATAAAATATAAATTATTTTTTTAGGCAAATCCCATACTCTTGTAGTCCTCCCCCCTTCTATATATAGTGGTCGAACACCCAATAGGGAGGGGTTGGTTAATTAGTTCTTCATCTTCTTGGAGAAGATTAAGGACTTCATTCTTTAGAGGCTTCTTGAAGAGAAAGGCTCCAAATAACTCCTCCTCCTCTCCATTGGGGGCCGACCATCTACATCTTCCTTCCTAGGTTTTTGTGAAGCCAAATTGAAGGTGTTCTCTTCTTGGGTGTGCCACAGTCTTCATTTTCTTGGAGGATTTCAAGAGGATAACAAGCTATCTTTACCTCTTCTCTTTTGTTTCGGTATTTTGTCATCCTCTCTCCTTCCCTCTTTGGTGCCCGATTCTTGGTGGAAGGGCTGACATTGCCTTGGTGGATTTTGGGATTGAGAAAGCTTCTCCGTTGAGACAAAATGGGCCCCGGTGTTCGCTGCCCCTATTGTTGCGAGGTACTTGGTTGTAATATCCTAGATATTAAATCTAATTTTCATTTATTGTGTGTGTGTGCCATCTTAGCGGACTAGTTCGAGGTCGAGCCGAGTCAACTCATGGTCCGGTGCGAGCTTGCGAGCTCGGATAAGTAGAAATATGTCTTATAGAAATTTTTGCTTGCGTAGATAATTTTTTTTAATTTTGTATGCATGATTGTTTAATTATGTCGTATATGGATGTGTATGTGTTGGGTGTTTACGTGGAGCTTGGGATTAATTTAGGTTTAATTAAGCTTAGTGGGTTAGCGGGTCGAGAAGTTAGTGAGTAAAGGATCCGGGTTGAGGCGGATGCGGATTGAAAGAGGTGGGAAGAGTTATAAATCCACCCTTAGGGCTTGCGGCTCCCTATTGGAGCCGCACAAGCTAATTGAGGAAAAGAGAGGAGCCACCAACCGCCCCTCCCTTCCTCTCTCTTGGAGCCACCAAGCCTAGCCGCCTGGAGCCAGCCGCCGAGTTCTTCCCTTCTCCTTCCTTTCCTCCTTCATTCCCTTTGGAGCCGAGCCAAGAGGAGCCGCCGAGCCAGCCCCTCTTTTCCCTCTCTTCCTCTTTCTTCAAGCCAACGGCTTGAGGAGGAGCCGTCACCCCCTCTTCCCCTTCTTAAGTCGAGCCGCCATCTTTTGAAGCCAATTTCGAGGGCCGTCATCCGGTATTTCTCCTCTCATCATCGTTCCAATTCGGGTGAGTGGTTTTACCCCTCTTTCTCAGGTTTCTTCGAGTTCTTCAAGCCATTCTTGAAGGCTATGTTGATTTTGATTTTTTTTCGACGATCTCACGAATTCTCGTTGTTCTTTTTGTGTGTCGTGTTTGAGGAGGCCCTAAGCCCTCCCCTATGGGGCTCGGCAACCCTAGGGTTACCCTAGAGGTGCTCGGCCACGGTGGAGAGAAGAGGTGCCCTCAAAGTGTTCGATGAAATGCCTATGTGAAGGGTTAGGTATTCTTGGCTTCTATAAATCAATTTGTTCTTCAATCTTGTAAATGTAAATGCATGCTAGTTATTAAAATTTTAATTTTTGGAAAATATATCATGTGTTTCTAGGATGGGTTTGAATTTGAAGGCATGAGGTTCTTGAATCTAAATTCTTGATATGAGTGCTTGATCTTAAAGGTTGATTCTTGATTATAGATAATTGTAGTACTTGATAATATTTTTAAACAAATATGATTTTTGTGAGATTTATCCCAATGCTATAATTCTGATATGTTGGTGAATTAACGATTTAATATCTGTAAATTTTTGGATTTATTTTCATGCTATGCTGAAAATTTAATGTTGCTGGAATTTCATGCTGAGATGATGAATCTGTGCTGTTTTTGAATTGCTTGTTCTGGTGTCTGTAATTTACTGAGCATAGTCGTGTAACCTATGGTTTTGATCAGAAAATATAGTTTGGAAACATAGGTCACATTCTGGAGACGGTATTCAGGTTAGATACATAAATTTCGGGCATAACAATAAGCTAACACAAAACCCTAATCTTGGTGATTTAAATTTTAATTGCATCATTAAAAATGGGCAAAGGGGTAGTATAATCTGTTATGAACCAAGAAGTAAAGTTTATGCATGAAATAAAATCACACAGGTGTATGACATTACGGATCTCGGAGTTGGGGTCGCGTATGGGAGTGTTGAGACGCTTTCCAATAAGGACACCCCTAAGATACCGTAGGAGAGACTTGACTTAGGTCATGTTGTTCCATGTCTTTATGAATGGCGGAGAGGCTCATTGAGGAGCCGGATTGCGAGCTAGGCCTGGGAGGTTGGATGGCTAATTCCCAACCTATGGAACAAATTCGGATGAGTTAAACCCGATTGTTCTGGTTTGGCCTCGTGGGATAAGTTTGGATGGCCTACCCGATTATCCCTGAGGTGGTTTTAAGGAATAAGTTCGGAGGGCCTATCCGATTATTCATGTGATATCTTAAAGGGGTAACTTCTGAGGGTCTACCCGATTACTCCTGTGATATCAAAAAGGGGCAAGTTCCGATTGGCGAATCCCGATTGTCCCTTCGCGTCTCATGGAGCAAGTTCGGAGGGATTTCCCGATTGCTCTCGAGTTTATTATACTAGGATAAGTTCGGAGGGCCTTCCCGATTATCCGAGTATGTGTTGTTGCCTTAGGGCATGGTAGGCTTAGGCTTGTTGATCTTCACCGTTTGAGTGTTGGCTGCTTTCGGGCAGGTGGTGGCCAAATGGCCTATTAGCTGGTCACTTTCTTGTGACCTTTTCCTGCTTGAGTCAGGAGATTTACTTTATGCATCCTATTTATGATTGTATTTGTGTGGGTTGGTAGAACCACTCACTGAGTTCTTTTGAACTCACCCGTTGTCGTTGTTTTGTTTTGCAGAGCCTGACCGGTGAGGTGGGCAGGAGCACTTGGCGCAGCTAGAGGGCAGAGGAGCTACATTGATCTCAAAGCAGTCCTAGTTTAGGGTCGTAGTCGAGTTTTGGTAGTTAGTCGTGCACTTATTTTTCTGTGTTTTGGAGTTGTAGTCCCTTTGGGGACATTTATGTCTTTATTTTAGATTTCATTGTAATTGAACAATTGAACTTGTTTTGTTATTTTCGCACCTTATTATTTTGCGAAAATTACTTATAATGATTTCTGGTTTGGTTTTCCATTTGAAATAAAACTCGTTATTTCTTTTCCGCTATGTTTTGTTGTTCAGTTTGTATGTGCAAGGTTTAGCCTGCGGGATATAGGCATGTATACCTTGGCCGGTCCTGAGTTGGGGCATGACATTGGTCTGGAATATTGTTGGAGGACGTGCACGTGTGTGTCTCAAGTAGGATCAGTCATACCAATCGTGGTTTGAGGTATATAATCTCCTTCTTCTCCGATGTTGAATTCCTTATTATTGCTAAAGTAGATCGTTGTTTTCGGGATGGTTTGAATTTTCCGTTGCGTTTTCAATCCCACCCTAACAAGAGGGGGGGTGAATAGTGTGTTAGATAAACTTTTCGCCTAATTTTGATTTTATCGAATTCAATCGTTTCTTATATGTCACACGCCAAATGAGGGTAGTGTGACCGGCCAAGGCCTACATCCTACCCTGTAGCCTACTGTCTACACTGACATAAAGAAACCAGAACATGTCGACAAAAGAAATCTCAACACAAGCTTTATTAAAAGTTTTCAAAGTTCAAAATTTTAGGGCCTGTTTGGTTAGCGAAACCAAGTCTGTTTTCATGGTTTCAGTTTTACTGAAACCAGAACTGCTTACGAAAACGTGTTTGGTTTAATGTTTTCGTAAAACTGAATCGAAACCAGAATGAAAACGAAACCAGTTTTCTTAATAAAAATGAAAACAACAGAATGTTGTTTTCTGAGGTTTCGAGACTGTCGGTTTCGTTATCAAAATGCTGTGACAACTTTGTAATTATAAATATTTTTTTATAAAATTAATGTTTTCAAACAAAAGAAGAAAACCAACATCAGAACAACTGAACGTCTCAAGAATCAAAGTTTTACAAACTTTTTCCAAAATACAACTGTCAGTGCAGAAGAAAAACCAACTACTAGAAACACTAGACTATGACTCATGGACGCCACTACGAGATATGGCAACACCTCCCGCCCACCAGCTGCACAATGTCGACAGGTCACAATCACTGCTCATGCTCTGCAAAAACAAAGAAACAAACAATGAGTCCACTTGGGACTCAGTGAGCGGTTCTAGCGAACCTCCACATAATCCTCAGTTAATCATGCATGACATATAAGGCAACATAATGTATATTCAGGAAGGTAATCTACTTTTAATGTGACTACTAACCCCATGGGTCATTCTGTATAAACCGAATATGTGAAAATCTGCTGTCTCGGCCTATCAATGTCCGAACCTTCGGCATCCAGCCCTTGGGCCTACTTATGGTAATAAAAATCCCGGCTACAGCCGGCCCTACCATACAGGGTAGAATCATACTAGCCGTCGGCCACATCATATCAAGATGTAAACAAGCAATCCTGGGCCATCGACTAGGATGGTCCACTAGTCTCCGGACACCGTCTGGGGTAAGGATAGCTAGTCCCACCCAACTGGGGTTTGACACCTAGCAGGCCCGCTGGTGCACCTTAAGACCGAAACACTGGCCGAGCTAAGCATTGGTCATTTCCGACCTCCACGCTTCTCGGCGGACCATCTCAAGCACATCACACAATCAATGTCCTAGGTTTCCTAAATGTTTACTAGAAGTTATATCATCTCCTAGCTAAGTTTCCATTTATGTTGAGCATCTCGCAACGTCCTACATGTTATCTAACATTATACACTACCTTGGGTGAGGAATTCCATGTACCGACCTTGGAATTCCGCCCATGAACATTTTAGGATAGGATGTGTAATCTAAAGAAAAGTAAGCATACTTTACAACATCTACTATATATAGCCACAATATTCATACATAACAACTATACACTACCTTTAGAATTAAGCTCAATAAGAAACAATTTATCTAGCATGGAAAGGTAGCAATGAATTCAATAATGCATGAGATACTAAGCATGGTAAACTAATTCATCATTTCAAAATTTAAAGATTTAATGAGCTAAGGATGGTCATTAAGCTAGCATTCCTACAATCTCATAAATCAATAAATTTACTTACTATGGTTGGTGTTCTTCCTAAGTATCATCATGCCTCTATAGTTTTAACATTCTAACCATGGAAGTTTCCATCTAAAGCTCACCCTTTTCCTCTCCCTAGGCTTGGCCGAGCCTTGAGCAAGGTGAACCTTGCTCGGCCATGCCTCTTAGGGTAGAAAAGGGAAAAAATAATTTAGCTACGACCCAAATTCTTCATCTCCGATATATCTCAAATTCATGTGGACTGATTTTGGCAAGACCTATCCCCTTTCCCCATGATTTGGCAGCCCTAGATTGGAGAAAACGACGAGAAAACAAAATGATCCGGCAAGTATTGATACAAGAATCATGTATATACAACTACGGAAAATCAATTCGTAGGAAAATCGTGAGAAAACACGATCGTATCACCACTAAGGGTTCACCTCCCGGCCTCCCCCATTTCTTCAAATCCAACCACTCACCTTGATTGAGGAGGATGGAAGATCGCATGATGACAACATTGAAATTTTTTCCGGCGACGGCGCAAAATCCCAAATTGACCAAAATCCCCCTCCTCCTTGCTTCTTCTCCCCTCTCTCCTAGGCGCTACCTTGTGCGATTCAAAGATGAGTCGCACGGCACAAGGATGAGGGGTTTTAATCCCTCATCAAACCTTCCTTAATGGCCGTAGACTCTTAATCATGACTCAACTAAACCTGAGCTCGACTTGCGTTCCGACTCTTCCCGCAACACGAGTCCACTTAAACTCGATTAAAGTATAAATTCATAAAAGGAAAGAGTCATTTGCCCAATTTAATTGCATACATCATTAGTCGAGTCATAACTTTTCACTCCAGGCGATCCTGAGTCTTGACTCGACTATCTCCGGGTCCGGCGCGCTGCACCAAAATAGATTTTTATATTAGGAAATTTTTCCCGGGTCTTACATTATAACTTATGCAATACACTAATTCGAATAGCAAGCGGAAGCAATAAATAAGGCAATTAAACACAACCAAGAAAGCAATGTGCGGAAATAAGTAAATGTAGAAATTAAGACGCAATCATAATAGGCAATGTAAACACGATCGATTTATTTTGGCCCCAATGCCTACTCCACTACCTAAGCACACCGCTTAGGATTTCCAAACTAGTTATACTAGATTAATTAGTTTCCTTACAAAGAGGAATTTACACATGAGAATCTCCGCTCTCAAACCGAAGGCACTTCCACACCCGAAAGTATTCCGCCTTCCTACCGAGAGTGCTCTCCCACCTCAACCTAAGGACAACTCAACTAATTCTAGTCAACTACGTTTACACCGGTGGATTTAAGCCTTAACACTAAGGCAACCACCAACTCAATCAACCTAGCACTCTAGGTTTACACACTCAAGAAATACAATGAAATTAACAATAAAATACAACACTAAATGGAGCAATAAATCAAAAAATAAATACTTAGCTCCAAAAGAAATGCCCTAGTCCTCTTGATGCCCCAAGATGATGAATTGATGAAGCTTGAAGTCAAGATCAAGAATGTGTGGATCAAGGCTAGGGTTTCTGCAAGATTGGCTAATTGAAAGCTTAGAACGTGTAAAAGATGTCTCATATAGGCTCAAAAGTACTCATGGCTTGTATTTATACGCCATGAAGAGAAAGCAAGCAAATAGCCATCCCAACGGGCATTTTTCTGCCGCTTGGCGCCGCCCGATCGCTGGGTCGGTCGCCGGTCGACCGACAAAGGGACCAGCCCATCGACCGGAGCCCTCTGTGCTTTCTAGGCTCCTTTCGGTCGACTAGCCTATCGACTGGCCGTACAGCACCGATACTCTACCTTTTGCACCTGTACTCTAAATTGAGTTTCAACCGGGTTCTTTCTTCGGTATGGGTTTCGAATTACGAGTTTTGTTCTTTAAGGGTCTTTGCATCTTAATGAGGATTTTATAATTTATCTAGACACCTAAACTTAGACTCTATCTTCCTAATGAATCCGAGCACGTCAACCAACGTCCTTTCGATTTTTTGATTTCTCCGATATTTTCGATCGCGGACGTCGATTGCTAACCGACTTGGAACTTGAAAGTATTTCTTAATGAAAATATTAGTTCCATGTTTGTTATCATCAAAACCAAGATTAACACCAAGGTTGAAAACCTTTGGCCAACAATGTTCGAACATAAGATTTTTGGATCGAGAATCTGTCACAATGCATCTATATACAAAAGGATTCACAACAAGATATTTTGTATGGAATTGTCACTGGGAGTCACGTGAAGTCGGGACGTCGAGAAATCCTGTTGTCCATACTCATGGTGAATCTTCTAGTGTCGTTGTTTCTTTTTCCAATCCACCTGATCCTTATATAACAATGATTCTAGATAGTCTTGGTCGTCGATTCCATTTAAATGATAATGTTGAGTCAGTTACTGAGATGTCAGTGCCACCAGATACTACGACAGTTCAAGTCACTGAAGAACAACTTGCGATACAGATTGAATTGCTGAATAAGGAGGCTGTAGAATTTTATGAGATGTTGAAAGCTGCGACTGAACCTTTGTATGATAATTTTCGTAAATATACAAGATTTTCGGCAATGACGCAACTCCTAAACATCAAGTCCGATTGTAATATCAGCGGGGTTGCATTTGATTGGATTACAGGCGTTATCAATGGAATGCTACCTCCAGATAACAAGTTTGAGCCAACTTTTTATCAGCGAGGATCGTCATGACTTGTAGCGTGTTATAACAGTTATTTTGTTAATGGATATAAATTTCACACACTTGAATATTGATCTACAAAGAAGACTATGAATGTCGAGGTCTGCATCAAAGGGACAACGTATGTTGAATGTGATGTTGACTTTTACGGACTATTGGAAGAAGTCATAGAATTACAATTTTTCGAATGGAAATCAGTTGCCCTTTTTAAATATCATTGGTTTGATACAAGCGATAGGGGCATGGGAGTTCATCCAAAGTATAAACTTTTCGAGGTCAATTACAAATCGAAATTGGCTTCAATGAGCCATTTATATTAGCATCTCAAGCTGAACAACTATATAATAAGCAGTATCCATCTTGAAAGAAAGATAGGGCAGATTGACGTGTAATCTGTAAGACTAAAGCTAGAGGAAAAATTGACCCGGTAGCTGGAGAGAATGAGCCGACAAATGACTTCTATCCAGAAGAGGATCCTTCCGAAGTGGAGCGAGTTAGTCCAATACTCGAGGATGATAACATAGAGTTAGTTCAATTGGAAGTACAATATATTGATAATGACAATAATGAAGTTGAGGAAGGACATAATGATGATGAGAGAGAAGAAGAAGAATTTGAAGATTCCGATACAGAAGGACATGAAGAAGAGTATTACACAGATGATGATAATGATGATGACGATTAATTGTAAATGTGAAATATATCTTCAATTATTAAATCTATCTATTAATCTAATTATATTCATATTTGACTGCTATGGTTCGAAAAGTATGTGCCCGAGGAGGCATTCCTCGCAGGACTACCCCCTAACGATTGTCACCTGTCACCCATGTATCCACCGTCCCTTCGTCTACACACACCATCCCCCAGGCTTTAGCCATCGTCGACCCTTCGTCGACACCCACCGATATCCCCTCGCATGTATCCACTGTCCTTTCACTAACACCTACTATTCCCCCACCTCCGTCCACCATGCCCCCACCTTCGGCCACCATCCCCCCACCTCCGGTCACCATCTTCCCACCTGATTTGGCCACCATCCACCCACCTGATCTGACCACCATCCATTCAGTCGATCCAAGCACATGGACATCGAGACGTAGGCCACGAGGACCTAATAGAATTCTCCCTCCGATGCCCGAGGGAGAGTCGCGTAGACTAGTTAGTGTGCGTGGAAGAAGATAAGTAGATGCATTAATTATTCCTTATAATTTATTTGTCACAAGTCACTTCAGGACTTGATATGGTCACTTGGAGTTCCTAATGATATCCTTTGGGTTGACTAATGCGCCTGCATCCTTTATGGATTTGATGAACCGGGTGTTAAAGGAGTACCTGGACAGATTTGTGACAGTCTTTATTGACGACATCCTGGTTTACTCCTAGAGTAGGGAGGAGCACTCCGAGCATTTGAGGATGGTCCTAGAGACCCTTCGGTAACATCGGTTGTATGCCAAGTTCTCCAAGTGTGAATTCTGGTTGGAGAGCGTAGGGTTCCTAGACCATATGGTGTCGAAAGAAGGGGTGAGAGTGGACCTCGTGAAGGTGGAGGCCGTATAGAACTAGAGGTGGACAATCACTGTGACCGAGATCCATAGTTTTCTGGGGTTGGCTGGGTATTACATAAAATTCGGGGAAAATTTCTCTAAGATTATGGCTCCATTTACTCGCTTGACCCAGAAAAGGTCAAGTTTGTTTGGGACGACAACTGTGAGGAGAGCTTTCAGAAGCTCCAAGATTGCTTGACGACAGCGCTAGTGTTGGTCATACCCTCAGGTTCGGGAGGGTTTGTGGTTTACTGTGATGCCTCTCGGGTCGGCATGGGCTATGTTCTAATGCAGTATAGCAAGGTGATAGCTTATGTGTCTCTTCACTTGAGGTTCATGAGAAGAAATACCTGACGCATGACCTAGAGCTGGCAACATTGGTTTTTGCTTTGAAGCTGTGGCGCCATTACATTTGTACGGCAAGGCCTGTGAGATGTACATTGATCACAAGAGCCTCCAGTATTTGCTTACCCAGAAGGAACTGAACCTAAGGCAGAGATGGTGGCTTGAGCTCCTGAAGGACTATGACTGCACCATCATGTACCATCCCAGAAGGCAAATGTGGTGGCAAATGCTTGAGCAAAAAATCCTTGGGCAGTTTGGCCCACTTGGCGGTCAGGAAGAGACCGCTAGCTCGAGATTTGGCCCTGTGCTTAGATGGCGAGACAATTTTGACCGTATCAGATTCAGAGGCTTTGTTGGCACACCTACGAGTACAGTCCAGTCTGGTAGATATATTGCGGACCTCGTAGGATCAGGACGCCTTTTGTTCCTTGACTAAGGATCTGCTAGTCAGAAGAGGCGACGTTGATGATGGCTACAGAATTGACTCTGAGGGTGTCTTGAGATTCAGAGATCGGATTGTGGTGCGTGACATGGCAGAGGTTCGTAGACATGTAATAGAGATGGGCCACCGTTCCACTTACACGATGCATCCAGGGGCCACCAAGATGTACCAAGATCTGAGGCAACATTACTAGTGGAAAGGGATGAAAAGAGAGGTATCCGAGTGTGTCTAAGTGTTTGTTCTGCCAACAGGTAATGGCCGAACACTTGAAGCCTGCATGGTTGCTTCAGAACTTGGAGGTACCCGAGTGGAAATGAGAGAAGATCACCATGGACTTTATGATCGGGCTACTAAGGTCTAGAGGGGGAAACGACTCTATTTGGGTCGTAGTCGATCGGATGACTAAGATCGCACACTTTATACCGATCAAGATGACCTTTTCAGTTGAGCAGTACGCTAGATTGTTTCTAGACCAGATTGTGGCATATAATGGTATTCCTGTTATGATAATCTCGGGTCGGGGTATTCCTGTTATAATCAATCTCCAAGTGTTTTGTTCTTTCATGGAATACATAATTTGCTGTATAAAGGCACTGGATTCTTCACCACAATACTGATTTCATTCTACAATCTGGTGACCCAAATTATTTCAGCAGTTGCCCCAGATAAAGCTCTTGATTCACTTTCTGCACTTGACCTACTAACTGTGCTTTATTTTTTGCATTTCCAGATAACTAATGTTGCACCAAACTTCACCAAATACTAATATGCAAGTCATTCCACAACTTCCCCAGTCAACATCACTATATCCTGTCACCAAATAAGGATTATCTACAGGGTAAAAGAGGCCCAAATCAGGTTCCTTTTTCAAATATTTTAGTATCCTTATTGCTGCCATGAAATGTAATACCCGCGAAATTTATTAAATTTTGTGTATTGGCTTCAGCGGGATGAGCGCGATGCATAACGACGCGTGCATAGTTAATCGCAGTTGGGCGTAAATTGAGGTGAGACCCTTGCTCAACCTAAATTACTTAAATTATAATTAAATTTGTGTCAAGTTCGAGTTGGGCTCGAGCCGAGTCCGAGAGTGCAATCAGAGATCGAATCCAACTCGTTTTGAGAAAGTTTGGTCAAGTTAAGTGATGAGGGGCAAATTGATAATTTGTGCAAAAAAAAATAATTAGAGTCACTTGAGGCGTACGGCTCCAAGGAAGAGCGATACGCTACCCAATGAGGCGAGAGGGAGAGGGTTGATCCGGAGAAGAAATCGGTCGGAGATCGGAGCCTTGCAGGATTGGATTCGACGCAGTTCTTCTTCATCGTCTTCCTTGTCCTTATCCCAATCCTAGGTGAGTAGTTTTGGGGCTAATTTTCATTGGGATTAATGGATTTTGTAGAGAAGAAGATTCTGGGTTTTTCTTTGAAATTTGTTGTTTCGATCAGTTTTGATTCGGTAATCATGATTCAATAATCTCTACCTGTTGAGTCCTTTGGTGTATGTTCTTGTGAAGTGAGGACCGATTTGTGGAGAATATAATATCCACACATGTGTTTCTTTAAAATGTTGACTTCTTTGGTTCTACGAACGTGTACGGAACCTCATGTACATCATAGATTTACTGCAATAGCAACAAATCTTACTAAGTGCTTATGTGTTAGTGCAAATTTCTGAACCTGGGTGCAGTAGTTTTCTATGGACACGAAAGAAATAAATGAGTGGAAATTTATCTACAACACAATTAGGCTATAGAAACACATAATTAGAGACTAATTAGAGTTTTTGTTTCTAATTCTTCCCATTAGAAACTAATAAAGAATATGTCTCAATAGTTAATTTTATTTGTCTCTAATACTTCACTTTTAGATGTTAATTGTTAATTAGTCCCTTTATGATATGTATTATTTGCCTCTATTGTATTGAATAAAAATATTTTTTATATTTAAATTTAAATAATAATAATAATAATATTTAAACGTAATATTTAACTTAAATGATAAATTTACCATTACAATAAATATTACATAATATTTCACATAATTTTAATTTTAATTTTAATTTTTAAATCATAAATTTAACTTAAATAATAAATTTATCTATACATTTTTTACTTTTGATTAGTTAAATATTATGTCTCTTATTATTTCCATTACATATTAATAATATATAGATAGTCAACACTTGTCCTAGTTAATATTAATCTTACTTTAACTTTAAATGAGGCAATCTTACCCTAACTTTATTTCAATTACATATTAACTGGCAAGTATCAATCTTACCCTAACTTTATTACCCTAACTTTACACGTGGCAAGTATAAATCTCTAATTTATAATCAATTTATTGCCGCTGGTTCTCTCTATTGCCACTTTGTTAGGTTATTTTAAAAAAAAAATACCCTGTTCCCTGATCTCTCCCTCATTTACACTTAAAACTAAAACCCTACCCTGTTACTTCCCATTGTCTGCGCCTATGTTGACCCCAATCTCTCCCTCCCGTCTCCTATGTTGTCCGCCACTTCCGTGAGACCGTGACTGATCCCAATCTCTCCCTCGGCGGAATCTGGTTCGCGACTCCCCATCTCCATTGTCTACTTCCCGTCGCCAGGATTGGATATCCATTCTCCATCTCCACGTCGGCCTACCTGCTTCTCCATCTCCTCGCTGGTATTGAATCTCGCCTTCCCAAGTTTTTCGCTGCTACTTGTTATTGCTAAAAACTCCACATCTTTCAGATCTCCATTCTACTAGTTTTTCGCCTTCCCAAGTTTTTCACCGATATTGATCTCCATTCTAAGTTTCCGCTGCTTCTTCATCTATGGGTTTTGGATATGTTCCTTTCCGCACCTTTTTTATAATTGCATGTGATGCTCCTTTCCTCTTCCATTGCATGAACAAGGTTACAATTAACAGGCAAGTTAATTGTGAGAAGAAGACGTTATTGTCTTTGTTTTTCTTCTGTTGTACCAAACTCATAAGAGGTATTTGAATATTGCTCTTTCTTATTGGCTCATAACATGAATATTCCTCTTTTAAGTATAATATGATAGAAGAATATTGCTTATGTTGTTTTCTATCAATGATTACCTTATTATTAGCAATGCAGCACCTTATTATATTGTCCCTTATTATTAGCATTGCCAGTGTGCCTTATTATATTTTCCTACTGAGACAACCTTAAATTTCAGGACATTATGAAGGCACTGTTTATTTCTGCACTTATTGTCCTCTTGTTTTTTTGACAATTGTTATCCACAAGAAAAACACTCAGCTGCTAACCAAATTATTTGATTAGGTATTAGAAACCTTCAGTCTTTTATTGTAATGGTAAGAATACTGGATAAGCAGTTGGAGCATAGCAGAAAAGAAGACAAGTGCTAGAACTTTTGCGTTTTAAACTTCATTTGTTGGTAGAAAAAATATGAGATTTTGTTACTCTATGTTAAACAGTTGAAGATTATTAAATGAAGGAAAGAAAAGAAAGTTGATATTAGACATTCATGAAAAGCTGTTAAGACATTAAGAAAATTGATAGTAGACAATCACGAAAACCTGTTAAAACATTTGCCTCTCGTACAACGGTGTACAACGGTACAAGTTACCTTTTACCTGCTTAGTTGCACTGCCATTCTCCTTTGCCATATTAAGTTGATTTTAGATACAGCCAGGGGAATGTCCATGTCAATAAAGCATCTGTCTTAAAATAATCCGTTGGTCCAGGAACTCTATCCAGGTTGTCAAAGTCATTCGAAGCTTTCCTTCATCATCCAATTATTCCTCATTAAATGTGTTGGGAAGTGGTCTAATAAATCATTTACAATGTTGCTTGAGTTACAGAGAGAAGTACTTCCAAAAGGTGATACAATGCCAAATTCTGACTATGAAACCAAGAAGTACATTAGAGAGTTGGGCCTTAGTTATGAGAAAATTGATGCTTGTCCCAACGATTGTATGTTATATTGGAAAGACCATGCCGATGACTCTGAATGCTGCACTTGTGGTGAATCGAGATGAAAAAAGAACTTAGATGGTCAAAAAAAGATGTCGAAGTCCAAATCTCAAAATGTGTCGCAAAAAGTCTTGCGCTATTTTCCACTTAAACAACGACTTCAACGGTTGTTTATGTCATCTAAAATTGTGTCCTTCATGAGGTGGCATGAGGAGTCCCGCACTAAAGATACACTTCTAAGGCATCCAGCAGACTCTCCTGCTTGGAAGAATTTCGATCATCTAAATGGTCATTTTGCGTCAGATCCTTGTAATGTTATGCTCGGCTTAGCTGCTGATGGATTTAACCCATTCAGGACATTAAGTGTTGTACATAGTACATGGCCGATTGTCTTAACACCGTATAATCTACCGACATGGATGTGCATGAAACAATCTTATATGTTTCTAACATTACTTATTCCTGGACCTTCAGCCCCAGGAAATGATATTGACATCTATCTCCAACCCCTAATTGAGGAATTGAAAGATCTTTGGGAGAATGGTGTGGAAACTTACGATGTGTCTAAAAAGGAGAATTTTAATATGCGGGCTACGGTTTTATGGACTATAAGTGATATTCCTGGCTATGCTAATCTGTCAGGCTGAAGTACTAAAGGCCAATTTGCATGTCCTTCTTGTCATAAGTATACTAACTCTAAATGGCTGAAACATGGTAGAAAATTTTGTTATATGGGTCACCGACGTTTCTTGACGCATGGCCATGTGTTTCGGTGCCAGAAAAGATCTTTTGACAATAATCAAGACTTCAGGGTTGCGCCCAGACCACTTTCTGGGTCAGAAGTTTTGAATGAATTAGAAGGACATGATATTACATATGGCAAAAAGTCTACAAAATTGCCGCTGCCGCATGGTTGGAAGAAGAGAAGCATTTTTTTTTAGTTGCCATACAGGAAAGATAATCTTTTGCGTCACAATCTTGATGTTATGCAAATCGAGAAAAATGTTTGTGACAACATACTTGGGACCTTATTAAATATTGGCATCAAGTCAAGAGATAATCTTAATGCTTGTCGGGACTTGCAACTGATAGGTATAAGGCAAGAGCTTCATCCAAACGAGCAAGGCCATCACAGGACTTATATCCCCCCAATAAGGTTCACATTGGATAAGAATCAAAAGAAAATTATATTCAGGATACTAAAAAAGGTTAAGGTTCCAGATGGCTATGCTGCTAACATATCAAGATGTGTAGATATGAAGCAACTCAAAATCTCTAGACTGAAAAGTCACAATTGTCATATTCTAATGCATCAATTGGTCCCATTAGCGATCAAAAAAGTGTTGCCGAAGGAAATCAGTATTCCCATACTTGAGTTAAGTTCATTCTTCAGGCAGTTGTGTTCAAAAGTTTGTCGTGTACAGGACCTTGATCAATTGGAAAGAAGAGTTGCATTGACACTCTGCCAGTTGGAACGAAATTTTCCCCCATCATTTTTTGACGTGATGCTTCATTTGGTTATACATTTAGCAGCAGAGGTGAAAATGGGCGGGCCAGTCCAATATCGTTGGATGTATTTGGTTGAAAGGTACATAGAAGTTATTTGATTTTCTTTTATAGACCACATAAGTCCTCACTTTCATTTAAAAATAATTAAAATAAATTTGTAGGTTCTTACTTACTTTGAAGAGCTACATGCGAAATAGAAGTCAGCCGGAAGAATCTATAGCTGAGGGCTACATAGCTGAAGAGTGCGCAACATTTTGCTCGAGATATTTTGATAATATTGAGACAAAACTTAATCGTTGAGCGAGGAATGATGATGAATGTGGGGCTGACCCGACAGTTTCTTCTAGTATTTTTCCAAGGATTGGTCGAGCACTAGATGAAGGGGAATTTTTCACAATGGATAACGATATGTTATCTAAGGCACATCAATATATATTAAATAACTGTGATGAGGTGAAGCCTTTCATCGAGTACGTTCTAATATAATATCTAGAGCTACAAAATTCATTTATGGAATGAATCATTTTTGCAACTTACTGTAGTACTATTATTTGCAGGAGACATCTTTCTCTAATGAACTGCCTATATCCTTGTGCTTCTCCTCGTTTCATCAAAAATAAACATAATGAAAAATTTCCTAGTTGGTTTGCAGAAGAAGTAAGTTATCCCCCAAATATTTATTCATGTTGGGATTAATATTAAGAATTTTTTGTTCTTATAGAAAAAACAATTCAGCAATATATTTAATTTGTAGGTTTACCGGGAAGATAATGCTAATGAATTTGCTATTGATGAGGACTTAAAAGTTCTATCCTATTTTCCGAACAATGTTGCCAGAAGGTTACAGGGTTTCTTAATAAATGGTTATGAATTTCACACCAAAAGTCTCGAAGAAAGAAGAAAGCGACAAAATAGTGGCGTAATGGCAACAACAATAACACAAAGCTTTGCTAGTGCAATGGATAAGAATCCCATTGATGGTGATGTTAACTATTACGGTGTCATACCAGATATTATTGAGGTTGATTATTGGGTGGATAAAAAGATTGTGTTGTTCGAATGTGATTGGGTGTCCAATGGCAGAGGATTAAAACATGATGAACTTGGGTTTACATTAGTAAATTTTTCCAAGAGAATGAGAGATGATGAACCATTTATAATGGAATCTCAAGCGGAACAAGTATTTTACGTTGAAGATCCCACAGATGAAGGTTGGCATGTTATGGTAAAAACAATACCAAGGGATTATTATAATATGAAGGACGAAGTATTAGGAGATAATGAAGATCCAATTTTAGAAAGTCAAGTACACATTAGTGGAGTTTTTGACAATATTTTGCAGAGCGACAATGATAATGTCCCTTGGATTAGCACTGACATTAATGGGGTAGTTATAGATGAATCGTTAGGCACTGTCATGGGTGAGCAAGCCGACGAAGATTATGATGGGGACAATACTTACCTCGCCCGATGACGTCCCATGATATCTCATTTACTATAATTAAATAGCATATTTCAAAAAATTTGGGTATTATTTCTTTCCTTTTATTTTTGAGATAAGCTGAGTTTTTCTAGCATGATGATTTATTTTTTTATGCAATGTGTAGGACATTATCATTTTTTTTATGCAATCAGGTATGATGCTTTTTTATTGAAGTGAAACTGTAAAAGTTTTTACAAAGCATTATTTATCTCTTATTTTCCCTGCTTCTCTCTCTCTCTCTCTCTCTCTCTCTCTCTCTCTCTCTCTCTCTCTCTCTTCCATTCATCATGTCTCATCTCCAGCTTGTTGCAAGCTTCACTACCTTTATAGAGTGGCTTACTTTCCTTACTGCCCAAGCCAACTTTGATCAAAACCAGCTAATCATAAAGGAGAGCAAAACAAATTTATGAACCAGAGAGAAAGAATCAGAGTTGCCACAACATTGCAGTAATTAATTACAAGAGATAGGAAGATTGAATTTTTTACAATTTAAAAAAAAAACTACATAAAATTAGAAGCTAGAGCAAGATATTTGACTTTTTAAGAATTAATAATTTCTTGATTTTAGTTAGTATTTTATCAACAATTTGGTAGACTATACAGTATAATTCAGATGTGGCGTACTCCTCGCAAGACTACTCTCTTGAAAAATTCTCCTCATGGAGGATTTAGTTCTCAACGGCGTGGTGTACTTCCATCGTCACTCCAGGCTAAGCCTCCCCAAAATTTGAAATCTCAATTTGCTCCAGCTTCTGCGAGCATATCTCAACATGGTCCAAGCCCGCTTGCTAATGTTGATCCTCCATGTTCTAACTCTTCTCCTGATGCTAGATCTCGAGCTGACCCCGCACATGTAGATGTGTCCACACCCGGTAAGTATAGCTCTTATTAGTCAAATATTATTTTTTTGAGTGTAAAGATTTGTATCTATTTTACTTCCATCCTGACATGTTATTCTTTTCCAGGCTGCAATTTTACAAGTGCCAGGCATCAAAAGTTTTTGGAAAGCAAACCATTACTTATGCTTTGTCTAAAAATAAATTCATGTGATTGCTCTAGAGATATGTAATTACAGAATAAATCAAATATACTCATTTTATTTTTCTATCTAGTGCTATCATTTACCCATAGTTGTTTTGTCTCCAATGCAGCTTATTTATCTTTCTTAAGCATGAAGTTGAGTAAAAATATGTGCATAATTTGTTCATTCTGTTCTATTCTTATCAAGTGATGATCATTTTGTACATGATCATTCTGTTCTATTCTTATCAACAGCTTATTTTTCTTATTCATGTACATGATGATCATTCTATTCTATTCTTATCAAGTGATGAATCATAATATGTGCTTCACCTAGACACTAACTAAGGTTGTTATTTGCAGTTGAGACTATGTTGATTAACCACAGGATCTTCTAACTCTTTTCCTTATTTGCATTTTTTTTTGACATGTATGTATGATAACTAAAGCAAAGAAGAGGAAAAGAGGGCCAACAACATGCAAGGAAATTTGGGGGCAACCTAAAGGTGTTCGAACTCATGTTTTTCTCAATGATAAGGGACAACCGATTGGTCCAACTGCAAAAAAGTTGACTCAATTTTTAGGCGCGATGGTTAGAATTGGGGCATATGCACCTCTCAACTATAGTGACTGGAGGCTCATGCCAGACCATTTTAAAGTTAACATGTGGAAGATGATCTAGGTAAAAATTGATATATGGTGGAATGCTATTAATACAGTGGCTAATGTTGTCTCAAATTAAATTGTTTTTCTTTCTTACCTTATTTATAACTTGATTTTCCTATTGTAGGAAAAGTTTGATATCGAGATACTAGCAGAAAGCTGGGTCATGAAGTCATTAGACAAAAAGTGGAGAGCCTTTAAGTCAAAAGTGAAGAAATTGTGGGAAAAGGGGGAGCGTGACTCCAGAATTATTGATGATCAATTTAATTGGCTTAAAACCTTTTGGGAGTCTGAGAAATCAGCGGTTGTACTTGTATTCATTTTTATCAAGTAATAGTTTACTTATATTCTTACAATTAATTAACATGCTATATTTCTTTTCATATTTCAACAACGAGAAGAAGTGGGTAGAGAAAATAGCAAGAAGAAGTCATCACATGCTGCAGGAACAAAAAATTTTGCTGTTATACTGGAAGAAATGGTCTAATATTATTTTTTATTTATATTAATATTTAATTCTAGAAGTAAACAGAGAGCTCTATTTTAGAAGTAAACAGAGAGCTGTATTCTAGAAGTAAGCAAACCTTTAAGAGTTTTGCTATTTTTTATGGGTAAACAGAGAGTTGCTAACCCCGATGGAGCATCACCAACTCCAACCCAAGTGTACATTAAAGTGCATACTAGAAGGGATGGCAATCCACTTAATGAAGAGTCTGCAGCAAACATTGTATCAGATTTATATTTTATTTATATTTAATTCTAATATTCGGTCTAAAATAGAGACATTATTTTATAGATATATTACTTGAAGCCTTACTTATTATTTATTTATTGTGTTTCATTTGTGAATGTAGAAAAAATTGAAAGATGCTATTCATATTCAAGGAAAGGATGATAAACCTGCGGCAGATGACATATTTGCTCGAACTTTGGGAGAAGATAAGGGTTCATATGTGAGCACTTATGGCTTAGGCCCATCTGCTTCAAATTTGTGGGGTCCGAAACAACGTCGGTTTTCTTTAATGAAGATGGCCTTAGAGAGCAAAAAACTATCAGAAGAAATAGTGCACAAATTGGAGGAAGAAATGAGCCAAATGAAAGTTAAGATGGACATGCTAACATCATTTATTCAAACCAAGTGCTCAGATATGAACTTAGATCATTTGGAAAATACGGCGAATGAGGTAATTTATGATACTTGTGTTCATTCAACAAATTAGAATTGCGTTGTTCATTCAACAAATTAGAATGCAACACCTTCATAAGATGACCAACTTATAACAATATATATCAGGTTCATGTAACTTCTACAACTCCTGTAACATCTACAACTCCTACCGATTCACCACGAGCTGATCACCAATGCCAACTTCACTCGGTATGGTACAATTTTTAATTGTTTGTATAAGTGTTTGAAAATTATTAAATGTAAAACTACTAATTCATTTCATGCAGGAACAAATCTTGAATGAGGAGAACAACAATTTGAGTTGCTATGTGGATCAGGTAAATAGTTTAGGTAGTGATTGTTTTTTCATTATAATTTTATTTTCAATTATGTAAAGTTAAGAAAGTATTATTATTATTTTCAGTTATGCAGGAACCACAATGATGATTTTGACATTTTTAATCAAGTAAGTATTATTATTATTATTCTTACTATAAATGCACTTATAATACATTTTTAATTTTTTTTACCATTGTTACTTTATTTAGTTGGATGAGGGAAGTCGTGCAATGATTCAGAAGCTCTTACCGCAGCTGCAAGTTGGAAAATATCAAGACAACCGATCCAAGACTGTAGGATGAATTGCATTGCCTTAGTCATTTTATGATTTATCTAAAATGAATCTATATGAATGTAGATAATTTTATAGTTAATTGAAGGAGTAAATGTTGTGATAGGATGAAGATACTATTTTCCTAGTTAGTCTTGTGCATCCTAGAGATCTTGCGGCAAGAGGAACATTAATCACTAAGGATCCATCAGCTACAGTGACAGGCCAATCGTTAGGAAATGGTTATTCAGCAATATCTGTGGAAGTTGCAATGAGGAACGGTGAACCCATAGTTCGACCCTATGACAACTATAGTACAATTGGAGATGTGATTGGAAGAACTATTGCATGGCCCTCTTGTTTTGTAAGTTACATATCTTTTATATGCAACATATGGAATGTAAAACTTGATGGCTAGCTGGGTATATACTCCTTTAGGATGATTTAATTTATTTAGTACATTTTGCAAAAGTATCTTAGACATGAAAGAATATCTTATCATTAATTACATCTTAAAAATCACCTACTTTTGTTTATAACCATGGAAGGTAATTTTCTATTTCCTTATTTTAGTATAAAATTAAATGTTAGTTTATTTTCATAGGTTTTAGAATTATGATAGCTTTGTTTGGGCATAAATTTTTTTGTTAGTTTCATGGTTCATGTTAGAGTGTCCTAATCTGTAGCCTCATGGAGTACTTTTTTTTATTTCCTTATTAGTTCACTATAATAGAAAATTATAACAGAATTAGAATTATGATTTCACCTACTTTTTTTTTTGTTAGTTTCATGGTTTATGTTGATATATGTTTGAAATTAGAGTCATATCATCTTGTTGAAGTTTTTGTTTCTAGTAAAGTTTTATTTGTGGCTGATCGATGTCTCTTTCTCGGCACTATAACATAATTTTTCTCCAATAGTAGACTACAATTAAAGTTTTGTTTTTGTTTCTACTTAAGATTTTGTTTCATGGCACTCCCAAAATCAGGTTATTGGTTGAAGAAATGGGAAGAGAAATCAGTGAGGTATAGCAGATTATGGGGGGTGACTCTTCCGCTTTTGCATTATATAGCATATTTAATTTCTAGAGTTCTTTTGGCATATATACTACAAAGAAGTGATTGGAGTATATATCGACAAAAGCTCTTTAAACAAAGAATATACATCAACTATATATAGCCTGGTTTCTGGCTCTTATTGATTGTGTTATCTTTCTCTTCTCAATGTCTTCTTCTATTTCTAGTTGAAGTGTTCAGGTGCTTTTTCATCGCGCAGTAGAGGAGTGAGATTGTGTTCTTCATAGCAGTAAATAACTACTTTTACTATTCTTGATGTATATTGCTAGCCATCAGTGCGTAGTATGAATACGAGATCTGGCTAGTGGGTGTCTAGACTGCGTTCTTCTGTTATGAAGAACTCTATATGACATAGCCAGAGGACTTTGTATCCTCGGTTGGACCGAGTAAGGTATGCGAGTTGCAGATGTCCATTTATTGACTACAGCTAGTATCGGAGAGTTGAAATATCTATTTTGATGAGATAGTCAAAAGGGTTTTGATTTTATCAAAAATGTGGATGAACCTTGTGTAGACAATGTGTTTAGTGGGAGTGTAGTCATATTGAATGACATACTCATGGGAAAAGCGTTCTCATGCTCTAGTTATTTCCCATATTGATTCTCTATGGTACATCTGGGAAAGGCCTCCTATATGTTTGAGATTAGGATCTATGTGGATAGGTTTGAAAAGGATACCTCATTACCCCAGCCCATGTACGTTGATATAGTATTAAAAGAGTTTTAGCATCAAAGGCACTAAAAGATGTTACTTGTCTAAGATTCATTGCATCAGTCTTTCTAAGATGATGTCTACTAAGACACCTAAGGAGAGAGAAAAAATGAGATAGATCTATTATGCTTCGGTAGTGGGATCCATCATTCGATGCTTTGCACTTAGCTTGTTATTGATTATACCTTTGAGGTATCCAGTATATTTCGAGCAAAACCATGGAGAATAACATTGAAAAGCAATGGAGAACTCTCTAGAGTACTTAAGAAGGATGAGAGACATTTTATACACGACAAAGAAACCATATGATGGTATAAGGATACCTTTAATGGTGGTGCAGTAAGAAGGAAAGTATTCCTAGCTAGGTATTGTAACCGGTAAGGTGACTAAGTCTTTGTGCTTTGCTACTTACTCTGCCTCTTATGATAGGATCGGATAAAGGAGTTTTTCATTCAATGGGAGTTGTTCTTGAGGTTGCCAGTTCCGCACCGGTATTGTGTGACAATACTAGGAGTGTTGCTCAAAGTTAAGGAACTAAGATCCCATGAAGATTATTGCTTTTCTTAAAAGGCGATATCACCTCATCGTTGGAAAGAGGTGATGACTGAAAGACATTGATGTAGATTAAACTTATTATCACTGTAGCAGATTTGATCACCACTGAAATTTGGTATACAGATGCTAGGATGATTAGCTAAAGTGCAAGTGGGAGATTCAAAGGAATAGTGCCCTTGAGCCAATCACATGTCGATGTGTTTAGGGACTATTCAAGGGTAATCAACTTAATGAGATAACTTTTTGATCATATGCTGCATCTTTATTCATAAATATTGTGACGAACCCCATGAACCCGGGCAAATGATTCCAAGGCCATGATGAGATTATGCCAGTGAGACTTGGAATCCATATGCCCATGTTCTAGATGTTCCTAGTCGTAGGATCACCAATTAGGGGATTAGTGATTTTGGATAGGCTAGCGCACTTGGTACATGCCCTATACGATAGGGGTAGCTGATCTCATAGTTACCTATGAGCCTTCCTTAATGTAGTGCAGGTGCTCATTAGGGAATGAGTTCACTTAACAACCCTGCATGAGGAACACAAAATGGAATCCATACATGAGTTTCAATAGGATGTTCCTCGTGTGATAGTAGGTGCAAGCAGTCATTGGACCTAAGGTTATCATGGTTACCTTGTGAGTGATGACCCATTGCTTTGGTTCTATCCCTACATGGACCTAAGCGTCATGTGCCGGGTATTACTGGGCATGGGGAAGCATTCATGGAGGTAGGTGAGCAACCAACATGGAATCAGTTACTCCTAATAAGAGGAGATAATGTCCTATGTGTCCCTATAAGTACCGACTCGGGAATCTCTGGCCAAAGTAGACATGAAGGTCAGGAAGACGTTTCTGACATTTCATAATTGAGACGACATCTTGGTGGGTGGAATACATATGAATTGGTATTAGTGTTTGACACTTCTTCCATACCCCAATCGTATTCAAGAAATTGTAATTGAGTGACTTAGTTGCACGGTAACTAATCACCAAAGGGTGTTGCTAGATTGAACCTCACACTATCGTGATAGTCATGATACGTTGCTAGACAATAATCATGACTTGCGAGTGGAGTCTCTCACGACTACACTAAAGGGGTTTAGTGATCGCTCGTAAGATTCGAATAGAAGTTGTTCTATAGGATACAACTCTCCGTTATGCACAACTCACTACTGGCTTAGTGTGGGGCCCAATGGCGCACACACGACAGGTTAACCTCGTAACGGACCTTATGAGGTAAAGTCCGAATGCGGCCCTATATGTAGGCGAAATGGCGACACTAGAGGGGGGGTGAATATTGTGTTTACTAAATAATTAGCCTAAATTCGATTTTAATCATTTCTTGATCAGTTTAGATAATTTGTAATTTAATGATTGGGTGCGAAAGCAGTAAATAATTAAGCAATTAAAAACAAACAATAACGCAATTCAAACACGTTAATTTATAGTGGTTCAGCCCCAATGCCTACTCCACTACCTAAGAACCCCGATTAGGATTTCCAAACTAGCTTTACTAGATTAATACTCGTTTCCCTTACACAGAGGACTTTGACTCGAAGAGTCTCACTCTCAACCTAAGGTACTTCCACACCTGGAAGTCTCGACCTTCTTATCGAGAGCACTCTTCCACCTCAACCCTAAGGGACAACTTGACTAATCCTAGTAACAACTAATTTTACATAAGTGGCTTTACACCTAACACTAAGTAACCACTTATACCCACATGACCTAACAGCCTAGGTCTTACAAACTCAACTTCAAAAAAACTATAAATTAATAGTTAAAAATACAAGTGAAAAGAGCTTAAGATAAAACCAAGATTATCTACTATTTTCCAAGCCTTGTAGCCTCCAACTCGCTAGTGAATGTGCTTTGAGTCGAAGCAGAGTTGAGCAGTAGTTGGCGCTTGAAGACGAACTAGACAGAAGAACAGAGCGCGCTGCAATCGATCTTTGGAAGGCTTAAATCCCTTCTTAAATGCTCAATAAAATCTGTAAGATTAAGGGAAGAAGTTTAAAAGAAGTAGATGAAGGTATATTTATACCCTCACGAAGAAATGATAGCTCAACGGATAGTTTTCTATCCATTGCAGGCCGCCGGTCGATTGGTCGATCGATCGGCCAATTGATCGGTCATTCGATCAACGCTTTTTCTCTCTGGTACTGCATTCAGTCGACCATCGGTTGACCGACGCAAGATTCTTCGATCTCGCATTCAGTCAACCAGTCGGTCGACCGACGCGATCTTGCGTCTTCATCAAACGTAGGTCGGTCGACTGGTTGGTCGACCGATAGAGCTACTGCCCATTTTGGGCTTTGATCGGTCGACTGAAGCAGCTGTTGTCTCTTCTCGGCATTGTTTGATCGATCGACCGGTCGACCGAAATGGCTAGTGCCATTTTCCTTACCCTATTCGATCAACCGCCCGGTCGACCGAAATTAGGTTGAATTTTATTTTTTAGCCGATTTTCTTCCGCGCTTTGTTTTTGGGTTCCAGCTTTCTACAAGCATCATCTTGGAGAGCTTTCCATGTGATCTTTGAGCTCGTCCCATGCGACTTTGGTGCACATGTTGATCTTCAAGAAATTCTGTGATGAACCCGAGCACGACGATCAATGTCCTTCCAATTTTTGATTTCTTTCTATATTTTTAATCGAGGACATTGAACCCTAATTGATATGGAACCTGAAATATGTTCTCAATGAAATCATTAGTCCCATGTTTGTTATCATCAAAACCGAGATTAAGACCGAGGTTAAAAACCTAAATCCAACACTATATGTCTACTAGCATAGACATGCTGCAACTCGATCACGGATCTTTGAGCTCGTCCAATGCGACTTTGGTGCACACGTTGATCTTCGAGAAATTCCACGATGAACCCAAGTGCGACGATCAATGTCCTTCCGATTTCTGATTTCTTCTGATATTTTCGATCAAGGACATAGAACGCTGATGGATAAGGAACCTGAAATATATTCTCAATGAAATCATTAGTCTCATGTTTGTTATCATCAAAACCGATATTAAGACTAAGGTTGAAAACCTAAAGCCAACATTATATGTCTACTAGCATGGACATGCTGCAACTCGATCACGGATCTCATTTACGGACATGATAGGAAAGATGTTTCCTATAGGAACGAATGCACAAGAAAGAAGTTTCTCAGTAATCCTAAATTGTATGGCATCCCTAAATTGTAGGGATTGGCATATGATAATAATTTATGTCGTTGATTAAATTTAATTATGAATTAAATATTTAATCAACTACTTGACCAAGAATGTATTTAATTATGAATTAAATATAATATGATTTTGAATTAAATATACATGGTAGGAGAATTAGTTTCTAACCATGAGCCTAACAAATTAATTGGGAATTAATTTATTTGGATAAATCCTAATAAATAAGAATTTGATTTATGAAGATAACTCATAAAATTAATAGATATATGATTTATGAGGATAAATCATAATTCTTTTAATTAATAGAAAATCAAATTATTTAGATAAATCTCTTTCCTATTGTTTAGGGGATTGGTTTATTTAGATAATTATCATTCTTGTTTATAGGCTCTTAATTTATGGAGATAAATTAAAATTTATATTTAATTAGATTTAATTAATTTTTAATTAATTATGAAGCCAATAAAATATAAATTATTTTTGGAGGCAAACCCAAGAACTTTGAATTCTAGGGAGAGAGTTTTTAGGAGGCCATGTCTACTCTTGTAGCCGCCCCTACTCTCTATATATAGTGGCCGAACACCCCATAGGGAGGAGTTGGTTAATTAGATCTTCATCTTCTTGGAGAAGATTAAGGATTTGATTCTTTAGAGGCTTATTGAAGAGAAAGGCTCCAAAGAACTCCTCCTCCTCCCCATTGGTGGCCGACCATCTACATCCTCCTTCCCCGGTTATCGCGAAGCCAACTTGAAGGTGTTCTCTTCTTGGTTGTGCCACAATCTTCATCTTCTTGGAGGAGTCCACGAGGACAGCGAGATATCTTCACCTCTTCTCTTTTGTTCCGATATTTTGTCATCCTCTCTCCTCTCCTCTTTGGTGCCGGGTTCTTGGTGGAAGGGCTGGCATTGCCTTGGTGGATTTTGGGATTGATAAAGCTTCTCTGTTGAGCCACAACGAGCCCCGGTGTTAGCTGCCCGTACTATTGTGAGGTACTTGGTGTGGACTATTGTTGGAGGATGTGCACGTGTGTGTCTCAAAATGGGGATAGGATCTGCCATACATTCTTGGTTTGAGGTTTATCATCTCCTTCTTCTGCGATGTTGAATTCCTTATTATTGCTAAAGTAGATCGCTATTTTCGGGATGGTTTGAATTTTCCGCTACGTTTTCGAATCCCACCCCAACAAGAGGGGGGTGAATAGTATGTTAGATAAACTTTTTGCCTAATTTTGGTTTTATCGAATTCAATCGTTTCTTATAACTTCGGCAATACACTAATTCGAATAGCAAGTGGAAGCAATAAATAAGACAATTAAACATAACCAAGAAAGCAATGTGCTGAAATAAGTAAATATAGAAATTAGGACGCAATCATAATAGGCAATGTAAACACGATCGATTTATAGTGGTTCGGCCCCAATGCCTACTCCACTACATAAGCACACTGCTTAGGATTTCCAAACTAGTTATACTTGATTAATTAGTTTCCTTACAAAGAGGAATTTACACCGGAGAGTCTCTGCTCTCAAACTGAAGGCACTTCCACACCCGAAAGTATCCTGCCTTCCTATCAAGAGCACTCTCCTACCTCAACCTAAGGACAACTCAACTAATCCTAGTCAACTACGTTTACACCGGTGGATTTAAGTCTTAACACCAAGGCAACCACCAACTCAATCAAACTAGCACTCTAGGTTTACACACTCAAGAAATACAATGAAATTAACAATAAAATACAACACTACATGGAGCAATAAATCAAAAAACAAATACTTAGCTCCAAAAGAAACTCCCTAGTCCTCTTGATGCCCAAAGATGATGAATTGATGAAGCTTGAAGGCAAGATCAAGAATGTGTGGATCAAGGCTAGGGTTTTTGCAAGATTGGCTCAATGAAAGCTTAGAAGATGTAAAAGATGTCTCATATAGGCTCAAAAGTTGCTAAGGAAGGCTCTCATGGCTTGTATTTATAAGACATGAAGAGAAGGCAAGCAAACAGCCATCCCAACAGGCGTTTTCCTGCCCGTTGGCGACGCCCGATCACTGGCCCGATCGACCGACCGAGCGACCGGCCCATCGATCAGAGCCCTTTGTGCTTTCTAGGCTCCTTTCGGTCGACTGGCCTATCGATCAACCGTAGAGTACCAAAACTCTACCTATTGTACCTGTACTCTACATTGAGTTTCAGCTGGGTTCTTTCTTCGATTCGGGTTTCAAATTACGAGTTTTGTTCTTTAAGGGTCTTTGCATCATACTGAGGATTTTACAATTTATCTAGAGACCCTAAACTTAGACTCTATCTTCCTAATGAGTCCGAGCGCGTCGACCAATGTCCTTTCGATTTTTTGATTTCTTTGATATTTTAGATCGCGGACGTCGAGCGCTAACCAACTTGGAACCTAAAAGTATTTCGTAATGAAAATATTAGTTTCATGTTTGTTATCATCAAATCCAAGATTAACACCAAGGTTGAAAACCTTTGGCCAACAATGTTCGAACATAAGATTTTTGGATCGGGAATCTGTCACAATACATCTATATACAAAAGAATTCACAATAATATATTTTGTATGGAATTGTGAATGGGAGTCATGTGAAGTCGGGACATCGAGCAATCTTGTTGTCCATACTCATGGTGAATCTTCTAGTGTCGTTGTTTCTTCTTTCAATCCACCTGATCCTTATAGAACAATGATTCTAGATAGTCTTGGTAGTCAATTCCATTTAAATGATAATATTGAGTTAGTTACTGAGACGTCAGTGCCATCAAATACTTCGACAGTTCAAGTCACTGAAGAACAACCTGTGATACAGATTGAATTGCTGAATAAGGAGGCTATAGAATTTTATTAGATGTTGAAAGCTGTCAATGAACCTTTGTATGGTAATTTTCCTAAATATACAAGATTTTCGGCAATGACGCAACTCCTAAACATCAAGTCCGATTGTAATATAAGCGGGGTTACATTTGATTGGATTACAGGCTTTATCAATGGAATGCTACCTCCAGATAACAAGTTTGAGCCAACTTTTTATCAGCGGGGAACATCATGACTTGTAGCATGTTATAACAGTTATTTTGTTAATGGATATATATTTCACACACTTGAATATTCATCTACAAAGAAGACAATGAATGTCGGGGTCTGCGTCAAAGGGACAACGTATGTTGAATGTGATGTTGACTTTTACGAACTGTTGGAAGAAGTCATAAAATTACAATTATTCGAATGGAAATCAATTGCCCTTTTTAAAAGTCATTGGTTCGATACAAGCTATAGGAGCATGAGAGTTCATACAAAGTATAAACTTGTCGAGGTCAATTACAAATTGAAATTGGCTTCAATGAGCCATTTATATTGGCATCTCAAGCTGAACAAGTATATTATATGCAGTATCCATCTCGAAAGAAAGATAGGGCAAATTGGTATGTAATCTGTAAGACTAAAGCCAGAGAAAAAATTGACCCGGTAACTGGAGAGAATGAGCCGACAAATGACTTCTATCCAGAAGAGGATCCTTCCAAAATTGAGCGAGTTAATCTAATACTCAAGGATGATAACACAAAGTTAGTTCAATTGGAAGTACAATATGTTGATGATGACGATAATGAAGTTGAGGAAGGATAGAATGATGATAAGAGAGAAGAAGAAGAATTTAAAGATTTCGATACAATAGATCAAGAATAAGAGTATTACACCGATGATGATAATGACGATGATGAATAATTGTAAATGTGAAGTATATCTTCAATTATTAAATCTATCTATTAATCTATTATATGTAATCTAATTATACTCATATTTGACAGCTATGGTTCGAGAAGTGCGTGCCCGAGGAGGCATTCCTCGGAGCACTACACCCTCACAATTGCCACCTGCCACCCTTGTATCCATCGTCCCTTGTCTACACACACCATCCCCCAGGCTTTAGCCACCATCGACCCTTCGCCGAGACCCATCGATATCCCCTCACATGTACCCAATGTCCTTTCGCTGACACCTACTATTCCCCCACCTCCGTCCACCATCCCCCCACTTTCAGCCACCATCTCCGCACTTGATCCTGGCACCAGCCATCCACCTGATCTGACCACCATCCCTTCAGCCAATCCAAGCACATGGACATAAAGACGTAGGCCACGAGGGCCTAATATAATTCTCCCTCCGCCACCCGAGGGAGAGTCACATTGACTAGTTAGTGTGCATGAAAGAAGATAAGTAGATGCACTAATTATTCCTTATAATTTATTTATAATTCAATACATCGTAATATAGAATTGTACTATATTTGGTGAGGGCTTGAGCAGGAGGACGATCTAACAATTTATGCACAGGGCATGGCCTACATGGTCTCTCGTGCCCCGTGAGCACATGGATTTATTATGGCGAGAGTTCTCGGTACATATATTTATTAAATTAATGTTATTGTTAAATATCAATAGGTAATAATAAATTTATTTTTTTTGCAGGCTCATTATACATGGTTGGAGGACGAGACCACTTTTGTAGAGAGTGCATGGGAGCGTGTTGCTCGCACTCGTTACAACGGGCTACTTCAGTAGGCCCGTAAAACTGTGAAGAGACAGCTGGGGGTCACACACATTGGGGAGACTCAGGTATACGGCCCCGAGTGGATTCCTAGACCTGTGTGGGACCAGCTCATTGAGCGATGGGCCACGCTTGAGTGGCAGGAGGTCTCCCGGACTACGTCGAGAAATTGCATGTCCAGGGGGGACGGTACGGGGCCACGCCACACTGGTGTCTCCGTGTCTTTTGTGGTGCGTGAGCGTCATATGATATGTATAATTTCCTTACTTTTAATTAAATTATATATTGTGTACAAGGACACTAATGTATTTGTTTTCTAATGTTAGACACGGGTGGCGAAGGATGGCACCGTCCAACGCCCCTCGCTGATGGAGGAGTTTGAGCACACTCACCGTCGGCGACATGGGGTGGAGGAGTACATCGATAGCGGGGCCTCGATCATCGTTACAAGTATTTATATCTATTTGATTTACGTAATTTTTATTTTTATTTTATATATATATATATAGTATTTAAAATATAAACGTGTGTAGGAGACATACACGAGGACCGAGATCGAGCGCAAAGGAACGTCACAGGGTGACTTTGACCCTGTAACATGGGTCGAGGCTGTAGGTGGCTGGGAGCATGGACAAGTTTATTGCTTTCAGACAGTGTCCATGCATGAGCCGTGTTAGGGCCACTTGGGGCACCGACCCCTCCCGTTGCAGGTGAGCGGCCCTCGACATCCCATACGCAGGACCATAGCCGGATACCGACCTTGGAGTTCGAGATTACACAGTGGAGACAGGCAATGGAGGAGTAGAGATGGATGAATGACAAGTTGAGATAGATGATGGATGCGCAAAGACAGATGATGGGGAACATATAGGCGCTCCTAACTTAGATTTCATCTCACTACGGCAATCATATACCGATGAGGTTCAAGCCGTCCTCCTCGACCCAATCGACGCTCCCAACCCTATCGCTGTCGACTCCACCGCCACCACCGTAGCCATGAGATATATTTTGGTTTATTGTATTTTGATTATATTTTGATATTTGTCAGACTCAGTTTGAGGCTTAGATACTTGTTTGTTGTTTACATACTTTAGATTTGATATTTTGATAATTGTTTGCCTCCGTTTGAGGCTTATAGTTGTTTATATACTTGATAGCTATCTATATACTTTAGATTTGATATTTTGATACTTGTTTGCCTCCATTTGAGGCTTATAGTTGTTTATATAGTTTAGTTTTGATATTTGATACTTGTTTGCCTCCATTTAAGGCTTAGATTGATGATATTTAAGTAAATCTTGTATGGTTGGTTGTACTTATATTTGTATGATGTTTTGTGGTTGTAAATTGTGATTGTAAATTATGGTTATAAATAGATTATATCGTGAGAATGTTGTTGTATACATGAATTTTGAAAATTTTGATTTTTTTTCAATTATAGAATATAACGTCAGCGACGGCTTACCCACAGGTGACACTCACTAGGCAGTCGCTGAAATTGTATCGTAATTGGCTGATGGCTTTGGTAGCACCAAATATCACGATTGCTAATAATATCACCGACGACTCTGAGCTACGGCAGATAGATTAATTTTAATGACAACCGCCTAGGCCATCACTGATGTGTTTAAATTAGCGACAGCGCGTGCTATCGCTGATAATTACTTGGGACGGCCTCCCCCTACTGTCACAAATTATCAGAGACGCACACATGAGCAATGACTTTTTGCCACGGCGCGAGCCGTCCATGATAGTCATCACCGACGGTTTAGCAACGGCACGAGCCATTGGTGACAGCGACAAATCTAGTAGTGGAGCACCATTCAGGGCAGGAGGCTACCTGGGAGGTAGAACGAGATATGAGGGTAAACTACCCCTTTCTAGTTGAGGATTTGATAAGTCTCTAATAGCTTTTGCTAAAATTCGAGGATGAATTTTCCTTAAGGGGGGAAGATTGTAATACTCGCAATTTTAATGAAAATTTTATCTCTTGTTTTAGCGGGATATTCCGGAGGCGCGTCGGAGTGGGTCGAGCAAATCGTCAAAAGGTGTTGGCCGAAGGTTTTCAACCTTGGGAATAAGCTAGGTTTTGATGATAACAAATATGGAACTAATGATTTCATGGAGAATTATTTTCAGGTTCCATATCGATTAACACACGATGTCTATGATCAAAAATATCGGAGAAATTAGATAATCGGAAGGACGTTGATCAACGCGCTCATATTCATCGGAAAGATTGAGTCTAGGTTTAGGGTGTCTAGATGCAAAGACACCTAAGGAACCAAACTAGTAATCCAAAATCTGAACCGAAGAAAGAACCCAACTGATACTAAATGAGAAAGTATAGGTACTATAGCCAAGTACCGGTACTTTGCGGCTGATCGACTGCCAAGGGTTCTAAAGCCACCGAAGGCCTTCGGTAGATGACCGGTCACTTGGGCGGTCGACTGGCCATCGACCGACCACTGATCGGGCGGCGACAACGGATAGAAAAACGCCCGTTGGGACGAGGTGTCTTGGCCTCTCTCTTCGTGGCTTATAAATACAATCCATGAGAGCCTTCCTTACCAACCCTTGAGCCTATTGAGACATCTTTTACACCCTTTAAACCTTCATTGCACCACTTCTTTTGTGAAACCCTAGTTTGATATCTCAACTCCTTGATATATAGCCTTCAAGCTTGGTCGATTCATCATGTTAAGGCATCAAGAGGACTAGGGAGTTTCTGTTGGAGCTAAGTATTTGTTGATTGATTTATTTGCTCCATTGTTTGTGTACATTATTGTTACTTACATTGTATTTGAGGTTGTGAAAACCTAGGTTGATAGCTCTTGTATGGTTGGTGGTTGCCTTGCTGTTAGGGCTTAATTCCAACAGTGTAAATGTAGTTTGCTATGATTAGTTGAGTTGTTCTTAAGGTTGAGGTGGGAGAGTGCTCTCGGTAGGAAGGAGGGATACTTCCACGTGTGGAAGTGCCTTCGGTTTAAGAGCGGAGATTTTCCGATGTAAATTCATCATTGTAAGGAAACTAATTAATCTAGTTAAACTAGTTTGGAAATCCTAAGTAGGGTGCTTAGGTAGTGGAGTAGATATTGGGGCCGAACCACTATAAATCTACTTGTGTTAGCATTGCATTCTTGGTCTTGTTTTATTGTCTTATTTATTGCTTCCACTTGCTATTCGAATTGGTGTATTGTCTACGTTATAAGAAATGATTAAAACCGATAAATCAAATTTAGGCAACAAGGTTAGATAACACACTATTCACCCCCCCCCCCTCTAGTGTAGGCCATTTCACCACCATTTGGTATCAGAGAGCGTGGGTCGTAGATTGAGATTTTACCATCTCCTCTACATCTAGTCTTGATCTGAAAATAGCACCAGAGTTGGTAGCGTGTATACCACCTAGGTTCAGTGAGTCTAACTTTGGTCTTTGGAAGAGTAGAATATATACATTCCTAAAGACACAACATTTAGATGAGTTTAACATGGAAAAGATTCGATATATTGAACCTAAGGAAAACATGAATGCTTGGACCAAAGAACAAATTGATATGTTTTAGTTAAATGTTAAAGCTACGAATTGCATATTTTGTTCATTGGAAAATTGCATCTTTGAAAAGGTCATGCATTGCACTTCCACATTTGATATTTAGGCTAGTTTAAACATGCTACATGATTATGCCAAGAACGAAGAGATTGGCACTTCTAATGAAGGTAGTGATGACAATGGTCATTCACCTACCCCTAATCTTGCTTTTGATGCCCATGGCTCTTCTAGTCAAAGGAGTAGCTCCAAGAGCCGAAAAAGGAAGGTAGTGTGTCATGCATGCAAGGAAAAGGGGCACGTGAAGAAAAATTGCCCTTCCATGAAGAACAAGGCAAGGAAGAGGTCAAATGCTTCCACATCATCATCTCACTCAAGTGAAGCATCCTCTTGCAATGGCTATGAAGCTAATTCAAAAGACTCCCTCATGAATGCTAATGACGAGGTACACTTTTCTTATTGTCATGATAACAATAATGGTAGTATCAACTCATCCAGTTCTCATGACATGCTTTATGATGATGAATGTAAAAACATGTTTGCCTTGCTTGTTAAAAAAGATAAAGAAAACAAAAAAATGAAGAAAGAAAACTTAGTCTTAGATCTCACTTACATTATGTAAAATTTAAAAACGAGAAGCTAAAAATTAGTGTCTCTAATCCATGTCATGATGTTTTAAGTATTGACACTAAGGATTTGAAAAACAAAAATGACATTTTAAAGAATGAAAATAGCATGTTGAAAACTCAATTGCATGCTATTCATAAATCCATGAACGACTTAAAAAATAAGGTTATTTTTCTAAATAAGAAAGTTAATAATTTATCTAGTAATTCATCCTCTTAGCAAGCATGCTCATGCACATCATCATCTTTATGTCAAGCATTCTAACATTAAACCTCACGAAAAGATTAATGGTCATTGCTTTTGTTGTGGTATCTTCGGCCACACGATTTATGATTGTGCTTTTAAAAGAAATCCAAGTGTTGTCATTTGTCATTTGATAAGAAAAGACACTTTGGATTCCTAGGCTAACTCACCCCCATGGACCCAAAGCCATTTGGGTACCAAAGGTTTCTTGTTCTTTTGTAAGGGGAGCTACCACACAAGGTTGAAAGAATTGAACATGCTGAAGATAACATGCTGAGAATTTAGGATGCTATTGATACAATTCAGCATGCTGCATTGTTGGGTATTCCTCATTTCATTGAGTTACAAACTTTATTTACAACTTTAGAGTGTCAGTTTATTATCTTGCATTGAGTTACAAACTTGGTATTCCTCATTTCATTGCCTCATTGTTTCTTTTGTTTTTACATGCAGGTAAAAAGAATGAAGTGTAAGGATCAGCATTTTGGAAAAAATTATCTTATGTATTTTTGAAACTTTGAATCTTTGAAACAATATAAATATTTGAATAGCACAATGTATTTCGAAATTACTTGTATACAATGGTTTCTTATGTGTGTGGATTTTAATGATGTGTGATTTCAAAAATTATTTTTAAGATTTCGTGTGAATTATCAAATTACTTATATGTGATTTCATGATTTAAGGATTGATCAGGTACACAATAATGAGCAATTGGTAGATTATGTTGGTAATTCCAACGGATATACCAACAAAAATTATTTGTTGGTCATACCAATGCTAGCGGATATTGTTGGTATTACCGATAGATATGTATCCGTTGGTATTATCAACAGATATATATCCATTGGTATTACCAACAGATATATTTCTGTTGGTAATATTGGCAGATATTTATCCGTTGGTAATACCAACAGAAACATATCTGTCGGTAATACCAACGAATATGTCTTCGTCGGTATTACAAACAAAATAAAATATCTGTTAGTAATACCGACAAATTAATTAAAATCTGTCGGTATTACCGAGGAGCCTTTTACCGATGGATTTTACCGATAGATACTCCGTCGGTAACAATATTACCGACGAATTTGGTCCATTGGTGATACCCTGTTTTCTTGTAGTGTTGGCAGCTCCATCCAATGGGCATTTTTTTGCCCGATGGGGACTCTCGGTCGCATGCCAGTCGATCGTCGATTGACCAACTATTCGACCGCGGCAATCTACCGCTTTTGGGCACACTTCGATCGACCGAATTGGCTACTGCTAATTTTTTGCTTCATTCGATCGACCGACCGGTCGACCAAACCTGGGCTAAGAGTTTTTCTTGGAGTTTTCTTCTTGCGCACTTCGCTTCCGGGTTCCGTTACCAAGTCTTGACTTGGATAATATTACAATTTGGCTTGGCATATATACCTAGAGACATATTACATGAATTCTATTTCTAACTCTAGATTTTCTACTCGATCTATGACGGAGCCATTTTTGTCGGTTCATGTTTTTCTCCGAACGAACTTGCCACGCATATTGTAACCTCAATCTGAGATCAAACACTTGATGAACTCATTAGAATAAGTTTGTTATCATCAAAATCAAGATGATGATCATGGTTGTAAACCATAGGCCAACACATTGGTATTCACATGATTGTGGTATTCATTCCACATTCAGTTTGCATAGGTTGGTAGGCTTCGGAGTACGGACGTGTACTCCGGCCAAATTTTGGGGTGTGATAGATGTTCTTTAATAATAATATTAAGAAAAATGTAAGTTACACAAAAATAGTTAATGCTATTGTTAAAATTAGATATAAAGAAAAACTGCACCAATTATGATTAAATAATATGATTAAGTTAGAAGACTAAATCTTAAAAATTCAACATGTAAATATATGTATATGAAAAATTTAATAAAATATCTATAATAATTATAATAATATATATTATAGATTGGCAAATGTACGTTAATCCATGTTTGAACGATGATATTAGTCCCTTATGTCATTATGTGTGCATACTTTGCTTCAAAGTCTATCATTTATTGTGTTTATACAAAAATTAGATTTCATAAATTTCAACTGAAAGCCTATAAAACACGTTCCTCGTATTAAAGGCTTGTTTTGCGTTAACACGACTATTCTATATTTATATTACCCAAATAGAAGGATAATAAGTCACTGAAAATAGAAATAATCTTTTGACTAAAACACTTGATCAACATGGATGCAAGGAGCTTTTTTCTAAGACTATTCACTATTTTTTTCTTCTTATCTATGTCATTGATTTCATCTCCAATAGTAGCGACTACTGAGATCGCTTCTACATCACCACTCTCGATATGATTTCAAAAATGTTTTTGATTTTGATTTTCGATCTCTTCGGACCTTGGTGGCTTATAACGGGCCTGAGGGACCTTACGGTTCTAACCCGTAGGCTCATTGTGACATTTCAATTTTCAACCAATAGGATGGGTTGGAGATCTTACTATTCAAAAATTTATATTTTGAAATCTCTCGATTCATTTCGGACTCATGATAATTTACCTTGAAACGGATTTCAAACTATTTAACAAAGTGAACTCTGAAAATGATACTTGATTTTTCTCTTTGCTATATGGTTTGGTTGCTTTCTAGTAGCTTTAGTTTCATTAAATCTACTAATGAAGTCTACTTATAAATTGAGAATGTTAATGAAAAGCTATGCTATCATGATGAAAATTGGAAAGTAAATGAAAAGTTTGGGAAAAAATTTATAGAATGCTGTATGATTTTGTTTTTGCAAAAATCATATTATAATACTTGAATATTCATGCATTAATGATGTCTCTATACTCATGATTAATTTTGCATGATAGATCTATGAAATTTCATTAGTAGGTAAAATTTCGATACTTAGGCAATTTCATGATGCTGATATTGAATAAAATTGGACTAGGATAAAATTCCTTATTAGAGACCTCATTTTGAATAAATCATTGTAAATATGTTTAGATACACATATGACATGATTCTAGGTGTTCAAACTTGAAAATTCATATGTAGATGAACAAATTCATTACTAGATCACTTTAGAGGACTTAAACTTGAAAAAGTTTGACCCAAGTCAACAAATTGACTTGGACACTTCATTTTAAGTCCAAACTTCATAAACATGTTTAGGAATAGGTAATGATAACATGCCAACGTTCAAATTTTCAATTTGTAAGCGTAATGAGGCATTTTCTGTCACGTCCCAAAAACCAAGTCACGCGACCGACCGAACTAGGGACAAGCACCCCGAAGCCTAGACCACATAACCACATCATGCATGTGAAATATCAACTCAGATTAACACAAACACAAATATTCAATTATAGAAGGTAGCAATCCACATACTAGACCAAATGCATAAAGCTACATAACTAAGGTTCAAGTGTTAATACTATACAAGGTTCACATGCTCGAAAACAAACTACATGACTCAACAAAGACTCGACTACACCAACGGGTTTCACAAGATCGCCACCAGAGTCTGTCGCCACCAACCGCGCCATACGTCAATGATCACTCTACAAAACAAGGCCAAGAAAAGAATAGTGAGTTCAAAAGAACTCAGTGAGTGACCGTTCGGCCATCACCAAGCTAAACCACATGAATAAATACATTAAATAATTTAATGCTCATTCAACTGATATGAAACATAACAATGATTTGCATTAGTCATCTCGTGCGCTACATGCACCACTCGGCCCGATCTGGCCCAAATGAACCAACCTCAAAATAGTCGCCTACAACTCGTAGGTTGCTCACTAGGCTGGCCACCCTAGCGAACTCCCTGCCTCGGTCTCACAGAGCTAGGAAGGACCTTTAGTATCAGTGCCCAAAACATGGTCGGGAAAGGCCCTCTGAATAATGCCACTCGGGTCAGTCGTCGGCGTGGCTCACCAACGTATATCTCGACCATGAATCAACTCGTGTGCACTGCACACCACTCGGCCATCACATGTACATCCACAAACATGCCCACTAAGTGGACTAATTTACATATCTATAAAGAGGTGGATTACTCGAGTAGATACGACATAATGTACATTTCTCAGTGCTCGCTCGGTAGCACCCACTCGGCCACCACTCTGCCCAATTCATTATTCACCGCCATATCACCCACCGTTAACACCTCAATAGTTTACCTTACCATTTTCTATTCAATGGAATTTAACATCCGTGGCAGGTCGTCATGTAGCGAAAATGCCAACGTTCTGTCGAATAGTTTCCGCACGACGTACCTTTCCGCCACCGCCATTTCTCGTTCGAAATCTCATCCGAACTCGCAAAAATTCCCAAACAAAGTAAAGGGATGCCATATCTGCCATATCTCATATTTCTATTTTACCCAAGCATCGCGGAAATTTCAGCCTGTAAGCCGAAATTTCAGCCCACTATAGTGTGACATTCCCTCATTTTCATCCGAGAGCATATACTCTCTCGCGAGGGTGGAAATAACCAATTAATATGATGTTCTTTTAGGTTCAACTAATAACATCCATGACAAGCCACGAGGTGACATCCCGGACTCGCAACTCGACCAATTCAACAAGCAAGCCGTAAATTTCAGCCTACTTTACCAGTCCGGTTACAACACGTACACAATTGAACATCACTCGATATGGTACTCACAATTCATACAATATCTTGTACATAAAGATCGATATACTACACTGGCAGTTTACAGCATGTATAAAATGAATCTAGCGCGTATAGAAATAACTTCGGCATGTATATCTTACCACAACATCAATTTTAGCCTAACTTATCATACTATGAAAAATTCAGATTAAAGCGTATGATATACTCCACAAATTTTCATACGAATGTATGCTAAGTGTTCATCAAACCATGTCATCTACGCATATAATTTCAGCATTTCAGTGTACTCACAATCTCAATAATATAAGCTAGAATATGAACATTGGACTTGCTTGGCCTACAAATTGTGTTACTATTATCAAAATGTGTATGGTGCACTTTTGGAAGTCTTCAGAATCAATCAAGATAAAGATGTCAATTGTGAGAGCACCAAATATTTTCATGCTTAATGATAAATGTGATACCATGGGAAATGGTCATCATGGATCAGCATAAACCAGCATGAACAATGATTCCTTATGAATTTTCCATTTTTCCATAATTTTTTCTTATCTTGGATGTAATTTCTTATTAACCTGCCACCTTCTTGATTTATATTGCAACAATACTTTTTTAAAAGCAGTACCATAATCAAATATCTCATGTATGTTTCTTTGAGCAAACAACACGGTCTTCCAAAAGTTATGCACTTTCTTAACCCAAATACAAAGATCAAATGTATTGACACCTGAAACATCCAAGTTCAATAGAACAATAGAAGTGCTCAAGGGCCAAAGCAGAGAAGCCCGAAAGGTCTTCACACATGCATCCGAACAACAAGAATTTCTCCATTAAACAAAGTCCAGATTGGTCACAGTAAAAATAAGAACTCCAGCACTAAATCCAACAACTAAATAAAGCCCCGAATATTTATATATACACCACACAAACCAAACAAACAATAAAACCAGTTCATCCTCACCAAGATCATTCTAATATGCGTCCCACATTCAAATAGCAAAAACGACATGCAATCAAAAAGGGGAAACAAAATGGAGGGGGAAAAATAAATAGCGGCACCAGATTTGACTTCCACTAGAGCCAAGATCGACCCATTCTCAAGAGAGAAATCAACATACTCAAACATAAACCTTCAATAAAATCACAGATTCTGTAAATCTATCACGAGGGAGAAACCCAATCTAACCACTCACTTGGGGAGGGAATCAAGGAGAAGAAGACGATGACGACGCCTCGCGATGACGGCAACCGGCGACGGCGAAGATCTGATCACAAGGGAGTAGCGCCTCCTCCCTCTTGTCTTGGGCGACGTTTGGCTCTTCCTAGAGCAGTCCCATCGACCAAGGCCACATATGCAATTATATTATTTTTTTGAAATTTACCTATTTGCCCCTCTTGACTTAAGTGAACCATATATCGGTCTCTACTATCTTGGCTCCCCACCATGGATTTCTAACCAACTCCTTTATAGATAATGTGTTTCCCTTTGAATACAACCGAGGACTCACTTCTCAACTCTTTGAGATTGCTTCACACCTATTCTCCTATGCAAAACACAATTCTATAAAGGAAACCCTAAGTTATTTAACCTAGCACACCTAACAAGATAACAATGGAAACCTAGTTTAGTAACAAGAAAAATAACAACAAATGAGCTAATAATTAAACCACACAAGTGAGCTCTCTTGCAAAGTCTTCAAAGCCTCCAACTCGTGAAGATGTAGAGCTCGAAGTGAAGCCGGAGATGAGGCAAAAAGAATGCTTCGAGTTGATGAACGATCGTCGAGGCTTGCGCGATGAAATCCACTTGGGATGGCTCAAAAACACTCTAGGAGATCTTCAATGAATGGCTAAGAGGCTCTTAGAAGGCTGCTGAGGGGTATTTATAACCCCTCACTTGGCAGCTCCACCCAACGGGCATTTTTTTGCCCATGGGGACTCCCGGTCACTTGTCGGCCGATTGTTGATCGACCGACTGATCGACCGCCCAAGCAACCACGGTAATCTTCCACGTTTGGGCACACTTCGGTCGACCAAATTGGCTACTGCCAATTTTTGGCTTCATTCGGTCCACCAAACCTGGGCTAAGACTATTTCTTGGAGTTTTCTTCTTGCGCGCTTTGCTTCCGGGTTCTGTTACCAAGTCTTGACTTGGATAATATTAGAATTAGGCTTGGGATATATACCTAGAGACATATTACATGAATTCTATTTATAACTCTAGATTTTCTACTCGATCTATGACGGAGACATTTTTGTCGATTCTTGTTTTTCACCGAATGAACTTCCCACGCATATCGTAACCTCAACCTAAGATCAAACACTTGATGAACTCATTAGAATAAGTTTGTTATCATCAAAATCAAGATGATGACCAAGGTTGAAAACCTTAGGCCAACACATTGGTATTCACATGATTGTGGTTTTCATTCCACATTCAGTTTGCATAGGTTGGTAGGCTTCGGAGTACGGACGTGTACTCCGACCGAATTTTGGGGTGTGAAAGATGTTCTTTAATAATAATATTAAGAATAATGTAAGTTACACAAAAATAGTTAATGCTATTTTTTATATCATATATAAAGAAAAACCGCACCAATTATGATTAAATAATATGATTAATTTAGAAGACTAAATCTTAAAAATTTGACATTTAAATATATGCATATGAAAACTTTAATAAAATATCTATAATAATTATAATAACATATATTCTAGATTGGCTAATGTATGTTAATCCATGTTTGAACGATGATATTATTCCCTTATGTCATTATGTGTGCATACTTTGCTTCAAAGTCTATCATTTATTGTGTTTATACAAAAATTAGATTTCATAAATTTCAACTGAAAGCCTATAAAACACGTTCCAATTATGATAGTCTTTATACTCCGACCGGTCACGTGACCGTGGATTTTGGGGCGTGATAGATGTTCTTTAATAATAATATTAAGAATAATGCAAGTTACACAAAAGTAGTTAATTCTATTATTCAAATCATATATAAAGAAAAACTGCACCAATTATGATTAAATAATATGATTAAGTTAGAAGACTAAATCTTAAAAATTCAACATGTAAATATATGCATATGAAAAATTTAATAAAATATCTATAATAATATAATAACATATATTCTAGATTGGCAAATGTGTGTTAATCCATGTTTGAATAGTGGTATTATTCCCTTATCTTATTATGTGTGCATACTTTGCTTCAAAGTCTATCATTTATTGTGTTTGTACAAAAATTAGATTTCATAAATTTTAACTGAAAGCCTATAAAACACGTTCCTGGTATTATAGGCTTGCTTTGCGTTAACACAACTATTCTATATTTACATTACCCAAATAGAGGGATATTGAGTCATTGAAAATAGAAATAATCTTTTGACTAAAACACTTGATCAACATGGATGCAAGGAGCCTTTTTCTAAGTCTATTCACTATTCTTTTCTTCTTATCTATGTCACTCATTTCATCTCCAGTAGTAGCGACTTGTGAGATCGCTCCTACATCACCAACAAATTCTGATGAGTTGATTTTACAAATTCCCGATTATGAGATGGATGTCCAGAGACATTAATCCATTCTTCAGGACGAAAAAAACATAACCTGTAACGTGATGATCAATCATAGATATCAAACAGTATCAAAAAAATCTCAACAACCAATATTTATTCTACACAATTCAGAGATATCAGATAGTACCAAAAAATTTCAATTGGAAAAAATCACATAAGCAATAGTTGACTTCATTCCCTCTTAATGTAGTGAATTATTCTAAGTGAAATTTTTTCTGTGGGGCTAATAAAGAACAAGTTAAATATAAACAAATAAAATAAATTCAATGGCCGATTCAGTAACTCCTATTTCGAAATCTCATCATATCCTACATGAAATTAAAGCTTCATAAATTATAATTAAGTAGTTTATCTTGATTGGAGAGGTAGCCCCGCAAACCCAACAAGCATGGGGCATAGGAGCTGCTCTCACCTAGCACAAAGAATATCAGAATAAATTTGAATATAACATGCAAACATAAAAAGAGAATAAATGAATGGACAATAATATTTTAAAATTTGTAGCAATATTCAAAGTTTAAGGACATACCAAAAATAAATGGTAATCAACATAAATGTCCACCTGGGTAACATTAAAAGAGATAACATACTAGATCTTTCAGAGATGTAAAAGATACGTCTTTCTAAAGAAAAAAAAAATTAGGAAATTAAGAAAGTTTTATTGAGCAGTTCAAAATAGTTAAAAACACTTTACCCAAAATGTACACACCATTGAATTCAATAGTTCGTACTTTAAAATGTAAAGGTTTTGCATTGGGTGCATCTCCAATTTCAGACTTCTCCTGCAAAAGTCATCAAGTAAAAAAAAAAGAAAATGGATCAATAACAAGAATGTAACCTGCAATAAATGGCACATTGCTCCAGAATATTAGATGGAAAAGTGAACAAATACTTATGTGTGAGTAGCTGCATCAAGTAAGACCGGATGACATACAAGTGATCTTCATAATTATCAAATTAGCACAATGAACATTGTCCCATAATCACAATAAGCACTCTTCAATTGAAAAAAAAAAAACTACAATAAAATAGTCCATGTGCAAAGAAATATTTTGTTGCCACCCAATGATTATACATAATTCCTTGCTCCTCAGAATCAAACATATGGTTAGAGAGTTTTACTAGCTAATTGATTTAGAACTCTAATAATTGATATTAAATAAGCACCTAAAATTTTAAAATGAATGAATGAACGAAAAAAAAAAAGAGAGAGGGAGAGAAAAAAAGTAGCCATCATGCTTTACATCGCAGTTAGTGGTATCTTCAAGAATATTAAGTAGAAAACCTACTCAACTGTAATAGAATAGTGTTGTCAGACTCAAGTTACACCTTTGGAAATAAAAAAACAAGCCAAGTAACTTAACTTCCACAACAGATAGCACTATAATAGGAGACAAATGTACCTCGAGCAATTCAAACATTGCTTTAATATCTATAAGGCACTGCCTTGTCTCTCGATACACACTTCAAAGGAAATTTAGAGGCAAAGAAAGCTGGAAGAGAAGCCCATTAACCATAACCTGAAAAGAAATAGAAAATATGAACTATTAGAATAAATTGTCTAGAGAGAACATATGTGAGTGAAACAAGTGATATAGAAAAAAGAACTTAAAATCAGATCCTAAATATGTAGATGTTCAAATTCAAAGAGAAAAGAATTAGTTATAGGAACATAAAAGGCATTAAAAACTATAGCTGATCATTAGTCAACTCTGGAACTACATATTTATTGTTACTATCAGCACCGTAAGCATGAAATAGAATCAGACTAATAATTAGATTTTGATGAAGAGATCAACAAGTCTCCTTAGTCTCAAGCTTCCCAATTTCTATTCTCTAGAGTTAGTGTTGAGTGCTTATTCAGTTAGTGGGAGGAAGAGAACAGAGAGTGTCAGAAGGAGACTTAGAGAAGTAATAGGTTTTGTATGCCTTTTAGAAGATAAGGCCTCCAAGGAAAATCAGTGGCATACAATTTGGTTTAGATTAGTTACAATCAAAACTTAGAAGAAACAATAAATTCAGGACTAGTCAATCAAAACTTAGAAGAAACAACAAATTCAGGTTTATGGTCTGTGCATACTAGTGAAGTGCATAAGTTGCTTGTCCAAGAGGGGGATGCTAGAATACAAGACATAAATTGAGTTCTCCATGTAAAATAATTGTGACCCACTATTAAAGTTACTTCAATTATACCCTTATTTTATTAAAAAGTCTTATGCCCTTTTATTTGAGAAAGGATGCAATTTAAAATATAGGAGTGTAATTTCAAATGAAGGGGTATGTATGTGGCTTTTTAAAAGGGTGCAATAAGTGGATATGTGTCTTTTGAAGAGTTATTCCATCATTCTATAAATATCATCTTCTTTGATGGAAAGAAGATGTAAGTTTTTTGTGAAAATAAGTGAAGGCAAGAGGGTCTCTAGTTTACAAGTGAAGTTTGTGATTCCCATTAATTCCAAACATTGTGGTCTTGGATAGACTACAAAAAGTTTCGACACATGTTGGTGCTTGGACGCACGGTATCATACTATGGCCAGAGGTATGTTCTTGGTGTTCTTCCACATTTAATTATTAATGTAGTATTTCCTACATTTGGTATCAGAGCATTAAAATCTCTGGTCTAGTTATTTATGAAATTTCGAATTTGGTGCTACTGCTTGTCCTGTAGCCGGAGCCACGAATCATAGCCATGATGGGTGGCATGCATGCATGCATACGGCATTGTTGTCCATGTGTGCATCTGGGGATGCTCTTCCAGTGAGGTCGACGTACTTGACGACGTGGTCGATGTCTTCTTCTCACAATCGACATTCTGGTGCAGTCTATTTGGTGGACATAAAGCCGACGGCTAATTGTCCATGAGGAGAGGCTGCTTGTGTCAACATGCACACAGAGAAGAGTCAAGGACGAGCGGCTTCAGCGTAAGAGAAGATCTTCTTGTTGGCCTAAGGTTTTCAACCTTGGTCTTAATCTTGGTGTTGATGATAACAAACATGGAACTAATGAATTCATGGAGAAATATTTTCAGGTTCTAAGTCGGTTAGCGCATGACATCCCCGATCGAAAAAATCGAAAAAATTAGAAAAATAGGAGAAAATAGACAAGTATAGGTTGGGTCTCAACCTTACATATGCTTACTCACGGCCATGACTGAATAACCAATCAAATAATTCTCGTTAGGATTGTTCTTCTTTCATGCAGTAGGTTGGTTGATGACGAAAATGTTTTATCATCTAAAGCTCTCAGCTAAGTCAAAGTTGGTCCTCTAAAGTTCTCAGCTTACGTCCAAGAAATCTTTACAGAGTAGTCATCAATATCCATGCTAAGTAAAAAAGAGGGGGCAATCAGCGTACTAGGAATTGTTGTCTAGATAACCAAGGAGAAAAATAAGATTGAATGATCTTATAGTCATGTCTATCATGAAATTTGGGTAAATAGCTGAAAGGTTGAGACTACACCTTTAATTGAGAAGGTCCATGCTATGCAAGCTAAATTTTAGTAGGACATCTCATTTTAGGTGTGGAATATGTTCCGAAGATCTTGATTTCAGTTCTTTAATATCAAACACGTGTTTATCTCTTTCTTGATTACTTTCTCTAATCAATAGCATCATCACAACATCCTTTAAATTGTGTTTATTTATGTGTATCGGGAACTGTTGCTTGTTTTCTTCTATATATTCTTGATTATATAGTTTAGAGTTAGATTAAGAAAACGGAAGCAATTGAGTAACTAGGCAATAGACACACAGGTTTATTGTGTGTGAAGAATGTGATCAGGTTTAGTTCTGAAATGTTTAAATTTATATTTATTGAGTTATGTTTTAAAGTTTAAACCTATGTTTATTGAAAAATAAACAAAATTTAATGTTATATATTGGTCGACATCACTAATCACATTATATATGTAGATGTCGCGAGCCCCAGACTATCGTTCTAGGGCTCATCGAGCAAGACTAGCTTCGCTGCCGCCGTCCCCCGAGATAGCTCCGAACCCTACCACCACAACCGAGACATCAGGACCTTCAACGTCTGCAGTTCCACCACCACCACCATCGGCCTCAGAGGCTCAAAGTCGTCGAAGGCCTCGTGGGCCTAATCGGGGGCTTATGTACCATCATCGACCGACTAGCGTCGGCGAATATCGCTGCACGGTCTAAAGTAAGTATGAAAGTTTATTTATTATACTTGTTAATTAATTATTGCTACTTATGTTGTTATACTTGAGTTGTAGATTCGAGCAGGACGATGTTGCACGTAGTATCACTGCTATTATCAAGAGCTTCTTCTGGGAGCCGTGGCGTTCATGGACCCATGTCTTGGATCATAATCGAGATTTATTATGGTCCGAATTCGAGGTACGTAGTTTATTAATTTTTGATATTGTAACTAATTAATACGTGGACTCAAATGTTATTATGTTTGTTGGATTTTATACCATGAAGTATCAAAATATTTTGATACTATAGCAAAGCCCACGCTAATATTTCTATTTAATTCAACTGTGTATTAACTGAATCATGAACTGTAATTAAGTGGATTCTTTGTTTTCTTTTCATTCTATTTCATGTACCTTTCTACTGAGTGGTAGTGGGAACTGAGTTCGAAATAGAAGTTGACATGGTACAGAATCATTGAGGAATTTAGAGGGTTTAGAAAGCATAGGTTGATAGGGTCAATCCTAGTACACTGATAAAATTGCTTTACTGTAATTTAGCGTATGTGTTATTTTAACGTGGCTTCTTTTATCTAAAGCTTTACTATAATTTATAATGGAGCAGTACATTTCACCTTCTTGTAATGAAGGTGGCTTGCTGCTTCCCTTGTTAGGAGGGGAAGCTGTGATTGGAAAAAAAAGAGAGACAAGGAAGAACAGGGCCCATTCTAGCCAACAATTTTCTTTGGTCTACCAAACACAGAGAGGGACACCACTTGCTTTACTCTTGCCTCTTTAATCATATGCACATTGGACCCAAACTTTGAAGTTTCATTCAACTGGAAGGGGTTTCATCATTGCAGCATCCACTGCTTTATTTACCATGTGCTCTTGTAGACCCACCGAGAGGATCAAGTTCATAGATGAACAGATTATGTTGGCCTTCTTACAAGTTACAAGGAATTCTCTTGATAACTAGCAATACATGCTTGTAAATATTTTATAACAATCCCTACTATATTTTTTCTTAATCCATTTCAGCAACAATCCTACTACTTCTGTTTGATATCAGTTCACAGCCCACACTAATGTGTTGTATTAGAGCTGAGAACTTTTATATATGAGAACTCTTGCCAATGTATATTTCTAGCATCTACTTTTGCTCACTACAAGAAATACTACATTTCCTGGGGGCCGCGACCCCGATTAAAACTAGCCAAGGCCCCCAATAAAACCTTTTAGTGAGGGCCTCCCTGCCCCCAAATGTCATCAAGAAATCTGACCTTTACTGAAGGTTAGCGAGTGGCCCCCGTAAAATATATCTTTTCCGAGGGGCCGCGGCACCCGGGAAATATATCTTTCCTAGGTCCGCGGCCCCCGGGAAAAGTATCTTTTGTCGAGAGCCGACATCCTCAGGAATGATACTACATTACGCAAAACATTAAGAAAGTCTAATTGCGAAGGAAAATAGTGAACTAACTTAAAACACTTCATTTTGTTCATTCATCTAACAATAGAACACTAGTTTCTTGAAACAGGCTCAAAGATTTGAAACACCGGATGAACATAAATAAGCAAGGAAAGAATCATGAGATGCCAAGTATATTAATGTCATGTCCCGACTCAGGGTACGCGTGACCGGCCAGGGTACGAGTCAGTACCCCGAAGCTTACCCTATCCACTGACCAACAATTCATAGAACAATAACCACAGTAACATCAAGTCGAAAACAAAAGCAAGAATACCAACTTTATTAACTGTTCGAAATCAGTTTAATCAGACCATGTTCTAAATCATCACAAGTTTTAAATAATATCCAAAGGTTTTCCAAATAAAACATCTAAAAGTTTTTACAGAAATAATATAGTGCATACATGATACACCAACTCTATTAGACACGACTACGACTAACAACTGCCAGCTATGAGATCTGCACCCACGCCTGCTCTCCAGCACGCCATGCCACCAAGCCGTACCTCACTGGTCGGGCTCTACAAAACAACAATAAAGGAAACTGAGAGTTCACGAGGAACTCAGTGAGCAGTTCTTTCGAACCTCCACTCAAAACCTCGGCAATAACATATATAAGGAATTTATATAAAATCACATCTCATAAGTAATAAGTTAGTCAATACAGAGGAATGGATGAACCGGCCTCTCGGGCCCATATCCATGATAATAGCTCGGCCAATAATGGCCTAAAATATATATGGAAGGTTCAATTCTTCCTTCTATGTAACCCGGCCGGTCGGCCTACTCAAACCAGCCCCTACGAGTTTCTCAATTAGGAACCTTTATAATTCGGATCCGTCAAGTAGGATGGCCACTAGCTTCAAAGATCCTCCAGGTTAGGGATAGCTAGTCCCACCCACTCGGGTCTACCGTCAGCGTGGCCCACTGACGAAATCTCAAGACCCTCCGCCACTCGGGTCTAACACCTAGCGGGCCCGCTGGTGTAATCTCAAGACCCTATAAACCGCTGAGTCATGTGATAGCCATTCGGCTAATGACACTTCTCAGTAGACCATCTGAACCACAACCAGAACCCGGTTGTGCAAGTTTTCCTATATTTTGTTTTCCGGGCATTGCCCATGTCCGACCCTACTCCTAGGGTCATATTGTTTCCCTAGGTAGAACCTAGTAAGTGTATCTTTTATCTAGGTTAAATGTCACCACTAGATATCTAAACCATTCTTTCAAGATTGATCGAACTTGCCGACTATAGAAGAGCACTCGGCTTACCATTGTCAACGGCAGTTACCAAATTTAATCATGAGTAACAACATCATGAGGAAACCGAATTAAAGAGGTAAATAATTCATTGATTAAACCAATAAGGAACATGCAATAAACATAGCAACAATTTAACATGATATAAGAAATTTAATGAAACCTTTCCTTGGATGCATGTACCATAACCATCATGTCCATATGGGCATTAGCAAGAACATTTCCATACTCATGAGAATGTAGATTAAAATTGCTATCAATTAACAAGATGAACAGTAAACATATAATTTAAATTGAACCTAACATTAAGCATGAAAGTGAGAATTTAGACGACATAACGTGAGATCCAGCGAATCGATTTGAATAGCCCCAAATTCCATCCCCTTTCCACGGCTCGGCCGACTCAAGTAAGGTAATAACCTGCTAGGCTGAACCCCCCTAGGGGTGGTAAACATGATTGCGGCGTCAACACGAATATCGATCCAAAAGTCTAAAACATATCGAACACAAGACAATATGCGGGTTGCAAGACGAGCGAGGAAATTGGGGAAAATTTCGGCATGACCTTTCCCCTTTTTCCTCTACTCGGCCAGCCCTCAAAAAGGAGAAATCAACATGTTTTAAAACACAAGATCACAGTATAAACAACAATTAAAGTTCTAACAAGAAGAAAATCGTCGATCGGCAACACTCGCGAAGGAAAACCCGATTCCAAAACTTGTAGGGCCGGCCACCCGCTTCCCATCAAAAACTACACTAACCACTCACCTTGATCGGATCACGATGAAGCCTTGATGAAGACGAGCTCCAATCTCCTTGAGCGTCGACGTGAACTTGGCGCCGACAAGTTCTCCCCTCTCTTCCTCTCTCTCCCTTTTGCTCGGGCTGCGTGCGACTCTCTCCTTGAGCCGCACGGCTGGCTTGGGTGAGGGGTTTTATCTCCCCTCATCCAATGACTCATTTACCCCTCATTCACTTACTCACCCCTCTATGCGACTCCACCTAACCCGGTTCGAGTCCCGACTCTATCCGTGGACTAAACTCATACCAAACTTGAGTCAAACAATATGTTCATCCACTCGAACACTAACACTTTGATATGACATAAATAAATTTTACCTGCTATTCGAGGCGATCACGCTACTCGACCCGGCTAGCTCATGACTCGATGGGCTGCACCATGAGAAATTTTATATTAGGAAACTCCGGGTATTACAACCTTCCCCCCTTAAGGGAAATTCATCCTCGGATTTTGTTGGGTTACAAGGACTTACCGACTCTTCAAACAAGGAAGGATAGCGCTCTCTCATGTCCCGCTCTACCTCCCAAGTGGCCTCTTGCCCGGAGTGGTGCTCCCACCTAACTTTTACCAAGGGAATCTCCTTGGACCTCAGCTTGCTGATCTGCCTGCCAAGTATCTCCACTGGCCTCTCCTCATACGAGACCGCCATGTCCACCACAACCACAATCGGCTCTATCACATGGGATTCATCCTTCACATACCTCCAGAGCATCGACACCTGGAAAACTAGATGAACTCTGCTCAGACGAGGAGGCAAGGCTAGTTCGTAAGCCACCATGCCCCTTTGCTTGAGAATAGGGAAAGGCCCAATGAACCTAGGGCTCAACTTTCCTTTCTTCCCAAATCGGAGCACCCCTTTCATAAGAGAAACCTTGAGGAATACCATGTCGCCCTTAGCGAACTTCAACTCTCTGGCTTTCTTATCGGTATACATTTTCTGGCGACTCTGAGCCGCCAACAACCTTTCTTTTATCAACTGCACCTTCTTCACCGCCTCCTCAACCAAGTCCGGACCAACCAGGAGAGTCTCTCCTATCTCAAACCGGCCCACAGGAGACCTATACTGCCGCCCGTATAATGCCTCAAAGGGAGCCATGCCAATGCTACTGCGATAACTATTGTTGTAGGCGAACTCAATCAACTGCAAGTGTTTCTCCTAACTGCCTGCTAGGTCCAAAACACAGGCCCTCAGCATATCTTCCAAGGTTTGGATGGTTCTCTCAGACTGTCCGTCTGTCTGCGGATGGAAAGCCGTGTTGAAACGCACTTAAGTGCCCAAGGCATCTTGGAAGGACTGCCAAAACTGGGCTGTGAACTGGGTACCTCGATCTGATATGATCATCACTAGGGGTACCATGGTAAGCCATAATCCTGTCTAGAAATAGTCGGGCGTACTGTTCCGCAGAAAAGGAAGTCTTCAATGGAATGAAGTGCGCAGTCTTGGTCAACCAGTCCACTACCACCCAAATGGAGTCAAAGTCGCCTTTTGACTTAGGCAACCCGGTCACCAGGTCCATGGTGATTTTCTCCCACTTCCACTCAAGCACTTCGAGGTTTTACAGCAGTCCCTCGAGCTTCAGATGTTCGGCCTTTACCTGCTGGCAGACCAGACATTTGGATACAAACTCTGCTACCTCTCTTTTCATGCCCTTCCACTAGTAGTGCTGCCTTAAATCTCGGTACATTTTTGTGGCCCCTGGATGCATTGTATAAGTGGAACGATGACCTCACTCCAGGACTTGTCTGCGCACAACTGCCATATCTGGCACCACAATTCGATCTTTGAACCACAGCACACCCTCTCTGTCCAATCTGAACCCATTCTCTGCATCGCCTCTCTGCTCTAAGTCCTTCGTCAGCGCACAAAAGGCGTCCTCTCCCTGTGCGGCACGCAACATACCCACCAGTGTAGATTGTACCCGCAGGTGTGCCACCAGGGCAACTAAAGCTAACACTGTCAAGGCACAACTCCAGCTCTCGAGGTAAAGGCCACTGCTTGATTTCCAGATGAGCCAAACTGCCCATGGATTTTCTGCTTAGAGTGTCTGCTACCACATTGGCTTTCCCCGGGTGGTACATAATGGTGCAGTCATAATCTTTTAGGAGCTCCAGCCACCTCCTCTGCCTGAGGTTCAACTCCTTTTGGGTAAGCAAGTACTACTCTTGTGATCCGTATAGATCTCGCAAGTCTCCCCGTACAGATAGTGCTGCCAGAACTTCAGTGCAAAAACCACCGCCGCTAGCTCTAGGTCATGCGTCGGATAGTTCTTTTCATAAACCTTCAGTTGACGGGACGCATAAGCTATGACTCTACCAAACTGCATCAAAACGCAGCCTAGGCCAACCCGAGAGGCATCACAGTAAACCACAAACCCTCCTGAGCCGGAAGGTACGGCCAATACGGGTGCCGACGTCAAGCATTCCTTGAGCTTCTGAAAGCTCGCCTCACACTTGCCATCCCAATCAAATTTGACCTTTTTCTGGGTCAACCGAGTCAAAGGGGCTGCAATCCTGGAGATCTTCTCTACGAACTTTTGATAGTACCCGACCAACCCAAGAAAACTACAGACCTCAGTTACGTTGGTTGGCCGCCTCAAGTTCTGCACCACCTCCACCTTTGCAGGGTAAACCCTTATCCCTTCCTTGGACACCACATGGCCCAAGAACCCCACACTTTCCAACTAGAATTTACACTTGGAGAATTTAGCAAATAACCGGTGCTCTCTAAGGGTTTCCAGGATCATCCTCAAGTGTTCGGAGTGTTCCTCCTCACTCTTGGAGTATACCAAGATGTCGTCAATGAAGACAATCACAAAACCATCTAGGTACTCCTTGAATACCCTGTTTATCATGTCGATGAAGGCAGCAAGTGCATTAGTCAGGCCAAAAGACATCATTAGGAACTCGTAGTGTCCATAGCGAGTCCTGAAGGCAGTTATAGGTACATCGCAGTCTCGGATTCTCAGCCGGTGGTATCCGGACCTTAAGTCTATCTTCGAAAACTATCGTGCACCCTGCAGTTGGACAAATAAATCGTCTATCCTCAACAATGGATAACGATTCTTAACTGTCACCTTGCTCAGCTGCCTATAGTCGATGCACATGCACATCGACCCATCCTTCTTCTTCACGAAGAGTACCGGGGCACCCCACGGTGAGACACTCGGCCAGATGAAACCAAGGTCCACTATCTCCTGCAGTTGCACTTTCAGCTCCCTGAGTTTGGCTGGCGCCATCCTATTGGGTGGGATGGAGATCGACTTTACCCTGGGCTGCAGATTAATGTAGAAATCCACTTCCCTCCTGGGCGGCAATCCCGGCAGCTCCTCGGGAAATACATCGGGGAACTCGCAGACTACCTGAGTACCACTGATATCCCCTGCCGCATCTCCCTATTCCTCTGCCACAGATACAAAGGCTATAAAGGATTGGCACCCCCCCTGAAGTAGTTTACTAGCCTTAAGGGTTGAGATGACCCCAATCGGCTCGCTTCTTTCCTCTCCTTATAAGGTGAACTGTGGCAACCCGAGCTTGTTGAACATGACTATCTTAGCCCTATACTCCAGCAACGCAAAGTGCTCTGCCAGCCAATCCATGCCGAGAAAGACATCAACTTCAAGCGTGGGCTGGAGTGTCAAATCTGCCCCCAACGCATGGCCGCAGATGATCACTTCGTAGTCTTGAAAAATTGATTTGGCTAAGATTGCCTCGCCCGTAGGCGTTGATACTAGAAATGGCCCATCGAGTAAAGAAGGTGCTGCATGTAATTCAGCCGCAAATTTGGTAGACACAAATTTGGCAGCCGCAAGAATGGTGAGTTCAAAAGAACTCAGTTAGTGGTCGTTCGGCCATCACCAACCTAAACCACATGAAAAAATACATTAAATAATTTAATGCTCATTCAACTGATATGAAACATAACAATGATTTGGATTAGTCATCTCGTGCGCTACATGCACCACTCGGCCCGATCCGGCCCAAATGAACCAACCTCAAAATAATCGCCTACAACTCGCAGGTTGCTCACTAGGCTGGCCACCCTAGCGAACTCCCTGCCTCGGGCTCATTGAGCTAGGAAGGACCTCTAGTATCAGTGCCCAAAACTCGGTCGGGGAAGGCCCTCCGAATAATGCCACTCGGGTCAGTCGTCGGCGTGGCTCACCGACGTATATCTCGACCCTGAATCAACTCGTGCGCACTGAACACCACTCGACCATCACATGTACATCCACAAACATGCCCACTAAGTGGACTAATTTACATATCTATAAAGAGGTGGATTACTCGAGTAGATACGATATAATGTACATTTCTCAGTGCTCGCTCAGTAGCACCCGCTCGGCCACCACTCTGCCCAATTCATTATTCACCGCCATATCACCCAACGTTCACACCTCAATAGTTTACCTTGCCATTTTCTATTCAATGGAATTTAACATCCGTGGCAGGTCGTCATGTAGCAAAAATGCCAACATACTGTCGAATAGTTTCCGCACGACGTACATTTCCGCCACCGCCATTTCTCGTTCGAAATCTCATCCGAACTCGCAAAAATTCCCAAACAAAGTAAAGGGATGCTATATCTGCCATATCTCAAATTTCTATTTTACGCAAGCATCGTGCAAATTTTAGCCCAGTATAGTGTGACTTTCCTTCATTTTCATCCGAGAGCTTATACTCTCTCGCGATGGTGGAAATAACCAATTAACCTGATGTTCTTTTAGATTCAGCTAATAACATCCACGACAAGCCACAAGGTGACATCCCGGACTCGCAACTCGACCAATTCAACAAGCAAGCCATAAATTTCAGCCTACTTAACCAGTCCGGTTACAACACGTACACAATTGAACATCACTCGATATGGTACTCACAATTCATACAATATCTTGTACATAAAGATCAATATACTACACTGGCAGTTTACAGCATGTATATAATGAATCTAGCGCGTATAGAAATAACTTCGGCATGTATATCTTACCACAACATCAATTTCAGCCTAACTTATCATACTATGAAAAATTCAGATTAAAGCGTATGATATACTCCACAAATTTTCATATGAATGTATGCTAAGTGTTCATCAAACCATGTCATCTACGCATATAATTTCAGCATTTCAGTGTACTCACAATCTCAAGAATATAAGCCAGAACATGAACATTGGACTTGCTTGGCCTACAAATTGTGTTACTAATATCAAAATGTGTATGTTGTACATTTGGAAGTCTTCATAATCGATCAAGATAAAGATGTCAATTGTGAGAGCACCAAATATTTTCATGCTTAATGATAAATGTGATACCATGGGAAATGGTCATCATGGATCAGCATAAACAAGCATGAACGATGATTCCTTATGAATTTTCCATTTTTCCATAATTTTTATTATCTTGGATGTAATTTCTTATTAACCTGCCACCTTCTTGATTTATATTGCAACAATACTTTTTTAAAAGTAGTACCATAATCAAATATCTCATGTATGTTTCTTTGACCAAACAACACGGTCTTCCAAAAGTTATGCACTTTCTTAACCCAAATACAAAGATCAAATGTATTGACACCTGAAACATCCAAGTTCAATAGAACAATAGAAGTGCTCAAGGGCCAAAGCAGAGAAGCCCGGAAGGGTTTCACACATGCATCCGAACAACACGAATTTCTCCATTAAACAAAGTCCAGATTGGTTACAGTAAAAATAAGAACTCCAGCACTAAATGCAACAACTAAATAAAGCCCCCAATATTTATATATACACCACACAAACCAAACAAACAACAAAACCAGTTCATCCTCGCCAAGATCATTCTAATATGCGTCCCACATTCAAATAGCTAAAACGACAAGCAATCAAAAAGGGGAAACAAAATGGAGGGGGAAAATAAATAGCGGTACCTGATTTGACTTCCACTAGAGCCAAGATCGATCCTTTCCCGAGAGAGAAATCAACATACTCAAACATAAACCCTCGAAAAAATCGCAGATTCTATAAATCTATCACGAGGAAGAAACCCAATCTAACCACTCACTTGGAGAGGGAATCAAGGAGAAGAAGACGATGACGACGCCTCGCGATGACGGCAACCGGCGACGGCGAAGATCCGATCACAAGGGAGTAGCGCCTCCTCCCTCTTGTCTTGGGCGACGTTTGGCTCTTCCTAGAGCAGTCCCGTCGACCAAGGCCACATATGCAATTATATTATTTTTTTTGAAATTTACCTATTTGCCCCTCTTGACTTAAGTGAACCATATATTGGTCTATACACGTCCAAATCGAGTTCCAAACGGACCCCCGGACTCGACTCGAGTCCAACTCACATCAAATCTCCAAACCAACTTAAGTAACATAATTTTACTCACGCATAAGGTTTGTATTTTAATTTGCGCCTTCCAACGATTTACTCGGCCTCCTCCGACGCACATCTCGGATTTGCCGTGGATGCCAAAATAAATTAGTTAAAATTTTAAATTTTAATTATTTTTTTCGCGGGCATTACATTTTCTATTTTCAATGAGTCATTCAAATTTTGTAGATCTATATTTTTCTTTTATAAGGAATTTTTATCATTTTCTAGAAGTTCAACCTTCATTCTTGACTCATTACAAGAAAGCAAAAGATCATCATTATCTTGTTCTAGCATTTTATTTTCCTTTTTAAGTGCCTAGAATCTTTTTCTAACACTACTAAATTCTTCATACATATGCTCAATTTCATTTTCTAATTCTACTTGTGTAAAGATATTACCACCTATAGTAATAGTGGGTACCTCATTATCCTTCATCATGAAACAAAGGTTTGCATTCTCCCTTGAGCTTTCTTCCCCACTTGAAGGTGGTGATGACTCGCTTACATCGCAAGTAGCCATTAGTGCTTTCTTCTTCATCCTTTTTCTTTTATCTGTCTTTGAGGATGATGAGGAGGTGAGGTTGGTCTTAGGACAATCGCCCTCCAAGTGTCCGGGCTTGTTGCATTGGAAGCACATGATTCTATTTTTGCCCTTCTTCTTCTTGAGAGGCTTTCCCGTTAGCTCCATAAACATCCGTCCGAGATGAATCATATCTTCGTGGTACTCGGATCCTTTTTTCTCCGATGATGATGATGTCCTATCACCAAATGATGCTTTTAAGGCAATATTCTTGCCTTTGGGGGCATCTTCCTCATCGGTCATGAGGGAACCAATGAGTTCGGTGATCTTCATGGTGCCAAGATTCGTGCCCTCCATGATAGCAACCCCCTTTGGCTCCCATGCTTTGGGAAGTGATCGAAGAAACTTCCTCACTTTTTCTTATTCTTGTATGACCCTTCCAAGGTTAGTTAAAGCATTTGAAATGGGCATACATTTGATCTATGTTCTCATGAGTATGCATTTTAAAGAGTTCATAGTCATGCATAAGCAAATTTGTTTTGGACTCTTTAACTTGGGAAGTTCCCTCATGGGTAATTTCTAAAACTTGCCAAATATCAAAAACAAATTTACAACATGATATTCTATTGAACTCATTTATAGATAAACCATAATGTAATGCATTCACTGCTTTGGCAATTGAATTAAACAATTTAATCTCTTCTCGAGACCAATCATCCATGTTCTTGGAGGGTAGCTCATAATTAACATGAATAGTTCTCCAAGCATCTAATCCTAGGGATTGCCAGAAAATACTCATCCTAGTTTTTCAATAGGGATAATTGTTTCCATCAAAAAGAGGTGGTGCATGAGTTGAAAACCCTTGACCTAGTGTGATACTAGAATCCATAAGTCTAGGTTACATGGTTAGACCTATTCCGACAATCTTGCTCTCATACTAATTGTTGAGTGAATACCCACACTAGAAAGGTGGGTTGAATAGTGTTGGTTTAATTTTAACTTTAATTCAATTTTTTTTAAATCAATTTCAACTTCAACTGAAACTAAGTGCAACTAAATGATATTCGTTAGCAAGTATGAAAAGCAATTATAAGCAATCAAACAAGGCAATGCAAACACAAGAGATTATAGTGGTTCGGCCAACACCGCCTACTCTACTATCTTGGCTCCCCACAATGGATTTCTAACCAACTCCTTTATAGATAATTTGTTTCCCTTTGAATACAACCGAGGACTCGCTTCTCAACTCTTTGAGAATGCTTCACACCTATTCTCCTAGGCAAAACACAATTCTACAAAGGAAACCCTAAGTCATTTAACCTAGCACACCTAGCAAGCTAACAATGGAAACCTAGTTTAGTAACAAGAAAAATAACAACAAATGAGCTAATAATTAAACCACACAAGTGAGCTCCCTTGCAAAGTCTTCAAAGCCTCCAACTCGTGAAGATGTAGAGCTCGAAGTGAAGCCGGAGATGAGGCAAAAAGAATGCTTCGAGTTGATGAACGATCGTCCAAGCTTGCGCGATGAAATCCACTTGGGATGACTCAAGAACACTCTAGGAGATCTTCAATGAATGGCTAAGAGGCTCCTAGAAGGCTGCTAAGGGGTATTTATAACCCCTCACTTGGCAGCTCCACCCAACGGGCATTTTTTTGCCTGATGGGGACTCCCGGTCACTTGTCGGTCGATAGTCGATCGACCGACTGATCGACCGCCCAAGCAACCACGGTAATCTGCCACGTTTGGGCACACTTCGGTCGACCAAATTGGCTACTGCCAATTTTTGGCTTCATTCGGTCCACCAAACCTGGGCTAAGTCTATTTCTTGGAGTTTTCTTCTTGCACGCTTCGCTTCTGGGTTCTGTTACCAAGTCTTGACTTGGATAATATTAGAATTAGGCTTGGGATATATACCTAGAGACATGTTACATGAATTCTATTTCTAACTCTAGATTTTCTACTCGATTCTTGTTTTTCACCGAATGAACTTCCCACGCATATCGTAACCTCAACCTGAGATCAAACACTTGATGAACTCATTAGAATAAGTTTGTTATCATCAAAATCAAGATGATGACCAAGGTTGAAAACCTTAGGCCAACACATTGGTATTCACATGATTGTGGTATTCATTCCGCATTCAGTTTGCAAAGGTTGGTAGGCTTCGGAGTACGGACGTGTACTCCGGCCGAATTTTGGGGTGTGATAGATGTTCTTTAATAATAATATTATGTGGTTTGTTCTTTCATGGAATACAAAATTTGCTATTATGTGCATAACACGCATGTTATCAGAGTATAAAGTCATTGGATTCTTCACCACAATATTGATTTCATTCAACAATCTGATGACCCAAATTATCTCAGCAGTTGCACCAAACAAAGCTCTTGATCCACTTTCTGCACTTGACCTACAAAGTGTGCTTTGTTTTTTGCACTTCCAGATAACTAATGTTGTAGCAAACTTCACCAAATAACCAGATACTGATATGCAAGTCATTCCACAACTTCCCCAATTAGCATCATTATATCTTGTCACCGAATAAGGATTATCTACAGGGTAAAAGAGGCCCAAACCATGTTCATTTTTCAAATATTTTAATATCCTTATTGCTGCCATGAAATGTAATACCCGCAAAATTTATTAAATTCTGTGTATTGCCTTCAGTGGGATGAGCGCGACGCATAACGACTCGTGCAGAGTTAATCACAGTTGGGTGCGAATTGAGGTGAGACCCTTGCTCAATCTAAATTACTTAAATTAATATTAATATTGTGTCAAATCCGAGTTAGGCTTGAGCCGAGTACGAGGGTGCGATCGAAGCTCGAATCCGACTCGTTTTGAGCAAGTTCGATCGAGTTAAGTGATGAGGGGCAAATTGGTAATTTGTGCAAAAAATAAATAATTAGAGTCACCTGAGGCGTACGGCTCCAAGGAAGAGACGCATGCTACCCAAGGAGATGAGAGGGCGAGGGATGATCCAGATAAGAAATCGGCCGGAGATCGGAGCCTTGCCGGATAGGATTCGACGTGGGACTTCTTCATCATCTTCCTTGTCCTTAATCCAATTCTAGGTTAATTTTGGATATGTGTTAGTGCAAATTTCTGAACCTGGGTGCAGTAGTTTTCTTTGGATAGGAAAGAAATAAATGAGTGGAAATTTATCTATACATATAATATTGTTTATTGCGGAAATTTCCGGCTGTAGTGTACGGTGTTAAGGCTGAAATTTTATATGAAACGATGCTGAAATTACCAAGTTATGTGATGCTGAAATTGATATATATAAATGTGCAAAAATTTCATTGAATTGGGATCCTGAAATCATTTCCTATGTATGCTGAATATGGTAGTTCAAAGATAGAATGTTTTTCCATATTCTAGAAATTCATGATGATTTCCTGAAAATCTATTAAGTACATGCTGAGATTGATTTTGTTGTTGGGATGCGAGTTTGCTGTGTAAAATATCGATGTAACCTATCGATCTTCCTGTAAGCTAGGGTTTAGGAATCTAGAAATTATTTTAATGACCTGAACAGTAGAGGCTTCTTGAAGAGAAAGGCTCCAAAGAACTCCTCCTCCTATCCATTGGTGGCCAGCCATCTACATCCTCCTTCCCCAATTTTCGCGAACCCAAATTGAAGGTGTTCTCTTCTTGGGTGTGCCGCATTAATCTTCATCTTCTTGGAGGAGTCCAAGAGAACAACAAGGTATCTTCACCTCTTCACTTTCGTTACGGTGTTTTCTCATCCTCACTCCTTCCCTCGTTGGTGTTTGGTTCTTGGTGGTAGGGCAGACCTTGCCTTGGTGGATTTAGAGATTGAGAAAGTTTCTCCGTTGAGCCACAACGAGCCCTATTATTGCGAGGAGCTTGGTGTGGACTATCGTTGGAGGAAGTGCACATGTGAGTCTCAAGATGGGGACCGGATCAGCTATACCAACCGCGGTTTGAGGTATATATTCTCCATCTTCTCCGATGTTGAATTCTTTAATATTGCTAAAGTAGATCGCTGTTTTTGGGATAGTTTGATTTTTTTAAATTGCTATTTCCGCTTCATTTTTGAATCCCATCACAACAGTGGTATTAGAGCCACCTTTAGCAAATTTTTGGAATTTTTTATTTTGTGTTTTGATCACGTTTACGAACCATTCGCTCCCTAAACGTTATGCTGTCCGATTTTGGTTTTCACGGGTTTTTGAGTCATTTTCTTGGCTCCACGGTTCATGTGATGAATCAAGGTCGAATCCTACTATCCATATTGATTTTGGAAAGAATTTAAACGAAAAAATTATATGGGTTCATGGTTGAACAGACCCGAGAACTAAAAAATTCAAGATGTGTTGTTTGAACCGTTTTGGGTGTAAACGTGATCGGATTTGTGCGATTTTGGATTCTATTTTTTCCTTTATTTTTCATATATGATGTGATGCATGAAAAGATGATTATGGATGAGCCCAATGTGGATGTGACTGTGTGTAAAATGTGGTTGTGTTGATTGCATGTAAATTTATAAAATTCCAGCATTGTAAATTTTAAATAGTGCTTGCGTACCCCTACCTCCCAATTGAGAATTCTGATTGTAATCCTCTACACCCTCTCATTAAACCTTTGCCCAAGGATTTTTTGGGGTCTTCTTCTTTTAGTTTTGTAAAATTAGAAGTTTAGGGGCAGATTCACAACGAGCACACTTGCTGCTATGTTTTGGTGCGCGCACGGAGAGGAGGTGTTCGGTGCCTTGTGGATGACGGCTTGAACCCCGGGAAGGCACTGATGGAACTGGCAACCTAGAAGGTGATTTTGAGCAGCGCCTTGGCGAGACAGAGCTCCCTAAAAACCCTAGGATGATGGCCTTGGTTCACCCGGCGGCTCGGGTGGAACCCTTAGAACATCCACAATCATCCTTATTTACTTTATGATTTTATTTATTGCTTTTGCTTCAATTATTGATAGCTTAGATAATTATAATTGCATGAAGAAACCCTCCAATAATATTGAGTCCGAATAGCTAAGATATTATGGATATCGGTCACGCCTTCCATCGTTATGAGGGACAAGTGTGTCTATTGTCACAACGGGTTTGTTGTGCACACACAAGGCCATTTGTGCTAATAGACACGTTGCTCCTCATATGGCACATATCCCTTTTGTGTCTCTGCTACCGGCTTGAACATGACTTACCTTGTTGAGCTACATGCAAGGAAGTCTATCAATGAGGGCTTGCCACTTCCAAACCGGAGGATATTATGGAATCGCGAAAATTAGTGGGATACATGATTAATTAAAAGACCTCAATAAACATGCATGTAAAATATCTGCTCATTCAAGTCTTTATTTTATTTGTAGCATATCATGTCACCTTTACTATCGTTAGATTGCTTCATCGATTAAAATAAATTAACTAGACCAAATTACGTCGATTGGATGCGAAATTTGAGGATCATCCTCATTTATGAGAATTTGTCTCACATTATTGATGCTCCGGGACCGATGTCACCCCTTGGGTAAGGCGATTACAGCGAATAAGAGAGAACAGCTTATGAGAAGCTGCAAGAAATTTGGAGTGAAGATAACACCACTGTTCAATACACAATGCTGGCATCCATGTCTAATGAGTTGCAAAAGTAGTATGAACATTTGGATACCGAAGCTATCCACGATCACCTCAAGTTGTTTTTATGGTGAGCATATGAGGACAGCTAGGTACAAGCTATCTAAACAACTCTTCCGTCCAAAATGGAGGATAACACTCTTGACCAGGTGCAAATGTTGAGGCATACCCTAAAAAGTGTTTTGGATATCAAGTTCTCCAAACTGAACAAAAGAAGTTTTGTTATCACTGTATGAGAAAAGGAGTTTGTCGAGGAAACTGAGAGTGGAAGATATTTTGAACTTGGTAAAGTTCAGCAACGACGGATAAAATCGCAACAACTAGTGGAAAGTTAACAGGTTAAACCAATCCATGTAATTATTACTTCCCAACACTCTTCTACAATACTACGTAGACTGCCTGAGTGATGATATCTAGCCATAGATTATGACCTAGATTCAGGCAATCCGCGATCTCTTAATGGTCAAATGTCTTGACACTATGCGGTGGCATTATGCAAATCCAAACTGGACACAAACCAAGTACGAACTTTGGTTGACCGGCTTAAAAAGAATAACTCCTATCGGGTGCAGGTGGATCTTTAGGAAAGATCTGAGCAGTTGGCAAGGTGTGGACCTATAAGACCAAACTAGCTGTGAATGAGATCAAACCCAGACAATAGGTTGTCTGCAATAAAACATTCTCACTAGTTTCAATGCTCAAGTCCATCAGGATATTTCTAGCAATCAGTGCGTACTATGAATACGAGATCTGGCTAGAGGGTGTCTAAACTGTGTTATTCCATTATAAAGAAGTCTATATGATATAGCCAGAGGAGTTTGTATCCTCGGTTGGATCGAGTAAGGTATGCGAGGTTGGACCGAGTAAGGTATGTGAGCTGCAGAGGTCCATTTATGGACTATAGCTAGTATCAAAGAGTTGAAACATCTATTTGGATGAGATAGTCAAAAGGGTTTTGATTTTATCAAAAATGTGGATGAACCTTGTGTAGACAATGTGTTTAGTGGGAGTGTAGTCATATTGAATGACATACATGTGGGAAAAGCGTTCTCATGTTCCAATTATTTCCCATATTGATTCTCTATGGTACATTTGGGAAAAGCCTGCTATATGCTTGACATTAGGATCTATGTGGATAGGTTTGAAAAGGATACCTGGTTACCCCAGCCCATGTATGTTGATACAGTGCTGAAAGAGTTTTAGCATCAAAGGCAGTAAAAGAGGTTACTTGTCTAATTGCATTAGTCTTTCTAAGATGATGTCTGCTAAGACACCTGAGGAGAGAGAAAAGATAAGACATATCTATTATGCTTCGACAGTGGGATCCATCATACGATGCTTTGCACTTAGCTTGTTATTGCTTATACCTTAGAGGTATCTAGTAGATTTTGAGAAAAATCATGGAGAATTACATTGAAAGGCAATGGAGAACTCTCTCAAGTACTTAAGAAGGATGAGAGACATTTTATACGACAATGAAACCATATGATGGTATAAGGATACCTTTAATGGTGGTGCAATAAGAATGAAAGTGTTCCTAGCTGGGTATCGTAACCGGTAAGGTGACTAAGGCTTTATGCTTTGCTACTTACTCTGCTGCTTATGATAGCATTGGATAGCATTGGATAAGGTGACTAAGGCTTCAGTGGGAGTTGTTCCTGAGGTTGCCAGTTCCGCAATGGTATTGTGTGACAATACTAGGAGTGTTGCTCAAAGTTAAGGAACTAAGATCCCATGAAGATCATTGCTTTTCTTAAAAGGTGGTATCACCTCATCGTTGGAAAGAGGTGATGACTGAAAGACATTAATGTAGATTAAACTTATTACCACGACAGTAGATTCGATCGCCACTGAAATTTGATATACAGATACTAGGATGATTGGCTAAAGTGCATGTGGGAGATTCAGAGGAATAGTGCCCTTGATCCAATCACATGTCGATGTGTTTAGGGACTATTCAAGGGTAATCAACTTAATGAGGCAACTTTTTGATCATATGTTGCATCTTTATTCATAAGTATTGTGATGAACCCCGTGATGAGATTATGCCAGTGAGACTTGGAATCCAGATGCCCATATTCTAAATGTTTCTAGCCATAGGATCACCAATTAGGGGATCGGTGATTTCGGATAAATAGTACACTTGGTACATGCCCTACACGATAGGGGTAGCTGATCTCACAGTTACCTATGAGCTGTCCTTAATGTAGTGCAAGTGCTCATTAGGGAATGATTTCACTTAACAAACTTGCACGAGGAACACAAAATGGAATCCATACATGAGTTTCAATAGGATGTTCCTCGTGTGATAGTAGGTGCAAGCAGTTCTTGGACCTAAGGTTGTCATGGTTACCTCGTGAGTGATGACCCATTGCTTTGGTTCTATCCCTACGTGGCCCTAAGTGTCATGTGCCGGGTATTATTGGGCATGGGGAAGCATTCATGGAGGTTGGTGAGCAACCAACATGGAATCAGTTACACCTAATGAGAGATAATGTCCTATCTGTCCCTGCAAGTGTTGACTCGGGAATCTCTGGCCAGAGTAGATATGAAAGTCAGGAAGATGTTTTTGACATTTCACAATTGAGACGACATCTTGGCGGGTGAAATACATATGAATCGGTATTAGGGTTTGACACTTCTTCAATACCCCAATCGCATTCAGGACATTGTAATTGAGTGACTAAGTTGCACGGTAACTAATCACCAAAGGGCATTCGATCCCTATAGATTGAACCTCACACTTTCCTGGTAGTCAGACACATTGCTAGACAACAATCTTGACTTGTGAGTGGAGTCTCTCACGACCACACTAAAGGAGTTTCTCAGTAACCCTAAATTGTAGGGATTGGCACATGATAATAATTTATGTAGTTGATTAAATTTAATTATGAATTAATTATTTAATCAACTACTTGACCGAGAATGTATTTAATTATGAACTTAATATAATTTGATTTTGAATCAAATATACATGGTAGGAAAATTAGTTTCTAACCATCAGCCTGACTAATTAATTGGGGATTAATTTATTTGGATAAATCCTAATTAATAAGAATTTGATTTATGAAGATAACTCATAAAATTAATAGATATATGATTTATGAGGATAAATCATAATTCTATTAATTAATAGAAAATCGAATTATTTAGATAAACCTCTTTCGTATTGTGTAGGGGAGCGGTTTATTTAGTTAATTATCATTCTTGTTTATAGGCTCTTAATTTATGAATATAAATTAAAGTTTATATTTAATTAGATTTAATTAATTTGTAATTAATTATAAAGCCAATAAAATATAAATTATTTTTTGAGGCAAATCCCATACTCTTGTAGTCCCCCTCCCCTTCTATATATAGTGGTCGAACACCCAATAGGGAGGGGTTGGTTAATTAGTTCTTCATCTTCTTGGAGAAGATTAAGGACTTCATTCTTTAGAGGCTTCTTGAAGAGAAAGGCTCCAAATAACTCATCCTCCTCTCCATTGGGGGCTGACCATCTACATCTTCCTTCCCAGGTTTTTGTGAAGCCAAATTGAAGGTGTTCTCTTCTTGGGTGTGCCACAGTCTTCATTTTCTTGGAGGATTTCAAGAGGATAACGAGATATCTTTACCTCTTCTCTTTTATTTCGGTATTTTGTCATCCTCTCTCCTTCCCTCTTTGGTGCCCGATTCTTGGTGGAAGGGCTGACATTGCCTTGGTGGATTTTGGGATTGAGAAAGCTTCTCCGTTGAGACAAAATGGGCCCCGGTGTTCGCTGCCCCTATTGTTGCGAGGTACTTGGTTGTAATATCCTAGATATTAAATCTAATTTTCATTTATTGTGTGTGTGTGCCATCTTAGCGGACTAGTTCGAGGTCGAGCCGAGTCAACTCATGGTCCGGTGCGAGCTTGCGAGCTCGGATAAGTAGAAATATGTCTTATAGAAATTTTTGCTTGCGTAGATAATTTTTTTTAATTTTGTATGCATGATTTTTTAATTATGTCGTATATGGATGTGTATGTGTTGGGTGTTTACGTGGAGCTTGGGATTAATTTAGGTTTAATTAAGCTTAGTGGATTAGCGGGTCGAGAAGTTAGTGAGTAAAGGATCCGGGTTGAGGCGGATGCGGATTGAAAGAGGTGGGAAGAGTTATAAATCCCCCCTTAGGGCTTGCGGCTCCCTATTGGAGCCGCACAAGCTAATTGAGGAAAAGAGAGGAGCCACCAACCGCCCCTCCCTTCCTCTCTCTTGGAGCCGCCAAGCCTAGCCGCCTGGAGCCAGCCGCCGAGTTCTTCCCTTCTCCTTCCTTTCCTCCTTCCTTCCCTTTGGAGCCGAGCCAAGAGGAGCCGCCGAGCCAGCCCCTCTTTTCCCTCTCTTCCTCTTTCTTCAAGCCAACGGCTTGAGGAGGAGCCGTCACCCCCTCTTCCCCTTCTTAAGTCGAGCCGCCATCTTTTGAAGCCAATTTCGAGGGCCGTCATCCGGGATTTCTCCTCTCATCATCCTTCCTATTCGGGTGAGTGGTTTTACCCCTCTTTCTCAGGTTTCTTCGAGTTCTTCAAGCCATTCTTGGCTTCTATAAATCAATTTGTTCTTCAATCTTGTATAAATCAATTTGTTCTTCAATCTATTCGGGTTAGGTATTCTTGGCTTCTATAAATCAATTTGTTCTTCAATCTTGTAAATGTAAATGCATGCTAGTTATTAAAATTTTAATTTTTGGAAAATATATCATGTGTTTCTTGGATGGGTTTGAATTTGAAGGCATGAGGTTCTTGAATCTAAATTCTTGATATGAGTGCTTGATCTTAAAGGTTGATTCTTGATTATAGATAATTGTAGTACTTGATAATATTGTTAAACAAATATGGTTTTTGTGAGATTTATCCCAATGCTATAATTCTGATATGTTGGTGAATTAACGATTTAATATCTGTAAATTTTTGGATTTATTTTCATGCTATGCTGAAAATTTAATGTTGCTGGAATTTCATGGTGAGATGATGAATCTGTGCTGTTTTTGAATTGCTTGTTGTGGTGTCTGTAATTTACTGAGCATAGTCGTGTAACCTATTGTTTTGATCAGAAAATATAGTTTGGAAACATAGGTCACATTCTGGAGACGGTATTCAGGTTAGATACAAAAATTTCGGGCATAACAATAAGCTAAAATAAAACCCTAAAACAAAACACTAATCTTGGTGATTGAAATTTTAATTGCATCATTAAAAATGGGCAAAGGGGTAGTATAATCTGTTATGAACCAAGAAGCAAATTTTATGCATGAAATAAAATCACACAGGTGTATGACATTACGGATCTCGGAGTTGGGGTCGCGTATGGGAGTGTTGAGACGCTTTCCAATAAGGACACCCCTAAGATACCGTAGGAGAGACTTGACTTAGGTCATGTTGTGCCATGTCTTTATGAATGGCGGAGAGGCTCATTGAGGAGCCGGATTGCGAGCTAGGCCTGGGAGGTTGGATGGCTAATTCCCAACCTATGGAACAAATTCGGATGAGTTAAACCCGATTGTTCTGGTTTGGCCTAGTGGGATAAGTTTGGAGGGCCTACCCGATAATCCCTGAGGTGGTTTTAAGGAATAAGTTCGGAGGGCCTATCCGATTATTCATTTGATATCTTAAAGGGGTAAGTTCTGAGGGCCTACCCGATTACTCCTGTGATATCAAAAAGGGGCAAGTTCGGATTGGCGAATCCCGATTGTCCCTTCGCGTCTCATGGAGCAAGTTCGGAGGGCTTTCCCGATTGCTCTCGAGTTTCTTATACTAGGATAAGTTCGGAGGGCCTTCCCGATTATCCGAGTATGTGTTGTTGCCTTAGGGCATGGTAGGCTTAGGCTTGCTGATCTTCACCATTTGAGTGTTGGCTGCTTTCGGGCAGGTGGTGGCCAAATGGCCTATTAGCTGGTCACTTTCTTGTGACCTTTTCCTGCTTGAGTCAGGAGATTTACTTTATGCATCCTATTTATGATTGTATTTGTGTGGGTTGGTAGAACTACTCACTAAGTTCTTTTGAACTCACCCGTTGTCGTTGTTTTGTTTTGCAGAGCCTGACCGGTGAGGTGGGCAGGAGAACTTGGCGCAGCTAGAGGGCAGAGGAGCTACATTGATCTCAAAGCAGTCCTAGTTTAGGGTCGTAGTCGAGTTTTGGTAGTTAGTCGTGCACTTATTTTTCTGTGTTTTGGAGTTGTAGTCCCTTTGGGGACATTTATGTCTTTATTTTAGATTTCATTGTAATTGAACAATTGAACTTGTTTTGTTATTTTCGCACCTTATTATTTTGCGAAAATTACTTATAATGATTTCTGGTTTGGTTTTTCATTTGAAATAAAACTCGTTATTTCTTTTCCGCTATGTTTTGTTGTTCAGTTCGTATGTGCAAGGTTTAGCCTGCGGGATATAGGCATGTATACCCTGGCCGGTCCTGAGTTGGGGCGTGACATTGGTGTGGAATATTGTTGGAGGACGTGCACGTGTGTGTCTCAAGTAGGATCAGCCATACCAATCGTGGTTTGAGGTATATAATCTCCTTCTTCTCCGATGTTGAATTCCTTATTATTGCTAAAGTAGATCGTTGTTTTCGGGATGGTTTGAATTTCCCGTTGCGTTTTCAATCCCACCCAAACAAGAGGGGGGGTGAATAGTGTGTTAGATAAACTTTTCGCCTAATTTTGATTTTATCGAATTCAATCGTTTCTTATATGTCACACCCCAACTGAGGGTAGTGTGACCGGCCAAGGCCTACATCCTACCCTGTAGCCTACTGTCTACACTGACATAAAGAAACCAGAACATGTCGACAAAAGAAATCTCAACACAAGCTTTATTAAAAGTTTTCAAAGTTCAAAATTTTATGTTTTAAAACAAAAGAAGAAAACCAACATCAGAACAACTGAACGTCTCAAGAATCAAAGTTTTACAAACTTTTTTCCAAAATACAACTGTCAGTGCAGAAGAAAAAAACAACTATTAGAAACACTAGACTATGACTCATGGACGCCGCTACGAGATATGGCAACACCTCCCGCCCACCAGCTGCACAATGTCGACAGGTCACAATCACTGCTCATGCGCTGCAAAAACAAAGAAACAAACAATGAGTCCACTTGGGACTCAGTGAGCGGTTCTAGTGAACCTCCACATAATCCTCAGTTAATCATGCATGACATATAAGGCAACATAATGTATATTCAGGAAGGTAATCTACTTTTAATGTGACTACTAACCCCATGGGTCATTCTGTATAAACCGAATATGTGAAAATCTACCGTCTCGGCCTATCAATGTCCGTACCTCCGGCATCCAGCCCTTCGGCCTACTTATGGTAATAAAAATCCCGGCTATAGCCGGCCCTACGATACAGGGTAGAATCATACTAGCCGTCGGCCACATCATATCAAGATGTAAACAAGCAATCCCGGGCCATCGACTAGGATGGTTCACTAGTCTCCGGACACCGTCTGGGGTAAGGATAGCTAGTCCCACCCAACTGGGGTCTGGCACCTAGCAGGCCCACTGGTGCACCTTAAGACCGAAACACTGGCCGAGCTAAGCATTGGTCATTTCCGACCTCCACGCTTCTCGGCGGACCATCTCAAGCACATCACACAATCAATGTCCTAGGTTTCCTAAATGTTTACTAGAAGCCCTAGAAGTTATATCATCTCCTAGCTAAGTTTCCATTTATGTTGAGCATCTCGCAACGTCCTACATGTTATCTAACATTATACACTACCTTGGGTGAGGAATTCCATGTATCGACCTTGGAATTCCGCCCATGAACATTTTAGGACAGGATGTGTAATCTAAAGAAAAGTAAGCATACTTTACAACATCTACTATATATAGCCACAATATTCATACATAACAACTATACACTACCTTTAGAATTAAGCTCAATAAGAAACAATTTATCTAGCATGGCAAGGTAGCAATGAATTCAATAATGCATGAGATACTAAGCATGGTAAACTAATTCATCATTTTATTTGTCACAAGTCACTTCAGGACTTGATATGGTCACTTGGAGTTCCTAGTGATGTCCTTTGGGTTGACTAATGCGCCTGCAGCCTTAATGGATTTGATGAACCGGGTGTTAAAGGAGTACCTGGACAGATTTGTGACAGTCTTTATTGACGACATCCTGGTTTACTCCTAGAGTAGGGAGGAGCACTCCGAGCATTTGAGGATGGTCCTAGAGACCCTTCGGTAACATCGGTTGTATGCCAAGTTCTCCAAGTGTGAATTCTGGTTGGAGAGCGTAGGGTTCCTAGACCATATGGTGTCGAAAGAAGGGGTGAGAGTGGACCCCGTGAAGGTGGAGGCCGTATAGAACTAGAGGTGGACAATCACTGTGACCGAGATCCGTAGTTTCCTGGGGTTGGCTGGGTATTACATAAAATTCGGGGAAAATTTCTCTAAGATTATGGCTCCATTTACTCGCTTGACCCAGAAAAGAGGAGAGCTTTCAGAAGCTCAAAGATTGCTTGACGACAGCGCTAGTGTTGGCCGTACCCTCAGGTTCGGTAGGGTTTGTGGTTTACTGTGATGCCTCTCGGGTCGGCATGGGCTATGTTCTAATGCAGTATAGCAAGGTGATAGCTTATGTGTCTCTTCACTTGAGGTTCATGAGAAGAAATACCTGACGCATGACCTAGAGCTGGCAACATTGGTTTTTGCTTTGAAGCTGTGGCGCCATTACATTTGTACGGCAAGGCCTGTGAGATGTACACTGATCACAAGAGCCTCCAGTATTTGCTTACCCAGAAGGAACTGAACCTAAGGCAGAGATGGTGGCTTGAGCTCCTGAAGGACTATGACTGCACCATCATGTACCATCCCAGAAGGCAAATGTGGTGGCAAATGCTTGAGCGAAAAATCCTTGGGCAGTTTGGCCCACTTGGCGGTCAGGAAGAGACCGCTAGCTCGAGATTTGGCCCTGTGCTTAGATGGCGAGACAATTTTGACTGTATCAGATTCAGAGGCTTTGTTGGCACACCTGCGAGTACAGTCCACTCTGGTAGATATATTGCGGACCTCGTAGGATCAGGACGCCTTCTGTTCCTTGACTAAGGATCTGCTAGTCAGAAGAGGCGACGTTGATGATGGCTACAGAATTGACTCTGAGGGTGTCTTGAGATTCAGAGATCGGATTGTGGTGCCTGACATGGCGGAGGTTCGTAGACATGTAATAGAGATGGGCCACCGTTCCACATACACGATGCATCCAGGGGCCACCAAGATGTACCAAGATATGAGGCAACATTACTAGTGGAAAGGGATGAAAAGAGAGGTATCCGAGTTTGTGTCTAAGTGTTTGTTCTGCCAACAGGTAATGGCCGAACACTTGAAGCCTGCATGGTTGCTTCAGAACTTGGAGGTGCCCGAGTAGAAATGAGAGAAGATCACCATGGACTTTATGATCGGGCTACTAAGGTCTAGAGGGGGCAGCGACTCTATTTGGGTCGTAGTCAATCGGATGACTAAGATCGCACACTTTATACCGATCAAGATGACCTTTTCAGTTGAGCAGTACGCTAGATTGTTTCTAGACCAGATTGTGGCATATAATGGTATTCCTGTTATGATAATCTCGGGTCGGGGTACCCAGTTCACAGCTCAGTTTTGGCATTCTTTCTAGGAGGCCTTGGGTACTCAGGTGCAGTTCAGCACCGCGTTCCATCCGCAGACTGACGGGCAGTCAGAGAGGACAATCGTAACCTTAGAGGATATTATGAGAGCATGTGTTCTAGACTTAGATGGCGGTTGGGAGAAACACCTACCGATGTTTGAGTTTGCATACAATAATAGCTACCAGAGTAGCATTGGTATGGCTCCTTTCGAGGCCCTATATGGGTGAAGGTGTAGGTCGCCAGTGGGGTGGTTTGAGGCAAGAGAGTCACTCATGGTGGGTCCTGATCTGGTTGAGGAGACGGTTGAGAAGTTGAAATTGATCAAGGATAGACTGTTGGTGGCTCAGAGTCGTCAGAAGATGTATGCGGATGAAAAGGCTAGAGAGGTGGAGTTTGCTGAGGGTGATATGGTATTCCTAAGGGGGGAAGCTTGTAATACCCGAGATTTCTAATATAAAAATGTTATTTGGTTCAACGATCCGGTTCGGGGACTAGCCGGGTTGAATCCCGAGATGGCCGCGAGTAGAAGGTATAATTTAATTTGTTGGATATGTATTTAATGCTTTTATATTTTATAAGTTGAATTGAACCTCAAACCGAGTTGGAACAGGGTTCGCGGGATGAGTTGGGGCTCAATTCGGGCTCAGGTTGAGTCGAGTAGAGGATTAAGTGAGTAATGGTAATAATAATAATAATAATAATAATAATAATAATAATAATAATAATAATAATAATAATAATAATAATAATAATAATAATAATAATAATAATAATAATAATAATATAAAAAGGGCCGCATCAGAGGGTGAGAGCAGAGAGAGGTGATCAAGGGGGGGGGGGGGGGGAGTTTGTGGTCGTCGCCGAAAGTCGTAACTTCGTCGATCTTCTTTCCCTTCTTTACTTTAAGGCTAACGTGAGTGGTAGAACCTAGGATTTGAGGGAAGGCCCTAACCGACTCATGTGTTGTTGATTCTTGCAGATTGATGTGTGTTTCTTGTCAGATTATTGATTATTCTTGAACCTTGTCGGTTCTTCTTGTGATCTATGGTGCATTGATTTTTACGTGTCGTATTCATGATGTTAGGGTGCCGGCCGAATCAAGGAAAAGGGAAAAGGTCATGCCAAAAATTTCCCTAAATTCCTTGAGACGTAGAAGCTTGTAGATTTGAAATTCTTGTATGCTAATTTAGGATAGAGATTAAGGAGAACTTAATTCTTCATTGAAACACATTTTCCTTCACCCTTAAGGGTTTGGCCGAATAGGGTAAACCCATGTTTAGGGTTTCGGCTGAGTAGGGATTGGGGTTTTAGGTGGAGAAAAATATAATTCCTAAGTCATCTCCATGATAGAGGAACGCTATATGAATAACTAGGATTTTACCTTGCTTATAGAATATTTTTATTGCAAGGAACATTTATTTCTAGGTTCCTACATTTCTCATTATGTTGCTGAAATTAAACTTTCATATGCTGAAATTAAATATTTGAATGCAGGAATTCAATATTTAATTTCTGTGATTACGTAGGAAATTGTGGTGATATAATTGTTGAATTCTTCTATTTCTTGTATGCTGTGATTTATTAATTATTGTAAATATTATGTCAATGATATGCTAAATATTGAGGAGCATGTGTGGTATATGACATGAAACTAGGTGGAGGAAAAATTAGATACGATTGTTTAGCATCCCATACATGATCGGGAGACGTGGAACTCCTCTAGTAAAAGACGTAAATTACTAGGAGTTAAATGTGATAAAATTTGAACATAGAGACATTAGGTGTTCGCACCTAGGAAGGGTAACACTGAACTGTCAACCTGATAGGGCCCGTGGTAGGGCCCGATACGTGCGGAAGCCCGGGAGATGTTTAGAAACTAGTGTAATGCATTGTATGTGTATTGTGTTTAAGATGGTCGGGCTGAGGGATGTTTTTAGCCGGTACGGCTATTACCCGACTCAGTGAGTGGATTTAGGATCTTGAGATTGCACCAGTGGGCCACGCTAGGTGTTAGACCCGAGTGGCAGGGGTCTTGAGATTCTGTCAGTGGGCCACGCTGATGGTATTCTAGAAACTAGCTGATCATCCTAGTTGACGGACACGGTGATTGAATCGCTAAATGTGGAATTTATGTAAGAATATAACTTGTTGTGGTTAGTATAGATACTTGTATGTTTGTGTGGGCCGATATGGTCGAGTATTATACAGGATGACGGCCGGGAACAACAGAAACTATTTATGCGGGTTAAGGACCATAGTGGACGAGTGGTACATATTGTGCAAAGCCATAATTGGATGGTATATTTACTCGCAGGGTATGACCAATTGGACGGTTGTTGCGATACGACCAGTATAATTTTTATGGACATGTTTTATTGCTACATATGATATAATACTAGGGATTTAGGTGGAGGTTTGAAAGAACCACTCACTAAGTCTCTAATGGATTCATGGTTTTATTTATTTTTGTTTTGCAGAGACTAGCCAGTGAGGTACAACTTGATGGCGTGGCGTGGCTGGAGGGCAGGTGGTGTCGCAGATCTCGTAACAAGCATTTATATAGTCCTAGTCGTGTAGAGAGTTTTAGTTCATGCACTGAGTCGTGGTCTTTGATCCTTTGAGTTGTAAAACTTGTTTTCAAACATTTATAAAAGTTTAGTAGACTTCATTTATATTTTCTATGTTAGTCTAGTCGCATATTGTTATTATGTTGATGAGTGCATGTGGTAGACTTCGGGGTACAGACACCTACCCCGGTTGGTCACGCGATCCTGAGTTGGGTCGTGACAATAAATATGGCAAGCATACAATTAGAATTTAATTACTGCAATTAGAATTTAATTCATAGCAGTCCAAAAATAGGGCAACTCAACAACTTAATTACAACATTTATCAAATAATTTTCAACAATTAAATATGCAATTTCTGCACTTAAATAAATGAATTCAGCATCCTTAATAAAATTCCAGCAATTACTCAAATGACGTAGAAACCAATTCAAGCATGTTCTCAAGCATGGAATTAATTTACGAGTAAAATAAAATCATCTACATTCCTTATATCATGGTAGCCTCGACATAAAATATATTCATCATGATAACATCAACTTAAAACATAATTACCATGGTAAACTCCCCCTTACCCATGCTCGGCCAACCCTCCCCAAACACCCTAATAGGGTACTTGGTCGGCCCCTTCTTGTCCTACCTTGCTTGCTCTTCAATTAAATAGCAAGTCTAGTCTCATAAATTATATCTAGAAATACAATTCCTAATCACTACCTTCCTTACCCTATGTGGCCGAACCCTATCATAAGGAACTTGTCCCATGGCCAGCCCTTAAGGGTTTAGGAAACTAAACTTTTAAATCTAGAATTTCTAACAAGTCTAGGATTTAGCAAAAAATTTCGCATGACCTCTCCTATTTTGGATCTATTCGGCCGGCCCCAACTCTCAAAGAAAACACCACAAAAATTTCGAGAAATCACATTATTATCAAGAAAAGATGCAAGAATCAAGAGCCACAAGATTCATCAATAAATTTCCAAGAAAACATCATCACATCAACATCAAGGATTCGGCCAAGGGGCCTTACCCTATCCTAAGGTTCAACCACTCACCGGCGAAGGAAATTGAAAAGGAAGGCAGTCCTCCACGCTCCCACATCATCGATCCGTTGGTAATAGATTACCAACGGATTTTTGAGTATTACCAACAGATTTAGTCCGTTGGTCACACCCTATTTTTTTGTAGTATACGGATGTGTACTCTGGCCGATCATGTGACCTTCGATTTGAGGCATGACATTTATGCTTGAATTTGGTTATGCTCGGGGTAGCTATCAACAACCGCAAGATTCATCAATAAATTTCCAAGAAAACATCATCACATCAACATCAAGGGTTCGGCCAAGGGACCTTACCCTATCCTAAGGTTCAACCACTCACCGGAGAAGGAGATTAAAAAGGAAGGAAATCCTCCGCGCTCCCACATCAACGATCTGTTGGTAATAGATTACCAATGGATTTAGTCCTTTGGTCACACCCTATTTTTTTGTAGTGTACTGATGTGTACTCTGACCGGTCACGTGACCTTCAATTTGAGGCATGACATTTATGCTTGAATTTAGTTATGCTTGGGGTAGCTATCAGAGGGCCCCGGTGGGAGGCTCATTGGGCGGGTCCTATTGATCGAATTGTGGGTTGATTAAATGCAACATGGCGATATGGCCGGTGTACGCCGATATGGTCAGTTGTCGAGGACACACGAGTTGGATAATTATTAATCATATGAATTATCATAAAAATTTAATATTATGAGCTTGGCGAGGGCTTTGTTCAAGCCACTCACTGAGTTCTTTGAAACTCAACCCTCTTTTTGTTGTTGTTTTGCATATCTCGACTAATAGAGGTGCGGTGGTAGCGATGTGACGTGGCTGGGGTTGTAGTCTCTGGCAGTGGATCTCGGGACATGTCAAATCGTAGTCGAGCCACAGGAGCTATGTGTACATATGAGCATGTCTTGATTATAGACAAGGGTTGTAATCATATTTAACTTTCAATTGAAACATTCATTCACATTTTCATTGGTATTCACGTGACTGTGTTATTCATTCCTAATTCAGTTTGCATAGGTTGGTAGGTTTCAGAGGATGAACGTATACTCCGGCCGATCAAATGATCGTGGATTTTGGGGCGTGACAAATGTTCTTTAATAATAATATTAGGAATAATGTAAGTTACACAAAAGTAGTTAATGCTATTGTTCAAATCATACAAAAAAAAAACGGCACCAATTATGATTAAGTTAGAAGACTAAATCTTAAAAATTCAACATGTAAATATATGCATATGAAAAATTTTAAAAAATATCTATAATAATATAATAACATGTATTCTAAATTGGCAAATGTGCGTTAATCCATGTTTGAACGGTGATAATATTCCCTTATGTTATTATGTGTGCATACTTTGCTTCTAAGTCTATCATTTATTGTGTTTATACAAAAATTAGATTTCATAAATTTTAACTGAAAGCCTATAAAACACGTTCCTCGTATTAAAGGCTCGCTTTGCGTTAACACAACTATTCTATATTTATATTACTCAAATAGAAGGATAATGAGTCATTGAAAATAGAAATAATCTTTTGACTAAAACACTTGATCAACATGGATGCAAGGATGTTTTTTCTAAGTCTATTCACTATTTTTTTCTTCTTATCTATGTCACTGATTTCATCTCCTGTAGTAGCGACTAGTGAGATCGCTCCTACATCACCAACAAATTCTGATGAGTTGATTTTACAAATATGTAAGTAATTTTTTCGATTCGTATAAATATTAGATTTATTCATTATTTATTAAATAAATTATCTTTACGATATTTATGGACCGTAAATATAAGAAATAAGTTAACTACTAAATTTAAAATTTATACATCTCATCTCAATAATCATTTTTGAAACCTTGAATTGTTTTTTTCTTGCTGCCTATCACAACCGATACATCGATATCGATAGTTAATAGAGAATTGCTATTACAACTTGATTATTATTATTTTGATAATATCTCTTGTAATGTGTCTATGTTTCAGACAATATGCTCAAAGATGTTGACATTGCTGACAATGGAAGAGCTCAAGATAAGAAGATTGGATTTCTTCCACCATTGTACATTCCACCTCCACTATATTGTCATGGTCGTCTATGTTATCATCATTGATAATTTGACAATTGTATTCAATCATAAAGTTTGTACGTTCAACACAATAAATAAAATAAATTAATAATAAATTTAAATCATTAGCAAAATACAAATATTTTGATAATCATAATACCTATAACTAATTACTTAATATGTTTGAAAAACTATCAAAAATTGGAGATGCACCCAATGCAAAACCTTTACATTTTAAAGGATGGACCATTGAATTCAATGGTGTGTACATTTAAACTAGTTCCATTGAATTAAAGGAGGAACCATTGATTTTGGTTGGATATATAAATTGGTTCCACAATTCTTTCTTGATACTTCTCCTTAACAAAGTAGCAATCAATCTCCAAGTGTTTTGTTCTTTCATGGAATACATAATTTGCTCTATAAAGGCACTGGATTCTTCACCACAATACTGATTTCATTCTACAATCTGGTGACCCAAATTATCTCAGCAGTTGCCTCAGATAAAGCTCTTGATTCACTTTCTGCACTTGACCTACTAACTGTGCTTTATTTTTTGCATTTCCAGATAACTAATGTTGCACCAAACTTCACCAAATACTGATCTGCAAGTCATTCCACAACTTCCCCAGTCAGCATCACTATATCCTGTCACCAAATAAGGATTATCTACAGGGTAAAAGAGGCCCAAATCAAGTTCCTTTTTCAAATATTTTAAAATCCTTATTGCTGCCATGAAATGTAATACCCGTGAAATTTATTAAATTTTGTGTATTGGCTTCAGCGGGATGAGCGCGATGCATAACGACGCGTGCATAGTTAATCGCAGTTGGGCGTGAATTGAGGTGAGACCCTTGCTCAACCTAAATTACTTAAATTAGAATTAAATTTGTGTCAAGTTCGAGTTGGGCTCGAGCCGAGTCCGAGAGTGCAATCAGAGATCGAATCCAACTCGTTTTGAGAAAGTTGGGTCAAGTTAAGTGATGAGGGGCAAATTGATAATTTGTGCAAAAAAAAATAATTAGAGTCACTTGAGGCGTACGGCTCCAAGGAAGAGCGACACGCTACCCAATGAGGCGAGAGGGAGAGGGTTGATCCGGAGAAGAAATCGGCCGGAGATCGGAGCCTTGCAGGATGGATTCGACGCAGTTCTTCTTCATCGTCTTCCTTGTCCCTATCCCAATCCTAGGTGAGTAGTTTTGGGGCTAATTTTCATTGGGATTAATGGATTTTGTAGAGAAGAAGATTCTGGGTTTTTCTTTGAAATTTGTTGTTTCGATCAGTTTTGATTCGGTAATCATGATTCAATAATCTCTACCTGTTGAGTCCTTTGGTGTATGTTCTTGTGAAGTGAGGACCGATTTGTGGAGAATATAATATCCACACATGTGTTTCTTTAAAATGTTGACTTCTTTGGTTCTACGAACGTTACGGAACCACATGTACATCATAGATTTACTGCAATAGCAACAAATCTTACTAAGTGCTTATGTGTTAGTGCAAATTTCTGAACCTGGGTGCAGTAGTTTTCTATGGACACGAAAGAAATAAATGAGTGGAAATTTATCTATACATATAATCTTGTTTATAGCAGAAATTTCCGGCTGTACTGTAGGGTGTTAAGGCTGAAATTTTATACGTTACGATGCTGAAATTACCTAGTTAAGTGATGCTGAAATTGATGTATATAAATGTGCAGAAATTTTATTGAATTGAGATGTATATGTATGCTGAATATGGTAGTTCGAACACTACAACACAATTAGGCTATAGAAACACATAATTAGAGACTAATTAGAGTTTTTGTTTCTAATTCTTCCCATTAGAAACTAATAAAGAATATGTCTCAATAGTTAATTTTATTTGTCTCTAATACTTCACTTTTAGATGTTAATTGTTAATTAGTCCCTTTATGATATGTATTATTTGCCTCTATTGTATTGAATAAAAATATTTTTTATATTTAAATTTAAATAATAATAATAATAATATTTAAACGTAATATTTAACTTAAATGATAAATTTACCATTACAATAAATTTAACATAATATTTCACATAATTTTAATTTTTAAATCATAAATTTAACTTAAATAATAAATTTATCTATACATTTTTTACTTTTGATTAGTTAAATATTATGTCTCTTATTATTTCCATTACATATTAATAATATATAGATAGTCAACACTTGTCCTAGTTAATATTAATGTCACTTTAACTTTAAATGAGGCAATCTTACCCTAACTTTATTTCAATTACATATTAACTGGCAAGTATCAATCTTACCCTAACTTTATTACCCTAACTTTACACGTGGCAAGTATAAATCTCTAATTTATAATCAATTTATTGCCGCTAGTTCTCTCTATTGCCACTATGTTAGGTTATTTTTCAAAAAAAATACCCTGTTCCCTGATCTCTCCCTCATTTACACTTAAAACTAAAACCCTACCCTGTTACTTCCCATTGTCTGCGCCTATGTTGACCCCAATCTCTCCCTCCCGTCTCCTATGTTGTCCGCCACTTCCATGAGACTGTGACTGATCCCAATCTCTCCCTCGGCGGAATCTGGTTCGCGACTCCCCATCTCCATTGTCTACTTCCCGTCGCCAGGATTGGATATCCATTCTCCATCTCCACGTCGGCCTACCTGCTTCTCCATCTCCTCGCTGGTATTGAATCTCGCCTTCCCAAGTTTTTCGCTGCTACTTGTTATTGCTAAAAACTCCACATCTGTCAGATCTCCATTCTACCAGTTTTTCGCCTTCCCAAGTTTTTCACCGATATTGATCTCCATTCTAAGTTTCCGCTGCTTCTTCATCTATGGGTTTTGATATGTTCCTTTCCGCACCTTTTTCTCACCTTTTTTATAATTGCATGTGATGCTCCTTTACTCATCCAGTGCATGAACAAGGTTACAATTAACAGGCAAGTTAATTGTGAGAAGAAGACGTTATTGTCTTTGTTTTGCTTCTGTTGTACCAAACTCATAAGAGGTATTTGAATATTGCTCTTTCTTATTGGCTCATAACATGAATATTCCTCTTCTAAGTATAATATGATAGAAGAATATTGCTTATGTTGTTTTCTATCAATGATTACCTTATTATTAGCAATGCAGCACCTTATTATATTGTCCCTTATTATTAGCATTGCCAGTGCCTTATTATATTTTCCTACTGAGACAACCTTAAATTTCAGGACATTATGAAGGCACTGTTTATTTCTGCACTAATTGTCCTCTTGTTCTTTTGACAATTGTTATCCACAAGAAAAACACCCAGCTGCTAACCAAATTATTTGATTAGGTATTAGAAACCTTCAGTCTTTTATTGTAATGGTAAGAATACTGGATAAGCAGTTGGAGCATAGCAGAAAAGAAGACAAGTGCTAGAACTTTTGCTTTTTAAACTTCATTTGTTGGTAGAAAAAATATGAGATTTTCTTACTCTATGTTAAACAGTGGAAGATTATTAAATGAAGGAAAGAAAAGAAAGTTGATATTAGACATTCATGAAAAGCTGTTAAGACATTAAGAAAATTGATAGTAGACAATCACGAAAACCTGTTAAAACATTTGCCTCTCGTACAACGGTGTACAACGGTACAAGTTACCTTTTACTTGCTTAGTTGCACTGCCATTCTCCTTTGCCATATTAAGTTGATTTTAGATACAGCCAGGGGAATGTCCATGTCAATAAAGCATCTATCTTAAAATAATCCGTTGGTCCAGGAACTCTATCCAGGTTGTCAAAGTCATTCGAAGCTTTCCTTCATCATCCAATTATTCCTCATTAAATGTGTTGGGAAGTGGTCTAATAAATCATTTACAATGTTGCTTGAGTTACTGAGAGAAGTACTTCCAGAAGGTGATACAATGCCAAATTCTTACTATGAAACCAAGAAGTACATTAGAGAGTTGGGCCTTAGTTATGAGAAAATTGATGCTTGTCCCAACGATTGTATCTTATATTGGAAAGACCATGCCGATGACTCTGAATGCTGCACTTGTGGTGAATCGAGATGAAAAAAGAACTTAGATGGTCAAAAAAAGACGTCGAAGTCCAAATCTCAAAATGTGTCGCAAAAAGTCTTGTGCTATTTTCCACTTAAACAACGACTTCCACGGTTGTTTATGTCATCTAAAATTGTGTCCTTCATGAGGTGGCATGAGGAGTCCCGCACTAAAGATACACTTCTAAGGCATCCAGCAGACTCTCCGGCTTGGATGAATTTCGATCATCTAAATGGTCATTTTGCGTCAGATCCTTGTAATGTTATGCTCGGCTTAGCTGCTGATGGATTTAACCCATTCAGGACATTAAGTGTTGTACATAGTACATGGCCGGTTGTCTTAACACCGTATAATCTACCGCCATGGATGTGCATGAAACAATCTTATATGTTTCTGACATTACTGATTCCTGGACCTTCAGCCCCAGGAAATGATATTGACATCTATCTCCAACCCCTAATTGAGGAATTGAAAGATCTTTGGGAAAATGGTGTGGAAACTTACGATGTGTCTAAAAAGGAGAATTTTAATATGCGGGCTACGGTTTCATGGACTATAAGTGATATTCCTGGCTATGCTAATCTGTCAGGCTGGAGTACCAAAGGCCAATTTGCATGTCCTTCTTGTCATAAGTATACTAACTCTAAATGGCTGAAACATGGTAGAAAATTTTGTTATATGGGTCACCGACGTTTCTTGCCGCATGGCCATGTGTTTCGGTGCCAGAAAAGATCTTTTGACAATAATCAAGACTTCAGGGTTGCGCCCAGACCACTTTCTGGGTCAGAAGTTTTGAATGAATTAGAAGGACGTGATATTACATATGGCAAAATGTCTACAAAATTGCCGTTGCCGCATGGTTGGAAGAAGAGAAGCATTTTTTTTTAGTTGCCATACAGGAAAGATAATCTTTTCCGTCACAATCTTGAAATTATGCATATCGAGAAAAATGTTTGTGACAACATACTTGGGACCTTATTAAATATTGGCATCAAGTCAAGAGATAATCTTAATGCTCGTCGGGACTTGCAACTGATAGGTATAAGGCAAGAGCTTCATCCAATCGAGCAAGGCCATCACAGGACTTATATCCCCCCAATAAGGTTCACATTGGATAAGAATCAAAAGAAAATTATATTCAGGATACTAAAAAAGGTTAAGGTTCCAGATGGCTATGCTGCTAACATATCAAGATGTGTAGATATGAAGCAACTCAAAATCTCTAGACTGAAAAGTCACGATTGTCATATTCTAATGCATCAATTGGTCCCATTAGCGATCAAAAAAGTGTTGCCGAAGGAAATCAGTATTCCCATACTTGAGTTAAGTTCATTCTTCAAGCAGTTGTGTTCAAAAGTTTGTCGGGTACAGGACCTTGATCAATTGGAAAGAAGAGTTGCATTGACACTCTGCCAGTTGGAACGAAATTTTCCCCCATCATTTTTTGACGTGATGCTTCATTTGGTTATACATTTAGCAGCAGAGGTGAAAATGGGCGGGCCAGTCCAATATCGTTGGATGTATTTTGTTGAAAGGTACATAGAAGTTATTTGATTTTCTTTTATAGACCACATAAGTCCTCACTTTTATTTAAAAATAATTAAAATAAATTTATAGGTTCTTACTTACTTTGAAGAGCTACATGCGAAATAGAAGTCAGCCGGAAGAATCTATAGCTGAGGGCTACATAGCTGAAGAGTGCGCAACATTTTGCTCGAGATATTTTGATACTATTGAGACAAAACTTAATCGTTGAGCGAGGAATGATGATGAATGTGGGGCTGACCCGACAGTTTCTTCTAGTATTTTTCCAAGGATTGGTCGAGCACTAGATGAAGGGGAATTTTTCACAATGGATAACGATATGTTATCTAAGGCACATCAATATATATTAAATAACTGTGATGAGGTGAAGCCTTTCATCGAGTACGTTCTAATATAATATCTAGCGCTACAAAATTCATTTATGGAATGAATCATTTTTGCAACTTACTGTAGTACTATTATTTGCAGGAGACATCTTTCTCTAATGAACTGCCTATATCCTTGTGCTTCTCCTCGTTTCATCAAAAATAAACATAATGAAAAATTTCCTAGTTGGTTTGCAGAAGAAGTAAGTTATCCCCCAAAGATTTATTCATGTTGGGATTAATATTAAGAATTTTTTGTTCTTATAGAAAAAACAATTCAGCAATATATTTAATTTGTAGGTTTACCGGGAAGATAATGCTCATGAATTTGCTATTGATGAGGACTTAAAAGTTCTATCCTATTTTCCGAACAATGTTGCCAGAAGGTTTCAGGGTTTCTTAATAAATGGTTATGAATTTCACACCAAAAGTCTCGAAGAAAGAAGAAAGCGACAAAATAGTGGCATAATGGCAACAACAATAACACAAAGCTTTGCTAGTGCAATGGATAAGAATCCCATTAATGGTGATGTTAACTATTACGGTGTCATACAAGATATTATTGAGGTTGATTATTGGGTGGATAAAAAGATTGTGTTGTTCGGATGTGATTGGGTGTCCAATAGCAGAGGATTAAAACATGATGAACTTGGGTTTACATTAGTAAATTTATAATGGCATCTCAAGCGTAACAAGTATTTTACGTTGAAGATCCCACAGATGAAGGTTGGCATGTTATGGTAAAAACAGTACCAAGGGATTATTATAATATGAAGGACGAAGTATTAGGAGATAATGAAGATCCAATTTTAGAAAGTCAAGTACATTATCATTTTTTTTATGCAATCAGGTATTTCCTTTTATTTTTGAGATAAGCTGAGTTTTTCTAGCATGATGATTTATTTTTTTATGCAATGTGTAGGACATTATCATTTTTTTTATGCAATCAGGTATGATGCTTTTTTATTGAAGTGAAACTGTAAAAGTTTTTACAAAGCATTATTTATCTCTTATTTTCCCTGCTTTCTCTCTCTCTCTCTCTCTCTCTCTCTCTCTCTCTCTCTCTCTCTCTTCCATTCATCATGTCTCATCTCCAGCTTGTTGCAAGCTTCACTACCTTTATAGAGTGGCTTACTTTCCTTACTGCCCAAGCCAACTTTGATCAAAACCAGCTAATCATAAAGGAGAGCAAAATAAATTTATGAACAAGAGAGAAAGAATCAGAGTTGCCACAACATTGTAGTAATTAATTACAAGAGATAGGAAGATTGAATTTTTTACATTTAAAAAAAAAAACTACATAGAATTAGAAGCTAGAGCAAGATATTTGACTTTCTAAGAATTAATCATTTCTTGATTTTAGTTAGTATTTTATCAACAATTTGGTAGACTATACAGTCCAATTCAGATCTATGTGGATAGGTTTGAAAAGGATACCTCATTACCCCAGCCCATGTATGTTGATATAGTATTAAAAGAGTTTTAGCATCAAAGGCACTAAAAGAGGTTACTTGTCTAAGATTCATTGCATCAGTCTTCTAAGATGATGTCTGCTAAGACACCTAAGGAGAGAGAAAAAATGAGATAGATCTATTATGCTTCGGTAGTGGGATCCATCATTCGATGCTTTGCACTTAGCTTGTTATTGATTATACCTTAGAGGTATCCAGTATATTTCGAGCAAAACCATGCAGAATAACATTGAAAAGCAATGGAGAACTCTCTCGAGTACTTAAGAAGGATGAGAGACATTTTATACGACAATGAAACCATATGATGGTATAAGGATACCTTTAATGGTGGTGCAGTAAGAAGGAAAGTGTTCCTAGCTAGGTATTGTAACCGGTATGTGACTAAGGCTTTGTGCTTTGCTACTTACTCTGCCTCTTATGACAGGATCGGATAAAGGAGTTTTTAATTCAATGGGAGTTGTTCCTAAGTTTGCCAGTTCCGCACCGGTATTGTGTGACAATACTAGGAGTGTTGCTCAAAGTTAAGGAACTAAGATCCCATTAAGATTATTGCTTTTCTTAAAAGGCGATATCACCTCATCGTTGGAAAGAGGTGATGACTGAAAGACATTGATGTAGATTAAACTTATTATCACTGTAGTAGATTCGATCACCACTGAAATTTGGTATATAGATACTAGGATGATTGGCTAAAGTGCAAGTGGGAGATTCAAAGGAATATTGCCCTTGAGCCAATCACATGTCGATGTGTTTAGGGACTATTCAAGGGTAATCAACTTAATGAGATAACTTTTTGATCATATGCTGCATCTTTATTCATAAATATTGTGACGAACCCCATGAACCCGGGCAAATGATTCCAAGGCCATGATGAGATTATGCCAGTGAGACTTGGAATCCATATGCCCATGTTCTAGATGTTCCTAGTCGTAGGATCACCAATTAGGGGATTAGTGATTTTGGATAGGCTAGCGCACTTGCTACATGCCCTATACGATAGGGGTAACTGATCTCATAGTTACCTATGAGCCATCCTTAATGTAGTGCAGGTGCTCATTAGGGAATGAGTTCACTTAACAAACCTGCATGAGGAACACAAAATGGAATCCATACATGAGTTTCAGTAGGATGTTCCTCGTGTGATAGTAGGTGCAAGCAGTCATTGGACCTAAGGTTATCATGGTTACCTTGTGAGTGATGACCCATTGCTTTGGTTCTATCCCTACATGGACCTAAGCGTCATGTGCCGGGTATTACTGGGCATGGGGAAGCATTCATGGAGGTAGGTGAGCAACCAACATGGAATCAGTTACTCCTAATAAGAGGAGATAATGTCCTATGTGTCCCTATAAGTACCGACTCGGGAATCTCTGGCCAAAGTAGACATGAAGGTCAGGAAGACGTTTTTGACATTTCATAATTGAGACGACATCTTGGTGGGTGGAATACATATGAATTGGTATTAGTGTTTGACACTTCTTCCATACCCCAATCGTATTCAAGAAATTGTAATTGAGTGACTTAGTTGCACGGTAACTAATCACCAAAGGATGTTGCTAGATTGAACCTCACACTATCGTGGTAGTCATGATACGTTGCTAGACAATAATCTTGACTTGCGAGTGGAGTCTCCCACGACTACACTATAGGATCCAACTCTCCATTATGCACAACTCACTACTGGCTTAGTGTGGGGCTCAATGGCGCACACACGACAGGTTAACCTCGTAACGGACCTTATGAGGTAAAGTCCGAACGCGGCCCTATATGTAGGCGAAATGGCGACACTAGAGGGGGGGTGAATAGTGTGTTTACTAAATAATTAGCCTAAATTCGATTTTAATCATTTCTTGATCAGTTTAGATAATTTGTAATTTAATGATTTGGTGCGAAAGCAGTAAATAATTAAGCAATTAAAAACAAACAATAACGCAATGCAAACACGTTAATTTATAGTGGTTCAGCCCCAATGCCTACTCCACTACCTAAGCACCCCGATTAGGATTTCCAAACTAGCTTTACTAGATTAATACTCGTTTCCCTTACACAGAGGACTTTGACTCGAAGAGTCTCACTCTCGACCTAAGGTACTTCCACACCTGGAAGTCTCGACCTTCTTATCGAGAGCACTCTTCCACCTCAACCCTAAGGGACAACTTGACAAATCCTAGTAACAACTAATTTTACATAAGTGGCTTTACACCTAACACCAAGTAACCACTTATACCCACATGACCTAACAGCCTAGGTCTTACAAACTCAACTTCAAAGAAACGATAAATTAACAGTTAAAAATACAAGTGAAAAGAGCTTAAGATAAAACCAAGATTATCTACTATTTTCCAAGCCTTGTAGCCTCCAACTCGCTAGTGAATGTGCTTTGAGTCGAAGCAGAGTTGAGCAGTAGTTGGCGCTTGAAGACGAACTCGACAGAAGAACAGAGCGCGCTGCAATCGATCTTTGGAAGGCTTAAATCCCTTCTTAAATGCTCAATAAAATCTTTAAGATTAAGGGAAGAAGTTTAAAAGAAGTAGATGAAGGTATATTTATGCCCTCACGAAGAAACGATAGCTCAACGGATAGTTTTCTATCCATTGCAGGCCGCCGGTCGATTGGTCGATCGATCGGCCAATCGATCGGTCATTTGATCAACGCTTTTTCTCTCTGGTACTGCATTCAGTCGACCAGTCGGTCGACCGACGCAAGATTCTTCGATCTCGCATTCAGTCAACCAGTCGGTCGACCGACGCGATCTTGCGTCTTCAGCAAACGTAGGTCGGTCAACTGGTTGGTCGACCAATAGAGCTACTGCCCATTTTGGGCTTTGATCGGTCGACTGAAGCAGCTGCTGTCTCTTCTCGGCATTGTTCGATCGATCGATCGGTCGACCGAAATGGCTGGTGCCATTTTCCTTACCCTATTCGATTAACCGCCCGGTCGACCGAATTTAGGTTGAATTTTATTTTTTAGCCGATTTTCTTCCGCGCTTTGTTTTTGGGTTCCAGCTTTCTACAAGCATCATCTTGGAGAGCTTTCCATGTGATCTTTGAGCTCGTCCAATGCGACTTTGGTGCACATGTTGATCTTCGAGAAATTCTGTGATGAACCCGAGCACGACGATCAATGTCCTTCCAATTTTTGATTTCTTTCTATATTTTCGATCGAGGACATTGAACCCTAATTGATATGGAACCTGAAATATGTTCTCAATGAAATCATTAGTCCCATGTTTGTTATCATCAAAACCGAGATTGAAAACCTAAAGCCAACACTATATGTCTACTAGCATCGACATGCTGCAACTCGATCACGGATCTTTGAGCTCGTCCAATGCGACTTTGGTGCACACGTTGATCTTCGAGAAATTCCACGATGAACCCGAGTGCGACGATCAATGTCCTTCCGATTTCTGATTTCTTTTGATATTTTCGATCGAGGACATAGAACGCTGATGGATAAGGAACCTGAAATATATTCTCAATGAAATCATCAGTCCCATGTTTGTTATCATCAAAACCGAGATTAAGACTAAGGTTGAAAACCTAAAGCCGACATTATATGTCTACTAGCATGGACATGCTGCAACTCGATCACGGATCTCGTTTACGGACATGATAGGAAAGATGTTTCCTATAGGAACGAATGCACAAGAAAGAAGTTTCTCAGTAATCCTAAATTGTAGGGCATCCCTAAATTGTAGGGATTGGCATATGATAATAATTTATGTCGTTGATTAAATTTAATTATGAATTAAATATTTAATCAACTACTTCACCAAGAATGTATTTAATTATGAATTAAATATAATATGATTTTGAATCAAATATACATGGTAGGAGACTTAGTTTCTAACCATGAGCCTAACAAATTAATTGGGAATTAATTTATTTGGATAAATCCTCATTAATAAGAATTTGATTTATGGAGATAACTCATAAAATTAATAGATATATGATTTATGAGGATAAATCATAATTCTATGAATTAATAGAAAATCAAATTATTTAGATAAATCTCTTTCCTATTGTTTAGGGGATTGGTTTATTTAGATAATTATCATTCTTGTTTATAGGCTCTTAATTTATGGAGATAAATTAAAATTTATATTTAATTAGATTTAATTAATTTTTAGTTAATTATGAAGCCAATAAAATATAAATTATTTTTGGAGGCAAATCCAAGAACTTTGAATTCTAGGGAGAGAGTTTTTAGGAGGCCAGGTCTACTCTTGTAGCCGCCCCTACTCTCTATATATAGTGGCCGAACACCCCATAGGGAGGAGTTGGTTAATTAGTTCTTCATCTTCTTGGAGAAGATTAAGGATTTGATTCTTTAGAGGCTTATTGAAGAGAAAGGCTCCAAAGAACTCCTCCTCCTCCCCATTGGTGGCCGACCATCTACATCCTCCTTCCCCGGTTATCGCGAAGCCAACTTGAAGGTGTTCTCTTCTTGGTTGTGCCACAATCTTCATCTTCTTGGAGGAGTCCACGAGGACAGCGAGATATCTTCACCTCTTCTCTTTTGTTCCGATATTTTGTCATCCTCTCTCCTCTCCTCTTTGGTGCCTGGTTCTTGGTGGAAGGGCTGGCATTGCCTTGGTGGATTTTGGGATTGATAAAGCTTCTCCGTTGAGCCACAACGAGCCCCGGTGTTCGCTGCCCGTACTATTGTGAGGTACTTGGTGTGGACTATTGTTGGAGGACGTGCACGTGTGTGTCTCAAAATGGGGATAGGATCTGCCGTACATTCTTGGTTTGAGGTTTATCATCTCCTTCTTCTGCGATGTTGAATTCCTTATTATTGCTAAAGTAGATCGCTATTTTCGGGATGGTTTGAATTTTCCGCTACGTTTTTGAATTCCACCCCAACAAGAGGGGGGTGAATAGTATGTTAGATAAACTTTTTGCCTAATTTTGGTTTTATCGAATTCAATCGTTTCTTATAACTTCGGCAATACACTAATTCGAATAGCAAGTGGAAGCAATAAATAAGACAATTAAACATAACCAAGAAAGCAATGTGCTGAAATAAGTAAATATAGAAATTAAGACGCAATCATAATAGGCAATGTAAACACGATCGATTTATAGTGGTTTGGCCCCAATGCCTACTCCACTACCTAAGCACACCGCTTAGGATTTCCAAACTAGTTATACTTGATTAATTAGTTTCCTTACAAAGAGGAATTTACACCGGAGAGTCTCCGCTCTCAAACTGAAGGCACTTCCACACCCGAAAGTATCCTGCCTTCCTATCAAGAGCACTCTCCTACCTCAACCTAAGGAAAACTCAACTAATCCTAGTCAACTACGTTTACACCGGTGGATTTAAGTCTTAACACCAAGGCAACCACCAACTCAATCAAACTAGAACTCTAGGTTTACACACTCAAGAAATACAATGAAATTAACAATAAAATACAACACTACATGGAGCAATAAATCAAAAAACAAATACTTAGCTCCAAAAGAAACTCCCTAGTCCTCTTGATGCCCAAAGATGATGAATTGATGAAGCTTCAAGGCAAGATCAAGAATGTGTGGATCAAGGCTAGGGTTTTTGCAAGATTGGCTCATTGAAAGCTTAGAAGATGTAAAAGATGTCTCATATAGGCTCAAAAGTTGCTAAGGAAGGCTCTCATGGCTTGTATTTATAAGACATGAAGAGAAGGCAAGCAAACAACCATCCCAACAGGCATTTTCCTGCCCGTTGGCGACGCCCGATCACTGGCCCGATCGACAGACCGAGCGACCGGCCCATCGATCGGAGCCCTTTGTGCTTTCTAGGCTCCTTTCGGTCGACTGGCCTATCGATCAACCGTAGAGTACCAAAACTCTACCTATTGTACCTGTACTCTACATTGAGTTTCAGCTGGGTTCTTTCTTCGATTCGGGTTTCAAATTACGGGTTTTGTTCTTTAAGGGTCTTTGCATCATACAGAGGATTTTACAATTTATATAGAGACCATAAACTTAGACTCTATCTTCATGATGAGTCCGAGCGCGTCGACCAATGTCCTTTCGATTTTTTGATTTCTTTGATATTTTAGATCGCGAATGTCGAGCGCTAACCAACTTGGAACCTGAAAGTATTTCGCAATGAAAATATTAGTTTGATGTTTATTATCATCAAAACCAAGATTAACAACAAGGTTGAAAATCTTTGGCCAACAATGTTCGAACATAAGATTTTTGGATCGGGAATCTGTGACAATACATCTATATACAAAAGAATTCACAATAATATATTTTGTATGGAATTGTGAATGGGAGTCATGTGAAGTCGGGACATCGAGCAATCTTGTTGTCCATACTCATGGTGAATCTTCTAGTGTCGTTGTTTCTTCTTTCAATCCACCCGATCCTTATAGAACAATGATTCTAGATAGTCTTGGTAGTCAATTCCATTTAAATGATAATATTGAGTTAGTTACTGAGACGTCAGTGCCATCAAATACTTCGACAGTTCAAGTCACTGAAGAACAACCTGTGATACAGATTGAATTGCTGAATAAGGAGGCTGTAGAATTTTATGAGATGTTGAAAGCTGTCAATGAACCTTTGTATGGTAATTTTCCTAAATATACAAGATTTTCGGCAATGACGCAACTCCTAAACATCAAGTCCGATTGTAATATAAGCGGGGTTACATTTGATTGGATTACAGGCTTTATCAATGGAATGCTACCTCCAGATAACAAGTTTGAGCCAACTTTTTATCAGCCGGGAACATCATGACTTGTAGCATGTTATAACAGTTATTTTGTTAATGGATATATATTTCACACACTTGAATATTCATCTACAAAGAAGACAATGAATGTCGGGGTCTGCGTCAAAGGGACAACGTATGTTGAATGTGATGTTGACTTTTACGAACTGTTGGAAGAAGTCATAAAATTACAATTATTCGAATGGAAATCAGTTGCCCTTTTTAAATGTCATTGGTTCGATACAAGCTATAGGGGCATGAGAGTTCATACAAAGTATAAACTTGTCGAGGTCAATTACAAATTGAAATTGGCTTCAATGAGCCATTTATATTGGCATCTCAAGCTGAACAAGTATATTATATGCAGTATCCATCTCGAAAGAAATATAGGGCAAATTGGTATGTAATCTGTAAGACTAAAGCCAGAGGAAAAATTGACCCGGTAACTGGAGAGAATGAGCCGACAAATGACATCTATCCAGAAGAGGATCCTTCCAAAATTGAGCGAGTTAATCTAATACTCAAGGATGATAACACAAAGTTAGTTCAATTGGAAGTACAATATGTTGATGATGACGATAATGAAGTTGAGGAAGGATAGAATGATGATAAGAGAGAAGAAGAAGAATTTAAAGATTTCGATACAATAGATCAAGAATAAGAGTATTACACCGATGATGATAATGACGATGATGAATAATTGTAAATGTGAAGTATATCTTCAATTATTAAATCTATCTATTAATATATTATATGTAATCTAATTATACTCATATTTGACAGCTATGGTTCGAGAAGTGCGTGCCCGAGGAGGCATTCCTCGGAGCACTACACCCTCACAATTGCCACCTGCCACCCTTGTATCCATCATCCCTTGTCTACACACACCATCCCCCAGGCTTTAGCCACCATCGACCCTTCGTCGAGACCCATCGGTATCGCCTCACATGTACCCAATGTCCTTTCGCTGACACCTACTATTCCCCCACCTCCGTCCACCATCCCCCCACTTTCAGCCACCATCTCCGCACTTGATCCTGGCACTAGCCATCCACCTGATCTGACCACCATCCCTTCAGCCAATCCAAGCACATGGACATAAAGACGTAGGCCACGAGGGCCTAATATAATTCTCCCTCCGCCACCCGAGGGAGAGTCACATTGACTAGTTAGTGTGCATGAAAGAAGATAAGTAGATGCACTAATTATTCCTTATAATTTATTTATAATTCAATACATCATAATATAGAATTGTACTATATTTGGTGAGGGATTGAGCAAGAGGACGATCTAACGATTTATGCATAGGGCATGGCCTACATGGTCTCTCGTGCCCCGTGAGCACATGGATTTATTATGGCGAGAGTTCTCGGTACATATATTTATTAAATTAATGTTATTGTTAGATATCAATAGGTAATAATAAATTTATTTTTTTTGCAGGCTCATTATACATGGTTGGAGGACGAGACCACTTTTGTAGAGAGTGCATGGGAGCGTGTTGCTCGCACTCGTTACAACGGGCTACTTCAGTAGGCCCATAAAATTGTGAAGAGACAGCTGGGGGTCACACACATTGGGGAGACTCAGGTATACGGCCCCGAGTGGATTCCTAGACCCGTGTGGGACCAGCTCATTGAGCGATGGGCCACGCTTGAGTGGCAGGAGGTCTCTCGGACTGCGTCGAGAAATCGCATGTCCAGGGGGGACGGTATGGGGGCACGCCACACTGGTGTCTCCGTGTCTTTTGTGGTGCGTGAGCGTCATATGATATGTATAATTTCCTTACTTTTAATTAAATTATATATTGTGAACAATGACACTAATGTATTTGTTTTCTAATGTTAGACACGGGTGGCGAAGGATGGCACCGTCCAACGCCCCTCGCTGATGGAGGAGTTTGAGCACACTCACCGTCGACGACATGGGGTGGAGGAGTACATCGATAGCGGGGCCGCGATCATCGTTACAAGTATTTATATCTATTCGATTTATGTAATTTTTATTATTATTATATATATATATAGTATTTAAAATATAAAAGTGTGTAGGAGACATACACGAGGACCGAGATCGAGCGCAAAGGAACGTCACAGGGTGACTTTGACCCTGTAACATGGGTCGAGGCTGTAGGTGGCTGGGAGCACGGACAAGTTTATTGCTTTTAGACAGTGTCCATGCATGAGCCGTGTTAGGGCCACTTGGGGCACCGACCCCTCCCGTTGCAGGTGAGCGGCCCTCGACATCCCATACGCAGGACCATAGTCGGATACCGAACTTGGAGTTCGAGATTACACAGTGGAGACAGGCAATGGAGGAGTAGAGATGGATGATTGACAAGTTGAGATAGATGATGGATGCGCAAAGACAGATGATGGGGAACATATAGGCGCTCCTAACTTAGATTTCATCTCACTCCGGCAATCATATACCGATGAGGTTCAAGCCGTCCTCGTCGACCCAATCGACGCTCCCAACCCTATCGCTGTCGACTGCACCGCCTCCACCGTAGCCATGAGATATATTTTGGTTTATTGTATTTTGATACTTGTCAGACTCAGTTTGAGGCTTAGATACTTGTTTGTTGTTTACATACTTTAGATTTGATATTTTGATACTTGTTTGCCTCCGTTTGAGGCTTATAGTTGTTTATATACTCGATAGCTATCTATATACTTTAGATTTGATATTTTGATACTTGTTTGCCTCCATTTGAGGCCTATAGTTGTTTATATAGTTTAGTTTTGATATTTGATACTTGTTTGCCTCCATTTAAGGCTTAGATTGATGATACTTAAGTAAATCTTGTATGGTTGGTTGTACTTATATTTGTATGATGTTTTGTGGTTGTAAATTGTGATTGTAAATTATGGTTATAAATAGATTATATCGTGAGAATGTTGTTGTATACATGAATTTTGAAAATTTTGATTTTTTTTCAATTATAGGATATAACGTCAGCGACGGCTTACCCACAGGTGACACTCACTAGGCAGTCGCTGAAACTGTATCGTAATTGGCTGATGGCTTCGGTAGCACCAAATATCACGATTGCTAATAATAACACCGACGAATCTAAGCTACGGCAGATAGTTTAATTTTAATGACAACCGCCTAGGCCATCACTGATGTGTTTAAATTAGCGACAGCGCGTGCTATCGCTGATAATTACTTGGGACGGCCTCCCCCTACTGTCACAAATTATCAGAGACGCACACATGAGCAACGACTTTTTGCCACGGCGCGAGCCGTCCATGATAGTCATCACCGACGGTTATGCAACGGCACGAGCCATTGGTGACAGCGACAAATCTAGTAGTGGAGCACCATTCAGGGCAAGAGGCTACCTGGGAGGTAGAACGAGATATGAGGGTAAACTACCCCTTTCTAGTTGAGGATTTGATAAGTCTCTAATAGCTTTTGCTAAAATTCGAGGATGAATTTTCCTTAAGGGGGAAGATTGTAATACTCGCAATTTTAATGAAAATTTTATCTCTTGTTTTAGTGGGATATTCCGGAGGCGCGTCGGAGTGGGTCGAGCAAATCGTCAAAAGGTGTTGGCCGAAGGTTTTCAACCTTGGGAATAAGCTAGGTTTTGATGATAACAAATATGGAACTAATGATTTCATGGAGAATTATTTTCAGGTTCCATATCGATTAACACACGATATTTATGATCAAAAATATCGGAGAAATTAGAAAATCGGAAGGACGTTGATCAACGCGCTCATATTCATCGGAAAGATTGAGTCTAGGTTTAGGGTGTCTAGATGCAAAGACACCTAAGGAACCAAACTAGTAATCCAGAACCTGAACCGAAGAAAGAACCCAACTGATACTAAATGAGAAAGTATAGGTACTATAGCCAAGTACCGGTACTTTGCGGCTGATCGACTGACGATCGACTGCCAAGGGTTCTAAAGCCACCGAAGGCCTTCGGTAGATGACCAGTCACTTGGGCGGTCGACTGGCCAACGACCGACCACTGATCGGGCGGCGCCAACGGATAGAAAATCGCCCGTTGGGACGAGGTGTCTTGGCCTCTCTCTTCGTGGCTTATAAATACAATCCATGAGAGCCTTCCTTGCCAACCCTTGAGCCTATTGAGACATCTTTTACACCCTTTAAACCTTCATTGCACCACTTCTTTTGTGAAACCCTAGTTTGATATCTCAACTCCTTGATATATAGCCTTCAAGCTTCGTCGATTCATCATGTTAAGGCATCAAGAGGACTAGGGAGTTTCTGTTGGAGCTAAGTATTTGTTGATTGATTTATTTGCTCCATTGTTTGTGTACATTATTGTTACTTACATTGTATTTGAGGTTGTGAAAACCTAGGTTGATAGCTCTTGTATGGTTGGTGGTTGCCTTGGTGTTAGGGCTTAATTCCAACAGTGTAAATGTAGTTTGCTATGATTAGTTGAGTTGTTCTTAAGGTTGAGGTGGGAGAGTGCTCTCGGTAGGAAGGAGGGATACTTCCACGTGTGGAAGTGCCTTCGGTTTAAGAGCGGAGATTTTCCGATGTAAATTCATCATTGTAAGGAAACTAATTAATCTAGTTAAACTAGTTTGGAAATCCTAAGTGGGGTGCTTAGGTAGTGGAGTAGACATTGGGGCCGAACCACTATAAATCTATTTGTGTTAGCATTGCATTCTTGTTCTTGTTTTATTGTCTTATTTATTGCTTCCACTTGCTATTCGAATTGGTGTATTGTCTACGTTATAAGAAATGATTAAAACCGATAAATCAAATTTAGGCAACAAGGTTAGATAACACACTATTCACCCCCCTCTAGTGTAGGCCATTTCACCACCATTTGGTATCAGAGAGCGTGGGTCGTAGATTGAGATTTTACCATCTCCTCTACATCTAGTCTTGATCTGAAAATAGCACTAGAGTTGGTAGCGTGTATACCACCTAGGTTCGGTGAGTCTAACTTTGGTCTTTGGAAGAGTAGAATATATACATTCCTAAAGACACAACATTTAGATGTGTTTAACATGGAAAATATTCGATATATTGAACCTAAGGAAAACATGAATGCTTGGACCAAAGAACAAATTGATATGTTTTAGTTAAATGTTAAAGCTACGAATTGCATATTTTGTTCATTGGAAAATTGCATCTTTGAAAAGGTCATGCATTGCACTTCCACATTTGATATTTAGGCTAGTTTAAACATGCTATATGATTATGCCAAGAACGAAGAGATTGGCACTTCTAATGAAGGTAGTGATGACAATGGTCATTCACCTACCCCTAATCTTGCTTTTGATGCCCATGGCTCTTCTAGTCAAAGGAGTAGCTCCAAGAGCCGAAAAAGGAAGGTAGTGTGTCATGCATGCAAGGAAAAGGGGCACGTGAAGAAAAATTGCCCTTCCATGAAGAACAAGGCAAGGAAGAGGTCAAATGCTTCCACATCATCATCTCACTCAAGTGAAGCATCCTCTTGCAATGGCTATGAAGCTAATTCAAAAGACTCCCTCATGAATGCTAATGATGAGGTACACTTTTCTTATAGTCATGATAACAATAATGGTAGTATCAACTCATCCAGTTCTCATGACATGCTTTATGATGATGAATGTAAAAACATGTTTGCCTTGCTTGTTAAAAAAGATAAAGAAAACAAAAAAATGAAGAAAGAAAACTTAGTCTTAGATCTCACTTACATTATGTAAAATTAAAAAACGAGAAGCTAAAAATTAGTGTCTCTAATCCATGTCATGATGTTTTAAGTATTGACACTAAGGATTTGAAAAACAAAAATGACATTTTAAAGAATGAAAATAGCATGTTGAAAACTCAATTGCATGCTATTCATAAATCCATGAACGACTTAAAAAATAAGGTTATTTTTCTAAATAAGAAAGTTAATAATTTATCTAGTAATTCATCCTCTTAGCAAGCATGCTCATGCACATCATCATCTTTATGTCAAGCATTCTAACATTAAACCTCACGAAAAGATTAATGGTCATTGCTTTTGTTGTGGTATCTTCGGCTACACGATTTATGATTGTGCTTTTAAAAGAAATCCAAGTGTTGTCATTTGTCATTTGATAAGAAAAGACACTTTGGATTCCTAGGCTAACTCACCCCCATGGACCCAAAGCCATTTGGGTACCAAAGGTTTCTTGTTCTTTTGTAAGGGGAGCTACCACACAAGGTTGAAAGAATTGAACATGCTGAACATAACATGCTGAGAATTTAGGATGCTATTGATACAATTCAGCATGCTGCATTGTTGGGTATTCCTCATTTCATTGAGTTACAAACTTTATTTACAACATTAGAGTGTCAGTTTATTATCTTGCATTGAGTTACAAACTTGGTATTCCTCATTTCATTGCCTCATTGTTTCTTTTGTTTTTACATGCAGGTAAAAAGGATGAAGTGCAAGGATCAGCATTTTGGAAAAAATTATCTTATGTATATTTGAAACTTTGAATCTTTGAAACAATATAAATATTTGAATAGCACAATGTATTTCGAAATTACATTTTAAATACAATGGTTTCTTATGTGTGTGGATTTTAATGATGTGTGATTTCAAAAATTATATTTAAGATTTCGTGTGAATTATCAAATTACTTATATGTGATTTCATGATTTAAGGATTGATCAGGTACACAATAATGAGCAATTGGTAGATTATGTTGGTAATTCCAACGGATATACCAACAAAAATTATTTGTTGGTCATACCAACGCTAGCGGATATTGTTGGTATTACCGATAGATATGTATCCGTTGGTATTATCAACAGATATATCCGTTGGTATTACCAATAGATATATTTCTGTTGGTAATATTGGCAGATATTTATCCGTTGGTAATACCAACAGAAACATATCTGTCGGTAATACCAACGAATATGTCTCCGTCGGTATTACAAATAAAATAAAATATCTGATAGTAATACTGACAAATTAATTAAAATCTGTCGGTATTACCGAGGAGCCTTTTACCGATGGATTTTACCGATAGATACTCCATCGGTAACAATATTACCGACGAATTTGGTCCATTGGTGACACCCTGATTTATTGTAGTGTTGGCAGCTCCATCCAATGGGCATTGTTTTGCCCGATGGGGACACTCGGTCGCATGCCAGTCGATCGTCGATTGACCAACTGTTCGACCGCGGCAATCTACCGCTTTTGGGCACACTTCGATCGACCGAATTGGCTACTGCCAATTTTTGGCTTCATTCGATCGACCGACCGGTCGACCAAACCTGGGCTAAGCTCATTTCTTCGAGTTTTCTTCTTGCGCGCCTCGCTTCCGGGTTCCGTTACAAAGTCTTGACTTGGATAATATTACAATTTGGCTTGGGATATATACCTAGAGACATATTACATGAATTCTATTTCTAACTCTAGATTTTCTACTCGATCTATGACGGAGCCATTTTTGTCGGTTCTTGTTTTTCTCCGAACGAACTTCCCACGCATATTGTAGCCTCAACCTGAGATCAAACACTTGATGAACTCATTAGAATAAGTTTGTTATCATCAAAATCAAGATGATGATCAAGGTTGAAAACCATAGGCCAACACATTGGTATTCACATGATTGTGGTATTCATTCCACATTCAGTTTGCATAGGTTGGTAGGCTTCGGAGTACGGATGTGTACTCCGACCGAATTTTGGGGTGTGATAGATGTTCTTTAATAATAATATTAAGAATAATGTAAGTTACACAAAAATAGTTAATTTTAACTTACTAATTCTTGAGTGACTACCCACACTAGAAAGGGGGGTTGAATAGTGTTGGTTTAATTTTAACTTCAATTCAATTTTTTTTTAAATCAATTTCAACTTTAACCGAAACTAAGTGCAACTAAAGTGGTTCGGCCAACACCGCCTACTCTACTATCTTGGCTCCCCACCATGGATTTCTAACCAACTCCTTTATAAATAATGTGTTTCCCTTTGAATACAACCGAGGACTCACTTCTCAACTCTTTGAGAATGCTTCACACCTATTCTCCTAGGCAAAACACAATTCTACAAATGAAACCCTAAGTTATTTAACCTAGCACACCTAACAATCTAACAATGGAAACCTAGTTTAGTAACAAGAAAAATAACAACAAATGAGCTAATAATTAAACCACACAAGTGAGCTCTCTTGCAAAGTCTTCAAAGCCTCCAACTCGTGAAGATGTAGAGCTCGAAGTGAAGCCGGAGATGAGGCAAAAAGAATGCTTCGAGTTGATGAACGATCGTCGAAGCTTGCGCGATGAAATCCACTTGGGATGGCTCAAGAACACTCTAGAAGATCTTCAATGAATGGCTAAGAGGCTATTAGAAGGCTGCTGAGGGGTATTTATAACCCCTCACTTGGCAGCTCCACCCAACGGGCATTTTTTTGCCCGATGGGGACTCCCGGTCACTTGTCGACCGATCGTTGATCGACCGACTGATCGACCGCCCAAGCAACCACGGTAATCTGCCACGTTTGGGCACACTTCGGTCGACCAAATTGGCTACTGCCAATTTTTGGCTTCATTCGGTCCACCAAACCTGGGCTAAGAGTATTTCTTGGAGTTTTCTTCTTGCGCGCTTCACTTCCGGGTTCTGTTACCAAGTCTTGACTTGGATAATATTAGAATTAGGCTTGGGATATATACCTAGAGACATATTACATGAATTCTATTTATAACTCTAGATTTTCTACTCGATCTATGACGGAGACATTTTTGTCGATTCTTGTTTTTCACCGAATGAACTTCCCACGCATATCGTAACCTCAACCTGAGATCAAACACTTGATGAACTCATTAGAATAAGTTTGTTATCATCAAAATCAAGATGATGACCAAGGTTGAAAACCTTAGGCCAACACATTGGTATTCACATGATTGTGGTATTCATTCCACATTCAGTTTGCATAGGTTGGTAGGCTTCAGAGTACGGACGTGTACTCTGGCCAAATTTTGGGGTGTGATAGATGTTCTTTAATATAATATTAAGAAAAATGTAAGTTACACAAAAATAGTTAATGCTATTGTTAAAATCAGATATAAAGAAAAACTGCACCAATTATGATTAAATAATATGATTAAGTTAGAAAAACACAATCCATGTTTGAACGATGATATTAGTCCCTTATGTCATTATGTGTGCATACTTTGCTTCAAAGTCTATCATTTATTGTGTTTATACAAAAATTAGATTTCATAAATTTCAACTGAAAGCCTATAAAACACGTTCCTCGTATTAAAGGCTTGTTTTGCGTTAACACGACTATTCTATATTTATATTACCCAAATAGAAGGATAATAAGTCACTGAAAATAGAAATAATCTTTTGACTAAAACACTTGATCAACATGGATGCAAGGAGCTTTTTTCTAAGACTATTCACTATTTTTTTCTTCTTATCTATGTCATTGATTTCATCTCCAATAGTAGCGACTACTGAGATCGCTTCTACATCACCACTCTCGATATGATTTCAAAAATGTTTTTGATTTTGATTTTCGATCTCTTCGGACCTTGGTGGCTTAAAACGGGCCTGAGGGACCTTACGGTTCTAACCCGTAGGCTCATTGTGACATTTTGATTTTCAACCAATAGGATGGGTTGGAGATCTTACTTTTCAAAAATTTATATTTTGAAATCTCTCGATTCATTTCGGACTCATGATAATTTACCTTGAAACGGATTTCAAACTATTTAACAAAGTGAACTCTGAAAATGATACTTGATTTTTCTCTTTGCTATTTGGTTTGGTTGCTTTCTAGTAGCTTTAGTTTCATTAAATCTACTAATGAAGTCTACTTATAAATTGAGAATGTTAATGAAAAGCTATGCTATCATGAAGAAAATTGGAAAGTAAATGAAAAGTTTGGGAAAAATTTTCTAGAATGATGTATGATTTTGTTTTTGCAAAAATCATATTATAATACTTGAATATTCATGCATTAATGATGTCTCTATACTCATGATTAATTTTGCATGATAGATCTATGAAATTTCATTAGTAGGTAAAATTTCGATACTTAGGCAATTTCATGATGCTGATATTGAATAAAATTGGACTACGATAAAATTCCTTATTAGAGACCTCATTTTGAATAAATAATTGTAAATATGTTTAGATACACATATGACATAATTCTAGGTGTTCAAACTTGAAAATTCATATGTAGATGAACAAATTCATTACTAGATCACTTTAGAGGACTTAAACTTGAAAAAGTTTGACCCAAGTCAACAAATCGACTTGGACACTTCATTTTAAGTCCAAACTTCATAAACATGTTTAGGAATAGGTAATGATAACATGCCAACGTTCAAATTTTCAATTTGTAAGCGTAATGAGGCATTTTCTATCACGTCCCAAAAACCAAGTCACGCGATCGACCGGACTGGGGACAAGCACCCCGAAGCCTAGACCACATAACCACATCATGCATGTGAAATATCAACTCAGATTAACACAAACACAAATATTCAATTATAGAAGGTAGCAATCCACATACTAGACCAAATGCATAAAGCTACATAACTAAGGTTCAAGTGTTAATACTATACAAGGTTCACATGCTCGAAAACAAACTACATGACTCGACCAAGACTCGACTACACCAACGGGTTTCACAAGATCGCCACCAGAGTCTGCCGCCACCAACCGCGGCATACGTCAATGATCACTCTACAAAACAAGGCCAAGAAAAGAATAGTGAGTTCAAAAGAACTCAGTGAGTGGCCGTTCGGCCATCACCAAGCTAAACCACATGAATAAATACATTAAATAATTTATTGCTCATTCAACTGATATGAAACATAACAATGATTTGCATTAGTCATCTCGTGCGCTACATGCACCACTCGGCCCGATCCGGCCCAAATGAACCAACCTCAAAATAGTCGCCTACAACTCGTAGGTTGCTCACTAGGCTGGCCACCCTAGCGAACTCCCTGCCTCGGTCTCACTGAGCTAGGAAGGACCTTTAGTATCAGTGCCCAAAACATGGTCGGGAAAGGCCCTCTGAATAATGCCACTCGGGTCAGTCATCGACGTGGCTCACCAACGTATATCTCGACCATGAACCAACTCGTGTGCACTGCACACCACTCGGCCATCACATGTACATCCACAAACATGCCCACTAAGTGGACTAATTTACATATCTATAAAGAGGTGGATTACTCGAGTAGATACGACATAATGTACATTTCTCAGTGCTCGCTCGGTAGCACCCGCTCGGCCACCACTCTGCCCAATTTATTATTCACCGCCATATCACCCACCGTTAACACCTCAATAGTTTACCTTACCATTTTCTATTCAATGGAATTTAACATCCGTGGCAGGTCGTCATGTAGCGAAAATACCAACGTTCTGTCGAATAGTTTCCGCACGACGTACCTTTCCGCCACCGCCATTTCTCGTTCGAAATCTCATCCGAACTCGCAAAAATTCCCAAACAAAGTAAAGGGATGCCATATCTGCCATATCTCATATTTCTATTTTACCCAAGCATCGTGGAAATTTTAGCCTGTAAGCCGAAATTTCAGCCCACTATAGTGTGACATTCCCTCATTTTCATCCGAGAGCATATACTCTCTCGCGAGGGTGGAAATAACCAATTAACCTGATGTTCTTTTAGGTTCAACTAATAACATCCATGACAACCCACGAGGTGACATCCCGGACTCGCAACTCGACCAATTCAACAAGCAAGCCGTAAATTTCAGCCTACTTTACCAGTCCGGTTACAACACGTACACAATTGAACATCACTCGATATGGTACTCACAATTCATACAATATCTTGTACATAAAGATCGATATACTACACTGGCAGTTTACAGCATGTATAAAATGAATCTAGCGCGTATAGAAATAACTTCGGCATGTATATCTTACCACAACATCAATTTCAGCCTAACTTATCATACTATGAAAAATTCAGATTAAAGCGTATGATATACTCCACAAATTTTCATATGAATGTATGCTAAGTGTTCATCAAACCATGTCATCTACGCATATAATTTCAGCATTTCAGTGTACTCACAATCTCAAGAATATAAGCTAGAACATGAACATTGGACTTGCTTGGCCTACAAATTGTGTTACTATTATCAAAATGTGTATGGTGCACTTTTGGAAGTCTTCAGAATCGATCAAGATAAAGATGTCGATTGTGAGAGCACCAAATATTTTCATGCTTAATGATAAATGTGATACCATGGGAAATGGTCATCATGGATCAGCATAAACCAGCATGAACAATGATTCCTTATGAATTTTCCATTTTTCCATGATTTTTTCTTATCTTGGATGTAATTTCTTATTAACCTGCCACCTTCTTGATTTATATTGCAACAATACTTTTTTAAAAGCAGTACCATAATCAAATATCTCATGTATGTTTCTTTGACCAAACAACATGGTCTTCCAAAAGTTATGCACTTTCTTAACCCAAATACAAAGATCAAATGTATTGACACCTGAAACATCCAAGTTCAATAGAACAATAGAAGTGCTCAAGGGCCAAAGCAGAGAAGCCCGAAAGGTCTTCACACATGCATCCGAACAACAAGAATTTCTCCATTAAACAAAGTCCAGATTGGTCACAGTAAAAATAAGAACTCCAGCACTAAATCCAACAACTAAATAAAGCCCCGAATATTTATATATACACCACACAAACCAAACAAACAATAAAACCAGTTCATCCTCACCAAGATCATTCTAATATGCGTCCCACATTCAAATAGCAAAAACGACACGCAATCAAAAAGGGGAAACAAAATGGAGGGGGAAAAATAAATAGCGGCACCAGATTTGACTTCCACTAGAGCTAAGATCGACCCATTCTCAAGAGAGAAATCAACATACTCAAACATAAACCTTCAATAAAATCACAGATTCTATAAATCTATCACGAGGAAGAAACCCAATCTAACCACTCACTTGGGGAGGGAATCAAGGAGAAGAAGACGATGACGACGCCTCGCGATGACGGCAACCGGCGACGGCGAAGATCTGATCACAAGGGAGTAGCCCCTCCTCCCTCTTGTCTTGGGCGACGTTTGGCTCTTCCTAGAGCAGTCCCGTCGACCAAGGCCACATATGGAATTATATTATTTTTTTGAAATTTACCTATTTGCCCCTCTTGACTTAAGTGAACCATATATCGGTCTATACTCGTCCGAATCGAGTTCCAATCGGACCCCCGGACTCGACTCGAGTCCAACTCACATCAAATCTCCAAACCAACTTAAGTAACATAATTTTACTCACGCATGAGGTTTGTATTTTAATTTGCGCCTTCCAACGATTTACTCGGCCTCCTCCGACGCACATCTCGGCTTTGCCGTGGAAGCCAAAATAAATTAGTTAAAATTTTAAATTTTAATTATTTTTTTCGCGGGCATTACATTTTCTATTTTCAATGAGTCATTCAAATTTTGTAGATCTATATTTTTCTTTTCTAAGAAATTTTTATCATTTTCTAGAAGTTCAACCTTCATTCTTGACTCATTACAAGAAAGCAAAACATCATCATTATCTTGTTCTAGCATTTTACTTTCCTTTTTAAGTGCCTAGAATCTTTTTCTAACACTACTAAATTCTTCATACATATGCTCAATTTCATTTTCTAATTCTACTTGTGTAAAGATATTACCACCTATAGTAATAGTGGGTACCTCAATATCCTTCATCATGAAACAAAGGTTTGCATTCTCCCTTGAACTTTCTTCCCCACTTGAAGGTGGTGATGACTCGCTTACATCCCAAGTAGCCATTAGTGCTTTCTTCTTCATCCTTTTTCCTTTATTTGTCTTTGTGGATGATGAGGAGGTGAGCTTGGTCTTAGGACAATCGCTCTCCAAGTGTCCGGGATTGTTGCATTGGAAGCACATGATTCTATTTTTGCCCTTCTTCTTCTTGAGAGGCTTTCCCATTAGCTCCATCAACATCCGTCCGAGATGAATCATATCTTCGTGGTACTCTGATCCTTCATTCTCCTATGATGATGATGATGATGATGATGTCCTATCACCAAATGATGCTTTTAAGACAATATTCTTGCCTTTGGGGGCATCTTCCTCATCGGTCATGAGGGAACCAATGAGTTCGGTGATCTTCATGGTGCCAAGACTCTTGGCCTCCATGATAGCAACCCCCTTTGGCTCCCATGCTTTGGGAAGTGATCGAAGAAACTTCCTCACTTTTTCTTCCTCTTGTATGACCCTTCCAAGGTTAGTTAAAGCATTGACAATATTTTGAAAGTGGGTATACATTTGATCTATGTTCTCATGAGTATGCATTTTAAAGAGTTCATAGTCATGCATAAGCAAATTTATTTTGGACTCTTTAACTTGGGAAGTTCCCTCATGGGTAGTTTCTAAAACTTGCCAAATATCAAAAACAGATTTACAACATGATATTCTATTGAACTCATTTATAGATAAACCATAATGTAATGCATTCACTGCTTTGGCAATTGAATTAAACAATTTAATCTCTTCTCGAGACCAATCATCCATGTTCGTGGAGGGTAGCTCATAATTAACATGAATAGTTCTCCAAGCATCTAATCCTAGGGATTGCCGGAAAATACTCATCCTAGTTTTCCAATAGGGATAATTGTTTCCATCAAAAAGAGGTGGTGCATGAGTTGAAAACCCTTGACCTAGTGTGATACTAGAATCCATAAGTCTAGGTTAGATGGTTAAACCTATTTCTACAATCTTGCTGTCATACTAATTCTTGAGTGACTACCCACACTAGAAAGGGGGGTTGAATAGTGTTGGTTTAATTTTAACTTCAATTCAATTTTTTTTTAAATCAATTTCAACTTTAACCGAAACTAAGTGCAACTAAATGATATTCGTTAGCAAGTATGAAAAGCAATTATAAGCAATCAAACAAGGCAATGCAAACACAAGAGATTATAGTGGTTCGGCCAACACCGCCTACTCTACTATCTTGGCTCCCCACCATGGATTTCTAACCAACTCCTTTATAGATAATGTGTTTCCCTTTGAATACAACCGAGGACTCACTTCTCAACTCTTTGAGAATGCTTCACACCTATTCTCCTAGGCAAAACACAATTCTACAAATGAAACCCTAAGTTATTTAACCTAGCACACCTAACAATCTAACAATGGAAACCTAGTTTAGTAACAAGAAAAATAACAACAAATGAGCTAATAATTAAACCACACAAGTGAGCTCTCTTGCAAAGTCTTCAAAGCCTCCAACTCGTGAAGATGTAGAGCTCGAAGTGAAGCCGGAGATGAGGCAAAAAGAATGCTTCGAGTTGATGAACGATCGTCGAAGCTTGCGCGATGAAATCCACTTGGGATGGCTCAAGAACACTCTAGAAGATCTTCAATGAATGGCTAAGAGGCTCTTAGAAGGCTGCTGAGGGGTATTTATAACCCCTCACTTGGCAGCTCCACCCAACGGGCATTTTTTTGCCCGATGGGGACTCCCGGTCACTTGTCGACCGATCGTTGATCGACCGACTGATCGACCGCCCAAGCAACCACGGTAATCTGCCACGTTTGGGCACACTTCGGTCGACCAAATTGGCTACTGCCAATTTTTGGCTTCATTCGGTCCACCAAACCTGGGCTAAGAGTATTTCTTGGAGTTTTCTTCTTGCGCGCTTCGCTTCCGGGTTCTGTTACCAAGTCTTGACTTGGATAATATTAGAATTAGGCTTGGGATATATACCTAGAGACATATTACATGAATTCTATTTATAACTCTAGATTTTCTACTCGATCTATGACGGAGACATTTTTGTCGATTCTTGTTTTTCACCGAATGAACTTCCCACGCATATCGTAACCTCAACCTGAGATCAAACACTTGATGAACTCATTAGAATAAGTTTGTTATCATCAAAATCAAGATGATGACCAAGGTTGAAAACCTTAGGCCAACACATTGGTATTCACATGATTGTGGTATTCATTCCACATTCAGTTTGCATAGGTTGGTAGGCTTCGGAGTACGGACGTGTACTCCGACCGAATTTTGGGGTGTGATAGATGTTCTTTAATAATAATATTAAGAATAATGTAAGTTACACAAAAATAGTTAATGCTATTTTTTATATCATATATAAATAAAAACCGCACCAATTATGATTAAATAATATGATTAATTTAGAAGACTAAATCTTAAAATTTTGACATTTAAATATATGCATATGAAAACTTTAATAAAATATCTATAATAATTATAATAACATATATTCTAGATTGGCTAATGTATGTTAATCCATGTTTGAACGATGATATTATTCCCTTATGTCATTATGTGTGCATACTTTGCTTCAAAGTCTATCATTTATTGTGTTTATACAAAAATTAGATTTCATAAATTTCAACTGAAAGCCTATAAAACACGTTCCAATTATGATGTTCTTTATACTCCGGCCGGTCACGTGACCGTGGATTTTGGGGCGTGATAGATGTTCTTTAATAATAATATTAAGAATAATGCAAGTTACACAAAAGTAGTTAATGCTATTATTCAAATCATATATAAAGAAAAACTGCACCAATTATGATTAAATAATATGATTAAGTTAGAAGACTAAATCTTAAAAATTCAACATGTAAATATATGCATATGAAAAATTTAATAAAATATCTATAATAATATAATAACATATATTCTAGATTGGCAAATGTGTGTTAATCCATGTTTGAACAGTGGTATTATTCCCTTATTTTATTATGTGTGCATACTTTGCTTCAAAGTCTATCATTTATTGTGTTTGTACAAAAATTAGATTTCATAAATTTTAACTGAAAGCCTATAAAACATGTTCCTGGTATTATAGGCTTGCTTTGCGTTAACACAACTATTCTATATTTATATTACCCAAATAGAGGGATATTGAGTCATTGAAAATAGAAATAATCTTTTGACTAAAACACTTGATCAACATGGATGCAAGGAGCCTTTTTCTAAGTCTATTAACTATTCTTTTCTTCTTATCTATGTCACTCATTTCATCTCCAGTAGTAGCGACTTGTGAGATCGCTCCTACATCACCAACAAATTATGATGAGTTGATTTTACAAATTCCCGATTATGAGATGGATGTCCAGAGACATTAATCCATTCTTCAGGACGAAAAAAACATAACCTGTAACGTGATGATCATTCATAGATATCAAACAGTATCAAAAAAATCTCAACAACCAATATTTATTCTACACAATTCAGAGATATCAGATAGTACCAAAAAATTTCAATTGGAAAAAATCACATAAGCAATAGTTGACTTCATTCCCTCTTAATGTAGTGAATTATTTTCTGTGGGGCTAATAAAGAACAAGCTAAAGATAAACAAATAAAATAAATTCAATGGCCGATTCAGTAACTCCTATTTCGAAATCTCATCATATCCTACATGAAATTAAAGCTTCATAAATTATAATTAAGTAGTTTATCTTGATTGGAGAGGTAGCCCCGCAAACCCAACAAGCATGGGGCATAGGAGCTGCTCTCACCTAGCACAAAGAATATCAGCATAAATTTGAATATAACATGCAAACATAAAAAGAGAATAAATGAATGGACAATAATATTTTAAAATTTGTAGCAATATTCAAAGTTTAAGGACATACCAAAAATAAATGGTAATCAACATAAATGTCCACCTGGGTAACATTAAAAGAGATAACATACTAGATCTTTCAGAGATGTAAAAGATACGTCTTTCTAAAGAAATAAAAAATTAGGAAATTAAGAAAGTTTTGTTGAGCAGTTCAAAATAGTTAAAAACACTTTACCCAAAATGTACACATCATTGAATTCAATAGTTCGTACTTTAAAATGTAAAGGTTTTGCATTGGGTGCATCTCCAATTTCAGACTTCTCCTGCAAAAGTCATCAAGTAAAAAAAAAAGAAAATGGATCAATAACAAGAATGTAACCTGCAATAAATGGCACATTGCTCCAGAATATTAGATGGAAAAGTGAACAAATACTTATGTGTGAGTAGCTGCATCAAGTAAGACCAGATGACATACAAGTGATCTTCATAATTATCAAATTAGCACAATGAACATTGTCCCATAATCACAATAAGCACTCTTCAATTGAAAAAAAAAAAACTACAATGAAATAGTCCATGTGCAAAGAAATATTTTGTTGCCACCCAATGATTATACATAATTCCTTGCTCTTCAGAATCAAACATATGGTTAGAGAGTTTTACTAGCTAATTGATTTAGAACTCTAATAATTGATATTAAATAAGCACCTAAAATTTTAAAATGAATGAATGAAAGAAAAAAAAAAGAGAGAGAGAGAAAAAAAAAGTAGCCATCATGCTTTACATCGCAGTTAGTGGTATCTTCAAGAATATTAAGTAGAAAACCTACTCAACTGCAATAGAATAGTGTTGTCAGTCTCAAGTTACACCTTTGGAAATAAAAAAACAAGCCAAGTAACTTGACTTCCACAACAGATAGCACTATAATAGGAGACAAATGTACCTCGAGCAATTCAAACATTGCTTTAATATCTATAAGGCACTGCCTTGTCTCTCGATACACACTTCAAAGGAAATTTAGAGGCAAAGAAAGCTGGAAGAGAAGCCCATTAACCATAACCTGAAAAGAAATAGAAAATATGAACTATTAGAATAAATTGTCTAGAGAGAACATATGTGAGTGAAACAAGTGATATAGAAAAAAGAACTTAAAATCAGATCCTAAATATGTAGATGTTCAAATTCAAAGAGAAAAGAATTAGTTATAGGAACATAAAAGGCATTAAAAACTGTAGCTGATCATTAGTCAACTCTGGAACTACATATTTATTGTTACTATCAGCACCGTAAGCATGAAATAGAATCGGACTAATAATTAGATTTTGATGAAGAGATCAACAAGTCTCCTTAGTCTCAAGCTTCCCAATTTCTATTCTCTAGAGTTAGTGTTGAGTGCTTATTCAGTTAGTGGGAGGAAGAGAACAGAGAGTGTCAGAAGGAGACTTAGAGAAGTAATAGGTTTTGTATGCCTTTTAGAAGATAAGGCCTCCAAGGAAAATCAGTGGCATACAATTTGGTTTAGATTAGTTACAATCAAAACTTAGAAGAAACAATAAATTCAGGACTAGTCAATCAAAACTTAGAAGAAACAACAAATTCAGGTTTATGGTCTGTGCATACTAGTGAAGTGCATAAGTTGCTTGTCCAAGAGGGGGATGCTAGAATACAAGACATAAATTGAGTTCGCCATGTAAAATAATTGTGACCCACTATTAAAGTTACTTCAATTATACCCTTATTTTATTAAAAAGTCTTATGCCCTTTTATTTGAGAAAGGATGCAATTTCAAATATAGGAGTGTAATTTCAAATGAAGGGGTATGTGGCTTTTTAAAAGGGTGCAATAAGTGGATATGTGTCTTTTGAAGAGTTATTCCATCATTCTATAAATATCATCTTCTTTGATGGAAAGAAGATGTAAGTTTTTTGTGAAAATAAGTGAAGGCAAGAGGGTCTCTAGTTTACAAGTGAAGTTTGTGATTCCCATTAATTCCAAACATTGTGGTCTTGGATAGACTACAAAAAGTTTCTACACATGTTGGTGCTTGGACGCACGGTATCATACTATGGCCAGAGGTATGTTCTTGGTGTTCTTCCACATTTAATTATTAATGTAGTATTTCCTACATTTGGTATCAAAGCATTAAGATCTCTGGTCTAGTTATTTATGAAATTTCGCATTTGGTGCTACTGCTTGTCCTGTAGCCGGAGCGACGAATCATAGCCATGATGGGTGGCATGCATGCATGCATACGGCATTGTTGTCCATGTGTGCATCTGGGGATGCTCTTCCAGTGAGGTCGACGTACTTGACGACGTGGTCGATGTCTTCTTCTCACAATCGACATTCTGGTGCAATGTATTTGGTGGACATAAAGCCGACGGCTAATTGTCCATGAGGAGAGGCTGCTTGTGTCAACATGCACACAGAGAAGAGTCAAGGACGAGCGGCTTCAGCGTAAGAGAAGATCTTCTTGTTGGCCTAAGGTTTTCAACCTTGGTCTTAATCTTGGTGTTGATGATAACAAACATGGAACTAATGAATTCATGGAGAAATATTTTCAGGTTCTAAGTCGGTTAGCGCATGACATCCCCGATCGAAAAAATCGAAAAAATTAGAAAAATAGGAGAAAAAAGACAAGTATAGGTTGGGTCTCAACCTTACATATGCTTACTCACGGCCATGACTGAATAACCAATCAAATAATTCTCGTTAGGATTGTTCTTCTTTCATGCAGTAGGTTGGTTGATGACGAAAATGTTTTATCATGTAAAGCTCTCAGCTAAGTCAAAGTTGGTCCTCTAAAGTTCTCAGCTTACGTCCAAGAAATCTTTACAGAGTAGTCATCAATATCCATGCTAAGTAAAAAAGAGGGGGCAATCAGCGTACTAGGAATTGTTGTCTAGATAACCAAGGAGAAAAATAAGATTGAATGATCTTATAGTCATGTCTATCATGAAATTTGGGTAAATAGCTGAAAGGTTGAGACTACACCTTTAATTGAGAAGGTCCATGCTATGCAAGCTAAATTTTAGTAGGACATCTCATTTTAGGTGTGGAATCTGTTCCGAAGATCTTGATTTCAGTTCTTTAATATCAAACACATGTTTATCTCTTTCTTGATTACTTTCTCTAATCAATAGCATCATCACGACATCCTTTAAATTGTGTTTATTTATGTGTATCGGGAACTGTTGCTTGTTTCCTTCTATATATTCTTGATTATATAGTTTAGAGTTAGATTAAGAAAACGGAAGCAATTGAGTAACTAGGCAATAGACACACAGGTTTATTGTGTGTGAAGAATGTGATCAGGTTTAGTTCTGAAATGTTTAAATTTATATTTATTGAGTTATGTTTTAAAGTTTAAACCTATGTTTATTGAAAAAGAAACAAAATTTAATGTTATATATTGGTCGACATCACTAATCACATTATATATGTAGATGTCGCGAGCCCCAGACTATCGTTCTAGGGCTCATCGAGCAAGACTAGCTTCGCCGCCGCCGTCCCCCGAGATAGCTCCGAACCCTACCACCACAACCACCACCACCACCACCACCAGCCGAGACATCAGGACCTTCAACGTCTGCAGTTCCACCACCACCACCATCGGCCTCAGAGGCTCAAAGTCGTCGTAGGCCTCGTGGGCCTAATCGGGGGCTTATGTACCATCATCGACCGACTAGCGTCGGCGAATATCGCTGCACGGTCTAAAGTAAGTATGAAAGTTTATTTATTATACTTGTTAATTAATTATTGCTACTTATGTTGTTATACTTGAGTTGTAGATTCGAGCAGGACGATGTTGCACGTAGTATCACTGCTATTATCAAGAGCTTCTTCTGGGAGCCGTGGCGTTCATGGACCCATGTCTTGGATCATAATCGAGATTTATTATGGTCCGAATTCGAGGTACGTAGTTTATTAATTTTTGATATTGTAACTAATTAATACGTGGACTCAAATGTTATTATGTTTGTTGGATTTTATACCATGAAGTATCAAAATATTTTGATACTATAGCAAAGCCCACGCTAATATTTCTATTTAATTCAACTGTGTATTAACTGAATCATGAACTGTAATTAAGTGGATTCTTTGTTTTCTTTTCATTCTATTTCATGTACCTTTCTACTGAGTGGTAGTGGGAACTGAGTTCCAAATAGAAGTTGACATGGTACAGAATCATTGAGGAATTTAGAGGGTTTAGAAAGCATAGGTTGATAGGGTCAATCCTAGTACACTGATAAAATTGCTTTACTGTAATTTAGCGTATGTGTTATTTTAACGTGGCTTCTTTTATCTAAAGCTTTACTATAATTTATAATGGAGCAGTACATTTCACCTTCTTGTAATGAAGGTGGCTTGCTGCTTCCCTTGTTAGGAGGGGAAGCTGTGATTGGAAAAAAAAGAGAGACAAGGAAGAACAGGGCCCATTCTAGCCAACAATTTTCTTTGGTCTACCAAACACAGAGAGGGACACCACTTGCTTTACTCTTGCCTCTTTAATCATATGCACATTGGACCCAAACTTTGAAGTTTCATTCAACTGGAAGGGGTTTCATCATTGCAGCATCCACTGCTTTATTTACCATGTGCTCTTGTAGACCCACCGAGAGGATCAAGTTCATAGATGAACAGATTATGTTGGCCTTCTTACAAGTTACAAGGAATTCTCTTGATAACTAGCAATACATGCTTGTAAATATTTTATAACAATCCCTACTATATTTTTTCTTAATCCATTTCAGCAACAATCCTACTACTTCTGTTTGATATCAGTTCACAGCCCACACTAATGTGTTGTATTAGAGCTGAGAACTTTTATATATGAGAACTCTTGCCAATGTATATTTCTAGCATCTACTTTTGCTCACTACAAGAAATACTACATTTCCTGGGGGCCGCGACCCCGATTAAAACTAGCCAAGGCCCCCAATAAAACCTTTTAGTGAGGGCCTCCCTGCCCCCAAATGTCATCAAGAAATCCGACCTTTACCGAAGGTTAGCGAGTGGCCCCCGTAAAATATATCTTTTCCGAGGGGCCGCGGCACCCGGGAAATATATCTTTCCTGGGTCCGCGGCCCCCGGGAAAAGTATCTTTTGTCGAGAGCCGACATCCTCAGGAATGATACTACATTACGCAAAACATTAAGAAAGTGTAATTGCGAAGGAAAATAGTGAACTAACTTAAAACACTTCATTTTGTTCATTCATCTAACAATAGAACACTAGTTTCTTGAAACAGGCTCAAAGATTTGAAACACCGAATGAACATAAATAAGCTAGGAAAGAATCATGAGATGCCAAGTATATTAATGTCACGTCCCGACTCAGGGTACGCGTGACCGGCCAGGGTACGAGTCAGTACCCCGAAGCTTACCCTATGCACTGACCAACAATTCATAGAACAATAACCACAATAACATCAAGTCGAAAACAAAAGCAAGAATACCAACTTTATTAACTGTTCGAAATCAGTTTAATCAGACCATGTTCTAAATCATCACAAGTTTTAAATAATATCCAAAGGTTTTCCAAATAAAACATCAAAAAGTTTTTACAGAAATAATATAGTGCATACATGATACACCAACTCTATTAGACACGACTACGACTAACAACTGCCAGCAATGAGATCTGCACCCACGCCTGCTCTGCAGCACACCATGCCACCAAGCCGTACCTCACTGGTCGGGCTCTACAAAACAACAATAAAGGAAACCGAGAGTTCACGAGGAACTCAGTGAGCAGTTCTTTCGAACCTCCACTCAAAACCTCGGCAATAACATATATAAGGAATTTATATAAAATCACATCCCAGAAGTAATAAGTTTGCCAATACAGAGGAATGGATGAACCGGCCTCTCGGGCCCATATCCATGATAATAGCTCGGCCAATAATGGCCTAAAATATATATGGAAGGTTCAATTCTTCCTTCTACGTAACCCGGCCGGTCGGCCTACTCAAACCAGCCCCTACGAGTTTCTCAATTAGGAACCTTTATAATTCGGATCCGTCAAGTAGGATGGCCACTAGCTTCAAAGATCCTCCAGGTTAGGGATAGCTAGTCCCACCCACTCGGGTCTACCGTCAGCGTGGCCCACTGACGAAATCTCAAGACCCTCCGCCACTCGGGTCTAACACCTAGCGAGCCCGCTGGTGTAATCTCAAGACCCTATAAACCGCTGAGTCATGTGATAGCCATTCGGCTAATGACACTTCTCAGTAGACCATCTGAACCACAACCAGAACCCGGTTGTGCAAGTTTTCCTATATTTTGTTTTCCGGGCATTGCCCATGTCCGACGCTACTCCTAGGGTCATATTGTTTCCCTAGGTAGAACCTAGTAAGTGTATCTTTTATCTAGGTTAAATGTCACCACTAGATATCTAAACCATTCTTTCAAGATTGATCGAACTTGCCGACTATAGAAGATCACTCGGCTTACCATTGTCAACGGCAGTTACCAAATTTAATCATGAGTAACAGCATCATGAGGAAACCGAATTAAAGAGGTAAATAATTCATTGATTAAACCAATAAGGAACATGCAATAAACATAGCAACAATTTAACATGATATAAGAAATTTAATGAAACCTTTCCTTGGATGCATGTACCATAACCATCATGTCCATATGGGCATTAGCAAGAACATTTCCATACTCATGAGAATGTAGATTAAAATTGCTATCAATTAACAAGATGAACAACAAACATATAATTTAAATTGAACCTAACATTAAGCATGAAAGTGAGAATTTAGACGACATAACGTGAGATCCAGCGAATCGATTTGAATAGCCCCAAATTCCATCCCCTTTCCACGGCTCGGCCGACTCAAGTAAGGTAATAACCTGCTAGGCTGAACCCCCCTAGGGGTGGTAAACATGATTGCGGCGTCAACACGAATATCGATCCAAAAGTCTAAAACATATCGAAAACAAGACAATATGCGGGTTGCAAGACGAGCGAGGAAATTGGGGAAAATTTTGGCATGACCTTTCCCCTTTTTCCTCTACTCGGCCAGCCCTCAAAAATGAGAAATCAACATGTTTTAAAACACAAGATCACAGTATAAACAACAATTAAAGTTCTAACAAGAACAAAATCGTCGATCGGCAACACTCGTGAAGGAAAACCTGATTCCAAAACTTGCAGGGCCGGCCACCCGCTTCCCATCAAAAACTACACTAACCACTCACCTTGATCGGATCATGATGAAGCCTTGATGAAGACGAGCTCCAATCTCCTTGAGCGTCGACGTGAACTTGACGCCGATAAGTTCTCCCCTCTCTTCCTCTCTCTCCCTTTTGCTCGGGCTGTGTGCTACTCTCTCCTTGAGCCGCACGGCTGGCTTGGGTGAGGGGTTTTATCTCCCCTCATCCAATGACTCATTTACCCCTCATTCACTTACTCACCCCTCTATGCGACTCCACCTAACCCGGTTCGAGTCCCGACTCTATCCGCGGACTAAACTCATACCAAACTTGAGTCAAACAATATGTTCATCCACTCAAACACTAACACTTTGATATGACATAAATAAATTTTACCTGCTATTCGAGGCGATCACGCTACTCGACCCGGCTAGCTCCTGACTCGATGGGCTGCACCATGAGAAATTTTATATTAGGAAACCCCGGGTATTACAACCTTCCCCCCTTAAGGGAAATTCGTCCTCGGATTTTGTTGGGTTACAAGGACTTACCGACTCTTCAAACAAGGAAGGATAGTGCTCTCTCATGTCCCGCTCTACCTCCCAAGTGGCCTCTTGCCCGGAGTGGTGCTCCCACCTAACTTTTACCAAGGGAATCTCCTTGGACCTCAGCTTCCTGATCTGCCTGCCAAGTATCTCCACTGGCCTCTCCTCAAACGAGACCGCCATGTCCACCACAACCACAATCGGCTCTATCACATGGGATTCATCCTTCACATACCTCCAGAGCATCGACACATGGAAAACTAGATGAACTCTGCTCAGACTAGTTCGTAAGCCACCATTCCCCTTTGCTTGAGAATAGGGAAAGGCCCAATGAACCTAGGGCTCAACTTTCCTTTCTTCCCAAATCGGAGCACCCCTTTCATAAGAGTAATCTTGAGGAATACCATGTCGCCCTTAGCGAACTCCAACTCTCTGGCTTTCTTATCGGTATACATTTTCTGGCGACTCTGAGCCACCAACAACCTTTCTTTTATCAACTGCACCTTCTTCACCGCCTCCTCAACCAAGTCCGGACCAACCAGGAGAGTCTCTCCTATCTCAAACCGGCCCACAGGAGACCTATACTGCCGCCCGTATAATGCCTCAAAGGGAGCCATGCCAATGCTACTGCGATAACTATTGTTGTAGGCGAACTCAATCAACTGCAGGTGTTTCTCCTAACTGCCTGCTAGGTCCAAAACACAGGCCCTCAATATATCTTCCAAGGTTTGGATGGTTCTCTCAGACTGTCCGTCTGTCTGCGGATGGAAAGCCGTGTTGAAACGCACTTAAGTGCCCAAGGCATCTTGGAAGGACTGCCAAAACCGGGCTGTGAACTGGGTACCTCGATCTGATATGATCATCACTAGGGGTACCATGGTAAGCCATAATCCTGTCTAGAAATAGTCGGGCGTACTGTTCCGCAGAAAAGGAAGTCTTCAATGGAATGAAGTGCGCAGTCTTGGTCAACCAGTCCACTACCACCCAAATGGAGTCAAAGTCGCCTTTTGACTTAGGCAACCCGGTCACCAGGTCCATGGTGATTTTCTCCCACTTCCACTCAAGAACTTCGAGGTTTTACAGCAGTCCCTCGAGCTTCAGATGTTCAGCCTTTACCTGATGGCAGACCAGACATTTGGATACAAACTCTCCTACCTCTCTTTTCATGCCCTTCCACTAGTAGTGCTGCCTTAAATCTCGGTACATTTTTGTGGCCCTTGGATGCATTGTATAAGTGGAACGATGACCTCACTCCAGGACTTGTCTGCGCACCACTGCCATATCTGGCACCTCAATTCGATCTTTGAACCACAGCACACCCTCTCTGTCCAATCTGAACCCATTCTCTGCATCGCCTCTATGCTCCAAGTCCTTCGTCAGCGCACAAAAGGCGTCCTCTCACTGCGCGGCACGCAACATACCCACCAGTGTAGATTGTACCCGCAGGTGTGCCACCAGGGAAACTAAAGCTAACACTGTCAAGGTTGTACCCCCATCCAGGCACAACTCCAGCTCTCGAGGTAAAGGCCTCTGCTTGATTTCCAGATGAGCCAAACTGCCCATGGATTTTCTGCTTAGAGTGTCTGCTACCACATTGGCTTTCCCCGAGTGGTACATAATGGTGCAGTCATAATCTTTTAGGAGCTCCAGCCACCTCCTCTGCCCGAGGTTCAACTCCTTTTGGGTAAACAAGTACTACTCTTGTGATCCGTATAGATCTCGCAAGTCTCCCCGTACAGATAGTGCTGCCAGAACTTCAGTGCAAAAACCACCGCCGCTAGCTCTAGGTCATGCGTCGGATAGTTCTTTTCATAAACCTTCAGTTGACGGGACGCATAAGCTATGACTCTACCAAACTGCATCAAAACGCAGCCTAGGCCAACCCGAGAGGCATCACAGTAAACCACAAACCCTCCTGAGCCGGAAGGTACGGCCAATACGGGTGCCGACGTCAAGCATTCCTTGAGCTTCTGAAAGCTCGCCTCACACTTGCCATCCCAATCAAATTTGACCTTTTTCTGGGTCAACCGAGTCAAAGGGGCTGCAATCCTGGAGATCTTCTCTACGAACTTTTGATAGTACCCGGCCAACCCAAGAAAACTACAGACCTCAGTTACGTTGGTTGGCCGCCTCAAGTTCTGCACCACCTCCACCTTTGCAGGGTAAACCCTTATCCCTTCCTTGGACACCACATGGCCCAAGAACCCCACACTTTCCAACTAGAATTTACACTTGGAGAATTTAGCAAATAACCGGTGCTCTCTAAGGGTTTCCAGGATCATCCTCAAGTGTTCGGAGTGTTCCTCCTCACTCTTGGAGTATACCAAGATGTCGTCAATGAAGACAATCACAAAACCATCTAGGTACTCCTTGAATACCCTGTTCATCATGTCGATGAAGGCAGCAAGTGCATTGGTCAGGCCAAAAGACATCATTAGGAACTCGTAGTGTCCATAGCGAGTCCTGAAGGCAGTTATAGGTACATCGCAGTCTCGGATTCTCAGCCGGTGGTATCCGGACCTTAAGTCTATCTTCGAAAACCATCGTGCACCCTGCAGTTGGACAAATAAATCGTCTATCCTCAACAATGGATAACGATTCTTAACTGTCACCTTGCTCAGCTGCCTATAGTCGATGCACATGCACATCGACCCATCCTTCTTCTTCACGAAGAGTACCGGGGCACCCCACGGTGAGACACTCGGCCAGATGAAACCTAGGTCCACCATCTCCTGCAGTTGCACTTTCAGCTCCCTGAGTTTGGCTGGCGCCATCCTATAGGGTGGGATGGAGATCGACTTTACCCTGGGCTGCAGATTAATATAGAAATCCACTTCCCTCCTGGGCGGCAATCCCGGCAGCTCCTCGGGAAATACATCGGGGAACTCGCAGACTACCTGAGTACCACTGATATCCCCTACCGCATCTCCCTATTCCTCTGCCACAGATACAAAGGCTATAAAGGATTGGCACCCCCCCTGAAGTAGTTTACTAGCCTTAAGGGTTGAGATGACCCCAACCGGCTCGCTTCTTTCCTCTCCTTATAAGGTGAACTGTGGCAACCCGAGCTTGTTGAACATGACTATCTTAGCCCTATACTCCAGCAACGCAAAGTGCTCTGCCAGCCAATCCATGCCGAGAAAGACATCAAGTTAAAGCGTGGGCAGGAGTGTCAAATCTGCCCCCAACGCATGGCCGCAGATGATCACTTCGTAGTCTTGAAAAATTGATTTGGCTAAGATTGCCTCACCCGTAGGCGTTGATACTAGAAATGGCCCATCGAGTAAAGAAGGTGCTGCAGGTAACTCAGCCGCAAATTTGGCAGACACAAATTTGGCAGCCGCAAGAATGGTGATTTCAAAAGAACTCAGTGAGTGGTCGTTCGGCCATCACCAAGCTAAACCACATGAAAAAATACATTAAATAATTTAATGCTCATTCAACTGATATGAAACATAACAATGATTTGCATTAGTCATCTCGTGCGCTAAATGCACCACTCGGCCCGATCCGGCCCAAATGAACCAACCTCAAAATAATCGCCTACAACTCGCAGGTTGCTCACTAGGCTGGCCACCCTAGCGAACTCCCTGCCTCGGGCTCACTGAGCTAGGAAGGACCTCTAGTATCAGTGCCCAAAACTCGGTCGGGAAAGGCCCTCCGAATAATGCCACTCGGGTCAGTCGTCGGCGTGGCTCACCGACGTATATCTCGACCCTGAATCAACTCGTGCGCACTGAACACCACTCGGCCATCACATGTGCATCCACAAACATGCCCACTAAGTGGACTAATTTACATATCTATAAAGAGGTGGATTACTCGAGTAGATACGACATAATGTACATTTCTCAGTGCTCGCTTAGTAGCACCCGCTCGGCCACCACTCTGCCCAATTCATTATTCACCGCCATATCACCCAACGTTAACACCTCAATAGTTTACCTTACCATTTTCTATTCAATGGAATTTAACATCCGTGGCAGGTCGTCATGTAGCGAAAATGCCAACATACTGTCGAATAGTTTCCGCACGACGTACCTTCCCGCCACCGCCATTTCTCGTTCGAAATCTCATCCGAACTCGCAAAAATTCCCAAACAAAGTAAAGGGATGCTATATCTGCCATATCTCAAATTTCTATTTTACGCAAGCATCGTGCAAATTTTAGCCCAGTATAGTGTGACTTTCCTTCATTTTCATCCGAGAGCTTATACTCTCTCGCGAGGGTGGAAATAACCAATTAACCTGATGTTCTTTTAGGTTCAGCTAATAACATCCACGACAATCCACAAGGTGACATCCCGGACTCGCAACTCGACCAATTCAACAAGCAAGCCATAAATTTCAGCCTACTTAACCAGTCCGGTTACAACACGTACACAATTGAACATCACTCGATATGGTACTCACAATTCATACAATATCTTGTACATAAAGATCGATATACTACACTGGCAGTTTACAGCATGTATAAAATGAATCTAGCGCGTATAGAAATAACTTCGGCATGTATATCTTACCACAACATCAATTTCAACCTAACTTATCATACTATGAAAAATTCAGATTAAAGAGTATGATATACTCCACAAATTTTCATATGAATGTATGCTAAGTGTTCATCAAACCATGTCATCTACGCATATAATTTCAGCATTTCAGTGTACTCACAATCTTAAGAATATAAGCCAGAACATGAACATTGGACTTGCTTGGCCTACAAATTGTGTTACTATTATCAAAATGTGTATGTTGTACATTTGGAAGTCTTCATAATCGATCAAGATAAAGATGTCAATTGTGAGAGCACCAAATATTTTCATGCTTAATGATAAATGTGATACCATGGGAAATGGTCATCATGGATCAGCATAAACAAGCATGAACAATGATTCCTTATGAATTTTCCATTTTTCCAAAATTTTTATTATCTTGGATGTAATTTCTTATTAACCTGCCACCTTCTTGATTTATATTGCAACAATACTTTTTTAAAAGTAGTACCATAATCAAATATCTCATGTATGTTTCTTTGACCAAACATCACGGTCTTCCAAAACTTATGCACTTTCTTAACCCAAATACAAAGATCAAATGTATTGACACCTGAAACATCCAAGTTCAATAGAACAATAGAAGTGCTCAAGGGCCAAAGCAGAGAAGCCCGGAAGGGTTTCACACATGCATCCGAACAACACGAATTTCTCCATTAAACAAAGTCCAGATTGGTCACAGTAAAAATAAGAACTCCAGCACTAAATGCGACAACTAAATAAAGCCCCCAATATTTATATATACACCACACAAACCAAACAAACAACAAAACCAGTTCATCCTCGCCAAGATCATTCTAATATGAGTCCCACATTCAAATAGCAAAAACGACAAGCAATCAAAAAGGGGAAACAAAATGGAGGGGGAAAATAAATAGCGGCACCTGATTTGACTTCCACTAGAGCCAAGATCGACCCTTTCCCGAGAGAGAAATCAACATACTCAAACATAAACCCTCGAAAAAATCACAGATTCTATAAATCTATCACGAGGAAGAAACCCAATCTAACCACTCACTTGGAGAGAGAATCAAGGAGAAGAAGACGATGACGACGCCTCGCGATGACGGCAACCGGCGACGGCGAAGATCCGATCACAAGGGAGTAGCGCCTCCTCCCTCTTGTCTTGGGCGACGTTTGGCTCTTCCTAGAGCAGTCCCGTCGACCAAGGCCACATATGCAATTATATTATTTTTTTTGAAATTTACCTATTTGCCCCTCTTGTCTTAAGTGAACCATATATTGGTCTATACTCGTCCAAATCGAGTTCCAATCGGACCCCCGGACTCGACTCGAGTCCAACTCACATCAAATCTTCAAACCAACTTAAGTAACATAATTTTACTCGCGCATAAGGTTTGTATTTTAATTTGCGCCTTCCAACGATTTACTCGGCCTCCTCCGACGCACATCTCGGATTTGCCGTGGAAGCCAAAATAAATTAGTTAAAAATTTAAATTTTAATTATTTTTTTCGCGGGCATTACATTTTCTATTTTCAATGAGTCATTCAAATTTTGTAGATCTATATTTTTCTTTTCTAAGGAATTTTTATCATTTTCTAGAAGTTCAACCTTCATTCTTGACTCATTACAAGAAAGCAAAAGATCATCATTATCTTGTTCTAGCTTTTTATTTTCCTTTTTAAGTGTCTAGAATCTTTTTCTAACACTACTAAATTCTTCATACATATGCTCAATTTCATTTTCTAATTCTACTTGTGTAAAGATATTACCACCTATAGTAATAGTGGGTGCCTCATTATCCTTGATCATGAAACAAAGGTTTGCATTCTCCCTTGAGCTTTCTTCCCCACTTGAAGGTGGTAATGACTCGCTTACATTGCAAGTAGCCATTAGTGCTTTCTTCTTCATCCTTTTTCTTTTATCTATCTTTCAGAATGATGAGGAGGTGAGCTTGGTCTTAGGACAATCGCACTCCAAGTGTCCGGGCTTGTTGCATTGGAAGCACATGATTCTATTTTTGCCCTTCTTCTTCTTGAGAGGCTTTCCCATTAGCTCCATAAACATCCGTCTGAGATGAATCATATCTTCGTGGTACTCGGATCCTTTATTCTCCGATGATGATGATGTCCTATCACCAAATGATGCTTTTAAGGCAATATTCTTGCCTTTGGGGGCATCTTCCTCATCGGTCATGAGGGAACCAATGAGTTCGGTGATCTTCATGGTGCCAAGATTCGTGGCCTCCATGATAGCAACCCCCTTTGGCTCCCATGCTTTGGGAAGTGATCGAAGAAACTTCCTCACTTTTTCTTATTCTCGTATGACCCTTCCAAGGCTAGTTAAAGCATTTGAAATGGGCATACATTTGATCTATGTTCTCATGAGTCTGCATTTTAAAGAGTTCATAGTCATGCATAAGCAAATTTATTTTGGACTCTTTAACTTGGGAAGTTCCCTCATGGGTAATTTCTAAAACTTGCCAAATATCAAAAACAGATTTACAACATGATATTCTATTGAACTCATTTATAGATAAACCATAATGTAATGCATTCACTGCTTTGGCAATTGAATTAAACAATTTAATCTCTTCTCGAGACCAATCATCCATGTTCTTGGAGGGTAGCTCAAAATTAACATGAATAGTTCTCCAAGCATCTAATCCTAGGGATTGCCAGAAAATACTCATCCTAGTTTTTCAATAGGGATAATTGTTTCCAACAAAAAGAGGTGGTGCATGAGTTGAAAACCCTTGACCTAGCGTGATACTAGAATCCATAAGTCTAGGTTACATGGTTAGACATATTCCGACAATCTTGCTCTCATACTATGTGTTGAGTGAATACCCACACTAGAAAGGGGGGTTGAATAGTGTTGGTTTAATTTTAACTTTAATTCATTTTTTTTAAAATCAATTTCAACTTCAACCGAAACTAAGTGCAACCAAATGATATTCGTTAGCAAGTATGAAAAGCAATTATAAGCAATCAAACAAGGCAATGCAAACACAAGAGATTATAGTGGTTCGGCCAACACCGCCTACTCTACTATCTTGGCTCCCCACAATGGATTTCTAACCAACTCCTTTATAGATAATTTGTTTCCCTTTGAATACAACCGAGGACTCGCTTCTCAACTCTTTGAGAATGCTTCACACCTATTCTCCTAGGCAAAACACAATTCTACAAAGGAAACCCTAAGTCATTTAATCTAGCACACCTAGCAAGGTAACAATGGAAACCTAGTTTAGTAACAAGAAAAATAACAACAAATGAGCTAATAATTAAACCACACAAGTGAGCTCTCTTGCAAAGTCTTCAAAGCCTCCAACTCGTGAAGATGTAGAGCTCGAAGTGAAGCCGGAGATGAGGCAAAAAGAATGCTTCGAGTTGATGAACGATCGTCGAAGCTTGCACGATGAAATCCACTTGGGATGGCTCAAGAACACTCTAGGAGATCTTCAATGAATGGCTAAGAGTCTCCTAGAAGGCTGCTAAGGGGTATTTTTAACGGGTATTTTTTTGCCCGATGGGGACTCCCGGTCACTTGTCGGTCGATCGTCGATCGACCGACTGATCGACCGCCCAAGCAACCACGGTAATCTGCCACGTTTGGGCACACTTCGGTCGACCAAATTGGCTACTGCCAATTTTTGGCTTCATTCGGTCCACCAAACCTGGGCTAAGTCTATTGCTTGGAGTTTTCTTCTTGCACGCTTCGCTTCCGGGTTCTGTTACCAAGTCTTGACTTGGATAATATTAGAATTAGGCTTGGGATATATACCTAGAGACATGTTACATGAATTCTATTTCTAACTCTAGATTTTCTACTCGATCTATGACGGAGACATTTTTGTCGATTCTTGTTTTTCACCGAATGAACTTCCCACGCATATCGTAACCTCAACCTGAGATCAAACACTTGATGAACTCATTAGAATAAGTTTGTTATCATCAAAATCAAGATGATGACCAAGGTTGAAAACCTTAGACCAACACATTGGTATTCACATGATTGTGGTATTCATTCCGCATTCAGTTTGCATAGGTTGGTAGGCTTCAGAGTACGGATGTGTACTCCGGCCGAATTTTGGGGTGTGATAGATGTTCTTTAATAATAATATTATGTGGTTTGTTCTTTCATGGAATACAAAATTTGCTATTATGTGCATAACACTCATGTTATCAGAGTATAAAGTCATTGGATTCTTCACCACAATATTGATTTCATTCAACAATCTGAGGACCCAAATTATCTCAGCAGTTGCACCAAACAAAGCTCTTGATCCACTTTCTGCACTTGACCTACAAAGTGTGCTTTGTTTTTTGCACCTCCAGATAACTAATGTTGTAGCAAACTTCTCCAAATAACCAGATACTGATCTGCAATTCATTCCACAACTTCCCCAATTAGCATCACTATATCCTGTCACCGAATAAGGATTATCTACAGGGTAAAAGAGGCCCAAACCATGTTCATTTTTCAAATATTTTAATATCCTTATTGCTGCCATGAAATGTAATACCCGCAAAATTTATTAAACTTGTTTTGAGCAAGTTTGATCGAGTTAAGTGATGACGGGCAAATTGGTAATTTGTGCAAAAAATAAATAATTAGAGTCACCTGAGGCATACGGCTCCAAGGAAGAGACGCATGCTACCCAAGGAGATGAGAGGGCGAGGGATGATCCAGAGAAGAAATCGGCCGGAGATCGGAGCCTTGCCGGATAGGATTCGACGTGGGACTTCTTCATCATCTTCCTTGTCCTTAATCCAATTCTAGGTTAATTTTGGATATGTGTTAGTGCAAATTTCTGAACCTGGGTGCAGTAGTTTTCTTTGGATAGGAAAGAAATAAATGAGTGGAAATTTATCTATACATATAATATTGTTTATTGCGGAAATTTCCGGCTGTAGTGTACGGTGTTAAGGCTGAAATTTTATATGAAACGATGCTGAAATTACCAAGTTATGTGATGCTGAAATTGATATATATAAATGTGCAAAAATTTCATTGAATTGGGATGCTGAAATCATTTCCTATGTATGCTCAATATGGTAGTTCAAAGATAGAATGTTTTTCCATATTCTAGAAATTCATGCTGATTTCCTGAAAATCTATTAAGTACATGCTGAGATTGATTTTGTTGTTGGGATGCGAGTTTGCTGTGTAAAATATCGATGTAACCTATCGATCTTCCTGTAAGCTAGGGTTTAGGAATCTAGAAATTATTTTAATGACCTGAACAGTAGAGGCTTCTTGAAGAGAAAGGCTCCAAAGAACTCCTCCTCCTATCCATTGGTGGCCAGCCATCTACATCCTCCTTCCCCAATTTTCGCGAACCCAAATTTAAGGTGTTCACTTCTTGGGTGTGCCGCATTAATCTTCATCTTCTTGGAGGAGTCCAAGAGAACAACAAGGTATCTTCACCTCTTCACTTTCGTTACAGTGTTTTCTCATCCTCACTCCTTCCCTCAATGGTGTTTGGTTCTTGGTGGTAGGGCAGAGCTTGCTTTGGTGGATTTAGAGATTGAGAAAGTTTCTCCGTTGAGCCACAACGAGCCCTATTATTGCGAGGTGCTTGGTGTGGACTATCGTTGGAGGAAGTGCACATGTGAGTCTTGAACATGACTTACCTTGTTGAGCTACATGCAAGGAAGTCTATCAATGAGGGCTTGCCACTTCCAAACCGGAGGATATTATGGAATCGCGAAAATTAGTGGGATACATGATTAATTAAAAGACCTCAATAAACATGCATGTAAAATATCTGCTCATTCAAGTCTTTATTTTATTTGTAGCATATCATGTCACCTTTACTATCGTTAGATTGCTTCATCGATTAAAATAAATTAACTAGACCAAATTACGTCGATTGGATGCGAAATTTGAGGATCATCCTCATTTATGAGAATTTGTCTCACATTATTGATGCTCCGGGACCGATGTCACCCCTTGGGTAAGGCGATTACAGTGAATAAGAGAGAACAGCTTATGAGAAGCTGCAAGAAATTTGGAGTGAAGATAACACCACTGTTAAATACACAATGCTGGCATCCATGTCTAATGAGTTGCAAAAGTAGTATGAACATTTGGATACCGAAGCTATCCACGATCACCTCAAGTTGTTTTTATGGTGAGCATATGAGGACAGCTAGGTACAAGCTATCTAAACAACTCTTCCGTCCAAACTGGAGGATAACACTCTTGACCAGGTGCAAATGTTGAGGCATACCCTAAAAAGTGTTTTGGATATCAAGTTCTCCAAACTGAACAAAAGAAGTTTTGTTATCACTGTTTGAGAAAAGGAGTTTGTCGAGGAAACTGAGAGTGGAAGATATTTTGAACTTGGTAAAGTTCAGCAACGACGGATAAAATCGCAACAACTAGTGGAAAGTTAACAGGTTAAACCAATCCATGTAATTATTACTTCCCAACACTCTTCTACAATACTACGTAGACTGCCTCAGTGATGATATCTAGCCATAGATTATGACCTAGATTCAGGCAATCCGCGATCTCTTAATGGTCAAATGTCTTGACACTATGCGGTGGCATTATGCAAATCCAAACTGGACACAAACCAAGTACGAACTTTGGTTGACCGGCTTAGAAAGAATAACTCCTATCGGGTGCAGGTGGATCTTTAGGAAAGATCTGAGCAGTTGGCAAGGTGTGGACCTATAAGACCAAACTAGCTGTGCATGAGATCAAACCCAGACAATAGGTTGTCTGCAATAAAACATTCTCACTAGTTCCAATGCTCAAGTCCATCAGGATATTTCTAGCAATCAGTGCGTACTATGAATACGAGATCTGGCTAGAGGGTGTCTAAACTGTGTTCTTCCATTATAAAGAAGTCTATATGATATAGCCAGCGGAGTTTGTATCCTTGGTTGGATCGAGTAAGGTATGCGAGGTTGGACCGAGTAAGGTCTGTGAGCTGCAGAGGTCCATTTATGGACTATAGCTAGTATCAAAGAGTTGAAACATCTATTTGGATGAGATAGTCAAAAGAGTTTTGATTTTATCAAAAATGTGGATGAACCTTGTGTAGACAATGTGTTTAGTGGGAGTGTAGTCATATTGAATGACATACATGTGGGAAAAGCGTTCTCATGTTCCAATTATTTCCCATATTGATTCTCTATGGTACATTTGGGAAAAGCCTGCTATATGCTTGACATTAGGATCTATGTGGATAGGTTTGAAAAGGATACCTGGTTACCCCAGCCCATGTATGTTGATACAGTGCTGAAAGAGTTTTAGCATCAAAGGCAGTAAAAGAGGTTACTTGTCTAATTGCATTAGTCTTTCTAAGATGATGTCTGCTAAGACACCTGAGGAGAGAGAAAAGATGAGACATATCTATTATGCTTCGACAGTGGGATCCATCATACGATGCTTTGCACTTAGCTTGTTATTGCTTATACCTTAGAGGTATCTAGTAGATTTCGAGCAAAACCATGGAGCATAACATTAAAAAGAAATGGAGAACTCTCTCAAGTACTTAAGAAGGATGAGAGACATTTTATACGACAATGAAACCATATGATGGTATAAGGATACCTTTAATGGTGGTGCAATAAGAATGAAAGTGTTCCTAGCTGGGTATCGTAACCGGTAAGGTGACTAAGGCTTTATGCTTTGCTACTTACTCTGCTGCTTATGATAGCATCGGATAAAGGAGTTTTTCATTCAGTGGGAGTTGTTCCTGAGGTTGCCAGTTCCGCAATGGTATTGTGTGACAATACTAGGAGTGTTGCTCAAAGTTAAGGAACTAAGATCCCATGAAGATCATTGCTTTTCTTAAAAGGTGGTATCACCTCATCGTTGGAAAGAGGTGATGACTGAAAGACATTAATGTAGATTAAACTTATTACCACGACAGCAGATTCGATCGCCACTGAAATTTGGTATACAGATACTAGGATGATTGGCTAAAGTGCATGTGGGAGATTCAGAGGAATAGTGCCCTTGATCCAATCACATGTCGATGTGTTTAGGGACTATTCAAGGGTAATCAACTTAATGAGGCAACTTTTTGATCATATGTTGCATCTTTATTCATGAGTATTGTGATGAACCCCGTGATGAGATTATGCCAGTGAGACTTGGAATCCAGATGCCCATGTTCTAAATGTTTCTAGCCATAGGATCACCAATTAGGGGATCGGTGATTTCAGATAAATAGTACACTTGGTACATGCCCTACACGATAGGGGTAGCTGATCTCACAGTTACCTATGAGCTGTCCTTAATGTAGTGCAAGTGCTCATTAGGGAATGATTTCACTTAACAAACTTGCACAAGGAACACAAAATGGAATCCATACATGAGTTTCAATAGGATGTTCCTCGTGTGATAGTAGGTGCAAGCAGTCCTTGGACCTAAGGTATTCATGGTTACCTCGTGAGTGATGACCCATTGCTTTGGTTCTATCCCTACGTGGCCCTAAGTGTCATGTGCCGGGTATTATTGGGCATGGGGAAGCATTCATGGAGGTTGGTGAGCAACCAACATGGAATCAGTTACACCTAATGAGAGATAATGTCCTATCTGTCCCTGCAAGTGTTGACTCGGGAATCTCTGGCCAGAGTAGATATGAAAGTCAGGAAGATGTTTTTGACATTTCATAATTGAGACGACATCTTGGCGGGTGAAATACATATGAATCAGTATTAGGGTTTGACACTTCTTCAATACCCCAATCGCATTCAGGACATTGTAATTGAGTGACTAAGTTGCACGGTAACTAATCACCAAAGGGCGTTCGATCCCTATAGATTGAACCTCACACTTTCCTGGTAGTCAGACACATTGCTAGACAACAATCTTGACTTGTGAGTGGAGTCTCTCACGACCATACTAAAGGAGTTTCTCAGTAACCCTAAATTGTAGGGATTGGCACATGATAATAATTTATGTAGTTGATTAAATTTAATTATGAATTAATTATTTAATCAACTACTTGACCGAGAATGTATTTAATTATGAACTTAAAATAATTTGATTTTGAATCAAATATACATGGTTGGAAAATTAGTTTATAACCATCAGCCTGACTAACTAATTGGGGATTAATTTATTTGGATAAATCCTAATTAATAAGAATTTGATTTATGGAGATAACTCATAAAATTAATAGATATATGATTTATGAGGATAAATCATAATTCTATTAATTAATAGAAAATCGAATTATTTAGATAAACCTCTTTCGTATTGTTTAGGGGAGCGGTTTATTTAGTTAATTATCATTCTTGTTTATAGGCTCTTAATTTATGAAGATAAATTAAAGTTTATATTTAATTAGATTTAATTAATTTGTAATTAATTATAAAGCCAATAAAATATAAATTATTTTTTGAGGCAAATCCCATACTCTTGTAGTCCCCCCCCCCCTTCTATATATAGTGGTCGAACACCCAATAGGGAGGGGTTGGTTAATTAGTTCTTCATCTTCTTGGAGAAGATTAAGGACTTCATTCTTTAGAGGCTTCTTGAAGAGAAAGGCTCCAAATAACTCCTCCTCCTCTCCATTGGGGGCCGACCATCTACATCTTCCTTCCCAGGTTTTTGTGAAGCCAAATTGAAGGTGTTCTCTTCTTGGGTGTGCCACAGTCTTCATTTTCATGGAGGATTTCAAGAGGATAACGAGATATCTTTAGCTCTTCTCTTTTATTTCGGTATTTTGTCATCCTCTCTCCTTCCCTCTTTGGTGCCCGGTTCTTGGTGGAAGGGCTGACATTGCCTTGGTGGATTTTGGGATTGAGAAAGCTTCTCCGTTGAGACAAAATGGGCCCCGGTGTTCGCTGCCCCTATTGTTGCGAGGTACTTGGTTGTAATATCCTAGATATTAAATCTAATTTTCATTTATTGTGTGTGTGTGCCATCTTAGCGGACTAGTTCGAGGTCGAGCCGAGTCAACTCATGGTCCGGTGCGAGCTTGCGAGCTCGGATAAGTAGAAATATGTCTTATAGAAATTTTTGCTTGCGTAGATAATTTTTTTTAATTTTGTATGCATGATTGTTTAATTATGTCGTATATGGATGTGTATGTGTTGGGTGTTTACGTGGAGCTTGGGATTAATTTAGGTTTAATTAAGCTTAGTGGATTAGCGGGTCGAGAAGTTAGTGAGTAAAGGATTCCGGTTGAGGCGGATGCGGATTGAAAGAGGTGGGAAGAGTTATAAATCCCCCCTTAGGGCTTGCGGCTCCCTATTGGAGCCGCACAAGCTAATTGAGGAAAAGAGAGGAGCCACCAACCGCCCCTCCCTTCCTCTCTCTTGGAGCCGCCAAGCCTAGCCGCCTGGAGCCAGCCGCTGAGTTCTTCCCTTCTCCTTCCTTTCCTCCTTCCTTCCCTTTGGAGCCGAGCCAAGAGGAGCCGCCGAGCCAGCCCCTCTTTTCCCTCTCTTCCTCTTTCTTCAAGCCAACGGCTTGAGGAGGAGCCGTCACCCCCTCTTCCCCTTCTTAAGTCGAGCCACCATCTTTTGAAGCCAATTTCGAGGGCCCTCATCCGGGATTTCTCCTCTCATCATCCTTCCTATTCGGGTGAGTGGTTTTACCCCTCTTTCTCAGGTTTCTTCGAGTTCTTCAAGCCATTCTTGAAGGCTATGTTGATTTTGATTTTTTTTCAACGATCTCACGAATTCTCGTCGTTCTTTTTGTGTGTCGTGTTTGAGGAGGCCCTAAGCCCTCCCCTATGGGGCTCGGCAACCCTAGGGTTACCCTAGAGGTGCTCGGCCAAGGTGGAGAGAAGAGGTGCCCTCCAAGTGTTCGATGAAATGCCTATGTGAAGGGTTAGGTATTCTTGGCTTCTATAAATCAATTTGTTCTTCAATCTTGTAAATGTAAATGCATGCTAGTTATTAAAATTTTAATTTTTGGAAAATATATCATGTGTTTCTAGGATGGGTTTGAATTTGAAGGCATGAGGTTCTTGAATCTAAATTCTTGATATGAGTGCTTGATCTTAAAGGTTGATTCTTGATTATAGATAATTGTAGTACTTGATAATATTGTTAAACAAATATGATTTTTGTGAGATTTATCCCAATGCTATAATTCTGATATGTTGGTGAATTAACGATTTAATATCTGTAAATTTTTGGATTTATTTTCATGCTATGCTGAAAATTTAATGTTGCTGGAATTTCATGCTGAGATGATGAATCTGTGCTATTTTTGAATTGCTTGTTGTGGTGTCTGTAATTTACTGAGCATAGTCGTGTAACCTATCGTTTTGATCAGAAAATATAGTTTGGAAACATAGGTCACATTCTGGAGACGGTATTCAGGTTAGATACATAAATTTCGGGCATAACAATAAGCTAAAATAAAACCCTAAAACAAAACCCTAATCTTGGTGATTTAAATTTTAATTGCATCATTAAAAATGGGCAAAGGGGTAGTATAATCTGTTATGAACCAAGAAGTAAAGTTTATGCATAAATAAAATCACACAGGTGTATGACATTACGGATCTCGGAGTTGGGGTCGCGTATGGGAGTGTTGAGACGCTTTCCAATAAGGACACCCCTAAGATACCGTAGGAGAGACTTGACTTAGGTCATGTTGTGCCATGTCTTTATGAATGGCGGAGAGGCTCATTGAGGAGCCGGATTGCGAGCTAGGCCTGGGAGGTTGGATGGCTAATTCCCAACCTATGGAACAAATTCGGATGAGTTAAACCCGATTGTTCTAGTTTGGCCTCGTGGGATAAGTTTGGAGGGCCTACCCGATTATCCCTGAGGTGGTTTTAAGGAATAAGTTCGGAGGGCCTATTCGATTATTCATTTGATATCTTAAAGGGGTAAGTTCTGAGGGCCTACTCGATTACTCCTGTGATATCAAAAAGGGGCAAGTTCGGATTGGCGAATCGCGATTGTCCCTTCGCGTCTCATGGAGCAAGTTCGGAGGGCTTTCCCGATTGCTCTCGAGTTTCTTATACTAGGATAAGTTCGGAGGGCCTTCCCGATTATCCGAGTATGTGTTGTTGCCTTAGGGCATGGTAGGCTTAGGCTTGCTGATCTTCACCGTTTGAGTGTTGGCTGCTTTCGGGCAGGTGGTGGCCAAATGGCCTATTAGCTGGTCACTTTCTTGTGACCTTTTCCTGCTTGAGTCAGGAGATTTACTTTATGCATCCTATTTATGATTGTATTTGTGTGGGTTGGTAGAACTACTCACTGAGTTCTTTTGAACTCACCCGTTGTCGTTGTTTTGTTTTGCAGAACCTGACCGGTGAGGTGAGCAGGAGCACTTGGCGCAGCTAGAGGGCAGAGGAGCTACATTGATCTCAAAGCAGTCCTAGTTTAGGGTCGTAGTCGAGTTTTGGTAGTTAGTCGTGCACTTATTTTTCTGTGTTTTGGAGTTGTAGTCCCTTTGGGGACATTTATGTCTTTATTTTAGATTTCATTGTAATTGAACAATTGAACTTGTTTTGTTATTTTCGCACCTTATTATTTTGCGAAAATTACTTATAATGATTTCTGGTTTGGTTTTCCATTTGAAATAAAACTCGTTATTTCTTTTCCGCTATGTTTTGTTGTTCAGTTTGTATGTGCAAGGTTTAGCCTGCGGGATATAGGCATGTATACCCTGGCCGGTCCTGAGTTGGGGCGTGACATTGGTGTGGAATATTGTTGGAGGACGTGCACGTGTGTGTCTCAAGTAGGATCAGCCATACCAATCGTGGTTTGAGGTATATAATCTCCTTCTTCTCCGATGTTGAATTCCTTATTATTGCTAAAGTAGATCGTTGTTTTCGGGATGGTTTGAATTTTCCGTTGCGTTTTCAATCCCACCCAAACAAGAGGGGGGGTGAATAGTGTGTTAGATAAACTTTTCGCCTAATTTTGATTTTATCGAATTCAATCGTTTCTTATATGTCACACCCCAACTGAGGGTAGTGTGACCGGCCAAGGCCTACATCCTACCCTGTAGCCTACTGTCTACACTGACATAAAGAAACCAGAACATGTCGACAAAAGAAATCTCAACACAAGCTTTATTAAAAGTTTTCAAAGTTCAAAATTTTATGTTTTAAAACAAAAGAAGAAAACCAACATCAGAACAACTGAACGTCTCAAGAATCAAAGTTTTACAAACTTTTTCCAAAATACAACTGTCAGTGCAGAAGAAAAAAAACTACTAGAAACACTAGACTATGACTCATGGACGCCGCTACGAGATATGGCAACACCTCCCGCCCACCAGCTGCACAATGTCGACAGGTCACAATCACTGCTCATGCTCTGCAAAAACAAAGAAACAAACAATGAGTCCACTTGGGACTCAGTGAGCGGTTCTAGCGAACCTCCACATAATCCTCAGTTAATCATGCATGACATATAAGGCAACATAATGTATATTCAGGAAGGTAATCTACTTTTAATGTGACTACTAACCCCATGGGTCATTCTGTATAAACCGAATATGTGAAAATCTGCCGTCTCGGCCTATCAATGTCCGAACCTCCGGCATCCAGCCCTTCGGCCTACTTATGGTAATAAAAATCCCGGCTACAGCCGGCCCTACCATACAGGGTAGAATCATACTAGCCGTCGGCCACATCATATCAAGATGTAAACAAGCAATCCCGGGCCATCGACTAGGATGGTCCACTAGTCTCCGGACACCGTCTGGGGTAAGGATAGCTAGTCCCACCCAACTGGGGTCTGGCACCTAGCAGGCCCGCTGGTGCACCTTAAGACCGAAACACTGGCCGAGCTAAGCATTGGTCATTTCCGACCTCCAAGCTTCTCGGCGGACCATCTCAAGCACATCACACAATCAATGTCCTAGGTTTCCTAAATGTTTACTAGAAGCCCTAGAAGTTATATCATCTCCTAGCTAAGTTTCCATTTATGTTGAGCATCTCGCAACGTCCTACATGTTATCTAACATTATACACTACCTTGGGTGAGGAATTCCATGTACCGACCTTGGAATTCCGCCCATGAACATTTTAGGACAGCATGTGTAATCTAAAGAAAAGTAAGCATACTTTACAACATCTACTATATATAGCCACAATATTCATACATAACAACTATACACTACCTTTAGAATTAAGCTCAATAAGAAACAATTTATCTAGCATGGCAAGGTAGCAATGAATTCAATAATGCATGAGATACTAAGCATGGTAAACTAATTCATCATTTCAAAATTTAAAGATTTAATGAGCTAAGGATGGTCATTAAGCTAGCATTCCTACAATCTCATAAATCAATAAATTTACTTACTATGGTTGGTGTTCTTCCTAAGTATCATCATGCCTCTATAGTTTTAACATTCTAACCATGGAAGTTTCCATCTAAAGCTCACCCTTTTCCTCCCCCTAGGCTTGGCCGAGCCTTGAGCAAGGTGAACCTTGCTCGGCCATGCCTCTTAGGGTAGAAAAGGGAAAAAATAATTTAGCTACGACCCAAATTCTTCATCTCCGATATTTCTCAAATTCATGTGGACTGATTTTGGCAAGACCTATCCCCTTTCCCCATGATTTGGCAGCCCTAGATTGGAGAAAACGACGAGAAAACAAAATGATCCGGCAAGTATTGATACAAGAATCATGTATATACAACTACGGAAACTCGATTCGTAGGAAAATCGCGAGAAAACACGATCCTATCACCACTAAGGGTTCGGCTCCCGGCCTCCCCCATTTCTTCAAATCCAACCACTCACCTTGATTGAGGAGGATGGAAGATCGCATGACGACAACATTGAAATTTTTTTCGGCGACGGCGCAAAATCCCAAATTGACCAAAATCCCCCTCCTCCTTGCTTCTTCTCCCCTCTCTCCTAGGCGCTGCCTTGTGCGATTCAAAGATGAGTCGCACTGCACAAGGATGAGGGGTTTTAATCCCTCATCAAACCTTCCTTAATGGCCCTAGACTCTTAATCATGACTCGACTAAACCTGAGCTCGACTTGGGTTCCGACTCTTCCCGCAACACGAGTCCACTTAAACTCGATTAAAGTATAAATTCATAAAAGGAAAGAGTCATTTGCCCAATTTAATTGCATACATCATTAGTCGAGTCATAACTTTTCACTCCAGGCGATCCTGAGTCTTGACTCGACTATCTCCGGGTCCGGCGCGCTGCACCAAAACAGATTTTTATATTAGGAAATTTTTCCCGGGTCTTACATTATAACTTATGCAATACACTAATTCGAATAGCAAGCGGAAGCAATAAATAAGGCAATTAAACACAACCAAGAAAGCAATGTGCGGAAATAAGTAAATATAGAAATTAAGACGCAATCATAATAGGCAATGTAAACACGGTCGATTTATTTTGGCCCCAATGCCTACTCCACTACCTAAGCACACCGCTTAGGATTTCCAAACTAGTTATACTAGATTAATTAGTTTCCTTACAAAGAGGAATTTACACATGAGAATCTCCGCTCTCAAACCGAAGGCACTTCCACACCCGAAAGTATTCCGCCTTCCTACCGAGAGTGCTTTCCCACCTCAACCTAAGGACAACTCAACTAATTCTAGTCAACTACGTTTACATCGGTGGATTTAAGCCTTAACACCAAGGCAACCACCAACTCAATCAACCTAGCACTCTAGGTTTACACACTCAAGAAATACAATGAAATTAACAATAAAATACAACACTAAATGGAGCAATAAATCAAAAAACAAATACTTAGCTCCAAAAGAAATGCCCTAGTCCTCTTGATGCCCCAAGATGATGAATTGATGAAGCTTGAAGGCAAGATCAAGAATGTGTGGATCAAGGCTAGGGTTTCTGCAAGATTGGCTAAATGAAAGCTTAGAACGTGTAAAAGATGTCTCATATAGGCTCAAAAGTACTCATGGCTTTTATTTATAAGCCATGAAGAGAAAGCAAGCAAATAGGCATCCCAACGGGCATTTTTCTGCCCCTTGGTGCCGCCCGGTCGCTGGGTCGATCGCCGGTCGACCGACAAAGGGACCAACCCATCGACCGGAGCCCTCTGTGCTTTCTAGGCTCCTTTCGGTCGACTAGCCTATCGACTGGCCGTACAGCACCGATACTCTACCTTTTGCACCTGTACTCTAAATTGAGTTTCAACCGGGTTCTTTCTTCGGTATGGGTTTCGAATTACGAGTTTTGTTCTTTAAGGGTCTTTGCATCTTAATGAGGATTTTATAATTTATCTAGACACCTAAACATAGACTCTATCTTCCTAATGAATCCGAGCACGTCAACCAACGTCCTTTCGATTTTTTGATTTCTCCGATATTTTCGATCGCGGACATCGATTGCTAACCGACTTGGAACTTGAAAGTATTTCTTAATGAAAATATTAGTTCAATGTTTGTTATCATCAAAACCAAGATTAACACCAAGGTTGAAAACCTTTCGCCAACAATGTTCGAACATAAGATTTTTGGATCGAGAATTTGTCACAATGCATCTATATACAAAAGGATTCACAACAAGATATTTTGTATGGAATTGTCACTGGGAGTCACGTGAAGTCGGGACGTCGAGAAATCCTGTTGTCCATACTCATGGTGAATCTTCTAGTGTCGTTGTTTCTTTTTCCAATCCACCTGATCCTTATATAACAATGATTCTAGATAGTCTTGGTCGTCGATTCCATTTAAATGATAATGTTGAGTCAGTTACTGAGATGTCAGTGCCACCAGATACTACGACAGTTCAAGTCACTGAAGACAACTTGCGCTACAGATTGAATTGCTGAATAAGGAGGCTGTAGAATTTTATGAGATGTTGAAAGCTGCCACTGAACCTTTGTATGATAATTTTCCTAAATATACAAGATTTTCGGCAATGACGCAACTCCTAAACATCAAGTCCGATTGTAATATCAGCGGAGTTGCATTTGATTGGATTACAGGCTTTATCAATGGAATGCTACCTCCAGATAACAAGTTTGAGCCAACTTTTTATCAGCGAGGATCGTCATGACTTGTAGCGTGTTATAACAGTTATTTTGTTAATGGATATAAATTTTACACACTTGAATATTGATCTACAAAGAAGACTATGATTGTCGAGGTCTGCATCAAAGGGACAACGTATGTTGAATGTGATGTTGACTTTTACGGACTATTGGAAGAAGTCATAGAATTACAATTTTTCGAATGGAAATCAGTTGCCCTTTTAAAATGTCATTGGTTTCATACAAGCGATAGGGGCATGGGAGTTCATCCAAAGTATAAACTTTTCGAGGTCAATTACAAATCGAAATTGGCTTCAATGAGCCATTTATATTAGCATCTCAAGCTGAACAAGTATATAATAAGCAGTATCCATCTTGAAAGAAAGATAGGGCAGATTGACGTGTAATCTGTAAGACTAAAGCTAGAGGAAAAATTGACTCGGTAGCTGGAGAGAATGAGCCGACAAATGACTTCTATCCAAAAGAGGATCCTTCCGAAGTGGAGCGAGTTAGTCCAATACTCGAGGATGATAACATAGAGTTAGTTCAATTGGAAGTACAATATATTGATAATGACAATAATGAAGTTGAGGAAGGACATAATGATGATGAGAGAGAAGAAGAAGAATTTGAAGATTCCGATACAGAAGGACATGAAGAAGAGTATTACACAGATGATGATAATGATGATGACGATTAATTGTAAATGTGAAATATATCTTAAATTATTAAATCTATCTATTAATCTAATTATATTCATATTTGACTGCTATGGTTCGAGAAGTATGTGCCCGAGGAGGCATTCCTCGCAGGACTACCCCCTAACGATTGTCACCTGTCACCCATGTATCCACCGTCCCTTCGTCTACACACACCATCCCCCAAGCTTTAGCCACCGTCGACCCTTCGTCGACACCCACCGATATCCCCTCGCATGTATCCACTGTCCTTTCACTAACACCTACTATTCCCCCACCTCCGTCCACCATGCCCCCACCTTCGGCCACCATCCCCCCACCTCCGGTCACCATCTTCCCACCTGATTTGGCCACCATCCACCCACCTGATCTGACCACCATCCCTTCAGTCGATCCAAGCACATGGACATCGAGACGTAGGCCACGAGGACCTAATAGAATTCTCCCTCCGATGCCCGAGGGAGAGTCGCGTAGACTAGTTAGTGTGCGTGGAAGAAGATAAGTAGATGCATTAATTATTCCTTATAATTTATTTGTCACAAGTCACTTCAGGACTTGATATGGTCACTTGGAGTTCCTAGTGATATCCTTTGGGTTGAATAATGCGCCTGCAGCCTTTATGGATTTGATGAACCGGGTGTTAAAGGAGTACCTGGACAGATTTGTGACAGTCTTTATTGACGACATCCTGGTTTACTCCTAGAGTAGGGAGGAGCACTCCGAGCATTTGAGGATGGTCCTAGAGACCCTTCGGTAACATCGGTTGTATGCCAAGTTCTCCAAGTGTGAATTCTGGTTGGAGAGCGTAGGGTTCCTAGACCATATGGTGTCGAAAGAAGGTGTGAGAGTGGACCCCATGAAGGTGGAGGCCGTATAGAACTAGAGGTGGACAATCACTGTGACCGAGATCCGTAGTTTCCTGGGGTTGGCTTGGTATTACATAAAATTCGGGGAAAATTTCTCTAAGATTATAGCTCCATTTACTCGCTTGACCCAGAAAAGGTCAAGTTTGTTTGGGACGACAAGTGTGAGGAGAGCTTTCAGAAGCTCAAAGATTGCTTGACGACAGCGCTAGTGTTGGTCGTACCCTCAGGTTCGGGAGGGTTTGTGGTTTACTGTGATGCCTCTCGGGTCGGCATGGGCTATGTTCTAATGCAGTATAGCAAGGTGATAGCTTATGTGTCTCTTCACTTGAGGTTCATAAGAAGAAATACCTGACGCATGACCTAGAGCTGGCAACATTGGTTTTTGCTTTGAAGCTGTGGCGCCATTACATTTGTACGGCAAGGCCTGTGAGATGTACACTGATCACAAGAGCCTCCAGTATTTGCTTACCTAGAAGGAACTGAACCTAAGGCAGAGATGGTGGCTTGAGCTCCTGAAGGACTATGACTGCACCATCATGTACCATCCCAGAAGGCAAATGTGGTGGCAAATGCTTGAGCGAAAAATCCTTGGGCAGTTTGGCCCACTTGGCGGTCAGGAAGAGACCGCTAGCTCGAGATTTGGCCCTGTGCTTAGATGGCGAGACAATTCTGACCGTATCAGATTCAGAGGCTTTGTTGGCACACCTGCGAGTACAGTCCACTCTGGTAGATATATTGCGGACCTCGTAGGATCAGGACGCCTTTTGTTCCTTGACTAAGGATCTGCTAGTCAGAAGAGGCGACGTTGATTATGGCTACAGAATTGACTCTGAGGGTGTCTTGAGATTCAGAGATCGGATTGTGGTGCCTGACATGGCGGAGGTTCGTAGACATGTAATAGAGATGGGCCACCGTTCCACTTACACGATGCATCCAGGGGCCACCAAGATGTACCAAGATCTGAGGCAACATTACTAGTGGAAAGGGATGAAAAGAGAGGTATCCGAGTTTGTGTCTAAGTGTTTGTTCTGCCAACAGGTAATGGCCGAACACTTGAAGCCTGCATGGTTGCTTCAGAACTTGGAGGTGCCCGAGTGGAAATGAGAGAAGATCACCATGGACTTTATGATCGGGCTACTAAGGTCTAGAGGGGGCAGCGACTCTATTTGGGTCGTAGTGGATCGGATGACTAAGATCGCACACTTTATACCGATCAAGATGACCTTTTCAGTTGAGCAGTACGCTAGATTGTTTCTAGACCAGATTGTGGCTTATAATGGTATTCCTGTTATGATAATCTCGGGTCGGGGTACCCAGTTCACAGCTCAGTTTTTGCATTCTTTCCAGGAGGCCTTGGGTACTCAGGTGCAGTTCAGCACCGCGTTCCATCCGCAGACTAACGGGCAGTCAGAGAGGACAATCGTAACCTTAGAGGATATTATGAGAGCATGTGTTCTAGACTTAGATGGCGGTTGGGAGAAACACCTACCGATGTTTGAGTTTGCATACAATAATAGCTACCAGAGTAGCATTGGTATGGCTCCTTTCGAGGCCCTATATGGGTGAAGGTGTAGGTCGCCAGTGGGGTGGTTTGAGGCAAGAGAGTCACTCATGGTGGGTCCTGATCTGGTTGAGGAGGCGGTTGAGAAGTTGAAATTGATCAAGGATAGACTGTTGGTGGCTCAGAGTCGTCAGAAGATGTATGCGGATGAAAAGGCTAGAGAGGTGGAGTTTGCTGAGGGTGATATGGTATTCCTAAGGGGGGAAGCTTGTAATACCCGAGATTTCTAATATAAAAATGTTATTTGGTTCAACGATCCGGTTCGGGGACTAGCCGGGTTGAATCCCGAGATGGCCGCGAATAGAAGGTATAATTTAATTTGTTGGATATGTATTTAATGCTTTTATATTTTATAAGTTGAATTGAACCTCAAACCGAGTTGGAACAGGGTTTGCGGGATGAGTTGAGGCTCAATTCGGACTCAGGTTGAGTCGAGTAGAGGATTAAGTGAGTAATGGTAATAATAATAATAATAATAATAATAATAATAATAATAATAATAATAATAATAATAATAATAATAATAATAATAATAATAATAATAATAATAATAATAATAATAATAATAATAATAATAATAATAATAATAATAATAATAATAATAATAATAATAATAATAATAATAATAATAATAATAATAATAATAATAATAATAATAATAATAATAATAATAATAATAATAATAATAATAATAATAATAATAATAATAATAATAATAATAATATAAAAAGGGCCCCATCATAGGGTGAGAGCAGAGAGAGGTGATCAAGGGGGGGGGGGGAGTTTGTGGTCATCGCCGAAAGTCGTAACTTCGTCGATCTTCTTTCCCTTCTTTACTTTAAGGCTAACGTGAGTGGTAGAACCTAGGATTTGAGGGAAGGCCCTAACCGACTCATGTGTTGTTGATTCTTGCAGATTGATGTGTGTTGCTTGTCAGATTATTGATTATTCTTGAACCTTGTCGGTTCTTCTTGTGATCTATGGTGCATTGATTTTTACGTGTCGTATTCATGATGTTAGGGTGCCGGCCGAATCAAGGAAAAGGGAAAAGGTCATGCCAAAAATTTCCCTAAATTCCTTGAGACGTAGAAGCTTGTAGATTTGAAATTCTTGTATGCTAATTTAGGATAGAGATTAAGGAGAACTTAATTCTTCATTGAAACACATTTTCCTTCACCCTTAAGGGTTTGGCCGAATAGGGTAAACCCATGTTTAGGGTTTCGGCTGAGTAGGGATTGGGGTTTTAGGTGGAGAAAAATATAATTCCTAAGTCATCTCCATGATAGAGGAACGCTATATGAATAACTAGGATTTTACCTTGCTTATAGAATATTTTTATTGCAAGGAACATTTATTTCTAGGTTCCTACATTTCTCATTATGTTGCTGAAATTAAACTTTCATATGCTGAAATTAAATATTTGAATGCAGGAATTCAATATTTAATTGCTGTGATTACGTAGGAAATTGTGGTGATATAATTGTTGAATTCTTCTATTTCTTGTATGCTGTGATTTATTAATTATTGTAAATATTATGTCAATGATATGCTAAATATTGAGGAGCATGTGTGGTATATGACATGAAACTAGGTGGAGGAAAAATTAGATACGATTGTTTAGCATCCCATACATGATCGGGAGACGTGGAACTCCTCTAGTAAAAGACGTAAATTACTAGGAGTTAAATGTGATAAAATTTGAACATAGAGACATTAGGTGTTCGCACCTAGGAAGGGTAACACTGAACTGTCAACCTGATAGGGCCCGTGGTAGGGCCCGATACGTGCGGAAGCCCGGGAGATGTTTAGAAACTAGTGTAATGCAATTGTATGTGTATTGTGTTTAAGATGGTCGGGCTGAGGGATGTTTTTAGTCGGTACGGCTATTACCCGACTCAGTGGGTCGATTTAGGATCTTGAGATTGCACCAGTGGGCCACGCTAGGTGTTAGACCCGAGTGGCAGGGGTCTTGAGATTCTGTCAGTGGGCCACGCTGATGGTATTCTAGAAACTAGCTGATCATCCTAGTTGACGGACACGGTGATTGAATCGCTAAATGTGGAATTTATGTAAGAGTATAACTTGTTGTGGTTAGTATAGATACTTGTATGTTTGTGTGGGCCGATATGGTCGAGTATTATACAGGATGAAGGCCGGGAACAACAGAAACTATTTATGCGGGTTAAGGACCATAGTGGACGAGTGGTACATATTGTGCAAATCCATAATTGGATGGTATATTTACTCGCAGGGTATGACCAATTGGACGGTTATTGCGATACGACCAGTATAATTTTTATGGACATGTTTTATTGCTACATATGATATAATACTAGGGATTTAAGTGGAGGTTTTATTGCTACTAAAGGCCAATTTGCATGTCCTTCTTGTCATAAGTATACTAACTCTAAATGGCTGAAACATGGTAGAAAATTTTGTTATATGGGTCACCGACGTTTCTTGCCGCATGGCCATGTGTTTCGGTGCCAGAAAAGATCTTTTGACAATAATCAAGACTTCAGGGTTGCGCCCAGACCACTTTCTAGGTCAGAAGTTTTGAATGAATTAGAAGGACATGATATTACATATGGCAAAAAGTCTACAAAATTGCCGCTGCCGCATGGTTGGAAGAAGAGAAGCATTTTTTTTTAGTTGCCATATAGGAAAGATAATCTTTTGCGTCACAATCTTGAAGTTATGCATATCGAGAAAAATGTTTGTGACAACATACTTGGGACCTTATTAAATATTGGCATCAAGTAAAGAGATAATCTTAATGCTCGTCGGGACTTGCAACTGATAGGTATAAGGCAAGAGCTTCATCCAATCGAGCAAGGCCATCACAGGACTTATATCCCCCCAATAAGGTTCACATTGGATAAGAATCAAAAGAAAATTATATTCAGGATACTAAAAAAGGTTAAGGTTCCAGATGGCTATGCTGCTAACATATCAAGATGTGTAGATATGAAGCAACTCAAAATCTCTAGACTGAAAAGTCACGATTGTCATATTCTAATGCATCAATTGGTCCCATTAGCGATCAAAAAAGTGTTGCCGAAGGAAATCAGTATTCCCATACTTGAGTTAAGTTCATTCTTCAGGCAGTTGTGTTCAAAAGTTTGTCGGGTACATGACCTTGATCAATTGGAAAGAAGAGTTGCATTGATACTCTGCCAGTTGGAACGAAATTTCCCCCCATCATTTTTTGACGTGATGCTTCATTTGGTTATACATTAACAGCAGAGGTGAAAATGGGCGGGCCAGTCCAATATCGTTGGATGTATTTTGTTGAAAGGTACATAGAAGTTATTTGATTTTCTTTTATAGACCACATAAGTCCTCACTTTTATTTAAAAATAATTAAAATAAATTTGTAGGTTCTTACTTACTTTGAAGAGCTACATGCGAAATAGAAGTCAGCCGGAAGAATCTATAGCTGAGGGCTACATAGCTGAAGAGTGCGCAACATTTTGCTCGAGATATTTTGATACTATTGAGACAAAACTTAATCGTTGAGCGAGGAATGATGATGAATGTGGGGCTGACCCGACAGTTTCTTCTAGTATTTTTCCAAGGATTGGTCGAGCACTAGATGAAGGGAAATTTTTCACAATGGATAACGATATGTTATCTAAGGCACATCAATATATATTAAATAACTGTGATGAGGTGAAGCCTTTCATCGAGTACGTTCTAATATAATATCTAGCGCTACAAAATTCATTTATGGAATGAATCATTTTTGCAACTTACTGTAGTACTATTATTTTCAGGAGACATCTTTCTCTAATGAACTGCCTATATCCTTGTGCTTCTCCTCGTTTCATCAAAAATAAACATAATGAAAAATTTCCTAGTTGGTTTGCAGAAGAAGTAAGTTATCCCCCAAAGATTTATTCATGTTGGGATTAATATTAAGAATTTTTTGTTCTTATAGAAAAAACAATTCATCAATATATTTAATTTGTAGGTTTACCGGGAAGATAATGCTCATGAATTTGCTATTGATGAGGACTTAAAAGTTCTATCCTATTTTCCGAACAATGTTGCCAGAAGGTTTCAGGGTTTCTTAATAAATGGTTATGAATTTCACACCAAAAGTCTCGAAGAAAGAAGAAAGCGACAAAATAGTGGCGTAATGGCAACAACAATAACACAAAGCTTTGCTAGTGCAATGGATAAGAATCCCATTGATGGTGATGTTAACTATTACGGTGTCATACAAGATATTATTGAGGTTGATTATTGGGTGGATAAAAAGATTGTGTTGTTCGGATGTGATTGGGTGTCCAATGGCAGAGGATTAAAACATGATGAACTTGGGTTTACATTAGTAAATCTTTCCAAGAGAATGAGAGATGATGGACCATTTATAATGGCATCTCAAGCGGAACAAGTATTTTACGTTGAAGATCCCACAGATGAAGGTTGGCATGTTATGGTAAAAACAATACCAAGGGATTATTATAATATGAAGGACGAAGTATTAGGAGATAATGAAGATCCAATTTTAGAAAGTCAAGTACACATTAGTGGAGTTTTTGACAATATTTTGCAGAGCGACAATGATAATGTCCCTTAGATTAGCACTGACATTAATGGGGTAGTTATAGATGAAGCGTTAGGTACTGTCATGGGTGAGCAAGCCGACGAAGATTATGATGGGGACAATACTTACCTCGCCTGATGACGTCCCATGATATCTCATTTACTACAATTAAATAGCACATTTCAAAAATTTTGGGTATTATTTCTTTCCTTTTATTTTTTAGATAAGCTGAGTTTTTCTAGCATGATGATTTATTTTTTTATGCAATGTGTAGGACCTTATCATTTTTTTTATGCAATCAGGTATGATGCTTTTTTATTGAAGTTAAACTGTAAAATTTTTTACAAAGCATTATTTATCTCTTATTTTCCCTGCTTTCTCTCTCTCTCTCTCTCTCTCTCTGTCTCTCTCTCTCTCTTCCATTCATCATGTCTCATCTCCAGCTTGTTGCAAGCTTCACTACCTTTATAGAGTGGCTTACTTTCCTTACTGCCCAAGCCAACTTTGATCAAAACCAGCTAATCATAAAGGAGAGCAAAACAAATTTATGAACCAGAGAGAAAGAATCAGAGTTGCCACAACATTGCAGTAATTAATTACAAGAGATAGGAAGATTGATTTTTTTACAATTTAAAAAAAAAACTACATAAACTTAGAAGGTAGAGCAAGATATTTGACTTTCTAAGAATTAATAATTTCTTGATTTTAGTTAGTATTTTATCAACAATTTGGTAGACTATACAGTCTAATTCAGATGTGGCGTACTCCTCGCAAGACTACTCTCTTGAAAAATTCTCCTCATGGAGGATTTAGTTCTGAACGGCGTGGTGTACTTCCATCGTCACTCCAGGCTAAGCCTCCCCAAAATTTGAAATCTCAATTTGCTCCAGCTTCTGCGAGCAAATCTCAACATGGTCCAAGCCCGCTTGCTAATGTTGATCCTCCATGTTCTAACTCTTCTCCTGATGCTAGATCTCGAGCTGACCCCGCACATGTAGATGTGTCCACACCCGGTAAGTATAGCTCTTATTAGTCAAATATTATTTTTTTGAGTGTAAAGATTTGTATCTATTTTACTTCCATCCTGACATGTTATTCTTTTCCAGGCTGCAAATTTACAAGTGCCAGGCATCAACAGTTTTTGGAAAGCAAACCATTACTTATGCTTTGTCTAAAAATAAATTCATGTGATTGCTCTAGAGATATGTAATTACAGAATAAATCAAATATACTCATTTTATTTTTCTATCTAGTGCTATCATTTACCCATAGTTGTTTTGTCTCCAATGCAGCTTATTTATCTTTCTTAAGCATGAAGTTGAGTAAAAATATGTGCATAATATGTTCATTCTGTTCTATTCTTATCAAGTGATGATCATTTAGTACATGATCATTCTGTTCTATTCTTATCAACAGCTTATTTTTCTTATTCATGTACATGATGATCATTCTATTCTATACTTATCAAGTGATGAATCATAATATGTCCTTCACCTAGACACTAACTAAGGTTGTTCTTTGCAGTTGAGACTATGTTGATTAACCACAGGATCTTCTAACTCTTCTCCTTATTTGCATTTTTTTGTTGACATGTATGTATGATAACTAAAGCAAAGAAGAGGAAAAGAGGGCCAACAACATGCAAGGATATTTGGGGGCAACCTAAAGGTGTTCGAACTCATGTTTTTCTCAATGATAAGGGACAACCGATTGGTCCAACTGCAAAAAAGTTGACTCAATTTTTAGGCGCGATGGTTAGAATTGGGGCATATGCACCTCTCAACTATAGTGACTGGAGGCTCATGCCAGACCATTTTAAAGTTAACATGTGGAAGATGATCTAGGTAAAAATTAATATATGGTGGAATGCTATTAATACAGTGGCTAATGTTGTCTCAAATTAAATTGTTTTTCTTTCTTACCATATTTATAACTTGATTTTCCTATTGTAGGAAAAGTTTGATATCGAGATACTAGCAGAAAGCTGGGTCATGAAGTCATTAGACAAAAAGTGGAGAGCCTTTAAGTCAAAAGTGAAGAAATTGTGGGAAAAGGGGGAGCGTGACTCCAGAATTATTGATGATCAATTTAATTGGCTCAAAACCTTTTGGTAGTCTGAGAAATCAGCGGTTGTACTTGTATTCATTTTTATCAAGTAATAGTTTACTTATATTCTTACAATTAATTAACATGCTATATTTCTTTTCATATTTCAACAACGAGAAGAAGTGGGTAGAGAAAATAGCAAGAAGAAGTCATCACATGCTGCAGGAACAAAAATTTTTGCTGTTATACTGGAAGAAATGGTATAATATTATTTTTTATTTATATTAATATTTAATTCTAGAAGTAAACAGAGAGCTCTATTTTAGAAGTAAACAGAGAGCTGTATTCTAGAAGTAAGCAAACCTTTAAGAGTTTTGCTATTTTTTATGGGTAAACAGAGAGTTGCTAACCCCGATGGAGCATCACCAACTCCAACCCAAGTGTACATTAAAGTGCATACTAGAAGGGATGGCAATCCACTTAATGAAGAGTCTGCAGCAAACATTGTATCAGATTTATATTTTATTTATATTTAATTCTAATATTCGGTCTAAAATAGAGACATTCTTTTATAGATATATTACTTGAAGCCTTACTTATTATTTATTTCTTGTGTTTCATTTGTGAATGTAGAAAAAACTGAAAGATGCTATTCATATTCAAGGAAAGGATGATAAACCTGCGGCAGATAACATATTTGCTCGAACTTTGGGAGAAGATAAGGGTTCATATGTGCGCACTTATGGCTTAGGCCCATCTGCTTCAGATTTGTGGGGTCCGAAACAACGTCGGTTTTCTTTAATGAAGATGGCCTTAGAGAGCAAAAAACTATCAGAAGAAATAGTGCACAAATTGGAGGAAGAAATGAGCCAAATGAAAGTTAAGATGGACATGCTGACATCATTTATTCAAACCAAGTGCTCAAATATGAACTTAGATCATTTGGAAAACACAGCGAATGAGGTAATTTATGATACTTGTGTTCATTCAACAAATTAGAATGCAACACCTTCATAAGATGACCAACTTATAACAATATATATCAGGTTCATGTAACTTCTACAACTCCTGTAACATCTACAACTCCTACCGATTCACCACGAGCTGATCACCAATGCCAACTTCACTCGGTATGGTACAATTTTTAATTGTTTGTATAAGTGTTTGAAAATTATTAAATGTAAAGCTACTAATTCATTTCATGCAGGAACAAATCTTGAATGAGGAGAACAACAATTTGAGTGGCTATGTGGATCAGGTAAATAGTTTAGGTAGTGATTGTTTTTTCATTATAATTTTATTTTCAGTTATGAAAAGTTAAGAAAGTATTATTATTATTTTCAGTTATGCAGGAACCACAATGATGATTTTGACATTTTTAATCAAGTAAGTATTATTATTATTATTACTACTATAAATGCACTTATAATACATTTTTAATTTTTTTTACCATTGTTACTTTATTTAGTTGGATGAGGGAAGTCGTGCAATGATTCAGAAGCTCTTACCACAGCTGCAAGTTGGAAAATATCAAGACAACCAATCCAAGACTGTAGGATGAATTACATTGCCTTAGTCATTTTATGATTTATCTAAAATGAATCTATATGAATGTAGATAATTTTATAGTTAATTGAAGGAGTAAATGTTGTGATAGGATGAAGATACTATTTTCCTAGTTAGTCTTGTGCATCCTGGAGATCTTGCGGCAAGAGGAACATTAATCACTAAGGATCCATCAGCTACAGTGACAGGCCAATCCTTAGGAAATGGTTATTCAGCAATATTTGTGGAAGTTGCAATGAGGAATGGTGAACCCATAGTTCGACCCTATGACAACTATAGTACAATTGGAGATGTGATTGGAAGAACTATTGCATGGCCCTCTTGTTTTGTAAGTTACATATCTTTTATATGCAACATATGGAATGTAAAACTTGATGGCTAGCTGGGGTATATACTCCTTTAGGATGATTTAATTTATTTAGTAAATTTTGCAAAAGTATCTTAGACATGAAAGAATATCTTATCATTAATTACATCTTAAAAATCACCTACTTTTGTTTATAACCATGGAAGGTAATTTTCTATTTCCTTATTTTAGTATAAAATTAAATGTTAGTTTATTTTCATAGGTTTTAGAATTATGATAGCTTTGTTTGGGCATAAATTTTTTTGTTAGTTTCATGGTTCATGTTAGAGTGTCCTAATCTGTAGCCTCATGGAGTACTTTTTTTTATTTCCTTATTAGTTCACTATAATAGAAAATTATAACAGAATTAGAATTATGATTTCACCTACTTTTTTTTTTGTTAGTTTCATGGTTCATGTTGATATATGTTTGAAATTAGAGTCATATCATCTTGTTGAAGTTTTTGTTTCTAGTAAAGTTTTATTTGTGGCTGATCGATGTCTCTTTCTCGGCACTATAACATAATTTTTCTCCAATAGTAGACTACAATTAAAGTTTTGTTTTTGTTTCTACTTAAGATTTTGTTTCATGGCACTCCCAAAATCAGGTTATTGGTTGAAGATATGGGAAGAGAAATCAGTGAGGTATAGCAGATTATGGGGGGTGACTCTTCCACTTTTGCATTATATAGCAGATTTAATTTCTAGAGTTCTTTTGGCATATATACTACAAAGAAGTGATTGGAGTATATATCGACAAAAGCTCTTTAAACAAAGAATATACATCAACTATATATAGCCTAGTTTCTGGCTCTTATTGATTGTGTTATCTTTCTCTTCTCAATGTCTTCTTCTATTTCTAGTTGAAGTGTTCAGGTGCTTTTTCATCGCGCAGTAGAGGAGTGAGATTGTGTTCTTCATAGCAGTAAATAACTACTTTTACTATTCTTGATGTATATTGCTAGCCATCAGTGCGTAGTATGAATACGAGATCTGACAAGTGGGTGTCTAGACTGCGTTCTTCTATTATGAAGAACTCTATATGACATAGCCAGAGGAGTTCGTATCCTCGGTTGGACCGAGTAAGGTATGCGAGTTGCAGATGTCCATTTATTGACTACAGCTAGTATCGAAGAGTTGAAATATCTATTTTGATGAGATAGTCAAAAGGGTTTTGATTTTATCAAAAATGTGGATGAACCTTGTGTAGACAATGTGTTTAGTGGGAGTGTAGTCATATTGAATGACATACTCATGGGAAAAGTGTTCTCATGCTCCAGTTATTTCCCATATTGATTCTCTATGGTACATCTGGGAAAGGCCTCCTATATGCTTGACATTAGGATCTATGTGGATAGGTTTGAAAAGGATACCTCATTACCCCAGCCCATGTACGTTGATATAGTATTAAAAGAGTTTTAGCATCAAAGGCACTAAAAGAGGTTACTTGTCTAAGATTCATTGCATCAATCTTTCTAAGATGATGTCTGCTAAGACACCTAAGGAGAGAGAAAAAATGAGATAGATCTATTATGCTTCGGTAGTGGGATCCATCATTCGATGCTTTGCACTTAGCTTGTTATTGATTATACCTTAGAGGTATCCAGTATATTTCGAGCAAAACCATGGAGAATAACATTGAAAAGCAATGGAGAACTCTCTCGAGTACTTAAGAAGGATGAGAGACATTTTATACGACAATGAAACCATATGATGGTATAATGATACCTTTAATGGTGGTGCAGGAAGAAGAAAAGTGTTCCTAGCTAGGTATTGTAACCGGTAAGGTGACTAAGGCTTTGTGCTTTGCTACTTACTCTGCCTCTTATGATAGGATCGGATAAAGGAGTTTTTCATTCAATGGGAGTTGTTCCTGAGGTTGCCAGTTCCGCACCGGTATTGTGTGACAATACTAGGAGTGTTGCTCAAAGTTAAGGAACTAAGATCCCATGAAGATTATTGCTTTTCTAAAAAGACGATATCACATCATCGTTGGAAAGAGGTGATGACTGAAAGACATTGATGTAGATTAAACTTATTATCACTGTAGCATATTCGATCACCACTGAAATTTGGTATATAGATACTAGGATGATTGGCTAAAGTGCAAGTGGGAGATTCAAAGGAATATTGCCCTTGAGCCAATCACATGTCGATGTGTTTAGGGACTATTCAAGGGTAATCAACTTAATGAGATAACTTTTTGATCATATGCTGCATCTTTATTCATAAATATTGTGACGAACCCCATGAAACCGGGCAAATGATTCCAAGGCCATGATGAGATTATGCCAGTGAGAATTGGAATCCATATGCCCATGTTCTAGATGTTCCTAGTCGTAGGATCACCAATTAGGGGATTAGTGATTTTGGATAGGCTAGCGCACTTGGTACATGCCCTATACGATAGGGGTAGCTGATCTCATAGTTACCTATGAGCCTTCCTTAATGTAGTGCAGGTGCTCATTACGGAATGAGTTCACTTAACAAACCTGCATGAGGAACACAAAATGGAATCCATACATGAGTTTCAGTAGGATGTTCCTCGTGTGATAGTAGGTGCAAGCAGACATTGGACCTAAGGTTATCATGGTTACCTTGTGAGTGATGACCCATTGCTTTGGTTCTATCCCTACATGGACCTAAGCGTCATGTGCCGGGTATTACTGGGCATGGGGAAGCATTCATGGAGGTAGGTGAGCAACCAACATGGAATCAGTTACTCCTAATAAGAGGAGATAATGTCCTATGTGTCCCTATATTACCGACTCGGGAATCTCTGGCCAAAGTAGACATGAAGGTCAGGAAGACATTTCTGACATTTCATAATTGAGACGACATCTTGGTGGGTGGAATACATATGAATTGGTATTAGTGTTTGACACTTCTTCCATACCCCAATCGTATTCAAGGAATTGTAATTGAGTGACTTAGTTGCACGGTAACTAATCACCAAAGGGTGTTGCTAGATTGAACCTCACACTATCGTGGTAGTCATGATACGTTGCTAGACAATAATCTTGACTTGCGAGTGGAGTCTCCCACGACTACACTATAGGATCCAACTCTCCGTTATGCACAACTCACTACTGTCTTAGTGTGGGGCCCAATGGCGCACACACGACAGGTTAACCTCGTAACGGACCTTATGAGGTAAAGTCCGAATGCGGCCCTATATGTAGGCGAAATGGAGACACTAGAGGGGGGTGAATAGTGTGTTTACTAAATAATTAGCCTAAATTCGATTTTAATCATTTCTTGATCAGTTTAGATAATTTGTAATTTAATGATTGGGTGCGAAAGCAGTAAATAATTAAGCAATTAAAAACAAACAATAACGCAATGCAAACACGTTAATTTATAGTGGTTCAGCCCCAATGCCTACTCCACTACCTAAGCACCCCGATTAGGATTTCCAAACTAGCTTTACTAGATTAATACTCGTTTCCCTTACACAGAGGACTTTGACTCGAAGAGTCTCACTCTCGACCTAAGGTACTTCCACACCTGGAAGTCTCGACCTTCTTATCGAGAGCACTCTTCCACCTCAACCCTAAGGGACAACTTGACTAATCCTAGTAACAACTAATTTTACATAAGTGGCTTTACACCTAACACCAAGTAACCACTTATACCCACATGACCTAACAGCCTAGGTCTTACAAACTCAACTTCAAAGAAACGATAAATTAACAGTTAAAAATACAAGTGAAAAGAGCTTAAGATAAAACCAAGATTATCTACTATTTTCCAAGCCTTGTAGCCTCCAACTCGCTAGTGAATGTGCTTTGAGTCGAAGCAGAGTTGAGCAGTAGTTGGCGCTTGAAGACGAACTCGACAGAAGAACAGAGCGCGCTGCAATCGATCTTTGGAAGGCTTAAATCCCTTCTTAAATGCTCAATAAAATCTTTAAGATTAAGGGAAGAAGTTTAAAAGAAGTAGATGAAGGTATATTTATACCCTCACGAAGAAACGATAGCTCAACGGATAGTTTTCTATCCATTGCAGGCCGCCGGTCGATTGGTCGATCGATCGGCCAATCGATCGGTCATTTGATCAACGCTTTTTTCTCTCTGGTACTGCATTCAGTCGACCAGTCGGTCGACCGACGCAAGATTCTTGGATCTCACATTCAGTCAACCAGTCGGTCGACCGACGTGATCTTGCGTCTTCAGCAAACGTAGGTCGGTCAACTGGTTGGTCGACCGATAGAGCTACTGCCCATTATGGGCTTTGATCGGTCGACTGAAGCAGCTGCTGTCTCTTTTCGGCATTGTTCGATCGACCGACCGGTTGACCGAAATGGCTGGTGCCATTTTCCTTACCCTATTCGATCAACCGCCCGGTCGACCGAATTTAGGTTGAATTTTATTTTTTAGCCGATTTTCTTCCGCGCTTTGTTTTTGGGTTCCAGCTTTCTACAAGCATCATCTTGGAGAGCTTTCCATGTGATATTTGAGCTCGTCCAATGCGACTTTGGTGCACATGTTGATCTTCGAGAAATTCTGTGATGAACCCAAGCACGACGATCAATGTCCTTCCAATTTTTGATTTCTTTCTATATTTTCGATCGAGGACATTGAACCCTAATTGATATGGAACCTGAAATATGTTCTCAATGAAATCATTAGTCCCATGTTTGTTATCATCAAAACCGAGATTAAGACCGAGGTTGAAAACCTAAAGCCAACACTATATGTCTACTAGCATCGACATGCTGCAACTCGATCACGGATCTTTGAGCTCGTCCAATGCGACTTTGGTGCACACGTTGATCTTCGAGAAATTCCACGATGAACCCGAGTGCGACGATCAATGTCCTTCCGATTTCTGATTTCTTTTGATATTTTCGATCGAGGACATAGAACGCTGATCGATAAGGAACCTGAAATATATTCTCAATGAAATCATTAGTCCCATGTTTGTTATCATCAAAACCGAGATTAAGACTAAGGTTGAAAACCTAAAGCCGACATTATATGTCTACTAGCATGGACATGCTGCAACTCGATCACGGATCTCGTTTACGAACATGATAGGAAAGATATTTCCTATAGGAACGAATGCACAAGAAAGAAGTTTCTCAGTAATCCTAAATTGTAGGGCATCCCTAAATTGTAGGGATTGGCATATGATAATAATTTATGTCGTTGATTAAATTTAATTATGAATTAAATATTTAATCAACTACTTGACCAAGAATGTATTTAATTATGAATTAAATATAATATGATTTTGAATCAAATATACATGGTAGGAGAATTAGTTTCTAACCACGAGCCTAACAAATTAATTGGGAATTAATTTATTTGGATAAATCCTAATTAATAAGAATTTGATTTATGGAGATAACTCATAAAATTAATAGATATATGATTTATGAGGATAAATCATAATTCTATTAATTAATAGAAAATCAAATTATTTAGATAAATCTCTTTCCTATTGTTTAGGGGATTGGTTTATTTAGATAATTATCATTCTTGTTTATAGGCTCTTAATTTATGGAGATAAATTAAAATTTATATTTAATTAGATTTAATTAATTTTTAATTAATTATGAAGCCAATAAAATATAAAATATTTTTGGAGGCAAATCCAAGAACTTTGAATTCTAGGAAGAGAGTTTTTAGGAGGCCAGGTCTACTCTTGTAGCCGCCCCTACTCTCTATATATAGTGGCCGAACACCCCATAGGGAGGAGTTGGTTAATTAGTTCTTCATCTTCTTGGAGAAGATTAAGGATTTGATTCTTTAGAGGCTTATTGAAGAGAAAGGCTCCAAAGAACTCCTCCTCCTCCCCATTGGTGGCCGACCATCTACATCCTCCTTCCCCGGTTATCGTGAAGCCAACTTGAAGGTGTTCTCTTCTTGGTTGTGCCACAATCTTCATCTTCTTGGAGGAGTCCACGAGGACAGCGAGATATCTTCACCTCTTCTCTTTTGTTCCGATATTTTGTCATCCTCTCTCCTCTCCTCTTTGGTGCCTGGTTCTTGGTGGAAGGGCTGGCATTGCCTTGGTGGATTTTGGGATTGATAAAGCTTCTCCGTTGAGCCACAACGAGCCCCGGTGTTCGCTGCCCGTACTATTGTGAGGTACTTGGTGTGGACTATTGTTGGAGGACGTGCACGTGTGTGTCTCAAAATGGGGATAGGATCTGCCGTACATTCTTGGTTTGAGGTTTATCATCTCCTTCTTCTGCGATGTTGAATTCCTTATTATTGCTAAAGTAGATCGCTATTTTCGGGATGGTTTGAATTTTCCGCTACGTTTTTGAATCCCACCCCAACAAGAGGGGGGTGAATAGTATGTTAGATAAACTTTTTGCCTAATTTTGGTTTTATCGAATTCAATCGTTTCTTATAACTTCGGCAATACACTAATTCGAATAGCAAGTGGAAGCAATAAATAAGACAATTAAACATAACCAAGAAAGCAATGTGCTGAAATAAGTAAATATAGAAATTAAGACGCAAGCATAATAGGCAATGTAAACACGATCGATTTATAGTGGTTTGGCCCCAATGCCTACTCCACTACCTAAGCACACCGCTTAGGATTTCCAAACTAGTTATACTTGATTAATTAGTTTCCTTACAAAGAGGAATTTACACCGGAGAGTCTCCGCTCTCAAACTGAAGGCACTTCCACACCCGAAAGTATCCTGCCTTCCTATCAAGAGCACTCTCCTACCTCAACCTAAGGAAAACTCAACTAATCCTAGTCAACTACGTTTACACCGGTGGATTTAAGTCTTAACACCAAGGCAACCACCAACTCAATCAAACTAGCACTCTAGGTTTACACACTCAAGAAATACAATGAAATTAACAATAAAATACTAACACTACATGGAGCAATAAATCAAAAAACAAATACTTAGCTCCAAAAGAAACTCCCTAGTCCTCTTGATGCCCAAAGATGATGAATTGATGAAGCTTCAAGGCAAGATCAAGAATGTGTGGATCAAGGCTAGGGTTTTTGCAAGATTGGCTCATTGAAAGCTTAGAAGATGTAAAAGATGTCTCATATAGGCTCAAAAGTTGCTAAGGAAGGCTCTCATGGCTTGTATTTATAAGACATGAAGAGAAGGCAAGCAAACAGCCATCCCAACAGGCGTTTTCCTGCCCGTTGGCGACGCCCAATCACTGGCCCGATCGACCGACCGAGCGACCGGCCCATCGATCGGAGCCCTTTGTGCTTTCTAGGCTCCTTTCGGTCGACTGGCCTATCGATCAATCGTAGAGTACCAAAACTCTACCTATTGTACCTGTACTCTACATTGAGTTTCAGCTGGGTTCTTTCTTCGATTCGGGTTTCAAATTACGGGTTTTGTTCTTTAAGGGTCTTTGCATCATACTGAGGATTTTACAATTTATCTAGAGACCCTAAACTTAGACTCTATCTTCATGATGAGTCCGAGCGCGTCGACCAATGTCCTTTCGATTTTTTGATTTCTTTGATATTTTAGATCGCGGACGTCAAGCGCTAACCAACTTGGAACCTGAAAGTATTTCGTAATGAAAATATTAGTTTCATGTTTGTTATCATCAAAACCAAGATTAACACCAAGGTTGAAAACCTTTTGCCAACCAAGGTTCAAGTCACTGAAGAACAACCTGTGATACAGATTGAATTGCTGAATAAGGAGGCTGTAGAATTTTATGAGATGTTGAAAGCTGTCAATGAACCTTTGTATGGTAATTTTCCTAAATATACAAGATTTTCGGCAATGACGCAACTCCTAAACATCAAGTCCGATTGTAATATAAGCGGGGTTACATTTGATTGGATTACAGGCTTTATCAATGGAATGCTACCTCCAGATAACAAGTTTGAGCCAACTTTTTATCAGCGGGGAACATCATGACTTGTAGCATGTTATAACAGTTATTTTGTTAATGGATATATATTTCACACACTTGAATATTCATCTACAAAGAAGACAATGAATGTCGGGGTCTGCGTCAAAGGGACAACGTATGTTGAATGTGATGTTGACTTTTACGAACTGTTGGAAGAAGTCATAAAATTACAATTATTCGAATGGAAATCAGTTGCCCTTTTTAAATGTCATTGGTTCGATACAAGCTATAGGGGCATGAGAGTTCATACAAAGTATAAACTTGTCGAGGTCAATTACAAATTGAAATTGGCTTCAATGAGCCATTTATATTGGCATCTCAAGCTGAACAAGTATATTATATGCAGTATCCATCTCGAAAGAAAGATAGGGCAAATTGGTATGTAATCTGTAAGACTAAAGCCAGAGGAAAAATTGACCCGGTAACTGGAGAGAATGAGCCGACAAATGACTTCTATCCAGAAGAGGATCCTTCCAAAATTGAGCGAGTTAATCTAATACTCAAGGATGATAACACAAAGTTAGTTCAATTGGAAGTACAATATGTTGATGATGACGATAATGAAGTTGAGGAAGGATAGAATGATGATAAGAGAGAAGAAGAAGAATTTAAAGATTTTGATACAATAGATCAAGAATAAGAGTATTACACCGATGATGATAATGACGATGATGAATAATTGTAAATGTGAAGTATATCTTCAATTATTAAATCTATCTATTAATATATTATATGTAATCTAATTATACTCATATTTGACAGCTATGGTTCGAGAAGTGCGTGCCCGAGGAGGCATTCCTCGGAGCACTACACCCTCACAATTGCCACCTGCCACCCTTGTATCCATCATCCCTTGTCTACACACACCATCCCCCAGGCTTTAGCCACCATCGACCCTTCGTCGAGACCCATCGATATCCCCTCACATGTACCCAATGTCCTTTCGCTGACACCTACTATTCCCCCACCTCCGTCCAGCATCCCCCCACTTTCAGCCACCATCTCCGCACTTGATCCTGGCACTAGCCATCCACCTGATCTGACCACCATCCCTTCAGCCAATCCAAGCACATGGACATAAAGACGTAGGCCACGAGGGCCTAATATAATTCTCCCTCCGCCACCCGAGGGAGAGTCACATTGACTAGTTAGTGTGCATGAAAGAAGATAAGTAGATGCACTAATTATTCCTTATAATTTATTTATAATTCAATACATCATAATATAGAATTGTACTATATTTGGTGAGGGCTTGAGCAGGAGGACGATCTAACGATTTATGCATAGGGCATGGCCTATATGGTCTCTCGTGCCCCGTGAGCACATGGATTTATTATGGCGAGAGTTCTCGGTACATATATTTATTAAATTAATGTTATTGTTAAATATCAATAGGTAATAATAAATTTATTTTTTTTGCAGGCTCATTATACATGGTTGGAGGACGAGACCACTTTTGTAGAGAGTGCATGGGAGCGTGTTGCTCGCACTCGTTACAACGGGCTACTTCAGTAGGCCCGTAAAACTGTGAAGAGACAGCTGGGGGTCACACACAATGGGGAGACTCAGGTATACGGCCCCGAGTTGATTCCTAGACCCGTGTGGGACCAGCTCATTGAGCGATGGGCCACGCTTGAGTGGCAGGAGGTCTCTCGGACCGCGTCGAGAAATCGCATGTCCAGGGGGGACGGTACGGGGGCACGCCACACTGGTGTCTCCGTGTCTTTTGTGGTGCGTGAGCGTCATATGATATGTATAATTTCCTTACTTTTAATTAAATTATATATTGTGTACAATGACACTAATGTATTTGTTTTATAATGTTAGACACGGGTGGCGAAGGATGGCACCGTCCAACGCCCCTCGCTGATGGAGGAGTTTGAGCACACTCACCGTCAGCGACATGGGGTGGAGGAGTACATCGATAGCGGGGCCGCGATCATCCTTACAAGTATTTATATCTATTCGATTTATGTAATTTTTATTTTTATTATATATATATATATAGTATTTAAAATATAAAAGTGTGTAGGAGACATACACGAGGACCGAGATCGAGCGCAAAGGAACGTCACAGGGTGACTTTGACCCTGTAACATGGGTCGAGGATATAGGTGGCTGGGAGCACGGACAAGTTTATTGCTTTTAGACAGTGTCCATGCATGAGCCGTGTTAGGGCCACTTGGGTCACCGACCCCTCCCGTTGCAGGTGAGCGGCCCTCAACATCCCATACGCAGGACCATAGTCGGATACCGAACTTGGAGTTCGAGATTACACAGTGGAGACAGGCAATGGAGGAGTAGAGATGGATGAATGACAAGTTGAGATAGATGATGGATGCGCAAAGACAGATGATGGGGAACATATAGGCGCTCCTAACTTAAATTTCATCTCACTCCGGCAATCATATACCGATGGGGTTCAAGTCGTCCTCCTCGACCCAATCGACGCTCCCAACCCTATCGCTGTCGACTCCACCGCCTCCACCGTAGCCATGAGATATATTTTGGTTTATTGTATTTTGATACTTGTCAGACTCAGTTTGAGGCTTAGATACTTGTTTGTTGTTTACATACTTTAGATTTGATATTTTGATACTTGTTTGCCTCCGTTTGAGGCTTATAGTTGTTTATATACTTGATAGCTATCTATATACTTTAGATTTGATATTTTGATACTTGTTTGCCTCCATTTGAGGCTTATAGTTGTTTATATAGTTTAGTTTTGATATTTGATACTTGTTTGCCTCCATTTAAGGCTTAGATTGATGATATTTAAGTAAATCTTGTATGGTTGGTTGTACTTATATTTGTATGATGTTTTGTGGTTGTAAATTGTGATTGTAAATTATGGTTATAAATAGATTATATCGTGAGAATGTTGTTGTATACATGAATTTTGAAAATTTTGATTTTTTTTCAATTATAGGATATAACGTCAGCGACGGCTTACCCACAGGTGACACTCACTAGGCAGTCGCTGAAATTGTATCGTAATTGGCTGATGGCTTCGGTAGCACCAAATATCACGATTGCTAATAATATCACCGACGACTCTGAGCTACGGCAGATAGTTTAATTTTAATGACAACCGCCTAGGCCATCACTGATGTGTTTAAATTAGCGACAGCGCGTGCTATCGCTGATAATTACTTGGGACGGCCTCCCCCTACTGTCACAAATTATCAGAGATGCACACATGAGCAATGACTTTTTGCCACGGTGCGAGCCATCCATGATAGTCATCACCGATGGTTCAGCAATGGCACGAGCCATTGGTGACAGCGACAAATCTAGTAGTGGAGCACCATTCAGGGCAAGAGGCTACCTGGGAGGTAGAACGAGATATGAGGGTAAACTACCCCTTTCTAGTTGAGGATTTGATAAGTCTCTAATAGCTTTTGCTAAAATTCGAGGATGAATTTTCCTTAAGGGGGGAAGATTGTAATACTCGCAATTTTAATGAAAATTTTATCTCTTGTTTTAGCGGGATATTCCGGAGGCGCGTCGGAGTGGGTCGAGCAAATTGTCAAAAGGTGTTGGCCGAAGGTTTTCAACCTTGGGAATAAGCTAGGTTTTGATGATAACAAATATGGAACTAATGATTTCATGGAGAACTAATGGTTTTGATGATAACAAATATGAATTAACACACGATGTTTATGATCAAAATTGGAAGGATGTTGATCAACGCGCTCATATTCATCGGAAAGATTGAGTCTAGGTTTAGGGTGTCTAGATGCAAAGACACCTAAGGAACCAAACTAGTAATCCAAAACCTGAACCGAAGAAAGAACCCAACTGATACTAAATGAGAAAGTATAGGTACTATAGCTAAATACCGGTACTTTGCGGCTGATCGACTGACGATCGACTGCCAAGGGTTCTAAAGCCACCGAAGGCCTTCGGTAGATGACCGGTCACTTGGGCGGTCGACTGGCCATCGACCGACCACTGATCGGGCGGCGCCAACGGATAGAAAAACGCCCGTTGGGACGAGGTGTCTTGGCCTCTCTCTTCGTGGCTTATAAATACAATCCATGAGAGCCTTCCTTACCAACCCTTGAGCCTATTGAGACATCTTTTACACCCTTTAAACCTTCATTGCACCACTTTTTTTGTGAAACCCTAGTTTGATATCTCAACTCCTTGATATATAGCCTTCAAGCTTCGTCGATTCATCATGTTAAGGCATCAAGAGGACTAGGGAGTTTCTGTTGGAGCTAAGTATTTGTTGATTGATTTATTTGCTCCATTGTTTGTGTACATTATTGTTACTTACATTGTATTTGAGGTTGTGAAAACCTAGGTTGATAGCTCTTGTATGGTTGGTGGTTGCCTTGGTGTTAGGGCTTAATTCCAACAGTGTAAATGTAGTTTGCTATGATTAGTTGAGTTGTTCTTAAGGTTGAGGTGGGAGAGTGCTCTCGGTAGGAAGGAGGGATACTTCCACGTGTGGAAGTGCCTTCGGTTTAAGAGCGGAGATTTTCCGATGTAAATTCATCATTGTAAGGAAACTAATTAATCTAGTTAAACTAGTTTGGAAATCCTAAGTGGGGTGCTTAGGTAGTGGAGTAGACATTGGGGCCGAACGACTATAAATCTACTTGTGTTAGCATTGCATTCTTGGTCTTGTTTTATTGTCTTATTTATTGCTTCCACTTGCTATTCGAATTGGTGTATTGTCTACGTTATAAGAAATGATTAAAACCGATAAATCAAATTTAGGCAACAAGGTTAGATAACACACTATTCACCCCCCCCCCCCTCTACTGTAGGCCATTTCACCACCATTTGGTATCAGAGAGCGTGTGTCGTAGATTGAGATTTTACCATCTCCTCTACATCTAGTCTTGATCTGAAAATAGCACTAGAGTTGGTAGCGTGTATACCACCTAGGTTCGGTGAGTCTAACTTTGGTCTTTGGAAGAGTAGAATATATACATTCCTAAAGACACAACATTTAAATGTGTTTAACATGGAAAAGATTCGATATATTGAACCTAAGGAAAACATGAAAGCTTGGACCAAAGAACAAATTGATATGTTTTAGTTAAATGTTAAAGCTACGAATTGCATATTTTGTTCATTGGAAAATTGCATCTTTGAAAAGGTCATGCATTGCACTTCCACATTTGATATTTAGGCTAGTTTAAACATGCTATATGATTATGCCAAGAATGAAGAGATTGGCACTTCTAATGAAGGTAGTGATGACAATGGTCATTCACCTACCCCTAATCTTGCTTTTGATGCCCATGGCTCTTCTAGTCAAAGGAGTAGCTCCAAGAGCCAAAAAAGGAAGGTAGTGTGACATGCATGCAAGGAAAAGGGGCACGTGAAGAAAAATTGTCCTTCCATGAAGAACAAGGCAAGGAAGAGGTCAAATGCTTCCACATCATCATCTCACTCAAGTGAAGCATCCTCTTGCAATGGCTATGAAGCTAATTCAAAAGACTCCCTCATGAATGCTAATGATGAGGTACACTTTTCTTATAGTCATGATAACAATAATGGTAGTATCAACTCATCCAGTTCTCATGACATGCTTTATGATGATGAATGTAAAAACATGTTTGCCTTGCTTGTTAAAAAAGATAAAGAAAACAAAAAATTGAAGAAAGAAAACTTAGTCTTAGATCTCACTTACATTATGTAAAATTAAAAAACGAGAAGCTAAAAATTAGTGTCTCTAATCCATGTCATGATGTTTTAAGTATTGACACTAAGGATTTGAAAAACAAAAATGACATTTTAAAGAATGAAAATAGCATGTTGAAAACTCAATTGCATGCTATTCATAAATCCATGAACGACTTAAAAAATAAGGTTGTTTTTCTAAATAAGAAAGTTAATAATTTATCTAGTAATTCATCCTCTTAGCAAGCATGCTCATGCACATCATCATATTTATGTCAAGCATTCTAACATTAAACCTCACGAAAAGATTAATGGTCATTGCTTTTTTTGTGGTATCTTCGGCCACACGATTTATGATTGTGCTTTTAAAAGAAATCCAAGTGTTGTCATTTGTCATTTGATAAGAAAAGACACTTTGGATTCCTAGGCTAACTCACCCCCATGGACCCAAAGCCATTTGGGTACCAAAGGTTTCTTGTTCTTTTGTAAGGGGAGCTACCACACAAGGTTGAAAGAATTGAACATGCTGAACATAACATGCTGAGAATTTAGGATGCTATTGATACAATTCAGCATGCTGCATTGTTGGGTATTCCTCATTTTATTGAGTTACAAACTTTATTTACAACTTTAGAGTGTCAGTTTATTATCTTGCATTGAGTTACAAACTTGGTATTACTCATTTCATTGCATCATTGTTTCTTTTGTTTTTACATGCAGGTAAAAAGGATGAAGTGCAAGGATCAGCATTTTGGAAAAAATTATCTTATGTATTTTTGAAACTTTGAATCTTTGAAACAATATAAATATTTGAATAGCACAATGTATTTCGAAATTACTTGTATACAATGGTTTCTTATGTGTGTGGATTTTAATGATGTGTGATTTCAAAAATTATTTTTAAGATTTCGTGTGAATTATCAAATTACTTATATGTGATTTCATGATTTAAGGATTGATCAGGTACACAATAATGAGCAATTGGTAGATTATGTTGGTAATTCCAACGGATATACCAACAAAAATTATTTGTTGGTCATACCAACGCTAGCGGATATTGTTGGTATTACCGATAGATATGTATCCGTTGGTATTATGAACAGATATATATCCGTTGGTATTACCAACAGATATATTTATGTTGGTAATATTGGCAGATATTTATCCGTTGGTAATACCAACATAAACATATCTGTCGGTAATACCAACGAATATGTCTCCGTCGGTATTACAAACAAAATAAAATATCTGTTAGTAATACTGACAAATTAATTAAAACCTGTCGGTATTACCGAGGAGCCTTTTACCAATGGATTTTACCGATAGATACTCCATCGGTAACAATTTTACCGACGAATTTGGTCCATTGGTGATACCCTATTTTCTTATAGTGTTGGCAGCTCCATCCAATGGGCATTTTTTTGCCCGATGGGGACTCTCGGTCGCATGCCAGTCGATCGTCGATTGACCAACTGTTCGACCGCGGCAATCTACCGCTTTGGGGCACACTTCGATCGACCGAATTGGCTACTGCCAATTTTTGGCTTCATTCGATCGACCGACCGGTCGACCAAACCTGGGCTAAGACTATTTCTTCGAGTTTTCTTCTTGCGCGCTTCGCTTCCGTGTTCCGTTACAAAGTCTTGACTTGGATAATATTACAATTTGGCTTGGGATATATACCTAGAGACATATTACATGAATTCTATTTCTAACTCTAGATTTTCTACTCGATCTATGACGGAGCCATTTTTGTCGGTTCTTGTTTTTCTCCGAACGAACTTCCCACGCATATTGTAACCTCAACCTGAGATCAAACACTTGATGAACTTATTAGAATAAGTTTGTTATCATCAAAATCAAGATGATTATCAAGGTTGAAAACCATAGGCCAACACATTGGTATTCACATGATTGTGGTATTCATTCCACATTCAGTTTGCATAGGTTGGTAGGCTTCAGAGTACGGACGTGTACTCTGGCCAAATTTTGGGGTGTGATAGATGTTCTTTAATATAATATTAAGAAAAATGTAAGTTACACAAAAATAGTTAATGCTATTGTTAAAATCAGATATAAAGAAAAACTGCACCAATTATGATTAAATAATATGATTAAGTTAGAAGACTAAATCTTAAAAATTCAACATGTAAATATATGCATATGAAAAATTTAATAAAATATCTATAATAATTATAATAATATATATTCTAGATTGGCAAATGTACGTTAATCCATGTTTGAACGATGATATTAGTCCCTTATGTCATTATGTGTGCATACTTTGCTTCAAAGTCTATCATTTATTGTGTTTATACAAAAATTAGATTTCATAAATTTCAACTGAAAGCCTATAAAACACGTTCCTCGTATTAAAGGCTTGTTTTGCGTTAACACAACTATTCTATATTTATATTACCCAAATAGAAGGATAATAAGTCACTGAAAATAGAAATAATCTTTTGACTAAAACACTTGATCAACATGGATGCAAGGAGCTTTTTTCTAAGACTATTCACTATTTTTTTCTTCTTATCTATGTCATTGATTTCATCTCCAATAGTAGCGACTACTGAGATCGCTTCTACATCACCACTCTCGATATGATTTCAAAAATGTTTTTGATTTTGATTTTCGATCTCTTCGGACCTTGGTGGCTTATAACGGGCCTGAGGGACCTTACGGTTCTAACCCGTAGGCTCATTGTGACATTTCGATTTTCAACCAATAGGATGGGTTGGAGATCTTACTTTTCAAAAATTTATATTTTGAAATCTCTCGATTGATTTCGGACTCACGATAATTTACCTTGAAACAGATTTCAAACTATTTAACAAAGTGAACTCTGAAAATGATACTTGATTTTTCTCTTTGCTATTTGGTTTGGTTGCTTTCTAGTAGCTTTAGTTTCATTAAATCTACTAATGAAGTCTACTTATAAATCGAGAATGTTAATGAAAAGCTATGCTATCATGAAGAAAATTGGAAAGTAAATGAAAAGTTTGGGAAAAATTTTCTAGAATGATGTATGATTTTGTTTTTGCAAAAATCATATTATAATACTTGAATATTCATGCATTAATAATGTCTCTATACTCATGATTAATTTTGCATGATAGATCTATGAAATTTCATTAGTAGGTAAAATTTCGATACTTAGGCAATTTCATGATGCTGATATTTAATAAAATTGGACTAGGATAAAATTCCTTATTAGAGACCTCATTTTGAATAAATAATTGTAAATATGTTTAGATACACATATGACATAATTCTAGGTGTTCAAACTTGAAAATTCATATGTAGATGAACAAATTCATTACTAGATCACTTTAGAGGACTTAAACTTGAAAAAGTTTGACCCAAGTCAACAAATCGACTTGGACACTTCATTTTAAGTCCAAACTTCATAAACATGTTTAGGAATAGGTAATGATAACATGCCAACGTTCAAATTTTCAATTTGTAAGCGTAATGAGGCATTTTCTGTCACGTCCCAAAAACCAAGTCACACGACCGACCGGACTGGGGACAAGCACCCCGAAGCCTAGACCACATAACCACATCATGCATGTGAAATATCAACTCAGATTAACACAAACACAAATATTCAATTATAGAAGGTAGCAATCCACATACTAGATCAAATGCATAAAGCTACATAACTAAGGTTCAAGTGTTAATACTATACAAGGTTCACATGCTCGAAAACAAACTACATGACTCGACCAAGACTCGACTACACCAACGGGTTTCACAAGATCGCCACCAGAGTCTGCCGCCACCAACCGCGCCATACGTCAATGATCACTCTACAAAACAAGGCCAAGAAAAGAATAGTGAGTTCAAAAGAACTCAGTGGGTGGCCGTTCGGCCATCACCAAGCTAAACCACATGAATAAATACATTAAATAATTTAATGCTCATTCAACTGATATGAAACATAACAATGATTTGCATTAGTCATCTCGTGCGCTACATGCACCACTCCGCCCGATTCGGCCCAAATGAACCAACCTCAAAATAGTCGCCTACAACTCGTAGGTTGCTCACTAGGCTGGCCACCCTAGCGAACTCCCTGCCTCGGTCTCACTGAGCTAGGAAGGACCTTTAGTATCAGTGCCCAAAACATGGTCGGGAAAGGCCCTCTGAATAATGCCACTCGGGTCAGTCGTCGGCGTGGCTCACCAACGTATATCTCGACCATGAATCAACTCGTGTGCACTGCACACCACTCGGCCATCACATGTACATCCACAAACATGCCCACTAAGTGGACTAATTTACATATCTATAAAGAGGTGGATTACTCGAGTAGATACGACATAATGTACATTTCTCAGTGCTCGCTCGGTAGCACCCGCTCGGCCACCACTCTGCCCAATTCATTATTCACAGCCATATCACCCACCGTTAACACCTCAATAGTTTACCTTACCATTTTCTATTCAATGGAATTTAACATCCGTGGCAGGTCGTCATGTAGCGAAAATGCCAACGTTCTGTCGAATAGTTTCCGCACGACGTACCTTTCCGCCACCGCCATTTCTCGCTCGAAATCTCATCCGAACTCGCAAAAATTCCCGAACAAAGTAAAGGGATGCCATATCTGCCATATCTCATATTTCTATTTTACCCAAGCATCGTGGAAATTTCAGCCTGTAAGCCGAAATTTCAGCCCACTATAGTGTGACATTCCCTCATTTTCATCCGAGAGCATATACTCTCTCGCGAGGGTGGAAATAACCAATTAACCTGATGTTCTTTTAGGTTCAACTAATAACATCCATGACAACCCACGAGGTGACATCCCGGACTTGCAACTCGACCAATTCAACAAGCAAGCCGTAAATTTCAGCCTACTTTACCAGTCCGGTTACAACACGTACACAATTGAACATCACTCGATATGGTACTCACAATTCATACAATATCTTGTACATAAAGATCGATATACTACACTGGCAGTTTACAGCATGTATAAAATGAATCTAGTGCGTATAGAAATAACTTCGGCATGTATATCTTACCACAACATCAATTTCAGCCTAACTTATCATACTATGAAAAATTCAGATTAAAGCGTATGATATACTCCACAAATTTTCATATGAATGTATGCTAAGTGTTCATCAAACCATGTCATCTACGCATATAATTTCAGCATTTCAGTGTACTCACAATCTCAAGAATATAAGCTAGAACATGAACATTGGACTTGCTTGGCCTACAAATTGTGTTACTATTATCAAAATGTGTATGGTGCACTTTTGGAAGTCTTCAGAATCGATCAAGATAAAGATGTCAATTGTGAGAGCACCAAATATTTTCATGCTTAATGATAAATGTGATACCATGGGAAATGGTCATCATGGATCAGCATAAACCAGCATGAACAATGATTCCTTATGAATTTTCCATTTTTCCATAATTTTTTCTTATCTTGGATGTAATTTCTTATTAACCTACCACCTATTTGATTTATATTGCAACAATACTTTTTTAAAAGCAGTACCATAATCAAATATCTCATGTATGTTTCTTTGACCAAACAACACGGTCTTCCAAAAGTTATGCACTTTCTTAACCCAAATACAAAGATCAAATGTATTGACACCTGAAACATCCAAGTTCAATAGAACAATAGAATTGCTCAAGGGCCAAAGCAGAGAAGCCCGAAAGGTCTTCACACATGCATCCGAACAACAAGAATTTCTCCATTAAACAAAGTCCAGATTGGTCACAGTAAAAATAATAACTCCAGCACTAAATCCAACAACTAAATAAAGCCCTGAATATTTATATATACACCACACAAACCAAACAAACAATAAAACCAGTTCATCCTCACCAAGATCATTCTAATATGCGTCCCACATTCAAATAGCAAAAACGACATGCAATCAAAAAGGGGAAACAAATTGGAGGGGGAAAAATAAATAGCGGCACCAGATTTGACTTCCACTAGAGCCAAGATCGACCCATTCTCGAGAGAGAAATCAACATACTCAAACATAAACCTTCAAAAAAATCACAGATTCTGTAAATCTATCACGAGGAAGAAACCCAATCTAACCACTCACTTGGGGAGGGAATCAAGGAGAAGAAGACGATGACGACGCCTCGTGATGACGGCAACCGGCGACGGCGAAGATCTGATCACAAGGGAGTAGCCCCTCCTCCCTCTTTTCTTGGGCGACGTTTGGCTCTTCCTAGAGCAGTCCCGTCGACCAAGGCCACATATGCAATTATATTATTTTTTTGAAATTTACCTATTTTCCCCTCTTGACTTAAGTGAACCATATATCGGTCTATACTCGTCCGAATCGAGTTCCAATCGGACCCCCGGACTCGACTCGAGTCCAACTCACATCAAATCTCCAAACCAACTTAAGTAACATAATTTTACTCACGCATAAGGTTTGTATTTTAATTTGCGCCTTCCAACGATTTACTCGGCCTCCTCCGACGCACATCTCGGCTTTGCCGTGGAAGCCAAAATAAATTAGATAAAATTTTAAATTTTAATTATTTTTTTCGCGGGCATTACATTTTCTATTTTCAATGAGTCATTCAAATTTTGTAGATCTATATTTTTCTTTTCTAAGAAATTTTTATCATTTTCTAGAAGTTCAACCTTCATTCTTGACTCATTACAAGAAAGCAAAACATCATCATTATCTTGTTCTAGCATTTTATTTTCCTTTTTAAGTGCCTAGAATCTTTTTCTAACACTACTAAATTCTTCATACATATGCTCAATTTCATTTTCTAATTCTACTTGTGTAAAGATATTACCACCTATAGTAATAGTGGGTACCTCAATATCCTTCATCATGAAACAAAGGTTTGCATTCTCCCTTGAACTTTCTTCCCCACTTGAAGGTGGTGATGACTCGCTTACATCCCAAGTAGCCATTAGTGCATTCTTCTTCATCCTTTTTCCTTTATCTGTCTTTGTGGATGATGAGGAGGTGAGCTTGGTCTTAGGACAATCGCTCTCCAAGTGTCCGGGATTGTTGAATTGGAAGCACATGATTCTATTTTTGCCCTTCTTCTTCTTGAGAGGCTTTCCCATTAGCTCCATCAACATCCGTCCGAGATGAATCATATCTTCGTGGTACTCGGATCCTTCATTCTCCGATGATGATGATGATGATGATGATGTCCTATCACCAAATGATGCTTTTAAGACAATATTCTTGCCTTTGGGGGCATCTTCCTCATCGGTCACGAGGGAACCAATGAGTTCGGTGATCTTCATGGTGCCAAGACTCTTGGCCTCCATGATAGCAACCCCCTTTGGCTCCCATGCTTTGGGAAGTGATCGAAGAAATATCCTCACTTTTTCTTCCTCTTGTATGACCCTTCCAAGGTTAGTTAAAGCATTGACAATATTTTGAAAATGGGTATACATTTGATCTATGTTCTCATGAGTATGCATTTTAAAGAGTTCATAGTCATGCATAAGCAAATTTATTTTGGACTCTTTAACTTGGGAAGTTCCCTCATGGGTAGTTTCTAAAACTTGCAAAATATCAAAAACAGATTTACAACATGATATTCTATTGAACTCATTTATAGATAAACCATAATGTAATGCATTCACTGCTTTGGCAAATGAATTAAACAATTTAATCTCTTCTCGAGACCAATCATCCATGTTCGTGGAGGGTAGCTCATAATTAACATGAATAGTTCTCCAAGCATCTAATCCTAGGGATTGCCAGAAAATACTCATCCTAGTTTTCCAATAAGGATAATTGTTTCCATCAAAAAGAGGTGGTGCATGAGTTGAAAACCCTTGACCTAGTGTGATACTAGAATCCATAAGTGTAGGTTAGATGGTTAAACCTATTTCGACAATCTTGCTCTCATACTAATTATTGAGTGACTACCCACACTAGAAAGGGGGGTTGAATAGTGTTGGTTTAATTTTAACTTCAATTCAATTTTTTTTAAATCAATTTCAACTTTAACCAAAACTAAGTGCAACTAAATGATATTCGTTAGCAAGTATGAAAAGCAATTATAAGCAATCAAACAAGGCAATGCAAACACAAGAGATTATAGTGGTTCGGCCAACACCGCCTACTCTACTATCTTGGCTCCCCACCATGGATTTCTAACCAACTCCTTTATAGATAATGTGTTTCCCTTTGAATACAACCGAGGACTCACTTCTCAACTCTTTGAGAATGCTTCACACCTATTCTCCTAGGCAAAACACAATTCTACAAAGGAAACCCTAAGTTATTTAACCTAGCACACCTACCAAGCTAACAATGGAAACCTAGTTTAGTAACAAGAAAAATAACAACAAATGAGCTAATAATTAAACCACACAAGTGAGCTCTCTTGCAAAGTCTTCAAAGCCTCCAACTCGTGAAGATGTAGAGCTCGAAGTGAAGCCGGAGATGAGGCAAAAAGAATGCTTCGAGTTGATGAACGATCGTCGAAGCTTGCGCGATGAAATCCACTTGGGATGGCTCAAGAACACTCTAGGAAATCTTCAATGAATGGCTAAGAGGCTCTTAGAAGGCTGCTGAGGGGTATTTATAACCCCTCACTTAGCAGCTCCACCCAACGGGCATTTTTTTGCCCGATGGGGACTCCCGGTCACTTGTCGACCGATCGTTGATCGACCGACTGATCGATCGCCCAAGCAACCACGGTAATCTGCCACGTTTGGGCACACTTCGGTCGACCAAATTGGCTACTGCCAATTTTTGGCTTCATTCGGTCCACCAAACCTGGGCTAAGAGTATTTCTTGGAGTTTTCTTCTTGCGCGCTTCGCTTCCGGGTTCTGTTACCAAGTCTTGACTTGGATAATATTAGAATTAGGCTTGGGATATATACCTAGAGACATATTACATGAATTCTATTTATAACTCTAGATTTTCTACTCGATCTATGACGGAGACATTTTTGTCGATTCTTGTTTTTCACCGAATGAACTTCCCATGCATATCGTAACCTCAACCTGAGAACAAACACTTGATGAACTCATTAGAATAAGTTTGTTATCATCAAAATCAAGATGATGACCAAGGTTGAAAACCTTAGGCCAACACATTGGTATTCACATGATTGTGGTATTCATTCCACATTCAGTTTGCATAGGTTGGTAGGCTTCGGAGTACGGACGTGTACTCCGACCGAATTTTGGGGTGTGATAGATGTTCTTTAATAATAATATTAAGAATAATGTAAGTTACACAAAAATAGTTAATGCTATTTTTTATATCATATATAAATAAAAACCGCACCAATTATGAATAAATAATATGATTAATTTAGAAGACTAAATCTTAAAAATTTGACATTTAAATATATGCATATGAAAACTTTAATAAAATATCTATAATAATTATAATAACATATATTCTAGATTGGCTAATGTATGTTAATCCATGTTTGAACGATGATATTATTCCCTTATGTCATTATGTGTGCATACTTTGCTTCAAAGTCTATCATTTATTGTGTTTATACAAAAATTAGATTTCATAAATTTCAACTGAAAGCCTATAAAACACGTTCCAATTATGATATTCTTTATACTCCGGCCGGTCACGTGACCGTGGATTTTGGGGCGTGATAGATGTTCTTTAATAATAATATTAAGAATAATGCAAGTTACACAAAAGTAGTTAATGCTATTATTCAAATCATATATAAAGAAAAACTGCACCAATTATGATTAAATAATATGATTAAGTTAGAAGACTAAATCTTAAAAATTCAACATGTAAATATATGCATATGAAAAATTTAATAAAATATCTATAATAATATAATAACATATATTCTAGATTGGCAAATGTGTGTTAATCCATGTTTGAACAGTGGTATTATTCCCTTATCTTATTATGTGTGCATACTTTGCTTCAAAGTCTATCATTTATTGTGTTTGTACAAAAATTAGATTTCATAAATTTTAACTGAAAGCCTATAAAACACGTTCCTGGTATTATAGGCTTGCTTTGCGTTAACACAACTATTCTATATTTATATTACCCAAATAGAGGGATATTGAGTCATTGAAAATAGAAATAATCTTTTGGCTAAAACACTTGATCAACATGGATGCAAGGAGCCTTTTTCTAAGTCTATTCACTATTCTTTTCTTCTTATCTATGTCACTCATTTCATCTCCAGTAGTAGCGACTTGTGAGATCGCTCCTACATCACCAACAAATTATGATGAGTTGATTTTACAAATTCCCGATTATGAGATGGATGTCCAGAGACATTAATCCATTCTTCAGGACGAAAAAAACATAACTTGTAACGTGATGATCAATCAGAGATATCAAACAGTATCAAAAAAATCTCAACAACCAATATTTATTCTACACAATTCAGAGATATCAGATAGTACCAAAAAATTTCAATTGGAAAAAATCACATAAGCAATAGTTGACTTCATTCCCTCTTAATGTAGTGAATTATTCTGAGTGAAATTTTTTCTGTGGGGCTAATAAAGAACAAGCTAAAGATAAACAAATAAAATAAATTCAATGGCCGATTCAGTAACTCCTATTTCGAAATCTCATCATATCCTACATGAAATTAAAGCTTCATAAATTATAATTAAGTAGTTTATCTTGATTGGAGAGGTAGCCCCGCAAACCCAACAAGCATGGGGCATAGGAGCTGCTCTCACCTAGCACAAAGAATATCAGCATAAATTTGAATATAACATGCAAACATAAAAAGAGAATAAATGAATGGACAATAATATTTTAAAATTTGTAGCAATATTCAAAGTTTAAGGACATACCAAAAATAAATGGTAATCAACATAAATGTCCACCTGGGTAACATTAAAAGAGATAACATACTAGATCTTTCAGAGATGTAAAAGATACGTCTTTCTAAAGAAATAAAAAATTAGGAAATAAAGAAAGTTTTGTTGAGCAGTTCAAAATAGTTAAAAACACTTTACCCAAAATGTACACATCATTGAATTCAATAGTTCGTACTTTAAAATGTAAAGGTTTTGCATTGGGTGCATCTCCAATTTCAGACTTCTCCTGCAAAAGTCATCAAGTAAAAAAAAAAGAAAATGGATCAATAACAAGAATGTAACCTGCAATAAATGGCACATTGCTCCAGAATATTAGATGGAAAAGTGAACAAATACTTATGTGTGAGTAGCTGCATCAAGTAAGACCAGATGACATACAAGTTATCTTCATAATTATCAAATTAGCACAATGAACATTGTCCCATAATCACAATAAGCACTCTTCAATTGAAAAAAAAAAAACTACAATAAAATAGTCCATGTGCAAAGAAATATTTTGTTGTCACCCAATGATTATACATAATTCCTTGCTCCTCAGAATCAAACATATGGTTAGAGAGTTTTACTAGCTAATTGATTTAGAACTCTAATAATTGATATTAAATAAGCACCTAAAATTTTAAAATGAATGAATGAAAGAAAAAAAAAAAGAGAGAGAGAGAGAGAAAAAAAGTAGCCATCATGCTTTACATCGCAGTTAGTGGTATCTTCAAGAATATTAAGTAGAAAACCTACTCAACTGCAATAGAATAGTGTTGTCAGTCTCAGGTTACACCTTTGGAAATAAAAAAACAAGCCAAGTAACTTAACTTCCACAACAGATAGCACTATAATAGGAGACAAATGTACCTCGAGCAATTCAAACATTGCTTTAATATCTATAAGGCACTGCCTTGTCTCTCGATACACACTTCAAAGGAAATTTAGAGGCAAAGAAAGCTGGAAGAGAAGCCCATTAACCATAACCTGAAAAGAAATAGAAAATATGAACTATTAGAATAAATTGTCTAGAGAGAACATATGTGAGAGAACATAGTCAATCAAAACTTAGAAGAAACAACAAATTCAGGTTTATGGTCTGTGCATACTAGTGAAGTGCATAAGTTGCTTGTCCAAGAGGGGGATGCTAGAATACAAGACATAAATTGAGTTCGCCATGTAAAATAATTGTGACCCACTATTAAAGTTACTTCAATTATACCCTTATTTTATTAAAAAGTCTTATTCCCTTTTATTTGAGAAAGGATGCAATTTCAAATATAGGAGTGTAATTTCAAATGAAGGGGTATGTGGCTTTTTAAAAGGGTGCAATAAGTGGATATGTGTCTTTTGAAGAGTTATTCCATCATTCTATAAATATCATCTTCTTTGATGGAAAGAAGATGTAAGTTTTTTGTGAAAATAAGTGAAGGCAAGAGGGTCTCTAGTTTACAAGTGAAGTTTGTGATTCCCATTAATTCCAAACATTGTGGTCTTGGATAGACTACAAAAAGTTTCTACACATGTTGGTGCTTGGACGCACGGTATCATACTATGGCCAGAGGTATGTTCTTGGTGTTCTTCCACATTTAATTATTAATGTAGTATTTCCTACATTTGGTATCAGAGCATTAAGATCTCTGGTCTAGTTATTTATGAAATTTCGCATTTGGTGCTACTGCTTGTCCTGTAGCCGGAGCCACGAATCATAGCCATGATGGGTGGCATGCATGCATGCATACGGCATTGTTGTCGATGTGTGCATCTGGGGATGCTCTTCCAGTGAGGTCGACGTACTTGACGACGTGGTCGATGTCTTCTTCTCACAATCGACATTCTGGTGCAGTCTATTTGGTGGACATAAAGCCGACGGCTAATTGTCCATGAGGAGAGGCTGCTTGTGTCAACATGCACACAGAGAAGAGTCAAGGACGAGCGGCTTCAGCGTAAGAGAAGATCTTCTTGTTGGCCTAAGGTTTTCAACCTTGGTCTTAATCTTGGTGTTGATGATAACAAACATGGAACTAATGAATTCATGGAGAAATATTTTCAGGTTCTAAGTCGGTTAGCGCATGACATCCCCGATCGAAAAAATCGAAAAAATTAGAAAAATAGGAGAAAAAAGACAAGTATAGGTTGGGTCTCAACCTTACATATGCTTACTCACGGCCATGACTGAATAACCAATCAAATAATTCTCGTTAGGATTGTTCTTCTTTCATGCAGTAGGTTGGTTGATGACGAAAATGTTTTATCATCTAAAGCTCTCAGCTAAGTCAAAGTTGGTCCTCTAAAGTTCTCAGCTTACGTCCAAGAAATCTTTACAGAGTAGTCATCAATATCCATGCTAAGTAAAAAAGAGGGGGCAATCAGCGTACTAGGAATTGTTGTCTAGATAACCAAGGAGAAAAATAAGATTGAATGATCTTATAGTCATGTCTATCATGAAATTTGGGTAAATAGCTGAAAGGTTGAGACTACACCTTTAATTGAGAAGGTCCATGCTATGCAAGCTAAATTTTAGTAGGACATCTCATTTTAGGTGTGGAATATGTTCCGAAGATCTTGATTTCAGTTCTTTAATATCAAACACATGTTTATCTCTTTCTTGATTACTTTCTCTAATCAATAGCATCATCACAACATCCTTTAAATTGTGTTTATTTCTGTGTATCGGGAACTGTTGCTTGTTTTCTTCTATATATTCTTGATTATATAGATTAGAGTTAGATTAAGAAAACGAAAGCAATTGAGTAACTAGGCAATAGTCACACAGGTTTATTGTGTGTGAAGAATGTGACCAGGTTTAGTTCTGAAATGTTTAAATTTATATTTATTGAGTTATGTTTTAAAGTTTAAACCTATGTTTATTGAAAAAGAAACAAAATTTAATGTTATATATTGGTCGACATCACTAATCACATTATATATGTAGATGTCGCGAGCCCCAGACTATCGTTCTAGGGCTCATCGAGCAAGACTAGCTTCGCCGCCGCCGTCCCCCGAGATAGCTGCGAACCCTACCACCACAACCACCACCACCACCACCACCAGCCGAGACATCAGGACCTTCAACTTCTGCAGTTCCACCACCACCACCATCGGCCTCAGAGGCTCAAAGTCGTCGTAGGCCTCGTGGGCCTAATCGGGGGCTTATGTACCATCATCGACCGACTAGCGTCGGCGAATATCGCTGCACGGTCTAAAGTAAGTATGAAAGTTTATTTATTATACTTGTTAATTAATTATTGGTACTTATGTTGTTATACTTGAGTTGTAGATTCGAGCAGGACGATGTTGCACGTAGTATCACTGCTATTATCAAGAGCTTCTTCTGGGAGCCGTGGCGTTCATGGACCCATGTCTTGGATCATAATCGAGATTTATTATGGTCCGAATTCGAGGTACGTAGTTTATTAATTTTTGATATTGTAACTAATTAATACGTGGACTCAAATGTTATTATGTTTGTTGGATTTTATACCATGAAGTATCAAAATATTTTGATACTATAGCAAAGCCCACGCTAATATTTCTATTTAATTCAATTGTTTATTAACTGAATCATGAACTGTAATTAAGTGGATTCTTTGTTTTCTTTTCATTCTATTTCATGTACCTTTCTACTGAGTGGTAGTGGGAACTGAGTTCCAAATAGAAGTTGACATGGTACAGAATCATTGAGGAATTTAGAGGGTTTAGAAAGCATAGGTTGATAGGGTCAATCCTAGTACACTGATAAAATTGCTTTACTGTAATTTAGCGTATGTGTTATTTTAACATGGCTTCTTTTATCTAAAGCTTTACTATAATTTATAATGGAGCAGTACATTTCACCTTCTTGTAATGAAGGTGGCTTGCTGCTTCCCTTGTTAGGAGGGGAAGCTGTGATTGGAAAAAAAAGAGAGACAAGGAAGAACAGGGCCCATTCTAGCCAACAATTTTCTTTGGTCTACCAAACACAGAGAGGGACACCACTTGCTTTACTCTTGCCTCTTTAATCATATGCACATTGGTCCCAAACTTTGAAGTTTCATTCAACTGGAAGGGGTTTCATCATTGCAGCATCCACTGCTTTATTTACCATGTGCTCTTGTAGACCCACCGAGAGGATCAAGTTCATAGATGAACAGATTATGTTGGCCTTCTTACAAGTTACAAGGAATTCTCTTGATAACTAGCAATACATGCTCGTAAATATTTTATAACAATCCCTACTATATTTTTTCTTAATCCATTTCAGCAACAATCCTACTACTTCTGTTTGATATCAGTTCATAGCCCACACTAATGTGTTGTATTAGAGCTGAGAACTTTTATATATGAGAACTCTTGCCAATGTATATTTCTAGCATCTACTTTTGCTCACTACAAGAAATACTACATTTCCTGGGGGCCGCGACCCCGACTAAAACTAGCCAAGGCCCCCAATAAAACCTTTTAGTGAGGGCCTCCCTGCCCCCAAATGTCATCAAGAAATCCGACCTTTACCGAAGGTTAGCGAGTGGCCCCCGTAAAATATATCTTTTCCGAGGGGCCGCGGCACCCGAGAAATATATCTATCCTGGGTCCGCGGCCCCCGGGAAAAGTATCTTTTGTCGAGAGCCGACATCCTCAGGAATGATACTACATTACGCAAAACATTAAGAAAGTATAATTGCGAAGGAAAATAGTGAACTAACTTAAAACACTTCATTTTGTTCATTCATCTAACAATAGAACACTAGTTTCTTGAAACAGGCTCAAAGATTTGAAACACCGGATGAACATAAATAAGCTAGGAAAGAATCATGAGATGCCAAGTATATTAATGTCACGTCCCGACTCAGGGTACGCGTGACCGGCCAGGGTACGAGTCAGTACCCCGAAGCTTACCCTATGCACTGACCAACAATTCATAGAACAATAACCACAGTAACATCAAGTCGAAAACAAAAGCAAGAATACCAACTTTATTAACTGTTCGAAATCAGTTTAATCAGACCATGTTCTAAATCATCACAAGTTTTAAATAATATCCAAAGGTTTTCCAAATAAAACATCTAAAAGTTTTTACAGAAATAATATAGTGCATACATGATACACCAACTCTATTAGACACGACTACGACTAACAACTGCCAGCTATGAGATCTGCACCCACGCCTGCTCTCCAGCACACCATGCCACCAAGCCGTACCTTACTGGTCGGGCTCTACAAAACAACAATAAAGGAAACCGAGAGTTCACGAGGAACTCAGTGAGCAGTTCTTTCGAACCTCCACTCCAAACCTCGGCAATAACATATATAAGGAATTTATATAAAATCACATCCCAGAAGTAATAAGTTTGCCAATACAGAGGAATGGATGAACCGGCCTCTCGGGCCCATATCCATGATAATAGCTCGGCCAATAATGGCCTAAAATATATATGGAAGGTTCAATTCTTCCTTCTACGTAACCCGGCCGGTCGGCCTACTCAAACCAGCCCCTACGAGTTTCTCAATTAGGAACCTTTATAATTCGGATCCGTCAAGTAGGATGGCCACTAGCTTCAAAGATCCTCCAGGTTAGGGATAGCTAGTCCCACCCACTCGGGTCTACCGTCAGCGTGGCCCACTGACGAAATCTCAAGACCCTCGGCCACTCGGGTCTAACACCTAGCGGGCCCGCTGGTGTAATCTCAAGACCCTATAAACTGCTGAGTCATGTGATAGCCATTCGGCTAATGACACTTCTCAGTAGACCATCTGAACCACAACCAGAACCCGGTTGTGCAAGTTTTCCTATATTTTGTTTTCTGGGCATTGCCCATGTCCGACCCTACTCCTAGGGTCATATTGTTTCCCTAGGTAGAACCTAGTAAGTGTATCTTTTATCTAGGTTAAATGTCACCACTAGATATCTAAACCATTCTTTCAAGATTGATCGAACTTGCCGACTATAGAAGAGCACTCGGCTTACCATTGTCAACAGCAGTTACCAAATTTAATCATGAGTAACAACATCATGATGAAACCGAATTAAACAGGTAAATAATTCATTGATTAAACCAATAAGGAACATGCAATAAACATAGAAACAATTTAACATGATATAAGAAATTTAATGAAACCTTTCCTTGGATGCATGTACCATAACCATCATGTCCATATGGGCATTAGCAAGAACATTTCCATACTCATGAGAATGTAGATTAAAATTGCTATCAATTAACAAGATGAACAGTAAACATATAATTTAAATTGAACCTAACATTAAGCATGAAAGTGAGAATTTAGACGACATAACGTAAGATCCAGCGAATCAATTTGAATAGCCCCAAATTCCATCCCCTTTCCACGGCTCGGCCGACTCAAGTAAGGTAATAACCTGCTAGGCTGAACCCCCTAGGGGTGGTAAACATGATTGCGGCGTCAACACGAATATCGATCCAAAAGTCTAAAACATATCGAACACAAGACAATATGCGGGTTGCAAGATGAGCGAGGAAATTGGGGAAAATTTCGGCATGACCTTTCCCCTTTTTCCTCTACTCGGCCAGCCCTCAAAAATGAGAAATCAACATGTTTTAAAACACAAGATCATAGTATAAACAACAATTAAAGTTCTAACAAGAAGAAAATCGTCGATCGGCAACACTCGCGAAGGAAAACCCGATTCCAAAACTTGTAGGGCCGGCCACCCGCTTCCCATCAAAAACTACACTAACCACTCACCTTGATCGGATCACGATGAAGCCTTGATGAAGACGAGCTCCAATCTCCTTGAGTGTTGACGTGAACTTGGCGCCGATAAGTTCTCCCCTCTCTTCCTCTCTCTCCCTTTTGCTCGGACTGCGTGCTACTCTCTCCTTGAGCCGCACGGCTGGCTTGGGTGAGGGGTTTTATCTCCCCTCATCCAATGACTCATTTACCCCTCATTCACTTACTCACCCCTCTATGCGACTCCACCTAACCCGGTTCGAGTCCCGACTCTATCCGTGGATTAAACTCATACCAAACTTGAGTCAAACAATATGTTCATCCACTCAAACACTAACACTTTGATATGACATAAATAAATTTTACCTGCTATTCGAGGCGATCACGCTACTCGACCCGGCTAGCTCCTGACTCGATGGGCTGCACCATGAGAAATTTTATATTAGGAAACCCCGGGTATTACAACCTTCCCCCCTTAAGGGAAATTCGTCCTCGGATTTTGTTGGGTTACAAGGACTTACCGACTCTTCAAACAAGGAAGGATAGCGCTCTCTCATGTCCCGCTCTACCTCCCAAGTGGCCTCTTGCCCGGAGTGGTGCTCCCACCTAACTTTTACCAAGGGAATCTCCTTGGACCTCAGCTTCCTGATCTGCCTGCCAAGTATCTCCACTGGCCTCTCCTCATACGAGACCGCCATGTCCACCACAACCACAATCGGCTCTATCACATGGGATTCATCCTTCACATACCTCCAGAGCATCGACACATGGAAAACTAGATGAACTCTGCTCAGACGAGGAGGCAAGGCTAGTTCGTAAGCCACCATTCCCCTTTGCTTGAGAATAGGGAAAGGCCCAATGAACCTACGGCTCAACTTTCCTTTCTTCCCAAATCGGAGCACCCCTTTCATAAGAGAAACCTTGAGGAATACCATGTCGCCCTTAGCGAACTCCAACTCTCTGGCTTTCTTATCGGTATACATTTTCTGGCGACACTGAGCCGCCAACAACCTTTCTTTTATCAACTGCACCTTCTTCACCGCCTCCTCAACCAAGTCCGGACCAACCAGGAGAGTCTCTCCTATCTCAAACCGGCCCACAGGAGACCTATACTGCCGCCCGTATAATGCCTCAAAGGGAGCCATGCCAATGCTACTGCGATAACTATTGTTGTAGGCGAACTCAATCAACTACAGGTGTTTCTCCTAACTGCCTGCTAGGTCCAAAACACAGGCCCTCAGCATATCTTCCAAGGTTTGGATGGTTCTCTCAGACTGTCCGTCTGTCTGCGGATGGAAAGCCGTGTTGAAACGCACTTAAGTGTCCAAGGCATCTTGGAAGGACTGCCAAAACCGGGCTGTGAACTGGGTACCTCGATCTGATATGATCATCACTAGGGGTACCATGGTAAGCTATAATCCTGTCTAGAAATAGTCGGGCGTACTGTTCCGCAGAAAAGGAAGTCTTCAATGGAATGAAGTGCGCAGTCTTGGTCAACCAGTCCACTACCACCCAAATGGAGTCAAAGTCGCCTTTTGACTTAGGCAACCCGGTCACCAGGTCCATGGTGATTTTCTCCCACTTCCACTCAAGCACTTCGAGGTTTTACAGCAGTCCCTCGAGCTTCAGATGTTCGGCCTTTACCTGCTGGCAGACCAGACATTTGGATACAAACTCTGCTACCTCTCTTTTCATGCCCTTCCACTAGTAGTGCTGCCTTAAATCTCGGTACATTTTTGTGGCCCTTGGATGCATTGTATAAGTGGAACGATGACCTCACTGCAGGACTTGTCTACGCACCACTGCCATATTTGGCACCTCAATTCGATCTTTGAACCACAGCACACCCTCTCTGTCCAATCTGAACCCATTCTCTGCATTGCCTCTCTGCTCCAAGTCCTTCGTCAGCGCACAAAAGGCGTCCTCTCACTGCGCGGCACGCAACATACCCACCAGTGTAGATTGTACCCGCAGGTGTGCCACCCGGGCAACTAAAGCTAACACTATCAAGGTTGTACCCCCATCCAGGCACAACTCCAGCTCTCGAGGTAAAGGCCTCTGCTTGATTTCCAGATGAGCCAAACTGCCCATGGATTTTCTGCTTAGAGTGTCTGCTACCACATTGGCTTTCCCCGGGTGGTACATAATGGTGCAGTCATAATCTTTTAGGAGCTCCAGCCACCTCCTCTGCCTGAGGTTCAACTCCTTTTGGGTAAGCAAGTACTACTCTTGTGATCCGTATAGATCTCGCAAGTCTCCCCGTACAGATAGTGCTGCCAGAACTTCAGTGCAAAAACCACCGCCGCTAGCTCTAGGTCATGCGTCAGATAGTTCTTTTCATAAACCTTCAGTTGACGGGACGCATAAGCTATGACTCTACCAAACTGCATCAAAACGCAGCCTAGGCCAACCCGAGAGGCATCACAGTAAACCACAAACCCTCCTGAGCCGGAAGGTACGGCCAATACGGGTGCCGACGTCAAGCATTCCTTGAGCTTCTGAAAGCTCGCCTCACACTTGCCATCCCAATCAAATTTGACCTTTTTCTGGGTCAACCGAGTCAAAGGGGCTGCAATCCTGGAGATCTTCTCTACGAACTTTTGATAGTACCCGGCCAACCCAAGAAAACTACAGACCTCAGTTACGTTGGTTGGCCGCCTCAAGTTCTGCACCACCGCCACCTTTGCAGGGTAAACCCTTATCCCTTCCTTGGACACCACATGGCCCAAGAACCCCACACTTTCAAACTAGAATTTACACTTGGAGAATTTAGCAAATAACCGGTGCTCTCTAAGGGTTTCCAGGATCATCCTCAAGTGTTCGGAGTGTTCCTCCTCACTCTTGGAGTATAACAAGATGTCGTCAATGAAGACAATCACAAAACCATCTAGGTACTCCTTGAATACCCTGTTCATCATGTCGATGAAGGCAGCAAGTGCATTGGTCAGGCCAAAAGACATCATTAGGAACTCGTAGTGTCCATAGCGAGTCCTGAAGGCAGTTATAGGTACATCGCAGTCTCGGATTCTCAGCCGGTGGTATCCGGACCTTAAGTCTATCTTCGAAAACCATCGTGCACCCTGCAGTTGGACAAATAAATCGTCTATCCTCAACAATGGATAACGATTCTTAACTGTCACCTTGCTCAGCTGCCTATACTCGATGCACATGCACATCGACCCATCCTTCTTCTTCACGAAGAGTACCGGGGCACCCGACGGTGAGACACTCGGCCCGATGAAACCTAGGTCCACCATCTCCTGCAGTTGCACTTTCAGCTCCCTGAGTTTGGCTGGCGCCATCCTATAGGGTGGGATGGAGATCGACTTTACCCTGGGCTGCAGATTAATGTAGAAATCCACTTCCCTCTTGGGCGGCAATCCCGGCAGCTCCTCGGGAAATACATCGGGGAACTCGCAAACTACCTGAGTACCACTGATATCCCCTGCCGCATCTCCCTATTCCTCTGCCACAGATACAAAGGCTATAAAGGATTGGCACCCCCCCTGAAGTAGTTTACTAGCCTTAAGGGTTGAGATGACCCCAATCGGCTCGCTTCTTTCCTCTCCTTATAAGGTGAACTGTGGCAACCCGAGCTTGTTGAACATGACTGTCTTAGCCCTATACTCCAGCAACACAAAGTGCTCTGCCAGCCAATCCATGCCGAGAAAGACATCAAGTTCAAGCGTGGGCAGGAGTGTCAAATCTGCCCCCAACACATGGCCGCAGATGATCACTTCGTAGTCTTGAAAAATTGATTTGGCTAAGATTGCCTCGCCCGTAGGCGTTGATACTAGAAATGGCCCATCGAGTAAAGAAGGTGCTGCAGGTAACTCAGCCGCAAATTTGGCAGACACAAATTTGGCAGCCGCAAGAATGGTGAGTTCAAAAGAACTCAGTGAGTGGTCGTTCGGCCATCACCAAGCTAAACCACATGAAAAAATACATTAAATAATTTAATGCTCATTCAACTGATATGAAACATAACAATGATTTGCATTAGTCATCTCGTGCGCTACATGCACCACTCGGCCCGATCCGGCCCAAATGAACCAACCTCAAAATAATCGCCTACAACTCGCAGGTTGCTCACTAGGCTGGCCACCCTAGCGAACTCCCTGCCTCGGGCTCACTGAGCTAGGAAGGACCTCTAGTATCAGTGCCCAAAACTCGGTCGGGAAAGGCCCTCCGAATAATGCCACTCGGGTCAGTCGTCGGCGTGGCTCACCGACGTATATCTCGACCCTAAATCAACTCGTGCGCACTGAACACCACTCGGCCATCACATGTACATCCACAAACATGCCCACTAAGTGGACTAATTTACATATCTATAAAGAGGTGGATTACTCGAGTAGATACGACATAATGTACATTTCTCAGTGCTCGCTCAGTAGCACCCGCTCGGCCACCACTCTGCCCAATTCATTATTCACCGCCATATCACCCAACGTTAACACCTCAATAGTTTACCTTACCATTTTCTATTCAATGGAATTTAACATCCGTGGCAGGTCGTCATGTAGCGAAAATGCCAACATACTGTCGAATAGTTTCCGCACGACGTACCTTTCCGCCACCGCCATTTCTCGTTCGAAATCTCATCCGAACTCGCAAAAATTCCCAAACAAAGTAAAGGGATGCTATATCTGCCATATCTCAAATTTCTATTTTACGCAAGCATCGTGCAAATTTTAGCCCAGTATAGTGTGACTTTCCTTCATTTTCATCCGAGAGCTTATACTCTCTCGCGAGGGTGGAAATAACCAATTAACCTGATGTTCTTTTAGGTTCAGCTAATAACATCCACGACAAGCCACAAGGTGACATCCCGGACTCGCAACTCGACCAATTCAACAAGCAAGCCATAAATTTCAGCCTACTTAACCAGTCCGGTTACAACACGTACACAATTGAACATCACTCGATATGGTACTCACAATTCATACAATATCTTGTACATAAAGATCGATATACTACACTGGCAGTTTACAGCATGTATAAAATGAATCTAGCGCGTATAGAAATAACTTCGGCAAGTATATCTTACCACAACATCAATTTCAGCCTAACTTATCATACTATGAAAAATTCAGATTAAAGTGTATGATATACTCCACAAATTTTCATATGAATGTATGCTAAGTGTTCATCAAACCATGTCATCTACGCATATAATTTCAGCATTTCAGTGTACTCACAATCTCAAGAATATAAGCCAGAACATGAACATTGGACTTGCTTGGCCTACAAATTGTGTTACTATTATCAAAATGTGTATGTTGTACATTTGGAAGTCTTCATAATCGATCAAGATAAAGATGTCAATTGTGAGAGCACCAAATATTTTCATGCTTAATGATAAATGTGATACCATGGGAAATGGTCATCATGGATCAGCATAAACAAGCATAAACAATGATTCCTTATGAATTTTCCATTTTTCCATAATTTTTATTATCTTGGATGTAATTTCTTATTAACCTGCCACCTTCTTGATTTATATTGCAACAATACTTTTTTAAAAGTAGTACCATAATCAAATATCTCATGTATGTTTCTTTGACCAAACAACACGGTCTTCCAAAAGTTATGCACTTTCTTAACCCAAATACAAAGATCAAATGTATTGACACCTGAAACATCCAAGTTCAATAGAACAATAGAAGTGCTCAAGGGCCAAAGCAGAGAAGCCTGGAAGGGTTTCACACATGCATCCGAACAACACGAATCTCTCCATTAAACAAAGTCCAGATTGGTCACAGTAAAAATAAGAACTCCAGCACTAAATGCGACAACTAAATAAAGCCCCCAATATTTATATATACACCACACAAACCAAACAAAGAACAAAACCAGTTCAGCCTCGCCAAGATCATTCTAATATGCGTCCCACATTCAAATAGCAAAAACGACAAGCAATCAAAAAGGGGAAACAAAATGGAGGGGGAAAATAAATAGCGGCACCTGATTTGACTTCCACTAGAGCCAAGATCGACCCTTTCCCGAGAGAGAAATCAACATACTCAAACATAAACCCTCGAAAAAATCGCAGATTCTATAAATCTATCACGAGGAAGAAACCCAATCTAACCACTCACTTGGAGAGAGAATCAAGGAGAAGAAGACGATGACGACGCCTCGCGATGACGGAAACCGGCGACGGCGAAGATCCGATCACAAGGGAGTAGCGCCTCCTCCCTCTTGTCTTGGGCGACGTTTGGCTCTTCCTAGAGCAGTCCCGTCGACCAAGGCCACATATGCAATTATATTATTTTTTTTGAAATTTACCTATTTGCCCCTCTTGTCTTAAGTGAACCATATATTGGTCTATACTCGTCCAAATCGAGTTCCAATCGGACCCCCGGACTCGACTCGAGTCCAACTCACATCAAATCTCCAAACCAACTTAAGTAACATAATTTTACTCGCGCATAAGGTTTGTATTTTAATTTGTGCCTTCCAACGATTTACTCGGCCTCCTCCGACGCACATCTCGGATTTGCCGTGGAAGCCAAAATAAATTAGTTAAAATTTTAAATTTTAATTATTTTTTTCGCGGGCATTACATTTTCTATTTTTAATGAGTCATTCAAATTTTGTAGATCTATATTTTTCTTTTCTAAGGAATTTTTGTCATTTTCTATAAGTTCAACCATCATTCTTGACTCATTACAAGAAAGCAAAAGATCATCATTATCTTGTTCTAGCATTTTATTTTCCTTTTTAAGTGCCTAGAATCTTTTTCTAACGCTACTAAATTCTTCATACATATGCTCAATTTCATTTTCTAATTCTACTTGTGTAAAGATATTACCACCTATAGTAATAGTGGGTACCTCATTATCCTTCATCATGAAACAAAGGTTTGCATTCTCCCTTGAGCTTTCTTCCCCACTTGAAGGTGGTGATGACTCGCTTACATCGCAAGTAGCCATTAGTGCTTTCTTCTTCATCCTTTTTCTTTTATCTATCTTTGAGGATGATGAGGAGGTGAGCTTGGTCTTAGGACAATCGCCCTCCAAGTGTCCGGGCTTGTTGCATTGGAAGCACATGATTCTATTTTTGCCCTTCTTCTTCTTGAGAGGCTTTCCCATTAGCTCCATAAACATCCGTCCGAGATGAATCATATCTTCGTGGTACTCGGATCCTTTATTCTCCGATGATGATGATGTCCTATCACCAAATGATGCTTTTAAGGCAATATTCTTGCCTTTGGGGGCATCTTCCTCATCGGTCATGAGGGAACCAATGAGTTCGGTGATCTTCATGGTGCCAAGATTCGTGGCCTCCATGATAGCAACCCCCTTTGGCTCCCATGCTTTGGGAAGTGATCCAAGAAACTTCCTCACTTTTTCTTATTCTCGTATGACCCTTCCAAGGTTAGTTAAAGCATTTGAAATGGGCATACATTTGATCTATGTTCCCATGAGTATGCATTTTAAAGAGTTCATAGTCATGCATAAGCAAATTTATTTTGGACTCTTTAACTTGGGAAGTTCCCTCATGGGTAATTTCTAAAACTTGCCAAATATCAAAAACAGATTTACAACATGATATTCTATTTAACTCATTTATAGATAAACCATAATGTAATGCATTCAATGCTTTGGCAATTGAATTAAACAATTTAATCTCTTCTCGAGACCAATCATCCATGTTCTTGGAGGGTAGCTCATAATTAACATTAATAGTTCTCCAAGCATCTAATCCTAGGGATTGCCAGAAAATACTCATCCTAGTTTTTCAATAGGGATAATTGTTTCCATCAAAAAGAGGTGGTGCATGAGTTGAAAACCCTTGACCTAGTGTGATACTAGAATCCATAAGTCTAGGTTACATGGTTAGACCTATTCCGACAATCTTGCTCTCATACTATGTGTTGAGTGAATACCCACACTAGAAAGGGGGGTTGAATAGTGTTGGTTTAATTTTAACTTTAATTCAATTTTTTAAAAATCAATTTCAACTACAACCGAAACTAAGTGCAACTAAATGATATTCGTTAGCAAGTATGAAAAGCAATTATAAGCAATCAAACAAGGCAATGCAAACACAAGAGATTATAGTGGTTCGGCCAACACCGCCTACTCTACTATCTTGGCTCCCCACAATGGATTTCTAACCAACTCCTTTATAGATAATTTGTTTCCCTTTGAATACAACCGAGGACTCGCTTCTCAACTCTTTGAGAATGCTTCACACCTATTCTCCTAGGCAAAACACAATTCTACAAAGGAAACCCTAAGTCATTTAACCTAGCACACCTAGCAAGCTAACAATGGAAACCTAGTTTAGTAACAAGAAAAATAACAACAAATGAGCTAATAATTAAACCACACAAGTGAGCTCTCTTGCAAAGTCTTCAAAGCCTCCAACTCGTGAAGATGTAGAGCTCGAAGTGAAGCCGGAGATGAGGCAAAAAGAATGCTTCGAGTTGATGTACGATCGTCGAAGCTTGCGCGATGAAATCCACTTGGGATGGCTCAAGAACACTCTAGGAGATCTTCAATGAATGGCTAAGAGTCTCCTAGAAGGCTGCTAAGGGGTATTTATAACCCCTCACCTGGCAGCTCCACCCAACGGGCATTTTTTTGCCCGATGGGGACTCCCGGTCACTTGTCAGTCGATCGTCGATCGACCGACTGATCGACCGCCCAAGCAACCACGGTAATCTGCCACGTTTGGGCACACTTCGGTCGACCAAATTGGCTACTGCCAATTTTTGGCTACATTCGGTCCACCAAACCTGGGCTAAGTCTATTTCTTGGAGTTTTCTTCTTGCACGCTTCGCTTCCGGGTTCTGTTACCAAGTCTTGACTTGGATAATATTAGAATTAGGCTTGGGATATATACCTAGAGACATGTTACATGAATTCTATTTCGAACTCTAGATTTTCTACTCGATCTATGACGGAGACATTTTTGTCGATTCTTGTTTTTCACCGAATGAACTTCCCACACATATCGTAACCTCAACCTGAGATCAAACACTTGATGAACTCATTAGAATAAGTTTGTTATCATCAAAATCAAGATGATGACCAAGGTTGAAAATCTTAGGCCAACACATTGGTATTCACATGATTGTGGTATTCATTCCGCATTCAGTTTGCATAGGTTGGTAGGCTTCGGAGTACGGACGTGTACTCCGGCCGAATTTTGGGGTGTGATAGATGTTCTTTAATAATAATATTATGTGGTTTGTTCTTTCATGGAATACAAAATTTGCTATTATGTGCATAACACTCATGTTATCAGAGTATAAAGTCATTGGATTCTTCACCACAATATTGATTTCATTCAACAATCTGATGACCCAAATTATCTCAGCAGTTGCACCAAACAAAGCTCTTGATCCACTTTCTGCACTTGACCTACAAAGTGTGCTTTGTTTTTTGCACTTCCAGATAACTAATGTTGTAGCAAACTTCACCAAATAACCAGATACTGATCTGCAAGTGATTCCACAACTTCCCCAATTAGCATCACTATATCCTGTCACCGAATAAGGATTATCTACAGGGTAAAAGAGGCCCAAACCATGTTCATTTTTCAAATATTTTAATATCCTTATTGCTGCCATGAAATGTAATGCCCGCAAAATTTATTAAATTTTGTGTATTGCCTTCAGCGGGATGAGCGCGACGCATAACGATGCGTGCAGAGTTAATCACAGTTGGGTGCGAATTGAGGTGAGACCCTTGCTCAATCTAAATTACTTAAATTAGAATTAATTTTGTGTCAAATCCGAGTTAGGCTTGAGCCGAGTACGAGGGTGCGATCGGAGCTCGAATCCGACTTGTTTTGAGCAAGTTTGATCGAGTTAAGTGATGAGGGGCAAATTGGTAATTTGTGCAAAAAATAAATAATTAGAGTCACCTGAGGCATATGGCTCCAAGGAAGATACGCATGCTACCCAAGGAGATGAGAGGGCGAGGGATGATCCAGAGAAGAAATCGGCCGGAGATCGGAGCCTTGCCGGATAGGATTCGACGTGGGACTTCTTCATCATCTTCCTTGTCCTGAATCCAATTCTAGGTTAATTTTGGATATGTGTTAGTGCAAATTTCTGAACCTGGGTGCAGTAGTTTTCTTTGGATAGGAAAGAAATAAATGTGTGGAAATTTATCTATACATATAATATTGTTTATTGCGGAAATTTCCGGCTGTAGTGTACGGTGTTAAGGCTGAAATTTTATATGAAACGATGCTGAAATTACCAAGTTATGTGATGCTGAAATTGATATATATAAATGTGCAAAAATTTCATTGAATTGGGATGCTGAAATCATTTCCTATGTATGCTGAATATGGTAGTTCAAAGATAGAATGTTTTTCCATATTCTAGAAATTCATGCTGATTTCTTGAAAATCTATTAAGTACATGCTGAGATTGATTTTGTTGTTGGGATGCGAGTTTGCTGTGTAAAATATCGAAGTAACCTATCGATCTTCCTGTAAGCTAGGGTTTAGGAATCTAGAAATTATTTTAATGACCTGAACAGTAGAGGCTTCTTGAAGAGAAAGGCTCCAAAGGACTCCTCCTCCTATCCATTGGTGGCCAGCCAACTACATCCTCCTTCCCCAATTTTCGCGAACCTATCAATCTTGGGTGTGCCGCATTAATCTTCATCTTCTTGGAGGAGTCCAAGAGAACAACAAGGTATCTTCACCTCTTCACTTTCGTTACGGTGTTTTCTCATCCTCACTCCTTCCCTCATTGGTGTTTGGTTCTTGGTGGTAGGGCAGACCTTGCTTTGGTGGATTTAGAGATTGAGAAAGTTTCTCCGTTGAGCCACAACGAGCCCTATTATTGCGAGGTGCTTGGTGTGGACTATCGTTGGAGGAAGTGCACATGTGAGTCTCAAGATGGGGACAGGATCAGCTATACCAACCGCGGTTTGAGGTATATATTCTCCATCTTCTCCGATGTTGAATTCTTTAATATTGCTAAAGTAGATCGCTGTTTTTGGGATAGTTTGATTTTTTAAATTGCTATTTCCGCTTCATTTTTGAATACCATCACAACAGTGGTATTAGAGCCACCTTTAGCAAATTTTTGGAATTTTTTATTTTGTGTTTTGTTCACGTTTACGAACCATTCACTCCCTAAACGTTATGCTGTCCGATTTTGGTTTTCAAGGGTTTTTGAGTCATTTTCTTGGCTCCACGGTTCATGTGATGAATCAAGGTGGAATCCTACTATCCATATTGATTTTGGAAAGAATTTAAATGAAAAAATTCTATGGGTTCATGGTTGAACAAACCCGAGAACTAAAAAATTCAAGATGTGTTGTTTGAACCGTTTTGGGTGGAAACGTGATCGGATTTGTGCGATTTTGGATTCTATTTTTTCCTTTCTTTTTCATATATGATGTGATGCATGAAAAGATGATTATGGATGAGCCCAATGTGGATGTGACTGTGTGTAAAATGTGGTTGTGTTGATTGCATGTAAATTTATAAAATTCCAGCATTGTAAATTTTAAATAGTGCTTGCGTACCCCTACCTCCCAATTGAGAATTCTGATTGTAATCCTCTACACCCTCTCATTAAACCTTTGCCCAAGGATTTTTTGGGGTCTTCTTCTTTTAGTTTTGTAAAATTAGAAGTTTAGGGGCAGATTCACAACGAGCACGCTTGCTGCTATGTTTTGGTGCGCGCACGGAGAGGAGGTGTTCGGTGCCTTGTGGATGACGGCTTGAACCCCGGGAAGGCACTGATGGAATTGGCAACCTAGAAGGTGATTTTGAGCAGCGCCTTGGCGAGACAGAGCTCCCTAAAAACCCTAGGATGATGGCCTTGGTTCACCCGGCGGCTCGGGTGGAACCCTTAGAACATCCACAATCATCCTTATTTACTTTATGATTTTATTTATTGCTTTTGCTTCAATTATTGATAGCTTAGATAATTATAATTGCATGAAGAAACCCTCCAATAATATTGAGTCCGAATAGCTAAGATATTAAGGATATCGGTCACGCCTTCCATCGTTATGAGGGACAAGTGTGTCTATTGTCACAACGGGTTTGTTGTGCACACACAAGGCCATTTGTGCTAATAGACACGTTGCTCCTCATATGGCACATATCCCTTTTGTGTCTCTGCTACCGGCTTGAACATGACTTACCTTGTTGAGCTACATGCAAGGAAGTCTATCAATGAGGGCTTGCCACTTCCAAACCGGAGGATATTATGGAATCGCGAAAATTAGTGGGATACATGATTAATTAAAAGACCTCAATAAACATGCATGTAAAATATCTGCTCATTCAAGTCTTTATTTTATTTGTAGCATATCATGTCACCTTTACTATCGTTAGATTGCTTCATCGATTAAAATAAATTAACTAGACCAAATTACGTCGATTGGATGCGAAATTTGAGGATCATCCTCATTTATGAGAATTTGTCTCACATTATTGATGCTCCGGGACCGATGTCACCCCTTGGGTAAGGCGATTACAGCGAATAAGAGAGAACAGCTTATGAGAAGCTGCAAGAAATTTGAAGTGAAGATAACACCACTGTTCAATACACAATGCTGGCATCCATGTCTAATGAGTTGCAAAAGTAGTATGAACATTTGGATACCGAAGCTATCCACGATCACCACAAGTTGTTTTTATGGTGAGCATATGAGGATAGCTAGGTACAAGCTATCTAAACAACTCTTCCGTCCAAAATGGAGGATAACACTCTTGACCAGGTGCAAATGTTGAGGCATACCCTAAAAAGTGTTTTGGATATCAAGTTCTCCAAACTGAACAAAAGAAGTTTTGTTATCACTGTTTGAGAAAAGGAGTTTGTCGAGGAAACTGAGAGTGGAAGATATTTTGAACTTGGTAAAGTTCAGCAACGACGGATAAAATCGCAACAACTAGTGGAAAGTTAACAGGTTAAACCAATCCATGTAATTATTACTTCCCAACACTCTTCTACAAGACAACGTAGACTGCCTGAGTGATGATATCTAGCCATAGATTATGACCTAGATTCAGGCATTCCGCGATCTCTTAATGGTCAAATGTCTTGACACTATGCGGTGGCATTATGCAAATCCAAACTGGACACAAACCAAGTACGAACTTTGGTTGACCGGCTTAAAAAGAATAACTCCTATCGGGTGCAGGTGGATCTTTAGGAAAGATCTGAGCAGTTGGCAAGGTGTGGACCTATAAGCCAAACTAGCTGTGAATGAGATCAAACCCAGACAATAGGTTGTCTGCAATAAAACATTCTCACTAGTTCCAATGCTCAAGTCCATCAGGATATTTCTAGCAATCAGTGCGTACTATGAATACAAGATCTAGCTAGAGGGTGTCTAAACTATGTTCTTCCATTATAAAGAAGTCTATATGATATAGCCAGAGGAGTTTGTATCCTCGGTTGGATCGAGTAAGGTATGCGAGGTTGGACCGAGTAAGGTATGTGAGCTGCAGAGGTCCATTTATGGACTATAGCTAGTATCAAAGAGTTGAAACATCTATTTGGATGAGATAGTCAAAAGAGTTTTGATTTTATCAAAAATGTGGATGAACCTTGTGTAGACAATGTGTTTAGTGGGAGTGTAGTCATATTGAATGACATACATGTGGGAAAAGCGTTCTCATGTTCCAATTATTTCCCATATTGATTCTCTATGGTACATTTGGGAAAAGCCTGCTATATGCTTGACATTAAGATCTATGTGGATAGGTTTGAAAAGGATACTTGGTTACCCCAGCCCGTGTATGTTGATACAGTGCTGAAAGAGTTTTAGCATCAAAGGCAGTAAAAGAGGTTACTTGTCTAATTGCATTAGTCTTTCTAAGATGATGTCTGCTAAGACACCTGAGGAGAGAGAAAAGATGAGACATATCTATTATGCTTCGACAGTGGGATCCATCATACGATGCTTTGCACTTAGCTTGTTATTGCTTATACCTTAGAGGTATCTAGTAGATTTCGAGCAAAACCATGGAGAATAACATTGAAAAGCAATGGAGAACTCTCTCAAGTACTTAAGAAGGATGAGAGACATTTTATACGACAATGAAACCATATGATGGTATAAGGATACCTTTAATGGTGGTGCAATAAGAATGAAAGTGTTCCTAGCTGGGTATCGTAACCGGTAAGGTGACTAAGGCTTTATGCTTTGCTACTTACTCTGCTGCTTATGATAGCATCGGATAAAGGAGTTTTTCATTCAGTGGGAGTTGTTCCTGAGGTTGCCAGTTCTGCAATGGTATTGTGTGACAATACTAGGAGTGTTGCTCAAAGTTAAGGAACTAAGATCCCATGAAGATCATTGCTTTTCTTAAAAGGTGGTATCACCTCATCGTTGGAAAGAGGTGATGACTGAAAGACATTAATGTAGATTAAACTTATTACCACGACAGCAGATTCGATCGCCACTGAAATTTGGTATACAGATACTAGGATGATTGGCTAAAGTGCATGTGGGAGATTCAGAGGAATAGTGCCCTTGATCCAATCACATGTCGATGTGTTTAGGGACTATTCAAGGGTAATCAACTTAATGAGGCAACTTTTTGATCATATGTTGCATCTTTATTCATAAGTATTGTGATGAACCCCGTGATGAGATTATGCCAGTGAGACTTGGAATCCAGATGCCCATGTTCTAAATGTTTCTAGCCATAGGATCACCAATTAGGGGATCGGTGATTTCGGATAAATAGTACACTTGGTACATGCCCTACACGATAGGGGTAGCTGATCTCACAGTTACCTATGAGCTGTCCTTAATGTAGTGCAAGTGCTCATTAGGGAATGATTTCACTTAACAAACTTGCACGAGGAACACAAAATGGAATCCATACATGAGTTTCAATAGGATGTTCCTCGTGTGATAGTAGGTGCAAGCAGTCCTTGGACCTAAGGTTGTCATGGTTACCTCGTGAGTGATGACCCATTGCTTTGGTTCTATCCCTACGTGGCCCTAAGTGTCATGTGCCGGGTATTATTGGGCATGGGGAAGCATTCATGGAGGTTGGTGAGCAACCAACATGAAATCAGTTACACCTAATGAGAGATAATGTCCTATCTGTCCCTGCAAGTGTTGACTCGGGAATCTCTGGCCAGAGTAGATATGAAAATCAGGAAGATGTTTTTGACATTTCATAATTGAGACGACATCTTGGCGGGTGAAATACATATGAATCAGTATTAGGGTTTGACACTTCTTCAATACCCCAATCGCATTCAGGACATTGTAATTGAGTGACTAAGTTGCACCGTAACTAATCACCAAAGGGCGTTCGATCCCTATTGATTGAACCTCACACTTTCCTGGTAGTCGGACACATTGCTAGACAACAATCTTGACTTGTGAGTGGAGTCTCTCACGACCACACTAAAGGAGTTTCTCAGTAACCCTAAATTGTAGGGATTGGCACATGATAATAATTTATGTAGTTGATTAAATTTAATTATGAATTAATTATTTAATCAACTACTTGACCGAGAATGTATTTAATTATGAACTTAATATAATTTGATTTTGAATCAAATATACATGGTAGGAAAATTAGTTTCTAACCATCAGCCTGACTAATTAATTGGGGATTAATTTATTTGGATAAATCCTAATTAATAAGAATTTGATTTATGGAGATAACTCATAAAATTAATAGATATATGATTTATGAGGATAAATCATAATTCTATTAATTAATAGAAAATCGAATTATTTAGATAAACCTCTTTCGTATTGTTTAGGGGAGCGGTTTATTTAGTTAATTATCATTCTTGTTTATAGGCTCTTAATTTATGAAGATAAATTAAAGTTTATATTTAATTAGATTTAATTAATTTGTAATTAATTATAAAGCCAATAAAATATAAATTATTTTTTGAGGCAAATCCCATACTCTTGTAGTCCCCCCCCCCCTTCTATATATAGTGGTCGAACACCCAATAGGGAGGGGTTGGTTAATTAGTTCTTCATCTTCTTGGAGAAGATTAAGGACTTCATTCTTTAGAGGCTTCTTGAAGAGAAAGGCTCCAAATAACTCCTCCTCCTCTCCATTGGGGGCCGACCATCTACATCTTCCTTCCCAGGTTTTTGTGAAGCCAAATTGAAGGTGTTCTCTTCTTGGGTGTGCCACAGTCTTCATTTTCTTGGAGGATTTCAAGAGGATAACGAGATATCTTTACCTCTTCTCTTTTATTTCGGTATTTTGTCATCCTCTCTCCTTCCCTCTTTGGTGCCCGGTTCTTGGTGGAAGGGCTGACATTGCCTTGGTAGATTTTGGGATTGAGAAAGCTTCTCCGTTGAGACAAAATGGGCCCCGGTGTTCACTGCCCCTATTGTTGCGAGGTACTTGGTTGTAATATCCTAGATATTAAATCTAATTTTCATTTATTGTGTGTGTGTGCCATCTTAGCGGACTAGTTCGAGGTCGAGCCGAGTCAACTCATGGTCCGGTGCGAGCTTGCGAGCTCGGATAAGTAGAAATATGTCTTATAGAAATTTTTGCTTGCGTAGATAATTTTTTTAAATTTTGTATGCATGATTGTTTAATTATGTCGTATATGGATGTGTATGTGTTGGGTGTTTACGTGGAGCTTGGGATTAATTTAGGTTTAATTAAGCTTAGTGGATTAGCGGGTCGAGAAGTTAGTGAGTAAAGGATCCGGGTTGAGGCGGATGCGGATTGAAAGAGGTGGGAAGAGTTATAAATCCCCCCTTAGGGCTTGCGGCTCCCTATTGGAGCCGCACAAGCTAATTGAGGAAAAGAGAGGAGCCACCAACCGCCCCTCCCTTCCTCTCTCTTGGAGCCGCCAAGCCTAGCCTCCTGGAGCCAGCCGCCGAGTTCTTCCCTTCTCCTTCCTTTCCTCCTTCCTTCCCTTTGGAGCCGAGCCAAGAGGAGCCGCCGAGCCAGCCCCTCTTTTCCCTCTCTTCCTCTTTCTTCAAGCCAACGGCTTGAGGAGGAGCCGTCACCCCCTCTTCCCCTTCTTAAGTCGAGCCGCCATCTTTTGAAGCCAATTTCGAGGGCCGTCATCCGGGATTTCTCCTCTCATCATCCTTCCTATTCGGGTGAGTGGTTTTACCCCTCTTTCTCAGGTTTCTTCGAGTTCTTCAAGCCATTCTTGAAGGCTATGTTGATTTTGATTTTTTTTCGACGATCTCACGAATTCTCGTCGTTCTTTTTGTGTGTCATGTTTGAGGAGGCCCTAAGCCCTCCCCTATGGGGCTCGGCATCCCTAGGGTTACCCTAGAGGTGCTCGGCCAAGGTGGAGAGAAGAGGTGCCCTCCAAGTGTTCGATGAAATGCCTATGTGAAGGGTTAGGTATTCTTGGCTTCTATAAATCAATTTGTTCTTCAATCTTGTAAATGTAAATGCATGCTATTTATTAAAATTTTAATTTTTGGAAAATATATCATGTGTTTCTAGGATGGGTTTGAATTTGAAGGCATGAGGTTCTTGAATCTAAATTCTTGATATGAGTGCTTGATCTTAAAGGTTGATTCTTGATTATAGATAATTGTAGTACTTGATAATATTGTTAAACAAATATGATTTTTGTGAGATTTATCCCAATGCTATAATTCTGATATGTTGGTGAATTAACGATTTAATATCTGTAAATTTTTGGATTTATTTTCATGCTATGCTGAAAATTTAATGTTGCTGGAATTTCATGCTGAGATGATGAATCTGTGCTGTTTTTGAATTGCTTGTTGTGGTGTCTGTAATTTACTGAGCATAGTCGTGTAACCTATCATTTTGATCAGAAAATATAGTTTGGAAACATAGGTCACATTCTGGAGACGGTATTCAGGTTAGATACATAAATTGCGGGCATAACAATAAGCTAAAATAAAACCCTAAAACAAAACCCTAATCTTGGTGATTTAAATTTTAATTGCATCATTAAAAATGGGCAAAGGGGTAGTATAATCTGTTATGAACCAAGAAGTAAAGTTTATGCATGAAATAAAATCACACAGGTGTATGACATTACGGATCTCGGAGTTGGGGTCGCGTATGGGAGTGTTGAGACGCTTTCCAATAACGACACCCCTAAGATACCGTAGGAGAGACTTGACTTAGGTCATGTTGTGCCATGTCTTTATGAATGGCGGAGAGGCTCATTGAGGAGCCGGATTGCGAGCTAGGCCTGGGAGGTTGGATGGCTAATTCCCAACCTATGGAACAAATTCGGCTGAGTTAAACCCGATTGTTCTGGTTTGGCCTCGTGGGATAAGTTTGGAGGGCCTACCCGATTATCCCTGAGGTGGTTTTAAGGAATAAGTTCGGAGGGCCTATTCGATTATTCATTTGATATCTTAAAGGGGTAAGTTATGAGGGCCTACCCGATTACTCCTGTGATATCAAAAAGGGGCAAGTTCGGATTGGCGAATCCCGATTGTCCCTTCGCGTCTCATGGAGCAAGTTCGGAGGGCTTTCCCGATTGCTCTCGAGTTTCTTATACTAGGATAAGTTCGGAGGGCCTTCCCGATTATCCGAGTATGTGTTGTTGCCTTAGGGCATGGTAGGCTTAGGCTTGCTGATCTTCACCGTTTGAGTGTTGGCTGCTTTCGGGCAGGTGGTGGCCAAATGGCCTATTAGCTGGTCACTTTCTTGTGACCTTTTCCTGCTTGAGTCAGGAGATTTACTTTATGCATCCTATTTATGATTGTATTTGTGTGGGTTGGTAGAACTACTCACTGAGTTCTTTTGAACTCACCCGTTGTCGTTGTTTTGTTTTGCAGAGCCTGACCGGTGAGGTGAGCAGGAGCACTTGGCGCAGCTAGAGGGCAGAGGAGCTACATTGATCTCAAAGCAGTCCTAGTTTAGGGTCGTAGTCGAGTTTTGGTAGTTAGTCGTGCACTTATTTTTCTGTGTTTTGGAGTTGTAGTCCCTTTGGGGACATTTATGTCTTTATTTTAGATTTCATTGTAATTGAACAATTGAACTTGTTTTGTTATTTTCGCACCTTATTATTTTGCGAAAATTACTTATAATGATTTCTGGTTTGGTTTTCCATTTGAAATAAAACTCGTTATTTCTTTTCCGCTATGTTTTGTTGTTCAGTTTGTATGTGCAAGGTTTAGCTTGCGGGATATAGGCATGTATACCCTGGCCGGTCCTGAGTTGGGGCGTGACATTGGTGTGGGTTGTTGGAGGACGTGCACGTCTGTGTCTCAAGTAGGATCAGCCATATCAATCGTGGTTTGAGGTATATAATCTCCTTCTTCTCCGATGTTGAATTCCTTATTATTGCTAAAGTAGATCGTTGTTTTCGGGATGGTTTGAATTTTCCGTTGCGTTTTCAATCCCACCCAAACAAGAGGGGGGGTGAATAGTGTGTTAGATAAACTTTTCGCCTAATTTTGATTTTATCGAATTCAATCGTTTCTTATATGTCACACCCCAACTGAGGGTAGTGTGACCGGCCAAGGCCTACATCCTACCCTGTAGCCTACTGTCTACACTGACATAAAGAAACCAGAACATGTCGACAAAAGAAATCTCAACACAAGCTTTATTAAAAGTTTTCAAAGTTCAAAATTTTATGTTTTAAAACAAAAGAAGAAAAAACCAACATCAGAACAACTGAACGTCTCAAGAATCAAAGTTTTACAAACTTTTTCCAAAATATAACTGTCAGTGCAGAAGAAAAAACAACTACTAGAAACACTAGACTATGACTCATGGACGCCGCTACGAGATATGGCAACACCTCCCGCCCACCAGCTGCACAATGTCGACAGGTCACAATCACTGCTCATGCTCTGCAAAAACAAAGAAACAAACAATGAGTCCACTTGGGACTCAGTGAGCGGTTCTAGCGAACCTCCACATAATCCTCAGTTAATCATGCATGACATATAAGGCAACATAATGTATATTCAGGAAGGTAATCTACTTTTAATGTGACTACTAACCCCATGGGTCATTCTGTATAAACCGAATATGTGAAAATCTGCCGTCTCGGCCTATCAATGTCCGAACCTCCGGCATCCAGCCCTTCGGCCTACTTATGGTAATAAAAATCCCGGCTACAGCCGGCCCTACCATACAGGGTAGAATCATACTAGCCGTCGGCCACATCATATCAAGATGTAAACAAGCAATCCCGGGCCATCGACTAGGATGGTCCACTAGTCTCCGGACACCGTCTGGGGTAAGGATAGCTAGTCCCACCCAACTGGGGTCTGGCACCTAGCAGGCCCGCTGGTGCACCTTAAGACCGAAACACTGCCCGAGCTAAGCATTGGTCATTTCCGACCTCCACGCTTCTCGGCGGACCATCTCAAGCACATCACACAATCAATGTCCTAGGTTTCCTAAATGTTTACTAGAAGCCCTAGAAGTTATATCATCTCCTAGCTAAGTTTCCATTTATGTTGAGCATCTCGCAACGTCCTACATGTTATCTAACATTATACACTACCTTGGGTGAGGAATTCCATGTACCGACCTTGGAATTCCGCCCATGAACATTTTAGGAAAGGATGTGTAATCTAAAGAAAAGTAAGCATACTTTACAACATGTACTATATATAGCCACAATATTCATACATAACAACTATACACTACCTTTAGAATTAAGCTCAATAAGAAACAATTTATCTAGCATGGCAAGGTAGCAATGAATTCAATAATGCATGAGATACTAAGCATGGTAAACTAATTCATCATTTCAAAATTTAAAGATTTAATGAGCTAAGGATGGTCATTAAGCTAGCATTCCTACAATCTCATAAATCAATAAATTTACTTACTATGGTTGGTGTTCTTCCTAAGTATCATCATGCCTCTATAGTTTTAACATTCTAACCATGGAAGTTTCCATCTAAAGCTCACCCTTTTCCTCCCCCTAGGCTTGGCCGAGCCTTGAGCAAGGTGAACCTTGCTCGGCCATGCCTCTTAGGATAGAAAAGGGAAAAAATAATTTAGCTACGACCCAAATTCTTCATCTCCAATATATCTCAAATTCATGTGGACTGATTTTGGCAAGACCTATCCCCTTTCCCCATGAATTGGCAGCCCTAGATTGGAGAAAACGACGAGAAAACAAAATGATCCGGCAAGTATTGATACAAGAATCATGTATATACAACTACGGAAACTCGATTCGTAGGAAAATCGCGAGAAAACACGATCCTATCACCACTAAGGGTTCGGCTCCCGGCCTCCCCCATTTCTTCAAATCCAACCACTCACCTTGATTGAGGAGGATGGAAGATCGCATGACGACAACATTGAAATTTTTTTCGGCGACGGCGCAAAATCCCAAATTGACCAAAATCCCCCTCCTCCTTGCTTCTTCTCCCCTCTCTCCTAGGCGCTGCCTTGTGCGATTCAAAGATGAGTCGCACTGCACAAGGATGAGGGGTTTTAATCCCTCATCAAACCTTCCTTAATGGCCCTAGACTCTTAATCATGACTCGACTAAACCTGAGCTCGACTTGGGTTCCGACTCTTCCCGCAACACGAGTCCACTTAAACTCGATTAAAGTATAAATTCATAAAATGAAAGAGTCATTTGCCCAATTTAATTGCATACATCATTAGTCGAGTCATAACTTTTCACTCCAGGCGATCCTGAGTCTTGACTCGACTATCTCCGGGTCCGGCGCGCTGCACCAAAACAGATTTTTATGTTAGGAAATTTTTCCCGGGTCTTACATTATAACTTATGCAATACACTAATTCGAATAGCAAGCGGAAGCAATAAATAAGGCAATTAAACACAACCAAGAAAGCAATGTGCGGAAATAAGTAAATATAGAAATTAAGACGCAATCATAATAGGCAATGTAAACACGGTCGATTTATTTTGGCCCCAATGCCTACTCCACTACCTAAGCACACCGCTTAGGATTTCCAAACTAGTTATACTAGATTAATTAGTTTCCTTACAAAGAGGAATTTACACATGAGAATCTCCGCTCTCAAACCGAAGGCACTTCCACACCCGAAAGTATTCCGCCTTCCTACCGAGAGTGCTCTCCCACCTCAACCTAAGGACAACTCTACTAATTCTAGTCAACTACGTTTACACCGGTGGATTTAAGCCTTAACACCAAGGCAACCACCAACTCAATCATCCTAGCACTCTAGGTTTACACACTCAAGAAATACAATGAAATTAACAATAAAATACAACACTAAATGGAGCAATAAATCAAAATACAAATACTTAGCTCCAAAAGAAATGCCCTAGTCCTCTTGATGCCCCAAGATGATGAATTGATGAAGCTTGAAGGCAAGATCAAGAATGTGTGGATCAAGGCTAGGGTTTCTGCAAGATTGGCTAAATGAAAGCTTAGAACGTGTAAAAGATGTCTCATATAGGCTCAAAAGTACTCATGGCTTGTATTTATAAGCCATGAAGAGAAAGCAAGCAAATAGCCATCCCAACGGGCATTTTTCTGCCCCTTGGCGCCGCCTGGTCGCTGGGTCGGTCGCCGGTCGACCGACAAAGGGACCAGCCCATCGACCGGAGCCCTCTGTGCTTTCTAGGCTCCTTTCGGTCGACTAGCCTATCGACTGGCCGTACAACACCGATACTCTACCTTTTGCACCTGTACTCTAAATTGAGTTTCAACCGGGTTCTTTCTTCGGTATGGGTTTCGAATTACGAGTTTTGTTCTTTAAGGGTCTTCGCATCTTAATGAGGATTTTATAATTTATCTAGACACCTAAACTTAGACTCTATCTTCCTAATGAATCCGAGCACGTCAACCAACGTCCTTTCGATTTTTTGATTTCTCCGATATTTTCGATCGCGGACATCGATTGCTAACCGACTTGGAACTTGAAAGTATTTCTTAATGAAAATATTAGTTCAATGTTTGTTATCATCAAAACCAAGATTAACACCAAGATTGAAAACCTTTGGCCAACAATGTTCGAACATAAGATTTTTGGATCGAGAATCTGTCACAATGCATCTATATACAAAAGGATTCACAACAAGATATTTTGTATGGAATTGTCACTGGGAGTCACGTGAAGTCGGGACGTCGAGAAATCCTGTTGTCCATACTCATGGTGAATCTTCTAGTGTCATTGTTTCTTTTTCCAATCCACCTGATCCTTATATAACAATGATTCTAGATAGTCTTGGTCGTCGATTCCATTTAAATGATAATGTTGAGTCAGTTACTGAGATGTCAGTGCCACCAGATACTACGACAGTTCAAGTCACTGAAGACAACTTGCGATACAGATTGAATTGCTGAATAAGGAGGCTGTAGAATTTTATGAGATGTTGAAAGCTTCCACTGAACCTTTGTATGATAATTTTCCTAAATATACAAGATTTTCGGCAATGATGCAACTCCTAAACATCAAGTCCGATTGTAATATCAGCGGGGTTGCATTTGATTGGATTACAGGCTTTATCAATGGAATGCTACCTCCAGATAACAAGTTTGAGCCAACTTTTTATTAGCGAGGATCGTCATGACTTGTAGCGTGTTATAACAGTTATTTTGTTAATGGATATAAATTTCACACACTTGAATATTGATCTACAAAGAAGACTATGAATGTCGAGGCCTGCATCAAAGGGACAACGTATGTTGAATGTGATGTTGACTTTTACGGACTATTGGAAGAAGTCAGAGAATTACAATTTTTCGAATGGAAATCAGTTGCCCTTTTTAAATGTCATTGGTTTGATACAAGCGATAGGGGCATGGGAGTTCATCCAAAGTATAAACTTTTCGAGGTCAATTACAAATCGAAATTGGCTTCAATGAGCCATTTATATTAGCATCTCAAGCTGAACAAGTATATAATAAGCAATATCCATCTTGAAAGAAAGATAGGGCAGATTGACGTGTAATCTGTAAGACTAAAGCTAGAGGAAAAATTGACCCGGTAGCTGGAGAGAATTAGCCGACAAATGACTTCTATCCAGAAGAGGATCCTTCCGAAGTGGAGCGAGTTAGTCCAATACTCGAGGATGATAACATAGAGTTAGTTCAATTGGAAGTACAATATATTGATAATGACAATATTGAAGTTGAGGAAGGACATAATGATGATGAGAGAGAAGAAGAAGAATTTGAAGATTCCGATACAGAAGGACATGAAGAAGAGTATTACACAGATGATGATAATGATGATGACGATTAATTGTAAATGTGAAATATATCTTCAATTATTAAATCTATCGATTAATCTAATTATATTCATATTTGACTGCTATGGTTCGAGAAGTATGTGCCCGAGGAGGCATTCCTCGCAGGACTACCCCCTAACGATTGTCACCTGTCACCCATGTATCCACCGTCCCTTCGTCTACACACACCATCCCCCAGGCTTTAGCCACCGTCGACCCTTCGTCGACACCCACCGATATCCCCTCGCATGTATCCACTGTCCTTTCACTAACACCTATATTCCCCCACCTCCGTCCACCATGCCCCCACCTTCGGCCACCATCCCCCCACCTCCGATCACCATCTTCCCACCTGATTTGGCCACCATCCACCCACCTGATCTGACCACCATCCCTTCAGTCGATCCAAGCACATGGACATCGAGACGTAGGCCACGAGGACCTAATAGAATTCTCCCTCCGATGCCCGAGGGAGAGTCGCGTGGACTAGTTAGTGTGCGTGGAAGAAGATAAGTAGATGCATTAATTATTCCTTATAATTTATTTGTCACAAGTCACTTCAGGACTTGATATGGTCACTTGGAGTTCCTAGTGTTATCCTTTGGGTTGACTAATGCGCCTGCAGCCTTTATGGATTTGATGAACCGGGTGTTAAAGGAGTACCTGGACAGATTTGTGACAGTCTTTATTGACGACATCCTGGTTTACTCCTAGAGTAGGGAGGAGCACTCCGAGCATTTGAGGATGGTCCTAGAGACCCTTCGGTAACATCGGTTGTATGCCAAGTTCTCCAAGTGTGAATTCTGGTTGGAGAGCGTAGGGTTCCTAGACCATATGGTGTCAAAAGAAGGGGTGAGAGTGGACCCCGTGAAGGTGGAGGCCATATAGAACTAGAGGTGGACAATCACTATGACCGAGATCCGTAGTTTCCTGGGGTTGGCTGGGTATTACATAAAATTCGGGGAAAATTTCTCTAAGATTATGGCTCCATTTACTCGCTTGACCCAGAAAAGGTCAAGTTTGTTTGGGACGACAAGTGTGAGGAGAGCTTTCAGAAGCTCAAAGATTGCTTGACGACAGCGCTAGTGTTGGCCGTACCCTCAGGTTCGGGAGGGTTTGTGGTTTACTGTGATGCCTCTCGGGTCGGCATGGGCTATGTTCTAATGCAGTATAGCAAGGTGATAGCTTATGTGTCTCTTCACTTGAGGTTCATGAGAAGAAATACCTGACGCATGACCTAGAGCTGGCAACATTGGTTTTTGCTTTGAAGCTGTGGCACCATTACATTTGTACGGCAAGGCCTGTGAGATGTACACTGATCACAAGAGCCTCCAGTATTTGCTTACCCAGAAGGAACTGAACCTAAGGCAGAGATGGTGGCTTGAGCTCCTGAAGGACTATGACTGCACCATCATGTACCATCCCAGAAGGCAAATGTGGTGGCAAATTCTTGAGCGAAAAATCCTTGGGCAGTTTGGCCCACTTGGCGGTCAGGAAGAGACCGCTAGCTCGAGATTTGGCCCTGTGCTTAGATGGCGAGACAATTCTAACCGTATCAGATTCAGAGGCTTTGTTGGCACACCTGCGAGTACAGTCCACTCTGGTAGATATATTGCGGACCTCGTAGGATCAGGACGCCTTTTGTTCTTTGACTAAGGATCTGCTAGTCAGAAGAGGCGACGTTGATGATGGCTACAGAATTGACTCTGAGGGTGTCTTGAGATTCAGAGATCGGATTGTGGTGCCTGACATGGCGGAGGTTCGTAGACATGTAATAGAGATGGGCCACCGTTCCACTTACACGATGCATCCAGGGGCCACCAAGATGTACCAAGATCTTAGGCAACATTACTAGTGGAAAGGGATGAAAAGAGAGGTATCCGAGTTTGTGTCTAAGTGTTTGTTCTGCCAACAGGTAATGGCCGAACACTTGAAGCCTGCATGGTTGCTTCAGAACTTGGAGGTGCCCGAGTGGAAATGAGAGAAGATCACCATGGACTTTATGATCGGGCTACTAAGGTCTAGAGGGGGCAGCGACTCTATTTGGGTCGTAGTCGATCGGATGACTAAGATCGCACACTTTATACCGATCAAGAAGACCTTTTCAGTTGAGCAGTACGCTAGATTGTTTCTAGACCAGATTGTGGCATATAATGGTATTCCTGTTATGATAATCTCGGGTCGGGGTACCCAGTTCACAGCTTAGTTTTGGCATTCTTTCCAGGAGGCCTTGGGTACTCAGGTGCAGTTCAGCACCGCGTTCCATCCGCAGACTGATGGGCAGTCAGAGAGGACAATCGTAACCTTAGAGGATATTATGAGAGCATGTGTTCTAGACTTAGATGGCGGTTGGGAGAAACACCTACCGATGTTTGAGTTTGCATACAATAATAGCTACCAGAGTAGCATTGGTATGGCTCCTTTCGAGGCCCTATATGGGTGAAGGTGTAGGTCGCCAGTGGGGTGGTTTGAGGCAAGAGAGTCACTCATGGTGGGTCCTGATCTGGTTGAGGAGGCGGTTGAGAAGTTGAAATTGATCAAGGATAGACTGTTGGTGGCTCAGAGTCGTCAGAAGATGTATGCGGATGAAAAGGCTAGAGAGGTGGAGTTTGCTGAGGGTGATATGGTATTCCTAAGGGGGGAAGCTTGTAATACCCGAGATTTCTAATATAAAAATGTTATTTGGTTCAACGATCCGGTTCGGGGACTAGCCGGGTTGAATCCCGAGATGGCCGCGAGTAGAAGGTATAATTTAATTTGTTGGATATGTATTTAATGCTTTCATATTTTATAAGTTGAATTGAACCTCAAACCGAGTTGGAACAGGGTTCGCGGGATGAGTTGGGGCTCAATTCGGGCTCAGGTTGAGTCGAGTAGAGGATTAAGTGAGTAATGGTAATAATAATAATAATAATAATAATAATAATAATAATAATAATAATAATAATAATAATAATAATAATAATAATAATAATAATAATAATAATAATAATAATAATAATAATAATAATAATAATAATAATAATAATAATAATAATAATAATAATAATAATAATAATAATAATAATAATAATAATAATAATAATATAAAAAGGGCCCCATCAGAGGGTGAGAGCAGAGAGAGGTGATCAAGGGGGGGGGGGGGGAGTTTGTGGTCGTCGCCGAAAGTCGTAACTTCGTCGATCTTCTTTCCCTTCTTTACTTTAAGGCTAACGTGAGTGGTAGAACCTAGGATTTGAGGGAAGGCCCTAACCGACTCATGTGTTGTTGATTCTTGCAGATTGATGTGTGTTTCTTGTCAGATTATTGATTATTCTTGAACTTTGTCGGATCTTCTTGTGATCTATGGTGCATTGATTTTTACGTGTCGTATTCATGATGTTAGGGTGCCGGCCGAATCAAGGAAAAGGGAAAAGGTCATGCCAAAAATTTCCCTAAATTCCTTGAGACGTAGAAGCTTGTAGATTTGAAATTCTTGTATGCTAATTTAGGATAGAGATTAAGGAGAACTTAATTCTTCATTGAAACACATTTTCCTTCACCCTTAAGGGTTTGGCCGAATAGGGTAAACCCATGTTTAGGGTTTCGGCTGAGTAGGGATTGGGATTTTAGGTGGAGAAAAATATAATTCCTAAGTCATCTCCATGATAGAGGAACACTATATGAATAACTAGGATTTTACCTTGCTTATAGAATATTTTTATTGCAAGGAACATTTATTTCTAGGTTCCTACATTTCTCATTATGTTGCTGAAATTAAACTTTCATATGCTGAAATTAAATATTTGAATGCAGGAATTTAATATTTAATTGTTGTGATTATGTAGGAAATTGTGGTGATATAATTGTTGAATTCTTCTATTTCTTGTATGCTGTGATTTATTCATTATTGTAAATATTATGTCAATGATATGCTAAATATTGAGGAGCATGTGTGGTATATGACATGAAACTAGGTGGAGGAAAAATTAGATACGATTGTTTAGCATCCCATACATGATCGGGAGACGTGGAACTCCTCTAGTAAAAGACGTAAATTACTAGGAGTTAAATGTGATAAAATTTGAACATAGAGACATTAGGTGTTCGCACCTAGGAAGGGTAACACTGAACTGTCAACCTGATAGGGCCCGTGGTAGGGCCCGATACATGCGGAGGCCCGGGAGATGTTTAGAAACTAGTGTAATACATTGTATGTGTATTGTGTTTAAGATGGTCGGGCTGAGGGATGTTTTTAGCCGGTACGGCTATTACCCGACTCAGTGGGTGGATTTAGGATATTGAGATTGCACCAGTGGGCCACGCTAGGTGTTAGACCAGAGTGGCAGGGGTCTTGAGATTCTGTCAGTGGGCCACGCTGATGGTATTCTAGAAACTAGCTGATCATCCTAGTTGACGAACACGGTGATTGAATCGCTAAATGTGGAATTTATGTAAGAATATAACTTGTTGTGGTTAGTATAGATACTTGTATGTTTGTGTGGGCCGATATGGTCGAGTATTATACAGGATGAAGGCCGGGAACAACATAAACTATTTATGCGGGTTAAGGACCATAGTGGACGAGTGGTACATATTGTGCAAAGCCATAATTGGATGGTATATTTACTCGCAGGGTATGACCAATTGGACGGTTATTGCGATACGACCAGTATAATTTTTATGGACATGTTTTATTGCTACATATGATATAATACTAGGGATTTAAGTGGAGGTTTGAAAGAACCACTCACTAAGTCTCTAGTGGATTCATGGTTTTATTTATTTTTGTTTTGCAGAGACTAGCCAGTGAGGTACAACTTGATGGCGTGGCGTGGCTGGAGGGCAGGTGGTGTCGCAGATCTCGTAACAAGCATTTATATAGTCCTAGTCGTGTAGAGAGTTTTAGTTCATGCACTGAGTCGTGGTCTTTGATCCTTTGAGTTGTAAAACTTGTTTTCAAACATTTATAAAAGTTTAGTAGACTTCATTTATATTTTCTATGTTAGTCTAGTCGCATATTGTTATTATGTTGATGAGTGCATGTGGTAGACTTCGGGGTACAGACACCTACCCCGGTCGGTCACGCAATCCTGAGTTGGGTCGTGACAATAAATATGGCAAGCATACAATTAGAATTTAATTACTGCAATTAGAATTTAATTCATAGCATTCCAAAAATAGGGCAACTCAACAACTTAGTTACAACATTTATCAAATAATTTTCAACAATTAAATATGCAATTTCTGCACTTAAATAAATGAATTCATCATCCTTAATAAAATTCCAGCAATTACTCAAATGACGTAGAAACCAATTCAAGATTGTTCTCAAGCATGGAATTAATTTACGAGTAAAATAAAATCATCTACATTCCTTATATCATGATAGCCTCGACATAAAATATATTCATCATGATAACATCAACTTAAAACATAATTACCATGGTAAACTCCCCCTTACCCATGCTCGGCCAACCCTCCCCAAACACCCTAATAGGGTACTTGGTCGGCCCCTTCTTGTCCTACCTTGCTTGCTCTTCAATTAAATAGCAAGTCTAGTCTCATAAATTATATCTAGAAATACAATTCCTAATCACTACCTTCCTTACCCTATGTGGCCGAACCCTATCATAAGGAACTTGTCCCATGGCCGGCCCTTAAGGGTTTAGGAAACTAAACTTTTAAATCTAGAATTTCTAACAAGTCTAGGATTTAGCAAAAATTTTCGCATGACCTCTCCAATTTTGGATCTATTCGGCCGGCCCCAACTCTCAAAGAAAACACCACAAAAATTTCGAGAAATCACATTATTATCAAGAAAAGATGCAAGAATCAAGAGCCACAAGATTCATCAATAAATTTCCAAGAAAACATCATCACATCAACATCAAGGATTCGGCCAAGGGGCCTTACCCTATCCTAAGATTCAACCACTCACCGGCGAAGGAAATTGAAAAGGAAGGCAGTCCTCCACGCTCCCACATCATCGATCCGTTGGTAATAGATTACCAACGGATTTTTGAGTATTACCAACAGATTTAGTCCGTTGGTCACACCCTATTTTTTTGTAGTATACGGATGTGTACTCTGGCCGATCATGTGACCTTCGATTTGAGGCATGACATTTATGCTTGAATTTGGTTATGCTCGGGGTAGCTATCAACAGCCGCAAGATTCATCAATAAATTTCCAAGAAAACATCATCACATCAACATCAAGGGTTCGGCCAAGGGACCTTACCCTATCCTAAGGTTCAACCACTCACCAGAGAAGGAAATTAAAAAGGAAGGAAATCCTCCGCGCTCCCACATCAACGATCTGTTGGTAATAGATTACCAATGGATTTAGTCCTTTGGTCACACCCTATTTTTTTGTAGTGTACTGATGTGTACTCTGACCGGTCACGTGACCTTCAATTTGAGGCATGACATTTATGCTTGAATTTAGTTATGCTTGGGGTAGCTATGAGAGGGCCCCGGTGGGAGGCTCATTGGGCGGGTCCTATTGATCGAATTGTGGGTTGATTAAATGCAACATGACGATATGGCCGGTGTACGCCGATATGGTCAGTTGTCGAGGACACACGAGTTGGATAATTATTAATCATATGAATTATCATAAAAATTTAATATTATGAGCACATATATAAATGCTAAATATTTGTGTTTATCACATGCGTTGGCTTGGCGAGGGCTTTGTTCAAGCCACTCACTGAGTTATTTGAAACTCAACCCTCTTTTTGTTGTTGTTTTGCAGATCTCGACTAATAGAGGTGCGGTGGTAGCGATGTGACGTGGCTGGGGTTGTAGTCTCTGGCAGTGGATCTCGGGACATGTCAAATCGTAGTCGAGCCACAGGAGCTATGTGTACATATGAGCATGTCTTGATTACAGACAAGGGTTGTAATCATATTTAACTTTCAATTGAAACATTCATTCACATTTTCATTGGTATTCACGTGACTGTGTTATTCATTCCTAATTCAGTTTGCATAGGTTGGTAGGCTTCGGAGGATGAACGTATACTCCGGCCGATCAAATGACCGTGGATTTTGGGGCGTGACAAATGTTCTTTAATAATAATATTAGGAATAATGTAAGTTACACAAAAGTAGTTAATGCTATTGTTCAAATCATACATAAAAAAAAACGGCACCAATTATGATTAAATAATATGATTAAGTTAGAAGACTAAATCTTAAAAATTCAACATGTAAATATATGCATATGAAAAATTTTAAAAAATATCTATAATAATATAATAACATATATTCTAAATTGGCAAATGTGCGTTAATCCATGTTTGAACGGTGATAATATTCCCTTATGTTATTATGTGTGCATACTTTGCTTCTAAGTCTATCATTTATTGTGTTTATACAAAAATTAGATTTCATAAATTTTAACTGAAAGCCTATAAAACACGTTCCTCGTATTAAAGGCTCGCTTTGCGTTAACACAACTATTCTATATTTATATTACTCAAATAGAAGGATAATGAGTCATTGAAAATAGAAATAATCTTTTGACTAAAACACTTGATCAACATGGATGCAAGGAGGTTTTTTCTAAGTCTATTCACTATTTTTTTCTTCTTATCTATGTCACTGATTTCATCTCCTGTAGTAGCGACTAGTGAGATCGCTCCTACATCACCAACAAATTCTGATGAGTTGATTTTACAAATATGTAAGTAATTTTTTCGATTCGTATAAATATTAGATTTATTCATTATTTATTAAATAAATTATCTTTACGATATTTATGGACCGTAAATATAAGAAATAAGTTAACTACTAAATTTAAAATTTATATATCTCATCTCAATAATCATTTTTGAAACCTTGAATTGTTTTTTTCTTGATGCCTATCACAACCGATACATCGATATCGATAGTTAATAGAGAATTGCTATTACAACTTGATTATTATTTTTTTGATAATATCTCTTGTAATGTGTCTATGTTTCAGACAATATGCTCAAAGATGTTCACATTGCTGACAGTGAAAGAGCTCAAGATAAGAAGATTGGATTTCTTCCACCATTGTACATTCCACCTCCACTATATTGTCATGGTCGTCTATGTTATCATCATTGATAATTTGACAATTGTATTCAATCATAAAGTTTGTACGTTCAACACAATAAATAAAACAAATTAATAATAAATTTAAATCATTAGCAAAATACAAATATTTTGATAATCATAATACCTATAACTAATTACTTAATATGTTTGAAAAACTATCAAAAATTGGAGATGCACCCAATGCAAAACCTTTACATTTTAAAGGATGGACCATTGAATTCAATGGTGTGTATATTTAAACTGGTTCCATTGAATTAAAGGAGGAACCATTGATTTTGGTTGGATATATAAATTGGTTCCACAATTCTTTCTTGATACTTCTCCTTAACAAAGTAGCAATCAATCTCCAAGTGTTTTGTTCTTTCATGGAATACATAATTTGCTGTATAAAGGCACTAGATTCTTCACCACAATACTGATTTCATTCTACAATCTGGTGACCCAAATTATCTCAGCAGTTGCCTCAGATAAAGCTCTTGATTCACTTTCTGCACTTGACCTACTAACTGTGCTTTATTTTTTGCATTTCCAGATAACTAATGTTGCACCAAACTTCACCAAATACTGATCTGCAAGTCATTCCACAACTTCCCCAGTCAGCATCACTATATCCTGTCACCAAATAAGGATTATCTACAGGGTAAAAGAGGCCCAAATCAGGTTCCTTTTTCAAATATTTTAATATCCTTATTGCTGCCATGAAATGTAATACCCGTGAAATTTATTAAATTTTGTGTATTGGCTTCAGCGGGATGAGCGCGATGCATAACGACGCGTGCATAGTTAATCGCAGTTGGGCGTGAATTGAGGTGAGACCCTCGCTCAACCTAAATTACTTAAATTAGAATTAAATTTGTGTCAAGTTCGAGTTGGGCTCGAGCCGAGTCCGAGAGTGCAATCAGAGATCGAATCCAACTCGTTTTGAGAAAGTTGGGTCAAGTTAAGTGATGAGGGGCAAATTCATAATTTGTGCAAAAAATAATAATTAGAGTCACTTGAGGCGTACGGCTCCAAGGAAGAGCGACACGCTACCCAATGAGGCAAGAGGGAGAGGGTTGATCCGGAGAAGAAATCGGCCGGAGATCGGAGCCTTGCATGATTGGATTCGACGCAGTTCTTCTTCATCGTCTTCCTTGTCCTTATCCCAATCCTAGGTGAGTAGTTTTGGGGCTAATTTTCATTGGGATTAATGGATTTTGTAGAGAAGAAGATTCTGGGTTTTTCTTTGAAATTTGTTGTTTCGATCAGTTTTGATTCGGTAATCATGATTCAATAATCTCTACCTGTTGAGTCCTTTGGTGTATGTTCTTGTGAAATGAGGACCGATTTGTGGAGAATATAATATCCACACATGTGTTTCTTTAAAATGTTGACTTCTTTTGTTCTACGAACGTGTACGGAACCACATGTACATCATAGATTTACTGCAATAGCAACAAATCTTACTAAGTGCTTATGTGTTAGTGCAAATTTCTGAACCTGGGTGCAGTAGTTTTCTATGGACACGAAAGAAATAAATGAGTGGAAATTTATCTATACATATAATCTTGTTTATAGCAGAAATTTCCGGCTGTACTGTAGGGTGTTAAAGCTGAAATTTTATATGTTACGATGCTGAAATTACCTAGTTAAGTGATGCTGAAATTGATGTATATAAATGTGCAAAAATTTTATTGAATTGAGATGTATATGTATGCTGAATATGGTAGTTCAAACACTACAACACAATTAGGCTATAGAAACACATAATTAGAGACTAATTAGAGTTTTTGTTTCTAATTCTTCCCATTAGAAACTAATAAAGAATATGTCTCAATAGTTAATTTTATTTGTCTCTAATACTTCACTTTTAGATGTTAATTGTTAATTAGTCCCTTTATGATATGTATTATTTGCCTCTATTGTATTGAATAAAAATATTTTTTATATTTAAATAATAATAATAATAATATTTAAACGTAATATTTAACTTAAATGATAAATTTACCATTACAATAAATTTAACATAATATTTCACATAATTTTAATTTTTAAATCATAAATTTAACTTAAATAATAAATTTATCTATACATTTTTTACTTTTGATTAGTTAAATATTATGTCTCTTATTATTTCCATTACATATTAATAATATATAGATAGTCAACACTTGTCCTAGTTAATATTAATGTCACTTTAACTTTAAATGAGGCAATCTTACCCTAACTTTATTTCAATTACATATTAACTGGCAAGTATCAATCTTACCCTAACTTTATTACCCTAACTTTACACGTGGCAAGTATAAATCTCTAATTTATAATCAATTTATTGCCGCTGGTTCTCTCTATTGCCACTATGTTAGGTTATTTTTCAAAAAAAATACCCTGTTCCCTGATCTCTCCCTCATTTACACTTAAAACTAAAACCCTACCCTGTTACTTCCCATTGTCTGCGCCTATGTTGACCCCAACCTCTCCCTCCCGTCTCCTATGTTGTCCGCCACTTCCGTGAGACCGTGACTGATCCCAATCTCTCCCTCAGCGGAATCTGGTTCGCGACTCCCCATCTCCATTGTCTACTTCCCGTCGCCAGGATTGGATATCCATTCTCCATCTCCACGTCGGCCTACCTGCTTCTACATCTCCTCGCTAGTATTGAATCTCGCCTTCCCAAGTTTTTCGCTGCTACTTGTTATTGCTAAAAACTCCACATCTGTCAGATCTCCATTCTACCAGTTTTTCGCCTTCCCAAGTTTTTCACCGATATTGATCTCCATTCTAAGTTTCCGCTGCTTCTTTATCTATGGGTTTTGGATATGTTCCTTTCCGCACCTTTTTCTCACCTTTTTTATAATTGCATGTGATGCTCCTTTACTCTTCCAATGCATGAACAAGGTTACAATTAACAGGCAAGTTAATTGTGAGAAGAAGACGTTATTGTCTTTGTTTTGCTTCTGTTGTACCAAACTCATAAGAGGTATTTGAATATTGCTCTTTCTTATTGGCTCATAACATGAATATTCCTCTTCTAAGTATAATATGATAGAAGAATATTGCTTATGTTGTTTTCTATCAATGATTACCTTATTATTAGCAATGCAGCACCTTATTATATTGTCCCTTATTATTAGCATTGCCAGTGCCTTATTATATTTTCCTACTGAGACAACCTTAAATTTCAGGACATTATGAAGGCACTGTTTATTTCTGCACTAATTGTCCTCTTGTTCTTTTGACAATTGTTATCCACAAGAAAAACACTCAGCTGCTAACCAAATTATTTGATTAGGTATTAGAAACCTTCAGTCTTTTATTGTAATGGTAAGAATACTGGATAAGCAGTTGGAGCATAGCAGAAAAGAAGACAAGTGCTAGAACTTTTGCTTTTTAAACTTCATTTGTTGGTAGAAAAAATATGAGATTTTCTTACTCTATGTTAAACAGTGGAAGATTATTAAATGAAGGAAAGAAAAGAAAGTTGATATTAGACATTCATGAAAAGCTGTTAAGACATTAAGAAAATTGATAGTAGACAATCACGAAAACCTGTTAAAACATTTGCCTCTCGTACAACGGTGTACAACGGTACAAGTTACCTTTTACCTGCTTAGTTGCACTGCCATTCTCCTTTGCCATATTAAGTTGATTTTAGATACAGCCAGGGGAATGTCCATGTCAATAAAGCATCTGTCTTAAAATAATCCGTTGGTCCAGGAACTCTATCCAGGTTGTCAAAGTCATTCGAAGCTTTCCTTCATCATCCAATTATTCCTCATTAAATGTGTTGGGAAGTGGTCTAATAAATCATTTACAATGTTGCTTGAGTTACTGAGATAACTACTTCCAAAAGGTGATACAATGCCAAATTCTTACTATGAAACCAAGAAGTACATTAGAGAGTTGGGCCTTAGTTATGAGAAAATTGATGCTTGTCCCAACGATTGTATGTTATATTGGAAAGACCATGCCGATGACTCTGAATGCTGCACTTGTGGTGAATCGAGATGAAAAAAGAACTTAGATGGTCAAAAAAAGACGTCGAAGTCCAAATCTCAAAATGTGTCGCAAAAAGTCTTGCGTTATTTTCCACTTAAACAACGACTTCAACGGTTGTTTATGTCATCTAAAATTGTGTCCTTCATGAGGTGGCATGTGGAGTCCCGCACTAAAGATACACTTCTAAGGCATCCAGCAGACTCTCCGGCTTGGAAGAATTTCGATCATCTAAATGGTCATTTTGCGTCAGACCCTTGTAATGTTATGCTCGGCTTAGCTGCTGATGGATTTAACCCATTCAGGACATTAAGTGTTGTACATAGTACATGGCCGGTTGTCTTAACACCGTATAATCTACCGCCATGGATGTGCATGAAACAATCTTATATGTTTCTGACATTACTGATTCCTGGACCTTCAGCCCCAGGAAATGATATTGACATCTATCTCCAACCCCTAATTGAGGAATTGAAAGATCTTTGGGAGAATGGTGTGGAAACTTACGATGTGTCTAAAATGGAGAATTTTAATATGCGGGCTACGGTTTTATGGACTATAAGTGATATTCCTGGCTATGCTAATCTGTCAGGCTGGAGTACTAAAGGCCAATTTGTATGTCCTTCTTGTCATAAGTATACTAACTCTAAATGGCTGAAACATGGTAGAAAATTTTGTTATATGGGTCACCGACGTTTCTTGCCGCATGGCCATGTGTTTCGGTGCCAGAAAAGATCTTTTGACAATAATCAAGACTTCAGGGTTGCGCCCAGACCACTTTCTGGGTCAGAAGTTTTGAATGAATTAGAAGGACATGATATTACATATGGCAAAAAGTCTACAAAATTGCCGCTGCCGAATGGTTGGAAGAAGAGAAGCATTTTTTTTTAGTTGCCATACAGGAAAGATAATCTTTTGCGTCACAATCATGAAGTTATGCATATCGAGAAAAATGTTTGTGACAACATACTTGGGACCTTAATAAATATTGGCATCAAGTCAAGAGATAATCTTAATGCTCGTCGGGACTTGCAACTGATTGGTATAAGGCAAGAGCTTCATCCAATCGAGCAAGGCCATCACAGGACTTATATCCCCCCAATAAGGTTCACATTGGATAAGAATCAAAAGAAAATCATATTCAGGATACTAAAAAAGGTTAAGGTTCCAGATGGCTATGCTGCTAACATATCAAGATGTGTAGATATGAAGCAACTCAAAATCTCTAGACTGAAAAGTCACGATTGTCATATTCTAATGCATCAATTGGTCCCATTAGCGATCAAAAAAGTGTTGCCGATGGAAATCAGTATTCCCATACTTGAGTTAAGTTCATTCTTCAGGCAGTTGTGTTCAAAAGTTTGTCGGGTACATAACCTTGATCAATTGGAAAGAAGAGTTGCATTGACACTCTGCCAGTTGGAACGAAATTTTCCCCCATCATTTTTTGACGTGATGCTTCATTTGGTTATACATTTAGCAGCAGAGGTGAAAATGGGCGGGCCAGTCCAATATCGTTGGATGTATTTTGTTGAAAGGTACATAGAAGTTATTTTAATTTCTTTTATAGACCACATAAGTCCTCACTTTTATTTAAAAATAATTAAAATAAATTTGTAGGTTCTTACTTACTTTGAAGAGCTACATGCGAAATAGAAGTCAGCCGGAAGAATCTATAGCTGAGGGCTACATAGCTGAAGAGTGCGCAACATTTTGCTCGAGACATTTTGATACTATTGAGACAAAACTTAATCGTTGAGCGAGGAATGATGATGAATGTGGGGCTGACCCGACAGTTTCTTCTAGTATTTTTCCAAGGATTGGTCGAGAACTAGATGAAGGGGAATTTTTCACAATGGATAACGATATGTTATCTAAGGCACATCAATATATATTAAATAACTGTGATGAGGTGAAGCCTTTCATCGAGTACGTTCTAATATAATATCTAGCGCTACAAAATTCATTTATGGAATGAATCATTTTTGCAACTTACTGTAGTACTATTATTTGCAGGAGACATCTTTCTCTAATGAACTGCCTATATCCTTGTGCTTCTCCTCGTTTCATCAAAAATAAACATAATGAAAAATTTCCTAGTTGGTTTGCAGAAGAAGTAAGTTATCCCCCAAAGATTTATTCATGTTGGGATTAATATTAAGAATTTTTTGTTCTTATAGAAAAAACAATTCAGCAATATATTTAATTTGTAGGTTTACCGGGAAGATAATGCTCATGAATTTGCTATTGATGAGGACTTAAAAGTTCTATCCTATTTTCCGAACAATGTTGCCAGAAGGTTTCAGGGTTTCTTAATAAATGGTTATGAATTTCACACCAAAAGTCTCGAAGAAAGAAGAAAGCGACAAAATAGTGGCGTAATGGCAACAACAATAACACAAAGCTTTGCTAGTGCAATGGATAAGAATCCCATTGATGGTGATGTTAACTATTACGGTGTCATACAAGATATTATTGAGGTTGATTATTGGGTGGATAAAAAGATTGTGTTGTTCGGATGTGATTGGGTGTCCAATGGCAGAGGATTAAAACATGATGAACTTGGGTTTACATTAGTAAATTTTTCCAAGAGAATGAGAGATGATGAACCATTTATAATGGCATCTCAAGCGGAACAAGTATTTTACGTTGAAGATCCCACTGATGAAGGTTGGCATGTTATGGTAAAAACAGTACCAAGGGATTATTATAATATGAAGGACGAAGTATTAGGAGATAATGAAGATCCAATTTTAGAAAGTCAAGTACACATTAGTGGAGTTTTTGACAATATTTTGCAGAGCGACAATGATAATGTCCCTTGGATTAGCACTGACATTAATGGGGTAGTTATAGATGAAGCGTTAGGTACTGTCATGGGTGAGCAAGCCGACGAAGATTATGATGGGGACAATACTTACCTCGCCTGATGACGTCCCATGATATCTCATTTACTACAAATAAATAGCATATTTCAAAAATTTTGGGTATTATTTCTTTCCTTTTATTTTTGAGATAAGCTGAGTTTTTCTAGCATGATGATTTATTTTTTTATGCAATGTGTAGGACATTATCATTTTTTTTATGCAATCAGGTATGATGCTTTTTTATTGAAGTGAAACTGTAAAAGTTTTTACAAAGCATTATTTATCTCTTATTTTCCCTGCTTTCTCTCTCTCTCTCTCTCTCTCTCTCTCTCTCTCTCTCTTCCATTCATCATGTCTCATCTCCAGCTTGTTGCAAGCTTCACTACCTTTATAGAGTGGCTTACTTTCCTTACTGCCCAAGCCAACTTCGATCAAAACCAGCTAATCATAAAGGAGAGCAAAACAAATTTATGAACCAGAGAGAAAGAATCAGAGTTGCCACAACATTGCAGCAATTAATTACAAGAGATAGGAAGATTGAATTTTTTACAATTTTAAAAAAAAACTACATAAAATTAGAAGGTAGAGCAAGATATTTGACTTTCTAAGAATTAATAATTTCTAGATTTTAGTTAGTATTTTATCAACAATTTGGTAGACTATACAGTCTAATTCAGATGTGGCGTACTCCTCGCAAGACTACTCTCTTGAAAAATTCTCCTCATGGAGGATTTAGTTCTCAACGGCGTGGTGTACTTCCATCGTTACTCCAGGCTAAGCCTCCCCAAAATTTGAAATCTCAATTTGCTCCAGCTTCTGCGAGCAAATCTCAACATGGTCCAAGCCCGCTTGCTAATGTTGATCCTCCATGTTCTAACTCTTCTCCTGATGCTAGATCTCGAGCTGACCCCGCACTTGTAGATGTGTCCACACCCGGTAAGTATAGCTCTTATTAGTCAAATATTATTTTTTTGAGTGTAAAGATTTGTATCTATTTTACTTCCATCCTGACATGTTATTCTTTTCCAGGCTGCAAATTTACAAGTGCCAGGCATCAACAGTTTTTGGAAAGCAAACCATTACTTATGCTTTGTCTAAAAATAAATTCATGTGATTGCTGTAGAGATATGTAATTACAAAATAAATCAAATATACTCATTTTGTTTTTCTATCTAGTGCTATCATTTACCCATAGTTGTTTTGTCTCCAATGCAGCTTATTTATCTTTCTTAAGCATGCAGTTGAGTAAAAATATGTGCATAATATGTTCATTCTGTTCTATTCTTATCAAGTGATGATCATTTTGTACATGATCATTCTGTTCTATTCTTATCAACAGCTTATTTTTCTTTTTCATGTACATGATGATCATTCTATTCTATTATTATCAAGTGATGAATCATAATATGTGGTTCACCTAGACACTAACTAAGGTTGTTCTTTGCAGTTGAGACTATGTTGATTAACCAAAGGATCTTCTAACTCTTCTCCTTATTTGCATTTTTTTGTTGACATGTATGTATGATAACTAAAGCAAAGAAGAGGAAAAGAGGGCCAACAACATGCAAGGATATTTGGGGGCAACCTAAAGGTATTCGAACTCATGTTTTTCTCAATGATAAGGGACAACCGACTGGTCCAACTGCAAAAAAGTTGACTCAATTTTCAGGCGCGATGGTTAGAATTAGGGCATATGCACCTCTCAACTATAGTGACTGGAGGCTCATGCCAGACCATTTTAAAGTTAACATGTGGAAGATGATCTAGGTAAAAATTGATATATGGTGGAATGCTATTAATACAGTGGCTAATGTTGTCTCAAATTAAATTGTTTTTCTTTCTTACCATATTTATAACTTGATTTTCTTATTGTAGGAAAAGTTTGATATCGAGATACTAGCAGAAAGCTGGGTCATGAAGTCATTAGACAAAAAGTGGAGAGCCTTTAAGTCAAAAGTGAAGAAATTGTGGGAAAAGGGGGAGCGTGACTCCAGAATTATCAAGTATTCATTTTGGTAGTATGAGAAATCAGCGGTTGTACTTGTATTCATTTTTATCAAGTAATAGTTTACTTATATTCTTACAATTAATTAACATGCTATATTTCTTTTCATATTTCAACAACGAGAAGAAGTGGGTAGAGAAAATAGCAAGAAGAAGTCATCACATGCTGCAGGAACAAAAAATTTTGCTGTTATACTGGAAGAAATGGTATAATATTATTTTTTATTTATATTAATATTTAATTCTAGAAGTAAACAGAGAACTCTATTTTAGAAGTAAACAGAGAGATGTATTCTAGAAGTAAGCAAACCTTTAAGAGTTTTGCTATTTTTTATGGGTAAACAGAGAGTTGCTAACCCCGATGGAGCATCACCATGATGGTATAAGGATACCTTTAATGGTGGTGCAGTAAGAAGGAAAGTGTTCCTAGCTAGGTATTGTAACCGGTAAGGTGACTAAGGCTTTGTGCTTTGCTACTTACTCTGCCTCTTATGATAGGATCGGATAAAGGAGTTTTTCATTCAATGGGAGTTGTTCCTGAGGTTGCCAGTTCCGCACCGGTATTGTGTGACAATACTAGGAGTGTTGCTCAAAGTTAAGGAACTAAGATCCCATGAAGATTATTGCTTTTCTTAAAAGGCGATATCACCTCATCGTTGGAAAGAGGTGATGACTGAAAGACATTGATGTAGATTAAACTTATTATCACTGTAGCAGATTCGATCACCACTGAAATTTGGTATACAGATACTAGGATGATTGGCTAAAGTGCAAGTGGGAGATTCAAAGGAATAGTGCCCTTGAGCCAATCACATGTCGATGTGTTTAGGGACTATTCAAGGGTAATCAACTTAATGAGTTAACTTTTTGATCATATGCTGCATCTTTATTCATAAATATTCTGACGAACCCCATGAACCCGGGCAAATGATTCTAAGGCCATGATGAGATTATGCCAGTGGGACTTGGAATCCATATGCGCATGTTCTAGATGTTCCTAGTCGTAGGATCACCAATTAGGGGATTAGTGATTTTGGATAGGCTAGCGCACTTGGTACATGCCCTATACGATAGGGGTAGCTGATCTCATAGTTACCTATGAGCCTTCCTTAATGTAGTGCAGGTGCTCATTAGGGAATGAGTTCACTTAACAAACCTGCATGAGGAACACAAAATGGAATCCATACATGAGTTTCAGTAGGATGTTCCTCGTCTGATAGTAGGTGCAAGCAGTCATTGGACCTAAGGTTATCATGGTTACCTTGTGAGTGATGACCCATTGCTTTGGTTCTATCCCTACATGGACCTAAGCGTCATGTGCCGGGTATTACTGGCATGGGGAAGCATTCATGGAGGTAGGTGAGCAACCAACATGGAATCAGTTACTCCTAATAAGAGGAGATAATGTCCTATGTGTCCCTATAAGTACCGACTCGGGAATCTCTGGCCAAAGTAGACATGAAGGTCAGGAAGACGTTTCTGACATTTCATAATTGAGACGACATCTTGGTGGGTGGAATACATATGAATTGGTATTAGTGTTTGACACTTCTTCCATACCCCAATCGTATTCAAGAAATTGTAATTGAGTGACTTAGTTGCACGGTAACTAATCACCAAAGAGTGTTGCTAGATTGAACCTCACACTATCGTGGTAGTCATGATACGTTGCTAGACAATAATCTTGACTTGCGAGTGGAGTCTCTCACGACTACACTAAAGGGGTTTAGTGGTCGCTCGTAAGATTCGAATAGAAGTTGTTCTATAGGATCCAACTCTCCGTTATGCACAACTCACTACTGGTTTAGTGTGGGGCCCAATGGCGCACACACGACAGGTTAACCTCGTAACGGACCTTATGAGGTAAAGTCCGAATGCCGCCCTATATGTAGGCGAAATGGCGACACTAGAGGGGGGGTGAATAGTGTGTTTACTAAAGAACAGAGCGCGCTGCAATAGAGTCGAAGCAGAGTTGAGCAGTAGTTGGCGCTTGAAGACGAACTCGACAGAAGAACAGAGCGCGCTGCAATCGATCTTTGGAAGGCTTAAATCCCTTCTTAAATGCTCAATAAAATCTTTAAGATTAAGGGAAGAAGTTTAAAAGAAGTAGATGAAGGCATATTTATACCCTCACGAAGAAACGATAGCTCAACGGATAGTTTTCTATCCATTGCAGGCCGCCGGTCGATTGGTCGATCGATCGGCCAATCGATCGGTCATTTGATCAACGCTTTTTCTCTCTGGTACTGCATTCAGTCGACCAGTCGGTCGACCGACGCAAGATTCTTCGATCTCGCATTCAGTCAACCAGTCGGTCGACCGACGCGATCTTGCGTCTTCAGCAAACGTAGGTCGGTCGACTGGTTGGTCGACCGATAGAGCTACTGCCCATTTTGGGCTTTGATCGGTCGACTGAAGCAGCTGCTGTCTCTTCTCGGCATTGTTCGATCGACCGACCGGTCGACCGAAATGGTTGGTGCCATTTTCCTTACCCTATTCGATCAACCGCCCGGTCGACCGAATTTATGTTGAATTTTATTTTTTAGCCAATTTTCTTCCGCGCTTTGTTTTTGGGTTCCAGCTTTCTACAAGCATCATCTTGGAGAGCTTTCCATGTGATCTTTGAGCTCGTCCAATGCGACTTTGGTGCACATGTTGATCTTTGAGAAATTCTGTGATGAACCCGAGCACGACGATCAATGTCCTTCCAATTTTTGATTTCTTTCTATATTTTTGATCGAGGACATTGAACCCTAATTGATATGGAACCTGAAATATGTTCTCAATGAAATCATTAGTCCCATGTTTGTTATCATCAAAACCAAGATTAAGACCGAGGTTGAAAACCTAAAGCCAACACTATATGTCTACTAGCATCGACATGCTGCAACTCGATCACGGATCTTTGAGCTCGTCCAATGCGACTTTGGTGCACACGTTGATCTTCGAGAAATTCCACGATGAACCCGAGTGCGACGATCAATGTCCTTCCGATTTCTGATTTCTTTTGATATTTTCGATCGAGGACATAGAACGCTGATGGATAAGGAACCTGAAATATATTCTCAATGAAATCATTAGTCCCATGTTTGTTATCATCAAAACCGAGATTAAGACCAAGGTTGAAAACCTAAGGCCGACATTATATGTCTACTAGCATGGACATGCTGCAACTCGATCACGGATCTCGTTTACGGACATGATAGGAAAGATGTTTCCTATAGGAACGAATGCACAAGAAAGAAGTTTCTCAGTAATCCTAAATTGTAGGGCATCCCTAAATTGTAGGGATTGGCATATGATAATAATTTATGTCGTTGATTAAATTTAATTATGAATTAAATATTTAATCAACTACTTGACCAAGAATGTATTTAATTAGGAATTAAATATAATATGATTTTGAATCAAATATACATGGTAGGATAATTTGTTTCTAACCATGAGCCTAACAAATTAATTGGGAATTAATTTATTTGGATAAATCCTAATTAATAAGAATTTGATTTATGGAGATAACTCCTAAAATTAATAGATATATGATTTATGAGGATAAATCATAATTCTATTAATTAATAGAAAATCAAATTATTTAGATAAATCTCTTTCCTATTGTTTAGGGGATTGGTTTATTTAGATAATTATCATTCTTGTTTATAGGCTCTTAATTTATGGAGATAAATTAAAATTTATATTTAATTAGATTTAATTAACTTTTAATTAATTATGAAGCCAATAAAATATAAATTATTTTTGGAGGCAAATCCAAGAACTTTGAATTCTAGGGAGAGAGTTTTTAGGAGGCCAGGTCTACTCTTGTAGCCGCCCCTACTCTCTATATATAGTGGCCGAACACCCCATAGGGAGGAGTTGGTTAATTAGTTCTTCATCTTCTTGGAGAAGATTAAGGATTTGATTCTTTAGAGGCTTATTGAAGAGAAAGGCTCCAAAGAACTCCTCCTCCTCCCCATTGGTGGCCGACCATCTACATCCTCCTTCCTCGGTTATCGCGAAGCCAACTTGAAGGTGTTCTCTTCTTGGTTGTGCCACAATCTTCATCTTCTTGGAGGAGTCCACGAGGACAGCGAGATATCTTCACCTCTTCTCTTTTGTTCCGATATTTTGTCATCCTCTCTCCTCTCCTCTTTGGTGCCTGGTTCTTGGTGGAAGGGCTGGCATTGCCTTGGTGGATTTTGGGATTGATAAAGCTTCTCCGTTGAGCCACAACGAGCCCCAGTGTTCGCTACCCGTACTATTGTGAGGTACTTGGTGTGGACTATTGTTGGAGGACGTGCACGTGTGTCTCAAAATGGGGATAGGATCTGTCATACATTCTTGGTTTGAGGTTTATCATCTCCTTCTTCTGCGATGTTGAATTCCTTATTATTGCTAAAGTAGATCGTTATTTTCGGGATGGTTTGAATTTTCCGCTACGTTTTCGAATCCCACCCCAACAAGAGGGGGGTGAATAGTATGTTAGATAAAATTTTTGCCTAATTTTGGTTTTATCGAATTCAATCGTTTCTTATAACTTCGGCAATACACTAATTTGAATAGCAAGTGGAAGCAATAAATAAGACAATTAAACATAACCAAGAAAGCAATGTGCTGAAATAAGTAAATATAGAAATTAAGACGCAATCATAATAGGCAATGTAAACACGATCGATTTATAGTGGTTCGGCCCCAATGCCTACTCCACTACCTAAGCACACCGCTTAGGATTTCCAAACTAGTTATACTTGATTAATTAGTTTCCTTACAAAGAGGAATTTACACCAGAGAGTCTCCGCTCTCAAACTGAAGGCACTTCCACACCCGAAAGTATCCTGCCTTCCTATCAAGAGCACTCTCCTACCTCAACCTAAGGAAAACTCAACTAATCCTAGTAAACTACGTTTACACCGGTGGACTTAAGTCTTAACACCAAGGCAACCACCAACTCAATCAAACTAGCACTCTAGGTTTACACACTCAAGAAATACAATGAAATTAACAATAAAATACAACACTACATGGAGCAATAAATCAAAAAACAAATACTTAGCTCCAAAAGAAACTCCCCAGTCCTCTTGATGCCCAAAGATGATGAATTGATGAAGCTTGAAGGCAAGATCAAGAATGTGTGGATCAAGGCTAGGGTTTTTGCAAGATTGGCTCATTGAAAGCTTAGAAGATGTAAAAGATGTCTCATATAGGCTCAAAAGTTGCTAAGGAAGGCTCTCATGGCTTGTATTTATAAGACATGAAGAGAAGGCAAGCAAACAGCCATCCCAACAGGCGTTTTCCTGCCCGTTGGCGATGCCCGATCACTGGCCTGATTGACCGACCGAGCGACCGGCCCATCGATCGGAGCCCTTTGTGCTTTCTAGGCTCCTTTCGGTCGACTGGCCTATCGATCAACCGTAGAGTACCAAAACTCTACCTATTGAACCTGTACTCTACATTGAGTTTCAGCTGGGTTCTTTCTTCGATTCGGGTTTCAAATTATGGGTTTTGTTCTTTAAGGGTCTTTGCATCATACTGAGGATTTTACAATTTATCTAGAGACCCTAAACTTAGACTCTATCTTCCTGATGAGTCCGAGCACGTCGACCAATGTCCTTTCGATTTTTTGATTTCTTTGATATTTTAGATCGCGGACGTCGAGCGCTAACCAACTTGGAACCTGAAAGTATTTCGTAATGAAAATATTAGTTTCATGTTTGTTATCATCAAAACCAAGATTAACACCAAGGTTGAAAACCTTTGGCCAACAATGTTCGAACATAAGATTTTTGGATCGGGAATCTGTCACAATACATCTATATACAAAAGAATTCACAATAATATATTTTGTATGGAATTGTGAATGGGAGTCATGTGAAGTCGGGACATCGAGCAATCTTGTTGTCCATACTCATGGTGAATCTTCTAGTGTCGTTGTTTCTTCTTTCAATCCACCTGATCCTTATAGAACAATGATTCTAGATAGTCTTGGTAGTCAATTCCATTTAAATGATAATATTGAGTTAGTTACTGAGACGTCAGTGCCATCAAATACTTCGACAGTTCAAGTCACTGAAGAACAACCTGTGATACAGATTGAATTTCTGAATAAGGAGGCTGTAGAATTTTATGAGATGTTGAAAGCTGTCAATGAACCTTTGTATGGTAATTTTCCTAAATATACAAGATTTTCGGCAATGACGCAACTCCCAAACATCAAGTCCGATTGTAATATAAGCGGGGTTACATTTGATTGGATTACAGGCTTTATCAATGGAATGCTACCTCCAGATAACAAGTTTGAGCCAACTTTTTATCAGCGGGGAACATCATGACTTGTAGCATGTTATAACAGTTATTCTGTTAATGGATATATATTTCACACACTTGAATATTCATCTACAAAGAAGACAATGAATGTCGGGGTCTGCGTCAAAGGGACAACGTATGTTGAATGTGATGTTGACTTTTACGAACTGTTGGAAGAAGTCATAAAATTACAATTATTCGAATGGAAATCAGTTGCCCTTTTTAAATGTCATTGGTTCGATACAAGCTATAGGGGCATGAGAGTTCATACAAAGTATAAACTTGTCGAGGTCAATTACAAATTGAAATTGGCTTCAATGAGCCATTTATATTGGCATCTCAAGCTGAACAAGTATATTATATGCAGTATCCATCTCGAAAGAAAGATAGGGCAAATTGGTATGTAATCTGTAAGACTAAAGCTAGAGGAAAAATTGACCCGGTAACTGGAGAGAATGAGCCGACAAATGACTTCTATCCAGAAGAGGATCCTTCCAAAATTGAGCGAGTTAATCTAATACTCAAGGATGATAACACAAAGTTAGTTCAATTGGAAGTACAATATGTTGATGATGACGATAATGAAGTTGAGGAAGGATAGAATGATGATAAGAGAGAAGAAGAAGAATTTAAAGATTTCGATACAATAGATCAAGAATAAGAGTATTACACCGATGATGATAATGACGATGATGAATAATTGTAAATGTGAAGTATATCTTCAATTATTAAATCTATCTATTAATCTATTATATGTAATCTAATTATACTCATATTTGACAGCTATGGTTCGAGAAGTGCGTGCCCGAGGAGGCATTCCTCGGAGAACTACACCCTCACAATTGCCACCTGCCACCCTTGTATCCATCATCCCTTGTCTACACACACCATCCCCCAGGCTTTAGCCACCATCGACCCTTCGTCGAGACCCATCGATATCCCCTCACATGTACCCAATGTCCTTTCGCTGACACCTACTATTCCCCCACCTTCGTCCACCATCCCCCCACTTTCAGCCACCATCTCCGCACTTGATCCTGGCACCAGCCATCCACCTGATCTGACCACCATCCCTTCAGCCAATCCAAGCACATGGACATAAAGACGTAGGCCACGAGGGCCTAATATAATTCTCCCTCCGCCACCCGAGGGAGAGTCACATTGACTAGTTAGTGTGCATGAAAGAAGATAAGTAGATGCACAAATTATTCCTTATAATTTATTTATAATTCAATACATCATAATATAGAATTGTACTATATTTGGTGAGGGCTTGAGCAGGAGGACGATCTAACGATTTATGCATAGGGCATGGCCTACATGGTCTCTCGTGCCCCGTGAGCACATGGATTTATTATGGCGAGAGTTCTCGGTACATATATTTATTAAATTAATGTTATTGTTAAATATCAATAGGTAATAATAAATTTATTTTTTTTGCAGGCTCATTATACATGGTTGGAGGATGAGACCACTTTTGTAGAGAGTGCATGGGAGCGTGTTGCTCGCACTCGTTACAACGGGCTACTTCAGTAGGCCCGTAAAACTATGAAGAGACAGCTGGGGGTCACACACATTGGGGAGACTCAGGTATACGGCCCCGAGTGGATTCCTAGACCCGTGTGGGACCAGCTCATTGAGCGATGGGCCACGCTTGAGTGGCAGGAGGTCTCACGGACTGCGTCGAGAAATCGCATGTCCAGGGGGGACGGTACGGGGGCACGCCACACTGGTGTCTCCGTGTCTTTTGTGGTGCGTGAGCGTCATATGATATGTATAATTTCCTTACTTTTAATTAAATTATATATTGTGTACAATGACACTAATGTATTTGTTTTCTAATGTTAGACACGGGTGGCGAAGGATGGCACCGTCCAACGCCCCTCGCTGATGGAGGAGTTTGAGCACACTCACCGTCGGCGACATGGGGTGGAGGAGTACATCGATAGCGGGGCCGCGATCATCGTTACAAGTATTTATATCTATTCGATTTATGTAATTTTTATTTTTATTATATATATATATATATAGTATTTAAAATATAAAAGTGTGTAGGAGACATACACGAGGACCGAGATCGAGCGCAAAGGAACGTCACAGGGTGACTTTGACCCTGTAACATGGGTCGAGGCTGTAGGTGGCTGGGAGCACGGACAAGTTTATTGCTTTTAGACAGTGTCCATGCATGAGCCGTGTTAGGGCCACTTGGGGCACCGACCCCTCCCGTTGCAGGTGAGCGGCCCTCGACATCCCATACGCAGGACCATAGTCGGATACCGAACTTGGAGTTCGAGATTACACAGTGGAGACAGGCAATGGAGGAGTAGAGATGGATGAATGATAAGTTGAGATAGATGATGGATGCGCAAAGACAGATGATGGGGAACATATAGGCGCTCCTAACTTAGATTTCATCTCACTCCGGCAATCATATACCGATGAGGTTCAAGCCGTCCTCCTCGACCCAATCGACGCTCCCAACCCTATCGCTGTCGACTCCACCGCCTCCACCGTAGCCATGAGATATATTTTGGTTTATTGTATTTTGATTATATTTTGATACTTGTCAGACTCAGTTTGAGGCTTAGATACTTGTTTGTTGTTTACCTACTTTAAATTTGATATTTTGATACTTGTTTGCCTCCGTTTGAGGCTTATAGTTGTTTATATACTTGATAGCTATCTATATACTTTAGATTTGATATTTTGATACTTGTTTGCCTCCATTTGAGGCTTATAGTTGTTTATATAGTTTAGTTTTGATATTTGATACTTGTTTGCCTCCATTTAAGGCTTAGATTGATGATATTTAAGTAAATCTTGTATGGTTGGTTGTACTTATATTTGTATGATGTTTTGTGGTTGTAAATTGTGATTGTAAATTATGGTTATAAATAGATTATATCGTGAGAATGTTGTTGTATACATGAATTTTGAAAATTTTGATTTTTTTTCAATTATAGGATATAACGTCAGCGACGGCTTACCCACAGGTGACACTCACTAGGCAGTCGCTGAAATTGTATCGTAATTGGCTGATGGCTTCGGTAGTACCAAATATCACGATTGCTAATAATATCACCGACGACTCTGAGCTACGGCAGATAGTTTAATTTTAATGACAACCGCCTAGGCCATCACTGATGTGTTTAAATTAGCGACAGCGCGTGCTATCGCTGATAATTACTTGGGACGGCCTCCCCCTACTGTCACAAATTATCAGAGACGCACACATGAGCAACGGCTTTTTGCCACGGCGCGAGCCGTCCATGATAGTCATCACCGACGGTTCAGCAACGGCACGAGCCATTGGTGACAGCGACAAATCTAGTAGTGGAGCACCATTCAGGGCAAGAGGCTACCTGGGAGGTAGAACGAGTTATGAGGGTAAACTACCCCTTTCTAGTTGAGGATTTGATAAGTCTCTAATAGCTTTTGCTAAAATTCGATGATGAATTTTCCTTAAGGGGGGAAGATTGTAATACTCGCAATTTTAATGAAAAGTTTATCTCTTGTTTTAGCGGGATATTCCGGAGGCGCGTCGGAGTGGGTCGAGCAAATCGTCAAAAGGTGTTGGCCGAAGGTTTTCAACCTTGGGAATAAGCTAGGTTTTGATGATAACAAATATGGAACTAATGATTTCATGGAGAATTATTTTCAGGTTCCGTATCGATTAACACACGATGTTTATGATCAAAAATATCGGAGAAATTAGAAAATCGGAAGGACGTTGATCAACGCGCTCATATTCATCGGAAAGATTGAGTCTAGGTTTAGGGTGTCTAGATGCAAAGACACCTAAGGAACCAAACTAGTAATCCAAAACCTGAACCGAAGAAAGAACCCAACTGATACTAAATGAGAAAGTATAGGTACTATAGCCAAGTACCGGTACTTTGCGGCTGATCGACTGACGATCGACTGCCAAGGGTTCTAAAGCCACCGAAGGCCTTCGGTAGATGACCAGTCACTTGGGCGGTCGACTGGCCATCGACCGACCACTGATCGGGCGGCGCCAACGAATAGAAAAATGCCCGTTGGGACGAGGTGTCTTGGACTCTCTCTTTGTGGCTTATAAATACAATCCATGAGAGCCTTCCTTACCAACCCTTGAGCCTATTGAGACATCTTTTACACCCTTTAAACCTTCATTGCACCACTTCTTTTGTGAAACCCTAGTTTGATATCTCAACTCCTTGATATATAACCTTCAAGCTTCGTCGATTCATCATGTTAAGGCATCAAGAGGACTAGGGAGTTTCTGTTGGAGCTAAGTATTTGTTGATTGATTTATTTGCTCCATTGTTTGTGTACATTATTGTTACTTACATTGTATTTGAGGTTGAGAAAACCTAGGTTGATAGCTCTTGTATGTTTGGTGGTTGCCTTGGTGTTAGGGCTTAATTCCAACAGTGTAAATGTAGTTTGCTATGATTAGTTGAGTTGTTCTTAAGGTTGAGGTGGGAGAGTGCTCTCGGTAGGAAGGAGGGATACTTCCACGTGTGGAAGTGCCTTCGGTTTAAGAGCGGAGATTTTCCGATGTAAATTCATCATTGTAAGGAAACTAATTAATCTAGTTAAACTAGTTTGGAAATCCTAAGTGGGGTGCTTAGGTAGTGGAGTAGACATTGGGGCCGAACCACTATAAATCTACTTGTGTTAGCATTGCATTCTTGGTCTTGTTTTATTGTCTTATTTATTGCTTCCACTTGCTATTCGAATTGGTGTATTGTCTACGTTATAAGAAATGATTAAAACCGATAAATCAAATTTAGGCAACAAGGTTAGATAACACACTATTCACCCCCCCCCCTCTCTAGTGTAGGCCATTTCACCACCATTTGGTATCAGAGAGCGTGGGTCGTAGATTGAGATTTTACCATCTCCTCTACATCTAGTCTTGATCTGAAAATAGCACTTGAGTTGGTAGCGTGTATACCACCTAGGTTCGGTGAGTCTAACTTTGGTCTTTGGAAGAGTAGAATATATACATTCCTAAAGACACAACATTTAAATGTGTTTAACATGGAAAAGATTCGATATATTGAACCTAAGGAAAACATGAATGCTTGGACCAAAGAACAAATTGATATGTTTTAGTTAAATGTTAAAGCTACGAATTGCATATTTTGTTCATTGGAAAATTGCATCTTTGAAAAGGTCATGCATTGCACTTCCACATTTGATATTTAGGCTAGTTTAAACATGCTATATGATTATGCCAAGAACGAAGAGATTGGCACTTCTAATGAAGGTAGTGATGACAATGGTCATTCACCTACCCCTAATCTTGCTTTTGATGCCCATGGCTATTCTAGTCAAAGGAGTAGCTCCAAGAGCCGAAAAAGGAAGGTAGTGTGTCATGCATGCAAGGAAAAGGGGCACGTGAAGAAAAATTGCCCTTCCATGAAGAACAAGGCAAGGAAGAGGTCAAATGCTTCCACATCATCATCTCACTCAAGTGAAGCATCCTCTTGCAATGGCTATGAAGCTAATTCAAAAGACTCCCTCATGAATACTAATGATGAGGTACACTTTTCTTATAGTCATGATAACAATAATGGTAGTATCAACTCATTCAGTTCTCATGACATGCTTTATGATGATGAATGTAAAAACATGTTTGCCTTGCTTGTTAAAAAAGATAAAGAAAACAAAAAATTGAAGAAAGAAAACTTAGTCTTAGATCTCACTTACATTATGTAAAATTAAAAAACGAGAAGCTAAAAATTAGTGTCTCTAATCCATGTCATGATGTTTTAAGTATTGACACTAAGGATTTGAAAAACAAAAATGACATTTTAAAGAATGAAAATAGCATGTTGAAAACTCAATTGCATGCTATTCATAAATCCATGAACGACTTAAAAAATAAGGTTATTTTTCTAAATAAGAAAGTTAATAATTTATCTAGTAATTCATCCTCTTAGCAAGCATGCTCATGCACATCATCATCTTTATGTCAAGCATTCTAACATTAAACCTCACGAAAAGATTAATGGTCATTGCTTTTGTTGTGGTATCTTCGGCCACACGATTTATGATTGTGCTTTTAAAAGAAATCCAAGTGTTGTCATTTGTCATTTGATAAGAAAAGACACTTTGGATTCATAGGCTAACTCACCCCCATGGACCCAGAGCCATTTGGGTACCAAAGGTTTCTTGTTCTTTTGTAAGGGGAGCTACCACACAAGGTTGAAAGAATTGAACATGCTGAACATAACATGCTGAGAATTTAGGATGCTATTGATACAATTCAGCATGCTGCATTGTTGGGTATTCCTCATTTCATTGAGTTACAAACTTTATTTACAACTTTAGAGTGTCAGTTTATTATCTTGCATTGAGTTACAAACTTGGTATTCCTCATTTCATTGACTCATTGTTTCTTTTGTTTTTACATGCAGGTAAAAAGGATGAAGTGCAAGGATCAGCATTTTGGAAAAAATTATCTTATGTATTTTTGAAACTTTGAATCTTTGAAACAATATAAATATTTGAATAGCACAATGTATTTCGAAATTACTTGTATACAATGGTTTCTTATGTGTGCGGATTTTAATGATGTGTGATTTCAAAAATTATTTTTAAGATTTCGTGTGAATTATCAAATTACTTATATGTGATTTCATGATTTAAGGATTGATCAGGTACACAATAATGAGCAATTGGTAGATTATGTTGGTAATTCCAACGGATATACCAACAAAAATTATTTGTTGGTCATACCAACGCTAGCGGATATTGTTGGTATTACCGATAGATATGTATCCGTTGGTATTATCAACAGATATATATCAGTTGGTATTACCAACATATATATTTCTGTTGGTAATATTGGCAGATATTTATCCGTTGGTAATACCAACAGAAACATATCTGTCGGCAATACCAACGAATATGTCTCCGTCGGTATTACAAACAAAATAAAATATCTGTTAGTAATATCGACAAATTAATTAAAATCTGTCGGTATTGCCGAGGAGCCTTTTACCGATGGATTTTACCGATAGATACTCCATCGGTAACAATATTACCGACGAATTTGGTCCATTGGTGATACCCTGTTTTCTTGTAGTGTTGGCAGCTCCATCCAATGGGCATTTTTTTGCCCGATGGGGACTCTCGGTCGCATGCCAGTCGATCGTCGATTGACCAACTATTCGACCGCGGCAATCTACCGCTTTTGGGCACACTTCGATCGACCGAATTGGCTACTGCTAATTTTTTGCTTCATTCGATCGACCGACCGGTCGACCAAACCTGGGCTAAGACTATTTCTTCGAGTTTTCTTCTTGCGCGCTTCGCTTCCGGGTTCCGTTACAAAGTCTTGACTTGGATAATATTACAATTTGGCTTGGGATATATACCTAGAGACATATTACATGAATTCTATTTCTAACTCTAGATTTTCTACTCGATCTATGACGGAGCCATTTTTGTCGGTTCTTGTTTTTCTCCGAACGAACTTCCCACGCATATGGTAACCTCAACTTGAGATCAAACACTTGATGAACTCATTAGAATAAGTTTGTTATCATGAAAATCAAGATGATGATCAAGGTTGAAAACCATAGGCCAACACATTGGTATTCACATGATTGTGGTATTCATTCCACATTCAGTTTGCATAGGTTGGTAGGCTTCAGAGTACGGACGTGTACTCTGGCCAAATTTTGGGGTGTGATAGATGTTCTTTAATATAATATTAAGAAAAATGTAAGTTACACAAAAATAGTTAATGCTATTGTTAAAATCAGATATAAAGAAAAACTGCACCAATTATGATTAAATAATATGATTAAGTTAGAAGACTAAATCTTAAAAATTCAACATGTAAATATATGCATATGAAAAATTTCATAAAATATCTATAATAATTATAATAATATATATTCTAGATTGGCAAATGTACGTTAATCCATGTTTGAACGATGATACTAGTCCCTTATGTCATTATGTGTGCATACTTTGCTTCAAAGTCTATCATTTATTGTGTTTATACAAAAATTAGATTTCATAAATTTTAACTGAAAGCCTATAAAACACGTTCCTCGTATTAAAGGCTTGTTTTGCGTTAACACGACTATTCTATATTTATATTACCCAAATAGAAGGATAATAAGTCACTGAAAATAGAAATAATCTTTTGACTAAAACACTTGATCAACATGGATGCAAGGAGCTTTTTTCTAAGACTATTCACTATTTTTTTCTTCTTATCTATGTCATTGATTTCATCTCCAATAGTAGCGACTACTGAGATCGCTTCTACATCACCACTCTCGATATGATTTCAAAAATGTTTTTGATTTGATTTTCGATCTCTTCGGACCTTGGTGGCTTATAACGGGCCTGAGGGACCTTACGGTTCTAACCCGTAGGCTCATTGTGACATTTCGATTTTCAACCAATAGGATGGGTTGGAGATCTTACTTTTCAAAAATTTATATTTTGAAATCTCTCGAATCATTTCGGACTCATGATAATTTACCTTGAAACAGATTTCAAACTATTTAACAAAGTGAACTCTGAAAATGATACTTGATTTTTCTCTTTGCTATTTGGTTTGGTTGCTTTCTAGTAGCTTTAGTTTCATTAAATCTACTAATGAAGTCTACTTATAAATTGAGAATGTTAATGAAAAGCTATGCTATCATGAAGAAAATTGGAAAGTAAATGAAAAGTTTGGGAAAAATTTTCTAGAATGATGTATGATTTTGTTTTTGCAAAAATCATATTATAATACTTGAATATTCATGCATTAATGATGTCTCTATACTCATGATTAATTTTGCATGATAGATCTATGAAATTTCATTAGTAGGTAAAATTTCGCTACTTAGGCAATTTCATGATGCTGATATTGAATAAAATTGGACTAGGATAAAATTCCTTATTAGAGACCTCATTTTGAATAAATAATTGTAAATATGTTTAGATACACATATGACATGATTCTAGGTGTTCAAACTTGGAAATTCATATGTAGATGAACAAATTCATTACTAGATCACTTTAGAGGACTTAAACTTGAAAAAGTTTGACCCAAGTCAACAAATCGACTTGCACACTTCATTTTAAGTCCAAACTTCATAAACATGTTTAGGAATAGGTAATGATAACATGCCAACGTTCAAATTTTCAATTTGTAAGCGTAATGAGGCATTTTCTATCACGTCCCAAAAACCAAGTCACGCGACCGACCGGACTGGGGACAAGCACCCCGAAGCCTAGACCACATAACCACATCATGCATGTGAAATATCAACTCAGATTAACACAAACACAAATATTCAATTATAGAAGGTAGCAATCCACATACTAGACCAAATGCATAAAGCTACATAACTAAGGTTCAAGTGTTAATACTATACAAGGTTCACATGCTCGAAAACAAACTACATGACTCGACCAAGACTCGACTACACCAACGGGTTTCACAAGATCGCCACCAGAGTCTGCCGCCACCAACCGCGCCATACGTCAATGATCACTCTACAAAACAAGGCCAAGAAAAGAATAGTGAGTTCAAAAGAACTCAGTGAGTGGCCGTTCGGCCATCACCAAGCTAAACCACATGAATAAATACATTAAATAATTTAATGCTCATTCAACTGATATGAAACATAACAATGATTTGCATTAGTCATCTCGTGCGCTACAAGCACCACTCGGCCCGATCCGGCCCAAATGAACCAACCTCAAAATAGTCGCCTACAACTCGTAGGTTGCTCACTAGGCTGGCCACCCTAGCGAACTCCCTGCCTCGGTCTCACCGAGCTAGGAAGGACCTTTAGTATCAGTGCCCAAAACATGGTCGGGAAAGGCCCTCTGAATAATGCCACTCGGGTCAGTCGTCGGCGTGGCTCACCAACGTATATCTCGACCATGAATCAACTCGTGTGCACTGCACTCCACTCGGCCATCACATGTACATCCACAAACATGCCCACTAAGTGGACTAATTTACATATCTATAAAGAGGTGGATTACTCGAGTAGATACGACATAATGTACATTTCTCAGTGCTCGCTCGGTAGCACCCGCTCGGCCACCCCTCTGCCCAATTCATTATTCACCGCCATATCACCCACCGTTAACACCTCAATAGTTTACCTTACCATTTTCTATTCAATGGAATTTAACATCCGTGGCAGGTCGTCATGTAGCGAAAATGCCAACGTTCTGTCGAATAGTTTCCGCACGACGTACCTTTCCGCCACCGCCATTTCTCGTTCGAAATCTCATCCGAACTCGCAAAAATTCCCAAACAAAGTAAAGGGATGCCATATCTGCCATATCTCATATTTCTATTTTACCCAAGCATCGTGGAAATATCAGCCTGTAAGCCGAAATTTCAGCCCACTATAGTGTGACATTCCCTCATTTTCATCCGAGAGCATATACTCTCTCGCGAGGGTGGAAATAACCAATTAACCTGATGTTCTTTTAGGTTCAACTAATAACATCCATGACAACCCACGAGGTGACATCCCGGACTCGCAACTCGACCAATTCAACAAGCAAGCCGTAAATTTCAGCCTACTTTACCAGTCCGGTTACAACACGTACACAATTGAACATCACTCGATATGGTACTCACAATTCATACAATATCTTGTACATAAAGATCGATATACTACACTGGCAGTTTACAGCATGTATAAAATGAATCTAGCGCGTATAGAAATAACTTCGGCATGTATATCTTACCACAACATCAATTTCAGCCTAACTTATCATACTATGAAAAATTCAGATTAAAGCGTATGATATACTCCACAAATTTTCATATGAATGTATGCTAAGTGTTCATCAAACCATGTCATCTACGCATATAATTTCAGCATTTTAGTGTACTCACAATCTCAAGAATATAAGCTAGAACATGAACATTGGACTTGCTTGGCCTACAAATTGTGTTACTATTATCAAAATGTGTATGGTGCACTTTTGGAAGTCTTCAGAATCGATCAAGATAAAGATGTCAATTGTGAGAGCACCAAATATTTTCATGCTTAATGATAAATGTGATACCATGGGAAATGGTCATCATGGATCAGCATGAACAATGATTCCTTATGAATTTTCCATTTTTCCATAATTTTTTCTTATCTTGGATGCAATTTCTTATTAACCTGCCACCTTCTTGATTTATATTGCAACAATACTTTTTTAAAAGCAGTACCATAATCAAATATCTCATGTATGTTTCTTTGACCAAACAACACGGTCTTCCAAAAGTTATGCACTTTCTTAACCCAAATACAAAGATCAAATGTATTGACACCTGAAACATCCAAGTTCAATAGAACAATAGAAGTGCTCAAGGGCCAAAGCAGAGAAGCCCGAAAGGTCTTCACACATGCATCCGAACAACAAGAATTTCTCCATTAAACAAAGTCCAGATTGGTCACAGTAAAAATAAGAACTCCAGGACTAAATCCAACAACTAAATAAAGCCCCGAATATTTATATATACACCACACAAACCAAACAAACAATAAAACCAGTTCATCCTCACCAAGATCATTCTAATATGCGTCCCACATTCAAATAGCAAAAACGACACGCAATCAAAAAGGGGAAACAAAATGGAGGGGGAAAAATAAATAGCGGCACCAGATTTGACTTCCACTAGAGCCAAGATCGACCCATTCTCAAGAGAGAAATCAACATACTCAAACATAAACCTTCAATAAAATCACAGATTCTGTAAATATATCACAAGGAAGAAACCCAATCTAACCACTCACTTGGGGAGGGAATCAAGGAGAAGAAGACGGTGACGACGCCTCGCGATGACGGCAACCGGCGACGGCGAAGATCTGATCACAAGGGAGTAGCCCCTCCTCCCTCTTGTCTTGGGCGACGTTTGGCTCTTCCTAGAGCAGTCCCGTCGACCAAGGCCACATATGCAATTATATTATTTTTTTGAAATTTTCCTATTTGCCCCTCTTGACTTAAGTGAACCATATATCGGTCTATACTCGTCTGAATCGAGTTCCAATCGGTCCCCCGGACTCGACTCGAGTCCAACTCACATCAAATCTCCAAACCAACTTAAGTAACATAATTTTACTCACGCATAAGGTTTGTATTTTAATTTGCGCCTTCCAACGATTTACTCGGCCTCCTCCGACGCACATCTCGGCTTTGCCGTGGAAGCCAAAATAAATTAGTTAAAATTTTAAATTTTAATTATTTTTTTCGCAGGCATTACATTTTCTATTTTCAATGAGTCATTCAAATTTTGTAGATCTATATTTTTGTTTTCTAAGAAATTTTTATCATTTTCTAGAAGTTCAACCTTCATTCTTGACTCATTACAAGAAAGCAAAACATCATCATTATCTTGTTCTAGCATTTTATTTTCCTTTTTAAGTGCCTAGAATCTTTTTCTAACACTACTAAATTCTTCATACATATGCTCAATTTCATTTTCTAATTCTACTTGTGTAAAGATATTACCACCTATAGTAATAGTGGGTACCTCAATATCTTTCATCATGAAACAAAGGTTTGCATTCTCCCTTGAACTTTCTTCCCCACTTCAAGGTGGTGATGACTCGCTTACATCCCAAGTAGCCATTAGTGCTTTCTTCTTCATCCTTTTTCCTTTATCTGTCTTTGTGGATGATGAGGAGGTGAGCTTGGTCTTAGGACAATCGCTCTCCAAGTGTCCGGGATTGTTGCATTGGAAGCACATGATTCTATTTTTGCCCTTCTTCTTCTTGAGAGGCTTTCCCATTAGCTCCATCAACATCCGTCCGAGATGAATCATATCTTCGTGGTACTCGGATCCTTCATTCTCCGATGATGATGATGATGATGATGATGTCCTATCACCAAATGATGCTTTTAAGACAATATTCTTGCCTTTGGGGGCATCTTCCTCATCGGTCATGAGGGAACCAATGAGTTCGGTGATCTTCATGGTGCCAAGACTCTTGGCCTCCATGATAGCAACCCCCTTTGGCTCCCATGCTTTGGGAAGTGATCGAAGAAACTTCCTCGCTTTTTCTTCCTCTTGTATGACCATTCCAAGGTTAGTTAAAGCATTGACAATATTTTGAAAATGGGTATACATTTGATCTATGTTCTCATGAGTATGCATTTTAAAGAGTTCATAGTCATGCATAAGCAAATTTATTTTGGACTCTTTAACTTGGGAAGTTCCCTCATGGGTAGTTTCTAAAACTTGCCAAATATCAAAAACAGATTTACAACATGATATTCTATTGAACTCATTTATAGATAAACCATAATGTAATGCATTCACTGCTTTGGCAATTGAATTAAACAATTTAATCTCTTCTCGAGACCAATCATCCATGTTCGTGGAGGGTAGCTCATAATTAACATGAATAGTTCTCCAAGCATCTAATCCTAGGGATTGCCAGAAAATACTCATCCTAGTTTTCCAATAGGGATAATTGTTTCCATCAAAAAGAGGTGGTGCATGAGTTGAAAACCCTTGACCTAGTGTGATACTAGAATCCATAAGTGTAGGTTAGATGGTTAAACCTATTTCGACAATCTTACTCTCATACTAATTCTTGAGTGACTACCCACACTAGAAAGGGGGGTTGAATAGTGTTGGTTTAATTTTAACTTCAATTTAATTTTTTTTAAATCAATTTGAACTTCAACCGAAACTAAGTGCAACTAAATGATATTCGTTATCAAGTATGAAAAACAATTACAAGCAATCAAACAAGGCAATGCAAACACAAGAGATTATAGTGGTTCGGCCAACACCGCCTACTCTACTATCTTGGCTCCCCACCAGGGATTTCTAACCAACTCCTTTATAGATAATGTGTTTCCCTTTGAATACAACCGAGGACTCACTTCTCAACTCTTTGAGAATGCTTCACACCTATTCTCCTAGGCAAAACACAATTCTACAAAGGAAACACTAAGTTATTTAACCTAGCACACCTAACAAGCTAACAATGGAAACTAGTTTAGTAACAAGAAAAATAACAACAAATGAGCTAATAATTAAACCACACAAGTGAGCTCTCTTGCAAAGTCTTCAAAGCCTCCAACTCGTGAAGATGTAGAGCTCGAAGTGAAGCCGGAGATGAGGCAAAAAGAATGCTTCGAGTTGATGAACGATCGTCGAAGCTTGCGCGATGAAATCCACTTGGGATGGCTCAAGAACACTCTAGGAGATCTTCAATGGATGGCTAAGAGGCTCTTAGAAGGCTGCTGAGGGGTATTTATAACCCCTCACTTGGCAGCTCCACCCAACGAGCATTTTTTTGCTCGATGGGGACTCCCGGTCACTTGTCGACCGATCGTTGATCGACTGACTGATCGACCGCCCAAGCAACCACGGTAATCTGCCACGTTTGGGCACACTTCGGTCGACCAAATTGGCTACTGCCAATTTTTGACTTCATTCGGTCCACCAAACCTGGGCTAAGAGTATTTCTTGGAGTTTTCTTCTTGCGCGCTTCGCTTCCGGGTTCTGTTACCAAGTCTTGACTTGGATAATATTAGAATTAGGCTTGGGATATATACCTAGAGACATATTACATGAATTCTATTTATAACTCTAGATTTTCTACTCGATCTATGACGGAGACATTTTTGTCGATTCTTGTTTTTCACCAAATGAACTTCCCACGCATATCGTAACCTCAACCTGAGATCAAACACTTGATGAACTCATTAGAATAAGTTTGTTATCATCAAAATCAAGATGATGACCAAGGTTGAAAACCTTAGGCCAACACATTGGTATTCACATGATTGTGGTATTCATTCCACATTCAGTTTGCATAGGTTGGTAGGCTTCGGAGTACGGACGTGTACTCCGACCGAATTTTGGGGTGTGATAGATGTTCTTTAATAATAATATTAAGAATAATGTAAGTTACACAAAAATAGTTAATGCTATTTTTTATATCATATATAAATAAAAACCGCACCAATTATGATAAAATAATATGATTAATTTAGAAGACTAAATCTTAAAAATTTGACATCTAAATATATGCATATGAAAACTTTAATAAAATATCTATAATAATTATAATAACATATATTCTAGATTGGCTAATGTATGTTAATCCATGTTTGAACGATGATATTATTCCCTTATGTCATTATGTGTGCATACGTTGCTTCAAAGTCTATCATTTATTGTGTTTATACAAAAATTAGATTTCAAAAATTTCAACTGAGAGCCTATAAAACACGTTCCAATTATGATGTTCTTTATACTCCGGCCGGTCACGTGACCGTGGATTTTGGGGCGTGTTAGATGTTCTTTAATAATAATATTAAGAATAATGCAAGTTACACAAAAGTAGTTAATGCTATTATTCAAATCATATATAAAGAAAAACTGTACCAATTATGATTAAATAATATGATTAAGTTAGAAGACTAAATCTTAAAAATTCAACATGTAAATATATGCATATGAAAAATTTAATAAAATATCTATAATAATATAATAACATATATTCTAGATTGGCAAATGTGTGTTAATCCATGTTTGAACAGTGGTATTATTCCTTTATCTTATTATGTGTGCATACTTTGCTTCAAAGTCTATCATTTATTGTGTTTGTACAAAAATTAGATTTCATAAATTTTAACTGAAAGCCTATAAAACACGTTCCTGGTATTATAGGCTTGCTTTGCGTTAACACAACTATTCTATATTTATATTATCCAAATAGAGGGATATTGAGTCATTGAAAATAGAAATAATCTTTTGACTAAAACACTTGATCAACATGGATGCAAGGAGCCTTTTTCTAAGTCTATTCACTATTCTTTTCTTCTTATCTATGTCACTCATTTCATCTCCAGTAGTAGCGACTTGTGAGATCGCTCCTACATCACCAACAAATTATGATGAGTTGATTTTACAAATTCCCGATTATGAGATGGATGTTCAGAGACATTAATCCATTCTTCAGGATGAAAAAAACATAACCTGTAACGTGATGATCAATCATAGATATCAAACAGTATCAAAAAAATCTCAACAACCAATATTTATTCTACACAATTCAGAGATATCAGATAGTACCAAAAAATTTCAATTGGAAAAAATCACATAAGCAATAGTTGACTTCATTCCCTCTTAATGTAGTGAATTATTCTAAGTGAAATTTTTTCTGTGGGGCTAATAAAGAACAAGCTAAAGATAAACAAATAAAATAAATTCAATGGCCGATTCAGTAACTCCTATTACGAAATCTCATCATATCCTACATGAAATAAAGCTTCATAAATTATAATTAAGTAGTTTATCTTGATTGGAGAGGTAGCCCCACAAACCCAACAAGCATGGGGCATAGGAGCTGCTCTCACCTAGCACAAAGAATATCAGCATAAATTTGAATATAACATGCAAACATAAAAAGAGAATAAATGAATGGACAATAATATTTTAAAATTTGTAGCAATATTCAAAGTTTAAGGACATACCAAAAATAAATGGTAATCAACATAAATGTCCACCTGGGTAACATTAAAAGAGATAACATACTAGATCTTTCAGAGATGTTAAAGATACGTCTTTCTAAAGAAAAAAAAAATTAGGAAATTAAGAAAGTTTTGTTGAGCAGTTCAAAATAGTTAAAAACACTTTACCCAAAATGTACACATCATTGAATTCAATAGTTCGTACTTTAAAATGTAAAGGTTTTGCATTGGGTGCATCTCCAATTTCAGACTTCTCCTGCAAAAGTCATCAAGTAAAAAAAACAAGAAAATGGATCAATAACAAGAATGTAACCTGCAATAAATGGCACATTGCTCCAGAATATTAGATGGAAAAGTGAACAAATACTTATGTGTGAGTAGCTGCATCAAGTAAGACCAGATGACATACAAGTGATCTTCATAATTATCAAATTAGCACAATGAACATTGTCCCATAATCACAATAAGCACTCTTCCATTGAAAAAAAAAAACTACAATAAAATAGTCCATGTGCAAAGAAATATTTTGTTGCCACCCAATGATTATACATAATTCCTTGCTCCTCAGAATCAAACATATGGTTAGAGAGTTTTACTAGCTAATTGATTTAGAACTCTAATAATTGATATTAAATAAGCACCTAAAATTTTAAAATGAATGAATGAAAGAAAAAAAAAAAGAGAGAGAGAGAGAAAAAAAGTAGCCATCATGCTTTACATCGCAGTTAGTGGTATCTTCAAGAATATTAAGTAGAAAACCTACTCAACTGCAATAGAATAGTGTTGTCAGTCTCAAGTTACACCTTTGGAAATAAAAAAACAAGCCAAGTAACTTAACTTCCACAACAGATAGCACTATAATAGGAGACAAATGTACCTCGAGCAATTCAAACATTGCTTTAATATCTATAAGGCACTGCCTTGTCTCTCGATACACACTTCAAAGGAAATTTAGAGGCAAAGAAAGCTGGAAGAGAAGCCCATTAACCATAACCTGAAAAGTAATAGAAAATATGAACTATTAGAATAAATTGTCTAGAGAGAACATATGTGAGTGAAACAAGTGATATAGAAAAAAGAACTTAAAATCAGATCCTAGGAGTGTAATTAAAAAGTCTTATGCCCTTTTATTTGAGAAAGGATGCAATTTCAAATATAGGAGTGTAATTTCAAATGAAGGGGTATGTGGCTTTTTAAAAGGGTGCAATAATTGGATATGTGTCTTTTGAAGAGTTATTCCATCATTCTATAAATATCATCTTCTTTGATGGAAAGAAGATGTAAGTTTTTTGTGAAAATAAGTGAAGGCAAGAGGGTCTCTAGTTTACAAGTGAAGTTTGTGATTCCCATTAATTCCAAACATTGTGGTCTTGGATAGACTACAAAAAATTTCTACACATGTTGGTGCTTGGACGCACGGTATCATACTATGGCCAGAGGTATGTTCTTGGTGTTCTTCCACATTTAATTATTAATGTAGTATTTCCTACATTTGGTATCAGAGCATTAAAATCTCTGGTCTAGTTATTTATGAAATTTCGCATTTGGTGCTACTGCTTGTCCTATGGCCGGAGCCACGAATCATAGCCATGATGGGTGACATGCATGCATGCATGCATACGGCATTGTTGTCCATGTGTGCATCTAGGGATGCTCTTCCAGTGAGGTCGACGTACTTGACGACGTGGTCGATGTCTTCTTCTCACAATCGACATTCTGGTGCAGTCTATTTGGTGGACATAAAGCCGACGGCTAATTGTCCATGAGGAGAGGCTGCTTGTGTCAACATGCACACAGAGAAGAGTCAAGGACGAGCGGCTTCAGCGTAAGAGAAGATCTTCTTGTTGGCCTAAGGTTTTCAACCTTGGTCTTAATCTTGGTGTTGATGATAACAAACATGGAACTAATGAATTCATGGAGAAATATTTTTAGGTTCTAAGTCGGTTAGCGCATGACATCCCCGATCGAAAAAATTGAAAAAATTAGAAAAATAGGAGAAAAAAGACAAGTATAGGTTGGGTCTCAACCTTACATATGCTTACTCACGGCCATGACTGAATAACCAATCAAATAATTCTCGTTAGGATTGTTCTTCTTTCATGCAGTAGGTTGGTTCATGACGAAAATGTTTTATCATCTAAAGCTCTCAGCTAAGTCAAAGTTGGTCCTCTAAAGTTCTCAGCTTACGTCCAAGAAATCTTTACAGAGTAGTCATCAATATCCATGCTAAGTAAAAAAGAGGGGGCAATCAGCGTACTAGGAATTGTTGTCTAGATAACCAAGGAGAAAAATAAGATTGAATGATCTTATAGTCATGTCTATCATGAAATTTGGGTAAATAGCTGAAAGGTTGAGACTACACCTTTAATTGAGAAGGTCCATGCTATGCAAGCAAAATTTTAGTAGGACATCTCATTTTAGGTGTGGAATATGTTCCGAAGATCTTGATTTCAGTTCTTTAATATCAAACACATGTTTATCTCTTTCTTGATTACTTTCTCTAATCAATAGCATCATCACAACATCCTTTAAATTGTGTTTATTTCTGTGTATCGGGAACTGTTGCTTGTTTTCTTCTATATATTATTGATTATATAGTTTAGAGTTAGATTAAGAAAACGGAAGCAATTGAGTAACTAGGCAATAGACACACAGGTTTATTGTGTGTGAAGAATGTGATCAGGTTTAGTTCTGAAATGTTTAAATTTATATTTATTGAGTTATGTTTTAAAGTTTAAACCTATGTTTATTGAAAAAGAAACAAAATTTAATGTTATATATTGGTCGACATCACTAATCACATTATATATGTAGATGTCGCGAGCCCCAGACTATCGTTCTAGGGCTCATCGAGCAAGACTAGCTTCGCCGCCGCCGTCCCCCGAGATAGCTGCGAACCCTACCACCACAACCACCACCAGCCGAGACATCAGGACCTTCAACGTCTGCAGTTCCACCACCACCACCATCGGCCTCAGAGGCTCAAAGTCGTCGTAGGCCTCGTGGGCCTAATCGGGGGCTTATGTACCATCATCGACCGACTAGTGTCGGCGAATATCGCTGCACGGTCTAAAGTAAGTATGAAAGTTTATTTATTATACTTGTTAATTAATTATTGCTACTTATGTTGTTATACTTGAGTTGTAGATTCGAGCAGGACGATGTTGCACGTAGTATCACTGCTATTATCAAGAGCTTCTTCTGGGAGCCGTGGCGTTCATGGACCCATGTCTTGGATCATAATCGAGATTTATTATGGTCCGAATTCGAGGTACGTAGTTTATTAATTTTTGATATTGTAACTAATTAATACGTGGACTCAAATGTTATTATGTTTGTTGGATTTTATACCATGAAGTATCAAAATATTTTGATACTATAGCAAAGCCCACGCTAATATTTCTATTTAATTCAATTGTGTATTAACTGAATCATGAACTGTAATTAAGTGGATTCTTTGTTTTCTTTTCATTCTATTTCATGTACCTTTCTACTGAGTGGTAGTGGGAACTGAGTTCCAAATAGAAGTTGACATGGTACAGAATAATTGAGGAATTTAGAGGGTTTAGAAAGCATAGGTTGATAGGGTCAATCCTGGTACATTGATAAAATTGCTTTACTGTAATTTAGCGTATGTGTTATTTTAACGTGGCTTCTTTTATCTAAAGCTTTACTATAATTTATAATGGAGCAGTACATTTCACCTTCTTGTAATGAAGGTGGCTTGCTGCTTCCCTTGTTAGGAGGGGAAGCTGTGATTGGAAAAAAAAGAGAGACAAGGAAGAACAGGGCCCATTCTAGCCAACAATTTTCTTTGATCTACCAAACACAGAGAGGGACACCACTTGCTTTACTCTTGCCTCTTTAATCATATGCACATTGGACCCAAACTTTGAAGTTTCATTCAACTGGAAGGGGTTTCATCATTGCAGCATCCACTGCTTTATTTACCATGTGCTCTTGTAGACCCACCGAGAGGATCAAGTTCATAGATGAACAGATTATGTTGGCCTTCTTACAAGTTACAAGGAATTCTCTTGATAACTAGCAATACATGCTTGTAAATATTTTATAACAATCCCTACTATATTTTTTCTTAATCCATTTCAGCAACAATCCTACTACTTCTGTTTGATATCAGTTCACAGCCCACACTAATGTGTTGTATTAGAGATGAGAACTCACTCTTGCCAATGTATATTTCTAGCATCTACTTTTGCTCACTACAAGAAATACTACATTTCCTGGGGGCCGCGACCCTGATTAAAACTAGCCAAGGCCCCCAATAAAACCTTTTAGTGTGGGCCTCCCTGCCCCCAAATGTCATCGAGAAATCCGACCTTTACCGAAGGTTAGCGAGTGGCCCCCGTAAAATATATCTTTTCCGAGGGGCCGCGGCACCCGGGAAATATATCTTTCCTGGGTCCGCGGCCCCCGGGAAAAGTATCTTTTGTCGAGAGCCGACATCCTCAGGAATGATACTACATTACGCAAAACATTAAGAAAGTCTAATTGCGAAGGAAAATAGTGAACTAACTTAAAACACTTCATTTTGTTCATTCATCTAACAATAGAACACTAGTTTCTTGAAACAGGCTCAAAGATTTGAAACACCGGATGAACATAAATAAGCTAGGAAAGAATCATGAGATGCCAAGTATATTAATGTCACGTCCCGACTCAGGGTACGCGTGACCGGCCAGGGTATGAGTCAGTACCCCGAAGCTTACCCTATGCACTGACCAACAATTCATAGAACAATAACCACAGTAACATCAAGTCGAAAACAAAAGCAAGAATACCAACTTTATTAACTGTTCGAAATCAGTTTAATCAGACCATGTTCTAAATCATCACAAGTTTTAAATAAATATCCAAAGGTTTTCCAAATAAAACATCTAAAAGTTTTTACAGAAATAATATAGTGCATACATGATACACCAACTCTATTAGACACGACTACGACTAACAACTGCCAGCTATGAGATCTGCACCCACGCCTGCTCTCCAGCACACCATGCCACCAAGCCGTACCTCACTGGTCGGGCTCTACAAAACAACAATAAAGGAAACCGAGAGTTCACGAGGAACTCAGTGAGCAGTTCTTTCGAACCTCCACTCAAAACCTCGGCAATAACATATATAAGGAATTTATATAAAATCACATCCCAGAAGTATTAAGTTTGCCAATACAGAGGAATGGATGAACCGGCCTCTCGGGCCCATATCCATGATAATAGCTCGGCCAATAATGGCCTAAAATATATATGGAAGGTTCAATTCTTCCTTCTACGTAACCCGGCTAGTCGGCCTACTCAAACCAGCTCCTACGAGTTTCTCAATTAGGAACCTTTATAATTCGGATCCGTCAAGTAGGATGGCCACTAGCTTCAAAGATCCTCCAGGTTAGGGATAGCTAGTCCCACCCACTCGGGTCTACCGTCAGCGTGGCCCACTGACGAAATCTCAAGACCCTCCGCCACTCGGGTCTAACACCTAGCGGGCCCGCTGGTGTAATCTCAAGACCCTATAAACCGCTGAGTCATGTGATAGCCATTCGGCTAATGACACTTCTCAGTAGACCATCTGAACCACAACCAGAACCCGGTTGTGCAAGTTTTCCTATATTTTGTTTTCCGGGCATTGCCCATGTCCGACCCTACTCCTAGGGTCATACTGTTTCCCTAGGTAGAACCTAGTAAGTGTATCTTTTATCTAGGTTAAATGTCACCACTAGATATCTAAACCATTCTTTCAAGATTGATCGAACTTGCCGACTATAGAAGAGCACTCGGCTTACCATTGTCAACGGCAGTTACCAAATTTAATCATGAGTAACAACATCATGAGGAAACCGAATTAAAGAGGTAAATAATTCATTGATTAAACCAATAAGGAACATGCAATAAACATAGCAACAATTTAACATGATATAAGAAATTGAATGAAACCTTTCCTTGGATGCATGTACCATAACCATCATGTCCATATGGGCATTAGCAAGAACATTTCCATACTCATGAGAATGTAGATTAAAATTGCTATCAATTAACAAGATGAACAGTAAACATATAATTTAAATTGAACCTAACATTAAGCATGAAAGTGAGAATTTAGACGACATAACGTGAGATCCAGCGAATCGATTTGAATAGCCCCAAATTCCATCCCCTTTCCACGGCTCGGCAGACTCAAGTAAGGTAATAACCTGCTAGGGGTGGTAAACATGATTGCGGCGTCAACACGAATATCGATCCAAAAGTCTAAAACATATCGAACACAAGACAATATGCGGGTTGCAAGACGAGCGAGGAAATTGGGGAAAATTTCGGCATGACCTTTCCCCTTTTTCCTCTACTCGGCCAGCCCTCAAAAATGAGAAATCAACATATTTTAAAACACAAGATCACAGTATAAACAACAATTAAAGTTCTAACAAGAAGAAAATCGTCGATCGACAACACTCGCGAAGGAAAACCCGATTCCAAAACTTGTAGGGCCGGCCACCCGCTTCCCATCAAAAACTACACTAACCACTCACCTTGATCGGATCACGATGAAGCCTTGACGAAGACGAGCTCCAATCTCCTTGAGTGTCGACGTGAACTTGGCGCCGACAAGTTCTCCCCTCTCTTCCTCTCTCTCCCTTTTGCTCAGGCTGCGTGCTACTCTCTCCTTGAGCCGCACGGCTGGCTTGGGTGAGGGGTTTTATCTCCCCTCATCCAATGACTCATTTATCCCTCATTCACTTACTCACCCCTCTATGCGACTCCACCTAACCCGGTTCGAGTCCCGACTCTATCCGCGGACTAAACTCATACCAAACTTGAGTCAAACAATATGTTCATCCACTCAAACACTGACACTTTGATATGACATAAATAAATTTTACCTGCTATTCGAGGCGATCACGCTACTCGACCCGGCTAGCTCCTGACTCGATGGGCTGCACCACGAGAAATTTTATATTAGGAAACCCCGGGTATTACAACCTTCCCCCCTTAAGGGAAATTCGTCCTCGGATTTTGTTGGGTTACAAGGACTTACCGACTCTTCAAACAAGGAAGGATAGCGCTCTCTCATGTCCCGCTCTACCTCCCAAGTGGCCTCTTGCCCGGAGTGGTGCTCCCACCTAACTTTTACCAAGGGAATCTCCTTGGACCTCAGCTTCCTGATCTGCCTGCCAAGTATCTCCACTGGCCTCTCCTCATACGAGACCGCCATGTCCACCACAACCACAATCGGCTCTATCACATGGGATTCATCCTTCACATACCTCCAGAGCATCGACACATGGAAAACTAGATGAACTCTGCTCAGACGAGGAGGCAAGGCTAGTTCGTAAGCCACCATTCCCCTTTGCTTGAGAATAGGGAAAGGCCCAATGAACCTACGGCTCAACTTTCCTTTCTTCCCAAATCGGAGCACCCCTTTCATAAGAGAAACCTTGAGGAATACCATGTCGCCCTTAGCGAACTCCAACTCTCTGGCTTTCTTATCGGTATACATTTTCTGGCGACTCTGAGCCGCCAACAACCTTTCTTTTATCAACTGCACCTTCTTCACCACCTCCTCAACCAAGTCCGGACCAACCAGGAGAGTCTCTCCTATCTCAAACCGGCCCTCAGGAGACCTATACTGCCGCCCGTATAATGCCTCAAAGGGAGCTATGCCAATGCTACTGCGATAACTATTGTTGTAGGCGAACTCAATCAACTGCAGGTGTTTCTCCTAACTGCCTGCTAGGTCCAAAACACAGGCCCTCAGCATATCTTCCAAGGTTTGGATGGTTCTCTCAGACTGTCCGTCTGTCTGCGGATGGAAAGCCGTGTTGAAACGCACTTAAGTGCCCAAGGCATCTTGGAAGGACTGCCAAAACTGGGCTGTGAACTGGGTACCTCGATCTGATATGATCATCACTAGGGGTACCATGGTAAGCCATAATCCTGTCTAGAAATAGTCGGGCGTACTGTTCCGCAGAAAAGGAAGTCTTCAATGGAATGAAGTGCGCAGTATTGGTCAACCAGTCCACTACCACCCAAATGGAGTCAAAGTCGCCTTTTGACTTAGGCCACCCGGTCACCAGGTCCATGGTGATTTTCTCCCACTTCCACTCAAGCACTTCGAGGTTTTACAGCAGTCCCTCGAGCTTCAGATGTTCGGCCTTTACCTGCTGGCAGACCAGACATTTGGATACAAACTCTGCTACCTCTCTTTTCATGCCCTTCCATTAGTAGTGCTGCCTTAAATCTCGGTACATTTTTGTGGCCCTTGGATGCAGTGTATAAGTGGAACGATGACCTCACTCCAGGACTTGTCTGCGCACCACTGCCATATCTAGCACCTCAATTCGATCTTTGAACCACAGCACACCCTCTCTATCCAATCTGAACCCATTCTCTGCTCCAAGTCCTTCGTCAGCGCACAAAAGGCGTCCTCTCACTGCGCGGCACGCAACATACCCACCAGTGTAGATTGTACCCGTAGGTGTGCCACCCGGGCAACTAAAGCTAACACTGTCAAGGTTGTACCCCCATCCAGGCACAACTCCAGCTCTCGAGGTAAAGGCCTCTGCTTGATTTCCAGATGAGCCAAACTGCCCATGGATTTTCTGCTTAGAGTGTCTGCTACCACATTGGCTTTCCCCGGGTGGTACATAATGGTGCAGTCATAATCTTTTAGGAGCTCCAGCCACCTCCTCTGCCTGAGGTTCAACTCCTTTTGGGTAAGCAAGTACTACTCTTGTGATCCGTATAGATCTCGCAAGTCTCCCCGTACAGATAGTGCTGCCAGAACTTCAGTGCAAAAACCACCGCCGCTAGCTCTAGGTCATGCGTCAGATAGTTCTTTTCATAAACCTTCAGTTGACGGGACGCATAAGCTATGACTCTACCAAACTGCATCAAAACGCAGCCTAGGCCAACCCGAGAGGCATCACAGTAAACCACAAACCCTCCTGAGCCGGAAGGTACGGCCAATACGGGTGCCGACGTCAAGCATTCCTTGAGCTTCTGAAAGCTCGCCTCACACTTGCCATCCCAATCAAATTTGACCTTTTTCTGGGTCAACCGAGTCAAAGGGGCTGCAATTCTGGAGATCTTCTCTACGAACTTTTGATAGTACCCGGCCAACCCAAGAAAACTACAGACCTCAGTTACGTTGGTTGGCCGCCTCAAGTTCTGCACCACCTCCACCTTTGCAGGGTAAACCCTTATCCCTTCCTTGGACACCACATGGCCCAAGAACCCCACACTTTCCAACTAGAATTTACACTTGAAGAATTTAGCAAATAACCGGTGCTCTCTAAGGGTTTCCAGGATCATCCTCAAGTGTTCGGAGTGTTCCTCCTCACTCTTGGAGTATACCAAGATGTCGTCAATGAAGACAATCACAAAACCATCTAGGTACTCCTTGAATACCCTGTTCATCATGTCGATGAAGGCAGCAAGTGCATTGGTCAGGCCAAAAGACATCATTAGGAACTCGTAGTGTCCATAGCGAGTCCTGAAGGAAGTTATAGGTACATCGCAGTCTCGGATTCTCAGCCGGTGGTATCCGAACCTTAAGTCTATCTTCGAAAACCATAGTGCACCCTGCAGCTGGACAAATAAATCGTCTATCCTCAACAATGGGTAACGATTCTTGACTGTCACCTTGCTCAGCTGCCTATAGTCGATGCACATGCACATCGACCCATCCTTCTTCTTCACGAAGAGTACCGGGGCACCCCACGGTGAGACACTCGGCCAGATGAAACCTAGGTCCACCATCTCCTGCAGTTGCACTTTCAGCTCCCTGAGTTTGGCTGGTGCCATCCTATAGGGTGGGATGGAGATCGACTTTACCCTGGGCTGCAGATTAATGTAGAAATCCACTTCCCTCCTGGGCGGCAATCCCGGCAGCTCCTCGGGAAATACATCGGGGAACTCGCAGACTACCTGAGTACCACTGATATCCCCTGCCGCATCTCCCTATTCCTCTGCCACAGATACAAAGGCTATAAAGGATTGGCACCCCCCCTGAAGTAGTTTACTAGCCTTAAGGGTTGAGATGACCCCAATTGGCTCGCTTCTTTCCTCTCCTTATAAGGTGAACTGTGGCAACCCGAGCTTGTTGAACATGACTGTCTTAGCCCTATACTCTAGCAACGCAAAGTGCTCTGCCAGCCAATCCATGCCGAGAAAGACATCAAGTTCAAGCGTGGGCAGGAGTGTCAAATCTACCCCCAACGCATGGCCGCAGATGATCACTTCGTAGTCTTGAAAAATTGATTTGGCTAAGATTGCCTCGCCCGTAGGAGTTGATACTAGAAATGGCCCATCGAGTAAAGAAGGTGCTGCAGGTAACTCAGCCGCAAATTTGGCAGACACAAATTTGGCAGCCGCAAGAATGGTGAGTTCGAAAGAACTCAGTGAGTGGTCGTTCGGCCATCACCAAGCTAAACCACATGAAAAAATACATCTCGACCCTGAATCAACTCGTGCGCACTGAACACCACTCGGCCATCACATGTACATCCACAAACATGCCCACTAAGTGGACTAATTTACACATCTATAAAGAGGTGGATTACTCGAGTAGATACGACATAATGTACATTTCTCAGTGCTCGCTCAGTAGCACCCGCTCGGCCACCACTCTGCCCAATTCATTATTCACCGCCATATCACCCAACGTTAACACCTCAGTAGTTTACCTTACCATTTTCTATTCAATGGAATTTAACATCCGTGGCAGGTCGTCATGTAGCGAAAATGCCAACATACTGTCGAATAGTTTCCGCACGACGTACCTTTCCGCCACCGCCATTTCTCGTTCGAAATCTCATCCGAACTCGCAAAAATTCCCAAACAAAGTAAAGGGATGCTATATCTGCCATATCTAAAATTTCTATTTTACGCAAGCATCGTGCAAATTTTAGCCCAGTATAGTGTGACTTTCCTTCATTTTCATCCGAGAGCTTATACTCTCTCGCGAGGGTGGAAATAACCAATTAACCTGATGTTCTTTTAGGTTCAGCTAATAACATCCACGACAAGCCACAAGGTGACATCCCGGACTCGCAACTCGACCAATTCAACAAGCAAGCCATAAATTTCAGCCTACTTAACTAGTCCGGTTACAACACGTAGACAATTGAACATCACTCGATATGGTACTCACAATTCATACAATATCTTGTACATAAAGATTGATATACTACACTGGCAGTTTACAGCATGTATAAAATGAATCTAGCGCGTATAGAAATAACTTCGGCATGTATATCTTACCACGACATCAATTTCAGCCTAACTTATCATACTATGAAAAATTCAGATTAAAGAGTATGATATACTCCACAAATTTTCATATGAATGTATGCTAAGTGTTCATCAAACCATGTCATCTACGCATATAATTTCAGCATTTCAGTGTACTCACAATCTCAAGATAATAAGCCAGAACATGAACATTGGACTTGCTTGGCCTACAAATTGTGTTACTATTATCAAAATGTGTATGTTGTACATTTGGAAGTCTTCATAATCGATCAAGATAAAGATGTCAATTGTGAGAGCACCAAATATTTTCATGCTTAATGATAAATGTGATACCATGGGAAATGGTCATCATGGATCCGCATAAACAAGCATGAACAATGATTCCTTATGAATTTTCCATTTTTCCATAATTTTTATTATCTTGGATGTAATTTCTTATTAACCTGCCACCTTCTTGACTTATATTGCAACGATACTTTTTTTAAAGTAGTACCATAATCAAATATCTCATGTATGTTTCTTTGACCAAACAACACGGTCTTCCAAAAGTTATGCACTTTCTTAACCCAAATACAAAGGTCAAATGTATTGACACCTGAAACATCCAAGTTCAATAGAACAATAGAAGTGCTCAAGGGCCAAAGCAGAGAAGCCCGGAAGGGTTTCACACATGCATCCGAACAACACGAATTTCTCCATTAAACAAAGTCCAAATTGGTCATAGTAAAAATAAGAACTCCAGCACTAAATGCGACAACTAAATAAAGCCCCCAATATTTATATATACACCACACAAACCAAACAAACAACAAAACTAGTTCATCCTCGCCAAGATCATTCTAATATGCGTCCCACATTGAAATAGCAAAAACGACAAGCAATCAAAAAGGGGAAACAAAATGGAGGGGGAAAATAAATAGCGGCACCTGATTTGACTTCCACTAGAGCCAAGATCGACCCTTTCCCGAGAGAGAAATCAACATACTCAAACATAAACCCTCGAAAAAATCGCAGATTCTATAAATCTATCATGAGGAAGAAACCCAATCTAACCACTCACTTGGAGAGGGAATCAAGGAGAAGAAGACGATGACGACGCCTCGCGATGACGGCAACAGGCGACGGCGAAGATCCGATCACAAGGGAGTAGCGCCTCCTCCCTCTTGTCTTGGGCGACGTTTGGCTCTTCCTAGAGCAGTCCCGTCGACCAAGGCCACATATGCAATTATATTATTTTTTAGAAATTTACCTATTTGCCCCTCTTGACTTAAGTGAACCATATATTGGTCTATACTCGTCCAAATCGAGTTCCAATCGGACCCCCGGACTCGACTCGAGTCCAACTCACATCAAATCTCCAAACCAACTTAAGTAACATAATTTTACTCGCGCATAAGGTTTGTATTTTAATTTGCGCCTTCCAACGATTTACTCGGCCTCCTCCGACGCACATCTCGGATTTCCCGTGGAAGCCAAAATAAATTAGTTAAAATTTTAAATTTTAATTATTTTTTTCGCGGGCATTACATTTTCTATTTTCAATGAGTCATTCAAATTTTGTAGATCTATATTTTTTTTTTCTAAAGAATTTTTATCATTTTCTAGAAGTTCAACCTTCATTCTTGACTCATTACAAGAAAGCAAAAGATCATCATTATCTTGTTGTAGCATTTTATTTTCCTTTTTAAGTGCCTAGAATCTTTTTCTAACACTACTAAATTCTTCATACATATGCTCAATTTCATTTTCTAATTCTACTTGTGTAAAGATATTACCACCTATAGTAATAGTGGGTACCTCATTATCCTTCGTCGTGAAACAAAGGTTTGCATTCTCCCTTGAGCTTTCTTCCCCACTTGAAGGTGGTGATGACTCGCTTACATCGCAAGTAGCCATTAGTGCTTTCTTCTTCATCGTTTTTCTTTTATCTGTCTTTGAGGATGATGAGGAGGTGAGCTTGGTCTTAGGACAATCGCCCTCCAAGTGTCCGGGCTTGTTGCATTGGAAGCACATGATTCTATTTTTGCCCTTCTTCTTCTTGAGAGGCTTTCCCATTAGCTCCATAAACATCCGTCCGAGATGAATCATATCTTCGTAGTACTCGGATCCTTTATTCTCCGATGATGATGATGTCCTATCACCAAATGATGCTTTTAAGGCAATATTCTTGCCTTTGGGGGCATCTTCCTCATCGGTCATGAGGGAACCAATGAGTTCGGTGATCTTCATGGTGCCAAGATTCGTGGCCTCCATGATAGCAACCCCCTTTGGCTCCCACGCTTTGGGAAGTGATCGAAGAAACTTCCTCACTTTTTCTTATTCTCATATGACCCTTCCAAGGTTAGTTAAAGCATTTGAAATGGGCATACATTTGATCTATGTTCTCATGAGTATGCATTTTAAAGAGTTCATAGTCATGCATAAGCAAATTTATTTTGGACTCTTTAACTTGGGAAGTTCCCTCATGGGTAATTTCTAAAACTTGCCAAATATCAAAAACAGATTTACAACATGATATTCTATTGAACTCATTTATAGATAAACCATAAGGTAATGCATTCACTGCTTTGGCAATTGAATTAAATAATTTAATCTCTTCTCGAGACCAATCATCCATGTTCTTGGAGGGTAGCTCATAATTAACATGAATAGTTCTCCAAGCATCTAATCCTAGGGATTGCCAGAAAATACTCATCCTAGTTTTTCAATAGGGATAATTGTTTCCATCAAAAAGAGGTGGTGCATGAGTTGAAAACCCTTGACCTAGTGTGATACTAGAATCCATAAGTCTAGGATACATGGTTAGACCTATTCCGACAATCTTGCTCTCATACTAATTGTTGAGTGAATACCCACACTAGAAAGGGGGGTTGAATAGTGTTGGTTTAATTTTAACTTTAATTCAATTTTTTTAAAATCAATTTCAACTTCAACCGAAACTAAGTGCAACTAAATGATATTCGTTAACAAGTATGAAAAGCAATTATAAGCAATCAAACAAGGCAATGCAAACACAAGAGATTATAGTGGTTCGGCCAACACCGCCTACTCTACTATCTTGGCTCCCCACAATGGATTTCTAACCAACTCATTTATAGATAATTTGTTTCCCTTTGAATACAACCGAGGACTCGCTTCTCAACTCTTTGAGAATGCTTCACACCTATTCTCCTTGGCAAAACACAATTCTACAAAGGAAACCCTAAGTCATTTAACCTAGCACACCTAGCAAGCTAACAATGGAAACCTAGTTTAGTAACAAGAAAAATAACAACAAATGAGCTAATAATTAAACCACACAAGTGAGCTCTCTTGCAAAGTCTTGATGAACGATCGTCGAAGCTTGCGCGATGAAATCCACTTGGGATGGCTCAAGAACACTCTAGGAGATCTTCAATGAATGGCTAAGAGTCTCCTAGAAGGCTGCTAAGGGGTATTTATAACCCCTCACTTGGCAGCTCCACCCAACGGGCATTTTTTTGCCCGATGGGGACTCCCGGTCACTTGTCGGTCGATCGTCGATCGACCGACTGATCGACCGCCCAAGCAACCACGGTAATCTACCACGTTTGGGCACACTTCGGTCGACCAAATTGGCTACTGCCAATTTTTGGCTTCATTCGGTCCACCAAACCTGGGCTAACTCTATTTCTTGGAGTTTTCTTCTTGCACGCTTCACTTCCGGGTTCTGTTACCAAGTATTGACTTGGATAATATTAGAATTAGGCTTGGGATATATACCTAGAGACATGTTACATGAATTCTATTTCTAACTCTAGATTTTCTACTCGATCTATGACGGAGACATTTTTGTCGATTCTTGTTTTTCACCGAATGAACTTCCCACGCATATCGTAACCTCAACCTGAGATCAAACACTTGATGAACTCATTAGAATAAGTTTGTTATAATCAAAATCCAGATGATGACCAAGGTTGAAAACCTTAGGCCAACACATTGGTATTCACATGATTGTGGTATTCATTCCGCATTCAGTTTGCATAGGTTGGTAGGCTTCGGAGTACGGACGTGTACTCCGGCCGAATTTTGGGGTGTGATAGATGTTCTTTAATAATAATATTATGTGGTTTGTTCTTTCATGGAATACAAAAATTTCTATTATGTGCATAACACTCATGTTATCAGAGTATAAAGTCATTGGATTCTTCACCACAATATTGATTTCATTCAACAATCTGATGACCCAAATTATCTCAGCAGTTGCACCAAACAAAGCTCTTGATCCACTTTCTGCACTTGACCTACAAAGTGTGCTTTGTTTTTTGCACTTCCAGATAACTAATGTTGTAGCAAACTTCACCAAATAACCAGATACTGATCTGCAAGTCATTCCACAACTTACCCAATTAGCATCACTATATCCTGTCACCGAATAAGGATTATCTACAGGGTAAAAGAGGCCCAAACCATGTTCATTTTTCAAATATTTTAATATCCTTATTGCTTCCATGAAATGTAATACCCGCAAAATTTATTAAATTTTGTGTATTGCCTTCAGCGGGATGAGCGCGACGCATAACGACGCGTGCAGAGTTAAGCACAATTGGGTGCGAATTGAGGTGAGACCCTTGCTCAATCTAAATTACTTAAATTAGAATTAATTTTGTGTCAAATCGGAGTTAGGCTTGAGCCGAGTACGAGGGTGCGATCGGAGCTCGAATCCGACTCATTTTGAGCAAGTTTGATCGAGTTAAATGATGAGGGGCAAATTGGTAATTTGTGCAAAAAATAAATAATTAGAGTCACCTGAGGCATACGGCTCCAAGGAAGAGACGCACGCTACCCAAGGAGATGAGAGGGCGAGGGATGATCCAGAGAAGAAATCGGCCGGAGATCGGAGCCTTGCCGGATAGGATTCGACGTGGGACTTCTTCATCATCTTCCTTGTCCTTAATCCAATTCTAGGTTAATTTTGGATATGTGTTAGTGCAAATTTCTGAACCTGGGTGCAGTAGTTTTCTTTGGATAGGAAAGAAATAAATGAGTGGAAATTTATCTATACATATAATATTGTTTATTGCGGAAATTTCCGGCTGTAGTGTACGGTGTTAAGGCTGAAAGTTTATATGAAACGATGCTGAAATTACCAAGTTATGTGATGCTGAAATTGATATATATAAATGTGAAAAAATTTCATTGAATTGGGATGCTGAAATCATTTCCTATGTATGCTGAATATGGTAGTTCAAAGATAGAATGTTTTTCCATATTCTAGAAATTCATGCTGATTTCCTGAAAATCTATTAAGTACATGCTGAGATTGATTTTGTTGTTGGGATGCGAGTTTGCTGTGTAAAATATCGATGTAACCTATCGATCTTCCTGTAAGCTAGGGTTTAGGAATCTATAAATTATTTTAATGACCTGAACAGTAGAGGCTTCTTGAAGAGAAAGGCTCCAAAGAACTCCTCCTCCTATCCATTGGTGGCCAACCATCTACATCCTCCTTCCCCAATTTTCGCGAACCCAAATTGAAGGTGTTCTCTTCTTGGGTGTGCCGCATTAATCTTCATCTTCTTGGAGGAGTCCAAGAGAACAACAAGGTATCTTCACCTCTTCCCTTTCGTTACGGTGTTTTCTCATCCTCACTCCTTCCCTCGTTGGTGTTTGGTTCTTGGTGGTAGGGCAGACCTTGCCTTGATGGATTTAGAGATTGAGAAAGTTTCTCCGTTGAGCCACAACGAGCCCTATTATTGCGAGGTGCTTGGTGTGGACTATCGTTGGAGGAAGTGCACATGTGAGTCTCAAGATGGGGACAGGATCAGCTATACCAACCGCGGTTTGAGGTATATATTCTCCATCTTCTCCGATGTTGAATTCTTTAATATTGCTAAAGTAGATCGCTGTTTTTGGGATAGTTTGATTTTTTAAAATTGCTATTTCCGCTTCATTTTTGAATCCCATCACAACAGTGGTATTAGAGCCACCTTTAGCAAATTTTTGGAATTTTTTATTTTGTGTTTTGTTCACGTTTACGAACCATTCGCTCCCTAAACGTTATGCTGTCCGATTTTGGTTTTCAAGGGTTTTTGAGTCATTTTCTTGGCTCCATGGTTCATGTGATGAATCAAGGTGGAATCCTACTATCCATATTGATTTTGGAAATAATTTAAACGAAAAACTTCTGTGGGTTCATGGTTGAACAGACCCAAGAACTAAAAAATTCAAGATGTGTTGTTTGAACCGTTTTGGGTGGAAACGTGATCGGATTTGTGCGATTTTGGATTCTAAAAGGCAATAGTGATCTTTAAAAGGCAATAGTTGTCGCATGAACCATTCTGATGATTGTATCCGACTGGACACATCTCAATTGGTTTAATGGTTTTGAATATTAATGATAAATATTTAAAAAATGCACAAAGATAAAACTAACCTCACCTCCTTCTGGCTTTTATGACTTTGGGCATTTCTGAACTGCAGTAAGAACTAGAGAAGTGTGTCTCAAGGATATTCTGATCGAGTCTTTGTTCACCAGAATTGGCTCGCTGAGTTGATTAGAGTTGGGCAACATAGGTGTATGCAGGCCGATAACAACTCAAGCCAGAAAAGGACACTCCTATGATATGATTAGGCGCGGGTACGTCCACCTGTCTGGACACAAACCTGATACCTTTGAATCATTTAAGGAGTATGAAGGTGAACTTAAAGAAACAAATTGAAAAAAGTATTATAGACCTTCAATTGGATCGAGGCAGAGAATACTTATCCACTAGGTTTGTGAATTATCTCGAAGACAATAAGATTGTCTCTTTATGGACCCCTAACACAGTGGTGTGTCTGAAAGGGGGAATCACACCTTATTGGATATGATGTGATCCATATGTAGCTTCCAATCTATTTTCAAGGGATAAGCTATTATAGCGGCCATAATTTTGTTTGTCTCTCATACACCATATAAAATATGGAATAGCAAGAAACTGAATCTGAGACCTCTCATGATTTGGGGTTGCCTAGTGTATGACAAACTTGACAATGTGCAAATGTTGAGGCATACCCTAAAAAGTGTTTTGGATATCAAGTTCTCCAAACTGAACAAAAGAAGTTTTGTTATCACTGTTTGAGAAAAGGAGTTTGTCGAGGAAACTGAGAGTGGAAGATATTTTGAACTTGGTAAAGTTCAGCAACGACGGATAAAATCGCAACAACTAGTGGAAAGTTCACAGGTTAAACCAATCCATGTAATTATTACTTCCCAACACTCTTCTACAAGACTACGTAGACTGCCTGAGTGATGATATCTAGCCATAGGTTATGACCTAGATTCAGGCAATCCGCGATCTCTTAATGGTCAAATGTCTTGACACTATGCGGTGGCATTATGCAAATCCAAACTGGACACAAACCAAGTACGAACTTTGGTTGACCGGCTTAAAAAGAATAACTCCTATCGGGTGCAGGTGGATCTTTAGGAAAGATCTGAGCAGTTGGCAAGGTGTGGACCTATAAGACCAAACTAGCTGTGAATGAGATCAAACCCAAACAATAGGTTGTCTGCAATAAAACATTCTCACTAGTTCCAATGCTCAAGTCCATCAGGATATTTCTAGCAATCAGTATGTACTATGAATACGAGATCTGGCTAGAGGGTGTCTAAACTGTGTTCTTCCATTATAAAGAAGTCTATATGATATAGCCAGCAGAGTTTGTATCCTCGGTTGGATCGAGTAAGGTATGCGAGGTTGGACCGAGTAAGGTATGTGAGCTGCAGAGGTCCATTTATGGACTATAGCTAGTATCAAAGAGTTGAAACATCTATTTGGATGAGATAGTCAAAAGGGTTTTGATTTTATCAAAAATGTGGATGAACCTTGTGTAGACAATGTGTTTAGTGGGAGTGTAGTCATATTGAATGACATACATGTGGGAAAAGCGTTCTCATGTTCCAATTATTTCCCATATTGATTCTCTATGGTACATTTGGGAAAAGCCTGCTATATGCTTGACATTAGGATCTATGTGGATAGGTTTGAAAAGGATACCTGGTTACCCCAGCCCATGTATGTTGATACAGTGCTGAAAGAGTTTTAGCATCAAAGGCAGTAAAAGAGGTTACTTGTCTAGTTGCATTAGTCTTTCTAAGATGATGTCTGCTAAGACACCTGAGGAGAGATAAAAGATGAGACATATCTATTATGCTTCGACAGTGGGATCCATCATATGATGCTTTGCACTTAGCTTGTTATTGCTTATACCTTACAGGTATCTAGTAGATTTCGAGCAAAACCATGGAGAATAACATTGAAAAGCAATGGAGAACTCTCTCAAGTACTTAAGAAGGATGAGAGACATTTTATACGACAATGAAACCATATGATGGTATAAGGATACCTTTAATGGTGGTGCAATAAGAAGGAAAGTGTTCCTAGCTGGGTATCGTAACCGGTAAGGTGACTAAAGCTTTATGCTTTGCTACTTACTTTGCTGCTTATGATAGCATCGGATATAGGAGTTTTTCATTCAATGGGAGTTGTTCCTGAGGTTGCCAGTTTCGCAATGGTATTGTGTGACAATACTAGGAGTGTTGCTCAAAGTTAAGGAACTAAGATCCCATGAAGATCATTGCTTTTCTTAAAAGGTGGTATCACCTCATCGTTGGAAAGAGGTGATGACTGAAAGACATTAATGTAGATTAAACTTATTACCACGACAGCAGATTCGATCGCCACTGAAATTTGGTATACAGATACTAGGATGATTGGCTAAAGTGCATGTGGGATATTCAGAGGAATAGTGCCCTTGATCCAATCACATGTCGATGTGTTTAGGGACTATTCAAGGGTAATCAACTTAATGAGGCAACTTTTTGATCATATGTTGCATCTTTATTCATAAGTATTGTGATGAACCCCGTGATGAGATTATGCCAGTGAGACTTGGAATCTAGATGCCCATGTTCTAAATGTTTCTAGCCATAGGATCACCAATTAGGGGATCGGTGATTTCGGATAAATAGTACACTTGGTACATGCCCTACACGATAGGGGTAGCTGATCTCACTGTTACCTATGAGCTGTCCTTAATGTAGTGCAGGTGCTCATTTGGGAATGATTTCACTTAACAAACTTGCACGAGGAACACAAAATGGAATCCATACATGAGTTTCAATTGGATGTTCCTCGTGTGATAGTAGGTGCAAGCAGTCCTTGGACCTAAGGTTGTCATGGTTACCTCGTGAGTGATGACCCATTGCTTTGGTTCTATCCCTATATGGCCCTAAGTGTCATGTGCCGGGTATTATTGGGCATGGGGAAGCATTCACGGAGGTTGGTGAGCAACCAACATGGAATCAGTTACACCTAATGAGAGATAATGTCCTATCTGTCCCTGCAAGTGTTGACTCGGGAATCTCTGGCCAGAGTAGATATGAAAGTCAGGAAGATGTTTTTGACATTTCATAATTGAGACGACATCTTGGCGGGTGAAATACATATGAATCAGTATTAGGGTTTGACACTTCTTCAATACGTCGCCGAAAGTCGTAACTTCGTCGATCTTCTTTCCCTTCTTTACTTTAAGGCTAACGTGAGTGGTAGAACCTAGGATTTGAGGGAAGGCCCTAACCGACTCATGTGTTGTTGATTCTTGCAGATTGATGTGTGTTTCTTGTCAGATTATTGATTATTCTTGAACCTTGTCGGTTCTTCTTGTGATCTATGGTGCATTGATTTTTACGTGTCGTATTCATGATGTTAGGGTGCCGGCCGAATCAAGGAAAAGGGAAAAGGTCATGCCAAAAATTTCCCTAAATTCCTTGAGACGTAGAAGCTTGTAGATTTGAAATTCTTGTATGCTAATTTAGGATAGAGATTAAGGAGAACTTAATTCTTCATTGAAACACATTTTCCTTCATCCTTAAGGGTTTGGCCGAATAGGGTAAACCCATGTTTAGGGTTTCGGCTGAGTAGGGATCGGGGTTTTAGGTGGAGAAAAATATAATTCCTAAGTCATCTCCATGATAGAGGAACGCTATATGAATAACTAGGATTTTACCTTTCTTATAGAATATTTTTATTGCAAGGAACATTTATTTCTAGGTTCCTACATTTCTCATTATGTTGCTGAAATTAAACTTTCATATGCTGAAATTAAATATTTGAATGCAGGAATTCAATATTTAATTGTTGTGATTATGTAGGAAATTGTGGTGATATAATTGTTGAATTCTTCTATTTCTTGTATGCTGTGATTTATTAATTATTGTAAATATTATGTCAATGATATGCTAAATATTGAGGAGTATGTGTGGTATATGACATGAAACTAGGTGGAGGAAAAATTAGATACGATTGTTTAGCATCCCATACATGATCGGGAGACGTGGAACTCCTCTAGTAAAAGACGTAAATTACTAGGAGTTAAATGTGATAAAATTTGAACATAGAGACATTAGGTGTTCGCACCTAGGAAGGGTAACACTGAACTGTCAACCTGATAGGGCCCGTGGTAGGGCCCGATACGTGCGGAAGCCCGGGAGATGTTTAGAAACTAGTGTAATACATTGTATGTGTATTGTGTTTAAGATGGTCGGGCTGAGGGATGTTTTTAGCCGGTACGGCTATTACCCGACTCAGTGGGTGGATTTAGGATCTTGAGATTGCACTAGTGGGCCACGCTAGGTGTTAGACCCGAGTGGCGGGGGTCTTGAGATTCTGTCAGTGGGCCACGCTGATGGTATTCTAGAAACTAGCTGATCATCCTAGTTGACGGACACGGTGATTGAATCGCTAAATGTGGAATTTATGTAAGAATATAACTTGTTGTGGTTAGTATAGATACTTGTATGTTTGTGTGTGCCGATATGGTCGAGTATTATACAGGATGAAGGCCGGGAACAATAGAAACTATTTATGCGGGTTAAGGACCATAGTGGACGAGTGGTACATATTGTGCAAAGCCATAATTGGATGGTATATTTACTCGCAGGGTATGACCAATTGGACGGTTATTGCGATACAACCAGTATAATTTTTATGGACATGTTTTATTGCTACATATGATATAATACTAGGGATTTAAGTGGAGGTTTGAAAGAACCACTCACTAAGTCTCTAGTGGATTCATGGTTTTATTTATTTTTGTTTTGCAGAGACTAGCCAGTGAGGTACAACTTGATGGCGTGGCGTGGCTGGAGGGCAGGTGGTGTCGCAGATCTCGTAACAAGCATTTATATAGTCCTAGTCGTGTAGAGAGTTTTAGTTAATGCACTGCGTCGTGGTCTTTGATCCTTTGAGTTGTAAAACTTGTTTTCAAACATTTATAAAAGTATAGTAGACTTCATTTATATTTTCTATGTTAGTCTAGTCGCATATTGTTATTATGTTGATGAGTGCATGTGTTAGACTTCGGGGTACAGACACTTACCCCGGTCGGTCACGCGATCCTGAGTTGGGTCGTGACAATAAATATGGCAAGCATACAATTATAATTTAATTACTGCAATTAAAATTTAATTCATAGCATTCCAAAAATAGGGCAACTCAACAACTTAATTACAACATTTATCAAATAATTTTCAACAATTAAATATGCAATTTCTGCAATTAAATAAATGAATTCAGCATCCTTAATAAAATTCCAGCAATTACTCAAATGACGTAGAAACCAATTCAAGCATGTTCTCAAGCATGGAATTAATTTACGAGTAAAATAAAATCATCTACATTCCTTATATCATGATAGCCTCGACATAAAATATATTCATCATGATAACATCAACTTAAAACATAATTACCATGGTAAACTCCCCCTTACCCATGCTCGGCCAACCCTCCCCAAACACCCTAATAGGGTACTTGGTCGGCCCCTTCTTGTCCTACCTTGCTTGCTCTTCAATTAAATAGCAAGTCTAGTCTCATAAATTATATCTAGAAATACAATTCCTAATCACTACCTTCCTTACCCTATGTGGCCGAACCCTATCATAAGGAACTTGTCCCATGGCCGGCCCTTAAGGGTTTAGGAAACTAAACTTTTAAATCTAGAATTTCTAACAAGTCTAGGATTTAGCAAAAATTTTCGCATGACCTCTCCTATTTTGGATCTATTCGGCCGGCCCCAACTCTCAAAGAAAACACCACAAAAATTTTGAGAAATCACATTATTATCAAGAAAATATGCAAGAATCAAGAGCCACAAGATTCATCAATAAATTTCCAAGAAAACATCATCACATCAACATCAAGGATTCGGCCAAGGGGCCTTACCCTATCCTAAGGTTCAACCACTCACCGGCGAAGGAAATTGAAAAGGAAGGCAGTCCTCCACGCTCCCACATCATCGATCCGTTGGTAATAGATTACCAACGGATTTTTGAGTATTACCAACAGATTTAGTCCGTTGGTCACACCCTATTTTTTTGTAGTATACGGATGTGTACTCTGGCCGATCATGTGACCTTCGATTTGAGACATGACATTTATGCTTGAATTTGGTTATGCTCGGGGTAGCTATCAACAGCCGCAAGATTCATCAATAAATTTCCAAGAAAACATCATCACATCAACATCAAGGGTTCGGCCAAGGGACCTTACCCTATCCTAAGGTTCAACCACTCACCGGAGAAGGAAATTAAAAAGGAAGGAAATCCTCCGCGCTCCCACATCAACGATCTGTTGGTAATAGATTACCAATGGATTTAGTCCTTTGGTCACACCCTATTTTTTTGTAGTGTACTGATGTGTACTCTGACCGGTCACGTGACCTTCAATTTGAGGCATGACATTTATGCTTGAATTTAGTTATGCTTGGGGTAGCTATCAGAGGGCCCCGGTGGGAGGCTCATTGGGCGGGTCCTATTGATCGAATTGTGGGTTGATTAAATGCAACATGACGATATGGCCGGTGTACGCCGATATGGTCAGTTGTCGAGGACACACGAGTTGGATAATTATTAATCATATGAATTATCATAAAAATTTAATATTATGATCACATATATAAATGCTAAATATTTGTGTTTATCACATGCGTTGGCTTGGCGAGGGCTTTGTTCAAGCCACTCACTGAGTTCTTTGAAACTCACCCCTCTTTTTGTTGTTGTTTTGTAGATCTCGACTAATAGAGGTGTGGTGGTAGCGATGTGACGTTGCTGGGGTTGTAGTCTCTGGCAGTGGATCTCGGGACATGTCAAATCATCGTCGAGCCACAGGAGCTATGTGTACATATGAGCATGTCTTGATTATAGACAAGGGTTGTAATCATATTTAACTTTCAATTGAAACATTCATTCACATTTTCATTGGTATTCACGTGACTGTGTTATTCATTCCTAATTCAGTTTGCATAGGTTGGTAGGCTTCGGAGGATGAACGTATACTCCGGCCGATCAAATGACCGTGGATTTTGGGGCATGACAAATGTTCTTTAATAATAACATTAGGAATAATGTAAGTTACACAAAAGTAGTTAATGCTATTGTTCAAATCATACATAAAAAAAAATGGCACCAATTATGATTAAATAATATGATTAAGTTAGAAGACTAAATCTTAAAAATTCAACATGTAAATATATGCATATGATAAATTTTAAAAAATATCTATAATAATATAATAACATATATTCTAAATTGGCAAATGTGCGTTAATCCATGTTTGAACGGTGATAATATTCCCTTATGTTATTATGTGTGCATACTTTGCTTCTAAGTCTATCATTTATTGTGTTTATACAAAAATTAGATTTCATAAATTTTAACTGAAAGCCTATAAAACACGTTCCTCGTATTAAAGGCTCGCTTTGCGTTAACACAACTATTCTATATTTATATTACTCAAATAGAAGGATAATGAGTCATTGAAAATAGAAATAATCTTTTGACTAAAACACTTGATCAACATGGATGCAAGGAGGTTTTTTCTAAGTCTATTCACTATTTTTTTCTTCTTATCTATGTCACTGATTTCATCTCCTGTAGTAGCGACTAGTGAGATCGCTCCTACATCACTAACAAATTTTGATGAGTTGATTTTACAAATATGTAAGTAATTTTTTCGATTCGTATAAATATTAGATTTATTCATTATTTATTAAATAAATTATCTTTACGATATTTATGGACCGTAAATATAAGAAATAAGTTAACTACTAAATTTAAAATTTATATATCTCATCTCAATAATCATTTTTGAAACCTTGAATTGTTTTTTTCTTGCTGCCTATCACAACCGATACATCGATATCGATAGTTAATAGAGAATTGCTATTACAACATAATTATTATTTTTTTGATAATATCTCTTGTAATGTGTCTATGTTTCAGACAATATGCTCAAAGATGTTCACATTGCTGACAGTGGAAGAGCTCAAGATAAGAAGATTGGATTTCTTCCACCATTGTACATTCCACCTCCACTATATTGTCATGGTCGTCTATGTTATCATCATTGATAATTTGACAATTGTATTCGATCATAAAGTTTGTACGTTCAACACAATAAATAAAATAAATTAATAATAAATATAAATCATTAGCAAAATACAAATATTTTGATAATCATAATACCTATAACTAATTACTTAATATGTTTGAAAAACTATCAAAAATTGGAGATGCACCCAATGCAAAACCTTTACATTTTAAAGGATGGACCATTGAATTCAATGGTGTGTACATTTAAACTGGTTCCATTGAATTAGAGGAGGAACCATTGATTTTGGTTGGATATATAAATTGGTTCCACAATTCTTTCTTGATACTTCTCCTTAACAAAGTAGCAATCAATCTCCAAGTGTTTTGTTCTTTCATGGAATACATAATTTGCTGTATAAAGGCACTGGATTCTTCACCACAATACTGATTTCATTCTACAATCTGGTGACCCAAATTATCTCAGCAGTTGCCTCAGATAAAGCTCTTGATTCACTTTCTGCACTTGACCTACTAACTGTGCTTTATTTTTTGCATTTCCAGATAACTAATGTTGCACCAAACTTCACCAAATACTGATCTGCAAGTCATTCCACAACTTCCCCAGTCAGCATCACTATATCCTGTCACCAAATAAGGATTATCTACAGGGTAAAAGAGGCCCAAATCAGGTTCCTTTTTCAAATATTTTAATATCCTTATTGCTGCCATGAAATGTAATACCCGCAAAATTTATGAAATGTAATACCCGCAATATTTTTTATATTTAAATTTAAATAATAATAATAATAATATTTAAACGTAATATTTAACTTAAATGATAAATTTACCATTACAATAAATTTAACATAATATTTCACATAATTTTAATTTTAATTTTAATTTTTAAATCATAAATTTAACTTAAATAATAAATTTATCTATACATTTTTTACTTTTGATTAGTTAAATATTATGTCTCTTATTATTTCCATTACATATTAATAATATATAGATAGTTAACACTTGTCCTAGTTAATATTAATGTCACTTTAACTTTAAATGAGGCAATCTTACCCTAACTTTATTTCAATTACATATTAACTGGCAAGTATCAATCTTACCCTAACTTTATTACCCTAACTTTACACGTGGCAAGTATAAATCTCTAATTTGTAATCAATTTATTGCCGCTGGTTCTCTCTATTGCCACTATGTTAGGTTATTTTTCAAAAAAAATACCCTGTTCCCTGATCTCTCCCTCATTTACACTTAAAACTAAAACCCTACCCTGTTACTTCCCATTGTCTGCGCCTATGTTGACCCCAATCTCTCCCTCCCGTCTCCTATGTTGTCCGCCACTTCCGTGAGACCGTGACTGATCCCAATCTCTCCCTCGGCGGAATCTGGTTCGCGACTCCCCATCTCCATTGTCTACTTCCCGTCGCCAGGATTGGATATCCATTCTCCATCTCCACGTCGGCCTACCTGCTTCTCCATCTCCTCGCTGGTATTGAATCTCGCCTTCCCAAGTTTTTCGCTGCTACTTGTTATTGCTAAAAACTCCACATCTGTTAGATCTCCATTCTACCAGTTTTTCGCCTTCCCATGTTTTTCACCGATATTGATCTCCATTCTAAGTTTCCGCTGCTTCTTCACCTATGGGTTTTGGATATGTTCCTTTCCGCACCTTTTTCTCACCTTTTTTATAATTGCATGTGATGCTCCTTTACTCTTCCATTGCATGAACAAGGTTACAATTAACAGGCAAGTTAATTGTGAGAAGAAGACGTTATTGTCTTTGTTTTGCTTCTGTTGTACCAAACTCATAAGAGGTATTTGAATATTGCTCTTTCTTATTGGCGCATAACATGAATATTCCTCTTCTAAGTATAATATGATAGAAGAATATTGCTTATGTTGTTTTCTATCAATGATTACCTTATTATTAGCAATGCAGCACCTTATTATATTGTCCCTTATTATTAGCATTGCCAGTGCTTTATTATATTTTCCTACTGAGACAACCTTAAATTTTAGGACATTATGAAGGCACTGTTTATTTCTGCACTAATTGTCCTCTTGTTCTTTTGACAATTGTTATCCACAAGAAAAACACTCAGCTGCTAACCAAATTATTTGATTAGGTATTAGAAACCTTCAGTCTTTTATTGTAATGGTAAGAATACTGGATAAGCAGTTGGAGCATAGCAGAAAAGAAGACAAGTGCTAGAACTTTTGCTTTTTAAACTTCATTTGTTGGCAGAAAAAATATGAGATTTTCTTACTCTATGTTAAACAGTGGAAGATTATTAAATGAAGGAAAGAAAAGAAAGTTGATATTAGACATTCATGAAAAGCTGTTAAGACATTAAGAAAATTGATAGTAGACAATCACGAAAACCTGTTAAAACATTTGCCTCTCGTACAACGGTGCACAACGGTACAAGTTACCTTTTACCTGCTTAGTTGCACTGTCATTCTCCTTTGCCATATTAAGTTGATTTTAGATACAGCCAGGGGAATGTCCATGTCAATAAAGCATCTGTCTTAAAATAATCCGTTGGTCCAGGAACTCTATCCAGGTTGTCAAAGTCATTCGAAGCTTTCCTTCCTCATCCAATTATTCCTCATTAAATGTGTTGGGAAGTGGTCTAATAAATCATTTACAATGTTGCTTGAGTTACTGAGAGAAGTACTTCCAGAAGGTGATACAATGCCAAATTCTTACTATGAAACCAAGAAGTACATTAGAGAGTTGGGCCTTAGTTATGAGAAAATTGATGCTTGTCCCAACGATTGTATGTTATATTGGAAAGACCATGCCGATGACTCTGAATGCTGCACTTGTGGTGAATCGAGATGAAAAAAGAACTTAGATGGTCAAAAAAAGACGTCGAAGTCCAAATCTCAAAATGTGTCGCAAAAAGTCTTGCGCTATTTTCCACTTAAACAACGACTTCAACGGTTGTTTATGTCATCTAAAATTGTGTCCTTCATGAGGTGGCATGAGGAGTCCCGCACTAAAGATACACTTCTAAGGCATCCAGCAGACTCTCCGGCTTGGAAGAATTTCGATCATCTAAATGGTCATTTTGCGTCAGATCCTTGTAATGTTATGCTCGGCTTAGCTGCTGATGGATTTAACCCATTCAGGACATTAAGTGTTGTACATAGTACATGGCCGGTTGTCTTAACACCGTATAATCTACCGCCATGGATGTGCATGAAACAATCTTATATGTTTCTGACATTACTGATTCCTGGACCTTCAGCCCCAGGAAATGATATTGACATCTATCTCCAACCCCTAATTGAGGAATTGAAAGATCTTTGGGAGAATGGTGTGGAAACTTACGATGTGTCTAAAAAGGAGAATTTTAATATGCGGGCTATGATTTTATGGACTATAAGTGATATTCCTGGCTATGCTAATCTGTCAGGCTGGAGTACTAAAGGCCAATTTGCATGTCCTTCTTGTCATAAGTAAACTAACTCTAAATGGCTGAAACATGGTAGAAAATTTTGTTATATGGGTCACCGACGTTTCTTGCCGCATGGCCATGTGTTTCGGTGCCAGAAAAGATCTTTTGACAATAATCAAGACTTCAGGGTTGCGCCCAGACCACTTTCTGGGTCAGAAGTTTTGAATGAATTAGAAGGACATGATATTACATATGGCAAAAAGTCTACAAAATTGCCGCTGCCGCATGGTTGGAAGAAGAGAAGCATTTTTTTTTAGTTGCCATACAGGAAAGATAATCTTTTGCATCACAATCTTGATGTTATGCATATCGAGAAAAATGTTTGTGACAACATACTTGGAACCTTATAAAATATTGGCATCAAGTCAAGAGATAATCTTAATGCTCGTCGGGACTTGCAACTGATAGGTATAAGGCATGAGCTTCATCCAATCGAGCAAGGCCATCACAGGAGTTATATCCCCCCAATAAGGTTCACATTGGATAAGAATCAAAAGAAAATTATATTCAGGATACTAAAAAAGGTTAAGGTTCCAGATGGCTATGCTGCTAACATATCAAGATGTGTAGATATGAAGCAACTCAAAATCTCCAGACTGAAAAGTCACGATTGTCATATTCTAATGCATCAATTGGTCCCATTAGCGATCAAAAAAGTGTTGCCGAAGGAAATCAATATTCCCATACTTGAGTTAAGTTCATTCTTCAGGCAGTTGTGTTCAAAAGTTTGTCGGGTACAGGACCTTGATCAATTGGAAAGAAGAGTTGCATTGACACTCAGCCAGTTGGAACGAAATTTTCCCCCATCATTTTTTGACGTGATGCTTCATTTGGTTATACATTTAGCAGCAGAGGTGAAAATGGGCGGGCCAGATCAATATCGTTGGATGTATTTTGTTGAAAGGTACATAGAAGTTATTTGATTTTCTTTTATAGACCACATAAGTCCTCACTTTTATTTAAAAATAATTAAAATAAATTTGTAGGTTCTTACTTACTTTGAAGAGCTACATGCGAAATAGAAGTCAGCCGGAAGAATCTATAGCTGAGGGCTACATAGCAGAAGAGTGCGCAACATTTTGCTCGAGATATTTTGATACTATTGAGACAAAACTTAATCGTTGAGCGAGGAATGATGATGAATGTGGGGCTGACCCGACAGTTTCTTCTAGTATTTTTCCAAGGATTGGTCGAGAACTAGATGAAGAGGAATTTTTCACAATGGATAACGATATGTTATCTAAGGCACATCAATATATATTAAATAACTGTGATGAGGTGAAGCCTTTCATCGAGTACGTTCTAATATAATATCTAGCGCTACAAATTTCATTTATGGAATGAATCATTTTTGCAACTTACTGTAGTACTATTATTTGCAGGAGACATCTTTCTCTAATGAACTGCCTATATCCTTGTGCTTCTCCTCGTTTCATCAAAAATAAACATAATGAAAAATTTCCTAGTTGGTTTGCAGAAGAAGTAAGTTATCCCCCAAAGATTTATTCATGTTGGGATTAATATTAAGAATTTTTTGTTCTTATAGAAAAAACAATTCAGCAATATATTTAATTTGTAGGTTTACCGGGAAGATAATGCTCATGAATTTGCTATTGATGAGGACTTAAAAGTTCTATCCTATTTTCCGAACAATGTTGCCAGAAGGTTTCAGGGTTTCATTTTTTTTATGCAATCAGGTATGATGCTTTTTTATTGAAGTGAAACTGTAAAAGTTTTTACAAAGCATTATTTATCTCTTATTTTCCCTGCTTTCTCTCTCTCTCTCTCTCTCTCTCTCTCTCTCTCTCTCTCTCTCTTCCATTCATCATGTCTCATCTCCAGTTTGTTGCAAGCTTCACTACCTTTATAGAGTGGCTTACTTTCCTTACTGCCCAAGCCAACTTTGATCAAAACCAGCTAATCATAAAGGAGAGCAAAACAAATTTATGAACCAGAGAGAAAGAATCAGAGTTGCCACAACATTGCAGTAATTAATTACAAGAGATAGGAAGATTGAATTTTTTACAATTTAAAAAAAAAACTACATAAAATTAGAAGCTAGAGCAAGATATTTGACTTTCTAAGAATTAATAATTTCTTGATATTAGTTAGTATTTTATCAACAATTTGGTAGACTATACAGTCTAATTCAGATGTGGCGTACTCCTCGTAAGACTACTCTCTTGAAAAATTCTCCTCATGGAGGATTTAGTTCTCAACAGCATGGTGTACTTTCATCGTCACTCCAGGCTAAGCCTCCCCAAAATTTGAAATCTCCATTTGCTCCAGCTTCTGCGAGCAAATCTCAACATGGTCCATGCCCGCTTGCTAATGTTGATCCTCCATGTTCTAACTCTTCTCCTGATGCTAGATCTCGAGCTGACCCCGCACATGTAGATGTGTCCACACCCGGTAAATATAGCTCTTATTAGTCAAATATTATTTTTTTGAGTGTAAAGATTTGTATCTAATTTACTTCCATCCTGACATGTTATTCTTTTCCAGGCTGCAAATTTACAAGTGCCAGGCATCAACAGTTTTTGGAAAGCAAACCATTACTTATGCTTTGTCTAAAAATAAATTCATGTGATTGTTGTAGAGATATGTAATTACAAAATAAATCAAATATACTCATTTTATTTTTCTATCTAGTGCTATCATTTACCCATAGTTGTTTTGTCTCCAATGCAGCTTATTTATCTTTCTTAAGCATGAAGTTGAGTAAAAATATGTGCATAATATGTTCATTCTGTTCTATTCTTATCAAGTGATGATCATTTTGTACATGATCATTCTGTTCTATTCTTATCAACAGCTTATTTTTCTTATTCATGTACATGATGATCATTCTATTCTATTCTTATCAAGTGATGAATCATAATATGTGCTTCACCTAGACACTAACTAAGGTTGTTCTTTGCAGTTGAGACTATGTTGATTAACCACAGGATCTTCTAACTCTTCTCCTTATTTGCATTTTTTTGTTGACATGTATGTATGATAACTAAAGCAAAGAAGAGGAAAAGAGGGCCAACAACATGCAAGGATATTTGGGGGCAACCTAAAGGTGTTCGAACTCATGTTTTTCTCAATGATAAGGGACAACCGATTGGTCCAACTGCAAAAAAGTTGACTCAATTTTTAGGCGCGATGGTTAGAATTGGGGCATATGCACCTCTCAACTATAGTGACTGGAGGCTCATGCCAGACCATTTTAAAGTTAACATGTGGAAGATGATCTAGGTAAAAATTGATATATGGTGGAATGCTATTAATACAGTGGCTAATGTTGTCTCAAATTAAATTGTTTTTCTTTCTTACCATATTTATAACTTGATTTTCCTATTGTAGGAAAAGTTTGATATCGAGATACTAGCAGAAAGCTGGGTCATGAAGTCATTAGACAAAAAGTGGAGAGCCTTTAAGTCAAAAGTGAAGAAATTGTGGGAAAAGGGGGAGCGTGACTCCAGAATTATTGATGATCAATTTAATTGGCTCAAAACCTTTTGGGAGTCTGAGAAATCAGCGGTTGTACTTGTATTCATTTTTATCAAGTAATAGTTTACTTATATTCTTACAATTAATTAACATGCTATATTTCTTTTCATATTTCAACAACGAGAAGAAGTGGGTAGAGAAAATAGCAAGAAGAAGTCATCACATGCTGCAGGAACAAAAATTTTTGCTGTTATACTGGAAGAAATGGTATAATATTATTTTTTATTTATATTAATATTTAATTCTAGAAGTAAACAGAGAGCTCTATTTTAGAAGTAAACAAAGAGCTGTATTCTAGAAGTAAGCAAACCTTTAAGAGTTTTGCTATTTTTTATGGGTAAACAGAGAGTTGCTAACCCCGATGGAGCATCACCAACTCCAACCCAAGTGTACATTAAAGTGCATACTACAAGGGATGGCAATCCACTTAATGAAGAGTCTGCAGCAAACATTGTATCAGATTTATATTTTATTTATATTTAATTCTAATATTCGATCTAACATAGAGACATTCTTTTATAGATATATTACTTGAAGCCTTACTTATTATTTATTTCTTGTGTTTCATTTGTGAATGGAGAAAAAACTGAAAGATGCTATTCATATTCAAGGAAAGGATGATAAACCTGTGGCAGATGACATATTTGCTCGAACTTTGGGAGAAGATAAGGGTTCATATGTGCGCACTTATGGCTTAGGCCCATCTGCTTCAGATTTGTGGGGTCCGAAACAACGTCGGTTTTCTTTAATGAAGATGGCCTTAGAGAGCAAAAAACTATCAGAAGAAATAGTGCACAAATTGGAGGAAGAAATGAGCCAAATGAAAGTTAAGATGGACATGCTAACATCATTTATTCAAACCAAGTCCTCATATATGAACTTAGATCATTTGGAAAACACAGCGAATGAGGTAATTTATGATACTTGTGTTCATTCAACAAATTAGAATTGTGTTGTTCATTCAACAAATTAGAATGCAACACCTTCATAAGATGACCAACTTATAACAATATATATCAGGTTCATGTAACTTCTACAACTCCTGTAACATCTACAACTCCTACCGATTCACCACGAGCTGATCACCAATGCCAACTTCACTCGGTATGGTACAATTTTTAATTGTTTGTATAAGTGTTTGAAAATTATTAAATGTAAAGCTACTAATTCATTTCATGCAGGAACAAATCTTGAATGAGGAGAACAACAATTTGAGTGGCTATGTGGATCAGGTAAATAGTTTAGGTAGTGATTGTTTTTTCATTATAATTTTATTTTCAGTTATGAAAAGTTAAGAAAGTATTATTATTATTTTCAGTTATGCAGGAACCACAATGATGATTTTGACATTTTTAATCAAGTAAGTATTATTATTATTATTATTACTATAAATGCACTTATAATACATTTTTAATTTTTTTTACCATTGTTACTTTATTTAGTTGGATGAGGGAAGTCGTGCAATGATTCAGAAGCTCTTACCACAGCTGCAAGTTGGAAAATATCAAGACAACCAATCCAAGACTGTAGGATGAATTACATTGCCTTAGTCATTTTATGATTTATCTAAAATGAATCTATATGAATGTAGATAATTTTATAGTTAATTGAAGGAGTAAATGTTGTGATAGGATGAAGATACTATTTTCCTAGTTAGTCTTGTGCATCCTGGAGATCTTGCGGCAAGAGGAACATTAATCACTAAGGATCCATCAGCTACAGTGACAGGCCAATCCTTAGGAAATGGTTATTCAACAATATTTGTGGAAGTTGCAATGAGGAACGGTGAACCCATAGTTCGACCCTATAACAACTATAGTACAATTGGAGATGTGATTGGAAGAACTATTGCATGGCCCTCTTGTTTTGTAAGTTACATATCTTTTATATGCAACATATGGAATGTAAAACTTGATGGCTAGCTGGGGTATATACTCCTTTAGGATGATTTAATTTATTTAGTACATTTTGCAAAAGCATCTTAGACATGAAAGAATATCTTATCATTAATTACAACTTAAAAATCACCTACTTTTGTTTATAACCATGGAAGGTAATTTTCTATTACCTTATTTTAGTATAAAATTAAATGTTAGTTTATTTTCATAGGTTTTAGAATTATGATAGCTTTGTTCGGGCATAAATTTTTTTGTTAGTTTCATGGTTCATGTTAGAGTGTCCTAATCTGTAGCCTCATGGAGTACTTTTTTTTATTTCCTTATTAGTTCACTATAATAGAAAATTATAACAGAATTAGAATTATGATTTCACCTACTTTTTTTTTTGTTAGTTTCATGGTTCATGTTGATATATGTTTGAAATTAGAGTCATATCATCTTGTTGAAGTTTTTGTTTCTAGTAAAGTTTTATTTGTGGCTGATCGATGTCTCTTTCTCGGCACTATAACATAATTTTTCTCCAATAGTAGACTACAATTAAAGTTTTGTTTTTGTTTCTACTTAAGATTTTGTTTCATGGCACTCCCAAAATCAGGTTATTGGTTGAAGATATGGGAAGAGAAATCAGTGAGGTATAGCAGATTATGGGGGGTGACTCTTCCGCTTTTGCATTATATAGCAGATTTAATTTCTAGAGTTCTTTTGGCATATATACTACAAAGAAGTGATTGGAGTATATATCGACAAAAGCTCTTTAAACAAAGAATATACATCAACTGTATATAGCCTGGTTTCTGGCTCTTATTGATTGTGTTATCTTTCTCTTCTCAATGTCTTCTTCTATTTCTAGTTGAAGTGTTCAGGTGCTTTTTCATCGCGCAGTAGAGGAGTGAGATTGTGTTCTTCATAGCAGTAAATAACTACTGTTACTATTCTTGATGTATATTGCTAGCCATCAGTGCGTAGTATGAATACGAGATCTGGCTATTGGGTGTCTAGACTGCGTTATTCTATTATGAAGAACTCTATATGACATAGCCAGAGGAGTTTGTATCCTCGGTTGGACCGAGTAAGGTATGCGAGTTGCAGATGTCCATTTATTGACTACAGCTAGTATCGAAGAGTTGAAATATCTATTTTGATGAGATAGTCAAAAGGGTTTTGATTTTATCAAAAATGTGGATGAACCTTGTGTAGACAATGTGTTTAGTGGGAGTGTAGTCATATTGAATGACATACTCATGGGAAAAGCATTCTCATGCTCCAGTTATTTCCCATATTGATTCTGTATGGTACATCTGGGAAAGGCCTCCTATATGCTTGACATTAGGATCTATGTGGATAGGTTTGAAAAGGATACCTCATTACCCCAGCCCATGTACGTTGATATAGTATTAAAAGAGTTTTAGCATCAAAGGCACTAAAAGACGTTACTTGTCTAAAATTCATTGCATCAGTCTTTCTAAGATGATGTCTGCTAAGACACCTAAGGAGAGAGAAAAAATGAGATAGATCTATTATGCTTCGGTAGTGGGATCCATCATTCGATGCTTTGCACTTAGCTTGTTATTGATTATACCTTAGAGGTATCCAGTATATTTCGAGCAAAACCATGGAGAATAACATTGAAAAGTAATGGAGAACTCTCTTGAGTACTTAAGAAGGATGAGAGACATTTTATACGACAATGAAACCATATGATGGTATAAGGATACCTTTAATGGTGGTGCAGTAAGAAGGAAAGTGTTCCTAGCTAGGTATTGTAACCGGTAAGGTGACTAAGGCTTTGTGCTTTGCTACTTACTCTGCCTCTTATGATAGGATCGGATAAAGGAGTTTTTCATTCAATGGGAGTTGTTCCTGAGGTTGCCAGTTCCGCACCGGTATTGTGTGACAATACTAGGAGTGTTGCTCAAAGTTAAGGAACTAAGATCCCATGAAGATTATTGCTTTTCTTAAAAGGCGATATCACCTCATCGTTGGAAAGAGGTGATGACTGAAAGACATTGATGTAGATTAAACTTATTATCACTGTAGCAGATTCGATCACCACTGAAATTTGGTATACAGATACTAGGATGATTGGCTAAAGTGCAAGTGGGAGATTCAAAGGAATAGTGCCCTTGAGCCAATCACATGTCGATGTGTTTAGGGACTATTCAAGGGTAATCAACTTAATGAGTTAACTTTTTGATCATATGCTGCATCTTTATTCATAAATATTGTGATGAACCCCATGAACCCGGGCAAATGATTCCAAGGCCATGATGAGATTATGCCAATGAGACTTGGAATCCATATGCCCATGTTCTAGATGTTCCTAGTCGTAGGATCACCAATTAGGGGATTAGTGATTTTGGATAGGCTAGCGCACTTGGTACATGCCCTATACGATAGGGGTAGCTGATCTCATAGTTACCTATGAGCCTTCCTTAATGTAGTGCAGGTGCTCATTAGGGAATGAGTTCACTTAACAAACCTGCATGAGGAACACAAAATGGAATCCATACATGAGTTTCATTAGGATGTTCCTCGTGTGATAGTAGGTGCAAGCAGTCATTGGACCTAAGGTTATCATGGTTACCTTGTGAGTGATGACCCATTGCTTTGGTTCTATCCCTACATGGACCTAAGCGTCATGTGCCGGGTATTACTGGGCATGGGGAAGCATTCATGGAGGTAGGTGAGCAACCAACATGGAATCAGTTACTCCTAATAAGAGGAGATAATGTCCTATGTGTCCCTATAAGTACCGACTCGGGAATCTCTGGCCAAAGTAGACATGAAGTTCAGGAAGACGTTTCTGACATTTCATAATTGAGACGACATCTTGGTGGGTGGAATACATATGAATTGGTATTAGTGTTTGACACTTCTTCCATACCCCAATCGTACTCAAGAAATTGTAATTGAGTGACTTAGTTGCATGGTAACTAATCACCAAAGGGTGTTGCTAGATTGAACCTCACACTATCGTGGAAGTCATGATACGTTGCTAGACAATAATCTTGACTTGCGAGTGGAGTCTCTCACGACTACACTAAAGGGGTTTAGTGGTCGCTCGTAAGATTCGAATAGAAGTTGCTCTATAGGATCCAACTCTCCGTTATGCACAACTCACTACTGGCATAGTGTGGGGCCCAATGGTGCACACACGACAGGTTAACCTCGTAACGGACCTTATGAGGTAAAGTCCGAATGCGGCCCTATATGTAGGCGAAATGGCGACACTAGAGGGGGGGTGAATAGTGTGTTTACTAAATAATTAGCCTAAATTCGATTTTAATCATTTCTTGATCAGTTTAGATAATTTGTAATTTAATGATTGGGTGTGAAAGCAGTAAATAATTAAGCAATTAAAAACAAAAAATAACGCAATGCAAACACGTTAATTTATAGTGCTTCAGCCCCAATGCCTACTCCACTACCTAAGCACCCCGATTAGGATTTCCAAACTATCTTTACTAGATTAATACTCGTTTCCCTTACACAGAGGACTTTGACTCGAAGAGTCTCACTCTCGACCGAAGGTACTTCCACACCTGGAAGTCTCGACCTCCTTATCGAGAGCACTCTTCCACCTCAACTCTAAGGGACAACTTGACTAATCCTAGTAACAACTAATTTTACATAAGTGGCTTTACACCTAACACCAAGTAACCACTTATACCCACATGACCTAACAGCCTAGGTCTTACAAACTAAATTTCAAAGAAACGATAAATTAACAGTTAAAAATACAAGTGAAAAGAGCTTAAGATAAAACCAAGATTATCTACTATTTTCCAAGCCTTGTAGCCTCCAACTCGCTAGTGAATGTGCTTCGAGTCGAAGCAGAGTTGAGTAGTAGTTGGCGCTTGAAGACGAACTCGACAGAAGAACAGAGCGCGCTACAATCGATCTTTGGAAGGCTTAAATCCCTTCTTAAATGCTCAATAAAATCTGTAAGATTAAGGGAAGAAGTTTAAAAGAAGTAGATGAAGGTATATTTATACCCTCACGAAGAAACGATAGCTCAACGGATAGTTTTCTATCCATTGTAGGCCGCCGGTCGATTGGTCGATCGATCGGCCAATCGATCGGTCATTCGATCAACGCTTTTTCTCTCTGGTACTGCATTCAGTCGACCAGTCGGTCGACCGACGCAAGATTCTTCGATCTCGCATTCAGTCAACCAGATGGTTGATCGACGCGATCTTGCGTCTTCAGCAAACGTAGGTCGGTCGACTGGTTGGTCGACCGATAGAGCTACTGCCCATTTTGGGCTTTGATCGGTCGACTGAAGCAGCTGCTGTCTCTTCTCGGCGTTGTTCGATCGACCGACCGGTCGACCGAAATGGCTGGTGCCATTTTCCTTACCCTATTCGATCAACCGCCCGGTCGACCGAATTTAGGTTGAATTTTATTTTTTAGCCGATTTTCTTCCCATGTTTGTTATCATCAAAACCGAGATTAAGACTAAGGTTGAAAACCTAAAGCCGACATTATATGTCTACTAGCATGGACATGCTGCAACTCGATCACGGATCTCGTTTACGGACATGATAGGAAAGATGTTTCCTATAGGAACGAATGCACAAGAAAGAAGTTTCTCAGTAATCCTAAATTGTAGGGCATCCCTAAATTGTAGGGATTGGCATATGATAATAATTTATGTCGTTGGTTAAATTTAATTATGAATTAAATATTTAATCAACTACTTGACCAAGAATGTATTTAATTATAAATTAAATATAATATGATTTTGAATCAAATATACATGGTAGGAGAATTAGTTTCTAACCATGAGCCTAACAAATTAATTGGGAATTAATTTATTTGGATAAATCCTAATTAATAATAATTTGAATTATGGAGATAACTCATAAAATTAATAGATATATGATTTATGAGGATAAATCATAATTCTATTAATTAATAGAAAATCAAATTATTTCGATAAATCTCTTTCCTATTGTTTAGGGGATTGGTTTATTTAGATAATTATCATTCTTGTTTATAGGCTCTTAATTTATGGAGATAAATTAAAATTTATATTTAATTAGATTTAATTAATTTTTAATTAATTATGAAGCCAATAAAATATAAATTATTTTTGGAGGCAAACCCAAGAACTTTGAATTCTAGGGAGAGAGTTTTTAGGAGGCCAGGTCTACTCTTGTAGCCGCCCCTACTCTCTATATATAGTGGCCGAACACCCCATTGGGAGGAGTTGGTTAATTAGTTCTTCATCTTCTTGGAGAAGATTAAGGATTTGATTCTTTAGAGGCTTATTGAAGAGAAAGGCTCCAAAGAACTACTCCTCCTCCCCATTGGTGGCCGACCATCTACATCCTCCTTCCCCGGTTATTGCGAAGCCAACTTGAAGGTGTTCTCTTCTTGGTTGTGCCACAATCTTCATCTTCTTGGAGGAGTCCACGAGGACAGCGAGATATCTTCCCCTCTTCTCTTTTGTTCCGATATTTTGTCATCCTCTCTCCTCTCCTCTTTGGTGCCTGGTTCTTGGTGGAAGGGCTGGCATTGCCTTGGTGGATTTTGGGATTGATAAAGCTTCTCCGTTGAGCCACAACGAGCCCCGGTGTTCGCTGCCCGTACGATTGTGTTTATCATCTCCTTCTTCTGCGATGTTGAATTCCTTATTATTGCTAAAGTAGATCGCTATTTTCGAGATGGTTTGAATTTTCCACTACATTTTCGAATCCCACCCCAACAAGAGGGGGGTGAATAGTATGTTAGATAAACTTTTTGCCTAATTTTGGTTTTATCGAATTCAATCATTTCTTATAACTTCGGAAATACACTAATTCGAATAGCAAGTGGAAGCAATAAATAAGACAATTAAACATAACCAAGAAAGCAATGTGCTGAAATAAGTAAATATAGAAATTAAGACGCAATCATAATAGGCAATGTAAACACGATCGATTTATAGTGGTTCGGCCCCAATGCCTACTCCACTACCTAAGCACACCGCTTAGGATTTCCAAACTAGTTATACTTGATTAATTAGTTTCCTTACAAAGAGGAATTTACACCGGAGAGTCTCCGCTCTCAAACTGAAGGCACTTCCACACCCGAAAGTATCCTGCCTTCCTATCAAGAGCACTCTCCTACCTCAACCTAAGGACAACTCAACTAATCCTAGTCAACTACGTTTACACCCGTGGATTTAAGTATTAACACCAAGGCAACCACCAACTGAATCAAACTAGCACTCTAGGTTTACACACTCAAGAAATACAATGAAATTAACAATAAAATACAACACTACATGGAGCAATAAATCAAAAAACAAATACTTAGCTCCAAAAGAAACTCCCTAGTCCTCTTGATGCCCAAAGATGATGAATTGATGAAGCTTGAAGGCAAGATCAAGAATGTGTGGATCAAGGCTAGGGTTTTTGCAAGATTGGCTCAATGAAAGCTTAGAAGATGTAAAAGATGTCTCATATAGGCTCAAAAGTTGCTAAGGAAGGCTCTCATGGCTTGTATTTATAAGACATGAAGAGAAGGCAAGCAAACAGCCATCCCAACAGGCGTTTTCCTGCCCGTTGGCGACGCCCGATCTCTGGCCCGATCGACCGACCGAGCGACCGGCCCATCGATCGGAGCCCTTTGTGCTTTCTAGGCTCCTTTCGGTCGACTGGCCTATCGATCAACCGTAGAGTACCAAAACTCTACCTATTGTACCTGTACTCTACATTGAGTTTCAGCTGGGTTCTTTCTTCGATTCGGGTTTCAAATTACGGGTTTTGTTATTTAAGGGTCTTTGCATCATACTGAGGATTTTACAATTTATTTAGAGACCCTAAACTTAGACTCTATCTTCCTGATGAGTCCGAGCGCGTCGACCAATGTCCTTTCGATTTTTTGATTTCTTTGATATTTTAGATCGCGGACGTCGAGCTCTAACCAATTTGGAACCTGAAAGTATTTCGTAATGAAAATAATAGTTTCATGTTTGTTATCATCAAAACCAAGATTAACACCAATGTTGAAAACCTTTGGCCAACCATGTTCGAACATAAGATTTTTGGATCGGGAATCTGTCACAATACATCTATATACAAAAGAATTCACAATAATATATTTTGTATGGAATTGTGAATGGGAGTCATGTGAAGTCGGGACATCGAGCAATCTTGTTGTCCATACTCATGGTGAATCTTCTAGTGTCGTTGTTTCTTCTTTCAATCCACCTGATCCTTATAGAACAATGATTCTAGATAGTCTTGGTAGTCAATTCCATTTAAATGATAATATTGAGTTAGTTACTGAGACGTCAGTGCCATCAAATACTTCGACAGTTCAAGTCACTGAAGAACAACCTGTGATACAGATTGAATTGCTGAATAAGGAGGCTGTAGAATTTTATGAGATGTTGAAAGCTGTCAATGAACCTTTGTATGGTAATTTTCCTAAATATACAAGATTTTCTGCAATGACGCAACTCCTAAACATCAAGTCCGATTGTAATATAAGCGGGGTTACATTTGATTGGATTACAGGCTTTATCAATGGAATGCTACCTCCAGATAACAAGTTTGAGCCAACTTTTTATCAGCGGGGAACATCATGACTTGTAGCATGTTATAACAGTTATTTTGTTAATGGATATATATTTCACACACTTGAATATTCATCTACAAAGAAGACAATGAATGTCGGGGTCTGCGTCAAAGGGACAACGTATGTTGAATGTGATGTTGACTTTTACGAACTGTTGGAAGAAGTCATAAAATTACAATTATTCGAATGGAAATCAGTTGCCCTTTTTAAATGTCATTGGTTCGATACAAGTTATAGGGGCATGAGAGTTCATACAAAGTATAAACTTGTCGAGGTCAATTACAAATTGAAATTGGCTTCAATGAGCCATTTATATTGGCATCTCAAGCTGAACAAGTATATTATATGCAGTATCCATCTCGAAAGAAAGATAGGGCAAATTGGTATGTAATCTGTAAGACTAAAGCCAGAGGAAAAATTGACCCGGTAACTGGAGAGAATGAGCCGACAAATGACTTCTATCCAGAAGAGGATCCTTCCAAAATTGAGCGAGTTAATCTAATACTCAAGGATGATAACACAAAGTTAGTTCAATTGGAAGTACAATATGTTGATGATGACGATAATGAAGTTGAGGAAGGATAGAATGATGATAAGAGAGAAGAAGAAGAATTTAAAGATTTCGATACAATAAATCAAGAATAAGAGTATTACACCGATGATGATAATGACGATGATGAATAATTGTAAATGTGAAGTATATCTTCAATAATTAAATCTATCTATTAATCTATTATATGTAATCTAATTATACTCATATTTGACAGCTATGGTTCGAGAAGTGCGTGCCCGAGGAGGCATTCCTCGGAGCACTACACCCTCACAATTGCCACCTGCCACCCTTGTATCCATCGTCCCTTGTCTACACACACCATCCCCCAGGCTTTAGCCACCATCGACCCTTCGCCGAGACCCATCGATATCCCCTCACATGTACCCAATGTCCTTTCGCTGACACCTACTATTCCCCCACCTCCGTCCACCATCCCCCCACTTTCAGCCACCATCTCCGCACTTGATCCTGGCACCAGCCATCCACCTGATCTGACCACCATCCCTTCAGCCAATCCAAGCACATGGACATAAAGACGTAGGCCACGAGGGCCTAATATAATTCTCCCTCCGCCACCCGAGGGAGAGTCACATTGACTAGTTAGTGTGCATGAAAGAAGATAAGTAGATGCACTAATTATTCCTTATAATTTATTTATAATTCAATACATCATAATATCGAATTGTACTATATTTGGTGAGGGCTTGAGCAGGAGGACGATCTAACGATTTATGCACAGGGCATGGCCTACATGGTCTCTCGTGCCCCGTGAGCACATGGATTTATTATGGCGAGAGTTCTCGGTACATATATTTATTAAATTAATGTTATTGTTAAATATCAATAGGTAATAATAAATTTATTTTTTTTGCAGGCTCATTATACATGGTTGGAGGACGAGACCACTTTTGTAGAGAGTGCATGGGAGCGTGTTGCTCGCACTCGTTACAACGGGCTACTTCAGTAGGCCCGTAAAACTGTGAAGAGACAGCTGGGGGTCACACACATTGGGGAGACTCAGGTATACGACCCCGAGTGGATTCCTAGACCTGTGTGGGACCAGCTCATTGAGCGATGGGCCACGCTTGAGCGGCAGGAGGTCTCCCGGACTGCGTCGAGAAATCGCATGTCAAGGGGGGACGGTACGGGGGCACGCCACACTGGTGTCTCCGTGTCTTTTGTGGTGCGTGAGCGTCATATGATATGTATAATTTCCTTACTTTTAATTAAATTATATATTGTGTACAATGACACTAATGTATTTGTTTTCTAATGTTAGACACGGGTGGCGAAGGATGGCACCGTCCAACGCCCCTCGCTGATGGAGGAGTTTGAGCACACTCACTGTCGGCGACATGGGGTGGAGGAGTACATCGATAGCGGGGCCGCGATCATCGTTACAAGTATTTATATCTATTTGATTTACGTAATTTTTATTTTTATTTTATATATATATAGTATTTAAAATATAAACGTGTGTAGGAGACATACACGAGGACCGAGATCGAGCGCAAAGGAACGTCACAGGGTGACTTTGACCCTGTAACATGGGTCGAGGCTGTAGGTGGCTGGGAGCACGGACAAGTTTATTGCTTTCAGACAGTGTCCATGCATGAGCCGTGTTACGGCCACTTGGGGCACCGACCCCTCCCGTTGTAGGTGAGCGGCCCTCGACATCCCATACGCAGGACCATAGCCGGATACCGACCTTGGAGTTCGAGATTACACAGTGGAGACAGGCAATGGAGGAGTAGAGATGGATGAATGACAAGTTGAGATAGATGATGGATGCGCAAAGACAGATGATGGGGAACATATAGGCGCTCCTAACTTAGATTTCATCTCACTCCGGCAATCATATACCGATGAGGTTCAAGCCATCCTCCTCGACCCAATCGACGATCCCAACCCTATCGCTGTCGACTCCACCGCCTCCACCGCCTCCACCGTAGCCATGAGATATATTTTGGTTTATTGTATTTTGATTATATTTTGATACTTGTCAGACTCAGTTTGAGGCTTAGATACTTGTTTGTTGTTTACATACATTAGATTTGATATTTTGATACTTGTTTGCCTCCGTTTGAGGCTTATAGTTGTTTATATACTTGATAGCTATCTATATACTTTAGATTTGATATTTTGATACTTGTTTGCCTCCATTTGAGGCTTATAGTTGTTTATATAGTTTAGTTTTGATATTTGATACTTGTTTGCCTCCATTTAAGGCTTAGATTGATGATATTTAAGTAAATCTTGTATGGTTGGTTGTACTTATATTTGTATGATGTTTTGTGGTTGTAAATTGTGATTGTAAATTATGGTTATAAATAGATTATATCATGAGAACGTTGTTGTATACATGAATTTTGAAAATTTTGATTTTTTTTCAATTAGAGGATATAACGTCAGCGACGGCTTACCCACAGGTGACAATCACTAGGCAGTCGCTGAAATTGTATCGTAATTGGCTGATGGCTTCGGTAGCACCAAATATCACGATTGCTAATAATATCACCGACGACTTTGAGCTACGACAGATAGTTTAATTTTAATGACAACCGCCTAGGCCATCACTGATGTGTTTAAATTAGCGACAGCGCGTGCTATCGCTGATAATTACTTGGGACGGCCTCCGCCTACTGTCACAATTTATCAGAGACGCACACATGAGCAACGACTTTTTGCCACGGCGCGAGCCGTCCATGATAGTCATCATCGATGGTTCAGCAACGGCACGAGCCATTGGTGACAGCGACAAATCTAGTAGTGGAGCACCATTCAGGGCAGAAGGCTACCTGGGAGGTAGAACGAGATATGAGGGTAAACTACCCCTTTCTAGTTGAGGATTTGATAAGTCTCTAAAAGCTTTTGCTAAAATTCGAGGATGAATTTTCCTTAAGGGGGGAAGATTGTAATACTCGCAATTTTAATGAAAATTTTATCTCTTGTTTTAGCGGGATATTCCGGAGGCGCGTCGGAGTGGGTCGAGCAAATCGTCAAAAGGTGTTGGCCGAAGGTTTTCAACCTTGGGAATAAGCTAGGTTTTGATGATAACAAATATGGAACTAATGATTTCATGGAGAATTATTTTCAGGTTCCATATCGATTAACACACGATGTCTATGATCAAAAATATCGGAGAAATTAGAAAATCGGAAGGACGTTGATCAACGCGCTCATATTCATCGGAAAGATTGAGTCTAGGTTTAGGGTGTCTAGATGCAAAGACACCTAAGGAACCAAACTAGTAATCCAAAACCTGAATTGAAGAAAGAACCCAACTGATACTAAATGAGAAAGTATAGGTACTATAGCCAAGTACCGGTACTTTGCGGCTGATCGATTGACGATCGACTGCCAAGGGTTCTAAAGCCACCGAAGGCCTTCGGTAGATGACCGGTCACTTGGGCGGTCGACTGGCCATCGACCGACCACTGATCGGGCGGTGCCAACGGATAGAAAAACGCCCGTTGGGACGAGGTGTCTTGGCCTCTCTCTTCGTGGCTTATAAATACAATCCATGAGAGCCTTCCTTACCAACCCTTGAGCCTATTGAGACATCTTTTACACCCTTTAAACCTTCATTGCACCACTTCTTTTGTGAAACCCTAGTTTGATATCTCAACTCCTTGATATATAGCCTTCAAGCTTCGTCGATTCATCATGTTAAGGCATCAAGAGGACTAGGGAGTTTCTGTTGGAGCTAAGTATTTGTTAATTGATTTATTTGCTCCATTGTTTGTGTACATTATTGTTACTTACATTGTATTTGAGGTTGTGAAAACCTAGGTTGATAGCTCTTGTATGGTTGGTGGTTGCCTTGGTGTTAGGGCTTAATTCCAATAGTGTAAATGTAGTTTGCTATGATTAGTTGAGTTGTTCTTAAGGTTGAGGTGGGAGAGTGCTCTCGGTAGGAAGGAGGGATACTTCCACGTGTGGAAGTGCCTTCGGTTTAAGAGCGGAGATTTTCCGATGTAAATTCATCATTGTAAGGAAACTAATTAATCTAGTTAAACTAGTTTGGAAATCCTAAGTGGGGTGCTTAGGTAGTGGAGTAGACATTGGGGCCGAACCACTATAAATCTACTTGTGTTAGCATTGCATTCTTGGTCTTGTTTTATTGTCTTATTTATTGCTTCCACTTGCTATTCGAATTGGTGTATTGTCTACGTTATAAGAAATGATTAAAACCGATAAATCAAATTTAGGCAACAAGGTTAGATAACACACTATTCACCCCCCCCCCCTCTAGTGTAGGCCATTTCACCACCATTTGGTATCAAAGAGCGTGGGTCGTAGATTGAGATTTTACCATCTCCTCTACATCTAGTTTTGATCTGAAAATAGCACTAGAGTTGGTAGCGTGTATACCACCTAGGTTCGGTGAGTCTAACTTTGGTCTTTGGAAGAGTAGAATATATACATTCCTAAAGACACAACATTTAAATGTGTTTAACATGGAAAAGATTCGATATATTGAACCTAAGGAAAACATGAATGCTTGGACCAAAGAACAAATTGATATGTTTTAGTTAAATGTTAAAGCTACGAATTGCATATTTTGTTCATTGGAAAATTGCATCTTTGAAAAGGTCATGCATTGCACTTCCACATTTGATATTTAGGCTAGTTTAAACATGCTATATGATTATGCCAAGAATGAAGAGATTGGCACTTCTAATGAAGGTAGTGATGACAATGGTCATTCACCTACCCCTAATCTTGCTTTTGATGCCCATGGCTCTTCTAGTCAAAGGAGTAGCTCCAAGAGCCGAAAAAGGAAGGTAGTGTGTCATGCATGCAAGGAAAAGGGGCACGTGAAGAAAAATTGCCCTTCCATGAAGAACAAGGCAAGGAAGAGGTCAAATGCTTCCACATCATCATCTCACTCAAGTGAAGCATCCTCTTGCAATGGCTATGAAGCTAATTCAAAAGACTCCCTCATGAATGCTAATGACGAGGTACACTTTTCTTATTGTCATGATAACAATAATGGTAGTATCAACTCATCCAGTTCTCATGACATGCTTTATGATGATGAATGTAAAAACATGTTTGCCTTGCTTGTTAAAAAAGATAAAGAAAACAAAAAATTGAAGAAAGAAAACTTAGTCTTAGATCTCACTTACATTATGTAAAATTAAAAAACGAGAAGCTAAAAATTAGTGTCTCTAATCCATGTCATGATGTTTTAAGTATTGACACTAAGGATTTGAAAAACAAAAATGACATTTTAAAGAATGAAAATAGCATGTTGAAAACTCAATTGCATGCTATTCATAAATCCGTGAACGACTTAAAAAATAAGGTTATTTTTCTAAATAAGAAAGTTAATAATTTATCTAGTAATTCATCCTCTTAGCAAGCATGCTCATGCACATCATCATCTTTATGTCAAGCATTCTAACATTAAACCTCACGAAAAGATTAATGGTCATTGCTTTTGTTGTGGTATCTTCGGCCACACGATTTATGATTGTGCTTTCAAAAGAAATCCAAGTGTTGTCATTTGTCATTTGATAAGAAAAGACACTTTGGATTCCTAGGCTAACTCACCCCCATGGACCCAAAGCCATTTGGGTACCAAAGGTTTCTTGTTCTTTTGTAAGGGGAGCTACCACACAAGGTTGAAAGAATTGAACATGCTGAACATAACATGCTGAGAATTAAGGATGCTATTGATACAATTCAGCATGCTGCATTGTTGGGTATTCCTCATTTCATTGAGTTATAAACTTTATTTACAACTTTAGAGTGTCAGTTTATTATCTTGCATTGAGTTACAAACTTGGTATTCCTCATTGCATTGCCTCATTGTTTCTTTTGTTTTTACATGCAGGTAAAAAGGATGAAGTGCAAGGATCAGCATTTTGGAAAAAATTATCTTATGTATTTTTGAAACTTTGAATCTTTGAAACAATATAAATATTTGAATAGCACAATGTATTTCGAAATTACTTGTATACAATGGTTTCTTATGTGTGTGGATTTTAATGATGTGTGATTTCAAAAATTATTTTTAAGATTTCGTGTGAATTATCAAATTACTTATATGTGATTTCATGATTTAAGGATTGATCAGGTACACAATAATGAGCAATTGGTAGATTATGTTGGTAATTCCAACGGATATACCAACAAAAATTATTTGTTGGTCATACCAACGCTAGCGGATATTGTTGGTATTACCGATAGATATGTATCCGTTGGTATTATCAACAGATATATATCCGTTGGTATTACCAACAGATATATTTCTGTTGGTAATATTGGCAGATATTTATCCGTTGGTAATACCAACAGAAACATATCTGTCGGTAATACCAACGAATATGTCTCCGTCGGTATTACAAACAAAATAAAATATCTGTTAGTAATACCGACAAATTAATTAAAATCTGTCGGTATTACCGAGGAGCCTTTTACCGATGGATTTTATCTATAGATACTCCGTCGGTAACAATATTACTGACGAATTTGGTCCATTGGTGATACCCTGTTTTCTTGTAGTGTTGGCAGCTCCATCCAATGGGCATTTTTTTGCCCGATGGGGACTCTCGGTCGCATGCCAGTCGATCGTCGATTGACTAATTGTTCGACCGCGACAATCTACCGCTTTTGGGCACACTTCGATCGGCCGAATTGGCTACTGCCAATTTTTGGCTTCATTCGATCGACCGACCGGTCGACCAAACCTGGGCTAAGACTATTTCTTCGAGTTTTCTTCTTGCGCGCTTCGCTTCCGGGTTCCGTTACCAAGTCTTGACTTGGATAATATTACAATTTGGCTTGGGATATATACCTAGAGACATATTACATGAATTCTATTTCTAACTCTAGATTTTATACTCGATCTATGACGGAGCCATTTTTGTCGGTTCTTGTTTTTCTCCGAACGAACTTCCCACGCATATTGTAACCTCAACCTGAGATCAAACACTTGATGAACTCATTAGAATAAGTTTGTTATCATCAAAATCAAGATGATGATCAAGGTTGAAAACCATAGGCCAACACATTGGTATTCACATGATTGTGGTATTCATTCCACATTCAGTTTGCATAGGTTGGTAGGCTTCAGAGTACGGACGTGTACTCTGGCCAAATTTTGGGGTGTGATAGATGTTCTTTAATATAATATTAAGAAAAATGTAAGTTACACAAAAATAGTTAATGCTATTGTTAAAATCAGATATAAAGAAAAACTGCACCAATTATGATTAAATAATATGATTAAGTTAGAAGACTAAATCTTAAAAATTCAACATGTAAATATATGCATATGAAAAATTTAATAAAATATCTATAATAATTATAATAATATATATTCTAGATTGGCAAATGTACGTTAATCCTTGTTTGAACGATGATATTTGTCCCTTATGTCATTATGTGTGCATACTTTGCTTCAAAGTCTATCATTTATTGTGTTTATACAAAAATTAGATTTCATAAATTTCATCTGAAAGCCTATAAAACACGTTCCTCGTATTAAAGGCTTGTTTTGCATTAACACGACTATTCTATATTTATATTACCCAAATAGAAGGATAATAAGTCACTGAAAATAGAAATAATCTTTTGACTAAAACACTTGATCAACATGGATGCAAGGAGCTTTTTTCTAAGACTATTCACTATTTTTTTCTTCTTATCTATGTCATTGATTTCATCTCCAATAGTAGCGACTACTGAGATCGCTTCTACATCACCACTCTCGATATGATTTCAAAAATGTTTTTGATTTTGATTTTCAATCTCTTCGGACCTTGGTGGCTTATAACGGGCCTGAGGGACCTTACGGTTCTAACCCGTAGGCTCATTGTGATATTTCGATTTTCAACCAATAGGATGGGTTGGAGATCTTACTTTTAAAAAATTTATATTTTGAAATCTCTCGATTCATTTCGGACTCATGATAATTTACCTTGAAACGGATTTCAAACTATTTAACAAAGTGAACTCTGAAAATGATACTTGATTTTTCTCTTTGCTATTTGGTTTGGTTGCTTTCTAGTAGCTTTAGTTTCATTAAATCTACTAATGAAGTCTACTTATAAATTGAGAATGTTAATGAAAAGCTATGCTATCATGAAGAAAATTGGAAAGTAAATGAAAAGTTTGGGAAAAAATTTCTAGAATGATGTATGATTTTGTTTTTGCAAAAATCATATTATAATACTTGAATATTCATGCATTAATGATGTCTCTATACTCATGATTAATTTTGCATGATAGATCTATGAAATTTCATTAGTAGGTAAAATTTCGATACATAGGCAATTTCATGATGCTGATATTGAATAAAATTGGACTAGGATAAAATTCCTTATTAGAGACCTCATTTTGAATAAATAATTGTAAATATGTTTAGATACACATATGACATGATTCTAGGTGTTCAAACTTGAAAATTCATATGTAGATGAACAAATTCATTACTAGATCACTTTAGAGGACTTAAACTTGAAAAAGTTTGACCCAAGTCAACAAATCGCCTTGGACACTTCATTTTAAGTCCAAACTTCATAAACATGTTTAGGAATAGGTAATGATAACATGCCAACGTTCAAATTTTCAATTTGTAAGCGTAATGAGGCATTTTCTGTCACGTCCCAAAAACCAAGTCACGCGACCGACCGGACTGGGGACAAGCACCCCGAAGCCTAGACCACATAACCACATCATGCATGTGAAATATCAACTCAGATTAACACAAACACAAATATTCAATTATAGAAGGTAGCAATCCACATACTAGACCAAATGCATAAAGCTACATAACTAAGGTTCAAGTGTTAATACTATACAGGGTTCACATGCTCAAAAACAAACTACATGACTCGACCAAGACTCGACTACACCAACGGGTTTCACAAGATCGCCACCAGAGTCTGCCGCCCCCAACCGCGCCATACGTCAATGATCACTCTACAAAACAAGGCCAAGAAAAGAATAGTGAGTTCAAAAGAACTCAGTGAGTGGCCGTTCGGCCATCACCAAGCTAAACCACATGAATAAATACATTAAATAATTTAATGCTCATTCAACTGATATGAAACATAACAATGATTTGCATTAGTCATCTCGTGCGCTACATGCACCACTCGGCCCGATCCGGCCCAAATGAACCAACCTCAAAATAGTCGCCTACAACTCGTAGGTTGCTCACTAGGCTGGCCACCCTAGCGAACTCCCTGCCTCGGTCTCACTGAGCTAGGAAGGACCTTTAGTATTCGTGCCCAAAACATGGTTGGGAAAGGCCCTCTGAATAATGCCACTCGGGTCAGTCGTCGGCGTGGCTCACCAACGTATATCTCGACCATGAATCAACTCGTGTGCACTGCACACCACTCGGCCATCACATGTACATCCACAAACATGCCCACTAAGTGGACTAATTTACATATCTATAAAGAGGTGGATTACTCGAGTAGATACGACATAATGTACATTTCTCAGTGCTCGCTTGGTAACACCCGCTCGGCCACCACTCTGCCCAATTCATTATTCACCGCCATATCACCCACCGTTAACACCTCAATAGTTTACCTTACCATTTTCTATTCAATGGAATTTAACATCCGTGGCAGGTCGTCATGTAGCGAAAATGCCAACGTTCTGTCGAATAGTTTCCGCACGACGTACCTTTCCGCCACCGCCATTTCTCGTTCGAAATCTCATCCGAACTCACAAAAATTCCCAAACAAAGTAAAGGGATGCCATATCTGCCATATCTCATATTTCTATTTTACCCAAGCATCGCGGAAATTTCAGCCTGTAAGCCGAAATTTCAGCCCACTATAGTGTGACATTCCCTCATTTTCATCCGAGAGCATATAGTCTCTCGCGAGGGAGTAAATAACCAATTAACCTGATGTTCTTTTAGGTTCAACTAATAACATCCATGACAAGCCACGAGGTGACATCCCGGACTCGCAACTCGACCAATTCAACAAGCAAGCCGTAAATTTCAGCCTACTTTACCAGTCCGGTTACAACACGTACACAATTGAACATCACTCGATATGGTACCCACAATTCATACAATATCTTGTACATAAAGATCGATATACTACACTGGCAGTTTACAGCATGTATAAAATGAATCTAGCGCGTATAGAAATAACTTCGGCATGTATATCTTACCACAACATCAATTTCAGCCTAACTTATCATACTATGAAAAATTCAGATTAAAGCGTATGATATACTCCACAAATTTTCATATGAATGTATGCTAAGTGTTCATCAAACCATGTCATCTACGCATATAATTTCAGCATTTCAGTGTACTCACAATCTCAAGAATATAAGCTAGAACATGAACATTGGACTTGCTTGGCCTACAAATTGTGTTACTATTATCAAAATGTGTATGGTGCACTTTTGGAAGTCTTCAGAATCGATCAAGATAAAGATGTCAATTGTGAGAGCACCAAATATTTTCATGCTTAATGATAAATGTGATACCATGGGAAATGGTCATCATGGATCAGCATAAACCAGCATGAACAATGATTCCTCATGAATTTTCCATTTTTCCATAATTTTTTCTTATCTTGGATGTAATTTCTTATTAACCTGCCACCTTCTTGATTTATATTGCAACAATACTTTTTTAAAAGCAGTACCATAATCAAATATCTCATGTATGTTTCTTTGACCAAACAACACGGTCTTCCAAAAGTTATGCACTTTCTTAACCGAAATAGAAAGATCAAATGTATTGACACCTGAAACATCCAAGTTCAATAGAACAATAGAAGTGCTCACGGGCCAAAGCAGAGAAGCCCGAAAGGTCTTCACACATGCATCCGAACAACAAGAATTTCTCCATTAAACAAAGTCCAGATTGGTCACAGTAAAAATAAGAACTCCAGCACTAAATCCAAAAACTAAATAAAGCCCCGAATATTTATATATACACCACACAAACCAAACAAACAATAAAACCAGTTCATCCTCACCAAGATCATTCTAATATGCGTCCCACATTCAAATAGCAAAAGCGACACGCAATCAAAAAGTGGAAACAAAATGGAGGGGGAAAAATAAATAGCGGCACCAGATTTGACTTCCACTAGAGCCAAGATCGACCCTTTCTCGAGAGAGAAATCAACATACTCAAACATAAACCTTCAAAAAAATCACAGATTCTGTAAATCTATCACGAGGAAGAAACCCAATCTAACCACTCACTTGGGGAGGGAATCAAGGAGAAGAAGACGATGACGACGCCTCGCGATGATGGCAACCGGCGACGGCGAAGATCTGATCACAAGGGAGTAGCGCCTCCTCCCTCTTGTCTTGGGCGACGTTTGGCTGTTCCTAGAGCAGTCCCGTCGACCAAGGCCACATATGCAATTATATTATTTTTTTGAAATTTACCTATTTGCCCCTCTTAACTTAAGTGAACCATATATCGGTCTATACTCGTCCGAATCGAGTTCCAATCGGACCCCCGGACTCGACTCGAGTCCAACTCACATCAAATCTCCAAACCAACTTAAGTAACATAATTTTACTCACGCATAAGGTTTGTATTTTAATTTGCGCCTTCCAACGATTTACTCGGCCTCCTCCGACGCACATCTCGGCTTTGCTGTGGAAGCCAAAATAAATTAGTTAAAATTTTAAATTTTAATTATTTTTTTCGCGGGCATTACATTTTCTATTTTCAATGAGTCATTCAAATTTTGTAGATCTATATTTTTCTTTTCTAAGAAATTTTTATCATTTTCTAGAAGTTCAACCTTCATTCTTGACTCATTACAAGAAAGCAAAACATCATCATTATCTTGTTCTAGCATTTTATTTTCCTTTTTAAGTGCCTAGAATATTTTTCTAACACTACTAAATTCTTCATACATATGCTCAATTTCATTTTCTAATTCTACTTGTGTAAAGATATTACCACCTATAGTAATAGTGGGTACCTCAATATCCTTCATCATGAAACAAAGGTTTGCATTCTCCCTTGAACTTTCTTCCCCACTTGAAGGTGGTGATGACTCGCTTACATCCCAAGTAGCCATTAGTGCTTTCTTCTTCATCCATTTTCCTTTATCTGTCTTTGTGGATGATGAGGAGGTGAGCTTGGTCTTAGGACAATCGCTCTCCAAGTGTCCGGGATTGTTGCATTGGAAGCACATGATTCTATTTTTGCCCTTCTTCTTCTTGAGAGGCTTTCCCATTAGCTCCATCAACATCCGTCCGAGATGAATCATATCTTCGTGGTACTCGGATCCTTCATTCTCCGATGATGATGATGATGATGATGATGTCCTATCACCAAATGATGCTTTTAAGACAATATTCTTGCCTTTGGGGGCATCTTCCTCATCGGTCATGAGGGAACCAATGAGTTCGGTGATCTTCATGGTGCCAAGACACTTGGCCTCCATGATCGAAGAAACTTCCTCACTTTTTCTTCCTCTTGTATGACCCTTCCAAGGTTAGTTAAAGCATTGACAATATTTTGAAAATGGGTATACATTTGATCTATGTTCTCATGAGTATGCATTTTAAAGAGTTCATAGTCATGCATAAGCAAATTTATTTTGGACTCTTTAACTTGGGAAGTTCCCTCATGGGTAGTTTCTAAAACTTGCCAAATATCAAAAACAGATTTACAACATGATATTCTATTGAACTCATTTATAGATAAACCATAATGTAATGCATTCACTGCTTTGGCAATTGAATTAAACAATTTAATCTCTTCTCGAGACCAATCATCCATGTTCGTGGAGGGTAGCCCATAATTAACATGAATAGTTCTCCAAGCATCTAATCCTAGGGATTGCCAGAAAATACTCATCCTAGTTTTCCAATAGGGATAATTGTTTCCATCAAAAAGAGGTGGTGCATGAGTTGAAAACCCTTGACCTAGTGTGATACTAGAATCCATAAGTGTAGGTTAGATGGTTAAACCTATTTCGACAATCTTGCTCTCATACTAATTCTTGAGTGACTACCCACACTAGAAAGGGGGGTTGAATAGTGTTGGTTTAATTTTAACTTGCCCGATGGGGACTCCCGGTCACTTGTCGGCCGATCGTTGATCGACCGACTGATCGACCGCCCAAGCAACCACGGTAATCTACCACGTTTGGGCACACTTCGGTCGACCAAATTGGCTACTGCCAATTTTTGGCTTCATTCGGTCCACCAAACCTGGGCTAAGACTATTTCTTGGAGTTTTCTTCTTGCGCGCTTCGCTTCCGGGTTCTGTTACCAAGTCTTGACTTGGATAATATTAGAATTAGGCTTGGGATATATACCTAGCGACATATTATATGAATTCTATTTATAACTCTAGATTTTCTACTCGATCTATGACGGAGACATTTTTGTCGATTCTTGTTTTTCACCGAATGAACTTCCCACGCATATCGTAACCTCAACCTGAGATCAAACACTTGATGAACTCATTAGAATAAGTTTGTTATCATCAAAATCAAGATGATGACCAAGGTTGAAAACCTTAGGCCAACACATTGGTATTCACATGGTTGTGGTATTCATTCCACATTCAGTTTGCATAGGTTGGTAGGCTTCGGAGTACGGACGTGTACTCCGACCGAATTTTGGGGTGTGATAGATGTTCTTTAATAATAATATTAAGAATAATGTAAGTTACACAAAAATAGTTAATGCTATTTTTTATATCATATATAAAGAAAAACCGCACCAATTATGATTAAATAATATGATTAATTTAGAAGACTAAATCTTAAAAATTTGACATTTAAATATATGCATATGAAAACTTTAATAAAATATCTATAATAATTATAATAACATATATTCTAGATTGGCTAATGTATGTTAATCCATGTTTGAATGATGATATTATTCCCTTATGTCATTATGTGTGCATACTTTGCTTCAAAGTCTATCATTTATTGTGTTTATACAAAAATTAGATTTCATAAATTTCAACTGAAAGCCTATAAAACACGTTCCAATTATGATGTTCTTTATACTCCGGCCGGTCACGTGACCGTGGAGTTTGGGGCGTGATAGATGTTCTTTAATAATAATATTAAGAATAATGCAAGTTACACAAAAGTAGTTAATGCTATTATTCAAATCATATATAAAGAAAAACTGCACCAATTATGATTAAATAATATGATTAAGTTACAAGACTAAATCGTAAAAATTCAACATGTAAATATATGCATATGAAAAATTTAATAAAATATCTATAATAATATAATAACATATATTCTAGATTGGCAAATGTGTGTTAATCCATGTTTGAACAGTGGTATTATTCCCTTATCTTATTATGTGTGCATACTTTGCTTCAAAGTCTATCATTTATTGTGTTTGTACAAAAATTAGATTTCATAAATTTTAACTGAAAGCCTATAAAACACGTTCCTGGTATTATAGGCTTGCTTTGCGTTAACACAACTATTCTATATTTATATTACCCAAATAGAGGGATATTGAGTCATTGAAAATAGAAATAATCTTTTGACTAAAACACTTGATCAACATGGATGCAAGGAGCCTTTTTCTAAGTCTATTCACTATTCTTTTGTTCTTATCTATGTCACTCATTTCATCTCCAGTAGTAGCGACTTGTGAGATCGCTCCTACATCACCAACAAATTCTGATGAGTTGATTTTACAAATTCCCGATTATGAGATGGATGTCCAGAGACATTAATCCATTCTTCAGGACGAAAAAAACATAACCTGTAACGTGATGATCATTATCGAGATTTATTATGGTCGAGATTTAATCCATTCTTCAGGACGAAAAAAACATAATCCGTTCATGGACCCATGTCTTGGATAATAATCGAGATTTATTATGGTCCGAATTCGAGGTACGTAGTTTATTAATTTTTGATATTGTAACTAATTAATACGTGGACTCAAATGTTATTATGTTTGTTGGATTTTATACCATGAAGTATCAAAATATTTTGATACTATAGCAAAGCCCACGCTAATATTTCTATTTAATTCAACTGTGTATTAACTGAATCATGAATTGTAATTAAGTGGATTCTTTGTTCTCTTTTCATTCTATTTCATGTACCTTTCTACTGAGTGGTAGTGGGAACTGAGTTCCAAATAGAAGTTGACATGGTACAGAATCATTGAGGAATTTAGAGGGTTTAGAAAGCATAGGTTGATAGGGTCAATCCTGGTACACTGATAAAATTGCTTTACTGTAATTTAGCGTATGTGTTATTTTAACGTGGCTTCTTTTATCTAAAGCTTTACTGTAATTTATAATGGAGCAGTACATTTCACCTTCTTGTAATGAAGGTGGCTTGCTGCTTCCCTTGTTAGGAGGGGAAGCTGTGATTGGAAAAAAAAGAGAGACAAGGAAGAACATGGCCCATTCTAGCCAACAATTTTCTTTGGTTTACCAAACACAGAGAGGGACACCGCTTGCTTTACTCTTGCCTCTTTAATCATATGCACATTGGGCCCAAACTTTGAAGTTTCATTCAACTGGAAGGGTTTTCATCATTGCAGCATCCACTGCTTTATTTACCATGTGCTCTTGTAGACCCACCGAGAGGATCAAGTTCATAGATGAATAGATTATGTTGGCCTTCTTACAAGTTACAAGGAATTCTCTTGATAACTAGCAATACATGCTTGTAAGTATTTTATAACAATCCCTACTATATTTTTTCTTAATCCATTTCAGCAACAATCCTACTACTTCTGTTTGATATCAGTTCACAGCCCACACTAATGTGTTGTATTAGAGCAGAGAACTTTTATATATGAGAACTCTTGCCAATGTATATTTCTAGCATCTACTTTTGCTCACTACAAGAAATACTACATTTCCTGGGGGCCGCGACCCCGATTAAAACTAGCCAAGGCCCCCAATAAAACCTTTTAGTGAGGGCCTCCCTGCCCCCAAATGTCATCAAGAAATCCGACCTTTACCGAAGGTTAGCGAGTGGCCCCCGTAAAATATATCTTTTCCGAGGGGCCGCGGCACCCGGGAAATATATCTTTCCTGGGTCCGCGGCCCCCGGGATAAGTATCTTTTGTCGAGAGCCGACATCCTCAGGAATGATACTACATTACGCAAAACATTAAGAAAGTCTAATTGCGAAGGAAAATAGTGAACTAACTTAAAACACTTCATTTTGTTCATTCATCTAACAATAGAACACTAGTTTCTTGAAACAGGCTCAAAGATTTGAAACACCGGATGAACATAAATAAGCTAGGAAAGAATCATGAGATGCCAAGTATATTAATGTCATGTCCCGACTCAGGGTACGCGTGACCGGCCAGGGTACGAGTCAGTACCCCGAAGCTTACCCTATGCACTGACCAACAATTCATAGAACAATAACCACAGTAACATCAAGTCGAAAACAAAAGCAAGAATACCAACTTTATTAACTGTTCGAAATCAGTTTAATCAGACCATGTTCTAAATCATCACAAGTTTTAAATAATATCCAAAGGTTTTCCAAATAAAACATCTAAAGGAAATCGAGAGTTCACGAGGAACTCAGTGAGCAATTCTTTCGAACCTCCACTCAAAACCTCGGCAATAACATATATAAGGAATTTATATAAAATCACATCCCAGAAGTAATAAGTTTGCCAATACAGAGGAATGGATGAACCGGCCTCTCGGGCCCATATCCATGATAATAGCTCGGCCAATAATGGCCTAAAATATATATGGAAGGTTCAATTCTTCCTTCTACGTAACCCGGCCGGTCGACCTACTCAAACCAGCCCCTACGAGTTTCTCAATTAGGAACCTTTATAATTCGGATCCGTCAAGTAGGATGGCCACTAGCTTCAAAGATCCTCCAGGTTAGGGATGGCTAGTCCCACCCACTCGAGTCTACCGTCAGCGTGGCCCACTAACAAAATCTCAAGACCCTCCGCCACTCGGGTCTAACACCTAGCGGGCCCGCTGGTGTAATCTCAAGACGCTATAAACCGCTGAGTCATGTGATAGCCATTCGGCTAATGACACTTCTCAGTAGACCATCTGAACCACAACCAGAACCCGGTTGTGCAAGTTTTCCTATATTTTGTTTTCCGGGCATTGCCCATGTCCGACCCTACTCCTAGGGTCATATTGTTTCCCTAGGTAGAACCTAGTAAGTGTATCTTTTATCTAGGTTAAATGTCACCACTAGATATCTAAACCATTCTTTCAAGATTGATCGAACTTGCCGACTATAGAAGAGCACTCGGCTTATCATTGTCAACGGCAGTTACCAAATTTAATCATGAGTAACAACATCATGAGGAAACCGAATTAAAGAGGTAAATAATTCATTGATTAAACCAATAAGGAACATGCAATAAACATAGCAACAATTTAACATGATATAAGAAATTTAATGAAACCTTTCCTTGGATGCATGTACCATAACCATCATGTCCATATGGGAATTAGCAAGAACATTTCCATACTCATGAGAATGTAGATTAAAATTGCTATTAATTAACAAGATGAACATTAAACATATAATTTAAATTGAACCTAACATTAAGCATGAAAGTGAGAATTTAGACGACATAACGTGAGATCCAGCGAATCGATTTGAATAGCCCCAAATTCCATCCCCTTTCCACGGCTCGGCCGACTCAAGTAAGGTAATAACCTGCTAGGCTGAACCCCCTAGGGGTGGTAAACATGATTGCGGCGTCAACACGAATATCGATCCAAAAGTTTAAAACATATCGAACACAAGACAATATGCGGGTTGCAAGACGAGCGAGGAAATTGGGGAAAATTTCGGCATGACCTTTCCCCTTTTTCCTCTACTCGGCCAGCCCTCAAAAATGAGAAATCAACATGTTCTAAAACACAAGATCACAGTATAAACAACAATTAAAGTTCTAACAAGAAGAAAATCGTCGATCGGCAACACTCGCGAAGGAAAACCCGATTCCAAAACTTGTAGGGCCGGCCACCCGCTTCCCATCAAAAACTACACTAACCACTCACCTTGATCGGATCACGATGAAGCCTTGATGAAGACGAGCTCGAATCTCCTTGAGCGTCGACGTGAACTTGGCGCCGACAAGTTCTCCCCTCTCTTCCTCTCTCTCCCTTTTGCTCGGGCTGCGTGCGGCTCTCTCCTTGAGCCGCACGGCTGGCTTGGGTGAGGGGTTTTATCTCCCCTCATCCAATGACTCATTTACCCCTCATTCACTTACTCACCCCTCTATGCGACTCCACCTAACCCGGTTCGAGTCCCGACTCTATCCGCGGACTAAACTCATACCAAACTTGAGTCAAACAATATGTTCATCCACTCAAACACTAACACTTTGATATGACATAAATAAATTTTACCTGCTATTCGAGGCGATCACGCTACTCGACCCGGCTAGCTCCTGACTCGATGGGCTGCACCATGAGAAATTTTATATTAGGAAACCCCGGGTATTACAACCTTCCCCCCTTAGGGAAATTCGTCCTCGGATTTTGTTGGGTTACAAGGACTTACCGACTCTTCAAACAAGGAAGGATAGCGCTCTCTCATGTCCCGCTCTACCTCCCAAGTGGCCTCTTGCCCGGAGTGGTGCTCCCACCTAACTTTTACCAAGGGAATCTCCTTGGACCTCAGCTTCCTGATCTACCTGCCAAGTATCTCCACTGGCCTCTCCTCATACGAGACCGCCATGTCCACCACAACCACAATCGGCTCTATCACATGGGATTCATCCTTCACATACCTCCAGAGCATCGACACATGGAAAACTAGATGAACTCTGCTCAGACGAGGAGGCAAGGCTAGTTCGTAAGCCACCATGCCCCTTTGCTTGAGAATAGGGAAAGGCCCAATGAACCTAGGGCTCAACTTTCCTTCCTTCCCAAATCGGAGCACCCCTTTCACAAGAGAAACCTTGAGGAATACCATGTCGCCCTTAGCGAACTCCAACTCTTTGGCTTTCTTATCGGTATACATTTTCTGGCGACTCTGAGCCGCAAACAACCTTTCTTTTATCAACTGCACCTTCTTCACCGCCTCCTCAACCAAGTCCGGACCAACCAGGAGAGTCTCTCCTATCTCAAACCGGCCCGCAGGAGACCTATACTGCCGCCCGTATAATGCCTGAAAGGGGGCCATGCAAATGCTACTGCGATAACTATTGTTGTAGGCGAACTCAATCAACTGCAGGTGTTTCTCCTAACTGCCTGCTAGGTCCAAAACACAGGCCCTCAGCAAATCTTCCAAGGTTTGGATGGTTCTCTCAGACTGTTCATCTGTCTGCGGATGGAAAGCCGTGTTGAAACGCACTTAAGTGCCTAAGGCATCTTGGAAGGACTGCCAAAACTGGGCTGTGAACTGGGTACCTCGATCTGATATGATCATCACTAGGGGTACCATGGTAAGCCATAATCCTGTCTAGAAATAGTCGGGCGTACTGTTCCGCAGAAAAGGAAGTCTTCAATGGAATGAAGTGCGCAGTCTTGGTCAACCAGTCCACTACCATCCAAATGGAGTCAAAGTCGCCTTTTGACTTAGGCAACCCGGTCACCAGGTCCATGGTGATTTTCTCCCACTTCCACTCAAGCACTTCGAGGTTTTACAGCAGTCCCTCGAGCTTCAGATGTTCGGCCTTTACCTGCTGGCAGACCAGACATTTGGATACAAACTCTGCTACCTCTCTTTTCATGCCCTTCCACTAGTAGTGCTGCCTTAAATCTCGGTACATTTTTGTGGCCCCCGGATGCATTGTATAAGTGGAACGATGACCTCACTCTAGGACTTGTCTGCGCACCACTGCCATATCTGGCACCACAATTCGATCTTTGAACCACAGCACACCCTCTGCGTCCAATCTGAACCCATTCTCTGCATCGCCTCTCTGCTCTAAGTCCTTCGTCAGCGCACAAAAGGCGTCCTCTCCCTGCGCGGCACGCAACATACCCACTAGTGTAGATTGTACCCGCAGGTGTGACACCAGGGCAACTAAAGCTAACACTATCAAGGTTGTACCCCCATCCAGGCACAACTCCAGCTCTCGAGGTAAAGGCCTCTGCTTGATTTCCAGATGAGCCAAACTGCCCATGGATTTTCTGCTTAGAGTGTCTGCTACCACATTGGCTTTCCCCGGGTGGTACATAATGGTGCAGTCATAATCTTTTAGGAGCTCCAGCCACCTCCTCTGCCTGAGGTTCAACTCCTTTTGGGTAAGCAAGTACTACTCTTGTGATCCGTATAGATCTCGCAAGTCTCCTCGTACAGATAGTGCTGCCAGAACTTCAGTGCAAAAACCACCGCCGCTAGCTCTAGGTCATGCGTCGGATAGTTCTTTTCATAAACCTTCAGTTGACGGGACGCATAAGCTATGACTCTACCAAACTGCATCAAAACGCAGCCTAGGCCAACCCGAGAGGCATCACAGTAAACCACAAACCCTCCTGAGCCGGAAGGTATGGCCAATACGGTTGCCGACGTCAAGCATTCCATGAGCTTCTGAAAGCTCGCCACACACTTGCCATCCCAATCAAATATGACCTTTTTATGGGTCAATCGAGTCAAAGGGGCTGCAATCCTGGAGATCTTCTCTACGAACTTTTGATAGTACCCGGCCAACCCAAGAAAACTACAGACCTCAGTTACGTTGGTTGGCCGCCTCAAGTTCTGCACCACCTCCACCTTTGCAGGGTAAACCCTTATCCCTTCCTTGGACACCACATGGCCCAAGAACCCCATACTTTCCAACTAGAATTTACACTTGGAGAATTTAGCAAATAACCGGTGCTCTCTAAGGGTTTCTAGGATCATCCTCAAGTGTTCGGAGTGTTCCTCCTCACTCTTGGAGTATACCAAGATGTCGTCAATGAAGACAATCACAAAACCATCTAGGTACTCCTTGAATACCCTGTTCATCATGTCGATGAAGGCAGCAAGTGCATTGGTCAGGCCAAAAGACATCATTAGGAACTCGTAGTGTCCATAGCGAGTCCTGAAGGCAGTTATAGGTACATCGCAGTCTCGGATTCTCAGCCGGTGGTATCCGGACCTTAAGTCTATCTTCGAAAACCATCGTGCACCCTGCAGTTGGACAAATAAATCGTCTATCCTCAACAATGGGTAACGATTCTTGACTATCACCTTGCTCAGCTGCCTATAGTCGATGCACATGCACATCGACCCATCCTTCTTCTTCACGAAGAGTACCGGGGCACCCCACGGTGAGACACTCGGCCAGATGAAACCTAGGTCCACCATCTCCTGCAGTTGTACTTTCAGCTCCCTGAGTTTGGCTGGCGCCATCCTATAGGGTGGGATGGAGATCGACTTTACCCTGGGCTGCAGATTAATGTAGAAATCCACTTCACTCCTGGGCGGCAATCCCGGCAGCTCCTTGGGAAATACATCGGGGAACTCGCAGACTACCTGAGTACCACTGATATCCCCTGCCGCATCTCCCTATTCCTCTGCCACAGATACAAAGGCTATAAAGGATTGGCACCCCCCCTGAAGTAGTTTACTAGCCTTAACGGTTGAGATGACCCCAATCGGCTCGCTTCTTTCCTCTCCTTATAAGGTGAACTGTGGCAACCCGAGCTTATTGAACATGACTGTCTTAGCCCTATACTCCAGCAACGCAAAGTGCTCTGCCAGCCAATCCATGCCGAGAAAGACATCAAGTTCAAGCGTGGGCAGGAGTGTCATCTCGTTCAACTGATATGAAACATAACAATGATTTGCATTAGTCATCTCGTGCGCTACATGCACCACTCGGCCCGATCCGGCCCAAATGAACCAACCTCAAAATAATCGCCTACAACTCGCAGGTTGCTCACTAGGCTGGCCACCCTAGCGAACTCCCTGCCTCAAGCTCACTGAGCTAGGAAGGACCTCTAGTATCAGTGCCCAAAACTCGGTCGGGAAAGGCCCTCCGAATAATGGGGGCTTTATATCTCGACCCTGAATCAACTCGTGCGCACTGAACACCACTCGGCCATCACATGTACATCCACAAACATGCCCACTAAGTGGACTAATTTACATATCTATAAAGAGGTGGATTACTCGAGTAGATATGACATAATGTACATTTCTCAGTGCTCGCTCAGTAGCACCCGCTCGGCCACCACTCTGCCCAATTCATTATTCACCGCCATATCACCCAACGTTAACACCTCAATAGTTTACCTTGCCATTTTCTATTCAATGGAATTTAACATCCGTGGCAGGTCGTCATGTAGCGAAAATGCCAACATACTGTCGAATAGTTTCTTCACGACGTACCTTTCTGCCACCGCCATTTCTCGTTCAAAATCTCATCCGAACTCGCAAAAATTCCCAAACAAAGTAAAGGGATGCTATATATGCCATATCTCAAATTTCTATTTTACGCAAGCATCGTGCAAATTTTAGCCCAGTATAGTGTGACTTTCCTTCATTTTCATCCGAGAGCTTATACTCTCTCGCGAGGGTGGAAATAACCAATTAACCAGATGTTCTTTTAGGTTCAGCTAATAATATCCACGACAAGCCACAAGGTGACATCCCGGACTCGCAACTCGACCAATTCAACAAGCAAGCCATAAATTTCAGCCTACTTAACCAGTCCGGTTACAACACGTATACAATTGAACATCACTCGATATGGTACTCACAATTCATACAATATCTTGTACATAAAGATCGATATACTACACTGGCAGTTTACAGCATGTATAAAATGAATCTAGCGCGTATAGAAATAACTTCGGCATATGCTCAATTTCATTTTCTAATTCTACTTGTGTAAAGATATTACCACCTATAGTAATAGTGGGCACCTCATTATCCTTCATCATGAAACAAAGGTTTGCATTATCCCTTGAGCTTTCTTCCCCACTTGAAGGTGGTGATGACTCGCTTACATCGCAAGTAGCCATTAGTGCTTTCTTCTTCATCCTTTTTCTTTTATCTGTCTTTGAGGATGATGAGGAGGTGAGCTTGGTCTTAGGACAATCGCCCTCCAAGTGTCCGGGCTTGTTGCATTGGAAGCACATGATTCTATATTTGCCCTTCTTCTTCTTGAGAGGCTTTCCCATTAGCTCCATAAACATCCGTCCGAGATGAATCATATCTTCGTGGTACTCGGATCCTTTATTCTCCGATGATGATGATGTCCTATCACCAAATGATGCTTTTAAGGCAATATTCTTGCCTTTAGGGGCATCTTCCTCATCGGTCATGAGGGAACCAATGAGTTCGGTGATCTTCATGGTGCCAAGATTCGTGGCCTCCATGATAGCAACCCCCTTTGGCTCCCATGCTTTGGGAAGTGATCGAAGAAACTTCCTCACTTTTTCTTATTCTTGTATGACCCTTCCAAGGTTAGTTAAAGCATTTGAAATGGGCATACATTTGATCTATGTTCTCATGAGTATGCATTTTAAAGAGTTCATAGTCATGCATAAGCAAATTTATTTTGGACTCTTTAACTTGGGAAGTTCCCTCATGGGTAATTTCTAAAACTTGCCAGATATCAAAAACAGATTTACAACATGATATTCTATTGAACTCATTTATAGATAAACCATAATGTAATGAATTCACTGCTTTGGCAATTGAATTAAACAATTTAATCTCTTCTCGAGACCAATCATCCATGTTCTTGGAGGGTAGCTCATAATTAACATGAATAGTTCTCCAAGCATCTAATCCTAGGGATTGCCAGAAAATACTCATCCTAGTTTTTCAATAGGGATAATTGTTTCTATCAAAAAGAGGTGGTGCATGAGTTGAAAACCCTTTACCTAGTGTGATACTAGAATCCATAAGTCTAGGTTACATGGTTAGACCTATTCCGACAATCTTGCTCTCATACTAATTGTTGAGTGAATACCCACACTAGAAAGGGGGGTTGAATAGTGTTGGTTTAATTTTAACTTTAATTCAATTTTTTTTAAATCAATTTCAACTTCAACCGAAACTAAGTGCAACTAAATGATATTCGTTAGCAAGTATGAAAAGCAATTATAAGCAATCAAACAAGGCAATGCAAACACAAGAGATTATAGTGGTTCGGCCAACACCGCCTACTCTACTATCTTGGCTCCCCACAATGGATTTCTAACCAACTCCTTTATAGATAATTTGTTTCCCTTTGAATACAACCGAGGACTCACTTCTCAACTCTTTGAGAATGCTTCACACCTATTCTCCTAGGCAAAACACAATTCTACAAAGGAAACCCTAAGTCATTTAACCTAGCACACCTAGCAAGCTAACAATGGAAACCTAGTTTAGTAACAAGAAAAATAACAACAAATGAGCTAATAATTAAACCACACAAGTGAGCTCTCTTGCAAAGTCTTCAAAGCCTCCAACTCGTGAAGATGTAGAGCTCGAAGTGAAGCCGGAGATGAGGCAAAAAGAATGCTTCGAGTTGATGAACGATCGTCGAAGCTTGCGCGATGAAATCCACTTGGGATGGCTCAAGAACACTCTAGGAGATCTTCAATGAATGGCTAAGAGGCTCTTAGAAGGCTGCTAAGGGGTATTTATAACCCCTCACTTGGCAGCTCCACCCAACGGGCATTTTTTTGCCCGATGGGGACTCCCGGTCACTTGTCGGTCGATCGTCGATCGACCGACTGATCGACCGCCCAAGCAACCACGGTAATCTGCCACGTTTGGGCACACTTCGGTCGACCAAATTGGCTACTGCCAATTTTTGGCTTCATTCGGTCCACCAAACCAGCTGGGCTATGTCTATTTCTTGGAGTTTTCTTCTTGCACGCTTCGCTTTCGGGTTCTGTTACCAAGTTTTGACTTGGATAATATTAGAATTAGGCTTGGGATATATACCTAGAGACATGTTACATGAATTCTATTTTTAACTCTAGATTTTCTACTCGATCTATGACGGAGACATTTTTGTCGATTCTTGTTTTTCACCGAATGAACTTCCCACGCATATCGTAACCTCAACCTGAGATCAAACACTTGATGAACTCATTAGAATAAGTTTGTTATCATCAAAATCAAGATGATGACCAAGGTTGAAAACCTTAGGCCAACACATTGGTATTCACATGATTGTGGTATTCATTCCGCATTCAGTTTGCATAGGTTGGTAGGCTTCGGAGTACGGACGTGTACTCCGGCCGAATTTTGGGGTGTGATAGATGTTCTTTAATAATAATATTATGTGGTTTGTTCTTTCATGGAATACAAAATTTGCTATTATGTGCATAACACTCATGTTATCAGAGTATAAAGTCATTGGATTCTTCACCACAATATTGATTTCATTCAACAATCTGATGACCCAAATTATCTCAGCAGTTGCACCAAACGAAGCTCTTGATCCACTTTCTGCACTTGACCTACAAAGTGTGCTTTGTTTTTTGCACTTCCAGATAACTAATGTTGTAGCAAACTTCACCAAATAACCAGATACTTATCTGCAAGTCATTCCACAACTTCCCCAATTAGCATCACTATATCCTGTCACCGAATAAGGATTATCTACAGGGTAAAAGAGGCCCAAACCATGTTCATTTTTCAAGTATTTTAATATCCTTATTGCTGCCATGAAATGTAATACCCGCAAAATTTATTAAATTTTGTGTATTGCCTTCAGCGGGATGAGCGCGACGCATAACGACGCGTGCAGAGTTAATCACACTTGGGTGCGAATTGAGGTGAGACCCTTGCTCAATCTAAATTACTTCAATTAGAATTAATTTTGTGTCAAATCTGAGTTAGGCTTGAGCCGTGTACGAGGGTGCGATCGGAGCTCGAATCCGACTCGTTTTGGGCAAGTTCGATCGAGTTAAGTGATGAGGGGCAAATTGGTAATTTGTGCAAAAAATAAATAATTAGAGTCACCTGAGGCGTACGGCTCCAAGGAAGAGACGCATGCTACCCAAGGAGATGAGAGGGCGAGGGATGATCCAGAGAAGAAATCGGCCGGAGATCGGAGCCTTGCCGGATAGGATTCGACGTGGGACTTCTTCATCATCTTCCTTGTCCTTAATCCAATTCTAGGTTAATTTTGGACATGTGTTAGTGCAAATTTCTGAACCTGGGTGCAGTAGTTTTCTTTGGATAGGAAAGAAATAAATGAGTGGAAATTTATCTATACATGTAATATTGTTTATTGCGGAAATTTCCGTCTGTAGTGTACGGTGTTAAGGCTGAAATTTTATATGAAACGATGCTGAAATTACCAAGTTATGTGATGCTGAAATTGATATATATAAATGTGCAAAAATTTCATTGAATTGGGATGCTGAAATCATTTCCTATGTATGCTGAATATGGTAGTTCAAAGATAGAATGTTTTTCCATATTCTAGAAATTCATGCTGATTTCCTGAAAATCTATTAAGTACATGCTGAGATTGATTTTGTTGTTGGGATGCGAGTTTGCTGTGTAAAATATCGATGTAACCTATCGATCTTCCTGTAAGCTAGGGTTTAGGAATCTAGAAATTATTTTAATGACCTGAACAGTAGAGGCTTCTTGAAGAGAAAGGCTCCAAAGAACTCCTCCTCCTATCCATTGGTGGCCAGCCATCTACATCTTCCTTCCCCAATTTTCGCGAACCCAAATTGAAGGTGTTCTCTTCTTGGGTGTGCCGCATTAATCTTCATCTTCTTGGAGGAGTCCAAGAGAACAACAAGGTATCTTCACCTCTTCCCTTTCGTTACGGTGTTTTCTCATCCTCACTCCTTCCCTCGTTGGTGTTTGGTTCTTGGTGGTAGGGCAGACCTTGCCTTGGTGGATTTAGAGATTGAGAAAGTTTCTCCGTTGAGCCACAACGAGCCCTATTATTGCGAGGTGCTTGGTGTGGACTATCGTTGGAGGAAGTGCACATGTGAGTCTCAAGATGGGGACAGGATCAGCTATACCAACCGCGGTTTGAGGTATATATTCTCCATCTTCTCCGATGTTGAATTATTTTATATTGCTAAAGTAGATCGCTGTTTTTGGGATAGTTTGATTTTTTTAAATTGCTATTTCCGCTTCATTTTTGAATCCCATCACAACAGTGGTATTAGAGCCACCTTTAGCAAATTTTTGGAATTTTTTATTTTGTGTTTTGTTCACGTTTACGAACCATTCGCTCCCTAAACGTTATGCTGTCCGATTTTGGTTTTCAAGGGTTTTTGAGTCATTTTCTTGGCTCCACGGTTCATGTGATGAATCAAGGTGGAATCCTACTATCCATATTGATTTTGGAAAGAATTTAAACGAAAAAATTCTATGGGTTCATGGTTGAACAGACCCGAGAACTAAAAAATTCAAGATGTGTTGTTTGAACCGTTTTGGGTGGAAACGTGATCGGATTTGTGCGATTTTGGATTCTATTTTTTCCTTTCTTTTTCATATATGATGTGATGCATGAAAAGATGATTATGGATGAGCCCAATGTGGATGTGACTGTGTGTAAAATGTGGTTGTGTTGATTGCATGTAAATTTATAAAATTCCAGCATTGTAAATTTTAAATAGTGCTTGCGTACCCCTACCTCCCAATTGAGAATTCTGATTGTAATCCTCTATACCCTCTCATTAAACCTTTGCCCAAGGATTTGTTGGGGTCTTCTTCTTTTAGTTTTGTAAAATTATAAGTTTAGGGGCAGATTCACAACGAGCACGCTTGCTGCTATGTTTTGGTGCGCGCACGGAGAGGAGGTGTTCGGTGCCTTGTGGATGACGGCTTGAACCCCGGGAAGGCACTGATGGAACTGGCAACCTACAAGGTGATTTTGAGCAGCGCCTTGGCGAGACAGAGCTCCCTAAAAACCCTAGGATGATGGCCTCGGTTCACCCGGCGGCTCGGGTGGAACCCTTAGAACATCCACAATCATCCTTATTTACTTTATGATTTTATTTATTGCTTTTGCTTCAATTATTGATAGCTTAGATAATTATAATTGCATGAAGAAACCCTCCAATAATATTGAGTCCGAATAGCTAAGATATTAAGGATATTGGTCACGCCTTCCATCGTTATGAGGGACAAGTGTGTCTATTGTCACAACGGGTTTGTTGTGCACACACAAGGCCATTTGTGCTAATAGACACGTTGCTCCTCATATGGCACATATCCCTTTTGTGTCTCTGCTACCGGCTTGAACATGACTTACCTTGTTGAGCTACATGCAAGGAAGTCTATCAATGAGGGCTTGCCACTTCCAAATCGGAGGATATTATGGAATCGCGAAAATTAGTGGGATACATGATTAATTAAAAGACCTAAATAAACATGCATGTAAAATATCTGCTCATCCAAGTCTTTATTTTCTTTGTAGCATATCATGTCACCTTTACTATCGTTAGATTGCTTCATCGATTAAAATAAATTAACTAGACCAAATTACGTCGATTGGATGCGAAATTTGAGAATCATCCTCATTTATGAGAATTTGTCTCACATTATTGATGCTCCGGGACCGATGTCACCCCTTGGGTAAGGCGATTACAGCGAATAAGAGAGAACAGCTTATGAGAAGCTGCAAGAAATTTGGAGTGAAGATAACACCACTGTTCAATACACAATGCTGGCATCCATGTCTAATGAGTTGCAAAAGTAGTATGAACATTTGGATACCGAAGCTATCCACGATCACCTCAAGTTGTTTTTATGGTGAGCATATGAGGACAGCTAGGTACAAGCTATCTAAACAACTCTTCCGTCCAAAATGGAGGATAACACTCTTGTTAAGACCCATATCCTCAAACTAATCTATTTGATTGAGTAGTTAGAGAGGTTGGGGTTCTCCATGGACTGGGAACTAAGTCAGGACTTAGTACTCTAATCCCTCCCGGATTCATTTTCACAGTTTGTTAATAACTTCCACATAAACAAGCAAGATGTCTCGCTTCTCGAGCTCCTTAATATGCTGAATACTGCTGAGTCACACCTTATAAAGAGTAAGGACATAATTTTGTTAGTGGGAGATGCCTCCAAGGCAAAGTTATACTATGTTAAGAACAAAGTGAAAAAGAAACCCAAGAGAAATATCTAAACAAGGTTGTGAAAAGTTCTTTAAAAGGCAATAGTTGTCGCATGAACCATTCTGATGATTGTATCCGACTGGACACATCTCAATTGGTTTAATGGTTTTGAATATTAATGATAAATATTTAAAAAATGCACAAAGATAAAACTAACCTCACCTCCTTCTGGCTTTTATGACTTTGGGCATTTCTGAACTGCAGTAAGAACTAGAGAAGTGTGTCTCAAGGATATTCTGATCGAGTCTTTGTTCACCAAAATTGGCTCGCTGAGTTGATTAGAGTTGGGCAACATAGGTGTATGCAGGCCGATAACAACTCAAGCCAGAAAAGGACACTCCTATGATATGATTAGGCGCGGGTACGTCCACCTGTCTGGACACAAACCTGATACATTTGAATCATTTAAGGAGTATGAAGGTGAACTTAAAGAAACAAATTGAAAAAAGTATTATAGACCTTCAATTGGATCGAGGCAGAGAATACTTATCCACTAGGTTTGTGAATTATCTCGAAGACAATAAGATTGTCTCTTTATGGACCCCTAACACAGTGGTGTGTCTGAAAGGGGGAATCACACCTTATTGGATATGATGTGATCCATACGTAGCTTCCAATCTATTTTCAAGGGATAAGCTATTATGGCGGCCATAATTTTGTTTGTCTCTCATACACCATATAAAATATGGAATAGCAAGAAACTGAATCTGAGACCTCTCATGATTTGGGGTTGCCTAGTGTATGACAAACTTGACCAGGTGCAAATGTTGAGGCATACCCTAAAAAGTGTTTTGGATATCAAGTTCTCCAAACTGAACAAAAGAAGTTTTGTTATCACTGTTTGAGAAAAGGAGTTTGTCGAGGAAACTGAGAGTGGAAGATATTTTGAACTTGGTAAAGTTCAGCAACGACGGATAAAATCGCAACAACTAGTGGAAAGTTCACAGGTTAAACCAATCCATGTAATTATTACTTCCCAACACTCTTCTACAAGACTACGTAGACTGCCTGAGTGATGATATCTAGCCATAGGTTATGACCTAGATTCAGGCAATCCGCGATCTCTTAATGGTCAAATGTCTTGACACTATGCGGTGGCATTATGCAAATCCAAACTGGACACAAACCAAGTACGAACTTTGGTTGACCGGCTTAAAAAGAATAACTCCTATCGGGTGCAGGTGGATCTTTAGGAAAGATCTGAGCAGTTGGCAAGGTGTGGACCTATAAGACCAAACTAGCTGTGAATGAGATCAAACCCAGACAATAGGTTGTCTGCAATAAAACATTCTCACTAGTTCCAATGCTCAAGTCCATCAGGATATTTCTAGCAATCAGTGCGTACTATGAATACGAGATCTGGCTAGAGGGTGTCTAAACTGTGTTCTTCCATTATAAAGAAGTCTATATGATATAGCCAGAGGAGTTTGTATCCTCGGTTGGATCGAGTAAGGTATGCGAGGTTGGACCGAGTAAGGTATGTGAGCTAGAGAGGTCCATTTATGGACTATAGCTAGTATCAAAGAGTTGAAACATCTATTTGGATGAGATAGTCAAAAGGGTTTTGATTTTATCAAAAATGTGGATGAACCTTGTGTAGACAATATGTTTAGTGGGAGTGTAGTCATATTGAATGACATACATGTGGGAAAAGCGTTCTCATGTTCCAATTATTTCCCATATTGATTCTCTATGGTACATTTGGGAAAAGCCTGCTATATGCTTGACATTAGGATCTATGTGGATAGGTTTGAAAAGGATACCTCGTTACCCCAGTCCATGTATGTTGATACAGTGCTGAAAGAGTTTTAGCATCAAAGGCAGTAAAAGAGGTTACTTGTCTAATTGCATTAGTCTTTCTAAGATGATGTCTGCTAAGACACCTGAGGAGAGAGAAAAGATGAGACATATCTATTATGCTTCGACAGTGGGATCCATCATACGATGCTTTGCACTTAGCTTGTTATTGCTTATACCTTAGAGGTATCTAGTAGATTTCGAGCAAAACCATGGAGAATAACATTGAAAAGCAATGGAGAACTCTCTCAAGTACTTAAGAAGGATGAGAGACATTTTATACGACAATGAAACCATATGATGGTATAAGGATACCTTTAATGGTGGTGCAATAAGAAGGAAAGTGTTCCTAGCTGGGTATCGTAACCGGTAAGTTGACTAAGGCTTTATGCTTTGCTACTTACTCTGCTGCTTATGATAGCATCGGATATAGGAGTTTTTCATTCAATGGGAGTTGTTCCTGAGGTTGCCAGTTCCGCAATGGTATTTTGTGACAATACTAGGAGTGTTGCTCAAAGTTAAGGAACTAAGATCCCATGAAGATCATTGCTTTTCTTAAAAGGTGGTATCACCTCATCGTTGGAAAGAGGTGATGACTGAAAGACATTAATGTAGATTAAACTTATTACCACGACAGCAGATTTGATCGCCACTGAAATTTGGTATACAGATACTAGGATGATTGGCTAAAGTGCATGTGGGAGATTCAGAGGAATAGTGCCCTTGATCCAATCACATGTCGATGTGTTTAGGGACTATTCAAGGGTAATCAACTTAATGAGGCAACTTTTTGATCATATGTTGCATCTTTATTCATAAGTATTGTGATGAACCCTGTGATGAGATTATGCCAGTGAGACTTGGAATCCAGATGCCCATGTTCTAAATGTTTCTAGCCATAGGATCACCAATTAGGGGATCGGTGATTTCGGATAAAAAGTGCACTTGGTACATGCCCTACACGATAGGGGTAGCTGATCTCACAGTTACCTATGAGCTGTCCTTAATGTAGTGCAGGTGCTCATTAGGGAATGATTTCACTTAACAAACTTGCACGAGGAACACAAAATGGAATCCATACATGAGTTTCAATAGGATGTTCCTCGTGTGATAGTAGGCGCAAGCAGTCCTTGGACCTAAGGTTGCCATGGTTACCTCGTGAGTGACGACCCATTGCTTTGGTTCTATCCCTACGTGGCCCTAAGTGTCATGTGCCGGGTATTATTGGGCATGGGGAAGCATTCATGGAGGTTGGTGAGCAACCAACATGGAATCAGTTACACCTAATGAGAGATAATGTCCTATCTGTCCCTGCAAGTGTTGACTCGGGAATCTCTGGCCAGAGTAGATATGAAAGTCAGGAAGATGTTTTTGACATTTCATAATTGAGACGACATCTTGGCGGGTGAAATACATATGTATCAGTATTAGGGTTTGACACTTCTTCAATACCCCAATCGCATTCAGGACATTGTAATTGAGTGACTAAGTTGCACGGTAACTAATCACCAAAGGGCGTTCGATCCCTATAGATTGAACCTCACACTTTCCTGGTAGTCAGACACATTGCTAGACAACAATCTTGACTTGTGAGTGGAGTCTCTCACGACCACACTAAAGGGGTTTAGTGGTGGCTTGTGAGATTCGAATAGAAGTCGTTCTATCGGATCTGACTCTCCATTATGCACAACTCACTACTGGCTTAGTCTGGGGCCCAATGGGTCACACACGACAGGTTAACCTTGTGACGAACCTTATGAGATTAAGTCCGAATGCGGCCCTATATGTCTACTAGCATGGACATGCTGCAACTCGATTACGAATCTCGTTTACGGAGATGATAGGAAAAATGTTTCCTATAGGAACGAATGCACGAGGAAGGAGTTTCTCAGTAACCCTAAATTGTAGGGATTGGCACATGATAATATTTTATGTAGTTGATTAAATTTAATTATGAATTAATTATTTAATCAACTACTTGACCGAGAATGTATTTAATTATGAACTTAATATAATTTGATTTTGAATCAAATATACATGGTAGGAAAATTAGTTTCTAACCACCAGCCTGACTAATTAATTGGGGATTAATTTATTTGGATAAATCCTAATTAATAAGAATTTTATTTATGGAGATAACTCATAAAATTAATAGATATATGATTTATGAGGATAAATCATAATTCTATTAATTAATAGAAAATTGAATTATTTAGATAAACCTCTTTCGTATTGTTTAGGGGAGCAGTTTATTTAGTTAATTATCATTCTTGTTTATAGGCTCTTAATTTATGAAGATAAATTAAACTTTATATTTAATTAGATTTAATTAATTTGTAATTAATTATAAAGCCAATAAAATATAAATTATTTTTTGAGGCAAATCCCATACTCTTGTAGTCCCCCCCCCCTTCTATATATAGTGGTCGAACACCCAATAGGGAGGGGTTGGTTAATTAGTTATTCATCTTCTTGGAGAAGATTAAGGACTTCATTCTTTAGAGGCTTCTTGAAGAGAAAGGCTCCAAATAACTCCTCCTCCTCTCCATTGGGGGCCGACCATCTACATCTTCCTTCCCAGGTTTTTGTGAAGCCAAATTGAAGGTGTTCTCTTCTTGGGTGTGCCACAGTCTTCATTTTCTTGGAGGATTTCAAGAGGATAACGAGATATCTTTACCTCTTCTCTTTTATTTCGGTATTTTGTCATCCTCTCTCCTTCCCTCTTTGGTGCCCGGTTCTTGGTGGAAGGGCTGACATTGCCTTGGTGGATTTTGGGATTGAGAAAGCTTCTCCGTTGCGGCAAAATGGGCCCCGGTGTTCGCTGCCCCTATTGTTGCGAGGTACTTGGTTGTAATATCCTAGATATTAAATCTAATTTTCATTTATTGTGTGTGTGTGCTATCTTAGCGGACTAGTTCGAGGTCGAGCCGAGTCAACTCATGGTCCGGTGTGAGCTTGCGAGCTCGGATAAGTAGAAATATGTCTTATAGAAATTTTTGCTTGCGTAGATAATTTTTTTTAATTTTGTATGCATGATTGTTTAATTATGTCGTATATGGATGTGTATGTGTTGGGTGTTTACGTGGAGCTTGGGATTAATTTAGGTTTAATTAAGCTTAGTGGGTTAGCGGGTCGAGAAGTTAGTGAGTAAAGGATCCGGGTTGAGGCGGATGCGGATTGAAAGAGGTGGGAAGAGTTATAAATCCCCCCTTAGGGCTTAGCTAGCATTCCTACAATCTCATAAATCAATAAATTTACTTACTATGGTTGGTGTTCTTCCTAAGTATCATCATGCCTCTATAGTTTTAACATTCTAACCATGGAAGTTTCCATCTAAAGCTCACCCTTTTCCTCCCCCTAGGCTTGGCCGAGCCTTGAGCAAGGTGAACCTTGCTCGGCCATGCCTCTTAGGATAGAAAAGGGGAAAAATAATTTAGCTACGACCCAAATTCTTCATCTCCGATATATCTCAAATTCATGTGGACTGATTTTGGCAAGACCTATCCCCTTTCCCCATGATTTGGCAGCCCTAGATTGGAGAAAACGACGAGAAAACAAAATGATCCGGCAAGTATTGATACAAGAATCATGTATATACAACTACGGAAACTCGATTCGTAGGAAAATCACGAGAAAACACGATCCTATCACCACTAAGGGTTCGGCTCCCGGCCTCCCCCATTTCTTCAAATCCAACCACTCACCTTGATTGAGGAGGATGGAAGATCGCATGACGACAACATTGAAATTTTTTCCGGCGACGGCGCAAAATCCCAAATTGACCAAAATCCCCCTCCTCCTTGCTTCTTCTCCCCTCTCTCCTAGGCGCTGCCTTGTGCGATTCAAAGATGAGTCGCACTGCACAAGGATGAGGGGTTTTAATCCCTCATCAAACCTTCCTTAATGGCCCTAGACTCTTAATCAAGACTCGACTAAACCTGAGCTCGACTTGGGTTCTGACTCTTCTCGCAACACGAGTCCACTTAAACTCGATTAAAGTATAAATTCATAAAAGGAAAGAGTCATTTGCCCAATTTAATTGCATACATCATTAGTCGAGTCATAACTTTTCACTCCAGGCGATCCTGAGTCTTGACTCGACTATCTCCGTGTCCGGCGCGCTGCACCAAAATAGATTTTTATATTAGGAAATTTTCCCGGGTCTTACATTATAACTTATGCAATACACTAATTCGAATAGCAAGCGGAAGCAATAAATAAGGCAATTAAACACAACCAAGAAAGCAATGTGCAGAAATAAGTAAATATAGAAATTAAGACGCAATCATAATAGGCAATGTAAACACGATCGATTTATTTTGGCCCCAATGCCTACTCCACTACCTAAGCACACCGCTTAGGATTTCCAAACTAGTTATACTAGATTAATTAGTTTCCTTACAAAGAGGAATTTACACATGAGAATCTCCGCTCTCAAACCGAAGGCACTTCCACACCTGAAAGTATTCCGCCTTCCTACCGAGAGTGCTCTCCCACCTCAACCTAAGGACAACTCAACTAATTCTAGTCAACTACGTTTACACCTGTGGATTTAAGCCTTAACACCAAGGCAACCACCAACTCAATCAACCTAGCACTCTAGGTTTACACACTCAGGAAATACAATAAAATACAACACTAAATGGAGCAATAAATCAAAAAACAAATACTTAGCTCCAAAAGAAATGCCCTAGTCCTCTTGATGCCCCAAGATGATGAATTGATGAAGCTTGAAGGCAAGATCAAGAATGTGTGGATCAAGGCTAGGGTTTCTGCAAGATTGGCTAAATGAAAGCTTAGAACGTGTAAAAGATGTCTCATATAGGCTCAAAAGTACTCATGGCTTGTATTTATAAGCCATGAAGAGAAAGCAAGCAAATAGCCATCCCAACGGGCATTTTTCTACCCCTTGGCGCCGCCCGGTCGCTGGGTCGTTCGCCGGTCGACCGACAAAGGGACCAGCCCATCGACCGGAGCCCTCTGTGCTTTCTAGGCTCCTTTCGGTCGACTAGCCTATCGACTGGCCGTACAGCACCGATACTCTACCTTTTACACCTGTACTCTAAATTGAGTTTCAACCGGGTTCTTTCTTCGGTATGGGTTTCGAATTACGAGTTTTGTTCTTTAAGGGTCTTTGCATCTTAATGAGGATTTTATAATTTATCTAGACACCTAAACTTAGACTCTATCTTCCTAATGAATCCGAGCACGTCAACCAACGTCCTTTCGATTTTTTGATTTCTCCGATATTTTCGATCGCGGACGTCGACTGCTAACCGACTTGGAACTTGAAATTATTTCTTAATGAAAATATTAGTTCAATGTTTGTTATCATCAAAACCAAGATTAACACCAAGGTTGAAAACCTTTGGCCAACAATGTTCGAACATAAGATTTTTGGATCGAGAATCTGTCACAATGCATCTATATACAAAAGGATTCACAACAAGATATTTTGTATGGAATTGTCACTGGGAATCACGTGAAGTCGGGACGTTGAGAAATCCTGTTGTCCATACTCATGGTGAATCTTCTAGTGTCGTTGTTTCTTTTTCCAATCCACCTGATCCTTATATAACAATGATTCTAGATAGTCTTGGTCGTCGATTCCATTTAAATGATAATGTTGAGTCAGTTACTGAGATGTTAGTGCCATCAGATACTACGACAGTTCAAGTCACTGAAGAACAACTTGCGATACAGATTGAATTGCTGAATAAGGAGGCTGTAGAATTTTATGAGATGTTGAAAGCTGCCACTGAACCTTTGTATGATAATTTTCCTAAATATACAAGATTTTCGGCAATGACGCAACTCCTAAACATCAAGTCCGATTGTAATATCAGCGGGGTTGCATTTGATTGGATTACAGGCTTTATCAATGGAATGCTACCTCCAGATAACAAGTTTGAGCCAACTTTTTATCAGCGAGGATCGTCATGACTTGTAGCGTGTTATAACAGTTATTTTGTTAATGGATATAAATTTCACACACTTGAATATTGATCTACAAAGAAGACTATGAATGTCGAGGTCTGCATCAAAGGGACAACGTATGTTGAATGTGATGTTGACTTTTACGGACTATTGGAAGAAGTCATAGAATTACAATTTTTCGAATGGAAATCAGTTGCCCTTTTTAAATGTCATTGGTTTGATACAAGCGATAGGGGCATGGGAGTTCATCCAAAGTATAAACTTTTCGAGGTCAATTACAAATTGAAATTGGCTTCAATGAGCCATTTATATTAGCATCTCAAGCTGAACAAGTATATAATAAGCAGTATCCATCTTGAAAGAAAGATAGGGCAGATTGACGTGTAATCTATAAGACTAAAGCTAGAGGAAAAATTGACCCGGTAGCAGGAGAGAATGAGCCGACAAATGACTTCTATCCAGAAGAGGATCCTTCCGAAGTGGAGCGAGTTAGTCCAATACTCGAGGATGATAACATAGAGTTAGTTCAATTGGAAGTACAATATTTTGATAATGACAATAATGAAGTTGAGGAAGGACATAATGATGATGAGAGAGAAGAAGAAGAATTTGAAGATTCCGATACAGAAGGACATGAAGAAGAGTATTACACAGATGATGATAATGATGATGATGATTATTTGTAAATGTGAAATATATCTTCAATTATTAAATCTATCTATTAATCTAATTATATTCATATTTGACTGCTATGGTTCGAGAAGTATGTGCCCGAGGAGGCATTCCTCGCAGGACTACCCCCTAACGATTGTCACCTGTCACCCATGTATCCACCGTCCCTTCGTCTACACACACCATCCCCCAGGCTTTAGCCACCGTCGACCCTTCGTCGACACCCACCGGTATCCCCTTGCATGTATCCACTGTCCTTTCACTAACACCTACTATTCCCCCACCTCCGTCCACCATGCCCCCACCTTCGGCCACCACCTCCGGTCACCATCTTCCCACCTGATTTGGCCACCATCCACCCACCTGATCTGACCACCATCCCTTCAGTCGATCCAAGCACATGGACATCGAGACGTAGGCCACGAGGACCTAATAGAATTCTCCCTCCGACGCCCGAGGGAGAGTTGCGTAGACTAGTTAGTGTGCGTGGAAGAAGATACGTAGATGCATTAATTATTCCTTATAATTTATTTGTCACAAGTCACTTCAGGACTTGATATGGTCACTTGGAGTTTCTAGTGATATCCTTTGGGTTGACTAATGCGCCTGCAGCCTTTATGGATTTGATGAACCGGGTGTTAAAGGAGTACCTGGACAGATTTGTGACAGTCTTTATTGACGACATCCTGGTTTACTCCTAGACTAGGGAGGAGCACTCCGAGCATTTGAGGATGGTCCTAGAGACCCTTCGGTAACATCGGTTGTATGCCAAGTTCTCCAAGTGTGAATTCTAGTAGGAGAGCGTAGGGTTCCTAGACCATATGGTGTCGAAAGAAGGGGTGAGAGTGGACCCCATGAAGGTGGAGGCCGTATAGAACTAGAGGTGGACAATCACTGTGACCGAGATCCGTAGTTTCCTGGGGTTGGCTGGGTATTACATAAAATTCGGGGAAAATTTCTCTAAGGCCTGGGTTGGCTGGGTGATAGTTTATGTGTCTCTTCACTTGAGGTTCATGAGAAGAAATACCTGACGCATGACCTAGAGCTGGCAACATTGGTTTTTGCTTTGAAGCTGTGGCGCCATTACATTTGTACGACAAGGCCTGTAAGATGTACACTGATCACAAGAGCCTCCAGTATTTGCTTACCCAGAAGGAACTGAACCTAAGGCAAAGATGGTGGCTTGAGCTCCTGAAGGACTATGACTGCACCATCATGTACCATCCTAGAAGGCAAATGTGGTGGCAAATGCTTGAGCGAAAAATCCTTGGGCAGTCAGGAAGAGACCGCTAGCTCGAGATTTGGCCCTGTGCTTAGATGGCGAGATAATTCTGACCGTATCAGATTCAGAGGCTTTGTTGGCACACCTGCGAGTACAGTCCACTCTGGTAGATATATTGCGGACCTCGTAGGATCAGGACGCCTTTTGTTCCTTGACTAAGGATCTGCTAGTCAGAAGAGGCGACGTTGATGATGGCTACATAATTGACTCTGAGGGTGTCTTGAGATTCAGAGATCAGATTGTGGTGCCTGACATGGCGGAGGTTCGTAGACATGTAATAGAGATGGGCCACCGTTCCACTTACACGATGCATCCAGGGGCCACCAAGATGTACCAAGATGCATCTGAGGCAACATTACTAGTGGAAAGGGATGAAAAGAGAGGTATCCGAGTTTGTGTCTAAGTGTTTGTTCTGCCAACAGGTAATGGCCGAACACTTGAAGCCTGCATGGTTGCTTCAGAACTTGGAGGTGCCCGAGTGGAAATGAGAGAAGATCACCATGGACTTTATGATCGGGCTACTAAGGTCTAGAGGGGGCAGCGACTCTATTTGGGTCGTAGTGGATCGGATGACTAAGATCGCACACTTTATACCGATCAAGATGACCTTTTCAGTTGAGCAGTACACTAGATTGTTTCTAGACCAGATTGTGGCATATAATGATATTCCTGTTATGATAATTTCGGGTCGGGGTACCCAGTTCACAGCTCAGTTTTGGCATTCTTTCCAGGAGGCCTTGGGTACTCAGGTGCAGTTCAGCACCGCGTTCCATCCGTAGACTGACGGGCTGTCAGAGAGGACAATCGTAACCTTAGAGGATATTATGAGAGCATGTGTTCTAATCTTAGATGGCGGTTGGGAGAAACACCTACCGATGTTTGAGTTTGCATACAATAATACATACCAGAGTAGCATTGGTATGGCTCCTTTCGAGGCCCTATATGGGTGAAGGTGTAGGTCGCCAGTGGGGTGGTTTGAGGCAAGAGAGTCACTCATGGTGGGTCCTGATTTGGTTGAGGCGGTTGAGAAGTTGAAATTGATCAAGGATAGACTGTTGGTGGCTCAGAGTCGTCAGAAGATGTATGCGGATGAAAAGGCTAGAGAGGTGGAGTTTGCTGAGGGTGATATGATATTCCTAAGGGGGGAAGCTTGTAATACCCGAGATTTCTAATATAAAAATGATATTTGGTTCAACGATCCGGTTCGGGGACTAGCCGGGTTGAATCCCGAGATGGCCGCGAGTAGAATGTATAATTTAATTTGTTGGATATGTATTTAATGCTTTTATATTTTATAAGTTGAATTGAACCTCAAACCGAGTTGGAACAGGGTTCGCGGGATGAGTTGGGGCTCAATTCGGGCTCAGGTTGAGTCGAGTAGAGGATTAAGTGAGTAATGGTAATAATAATAATAATAATAATAATAATAATAATAATAATAATAATAATAATAATAATAATAATAATAATAATAATAATAATAATAATAATAATAATAATAATAATAATAATAATAATAATAATAGTAATAATAATAATAGTAATAATAATAATAATAATAATAATAATAATAATAATAATAATAATAATAATAATAATAATAATAATAATAATAATAATAATAATAATAATAATAATAATAATAATAATAATAATAATAATAATAATAATAATAATAATAATAATAATAATAATAATAATAATAATAATAATAATAATAATAATAATAATAATAATAATAATAATAATAATAATAATAATAATAATAATAATAATAATAATAATAATAATAATAATAATAATAATAATAATAATAATAATAATAATAATAATAATAATAATAATAATAATAATAATAATAATAATAATAATAATAATAATAATAATAATAATAATAATAATAATAATAATAATAATAATAATAATAATAATAATAATAATAATAATAATAATAATAATAATAATAATAATAATAATAATAATAATAATAATAATAATAATAATAATAATAATAATAATAATAATAATAATAATAATAATAATATAAAAAGGGCCCCATTAGAGGGTGAGAGCAGAGAGAGGTGATCAAGGGGGGGGGGGGAGGAGTTTGTGGTCGTCGCCGAAAGTCGTAACTTCGTCGATCTTCTTTCCCTTCTTTACTTTAAGGCTAACGTGAGTGGTAGAACCTAGGATTTGAGGGAAGGCCCTAATCGACTCATGTGTTGTTGATTCTTGCAGATTGATGTGTGTTTCTTGTTAGATTATTGATTATTCTTGAACCTTGTCGGTTCTTCTTGTGATCTATGGTGCATTGATTTTTACGTGTCGTATTCATGATGTTAGGGTGCCGGCCGAATCAAGGAAAAGGGAAAAGGTCATGCCAAAAATTTCCCTAAATTCCTTGAGACGTAGAAGCTTGTAGATTTGAAATTCTTGTATGCTAATTTAGGATAGAGATTAAGGAGAACTTAATTCTTCATTGAAACACATTTTCCTTCACCCTTAAGGGTTTGGCCGAATAGGGTAAACCCATGTTTAGGGTTTCGGCTGAGTAGGGATCGGGGTTTTAGGTGGAGAAAAATATAATTCCTAAGTCATCTCCATGATAGAGGAATGCTATATGAATAACTAGGATTTTACCTTGCTTATAGAATATTTTTATTGCAAGGAACATTTATTTCTAGGTTCCTACATTTCTCATTATGTTGCTGAAATTAAACTTTCATATGCTGAAATTAAATATTTGAATGCAGGAATTCAATATTTAATTGTTGTGATTATGTAGGAAATTGTGGTGATATAATTGTTGAATTATTCTATTTCTTGTATGCTGTGATTTATTAATTATTGTAAATATTATGTCAATGATATGCTAAATATTGAGGAGCATGTGTGGTATATGACATGAAACTAGGTGGAGGATAAATTAGATACGATTGTTTAGCATCCCATACATGATCGGGAGACGTGGAACTCCTCTAGTAAAAGACGTAAATTACTAGGAGTTAAATGTGATAAAATTTGAACATAGAGACATTAGGTGTTCGCACCTAGGAAGGGTAACACTGAACTGTCAACCTGATAGGGCCCGTGGTAGGGCCCGATACGTGCGGAAGCCCGGGAGATGTTTAGAAACTAGTGTAATACATTGTATGTGTATTGTGTTTAAGATGGTCGGGCTGAGGGATGTTTTTAGCCGGTACGGATATTACCCGACTCAGTGGGTGGATTTAGGATCTTGAGATTGCACCAGTGAGCCACGCTAGATGTTAGAACCGAGTGGCGGGGGTCTTGAGATTCTGTCAGTGGGCCACGCTGATGGTATTGTAGAAACTAGCTGATCATCCTAGTTGACGGACACGGTGATTGAATCGCTAAATGTGGAATTTATGTAAGAATATAACTTGTTGTGGTTAGTATAGATACTTGTATGTTTGTGTGGGCCGATATGGTCGAGTATTATACAGGATGAAGGCCGGGAACAACAGAAACTATTTATGCGGGTTAAGGACCATAGTGGACGAGTGGTACATATTGTGCAAAGCCATAATTGGATGGTATATTTACTCGCAGGGTATGACCAATTGGACGGTTATTGCGATACGACCAGTATAATTTTTATGGACATGTTTTATTGCTACATATGATATAATACTAGGGATTTAAGTGAAGGTTTGAAAGAACCACTCACTAAGTCTCTAGTGGATTCATGGTTTTATTTATTTTTGTTTTGCAGAGACTAGCCAGTGAGGTACAACTTGATGGCGTGGCGTGGCTGGAAGGCAGGTGGTGTCGCAGATCTCGTAACAAGCATTTATATAGTCCTAGTCGTGTAGAGAGTTTTAGTTCATGCACTGAGTCGTGGTCTTTGATCCTTTGAGTTGTAAAACTTGTTTTCAAACATTTATAAAAGTTTAGTAGACTTCATTTATATTTTCTATGTTAGTCTAGTCGCATATTGTTATTATGTTGATGAGTGCATGTGGTAGACTTCGGGGTACAGACACCTACCCCGGTCCGTCACGCAATCCTGAGTTGGGTCGTGACAATAAATATGGCAAGCATACAATTAGAATTTAATTACTGCAATTAGAATTTAATTCATAGCATTCCAAAAATAGGGCAACTCAACAACTTAATTACAACATTTATCAAATAATTTTCAACAATTAAATATGCAATTTCTGCACTTAAATAAATGAATTCAGCATCCTTAATAAAATTCCAGCAATTACTCAAATGACGTAGAAACCAATTCAAGCATGTTCTCAAGCATGGAATTAATTTACGAGTAAAATAAAATCATCTACATTCCTTATATCATGATAGCCTCGACATAAAATATATTCATCATGATAACATCAACTTAAAACATAATTACCATGGTAAACTCCCCCTTACCCATGCTCGGCCAACCCTCCCCAAACACCCTAATAGGGTACTAGGTCGGCCCCTTCTTGTCCTACCTTGCTTGCTCTTCAATTAAATAGCAAGTCTAGTCTCATAAATTATATCTAGAAATACAATTCCTAATCACTACCTTCCTTACCCTATGTGGCCGAACCCTATCATAAGGAACTTGTCCCATGGCCGGCCCTTAAGGGTTTAGGAAACTTAGCTTTTAAATCTAGAATTTCTAACAAGTCTAGGATTTCGCAAAAAATTTCGCATGACCTCTCCTATTTTGGATCTATTCGGCCGGCCCCAACTCTCAAAGAAAACACCACAAAAATTTTGAGAAATCACATTATTATCAAGAAAAGATGCAAGAATCAAGAGCCACAAGATTCATCAATAAATTTCCAAGAAAACATCATCACATCAACATCAAGGATTCGGCCAAGGGGCCTTACCCTATCCTAAGGTTCAACCACTCACCGGCGAAGGAAATTGAAAAGGAAGGCAGTCCTCCACGCTCCCACATCATCGATCCGTTGGTAATAGATTACCAACGGATTTTTGAGTATTACCAACAGATTTAGTCCGTTGGTCACACCCTATTTTTTTGTAGTATACGGATGTGTACTCTGGCCGATCATGTGACCTTCGATTTGAGGCATGACATTTATGCTTGAATTTGGTTATGCTCGGGGTAGCTATCAATAGCCGCAAGATTCATCAATAAATTTCCAAGAAAACATCATCACATCAACATCAAGGGTTCGGCCAAGGGACCTTACCCTATCCTAAGGTTCAACCACTCCGGAGAAGGAGTGACGATATGGCCGGTGTACGCCGATATGGTCAGTTGTCGAGGACACACGAGTTGGATAATTATTAATCATATGAATTATCATAAAAATTTAATATTATGAGCACATATATAAATGCTAAATATTTGTGTTTATCACATGCGTTGGCTTGGCGAGGGCTTTGTTCAAGCCACTCACTGAGTTCTTTGAAACTCACCCCTCTTTTTGTTGTTGTTTTGCAGTTCTCAACTAATAGAGGTGCGGTGGTAGCGATGTGACGTGGCTGGCGTTGTAGTCTCTGGCAATGGATCTCGGGACATGTCAAATCATCGTCGAGCCACAGGAGCTATGTGTACATATGAGCATGTCTTGATTATAGACAAGGGTTGTAATCATATTTAACTTTCAATTGAAACATTCATTCACATTTTCATTGGTATTCACGTGACTGTGTTATTCATTCCTAATTCAGTTTGCATAGGTTGGTAGGCTTCAGAGGATGAACGTATACTCCGGCCGATCAAATGACCGTGGATTTTGGGGCGTGACAAATGTTCTTTAATAATAATATTAGGAATAATGTAAGTTACACAAAAGTAGTTAATGCTATTGTTCAAATCATACATAAAAAAAAATGGCACCAATTATGATTAAATAATATGATTAAGTTAGAAGACTAAATCTTAAAAATTCAACATGTAAATATATGCATATGAAAAATTTTAAAAAATATCTATAATAATATAATAACATATATTCTAAATTGGCAAATGTGCGTTAATCCATGTTTGAACGGTGATAATATTCCCTTATGTTATTATGTGTGCATACTTTGCTTCTAAGTCTATCATTTATTGTGTTTATACAAAAATTAGATTTCATAAATTTTAACTGAAAGCCTATAAAACACGTTCCTCGTATTAAAGGCTCGCTTTGCGTTAACACAACTATTCTATATTTATATTACTCAAATAGAAGGATAATGAGTCATTGAAAATAGAAATAATCTTTTGACTAAAACACTTGATCAACATGGATGCAAGGAGGTTTTTTCTAAGTCTATTCACTATTTTTTTCTTCTTATCTATGTCACTGATTTCATCTCCTGTAGTAGCGACTAGTGAGATCGCTCCTACATCACCAACAAATTCTGATGAGTTGATTTTACAAATATGTAAGTAATTTTTTCGATTCGTATAAATATTAGATTTATTCATTATTTATTAAATAAATTATATTTACGATATTTATGGACGTAAATATAAGAAATAAGTTAACTACTAAATTTAAAATTTATATATCTCATCTCAATAATCATTTTTGAAACCTTGAATTGTTTTTTTCTTGCTGCCTATCACAACCGATACATCGATATCGATAGTTAATAGAGAATTGCTATTACAACTTGATTATTTTTTTTTTGATAATATCTCTTGTAATGTGTCTATGTTTCAGACAATATGCTCAAAGATGTTCACATTGCTGACAGTGGAAGAGCTCAAGATAAGAAGATTGGATTTCTTCCACCATTGTACATTCCACCTCCACTATATTGTCATGGTCATCTATGTTATCATCATTGATAATTTGACAATTGTATTCAATCATAAAGTTTGTACGTTCAACACAATAAATAAAACAAATTAATAATAAATTTAAATCATTAGCAAAATACAAATATTTTGATAATCATAATACCTATAACTAATTACTTAATATGTTTGAAAAACTATCAAAAATTGGAGATGCACCCAATGCAAAACCTTTACATTTTAAAGGATGGACCATTGAATTCAATGGTGTGTACATTTAAACTGGTTCCATTGAATTAAAGGAGGAACCATTGATTTTGGTTGCATATATAAATTGGTTCCACAATTCTTTCTTGATACTTCTCCTTAACAAAGTAGCAATCAATCTCCAAGTGTTTTGTTCTTTCATGGAATACATAATTTGCTGTATAAAGGCACTGGATTCTTCACCACAATACTGATTTCATTCTATAATCTGGTGACCCAAATTATCTCAGCAGTTGCCTCAGATAAAGCTCTTGATTCACTTTCTGCACTTGACCTACTAACTGTGCTTTATTTTTTGCATTTCCAGATAACTAATGTTGCACCAAACTTCACCAAATACTGATCTGCAAGTCATTCCACAACTTCCCCAGTCAGCATCACTATATCCTGTCACCAAATAAGGATTATCTACAGGGTAAAAGAGGCCCAAATCAGGTTCCTTTTTCAAATATTTTAATATCCTTATTGCTGCCATGAAATGTAATACCCGCGAAATTTATTAAATTTTGTGTATTGGCTTCAGCGGGATGAGCGCGATGCATAACGACGCGTGCATAGTTAATCGTAGTTGGGCGTGAATTGAGGTGAGACCCTTGCTCAACCTAAATTACTTAAATTAGAATTAAATTTGTGTCAAGTTCGAGTTGGGCTCGAGCCGAGTCCGAGAGTGCAATCAGAGATTGAATCCAACTCGTTTTGAGAAAGTTGGGTCAAGTTAAGTGATGAGGGGCAAATTGATAATTTGTGCAAAAAATAATAATTAGAGTCACTTGAGGCGTACGGCTCCAAGGAAGAGCGACACGCTACCCAATGAGGCGAGAGGGAGAGGGTTGATCCGGAGAAGAAATCGGCCGGAGATCGGAGCCTTGCAGGATTGGATTCGACGCAGTTCTTCTTCATCGTCTTCCTTGTCCTTATCCCAATCCTAGGTGAGTAGTTTTGGGGCTAATTTTCATTGGGATTAATGGATTTTGTAGAGAAGAAGATTCTGGGTTTTTCTTTGAAATTTGTTGTTTCGATCAGTTTTGATTCGGTAATCATGATTCAATAATCTCTACCTGTTGAGTCCTTTGGTGTATGTTCTTGTGAAGTGAGGACCGATTTGTGGAGAATATAATATCCACACATGTGTTTCTTTAAAATGTTGACTTCTTTGGTTCTACGAACGTGTACGGAACCACATGTACATCATAGATTTACTGCAATAGCAACAAATCTTACTAAATGCTTATGTGTTAGTGCAAATTTCTGAACCTGGGTGCAGTAGTTTTCTATGGACACGAAAGAAATAAATGAGTGGAAATTTATCTATACATATAATCTTGTTTATAGCAGAAATTTCCGGCTGTACTGTAGGGTGTTAAGGCTGAAATTTTATATGTTACGATGCTGAAATTACCTAGTTAAGTGATGCTGAAATTGATGTATATAAATGTGCAGAAATTTTATTGAATTGAGATGTATATGTATGCTGAATATGGTAGTTCAAACACTACAACACAATTAGGCTATAGAAACACATAATTAGAGACTAATTAGAGTTTTTGTTTCTAATTCTTCCCATTAGAAACTAATAAAGAATATGTCTCAATAGTTAATTTTATTTGTCTCTAATACTTCATTTTTAGATGTTAATTGTTAATTAGTCCCTTTATGATATGTATTATTTGCCTCTATTGTATTGAATAAAAATATTTTTTATATTTAAATTTAAATAATAATAATAATAATATTTAAACGTAATATTTAACTTAAATGATAAATTTACCATTACAATAAATTTAACATAATATTTCACATAATTTTAATTTTAATTTTTAAATCATAAATTTAACTTAAATAATAAATTTATCTATACATTTTTTACTTTTGATTAGTTAAATATTATGTCTCTTATTATTTCCATTACATATTAATAATATATAGATAGTCAACACTTGTCCTAGTTAATATTAATCTTACTTTAACTTTAAATGAGGCAATCTTACCCTAACTTTATTTCAATTACATATTAACTGGCAAGTATCAATCTTACCCTAACTTTATTACCCTAACTTTACACGTGGCAAGTATAAATCTCTAATTTATAATCAATTTATTGCCGCTGGTTCTCTCTATTGCCACTTTGTTAGGTTATTTTTCAAACAAAATACCCTGTTCCCTGATCTCTCCCTCATTTACACTTAAAACTAAAACCCTACCCTGTTACTTCCCATTGTCTGCGCCTATGTTGACCCCAATCTCTCCCTCCCGTCTCCTATGTTGTCCGCCACTTCCGTGAGACCGTGACTGATCCCAATCTCTCCCTCGGCGGAATCTGGTTCGCGACTCCCCATCTCCATTGTCTACTTCCCATCGCCAGGATTGGATATCCATTCTCCATCTCCACGTCGGCCTACCTGCTTCTCCATCTCCTCGCTGCCATTGAATCTCGCCTTCCCAAGTTTTTCGCTGCTACTTGTTATTGCTAAAAACTCCACATCTGTCAGATCTCCATTCTACCAGTTTTTCGCCTTCCCAAGTTTTTCACCGATATTGATCTCCATTCTAAGTTTCCGCTGCTTCTTCATCTATGGGTTTTGGATATGTTCCTTTCCGCACCTTTTTCTCACCTTTTTTATAATTGCATGTGATGCTCCTTTACTCTTCCATTGCATGAACAAGGTTACAATTAACAGGCAAGTTAATTGTGAGAAGAAGACGTTATTGTCTTTGTTTTGCTTCTGTTGTACCAAACTCATAAGAGGTATTTGAATATTGCTCTTTCTTATTGGCTCATAACATGAATATTCCTCTTCTAAGTATAATATGATAGAAGAATATTGCTTATGTTGTTTTCTATCAATGATTACCTTATTATTAGCAATTCAGCACCTTATTATATTGTCCCTTATTATTAGCATTGCTAGTGCCTTATTATATTTTCCTACTGAGACAACCTTAAATTTCAGGACATTATGAAGGCACTGTTTATTTCTGCACTAATTGTCCTCTTGTTCTTTTGACAATTGTTATCCACAAGAAAAACACTCAGCTGCTAACCAAATTATTTGAATAGGTATTAGAAACCTTCAATCTTTTATTGTAATGGTAAGAATACTGGATAAGCAGTTGGAGCATAGTAGAAAAGAAGATAAGTGCTAGAACTTTTGCTTCTTAAACTTCATTTGTTGGTAGAAAAAATATGAGATTTTCTTACTCTATGTTAAATAGTGGAAGATTATTAAATGAAGGAAAGAAAAGAAAGTTGATATTAGACATTCATGAAAAGCTGTTAAGACATTAAGAAAATTGATAGTAGACAATCACGAAAACCTGTTAAAACATTTGCCTCTCGTACAACGGTGTACAACGGTACAAGTTACGTTTTACTTGCTTAGTTGCACTGCCATTCTCCTTTGCCATATTAAGTTGATTTTAGATACAGCCAGGGGAATGTCATGTCAATAAAGCATCTGTCTTAAAATAATCCGTTGGTCCAGGAACTCTATCCAGGTTGTCAAAGTCATTCGAAGCTTTCCTTCATCATCCAATTATTCCTCATTAAATGTGTTGGGAAGTGGTCTAATAAATCATTTACAATGTTGCTTGAGTTACTGAGAGAAGTACTTCCAGAAGGTGATACAATGCCAAATTCTTACTATGAAACCAAGAAGTACATTAGAGAGTTGGGCCTTAGTTATGAGAAAATTGATGCTTGTCCCAACGATTGTATGTTATATTGGAAAGACCATGCCGATGACTCTGAATGCTGCACTTGTGGTGAATCGAGATGAAAAATGAACTTAGATGGTCAAAAAAAGACGTCGAAGTCCAAATCTCAAAATGTGTCGCAAAAAGTCTTGCGCTATTTTCCACTTAAACAACGACTTCAACGGTTGTTTATGTCATCTAAAATTGTGTCCTTCATGAGGTGGCATGAGGAGTCCCGCACTAAAGATACACTTCTAAGGCATCCAGCAGACTCTCCGGCTTGGAAGAATTTCGATCATCTAAATGGTCATTTTGCGTCAGATCCTTGTAATGTTATGCTCGGCTTAGCTGCTGATGGATTTAACCCATTCAGGACATTAAGTGTTGTACATAGTACATGGCCGGTTGTCTTAACACCGTATAATCTACCGCCATGGATGTGCATGAAACAATCTTATATGTTTCTGACATTACTGATTCCTGGACCTTCAGCCCCAGGAAATGATATTGACATCTATCTCCAACCCCTAATTGAGGAATTGAAAGATCTTTGGGAGAATGGTGTGGAAACTTACGATGTGTCTAAAAAGGAGAATTTTAATATGCGGGCTATGGTTTTATGGACTATAAGTGATATTCCTGGCTATGCTAATCTGTCAGGCTGGAGTACTAAAGGCCAATTTGCATGTCCTTCTTGTCATAAGTAAACTAACTCTAAATGGCTGAAACATGGTAGAAAATTTTGTTATATGGGTCACCGACGTTTCTTGCCGCATGGCCATGTGTTTCGGTGCCAGAAAAGATCTTTTGACAATAATCAAAACTTCAGGGTTGCGCCCAGACCACTTTCTGGGTCAGAAGTTTTGAATGAATTAGAAGGACATGATATTACATATGGCAAAAAGTCTACAAAATTGCCGCTGCCGCATGGTTGGAAGAAGAGAAGCATTTTTTTTAGTTGCCATATAGGAAAGATAATCTTTTGCGTCACAATCTTGATGTTATGCATATCGAGAAAAATATTTGTGACAACATACTTGGGACCTTATTAAATATTGGCATCAAGTCAAGAGATAATCTTAATGCTCGTCGGGACTTGCAACTGATAGGTATAAGGCAAGAGCTTCATCCAATCGAGCAAGGCCATCACAGGACTTATATCCCCCCAATAAGGTTCACATTGGATAAGAATCAAAAGAAAATTATATTCAGGATACTAAAGAAGGTTAAGGTTCCAGATGGCTATGCTGCTAACATATCAAGATGTGTAGATATGAAGCAACTCAAAATCTCTAGACTGAAAAGTCACGATTGTCATATTCTAATGCATCAATTGGTCCCATTAGCGATCAAAAAAGTGTTGCCGAAGGAAATCAGTATTCCCATACTTGAGTTAAGTTCATTCTTCAGGCAGTTGTGTTCAAAAGTTTGTCGGGTATAGGACCTTGATCAATTGGAAAGAAGAGTTGCATTGACACTCTGCCAGTTGGAATGAAATTTTCCCCCATCATTATTTGACGTGATGCTTCATTTGGTTATACATTTAGCAGCAGAGGTGAAAATGGGCGGGCCAGTCCAATATCGTTGGATGTATTTTGTTGAAAGGTACATAGAAGTTATTTGATTTTCTTTTATAGACCACATAAGTCCTCACTTTTATTTAAATATAATTAAAATAAATTTGTAGGTTCTTACTTACTTTGAAGAGCTACATGCGAAATAGAAGTCAGCCGGAAGAATCTATAGCTGAGGGCTACATAGCTGAAGAGTGCGCAACATTTTGCTCGAGATATTTTGATACTATTGAGACAAAACTTAATCGTTGAGCGAGGAATGATGATGAATGTGGGGCTGACCCAACAGTTTCTTCTAGTATTTTTCCAAGGATTGGTCGAGCACTAGATGAAGGGGAATTTTTCACAATGGATAACGATATGTTATCTAAGGCACATCAATATATATTAAATAACTGTGATGAGGTGAAGCCTTTCATCGAGTACGTTCTAATATAATATCTAGCGCTACAAAATTCATTTATGGAATGAATCATTTTTGCAACTTACTGTAGTACTATTATTTGCAGGAGACATCTTTCTCTAATGAACTGCCTATATCCTTGTGCTTCTCCTCGTTTCATCAAAAGTAAACATAATGAAAAATTTCCTAGTTGGTTTGCAGAAGAAGTAAGTTATCCCCCAAAAGTTTATTCATGTTGGGATTAATATTAAGAATTTTTTGTTCTTATAGAAAAAATAATTCAGCAATATATTTAATTTGTAGGTTTACCGGGAAGATAATGCTCATGAATTTGCTATTGATGAGGACGTAAAAGTTCTATCCTATTTTCCGAACAATGTTGCCAGAAGGTTTCAGGGTTTCTTAATAAATGGTTATGAATTTCACACCAAAAGTCTCGAAGAAACAAGAAAGCGACAAAATAGTGGCGTAATGGCAACAACAATAACACAAAGCTTTGCTAGTGCAATGGATAAGAATCCCATTGATGGTGATGTTAACTATTACGGTGTCATACAAGATATTATTGAGGTTGATTATTGGGTGGATAAAAAGATTGTGTTGTTCGGATGTGATTGGGTGTCCAATGGCAGAGGATTAAAACATGATGAACTTGGGTTTACATTAGTAAATTTTTCCAAGAGAATGAGAGATGATGAACCATTTATAATGGCATCTCAAGCGGAACAAGTATTTTACGTTGAAGATCCCACAGATGAAGGTTGGCATGTTATGGTAAAAATAGTACCAAGGGATTATTATAATATGAAGGACGAAGTATTAGGAGATAATGAAGATCCAATTTTAGAAAGTCAAGTACACATTAGTGGAGTTTTTGACAATATTTTGCAGAGCGACAATGATAATGTCCCTTGGATTAGCACTAACAATAATGGGGCAGTTATATATGAAGCGTTAGGTACTGTCATGGGTGAGCAAGCCGACGAAGATTATAATGGGGTCAATACTTACCTCGCCTGATGACGTCCCATGATATCTCATTTACTACATTTTTTTTTTTTGCAATGTGTAGGACATTATCATTTTTTTTATGCAATCAGGTATGATGCTTTTTTATTGAAGTGAAACTGTAAAAGTTTTTACAAAGCATTATTTATCTCTTATTTTCCCTTCTCTCTCTCTCTCTCTCTCTCTCTCTTCCATTCATCATGTCTCATCTCCAGTTTGTTGCAAGCTTCACTACCTTTATAGAGTGGCTTACTTTCCTTACTGCCCAAGCCAACTTTGATCAAAACCAGCTAATCATAAAGGAGAGCAAAACAAATTTATGAACCAGAGTGAAAGAATCCGAGTTGCCACAACATTGCAGTAATTAATTACAAGAGATAGGAAGATTGAATTTTTTACAAATTTTTAAAAAAAACTACATAAAATTAGAAGCTAGAGCAAGATATTTGACTTTCTAAGAATTAATAATTTCTTGATTTTAGTTAGTATTTTATCAACAAGTTGGTAGACTATACAGTCTAATTCAGATGTGGCGTACTCCTCGCAAGACTACTCTCTTGAAAAATTCTCCTCATGGAGGATTTAGTTCTCAACGGCGTGGTGTACTTCCATCGTCACTCTAGGCTAAGCCTCCCCAAAATTTGAAATCTCAATTTGCTCCAGCTTCTGCGAGCAAATCTCAACATGGTCCAAGCCCGCTTGCTAATGTTGATCCTCCATGTTCTAACTCTTCTCCTGATGCTAGATCTCGAGCTGACCCCGCACATGTAGATGTGTCCATACCCGGTAAGTATAGCTCTTATTAGTCAAATATTATTTTTTTGAGTGTAAAGATTTGTATCTATTTTACTTCCATCCTGACATGTTATTCTTTTCCAGGCTGCAAATTTACAAGTGCCAGGCATCAACATTTTTTGGAAAGCAAACCATTACTTATGCTTTGTCTAAAAATAAATTCATGTGATTGCTGTAGAGATATGTAATTACAGAATAAATCAAATATACTCATTTTATTTTTCTATCTAGTGCTATCATTTACCCATAGTTGTTTTGTCTCCAATGCAGCTTATTTATCTTTCTTAAGCATGAAGTTGAGTAAAAATATGTGCATAATATGTTCATTCTGTTCTATTCTTATCAAGTGATGATCATTTTGTACATGATCATTCTGTTCTATTCTTATCAACAGCTTATTTTTCTTATTCATGTACATGATGATCATTCTATTCTATTCTTATCAAGTGATGAATCATAATATGTGCTTCACCTAGACACTAACTAAGGTTGTTCTTTGCAGTTGAGACTATGTTGATTAACCACAGGATCTTCTAACTCTTCTCCTTATTTGCATTTTTTTGTTGACATGTATGTATGATAACTAAAGCAAAGAAGAGGAAAAGAGGGCCAACAATATGCAAGGATATTTGGGGGCAACCTAAAGGTGTTCGAACTCATGTTTTTCTCAATGATAAGGGACAACCGAATGGTCCAACTGCAAAAAAGTTGACTCAATTTTTAGGCGTGATGGTTAGAATTGGGGCATATGCACCTCTCAACTATAGTGACTGGAGGCTCATGCCAGACCATTTTAAAGTTAACATGTGGAAGATGATCTAGGTAAAAATTGATATATGGTGGAATGCTATTAATACAGTGGCTAATGTTGTCTCAAATTAAATTGTTTTTCTTTCTTACCATATTTATAACTTGATTTTCCTATTGTAGGAAAAGTTTGATATCGAGATACTAGCAGAAAGCTGGGTCATGAAGTCATTAGACAAAAAGTGGAGAGCCTTTAAGTCAAAAGTGAAGAAATTGTGGGAAAAGGGGGAGCGTGACTCCAGAATTATTGATGATCAATTTAATTGGCTCAAAACCTTTTGGGAGTCTGAGAAATCAGCGGTTGTACTTGTATTCATTTTTATCAAGTAATAGTTTACTTATATTCTTACAATTAATTAACATGCTATATTTCTTTTCATATTTCAACAACGAGAAGAAGTGGGTAGAGAAAATAGCAAGAAGAAGTCATCACATGCTGCAGGAACAAAAAATTTTGCTGTTATACTGGAAGAAATGGTATAATATTATTTTTTATTTATATTAATATTTAATTCTAGAAGTAAACAGGAGATCTCTATTTTAGAAGTAAACAGAGAGCTGTATTCTAGAAGTAAGCAAACCTTTAAGAGTTTTGCTATTTTTTATGGGTAAACAGAGAGTTGCTAACCCCGATGGAGCATCACCAACTCCAACCCAAGTGTACATTAAAGTGCATACTAGAAGGGATGGCAATCCACTTAATGAAGAGTCTGCAGCAAACATTGTATCAGATTTATATTTTATTTATATTTAATTCTAATATTCGGTCTAAAATAGAGACATTCTTTTATAGATATATTACTTGAAGCCTTACTTATTATTTATTTATTGTGTTTCATTTGTGAATGTAGGAAAAACTGAAAGATGCTATTCATATTCAAGGAAAGGATGATAAACCTGCGGCAGATGACATATTTGCTCGAACTTTGGGAGAAGATAAGGGTTCATATGTGCGCACTTATGGCTTAGGCCCATCTGCTTCAGATTTGTGGGGTCTGAAACAACGTCGGTTTTCTTTAATGAAGATGGCCTTAGAGAGCAAAAAACTATCAGAAGAAATAGTGCACAAATTGGAGGAAGAAATGAGCCAAATGAAAGTTAAGATGGACATGCTAACATCATTTATTCAAACCAAGTGCTCAGATATGAACTTAGATCATTTGGAAAACACAGCGAATGAGGTAATTTATGATACTTGTGTTCATTCAACAAATTAGAATTGTGTTGTTCATTCAACAAATTAGAATGCAACACCTTCATAAGATGACCAACTTATAACAATATATATCAGGTTCATGTAACTTCTACAACTCCTGTAACATCTACAACTCCTACCGATTCACCACGAGCTGATCACCAATGCCAACTTCACTCAGTATGGTACCATTTTTAATTGTTTGTATAAGTGTTTGAAAATTATTAAATGTAAAACTACTAATTCATTTAATGCAGGAACAAATCTTGAATGAGGAGAACAACAATTTGAGTGGCTATGTGGATCAGGTAAATAGTTTAGGTAGTGATTGTTTTTTCATTATAATTTTTTTTTCAGTTATGAAAAGTTAAGAAAGTATTATTATTATTTTCAGTTATGCAGGAACCACAATGATGATTTTGACATTTTTAATCAAGTAAGTATTATTATTATTATTCTTACTATAAATGCACTTATAATACATTTTTATTTTTTTTTACCATTGTTACTTTATTTAGTTGGATGAGGGAAGTCGTGCAATGATTCAGAAGCTCTTACCGTAGGTGCAAGTTGGAAAATTTCAAGACAACCAATCCAAGACTGTAGGATGAATTACATTGCCTTAGTCATTTTATGATTTATCTAAAATGAATCTATATGAATGTAGATAATTTTATAGTTAATTGAAGGAGTAAATGTTGTGATAGGATGAAGATACTATTTTCCTAGTTAGTCTTGTGCATCCTGGCGATCTTGCGGCAAGAGGAACATTAATCACTAAGGATCCATCAGCTACAGTGACAGGCCAATCCTTAGGAAATGGTTATTCAGCAATATTTGTGGAAGTTGCAATGAGGAACGGTGAACCCATAGTTCGACCCTATGACAACTATAGTACAATTGGAGATGTGATTGGAAGAACTATTGCATGGCCCTCTTGTTTTGTAAGTTACATATCTTTTATATGCAACATATGGAATGTAAAACTTGATGGCTAGCTGGGGTATATACTCCTTTAGGATGATTAAATTTATTTAGTACATTTTGCAAAAGCATCTTAGACATGAAAGAATATCTTATCATTAATTACATCATAAAAATCACCTACTTTTGTTTATAACCATGGAAGGTAATTTTCTATTTCCTTATTTTAGTATAAAATTAAATGTTAGTTTATTTTCAGAGGTTTTAGAATTATGATAGCTTTGTTTGGGCATAAATTTTTTTGTTAGTTTCATGGTTCATGTTAGAGTGTCCTAATCTGTAGCCTCATGGAGTACTTTTTTTTATTTCCTTATTAGTTCACTATAATAGAAAATTATAACAGAATTAGAATTATGATTTCACCTACTTTTTTTTTTGTTAGTTTCATGGTTCATGTTGATATATGTTTGAAATTAGAGTCATATCATCTTGTTGAAGTTTTTGTTTCTAGTAAAGTTTTATTTGTGGCTGATCGATGTCTCTTTCTCGGCACTATAACATAATTTTTCTCCAATAGTAGACTACAATTAAAGTTTTGTTTTTGTTTCTACTTAAGATTTTGTTTCATGGCACTCCCAAAATCAGGTTATTGGTTGAAGATATGGGAAGAGAAATCAGTGAGGTATAGCAGATTATGGGGGGTGACTCTTCCGCTTTTGCATTATATAGCAGATTTAATTTATAGAGTTCTTTTGGCATATATACTACAAAGAAGTGATTGGAGTATATATCGACAAAAGCTCTTTAAACAAAGAATATACATCAACTATATATAGCCTGGTTTCTGGCTCTTATTGATTGTGTTATCTTTCTCTTCTCAATGTCTTCTTCTATTTCTAGTTGAAGTGTTCAGGTGTTTTTTCATCGCGCAGTAGAGGAGTGAGATTGTGTTCTTCATAGCAGTAAATAACTACTTTTACTATTCTTGATGTATATTGCTAGCCATCAGTGCGTAGTATGAATACGAGATCTGGCTAGTGGGTGTCTAGACTGCGTTCTTCTGTTATGAATAACTCTATATGACATAGCCAGAGGAGTTTGTATCCTCGGTTGGACCGAGTAAGGTATGCGAGTTGCAGATGTCCATTTATTGACTACAGCTAGTATCGAAGAGTTGAAATATCTATTTTGATGAGATAGTCAAAAGGGTTTTGATTTTATCAAAAATGTGAATGAACCTTGTGTAGACAATGTGTTTAGTGGGAGTGTAGTCATATTGAATGACATACTCATGGGAAAAGCGTTCTTATGCTCCAGTTATTTCCCATATTGATTATCTATGGTACATCTGGGAAAGGCCTCCTATATGCTTGACATTAGGATCTATGTGGATAGGTTTGAAAAGGATACCTCATTACCCCAGCCCATGTACGTTGATATAGTATTAAAAGAGTTTTAGCATCAAAGGCACTAAAAGAGGTTACTAGGAGTGTTGCTCAAAGTTAAGGAACTAAGATCCCATGAAGATTATTGCTTTTCTTAAAAGGCGATATCACCTCATCGTTGGAAAGAGGTGATGACTGAAAGACATTGATGTAGATTAAACTTATTATCACTGTAGCAGATTCGATCACCACTGAAATTTGGTATACATATACTAGGATGATTGGCTAAAGTGCAAGTGGGAGATTCAAAGGAATAGTGCCCTTGAGCCAATCACATGTCGATGTGTTTAGGGACTATTCAAGGGTAATCAACTTAATGAGATAACTTTTTGATCATACGCTGCATCTTTATTCATAAATATTGTGACGAACCCCATGAACCCGGGCAAATGATTCCAAGGCCATGATGAGATTATGCCAGTGAGACTTGGAATCCATATGCCCATGTTCTAGATGTTCCTAGTCGTAGGATCACCAATTAGGGGATTAGTGATTTTGGATAGGCTAGCGCACTTGGTACATGCCCTATACGATAGGGGTAGCTGATCTCATAGTTACCTATGAGCCTTCCTTAATGTAGTGCAGGTGCTCATTAGGGAATGAGTTCACTTAACAAACCTGTATGAGGAACACAAAATGGAATCCATACATGAGTTTCAGTAGGATGTTCCTCGTGTGATAGTAGGTGCAAGCAGTCATTGGACCTAAGGTTATCATGGTTACCTTGTGAGTGATGACCCATTGCTTTGGTTCTATCCCTACATGGACCTAAGCGTCATGTGCCGGGTATTACTGGGCATGGGGAAGCATTCATGGAGGTAGGTGAGCAACCAACATGGAATCAGTTACTCCTAATAAGAGGAGATAATGTCCTATGTGTCCCTATAAGTACCGACTCGGGAATCTCTGGCCAAAGTAGACATGAAGGTCAGGAAGACATTTCTGACATTTCATAATTGAGACGACATCTTGGTGGGTGGAATACATATGAATTGGTATTAGTGTTTGACACTTCTTCCATACCCCAATCGTATTCAATAAATTATAATTGAGTGACTTTGTTGCACGGTAACTAATCACCAAAGGGTGTTGCTAGATTGAACCTCACACTATCGTGGTAGTCATGATACGTTGCTAGACAATAATCTTGACTTGCGAGTGGAGTCTCTCACGACTACACTAAAGGGGTTTAGTGGTCGCTCGTAAGATTCGAATAGAAGTTGTTCTATAGGATCCAACTCTCCGTTATGCACAACTCACTACTGGCTTAGTGTGGGGCCCAAAGGTGCACACACGACAGGTTAACCTCGTAACGGACCTTATGAGGTAAAGTCCGAATGCGGTCCTATATGTAGGCGAAATGGCGACACTAGAGCGGGGGTGAATAGTGTGTTTACTAAATAATTAGCCTAAATTCGATTTTAATCATTTCTTGATCAGTTTAGATAATTTGTAATTTAATGATTGGGTGCGAAAGCAGTAAATAATTAAGCAATTAAAAACAAATAATAACGCAATGCAAACACGTTAATTTATAGTGGTTCAGCCCCAATGCCTACTCCACTACCTAAGCACCCCGATTAGGATTTCCAAACTAGCTTTACTAGATTAATACTCGTTTCCCTTACACAGAGGACTTTGACTCGAAGAGTCTCACTCTCGACCTAAGGTACTTCCACACCTGGAAGTCTCGACCTTCTTATCGAGAGCACTCTTCCACCTCAACCCTAAGGGACAACTTGACTAATCCTAGTAACAACTAATTTTACATAAGTGGCTTTACACCTAACACCAAGTAACCACTTATACCCACATGACCTAACAGCCTAGGTCTTACAAACTCAACTTCAAAGAAACGATAAATTAACAGTTAAAAATACAAGTGAAAAGAGCTTAAGATAAAACCAAGATTATCTACTATTTTCCAAGCCTTCTAGCCTCCAACTCGCTAGTGAATGTGCTTTGAGTCGAAGCAGAGTTGAGCAGTAGTTGGCGCTTGAAGACGAACTCGACAGAAGAACAGAGCGCGCTGCAATCGATCTTTGGAAGGCTTAAATCCCTTCTTAAATGCTCAATAAAATCTGTAAGATTAAGGGAAGAAGTTTAAAAGAAGTAGATGAAGGTATATTTATACCCTCACGAAGAAACGATAGCTCAACGGATAGTTTTCAACGGTCGTTCGATCGGCCAATCGATCGGTCATTCGATCAACGCATTTTCTCTCTAGTACTGCATTCAGTCGACCAGTCGGTCGACCGACGCAAGATTCTTCGATCTCGCATTCAGTCAACCAGTCGGTCGACCGACGCGATCTTGCGTCTTCAGCAAACGTAGGTCGGTCGACTGGTTGGTCGACCGATAGAGCTACTGCCCATTTTGGGCTTTGATCAGTCGACTGAAATGGTTGGTCGACCGAAATGGCTGGTGCCATTTTCCTTACCCTATTCGATCAACCGCCCGGTCGACCGAATTTAGGTTGAATTTTATTTTTTAGCCGATTTTCTTCCGCGCTTTGTTTTTGGGTTCCAGCTTTCTACAAGCATCATCTTGGAGAGCTTTCCATGTGATCTTTGAGCTCGTCCAATGCGACTTTGGTGCACATGTTGATCTTCGAGAAATTCTGTGATGAACCCGAGCACGACGATCAATGTCCTTCCAATTTTTGTTTTCTTTCTATATTTTCGATCGAGGACATTGAACCCTAATTGATATGGAACCTGAAATATGTTCTCAATGAAATCATTAGTCCCATGTTTGTTATCATCAAAACCGAGATTAAGACCGACGTTGAAAACCTAAAGCCAACACTATATGTCTACTAGCATCGACATGCTGCAACTCGATCATGGATCTTTGAGCTCGTCCAATGCGACTTTGGTGCACACGTTGATGTTCGAGAAATTCCACTATGAACCCGAGTGCGACGATCAATGTCCTTCCAATTTCTGATTTCTTCTGATATTTTCGATCGAGGACATAGAACGCTGATGGATAAGGAACCTGAAATATATTCTCAATGAAATCATTAGTCCCATGTTTGTTATCATCAAAACCGAGATTAAGACTAAGGTTGAAAACCTAAAGCCAACATTATATGTCTACTAGCATGGACATGCTGCAACTCGATCACGGATCTCGTTTACGGACATGATAGGAAAGATGTTTCCTATATGAACGAATGCACAAGAAAGAAGTTTCTCAGTAATCCTATATTGTAGGGCATCCCTAAATTGTAGGGATTGGCATATGATAATAATTTATGTCGTTGATTAAATTTAATTATGAATTAAATATTTAATCAACTACTTGATCAAGAATGTATTTAATTATGAATTAAATATAATATGATTTTGAATCAAATATACATGGTAGGAGAATTAGTTTCTAACCATGAGCCTAACAAATTAATTGTGAATTAATTTATTTGGATAAATCCTAATTAATAAGAATTTGATTTATGGAGATAACTCATAAAATTAATAGATATATGATTTATGAGGATAAATCATAATTCTATTAATTAATAGAAAATCAAATTATTTAGATAAATCTCTTTCCTATTGTTTAGGGGATTAGTTTATTTAGATAATTATCATTCTTGTTTATAGGCTCTTAATTTATGGAGATAAATTAAAATTTATATTTAATTAGATTTAATTAATTTTTAATTAATTATGAAGCCAATAAAATATAAATTATTTTTGGAGGCAAACCCAAGAACTTTGAATTCTAGGGAGAGAGTTTTTAGGAGGCCAGGTCTACTCTTGTAGCCGCCCCTACTCTCTATATATAGTGGCCGAACACCCCATAGGGAGGAGTTGGTTAATTAGTTCTTCATCTTCTTGGAGAAGATTAAGGATTTGATTCTTTAGAGGCTTATTGAAGAGAAAGGCTCCAAAGAACTCCTCCTCCTCCCCATTGGTGGCCGACCATCTACATCCTCCTTCCCCGGTTATCGCGAAGCCAACTTGAAGGTGTTCTCTTCTTGGTTGTGCCACAATCTTCATCTTCTTGGAGGAGTCCACGAGGACAGCGAGATATCTTCACCTCTTCTCTTTTGTTCCGATATTTTGTCATCCTCTCTCCTCTCCTCTTTGGTGCCTGGTTCTTGGTGGAAGGGCTGGCATTGCCTTGGTGGATTTTGGGATTGATAAAGCTTCTCCGTTGAGCCACAACGAGCCCCGGTGTTCGCTGCCCGTACTATTGTGAGGTACTTGGTGTGGACTATTGTTGGAGGACGTGCACGTGTGTGTCTCAAAATGGGGATAGGATCTGCCGTACATTCTTGGTTTGAGGTTTATCATCTCCTTCTTCTGCGATGTTGAATTCCTTATTATTGCTAAAGTAGATCGCTATTTTCGGGATGGTTTGAATTTTCCGCTACGTTTTCGAATCCCACCCCAACAAGAAGGGGGTGAATAGTATGTTAGATAAACTTTTTGCCTAATTTTGGTTTTATCGAATTCAGTCGTTTGTTATAACTTCGGCAATACACTAATTCGAATAGCAAGTGGAAGCAATAAATAAGACAATTAAACATAACCAAGAAAGCAATGTGCTGGAATAAGTAAATATAGAAATTAAGACGCAATCATAATAGGCAATGTAAACACGATCGATTTATAGTGGTTCGGCCCCAATGCCTACTCCACTACCTAAGCACACCGCTTAGTATTTCCGAACTAGTTATACTTGATTAATTAGTTTCCTTACAAAGAGGAATTTACACCGGAGAGTCTCCGCTCTCAAACTGAAGGCACTTCCACACCCGAAAGTATCCTGCCTTCCTATCATGAGCACTCTCCTACCTCAACCTAAGGACAACTCAACTAATCCTAGTCAACTACGTTTACACCGGTGGATTTAAGTCTTAACACCAAGGCAACCACCAACTCAATCAAACTAGCACTCTAGGTTTACACACTCAAGAAATACAATGAAATTAACAATAAAATACAACACTACATGGAGCAATAAATCAAAAAAAAAATACTTAGCTCCAAAAGAAACTCCCTAGTCCTCTTGATGCCCAAAGATGATGAATTGATGAAGCTTGAAGGCAAGATCAAGAATGTGTGGATCAAGGCTAGGGTTTTTGCAAGATTGGCTCAATGAAAGCTTAGAAGATGTAAAAGATGTCTCATATAGGCTAAAAAGTTGCTAAGGAAGGCTCTCATGGCTTGTATTTATAAGACATGAAGAGAAGGCAAGCAAACAGCCATCCCAACAGGCGTTTTCCAACCCGTTGGCGACGCCCGATCTCTGGCCTGATCGACCGACCGAGCGACCGGCCCATCGATCGGAGCCCTTTGTGCTTTCTAGGCTCCTTTCGGTCGACTGGCCTATCGATCAACCGTAGAGTACCAAAACTCTACCTATTGTACCTGTACTCTACATTGAGTTTCAGCTGGGTTCTTTCTTCGATTCGGGTTTCAAATTACGGGTTTTGTTCTTTAAGGGTCTTTGCATCATACTGAGGATTTTACAATTTATCTAGAGACCCTAAACTTAGACTCTATCTTCCTGATGAGTCCGAGCGCGTCGACCAATGTCCTTTCGATTTTTTGATTTCTTTGATATTTTAGATCGCGGAAGTCGAGCGCTAACCAACTTGGAACCTGAAAGTATTTCGTAATGAAAATATTAGTTTCATGCTTGTTATCATCAAAACCAAGATTAACACCAAGGTTGAAAACCTTTGGCCAACAATGTTCGAACATAAGATTTTTGGATCGGGAATCTATCACAATACATCTATATACAAAAGAATTCACAATAATATATTTTGTATGGAATTGTGAATGGGAGTCATGTGAAGTCGGGACATCGAGCAATCTTGTTGTCCATACTCATGGTGAATCTTCTAGTGTCGTTATTTCTTCTTTCAATCCACCTGATCCTTATAGAACAATGATTCTAGATAGTCTTGGTAGTCAATTCCATTTAAATGATAATATTGAGTTAGTTACTGAGACGTCAGTGCCATCAAATACTTCGACAGTTCAAGTCACTGAAGAACAACCTGTGATACAGATTGAATTGCTGAATAAGGAGGCTGTAGAATTTTATGAGATGTTGAAAGCTGTCAATGAACCTTTGTATGGTAATTTTCCTAAATATACAAGATTTTCGGCAATGACGCAACTCCTAAACATCAAGTCCGATTGTAATATAAGCGGGGTTACATTTGATTGGATTACAGGCTTTATCAATGGAATGCTACCTCCAGATAACAAGTTTGAGCCAACTTTTTATCAGCGGGGAACATCATGACTTGTAGCATGTTATAACAGTTATTTTGTTAATGGATATATATTTCACACACTTGAATATTCATCTACAAAGAAGACAATGAATGTCGGGGTCTGCGTCAAAGGGACAACGTATGTTGAATGTGATGTTGACTTTTACGAACTGTTGGAAGAAGTCATAAAATTACAATTATTCGAATGGAAATCAGTTGCCCTTTTTAAATGTCATTGGTTCGATACAAGCTATAGGGGCATGAGAGTTCATACAAAGTATAAACTTGTCGAGGTCAATTACAAATTGAAATTGGCTTCAATGAGCCATTTATATTGGCATCTCAAGCTGAATAAGTATATTATATGCAGTATCCATCTCGAAAGAAAGATAGGGCAAATTGGTATGTAATCTATAAGACTAAAGCCAGAGGAAAAATTGACCCGGTAACTGGAGAGAATGAGCCGACAAATGACTTCTATCCAGAAGAGGATCCTTCCAAAATTGAGCGAGTTAATCTAATACTCAAGGATGATAACACAAAGTTAGTTCAATTGGAAGTACAATATGTTGATGATGACGATAATGAAGTTGAGGAATGATAGAATGATGATAAGAGAGAAGAAGAAGAATTTAAAGATTTTGATACAATAGATCAAGAATAAGAGTATTACACCGATGATGATAATGACGATGATGAATAATTGTAAATGTGAAGTATATCTTCAATTATTAAATCTATCTATTAATCTATTATATGTAATCTAATTATACTCATATTTGACAGCTATGGTTCGAGAAGTGCGTGCCCGAGGAGGCATTCCTCGAAGCACTACACCCTCACAATTGCCACCTGCCACCCTTGTATCCATCGTCCCTTGTCTACACACACCATCCCCCAGGCTTTAGCCACCATCGACCCTTCGCCGAGACCCATCGATATCCCCTCACATGTACCCAATGTCCTTTCGCTGACACCTACTATTCCCCCACCTCCGTCCACCATCCCCCCACTTTCAGCCACCATCTCCGCACTTGATCCTGGAACCAGCCATCAACCTGATCTGACCACCATCCCTTCAACCAATCCAAGCACATGGACATAAAGACGTAGGCCACGAGGGCCTAATATAATTCTCCCTCCGCCACCCGAGGGAGAGTCACATTGACTAGTTACTGTGCATGAAAGAAGATAAGTAGATGCACTAATTATTCCTTATAATTTATTTATAATTCAATACATCATAATATAGAATTGTACTATATTTGGTGAGGGCTTGAGCAGGAGGACGATCTAACGATTTATGCACAGGGCATGGCCTACATGGTCTCTCGTGCCCCGTGAGCACATGGATTTATTATGGCGAGAGTTCTCGGTACATATATTTATTAAATTAATGTTATTGTTAAATATCAATAGGTAATAATAAATTTATTTTTTTTGTAGGCTCATTATACATGGTTGGAGGACGAGACCACTTTTGTAGAGAGTGCATGGGAGCGTGTTGCTCGCACTCGTTACAACGGGCTACAAACTGTGAAGAGACAGCTGGGGGTCACACACATTGGGGAGACTCAGGTATACGGCCCCGAGTGGATTCCTAGACCTGTGTGGGACTAGCTCATTGAGCGATGGGCCACGCTTGAGTGGCAGGAGGTCTCCCGGACTGCGTCGAGAAATTGCATGTCCAGGGGGGACGGTACGGGGGCACGCCACACTGGTGTCTCCGTGTCTTTTGTGGTGCGTGAGCGTCATATGATATGTATAATTTCCTTACTTTTAATTAAATTATATATTGTGTACAATGACACTAATGTATTTGTTTTCTAATGTTAGACATGGGTGGCGAAGGATGGCACCGTCCAACGCCCCTCGCTGATGGAGGAGTTTGAGCACACTCACCGTCGGCGACATGGGGTGGAGGAGTACATCGATAGCGGGGCCGCGATCATCGTTACAAGTATTATATCTATTTGATTTACGTAATTTTTATTTTTATTATATATATATATAGTATTTAAAATATAAACGTGTGTAGGAGACATACACGAGGACCGAGATCGAGCGCAAAGGAACATCACAGGGTGACTTTGACCCTGTAACATGGGTCGAGGCTGTAGGTGGCTGGGAGCACGGACAAGTTTATTGCTTTCAGACAGTGTCCATGCATGAGCCGTGTTAGGGCCACTTGGGGCACCGACCCCTCCCGTTGCAGCTGAGCGGCCCTCGACATCCCATACGCAGGACCATAGCCAGATACCGACCTTGGAGTTCGAGATTACACAGTGGAGACAGGCAATGGAGGAGTAGAGATGGATGAATGACAAGTTGAGATAGATGATGGATGCGCAAAGACAGATGATGGGGAACATATAGGCGCTCCTAACTTAGATTTCATCTCACTCCGGCAATCATATACCGATGAGGTTCAAGCCGTCCTCCTCGACCCAATCGACGCTCCCAACCCTATCGCTGTCGACTCCACCGCCTCCACCGTAGCCATGAGATATATTTTGGTTTATTGTATTTTGATTATATTTTGATACTTGTCAGACTCAGTTTGAGGCTTAGATACTTGTTTGTTGTTTACCTACTTTAAATTTGATATTTTGATACTTGTTTGCCTCCGTTTGAGGCTTATAGTTGTTTATATACTTGATAGCTATCTATATACTTTAGATTTGATATTTTGATACTTGTTTGCCTCCATTTGAGGCTTATAGTTGTTTATGTAGTTTAGTTTTGATATTTGATACTTGTTTGCCTCCATTTAAGGCTTAGATTGATGATATTTAAGTAAATCTTGTATGGTTGGTTGTACTTATATTCGTATGATGTTTTGTGGTTGTAAATTGTGATTGTAAATTATGGTTATAAATAGATTATATCGTGAGAATGTTGTTGTATACATGAATTTTGAAAATTTTGATTTTTTTTCAATTATAGGCTATAACGTCAGCGACGGCTTACCTACAGGTGACACTCACTAGGCAGTCGCTGAAATTGTATCGTAATTGGCTGATGGCTTCGGTAGCACCAAATATCACGATTGCTAACAAAATCACCGACGACTCTGAGCTACGGCAAATAGTTTAATTTTAATGACAACAGCCTAGGCCATCACTGATGTGTTTAAATTAGCGACAGCGCGTGCTATCGCTGATAATTACTTGGGACGGCCTCCCCCTACTGTCATAAATTATCAGAGACGCACACATGAGCAACGACTTTTTGCCACGGCGCGAGACGTCCATGATAGTCATCACCGACGGTTCAGCAACGGCACGAGCCATTGGTGACAGCGACACATCTAGTAGTGGAGCACCATTAAGGGCAGGAGGCTACCTAGGAGGTAGAACGAGATATGAGGGTAAACTACCCCTTTCTAGTTGAGGATTTGATAAGTCTCTAATAGCTTTTGCTAAAATTCGAGGATGAATTTTCCTTAAGGGGGGAAGATTGTAATACTCGCAATTTCAATGAAAATTTTATCTCTTGTTTTAGCGGGATATTCCGGAGGCGCGTCGGAGTGGGTCGAGCAAATTGTCAAAAGGTGTTGGCCGAAGGTTTTCAACCTTGGGAATAAGCTAGGTTTTGATGATAACAAATATGGAACTAATGATTTCATGGAGAATTATTTTCAGGTTCCATATCGATTAACACACGATGTCTATGATCAAAAATATCGAAGAAATTAGAAAATCGGAAGGACGTTGATCAACGCGCTCATATTCATCAGAAAGATTGAGTCTAGGTTTAGGGTGTCTAGATGCAAAGACACCTAAGGAACCAAACTAGTAATCCAAAACCTGAACCGAAGAAAGAACCCAACTGATACTAAATGAGAAAGTATAGGTACTATAGCCAAGTACCGGTACTTTGCGGCTGATCGACTGACGATCGACTGCCAAGGGTTCTAAAGCCACCGAAGGCCTTCGGTAGATGACCGGTCACTTGGGCGATCGACTGGCCATCGACCGACCACTGATCGGGCGGCGCCAACGGATAGAAAAACGCCCGTTGGGACGAGGTGTCTTGGCCTCTCTCTTCGTGGCTTATAAATACAATCCATGAGAGCCTTCCTTACCAACCCTTGAGCCTATTGAGACATCTTTTACACCGTTTAAACCTTCATTGCACCACTTCTTTTGTGTAACCCTAGTTTGATATCTCAACTCCTTGATATATAGCCTTCAAGCTTCGTCGATTCATCATGTTAAGGCATCAAGAGGACTAGGGAGTTTCTGTTGGAGCTAAGTATTTGTTGATTGATTTATTTGCTCCATTGTTTGTGTACATTATTGTTACTTACATTGTATTTGAGGTTGTGAAAACCTAGGTTGATAGCTCTTGTATGGTTGGTGGTTGCCTTGGTGTTAGGGCTTAATTCCAACAGTGTAAATGTAGTTTGCTATGATTAGTTGAGTTGTTCTTAAGGTTGAGGTGGGAGAGTGCTCTCGGTAGGAAGGAGGGATACTTCCACGTGTGGAAGTGCCTTCGGTTTAAGAGCGGAGATTTTCCGATGTAAATTAATCATTGTAAGGAAACTAATTAATCTAGTTAAACTAGTTTGGAAATCCTAAGTGGGGTGCTTAGGTAGTGGAGTAGACATTGGGGCCGAACCACTATAAATCTACTTGTGTTAGCATTGCATTCTTGGTCTTGTTTTATTGTCTTATTTATTGCTTCCACTTGCTATTCGAATTGGTGTATTGTCTACGTTATAAGAAATGATTAAAACCGATAAATCAAATTTAGGCAACAAGGTTAGATAACACACTATTCACCCCCCCCCTCTAGTGTAGGCCATTTCACCACCATTTGGTATCAGAGAGCGTGGGTCGTAGATTGAGATTTTACCATCTAGTCTTGATCTGAAAATAGCACTAGAGTTGGTAGCGTGTATACCACCTAGGTTCGGTGAGTCTAACTTTGGTCTTTGGAAGAGTAGAATATATACATTCCTAAAGACACAACATTTAGATGTGTTTAACATGGAAAAGATTCGATATATTGAACCTAAGGAAAACATGAATGCTTGGACCAAAGAACAAATTGATATGTTTTAGTTAAATGTTAAAGCTACGAATTGCATATTTTGTTCATTGGAAAATTGCATCTTTGAAAAGGTCATGCATTGCACTTCCACATTTGATATTTAGGCTAGTTTAAACATGCTATATGATTATGCCAAGAACGAAGAGATTGGCACTTCTAATGAAGGTAGTGATGACAATGGTCATTCACCTACCCCTAATCTTGCTTTTGATGCCCATGGCTCTTCTAGTCAAAGGAGTAGCTCCAAGAGCCGAAAAAGGAAGGTAGTGTGTCATGCATGCAAGGAAAAGGGGCACGTGAAGAAAAATTGCCCTTCCATGAAGAACAAGGCAAGGAAGAGGTCAAATGCTTCCACATCATCATCTCACTCAAGTGAAGCATCCTCTTGCAATGGCTATGAAGCTAATTCAAAAGACTCCCTCATGAATGCTAATGATGAGGTACACTTTTCTTATAGTCATGATAACAATAATGGTAGTATCAACTCATCCAGTTCTCATGACATGCTTTATGATGATGAATGTAAAAACATGTTTGCCTTGCTTGTTAAAAAAGATAAAGAAAACAAAAAAATGAAGAAAGAAAACTTAGTCTTAGATCTCACTTACATTATGTAAAATTAAAAAACGAGAAGCTAAAAATTAGTGTCTCTAATCCATGTCATGATGTTTTAAGTATTGACACTAAGGATTTGAAAAACAAAAATGACATTTTAAAGAATGAAAATAGCATGTTGAAAACTCAATTGCATGCTATTCATAAATCCATGAACGACTTAAAAAATAAGGTTATTTTTCTAAATAAGAAAGTTAATAATTTATCTAGTAATTCATCCTCTTAGCAAGCATGCTCATGCACATCATCATCTTTAAGTCAAGCATTCTAACATTAAACCTCACGAAAAGATTAATGGTCATTGCTTTTGTTGTGGTATCTTGCATTGAGTTACAAACTTGGTATTCCTCATTTCATTGCCTCATTGTTTCTTTTGTTTTTACATGCAGGTAAAAAGGATGAAGTGCAAGGATCAGCATTTTGGAAAAAATTATCTTATGTATTTTTGAAACTTTGAATCTTTGAAACAATATAAATATTTGAATAGCACAATGTATTTCGAAATTACTTGTATACAATGGTTTCTTATGTGTGTGGATTTTAATGATGTGTGATTTCAAAAATTATTTTTAAGATTTCGTGTGAATTATCAAATTACTTATATGTGATTTCATGATTTAAGGATTGATCAGGTACACAATAATGAGCAATTGGTAGATTATGTTGGTAATTCCAACGGATATACCAACAAAAATTATTTGTTGGTCATACCAACGCTAGCGAATATTGTTGGTATTACCGATAGATATGTATCCGTTGGTATTATCAACAGATATATATCCGTTGGTATTACCAACAGATATATTTCTGTTGGTAATATTGGCAGATATTTATCCGTTGGTAATACCAACAGAAACATATCTGTCGGTAATACCAACAAATATGTCTCCGTCGGTATTACAAACAAAATAAAATATCTGTTAGTAATACCGACAAATTAATTAAAATCTGTCGGTATTACCGAGGAGCCTTTTACCGATGGATTTTACCGATAGATACTCCATCGGTAACAATATTATCGACGAATTTGGTCCATTGGTGATACCCTGTTTTCTTGTAGTGTTGGCAGCTCCATCCAATGGGCATTTTTTTGCCCGATGGGGACTCTCGGTCGCATGCCAGTCGATCGTCGATTGACCAACTGTTCGACCGCGGCAATCTACCGCTTTTGGGCACACTTCGATCGACCGAATTGGCTACTGCCAATTTTTGGCTTCATTCAATCGACCGACCGGTCGACCAAACCTGGGCTAAGACTATTTCTTCGAGTTTTCTTCTTGCGCGCTTCGCTTCCGGGTTCCGTTACCAAGTCTTGACTTGGATAATATTACAATTTGGCTTGGGATATATACCTAGAGACATATTACATGAATTCTATTTCTAACTCTAGTTTTCTACTCGATCTATGACGGAGCCATTTTTGTCGGTTCTTGTTTTTCTCCGAACGAACTTCCCACGCATATTGTAACCTCAACCAGAGATCAAACACTTGATGAACTCATTAGAATAAGTTTGTTATCATCAAAATCAAGATGATGATCAAGGTTGAAAACCATAGGCCAACACATTGGTATTCACATGATTGTGGTATTCATTCCACATTCAGTTTGCATAGGTTGGTAGGCTTCAGAGTACGGACGTGTACTCTGGCCAAATTTTGGGGTGTGATAGATGTTCTTTAATATAATATTAAGAAAAATGTAAGTTACACAAAAATAGTTAATGCTATTGTTAAAATCAGATATAAAGAAAAACTGCACCAATTATGATTAAATAATATGATTAAGTTAGAAGACTAAATCTTAAAAATTCAACATGTAAATATATGCATATGAAAAATTTAATAAAATATCTATAATAATTATAATAATATATATTCTAGATTGGCAAATGTATGTTAATCCATGTTTGAACGATGATATTAGTCCCTTATGTCATTATGTGTGCATACTTTGCTTCAAAGTCTATCATTTATTGTGTTTATACAAAAATTAGATATCATAAATTTCAACTGAAAGCCTATAAAACACGTTCGTCGTATTAAAGGCTTGTTTTACGTTAACATGACTATTCTATATTTATATTACCCAAATAGAAGGATAATAAGTCACTGAAAATAGAAATAATCTTTTGACTAAAACACTTGATCAACATGGATGCAATGAGCTTTTTTCTAAGACTATTCACTATTTTTTTCTTCTTATCTATGTCATTGATTTCATCTCCAATAGTAGCGACTACTGAGATCGCTTCTACATCACCACTCTCGATATGATTTCAAAAATGTTTTTGATTTTGATTTTCGATCTCTTCGGACCTTGGTGGCTTATAACGGGCCTGAGGGACCTTACGGTTCTAACCCGTAGGCTCATTGTGACATTTCGATTTTCAACCAATAGGATGGGTTGGAGATCTTACTTTTCAAAAATTTATATTTTGAAATCGCTCGATTCATTTCGGACTCATGATAATTTACCTTGAAATGGATTTCAAACTATTTAACAAAGTGAACTCTGAAAATGATACTTGATTTTTCTCTTTGCTATTTGGTTTGGTTGCTTTCTAGTAGCTTTAGTTTCATTAAATCTACTAATGAAGTCTACTTATAAATTGAGAATGTTAATGAAAAGCTATGCTATCATGAAGAAAATTGGAAAGTAAATGAAAAGTTTGGGAAAAATTTGCTAGAATGATGTATGATTTTGTTTTTTCAAAAATCATATTATAATACTTGAATATTCATGCATTAATGATGTCTCTATACTCATGATTAATTTTGCATGATAGATCTATGAAATTTCATTAGTAGGTAAAATTTCGATACTTAGACAATTTCATGATGCTGATATTGAATAAAATTGGACTAGGATAAAATTCCTTATTAGAGACCTCATTTTGAATAAATAATTGTAAATATGTTTAGATACACATATGACATGATTCTAGGTGTTCAAACTTGAAAATTCATATGTAGATGAACAAATTCATTACTAGATCACTTTAGAGGACTTAAACTTGAAAAAGTTTGACCCTAGTCAACAAATCGACTTGGACACTTCATTTTAAGTCCAAACTTCATAAACATGTTTAGGAATAGGTAATGATAACATGCCAACGTTCAAATTTTCAATTTGTAAGCGTAATGAGGCATTTTCTGTCACGTCCCAAAAACCAAGTCATGCGACCGACCGGACTGGGGACAAGCACCCCGAAGCCTAGACCACATAACCACATCATGCATGTGAAATATCAACTCAGATTAACACAAACACAAATATTCAATTATAGAAGGTAGCAATCCACATACTAGACCAAATGCATAAAGCTACATAACTAAGGTTCAAGTGTTAATACTATACAAGGTTCACATGCTCGAAAACAAACTACATGACTCGACCAAGACTCGACTACACCAACGGGTTTCACAAGATCGCCAGCAGAGTCTGCCGCCACCAACCGCGCCATACGTCAATGATCACTCTACAAAACAAGGCCAAGAAAAGAATAGTGAGTTCAAAACAACTCAGTGAGTGGCCGTTCGGCCATCACCAAGCTAAACCACATGAATAAATACATTAAATAATTTAATGCTCATTCAACTGATATGAAACATAACAATGATTTGCATTAGTCATCTCGTGCGCTACAAGCACCACTCGGCCCGATCCGGCCCAAATGAACCAACCTCAAAATAGTCGCCTACAACTCATAGGTTGCTCACTAGGCTGGCCACCCTAGCGAACTCCCTGCCTCGATCTCACTGAGCTAGGAAGGACCTTTAGTATCAGTGCCCAAAACATGGTCGGGATAGGCCCTCTGAATAATGCCACTCGGGTCAGTCGTCGGTGTGGCTCACCAACGTATATCTCGACCATGAATCAACTCGTGTGTACTGCACACCACTCGGCCATCACATGTACATCCACAAACATGCCCACTAAGTGGACTAATTTACATATCTATAAAGAGGTGGATTACTCGAGTAGATACGACATAATGTACATTTCTCAGTGCTCGCTCGGTAGCACCCGCTCGGCCACCACTCTGCCCAATTCATTATTCACCGCCATATCACCCACCGTTAACACCTCAATAGTTTACCTTACCATTTTCTATTCAATGGAATTTAACATCCGTGGCAGGTCGTCATGTAGCGAAAATGCCAACGTTCTGTCGAATAGTTTCCGCACGACGTACCTTTCCGTCACCGCCATTTCTCGTTCGAAATCTCATCCGAACTCGCAAATATTCCCAAACAAAGTAAAGGGATGCCATATCTGCCATATCTCATATTTCTATTTTACCCAAGCATCGCCGAAATTTCAGCCCACTATAGTGTGACATTCCCTCATTTTCATCCGAGAGCATATACTCTCTCGCGAGGGTGGAAATAACCAATTAACCTGATGTTCTTTTAGGTTCAACTAATAACATCCATGACAAGCCACGAGGTGACATCCCGGACTCGCAACTCGATCAATTCAACAAGCAAGCCGTAAATTTCAGCCTACTTTACCAGTCCGGTTACAGCACGTACACAATTGAACATCACTCGATATGGTACTCACAATTCATACAATATCTTGTACATAAAGATCGATATACTACACTGGCAGTTTACAGCATGTATAAAATGAATCTAGCGCGTATAGAAATAACTTCGGCATGTATATCTTACCACAACATCAATTTCAGCCTAACTTATCATACTATGAAAAATTCAGATTAAAGCGTATGATATACTCCACAAATTTTCTTATGAATGTATGCTAAGTGTTCATCAAACCATGTCATCTACGCATATAATTTCAGCATTTCAGTGTACTCACAATCTCAAGAATATAAGCTAGAACATGAACATTGGACTTGCTTGGCCTACAAATTGTGTTACTATTATCAAAATGTGTATGGTGCACTTTTGGAAGTCTTCAGAATCGATCAAGATAAAGATGTCAATTGTGAGAGCACCAAATATTTTCATGCTTAATGATAAATGTGATACCATGGGAAATGGTCATCATGGATCAGCATAAACCAGCATGAACAATGATTCCTTATGAATTTTCCATTTTTCCATAATTTTTTCTTATCTTGGATGTAATTTCTTATTAACCTGCCACCTTCTTGATTTATATTGCAACAATACTTTTTTAAAAGCAGTACCATAATCAAATATCTCATGTATGTTTCTTTGACCAAACAACACGGTCTTCCAAAAGTTATGCACTTTCTTAACCCAAATACAAAGATCAAATGTATTGACACCTGAAACATCCAAGTTCAATAGAACAATAGAAGTGCTCAAGGGCCAAAGCAGAGAAGCCCGAAAGATCTTCACACATGCATCCGAACAACAAGAATTTCTCCATTAAACAAAGTCCAGATTGGTCACAGTAAAAATAAGAACTCCAGCACTAAATCCAACAACTAAATAAAGCCCCGAATATTTATATATACACCACACAAACCAAACAAACAATAAAACTAGTTCATCCTCACCAAGATCATTCTAATATGCGTCCCACATTAAAATAGCAAAAACGACACGCAATCAAAAAGGGGAAACAAAATGGAGGGGGAAAAATAAATAGCGGCACCAGATTTGACTTCCACTAGAGCCAAGATCGACCCTTTCTCGAGAGAGAAATCAACATACTCAAACATAAACCTTCAAAAAAATCACAGATTCTGTAAATCTATCAGGAGGAAGAAACCCAATCTAACCACTCACTTGGGGAGGGAATCAAGGAGAAGAAGACGATGACGACGCCTCGCGATGACGGCAACCGGCGACGGCGAAGATCTGATCACAAGGGAGTAGCGCCTCCTCCCTCTTGTCTTGGGCGACGTTTGGCTCTTCCTAGAGCAGTCCCGTCGACCAAGGCCACATATGCAATTATATTATTTTTTTGAAATTTACCTATTTGCCCCTCTTGACTTAAGTGAACCATATATCGGTCTATACTCGTCCGAATCGAGTTCCAATCGGACCCCCGGACTCGACTCGAGTCCAACTCACATCAAATCTCCAAACCAACTTAAGTAACATAATTTTACTCACGCATAAGGTTTGTATTTTAATTTGCGCCTTCCAACGATTTACTCGGCCTCCTCCGACGCACATCTCGGCTTTGCCGTGGAAGCCAAAATAAATTAGTTAAAATTTTAAATTTTAATTATTTTTTTCGCGGGCATTACATTTTCTATTTTCAATGAGTCATTCAAATTTTGTAGATCTATATTTTTCTTTTCTAAGAAATTTTTATCATTTTCTAGAAGTTCAACCTTCATTCTTGACTCATTACAAGAAAGCAAAACATCATCATTATCTTGTTCTAGCATTTTATTTTCCTTTTTAAGTGCCTAGAATCTTTTTCTAACACTACTAAATTCTTCATACATATGCTCAATTTCATTTTCTAATTCTACTTGTGTAAAGATATTACCACCTATAGTAATAGTGGGTACCTCAATATCCTTCATCATGAAACAAAGGTTTGCATTCTCCCTTGAACTCTCTTCCCCACTTGAAGGTGGTGATGACTCGCTTACATCCCAAGTAGCCATTAGTGCTTTCTTCTTCATCCTTTTTCCTTTATCTGTCTTTGTGGATGATGAGGAGGTGAGCTTGGTCTTAGGACAATCGCTCTCCAAGTGTCCGGGATTGTTGCATTGGAAGCACATGATTCTATTTTTGCCCTTCTTCTTGTTGAGAGGCTTTCCCATTAGCTCCATCAACATCCGTCCGAGATGAATCATATCTTTGTGGTACTCGGATCCTTCATTCTCCGATGATGATGATGATGATGATGATGTCCTATCACCAAATGATGCTTTTAAGACAACATTCTTGCCTTTGGGGGCATCTTCCTCATCGGTCAGGAGGGAACCAATGAGTTCGGTGATCTTCATGGTGCCAAGACTCTTGGCCTCCATGATAGCAAACCCCTTTGGCTCCCATGCTTTGGGAAGTGATCGAAGAAACTTCCTCACTTTTTCTTCCTCTTGTATGACCCTTCCAAGGTTAGTTAAAGCATTGACAATATTTTGAAAATGGGTATACATTTGATCTATGTTCTCATGAGTATGCATTTTAAAGAGTTCATAGTCATGCATAAGCAAATTTATTTTGGACTCTTTAACTTGGGAAGTTCCCTCATGGGTAGTTTCTAAATCTTGCCAAATATCAAAAACAGATTTACAACATTATATTCTATTGAACTCATTTATAGATAAACCATAATGTAATGCATTCACTGCTTTGGCAATTGAATTAAACAATTTAATCTCTTCTCGAGACCAATCATCCATGTTCGTGGAGGGTAGCTCATAATTAACATGAATAGTTCTCCAAGCATCTAATCCTAGGGATTGCCAGAAAATACTCATCCTAGTTTTCCAATAGGGATAATTGTTTCCATCAAAAAGAGGTGGTGCATGAGTTGAAAACCCTTGACCTAGTGTGATACTAGAATCCATAAGTGTAGGTTAGATGGTTAAACCTATTTCAACAATCTTGCTCTCATACTAATTCTTGAGTGACTACCCACACTAGAAAGTGGGGTTGAATAGTGTTGGTTTAATTTTAACTTCAATTCAATTTTTTTTAAATCAATTTCGACTTCAACCGAAACTAAGTGCAACTAAATGATATTCGTTAGCAAGTATGAAAAGCAATTATAAGCAATCAAACAAGGCAATGCAAACACAAGAGATTATAGTGGTTCGGCCAACACCGCCTACTCTACTATCTTGGCTCCCCACCATGGATTTCTAACCAACTCCTTTATAGATAATGTGTTTCCCTTTGAATACAGTCGAGGACTCACTTCTCAACTCTTTGAGAATGCTTCACACCTATTCTCCTAGGCAAAACACAATTCTACAAAGGAAACCCTAAGTTATTTAACCTAGCACACCTAACAAGCTAACAATGGAAACCTAGTTTAGTAACAAGAAAAATAACAACAAATGAGCTAATAATTAAACCACACAAGTGAGCTCTGTTACAAAGTCTTCAAAGCCTCCAACTCGTGAAGATGTAGAGCTCGAAGTGAAGCCGGAGATGAGGCAAAAAGAATGCTTCGAGTTGATGAACGATCGTCGAAGCTTGCGCGATGAAATCCACTTGGGATGGCTCAAGAACACTCTAGGAGATCTTCAATGAATGGCTAAGAGGCTCTTAGAAGGCTGCTGAGGGGTATTTATAACTCTAGGAGAGCTTGCGCGATCACGCTACTCGACCCGGCTAGCTCCTGACTCGATGGGCTGCACCATGAGAAATTTTATATTGGGAAACCCCGGGTATTACAACCTTCCCCCCTTAAGGGAAATTCGTCCTCGGATTTTGTTGGGTTACAAGGACTTACCGACTCTTCAAACAAGGAAGGATAGCGCTCTCTCATGTCCCGCTCTACCTCCCAAGTGGCCTCTTGCCCGGAGTGGTGCTCCCACCTAACTTTTACCAAGGGAATCTCCTTGGACCTCAGCTTCCTGATCTGCCTGCCAAGTATCTCCACTGGCCTCTCCTCATACGAGACCGCCATGTCCACCACAACCACAATCGGCTCTATCACATGGGATTCATCCTTCACATACCTCCAGAGCATCGACACATGGAAAACTAGATGAACTCTGCTCAGACGAGGAGGCAAGGCTAGTTCGTAAGCCACCATGCCCCTTTGCTTGAGAATAGGGAAAGGCCCAATGAACCTAGGGATCAACTTTCCTTTCTTCCCAAATCGGAGCACGCCTTTCATAAGAGAAACCTTGAGGAATACCATGTCGCCCTTAGCAAACTCCAACTCTCTGGCTTTCTTATCGGTATACATTTTCTGGCGACTCTGAGCCACCAACAACCTTTCTTTTATCAACTGCACCTTCTTCACCGCCTCCTCAACCAAGTCCGGACCAACCAGGAGAGTCTCTCCTATCTCAAACTGGCCCACAGGAGACCTATACTGCCGCCCGTATAATGCCTCAAAGGGAGCCATGCCAATGCTACTGCGATAACTATTGTTGTAGGCGAACTCAATCAACTGCAGGTGTTTCTCCTAACTGCCTGCTAGGTCCAAAACACAGGCCCTCAGCATATCTTCCAAGGTTTGGATGGTTCTCTCAGACTGTGCGTCCGTCTGCGGATGGAAAGCCGTGTTGAAACGCACTTAAGTGCCCAAGGCATCTTGGAAGGACTACCAAAACCGGGCTGTGAACTGGGTACCTCGATCTGATATGATCATCACTAGGGGTACCATGGTAAGCCATAATCCTGTCTAGAAATAGTCGGGCGTACTGTTCCGCAGAAAAGGAAGTCTTCAATGGAATGAAGTGCGCAGTCTTGGTCAACCAGTCCACTACCACCCAAATGGAGTCAAAGTCGCCTTTTGACTTAGGCAACCCGGTCACCAGGTCCATGGTGATTTTCTCCCACTTCCACTCAAGCACTTCGAGGTTTTACAGCAGTCCCTCGAGCTTCAGATGTTCGGCCTTTACCTGCTGGCACACCAGACATTTGGATACAAACTCTGCTACCTCTCTTTTCATGCCCTTCCACTAGTAGTGCTGCCTTAAATCTCGGTACATTTTTGTGGCCCCCGGATGCATTGTATAAGTGGAACGATGACCTCACTCCAGGACTTGTCTGCGCACCACTGCCATATCTGGCACCACAATTCGATCTTTGAACCACAGCACACCCTCTCTGTCCAATCTGAACCCATTCTCTGCATCGCCTCTCTGCTCTAAGTCCTTCGTCAGCGCACAAAAGGCGTCCTCTCCCTGCGCGGCACGCAACATACCAACCAGTGTAGATTGTACCCGCAGGTGTGCCACCAGGGCAACTAAAGCTAACACTATCAAGGTTGTACCCCCATCCAGGCACAACTCCAGCTCTCGAGGTAAAGGCCTCTGCTTGATTTCCAGATGAGCCAAACTGCCCATGGATTTTCTGCTTAGAGTGTCTGCTACCACATTGGCTTTCCCCGGGTGGTACATAATGGTGCAGTCATAATCTTTTAGGAGCTCCAGCCACCTCCTCTGCCTGAGGTTCAACTCCTTTTGGGTAAGCAAGTACTACTCTTGTGATCCGTATAGATCTCGCAAGTCTCCCCGTACAGATAGTGCTGCCAGAACTTCAGTGCAAAAACCACCGCCGCTAGCTCTAGGTCATGCGTCGGATAGTTCTTTTCATAAACCTTCAGTTGACGGGACGCATAAGCTATGACTCTACCAAACTGCATCAAAACGCAGCCTAGGCTAACCCGAGAGGCATCACAGTAAACCACAAACCCTCCTGAGCCGGAAGGTACGGCCAATACGGGTGCCGACGTCAAGCATTCCTTGAGCTTCTGAAAGCTCGCCTCACACTTGCCATCCCAATCAAATTTGACCTTTTTCTGGGTCAACCGAGTCAAAGGGGCTGTAATCCTGGAGATCTTCTCTACGAACTTTTGATAGTACCCGGCCAACCCAAGAAAACTACAGACCTCAGTTACGTTGGTTGGCCGCCTCAACTTCTGCACCACCTCCACCTTTGCAGGGTAAACCCTTATCCCTTCCTTGGACACCACATGGCCCAAGAACCCCACACTTTCCAACTAGAATTTACACTTGGAGAATTTAGCAAAAAACCGGTGCTCTCTAAGGGTTTCCAGGATCATCCTCAAGTGTTCGGAGTGTTCCTCCTCACTCTTGGAGTATACCAAGATGTCGTCAATGAAGACAATCACAAAACCATCTAGGTACTCCTTGAATACCCTGTTCATCATGTCGATGAAGGCAGCAAGTGCATTGGTCAGGCCAAAAGACATCATTAGGAACTCGTAGTGTCCATAGCGAGTCCTGAAGGCAGTTATAGGTACATCGCAGTCTCGGATTCTCAGTCGGTGGTATCCGGACCTTAAGTCTATCTTCGAAAACCATCGTGCACCCTGCAGTTGGACAAATAAATCGTCTATCCTCAACAATGGATAACGATTCTTGACTGTCACCTTGCTCAGCTGCCTATAGTCGATGCACATGCACATCGACCCATCCTTCTTCTTCACGAAGAGTACCGGGGCACCCCACGGTGAGACACTCGGCCAGATGAAACCTAGGTCCACCATCTCCTGCAGTTGCACTTTCAGCTCCCTGAGTTTGGCTGGCGCCATCCTATAGGGTGGGATGGAGATCGACTTTACCCTGGGCTGCAGATTAATGTAGAAATCCACTTCCCTCCTGGGCGGCAATCCCGGCAGCTCCTCGGGAAATACATCGGGGAACTCGCAGACTACCTGAGTACCACTGATATCCCCTGCCGCATCTCCCTATTCCTCTGCCACAGATACAAAGGCTATAAAGGATTGGCACCCCCCCTGAAGTAGTTTACTAGCCTTAAGGGTTGAGATGACCCCAATCGGCTCGCTTCTTTCCTCTCCTTATAAGCTGAACTGTGGCAACCCGAGCTTGTTGAACATGACTGTCTTAGCCCTATACTCCAGCAACGCAAAGTGCTCTGCCAGCCAATCCATGCCGAGAAAGACATCAAGTTCAAGCATGGGCAGGAGTGTCAAATCTGCCCCCAACGCATGGCCGCAGATGATCACTTCGTAGTCTTGAAAAATTGATTTGGCTAAGATTGCCTCGCCCGTAGGCGTTGATACTAGAAATGGCCCATCGAGTAAAGAAGGTGTTGCAGGTAACTCAGCCGCAAGAATGGTGAGTTCAAAAGAACTCAGTGAGTGGTCGTTCGGCCATCACCAAGCTAAACCACATGAAAAAATACATTAAATAATTTAATGCTCATTCAACTGATATGAAACATAACAATGATTTGCATTAGTCATCTCGTGCGCTACATGCACCACTCGGCCCGATCCAGCCCAAATGATCCAACCTCAAAATAATCGCCTACAACTCGCAGGTTGCTCACTAGGCTGGCCACCCTAGCGAACTCCCTGCCTCGGGCTCACTGAGCTAGGAAGGACCTCTAGTATCAGTGCCCAAAACTCGGTCGGGAAAGGCCCTCCGAATAATGCCACTCGGGTCAGTCGTCGGCGTGGCTCACCGACGTATATCTCGACCCTGAATCAACTCGTGCGCACTGAACACCACTCGGCCATCACATGTACATCCACAAACATGCCCACTAAGTGGACTAATGTACATATCTATAAAGAGGTGGATTACTCGAGTAGATACGACATAACGTAGATTTCTCAGTGCTCGCTCAGTAGCACCCGCTCGGCCACCACTCTGCCCAATTCATTATTCACCGCCATATCACCCAACGTTAACACCTCAATAGTTTACCTTACCATTTTCTATTCAATGGAATTTAACATCTGTGGCAGGTCGTCATGTAGCGAAAATGCCAACATACTGTCGAATAGTTTTCGCACGACGTACCTTTCCGCCACCGCCATTTCTCGTTCGAAATCTCATCCGAACTCGCAAAAATTCCCAAACAAAGTAAAGGGATGCTATATCTGCCATATCTCAAATTTCTATTTTACGCAAGCATCGTGCAAATTTTAGCCTAGTATAGTGTGACTTTCCTTCATTTTCATCCGAGAGCTTATACTCTCTCGCGAGGGTGGAAATAACCAATTAACCTGTCGAATAATTTGCTGTATAAAGGCACTGGATTCTTCACCACAATACTGATTTCATTCTACAATCTGGTGACCCAAATTATCTCAGCAGTTGCCTCAGATAAAGCTCTTGATTGACTTTTTGCACTTGACCTACTAACTGTGCTTTATTTTTTGCATTTCCAGATAACTAATGTTGCACCAAACTTCACCAAATAATGATCTGCAAGTCATTCCACAACTTCCCCAGTCAGCATCACTATATCCTGTCACCAAATAAGGATTATCTACAGGGTAAAAGAGGCCCAAATCAGGTTCCTTTTTCAAATATTTTAATATCCTTATTGCTGCCATGAAATGTAATACCCGTGAAATTTATTAAATTTTGTGTATTGGCTTCAGCGGGATGAGCGCGATGCATAACGACGCGTGCATAGTTAATCGCAGTTGGGCGTGAATTGAGGTGAGACCCTCGCTCAACCTAAATTACTTAAATTAGAATTAAATTTGTGTCAAGTTCGAGTTGGGCTCGAGCCGAGTCCGAGAGTGCAATCAGAGATCGAATCCAACTCGTTTTGAGAAAGTTGGGTCAAGTTAAGTGATGAGGGGCAAATTCATAATTTGTGCAAAAAATAATAATTAGAGTCACTTGAGGCGTACGGCTCCAAGGAAGAGCGACACGCTACCCAATGAGGCAAGAGGGAGAGGGTTGATCCGGAGAAGAAATCGGCCGGAGATCGGAGCCTTGCATGATTGGATTCGACGCAGTTCTTCTTCATCGTCTTCCTTGTCCTTATCCCAATCCTAGGTGAGTAGTTTTGGGGCTAATTTTCATTGGGATTAATGGATTTTGTAGAGAAGAAGATTCTGGGTTTTTCTTTGAAATTTGTTGTTTCGATCAGTTTTGATTCGGTAATCATGATTCAATAATCTCTACCTGTTGAGTCCTTTGGTGTATGTTCTTGTGAAATGAGGACCGATTTGTGGAGAATATAATATCCACACATGTGTTTCTTTAAAATGTTGACTTCTTTTGTTCTACGAACGTGTACGGAACCACATGTACATCATAGATTTACTGCAATAGCAACAAATCTTACTAAGTGCTTATGTGTTAGTGCAAATTTCTGAACCTGGGTGCAGTAGTTTTCTATGGACACGAAAGAAATAAATGAGTGGAAATTTATCTATACATATAATCTTGTTTATAGCAGAAATTTCCGGCTGTACTGTAGGGTGTTAAAGCTGAAATTTTATATGTTACGATGCTGAAATTACCTAGTTAAGTGATGCTGAAATTGATGTATATAAATGTGCAAAAATTTTATTGAATTGAGATGTATATGTATGCTGAATATGGTAGTTCAAACACTACAACACAATTAGGCTATAGAAACACATAATTAGAGACTAATTAGAGTTTTTGTTTCTAATTCTTCCCATTAGAAACTAATAAAGAATATGTCTCAATAGTTAATTTTATTTGTCTCTAATACTTCACTTTTAGATGTTAATTGTTAATTAGTCCCTTTATGATATGTATTATTTGCCTCTATTGTATTGAATAAAAATATTTTTTATATTTAAATTTAAATAATAATAATAATAATAATATTTAAACGTAATATTTAACATAAATGATAAATTTACCATTACAATAAATTTAACATAATATTTCACATAATTTTAATTTTAATTTTAATTTTTAAATCATAAATTTAACTTAAATAATAAATTTATCTATACATTTTTTACTTTTGATTAGTTAAATATTATGTCTCTTATTATTTCCATTACATATTAATAATATATAGATAGTCAACACTTGTCCTAGTTAATATTAATCTTACTTTAACTTTAAATGAGGCAATCTTACCCTAACTTTATTTCAATTACATATTAACTGGCAAGTATCAATCTTACCCTAACTTTATTACCCTAACTTTACACGTGGCAAGTATAAATCTCTAATTTATAATCAATTTATTGCCGCTGGTTCTCTCTATTGCCACTTTGTTAGGTTATTTTTCAAAAAAAATACCCTGTTCCCTGATCTCTCCCTCATTTACACTTAAAACTAAAATCCTACCCTGTTACTTCCCATTGTCTGCGCCTATGTTGACCCCAATCTCTCCCTCCCGTCTCCTATGTTGTCCGCAACTTCCGTGAGACCGTGACTGATCCCAATCTCTCCCTCGGCGGAATCTGGTTCGCGACTCCCCATCTCCATTGTCTACTTCCCGTCGCCAGGATTGGATATCCATTCTCCATCTACACGTCGGCCTACTTGGTTCTCCATCTCCTCGCTGGTATTGAATCTCGCCTTCCCAAGTTTTTCGCTGCTACTTGTTATTGCTAAAAACTCCACATCTATCGGATCTCCATTCTACCAATTTTTCGCCTTCCCAAGTTTTTCACCTATATTGATCTCCATTCTAAGTTTCCGCTGCTTCTTCATCTATGGGTTTTGGATATGTTCCTTTCCGCACCTTTTTCTCACCCTTTTTATAATTGCATGTGATGCTCCTTTACTCTTCCGTTGCATGAACAAGGTTACAATTAACAGGCAAGTTAATTGTGAGAAGAAGACGTTATTGTCTTTGTTTTGCTTCTGTTGTACCAAACTCATAAGAGGTATTTGAATATTGCTCTTTCTTATTGGCTCATAACATGAATATTCCTCTTCTAAGTATAATATGATAGAAGAATATTGCTTATGTTGTTTTCTATCAATGATTAGCTTATTATTAGCAATGCAGCACCTTATTATATTGTCCCTTATTATTAGCATTGCCAGTGCCTTATTATATTTTCCTACTGAGACAACCTTAAATTTTAGGACATTATGAAGGCACTGTTTATTTCTGCACTAATTGTCCTCTTGTTCTTTTGACAATTGTTATCCACAAGAAAAACACACAGCAGCTAACCAAATTATTTGATTAGGTATTAGAAACCTTTAGTCTTTTATTGTAATGGTAAGAATACTGGATAAGCAGTTGGAGCATAGCAGAAAAGATGACAAGTGCTAGAACTTTTGCTTTTTAAACTTCATTTGTTGGTAGAAAAAATATGAGATTTTCTTACTCTATGTTAAACAGTGGAAGATTATTAAATGAAGGAAAGAAAAGAAAGTTGATATTAGATATTCATGAAAAGCTGTTAAGACATTAAGAAAATTGATAGTAGACAATCACGAAAACCTGTTAAAACATTTGCCTCTCGTACAACGGTGTACAACGGTACAAGTTACCTTTTACCTGCTTAGTTGCACTGCCATTCTCCTTTGCCATATTAAGTTGATTTTAGATACAGCCAGGGGAATGTCCATGTCAATAAAGCATCTGTCTTAAAATAATCCGTTGGTCCAGGAACTCTATCCAGGTTGTCAAAGTCATTCGAAGTTTTCCTTCATCATCCAATTATTCCTCATTAAATGTGTTGGGAAGTGGTCTAATAAATCATTTACAATGTTGCTTGAGTTACTGAGAGAAGTACTTCCAGAAGGTGATACAATGCCAAATTCTTACTATGAAACCAAGAAGTACATTAGAGAGTTGGGCCTTAGTTATGAGAAAATTGATGCTTGTCCCAACGATTGTATGTTATATTGGAAAGACCATGCCGATGACTCTGAATGCTGAACTTGTGGTGAATCGAGATGAAACAAGAACTTAGATGGTCAAAAAAAGACGTCGAAGTCCAAATCTCAAAATGTGTCGCAAAAAGTCTTGCGCTATTTTCCACTTAAACAACAACTTCAACGGTTGTTTATGTCATCTAAAATTGTGTCCTTCATGAGGTGGCATGAGGAGTCCCGCACTAAAGATACACTTCTAAGGCATCCAGTAGACTCTCCGGCTTGGAAGAATTTCGATCATCTAAATGGTCATTTTGTGTCAGATCCTTGTAATGTTATGCTCGGCTTAGCTGCTGATGGATTTAACCCATTCAGGACATTAAGTGTTGTACATAGTACATGGCCGGTTGTCTTAACACCGTATAATCTACCACCATGGATGTGCATGAAACAATCTTATATGTTTCTGACATTACTGATTCCTGGACCTTCAGCCCCAGGAAATGATATTGACATCTATCTCCAACCCCTAATTGAGGAATTGAAAGATCTTTGGGAGAATGGTGTGGAAACTTACGATGTGTCTAAAAAGGAGAATTTTACTATGCGGGCTACGGTTTTATGGACTATAAGTGATATTCCTAGCTATTCTAATCTGTCAGGCTGGAGTACTAAAGGCCAATTTGCATGTCCTTCTTGTCATAAGTATACTAACTCTAAATGGCTGAAACATGGTAGAAAATTTTGTTATATGTGTCACCGACGTTTCTTGCCGCATGGCCATGTGTTTCGGTGCCAGAAAAGATCTTTTGACAATAATCAAGACTTCAGGGTTGCGCCCAGACTACTTTCTGGGTCAGAAGTTTTGAATGAATTAGAAGGACACGATATTACACTAAAGGGGTTTAGTGGTCGCTCGTAAGATTCGAATAGAAGTTGTTCTATAGGATCCAACTCTCCGTTATGCACAACTCACTACTGGCTTAGTGTGGGGCCCAATGGCGCACACACGACAGGTTAACCTCGTAACGGACCTTATGAGGTAAAGTCCGAATGCGGCCCTATATGTAGGCGAAATGGCGACACTAGAGGGGGGGTGAATAGTGTGTTTACTAAATAATTAGCCTAAATTCGATTTTAATCATTTCTTGATCAGTTTAGATAATTTGTAATTTAATGATTGGGTGCGAAAGCAGTAAATAATTAAGCAATTAAAAACAAACAATAACGCAATGCAAACACGTTAATTTATAGTGGTTCAGCCCAAATGCTTACTCCACTACCTAAGCACCCCGATTAGGATTTCCAAACTAGCTTTACTAGATTAATACTCGTTTCCCTTACATAGAGGACTTTGACTCGAAGAGTCTCACTCTCGACCTAAGGTACTTCCACACCTGGAAGTCTCGACCTTCTTATCGAGAGCACTCTTCCACCTGAACCCTAAGGGACAACTTGACTAATCCTAGTAACAACTAATTTTACATAAGTGGCTTTACACCTAACACCAAGTAACCACTTATACCCACATGACCTAACAGCCTAGGTCTTACAAACTCAACTTCAAAGAAACGATAAATTAACAGTTAAAAATACAAGTGAAAAGAGCTTAAGATAAAACCAAGATTATCTACTATTTTCCAAGCCTTGTAGCCTCCAACTCGCTAGTGAATGTGCTTTGAGTCGAAGCAGAGTTGAGCAGTAGTTGGCGTTTGAAGACGAACTCGACAGAAGAACAAAGCGCACTGCAATCGATCTTTGGAAGGCGTAAATCCCTTCTTAAATGCTCAATAAAATCTTTAATATTAAGGGAAGAAGTTTAAAAGAAGTAGATGAAGGTATATTTATACCCTCATGAAGAAACGATAGCTCAACGGATAGTTTTCTATCCATTGCAGGCCGCCGGTCGATTGGTCGATCGATCGGCCAATCGATCGGTCATTCGATCAACGCTTTTTCTCTCTAGTACTGCATTCAGTCGACCAGTCGGTCGACCGATGCAAGATTCTTCGATCTTGCATTCAGTCAACCAGTCGGTCGACCGACGCGATCTTGTGTCTTCAGCAAACGTAGGTCGGTCGACTGGTTGGTCGACCGATAGAGCTACTGCCCATTTTGGGCTTTGATCGGTCGACTGAAGCAGCTGCTGTCTCTTCTCGGCATTGTTCGATCGATCGACCGGTCGACCGAAATGGCTGGTGCCATTTTCCTTACCCTATTCGATCAACCGCCCGGTCGACCGAATTTAGGTTGAATTTTATTTTTTAGCCGATTTTATTCCGCGCTTTGTTTTTGGGTTCCAGCTTTCTACAAGCATCATCTTGGAGAGCTTTCCATGTGATCTTTGAGCTCGTCCAATGCGACTTTGGTGCACATGTTGATCTTCGAGAAATTCTGTGATGAACCCGAGCACGACGATCAATGTCCTTCCAATTTTTGATTTCTTTCTATATTTTCGATCGAGGACATTGAACCCTAATTGATATGGAACCTGAAATATGTTCTCAATGAAATCATTAGTCCCATGTTTGTTATCATAAAAACCGAGATTAAGACCGAGGTTGAAAACCTAAAGCCAACACTATATGTCTACTAGCATCGACATGCTGCAACTCGATCACGGATCTTTGAGCTCGTCCAATGCGACTTTGGAGCACACGTTGATCTTCGAGAAATTCCACGATGAACCCGAGTGCGACGATCAATGTCCTTTCGATTTCTGATTTCTTTTGATATTTTCGATCGAGGACATAGAACGCTGATGGATAAGGAACCTGAAATATATTCTCAATGAAATCATTAGTCCCATGTTTGTTATCATCAAAACCGAGATTAAGACTAAGGTTGAAAACCTAAAGCCAACATTATATGTCTACTAGCATGGACATGCTGCAACTCGATCACGGATCTCGTTTACGGACATGATAGGAAAGATGTTTCCTATAGGAACGAATGCACAAGAAAGAAGTTTCTCAGTAATCCTAAATTGTAGGGCATCCCTAAATTGTATGGATTGGCATATGATAATAATTTATGTCGTTGATTAAATTTAATTATGAATTAAATATTTAATCAACTACTTGACCAAGAATGTATTTAATTATGAATTAAATATAATATGATTTAGAATCAAATATACATGGTAGGAGAATTAGTTTCTAACCATGAGCCTAACAAATTAATTGGGAATTAATTTATTTGGATAAATCCTAATTAATAAGAATTTGATTTATGGAGATAACTCATAAAATTAATAGATATATGATTTATGAGGATAAATCATAATTCTATTAATTAATAGAAAATCAAATTATTTAGATAAATCTCTTTCCTATTGTTTAGGGGATTAGTTTATTTAGATAATTATCATTCTTGTTTATAGGCTCTTAATTTATGGAGATAAATTAAAATTTATATTTAATTAGATTTAATTAATTTTTAATTAATTATGAAGCCAATAAAATATAAATTATTTTTGGAGGCAAACCCAAGAACTTTGAATTCTAGGGAGAGAGTTTTTAGGAGGCCAGGTCTACTCTTGTAGCCGCCCCTACTCTCTATATATAGTGGCCGAACACCCCATAGGGAGGAGTTGGTTAATTAGTTCTTCATCTTCTTGGAGAAGATTAAGGATTTGATTCTTTAGAGGCTTATTGAAGAGAAGGGCTCCAAAGAACTCCTCCTCCTCCCCATTGGTGGCCGACCATCTACATCCTCCTTCCCCGGTTATCGCGAAGCCAACTTGAAGGTGTTCTCTTCTTGGTTGTGCCACAATCTTCATCTTCTTGGAGGAGTCCACGAGGACAGCGAGATATCTTCACCTCTTCTCTTTTGTTCCGATATTTTGTCATCCTCTCTCCTCTCCTCTTTGGTGTCTGGTTCTTGGTGGAAGTGCTGGCATTGCCTTGGTGGATTTTGGGATTGATAAAGCTTCTCCGTTGAGCCACAACGAGCCCCGGTGTTCGCTGCCCGTACTATTGTGAGGTACTTGGTGTGGACTATTGTTGGAGGACGTGCACGTGTGTGTCTCAAAATGGGGATAGGATCTGCCATACATTCTTGGTTTGAGGTTTATCATCTCCTTCTTCTGCGATGTTGAATTCCTTATTATTGCTAAAGTAGATCGCTATTTTCGGGATGGTTTGAATTTTCCGCTACGTTTTCGAATCCCACCCCAACAAGAGGGGGGCGAATAGTATGTTAGATAAACTTTTTGCCTAATTTTGGTCTTATCGAATTCAATCGTTTCTTATAACTTCGGCGATACACTAATTCGAATAGCAAGTGGAAGCAATAAATAAGACAATTAAACATAACCAAGAAAGCAATGTGCTGAAATAAGTAAATATAGAAATTAAGACGCAATCATAATAGGCAATGTAAACACGATCGATTTATAGTGGTTCGGCCCCAATGCCTACTCCACTACCTAAGCACACCGCTTAGGATTTCCAAACTAGTTATACTTGATTAATTAGTTTCCTTACAAAGAGGAATTTACACCGGAGAGTCTCCGCTCTCAAACTGAAGGCACTTCCACACCCGAAAGTATCCTGCCTTCCTATCAAGAGCACTCTCCTACCTCAACCTAAGGACAACTCAACTAATCCTAGTCAACTACGTTTACACCGGTGGATTTAAGTCTTAACACCAAGGCAACCACCAACTCAATCAAACTAGCACTCTAGGTTTACACACTCAAGAAATACAATGAAATTAACAATAAAATACAACACTACATGGAGCAATAAATCAAAAAACAAATACTTAGCTCCAAAAGAAACTCCCTAGTCCTCTTGATGCCCAAAGATGATGAATTGATGAAGCTTGAAGGCAAGATCAAGAATGTGTGGATCAAGGCTAGGGTTTTTGCAAGATTGGCTCAATGAAAGCTTAGAAGATGTAAAAGATGTCTCATATAGGCTCAAAAGTTGCTAAGGAAGGCTCTCATGGCTTGTATTTATAAGACATGAAGAGAAGGCAAGCAAACAGCCATCCCAACAGGCGTTTTCCTGCCCGTTGGCGACGCCCGATCACTGGCCCGATCGAGCGACCGAGCGACCGGCCCATCGATCGGAGCCCTTTGTGCTTTCTAGGCTCCTTTCGGTCGACTGGCCTCTCGATCAACCGTAGAGTACAAAAACTCTACCTATTGTACCTGTACTCTACATTTAGTTTCAGCTGGGTTCTTTCTTCGATTCGGGTTTCAAATTACGGGTTTTGTTCTTTAAGGGTCTTTGCATCATACTGAGGATTTTACAATTTATCTAGAGACCCTAAACTTAGACTCTATCTTCTTGATGAGTCCGAGCGCGTCGACCAATTTCCTTTCGATTTTTTGATTTCTTTGATATTTTAGATCGCGGACGTCGAGCGCTAACCAACTTGGAACCTGAAAGTATTTCGTAATGAAAATATTAGTTTCATGTTTGTTATCATCAAAACCAAGATTAACACCAAGGTTGAAAACCTTTGGCCAACAATGTTCGAACATAAGATTTTTGGATCAGGAATCTGTCACAATACATCTATATACAAAAGAATTCACAATAATATATTTTGTATGGAATTGTGAATGGGAGTCATGTGAAGTCGGGACATCGAGCAATCTTGTTGTCCATACTCATGGTGAATCTTCTAGTGTCGTTGTTTCTTCTTTCAATCCACCTGATCCTTATAGAACAATGATTCTAGATAGTCTTGGTAGTCAATTCCATTTAAATGATAATATTGAGTTAGTTACTAAGACGTCAGTGCCATCAAATACTTTGACAGTTCAAGTCACTGAAGAACAACCTGTGATACAGATTGAATTGCTGAATAAGGAGGCTGTAGAATTTTATGAGATGTTGAAAGCTGTCAATGAACCTTTGTATGGTAATTTTCCTAAATATACAAGATTTTTGGCAATGACGCAACTCCTAAACATCAAGTCCGATTGTAATATAAGCGGGGTTACATTTGATTGGATCACAGGCATTATCAATGGAATGCTACCTCCAGATAACAAGTTTGAGCCAACTTTTTATCAGCGGGGAACATCATGACTTGTAGCATGTTATAACAGTTATTTTGTTAATGGATATATATTTCACACACTTGAATATTCATCTACAAAGAAGACAATGAATGTCGGGGTCTGCGTCAAAGGGACAACGTATGTTGAATGTGATGTTGACTTTTACGAACTGTTGGAAGAAGTCATAAAATTACAATTATTCGAATGGAAATCAGTTGCCCTTTTTAAATGTCATTGGTTAGATACAAGCTATAGGGGCATGAGAGTTCATACAAAGTACAAACTTGTCGAGGTCAATTACAAATTGAAATTGGCTTCAATGAGCCATTTATATTGGCATCTCAAGCTGAACAAGTATATTATATGTAGTATCCATCTCGAAAGAAAGATAGGGCAAATTGGTATGTAATCTGTAAGACTAAAGCCAGAGGAAAAATTGACCCGGTAACTGGAGAGAATGAGCCGACAAATGACTTCTATCCAGAAGAGGATCCTTCCAAAATTGAGCGAGTTAATCTAATACTCAAGGATGATAACACAAAGTTAGTTCAATTGGAAGTACAATATGTTGATGATGACGATAATGAAGTTGAGGAAGGATAGAATGATGATAAGAGAGAAGAAGAAGAATTTAAAGATTTCGATACAATAGATCAAGAATAAGAGTATTACACCGATGATGATAATGACGATGATGAATAATTGTAAATGTGAAGTATATCTTCAATTATTAAATCTATCTATTAATCTATTATATGTAATCTAATTATACTCATATTTGACAGCTATGGTTCGAGAAGTGCGTGCCCGAGGAGGCATTCCTCGGAGAACTACACCCTCACAATTGCCACCTGCCACCCTTGTATCCATCGTCCCTTGTCTACACACACCATCCCTCAGGCTTTAGCCACCATCGACCCTTCGGCGAGACCCATCGATATCCCCTCACATGTACCCAATGTCCTTTCGCTGACACCTAGTATTCTCCCACCTCCGTCCACCATCCCCCCACTTTCAGCCACCATTTCCGCACTTGATCCTGGCACCAGCCATCCACCTGATCTGACCACCATCCCTTCAGCCAATCCAAGCACATGGACATAAAGACGTAGGCCACGAGGGCCTAATATAATTCTCCCTCCGCCACCCGACGGAGAGTCACATTGACTAGTTAGTGTGCATGAAAGAAGATAAGTAGATGCACTAATTATTCCTTATAATTTATTTATAATTCAATACATCATAATATAGAATTGTACTATATTTGGTGAGGGCTTGAGCAGGAGGACGATCTAACGATTTATGCACAGGGCATGGCCTACATGGTCTCTCGTGCCCCGTGAGCACATGGATTTATTATGGCGAGAGTTCTCGGTACATATATTTATTAAATTAATGTTATTGTTAAATATCAATAGGTAATAATAAATTTATTTTTTTTGCAGGCTCATTATACATGGTTGGAGGACGAGACCACTTTTGTAGAGAGTGCATGGGAGCGTGTTGCTCGCACTCGTTACAACGGGCTACTTCAGTAGACCCGTAAAACTGTGAAGAGACAGCTGGGGGTCACACACATTGGGGAGACTCAGGTATACGGCCCCGAGTGGATTCCTAGACCTGTGTGGGACCAGCTCATTGAGCGATGGGCCACGCTTGAGGGCTATATCTCTTGTTTTAATGAAAATTTTATCTCTTGTTTTAGCGGGATATTCTGGAGGCGCGTCGGAGTGGGTCGAGCAAATCATCAAAAGGTGTTGGCCGAAGGTTTTCAACCTTGGGAATAAGCTAGGTTTTGATGATAACACACGATGTCTATGATCAAAAATATCGATTAACACACGATGTCTATGATCAAAAATATCGGAGAAATTAGAAAATCGGAAGGACGTTGATCAACGCGCTCATATTCGTCGGAAAGATTGGGTCTAGGTTTAGGGTGTCTAGATGCAAAGACACCTAAGGAACCAAACTAGTAATCCAAAACCTGAACCGAAGAAAGAACCCAACTGATACTAAATGATAAAGTATAGGTACTATAGCCAAGTACCGGTACTTTGCGGCTGATCGACTGACGATCGACTGCCAAGGGTTCTAAAGCCACCGAAGGCCTTCGGTAGATGACCGGTCACTTGGGCGGTCGACTGGCCATCGACCGACCACTGATCGGGCGGCGCCAACGGATAGAAAAACGCCCGTTGGGACGAGGTGTCTTGGCCTCTCTCTTCGTGGCTTATAAATACAATCCATGAGAGCCTTCCTTACCAACCCTTGAGCCTATTGAGACATCTTTTACACCCTTTAAACCTTCATTGCACCACTTCTTTTGTGAAACCCTAGTTTGATATCTCAACTCCTTGATATATAGCCCTCAAGCTTCGTCGATTCATCATGTTAAGGCATCAAGAGGACTAGGGAGTTTCTGTTGGAGCTAAGTATTTGTTGATTGATTTATTTGCTCCATTGTTTTAGTACATTTTTGTTACTTACATTGTATTTGAGGTTGTGAAAACATAGGTTGATAGCTCTTGTATGGTTGGTGGTTGCCTTGGTGTTAGGGCTTAATTCCAACAGTGTAAATGTAGTTTGCTATGATTAGTTGAGTTGTTCTTAAGGTTGAGGTGGGAGAGTGCTCTCGGTAGGAAGGAGGAATACTTCCACGTGTGGAAGTGCCTTCGGTTTAAGAGCGGAGATTTTCCGATGTAAATTCATCATTGTAAGGAAACTAATTAATCTAGTTAAACTAGTTTGGAAATCCTAAGTGGGGTGCTTAGGTAGTGGAGTAGACATTGGGGCCGAACCACTATAAATCTACTTGTGTTAGCATTGCATTCTTGGTCTTGTTTTATTGTCTTATTTATTGCTTCCACTTGCTATTCGAATTGGTGTATTGTCTACGTTATAAGAAATGATTAAAACCGATAAATCAAATTTAGGCAACAAGGTTAGATAACACACTATTCACCCCCCCCTCTAGTGTAGGCCATTTCACCACCATTTGGTATCAGAGAGCGTGGGTCGTAGATTGAGATTTTACCATCTCCCCTACATCTAGTCTTGATCTGAAAATAGCACTAGAGTTGGTAGCGTGTATACCACCTAGGTTCGGTGAGTCTAACTTTGGTCTTTGGAAGAGTAGAATATATACATTCCTAAAGACACAACATTTAGATGTGTTTAACATGGAAAAGATTCGATATATTGAACCTAAGGAAAACATGAATGCTTGGACCAAAGAACAAATTGATATGTTTTAGTTAAATGTTAAAGCTACGAATTGCATATTTTGTTCATCGGAAAATTGCATCTTTGAAAATGTCATGCATTGCACTTCCACATTTGATATTTAGGCTAGTTTAAACATGCTATATGATTATGCCAAGAACGAAGAGATTGACACTTCTAATGAAGGTAGTGATGACAATGGTCATTCACCTACCCCTAATCTTGCTTTTGATGCCCATGGCTCTTCTAGTCAAAGGAGTAGCTCCAAGAGCCGAAAAAGAAAGGTAGTGTATCATGCATGCAAGGAAAAGGGGCACGTGAAGAAAAATTGCCCTTCCATGAAGAACAAGGTAAGGAAGAGGTCAAATGCTTCCACATCAGCATCTCACTCAAGTGAAGCATCCTCTTGCAATGGCTATGAAGCTAATTCAAAAGACTCCCTCATGAATGCTAATGATGAGGTACACTTTTCTTATAGTCATGATAACAATAATGGTAGTATCAACTCATCCAGTTCTCATGACATGCTTTATGATGATGAATGTAAAAACATGTTTGCCTTGCTTGTTAAAAAAGATAAAGAAAACAAAAAATTGAAGAAAGAAAACTTAGTCTTAGATCTCACTTACATTATGTAAAATTAAAAAACGAGAAGCTAAAAATTAGTGTCTCTAATCCATGTCATGATGTTTTAAGTATTGACACTAAGGATTTGAAAAACAAAAATGACATTTTAAAGAATGAAAATAGCATGTTGAAAACACAATTGCATGATATTCATAAATCCATGAACGACTTAAAAAATAAGGTTATTTTTCTAAATAAGAAAGTTAATAATTTATCTAGTAATTCATCCTCTTAGCAAGCATGCTCATGCACATCATCATCTTTATGTCAAGCATTCTAACATTAAACCTCACGAAAAGATTAATGGTCATTGCTTTTGTTGTGGTATCTTCGGCCACACGATTTATGATTGTGCTTTTAAAATAAATCCAAGTGTTGTCATTTGTCATTTGATAAGAAAAGACACTTTGGATTCCTAGGCTAACTCACCCCCATGGACCCAAAGCCATTTGGGTACCAAAGGTTTCTTGTTCTTTTGTAAGGGGAGCTACCACACAAGGTTGAAAGAATTGAACATGCTGAGAATTTAGGATGCTATTGATACAATTCAGCATGCTGCATTGTTGGGTATTCCTCATTTCATTGAGTTACAAACTTTATTTACAACTTTAGAGTGTCAGTTTATTATCTTGCATTGAGTTACAAACTTGGTATTCCTCTTTTCATTGCCTCATTGTTTCTTTTGTTTTTACATGCAGGTAAAAAGGATGAAGTGCAAGGATCAGCATTTTGGAAAAAATTATCTTATGTATTTTTGAAACTTTGAATCTTTGAAACAATATAAATATTTGAATAGCACAATGTATTTCGAAATTACTTGTATACAATGGTTTCTTATGTGTGTGGATTTTAATGATGTGTGATTTCAAAAATTATTTTTAAGATTTTGTGTGAATTATCAAATTACTTATATGTGATTTCATGATTTAAGGATTGATCAGGTACACAATAATGAGCAATTGGTAGATTATGTTGGTAATTCCAACGGATATACCAACAAAAATTATTTGTTGGTCATACCAACGCTAGCGGATATTGTTGGTATTACCGATAGATATGTATCCGTTGGTATTATCAACAAATATATATCCGTTGGTATTACCAACAGATATATTTCTGTTGGTAATATTGGCAGATATTTATCCGTTGGTAATACCGACAGAAACATATCTGTCGGTAATACCAACCAATATGTCTCCGTCGGTATTACAAACAAAATAAAATATCTGTTAGTAATACCGACAAATTAATTAAAATCTGTCGGTATTACCGAGGAGCCTTTTACCGATGGATTTTACTGATAGATACTCCGTCGGTAACAATATTACCGACGAATTTGGTCCATTGGTGATACCCTATTTTCTTGTAGTGTTGGCAGCTCCATCCAATGGGCATTTTTTTGCCCGATGGGGACTCTCGGTCGCATGCCAGTCGATCGTCGATTGACCAACTGTTCGACCGCGGCAATCTACCGCTTTTGGGCACACTTCGATCGACCGAATTGGCTACTGCTAATTTTTGGCTTCATTCGATCGACCGACCGGTCGACCAAACCTGGGCTAAGACTATTTCTTCGAGTTTTCTTCTTGCGCGCTTCGCTTCCGAGTTCCGTTACCAAGTCTTGACTTGGATAATATTACAATTTGGCTTGAGATATATACCTAGAGACATATTACATGAATTCTATTTCTAACTCTAGATTTTCTACTCGATCTATGACGGAGCCATTTTTGTCGATTCTTGTTTTTCTCCGAACGAACTTCCCACGCATATGGTAACCTCAACCTGAGATCAAACACTTGATGAACTCATTAGAATAAGTTTGTTATCATCAAAATCAAGATGATGATCAAGGTTGAAAACCATAGGCCAACACATTGGTATTCACATGATTGTGGTATTCATTCCACATTCAGTTTGCATAGGTTGGTAGGCTTCGGAGTACGGACGTGTACTCCGGCCAAATTTTGGGGTGTGATAGATGTTCTTTAATAATAATATTAAGAAAAATGTAAGTTACACAAAAATAGTTAATGCTATTGTTAAAATCAGATATAAAGAAAAATTGCACCAATTATGATTAAATAATTTGATTAAGTTAGAAGACTAAATCTTAAAAATTCAACATGTAAATATATGCATATGAAAATTTTAATAAAATATCTATAATAATTATAATAATATATATTCTAGATTGGCAAATGTACGTTAATCCATGGTTGAACGATGATATTAGTCCCTTATGTCATTATGTGTGCATACTTTGCTTCAAAGTCTATCATTTATTGTGTTTATACAAAAATTAGATTTCATAAATTTCAACTGAAAGCCTATAAAACACGTTCCTCGTATTAAAGGCTTGTTTTGCGTTAACACGACTATTCTATATTTATATTACCCAAATAGAAGGATAATAAGTCACTGAAAATAGAAATAATCTTTTGACTAAAACACTTGATCAACATGGATGCAAGGAGCTTTTTTCTAAGACTATTCACTATTTTTTTCTTCTTATCTATGTCATTGATTTCATCTCCAATAGTAGCGACTACTGAGATCGCTTCTACATCACCACTCTCGATATGATTTCAAAAATGTTTTTGATTTTGATTTTCGATCTCTTCGGACCTTGGTGGCTTATAACGGGCCTGAGGGACCTTACGGTTCTAACCCGTAGGCTCATTGTGACATTTCGATTTTCAACCAATAGGAAGGGTTGGAGATCTTACTTTTCAAAAATTTATATTTTGAAATCTCTCGATTCATTTTGGACTCATGATAATTTACCTTGAAACGGATTTCAAACTATTTAACAAAGTGAACTCTGAAAATGATACTTGATTTTTCTCTTTGCTATTTAGTTTGGTTGCTTTCTAGTAGCTTTAGTTTCATTAAATCAACTAATGAAGTCTACTTATAAATTGAGAATGTTAATGAAAAGCTATGCTATCATGAAGAAAATTGGAAAGTAAATGAAAAGTTTGGGAAAATTTTTCTAGAATGATGTATGATTTTGTTTTTGCAAAAATCATATTATAATACTTGAATATTCATGCATTAATGATGTCTCTATACTCATGATTATTTTTGCATGATAGATCTATGAAATTTCATTAGTAGGTAAAATTTCGATACTTAGGCAATTTCATGATGCTGATATTGAATAAAATTGGACTAGGATAAAATTCCTTATTACAGACCTCATTTTGAATAAATAATTGTAAATATGTTTAGATACACATATGACATGATTCTAAGGGTTCAAACTTGAAAATTCATATGTAGATGAACAAATTCATTACTAGATCACTTTAGAGGACTTAAACTTGAAAAAGTTTGACCCAAGTCAACAAATCAACTTGGACACTTCATTTTAAGTCCAAACTTCATAAACATGTTTAGAAATAGGTAATGATAACATGCCAACGTTCAAATTTTCAATTTGTAAGCATAATGAAGCATTTTCTGTCACGTCCCAAAAACCAAGTCACGCGACCGACCGGACTGGGGACAAGCACCCCGAAGCCTAGACCACATAACCACATCATGCATGTGAAATATCAACTCAGATTAACACAAACACAAATATTCAATTATAGAAGGTAGCAATCCACATACTAGACCAAATGCATAAAGCTACATAACTAAGGTTCAAGTGTTAATACTATACAAGGTACACATGCTCGAAAACAAACTACATGACTCGACCAAGACTCGACTACACCAACGGGTTTCACAAGATCGCCACCAGAGTCTGCCGCCACCAACCGCGCCATACGTCAATGATCACTCTACAAAACAAGGCCAAGAAAAGAATAGTGAGTTCAAAAGAACTCAGTGAGTGGCCGTTCGGCCATCACCAAGCTAAACCACATGAATAAATACATTAAATAATTTAATGCTCATTCAACTGATATGAAACATAACAATGATTTGCATTAGTCATCTCGTGCGCTACATGCACCACTCGGCCCGATCCGGCCCAAATGAACCAACCTCAAAATAGTCGCCTACAACTCGTAGGTTGCTCACTAGGCTGGCCACCCTAGCGAACTCCCTGCCTCGGTCTCACTGAGCTAGGAAGGACCTTTAGTATCAGTGCCCAAAACATGGTCGGGAAAGGCCCTCTGAATAATGCCACTCGGGTCAGTCGTCGGCGTGGCTCACCAACGTATATCTCGACCATGAATCAACTCGTGTGCACTGCACACCACTCGGCCATCACATGTACATCCACAAACATGCCCACTAAGTGGACTAATTTACATATCTATAAAGAGGTGGATTACTCGAGTAGATACGACATAATGTACATTTCTCAGTGCTCGCTCCGTTAACACCTCAATTCATTATTCACCGCCATATCACCCACCGTTAACACCTCAATAGTTTACCTTACCATTTTCTATTCAATGGAATTTAACATCCGTGGCAGGTCGTCATGTAGCGAAAATGCCAACGTTCTCGTTCGAAATCTCATCCGAACTCGCAAAAATTCTCGTTCGAAATCTCATCCGAACTCGCAAAAATTCCGCCACCGCCACTTCTCGTTCGAAATCTCATCCGAACTCGCAAAAATTCCCAAACAAAGTAAAGGGATGCCATATCTGCCATATCTCAAATTTCTATTTTACCCAAGCATCGCGGAAATTTCAGCCTGTAAGCCGAAATTTCAGCCCACTATAGTGTGACATTCCCTCATTTTCATCCTAGAGCATATACTCTCTCGCGAGGGTGGAAATAACCAATTAACCTGATGTTCTTTTAGGTTCAACTAATAACATCCTTGACAAGCCACGAGGTGACATCCCGGACTCGCAACCCGACCAATTCAACAAGCAAGCCGTAAATTTCAGCCTACTTTACCAGTCCGGTTACAACACGTACACAATTGAACATCACTCGATATGGTACTCACAATTCATACAATATCTTGTACATAAAGATCGATATACTACACTGGCAGTTTACAGCATGTATAAAATGAATCTAGCGCGTATAGAAATAACTTCGGCATGTATATCTTACCACAACATCAATTTCAGCCTAACTTATCATACTATGAAAAATTCAGATTAAAGCGTATGATATACTCCACTAATTTTCATATGAATGTATGCTAAGTGTTCATCAAACCATGTCATCTACGCATATAATTTCAGCATTTCAGTGTACTCACAATCTCAAGAATATAAGCTAGAACATGAACATTGGACTTGCTTGGCCTACAAATTGTGTTACTATTATCGAAATGTGTATGGTGCACTTTCGGAAGTCTTCATAATCGATCAAGATAAAGATGTCAATTGTGAGAGCACCAAATATTTTCATGCTTAATGATAAATGTGATACCATGGGAAATGGTCATCATGGATCAGCATAAACCAGCATGAACAATGATTCCTTATGAATTTTCCATTTTTCCATAATTTTTTCTTATCTTGGATGTAATTTCTTATTAACCTGCCACCTTCTTGATTTATATTGCAACAATACTTTTTTAAAAGCAGTACCATAATCAAATATCTCATGTATGTTTCTTTGACCAAACAACACGGTCTTCCAAAAGTTATGCACTTTCTTAACCCAAATAGAAAGATCAAATGTATTGACACCTGAAACATCCAAGTTCAATAGAACAATAGAAGTGCTCAAGGGCCAAAGCAGAGAAGCCCGAAAGGTCTTCACACATGCATCCGAACAACAAGAATTTCTCCATTAAACAAAGTCCAGATTGGTCACAGTAAAAATAAGAACTCCAGCACTAAATCCAAGAACTAAATAAAGCCCCGAATATTTATATATACACCACACAAACCAAACAAACAATAAAACCAGTTCATCCTCACCAAGATCATTCTAATATGCGTCCCACATTCAAATAGCAAAAACGACACGCAATCAAGAAGGGGAAACAAAATGGAGGGGGAAAAATAAATAGCGGCACCAGATTTGACTTCCACTAGAGCCAAGATCGACCCTTTCTCGAGAGAGAAATCAACATACTCAAACATAAACCTTCAAAAAAATCACAGATTTTGTAAATCTATCACGAGGAAGAAACACAATCTAACCACTCACTTGGGGAGGGAATCAAGGAGAAGAAGACGATGACGATGCCTCGCGATGACGGCAACCGGCGACGACGAATATCTGATTACAAGGGAGTAGCGCCTCCTCCCTCTTGTCTTGGGCGACGTTTGGCTCTTCCTTGAGCAGTCCCGTCGACCAAGGCCACATATGCAATTATATTATTTTTTTGAAATTTACCTATTTGCCCCTCTTGACTTAAGTGAACCATATATCGGTCTATACTCGTCCGAATCGAGTTCCAATCGGACCCCCGGACTCGACTCGAGTCCAACTCACATCAAATCTCAAATGCTAATGAATTTGCTATTGATGAGGACTTAAAAGTTCTATCCTATTTTCCGAACAATGTTGCCAGAAGGTTTCAGGGTTTCTTAATAAATGGTTATGAATTTCACACCAAAAGTCTCGAAGAAAGAAGAAAGCGACAAAATAGTGGCGTAATGGCAACAACAATAACACAAAGCTTTGCTAGTGCAATGGATAAGAATCCCATTGATGGTGATGTTAACTATTACGGTGTCATACAATATATTATTGAGGTTGATTATTGGGTGGATAAAAAGATTGTGTTGTTCGAATGTGATTAGGTGTCCAATGGCAGAGGATTAAAACATGATGAACTTGGGTTTACATTAGTAAATTTTTCCAAGAGAATGAGAGATGATGAACCATTTATAATGGCATCTCAAGCGGAACAAGTATTTTACGTTGAAGATCCCACAGATGAAGGTTGGCATGTTATGGTAAAAACAATACCAAGGGATTATTATAATATGAAGGACGAAGTATTAGGAGATAATGAAGATCCAATTTTAGAAAGTCAAGTACACATTAGTGGAGTTTTTGACAATATTTTGCAGAGCGACAATGATAATGTCCCTTGGATTAGCACTGACATTAATGGGGTAGTTATAGATGAAGCGTTAGGTACTGTCATGGGTGAGCAAGCCGACGAAGATTATGATGGGGACAATACTTACCTCGCCTGATGACGTCCCATGATATCTCATTTACTACAATTAAATAGCATATTTCAAAAAATTTGGGTATTATTTCTTTCCTTTTATTTTTGAGATAAGCTGAGTTTTTCTAGCATGATGATTTATTTTTTTATGCAATGTCTAGGACATTATCATTTTTTTTATGCAATCAGGTATGATGCTTTTTTATTGAAGTAAAACTGTAAAAGTTTTTACAAAGCATTATTTATCTCTTATTTTCCCTGCTTTCTCTCTCTCTCTCTCTCTCTCTCTCTCTCTCTTCCATTCATCATGTCTCATCTCCAGCTTGTTGCAAGCTTCACTACCTTTATAGAGTGGCTTACTTTCCTTACTGCCCAAGCCAACTTTGATCAAAACCAGCTAATCATAAAGGAGAGCAAAACAAATTTATGAACCAGAGAGAAAGAATCAGAGTTGCCACAACATTGCAGTAATTAATTACAAGAGATGGGAAGATTGAATTTTTTACAATTTAAAAAAAAAACTACATAAAATTAGAAGCTAGAGCAAGATATTTGACTTTCTAAGAATTAATAATTTCTTGATTTTAGTTAGTATTTTATCAACAATTTGGTAGACTATACAGTCTAATTCAGATGTAGCGTACTCCTCGCAAGACTACTCTCTTGAAAAATTCTCCTCATGGAGGATTTAGTTCTCAACGGCGTGGTGTACTTCCATCGTCACTCCAGGCTAAGCCTCCCCAAAATTTGAAATCTCAATTTGCTCCAACTTCTGCGAGCATATCTCAACATGGTCCAAGCCCGCTTGCTAATGTTGATCCTCCATGTTCTAACTCTTCTCCTGATGCTAGATCTCGAGCTGACCCCGCACATGTAGATGTGTCCACACCCGGTAAGTATAGCTCTTATTAGTCAAATATTATTTTTTTGAGTGTAAAGATTTGTATCTATTTTACTTCCATCCTGACATGTTATTCTTTTCGAGGCTGCAATTTTACAATGCCAGGCATCAACAGTTTTTGGAAAGCAAACCATTACTTATGCTTTGTCTAAAAATAAATTCATGTGATTGCTCTAGAGATATGTAATTACAGAATAAATCAAATATACTCATTTTATTTTTCTATCTAGTGCTATCATTTACCCATAGTTGTTTTGTCTCCAATGCAGCTTATTTATCTTTCTTAAGCACGAAGTTGAGTAAAAATATGTGCATAATATGTTCATTCTGTTCTATTCTTATCAAGTGATGATCATTTTGTACATGATCATTCTGTTCTATTCTTATCAACAGCATATTTTTCTTATTCATGTACATGATGATCATTCTATTCTATTCTTATCAAGTGATGAATCATAATATGTGCTTCACCTAGACACTAACTAAGGTTGTTCTTTGCAGTTGAGACTATGTTGATTAACCACAGGATCTTCTAACTCTTCTCCTTATTTGCATTTTTTTGTTGACATGTATGTATGATAAGTAAAGCAAAGAAGAGGAAAAGAGGGCCAACAACATGCAAGGATATTTGGGGGCAACCTAAAGGTGTTCGAACTCATGTTTTTCTCAATGATAAGGGACAACCGATCGGTCCAACTGCAAAAAAGTTGACTCAATTTTTAGGCGCGATGGTTAGAATTGGGGCATATGCACCTCTCAACTATAGTGACTGGAGGCTCATGCCAGACCATTTTAAAGTTAACATGTGGAAGATGATCTAGGTAAAAATTGATATATGGTGGAATGCTATTAATACAATGGCTAATGTTGTCTCAAATTAAATTGTTTTTCTTTCTTACCATATTTATAACTTGATTTTCCTATTGTAGGAAAAGTTTGATATCGAGATACTAGCAGAAAGCTGGGTCATGAAGTCATTAGACAAAAAGTGGAGAGCCTTTAAGTCAAAAGTGAAGAAATTGTGGGAAAAGGGGGAGCATGACTCCAGAATTATTGATGATCAATTTAATTGGCTCAAAACCTTTTGGGAGTCTGAGAAATCAGCGGTTGTACTTGTATTCATTTTTATCAAGTAATAGTTTACTTATATTCTTACAATTAATTAACATGCTATATTTCTTTTCATATTTCAACAACGAGAAGAAGTGGGTAGAGAAAATAGCAAGAAGAAGTCATCACATGCTGCAGGAACAAAAAATTTTGCTGTTATACTGGAAGAAATGGTATAATATTATTTTTTATTTATATTAATATTTAATTCTAGAAGTAAACAGAGAGCTCTATTTTAGAAGTAAACAGAGAGCTGTATTCTAGAAGTAAGCAAACCTTTAAGAGTTTTGCTATTTTTTATGGGTAAACAGAGAGTTGCTAACCCCGATGGAGCATCACCAACTCCAACCCAAGTGTACATTAAAGTGCATACTAGAAGGGATGGCAATCCACTTAATGAAGAGTCTGCAGCAAACATTGTATCAGATTTATATTTTATTTATATTTAATTCTAATATTCGGTCTAACATGGAGACATTCTTTTATAGATATATTACTTGAAGCCTTACTTATTATTTATTTCTTGTGTTTCATTTGTGAATGTAGAAAAAACTGAAAGATGCTATTCATATTCAAGGAAAGGATGATAAACCTGCGGCAGATGTCATATTTGCTCGAACTTTGGGAGAAGATAAGGGTTCATATGTGCGCACTTATGGCTTAGGCCCATCTGCTTCAGATTTGTGGGGTCCGAAACAACATCGGTTTTCTTTAATGAAGATGGCCTTAGAGAGCAAAAAACTATCAGAAGAAATAGTGCACAAATCGGAGGAAGAAATGAGCCAAATGAAAGTTAAGATGGACATGCTAACATCATTTATTCAAACCAAGTCCTCAGATATGAACTTAGATCATTTGGAAAACACAGCGAATGAGGTAATTTATGATACTTGTGTTCATTCAACAAATTAGAATTGTGTTGTTCATTCAACAAATTAGAATGCAACACCTTCATAAGATGACCAACTTATAACAATATATATTAGGTTCATGTAACTTCTACAACTCCTGTAACATCTACAACTCCTACCGATTCACCACGAGTTGATCACCAATGCCAACTTCACTCGGTATGCTACAATTTTTAATTGTTTATATAAGTGTTTGAAAATTATTAAATGTAAAACTACTAATTCATTTCATGCAGGAACAAATCTTGAATGAGGAGAACAACAATTTGAGTGGCTATGTGGATCAGTTAAATAGTTTAGGTAGTGATTGTTTTTTCATTATAATTTTATTTTCAGTTATGAAAAGTTAAGAAAGTATTATTATTATTTTCAGTTATGCAGGAACCACAATGATGATTTTGACATTTTTAATCAAGTAAGTATTATTATTATTATTCTTACTATAAATGCACTTATAATACATTTTAAATTTTTTTTACCATTGTTACTTTATTTAGTTGGATGAGGGAAGTCGTGCAATGATTCAGAAGCTCTTACCGCAGCTGCAAGTTGGAAAATATCAAGACAACCAATCCAAGACTGTAGGATGAATTACATTGCCTTAGTCATTTTATGATTTATCTAAAATGAATCTATATGAATGTAGATAATTTTATGCAGATACTATTTCATTGCCTTTGTCATTTCATTGCCTTAGTCAGTTATGCCTTAGTCATTGCCTTAGTAAATGTTGTGATAGGATGAAGATACTATTTTCCTAGTTAGTCTTGTGCATCCTGGAGATCTTGCGGCAAGAGGAACATTAATCACTAAGGATCCATCAGCTACAGTGACAGGCCAATCCTTAGGAAATGGTTATTCAGCAATATTTGTGGAAGTTGCAATGAGGAACGGTGAACCCATAGTTCGACCCTATAACAACTATAGTACAATTGGAGATGTGATTGGAAGAACTATTGCATGGCCCTCTTGTTTTGTAAGTTACATATCTTTTGTATGCAACATATGGAATGTAAAACTTGATGGCTAGCTGGGGTATATACTCCTTTAGGATGATTTAATTTATTTAGTACATTTTGCAAAAGCATCTTAGACATGAAAGAATATCTTATCATTAATTACATCTTAAAAATCACCTACTTTTGTTTATAACCATGGAAGGTAATTTTCTATTACCTTATTTTAGTATAAAATTAAATGTTAGTTTATTTTCATAGGTTTTAGAATTATGATAGCTTTGTTTGGGCATAAATTTTTTTGTTAGTTTCATGGTTCATGTTAGAGTGTCCTAATCTGTAGCCTCATGGAGTACTTTTTTTTATTTCCTTATTAGTTCACTATAATAGAAAATTATAACAGAATTAGAATTATGATTTCACCTACTTTTTTTTTTGTTAGTTTCATGGTTCATGTTGATATATGTTTGAAATTAGAGTCATATCATCTTGTTGAAGTTTTTGTTTCTAGTAAAGTTTTATTTGTGGCTGATCGATGTCTCTTTCTCGGCACTATAACATAATTTTTCTCCAATAGTAGACTACAATTAAAGTTTTGTTTTTGTTTCTACTTAAGATTTTGTTTCATGGCACTCCCAAAATCAGGTTATTGGTTGAAGATATGGGAAGAGAAATCAGTGAGGTATAGCAGATTATGGGGGGTGACTCTTCCGCTTTTGCATTATATAGCAGATTTAATTTCTAGAGTTCTTTTGGCATATATACTACAAAGAAGTGATTGGAGTATATATCGACAAAAGCTCTTTAAACAAAGAATATACATCAACTATATATAGCCTGGTTTCTGGCTCTTATTGATTGTGTTATCTTTCTCTTCTCAATGTCTTCTTCTTTTTCTAGTCGAAGTGTTCAGGTGCTTTTTCATCGCGCAGTAGAGGAGTGAGATTGTGTTCTTCATAGCAGTAAATAACTACTTTTACTATTCTTGATGTATATTGCTAGCCATCAGTGCGTAGTATGAATACGAGATCTGGCTAGTGGGTGTCTAGACTGCGTTCTTCTGTTATGAAGAACTCTATATGGCATAGCCAGAGGAGTTTGTATCCTCGGTTGGACCGAGTAAGGTATGCGAGTTGCAGATGTCCATTTATTGACTACAGCTAGTATCGAAGAGTTGAAATATCTATTTTGATGAGATAGTCAAAAGGGTTTTGATTTTATCAAAAATGTGGATGAACCTTGTGTAGACAATGTGTTTAGTGAGAGTGTAGTCATATTGAATGACATACTCATGGGTAAAGCGTTCTCATGCTCCAGTTATTTCCCATATTGATTCTCTATGGTACATCTGGGAAAGGCCTCCTATATGCTTGACATTAGGATCTATGTGGATAGGTTTGAAAAGGATACCTCATTACCCCAGCCCATGTACGTTGATATAATATTAAAAGAGTTTTAGCATTAAAGGCACTAAAAGAGGTTACTTGTCTAATATTCATTGCATCAGTCTTTCTAAGATGATGTCTGCTAAGACACCTAAGGAGAGACAAAAAAATGAGATAGATCTATTATGCTTCGGTAGTGGGATCCATCATTCGATGCTTTGCACTTAGCTTGTTATTGATTATACCTTAGAGGTATCCAGTATATTTCGAGCAAAACCACGGAGAATAACATTGAAAAGCAATGGAGGACTCTCTCGAGTACTTAAGAAGGATGAGAGACATTTTATACGACAATGAAACCATATGATGGTATAAGGATACCTTTAATGGTGGTGCAGTAAGAAGGAAAGTGTTCCTAGCTAGGTATTGTAACCGGTAAGGTGACTAAGGCTTTGTGCTTTGCTACTTACTCTGCCTCTTATGATAGGATCGGATAAAGGAGTTTTTCATTCAATGGGAGTTGTTCCTGAGGTTGCCAGTTCCGCACCGGTATTGTGTGACAATACTAGGAGTGTTGCTCAAAGTTAAGGAACTAAGATCCCATGAAGATTATTGCTTTTCTTAAAAGGCGATATCACCTCATCGTTGGAAAGAGGTGATGACTGAAAGACATTGATGTAGATTAAACTTATTATCACTGTAGCAGATTCGATCACCACTGAAATTTGGTATACAAATACTAGGATGATTGGCTAAAGTGCAAGTGGGAGATTCAAAGGAATAGTGCCCTTGTGCCAATCACATGTCGATGTGTTTAGGGACTATTCAAGGGTAATCAACTTAATGAGATAACTTTTTGTTCATATGCTGCATCTTTATTCATAAATATTGTGACGAACCACATGAACCCGGGCAAATGATTCCAAGGCCATGATGAGATTATGCCAGCGAGACTTGGAATCCATATGCCCATGTTCTAGATGTTCCTAGTCGTAGGATCACCAATTAGGGGATTAGTGATTTTGGATAGGCTAGCGCACTTGGTACATGCCCTATACGATAGGGGTAGCTGATCTCATAGTTACCTATGAGCCTTCCTTAATGTAGTGCAGGTGCTCATTAGGGAATGAGTTCACTTAACAAATCTGCATGAGGAACACAAAATGGAATCCATACATGAGTTTCAGTAGGATGTTCCTCGTGTGATAGTAGGTGCAAGCAGTCATTGGACCTAAGGTTATCATGGTTACCTTGTGAGTGATGACCCATTGCTTTGGTTCTATCCCTACATGGACCTAAGCGTCATGTGCCGGGTATTACTGGGCATGGGGAAGCATTCATGGAGGTAGGTGAGCAACCAACATGGAATCAGTTACTCCTAATACGAGGAGATAATGTCCTATGTGTCCCTATAAGTACCGACTCGGGAATCTCTGGCCAAAGTAGACATGAAGGTCAGGAAGACGTTTCTGACATTTCATAATTGAGACGACATCTTGGTGGGTGGAATACATATGAATTGGTATTAGTGTTTGACACTTCTTCCATACCCCAATCGTATTCAAGAAATTGTAATTGAGTGACTTAGTTGCACGGTAACTAATCACCAAAGGGTGTTGCTAGATTGAACCTCACACTATCGTGGTAGTCATGATACGTTGCTAGACAATAATCTTGACTTGCGAGTGGAGTCTCTCACGACTACACTAAAGGGGTTTAGTGGTCGCTCGTAAGATTCGAATAGAAGTTGTTCTATAGGATCCAACTCTCCGTTATGCACAACTCACTACTGGCTTAGTGTGGGGCCCAAAGGCGCACACACGACAGGTTAACCTCGTAACGGACCTTATGAGGTAAAGTCCGAATGCGGCCCTATATGTAGGCGAAATGGCGACACTAGAGGGGGGGTGAATAGTGTGTTTACTAAATAATTAGCCTAAATTCGATTTTATCATTTCTTGATCAGTTTAGATAATTTGTAATTTAATGATTGGGTGCGAAAGCAGTAAATAATTAAGCAATTAAAAACAAACAATAACGCAATGCAAACACGTTAATTTATAGTGGTTCAGCCCCAATGCCTACTCCACTACCTAAGCACCCCGATTAGGATTTCCAAACTAGCTTTACTAGATTAATACTCGTTTCCCTTACACAGAGGACCTAAGGTACTTTCACACCTGGAAGTCTCGACCTTCTTATCGAGAGCACTCTTCCACCTCAACCCTAAGGGACAACTTGACTAATCCTAGTAACAACTAATTTTACATAAGTGGCTTTACACCTAACACCAAGTAACCACTTATACCCACATGACCTAACAGCCTAGGTCTTACAAACTCAACTTCAAAGAAACGATAAATTAACAGTTAAAAATACAAGTGAAAAGAGCTTAAGTTAAACCAAGATTATCTACTATTTTCCAAGCCTTGTAGCCTCCAACTCGCTAGTGAATGTGCTTTGAGTCGAAGCAGAGTTGAGCAGTAGTTGGCGCTTGAAGACGAACTCGACAGAAGAACAGACCGCGCTGCAATCGATCTTTGGAAGGCTTAAATCGCTTCTTAAATGCTCAATAAAATCTGTAAGATTAAGGGAAGAAGTTTAAAAGAAGTAGATGAAGGTATATTTATATCCTCACGAAGAAACGATAGCTCAACGGATAGTTTTCTATCCATTGCAGGCCGCCGGTCGATTGGTCGATCGATCGGCCAATCGATCGGTCATTCGATCAACGCTTTTTCTCTCTGGTACTGCATTCAGTCGACCAGTCGGTCGACCGATGCAAGATTCTTCGATCTCGGATTCAGTCAACCAGTCGGTCGACCGACGCGATCTTGCGTCTTCAGCAAACGTAGGTCGGTCGACTGGTTGGTCGACCGATAGAGCTACTGCCCATTTTGGGCTTTGATCGGTCGACTGAAGCAGCTGCTGTCTCTTCTCGGCATTGTTCGATCGACCGACCGGTCGACCGAAATGGCTGGTGCCATTTTCCTTACCCTATTCGATTAACCGCCCGGTCGACCGAATTTAGGTTGAATTTTATTTTTTAGCCGATTTTCTTCCGCGCTATGTTTTTGGGTTCCAGCTTTCTACAAGCATCATCTTGGAGAGCTTTCCATGTGATCTTTGAGCTCGTCCAATGCGACTTTGGTGCACATGTTGATCTTCGAGAAATTCTGTGATGAACCCGAGCACGACGATCAATGTCCTTCAAATTTTTGATTTCTTTCTATATTTTCGATCGAGGACATTGAACCCTAATTGATATGGAACCTGAAATATGTTCTCAATGAAATCATTAGTCCCATGTTTGTTATCATCAAAACCGAGATTAAGACCGAGGTTGAAAACCTAAAGCCAACACTATATGTCTAATGCGACTTTGGTGCACACGTTGATCTTCGAGAAATTCCACGATGAACCCGAGTGCGACGATCAATGTCCTTCCGATTTCTGATTTCTTCTGATATTTTCGATCGAGGACATAGAACGCTGATGGATAAGGAACCTGAAATATATTCTCAATGAAATCATTAGTCCCATGTTTGTTATCATCAAAACCGAGATTAAGACTATGGTTGAAAACCTAAAGCCGACATTATATGTCTACTAGCATGGACATGCTGCAACTCGATCACGGATCTCGTTTACGGACATGATAGGAAAGATGTTTCCTATAGGAACGAATGCACAAGAAAGAAGTTTCTCAGTAATCCTAAATTGTAGGGCATCCCTAAATTGTAGGGATTGGCATATGATAATAATTTATGTCGTTGATTAAATTTAATTATGAATTAAATATAATATGATTTTGAATCAAATATACATGGTAGGATAATTAGTTTCTAACCATGAGCATAACAAATTAATTGGGAATTAATTTATTTGGATAAATCCTAATTAATAAGAATTTGATTTATGGAGATAACTAATAAAATTAATAGATATATGATTTATGAGGATAAATCATAATTCTATTAATTAATAGAAAATCAAATTATTTAGATAAATCTCTTTCCTATTGTTTAGGGGATTGGTTTATTTAGATAATTATCATTCTTGTTTATAGGCTCTTAATTTACGGAGATAAATTAAAATTTATATTTAATTAGATTTAATTAATTTTTAATTAATTATGAAGCCAATAAAATATAAATTATTTTTGGAGGCAAACCCAAGAACTTTGAATTCTAGGGAGAGAGTTTTTAGGAGGCCAGGTCTACTCTTGTAGCCGCCCCTACTCTCTATATATAGTGGCCGAACACCCCATAGGGAGGAGTTGGTTAATTAGTTCTTCATCTTCTTGGAGAAGATTAAGGATTTGATTCTTTAGAGGCTTATTGAAGAGAAAGGCTCCAAAGAACTCCTCCTCCTCCCCATTGGTGGCCGACCATCTACATCCTCCTTCCCCGGTTATCGCGAAGCCAACTTGAAGGTGTTCTCTTCTTGGTTGTGCCACAATCTTCATCTTCTTGGAGGAGTCCACGAGGACAGCGAGATATCTTCACCTCTTCTCTTTTGTTCCGATATTTTGTCATCCTCTCTCCTCTCCTCTTTGGTGCCTGGTTCTTGGTGGAAGGGCTGGCATTGCCTTGGTGGATTTTGGGATTGATAAAGCTTCTCCGTTGAGCCACAACGAGCCCCGGTGTTCGCTGCCCGTACTATTGTGAGGTACTTGGTGTGGACTATTGTTGGAGGACGTGCACGTGTGTGTCTCAAAATGGGGATAGGATCTGCCATACATTCTTGGTTTGAGGTTTATCATCTCCTTCTTCTACGATGTTGAATTCCTTATTATTGCTAAAGTAGATCGCTATTTTCGGGATGGTTTGAATTTTCCGCTACGTTTTCGAATCCCACCCCAACAAGAGGGGGGTGAATAGTATGTTAGATAAACTTTTTGCCTAATTTTGGTTTTATCGAATTCAATGGTTTCTTATAACTTCGGCAATACACTAATTCGAATAGCAAGTGGAAGCAATAAATAAGACAATTAAACATAACCAAGAAAGCATTGTGCTGAAATAAGTAAATATAGAAATTAAGACGCAATCATAATAGGCAATGTAAACACGATCGATTTATAGTGGTTCGGCCCCAATGCCTACTCCACTACCTAAGCACACCGCTTAGGATTTCCAAACTAGTTATACTTGATTAATTAGTTTCCTTACAAAGAGGAATTTACACCGGAGAGTCTCCGCTCTCAAACTGAAGGCGCTTCTACACCCGAAAGTATCCTGCCTTCCTATCAAGAGCACTCTCCTACCTCAACCTAAGGACAACTCAACTAATCCTAGTCAACTACGTTTACACCGGTGGATTTAAGTCTTAACACCAAGGCAACCACCAACTCAATCAAACTAGCACTCTAGGTTTACACACTCAAGAAATACAATGAAATTAACAATAAAATACAACACTACATGGAGCAATAAATCAAAAAACAAATACTTAGCTCCAAAAGAAACTCCCTAGTCCTCTTGATGCCCAAAGATGATGAATTGATGAAGCTTGAAGGCAAGATCAAGAATGTGTGGATCAAGGCTAGGGTTTTTGCAAGATTGGCTCAATGAAAGCTTAGAAGATGTAAAAGATGTCTCATATAGGCTCAAAAGTTGCTAAGGAAGGCTCTCATGGCTTGTATTTATAAGACATGAAGAGAAGGCAAGCAAACAGCCATCCCAACAGGCGTTTTCCTGCCCGTTGGCGACGCCCGATCTCTGGCCCGATCGACCGACCAAGCGACCGGCCCATCGATCGGAGCCCTTTGTGCTTTCTAGGCTCCTTTCGGTCGACTGGCCTATCGATCAACCGTAGAGTACCAAAACTCTACCTATTGTACCTGTACTCTACGTTGAGTTTCAGCTGGGTTCTTTCTTCGATTCGGGTTTCAAATTACGGGTTTTGTTCTCTAAGGGTCTTTGCATCATACTGAGGATTTTACAATTTATCTAGAGACCCTAAACTTAGACTCTATCTTCCTGATGAGTCCGAGCGCGTCGACCAATGTCCTTTCGATTTTTTGATTTCTTTGATATTTTAGATCGCGGACGTCGAGCGCTAACCAACTTGGAACCTGAAAGTATTTCGTAATGAAAATATTAGTTTCATGTTTGTTATCATCAAAACCAAGATTAGCACCAAGGTTGAAAACCTTTGGCCAACAATGTTCGAACATAAGATTTTTGGATCGGGAATCTGTCACAATACATCTATATACAAAAGAATTCACAATAATATATTTTGTATGGAATTGTGAATGGGAGTCATGTGAAGTCGGGACATCGAGCAATCTTGTTGTCCATACTCATGGTGAATCTTCTAGTGTCGTTGTTTCTTCTTTCAATCCACCTGATCCTTATAGAACAATGATTCTACACAGTCTTGGTAGTCAATTCCATTTAAATGATAATATTGAGTTAGTTACTAAGACGTCAGTGCCATCAAATACTTCGACAGTTCAAGTCACTGAAGAACAACCTGTGATACAGATTGAATTGCTGAATAAGGAGGCTGTAGAATTTTATGAGATGTTGAAAGCTGTCAATGAACCTTTGTATGGTAATTTTCCTAAATATACAAGATTTTCGGCAATGACGCAACTCCTAAACATCAAGTCTGATTGTAATATAAGCGGGGTTACATTTGATTGGATTACAGGCTTTATCAATGGAATACTACCTCCAGATAACAAGTTTGAGCCAACTTTTTATCGGCGGGGAACATCATGACTTGTAGCATGTTATAACAGTTATTTTGTTAATGGATATATATTTCACACACTTGAATATTCATCTACAAAGAAGACAATGAATGTCGGGGTCTGCGTCAAAGGGACAACGTATGTTGAATGTGATGTTGACTTTTACGAACTATTGGAAGAAGTCATAAAATTACAATTATTCGAATGGAAATCAGTTGCCCTTTTTAAATGTCATTGGTTCGATACAAGCTATAGGGGCATGAGAGTTCATACAAAGTATAAACTTGTCGAGGTCAATTACAAATTGAAATTGGCTTCAATTAGCCATTTATATTGGCATCTCAAGCTGAACAAGTATATTATATGCAGTATCCATCTCGAAAGAAAGATAGGGCAAATTGGTATGTAATCTGTAAGACTAAAGCCAGAGGAAAAATTGACCCGGTAACTGGAGAGAATGAGCCGACAAATGACTTCTATCCAGAAGAGGATCCTTCCAAAATTGAGCGAGTTAATCTAATACTCAAGGATGATAACACAAAGTTAGTTCAATTGGAAGTACAATATGTTGATGATGACGATAATGAAGTTGAGGAAGGATAGAATGATGATAAGAGAGAAGAAGAAGAATTTAAAGATTTCGATACAATAGATCAAGAATAAGAGTATTACACCGATGATGATAATGACGATGATGAATAATTGTAAATGTGAAGTATATCTTCAATTATTAAATCTATCTATTAATCTATTATATGTAATCTAATTATACTCATATTTGACAGCTATGGTTCGAGAAGTGCGTGCCCGAGGAGGCATTCCTCGGAGCACTACACCCTCACAATTGCCACCTGCCACCCTTGTATCCATCGTCCCTTGTCTACACACACCATCCCCCAGGCTTTAGCCACCATCGACCCTTCGCCGAGACCCATCGATATCCCCTCACATGTACCCAATGTCCTTTCGCTGACACCTACTATTCCCCCACCTCCGTCCACCATCCCCCCACTTTCAGCCACCATCTCCGCACTTGATCCTGGCACCAGCCATCCACCTGATCTGACCACCATCCCTTCAGCCAATCCAAGCACAAGGACATAAAGACGTAGGCCACGAGGGCCTAATATAATTCTCCCTCCGCCACCCGAGGGAGAGTCACATTGACTAGTTAGTGTGCATGAAAGAAGATAAGTAGATGCACTAATTATTCCTTATAATTTATTTATAATTCAATACATCATAATATCGAATTGTACTATATTTGGTGAGGGCTGGAGCAGGAGGACGATCTAACGATTTATGCACAGGGCATGGCCTACATGGTCTCTCGTGCCCCGTGAGCACATGGATTTATTATGGCGAGAGTTCTCGGTACATATATTTATTAAATTAATGTTATTGTTAAATATCAATAGGTAATAATAAATTTATTTTTTTTGCAGGCTCATTATACATGGTTGGAGGACGAGACCACTTTTGTAGAGAGTGCATGGGAGCGTGTTGCTCGCACTCGTTACAACGGGCTACTTCAGTAGGCCCGTAAAACTGTGAAGACACAGCTGGGGGTCACACACATTGGGGCGACTCAGGTATACGACCCCGAGTGGATTCCTAGACCTGTGTGGGACCAACTCATTGAGTGATGGGCCACGCTTGAGTGGCAGGAGGTCTCCCGGACTACGTCGAGAAATCGCATGTCCAGGGGGGACGGTACGGGGGCACGCCACACTGGTGCCTCCGTGTCTTTTGTGGTGCGTGAGCGTCATATGATATGTATAATTTCCTTACTTTTAATTAAATTATATATTGTGTACAATGACACTAATGTATTTGTTTTCTAATGTTAGACACGGGTGGCGAAGGATGGCACCGTCCAACGCCCCTCGCTGATGGAGGAGTTTGAGCACACTCACCGTCGGCGACATGGGGTGGAGGAGTACATCGATAGCGGGGCCGCGATCATCGTTACAAGTATTTATATCTATTTGATTTACGTAATATTTATTTTTATTATATATATATATATAGTATTTAAAATATAAACGTGTGTAGGAGACATACACGAGGACCGAGATCGAGCGCAAAGGAACGTCACAGGGTGACTTTGACCCTGTAACATGGGTCGAGGCTGTAGGTGGCTGGGAGCACAGACAAGTTTATTGCTTTCAGACAGTGTCCATGCATGAGCCGTGTTAGGGCCACTTGGGGCAACGACCCCTCCCGTTGCAGCTGAGCGGCCCTCGACATCCCATACGCAGGACCATAGCCAGATACCGACCTTGGAGTTCGAGATTACACAGTGGAGACAGGCAATGGAGGAGTAGAGATGGATGAATGACAAGTTGAGATAGATGATGGATGTGCAAAGACAGATGATGGGGAACATATAGGCGCTCCTAACTTAGATTTCATCTCACTCCGGCAATCATATACCGATGAGGTTCAAGCCGTCCTCCTCGACCCAATCGACGCTCCCAACCCTATCGCTGTCGACTCCACCGCCTCCACCGCCTCCACCACCTCCACCGTAGCCATGAGATATATTTTGGTTTATTGTATTTTGATTATATTTTGATACTTGTCAGACTCAGTTTGAGGCTTAGATACTTGTTTGTTGTTTACATACTTTAGATTTGATATTTTGATACTTGTTTGCCTCCGTTTGAGGCTTATAGTTGTTTATATACTTGATAGCTATCTATATACTTTAGATTTGATATTTTGATACTTGTTTGCCTCCATTTGAGGCTTATAGTTGTTTATATAGTTTAGTTTTGATATTTGATACTTTTTTGCCTCCATTTAAGGCTTAGATTGATGATATTTAAGTAAATCTTGTATGTTTGGTTGTACTTATATTTGTATGATGTTTTGTGGTTGTAAATTGTGATTGTAAATTATGGTTATAAATAGATTATATCGTGAAAATGTTGTTGTATACATGAATTTTGAAAATTTTGATTTTTTTTCAATTATAGGATATAACGTCAGCGACGGCTTACCCACAGGTGACACTCACTAGGCAGTCGCTGAAATTGTATCGTAATTGGCTGATGGCTTCGGTAGCACAAAATATCACGATTGCTAATAATATCACCGATGACTCTGAGCTACGACAGATAGTTTAATTTTAATGACAACCGCCTAGGCCATCTCTGATGTGTTTAAATTAGCGACAGCGCGTGCTGTTGCTGATAATTACTTGGGACGGCCTCCCCCTACTGTCACAAATTATCAGAGACGCACACATGAGCAACGACTTTTTGCCACGGCGCGAGCCGTCCATGATGGTCATCACCGACGGTTCAGCAACAGCACGAGCCATTGGTGACTGCGACAAATCTAGTAGTGGAGCACCATTCAGGGCAGGAGGCTACCTGGGAGGTAGAACGAGATATGAGGGTAAACTACCCCTTTCTAGTTGAGGATTTGATAAGTCTCTAATAGCTTTTGCTAAAATTCGAGGATGAATTTTCCTTAAGGGGGGAAGATTGTAATACTCGCAATTTTAATGAAAATTTTATCTCTTGTTTTAGCGGGATATTCCAGAGGCGCGTCGGAGTGGGTCGAGCAAATCGTCAAAAGGTGTTGGCCGAAGGTTTTCAACCTTGGGAATAAGCTAGGTTTTGATGATAACAAATATGGAACTAATGATTTCAAAGAGAATTATTTTCAGGTTCCATATCGATTAACACACGATGTCTATGATCAAAAATATCGGAGAAATTAGAAAATCGGAAGGACGTTGATCAACGCGCTCATATTCATCGGAAAATTGGGTCTAGGTTTAGGGTGTCTAGATGCAAAGACACCTAAGGAACCAAACTAGTAATCCAAAACCTGAACCGAAGAAAGAACCCAACTGATACTAAATGAGAAAGTATAGGTACTATAGCCAAGTACCGGTACTTTGCGGCTGATCGACTGACGATCGACTGCCAAGGGTTCTAAAGCCACCGAAGGCCTTCGGTAGATGACCGGTCACTTGGGCGGTCGACTGGCCATCGACCGACCACTGATCGGGCGGCGCCAACGGATAGAAAAACGCCCGTTGGGACGAGGTGTCTTGGCCTCTCTCTTCGTGGCTTATAAATACAATCCATGAGAGCCTTCCTTACCAACCCTTGAGCCTATTGAGACATCTTTTACACCCTTTAAACCTTCATTGCACCACTTCTTTTGTGAAACCCTAGTTTGATATCTCAACTCCTTGATATATAGCCTTCAAGCTTCGTCGATTCATCATGTTAAGGCATCAAGAGGACTAGGGAGTTTCTGTTGGAGCTAAGTATTTGTTGATTGATTTATTTGCTCCATTGTTTGTGTACATTATTGTTACTTACATTGTATTCGAGGTTGTGAAAACCTAGGTTGATAGCTCTTGTATGGTTGGTGGTTGCCTTGGTGTTAGGGCTTAATTCCAATAGTGTAAATGTAGTTTGCTATGATTAGTTGAGTTGTTCTTAAGGTTGAGGTGGGAGAGTGCTCTCGGTAGGAAGGAGGGATACTTCCACGTGTGGAAGTGCCTTCGATTTAAGAGCGGAGATTTTCCGATGTAAATTCATCATTGTAAGGAAACTAATTAATCTAGTTAAACTAGTTTGGAAATCCTAAGTGGGGTGCTTAGGTAGTGGAGTAGACATTGGGGCCGAACCACTATAAATCTACTTGTGTTAGCATTGCATTCTTGGTCTTGTTTTATTGTCTTATTTATTGCTTCCACTTGCTATTCGAATTGGTTTATTGTCTACGTTATAAGAAATGATTAAAACCGATAAATCAAATTTAGGCAACAAGGTTAGATAACACACTATTCACCCCCACCCCCCCTCTAGTGTAGGCCATTTCACCACCATTTGGTATCAGAGAGCGTGGGTCGTAGATTGAGATTTTACCATCTCCTCTACATCTAGTCTTCATCTGAAAATAGCACTAGAGTTGGTAGCGTGTATACCACCTAGGTTCGGTGAGTCTAACTTTGGTCTTTGGAAGAGTAGAATATATACATTCCTAAAGACACAACATTTAAATGTGTTTAACATGGAAAAGATTCGATATATTGAACCTAAGGAAAACATGAATGCTTGGACCAAAGAACAAATTGATATGTTTTAGTTAAATGTTAAAGCTACGAATTGCATATTTTGTTCATTGGAAAATTGCATCTTTGAAAAGGTCATGCATTGCACTTCCACATTTGATATTTAGGCTAGTTTAAACATGCTATATGATTATGCCAAGAACGAAGAGATTGGCACTTCTAATGAAGGTAGTGATGACAATGGTCATTCACCTACCCCTAATCTTGCTTTTGATGCCCATGGCTCTTCTAGTCAAAGGAGTAGCTCCAAGAGCCGAAAAAGAAAGGTAGTGTATCATGCATGCAAGGAAAAGGGGCACGTGAAGAAAAATTGCCCTTCCATGAAGAACAAGGCAAGGAAGAGGTCAAATGCTTCCACATCAGCATCTCACTCAAGTGAAGCATCCTCTTGCAATGGCTATGAAGCTAATTCAAAAGACTCCCTCATGAATGCTAATGATGAGGTACACTTTTCTTATAGTCATGATAACAATAATGGTAGTATCAACTCATCCAGTTCTCATGACATGCTTTATGATGATGAATGTAAAAACATGTTTGCCTTGCTTGTTAAAAAAGATAAAGAAAACAAAAAATTGAAGAAAGAAAACTTAGTCTTAGATCTCACTTACATTATGTAAAATTAAAAAACGAGAAACTAAAAATTAGTGTCTCTAATCCATGTCATGATGTTTTAAGTATTGACACTAAGGATTTGAAAAACAAAAATGACATTTTAAAGAATGAAAATAGCATGTTGAAAACACAATTGCATGATATTCATAAATCCATGAACGACTTAAAAAATAAGGTTATTTTTCTAAATAAGAAAATTAATAATTTATCTAGTAATTCATCCTCTTAGCAAGCATGCTCATGCACATCATCATCTTTATGTCAAGCATTCTAACATTAAACCTCACGAAACGATTAATGGTCATTGCTTTTGTTGTGGTATCTTCGGCCACACGATTTATGATTGTGCTTTTAAAATAAATCCAAGTGTTGTCATTTGTCATTTGATAAGAAAAGACACTTTGGATTCCTAGGCTAACTCACCCCCATGGACCCAAAGCCATTTGGGTACCAAAGGTTTCTTGTTCTTTTGTAAGGGGAGCTACCACACAAGGTTGAAAGAATTGAACATGCTGAGAATTTAGGATGCTATTGATACAATTCAGCATGCTGCATTGTTGGGTATTCCTCATTTCATTGAGTTACAAACTTTATTTACAACTTTAGAGTGTCAGTTTATTATCTTGCATTGAGTTACAAACTTGGTATTCCTCATTTCATTGCCTCATTGTTTCTTTTGTTTTTACATGCAGGTAAAAAGAATGAAGTGTAAGGATCAGCATTTTGGAAAAAATTATCTTATGTATTTTTGAAACTTTGAATCTTTGAAACAATATAAATATTTGAATAGCACAATGTATTTCGAAATTACTTGTATACAATGGTTTTCTTATGTGTGTGGATTTTAATGATGTGTGATTTCAAAAATTATTTTTAAGATTTCGTGTGAATTATCAAATTACTTATATGTGATTTCATGATTTAAGGATTGATCAGGTACACAATAATGAGCAATTGGTAGATTATGTTGGTAATTCCAACGGATATACCAACAAAAATTATTTGTTGGTCATACCAACGCTAGCGGATATTGTTGGTATTACCGATAGATATGTATCCGTTGGTATTATCAACAGATATATATCCATTGGTATTACCAACAGATATATTTCTATTGGTAATATTGGCAGATATTTATCCGTTGGTAATACCAACAGAAACATATCTGTCGGTAATACCAACAAATATGTCTCCGTCGGTATTACAAACAAAATAAAATATCTGTTAGTAATACCGACAAATTAATTAAAATCTGTCGATATTACCGAGGAGCCTTTTACCGATGGATTTTACCGATAGATACTCCGTCGGTAACAATATTACCGACGAATTTGGTCCATTGGTGATACCCTGTTTTCTTGTAGTGTTGGCAGCTCCATCCAATGGGCATTTTTTTGCCCGATGGGGACTCTCGGTCGCATGCCAGTCGATCGTCGATTGACCAACTATTCGACCGCGGCAATCTACCGCTTTTGGGCACACTTCGATCGACCGAATTGGCTACTGCCAATTTTTGGCTTCATTCGATCGACCGACCGGTCGACCAAACCTGGGCTAAGACTATTTCTTCGAGTTTTCTTCTTGCGCGCTTCGCTTCCGGGTTCCGTTACCAAGTCTTGTCTTGGATAATATTACAATTTGGCTTGGGATATATACCTAGAGACATATTACATGAATTCTATTTCTAACTCTAGATTTTCTACTCGATCTATGACGGAGCCATTTTTGTCGGTTCTTGTTTTTCTCCGAATGAACTTCCCACGCATATTGTAACCTCAACCTGAGATCAAACACTTGATGAACTCATTAGAATAAGTTTGTTATCATCAAAATCAAGATGATGATCAAGGTTGAAAACCATAGGCCAACACATTGGTATTCACATCATTGTGGTATTCATTCCACATTCAGTTTGCATAGGTTGGTAGGCTTCAGAATACGGACGTGTACTCTGGCCAAATTTTGGGGTGTGATAGATGTTCTTTAATATAATATTAAGAAAAATGTAAGTTACACAAAAACAGTTAATGCTATTGTTAAAATCAGATATAAAGAAAAACTGCACCAATTATGATTAAATAATATGATTAAGTTAGAAGACTAAATCTTAAAAATTCAACATGTAAATATATGCATATGAAAAATTTAATAAAATATCTATAATAATTATAATAATATATATTCTAGATTGGCAAATGTACGTTAATCCATGTTTGAACGATGATATTAGTCCCTTATGTCATTATGTGTGCATACTTTGCTTCAAAGTCTATCATTTATTGTGTTTATACAAAAATTAGATTTCATAAATTTCAACTGAAAGTCTATAAAACACGTTCCTCGTATTAAAGGCTTGTTTTGCGTTAACACGACTATTCTATATTTATATTACCCAAATAGAAGGATAATAAGTCACTGAAAATAGAAATAATCTTTTGACTAAAACACTTGATCAACATGGATGCAAGGAGCTTTTTTCTAAGACTATTCACTATTTTTTTCTTCTTATCTATGTCATTGATTTCATCTCCAATAGTAGCGACTACTGAGATCGCTTCTACATCACCACTCTCGATATGATTTCAAAAATGTTTTTGATTTTGATTTTCGATCTCTTCGGACCTTGGTGGCTTATAACGGGCCTGAGGGACCTTAAGGTTCTAACCCGTAGGCTCATTGTGACATTTCGATTTTCAACCAATAGGATGGGTTGGAGATCTTACTTTTCAAAAATTTATATTTTGAAATCTCTCGATTCATTTCGGACTCATGATAATTTACCTTGAAATGGATTTCAAACTATTTAACAAAGTGAACTCTGAAAATGATACTTGATTTTTCTCTTTGCTATTTGGTTTGGTTGCTTTCTAGTAGCTTTAGTTTCATTAAATCTACTAATGAAGTCTACTTATAAATTGAGAATGTTAATGAAAAGCTATGCTATCATGAAGAAAATTGGAAAGTAAATGAAAAGTTTGGGAAATTTTTTCTAAAATGATGTATGATTTTGTTTTTGCAAAAATCATATTATAATACTTGAATATTCATGCATTAATGATGTCTCTATACTCATGATTAATTTTGCATGATAGATCTATGAAATTTCATTAGTAGGTAAAATTTCGATACTTAGGCAATTTCATGATGATGATATTGAATAAAATTAGACTAGGATAAAATTCCTTATTAGAGACCTCATTTTGAATAAATAATTGTAAACATGTTTAGATACACATATGACATGATTCTAGGTGTTCAAACTTGAAAATTCATATGTAGATGAACAAATTCATTACTAGATCACTTTAGAGGACTTAAACTTGAAAAAGTTTGACCCAAGTCAACAATTCGACTTGGACACTTCATTTTAAGTCCAAACTTCATAAACATGTTTAGGAATAGGTAATGATAACATGCCAACGTTCAAATTTTCAATTTGTAAGCGTAATGAGGCATTTTCTGTCACGTCCCAAAAACCAAGTCACGCGACCGACCGGACTGGGGACAAGCACCCCGAAGCCTAGACCACATAACCACATCATGCATGTGAAATATCAACTCAGATTAACACAAACACAAATATTCAATTATAGAAGGTAGCAATCCACATACTAGACCAAATGCATAAAGCTACATAACTAAGGTTCAAGTGTTAATACTATACAAGGTTCACATGCTCGAAAACAAACTACATGACTCGACCAAGACTCGACTACACCAACGGGTTTCACAAGATCGCCACCAGAGTCTGCCGCCACCAACCGCGCCATACGTCAATGATCACTCTACAAAACAAGGCCAATAAAAGAATAGTGAGTTCAAAAGAACTCAGTGAGTGGCCGTTCAGCCATCACCATGCTAAATCACATGAATAAATACATTAAATAATTTAATGCTCATTCAACTGATATGAAACATAACAATGATTTGCATTAGTCATCTCGTGCGCTACTTGCACCACTCGGCCCGATCCGGCCCAAATGAACCAACCTCAAAATAATCGCCTACAACTCGTAGGTTGCTCACTAGGCTGGCCACCCTAGCGAACTCCCTGCCACGGTCTCACTGAGCTAGGAAGGACCTTTAGTATCAGTGCCCAAAACATGGTCGGGAAAGGCCCTCTGAATAATGCCACTCGGGTCAGTCATCGGCGTGGCTCACCAACGTATATCTCGACCATGAATCAACTCGTGTGCACTGCACACCACTCGGCCATCACATGTACATCGACAAACATGCCCACTAAGTGGACTAATTTACATATCTATAAAGAGGTGGATACGACATAATGTACATTTCTCAGTGCTCGCTCGGTAGCACCCGCTCGGCCACCACTCTGCCCAATTCATTATTCACCGCCATATCACCCACCGTTAACACCTCAATAGTTTACCTTACCATTTTCTATTCAATGGAATTTAACATCCGTGGCAGGTCGTCATGTAGCGAAAATGCCAACGTTCTGTCGAATAGTTTCCGCATGACGTACCTTTCCGCCACCGCCATTTCTCGTTCGAAATCTCATCCGAACTCGCAAAAATTCCCAAACAAAGTAAAGGGATGCCATATCTGCCATATCTCATATTTCTATTTTACCCAAGCATCGCAGAAATTTCAGCCTGTAAGCCGAAATTTCTGCCTGTAAGTCGAAATTTCAGCCCGCTATAGTGTGACATTCCCTCATTTTCATCCGAGAGCATATACTCTCTCGCGAGGGTGGAAATAACCAATTAACCTGATGTTCTTTTAGGTTCAACTAATAACATCCATGATAAGCCACGAGGTGACATCCCGGACTCGCAACTCGACCAATTCAACAAGCAAGCCGTAAATTTCAGCCTACTTTACCAGTCCGGTTACAACACGTACACAATTGAACATCACTCGATATGGTACTCACAATTCATACAACATCTTGTACATAAAGATCGATATACTACACTGGCAGTTTACAGCATGTATAAAATGAATCTAGCGCGTATAGAAATAACTTCGGCATGTATATCTTACCACAACATCAATTTCAGCCTAACTTATCATACTATGAAAAATTCAGATTAAAGCATATGATATACTCCACAAATTTTCATATGAGTGTATGCTAAGTGTTCATCAAACCATGTCATCTACGCATATAATTTCAGCATTTCAGTGTACTCACAATCTCAAGAATATAAGCTAGAACATAAACATTGGACTTGCTTGGCCTACAAATTGTGTTACTATTATCAAAATGTGTATGTTGTACTTTTGGAAGTCTTCATAATCGATCAAGATAAAGATGTCAATTGTGAGAGCACCAAATATTTTCATGCTTAATGATAAATGTGATACCATGGGAAATGGTCATCATGGATCAGCATAAACAAGCATGAACGATGATTCCTTATGAATTTTCCATTTTTCCATAATTTTTCTTATCTTGGATGTAATTTCTTATTAACCTGCCACCTTCTTGATTTATATTGCAACAATACTTTTTTAAAAGTAGTACCATAATCAAATATCTCATGTATGTTTCTTTGACCAAACAACACGGTCTTCCAAAAGTTATGCACTTTCTTAACCCAAATACAAAGATCAAATGTATTGACACCTAAAACATCCAAGTATAGAACAATAGAAGTGCTCAAGGGCCAAAGCAGAGAAGCCCGGAAGGGTTTCACACATGCATCCGAACAACACGAATTTCTCCATTAAACAAAGTCCAGATTGGTCACAGTAAAAATAAGAACTCCAGCACTAAATGCAACAACTAAAGAAAGCCCCCAATATTTATATATACACCACACAAACCAAACAAACAACAAAACCAGTTCATCCTCGCCAAGATCATTCTAATATGCGTCCCACATTCAAATAGCAAAAACGACAAGCAATCAAAAAGGGGAAACAAAATGGAGGGGGAAAATAAATAGCGGCACCTGATTTGACTTCCACTAGAGCCAAGATCGACCCTTTCCCGAGAGAGAAATCAACATACTCAAACATAAACCCTCGAAAAAATCGCAGATTCTATAAATCTATCACGAGGAAGAAACCCAATCTAACCACTCACTTGGAGAGGGAATCAAGGAGAAGAAGACGATGACGACGCCTCGCGATGACGGCGAAGATCCGATCACAAGGGAGTAGCGCCTCCTCCCTCTTGTCTTGGGCGACGTTTGGCTCTTCCTAGAGCAGTCCCGTCGACCAAGGCCACATATGCAATTATATTATTTTTTTGAAATTTACCTATTTGCCCCTATTGACTTAAGTGAACCATATATTGGTCTATACTCGTCCAAATCGAGTTCCAATCGGACCCCCGGACTCGACTCGAGTCCAACTCACATCAAATCTCCAAACCAACTTAAGTAACATAATTTTACTCGCGCATAAGGTTTGTATTTTAATTTGCGCCTTCCAACGATTTACTCGGCCTCCTCCGACGCACATCTCGGATTTGCCGTGGAAGCCAAAATAAATTAGTTAAAATTTTAAATTTTAATTATTTTTTTCGCGGGCATTACATTTTCTATTTTCAATGAGTCATTCAAATTTTGTAGATCTATATTTTTCTTTTCTAAGGAATTTTTATCATTTTCTAGAAGTTCAACCTTCATTCTTGACTCATTACAAGAAAGCAAAAGATCATCATTATCTTGTTCTAGCATTTTATTTTCCTTTTTAAGTGCCTAGAATCTTTTTCTAACACTACTAAATTCTTCATACATATGCTCAATTTCATTTTCTAATTCTACTTGTGTAAAGATATTACCACCTATAGTAATAGTGGGTACCTCATTATCCTTCATCATGAAAGAAAGGTTTGCATTCTCCATTGAGCTTTCTTCCCCACTTGAAGGTGGTGATGACTCGCTTACATCGCAAGTAGCCATTAGTGCTTTCTTCTTCATCCTTTTTCTTTTATCTGTCTTTGAGGATGATGAGGAGGTGAGCTTGGTCTTAGGACAATCGCCCTCCAAGTGTCCGGGCTTGTTGCATTGGAAGCACATGATTCTATTTTTGCCCTTCTTCTTCTTGAGAGGCTTTCCCATTAGCTCCATAAACATCCGTCCGAGATGAATCATATCTTCGTGGTACTTGGATCCTTTATTCTCCGATGATGATGATGTCCTATCACCAAATGATGCTTTTATGGCAATATTCTTGCCTTTGGGGGCATCTTCCTCATCGGTCATGAGGGAACCAATGAGTTCGGTGATCTTCATGGTGCCAAGATTCGTGGCCTCCATGATAGCAACCCCCTTTGGCTCCCATGCTTTGGGAAGTGATCGAAGAAACTTCCTCACTTTTTCTTATTCTTGTATGACCCTTCCAAGGTTAGTTAAAGCATTTGAAATGGGCATACATTTGATCTATGTTCTCATGAGTATGCATTTTAAAGAGTTCATAGTCATGCAAAAGCAAATTTATTTTGGACTCTTTAACTTGGGAAGTTCCCTCATGGGTAATTTCTAAAACTTTCCAAATATCAAAAATAGATTTACAACATGATATTCTATTGAACTCATTTATAGATAAACCATAATGTAATGCATTCACTGCTTTGGCAATTGAATTAAACAATTTAATCTCTTCTCGAGACCAATCATCCATGTTCTTGGAGGGTAGCTCATAATTAACATGAATAGTTCTCCAAGCATCTAATCCTAGGGATTGCCAGAAAATACTCATCCTAGTTTTTCAATAGGGATAATTGTTTCCATCAAAAAGAGGTGGTGCATGAGTTGAAAACCCTTGACCTAGTGTGATACTAGAATCCATAAGTCTAGGTTACATGGTTAGACCTATTCCGACAATCTTGCTCTCATACTAATTGTTGAGTGAATACCCACACTAGAAAGGGGGGTTGAATAGTGTTGGTTTAATTTTAACTTTAATTCAATTTTTTTTAAATCAATTTCAACTTCAACCGAAACTAAGTGCAACTAAATGATATTCGTTAGCAAGTATGAAAAGCAATTATAAGCAATCAAACAATGCAATGCAAACACAAGAGATTTTAGTGGTTCGGCCAACACCGCCTACTCTACTATCTTGGCTCCCCACAATGGATTTCTAACCAACTCCTTTATAGATAATTTGTTTCCCTTTGAATACAACTGAGGACTCACTTCTCAACTCTTTGAGAATGCTTCACACCTATTCTCCTAGGCAAAACACAATTCTACAAAGGAAACCCTAAGTCATTTAACCTAGCACACCTAGCAAGCTAACAATGGAAACCTAGTTTAGTAACAAGAAAAATAACAACAAATGAGCTAATAATTAAACCACACAAGTGAGCTCTCTTGCAAAGTCTTCAAAGCCTCCAACTCGTCAAGATGTAGAGCTCGAAGTGAAGCCGGAGATGAGGCAAAAAGAATGCTTCGAGTTGATGAACGATCGTCGAAGCTTGCGCGATGAAATCCACTTGGGATGGCTCAAGAACACTCTAGGAGATCTTCAATGAATGACTAAGAGGCTCTTAGAAGGCTGCTAAGGGGTATTTATAACCCCTCACTTGGCAGCTCCACCCAACAGGCATTTTTTTGCCCGATGGGGACTCCCGGTCACTTGTCGGTCGATCGTCGATCGACCGACTGATTGACCGCCCAAGCAACCACGGTAATCTGCCACGTTTGGGCACACTTCAGTCGACCAAATTGGCTACTGCCAATTTTTGGCTTCATTCGGTCCACCAAACCTGGGCTATGTCTATTTCTTGGAGTTTTCTTCTTGCACGCTTCGCTTCCGGGTTCTGTTACCAAGTCTTGACTTGGATAATATTAGAATTAGGCTTGGGATATATACCTAGAGACATGTTACATGAATTCTATTTCTAACTCTAGATTTTCTACTCGATCTATGACGGAGACATTTTTGTCGATTCTTGTTTTTCACCGAATGAACTTCCCACGCATATCGTAACCTCAACCTGAGATCAAACACTTGATGAACTCATTAGAATAAGTTTGTTATCATCAAAATCAAGATGATGACCAAGGTTGAAAACCTTAGGCCAACACATTGGTATTCACATGATTGTGGTATTCATTCCGCATTCAGTTTGCATAGGTTGGTAGGCTTCGGAGTACGGACGTGTACTCCGGCCGAATTTTGGGGTGTGATAGATGTTCTTTAATAATAATATTATGTGGTTTGTTCTTTCATGGAATACAAAATTTGCTATTATGTGCATAACACTCATGTTATCAGAGTATAAAGTCATTGGATTCTTCACCACAATATTGATTTCATTCAACAATCTGATGACCCAAATTATCTCAGCAGTTGCACCAAACAAAGATCTTGATCCACTTTCTGCACTTGACCTACAAAGTGTGCTTTGTTTTTTGCACTTCCAGATAACTAATGTTGTAGCAAACTTCACCAAATAACCAGATACTTATCTGCAAGTCGTTCCACAACTTCCCCAATTAGCATCACTATATCCTGTCACCGAATAAGGATTATCTACAGGGTAAAAGAGGCCCAAACCATGTTCATTTTTCAAGTATTTTAATATCCTTATTGCTGCCATGAAATGTAATACCCGCAAAATTTATTAAATTTTGTGTATTGCCTTCAGCGGGATGAGCGCGACGCATAACGACGCGTGCAGAGTTAATCACAGTTGGGTGCGAATTGAGGTGAGACCCTTGCTCAATCTAAATTACTTAAATTAGAATTAATTTTGTGTCAAATCCGAGTTAGGCTTGAGCCGTGTACGAGGGTGCGATCGGAGCTCGAATCCGACTCGTTTTGGGCAAGTTCGATCGAGTTAAGTGATGAGGGGCAAATTGGTAATTTGTGCAAAAAATAAATAATTAGAGTCACCTGAGGCGTACGGCTCCAAGGAAGAGACGCATGCTACCCAAGGAGATGAGAGGTCGAGGGATGATCCATAGAAGAAATCGGCCGGAGATCGGAGCCTTGCCGGATAGGATTCGACGTGGGACTTCTTCATCATCTTCCTTGTCCTTAATCCAATTCTAGGTTAATTTTGGATATGTGTTAGTGCAAATTTCTGAACCTGGGTGCAGTAGTTTTCTTTGGATAGGAAAGAAATAAATGAGTGGAAATTTATCTATACATATAATATTGTTTATTGCGGAAATTTCCGGCTGTAGTGTACGGTGTTAAGGCTGAAATTTTATATGAAACGATGCTGAAATTACCAAGTTATGTGATGCTGAAATTGATACATATAAATGTGCAAAAATTTCATTGAATTGGGATGCTGAAATCATTTCCTATGTATGCTGAATATGGTAGTTCAAAGATAGAATGTTTTTCCATATTCTAGAAATTCATGCTGATTTCCTGAAAATCTATTAAGTACATGCTGAGATTGATTTTGTTGTTGGGATGCGAGTTTGCTGTGTAAAATATCGATGTAACCTATCGATCTTCATGTAAGCTAGGGTTTAGGAATCTAGAAATTATTTTAATGACCTGAACTGTAGAGGCTTCTTGAAGAGAAAGGCTCCAAAGAACTCCTCCTCCTATCCATTGGTGGCCAGCCATCTACATCTTCCTTCCCCAATTTTCGCGAACCCAAATTGAAGGTGTTCTATTCTTGGGTGTGCCGCACTAATCTTCATCTTCTTGGAGGAGTCCAAGAGAACAACAAGGTATCTTCACCTCTTCCCTTTCGTTACGGTGTTTTCTCATCCTCACTCCTTCCCTCGTTGGTGTTTGGTTCTTGGTGGTAGGGCAGACCTTGCCTTGGTGGATTTAGAGATTGAGAAAGTTTCTCCGTTGAGCCACAACGAGCCCTATTATTGCGAGGTGCTTGGTGTGGACTATCGTTGGAGGAAGTGCACATGTGAGTCTCAAGATGGGGACAGGATCAGCTATACCAACCGTGGTTTGAGGTATATATTCTCCATCTTCTCTGATGTTGAATTATTTAATATTGCTAAAGTAGATCGCTGTTTTTGGGATAGTTTGATTTTTTTAAATTGCTATTTCCGCTTCATTTTTGAATCCCATCACAACAGTGGTATTAGAGCCACCTTTAGCAAATTTTTGGAATTTTTTATTTTGTGTTTTGTTCACGTTTACGAACCATTCGCTCCCTAAACGTTATGCTGTCTGATTTTGGTTTTCAAGGGTTTTTGAGTCATTTTCTTGGCTCCACGGTTCATGTGATGAATCAAGGTGGAATCCTACTATCCATATTGATTTTGGAAAGAATTTAAACGAAAAAATTCTTTGGGTTCATGGTTGAACAGACCCGAGAACTAAAAAATTCAAGATGTGTTGTCTGAACCGTTTTGGGTGGAAACGTGATCGGATTTGTGCGATTTTGGATTCTATTTTTTCCTTTCTTTTTCATTTATGATGTGATGCATGAAAAGATGATTATGGATAAGCCCAATGTGGATGTGACTGTGTGTAAAATGTGGTTGTGTTGATTGCATGTAAATTTATAAAATTCCAGCATTGTAAATTTTAAATAGTGCTTTCGTACCCCTACCTCCCAATTGAGAATTCTGATTGTAATCCTCTACACCCCCTCATTAAACCTTTGCCCAAGGATTTTTTGGGGTCTTCTTCTTTTAGTTTTGTAAAATTAGAAGTTTAGGGGCAGATTCACAACGAGCACGCTTGCTGCTATGTTTTGGTGCGCGCACGGAGAGGAGGTGTTCGGTGCCTTGTGGATGACGGCTTGAACCCCGGGAAGGCACTGATGGAACTGGCAACCTAGAAGGTGATTTTGAGCAGCGCCTTGGCGAGACAGAGCTCCCTAAAAACCCTAGGATGATGGCCTTGGTTCACCCGGCGGCTCGGGTGGAACCCTTAGAACATCCACAATCATCCTTATTTACTTTATGATTTTATTTATTGCTTTTGCTTCAATTATTGATAGCTTAGATAATTATAATTGCATGAAGAAATCCTCCAATAATATTGAGTCCGAATAGCTAAGATATTAAGGATATCGGTCACGCCTTCCATCGTTATGAGGGACAAGTGTGTCTATTGTCACAACGGGTTTGTTGTGCACACACAAGGCCATTTGTGCTAATAGACACGTTGCTCCTCATATGGCACATATCCCTTTTGTGTCTCTGCTACCGGCTTGAACATGACTTACCTTGTTGAGCTACATGCAAGGAACTCTATCAATGAGGGCTTGCCACTTCCAAACCGGAGGATATTATGGAATCGCGAAAATTAGGGGATACATGATTAATTAAAAGACCTCAATAAACATGCATGTAAAATATCTGCTCATTCAAGTCTTTATTTTCTTTGTAGCATATCATGTCACCTTTACTATCGTTAGATTGCTTCATCGATTAAAATAAATTAACTAGACCAAATTACGTCGATTGGATGCAAAATTTGAGGATCATCCTCATTTATGAGAATTTGTCTCACATTATGGATGCTCCGCGACCGATGTCACCCCTTGGGTAAGGCGATTACAGCGAATAAGAGAGAACAGCTTATGAGAAGCTGCAAGAAATTTGGAGTGAAGATAACACCACTGTTCAATACACAATGCTGGCATCCATGTCTAATGAGTTGCAAAAGTAGTATGAACATTTGGATACCGAAGCTATCCACGATCACCTCAAGTTGTTTTTATGGTGAGCATATGAGGACAGCTAGGTACAAGCTATCTAAACAACTCTTCCGTCCAAAATGGAGGATAACACTCTTGTTAAGACCCATATCCTCAAACTAATCTATTTGATTGAGTAGTTAGAGAGGTTGGGGTTCTCCATGGACTGGGAACTAAGTCAGGACTTAGTACTCTAATCCCTCCCGGATTCATTTTCACAGTTTGTTAATAACTTCCACATAAACAAGCAAGACGTCTCGCTTCTCGAGCTCCTTAATATGCTGCATACTGCTGAGTCACACCTTATAAAGAGTAAGGACATAATTTTGTTAGTGGGAGATGCCTCCAAGGCAAAGTTATACTATGTTAAGAACAAAGTGAAAAAGAAACCCAAGAGAAATATCTAAACAAGGTTGTGAAAAGTTCTTTAAAAGGCAATAGTTGTCGCATGAACCATTCTGATGATTGTATCCGACTGGACACATCTCAATTGGTTTAATGGTTTTGAATATTAATGATAAATATTTAAAAAATGCACAAAGATAAAACTAACCTCACCTCCTTCTGGCTTTTATGACTTTGGGCATTTCTGAACTGCAGTAAGAACTAGAGAAGTGTGTCTCAAGGATATTCTGATCGAGTCTTTGTTCACCAAAATTGGCTCGTTGAGACGATTAGAGTTGGGCAACATAGGTGTATGCAGGCCGATAACAACTCAAGCCAGAAAAGGACACTCCTATGATATGATTAGGCGCGGGTACGTCCACCTGTCTGGACACAAACCTGATACATTTGAATCATTTAAGGAGTATGAAGGTGAACTTAAAGAAACAAATTGAAAAAAGTATTATAGACCTTCAATTGGATCGAGGCAGAGAATACTTATCCACTAGGTTTGTGAATTATCTCGAAGACAATAAGATTGTCTCTTTATGGACCCCTAACACAATGGTGTGTCTGAAAGGGGGAATCACACCTTATTGGATATGATGTGATCCATACGTAGCTTCCAATCTATTTTTAAGGGATAAGCTATTATAGCGGACATAATTTTGTTTGTCTCTCATACACCATATAAAATATGGAATAGCAAGAAACTGAATCTGAGACCTCTCATGATTTGGGGTTGCCTAGTGTATGACAAACTTGACCAGGTGCAAATGTTGAGGCATACCCTAAAAAGTGTTTTGGATATCAAGTTCTCCAAACTGAACAAAAGAAGTTTTGTTATCACTGTTTGAGAAAAGGAGTTTGTCGAGGAAACTGAGAGTGGAAGATATTTTGAACTTGGTAAAGTTCAGCAACGACGGATAAAATCGCAACAACTAGTGGAAAGTTCACAGGTTAAACCAATCCATGTAATTATTACTTCCCAACACTCTTCTACAAGACTACGTAGACTGCCTGAGTGATGATATCTAGCCATAGGTTATGACCTAGATTCAGGCAATCCGCGATCTCTTAATGGTCAAATGTCTTGACACTATGCGGTGGCATTATGCAAATCCAAACTGGACACAAACCAAGTACGAACTTTGGTTGACCGGCTTAAAAAGAATAACTCCTATCGGGTGCAGGTGGATCTTTAGGAAAGATCTGAGCAGTTGGCAAGGTGTGGACCTATAAGACCAAACTAGCTGTGAATGAGATCAAACCCAGACAATAGGTTGTCTGCAATAAAACATTCTCACTAGTTCCAATGCTCAAGTCCATCAGGATATTTCTAGCAATCAGTGCGTACTATGAATACGAGATCTGGCTAGAGGGTGTCTAAACTGTGTTCTTCCATTATAAAGAAGTCTATATGATATAGCCAGAGGAGTTTGTATCCTCGGTTGGATCGAGTAAGGTATGCGATGTTGGACCAAGTAAGGTATGTGAGCTGCAGAGGTCCATTTATGGACTATAGCTAGTATCAAAGAGTTGAAACATCTATTTGGATGAGATAGTCAAAAGGGTTTTGATTTTATCAAAAATGTGGATGAACCTTGTGTAGACAATGTGTTTAGTGGGAGTGTAGTCATATTGAATGACATACATGTGGGAAAAGCGTTCTCATGTTCCAATTATTTCCCATATTGATTCTCTATGGTACATTTGGGAAAATCCTGCTATATGCTTGACATTAGGATCTATGTGGATAGGTTTGAAAAGGATACCTGGTTACCCCAGTCCATGTATGTTGATACAATGCTGAAAGAGTTTTAGCATCAAAGGCAGTAAAAGAGGTTACTTGTCTAATTGCATTAGTCTTTCTAAGATGATGTCTGCTAAGACACCTGAGGAGAGAGAAAAGATGAGACATATCTATTATGCTTCGACAGTGGGATCCATCATACGATGCTTTGCACTTAGCTTGTTATTGCTTATACCTTAGAGGTATCTAGTAGATTTCGAGCAAAACCATGGAGAATAACATTGAAAAGCAATGGAGAACTCTCTCAAGTACTTAAGAAGGATGAGAGACATTTTATACGACAATGAAACCATATGATGGTATAAGGATACCTTTAATGGTGGTGCAATAAGAAGGGAAGTGTTCCTAGCTGGGTATCGTAACCGGTAAGGTGACTAAGGCTTTATGCTTTGCTACTTACTCTGCTGCTTATGATAGCATCAGATATAGGAGTTTTTCATTCAATGGGAGTTGTTCCTGAGGTTGCTAGTTCCGCAATGGTATTGTGTGACAATACTAGGAGTGTTGCTCAAAGTTAAGGAACTAAGATCCCATGAAGATCATTGCTTTTCTTAAAAGGTGGTATCACCTCATCGTTGGAAAGAGGTGATGACTGAAAGACATTAATGTAGATTAAACTTATTACCACGACAGCAGATTCGATCGCCACTGAAATTTGGTATACAAATACTAGGATGATTGGCTAAAGTGCATGTGGGAGATTCAGAGGAATAGTGCCCTTGATCCAATCACATGTCGATGTGTTTAGGGACTATTCAAGGGTAATCAACTTAATGAGGGAACTTTTTGATCATATGTTGCATCTTTATTCATAAGTATTGTGATGAACCCCGTGATGAGATTATGCCAGTGAGACTTGGAATCCAGATGCCCATGTTCTAAATGTTTCTAGCCATAGGATCACCAATTAGGGGATCGGTGATTTCGGATAAATAGTGCACTTGGTACATGCCCTACACGATAGGGGTAGCTGATCTCACAGTTACCTATGAGCTGTCCTTAATGTAGTGCAGGTGCTCATTAGGGAATGATTTCACTTAACAAACTTGCACGAGGAACACAAAATGGAATCCATACATGAGTTTCAATAGGATGTTCCTCGTGTGATAGTAGGTGCAAGCAGTCCTTGGACCTAAGGTTGTCATGGTTACCTCGTGAGTGATGACCCATTGCTTTGGTTCTATCCCTACGTGGCCCTAAGTGTCATGTGCCGGGAATTATTGGGCATGGGGAAGCATTCATGGAGGTTGGTGAGCAACCAACATGGAATCAGTTACACCTAATGAGAGATAATGTCCTATATGTCCCTGCAAGTGTTGACTCGGGAATCTCTGGCCAGAGTAAATATGAAAGTCAGGAAGATGTTTTTGACATTTCATAATTGAGACGACATCTTGGCGGGTGAAATACATATGAATCAGTATTAGGGTTTGACACTTCTTCAATACCCCAATCGCATTCAGGACATTGTAATTGAGTGACTAAGTTGCACGGTAACTAATCACCAAAGGGCGTTCGATCCCTATAGATTGAACCTCACACTTTCCTGGTAGTCAGACACATTGCTAGACAACAATCTTGACTTGTGAGTGGAGTCTCTCACGACCACACTAAAGGGGTTTAGTGGTGGCTTGTGAGATTCGAATAGAAGTCGTTCTATCGGATCTGACTCTCCATTATGCACAACTCACTACTGGCTTAGTCTGGGGCCCAATGGGTCACACACGACAGGTTAACCTTGCTAGACAACAATATTGACTTGTGAGTGGAGTCTCTCACGACCACACTAAAGGGGTTTAGTGGTGGCTTGTGAGATTCGAATAGAAGTCGTTCTATCGGATCTGACTCTCCATTATGCACAACTCACTACTGGCTTAGTCTGGGGCCCAATGGGTCACACACGACAGGTTAACCTTGTGACGAACCTTATGAGATAAAGTCCGAATGCGGCCCTATATGTCTACTAGCATGGACATGCTGCAACTCGATTACGAATCTCGTTTACGGAGATGATAGGAAAGATGTTTCCTATAGGAACGAATGCACGAGGAAGGAGTTTCTCAGTAACCCTAAATTGTAGGGATTGGCACATGATAATATTTTATGTAGTTGATTAAATTTAATTATGAATTAATTATTTAATCAACTACTTGACTGAGAATGTATTTAATTATGAACTTAATATAATTTGATTTTGAATCAAATATACATGGTAGGAAAATTAGTTTCTAACCATCAGCCTGACTAATTAATTGGGGATTAATTTATTTGGATAAATCCTAATTAATAAGAATTTAATTTATGGAGATAACTCATAAAATTAATAGATATATGAATTATGAGGATAAATCATAATTCTATTAATTAATAGAAAATCGAATTATTTAGATAAACCTCTTTCGTATTGTTTAGGGGAGCGGTTTATTTAGTTAATTATCATTCTTGTTTATAGGCTCTTAATTTATGAAGATTTCGTATTGTTTAGGGGAGCGGTTTATTTAGTTAATTATCATTCTTGTTTATAGGCTCTTAATTTATGAAGATAAATTAAAGTTTATATTTAATTAATTTGTAATTAATTATAAAGCCAATAAAATATAAATTATTTTTTGAGGCAAATCCCATACTCTTGTAGTCCCCCCCCTTCTATATATAGTGGTCGAACACCCAATAGGGAGGGGTTGGTTAATTAGTTCTTCATCTTCTTGGAGAAGATTAAGGACTTCATTCTTTAGAGGCTTCTTGAAGAGAAAGGCTCCAAATAACTCCTCCTCCTCTCCATTGGGGGCCGACCATCTACATCTTCCTTCCCAGGTTTTTGTGAAGCCAAATTGAAGGTGTTCTCTTCTTGGGTGTGCCACAGTCTTCATTTTCTTGGAGGATTTCCAGAGGATAACGAGATATCTTTACCTCTTATCTTTTATTTCGGTATTTTGTCATCCTCTCTCCTTCCCTCTTTGGTGCCCGGTTCTTGGTGGAAGGGCTGACATTGCCTTGGTGGATTTTGGGATTGAGAAAGCTTCTCCGTTGAGACAAAATGGGCCCCGGTGTTCGCTGCCCCTATTGTTGCGAGGTACTTGGTTGTAATATCCTAGATATTAAATCTAATTTTCATTTATTGTGTGTGTGTGCCATCTTAGCGGACTAGTTCGAGGTCGAGCCGAGTCAACTCATGGTTCGGTGCGAGCTTGCGAGCTCGGATAAGTAGAAATATGTCTTATAGAAATTTTTTCTTGCGTAGATAATTTTTTTTAATTTTGTATGCATGATTGTTTAATTATGTCGTATATGGATGTGTATGTGTTGGGTGTTTACGTGGAGCTTGGGATTAATTTAGGTTTAATTAAGCTTAGTGGGTTAGCCGATCGAGAAGTTAGTGAGTAAAGGATCCGGGTTGAGGCGGATGCGGATTGAAAGAGGTGGGAAGAGTTATAAATCCCCCCTTAGGGCTTGCGGCTCCCTATTGGAGCCGCACAAGCTAATTGAGGAAAAGAGAGGAGCCATCAACCGCCCCTCCCTTCCTCTCTCTTGGAGCCGCCAAGCCTAGCCGCCTGGAGCCAGCCGCCGAGTTCTTCCCTTCTCCTTCCTTTCCTCCTTCCTTCCGTTTGGAGCCGAGCCAAGAGGAGCCGCCGAGCCAGCCCCTCTTTTCCCTCTCTTCCTCTTTCTTCAAGCCAACGGCTTGAGGAGGAGCCGTCACCCCCTCTTCCCCTTCTTAAGTCGAGCCGCCATCTTTTGAAGCCAATTTCGAGGGCCGTCATCCGGGATTTCTCCTCTCATCATCCTTCCTATTCGGGTGAGTGGTTTTACCCCTCTTTCTCAGGTTTCTTCGAGTTCTTCAAGCCATTCTTAAAGGCTATGTTGATTTTGATTTTTTTAAGACGATCTCACGAATTCTCGTCGTTTTTTTTGTGTGTCGTGTTTGAGGAGGCCCTAAGCCCTCCCCTATGGGGCTCGGCAACCCTAGGGTTACCCTAGAGGTGCTCAGCCAAGGTGGAGAGAAGAGGTGCCCTCAAAGTGTTCGATGAAATGCCTATGTGAAGGGTTAGGTATTCCTGGCTTCTATAAATCAATTTGTTCTTCAATCTTGTAAATGTAAATGCATGCTAGTTATTAAAATTTTAATTTTTGGAAAATATATCATGTGTTTCTAGGATGGGTTTGAATTTGAAGGCATGAGGTTCTTGAATCTAAATTCTTGATATGAGTGCTTGATCTTAATGGTTGATTCTTGATTATAGATAATTGTAGTACTTGATAATATTGTTAAACAAATATGATTTTTGTGAGATTTATCCCAATGCTATAATTCTGATATGTTGGTGAATTGACGATTTAATATCTGTAAATTTTTGGATTTATTTTCATGCTATGCTGAAAATTTAATGTTGCTGGAATTTCATGCTGAGATGATGAATCTGTGCTGTTTTTGAATTGCTTGTTGTGGTGTCTGTAATTTACTGAGCATAGTCGTGTAACCTATCGTTTTGATCAGAAAATATAGTTTGGAAACATAGGTCACATTCTGGAGACGGTATTCAGGTTAGATACATAAATTTCGGGCATAACAATAAGCTAAAATAAAACCCTAAAACAAAACCCTAATCTTGGTGATTTAAATTTTAATTGCATCATTAAAAATGGGCAAAGGGGTAGTATAATCTGTTATGAACCAAGAATTAAAGTTTATGCATGAATAAAATCACACAGGTGTATGACATTACGGATCTCGGAGTTGGGGTCGCGTATGGGAGTGTTGAGACGCTTTCCAATAAGGACACCCCTAAGATACCGTAGGAGAGACTTGACTTAGGTCATGTTGTGCCATGTCTTTATGAATGGCGGAGAGGCTCATTGAGGAGCCGGATTGCGAGCTAGGCCTGGGAGGTTGGATGGCTAATTCCCAACCTATGAAACAAATTCGGATGAGTTAAACCCGATTTTTCTGGTTTGGCGTCGTGGGATAAGTTTGGAGAGCCTACCCGATTATCCCTAAGGTGGTTTTAAGGAATAAGTTCGGAGGGCCTATCCGATTATTCATGTGATATCTTAAAGGGGTAAGTTCTGAGGGTCTACCCGATTACTCCTGTGATATCAAAAAGGGGCAAGTTCCGATTGGCGAATCCCGATTGTCCCTTCGCGTCTCATGGAGCAAGTTCGGAGGGCTTTCCCGATTGCTCTCGAGTTTCTTATACTAGGATAAGTTCGGAGGGCCTTCCCGATTATCCGAGTATGTGTTGTTGCCTTAGGGCATGGTAGGCTTAGGCTTGTTGATCTTCACCGTTTGAGTGTTGGCTGCTTTCGGGCAGGTGGTGGCCAAATGGCCTATTAACTGGTCACTTTCTTGTGACCTTTTCCTGCTTGAGTCAGGAGATTTACTTTATGCATCCTATTGATGATTGTATTTGTGTGGGTTGGTAGAACCACTCACTGAGTTCTTTTGAACTCACCCGTTGTCGTTGTTTTGTTTTGCAGAGCCTGACCGGTGAGGTGGGCAGGAGCACTTGGTGCAGCTAGAGGGCAGAGGAGCTACATTGATCTCAAAGCAGTCCTAGTTTAGGGTCGTAGTCGAGTTTTGGTAGTTAGTCGTGCACTTATTTTTCTGTGTTTTGGAGTTGTAGTCCCTTTGGGGACATTTATGTCTTTATTTTAGATTTCATTGTAATTGAACAGTTGAACTTGTTTCGTTATTTTCGCACCTTATTATTTTGCGAAAATTACTTATAATGATTTCTGGTTTGGTTTTCCATTTGAAATAAAACTCGTTATTTCTTTTCCGCTATGTTTTGTTGTTCAGTTTGTATGTGCAAGGTTTAGCCTGCGGGATATAGGCATGTATACCCTGGCCGGTCCTGAGTTGGGGCGTGACATTGGTGTGGAATATTGTTGGAGGACGTGCACGTGTGTGTCTCAAGTAGGATCAGCCATACCAATCGTGGTTTGAGGTATATAATCTCCTTCTTCTCCGATGTTGAATTCCTTATTATTGCTAAAGTAGATCGTTGTTTTCGGGATGGTTTGAATTTTCCGTTGCGTTTTCAATCCCACCCAAACAAGAGGGGGGGTGAATAGTGTGTTAGATAAACTTTTCGCCTAATTTTGATTTTATCGAATTCAATCGTTTCTTATATGTCACACCCCAACTAAGGGTAGTGTGACCGGCCAAGGCCTACATCCTACCCTGTAGCCTACTGTCTACACTGACATAAAGAAACCAGAACATGTCGACAAAAGAAATCTCAACACAAGCTTTATTAAAAGTTTTCAAAGTTCAAAATTTTATGTTTTCAAACAAAAGAAGAAAACCAACATCAGAACAACTGAACGTCTCAAGAATCAAAGTTTTACAAACTTTTTCCAAAATATAACTGTCAGTGCAGAAGAAAAAACAACTACTAGAAACACTAGACTATGACTCATGGACGCCGCTACGAGATATGGCAACACCTCCCGCCCACCAGCTGCACAATGTCGACAGGTCACAATCAGTGCTCATGCTCTGCAAAAACAAAGAAACAAACAATGAGTTCACTTGGGACTCAGTCAGCGGTTCTAGCGAACCTCCACATAATCCTCAGTTAATCATGCATGACATATAAGGCAACATAATGTATATTCAGGAAGGTAATCTACTTTTAATGTGACTACTAACCCCATGGGTCATTCTGTATAAACCGAATATGTGAAAATCTGCCGTCTCGGCCTATCAATGTCCGAACCTCCGGCATCCAGCCCTTCGGCCTACTTATGGTAATAAAAATCCCGGCTACAGCCGGCCCTACCATACAGGGTAGAATCATACTAGCCGTCGGCCACATCATATCAAGATGTAAACAAGCAATCCCGGGCCATCGACTAGGATGGTCCACTAGTCTCCGGACACCGTCTAGGGTAAGGATAGCTAGTCCCACCCAACTGGGGTCTGGCACCTAGCAGGCCCGCTGGTGCACCTTAAGACCGAAACACTGGCCGAGCTAAGCATTGGTCATTTCCAACCTCCACGCTTCTCGGCGGACCATCTCAGGCACATCACACAATCAATGTCCTAGGTTTCCTAAATGTTTACTAGAAGCCCTAGAAGTTATATCATCTCCTAGCTAAGTTTCCATTTATGTTGAGCCTCTCGCAACGTCCTACATGTTATCTAACATTATACACTACCTTGGGTGAGGAATTCTATGTACCGACCTTGGAATTCCACCCATGAACATTTTAGGACAGGATGTGTAATCTAAAGAAAAGTAAGCATACTTTACAACATCTACTATATATAGCCACAATATTCATACATAACAACTATACACTACCTTTAGAATTAAGTTCAATAAGAAACAATTTATCTAGCATGGCAAGGTAGCAATGAATTCAATAATGCATGAGATACTAAGCATGGTAAACTAATTCATCATTTCAAAATTTAAAGATTTAATGAGCTAAGGATGGTCATTAAGCTAGCATTCCTACAATCTCATAAATCAATAAATTTACTTACTATGGTTGGTGTTCTTCCTAAGTATCATCATGCCTCTATAGTTTTAAAATTCTAACCATGGAAGTTTCCATCTAAAGCTCACCCTTTTCCTCCCCCTAGGCTTGGCCGAGCCTTGAGCAAGGTGAACCTTGCTCGGCCATGCCTCTTAGGATAGAAAAGGGAAAAAATAATTTAGCTACGACCCAAATTCTTCATCTCCGATATATCTCAAATTCATGTGGACTGATTTTGGCAAGACCTATCCCCTTTCCCCATGATTTGGCAGCCCTAGATTAGAGAAAACGACGAGAAAACAAAATGATCCGGCAAGTATTGATGCAAGAATCATGTATATACAACTACGGAAACTCGATTCGTAGGAAAATCATGAGAAAACACGATCCTATCACCACTAAGGGTTTGGCTCCCGGCCTCCCCCATTTCTTCAAATCCAACCACTCACCTTGATTGAGGAGGATGGAAGATCGCATGACGACAACATTGAAATTTTTTCCGGCGACGGCGCAAAATCCCAAATTGACCAAAATCCCCCTCCTCCTTGCTTCTTCTCCCCTCTCTCCTAGGCGCTGCCTTGTGCGATTCAAAGATGTGTCGCACTGCACAAGGATAAGGGGTTTTAATCCCTCATCAAACCTTCCTTAATGGCCCTAGACTCTTAATCATGACTCGACTAAACCTGAGCTCGACTTGGGTTCCGACTCTTCCCGCAACACGAGTCCACTTAAACTCGATTAAAGTATAAATTCATAAAAGGAAAGAGTCATTTGCCCAATTTAATTGCATACATCATTAGTCGAGTCATAACTTTTCACTCCAGGCGATCTCCGGGTCCGGCGCACTGCACCAAAATAGATTTTTATATTAGGAAATTTTTCCCGGGTCTTACATTATAACTTATGCAATACACTAATTCGAATAGCAAGCGGAAGCAATAAATAAGGCAATTAAAAACAACCAAGAAAGCAATGTGCGGAAATAAGTAAATATAGAAATTAAGACTCAATCATAATAGGCAATGTAAACACAATCGATTTATTTTGGCCCCAATGCCTACTCCACTACCTAAGCACACCGCTTAGGATTTCCAAACTAGTTATACTAGATTAATTAGTTTCCTTACAAAGAGGAATTTACACATGAGAATCTCCGCTCTCAAACCGAAGGCACTTCCACACCCGAAAGTATTCCGCCTTCCTACCGAGAGTGCTCTCCCACCTCAACCTAAGGACAACTCAACTAATTCTAGTCAACTACGTTTACACCGGTGGATTTAAGCCTTAACACCAAGGCAACCACCAACTCAATCAACCTAGCACTCTAGGTTTACACACTCAAGAAATACAACGAAATTAACAATAAAATACAACACTAAATGGAGCAATAAATCAAAAAACAAATACTTAGCTCCAAAAGAAATGCCCTAGTCCTCTTGATGCCCCAAGATGATGAATTGATGAAGCTTGAAGGCAAGATCAAGAATGTGTGGATCAAGGCTAGGGTTTCTGCAAGATTGGCTAAATGAAAGCTTAGAACGTGTAAAAGATGTCTCATATAGGCTCAAAAGTACTCATGGCTTGTATTTATAAGCCATGAAGAGAAAGCAAGCAAATAGCCATCCCAACGGGCATTTTTCTGCCCCTTGGCGCCGCCCGGTCGCTGGGTCGGTCACCGGTCGACCGACAAAGGGACCAGCCCATCGACCGGAGCCCTCTGTGCTTTCTAGGCTCCTTTCGGTCGACTAGCCTATCGACTGGCCGTACAGCACCGATACTCTACCTTTTGCACCTGTACTCTAAATTGAGTTTCAACCGGGTTCTTTCTTCGGTATGGGTTTCAAATTACGAGTTTTGTTCTTTAAGGGTCTTTGCATCTTAATGAGGATTTTATAATTTATCTAGACACCTAAACTTAGACTCTATCTTCCTAATGAATCCGAGCACGTCAACCAACGTCCTTTCAATTTTTTGATTTCTCCGATATTTTCGATCGCGGACGTCGATTGCTAACCGACTTGGAACTCGAAAGTATTTCTTAATGAAAATATTAGTTCAATGTTTGTTATCATCAAAACCAAGATTAACACCAAGGTTGAAAACCTTTGGCCAACAATGTTCGAACATAAGATTTTTGGATCGAGAATCTGTCACAATGCATCTATATACAAAAGGATTCACAACAAGATATTTTGTATGGAATTATCACTGGGAGTCACGTGAAGTCGGGACGTCGAGAAATCCTGTTGTCCATACTCATGGTGAATCTTCTAGTGTCGTTGTTTCTTTTTCCAATCCACCTGATCCTTATATAACAATGATTCTAGATAGTCTTGGTCGTCGATTCCATTTAAATGATAATGTTGAGTCAGTTACTGAGATGTCAGTGCCACCAGATACTACGACAGTTCAAGTCACTGAAGAACAACTTGCGATACAGATTGAATTGCTGAATAAGGAGGCTGTAGAATTTTATGAGATGTTGAAAGCTGCCACTGAACATTTGTATCATAATTTTCCTAAATATACAAGATTTTCGGCAATGACGCAACTCCTAAACATCAAGTCCGATTGTAATATCAGCGGGGTTGCATTTGATTGGATTACAGGCATTATCAATGGAATGCTACCTCCAGATAACAAGTTTGAGCCAACTTTTTATCAGCGAGGATCGTCATGACTTGTAGCGTGTTATAACAGTTATTTTGTTAATGGATATAAATTTCACACACTTGAATATTGATCTACAAAGAAGACTATGAATGTCGAGGTCTGCATCAAAGGGACAACGTATGTTGAATGTGATGTTGACTTTTACGGACTATTGGAAGAAGTCATAGAATTACAAGTTTTCGAATGGAAATCAGTTGCCCTTTTTAAATGTCATTGGTTTGATACAAGCGATAGGGGCATGGGAGTTCATCCAAAGTATAAACTTTTCGAGGTCAATTACAAATCGAAATTGGCTTCAATGAGCCATTTATATTAGCATCTCAAGCTGAACAAGTATATAATAAGCAGTATCCATCTTGAAAGAAAGATAGGGCAGATTGACGTGTAATCTGTAAGACTAAAGCTAGAGGAAAAATTGACCCGGTAGCTGGAGAGAATGAGCCGACAAATGACTTCTATCCAGAAGAGGATCCTTCCGAAGTGGAGCGAGTTAGTCCAATACTCGAGGATGATAACATAGAGTTAGTTCAATTGGAAGTACAATATATTGATAATGACAATAATGAAGTTGAGGAAGGACATAATGATGATGAGAGAGAAGAAGAAGAATTTGAAGATTCCGATACAGAAGGACATGAAGAAGAGTATTACACAGATGATGATAATGATGATGACGATTAATTGTAAATGTGAAATATATCTTCAATTATTAAATCTATCTATTAATCTAATTATATTCATATTTGACTGCTATGGTTCGAGAAGTATGTGCCCGAGGAGGCATTCCTCGCAGGACTACCCCCTAACGATTGTCACCTGTCACCCATGTATCCACCGTCCCTTCATCTACACACACCATCCCCAGGCTTTAGCCACCGTCGACCCTTCGTCGACACCCACCGATATCCCCTCGCATGTATCCACTGTCCTTTCACTAACACCTACTATTCCCCCACCTCCGTCCACCATGCCCCCACCTTCGGCCACCATCCCCCCACCTCCGGTCACCATCTTCCCACCTGATTTGGCCACCATCCACCCACCTGATCTGAGCACCATCCCTTCAGTCGATCCAAGCACATGGACATCGAGACGTAGGCCACGAGGACCTAATAGAATTCTCCCTCCGACGCCCGAGGGAGACTCGCGTAGACTAGTTAGTGTGCGTGGAAGAAGATAAGTAGATGCATTAATTATTCCTTATAATTTATTTGTCACAAGTCACTTCAGGACTTGATATGGTCACTTGGAGTTCCTAGTGATATCCTTTGGGTTGACTAATGCGCCTGCAGCCTTTATGGATTTGATGAACCGGGTGTTAAAGGAGTACCTGGACAGATTTGTGACAGTCTTTATTGACGACATCCTGGTTTACTCCTAGAGTAGGGAGGAGCACTCCGAGCATTTGAGGATGGTCCTAGAGACCCTTCGGTAACATCGGTTGTATGCCAAGTTCTCCAAGTGTGAGTTCTGGTAGGAGAGCGTAGGGTTCCTAGACCATATGGTGTCGAAAGAAGGGGTGAGAGTGGACCCCGTGAAGGTGGAGGCCGTATAGAACTAGAGGTGGACAATCACTGTGACCGAGATCCGTAGTTTCCTGGGGTTGGCTGGGTATTACATAAAATTCGGGGAAAATTTCTCTAAGATTATGGCTCCATTTACTCGCTTGACCCAGAAAATGTCAAGTTTGTTTGGGACGACAAGTGTGAGGAGAGCTTTCAGAAGCTCAAAGATTGCTTGACGACAGCGCTAGTGTTGGCCGTACCCTCAGGTTCGGGAGGGTTTGTGGTTTACTGTGATGCCTCTCAGGTCGGCATGGGCTATGTTCTAATGCAGTATAGCAAGGTGATAGCTTATGTGTCTCTTCACTTGAGGTTCATGAGAAGAAATACCTGACGCATGAACTAGAGCTGGCAACATTGGTTTTTGCTTTGAAGCTGTGGCTCCATTACATTTGTACGGCAAGGCCTGTGAGATGTACACTGATCACAAGAGCCTCCAGTATTTGCTTACCCAGAAGGAACTGAACCTAAGGCAGAGATGGTGGCTTGAGCTCCTAAAGGACTATGACTGCACCATCATGTACCATCCCAGAAGGCAAATGTGGTGGCAAATGCTTGAGCGAAAAATCCTTGGGCAGTTTGGCCCACTTGGCGGTCAGGAAGAGACCGCTAGCTCGAGATTTGGCCCTGTGCTTAGATGGCGAGACAATTCTGACCGTATCAGATTCAGAGGCTTTGTTGGCACACCCGCGAGTACAGTCCACTCCGGTAGATATATTGCGGACCTCGTAGGATCAGGACGCCTTTTGTTCCTTGACTAAAGATCAGCTAGTCAAAAGAGGCGACGTTGATGATGGCTACAGAATTGACTCTGAGGGTGTCTTGAGATTCAGAGATCGGATTGTGGTGCCTGACATGCGGAGGTTCGTAGACATGTAATAGAGATGGGCCACCGTTCCACTTACACGATGCATCCAGGGGCCACCAAGATGTACCAAGATCTGAGGCAACATTACTAGTGGAAAGGGATGAAAAGAGAGGTATCCGAGTTTGTGTCTAAGTGTTTGTTCTGCCAACAGGTAATGGCCGGACACTTGAAGCCTGCATGGTTGCTTCAGAACTTGGAGGTGCCCGAGTGGAAATGAGAGAAGATCACCATGGACTTTATGATCGGGCTACGAAGGTCTAGAGGGGGCAGCGACTCTATTTGGGTCGTAGTCGATCGGATGACTAAGATCGCACACTTTATACCGATCAAGATGACCTTTTCAGTTGAGCAGTACGCTAGATTGTTTCTAGACCAGATTGTGGCATATAATGGTATTCCTGTTATGATAATCTCGGGTCGGGGTACCCAGTTCACAGCTCAGTTTTGGCATTCTTTCCAGGAGGCCTTGGGTACTCAGGTGCAGTTCAGCACCGCGTTCCATCCGCAGACTGACGGGCAGTCAGAGAGGACAATCGTAACCTTAGAGGATATTATGAGAGCATGTGTTCTAGACTTAGATGGCGGTTGGGAGAAACACCTATCGATGTTTGAGTTTGCATACAATAATAGCTACCAGAGTAGCATTGGTATGGCTCCTTTCGAGGCCCTATATGGGTGAAGGTGTAGGTCGCCAGTGGAGTGGTTTGAGGCAAGAGAGTCACTCATGGTGGGTCCTGATCTGGTTGAGGAGGCGGTTGAGAAGTTGAAATTGATCAAGGATAGACTGTTGGTGGCTCAGAGTCGTTAGAAGATGTATGCGGATGAAAAGGCTAGAGAGGTGGAGTTTGCTGAGGGTGATATGGTATTCCTAAGGGGGGAAGCTTGTAATACCCGAGATTTCTAATATAAAAATGTTATTTGGTTCAACGATCCGGTTCGGGGACTAGCCGGGTTGAATCCCGAGATGGCCGCGAGTAGAAGGTATAATTTAATTTGTTCGATATGTATTTAATGCTTTTATATTTTATAAGTTGAATTGAACCTCAAACCGAGTTGGAACAGGGTTCGCGGGATGAGTTGGGGCTCAATTCGGGCTCAGGTTGAGTCGAGTAGAGGATTAAGTGAGTAATGATAATAATAATAATAATAATAATAATAATAATAATAATAATAATAATAATAATAATAATAATAATAATAATAATAATAATAATAATAATAATAATAATAATAATATAAAAAGGGCCCCATCAGAGGGTGAGAGCAGAGAGAGGTGATCAAGGGGGGGGGGGGGGGGAGTTTGTGGTCGTCGCCGAAAGTCGTAACTTCGTCGATCTTCTTTCCCTTCTTTACTTTAAGGCTAACGTGAGTGGTAGAACCTAGGATTTGAGGGAAGGCCCTAACCGACTCATGTGTTGTTGATTCTTGCAGATTGATGTGTGTTTCTTGTCAGATTATTGATTATTCTTGAACCTTGTCGGTTCTTCTTGTGATCTATGGTGCATTGATTTTTACGTGTCGTATTCATGATGTTAGGGTGCCGGCCGAATCAAGGAAAAGGGAAAAGGTCATGCCAAAAATTTCCCTAAATTCCTTGAGACGTAGAAGCTTGTAGATTTGAAATTCATGTATGCTAATTTAGGATAGAGATTAAGGAGAACTTAATTCTTCATTGAAATACATTTTCCTTCACCCTTAAGGGTTTGGCCGAATAGGGTAAACCCATGTTTAGGGTTTCGGCTGAGTAGGGATCGGGGTTTTAGGTGGACAAAAATATAATTCCTAAGTCATCTCCATGACAGAGGAACGCTATATGAATAACTAGGATTTTACCTTGCTTATAGAATATTTTTATTGCAAGGAACATTTATTTCTATGTTCCTACATTTCTCATTATGTTGCTGAAATTAAACTTTCATATGCTGAAATTAAATATTTGAATGCAGAAATTCAATATTTAATTGTTGTGATTATGTAGGAAATTGTGGTGATATAATTGTTGAATTCTTCTATTTCTTGTATGCTGTGATTTATTAATTATTGTAAATATTATGTCAATGATATGCTAAATATTGAGGAGCATGTGTGGTATATGACATGAAACTAGGTGGAGGAAAAATTAGATACGATTGTTTAGCATCCCATACATGATCGGGAGACGTGGAACTCCTCTAGTAAAAGACATAAATTACTAGGAGTTAAATGTGATAAAATTTGAACATAGAGACATTAGGTGTTCGCACCTAGGAAGGGTAACACTGAACTGTCAACCTGATAGGGCCCGTGGTAGGGCCCGATACGTGCGGAAGCCCGGGAGATGTTTAGAAACTAGTGTAATACATTGTATGTGTATTGTGTTTAAGATGGTCGGGCTGAGGGATGTTTTTAGCCGGTACGGCTATTACTCGACTCAGTGGGTGGATTTAGGATCTTGAGATTGCACCAGTGGGCCACGCTAGGTGTTAGACCCGAGTGGCGGGGGTCTTGAGATTCTGTCAGTGGGCCACGCTGATGGTATTCTAGAAACTAGCTGATCATCCTAGTTGACGGACACGGTGATTGAATCGCTAAATGTGGAATTTATGTAAGAATATAACTTGTTGTGGTTAGTATAGATACTTGTATGTTTGTGTGGGCCGATATGGTCGAGTATTATACAGGATGAAGGCCGGGAACAACAGAAACTATTTATGCGGGTTAAGGACCATAGTGGACGAGTGGTACATATTGTGCAAAGCCATAATTGGATGGTATATTTACTCGCAGGGTATGACCAATTGGACGGTTATTGCGATACGACCAGTATAATCCTCCGCGCTCCCACATCAACGATATGTTGGTAATAGATTACCAATGGATTTAGTCCTTTGGTCACACCCTATTTTTTTGTAGTGTACTAATGTATACTCTGACCGGTCACGTGACCTTCAATTGAGGCATGACATTTATGCTTGAATTTAGTTATGCTTGGGGTAGCTATCAGAGGGCCCCGGTGGGAGGCTCATTGGGCGGGTCCTATTGATCGAATTGTGGGTTGATTAAATGCAACATGACGATATGGCCGGTGTACGCCGATATGGTCAGTTGTCGAGGAGACACGAGTTGGATAATTATTAATCATATGAATTATCATAAAAATTTAATATTATGAGCACATATATAAATGCTAAATATTTGTGTTTATCACATGCGTTGGCTTGGCGAGGGCTTTGTTCAAGCCACTCAATGAGTTATTTGAAACTCACCCCTCTTTTTGTTGTTGTTTTGCAGATCTCGACTAATAGAGGTGCGGTGGTAGCGATGTGACGTGGCTGGGGTTGTAGTCTCTGGCAGTGGATCTCGGGACATGTCAAATCGTAGTCGAGCCACAGGAGCTATGTGTACATATGAGCATGTCTTGATTATAGACAAGGGTTGTAATCATAATTAACTTTCAATTGAAACATTCATTCACATTTTCATTGGTATTCACGTGACTGTGTTATTCATTCCTAATTCAGTTTGCATAGGTTGGTAGGCTTCGGAGGATGAACGTATACTCCGGCCGACCAAATGACCGTGGATTTTGGGGCGTGACAAATGTTCTTTAATAATAATATTAGGAATAATGTAAGTTACACAAAAGTAGTTAATGCTATTGTTCAAATCATACATAAAAAAAACGACACCAATTATGATTAAATAATATGATTAAGTTAGAAGACTAAATCTTAAAAATTCAACATGTAAATATATGCATATGAAATTTTTTAAAAAATATCTATAATAATATAATAACATATATTCTAAATTGGCAAATGTGCGTTAATGTTTGAACAGTGATAATATTCCCTTATGTTATTATGTGTGCATACTTTGCTTCTAAGTCTATCATTTATTATGTTTATACAAAAATTAGATTTCATAAATTTTAACTGAAAGCCTATAAAACACGTTCCTCGTATTAAAGGCTCGCTTTGCGTTAACACAACTATTCTATATTTATATTACTCAAATAGAAGGATAATCAGTCATTGAAAATAGAAATAATATTTTGACTAAAACACTTGATCAACATGGATGCAAGGAGGTTTTTTCTAAGTCTATTCACTATTTTTTTCTTCTTATCTATGTCACTGATTTCATCTCCTGTAGTAGCGACTAGTGAGATCGCTCCTACATCACCAACAAATTCTGATGAGTTGATTTTACAAATATGTAAGTAATTTTTTCGATTCGTATAAATATTAGATTTATTCATTATTTATTCAATAAATTATCTTTACGATATTTATGGACCGTAAATATAAGAAATAAGTTAACTACTAAATTTAAAATTTATATATCTCATCTCAATAATCATTTTTGAAACCTTGAATTGTTTTTTTCTTGCTGCCTATCACAACCGATACATCGATATCGATAGTTAATAGAGAATTGCTATTACAACTTGATTATTATTTTTTTGATAATATCTCTTGTAATGTGTCTATGTTTCAGACAATATGCTCAAAGATGTTCACATTGCTGACAGTGGAAGAGCTCAAGATAAGAAGATTGGATTTCTTCCACCATTGTACATTCCACCTCCACTATATTGTCATGGTCGTCTATGTTATCATCATTGATAATTTGACAATTGTATTCAATCATAAAGTTTGTACGTTCAACACAATAAATAAAACAAATTAATAATAAATTTAAATCATTAGCAAAATACAAATATTTTGATAATCATAATACCTATAACTAATTACTTAATATGTTTGAAAAACTATCAAAAATTGGAGATGCACCCAATGCAAAACCTTTACATTTTAAAGGATGGACCATTGAATTCAATGGTGTGTATATTTAAACTGGTTCCAGTGAATTAAAGGAGGAACCATTGATTTTGGTTGGATATATAAATTGGTTCCACAATTCTTTCTTGATACTTCTCCTTAACAAAGTAGCAATCAATCTCCAAGTGTTTTGTTCTTTCATGGAATACATAATTTGCTGTATAAAGGCACTGGATTCTTCACCACAATACTGATTTCATTCTACAATCTGGTGACCCAAATTATCTCAGCAATTGCCTCAGATAAAGCTCTTGATTCACTTTCTGCACTTGACCTACTAACTGTGCTTTATTTTTTGCATTTCCATATAACTAATGTTGCACCAAACTTCACCAAATACTGATCTGCAAGTCATTCCACAACTTCCCCAGTCAGCATCACTATATCCTGTCACCAAATAAGGATTATCTACAGGGTAAAAGAGGCCCAAATCAGGTTCCTTTTTCAAATATTTTAATATCCTTATTGCTGCCATGAAATGTAATACCCACGAAATCTATTAAATTTTGTGTATTGGCTTCAGCGGGATGAGCGCGATGCATAACGACGCGTGCATAGTTAATCGCAGTTGGGCGTGAATTGAGGTGAGACCCTTGCTCAACCTAAATTACTTAAATTATAATTAAATTTGTGTCAAGTTCGAGTTGGGCTCGAGCCGAGTCCGAGAGTGCAATCAGAGATCGAATCCAACTCGTTTTGAGAATGTTGGGTCAAGTTAAGTGATGAGGGGCAAATTGATAATTTGTGCAAAAAAAAATTATTAGAGTCACTTGAGGCGTACGGCTCCAAGGAAGAGCGACACGCTACCCAATGAGGCGAGAGGGAGAGGGTTGATCCGGAGAAGAAATCGGTCGGAGATCGGAGCCTTGCAGGATTGGATTCGACGCAGTTCTTCTTCATCGTCTTCCTTGTCCTTATCCCAATCCTAGGTGAGTAGTTTTGGGGCTAATTTTCATTGGGATTAATGGATTTTGTAGAGAAGAAGATTCTGGGTTTTTCTTTGAAATTTGTTGTTTCGATCAGTTTTGATTCGGTAATCATGATTCAATAATCTCTACCTGTTGAGTCCTTTAGTGTATGTTCTTGTGAAGTGAGGACCGATTTGTGGAGAATATAATATCCACACATGTGTTTCTTTAAAATGTTGACTTCTTTGGTTCTACGAACGTGTACGGAACCACATGTACATCATAGATTTACTGCAATAGCAACAAATCTTACTAAGTGCTTATGTGTTAGTGCAAATTTCTGAACCTGGGTGCAGTAGTTTTCTATGGACATGAAAGAAATAAATGAGTGGAAATTTATCTATACATATAATCTTGTTTATAGCAGAAATTTCCGGCTGTACTGTAGGGTGTTAAGGCTGAAATTTTATATGTTACGATGCTGAAATTACCTAGTTAAGTGATGCTGAAATTGATGTATATAAATGTGCAGAAATTTTATTGAATTGAGATGTATATGTATGCTGAATATGGTAGTTCAAACACTACAACACAATTAGGCTATAGAAACACATAATTAGAGACTAATTAGAGTTTTTGTTTCTAATTCTTCCCATTAGAAACTAATAAAGAATATGTCTCAATAGTTAATTTTATTTGTCTCTAATACTTCATCTTTAGATGTTAATTGTTAATTAGTCCCTTTATGATATGTATTATTTGCCTCTATTGTATTGAAGAAAAATATTTTTTATATTTAAATTTAAATAATAATAATAATAATATTTAAACGTAATATTTAACTTAAATGATAAATTTACCATTACAATAAATTTAACATAATATTTCACATAATTTTAATTTTAATTTTAATTTTTAAATCATAAATTTAACTTAAATAATAAATTTATCTATACATTTTTTACTTTTGATTAGTTAAATATTATGTCTCTTATTATTTCCATTACATATTAATAATATATAGATAGTCAACACTTGTCCTAGTTAATATTAATCTTACTTTAACTTTAAATGAGGCAATCTTACCCTAACTTTATTACCCTAACTTTACACGTGGCAAGTATAAATCTCTAATTTATAATCAATTTATTGCCGCTGGTTCTCTCTATTGCCACTTTGTTAGGTTATTTTTCAAAAAACTAAAACCCTACCCTGTTACTTCCCATTGTCTGCGCCTATGTTGACCCCAATCTCTCCCTCCCGTCTCCTATGTTGTCCGCCACTTCCGTGAGACCGTGACTGATCCCAATCTCTCCCTCGGCGGAATCTGGTTCGCGACTCCCCATCTCCATTGTCTACTTCCCGTCGCTAGGATTGGATATCCATTCTCCATCTCCACGTCGGCCTACCTGCTTCTCCATCTCCTCGCTAGTATTGAATCTCGCCTTCCCAACTTTTCGCTGCTACTTGTTATTGCTAAAAACTCCACATCTGTCAGATCTCCATTCTACCAGTTTTTCGCCTTCCAAAGTTTTTCACCGATATTGATCTCCATTCTAAGTTTCCGCTGCTTCTTCATCTATGGGTTTTGGATATGTTCCTTTCCGCACCTTTTTCTCACCTTTTTTATAATTGCATGTGATGCTCCTTTACTCTTCCATTGCATGAACAAGGTTACAATTAACAGGCAAGTTAATTGTGAGAAGAAGACGTTATTGTCTTTGTTTTGCTTCTGTTGTACCAAACTCATAAGAGGTATTTGAATATTGCTCTTTCTTATTGGCTCATAACATGAATATTCCTCTTCTAAGTATAATATGATAGAAGAATATTGCTTATGTTGTTTTCTATCAATGATTACCTTATTATTAGCAATGCAGCACCTTATTATATTGTCCCTTATTATTAGCATTGCCAGTGCCTTATTATATTTTCCTACTGAGACAACCTTAAATTTCAGGACATTATGAAGGCACTGTTTATTTCTGCACTAATTGTCCTCTTGTTCTTTTGACAATTGTTATCCACAAGAAAAACACTCAGCTGCTAACCAAATTATTTGATTAGGTATTAGAAACCTTCAATCTTTTATTGTAATGGTAAGAATACTGGATAAGCAGTTGGAGCATAGCAGAAAAGAAGACAAGTGCTAGAACTTTTGGTTTTTAAACTTCATTTGTTGGTAGAAAAAATATGAGATTTTCTTACTCTATGTTAAACAGTGGAAGATTATTAAATGAAGGAAAGAAAAGAAAGTTGATATTAGACATTCATGATAAGCTGTTAAGACATTAAGAAAATTGATAGTAGACAATCACGAAAACCTGTTAAAACATTTGCCTCTCGTACAACGGTGTACAACGGTACAAGTTACCTTTTACCTGCTTAGTTGCACTGCCATTCTCCTTTGCCATATTAAGTTGATTTTAGATATAGCCAGGGGAATGTCCTTGTCAATAAAGCATCTATCTTAAAATAATCCGTTGGTCCAGGAACTCTATCCAGGTTGTCAAAGTCATTCGAAGCTTTCCTTCATTATCCAATTATTCCTCATTAAATGTGTTGGGAAGTGGTCTAATAAATCATTTACAATGTTGCTTGAGTTACTGAGAGAAGTACTTCCAGAAGGTGATACAATGCCAAATTCTTACTATGAAACCAAGAAGTACATTAGAGAGTTGGGCCTTAGTTATGAGAAAATTGATGCTTGTCCCAACGATTGTATGTTATATTGGAAAGACCATGCCGATGACTCTGAATGCTGCACTTGTGGTGAATCGAGATGAAAAAAGAACTTAGATGGTCAAAAAAAGACGTCGAAGTCCAAATCTCAAAATGTGTCGCAAAAAGTCTTGTGCTATTTTCCACTTAAACAACGACTTCAACGGTTGTTTATGTCATCTAAAATTGTGTCCTTCATGAGGTGGCATGAGGAGTCCCGCACTAAAGATACACTTCTAAGGCATCCAGCAGACTCTCCGGCTTGGAAGAATTTCGATCATCTAAATGGTCATTTTGCGTCAGATCCTTGTAATGTTATGCTCGGCTTAGCTGCTGATGGATTTAACCCATTCAGGACATTAAGTGTTGTACATAGTACATGGCCGGTTGTCTTAACACCGTATAATCTACCGCCATGGATGTGCATGAAACAATCTTATATGTTTCTGACATTACTGATTCCTGGAACTTCAGCCCCAGGAAATGATATTGACATCTATCTCCAACCCCTAATTGAGGAATTGAAAGATCTTTGGGAGAATGGTGTGGAAACTTACGATGTGTCTAAAAAGGAGAATTTTAATATGCGGGCTACGGTTTCATGGACTATAAGTGATATTCCTGGCTATGCTAATCTGTAAGGCTGGAGTACTAAAGGCCAATTTGCATGTCCTTCTTGTCATAAGTATACTAACTCTAAATGGCTGAAACATGGTAGAAAATTTTGTTATATGGGTCACCGACGTTTCTTGCCGCATGGCCATGTGTTTCGGTGCCAGAAAAGATCTTTTGACAATAATCAAGACTTCAGGGTTGCCCCCAGACCACTTTTTGGGTCAGAAGTTTTGAATGAATTAGAAGGACATGATATTACATATGGCAAAAAGTCTACAAAATTGCCGCTGCCGCATGGTTGGAAGAAGAGAAGCATTTTTTTTTAGTTGCCATACAGGAAAGATAATCTTTTGCGTCACAATCTTGAAGTTATGCATATCGAGAAAAATGTTTGTGACAACATACTTGGGACCTTATTAAATATTGGCATCAACTCAAGAGATAATCTTAATGCTCGTCGGGACTTGCAACTGATAGGTATAAGGCAAGAGCTTCATCCAATCGAGCAAGGCCATCACAGGACTTATATCCCCCCAATAAGGTTCACATTGGATAAGAATCAAAAGAAAATTATATTCAGGATACTAAAAAAGGTTAAGGTTCCAGATGGCTATGCTACTAACATATCAAGATGTGTAGATATGAAGCAACTCAAAATCTCTAGACTGAAAAGTCACGATTGTCATATTCTAATGCATCAATTGGTCCCATTAGCGATCAAAAAAGTGTTGCCGAAGGAAATCAGTATTCCCATACTTGAGTTAAGTTCATTCTTCAGGCAGTTGTGTTCAAAAGTTTGTCGGGTACAGGACCTTGATCAATTGGAAAGAAGAGTTGCATTGACACTCTGCCAGTTGGAACGAAATTTTCCCCCATCATTTTTTGACGTGATGCTTCATTTGGTTATACATTTAGCAGCAGAGGTGAAAATGGGCGGGCCAGTCGAATATCGTTGGATGTATTTTGTTGAAAGGTACATAGAAGTTATTTGATTTTCTTTTATAGACCACATAAGTCCTCACTTTTATTTAAAAATAATTAAAATAAATTTGTAGGTTCTTACTTACTTTGAAGAGCTACATGCGAAATAGAAGTCAGCCGGAAGAATCTATAGCAGAGGGCTACATAGCTGAAGAGTGCGCAACATTTTGCTCGAGATATTTTGATACTATTGAGACAAAACTTAATCGTTGAGCGAGGAATGATGATGAATGTGGGGCTGACCCGACAGTTTCTTCTAGTATTTTTCCAAGGATTGGTCGAGCACTAGATGAAGGGGAATTTTTCACAATGGATAACGATATGTTATCTAAGGCACATCAATATATATTAAATAACTGTGATGAGGTGAAGCCTTTCATCGAGTACGTTCTAATATAATATCTAGCGCTACAAAATTCATTTATGGAATGAATCATTTTTGCAACTTACTGTAGTACTATTATTTGCAGGAGACATCTTTCTCTAATGAACTGCCTATATCCTTGTGCTTCTCCTCGTTTCATCAAAAATAAACATAATGAAAAATTTCCTAGTTGGTTTGCAGAAGAAGTAAGTTATCCCCCAAAGATTTATTCATGTTGGGATTAATATTAAGAATTTTTTGTTCTTTTAGAAAAAACAATTCAGCAATATATTTAATTTGTAGGTTTACCGGGAAGATAATGCTCATGAATTTGCTATTGATGAGGACTTAAAAGTTCTATCCTATTTTCCGAACAATGTTGCCAGAAGGTTTCAGGGTTTCTTAATAAATGGTTATGAATTTCACACCAAAAGTCTCGAAGAAAGCGACAAAATAGTGGCGTAATGGCAACAACAATAACACAAAGCTTTGCTAGTGCAATGGATAAGAATCCCATTGATGGTGATGTTAACTATTACGGTGTCATACAAGATATTATTGAGGTTGATTATTGGGTGGATAAAAAGATTGTGTTGTTCGGATGTGATTGGGTGTCCAATGGCAGAGGATTAAAACATGATGAACTTGGGTTTACATTAGTAAATTTTTCCAAGAGAATGAGAGATGATGAACCATTTATAATGACATCTCAAGCGGAACAAGTATTTTACGTTGAAGATCCCACAGATGAAGGTTGGCATGTTATGGTAAAAACAATACCAAGGGATTATTATAATATGAAGGGCGAAGTATTAGGAGATAATGAAGATCCAATTTTAGAAAGTCAAGTACACATTAGTGGAGTTTTTGACAATATTTTGCAGAGCGACAATGATAATGTCCCTTGGATTAGCACTGACATTAATGGGGTAGTTATAGATGAAGCGTTAGGTACTGTTATGGGTGAGCAAGCCGACGAAGATTATGATGGGGTCAATACTTACCTCGCCTGATGACGTCCCATGATATCTCATTTACTACAATTAAATAGCATATTTCAAAAATTTTGGGTATTATTTCTTTCCTTTTATTTTTGAGATAAGCTGAGTTTTTCTAGCATGATGATGTATTTTTTTATGCAATGTGTAGGACATTATCATTTTTTTTATGCAATCAGGTATGATGCTTTTTTATTGAAGTGAAACTGTAAAAGTTTTTACAAAGCATTATTTATCTCTTATTTTCCCTGCTTTCTCTCTCTCTCTCTCTCTCTCTCTCTCTCTCTCTTCCATTCATCATGTCTCATCTCCAGTTTGTTGCAAGCTTCACTACCTTTATAGAGTGGCTTACTTTCCTTACTGCCCAAGCCAACTTTGATCAAAACCAGCTAATCATAAAGGAGAGCAAAACAAATTTATGAACCAGAGAGAAAGAATCAGAGTTGCCACAACATGGTCCAAGCCCGCTTGCTAATGTTGATCCTCCATGTTCTAACTCTTCTTCTGATGCTAGATCTCGAGCTGACCCCACACATGTAGATGTGTCCACACCCGGTAAGTATAGCTCTTATTAGTCAAATATTTTTTTTTTGAGTGTAAAGATTTGTATCTATTTTACTTCCATCCTGACATGTTATTCTTTTCCATGCTGCAAATTTACAAGTGCCAGGCATCAACAGTTTTTGGAAAGCAAACCATTACTTATGCTTTGTCTAAAAATAAATTCATGTGATTGCTGTAGAGATATGTAATTACAGAATAAATCAAATATACTCATTTTATTTTTATATCTAGTGCTATCATTTACCCATAGTTGTTTTGTCTCCAATGCAGCTTATTTATCTTTCTTAAGCATGAAGTTGAGTAAAAATATGTGCATAATATGTTCATTCTGTTCTATTCTTATCAAGTGATGATCATTTTGTACATGATCATTCTGTTCTATTCTTATCAACAGCTTATTTTTCTTATTCATGTACATGATGATCATTCTATTCTATTCTTATCAAGTGATGAATCATAATATGTGCTTCACCTAGACACTAACTAAGGTTGTTCTTTGCAGTTGAGACTATGTTGATTAACCACAGGATCTTCTAACTCTTCTCCTTATTTGCATTTTTTTGTTGACATGTATGTATGATAACTAAAGCAAAGAAGAGGAAAAGAGGGCCAACAACATGCAAGGATATTTGGGGGCAACCTAAAGGTGTTCGAACTCATGTTTTTCTCAATGATAAGGGACAACCGATTGGTCCAACTGCAAAAAAGTTGACTCAATTTTTAGGCGCGATGGTTAGAATTGGGGCATATGCACCTCTCAACTATAGTGACTGGAGGCTCATGCCAGACCATTTTAAAGTTAACATGTGGAAGATGATCTAGGTAAAAATTGATATATGGTGGAATGCTATTAATACAATGGCTAATGTTGTCTCAAATTAAATTGTTTTTCTTTCTTACCATATTTATAACTTGATTTTCCTATTGTAGGAAAAGTTTGATATCGAGATACTAGCAGAAAGCTGGGTCATGAAGTCATTAGACAAAAAGTGGAGAGCCTTTAAGTCAAAAGTGAAGAAATTGTGGGAAAAGGGGGAGCATGACTCCAGAATTATTGATGATCAATTTAATTGGCTCAAAACCTTTTGGGAGTCTGAGAAATCAGCGGTTGTACTTGTATTCATTTTTATCAAGTAATAGTTTACTTATATTCTTACAATTAATTAACATGCTATATTTCTTTTCATATTTCAACAACGAGAAGAAGTGGGTAGAGAAAATAGCAAGAAGAAGTCATCACATGCTGCAGGAACAAAAAAATTTGCTGTTATACTGGAAGAAATGGTATAATATTATTTTTTATTTATATTAATATTTAATTCTAGAAGTAAACAGAGAGCTCTATTTTAGAAGTAAACAGAGAGCTGTATTCTAGAAGTAAGCAAACTTTTAAGAGTTTTGCTATTTTTTATGGGTAAACAGAGAGTTGCTAACCCCGATGGAGCATCACCAACTCCAACCCAAGTGTACATTAAAGTGCAAACTAGAAGGGATGGCAATCCACTTAATGAAGAGTCTGCAGCAAACATTGTATCAGATTTATATTTTATTTATATTTAATTCTAATATTCGGTCTAAAATAGAGACATTCTTTTATAGATATATTACTTAAAGCCTTACTTATTATTTATTTCTTGTGTTTCATTTGTGAATGTAGGAAAAACTGAAAGATGCTATTCATATTCAAGGAAAGGATGATAAACCTGCGGCAGATGACATATTTGCTCGAACTTTGGGAGAAGATAAGGGTTCATATGTGCGCACTTATGGCTTAGGCCCATCTGCTTCAGATTTGTGGGGTCCGAAACAACGTTGGTTTTCTTTAATGAAGATGGCCTTAGAGAGCAAAAAACTATCAGAAGAAATAGTGCACAAATTAGAGGAAGAAATGAGCCAAATGAAAGTTAAGATGGACATGCTAACATCATTTATTCAAACCAAGTGCTCATATATGAACTTAGATCATTTGGAAAACACAGCGAATGAGGTAATTTATGATACTTGTGTTCATTCAACAAATTAGAATTGTGTTGTTCATTCAACAAATTAGAATGCAACACCTTCATAAGATGACCAACTTATAACAATATATATCAGGTTCATGTAACTTCTACAACTCCTGTAACATCTACAACTCCTACCGATTCACCACGAGCTGATCACCAATGCCAACTTCACTCGGTATGGTACCATTTTTAATTGTTTGTATAAGTGTTTGAAAATTATTAAATGTAAAACTACTAATTCATTTCATGCAGGAACAAATCTTGAATGAGGAGAACAACAATTTGAGTGGCTATGTGGATCAGGTAAATAGTTTAGGTAGTGATTGTTTTTTCATTATAATTTTATTTTCAGTTATGAAAAGTTAAGAAAGTATTATTATTATTTTCAGTTATGCAGGAACCACAATGATGATTTTGACATTTTTAATCAAGTAAGTATTATTATTATTATTCTTACTATAAATGCACTTATAATACATTTTTAATTTTTTTTACCATTGTTACTTTATTTAGTTGGATGAGGGAAGTCGTGCAATGATTCAAAAGCTCTTACCGTAGGTGCAAGTTGGAAAATATCAAGACAACCAATCCAAGACTGTAGGATGAATTACATTGCCTTAGTCATTTTATGATTTATCTAAAAATGAATCTATATGAATGTAGATAATTTTATAGTTAATTGAAGGAGTAAATGTTGTGATAGGATGAAGATACTATTTTCCTAGTTAGTCTTGTGCATCCTGGAGATCTTGCGGCAAGAGGAACATTAATCACTAAGGATCCATCAGCTACAGTGACAGGCCAATCCTTAGGAAATGGTTATTCAACAATATTTGTGGAAGTTGCAATGAGGAACGGTGAACCCATAGTTCGACCCTATGACAACTATAGTACAATTGGAGATGTGATTGGAAGAACTATTGCATGGCCCTCTTGTTTTGTAAGTTACATATCTTTTATATGCAACATATGGAATGTAAAACTTGATGGCTAGCTGGGGTATATACTCCTTTAGGATGATTAAATTTATTTAGTACATTTTGCAAAAGCATCTTAGACATGAAAGAATATCTTATCATTAATTACATCTTAAAAATCACCTACTTTTGTTTATAACCATGGAAGGTAATTTTCTATTTCCTTATTTTATTATAAAATTAAATGTTAGTTTATTTTCATAGGTTTTAGAATTATGATAGCTTTGTTTGGGCATAAATTTTTTTGTTAGTTTCATGGTTCATGTTAGAGTGTCCTAATCTGTAGCCTCATGGAGTACTTTTTTTTATTTCCTTATTAGTTCACTATAATAGAAAATTATAACAGAATTAGAATTATGATTTCACCTACTTTTTTTTTTGTTAGTTTCATGGTTCATGTTGATATATGTTTGAAATTAGAGTAATATCATCTTGTTGAAGTTTTTGTTTCTAGTAAAGTTTTATTTGTGGCTGATCGATGTCTCTTTCTCGGCACTATAACATAATTTTTCTCCAATAGTAGACTACAATTAAAGTTTTGTTTTTGTCTCTACTTAAGATTTTGTTTCATGGCACTCCCAAAATCAGGTTATTGGTTGAAGATATGGGAAGAGAAATCAGTGAGGTATAGTAGATTATGGGGGGTGACTCTTCCGCTTTTGCATTATATAGCAGATTTAATTTCTAGAGTTCTTTTGGCATATATACTACAAAGAAGTGATTGGAGTATATATCGACAAAAGCTCTTTAAACAAAGAATATACATCAACTATATATAGTCTGGTTTCTGGCTCTTATTGATTGTGTTATCTTTCTCTTCTCAATGTCTTCTTCTATTTCTAGTTGAAGTGTTCAGGTACTTTTTCATCGCGCAGTAGAGGAGTGAGATTGTGTTCTTCATAGCAGTAAATAACTACTTTTACTATTCTTGATGTATATTGCTAGCCATCAGTGCGTAGTATGAATACGAGATCTGGCTAGTGGGTGTCTAGACTGCGTTCTTCTGTTATGAAGAACTCTATATGACATAGCCAGAGGAGTTTGTATCCTCGGTTGGACCGAGTAAGGTATGCGAGTTGCAGATGTCCATTTATTGACTACAGCTAGTATCGAAGAGTTGAAATATCTATTTTGATGAGATAGTCAAAAGGGTTTTGATTTTATAAAAAATGTGGATGAACCTTGTGTAGACAATGTGTTTAGTGGGAGTGTAGTCATATTGAATGACATACTCATGGGAAAAGCGTTCTTATGCTCCAGTTATTTCCCATATTGATTCTCTATGGTACATCTGGGAAAGGCCTCCTATATGCTTGACATTAGGATCTATGTGGATAGGTTTGAAAAGGATACCTCATTACCCCAGCCCATGTACGTTGATATAGTATTAAAAGAGTTTTAGCATCAAAGGATACCTCATTACCCCAGCCCATCAAAGGCACTAAAAGAGGTTACTTGTCTAAGATTCATTGCATCAGTCTTTCTAAGATGATGTCTGCTAAGACACCTAAGGAGAGAGAAAAAATGAGATAGATCTATTATGCTTCGGTAGTGGGATACATCATTCGATGCTTTGCACTTAGCTTGTTATTGATTATACCTTAGAGGTATCCAGTATATTTCGAGCAAAACCATAGAGAATAACATTGAAAAGCAATGGAGAACTCTCTCGAGTACTTAAGAAGGATGAGAGACATTTTATACGACAATGAAACCATATGATGGTATAAGGATACCTTTAATGGTGGTGCAGTAAGAAGGAAAGTGTTCCTAGCTAGGCATTGCAACCGGTAAGGTGACTAAGGCTTTGTGCTTTGCTACTTACTCTGCCTCTTATGATTGGATCGGATAAAGGAGTTTTTCATTCAATGGGAGTTGTTCCTGAGGTTGCCAGTTCCGCACCGGTATTGTGTGACAATACTAGGAGTGTTGCTCAAAGTTAAGGAACTAAGATCCCATGAAGATTATTGCTTTTCTTAAAAGGCGATATCACCTCATCGTTGGAAAGAGGTGATGACTGAAAGACATTGATGTAGATTAAACTTATTATCACTGTAGCAGATTCGATCACCACTGAAATTTGGTATACAGATACTAGGATGATTGGCTAAAGTGCAAGTGGGAGATTCAAAGGAATAGTGCCCTTGAGCCAATCACATGTCGATGTGTTTAGGGACTATTCAAGGGTAATCAACTTAATGAGATAACTTTTTGATCATATGCTGCATCTTTATTCATAAATATTGTGACGAACCCCATGAACCCGGGCAAATGATTCCAAGGCCATGATGAGATTATGCCAGTGAGACTTGGAATCCATATGCCCATGTTCTAGATGTTCCTAGTCGTAGGATCACCAATTAGGGGATTAGTGATTTTGGATACGCTAGCGCACTTGGTACATGCCCTATACGATAGGGGTAGCTGATCTCATAGTTACCTATGAGCCTTCCTTAATGTAGTGCAGGTGCTCATTAGGGAATGAGTTCACTTAACAAACCTGCATGAGGAACACAAAATGGAATCCATACATGAGTTTCAGTAGGATGTTCCTCGTGTGATAGTAGGTGCAAGCAGTCATTGGACCTAAGGTTATCATGGTTACCTTGTGAGTGATGACCCATTGCTTTGGTTCTATCCCTACATGGACCTAAGCGTCATGTGCCGGGTATTACTGGGCATGGGGAAGCATTCATGGAGGTAGGTGAGCAACCAACATGGAATCAGTTACTCCTAATAAGAGGAGATAATGTCCTATGTGTCCCTATAAGTACCGACTCGGGAATCTCTGGCCAAAGTAGACATGAAGGTCAGGAAGACGTTTCTGACATTTCATAATTGAGACGACATCTTGGTGGGTGGAATACATATGAATTGGTATTAGTGTTTGACACTTCTTCCATACCCCAATCGTATTCAAGAAATTGTAATTGAGTGACTTAGTTGCACGGTAACTAATCACCAAAGGGTGTTGCTAGATTGAACCTCACACTATCGTGGTAGTCATGATACGTTGCTAGACAATAATCTTGACTAGCGAGTGGAGTCTCTCACGACTACACTAAAGGGGTTTAGTGGTCGCTCGTAAGATTCGAATAGAAGTTGTTCTATAGGATCCAACACTCCGTTATGCACAACTCACTACTGGCTTAGTGTGGGGCCCAAAGGCGCACACACGACAGGTTAACCTCGTAACGGACCTTATGAGGTAAAGTCCGAATGCGGCCCTATATGTAGGCGAAATGGCGACACTAGAGGGGGGGTGAATAGTGTGTTTACTAAATAATTAGCCTAAATTCAATTTTAATCATTTCTTGATCAGTTTAGATAATTTGTAATTTAATGATTGGGTGCGAAAGCAGTAAATAATTAAGCAATTAAAAACAAACAATAACGCAATGCAAACACGTTAATTTATAGTGGTTCAGCCCCAATGCCTACTCCACTACCTAAGCACCCCGATTAGGATTTCCAAACTAGCTTTACTAGATTAATACTCGTTTCCCTTACACAGAGGACTTTGACTCGAAGAGTCTCACTCTCGACCTAAGGTACTTCCACACCTGGAAGTCTCGACCTTCTTATCGAGAGCACTCTTCCACCTCAACCCTAAGGGACAACTTGACTAATCCTAGTAACAACTAATTTTACATAAGTGGCTTTACACCTAACACCAAGTAACCACTTATACCCACATGACCTAACAGTCTAGGTCTTACAAACTCAACTTCAAAGAAACGATAAATTAACAGTTAAAAATACAAGTGAAAAGAGCTTAAGATAAAACCAAGATTATCTACTATTTTCCAAGCCTTGTAGCCTCCAACTCGCTAGTGAATGTGCTTTGAGTCAAAGCAGAGTTGAGCAGTAGTTGGCGCTTGAAGACGAACTCGATAGAAGAACAGAGCGCGCTGCAATCGATCTTTGGAAGGCTTAAATCCCTTCTTAAATGCTCAATAAAATCTGTAAGATTAAGGGAAGAAGTTTAAAAGAAGTAGATGAAGGTATATTTATACCCTCACGAAGAAATGATAGCTCAACGGATAGTTTTCTATCCATTGCAGGCCGCCGGTCGACCCTAGTCGATTGGTCCGAAATGGCTGGTGCCATTTTCCTTACCCTATTCGATCAACCGCCCGGTCGACCGAATTTAGGTTGAATTTTATTTTTTAGCCGATTTTCTTCCGCGCTTTGTTTTTGGGTTCCAGCTTTCTACAAGCATCATCTTGGAGAGCTTTCCATGTGATCTTTGAGCTCGTCCAATGCGACTTTGGTGCACATGTTGATCTTCGAGAAATTCTGTGATGAACCCGAGCACGACGATCAATGTCCTTCCAATTTTTGATTTCTTTCTATATTTTCGATCGAGGACATTGAACCCTAATTGATATGGAACCTGAAATATGTTCTCAATGAAATCATTAGTCCCATGTTTGTTATCATCAAAACCGAGATTAAGACCGAGGTTGAAAACCTAAAGCCAACACTATATGTCTACTAGCATAGACATGTCGCAACTCGATCACGGATCTTTGAGCTCGTCCAATGCGACTTTGGTGCACACGTTGATCTTCGAGAAATTCCACGATGAACCCGAGTGCGACGATCAATGTCCTTCTAATTTCTGATTTCTTCTGATATTTTTGATCGAGGACATAGAACGCTGATGGATAAGGAACCTGAAATATATTCTCAATGAAATCATTAGTCCCATGTTTGTTATCATCAAAACCGAGATTAAGACTAAGGTTGAAAACCTAAAGCCAACATTATATGTCGACTTGCATGGACATGCTGCAACTCGATCACGGATCTCGTTTACGGACATGATAGGAAAGATGTTTCCTATAGGAACGAATGCACAAGAAAGAAGTTTCTCAGTAATCCTAAATTGTAGCGCATCCCTAAATTGTAGGGATTGGCATATGATAATAATTTATGTCGTTGATTAAATTTAATTATGAATTAAATATTTAATCAACTACTTGACCAAGAATGTATTTAATTATGAATTAAATATAATATGAGATGATGAAGCTTGAAGGCAAGATCAAGAATGTGTGGATCAAGGCTAGGGTTTTTGCAAGATTGGCTCAATGAAAGCTTAGAATATGTAAAAGATGTCTCATATAGGCTCAAAAGTTGCTAAGGAAGGCTCTCATGGCTTGTATTTATAAGACATGAAGAGAAGGCAAGCAAACAGCCATCCCAACAGGCGTTTTCCTGCCCGTTGGCGACGCCCGATCTCTGGCCCGATCGACCGACCGATCGACCGGCCCATCGATCGGAGCCCTTTGTGGTTTCTAGGCTCCTTTCGGTCGACTGGCCTATCGATCAACCGTAGAGTACCAAAACTCTACCTATTGTACATGTACTCTACATTGAGTTTCAGCTGGGTTCTTTCTTCGATTCGGGTTTCAAATTACGGGTTTTGTTCTTTAAGGATCTTTGCATCATACTGAGGATTTTACAATTTATCTAGAGACCCTAAACTTAGACTCTATCTTCCTGATGAGTCCGAGTGCGTCGACCAATGTCCTTTCGATTTTTTGATTTCTTTGATATTTTAGATCGCGGACGTCGAGCGCTAACCAACTTGGAACCTGAAAGTATTTCGTAATGAAAATATTAGTTTCATGTTTGTTATCATCAAAACCAAGATTAACACCAAGGTTGAAAACCTTTGGCCAACAATGTTCGAACATAAGATTTTTGGATCGGGAATCTGTCATAATACATCTATATACAAAAGAATTCACAATAATATATTTTGTATGGAATTATGAATGGGAGTCATGTGAAGTCGGGACATCGAGCAATCTTGTTGTCCATACTCATGGTGAATCTTCTAGTGTCGTTGTTTCTTCTTTCAATCCATCTGATCCTTATAGAATAATGATTCTAGATAGTCTTGGTAGTCAATTCCATTTAAATGATAATATTGAGTTAGTTACTGAGACGTCAGTGCCATCAAATACTTCGACAGTTCAAGTCACTAAAGAACAACCTGTGATACAGATTGAATTACTGAATAAGGAGGCGGTGAAATTTTATGAGATGTTGAAAGCTGTCAATGAACCTTTGTATGGTAATTTTCCTAAATATACAAGATTTTCGGCAATGGCGCAACTCCTAAACATCAAGTCCGATTGTAATATAAGCGGGGTTACATTTGATTGGATTACAGGCTTTATCAATGGAATGCTACCTCCAGATAACAAGTTTGAGCCAACTTTTTATCAGCGGGGAACATCATGACTTGTAGCATGTTATAACAGTTATTTTGTTAATGGATATATATTTCACACACTTGAATATTCATCTACAAAGAAGACAATGAATGTTGGGGTCTGCGTCAAAGGGACAACGTATGTTGAATGTGATGTTGACTTTTACGAACTGTTGGAAGAAGTCATAAAATTACAATTATTCGAATGGAAATCAGTTGCCATTTTTAAATGTCATTGGTTCGATACAAGCTATAGGGGCATGAGAGTTCATACAAAGTATAAACTTGTCGAGGTCAATTACAAATTGAAATTGGCTTCAATGAGCCATTTATATTGGCATCTCAAGCTGAACAAGTATATTATATGCAGTATCCATCTCGAAAGAAAGATAGGGCAAATTGGTATGTAATCTATAAGACTAAAGCCAGAGGAAAAATTGACCCGGTAACTGGAGAGAATGAGCCGACAAATGACTTCTATCCAGAAGAGGATCCTTCCAAAATTGAGCGAGTTAATCTAATACTCAAGGATGATAACACAAAGTTAGTTCAATTGGAAGTACAATATGTTGATGATGACGATAATGAAGTTGAGGAAGGATAGAATGATGATAAGAGAGAAGAAGAAGAATTTAAAGATTTCGATACAATAGATCAAGAATAAGAGTATTACATCGATTATGATAATGACGATGATGAATAATTGTAAATGTGAAGTATATCTTCAATTATTAAATCTATCTATTAATCTATTATATGTAATCTAATTATACTCATATTTGACAGCTATGGTTCGAGAAGTGCGTGCCCGAGGAGGCATTCCTCGGAGCACTACACCCTCACAATTGCCACCTGCCACCCTTGTATCCATCGTCCCTTGTCTACACACACCATCCCCCAGGCTTTAGCCACCATCGACCCTTCGCCGAGACCCATCGATATCCCCTCACATGTACCCAATGTCCTTTCGCTGACACCTACTATTCCCCCACCTCCGTCCACCATCCCCCCACTTTCAGCCACCATCTCCGCACTTGATTCTGGCACCAGCCATCCACCTGATCTGACCACCATCCCTTCAGCCAATCCAAGCACATGGACATAAAGACGTAGGCCACGGGGGCCTAATATAATTCTCCCTCCGCCACCCGAGGGAGAGTCACATTGACTAGTTAGTGTGCATGAAAATAGATAAGTAGATGCACTAATTATTCCTTATAATTTATTTATAATTCAATACATCATAATATAGAATTGTACTATATTTGGTGAGGGCTTGAGCAGGAGGACGATCTAACGATTTATGCACAGGGCATGGCCTACATGGTCTCTCGTGCCCCGTGAGCACATGGATTTATTATGGCGAGAGTTCTCGGTACATATATTTATTAAATTAATGTTATTGTTAAATATCAATAGGTAATAATAAATTTATTTTTTTTTCAGGCTCATTATACATGGTTGGAGGACGAGACCACTTTTGTAGAGAGTGCATGGGAGCGTGTTGCTCACACTCGTTACATCGGGCTACTTCAGTAGGCCCGTAAAACTGTGAAGAGACAGCTGGGGGTCACACACATTGGGGAGACTCAGGTATACGGCCCCGAGTGGATTCCTAGACCTGTGTGGGACCAGCTAATTGAGCGATGGGCCACGCTTGAGTGGCAGGAGGTCTCCCGGACTGCGTCGAGAAATTGCATGTCCAGGGGGGACGGTACGGGGGCACGCCACACTGGTGTCTCCGTGTCTTTTGTGGTGCGTGAGCGTCATATGATATGTATAATTTCCTTACTTTTAATTAAATTATATATTGTGTACAATGACACTAATGTATTTGTTTTCTAATGTTAGACACGGGTGGCGAAGGATGGCACCGTCCAACGCCCCTCGCTGATGGAGGAGTTTGAGCACACTCACCGTCGGCGACATGGGGTGGAGGAGTACATCGATAGCGGGGCCGCGATCATCGTTACAAGTATTTATATCTATTTGATTTACGTAATTTTTTATTTTATTTTATATATATATATAGTATTTAAAATATAAACGTGTGTAGGAGACATACACGAGGACCGAGATCGAGCGCAAAGGAACGTCACAGGGTGACTTTGACCCTGTAACATGGGTCGAGGCTGTAGGTGGCTGGGAGCACGGACAAGTTTATTGCTTTCAGACAGTGTCCATGCATGAGCCGTGTTAGGGCCACTTGGGGCACCGACCCCTCCCGTTGCAGGTGAGCGGCCCTCGACATCCCATACGCAGGACCATAGCCGGATACCGACCTTGGAGTTCGAGATTACACAGTGGAGACATGCAATAGAGGAGTAGAGATGGATGAATGACAAGTTGAGATAGATGATGGATGCGCAAAGACAGATGATGGGGAACATATAGGTGCTCCTAACTTAGATTTCATCTCACTCCGGCAATCATATACCGATGAGGTTCAAGCCGTCCTCCTCGACCCAATCGACGCTCCCAATCCTATCGCTGTCAACTCCACCGCCTCCACCGCCTCCACCGTAGCCATGAGATATATTTTGGTTTATTGTATTTTGATTATATTTTGATACTTGTCAGACTCAGTTTGAGGCTTAGATACTTGTTTGTTGTTTACATACTTTAGATTTGATATTTTGATACTTGTTTGCCTCCGTTTGAGGCTTATAGTTGTTTATATACTTGATAGCTATCTATATACTTTAGATTTGATATTTTGATACTTGTTTGCTTCCATTTGAGGCTTATAGTTGTTTATATAGTTTAGTTTTGATATTTGATACCTGTTTGCCTCCATTTAAGGCTTAGATTGATGATATTTAAGTAAATCTTGTATGGTTGGTTGTACTTATATTTGTATGATGTTTTGTGGTTGTAAATTGTGATTGTAAATTATGGTTATAAATAGATTATATCGTGAGAATGTTGTTGTATACATGAATTTTGAAAATTTTGATTTTTTTTCAATTATAGGATATAACGTCAGCGACGGCTTACCCACAGGTGACACTCACTAGGCAGTCGCTCAAATTGTATCGTAATTGGCTGATGGTTTCGGTAGCACCAAATATCACGATTGCTAATAATATCACCGACGACTCTGAGCTACGGCAGATAGTTTAATTTTAATGACAACCGCCTAGGCCATCACTGATGTGTTTAAATTAGCGACAGCGCGTGCTATCGCTGATAATTACTTGGGACGGCCTCCCCCTACTGTCACAAATTATCAGAGACGCACACATGAGCAACGACTTTTTGCCACGGTGCGAGCCGTCCATGATAGTCATCACCGACGGTTCAGCAACGACACGAGCCATTGGTCACAGCGACAAATCTAGTAGTGGAGCACAATTCAGGGCAGGAGGCTACCTAGGAGGTAGAACGAGATATGAGGGTAAACTACCCCTTTCTAGTTGAGGATTTGATAAGTCGCTAATAGCTTTTGCTAAAATTCGAGGATGAATTTTCCTTAAGGGGGGAAGATTGTAATACTCGCAATTTCAATGAAAATTTTATCTCTTGTTTTAGCGGGATATTCCGGAGGCACGTCGGAGTGGGTCGAGCAAATCGTCAAAAGGTGTTGGCCGAAGGTTTTCAACCTTGGGAATAAGCTAGGTTTTGATGATAACAAATATGGAACTAATGATTTCATGGAGAATTATTTTCAGGTTCCATATCGATTAACACATGATGTCTATGATCAAAAATATCAAAGAAATTAGAAAATCGGAAGGACGTTGATCAACGCGCTCATATTCATCGGAAAGATTGAGTCTAGGTTTAGGGTGTCTAGATGCAAAGACACCTAAGGAACCAAACTAGTAATCCAAAACCTGAACCGAAGAAAGAACCCAACTGATACTAAATGAGAAAGTATAGGTACTATAGCCAAGTACCGGTACTTTGCGGCTGATCGACTGACGATCGACTGCCAAGGGTTCTAAAGCCACCGAAGGCCTTCGGTAGATGACCGGTCACTTGGGCGGTCGACTGGCCATCGACCGACCACTGATCGGGCGGCGCCAACGGATAGAAAAACGCCCGTTGGGACGAGGTGTCTTGGCCTCTCTCTTCGTGGCTTATAAATACAATCCATGAGAGCCTTCCTTACCAACCCTTGAGCCTATTGAGACATCTTTTACACCCTTTAAACCTTCATTGCACCACTTCTTTTGTGAAACCCTAGTTTGATATCTCAACTCCTTGATATATAGCCTTCAAGCTTCGTCGATTCATCATGTTAAGGCATCAAGAGGACTAGGGAGTTTCTGTTGGAGCTAAGTATTTGTTGATTGATTTATTTGCTCCATTGTTTGTGTACATTATTGTTACTTACATTGTATTTGAGGTTGTGAAAACCTAGGTTGATAGCTCTTGTATGGTTGGTGGTTGTCTTGGTGTTAGGGCTTAATTCCAACAGTGTAAATGTAGTTTGCTATGATTAGTTGAGTTGTTCTTAAGGTTGAGGTGGGAGAGTGCTCTCGGTAGGAAGGAGGGATACTTCCACGTGTGGAAGTGCCTTCGGTTTAAGAGCGGAGATTTTCCGTTGTAAATTCATCATTGTAAGGAAACTAATTAATCTAGTTAAACTAGTTTGGAAATCCTAAGTGGGGTGCTTAGGTAGTGGAGTAGACATTGGGGCCGAACCACTATAAATCTACTTGTGTTAGCATTGCATTCTTGGTCTTGTTTTATTGTCTTATTTATTGCTTCCACTTGCTATTCGAATTGGTGTATTGTCTACGTTATAAGAAATGATTAAAATCGATAAATCAAATTTAGGCAACAAGGTTAGATAACACACTATTCACCCCCCCCCCTCTAGTGTAGGCCATTTCACCACCATTTGGTATCAGAGAGCGTGGGTCGTAGATTGAGATTTTACCATCTCCTCTACATCTAGTCTTGATCTGAAAATAGCACTAGAGTTGGTAGCGTGTATACCACCTAGGTTCGGTGAGTCTAACTTTGGTCTTTGGAAGAGTAGAATATATACATTCCTAAAGACACAACTAATGATTATGCCAAGAACGAAGAGATTGGCACTTCTAATGAAGGTAGTGATGACAATGGTCATTCACCTACCCCTAATCTTGCTTTTGATGCCCATGGCTCTTCTAGTCAAAGGAGTAGCTCCAAGAGCCGAAAAAGGAAGGTAGTGTGTCATGCATGCAAGGAAAAGGGGCACGTGAAGAAAAATTGCCCTTCCATGAAGAACAAGGCAAGGAAGAGGTCAAATGCTTCCACATCATCATCTCACTCAAGTGAAGCATCCTCTTGCAATGGCTATGAAGCTAATTCAAAAGACTCCCTCATGAATGCTAATGATGAGGTACACTTTTCTTATAGTCATGATAACAATAATGGTAGTATCAACTCATCCAGTTCTCATGACATGCTTTATGATGATGAATGTAAAAACATGTTTGCCTTGCTTGTTAAAAAAGATAAAGAAAACAAAAAATTGAAGAAAGAAAACTTAGTCTTAGATCTCACTTACATTATGTAAAATTAAAAAACGAGAAGCTAAAAATTAGTGTCTCTAATCCATGTCATGATGTTTTAAGTATTGACACTAAGGATTTGAAAAACAAAAATGACATTTTAAAGAATGAAAATAGCATGTTGAAAACTCAATTGCATGCTATTCATAAATCCATGAACGACTTAAAAAATAAGGTTATTTTTCTAAATAAGAAAGTTAATAATTTATCCAGTAATTCATACTCTTAGCAAGCATGCTCATGCACATCATCATCTTTGTGTAAAGCATTCTAACATTAAACCTCACGAAAAGATTAATGGTCATTGCTTTTGTTGTGGTATCTTCGGCCACACGATTTATGATTGTTCTTTTAAAAGAAATCCAAGTGTTGTCATTTGTCATTTGATAAGAAAAGACTCTTTGGATTCCTAGGCTAACTCACCCCCATGGACCCAAAGCCATTTGGGTACCAAAGGTTTCTTGTTCTTTTGTAAGGGGAGCTACCACACAAGGTTGAAAGAATTGAACATGCTGAACATAACATGCTGAGAATTTAGGATGCTATTGATACAATTCAGCATGCTGCATTGTTGGGTATTCCTCATTTCATTGAGTTACAAACTTTATTTACAACTTTAGAGTGTCAGTTTATTATCTTGCATTGAGTTACAAACTTGGTATTCCTCATTTCATTGCCTCATTGTTTCTTTTGTTTTTACATGCAGGTAAAAAGGATGAAGTGAAAGGATTAGCATTTTGGAAAAAATTATCTTATGTATTTTTGAAACTTTGAATCTTTGAAACAATATAAATATTTGAATATCACAATGTATTTCGAAATTACTTGTATACAATGGTTTCTTATGTGTGTGGATTTTAATGATGTGTGATTTCAAAAATTATTTTTAAGATTTCGTGTGAATTATCAAATTACTTATATGTGATTTCATGATTTAAGGATTGATCAGGTACACAATAATGAGCAATTGGTAGATTATGTTGGTAATTCCAACGGATATAACAACAAAAATTATTTGTTGGTCATACCAACGCTAGCGGATATTGTTGGTATTACCGATAGATATGTATCCGTTGGTATTATCAACAGATATATATCCGTTGGTATTATCAACAGATATATATCCGTTGGTATTACCAACAGATATATTTCTGTTGGAAATATTGGCAGATATTTATCCGTTGGTAATACCAACAGAAACATATCTGTCGGTAATACCAACGAATATGTCTACGTCGGTATTACAAACAAAATAAAATATCTGTTAGTAATACCGACAAATTAATTAAAATCTGTCGGTATTACCGAGGAGCCTTTTACCGATGGATTTTACCGATAGATACTCCGTCGGTAACAATATTACCGACGAATTTGGTCCATTGGTGATACCCTATTTTCTTGTAGTGTTGGCAGCTCCATCCAATGGGCATTTTTTTGCCCGATGGGGACTCTCGGTCGCATGCCAGTCGATCGTCGATTGACCAACTGTTCGACCGCGGCAATCTACCGCTTTTGGGCACACTTCGATCGACCGAATTGGCTACTGCCAATTTTTGGCTTCATTCGATCGACCGACCGGTCGACCAAACCTGGGCTAAGACAATTTCTTCTAGTTTTCTTCTTGCGCGCTTCGCTTCCGGGTTCCGTTACCAAGTCTTGACTTGGATAATGTTACAATTTGGCTTGGGATATATACCTAGAGACATATTACATGAATTCTATTTCTAACTCTAGATTTTCTACTCGATCTATGACGGAGCCATTTTTGTCGGTTCTTGTTTTTCTCCGAACGAACTTCCCACGCATATTGTAACCTCAACCTGAGATCAAACACTTGATGAACTCATTAGAATAAGTTTGTTATCATGAAAATCAAGATGATGATCAAGGTTGAAAACCATAGGCCAACACATTGGTATTCACATGATTGTGGTATTCATTCCACATTCAGTTTGCATAGGTTGGTAGGCTTCAGAGTACGGACGTGTACTCTGGCCAAATTTTGGGGTGTGATAGATGTTCTTTAATATAATATTAAGAAAAATGTAAGTTACACAAAAATAGTTAATGCTATTGTTAAAATCAGATGTAAAGAAAAACTGCACCAATTATGATTAAATAATATGATTAAGTTAGAAGACTAAATCTTAAAAATTCAACATGTAAATATATGCATATGAAAAATTTAATAAAATATCTATAATAATTATAATAATATATATTCTAGATTGGCAAATGTATGTTAATCCATGTTTGAACGATGATATTAGTCCCTTATGTCATTATGTGTGCATACTTTGCTTCAAAGTCTATCATTTATTGTGTTTATACAAAAATTAGATTTCATAAATTTCAACTGAAAGCCTATAAAACACGTTCCTCGTATTAAAGGCTTGTTTTGCGTTAACACGACTATTCTATATTTATATTACCCAAATAGAAGGATAATAAGTCACTGAAAATAGAAATAATCTTTTGACTAAAATACTTGATCAACATGGATGCAAGGAGCTTTTTTCTAAGACTATTCACTATTTTTTTCTTCTTATCTATGTCATTGATTTCATCTCCAATAGTTGCGACTACTGAGATCGCTTCTACATCACCACTCTCGATATGATTTCAAAAATGTTTTTGATTTTGATTTTCGATCTCTTCGGACCTTGGTGGCTTATAACGGGCCTGAGGGACCTTACGGTTCTGACCCGTAGGCTCATTGTGACATTTCGATTTTCAACAAATAGGATGGGTTGGAGATCTTACTTTCCAAAAATTTATATTTTGAAATCTCTCGATTCATTTCGGACTCATGATAATTTACCTTGAAACGGATTTCAAACTATTTAACAAAGTGAACTCTGAAAATGATACTTGATTTTTCTCTTTGCTATATGGTTTGGTTGCTTTCTAGTAGCTTTAGTTTCATTAAATCTACTAATGAAGTCTACTTATAAATTGAGAATGTTAATGAAAAGCTATGCTATCATGAAGAAAATTGGAAAGTAAATGAAAAGTTTGGGAAAAATTTTCTAGAATGCTGTATGATTTTGTTTTTGCAAAAATCATATTATAATACTTGAATATTCATGCATTAATGATGTCTCTATACTCATGATTAATTTTGCATGATAGATCTATGAAATTTCATTAGTAGGTAAAATTTCGATACTTAGGCAATTTCATGATGCTGATATTGAATAAAATTGGACTATGATAAAATTCCTTATTAGAGACCTCATTTTGAATAAATAATTGTAAATATGTTTAGATACACATATGACATGATTCTAGGTGTTCAAACTTGAAAATTCATATGTAGATGAACAAATTCATTACTAGATCACTTTAGAGGACTTAAACTTGAAAAAGTTTGACCCAAATCAACAAATCGACTTGGACACTTCATTTTAAGTCCAAACTTCATAAACATGTTTAGGAATAGGTAATGATAACATGCCAACGTTCAAATTTTCAATTTGTAAGCATAATGAGGCATTTTCTGTCACGTCCCAAAAACCAAGTCACGCGATCGACCGGACTGGGGACAAGCACCCCGAAGCCTAGACCACATAACCACATCATGCATGTGAAATATCAACTCAGATTAACACAAACACAAATATTCAATTATAGAAGGTAGCAATCCACATACTAGACCAAATGCATAAAGCTACATAACTAAGGTTCAAGTGTTAATACTATACAAGGTTCACATGCTCGAAAACAAACTACATGACTCGACCAAGACTCGACTACACCAACGGGTTTCACAAGATCGCCACCAGAGTCTGCCGCCACCAACCGCGCCATACGTCAATGATCACTCTACAAAACAAGGCCAAGAAAAGAATAGTGAGTTCAAAAGAACTCAGTGAGTGGCCGTTCGGCCATCACCAAGCTAAATCACATGAATAAATACATTAAATAATTTAATGCTCATTCAACTGATATGAAACATAACAATGATTTGCATTAGTCATCTCGTGCGCTACATGCACCACTCGGCCCGATCCGGCCCAAATGAACCAACCTCAAAATAGTCGCCTACAACTCGTAGGTTGCTCACTAGGCTGGCCACCCTAGCGAACTCCCTGCCTCGGTCTCACTGAGCTAGGAAGGACCTTTAGTATCAGTGCCCAAAACATGGTCGGGAAAGGCCCTCTGAATAATGCCACTCGGGTCAGTCGTCGGCGTGGCTCACCAACGTATATCTCGACCATGAATCAACTCGTGTGCACTGCACACCACTCGGCCAACACATGTACATCCACAAACATGCCCACTAAGTGGACTAATTTACATATCTATAAAGAGGTGGATTACTCGAGTAGATACGACATAATGTACATTTCTCAGTGCTCGCTCGGTAGCACCCGCTCGGCCACCACTATGCCCAATTCATTATTCACCGCCATATCACCCACCGTTAACACCTCAATAGTTTACCTTACCATTTTCTATTCAATGGAATTTAACATCCGTGGCAGGTCATCATGTAGCGAAAATGCCAACGTTCTATCGAATAGTTTCCGCACGACGTACCTTTCCGCCACCGCCATTTCTCGTTCGAAATCTCATCCAAACTCCCAAAAATTCCCAAACAAAGTAAAGGGATGCCATATCTGCCATATCTCATATTTCTATTTTACCCAAGCATCGCGGAAATTTCAGCCTGTAAGCCGAAATTTCAGCCCACTATAGTGTGACATTCCCTCATTTTCATCCGAGAGCATATACTCTCTCGCGAGGGTGGAAATAACCAATTAACCTGATGTTCTTTTAGGTTCAACTAATAACAGCCATGACAAGCCACGAGGTGACATCCCGGACTCGCAACTCGACCAATTCAACAAGCAAGCCGTAAATTTCAGCCTACTTTACCAGTCCGGTTACAACACGTACACAATTGAACATCACTCGATATGGTACTCACAATTCATACAATATCTTGTACATAAAGATCGATATACTACACTGGCAGTTTACAGCATGTATAAAATGAATCTAGCGCGTATAGAAATAACTTCGGCATGTATATCATACCACAACATCAATTTCAGCCTAACTTATCATACTATGAAAAATTCAGATTAAAGCGTATGATATACTCCACAAATTTTCATATGAATGTATGCTAAGTGTTCATCAAACCATGTCATCTACGCATATAATTTCAGCATTTCAGTGTACTCACAATCTCAAGAATATAAGCTAGAACATGAACATTGGACTTGTTTGGCCTACAAATTGTTTTACTATTATCAAAATGTGTATGGTGCACTTTTGGAAGTCTTCAGAATCGATCAAGATAAAGATGTCAATTGTGAGAGCACCAAATATTTTCATGCTTAATGATAAATGTGATACCATGGGAAATGGTCATCATGGATCAGCATAAACCAGCATGAACAATGATTCCTTATGAATTTCCCATTTTTCCATAATTTTTTCTTATCTTGGATGTAATTTCTTATTAACCTGCCACCTTCTTGATTTATATTGCAACAATACTTTTTTAAAAGCAGTACCATAATCAAATATCTCATGTATGTTTCTTTGACCAAACAACACGGTCTTCCAAAAGTTATGCACTTTCTTAACCCAAATACAAAGATCAAATGTATTGACACCTGAAACATCCAAGTTCAATAGAACAATAGAAGTGCTCAAGGGCCAAAGCAGAGAAGCCCGAAAGGTCTTCACACATGCATCCGAACAACAAGAATTTCTCCATTAAACAAAGTCTAGATTGGTCACAGTAAAAATAAGAACTCCAGCACTAAATCCAACAACTAAATGAAGTCCCGAATATTTATATATACACCACACAAACCAAACAAACAATAAAACCAGTTCATCCTCACCAAGATCATTCTAATATGCGTCCCACATTCAAATAGCAAAAATGACACACAATCAAAAAGGGGAAACAAAATGGAGGGGGAAAAATAAATAGCGGCACCAGATTTGACTTCCACTAGAGCCAAGATCGACCCTTTCTCGAGAGAGAAATCAACATACTCAAACATAAACCTTCAAAAAAATCACAGATTCTGTAAATCTATCACGAGGAAGAAACCCAATCTAACCACTCACTTGGGGAGGGAATCAAGGAGAAGAAGACGATGACGACGCCTCGCGATGACGGCAACCGGCGACGGCGAAGATCTGATCACAAGGGAGTAGCGCCTCCTCCCTCTTGTCTTGGGCGACGTTTGGCTCTTCCTAGAGCAGTCCCGTCGACCAAGGCCACATATGCAATTATATTATTTTTTTGAAATTTACCTATTTGCCCCTCTTGACTTAAGTGAACCATATATCGGTCTATACTCGTCCGAATCGAGTTCCAATCGGACCCCCGGACTCGACTCGAGTCCAACTCACATCAAATCTCCAAACCAACTTAAGTAACATTATTTTACTCACGCATAAGGTTTGTATTTTAATTTGCGCCTTCCAACGATTTACTCGGCCTCCTCCGACGCACATCTCGGCTTTGCCGTGGAAGCCAAAATAAATTAGTTAAAATTTTAAATTTTAATTATTTTTTTTCGCGGGCATTACATTTTCTATTTTCAATGAGTCATTCAAATTTTGTAGATCTATATTTTTCTTTTCTAAGAAATTTTTATCATTTTCTAGAAGTTCAACCTTCATTCTTGACTCATTACAAGAAAGCAAAACATCATCATTATCTTGTTCTAGCATTTTATTTTCCTTTTTAAGTGCCTAGAATCTTTTTCTAACACTACTAAATTCTTCATACATATGCTCAATTTCATTTTCTAATTCTACTTGTGTAAAGATATTACCACCTATAGTAATAGTGGGTACCTAAATATCCTTCATCATGAAACAAAGGTTTGCATTCTCCCTTGAACTTTCTTCCCCACTTGAAGGTGGTGATGACTCGCTTACATCCCAAGTAGCCATTAGTGCTTTCTTCTTCATCCTTTTTCCTTTATCTGTCTTTGTGGATGATGAGGAGGTGAGCTTGGTCTTAGGACAATCGCTCTCCAAGTGTCCGGGATTGTTGCATTGGAAGCACATGATTCTATTTTTGCCCTTCTTCTTCTTGAGAGGCTTTCCCATTAGCTCCATCAACATCCATCCGAGATGAATCATATCTTCGTGGTACTCGGATCTTTCATTCTCCGATGATGATGATGATGATGATGATGTCCTATCACCAAATGATGCTTTTAAGACAATATTCTTGCCTTTGGGGGCATCTTCCTCATCGGTCATGAGGGAACCAATGAGTTCGGTGATCTTCATGGTGCTAAGACTCTTGGCCTCCATGATAGCAACCCCCTTTGGCTCCCATGCTTTGGGAAGTGATCGAAGAAACTTCCTCACTTTTTCTTCCTCTTGTATGACCCCTTCCAAGGTTAGTTAAAGCATTGACAATATTTTGAAAATGGGTATACATTTGATCTATGTTCTCATGAGTATGCATTTTAAAGAGTTCATAGTCATGCATAAGCAAATTTATTTTGGACTCTTTAACTTGGGAAGTTCCCTCATGGGTAGTTTCTAAAACTTGCCAAATATCAAAAACGGATTTACAACATGATATTCTATTGAACTCATTTATAGATAAACCATAATGTAATGCATTCACTGCTTTGGCAATTGAATTAAACAATTTAATCTCTTCTCGAGACCAATCATCCATGTTCGTGGAGGGTAGCTCATAATTAACATGAATAGTTCTCCAAGCATCTAATCCTAGGGATTGCCAGAAAATACTCATCCTAGTTTTCCAATAGGGATAATTGTTTCCATCAAAAAGAGGTGGTGCATGAGTTGAAAACCCTTGACCTAGTGTGATACTAGAATCCATAAGTGTAGGTTAGATGGTTAAACCTATTTCGACAATCTTGCTCTCATACTAATTCTTGAGTGACTACCCACACTAGAAAGGGGGGTTGAATAGTGTTGGTTTAATTTTAACTTCAATTCAATTTTTTTTAAATCAATTTCAACTTCAACCGAAACTAAGTGCAACTAAATGATATTCGTTAGCAAGTATGAAAAGCAATTATAAGGAATCAAACAAGGCAATGCAAACACAAGAGATTATAGTGGTTCGGCCAACACCGCCTACTCCACTATCTTGGCTCCCCACCATGGATTTCTAACCAACTCCTTTATAGATAATGTGTTTCCCTTTGAATACAACCGAGGACTCACTTCTCAACTCTTTGAGAATGCTTCACACCTATTCTCCTAGGCAAAACACAATTCTACAAAGGAAACCCTAAGTTATTTAACCTAGCACACCTAACAAGCTAACAATGGAAACCTAGTTTAGTAACAAGAAAAATAACAACAAATGAGCTAATAATTAAACCACACAAGTGAGCTCTCTTGCAAAGTCTTCAAAGCCTCCAACTCGTGAAGATGTAGAGCTCGAAGTGAAGCCGGAGATGAGGCAAAAAGAATGCTTCGAGTTGATGAACGATCGTCGAAGCTTGCGCGATGAAATACACTTGGGATGGCTCAAGAACACTCTAGGAGATCTTCAATGAATGGCTAAGAGGCTCTTAGAAGGCTACTGAGGGGTATTTATAACCCCTCACTTGGCAGCTCCACCCAACAGGCATTTTTTTGCCCGATGGGGACTCCCGGTCACTTGTCGACCGATCGTTGATCGACCGACTGATCGACCGCCCAAGCAACCACGGTAATCTGCCACGTTTGGGCACACTTCGGTCGACCAAATTGGCTACTTCCAATTTTTGGCTTCATTCGGTCCACCAAACCTGGGCTAAGAGTATTTCTTGGAGTTTTCTTCTTGCGCGCTTCGCTTCCGGGTTCTGTTACCAAGTCTTGACTTCGATAATATTAGAATTAGGCTTCGGATATATACCTGGAGACATATTACATGAATTCTATTTATAACTCTAGATTTTCTACTCGATCTATGACGGAGACATTTTTGTCGATTCTTGTTTTTCACCGAATGAACTTCCCACGCATATCGTAACCTCAACCTGAGATCAAACACTTGATGAACTCATTAGAATAAGTTTGTTATCATCAAAATCAAGATGATGACGAAGGTTGAAAACCTTAGGCCAACACATTGGTATTCACATGATTGTGGTATTCATTCCACATTCAGTTTGCATAGGTTGGTAGGCTTCGGAGTACGGACGTGTACTCCGACCGAATTTTGGGGTGTGATAGATGTTCTTTAATAATAATATTAAGAATAATGTAAGTTACACAAAAATAGTTAATGCTATTTTTTATATCATATATAAAGAAAAACCGCACCAATTATGATTAAATAATATGATTAATTTAGAAGACTAAATCTTACAAATTTGACATTTAAATATATGCATATGAAAACTTTAATAAAATATCTATAATAATTATAATAACATATATTCTAGATTGGCTAATGTATGTTAATCCATGTTTGAACGATGATATTATTCCCTTATGTCATTATGTGTGCATACTTTGCTTCAAAGTCTATCATTTATTGTGTTTATACGAAAATTAGATTTCATAAATTTCAACTGAAAGCCTATAAAACACGTTCCAATTATGATGTTCTTTATACACCGGCCGGTCACGTGACCGTGGATTTTGGGGCGTGATAGATGTTCTTTAATAATAATATTAAGAATAATGCAAGTTACACAAAAGTAGTTAATGCTATTATTCAAATCATATATAAAGAAAAACTGCACCAATTATGATTAAATAATATGATTAAGTTAGAAGACTAAATCTTAAAAATTCAAAATGTAAATATATGCATATGAAAAATTTAATAAAATATCTATAATAATATAATAACATATATTCTAGATTGGCAAATGTGTGTTAATCCATGTTTGAACAGTGGTATTCTTCCCTTATCTTATTATGTGTGCATACTTTGCTTCAAAGTCTATCATTTATTGTGTTTGTACAAAAATTAGATTTCATAAATTTTAACTGAAAGCCTATAAAACACGTTCCTGGTATTATAGCCTTGCTTTGCGTTAACACAACTATTCTATATTTATATTACCCAAATAGAGGGATATTGAGTCATTGAAAATAGAAATAATCTTTTGACTAAAACACTTGATCAACATGGATGCAAGGAGCCTTTTTCTAGGTCTATTCACTATTCTTTTCTTCTTATCTATGTCACTCATTTCATCTCCAGTAGTAGCGACTTGTGAGATCGCTCCTACATCACCAACAAATTATGATGAGTTGATTTTACAAATTCCCGATTATGAGATGGATGTCTAGAGACATTAATCCATTCTTCAGGACGAAAAAAACATAACCTGTAACGTGATGATCAATCATAGATATCAAACAGTATCAAAAAAATCTCAACAACCAATATTTATTCTACACAATTCAGAGATATCAGATAGTACCAAAAAATTTCAATTGGAAAAAATCACATAAGCAATAGTTGACTTCATTCCCTCTTAATGTAGTGAATTATTCTAAGTGAAATTTTTTCTGTGGGGCTAATAAAGAACAAGCTAAAGATAAGCAAATAAAATAAATTCAATGGCCGATTCAGTAACTCCTATTTCGAAATCTCATCATATCCTACATGAAATTAAAGCTTCATAAATTATAATTAAGTAGTTTATCTTGATTGGAGAGGTAGCCCCGCAAACCCAACAAGCATGGGGCATAGGAGTTGCTCTCACCTAGCACAAAGAATATCAGCATAAATTTGAATATAACATGCAAACATAAAAAGAGAATAAATGATTGGACAATAATATTTTAAAATTTGTAGCAATATTCATAGTTTAAGGACATACCAAAAATAAATGGTAATCAACATAAATGTCCACCTGGGTAACATTAAAAGAGATAACATACTAGATCTTTCAGAGATGTAAAAGATATGTCTTTCTAAAGAAATAAAAAATTAGGAAATTAAGAAAGTTTTGTTGAGCAGTTCAAAATAGTTAAAAACACTTTACCCAAAATGTACACACCATTGAATTCAATAGTTCGTACTTTAAAGTGTAAAGGTTTTGCATTGGGTGCATCTCCAATTTCAGACTTCTCCTGCAAAAGTCATCAAGTAAAAAAAAAAGAAAATGGATCAATAACAAGAATGTAACCTGCAATAAATGGCACATTGCTCCAGAATATTAGATGGAAAAGTGAACAAATACTTATGTGTGAGTAGCTGCATCAAGTAAGACCAGATGACATACAAGTGATCTTCATAATTATCAAATTAGCAAAATGAACATTGTCCCATAATCACAATAAGCACTCTTCAATTGAAAAAAAAAAAACTACAATAAAATAGTCCATGTGCAAAGAAATATTTTGTTGCCACCCAATGATTATACATAATTCCTTGCTCCTCAGAATCAAACATATGGTTAGAGAGTTTTACTAGCTAATTGATTTAGAACTCTAATAATTGATATTAAATAAGCACCTAAAATTTTAAAATGAATGAATGAAAGAAAAAGAGAGAGAGAGAGAGAGAGAGAAAAAAAGTAGCCATCATGCTTTACATCGCAGTTAGTGGTATCTTCAAGAATATTAAGTAGAAAACCTACTCAACTGCAATAGAATAGTGTTGTCAGTCTCAAGTTACACCTTTGGAAATAAAAAAACAAGCCAAGTAACTTAACTTCCACAACAGATAGCACTATAATAGGAGACAAATGTACCTCGAGCAATTCAAACATTGCTTTAATATCTATAAGGCACTGGCTTGTCTCTCGATACACACTTCAAAGGAAATTTAGAGGCAAAGAAAGCTGGAAGAGAAGCCCATTAACCATAACCTGAAAAGAAATAGAAAATATGAACTATTAGAATAAATTGTCTAGAGAGAACATATGTGAGTGAAACAAGTGATATAGAAAAAAGAACTTAAAATCAGATCCTAAATATGTAGATGTTCAAATTCAAAGAGAAAAGAATTAGTTATAGGAACATAAAAGGCATTAAAAACTGTAGCTGATCATTAGTCAACTCTGGAACTACATATTTATTGTTACTATCAGCACCGTAAGCATGAAATAGAATCGGACTAATAATTAGATTTTGATGAAGAGATCAACAAGTCTCCTTAGTCTCAAGCTTCCCAATTTCTATTCTCTAGAGTTAGTGTTGAGTGCTTATTCAGTTAGTGGGAGGAAGAGAACAGAGAGTGTCAGAAGGAGACTTAGAGAAGTAATAGGTTTTGTATGCCTTTTAGAAGATAAGGCCTCCAAGGAAAATCAGTGGCATACAATTTGGTTTAGATTAGTTACAATCAAAACTTAGAAGAAACAATAAATTCAGGACTAGTCAATCAAAACTTAGAAGAAACAACAAATTCAGGTTTATGGTCTGTGCATACTAGTGAAGTGCATAAGTTGCTTGTCCAAGAGGGGGATGCTAGAATACAAGACATAAATTGAGTTCGCCATGTAAAATAATTGTGACCCACTATTAAAGTTACTTCAATTATACCCTTATTTTATTAAAAAGTCTTATGCCCTTTTATTTGAGAAAGGATGCAATTTCAAATATAGGAGTGTAATTTCAAATGAAGGGGTATGTGGCTTTTTAAAAGGGTGCAATAAGTGGATATGTGTCTTTTGAAGAGTTATTCCATCATTCTATAAATATCATCTTCTTTGATGGAAAGAAGATGTAAGTTTTTTGTGAAAATAAGTGAAGGCAAGAGGGTCTCTAGTTTACAAGTGAAGTTTGTGATTCCCATTAATTCCAAACATTGTGGTCTTGGATAGACTACAAAAAGTTTCTACACATGTTGGTGCTTGGACACACGATATCATACTATGGCCAGAGGTATGTTCTTGGTGTTCTTCCACATTTAATTATTAATGTAGTATTTCCTACATTTGGTATCAGAGCATTAAAATCTCTGGTCTAGTTATTTATGAAATTACACATTTGGTGCTACTGCTTGTCCTGTAGCCGGAGCCACGAATCATAGCCATGATGGGTGGCATGCATGCATGCATACGGCATTGTTGTCCATGTGTGCATCTGGGGATGCTCTTCCAGTGAGGTCGACGTACTTGACGACGTGGTCGATGTCTTCTTCTCACAATCGACATTCTGGTGCAGTCTATTTGGTGGACATAAAGCCGACGGCTAATTGTCCATGAGGAGAGGCTGCTTGTGTCAACATGCACACAGAGAAGAGTCAAGGACGAGCGACTTCAGCGTAAGAGAAGATCTTCTTGTTGGCCTAAGGTTTTCAACCTTGGTCTTAATCTTGGTGTTGATGATAACAAACATGGAACTAATGAATTCATGGAGAAATATTTTCAGGTTCTAAGTCGGTTAGCGCATGACATCCCCGATCGAAAAAATCGAAAAAATTAGAAAAATAGGAGAAAAAAGACAAGTATAGGTTGGGTCTCAACCTTACATATGCTTACTCACGGCCATGACTGAATAACCAATCAAATAATTCTCATTAGGATTGTTCTTCTTTCATGCAGTAGGTTGGTTGATGACGAAAATGTTTTATCATCTAAAGCTCTCAGCTAAGTCAAAGTTGGTCCTCTAAAGTTCTCAGCTTACGTCCAAGAAATCTTTACAGAGTAGTCATCAATATCCATGCTAAGTAAAAAAGAGGGGGCAATCAGCGTACTAGGAATTGTTGTCTAGATAACCAAGGAGAAAAATAAGATTGAATGATCTTATAGTCATGTCTATCATGAAATTTGGGTAAATAGCTGAAAGGTTGAGACTACACCTTTAATTGAGAAGGTCCATGCTATGCAAGCTAAATTTTAGTAGGACATCTCATTTTAGGTGTGGAATCTGTTCCGAAGATCTTGATTTCAGTTCTTTAATATCAAACACATGTTTATCTCTTTCTTGATTACTTTCTCTAATCAATAGCATCATCACAACATCCTTTAAATTGTGTTTATTTCTGTGTATCGGGAACTGTTGCTTGTTTTCTTCTATATATTATTGATTATATAGTTTAGAGTTAGATTAAGAAAACGGAAGCAATTGAGTAACTAGGCAATAGACACACAGGTTTATTGTGTGTGAAGAATGTGATCAGGTTTAGTTCTGAAATGTTTAAATTTATATTTATTGAGTTATGTTTTAAAGTTTAAACCTATGTTTATTGAAAAAGAAACAAAATTTAATGTTATATATTGGTCGACATCACTAATCACATTATATATGTAGATGTCGCGAGCCCCAGACTATCGTTCTAGGGCTCATCGAGCAAGACTAGCTTCGCCGCCGCCGTCCCCCGAGATAGCTGCGAACCCTACCACCACAACCACCACCACCACCACCACCAGCCGAGACATCAGGACCTTCAACGTCTGCAGTTCCACCACCACCACCATCGGCCTCAGAGGCTCAAATTCGTCGTAGGCCTCGTGGGCCTAATCGGGGGCTTATTTACCATCATCGACCGACTAGCGTCGGCGAATATCGCTGCACGGTCTAAAGTAAGTATGAAAGTTTATTTATTATACTTGTTAATTAATTATTGCTACTTATGTTGTTATACTTGAGTTGTAGATTCGAGCAGGACGATGTTGCACGTAGTATCACTGCTATTATCAAGAGCTTCTTCTGGGAGCCGTGGCGTTCATGGACCCATGTCTTGGATCATAATCGAGATTTATTATGGTCCGAATTAGAGGTATGTAGTTTATTAATTTTTGATATTGTAACTAATTAATATGTGGACTCAAATGTTATTATGTTTGTTGGATTTTATACCATGAAGTATCAAAATATTTTGATACTATAGCAAAGCCCACGCTAATATTTCTATTTAATTCAACTGTGTATTAACTGAATCATGAACTGTAATTAAGTGGATTATTTGTTTTATTTTCATTCTATTTCATGTACCTTTCTACTGAGTGGTAGTGGGAACTGAGTTCCAAATAGAAGTTGACATGGTACATAATCATTGAGGAATTTAGAGGGTTTAGAAAGCATAGGTTGATAGGGTCAATCCTGGTACACTGATAAAATTGCTTTACTGTAATTTAGCGTATGTGTTATTTTAACGTGGCTTCTTTTATCTAAAGCTTTACTATAATTTATAATGGAGCAGTACATTTCACCTTCTTGTAATGAAGGTGGCTTGCTGCTTCCCTTGTTAGGAGGGGAACCTGTGATTGGAAAAAAAAGAGAGACAAGGAAGAACAGGGCCCATTCTAGCCAACAATTTTCTTTGGTCTACCAAACACAGAGAGGGACACCACTTGCTTTACTCTTGCCTCTTTAATCATATGCACATTGGACCCAAACTTTGAAGTTTCATTCAACTGGAAGGGGTTTCATCATTGCAGCATCCACTGCTTTATTTACCATGTGCTCTTGTAGACCCACCGAGAGGATCAAGTTCATAGATGAACAGATTATGTTGGCCTTCTTACAAGTTACAAGGAATTCTCTTGATAACTAGCAATACATGCTTGTAAATATTTTATAACAATCCCTACTATATTTTTTCTTAATCCATTTCAGCAACAATCCTACTACTTCTGTTTGATATCAGTTCACAGCCCACACTAATGTGTTGTATTAGAGCTGAGAACTTTTATATATGAGAACTCTTGCCAATGTATATTTCTAGCATCTACTTTTGCTCACTACAAGAAATACTACATTTCCTGGGGGCCGCGACCCCGATTAAAACTAGCCAAGGCCCCCAATAAAACCTTTTAGTGAGGGCCTCCCTGCCCCCAAATGTCATCAAGAAATCTGACCTTTACCGAAGGTTAGCGAGTGGCCCCCGTAAAATATATCTTTTCCGAGGGGCCGCGGCACCCGGGAAATAAATCTTTCCTGGGTCCGCGGCCCCCGGGAAAAGTATCTTTTGTCGAGAGCCGACATCCTCAGGAATGATACTACATTACGCAAAACATTAAGAAAGTCTAATTGCGAAGGAAAATAGTGAACTAACTTAAAACACTTCATTTTGTTCATTCATCTAACAATAGAACACTAGTTTCTTGAAACAGGCTCAAAGATTTGAAACACCGGATGAACATAAATAAGCTAGGAAAGAATCATGAGATGCCAAGTATATTAATGTCACGTCCCGACTCAGGGTACGCGTGACCGGCCAGAGTACGAGTCGGTACCCCGAAGCTTACCCTATGCACTGACCAACAATTCATAGAACAATAACCACAGTAACATCAAGTCGAAAACAAAAGCAAGAATACCAACTTTATTAACTGTTCGAAATCAGTTTAATCAGACCATGTTCTAAATCATCACAAGTTTTAAATAATATCCAAAGGTTTTCCAAATAAAACATCTAAAACTTTTTACAGAAATAATATAGTGCATACATGATACACCAACTCTATTAGACACGACTACGACTAACAACTGCCAGCTATGAGATCTGCACCCACGCCTGCTCTCCAGCACGCCATGCCACGAAGCCGTACCTCACTGGTCGGGCTCTACAAAACAACAATAAAGGAAACCGAGAGTTCACGAGGAACTCAGTGAGCAGTTCTTTCGAACCTCCACTCAAAACCTCGGCAATAACATATATAAGGAATTTATATAAAATCACATCCCATAAGTAATAAGTTTGCCAATACAGAGGAATGGATGAACCGGCCTCTCGGGCCCATATCCATGATAATAGCTCGGCCAATAATGGCCTAAAATATATATGGAAGGTTCAATTCTTCCTTCTACGTAACCCGGCCGGTCGGCCTACTCAAACCAGCCCCTACGAGTTTCTCAATTAGGAACCTTTATAATTCGGATCCGTCAAGTAGGATGGCCACTAGCTTCAAAGATCCTCCAGGTTAGGGATAGCTAGTCCCACCCACTCGGGTCTACCGTCAGTGTGGCCCATTGACGAAATCTCAAGACCCTCCGCCACTCGGGTCTAACACCTAGCGGGCCCGCTGGTGTAATCTCAAGACCCTATAAACCGCTGAGTCATGTGATAGCCATTCGGCTAATGACACTTCTCAGTAGACCATCTGAACCACAACCAGAACCCGATTGTGCAAGTTTTCCTATATTTTGTTTTCCGGGCATTGCCCATGTCCGACCCTACTCCTAGGGTCATATTGTTTCCCTAGGTAGAACCTAGTAAGTGTATCTTTTATCTAGGTTAAATGTCACCACTAGATATCTAAACCATTCTTTCAAGATTGATCGAACTTGCCGACTATAGAAGAGCACTCGGCTTACCATTGTCAATGGCAGTTACCAAATTTAATCATGAGTAACAACATCATGAGGAAAACGAATTAAAGAGGTAAATAATTCATTGATTAAACCAATAAGGAACATGCAATAAACATAGCAACAATTTAACATGATATAAGAAATTTAATGAAACCTTTCCTTGGATGCATGTACCATAACCATCATGTCCATATGGGCATTAGCAAGAACATTTCCATACTCATGAGAATGTAGATTAAAATTGCTATCTATTAACAAGATGAACAGTAAACATATAATTTAAATTGAACCTAACATTAAGCATGAAAGTGAGAATTTAGACGACATAACGTGAGATCCAGCGAATCGATTTGAATAGCCCCAAATTCCATCCCCTTTCCACGGCTCGGCCGACTCAAGTAAGGTAATAACCTGCTAGGCTGAACCCCCTAGGGGTGGTAAACATGATTGCGGCATCAACACGAATATCGATCCAAAAGTCTAAAACAAATCGAACACAAGACAATATGCGGGTTGCAAGACGAGCGAGGAAATTGGGGAAAATTTCGGCATGACCTTTCCCCTTTTTCCTCTACTCGGCCAGCCCTCAAAAATGTGAAATCAACATGTTTTAAAACACAAGATCACAGTATAAACAACAATTAAAGTTCTAACAAGAAGAAAATCGTCGATCGGCAACACTCGCGAAGGAAAACCCGATTCCAAAACTTGTAGGGCCGGCCACCCGCTTCCCATCAAAAACTACACTAACCACTCACCTTGATCGAATCACGATGAAGCCTTGATGAAGACGAGCTCCAATCTCCTTGAGCGTCGACGTGAACTTGGCGCCGACAAGTTCTCCCCTCTCTTCCTCTCTCTCCCTTTTGCTCGGGCTGCGTGCGACTATCTCCTTGAGCCGCACGGCTGGCTTGGGTGAGGGGTTTTATCTCCCCTCATCCAATGACTCATTTACCCCTCATTCACTTACTCACCCCTCTATGCGACTCCACATAACCCGGTTCGAGTCCCGACTCTATCCGCGGACTAAACTCATACCAAACTTGAGTCAAACAATATGTTCATCCACTCAAACACTAACACTTTGATATGACATAAATAAATTTTACCTGCTATTCGAGGCGATCACGCTACTCAACCCGGCTAGCTCCTGACTAGATGGGCTGCACCATGAGAAATTTTATATTAGGAAACCCCGGGTATTACAACCTTCCCCCCTTAAGGGAAATTCGTCCTCGGATTTTGTTGGGTTACAAGGACTTACCGACTCTTCAAACAAGGAAGGATAGCGCTCTCTCATGTCCCGCTCTACCTCCCAAGTGGCCTCTTGCCCGGAGTGGTGCTCCCACCTAACTTTTACCAAGGGAATCACCTTGGACCTCAGCTTCCTGATCTGCCTGCCAAGTATCTCCACTGGCCTCTCCTCATACGAAACCGCCATGTCCACCACAACCACAATCGGCTCTATCACATGGGATTCATCCTTCACATACCTCCAGAGCATCGACACATGGAAAACTAGATGAACTCTGCTCAAACGAGGAGGCAAGGCTAGTTCGTAAGCCACCATGCCCCTTTGCTTGAGAATAGGGAAAGGCCCAATGAACCTAGGGCTCAACTTTCCTTTCTTCCCAAAACGGAGCACCCCTTTCATAAGAGAAACCTTGAGAAATACTATGTCGCCCTTAGCGAACTCCAACTCTCTGGCTTTCTTATCGGTATACATTTTCTGGCGACTCTGAGCCGCCAACAACCTTTGTTTTATCAACTGCACCTTCTTCCGAACAACACGAATTTCTCCATTAAACAAAGTCCAGATTGGTCACAGTAAAAATAAGAACTCCAGCACTAAATGCGACAACTAAATAAAGCCCCCAATATTTATATATACACCACACAAACCAAACAAACAACAAAACCAGTTCATCCTCGCCAAGATCATTCTAATATGCGTCCCACATTCAAATAGCAAAAACGACAAGCAATAAAAAAGGGGAAAGAAAATGGAGGGGGAAAATAAATAGCGGCACCTGATTTGACTTCCACTAGAGCCAAGATCGACCCTTTCCCGAGAGAGAAATCAACATACTCAAACATAAACCCTCGAAAAAATCGCAGATTCTATAAATCTATCACGAGGAAGAAACCCAATCTAACCACTCACTTGGAGAGGGAATCAAGGAGAAGAAGACGATGACGACGCCTCGCGATGACGGCAACCGGCGACGGCGAAGATCCGATCACAAGGGAGTAGCGCCTCCTCCCTCTTGTCTTGGCGACGTTTGGCTCTTCCTAGAGCAGTCCCGTCGACCAAGGCCACATATGCAATTATATTATTTTTTTTGAAATTTACCTATTTGCCCCTCTTGACTTAAGAGAACCATATATTGGTCTATACTCGTCCAAATCGAGTTCCAATCGGACCCCCGGACTCGACTCGAGTCCAACTCACATCAAATCTCCAAACCAACTTAAGTAACATAATTTTACTCGTGCATAAGGTTTGTATTTTAATTTGCTCCTTCCAACGATTTACTCGGCCTCCTCCGACGCACATCTCGGATTTGCCGTGGAAGCCAAAATAAATTAGTTAAAATTTTAAATTTTAATTATTTTTTTCGCGGGCATTACATTTTCTATTTTCAATGAGTCATTCAAATTTTGTAGATCTATATTTTTCTTTTCTAAGGAATTTTTATCATTTTCTAGAAGTTGAACCTTCATTATTGACTCATTACAAGAAAGCAAAAGATCATCATTATCTTGTTCTAGCATTTTATTTTCCTTTTTAAGTGCCTAGAATCTTTTTCTAACACTACTAAATTCTTCATACATATGCTCAATTTCATTTTCTAATTCTACTTGTGTAAAGATATTACCACCTATAGTAATAGTGGGTACCTCATTATCCTTCATCATGAAACAAAGGTTTGCATTCTCCCTTGAGCTTTCTTCCCCACTTGAAGGTGGTGATGACTCGCTTACATCGCAAGTAGCCATTAGTGCTTTCTTCTTCATCCTTTTTCTTTTATCTGTCTTTGAGGATGATGAGGAGGTGAGCTTGGTCTTAGGACAATCGCCCTCCAAGTGTCCGGGCTTGTTGCATTGGAAGCACATTATTCTATTTTTGCCCTTCTTCTTCTTGAGAGGCTTTCCCATTAGCTCCATAAACATCCGTCCGAGATGAATCATATCTTCGTGGTACTCGGATCCTTTATTCTCCGATGATCATGATGTCCTATCACCAAATGATGCTTTTAAGGCAATATTCTTGCCTTTGGGGGCATCTTCCTCATCGGTCATGAGGGAACCAATGAGTTCGGTGATCTTCATGGTGCCAAGATTCGTGGCCTCCATGATAGCAACCCCCTTTGGCTCCCATGCTTTGGGAAGTGATCGAAGAAACTTCCTCACTTTTTCTTATTCTCGTATGACCCTTCCAAGGTTAGTTAAAGCATTTGAAATGGGCATACATTTGATCTATGTTCTCATGAGTATGCATTTTAAAGAGTTCATAGTCATGCATAAGCAAATTTATTTTGGACTCTTTAACTTGGGAAGTTCCCTCATGGGTAATTTCTAAAACTAGCCAAATATCAAAAACAGATTTACAACATGATATTCTATTGAACTCATTTATAGATAAACCATAATGTAATGCATTCACTGCTTTGGCAATTGAATTAAACAATTTAATCTCTTCTCGAGACCAATCATCCATGTTCTTGGAGGGTAGATCATAATTAACATGAATAGTTCTCCGAGCATCTAATCCTAGGGATTGCCAGAAAATACTCATCCTAGTTTTTCAATAGGGATAATTGTTTCCATCAAAAAGAGGTGGTGCATGAGTTGAAAACCCTTGACCTAGTGTGATACTAGAATCCATAAGTCTAGGTTACATGGTTAGACCTATTCGGACAATCTTGCTCTCATACTAATTGTTGAGTGAATACCCATACTAGAAAGGGGGGTTGAATAGTGTTGGTTTAATTGTAACTTTAATTCAATTTTTTAAAAATCAATTTCAACTTCAACCGAAACTAAGTGCAACTAAATGATATTCGTTAGCAAGTATGAAAAACAATTATAAGCAATCAAACAAGGCAATGCAAACACAAGAGATTATAGTGGTTCGGCCAACACCGCCTACTCTACTATCTTGGCTCCCCACAATGGATTTCTAACCAACTCCTTTATAGATAATTTGTTTCCCTTTGAATACAACCGAGGACTCGCTTCTCAACTCTTTGAGAATGCTTCACACCTATTCTCCTAGGCAAAACACAATTCTACAAAGGAAACCCTAAGTCATTTAACCTAGCACACCTAGCAAGCTAACAATGGAAACCTAGTTTAGTAACAAGAAAAATAACAACAAATGAGCTAATAATTAAACCACACAAGTGAGCTCTCTTGCAAAGTCTTCAAAGCCTCCAACTCGTGAAGATGTAGAGCTCGAAGTGAAGCCATAGATGAGGCAAAAAGAATGCTTCGAGTTGATGAACGATCGTCGAAGCTTGCGCGATGAAATCCACTTGGGATGGCTCAAGAACACTCTAGGAGATCTTCAATGAATGGCTAAGAGGCTCCTAGAAGGCTGCTAAGGGGTATTTATAACCCCTCACTTGGCAGCTCCACCCAACGGGCATTTTTTTGCCCGATGGGGACTCCCGGTCACTTGTCGGTCGATCGTCGATCGACCGACTGATCGACCGCCCAAGCAACCACGGTAATCTGCCACGTTTGGGCACACTTCGGTCGACCAAATTGGCTACTGCCAATTTTTGGCTTCATTCGGTCCACCAAACCTGGGCTAAGTCTATTTCTTGGAGTTTTCTTCTTGCACGCTTTGCTTCCGGGTTCTGTTACCAAGTCTTGACTTGGATAATATTAGAATTAGGCTTGGGATATATACCTAGAGACATGTTACATGAATTCTATTTCTAACTCTAGATTTTCTACTCGATCTATGACGGAGACATTTTTGTCGATTCTTGTTTTTCACCGAATGAAATTCCCACGCATATCGTAACCTCAACCTGAGATCAAACACTTGATGAACTCATTAGAATAAGTTTGTTATCATCAAAATCAAGATGATGACCAAGGTTGAAAACCTTAGGCCAACACATTGGTATTCACATGATTGTGGTATTCATTCCGCATTTTGTTTGCATAGGTTGGTAGACTTCGGAGTACGGACGTGTACTCCGGCCGAATTTTGGGGTGTGATAGATGTTCTTTAATAATAATATTATGTGGTTTGTTCTTTCATGGAATACAAAATTTGCTATTATGTGCATAACACTCATGTTATCAGAGTATAAAGTCATTGGATTCTTCACCACAATATTGATTTCATTTCAACAATTTGATGACCCAAATTATCTCAGCATTTGCACTAAACAAAGCTCTTGATCCACTTTCTGCACTTGACCTACAAAGTGTGCTTTGTTTTTTGCACTTCCAGATAACTAATGTTGTAGCAAACTTCACCAAATAACCAGATACTTGTCTGCAAGTCATTCCACAACTTCCCCAATTAGCATCACTATATCCTGTCATCGAATAAGGATTATCTACAGGGTAAAAGAGGCCCAAACCATGTTCATTTTTCAAATATTTTAATATCCTTATTGCTGCCATGAAATGTAATACCCGCAAAATTTATTAAATTTTGTGTATTGCCTTCAGCGGGATGAGCGCGACGCATAACGACGCGTGCAGAGTTAATCACAGTTGGGTGCGAATTGAGGTGAGACCCTTGCTCAATCTAAATTACTTAAATTAGAATTAATTTTGTGTCAAATCCGAGTTAGGCTTGAGCCGAGTACGATGGTGCAATCTGAGCTCGAATCCGACTTGTTTTGAGCAAGTTTGATCGAGTTAAGTGATGAGGGGCAAATTGGTAATTTGTGCAAAAAATAAATAATTAGAGTCACCTGAGGCATACGGCTCCAAGGAAGAGACGCATGCTACCCAGGGAGATGAGAGGGCGAGGGATGATCCAGAGAAGAAATCGGCCGGAGATCGGAGCCTTGCCGGATAGGATTCGACGTGGGACTTCTTCATCATCTTCCTTGTCCTTAATCCAATTCTAGGTTAATTTTGGATATGTGTTAGTGCAAATTTTTGAACCTTGGTGCAGTAGTTTTCTTTGGATAGGAAAGAAATAAATGAGTGGAAATTTATCTATACATATAATATTGTTTATTGCGGAAATTTCCGGCTGTAGTGTACGGTGTTAAGGCTGAAATTTTATATGAAACGATGCTGAAATTACCAAGTTATGTGATGCTGAAATTGATATATATAAATGTGCAAAAATTTCATTGAATTGGGATGCTGAAATCATTTCCTATGTATGCTGAATATGGTAGTTCAAAGATAGAATGTTTTTCCATATTCTAGAAATTCATGCTGATTTCCTGAAAATCTATTAAGTACATGCTGAGATTGATTTTGTTGTTGGGATGCGAGTTTGCTGTGTAAAATATCGATGTAACCTATCGATCTTCCTGTAAGCTAGGGTTTAGGAATCTAGAAATTATTTTAATGACCTGAACAGTAGAGGCTTCTTGAAGAGAAAGGCTCCAAAGAACTCCTCCTCCTATCCATTGGTGGCCAGCCATCTACATCCTCCTTCCCCAATTTTCGCGAACCCAAATTGAAGGTGTTCTCTTCTTGGGTGTGCCGCATTAATCTTCATCTTCTTGGAGGAGTCCAAGAGAACAACAAGGTATCTTCATCTCTTCCCTTTCGTTACGGTGTTTTCTCATCCTCACTCCTTCCCTCGTTGGTGTTTGGTTCTTGGTGGTAGGGCAGACCTTGCCTTAGTGGATTTAGAGATTGAGAAAGTTTCTCCGTTGAGCCACAACGAGCCCTATTATTGCGAGGTGCTTGGTGTGGACTATCGTTGGAGGAAGTGCACATGTGAGTCTCAAGATGGGGACAGGATCAGCTATACCAACCGCGGTTTGAGGTATATATTCTCCATCTTCTCCGATGTTGAATTCTTTAATATTGCTAAAGTAGATCGCTGTTTTTGGGATAGTTTGATTTTTTAAAATTGCTATTTCCGCTTCATTTTTGAATCCCATCACAACAGTGGTATTAGAGCAACCTTTAGCAAATTTTTGGAATTTTTTATTTTGTGTTTTGTTCACGTTTACGAACCATTCGCTCCCTAAACGTTATGCTGTCCGATTTTGGTTTTCAAGGGTTTTTGAGTCATTTTCTTGGCTCCACGGTTCATGTGATGAATCAAGGTGGAATCCTACTATCCATATTGATTTTGGAAAGAATTTAAACGAAAAAATCCTGTGGGTTCATGGTTGAGCAGACCCGAGAACTAAAAAATTCAAGATGTGTTGTTTGAACCGTTTTGGGTGGAAACGTGACCGGATTTGTGCGATTTTGGATTCTATTTTTTCCTTTCTTTTTCATATATGATGTGATGCATGAAAAGATGATTATGGATGAGCCCAATGTGGATGTGACTGTGTGGAAAATGTGGTTGTGTTGATTGCATGTAAATTTTTAAAATTCCAGCATTGTAAATTTTAAATAGTGCTTGCGTACCCCTACCTCCCAATTGAGAATTCTGATTGTAATCCTCTACACCCTCTCATTAAACCATTGCCCAAGTATTTTTTGGGGTCTTCTTCTTTTAGTTTTGTAAAATTAGAAGTTTAGGGGCAGATTCACAACGAGCACGCTTGCTGCTATGTTTTGGTGCGCGCACGGAGAGGAGGTGTTCGGTGCCTTGTGGATGATGGCTTGAACCCCGGGAAGGCACTGATGGAACTGGCAACCTACAAGGTGATTTTGAGCAGCGCCTTGGCGAGACAGAGCTCCCTAAAAACCCTAGGATGATGGCCTCGGTTCACCCGGCGGCTCGGGTGGAACCCTTAGAACATCCACAATCATCCTTATTTACTTTATGATTTTATTTATTGCTTTTGCTTCAATTATTGATAGCTTAGATAATTATAATTGCATGAAGAAACCCTCCAATAATATTGAGTCCGAATAGCTAAGATATTAAGGATATCGGTCACGCCTTCCATCGTTATGAGGGACAAGTGTGTCTATTGTCACAACGGATTTGTTGTGCACACACAAGGCCATTTGTGCTAATAGACACGTTGCTCCTCATATGGCACATATCCCTTTTGTGTCTCTGCTACCGGCTTGAACATGACTTACCTTGTTGAGCTACATGCAAGGAAGTCTATCAATGAGGGCTTGCCACTTCCAAACCGGAGGATATTATGGAATCGCGAAAATTAGTGGGATACATGATTAATTAAAAGACCTCAATAAACATGCATGTAAAATATCTGCTCATTCAAGTCTTTATTTTCTTTGTAGCATATCATGTCACATTTACTATCGTTAGATTGCTTCATCGATTGGATGCGAAATTTGAGGATCATCCTCATTTATGAGAATTTGTCTCACATTATTGATGCTCCGGGACCGATGTCACCCATTGGGTAAGGCGATTACAGCGAATAAGAGAGAACAACTTATGAGAAGCTGCAAGAAATTTGGAGTGAAGATAACACCACTGTTCAATACACAATGCTGGCATCCATGTCTAATGAGTTGCAAAAGTAGTATGAACATTTGGATACCGAAGCTATCCACGATCACCTCAAGTTGTTTTTATGGTGAGCATATGAGCACAGCTAGGTACAAGCTATCTAAACAACTCTTCCGTCCAAAATGGAGGATAACACTCTTGTTAAGACCCAAACTAATCTATTTGATTGAGTAGTTAGAGAGGTTGGGGTTCTCCATGGACTGGGAACTAAGTCAGGACTTAGTACTCTAATCCCTCCCGGATTCACAGTTTGTTAATAACTTCCACATAAACAAGCAAGACGTCTCGCTTCTCGAGCTCCTTAATATGCTGAATACTGCTGAGTCACACCTTATAAAGAGTAAGGACATAATTTTGTTAGTGGGAGATGCCTCTAAGGCAAAGTTATACTATGTTAAGAACAAAGTGAAAAAGAAACCCAAGAGAAATATCTAAACAAGGTTGTGAAAAGTTCTTTAAAAGGCAATAGTTGTCGCATGAACCATTCTGATGATTGTATCCGACTGGACACATCTCAATTGGTTTAATGGTTTTGAATATTAATGATAAATATTTAAAAAATGCACAAAGATAAAACTAACCTCACCTCCTTCTGGCTTTTATGACTTTGGGCATTTATGAACTGCAGCGAGAACTAGAGAAGTGTGTCTCAAGGATATTCTGATCGAGTCTTTGTTCACCAGAATTGGCTCGCTGAGTTGATTAGAGTTGGGCAACATAGGTGTATGCAGGCCGATAACAACTCAAGCCAGAAAAGGACATTCCTATGATATGATTAGGCGCGGGTACGTCCACCTGTCTGGACACAAACCTGATACCTTTGAATCATTTAAGGAGTATGAAGGTGAACTTAAAGAAACAAATTGAAAAAAGTATTATAGACCTTCAATTGGATCGAGGCAGAGAATACTTATCCACTAGGTTTGTGAATTATCTCGAAGACAATAAGATTGTCTCTTTATGGACCCCTAACACAGTGGTGTGTCTGAAAGGGGGAATCACACCTTATTGGATATGATGTGATCCATACGTAGCTTCCAATCTATTTTCAAGGGATAAGCTATTATAGCGGCCATAATTTTGTTTGTCTCTCATACACCATATAAAATATGGAATAGCAAGAAACTGAATCTAAGACCTCTCATGATTTGGGGTTGCCTAGTGTATGACAAACTTGACCAGGTGCAAATGTTGAGGCATACCCTAAAAAGTGTTTTGGATATCGAGTTCTCCAAACTGAACAAAAGAAGTTTTATTATCACTGTTTGAGAAAAGGAGTTTGTCGAGGAAACTGAGAGTGGAAGATATTTTGAACTTGGTAAAGTTCAGCAACGACGGATAAAATCGCAACAACTAGTGGAAAGTTCACAGGTTAAACCAATCCATGTAATTATTACTTCCCAACACTCTTCTACAAGACTACGTAGACTGCCTGAGTGATGATATCTAGCCATAGGTTATGACCTAGATTCAGGCAATCCGCGATCTCTTAATGGTCAAATGTCTTGACACTATGCGGTGGCATTATGCAAATCCAAACTGGACACAAACCAAGTACGAACTTTAGTTGACCGGCTTAAAAAGAATAACTCCTATCGAGTGCAGGTGGATCTTTAGGAAAGATCTGAGCAGTTGGCAAGGTGTGGACCTATAAGACCAAACTAGCTGTGAATGAGATCAAACCCAGACAATAGATTGTCTGCAATAAAACATTCTCACTAGTTCCAATGCTCAAGTCCATCAGGATATTTCTAGCAATCAGTGCGTACTATGAATACGAGATCTGGCTAGAGGGTGTCTAAACTGTGTTCTTCCATTATAAAGAAGTCTATATGATATAGCCAGCGGAGTTTGTATCCTCGGTTAGATCGAGTAAGGTATGCGAGGTTGGACCGAGTAAGGTATGCGAGGTTGGACCGAGTAAGGTATGTGAGCTGCAGAGGTCCATTTATGGACTATAGCTAGTATCAAAGAGTTGAAACATCTATTTGGATGAGATAGTCAAAAGGGTTTTGATTTTATCAAAAATGTGGATGAACCTTGTGTAGACAATGTGTTTAGTGGGAGTGTAGTCATATTGAATGACATACATGTGGGAAAAGCGTTCTCATGTTCCAATTATTTCCCATATTGATTCTCTATGGTACATTTGGGAAAAGCCTGCTATATGCTTGACATTATGATCTATGTGGATAGGTTTGAAAAGAATACCTGGTTACCCCAACCCATGTATGTTGATACAGTGCTGAAAGAGTTTTAGCATCAAAGGCAGTAAAAGAGGTTACTTGTCTAATTGCATTAGTCTTTCTAAGATGATGTCTGCTAAGACACCTGAGGAGAGAGAAAAGATGAGACATATCTATTATGCTTCGACAGTGGGATCCATCATACGATGCTTTGCACTTAGCTTGTTATTGCTTATACCTTAGAGGTATCTAGTAGATTTCGAGCAAAACCATGGAGAATAACATTGAAAAGCAATGGAGAACTCTCTCAAGTACTTAAGAAGGATGAGAGACATTTTATACGACAATGAAACCATATGATGGTATAAGGATACCTTTAATGGTGGTGCAATAAGAATGAAAGTGTTCCTAGTTGGGTATCGTAACCGGTAAGGTGACTAAGGCTTTATGATTTGCTACTTACTCTGCTGCTTATGATAGCATCGGATATAGGAGTTTTTCATTCAATGGGAGTTGTTCCTGAGGTTGCCAGTTCCGCAATGGTATTGTGTGACAATACTAGGAGTGTTGCTCAAAGTTAAGGAACTAAGATCCCATGAAGATCATTGCTTTTCTTAAAAGGTGGTATCACCTCATCGTTGGAAAGAGGTGATGACTGAAAGACATTAATGTAGATTAAACTTATTACCACGACAGCAGATTCGATCGCCACTGAAATTTGGTATACAGATACTAGGATGATTGGCTAAAGTGCATGTGGGAGATTCAGAGGAATAGTGCCCTTGATCCAATCACATGTCGATGTGTTTAGGGACTATTCAAGGGTAATCAACTTAATGAGGCAACTTTTTGATCATATGTTGCATCTTTATTCATAAGTATTGTGATGAACCCCGTGATGAGATTATGCCAGTGAGACTTGGAATCCACATGCCCATGTTCTAAATGTTTCTAGCCATAGGATCACCAATTAGGGGATCGATGATTTCGGATAAATAGTGCACTTGGTACATGCCCTACACGATAGGGGTAGCTGATCTCACAGTTACCTATGAGCTGTCCTTAATGTAGTGCAGGTGCTCATTAGGGAATGATTTCACTTAACAAACTTGCACGAGGAACACAAAATGGAATCCATACATGAGTTTCAATAGGATGTTCCTCGTGTGATAGTAGGTGCAAGCAGTCCTTGGACCTAAGGTTGTCATGGTTACCTCGTGAGTGATGACCCATTGCTTTGGTTCTATCCCTACGTGGCCCTAAGTGTCATGTGCCGGGTATTATTGGGCATGGGGAAGCATTCATGGAGGTTGGTGAGCAACCAACATGGAATCAGTTACACCTAATGAGAGATAATGTCCTATCTGTCCCTACAAGTGTTGACTTGGGAATCTCTGGCCAGAGTAGATATGAAAGTCAGGAAGATGTTTTTGACATTTCATAATTGAGACGACATCTTGGCAGGTGAAATACATATGAATTAGTATTAGGGTTTGACACTTCTTCAATACGTCGCCGAAAGTCGTAACTTCGTCGATCTTCTTTCCCTTCTTTACTTTAAGGCTAACGTGAGTGGTAGAACCTAGGATTTGAGGGAAGGCCCTAACCGACTCATGTGTTGTTGATTCTTGTAGATTGATGTGTGTTTCTTGTCAGATTATTGATTATTCTTGAACCTTGTCGGTTCTTCTTGTGATCTATGGTGCATTGATTTTTACGTGTCGTATTCATGATGTTAGGGTGCCGGCCGAATCAAGGAAAAGGGAAAAGGTCATGCCAAAAATTTCCCTAAATTCCTTGAGATGTAGAAGCTTGTAGATTTGAAATTCTTGTATGCTAATTTAGGATAGAGATTAAGGAGAACTTAATTCTTCATTGAAACACATTTTCCTTCACCCTTAAGGGTTTGGCCGAATAGGGTAAACCCATGTTTAGGGTTTCGGCTGAGTAGGGATCGGGGTTTTAGGTGGAGAAAAATATAATTCCTAAGTCATCTCCATGATAGAGGAACGCTATATGAATAACTAGGATTTTACCTTGCTTATAGAATATTTTTATTGCAAGGAACATTTATTTATAGGTTCCTACATTTCTCACTATGTTGCTGAAATTAAACTTTCATATGCTGAAATTAAATATTTGAATGCAGGAATTCAATATTTAATTGTTGTGATTATGTAGGAAATTGTGGTGATATAATTGTTGAATTCTTCTATTTCTTGTATGCTGTGATTTATTAATTATTGTAAATATTATGTCAATGATATGCTAAATATTGAGGAGTATGTGTGGTATATGACATGAAACTAGGTGGAGGAAAAATTAGATACGATTGTTTAGCATCCCATACATGATCGGGAGACGTGGAACTCCTCTAGTAAAAGACGTAAATTACTAGGAGTTAAATGTGATAAAATTTGAACATAGAGACATTAGGTGTTCGCACCTAGGAAGGGTAACACTGAACTGTCAACCTGATAGGGCCCGTGGTAGGACCCGATACGTGCGAAAGCCCGGGAGATGTTTAGAAACTAGTGTAATACATTGTATGTGTATTGTGTTTAAGATGGTCGGGCTGAGGGATGTTTTTAGCCGGTATGGCTATTACCCGACTCAGTGGGTGGATTTAGGATCTTGAGATTGCACCAGTGGGCCATGCTAGGTGTTAGACCCGAGTGGCGGGGGTCTTGAGATTCTGTCAGTGGGCCACGCTGATGGTATTCTAGAAACTAGCTGATCATCCTAGTTGACGGACACGGTGATTGAATCGCTAAATGTGGAATTTATGTAAGAATATAACTTGTTGTGGTTAGTATAGATACTTGTATGTTTGTGTGGGCCGATATGGTCGAGTATTATACAGGATGAAGGCCGGGAACAACAGAAACTATTTATGCGGGTTAAGGACCATAGTGGACGAGTGGTACATATTGTGCAAAGCCATAATTGGATGGTATATTTACTCGCAGGGTATGACCAATTGGACGGTTATTGCGATACAACCAGTATAATTTTTATGGACATGTTTTATTGCTACATATGATATAATACTAGGGATTTAAGTGGAGGTTTGAAAGAACCACTCACTAAGTCTCTAGTGGATTAATGGTTTTATTTATTTTTGTTTTGCAGAGACTAGCCAGTGAGGTACAACTTGATGGCGTGGCGTGGCTGGAGGGCAGGTGGTGTCGCAGATCTCGTAACAAGCATTTATATAGTCCTAGTCGTGTAGAGAGTTTTAGTTCATGCACTGAGTCGTGGTCTTTGATCCTTTGAGTTGTAAAACTTGTTTTCAAACATTTATAAAAGTTTAGTATACTTCATTTATATTTTCTATGTTAGTCTAGTCGCATATTGTTATTATGTTGATGAGTGCATGTGGTAGACTTCGGGGTACAGACACCTACCCCGGTCGGTCACGCGATCCTGAGTTGGGTCGTGACAATAAATATGGCAAGCATACAATTAGAATTTAATTACTGCAATTAGAATTTAATTCATAGCATTCCAAAAATAGGGCAACTCAACAACTTAATTACAACATTTATCAAATAATTTTCAACAATTAAATATGCAATTTCTGCACTTAAATAAATGAATTCAGCATCCTTAATAAAATTCCAGCAATTACTCAAATGACGTAGAAACCAATTCAAGCATGTTCTCAAGCATGGAATTAATTTACGAGTAAAATAAAATCATCTACATTCCTTATATCATGATAGCCTCGACATAAAATATATTCATCATGATAACATCAACTTAAAACATAATTACCATGGTAAACTCCCCCTTACCCATGCTCGGCCAACCCTCCCCAAACACCCTAATAGGGTACTTGGTCGGCCCCTTCTTGTCCTACCTTGCTTGCTCTTCAATTAAATAGCAAGTCTAGTCTCATAAATTATATCTAGAAATACAATTCCTAATCACTACCTTCCTTACCCTATGTGGCCGAACCCTATCATAAGGAACTTGTCCCATGGCCGGCCCTTAAGGGTTTAGGAAACTAAACTTTTAAATCTAGAATTTCTAACAAGTCTAGGATTTAGCAAAAAATTTCGCATGACCTCTCCTATTTTGGATCTATTCGGCCGGCCCCAACTCTCAAAGAAAACACCACAAAAATTTCGAGAAATCACATTATTATCAAGAAAAGATGCAAGAATCAAGAGCCACAAGATTCATCAATAAATTTCCAAGAAAACATCATCACATCAACATCAAGGATTCGGCCAAGGGGCCTTACCCTATCCAAAGGTTCAACCACTCACCGGCGAAGGAAATTGAAAAGGAAGGCAGTCCTCCATGCTGCCATGCACATCATCGATCCGTTGGTAATAGATTACCAACGGATTTTTGAGTATTACCAACAGATTTAGTCCGTTGGTCACACCCTATTTTTTTGTAGTATACGGATGTGTACTCTGGCCGATCATTTGACCTTCGATTTGAGGCATGACATTTATGCTTGAATTTGGTTATGCTCGGGGTAGCTATCAACAGCCGCAAGATTCATCAATAAATTTCCAAGAAAACATCATCACATCAACATCAAGGGTTCGGCCAAGGGACCTTACCCTATCCTAAGGTTCAACCACTCCGGAGAAGGAAATTAAAAAGGAAGGAAATCCTCCGCTCTCCCACATCAACGATCTGTTGGTAATAGATTACCAATGGATTTAGTCCATTGGTCACACCCTATTTTTTTGTAGTGTACTGATGTGTACTCTGACCGATCACGTGACCTTCAATTTGAGGCATGACATTTTTGCTTGAATTTAGTTATGCTTGGGGTAGCTATCAGAGGGCCCCGGTGGGAGGCTCATTGGGCGGGTCCTATTGATCGAATTGTGGGTTGATTAAATGCAACATGACGATATGGCCGGTGTACGCCGATATGGTCAGTTGTCGAGGACACACGAGTTGGATAATTATTAATCATATGAATTATCATAAAAATTTAATATTATGAGCACATATATAAATGCTAAATATTTGTGTTTATCACATGTGTTGGCTTGGCGAGGGCTTTGTTCAAGCCACTCACTGAATTATTTGAAACTCACCCCTCTTTTTGTTGTTGTTTTGCAGATCTCGACTAATAGAGGTGCGGTGGTAGCGATGTGACGTGGCTGGGGTTGTAGTCTCTGGCAGTGGATCTCGGGACATGTCAAATCGTAGTCGAGCCACAGGAGCTATGTGTACATATGAGCATGTCTTGATTATAGACAAGGGTTGTAATCATATTTAACTTTTAATTGAAACATTCATTCACATTTTCATTGGTATTCACGTGACTGTGTTATTCATTCCTAATTCAATTTGCATAGGTTGGTAGGCTTTGGAGGATGAACGTATACTCCGGCCGATCAAATGACCGTGGATTTTGGGGCGTGACAAATGTTCTTTAATAATAATATTAGGAATAATGTAAGTTACACAAAAGTAGTTAATGCTATTGTTCAAATCATACATAAAAAAAAACGGCACCAATTATGATTAAATAATATGATTAAGTTAGAAGACTAAATCTTAAAAATTCAACATGTAAATATATGCATATGAAAAATTTTAAAAAATATCTATAATAATATAATAACATATATTCTAAATTGGCAAATGTGCGTTAATCCATGTTTGAACGGTGATAATATTCCCTTATGTTATTATGTGTGCATACTTTGCTTCTAAGTCTATCATTTATTGTGTTTATACAAAAATTAGATTTCATAAATTTTAACTGAAAGCCTATAAAACACGTTCCTCGTATTAAAGGCTCGCTTTGCGTTAACACAACTATTCTATATTTATATTACTCAAATAGAAGGATAATCAGTCATTGAAAATAGAAATAATCTTTTGACTAAAACACTTGATCAACATGGATGCAAGGAGGTTTTTTCTAAGTCTATTCACTATTTTTTTCTTCTTATCTATGTCACTGATTTCATCTCCTGTAGTAGCGACTAGTGAAATCGCTCCTACATCACCAACAAATTCTGATGAGTTGATTTTACAAATATGTAAGTAATTTTTTCGATTCGTATAAATATTAGATTTATTTATTATTTATTAAATAAATTATCTTTCCGATATTTATGGACCGTAAATATAAGAAATAAGTTAACTACTAAATTTAAAATTTATATATCTCATCTCAATAATCATTTTTGAAACCTTGAATTGTTTTTTTCTTGCTGCCTATCACAACCGATACATCGATATCGATAGTTAATAGAGAATTGCTATTACAACTTAATTATTATTTTTTTGATAATATCTCTTGTAATGTGTCTATGTTTCAGACAATATGCTCAAAGATGTTCACATTGCTGACAGTGGAAGAGCTCAAGATAAGAAGATTGGATTTCTTCCACCATTGTACATTCCACCTCCACTATATTGTCATGGTCGTCTATGTTATCATCATTGATAATTTGACTATTGTATTCGATCATAAAGTTTGTACGTTCAACACAATAAATAAAATAAATTAATAATAAATTTAAATCATTAGCAAAATACAAATATTTTGATAATCATAATACCTATAACTAATTACTTAATATGTTTGAAAAACTATCAAAAATTGGAGATGCACCTAATGCAAAACCTTTACATTTTAAAGGATGGACCATTGAATTCAATGGTGTGTACATTTAAACTGGTTCCATTGAATTAAAGGAGGAACCATTGATTTTGGTTGGATATATAAATTGATTCCACAATTCTTTGTTGATACTTCTCCTTAACAAAGTAGCAATCAATCTCCAAGTGTTTTATTCTTTCATGGAATACATAATTTGCTGTATAAAGGCACTGGATTCTTCACCACAATACTGATTTCATTCTACAATCTGGTGACCCAAATTATCTCAGCAGTTGCCTCAGATAAAGCTCTTGATTCACTTTCTGCACTTGACCTACTAACTGTGCTTTATTTTTTGCATTTCCAGATAACTAATGTTGCACCAAACTTCACCAAATAGTGATCTGCAAGTCATTCCACAACTTCCCCAGTCAGCATCACTATATCCTGTCACCAAATAAGGATTATCTACAGGGTAAAAGAGGCCCAAATCAGGTTCCTTTTTCAAATATTTTAATATCCTTATTGCTGCCATGAAATGTAATACCCGCAAATTTATTAAATTTTGTGTATTGGCTTCAGCGGGATGAGCGCGATGCATAACGACGCGTGCATAGTTAATCGCAGTTGGGCGTGAATTGAGGTGAGACCCTTGCTCAACCTAAATTACTTAAATTAGAATTAAATTTGTGTCAAGTTCGAGTTGGGCTCGAGCCGAGTCCGAGAGTGCAATCAGAGATCGAATCCAACTCGTTTTGAGAAAGTTGGGTCAAGTTAAGTGATGAGGGGCAAATTGATAATTTGTGCAAAAAAAAATAATTAGAGTAACTTGAGGCGTACGGCAACAAGGAAGAGCGACACGCTACCCAATGAGGCGAGAGGGAGAGGGTTGATCCGGAGAAGAAATCGGCCGGAGATCGGAGCCTTGCAGGATTGGATTCGACGCAGTTCTTCTTCATCGTCTTCCTTGTCCTTATCCCAATCCTAGGTGAGTAGTTTTGGGGCTAATTTTCATTGGGATTAATGGATTTTGTAGAGAAGAAGATTCTGGGTTTTTCTTTGAAATTTGTTGTTTCGATCAGTTTTGATTCGGTAATCATGATTCAATAATCTCTACCTGTTGAGTCCTTTGGTGTATGTTATTGTGAAGTGAGGACCGATTTGTGGACAATATAATATCCACACATGTGTTTCTTTAAAATGTTGACTTCTTTGGTTCTACGAACGTGTACGGAACCACATGTACATCATAGATTTACTTCAATAGCAACAAATCTTACTAAGTGCTTATGTGTTAGTGCAAATTTCTGAACCTGGGTGCAGTAGTTTTCTATGGACACGAAAGAAATAAATGAGTGGAAATTTATCTATACATATAATCTTGTTTATAGCAGAAATTTCCGGCTGTACTGTAGGGTGTTAAGGCTGAAATTTTATATGTTACGATGCTGAAATTACCTAGTTAAGTGATGCTGAAATTGATGTATATAAATGTGCAGAAATTTTATTGAATTGAGATGTATATGTATGCTGAATATGGTAGTTCAAACACTACAACACAATTAGGCTATAGAAACACATAATTAGATACTAATTAGAGTTTTTGTTTCTAATTCTTCCCATTAGAAACTAATAAAGAATATGTCTCAATAGTTAATTTTATTTGTCTCTAATACTTCACTTTTAGATGTTAATTGTTAATTAGTCCCTTTATGATATGTATTATTTGCCTCTATTGTATTGAATAAAAATATTTTTTATATTTAAATTTAAATAATAATAATAATATTTAAACGTAATATTTAACTTAAATGATAAATTTACCATTACAATAAATTTAACATAATATGTCACATAATTTTAATTTTAATTTTAATTTTTAAATCATAAATTTAACTTAAATAATAAATTTATCTATACATTTTTTACTTTTGATTAGTTAAATATTATGTCTCTTATTATTTCCATTACATATTAATAATATATAGATAGTCAACACTTGTCCTAGTTAATATTAATCTTACTTTAACTTTAAATGAGGCAATCTTACCCTAACTTTATTTCAATTACATATTAACGGGCAAGTATCAATCTTACCCTAACTTTATTACCCTAACTTTACACGTGGCAAGTATAAATCTCTAATTTATAATCAATTTATTGCCGCTGGTTCTCTCTATTGCCACTATGTTAGGTTATTTTTCAAAAAAAATACCCTGTTCCCTGATCTCTCCCTCATTTACACTTAAAACTAAAACCCTACCCTGTTACTTCCCATTGTCTGCGCCTATGTTGACCCCAATCTCTCCCTCCCGTCTCCTATGTTGTCCGCCACTTCCGTGAGACCGTGACTGATCCCAATCTCTCCCTCGGCGGAATCTGGTTCACGACTCCCCATCTCCATTGTCTACTTCCCGTCGCCAGGATTGGATATCCATTCTCCATCTCCACGTCGGCCTACCTGCTTCTCCATCTCCTCGCTGGTATTGAATCTCGCCTTCCCAAGTTTTTCGCTGCTACTTGTTATTGCTAAAAACTCCACATCTGTCAGATCTCCATTCTACCAGTTTTTCGCCTTCCCAAGTTTTTCACCGATATTGATCTCCATTCTAAGTTTCCGCTGCTTCTTCATCTATGGGTTTTGGATATGTTCCATTCCGCACCTTTTTCTCACCTTTTTTATAATTGCATGTGATGCTCCTTTACTCTTCCATTGCATGAACAAGGTTACAATTAACAGGCAAGTTAATTGTGAGAAGAAGACGTTATTGTCTTTGTTTTGCTTCTGTTGTACCAAACTCATAAGAGGTATTTGAATATTGCTCTTTCTTATTGGCTCATAACATGAATATTCCTCTTCTAAGTATAATATGATAGAAGAATATTGCTTATGTTGTTTTCTATCAATGATTACCTTATTATTAGCAATGCAGCACCTTATTATATTGTCCCTTATTATTAGCATTGCCAGTGCCTTATTATATTTTCCTACTGAGACAACCTTAAATTTCAGGACATTATGAAGGCACTGTTTATTTCTGCACTAATTTTCCTCTTGTTCTTTTGACAATTGTTATCCACAAGAAAAACACTCAGCTGCTAACCAAATTATTTGATTAGGTATTAGAAACCTTCAGTCTTTTATTGTAATGGTAAGAATACTGGATAAGCAGTTGGAGCATAGCAAAAAAGAAGACAAGTGCTAGAACTTTTGCTTTTTAAACTTCATTTGTTGGTAGAAAAAATATGAGATTTTCTTACTCTATGTTAAACAATGGAAGATTATTAAATGAAGGAAAGAAAAGAAAGTTGATATTAGACATTCATGAAAAGCCGTTAAGACATTAAGAAAATTGATAGTAGACAATCACGAAAACCTGTTAAAACATTTGCCTCTCGTACAACGGTGTATAACGATACAAGTTACCTTTTACCTGCTTAGTTGCACTGCCATTCTCCTTTGCCATATTAAGTTGATTTTAGATACAGCCAGGGGAATGTCCATGTCAATAAAGCATCTGTCTTAAAATAATCCGTTGGTCCAGGAACTCTATCCAGGTTGTCAAAGTCATTCGAAGCTTTCCTTCATCATCCAATTATTCCTCATTAAATGTGTTGGGAAGTGGTCTAATAAATCATTTACAATGTTGCTTGAGTTACTGAGAGAAGTACTTCCAGAAGGTGATACAATGCCAAATTCTTACTATGAAACCAAGAAGTGCATTAGAGAGTTGGGCCTTAGTTATGAGAAAATTGATGCTTGTCCCAACGATTGTATGTTATATTGGAAAGACCATGCCGATGACTCTGAATGCTGCACTTGTGGTGAATCGAGATGAAAAAAGAACTTAGATGGTCAAAAAAAGACGTCGAAGTCCAAATCTCAAAATGTGTCGCAAAAAGTCTTGCGCTATTTTCCACTTAAACAACGACTTCAACGGTTGTTTATGTCATCTAAAATTGTGTCCTTCATGAGGTGGCATGAGGAGTCCCGCACTAAAGATACACTTCTAAGGCATCCAGCAGACTCTCCGGCTTGGAAGAATTTCGATCATCTAAATGGTCATTTTGCGTCAGATCCTTGTAATGTTATGGTCGGCTTAGCTACTGATGGATTTAACCCATTCAGGACATTAAGTGTTGTACATAGTACATGGCCGGTTGTCTTAACACCGTATAATCTACCGCCATGGATGTGCATGAAACAATCTTATATGTTTCTGACATTACTGATTCCTGGACCTTCAGCCCCAGGAAATGATATTGACATCTATCTCCAACCCCTAATTGAGGAATTGAAAGATCTTTGGGAGAATGGTGTGGAAACTTACGATGTGTCTAAAAAGGAGAATTTTAATATGCGGGCTACGATTTTATGGACTATAAATGATATTCCTGGCTATGCTAATCTGTCAGGCTGGAGTACTAAAGGCCAATTTGCATGTCCTTCTTGTCATAAGTATACTAACTCTAAATGGCTGAAACATGGTCGAAAATTTTGTTATATGGGTCACCGATGTTTCTTGCCGCATGGCCATGTGTTTCGGTGCCAGAAAAGATCTTTTGACAATAATCAAGACTTCAGGGTTGCGCCCAGACCACTTTCTGGGTCAGAAGTTTTGAATGAATTAGAAGGACATGATATTACATATGGCAAAAAGTCTACAAAATTGCCGCTGCAGCATGGTTGGAAGAAGAGAAGCATTTTTTTTTAGTTGCCATACAGGAAAGATAATCTTTTGCGTCACAATCTTGATGTTATGCATATCGAGAAAAATGTTTGTGACAACATACTTGGGACCTTATTAAATATTGGCATCAAGTCAAGAGATAATCTTAATGCTCGTCGGGACTTGCAACTGATAGGTATAAGGCAAGAGCTTCATCCAATCGAGCAAGGCCATCACAGGACTTATATCCCCCCAATAAGGTTCACATTGGATAAGAATCAAAAGAAAATTATATTCAGGATACTAAAAAAGGTTAAGGTTCTAGATGGCTATGCTGCTAACATATCAAGATGTGTAGATATGAAGCAACTCAAAATCTCTAGACTGAAAAGTCACGATTGTCATATTCTAATGCATCAATTGGTCCCATTAGCGATCAAAAAAGTGTTGCCGAAGGAAATCAGTATTCCCATACTTCAGTTAAGTTCATTCTTCAGGCAGTTGTGTTCAAAAGTTTGTCGGGTACAGGACCTTGATCAATTGGAAAGAAGAGTTGCATTGACACTCTGCCAGTTGGAACGAAATTTTCCCCCATCATTTTTTGACGTGATGCTTCATTTGGTTATACATTTAGCAGCAGAGGTGAAAATGGGCGGGCCAGTCCAATATCGTTGGATGTATTTTGTTGAAAGGTACATAGAAGTTATTTGATTTTCTTTTATAGACCACATAAGTCCTCACTTTTATTTAAAAATAATTAAAATAAATTTGTAGGTTCTTACTTACTTTGAAGAGCTACATGCGAAATAGAAGTCAGCCGGAAGAATCTATAGCTGAGGGCTACATAGCTGAAGAGTGCGCAACATTTTGCTCGAGATATTTTGATACTATTGAGACAAAACTTAATCGTTGAGCGAGGAATGATGATGAATGTGGGGCTGACCCGACAGTTTCTTCTAGTATTTTTCCAAGGATTGGTCGAGCACTAGATGAAGGGGAATTTTTCACAATGGATAACGATATGTTATCTAAGGCACATCAATATATATTAAATAACTGTGATGAGGTGAAGCCTTTCATCGAGTACGTTCTAATATAATATCTAGCGCTACAAAATTCATTTATGGAATGAATCATTTTTGCAACTTACTGTAGTACTATTATTTGCAGGAGACATCTTTCTCTAATGAACTGCCTATATCCTTGTGCTTCTCCTCGTTTCATCAAAAATAAACATAATGAAAAATTTCCTAGTTGGTTTGCAGAAGAAGTAAGTTATCCCCCAAAGATTTATTCATGTTGGGATTAATATTAAGATTTTTTTGTTCTTATAGAAAAAACAATTCAGCAATATATTTAATTTGTAGGTTTACCGGGAAGATAATGCTCATGAATTTGCTATTGATGAGGACTTAAAAGTTCTATCCTATTTTCCGAACAATGTTGCCAGAAGGTTTCAGGGTTTCTTAATAAATGGTTATGAATTTCACACCAAAAGTCTCGAAGAAAGAAGAAAGCTACAAAATAGTGGCGTAATGGCAACAACAATAACACAAAGCTTTGCTAGTGCAATGGATAAGAATCCCATTGATGGTGATGTTAACTATTACGGTGTCATACAATATATTATTGAGGTTGATTATTGGGTGGATAAAAAGATTGTGTTGTTCGAATGTGATTGGGTGTCCAATGGCAGAGGATTAAAACATGATGAACTTGGGTTTACATTAGTAAATTTTTCCAAGAGAATGAGAGATGATGAACCATTTATAATGGCATCTCAAGCGGAACAAGTATTTTACGTTGAAGATCCCACAGATGAAGGTTGGCATGTTATGGTAAAAACAATACCAAGGGATTATTATAATATGAAGGACGAAGTATTAGGAGATAATGAAGATCAAATTTTAGAAAGTCAAGTACACATTAGTGGAGTTTTTGACAATATTTTGCAGAGCGACAATGATAATGTCCCTTGGATTAGCACTGACATTAATGGGGTAGTTATAGATGAAGCGTTAGGTACTGTCATGGGTGAGCAAGCCGACGAAGATTATGATGGGGACAATACTTACCTCGCCTGATGACGTCCCATGATATATCATTTACTACAATTAAATAGCATATTTCAAAAAATTTCGGTATTATTTCTTTCCTTTTATTTTTGAGATAAGCTGAGTTTTTCTAGCATGATGATTTATTTTTTTATGCAATGTCTAGGACATTATCATTTTTTTTATGCAATCAGGTATGATGCTTTTTTATTGAAGTGAAACTGTAAAAGTTTTTACAAAGCATTATTTATCTCTTATTTTCCCTGCTTTCTCTCTCTCTCTCTCTCTCTCTCTCTCTCTCTCTCTCTCTCTTCCATTCATCATGTCTCATCTCCAGCTTGTTGCAAGCTTCACTACCTTTATAGAGTGGCTTACTTTCCTTACTGCCCAAGCCAACTTTGATCAAAACCAGCTAATCATAAAGGAGAGCAAAACAAATTTATGAACCAGAGAGAAAGAATCAGAGTTGCCACAACATTGCAGTAATTAATTACAAGAGATAGGAAGATTGAATTTTTTACAATTTAAAAAAAAAACTACATAAAATTAGAAGCTAGAGCAAGATATTTGACTTTCTAAGAATTAATAATTTCTTGATTTTAGTTAGTATTTTATCAACAATTTGGTAGACTATACAGTCTAATTCAGATGTGGCGTACTCCTCGCAAGACTACTCTCTTGAAAAATTATCCTCATGGAGGATTTAGTTCTCAACGGCGTGGTGTACTTCCATCGTCACTCCAGGCTAAGCCTCCCCAAAATTTGAAATCTCAATTTGCTCCAACTTCTGCGAGCATATCTCAACATGGTCCAAGCCCGCTTGCTAATGTTGATCCTCCATGTTCTAACTCTTCTCCTGATGCTAGATCTCGAGCTGACCCCGCACATGTAGATGTGTCCACACCCGGTAAGTATAGCTCTTATTAGTCAAATATTATTTTTTTGAGTGTAAATATTTGTATCTATTTTACTTCCATCCTGACATGTTATTCTTTTCCAGGCTGCAATTTTACAAGTGCCAGGCATCAACAGTTTTTGGAAAGCAAACCATTACTTATGCTTTGTCTAAAAATAAATTCATGTGATTGCTCTAGAGATATGTAATTACAGAATAAATCAAATATACTCATTTTATTTTTCTATCTAGTGCTATCATTTACCCATAGTTGTTTTGTCTCCAATGCAGCTTATTTATCTTTCTTAAGCATGAAGTTGAGTAAAAATATGTGCATAATATGTTCATTCTGTTCTATTCTTATCAAGTGATGATCATTTTGTACATGATCATTCTGTTCTATTCTTATCAACAGCTTATTTTTCTTATTCATGTACATGATGATCATTCTATTCTATTCTTATCAAGTGATGAATCATAATATGTGCTTCACCTAGACACTAACTAAGGTTGTTCTTTGCAGTTGAGACTATGTTGATTAACCACAGGATCTTCTAACTCTTCTCCTTATTTGCATTTTTTTGTTGACATGTATGTATGATAACTAAAGCAAAGAAGAGGAAAAGAGGGCCATCAACATGCAAGGATATTTGGGGGCAACCTAAAGGTGTTCGAACTCATGTTTTTCTCAATGATAAGGGACAACCGATTGGTCCAACTGCAAAAAAGTTGACTCAATTTTTAGGCGCGATGGTTAGAATTGGGGAATATGCACCTCTCAACTATAGTGACTGGAGGCTCATGCCAGACCATTTTAAAGTTAACATGTGGAAGATGATCTAGGTAAAAATTGATATATGGTGGAATGCTATTAATACAATGGCTAATGTTGTCTCAAATTAAATTGTTTTTCTTTCTTACCATATTTATAACTTGATTTTCCTATTGTAGGAAAAGTTTGATATCGAGATACTAGCAGAAAGCTGGGTCATGAAGTCATTAGACAAAAAGTGGAGAGCCTTTAAGTCAAAAGTGAAGAAATTGTGGGAAAAGGGGGAGCGTGACTCCAGAATTATTGATGATCAATTTAATTGGCTCAAAACCTTTTGGGAGTCTGAGAAATCAGCGGTTGTACTTGTATTCATTTTTATCAAGTAATAGTTTACTTATATTCTTACAATTAATTAACATGCTATATTTCTTTTCATATTTCAACAACGAGAAGAAGTGGGTAGAGAAAATAGCAAGAAGAAGTCATCACATGCTGCAGGAACAAAATTTTTTGCTGTTATACTGGAAGAAATGGTATAATATTATTTTTTATTTATATTCATATTTAATTCTAGAAGTAAACAGAGAGCTCTATTTTAGAAGTAAACAGAGAGCTGTATTCTAGAAGTAAGCAAACCTTTAAGAGTTTTGCTATTTTTTATGGGTAAACAGAGAGTTGCTAACCCCGATGGAGCATCACCAACTCCAACCCAAGTGTACATTAAAGTGCATACTAGAAGGGATGGCAATCTACTTAATGAAGAGTCTGCAGCAAACATTATATCAGATTTATATTTTATTTATATTTAATTCTAATATTCGGTCTAACATAGAGACATTCTTTTATAGATATATTACTTGAAGCCTTACTTATTATTTATTTCTTGTGTTTCATTTGTGAATGTAGAAAAAACTGAAAGATGCTATTCATATTCAAGGAAAGGATGATAAACCTGCGGCAGATGACATATTTGCTCGAGCTTTGGGAGAAGATAAGGGTTCATATGTGCGCACTTATGGCTTAGGCCCATCTGCTTCAGATTTGTGGGGTCCGAAACAACGTCGGTTTTCTTTAATGAAGATGGCCTTAGAGAGCAAAAAACTATCAGAAGAAATAGTGCACAAATCGGAGGAAGAAATGAGCCAAATGAAAGTTAAGAAGGACATGCTAACATCATTTATTCAAACCAAGTCCTCAGATATGAACTTAGATCATTTGGAAAACACAGCGAATGAGGTAATTTATGATACTTGTGTTCATTCAACAAATTAGAATTGTGTTGTTCATTCAACAAATTAGAATTGTGTTGTTCATTCAACAAATTAGAATGCAACACCTTCAAAAGATGACCAACTTATAACAATATATATCAGGTTCATGTAACTTCTACAACTCCTGTAACATCTACAACTCCTACCGATTCACCACGAGCTGATCACCAATGCCAACTTCACTCGGTATGCTACAATTTTTAATTGTTTGTATAAGTGTTTGAAAATTATTAAATGTAAAACTACTAATTCATTTCATGCAGGAACAAATCTTGAATGAGGAGAACAAAAATTTGAGTGGCTATGTGGATCAGTTAAATAGTTTAGGTAGTGATTGTTTTTTCATTATAATTTTATTTTCAGTTATGAAAAGTTAAGAAAGTATTATTATTATTTTCAGTTATGCAGGAACCACAATGATGATTTTGACATTTTTAATCAAGTAAGTATTATTATTATTATTCTTACTATAAATGCACTTATAATACATTTTTAATTTTTTTTACCATTGTTACTTTATTTAGTTGGATGAGGGAAGTCGTGCAATGATTCAGAAGCTCTTACCGCAGCTGCAAGTTGGAAAATATCAAGACAACCAATCCAAGACTGTAGGATGAATTACATTGCCTTAGTCATTTTATGATTTATCTAAAATGAATCTATATGAATGTAGATAATTTTATGCAGATACTATTTCATTGCCTTTGTCATTTCATTGCCTTAGTCAGTTATGCCTTAGTCATTGCCTTAGTAAATGTTGTGATAGGATGAAGATACTATTTTCCTAGTTAGTCTTGTGCATCCTGGAGATCTTGCGGCAAGAGGAACATTAATCACTAAGGATCCATCAGCTACAGTGACAGGCCAATCCTTAGGAAATGGTTATTCAGCAATATTTGTGGAAGTTGCAATGAGGAACGGTGAACCCATAGTTCGACCCTATAACAACTATAGTACAATTGGAGATGTGATTGGAAGAACTATTGCATGGCCCTCTTGTTTTGTAAGTTACATATCTTTTATATGCAACATATGGAATGTAAAACTTGATGGCTAGCTGGGGTATATACTCCTTTAGGATGATTTAATTTATTTAGTACATTTTGCAAAAGCATCTTAGACATGAAAGAATATCTTATCATTAATTACATCTTAAAAATCACCTACTTTTGTTTATAACCATGGAAGGTAATTTTCTATTACCTTATTTTAGTATAAAATTAAATGTTAGTTTATTTTCATAGGTTTTAGAATTATGATAGCTTTGTTTGGGCATAAATTTTTTTGTTAGTTTCATGGTTCATGTTAGAGTGTCCTAATCTGTAGCCTCATGGAGTACTTTTTTTTATTTCCTTATTAGTTCACTATAATAGAAAATTATAACAGAATTAGAATTATGATTTCACCTACTTTTTTTTTTGTTAGTTTCATGGTTCATGTTGATATATGTTTGAAATTAGAGTCATATCATCTTGTTGAAGTTTTTTTTTCTAGTAAAGTTTTATTTGTGGCTGATCGATGTCTCTTTCTCGGCACTATAACATAATTTTTCTCCAATAGTAGACTACAATTAAAGTTTTGTTTTTGTTTCTACTTAAGATTTTGTTTCATGGCACTCCCAAAATCAGGTTATTGGTTGAAGATATGGGAAGAGAAATCAGTGAGGTATAGCAGATTATGGGGGGTGACTCTTCCGCTTTTGCATTATATATCAGATTTAATTTCTAGAGTTCTTTTGGCATATATACTACAAAGAAGTGATTGGAGTATATATCGACAAAAGCTCTTTAAACAAAGAATATACATCAACTATATATAGCCTGGTTTCTGGCTCTTATTGATTGTGTTATCTTTCTCTTCTCAATGTCTTCTTCTTTTTCTAGTCGAAGTGTTCAGGTGCTTTTTCATCGCGCAGTAGAGGAGTGAGATTGTGTTCTTCATAGCAGTAAATAACTACTTTTACTATTCTTGATGTATATTGCTAGCCATCAGTGCGTAGTATGAATACGAGATCTGGCTAGTGGGTGTCTAGACTGCGTTCTTCTGTTATGAAGAACTCTATATGACATAGCCAGAGGAGTTTGTATCCTCGGTTGGACCGAGTAAGGTATGCGAGTTGCAGATGTCCATTTATTGACTACAGCTAGTATCGAAGAGTTGAAATATCTATTTTGATGAGATAGTCAAAAGGGTTTTGATTTTATCAAAAATGTGGATGAACCTTGTGTAGACAATGTGTTTAGTGGGAGTGTAGTCATATTGAATGACATACTCATGGGAAAAGCGTTCTCATGCTCCAGTTATTTCCCATATTGATTCTCTATGGTACATCCGGGAAAGGCCTCCTATATGCTTGACATTAGGATCTATGTGGATAGGTTTGAAAAGGATACCTCATTACCCCAGCCCATGTACGTTGATATGGTATTAAAAGAGTTTTAGCATCAAAGGCACTAAAAGAGGTTACTTGTCTAAGTTTCATTGCATCAGTCTTTCTAAGATGATGTCTGCTAAGACACCTAAGGAGAGACAAAAAATGAGATAGATCTATTATGCTTCGGTAGTGGGATCCATCATTCGATGCTTTGCACTTAGCTTGTTATTGATTATACCTTAGAGGTATCCAGTATATTTCGAGCAAAACTATGGACAATAACATTGAAAAGCAATGGAGAACTCTCTCGAGTACTTAAGAAGGATGAGAGACATTTTATACGACAATGAAACCATATGATGGTATAAGGATACCTTTAATGGTGGTGCAGTAAGAAGGAAAGTGTTCCTAGCTAGGTATTGTAACCGGTAAGGTGACTAAGGCTTTGTGCTTTGCTACTTACTCTGCCTCTTATGGTAGGATCGGATAAAGGAGTTTTTCATTCAATGGGAGTTGTTCCTGAGGTTGCCAGTTCCGCACCGGTATTGTGTGACAATACTAGGAGTGTTGCTCAAAGTTAAGGAACTAAGATCCCATGAAGATTATTGCTTTTCTTAAAAGGCGATATCACCTCATCGTTGGAAAGAGGTGATGACTGAAAGACATTGATGTAGATTAAACTTATTATCACTGTAGCAGATTCGATCACCACTGAAATTTGGTATACAGATACTAGGATGATTGGCTAAAGTGCAAGTGGGAGATTCAAAGGAATAGTGCCCTTGTGCCAATCACATGTCGATGTGTTTAGGGACTATTCAAGGGTAATCAACTTAATGAGATAACTTTTTGATCATATGCTGCATCTTTATTCATAAATATTGTGACGAACCACATGAACCCGGGCAAATGATTCCAAGGCCATGATGAGATTATGCCAGCGAGACTTGGAATCCATATGCCCATGTTGTAGATGTTCCTAGTCGTAGGATCACCAATTAGGGGATTAGTGATTTTGGATAGGCTAGCGCACTTGGTACATGCCCTATACGATAGGGGTAGCTGATCTCATAGTTAGCTATGAGCCTTCCTTAATGTAGTGCAGGTGCTCATTAAGGAATGAGTTCACTTAACAAACCTGCATGAGGAACACAAAATGGAATCCATACATGAGTTTCAGTAGGATGTTCCTCGTGTGATAGTCGGTGCAAGCAGTCATTGGACCTAAGGTTATCATGGTTACCTTGTGAGTGATGACCCATTGCTTTGGTTCTATCCCTACATGGACCTAAGCGTCATGTGCCGGGTATTACTGGGCATGGGGAAGCATTCATGGAGGTAGGTGAGCAACCAACATGGAATCAGTTACTCCTAATAAGAGGAGATAATGTCCTATGTGTCCCTATAAGTACCGACTCGGGAATCTCTGGCCAAAGTAGACATGAAGGTCAGGAAGACGTTTCTGACATTTCATAATTGAGACGACATCTTGGTGGGTGGAATACATATGAATTGGTATTAGTGTTTGACACTTCTTCCATACCCCAATCGTATTCAAGAAATTGTAATTGAGTGACTTAGTTGCACGGTAACTAATCACCAAAGGGTGTTGCTAGATTGAACCTCACACTATCGTGGTAGTCATGATACGTTGCTAGACAATAATCTTGACTTGCGAGTGGAGTCTCTCACGACTACACTAAAGGGGTTTAGTGGTCGCTCGTAAGATTCGAATAGAAGTTGTTCTATAGGATCCAACTCTCCGTTATGCACAACTCACTACTGGCTTAGTGTGGGGCCCAAAGGCGCACACACGACAGGTTAACCTCGTAACAGACCTTATGAGGTAAAGTCTGAATGCGGCCCTATATGTAGGCGAAATGACGACACTAGAGGGGGGGTGAATAGTGTGTTTACTAAATAATTAGCCTAAATTCGATTTTAATCATTTCTTGATCAGTTTAGATAATTTGTAATTTAATGATTGGGTGCGAAAGCAGTAAATAATGAAGCAATTAAAAACAAACAATAACGCAATCCAAACACGTTAATTTATAGTGGTTCAGCCCCAATGCCTACTCCACTACCTAAGCACCCCGATTAGGATTTCCAAACTAGCTTTACTAGATTAATACTCGTTTCCCTTACACAGAGGACTTTGACTCGAAGAGTCTCACTCTCGACCTAAGGTACTTCCACACCTGGAAGTCTCGACCTTCTTATCGAGAGCACTCTTCCACCTCAACCCTAAGGGACAACTTGACTAATCCTAGTAACAACTAATTTTACATAAGTGGCTTTACACCTAACACCAAGTAACCACTTATACCCACATGACCTAACAGCCTAGGCCTTACAAACTCAACTTCAAATAAACGATAAATTAACAGTTAAAAATACAAGTGAAAAGAGCTTAAGTTAAACCAAGATTATCTACTATTTTCCAAGCCTTGTAGCCTCCAACTCGCTAGTGAATGTGCTTTGAGTCGAAGCAGAGTTGAGCAGTAGTTGGCGCTTGAAGACGAACTCGACAGAAGAACAGACCGCGCTGCAATCGATCTTTGGAAGGCTTAAATTGCTTCTTAAATGCTCAATAAAATCTGTAAGATTAACGGAAGAAGTTTAAAGGAAGTAGATGAAGGTATATTTATACCCTCACGAAGAAACGATAGCTCAACGGATAGTTTTCTATCCATTGCAGGCCGCCGGTCGATTGGTCGATCGATCGGCCAATCGATCGGTCATTCGATCAACGCTTTTTCTCTCTAGTACTGCATTCAGTCGACCAGTCGGTCGACCGACGCAAGATTCTTCGATCTCGCATTCAGTCAACCAGTCGGTTGACCGACGCGATCTTGCATCTTCAGCAAACGTAGGTCGGTCGACTGGTTGGTCGACCGATAGAGCTACTGCCCATTTTGGGCTTTGATCGGTCGACTGAAGCAGCTGCTGTCTCTTCTCGGCATTGTTCGATCGACCGACTGGTCGACCGAAATGGCTGGTGCCATTTTCCTTACCCTATTCGATTAACCGCCCGGTCGACCGAATTTAGGTTGAATTTTATTTTTTAGCCGATTTTCTTCCGCGCTATGTTTTTGGGTTCCAGCTTTCTACAAGCATCATCTTGGAGAGCTTTCCATGTGATCTTTGAGCTCGTCCAATGCGACTTTGGTGCACATGTTGATCTTCGATAAATTCTGTGATGAACCCGAGCACGACGATCAATGTCCTTCAAATTTTTGATTTCTTTCTATATTTTCGATCGAGGACATTGAACCCTAATTGATATGGAACCTGAAATATGTTCTCAATGAAATCATTAGTCCCATGTTTGTTATCATCAAAACCGAGATTAAGACCGAGGTTGAAAACCTAAAGCCAACACTATATGACTACTAGCATCGACATGCTGCAACTCGATCACGGATCTTTGAGCTCGTCCAATGCGACTTTTGTGCACACGTTGATCTTCGAGAAATTCTACGATGAACCCGAGTGCGACGATCAATGTCCTTCCGATTTCTGATTTCTTCTGATATTTTCGATCGAGGACATAGAACGCTGATGGATAAGGAACCTGAAATATATTCTCAATGAAATCATTAGTCCCATGTTTGTTATCATCAAAACCGAGATTAAGACTAAGGTTGAAAACCTAAAGCCGACATTATATGTCTACTAGCATGGACATGCTGCAACTCGATCACGGATCTCGTTTACGGACATGATAGGAAAGATGTTTCCTATAGGAACGAATGCACAAGAAAGAAGTTTCTCAGTAATCCTAAATTGTAGGGCATCCCTAAATTGTAGGGATTGGCATATGATAATAATTTATGTCGTTGATTAAATTTAATTATGAATTAAATATAATATGATTTTGAATCAAATATACATGGTAGGAGAATTAGTTTCTAACCATGAGCATAACAAATTAATTGGGAATTAATTTATTTGGATAAATCCTAATTAATAAGAATTTGATTTATGGAGATAACTCATAAAATTAATATATATATGATTTATGAGGATAAATCGTAATTCTATTAATTAATAGAAAATCAAATTATTTAGATAAATCTCTTTCCTATTGTTTAGGGGATTGGTTTATTTAGATAATTATCATTCTTGTTTATAGGCTCTTAATTTATGGAGATAAATTAAAATTTATATTTAATTAGATTTAATTAATTTTTAATTAATTATGAAGCCAATAAAATATAAATTATTTTTGGAGGCAAACCCAAGAACTTTGAATTCTAGGGAGAGAGTTTTTAGGAGGCCAGGTCTACTCTTGTAGCCGCCCCTACTCTCTATATATAGTGGCCGAACACCCCATAGGGAGGAGTTGGTTAATTAGTTCTTCATCTTCTTGGAGAAGATTAAGGATTTGATTCTTTAGAGGCTTATTGAAGAGAAAGGCTCCAAAGAACTCCTCCTCCTCCCCATTGGTGGCCGACCATCTACATCCTCCTTCCTCGGTTATCGCGAAGCCAACTTGAAGGTGTTCTCTTCTTGGTTGTGCCACAATCTTCATCTTCTTGGAGGAGTCCACGAGGACAGCGAGATATCTTCACCTCTTCTCTTTTGTTCCGATATTTTGTCATCCTCTCTCCTCTCCTCTTTGGTGCCTGGTTCTTGGTGGAAGGGCTGGCATTGCCTTGGTGGATTTTGGGATTGATAAAGCTTCTCCGTTGAGCCACAACGAGCCCCGGTGTTCGCTGCCCGTACTATTGTGAGGTACTTGGTGTGGACTATTGTTGGAGGACGTGCACGTGTGTGTCTCAAAATGGGGATAGGATCTGCCATACATTCTTGGTTTGAGGTTTATCATCTCCTTCTTCTGCGATGTTGAATTCCTTATTATTGCTAAAGTAGATCGCTATTTTCGGGATGGTTTGAATTTTCCGCTACGTTTTCGAATCCCACCCCAACAAGAGGGGGGTGAATAGTATGTTAGATAAACTTTTTGCCTAATTTTGGTTTTATCGAATTCAATCGTTTGTTATAACTTCGGCAATACACTAATTCGAATAGCAAGTGGAAGCAATAAATAAGACAATTAAACATAACCAAGAAAGCAATGTGCTGAAATAAGTAAATATAGAAATTAAGACGCAATCATAATAGGCAATGTAAACACGATCGATTTATAGTGGTTCGGCCCCAATGCCTACTCCACTACCTAAGCACACCGCTTAGGATTTCCAAACTAGTTATACTTGATTAATTAGTTTCCTTACAAAGAGGAATTTATACCGGAGAGTCTCCGCTCTCAAACTGAAGGCACTTCCACACCTGAAAGTATCCTGCCTTCCTATCAAGAGCACTCTCCTACCTCAACCTAAGGACAACTCAACTAATCCTAGTCAACTACGTTTAGACCGGTGGATTTAAGTCTTAACACCAAGGCAACCTCCAACTCAATCAAACTAGCACTCTAGGTTTACACACTCAAGAAATACAATGAAATTAACAATAAAATACAACACTACATGGAGCAATAAATCAAAAAACAAATACTTAGCTCCAAAAGAAACTCCCTAGTCCTCTTGATGCCCAAAGATGATGAATTGATGAAGCTTGAAGGCAAGATCAAGAATGTGTGGATCAAGGCTAGGGTTTTTGCAAGATTGGCTCAATGAAAGCTTAGAAGATGTAAAAGATGTCTCATATAGGCTCAAAAGTTGCTAAGGAAGGCTCTCATGGCTTGTATTTATAAGATATGAAGAGAAGGCAAGCAAACAGCCATCCCAACAGGCGTTTTCCTGCCCGTTGGCGACGCCCGATCTCTGGCCCGATCGACCGACCGAGCGACCGACCCATCGATCGGAGCCCTTTGTGGTTTCTAGGCTCCTTTCGGTCGACTGGCCTATCGATCAACCGTAGAGTACCAAAACTCTACCTATTGTACATGTACTCTACATTGAGTTTCAGCTGGGTTCTTTCTTCGATTCGGGTTTCAAATTACGGGTTTTGTTCTTTAAGGGTCTTTGCATCATACTGAGGATTTTACAATTTATCTAGAGACCCTAAACTTAAACTCTATCTTCCTGATGAGTCCGAGCGCGTCGACCAATGTCCTTTCGATTTTTTGATTTCTTTGATATTTTAGATCGCGGACGTCGAGCGCTAACCAACTTGGAACCTGAAAGTATTTCGTAATGAAAATATTAGTTTCATGTTTGTTATCATCAAAACCAAGATTAACACCAAGGTTGAAAACCTTTGGCCAACAATGTTCGAACATAAGATTTTTGGATCGGGAATCTGTCATAATACATCTATATACAAAAGAATTCACAATAATATATTTTGTATGGAATTGTGAATGGGAGTCATGTGAAGTCGGGACATCGAGCAATCTTGTTGTCCATACTCATGGTGAATCTTCTAGTGTCGTTGTTTCTTCTTTCAATCCATCTGATCCTTATAGAACAATGATTCTAGATAGTCTTGGTAGTCAATTCCATTTAAATGATAATATTGAGTTAGTTACTGAGACGTCAGTGCCATCAAATACTTCGACAGTTCAAGTCACTGATACAGATTGAATTGCTGAATAAGGAGGCTGTAGAATTTTATTAGATGTTGAAAGCTGTCAATGAACCTTTGTATGGTAATTTTCCTAAATATACAAAATTTTCGGCAATGACGCAACTCCTAAACATCAAGTCTGATTGTAATATAAGCGGGGTTACATTTGATTGGATTACAGGCTTTATCAATGGAATGCTGCCTCCAGATAACAAGTTTGAGCCAACTTTTTATCGGCGGGGAACATCATGACTTGTAGCATGTTATAACAGTTATTTTGTTAATGGATATATATTTCACACACTTGAATATTCATCTACAAAGAAGACAATGAATGTCGGGGTCTGCGTCAAAGGGACAACGTATGTTGAATGTGATGTTGACTTTTACGAACTGTTGGAAGAAGTCATAAAATTACAATTATTCGAATGGAAATCAGTTGCCCTTTTTAAATGTCATTGGTTCGATACAAGCTATAGGGGCATGAGAGTTCATACAAAGTATAAACTTGTCGAGGTTAAATACAAATTGAAATTGGCTTCAATGAGCCATTTATATTGGCATCTCAAGCTGAACAAGTATATTATATGTAGTATCCATCTCGAAAGAAAGATAGGGCAAATTGGTATGTAATCTGTAAGACTAAAACCAGAGGAAAAATTGACCCGGTAACTGGAGAGAATGAGCCGACAAATGACTTCTATCCAGAAGAGGATCCTTCCAAAATTGAGCGAGTTAATCTAATACTCAAGGATGATAACACAAGGTTAGTTCAATTGGAAGTACAATATGTTGATGATGACGATAATGAAGTTGAGGAAGGATAGAATGATGATAAGAGAGAAGAAGAAGAATTTAAAGATTTCGATACAATAGATCAAGAATAAGAGTATTACACCGATGATGATAATGACGATGATGAATAATTGTAAATGTGAAGTATATCTTCAATTATTAAATCTATTTATTAATCTATTATATGTAATCTAATTATACTCATATTTGACAGCTATGGTTCGAGAAGTGCGTGCCCGAGGAGGCATTCCTCGGAGCACTACACCCTCACAATTGCCACCTGCCACCCTTGTATCCATCGTCCCTTGTCTACACACACCATCCCCCAGGCTTTAGCCACCATCGACCCTTCGCCGAGACCCATCGATATCCCCTCACATGTACCCAATGTCCTTTCGCTGACACCTACTATTCCCCCACCTCCGTCCACCATCCCCCCACTTTCAGCCACCATCTCCGCACTTGATCCTGGCACCAGCCATCCACCTGATCTGACCACCATCCCTTCAGCCAATCCAAGCACATGGACATAAAGACGTAGGCCACGAGGGCCTAATATAATTCTCCCTCCGCCACCCGAGGGAGAGTCACATTGACTAGTTAGTGTGCATGAAAGAAGATAAGTAGATGCACTAATTATTCCTTATAATTTATTTATAATACAATACATCATAATATCGAATTGTACTATATTTGGTGAGGGCTTGAGCAGGAGGACGATCTAACGATTTATGCACAGGGCATGGCCTACATGGTCTCTCGTGCCCCGTGAGCACATGGATTTATTATGGCGAGAGTTCTCGGTACATATATTTATTAAATTAATGTTATTGTTAAATATCAATAGGTAATAATAAATTTATTTTTTTTGCAGGCTCATTATACATGGTTGGAGGACGAGACCACTTTTGTAGAGAGTGCATGGGAGCGTGTTGTTCGCACTCGTTACAACGGGCTACTTCAGTAGGCCCGTAAAACTGTGAAGAGACAGCTGGGGGTCACACACATTGGGGCGACTTAGGTATACGACCCCGAGTGGATTCCTAGACCTGTGTGGGACCAACTCATTGAGCGATGGGCCACGCTTGAGTGGCAGGAGGTCTCCCGGACTACGTCGAGAAATCGCATGTCCAGGGGGGACGGTACGGGGGCACGCCACACTGGTGTCTCCGTGTCTTTTGTGGTGCGTGAGCGTCATATGATATGTATAATTTCCTTACTTTTAATTAAATTATATATTGTGTACAATGACACTAATGTATTTGTTTTCTAATGTTAGACACGGGTGGCGAAGGATGGCACCGTCCAACGCCCCTCGCTGATGGAGGAGTTTGAGCACACTCACCGTCGGCGACATGGGGTGGAGGAGTACATCGATAGCGGGGCCGCGATCATCGTTACAAGTATTTATATCTATTTGATTTACGTAATTTTTATTTTTATTTTATATATATATATAGTATTTAAAATATAAACGTGTGTAGGAGACATACACGAGGACCGAGATCGAGCACAAAGGAACGTCATAGGGTGACTTTGACCCTGTAACATGGGTCGAGGCTGTAGGTGGCTGGGAGCACGGACAAGTTTATTGCTTTCAGACAGTGTCCATGCATGAGCCGTGTTAGGGCCACTTGGGGCACCGACCCCTCCCGTTGCAGGTAAGCGGCCCTCGACATCCCATACGCAGGACCATAGCCAGATACCGACCTTGGAGTTCGAGATTACACAGTGGAGACAGGCAATGGAGGAGTAGAGATGGATGAATGACAAGTTGAGATAGATGATGGATGTGCAAAGACAGATGATGGGGAACATATAGGCGCTCCTAACTTAGATTTCATCTCACTCCGGCAATCATATACCGATGAGGTTCAAGCCGTCCTCCTCGACCCAATCGACGCTCCCAACCCTATCGCTGTCGACTCCACCGCCTCCACCGCCTCCACCGTAGCCATGAGATATATTTTGGTTTATTGTATTTTGATTATATTTTGATACTTGTCAGACTCAGTTTGAGGCTTAGATACTTGTTTGTTGTTTACATACTTTAGATTTGATATTTTGATACTTGTTTGCCTCCGTTTGAGGCTTATAGTTGTTTATATACTTGATAGCTATCTATATACTTTAGATTTGATATTTTGATACTTGTTTGCCTCCATTTGAGGCTTATAGTTGTTTATATAGTTTAGTTTTGATATTTGATACTTTTTTGCCTCCATTTAAGGCTTAGATTGATGATATTTAAGTAAATCTTGTATGTTTGGTTGTACTTATATTTGTATGATGTTTTGTGGTTGTAAATTGTGATTGTAAATTATGGTTATAAATAGATTATATCGTGAAAATGTTGTTGTATACATGAATTTTGAAAATTTTGATTTTTTTTCAATTATAGGATATAACGTCAGCGACGGCTTACCCACAGGTGACACTCACTAGGCAGTCGCTGAAATTGTATCGTAATTGGCTGATGGCTTCGGTAGCACAAAATATCACGATTGCTAATAATATCACCGATGACTCTGAGCTACGACAGATAGTTTAATTTTAATGACAACCGCCTAGGCCATCTCTGATGTGTTTAAATTAGCGACAGCGCGTGCTGTTGCTGATAATTACTTGGGACGGCCTCCCCCTACTGTCACAAATTATCAGAGACGCACACATGAGCAACGACTTTTTGCCACGGCGCGAGCCGTCCATGATGGTCATCACCGACGGTTCAGCAACAGCACGAGCCATTGGTGACTGCGACAAATCTAGTAGTGGAGCACCATTCAGGGCAGGAGGCTACCTGGGAGGTAGAACGAGATATGAGGGTAAACTACCCCTTTCTAGTTGAGGATTTGATAAGTCTCTAATAGCTTTTGCTAAAATTCGAGGATGAATTTTCCTTAAGGGGGGAAGATTGTAATACTCGCAATTTTAATGAAAATTTTATCTCTTGTTTTAGCGGGATATTCCAGAGGCGCGTCGGAGTGGGTCGAGCAAATCGTCAAAAGGTGTTGGCCGAAGGTTTTCAACCTTGGGAATAAGCTAGGTTTTGATGATAACAAATATGGAACTAATGATTTCATAGAGAATTATTTTCAGGTCCATATCGATTAACACACGATGTCTATGATCAAAAATATCGGAGAAATTAGAAAATCGGAAGGACGTTGATCAACGCGCTCATATTCATCGGAAAGATTGAGTCTAGGTTTAGGGTGTCTAGATGCAAAGACACCTAAGGAACCAAACTAGTAATCTAAAACCTGAACCGAAGAAAGAACCCAACTGATACTAAATGAGAAAGTATAGGTACTATAGCCAAGTACCGGTACTTTGCGGCTGATCGACTGACGATCGACTGCCAAGGGTTCTAAAGCCACCGAAGGCCTTCGGTAGATGACCTGTCACTTGGGCGGTCGACTGGCCATCGACCGACCACTGATCGGGCGGCGCCAACGGATAGAAAAACGCCCGTTGGGACGAGGTGTCTTGGCCTCTCTCTTCATGGCTTATAAATACAATCCATGAGAGCCTTCCTTACCAACCCTTGAGCCTATTGAGACATCTTTTACACCCTTTAAACCTTCATTGCACCACTTCTTTTGTGAAACCCTAGTTTGATATCTCAACTCCTTGATATATAGCCTTCAAGCTTCGTCGATTCATCATGTTAAGGCATCAAGAGGACTAGGGAGTTTCTGTTGGAGCTAAGTATTTGTTGATTGATTTATTTGCTCCATTGTTTGTGTACATTATTGTTACTTACATTGTATTCGAGGTTGTGAAAACCTAGGTTGATACCTCTTGTATGGTTGGTGGTTGCCTTGGTGTTAGGGATTAATTCCAATAGTGTAAATGTAGTTTGCTATGATTAGTTGAGTTGTTCTTAAGGTTGAGGTGGGAGAGTGCTCTCGGTAGGAAGGAGGGATACTTCCACGTGTGGAAGTGCCTTCGATTTAAGAGTGGAGATTTTTCGATGTAAATTCATCATTGTAAGGAAACTAATTAATCTAGTTAAACTAGTTTGGAAATCCTAAGTGGGGTGCTTAGGTAGTGGAGTAGACATTGGGGCCGAACCACTATAAATCTACTTGTGTTAGCATTGCATTCTTGGTCTTGTTTTATTGTCTTATTTATTGCTTCCACTTGCTATTCGAATTGGTGTATTGTCTACGTTATAAGAAATTATTAAAACCGATAAATCAAATTTAGGCAACAAGGTTATATAACACACTATTCACCCCCACCCCCCCTCTAGTGTAGGCCATTTCACCACCATTTGGTATCAGAGAGCGTGGGTCGTAGATTGAGATTTTACCATCTCCTCTACATCTAGTCTTCATCTGAAAATAGCACTAGAGTTGGTAGCGTGTATACCACCTAGGTTCGGTGAGTCTAACTTTGGTCTTTGGAAGAGTAGAATATATACATTCCTAAAGACACAACATTTAAATGTGTTTAACATGGAAAAGATTCGATATATTGAACCTAAGGAAAACATGAATGCTTGGACCAAAGAACAAATTGATATGTTTTAGTTAAATGTTAAAGCTACGAATTGCATATTTTGTTCATTGGAAAATTGCATCTTTGAAAAGGTCATGCATTGCACTTCCACATTTGATATTTAGGCTAGTTTAAACATGCTATATGATTATGCCAAGAACGAAGAGATTGGCACTTCTAATGAAGGTAGTGATGACAATGGTCATTCACCTACCCCTAATCTTGCTTTTGATGCCCATGGCTCTTCTAGTCAAAGGAGTAGCTCCAAGAGCCGAAAAAGGAAGGTAGTGTGTCATGCATGCAAGGAAAAGGGGCACGTGAAGAAAAATTGCCCTTCCATGAAGAACAACGCAAGGAAGAGGTCAAATGCTTCCACATCATCATCTCACTCAAGTGAAGCATCCTCTTGCAATGGCTATGAAGCTAATTCAAAAGACTCCCTCATGAATGCTAATGATGAGGTACACTTTTCTTATAGTCATGATAACAATAATGGTAGTATCAACTCATCCAGTTCTCATGACATGCTTTATGATGATGAATGTAAAAACATGTTTGCCTTGCTTGTTAAAAAAGATAAAGAAAACAAAAAATTGAAGAAAGAAAACTTAGTCTTAGATCTCACTTACATTATGTAAAATTAAAAAACGAGAAGCTAAAAATTAGTGTCTCTAATCCATGTCATGATGTTTTAAGTATTGACACTAAGGATTTGAAAAACAAAAATGACATTTTAAAGAATGAAATAGCATGTTGAAAACTCAATTGCATGCTATTCATAAATCCATGAACGACTTAAAAAATAAGGTTATTTTTCTAAATAAGAAAGTTAATAATTTATCTAGTAATTCATACTCTTAGCAAGCATGCTCATGCACATCATCATCTTTATGTAAAGCATTCTAACATTAAACCTCACGAAAAGATTAATGGTCATTGCTTTTGTTGTGGTATCTTCGGCCACACGATTTATGATTGTGCTTTTAAAATAAATCCAAGTGTTGTCATTTGTCATTTGATAAGAAAAGACACTTTGGATTCCTAGGCTAACTCACCCCCATGGACCCAAAGCCATTTGGGTACCAAAGGTTTCTTGTTCTTTTGTAAGGGGAGCTACCACACAAGGTTGAAAGAATTGAACATGCTGAACATAACATGCTGAGAATTTAGGATGCTATTGATACAATTCAGCATGCTGCATTGTTGGGTATTCCTCATTTCATTGAGTTACAAACTTTATTTACAACTTTAGAGTGTCAGTTTATTATCTTGCATTGAGTTACAAACTTGGTATTCCTCATTTCATTGCCTCATTGTTTCTTTTGTTTTTACATGCAGGTAAAAAGGATGAAGTGCAAGGATCAGCATTTTGGAAAAAATTATCTTATGTATTTTTGAAACTTTGAATCTTTGAAACAATATAAATATTTGAATAGCACAATGTATTTCGAAATTACTTGTATACAATGGTTTCTTATGTGTGTGGATTTTAATGATGTGTGATTTCAAAAATTATTTTTAAGATTTCGTGTGAATTATCAAATTACTTATATGTGATTTCATGATTTAAGGATTGATCAGGTACACAATAATGAGCAATTGGTAGATTATGTTGGTAATTCCAACGGATATACCAACAAAAATAATTTGTTGGTTATACCAACGCTAGCGGATATTGTTGGTATTACCGATAGATATGTATCCGTTGGTATTATCAACAGATATATATCCGTTGGTATTACCAACAGATATATTTCTGTTGGTATTATTGGCAAATATTTATCCGTTGGTAATACCAACAGAAACATATATGTCGGTAATACCAACGAATATGTCTCCGTCGGTATTACAAACAAAATAAAATATCTGTTAGTAATACCGACAAATTAATTAAAATCTATCGGTATTACCGAGGAGCCTTTTACCGATGGATTTTACCGATAGATACTCCGTCGGTAACAATATTACCGACGAATTTGGTCCATTGGTGATACCCTGTTTTCTTGTAGTGTTGGCAGCTCCGTCCAATGGGCATTTTTTTGCCCGATGGGGACTCTCGGTCGCATGCCAGTCGATCGTCGATTGACCAACTGTTCGACCGTGGCAATCTACCGCTTTTGGGCACACTTCGATCGACCGAATTGGCTATTGCCAATTTTTGGCTTCATTCGATCGACCGACCGGTCGACCAAACCTGGGCTAAGACTATTTCTTCGAGTTTTCTTCTTGCGCGCTTCGCTTCCGGGTTCCGTTACCAAGTCTTGACTTGGATAATATTACAATTTGGCTTGGGATATATACCTAGAGACATATTACATGAATTCTATTTCTAACTCTAGATTTTCTACTCGATCTATGACGGAGCCTGTAAGTCGAAATTTCAGCCCACTATAGTGTGACATTCCCTCATTTTCATCCGAGAGCATATACTCTCTCGCGGGGGTGTAAATAACCAATTAACCTGATGTTCTTTTAGGTTCAACTAATAACATCCATGACAAGCCACGAGGTGACATCCCGGACTCGCAACTCGACCAATTCAACAAGCAAGCCGTAAATTTCAGCCTACTTTACCAGTCCGGTTACAACACGTACACAATTGAACATCACTCGATATGGTACTCACAATTCATACAATCTCTTGTACATAAAGATCGATATACTACACTGGCAGTTTACAGCATGTATAAAATGAATCTAGCGCGTATAGAAATAACTTCGGCATGTATATCTTACCACAACATCAATTTCAGCCTAACTTATCATACTATGAAAAATTCAGATTAAAGCATATGATATACTCCACAAATTTTCATATGAGTGTATGCTAAGTGTTCATCAAACCATGTCATCTACGCATATAATTTCAGCATTTCAGTGTACTCACAATCTCAAGAATATAAGCTAGAACATGAACATTGGACTTGCTTGGCCTACAAATTGTGTTACTATTATCAAAATGTGTATGTTGTACTTTTGGAAGTCTTCATAATCGATCAAGATAAAGATGTCAATTGTGAGAGCACCAAATATTTTCATGCTTAATGATAAATGTGATACCATGGGAAATGGTCATCATGGATCAACATAAACAAGCATGAACGATGATTCCTTATGAATTTTCCATTTTTCCATAATTTTTCTTATCTTGGATGTAATTTCTTATTAACCTGCCACCTTCTTGATTTATATTGCAACAATACTTTTTTAAAAGTAGTACCATAATCAAATATCTCATGTATGTTTCTTTGACCAAACAACACGGTCTTCCAAAAGTTATGCACTTTCTTAACCCAAATACAAAGATCAAATGTATTGACACCTGAAACATCCAAGTATAGAACAATAGAAGTGCTCAAGGGCAAAAGCAGAGAAGCCCGGAAGGGTTTCACACATGCATCCGAACAACACGAATTTCTCCATTAAACAAAGTCCAGATTGGTCACAGTAAAAATAAAAACTCCAGCACTAAATGCGACAACTAAAGAAAGCCCCCAATATTTATATATACACCACACAAACCAAAGAAACAACAAAACCAGTTCATTGCCGCCAAGATCATTCTAATATGCGTCCCACATTCAAATAGCAAAAACGACAAGCAATCAAAAAGGGGAAACAAAATGGAGGGGGAAAATAAATAGCGGCACCTGATTTGACTTCCACTAGAGCCAAGATCGACCCTTTCCCGAGAGAGAAATCAACATACTCAAACATAAACCCTCGAAAAAATTGCAGATTCTATAAATCTATCACGAGGAAGAAACCCAATCTAACCACTCACTTGGAGAGGGAATCAAGGAGAAGAAGACGATGACGACGCCTCGCGATGACGGCAACCGGCGACGGCGAAGATCCGATCACAAGGGAGTAGCGCCTCCTCCCTCTTGTCTTGGGCGACGTTTGGCTCTTCCTAGAGCAGTCCCGTCGACCAAGGCCACATATTCAATTATATTATTTTTTTGAAATTTACCTATTTGCCCCTCTTGACTTAAGTGAACCATATATTGGTCTATACTCGTCCAAATCGAGTTCCAATCGGACCCCCGGACTCGACTCAAGTCCAACTCACATCAAATCTCCAAACCAACTTAAGTAACATAATTTTACTCGCGCATAAGGTTTGTATTTTAATTTGCGCCTTCCAACGATTTACTCGGCCTCCTCCGACGCACATCTCGGATTTGCCGTGGAAGCCAAAATAAATTAGTTAAAATTTTAAATTTTAATTATTTTTTTCGCGGGCATTACATTTTCTATTTTCAATGAGTCATTCAAATTTTGTAGATCTATATTTTTCTTTTCTAAGGAATTTTTATCATTTTCTAGAAGTTCAACCTTCATTCTTGACTCATTACAAGAAAGCAAAAGATCATCATTATCTTGTTCTAGCATTTTATTTTCCTTTTTAAGTGCCTAGAATCTTTTTCTAACACTACTAAATTCTTCATACATATGCTCAATTTCATTTTCTAATTCTACTTGTGTAAAGATATTACCACCTATAGTAATAGTGGGTACCTCATTATCCTTCATCATGAAACAAAGGTTTGCATTCTCCCTTGAGCTTTCTTCCCCACTTGAAGGTGGTGATGACTCGCTTACATCGCAAGTAGCCATTAGTGCTTTCTTCTTCATCCTTTTTCTTTTATCTGTCTTTGAGGATGATGAGGAGGTGAGCTTGGTCTTAGGACAATCGCCCTCCAAGTGTCCGGGCTTGTTGCATTGGAAGCACATGATTCTTTTTTTGCCCTTCTTCTTCTTGAGAGGCTGTCCCATTAGCTCCATAAACATCCGTCCGAGATGAATCATATCTTAGTGGTACTGGGATCCTTTATTCTCCGATGATGATGATGTCCTATCACCAAATGATGCTTTTAAGGCAATATTCTTGCCTTTGGGGGCATCTTCCTCATCGGGCATGAGGGAACCAATGAGTTCGGTGATCTTCATGGTGCCAAGATTCATGGCCTCCATGATAGCAACCCCCTTTGGCTCCCATGCTTTGGGAAGTGATCGAAGAAACTTCCTCACTTTTTCTTATTCTTGTATGACCCTTCCAAGGTTAGTTAAAGCATTTGAAATGGGCATACATTTGATCTATGTTCTCATGAGTATGCATTTTAAAGAGTTCATAGTCATGCAAAAGCAAATTTATTTTGGACTCTTTAACTTGGGAAGTTCCCTCATGGGTAATTTCTAAAACTTTCCAAATATCAAAAATAGATTTACAACATGATATTCTATTGAACTCATTTATAGATAAACCATAATGTAATGCATTCACTGCTTTGGCAATTGAATTAAACAATTTAATCTCTTCTCGAGACCAATCATCCATGTTCTTGGAGGGTAGCTCATAATTAACATGAATAGTTCTCCAAGCATCTAATCCTAGGGATTGCCAGAAAATACTCATCCTAGTTTTTCAATAGGGATAATTGTTTCCATTAAAAAGAGGTGGTGCATGAGTTGAAAACCCTTGACCTAGTGTGATACTAGAATCCATAAGTCTAGGTTACATGGTTAGACCTATTCCGACAATCTTGCTCTCATACTAATTGTTGAGTGAATACCCACACTAGAAAGGGGGGTTGAATAGTGTTGGTTTAATTTTAACTTTAATTCAATTTTTTTTAAATCAATTTCAACTTCAACCGAAACTAAGTGCAACTAAATGATATTCGTTAGCAAGTATGAAAAGCAATTATAAGCAATCAAACAATGCAATGCAAACACAAGAGATTTTAGTGGTTCGGCCAACACCGCCTACTCTACTATCTTGGCTCCCCACAATGGATTTCTAACCAACTCCTTTATAGATAATTTGTTTCCCTTTGAATACAACTGAGGACTCACTTCTCAACTCTTTGAGAATGCTTCACACCTATTCTCCTAGGCAAAACACAATTCTACAAAGGAAACCCTAAGTCATTTAACCTAGCACACCTAGCAAGCTAACAATGGAAACCTAGTTTAGTAACAAGAAAAATAACAACAAATGAGCTAATAATTAAACCACACAAGTGAGCTCTCTTGCAAAGTCTTCAAAGCCTCCAACTCGTCAAGATGTAGAGCTCGAAGTGAAGCCGGAGATGAGGCAAAAAGAATGCTTCGAGTTGATGAACGATCGTCGAAGCTTGCGCGATGAAATCCACTTGGGATGGCTCAAGAACACTCTAGGAGATCTTCAATGAATGACTAAGAGGCTCTTAGAAGGCTGCTAAGGGGTATTTATAACCCCTCACTTGGCAGCTCCACCCAACGGGCATTTTTTTGCCCGATGGGGACTCCCGGTCACTTGTCGGTCGATCATCGATCGACCGACTGATCGACCGCCCAAGCAACCACGGTAATCTGCCACGTTTGGGCACACTTCAGTCGATCAAATTGGCTACTGCAAATTTTTGGCTTCATTCGGTCCACCAAACCTGGGCTATGTCTATTTCTTGGAGTTTTCTTCTTGCACGCTTCGCTTCCGGGTTCTGTTACCAAGTCTTGACTTGGATAATATTAGAATTAGGCTTGGGATATATACCTAGAGACATGTTACATGAATTCTATTTCTAACTCTAGATTTTCTACTCGATCTATGACGGAGACATTTTTGTCGATTCTTGTTTTTCACCGAATGAACTTCCCACGCATATCGTAACCTCAACCTGAGATCAAACACTTGATGAACTCATTAGAATAAGTTTGGTATCATCAAAATCAAGATGATGACCAAGGTTGAAAACCTTAGGCCAACACATTGGTATTCACATGATTGTGGTATTCATTCCGCATTCAGTTTGCATAGGTTGGTAGGCTTCGGAGTACGGACGTGTACTCCGGCCGAATTTTGGGGTGTGATAGATGTTCTTTAATAATAATATTATGTGGTTTGTTCTTTCATGGAATACAAAATTTGCTATTATGTGCATAACACTCATGTTATCAGAGTATAAAGTCATTGGATTCTTCACCACAATATTGATTTCATTCAACAATCTGATGACCCAAATTATCTCAGCAGTTGCACCAAACGAAGCTCTTGATCCACTTTCTGCACTTGACCTACAAAGTGTGCTTTGTTTTTTGCACTTCCAGATAACTAATGTTGTAGCAAACTTCACCAAATAACCAGATACTTATCTGCAAGTCGTTCCACAACTTCCCCAATTAGCATCACTATATCCTGTCACCGAATAAGGATTATCTACAAGGTAAAAGAGGCCCAAACCATGTTCATTTTTCAAGTAATTTAATATCCTTATTCCTGCCATGAAATGTAATACCCGCAAAATTTATTAAATTTTGTGTATTGCCTTCAGCGGGATGAGCGCGACGCATAACGACGCGTGCAGAGTTAATCACAGTTGTGTGCGAAATGAGGTGAGACCCTTGCTCAATCTAAATTACTTAAATTAGAATTAATTTTGTGTCAAATCCGAGTTAGGCTTGAGCCGTGTACGAGGGTGCGATCGGAGCTCGAAACCGACTCGTTTTGGGCAAGTTCGATCGACTTAAGTGATGAGGGGCAAATTGGTAATTTGTGAAAAAAATAAATAATTAGAGTCACCTGAGGCGTACGGCTCCAAGGAAGAGACGCATGCTACCCAAGGAGATGAGAGGTCGAGGGATGATCCATAGAAGAAATCGGCCGGAGATCGGAGCCTTGCCGGATAGGATTCGACGTGGGACTTCTTCATCATCTTCCTTGTCCTTAATCCAATTCTAGGTTAATTTTGGATATGTGTTAGTGCAAATTTCTGAACCTGGGTGCAGTAGTTTTCTTTGGATAGGAAAGAAATAAATGAGTGGAAATTTATCTATACATATAATATTGTTTATTGCGGAAATTTCCGGCTGTAGTGTACGGTGTTAAGGCTGAAATTTTATATGAAACGATGCTGAAATTACCAAGTTATGTGATGCTGAAATTGATACATATAAATGTGCAAAACTTTCATTGAATTGGGATGCTGAAATCATTTCCTATGTATGCTGAATATGGTAGTTCAAAGATAGAATGTTTTTCCATATTCTAGAAATTCATGCTGATTTCCTGAAAATCTATTAAGTACATGCTGAGATTGATTTTGTTGTTGGGATGCGAGTTTGCTGTGTAAAATATCGATGTAACCTATCGATCTTCCTGTAAGCTAGGGTTTAGGAATCTAGAAATTATTTTAATGACCTGAACTGTAGAGGCTTCTTGAAGAGAAAGGCTCCAAAGAACTCCTCCTCCTATCCATTGGTGGCCAGCCATCTACATCTTCCTTCCCCAATTTTCGCGAACCCAAATTGAAGGTGTTCTCTTCTTGGGTGTGCCGCATTAATCTTCATCTTCTTGGAGGAGTCCAAGAGAACAACAAGGTATCTTCACCTCTTCCCTTTCGTTACGGTGTTTTCTCATCCTCACTCCTTCCCTCGTTGGTGTTTGGTTCTTGGTGGTAGGGCAGACCTTGCCTTGGTGGATTTAGAGATTGAGAAAGTTTCTCCGTTGAGCCACAACGAGCCCTATTATTGCGAGGTGCTTGGTGTGGACTATCGTTGGAGGAAGTGCACATGTGAGTCTCAAGATGGGGACAAGATCAGCTATACCAACCGCGGTTTGAGGTATATATTCTCCATCTTCTCCGATGTTGAATTCTTTAATATTGCTAAAGTAGATCGCTGTTTTTGGGATAGTTTGATTTTTTAAAATTGCTATTTCCGCTTCATTTTTGAATCCCATCACAACAGTGGTATTAGAGCCACCTTTAGCAAATTTTTGGAATTTTTTATTTTGTGTTTTGTTCACGTTTACGAACCATTCGCTCCCTAAACGTTATGCTGTCTGATTTTGGTTTTCAAGGGTTTTTGAGTCATTTTCTTGGCTCCACGGTTCATGTGATGAATCAAGGTGGAATCCTACTATCCATATTGATTTTGGAAAGAATTTAAACGAAAAAATTCTATGGGTTCATGGTTGAACAGACCCGAGAACTAAAAAATTCAAGATGTGTTGTTTGAACCGTTTTGGGTGGAAACGTGATCGGATTTGTGCGATTTTGGATTCTATTTTATCCTTTCTTTTTCATATATGATGTGATGCATGAAAAGATGATTATGGATGAGCCCAATGTGGATGTGACTGTGTGTAAAATGTGATTGTGTTGATTGCATGTAAATTTATAAAATTCCAGCATTGTAAATTTTAAATAGTGCTTGCGTACCCCTACCTCCCAATTGAGAATTCTGATTGTAATCCTCTACACCCCCTCATTAAACCTTTGCCCAAGGATTTTTTGGGGTCTTCTTCTTTTAGTTTTGTAAAATTAGAAGTTTAGGGGCAGATTCACAACGAGCACACTTGCTGCTATGTTTTGGTGCGCGCACGGAGAGGAGGTGTTCGGTGCCTTGTGGATGACGGCTTGAACCCCGGGAAGGCACTGATGGAACTGGCAACCTAGAAGGTGATTTTGAGCAGTGCCTTGGCGAGACAGAGCTCCCTAAAAACCCTAGGATGATGGCCTTGGTTCACCCGGCGGCTCGGGTGGAACCCTTAGAACATCCACAATCATCCTTATTTACTTTATGATTTTATTTATTGCTTTTGCTTCAATTATTGATAGCTTAGATAATTATAATTGCATGAAGAAATCCTCCAATAATATTGAGTCCGAATAGCTAAGATATTAAGGATATCGGTCACGCCTTCCATCGTTATGAGGGACAAGTGTGTCTATTGTCACAACGGGTTTGTTGTGCACACACAAGGCCATTTGTGCTAATAGACACGTTGCTCCTCATATGGCACATATCCCTTTTGTGTCTCTGCTACCGGCTTGAACATGACTTACCTTGTTGAGCTACATGCAAGGAAGTCTATCAATGAGGGCTTGCCACTTCCAAACCGGAGGATATTATGGAATCGCGAAAATTAGGGGATACATGATTAATTAAAAGACCTCAATAAACATGCATGTAAAATATCTGCTCATTCAAGTCTTTATTTTCTTTGTAGCATATCATGTCACCTTTACTATCGTTAGATTGCTTCATCGATTAAAATAAATTAACTAGACCAAATTACGTCGATTGGATGCGAAATTTGAGGATCATCCTCATTTATGAGAATTTGTCTCACATTATTGATGCTCCGCGACCGATGTCACCCCTTGGGTAAGGCGATTACAGCGAATAAGAGAGAACAGCTTATGAGAAGCTGCAATAAATTTGGAGTGAAGATAACACCACTGTTCAATACACAATGCTGGCATCTATGTCTAATGAGTTGCAAAAGTAGTATGAACATTTGGATACCGAAGCTATCCACGATCACCTCAAGTTGTTTTTATGGTGAGCATATGAGGACAGCTAGGTACAAGCTATCTAAACAACTCTTCCGTCCAAAATGGAGGATAACACTCTTGTTAAGACCCATATCCTCAAACTAATCTATTTGATTGAGTAGTTAGAGAGGTTGGGGTTCTCCATGGACTGGGAACTAAGTCAGGACTTAGTACTCTAATCCCTCCCGGATTCATTTTCACAGTTTGTTAATAACTTCCACATAAACAAGCAAGACGTCTCGCTTCTCGAGCTCCTTAATATGGTGAATACTGCAGAGTCACACCTTATAAAGAGTAAGGATATAATTTTGTTAGTGGGAGATGCCTCCAAGGCAAAGTTATACTATGTTAAGAACAAAGTGAAAAAGAAACCCAAGAGAAATATCTAAACAAGGTTGTGAAAAGTTCTTTAAAAGGCAATAGTTGTCGCATGAACCATTCTGATGATTGTATCCGACTGGACACATCTCAATTGGTTTAATGGTTTTGAATATTAATGATAAATATTTAAAAAATGCACAAAGATAAAACTAACCTCACCTCCTTCTGGCTTTTATGACTTTGGGCATTTCTGAACTGCAGTAAGAACTAGAGAAGTGTGTCTCAATGATATTCTGATCGAGTCTTTGTTCACCAAAATTGGCTCGCTGAGTTGATTAGAGTTGGGCAACATAGGTGTATGCAGGCCGATAACAACTCAAGCCAGAAAAGGACACTCCTATGATATGATTAGGCGCGGGTACGTCCACCTGTCTGGACACAAACCTGATACATTTGAATCATTTAAGGAGTATGAAGGTGAACTTAAAGAAACAAATTGAAAAAAGTATTATAGACCTTCAATTGGATCGAGGCAGAGAATACTTATCCACTAGATTTGTGAATTATCTCGAAGACAATAAGATTGTCTCTTTATGGACCCCTAACACAGTGGTGTGTCTGAAAGGGGGAATCACACCTTATTGGATATGATGTGATCCATACGTAGCTTCCAATCTATTTTCAAGGAATAAGCTATTATAGCGGCCATAATTTTGTTTGTCTCTCATACACCATATAAAATATGGAATAGCAAGAAACTGAATCTGAGACCTCTCATGATTTGGGGTTGCCTAGTGTATGACAAACTTGACCAGGTGCAAATGTTGAGGCATACCCTAAAAAGTGTTTTGGATATCAAGTTCTCCAAACTGAACAAAAGAAGTTTTGTTATCACCGTTTGAGAAAAGGAGTTTGTCGAGGAAACTGAGAGTGGAAGATATTTTGAACTTGGTAAAGTTCAGCAACGACGGATAAAATCGCAACAACTAGTGGAAAGTTCACAGGTTAAACCAATCCATGTAATTATTACTTCCCAACACTCTTCTACAAGACTACGTAGACTGCCTGAGTGATGATATCTAGCCATAGGTTATGACCTAGATTCAGGCAATCCGCGATCTCTTAATGGTCAAATGTCTTGACACTATGCGGTGGCATTATGCAAATCCAAACTGGACACAAACCAAGTACGAACTTTGGTTGACCGGCTTAAAAAGAATAACTCCTATCGGGTGCAGGTGGATCTTTAGGAAAGATCTGAGCAGTTGGCAAGGTGTGGACCTATAAGACCAAACTAGCTGTGAATGAGATCAAACCCAGACAATAGGTTGTCTGCAATAAAACATTCTCACTAGTTCCAATGCTCAAGTCCATCAGGATATTTCTAGCAATCAGTGCATACTATGAATACGAGATCTGGCTAGAGGGTGTCTAAACTGTGTTCTTCCATTATAAAGAAGTCTATATGATATAGCCAGAGGAGTTTGTATCCTCGGTTGGATCGAGTAAGGTATGCGATGTTGGACCGAGTAAGGTATGTGAGCTGCAGAGGTCCATTTATGGACTATAGCTAGTATCAAAGAGTTGAAACATCTATTTGGATGAGATAGTCAAAAGGGTTTTGATTTTATCAAAAATGTGGATGAACCTTGTGTAGACAATGTGTTTAGTGGGAGTGTAGTCATATTGAATGACATACATGTGGGAAAAGCGTTCTCATGTTCCAATTATTTCCCATATTGATTCTCTATGGTACATTTGGGAAAAGCCTGCTATATGCTTGACATTAGGATCTATGTGGATAGGTTTGAAAAGGATACCTGGTTACCCCAGTCCATGTATGTTGATACAATGCTGAAAGAGTTTTAGCATCAAAGGCAGTAAAAGAGGTTACTTGTCTAATTGCATTAGTCTTTCTAAGATGATGTCTGCTAAGACACCTGAGGAGAGAGAAAAGATGAGACATATCTATTATGCTTCGACAGTGGGATCCATCATACGATGCTTTGCACTTAGCTTGTTATTGCTTATACCTTAGAGGTATCTAGTAGATTTCGAGCAAAACCATGGAGAATAACATTGAAAAGCAATGGAGAACTCTCTCAAGTACTTAAGAAGGATGAGAGACATTTTATACGACAATGAAACCATATGATGGTATAAGGATACCTTTAATGGTGGTGCAATAAGAAGGGAAGTGTTCCTAGCTGGGTATCGTAACCGGTAAGGTGACTAAGGCTTTATGCTTTGCTACTTACTCTGCTGCTTATGATAGCATCAGATATAGGAGTTTTTCATTCAATGGGAGTTGTTCCTGAGGTTGCCAGTTCCGCAATGGTATTGTGTGACAATACTAGGAGTGTTGCTCAAAGTTAAGGAACTAAGATCCCATGAAGATCATTGCTTTTCTTAAAAGGTGGTATCACCTCATCGTTGGAAAGAGGTGATGACTGAAAGACATTAATGTAGATTAAACTTATTACCACGACAGCAGATTCGATCGCCACTGAAATTTGGTATACAGATACTAGGATGATTGGCTAAAGTGCATGTGGGAGATTCAGAGGAATAGTGCCCTTGATCCAATCACATGTCGATGTGTTTAGGGACTATTCAAGGGTAATCAACTTAATGAGGGAACTTTTTGATCATATGTTGCATCTTTATTCATAAGTATTGTGATGAACCCCGTGATGAGATTATGCCAGTGAGACTTGGAATCCAGATGCCCATGTTCTAAATGTTTATAGCCATAGGATCACCAATTAGGGGATCGGTGATTTCGGATAAATAGTGCACTTGGTACATGCCCTACACGATAGGGGTAGCTAATCTCACAGTTACCTATGAGCTGTCCTTAATGTAGTGCAGGTGCTCATTAGGGAATGATTTCACTTAACAAACTTGCACGAGGAACACAAAATGGAATCCATACATGAGTTTCAATAGGATGTTCCTCGTGTGATAGTAGGTGCAAGCAGTCCTTGGACCTAAGGTTGTCATGGTTACCTCGTGAGTGATGACCCATTGCTTTGGTTCTATCCCTACGTGGCCCTAAGTGTCATGTGCCGGGAATTATTGGGCATGGGGAAGCATTCATGGAGGTTGGTGAGCAACCAACATGGAATCAGTTACACCTAATGAGAGATAATGTCCTATCTGTCCCTGCAAGTGTTGACTCGGGAATCTCTGGCCAGAGTAGATATGAAAGTCAGGAAGATGTTTTTGACATTTCATAATTGAGACGACATCTTGGCGGGTGAAATACATATGAATCAGTATTAGGGTTTGACACTTCTTCAATACCCCAATCGCATTCAGGACATTGTAATTGAGTGACTAAGTTGCACGGTAACTAATCGCCAAAGGGCGTTCGATCCCTATAGATTGAACCTCACACTTTCCTGGTAGTCAGACACATTGCTAGACAACAATATTGACTTGTGAGTGGAGTCTCTCACGACCACACTAAAGGGGTTTAGTGGTGGCTTGTGAGATTCGAATAGAAGTCGTTCTATCGGATCTGACTCTCCATTATGCACAACTCACTACTGGCTTAGTCTGGGGCCCAATGGGTCACACACGACAGGTTAACCTTGCTAGACAACAATATTGACTTGTGAGTGGAGTCTCTCACGACCACACTAAAGGGGTTTAGAGGTGGCTTGTGAGATTCGAATAGAAGTCGTTCTATCGGATCTGACTCTCCATTATGCACAACTCACTACTGGCTTAGTCTGGGGCCCAATGGGTTACACACGACGGGTTAACCTTGTGACGAACCTTATGAGATAAAGTCCGAATGCGGCCCTATATGTCTACTAGCATGGACATGCTGCAACTCGATTACGAATCTCGTTTACGGAGATGATAGGAAAGATGTTTCCTATAGAAACGAATGCACGAGGAAGGAGTTTCTCAGTAACCCTAAATTGTAGGGATTGGCACATGATAATATTTTATGTAATTGATTAAATTTAATTATGAATTAATTATTTAATCAACTACTTGACCGAGAATGTATTTAATTATGAACTTAATATAATTTGATTTTGAATCAAATATACATGGTAGGAAAATTAGTTTCTAACCATCAGCCTGACTAATTAATTGGGGATTAATTTATTTGGATAAATCCTAATTAATAAGAATTTAATTTATGGAGATAACTCATAAAATTAATAGATATATGATTTATGAGGATAAATCATAATTCTATTAATTAATAGAAAATCGAATTATTTAGATAAACATCTTTCGTATTGTTTAGGGGAGCGGTTTATTTAGTTAATTATCATTCTTGTTTATAGGCTCTTAATTTATGAAGATAAATTAAAGTTTATATTTAATTAGATTTAATTAATTTGTAATTAATTATAAAGCCAATAAAATATAAATTATTTTTTGAGGCAAATCCCATACTCTTGTAGTCCCCCCCCTTCTATATATAGTGGTCGAACACCCAATAGGGAGGGGTTGGTTAATTAGTTCTTCATCTTCTTGGAGAAGATTAAGGACTTCATTCTTTAGAGGCTTCTTGAAGAGAAAGGCTCCAAATAACTCCTCCTCCTCTCCATTGGGGGCCGACCATCTACATATTCCTTCCCAGGTTTTTGTGAAGCCAAATTGAAGGTGTTCTCTTCTTGGGTGTGCCACAGTCTTCATTTTCTTGGAGGATTTCCAGAGGATAACGAGATATCTTTACCTCTTATCTTTTATTTCGGTATTTTGTCATCCTCTCTCCTTCCCTCTTTGGTGCCCGGTTCTTGGTGGAAGGGCTGACATTGCCTTGGTGGATTTTGGGATTGAGAAAGCTTCTCCGTTGAGACAAAATGGGCCCCGGTGTTCGCTGCCCCTATTGTTGCGAGGTACTTGGTTGTAATATCCTAGATATTAAATCTAATTTTCATTTATTGTGTGTGTGTGCCATCTTAGCGGACTAGTTCGAGGTCGAGCCGAGTCAACTCATGGTTCGGTGCGAGCTTGCGAGCTCGGATAAGTAGAAATATGTCGTATAGAAATTTTTTCTTGCGTAGATAATTTTTTTCAATTTTGTATGCATGATTGTTTAATTATGTCGTATATGGATGTGTATGTGTTGGGTGTTTACGTGGAGCTTGGGATTAATTTAGGTTTAATTAAGCTTAGTGGGTTAGCCGGTCGAGAAGTTAGTGAGTAAAGGATCCGGGTTGAGGCGGATGCGGATTGAAAGAGGTGGGAAGAGTTATAAATCCTTCCCTATTGGAGCCGCACAAGCTAATTGAGGAAAAGAGAGGAGCCACCAACCGCCCCTCCCTTCCTCTCTCTTGGAGCCGCCAAGCCTAGCCGCCTGGAGCCAGCCGCCGAGTTCTTCCCTTATCCTTCCTTTCCTCCTTCCTTCCCTTTGGAGCCGAGCCAAGAGGAGCCGCCGAGCCAGCCCCTCTTTTCCCTCTCTTCCTCTTTCTTCAAGCCAACGGCTTGAGGAGGAGCCGTCACCCCCTCTTCCCCTTCTTAAGTCGAGCCGCCATCTTTTGAAGCCAATTTCGAGGGCCGTCATCCGGGATTTCTCCTCTCATCATCCTTCCTATTCGGGTGAGTGGTTTTACCCCTCTTTCTCAGGTTTCTTCGAGTTCTTCAAGCCATTCTTGAAGGCTATGTTGATTTTGATTTTTTTTCGACGATCTCACGAATTCTCGTCGTTCTTTTTGTGTGTCGTGTTTGAGGAGGCCCTAAGCCCTCCCCTATGGGGCTCGGCAACCCTAGGGTTACCCTAGAGGTGCTAGGCCAAGGTGGAGAGAAGAGGTGCCCTCCAAGTGTTCGATGAAATGCCTATGTGAAGGGTTAGGTATTCTTGGCTTCTATAAATCAATTTGTTCTTCAATCTTGTAAATGTAAATACATGCTAGTTATTAAAATTTTAATTTTTGGAAAATATATCATGTGTTTCTAGGATGGGTTTGAATTTGAAGGCATGAGGTTCTTGAATCTAAATTCTTGATATGAGTGCTTGATCTTAAAGGTTGATTCTTGATTATAGATAATTGTAGTACTTGATAATATTGTTAAACAAATATGATTTTTGTGAGATTTATCCCAATGCTATAATTCTGATATGTTGGTGAATTAACGATTTAATATCTGTAAATTTTTGGATTTATTTTCATGCTATGCTGAAAATTTAATGTTGCTGGAATTTCATGCTGAGATGATGAATCTGTGCTGTTTTTGAATTGCTTGTTGTGGTGTCTGTAATTTACTGAGCATAGTCGTGTAACCTATCGTTTTGATCAGAAAATATAGTTTGGAAACATAGGTCACATTCTGGAGACGGTATTCAGGTTAGATACATAAATTTCGGGCATAACAATAAGCTAAAATAAAACCCTAAAACAAAACCCTAATCTTGGTGATTTAAATTTTAATTGCATCATTAAAAATGGGCAAAGGGGTAGTATAATCTGTTATGAACCAAGAATTAAAGTTTATGCATGAAATAAAATCACACAGGTGTATGACATTACGGATCTCGGAGTTGGGGTCGCGTATGGGAGTGTTGAGACGCTTTCCAATAAGGACACCCCTAAGATACCGTAGGAGAGACTTGACTTAGGTCATGTTGTGCCATGTCTTTATGAATGGCGGAGAGGCTCATTGAGGAGCCGGATTGCGAGATAGGCCTGGGAGGTTGGATGGCTAATTCCCAACCTATGAAACAAATTCGGATGAGTTAAACCCGATTTTTCTGGTTTGGCCTCGTGGGATAAGTTTGGAGGGCCTACCCGATTATCCCTGAGGTGGTTTTAAGGAATAAGTTCGGAGGGCCTATCCGATTATTCATGTGATATCTTAAAGGGGTAAGTTCTGAGGGTCTACCCGATTACTCATGTGATATCAAAAAGGGGCAAGTTCCGATTGGCGAATCCCGATTGTCCCTTCGCGTCTCATGGAGCAAGTTCGGAGGGCTTTCCCGGTTGCTCTCGAGTTTCTTATACTAGGATAAGTTCGGAGGGCCTTCTCGATTATCCGAGTATGTGTTGTTGCCTTAGGGCATGGTAGGCTTAGGCTTGTTGATCTTCACCGTTTGAGTGTTGGCTGCTTTCGGGCAGGTGGTGGCCAAATGGCCTATTAGCTGGTCACTTTCTTGTGACCTTTTCCTGCTTGAGTCAGGAGATTTACTTTATGCATCCTATTTATGATTGTATTTGTGTGGGTTGGTAGAACCACTCACTGAGTTCTTTTGAACTCACCCATTGTCGTTGTTTTGTTTCGCAGAGCCTGACCGGTGAGGTGGGCAGGAGCACTTGGCGCAGCTAGAGGGCAGAGGAGCTACATTGATCTCAAAGCAGTCCTAGTTTAGGGTCGTAGTCGAGTTTTGGTAGTTAGTCGTGCACTTATTTTTCTGTGTTTTGGAGTTGTAGTCCCTTTGGGGACATTTATGTCTTTATTTTAGATTTCATTGTAATTGAACAATTGAACTTGTTTTGTTATTTTCGCACCTTATTATTTTGCGAAAATTACTTATAATGATTTCTGGTTTGGTTTTCCATTTGAAATAAAACTCGTTATTTCTTTTCCGCTATGTTTTGTTGTTCAGTTTGTATGTGCAAGGTTTAGCCTGCGGGATATAGGCATGTATATCCTGGCCGGTCCTGAGTTGGGGCGTGACATTGGTGTGGAATATTGTTGGAGGACGTGCACGTGTGTGTCTCAAGTAGGATCAGCCATACCAATCGTGGTTTGAGGTATATAATCTCCTTCTTCTCCGATGTTGAATTCCTTATTATTGCTAAAGTAGATCGTTGTTTTCGGGATGGTTTGAATTTTCCGTTGCGTTTTCAATCCCACCCAAACAAGAGGGGGGGTGAATAGTGTGTTAGATAAACTTTTCGCCTAATTTTGATTTTATCGAATTCAATCGTTTCTTATATGTCACACCCCAACTGAGGGTAGTGTGACCGGCCAAGGCCTACATCCTACCCTGTAGCCTACTGTCTACATTGACATAAAGAAACCAGAACATGTCGACAAAAGAAATCTCAACACAAGCTTTATTAAAAGTTTTCAAAGTTCAAAATTTTATGTTTTAAAACAAAAGAAGAAAACCAACATCAGAACAACTGAACGTCTCAAGAATCAAAGTTTTACAAACTTTTTCCAAAATATAACTGTCAGTGCAGAAGAAAAAACGACTACTAGAAACACTAGACTATGACTCATGGACGCCGCTACGAGGTATGGCAACACCTCCGCCCACCAGCTGCACAATGTCGACAGGTCACAATCAGTGCTCATGCTCTGCAAAAACAAAGAAACAAACAATGAGTCCACTTGGGACTCAGTCAGCGGTTCTAGCGAACCTCCACATAATCCTCAGTTAATCATGCATGACATATAAGGCAACATAATGTATATTCAGGAAGGTAATCTACTTTTAATGTGACTAATAACCCCATGGGTCATTCTGTATAAACCGAATATGTGAAAATCTACCGTCTCGGCCTATAAATGTCCGAACCTCCGGCATCCAGCCCTTCGGCCTACTTATGGTAATAAAAATCCCGGCTACAGCCGGCCCTACCATACAGGGTAGAATCATACTAGCCGTCGGCCACATCATATCAAGATGTAAACAAGCAATCCCGGGCCATCGACTAGGATGGTCCACTAGTCTCCGGACACCGTCTGGGGTAAGGATAGCTAGTCCCACCCGACTGGGGTCTGGCACCTAGCAGGCCCGCTGGTGCACCTTAAGACCGAAACACTGGCCGAGCTAAGCATTGGTCATTTACGACCTCCACGCTTCTCGGCGGACCATCTCAAGCACATCACACAATCAATGTCCTAGGTTTCCTAAATGTTTACTAGAAGCCCTAGAAGTTATATCATCTCCTAGCTAAGTTTCCATTTATGTTGAGCATCTCGCAACGTCCTACATGTTATCTAACATTATACACTACCTTGGGTGAGGAATTCCATGTACCGACCTTGGAATTCCACCCATGAACATTTTAGGACAGGATGTGTAATCTAAAGAAAAGTAAGCATACTTTACAACATCTACTATATATAGCCACAATATTCATACATAACAACTATACACTACCTTTAGAATTAAGTTCAATAAGAAACAATTTATCTAGCATGGCAAGGTGGCAATGAATTCAATAATGCATGAGATACTAAGCATGGTAAACTAATTCATCATTTCAAAATTTAAAGATTTAATGAGCTAAGGATGGTCATTAAGCTAGCATTCCTACAATCTCATAAATCAATAAATTTACTTACTATGGTTGGTGTTCTTCCTAAGTATCATCATGCCTCTATAGTTTTAAAATTCTAACCATGGAAGTTTCCATCTAAAGCTCACCCTTTTCCTCCCGCTAGGCTTGGCCGAGCCTTGAGCAAGGTGAACCTTGCTCGGCCATGCCTCTTATGATAGAAAAGGGAAAAAATAATTTAGCTACGACCCAAATTCTTCATCTCCGATATATCTCAAATTCATGTGGACTGATTTTGGCAAGACCTATCCCCTTTCCCCATGATTTGGCAGCCCTAGATTAGAGAAAACGACGAGAAAACAAAATGATCCGGCAAGTATTGATGCAAGAATCATGTATATACAACTACGGAAACTTGATTCGTAGGAAAATCATGAGAAAACACGATCCTATCACCACTAAGGGTTTGGCTCCCGGCCTCCCACATTTCTTCAAATCCAACCACTCACCTTGATTGAGGAGGATGGAAGAGCGCATGACGACAACATTGAAATTTTTTCCGGCGACGGCGCAAAATCCCAAATTGACCAAAATCCCCCTCCTCCTTGCTTCTTCTCCCCTCTCTCCTAGGCGCTGCCTTGTGCGATTCAAAGATGAGTCGCACTGCACAAGGATGAGGGGTTTTAATCCCTCATCAAACCTTCCTTAATGGCCCTAGACTCTTAATCATGACTCGACTAAACCTGAGCTCGACTTGGGTTCCGACTCTTCCCGCAACACGAGTCCACTTAAACTCGATTAAAGTATAAATTCATAAAAGGAAAGAGTCATTTGCCCAATTTAATTGCATACATCATTAGTCGAGTCATAACTTTTCACTCCAGGCGATCTCCGGGTCCGACGCACTGCACCAAAATAGATTTTTATATTAGGAAATTTTTCCCGGGTCTTACATTATAACTTATGCAATACACTAATTCGAATAGCAAGCGGAAGCAATAAATAAGGCAATTAAACACAACCAAGAAAGCAATGTGCGGAAATAAGTAAATATAGAAATTAAGACGCAATCATAATAGGCAATGTAAACACAATCGATTTATTTTGGCCCCAATGCCTACTCCACTACCTAAGCACACCGCTTAGGATTTCCAAACTAGTTATACTAGATTAATTAGTTTCCTTACAAAGAGGAATTTACACATGAGAATCTCCGCTCTCAAAGCGAAGGCACTTCCACACCCGAAAGTATTCCGCCTTCCTACCGAGAGTGCTCTCCCACCTCAACCTAAGGACAACTCAACTAATTATAGTCAACTACGTTTACACCGGTGGATTTAAGCCTTAACACCAAGGCAACCACCAACTCAATCAACCTAGCACTCTAGGTTTACACACTCAAGAAATACAATGAAATTAACAATAAAATACAACACTAAATGGAGCAATAAATCAAAAAACAAATACTTAGCTCCAAAAGAAATGCCCTAGTCCTCTTGATGCCCCAAGATGATGAATTGATGAAGCTTGAAGGCAAGATCAAGAATGTGTGGATCAAGGCTAGGGTTTCTGCAAGATTGGCTAAATGAAAGCTTAGAACGTGTAAAAGATGTCTCATATAGGCTCAAAAGTACTCATGGCTTGTATTTATAAGCCATGAAGAGAAAGCAAGCAAATAGCCATCCCAACGGGCATTTTTCTGCCCCTTGGCGCCGCCCGGTCGCCGGTCGACCGACAAAGGGACCAGCCCATCGACCGGAGCCCTCTGTGCTTTCTAGGCTCCTTTCGGTCGACTAGCCTATCGACTGGCCGTACAGCACCGATACTCTACCTTTTGCACCTGTACTCTAAATTGAGTTTCAACCGGGTTCTTTCTTCGGTATGGGTTTCAAATTACGAGTTTTGTTCTTTAAGGGTCTTTGCATCTTAATGAGGATTTTATAATTTATCTAGACACCTAAACTTAGACTCTATCTTCCTAATGAATCCGAGCACGTCAACCAACGTCCTTTTGATTTTTTGATTTCTCCGATATTTTCGATCGCGGACGTCGATTGCTAACCGACTTGGAACTCGAAAGTATTTCTTAATGAAAATATTAGTTCAATGTTTGTTATCATCAAAACCAAGATTAACACCAAGGTTGAAAACCTTTGGCCAACAATGTTCGAACATAAGATTTTTGGATCGAGAATCTGTCACAATGCATCTATATACAAAAGGATTCACAACAAGATATTTTGTATGGAATTATCACTGGGAGTCACGTGAAGTCGGGACGTCGAGAAATCCTGTTGTCCATACTCATGGTGAATCTTCTAGTGTCGTTGTTTCTTTTTCCAATCCACCTGATCCTTATATAACAATGATTCTAGATAGTCTTGGTCGTCGATTCCATTTAAATGATAATGTTGAGTCAGTTACTGAGATGTCAGTGCCACCAGATACTACGACAGTTCAAGTCACTGAAGAACAACTTGCGATACATATTGAATTGCTGAATAAGGAGGCTGTAGAATTTTATGAGATGTTGAAAGCTGCCACTGAACATTTGTATGATAATTTTCCTAAATATACAAGATTTTCGGCAATGACGCAACTCCTAAACATCAAGTCCGATTGTAATATCAGCGGGGTTGCATTTGATTGGATTACAGGCATTATCAATGGAATGCTACCTCTAGATAACAAGTTTGAGCCAACTTTTTATCAGCGAGGATCGTCATGACTTGTAGCGTGTTATAACAGTTATTTTGTTAATGGATATAAATTTCACACACTTGAATATTGATCTACAAAGAAGACTATGAATGTCGAGGTCTGCATCAAAGGGACAACGTATGTTGAATGTGATGTTGACTTTTACGGACTATTGGAAGAAGTCATAGAATTACAATTTTTCGAATGGAAATCAGTTGCCCTTTTTAAATGTCATTGGTTTGATACAAGCTATAGGGGCATGGGAGTTCATCCAAAGTATAAACTTTTCAAGGTCAATTACAAATCGAAATTGGCTTCAATGAGCCATTTATATTAGCATCTCAAGCTGAACAAGTATATAATAAGCAGTATCCATCTTGAAAGAAAGATAGGGCAGATTGACGTGTAATCTGTAAGACTAAAGCTAGAGGAAAAATTGACCCGGTAGCTGGAGAGAATGAGCCGACAAATGACTTCTATCCAGAAGAGGATCCTTCCGAAGTGGAGCGAGTTAGTCCAATACTCGAGGATGATAACATAGAGTTAGTTCAATTGGAAGTACAATATATTGATAATGACAATAATGAAGTTGAGGAAGGACATAATGATGATGAGAGAGAAGAAGAAGAATTTGAAGATTCCGATACAGAAGGACATGAAGAAGAGTATTACACATATGATGATAATGATGATGACGATTAATTGTAAATGTGAAATATATCTTCAATTATTAAATCTATCTATTAATCTAATTATATTCATATTTGACTGCTATGGTTCGAGAAGTATGTGCCCGAGGAGGCATTCCTCGCAGGACTACCCCCTAACGATTGTCACCTGTCACCCATGTATCCACCGTCCCTTCATCTACACACACCATCCCCCAGGCTTTAGCCACCGTCGACCCTTCGTCGACACCCACCGATATCCCCTCGCATGTATCCACTGTCCTTTCACTAACACCTACTATTCCCCCACCTCCGTCCACCATGCCCCCACCTTCGGCCACCATCCCCCCACCTCCGGTCACCATCTTCCCACCTGATTTGGCCACCATCCACCCACCTGATCTGAGCACCATCCCTTCGGTCGATTCAAGCACATGGACATCGAGACGTAGGCCACGAGGACCTAATAGAATTCTCCCTCCGACGCCCGAGGGAGAGTCGCGTAGACTAGTTAGTGTGCGTGGAAGAAGATAAGTAGATGCATTAATTATTCCTTATAATTTATTTGTCACAAGTCACTTCAGGACTTGATATGGTCACTTGGAATTCCTAGTGATATCCTTTGGGTTGACTAATGCGCCTGCAGCCTTTATGGATTTGATGAACCGGGTGTTAAAGGAGTACCTGGACAGATTTGTGACAGTCTTTATTGACGACATCCTGGTTTACTCCTAGAGTAGGGAGGAGCACTCCGAGCATTTGAGGATGGTCCTAGAGACCCTTCGGTAACATCGGTTGTATGCCAAGTTCTCCAAGTGTGAATTCTGGTAGGAGAGCGTAGGGTTCCTAGACCATATGGTGTCGAAAGAAGGGGTGAGAGTGGACCCCGTGAAGGTGGAGGCCGTATAGAACTAGAGGTGGACAATCACTGTGACCGAGATCCGTAGTTTCCTGGGGTTGGCTGGGTATTACATAAAATTCGGGGAAAATTTCTCTAAGATTATGGCTCCATTTACTCGCTTGACCCAGAAAATGTCAAGTTTGTTTGGGACGACAAGTGTGAGGAGAGCTTTCAGAAGCTCAAAGATTGCTTGACGACAGCGCTAGTGTTGGCCGTACCCTCAGGTTCGGGAGGGTTTGTGGTTTACTGTGATGCCTCTCGGGTCGGCATGGGCTATGTTCTAATGCAGTATAGCAAGGTGATAGCTTATGTGTCTCTTCATTTGAGGTTCATGAGAAGAAATACCTGACGCATGACCTAGAGCTGGCAACATTGGTTTTTGCTTTGAAGCTGTGGCGCCATTACATTTGTACGGCAAGGCCTGTGAGATGTACACTGATCACAAGAGCCTCCAGTATTTGCTTACCCAGAAGGAACTGAACCTAAGGCAGAGATGGTGGCTTGAGCTCCTGAAGGACTATGACTGCACCATCATGTACCATCCCAGAAGGCAAATGTGGTGGCAAATGCTTGAGCGAAAAATCCTTGGGCAGTTTGGCCCACTTGGCGGTCAGGAAGAGACCGCTAGCTCGAGATTTGGCCCTGTGCTTAGATGGCGAGACAATTCTGACCGTATCAGATTCAGAGGCTTTGTTGGCACACCCGCGAGTACAGTCCACTCTGGTAGATATATTGCGGACCTCGTAGGATCAGGACGCCTTTTGTTCCTTGACTAAGGATCAGCTAGTCAAAAGAGGCGACGTTGACGATGGCTACAGAATTGACTCTGAGGGTGTCTTGAGATTCAGAGATCGGATTGTGGTGCCTGACATGGCGGAGGTTCGTAGACATGTAATAGAGATGGACCACCGTTCCACTTACACGATGCATCCAGGGGCCACCAAGATGTACCAAGATCTGAGGCAACATTACTAGTGGAAAGGGATGAAAAGAGAGGTATCCGAGTTTGTGTCTAAGTGTTTGTTCTGCCAACAGGTATTGGCCGAACACTTGAAGCCTGCATGGTTGCTTCAGAACTTGGAGGTGCCCGAGTGGAAATGAGAGAAGATCACCATGGACTTTATGATCGGGCTACGAAGGTCTAGAGGGGGCAGCGACTCTATTTGGGTCGTAGTCGATCGGATGACTAAGATCGCACACTTTATACCGATCAAGATGACCTTTTCAGTTGAGCAGTACGCTAGATTGTTTCTAGACCAGATTGTGGCATATAATGGTATTCCTGTTATGATAATCTCGGGTCGGGGTACCCAGTTCACAGCTCAGTTTTGGCATTCTTTCCAGGAGGCCTTGGGTACGCAGGTGCAGTTCAGCACCGCGTTCCATCCGCAGACTGACGGGCAGTCAGAGAGGACAATCGTAACCTTAGAGGATATTATGAGAGCATGTGTTCTAGACTTAAATGGCGGTTGGGAGAAACACCTATCGATGTTTGAGTTTGTATACAATAATAGCTACCAGAGTAGCATTGGTATGGCTCCTTTCGAGGCCCTATATGGGTGAAGGTGTAGGTCGCCAGTGGGGTGGTTTGAGGCAAGAGAGTCACTCATGGTGGGTCCTGATCTGGTTGAGGAGGCGGTTGAGAAGTTGAAATTGATCAAGGATAGACTGTTGGTGGCTCAGAGTCGTTAGAAGATGTATGCGGATGAAAAGGCTAGAGAGGTGGAGTTTGCTGAGGGTGATATGGTATTCCTAAGAGGGGAAGCTTGTAATACCCGAGATTTCTAATATAAAAATGTTATTTGGTTCAACGATCCGGTTCGGGGACTAGCCGGGTTGAATCCCGAGATGGCCGCGAGTAGAAGGTATAATTTAATTTGTTCGATATGTATTTAATGCTTTTATATTTTATAAGTTGAATTGAACCTCAAACCGAGTTGGAACAGGGTTCGCGGGATGAGTTGGGGCTCAATTCGGGCTCAGGTTGAGTCGAGTAGAGGATTAAGTGAGTAATGATAATAATAATAATAATTATAATAATAATAATAATAATAATAATAATAATAATAATAATAATAATAATAATAATAATAATAATAATAATAATAATAATAATAATAATAATAATAATAATAATAATAATAATAATAATAATAATAATAATAATAATAATAATAATAATAATAATAATAATAATAATAATAATAATAATAATAATAATAATAATAATAATAATAATAATAATAATAATAATAATAATAATAATAATAATAATAATAATAATAATAATAATAATAATAATAATAATAATAATAATAATAATAATAATAATAATAATAATAATAATAATAATAATAATAATAATATAAAAAGGGCCCCATCAGAGGGTGAGAGCAGAGAGAGGTGATCAAGGGGGGGGGGAGTTTGTGGTCGTCGCCGAAAGTCGTAACTTCGTCGATCTTCTTTCCCTTCTTTACTTTAAGGCTAACGTGAGTGGTAGAACCTAGGATTTGAGGGAAGGCCCTAACCGACTCATGTGTTGTTGATTCTTGCAGATTGATGTGTGTTTCTTGTCAGATTATTGATTATTCTTGAACCTTGTCGGTTCTTTTTGTGATCTATGGTGCATTGATTTTTACGTGTCGTATTCATGATGTTAGGGTGCCGGCCGAATCAAGGAAAAGGGAAAAGGTCATGCCAAAAATTTCCCTAAATTCCTTGAGACGTAGAAGCTTGTAGATTTGAAATTCTTGTATGCTAATTTAGGATAGAGATTAAGGAGAATTTAATTCTTCATTGAAATACATTTTCCTTCACCCTTAAGGGTTTGGCCGAATAGGGTAAACCCATGTTTAGGGTTTCGGCTGAGTAGGGATCGGGGTTTTAGGTGGAGAAAAATATAATTCCTAAGTCATCTCCATGACAGAGGAACGCTATATGAATAACTAGGATTTTACCTTGCTTATAGAATATTTTTATTGCAAGGAACATTTATTTCTAGGTTCCTACATTTCTCATTATGTTGCTGAAATTAAACTTTCATATGCTGAAATTAAATATTTGAATGCAGAAATTCAATATTTAATTGTTGTGATTATGTAGGAAATTGTGGTGATATAATTGTTGAATTCTTCTATTTCTTGTATGCTGTGATTTATTAATTATTGTAAATATTATGTCAATGATATGCTAAATATTGAGGAGCATGTGTGGTATATGACATGAAACTAGGTGGAGGAAAAATTAGATACGATTGTTTAGCATCCCATACATGATCGGGAGACGTGGAACTCCTCTAGTAAAAGACATAAATTACTAGGAGTTAAATGTGATAAAATTTGAACATAGAGACATTAGGTGTTCGCACCTAGGAAGGGTAACACTGAACTGTCAACCTGATAGGGCCCGTGGTAGGGCCCGATACGTGCGGAAGCCCGGGAGATGTTTAGAAACTAGTGTAATACATTGTATGTGTATTGTGTTTAAGATGGTTGGGCTGAGGGATGTTTTTAGCCGGTACGGCTATTACCCGACACAGTGGGTGGATTTAGGATCTTGAGATTGCACCAGTGGGCCACGCTAGGTGTTAGACCCGAGTGGCGGGGGTCTTGAGATTCTGTCAGTGGGCCAAGCTGATGGTATTCTAGAAACTAGCTGATCATCCTAGTTGACGGACACGGTGATTGAATCGCTAAATGTGGAATTTATGTAAGAATATAACTTGTTGTGGTTAGTATAGATACTTGTATGTTTGTGTGGGCCGATATGGTCGAGTATTATACAGGATGAAGGCCGGGAACAACAGAAACTATTTATGCGGGTTAAGGACCATAGTGGACGAGTGGTACATATTGTGCAAAGCCATAATTGGATGGTATATTTACTCGCAGGGTATGACCAAATGGACGGTTATTGCGATACGACCAGTATAATTTTTATGGACATGTTTTATTGCTACATATGATATAATACTAGGGATTTAAGTGGAGGTTTGAAATAACCACTCACTAAGTCTCTAGTGGATTCATGGTTTTATTTATTTTTGTTTTGCAGAGACTAGCCAGTGAGGTACAACTTGATGGCGTGGCGTGGCTGGAGGGCAGGTGGTGTCGCAGATCTCGTAACAAGCATTTATACAGTCCTAGTCGTGTAGAGAGTTTTAGTTTATGCACTGAGTCGCGGTCTTTGATCCTTTGAGTTGTAAAACTTGTTTTCAAACATTTATAAAAGTTTAGTAGACTTCATTTATATTTTCTATGTTAGTCTAGTCGCATATTGTTATTATGTTGATGAGTGCATGTGGTAGACTTCGGGGTACAGACACCTACCCCGGTCGGTCACGCGATCCTGAGTTGGGTCGTGACAATAAATATGGCAAGCATACAATTAGAATTTAATTACTGAAATTAGAATTTAATTCATAGCATTCCAAAAATAGGGCAACTCAACAACTTAATTACAACATTTATCAAATAATTTTCAACAATTAAATATGCAATTTCTGCACTTAAATAAATGAATTCAGCATCCTTAATAAAATTCCAGCAATTACTCAAATGACGTAGAAACCAATTCAAGCATGTTCTCAAGCATGGAATTAATTTACGAGTAAAATAAAATCATCTACATTCCTTATATCATGATAGCCTCGACATAAAATATATTCATCATGATAACATCAACTTAAAACATAATTACCATGGTAAACTCCCCCTTACCCATGCTCGGCCAACCCTCCCCAAACACCCTAATAGGGTACTTGGTCGGCCCCTTCTTGTCCTACCTTGCTTGCTCTTCAATTAAATAGCAAGTCTAGTCTCATAAATTATATCTAGAAATACAATTCCTAATCACTACCTTCCTTACCCTATGTGGCCGAACCCTATCATAAGGAACTTGTCCCATGGCCGGCCCTTAAGGGTTTAGGAAACTAAACTTTTAAATCTAGAATTTCTAACAAGTCTAGGATTTAGCAAAAAATTTCGCATGACCTCTCCTATTTTGGATCTATTCGGCCGGCCCCAACTCTCAAAGAAAACACCACAAAAATTTCGAGAAATCACATTATTATCAAGAAAAGATGCAAGAATCAAGAGCCACAAGATTCATCAATAAATTTCCAAGAAAACATCATCACATCAACATCAAGGATTCGGCCAAGGGGCCTTACCCTATCCTAAGGTTCAATCACTCACCGGCGAAGGAAATTGAAAAGGAAGGCAGTCCTCCACGCTCCCACATCATCGATCCGTTGGTAATAGATTACCAACGGATTTTTGAGTATTACCAACAGATTTAGTCCGTTGGTCACACCCTATTTTTTTGAATTTGGTTATGCTCGGGGTAGCTATCAACAGCCGCAAGATTCATCAATAAATTTCCAAGAAAACATCATCACATCAACATCAAGGGTTCGGCCAACGGACCTTACCCTATCCTAAGGTTCAACCACTCACCGGAGAAGGAAATTAAAAAGGAAGGAAATCCTCCGCGCTCCCACATCAACGATATTTTGGTAATAGATTACCAATGGATTTAGTCCTTTGGTCACACCCTATTTTTTTGTAGTGTACTAATGTGTACTCTGACCGGTCACGTGACCTTCAATTGAGGCATGACATTTATGCTTGAATTTAGTTATGCTTGGGGTAGCTATCAGAGGGCCCCGGTGGGAGGCTCATTGCGCGGGTCCTATTGATCGAATTGTGGGTTGATTAAATGCAACATGACGATATGGCCGGTGTATGCCGATATGGTCAGTTGTCGAGGACAGACGAGTTGGATAATTATTAATCATATGAATTATCATAAAAATTTAATATTATGAGCACATATATAAATGCTAAATATTTGTGTTTATCACATGCGTTGGCTTGGCGAGGGCTTTGTTCAAGCCACTCAATGAGTTATTTGAAACTCACCCCTCTTTTTGTTGTTGTTTTGCAGATCTCGACTAATAGAGGTGCGGTGGTAGCGATGTGACGTGGCTGGGGTTGTAGTCTCTGGCAGTAGATCTCGGGATATGTCAAATCGTAGTCGAGCCACAGGAGCTATGTGTACATATGAGCATGTCTTGATTATAGACAAGGGTTGTAATCATATTTAACTTTCAATTGAAACATTCATTCACATTTTCATTGGTATTCACGTGACTGTGTTATTCATTCCTAATTCAGTTTGCATAGGTTGGTAGGATGAACGTATACTCCGGCCGACCAAATGACCGTGGATTTTGGGGCGTGACAAATGTTCTTTAATAATAATATTAGGAATAATGTAAGTTACACAAAAGTAGTTAATGCTATTGTTCAAATCATACATAAAAAAAACGGCACCAATTATGATTAAATAATATGATTAAGTTAGAAGACTAAATCTTAAAAATTCAACATGTAAATATATGCATATGAAATTTTTTAAAAAATATCTATAATAATATAATAACATATATTCTAAATTGGCAAATGTGCGTTAATCCATGTTTGAACAGTGATAATATTCCCTTATGTTATTATGTGTGCATACTTTGCTTCTAAGTCTATCATTTATTATGTTTATACAAAAATTAGATTTCATAAATTTTAACTGAAAGCCTATAAAACACGTTCCTCGTATTAAAGGCTCGCTTTGCGTTAACACAACTATTCTATATTTATATTACTCAAATAGAAGGATAATGAGTCATTGAAAATAGAAATAATCTTTTGACTAAAACACTTGATCAACATGGATGCAAGGAGGTTTTTTCTAAGTCTATTCACTATTTTTTTCTTCTTATCTATGTCACTGATTTCATCTCCTGTAGTAGCGACTAGTGAGATCGCTCCTACATCACCAACAAATTCTGATGAGTTGATTTTACAAATATGTAAGTAATTTTTTCGATTCGTATAAATATTAGATTTATTCATTATTTATTAAATAAATTATCTTTACGATATTTATGGACCGTAAATATAAGAAATAAGTTAACTACTAAATTTAAAATTTATATATCTCATCTCAATAATCATTTTTGAAACCTTGAATTGTTTTTTTCTTGCTGCCTATCACAACCGATACATCGATATCGATAGTTAATAGAGAATTGCTATTACAACTTGATTATTATTTTTTTGATAATATCTCTTGTAATGTGTCTATGTTTCAGACAATATGCTCAAAGATGTTCACATTGCTGACAGTGGAAGAGCTCAAGATAAGAAGATTGGTTTTCTTCCACCATTGTACATTCCACCTCCACTATATTGTCATGGTCGTCTATGTTATCATCATTGATAATTTGACAATTGTATTCAATCATAAAGTTTGTACGTTCAACACAATAAATAAAACAAATTAATAATAAATTTAAATCATTAGCAAAATACAAATATTTTGATAATCATAATACCTATAACTAATTACTTAATATGTTTGAAAAACTATCAAAAATTGGAGATGCACCCAATGCAAAACCTTTACATTTTAAAGGATGGACCATTGAATTCAATGGTGTGTATATTTAAACTGGTTCCATTGAATTAAAGGAGGAACCATTGATTTTGGTTGGATATATAAATTGGTTCCACAATTCTTTCTTGATACTTCTCCTTAACAAAGTAGCAATCAATCTCCAAGTGTTTTGTTCTTTCATGGAATACATAATTTGCTGTATAAAGGCACAAGATTCTTCACCACAATACTGATTTCATTCTACAATCTGGTGACCCAAATTATCTCAGCAGTTGCCTCAGATAAAGCTCTTGATTCACTTTCTGCACTTGACCTACTAACTGTGCTTTATTTTTTGCATTTCCAGATAACTAATGTTGCACCAAACTTCACCAAATACTGATCTGCAAGTCATTCCACAACTTCCCCAGTCAGCATCACTATATCCTGTCACCAAATAAGGATTATCTACAGGGTAAAAGAGGCCCAAATCAGGTTCCTTTTTCAAATATTTTAATATCCTTATTGCTGCCATGAAATGTAATAGCCACGAAATCTATTAAATTTTGTGTATTGGCTTCAGCGGGATGAGCGCGATGCATAACGACGCGTGCATAGTTAATCACAGTTGGGCGTGAATTGAGGTGAGACCCTTGCTCAACCTAAATTACTTAAATTATAATTAAATTTGTGTCAAGTTCGAGTTGGGCTCGAGCCGAGTCCGAGAGTGCAATCAGAGATCGAATCCAACTCGTTTTGAGAAAGTTGGGTCAAGTTAAGTGATGAGGGGCAAATTGATAATTTGTGCAAAAAAAAATTATTAGAGTCACTTGAGGCGTACGGCTCCAAGGAAGAGCGACACGCTACCCAATGAGGCGAGAGGGAGAGGGTTGATCCGGAGAAGAAATCGGCCGGAGATCGGAGCCTTGCAGGATTGGATTCGACGCAGTTCTTCTTCATCGTCTTCCTTGTCCTTATCCCAATCCTAGGTGAGTAGTTTTGGGGCTAATTTTCATTGGGATTAATGGATTTTGTAGAGAAGAAGATTCTGGGTTTTTCTTTGAAATTTGTTGTTTCGATCAGTTTTGATTCGGTAATCATGATTCAATAATCTCTACCTGTTGAGTCCTTTGGTGTATGTTCTTGTGAAGTGAGGACCGATTTGTGGAGAATATAATATCCACACATGTGTTTCTTTAAAATGTTGACTTCTTTGGTTCTACGAACGTGTACGGAACCACATGTACATCATAGATTTACTGCAATAGCAACAAATCTTACTAAGTGCTTATGTGTTAGTGCAAATTTCTGAACCTGGGTGCAGTAGTTTTCTATGGACACGAAAGAAATAAATGAGTGGAAATTTATCTATACATATAATCTTGTTTATAGCAGAAATTTCCGGCTGTACTGTAGGGTGTTAAGGCTGAAATTTTATATGTTACGATGCTGAAATTACCTAGTTAAGTGATGCTGAAATTGATGTATATAAATGTGCAGAAATTTTATTGAATTGAAATGTATATGTATGCTGAATATGGTAGTTCAAACACTACAACACAATTAGGCTATAGAAACACATAATTAGAGACTAATTAGAATTTTTGTTTCTAATTCTTCCCATTAGAAACTAATAAAGAATATGTCTCAATAGTTAATTTTATTTGTCTCTAATACTTCACTTTCAGATGCTAATTGTTAATTAGTCCCTTTATGATATGTATTATTTGCCTCTATTGTATTGAATAAAAATATTTTTTATATTTAAATTTAAATAATAATAATAATAATATTTAAACGTAATATTTAACTTAAATGATAAATTTACCATTACAATAAATTTAACATAATATTTCACATAATTTTAATTTTAATTTTAATTTTTAAATCATAAATTTAACTTAAATAATAAATTTATCTATACATTTTTTACTTTTGATTAGTTAAATATTATGTCTCTTATTATTTCCATTACATATTAATAATATATAGATAGTCAACACTTGTCCTAGTTAATATTAATCTTACTTTAACTTTAAATGAGGCAATCTTACCCTAACTTTATTACCCTAACTTTACACGTGGCAAGTATAAATCTCTAATTTATAATCAATTTATTGCCGCTGGTTCTCTCTATTGCCACTTTGTTAGGTTATTTTTCAAAAAAAATACCCTGTTCCCTGATCTCTCCCTCATTTACACTTAAAACTAAAACCCTACCCTGTTACTTCCCATTGTCTGCGCCTATGTTGACCCCAATCTCTCCCTCCCGTCTCCTATGTTGTCCGCCACTTCCGTGAGACCGTGACTGATCCCAATCTCTCCCTCGGCAGAATCTGGTTCGCGACTCCCCATCTCCATTGTCTACTTCCCGTCGCCAGGATTGGATATCCATTCTCCATCTCCACGTCGGCCTACCTGCTTCTCCATCTCCTCGCTGGCATTGAATCTCGCCTTCCCAAGTTTTTCGCTGCTACTTGTTATTGCTAAAAACTCCACATCTGTCAGATCTCCATTCTACCAGTTTTTCGCCTTCCCAAGTTTTTCACCGATATTGATCTCCATTCTAAGTTTCCGCTGCTTCTTCATCTATGGGTTTTGGATATGTTCCTTTCCGCACCTTTTTCTCACCTTTTTTATAATTGCATGTGATGCTCCTTTACTTTTCCATTGCATGAACAAGGTTACAATTAATAGGCAAGTTAATTGTGAGAAGAAGACGTTATTGTCTTTGTTTTGCTTCTGTTGTACCAAACTCATAAGAGGTATTTGAATATTGCTCTTTCTTATTGGCTCATAACATGAATATTCCTCTTCTAAATATAATATGATAGAAGAATATTGCTTATGTTGTTTTCTATCAATGATTACCTTATTATTAGCAATGCAGCACGTTATTATATTGTCCCTTATTATTAGCATTGCTAGTGCCTTATTATATTTTCCAACTGAGACAACCTTAAATTTCAGGACATTATGAGGGCACTGTTTATTTCTGCACTAATTGTCCTCTTGTTCTTTTGACAATTGTTATGCACAAGAAAAACACTCAGCTGCTAACCAAATTATTTGATTAGGTATTAGAAACCTTCAGTCTTTTATTGTAATGGTAAGAATACTGGATAAGCAGGTGGAGCGTAGCAGAAAAGAAGACAAGTGCTAGAACTTTTGCTTTTTAAACTTCATTTGTTGGTAGAAAAAATATGAGATTTTCTTACTCTATGTTAAACAGTGGAAGATTATTAAATGAAGGAAAGAAAAGAAAGTTGATATTAGACATTCATGAAAAGCTGTTAAGACATTAAGAAAATTGATAGTAGACAATCACGAAAACCTGTTAAAACATTTGCCTCTCGTATAACGGTGTACAACGGTACAAGTTACCTTTTACCTGCTTAGTTGCACTGCCATATTAAGTTGATTTTAGATACAGCCAGGGGAATGTCCATGTCAATAAAGCATCTGTCTTAAAATAATTCGTTGGTCCAGGAACTCTATCCAGGTTGTCAAAGTAATTCGAAGCTTTCCTTCATCATCCAATTATTCCTCATTAAATGTGTTGGGAAGTGGTCTAATAAATCATTTACAATGTTGCTTGAGTTACTGAGAGAAGTACTTCCAGAAGGTGATACAATGCCAAATTCTTACTATGAAACCAAGAAGTACATTAGAGAGTTGGGCCTTAGTTATGAGAAAATTGATGCTTGTCCCAACGATTGTATGTTATATTGGAAAGACCATGCCGATGACTCTGAATGCTGCACTTGTGGTGAATCGAGATGAAAAAAGAACTTAGATGGTCAAAAAAAGACGTCGAAGTCCAAATGTCAAAATGTGTCGCAAAAAGTCTTGCGCTATTTTCCACTTAAACAACGACTTCAACGGTTGTTTATATCATCTAAAATTGTGTCCTTCATGAGGTGGCATGAGGAGTCCCGCACTAAAGATACACTAAGGCATCCAGCAGACTCTCCGGCTTGGAAGAATTTCGATCATCTAAATGGTCATTTTGCGTCAGATCCTTGTAATGTTATGCTCGGCTTAGCTGCTGATGGATTTAACCCATTCAGGACATTAAGTGTTGTACATAGTACATGGCCGGTTGTCTTAACACCGTATAATCTACCGCCATGGATGTGCATGAAACAATCTTATATGTTTCTGACATTACTGATTCCTGGACCTTCAGCCCCAGGAAATGATATTGACATCTATCTCCAACCCCTAATTGAGGAATTGAAAGATCTTTGGGAGAATGGTGTGGAAACTTACGATGTGTCTAAAAAGGAGAATTTTAATATGCGGGCTACGGTTTTATGGACTATAATTGATATTCCTGGCTATGCTAATCTGTTAGGCTGGAGTACTAAAGGCCAATTTGCATGTCCTTCTTGTCATAAGTATAGTAACTCTAAATGGCTGAAACATGGTAGAAAATTTTGTTATATGGGTCACCGACGTTTCTTGCCGCATGGCCATGTGTTTCGGTGCCAGAAAAGATCTTTTGACAATAATCAAGACTTCAGGGTTGCGCCCAAACCACTTTCTGGGTCAGAAGTTTTGAATGAATTAGAAGGACATGATATTACATATGGCAAAAAGTCTACAAAATTGCCGCTGCCGCATGGTTGGAAGAAGAGAAGCATTTTTTTTTAGTTGCCATACAGGAAAGATAATCTTTTGCGTGACAATCTTGATGTTATGCATATCGAGAAAAATGTTTGTGACAACATACTTGGGACCTTATTAAATATTGGCGTCAAGTCAAGAGATAATCTTAATGCTCGTCGGGACTTGCAACTGATAGGTATAAGGCAAGAGCTTCATCCAATCAAGCAAGGCCATCACAGGACTTATATCCCCCCAATAAGGTTCACATTGGATAAGAATCAAAAGAAAATTATATTCAGGATACTAAAAAAGGTTAAGGTTCCAGATGGCTATGCTGCTAACATATCAAGATGTGTAGATATGAAGCAACTCAAAATCTCTAGACTGAAAAGTCACGATTGTCATATTCTAATGCATCAACTGGTCCCATTAGCGATCAAAAAAGTGTTGCCGAAGGAAATCAGTATTCCCATACTTGAGTTAAGTTCATTCTTCAGGCAGTTGTGTTCAAAAGTTTGTCGGGTACAGGACCTTGATCAATTGGAAAGAAGAGTTGCATTGACACTCTGCCAGTTGGAACGAAATTTTCCCCCATCATTTTTTGACGTGATGCTTCATTTGGTTATACATTTAGCAGCAGAGGTGAAAATGGGCGGGCCAGTCCAATACATTTAGCAGCAGACGTTTCTGACATTTCATAATTGAGACGACATCGTGGTGGGTGGAATACATATGAATTGGTATTAGTGTTTGACACTTCTTCCATACCCCAATCGTATTCAAGAAATTGTAATTGAGTGACTTAGTTGCACGGTAACTAATCACCAAAGGGTGTTGCTAGATTGAACCTCACACTATCGTGGTAGTCATGATACGTTGCTAGACAATAATCTTGACTTGCGAGTGGAGTCTCTCACGACTACACTAAAGGGGTTTAGTGGTCGCTCGTAAGATTCAAATAGAAGTTGTTCTATAGGATCCAACTCTCCGTTATGCACAACTCACTACTGGCTTAGTGTGGGGCCCAAAGGCGCACACACGACAGGTTAACCTCGTAACGGACCTTATGAGGTAAAGTCCGAATGCGGCCCTATATGTAGGCGAAATGGCGACACTAGAGGGGGGGTGAATAGTGTGTTTACTAAATAATTAGCCTAAATTCGATTTTAATCATTTCTTGATCAGTTTAGATAATTTGTAATTTAATGATTGGGTGCGAAAGCAGTAAATAATTAAGCAATTAAAAACAAACAATAACGCAATGCAAACACGTTAATTTATAGTGGTTCAGCCCCAATGCCTACTCCACTACCTAAGCACCCCGATTAGGATTTCCAAACTAGCTTTACTAGATTAATACTCGTTTCCCTTACACAGAGGACTTTGACTCGAAGAGTCTCACTCTCGACCTAAGGTACTTCCACACCTGGAAGTCTCGACCTTCTTATCGAGAGCACTCTTCCACCTCAACCCTAAGGGACAACTTGACTAATCCTAGTAACAACTAATTTTACATAAGTGGCTTTACACCTAACACCAAGTAACCACTTATACCCACATGACCTAACAGTCTAGGTGTTACAAACTCAACTTCAAAGAAACGATAAATTAACAGTTAAAAATACAAGTGAAAAGAGCTTAAGATAAAACCAAGATTATCAACTATTTTCCAAGCCTTGTAGCCTCCAACTCGCTAGTGAATGTGCTTTGAGTCGAAGCAGAGTTGAGCAGTAGTTGGTGCTTGAAGACGAACTCGATAGAAGAACAGAGCGCGCTGCAATCGATCTTTGGAAGGCTTAAATCCCTTCTTAAATGCTCAATAAAATCTGTAAGATTAAGGGAAGAAGTTTAAAAGAAGTAGATGAAAGTATATTTATACCCTCACGAAGAAACGATAGCTCAACGAATAGTTTTCTATCCATTGCAGGCCGCCGGTCGACCCTAGTCGATTGGTCCGAAATGGCTGGTGCCATTTTCCTTACCCTATTCGATCAACCGCCCGGTCGACCGAATTTAGGTTGAATTTTATTTTTTAGCCGATTTTCTTCCGCGCTTTGTTTTTGGGTTCCAGCTTTCTACAAGCATCATCTTGGAGAGCTTTCCATGTGATCTTTGAGCTCGTCCAATGCGACTTTGGTGCACATGTTGATCTTCGAGAAATTCTGTGATGAACCCGAGCACGACGATCAATGTCCTTCTAATTTTTGATTTCTTTCTATATTTTCGATCGAGGACATTGAACCCTAATTGATATGGAACCTGAAATATGTTCTCAATGAAATCATTAGTCCCATGTTTGTTATCATCAAAACCGAGATTAAGACCGAGGTTGAAAACCTAAAGCCAACACTATATGTCTACTAGCATAGACATGCTGCAACTCGATCACGGATCTTTGAGCTCGTCCAATGCGACTTTGGTGCACACGTTGATCTTCGAGAAATTCCACGATGAACCCGAGTGCGATGATCAATGTCCTTCTAATTTCTGATTTCTTCTGATATTTTCGATCGAGGACATAGAACGCTGATGGATAAGGAACCTGAAATATATTCTCAATGAAATCATTAGTCCCATGTTTGTTATCATCAAAACCGAGATTAAGACTAAGGTTGAAAACCTAAAGCCAACATTATATGTCTACTAGCATGGACATGCTGCAACTCGATCACGGATCTCGTTTACGGACATGATAGGAAAGATGTTTCCTATAGGAACGAATGCACAAGAAAGAAGTTTCTCAGTAATCCTAAATTGTAGCGCATCCCTAAATTGTAGGGATTGGCATATGATAATAATTTATGTCGTTGATTAAATTTAATTATGAATTAAATATTTAATCAACTACTTGACCAAGAATGTATTTAATTATGAATTAAATATAATATGATTTTGAATCAAATATACATGGTAGGAGAATTAGTTTCTAACCATGAGCCTAACAAATTAATTGGGAATTAATTTATTTGGATAAATCCTAATTAATAAGAATTTGATTTAAGGAGATAACTCATAAAATTAATAGATATATGATTTATGAGGATAAATCATAATTCTATTAATTAATAGAAAATCAAATTATTTAGATAAATCTCTTTCCTATTGTTTAGGGGATTAGTTTATTTAGATAATTATCATTCTTGTTTATAGGCTCTTAATTTATGGAGATAAATTAAAATTTATATTTAATTAGATTTAATTAATTTTTAATTAATTATGAAGCCAATAAAATATAAATTATTTTTGGAGGCAAACCCAAGAACTTTGAATTCTAGGGAGAGAGTTTTTAGGAGGCCAGGTCTACTCTTGTAGCCGCCCCTACTCTCTATATATAGTGGCCGAACACCCCATAGGGAGGAGTTGGTTAATTAGTTCTTCATCTTCTTGGAGAAGATTAAGGATTTGATTCTTTAGAGGCTTATTGAAGAGAAAGGCTCCAAAGAACTCCTCCTCCTCCCCATTGGTGGCCGACCATCTACATCCTCCTTCCTCGGTTATCGCGAAGCCAACTTGAAGGTGTTCTCTTCTTGGTTGTGCCACAATCTTCATCTTCTTGGAGGAGTCCACGAGGACAGCGAGATATCTTCACCTCTTCTCTTTTGTTCCGATATTTTGTCATCCTCTCTCCTCTCCTCTTTGGTGCCTGGTTCTTGGTGGAAGGGCTGGCATTGCCTTGGTGGATTTTGGGATTGATAAAGCTTCTCCGTTGAGCCACAACGAGCCCCGGTGTTCGCTGCCTGTACTATTGTGAGGTACTTGGTGTGGACTATTGTTGGAGGACGTGCACGTGTGTGTCTCAAAATGGGGATAGGATCTGCCATACATTCTTGGTTTGAGGTTTATCATCTCCTTCTTCTGCGATGTTGAATTCCTTATTATTGCTAAAGTAGATCGCTATTTTCGGGATGGTTTGAATTTTCCGCTACGTTTTCGAATCCCACCCCAACAAGAGGGGGGTGAATAGTATGTTAGATAAACTTTTTGCCTAATTTTGGTTTTATCGAATTCAATCGTTTGTTATAACTTCGGCAATACACTAATTCGAATAGCAAGTGGAAGCAATAAATAAGACAATTAAACATAACCAAGAAAGCAATGTGCTGAAATAAGTAAATATAGAAATTAAGACGCAATCATAATAGGCAATGTAAACACGATCGATTTATAGTGGTTCGGCCCCAATGCCTACTCCACTACCTAAGCACACCGCTTAGGATTTCCAAACTAGTTATACTTGATTAATTAGTTTCCTTACAAAGAGGAATTTACACCGGAGAGTCTCCGCTCTCAAACTGAAAGCACTTCCACACCCGAAAGTATCCTGCCTTCCTATCAAGAGCACTCTCCTACCTCAACCTAAGGACAACTCAACTAATCCTAGTCAACTACGTTTACACCGGTGGATTTAAGTCTTAACACCAAGGCAACCACCAACTCAATCAAACTAGCACTCTAGGTTTACACACTCAAGAAATACAATGAAATTAACAATAAAATACAACACTACATGGAGCAATAAATCAAAAAACAAATACTTAGCTCCAAAAGAAACTCCCTAGTCCTCTTGATGCCCAAAGATGATGAATTGATGAAGCTTGAAGGCAAGATCAAGAATGTGTGGATCAAGGCTAGGGTTTTTGCAAGATTGGCTCAATGAAAGCTTAGAAGATGTAAAAGTCTTATGCCCTTTTATTTGAGAAAGGATGCAATTTCAAATATAGGAGTGTAATTTCAAATGAAGGGGTATGTGGCTTTTTAAAAGGGTGCAATAAGTGGATATGTGTCTTTTGAAGAGTTATTCCATCATTCTATATATATCATCTTCTTTGATGGAAAGAAGATGTAAGTTTTTTGTGAAAATAAGTGAAGGCAAGAGGGTCTCTAGTTTACAAGTGAAGTTTGTGATTCCCATTAATTCCAAACATTGTGGTCTTGGATAGACTACAAAAAGTTTCTACACATGTTGGTGCTTGGACGCACGGTATCATACTATGGCCAGAGGTATGTTCTTGGTGTTCTTCCACATTTAATTATTAATGTAGTATTTCCTACATTTGGTATCAGAGCATTAAAATCTCTGGTCTAGTTATTTATGAAATTACACATTTGGTGCTACTGCTTGTCCTGTAGCCGGAGCCACGAATCATAGCCATGATGGGTGGCATGCATGCATGCATACGGCATTGTTGTCCATGTGTGCATCTGGGGATGCTCTTCCAGTGAGGTCGACGTACTTGACGACGTGGTCGATGTCTTCTTCTCACAATCGACATTCTGGTGCAGTCTATTTGGTGGACATAAAGCCGACGGCTAATTGTCCATGAGGAGAGGCTGCTTGTGTCAACATGCACACAGAGAAGAGTCAAGGACGAGCGACTTCAGCGTAAGAGAAGATCTTCTTGTTGGCCTAAGGTTTTCAACCTTGGTCTTAATCTTGGTGTTGATGATAACAAACATGGAACTAATGAATTCATGGAGAAATATTTTTAGTTTCTAAGTCGGTTAGCGCATGACATCCCCGATCGAAAAAATCGAAAAAATTAGAAAAATAGGAGAAAAAAGACAAGTATAGGTTGGGTCTCAACCTTACATATGCTTACTCACGGCCATGACTGAATAACCAATCAAATAATTCTCGTTAGGATTGTTCTTCTTTCATGCAGTAGGTTGGTTGATGACGAAAATTTTAATTATTTTTTTCGCGGGCATTACATTTTCTATTTTTAATGAGTCATTCAAATTTTGTAGATCTATATTTTTCTTTTCTAAGGAATTTTTGTCATTTTCTATAAGTTCAACCTTCATTCTTGACTCATTACAAGAAAGCAAAAGATCATCATTATCTTGTTCTAGCATTTTATTTTCCTTTTTAAGTGCCAAGAATCTTTTTCTAACGCTACTAAATTCTTCATACATATGCTCAATTTCATTTTCTAATTCTACTTGTGTAAAGATATTACCACCTATAGTAATAGTGGGTACCTCATTATCCTTCATCATGAAACAAAGGTTTGCATTCTCCCTTGAGCTTTCTTCCCCACTTAAAGGTGGTGATGACTCGCTTACATCGTAAGTAGCCATTAGTGCTTTCTTCTTCATCCTTTTTCTTTTATCTGTCTTTGAGGATGATGAGGAGGTGAGCTTGGTCTTAGGACAATCGCCCTCCAAGTGTCCGGGCTTGTTGCATTGGAAGCACATGATTCTATTTTTGCCCTTCTTCTTCTTGAGAGGCTTTCCCATTAGCTCCATAAACATCCGTCCGAGATGAATCATATCTTCGTGGTACTCGGATCCTTTATTCTCCGATGATGATGATGATGATGTCCATTAGCTCCATAAACCATGTTCATTTTTCAAATATTTTAATATCCTTATTGCTGCCATGAAATGTAATACCCGCAAAATTTATTAAATTTTGTGTATTGCCTTCAGCGGGATGAGCGCGACGCATAACGACGCGTGCAGAGTTAATCACAGTTGGGTGCGAATTGAGGTGAGACCCTTGCTCAATCTAAATTACTTAAATTATAATTAATTTTGTGTCAAATCCGAGTTAGGCTTGAGCCGAGTACGAGGGTGCGATCGGAGCTCGAATCCGACTTGTTTTGAGCAAGTTCGATCGAGTTAAGTGATGAGGGGCAAATTGGTAATTTGTGCAAAAAATAAATAATTAGAGTCACCTGAGGCGTACGGCTCCAAGGAAGAGACGCATGCTACCCAAGGAGATGAGAGGGCGAGGGATGATCCAGAGAAGAAATCGGCCGGAGATCGGAGCCTTGCCGGATAGGATTCGATGTGGGACTTCTTCATCATCTTCCTTGTCCTTAATCCAATTCTAGGTTAATTTTGGATATGTGTTAGTGCAAATTTCTGAACCTGGGTGCAGTAGTTTTCTTTGGATAGGAAAGAAATAAATGAGTGGAAATTTATCTATGCATATAATATTGTTTATTGCGGAAATTTCCGGCTGTAGTGTACGGTGTTAAGGCTGAAATTTTATATGAAACGATGCTGAAATTACCAAGTTATGTGATGCTGAAATTGATATATATAAATGTGCAAAAATTTCATTGAATTGGGATGCTGAAATCATTTCCTATGTATGCTGAATATGGTAGTTCAAAGATAGAATGTTTTTCCATATTCTAGAAATTCATGCTGATTTCCTGAAAATCTATTAAGTACATGCTGAGATTGATTTTGTTGTTGGGATGCGAGTTTGCTGTGTAAAATATCGATGTAACCTATCGATCTTCCTGTAAGCTAGGGTTTAGGAATCTAGAAATTATTTTAATGACCTGAACAGTAGAGGCTTCTTGAAGAGAAAGGCTCCAAAGAACTCCTCCTCCTATCCATTGGTGGCCAGCCATCTACATCCTCCTTCCCCAATTTTCGCGAACCCAAATTGAAGGTGTTCTCTTCTTGGGTGTGCCGCATTAATCTTCATCTTCTTGGAGGAGTCCAAGAGAACAACAAGGTATCTTCACCTCTTCCCTTTCGTTACGGTGTTTTCTCATCCTCACTCCTTCCCTCGTTGGTGTTTGGTTCTTGGTGGTAGGGCAGACCTTGCCTTGGTGGATTTAGAGATTGAGAAAGTTTCTCCGTTGAGCCACAACGAGCCCTATTATTGCGAGGTGCTTGGTGTGGACTATCGTTGGAGGAAGTGCACATGTGAGTCTCAAGATGGGGACAGGATCAGCTATACCAACCGCGGTTTGAGGTATATATTCTCCATCTTCTCCGATGTTGAATTCTTTAATATTGCTAAAGTAGATCGCTGTTTTTGGGATAGTTTGATTCTTTTAAATTGCTATTTCCACTTCATTTTTGAATCCCATCACAACAGTGGTATTAAAGCCACCTTTAGCAAATTTTTGGAATTTTTTATTTTGTGTTTTGTTCACGTTTACGAACCATTCGCTCCCTAAACGTTATGCTGTCCGATTTTGGTTTTCAAGGGTTTTTGAGTCATTTTCTTGGCTCCACGGTTCATGTGATGAATCAAGGTGGAATCCTACTATCCATATTGATTTTGGAAAGAATTTAAACGAAAAAATTCTGTGGGTTCATGGTTGAACAGACCCGAGAACTAAAAAATTCAAGATGTGTTGTTTGAACCGTTTAGGGTGGAAACGTGATCGGATTTGTGCGATTTTGGATTCTATTTTTTTCTTTCTTTTTCATATATGATGTGATGCATGAAAAGATGATTATGGATGAGCCCAATGTGGATGTGACTGTGTGTAAAATGTGGTTGTGTTGATTGCATGTAAATTTATAAAATTCCAGCATTGTAAATTTAAAATAGTGCTTGCGTACCCCTACCTCCCAATTGAGAATTCTGATTGTAATCCTCTACACCCTCTCATTAAACCTTTGCCCAAGGATTTTTTGGGGTCTTCTTCTTTTAGTTTTGTAAAATTAGAAGTTTAGGGGCAGATTCACAACGAGCACGCTTGCTGCTATGTTTTGGTGCGCGCACGGAGAGGAGGTGTTCGGTGCCTTGTGGATGATGGCTTGAACCCCGGGAAGGCACTGATGGAACTGGCAACCTAGAAGGTGATTTTGAGCAGCGCCTTGGTGAGACAGAGCTCCCTAAAAACCCTAGGATGATGGCCTTGGTTCACCCGGCGGCTCGGGTGGAACCCTTAGAACATCCACAATCATCCTTATTTACTTTATGATTTTATTTATTGCTTTTGCTTCAAATATTGATAGCTTAGATAATTATAATTGCATGAAGAAACCCTCCAATAATAATATCGGTCACGCCTTCCAGCGTTATGAGGGACAAGTGTGTCTATTGTCACAACGGGTTTGTTGTGCACACACAAGGCCATTTGTGCTAATAGACACGTTGCTCCTCATATGGCACATATCCCTTTTGTGTCTCTGCTACCGGCTTGAACATGACTTACCTTGTTGAGCTACATGCAAGGAAGTCTATCAATGAGGGCTTGCCACTTCCAAACCGGAGGATATTATGCAATCACGAAAATTAGTGGGATACATAATTAATTAAAAGACCTCAATAAACATGCATGTAAAATATCTGCTCATTCAAGTCTTTATTTTCTTTGTAGCATATCATGTCACCTTTACTATCGTTAGATTGCTTCATCGATTAAAATAAATTAACTAGACCAAATTACGTCGAGTGGATGCGAAATTTGAGGATCATCCTCATTTATGAGAATTTGTCTCACATTATTGATGCTCCGGGACCGATGTCACCCCTTGGGTAAGGCGATTACAGCGAATAAGAGAGAACAGCTTATGAGAAGCTGCAAGAAATTTGGAGTGAAGATAACACCACTGTTCAATACACAATGCTAGCATCCATGTCAAATGAGTTGCAAAAGTAGTATGAACATTTGGATACCGAAGCTATCCACGATCATCTCAAGTTGTTTTTATGGTGAGCATATGAGGACAGCTAGGTACAAGCTATCTAAACAACTCTTCCATCCAAAATGGAGGATAACACTCTTGTTAAGACCCATATCCTCAAACTAATCTATTTGATTGAGTAGTTAGAGAGGTTGGGGTTCTCCATGGACTGGGAACTAAGTCAGGACTTAGTACTCTAATCCCTCCCGGATTCATTTTCACAGTTTGTTAATAACTTCCTCATAAACAAGCAAGACGTCTCGCTTCTCGAGCTCCTTAATATGCTGAATACTACTGAGTCACACCTTATAAAGAGTAAGGACATAATTTTGTTAGTGGGAGATGCCTCTAAGGCAAAGTTATACTATGTTAAGAACAAAGTGAAAAAGAAACCCAAGAGAAATATCTAAACAAGGTTGTGAAAAGTTCTTTAAAAGGCAATAGTTGTCGCATGAACCATTCTGATGATTGTATCCGACTGGACACATCTCAATTGGTTTAATGGTTTTGAATATTAATGATAAATATTTAAAAAATGCACAAAGATAAAACTAACCTCACCTCCTTCTGGCTTTTATGACTTTGGGCATTTCTGAACTGCAGTAAGAACTAGAGAAGTGTGTCTCAAGGATATTCTGATCGAGTCTTTGTTCACCAGAATTGGCTCGCTGAGTTGATTAGAGTTGGGCAACATAGGTGTATGCAGGCCGATAACAACTCAAGCCAGAAAAGGACACTCCTATGATATGATTAGGCGCGAGTACATCCACCTGTCTGGACACAAACCTGATACCTTTGAATCATTTAAGGAGTATGAAGGTGAACTTAAAGAAACAAATTGAAAAAAGTATTATAAACCTTCAATTGGATCGAGGCAGAGAATACTTATCCACTAGGTTTGTGAATTATCTCGAAGACAATAAGATTGTCTCTTTATGGACCCCTAACACAGTGGTGTGTCTGAAAGGGGGAATCACACCTTATTGGATATGATGTGATCCATACGTAGCTTCCAATCTATTTTCAAGGGATAAGCTATTATAGCGGCCATAATTTTGTTTGTCTCTCATACACCATATAAAATATGGAATAGCAAGAAACTGAATCTGAGACCTCTCATGATTTGGGGTTGCCTAGTGTATGACAAACTTGACCAGGTGCAAATGTTGAGGCATACCCTAAAAAGTGTTTTGGATATCAAGTTCTCCAAACTGAACAAAAGAAGTTTTGTTATCACTGTTTGAGAAAAGGAGTTTGTCGAGGAAACTGAGAGTGGAAGATATTTTGAACTTGGTAAAGTTCGGCAACGACGGATAAAATCGCAACAACTAGTGGAAAGTTCACAGGTTAAACCAATCCATGTAATTATTACTTCCCAACACTCTTCTACAAGACTACGTAGACTGCCTGAGTGATGATATCTAGCCATAGGTTATGACCTAGATTCAGGCAATCCGCGATCTCTTAATGGTCAAATGTCTTGACACTATGCGGTGGCATTATGCAAATCCAATCTGGACACAAACCAAGTACGAACTTTGGTGGACCGGCTTAAAAAGAATAACTCCTATCGGGTGCAGGTGGATCTTTAGGAAAGATCTGAGCAGTTGGCAAGGTGTGGACCTATAAGACCAAACTAGCTGTGAATGAGATCAAACCCAGACAATAGGTTGTCTGCAATAAAACATTCTCACTAGTTGCAATGCTCAAGTCCATCAGGATATTTCTAGCAATCAGTGCGTACTATGAATACGAGATCTGGCTAGAGGGTGTCTAAACTGTGTTCTTCCATTATAAAGAAGTCTATATGATATAGCCAGAGGAGTTTGTATCCTCGGTTGGATCGAGTAAGGTATGCGAGGTTGGACCGAGTAAGGTATGTGAGGTGCAGAGGTCCATTTATGGACTATAGCTAGTATCAAAGAGTTGAAACATCTATTTGGATGAGATAGTCAAAAGGGTTTTGATTTTATCAAAAATGTGGATGAACCTTGTGTAGACAATGTGTTTAGTGGGAGTGTAGTCATATTGAATGACATACATGTGGGAAAAGCGTTCTCATGTTCCAATTATTTCCCATATTGATTCTCTATGGTACATTTGGGAAAAGCCTGCTATATGCTTGACATTAGGATCTATGTGGATAGGTTTGAAAAGGATACCTGGTTACCCCAGCCCATGTATGTTGATACAGTGCTGAAAGAGTTTTAGCATCAAAGGCAGTAAAAGAGGTTACTTGTCTAATTGCATTAGTCTTTCTAAGATGATGTCTGCTAAGACACCTGAGGAGAGAGAAAAGATGAGACATATCTATTATGCTTCGACAGTGGGATCCATCATACGATGCTTTGCACTTAGCTTGTTATTGCTTATACCTTAGAGGTATCTAGTAGATTTCGAGCAAAACCATGGAGAATAACATTGAAAAGCAATGGAGAACTCTCTCAAGTACTTAAGAAGGATGAGAGACATTTTATACGACAATGAAACCATATGATGGTATAAGGATACCTTTAATGGTGGTGCAATAAGAAGGAAAGTGTTCCTAGCTGGGTATCGTAACCGGAAAGGTGACTAAGGCTTTATGCTTTGCTACTTACTCTGCTGCTTATGATAGCATCGGATAAAGGAGTTTTTCATTCAGTGGGAGTTGTTCCTGAGGTTGCCAGTTCCGCAATGGTATTGTGTGACAATACTAGGAGTGTTGCTCAAAGTTAAGGAACTAAGATCCCATGAAGATCATTGCTTTTCTTAAAAGGTGGTATCACCTCATCGTTGGAAAGAGGTGATGACTGAAAGACATTAATGTAGATTAAACTTATTACCACGACAGCAGATTCGATCGCCACTGAAATTTGGTATACAGATACTAGGATGATTGGCTAAAGTGCATGTGGGAGATTCAGAGGAATAGTGCCCTTGATCCAATCACATGTCGATGTGTTTAGGGACTATTCAAGGGTAATCAACTTAATGAGGCAACTTTTTGATCATATGTTGCATCTTTATTCATAAGTATTGTGATGAACCCCGTGATGAGATTATGTCAGTGAGACTTGGAATCCAGATGCCCATGTTCTAAATGTTTCTAGCCATAGGATCACCAATTAGGGGATCGGTGATTTTGGATAAATAGTACACTTGGTACATGCCCTACACGATAGGGGTAGCTAATCTCACAGTTACCTATGAGCTGTCCTTAATGTAGTGCAAGTGCTCATTAGGGAATGATTTCACTTAACCAACTTGCACGAGGAACACAAAATGGAATCCATACATGAGTTTCAATAGGATGTTCCTCGTGTGATAGTAGGTGCAAGCAGTCCTTGGAACTAAGGTTGTCATGGTTACCTCGTGAGTGATGACCCATTGCTTTGGTTCTATCCCTACGTGGCCTTAAGTGTCATGTGCCAGGTATTATTGGGCATGGGGAAGCATTCATGGAGGTTGGTGAGCAACCAACATGGAATCAGTTACACCTAATGAGAGATAATGTCCTATCTGTCCCTGCAAGTGTTGACTCGGGAATCTCTGGCCAGAGTAGATATGAAAGTCAGGAAGATGTTTTTGACATTTCATAATTGAGACGACATCTTGGCGGGTGAAATACATATGAATCAGTATTAGGGTTTGACACTTCTTCAATAACCCAATCGCATTCAGGACATTGTAATTGAGTGACTAAGTTGCACGGTAACTAATCAACAAAGGGTGTTCGATCCCTATAGATTGAACCTCACACTTTCCTGGTAGTCAGACAGATTGCTAGACAACAATCTTGACTTGTTAGTGGAGTCTCTCACGACCACACTAAAGGAGTCTCTCACGACCACACTTGTGAGTGGAGTCTCTCACGGCCCAATGGGTCACACACGACAGGTTAACCTTGTGACGAACCTTATGAGATAAAGTCCGAATACGGCCCTATATGTCTACTAGCATGGACATGCTGCAACTCGATTACGAATCTCGTTTACGGAGATGATAGGAAAGATGTTTCCTATAGGAACGAATGCACGAGGAAGGAGTTTCTCAGTAACCCTAAATTGTAGGGATTGGCACATGATAATATTTTATGTAGTTGATTAAATTTAATTATGAATTAATTATTTAATCAACTACTTGACCGAGAATGTATTTAATTATGAACTTAATATAATTTGATTTTGAATCAAATATACATGGTAGGAAAATTAGTTTCAAACCATCAGCCTGACTAATTAATTGGGGATTAATTTATTTGGATAAATCCTAATTAATAAGAATTTGATTTATGGAGATAACTCATAAAATTAATAGATATATGATTTACGAGGATAAATCATAATTCTATTAATTAATAGAAAATCGAATGATTTAGATAAACCTCTTTCGTATTGTTTAGGGGAGCGATTTATTTAGTTAATTATCATTCTTGTTTATAGGCTCTTAATTTATGAAGATAAATTAAAGTTTATATTTAATTAGATTTAATTAATTTGTAATTAATTATAAAGCCAATAAAATATAATTATTTTTTTAGGCAAATCCCATACTCTTGTAGTCCTCCCCCCTTCTATATATAGTGGTCGAACACCCAATAGGGAGGGGTTGGTTAATTAGTTCTTCATCTTCTTGGAGAAGATTAAGGACTTCATTCTTTAGAGGCTTCTTGAAGAGAAAGGCTCCAAATAACTCCTCCTCCTCTCCATTGGGGGCCGACCATCTACATCTTCCTTCCTAGGTTTTTGTGAAGCCAAATTGAAGGTGTTCTCTTCTTGGGTGTGCCACAGTCTTCATTTTCTTGGAGGATTTCAAGAGGATAACAAGCTATCTTTACCTCTTCTCTTTTGTTTCGGTATTTTGTCATCCTCTCTCCTTCCCTCTTTGGTGCCCGATTCTTGGTGGAAGGGCTGACATTGCCTTGGTGGATTTTGGGATTGAGAAAGCTTCTCCGTTGAGACAAAATGGGCCCCGGTGTTCGCTGCCCCTATTGTTGCGAGGTACTTGGTTGTAATATCCTAGATATTAAATCTAATTTTCATTTATTGTGTGTGTGTGCCATCTTAGCGGACTAGTTCGAGGTCGAGCCGAGTCAACTCATGGTCCGGTGCGAGCTTGCGAGCTCGGATAAGTAGAAATATGTCTTATAGAAATTTTTGCTTGCGTAGATAATTTTTTTTAATTTTGTATGCATGATTGTTTAATTATGTCATATATGGATGTGTATGTGTTGGGTGTTTACGTGGAGCTTGGGATTAATTTAGGTTTAATTAAGCTTAGTGGGTTAGCGGGTCAGGAAGTTAGTGAGTAAAGGATCCGGGTTGAGGCGGATGCGGATTGAAAGAGGTGGGAAGAGTTATAAATCCCCCCTTAGGGCTTGCGGCTCCCTATTGGAGCCGCACAAGCTAGTTGAGGAAAAGAGAGGAGCCACCAACCGCCCCTCCCTTCCTCTCTCTTGGAGCCGCCAAGCCTAGCCGCCTGGAGCCAGCCGCCGAGTTCTTCCCTTCTCCTTCCTTTCCTCATTCATTCCCTTTGGAGCCGAGCCAAGAGGAGCCGCCGAGCCAGCCCCTCTTTTCCCTCTCTTCCTCTTTCTTCAAGCCAACGGCTTGAGGAGGAGCCGTCACCCCCTCTTCCCCTTCTTAAGTCGAGCCGCCATCTTTTGAAGCCAATTTCGAGGGCCGTCATCCGGGATTTCTCCTCTCATCATCGTTCCTATTCGGGTGAGTGGTTTTACCCCTCTTTCTCAGGTTTCTTCGAGTTCTTCAAGCCATTCTTGAAGGCTATGTTGATTTTGATTTTTTTTCGACGATCTCACGAATTCTCGTTGTTCTTTTTGTGTGTCGTGTTTGAGGAGGCCCTAAGCCCTCCCCTATGGGGCTCGGCAACCCTAGGGTTACCCTAGAGGTGCTCGGCCGAGGTGGAGAGAAGAGGTGCCCTCAAAGTGTTCGATGAAATGCCTATGTGAAGGGTTAGGTATTCTTGGCTTCTATAAATCAATTTGTTCTTCAATCTTGTAAATGTAAATGCATGCTAGTTATTAAAATTTTAATTTTTGATAAATATATCATGTGTTTCTAGGATGGGTTTGAATTTGAAGGCATGAGGTTCTTGAATCTAAATTCTTGATATGAGTGCTTGATCTTAAAGGTTGATTCTTGATTATAGATAATTGTAGTACTTGATAATATTTTTAAACAAATATGATTTTTGTGAGATTTATCCCAATGCTATAATTCTGATATGTTGGTGAATTAACGATTTAATATCTGTAAATTTTTGGATTTATTTTCATGCTATGCTGAAAATTTAATGTTGCTGGAATTTCATGCTGAGATGATGAATCTGTGCTGTTTTTGAATTGCTTGTTCTGGTGTCTGTAATTTACTGAGCATAGTCGTGTAACCTATCGTTTTGATCAGAAAATATAGTTTGGAAACATAGGTCACATTCTGGAGACGGTATTCAGGTTAGATACATAAATTTCGGGCATAACAATAAGCTAACACAAAACCCTAAAACAAAACCCTAATCTTGGTGATTTAAATTTTAATTGCATCATTAAAAATGGGCAAAGGGGTAGTATAATCTGTTATGAACCAAGAAGTAAAGTTTATGCATGAAATAAAATCACACAGGTGTATGACATTACGGATCTCGGAGTTGGGGTCGCGTATGGGAGTGTTGAGACGCTTTCCAATAAGGACACCCCTAAGATACCGTAGGAGAGACTTGACTTAGGTCATGTTGTTCCATGTCTTTATGAATGGCGGAGAGGCTCATTGAGGAGCCGGATTGCGAGCTAGGCCTGGGAGGTTGGATGGCTAATTCCCAACCTATGGAACAAATTCGGATGAGTTAAACCCGATTGTTCTGGTTTGGCCTCGTGGGATAAGTTTGGATGGCCTACCCGATTATCCCTGAGGTGGTTTTAAGGAATAAGTTCGGAGGGCCTATCCGATTATTCATGTGATATCTTAAAGGGGTAAGTTCTGAGGGTCTACCCGATTACTCCTGTGATATCAAAAAGGGGCAAGTTCCGATTGGCGAATCCCGATTGTCCCTTCGCGTCTCATGGAGCAAGTTCGGAGGGCTTTCCCGATTGCTCTAGAGTTTCTTATACTAGGATAAGTTCGGAGGGCCTTCCCGATTATCCGAGTATGTGTTGTTGCCTTAGGTCATGGTAGGCTTAGGCTTGCTGATCTTCACCGTTTGAGTGTTGGCTGCTTTCGGGCAGGTGGTGGCCAAATGGCCTATTAGCTGGTCACTTTCTTGTGACCTTTTCCTGCTTGAGTCAGGAGATTTACTTTATGCATCCTATTTATTATTGTATTTGTCTGGGTTGGTAGAACCACTCACTGAGTTCTTTTGAACTCACCCGTTGTCGTTGTTTTGTTTTGCAGAGCCTGACCGGTGAGGTGGGCAGGAGCACTTGGCGCAGCTAGAGGGCAGAGGAGCTACATTGATCTCAAAGCAGTCCTAGTTTAGGGTCGTAGTCGAGTTTTGGTAGTTAGTCGTGCACTTATTTTTCTGTGTTTTGGAGTTGTAGTCCCTTTGGGGACATTTATGTCTTTATTTTAGATTTCATTGTAATTGAACAATTGAACTTGTTTTGTTATTTTCGCACCTTATTATTTTGCGAAAATTACTTATAATGATTTCTGGTTTGGTTTTCCATTTGAAATAAAACTCGTTATTTCTTTTCCGCTATGTTTTGTTGTTCAGTTTGTATGTGCAAGGTTTAGCCTACGGGATATAGGCATGTATACCTTGGCCGGTCCTGAGTTGGGGCATGACATTGGTGTGGAATATTGTTGGAGGACGTGCACGTGTGTGTCTCAAGTAGGATCAGTCATACCAATCGTGGTTTGAGGTATATAATCTCCTTCTTCTCCGATGTTGAATTCCTTATTATTGCTAAAGTAGATCGTTGTCTTCGGGATGGTTTGAATTTTCCGTTGCGTTTTCAATCCCACCCTAACAAGAGGGGGGGTGAATAGTGTGTTAGATAAACTTTTCGCCTAATTTTGATTTTATCTAATTCAATCGTTTCTTATATGTCACACGCCAAATGAGGGTAGTGTGACCGGCCAAGGCCTACATCCTACCCTGTAGCCTACTGTCTACACTGACATAAAGAAACTAGAACATGTCGACAAAAGAAATCTCAACACAAGCTTTATTAAAAGTTTTCAAAGTTCAAAATTTTAGGGCCTGTTTGGTTAGCGAAACCAAGTCTGTTTTCATGGTTTCAGTTTCACTGAAACCAGAATTGCTTACGAAAACGTGTTTGGTTTAATGTTTTCGTGAAACTGAATCGAAACCAGAATGAAAACGAAACCAGTTTTCTTAATAAAAATGAAAACAACAGAATGTTGTTTTCTGAGGTTTCGAGACTGTCGGTTTCGTTATCAAAATGCTGTGACAACTTTGTAATTATAAATATTTTTTTATAAAATTAATGTTTTCAAACAAAAGAAGAAAACCAACATCAGAACAACTAAACGTCTCAAGAATCAAAGTTTTACAAACTTTTTCCAAAATACAACTGTCAGTGCAGAAGAAAAAACAACTACTAGAAACACTAGACTATGACTCATGGACGCCACTACGAGATATGGCAACACCTCCCGCCCACCAGCTGCACAATGTCGACAGGTCACAATCACTGCTCATGCTCTGCAAAAACAAAGAAACAAACAATGAGTCCACTTGGGACTCAGTGAGCGGTTCTAGCGAACCTCCACATAATCCTCAGTTAATCATGCATGACATATAAGGCAACATAATGTATATTCAGGAAGGTAATCTACTTTCAATGTGACTACTAACCCCATGGGTCATTCTGTATAAACCGAATATGTGAAAATCTGCTGTCTCGGCCTATCAATGTCCGAACCTTCGGCATCCAGCCCTTGGGCCTACTTATGGTAATAAAAATCCCAGCTACAGCCAGCCCTACCATACAGGGTAGAATCATACTAGCCGTCGGCCACATCATATCAAGATGTAAACAAGCAATCCTGGGCCATCGACTAGGATGGTCCACTAGTCTCCGGACACCGTCTGGGGTAAGGATAGCTAGTCCCACCCAACTGGGGTCTGACACCTAGCAGGCCCGCTGGTGCACCTTAAGACCGAAACACTGGCCGAGCTAAGCATTGGTCATTTCCGACCTCCACGCTTCTCGGCGGACCATCTCAAGCACATCACACAATCAATGTCCTAGGTTTCCTAAATGTTTGCTAGAAGTTATATCATCTCCTAGCTAAGTTTCCATTTATGTTGAGCATCTCGCATCGTCCTACATGTTATCTAACATTATACACTACCTTGGGTGAGGAATTCCATGTACCGACCTTGGAATTCCGCCCATGAACATTTTAGGACAGGATGTGTAATCTAAAGAAAAGTAAGCATACTTTACAACATCTACTATATATAGCCACAATATTCATACATAACAACTATACACTACCTTTAGAATTAAGCTCAATAAGAAACAATTTATCTAGCATGGAAAGGTAGCAATGAATTCAATAATGCATGAGATACTAAGCATGGTAAACTAATTCATCATTTCAAAATTTAAAGATTTAATGAGCTAAGGATGGTCATTAAGCTAGCATTCCTACAATCTCATAAATCAATAAATTTACTTACTATGGTTGGTGTTCTTCCTAAGTATCATGGAAGTTTCCATCTAAAGCTCACCCTTTTCCTCTCCCTAGGCTTGGCCGAGCCTTGAGCAAGGTGAACCTTGCTCGGCCATGCCTCTTAGGGTAGAAAAGGGAAAAAATAATTTAGCTACGACCCAAATTCTTCATCTCCGATATATCTCAAATTCATGTGGACTGATTTTGGCAAGACCTATCCCCTTTCCCCATGATTTGGCAGCCCTAGATTGGAGAAAACGACGAGAAAACAAAATGATCCGGCAAGTATTGATACAAGAATCATGTATATACAACTACGGAAAATCAATTCGTAGGAAAATCGTGAGAAAACACGATCGTATCACCACTAAGGGTTCACCTCCCGGCCTCCCCCATTTCTTCAAATCCAACCACTCACCTTGATTGAGGAGGATGGAAGATCGCATGATGACAACATTGAAATTTTTTCCGGCGACGGCGCAAAATCCCAAATTGACCAAAATCCCCCTCCTCCTTGCTTCTTCTCCCCTCTCTCCTAGGCGCTACCTTGTGCGATTCAAAGATGAGTCGCACGGCACAAGGATGAGGGGTTTTAATCCCTCATCAAACCTTCCTTAATGGCCGTAGACTCTTAATCATGACTCAACTAAACCTGAGCTCGACTTGCGTTCCGACTCTTCCCGCAACACGAGTCCACTTAAACTCGATTAAAGTATAAATTCATAAAAGGAAAGAGTCATTTGCCCAATTTAATTGCATACATCATTAGTCGAGTCATAAGTTTTCACTCCAGGCGATCCTGAGTCTTGACTCGACTATCTCCGGGTCCGGCGCGCTGCACCAAAATAGATTTTTATATTAGGAAATTTTTCCCGGGTCTTACATTATAACTTATGCAATACACTAATTCGAATAGCAAGCGGAAGCAATAAATAAGGCAATTAAACACAACCAAGAAAGCAATGTGCGGAAATAAGTAAATGTAGAAATTAAGACGCAATCATAATAGGCAATGTAAACACGATCGATTTATTTTGGCCCCAATGCCTACTCCACTACCTAAGCACACCGCTTAGGATTTCCAAACTAGTTATACTAGATTAATTAGTTTCCTTACAAAGAGGAATTTACACATGAGAATCTCCGCTCTCAAACCGAAGGCACTTCCACACCCGAAAGTATTCCGCCTTCCTACCGAGAGTGCTCTCCCACCTCAACCTAAGGACAACTCAACTAATTCAAGTCAACTACGTTTACACCGGTGGATTTAAGCCTTAACACTAAGGCAACCACCAACTCAATCAACCTAGCACTCTAGGTTTACACACTCAAGAAATACAATGAAATTAACAATAAAATACAACACTAAATGGAGCAATAAATCAAAAAATAAATACTTAGCTCCAAAAGAAATGCCCTAGTCCTCTTGATGCCCCAAGATGATGAATTGATGAAGCTTGAAGGCAAGATCAAGAATGTGTGGATCAAGGCTAGGGTTTCTGCAAGATTGGCTAATTGAAAGCTTAGAACGTGTAAAAGATGTCTCATATAGGCTCAAAAGTACTCATGGCTTGTATTTATAAGCCATGAAGAGAAAGCAAGCAAATAGCCATCCCAACGGGCATTTTTCTGCCGCTTGGCGCCGCCCGATCGCTGGGTCGGTCGCCGGTCGACCGACAAAGGGACCAGCCCATCGACCGGAGCCCTCTGTGCTTTCTAGGCTCCTTTCGGTCGACTAGCCTATCGACTGGCCGTACAGCACCGATACTCTACCTTTTGCACCTGTACTCTAAATTGAGTTTCAACCGGGTTCTTTCTTCGGTATGGGTTTCGAATTACGAGTTTTGTTCTTTAAGGGTCTTTGCATCTTAATGAGGATTTTATAATTTATCTAGACACCAAAACTTAGACTCTATCTTCCTAATGAATCCGAGCACGTCAACCAACGTCCTTTCGATTTTTTGATTTCTCCGATATTTTCGATCACGGACGTCGATTGCTAACCGACTTGGAACTTGAAAGTATTTCTTAATGAAAATATTAGTTCAATGTTTGTTATCATCAAAACCAAGATTAACACCAAGGTTGAAAACCTTTGGCCAACAATGTTCGAACATAAGATTTTTGGATCGAGAATCTGTCACAATGCATCTATATACAAAAGGATTCACAACAAGATATTTTGTATGGAATTGTCACTGGGAGTCACGTGAAGTCGGGACGTCGAGAAATCCTGTTGTCCATACTCATGGTGAATCTTCTAGTGTCGTTGTTTCTTTTTCCAATCCACCTGATCCTTATATAACAATGATTCTAGATAGTCTTGGTCGTCGATTCCATTTAAATGATAATGTTGAGTCAGTTACTGAGATGTCAGTGCCACCAGATACTACGACAGTTCAAGTCACTGAAGAACAACTTGCGATACATATTGAATTGCTGAATAAGGAGGCTGTAGAATTTTATGAGATGTTGAAAGCTGCGACTGAACCTTTGTATGATAATTTTCCTAAATATACAAGATTTTCGGCAATGACGCAACTCCTAAACATCAAGTCCGATTGTAATATCGGCGGGGTTGCATTTGATTGGATTACAGGCGTTATCAATGGAATGCTACCTCCAGATAACAAGTTTGAGCCAACTTTTTATCAGCGAGGATCGTCATGACTTGTAGCGTGTTATAACAGTTATTTTGTTAATGGATATAAATTTCACACACTTGAATATTGATCTATAAAGAAGACTATGAATGTCGAGGTCTGCATCAAAGGGACAACGTATGTTGAATGTGATGTTGACTTTTACGGACTATTGGAAGAAGTCATAGAATTACAATTTTTCGAATGGAAATTAGTTGCCCTTTTTAAATATCATTGGTTTGATACAAGCGATAGGGGCATGGGAGTTCATCCAAAGTATAAACTTTTCGAGGTCAATTACAAATCGAAATTGGCTTCAATGAGCCATTTATATTAGCATCTCAAGCTGAACAACTATATAATAAGCAGTATCCATCTTGAAAGAAAGATAGGGCAGATTGACGTGTAATCTGTAAGACTAAAGCTAGAGGAAAAATTGACCCGGTAGCTGGAGAGAATGAGCCGACAAATGACTTCTATCTAGAAGAGGATCCTTCCGAAGTGGAGCGAGTTAGTCCAATACTCGAGGATGATAACATAGAGTTAGTTCAATTGGAAGTACAATATATTGATAATGACAATAATGAAGTTGAGGAAGGACATAATGATGATGAGAGAGAAGAAGAAGAATTTGAAGATTCCGATACAGAAGGACATGAAGAAGAGTATTACACAGATGATGATAATGATGATGACGATTAATTGTAAATGTGAAATATATCTTCAATTATTAAATCTATCTATTAATCTAATTATATTCATATTTGACTGCTATGGTTCGAAAAGTATGTGCCCGAGGAGGCATTCCTCGCAGGACTACCCCCTAACGATTGTCACCTGTCACCCATGTATCCACCGTCCCTTCGTCTACACACACCATCCCCCAGGCTTTAGCCATCGTCGACCCTTCGTCGACACCCACCGATATCCCCTCGCATGTATCCACTGTCCTTTCACTAACACCTACTATTCCCCCACCTCCGTCCACCATGCCCCCACCTTCGGCCACCATCCCCCCACCTCCGGTCACCATCTTCCCACCTGATTTGGCCACCATCCACCCACCTGATCTGACCACCATCCCTTCAGTCGATCCAAGCACATGGACATCGAGACGTAGGCCATGAGGACCTAATAGAATTCTCCCTCCGACGCCCGAGGGAGAGTCGCGTAGACTAGTTAGTGTGCGTGGAAGAAGATAAGTAGATGCATTAATTATTCCTTATAATTTATTTGTCACAAGTCACTTCAGGACTTGATATGGTCACTTGGAGTTCCTAGTGATATCCTTTGGGTTGACTAATGCGCCTGCATCCTTTATGGATTTGATGAACCGGGTGTTAAAGGAGTACCTGGACAGATTTGTGACAGTCTTTATTGACGACATCCTGGTTTACTCCTAGAGTAGGGAGGAGCACTCCGAGCATTTGAGGATGGTCCTAGAGACCCTTCGGTAACATCGGTTGTATGCCAAGTTCTCCAAGTGTGAATTCTGGTTGGAGAGCGTAGGGTTCCTAGACCATATGGTGTCGAAAGAAGGGGTGAGAGTGGAACTCGTGAAGGTGGAGGCCGTATAGAACTAGAGGTGGACAATCACTGTGACCGAGATCCGTAGTTTTCTGGGGTTGGCTGGGTATTACATAAAATTCGGGGAAAATTTCTCTAAGATTATGGCTCCATTTACTCGCTTGACCCAGAAAAGGTCAAGTTTGTTTGGGACGACAAGTGTGAGGAGAGCTTTCAGAAGCTCCAAGATTGCTTGACGACAGCGCTAGTGTTGGTCGTACCCTCAGGTTCGGGAGGGTTTGTGGTTTACTGTGATGCCTCTCGGGTAGGCATGGGCTATGTTCTAATGCAGTATAGCAAGGTGATAGCTTATGTGTCTCTTCACTTGAGGTTCATGAGAAGAAATACCTGACGCATGACCTAGAGCTGGCAACATTGGTTTTTGCTTTGAAGGTGTGGCGCCATTACATTTGTACGGCAAGGCCTGTGAGATGTACACTGATCACAAGAGCCTCCAGTATTTGCTTACCCAGAAGGAACTGAACCTAAGGCAGAGATGGTGGCTTGAGCTCCTGAAGGACTATGACTGCACCATCATGTACCATCCCAGAAGGCAAATGTGGTGGCAAATGCTTGAGCAAAAAATCCTTGGGCAGTTTGGCCCACTTGGCGGTCAGGAAGAGACCGCTAGCTCGAGATTTGGCCCTGTGCTTAGATGGCGAGACAATTTTGACCGTATCAGATTCAGAGGCTTTGTTGGCACACCTACGAGTACAGTCCAGTCTGGTAGATACATTGCGGACCTCGTAGGATCAGGACGCCTTTTGTTCCTTGACTAAGGATCTGCTAGTCAGAAGAGGCGACGTTGATGATGGCTACAGAATTGACTCTGAGGGTGTCTTGAGATTCAGAGATCGGATTGTGGTGCGGACATGGCAGAGGTTCGTAGACATGTAATAGAGATGGGCCACCGTTCCACTTACACGATGCATCCAGGGGCCACCAAGATGTACCAAGATCTGAGGCAACATTACTAGTGGAAAGGGATGAAAAGAGAGGTATCCGAGTGTGTCTAAGTGTTTGTTCTGCCAACAGGTAATGGCCGAACACTTGAAGCCTGCATGGTTGCTTCAGAACTTGGAGGTGCCCGAGTGGAAATGAGAGAAGATCACCATGGACTTTATGATCGGGCTACTAAGGTCTAGAGGGGGCAACGACTCTATTTGGGTCGTAGTCGATCGGATGACTAAGATCGCACACTTTATACCGATCAAGATGACCTTTTCAGTTGAGCAGTACGCTAGATTGTTTCTAGACCAGATTGTGGCATATAATGGTATTCCTGTTATGATAATCTCGGGTCGGGGTATTCCTGTTATAATCAATCTCCAAGTGTTTTGTTCTTTCATGGAATACATAATTTGCTGTATAAAGGCACTGGATTCTTCACCACAATACTGATTTCATTCTACAATCTGGTGACCCAAATTATTTCAGCAGTTGCCCCAGATAAAGCTCTTGATTCACTTTCTGTACTTGACCTACTAACTGTGCTTTATTTTTTGCATTTCCAGATAACTAATGTTGCACCAAACTTCACCAAATACTAATATGCAAGTCATTCCACAACTTCCCCAGTCAACATCACTATATCCTGTCACCAAATAAGGATTATCTACAGGGTAAAAGAGGCCCAAATCAGGTTCCTTTTTCAAATATTTTAGTATCCTTATTGCTGCCATGAAATGTAATACCCGCGAAATTTATTAAATTTTGTGTATTGGCTTCAGCGGGATGAGCGCGATGCATAACGACGCGTGCATAGTTAATCGCAGTTGGGCGTAAATTGAGGTGAGACCCTTGCTCAACCTAAATTACTTAAATTATAATTAAATTTGTGTCAAGTTCGAGTTGGGCTCGAGCCGAGTCCGAGAGTGCAATCAGAGATCGAATCCAACTCGTTTTGAGAAAGTTTGGTCAAGTTAAGTGATGAGGGGCAAATTGATCATTTGTGCAAAAAAAAATAATTAGAGTCACTTGAGGCGTACGGCTCCAAGGAAGAGCGATACGCTACCCAATGAGGCGAGAGGGAGAGGGTTGATCCGGAGAAGAAATCGGTCGGAGATCGGAGCCTTGCAGGATTGGATTCGACGCAGTTCTTCTTCATCGTCTTCCTTGTCCTTATCCCAATCCTAGGTGAGTAGTTTTGGGGCTAATTTTCATTGGGATTAATGGATTTTGTAGAGAAGAAGATTCTGGGTTTTTCTTTGAAATTTGTTGTTTCGATCAGTTTTGATTCGGTAATCATGATTCAATAATCTCTACCTGTTGAGTCCTTTGGTGTATGTTCTTGTGAAGTGAGGACCGATTTGTGGAGAATATAATATCCACACATGTGTTTCTTTAAAATGTTGACTTCTTTGGTTCTACGAACGTGTACGGAACCTCATGTACATCATAGATTTACTGCAATAGCAACAAATCTTACTAAGTGCTTATGTGTTAGTGCAAATTTCTGAACCTGGGTGCAGTAGTTTTCTATGGACACGAAAGAAATAAATGAGTGGAAATTTATCTACAACACAATTAGGCTATAGAAACACATAATTAGAGACTAATTAGAGTTTTTGTTTCTAATTCTTCCCATTAGAAACTAATAAAGAATATGTCTCAATAGTTAATTTTATTTGTCTCTAATACTTCACTTTTAGATGTTAATTGTTAATTAGTCCCTTTATGATATGTATTATTTGCCTCTATTGTATTGAATAAAAATATTTTTTATATTTAAATTTAAATAATAATAATAATAATAATATTTAAACGTAATATTTAACTTAAATGATAAATTTACCATTACAATAAATATAACATAATATTTCACATAATTTTAATTTTAATTTTAATTTTTAAATCATAAATTTAACTTAAATAATAAATTTATCTATACATTTTTTACTTTTGATTAGTTAAATATTATGTCTCTTATTATTTCCATTACATATTAATAATATATAGATAGTCAACACTTGTCCTAGTTAATATTAATCTTACTTTAACTTTAAATGAGGCAATCTTACCCTAACTTTATTTCAATTACATATTAACTGGCAAGTATCAATCTTACCCTAACTTTATTACCCTAACTTTACACGTGGCAAGTATAAATCTCTAATTTATAATCAATTTATTGCCGCTGGTTCTCTCTATTGCCACTTTGTTAGGTTATTTTAAAAAAAAAAATACCCTGTTCCCTGATCTCTCCCTCATTTACACTTAAAACTAAAACCCTACCCTGTTACTTCCCATTGTCTGCGCCTATGTTGACCCCAATCTCTCCCTCCCGTCTCCTATGTTGTCCGCCACTTCCGTGAGACCGTGACTGATCCCAATCTCTCCCTCGGCGGAATCTGGTTCGCGACTCCCCATCTCCATTGTCTACTTCCCATCGCCAGGATTGGATATCCATTCTCCATCTCCACGTCGGCCTACCTGCTTCTCCATCTCCTCGCTGGTATTGAATCTCGCCTTCCCAAGTTTTTCGCTGCTACTTGTTATTGCTAAAAACTCCACATCTTTCAGATCTCCATTCTACTAGTTTTTCGCCTTCCCAAGTTTTTCACCGATATTGATCTCCATTCTAAGTTTCCGCTGCTTCTTCATCTATGGGTTTTGGATATGTTCCTTTCCGCACCTTTTTTATAATTGCATGTGATGCTCCTTTCCTCTTCCATTGCATGAACAAGGTTACAATTAACAGGCAAGTTAATTGTGAGAAGAAGACGTTATTTGAATATTGCTCTTTCTTATTGGCTCATAACATGAATATTCCTCTTTTAAGTATAATATGATAGAAGAATATTGCTTATGTTGTTTTCTATCAATGATTACCTTATTATTAGCAATGCAGCACCTTATTATATTGTCCCTTATTATTAGCATTGCCAGTGCCTTATTATATTTTCCTACTGAGACAACCTTAAATTTCAGGACATTATGAAGGCACTGTTTATTTCTGCACTTATTGTCCTCTTGTTCTTTTGACAATTGTTATCCACAAGAAAAACACTCAGCTGCTAACCAAATTATTTGATTAGGTATTAGAAACCTTCAGTCTTTTATTGTAATGGTAAGAATACTGGATAAGCAGTTGGAGCATAGCAGAAAAGAAGACAAGTGCTAGAACTTTTGCTTTTTAAACTTCATTTGTTGGTAGAAAAAATATGAGATTTTGTTACTCTATGTTAAACAGTTGAAGATTATTAAATGAAGGAAAGAAAAGAAAGTTGATATTAGACATTCATGAAAAGCTGTTAAGACATTAAGAAAATTGATAGTAGACAATCACGAAAACCTGTTAAAACATTTGCCTCTCGTACAACGGTGTACAACGGTACAAGTTACCTTTTACCTGCTTAGTTGCACTGCCATTCTCCTTTGCCATATTAAGTTGATTTTAGATACAGCCAGGGGAATGTCCATGTCAATAAAGCATCTGTCTTAAAATAATCCGTTGGTCCAGGAACTCTATCCAGGTTGTCAAAGTCATTCGAAGCTTTCCTTCATCATCCAATTATTCCTCATGAAATGTGTTGGGAAGTGGTCTAATAAATCATTTACAATGTTGCTTGAGTTACTGAGAGAAGTACTTCCAAAAGGTGATACAATGCCAAATTCTGACTATGAAACCAAGAAGTACATTAGAGAGTTGGGCCTTAGTTATGAGAAAATTGATGCTTGTCCCAACGATTGTATGTTATATTGGAAAGACCATGCCGATGACTCTGAATGCTGCACTTGTGGTGAATCGAGATGAAAAAAGAACTTAGATGGTCAAAAAAAGATGTCGAAGTCCAAATCTCAAAATGTGTCGCAAAAAGTCTTGCGCTATTTTCCACTTAAACAACGACTTCAACGGTTGTTTATGTCATCTAAAATTGTGTCCTTCATGAGGTGGCATGAGGAGTCCCGCACTAAAGATACACTTCTAAGGCATCCAGCAGACTCTCCGGCTTGGAAGAATTTCGATCATCTAAATGGTCATTTTGCGTCAGATCCTTGTAATGTTATGCTCGGCTTAGCTGCTGATGGATTTAACCCATTCAGGACATTAAGTGTTGTACATAGTACATGGCCGATTGTCTTAACACCGTATAATCTACCAACATGGATGTGCATGAAACAATCTTATATGTTTCTAACATTACTGATTCCTGGACCTTCAGCCCCAGGAAATGATATTGACATCTATCTCCAACCCCTAATTGAGGAATTGAAAGATCTTTGGGAGAATGGTGTGGAAACTTACGATGTGTCTAAAAAGGAGAATTTTAATATGCGGGCTACGGTTTTATGGACTATAAGTGATATTCCTGGCTATGCTAATCTGTCAGGCTGAAGTACTAAAGGCCAATTTGCATGTCCTTCTTGTCATAAGTATACTAACTCTAAATGGCTGAAACATGGTAGAAAATTTTGTTATATGGGTCACCGACGTTTCTTGACGCATGGCCATGTGTTTCGGTGCCAGAAAAGATCTTTTGACAATAATCAAGACTGAATTAGAAGGACATGATATTACATATGGCAAAAAGTCTACAAAATTGCCGCTGCCGCATGGTTGGAAGAAGAGAAGCATTTTTTTTTAGTTGCCATACAGGAAAGATAATCTTTTGCGTCACGATCTTGATGTCATGCATATCGAGAAAAATGTTTGTGACAACATACTTGGGACCTTATTAAATATTGGCATCAAGTCAAGAGATAATCTTAATGCTTGTCGGGACTTGCAACTGATAGGTATAAGGCAAGAGCTTCATCCAAACGAGCAAGGCCATCACAGGACTTATATCCCCCCAATAAGGTTCACATTGGATAAGAATCAAAAGAAAATTATATTCAGGATACTAAAAAAGGTTAAGGTTCCAGATGGCTATGCTGCTAACATATCAAGATGTTTAGATATGAAGCAACTCAAAATCTCTAGACTGAAAAGTCACAATTGTCATATTCTAATGCATCAATTGGTCCCATTAGCGATCAAAAAAGTGTTGCCGAAGGAAATCAGTATTCCCATACTTGAGTTAAGTTCATTCTTCAGGCAGTTGTGTTCAAAAGTTTGTCGTGTACAGGACCTTGATCAATTGGAAAGAAGAGTTGCATTGACACTCTGCCAGTTGGAACGAAATTTTCCCCCATCATTTTTTGACGTGATGCTTCATTTGGTTATACATTTAGCAGCAGAGGTGAAAATGGGCGGGCCAGTCCAATATCGTTGGATGTATTTTGTTGAAAGGTACATAGAAGTTATTTGATTTTCTTTTATAGACCACATAACTCCTCACTTTCATTTAAAAATAATTAAAATAAATTTGTAGGTTCTTACTTACTTTGAAGAGTTACATGCGAAATAGAAGTCAGCCGGAAGAATCTATAGCTGAGGGCTACATAGCTGAAGAGTGCGCAACATTTTGCTCGAGATATTTTGATAATATTGAGACAAAACTTAATCGTTGAGCGAGGAATGATGATGAATGTGGGGCTGACCCGACAGTTTCTTCTAGTATTTTTCCAAGGATTGGTCGAGCACTAGATGAAGGGGAATTTTTCACAATGGATAACGATATGTTATCTAAGGCACATCAATATATATTAAATAACTGTGATGAGGTGAAGCCTTTCATCGAGTACGTTCTAATATAATATCTAGAGCTACAAAATTCATTTATGGAATGAATCATTTTTGCAACTTACTGTAGTACTATTATTTGCAGGAGACATCTTTCTCTAATGAACTGCCTATATCCTTGTGCTTCTCCTCGTTTCATCAAAAATAAACATAATGAAAAATTTCCTAGTTGGTTTGCAGAAGAAGTAAGTTATCCCCCAAAGATTTATTCATGTTGGGATTAATATTAAGAATTTTTTGTTCTTATAGAAAAAACAATTCAGCAATATATTTAATTTGTAGGTTTACCGGGAAGATAATGCTCATGAATTTGCTATTGATGAGGACTTAAAAGTTCTATCCTATTTTCCGAACAATGTTGCCAGAAGGTTACAGGGTTTCTTAATAAATGGTTATGAATTTCACACCAAAAGTCTCGAAGAAAGAAGAAAGCGACAAAATAGTGGCGTAATGGCAACAACAATAACACAAAGCTTTGCTAGTGCAATGGATAAGAATCCCACTGATGGTGATGTTAACTATTACGGTGTCATACAAGATATTATTGAGGTTGATTATTGGGTGGATAAAAAGATTGTGTTGTTCGAATGTGATTGGGTGTCCAATGGCAGAGGATTAAAACATGATGAACTTGGGTTTACATTAGTAAATTTTTCCAAGAGAATGAGAGATGATGAACCATTTATAATGGAATCTCAAGCGGAACAAGTATTTTACGTTGAAGATCCCACAGATGAAGGTTGGCATGTTATGGTAAAATCAATACCAAGGGATTATTATAATATGAAGGACGAAGTATTAGGAGATAATGAAGATCCAATTTTAGAAAGTCAAGTACACATTAGTGGAGTTTTTGACAATATTTTGCAGAGCGACAATGATAATGTCCCTTGGATTAGCACTGACATTAATGGGGTAGTTATAGATGAAGCGTTAGGTACTGTCATGGGTGAGCAAGCCGACGAAGATTATGATGGGGACAATACTTACTTCGCTTGATGACGTCCCATGATATCTCATTTACTACAATTAAATAGCATATTTCAAAAAATTTGGGTATTATTTCTTTCCTTTTATTTTTGAGATAAGCTGAGTTTTTCTAGCATGATGATTTATTTTTTTATGCAATGTATAGGACATTATCATTTTTTTTATGCAATCAGGTATGATGTTTTTTTATTGAAGTGAAACTGTAAAAGTTTTTACAAAGCATTATTTATCTCTTATTTTCCCTGCTCTCTCTCTCTCTCTCTCTCTCTCTTCCATTCATCATGTCTCATCTCCAGCTTGTTGCAAGCTTCACTACCTTTATAGAGTGGCTTACTTTCCTTACTGCCCAAGCCAACTTTGATCAAAACCAGCTAATCATAAAGGAGAGCAAAACAAATTTATGAACCAGAGAGAAAGAATCAGAGTTGCCACAACATTGCAGTAATTAATTACAAGAGATAGGAAGATTGAATTTTTTACAATTTTAAAAAAAAACTACATAAAATTAGAAGCTAGAGCAAGATATTTGACTTTCTAAGAATTAATAATTTCTTGATTTTAGTTAGTATTTTATCAACAATTTGGTAGACTATACAGTCTAATTCAGATGTGGCGTACTCCTCGCAAGACTACTCTCTTGAAAAATTCTCCTCATGGAGGATTTAGTTCTCAACGGCGTGGTGTACTTCCATCGTCACTCCAGGCTAAGCCTCCCCAAAATTTGAAATCTCAATTTGCTCCAACTTCTGCGAGCATATCTCAACATGGTCCAAGCCCGCTTGCTAATGTTGATCCTCCATGTTCTAACTCTTCTCCTGATGCTAGATCTCGAGCTGACCCCGCACATGTAGATGTGTCCACACCCGGTAAGTATAGCTCTTATTAGTCAAATATTATTTTTTTGAGTGTAAAGATTTGTATCTATTTTACTTCCATCCTGACATGTTATTCTTTTCCAGGCTGCAATTTTACAAGTGCCAGGCATCAACAGTTTTTGGAAAGCAAACCATTACTTATGCTTTGTCTAAAAATAAATTCATGTGATTGCTCTAGAGATATGTAATTACAGAATAAATCAAATATACTCATTTTATTTTTCTATCTAGTGCTATCATTTACCCATAGTTGTTTTGTCTCCAATGCAGCTTATTTATCTTTCTTAAGCATGAAGTTGAGTAAAAATATGTGCATAATTTGTTCATTCTGTTCTATTCTTATCAAGTGATGATCATTTTGTACATGATCATTTTGTTCTATTCTTATCAACAGCTTATTTTTCTTATTCATGTACATGATGATCATTCTATTCTATTCTTATCAAGTGATGAATCATAATATGTGCTTCACCTAGACACTAACTAAGGTTGTTCTTTGCAGTTGAGACTATGTTGATTAACCACAGGATCTTCTAACTCTTTTCCTTATTTGCATTTTTTTGTTGACATGTATGTATGATAACTAAAGCAAAGAAGAGGAAAAGAGGGCCAACAACATGCAAGGATATTTGGGGGCAACCTAAAGGTGTTCGAACTCATGTTTTTCTCAATGATAAGGGACAACCGATTGGTCCAACTGCAAAAAAGTTGACTCAATTTTTAGGCGCGATGGTTAGAATTGGGGCATATGCACCTCTCAACTATAGTGACTGGAGGCTCATGCCAGACCATTTTAAAGTTAACATGTGGAAGATGATCTAGGTAAAAATTGATATATGGTGGAATGCTATTAATACAGTGGCTAATGTTGTCTCAAATTAAATTGTTTTTCTTTCTTACCTTATTTATAACTTGATTTTCCTATTGTAGGAAAAGTTTGATATCGAGATACTAGCAGAAAGCTGGGTCATGAAGTCATTAGACAAAAAGTGGAGAGCCTTTAAGTCAAAAGTGAAGAAATTGTGGGAAAAGGGGGAGCGTGACTCCAGAATTATTGATGATCAATTTAATTGGCTCAAAATCTTTTGGGAGTCTGAGAAATCAGCGGTTGTACTTGTATTCATTTTTATCAAGTAATAGTTTACTTATATTCTTACAATTAATTAACATGCTATATTTCTTTTCATATTTCAACAACGAGAAGAAGTGGGTAGAGAAAATAGCAAGAAGAAGTCATCACATGCTGCAGGAACAAAAATTTTTGCTGTTATACTGGAAGAAATGGTCTAATATTATTTTTTATTTATATTAATATTTAATTCTAGAAGTAAACAGAGAGCTCTATTTTAGAAGTAAACAGAGAGCTGTATTCTAGAAGTAAGCAAACCTTTAAGAGTTTTGCTATTTTTTATGGGTAAACAGAGAGTTGCTAACCCCGATGGAGCATCACCAACTCCAACCCAAGTGTACATTAAAGTGCATACTAGAAGGGATGGCAATCCACTTAATGAAGAGTCTGCAGCAAACATTGTATCAGATTTATATTTTATTTATATTTAATTCTAATATTCGGTCTAAAATAGAGACATTATTTTATAGATATATTACTTGAAGCCTTACTTATTATTTATTTCTTGTGTTTCATTTGTGAATGTAGAAAAAATTGAAAGATACTATTCATATTCAAGGAAAGGATGATAAACCTGCGGCAGATGATATATTTGCTCGAACTTTGGGAGAAGATAAGGGTTCATATGTGAGCACTTATGGCTTAGGCCCATCTGCTTCAGATTTGTGGGGTCCGAAACAACGTCGGTTTTCTTTAATGAAGATGGCCTTAGAGAGCAAAAAACTATCAGAAGAAATAGTGCACAAATTGGAGGAAGAAATGAGCCAAATGAAAGTTAAGATGGACATGCTAACATCATTTATTCAAACCAAGTGCTCAGATATGAACTTAGATCATTTGGAAAACACGGCGAATGAGGTAATTTATGATACTTGTGTTCATTCAACAAATTAGAATTGTGTTGTTCATTCAACAAATTAGAATGCAACACCTTCATAAGATGACCAACTTATAACAATATATATCAGGTTCATGTAACTTCAACAACTCCTGTAACATCTACAACTCCTACCGATTCACCACGAGCTGATCACCAATGCCAACTTCACTCGGTATGGTACAATTTTTAATTGTTTGTATAAGTGTTTGAAAATTATTAAATGTAAAACTACTAATTCATTTCATGCAGGAACAAATCTTGAATGAGGAGAACAACAATTTGAGTTGCTATGTGGATCAGGTAAATAGTTTAGGTAGTGATTGTTTTTTCATTATAATTTTATTTTCAATTATGAAAAGTTAAGAAAGTATTATTATTATTTTCAGTTATGCAGGAACCACAATGATGATTTTGACATTTTTAATCAAGTAAGTATTATTATTATTATTCTTACTATAAATGCACTTATAATACATTTTTAATTTTTTTTACCATTGTTACTTTATTTAGTTGGATGAGGGAAGTCGTGCAATGATTCAGAAGCTCTTACCGCAGCTGCAAGTTGGAAAATATCAAGACAACCGATCCAAGACTGTAGGATGAATTGCATTGCCTTAGTCATTTTATGATTTATCTAAAATGAATCTATATGAATGTAGATAATTTTATAGTTAATTGAAGGAGTAAATGTTGTGATAGGATGAAGATACTATTTTCCTAGTTAGTCTTGTGCATCCTAGAGATCTTGCGGCAAGAGGAACATTAATCACTAAGGATCCATCAGCTACAGTGACAGGCCAATCGTTAGGAAATGGTTATTCAGCAATATCTGTGGAAGTTGCAATGAGGAACGGTGAACCCATAGTTCGACCCTATGACAACTACAGTACAATTGGAGATGTGATTGGAAGAACTATTGCATGGCCCTCTTGTTTTGTAAGTTACATATCTTTTATATGCAACATATGGAATGTAAAACTTGATGGCTAGCTGGGGTATATACTCCTTTAGGATGATTTAATTTATTTAGTACATTTTGCAAAAGCATCTTAGACATGAAAGAATATCTTATCATTAATTACATCTTAAAAATCACCTACTTTTGTTTATAACCATGGAAGGTAATTTTCTATTTCCTTATTTTAGTATAAAATTAAATGTTAGTTTATTTTCATAGGTTTTAGAATTATGATAGCTTTGTTTGGGCATAAATTTTTTTGTTAGTTTCATGGTTCATGTTAGAGTGTCCTAATCTGTAGCCTCATGGAGTACTTTTTTTTATTTCCTTATTAGTTCACTATAATAGAAAATTATAACAGAATTAGAATTATGATTTCACCTACTTTTTTTTTTGTTGGTTTCATGGTTCATGTTGATATATGTTTGAAATTAGAGTCATATCATCTTGTTGAAGTTTTTGTTTCTAGTAAAGTTTTATTTGTGGCTGATCGATGTCTCTTTCTCGGCACTATAACATAATTTTTCTCCAATAGTAGACTACAATTAAAGTTTTGTTTTTGTTTCTACTTAAAATTTTGTTTCATGGCACTCCCAAAATCAGGTTATTGGTTGAAGATATGGGAAGAGAAATCAGTGAGGTATAGCAGATTATGGGGGGTGACTCTTCCGCTTTTGCATTATATAGCAGATTTAATTTCTAGAGTTCTTTTGGCATATATACTACAAAGAAGTGATTGGAGTATATATCGACAAAAGCTCTTTAAACAAAGAATATACATCAACTATATATAGCCTGGTTTCTGGCTCTTATTGATTGTGTTATCTTTCTCTTCTCAATGTCTTCTTCTATTTCTAGTTGAAGTGTTCAGGTGCTTTTTCATCGCGCAGTAGAGGAGTGAGATTGTGTTCTTCATAGCAGTAAATAACTTCTTTTACTATTCTTGATGTATATTGCTAGCCATCAGTGCGTAGTATGAATACGAGATCTGGCTAGTGGGTGTCTAGACTGCGTTCTTCTGTTATGAAGAACTCTATATGACATAGCCAGAGGAGTTTGTATCCTCGGTTGGACCGAGTAAGGTATGCGAGTTGCAGATGTCCATTTATTGACTACAGCTAGTATCGAAGAGTTGAAATATCTATTTTGATGAGATAGTCAAAAGGGTTTTGATTTTATCAAAAATGTGGATGAACCTTGTGTAGACAATGTGTTTAGTGGGAGTGTAGTCATATTGAATGACATACTCATGGGAAAAGCGTTCTCATGCTCTAGTTATTTCCCATATTGATTCTCTATGGTACATCTGGGAAAGGCCTCCTATATGTTTGAGATTAGGATCTATGTGGATAGGTTTGAAAAGGATACCTCATTACCCCAGCCCATGTACGTTGATATAGTATTAAAAGAGTTTTAGCATCAAAGGCACTAAAAGAGGTTACTTGTCTAAGATTTATTGCATCAGTCTTTCTAAGATGATGTCTGCTAAGACACCTAAGGAGAGAGAAAAAATGAGATAGATCTATTATGCTTCGGTAGTGGGATCCATCATTCGATGCTTTGCACTTAGCTTGTTATTGATTATACCTTAGAGGTATCCAGTATATTTCGAGCAAAACCATGGAGAATAACATTGAAAAGCAATGGAGAACTCTCTCGAGTACTTAAGAAGGATGAGAGACATTTTATACACGACAAAGAAACCATATGATGGTATAAGGATACCTTTAATGGTGGTGCAGTAAGAAGGAAAGTATTCCTAGCTAGGTATTGTAACCGGTAAGGTGACTAAGTCTTTGTGCTTTGCTACTTACTCTGCCTCTTATGATAGGATCGGATAAAGGAGTTTTTCATTCAATGGGAGTTGTTCCTGAGGTTGCCAGTTCTGCACCGGTATTGTGTGACAATACTAGGAGTGTTGCTCAAAGTTAAGGAACTAAGATCCCATGAAGATTATTGCTTTTCTTAAAAGGCGATATCACCTCATCGTTGGAAAGAGGTGATGACTGAAAGACATTGATGTAGATTAAACTTATTATCACTGTAGCAGATTCGATCACCACTGAAATTTGGTATACAGATGCTAGGATGATTAGCTAAACTGCAAGTGGAAGATTCAATGGAATAGTGCCCTTGAGCCAATCACATGTCGATGTGTTTAGGGACTATTCAAGGGTAATCAACTTAATGAGATAACTTTTTGATCATATGCTGCATCTTTATTCATAAATATTGTGACGAACCCCATGAACCCGGGCAAATGATTCCAAGGCCATGATGAGATTATGCCAGTGAGACTTGGAATCCATATGCCCATGTTCTAGATGTTCCTAGTCGTAGGATCACCAATTAGGGGATTAGTGATTTTGGATAGGCTAGCGCACTTGGTACATGCCCTATACGATAGGGGTAGCTGATCTCATAGTTACCTATGAGCCTTCCTTAATGTAGTGCAGGTGCTCATTAGGGAATGAGTTCACTTAACAAACCTGCATGAGGAACACAAAATGGAATCCATACATGAGTTTCAATAGGATGTTCCTCGTGTGATAGTAGGTGCAAGCAGTCATTGGACCTAAGGTTATCATGGTTACCTTGTGAGTGATGACCCATTGCTTTGGTTCTATCCCTACATGGACCTAAGCGTCATGTGCCGGGTATTACTGGGCATGGGGAAGCATTCATGGAGGTAGGTGAGCAACCAACATGGAATCAGTTACTCCTAATAAGAGGAGATAATGTCCTATGTGTCCCTATAAGTACCGACTCGGGAATCTCTGGCCAAAGTAGACATGAAGGTCAGGAAGACGTTTCTGACATTTCATAATTGAGATGACATCTTGGTGGGTGGAATACATATGAATTGGTATTAGTGTTTGACACTTCTTCCATACCCCAATCGTATTCAAGAAATTGTAATTGAGTGACTTAGTTGCACGGTAACTAATCACCAAAGGGTGTTGCTAGATTGAACCTCACACTATCGTGGTAGTCATGATATGTTGCTAGACAATAATCTTGACTTGCGAGTGGAGTCTCTCACGACTACACTAAAAGGGTTTAGTGGTCGCTCGTAAGATTCGAATAGAAGTTGTTCTATAGGATCCAACTCTCCGTTATGCACAACTCACTACTGGCTTAGTGTGGGGCCCAATGGCGCACACACGACAGGTTAACCTCGTAACGGACCTTATGAGGTAAAGTCCGAATGCAGCCCTATATGTAGGCGAAATGGCGACACTAGAGGGGGGGTGAATTGTGTGTTTACTAAATAATTAGCCTAAATTCGATTTTAATCATTTCTTGATCAGTTTAGATAATTTGCAATTTAATGATTGGGTGCGAAAGCAGTAAATAATTAAGCAATTAAAAACAAACAATAACGCAATGCAAACACGTTAATTTATAGTGGTTCATCCCCAATGCCTACTCCACTACCTAAGCACCCTGATTAGGATTTCCAAACTAGCTTTACTAGATTAATACTCGTTTCCCTTACATAGAGGACTTTGACTCGAAGAGTCTCACTCTCGACCTAAGATACTTCCACACCTGGAAGTCTCGACCTTCTTATCGAGAGCACTCTTCCACCTCAACCCTAAGGGACAACTTGACTAATCCTAGTAACAACTAATTTTACATAAGTGGCTTTACACCTAACACCAAGTAACCACTTATACCCACATGACCTAACAGCCTAGGTCTTACAAACTCAACTTCAAAGAAACGATAAATTAACAGTTAAAAATACAAGTGAAAAGAGCTTAAGATAAAACCAAGATTATCTACTATTTTCCAAGCCTTGTAGCCTCCAACTCGCTAGTGAATGTGCTTTGAGTCGAAGCAGAGTTGAGCAGTAGTTGGCGCTTGAAGACGAACTCGACAGAAGAACAGAGCGCGCTGCAATCGATCTTTGGAAGGCTTAAATCCCTTCTTAAATGCTCAATAAAATCTGTAAACTTAAGGGAAGAAGTTTAAAAGAAGTAGATGAAGGTATATTTATACCCTCACGAAGAAACGATAGCTCAACGGATAGTTTTCTATCCATTGCAGGCCGCCGGTTGATTGGTCGATCGATCGGCCAATCGATCGGTCATTCGATCAACGCTTTTTCTCTCTGGTACTGCATTCAGTCGACCAGTCGGTCGACCGACGCAAGATTCTTTGATCTCGCATTCAGTCAACCAGTCGGTCGACCAATAGAGCTACTGCCCATTTTGGGCTTTGATCTGTCGACTGAAGCAGCTGCTGTCTCTTTTCGGCATTGTTCGATCGACCTAATTGATATGGAACCTGAAATATGTTCTCAATGAAATCATTAGCCCCATGTTTGTTATTATCAAAACCGAGATTAAGACCGAGGTTGAAAACCTAAAGCCAACACTATATGTCTACTAGCATCGACATGCTGCAACTCGATCACGGATCTTTGAGCTCGTCCAATGCAACTTTGGTGCACACGTTGATCTTCGAGAAATTGCACGATGAACCCGAGTGCGATGATGAATGTCCTTCCGATTTCTAATTTCTTCTGATATTTTCGATCGAGGACATAGAACGCTGATGGATAAGGAACCTGAAATATATTCTCAATGAAATCATTAGTCCCATGTTTGTTATCATCAAAACCGAGATTAAGACTAAGGTTGAAAACCTAAAGCAAACATTATATGTCTACTAGCATGGACATGCTACAACTCGATCACGGATCTCGTTTACGGACATGATAGGAAAGATGTTTCCTATAGGAACGAATGCACAAGAAAGAAGTTCCTCAGTAATCCTAAATTGTAGGGCATCCCTAAATTGTAGGGATTGGCATATGATAATAATTTATGTCGTTGATTAAATTTAATTATGAATTAAATATTTAATCAACTACTTGACCAAGAATGTATTTAATTATGAATTAAATATAATATGATTTTGAATCAAATATACATGGTAGGAGAATTAGTTTCTAACCATGAGCCTAACAAATTAATTGGGAATTAATTTATTTGGATAAATCCTAATTAATAAGAATTTGATTTATGGAGATAACTCATAAAATTAATAGATATATGATTTATGAGGATAAATCATAATTCTATTAATTAATAGAAAATCAAATTATTTAGATAAATCTCTTTCCTATTGTTTAGGGGATTGGTTTATTTAGATAATTATCATTCTTGTTTATAGGCTCTTAATTTATGGAGATAAATTAAAATTTATATTTAATTAGATTTAATTAATTTTTAATTAATTATGAAGCTAATAAAATATAAATTATTTTTGGAGGCAAACCCAAGAACTTTGAATTCTAGGGAGAGAGTTTTTAGGAGGCCAGGTCTACTCTTGTAGCCGCCCCTACTCTCTATATATAGTGGCCGAACACCCCATAGGGAGGAGTTGGTTAATTAGTTCTTCATCTTCTTGAAGAAGATTAAGGATTTGATTCTTTAGAGGCTTATTGAAGAGAAAGGCTCCAAAGAACTCCTCCTCCTCCCCATTGGTGGCCGACCATCTACATCCTCCTTCCCCGGTTATCGCGAAGCCAACTTGAAGGTGTTCTCTTCTCGGTTGTGCCACAATCTTCATCTTCTTGGAGGAGTCCACGAGGACAGCGAGATATCTTCACCTCTTCTCTTTTGTTCCGATATTTTGTCATCCTCTCTCCTCTCCTCTTTGGTGTCTGGTTCTTGGTGGAAGGGCTGGCATTGCCTTGGTGGATTTTGGGATTGATAAAGCTTATCCGTTGAGCCACAACGAGCCCCGGTGTTCGCTGCCCGTACTATTGTGAGGTACTTGGTGTGGACTATTGTTGGAGGACGTGCACGTGTGTGTCTCAAAATGGGGATAGGATCTGCCATACATTCTTGGTTTGAGGTTTATCATGTCCTTCTGCGATGTTGAATTCCTTATTATTGCTAAAGTAGATCGCTATTTTCGGGATGGTTTGAATTTTCCGCTACGTTTTCGAATCCCACCCCAACAAGAGGGGGGTGAATAGTATGTTAGATAAACTTTTTGCCTAATTTTGGTTTTATCGAATTCAATCGTTTCTTATAACTTCGGCAATACACTAATTCGAATAGCAAGTGGAAGCAATAAATAAGAGAATTAAACATAACCAAGAAAGCAATGTGCTGAAATAAGTAAATATAGAAATTAAGACGCAATCATAATAGGCAATGTAAACACGATCGATTTATAGTGGTTCGGCCCCAATGCCTACTCCACTACCTAAGCACACCGCTTAGGATTTCCAAACTAGTTATACTTGATTAATTAGTTTCCTTACAAAGAGGAATTTACACCGGAGAGTCTCCGCTCTCAAACTGAAGGCACTTCCACACCCGAAAGTATCCTGCCTTCCTATCAAGAGCACTCTCCTACCTCAACCTAAGGACAACTCAACTAATCCTAGTCAACTACGTTTACACCGGTGGATTTAAGTCTTAACACCAAGGCAACCACCAACTCAATCAAACTAGCACTCTAGGTTTACACACTCAAGAAATACAATGAAATTAACAATAAAATACAACACTACATGGAGCAATAAATCAAAAAACAAATACTTAGCTCCAAAAGAAACTCCCTAGTCCTCTTGATGCCCAAAGATGATGAATTGATGAAGCTTGAAGGCAAGATCAAGAATGTGTGGATCAAGGCTAGGGTTTTTGCAAGATTGGCTCAATGAAAGCTTAGAAGATGTAAAAGATGTCTTATATAGGCTCAAAAGTTGCTAAGGAAGGCTCTCATGGCTTGTATTTATAAGACATGAAGAGAAGGCAAGCAAACAGCCATCCCAACAGGCGTTTTCCTGCCCGTTGGCGACGCCCGATCACTGGCCCGATCGACCGACCGAGCGACCGGCCCATCGATCGGAGCCCTTTGTGCTTTCTAGGCTCCTTTCGGTCGACTGGCCTATCGATCAACCGTAGAGTACCAAAACTCTACCTATTGTACCTGTACTCTACATTGAGTTTCAGCTGGGTTCTTTCTTCGATTCGGGTTTCAAATTACGAGTTTTGTTCTTTAAGGGTCTTTGCATCATACTGAGGATTTTATAATTTATCTAGAGACCCTAAACTTAGACTCTATCTTCCTAATGAGTCCGAGCGCGTCGACTAATGTCCTTTCGATTTTTTTATTTCTTTGATATTTTAGATCGCGGACGTCGAGCGCTAACCAACTTGGAACCTGAAAGTATTTTGTAATGAAAATATTAGTTTCATGTTTGTTATCATCAAAACCAAGATTAACACCAAGGTTGAAAACCTTTGGCTAACAATGTTCGAACATAAGATTTTTGGATCGGGAATCTGTCACAATACATCTATATACAAAAGAATTCACAATAATATATTTTGTATGGAATTGTGAATGGGAGTCATGTGAAGTCGGGACATCGAGCAATCTTGTTGTCCATACTCATGGTGAATCTTCTAGTGTCGTTGTTTCTTCTTTCAATCCACCTGATCCTTATAGAACAATGATTCTAGATAGTCTTGGTAGTCAATTCCATTTAAATGATAATATTGAGTTAGTTACTGAGACGTCAGTGCCATCAAATACTTCGACAGTTCAAGTCACTGAAGAACAACCTGTGATACAGATTGAATTGCTGAATAAGGAGGCTGTAGAATTTTATGAGATGTTGAAAGCTGTCAATGAACCTTTGTATGGTAATTTTCCTAAATATACAAGATTTTCGGCAATGACGCAACTCCTAAACATCAAGTCCTATTGTAATATAAGCGGGGTTACATTTGATTGGATTACAGGCTTTATCAATGGAATGCTACCTCCAGATAACAAGTTTGAGCCAACTTTTTATCAGCGGGGAACATCATGACTTGTAGCATGTTATAACAGTTATTTTGTTAATGGATATATATTTCACACACTTGAATATTCATCTACAAAGAAGACAATGAATGTTGGGGTCTGCGTCAAAGGGACAACGTATGTTGAATGTGATGTTGACTTTTACGAACTGTTGGAAGAAGTCATAAAATTACAATTATTCGAATGGAAATCAGTTGCCGTTTTTAAATGTCATTGGTTCGATACAAGCTATAGGGGCATGAGAGTTCATACAAAGTATAAACTTGTCGAGGTCAATTACAAATTGAAATTGGCTTCAATGAGCCATTTATATTGGCATCTCAAGCTGAACAAGTATATTATATGCAGTATCCATCTCGAAAGAAAGATAGGGCAAATTGGTATGTAATCTGTAAGACTAAAGCCAGAGAAAAAATTGACCCGGTAACTGGAGAGAATGAGCCGACAAATGACTTCTATCCAGAAGAGGATCCTTCCAAAATTGAGCGAGTTAATCTAATACTCAAGGATGATAACACAAAGTTAGTTCAATTGGAAGTACAATATGTTGATGATGACGATAGTGAAGTTGAGGAAGGATAGAATGATGATAAGAGAGAAGAAGAAGAATTTAAAGATTTCGATACAATAGATCAAGAATAAGAGTATTACACCGATGATGATAATGACGATGATGAATAATTGTAAATGTGAAGTATATCTTCAATTATTAAATCTATCTATTAATATATTATATGTAATCTAATTATACTCATATTTGACAGCTATGGTTCGAGAAGTGCGTGCCCGAGGAGGCATTCCTCGGAGCACTACACCCTCACAATTGCCACCTGCCACCCTTGTATCCATCATCCCTTGTCTACACACACCATCCCCCAGGCTTTGGCCACCATCGACCCTTCGTCGAGACCCATCGATATCCCCTCACATGTACCCAATGTCCTTTCGCTGACACCTACTATTCCCCCACCTCCGTCCACCATCCCCCCACTTTCAGCCACCATCTCCGCACTTGATCCTGGCACTAGCCATCCACCTGATCTGACCACCATCCCTTCAGCCAATCCAAGCACATGGACATAAAGACGTAGGCCACGAGGGCCTAATATAATTCTCCCTCCGCCACCCGAGGGAGAGTCACATTGACTAGTTAGTGTGCATGAAAGAAGATAAGTAGATGCACTAATTATTCCTTATAATTTATTTATAATTCAATACATCATAATATAGAATTGTACTATATTTGGTGAGGGCTTGAGCAGGAGGACGTCCCACGCACGATAGCGGGGACGATCTAACGATTTATGCACAGCGCATGGCCTACATGGTCTCTCGTGCCCCGTGAGCACATGGATTTTTTATGGCGAGAGTTCTCGGTACATATATTTATTAAATTAATGTTATTGTTAAATATCAATAGCTAATAATAAATTTATTTTTTTTGAAGGCTCATTATACATGGTTGGAGGACGAGACCACTTTTGTAGAGAGTGCATGGGAGCGTGTTGCTCGCACTCGTTACAACGGGCTACTTCAGTAGGCCCGTAAAACTGTGAAGAGACAGCTGGGGGTCACACACATTGGGGAGAATCAGGTATACGGCCCCGAGTGGATTCCTATACCTGTGTGGGACCAGCTCATTGAGCGATGGGCCACGCTTGAGTGGCAGGAGGTCTCCCGGACTGCGTCGAGAAATCGCATGTCCAGGGGGGACGGTACGGGGGCACGCCACACTGGTGTCTCCGTGTCTTTTGTGGTGCGTGAGCGTCATATGATATGTATAATTTCCTTACTTTTAATTAAATTATATATTGTGTACAATGATACTAATGTATTTGTTTTCTAATGTTAGACACGGGTGGCGAAGGATGGCACCGTCCAACGCCCCTCGCTGATGGAGGAGTTTGAGCACACTCACCGTCGGCGACATGGGGTGGAGGAGTACATCGATAGCGGGGCCGCGATCATCGTTACAAGTATTTATATCTATTTGATTTACGTAATTTTTATTTTTAGTTTATATATATATATATAGTATTTAAAATATAAACGTGTGTAGGAGACACACACGAGGACTGAGATCGAGCGCAAAGGAACGTCACAGAGTGACTTTGACCCTGTAACATGGGTCGAGGCTGTAGGTGGCTGGGAGCACGTCACAGGGTCACAGGATGATGGATGCGCAAAGACAGATGATGGGGAACATATAGGCGCTCCTAACTTAGATTTCATCTCACTCCGGCAATCATATACCGATGAGGTTCAAGCCGTCCTCCTCGACCCAATCGACGCTCCCAACCCTATCGCTGTCGACTCCACCGCCTCCACCGTAGCCATCAGATATATTTTAGTTTATTGTATTTTGATTATATTTTGATACTTGTCAAACTCAGTTTGAGGCTTAGATACTTGTTTGTTGTTTACATACTTTAGATTTGATATTTTGATACTTGTTTGCCTCCGTTTGAGGCTTATAGTTGTTTATATACTTGATAGCTATCTATATACTTTAGATTTGATATTTTGATACTTGTTTGCCTCCATTTGAGGCTTATAGTTGTTTATATAGTTTAGTTTTGATATTTGATACTTGTTTGCCTCCATTTAAGGCTTAGATTGATGATATTTAAGTAAATCTTGTATGGTTGGTTGTACTTATATTTGTATGATGTTTTGTGGTTGTAAATTGTGATTGTAAATTATGGTTATAAATAGATTATATCGTGAGAATGTTGTTGTATACATGAATTTTGAAAATTTTGATTTTTTTTCAATTATAGGATATAACGTCAGCGACGGCTTACCCACAGGTGACACTCACTAGGCAGTCGCTGAAATTGTATCGAAATTGGCTGATGGCTTCGGTAGCACCAAATATCACGATTGCTAATAATATCGCCGACGACTCTGAGCTACGGCAGATAGTTTAATTTTAATGACAACCGCCTAGGCCATCACTGATGTGTTTAAATTAGCGACAGCGCGTGCTATCGCTGATAATTACTTGGGACGGCCTCCCCCTACTGTCACAAATTATCAGAGACGCACACATGAGCAACGACTTTTTGCCACGGCACGAGCCGTCCATGATAGTCATCACCGACGGTCCAGCAACGGCACGAGCCATTGGTGACAGCGACAAATCTAGTAGTGGAGCACCATTCAGGGCAGGAGGCTACTTGGGAGGTAGAACGAGATATGAGGGTAAACTACCCCTTTCTAGTTGAGGATTTGATAAGTCTCTAATAGCTTTTGCTAAAATTCGAGGATGAATTTTCCTTAAGGGGGGAAGATTGTAATACTAGCAATTTTAATGAAAATTTTATCTCTTGTTTTAGCGGGATATTCCGGAGGCGCGTCGGAGTGGGTCGAGCAAATCGTCAAAAGGTGTTGGCCGAAGGTTTTCAACGTTGGGAATAAGCTAGGTTTTGATGATAACAAATATGGAACTAATGATTTCATGGAGAATTATTTTCAGGTTCCATATCGATTAACACACGATGTCTATGATCAAAAATATCGGAGAAATTAGAAAATCGGAAGGACGTTGATCAACGCGCTCATATTCATCGGAAAGATTAAGTCTAGGTTTAGGGTGTCTAGATGCAAAGACACCTAAGGAACCAAACTAGTAATCCAAAACCTAAACCGAAGAAAGAACCCAACTGATACTAAATGAGAAAGTATAGGTACTATAGCCAAGTACCGGTACTTTGCGGCTGATCGACTGACGATCGACTGCCAAGGGTTCTAAAGCCACCGAAGGCCTTCGGTAGATGACCGGTCACTTGGGCGGTCGACTGGCCATCGACCGACCACTGATCGGGCGGTGCCAACGGATAGAAAAACGCCCGTTGGGACGAGGTGTCTTGGCCTCTCTCTTCGTGGCTTATAAATACAATCCATGAGAGCCTTCCTTACCAACCCTTGAGCCTATTGAGACATCTTTTACACCCTTTAAACCTTCATTGCACCACTTCTTTTGTGAAACCCTAGTTTGATATCTCAACTCCTTGATATATAGCCTTCAAGCTTCGTCGATTCATCATGTTAAGGCATCAAGAGGACTAGGGAGTTTCTGTTGGAGCTAAGTATTTGTTGATTGATTTATTTGCTCCATTGTTTGTGTACATTATTGTTACTTACATTGTATTTGAGGTTGTGAAAACCTTGGTTGATAGCTCTTGTATGGTTGGTGGTTGCCTTGGTGTTAGGGCTTAATTCCAACAGTGTAAATGTAGTTTGCTATGATTAGTTGAGTTGTTCTTAAGGTTGAGGTGGGAGAGTGCTCTCGGTAGGAAGGAGGGATACTTCCACGTGTGGAAGTGCCTTCGGTTTAAGAGCGGAGATTTTCCGATGTAAATTCATCATTGTAAGGAAACTAATTAATCTAGTTAAACTAGTTTGGAAATCCTAAGTGGGGTGCTTAGGTAGTGGAGTAGACATTGGGGCCGAACCACTATAAATCTACTTGTGTTAGCATTGCATTCTTGGTCTTGTTTTATTGTCTTATTTATTGCTTCCACTTGCTATTCGAATTGGTGTATAGTCTACGTTATAAGAAATGATTAAAACCGATAAATCAAATTTAGGCAACAAGGTTAGATAACACACTATTCACCCCCCCCCTCTAGTGTAGGCTATTTCACCACCATTTGGTATCAGAGAGCGTGGGTCGTAGATAGAGATTTTACCATCTCCTCTACATCTAGTCTTGATCTGAAAATAGCACTAGAGTTGGTAGCGTGTATACCACCTAGGTTCGGTGACTCTAACTTTGGTCTTTGGAAGAGTAGAATATATACATTCCTAAAGGCACAACATTTAGATGTGTTTAACATGGAAAAGATTCGATATATTGAACCTAAGGAAAACATGAATGCTTGGACCAAAGAACAAATTGATATGTTTTAGTTAAATGTTAAAGCTACGAATTGCACATTTTGTTCATTGGAAAATTGCATCTTTGAAAAGGTCATGCATTGCACTTCCACATTTGATATTTAGGCTAGTTTAAACATGCTATATGATTATGCCAAGAACGAAGAGATTGGCACTTCTAATGAAGGTAGTGATGACAATGGTCATTCACCTACCCCTAATCTTGCTTTTGATGCCCATGGCTCTTCTAGTCAAAGGAGTAGCTCCAAGAGCCGAAAAAGGAAGGTAGTGTGTCATGCATGCAAGGAAAAGGGGCACGTGAAGAAAAATTGCCCTTCCATGAAGAACAAGGCAAGGAAGAGGTCAAATGCTTCCACATCATCATCTCACTCAAGTGAAGCATCCTCTTGCAATGGCTATGAAGCTAATTCAAAAGACTCCCTCATGAATGCTAATGATGAGGTACACTTTTCTTATAGTCATGATAACAATAATGGTAGTATCAACTCATCCAGTTCTCATGACATGCTTTATGATGATGAATGTAAAAACATGTTTGCCTTGCTTGTTAAAAAAGATAAAGAAAACAAAAAATTGAAGAAAGAAAACTTAGTCTTAGATCTCACTTACATTATGTAAAATTAAAAAACGAGAAGCTAAAAATTAGTGTCTCTAATCCATGTCATGATGTTTTAAGTATTGACACTAAGGATTTGAAAAATAAAAATGACATTTTAAAGAATGAAAATAGCATGTTGAAAACTCAATTGCATGCTATTCATAAATCCGTGAACAACTTAAAAAATAAGGTTATTTTTCTAAATAAGAAAGTTAATAATTTATTTAGTAATTCATCCTCTTAGCATTCTAGAAATATAAATGTTTCAAGTAAGAATGCTCATGCACATCATCATCTTTATGTCAAGCATTCTAACATTAAACCTCACGAAAAGATTAATGGTCATTGCTTTTGTTGTGGTATCTTCGGCCACACGATTTATGATTGTGCTTTTAAAAGAAATCCAAGTGTTGTCATTTGTCATTTGATAAGAAAAGACACTTTGGATTCCTAGGCTAACTCACCCCCATGGACCCAAAGCCATTTGGGTACCAAAGGTTTCTTGTTCTTTTGTAAGGGGAGCTACCACACAAGTTTGAAAGAATTGAACATGCTGAACATAACATGCTGAGAATTTAGGATGCTATTGATATAATTCAGCATGCTGCATTGTTGGGTATACCTCATTTCATTGAGTTACAAACTTTATTTACAACTTTAGAGTGTCAGTTTATTATCTTGCATTGAGTTACAAACTTGGTATTCCTCATTTCATTGCCTCATTGTTTCTTTTGTTTTTACATGCAGGTAAAAAGGATGAAGTGCAAGGATCAGCATTTTGGAAAAAACTATCTTATGTATTTTTGAAACTTTGAATCTTTGAAACAATATAAATATTTGAATAGCACAATGTATTTCGAAATTACTTGTATACAATGGTTTCTTATGTGTGTGGATTTTAATGATGTGTGATTTCAAAAATTATTTTTAAGATTTCGTGTGAATTATCAAATTACTTATATGTGATTTCATGATTTAAGGATTGATCAGGTACACAATAATGAGCAATTGGTAGATTATGTTGGTAATTCCAACGGATATACCAACAAAAATTATTTGTTGGTCATACCAACGCTAGCGGATATTGTTGGTATTACCGATAGATATGTATCCGTTGGTATTATCAACAGATATATATCCGTTGGTATTACCAACAGATATATTTCTGTTGGTAATATTGGCAGATATTTATCCGTTGGTAATACCAACAGAAACATATCTGTCGGTAATACCAACGAATATGTCTCCGTCGGTATTACAAACAAAATAAAATATCTGTTAGTAATACCGACAAATTAATTAAAATCTGTCGGTATTACCGAGGAGCCTTTTACCGATGGATTTTACCGATAGATACTCCATCGGTAACAATATTACCGACGAATTTGGTCCATTGGTGATACCCTATTTTCTTGTAGTGTTGGCAGCTCCATCCAATGGGCATTTTTTTGCCCGATGGGGACTCTCGGTCGCATGCCAGTCGATCGTCGATTGACCAACTGTTCGACCGCGGCAATCTACCGCTTTTGGGCACACTTCGATCGACCGAATTGGCTACTGCCAATTTTTGGCTTCATTCGATCGACCGACCGGTCGACCAAACCTGGGCTAAGACTATTTCTTTGAGTTTTCTTCTTGCGCGCTTCGCTTCCGGGTTCCGTTACCAAGTCTTGACTTGGATAATATTACAATTTGGCTTGGGATATATACCTAGAGACATATTACATGAATTCTATTTCTAACTCTAGATTTTCTACTCGATCTATGACGGAGCCATTTTTGTCGGTTCTTGTTTTTCTCCAAACGAACCTCCCACGCATATTGTAACCTCAACCTGAGATCAAACACTTGATGAACTCATTAGAATAAGTTTGTTATCATCAAAATCAAGATGATGATCAAGGTTGAAAACCATATGCCAACACATTGGTATTCACATGATTGTGGTATTCATTCCACATTCAGTTTGCATAGGTTGGTAGGCTTCGGAGTACGGACGTGTACTCCGGCCAAATTTTGGGGTGTGATAGATGTTCTTTAATAATAATATTAAGAATAATGTAAGTTACACAAAAATAGTTAATGCTATTGTTAAAATCAGATATAAAGAAAAACTGCACCAATTATGATTAAATAATATGATTAAGTTAGAAGACTAAATCTTAAAAATTCAACATGTAAATATATGCATATGAAAAATTTAATAAAATATCTATAATAATTATAATAATATATATTCTAGATTGGCAAATGTACGTTAATCCATGTTTGAACGATGATATTAGTCCCTTATGTCATTATGTGTGCATACTTTGCTTCAAAGTCTATCATTTATTGTGTTTATACAAAAATTAGATTTCATAAATTTCAACTGAAAGCCTATAAAACACGTTCCTCGTATTAAAGGCTTGTATTGCGTTAACACGACTATTCTATATTTATATTACCCAAATAGAAGGATAATAAGTCACTGAAAATAGAAATAATCTTTTGACTAAAACACTTGATCAACATGGATGCAAGGAGCTTTTTTCTAAGACTATTCACTATTTTTTTCTTCTTATCTATGTCATTGATTTCATCTCCAATAGTAGCGACTACTGAGATCGCTTCTACATCACCACTCTCGATATGATTTCAAAAATGTTTTTGATTTTGATTTTCGATCTCTTCGGACCTTGTTGGCTTATAACGGGCATGAGGGACCTTACGGTTCTAACCCGTAGGCTCATTGTGACATTTCGATTTTCAACCAATAGGATGGGTTGGAGATCTTACTTTTCAAAAATTTATATTTTGAAATCTCTCGATTCATTTCGGACTCATGATAATTTACCTTGAAACGGATTTCAAATTATTTAACAAAGTGAACTCTGAAAATGATACTTGATTTTTCTCTTTGCTATTTGGTTTGGTTGCTTTCTAGTAGCTTTAGTTTCATTAAATCTACTAATGAAGTCTACTTATAAATTGAGAATGTTAATGAAAAGCTATGCTATCATGAAGAAAATTGGAAAGTAAATGAAAAGTTTGGGAAAATTTTTCTAGAATGATGTATGATTTTGTTTTTGCAAAAATCATATTATAATACTTGAATATTCATGCATTAATGATGTCTCTATACTCATGATTAATTTTGCATGATAGATCTATGAAATTTCATTAGTAGGTAAAATTTCGATACTTAGGCAATTTCATGATGCTGATATTGAATAAAATTGGACTAGGATAAAATTCCTTATTAGAGACCTCATTTTGAATAAATAATTATAAATATGTTTAGATACACATATGACATGATTCTAGGTGTTCAAACTTGAAAATTCATATGTAGATGAACAAATTCATTACTAGATCACTTTAGAGGACTTAAACTTGAAAAAGTTTGACCCAAGTCAACAAATCGACTTGGACACTTCATTTTAAGTCCAAACTTCATAAACATATTTAGGAATAGGTAATGATAACATGCCAACGTTCAAATTTTCAATTTGTAAGCGTAATGAGGCATTTTCTGTCACGTCCCAAAAACCAAGTCACGCGACCGACCGGACTGGGGACAAGCACCCCGAAGCCTAGACCACATAACCACATCATGCATGTGAAATATCAACTCAGATTAACACAAACACAAATATTCAATTATAGAAGGTAGCAATCCACATACTAGACCAAATGCATAAAGCTACATAACTAAGGTTCAAGTGTTAATACTATACAAGGTTCACATGCTCGAAAACAAACTACATGACTCGACCAAGACTCGACTACACCAACGGGTTTCACAAGATCGCCACCAGAGTCTGCCGCCACCAACCGCGCCATACGTCAATGATCACTCTACAAAACAAGGCCAAGAAAAGAATAGTGAGTTCAAAAGAACTCAGTGAGTGGCCGTTCGGCCATCACCAAGCTAAACCACATGAATAAATACATTAAATAATTTAATGCTCATTCAACTGATATGAAACATAACAATGATTTGCATTAGTCATCTCGTGCGCTACATGCACCACTCGGCCCGATCCGGCCCAAATGAACAAACCTCAAAATAGTCGCCTACAACTCGTAGGTTGCTCACTAGGCTGGCCACCCTAGCGAACTCCCTGCCTCGGTCTCACTGAGCTAGGAAGGACCTTTAGTATCAGTGCCCAAAACATGGTCGGGAAAGGCCCTCTGAATAATGCCACTCGGGTCAGTCGTCGGCGTGGCTCACTAACGTATATCTCGACCATGAGTCAACTCGTGTGCACTGCACACCACTCGGCCATCACATGTACATCCACAAACATGCCCACTAAGTGGACTAATTTACATATCTATAAAGAGGTGGATTACTCGAGTAGATACGACATAATGTACATTTCTCAGTGCTCGCTTGGTAGCACCCGCTCGGCCACCACTCTGCCCAATTCATTATTCACCGCCATATCACCCACCGTTAACACCTCAATAGTTTACCTTACCATTTTCTATTCAATGGAATTTAACATCCGTGGCAGGTCGTCATGTAGCGAAAATGCCAACGTTCTGTCGAATAGTTTCCGCACGACGTACCTTTCCGCCACCGCCATTTCTCGTTCGAAATCTCATCCGAACTCGCAAAAATTCCCAAACAAAGTAAAGGGATGCCATATCTGCCATATCTCATATTTCTATTTTACCCAAGCCTCGCGGAAATTTCAGCCTGTAAGCCGAAATTTCAGCCCACTATAGTGTGACATTCCCTCATTTTCATCCGAGAGCATATACTCTCTCGCGAGGGTGGAAATAACCAATTAACCTGATGTTCTTTTAGGTTCAACTAATAACATCCATGACAAGCCACGAGGTGACATCCCTGACTCGCAACTCGACCAATTCAACAAGCAAGCCGTAAATTTCAGCCTACTTTACCAGTCCGGTTACAACACGTACACAATTGAACATCACTCAATATGGTACTCACAATTCATACAATATCTTGTACATAAAGATCGATATACTACACTGGCAGTTTACAGCATGTATAAAATGAATCTAGTGCGTATAGAAATAACTTCGGCATGTATATCTTACCACAACATCAATTTCAGCCTAACTTATCATACTATGAAAAATTCAGATTAAAGCGTATGATATACTCCAAAAATTTTCATATGAATGTATGCTAAGTGTTCATCAAACCATGTCATCTACGCATATAATTTCAGCATTTCAGTGTACTCACAATCTCAAGAATATAAGCCAGAACATGAACATTGGACTTGCTTGGCCTACAAATTGTGTGATGAATCAAGGTTCATGTGATGAATCAAGGGTTTTTGAGTCATTTTCTTGGCTCCACGGTTCATGTGATGAATCAAGGTGGAATCCTACTATCCATATTGATTTTGGAAAGAATTTAAACGAAAAAATTCTGTGGGTTCATGGTTGAACAGACCCGAGAACTAAAAAATTCAAGATGTGTTGTTTGAACCGTTTTGGGTGGAAACGTGATCGGATTTGTGCGATTTTGGATTCTATTTTTTCCTTTCTTTTTCATATATGATGTGATGCATGAAAATATGATTATGGATGAGCCCAATGTGGATGTGACTGTGTGTAAAATGTGGTTGTGTTGATTGCATGTAAATTTATAAAATTCAAGCATTGTAAATTTTAAATAGTGCTTGCGTACCCCTACCTCCCAATTGAGAATTCTGATTGTAATCCTCTACACCCTCTCATTAAACCTTTGCCCAAGGATTTTTTGGGGTCTTCTTCTTTTAGTTTTGTAAAATTAGAAGTTTAGGGGCAGATTCACAACGAGCACGCTTGCTGCTATGTTTTGGTGCGCGCACGGAGAGGAGGTGTTCGGTGCCTTGTGGATGACGGCTTGAACCCCGGGAAGGCACTGATGGAACTGGCAACCTAGAAGGTGATTTTGAGCAGCGCCTTGGCGAGACAGAGCTCCCTAAAAACCCTAGGATGATGGCCTTGGTTCACCCGGCGGATCGGGTGGAACCCTTAGAACATCCACAATCATCCTTATTTACTTTATGATTTTATTTATTGCTTTTGCTTCAATTATTGATAGCTTAGATAATTATAATTGCATGAAGAAACCCTCCAATAATATTGAGTCCGAATAGCTAAGATATTAAGGATATCGGTCACGCCTTCCATCGTTATGAGGGACAAGTGTGTCTATTGTCACAACGGGTTTGTTGTGCACACACAAGGCCATTTGTGCTAATAGACACGTTGCTCCTCATATGGCACATATCCCTTTTGTGTCTCTGCTACCGGCTTGAACATGACTTACCTTGTTGAGCTACATGCAAGGAAGTCTATCAATGAGGGCTTGCCACTTCCAAACCGGAGGATATTATGGAATCGCGAAAATTAGTGGGATACATGATTAATTAAAAGACCTCAATAAACATGCATGTAAAATATCTGCTCATTCAAGTCTTTATTTTCTTTGTAGCATATCATGTCACCTTTACTATCGTTAGATTGCTTCATCGATTAAAATAAATTAACTAGACCAAATTACGTCGATTGGATGCGAAATTTGAGGATCATCCTCATTTATGAGAATTTGTCTCACATTATTGATGCTCCAGGACCGATGTCACCCCTTGGGTAAGGCGATTACAGCGAATAAGAGAGAACAGCTTATGAGAAGCTGCAAGAAATTTGGAGTGAAGATAACACCACTGTTCAATACACAATGCTGGCATCCATGTCTCTTGTTATGGTGAGCATATGAGGACAGCTAGGTACAAGCTGTATGAACATTTGGATACCGAAGCTATCCACGATCACCTCAAGTTGTTTTTATGGTGAGCATATGAGGACAGCTAGGTACAAGCTATCTAAACAACTCTTCCGTCCAAAATGGAGGATGACACTCTTGTTAAGACCCATATCCTCAAACTAATCTATTTGATTGAGTAGTTAGAGAGGTTGGGGTTCTCCATGGGCTGGGAACTAAGTCAGGACTTAGTACTCTAATCCCTCCCGGATTCGTTTTCACAGTTTGTTAATAACTTCCACATAAACAAGCAAGACGTCTCGCTTCTCGAGCTCCTTAATATGCTGAATACTGCTGAGTCACACCTTATAAAGAGTAAGGACATAATTTTGTTAGTGGGAGATGCCTCTAAGGCAAAGTTATACTATGTTAAGAACAAAGTGAAAAAGAAACCCAAGAGAAATATCTAAACAAGGTTGTGAAAAGTTCTTTAAAAGGCAATAGTTGTCGCATGAACCATTCTGATGATTGTATCCGACTAGACACATCTCAATTGGTTTAATGGTTTTGAATATTAATGATAAATATTTAAAAAATGCACAGAGATAAAACTAACCTCACCTCCTTCTGGCTTTTATGACTTTGGGCATTTCTGAACTGCAGTAAGAACTAGAGAAGTGTGTCTCAAGGATATTCTGATCGAGTCTTTGTTTACCAGAATTGGCTCGCTGAGTTGATTAGAGTTGGGCAACATAGGTGTATGCAGGCCGATAACAACTCAAGCCAGAAAAGGACACTCCTATGATATGATTAGGCGCGGGTACGTCCACCTGTCTGGACACAAACCTGATACATTTGAATCATTTAAGGAGTATGAAGGTGAACTTAAAGAAACAAATTGAAAAAAGTATTATAGACCTTCAATTGGATCGAGGCAGAGAATACTTATCCACTAGGTTTGTGAATTATCTCGAAGATAATAAGATTGTCTCTTTATGGACCCCTAACACAGTGGTGTGTCTGAAAGGGGGAATCACACCTTATTGGATATGATGTGATCCATACGTAGCTTCCAATCTATTTTCAAGGGATAAGCTATTATAGCGGCCATAATTTTGTTTGTCTCTCATACACCATATAAAATATGGAATAGCAAGAAACTGAATCTGAGACCTCTCATGATTTGGGGTTGCCTAGTGTATGACAAACTTGACCAAGTGCAAATGTTGAGGCATACCCTAAAAAGTGTTTTGGATATCAAGTTCTCCAAACTGAACAAAAGAAGTTTTGTTATCACTGTTTGAGAAAAGGAGTTTGTCGAGGAAACTGAGAGTGGAAGATATTTTGAACTTGGTAAAGTTCAGCAACGACGGATAAAATCGCAACAACTAGTGGAAAGTTCACAGGTTAAACCAATCCATGTAATTATTACTTCCCAACACTCTTCTACAAGACTACGTAGACTGCCTGAGTGATGATATCTAGCCATAGGTTATGACCTAGATTCAGGCAATCCGCGATCTCTTAATGGTCAAATGTCTTGACACTATGCGGTGGCATTATGCAAATCCAAACTGGACACAAACCAAGTACGAACTTTGGTTGACCGGCTTAAAAAGAATAACTCCTATCGGGTGCAGATGGATCTTTAGGAAAGATCTGAGCAGTTGGCAAGGTGTGGACCTATAAGACCAAACTAGCTGTGAATGAGATCAAACCCAGACAATAGGTTGTCTGCAATAAAATATTCTCACTAGTTCCAATGCTCAAGTCCATCAGGATATTTCTAGCAATCAGTGCGTACTATGAATACGAGATCTGGCTAGAGGGTGTCTAAATTGTGTTCTTCCATTATAAAGAAGTCTATATGATATAGCCAGAGGAGTTTGTATCCTCGGTTGGATCGAGTAAGGTATGCGAGGTTGGACCGAGTAAGGTATGTGAGCTGCAGAGGTCCATTTATGGACTTTAGCTAGTATCAAAGAGTTGAAACATCTATTTGGATGAGATAGTCAAAAGGGTTTTGATTTTATCAAAAATGTGGATGAACCTTGTGTAGACAATGTGTTTAGTGGGAGTGTAGTCATATTGAATGACATACATGTGGGAAAAGCGTTCTCATGTTCCAATTATTTCCCATATTGATTCTCTATGGTACATTTGGGAAAAGCCTGCTATATGCTTGACATTAGGATCTATGTGAATAGGTTTGAAAAGGATACCTGGTTACCCCAGCCCATGTATGTTGATACAGTGCTGAAAGAGTTTTAGCATCAAAGGCAGTAAAAGAGGTTACTTGTCTAATTGCATTAGTCTTTCTAAGATGATGTCTGCTAAGACACCTGAGGAGAGAGAAAAGATGAGACATATCTATTATGCTTCGACAGTGGGATCCATCATACGATGCTTTGCACTTAGCTTGTTATTGCTTATACCTTAGAGGTATCTAGTAGATTTCGAGCAAAACCATGGAGTATAACATTGAAAAGCAATGGAGAACTCTCTCAAGGATGAGAGACATTTTATACGACAATGAAACCATATGATGGTATAAGGATACCTTTAATGGTGGTGCAATAAGAAGGAAAGTGTTCCTAGCTAGGTATCGTAACCGGTAAGGTGACTAAGGCTTTATGCTTTGCTACTTACTCTGCTGCTTATGATAGCATCGGATAAAGGAGTTTTTCATTCAGTGGGAGTTGTTCCTAAGGTTGCCAGTTCCGCAATGGTATTGTGTGACAATACTAGGAGTGTTGCTCAAAGTTAAGGAACTAAGATCCCATGAAGATCATTGCTTTTCTTAAAAGGTGGTATCACCTCATCGTTGGAAAGAGGTGATGACTGAAAGACATTAATGTAGATTAAACTTATTACCACAACAGCAGATTCGATCGCCACTAAAATTTGGTATACAGATACTAGGATGATTGGCTAAAGTGCATGTGGGAGATTCAGAGGAATAGTGCCCTTGATCCAATCACATGTCGATGTGTTTAGGGACTATTCAAGGGTAATCAACTTAATGAGGCAACTTTTTGATCATATGTTGCATCTTTATTCATAAGTATTGTGATGAACCCCGTGATGAGATTATGCCAGTGAGACTTGGAATCCAGATGCCCATGTTCTAAATGTTTCTAGCCATAGGATCACCAATTAGGGGATCGGTGATTTCGGATAAATAGTGCACTTGGTACATGCCCTACACGATAGGGGTAGCTGATCTCACAGTTACCTATGAGCTGTCCTTAATGTAGTGCAGGTGCTCATTAGGGAATGATTTCACTTAACAAACTTGCACGAGGAACACAAAATGGAATCCATACATGAGTTTCAATAGGATGTTCCTCGTGTGATAGTAGGTGCAAGCAGTCCTTGGACCTAAGGTTGTCATGGTTACCTCGTGAGTGATGACCCATTGCTTTGGTTCTATCCCTACGTGGCCCTAAGTGTCATGTGCCGGGTATTATTGGGCATGGGGAAGCATTCATGGAGGTTGGTGAGCAACCAACATGGAATCATTTACACCTAATGAGAGATAATGTCCTATCTGTCCCTGCAAGTGTTGACTCGGGAATCTCTGGCCAGAGTAGATATGAAAGTCAGGAAGATGTTTTTGACATTTCATAATTGAGACGACATCTTGGCGGGTGAAATACATATGAATCAGTATTAGGGTTTGACACTTCTTTAATACCCCAATCGCATTCAGGACATTGTAATTGAGTGACTAAGTTGCACGGTAACTAATCACCAAAGGGCGTTCGATCCCTATAGATTGAACCTCACACTTTCCTGGTAGTCAGACACATTGCTAGACAACAATCTTGACTTGTGAGTGGAGTCTCTCACGACCACACTAAAGGGGTTTAGTGGTGGCTTGTGAGATTCGAATAGAAGTCGTTCTATCGGATCTGACTATCCATTATGCACAACTCACTACTGGCTTAGTGTGGGGCCCAATGGGTCACACACGACAGGTTAACCTTGTGACGAACCTTATGAGATAAAGTCCGAATGCGGCCCTATATGTCTACTAGTATGGACATGCTGCAACTCGATTACGAATCTCGTTTACGGAGATGATAGGAAAGATGTTTCCTATAGGAACGAATGCACGAGGAAGGAGTTTCTCAGTAACCCTAAATTGTAGGGATTGGCACATGATAATATTTTATGTAGTTGATTAAATTTAATTATGAATTAATTATTTAATCAACTACTTGACCGAGAATGTATTTAATTATGAACTTAATATAATTTGATTTTGAATCAAATATACATAGTAGGAAAATTAGTTTCTAACCATCAGCCTGACTAATTAATTGGGGATTAATTTATTTGGATAAATCCTAATTAATAAGAATTTGATTTATGGAGATAACTCATAAAATTAATAGATATATGATTTATGAGGATAAATCATAATTCTATTAATTAATAGAAAATCGAATTATTTAGATAAACCTCTTTCGTATTGTTTAGGGGAGCAGTTTATTTAGTTAATTATCATTCTTGTTTATAGGCTCTTAATTTATGAAGATAAATTAAAGTTTATATTTAATTAGATTTAATTAATTTGTAATTAATTATAAAGCCAATAAAATATAAATTATTTTTTGAGGCAAATCCCATACTCTTGTAGTCCCCCCCCCCCTTCTATATATAGTGGTCGAACACCCAATAGGGAGGGGTTGGTTAATTAGTTCTTCATCTTCTTGGAGAAGATTAAGGACTTCATTCTTTAGAGGCTTCTTGAAGAGAAAGGCTCCAAATAACTCCTCCTCCTCTCCATTGGGGGCCGACCATCTACATCTTCCTTCCCAGGTTTTTGTGAAGCCAAATTGAAGGTGTTCTCGTCTTGGGTGTGCCACAGTCTTCATTTTCTTGGAGGATTTCAAGAGGATAACGAGATATCTTTACCTCTTCTCTTTTATTTCGGTATTTTGTCATCCTCTCTCCTTCCCTATTTGGTGCCCGGTTCTTGGTGGAAGGGCTGACATTGCCTTGGTGGATTTTGGGATTGAGAAAGCTTCTCCGTTGAGACAAAATGGGCCCCGGTGTTCGCTGCCCCTATTGTTGCGAGGTACTTGGTTGTAATATCCTAGATATTAAATCTAATTTTCATTTATTGTGTGTGTGTGCCATCTTAGCGGACTAGTTCGAGGTCGAGCCGAGTCAACTGATGGTCCGGTGCGAGCTTGCGAGCTCGGATAAGTAGAAATATGTCTTATAGAAATTTTTGCTTTCGTAGATAATTTTTTTTAATTTTGTATGCATGATTGTTTTATTATGTCGTATATGGATGTGTATGTGTTGGGTGTTTACGTGGACCTTGGGATTAATTTAGGTTTAATTAAGCTTAGTGGGTTAGCGGGTCGAGAAGTTAGTGTGTAAGGGATCCGGGTTGAGGCGGATGCGTATTGAAAGAGGTGGGAAGAGTTATAAATCCCCCCTTAGGGCTTGCGGCTCCCTATTGGAGCCGCACAAGCTAATTGAGGAAAAGAGAGGAGCCACCAACCGCCCCTCCCTTCCTCTCTCTTGGAGCCGCCAAGCCTAGCCGCCTGGAGCCAGCCGCCGAGTTCTTCCCTTCTCCTTCCTTTCCTCCTTCCTTCCCTTTGGAGCCGAGCTAGCCCCTCTTTTCCCTCTCTTCCTCTTTCTTCAAGCCAACAGCTTGAGGAGGAGCCGTCACCCCCTCTTCCCCTTCTTAAGTCGAGCCGCCATCTTTTGAAGCCAATTTCGAGGGCCGTCATCCGGGATTTCTCCTCTCATCATCCTTCCTATTTGGGTGAGTGGTTTTACCCCTCTTTCTCAGGTTTCTTCGAGTTCTTCAAGCCATTCTTGAAGGCTATGTTGATTTTGATTTTTTTTCGACGATCTCACGAATTCTCGTCGTTCTTTTTGTGTGTCGTGTTTGAGGAGGCCCTAAGCCCTCCCCTATGGGGCTCGGCAACCCTAGGGTTACCCTAGAGGTGCTTGGACAAGGTGGACAGAAGAGGTGCCCTCCAAGTGTTCGATGAAATGCCTATGTGAAGGGTTAGGTATTCTTGGCTTCTATAAATCAATTTGTTCTTCAATCTTGTAAATGTAAATGCATGCTAGTTATTAAAATTTTAATTTTTGGAAAATATATCATGTGTTTCTAGGATGGGTTTGAATTTGAAGGCATGAGGTTCTTGAATCTAAATTCTTGATATGAGTGCTTGATCGTAAAGGTTGATTCTTGATTATAGATAATTGTAGTACTTGATAACATTGTTAAACAAATATGATTTTTGTGAGATTTATCACAATGCTATAATTCTGATATGTTGGTGAATTAACGATTTAATATCTGTAAATTTTTGGATTTATTTTCATGCTATGCTGAAAATTTAATGTTGCTGGAATTTCATGCTGAGATGATGAATCTGTGCTGTTTTTGAACTGCTTGTTGTGGTGTCTGTAATTTACTGAGCATAGTCGTGTAACCTATCGTTTTGATCAGAAAATATAGTTTGGAAACATAGGTCACATTCTGGAGACGGTATTCAGGTTAGATACATAAATTTCGGGCATAACAATAAGCTAAAATAAAACCCTAATCTTGGTGATTTAAATTTTAATTGCATCATTAAAAATGGGCAAAGGGGTAGTATAATCTGTTATGAACCAAGAAGTAAAGTTTATGCATGAAAAAAAATCACACAGGTGTATGACATTACGGATCTCGGAGTTGGGGTCGCGTATGGGAGTGTTGAGACGCTTTCCAATAAGGACACCCCTAAGATACCGTAGGAGAGACTTGACTTAGGTCATGTTGTGCCATGTCTTTATGAATGCGGAGAGGCTCATTGAGGAGCCGGATTGCGAGCTAGGCCTGGGAGGTTGGATGGCTAATTCCCAACCTATGGAACAAATTCGGATGAGTTAAACTCGATTGTTCTGGTTTGGCCTCGTGGGATAAGTTTGGAGGGCCTACCCGATTATCCCTGAGGTGGTTTTAAGGAATAAGTTCGGAGGGCCTATCCGATTATTCATGTGATATCTTAAAGGGGTAAGTTCTGAGGGCCAACCCGATTACTCCTGTGATATCAAAAAGGGGCAAGTTCGGATTGGCGAATCCCGATTGTCCCTTCGCGTCTCATGGAGCATGTTCGGAGGGCTTTCCCGATTGCTCTCGAGTTTCTTATACTAGGATAAGTTCGGAGGGCCTTCCCGATTATCCGAGTATGTGTTGTTGCCTTAGGGCATGGTAGGCTTAGGCTTGTTGATCTTCACCGTTTGAGTGTTGGCTGCTTTCGGGCAGCTGGTGGGTCACTTTCTTGTCCCCAAATGGCCTATTAGCTGGTCACTTTCTTGTGACCTTTTCCTGTTTGAGTCAGGAGATTTACTTTATGCATCCTATTTATGATTGTATTTGTGTGGGTTGGTAGAACCACTCACTGAGTTCTTTTGAACTCACCCGTTGTCGTTGTTTTGTTTTGCAGAGCCTGACCGGTGAGGTTGGCAGGAGCACTTGGCGCAGCTAGAGGGCAGAGGAGCTACATTGATCTCAAAGCAGTCCTAGTTTAGGGTCGTAGTCGAGTTTTGGTAGTTAGTCGTGCACTTATTTTTCTGTGTTTGGAGTTGTAGTCCCTTTGGGGACATTTATGTCTTTATTTTAGATTTCATTGTAATTGAACAATTGAACTTGTTTTGTTATTTTCGCACCTTATTATTTTGCGAAAATTACTTATAATGATTTCTGGTTTGGTTTTCCATTTAAAATAAAACTCGTTATTTCTTTTCCGCTATGTTTTGTTGTTCAGTTTGTATGTGCAAGGTTTAGCCTGCGGGATATAGGCATGTATACCCTGGCCGGTCCTGAGTTGGGGCGTGACATTGGTGTGGAATATTGTTGGAGGACGTGCACGTGTGTGTCTCAAGTAGGATCAGCCATACCAATCGTGGTTTGAGGTATATAATCTCCTTCTTCTCCGATGTTGAATTCCTTATTATTGCTAAAGTAGATCGTTGTTTTCGAGATGGTTTGAATTTTCCGTTGCATTTTCAATCCCACCCAAACAAGAGGGGGGGTGAATAGTGTGTTAGATAAACTTTTCGCCTAATTTTGATTTTATCGAATTCAATCGTTTCTTATATGTCACACCCCAACTAAGGGTAGTGTGACCGGCCAAGGACTACATCCTACCCTGTAGCCTACTGTCTACACTGACATAAAGAAACCAGAACATGTCGACAAAAGAAATCTCAACACAAGCTTTATTAAAAGTTTTCAAAGTTCAAAATTTTATGTTTTCAATCAAAAGAAGAAAACCAACATCAGAACAACTGAACGTCTCAAGAATCAAAGTTTTACAAACTTTTTCCAAAATACAACTGTCAGTGAAGAAGAAAAAACAACTACTAGAAACACTAGACTATGACTCATGGACGCCGCTACGAGATATGGCAACACCTCCCGCCCACCAGCTGCACAATGTCGACAGGTCACAATCACTGCTCATGCTCTGCAAAAACAAAGAAACAAACAATGAGTCCACTTGGGACACAGTGAGCGGTTCTAGCGAACCTCCACATAATCCTCAATTAATCATGCATGACATATAAGGCAACATAATGTATATTCAGGAAGGTAATCTACTTTTAATGTGACTACTAACCCCATGGGTCATTCTGTATAAACCGAATATGTGAAAATCTGCCGTCTCGGCCTATCAATGTCCGAACCTCCGGCATCCAGCCCTTGGGCCTACTTATGGTAATAAAAATCCCGGCTACAGCCGGCCCTACCATACAGGGTAGAATCATACTAGCCGTCGGCCACATCATATCAAGATGTAAACAAGCAATCCCGGGCCATCGACTAGGATGGTCCACTAGTCTCCGGACACCGTCTGGGGTAAGGATAGCTAGTCCCACCCAACTGGGGTCTGGCACCTAGCAGGACCGCTGGTGCACCTTAAGACCGAAACACTGGCTGAGCTAAGCATTGGTCATTTCCGACCTCCACGCTTCTCGGCGGACCATCTCAAGCACATCACACAATCAATGTCCTAGGTTTCCTAAATGTTTACTAGAAGCCCTAGAAGTTATATCAACTCCTAGCTAAGTTTCCATTTATGTTGAGCATCTCGCAACGTCCTACATGTTATCTAACATTATACACTACCTTGGGTGAGGAATTCCATGTACCGACCTTGGAATTCCGCCCATGAACATTTTAGGACAGGATGTGTAATCTAAAGAAAAGTAAGCATACTTTACAACATCTACTATATATAGACAACTATACACTACCTTTAGAATTAAGCTCAATAAGAAACAATTTATCTAGCATGGCAAGGTAGCAATGAATTCAATAATGCATGAGATACTAAGCAAGGTAAACTAATTCATCATTTCAAAATTTAAAGATTTAATGAGCTAAGGATGGTCATTAAGCTAGCATTCCTACAATCTCATAAATCAATAATTTTACTTACTATGGTTGGTGTTCTTCCTAAGTATCATCATGCCTCTATAGTTTTAACATTCTAACCATGGAAGTTTCCATCTAAAGCTCACCCTTTTCCTCCCCCTAGGATTGGCCGAGCCTTGAGCAAGGTGAACCTTGCTCGGCCATGCCTCTTAGGGTAGAAAAGGGAAAAAATAATTTAGCTACGACCCAAATTCTTCATCTCCGATATATCTCAAATTCATGTGGACTGATTTTGGCAAGACCTATCCCCTTTCCCCATGATTTGGCAGCCCTAGATTGGAGAAAACGACGAGAAAACAAAATGATCCGGCAAGTATTGATACAAGAATCATGTATATACAACTACGGAAACTCGATTCGTAGGAAAATCGCGAGAAAACACGATCCTATCACCACTAAGGGTTCGGCTCCCGGCCTCCCCCATTTCTTCAAATCCAACCACTCACCTTGATTGAGGAGGATGGAAGATCGCATGACGACAACATTGAAATTTTTTCCGGCGATGGCGCAAAATCCCAAATTGACCAAAATACCCCTCCTCCTTGCTTCCTCTCCCCTCTCTCCTAGGCGCTGCCTTGTGCGATTCAAAGATGAGTCGCACTGCACAAGGATGAGGGGTTTTAATCCCTCATCAAACCTTCCTTAATGGCCCTAGACTCTTAATCATGACTCGACTAAACCTGAGCTCGACTTGGGTTCCGACTCTTCCCGCAACACGAGTCCACTTAAACTCGATTAAAGTATAAATTCATAAAAGGAAAGAGTCATTTGCCCAATTTAATTGCATAAATCATTAGTAGAGTCATAACTTTTCACTCCAGGCGATCCTGAGTCTTGACTCGACTATCTCCGGGTCCGGCGCGCTGCACCAAAATAGATTTTTATATTAGGAAATTTTTCCCGGGTCTTACATTATAACTTATGCAATACACTAATTCGAATAGCAAGCGGAAGCAATAAATAAGGCAATTAAACACAACCAAGAAAGCAATGTGCGGGTTTCTGCAAGATTGGCTAAATGAAAGCTTAGAACGTGTAAAAGATGTCTCATATAGGCTCAAAAGTACTCATGGCTTGTATTTATAAGCCATGAAGAGAAAGCAAGCAAATAGCCATCCCAACGGGCATTTTTCTGCCCCTTGGCGCCGCCCGATCGCTGGGTCGATCGCCGGTCGACCGACAAAGGGACCAGCCCATCGACCGGAGCCCTCTGTGCTTTCTAGGCTCCTTTCGGTCGACTAGCCTATCGACTGGCCGTACAGCACTGATACTCTACCTTTTGCACCTGTACTCTAAATTGAGTTTCAACCGGGTTCTTTCTTCGGTATGGGTTTCGAATTACGAGTTTTGTTCTTTAAGGGTCTTTGCATCTTAATGAGGATTTTATAATTTATCTAGACACCTAAACTTAGACTCTATCTTCCTAATGAATCCGAGCACGTCAACCAACGTCCTTTCGATTTTTTGATTTCTCCGATATTTTCGATCGCGGACGTCGATTGCTAACCGACTTGGAACTTGAAAGTATTTCTTAATGAAAATATTAGTTCAATGTTTGTTATCATCAAAACCAAGATTAACACCAAGGTTGAAAACCTTTGGCCAACAATGTTCGAACATAAGATTTTTGGATCAAGAATCTGTCACAATGCATCTATATACAAAAGGATTCACAACAAGATATTTTGTGTGGAATAGTCACTGGGAGTCACGTGAAGTCGGGACGTCGAGAAATCCTATTGTCCATACTCATGGTGAATCTTCTAGTGTCGTTGTTTCTTTATCCAATCCACCTGATCCTTATATAACAATGATTCTAGATAGTCTTGGTCGTCGATTCCATTTAAATGATAATGTTGAGTCAGTTATTGAGATGTCAGTGCCACCAGATACTACGACAGTTCAAGTCACTGAAGAACAACTTGCGATACAGATTGAATTGCTGAATAAGGAGGCTGTAGAATTTTATGAGATGTTGAAAGCTGCCACTGAACCTTTGTATGATAATTTTCCTAAATATACAAGATTTTCGGCAATGATGCAACTCCTAAACATCAAGTCCGATTGTAATATCAGCGGGGTTGCATTTGATTGGATTACAGGCTTTATCAATGGAATGCTACCTCCAGATAACAAGTTTGAGCCAACTTTTTATCAGCGAGGATCGTCATGACTTGTAGCGTGTTATAACAGTTATTTTGTTAATGGATATAAATTTCACACTCTTGAATATTCATCTACAAAGAAGACTATGAATGTCGAGGTCTGCATCAAAGGGACAACGTATGTTGAATGTGATGTTGACTTTTACGGACTATTGGAAGAAGTCATAGAATTACAATTTTTCGAATGGAAATCAGTTGCCCTTTTTAAATGTCATTGGTTTGATACAAGCGATAGGGGCATGGGAGTTCATCCAAAGTATAAACTTTTCGAGGTCAATTACAAATCGAAATTGGCTTCAATGAGCCATTTATATTAGCATCTCAAGCTGAACAAGTATATAATAAGCAGTATCCATTTTGAAAGAAAGATAGGGCAGATTGACCTGTAATCTGTAAGACTAAAGCTAGAGAAAAAATTGACCCGGTAGCTGGAGAGAATGAGCCGACAAATGACTTCTATCCATAAGAGGATCCTTCCGAAGTGGAGCGAGTTAGTCCAATACTCGAGGATGATAACATAGAGTTAGTTCAATTGGAAGTACAATATATTGATAATGACAATAATGAAGTTGAGGAAGGACATAATGATGATGAGAGAGAAGAAGAAGAATTTGAAGATTCCTATACAGAAGGACGTGAAGAAGAGTATTACACAGATGATGATAATGATGATGACGATTAATTGTAAATGTGAAATATATCTTCAATTATTAAATCTATCTATTAATCTAATTATATTCATATTTGACTGCTATGGTTCGAGAAGTATGTGCCCGAGGAGGCATTCCTCGCAGGACTACCCCCTAACGATTGTCACCTGTTACCCATGTATCCACCGTCCCTTCGTCTACACACACTATCCCCCAGGCTTTAGCCACCGTCGACCCTTCGTCGACACCCACCGATATCCCCTCGCATGTATCCACTGTCCTTTCACTAACACCTACTATTCCCCCACCTCCGTCCACCATGCCCCCACCTTCGGCCACCATCCCCCCACCTCCGATCACCATCTTCCCACCTGATTTGGCCACCATCCACCCACCTGATCTTACCACCATCCCTTCAGTCGATCCAAGCACATGGACATCGAGACGTAGGCCACGAGGACCTAATAGAATTCTCCCTTCGACGCCCGAGGGAGAGTCGCGTAGACTAGTTAGTGTGCGTGGAAGAAGATAAGTAGATGCATTAATTATTCCTTATAATTTATTTGTCACAAGTCACTTCTGGACTTGATATGGTCACTTGGAGTTCCTAGTGATATCCTTTGGGTTGACTAATGCGTCTGCAGCCTTTATGGATTTGATGAACCGGGTGTTAAAGGAGTACCTGGACAGATTTGTGACAGTCTTTATTGACAACATCCTGGTTTACTCCTAGAGTAGGGAGGAGCACTCCGAGCATTTGAGGATGGTCCTAGAGACCCTTCGGTAACATCGGTTGTATGCCAAGTTCTCCAAGTGTGAATTCTGGTTGGAGAGCGTAGGGTTCCTAGACGATATGGTGTCGAAAGAAGGGGTGAGAGTGGACCCCGTGAAGGTGGAGGCCGTATAGAACTAGAGGTGGACAATCACTGTGACCGAGATCCGTAGTTTCCTGGGGTTGGCTGGGTATTACATAAAATTCGGGGAAAATTTCTCTAAGATTATGGCTCCATTTACTCGCTTGACCCAGAAAAGGTCAAGTTTGTTTGGGACGACAAGTGTGAGGAGAGCTTTCAGAAGCTCAAAGATTGCTTGACGACAGCGCTAGTGTTGGCCGTACCCTCAGGTTCGGGAGGGTTTGTGGTTTACTGTGATGCCTCTTGGGTCGGCATGGGCTATGTTCTAATGCAGTATAGCAAGGTGATAGCTTATGTGTCTCTTCACTTGAGGTTCATGAGAAGAAATACCTGACGCATGACCTAGAGCTGGCAACATTGGTTTTTGCTTTGAAGCTGTGGCGCCATTACATTTGTACGGCAAGGCCTGTGAGATGTACACTGATCACAAGAGCCTCCAGTATTTGCTTACCCAGAAGGAACTGAACCTAAGGCAGAGATGGTGGCTTGAGCTCCTGAAGGACTATGACTGCACCATCATGTACCATCCCAGAAGGCAAATGTGGTGGCAAATGCTTGAGTGAAAAATCCTTGGGCGGTTTGGCCCACTTGGCGGTCAGGAAGAGACCGCTAGCTTGAGATTTGGCCCTGTGCTTAGATGGCGAGACAATTCTAACCGTATCAGATTCAGAGGCTTTGTTGGCACACCTGCGAGTACAGTCCACTCTGGTAGATATATTGCGGACCTCGTAGGATCAGGACGCCTTTTGTTCCTTGACTAAGGATCTGCTAGTCAGAAGAGGCGACGTTGATGATGGCTACAAAATTGACTCTGAGGGTATCTTGAGATTCAGAGATCGGATTGTGGTGCCTGACATGGCAGAGGTTCGTAGACATGTAATAGAGATGGGCCACTGTTCCACTTACACGATGCATCCAGGGGGCACCAAGATGTACCAAGATCTGAGGCAACATTACTAGTGGAAAGGGATGAAAAGAGAGCTATCCGAGTTTGTGTCTAAGTGTTTGTTCTGCCAATAGGTAATAGCCGAACACTTGAAGCCTGCATGGTTGCTTCTGAACTTGGAGGTGCCCGAGTGGAAATGAGAGAAGATCACCATGGACTTTATGATCGGGCTACTAAGGTCTAGAGGGGGCAGCGACTCTATTTGGGTCGTAGTCGATCGGATGACTAAGATCGCACACTTTATACCGATCAAGATGACCTTTTCAGTTGAGCAGTACGCTAGATTGTTTCTAGACCAGATTGTGGCATATAATGGTATTCCTGTTATGATAATCTCGGGTCGGGGTACCCAGTTCACAGCTCAATTTTGGCATTCTTTCCAGGAGGCCTTGGGTACTCAGGTGCAGTTCAGCACCGCGTTCCATCCGCAGACTGACGGGCAGTCAGAGAGGACAATCGTAACCTTAGAGGATATTATGAGAGCATGTTTTCTAGACTTAGATGGCAGTTGGGAGAAACACCTACCGATGTTTGAGTTTGCATAAAATAATAGCTACCAGAGTAGCATTGGTATGGCTCCTTTCGAGGCCCTATATGGGTGAAGGTGTAGGTCTGTGGGGTGGTTTGAGACAAGAGAGTCACTCATGGTGGGTCTTGATCTGGTTGAGGAGGCGGTTGAGAAGTTGAAATTGATCAAGGATGGACTGTTGGTGGCTCAGAGTCGTCAGAAGATGTATGCGGATGAAAAGGCTAGAGAGGTGGAGTTTGCTGAGGGTGATATGGTATTCCTAAGGGGGGAAGCTTGTAATACCCGAGATTTCTAATATAAAAATGTTATTTGGTTCAACGATCCGGTTCGGGGACTAGCCGGGTTGAATCCCGAGATGGCCGCGAGTAGAAGGTATAATTTAATTTGTTGGATATGTATTTAATGCTTTTATATTTTATAAGTTGAATTGAACCTCAAACCGAGTTGGAACAGGGTTCGCGGGATGAGTTGGGGCTCAATTCGGGCTCAGGTTGAGTCGAGTAAAGGATTAAGTGAGTAAATAATAATAATAATAATAATAATAATAATAATAATAATAATAATAATAATAATAATAATAATAATAATAATAATAATAATAATAATAATAATAATATAAAAAGAGCCCCATCAGAGGGTGAGAGCAGAGAGAGGTGATCAAGGGGGGGGGGGGGAGTTTGTGGTCGTCGCCGAAAGTCGTAACTTCGTCGATCTTCTTTCCCTTCTTTACTTTAAGGCTAACATGAGTGGTAGAACCTAGGATTTGAGGGAAGGCCCTAACCGACTCATGTGTTGTTGATTCTTGCAGATTGATGTGTGTTTCTTGTTAGATTATTGATTATTCTTGAACCTTGTCGGTTCTTCTTGTGATCTATGGTGCATTGATTTTTACGTGTCGTATTCATGATGTTAGGGTGCTGGCCGAATCAAGGAAAAGGGAAAAGGTCATGCCAAAAATTTCCCTAAATTCCTTGAGACGTAGAAGCTTGTAGATTTGAAATTCTTGTATGCTAATTTAGGATAGAGATTAAGGAGAACTTAATTCTTCATTGAAACACATTTTCCTTCACCCTTAAGGGTTTGGCCGAATAGGGTAAACCCATGTTTAGGGTTTCGGCTGAGTAGGGATCGGGGTTTTAGGTGGAGAAAAATATAATTCCTAAGTCATCTCCATGATAGAGGAACGCTATATGAATAACTAGGATTTTACCTTGCTTATAGAATATTTTTATTGCAAGGAACATTTATTTATAGGTTCCTACATTTCTCATTATGTTGCTGAAATTAAACTTTCATATGCTGAAATTAAATATTTGAATGCAGGAATTCAATATTTAATTGTTGTGATTATGTAGGAAATTGTGGTGATATAATTGTTGAATTCTTCTATTTCTTGTATGCTGTGATTTATTAATTATTGTAAATATTATGTCAATGATATGCTAAATATTGAGGAGCATGTGTGGTATATGACATGAAACTAGGTGGAGGAAAAATTAGATACGATTTTTTAGCATCCCATACATGATCGGGAGACGTGGAACTCCTCTAGTAAAAGACGTAAATTACTAGGAGTTAAATGTGATAAAATTTGAACATAGAGACATTAGGTGTTCGCACCTAGGAAGGGTAACACTGAACTGTCAACCTGATAGGGCCCGTGGTAGGGCCCGTGGTAGGGCCCGATACGTGCGGAAGCCCGGGAGATGTTTAGAAACTAGTGTAATACATTGTATGTGTATTGTGTTTAAGATGGTCGGGTTGAGGGATGTTTTTAGCCGGTACGGCTATTACCCGACTCAGTGGGTGGATTTAGGATCTTGAGATTGCACCAGTGGGCCACGCTAGGTGTTAGACCCGAGTGGCGGGGGTCTTGAGATTCTGTCAGTGGGCCACGCTGATGGTATTCTAGAAACTAGCTGATCATCCTAGTTGACGGACACGGTGATTGAATCGCTAAATGTGGAATTTATGTAAGAATATAACTTGTTGTGGTTAGTATAGATACTTGTATGTTTGTGTGGGCCGATATGGTCGAGTATTATACAGGATGAAGGCCAGGAACAACAGAAACTATTTATGCGGGTTAAGGACCATAGTGGACGAGTGGTACATATTGTGCAAAGCCATAATTGGATGGTATATTTACTCGCAGGGTATGACCAATTGGACGGTTATTGCGATACGACCAGTATAATTTTTATGGACATGTTTTATTGCTACATATGATATAGTATTAGGGATTTAAGTGGAGGTTTGAAAGAACCACTCACTAAGTCTCTAGTGGATTCATGGTTTTATTTATTTTTGTTTTGCAGAGACTAGCCAGTAAGGTACAACTTGATGGCGTGGCGTGGCTGGAGGGCAGGTGGTGTCGCAGATCTCGTAACAAGCATTTATATAGTCCTAGTCGTGTAGAGAGTTTTAGTTCATGCACTGAGTCGTGGTCTTTGATCCTTTGAGTTGTAAAACTTGTTTTCAAACATTTATAAAAGTTTAGTAGACTTCATTTATATTTTCTATGTTAGTCTAGTCGCATATTGTTATTATGTTGATGAGTGCATGTGGTAGACTTCGGGGTACAGACACCTACCCCGGTCAGTCACGCGATCCTGAGTTGGGTCGTGACAATAAATATGGCAAGCATACAATTAGAATTTAATTCATAGCATTCCAAAAATAGGGCAACTCAACAACTTAATTAAAACATTTATCAAATAATTTTCAACAATTAAATATGCAATTTCTGCACTTAAATAAATGAATTCAGCATCCTTAATAAAATTCCAGCAATTACTCAAATGACGTAGAAACCAATTCAAGCATGTTCTCAAGCATGGAATTAATTTACGAGTAAAATAAAATCATCTACATTCCTTATATCATGATAGCCTCGACATAAAATTTATTCATCATGATAACATCAACTTAAAACATAATTACCATGGTAAACTCCCCCTTACCCATGCTCGGCCAACCCTCCCCAAACACCCTAATAGGGTACTTGGTCGGCCCCTTCTTGTCCTACCTTGCTTGCTCTTCAATTAAATAGCAAGTCTAGTCTCATAAATTATATCTAGAAATACAATTCCTAATCACTACCTTCCTTACCCTATGTGGCCGAACCCTATCATAAGGAACTTGTCCCATGGCCGGCCCTTAAGGGTTTAGGAAACTAAACTTTTAAATCTAGAATTTCTAACAAGTCTAGGATTTAGCAAAAATTTTTGCATGACCTCTCCTATTTTGGATCTATTCGGCCGGCCCCAACTCTCAAAGAAAACACCACAAAAATTTCGAGAAATCACATTATTATCAAGAAAAGATGCAAGAATCAAGAGCCACAAGATTCATCAATAAATTTCCAAGAAAACATCATCACATCAACATCAAGGATTCGGCCAAGGGGCCTTACCCTATCCTAAGGTTCAACCACTCACCGGCGAAGGAAATTGAAAAGGAAGGCAGTCCTCCACGCTCCCACATCATCGATCCGTTGGTAATAGATTACTAACGGATTTTTGAGTATTACCAACAGATTTAGTCCGTTGGTCACACCCTATTTTTTTGTAGTATACGGATGTGTACTCTGGCCGATCATGTGACCTTCGATTTGAGGCATGACATTTATGCTTGAATTTGGTTATGCTCGGGGTAGCTATCAACAGCCGCAAGATTCATCAATAAATTTCCAAGAAAACATCATCACATCAACATCAAGGGTTCGGCCAACGGACCTTACCCTATCCTAAGGTTCAACCACTCACCGGAGAAGGAAATTAAAAAGGAAGGAAATCCTCCGCGCTCCCACATCAACGATCTGTTGGTAATAGATTACCAATGGATTTAGTCCTTTGGTCACACCCTATTTTTTTGTAGTGTACTGATGTGTACTCTGACCGGTCACGTGACCTTCAATTTGAGGCATGACATTTATGCTTGAATTTAGTTATGCTTAGGGTAGCTATCAGAGGGCCCCGGTGGGAGGCTCATTGGGCGGGTCCTATTGATCGAATTGTGGGTTGATTAAATGCAACATGACGATATGGCCGGTGTACGCCGATATGGTCAGTTGTCGAGGACACACGAGTTGGATAATTATTAATCATATGAATTATCATAAAAATTTAATATTATGAGCACATATATAAATGCTAAATATTTGTGTTTATCACATGCGTTGGCTTGGCGAGGGCTTTGTTCAAGCCACTCACTGAGTTCTTTGAAACTCACCCCTCTTTTTGTTGTTGTTTTGCAGATCTCGACTAATAGAGGTGCGGTGGTAGCGATGTGACGTGGCTGGGGTTGTAGTCTCTGGCAGTGGATCTCGGGACATGTCAAATCGTAGTCGAGCCACAGGAGCTATGTGTACATATGAGCATGTCTTGATTATAGACAAGGGTTGTAATCATATTTAACTTCCAATTGAAACAATCATTCACATTTTCTTTGGTATTCACGTGACTGTGTTATTCATTCCTAATTCAGTTTGCATAGGTTGGTAGGCTTCGGAGGATGAACGTATACTCCGGACGATCAAATGACCGTGGATTTTGGGGCGTGACAAATGTTCTTTAATAATAATATTAGGAATAATGTAAGTTACACAAAAGTAGTTAATGCTATTGTTCAAATCATACATAAAAAAAAATGGCACCAATTATGATTAAATAATATGATTAAGTTAGAAGACTAAATCTTAAAAATTCAACATGTAAATATATGCATATGAAATTTTTTAAAAAATATCTATAATAATATAATAACATATATTCTAAATTGGCAAATGTGCGTTAATCCATGTTTGAACGGTGATAATATTTCCTTATGTTATTATGTGTGCATACTTTGCTTCTAAGTCTATCATTTATTGTGTTTATACAAAAATTAGATTTCATAAATTTTAACTGAAAGCCTATAAAACACGTTCCTCGTATTAAAGGCTCGCTTTGCGTTAACACAACTATTCTATATTTATATTACTCAAATAGAAGGATAATGAGTCATTGAAAATAGAAATAATCTTTTGACTAAAACACTTGATCAACATGGATGCAAGGAGGTTTTTTCTAAGTCTATTCACTATTTTTTTCTTCTTATCTATGTCACTGATTTCATCTCCTGTAGTAGCGACTAGTGAGATCGCTCCTACATCACCAACAAATTCTGATGAGTTGATTTTACAAATATGTAAGTAATTTTTTCGATTCGTATAAATATTAGATTTATTCATTATTTATTAAATAAATTATCTTTACGATATTTATGGACCGTAAATATAAGAAATAAGTTAACTACTAAATTTAAAATTTATATATCTCATCTCAATAATCATTTTTGAAACCTTGAATTGTTTTTTTCTTGCTGCCTATCACAACCGATACATCGATATCGATAGTTAATAGAGAATTGCAATTACAACTGGTTCCATTGAATTAAAGGAGGAACCATTGATTTTGGTTGGATATATAAATTGGTTCCACAATTCTTTCTTGATACTTCTCCTTAACAAAGTAGCAATCAATCTCCAAGTGTTTTGTTCTTTCATGGAATACATAATTTGTTGTATAAAGGCACTGGATTCTTCACCACAATACTGATTTCATTCTACAATCTGGTGACCCAAATTATCTCAGCAGTTGCCTCAGATAAAGCTCTTGATTCACTTTCTGCACTTGACCTACTAACTGTGCTTTATTTTTTGCATTTCCAGATAACTAATGTTGCACCAAACTTCACCAAATACTGATCTCAAGTCATTCCACAACTTCCCCAGTCAGCATCACTATATCCTGTCACCAAATAAGGATTATCTACAGGGTAAAAGAGGCCCAAATCAGGTTCCTTTTTCAAATATTTTAATATCCTTATTGCTGCCATGAAATGTAATACCCGCGAAATTTATTAAATTTTGTGTATTGGCTTCAGCGGGATGAGCGTGATCCATAACGATGCATGCATAGTTAATCGCAGTTGGGCGTGAATTGAGGTGAGACCCTTGCTCAACCTAAATTACTTAAATTAGAATTAAATTTGTGTCAAGTTCGAGTTGGGCTCGAGCCGAGTCCGAGAGTGCAATCAGAGATCGAATCCAACTCATTTTGAGAAAGTTGGGTCAAGTTAAGTGATGAGGGGCAAATTGATAATTTGTGCAAAAAAAAATAATTAGAGTCTCTTGAGGCGTACGACTCCAAGGAAGAGCGACACGCTACCCAATGAGGCGAGAGGGAGAGGGTTGATCCGGAGAAGAAATCGGCCGGAGATCGGAGCCTTGCAGGATTGGATTCGACGCAGTTCTTCTTCATCGTCTTCCTTGTCCTTATCCCAATCCTAGGTGAGTAGTTTTGGGGCTAATTTTCATTGGGATTAATGGATTTTGTAGAGAAGAAGATTCTGGGTTTTTCTTTGAAATTAGTTGTTTCGATCAGTTTTGATTCGGTAATCATGATTCAATAATCTCTACCTGTTGAGTCCTTTGGTGTATGTTCTTGTGAAGTGAGGACCGATTTGTGGAGAATATAATATCCACACATGTGTTTCTTTAAAATGTTGACTTCTTTGGTTCTACGAACGTGTACGGAACCACATGTACATCATAGATTTACTGCAATAGCAACAAATCTTACTAAGTGCTTATGTGTTAGTGCAAATTTCTGAACCTGGGTGCAGTAGTTTTCTATGGACACGAAAGAAATAAATGAGTGGAAATTTATCTATACATATAATCTTGTTTATAGCAGAAATTTCCGGCTGTACTGTAGGGTGTTAAGGCTGAAATTTTATATGTTACGATGCTGAAATTACCTAGTTAAGTGATGCTGAAATTGATGTATATAAATGTGCAGAAATTTTATTGAATTGAGATGTATATGTATGCTGAATATGGTAGTTCAAACACTACAACACAATTAGGCTATAGAAACACATAATTAGAGACTAATTAGAGTTTTTGTTTCTAATTCTTCCCATTAGAAACTAATAAAGAATATGTCTCAATAGTTAATTTTATTTGTCTCTAATACTTCACTTTCAGATGTTAATTGTTAATTAGTCCCTTTATGATATGTATTATTTGCCTCTATTGTATTGAATAAAAATATTTTTTATATTTATATTTAAATAATAATAATAATAATATTTAAACGTAATATTTAACTTAAATGATAAATTTAACATTACAATAAATTTAACATAATATTTAACATAATTTTAATTTTAATTTTAATTTTTAAATCATAAATTTAACTTAAATAATAAATTTATCTATACATTTTTTACTTTTGATTAGTTAAATATTATGTCTCTTATTATTTCCATTACATATTAATAATATATAGATAGTCAACACTTGTCCTAGTTAATATTAATCTTACTTTAACTTTAAATGAGGCAATCTTACCCTAACTTTATTTCAATTACATATTAACTGGCAAGTATCAATCTTACCCTAACTTTATTACCCTAACTTTACACATGGCAAGTATAAATCTCTAATTTATAATCAATTTATTGCTGCTGGTTCTCTCTATTGCCACTTTGTTAGGTTATTTTTCAAAAAAAATACCCTGTTCCCTGATCTCTCCCTCATTTACACTTAAAACCAAAACCCTACCCTGTTACTTCCCATTGTCTGCGCCTATGTTGACCCAATCTCTCCCTCCCGTCTCCTATGTTGTCCGCCACTTCCGTGAGACCGTGACTGATCCCAATCTCTCCCTCGGCGAAATCTGGTTCGCGACTCCCCATCTCCATTGTCTACTTCCCGTCGCCAGGATTGGATATCCATTCTCCATCTCCACGTCGTCCTACCTGCTTCTCCATCTCCTCGCTGGTATTGAATCTCGCCTTCCCATGTTTTTCGCTGCTACTTGTTATTGCTAAAAACTCCACATCTGTCAGATCTCCATTCTACCAGTTTTTCGCCTTCCCAAGTTTTTCACCGATATTGATCACCATTCTAAGTTTCCGCTGCTTCTTCATCTATGGGTTTTGGATATGTTCCTTTCCGCACCTTTTTCTCACCTTTTTTATAATTGCATGTGATGCTCCTTTACTCTTCCATTGCACGAACAAGGTTACAATTAACAGGCAAGTTAATTGTGAGAAGAAGACGTTATTGTCTTTGTTTTGCTTATGTTGTACCAAACTCATAAGAGGTATTTGAATATTGCTCTTTCTTATTGGCTCATAACATGAATATTCCTCTTCTAAGTATAATATGATAGAAGAATATTGCTTATGTTGTTTTCTATCAATGATTACCTTATTATTAGCAATGCAGCACCTTATTATATTGTCCCTTATTATTAGCATTGCCAGTGCCTTATTATATTTTCCTACTGAGACAACCTTAAATTTCAGGACATTATGAACGCACTGTTTATTTCTGCACTAATTGTCCTGTTGTTCTTTTGACAATTGTTATCCACAAGAAAAACACTCAGCTGCTAACCAAATTATTTGATTAGGTATTAGAAACCTTCAGTCTTTTATTGTAATGGTAAGAATACTAGATAAGCAGTTGGAGCATAGCAGAAAAGAAGACAAGTGCTAGAACTTTTGCTTTTTAAACTTCATTTGTTGGTAGAAAAAATATGAGATTTTCTTACTCTATGTTAAACAGTGGAAGATTATTAAATGAAGGAAAGAAAAGAAAGTTGATATTAGACATTCATGAAAAGCTGTTAAGACATTAAGAAAATTGATAGTAGACAATCACGAAAACCTGTTAAAACATTTGCCTCTCGTACAACGGTGTACAACGGTACAAGTTACCTTTTACCTGCTTAGTTGCACTGCCATTCTCCTTTGCCATATTAAGTTGATTTTAGATACAACCAGGGGAATGTCCATGTCAATAAAGCATCTATCTTAAAATAATCCGTTGGTCCAGGAACTCTATCCAGGTTGTCAAAGTCATTCGAAGCTTTCCTTCATCATCCAATTATTCCTCATTAAATGTGTTGGGAAGTGGTCTAATAAATCATTTACAATGTTGCTTGAGTTACTGAGAGAAGTACTTCCAGAAGGTGATACAATGCCAAATTCTTACTATGAAACCAAGAAGTACATTAGAGAGTTGGGCCTTAGTTATGAGAAAATTGATGCTTGTCCGAACGATTGTATGTTATATTGGAAAGACCATGCCGATGACTCTGAATGCTGCACTTGTGGTGAATCGAGATGAAAAAAGAACTTAGATGGTAAAAAAAAGACGTCGAAGTCCAAATCTCAAAATGTGTCGCAAAAAGTCTTGCGCTATTTTCCACTTAAACAACGACTTCAACGGTTGTTTATGTCATCTAAAATTGTGTCCTTCATGAGGTGGCATGAGGAGTCCCGCACTAAAGATACACTTCTAAGGCATCCAGCAGACTCTCCGGCTTAGAAGAATTTCGATCATCTAAATGGTCATTTTGCGTCAGATCCTTGTAATGTTATGCTCGGCTTAGCTGCTAATGGATTTAACCCATTCAGGACATTAAGTGTTGTACATAGTACATGGCCGGTTGTCTTAACACCATATAATCTACCGCCATGGATGTGCATGAAACAATCTTATATGTTTCTGACATTACTGATTCCTGGACCTTCAGCCCCAGGAAATGATATTGACATCTATCTCCAACCCCTAATTGAGGAATTGAAAGATCTTTGGGAGAATGGTGTGGAAACTTACGATGTGTCTAAAAAGGAGAATTTTAATAAGCGGGCTACGGTTTTATGGACTATAAGTGATATTCCTGGCTATGCTAATCTGTCAGGCTGGAGTACTAAAGGCCAATTTGCATGTCCTTCTTGTCATAAGTATACTAACTCTAAATGGCTGAAACATGGTAGAAAATTTTGTTATATGGGTCACCGACGTTTCTTGCCGCATGGCCATGTGTTTCGGTGCCAGAAAAGATCTTTTGACAATAATCAAGACTTCAGGGTTGCGCCCAGACCACTTTCTGGGTCAGAAGTTTTGAATGAATTAAAAGGACATGATATTACATATGGCAAAAAGTCTACAAAATTGCCGCTGCCGCATGGTTGGAAGATGAGAAGCATTTTTTTTTAGTTGCCATACAGGAAAGATAATCTTTTGCGTCACAATCTTGATGTTATGCATATCGAGAAAATTTTTTGTGACAACATACTTGGGACCTTATTAAATATTGGCATCAAGTCAAGAGATAATCTTAATGCTCGTCGAGACTTGCAACTGATAGGTATAAGGCAAGAGCTTCATCCAATCGAGCAAGGCCATCACAGGACTTATATCCCCCCAATAAGGTTCACATTGGATAAGAATCAAAAGAAAATTATATTCAGGATACTAAAAAAGGTTAAGGTTCCAGATGGCTATGCTGCTAACATATCAAGATGTGTAGATATGAAGCAACTCAAAATCTCTAGACTGAAAAGTCACGATTGTCATATTCTAATGCATCAATTGGTCCCATTAGCGATGAAAAAAGTGTTGCCGAAGGAAATCAGTATTCCCATACTTGAGTTAAGTTCATTCTTCAGGCAGTTGTGTTCAAAAGTTTGTCGGGTACAGGACCTTGATCAATTGGAAAGAAGAGTTGCATTGACACTCTGCCAGTTGGAACGAAATTTTCCCCCATCATTTTTTGACGTGATGCTTCATTTGGTTATACATTTAGCAGCAGAGGTGAAAATGGGCGGGCCAGTCCAATATCGTTGGATGTATTTTGTTGAAAGGTACATAGAAGTTATTTGATTTTCTTTTATAGACCACATAAATTCTCACTTTTATTTAAAAATAATTAAAATAAATTTGTAGGTTCTTACTTACTTTGAAGAGCTACATGCGAAATAGAAGTCAGCCGGAAGAATCTATAGCTGAGGGCTACATAGCTGAAGAGTGCGCAACATTTTGCTCGAGATATTTTGATACTATTGAGACAAAACTTAATCGTTGAGCAAGGAATGATGATGAATGTGGGGCTGACCCGACAGTTTCTTCTAGTATTTTTCCAAGGATTGGTCGAGCACTAGATGAAGGGGAATTTTTCACAATGGATAACGATATGTTATCTAAGGCACATCAATATATATTAAATAACTGTGATGAGGTGAAGCCTTTCATCGAGTACGTTCTAATATAATATCTAGCGCTACAAAATTCATTTATGGAATGAATCATTTTTGCAACTTACTGTAGTACTATTATTTGCAGGAGACATCTTTCTCTAATGAACTGCCTATATCCTTGTGCTTCTCCTCGTTTCATCAAAAATAAACATAATGAAAAATTTCCTAGTTGGTTTGCAGAAGAAGTAAGTTATCCCCCAAAGATTTATTCATGTTGGGATTAATATTAAGAATTTTTTGTTCTTATAGAAAAAACAATTCAGCAATATATTTAATTTGTAGGTTTACCGGGAAGATAATGCTCATGAATTTGCTATTGATGAGGACTTAAAAGTTCTATCCTATTTTTCGAACAATGTTGCCAGAAGGTTTCAGGGTTTCTTAATAAATGGTTATGAATTTCACACCAAAAGTCTCGAAGAAAGAAGAAAGCGACAAAATAGTGGCGTAATGGCAACAACAATAACACAAAGCTTTGCTAGTGCAATGGATAAGAATCCCATTGATGGTGATGTTAACTATTACGGTGTCATACAAGATATTATTGAGGTTGATTATTGGGTGGATAAAAAGATTGTGTTGTTCGAATGTGATTCGGTGTCCAATGGCAGAGGATTAAAACATGATGAACTTGGGTTTACATTAGTAAATTTTTCCAAGAGAATGAGAGATGATGAACCATTTATAATGGCATCTCAAGCGGAACAAGTATTTTACGTTGAAGATCCCACAAATGAAGGTTGGCATGTTATGGTAAAAACAGTACCAAGGGATTATTATAATATGAAGGACGAAGTATTAGGAGATAATGAAGATCCAATTTTAGAAAGTGAAGTACACGTTAGTGGAGTTTTTGACAATATTTTGCAGAGCGACAATGATAATGTCCCTTGGATTAGCACTGACATTAATGGGGTAGTTATAGATGAAGCGTTAGGTACTGTCATGGGTGAGCAAGCCGACGAAGATTATGATGGGGACAATACTTACCTCGCCTGATGACGTCCCATGATATCTCATTTACTACAATTAAATAGCATATTTCAAAAATTTTGGGTATTATTTCTTTCCTTTTATTTTTGAGATAAGCTGAGTTTTTCTAGCATGATGATTTATTTTTTTATGCAATGTGTAGGACTTTATCATTTTTTTTATGCAATCAGGTATGATGCTTTTTTATTGAAGTGAAACTGTAAAAGTTTTTACAAAGCATTATTTATCTCTTATTTTCCCTGCTTTCTCTCTCTCTCTCTCTCTCTCTCTCTCTCTCTCTCTCTCTCTTCCATTCATCATGTCTCATCTCCAGCTTGTTGCAAGCTTCACTACCTTTATAGAGTGGCTTACTTTCCTTACTGCCCAAGCCAACTTTGATCAAAACCAGCTAATCATAAAGGAGAGCAAAACAAATTTATGAACCAGAGAGAAAGAATCAGAGTTGCCACAACATTGCAGTAATTAATTACAAGAGATAGGAAGATTGAATTTTTTACAATTTTAAAAAAAAACTACATAAAATTAGAAGCTAGAGCAAGATATTTGACATTCTAGGAATTAATAATTTCTTGATTTTAGTTAGTATTTTATCAACAATTTGGTAGACTATACAGTCTAATTCAGATGTGGCGTACTCCTCGCAAGACTACTCTCTTGAAAAATTCTCCTCATGGAGGATTTAGTTCTCAACGGCTTGGTGTACTTCCATCGTCACTCCAGGCTAAGCCTCCCCAAAATTTGAAATCTCAATTTGCTCCAGCTTCTGCGAGCAAATCTCAACATGGTCCAAGCCCGCTTGCTAATGTTGATCCTCCATGTTCTAACTCTTCTCCTGATGCTAGATCTCGAGCTGACCCCGCACATGTAGATGTGTCCACACCCGGTAAGTATAGCTCTTATTAGTCAAATATTATTTTTTTGAGTGTAAAGATTTGTATCTATTTTACTTCCATCCTGACATGTTATTCTTTTCCAGGCTGCAAATTTACAAGTGCCAGGCATCAACAGTTTTTGGAAAGCAAACCATTACTTATGCTTTGTCTAAAAATAAATTCATGTGATTGCTGTAGAGATATGTAATTACAGAATAAATCAAATATACTCATTTTATTTTTCTATCTAGTGCTATCATTTACCCATAGTTGTTTTGTCTCCAATGCAACTTATTTATCTTTCTTAAGCATGAAGTTGAGTAAAAATATGTGCATAATATGTTCATTCTGTTCTATTCTTATCAAGTGATGATCATTTTGTACATGATCATTCTGTTCTATTCTTATCAACAGCTTATTTTTCTTATTCATGTACATGATGATCATTCTATTCTATTCTTATCAAGTGATGAATCATAATATGTGCTTCACCTAGACACTAACTAAGGTTGTTCTTTGCAGTTGAGACTATGTTGATTAACCACAGGATCTTCTAACTCTTCTCCTTATTTGCATTTTTTTGTTGACATGTATGTATGATAACTAAAGCAAAGAAGAGGAAAAGAGGGCCAACAACATGCAAGGATATTTGGGGGCAACCTAAAGGTGTTCGAACTCATGTTTTTCTCAATGATAAGGGACAACCGATTGGTCCAACTGCAAAAAAGTTGACTCAATTTTTAGGCGCGATGGTTAGAATTGGGGCATATGCATCTCTCAACTATAGTGACTGGAGGCTCATGCCAGACCATTTTAAAGTTAACATGTGGAAGATGATCTAGGTAAAAATTGATATATGGTGGAATGCTATTAATACAGTGGCTAATGTTGTCTCAAATTAAATTGTTTTTCTTTCTTACCATATTTATAACTTGATTTTCCTATTGTAGGAAAAGTTTGATATCGAGATACTAGCAGAAAGCTGGGTCATGAAGTCATTAGACAAAAAGTGGAGAGCCTTTAAGTCAAAAGTGAAGAAATTGTGGGAAAAGGGGGAGCGTGACTCCATAATTATTGATGATCAATTTAATTGGCTCAAAACCTTTTGGGAGTCTGAGAAATCAGCGGTTGTACTTGTATTCATTTTTATCAAGTAATAGTTTACTTATATTCTTACAATTAATTAACATGCTATATTTCTTTTCATATTTCAACAACGAGAAGAAGTGGGTAGAGAAAATAGCAAGAAGAAGTCATCACATGCTGCAGGAACAACAAATTTTGCTGTTATACTGGAAGAAATGGTATAATATTATTTTTTATTTATATTAATATTTAATTCTAGAGGTAAACAGAGAGCTCTATTTTAGAAGTAAACAGAGAGCAGTATTCTAGAAGTAAGCAAACCTTTAAGAGTTTTGTTATTTTTTATGGGTAAACAGAGAGTTGCTAACCCCGATGGAGCATCACCAACTCCAACCCAAGTGTACATTAAAGTGCATACTAGAAGGGATGGCAATCCACTTAATGAAGAGTTTGCAGCAAACATTGTATCAGATTTATATTTTATTTATATTTAATTCTAATATTCGGTCTAAAATAGAGACATTCTTTTATAGATATATTACTTGAAGCCTTACTTATTATTTATTTCTTGTGTTTCATTTGTGAATGTAGAAAAAACTGAAAGATGCTATTCATATTCAAGGAAAGGATGATAAACCTGCGGCAGATGACATATTTGCTCGAACTTTGGGAGAAGATAAGGGTTCATATGTGCGCACTTATGGCTTAGGCCCATCTGCTTCAGATTTGTGGGGTCCGAAACAACGTCGGTTTTCTTTAATGAAGATGGCCTTAGAGAGCAAAAAACTATCAGAAGAAATAGTGCACAAATTGGAGGAAGAAATGAGACAAATGAAAGTTAAGATGGACATGCTAACATCATTTATTCAAACCAAGTGCTCAGATATGAACTTAGATCATTTGGAAAACACAGCGAATGAGGTAATTTATGATACTTGTGTTCATTCAACAAATTAGAATTGTGTTGTTCATTCAACAAATTAGAATGCAACACCTTCATAAGATGACCAACTTATAACAATATATATCAGGTTCATGTAACTTCTACAACTCATGTAACATCTACAACTCCTACCGATTCACCACGAGCTGATCACCAATGCCAACTTCACTCGGTATGGTACAATTTTTAATTGTTTGTATAAGTGTTTGAAAATTATTAAATGTAAAACTACTAATTCATTTCATGCAGGAACAAATCTTGAATGAGGAGAACAACAATTTGAGTGGCTATGTGGATTAGGTAAATAGTTTAGGTAGTGATTGTTTTTTCATTATAATTTTATTTTCAGTTATGAAAAGTTAAGAAAGTATTATTATTATTTTCAGTTATGCAGGAACCACAATGATGATTTTGACATTTTTAATCAAGTAAGTATTATTATTACTATTCTTACTATAAATGCACTTATAATACATTTTTAATTTTTTTTACCATTGTTAGTTTATTTAGTTGGATGAGGGAAGTCGTGCAATGATTCAGAAGCTCTTACCGCAGGTGCAAGTTGGAAAATATCAAGACAACCAATCCAAGACTGTAGGATGAATTACATTGCCTTAGTCATTTTATGATTTATCTAAAATGAATCTATATGAATGTAGATAATTTTATAGTTAATTGAAGGAGTAAATGTTGTGATAGGATGAAGATACTATTTTCCTAGTTAGTCTTGTGCATCCTGGAGATCTTGCGGCAAGAGGAACATTAATCACTAAGGATCCATCAGCTACAGTGACAGGCCAATCCTTAGCAAATGGTTATTCAGCAATATTTTTGGAAGTTGCAATGAGGAACGGTGAACCCATAGTTCGACCCTATGACAACTATAGTACAATTGGAGATGTGATTGGAAGAACTATTGCATGGCCCTCTTGTTTTGTAAGTTACATATCTTTTATATGCAACATATGGAATGTAAAACTTGATGGCTAGCTGGGGTATATACTCCTTTAGGATGATTTAATTTATTTAGTACATTTTACAAAAGCATCTTAGACATGAAAGAATATCTTATCATTAATTACATCTTAAAAATCACCTACTTTTGTTTATAACCATGGAAGGTAATTTTCTATTTCCTTATTTTAGTATAAAATTAAATGTTAGTTTATTTTCATAGGTTTTAGAATTATGATAGCTTTGTTTGGGCATAAATTTTTTTGTTAGTTTCATGGTTCATGTTAGAGTGTCCTAATCTGTAGCCTCATGGAGTACTTTTTTTTATTTCCTTATTAGTTCACTATAATAGAAAATTATAACAGAATTAGAATTATGATTTCACCTACTTTTTTTTTTGTTAGTTTCATGGTTCATGTTGATATATGTTTGAAATTAGAGTCATATCATCTTGTTGAAGTTTTTGTTTCTAGTAAAGTTTTATTTGTGGCTGATCGATGTCTCTTTCTCGGCACTATAACATAATTTTTCTCCAATAGTAGACTACAATTAAAGTTTTGTTTTTGTTTCTACTTAAGATTTTGTTTCATGGCACTCCCAAAATCAGGTTATTGGTTGAAGATATGGGAAGAGAAATCAGTGAGGTATAGCAGATTATGGGGGGTGACTCTTCCGCTTTTGCATTATATAGCAGATTTAATTTCTAGAGTTCTTTTGGCATATATACTACAAAGAAGTGATTGGAGTATATATCGACAAAAGCTCTTTAAACAAAGAATATACATCAACTATATATAGCCTGGTTTCTGGCTCTTATTGATTGTGTTATCTTTCTCTTCTCAATGTCTTCTTCTATTTCTAGTTGAAGTGTTCAGGTGCTTTTTCATCGCGCAGTAGAGGAGTGAGATTGTGTTCTTCATAGCAGTAAATAACTTCTTTTACTATTCTTGATGTATATTGCTAGCCATCAGTGCGTAGTATGAATACGAGATCTGGCTAGTGGGTGTCTAGACTGCGTTCTTCTGTTATGAAGAACTCTATATGACATAGCCAGAGGACTTTGTATCCTCGGTTGGACCGAGTAAGGTATGCGAGTTGCAGATGTCCATTTATTGACTACAGCTAGTATCGAAGAGTTGAAATATCTATTTTGATGAGATAGTCAAAAGGGTTTTGATTTTATCAAAAATGTGGATGAACCTTGTGTAGACAATGTGTTTAGTGGGAGTGTAGTCATATTGAATGACATACTCATGGGAAAAGCGTTCTCATGCTCTAGTTATTTCCCATATTGATTCTCTATGGTACATCTGGGAAAGGCCTCCTATATGTTTGAGATTAGGATCTATGTGGATAGGTTTGAAAAGGATACCTCATTACCCCAGCCCATGTACGTTGATATAGTATTAAAAGAGTTTTAGCATCAAAGGCACTAAAAGAGGTTACTTGTCTAAGATTCATTGCATCAGTCTTTCTAAGATGATGTCTGCTAAGACACCTAAGGAGAGAGAAAAAATGAGATAGATCTATTATGCTTCGGTAGTGGGATCCATCATTCGATGCTTTGCACTTAGCTTGTTATTGATTATACCTTAGAGGTATCCAGTATATTTCGAGCAAAACCATGGAGAATAACATTGAAAAGCAATGGAGAACTCTCTCGAGTACTTAAGAAGGATGAGAGACATTTTATACGACAATGAAACCATATGATGGTATAAGGATACCTTTAATGGTGGTGCAGTAAGAAGGAAAGTGTTCCTAGCTAGGTATCGTAACCGGTAAGGTGACTAAGGCTTTGTGCTTTGCTACTTACTCTGCCTCTTATGATAGGATCGGATAAAGGAGTTTTTCATTCAATGGGAGTTGTTCCTGAGGTTGCCAGTTCTGCACCGGTATTGTGTGACAATACTAGGAGTGTTGCTCAAAGTTAAGGAACTAAGATCCCATGAAGATTATTGCTTTTCTTAAAAGGCGATATCACCTCATCGTTGGAAAGAGGTGATGACTGAAAGACATTGATATAGATTAAACTTATTATCACTGTAGCAGATTCGATCACCACTGAAATTTGGTATACAGATACTAGGATGGTTGGCTAAAGTGCAAGTGGGAGATTCAAAGGAATAGTGCCCTTGAGCCAATCACATGTCGATGTGTTTAGGGACTATTCAAGGGTAATCAACTTAATGAGATAACTTTTTGATCATATGCTGCATCTTTATTCATAAATATTGTGACGAACCCCATGAACCCGGGCAAATGATTCCAAGGCCATGATGAGATTATGCCAGTGAGACTTGGAATCCATATGCCCATGTTCTAGATGTTCCTAGTCGTAGGATCACCAAATAGGGGATTAGTGATTTTGGATAGGCTAGCGCACTTGGTACATGCCCTATACGATAAAGGTAGCTGATCTCATAGTTACCTATGAGCCTTCCTTAATGTAGTGCAGGTGCTCATTAGGGAATGAGTTTACTTAACAAACCTGCATGAGGAACACAAAATGGAATCCATACATGAGTTTCAGTAGGATGTTCCTCGTGTGATAGTAGGTGCAAGTAGTCATTGGACCTAAGGTTATCATGGTTACCTTGTGAGTGATGACCCATTGCTTTGGTTCTATCCCTACATGGACCTAAGCGTCATGTGCCGGGTATTACTGGGCATGGGGAAGCATTCATGGAGGAAGGTGAGCAACCAACATGGAATCAGTTACTCCTAATAAGAGGAGATAATGTCCTATGTGTCCCTATAAGTACCGACTCGGGAATCTCTGGCCAAAGTAGACATAAAGGTCAGGAAGACGTTTCTGACATTTCATAATTGAGACGACATCTTGGTGGGTGGAATACATATGAATTGGTATTAGTGTTTGACACTTCTTCCATACCCCAATCGTATTCAAGAAATTTTAATTGAGCGACTTAGTTGCACAGTAACTAATCACCAAAGGGTGTTGCTAGATTGAACCTCACACTATCGTGGTAGTCATGATACGTTGCTAGACAATAATCTTGACTTGCGAGTGGAGTCTCTCACGACTACACTAAAGGGGTTTAGTGATCGCTCGTAAGATTCGAATAGAAGTTGTTCTATAGGATACAACTCTCCGTTATGCACAACTCACTACTGGCTTAGTGTGGGGCCCAATGGCGCACACACGACAGGTTAACCTCGTAACGGACCTTATGAGGTAAAGTCCGAATGCGGCCCTATATGTAGGCGAAATGGCGACACTAGAGGGGGGGTGAATATTGTGTTTACTAAATAATTAGCCTAAATTCGATTTTAATCATTTCTTGATCAGTTTAGATAATTTGTAATTTAATGATTGGGTGCGAAAGCAGTAAATAATTAAGCAATTAAAAACAAACAATAACGCAATTCAAACACGTTAATTTATAGTGGTTCAGCCCCAATGCCTACTCCACTACCTAAGAACCCCGATTAGGATTTCCAAACTAGCTTTACTAGATTAATACTCGTTTCCCTTACACAGAGGACTTTGACTCGAAGAGTCTCACTCTCAACCTAAGGTACTTCCACACCTGGAAGTCTCGACCTTCTTATCGAGAGCACTCTTCCACCTCAACCCTAAGGGACAACTTGACTAATCCTAGTAACAACTAATTTTACATAAGTGGCTTTACACCTAACACTAAGTAACCACTTATACCCACATGACCTAACAGCCTAGGTCTTACAAACTCAACTTCAAAAAAACTATAAATTAATAGTTAAAAATACAAGTGAAAAGAGCTTAAGATAAAACCAAGATTATCTACTATTTTCCAAGCCTTGTAGCCAACAACTCGCTAGTGAATGTGCTTTGAGTCGAAGCAGAGTTGAGCAGCAGTTGGCGCTTGAAGACGAACTAGACAGAAGAACAGAGCGCGCTGCAATCGATCTTTGGAAGGCTTAAATCCCTTCTTAAATGCTCAATAAAATCTGTAAGATTAAGGGAAGAAGTTTAAAAGAAGTAGATGAAGGTATATTTATACCCTCACGAAGAAATGATAGCTCAACGGATAGTTTTCTATCCATTGCAGGCCGCCGGTCGATTGGTCGATCGATCGGCCAATCGATCGGTCATTCGATCAACGCTTTTTCTCTCTGGTACTGCATTCAGTCGACCATCGGTTGACCGACGCAAGATTCTTCGATCTCGCATTCAGTCAACCAGTCGGTCGACCGACGCGATCTTGCGTCTTCATCAAACGTAGGTCGGTCGACTGGTTGGTCGACCGATAGAGCTACTGCCCATTTTGGGCTTTGATCGGTCGACTGAAGCAGCTGCTGTCTCTTCTCGGCATTGTTTGATCGATCGACCGGTCGACCGAAATGGCTGGTGCCATTTTCCTTACCCTATTCGATCAACCGCCCGGTCGACCGAATTTAGGTTGAATTTTATTTTTTAGCCGATTTTCTTCCGCGCTTTGTTTTTGGGTTCCAGCTTTCTACAAGCATCATCTTGGAGAGCTTTCCATGTGATCTTTGAGCTCGTCCCATGCGACTTTGGTGCACATGTTGATCTTCAAGAAATTCTGTGATGAACCCGAGCACGACGATCAATGTCCTTCCAATTTTTGATTTCTTTCTATATTTTTAGTCGAGGACATTGAACCCTAATTGATATGGAACCTGAAATATGTTCTCAATGAAATCATTAGTCCCATGTTTGTTATCATCAAAACCGAGATTAAGACCGAGGTTAAAAACCTAAATCCAACACTATATGTCTACTAGCATAGACATGCTGCAACTCGATCACGGATCTTTGAGCTCGTCCAATGCGACTTTGGTGCACACGTTGATCTTCGAGAAATTCCACGATGAACCCGAGTGCGACGATCAATGTCCTTCCGATTTCTGATTTCTTCTGATATTTTCGATCGAGGACATAGAACGCTGATGGATAAAGAACCTGAAATATATTCTCAATGAAATCATTAGTCTCATGTTTGTTATCATCAAAACCGAGATTAAGACTAAGGTTGAAAACCTAAAGCCAACATTATATGTCTACTAGCATGGACATGCTGCAACTCGATCACGGATCTCATTTACGGACATGATAGGAAAGATGTTTCCTATAGGAACGAATGCACAAGAAAGAAGTTTCTCAGTAATCCTAAATTGTATGGCATCCCTAAATTGTAGGGATTGGCATATGATAATAATTTATGTCGTTGATTAAATTTAATTATGAATTAAATATTTAATCAACTACTTGACCAAGAATGTATTTAATAATGAATTAAATATAATATGATTTTGAATTAAATATACATGGTTGGAGAATTAGTTTCTAACCATGAGCCTAACAAATTAATTGGGAATTAATTTATTTGGATAAATCCTAATTAATAAGAATTTGATTTATGGAGATAACTCATAAAATTAATAGATATATGATTTATGAGGATAAATCATAATTCTTTTAATTAATAGAAAATCAAATTATTTAGATAAATCTCTTTCCTATTGTTTAGGGGATTGGTTTATTTAGATAATTATCATTCTTGTTTATAGGCTCTTAATTTATGGAGATAAATTAAAATTTATATTTAATTAGATTTAATTAATTTTTAATTAATTATGAAGCCAATAAAATATAAATTATTTTTGGAGGCAAACCCAAGAACTTTGAATTCTAGGGAGAGAGTTTTTAGGAGGCCATGTCTACTCTTGTAGCCGCCCCTACTCTCTATATATAGTGGCCGAACACCCCATAGGGAGGAGTTGGTTAATTAGTTCTTCATCTTCTTGGAGAAGATTAAGGATTTGATTCTTTAGAGGCTTATTGAAGAGAAAGGCTCCAAAGAACTCCTCCTCCTCCCCATTGGTGGCCGACCATCTACATCCTCCTTCCCCGGTTATCGCGAAGCCAACTTGAAGGTGTTCTCTTCTTGGTTGTGCCACAATCTTCATCTTCTTGGAGGAGTCCACGAGGACAGCGAGATATCTTCACCTCTTCTCTTTTGTTCCGATATTTTGTCATCCTCTCTCCTCTCCTCTTTGGTGCCTGGTTCTTGGTGGAAGGGCTGGCATTGCCTTGGTGGATTTTGGGATTGATAAAGCTTCTCTGTTGAGCCACAACGAGCCCCGGTGTTCGCTGCCCGTACTATTGTGAGGTACTTGGTGTGGACTATTGTTGGAGGATGTGCACGTGTGTGTCTCAAAATGGGGATAGGATCTTCCATACATTCTTGGTTTGAGGTTTATCATCTCCTTCTTCTGCGATGTTGAATTCCTTATTATTGCTAAAGTAGATCGCTATTTTCGGGATGGTTTGAATTTTCCGCTACGTTTTTGAATCCCACCCCAACAAGAGGGGGGTGAATAGTATGTTAGATAAACTTTTTGCCTAATTTTGGTTTTATCGAATTCAATCGTTTCTTATAACTTCGGCAATACACTAATTCGAATAGCAAGTGGAAGCAATAAATAAGACAATTAAACATAACCAAGAAAGCAATGTGCTGAAATAAGTAAATATAGAAATTAAGACGCAATCATAATAGGCAATGTAAACACGATCGATTTATAGTGGTTCGGCCCCAATGCCTACTCCACTACATAAGCACACTGCTTAGGATTTCCAAACTAGTTATACTTGATTAATTAGTTTCCTTACAAAGAGAAATTTACACCGGAGAGTCTCAGCTCTCAAACTGAAGGCACTTCCACACCCGAAAGTATCCTGCCTTCCTATCAAGAGCACTCTCCCAGCTCAACCTAAGGACAACTCAACTAATCCTAGTCAACTACGTTTACACCGGTGGATTTAAGTCTTAACACCAAGGCAACCACCAACTCAATCAAACTAGCACTCTAGGTTTACACACTCAAGAAATACAATGAAATTAACAATAAAATACAACACTACATGGAGCAATAAATCAAAAAACAAATACTTAGCTCCAAAAGAAACTCCCTAGTCCTCTTGATGCCCAAAGATGATGAATTGATGAAGCTTGAAGGCAAGATCAAGAATGTGTGGATCAAGGCTAGGGTTTTTGCAAGATTATCTCAATGAAAGCTTAGAAGATGTAAAAGATGTCTCATATAGGCTCAAAAGTTGCTAAGGAAGGCTCTCATGGCTTGTATTTATAAGACATGAAGAGAAGGCAAGCAAACAGCCATCCCAACAGGCGTTTTCCTGCCCGTTGGCGACGCCCGATCACTGGCCCGATCGACCGACCGAGCGACCGGCCCATCGATCAGAGCCCTTTGTGCTTTCTAGGCTCCTTTCGGTCGACTGGCCTATTGATCAACCGTAGAGTACCAAAACTCTACCTATTGTACCTGTACTCTACATTGAGTTTCAGCTGGGTTCTTTCTTCGATTCGGGTTTCAAATTACGAGTTTTGTTCTTTAAGGGTCTTTGCATCATACTTAGGATTTTACAATTATCTAGAGACCCTAAACTTAGACTCTATCTTCCTAATGAGTCCGAGCGCGTCGACCAATGTCCTTTCGATTTTTTGATTTCTTTGATATTTTAGATCGCGGACGTCGAGCGCTAACCAACTTGGAACCTAAAAGTATTTCGTAATGAAAATATTAGTTTCATGTTTGTTATCATCAAAACCAAGATTAACACCAAGGTTGAAAACCTTTGGCCAACAATGTTCGAACATAAGATTTTTGGATCGGGAATCTGTCACAATACATCTATATACAAAAGAATTCACAATAATATATTTTGTATGGAATTGTGAATGGGAGTCATGTGAAGTCGGGACATCGAGCAATCTTGTTGTCCATACTCATGGTGAATCTTCTAGTGTCGTTGTTTCTTCTTTCAATCCACCTGATCCTTATAGAACAATGATTCTAGATAGTCTTGGTAGTCAATTCCATTTAAATGATAATATTGAGTTAGTTACTGAGACGTCAGTGCCATCAAATACTTCGACAGTTCAAGTCACTGAAGAACAACCTGTGATACAGATTGAATTGCTGAATAAGGAGGCTATAGAATTTTATTAGATGTTGAAAGCTGTCAATGAACCTTTGTATGGTAATTCTCCTAAATATACAAGATTTTCGGCAATGACGCAACTCCTAAACATCAAGTCCGATTGTAATATAAGCGGGGTTGCATTTGATTGGATTACAGGCTTTATCAATGGAATGCTATCTCCAGATAACAAGTTTGAGCCAACTTTTTATCAGCGGGGAACATCATGACTTGTAGCATGTTATAACAGTTATTTTGTTAATGGATATATATTTCACACACTTGAATATTCATCTACAAAGAAGACAATGAATGTCGGGGTCTGCGTCAAAGGGACAACGTATGTTGAATGTGATGTTGACTTTTACGAACTGTTGGAAGAAGTCATAAAATTACAATTATTCGAATGGAAATCAATTGCCCTTTTTAAATGTCATTGGTTCGATACAAGCTATAGGGGCATGAGAGTTCATACAAAGTATAAACTTGTCGAGGTCAATTACAAATTGAAATTGGCTTCAATGAGCCATTTATATTGGCATCTCAAGCTGAACAAGTATATTATATGCAGTATCCATCTTGAAAGAAAGATAGGGCAAATTGGTATGTAATCTGTAAGACTAAAGCCAGAGAAAAAATTGACCCGGTAACTGGAGAGAATGAGCCGACAAATGACTTCTATCCAAAAAAGGATCCTTCCAAAATTGAGCGAGTTAATCTAATACTCAAGGATGATAACACAAAGTTAGTTCAATTGGAAGTACAATATGTTGATGATGACGATAATGAAGTTGAGGAAGGATAGAATGATGATAAGAGAGAAGAAGAAGAATTTAAAGATTTCGATACAATAGATCAAGAATAAGAGTATTACACCGATGATGATAATGACGATGATGAATAATTGTAAATGTGAAGTATATCTTCAATTATTAAATCTATCTATTAATCTATTATATGTAATCTAATTATACTCATATTTGACAGCTATGGTTCGAGAAGTGCGTGCCCGAGGAGGCATTCCTCGGAGCACTACACCCTCACAATTGCCACCTGCCACCCTTGTATCCATCGTCCCTTGTCTACACACACCATCCCCCAGGCTTTAGCCACCATCGACCCTTCGCCGAGACCCATCGATATCCCCTCACATGTACCCAATGTCCTTTCGCTGACACCTACTATTCCCCCACCTCCGTCCACCATCCCCCCACTTTCAGCCACCATCTCCGCACTTGATCCTGGCACCAGCCATCCACCTGATCTGACCACCATCCCTTCAGCCAATCCAAGCACATGGACATAAAGACGTAGGCCACGAGGGCCTAATATAATTCTCCCTCCGCCACCCGAGGGAGAGTCACATTGACTAGTTAGTGTGCATGAAAGAAGATAAGTAGATGCACTAATTATTCCTTATAATTTATTTATAATTCAATACATCGTAATATAGAATTGTACTATATTTGGTGAGGGCTTGAGCAGGAGGACGATCTAACAATTTATGCACAGGGCATGGCCTACATGGTCTCTCGTGCCCCGTGACCACATGGATTTATTATGGCGAGAGTTCTCGGTACATATATTTATTAAATTAATGTTATTGTTAAATATCAATAGGTAATAATAAATTTATTTTTTTGCAGGCTCATTATACATGGTTGGAGGACGAGACCACTTTTGTAGAGAGTGCATGGGAGCATGTTGCTCGCACTCGTTACAACGGGCTACTTCAGTAGGCCCGTAAAACTGTGAAGAGACAGCTGGGGGTCACACACATTGGGGAGACTCAGGTATACGGCCCCGAGTGGATTCCTAGACCTGTGTGGGACCAGCTCATTGAGCGATGGGCCACGCTTGAGTGGCAGGAGGTCTCCCGGACTGCGTCGAGAAATTGCATGTCCAGGGGGGACGGTACGGGGCCACGCCACACTGGTGTCTCCGTGTCTTTTGTGGTGCGTGAGCGTCATATGATATGTATAATTTCCTTACTTTTAATTAAATTATATATTGTGTACAAGGACACTAATGTATTTGTTTTCTAATGTTAGGCACGGGTGGCGAAGGATGGCACCGTCCAACGCCCCTCGCTGATGGAGGAGTTTGAGCACACTCACCGTCGGCGACATGGGGTGGAGGAGTACATCGATAGCGGGGCCTCGATCATCGTTACAAGTATTTATATCTATTTGATTTACGTAATTTTTATTTTATATATATATATATAGTATTTAAAATATAAACGTGTGTAGGAGACATACACGAGGACCGAGATCGAGCGCAAAGGAACGTCACAGGGTGACTTTGACCCTGTAACATGGGTCGAGGCTGTAGGTGGCTGGGAGCATGGACAAGTTTATTGCTTTCAGACAGTGTCCATGCATGAGCCGTGTTAGGGCCACTTGGGGCACCGACCCCTCCCGTTGCAGGTGAGCGGCCCTCGACATCCCATACGCAGGACCATAGCCGGATACCGACCTTGGAGTTCGAGATTACACAGTGGAGACAGGCAATGGAGGAGTAGAGATGGATGAATGACAAGTTGAGATAGATGATGGATGCGCAAAGACAGATGATGGGGAACATATAGGCGCTCCTAACTTAGATTTCATCTCACTCCGGCAATCATATACCGATGAGGTTCAAGCCGTCCTCCTCGACCCAATCGACGCTCCCAACCCTATCGCTGTCGACTCCACCGCCACCACCGTAGCCATGAGATATATTTTGGTTTATTGTATTTTGATTATATTTTGATATTTGTCAGACTCAGTTTGAGGCTTAGATACTTGTTTGTTGTTTACATACTTTAGATTTGATATTTTGATAATTGTTTGCCTCCGTTTGAGGCTTATAGTTGTTTATATACTTGATAGCTATCTATATACTTTAGATTTGATATTTTGATACTTGTTTGCCTCCATTTGAGGCTTATAGTTGTTTATATAGTTTAGTTTTGATATTTGATACTTGTTTGCCTCCATTTAAGGCTTAGATTGATGATATTTAAGTAAATCTTGTATGGTTGGTTGTACTTATATTTGTATGATGTTTTGTGGTTGTAAATTGTGATTGTAAATTATGGTTATAAATAGATTATATCGTGAGAATGTTGTTGTATACATGAATTTTGAAAATTTTGATTTTTTTTCAATTATAGAATATAACGTCAGCGACGGCTTACCCACAGGTGACACTCACTAGGCAGTCGCTGAAATTGTATCGTAATTGGCTGATGGCTTTGGTAGCACCAAATATCACGATTGCTAATAATATCACCGACGACTCTGAGCTACGGCAGATAGATTAATTTTAATGACAACCGCCTAGGCCATCACTGATGTGTTTAAATTAGCGACAGCGCGTGCTATCGCTGATAATTACTTGGGACGGCCTCCCCCTACTGTCACAAATTATCAGAGACGCACACATGAGCAATGACTTTTTGCCACGGCGCGAGCCGTCCATGATAGTCATCACCGACGGTTCAGCAACGGCACGAGCCATTGGTGACAGCGACAAATCTAGTAGTGGAGCACCATTCAGGGCAGGAGGCTACCTGGGAGGTAGAACGAGATATGAGGGTAAACTACCCCTTTCTAGTTGAGGATTTGATAAGTCTCTAATAGCTTTTGCTAAAATTCGAGGATGAATTTTCCTTAAGGGGGGAAGATTGTAATACTCGCAATTTTAATAAAAATTTTATCTCTTGTTTTAGCGGGATATTCCGGAGGCGCGTCGGAGTGGGTCGAGCAAATCGTCAAAAGGTGTTGGCCGAAGGTTTTCAACCTTGGGAATAAGCTAGGTTTTGATGATAACAAATATGGAACTAATGATTTCATGGAGAATTATTTTCAGGTTCCATATCGATTAACACACGATGTCTATGATCAAAAATATCGGAGAAATTAGATAATCGGAAGGACGTTGATCAACGCGCTCATATTCATCGGAAAGATTGAGTCTAGGTTTAGGGTGTCTAGATGCAATGACACCTAAGGAACCAAACTAGTAATCCAAAACCTGAACCGAAGAAAGAACCCAACTGTTACTAAATGAGAAAGTATAGGTACTATAGCCAAGTACCGGTACTTTGCGGCTGATCGACTGACGATCGACTGCCAAGGGTTCTAAAGCCACCGAAGGCCTTCGGTAGATGACCGGTCACTTGGGCGGTCGACTGGCCATCGACCGACCACTGATCGGGCGGCGCCAACGGATAGAAAAACGCCCGTTGGGACGAGGTGTCTTGGCCTCTCTCTTCGTGGCTTATAAATACAATCCATGAGAGCCTTCCTTACCAACCCTTGAGCCAATTGAGACATCTTTTACACCCTTTAAACCTTCATTGCACCACTTCTTTTGTGAAACCCTAGTTTGATATCTCAACTCCTTGATATATAGCCTTCAAGCTTCGTCGATTCATCATGTTAAGGCATCAAGAGGACTAGGGAGTTTCTGTTGGAGCTAAGTATTTGTTGATTGATTTATTTGCTCCATTGTTTGTGTACATTATTGTTACTTACATTGTATTTGAGATTGTGAAAACCTAGGTTGATAGCTCTTGTATGGTTGGTGGTTGCCTTGGTGTTAGGGCTTAATTCCAACAGTGTAAATGTAGTTTGCTATGATTAGTTGAGTTGTTCTTAAGGTTGAGGTGGGAGAGTGCTCTCGGTAGGAAGGAGGGATACTTCCACGTGTAGAAGTGCCTTCGGTTTAAGAGCGGAGATTTTCCGATGTAAATTCATCATTGTAAGGAAACTAATTAATCTAGTTAAACTAGTTTGGAAATCCTAAGTAGGGTGCTTAGGTAGTGGAGTAGACATTGGGGCCGAACCACTATAAATCTACTTGTGTTAGCATTGCATTCTTGATCTTGTTTTATTGTCTTATTTATTGCTTCCACTTGCTATTCGAATTGGTGTATTGTCTACGTTATAAGAAATGATTAAAACCGATAAATCAAATTTAGGCAACAAGGTTAGATAACACACTATTCACCCCCCCCCCTCTAGTGTAGGCCATTTCACCACCATTTGGTATCAGAGAGCGTGGGTCGTAGATTGAGATTTTACCATCTCCTCTACATCTAGTCTTGATCTGAAAATAGCACCAGAGTTGGTAGCGTGTATACCACCTAGGTTCGGTGAGTCTAACTTTGGTCTTTGGAAGAGTAGAATATATACATTTCTAAAGACACAACATTTAGATGTGTTTAACATGGAAAAGATTCGATATATTGAACCTAAGGAAAACATGAATGCTTGGACCAAAGAACAAATTGATATGTTTTAGTTAAATGTTAAAGCTACGAATTGCATATTTTGTTCATTGGAAAATTGCATCTTTGAAAAGGTCATGCATTGCACTTCCACATTTGATATTTAGGCTAGTTTAAACATGCTATATGATTATGCCAAGAACGAAGAGATTGGCACTTCTAATGAAGGTAGTGATGACAATGGTCATTCACCTACCCCTAATCTTGCTTTTGAAGCCCATGGCTCTTCTAGTCAAAGGAGTAGCTCCAAGAGCCGAAAAAGGAAGGTAGTGTGTCATGCATGCAAGGAAAAGGGGCACATGAAGAAAAATTGCCCTTCCATGAAGAACAAGGCAAGGAAGAGGTCAAATGCTTCCACATCATCATCTCACTCAAGTGAAGCATCCTCTTGCAATGGCTATGAAGCTAATTCAAAAGACTCCCTCATGAATGCTAATGACGAGGTACACTTTTCTTATTGTCATGATAACAATAATGGTAGTATCAACTCATCCAGTTCTCATGACATGCTTTATGATGATGAATGTAAAAACATGTTTGCCTTGCTTGTTAAAAAAGATAAAGAAAACAAAAAATTGAAGAAAGAAAACTTAGTCTTAGATCTCACTTACATTATGTAAAATTTAAAAACGAGAAGCTAAAAATTAGTGTCTCTAATCCATGTCATGATGTTTTAAGTATTGACACTAAGGATTTGAAAAACAAAAATGACATTTTAAAGAATGAAAATAGCATGTTGAAAACTCAATTGCATGCTATTCATAAATCCATGAACGACTTAAAAAATAAGGTTATTTTTCTAAATAAGAAAGTTAATAATTTATCTAGTAATTCATCCTCTTAGCAAGCATGCTCATGCACATCATCATCTTTATGTCAAGCATTCTAACATTAAACCTCACGAAAAGATTAATGGTCATTGCTTTTGTTGTGGTATCTTCGGCCACACGATTTATGATTGTGCTTTTAAAAGAAATCCAAGTGTTGTCATTTGTCATTTGATAAGAAAAGACACTTTGGATTCCTAGGCTAACTCACCCCCATGGACCCAAAGCCATTTGGGTACCAAAGGTTTCTTGTTCTTTTGTAAGGGGAGCTACCACACAAGGTTGAAAGAATTGAACATGCTGAACATAACATGCTGAGAATTTAGGATGCTATTGATACAATTCAGCATGCTGCATTGTTGGGTATTCCTCATTTCATTGAGTTACAAACTTTATTTACAACTTTAGAGTGTCAGTTTATTATCTTGCATTGAGTTACAAACTTGGTATTCCTCATTTCATTGCCTCATTGTTTCTTTTGTTTTTACATGCAGGTAAAAAGAATGAAGTGTAAGGATCAGCATTTTGGAAAAAATTATCTTATGTATTTTTGAAACTTTGAATCTTTGAAACAATATAAATATTTGAATAGCACAATGTATTTCGAAATTACTTGTATACAATGGTTTCTTATGTGTGTGGATTTTAATGATGTGTGATTTCAAAAATTATTTTTAAGATTTCGTGTGAATTATCAAATTACTTATATGTGATTTCATGATTTAAGGATTGATCAGGTACACAATAATGAGCAATTGGTAGATTATGTTGGTAATTCCAACGGATATACCAACAAAAATTATTTGTTGGTCATACCAACGCTAGCGGATATTGTTGGTATTACCGATAGATATGTATCCGTTGGTATTATCAACAGATATATATCCATTGGTATTACCAACAGATATATTTCTGTTGGTAATATTGGCAGATATTTATCCGTTGGTAATACCAACAGAAACATATCTGTCGGTAATACCAACGAATATGTCTCCGTCGGTATTACAAACAAAATAAAATATCTGTTAGTAATACCGACAAATTAATTAAAATCTGTCGGTATTACCGAGGAGCCTTTTACCGATGGATTTTACCGATAGATACTCCGTCGGTAATAATATTACCGACGAATTTGGTCCATTGGTGATACCCTGTTTTCTTTTAGTGTTGGCAGCTCCATCCAATGGGCATTTTTTTGCCCGATGGGGACTCTCGGTCGCATGCCAGTCGATCGTCGATTGACCAACTATTCGACCGCGGCAATCTACCGCTTTTGGGCACACTTCGATCGACCGAATTGGCTACTGCTAATTTTTTGCTTCATTCGATCGACCGACCGGTCGACCAAACCTGGGCTAAGAGTATTTCTTGGAGTTTTCTTCTTGCGCACTTCGCTTCCGGGTTCCGTTACCAAGTCTTGACTTGGATAATATTACAATTTGGCTTGGGATATATACCTAGAGACATATTACATGAATTCTATTTCTAACTCTAGATTTTCTACTCGATCTATGACGGAGCCATTTTTGTCGGTTCTTGTTTTTCTCCGAACGAACTTCCCACGCATATTGTAACCTCAACCTGAGATCAAACACTTGATGAACTCATTAGAATAAGTTTGTTATCATCAAAATCAAGATGATGATCATGGTTGAAAACCATAGGCCAACACATTGGTATTCACATGATTGTGGTATTCATTCCACATTCAGTTTGCATAGGTTGGTAGGCTTCGGAGTACGGACGTGTACTCCGGCCAAATTTTGGGGTGTGATAGATGTTCTTTAATAATAATATTAAGAAAAATGTAAGTTACACAAAAATAGTTAATGCTATTGTTAAAATTAGATATAAAGAAAAACTGCACCAATTATGATTAAATAATATGATTAAGTTAGAAGACTAAATCTTAAAAATTCAACATGTAAATATATGTATATGAAAAATTTAATAAAATATCTATAATAATTATAATAATATATATTATAGATTGGCAAATGTACGTTAATCCATGTTTGAACGATGATATTAGTCCCTTATGTCATTATGTGTGCATACTTTGCTTCAAAGTCTATCATTTATTGTGTTTATACAAAAATTAGATTTCATAAATTTCAACTGAAAGCCTATAAAACACGTTCCTCGTATTAAAGGCTTGTTTTGCGTTAACATGACTATTCTATATTTATATTACCCAAATAGAAGGATAATAAGTCACTGAAAATAGAAATAATCTTTTGACTAAAACACTTGATCAACATGGATGCAAGGAGCTTTTTTCTAAGACTATTCACTATTTTTTTCTTCTTATCTATGTCATTGATTTCATCTCCAATAGTGGCGACTACTGAGATCGCTTCTACATCACCACTCTCGATATGATTTCAAAAATGTTTTTGATTTTGATTTTCGATCTCTTCGGACCTTGGTGGCTTATAACGGGCCTGAGGGACCTTACGGTTCTAACCCGTAGGCTCATTGTGACATTTCAATTTTCAACCAATAGGATGGGTTGGAGATCTTACTATTCAAAAATTTATATTTTGAAATCTCTCGATTCATTTCGGACTCATGATAATTTACCTTGAAACGGATTTCAAACTATTTAACAAAGTGAACTCTGAAAATGATACTTGATTTTTCTCTTTGCTATATGGTTTGGTTGCTTTCTAGTAGCTTTAGTTTCATTAAATCTACTAATGAAGTCTACTTATAAATTGAGAATGTTAATGAAAAGCTATGCTATCATGATGAAAATTGGAAAGTAAATGAAAAGTTTGGGAAAAAATTTCTAGAATGCTGTATGATTTTGTTTTTGCAAAAATCATATTATAATACTTGAATATTCATGCATTAATGATTTCTCTATACTCATGATTAATTTTGCATGATAGATCTATGAAATTTCATTAGTAGGTAAAATTTCGATACTTAGGCAATTTCATGATGCTGATATTGAATAAAATTGGACTATGATAAAATTCCTTATTAGAGACCTCATTTTGAATAAATAATTGTAAATATGTTTAGATACACATATGACATGATTCTAGGTGTTCAAACTTGAAAATTCATATGTAGATGAACAAATTCATTACTAGATCACTTTAGAGGACTTAAACTTGAAAAAGTTTGACCCAAGTCAACTAATCGACTTGGACACTTCATTTTAAGTCCAAACTTCATAAACATGTTTAGGAATAGGTAATGATAACATGCCAGCGTTCAAATTTTCAATTTGTAAGCGTAATGAGGCATTTTCTGTCACGTCCCAAAAACCAAGTCACGCGACCGACCGAACTAGGGACAAGCACCCCGAAGCCTAGACCACATAACCACATCATGCATGTGAAATATCAACTCAGATTAACACAAACACAAATATTCAATTATAGAAGGTAGCAATCCACATACTAGACCAAATGCATAAAGCTACATAACTAAGGTTCAAGTGTTAATACTATACAAGGTTCACATGCTCGAAAACAAACTACATGACTCAACCAAGACTCGACTACACCAACGGGTTTCACAAGATCGCCACCAGAGTCTGCCGCCACCAACCGCGCCATACGTCAATGATCACTCTACAAAACAAGGCCAAGAAAAGAATAGTGAGTTCAAAAGAACTCAGTGAGTGACCGTTCGGCCATCACCAAGCTAAACCACATGAATAAATACATTAAATAATTTAATGCTCATTCAACTGATATGAAACATAACAATGATTTGCATTAGTCATCTCGTGCGCTACATGCACCACTCGGCCCGATCTGGCCCAAATGAACCAACCTCAAAATAGTCGCCTACAACTCGTAGGTAGCTCACTAGGCTGGCCACCCTAGCGAACTCCCTGCCTCGGTCTCACTGAGCTAGGAAGGACCTTTAGTATCAGTGCCCAAAACATGGTCGGGAAAGGCCCTCTGAATAATGCCACTCGGGTCAGTCGTCGGCGTGGCTCACCAACGTATATCTCGACCATGAATCAACTCGTGTGCACTGCACACCACTCGGCCATCACATGTACATCCACAAACATGCCCACTAAGTGGACTAATTTACATATCTATAAAGAGGTGGATTACTCGAGTAGATACGACATAATGTACATTTCTCAGTGCTCGCTCGGTAGCACCCGCTCGGCCACCACTCTGCCCAATTCATTATTCACCGCCATATCACCCACCGTTAACACCTCAATAGTTTACCTTACGATTTTCTATTCAATGGAATTTAACATCCGTGGCAGGTCGTCATGTAGCGAAAATGCCAACGTTCTGTCGAATAGTTTCCGCACGACGTACCTTTCCGCCACCGCCATTTCTCGTTCGAAATCTCATCCGAACTCGCAAAAATTCCCAAACAAAGTAAAGGGATGCCAATCTCATATTTCTATTTTACCCAAGCATCGTGGAAATTTCAGCCTGTAAGCCGAAATTTCAGCCCACTATAGTGTGACATTCCCTCATTTTCATCCGAGAGCATATACTCTCTCGCGAGGGTGGAAATAACCAATTAACCTGATGTTCTTTTAGGTTCAACTAATAACATCCATGACAAGCCACGAGGTGACATCCCGGACTCGCAACTCGACCAATTCAACAAGCAAGCCGTAAATTTCAGCCTACTTTACCAGTCCTGTTACAACACGTACACAATTGAACATCACTCGATATGGTACTCACAATTCATACAATATCTTGTACATAAAGATCGATATACTACACTGGCAGTTTACAGCATGTATAAAATGAATCTAGCGCGTATAGAAATAACTTCGGCATGTATATCTTACCACAACATCAATTTTAGCCTAACTTATCATACTATGAAAAATTCAGATTAAAGCGTATGATATACTCCACAAATTTTCATACGAATGTATGCTAAGTGTTCATCAAACCATGTCATCTACGCATATAATTTCAGCATTTCAGTGTACTCACAATCTCAAGAATATAAGCTAGAACATGAACATTGGACTTGCTTGGCCTACAAATTGTGTTACTATTATCAAAATGTGTATGGTGCACTTTTGGAAGTCTTCAGAATCAATCAAGATAAAGATGTCAATTGTGAGAGCACCAAATATTTTCATGCTTAATGATAAATGTGATACCATGGGAAATGGTCATCATGGATCAGCATAAACCAGCATGAACAATGATTCCTTATGAATTTTCCATTTTTCCATAATTTTTTCTTATCTTGGATGTAATTTCTTATTAACCTGCCACCTTCTTGATTTATATTGCAACAATACTTTTTTAAAAGCAGTACCATAATCAAATATCTCATGTATGTTTCTTTGACGAAACAACACGGTCTTCCAAAAGTTATGCACTTTCTTAACCCAAATACAAAGATCAAATGTATTGACACTTGAAACATCCAAGTTCAATAGAACAATAGAAGTGCTCAAGGGCCAAAGCAGAGAAGCCCGAAAGGTCTTCACACATGCATCCGAACAACAAGAATTTCTCCATTAAACAAAGTCCAAATTGGTCACAGTAAAAATAAGAACTCCAGCACTAAATCCAACAACTAAATAAAGCCCCGAATATTTATATATACACCACACAAACCAAACAAACAATAAAACCAGTTCATCCTCACCAAGATCATTCTAATATGCGTCCCACATTCAAATAGCAAAAACGACATGCAATCAAAAAGGGGAAACAAAATGGAGGGGGAAAAATAAATAGCGGCACCAGATTTGACTTCCACTAGAGCCAAGATCGACCCATTCTCAAGAGAGAAATCAACATACTCAAACATAAACCTTCAATAAAATCACAGATTCTGTAAATCCATCACGAGGGAGAAACCCAATCTAACCACTCACTTGGGGAGGGAATCAAGGAGAAGAAGACGATGACGACGCCTCGCGATGACGGCAACCGGCGACGGCGAAGATCTGATCACAAGGGAGTAGCGCCTCCTCCCTCTTGTCTTGGGCGACGTTTGGCTCTTCCTAGAGCAGTCCCATCGACCAAGGCCACATATGCAATTATATTATTTTTTTGAAATTTACCTATTTGCCCCTCTTGACTTAAGTGAACCATATATCGGTCTTTACTATCTTGGCTCCCCACCATGGATTTCTAACCAACTCCTTTATAGATAATGTGTTTCCCTTTGAATACAACCGAGGACTCACTTCTCAACTCTTTGAGATTGCTTCACACCTATTCTCCTAGTCAAAACACAATTCTACAAAGGAAACCCTAAGTTATTTAACCTAGCACACCTAACAAGATAACAATGGAAACCTAGTTTAGTAACAAGAAAAATAACAACAAATGAGCTAATAATTAAACCACACAAGTGAGCTCTCTTGCAAAGTCTTCAAAGCCTCCAACTCGTGAAGATGTAGAGCTCGAAGTGAAGCCGGAGATGAGGCAAAAAGAATGCTTCGAGTTGATGAACGATCGTCGAAGCTTGCGCGATGAAATCCACTTGGGATGGCTCAAGAACACTCTAGGAGATCTTCAATGAATGGCTAAGAGGCTCTTAGAAGGCTGCTGAGGGGTATTTATAACCCCTCACTTGGCAGCTCCACCCAACGGGCATTTTTTTGCCCATGGGGACTCCCGGTCACTTGTCGGCCGATTGTTGATCGACCGACTGATCGACCGCCCAAGCAACCACGGTAATCTTCCACGTTTGGGCACACTTCGGTCGACCAAATTGGCTACTGCCAATTTTTGGCTTCATTCGGTCCACCAAACCTGGGCTAAGACTATTTCTTGGAGTTTTCTTCTTGCGCGCTTTGCTTCCGGGTTCTGTTACCAAGTCTTGACTTGGATAATATTAGAATTAGCCTTGGGATATATACCTAGAGACATATTACATGAATTCTATTTATAACTCTAGATTTTCTACTCGATCTATGACAGAGACATTTTTGTCGATTCTTGTTTTTCACCGAATGAACTTCCCACGCATATCGTAACCTCAACCTAAGATCAAACACTTGATGAACTCATTAGAATAAGTTTGTTATCATCAAAATCAAGATGATGACCAAGGTTGAAAACCTTAGGCCAACACATTGGTATTCACATGATTGTGGTATTCATTCCACATTCAGTTTGCATAGGTTGGTAGGCTTCGGAGTACGGACGTGTACTCCGACCGAATTTTGGGGTGTGAAAGATGTTCTTTAATAATAATATTAAGAATAATGTAAGTTACACAAAAATAGTTAATGCTATTTTTTATATCATATATAAAGAAAAACCGCACCAATTATGATTAAATAATATGATTAATTTAGAAGACTAAATCTTAAAATTTTGACATTTAAATATATGCATATGAAAACTTTAATAAAATATCTATAATAGTTATAATAACATATATTCTAGATTGGATAATGTATGTTAATCCATGTTTGAACGATGATATTATTCCCTTATGTCATTATGTGTGCATACTTTGCTTCAAAGTCTATCATTTATTGTGTTTATACAAAAATTAGATTTCATAAATTTCAACTGAAAGCCTATAAAACACGTTCCAATTATGATAGTCTTTATACTCCGGCCGGTCACGTGACCGTGGATTTTGGGGCGTGATAGATGTTCTTTAATAATAATATTAAGAATAATGCAAGTTGCACAAAAGTAGTTAATGCTATTATTCAAATCATATATAAAGAAAAACTGCACCAATTATGATTAAATAATATGATTAAGTTAGAAGACTAAATCTTAAAAATTCAACATGTAAATATATGCATATGAAAAATTTAATAAAATATCTATAATAATATAATAACATATATTCTAGATTGGCAAATGTGTGTTAATCCATGTTTGAACAGTGGTATTATTCCCTTATCTTATTATGTGTGCATACTTTGCTTCAAAGTCTATCATTTATTGTGTTTGTACAAAAATTAGATTTCATAAATTTTAACTGAAAGCCTATAAAACACGTTCCTGGTATTATAGGCTTGCTTTGCGTTAACACAACTATTCTATATTTATATTACCCAAATAGAGGGATATTGAGTCATTGAAAATAGAAATAATCTTTTGACTAAAACACTTGATCAACATGGATGCAAGGAGCATTTTTCTAAGTCTATTCACTATTCTTTTCTTCTTTTCTATGTCACTCATTTCATCTCCAGTAGTAACGACTTGTGAGATCGCTCCTACATCACCAACAAATTCTGATGAGTTGATTTTACAAATTCCCGATTATGAGATGGATGTCCAGAGACATTAATCCATTCTTCAGGACGAAAAAAACATAACCTGTAACGTGATGATCAATCATAGATATCAAACAGTATCAAAAAAATCTCAACAACCAATATTTATTCTACACAATTCAGAGATATTAGATAGTACCAAAAAATTTCAATTGGAAAAAATCACATAAGCAATAGTTGACTTCATTCCCTCTTAATGTAGTGAATTATTCTAAGTGAAATTTTTTCTGTGGGGCTAATAAAGAACAAGTTAAATATAAACAAATAAAATAAATTCAATGGCCGATTCAGTAACTCCTATTTCGAAATCTCATCATATCCTACATGAAATTAAACCTTCATAAATTATAATTAAGTAGTTTATCTTGATTGGAGAGGTAGCCCCGCAAACCCAACAAGCATGGGGCATAGGAGCTGCTCTCACCTAGCACAAAGAATATCAGAATAAATTTGAATATAACATGCAAACATAAAAAGAGAATAAATGAATGGACAATAATATTTTAAAATTTGTAGCAATATTCAAAGTTTAAGGACATACCAAAAATAAATGGTAATCAACATAAATGTCCACCTGGGTAACATTAAAAGAGATAACATACTAGATCTTTCAGAGATGTAAAAGATACGTCTTTCTAAAGAAAAAAAAAATTAGGAAATTAAGAAAGTTTTATTGAGCAGTTCAAAATAGTTAAAAACACTTTACCCAAAATGTACACACCATTGAATTCAATGGTTCGTACTTTAAAATGTAAAGGTTTTGCATTGGGTGCATCTCCAATTTCAGACTTCTCCTGCAAAAGTCATCAAGTAAAAAAAAAAGAAAATGGATCAATAACAAGAATGTAACCTGCAATAAATGGCACATTGCTCCAGAATATTAGATGGAAAAGTGAACAAATACTTATGTGTGAGTAGCTGCATCAAGTAAGACCAGATGACATACAAGTGATCTTCATAATTATCAAATTAGCACAATGAACATTGTCCCATAATCACAATAAGCACTCTTCAATTGAAAAAAAAAAAACTACAATAAAATAGTCCATGTGCAAAGAAATATTTTGTTGCCACCCAATGATTATACATAATTCCTTGCTCCTCATAATCAAACATATGGTTAGAGAGTTTTACTAGCTAATTGATTTAGAACTCTAATAATTGATATTAAATAAGCACCTAAAATTTTAAAATGAATGAATGAACGAAAAAAAGAGAGAGAGAGAGAGAGAAAAAAAGTAGCCATCATGCTTTACATCGCAGTTAGTGGTATCTTCAAGAATATTAAGTAGAAAACCTACTCAACTGTAATAGAATAGTGTTGTCAGTCTCAAGTTACACCTTTGGAAATAAAAAAACAAGCCAAGTAACTTAACTTCCACAACAGATAGCACTATAATAGGAGACAAATGTACCTCGAGCAATTCAAACATTGCTTTAATATCTATAAGGCACTGCCTTGTCTCTCGATACACATTTCAAAGGAAATTTAGAGGCAAAGAAAGCTGGAAGAGAAGCCCATTAACCATAACCTGAAAAGAAATAGAAAATATGAACTATTAGAATAAATTGTCTAGAGAGAACATATGTGAGTGAAACAAGTGATATAGAAAAAAGAACTTAAAATCAGATCCTAAATATGTAGATGTTCAAATTCAAAGAGAAAAGAATTAGTTATAGGAACATAAAAGGCATTAAAAACTGTAGCTGATCATTAGTCAACTCTGGAACTACATATTTATTGTTACTATCAGCACCGTAAGCATGAAATAGAATCGGACTAATAATTAGATTTTGATGAAGAGATCAACAAGTCTCCTTAGTCTCAAGCTTCCCAATTTCTATTCTCTAGAGTTAGTGTTGAGTGCTTATTCAGTTAGTGGGAGGAAGAGAACAGAGAGTGTTAGAAGGAGACTTAGAGAAGTAATAGGTTTTGTATGCCTTTTAGAAGATAAGGCCTCCAAGGAAAATCAGTGGCATACAATTTGGTTTAGATTAGTTACAATCAAAACTTAGAAGAAACAATAAATTCAGGACTAGTCAATCAAAACTTAGAAGAAACAACAAATTCAGGTTTATGGTCTGTGCATACTAGTGAAGTGCATAAGTTGCTTGTCCAAGAGGGGGATGCTAGAATACAAGACATAAATTGAGTTCTCCATGTAAAATAATTGTGACCCACTATTAAAGTTACTTCAATTATACCCTTATTTTATTAAAAAGTCTTATGCCCTTTTATTTGAGAAAGGATGCAATTTCAAATATAGGAGTGTAATTTCAAATGAAGGGGTATGTATGTGGCTTTTTAAAAGGGTGCAATAAGTGGATATGTGTCTTTTGAAGAGTTATTCCATCATTCTATAAATATCATCTTCTTTGATGGAAAGAAGATGTAAGTTTTTTGTGAAAATAAGTGAAGGCAAGAGGGTCTCTAGTTTACAAGTGAAGTTTGTGATTCCCATTAATTCCAAACATTGTGGTCTTGGATAGACTACAAAAAGTTTCGACACATGTTGGTGCTTGGACGCACGGTATCATACTATGGCCAGAGGTATGTTCTTGGTGTTCTTCCACATTTAATTATTAATGTAGTATTTCCTACATTTGGTATCAGAGCATTAAAATATCTGGTCTAGTTATTTATGAAATTTCGAATTTGGTGCTACTGCTTGTCCTGTAGCCGGAGCCACGAATCATAGCCATGATGGGTGGCATGCATGCATGCATACGGCATTGTTGTCCATGTGTGCATCTGGGGATGCTCTTCCAGTGAGGTCGACGTACTTGACGACGTGGTCGATGTCTTCTTCTCACAATCGACATTCTGGTGCAGTCTATTTGGTGGACATAAAGCCGACGGCTAATTGTCCATGAGGAGAGGCTGCTTGTGTCAAAATGCACACAGAGAAGAGTCAAGGACGAGCGGCTTCAGCGTAAGAGAAGATCTTCTTGTTGGCCTAAGGTTTTCAACCTTGGTCTTAATCTTGGTGTTGATGATAACAAACATGGAACTAATGAATTCATGGAGAAATATTTTCAGGTTCTAAGTCGGTTAGCGCATGACATCCCCGATCGAAAAAATCGAAAAAATTAGAAAAATAGGAGAAAAAAGACAAGTATAGGTTGGGTCTCAACCTTACATATGCTTACTCACGGCCATGACTGAATAACCAATCAAATAATTCTCGTTAGGATTGTTCTTCTTTCATGCAGTAGGTTGGTTGATGACGAAAATGTTTTATCATCTAAATCTCTCAGCTAAGTCAAAGTTGGTCCTCTAAAGTTCTCAGCTTACGTCCAAGAAATCTTTACAGAGTAGTCATCAATATCCATGCTAAGTAAAAAAGAGGGGGCAATCAGCGTACTAGGAATTGTTGTCTAGATAACCAAGGAGAAAAATAAGATTGAATGATCTTATAGTCATGTCTATCATGAAATTTGGGTAAATAGCTGAAAGGTTGAGACTACACCTTTAATTGAGAAGGTCCATGCTATGCAAGCTAAATTTTAGTAGGACATCTCATTTTAGGTGTGGAATATGTTCCGAAGATCTTGATTTCAGTTCTTTAATATCAAACACGTGTTTATCTCTTTCTTGATTACTTTCTCTAATCAATAGCATCATCACAACATCCTTTAAATTGTGTTTATTTATGTGTATCGGGAACTGTTGCTTGTTTTCTTCTATATATTCTTGATTATATAGTTTAGAGTTAGATTAAGAAAACGGAAGCAATTGAGTAACTAGGCAATAGAAACACAGGTTTATTGTGTGTGAAGAATGTGATCAGGTTTAGTTCTGAAATGTTTAAATTTATATTTATTGAGTTATGTTTTAAAGTTTAAACCTATGTTTATTGAAAAAGAAACAAAATTTAATGTTATATATTGGTCGACATCACTAATCACATTATATATGTAGATGTCGCGAGCCCCAGACTATCGTTCTAGGGCTCATCGAGCAAGACTAGCTTCGCCGCCGCCGTCCCCCGAGATAGCTCCGAACCCTACCACCACAACCACCACCACCACCACCACCAGCCGAGACATCAGGACCTTCAACGTCTGCAGTTCCACCACCACCACCATCGGCCTCAGAGGCTCAAAGTCGTCGAAGGCCTCGTGGGCCTAATCGGGGGCTTATGTACCATCATCGACCGACTAGCGTCGGCGAATATCGCTGCACGGTCTAAAGTAAGTATGAAAGTTTATTTATTATACTTGTTAATTAATTATTGCTACTTATGTTGTTATACTTGAGTTGTAGATTCGAGCAGGACGATGTTGCACGTAGTATCACTGCTATTATCAAGAGCTTCTTCTGGGAGCCGTGGCGTTCATGGACCCATGTCTTGGATCATAATCGAGATTTATTATGGTCCGAATTCGAGGTACGTAGTTTATTAATTTTTGATATTGTAACTAATTAATACGTGGACTCAAATGTTATTATGTTTGTTGGATTTTATACCATGAAGTATCAAAATATTTTGATACTATAGCAAAGCCCACGCTAATTTTTCTATTTAATTCAACTGTGTATTAACTGAATCATGAACTGTAATTAAGTGGATTCTTTGTTTTCTTTTCATTCTATTTCATGTACCTTTCTACTGAGTGGTAGTGGGATCTGAGTTCCAAATAGAAGTTGACATGGTACAGAATCAATGAGGAATTTAGAGGGTTTAGAAAGCATAGGTTGATAGGGTCAATGCTAGTACACTGATAAAATTGCTTTACTGTAATTTAGCGTATGTGTTATTTTAACGTGGCTTCTTTTATCTAAAGCTTTACTATAATTTATAATGGAGCAGTACATTTCACCTTCTTGCAATGAAGGTGGCTTGTTGCTTCCCTTGTTAGGAGGGGAAGCTGTGATTGGAAAAAAAAGAGAGACAAGGAAGAACAGGGCCCATTCTAGCCAACAATTTTCTTTGGTCTACCAAACACAGAGAGGGACACCACTTGCTTTATTTACCATGTGCTCTTGTAGACCCACCGAGAGGATCAAGTTCATAGATGGACAGATTATGTTGGCCTTCTTACAAGTTACAAGGAATTCTCTTGATAACTAGCAATACATGCTTGTAAATATTTTATAACAATCCCTATTATATTTTTTCTTAATCCATTTCAGCAACAATCCTACTACTTTTGTTTGATATCAGTTCACAGCCCACACTAATGTGTTGTATTAGAGCTGAGAACTTTTATATATGAGAACTCTTGCCAATGTATATTTCTAGCATCTACTTTTGCTCACTACAAGAAATACTACATTTCCTGGGGGCCGCGACCCCGATTAAAACTAGCCAAGGCCCCCAATAAAACCTTTTAGTGAGGGCCTCCCTGCCCCCAAATGTCATCAAGAAATCCGACCTTTACCGAAGGTTAGCGAGTGGCCCCCGTAAAATATATCTTTTCCGAGGGGCCGCGGCACCCGGGAAATATATCTTTCCTAGGTCCGCGGCCCCCGGGAAAAGTATCTTTTGTCGAGAGCCGACATCCTCAGGAATGATACTACATTACGCAAAACATTAAGAAAGTCTAATTGCGAAGGAAAATAGTGAACTAACTTAAAACACTTCATTTTGTTCATTCATCTAACAATAGAACACTAGTTTCTTGAAACAGGCTCAAAGATTTGAAACACCGGATGAACATAAATAAGCAAGGAAAGAATCATGAGATGCCAAGTATATTAATGTCACGTCCCGACTCAGGGTACGCGTGACCGGCCAGGGTACGAGTCAGTACCCCGAAGCTTACCCTATGCACTGACCAACAATTCATAGAACAATAACCACAGTAACATCAAGTCGAAAACAAAAGCAAGAATACCAACTTTATTAACTGTTCGAAATCAGTTTAATCAGACCATGTTCTAAATCATCACAAGTTTTAAATAATATCCAAAGGTTTTCCAAATAAAACATCTAAAAGTTTTTACAGAAATAATATAGTGCATACATGATACACCAACTCTATTAGACACGACTACGACTAACAACTGCCAGCTATGGGATCTGCACCCACGCCTGCTCTCCAGCACGCCATGCCACCAAGCCGTACCTCACTGGTCGGGCTCTACAAAACAACAATAAAGGAAACCGAGAGTTCACGAGGAACTCAGTGAGCAGTTCTTTCGAACCTCCACTCAAAACCTCGGCAATAACATATATAAGGAATTTATATAAAATCACATCTCATAAGAAATAAGTTAGCCAATACAGAGGAATGGATGAACCGGCCTCTCGGGCCCATATCCATGATAATAGCTCGGCCAATAATGGCCTAAAATATATATGGAAGGTTCAATTCTTCCTTCTACGTAACCCGGCCGGTCGGCCTACTCAAACCAGCCCCTACGAGTTTCTCAATTAGGAACCTTTATAATTCGGATCCGTCAAGTAGGATGGCCACTAGCTTCAAAGATCCTCCAGGTTAGGGATAGCTAGTCCCACCCACTCGGGTCTACCGTCAGCGTGGCCCACTGACGAAATCTCAAGACCCTCCGCCACTCGGGTCTAACACCTAGCGGGCCCGCTGGTGTAATCTCAAGACCCTATAAACCGCTGAGTCATGTGATAGCCATTCGGCTAATGACACTTCTCAGTAGACCATCTGAACCACAACCAGAACCCGGTTGTGCAAGTTTTCCAATATTTTGTTTTCCGGGCATTGCCCATGTCCGACCCTACTCCTAGGGTCATATTGTTTCCCTAGGTAGAACCTAGTAAGTGTATCTTTTATCTAGGTTAAATGTCACCACTAGATATCTAAACCATTCTTTCAAGATTGATCGAACTTGCCGACTATAGAAGAGCACTCGGCTTACCATTGTCAACGGCAGTTACCAAATTTAATCATGAGTAACAACATCATGAGGAAACCGAATTAAAGAGGTAAATAATTCATTGATTAAACCAATAAGGAACATGCAATAAACATAGCAACAATTTAACATGATATAAGAAATTTAATGAAACCTTTCCTTGGATGCATGTACCATAACCATCATGTCCATATGGGCATTAGCAAGAACATTTCCATACTCATGAGAATGTAGATTAAAATTGCTATCAATTAACAAGATGAACAGTAAACATATAATTTAAATTGAACCTAACATTAAGCATGAAAGTGAGAATTTAGACGACATAACGTGAGATCCAGCGAATCGATTTGAATAGCCAAAAATTCCATCCCCTTTCCACGGCTCGGCCGACTCAAGTAAGGTAATAACCTGCTAGGCTGAACCCCCCTAGGGGTGGTAAACATGATTGCGGCGTCAACACGAATATCGATCCAAAAGTCTAAAACATATCGAACACAAGACAATATGCGGGTTGCAAGACGAGCGAGGAAATTGGGGAAAATTTTGGCATGACCTTTCCCCTTTTTCCTCTACTCGGCCAGCCCTCAAAAATGAGAAATCAACATGTTTTAAAACACAAGATCACAGTATAAACAACAATTAAAGTTCTAACAAGAAGAAAATCGTCGATCGGCAACACTCGCGAAGGAAAACCCGATTCCAAAACTTGTAGGGCCGGCCACCCGCTTCCCATCAAAAACTACACTAACCACTCACCTTGATCGGATCACGATGAAGCCTTGATGAAGACGAGCTCCAATCTCCTTGAGCGTCGACGTGAACTTGGCGCCGACAAGTTCTCCCCTCTCTTCCTCTCTCTCCCTTTTGCTCGGGCTGCGTGCGACTCTCTCCTTGAGCCGCACGGCTGGCTTGGGTGAGGGGTTTTATCTCCCCTCATCCAATGACTCATTTACCGCTCATTCACTTACTCACCCCTCTATGCGACTCCACCTAACCCGGTTCGAGTCCCGACTCTATCCGTGGACTAAACTCATACCAAACTTGAGTCAAACAATATGTTCATCCACTCGAACACTAACACTTTGATATGACATAAATAAATTTTACCTGCTATTCGAGGCGATCACGCTACTCGACCCGGCTAGCTCCTGACTCGATGGGCTGCACCATGAGAAATTTTATATTAGGAAACTCCGGGTATTACAACCTTCCCCCTTAAGGGAAATTCATCCTCGGATTTTGTTGGGTTACAAGGACTTACCGACTCTTCAAACAAGGAAGGATAGCGCTGTCTCATGTCCCGCTCTACCTCCCAAGTGGCCTCTTGCCCGGAGTGGTGCTCCCACCTAACTTTTACCAAGGGAATCTCCTTGGACCTCAGCTTGCTGATCTTCCTGCCAAGTATCTCCACTGGCCTCTCCTCATACGAGACCGCCATGTCCACCACAACCACAATCGGCTCTATCACATGGGATTCATCCTTCACATACCTCCAGAGCATCGACACCTGGAAAACTAGATGAACTCTGCTCAGACGAGGAGGCAAGGCTAGTTCGTAAGCCACCATGCCCCTTTGCTTGAGAATAGGGAAAGGCTCAATGAACCTAGGGCTCAACTTTCCTTTCTTCCCAAATCGGAGCACCCCTTTCATAAGAGAAACCTTGAGGAATACCATGTCGCCCTTAGCGAACTTCAACTCTCTGGCTTTCTTATCGGTATACATTTTCTGGCGACTCTGAGCCGCCAACAACCTTTCTTTTATCAACTGCACCTTCTTCACCGCCTCCTCAACCAAGTCCGGACCAACCAGGAGAGTCTCTCCTATCTCAAACCGGCGCACAGGAGACCTATACTGCCGCCCGTATAATGCCTCAAAGGGAGCCATGCCAATGCTACTGCGATAACTATTGTTGTAGGCGAACTCAATCAACTGCAAGTGTTTCTCCTAACTGCCTGCTAGGTCCAAAACACGGGCCCTCAGCATATCTTCCAAGGTTTGGATGGTTCTCTCAGACTGTCCGTCTGTCTGCGGATGGAAAGCCGTGTTGAAACGCACTTAAGTGCCCAAGGCATCTTGGAAGGACTGCCAAAACCGGGCTGTGAACTGGGTACCTCGATCTGATATGATCATCACTAGGGGTACCATGGTAAGCCATAATCCTGTCTAGAAATAGTCGGGCGTACTGTTCCGCGGAAAAGGAAGTCTTCAATGGAATGAAGTGCGCAGTCTTGGTCAACCAGTCCACTACCACCCAAATGGAGTCAAAGTCGCCTTTTGACTTAGGCAACCCGGTCACCAGGTCCATGGTGATTTTCTCCCACTTCCACTCAAGCACTTCGAGGTTTTACAGCAGTCCCTCGAGCTTCAGATGTTCGGCCTTTACCTGCTGGCAGACCAGACATTTGGATACAAACTCTGCTACCTCTCTTTTCATGCCCTTCCACTAGTAGTGCTGCCTTAAATCTCGGTACATTTTTGTGGCCCCTGGATGCATTGTATAAGTGGAACGATGACCTCACTCCAGGACTTGTCTGCGCACAACTGCCATATCTGGCACCACAATTCGATCTTTGAACCACAGCACACCCTCTCTGTCCAATCTGAACCCATTCTCTGCATCGCCTCTCTGCTCTAAGTCCTTCGTCAGCGCACAAAAGGCGTCCTCTCCCTGTGCGGCACGCAACATACCCACCAGTGTAGATTGTACCCGCAGGTGTGCCACCAGGGCAACTAAAGCTAACACTGTCAAGGCACAACTCCAGCTCTCGAGGTAAAGGCCACTGCTTGATTTCCAGATGAGCCAAACTGCCCATGGATTTTCTGCTTAGAGTGTCTGCTACCACATTGGCTTTCCCCGGGTGGTACATAATGGTGCAGTCATAATCTTTTAGGAGCTCCAGCCACCTCCTCTGCCTGAGGTTCAACTCCTTTTGGGTAAGCAAGTACTACTCTTGTGATCCGTATAGATCTCGCAAGTCTCCCCGTACAGATAGTGCTGCCAGAACTTCAGTGCAAAAACCACCGCCGCTAGCTCTAGGTCATGCGTCAGATAGTTCTTTTCATAAACCTTCAGTTGACGGGACGCATAAGCTATGACTCTACCAAACTGCATCAAAACGCAGCCTAGGCCAACCCGAGAGGCATCACAGTAAACCACAAACCCTCCTGAGCTGGAAGGTACGGCCAATACGGGTGCCGACATCAAGCATTCCTTGAGCTTCTGAAAGCTCGCCTCACACTTGCCATCCCAATCAAATTTGACCTTTTTCTGGATCAACTGAGTCAAAGGGGCTGCAATCCTGGAGATCTTCTCTACGAACTTTTGATAGTACCCGACCAACCCAAGAAAACTACAGACCTCAGTTACGTTGGTTGGCCGCCTCAAGTTCTGCACCACCTCCACCTTTGCAGGGTAAACCCTTATCCCTTCCTTGGACACCACATGGCCCAAGAACCCCACACTTTCCAACTAGAATTTACACTTGGAGAATTTAGCAAATAACCGGTGCTCTCTAAGGGTTTCCAGGATCATCCTCAAGTGTTCGGAGTGTTCCTCCTCACTCTTGGAGTATACCAAGATGTCGTCAATGAAGACAATCACAAAACCATCTAGGTACTCCTTGAATACCCTATTTATCATGTCGATGAAGGCAGCAAGTGCATTAGTCAGGCCAAAAGACATCATTAGGAACTCGTAGTGTCCATAGCGAGTCCTGAAGGCAGTTATAGGTACATCGCAGTCTCGGATTCTCAGCCGGTGGTATCCGGACCTTAAGTCTATCTTCGAAAACCATCGTGCACCCTGCAGTTGGACAAATAAATCGTCTATCCTCAACAATGGATAACGATTCTTAACTGTCACCTTGCTCAGCTGCCTATAGTCGATGCACATGCACATCGACCCATCCTTCTTCTTCACGAAGAGTACCGGGGCACCCCACGGTGAGATACTCGGCCAGATGAAACCTAGGTCCACCATCTCCTGCAGTTGCACTTTCAGCTCCCTGAGTTTGGCTGGCGCCATCCTATAGGGTGGGATGGAGATCGACTTTACCCTGGGCTGCAGATTAATGTAGAAATCCACTTCCCTCCTGGGCGGCAATCCCGGCAGCTCCTCGGGAAATACATCGGGGAACTCGCAGACTACCTGAGTACCACTGATATCCCCTGCCGCATCTCCCTATTCCTCTGCCACAGATACAAAGGCTATAAAGGATTGGCACCCCCCCTGAAGTAGTTTACTAGCCTTAAGGGTTGAGATGACCCCAATCGGCTCGCTTCTTTCCTCTCCTTATAAGGTGAACTGTGGCAACCCGAGCTTGTTGAACATGACTATCTTAGCCCTATACTCCAGCAACGCAAAGTGCTCTGCCAGCCAATCCATGCCGAGAAAGACATCAACTTCAAGCGTGGGCTGGAGTGTCAAATCTGCCCCCAACGCATGACCGCAGATGATCACTTCGTAGTCTTGAAAAATTGATTTGGCTAAGATTGCCTCGCCCGTAGGCGTTGATACTAGAAATGGCCCATCGAGTAAAGAAGGTGCTGCAGGTAACTCAGCCGCAAATTTGGTAGACACAAATTTGGCAGCCGCCAGAATGGTGAGTTCAAAAGAACTCAGTTAGTGGTCGTTCGGCCATCACCAACCTAAACCACATGAAAAAATACATTAAATAATTTAATGCTCATTCAACTGATATGAAACATAACAATGATTTGCATTAGTCATCTCGTGCGCTACATGCACCACTCGGCCCGATCCGGCCCAAATGAACGAACCTCAAAATAATCGCCTACAACTCGCAGGTTGCTCACTAGGCTGGCCACCCTAGCGAACTCCCTGCCTCGGGCTCATTGAGCTAGGAAGGACCTCTAGTATCAGTGCCCAAAACTCGGTCGGGGAAGGCCCTCCGAATAATGCCACTCGGGTCAGTCGTCGGCGTGGCTCACCGACGTATATCTCGACCCTGAATCAACTCGTGCGCACTGAACACCACTCGACCATCACATGTACATCCACAAACATGCCCACTAAGTGGACTAATTTACATATCTATAAAGAGGTGGATTACTCGAGTAGATACGACATAATGTACATTTCTCAGTGCTCGCTCAGTAGCACCCGCTCGGCCACCACTCTGCCCAATTCATTATTCACCGCCATATCACCCAACGTTCACACCTCAATAGTTTACCTTACCATTTTCTATTCAATGGAATTTAACATCCGTGGCAGGTCGTCATGTAGCGAAAATGCCAACATACTGTCGAATAGTTTCCGCACGACGTACCTTTCCGCCACCGCCATTTCTCGTTCGAAATCTCATCCGAACTCACAAAAATTCCCAAACAAAGTAAAGGGATGCTATATCTGCCATATCTCAAATTTCTATTTTACGCAAGCATCGTGCAAATTTTAGCCCAGTATAGTGTGACTTTCCTTCATTTTCATCCGAGAGCTTATACTCTCTCGCGATGGTGGAAATAACCAATTAACCTGATGTTCTTTTAGGTTCAGCTAATAACATCCACGACAAGCCACAAGGTGACATCCCGGACTCGCAACTCGACCAATTCAACAAGCAAGCCATAAATTTCAGCCTACTTAACCAGTCCGGTTACAACACGTACACAATTGAACATCACTCGATATGGTACTCACAATTCATACAATATCTTGTACATAAAGATCGATATACTACACTGGCAGTTTACAGCATGTATATAATGAATCTAGCGCGTATAGAAATAACTTCGGCATGTATATCTTACCACAACATCAATTTCAGCCTAACTTATCATACTATGAAAAATTCAGATTAAAGCGTATGATATACTCCACAAATTTTCATATGAATGTATGCTAAGTGTTCATCAAACCATGTCATCTACGCATATAATTTCAGCATTTCAGTGTACTCACAATCCCAAGAATATAAGCCAGAACATGAACATTGGACTTGCTTGGCCTACAAATTGTGTTACTAATATCAAAATGTGTATGTTGTACATTTGGAAGTCTTCATAATCGATCAAGATAAAGATGTCAATTGTGAGAGCACCAAATATTTTCATGCTTAATGATAAATGTGATACCATGGGAAATGGTCATCATGGATCAGCATAAACAAGCATGAACGATGATTCCTTATGAATTTTCCATTTTTCCATAATTTTTATTATCTTGGATGTAATTTCTTATTAACCTGCCACCTTCTTGATTTATATTGCAACAATACTTTTTTAAAAGTAGTACCATAATCAAATATCTCATGTATGTTTCTTTGACCAAACAACACGGTCTTCCAAAAGTTATGCACTTTCTTAACCCAAATACAAAGATCAAATGTATTGACACCTGAAACATCCAAGTTCAATAGAACAATAGAAGTGCTCAAGGCCCAAAGCAGAGAAGCCCGGAAGGGTTTCACACATGCATCCGAACAACACGAATTTCTCCATTAAACAAAGTCCAGATTGGTTACAGTAAAAATAAGAACTCCAGCACTAAATGCAACAACTAAATAAAGCCCCCAATATTTATATATACACCACACAAACCAAACAAACAACAAAACCAGTTCATCCTCGCCAAGATCATTCTAATATGCGTCCCACATTCAAATAGCTAAAACGACAAGCAATCAAAAAGGGGAAACAAAATGGAGGGGGAAAATAAATAGCGGCACCTGATTTGACTTCCACTAGAGCCAAGATCGACCCTTTCCCGAGAGAGAAATCAACATACTCAAACATAAACCCTCGAAAAAATCGCAGATTCTATAAATCTATCACGAGGAAGAAACCCAATCTAACCACTCACTTGGAGAGGGAATCAAGGAGAAGAAGACGATGACGACGCCTCGCGATGACGGCAACCGGCGACGGCGAAGATCCGATCACAAGGGAGTAGCGCCTCCTCCCTCTTGTCTTGGGCGACGTTTGGCTCTTCCTAGAGCAGTCCCGTCGACCAAGGCCACATATGCAATTATATAATTTTTTTTTGAAATTTACCTATTTGCCCCTCTTGACTTAAGTGAACCATATATTGGTCTATAAACGGACCCCCAGACGGACCCCCAGACTCGACTCGAGTCCAACTCACATCAAATCTCCAAACCAACTTAAGTAACATAATTTTACTCACGCATAAGGTTTGTATTTTAATTTGCGCCTTCCAACGATTTACTCGGCCTCCTCCGACGCCCATCTCGGATTTGCCGTGGATGCCAAAATAAATTAGATAAAATTTTAAATTTTAATTATTTTTTTCGCGGGCATTACATTTTCTATTTTCAATGAGTCATTCAAATTTTGTAGATCTATATTTTTCTTTTATAAGGAATTTTTATCATTTTCTAGAAGTTCAACCTTCATTCTTGACTCATTACAAGAAAGCAAAAGATCATCATTATCTTGTTCTAGCATTTTATTTTCCTTTTTAAGTGCCTAGAATCTTTTTCTAACACTACTAAATTCTTCATACATATGCTCAATTTCATTTTCTAATTCTACTTGTGTAAAGATATTACCACCTATAGTAATAGTGGGTACCTCATTATCCTTCATCATGAAACAAAGGTTTGCATTCTCCCTTGAGCTTTCTTCCCCACTTGAAGGTGGTGATGACTCGCTTACATCGCAAGTAGCCATTAGTGCTTTCTTCTTCATCCTTTTTCTTTTATCTGTCTTTGAGGATGATGAGGAGGTGAGCTTGGTCTTAGGACAATCGCCCTCCAAGTGTCCGGGCTTGTTGCATTGGAAGCACATGATTCTATTTTTGCCCTTCTTCTTCTTGAGAGGCTTTCCCGTTAGCTCCATAAACATCCGTCCGAGATGAATCATATCTTCGTGGTACTCGGATCCTTTTTTCTCCGATGATGATGATGTCCTATCACCAAATGATGCTTTTAAGGCAATATTCTTGCCTTTGGGGGCATCTTCCTCATCGGTCATGAGGGAACCAATGAGTTCGGTGATCTTCATGGTGCCAAGATTCGTGCCCTCCATGATAGCAACCCCCTTTGGCTCCCATGCTTTGGGAAGTGATCGAAGAAACTTCCTCACTTTTTCTTATTCTTGTATGACCCTTCCAAGGTTAGTTAAAGCATTTGAAATGGGCATACATTTGATCTATGTTCTCATGAGTATGCATTTTAAAGAGTTCATAGTCATGCATAAGCAAATTTGTTTTGGACTCTTTAACTTGGGAAGTTCCCTCATGGGTAATTTCTAAAACTTGCCAAATATCAAAAACAAATTTACAACATGATATTCTATTGAACTCATTTATAGATAAACCATAATGTAATGCATTCACTGCTTTGGCAATTGAATTAAACAATTTAATCTCTTCTCGAGACCAATCATCCATGTTCTTGGAGGGTAGCTCATAATTAACATGAATAGTTCTCCAAGCATCTAATCCTAGGGATTGCCAGAAAATACTCATCCTAGTTTTTCAATAGGGATAATTGTTTCCATCAAAAAGAGGTGGTGCATGAGTTGAAAACCCTTGACCTAGTGTGATACTAGAATCCATAAGTCTAGGTTACATGGTTAGACCTATTCCGACAATCTTGCTCTCATACTAATTGTTGAGTGAATACCCACACTAGAAAGGGGGGTTGAATAGTGTTGGTTTAATTTTAACTTTAATTCAATTTTTTTTAAATCAATTTCAACTTCAACTGAAACTAAGTGCAACTAAATGATATTCGTTAGCAAGTATGAAAAGCAATTATAAGCAATCAAACAAGGCAATGCAAACACAAGAGATTATAGTGGTTCGGCCAACACCGCCTACTCTACTATCTTGGCTCCCCACAATGGATTTCTAACCAACTCCTTTATAGATAATTTGTTTCCCTTTGAATACAACCGAGGACTCGCTTCTCAACTCTTTGAGAATGCTTCACACCTATTCTCCTAGGCAAAACACAATTCTACAAAGGAAACCCTAAGTCATTTAACCTAGCACACCTAGCAAGCTAACAATGGAAACCTAGTTTAGTAACAAGAAAAATAACAACAAATGAGCTAATAATTAAACCACACAAGTGAGCTCCCTTGCAAAGTCTTCAAAGCCTCCAACTCGTGAAGATGTAGATCTCGAAGTGAAGCCGGAGATGAGGCAAAAAGAATGCTTCGAGTTGATGAACGATTGTCCAAGCTTGCGCGATGAAATCCACTTGGGATGACTCAAGAACACTCTAGGAGATCTTCAATGAATGGCTAAGAGGCTCCTAGAAGGCTGCTAAGGGGTATTTATAACCCCTCACTTGGCAGCTCCACCCAACGGGCATTTTTTTGCCCGATGGGGACTCCCGGTCACTTGTCGGTCGATCGTCGATCGACCGACTGATCGACCACCCAAGCAACCACGGTAATCTGCCACGTTTGGGCACACTTCGGTCGACCAAATTGGCTACTGCCAATTTTTGGCTTCATTCGGTCCACCAAACCTGGGCTAAGTCTATTTCTTGGAGTTTTCTTCTTGCACGCTTCGCTTCTGGGTTCTGTTACCAAGTCTTGACTTGGATAATATTAGAATTAGGCTTGGGATATATACCTAGAGACATGTTACATGAATTCTATTTCTAACTCTAGATTTTCTACTCGATTCTTGTTTTTCACCGAATGAACTTCCCACGCATATCGTAACCTCAACCTGAGATCAAACACTTGATGAACTCATTAGAATAAGTTTGTTATCATCAAAATCAAGATGATGACCAAGGTTGAAAACCTTAGGCCAACACATTGGTATTCACATGATTGTGGTATTCATTCCGCATTCAGTTTGCATAGGTTGGTAGGCTTCGGAGTACGGACGTGTACTCCGGCCGAATTTTGGGGTGTGATAGATGTTCTTTAATAATAATATTATGTGGTTTGTTCTTTCATGGAATACAAAATTTGCTATTATGTGCATAACACGCATGTTATCAGAGTATAAAGTCATTGGATTCTTCACCACAATATTGATTTCATTCAACAATCTGATGACCCAAATTATCTCAGCAGTTGCACCAAACAAAGCTCTTGATCCACTTTCTGCACTTGACCTACAAAGTGTGCTTTGTTTTTTGCACTTCCAGATAACTAATGTTGTAGCAAACTTCACCAAATAACCAGATACTGATATGCAAGTCATTCCACAACTTCCCCAATTAGCATCATTATATCCTGTCACCGAATAAGGATTATCTACAGGGTAAAAGAGGCCCAAACCATGTTCATTTTTCAAATATTTTAATATCCTTATTGCTGCCATGAAATGTAATACCCGCAAAATTTATTAAATTTTGTGTATTGCCTTCAGCGGGATGAGCGCGACGCATAACGACTCGTGCAGAGTTAATCACAGTTGGGTGCGAATTGAGGTGAGACCCTTGCTCAATCTAAATTACTTAAATTAATATTAATATTGTGTCAAATCCGAGTTAGGCTTGAGCCGAGTACGAGGGTGCGATCGAAGCTCGAATCCGACTCGTTTTGAGCAAGTTCGATCGAGTTAAGTGATGAGGGGCAAATTGGTAATTTGTGCAAAAAATAAATAATTAGAGTCACCTGAGGCGTACGGCTCCAAGGAAGAGACGCATGCTACCCAAGGAGATGAGAGGGCGAGGGATGATCCAGATAAGAAATCGGCCGGAGATCGGAGCCTTGCCGGATAGGATTCGACGTGGGACTTCTTCATCATCTTCCTTGTCCTTAATCCAATTCTAGGTTAATTTTGGATATGTGTTAGTGCAAATTTCTGAACCTGGGTGCAGTAGTTTTCTTTGGATAGGAAAGAAATAAATGAGTGGAAATTTATCTATACATATAATATTGTTTATTGCGGAAATTTCCGGCTGTAGTGTACGGTGTTAAGGCTGAAATTTTATATGAAACGATGCTGAAATTACCAAGTTATGTGATGCTGAAATTGATATATATAAATGTGCAAAAATTTCATTGAATTGGGATGCTGAAATCATTTCCTATGTATGCTGAATATGGTAGTTCAAAGATAGAATGTTTTTCCATATTCTAGAAATTCATGATGATTTCCTGAAAATCTATTAAGTACATGCTGAGATTGATTTTGTTGTTGGGATGCGAGTTTGCTGTGTAAAATATCGATGTAACCTATCGATCTTCCTGTAAGCTAGGGTTTAGGAATCTAGAAATTATTTTAATGACCTGAACAGTAGAGGCTTCTTGAAGAGAAAGGCTCCAAAGAACTCCTCCTCCTATCCATTGGTGGCCAGCCATCTACATCCTCCTTCCCCAATTTTCGCGAACCCAAATTGAAGGTGTTCTCTTCTTGGGTGTGCCGCATTAATCTTCATCTTCTTGGAGGAGTCAAAGAGAACAACAAGGTATCTTCACCTCTTCACTTTCGTTACGGTGTTTTCTCATCCTCACTCCTTCCCTCGTTGGTGTTTGGTTCTTGGTGGTAGGGCAGACCTTGCCTTGGTGGATTTAGAGATTGAGAAAGTTTCTCCGTTGAGCCACAACGAGCCCTATTATTGCGAGGTGCTTGGTGTGGACTATCGTTGGAGGAAGTGCACATGTGAGTCTCAAGATGGGGACCGGATCAGCTATACCAACCGCGGTTTGAGGTATATATTCTCCATCTTCTCCGATGTTGAATTCTTTAATATTGCTAAACTAGATCGCTGTTTTTGGGATAGTTTGATTTTTTTAAATTGCTATTTCCACTTCATTTTTGAATCCCATCACAACAGTGGTATTAGAGCCACCTTTAGCAAATTTTTGGAATTTTTTATTTTGTGTTTTGTTCACGTTTACGAACCTTTCGCTCCCTAAACGTTATGCTGTCCGATTTTGGTTTTCACGGGTTTTTGAGTCATTTTCTTGGCTCCACGGTTCATGTGATGAATCAAGGTCGAATCCTACTATCCATATTGATTTTGGAAAGAATTTAAACGAAAAAATTCTATGGGTTCATGGTTGAACAGACCCGAGAACTAAAAAATTCAAGATGTGTTGTTTGAACCGTTTTGGGTGGAAACGTGATCGGATTTGTGCGATTTTGGATTCTATTTTTTCCTTTCTTTTTCATATATGATGTGATGCATGAAAAGATGATTATGGATGAGCCCAATGTGGATGTGACTGTGTGTAAAATGTGGTTGTGTTGATTGCATGTAAATTTATAAAATTCCAGCATTGTAAATTTTAAATAGTGCTTGCGTACCCCTACCTCCCAATTGAGAATTCTGATTGTAATCCTCTACACCCTCTCATTAAACCTTTGCCCAAGGATTTTTTGGGGTCTTCTTCTTTTAGTTTTGTAAAATTAGAAGTTTAGGGGCAGATTCACAACGAGCACACTTGCTGCTATGTTTTGGTGCGCGCACGGAGAGGAGGTGTTCGGTGCCTTGTGGATGACGGCTTGAACCCCGGGAAGGCACTGATGGAACTGGCAACCTAGAAGGTGATTTTGAGCAGCGCCTTGGCGAGACAGAGCTCCCTAAAAACCCTAGGATGATGGCCTTGGTTCACCCGGCGGCTCGGGTGGAACCCTTAGAACATCCACAATCATCCTTATTTACTTTATGATTTTATTTATTGCTTTTGCTTCAATTATTGATAGCTTAGATAATTATAATTGCATGAAGAAACCCTCCAATAATATTGAGTCCGAATAGCTAAGATATTATGGATATCGGTCACGCCTTCCATCGTTATGAGGGACAAGTGTGTCTATTGTCACAACGGGTTTGTTGTGCACACACAAGGCCATTTGTGCTAATAGACACGTTGCTCCTCATATGGCACATATCCCTTTTGTGTCTCTGCTACCGGCTTGAACATGACTTACCTTGTTGAGCTACATGCAAGGAAGTCTATCAATGAGGGCTTGCCACTTCCAAACCGGAGGATATTATGGAATCGCGAAAATTAGTGGGATACATGATTAATTAAAAGACCTCAATAAACATGCATGTAAAATATCTGCTCATTCAAGTCTTTATTTTATTTGTAGCATATCATGTCACCTTTACTATCGTTAGATTGCTTCATCGATTAAAATAAATTAACTAGACCAAATTACGTCGATTGGATGCGAAATTTGAGGATCATCCTCATTTATGAGAATTTGTCTCACATTATTGATGCTCCGGGACCGATGTCACCCCTTGGGTAAGGCGATTACAGCGAATAAGAGAGAACAGCTTATGAGAAGCTGCAAGAAATTTGGAGTGAAGATAACACCACTGTTCAATACACAATGCTGGCATCCATGTCTAATGAGTTGCAAAAGTAGTATGAACATTTGGATACCGAAGCTATCCACGATCACCTCAAGTTGTTTTTATGGTGAGCATATGAGGACAGCTAGGTACAAGCTATCTAAACAACTCTTCCGTCCAAAATGGAGGATAACACTCTTGACCAGGTGCAAATGTTGAGGCATACCCTAAAAAGTGTTTTGGATATCAAGTTCTCCAAACTGAACAAAAGAAGTTTTGTTATCACTGTATGAGAAAAGGAGTTTGTCGAGGAAACTGAGAGTGGAAGATATTTTGAACTTGGTAAAGTTCAGCAACGACGGATAAAATCGCAACAACTAGTGGAAAGTTAACAGGTTAAACCAATCCATGTAATTATTACTTCCCAACACTCTTCTACAATACTACGTAGACTGCCTGAGTGATGATATCTAGCCATAGATTATGACCTAGATTCAGGCAATCCGCGATCTCTTAATGGTCAAATGTCTTGACACTATGCGGTGGCATTATGCAAATCCAAACTGGACACAAACCAAGTACGAACTTTGGTTGACCGGCTTAAAAAGAATAACTCCTATCGGGTGCAGGTGGATCTTTAGGAAAGATCTGAGCAGTTGGCAAGGTGTGGACCTATAAGACCAAACTAGCTGTGAATGAGATCAAACCCAGACAATAGGTTGTCTGCAATAAAACATTCTCACTAGTTCCAATGCTCAAGTCCATCAGGATATTTCTAGCAATCAGTGCGTACTATGAATACGAGATATGGCTAGAGGGTGTCTAAACTGTGTTATTCCATTATAAAGAAGTCTATATGATATAGCCAGAGGAGTTTGTATCCTCGGTTGGATCGAGTAAGGTATGCGAGGTTGGACCGAGTAAGGTATGTGAGCTGCAGAGGTCCATTTATGGACTATAGCTAGTATCAAAGAGTTGAAACATCTATTTGGATGAGATAGTCAAAAGGGTTTTGATTTTATCAAAAATGTGGATGAACCTTGTGTAGACAATGTGTTTAGTGGGAGTGTAGTCATATTGAATGACATACATGTGGGAAAAGCGTTCTCATGTTCCAATTATTTCCCATATTGATTCTCTATGGTACATTTGGGAAAAGCCTGCTATATGCTTGACATTAGGATCTATGTGGATAGGTTTGAAAAGGATACCTGGTTACCCCAGCCCATGTATGTTGATACAGTGCTGAAAGAGTTTTAGCATCAAAGGCAGTAAAAGAGGTTACTTGTCTAATTGCATTAGTCTTTCTAAGATGATGTCTGCTAAGACACCTGAGGAGAGAGAAAAGATAAGACATATCTATTATGCTTCGACAGTGGGATCCATCATACGATGCTTTGCACTTAGCTTGTTATTGCTTATACCTTAGAGGTATCTAGTAGATTTTGAGAAAAACCATGGAGAATAACATTGAAAGGCAATGGAGAACTCTCTCAAGTACTTAAGAAGGATGAGAGACATTTTATACGACAATGAAACCATATGATGGTATAAGGATACCTTTAATGGTGGTGCAATAAGAATGAAAGTGTTCCTAGCTGGGTATCGTAACCGGTAAGGTGACTAAGGCTTTATGCTTTGCTACTTACTCTGCTGCTTATGATAGCATTGGATAAAGGAGTTTTTCATTCAGTGGGAGTTGTTCCTGAGGTTGCCAGTTCCGCAATGGTATTGTGTGACAATACTAGGAGTGTTGCTCAAAGTTAAGGAACTAAGATCCCATGAAGATCATTGCTTTTCTTAAAAGGTGGTATCACCTCATCATTGGAAAGAGGTGATGACTGAAAGACATTAATGTAGATTAAACTTATTACCACGACAGCAGATTCGATCGCCACTGAAATTTGGTATACAAATACTAGGATGATTGGCTAAAGTGCATGTGGGAGATTCAGAGAAATAGTGCCCTTGATCCAATCACATGTCGATGTGTTTAGGGACTATTCAAGGGTAATCAACTTAATGAGGCAACTTTTTGATCATATGTTGCATCTTTATTCATAAGTATTGTGATGAACCCCGTGATGAGATTATGCCAGTGAGACTTGGAATCCAGATGCCCATATTCTAAATGTTTCTAGCCATAGGATCACCAATTAGGGGATCGGTGATTTCGGATAAATAGTACACTTGGTACATGCCCTACACGATAGGGGTAGCTGATCTCACAGTTACCTATGAGCTGTCCTTAATGTAGTGCAAGTGCTCATTAGGGAATGATTTCACTTAACAAACTTGCACGAGGAACACAAAATGGAATCCATACATGAGTTTCAATAGGATGTTCCTCGTGTGATAGTAGGTGCAAGCAGTCCTTGGACCTAAGGTTGTCATGGTTACCTCGTGAGTGATGACCCATTGCTTTGGTTCTATCCCTACATGGCCCTAAGTGTCATGTGCCGGGTATTATTGGGCATGGGGAAGCATTCATGGAGGTTGGTGAGCAACCAACATGGAATCAGTTACACCTAATGAGAGATAATGTCCTATCTGTCCCTGCAAGTGTTGACTCGGGAATCTCTGGCCAGAGTAGATATGAAAGTCAGGAAGATGTTTTTGACATTTCACAATTGAGACGACATCTTGGCGGGTGAAATACATATGAATCGGTATTAGGGTTTGACACTTCTTCAATACCCCAATCGCATTCAGGACATTGTAATTGAGTGACTAAGTTGCACGGTAACTAATCACCAAAGGGCGTTCGATCCCTATAGATTGAACCTCACACTTTCCTGGTAGTCAGACACATTGCTAGACGACAATCTTGACTTGTGAGTGGAGTCTCTCACGACCACACTAAAGGAGTTTCTCAGTAACCCTAAATTGTAGGGATTGGCACATGATAATAATTTATGTAGTTGATTAAATTTAATTATGAATTAATTATTTAATCAACTACTTGACCGAGAATGTATTTAATTATGAACTTAATATAATTTGATTTTGAATCAAATATACATGGTAGGAAAATTAGTTTCTAACCATCAGCCTGACTAATTAATTGGGGATTAATTTATTTGGATAAATCCTAATTAATAAGAATTTGATTTATGAAGATAACTCATAAAATTAATAGATATATGATTTATGAGGATAAATCATAATTCTATTAATTAATAGAAAATCGAATTATTTAGATAAACCTCTTTCGTATTGTGTAGGGGAGCGGTTTATTTAGTTAATTATCATTCTTGTTTATAGGCTCTTAATTTATGAAGATAAATTAAAGTTTATATTTAATTAGATTTAATTAATTTGTAATTAATTATAAAGCCAATAAAATATAAATTATTTTTTGAGGCAAATCCCATACTCTTGTAGTCCCCCCCCCCCTTCTATATATAGTGGTCGAACACCCAATAGGGAGGGGTTGGTTAATTAGTTATTCATCTTCTTGGAGAAGATTAAGGACTTCATTCTTTAGAGGCTTCTTGAAGAGAAAGGCTCCAAATAACTCATCCTCCTCTCCATTGGGGGCTGACCATCTACATCTTCCTTCCCAGGTTTTTGTGAAGCCAAATTGAAGGTGTTCTCTTCTTGGGTGTGCCACAGTCTTCATTTTCTTGGAGGATTTCAAGAGGATAACGAGATATCTTTACCTCTTCTCTTTTATTTCAGTATTTTGTCATCCTCTCTCCTTCCCTCTTTGGTGCCCGATTCTTGGTGGAAGGGCTGACATTGCCTTGGTGGATTTTGGGATTGAGAAAGCTTCTCCGTTGAGACAAAATGGGCCCCGGTGTTCGCTGCCCCTATTGTTGCGAGGTACTTGGTTGTTATATCCTAGATATTAAATCTAATTTTCATTTATTGTGTGTGTGTGCCATCTTAGCGGACTAGTTCGAGGTCGAGCCGAGTCAACTCATGGTCCGGTGCGAGCTTGCGAGCTCGGATAAGTAGAAATATGTCTTATAGAAATTTTTGCTTGCGTAGATAATTTTTTTTAATTTTGTATGCATGATTTTTTAATTATGTCGTATATGGATGTGTATGTGTTGGGTGTTTACGTGGAACTTGGGATTAATTTAGGTTTAATTAAGCTTAGTGGATTAGCGGGTCGAGAAGTTAGTGAGTAAAGGATCCGGGTTGAGGCGGATGCGGATTGAAAGAGGTGGGAAGAGTTATAAATCCCCCCTTAGGGCTTGCGGCTCCCTATTGGAGCCGCACAAGCTAATTGAGGAAAAGAGAGGAGCCACCAACCGCCCCTCCCTTCCTCTCTCTTTGAGCCGCCAAGCCTAGCCGCCTGGAGCCAGCCGCCGAGTTCTTCCCTTCTCCTTCCTTTCCTCCTTCCTTCCCTTTGGAGCCGAGCCAAGAGGAGCCGCCGAGCCAGCCCCTCTTTTCCCTCTCTTCCTCTTTCTTCAAGCCAACGGCTTGAGGAGGAGCCGTCACCCCCTCTTCCCCTTCTTAAGTCGAGCCGCCATCTTTTGAAGCCAATTTCGAGGGCCGTCATCCGGGATTTCTCCTCTCATCATCCTTCCTATTCGGGTGAGTGGTTTTACCCCTCTTTCTCAGGTTTCTTCGAGTTCTTCAAGCCATTCTTGGCTTCTATAAATCAATTTGTTCTTCAATCTTGTATAAATCAATTTGTTCTTCAATCTTGTATAAATCAATTTGTTCTTCAATCTATTCGGGTTAGGTATTCTTGGCTTCTATAAATCAATTTGTTCTTCAATCTTGTAAATGTAAATGCATGCTAGTTATTAAAATTTTAATTTTTGGAAAATATATCATGTGTTTCTTGGATGGGTTTGAATTTGAAGGCATGAGGTTCTTGAATCTAAATTCTTGATATGAGTGCTTGATCTTAAAGGTTGATTCTTGATTATAGATAATTGTAGTACTTGATAATATTGTTAAACAAATATGGTTTTTGTGAGATTTATCCCAATGCTATAATTCTGATATGTTGGTGAATTAACGATTTAATATCTGTAAATTTTTGGATTTATTTTCATGCTATGCTGAAAATTTAATGTTGCTGGAATTTCATGGTGAGATGATGAATCTGTGCTGTTTTTGAATTGCTTGTTGTGGTGTTTGTAATTTACTGAGCATAGTCGTGTAACCTATTGTTTTGATCAGAAAATATAGTTTGGAAACATAGGTCACATTCTGGAGACGGTATTCAGGTTAGATACAAAAATTTCGGGCATAACAATAAGCTAAAATAAAACCCTAAAACAAAACCCTAATCTTGGTGATTGAAATTTTAATTGCATCATTAAAAATGGGCAAAGGGGTAGTATAATCTGTTATGAACCAAGAAGTAAATTTTATGCATGAAATAAAATCACACAGGTGTATGACATTACGGATCTCGGAGTTGGGGTCGCGTATGGGAGTGTTGAGACGCTTTCCAATAAGGACACCCCTAAGATACCGTAGGAGAGACTTGACTTAGGTCATGTTGTGCCATGTCTTTATGAATGGCGGAGAGGCTCATTGAGGAGCCGGATTGCGAGCTAGGCCTGGGAGGTTGGATGGCTAATTCCCAACCTATGGAACAAATTCGGATGAGTTAAACCCGATTGTTCTGGTTTGGCCTAGTGGGATAAGTTTGGAGGGCCTACCCGATAATCCCTGAGGTGGTTTTAAGGAATAAGTTCGGAGGGCCTATCCGATTATTCATTTGATATCTTAAAGGGGTAAGTTCTGAGGGCCTACCCGATTACTCCTGTGATATCAAAAAGGGGCAAGTTCGGATTGGCGAATCCCGATTGTCCCTTCTTGTCTCATGGAGCAAGTTCGGAGGGCTTTCCCGATTGCTCTCGAGTTTCTTATACTAGGATAAGTTCGGAGGGCCTTCCCGATTATCCGAGTATGTGTTGTTGCCTTAGGGCATGGTAGGCTTAGGCTTGCTGATCTTCACCATTTGAGTGTTGGCTGCTTTCGGGCAGGTGGTGGCCAAATGGCCTATTAGCTGGTCACTTTCTTGTGACCTTTTCCTGCTTGAGTCAGGAGATTTACTTTATGCATCCTATTTATGATTGTATTTGTGTGGGTTGGTAGAACTACTCACTAAGTTCTTTTGAACTCACCCGTTGTCGTTGTTTTGTTTTGCAGAGCCTGACCGGTGAGGTGGGCAGGAGAACTTGGCGCAGCTAGAGGGCAGAGGAGCTACATTGATCTCAAAGCAGTCCTAGTTTAGGGTCGTAGTCGAGTTTTGGTAGTTAGTCGTGCACTTATTTTTCTGTGTTTTGGAGTTGTAGTCCCTTTGGGGACATTTATGTCTTTATTTTAGATTTCATTGTAATTGAACAATTGAACTTGTTTTGTTATTTTCGCACCTTATTATTTTGCGAAAATTACTTATAATGATTTCTGGTTTGGTTTTTCATTTGAAATAAAACTCGTTATTTCTTTTCCGCTATGTTTTGTTGTTCAGTTCGTATGTGCAAGGTTTAGCCTGCGGGATATAGGCATGTATACCCTGGCCGGTCCTGAGTTGGGGCGTGACATTGGTGTGGAATATTGTTGGAGGACGTGCACGTGTGTGTCTCAAGTAGGATCAGCCATACCAATCGTGGTTTGAGGTATATAATCTCCTTCTTCTCCGATGTTGAATTCCTTATTATTGCTAAAGTAGATCGTTGTTTTCGGGATGGTTTGAATTTCCCGTTGCGTTTTCAATCCCACCCAAACAAGAGGGGGGGTGAATAGTGTGTTAGATAAACTTTTTGCCTAATTTTGATTTTATCGAATTCAATCGTTTCTTATATGTCACACCCCAACTGAGGGTAGTGTGACCGGCCAAGGCCTACATCCTACCCTGTAGCCTACTGTCTACACTGACATAAAGAAACCAGAACATCTCGACAAAAGAAATCTCAACACAAGCTTTATTAAAAGTTTTCAAAGTTCAAAATTTTATGTTTTAAAACAAAAGAAGAAAACCAACATCAGAACAACTGAACGTCTCAAGAATCAAAGTTTTACAAACTTTTTTCCAAAATACAACTGTCAGTGGAGAAGAAAAAAACAACTATTAGAAACACTAGACTATGACTCATGGACGCCGCTACGAGATATGGCAACACCTCTCGCCCACCAGCTGCACAATGTCGACAGGTCACAATCACTGCTCATGCACTGCAAAAACAAAGAAACAAACAATGAGTCCACTTGGGACTCAGTGAGCGGTTCTAGCGAACCTCCACATAATCCTCAGTTAATCATGCATGACATATAAGGCAACATAATGTATATTCAGGAAGGTAATCTACTTTTAATGTGACTACTAACCCCATGGGTCATTCTGTATAAACCGAATATGTGAAAATCTACCGTCTCGGCCTATCAATGTCCGAACCTCCGGCATCCAGCCCTTCGGCCTACTTATGGTAATAAAAATCCCGGCTATAGCCGGCCCTACGATACAGGGTAGAATCATACTAGCCGTCGGCCACATCATATCAAGATGTAAACAAGCAATCCCGGGCCATCGACTAGGATGGTTCACTAGTCTCCGGACACCGTCTGGGGTAAGGATAGCTAGTCCCACCCAACTGGGGTCTGGCACCTAGCAGGCCCACTGGTGCACCTTAAGACCGAAACACTGGCCGAGCTAAGCATTGGTCATTTCCGACCTCCACGCTTCTCGGCGGACCATCTCAAGCACATCACACAATCAATGTCCTAGGTTTCCTAAATGTTTACTAGAAGCCCTAGAAGTTATATCATCTCCTAGCTAAGTTTCCATTTATGTTGAGCATCTCGCAACGTCCTACATGTTATCTAACATTATACACTACCTTGGGTGAGGAATTCCATGTACCGACCTTGGAATTCCGCCCATGAACATTTTAGGACAGGATGTGTAATCTAAAGAAAAGTAAGCATACTTTACAACATCTACTATATATAGCCACAATATTCATACATAACAACTATACACTACCTTTAGAATTAAGCTCAATAAGAAACAATTTATCTAGCATGGCAAGGTAGCAATGAATTCAATAATGCATGAGATACTAAGCATGGTAAACTAATTCATCATTTTATTTGTCACAAGTCACTTCAGGACTTGATATGGTCACTTGGAGTTCCTAGTGATGTCCTTTGGGTTGACTAATGCGCCTGCAGCCTTAATGGATTTGATGAACCGGGTGTTAAAGGAGTACCTGGACAGATTTGTGACAGTCTTTATTGATGACATCCTGGTTTACTCCTAGAGTAGGGAGGAGCACTCCGAGCATTTGAGGATGGTCCTAGAGACCCTTCGGTAACATCGGTTATATGCCAAGTTCTCCAAGTGTGAATTCTGGTTGGAGAGCGTAGGGTTCCTAGACCATATGATGTCGAAAGAAGGGGTGAGAGTGGACCCTGTGAAGGTGGAGGCCGTATAGAACTAGAGGTGGACAATCACTGTGACCGAGATCCGTAGTTTCCTGGGGTTGGCTGGGTATTACATAAAATTCGGGGAAAATTTCTCTAAGATTATGGCTCCATTTACTCGCTTGACCCGGAAAAGAGGAGAGCTTTCAGAAGCTCAAAGATTGCTTGACGACAGCGCTAGTGTTGGCCGTACCCTCAGGTTCGGGAGGGTTTGTGGTTTACTGTGATGCCTCTCGGGTCGGCATGGGCTATGTTCTAATGCAGTATAGCAAGGTGATAGCTTATGTGTCTCTTCACTTGAGGTTCATGAGAAGAAATACCTGACGCATGACCTAGAGCTGGCAACATTGGTTTTTGCTTTGAAGCTGTGGCGCCATTACATTTGTACGGCAAGGCCTGTGAGATGTACACTGATCACAAGAGCCTCCAGTATTTGCTTACCCAGAAGGAACTAAACCTAAGGCAGAGATGGTGGCTTGAGCTCCTGAAGGACTATGACTGCACCATCATGTACCATCCCAGAAGGCAAATGTGGTGGCAAATGCTTGAGCGAAAAATCCTTGGGCAGTTTGGCCCACTTGGCGGTCAGGAAGAGACCGCTAGCTCGAGATTTGGCCCTGTGCTTAGATGGCGAGACAATTCTGACTGTATCAGATTCAGAGGCTTTGTTGGCACACCTGCGAGTACAGTCCACTCTGGTAGATATATTGCGGACCTCGTAGGATCAGGACGCCTTCTGTTCCTTGACTAAGGATCTGCTAGTCAGAAGAGGCGACGTTGATGATGGCTACAGAATTGACTCTGAGGGTGTCTTGAGATTCAGAGATCGGATTGTGGTGCCTGACATGGCGGAGGTTCGTAGACATGTAATAGAGATGGGCCACCGTTCCACATACATGATGCATCCAGGGGCCACCAAGATGTACCAAGATATGAGGCAACATTACTAGTGGAAAGGGATGAAAAGAGAGGTATCCGAGTTTGTGTCTAAGTGTTTGTTCTGCCAACAGGTAATGGCCGAACACTTGAAGCCTGCATGGTTGCTTCAGAACTTGGAGGTGCCCGAGTAGAAATGAGAGAAGATCACCATGGACTTTATGATCGGGCTACTAAGGTCTAGAGGGGGCAACGACTCTATTTGGGTCGTAGTCAATCGGATGACTAAGATCGCACACTTTATACCGATCAAGATGACCTTTTAAGTTGAGCAGTACGCTAGATTGTTTCTAGACCAGATTGTGGCATATAATGGTATTCCTGTTATGATAATCTCGGGTCGGGGTACCCAGTTCACAGCTCAGTTTTGGCATTCTTTCCAGGAGGCCTTGGGTACTCAGGTGCAGTTCAGCACCGCGTTCCATCCGCAGACTGACGGGCAGTCAGAGAGGACAATCGTAACCTTAGAGGATATTATGAGAGCATGTGTTCTAGACTTAGATGGCGGTTGGGAGAAACACCTACCGATGTTTGAGTTTGCAAACAATAATAGCTACCAGAGTAGCATTGGTTTGGCTCCTTTCGAGGCCCTATATGGGTGAAGGTGTAGGTCGCCAGTGGGGTGGTTTGAGGCAAGAGAGTCACTCATGGTGGGTCCTGATCTGGTTGAGGAGGCGGTTGAGAAGTTGAAATTGATCAAGGATAGACTGTTGGTGGCTCAGAGTCGTCAGAAGATGTATGCGGATGAAAAGGCTAGAGAGGTGGAGTTTGCTGAGGGTGATATGGTATTCCAAAGGGGGGAAGCTTGTAATACCCGAGATTTCTAATATAAAAATGTTATTTGGTTCAACGATCCGGTTCGGGGACTAGCCGGGTTGAATCCCAAGATGGCCGCGAGTAGAAGGTATAATTTAATTTGTTGGATATGTATTTAATGCTTTTATATTTTATAAGTTGAATTGAACCTCAAACCGAGTTGGAACAGGGTTCGCGGGATGAGTTGGGGCTCAATTCGGGCTCAGGTTGAGTCGAGTAGAGGATTAAGTGAGTAATAATAATAATAATAATAATAATAATAATAATAATAATAATAATAATAATAATAATAATAATAATAATAATAATAATAATAATAATAATAATAATAATAATAATAATAATAATAATAATAATAATAATAATAATAATAATAATAATAATAATAATAATAATAATAATAATAATAATAATAATAATAATAATATAAAAAGGGCCCCATCAGAGGGTGAGAGCAGAGAGAGGTGATCAAGGGGGGGGGGGGGGGGGGGAGTTTGTGGTCGTCGCCGAAAGTCGTAACTTCGTCGATCTTCTTTCCCTTCTTTACTTTAAGGCTAACGTGAGTGGTAGAACCTAGGATTTGAGGGAAGGCCCTAACCGACTCATGTGTTGTTGATTCTTGCAGATTGATGTGTGTTTCTTGTCAGATTATTGATTATTCTTGAACCTTGTCGGTTCTTCTTGTGATCTATGGTGCATTGATTTTTACGTGTCGTATTCATGATGTTAGGGTGCCGGTCGAATCAAGGAAAAGGGAAAAGGTCATGCCAAAAATTTCCCTAAATTCCTTGAGACGTAGAAGCTTGTAGATTTGAAATTCTTGTATGCTAATTTAGGATAGAGATTAAGGAGAACTTAATTCTTCATTGAAACACATTTTCCTTCACCCTTAAGGGTTTGGCCGAATAGGGTAAACCCATGTTTAGGGTTTCGGCTGAGTAGGGATTGGGGTTTTAGGTGGAGAAAAATATAATTCCTAAGTCATCTCCATGATAGAGGAACGCTATATGAATAACTAGGATTTTACCTTGCTTATAGAATATTTTTATTGCAAGGAACATTTATTTCTAGGTTCCTACATTTCTCATTATGTTGCTGAAATTAAACTTTCATATGCTGAAATTAAATATTTGAATGCAGGAATTCAATATTTAATTGCTGTGATTACGTAGGAAATTGTGGTGATATAATTGTTGGATTCTTCTATTTCTTGTATGCTGTGATTTATTAATTATTGTAAATATTATGTCAATGATATGCTAAATATTGAGGAGCATGTGTGGTATATGACATGAAACTAGGTGGAGGAAAAATTAGATACGATTGTTTAGCATCCCATACATGATCGGGAGACGTGGAACTCCTCTAGTAAAAGACGTAAATTACTAGGAGTTAAATGTGATAAAATTTGAACATAGAGACATTAGGTGTTCGCACCTAGGAAGGGTAACACTGAACTGTCAACCTGATAGGGCCCGTGGTAGGGCCCGATACGTGCGGAAGCCCAGGAGATGTTTAGAAACTAGTGTAATGCATTGTATGTGTATTGTGTTTAAGATGGTCGGGCTGAGGGATGTTTTTAGCCGGTACGGCTATTACCCGACTCAGTGGGTGGATTTAGGATCTTGAGATTGCACCAGTGGGCCACGCTAGGTGTTAGACCCGAGTGGCAGGGGTCTTGAGATTCTGTCAGTGGGCCACGCTGATGGTATTCTAGAAACTAGCTAATCATCCTAGTTGACGGACACGGTGATTGAATCGCTAAATGTGGAATTTATGTAAGAATATAACTTGTTGTGGTTAGTATAGATTCTTGTATGTTTGTGTGGGCCGATATGGTCGAGTATTATACAGGATGAAGGCCGGGAACAACAGAAACTATTTATGCGGGTTAAGGACCATAGTGGACGAGTGGTACATATTGTGCAAAGCCATAATTGGATGGTATATTTACTCGCAGGGTATGACCAATTGGACGGTTGTTGCGATACGACCAGTATAATTTTTATGGACATGTTTTATTGCTACATATGATATAATACTAGGGATTTAAGTGGAGGTTTGAAAGAACCACTCACTAAGTCTCTAATGGATTCATGGTTTTATTTATTTTTGTTTTGCAGAGACTAGCCAGTGAGGTACAACTTGATGGCGTGGCGTGGCTGGAGGGCAGGTGGTGTCGCAGATCTCGTAACAAGCATTTATATAGTCCTAGTCGTGTAGAGAGTTTTAGTTCATGCACTGAGTCGTGGTCTTTGATCCTTTGAGTTGTAAAACTTGTTTTCAAACATTTATAAAAGTTTAGTAGACTTCATTTATATTTTCTATGTTAGTCTAGTCGCATATTGTTATTATGTTGATGAGTGTATGTGGTAGACTTCGGGGTACAGACACCTACCCCGGTTGGTCACGCGATCGTGAGTTGGGTCGTGACAATAAATATGGCAAGCATACAATTAGAATTTAATTACTGCAATTAGAATTTAATTCATAGCATTCCAAAAATAGGGCAACTCAACAACTTAATTACAACATTTATCAAATAATTTTCAACAATTAAATATGCAATTTCTGCACTTAAATAAATGAATTCAGCATCCTTAATAAAATTCCAGCAATTACTCAAATGACGTAGAAACCAATTCAAGCATGTTCTCAAGTATGGAATTAATTTACGAGTAAAATAAAATCATCTACATTCCTTATATCATGGTAGCCTATGTGGCCCTATGTGGCCGCAAGTCTAGTCTCATAAATTATATCTAGAAATACAATTCCTAATCACTACCTTCCTTACCCTATGTGGCCGAACCCTATCATAAGGAACTTGTCCCATGGCCGGCCCTTAAGGGTTTAGGAAACTAAACTTTTAAATCTAGAATTTCTAACAAGTCTAGGATTTAGCAAAAATTTTCGCATGACCTCTCCTATTTTGGATCTATTCGGCCGGCCCCAACTCTCAAAGAAAACACCACAAAAATTTCGAGAAATCACATTATTATCAAGAAAAGATGCAAGAATCAAGAGCCACAAGATTCATCAATAAATTTCCAAGAAAACATCATCACATCAACATCAAGGATTCGGCCAAGGGGCCTTACCCTATCCTAAGGTTCAACCACTCACCGGCGAAGGAAATTGAAAAGGAAGGTAGTCCTCCACGCTCCCACATCATCGATCCGTTGGTAATAGATTACCAACGGATTTTTGAGTATTACCAACAGATTTAGTCCGTTGGTCACACCCTATTTTTTTGTAGTATACGGATGTGTACTCTGGCCGATCATGTGACCTTCGATCTGAGGCATGACATTTATGCTTGAATTTGGTTATGCTCGGGGTAGCTATCAACAACCGCAAGATTCATCAATAAATTTCCAAGAAAACATCATCACATCAACATCAAGGGTTCGGCCAAGGGACCTTACCCTATCCTAAGGTTCAACCACTCACCGGAGAAGGAGATTAAAAAGGAAGGAAATCCTCCGCGCTCCCACATCAACGATCTGTTGGTAATAGATTACCAATGGATTTAGTCCTTTGGTCACACCCTATTTTTTTGTAGTGTACTGATGTGTACTCTGACCGGTCACGTGACCTTCAATTTGAGGCATGACATTTATGCTTGAATTTAGTTATGCTTGGGGTAGCTATCAGAGGGCCCCGGTGGGAGGCTCATTGGGCGGGTCCTATTGATCGAATTGTGGGTTGATTAAATGCAACATGGCGATATGGCCGGTGTACGCCGATATGGTCAGTTGTCGAGGACACACGAGTTGGATAATTATTAATCATATGAATTATCATACAAATTTAATATTATGAGCACATATATAAATGCTAAATATTTGTGTTTATCACATGCGTTGGCTTGGCGAGGGCTTTGTTCAAGCCACTCACTGAGTTCTTTGAAACTCAACCCTCTTTTTGTTGTTGTTTTGCAGATCTCGACTAATAGAGGTGCGGTGGTAGCGATGTGACGTGGCTGGGGTTGTAGTCTCTGGCAGTGGATCTCGGGACATGTCAAATCGTAGTCGAGCCACAGGAGCTATGTGTACATATGAGCATGTCTTGATTATAGACAAGGGTTGTAATCATATTTAACTTTCAATTGAAACATTCATTCACATTTTCATTGGTATTCACGTGACTGTGTTATTCATTCCTAATTCAGTTTGCATAGGTTGGTAGGCTTCAGAGGATGAACGTATACTCCGGCCGATCAAATGATCGTGGATTTTGGGGCGTGACAAATGTTCTTTAATAATAATATTAGGAATAATGTAAGTTACACAAAAGTAGTTAATGCTATTGTTCAAATCATACAAAAAAAAAACAGCACCAATTATGATTAAGTTAGAAGACTAAATCTTAAAAATTCAACATGTAAATATATGCATATGAAAAATTTTAAAAAATATCTATAATAATATAATAACATGTATTCTAAATTGGCAAATGTGCGTTAATCCATGTTTGAACGGTGATAATATTCCCTTATGTTATTATGTGTGCATACTTTGCTTCTAAGTCTATCATTTATTGTGTTTATACAAAAATTAGATTTCATAAATTTTAACTGAAAGCCTATAAAACACGTTCCTCGTATTAAAGGCTCGCTTTGCGTTAACACAACTATTCTATATTTATATTACTCAAATAGAAGGATAATGAGTCATTGAAAATAGAAATAATCTTTTGACTAAAACACTTGATCAACATGGATGCAAGGATGTTTTTTCTAAGTCTATTCACTATTTTTTTCTTCTTATCTATGTCACTGATTTCATCTCCTGTAGTAGCGACTAGTGAGATCGCTCCTACATCACCAACAAATTCTGATGAGTTGATTTTACAAATATGTAAGTAATTTTTTCGATTCGTATAAATATTAGATTTATTCATTATTTATTAAATAAATTATCTTTACGATATTTATGGACCGTAAATATAAGAAATAAGTTAACTACTAAATTTAAAATTTTTGAAACCTTGAATTGTTTTTTTGGAAACCTTGAATTGTTTACAATAATCATTTTTGAAACCTTGAATTGTTTTTTTCTTGCTGCCTATCACAACCGATACATCGATATCGATAGTTAATAGAGAATTGCTATTACAACTTGATTATTATTATTTTGATAATATCTCTTGTAATGTGTCTATTTTTCAGACAATATGCTCAAAGATGTTGACATTGCTGACAATGGAAGAGCTCAAGATAAGAAGATTGGATTTCTTCCACCATTGTACATTCCACCTCCACTATATTGTCATGGTCGTCTATGTTATCATCATTGATAATTTGACAATTGTATTCAATCATAAAGTTGTACGTTCAACACAATAAATAAAACAAATTAATAATAAATTTAAATCATTAGCAAAATACAAATATTTTGATAATCATAATACCTATAACTAATTACTTAATATGTTTGAAAACTAATGTGCTTTATTTTTTGCATTTCCAGATAACTAATGTTGCACCAAACTTCACCAAATACTGATCTGCAAGTCATTCCACAACTTCCCCAGTCAGCATCACTATATCCTGTCACCAAATAAGGATTATCTACAGGGTAAAAGAGGCCCAAATCAGGTTCCTTTTTCAAATATTTTAAAATCCTTATTGCTGCCATGAAATGTAATACCCGTGAAATTTATTAAATTTTGTGTATTGGCTTCAGCGGGATGAGCGCGATGCATAACGACGCGTGCATAGTTAATCGCAGTTGGGCGTGAATTGAGGTGAGACCCTTGCTCAACCTAAATTACTTAAATTAGAATTAAATTTGTGTCAAGTTCGAGTTGGGCTCGAGCCGAGTCCGAGAGTGCAATCAGAGATCGAATCCAACTCGTTTTGAGAAAGTTGGGTCAAGTTAAGTGATGAGGGGCAAATTGATAATTTGTGCAAAAAAAAATAATTAGAGTCACTTGAGGCGTACGGCTCCAAGGAAGAGCGACACGCTACCCAATGAGGCGAGAGGGAGAGGGTTGATCCGGAGAAGAAATCGGCCGGAGATCGGAGCCTTGCAGGATGGATTCGACGCAGTTCTTCTTCATCGTCTTCCTTGTCCTTATCCCAATCCTAGGTGAGTAGTTTTAGGGCTAATTTTCATTGGGATTAATGGATTTTGTAGAGAAGAAGATTATGGGTTTTTCTTTGAAATTTGTTGTTTCGATCAGTTTTGATTCGGTAATCATGATTCAATAATCTCTACCTGTTGAGTCCTTTGGTGTATGTTCTTGTGAAGTGAGGACCGATTTGTGGAGAATATAATATCCACACATGTGTTTCTTTAAAATGTTGACTTCTTTGGTTCTACGAACGTGTACGGAACCACATGTACATCATAGATTTACTGCAATAGCAACAAATCTTACTAAGTGCTTATGTGTTAGTGCAAATTTCTGAACCTGGGTGCAGTAGTTTTCTATGGACACGAAAGAAATAAATGAGTGGAAATTTATCTATACATATAATCTTGTTTATAGCAGAAATTTCCGGCTATACTGTAGGGTGTTAAGGCTGAAATTTTATACGTTACGATGCTGAAATTACCAAGTTAAGTGATGCTGAAATTGATGTATATAAATGTGCAGAAATTTTATTGAATTGAGATGTATATGTATGCTGAATATGGTAGTTCAAACACTACAACACAATTAGGCTATAGAAACACATAATTAGAGACTAATTAGAGTTTTTGTTTCTAATTCTTCCCATTAGAAACTAATAAAGAATATGTCTCAATAGTTAATTTTATTTGTCTCTAATACTTCACTTTTAGATGTTAATTGTTAATTAGTCCCTTTATGATATGTATTATTTGCCTCTATTGTATTGAATAAAAATATTTTTTATATTTAAATTTAAATAATAATAATAATAATATTTAAACGTAATATTTAACTTAAATGATAAATTTACCATTACAATAAATTTAACATAATATTTCACATAATTTTAATTTTAATTTTAATTTTTAAATCATAAATTTAACTTAAATAATAAATTTATCTATACATTTTTTACTTTTGATTAGTTAAATATTATGTCTCTTATTATTTCCATTACATATTAATAATATATAGATAGTCAACACTTGTCCTAGTTAATATTAATCTCACTTTAACTTTAAATGAGGCAATCTTACCCTAACTTTATTTCAATTACATATTAACTGGCAAGTATCAATCTTACCCTAACTTTACACGTGGCAAGTATAAATCTCTAATTTATAATCAATTTATTGCCTCTGGTTTTCTCTATTGCCGCTGGTTCTCTCTATTGCCACTATGTTAGGTTATTTTTCAAAAAAAATACCCTGTTCCCTGATCTCTCCCTCATTTACACTTAAAACTAAAACCCTACCCTGTTACTTCCCATTGTCTGCGCCTATGTTGACCCCAATCTCTCCCTCCCGTCTCCTATGTTGTCCGCCACTTCCGTGAGACCGTGACTGATCCCAATCTCTCCCTCGGCGGAATCTGGTTCGCGACTCCCCATCTCCATTGTCTACTTCCCGTCGCCAGGATTGGATATCCATTCTCCATCTCCACGTCGGCCTACCTGCTTCTCCATCTCCTCGCTGGTATTGAATCTCGCCTTCCCAAGTTTTTCGCTGCTACTTGTTATTGCTAAAAACTCCACATCTGTCAGATCTCCATTCTACCAGTTTTTCGCCTTCCCAAGTTTTTCACCGATATTGATCTCCATTCTAAGTTTTCGCTGCTTCTTCATCTATGGGTTTTGGATATGTTCCTTTCCGCACCTTTTTCTCACCTTTTTTATAATTGCATGTGATGCTCCTTTACTCTTCCATTGCATGAACAAGGTTACAATTAACAGGCAAGTTAATTGTGAGAAGAAGACGTTATTGTCTTTGTTTTGCTTCTGTTGTACCAAACTCATAAGAGGTATTTGAATATTGCTCTTTCTTATTGGCTCATAACATGAATATTCCTCTTCTAAGTATAATATGATAGAAGAATATTGCTTATGTTGTTTTCTATCAATGATTACCTTATTATTAGCAATGCAGCACCTTATTATATTGTCCCTTATTATTAGCATTGCCAGTGCCTTATTATATTTTCCTACTGAGACAACCTTAAATTTCAGGACATTATGAAGGCACTGTTTATTTCTGCACTAATTGTCCTCTTGTTCTTTTGACAATTGTTATCCACAAGAAAAACACTCAGCTGCTAACCAAATTATTTGATTAGGTATTAGAAACCTTCAGTCTTTTATTGTAATGGTAAGAATGCTGGATAAGCAGTTGGAGCATAGCAGAAAAGAAGACAAGTGCTAGAACTTTTGCTTTTTAAACTTCATTTGTTGGTAGAAAAAATATGAGATTTTCTTACTCTATGTTAAACAGTGGAAGATTATTAAATGAAGGAAAGAAAAGAAAGTTGATATTAGACATTCATGAAAAGCTGTTAAGACATTAAGAAAATTGATAGTAGACAATCACGAAAACCTGTTAAAACATTTGCCTCTCGTACAACGGTGTACAACGGTACAAGTTACCTTTTACCTGCTTAGTTGCACTGCCATTCTCCTTTGCCATATTAAGTTGATTTTAGATACAGCCAGGGGAATGTCCATGTCAATAAAGCATCTATCTTAAAATAATCCGTTGGTCCAGGAACTCTATCCAGGTTGTCAAAGTCATTCGAAGCTTTCCTTCATCATCCAATTATTCCTCATTAAATGTGTTGGGAAGTGGTCTAATAAATCATTTACAATGTTGCTTGAGTTACTGAGAGAAGTACTTCCAGAAGGTGATACAATGCCAAATTCTTACTATGAAACCAAGAAGTACATTAGAGAGTTGGGCCTTAGTTATGAGAAAATTGATGCTTGTCCCAACGATTGTATCTTATATTGGAAAGACCATGCCGATGACTCTGAATGCTGCACTTGTGGTGAATCGAGATGAAAAAAGAACTTAGATGGTCAAAAAAAGACGTCGAAGTCCAAATCTCAAAATGTGTCGCAAAAAGTCTTGTGCTATTTTCCACTTAAACAACGACTTCAACGGTTGTTTATGTCATCTAAAATTGTGTCCTTCATGAGGTGGCATGAGGAGTCCCGCACTAAAGATACACTTCTAAGGCATCCAGCAGACTCTCCGGCTTGGAAGAATTTCGATCATCTAAATGGTCATTTTGCGTCAGATCCTTGTAATGTTATGCTCGGCTTAGCTGCTGATGGATTTAACCCATTCAGGACATTAAGTGTTGTACATAGTACATGGCCGGTTGTCTTAACACCGTATAATCTACCGCCATGGATGTGCATGAAACAATCTTATATGTTTCTGACATTACTGATTCCTGGACCTTCAGCCCCAGGAAATGATATTGACATCTATCTCCAACCCCTAATTGAGGAATTGAAAGATCTTTGGGAGAATGGTGTGGAAACTTACGATGTGTCTAAAAAGGAGAATTTTAATATGCGGGCTACGGTTTCATGGACTATAAGTGATATTCCTGGCTATGCTAATCTGTAAGGCTGGAGTACTAAAGGCCAATTTGCATGTCCTTCTTGTCATAAGTATACTAACTCTAAATGGCTGAAACATGGTAGAAAATTTTGTTATATGGGTCACCGACGTTTCTTGCCGCATGGCCATGTGTTTCGGTGCCAGAAAAGATCTTTTGACAATAATCAAGACTTCAGGGTTGCGCCCAGACCACTTTCTGGGTCAGAAGTTTTGAATGAATTAGAAGGACATGATATTACATATGGCAAAAAGTCTACAAAATTGCCGCTGCCGCATGGTTGGAAGAAGAGAAGCATTTTTTTTTAGTTGCCATACAGGAAAGATAATCTTTTGCGTCACAATCTTGAAGTTATGCATATCGAGAAAAATGTTTGTGACAACATACTTGGGACCTTATTAAATATTGGCATCAAGTCAAGAGATAATCTTAATGCTCGTCGGGACTTGCAACTGATAGGTATAAGGCAAGAGCTTCATCCAATCGAGCAAGGCCATCACAGGACTTATATCCCCCCAATAAGGTTGACATTGGATAAGAATCAAAAGAAAATTATATTCAGGATACTAAAAAAGGTTAAGGTTCCAGATGGCTATGCTGCTAACATATCAAGATGTGTAGATATGAAGCAACTCAAAATCTCTAGACTGAAAAGTCACGATTGTCATATTCTAATGCATCAATTGGTCCCATTAGCGATCAAAAAAGTGTTGCCGAAGGAAATCAGTATTCCCATACTTGAGTTAAGTTCATTCTTCAGGCAGTTGTGTTCAAAAGTTTGTCGAGTACAGGACCTTGATCAATTGGAAAGAAGAGTTGCATTGACACTCTTCCAGTTGGAACGAAATTTTTCCCCATCATTTTTTGACGTGATGCTTCATTTGGTTATACATTTAGCAGCAGAGGTGAAAATGGGCGGGCCAGTCCAATATCGTTGGATGTATTTTGTTGAAAGGTACATAGAAGTTATTTGATTTTCTTTTATAGACCACATAAGTCCTCACTTTTATTTAAAAATAATTAAAATAAATTTGTAGGTTCTTACTTACTTTGAAGAGCTACATGCGAAATAGAAGTCAGCCGGAAGAATCTATAGCTGAGGGCTACATAGCTGAAGAGTGCGCAACATTTTGCTCGAGATATTTTGATACTATTGAGACAAAACTTAATTGTTGAGCGAGGAATGATGATGAATGTGGGGCTGACCCGACAGTTTCTTCTAGTATTTTTCCAAGGATTGGTCGAGCACTAGAAGAAGGGGAATTTTTCACAATGGATAACGATATGTTATCTAAGGCACATCAATATATATTAAATAACTGTGATGAGGTGAAACCTTTCATCGAGTACATTCTAATATAATATCTAGCGCTACAAAATTCATTTATGGAATGAATCATTTTTGCAACTTACTGTAGTACTATTATTTGCAGGAGACAGCTTTCTCTAATGAACTGCCTATATTCTTGTGCTTCTCCTCGTTTCATCAAAAATAAACATAATGAAAAATTTCCTAGTTGGTTTGCAGAAGAAGTAAGTTATCCCCCAAAGATTTATTCATGTTGGGATTAATATTAAGAATTTTTTGTTCTTATAGAAAAAACAATTCAGCAATATATTTAATTTGTAGGTTTACCGGGAAGATAATGCTCATGAATTTGCTATTGATGAGGACTTAAAAGTTCTATCCTATTTTCCGAACAATTTTGCCAGAAGGTTTCAGGGTTTCTTAATAAATGGTTATGAATTTCACACCAAAAGTCTCGAAGAAAGAAGAAAGCGACAAAATAATGGCATAATGGCAACAACAATAACACAAAGCTTTGCTAGTGCAATGGATAAGAATCCCATTAATGGTGATGTTAACTATTACGGTGTCATACAAGATATTATTGAGGTTGATTATTGGGTGGATAAAAAGATTGTGTTGTTCGGATGTGATTGGGTGTCCAATGGCAGAGGATTAAAACATGATGAACTTGGGTTTACATTAGTAAATTTTTCCAAGAGAATTAGAGATGATGAACCATTTATAATGGCATCTCAAGCGGAACAAGTATTTTACGTTGAAGATCCCACAGATGAAGGTTGGCATGTTATGGTAAAAACAGTACCAAGGGATTATTATAATATGAAGGACGAAGTATTAGGACATAATGAAGATCCAATTTTAGAAAGTCAAGTACACATTAGTGGAGTTTTTGACAATATTTTGCAGAGCGACAATGATAATGTCCCTTGGATTAGCACTGACATTAATGGGGTAGTTATAGATGAAGCGTTAGGTACTGTCATGGGTGAGCAAGCCGACGAAGATTATGATGGGGACAATACTTACCTCGCCTGATGATGTCCCATGATATCTCATTTACTACAATTAAATAGCATATTTCAAAAATTTTGGGTATTATTTCTTTCCTTTTATTTTTGAGATAAGCTGAGTTTTTCTAGCATGATGATTTATTTTTTTATGCAATGTGTAGGACATTATCATTTTTTTTATGCAATCAGGTATGATGTTTTTTTATTGAAGTGAAACTGTAAAAGTTTTTACAAAGCATTATTTATCTCTTATTTTCCCTGCTTTCTCTCTCTCTCTCTCTCTCTCTCTCTCTCTTCCATTCATCATGTCTCATCTCCAGCTTGTTGCAAGCTTCACTACCTTTATAGAGTGGCTTACTTTCCTTACTGCCCAAGCCAACTTTGATCAAAACCAGCTAATCATAAAGGAGAGCAAAATAAATTTATGAACCAGAGAGAAAGAATCAGAGTTGCCACAACATTGCAGTAATTAATTACAAGAGATAGGAAGATTGAATTTTTTACAATTTAAAAAAAAAACTACATAGAATTAGAAGCTAGAGCAAGATATTTGACTTTCTAAGAATTAATCATTTCTTGATTTTAGTTAGTATTTTATCAACAATTTGGTAGACTATACAGTCTAATTCAGATCTATGTGGATAGGTTTGAAAAGGATACCTCATTACCCCAGCCCATGTACGTTGATATAGTATTAAAAGAGTTTTAGCATCAAAGGCACTAAAAGAGGTTACTTGTCTAAGATTCATTGCATCAGTCTTTCTAAGATGATGTCTGCTAAGACACCTAAGGAGAGAGAAAAAATGAGATAGATCTATTATGCTTCGGTAGTGGGATCCATCATTCGATGCTTTGCACTTAGCTTGTTATTGATTATACCTTAGAGGTATCCAGTATATTTCGAGCAAAACCATGCAGAATAACATTGAAAAGCAATGGAGAACTCTCTCGAGTACTTAAGAAGGATGAGTGACATTTTATACGATAATGAAACCATATGATGGTATAAGGATACCTTTAATGGTGGTGCAGTAAGAAGGAAAGTGTTCCTAGCTAGGTATTGTAACCGGTATGTGACTAAGGCTTTGTGCTTTGCTACTTACTCTGTCTCTTATGACAGGATCGGATAAAGGAGTTTTTCATTCAATGGGAGTTGTTCCTGAGTTTGCCAGTTCCGCACCGGTATTGTGTGACAATACTAGGAGTTTTGCTCAAAGTTAAGGAACTAAGATCCAATTAAGATTATTGCTTTTCTTAAAAGGCGATATCACCTCATCGTTGGAAAGAGGTGATGACTGAAAGACATTGATGTAGATTAAACTTATTACCACTGTAGTAGATTCGATCACCACTGAAATTTGGTATATAGATACTAGGATGATTGGCTAAAGTGCAAGTGGGAGATTCAAAGGAATATTGCCCTTGAGCCAATCATATGTCGATGTGTTTAGGGACTATTCAAGGGTAATCAACTTAATGAGATAACTTTTTGATCATATGCTGCATCTTTATTCATAAATATTGTGACGAACCCCATGAACCCGGGCAAAAGATTCCAAGGCCATGATGAGATTATGCCAGTGAGACTTGGAATCCATATGCCCATGTTCTAGATGTTCCTAGTCGTAGGATCACCAATTAGGGGATTAGTGATTTTGGATAGGCTAGCGCACTTGCTACATGCCCTATACGATAGGGGTAACTGATCTCATAGTTACCTATGAGCCATCCTTAATGTAGTGCAGGTGCTCATTAGGGAATGAGTTCACTTAACAAACCTGCATGAGGAACACAAAATGGAATCCATACATGAGTTTCAGTAGGATGTTCCTCGTGTGATAGTAGGTGCAAGCAGTCATTGGACCTAAGGTTATCATGGTTACCTTGTGAGTGATGACCCATTGCTTTGGTTCTATCCCTACATGGACCTAAGCGTCATGTGCCGGGTATTACTGGGCATGGGGAAGCATTCATGGAGGTAGGTGAGCAACCAACATGGAATCAGTTACTACTAATAAGAGGAGATAATGTCCTATGTGTCCCTATAAGTACCGACTCGGGAATCTCTGGCCAAAGTAGACATGAAGGTCAGGAAGACGTTTTTGACATTTCATAATTGAGACGACATCTTGGTGGGTGGAATACATATGAATTGGTATTAGTGTTTGACACTTCTTCCATACCCCAATCGTATTCAAGAAATTGTAATTGAGTGACTTAGTTGCACGGTAACTAATCACCAAAGGATGTTGCTAGATTGAACCTCACACTATCGTGGTAGTCATGATACGTTGCTAGACAATAATCTTGACTTGCGAGTGGAGTCTCCCACGACTACACTATAGGATCCAACTCTCCGTTATGCACAACTCACTACTGGCTTAGTGTGGGGCCCAATGGCGCACACACGACAGGTTAACCTCGTAACGGACCTTATGAGGTAAAGTCCGAATGCGGCCCTATATGTAGGCGAAATGGTGACACTAGAAGGGGGGTGAATAGTGTGTTAACTAAATAATTAGCCTAAATTCGATTTTAATCATTTCTTGATCAGTTTAGATAATTTGTAATTTAATGATTTGGTGCGAAAGCAATAAATAATTAAGCAATTAAAAACAAACAATAACGCAATGCAAACACGTTAATTTATAGTGGTTCAGCCCCAATGCCTACTCCACTACCTAAGCACCCCGATTAGGATTTCCAAACTAGCTTTACTAGATTAATACTCGTTTCCCTTACACAGAGGACTTTGACTCGAAGAGTCTCACTCTCGACCTAAGGTACTTCCACACCTGGAAGTCTCGACCTTCTTATCGAGAGCACTCTTCCACCTCAACCCTAAGGGACAACTTCACAAATCCTAGTAACAACTAATTTTACATAAGTGGCTTTACACCTAACACCAAGTAACCACTTATACCCACATGACCTAACAGCCTAGGTCTTACAAACTCAACTTCAAAGAAACGATAAATTAACAGTTAAAAATACAAGTGAAAAGAGCTTAAGATAAAACCAAGATTATCTACTATTTTCCAAGCCTTGTAGCCTCCAACTCGCTAGTGAATGTGCTTTGAGTCGAAGCAGAGTTGAGCAGTAGTTGGCGCTTGAAGACGAACTCGATAGAAGAACAGAGCGCGCTGCAATCGATCTTTGGAAGGCTTAAATCCCTTCTTAAATGCTCAATAAAATCTTTAACATTAAGGGAAGAAGTTTAAAAGAAGTAGATGAAGGTATATTTATGCCCTCACGAAGAAACGATAGCTCAACGGATAGTTTTCTATCCATTGCAGGCCGCCGGTCGATTGGTCGATCGATCGGCCAATCGATCGGTCATTTGATCAACGCTTTTTCTCTCTGGTACTGCATTCAGTCGACCAGTCGGTCGACCGACGCAAGATTCTTCTATCTCGCATTCAGTCAACCAGTCGGTCGACCGACGCGATCTTGCGTCTTCAGCAAACGTAGGTCGGTCAACTGGTTGGTTGACCGATAGAGCTACTGCCCATTTTGGGCTTTGATCGGTCGACTGAAGCAGCTGCTGTCTCTTCTCGGCATTGTTCGATCGACCGACCGGTCGACCGAAATGGCTGGTGCCATTTTCCTTACCCTATTCGATCAACCGCCCGGTCGACCGAATTTAAGTTGAATTTTATTTTTTAGCCGATTTTCTTCCGCGCTTTGTTTTTGGGTTCCAGCTTTCTACAAGCATCATCTTGGAGAGCTTTCCATGTGATCTTTGAGCTCGTCCAATGCGACTTTGGTGCACATGTTGATCTTCGAGAAATTCTGTGATGAACCCGAGCACGACGATCAATGTCCTTCCAATTTTTGATTTCTTTCTATATTTTCGATCGAGGACATTGAACCCTAATTGATATGGAACCTGAAATATGTTCTCAATGAAATCATTAGTCCCATGTTTGTTATCATCAAAACCAAGATTAAGACCGAGGTTGAAAACCTAAAGCCAACACTATATGTCTACTAGCATCGACATGCTGCAACTCGATCACGGATCTTTGAGCTCGTCCAATGCGACTTTGGTGCACACGTTGATCTTCGAGAAATTCCACGATGAACCCGAGTGCGACGATCAATGTCCTTCCGATTTCTGATTTCTTTTGATATTTTCGATCGAGGACATAGAACGCTGATGGATAAGGAACCTAAAATATATTCTCAATGAAATCATCAGTCCCATGTCTACTAGCATGGACATGCTGCAACTCGATCACGGATCTCGTTTACAGACATGATAGGAAAGATGTTTCCTATAGGAACGAATGCACAAGAAAGAAGTTTCTCAGTAATCCTAAATTGTAGGGCATCCCTAAATTGTAGGAGACTTAGTTTCTAACCATGAGCCTAACAAATTAATTGGGAATTAATTTATTTGGATAAATCCTCATTAATAAGAATTTGATTTATGGAGATAACTCATAAAATTAATAGATATATGATTTATGAGGATAAATCATAATTCTATTAATTAATAGAAAATCAAATTATTTAGATAAATCTCTTTCCTATTGTTTAGGGGATTGGTTTATTTAGATAATTATCATTCTTGTTTATAGGCTCTTAATTTATGGAGATAAATTAAAATTTATATTTAATTAGATTTAATTAATTTTTAATTAATTATGAAGCCAATAAAATATAAATTATTTTTGGAGGCAAATCCAAGAACTTTGAATTCTAGGGAGAGAGTTTTTAGGAGGCCAGGTCTACTCTTGTAGCCGCCCCTACTCTCTATATATAGTGGCCGAACACCCCATAGGGAGGAGTTGGTTAATTAGTTCTTCATCTTCTTGGAGAAGATTAAGGATTTGATTCTTTAGAGGCTTATTGAAGAGAAAGGCTCCAAAGAACTCCTCCTCCTCCCCATTGGTGGCCGACCATCTACATCCTCCTTCCCCGGTTATCGCGAAGCCAACTTGAAGGTGTTCTCTTCTTGGTTGTGCCACAATCTTCATCTTCTTGGAGGAGTCCACGAGGACAGCGAGATATCTTCACCTCTTCTCTTTTGTTCCGATATTTTGTCATCTCCTTCTTCTGCGATGTTGAATTCCTTATTATTGCTAAAGTAGATCGCTATTTTCGGGATGGTTTGAATTTTCCGCTACGTTTTTGAATCCCACCCCAACAAGAGGGGGGTGAATAGTATGTTAGATAAACTTTTTGCCTAATTTTGGTTTTATCGAATTCAATCGTTTCTTATAACTTCGACAATACACTAATTCGAATAGCAAGTGGAAGCAATAAATAAGACAATTAAACATAACCATGAAAGCAATGTGCTGAAATAAGTAAATATAGAAATTAAGACGCAATCATAATAGGCAATGTAAACACGATCGATTTATAGTGGTTTGGCCCCAATGCCTACTCCACTACCTAAGCACACCGCTTAGGATTTCCAAACTAGTTATACTTGATTAATTAGTTTCCTTACAAAGAGGAATTTACACCGGAGAGTCTCCGCTCTCAAACTGAAGGCACTTCCACACCCGAAAGTATCCTGCCTTCCTATCAAGAGCACTCTCCTACCTCAACCTAAGGAAAACTCAACTAATCCTAGTCAACTACGTTTACACCGGTGGATTTAAGTCTTAACACCAAGGCAACCACCAACTCAATCAAACTAGAACTCTAGGTTTACACACTCAAGAAATACAATGAAATTAACAATAAAATACAACACTACATGGAGCAATAAATCAAAAAACAAATACTTAGCTCCAAAAGAAACTCCCTAGTCCTCTTGATGCCCAAAGATGATGAATTGATGAAGCTTCAAGGCAAGATCAAGAATGTGTGGATCAAGGCTAGGGTTTTTGCAAGATTGGCTCATTGAAAGCTTAGAAGATGTAAAAGATGTCTCATATAGGCTCAAAAGTTGCTAAGGAAGGCTCTCATGGCTTGTATTTATAAGACATGAAGAGAAGGCAAGCAAACAGCCATCCCAACAGGCATTTTCCTGCCCGTTGGCGACGCCCGATCACTGGCCCGATCGACAGACCGAGCGACCGGCCCATCGATCAGAGCCCTTTGTGCTTTCTAGGCTCCTTTCGGTCGACTGGCCTATCGATCAACCGTAGAGTACCAAAACTCTACCTATTGTACCTGTACTCTACATTGAGTTTCAGCTGGGTTCTTTCTTCGATTCGGGTTTCAAATTACGGGTTTTGTTCTTTAAGGGTCTTTGCATCATACTGAGGATTTTACAATTTATATAGAGACCCTAAACTTAGACTCTATCTTCATGATGAGTCCGAGCGCGTCGACCAATGTCCTTTCGATTTTTTGATTTCTTTGATATTTTAGATCGCGGACGTCGAGCGCTAACCAACTTGGAACCTGAAAGTATTTCGTAATGAAAATATTAGTTTCATGTTTGTTATCATCAAAACCAAGATTAACAACAAGGTTGAAAACCTTTGGCCAACAATGTTCGAACATAAGATTTTTGGATCGGGAATCTGTCACAATACATCTATATACAAAAGAATTCACAATAATATATTTTGTATGGAATTGTGAATGGGAGTCATGTGAAGTCGGGACATCGAGCAATCTTGTTGTCCATACTCATGGTGAATCTTCTAGTGTCGTTGTTTCTTCTTTCAATCCACCCGATCCTTATAGAACAATGATTCTAGATAGTCTTGGTAGTCAATTCCATTTAAATGATAATATTGAGTTAGTTACTGAGACGTCAGTGCCATCAAATACTTCGACAGTTCAAGTCACTGAAGAACAACCTGTGATACAGATTGAATTGCTGAATAAGGAGGCTGTAGAATTTTATGAGATGTTGAAAGCTGTCAATGAACCTTTGTATGGTAATTTTCCTAAATATACAAGATTTTCGGCAATGACGCAACTCCTAAACATCAAGTCCGATTGTAATATAAGCGGGGTTACATTTGATTGGATTACAGGCTTTATCAATGGAATGCTACCTCCAGATAACAAGTTTGAGCCAACTTTTTATCAGCGGGGAACATCATGACTTGTAGCATGTTATAACAGTTATTTTGTTAATGGATATATATTTCACACACTTGAATATTCATCTACAAAGAAGACAATGAATGTCGGGGTCTGCGTCAAAGGGACAACGAATGTTGAATGTGATGTTGACTTTTACGAACTGTTGGAAGAAGTCATAAAATTACAATTATTCGAATGGAAATCAGTTGCCCTTTTTAAATGTCATTGGTTCGATACAAGCTATAGGGGCATGAGAGTTCATACAAAGTATAAACTTGTCGAGGTCAATTACAAATTGAAATTGGCTTCAATGAGCCATTTATATTGGCATCTCAAGCTGAACAAGTATATTATATGCAGTATCCATCTCGAAAGAAAGATAGGGCAAATTGGTATGTAATCTGTAAGACTAAAGCCAGAGGAAAAATTGACCCGGTAACTGGAGAGAATGAGCCGACAAATGACTTCTATCCAGAAGAGGATCCTTCCAAAATTGAGCGAGTTAATCTAATACTCAAGGATGATAACACAAAGTTAGTTCAATTGGAAGTACAATATGTTGATGATGACGATAATGAAGTTGAGGAAGGATAGAATGATGATAAGAGAGAAGAAGAAGAATTTAAAGATTTCGATACAATAGATCAAGAATAAGAGTATTACACCGATGATGATAATGACGATGATGAATAATTGTAAATGTGAAGTATATCTTCAATTATTAAATCTATCTATTAATATATTATATGTAATCTAATTATACTCATATTTGATAGCTATGGTTCGAGAAGTGCGTGCCCGAGGAGGCATTCCTCGGAGCACTACACCCTCATAATTGCCACCTGCCACCCTTGTATCCATCATCCCTTGTCTACACACACCATCCCCCAGGCTTTAGCCACCATCGACCCTTCGTCGAGACCCATCGATATCCCCTCACATGTACCCAATGTCCTTTCGCTGACACCTACTATTCCCCCACCTCCGTCCACCATCCCCCCACTTTCAGCCACCATCTCCGCACTTGATCCTGGCACTAGCCATCCACCTGATCTGACCACCATCCCTTCAGCCAATCCAAGCACATGGACATAAAGACGTAGGCCACGAGGGCCTAATATAATTCTCCCTCCGCCACCCGAGGGAGAGTCACATTGACTAGTTAGTGTGCATGAAAGAAGATAAGTAGATGCACTAATTATTCCTTATAATTTATTTATAATTCAATACATCATAATATAGAATTGTACTATATTTGGTGAGGGATTGAGCAAGAGGACGATCTAACGATTTATGCATAGGGCATGGCCTACATGGTCTCTCGTGCCCCGTGAGCACATGGATTTATTATGGCGAGAGTTCTCGGTACATATATTTATTAAATTAATGTTATTGTTAGATATCAATAGGTAATAATAAATTTATTTTTTTTTGCAGGCTCATTATACATGGTTGGAGGACGAGACCACTTTTGTAGAGAGTGCATGGGAGCGTGTTGCTCGCACTCGTTACAACGGGCTACTTCAGTAGGCCCATAAAATTGTGAAGAGACAGCTGGGGGTCACACACATTGGGGAGACTCAGGTATACGGCCCCGAGTGGATTCCTAGACCCGTGTGGGACCAGCTCATTGAGCGATGGGCCACGCTTGAGTGGCAGGAGGTCTCTCGGACTGCGTCGAGAAATCGCATGTCCAGGGGGGACGGTACGGGGGCACGCCACACTGGTGTCTCCGTGTCTTTTGTGGTGCGTGAGCGTCATATGATATGTATAATTTCCTTACTTTTAATTAAATTATATATTGTGTACAATGACACTAATGTATTTGTTTTCTAATGTTAGACACGGGTGGCGAAGGATGGCACCGTCCAACGCCCCTCGCTGATAGAGGAGTTTGAGCACACTCACCGTCGACGACATGGGATGGAGGAGTACATCGATAGCGGGGCCGCGATCATCGTTACAAGTATTTATATCTATTCGATTTATGTAATTTTTATTATTATTATATATATATATATAGTATTTAAAATATAAAAGTGTGTAGGAGACATACACGAGGACCGAGATCGAGCGCAAAGAAACGTCACATGGTGACTTTGACCCTGTAACATGGGTCGAGGCTGTAGGTGGCTAGGAGCACGGACAAGTTTATTGCTTTTAGATAGTGTCCATGCATGAGCCGTGTTAGGGCCACTTGGGGCACCGACCCCTCCCGTTGCAGGTGAGCGGCCCTCGACATCCCATACGCAGGACCATAGTCGGATACCGAACTTGGAGTTCGAGATTACACAGTGGAGACAGGCAATGGAGGAGTAGAGATGGATGAATGACAAGTTGAGATAGATGATGGATGCGCAAAGACAGATGATGGGGAACATATAGGCGCTCCTAACTTAGATTTCATCTCACTCCGGTAATCATATACCGATGAGGTTCAAGCCGTCCTCGTCGACCCAATCGACGCTCCCAACCCTATCGCTGTCGACTCCACCGCCTCCACCGTAGCCATGAGATATATTTTGGTTTATTGTATTTTGATACTTGTCAGACTCAGTTTGAGGCTTAGATACTTGTTTGTTGTTTACATACTTTAGATTTGATATTTTGATACTTGTTTGCCTCCGTTTGAGGCTTATAGTTGTTTATATACTCGATAGCTATCTATATACTTTAGATTTGATATTTTGATACTTGTTTGCCTCCATTTGAGGCCTATAGTTGTTTATATAGTTTAGTTTTGATATTTGATACTTGTTTGCCTCCATTTAAGGCTTAGATTGATGATATTTAAGTAAATCTTGTATGGTTGGTTGTACTTATATTTGTATGATGTTTTGTGGTTGTAAATTGTGATTGTAAATTATGGTTATAAATAGATTATATCGTGAGAATGTTGTTGTATACATGAATTTTGAAAATTTTGATTTTTTTTCAATTATAGGATATAACGTCAGCGACGGCTTACCCACAGGTGACACTCACTAGGTAGTCGCTGAAACTGTATCGTAATTGGCTGATGGCTTCGGTAGCACCAAATATCACGATTGCTAATAATATCACCGACGACTCTAAGCTACGGCAGATAGTTTAATTTTAATGACAACCGCCTAGGCCATCACTGATGTGTTTAAATTAGCGACAGCGCGTGCTATCGCTGATAATTACTTGGGACGGCCTCCCCCTACTGTCACAAATTATCAGAGACGCACACATGAGCAACGACTTTTTGCCACGGCGCGAGCCGTCCATGATAGTCATCACCGACGGTTATGCAACGGCACGAGCCATTGGTGACAGCGACAAATCTAGTAGTGGAGCACCATTCAGGGCAAGAGGCTACCTGGGAGGTAGAACGAGATATGAGGGTAAACTACCCCTTTCTAGTTGAGGATTTGATAAGTCTCTAATAGCTTTTGCTAAAATTCGAGGATGAATTTTCCTTAAGGGGGGAAGATTGTAATACTCGCAATTTTAATGAAAATTTTATCTCTTGTTTTAGCGGGATATTCCGGAGGCGCGTCGGAGTGGGTCGAGCAAATCGTCAAAAGGTGTTGGCCGAAGGTTTTCAACCTTGGGAATAAGCTAGGTTTTGATGATAACAAATATGGAACTAATGATTTCATGGAGAATTATTTTCAGGTTCCTTATCGATTAACACACGATGTTTATGATCAAAAATATCGGAGAAATTAGAAAATCGGAAGGACGTTGATCAACGCGCTCATATTCATCGGAAAGATTGAGTCTAGGTTTAGGGTGTCTAGATGCAAAGACACCTAAGGAACCAAACTAGTAATCCAAAACCTGAACCGAAGAAAGAACCCAACTGATACTAAATGAGAAAGTATAGGTACTACAGCCAAGTACCGGTACTTTGCGGCTGATCGACTGACGATCGACTGCCAAGGGTTCTAAAGCCACCGAAGGCCTTCGGTAGATGACCGGTCACTTGGGCGGTCGACTGGCCATCGACCGACCACTGATCGGGCGGCGCCAACGGATAGAAAAACGCCCGTTGGGACGAGGTGTCTTGGCCTCTCTCTTCGTGGCTTATAAATACAATCCATGAGAGCCTTCCTTACCAACCCTTGAGCCTATTGAGACATCTTTTACACCCTTTAAACCTTCATTGCACCACTTCTTTTGTGAAACCCTAGTTTGATATCTCAACTCCTTGATATATAGCCTTCAAGCTTCGTCGATTCATCATGTTAAGGCATCAAGAGGACTAGGGAGTTTCTGTTGGAGCTAAGTATTTGTTGATTGATTTATTTGCTCCATTGTTTGTGTACATTATTGTTACTTACATTGTATTTGAGGTTGTGAAAACCTAGGTTGATAGCTCTTGTATGGTTGGTGGTTGCCTTGGTGTTAGGGCTTAATTCCAACAGTGTAAATGTAGTTTGCTATGATTAGTTGAGTTGTTCTTAAGGTTGAGGTGGGAGAGTGCTCTCGGTAGGAAGGAGGGATACTTCCACGTGTGGAAGTGCCTTCGGTTTAAGAGCGGAGATTTTCCGATGTAAATTCATCATTGTAAGGAAACTAATTAATCTAGTTAAACTAGTTTGGAAATCCTAAGTGGGGTGCTTAGGTAGTGGAGTAGACATTGGGGCCGAACCACTATAAATCTATTTGTGTTAGCATTGCATTCTTGGTCTTGTTTTATTGTCTTATTTATTGCTTCCACTTGCTATTCGAATTGGTGTATTGTCTACGTTATAGGAAATGATTAAAACCGATAAATCAAATTTAGGCAACAAGGTTAGATAACACACTATTCATCCCCCCCCTCTAGTGTAGGCCATTTCACCACCATTTGGTATCAGAGAGCGTGGGTCGTAGATTGAGATTTTACCATCTCCTCTACATCTAGTCTTGATCTGAAAATAGCACTAGAGTTGGTAGCGTGTATACCACCTAGGTTCGGTGAGTCTAACTTTGGTCTTTGGAAGAGTAGAATATATACATTCCTAAAGACACAACATTTAGATGTGTTTAACATGGAAAAGATTCGATATATTGAACCTAAGGAAAACATGAATGCTTGGACCAAAGAACAAATTGATATGTTTTAGTTAAATGTTAAAGCTACGAATTGCATATTTTGTTCATTGGAAAATTGCATCTTTGAAAAGGTCATGCATTGCACTTCCACATTTGATATTTAGGCTAGTTTAAACATGCTATATGATTATGCCAAGAATGAAGAGATTGGCACTTCTAATGAAGGTAGTGATGACAATGGTCATTCACCTACCCCTAATCTTGCTTTTGATGCCCATGGCTCTTCTAGTCAAAGGAGTAGCTCCAAGAGCCGAAAAAGGAAGGTAGTGTGTCATGCATGCAAGGAAAAGGGGCACGTGAAGAAAAATTGCCCTTCCATGAAGAACAAGGCAAGGAAGAGGTCAAATGCTTCCACATCATCATCTCACTCAAGTGAAGCATCCTCTTGCAATGGCTATGAAGCTAATTCAAAAGACTCCCTCATGAATGCTAATGATGAGGTACACTTTTCTTATAGTCATGATAACAATAATGGTAGTATCAACTCATCCAGTTCTCATGACATGCTTTATGATGATGAATGTAAAAACATGTTTGCCTTGCTTGTTAAAAAAGATAAAGAAAACAAAAAATTGAAGAAAGAAATCTTAGTCTTAGATCTCACTTATATTATGTAAAATTAAAAAACGAGAAGCTAAAAATTAGTGTCTCTAATCCATGTCATGATGTTTTAAGTATTGACACTAAGGATTTGAAAAACAAAAATGACATTTTAAAGAATGAAAATAGCATGTTGAAAACTCAATTGCATGCTATTCATAAATCCATGAACGACTTAAAAAATAAGGTTATTTTTCTAAATAAGAAAGTTAATAATTTATCTAGTAATTCATCCTCTTAGCAAGCATGCTCATGCACATCATCATCTTTATGTCAAGCATTCTAACATTAAACCTCACGAAAAGATTAATGGTCATTGCTTTTGTTGTGGTATCTTCGGCCACACGATTTATGATTGTGCTTTTAAAAGAAATCCAAGTGTTGTCATTTGTCATTTGATAAGAAAAGACACTTTGGATTCCTAGGCTAACTCACCCCCATGGACCCAAAGCCATTTGGGTACCAAAGGTTTCTTGTTCTTTTGTAAGGGGAGCTACCACACAAGGTTGAAAGAATTGAACATGCTGAACATAACATGCTGAGAATTTAGGATGCTATTGATACAATTCAGCATGCTGCATTGTTGGGTATTCCTCATTTCATTGAGTTACAAACTTTATTTACAACTTTAGAGTGTCAGTTTATTATCTTGCATTGAGTTACAAACTTGGTATTCCTCATTTCATTGCCTCATTGTTTCTTTTGTTTTTACATGCAGGTAAAAAGGATGAAGTGCAAGGATCAGCATTTTGGAAAAAATTATCTTATGTATATTTGAAACTTTGAATCTTTGAAACAATATAAATATTTGAATAGCACAATGTATTTCGAAATTACTTGTATACAATGGTTTCTTATGTGTGTGGATTTTAATGATGTGTGATTTCAAAAATTATTTTTAAGATTTCGTGTGAATTATCAAATTACTTATATGTGATTTCATGATTTAAGGATTGATCAGGTACACAATAATAAGCAATTGGTAGATTATGTTGGTAATTCCAACGGATATACCAACAAAAATTATTTGTTGGTCATACCAACGCTAGCGGATATTGTTGGTATTACCGATAGATATGTATCCGTTGGTATTATCAACAGATATATCCGTTGGTATTACCAACAGATATATTTCTGTTGGTAATATTGGCAGATATTTATCCGTTGGTAATACCAACAAAAACATATCTGTCGGTAATACCAACGAATATGTCTCCGTCGGTATTACAAATAAAATAAAATATCTGATAGTAATACTGACAAATTAATTAAAATCTGTCGGTATTACCGAGGATCCTTTTACCGATGGATTTTACAGATAGATACTCCATCGGTAACAATATTACCGACGAATTTGGTCCATTGGTGATACCCTGTTTTCTTGTAGTGTTGGCAGCTCCATCCAATGGGCATTTTTTTGCCCGATGGGGACACTCGGTCACATGCCAGTCGATCGTCGATTGACCAACTGTTCGACCGCGGCAATCTACCGCTTTTGGGCACACTTCGATCGACCGAATTGGCTACTGCCAATTTTTGGCTTCATTCGATCGACCAAACCTGGGCTAAGCCTATTTCTTCGAGTTTTCTTCTTGCGCGCCTCGCTTCCGGGTTCCGTTACAAAGTCTTGACTTGGATAATATTACAATTTGGCTTGGGATATATACCTAGAGACATATTACATGAATTCTATTTCTAACTCTAGATTTTCTACTCGATCTATGACGGAGCCATTTTTGTCGGTTCTTGTTTTTCTCCGAACGAACTTCCCACGCATATTGTAACCTCAACCTGAGATCAAACACTTGATGAACTCATTAGAATAAGTTTGTTATCATCAAAATCAAGATGATGATCAAGGTTGAAAACCATAGGCCAACACATTGGTATTCACATGATTGTGGTATTCATTCCACATTCAGTTTGCATAGGTTGGTAGGCTTCAGAGTACGGACGTGTACTCTGGCCAAATTTTGGGGTGTGATAGATGTTCTTTAATATAATATTAAGAAAAATGTAAGTTACACAAAAATAGTTAATGCTATTGTTAAAATCAGATATAAAGAAAAACTGCACCAATTATGATTAAATAATATGATTAAGTTAGAAGACTAAATCTTAAAAATTCAACATGTAAATATATGCATATGAAAAATTTAATAAAATATCTATAATAATTATAATAATATATATTCTAGATTGGCAAATGTACGTTAATCCATGTTTGAACGATGATATTAGTCCCTTATGTCATTATGTGTGCATACTTTGCTTCAAAGTCTATCATTTATTGTGTTTATACAAAAATTAGATTTCATAAATTTCAACTGAAAGCCTATAAAACACGTTCCTCGTATTAAAGGCTTGTTTTGCGTTAACACGACTATTCTATATTTATATTACCCAAATAGAAGGATAATAAGTCACTGAAAATAGAAATAATCTTTTGACTAAAACACTTGATCAACATGGATGCAAGGAGCTTTTTTCTAAGACTATTCACTATTTTTTTCTTCTTATCTATGTCATTGATTTCATCTCCAATAGTAGCGACTACTGAGATCGCTTCTACATCACCACTCTCGATATGATTTCAAAAATGTTTTTGATTTTGATTTTCGATCTCTTCGGACCTTGGTGGCTTATAACGGGCCTGAGGGACCTTACGGTTCTAACCCGTAGGCTCATTGTGACATTTCGATTTTCAACCAATAGGATGGGTTGGAGATCTTACTTTTCAAAAATTTATATTTTGAAATCTCTCGATTCATTTCGGACTCATGATAATTTACCTTGAAACGGATTTCAAACTATTTAACAAAGTGAACTCTGAAAATGATACTTGATTTTTCTCTTTGCTATTTGGTTTGGTTGCTTTCTAGTAGCTTTAGTTTCATTAAATCTACTAATGAAGTCTACTTATAAATTGAGAATGTTAATGAAAAACTATGCTATCATGAAGAAAATTGGAAAGTAAATGAAAAGTTTGGGAAAAATTTTCTAGAATGATGTATGATTTTGTTTTTGCAAAAATCATATTATAATACTTGAATATTCATGCATTAATGATGTCTCTATACTCATGATTAATTTTGCATGATAGATCTATGAAATTTCATTAGTAGGTAAAATTTCGATACTTAAGCAATTTCATGATGCTGATATTGAATAAAATTGGACTAGGATAAAATTCCTTATTAGAGACCTCATTTTGAATAAATAATTGTAAATATGTTTAGATACACATATGACATAATTCTAGGTGTTCAAACTTGAAAATTCATATGTAGATGAACAAATTCATTACTAGATCACTTTAGAGGACTTAAACTTGAAAAAGTTTGACCCAAGTCAACAAATCGACTTGGACACTTCATTTTAAGTCCAAACTTCATAAACATGTTTAGGAATAGGTAATGATAACATGCCAACGTTCAAATTTTCAATTTGTAAGCGTAATGAGGCATTTTCTATCACGTCCCAAAAACCAAGTCACGCGATCGACCGGACTGGGGACAAGCACCCCGAAGCCTAGACCACATAACCACATCATGCATGTGAAATATCAACTCAGATTAACACAAACACAAATATTCAATTATAGAAGGTAGCAATCCACATACTAGACCAAATGCATAAATCTACATAACTAAGGTTCAAGTGTTAATACTATACAAGGTTCACATGCTCGAAAACAAACTACATGACTCGACCAAGATCGCCACCAGAGTCTGCCGCCACCAACCGCGCCATACGTCAATGATCACTCTACAAAACAAGGCCAAGAAAAGAATAGTGAGTTCAAAAGAACTCAGTGAGTGGTCGTTCGGCCATCACCAAGCTAAACCACATGAATAAATACATTAAATAATTTATTGCTCATTCAACTGATATGAAACAAAACAATGATTTGCATTAGTCATCTCGTGCGCTACATGCACCACTCGGCCCGATTCGGCCCAAATGAACCAACCTCAAAATAGTCGCCTACAACTCGTAGGTTGCTCACTAGGCTGGCCACCCTAGCGAACTCCCTGCCTCGGTCTCACTGAGCTAGGAAGGACCTCTAGTATCAGTGCCCAAAACATGGTCGGGAAAGGCCCTCTGAATAATGCCACTCGGGTCAGTCGTCGACGTGGCTCACCAACGTATATCTCGACCATGAATCAACTCGTGTGCACTGCACACCACTCGGCCATCACATGTACATCCACAAACATGCCCACTAAGTGGACTAATTTACATATCTATAAAGAGGTGGATTACTCGAGTAGATACGACATAATGTACATTTCTCAGTGCTCGCTCGGTAGCACCCGCTCGGCCACCACTCTGCCCAATTTATTATTCACCGCCATATCACCCACCGTTAACACCTCAATAGTTTACCTTACCATTTTCTATTCAATGGAATTTAACATCCGTGGCAGGTCGTCATGTAGCGAAAATACCAACGTTCTGTCGAATAGTTTCCGCACGACGTACCTTTCCGCCACCGCCATTTCTCGTTCGAAATCTCATCCGAACTCGCAAAAATTCCCAAACAAAGTAAAGGGATGCCATATCTGCCATATCTCATATTTCTATTTTACCCAAGCATCGTGGAAATTTTAGCCTGTAAGCCGAAATTTCAGCCCACTATAGTGTGACATTCCCTCATTTTCATCCGAGAGCATATACTCTCTCGCGAGGGTGGAAATAACCAATTAACCTGATGTTCTTTTAGGTTCAACTAATAACATCCAAGACAACCCACGAGGTGACATCCCGGACTCGCAACTCGACCAATTCAACAAGCAAGCCGTAAATTTCAGCCTACTTTACCAGTCCGGTTACAACACGTACACAATTGAACATCACTCGATATGGTACTCACAATTCATACAATATCTTGTACATAAAGATCGATATACTACACTGGCAGTTTACAGCATGTATAAAATGAATCTAGCGCGTATAGAAATAACTTCGGCATGTATATCTTACCACAACATCAATTTCAGCCTAACTTATCATACTATGAAAAAATCAGATTAAAGCGTATGATATACTCCACAAATTTTCATATGAATGTATGCTAAGTGTTCATCAAACCATGTCATCTACGCATATAATTTCAGCATTTCAGTGTACTCACAATCTCAAGAATATAAGCTAGAACATGAACATTGGACTTGCTTGGCCTACAAATTGTGTTACTATTATCAAAATGTGTATGGTGCACTTTTGGAAGTCTTCAGAATCGATCAAGATAAAGATGTCAATTGTGAGAGCACCAAATATTTTCATGCTTAATGATAAATGTGATACCATGGGAAATGGTCATCATGGATCAGCATAAACCCGCATGAACAATGATTCCTTATGAATTTTCCATTTTTCCATGATTTTTTCTTATCTTGGATGTAATTTCTTATTAACCTGCCACCTTCTTGATTTATATTGCAACAATACTTTTTAAAAGCAGTACCATAATCAAATATCTCATGTATGTTTCTTTGACCAAACAACACGGTCTTCCAAAAGTTATGCACTTTCTTAACCCAAATACAAAGATCAAATGTATTGACACCTGAAACATCCAAGTTCAATAGAACAATAGAAGTGCTCAAGGGCCAAAGCAGAGAAGCCCGAAAGGTCTTCACACATGCATCCGAACAACAAGAATTTCTCCATTAAACAAAGTCCAGATTGGTCACAGTAAAAATAAGAACTCCAGCACTAAATCCAACAACTAAATAAAGCCCCGAATATTTATATATACACCACACAAACCAAACAAACAATAAAACCAGTTCATCCTCACCAAGATCATTCTAATATGCGTCCCACATTCAAATAGCAAAAACGACACGCAATCAAAAAGGGGAAACAAAATGGAGGGGGAAAAATAAATAGCGGCACCAGATTTGACTTCCACTAGAGCCAAGATCGACCCATTCTCAAGAGAGAAATCAACATACTCAAACATAAACCTTCAATAAAATCACAGATTCTGTAAATCTATCACGAGGAAGAAACCCAATCTAACCACTCACTTGGGGAGGGAATCAAGGAGAAGAAGACGATGACGACGCCTCGCGATGACGGCAACCGGCGACGGCGAAGATCTGATCACAAGGGAGTAGCCCCTCCTCCCTCTTGTCTTGGGCGACGTTTGGCTCTTCCTAGAGCAGTCCCGTCGACCAAGGCCACATATGGAATTATATTATTTTTTTGAAATTTACCTATTTGCCCCTCTTGACTTAAGTGAACCATATATCGGTCTATACTCGTCCGAATCGAGTTCCAATCGGACTCCCGGACTCGACTCGAGTCCAACTCACATCAAATCTCCAAACCAACTTAAGTAACATAATTTTACTCACGCATGAGGTTTGTATTTTAATTTGCGCCTTCCAACGATTTACTCGGCCTCCTCCGACGCACATCTCGGCTTTGCCGTGGAAGCTGAAATAAATTAGTTAAAATTTTAAATTTTAATTATTTTTTTCGCGGGCATTACATTTTCTATTTTCAATGAGTCATTCAAATTTTGTAGATCTATATTTTTCTTTTCTAAGAAATTTTTATCATTTTCTAGAAGTTCAACCTTCATTCTTGACTCATTACAAGAAAGCAAAACATCATCATTATCTTGTTCTAGCATTTTACTTTCCTTTTTAAGTGCCTGGAATCTTTTTCTAACACTACTAAATTCTTCATACATATGCTCAATTTCATTTTCTAATTCTACTTGTGTAAAGATATTACCACCTATAGTAATAGTGGGTACCTCAATATCCTTCATCATGAAACAAAGGTTTGCATTCTCCCTTGAACTTTCTTCCCCACTTGAAGGTGGTGATGACTCGCTTACATCCCAAGTAGCCATTAGTGCTTTCTTCTTCATCCTTTTTCTTTTATTTGTCTTTGTGGATGATGAGGAGGTGAGCTTGGTCTTAGGACAATCGCTCTCCAAGTGTCCGGGATTGTTGCATTGGAAGCACATGATTCTATTTTTGCCCTTCTTCTTCTTGAGAGGCTTTCCCATTAGCTCCATCAACATCCGTCCGAGATGAATCATATCTTCGTGGTACTCGGATCCTTCATTCTCCGATGATGATGATGATGATGATGATGTCCTATCACCAAATGATGCTTTTAAGACAATATTCTTGCCTTTGGGGGCATCTTCCTCATCGGTCATGAGGGAACCAATGAGTTCGGTGATCTTCATGGTGCCAAGACTCTTGGCCTCCATGATAGCAACCCCCTTTGGCTCCCATGCTTTGGGAAGTGACCCTTCCAAGGTTAGTTAAAGCATTGACAATATTTTGAAAATGGGTATACATTTGATCTATGTTCTCATGAGTATGCATTTTAAAGAGTTCATAGTCATGCATAAGCAAATTTATTTTGGACTCTTTAACTTGGGAAGTTCCCTCATGGGTAGTTTCTAAAACTTGCCAAATATCAAAAACAGATTTACAACATGATATTCTATTGAACTCATTTATAGATAAACCATAATGTAATGCATTCACTGCTTTGGCAATTGAATTAAACAATTTAATCTCTTCTCGAGACCAATCATCCATGTTCGTGGAGGGTAGCTCATAATTAACATGAATAGTTCTCCAAGCATCTAATCCTAGGGATTGCCAGAAAATACTCATCCTAGTTTTCCAATAGGGATAATTGTTTCCATCAAAAAGAGGTGGTGCATGAGTTGAAAACCCTTGACCTAGTGTGATACTAGAATCCATAAGTGTAGGTTAGATGGTTAAACCTATTTCGACAATCTTGCTGTCATACTAATTCTTGAGTGACTAGCCACACTAGAAAGGGGGGTTGAATAGTGTTGGTTTAATTTTAACTTCAATTCAATTTTTTTTTAAATCAATTTCAACTTTAACCGAAACTAAGTGCAACTAAATGATATTCGTTAGCAAGTATGAAAAGCAATTATAAGCAATCAAACAAGGCAATGCAAACACAAGAGATTATAGTGGTCCGGCCAACACCGCCTACTCTACTATCTTGGCTCCCCACCATGGATTTCTAACCAACTCCTTTATAGATAATGTGTTTCCCTTTGAATACAACCGAGGACTCACTTCTCAACTCTTTGAGAATGCTTCACACCTATTCTCCTAGGCAAAACACAATTCTACAAATGAAACCCTAAGTTATTTAACCTAGCACACCTAACAAGCTAACAATGGAAACCTAGTTTAGTAACAAGAAAAATAACAACAAATGAGCTAATAATTAAACCACACAAGTGAGCTCTCTTGCAAAGTCTTCAAAGCCTCCAACTCGTGAAGATGTAGAGCTCGAAGTGAAGCCGGAGATGAGGCAAAAAGAATGCTTCGAGTTGATGAACGATCGTCGAAGCTTGCGCGATGAAATCCACTTGGGATGGCTCAATAACACTCTAGAAGATCTTAAATGAATGGTTAAGAGGCTCTTAGAAGGCTGCTGAGGGGTATTTATAACCCCTCACTTGGCAGCTCCACCCAACGGGCATTTTTTTGCCCGATGGGGACTCCCGGTCACTTGTCGACCGATCGTTGATCGACCGACTGATCGACCGCCCAAGCAACCACGGTAATCTGCCACGTTTGGGCACACTTCGGTCGACCAAATTGGCTACTGCCAATTTTTGGCTTCATTCGGTCCACCAAACCTGGGCTAAGAGTATTTCTTGGAGTTTTCTTCTTGCGCGCTTCGCTTCCGGGTTCTGTTACCAAGTCTTGACTTGGATAATATTAGAATTAGGCTTGGGATATATACCTAGAGACATATTACATGAATTCTATTTATAACTCTAGATTTTCTATTCGATCTATGACGGAGACATTTTTGTCGATTCTTGTTTTTCACCGAATGAACTTCCCACGCATATCGTAACCTCAACCTGAGATCAAACACTTGATGAACTCATTAGAATAAGTTTGTTATCATCAAAATCAAGATGATGACCAAGGTTGAAAACCTTAGGCCAACACATTGGTATTCACATGATTGTGGTATTCATTCCACATTCAGTTTGCATAGGTTGGTAGGCTTCGGAGTACGGACGTGTACTCCGACCGAATTTTGGGGTGTGATAGATGTTCTTTAATAATAATATTAAGAATAATGTAAGTTACACAAAAATAGTTAATGCTATTTTTTATATCATATATAAATAAAAACCGCACCAATTATGATTAAATAATATGATTAATTTAGAAGACTAAATCTTAAAATTTTGACATTTAAATATATGCATATGAAAACTTTAATAAAATATCTATAATAATTATAATAACATATATTCTAGATTGGCTAATGTATGTTAATCCATGTTTGAACGATGATATTATTCCCTTATGTCATTATGTGTGCATACTTTGCTTCAAAGTCTATCATTTATTGTGTTTATACAAAAATTAGATTTCATAAATTTCAACTGAAAGCCTATAAAACACGTTCCAATTATGATGTTCTTTATACTCCGGCCGGTCACGTGACCGTGGATTTTGGGGCGTGATAGATGTTCTTTAATAATAATATTAAGAATAATGCAAGTTACACAAAAGTAGTTAATGCTATTATTCAAATCATATATAAAGAAAAACTGCACCAATTATGATTAAATAATATGATTAAGTTAGAAGACTAAATCTTAAAAATTCAACATGTAAATATATGCATATGAAAAATTTAATAAAATATCTATAATAATATAATAACATATATTCTAGATTGGCAAATGTGTGTTAATCCATGTTTGAACAGTGGTATTATTCCCTTATCTTATTATGTGTGCATACTTTGCTTCAAAGTCTATCATTTATTGTGTTTGTACAAAAATTAGATTTCATAAATTTTAACTGAAAGCCTATAAAACACGTTCCTGGTATTATAGGCTTGCTTTGCGTTAACACAACTATTCTATATTTATATTACCCAAATAGAGGGATATTGAGTCATTGAAAATAGAAATAATCTTTTGACTAAAACACTTGATCAACATGGATGCAAGGAGCCTTTTTCTAAGTCTATTCACTATTCTTTTCTTCTTATCTGTGTCACTCATTTCATCTCCAGTAGTAGCGACTTGTGAGATCGCTCCTACATCACCAACAAATTCTGATGAGTTGATTTTACAAATTCCCGATTATGAGATGGATGTCCAGAGACATTAATCCATTCTTCAGGACGAAAAAAACATAACCTGTAACGTGATGATCAATCATAGATATCAAACAGTATCAAAAAAATCTCAACAACCAATATTTATTCTACACAATTCAGAGATATCAGATAGTACCAAAAAATTTCAATTCGAAAAAATCACATAAGCAATAGTTGACTTCATTCCCTCTTAATGTAGTGAATTATTCTAAGTGAAATTTTTTCTGTGGGGCTAATAAAGAACAAGTTAAACATAAACAAATAAAATAAATTCAATGGCCGATTCAGTAACTCCTATTTCGAAATCTCATCATATCCTACATGAAATTAAAGCTTCATAAATTATAATTAAGTAGTTTATCTTGATTGGAGAGGTAGCCCCGCAAACCCAACAAGCATGGGGCATAGGAGCTGCTCTCACCTAGCACAAAGAATATCAGAATAAATTTGAATATAACATGCAAACATAAAAAGAGAATAAATGAATGGACAATAATATTTTAAAATTTGTAGCAATATTCAAAGTTTAAGGACATACCAAAAATAAATGGTAATCAACATAAATGTCCACCTGGGTAACATTAAAAGAGATAACATACTAGATCTTTCAGAGATGTAAAAGATACGTCTTTCTAAAGAAAAAAAAAATTAGGAAATTAAGAAAGTTTTGTTGAGCAGTTCAAAATAGTTAAAAACACTTTACCCAAAATGTACACACCATTGAATTCAATAGTTCGTACTTTAAAATCTAAAGGTTTTGCATTGGGTGCATCTCCAATTTCAGAGTTCTCCTGCAAAAGTCATCAAGTAAAAAAAAAAGAAAATGGATCAATAACGAGAATGTAACCTGCAATAAATGGCACATTGCTCCAGAATATTAGATGAAAAAGTGAACAAATACTTATGTGTGAGTAGCTGCATCAAGTAAGACCAGATGACATACAAGTGATCTTCATAATTATCAAATTAGCACAATGAACATTGTCCCATAATCACAATAAGCACTCTTCAATTGAAAAAAAAAAAACTACAATAAAATAGTCCATGTGCAAAGAAATATTTTGTTGCCACCCAATGATTATACATAATTCCTTGCTCCTCATAATCAAACATATGGTTAGAGAGTTTTACTAGCTAATTGATTTAGAACTCTAATAATTGATATTAAATAAGCACCTAAAATTTTAAAATGAATGAATGAACGAAAAAAAAAAAGAGAGAGAGAGAAAAAAAAAGTAGCCATCATGCTTTACATCGCAGTTAGTGGTATCTTCAAGAATATTAAGTAGAAAACCTACTCAACTGTAATAGAATAGTGTTGTCAGTCTCAAGTTACACCTTTGGAAATAAAAAAACAAGCCAAGTAACTTAACTTCCACAACAGATAGCACTATAATAGGAGACAAATGTACCTCGAGCAATTCAAACATTGCTTTAATATCTATAAGGCACTGCCTTGTCTCTCGATACACACTTCAAAGGAAATTTAGAGGCAAAGAAAGCTGGAAGAGAAGCCCATTAACCATAACCTGAAAAGAAATAGAAAATATGAACTATTAGAATAAATTGTCTAGAGAGAACATATGTGAGTGAAACAAGTGATATAGAAAAAAGAACTTAAAATCAGATCCTAAATATGTAGATGTTCAAATTCAAAGAGAAAAGAATTAGTTATAGGAACATAAAAGGCATTAAAAACTGTAGCTGATCATTAGTCATCTCTGGAACTACATATTTATTGTTACTATCAGCACCGTAAGCATGAAATAGAATCGAACTAATAATTAGATTTTGATGAAGAGATCAACAAGTCTCCTTAGTCTCAAGCTTCCCAATTTCTATTCTCTAGAGTTAGTGTTGAGTGCTTATTCAGTTAGTGGGAGGAAGAGAACAGAGAGTGTCAGAAGGAGACTTAGAGAAGTAATAGGTTTTGTATGCCTTTTAGAAGATAAGGCCTCCAAGGAAAATCAGTGGCATACAATTTGGTTTAGATTAGTTACAATCAAAACTTAGAAGAAACAATAAATTCAGGACTAGTCAATCAAAACTTAGAAGAAACAACAAATTCAGGTTTATGGTCTGTGCATACTAGTGAAGTGCATAAGTTGCTTGTCCAAGAGGGGGATGCTAGAATACAAGACATAAATTGAGTTCTCCATGTAAAATAATTGTGACCCACTATTAAAGTTACTTCAATTATACCCTTATTTTATTAAAAAGTCTTATGCCCTTTTATTTGAGAAAGGATGCAATTTCAAATATAGGAGTGTAATTTCAAATGAAGGGGTATGTATGTGGCTTTTTAAAAGGGTGCAATAAGTGGATATGTGTCTTTTGAAGAGTTATTCCATCATTCTATAAATATCATCTTCTTTGATGGAAAGAAGATGTAAGTTTTTTGTGAAAATAAGTGAAGGCAAGAGGGTCTCTAGTTTACAAGTGAAGTTTGTGATTCCCATTAATTCCAAACATTGTGGTCTTGGATAGACTACAAAAAGTTTCTACACATGTTGGTGCTTGGACGCACGGTATCATACTATGGCCAGAGGTATGTTCTTGGTGTTCTTCCACATTTAATTATTAATGTAGTATTTCCTACATTTGGTATCAGAGCATTAAGATCTCTGGTCTAGTTATTTATGAAATTTCGCATTTGGTGCTACTGCTTGTCCTGTAGCCGGAGCCACGAATCATAGCCATGATGGGTGGCATGCATGCATGCATACGGCATTGTTGTCCATGTGTGCATCTGGGGATGCTCTTCCAGTGAGGTCGACGTACTTGACGACGTGGTCGATGTCTTCTTCTCACAATCGACATTCTGGTGCAGTCTATTTGGTGGACATAAAGCCGACGGCTAATTGTCCATGAGGAGAGGCTGCTTGTGTCAACATGCACACAGAGAAGAGTCAAGGACGAGCGGCTTCAGCGTAAGAGAAGATCTTCTTGTTGGCCTAAGGTTTTCAACCTTGGTCTTAATCTTGGTGTTGATGATAACAAACATGGAACTAATGAATTCATGGAGAAATATTTTCAGGTTCTAAGTCGGTTAGCGCATGACATCCCCGATCGAAAAAATCGAAAAAATTAGAAAAATAGGAGAAAAAAGACAAGTATAGGTTGGGTCTCAACCTTACATATGCTTACCCACGGCCATGACTGAATAACCAATCAAATAATTCTCGTTAGGATTGTTCTTCTTTCATGCAGTAGGTTGGTTGATGACGAAAATGTTTTATCATCTAAAGCTCTCAGCTAAGTCAAAGTTGGTCCTCTAAAGTTCTCAGCTTACGTCCAAGAAATCTTTACAGAGTAGTCATCAATATCCATGCTAAGTAAAAAAGAGGGGGCAATCAGCGTACTAGGAATTGTTGTCTAGATAACCAAGGAGAAAAATAAGATTGAATGATCTTATAGTCATGTCTATCATGAAATTTGGGTAAATAGCTGAAAGGTTGAGACTACACCTTTAATTGAGAAGGTCCATGCTATGCAAGCTAAATTTTAGTAGGACATCTCATTTTAGGTGTGGAATATGTTCCGAAGATCTTGATTTCAGTTCTTTAATATCAAACACATGTTTATCTCTTTCTTGATTACTTTCTCTAATCAATAGCATCATCACAACATCCTTTAAATTGTGTTTATTTCTGTGTATCGGGAACTGTTGCTTGTTTTCTTCTATATATTCTTGATTATATAGTTTAGAGTTAGATTAAGAAAACGGAAGCAATTGAGTAACTAGGAAATAGACACACAGGTTTATTGTGTGTGAAGAATGTGATCAGGTTTAGTTCTGAAATGTTTAAATTTATATTTATTGAGTTATGTTTTAAAGTTTAAACCTATGTTTATTGAAAAAGAAACAAAATTTAATGTTATATATTGGTCGACACCACTAATCACATTATATATGTAGATGTCGCGAGCCCCAGACTATCGTTCTAGGGCTCATCGAGCAAGACTAGCTTCGCCGCCGCCGTCCCCCGAGATAGCTGCGAACCCTACCACCACCACCACCACCCGCCGAGACATCAGGACCTTCAACGTCTGCAGTTCCACCACCACCACCATCGGCCTCAGAGGCTCAAAGTCGTCGTAGGCCTCGTGGGCCTAATCGGGGGCTTATGTACCATCATCGACCGACTAGCGTCGGCGAATATCGCTGCACGGTCTAAAGTAAGTATGAAAGTTTATTTATTATACTTGTTAATTAATTATTGCTACTTATGTTGTTATACTTGAGTTGTAGATTCGAGCAGGACGATGTTGCACGTAGTATCACTGCTATTATCAAGAGCTTCTTCTGGGAGCCGTGGCGTTCATGGACCCATGTCTTGGATCATAATCGAGATTTATTATGGTCCAAATTCGAGGTACGTAGTTTATTAATTTTTGATATTGTAACTAATTAATACGTGGACTCAAATGTTATTATGTTTGTTGGATTTTATACCATGAAGTATCAAAATATTTTGATACTATAGCAAAGCCCACGCTAATATTTCTATTTAATTCAACTGTGTATTAACTGAATCATGAACTGTAATTAAGTGGATTCTTTGTTTTCTTTTCATTCTATTTCATGTACCTTTCTACTGAGTGGTAGTGGGAACTGAGTTCCAAATAGAAGTTGACATGGTACAGAATCATTGAGGAATTTAGAGGGTTTAGAAAGCATAGGTTGATAGGGTCAATCCTAGTACACTGATAAAATTGCTTTACTGTAATTTAGCGTATGTGTTATTTTAACGTGGCTTCTTTTATCTAAAGCTTTACTATAATTTATAATGGAGCAGTACATTTCACCTTCTTGTAATGAAGGTGGCTTGCTGCTTCCCTTGTTAGGAGGGGAAGCTGTGATTGGAAAAAAAAGAGAGACAAGGAAGAACAGGGCCCATTCTAGCCAACAATTTTCTTTGGTCTACCAAACACAGAGAGGGACACCACTTGCTTTACTCTTGCCTCTTTAATCATATGCACATTGGACCCAAACTTTGAAGTTTCATTCAACTGGAAGGGGTTTCATCATTGCAGCATCCGCTGCTTTATTTACCATGTGCTCTTGTAGACCCACCGAGAGGATCAAGTTCATAGATGAACAGATTATGTTGGCCTTCTTACAAGTTACAAGGAATTCTCTTGATAACTAGCAATACATGCTTGTAAATATTTTATAACAATCCCTACTATATTTTTTCTTAATCCATTTCAGCAACAATCCTACTACTTATATTTGATATCAGTTCACAGCCCACACTAATGTGTTGTATTAGAGCTGAGAACTTTTATATATGAGAACTCTTGCCAATGTATATTTCTAGCATCTACTTTTGCTCACTACAAGAAATACTACATTTCCTGGGGGCCGCGACCCCGATTAAAACTAGCCAAGGCCCCCAATAAAACCTTTTAGTGAGGGCCTCCCTGCCCCCAAATGTCATCAAGAAATCCGACCTTTACCGAAGGTTAGCGAGTGGCCCCCGTAAAATATATCTTTTCAGAGGGGCCGCGGCACCCGGGAAATATATCTTTCCTAGGTCCGCGGCCCCCGGGAAAAGTATCTTTTGTCGAGAGCCGACATCCTCTGGAATGATACTACATTACGCAAAACATTAAGAAAGTCTAATTGCGAAGGAAAATAGTGAACTAACTTAAAACACTTCATTTTGTTCATTCATCTAACAATAGAACACTAGTTTCTTGAAACAGGCTCAAAGATTTGAAACACCGGATAAACATAAATAAGCAAGGAAAGAATCATGAGATGCCAAGTATATTAATGTCACGTCCCGACTCAGGGTACGCGTGACCGGCCAGGGTACGAGTCAGTACCCCGAAGCTTACCCTATGCACTGACCAACAATTCATAGAACAATAACCACAGTAACATCAAGTCGAAAACAAAAGCAAGAATACCAACTTTATTAACTGTTCGAAATCAGTTTAATCAGACCATGTTCTAAATCATCACAAGTTTTAAATAATATCCAAAGGTTTTCCAAATAAAACATCTAAAAGTTTTTACAGAAATAATATAGTGCATACATGATACACCAACTCTATTAGACACGACTACGACTAACAACTGCCAGCTATGAGATCTGCACCCACGCCTGCTCTCCAGCACGCCATGCCACCAAGCCGTACCTCACTGGTCGGGCTCTACAAAACAACAATAAAGGAAACCGAGAGTTCACGAGGAACTTAGTGAGCAGTTCTTTCGAACCTCCACTCAAAACCTCGGCAATAACATATATAAGGAATTTATATAAAATCACATCTCATAAGTAATAAGTTAGCCAATACAGAGGAATGGATGAACCGGCATCTCGGGCCCATATCCATGATAATAGCTCGGCCAATAATGGCCTAAAATATATATGGAAGGTTCAATTCTTCCTTCTACGTAACCCGGCCGGTCGGCCTACTCAAACCAGCCCCTACGAGTTTCTCAATTAGGAACCTTTATAATTCGGATCCGTCAAGTAGGATGGCCACTAGCTTCAAAGATCCTCCAGGTTAGGGATAGCTAGTCCCACCCACTCGGGTCTACCGTCAGCGTGGCCCACTGACGAAATCTCAAGACCCTCCGCCACTCGGGTCTAACACCTAGCGGGCCCGCTGGTGTAATCTCAAGACCCTATAAACCGCTGAGTCATGTGATAGCCATTCGGCTAATGACACTTCTCAGTAGACCATCTGAACCACAACCAGAACCCGGTTGTGCAAGTTTTCCTATATTTTGTTTTCCGGGCATTGCCCATGTCCGACCCTACTCCTAGGGTCATATTGTTTCCCTAGGTAGAACCTAGTAAGTGTATCTTTTATCTAGGTTAAATGTCACCACTAGATATCTAAACCATTCTTTCAAGATTGATCGAACTTGCCGACTATAGAAGAGCACTCGGCTTACCATTGTCAACGGCAGTTACCAAATTTAATCATGAGTAACAACATCATGAGGAAACCGAATTAAAGAGGTAAATAATTCATTGATTAAACCAATAAGGAACATGCAATAAACATAGCAACAATTTAACATGATATAAGAAATTTAATGAAACCTTTCCTTGGATGCATGTACCATAACCATCATGTCCATATGGGCATTAGCAAGAACATTTCCATACTCATGAGAATGTAGATTAAAATTGCTATCAATTAACAAGATGAACAGTAAACATATAATTTAAATTGAACCTAACATTAAGCATGAAAGTGAGAATTTAGACGACATAACGTGAGATCCAGCGAATCGATTTGAATAGCCCCAAATTCCATCCCCTTTCCACGGCTCGGCCGACTCAAGTAAAGTAATAACCTGCTAGGCTGAACCCCCCTAGGGGTGGTAAACATGATTGCGGCGTCAACACGAATATCGATCCAAAAGTCTAAAACATATCGAACACAAGACAATATGCGGGTTGCAAGACGAGTGAGGAAATTGGGGAAAATTTCGGCATGACCTTTCCCCTTTTTCCTCTACTCGGCCAGCCCTCAAAAATGAGAAATCAACATGTTTTAAAACACAAGATCACAGTATAAACAACAATTAATGTTCTAACAAGAAGAAAATCGTCGATCGGCAACACTCGCGAAGGAAAACCCGATTCCAAAACTTGTAGGGCCGGCCACCCGCTTCCCATCAAAAACTACACTAACCACTCACCTTGATCGGATCACGATGAAGCCTTGATGAAGACGAGCTCCAATCTCCTTGAGCGTCGACGTGAACTTGGCGCCGACAAGTTCTCCCCTCTCTTCCTCTCTCTCCCTTTTGCTCGGGCTGCGTGCGACTCTCTCCTTGAGCCGCACGGCTGGCTTGGGTGAGGGGTTTTATCTCCCCTCTTCCAATGACTCATTTACCCCTCATTCACTTACTCACCCCTCTATGCGACTCCACCTAACCCGGTTCGAGTCCCGACTCTATCCGTGGACTAAACTCATACCAAACTTGAGTCAAACAATATGTTCATCCACTCGAACACTAACACCTTGATATGACATAAATAAATTTTACCTGCTATTCGAGGCGATCACGCTACTCGACCCGGCTAGCTCCTGACTCGATGGGCTGCACCATGAGAAATTTTATATTAGGAAACTCCGGGTATTACAACCTTCCCCCCTTAAGGGAAATTCATCCTCGGATTTTGTTGGGTTACAAGGACTTACCGACTCTTCAAACAAGGAAGGATAGCGCTCTCTCATGTCCCGCTCTACCTCCCAAGTGGCCTCTTGCCCAGAGTGGTGCTCTCACCTAACTTTTACCAAGGGAATCTCCTTGGACCTCAGCTTGCTGATCTGCCTGCCAAGTATCTCCACTGGCCTCTCCTCATACGAGACCGCCATGTCCACCACAACCACAATCGGCTCTATCACATGGGATTCATCCTTCACATACCTCCAGAGCATCGACACCTGGAAAACTAGATGAACTCTGCTCAGACGAGGAGGCAAGGCTAGTTCGTAAGCCACCATGCCCCTTTGCTTGAGAATAGGGAAAGGCCCAATGAACCTAGGGCTCAACTTTCCTTTCTTCCCAAATCGGAGCACCCCTTTCATAAGAGAAACCTTGAGGAATACCATGTCGCCCTTAGCGAACTTCAACTCTCTGGCTTTCTTATCGGTATACATTTTCTGGCGACTCTGAGCCGCCAACAACCTTTCTTTTATCAACTGCACCTTCTTCACCGCCTCCTCAACCAAGTCCGGACCAACCAGGAGAGTCTCTCCTATCTCAAACCGGCCCACAGGAGACCTATACTGCCGCCCGTATAATGCCTCAAAGGGAGGCATGCCAATGCTACTGCGATAACTATTGTTGTAGGCGAACTCAATCAACTGCAAGTGTTTCTCCTAACTGCCTGCTAGGTCCAAAACACAGGCCCTCAGCATATCTTCCAAGGTTTGGATGGTTCTCTCAGACTGTCCGTCTGTCTGCGGATGGAAAGCCGTGTTGAAACGCACTTAAGTGCCCAAGGCATCTTGGAAGGACTGCCAAAACCGGGCTGTGAACTGGGTACCTCGATCTGATATGATCATCACTAGGGGTACCATGGTAAGCCATAATCCTGTCTAGAAATAGTCGGGCGTACTGTTCCGCATAAAAGGAAGTCTTCAATGGAATGAAGTGCGCAGTCTTGGTCAACCAGTCCACTACCACCCAAATGGAGTCAAAGTCGCCTTTTGACTTAGGCAACCCGGTCACCAGGTCCATGGTGATTTTCTCCCACTTCCACTCAAGCACTTCGAGGTTTTACAGCAGTCCCTCGAGCTTCAGATGTTCGGCCTTTACCTGCTGGCAGACCAGACATTTGGATACAAACTCTGCTACCTCTCTTTTCATGCCCTTCCACTAGTAGTGCTGCCTTAAATCTCGGTACATTTTTGTGGCCCCTGGATGCATTGTATAAGTGGAACGATGACCTCACTCCAGGACTTGTCTGCGCACAACTGCCATATTTGGCACCACAATTCGATCTTTGAACCACAGCACACCCTCTCTGTCCAATCTGAACCATTCTCTGCATCGCCTCTCTGCTCTAAGTCCTTCGTCAGCGCACAAAAGGCGTCCTCTCCCTGTGCGGCACGCAACATACCCACCAGTGTAGATTGTACCCGCAGGTGTGCCACCAGGGCAACTAAAGCTAACACTGTCAAGGCACAACTCCAGCTCTCGAGGTAAAGGCCACTGCTTGATTTCCAGATGAGCCAAACTGCCCATGGATTTTCTGCTTAGAGTGTCTGCTACCACATTGGCTTTCCCCGGGTGGTACATAATGGTGCAGTCATAATCTTTTAGGAGCTCCAGCCACCTCCTCTGCCTGAGGTTCAACTCCTTTTGGGTAATTAAGTACTACTCTTGTGATCCGTATAGATCTCGCAAGTCTCCCCGTACAGATAGTGCTGCCAGAACTTCAGTGCAAAAACCACCGCCGCTAGCTCTAGGTCATGCGTCGGATAGTTCTTTTCATAAACCTTCAGTTGACGGGACGCATAAGCTATGACTCTACCAAACTGCATCAAAACGTAGCCTAGGCCAACCCGAGAGGCATCACAGTAAACCACAAACCCTCCTGAGCTGGAAGGTACGACCAATACGGGTGCCGACGTCAAGCATTCCTTGAGCTTCAGAAAGCTCGCCTCACACTTGCCATCCCAATCAAATTTGACCTTTTTCTGGGTCAACCGAGTCAAAGGGGCTGCAATCCTGGAGATCTTCTCTACGAACTTTTGATAGTACCCGACCAACCCAAGAAAACTACAGACCTCAGTTACGTTGGTTGGCCGCCTCAAGTTCTGCACCACCTCCACCTTTGCAGGGTAAACCCTTATCCCTTCCTTGGACACCACATGGCCCAAGAATTTACACTTGGAGAATTTAGCAAATAACCGGTGCTCTCTAAGGGTTTCCAGGATCATCCTCAAGTGTTCGGAGTGTTCCTCCTCACTCTTGGAGTATACCAAGATGTCGTCAATGAAGACAATCACAAAACCATCTAGGTACTCCTTGAATACCATGTTTATCATGTCGATGAAGGCAGCAAGTGCATTAGTCAGCCCAAAAGACATCATTAGGAACTCATAGTGTCCATAGCGAGTCCTGAAGGCAGTTATAGGTACATCGCAGTCTCGGATTCTCAGCCGGTGGTATCCAGACCTTAAGTCTATCTTCGAAAACCATCGTGCACCCTGCAGTTGGACAAATAAATCGTCTATCCTCAACAATGGATAACGATTCTTAACTGTCACCTCGCTCAGCTGCCTATAGTCGATGCACATGCACATCGACCCATCCTTCTTCTTCACGAAGAGTACCGGGGCACCCCACGGTGAGACACTCGGCCAGATGAAACCTAGGTCCACCATCTCCTGCAGTTGCACTTTCAGCTCCCTGAGTTTGGCTGGCGCCATCCTATAGGGTGGGATGGAGATTGACTTTACCCTGGGCTGCAGATTAATGTAGAAATCCACTTCCCTCCTGGGCGGCAATCCCGGCAGCTCCTCGGGAAATACATCGGGGAACTCGCAGACTACCTGAGTACCACTGATATCCCCTGCCGCATCTCCCTATTCCTCTGCCACAGATACAAAGGCTATAAAGGATTGGCACCCCCCCTGAAGTAGTTTACTAGCCTTAAGGGTTGAGATGACCCCAATCGGCTCGCTTCTTTCCTCTCCTTATAAGGTGAACTGTGGCAACCCGAGCTTGTTGAACACGACTATCTTAGCCCTATACTCCAGCAACGCAAAGTGCTCTGCCAGCCAATCCATGCCGAGAAAGACATCAAGTTCAAGCGTGGGCTGGAGTGTCAAATCTGCCCCCAACGCATGGCCGCAGATGATCACTTCGTAGTCTTGAAAAATTGATTTGGCTAAGATTGCCTCGCCCGTAGGCGTTGATACTAGAAATGGCCCATCGAGTAAAGAAGGTGCTGCAGGTAACTCAGCCGCAAATTTGGTAGACACAAATTTGGCAGCCGCAAGAATGGTGAGTTCAAAAGAACTCAGTTAGTGGTCGTTCAGCCATCACCAAGCTAAACCACATGAAAAAATACATTAAATAATTTAATGCTCATTCAACTAATATGAAACATAACAATGATTTGCATTAGTCATCTCGTGCGCTACATGCACCACTAGGTCTGATCCGGCCCAAATGAACCAACCTCAAAATAATCGCCTACAACTAGCAGGTTGCTCACTAGGCTGGCCACCCTAGCGAACTCCCTGCCTCGGGCTCATTGAGCTAGGAAGGACCTCTAGTATCAGTGCCCAAAACTCGGTCGGGGAAGGCCCTCCGAATAATGCCACTCGGGTCAGTCGTCGGCGTGGCTCACCGACGTATATCTCGACCCTGAATCAACTCGTGCGCACTGAACACCACTCGGCCATCACATGTACATCCACAAACATGCCCACTAAGTGGACTAATTTACATATCTATAAAGAGGTGGATTACTCGAGTAGATACGACATAATGTACATTTCTCAGTGCTCGCTCAGTAGCACCCGCTCGGCCACCACTCTGCCCAATTCATTATTCACCGCCATATCACCCAACGTTCACACCTCAATAGTTTACCTTACCATTTTCTATTCAATGGAATTTAACATCCGTGGCAGGTCGTCATGTAGCGAAAATGGCAAGATACTGTCGAATAGTTTCCGCACGACGTACCTTTCCGCCACCGCCATTTCTCGTTCGAAATCTCATCCGAACTCGCAAAAATTCCCAAACAAAGTAAAGGGATGCTATATCTGCCATATCTCAAATTTCTATTTTACGCAAGCATCGTGCAAATTTTAGCCCAGTATAGTGTGACTTTCCTTCATTTTCATCCGAGAGCTTATACTCTCTCGCGAGGGTGGAAATAACCAATTAACCTGATGTTCTTTTAGGTTCAGCTAATAACATCCACGACAAGCCACAAGGTGACATCCCGGACTCGCAACTCGACCAATTCAACAAGCAAGCCATAAATTTCAGCCTACTTAACCAGTCCGGTTACAACACGTACACAATTGAACATCACTCGATATGGTACTCACAATTCATACAATATCTTGTACATAAAGATCGATATACTACACTGGCAGTTTACAGCATGTATATAATGAATCTAGCGCGTATAGAAATAACTTCGGCATGTATATCTTACCACAACATCAATTTCAGCCTAACTTATCATACTATGAAAAATTCAGATTAAAGCGTATGATATACTCCACAAATTTTCCTATGAATGTATGCTAAGTGTTCATCAAACCATGTCATCTACGCATATAATTTCAGCATTTCAGTGTACTCACAATCTCAAGAATATAAGCCAGAACATGAACATTGGACTTGCTTGGGCTACAAATTGTGTTACTAATATCAAAATGTGTATGTTGTACATTTGGAAGTCTTCATAATCGATCAAGATAAAGATGTCAATTGTGAGAGCACCAAATATTTTCATGCTTAATGATAAATGTGATACCATGGGAAATGGTCATCATGGATCAGCATAAACAAGCATGAACGATGATTCCTTATGAATTTTCCATTTTTCCATAATTTTTATTATCTTGGATGTAATTTCTTATTAACCTGCCACCTTCTTGATTTATATTGCAACAATACTTTTTTAAAATTAGTACCATAATCAAATATCTCATGTATGTTTCTTTGACCAAACAACACGGTCTTCCAAAAGTTATGCACTTTCTTAACCCAAATAGAAAGATCAAATGTATTGACACCTGAAACATCCAAGTTCAATAGAACAATAGAAGTGCTCAAGGGCCAAAGCAGAGAAGCCCAGAAGGGTTTCACACATGCATCCGAACAACACGAATTTCTCCATTAAACAAAGTCCAGATTGGTTACAGTAAAAATAAGAACTCCAGCACTAAATGCAACAACTAAATAAAGCCCCCAATATTTATATATACACCACACAAACCAAACAAACAACAAAACCAGTTCATCCTCGCCAAGATCATTCTAATATGCGTCCCACATTCAAATAGCTAAAACGACAAGCAATCAAAAAGGGGAAACAAAATGGAGGGGGAAAATAAATAGCGGCACCTGATTTGACTTCCACTAGAGCCAAGATCGACCCTTTCCCGAGAGAGAAATCAACATACTCAAACATAAACCCTCGAAAAAATCGCAGATTCTATAAATCTATCACGAGGAAGAAACCCAATCTAACCACTCACTTGGAGAGGGAATCAAGGAGAAGAAGACGATGACGACGCCTCGCGATGACGGCAACCGGCGACGGCGAATATCCGATCACAAGGGAGTAGCGCCTCCTCCCTCTTGTCTTGGGCGACGTTTGGCTCTTCCTAGAGCAGTCCCGTCGACCAAGGCCACATATGCAATTATATTATTTTTTTTGAAATTTACCTATTTGCCCTCTTGACTTAAGTGAACCATATATTGGTCTATACACGTCCAAATTGAGTTCCAATCGGACCCCCGGACTCGACTCGAGTCCAACTCACATCAAATCTCCAAACCAACTTAAGTAACATAATTTTACTCACGCATAAGGTTTGTATTTTAATTTGCGCCTTCCAACGATTTACTCGGCCTCCTCCGACGCACATCTCGGATTTGCCGTGGATGCCAAAATAAATTAGTTAAAATTTTAAATTTTAATTATTTTTTTCGCGGGCATTACATTTTCTATTTTCAATGAGTCATTCAAATTTTGTAGATCTATATTTTTCTTTTATAAGGAATTTTTATCATTTTCTAGAAGTTCAACCTTCATTCTTGACTCATTACAAGAAAGCAAAAGATCATCATTATCTTGTTCTAGCATTTTATTTTCCTTTTTAAGTGCCTAGAATCTTTTTCTAACACTACTAAATTCTTCATACATATGCTCAATTTCATTTTCTAATTCTACTTGTGTAAAGATATTACCACCTATAGTAATAGTGGGTACCTCATTATCCTTCATCATGAAACAAAGGTTTGCATTCTCCCTTGAGCTTTCTTCCCCACTTGAAGGTGGTGATGACTCGCTTACGTCGCAAGTAGCCATTAGTGCTTTCTTCTTCATCCTTTTTCTTTTATCTGTCTTTGAGGATGATGAGGAGGTGAGCTTGGTCTTAGGACAATCGCCCTCCAAGTGTCCGGGCTTGTTGCATTGGAAGCACATGATTCTATTTTTGCCCTTCTTCTTCTTGAGAGGCTTTCCCGTTAGCTCCATAAACATCCGTCCGAGATGAATCATATCTTCGTGGTACTCGGATCCTTTATTCTCCGATGATGATGATGTCCTATCACCAAATGATGCTTTTAAGGCAATATTCTTGCCTTTGGGGGCATCTTCCTCATCGGTCATGAGGGAACCAATGAGTTCGGTGATCTTCATGGTGCCAAGATTCGTGCCCTCCATGATAGCAACCCCCTTTGGCTCCCATGCTTTGGGAAGTGATCGAAGAAACTTCCTCACTTTTTCTTATTCTTGTATGACCCTTCCAAGGTTAGTTAAAGCATTTGAAATGGGCATACATTTGATCTATGTTCTCATGAGTATGCATTTTAAAGAGTTCATAGTCATGCATAAGCAAATTTGTTTTGGACTCTTTAACTTGGGAAGTTCCCTCATGGGTAATTTCTAAAACTTGCCAAATATCAAAAACAGATTTACAACATGATATTCTATTGAACTCATTTATAGATAAACCATAATGTAATGCATTCACTGCTTTGGCAATTGAATTAAACAATTTAATCTCTTCTCGAGACCAATCATCCATGTTCTTGGAGGGTAGCTCATAATTAACATGAATAGTTCTCCAAGCATCTAATCCTAGGGATTGCCAGAAAATACTCATCCTAGTTTTTCAATAGGGATAATTGTTTCCATCAAAAAGAGGTGGTGCATGAGTTGAAAACCCTTGACCTAGTGTGATACTAGAATCCATAAGTCTAGGTTACATGGTTAGACCTATTCCGACAATCTTGCTCTCATACTAATTGTTGAGTGAATACCCACACTAGAAAGGGGGTTGAATAGTGTTGGTTTAATTTTAACTTTAATTCAATTTGTTTTAAATCAATTTCAACTTCAACTGAAACTAAGTGCAACTAAATGATATTCGTTAGCAAGTATGAAAAGCAATTATAATCAATCAAACAAGGCAATGCAAACACAAGAGATTATAGTGGTTCGGCCAACACCGCCTACTCTACTATCTTGGCTCCCCACAATGGATTTCTAACCAACTCCTTTATAGATAATTTGTTTCCCTTTGAATACAACCGAGGACTCGCTTCTCAACTCTTTGAGAATGCTTCACACCTATTCTCCTAGGCAAAACACAATTCTACAAAGGAAACCCCAAGTCATTTAACCTAGCAAGCTAACAATGGAAACCTAATTTAGTAACAAGAAAAATAACAACAAATGAGCTAATAATTAAACCACACAAGTGAGCTCCCTTGCAAAGTCTTCAAAGCCTCCAACTCGTGAAGATGTAGAGCTCGAAGTGAAGCCGGAGATGAGGCAAAAAGAATGCTTCGAGTTGATGAACGATCGTCCAAGCTTGCGCGATGAAATCCACTTGGGATGGCTCAAGAACACTCTAGGAGATCTTCAATGAATGGCTAAGAGGCTCCTAGAAGGCTGCTAAGGGGTATTTATAACCCCGCACTTGGCAGCTCCACCCAACGGGCATTTTTTTGCCCGATGGGGACTCCCGGTCACTTGTCGGTCGATCGTCGATCGACCGACTGATCGACCGCCCAAGCAACCACGGTAATCTGCCACGTTTGGGCACACTTCGGTCGACCAAATTGGCTACTGCCAATTTTTGGCTTCATTCGGTCCACCAAACCTGGGCTAAGTCTATTTCTTGGAGTTTTCTTCTTGCACGCTTCGCTTCTGGGTTCTGTTACCAAGTCTTGACTTGGATAATATTAGAATTAGGCTTGGGATATATACCTAGAGACATGTTACATGAATTCTATTTCTAACTCTAGATTTTCTACTCGATTCTTGTTTTTCACCGAATGAACTTCCCACGCATATCGTAACCTCAACCTGAGATCAAACACTTGATGAACTCATTAGAATAAGTTTGTTATCATCAAAATCAAGATGATGACCAAGGTTGAAAACCTTAGGCCAACACATTGGTATTCACATGATTGTGGTATTCATTCCGCATTCAGTTTGCATAGGTTGGTAGGCTTCGGAGTACGGACGTGTACTCCGGCCGAATTTTGGGGTGTGATAGATGTTCTTTAATAATAATATTATGTGGTTTGTTCTTTCATGGAATACAAAATTTGCTATTATGTGCATAACACGCATGTTATCAGAGTATAAAGTCATTGGATTCTTCACCACAATATTGATTTCATTCAATAATCTGATGACCCAAATTATCTCAGCAGTTGCACCAAACAAAGCTCTTGATCCACTTTCTGCACTTGACCTACAAAGTGTGCTTTGTTTTTTGCACTTCCAGATAACTAATGTTGTAGCAAACTTCACCAAATAACCAGATACTGATATGCAAGTCATTCCACAACTTCCCCAATTAGCATCATTATATCCTATCACCGAATAAGGATTATCTACAGGGTAAAAGAGGCCCAAACCATGTTCATTTTTCAAATATTTTAATATCCTTATTGCTGCCATGAAATGTAATACCCGCAAAATTTATTAAATTTTGTGTATTGCCTTCAGCGGGATGAGCGCGACGCATAACGACGCGTGCAGAGTTAATCACAGTTGGGTGCGAATTGATGTGAGACCCTTGCTCAATCTAAATTACTTAAATTAATATTAATATTGTGTCAAATCCGAGTTAGGCTTGAGCCGAGTACGAGGGTGCGATCGAAGCTCGAATCCGACTCGTTTTGAGCAAGTTCGATCGAGTTAAGTGATGAGGGGCAAATTGGTAATTTGTGCAAAAAATAAATAATTAGAGTCACCTGAGGCGTACGGCTCCAAGGAAGAGACGCATGCTACCCAAGGAGATGAGAGGGCGAGGGATGATCCAGATAAGAAATCAGCCGGAGATTGGAGCCTTGCCGGATAGGATTCGACGTGGGACTTCTTCATCATCTTCCTTGTCCTTAATCCAATTCTAGGTTAATTTTGGATATGTGTTAGTGCAAATTTCTGAACCTGGGTGCAGTAGTTTTCTTTGGATAGGAAAGAAATAAATGAGTGGAAATTTATCTATACATATAATATTGTTTATTGCGGAAATTTCCGGCTGTAGTGTACGGTGTTAAGGCTGAAATTTTATATGAAACGATGCTGAAATTACCAAGTTATGTGATGCTGAAATTGATATATATAAATGTGCAAAAATTTCATTGAATTGGGATGCTGAAATCATTTCCTATGTATGCTGAATATGGTAGTTCAAAGATAGAATGTTTTTCCATATTCTAGAAATTCATGATGATTTCCTGAAAATCTATTAAGTACATGCTGAGATTGATTTTGTTGTTGGGATGCGAGTTTGCTGTGTAAAATATCGATGTAACCTATCGATCTTCCTGTAAGCTAGGGTTTAGGAATCTATAAATTATTTTAATGACCTGAACAGTAGAGGCTTCTTGAAGAGAAAGGCTCCAAAGAACTCCTCCTCCTATCCATTGGTGGCCAGCCATCTACATCCTCCTTCCCCAATTTTCGCGAACCCAAATTGAAGGTGTTCTCTTCTTGGGTGTGCCGCATTAATCTTCATCTTCTTGGAGGAGTCCAAGAGAACAACAAGGTATCTTCACCTCTTCACTTTTGTTACGGTGTTTTCTCATCCTCACTCCTTCCCTCGTTGGTGTTTGGTTCTTGGTGGTAGTATGAACATTTGGATACCGAAGCTATCCACGATCACCTCAAGTTGTTTTTATGGTGAGCATATGAGGACAGCTAGGTACAAGCTATCTAAACAACTCTTCCGTCCAAAATGGAGGATAACACTCTTGCCAGGTGCAAATGTTGAGGCATACCCTAAAAAGTGTTTTGGATATCAAGTTCTCCAAACTGAACAAAAGAAGTTTTGTTATCACTGTATGAGAAAAGGAGTTTGTCGAGGAAACTGAGAGTGGAAGATATTTTGAACTTGGTAAAGTTCAGCAACGACGGATAAAATCGCAACAACTAGTGGAAAGTTAACAGGTTAAACCAATCCATGTAATTATTACTTCCCAACACTCTTCTACAATACTACGTAGACTGCCTGAGTGATGATATCTAGCCATAGATTATGACCTAGATTCAAGCAATCCGCGATCTCTTAATGGTCAAATGTCTTGACACTATGCGGTGGCATTATGCAAATCCAAACTGGACACAAACCAAGTACGAACTTTGGTTGACCGGCTTAAAAAGAATAACTCCTATCGAGTGCAGGTGGATCTTTTGGAAAGATCTGAGCAGTTGGCAAGGTGTGGACCTATAAGACCAAACTAGCTGTGAATGAGATCAAACCCAGACAATAGGTTGTCTGCAATAAAACATTCTCACTAGTTCCAATGCTCAAGTCCATCAGAATATTTCTAGCAATCAGTGCGTACTATGAATACGAGATCTGGCTAGAGGGTGTCTAAACTGTGTTATTCCATTATAAAGAAGTCTATATGATATAGCCAGAGGACTTTGTATCCTCGGTTGGATCGAGTAAGGTATGCGAGGTTGGACCGAGTAAGGTATGTGAGCTGCAGAGGTCCATTTATGGACTATAGCTAGTATCAAAGAGTTGAAACATCTATTTGGATGAGATAGTCAAAAGGGTTTTGATTTTATCAAAAATGTGGATGAACCTTGTGTAGACAATGTGTTTAGTGGCAGTGTAGTCATATTGAATGACATACATGTGGGAAAAGCGTTCTCATGTTCCAATTATTTCCCATATTGATTCTCTATGGTACATTTGGGAAAAGCCTGCTATATGCTTGACATTAGGATCTATGTGGATAGGTTTGAAAAGGATACCTGGTTACCCCAGCCCATGTATGTTGATACAGTGCTGAAAGAGTTTTAGCATCAAAGGCAGTAAAAGAGGTTACTTGTCTAATTGCATTAGTCTTTCTAAGATGATGTCTGCTAAGACACCTGAGGAGAGAGAAAAGATAAGACATATCTATTATGCTTCGACAGTGGGATCCATCATACGATGCTTTGCACTTAGCTTGTTATTGCTTATACCTTAGAGGTATCTAGTAGATTTTGAGAAAAACCATGGAGAATAACATTGAAAGGCAATGGAGAACTCTCTCAAGTACTTAAGAAGGATGAGAGACATTTTATATGACAATGAAACCATATGATGGTATAAGGATACCTTTAATGGTGGTGCAATAAGAATGAAAGTGTTCCTAGCTGGGTATCGTAACCGGTAAGGTGACTAAGGCTTTATGCTTTGCTACTTACTCTGCTGCTTATGATAGCATCGGATAAAGGAGTTTTTCATTCAGTGGGAGTTGTTCCTGAGGTTGCCAGTTCCGCAATGGTATTGTGTGACAATACTAGGAGTGTTGCTCAAAGTTAAGGAACTAAGATCCCATGAAGATCATTGCTTTTCTTAAAAGGTGGTATCACCTCATCGTTGGAAAGAGGTGATGACTGAAAGACATTAATGTAGATTAAACTTATTACCACGACAGCAGATTCGATCGCCACTGAAATTTGGTATACAGATACTAGGATGATTGGCTAAAGTGCATGTGGGAGATTCAGAGGAATTGTGCCCTTGATCCAATCACATGTCGATGTGTTTAGGGACTATTCAAGGGTAATCAACTTAATGAGGCAACTTTTTGATCATATGTTGCATCTTTATTCATAAGTATTGTGATGAACCCCGTGATGAGATTATGCCAGTGAGACTTGGAATCCAGATGCCCATGTTCTAAATGTTTCTAGCCATAGGATCACCAATTAGGGGATCGGTGATTTCGGATAAATAGTACACTTGGTACATGCCCTACACGATAGGGGTAGCTGATCTCACAGTTACCTATGAGCTGTCCTTAATGTAGTGCAAGTGCTCATTAGGGAATGATTTCACTTAACAAACTTGCACGAGGAACACAAAATGGAATCCATACATGAGTTTCAATAGGATGTTCCTCGTGTGATAGTAGATGCAAGCAGTCCTTGGATGATGCAAGCAGACCTAAGGTTGTCATGGTTACCTCGTGAGTGATGACCCAATGCTTTGGTTCTATCCCTACGTGGCCCAAAGTGTCATGTGCCGGGTATTATTGGGCATGGGGAAGCATTCATGGAGGTTGGTGAGCAACCAACATGGAATCAGTTACACCTAATGAGAGATAATGTCCTATCTGTCCCTGCAAGTGTTGACTCGGGAATCTCTGGCCAGAGTAGATATGAAAGTCAGGAAGATGTTTTTGACATTTCATAATTGAGACGACATCTTGGCGGGTGAAATACATATGAATCGGTATTAGGGTTTGACACTTCTTCAATACCCCAATCGCTTTCAGGACATTGTAATTGAGTGACTAAGTTGCACGGTAACTAATCACCAAAGGGCGTTCGATCCCTATAGATTGAACCTCACACTTTCCTGGTAGTCAGACACATTGCTAGACAACAATCTTGACTTGTGAGTGGAGTCTCTCACGACCACACTAAAGGAGTTTCTCAGTAACCCTAAATTGTAGGGATTGGCACATGATAATAATTTATGTAGTTGATTAAATTTAATTATGAATTAATTATTTAATCAACTACTTGACCGAGAATGTATTTAATTATGAACTTAATATAATTTAATTTTGAATCAAATATACATGGTAGGAAAATTAGTTTCTAACCATCAGCCTGACTAATTAATTGGGGATTAATTTATTTGGATAAATCCTAATTAATAAGAATTTGATTTATGAAGATAACTCATAAAATTAATAGATATATGATTTATGAGGATAAATCATAATTCTATTAATTAATAGAAAATCGAATTATTTAGATAAACCTCTTTCGTATTGTGTAGGGGAGCGGTTTATTTAGTTAATTATCATTCTTGTTTATAGGCTCTTAATTTATGAAGATAAATTAAAGTTTATATTTAATTAGATTTAATTAATTTGTAATTAATTATAAAGCCAATAAAATATAAATTATTTTTTGAGGCAAATCCCATACTCTTGTAGTCCCCCCCCCCTTCTATATATAGTGGTCGAACACCCAATAGGGAGGGGTTGGTTAATTAGTTCTTCATCTTCTTGGAGAAGATTAAGGACTTCATTCTTTAGAGGCTTCTTGAAGAGAAAGGCTCCAAATAACTCATCCTCCTCTCCATTGGGGGCTGACCATCTACATCTTCCTTCCCAGGTTTTTGTGAAGCCAAATTGAAGGTGTTCTCTTCTTGGGTGTGCCACAGTCTTCATTTTCTTGGAGGATTTCAAGAGGATAATGAGATATCTTTACCTCTTCTCTTTTATTTCGGTATTTTGTCATCCTCTCTCCTTCCCTCTTTGGTGCCCGATTCTTGGTGGAAGGGCTGACATTGCCTTGGTGGATTTTGGGATTGAGAAAGCTTCTCCGTTGAGACAAAATGGGCCCCGGTGTTCGCTGCCCCTATTGTTGCGAGGTACTTGGTTGTAATATCCTAGATATTAAATCTAATTTTCATTTATTGTGTGTGTGTGCCATCTTAGCGGACTAGTTCGAGGTCGAGCCGAGTCAACTCATGGTCCGGTGCGAGCTTGCGAGCTCAGATAAGTAGAAATATGTCTTATAGAAATTTTTGCTTGCGTAGATAATTTTTTTTAATTTTGTATGCATGACTGTTTAATTATGTCGTATATGGATGTGTATGTGTTGGGTGTTTACGTGGAGCTTGGGATTAATTTAGGTTTAATTAAGCTTAGTGGATTAGCGGGTCGAGAAGTTAGTGAGTAAAGGATCCAGGTTGAGGCGGATGCGGATTGAAAGAGGTGGGAAGAGTTATAAATCCCCCCTTAGGGCTTGCGGCTCCCTATTGGAGCCGCACAAGCTAATTGAGGAAAAGAGAGGAGCCACCAACCGCCCCTCCCTTCCTCTCTCTTGGAGCCGCCAAGCCTAGCCGCCTGGAGCCAGCCGCCGAGTTCTTCCCTTCTCCTTCCTTTCCTCCTTCCTTCCCATTGGAGCCGAGCCAAGAGGAGCCGCCGAGCCAGCCCCTCTTTTCCCTCTCTTCCTCTTTCTTCAAGCCAACGGCTTGAGGAGGAGCCGTCACCCCCTCTTCCCCTTCTTAAGTCGAGCCGCCATCTTTTGAAGCCAATTTCGAGGGCCGTCAACCGGGATTTCTCCTCTCATCATCCTTCCTATTCGGGTGAGTGGTTTTACCCCTCTTTCTCAGGTTTCTTCGAGTTCTTCAAGCCATTCTTGGCTTCTATAAATCAATTTGTTCTTCAATCTTGTATAAATCAATTTGTTCTTCAATCTATTCGGGTTAGGTATTCTTGGCTTCTATAAATCAATTTGTTCTTCAATCTTGTAAATGCAAATGCATGCTAGTTATTAAAATTTTAATTTTTGGAAAATATATCATGTGTTTCTTGGATGGGTTTGAATTTGAAGGCATGAGGTTCTTGAATCTAAATTCTTGATATGAGTGCTTGATCTTAAAGGTTGATTCTTGATTATAGATAATTGTAGTACTTGATAATATTGTTAAACAAATATGGTTTTTGTGAGATTTATCCCAATGCTATAATTCTGATATGTTGGTGAATTAACGATTTAATATCTGTAAATTTTTGGATTTATTTTCATGCTATGCTGAAAATTTAATGTTGCTGGAATTTCATGCTGAGATGATGAATCTGTGCTGTTTTTGAATTGCTTGTTGTGGTGTCTGTAATTTACTGAGCATAGTCGTGTAACCTATCGTTTTGATCAGAAAATATAGTTTGGAAACATAGGTCACATTCTGGAGACGGTATTCAGGTTAGATACAAAAATTTCGGGCATAACAATATGCTAAAATAAAACCCTAAAACAAAACCCTAATCTTGGTGATTTAAATTTTAATTGCATCATTAAAAATGGGCAAAGGGGTAGTATAATCTGTTATGAACCAAGAAGTAAATTTTATGCATGAAATAAAATCACACAGGTGTATGACATTACGGATCTCGGAGTTGGGGTCGGGTATGGGAGTGTTGAGACGCTTTCCAATAAGGACACCCCTAAGATACCGTAGGAGAGACTTGACTTAGGTCATGTTGTGCCATGTCTTTATGAATGGCGGAGAGGCTCATTGAGGAGCCGGATTGCGAGCTAGGCCTGGGAGGTTGGATGGCTAATTCCCAACCTATGGAACAAATTCGGATGAGTTAAACCCGATTGTTCTGGTTTGGCCTAGTGGGATAAGTTTGGAGGGCCTACCCGATTATCCCTGAGGTGGTTTTAAGGAATAAGTTCGGAGGGCCTATCCGATTATTCATTTGATATCTTAAAGGGGTAAGTTCTGAGGGCCTACCCGATTACTCCTGTGATATCAAAAAGGGGCAAGTTCCGATTGGCGAATCCCGATTGTCCCTTCGCGTCTCATGGAGCAAGTTCGGAGGGCTTTCCCGATTGCTCTCGAGTTTCTTATACTAGGATAAGTTCGGAGGGCCTTCCCGATTATCCGAGTATGTGTTGTTGCCTTAGGGCATGGTAGGCTTAGGCTTGCTGATCTTCACCGTTTGAGTGTTGGCTGCTTTCGGGCAGGTGGTGGCCAAATGGCCTATTAGCTGGTCACTTTCTTGTGACCTTTTCCTGCTTGAGTCAGGAGATTTACTTTATGCATCCTATTTATGATTGTATTTGTGTGGGTTGGTAGAACTACTCACTAAGTTCTTTTGAACTCACCCGTTGTCGTTGTTTTGTTTTGCAGAGCCTGACCGGTGAGGTGGGCAGGAGAACTTGGCGCAGCTAGAGGGCAGAGGACATACATTGATCTCAAAGCAGTCCTAGTTTAGGGTCGTAGTCGAGTTTTGGTAGTTAGTCGTGCACTTATTTTTCTGTGTTTTGGAGTTGTAGTCCCTTTGGGGACATTTATGTCTTTGTTTTAGATTTCATTGTAATTGAACAATTGAACTTGTTTTGTTATTTTCGCACCTTATTATTTTGCAAAAATTACTTATAATGATTTCTGGTTTGGTTTTTCATTGGAAATAAAACTCGTTATTTCTTTTCCGCTATGTTTTGTTGTTCAGTTCGTATGTGCAAGGTTTAGCCTGCGGGATATAGGCATGTATACCCTGGCCGGTCCTGAGTTGGGGCGTGACATTGGTGTGGAATATTGTTGGAGGACGTGCACGTGTGTGTCTCAAGTAGGATCAGCCATACCAATCGTGGTTTGAGGTATATAATCTCCTTCTTCTCCGATGTTGAATTCCTTATTATTGCTAAAGTAGATCGTTGTTTTCGGGATGGTTTGAATTTCCCGTTGCGTTTTCAATCCCACCCAAACAAGAGGGGGGGTGAATAGTGTGTTAGATAAACTTTTTGCCTAATTTTGATTTTATCGAATTTAATCGTTTCTTATATGTCACACCCCAACTGAGGGTAGTGTGACCGGCCAAGGCCTACATCCTACCCTGTAGCCTACTGTCTACACTGACATAAAGAAACCAGAACATCTCGACAAAAGAAATCTCAACACAAGCTTTATTAAAAGTTTTCAAAGTTCAAAATTTTATGTTTTAAAACAAAAGAAGAAAACCAACATCAGAACAACTGAACGTCTCAAGAATCAAAGTTTTACAACCTTTTTTCCAAAATACAACTGTCAGTGCAGAAGAAAAAACAACTATTAGAAACACTAGACTATGACTCATGGACGCCGCTACGAGATATGGCAACACCTCCTGCCCACCAGTTGCACAATGTCGACAGGTCACAATCACTGCACATGCGCTGCAAAAACAAAGAAACAAACAATGAGTCCACTTGGGACTCAGTGAGCGGTTCTAGCGAACCTCCACATAATCCTCAGTTAATCATGCATGACATATAAGGCAACATAATGTATATTCAGGAAGGTAATCTACTTTTAATGTGACTACTAACCCCATGGGTCATTCTGTATAAACCGAATATGTGAAAATCTGCCGTCTCGGCCTATCAATGTCCGAACCTCCGGCATCCAGCCCTTCGGCCTACTTATGGTAATAAAAATCCCGGCTACAGCCGGCCCTACGATACAGGGTAGAATCATACTAGCCGTCGGCCACATCATATCAAGATGTAAACAAGCAATCCCGGGCCATCGACTAGGATGGTTCACTAGTCTCCGGACACCGTCAGGGGTAAGGATAGCTAGTCCCACCCAACTGGGGTCTGGCACCTAGCAGGCCCACTGGTGCACCTTAAGACCGAAACACTGGCCGAGCTAAGCATTGGTCATTTCCGACCTCCACGCTTCTCGGCGGACCATCTCAAGCACATCACACAATCAATGTCCTAGGTTTCCTAAATGTTTACTAGAAGCCCTAAAAGTTATATCATCTCCTAGCTAAGTTTCCATTTATGTTGAGCATCTCGCAACGTCCTACATGTTATCTAACATTATACACTACCTTGGGTGAGGAATTCCATGTACCGACCTTGGAATTCCGCCCATGAACATTTTAGGACAGGATGTGTAATCTAAAGAAAAGTAAGCATACTTTACAACATCTACTATATATAGCCACAATATTCATACATAACAACTATACACTACCTTTAGAATTAAGCTCAATAAGAAACAATTTATCTAGCATGGCAAGGTAGCAATGAATTCAATAATGCATGAGATACTAAGCATGGTAAACTAATTCATAATTTTATTTGTCACAAGTCACTTCAGGACTTGATATGGTCACTTGGAGTTCCTAGTGATATCCTTTGGGTTGACTAATGCGCCTGCAGCCTTAATGGATTTGATGAACCGGGTGTTAAAGGAGTACCTGGACAGATTTGTGACAGTCTTTATTGACGACATCCTGGTTTACTCCTAGAGTAGGGAGGAGCACTCCGAGCATTTGAGGATGGTCCTAGAGACCCTTCGGTAACATCGGTTGTATGCCAAGTTCTCCAAGTGTGAATTCTGGTTGGAGAGCGTAGGGTTCCTAGACCACATGGTGTCGAAAGAAGGGGTGAGAGTGGACCCCGTGAAGGTGGAGGCCGTATAGAACTAGAGGTGGACAATCACTGTGACCGAGATCCGTAGTTTCCTGGGGTTGGCTGGGTATTACATAAAATTCGGGGAAAATTTCTCTAAGATTATGGCTCCATTTACTCGCTTGACCCAGAAAAGAGGAGAGCTTTCAGAAGCTCAAAGATTGCTTGACGACAGCGCTAGTGTTGGCCGTACCCTCAGGTTCGGGAGGGTTTGTGGTTTACTGTGATGCCTCTCGGGTCGGCATGGGCTATGTTCTAATGCAGTATAGCAAGGTGATAGCTTATGTGTCTCTTCACTTGAGGTTCATGAGAAGAAATACCTGACGCATGACCTAGAGCTGGCAACATTGGTTTTTGCTTTGAAGCTGTGGCGCCATTACATTTGTACGGCAAGGCCTGTGAGATGTACACTGATCACAAGAGCCTCCAGTATTTGCTTACCCAGAAGGAACTGAACCTAAGGCAGAGATGGTGGCTTGAGCTCCTGAAGGACTATGACTGCACCATCATGTACCATCCCAGAAGGCAAATGTGGTGGCAAATGCTTGAGCGAAAAATCCTTGGGCAGTTTGGCCCACTTGGCGGTCAGGAAGAGACCGCTAGCTCGAGATTTGGCCCTGTGCTTAGATGGCGAGACAATTCTGACTGTATCAGATTCAGAGGCTTTGTTGGCACACCTGCGAGTAAAGTCCACTATGGTAGATATATTGCGGACCTCGTAGGATCAGGTAGCCTTTTGTTCCTTGACTAAGGATCTGCTAGTCAGAAGAGGCGACGTTGATGATGGCTACAGAATTGACTCTGAGGGTGTCTTGAGATTCAGAGATCGGATTGTGGTGCCTGACATGGCGGAGGTTCGTAGACATGTAATAGAGATGGGCCACCGTTCCACATACACGATGCATCCAGGGGCCACCAAGATGTACCAAGATATGAGGCAACATTACTAGTGGAAAGGGATGAAAAGAGAGGTATCCGAGTTTGTGTCTAAGTGTTTGTTCTGCCAACAGGTAATGGCCGAACACTTGAAGCCTGCATGGTTGCTTCAGAACTTGGAGGTGCCCGAGTAGAAATGAGAGAAGATCACCATGGACTTTATGATCGGGCTACTAAGGTCTAGAGGGGGCAGCAACTCTATTTGGGTCGTAGTCAATCGGATGACTAAGATCGCACACTTTATACCGATCAAGATGACCTTTTCAGTTGAGCAGTACGCTAGATTGTTTCTAGACCAGATTGTGGCATATAATGGTATTCCTGTTATGATAATCTCGGGTCGGGGTACCCAGTTCACAGCTCAGTTTTGGCATTCTTTCCAGGAGGCCTTGGGTACTCAGGTGCAGTTCAGCACCGCGTTCCATCCGCAGACTGACGGGCAGTCAGAGAGGACAATCGTAACCTTAGAGGATATTATGAGAGCATGTGTTCTAGACTTAGATGGCGGTTGGGAGAAACACCTACCGATGTTTGAGTTTGCATACAATAATAGCTACCATAGTAGCATTGGTATGGCTCCTTTCGAGGCCCTATATGGGTGAAGGTGTAGGTCGCCAGTGGGGTGGTTTGAGGCAAGAGAGTCACTCATGGTGGGTCCTGATCTGGTTGAGGAGGCGGTTGAGAAGTTGAAATTGATCAAGGATAGACTGTTGGTGGCTCAGAGTCGTCAGAAGATGTATGCGGATGAAAAGGCTAGAGAGGTGGAGTTTGCTGAGGGTGATATGGTATTCCTAAGGGGGGAAGCTTGTAATACCCGAGATTTCTAATATAAAAATGTTATTTGGTTCAACGATCCGGTTCGGGGACTAGCCGGGTTGAATCCCGAGATGGCCGCGAGTAGAAGGTATAATTTAATTTGTTGGATATGTATTTAATGCTTTTATATTTTATAAGTTGAATTGAACCTCAAACCGAGTTGGAACAGGGTTCACGGGATGAGTTGGGGCTCAATTCGGGCTCAGGTTGAGTCGAGTAGAGGATTAAGTGAGTAATAATAATAATAATAATAATAATAATAATAATAATAGTAATAATAATAATAATAATAATAATAATAATAATAATAATAATAATAATAATAATAATAATAATAATAATAATAATAATAATAATAATAATAATAATAATAATAATAATAATAATAATAATAATAATAATAATAATAATAATAATAATAATAATAATAATAATAATAATAATAATAATAATAATAATAATAATAATAATAATAATAATAATAATAATAATAATAATAATAATAATAATAATAATAATAATAATAATAATAATAATAATAATAATAATAATAATAATAATAATAATAATAATAATAATAATAATAATAATAATAATAATAATAATAATAATAATAATAATAATAATAATAATAATAATAATAATAATAATATAAAAAGGGCCCCATCAGAGGGTGAGAGCAGAGAGAGGTGATCAAGGGGGGGGGGGAGTTTGTGGTCGTCGCCGAAAGTCGTAACTTCGTCGATCTTCTTTCCCTTCTTTACTTTAAGGCTAACGTGAGTGGTAGAACCTAGGATTTGAGGGAAGGCCCTAACCGACTCATGTGTTGTTGATTCTTGCAGATTGATGTGATTTTCTTGTCAGATTATTGATTATTCTTGAACCTTGTCGGTTCTTCTTGTGATCTATGGTGCATTGATTTTTACGTGTCGTATTCATGATGTTAGGGTGCCGGCCGAATCAAGGAAAAGGGAAAAGGTCATGCCAAAAATTTCCCTAAATTCCTTGAGACGTAGAAGCTTGTAGATTTGAAATTCTTGTATGCTAATTTAGGATAGAGATTAAGGAGAACTTAATTCTTCATTGAAACACATTTTCCTTCACCCTTAAGGGTTTGGCCGAATAGGGTAAACCCATGTTTAGGGTTTCGGCTGAGTAGGGATTGGGGTTTTAGGTGGAGAAAAATATAATTCCTAAGTCATCTCCATGATAGAGGAACGCTATATGAATAACTAGGATTTTACCTTGCTTATAGAATATTTTTATTGCAAGGAACATTTATTTCTAGGTTCCTACATTTCTCATTATGTTGCTGAAATTAAACTTTCATATGCTGAAATTAAATATTTGAATGCAGGAATTCAATATTTAATTGCTGTGATTACGTAGGAAATTATGGTGATATAATTGTTGAATTCTTCTATTTCTTGTATGCTGTGATTTATTAATTATTGTAAATATTATGTCAATGATATGCTAAATATTGAGGAGCATGTGTGGTATATGACATGAAACTAGGTGGAGGAAAAATTAGATACGATTGTTTAGCATCCCATACATGATCGGGAGACGTGGAACTCCTCTAGTAAAAGACGTAAATTACTAGGAGTTAAATGTGATAAAATTTGAACATAGAGACATTAGGTGTTCGCACCTAGGAAGGGTAACACTGAACTGTCAACCTGATAGGGCCCGTGGTAGGGCCCGATACGTGCGGAAGCCCGGGAGATGTTTAGAAACTAGTGTAATGCATTGTATGTGTATTGTGTTTAAGATGGTCGGGCTGAGGGATGTTTTTAGCCGGTACGGCTATTACCCGACTCAGTGGGTGGATTTAGGATCTTGAGATTGCACCAGTGGGCCACGCTAGGTGTTAGACCAGAGTGGCAGGGGTCTTGAGATTCTGTCAGTGGGCCACGCTGATGGTATTCTAGAAACTAGCTGATCATCCTAGTTGACGGACACGGTGATTGAATTTATGTAAGAATATAACTTGTTGTGGTTAGTATAGATACTTGTATGTTTGTGTGGGCCGATATGGTCGAGTATTATACAGGATGAAGGCCGGGAACAACAGAAACTATTTATGCGGGTTAAGGACCATAGTGGACGAGTGGTACATATTGTGCAAAGCCATAATTGGATGGTATATTTACTCGCAGGGTATGACCAATTGGACGGTTGTTGCGATACGACCAGTATAATTTTTATGGACATGTTTTATTGCTACATATGATATAATACTAGGGATTTAAGTGGAGGTTTGAAAGAACCACTCACTAAGTCTCTAGTGGATTCATGGTTTTATTTATTTTTGTTTTGCAGAGACTAGCCAGTGAGGTACAACTTGATGGCGTGGCGTGGCTGGAGGGCAGGTGGTGTCGCAGATCTCGTAACAAGCATTTATATAGTCCTAGTCGTGTAGAGAGTTTTAGTTCATGCACTGAGTCGTGGTCTTTGATCCTTTGAGTTGTAAAACTTGTTTTCAAACATTTATAAAAGTTTAGTAGACTTCATTTATATTTTCTATGTTAGTCTAGTCGCATATTGTTATTATGTTGATGAGTGCATGTGGTAGACTTCGGGGTACAGACACCTACCCCGGTTGGTCACGCGATCCTGAGTTGGGTCGTGACAATAAATATGGCAAGCATACAATTAGAATTTAATTACTGCAATTAGAATTTAATTCATAGCATTCCAAAAATAGGGCAACTCAACAACTTAATTACAACATTTATCAAATAATTTTCAACAATTAAATATGCAATTTCTGCACTTAAATAAATGAATTCAGCATCCTTAATAAAATTCCAGCAATTAATCAAATGACGTAGAAACCAATTCAAGCATGTTCTCAAGCATGGAATTAATTTACGAGTAAAATAAAATCATCTACATTCCTTATATCATGGTAGCCTCGACATAAAATATATTCATCATGATAACATCAACTTAAAACATAATTACCATGGTAAACTCCCCCTTACCCATGCTCGGCCAACCCTCCCCAAACACCCTAATAGGGTACTTGGTCGGCCCCTTCTTGTCCTACCTTGCTTGCTCTTCAATTAAATAGCAAGTCTAGTCTAATAAATTATATCTAGAAATATAATTCCTAATCACTACCTTCCTTACCCTATGTGGCCGAACCCTATCATAAGGAACTTGTCCCATGGCCGGCCCTTAAGGGTTTAGGAAACTAAACTTTTAAATCTAGAATTTCTAACAAGTCTAGGATTTAGCAAAAATTTTCGCATGACCTCTCCTATTTTGGATCTATTCGGCCGGCCCCAACTCTCAAAGAAAACACCACAAAATTTTTGAGAAATCACATTATTATCAAGAAAAGATGCAAGAATCAAGAGCCACAAGATTCATCAATAAATTTCCAAGAAAACATCATCACATCAACATCAAGGATTCGGCCAAGGGGCCTTACCCTATCCTAAGGTTCAACCACTCACCGGCGAAGGAAATTGAAAAGGAAGGCAGTCCTCCACGCTCCCACATCATCGATCCGTTGGTAATAGATTACCAACAGATTTTTGAGTATTACCAACAGATTTAGTCCGTTGGTCACACCCAATTTTTTTGTAGTATACGGATGTGTACTCTAGCCGATCATGTGACCTTCGATTTGAGGCATGACATTTATGCTTGAATTTGGTTATGCTCGGGGTAGCTATCAACAACCGCAAGATTCATCAATAAATTTCCAATAAAACATCATCACATCAACATCAAGGGTTCGGCCAAGGGACCTTACCCTATCCTAAGGTTCAACCACTCACCGGAGAAGGAGATTAAAAAGGAAGGAAATCATCCGCGCTCCCACATCAACGATCTGTTGGTAATAGATTACCAATGGATTTAGTCCTTTGGTCACACCCTATTTTTTTGTAGTGTACTGATGTGTACTCTGACCGGTCACGTGACCTTCAATTTGAGGCATGACATTTATGCTTGAATTTAGTTATTCTTGGGGTAGCTATCAGAGGGCCCCGGTGGGAGGCTCATTGGGCGGGTCCTATTGATCGAATTGTGGGTTGATTAAATGCAACATGGCGATATGGCCGGTGTACGCCGATATGGTCAGTTGTCGAGGACACACGAGTTGGATAATTATTAATCATATGAATTATCATAAAAATTTAATATTATGAGCACATATATAAATGCTAAATATTTGTGTTTATCACATGCGTTGGCTTGGCGAGGGCTTTGTTCAAGCCACTCACTGAGTTCTTTGAAACTCAACCCTCTTTTTGTTGTTGTTTTGCAGATCTCGACTAATAGAGGTGCGGTGGTAGCGATGTGACGTGGCTGGGGTTGTAGTCTCTGGCAGTGGATCTCGGGACATGTCAAATCGTAGTCGAGCCACAGGAGCTATGTGTACATATGAGCATGTCTTGATTATAGACAAGGGTTGTAATCATATTTAACTTTCAATTGAAACATTCATTCACATTTTCATTGGTATTCACGTGACTGTGTTATTCATTCCTAATTCAGTTTGCATAGGTTGGTAGGCTTCGGAGGATGAACGTATACTCCGGCCGATCAAATGACCGTGGATTTTGGGGCGTGACAAATGTTCTTTAATAATAATATTAGGAATAATGTAAGTTACACAAAAGTAGTTAATGCTATTGTTCAAATCATACATAAAAAAAAATGGCACCAATTATGATTAAATAATATGATTAAGTTAGAAGACTAAATCTTAAAAATTCAACATGTAAATATATGCATATGAAAAATTTTAAAAAATATCTATAATAATATAATAACATATATTCTAAATTGGCAAATGTGCGTTAATCCATGTTTGAACGGTGATAATATTCCCTTATGTTATTATGTGTGCATACTTTGCTTCTAAGTCTATCATTTATTGTGTTTATACAAAAATTAGATTTCATAAATTTTAACTGAAAGCCTATAAAACACGTTCCTCGTATTAAAGGCTCGCTTTGCGTTAACACAACTATTCTATATTTATATTACTCAAATAGAAGGATAATGAGTCATTGAAAATAGAAATAATCTTTTGACTAAAACACTTGATCAACATGGATGCAAGGAGGTTTTTTCTAAGTCTATTCACTATTTTTTTCTTCTTATCTATGTCACTGATTTCATCTCCTGTAGTAGCGACTAGTGAGATCGCTCCTACATCACCAACAAATTCTGATGAGTTGATTTTACAAATATGTAAGTAATTTTTTCGATTCGTATAAATATTAGATTTATTCATTATTTATTAAATAAATTATCTTTACGATATTTATGGACCGTAAATATAAGAAATAAGTTAACTACTAAATTTAAAATTTATATATCTCATCTCAATAATCATTTTTGAAACCTTGAATTGTTTTTTTCTTGATGCCTATCACAACCGATACATCGATATCGATAGTTAATAGAGAATTGCTATTACAACTTGATTATTATTTTTTTGATAATATCTCTTGTAATGTGTCTATGTTTCAGACAATATGCTCAAAGATGTTCACATTGCTGACAGTGGAAGAGCTCAAGATAAGAAGATTGGATTTCTTCCACCATTGTACATTCCACCTCCACTATATTGTCATGGTCGTCTATGTTATCATCATTGATAATTTGACAATTGTATTCAATCATAAAGTTTGTACGTTCAACACAATAAATAAAACAAATTAATAATAAATTTAAATCATTAGCAAAATACAAATATTTTGATAATCATAATACCTATAACTAATTACTTAATATGTTTGAAAAACTATCAAAAATTGGAGATGCACCCAATGCAAAACCTTTACATTTTAAAGGATGGACCATTGAATTCAATGGTGTGTATATTTAAACTGGTTCCATTGAATTAAAGGAGGAACCATTGATTTTGGTTGGATATATAAATTGGTTCCACAATTCTTTCTTGATACTTCTCCTTAACAAAGTAGCAATCAATCTCCAAGTGTTTTGTTCTTTCATGGAATACATAATTTGCTCTATAAAGGTACTGGATTCTTCACCACAATACTGATTTCATTCTACAATCTGGTGACCCAAATTATCTCAGCAGTTGCCTCAGATAAAGCTCTTGATTCACTTTCTGCACTTGACCTACTAACTGTGCTTTATTTTTTGCATTTCCAGATAACTAATGTTGCACCAAACTTCACCAAATACTGATCTGCAAGTCATTCCACAACTTCCCCAGTCAGCATCACTATATCCTGTCACCAAATAAGGATTATCTACAGGGTAAAAGAGGCCCAAATCAGGTTCCTTTTTCAAATATTTTAAAATCCTTATTGCTGCCATGAAATGTAATACCCGTGAAATTTATTAAATTTTGTGTATTGGCTTCAGCGGGATGAGCGCGATGCATAACGACGCGTGCATAGTTAATCGCAGTTGGGCGTGAATTGAGGTAAGACCCTTGCTCAACCTAAATTACTTAAATTAGAATTAAATTTGTGTCAAGTTCGAGTTGGGCTCGAGCCGAGTCCGAGAGTGCAATCAGAGATCGAATCCAACTCGTTTTGAGAAAGTTGGGTCAAGTTAAGTGATGAGGGGCAAATTGATAATTTGTGCAAAAAAAAATAATTAGAGTCACTTGAGGCGTACGGCTCCAAGGAAGAACGACACGCTACCCAATGAGGCGAGAGGGAGAGGGTTGATCCGGAGAAGAAATCGGCCGGAGATCGGAGCCTTGCAGGATTGGATTCGACGCAGTTCTTCTTCATCGTCTTCCTTGTCCTTATCCCAATCCTAGGTGAGTAGTTTTGGGGCTAATTTTCATTGGGATTAATGGATTTTGTAGAGAAGAAGATTCTGGGTTTTTCTTCGAAATTTGTTGTTTCGATCAGTTTTGATTCGGTAATCATGATTCAATAATCTCTACCTGTTGAGTCCTTTGGTGTATGTTCTTGTGAAGTGAGGACCGATTTGTGGAGAATATAATATCCACACATGTGTTTCTTTAAAATGTTGACTTCTTTGGTTCTACGAACGTGTACGGAACCACATGTACATCATAGATTTACTGCAATAGCAACAAATCTTACTAAGTGCTTATGTGTTAGTGCAAATTTCTGAACCTGGGTGCAGTAGTTTTCTATGGACACGAAAGAAATAAATGAGTGGAAATTTATCTATACATATAATCTTGTTTATAGCATAAATTTCCGGCTGTACTGTAGGGTGTTAAGGCTGAAATTTTATACGTTACGATGCTGAATTTACCTAGTTAAGTGATGCTGAAATTGATGTATATAAATGTGCAGAAATTTTATTGAATTGAGATGTATATGTATGCTGAATATGGTAGTTCGAACACTACAACACAATTAGGCTATAGAAACACATAATTAGAGACTAATTAGAGTTTTTGTTTCTAATTCTTCCCATTAGAAACTAATAAAGAATATGTCTCAATAGTTAATTTTATTTGTCTCTAATACTTCACTTTTAGATGTTAATTGTTAATTAGTCCCTTTATGATATGTATTATTTGTCTCTATTGTATTGAATAAAAATATTTTTTATATTTAAATTTAAATAATAATAATAATAATATTTAAACGTAATATTTAACTTAAATGATAAATTTACCATTACAATAAATTTAACATAATATTTCACATAATTTTAATTTTTAAATCATAAATTTAACTTAAATAATAAATTTATCTATACATTTTTTACTTTTGATTAGTTAAATATTATGTCTCTTATTATTTCCATTACATATTAATAATATATAGATAGTCAACACTTGTCCTAGTTAATATTAATGTCACTTTAACTTTAAATGAGGCAATCTTACCCTAACTTTATTTCAATTACATATTAACTGGCAAGTATCAATCTTACCCTAACTTTATTACCCTAACTTTACACGTGCAAGTATAAATCTCTAATTTATAATCAATTTATTGCCGCTGGTTCTCTCTATTGCCACTATGTTAGGTTATTTTTCAAAAAAAATACCCTGTTCCCTGATCTCTCCCTCATTTACACTTAAAACTAAAACCCTACCCTGTTACTTCCCATTGTCTGCGCCTATGTTGACCCCAATCTCTCCCTCCCGTCTCCTATGTTGTCCGCCACTTCCGTGAGACCGTGACTGATCCCAATCTCTCCCTCGGCGGAATCTGGTTCGCGACTCCACATCTCCATTGTCTACTTCCCGTCGCCAGGATTGGATATCCATTCTCCATCTCCACGTCGGCCTACCTGCTTCTCCATCTCCTCGCTGGTATTGAATCTCGCCTTCCCAAGTTTTTCGCTGCTACTTGTTATTGCTAAAAACTCCACATCTGTCAGATCTCCATTCTACCAGTTTTTCGCCTTCCCAAGTTTTTCACCGATATTGATCTCCATTCTAAGTTTCCGCTGCTTCTTCATCTATGGGTTTTGATATGTTCCTTTCCGCACCTTTTTCTCACCTTTTTTATAATTGCATGTGATGCTCCTTTACTCTTCCATTGCATGAACAAGGTTACAATTAACAGGCAAGTTAATTGTGAGAAGAAGACGTTATTGTCTTTGTTTTGCTTCTGTTGTACCAAACTCATAAGAGGTATTTGAATATTGCTCTTTCTTATTGGCTCATAACATGAATATTCCTCTTCTAAGTATAATATGATAGAAGAATATTGCTTATGTTGTTTTCTATCAATGATTACCTTATTATTAGCAATGCAGCACCTTATTATATTGTCCCTTATTATTAGCATTGCCAGTGCCTTATTATATTTTCCTACTGAGACAACCTTAAATTTCAGGACATTATGAAGGCACTGTTTATTTCTGCACTAATTGTCCTCTTGTACTTTTGACAATTGTTATCCACAAGAAAAACACCCAGCTGCTAACCAAATTATTTGATTAGGTATTAGAAACCTTCAGTCTTTTATTGTAATGGTAAGAATACTGGATAAGCAGTTGGAGCATAGCAGAAAAGAAGACAAGTGCTAGAACTTTTGCTTTTTAAACTTCATTTGTTGGTAGAAAAAATATGAGATTTTCTTACTCTATGTTAAACAGTGGAAGATTATTAAATGAAGGAAAGAAAAGAAAGTTGATATTAGACATTCATGAAAAGCTGTTAAGACATTAAGAAAATTGATAGTAGACAATCACGAAAACCTGTTAAAACATTTGCCTCTCGTACAACGGTGTACAACGGTACAAGTTACCTTTTACCTGCTTAGTTGCACTGCCATTCTCCTTTGCCATATTAAGTTGATTTTAGATACAGCCAGGGGAATGTCCATGTCAATAAAGCATCTATCTTAAAATAATCCGTTGGTCCAGGAACTCTATCCAGGTTGTCAAAGTCATTCGAAGCTTTCCTTCATCATCCAATTATTCCTCATTAAATGTGTTGGGAAGTGGTCTAATAAATCATTTACAATGTTGCTTGAGTTACTGAGAGAAGTACTTCCAGAAGGTGATACAATGCCAAATTCTTACTATGAAACCAAGAAGTACATTAGAGAGTTGGGCCTTAGTTATGAGAAAATTGATGCTTGTCCCAACGATTGTATCTTATATTGGAAAGACCATGCCGATGACTCTGAATGCTGCACTTGTGGTGAATCGAGATGAAAAAAGAACTTAGATGGTCAAAAAAAGACGTCGAAGTCCAAATCTCAAAATGTGTCGCAAAAAGTCTCGTGCTATTTTCCACTTAAACAACGACTTCAACGATTGTTTATGTCATCTAAAATTGTGTCCTTCATGAGGTGGCATGAGGAGTCCCGCACTAAAGATACACTTCTAAGGCATCCAGCAGACTCTCCGGCTTGGAAGAATTTCGATCATCTAAATGGTCATTTTGCGTCAGATCCTTGTAATGTTATGCTCGGCTTAGCTACTGATGGATTTAACCCATTCAGGACATTAAGTGTTGTACATAGTACATGGCCGGTTGTCTTAACACCGTATAATCTACCGCCATGGATGTGCATGAAACAATCTTATATGTTTCTGACATTACTGATTCCTGGACCTTCAGCCCCAGGAAATGATATTGACATCTATCTCCAACCCCTAATTGAGGAATTGAAAGATCTTTGGGAGAATGGTGTGGAAACTTACGATGTGTCTAAAAAGGAGAATTTTAATATGAGGGCTACGGTTTCATGGACTATAAGTGATATTCCTGGCTATGCTAATCTGTCAGGCTGGAGTACTAAAGGCCAATTTGCATGTCCTTCTTGTCATAAGTATACTAACTCTAAATGGCTGAAACATGGTAGAAAATTTTGTTATATGGGTCACCGACGTTTCTTGCCGCATGGCCATGTGTTTTGGTGCCAGAAAAGATCTTTTGACAATAATCAAGACTTCAGGGTTGCGTCCAGACCACTTTCTGGGTCAGAAGTTTTGAATGAATTAGAAGGACATGATATTACATATGGCAAAATGTCTACAAAATTGCCGCTGCCGCATGGTTGGAAGAAGAGAAGCATTTTTTTTTAGTTGCCATACAGGAAAGATAATCTTTTGCGTCACAATCTTGAAGTTATGCATATCGAGAAAAATGTTTGTGACAACATACTTGGGACCTTATTAAATATTGGCATCAAGTCAAGAGATAATCTTAATGCTCGTCGGGACTTGCAACTGATAGGTATAAGGCAAGAGCTTCATCCAATCGAGCAAGGCCATCACAGGATTATATCCCCCCAATAAGGTTCACATTGGATAAGAATCAAAAGAAAATTATATTCAGGATACTAAAAAAGGTTAAGGTTCCAGATGGCTATGCTGCTAACATATCAAGATGTGTAGATATGAAGCAACTCAAAATCTCTAGACTGAAAAGTCACGATTGTCATATTCTAATGCATCAATTGGTCCCATTAGCGATAAAAAAAGTGTTGCCGAAGGAAATCAGTATTCCCATACTTGAGTTAAGTTCATTCTTCAGGCAGTTGTGTTCAAAAGTTTGTCGGGTACAGGACCTTGATCAATTGGAAAGAAGAGTTGCATTGACACTCTGCCAGTTGGAACGAAATTTTCCCCCATCATTTTTTGACGTGATGCTTCATTTGGTTATACATTTAGCAGCAGAGGTGAAAATGGGCGGGCCAGTCCAATATCGTTGGATGTATTTTGTTGAAAGGTACATAGAAGTTATTTGATTTTCTTTTATAGACCACATAAGTCCTCACTTTTATTTAAAAATAATTAAAATAAATTTGTAGGTTCTTACTTACTTTGAAGAGCTACATGCGAAATAGAAGTCAGCCGGAAGAATCTATAGCTGAGGGCTACATAGCTGAAGAATGCGCAACATTTTGCTCGAGATATTTTGATACTATTGAGACAAAACTTAATCGTTGAGCGAGGAATGATGATGAATGTGGGGCTGACCCGACAGTTTCTTCTAGTATTTTTCCAAGGATTGGTCGAGCACTAGATGAAGGGGAATTTTTCACAATGGATAACGATATGTTATCTAAGGCACATCAATATATATTAAATAACTGTGATGAGGTGAAGCCTTTCATCGAGTACGTTCTAATATAATATCTAGCGCTACAAAATTCATTTATGGAATGAATCATTTTTGCAACTTACTGTAGTACTATTATTTGCAGGAGACATCTTTCTCTAATGAACTGCCTATATCCTTGTGCTTCTCCTCGTTTCATCAAAAATAAACATAATGAAAAATTTCCTAGTTGGTTTGCAGAAGAAGTAAGTTATCCCCCAAAGATTTATTCATGTTGGGATTAATATTAAGAATTTTTTGTTCTTATAGAAAAAACAATTCAGCAATATATTTAATTTGTAGGTTTACCGGGAAGATAATGCTCATGAATTTGCTATTGATGAGGACTTAAAAGTTCTATCCTATTTTCCGAACAATGTTGCCAGAAGGTTTCAGGGTTTCTTAATAAATGGTTATGAATTTCACACCAAAAGTCTCGAAGAAAGAAGAAAGCGACAAAATAGTGGCATAATGGCAACAACAATAACACAAAGCTTTGCTAGTGCAATGGATAAGAATCCCATTAATGGTGATGTTAACTATTACGGTGTCATACAAGATATTATTGAGGTTGATTATTGGGTGGATAAAAAGATTGTGTTGTTCGGATGTGATTGGGTGTCCAATGGCAGAGGATTAAAACATGATGAACTTGGGTTTACATTAGTAAATTTTTCCAAGAGAATGAGAGATGATGAACCATTTATAATGGCATCTCAAGCGGAACAAGTATTTTACGTTGAAGATCCCACAGATGAAGGTTGGCATGTTATGGTAAAAACAGTACCAAGGGATTATTATAATATGAAGGACGAAGTATTAGGAGATAATGAAGATCCAATTTTAGAAAGTCAAGTACATTATCATATTTTTTATGCAATCAGGTATTTCCTTTTATTTTTGAGATAAGCTGAGTTTTTCTAGCATGATGATTTATTTTTTTATGCAATGTGTAGGACATTATCATTTTTTTTATGCAATCAGGTATGATGTTTTTTTATTGAAGTGAAACTGTAAAAGTTTTTACAAAGCATTATTTATCTCTTATTTTCCCTGCTTTCTCTCTCTCTCTCTCTCTCTCTCTTCCATTCATCATGTCTCATCTCCAGCTTGTTGCAAGCTTCACTACCTTTATAGAGTGGCTTACTTTCCTTACTGCCCAAGCCAACTTTGATCAAAACCAGCTAATCATAAAGGAGAGCAAAATAAATTTATGAATCAGAGAGAAAGAATCAGAGTTGCCACAACATTGCAGTAATTAATTACAAGAGATAGGAAGATTGAATTTTTTACATTTCAAAAAAAAAACTACATAGAATTAGAAGCTAGGGCAAGATATTTGACTTTCTAAGAATTAATCATTTCTTGATTTTAGTTAGTATTTTATCAACAATTTGGTAGACTATACAGTCCAATTCAGATCTATGTGGATAGGTTTGAAAAGGATACCTCATTACCCCAGCCCATGTACGTTGATATAGTATTAAAAGAGTTTTAGCATCAAAGGCACTAAAAGAGGTTACTTGTCTAAGATTCATTGCATCAGTCTTCTAAGATGATGTCTGCTAAGACACCTAAGGAGAGAGAAAAAATGAGATAGATCTATTATGCTTCGGTAGTGGGATCCATCATTCGATGCTTTGCACTTAGCTTGTTATTGATTATACCTTAGAGGTATCCAGTATATTTCGAGCAAAACCATGCAGAATAACATTGAAAAGCAATGGAGAACTCTCTCGAGTACTTAAGAAGGATGAGAGACATTTTATATGACAATGAAACCATATGATGGTATAAGGATACCTTTAATGGTGGTGCAGTAAGAAGGAAAGTATTCCTAGCTAGGTATTATAACCGGTATGTGACTAAGGCTTTGTGCTTTGCTACTTACTCTGCCTCTTATGACAGGATCGGATAAAGGAGTTTTTCATTCAATGGGAGTTGTTCCTGAGTTTGCCAGTTCCGCACAGGTATTGTGTGACAATACTAGGAGTGTTGCTCAAAGTTAAGGAACTAAGATCCCATTAAGATTATTGCTTTTCTTAAAAGGCGATATCACCTCATCGTTGGAAAGAGGTGATGACTGAAAGACATTGATGTAGATTAAACTTATTATCACTGTAGTAGATTCGATCACCACTGAAATTTGGTATATAGATACTAGGATGATTGGCTAAAGTGCAAGTGGGAGATTCAAAGGAATATTGCCCTTGAGCCAATCACATGTCGATGTGTTTAGGGACTATTCAAGGGTAATCAACTTAATGAGATAACTTTTTGATCATATGCTGCATCTTTATTCATAAATATTGTGACGAACCCCATGAACCCGGGCAAATGATTCCAAGGTCATGATGAGATTATGCCAGTGAGACTTGGAATCCATATGCCCATGTTCTAGATGTTCCTAGTCGTAGGATCACCAATTAGGGGATTAGTGATTTTGGATAGGCTAGCGCACTTGCTACATGCCCTATACGATAGGGGTAACTGATCTCATAGTTACCTATGAGCCTTCCTTAATGTAGTGCAGGTGCTCATTAGGGAGTGAGTTCACTTAACAAACCTGCATGAGGAACACAAAATGGAATCCATACATGAGTTTCAGTAGGATGTTCCTCGTGTGATAGTAGGTGCAAGCAGTCATTGGACCTAAGGTTATCATGGTTACCTTGTGAGTGATGACCCATTGCTTTGGTTCTATCCCTACATGGACCTAAGCGTCATGTGCCGGGTATTACTGGGCATGGGGAAGCATTCATGGAGGTAGGTGAGCAACCAACATGGAATCAGTTACTCCTAATAAGAGGAGATAATGTCCTATGTGTCCCTATAAGTACCGACTCGGGAATCTCTGGCCAAAGTAGACATGAAGGTCAGGAAGACGTTTTTGACATTTCATAATTGAGACGACATCTTGGTGGGTGGAATACATATGAATTGGTATTAGTGTTTGACACTTCTTCCATACCCCAATCGTATTCAAGAAATTGTAATTGAGTGACTTAGTTGCACGGTAACTAATCACCAAAGGATGTTGCTAGATTGAACCTCACACTATCGTGGTAGTCATGATACGTTGCTAGACAATAATCTTGACTTGCGAGTGGAGTCTCCCACGACTACACTATAGGATCCAACTCTCCGTTATGCACAACTCACTACTGGCTTACTGTGGGGCCCAATGGCGCACACACGACAGGTTAACCTCGTAACGGACCTTATGAGGTAAAGTCCGAATGCGGCCCTATATGTAGGCGAAATGGCGACACTAGAGGGGGGGTGAATAGTGTGTTTACTAAATAATTAGCCTAAATTCGATTTTAATCATTTCTTGATCAGTTTAGATAATTTGTAATTTAATGATTTGGTGCGAAAGCAGTAAATAATTAAGCAATTAAAAACAAACAATAACGCAATGCAAACACGTTAATTTATAGTGGTTCAGCCCCAATGCCTACTCCACTACCTAAGCACCCCGATTAGGATTTCCAAACTAGCTTTACTAGATTAATACTCGTTTCCCTTACACAGAGGACTTTGACTCGAAGAGTCTCACTCTCGACCTAAGGTACTTCCACACCTGGAAGTCTCGACCTTCTTATCGAGAGCACTCTTCCACCTCAACCCTAAGGGACAACTTGACAAATCCTAGTAACAACTAATTTTACATAAGTGGCTTTACACCTAACACCAAGTAACCACTTATACCCACATGACCTAACAGCCTAGGTCTTACAAACTCAACTTCAAAGAAACGATAAATTAACAGTTAAAAATACAAGTGAAAAGAGCTTAAGATAAAACCAAGATTATCTACTATTTTCCAAGCCTTGTTGCCTCCAACTCGCTAGTGAATGTGCTTTGAGTCGAAGCAGAGTTGAGCAGTAGTTGGCGCTTGAAGACGAACTCGATAGAAGAACAGAGCGCGCTGCAATCGATCTTTGGAAGGCTTAAATCCCTTCTTAAATGCTCAATAAAATCTTTAAGATTAAGGGAAGAAGTTTAAAAGAAGTAGATGAAGGTATATTTATGCCCTCACGAAGAAACGATAGCTCAACGGATAGTTTTCTATCCATTGCAGGCCGCCGGTCGATTGGTCGATCGATCGGCCAATCGATCGGTCATTTGATCAACGCTTTTTCTCTCTGGTACTGCATTCAGTCGACCAGTCGGTCGACCGACGCAAGATTCTTCGATCTCGCACTCAGTCAACCAGTCGGTCGACCGACGCGATCTTGCGTCTTCAGCAAACGTAGGTCGGTCAACTGGTTGGTCGACCGATAGAGCTACTGCCCATTTTGGGCTTTGATCGGTCGACTGAAGCAGCTGCTGTCTCTTCTCGGCATTGTTCGATCGACCGACCGGTCGACCGAAATGGCTGGTGCCATTTTCCTTACCCTATTCGATTAACCGCCCGGTCGACCGAATTTAGGTTGAATTTAATTTTTTAGCCGATTTTCTTCCGCGCTTTGTTTTTGGGTTCCAGCTTTCTACAAGCATCATCTTGGAGAGCTTTCCATGTGATCTTTGAGCTCGTCCAATGCGACTTTGGTGCACATGTTGATCTTCGAGAAATTCTGTGATGAACCCGAGCACGACGATCAATGTCCTTCCAATTTTTGATTTCTTTCTATATTTTCGATCGAGGACATTGAACCCTAATTGATATGGAACCTGAAATATGTTCTCAATGAAATCATTAGTCCCATGTTTGTTATCATCAAAACCGAGATTAAGACCGAGGTTGAAAACCTAAAGCCAACACTATATGTCTACTAGCATCGACATGCTGCAACTCGATCACGGATCTTTGAGCTCGTCCAATGCGACTTTGGTGCACACGTTGATCTTCGAGAAATTCCACGATGAACCCGAGTGCGACGATCAATGTCCTTCCGATTTCTGATTTCTTTTGATATTTTCGATCGAGGACATAGAACGCTGATGGATAAGGAACCTGAAATATATTCTCAATGAAATCATCAGTCCCATGTTTGTTATCATCAAAACCGAGATTAAGACTAAGGTTGAAAACCTAAAGCCGACATTATATGTCTACTAGCATGGACATGCTGCAACTCGATCACGGATCTCGTTTACGGACATGATAGGAAAGATGTTTCCTATAGGAACGAATGCACAAGAAAGAAGTTTCTCAGTAATCCTAAATTGTAGGGCATCCCTAAATTGTAGGGATTGGCATATGATAATAATTTATGTCGTTGATTAAATTTAATTATGAATTAAATATTTAATCAACTACTTGACCAAGAATGTATTTAATTATGAATTAAATATAATATGATTTTGAATCAAATATACATGGTAGGAGACTTAGTTTCTAACCATGAGCCTAACAAATTAATTGGGAATTAATTTATTTGGATAAATCCTCATTAATAAGAATTTGATTTATGGAGATAACTCATAAAATTAATAGATATATGATTTATGAGGATAAATCATAATTCTATTAATTAATAGAAAATCAAATTATTTAGATAAATCTCTTTCCTATTGTTTAGGGGATTGGTTTATTTAGATAATTATCATTCTTGTTTATAGGCTCTTAATTTATGGAGATAAATTAAAATTTATATTTAATTAGATTTAATTAATTTTTAATTAATTATGAAGCCAATAAAATATAAATTATTTTTGGAGGTAAATCCAAGAACTTTGAATTCTAGGGAGAGAGTTTTTAGGAGGCCAGGTCTACTCTTGTAGCCGCCCCTACTCTCTATATATAGTGGCCGAACACCCCATAGGGAGGAGTTGGTTAATTAGTTCTTCATCTTCTTGGAGAAGATTAAGGATTTGATTCTTTAGAGGCTTATTGAAGAGAAAGGCTCCAAAGAACTCCTCCTCCTCCCCATTGGTGGCCGACCATCTACATCCTCCTTCCCCGGTTATCGCGAAGCCAACTTGAAGGTGTTCTCTTCTTGGTTGTGCCACAATCTTCATCTTCTTGGAGGAGTCCACGAGGACAACGAGATATCTTCACCTCTTCTCTTTTGTTCCGATATTTTGTCATCCTCTCTCCTCTCCTCTTTGGTGCCTGGTTCTTGGTGGAAGGGCTGGCATTGCCTTGGTGGATTTTGGGATTGATAAAGCTTCTCCGTTGAGCCACAACGAGCCCCGGTGTTTGCTGCCCGTACTATTGTGAGGTACTTGGTGTGGACTATTGTTGGAGGACGTGCACGTGTGTGTCTCAAAATGGGGATAGGATCTGCCGTACATTCTTGGTTTGAGGTTTATCATCTCCTTCTTCTGCGATGTTGAATTCCTTATTATTGCTAAAGTAGATCGCTATTTTCGAGATGGTTTGAATTTTCCGCTACGTTTTTGAATCCCATCCCAACAAGAGGGGGGTGAATAGTATGTTAGATAAACTTTTTGTCTAATTTTGGTTTTATCGAATTCAATCGTTTCTTATAACTTCGGCAATACACTAATTCGAATAGCAAGTGGAAGCAATAAATAAGACAATTAAACATAACCAAGAAAGCAATGTGCTGAAATAAGTAAATATATAAATTAAGACGCAATCATAATAGGCAATGTAAACACGATCGATTTATAGTGGTTTGGCCCCAATGCCTACTCCACTACCTAAACACACCGCTTAGGATTTCCAAACTAGTGCTTGATTAATTAGTTTCCTTACAAAGAGGAATTTACACCGGAGAGTCTCCGCTCTCAAACTGAAGGCACTTCCACACCCGAAAGTATCCTGCCTTCCTATCAAGAGCACTCTCCTACCTCAACCTAAGGAAAACTCAACTAATCCTAGTCAACTACGTTTACACCGGTGGATTTAAGTCTTAACACCAAGGCAACCACCAACTCAATCAAACTAGAACTCTAGGTTTACACACTCAAGAAATACAATGAAATTAACAATAAAATACAACACTACATGGAGCAATAAATCAAAAAACAAATACTTAGCTCCAAAAGAAACTCCCTAGTCCTCTTGATGCCCAAAGATGATGAATTGATGAAGCTTCAAGGCAAGATCAAGAATGTGTGGATCAAGGCTAGGGTTTTTGCAAGATTGGCTCATTGAAAGCTTAGAAGATGTAAAAGATGTCTCATATAGGCTCAAAAGTTGCTAAGGAAGGCTCTCATGGCTTGTATTTATAAGACATGAAGAGAAGGCAAGCAAACAACCATCCCAACAGGCATTTTCCTGCCCGTTGGCGACGCCCGATCACTGGCCCGATCGACAGACCGAGCGACCGGCCCATCGATCGGAGCCCTTTGTGCTTTCTAGGCTCCTTTCGGTCGACTGGCCTATCGATCAACCGTAGAGTACCAAAACTCTACCTATTGTACCTGTACTCTACATTGAGTTTCAGCTGGGTTCTTTCTTCGATTCGGGTTTCAAATTACGGGTTTTGTTCTTTAAGGGTCTTTGCATCATACTGAGGATTTTACAATTTATATAGAGACCCTAAACTTAGACTCTATCTTCATGATGAGTCCGAGCGCAACGACCAATGTCCTTTCGATTTTTTGATTTCTTTGATATTTTAGATCGCGGACGTCGAGCGCTAACCAACTTGGAACCTGAAAGTATTTCGTAATGAAAATATTAGTTTCATGTTTGTTATCATCAAAACCAAGATTAACAACAAGGTTGAAAACCTTTGGCCAACAATGTTCGAACATAAGATTTTTGGATCGGGAATCTGTCACAATACATCTATATACAAAAGAATTCACAATAATATATTTTGTATGGAATTGTGAATGGGAGTCATGTGAAGTCGGGACATCGAGCAATCTTGTTGTCCATACTCATGGTGAATCTTCTAGTGTCGTTGTTTCTTCTTTCAATCCACCCGATCCTTATAGAACAATGATTCTAGATAGTCTTGGTAGTCAATTCCATTTAAATGATAATATTGAGTTAGTTACTGAGACGTCAATGCCATCAAATACTTTGACAGTTCAAGTCACTGAAGAACAACCTGTGATACAGATTGAATTGCTGAATAAGGAGGCTGTAGAATTTTATGAGATGTTGAAAGCTGTCAATGAACCTTTGTATGGTAATTTTCCTAAATATACAAGATTTTCGGCAATGACGCAACTCCTAAACATCAAGTCCGATTGTAATATAAGCGGGGTTACATTTGATTGGATTACAAGCTTTATCAATGGAATGCTACCTCCAGATAACAAGTTTGAGCCAACTTTTTATCAGCAGGGAACATCATGACTTGTAGCATGTTATAACTGTTATTTTGTTAATGGATATATATTTCACACACTTGAATATTCATCTACAAAGAAGACAATGAATGTCGGGGTCTGCGTCAAAGGGACAACGTATGTTGAATGTGATGTTGACTTTTACGAACTGTTGGAAGAAGTCATAAAATTACAATTATTCGAATGGAAATCAGTTGCCCTTTTTAAATGTCATTGGTTCGATACAAGCTATAGGGGTATGAGAGTTCATACAAAGTATAAACTTGTCGAGGTCAATTACAAATTGAAATTGGCTTCAATGAGCCATTTATATTGGCATCTCAAGCTGAACAAGTATATTATATGCAGTATCCATCTCGAAAGAAATATAGGGCAAATTGGTATGTAATCTGTAAGACTAAAGCCAGAGGAAAAATTGACCCGGTAACTGGAGAGAATGAGCCGACAAATGACATCTATCCAGAAGAGGATCCTTCCAAAATTGAGCGAGTTAATCTAATACTCAAGGATGATAACACAAAGTTAGTTCAATTGGAAGTACAATATGTTGATGATGACGATAATGAAGTTGAGGAAGGATAGAATGATGATAAGAGAGAAGAAGAAGAATTTAAAGATTTCGATACAATAGATCAAGAATAAGAGTATTACACCGATGATGATAATGACGATGATGAATAATTGTAAATGTGAAGTATATCTTCAATTATTAAATCTATCTATTAATATATTATATGTAATCTAATTATACTCATATTTGACAGCTATGATTCGAGAAGTGCGTGCCCGAGGAGGCATTCCTCGGAGCACTACACCCTCACCATTGCCACCTGCCACCCTTGTATCCATCATCCCTTGTCTACACACACCATCCCCCAGGCTTTAGCCACCATCGACCCTTCGTCGAGACCCATCGATATCCCCTCACATGTACCCAATGTCCTTTCGCTGACACCTACTATTCCCCCACCTCCGTCCACCATCCCCCAACTTTCAGCCACCATCTCCGCACTTGATCCTGGCACTAGCCATCCACCTGATCTGACCACCATCCCTTCAGCCAATCCAAGCACATGGACATAAAGACGTAGGCCACGAGGGCCTAATATAATTCTCCCTCCGCCACCCGAGGGAGAGTCACATTGACTAGTTAGTGTGCATGAAAGAAGATAAGTAGATGCACTAATTATTCCTTATAATTTATTTATAATTCAATACATCATAATATAGAATTGTACTATATTTGGTGAGGGATTGAGCAAGAGGACGATCTAACGATTTATGCATAGGGCATGGCCTACATGGTCTCTCGTGCCCCGTGAGCACACGGATTTATTATGGCGAGAGTTCTCGGTACATATATTTATTAAATTAATGTTATTGTTAGATATCAATAGGTAATAATAAATTTATTTTTTTTGCAGGCTCATTATACATGGTTGGAGGACGAGACCACTTTTGTAGAGAGTGCATGGGAGCGTGTTGCTCGCACTCGTTACAACGGGCTACTTCAGTAGGCCCATAAAATTGTGAAGAGACAGCTAGGGGTCACACAAATTGGGGAGACTCAGGTATACGGCCCCGAGTGGATTCCTAGACCCGTGTGGGACCAGCTCATTGAGCGATGGGCCACGCTTGAGTGGCAGGAGGTCTCTCGGACTGCGTCGAGAAATCGCATGTCCAGGGGGGACGGTATGGGGGCACGCCACACTGGTGTCTCCGTGTCTTTTGTGGTGCGTGAGCGTCATATGATATGTATAATTTCCTTACTTTTAATTAAATTATATATTGTGAACAATGACACTAATGTATTTGTTTTCTAATGTTAGACACGGGTGGCGAAGGATGGCACCGTCCAACGCCCCTCGCTGATGGAGGAGTTTGAGCACACTCACCGTCGACGACATTGGGTGGAGGAGTACATCGATAGCGGGGCCGCGATCATCGTTACAAGTATTTATATCTATTCGATTTATGTAATTTTTATTATTATTATATATATATATATAGTATTTAAAATATAAAAGTGTGTAGGAGACATACACGAGGACCGAGATCGAGCGCAAAGGAACGTCACAGGGTGACTTTGACCCTGTAACATGGGTCGAGGCTGTAGGTGGCTGGGAGCACGGACAAGTTTATTGCTTTTAGACAGTGTCCATGCATGAGCCGTGTTAGGGCCACTTGGGGCACCGACCCCTCCCGTTGCAGGTGAGCGGCCCTCGACATCCCATACGCAGGACCATAGTCGGATACCGAACTTGAAGTTCGAGATTACACAGTGGAGACAGGCAATGGAGGAGTAGAGATGGATGAATGACAAGTTGAGATAGATGATGGATGCGCAAAGACAAATGATGGGGAACATATAGGCGCTCCTAACTTAGATTTCGTCTCACTCCGGCAATCATATACCGATGAGGTTCAAGCCGTCCTCGTCGACCCAATCGACGCTCCCAACCCTATCGCTGTCGACTGCACCGCCTCCACCGTAGCCATGAGATATATTTTGGTTTATTGTATTTTGATACTTGTCAGACTCAGTTTGAGGCTTAGATACTTGTTTGTTGTTTACATACTTTAGATTTGATATTTTGATACTTGTTTGCCTCCGTTTGAGGCTTATAGTTGTTTATATACTCGATAGCTATCTATATACTTTAGATTTGATATTTTGATACTTGTTTGCCTCCATTTGAGGCCTATAGTTGTTTATATAGTTTAGTTTTGATATTTGATACTTGTTTGCCTCCATTTAAGGCTTAGATTGATGATACTTAAGTAAATCTTGTATGGTTGGTTGTACTTATATTTGTATGATGTTTTGTGGTTGTAAATTGTGATTGTAAATTATGGTTATAAATAGACTATATCGTGAGAATGTTGTTGTATACATGAATTTTGAAAATTTTGATTTTTTTTCAATTATAGGATATAACGTCAGCGACGGCTTACCCACAGGTGACACTCACTAGGCAGTCGCTGAAACTGTATCGTAATTGGCTGATGGCTTCGGTAGCACCAAATATCACGATTGCTAATAATAACACCGACGACTCTAAGCTACGGCAGATAGTTTAATTTTAATGACAACCGCCTAGGCCATCACTGATGTGTTTAAATTAGCGACAGCGCGTGCTATCGCTGATAATTACTTGGGACGGCCTCCCCCTACTGTCACAAATTATCAGAGACGCACACATGAGCAACGACTTTTTGCCACGGCGCGAGCCGTCCATGATAGTCATCACCGACGGTTATGCAACGGCACGAGCCATTGGTGACAGCGACAAATCTAGTAGTGGAGCACCATTCAGGGCAAGAGGCTACCTGGGAGGTAGAACGAGATATGAGGGTAAACTACCCCTTTCTAGTTGAGGATTTGATAAGTCTCTAATAGCTTTTGCTAAAATTCGAGGATGAATTTTCCTTAAGGGGGGAAGATTGTAATACTCGCAATTTTAATGAAAATTTTATCTCTTGTTTTAGCGGGATATTCCGGAGGCGCGTCGGAGTGGGTCGAGCAAATCGTCAAAAGGTGTTGGCTGAAGGTTTTCAACCTTGGGAATAAGCTAGGTTTTGATGATAACAAATATGGAACTAATGATTTCATGGAGAATTATTTTCAGGTTCCATATCGATTAACACACGATATTTATGATCAAAAATATCGGAGAAATTAGAAAATCGGAAGGACGTTGATCAACGCGCTCATATTCATCGGAAAGATTGAGTCTAGGTTTAGGGTGTCTAGATGCAAAGACACCTACGGAACCGAACTAGTAATCCAAAACCTGAACCAAAGAAAGAACCCAACTGATACTAAATGAGAAAGTATAGGTACTATAGCCAAGTACCGGTACTTTGCGGCTGATCGACTGACGATCGACTGCCAAGGGTTCTAAAGCCACCGAAGGCCTTCGGTAGATGACCGGTCACTTGGGCGGTCGACTGGCCATCGACCGACCACTGATCGGGCGGCGCCAACGGATAGAAAATCGCCCGTTGGGACGAGGTGTCTTGGCCTCTCTCTTCGTGGCTTATAAATACAATCCATGAGAGCCTTCCTTACCAACCCTTGAGCCTATTGAGACATCTTTTACACCCTTTAAACCTTCATTGCACCACTTCTTTTGTGAAACCCTAGTTTGATATCTCAACTCCTTGATATATAGCCTTCAAGCTTCGTCGATTCATCATGTTAAGGCATCAAGAGGACTAGGGAGTTTCTGTTGGAGCTAAGTATTTGTTGATTGATTTATTTGCTCCATTGTTTGTGTACATTATTGTTACTTACATTGAATTTGAGGTTGTGAAAACCTAGGTTGATAGCTCTTGTATGGTTGGTGGTTGCCTTGGTGTTAGGGCTTAATTCCAACAGTGTAAATGTAGTTTGCTATGATTAGTTGAGTTGTTCTTAAGGTTGAGGTGGGAGAGTGCTCTCGGTAGGAAGGAGGGATACTTCCACGTGTGGAAGTGCCTTCGGTTTAAGAGCAGAGATTTTCCGATGTAAATTCATCATTGTAAGGAAACTAATTAATCTAGTTAAACTAGTTTGGAAATCCTAAGTGGGGTGCTTAGGTAGTGGAGTAGACATTGGGGCCGAACCACTATAAATCTATTTGTGTTAGCATTGCATTCTTGTTCTTGTTTTATTGTCTTATTTATTGCTTCCACTTGCTATTCGAATTGGTGTATTGTCTACGTTATAAGAAATGATTAAAACCGATAAATCAAATTTAGGCAACAAGGTTAGATAACACACTATTCACCCCCCCCCTCTAGTGTAGGCCATTTCACCACCATTTGGTATCAGAGAGCGTGGGTCATAGATTGAGATTTTACCATCTCCTCTACATCTAGTCTTGATCTGAAAATAGCACTAGAGTTGGTAGCGTGTATACCACCTAGGTTCGGTGAGTCTAACTTTGGTCTTTGGAAGAGTAGAATATATACATTCCTAAAGACACAACATTTAGATGTGTTTAACATGGAAAATATTCGATATATTGAACCTAAGGAAAACATGAATGCTTGGACCAAAGAACAAATTAATATGTTTTAGTTAAATGTTAAAGCTACGAATTGCATATTTTGTTCATTGGAAAATTGCATCTTCGAAAAGGTCATGCGTTGCACTTCCACATTTGATATTTAGGCTAGTTTAAACATGCTATATGATTATGCCAAGAACGAAGAGATTGGCACTTCTAATGAAGGTAGTGATGACAATGGTCATTCACCTACCCCTAATCTTGCTTTTGATGCCCATGGCTCTTCTAGTCAAAGGAGTAGCTCCAAGAGCCGAAAAAGGAAGGTAGTGTGTCATGCATGCAAGGAAAAGGGGCACGTGAAGAAAAATTGCCCTTCCATGAAGAACAAGGCAAGGAAGAGGTCAAATGCTTCCACATCATCATCTCACTCAAGTGAAGCATCCTCTTGCAATGGCTATGAAGCTAATTCAAAAGACTCCCTCATGAATGCTAATGATGAGGTACACTTTTCTTATACTCATGATAACAATAATGGTAGTATCAACTCATCCAGTTCTCATGACATGCTTTATGATGATGAATGTAAAAACATGTTTGCCTTGCTTGTTAAAAAAGATAAAGAAAACAAAAAATTGAAGAAAGAAAACTTAGTCTTAGATCTCACTTACATTATGTAAAATTAAAAAACGAGAAGCTAAAAATTAGTGTCTCTAATCCATGTCATGATGTTTTAAGTATTGACACTAAGGATTTGAAAAACAAAAATGACATTTTAAAGAACGAAAATAGCATGTTGAAAACTCAATTGCATGCTATTCATAAATCCATGAACGACTTAAAAAATAAGGTTATTTTTCTAAATAAGAAAGTTAATAATTTATCTAGTAATTCATCCTCTTAGCAAGCATGCTCATGCACATCATCATCTTTATGTCAAGCATTCTAACATTAAACCTCACGAAAAGATTAATGGTCATTGCTTTTGTTGTGGTATCTTCGGCCACACGATTTATGATTGTGCTTTTAAAAGAAATCCAAGTGTTGTCATTTGTCATTTGATAAGAAAAGACACTTTGGATTCCTAGGCTAACTCACCCCCATGGACCCAAAGCCATTTGGGTACCAAAGGTTTCTTGTTCTTTTGTAAGGGGAGCTACCACACAAGGTTGAAAGAATTGAACATGCTGAACATAACATGCTGAGAATTTAGGATGCTATTGATACAATTCAGCATGCTGCATTGTTGGGTATTCCTCATTTCATTGAGTTACAAACTTTATTTACAACATTAGAGTGTCAGTTTATTATCTTGCATTGAGTTACAAACTTGGTATTCCTCATTTAATTGCCTCATTGTTTCTTTTGTTTTTACATGCAGGTAAAAAGGATGAAGTGCAAGGATCAGCATTTTGGAAAAAATTATCTTATGTATATTTGAAACTTTGAATCTTTGAAACAATATAAATATTTGAATAGCACAATGTATTTCGAAATTACTTGTATACAATGGTTTCTTATGTGTGTGGATTTTAATGATGTGTGATTTCAAAAATTATTTTTAAGATTTCGTGTGAATTATCAAATTACTTATATGTGATTTCATGATTTAAGGATTGATCAGGTACACAATAATGAGCAATTGGTAGATTATGTTGGTAATTCTAACGGATATACCAACAAAAATTATTTGTTGGTCATACCAACGCTAGCGGATATTGTTGGTATTACCGATAGATATGTATCCGTTGGTATTATCAACAGATATATCCGTTGGTATTACCAACAGATATATTTCTGTTGGTAATATTGGCAGATATTTATCCGTTGGTAATACCAACAGAAACATATCTGTCGGTAATACCAACGAATATGTCTCCGTCGGTATTACAAATAAAATAAAATATCTGATAGTAATACTGACAAATTAATTAAAATCTGTCGGTATTACCGAGGAGCCTTTTACCGATAGATACTCCATCGGTAACAATATTACCGACGAATTTGGTCCATTGGTGACACCCTGTTTTCTTGTAGTGTTGGCAGCTCCATCCAATGGGCATTTTTTTGCCCGATGGGGACACTCGGTCGCATGCCAGTCGATCGTCGATTGACGAACTGTTCGACCGCGGCAATCTACCGCTTTTGGGCACACTTCGATCGACCGAATTGGCTACTGCCAATTTTTGGCTTCATTCGATCGACCGACCGGTCGACCAAACCTGGGCTAAGCCTATTTCTTCGAGTTTTCTTCTTGCGCGCCTCGCTTCCGGGTTCTGTTACAAAGTCTTGACTTGGATAATATTACAATTTGGCTTGGGATATATACCTAGAGACATATTACATGAATTCTATTTCTAACTCTAGATTTTCTACTCGATCTATGACGGAGCCATTTTTGTCGGTTCTTATTTTTCTCCGAACGAACTTCCCACGCATATTGTAACCTCAACCTGAGATCAAACACTTGATGAACTCATTAGAATAAGTTTGTTATCATCAAAATCAAGATGATGATCAAGGTTGAAAACCATAGGCCAACACATTGGTATTCACATGATTGTGGTATTCATTCCACATTCAGTTTGCATAGGTTGGTAGGCTTCAGAGTACGGACGTGTACTCTGGCCAAATTTTGGGGTGTGATAGATGTTCTTTAATATAATATTAAGAAAAATGTAAGTTACACAAAAATAGTTAATGCTATTGTTAAAATCAGATATAAAGAAAAACTGCACCAATTATGATTAAATAATATGATTAAGTTAGAAGACTAAATCTTAAAAATTCAACATGTAAATATATGCATATGAAAAATTTAATAAAATATCTATAATAATTATAATAATATATATTCTAGATTGGCAAATGTACGTTAATCCATGTTTGAACGATGATAATAGTCCCTTATGTCATTATGTGTGCATACTTTGCTTCAAAGTCTATCATTTATTGTGTTTATACAAAAATTAGATTTCATAAATTTCAACTGAAAGCCTATAAAACACGTTCCTCGTATTAAAGGCTTGTTTTGCGTTAACACGACTATTCTATATTTATATTACCCAAATAGAAGGATAATAAGTCACTGAAAATAGAAATAATCTTTTGACTAAAACACTTGATCAACATGGATGCAAGGAGCTTTTTTCTAAGACTATTCACTATTTTTTTCTTCTTATCTATGTCATTGATTTCATCTCCAATAGTTGCGACTACTGAGATCGCTTCTACATCACCACTCTCGATATGATTTCAAAAATGTTTTTGATTTTGATTTTCGATCTCTTCGGACCTTGGTGGCTTAAAACGGGCCTGAGGGACCTTACGGTTCTAACCCGTAGGTTCATTGTAACATTTCGATTTTCAACCAATAGGATGGGTTGGAGATCTTACTTTTCAAAAATTTATATTTTGAAATCTCTCGATTCATTTCGGACTCATGATAATTTACCTTGAAACGGATTTCAAACTATTTAACAAAGTGAACTCTGAAAATGATACTTGATTTTTCTCTTTGCTATTTGGTTTGGTTGCTTTCTAGTAGCTTTAGTTTCATTAAATCTACTAATGAAGTCTACTTATAAATTGAGAATGTTAATGAAAAGCTATGCTATCATGAAGAAAATTGGAAAGTAAATGAAAAGTTTGGGAAAAATTTTCTAGAATGATGTATGATTTTGTTTTTGCAAAAATCATATTATAATACTTGAATATTCATGCATTAATGATGTCTCTATACTCATGATTAATTTTGCATGATAGATCTATGAAATTTCATTAGTAGGTAAAATTTTGATACTTAGGCAATTTCATGATGCTGATATTGAATAAAATTGGACTACGATAAAATTCCTTATTAGAGACCTCATTTTGAATAAATAATTGTAAATATGTTTAGATACACATATGACATAATTCTAGGTGTTCAAACTTGAAAATTCATATGTAGATGAACAAATTCATTACTAGATCACTTTAGAGGACTTAAACTTGAAAAAGTTTGACCCAAGTCAACAAATCGACTTGGACACTTCATTTTAAGTCCAAACTTCATAAACATGTTTAGGAATAGGTAATGATAACATGCCAACGTTCAAATTTTCAATTTGTAAGCGTAATGAGGCATTTTCTATCACGTCCCAAAAACCAAGTCATGCGATCGACCGGACTGGGGACAAGCACCCCGAAGCCTAGACCACATAACCACATCATGCATGTGAAATATCAACTCAGATTAACACAAACACAAATATTCAATTATAGAAGGTAGCAATCCACATACTAGACCAAATGCATAAAGCTACATAACTAAGGTTCAAGTGTTAATACTATACAAGGTTCACATGCTCGAAAACAAACTACATGACTCGACCAAGACTCGACTACACCAACGGGTTTCACAAGATCGCCACCAGAGTCTGCCGCCACCAACCGCGCCATACGTCAATGATCACTCTACAAAACAAGGCCAAGAAAAGAATAGTGAGTTCAAAAGAACTCAGTGAGTGGCCGTTCGGCCATCACCAAGCTAAACCACATGAATAAATACATTAAATAATTGATTGCTCATTCAACTGATATGAAACATAACAATGATTTCCATTAGTCATCTCGTGCGCTACATGCACCACTCGGCCCGATCCGGCCCAAATGAACCAACCTCAAAATAGTCGCCTACAACTCGTAGGTTGCTCACTAGGCTGGCCACCCTAGCGAACTCCCTGCCTCGGTCTCACTGAGCTAGGAAGGACCTTTAGTATCAGTGCCCAAAACATGGTCGGGAAAGGCCCTCTGAATAATGCCACTCGGGTCAGTCGTCGACGTGACTCACCAACGTATATCTCGACCATGAATCAACTCGTGTGCACTGCACACCACTCGGCCATCACATGTACATCCACAAACATGCCCACTAAGTGGACTAATTTACATATCTATAAAGAGGTGGATTACTCGAGTAGATACGACATAATGTACATTTCTCAGTGCTCGCTCGGTAGCACCCGCTCGGCCACCACTCTGCCCAATTTATTATTCACCGCCATATCACCCACCGTTAACACCTCAATAGTTTACCTTACCATTTTCTATTCAATGGAATTTAACATCCGTGGCAGGTCGTCATGTAGCGAAAATACCAACGTTCTGTCGAATAGTTTCCGCACGACGTACCTTTCCGCCACCGCCATTTCTCGTTCGAAATCTCATCCGAACTCGCAAAAATTCCCAAACAAAGTAAAGGGATGCCATATCTGCCATATCTCATATTTCTATTTTACCCAAGCATCGTGGAAATTTGAGCCTGTAAGCCGAAATTTCAGCCCACTATAGCGTGACATTCCCTCATTTTCATCCGAGAGCATATACTCTCTCGCGAGGGTGGAAATAACCAATTAACCTGATGTTCTTTTAGGTTCAACTAATAACATCCATGACAACCCACGAGGTGACATCCCGGACTCGCAACTCGACCAATTCAACAAGCAAGCCGTAAATTTCAGCCTACTTTACCAGTCCAGTTACAACACGTACACAATTGAACATCACTCGATATGGTACTCACAATTCATACAATATCTTGTACATAAAGATCGATATACTACACTGGCAGTTTACAGCATGTATAAAATGAATCTAGCGCGTATAGAAATAACTTCGGCATGTATATCTTACCACAACATCAATTTCAGCCTAACTTATCATACTATGAAAAATTCAGATTAAAGCGTATGATATACTCCACAAATTTTCATATGAATGTATGCTAAGTGTTCATCAAACCATGTCATCTACGCATATAATTTCAGCATTTCAGTGTACTCACAATCTCAAGAATATAAGCTAGAACATGAACATTGGACTTGCTTGGCCTACAAATTGTGTTACTATTATCAAAATGTGTATGGTGCACTTTTGGAAGTCTTCAGAATCGATCAAGATAAAGATGTCAATTGTGAGAGCACCAAATATTTTCATGCTTAATGATAAATGTGATACCATGGGAAATGGTCATCATGGATCAGCATAAACCAGCATGAACAATGATTCCTTATGAATTTTCCATTTTTCCATAATTTTTTCTTATCTTGGATGTAATTTCTTATTAACCTGCCACCTTCTTGATTTATATTGCAACAATACTTTTTTAAAAGCAGTACCATAATCAAATATCTCATGTATGTTTCTTTGACCAAACAACACGGTCTTCCAAAAGTTATGCACTTTCTTAACCCAAATACAAAGATCAAATGTATTGACACCTGAAACATCCAAGTTCAATAGAACAATAGAAGTGCTCAAGGGCCAAAGCAGAGAAGCCCGAAAGGTCTTCGCACATGCATCCGAACAACAAGAATTTCTCCATTAAACAAAGTCCAGATTGGTCACAGTAAAAATAAGAACTCCAGCACTAAATCCAACAACTAAATAAAGCCCCGAATATTTATATATACACCACACAAACCAAACAAACAATAAAACCAGTTCATCCTCACCAAGATCATTCTAATATGCGTCCCACATTCAAATAGAAAAAACGACACGCAATCAAAACGGGGAAACAAAATGGAGGGGGAAAAATAAATAGCGGCACCAGATTTGACTTCCACTAGAGCCAAGATCGACCCATTCTCGAGAGAGAAATCAACATACTCAAACATAAACCTTCAATAAAATCACAGATTCTGTAAATCTATCACGAGGAAGAAACCCAATCTAACCACTCACTTGGGGAGGGAATCAAGGAGAAGAAGACGATGACGACGCCTCGCGATGACGGCAACCGGCGACGGCGAAGATCTGATCACAAGGGAGTAGCCCCTCCTCCCTCTTGTCTTGGGCGACGTTTGGCTCTTCCTAGAGCAGTCCCGTCGACCAAGGCCACATATGGAATTATATTATTTTTTTGAAATTTACCTATTTGCCCCTCTTGACTTAAGTGAACCATATATCGGTCTATACTCGTCCGAATCGAGTTCCAATCGGACCCCCGGACTCGACTCGAGTCCAACTCACATCAAATCTCCAAACCAACTTAAGTAACATAATTTTACTCACGCATGAGGTTTGTATTTTAATTTGCGCCTTCCAAAGATTTACTCGGCCTCCTCCGACGCACATCTCGGCTTTGCCGTGGAAGCCAAAATAAATTAGTTAAAATTTTAAATTTTAATTATTTTTTTCGCGGGCATTACATTTTCTATTTTCAATGAGTCATTCAAATTTTGTAGATCTATATTTTTCTTTTCTAAGAAATTTTTATCATTTTCTAGAAGTTCAACCTTCATTCTTGACTCATTACAAGAAAGCAAAACATCATCATTATCTTGTTCTAGCATTTTACTTTCCTTTTTAAGTGCCTAGAATCTTTTTCTAACACTACTAAATTCTTCATACATATGCTCAATTTCATTTTCTAATTCTACTTGTGTAAAGATATTACCACCTATAGTAATAGTGGGTACCTCAATATCCTTCATCATGAAACAAAGGTTTGCATTCTCCCTTGAACTTTCTTCCCCACTTGAAGGTGGTGATGACTCGCTTACATCCCAAGTAGCCATTAGTGCTTTCTTCTTCATCCTTTTTCCTTTATTTGTCTTTGTGGATGATGAGGAGGTGAGCTTGGTCTTAGGACAATCGCTCTCCAAGTGTCCGGGATTGTTGCATTGGAAGCACATGATTCTATTTTTGCCCTTCTTCTTCTTGAGAGGCTTTCCCATTAGCTCCATCAACATCCGTCCGAGATGAATCATATCTTCGTGGTGCTCTGATCCTTCATTCTCCGATGATGATGATGATGATGATGATGTCCTATCACCAAATGATGCTTTTAAGACAATATTCTTGCCTTTGGGGGCATCTTCCTCATCGGTCATGAGGGAACCAATGAGTTCGGTGATCTTCATGGTGCCAAGACTCTTGGCCTCCATGATAGCAACCCCCTTTGGCTCCCATGCTTTGGGAAGTGATCGAAGAAACTTCCTCACTTTTTCTTCCTCTTGTATGACCCTTCCAAGGTTAGTTAAAGCATTGACAATATTTTGAAAATGGGTATACATTTGATCTATGTTCTCATGAGTATGCATTTTAAAGAGTTCATAATCATGCATAAGCAAATTTATTTTGGACTCTTTAACTTGGGAAGTTCCCTCATGGGTAGTTTCTAAAACTTGCCAAATATCAAAAACAGATTTACAACATGATATTCTATTGAACTCATTTATAGATAAACCATAATGTAATGCATTCACTGCTTTGGCAATTGAATTAAACAATTTAATCTCTTCTCGAGACCAATCATCCTTGTTCGTGGAGGGTAGCTCATAATTAACATGAATAGTTCTCCAAGCATCTAATCCTAGGGATTGCCAGAAAATACTCATCCTAGTTTTCCAATAGGGATAATTGTTTCCATCAAAAAGAGGTGGTGCATGAGTTGAAAACCCTTGACCTAGTGTGATACTAGAATCCATAAGTGTAGGTTAGATGGTTAAACCTATTTCGACAATCTTGCTGTCATACTAATTCTTGAGTGACTACCCACACTAGAAAGGGGGGTTGAATAGTGTTGGTTTAATTTTAACTTCAATTCAATTTTTTTTTAAATCAATTTCAACTTTAACCGAAACTAAGTGCAACTAAATGATATTCGTTAGCAAGTATGAAAAGCAATTATAAGCAATCAAACAAGGCAATGCAAACACAAGAGATTATAGTGGTTCGGCCAACACCGCCTACTCTACTATCTTGGCTCCCCACCATGGATTTCTAACCAACTCCTTTATAGATAATGTGTTTCCCTTTGAATACAACCGAGGACTCACTTCTCAACTATTTGAGAATGCTTCACACCTATTCTCCTAGGCAAAATACAATTCTACAAATGAAACCCTAAGTTATTTAACCTAGCACACCTAACAAGCTAACAATGGAAACCTAGTTTAGTAACAAGAAAAATAACAACAAATGAGCTAATAATTAAACCACACAAGTGAGCTCTCTTGCAAAGTCTTCAAAGCCTCCAACTCGTGAAGATGTAGAGCTCGAAGTGAAGCCGGAGATGAGGCAAAAAGAATGCTTCGAGTTGATGAACGATCGTCGAAGCTTGCGCGATGAAATCCACTTGGGATGGCTCAAGAACACTCTAGAAGATCTTCAATGAATGGCTAAGAGGCTCTTAGAAGGCTGCTGAGGGGTATTTATAACCCCTCACTTGGCAGCTCCACCCAACGGGCATTTTTTTGCCCGATGGGGACTCCCGGTCACTTGTCGACCGATCGTTGATCGACCGACTGATCGACCGCCCAAGCAACCACGGTAATCTGCCACGTTTGGGCACACTTCGGTCGACCAATTTGGCTACTGCCAATTTTTGGCTTCATTCGGTCCACCAAACCTGGGCTAAGAGTATTTCTTGGAGTTTTCTTCTTGCGCGCTTCGCTTCCGGGTTCTGTTACCAAGTCTTGACTTGGATAATATTAGAATTAGGCTTGGGATATATACCTAGAGACATATTACATGAATTCTATTTATAACTCTAGATTTTCTACTCGATCTATGACGGAGACATTTTTGTCGATTCTTGTTTTTCACCGAATGAACTTTCCACGCATATCGTAACCTCAACCTGAGATCAAACACTTGATGAACTCATTAGAATAAGTTTGTTATCATCAAAATCAAGATGATGACCAAGGTTGAAAACCTTAGGCCAACACATTGGTATTCACATGATTGTGGTATTCATTCCACATTCAGTTTGCATAGGTTGGTAGGCTTCGGAGTACGGACGTGTACTCCGACCGAATTTTGGGGTGTGATAGATGTTCTTTAATAATAATATTAAGAATAATGTAAGTTACACAAAAATAGTTAATGCTATTTTTTATATCATATATAAATAAAAACCGCACCAATTATGATTAAATAATATGATTAATTTAGAAGACTAAATCTTAAAATTTTGACATTTAAATATATGCATATGAAAACTTTAATAAAATATCTATAATAATTATAATAACATATATTCTAGATTGGCTAATGTATGTTAATCCATGTTTGAACGATGATATTATTCCCTTATGTTATTATGTGTGCATACTTTGCTTCAAAGTATATCATTTATTGTGTTTATACAAAAATTAGATTTCATAAATTTCAACTGAAAGCCTATAAAACACGTTCCAATTATGATGTTCTTTATACTCCGGCCGGTCACGTGACCGTGGATTTTGGGGCGTGATAGATGTTCTTTAATAATAATATTAAGAATAATGCAAGTTACACAAAAGTAGTTAATGCTATTATTCAAATCATATATAAAGAAAAACTACACCAATTATGATTAAATAATATGATTAAGTTAGAAGACTAAATCTTAAAAATTCAACATGTAAATATATGCATATGAAAAATTTAATAAAATATCTATAATAATATAATAACATATATTCTAGATTGGCAAATGTGTGTTAATCCATGTTTGAACAGTGGTATTATTCCCTTATCTTATTATGTGTGCATACTTTGCTTCAAAGTCTATCATTTATTGTGTTTGTACAAAAATTAGATTTCATAAATTTTAACTGAAAGCCTATAAAACACTTTCCTGGTATTATAGGCTTGCTTTGCGTTAACACAACTATTCTATATTTATATTACCCAAATAGAGGGATATTGAGTCATTGAAAATAGAAATAATCTTTTGACTAAAACACTTGATCAACATGGATGCAAGGAGCCTTTTTCTAAGTCTATTAACTATTCTTTTCTTCTTATCTATGTCACTCATTTCATCTCCAGTAGTAGCGACTTGTGAGATCGCTCCTACATCACCAACAAATTATGATGAGTTGATTTTACAAATTCCCGATTATGAGATGGATGTCCAGAGACATTAATCCATTCTTCAGGACGAAAAAAACATAACCTGTAACGTGATGATCAATCATAGATATCAAACAGTATCAAAAAAATCTCAACAACCAATATTTATTCTACACAATTCAGAGATATCAGATAGTACCAAAAAATTTCAATTGGAAAAAATCACATAAGCAATAGTTGACTTCATTCCCTCTTAATGTAGTGAATTATTTTCTGTGGGGCTAATAAAGAACAAGCTAAAGATAAACAAATAAAATAAATTCAATGGCCGATTCAGTAACTCCTATTTCGAAATCTCATCATATCCTACATGAAATTAAAGCTTCATAAATTATAATTAAGTAGTTTATCTTGATTGGAGAGGTAGCCCCGCAAACCCAACAAGCATGGGGCATAGGAGCTGCTCTCACCTAGCACAAAGAATATCAGCATAAATTTGAATATAACATGCAAACATAAAAAGAGAATAAATGAATGGACAATAATATTTTAAAATTTGTAGCAATATTCAAAGTTTAAGAACATACCAAAAATAAATGGTAATCAACATAAATGTCCACCTGGGTAACATTAAAAGAGATAACATACTAGATCTTTCAGAGATGTAAAAGATACGTCTTTCTAAAGAAATAAAAAATTAGGAAATTAAGAAAGTTTTGTTGAGCAGTTCAAAATAGTTAAAAACACTTTACCCAAAATGTACACATCATTGAATTCAATAGTTCGTACTTTAAAATGTAAAGGTTTTGCATTGGGTGCATCTCCAATTTCAGACTTCTCCTGCAAAAGTCATCAAGTAAAAAAAAAAGAAAATGGATCAATAACAAGAATGTAACCTGCAATAAATGGCACATTGCTCCAGAATATTAGATGGAAAAGTGAACAAATACTTATGTGTGAGTAGCTGCATCAAGTAAGACCAGATGACATACAAGTGATCTTCATAATTATCAAATTAGCACAATGAACATTGTCCCATAATCACAATAAGCACTCTTCAATTGAAAAAAAAAAAACTACAATAAAATAGTCCATGTGCAAAGAAATATTTTGTTGCCACCCAATGATTATACATAATTCCTTGCTCTGCAGAATCAAACATATGGTTAGAGAGTTTTACTAGCTAATTGATTTAGAACTCTAATAATTGATATTAAATAAGCACCTAAAATTTTAAAATGAATGAATGAAAGAAAAAAAAGAGAGAGAGAGAGAGAAAAAAAGTAGCCATCATGCTTTACATCGCAGTTAGTGGTATCTTCAAGAATATTAAGTAGAAAACCTACTCAACTGCAATAGAATAGTGTTGTCAGTCTCAAGTTACACCTTTGGAAATAAAAAAACAAGCCAAGTAACTTGACTTCCACAACAGATAGCACTATAATAGGAGACAAATGTACCTCGAGCAATTCAAACATTGCTTTAATATCTATAAGGCACTGCCTTGTCTCTCGATACACACTTCAAAGGAAATTTAGAGGCAAAGAAAGCTGGAAGAGAAGCCCATTAACCATAACCTGAAAAGAAATAGAAAATATGAACTATTAGAATAAATTGTCTAGAGAGAACATATGTGAGTGAAACAAGTGATATAGAAAAAAGAACTTAAAATCAGATCCTAAATATGTAGATGTTCAAATTCAAAGAGAAAAGAATTAGTTATAGGAACATAAAAGGCATTAAAAACTGTAGCTGATCATTAGTCAACTCTGGAACTACATATTTATTGTTACTATTAGCACCGTAAGCATGAAATAGAATCGGACTAATAATTAGATTTTGATGAAGAGATCAACAAGTCTCCTTAGTCTCAAGCTTCCCAATTTCTATTCTCTAGAGTTAGTGTTGAGTGCTTATTCAGTTAGTGGGAGGAAGAGAACAGAGAGTGTCAGAAGGAGACTTAGAGAAGTAATAGGTTTTGTATGCCTTTTAGAAGATAAGGCCTCCAAGGAAAATAAGTGGCATACAATTTGGTTTAGATTAGTTACAATCAAAACTTAGAAGAAACAATAAATTCAGGACTAGTCAATCAAAACTTAGAAGAAACAACAAATTCAGGTTTATGGTCTGTGCATACTAGTGAAGTGCATAAGTTGCTTGTCCAAGAGGGGGATGCTAGAATACAAGACATAAATTGAGTTCGCCATGTAAAATAATCGTGACCCACTATTAAAGTTACTTCAATTATACCCTTATTTTATTAAAAAGTCTTATGCCCTTTTATTTGAGAAAGGATGCAATTTCAAATATAGGAGTGTAATTTCAAATGAAGGGGTATGTGGCTTTTTAAAAGGGTGCAATAAGTGGATATGTGTCTTTTGAAGAGTTATTCCTTCATTCTATAAATATCATCTTCTTTGATGGAAAGAAGATGTAAGTTTTTTGTGAAAATAAGTGAAGGCAAGAGGGTCTCTAGTTTACAAGTGAAGTTTGTGATTCCCATTAATTCCAAACATTGTGGTCTTGGATAGACTACAAAAAGTTTCTACACATGTTGGTGCTTGGACGCACGGTATCATACTATGGCCAGAGGTATGTTCTTGGTGTTCTTCCACATTTAATTATTAATGTAGTATTTCCTACATTTGGTATCAGAGCATTAAGATCTCTGGTCTAGTTATTTATGAAATTTCGCATTTGGTGCTACTGCTTGTCCTGTAGCCGGAGCCACGAATCATAGCCATGATGGGTGGCATGCATGCATGCATACGGCATTGTTGTCCATGTGTGCATCTGGGGATGCTCTTCTAGTGAGGTCGACGTACTTGACGACGTGGTCGATGTCTTCTTCTCACAATCAACATTCTGGTGCAGTCTATTTGGTGGACATAAAGCCGACGGCTAATTGTCCATGAGGAGAGGCTGCTTGTGTCAATATGCACACAGAGAAGAGTCAAGGACGAGCGGCTTCAGCGTAAGAGAAGATCTTCTTGTTGGCCTAAGGTTTTCAACCTTGGTCTTAATCTTGGTGTTGATGATAACAAACATGGAACTAATGAATTCATGGAGAAATATTTTCAGGTTCTAAGTCGGTTAGCGCATGACATCCCCGATCGAAAAAATCGAAAAAATTAGAAAAATAGGAGAAAAAAGACAAGTATAGGTTGGGTCTCAACCTTACATATGCTTACTCACGGCCATGACTGAATAACCAATCAAATAATTCTCGTTAGGATTGTTCTTCTTTCATGCAGTAGGTTGGTTGATGACGAAAATGTTTTATCATCTAAAGCTCTCAGCTAAGTCAAAGTTGGTCCTCTAAAGTTCTCAGCTTACGTCCAAGAAATCTTTACAGAGTAGTCATCAATATCCATGCTAAGTAAAAAAGAGGGGGCAATCAGCGTACTAGGAATTGTTGTCTAGATAACCAAGGAGAAAAATAAGATTGAATGATCTTATAGTCATGTCTATCATGAAATTTGGGTAAATAGCTGAAAGGTTGAGACTACACCTTTAATTGAGAAGGTCCATGCTATGCAAGCTAAATTTTAGTAGGACATCTCATTTTAGGTGTGGAATATGTTCCGAAGATCTTGATTTCAGTTCTTTAATATCAAACACATGTTTATCTCTTTCTTGATTACTTTCTCTAATCAATAGCATCATCACAACATCCTTTAAATTGTGTTTATTTCTGTGTATCGGGAACTGTTGCTTGTTTTCTTCTATATATTCTTGATTATATAGTTTAGAGTTAGATTAAGAAAACGGAAGCAATTGAGTAACTAGGCAATAGACACACAGGTTTATTGTGTGTGAAGAATGTGATCAGGTTTAGTTCTGAAATGTTTAAATTTATATTTATTGAGTTATGTTTTAAAGTTTAAACCTATGTTTATTGAAAAAGAAACAAAATTTAATGTTATATATTGGTCGACATCACTAATCACATTATATATGTAGATGTCGCGAGCCCCAGACTATCGTTCTAGGGCTCATCGAGCAAGACTAGCTTCGCCGCCGCCGTCCCCCGAGATAGCTCCGAACCCTACCACCACAACCACCACCACCACCACCACCAGCCGAGACATCAGGACCTTCAACGTCTGCAGTTCCACCACCACCACCATCGGCCTCAGAGGCTCAAAGTCGTCGCAGGCCTCGTGGGCCTAATCGGGGGCTTATGTACCACCATAATCGTGGGCCTCAGACGGTCTAAAGTAAGTATGAAAGTTTATTTATTATACTTGTTAATTAATTATTGCTACTTATGTTATTATACTTGAGTTGTAGATTCGAGCAGGACGATGTTGCACGTAGTATCACTGCTATTATCAAGAGCTTCTTCTGGGAGCCGTGGCGTTCATGGACCCATGTCTTGGATCATAATCGAGATTTATTATGGTCCGAATTCGAGGTACGTAGTTTATTAATTTTTGATATTGTAACTAATTAATACGTGGACTCAAATGTTATTATGTTTGTTGGATTTTATACCATGAAGTATCAAAATATTTTGATACTATAGCAAAGCCCACGCTAATATTTCTATTTAATTCAACTGTGTATTAACTGAATCATGAACTGTAATTAAGTGGATTCTTTGTTTTCTTTTCATTCTATTTCATGTACCTTTCTACTGAGTGGTAGTGGGAACTGAGTTCCAAATAGAAGTTGACATGGTACAGAATCATTGAGGAATTTAGAGGGTTTAGAAAGCATAGGTTGATAGGGTCAATCCTAGTACACTGATAAAATTGCTTTACTGTAATTTAGCGTATGTATTATTTTAACGTGGCTTCTTTTATCTAAAGCTTTACTATAATTTATAATGGAGCAGTACATTTCACCTTCTTGTAATGAAGGTGGCTTGCTGCTTCCCTTGTTAGGAGGGGAAGCTGTGATTGGAAAAAAAAGAGAGACAAGGAAGAACAGGGCCCATTCTAGCCAACAATTTTCTTTGGTCTACCAAACACAAAGAGGGACACCACTTGCTTTACTCTTGCCTCTTTAATCATATGCACATTGGACCCAAACTTTGAAGTTTCATTCAACTGGAAGGGGTTTCATCATTGCAGCATCCACTGCTTTATTTACCATGTGCTCTTGTAGACCCACCAAGAGGATCAAGTTCATAGATGAACAAATTATGTTGGCCTTCTTACAAGTTACAAGGAATTCTCTTGATAACTAGCAATACATGCTTGTAAATATTTTATAACAATCCCTACTATATTTTTTCTTAATCCATTTCAGCAACAATCCTACTACTTCTGTTTGATATCTGTTCACAGCCCACACTAATGTGTTGTATTAGAGCTGAGAACTTTTATATATGAGAACTCTTGCCAATGTATATTTCTAGCATCTACTTTTGCTCACTACAAGAAATACTACATTTCCTGGGGGCCGCGACCCCGATTAAAACTAGCCAAGGCCCCCAATAAAACCTTTTAGTGAGGGCCTCCCTGCCCCCAAATGTCATCAAGAAATCCGACCTTTACCGAAGGTTAGCGAGTGGCCCCCGTAAAATATATCTTTTCCGAGGGGCCGCGGCACCCGGGAAATATATCTTTCCTGGGTCCGCGGCCCCCGGGAAAAGTATCTTTTGTCGAGAGCCGACATCCTCAGGAATGATACTACATTACGCAAAACATTAAGAAAGTCTAATTGCGAAGGAAAATAGTGAACTAACTTAAAACACTTCATTTTGTTCATTCATCTAACAATAGAACACTAGTTTCTTGAAACAGGCTCAAAGATTTGAAACACCGAATGAACATAAATAAGCTAGGAAAGAATCATGAGATGCCAAGTATATTAATGTCACGTCCCGACTCAGGGTACGCGTGACCGGCCAGGGTACGAGTCAGTACCCCGAAGCTTACCCTATGCACTGACCAACAATTCCTAGAACAATAACCACAATAACATCAAGTCGAAAACAAAAGCAAGAATACCAACTTTATTAACTGTTCGAAATCAGTTTAATCAGACCATGTTCAAAATCATCACAAGTTTTAAATAATATCCAAAGGTTTTCCAAATAAAACATCAAAAAGTTTTTACAGAAATAATATAGTGCATACATGATACACCAACTCTATTAGACACGACTACGACTAACAACTGCCAGCTATGAGATCTGCACCCATGCCTGCTCTGCAGCACACCATGCCACCAAGCCGTACCTCACTGGTCGGGCTCTACAAAACAACAATAAAGGAAACCGAGAGTTCACGAGGAACTCAGTGAGCAGTTCTTTCGAACCTCCACTCAAAACCTCGGCAATAACATATATAAGGAATTTATATAAAATCACATCCCAGAAGTAATAAGTTTGCCAATACAGAGGAATGGATGAACCGGCCTCTCGGGCCCATATCCATGATAATAGCTCGGCCAATAATGGCCTAAAATATATATGGAAGGTTCAATTCTTCCTTCTACGTAACCCGGCCGGTCGGCCTACTCAAACCAGCCCCTACGAGTTTCTCAATTAGGAACCTTTATAATTCGGATCCGTCAAGTAGGATGGCCACTAGCTTCAGAGATCCTCCAGGTTAGGGATAGCTAGTCCCACCCACTCGGGTCTACCAGGATGGCCAATAGCTTCAGAGATCCTCCAGGTTAGGGATAGCTAGTCCCACCCACTCGGGTCTACCGTCAGCGTGGCCCACTGACGAAATCTCAAGACCCTCCGCCACTCGGGTCTAACACCTAGCGGGCCCGCTGGTGTAATCTCAAGACCCTATAAACCGCTGAGTCATGTGATAGCCATTCGGCTAATGACACTTCTCAGTAGACCATCTGAACCACAACCAGAACCCGGTTGTGCAAGTTTTCCTATATTTTGTTTTCCGGGCATTGCCCATGTCCGACGCTACTCCTAGGGTCATATTGTTTCCCTAGGTAGAACCTAGTAAGTGTATATTTTATCTAGGTTAAATGTCACCACTAGATATCTAAACCATTCTTTCAAGATTGATCGAACTTGCCGACTATAGAAGATCACTCGGCTTACCATTGTCAACGGCAGTTACCAAATTTAATCATGAGTAACAACATCATGAGGAAACCGAATTAAAGAGGTAAATAATTCATTGATTAAACCAATAAGGAACATGCAATAAACATAGCAACAATTTAACATGATATAAGAAATTTAATGAAACCTTTCCTTGGATGCATGTACCATAACCATCATGTCCATATGGGCATTAGCAAGAACATTTCCATACTCATGAGAATGTAGATTAAAATTGCTATCAATTAACAAGAAGAACAACAAACATATAATTTAAATTGAACCTAACATTAAGCATGAAAGTGAGAATTTAGACGACATAACGTGAGATCCAGTGAATCGATTTGAATAGCCCCAAATTCCATCCCCTTTCCACGGCTCGGCCGACTCAAGTAAGGTAATAACCTGCTAGGCTGAACCCCCCTAGGGGTGGTAAACATGATTGCGGCGTCAACACGAATATCGATCCAAATGTCTAAAACATATCGAACACAAGACAATATGCGGGTTGCAAGACGAGCGAGGAAATTGGGGAAAATTTTGGCATGACCTTTCCCCTTTTTCCTCTACTCGGCCAGCCCTCAAAAATGAGAAATCAACATGTTTTAAAACACAAGATCACAGTATAAACAACAATTAAAGTTCTAACAAGAACAAAATCGTCGATCGGCAACACTCGCGAAGGAAAACCTGATTCCAAAACTTGTAGGGCCGGCCACCCGCTTCCCATCAAAAACTACACTAACCACTCACCTTGATCGGATCATGATGAAGCCTTGATGAAGACGAGCTTCAATCTCCTTGAGCGTCGACGTGAACTTGACGCCGATAAGTTCTCCCCTCTCTTCCTCTCTCTCCCTTTTGCTCGGGCTGTGTGCTACTCTCTCCTTGAGCCGCACGGCTGGCTTGGGTGAGGGGTTTTATCTCCCCTCATCCAATGACTCATTTACCCCTCATTCACTTACTCACCCCTCTATGCGACTCCACCTAACCCGGTTCGAGTCCCGACTCTATCCGCGGACTAAACTCATACCAAACTTGAGTCAAACAATATGTTCATCCACTCAAACACTAACACTTTGATATGACATAAATAAATTTTACCTGCTATTCGAGGCGATCACGCTACTCGACCCGGCTAGCTCCTGACTCGATGGGCTGCACCATGAGAAATTTTATATTAGGAAACCCCGGGTATTACAACCTTCCCCCCTTAAGGGAAATTCGTCCTCGGATTTTGTTGGGTTACAAGGACTTACCGACTCTTCAAACAAGGAAGGATAGCGCTCTCTCATGTCCCGCTCTACCTCCCAAGTGGCCTCTTGCCCGGAGTGGTGCTCCCACCTAACTTTTACCAAGGGAATCTCCTTGGACCTCAGCTTCCTGATCTGCCTGCCAAGTATCTCCACTGGCCTCTCCTCAAACGAGTCTGCCATGTCCACCACAACCACAATCGGCTCTATCACATGGGATTCATCCTTCACATACCTCCAGAGCATCGACACATGGAAAACTAGATGAACTCTGCTCAGACGAGGAGGCAAGGCTAGTTCGTAAGCCACCATTCCCCTTTGCTTGAGAATAGGGAAAGGCCCAATGAACCTAGGGCTCAACTTTCCTTTCTTCCCAAATCGGAGCACCCCTTTCATAAGAGTAATCTTGAGGAATACCATGTCGCCCTTAGCAAACTCCAACTCTCTGGCTTTCTTATCGGTATACATTTTCTGGCGACTCTGAGCCGCCAACAACCTTTCTTTTATCAACTGCACCTTCTTCACCGCCTCCTCAACCAAGTCCGGACCAACCAGGAGAGTCTCTCCTATCTCAAACCGGCCCACAGGAGACCTATACTGCCGCCCGTATAATGCCTCAAAGGGAGCCATGCCAATGCTACTGCGATAACTATTGTTGTAGGCGAACTCAATCAACTGCAGGTGTTTCTCCTAACTGCCTGCTAGGTCCAAAACATAGGCCCTCAGTATATCTTCCAAGGTTTGGATGGTTCTCTCAGACTGTCCGTCTGTCTGCGGATGGAAAGCCGTGTTGAAACGCACTTAAGTGCCCAAGGCATCTTGGAAGGACTGCCAAAACCGGGCTGTGAACTGGGTACCTCGATCTGATATGATCATCACTAGGGGTACCATGGTAAGCCATAATCCTGTCTAGAAATAGTCGGGCGTACTGTTCCGCATAAAAGGAAGTCTTCAATGGAATGAAGTGCGCAGTCTTGGTCAACCAGTCCACTACCACCCAAATGGAGTCAAAGTCGCCTTTTGACTTAGGCAACCCGGTCACCAGGTCCATGGTGATTTTCTCCCACTTCCACTCAAGCACTTCGAGGTTTTACAGCAGTCCCTCGAGCTTCAGATGTTCAGCCTTTACCTGATGGCAGACCAGACATTTGGATACAAACTCTCCTACCTCTCTTTTCATGCCCTTCCACTAGTAGTGCTGCCTTAAATCTCGGTACATTTTTGTGGCCCTTGGATGCATTGTATAAGTGGAACGATGAACCTCACTCCAGGACTTGTCTGCGCACCACTGCCATATCTGGCACCTCAATTCGATCTTTGAACCACAGCACACCCTCTCTGTCCAATCTGAACCCATTCTCTGCATCGCCTCTCTGCTCCAAGTCCTTCGTCAGCGCACAAAAGGCGTCCTCTCACTGCGCGGCACGCAACATACCCACCAGTGTAGATTGTACCCGCAGGTGTGCCACCAGGGAAACTAAAGCTAACACTGTCAAGGTTGTACCCCCATCCAGGCACAACTCCAGCTCTCGAGGTAAAGGCCTCTGCTTGATTTCCAGATGAGCCAAACTGCCCATGGATTTTCTGCTTAGAGTGTCTGCTACCACATTGGCTTTCCCCGGGTGGTACATAATGGTGCAGTCATAATCTTTTAGGAGCTCCAGCCACCTCCTCTGCCTGAGGTTCAACTCCTTTTGGGTAAGCAAGTACTACTCTTGTGATCCGTATAGATCTCGCAAGTCTCCCCGTACAGATAGTGCTGCCAGAACTTCAGTGCAAAAACCATCGCCGCTAGCTCTAGGTCATGCGTCGGATAGTTCTTTTCATAAACCTTCAGTTGACGGGACGCATAAGCTATGACTCTACCAAACTGCATCAAAACGCAGCCTAGGCCAACCCGAGAGGCATCACAGTAAACCACAAACCCTCCTGAGCCGGAAGGTACGGCCAATACGGGTGCCGACGTCAAGCATTCCTTGAGCTTCTGAAAGCTCGCCTCACACTTGCCATCCCAATCAAATTTGACCTTTTTCTGGGTCAACCGAGTCAAAGGGGCTGCAATCCTGGAGATCTTCTCTACGAACTTTTGATAGTACCCGGCCAACCCAAGAAAACTACAGACCTCAGTTACGTTGGTTGGCCGCCTCAAGTTCTGCACCACCTCCACCTTTGCAGGGTAAACCCTTATCCCTTCCTTGGACACCACATGGCCCAAGAACCCCACACTTTCCAACTAGAATTTACACTTGGAGAATTTAGCAAATAACCGGTGCTCTCTAAGGGTTTCCAGGATCATCCTCAAGTGTTCGGAGTGTTCCTCCTCACTCTTGGAGTATACCAAGATGTCGTCAATGAAGACAATCACAAAACCATCTAGGTACTCCTTGAATACCCTGTTCATCATGTCGATGAAGGCAGCAAGTGCATTGGTCAGGCCAAAAGACATCATTAGGAACTCGTAGTGTCCATAGCGAGTCCTGAAGGCTGTTATAGGTACATCGCAGTCTCGGATTCTCAGCCGGTGGTATCCGGACCTTAAGTCTATCTTCGAAAACCATCGTGCACCCTGCAGTTGGACAAATAAATCGTCTATCCTCAACAATGGATAACGATTCTTAACTGTCACCTTGCTCAGCTGCCTATAGTCGATGCACATGCACATCGACCCATCCTTCTTCTTCACGAAGAGTACCGGGGCACCCCACGGTGAGACACTCGGCCAGATGAAACCTAGGTCCACCATCTCCTGCAGTTGCACTTTCAGCTCCCTGAGTTTGGCTGGCGCCATCCTATAGGGTGGGATGGAGATCGACTTTACCCTGGGCTGCAGATTAATGTAGAAATCCACTTCCCTCCTGGGCGGCAATCCCGGCAGCTCCTCGGGAAATACATCGGCGAACTCGCAGACTACCTGAGTACCACTGATATCCCCTGCCGCATCTCCCTATTCCTCTGCCACAGATACAAAGGCTATAAAGGATTGGCACCCCCCCTGAAGTAGTTTACTAGCCTTAAGGGTTGAGATGACCCCAACCGGCTCGCTTCTTTCCTCTCCTTATAAGGTGAACTGTGGCAACCCGAGCTTGTTGAACATGACTATCTTAGCCCTATACTCCAGCAACGCAAAGTGCTCTGCCAGCCAATCCATGCCGAGAAAGACATCAAGTTCAAGCGTGGGCAGGAGTGTCAAATCTGCCCCCAACGCATGGCCGCAGATGATCACTTCGTAGTCTTGAAAAATTGATTTGGCTAAGATTGCCTCACCCGTAGGCGTTGATACTAGAAATGGCCCATCGAGTAAAGAAGGTGCTGCAGGTAACTCAGCCGCAAATTTGGCAGACACAAATTTGGCAGCCGCAAGAATGGTGATTTCAAAAGAACTCAGTGAGTGGTCGTTCGGCCATCACCAAGCTAAACCACATGAAAAAATACATTAAATAATTTAATGCTCATTCAACTGATATGAAACATAACAATGATTTGCATTAGTCATCTCGTGCGCTACATGCACCACTCGGCCCGATCCGGCCCAAATGAACCAACCTCAAAATAATCGCCTACAACTCGCAGGTTGCTCACTAGGCTGGCCACCCTAGCGAACTCCCTGCCTCGGGCTCACTGAGCTAGGAAGGACCTCTAGTATCAGTGCCCAAAACTCGGTCGGGAAAGGCCCTCCGAATAATGCCACTCGGGTCAGTCGTCGGCGTGGCTCACCGACGTATATCTCGACCCTGAATCAACTCGTGCGCACTGAACACCACTCGGCCATCACATGTACATCCACAAACATGCCCACTAAGTGGACTAATTTACATATCTATAAAGAGGTGGATTACTCGAGTAGATACGACATAATGTACATTTCTCAGTGCTCGCTTAGTAGCACCCGCTCGGCCACCACTCTGCCCAATTCATTATTCACCGCCATATCACCCAACGTTAACACCTCAACAGTTTACCTTACCATTTTCTATTCAATGGAATTTAACATCCGTGGCAGGTCATCATGTAGCGAAAATGCCAACATACTGTCGAATAGTTTCCGCACGACGTACCTTCCCGCCACCGCCATTTCTCGTTCGAAATCTCATCCGAACTCGCAAAAATTCCCAAACAAAGTAAAGGGATGCTATATCTGCCATATCTCAAATTTCTAGTTTACGCAAGCATCGTGCAAATTTTAGCCCAGTATAGTGTGACTTTCCTTCATTTTCATCCGAGAGCTTATACTCTCTCGCGAGGGTGGAAATAACCAATTAACCTGATGTTCTTTTAGGTTCAGCTAATAACATCCACGACAAGCCACAAGGTGACATCCCGGACTCGCAACTCGACCAATTCAACAAGCAAGCCATAAATTTCAGCCTACTTAACCAGTCCGGTTACAACACGTACACAATTGAACATCACTCGATATGGTACTCACAATTCATATAATATCTTGTACATAAAGATCGATATACTACACTGGCAGTTTACAGCATGTATAAAATGAATCTAGCGCGTATAGAAATAACTTCGGCATGTATATCTTACCACAACATCAATTTCAACCTAACTTATCATACTATGAAAAATTCAGATTAAAGAGTATGATATACTCCACAAATTTTCATATGAATGTATGCTAAGTGTTCATCAAACCATGTCATCTACGCATATAATTTCAGCATTTCAGTGTACTCACAATCTTAAGAATATAAGCCAGAACATGAACATTGGACTTGCTTGGCCTACAAATTGTGTTACTATTATCAAAATGTGTATGTTGTACATTTGGAAGTCTTCATAATCGATCAAGATAAAGATGTCAATTGTGAGAGCACCAAATATTTTCATGCTTAATGATAAATGTAATACCATGGGAAATGGTCATCATGGATCAGCATAAACAAGCATGAACAATGATTCCTTATGAATTTTCCATTTTTCCATAATTTTTATTATCTTGGATGTAATTTCTTATTAACCTGCCACCTTCTTGATTTATATTGCAACAATACTTTTTTAAAAGTAGTACCATAATCAAATATCTCATGTATGTTTCTTTGACCAAACATCACGGTCTTCCAAAACTTATGCACTTTCTTAACCCAAATACAAAGATCAAATGTATTGACACCTGAAACATCCAAGTTCAATAGAACAATAGAAGTGCTCAAGGGCCAAAGCAGAGAAGCCCGGAAGGGTTTCACACATGCATCCGAACAACACGAATTTCTCCATTAAACAAAGTCCAGATTGGTCACAGTAAAAATAAGAACTCCAGCACTAAATGCGACAACTAAATAAAGCCCCCAATATTTATATATACACCACACAAACCAAACAAACAACAAAACCAGTTCATCCTCGCCAAGATCATTCTAATATGAGTCCCACATTCAAATAGCAAAAACGACAAGCAATCAAAAAGGGGAAACAAAATGGAGGGGGAAAATAAATAGCGGCACCTGATTTGACTTCCACTAGAGCCAAGATCGACCCTTTCCCGAGAGAGAAATCAACATACTCAAACATAAACCCTCGAAAAAATCGCAGATTCTATAAATCTATCACGAGGAAGAAACCCAATCTAACCACTCACTTGGAGAGGGAATCAAGGAGAAGAAGACGATGACGACGCCTCGCGATGACGGCAACCGGCGACGGCGAAGATCCGATCACAAGGGAGTAGCGCCTCCTCCCTCTTGTCTTGGGCGACGTTTGGCTCTTCCTAGAGCAGTCCCGTCGACCAAGGCCACATATGCAATTATATTATTTTTTTTGAAATTTACCTATTTGCCCCTCTTGACTTAAGTGAACCATATATTGGTCTATACTTGTCCAAATCGAGTTCCAATCGGACCCCCGGACTCGACTCAAATCCAACTCACATCAAATCTCCAAACCAACTTAAGTAACATAATTTTACTCGCGCATAAGGTTTGTATTTTAATTTGCGCCTTCCAACGATTTACTCGGCCTCCTCCGACGCACATCTCGGATTTGCCGTGGAAGCCAAAATAAATTAGTTAAAAATTTAAATTTTAATTATTTTTTTCGCGGGCATTACATTTTCTATTTTCAATGAGTCATTCAAATTTTGTAGATCTATATTTTTCTTTTCTAAGGAATTTTTATCATTTTCTAGAAGTTCAACCTTCATTCTTGACTCATTACAAGAAAGCAAAAGATCATCATTATCTTGTTCTAGCTTTTTATTTTCCTTTTTAAGTGTCTAGAATCTTTTTCTAACACTACTAAATTCTTCATACATATGCTCAATTTCATTTTCTAATTCTACTTGTGTAAAGATATTACCACCTATAGTAATAGTGGGTGCCTCATTATCCTTGATCATGAAACAAAGGTTTGCATTCTCCCTTGAGCTTTCTTCCCCACTTGAAGGTGGTGATGACTCGCTTACATTGCAAGTAGCCATTAGTGCTTTCTTCTTCATCCTTTTTCTTTTATCTATCTTTGAGGATGATGAGGAGGTGAGCTTGGTCTTAGGACAATCGCACTCCAAGTGTCCGGGCTTGTTGCATTGGAAGCACATGATTCTATTTTTGCCCTTCTTCTTCTTGAGAGGCTTTCCCATTAGCTCCATAAACATCCGTCTGAGATGAATCATATCTTCGTGGTACTCGGATCCTTTATTCTCCGATGATGATGATGTCCTATCACCAAATGATGCTTTTAAGGCAATATTCTTGCCTTTGGGGGCATCTTCCTCATCGGTCATGAGGGAACCAATGAGTTCGGTGATCTTCATGGTGCCAAGATTCGTGGCCTCCATGATAGCAACCCCCTTTGGCTCCCATGCTTTGGGAAGTGATCGAAGAAACTTCCTCACTTTTTCTTATTCTCGTATGACCCTTCCAAGGTTAGTTAAAGCATTTGAAATGGGCATACATTTGATCTATGTTCTCATGAGTCTGCATTTTAAAGAGTTCATAGTCATGCATAAGCAAATTTATTTTGGACTCTTTAACTTGGGAAGTTCCCTCATGGGTAATTTCTAAAACTTGCCAAATATCAAAAACAGATTTACAACATGATATTCTATTGAACTCATTTATAGATAAACCATAATGTAATGCATTCACTGCTTTGGCAATTGAATTAAACAATTTAATCTCTTCTCGAGACCAATCATCCATGTTCTTGGAGGGTAGCTCAAAATTAACATGAATAGTTCTCCAAGCATCTAATCCTAGGGATTGCCAGAAAATACTCATCCTAGTTTTTCAATAGGGATAATTGTTTCCATCAAAAAGAGGTGGTGCATGAGTTGAAAACCCTTGACCTAGCGTGATACTAGAATCCATAAGTCTAGGTTACATGGTTAGACCTATTCCGACAATCTTGCTCTCATACTATGTGTTGAGTGAATACCCACACTAGAAAGGGGGGTTGAATAGTGTTGGTTTAATTTTAACTTTAATTCATTTTTTTAAAAATCAATTTCAACTTCAACCGAAACTAAGTGCAACCAAATGATATTCGTTAGCAAGTATGAAAAGCAATTATAAGCAATCAAACAAGGCAATGCAAACACAAGAGATTATAGTGGTTCGGCCAATACCGCCTACTCTACTATCTTGGCTCCCCACAATGGATTTCTAACCAACTCCTTTATAGATAATTTGTTTCCCTTTGAATACAACCGAGGACTCGCTTCTCAACTCTTTGAGAATGCTTCACACCTATTCTCCTAGGCAAAACACAATTCTACAAAGGAAACCCTAAGTCATTTAATCTAGCACACCTAGCAAGGTAACAATGGAAACCTAGTTTAGTAACAAGAAAAATAACAACAAATGAGCTAATAATTAAACCACACAAGTGAGCTCTCTTGCAAAGTCTTCAAAGCCTCCAACTCGTGAAGATGTAGAGCTCGAAGTGAAGCCGGAGATGAGGCAAAAAGAATGCTTCGAGTTGATGAACGATCGTCGAAGCTTGCACGATGAAATCCACTTGGGATGGCTCAAGAACACTCTAGGAGATCTTCAATGAATGGCTAAGAGTCTCCTAGAAGGCTGCTAAGGGGTATTTTTAACCCCTCACTTGGCAGCTCCACCCAACGGGCATTTTTTTGCCCGATGGGGACTCCCGGTCACATGTCGGTCGATCGTCGATCGACCGACTGATCGACCGCCCAAGCAACCACGGTAATCTGCCACGTTTGGGCACACTTCGGTCGACCAAATTGGCTACTGCCAATTTTTGGCTTCATTCGGTCCACCAAACCTCGGCTAAGTCTATTGCTTGGAGTTTTCTTCTTGCACGCTTCGCTTCCGGGTTCTGTTACCAAGTCTTGACTTGGATAATATTAGAATTAGGCTTGGGATATATACCTAGAGACATGTTACATGAATTCTATTTCTAACTCTAGATTTTCTACTCGATCTATGACGGAGACATTTTTGTCGATTCTTGTTTTTCACCGAATGAACTTCCCACGCATATCGTAACCTCAACCTGATATCAAACACTTGATGAACTCATTAGAATAAATTTGTTATCATCAAAATCAAGATGATGACCAAGGTTGAAAACCTTAGGCCAACACATTGGTATTCACATGATTGTGGTATTCATTCCGCATTCAGTTTGCATAGGTTGGTAGGCTTCGGAGTACGGACGTGTACTCCGGTCGAATTTTGGGGTGTGATAGATGTTCTTTAATAATAATATTATGTGGTTTGTTCTTTCATGGAATACAAAATTTGCTATTATGTGCATAACACTCATGTTATCAGAGTATAAAGTCATTGGATTCTTCACCACAATATTGATTTCATTCAACAATCTGATGACCCAAATTATCTCAGCAGTTGCACCAAACAAAGCTCTTGATCCACTTTCTGCACTTGACCTACAAAGTGTGCTTTGTTTTTTGCACTTCCAGATAACTAATGTTGTAGCAAACTTCACCAAATAACTAGATACTTATCTGCAAGTCATTCCACAACTTCCCCAATTAGCATCACTATATCCTGTCACCGAATAAGGATTATCTATAGGGTAAAAGAGGCCCAAACCATGTTCATTTTTCAAATATTTTAATATCCTTATTGCTGCCATGAAATGTAATACCCGCAAAATTTATTAAACTTGTTTTGAGCAAGTTTGATCGAGTTAAGTGATGACGGGCAAATTGGTAATTTGTGCAAAAAATAAATAATTAGAGTCACCTGAGGCATACGGCTCCAAGGAAGAGACGCATGCTACCCAAGGAGATGAGAGGGCGAGGGATGATCCAGAGAAGAAATCGGCCGGAGATCGGAGCCTTGCCGGATAGGATTCGACGTGGGACTTCTTCATCATCTTCCTTGTCCTTAATCCAATTCTAGGTTAATTTTGGATATGTGTTAGTGCAAATTTCTGAACCTGGGTGCAGTAGTTTTCTTTGGATAGGAAAGAAATAAATGAGTGGAAATTTATCTATACATATAATATTGTTTATTGCGGAAATTTCCGGCTGTAGTGTACGGTGTTAAGGCTGAAATTTTATATGAAACGATGCTGAAATTACCAAGTTATGTGATGCTGAAATTGATATATATAAATGTGCAAAAATTTCATTGAATTGGGATGCTGAAATCATTTCCTATGTATGCTGAATATGGTAGTTCAAAGATAGAATGTTTTTCCATATTCTAGAAATTCATGCTGATTTCCTGAAAATCTATTAAGTACATGCTGAGATTGATTTTGTTGTTGGGATGCGAGTTTGCTGTGTAAAATATCGATGTAACCTATCGATCTTCCTGTAAGCTAGGGTTTAGGAATCTAGAAATTATTTTAATGACCTGAACAGTAGAGGCTTCTTGAAGAGAAAGGCTCCAAAGAACTCCTCCTCCTATCCATTGGTGGCCAGCCATCTACATCCTCCTTCCCCAATTTTCGCGAACCCAAATTGAAGGTGTTCACTTCTTGGGTGTGCCGCATTAATCTTCATCTTCTTGGAGGAGTCCAAGAGAACAACAAGGTATCTTCACCTCTTCACTTTCGTTACAGTGTTTTCTCATCCTCACTCCTTCCCTCAATGGTGTTTGGTTCTTGGTGGTAGGGCAGAGCTTGCTTTGGTGGATTTAGAGATTGAGAAAGTTTCTCCGTTGAGCCACAACGAGCCCTATTATTGCGAGGTGCTTGGTGTGGACTATCGTTGGAGGAAGTGCACATGTGAGTCTCAAGATGGGGATAGGATCAGCTATACCAACCGCGGTTTGAGGTATATATTCTCCATCTTCTCCGATGTTGAATTCTTTAATATTGCTAAAGTAGATCGCTGTTTTTGGGATAGTTTGATTTTTTAAAATTGCTATTTCCGCTTCATTTTTGAATCCCATCACAACAGTGGTATTAGAGCCACCTTTAGCAAATTTTTGGAATTTTTTATTTTGTGTTTTGTTCACGTTTACGAACCATTTGCTCCCTAAACGTTATGCTGTCCGATTTTGGTTTTCAAGTGTTTTTGAGTCATTTTCTTGGCTCCACGGTTCATGTGATGAATCAAGGTGGAATCCTACTATCCATATTGATTTTGGAAAGAATTTAAATGAAAAAATTCTGTGGGTTCATGGTTGAACAGACCCGAGAACTAAAAAATTCAAGATGTGTTGTTTGAACCGTTTTGGGTGGAAACGTGATCGGATTTGTGCGATTTTGGATTCTATTTTTTCCTTTCTTTTTCATATATGATGTGATGCATGAAAAGATGATTATGGATGAGCCCAATGTGGATGTGACTGTGTGTAAAATGTGGATGTGTTGATTGCATGTAAATTTATAAAATTCCAGCATTGTAAATTTTAAATAGTGCTTGCGTACCCCTACCTCCCAACTGAGAATTCTGATTGTAATCCTCTACACCCTCTCATTAAACCTTTGCCCAAGGATTTTTTGGGGTCTTCTTCTTTTAGTTTTGTAAAATTAGAAGTTTAGGGGCAGATTCACAACGAGCACACTTGCTGCTATGTTTTGGTACGCGCACGGAGAGGAGGTGTTCGGTGCCTTGTGGATGACGGCTTGAACCCCGGGAAGGCACTGATGGAACTGGCAACCTAGAAGGTGATTTTGAGCAGCGCCTTGGCGAGACAGAGCTCCCTAAAAACCCTAGGATGATGGCCTTGGTTCACCCGGCGGCTCGGGTGGAACCCTTAGAACATCCACAATCATCCTTATTTACTTTATGATTTTATTTATTGCTTTTGCTTCAATTATTGATAGCTTAGATAATTATAATTGCATGAAGAAACCCTCCAATAATATTGAGTCCGAATAGCTAAGATATTATGGATATCGGTCACGCCTTCCATCGTTATGAGGGACAAGTGTGTCTATTGTCACAACGGGTTTATTGTGCACACACAAGGCCATTTGTGCTAATAGACACGTTGCTCCTCATATGGCACATATCCCTTTTGTGTCTCTGCTACCGGCTTGAACATGACTTACCTTGTTGAGCTACATGCAAGGAAGTCTATCAATGAGGGCTTGCCACTTCCAAACCGGAGGATATTATGGAATCGCGAAAATTAGTGGGATACATGATTAATTAAAAGACCTCAATAAACATGCATGTAAAATATCTGCTCATTCAAGTCTTTATTTTATTTGTAGCATATCATGTCACCTTTACTATCGTTAGATTGCTTCATCGATTAAAATAAATTAACTAGACCAAATTACGTCGATTGGATGCGAAATTTGAGGATCATCCTCATTTATGAGAATTTGTCTCACATTATTGATGCTCCGGGACCGATGTCACCCCTTGGGTAAGGCGATTACAGTGAATAAGAGAGAACAGCTTATGAGAAGCTGCAAGAAATTTGGAGTGAAGATAACACCACTGTTAAATACACAATGCTGGCATCCATGTCTAATGAGTTGCAAAAGTAGTATGAACATTTGGATACCGAAGCTATCCACGATCACCTCAAGTTGTTTTTATGGTGAGCATATGAGGACAGCTAGGTACAAGCTATCTAAACAACTCTTCCGTCCAAACTGGAGGATAACACTCTTGACCAGGTGCAAATGTTGAGGCATACCCTAAAAAGTGTTTTGGATATCAAGTTCTCCAAACTGAACAAAAGAAGTTTTGTTATCACTGTTTGAGAAAAGGAGTTTGTCGAGGAAACTGAGAGTGGAAGATATTTTGAACTTGGTAAAGTTCAGCAACGACGGATAAAATCGCAACAACTAGTGGAAAGTTAACAGGTTAAACCAATCCATGTAATTATTACTTCCCAACACTCTTCTACAATACTACGTAGACTGCCTCAGTGATGATATCTAGCCATAGATTATGACCTAGATTCAGGCAATCCGCGATCTCTTAATGGTCAAATGTCTTGACACTATGCGGTGGCATTATGCAAATCCAAACTGGACACAAACCAAGTACGAACTTTGGTTGACCGGCTTAGAAAGAATAACTCCTATCGGGTGCAGGTGGATCTTTAGGAAAGATCTGAGCAGTTGGCAAGGTGTGGACCTATAAGACCAAACTAGCTGTGCATGAGATCAAACCCAGACAATAGGTTGTCTGCAATAAAACATTCTCACTAGTTCCAATGCTCAAGTCCATCAGGATATTTCTAGCAATCAGTGCGTACTATGAATACGAGATCTGGCTAGAGGGTGTCTAAACTGTGTTCTTCCATTATAAAGAAGTCTATATGATATAGCCAGAGGAGTTTGTATCCTTGGTTGGATCGAGTAAGGTATGCGAGGTTGGACCGAGTAAGGTCTGTGAGCTGCAGAGGTCCATTTATGGACTATAGCTAGTATCAAAGAGTTGAAACATCTATTTGGATGAGATAGTCAAAAGAGTTTTGATTTTATCAAAAATGTGGATGAACCTTGTGTAGACAATGTGTTTAGTGGGAGTGTAGTCATATTGAATGACATACATGTGGGAAAAGCGTTCTCATGTTCCAATTATTTCCCATATTGATTCTCTATGGTACATTTGGGAAAAGCCTGCTATATGCTTGACATTAGGATCTATGTGGATAGGTTTGAAAAGGATACCTGGTTACCCCAGCCCATGTATGTTGATACAGTGCTGAAAGAGTTTTAGCATCAAAGGTAGTAAAAGAGGTTACTTGTCTAATTGCATTAGTCTTTCTAAGATGATGTCTGCTAAGACACCTGAGGAGAGAGAAAAGATGAGACATATCTATTATGCTTCGACAGTGGGATCCATCATACGATGCTTTGCACTTAGCTTGTTATTGCTTATACCTTAGAGGTATCTAGTAGATTTCGAGCAAAACCATGGAGCATAACATTAAAAAGAAATGGAGAACTCTCTCAAGTACTTAAGAAGGATGAGAGACATTTTATACGACAATGAAACCATATGATGGTATAAGGATACCTTTAATGGTGGTGCAATAAGAATGAAAGTGTTCCTAGCTGGGTATCGTAACCGGTAAGGTGACTAAGGCTTTATGCTTTGCTACTTACTCTGCTGCTTATGATAGCATCGGATAAAGGAGTTTTTCATTCAGTGGGAGTTGTTCCTGAGGTTGCCAGTTCCGCAATGGTATTGTGTGACAATACTAGGAGTGTTGCTCAAAGTTAAGGAACTAAGATCCCATGAAGATCATTGCTTTTCTTAAAAGGTGGTATCACCTCATCGTTGGAAAGAGGTGATGACTGAAAGACATTAATGTAGATTAAACTTATTACCACGACAGCAGATTCGATCGCCACTGAAATTTGGTATACAGATACTAGGATGATTGGCTAAAGTGCATGTGGGAGATTCAGAGGAATAGTGCCCTTGATCCAATCACATGTCGATGTGTTTAGGGACTATTCAAGGGTAATCAACTTAATGAGGCAACTTTTTGATCATATGTTGCATCTTTATTCATAAGTATTGTGATGAACCCCGTGATGAGATTATGCCAGTGAGACTTGGAATCCAGATGCCCATGTTCTAAATGTTTCTAGCCATAGGATCACCAATTAGGGGATCGGTGATTTCGGATAAATAGTACACTTGGTACATGCCCTACACGATAGGGGTAGCTGATCTCACAGTTACCTATGAGCTGTCCTTAATGGTTAGGGAATGATTTCACTTAACAAACTAGCACAAGGAACACAAAATGGAATCCATACATGAGTTTCAATAGGATGTTCCTCGTGTGATAGTAGGTCCAAGCAGTCCTTGGACCTAAGGTTGTCATGGTTACCTCATGAGTGATGACCCATTGCTTTGGTTCTATCCCTACGTGGCCCTAAGTGTCATGTGCCGGGTATTATTGGGCATGGGGAAGCATTCATGGAGGTTGGTGAGCAACCAACATGGAATCAGTTACACCTAATGAGAGATAATGTCCTATCTGTCCCTGCAAGTGTTGACTCGGGAATCTCTGGCCAGAGTAGATATGAAAGTCAGGAAGATGTTTTTGACATTTCATAATTGAGACGACATCTTGGCGGGTGAAATACATATGAATCAGTATTAGGGTTTGACACTTCTTCAATACCCCAATCGCATTCAGGACATTGTAATTGAGTGACTAAGTTGCACGGTAACTAATCACCAAAGGGCGTTCGATCCCTATAGATTGAACCTCACACTTTCCTGGTAGTCAGACACATTGCTAGACAACAATCTTGACTTGTGAGTGGAGTCTCTCACGACCATACTAAAGGAGTTTCTCAGTAACCCTAAATTGTAGGGATTGGCACATGATAATAATTTATGTAGTTGATTAAATTTAATTATGAATTAATTATTTAATCAACTACTTGACCGAGAATGTATTTAATTATGAACTTAATATAATTTGATTTTGAATCAAATATACATGGTAGGAAAATTAGTTTATAACCATCAGCCTGACTAATTAATTGGGGATTAATTTATTTGGATAAATCCTAATTAATAAGAATTTGATTTATGGAGATAACTCATAAAATTAATAAATATATGATTTATGAGGATAAATCATAATTCTATTAATTAATAGAAAATCGAATTATTTAGATAAACCTCTTTCGTATTGTTTAGGGGAGCGGTTTATTTAGTTAATTATCATTCTTGTTTATAGGCTCTTAATTTATGAAGATAAATTAAAGTTTATATTTAATTAGATTTAATTAATTTGTAATTAATTATATAGCCAATAAAATATAAATTATTTTTTGAGGCAAATCCCATACTCTTGTAGTCCCCCCCCTTCTATATATAGTGGTCGAACACCCAATAGGGAGGGGTTGGTTAATTAGTTCTTCATCTTCTTGGAGAAGATTAAGGACTTCATTCTTTAGAGGCTTCTTGAAGAGAAAGGCTCCAAATAACTCCTCCTCCTCTCCATTGGGGGCCGACCATCTACATCTTCCTTCCCAAGTTTTTGTGAAGCCAAATTGAAGGTGTTCTCTTCTTGGGTGTGCCACAGTCTTCATTTTCATGGAGGATTTCAAGAGGATAACGAGATATCTTTAGCTCTTCTCTTTTATTTCGGTATTTTGTCATCCTCTCTCCTTCCCTCTTTGGTGCCCGGTTCTTGGTGGAAGGGCTGACATTGCCTTGGTGGATTTTGGGATTGAGAAAGCTTCTCCGTTGAGACAAAATGGGCCCCGGTGTTCGCTGCCCCTATTGTTGCGAGGTACTTGGTTGTAATATCCTAGATATTAAATCTAATTTTCATTTATTGTGTGTGTGTGCCATCTTAGCGGACTAGTTCGAGGTCGAGCCGAGTCAACTCATGGTCCGGTGCGAGCTTGCGAGCTCGGATAAGTAGAAATATGTCTTATAGAAATTTTTGCTTGCGTAGATAATTTTTTTTAATTTTGTATGCATGATTGTTTAATTATGTCGTATATGGATGTGTATGTGTTGGGTGTTTACGTGGAGCTTGGGATTAATTTAGGTTTAATTAAGCTTAGTGGATTAGCGGGTCGAGAAGTTAGTGAGTAAAGGATTCGGGTTGAGGCGGATGCGGATTGAAAGAGGTGGGAAGAGTTATAAATCCCCCCTTAGGGCTTGCGGCTCCCTATTTGGAGCCGCACAAGCTAATTGAGGAAAAGAGAGGAGCCACCAACCGCCCCTCCCTTCCTCTCTCTTGGAGCCGCCAAGCCTAGCCGCCTGGAGCCAGCCGCTGAGTTCTTCCCTTCTCCTTCCTTTCCTCCTTCCTTCCCTTTGGAGCCGAGCCAAGAGGAGCCGCCGAGCCAGCCCCTCTTTTCCCTCTCTTCCTCTTTCTTCAAGCCAACGGCTTGAGGAGGAGCCGTCACCCCCTCTTCCCCTTCTTAAGTCAAGCCGCCATCTTTTGAAGCCAATTTCGAGGGCCGTCATCCGGGATTTCTCCTCTCATCATCCTTCCTATTCGGGTGAGTGATTTTACCCCTCTTTCTCAGGTTTCTTCGAGTTCTTCAAGCCATTCTTGAAGGCTATGTTGATTTTGATTTTTTTTCGACGATCTCACGAATTCTCGTCGTTCTTTTTGTGTGTCGTGTTTGAGGAGGCCCTAAGCCCTCCCCTATGGGGCTCGGCAACCCTAGGGTTACCCTAGAGGTGCTCGGCCAAGGTGGAGAGAAGAGGTGCCCTCCAAGTGTTCGATGAAATGCCTATGTGAAGGGTTAGGTATTCTTGGCTTCTATAAATCAATTTGTTCTTCAATCTTGTAAATGTAAATGCATGCTAGTTATTAAAATTTTAATTTTTGGAAAATATATCATGTGTTTCTAGGATGGGTTTGAATTTGAAGGCATGAGGTTCTTGAATCTAAATTCTTGATATGAGTGCTTGATCTTAAAGGTTGATTCTTGATTATAGATAATTGTAGTACTTGATAATATTGTTAAACAAATATGATTTTTGTGAGATTTATCCCAATGCTATAATTCTGATATGTTGGTGAATTAACGATTTAATATCTGTAAATTTTTGGATTTATTTTCATGCTATGCTGAAAATTTAATGTTGCTGGAATTTCATGCTGAGATGATGAATCTGTGCTATTTTTGAATTGCTTGTTGTGGTGTCTGTAATTTACTGAGCATAGTCGTGTAACCTATCGTTTTGATCAGGAAATATAGTTTGGAAACATAGGTCACATTCTGGAGACGATATTCAGGTTAGATACATAAATTTCGGGCATAACAATAAGCTAAAATAAAACCCTAAAACAAAACCCTAATCTTGGTGATTTAAATTTTAATTGCATCATTAAAAATGGGCAAAGGGGTAGTATAATCTGTTATGAACCAAGAAGTAAAGTTTATGCATGAAATAAAATCACACAGGTGTATGACATTACGGATCTCGGAGTTGGGGTCGCGTATGGGAGTGTTGAGACGCTTTCCAATAAGGACACCCCTAAGATACCGTAGGAGAGACTTGACTTAGGTCATGTTGTGCCATGTCTTTATGAATGGCGGAGAGGCTCATTGAGGAACCGGATTGCGAGCTAGGCCTGGGAGGTTGGATGGCTAATTCCCAACCTATGGAACAAATTCGGATGAGTTAAACCCGATTGTTCTGGTTTGGCCTCGTGGGATAAGTTTGGAGGGCCTACCCGATTATCCCTGAGGTGGTTTTAAGGAATAAGTTCGGAGGGCCTATTCGATTATTCATTTGATATCTTAAAGGGGTAAGTTCTGAGGGCCTACTCGATTACTCCTGTGATATCAAAAAGGGGCAAGTTCGGATTGGCGAATCCCGATTGTCCCTTCGCGTCTCATGGAGCAAGTTCGGAGGGCTTTCCCGATTGCTCTCGAGTTTCTTATACTAGGATAAGTTCGGAGGGCCTTCCCGATTATCCGAGTATGTGTTGTTGCCTTAGGGCATGGTAGGCTTAGGCTTGCTGATCTTCACCGTTTGAGTGTTGGCTGCTTTCGGGCAGGTGGTGGCCAAATGGCCTATTAGCTGGTCACTTTCTTGTGACCTTTTCCTGCTTGAGTCAGGAGATTTACTTTATGCATCCTATTTATGATTGTATTTGTGTGGGTTGGTAGAACTACTCACTGAGTTCTTTTGAACTCACCCGTTGTCGTTGTTTTGTTTTGCAGAACCTGACCGGTGAGGTGGGCAGGAGCACTTGGCGCAGCTAGAGGGCAGAGGAGCTACATTGATCTCAAAGCAGTCCTAGTTTAGGGTCGTAGTCGAGTTTTGGTAGTTAGTCGTGCACTTATTTTTTTGTGTTTTGGAGTTGTAGTCCCTTTGGGGACATTTATGTCTTTATTTTAGATTTCATTGTAATTGAACAATTGAACTTGTTTTGTTATTTTCGCACCTTATTATTTTGCGAAAATTACTTATAATGATTTCTGGTTTGGTTTTCCATTTGAAATAAAACTCGTTATTTCTTTTCCGCTATGTTTTGTTGTTCAGTTTGTATGTGCAAGGTTTAGCCTGCGGGATATAGGCATGTATACCCTGGCCGGTCCTGAGTTGGGGCGTGACATTGGTGTGGAATATTGTTGGAGGACGTGCACGTGTGTGTCTCAAGTAGGATCAGCCATACCAATCGTGGTTTGAGGTATATAATCTCCTTCTTCTCCGATGTTGAATTCCTTATTATTGCTAAAGTAGATCGTTGTTTTCGGGATGGTTTGAATTTTCCGTTGCGTTTTCAATCCCACCCAAACAAGAGGGGGGGTGAATAGTGTGTTAGATAAACTTTTCGCCTAATTTTGATTTTATCGAATTCAATCGTTTCTTATATGTCACACCCCAACTGAGGGTAGTGTGACCGGCCAAGGCCTACATCCTACCCTGTAGCCTACTGTCTACACTGACATAAAGAAACCAGAACATGTCGACAAAAGAAATCTCAACACAAGCTTTATTAAAAGTTTTCAAAGTTCAAAATTTTATGTTTTAAAACAAAAGAAGAAAACCAACATCAGAACAACTGAACGTCTCAAGAATCAAAGTTTTACAAACTTTTTCCAAAATACAACTGTCAGTGCAGAAGAAAAAAAACTACTAGAAACACTAGACTATGACTCATGGACGCCGCTACGAGATATGGCAACACCTCCCGCCCACCAACTGCACAATGTCGACAGGTCACAATCACTGCTCATGCTCTGCAAAAACAAAGAAACAAACAATGAGTCCACTTGGGACTCAGTGAGCGGTTCTAGCGAACCTCCACATAATCCTCAGTTAATCATGCATGACATATAAGGCAACATAATGTATATTCAGGAAGGTAATCTACTTTTAATGTGACTACTAACCCCATGGGTCATTCTGTATAAACCGAATATGTGAAAATCTGCCGTCTCGGCCTATCAATGTCCGAACCTCCGGCATCCAGCCCTTCGGCCTACTTATGGTAATAAAAATCCCGGCTACAGCCGGCCCTACCATACAGGGTAGAATCATACTAGCCGTCGGCCACATCATATCAAGATGTAAACAAGCAATCCCGGGCCATCGACTAGGATGGTCCACTAGTCTCCGGACACCGTCTGGGGTAAGGATAGCTAGTCCCACCCAACTGGGGTCTGGCACCTAGCAGGCCCGCTGGTGCACCTTAAGACCGAAACACTGGCCGAGCTAAGCATTGGTCATTTCCGACCTCCAAGCTTCTCGGCGGACCATCTCAAGCACATCACACAATCAATGTCCTAGGTTTCCTAAATGTTTACTAGAAGCCCTAGAAGTTATATCATCTCCTAGCTAAGTTTCCATTTATGTTGAGCATCTCGCAACGTCCTACATGTTATCTAACATTATACACTACCTTGGGTGAGGAATTCCATGTACCGACCTTGGAATTCCGCCCATGAACATTTTAGGACAGCATGTGTAATCTAAAGAAAAGTAAGCATACTTTACAACATGTACTATATATAGCCACAATATTCATACATAACAACTATACACTACCTTTAGAATTAAGCTCAATAAGAAACAATTTATCTAGCATGGCAAGGTAGCAATGAATTCAATAATGCATGAGATACTAAGCATGGTAAACTAATTCATCATTTCAAAATTTAAAGATTTAATGAGCTAAGGATGGTCATTAAGCTAGCATTCCTACAATCTCATAAATCAATAAATTTACTTACTATGGTTGGTGTTCTTCCTAAGTATCATCATGCCTCTATAGTTTTAACATTCTAACCATGGAAGTTTCCATCTAAAGCTCACCCTTTTCCTCCCCCTAGGCTTGGCCGAGCCTTGAGCAAGGTGAACCTTGCTCGGCCATGCCTCTTAGGGTAGAAAAGGTAAAAAATAATTTAGCTACGACCCAAATTCTTCATCTCCGATATATCTCAAATTCATGTGGACTGATTTTGGCAAGACCTATCCCCTTTCCCCATGATTTGGCAGCCCTAGATTGGAGAAAACGACGAGAAAACAAAATGATCCGGCAAGTATTGATACAAGAATCATGTATATACAACTACGGAAACTCGATTCGTAGGAAAATCGCGAGAAAACACGATCCTATCACCACTAAGGGTTCGGCTCCCGGCCTCCCCCATTTCTTCAAATCCAACCACTCACCTTGATTGAGGAGGATGGAAGATCGCATGACGACAACATTGAAATTTTTTTCGGCGACGGCGCAAAATCCCAAATTGACCAAAATCCCCCTCCTCCTTGCTTCTTCTCCCCTCTCTCCTAGGCGCTGCCTTGTGCGATTCAAAGATGAGTCGCACTGCACAAGGATGAGGGGTTTTAATCCCTCATCAAACCTTCCTTAATGGCCCTAGACTCTTAATCATGACTCGACTAAACCTGAGCTCGACTTGGGTTCCGACTCTTCCCGCAACACGAGTCCACTTAAACTCGATTAAAGTATAAATTCATAAAAGGAAAGAGTCATTTGCCCAATTTAATTGCATACATCATTAGTCGAGTCATAACTTTTCACTCCAGGCGATCCTGAGTCTTGACTCGACTATCTCCGGGTCCGGCGTGCTGCACCAAAACAGATTTTTATATTAGGAAATTTTTCCCGGGTCTTACATTATAACTTATGCAATACACTAATTCGAATAGCAAGCGGAAGCAATAAATAAGGCAATTAAACACAACCAAGAAAGCAATGTGCGGAAATAAGTAAATATAGAAATTAAGACGCAATCATAATAGGCAATGTAAACACGGTCGATTTATTTTGGCCCCAATGACTACTCCACTACCTAAGCACACCGCTTAGGATTTCCAAACTAGTTATACTAGATTAATTAGTTTCCTTACAAAGAGGAATTTACACATGAGAATCTCCGCTCTCAAACCGAAGGCACTTCCACACCCGAAAGTATTCCGCCTTCCTACCGAGAGTGCTTTCCCACCTCAACCTAAGGACAACTCAACTAATTCTAGTCAACTACGTTTACATCGGTGGATTTAAGCCTTAACACCAAGGCAACCACCAACTCAATCAACCTAGCACTCTAGGTTTACACACTCAAGAAATACAATGAAATTAACAATAAAATACAACACTAAATGGAGCAATAAATCAAAAAACAAATACTTAGCTCCAAAAGAAATGCCCTAGTCCTCTTGATGCCCCAAGATGATGAATTGATGAAGCTTGAAGGCAAGATCAAGAATGTGTGGATCAAGGCTAGGGTTTCTGCAAGATTGGCTAAATGAAAGCTTAGAACGTGTAAAAGATGAAGCTTACACACTCATATAGGCTCAAAAGTACTCATGGCTTGTATTTATAAGCCATGAAGAGAAAGCAAGCAAATAGCCATCCCAACGGGCATTTTTCTGCCCCTTGGTGCCGCCCGGTCGCTGGGTCGGTCGCCGATCGACCGACAAAGGGACCAACCCATCGACCGGAGCCCTCTGTGCTTTCTAGGCTCCTTTCGGTCGACTAGCCAATCGACTGGCCGTACAGCACCGATACTCTACCTTTTGCACCTGTACTCTAAATTGAGTTTCAACCGGGTTCTTTCTTCGGTATGGGTTTCGAATTACGAGTTTTGTTCTTTAAGGGTCTTTGCATCTTAATGAGGATTTTATAATTTATCTAGACACCTAAACTTAGACTCTATCTTCCTAATGAATCCGAGCACGTCAACCAACGTCCTTTCGATTTTTTGATTTCTCCGATATTTTCGATCGCGGACATCGATTGCTAACCGACTTGGAACTTGAAAGTATTTCTTAATGAAAATATTAGTTCAATGTTTGTTATCATCAAAACCAAGATTAACACCAAGGTTGAAAACCTTTGGCCAACAATGTTCGAACATAAGATTTTTGGATCGAGAATTTGTCACAATGCATCTATATACAAAAGGATTCACAACAAGATATTTTGTATGGAATTGTCACTGGGAGTCACGTGAAGTCGGGACGTCGAGAAATCCTGTTGTCCATACTCATGGTGAATCTTCTAGTGTCGTTGTTTCTTTTTCCAATCCACCTGATCCTTATATAACAATGATTCTAGATAGTCTTGGTCGTCGATTCCATTTAAAGGATAATGTTGAGTCAGTTACTGAGATGTCAGTGCCACCAGATACTACGACAGTTCAAGTCACTGAAGACAACTTGCGGTACAGATTGAATTGCTGAATAAGGAGGCTGTAGAATTTTATGAGATGTTGAAAGCTGCCACTGAACCTTTGTATGATAATTTTCCTAAATATACAAGATTTTCGGCAATGACGCAACTCCTAAACATCAAGTCCGATTGTAATATCAGCGGAGTTGCATTTGATTGGATTACAGGCTTTATCAATGGAATGCTACCTCCAGATAACAAGTTTGAGCCAACTTTTTATCAGCGAGGATCGTCATGACTTGTAGCGTGTTATAACAGTTATTTTGTTAATGGATATAAATTTCACACACTTGAATATTGATCTACAAAGAAGACTATGAATGTCGAGGTCTGCATCAAAGGGACAACGTATGTTGAATGTGATGTTGACTTTTACGGACTATTGGAAGAAGTCATAGAATTACAATTTTTCGAATGGAAATCAGTTGCCCTTTTTAAATGTCATTGGTTTCATACAAGCGATAGGGGCATGGGAGTTCATCCAAAGTATAAACTTTTCGAGGTCAATTACAAATCGAAATTGGCTTCAATGAGCCATTTATATTAGCATCTCAAGCTGAACAAGTATATAATAAGCAGTATCCATCTTGAAAGAAAGATAGGGCAGATTGACGTGTAATCTGTAAGACTAAAGCTAGAGGAAAAATTGACTCGGTAGCTGGAGAGAATGAGCCGACAAATGACTTCTATCCAAAAGAGGATCCTTCCGAAGTGGAGCGAGTTAGTCCAATACTCGAGGATGATAACATAGAGTTAGTTCAATTGGAAGTACAATATATTGATAATGACAATAATGAAGTTGAGGAAGGACATAATGATGATGAGAGAGAAGAAGAAGAATTTGAAGATTCCGATACAGAAGGACATGAAGAAGAGTATTACACGGATGATGATAATGATGATGACGATTAATTGTAAATGTGAAATATATCTTCAATTATTAAATCTATCTATTAATCTAATTATATTCATATTTGACTGCTATGGTTCGAGAAGTATGTGCCCGAGGAGGCATTCCTCGCAGGACTACCCCCTAACGATTGTCACCTGTCACCCATGTATCCACCGTCCCTTCGTCTACACACACCATCCCCCAAGCTTTAGCCACCGTCGACCCTTCGTCGACACCCACCGATATCCCCTCGCATGTATCCACTGTCCTTTCACTAACACCTACTATTCCCCCACCTCCGTCCACCATGCCCCCACCTTCGGCCACCATCCCCCCACCTCCGGTCACCATCTTCCCACCTGATTTGGCCACCATCCACCCACCTGATCTGACCACCATCCCTTCAGTCGATCCAAGCACATGGACATCGAGACGTAGGCCACGAGGACCTAATAGAATTCTCCCTCCGATGCCCGAGGGAGAGTCGCGTAGACTAGTTAGTGTGCGTGGAAGAAGATAAGTAGATGCATTAATTATTCCTTATAATTTATTTGTCACAAGTCACTTCAGGACTTGATATGGTCACTTGGAGTTCCTAGTGATATCCTTTGGGTTGACTAATGCGCCTGCAGCCTTTATGGATTTGATGAACCGGGTGTTAAAGGAGTACTTGGACAGATTTGTGACAGTCTTTATTGACGACATCCTGGTTTACTCCTAGAGTAGGGAGGAGCACTCCGAGCATTTGAGGATGGTCCTAGAGACCCTTCGGTAACATCGGTTGTATGCCAAGTTCTCCAAGTGTGAATTCTGGTTGGAGAGCGTAGGGTTCCTAGACCATATGGTGTCGAAAGAAGGTGTGAGAGTGGACCCCATGAAGGTGGAGGCCGAATAGAACTAGAGGTGGACAATCACTGTGACCGAGATCCGTAGTTTCCTGGGGTTGGCTTGGTATTACATAAAATTCGGGGAAAATTTCTCTAAGATTATAGCTCCATTTACTCGCTTGACCCAGAAAAGGTCAAGTTTGTTTGGGACGACAAGTGTGAGGAGAGCTTTCAGAAGCTCAAAGATTGCTTGACAACAGCGCTAGTGTTGGCCGTACCCTCAGGTTCGGGAGGGTTTGTGGTTTACTGTGATGCCTCTCGGGTCAGCATGGGCTATGTTCTAATGCAGTATAGCAAGGTGATAGCTTATGTGTCTCTTCACTTGAGGTTCATGAGAAGAAATACCTGACGCATGACCTAGAGCTGGCAACATTGGTTTTTGCTTTGAAGCTGTGGCGCCATTACATTTGTACGGCAAGGCCTGTGAGATGTACACTGATCACAAGAGCCTCCAGTATTTGCTTACCTCGAAGGAACTGAACCTAAGGCAGAGATGGTGGCTTGAGCTCCTGAAGGACTATGACTGCACCATCATGTACCATCCCAGAAGGCAAATGTGGTGGCAAATGCTTGAGCGAAAAATCCTTGGGCAGTTTGGCCCACTTGGCGGTCAGGAAGAGACCGCTAGCTCGAGATTTGGCCCTGTGCTTAGATGGCGAGACAATTCAGACCGTATCAGATTCAGAGGCTTTGTTGGCACACCTGCGAGTACAGTCCACTCTGGTAGATATATTGCGGACCTCGTAGGATCAGGACGCCTTTTGTTCCTTGACTAAGGATCTGCTAGTCAGAAGAGGCGACGTTGATGATGGCTACAGAATTGACTCTGAGGGTGTCTTGAGATTCAGAGATCGGATTGTGGTGCCTGACATGGCGGAGGTTCGTAGACATGTAATAGAGATGGGCCACCGTTCCACTTACACGATGCATCCAGGGGCCACCAAGATGTACCAAGATCTGAGGCAACATTACTAGTGGAAAGGGATGAAAAGAGAGGTATCCGAGTTTGTGTCTAAGTGTTTGTTCTGCCAACAGGTAATGGCCGAACACTTGAAGCCTGCATGGTTGCTTCAGAACTTGGAGGTGCCCGAGTGGAAATGAGAGAAGATCACCATGGACTTTATGATCGGGCTACTAAGGTCTAGAGGGGGCAGTGACTCTATTTGGGTCGTAGTGGATCGGATGACTAAGATCGCACACTTTATACCGATCAAGATGACCTTTTCAGTTGAGCAGTACGCTAGATTGTTTCTAGACCAGATTGTGGCATATAATGGTATTCCTGTTATGATAATCTCGGGTCGGGGTACCCAGTTCACAGCTCAGTTTTGGCATTCTTTCCAGGAGGCCCTGGGTACTCAGGTGCAGTTCAGCACCGCGTTCCATCCGCAGACTGACGGGCAGTCAGAGAGGACAATCGTAACCTTAGAGGATATTATGAGAGCATGTGTTCTAGACTTAGATGGCGGTTGGGAGAAACACCTACCGATGTTTGAGTTTGCATACAATAATAGCTACCAGAGTAGCATTGGTATGGCTCCTTTCGAGGCCCTATATGGGTGAAGGTGTAGGTCGCCAGTGGGGTGGTTTGAGGCAAGAGAGTCACTCATGGTGGGTCCTGATCTGGTTGAGGAGGCGGTTGAGAAGTTGAAATTGATCAAGGATAGACTGTTGGTGGCTCAGAGTCGTCAGAAGATGTATGCGGATGAAAAGGCTAGAGAGGTGGAGTTTGCTGAGGGTGATATGGTATTCCTAAGGGGGGAAGCTTGTAATACCCGAGATTTCTAATATAAAAATGTTATTTGGTTCAACGATCCGGTTCGGGGACTAGCCGGGTTGAATCCCGAGATGGCCGCGAATAGAAGGTATAATTTAATTTGTTGGATATGTATTTAATGCTTTTATATTTTATAAGTTGAATTGAACCTCAAACCGAGTTGGAACAGGGTTTGCGGGATGAGTTGAGGCTCAATTCGGACTCAGGTTGAGTCGAGTAGAGGATTAAGTGAGTAATGGTAATAATAATAATAATAATAATAATAATAATAATAATAATAATAATAATAATAATAATAATAATAATAATAATAATAATAATAATAATAATAATAATAATAATAATAATAATAATAATAATAATATAAAAAGGGCCCCATCAGAGGGTGAGAGCAGAGAGAGGTGATCAAGGGGGGGGGGGGGGGGGGGGGGGAGTTTGTGGTCGTCGCCGAAAGTCGTAACTTCGTCGATCTTCTTTCCCTTCTTTACTTTAAGGCTAACGTGAGTGGTAGAACCTAGGATTTGAGGGAAGGCCCTAACCGACTCATGTGTTGTTGATTCTTGCAGATTGATGTGTGTTTCTTGTCAGATTATTGATTATTCTTGAACCTTGTCGGTTCTTCTTGTGATCTATGGTGCATTGATTTTTACGTGTCATATTCATGATGTTAGGGTGCCGGCCGAATCAAGGAAAAGGGAAAAGGTCATGCCAAAAATTTCCCTAAATTCCTTGAGACGTAGAAGCTTGTAGATTTGAAATTATTGTATGCTAATTTAGGATAGAGATTAAGGAGAACTTAATTCTTCATTGAAACACATTTTCCTTCACCCTTAAGGGTTTGGCCGAATAGGGTAAACCCATATTTAGGGTTTCGGCTGAGTAGGGATTGGGGTTTTAGGTGGAGAAAAATATAATTCCTAAGTCATCTCCATGATAGAGGAACGCTATATGAATAACTAGGATTTTACCTTGCTTATAGAATATTTTTATTGCAAGGAACATTTATTTCTAGGTTCCTACATTTCTCATTATGTTGCTGAAATTAAACTTTCATATGCTGAAATTAAATATTTGAATGCAGGAATTCAATATTTAATTGCTGTGATTACGTAGGAAAGTGTGGTGATATAATTGTTGAATTCTTCTATTTCTTGTATGCTGTGATTTATTAATTATTGTAAATATTATGTCAATGATATGCTAAATATTGAGGAGCATGTGTGGTATATGACATGAAACTAGGTGGAGGAAAAATTAGATACGATTGTTTAGCATCCCATACATGATCGGGAGACGTGGAACTCCTCTAGTAAAAGACGTAAATTACTAGGAGTTAAATGTGATAAAATTTGAACATAGAGACATTAGGTGTTCGCACCTAGGAAGGGTAACACTGAACTGTCAACCTGATAGGGCCCGTGGTAGGGCCCGATACGTGCGGAAGCCCGGGAGATGTTTAGAAACTTGTGTAATGCATTGTATGTGTATTGTGTTTAAGATGGTCGGGCTGAGGGATGTTTTTAGCCGGTACGGCTATTACCCGACTCAGTGGGTGGATTTAGGATCTTGAGATTGCACCAGTGGGCCACGCTAGGTGTTAGACCCGAGTGGCAGGGGTCTTGAGATTCTGTCAGTGGGCCACGCTGATGGTATTCTAGAAACTAGCTGATCATCCTAGTTGACGGACACGGTGATTGAATCGCTAAATGTGGAATTTATGTAAGAATATAACTTGTTGTGGTTAGTATAGATACTTGTATGTTTGTGTGGGCCGATATGGTCGAGTATTATACAGGATGAAGGCCGGGAACAACAGAAACTATTTATGCGGGTTAAGGACCATAGTGGACGAGTGGTACATATTGTGCAAAGCCATAATTGGATGGTATATTTACTCGCAGGGTATGACCAATTGGACGGTTATTGCGATACGACCAGTATAATTTTTATGGACATGTTTTATTGCTACATATGATATAATACTAGGGATTTAAGTGGAGGTTTTATTGCTACTAAAGGCCAATTTGCATGTCCTTCTTGTCATAAGTATACTAACTCTAAATGGCTGAAACATGGTAGAAAATTTTGTTATATGGGTCACCGACGTTTCTTGCCGCATGGCCATGTGTTTCGGTGCCAGAAAAGATCTTTTGACAATAATCAAGACTTCAGGGTTGCGCCCAGACCACTTTCTGGGTCAGAAGTTTTGAATAAATTAGAAGGACATGATATTACATATGGCAAAAAGTCTACAAAATTGCCGCTGCCGCATGGTTGGAAGAAGAGAAACATTTTTTTTTAGTTGCCATACAGGAAAGATAATCTTTTGCGTCACAATCTTGAAGTTATGCATATCGAGAAAAATGTTTGTGACAACATACTTGGGACCTTATTAAATATTGGCATCAAGTCAAGAGATAATCTTAATGCTCGTCGGGACTTGCAACTGATAGGTATAAGGCAAGAGCTTCATCCAATCGAGCAAGGCCATCACAGGACTTATATCCCCCCAATAAGGTTCACATTGGATAAGAATCAAAAGAAAATTATATTCAGGATACTAAAAAAGGTTAAGGTTCCAGATGGCTATGCTGCTAACATATCAAGATGTGTAGATATGAAGCAACTCAAAATCTCTAGACTGAAAAGTCACGATTGTCATATTCTAATGCATCAATTGGTCCCATTAGCGATCAAAAAAGTGTTGCCGAAGGAAATCAGTATTCCCATACTTGAGTTAAGTTCATTCTTCAGGCAGTTGTGTTCAAAAGTTTGTCGGGTACATGACCTTGATCAATTGGAAAGAAGAGTTGCATTGATACTCTGCCAGTTGGAACGAAATTTCCCCCCATCATTTTTTGACGTGATGCTTCATTTGGTTATACATTTAGCAGCAGAGGTGAAAATGGGCGGGCCAGTCCAATATCGTTGGATGTATTTTGTTGAAAGGTACATAGAAGTTATTTGATTTTCTTTTATAGACCACATAAGTCCTCACTTTTATTTAAAAATAATTAAAATAAATTTGTAGGTTCTTACTTACTTTGAAGAGCTACATGCGAAATAGAAGTCAGCCGGAAGAATCTATAGCTGAGGGCTACATAGCTGAAGAGTGCGCAACATTTTGCTCGAGATATTTTGATACTATTGAGACAAAACTTAATCGTTGAGCGAGGAATGATGATGAATGTGGGGCTGACCCGACAGTTTCTTCTAGTATTTTTCCAAGGATTGGTCGAGCACTAGATGAAGGGAAATTTTTCACAATGGATAACGATATGTTATCTAAGGCACATCAATATATATTAAATAACTGTGATGAGGTGAAGCCTTTCATCGAGTACGTTCTAATATAATATCTAGCGCTACAAAATTCATTTATGGAATGAATCATTTTTGCAACTTACTGTAGTACTATTATTTTCAGGAGACATCTTTCTCTAATGAACTGCCTATATCCTTGTGCTTCTCCTCGTTTCATCAAAAATAAACATAATGAAAAATTTCCTAGTTGGTTTGCAGAAGAAGTAAGTTATCCCCCAAAGATTTTTTAATGTTGGGATTAATATTAAGAATTTTTTGTTCTTATAGAAAAAACAATTCATCAATATATTTAATTTGTAGGTTTACCGGGAAGATAATGCTCATGAATTTGCTATTGATGAGGACTTAAAAGTTCTATCCTATTTTCCGAACAATGTTGCCAGAAGGTTTCAGGGTTTCTTAATAAATGGTTATGAATTTCACACCAAAAGTCTCGAAGAAAGAAGAAAGCGACAAAATAGTGGCGTAATGGCAACAACAATAACACAAAGCTTTGCTAGTGCAATGGATAAGAATCCCATTGATGGTGATGTTAACTATTACGGTGTCATACAAGATATTATTGAGGTTGATTATTGGGTGGATAAAAAGATTGTGTTGTTCGGATGTGATTGGGTGTCCAATGGCAGAGGATTAAAACATGATGAACTTGGGTTTACATTAGTAAATCTTTCCAAGAGAATGAGAGATGATGAACCATTTATAATGGCATCTCAAGCGGAACAAGTATTTTACGTTGAAGATCCCACAGATGAAGGTTGGCATGTTATGGTAAAAACAATACCAAGGGATTATTATAATATGAAGGACGAAGTATTAGGAGATAATGAAGATCCAATTTTAGAAAGTCAAGTACACATTAGTGGAGTTTTTGACAATATTTTGCAGAGCGACAATGATAATGTCCCTTGGATTAGCACTGACATTAATGGGGTAGTTATAGATGAAGCGTTAGGTACTGTCATGGGTGAGCAAGCCGACGAAGATTATGATGGGGACAATACTTACCTCGCCTGATGACGTCCCATGATATCTCATTTACTACAATTAAATAGCACATTTCAAAAATTTTGGGTATTATTTCTTTCCTTTTATTTTTGAGATAAGCTGAGTTTTTCTAGCATGATGATTTATTTTTTTATGCAATGTGTAGGACCTTATCATTTTTTTTATGCAATCAGGTATGATGCTTTTTTATTGAAGTTAAACTGTAAAAGTTTTTACAAAGCATTATTTATCTCTTATTTTCCCTGCTTTCTCTCTCTCTCTCTCTCTCTGTGTCTCTCTCTCTCTCTTCCATTCATCATGTCTCATCTCCAGCTTGTTGCAAGCTTCACTACCTTTATAGAGTGGCTTACTTTCCTTACTGCCCAAGCCAACTTTGATCAAAACCAGCTAATCATAAACGAGAGCAAAACAAATTTATGAACCAGAGAGAAAGAATCAGAGTTGCCACAACATTGCAGTAATTAATTACAAGAGATAGGAAGATTGAATTTTTTACAATTTTAAAAAAAAACTACATAAACTTAGAAGGTAGAGCAAGATATTTGACTTTCTAAGAATTAATAATTTCTTGATTTTAGTTAGTATTTTATCAACAATTTGGTAGACTATACAGTCTAATTCAGATGTGGCGTACTCCTTGCAAGACTACTCTCTTGAAAAATTCTCCTCATGGAGGATTTAGTTCTCAACGGCGTGGTGTACTTCCATCGTCACTCCAGGCTAAGCCTCCCCAAAATTTGAAATCTCAATTTGCTCCAGCTTCTGCGAGCAAATCTCAACATGGTCCAAGCCCGCTTGCTAATGTTGATCCTCCATGTTCTAACTCTTCTCCTGATGCTAGATCTCGAGCTGACCCCGCACATGTAGATGTGTACACACCCGATAAGTATAGCTCTTATTAGTCAAATATTATTTTTTTGAGTGTAAAGATTTGTATCTATTTTACTTCCATCCTGACATGTTATTCTTTTCCAGGCTGCAAATTTACAAGTGCCAGGCATCAACAGTTTTTGGAAAGCAAACCATTACTTATGCTTTGTCTAAAAATAAATTCATGTGATTGCTCTAGAGATATGTAATTACAGAATAAATCAAATATACTCATTTTATTTTTCTATCTAGTGCTATCATTTACCCATAGTTGTTTTGTCTCCAATGCAGCTTATTTATCTTTCTTAAGCATGAAGTTGAGTAAAAATATGTGCATAATATGTTCATTATGTTCTATTCTTATCAAGTGATGATCATTTTGTACATGATCATTCTGTTCTATTCTTATCAACAGCTTATTTTTCTTATTCATGTACATGATGATCATTCTATTCTATACTTATCAAGTGATGAATCATAATATGTCCTTCACCTAGACACTAACTAAGGTTGTTCTTTGCAGTTGAGACTATGTTGATTAACCACAGGATCTTCTAACTCTTCTCCTTATTTGCATTTTTTTGTTGACATGTATGTATGATAACTAAAGCAAAGAAGAGGAAAAGAGGGCCAACAACATGCAAGGATATTTGGGGGCAACCTAAAGGTGTTCGAACTCATGTTTTTCTCAATGATAAGGGACAACCGATTGGTCCAACTGCAAAAAAGTTGACTCAATTTTTAGGCGCGATGGTTAGAATTGGGGCATATGCACCTCTCAACTATAGTGACTGGAGGCTCATGCCAGACCATTTTAAAGTTAACATGTGGAAGATGATCTAGGTAAAAATTAATATATGGTGGAATGCTATTAATACAGTGGCTAATGTTGTCTCAAATTAAATTGTTTTTCTTTCTTACCATATTTATAACTTGATTTTCCTATTGTAGGAAAAGTTTGATATCGAGATACTAGCAGAAAGCTGGGTCATGAAGTCATTAGACAAAAAGTGGAGAGCCTTTAAGTCAAAAGTGAAGAAATTGTGGGAAAAGGGGGAGCGTGACTCCAGAATTATTGATGATCAATTTAATTGGCTCAAAACCTTTTGGTAGTCTGAGAAATCAGCGGTTGTACTTGTATTCATTTTTATCAAGTAATAGTTTACTTATATCCTTACAATTAATTAACATGCTATATTTCTTTTCATATTTCAACAACGAGAAGAAGTGGGTAGAGAAAATAGCAAGAAGAAGTCATCACATGCTGCAGGAACAAAAAATTTTGCTGTTATACTGGAAGAAATGGTATAATATTATTTTTTATTTATATTAATATTTAATTCTAGAAGTAAACAGAGAGCTCTATTTTAGAAGTAAACAGAGAGCTGTATTCTAGAAGTAAGCAAACCTTTAAGAGTTTTGCTATTTTTTATGGGTAAACAGAGAGTTGCTAACCCCGATGGAGCATCACCAACTCCAACCCAAGTGTACATTAAAGTGCATACTAGAAGGGATGGCAATCCACTTAATGAAGAGTCTGCAGCAAACATTGTATCAGATTTATATTTTATTTATATTTAATTCTAATATTCGGTCTAAAATAGAGACATTCTTTTATAGATATATTACTTGAAGCCTTACTTATTATTTATTTCTTGTGTTTCATTTGTGAATGTAGAAAAAACTGAAAGATGCTATTCATATTCAAGGAAAGGATGATAAACCTGCGGCAGATAACATATTTGCTCGAACTTTGGGAGAAGATAAGGGTTCATATGTGCGCACTTATGGCTTAGGCCCATCTGCTTCAGATTTGTGGGGTCCGAAACAACGTCGGTTTTCTTTAATGAAGATGGCCTTAGAGAGCAAAAAACTATCAGAAGAAATAGTGCACAAATTGGAGGAAGAAATGAGCCAAATGAAAGTTAAGATGGACATGCTGACATCATTTATTCAAACCAAGTGCTCAGATATGAACTTAGATCATTTGGAAAACACAGCGAATGAGGTAATTTATGATACTTGTGTTCATTCAACAAATTAGAATGCAACACCTTCATAAGATTTCCAACTTATAACAATATATATCAGGTTCATGTAACTTCTACAACTCCTGTAACATCTACAACTCCTACCGATTCACCACGAGCTGATCACCAATGCCAACTTCACTCGGTATGGTACAATTTTTAATTGTTTGTATAAGTGTTTGAAAATTATTAAATGTAAAGCTACTAATTCATTTCATGCAGGAACAAATCTTGAATGAGGAGAACAACAATTTGAGTGGCTATGTGGATCAGGTAAATAGTTTAGGTAGTGATTGTTTTTTCATTATAATTTTATTTTCAGTTATGAAAAGTTAAGAAAGTATTATTATTATTTTCAGTTATGCAGGAACCACAATGATGATTTTGACATTTTTAATCAAGTAAGTATTATTATTATTATTACTACTATAAATGCACTTATAATACATTTTTAATTTTTTTTACCATTGTTACTTTATTTAGTTGGATGAGGGAAGTCGTGCAATGATTCAGAAGCTCTTACCACAGCTGCAAGTTGGAAAATATCAAGACAACCAATCCAAGACTGTAGGATGAATTACATTGCCTTAGTCATTTTATGATTTATCTAAAATGAATCTATATGAATGTAGATAATTTTATAGTTAATTGAAGGAGTAAATGTTGTGATAGGATGAAGATACTATTTTCCTAGTTAGTCTTGTGCATCCTGGAGATCTTGCGGCAAGAGGAACATTAATCACTAAGGATCCATCAGCTACAGTGACAGGCCAATCCTTAGGAAATGGTTATTCAGCAATATTTGTGGAAGTTGCAATGAGGAATGGTGAACCCATAGTTCGACCCTATGACAACTATAGTACAATTGGAGATGTGATTGGAAGAACTATTGCATGGCCCTCTTGTTTTGTAAGTTACATATCTTTTATATGCAACATATGGAATGTAAAACTTGATGGCTAGCTGGGGTATATACTCCTTTAGGATGATTTAATTTATTTAGTAAATTTTGCAAAAGTATCTTAGACATGAAAGAATATCTTATCATTAATTACATCTTAAAAATCACCTACTTTTGTTTATAACCATGGAAGGTAATTTTCTATTTCCTTATTTTAGTATAAAATTAAATGTTAGTTTATTTTCATAGGTTTTAGAATTATGATAGCTTTGTTTGGGCATAAATTTTTTTGTTAGTTTCTTGGTTCATGTTAGAGTGTCCTAATCTGTAGCCTGATGGAGTACTTTTTTTTATTTCCTTATTAGTTCACTATAATAGAAAATTATAACAGAATTAGAATTATGATTTCACCTACTTTTTTTTTGTTAGTTTCATGGTTCATGTTGATATATGTTTGAAATTAGAGTCATATCATCTTGTTGAAGTTTTTGTTTCTAGTAAAGTTTTATTTGTGGCTGATCGATGTCTCTTTCTCGGCACTATAACATAATTTTTCTCCAATAGTAGACTACAATTAAAGTTTTGTTTTTGTTTCTAGTTAAGATTTTGTTTCATGGCACTCCCAAAATCAAGTTATTGGTTGAAGATATGGGAAGAGAAATCAGTGAGGTATAGCAGATTATGGGGGGTGACTCTTCCACTTTTGCATTATATAGCAGATTTAATTTCTAGAGTTCTTTTGGCATATATACTACAAAGAAGTGATTGGAGTATATATCGACAAAAGCTCTTTAAACAAAGAATATACATCAACTATATATAGCCTGGTTTCTGGCTCTTATTGATTGTGTTATCTTTCTCCTCTCAATGTCTTCTTCTATTTCTAGTTGAAGTGTTCAGGTGCTTTTTCATCGCGCAGTAGAGGAGTGAGATTGTGTTCTTCATAGCAGTAAATAACTACTTTTACTATTCTTGATGTATATTGCTAGCCATCAGTGCGTAGTATGAATACGAGATCTGGCTAGTGGGTGTCTAGACTGCGTTCTTCTATTATGAAGAACTCTATATGACATAGCCAGAGGAGTTTGTATCCTCGGTTGGACCGAGTAAGGTATGCGAGTTGCAGATGTCCATTTATTGACTACAGCTAGTATCGAAGAGTTGAAATATCTATTTTGATGAGATAGTCAAAAGGGTTTTGATTTTATCAAAAATGTGGATGAACCTTGTGTAGACAATGTGTTTAGTGGGAGTGTAGTCATATTGAATGACATACTCATGGGAAAAGTGTTCTCATGCTCCAGTTATTTCCCATATTGATTCTCTATGGTACATCTGGGAAAGGCCTCCTATATGCTTGACATTAGGATCTATGTGGATAGGTTTGAAAAGGATACCTCATTACCCCAGCCCATGTACGTTGATATAGTATTAAAAGAGTTTTAGCATCAAAGGCACTAAAAGAGGTTACTTGTCTAAGATTCATTGCATCAGTCTTTGTAAGATGATGTCTGCTAAGACACCTAAGGAGAGAGAAAAAATGAGATAGATCTATTATGCTTCGGTAGTGGGATCCATCATTCGATGCTTTGCACTTAGCTTGTTATTGATTATACCTTAGAGGTATCCAGTATATTTCGAGCAAAACCATGGAGAATAACATTGAAAAGCAATGGAGAACTCTCTCGAGTACTTAAGAAGGATGAGAGACATTTTATACGACAATGAAACCATATGATGGTATAATGATACCTTTAATGGTGGTGCAGTAAGAAGAAAAGTGTTCCTAGCTAGGTATTGTAACCGGTAAGGTGACTAAGGCTTTGTGCTTTGCTACTTACTCTGCCTCTTATGATAGGATCGGATAAAGGAGTTTTTCATTCAATGGGAGTTGTTCCTGAGGTTGCCAGTTCCGCACCGGTATTGTGTGACAATACTAGGAGTGTTGCTCAAAGTTAAGGAACTAAGATCCCATGAAGATTATTGCTTTTCTTAAAAGGCGATATCACCTCATCGTTGGAAAGAGGTGATGACTGAAAGACATTGATGTAGATTAAACTTATTATCACTGTAGCATATTCGATCACCACTGAAATTTGGTATATAGATACTAGGATGATTGGCTAAAGTGCAAGTGGGAGATTCAAAGGAATATTGCCCTTGAGCCAATCACATGTCGATGTGTTTAGGGACTATTCAAGGGTAATCAACTTAATGAGATAACTTTTTGATCATATGTTGCATCTTTATTCATAAATATTGTGACGAACCACATGAAACCGGGCAAATGATTCCAAGGCCATGATGAGATTATGCCAGTGAGAATTGGAATCCATATGCCCATGTTCTAGATGTTCCTAGTCGTAGGATCACCAATTAGGGGATTAGTGATTTTGGATAGGCTAGCGCACTTGGTACATGCCCTATACGATAGGGGTAGCTGATCTCATAGTTACCTATGAGCCTTCCTTAATGTAGTGCAGGTGCTCATTACGGAATGAGTTCACTTAACAAACCTGCATGAGGAACACAAAATGGAATCCATACATGAGTTTCAGTAGGATGTTCCTCGTGTGATAGTAGGTGCACGCAGACATTGGACCTAAGGTTATCATGGTTACCTTGTGAGTGATGACCCATTGCTTTGGTTCTATCCCTACATGGACCTAAGCGTCATGTGCCGGGTATTACTGGGCATGGGGAAGCATTCATGGAGGTAGGTGAGCAACCAACATGGAATTAGTTACTCCTAATAAGAGGAGATAATGTCCTATGTGTCCCTATATTACCGACTCGGGAATCTCTGGCAAAGTAGACATGAAGGTCAGGAAGACATTTCTGACATTTCATAATTGAGACGACATCTTGGTGGGTGGAATACATATGAATTGGTATTAGTGTTTGACACTTCTTCCATACCCCAATCGTATTCAAGGAATTGTAATTAAGTGACTTAGTTGCACGGTAACTAATCACCAAAGGGTGTTGCTAGATTGAACCTCACACTATCGTGGTAGTCATGATACGTTGCTAGACAATAATCTTGACTTGCGAGTGGAGTCTCCCACGACTACACTATAGGATCCAACTCTCCGTTATGCACAACTCACTACTGGCTTAGTGTGGGGCCCAATGGCGCACACACGACAGGTTAACCTCGTAACGGACCTTATGAGGTAAAGTCCGAATGCGGCCCTATATGTAGGCGAAATGGAGACACTAGAGGGGGGTGAATAGTGTGTTTACTAAATAATTAGCCTAAATTTGATTTTAATCATTTCTTGATCAGTTTAGATAATTTGTAATTTAATGATTGGGTGCGAAAGCAGTAAATAATTAAGCAATTAAAAACAAACAATAACGCAATGCAAACACGTTAATTTATAGTGGTTCAGCCCCAATGCCTACTCCACTACCTAAGCACCCCGATTAGGATTTCCAAACTAGCTTTACTAGATTAATACTCGTTTCCCTTACACAGAGGACTTTGACTCGAAGAGTCTCACTCTCGACCTAAGGTACTTCCACACCTGGAAGTCTCGACCGTCTTATCGAGAGCACTCTTCCACCTCAACCCTAAGGGACAACTTGACTAATCCTAGTAACAACTAATTTTACATAAGTGGCTTTACACCTAACACCAAGTAACCACTTATACCCACATGACCTAACAGCCTAGGTCTTACAAACTCAACTTCAAAGAAACGATAAATTAACAGTTAAAAATACAAGTGAAAAGAGCTTAAGATAAAACCAAGATTATCTACTATTTTCCAAGCCTTGTAGCCTCCAACTCGCTAGTGAATGTGCTTTGAGTCGAAGCAGAGTTGAGCAGTAGTTGGCGCTTGAAGACGAACTCGACAGATGAACAGAGCGCGCTGCAATCGATCTTTGGAAGGCTTAAATCCCTTCTTAAATGCTCAATAAAATCTTTAAGATTAAGGGAAGAAGTTTAAAAGAAGTAGATGAAGGTATATTTATACCCTCACGAAGAAACGATAGCTCAACGGATAGTTTTCTATCCATTGCAGGCCGCCGGTCGATTGGTCGATCGATCGGCCAATCGATCGGTCATTTGATCAACGCTTTTTCTCTCTGGTACTGCATTCAGTCGACCAGTCGGTCGACCGACGCAAGATTCTTGGATCTCATATTCAGTCAACCAGTCGGTCGACCGACGTGATCTTGCGTCTTCAGCAAACGTAGGTCGGTCAACTGGTTGGTCGACCGATAGAGCTACTGCCCATTTTGGGCTTTGATCGGTCGACTGAAGCAGCTGCTGTCTCTTTTCGGCATTGTTCGATCGACCGACCGGTCGACCGAAATGGCTGGTGCCATTTTCCTTACCCTATTCGATCAACCGCCCGGTCGACCGAATTTAGGTTGAATTTTATTTTTTAGCCGATTTTCTTCCGCGCTTTGTTTTTGGGTTCCAGCTTTCTACAAGCATCATCTTGGAGAGCTTTCCATGTGATATTTGAGCTCGTCCAATGCGACTTTGGTACACATGTTGATCTTCGAGAAATTCTGTGATGAACCCAAGCACGACTATCAATGTCCTTCCAATTTTTGATTTCTTTCTATATTTTCAATCGAGGACATTGAACCCTAATTGATATGGAACCTGAAATATGTTCTCAATGAAATCATTAGTCCCACGTTTGTTATCATCAAAACCGAGATTAAGACCGAGGTTGAAAACCTAAAGCCAACACTATATGTCTACTAGCATCGACATGCTGCAACTCGATCACGGATCTTTGAGCTCGTCCAATGCGACTTTGGTGCACACGTTGATCTTCGAGAAATTCCACGATGAACCCGAGTGCGACGATCAATGTCCTTCCGATTTCTGATTTCTTTTGATATTTTCGATCGAGGACATAGAACGCTGATCGATAAGGAACCTGAAATATATTCTCAATGAAATCATTAGTCCCATGTTTGTTATCATCAAAACCGAGATTAAGACTAAGGTTGAAAACCTAAAGCCGACATTATATGTCTACTAGCATGGACATGCTGCAACTCGATCACGGATCTCGTTTACGGACATGATAGGAAAGATGTTTCCTATAGGAACAAATGCACAAGAAAGAAGTTTCTCAGTAATCCTAAATTGTAGGGCATCCCTAAATTGTAGGGATTGGCATATGATAATAATTTATGTCGTTGATTAAATTTAATTATGAATTAAATATTTAATCAACTACTTGACCAAGAATGTATTTAATTATGAATTAAATATAATATGATTTTGAATCAAATATACATGGTAGGAGAATTAGTTTCTAACCATGAGCCTAACAAATTAATTGGGAATTAATTTATTTGGATAAATCCTAATTAATAAGAATTTGATTTATGGAGATAACTCATAAAATTAATAGATATATGATTTATGAGGATAAATCATAATTCTATTAATTAATAGAAAATCAAATTATTTAGATAAATCTCTTTCCTATTGTTTAGGGGGTTGGTTTATTTAGATAATTATCATTCTTGTTTATAGGCTCTTAATTTATGGAGATAAATTAAAATTTATATTTAATTAGATTTAATTAATTTTTAATTAATTATGAAGCCAATAAAATATAAAATATTTTTGGAGGCAAATCCAAGAACTTTGAATTCTAGGGAGAGAGTTTTTAGGAGGCCAGGTCTACTCTTGTAGCCGCCCCTACTCTCTATATATAGTGGCCGAACACCCCATAGGGAGGAGTTGGTTAATTAGTTCTTCATCTTCTTGGAGAAGATTAAGGATTTGATTCTTTAGAGGCTTATTGAAGAGAAAGGCTCCAAAGAACTCCTCCTCCTCCCCATTGGTGGCCGACCATCTACATCCTCCTTCCCCGGTTATCGTGAAGCCAACTTGAAGGTGTTCTCTTCTTGGTTGTGCCACAATCTTCATCTTCTTGGAGGAGTCCACGAGGACAGCGAGATATCTTCACCTCTTCTCTTTTGTTCCGATATTTTGTCATCCTCTCTCCTCTCCTCTTTGGTGCCTGGTTCTTGGTGGAAGGGCTGGCATTGCCTTGGTGGATTTTGGGATTGATAAAGCTTCTCCGTTGAGCCACAACGAGCCCCGGTGTTCGCTGCCCGTACTATTGTGAGGTACTTGGTGTGGACTATTGTTGGAGGACGTGCACGTGTGTGTCTCAAAATGGGGATAGGATCTGCGTACATTCTTGGTTTGAGGTTTATCATCTCCTTCTTCTGCGATGTTGAATTCCTTATTATTGCTAAAGTAGATCGCTATTTTCGGGATGGTTTGAATTTTCCGCTACGTTTTTGAATCCCACCCCAACAAGAGGGGGGTGAATAGTATGTTAGATAAACTTTTTGCCTAATTTTGGTTTTATCGAATTCAATCGTTTCTTATAACTTCGGCAATACACTAATTCGAATAGCAAGTGGAAGCAATAAATAAGACAATTAAACATAACCAAGAAAGCAATGTGCTGAAATAAGTAAATATAGAAATTAAGACGCAAGCATAATAGGCAATGTAAACACGATCGATTTATAGTGGTTTGGCCCCAATGCCTACTCCACTACCTAAGCACACCGCTTAGGATTTCCAAACTAGTTATACTTGATTAATTAGTTTCCTTACAAAGAGGAATTTACACCGGAGAGTCTCCGCTCTCAAACTGAAGGCACTTCCACACCCGAAAGTATCCTGCCTTCCTATCAAGAGCACTCTCCTACCTCAACCTAAGGAAAACTCAACTAATCCTAGTCAACTACGTTTACACCGGTGGATTTAAGTCTTAACACCAAGGCAACCACCAACTCAATCAAACTAGCACTCTAGGTTTACACACTCAAGAAATACAATGAAATTAACAATAAAATACTAACACTACATGGAGCAATAAATCAAAAAACAAATACTTAGCTCCAAAAGAAACTCCCTAGTCCTCTTGATGCCCAAAGATGATGAATTGATGAAGCTTCAAGGCAAGATCAAGAATGTGTGGATCAAGGCTAGGGTTTTTGCAAGATTGGCTCATTGAAAGCTTAGAAGATGTAAAAGATGTCTCATATAGGCCCAATCACTGGCCCGATCGACCGACCGAGCGACCGGCCCATCGATCGGAGCCCTTTGTGCTTTCTAGGCTCCTTTCGGTCGACTGGCCTATCGATCAATCGTAGAGTACCAAAACTCTACCTATTGTACCTGTACTCTACATTGAGTTTCAGCTGGGTTCTTTCTTCGATTCGGGTTTCAAATTACGGGTTTTGTTCTTTAAGGGTCTTTGCATCATACTGAGGATTTTACAATTTATCTAGAGACCCTAATCTTAGACTCTATCTTCCTGATGAGTCCGAGCGCGTCGACCAATGTCCTTTCGATTTTTTGATTTCTTTGATATTTTAGATCGCGGACGTCAAGCGCTAACCAACTTGGAACCTGAAAGTATTTCGTAATGAAAATATTAGTTTCATGTTTGTTATCATCAAAACCAAGATTTACACCAAGGTTGAAAACCTTTTGCCAACAATGTTCAAACATAAGATTTTTGGATCGGGAATATGTCACAATACATCTATATACAAAAGAATTCACAATAATATATTTTGTATGGAATTGTGAATGGGAGTCATGTGAAGTCGGGACATCGAGCAATCTTGTTGTCCATACTCATGGTGAATCTTCTAGTGTCGTTGTTTCTTCTTTCAATCCACCTGATCCTTATAGAACAATGATTCTAGATAGTCTTGGTAGTCAATTCCATTTAAATGATAATATTGAGTTAGTTACTGAGACGTCAGTGCCATCAAATACTTCGACAGTTCAAGTCACTGAAGAACAACCTGTGATACAGATTGAATTGCTGAATAAGGAGGCTGTAGAATTTTATGAGATGTTGAAAGCTGTCAATGAACCTTTGTATGGTAATTTTCCTAAATATACAAGATTTTCGGCAATGACGCAACTCCTAAACATCAAGTCCGATTGTAATATAAGCGGGGTTACATTTGATTGGATTACAGGCTTTATCAATGGAATGCTACCTCCAGATAACAAGTTTGAGCCAACTTTTTATCAGCGGGGAACATCATGACTTGTAGCATGTTATAACAGTTATTTTGTTAATGGATATATATTTCACACACTTGAATATTTATCTACAAAGAAGACAATGAATGTCGGGGTCTGCGTCAAAGGGACAATGTATGTTGAATGTGATGTTGACTTTTACGAACTGTTGGAAGAAGTCATAAAATTACAATTATTCGAATGGAAATCAGTTGCCCTTTTTAAATGTCATTGGTTCGATACAAGCTATAGGGGCATGAGAGTTCATACAAAGTATAAACTTGTCGAGGTCAATTACAAATTGAAATTGGCTTCAATGAGCCATTTATATTGGCATCTCAAGCTGAACAAGTATATTATATGCAGTATCATTCTCGAAAGAAAGATAGGGCAAATTGGTATGTAATCTGTAAGACTAAAGCCAGAGGAAAAATTGACCCGGTAACTGGAGAGAATGAGCCGACAAATGACTTCTATCCAGAAGAGGATCCTTCCAAAATTGAGCGAGTTAATCTAATACTCAAGGATGATAACACAAAGTTAGTTCAATTGGAAGTACAATATGTGAGCACTACACCCTCACAATTGCCACCTGCCACCCTTGTATCCATCATCCCTTGTCTACACACACCATCCCCCAGGCTTTAGCCACCATCGACCCTTCGTCGAGACCCATCGATATCCCCTCACATGTACCCAATGTCCTTTCGCTGACACCTACTATTCCCCCACCTCCGTCCACCATCCCCCCACTTTCAGCCATCATCTCCGCACTTGATCCTGGCACTAGCCATCCACCTGATCTGACCACCATCCCTTCAGCCAATCCAAGCACATGGACATAAAGACGTAGGCCACGAGGGCCTAATATAATTCTCCCTCCGCCACCCGAGGGAGAGTCACATTGACTAGTTAGTGTGCATGAAAGAAGATAAGTAGATGCACTAATTATTCCTTATAATTTATTTATAATTCAATACATCATAATATAGAATTGTACTATATTTGGTGAGGGCTTGAGCAGGAGGACGATCTAACGATTTATGCATAGGGCATGGCCTATATGGTCTCTCGTGCCCCGTGAGCACATGGATTTATTATGGCGAGAGTTCTCGGTACATATATTTATTAAATTAATGTTATTGTTAAATATCAATAGGTAATAATAAATTTATTTTTTTTGCAGGCTCATTATACATGGTTGGAGGACGAGACCACTTTTGTAGAGAGTGCATGGGAGCGTGTTGCTCGCACTCGTTACAACGGGCTACTTCAGTAGGCCCGTAAAACTGTGAAGAGACAGCTTGGGGTCACACACAATGGGGAGACTCAGGTATACGGCCCCGAGTGGATTCCTAGACCCGTGTGGGACCAGCTCATTGAGCGATGGGCCACGCTTGAGTGGCAGGAGGTCTCTCGGACCGCGTCGAGAAATCGCATGTCCAGGGGGGACGGTACGGGGGCACGCCACACTGGTGTCTCCGTGTCTTTTGTGGTGCGTGAGCGTCATATGATATGTATAATTTCCTTACTTTTAATTAAATTATATATTGTGTACAATGACACTAATGTATTTGTTTTATAATGTTAGACACGGGTGGTGAAGGATGGCACCGTCCAACGCCCCTCGCTGATGGAGGAGTTTGAGCACACTCACCGTCAGCGACATGGGGTGGAGGAGTACATCGATAGCGGGGCCGCGATCATCGTTACAAGTATTTATATCTATTCGATTTATGTAATTTTTATTATTATTATATATATATATATAGTATTTAAAATATAAAAGTGTGTAGGAGACATACACGAGGATCGAGATCGAGCGCAAAGGAACGTCACAGGGTGACTTTGACCCTGTAACATGGGTCGAGGCTATAGGTGGCTGGGAGCACGGACAAGTTTATTGCTTTTAGACAGTGTCCATGCATGAGCCGTGTTAGGGCCACTTGGGGCACCGACCCCTCCCGTTGCAGGTGAGCGGCCCTCAACATCCCATACGCAGGACCATAGTCGGATACCGAACTTGGAGTTCGAAATTACACAGTGGAGACAGACAATGGAGGAGTAGAGATGGATGAATGACAAGTTGAGATAGATGATGGATGCGCAAAGACAGATGATGGGGAACATATAGACGCTCCTAACTTAAATTTCATCTCACTCCGGCAATCATATACCGATGGGGTTCAAGTCGTCCTCCTCGACCCAATCGACGCTCCCAACCCTATCGCTGTCGACTCCACCGCCTCCACCGTAGCCATGAGATATATTTTGGTTTATTGTATTTTGATACTTGTGAGACTCAGTTTGAGGCTTAGATACTTGTTTGTTGTTTACATACTTTAGATTTGATATTTTGATACTTGTTTGCCTCCGTTTGAGGCTTATAGTTATTTATATACTTGATAGCTATCTATATACTTTAGATTTGATATTTTGATACTTGTTTGCCTCCATTTGAGGCTTATAGTTGTTTATATAGTTTAGTTTTGATATTTGATACTTGTTTGCCTCCATTTAAGTCTTAGATTGATGATATTTAAGTAAATCTTGTATGGTTGGTTGTACTTATATTTGTATGATGTTTTGTGGTTGTAAATTGTGATTGTAAATTATGGTTATAAATAGATTATATCGTGAGAATGTTGTTGTATACATGAATTTTGAAAATTTTGATTTTTTTTCAATTATAGGATATAACGTCAGCGACGGCTTACCCACAGGTGACACTCACTAGGCAGTCGCTGAAATTGTATCGTAATTGGCTGATGGCTTCGGTAGCACCAAATATCACGATTGCTAATAATATCACCGACGACTCTGAGCTACGGCAGATAGTTTAATTTTAATGACAACCGCCTAGGCCATTACTGATGTGTTTAAATTAGCGACAGCGCGTGCTATCGCTGATAATTACTTGGGACGGCCTCCCCCTACTGTCACAAATTATCAGAGATGCACACATGAGCAATGACTTTTTGCCACGGTGCGAGCCATCCATGATAGTCATCACCGACGGTTCAGCAATGGCACGAGCCATTGGTGACAGCGACAAATCTAGTAGTGGAGCACCATTCAGGGCAAGAGGCTACCTGGGAGGTAGAACGAGATATGAGGGTAAACTACCCCTTTCTAGTTGAGGATTTGATAAGTCTCTAATAGCTTTTGCTAAAATTCGAGGATGAATTTTCCTTAAGGGGGGAAGATTGTAATACTCGCAATTTTAATGAAAATTTTATCTCTTGTTTTAGCGGGATATTCCGGAGGCGCGTCGGAGTGGGTCGAGCAAATCGTCAAAAGGTGTTGGCCGAAGGTTTTCAACCTTGGGAATAAGCTAGGTTTTGATGATAACAAATATGGAACTAATGATTTCATGGAGAACTAATGGTTTTGATGATAACAAATATGAATTAACACACGATGTTTATGATAAAAAATATCGGAGAAATTAGAAAATTGGAAGGATGTTGATCAACGCGCTCATATTCATCAGAAAGATTGAGTCTAGGTTTAGGGTGTCTAGATGCAAAGACACCTAAGGAACCAAACTAGTAATCCAAAACCTGAACCGAAGAAAGAACCCAACTGATACTAAATGAGAAAGTATAGGAACTATAGCTAAGTACCGGTACTTTGCGGCTGATCGACTGACGATCGACTGCCAAGGGTTCTAAAGCCACCGAAGGCCTTCGGTAGATGACCGGTCACTTGGGCGGTCGACTGGCCATCGACCGACCACTGATCGGGCGGCGCCAACGGATAGAAAAACGCCCGTTGGGACGAGGTGTCTTGGCCTCTCTCTTCGTGGCTTATAAATACAATCCATGAGAGCCTTCCTTACGAACCCTTGAGCCTATTGAGACATCTTTTACACCCTTTAAACCTTCATTGCACCACTTCTTTTGTGAAACCCTAGTTTGATATCTCAACTCCTTGATATATAGCCTTCAAGCTTCGTCGATTCATCATGTTAAGGCATCAAGAGGACTAGGGAGTTTCTGTTGGAGCTAAGTATTTGTTGATTGATTTATTTGCTCCATTGTTTGTGTACATTATTGTTACTTACATTGTATTTGAGGTTGTGAAAACCTAGGTTGATAGCTCTTGTATGGTTGGTGGTTGCCTTGGTGTTAGGGCTTAATTCCAACAGTGTAAATGTAGTTTGCTATGATTAGTTGAGTTGTTCTTAAGGTTGAGGTGGGAGAGTGCTCTCGGTAGGAAGGAGGGATACTTCCACGTGTGGAAGTGCCTTCGGTTTAAGAGCGGAGATTTTCCGATGTAAATTCATCATTGTAAGGAAACTAATTAATCTAGTTAAACTAGTTTGGAAATCCTAAGTGGGGTGCTTAGGTAGTGGAGTAGACATTGGGGCCGAACGACTATAAATCTACTTGTGTTAGCATTGCATTCTTGGTCTTGTTTTATTGTCTTATTTATTGCTACCACTTGCTATTCGAATTGGTGTATTGTCTACGTTATAAGAAATGATTAAAACCGATAAATCAAATTTAGGCAACAAGGTTAGATAACACACTATTCACCCCCCCCCCCCCCTCTAGTGTAGGCCATTTCACCACCATTTGGTATCAGAGAGCGTGGGTCGTAGATTGAGATTTTACCATCTCCTCTACATCTAGTCTTGATCTGAAAATAGCACTAGAGTTGGTAGCGTGTATACCACCTAGGTTCGGTGAGTCTAACTTTGGTTTTTGGAATAGTAGAATATATACATTCCTAAAGACACAACATTTAAATGTGTTTAACATGGAAAAGATTCGATATATTGAACCTAAGGAAAACATGAAAGCTTGGACCAAAGAACAAATTGATATGTTTTAGTTAAATGTTAAAGCTACGAATTGCATATTTTGTTCATTGGAAAATTGCATCTTTGAAAAGGTCATGCATTGCACTTCCACATTTGATATTTAGGCTAGTTTAAACATGCTATATGATTATGCCAAGAATGAAGAGATTGGCACTTCTAATGAAGGTAGTGATGACAATGGTCATTCACCTACCCCTAATCTTGCTTTTGATGCCCATGGCTCTTCTAGTCAAAGGAGTAGCTCCAAGAGCCAAAAAAGGAAGGTAGTGTGTCATGCATGCAAGGAAAAGGGGCACGTGAAGAAAAATTGCCCTTCCACGAAGAACAAGGCAAGGAAGAGGTCAAATGCTTCCACATCATCATCTCACTCAAGTGAAGCATCCTCTTGCAATGGCTATGAAGCTAATTCAAAAGACTCCCTCATGAATGCTAATGATGAGGTACACTTTTCTTATAGTCATGATAACAATAATGGTAGTATCAACTCATCCAGTTCTCATGACATGCTTTATGATGATGAATGTAAAAACATGTTTGCCTTGCTTGTTAAAAAAGATAAAGAAAACAAAAAATTGAAGAAAGAAAACTTAGTCTTAGATCTCACTTACATTATGTAAAATTAAAAAACGAGAAGCTAAAAATTAGTGTCTCTAATCCATGTCATGATGTTTTAAGTATTGACACTAAGGATTTGAAAAACAAAAATGACATTTTAAAGAATGAAAATAGCATGTTGAAAACTCAATTGCATGCTATTCATAAATCCATGAACGACTTAAAAAATAAGGTTGTTTTTCTAAATAAGAAAGTTAATAATTTATCTAGTAATTCATCCTCTTAGCAAGCATGCTCATGCACATCATCATATTTATGTCAAGCATTCTAACATTAAACCTCACGAAAAGATTAATGGTCATTGCTTTTTTTGTGGTATCTTCGGCCTCACGATTTATGATTGTGCTTTTAAAAGAAATCCAAGTGTTGTCATTTGTCATTTGATAAGAAAAGACACTTTGGATTCCTAGGCTAACTCACCCCCATGGACCCAAAGCCATTTGGGTACCAAAGGTTTATTGTTCTTTTGTAAGGGGAGCTACCACACAAGGTTGAAATAATTGAACATACTGAACATAACATGCTGAGAATTTAGGATGCTATTGATACAATTCAGCATGCTGCATTGTTGGGTATTCCTCATTTTATTGAGTTACAAACTTTATTTACAACTTTAGAGTGTCAGTTTATTATCTTGCATTGAGTTACAAACTTGGTATTACTCATTTCATTGCATCATTGTTTCTTTTGTTTTTACATGCAGGTAAAAAGGATGAAGTGCAAGGATCAGCATTTTGGAAAAAATTATCTTATGTATTTTTGAAACTTTGAATCTTTGAAACAATATAAATATTTGAATAGCACAATGTATTTCGAAATTACTTGTATACAATGGTTTCTTATGTGTGTGGATTTTAATGATGTGTGATTTCAAAAATTATTTTTAAGATTTCGTGTGAATTATCAAATTACTTATATGTGATTTCATGATTTAAGGATTGATCAGGTACACAATAATGAGCAATTGGTAGATTATGTTGGTAATTCCAACGGATATACCAACAAAAATTATTTGTTGGTCATACCAACGCTAGCGGATATTGTTGGTATTACCGATAGATATGTATCCGTTGGTATTATGAACAGATATATATCCGTTGGTATTACCAACAGATATATTTCTGTTGGTAATATTGGCAGATATTTATCCGTTGGTAATACCAACATAAACATATCTGTCGGTAATGCCAACGAATATGTCTCCGTCGGTATTACAAACAAAATAAAATATCTGTTAGTAATACTGACAAATTAATTAAAATCTGTCGGTATTACCGAGGAGCCTTTTACCAATGGATTTTACCGATAGATACTCCATCGGTAACAATATTACCGACGTATTTGGTCCATTGGTGATACTCTGTTTTCTTATAGTGTTGGCAGCTCCATCCAATGGGCATTTTTTTGCCCGATGGGGACTCTCGGTCGCATGCCAGTCGATCGTCGATTGACCAACTGTTCGACCGCGGCAATCTACCGCTTTTGGGCACACTTCGATCGACCGAATTGGCTACTGCCAATTTTTGGCTTCATTCGATCGACCGACCGGTCGACCAAACCTGGGCTAAGACTATTTCTTCGAGTTTTCTTCTTGCGCGCTTCGCTTCCGGGTTCCATTACAAAGTCTTGACTTGGATAATATTACAATTTGGCTTGGGATATATACCTAGAGATATATTACATGAATTCTATTTCTAACTCTAGATTTTCTACTCGATCTATGACGGAGCCATTTTTGTCGGTTCTTGTTTTTCTCCGAACGAACTTCCCACGCATATTGTAACCTCAACCTGAGATCAAACACTTGATGAACTTATTAGAATAAGTTTGTTATCATCAAAATCAAGATGATTATCAAGGTTGAAAACCATAGGCCAACACATTGGTATTCACATGATTGTGGTATTCATTCCACATTCAGTTTGCATAGGTTGGTAGGCTTCAGAGTACGGACGTGTACTCTGGCCAAATTTTGGGGTGTGATAGATGTTCTTTAATATAATATTAAGAAAAATGTAAGTTACACAAAAATAGTTAATGCTATTGTTAAAATCAGATATAAAGAAAAACTGCACCAATTATGATTAAATAATATGATTAAGTTAGAAGACTAAATCTTAAAAATTCAACATGTAAATATATGCATATGAAAAATTTAATAAAATATCTATAATAATTATAATAATATATATTCTAGATTGGCAAATGTACGTTAATCCATGTTTGAACGATGATATTAGTCCCTTATGTCATTATGTGTGCATACTTTGCTTCAAAGTCTATCATTTATTGTGTTTATACAAAAATTAGATTTCATAAATTTCAACTGAAAGCCTATAAAACACGTTCCTCGTATTAAAGGCTTGTTTTGCGTTAACACAACTATTCTATATTTATATTACCCAAATAGAAGGATAATAAGTCACTGAAAATAGAAATAATCTTTTGACTAAAACACTTGATCAACATGGATGCAAGGAGCTTTTTTCTAAGACTATTCACTATTTTTTTCTTCTTATCTATGTCATTGATTTCATCTCCAATAGTAGCGACTACTGAGATCGCTTCTACATCACCACTCTCGATATGATTTCAAAAATGTTTTTGATTTTGATTTTCGATCTCTTCGGACCTTGGTGGCTTATAACGGGCCTGAGGGACCTTACGGTTCTAACCCGTAGGCTCCTTGTGACATTTCGATTTTCAACCAATAGGATGGGTTGGAGATCTTACTTTTCAAAAATTTATATTTTGAAATCTCTCGATTCATTTCGGACTCATGATAATTTACCTTGAAACAGATTTCAAACTATTTAACAAAGTGAACTCTGAAAATGATACTTGATTTTTCTCTTTGCTATTTGGTTTGGTTGCTTTCTAGTAGCTTTAGTTTCATTAAATCTACTAATGAAGTCTACTTATAAATCGAGAATGTTAATGAAAAGCTATGCTATCATGAAGAAAATTGGAAAGTAAATGAAAAGTTTGGGAAAAATTTTCTAGAATGATGTATGATTTTGTTTTTGCAAAAATCATATTATAATACTTGAATATTCATGCATTAATAATGTCTCTATACTCATGATTAATTTTGCATGATAGATCTATGAAATTTCATTAGTAGGTAAAATTTCGATACTTAGGCAATTTCATGATGCTGATATTGAATAAAATTGGACTAGGATAAAATTCCTTATTAGAGACCTCATTTTGAATAAATAATTGTAAATATGTTTAGATACACATATGACATAATTCTAGGTGTTCAAACTTGAAAATTCATATGTAGATGAACAAATTCATTACTAGATCACTTTAGAGGACTTAAACTTGAAAAAGTTTGACCCAAGTCAACAAATCGACTTGGACACTTCATTTTAAGTCCAAACTTCATAAACATGTTTAGGAATAGGTAATGATAACATGCCAACGTTCAAATTTTCAATTTGTAAGCGTAATGAGGCATTTTCTATCACGTCCCAAAAACCAAGTCATGCGATCGACCGGACTGGGGACAAGCACCCCGAAGCCTAGACCACATAACCACATCATGCATGTGAAATATCAACTCAGATTAACACAAACACAAATATTCAATTATAGAAGGTAGCAATCCACATACTAGACCAAATGCATAAAGCTACATAACTAAGGTTCAAGTGTTAATACTATACAAGGTTCACATGCTCGAAAACAAACTACATGACTCGACCAAGACTCGACTACACCAACGGGTTTCACAAGATCGCCACCAGAGTCTGCCGCCACCAACCGCGCCATACGTCAATGATCACTCTACAAAACAAGGCCAAGAAAAGAATAGTGAGTTCAAAAGAACTCAGTGAGTGGCCGTTCGGCCATCACCAAGCTAAACCACATGAATAAATACATTAAATAATTTAATGCTCATTCAACTGATATGAAGCATAACAATGATTTGCATTAGTCATCTCGTGCGCTACATGCACCACTCCGCCCGATCCGGCCCAAATGAACCAACCTCAAAATAGTCGCCTACAACTCGTAGGTTGCTCACTAGGCTGGCCACCCTAGCGAACTCCCTGCCTCGGTCTCACTGAGCTAGGAAGGACCTTTAGTATCAGTGCCCAAAACATGGTCGGGAAAGGCCCTCTGAATAATGCCACTCGGGTCAGTCATCGGCGTGGCTCACCAACGTATATCTCGACCATGAATCAACTCGTGTGCACTGCACACCACTCGGCCATCACATGTACATCCACAAACATGCCAACTAAGTGGACTAATTTACATATCTATAAAGAGGTGGATTACTCGAGTAGATACGACATAATGTACATTTCTCAGTGCTCGCTCGGTAGCACCCGCTCGGCCACCACTCTGCCCAATTCATTATTCACCGACATATCACCCACCGTTAACACCTCAATAGTTTACCTTACCATTTTCTATTCAATGGAATTTAACATCCGTGGCAGGTCGTCATGTAGCGAAAATGCCAACGTTCTGTCGAATAGTTTCCGCACGACGTACCTTTCCGCCACTGCCATTTCTCGCTCGAAATCTCATCCGAACTCGCAAAAATTCCCGAACAAAGTAAAGGGATGCCATATCTGCCATATCTCATATTTCTATTTTACCCAAGCATCGTGGAAATTTCAGCCTGTAAGCCGAAATTTCAGCCCACTATAGTGTGACATTCCCTCATTTTCATCCGAGAGCATATACTCTCTCGCGAGGGTGGAAATAACCAATTAACCTGATGTTCTTTTAGGTTCAACTAATAACATCCATGACAACCCACGAGGTGACATCCCGGACTTGCAACTCGACCAATTCAACAAGCAAGCCGTAAATTTCAGCCTACTTTACCAGTCCGGTTACAACACGTACACAATTGAACATCACTCGATATGGTACTCACAATTCATACAATATCTTGTACATAAAGATCGATATACTACACTGGCAGTTTACAGCATGTATAAAATGAATCTAGCGCGTATAGAAATAACTTCGGCATGTATATCTTACCACAACATCAATTTCAGCCTAACTTATCATACTATGAAAAATTCAGATTAAAGCGTATGATATACTCCACAAATTTTCATATGAATGTATGCTAAGTGTTCATCAAACCATGTCATCTACGCATATAATTTCAGCATTTCAGTGTACTCACAATCTCAAGAATATAAGCTAGAACATGAACATTGGACTTGCTTGGCCTACAAATTGTGTTACTATTATCAAAATGTGTATGGTGCACTTTTGGAAGTCTTCAGAATCGATCAAGATAAAGATGTCAATTGTGAGAGCACCAAATATTTTCATGCTTAATGATAAATGTGATACCATGGGAAATGGTCATCATGGATCAGCATAAACCAGCATGAACAATGATTCCTTATGAATTTTCCATTTTTCCATAATTTTTTCTTATCTTGGATGTAATTTCTTATTAACCTACCACCTATTTGATTTATATTGCAACAATACTTTTTTAAAAGCAGTACCATAATCAAATATCTCATGTATGTTTCTTTGACCAAACAACACGGTCTTCCAAAAGTTATGCACTTTCTTAACCCAAATACAAAGATCAAATGTATTGACACCTGAAACATCCAAGTTCAATAGAACAATAGAAGTGCTCAAGGGCCAAAGCAGAGAAGACCGAAAGGTCTTCACACATGCATCCGAACAACAAGAATTTCTCCATTAAACAAAGTCCAGATTGGTCACAGTAAAAATAAGAACTCCAGCACTAAATCCAACAACTAAATAAAGCCCCGAATATTTATATATACACCACACAAACCAAACAAACAATAAAACCAGTTCATCCTCACCAAGATCATTCTAATATGCGTCCCACATTCAAATAGCAAAAACGACATGCAATCAAAAAGGGGAAACAAATTGGAGGGGGAAAAATAAATAGCGGCACCAGATTTGACTTCCACTAGAGCCAAGATCGACCCATTCTCGAGAGAGAAATCAACATACTCAAACATAAACCTTCAAAAAAATCACAGATTCTGTAAATCTATCACGAGGAAGAAACCCAATCTAACCACTCACTTGGGGAGGGAATCAAGGAGAAGAAGACGATGACGACGCCTCGCGATGACGGCAACCGGCGACGGCGAAGATCTGATCACAAGGGAGTAGCCCCTCCTCCCTCTTGTCTTGGGCGACGTTTGGCTCTTCCTAGAGCAGTCCCGTCGACCGAGGCCACATATGCAATTATATTATTTTTTTGAAATTTACCTATTTTCCCCTCTTGACTTAAGTGAACCATATATCGGTCTATACTCGTCCGAATCGAGTTCCAATCGGACCCCCGGACTCGACTCGAGTCCAACTCACATCAAATCTCCAAACCAACTTAAGTAACATAATTTTACTCACGCATAAGGTTTGTATTTTAATTTGTGCCTTCCAACGATTTACTCGGCCTCCTCCGACGCACATCTCGGCTTTGCCGTGGAAGCCAAAATAAATTAGTTAAAATTTTAAATTTTAATTATTTTTTTCACGGGCATTACATTTTCTATTTTCAATGAGTCATTCAAATTTTGTAGATCTATATTTTTCTTTTCTAAGAAATTTTTATCATTTTCTAGAAGTTCAACCTTCATTCTTGACTCATTACAAGAAAGCAAAACATCATCATTATCTTGTTCTAGCATTTTATTTTCCTTTTTAAGTGCCTAGAATCTTTTTCTAACACTACTAAATTCTTCATACATATGCTCAATTTCATTTTCTAATTCTACTTGTGTAAAGATATTACCACCTATAGTAATAGTGGGTACCTCAATATCCTTCATCATGAAACAAAGGTTTGCATTCTCCCTTGAACTTTCTTCCCCACTTGAAGGTGGTGATGACTCGCTTACATCCCAAGTAGCCATTAGTGCTTTCTTCTTCATCCTTTTTCCTTTATCTGTCTTTGTGGATGATGAGGAGGTGAGCTTGGTCTTAGGACAATCGCTCTCCAAGTGTCCGGGATTGTTGCATTGGAAGCACATGATTCTATTTTTGCCCTTCTTCTTCTTGAGAGGCTTTCCCATTAGCTCCATCAACATCCGTCCGAGATGAATCATATCTTCGTGGTACTCGGATCCTTCATTCTCCGATGATGATGATGATGATGATGATGTCCTATCACCAAATGATGCTTTTAAGACAATATTCTTGCCTTTGGGGGCATCTTCCTCATCGGTCACGAGGGAACCAATGAGTTCGGTGATCTTCATGGTGCCAAGACTCTTGGCCTCCATGATAGCAACCCCCTTTGGCTCCCATGCTTTGGGAAGTGATCGAAGAAATATCCTCACTTTTTCTTCCTCTTGTATGACCCTTCCAAGGTTAGTTAAAGCATTGACAATATTTTGAAAATGGGTATACATTTGATCTATGTTCTCATGAGTATGCATTTTAAAGAGTTCATAGTCATGCATAAGCAAATTTATTTTGGACTCTTTAACTTGGGAAGTTCCCTCATGGGTAGTTTCTAAAACTTGCAAAATATCAAAAACAGATTTACAACATGATATTCTATTGAACTCATTTATAGATAAACCATAATGTAATGCATTCACTGCTTTGGCAATTGAATTAAACAATTTAATCTCTTCTCGAGACCAATCATCCATGTTCGTGGAGGGTAGCTCATAATTAACATGAATAGTTCTCCAAGCATCTAATCCTAGGGATTGACCTAGTGTGATACTAGAATCCATAAGTGTAGGTTAGATGGTTAAACCTATTTCGACAATCTTGCTCTCATACTAATTCTTGAGTGACTACCCACACTAGAAAGGGGGGTTGAATAGTGTTGGTTTAATTTTAACTTCAATTCAATTTTTTTTAAATCAATTTCAACTTTAACCGAAACTAAGTGCAACTAAATGATATTCGTTAGCAAGTATGAAAAGCAATTATAAGCAATCAAACAAGGCAATGCAAACACAAGAGATTATAGTGGTTCGGCCAACACCGCCTACTCTACTATCTTGGCTCCCCACCATGGATTTCTAACCAACTCCTTTATAGATAATGTGTTTCCCTTTGAATACAACCGAGGACTCACTTCTCAACTCTTTGAGAATGCTTCACACCTATTCTCCTAGGCAAAACACAATTCTACAAAGGAAACCCTAAGTTATTTAACCTAGCACACCTAACAAGCTAACAATGGAAACCTAGTTTAGTAACAAGAAAAATAACAACAAATGAGCTAATAATTAAACCACACAAGTGAGCTCTGTTGCAAAGTCTTCAAAGCCTCCAACTCGTGAAGATGTAGAGCTCGAAGTGAAGCCGGAGATGAGGCAAAAAGAATGCTTCGAGTTGATGAACGATCGTCGAAGCTTGCGCGATGAAATCCACTTGGGATGGCTCAAGAACACTCTAGGAGATCTTCAATGAATGGCTAAGAGGCTCTTAGAAGGCTGCTGAGGGGTATTTATAACCCCTCACTTAGCAGCTCCACCCAACGGGCATTTTTTTGCCCGATGGGGACTCCCGGTCACTTGTCGACCGATCGTTGATCGACCGACTGATCGATCGCCCAAGCAACCACGGTAATCTGCCACGTTTGGGCACACTTCGATCGACCAAATTGGCTACTGCCAATTTTTGGCTTCATTCGGTCCACCAAACCTGGGCTAAGAGTATTTCTTGGAGTTTTCTTCTTGCGCGCTTCGCTTCCGGGTTCTGTTACCAAGTCTTGACTTGGATAATATTAGAATTAGGCTTGGGATATATACCTAGAGACATATTACATGAATTCTATTTATAACTCTAGATTTTCTACTCGATCTATGACGGAGACATTTTTGTCGATTCTTGTTTTTCACCGAATGAACTTCCCATGCATATCGTAACCTCAACCTGAGAACAAACACTTGATGAACTCATTAGAATAAATTTGTTATCATCAAAATCAAGATGATGACCAAGGTTGAAAACCTTAGGCCAACACATTGGTATTCACATGATTGTGGTATTCATTCCACATTCAGTTTGCATAGGTTGGTAGGCTTCGGAGTACGGACGTGTACTCCGACCGAATTTTGGGGTGTGATAGATGTTCTTTAATAATAATATTAAGAATAATGTAAGTTACACAAAAATAGTTAATGCTATTTTTTATATCATATATAAATAAAAACCGCACCAATTATGAATAAATAATATGATTAATTTAGAAGACTAAATCTTAAAAATTTGACATTTAAATATATGCATATGAAAACTTTAATAAAATATCTATAATAATTATAATAACATATATTCTAGATTGGCTAATGTATGTTAATCCATGTTTGAACGATGATATTATTCCCTTATGTCATTATGTGTGCATACTTTGCTTCAAAGTCTATCATTTATTGTGTTTATACAAAAATTAGATTTCATAAATTTCAACTGAAAGCCTATAAAACACGTTCCAATTATGATGTTCTTTATACTCCGGCCGGTCACGTGACCGTGGATTTTGGGGCGTGATAAATGTTCTTTAATAATAATATTAAGAATAATGCAAGTTACACAAAAGTAGTTAATGCTATTATTCAAATCATATATAAAGAAAAACTGCACCAATTATGATTAAATAATATGATTAAGTTAGAAGACTAAATCTTAAAAATTCAACATGTAAATATATGCATATGAAAAATTTAATAAAATATCTATAATAATATAATAACATATATTCTAGATTGGCAAATGTGTGTTAATCCATGTTTGAACAGTGGTATTATTCCCTTATCTTATTATATGTGCATACTTTGCTTCAAAGTCTATCATTTATTGTGTTTGTACAAAAATTAGATTTCATAAATTTTAACTGAAAGCCTATAAAACACGTTCCTGGTATTATAGGCTTGCTTTGCGTTAACACAACTATTCTATATTTATATTACCCAAATAGAGGGATATTGAGTCATTGAAAATAGAAATAATCTTTTGGCTAAAACACTTGATCAACATGGATGCAAGGAGCCTTTTTCTAAGTCTATTCACTATTCTTTTCTTCTTATCTATGTCACTCATTTCATCTCCAGTAGTAGCGACTTGTGAGATCGCTCCTACATCACCAACAAATTATGATGAGTTGATTTTACAAATTCCCGATTATGAGATGGATGTCCAGAGACATTAATCCATTCTTCAGGACGAAAAAAACATAACTTGTAACGTGATGATCAATCAGAGATATCAAACAGTATCAAAAAAATCTCAACAACCAATATTTATTCTACACAATTCAGAGATATCAGATAGTACCAAAAAATTTCAATTGGAAAAAATCACATAAGCAATAGTTGACTTCATTCCCTCTTAATGTAGTGAATTATTCTGAGTGAAATTTTTTCTGTGGGGCTAATAAAGAACAAGCTAAAGATAAACAAATAAAATAAATTCAATGGCCGATTCAGTAACTCCTATTTCGAAATCTCATCATATCCTACATGAAATTAAAGCTTCATAAATTATAATTAAGTAGTTTATCTTGATTGGAGAGGTAGCCCCGCAAACCCAACAAGCATGGGGCATAGGAGCTGCTCTCACCTAGCACAAAGAATATCAGCATAAATTTGAATATAACATGCAAACATAAAAAGAGAATAAATGAATGGACAATAATATTTTAAAATTTGTAGCAATATTCAAAATTTAAGGACATACCAAAAATAAATGGTAATCAACATAAATGTCCACCTGGGTAACATTAAAAGAGATAACATACTAGATCTTTCAGAGATGTAAAAGATACGTCTTTCTAAAGAAATAAAAAATTAGGAAATTAAGAAAGTTTTGTTGAGCAGTTCAAAATAGTTAAAAACACTTTACCCAAAATGTACACATCATTGAATTCAATAGTTCGTACTTTAAAATGTAAAGGTTTTGCATTGGGTGCATCTCCAATTTCAGACTTCTCCTGCAAAAGTCATCAAGTAAAAAAAAAAGAAAATGGATCAATAACAAGAATGTAACCTGCAATAAATGGCACATTGCTCCAGAATATTAGATGGAAAAGTGAACAAATACTTATGTGTGAGTAGCTGCATCAAGTAAGACCAGATGACATACAAGTTATCTTCATAATTATCAAATTAGCACAATGAACATTGTCCCATAATCACAATAAGCACTCTTCAATTGAAAAAAAAAAAACTACAATAAAATAGTCCATGTGCAAAGAAATATTTTGTTGTCACCCAATGATTATACATAATTCCTTGCTCCTCAGAATCAAACATATGGTTAGAGAGTTTTACTAGCTAATTGATTTAGAACTCTAATAATTGATATTAAATAAGCACCTAAAATTTTAAAATGAATGAATGAAAGAAAAAAAAAAAGAGAGAGAGAGAGAAAAAAAGTAGCCATCATGCTTTACATCGCAGTTAGTGGTATCTTCAAGAATATTAAGTAGAAAACCTACTCAACTGCAATAGAATAGTGTTGTCAGTCTCAGGTTACACCTTTGGAAATAAAAAAACAAGCCAAGTAACTTAACTACCACAACAGATAGCACTATAATAGGAGACAAATGTACCTCGAGCAATTCAAACATTGCTTTAATATCTATAAGGCACTGCCTTGTCTCTCGATACACACTTCAAAGGAAATTTAGAGGCAAAGAAAGCTAGAAGAGAAGCCCATTAACCATAACCTGAAAAGAAATAGAAAATATGAACTATTAGAATAAATTGTCTAGAGAGAACATATGTGAGTGAAACAAGTGATATAGAAAAAAGAACTTAAAATCAGATCCTAAATATGTAGATGTTCAAATTCAAAGAGAAAAGAATTAGTTATAGGAACATAAAAGGCATTAAAAACTGTAGCTGATCATTAGTCAACTCTGGAACTACATATTTATTGTTACTATCAGCACCGTAAGCATGAAATAGAATCGGACTAATAATTAGATTTTGATGAAGAGATCAACAAGTCTCCTTAGTCTCAAGCTTCCCAATTTCTATTCTCTAGAGTTAGTGTTGAGTGCTTATTCAGTTAGTGGGAGGAAGAGAACAGAGAGTGTCAGAAGGAGACTTAGAGAAGTAATAGGTTTTGTATGCCTTTTAGAAGATAAGGCCTCCAAGGAAAATCAGTGGCATACAATTTGGTTTAGATTAGTTACAATCAAAACTTAGAAGAAACAATAAATTCAGGACTAGTCAATCAAAACTTAGAAGAAACAACAAATTCAGGTTTATGGTCTGTGCATACTAGTGAAGTGCATAAGTTGCTTGTCCAAGAGGGGGATGCTAGAATACAAGACATAAATTGAGTTCGCCATGTAAAATAATTGTGACCCACTATTAAAGTTACTTCAATTATACCCTTATTTTATTAAAAAGTCTTAATCCCTTTTATTTGAGAAAGGATGCAATTTCAAATATAGGAGTGTAATTTCAAATGAAGGGGTATGTGGCTTTTTAAAAGGGTGCAATAAGTGGATATGTGTCTTTTGAAGAGTTATTCCATCATTCTATAAATATCATCTTCTTTGATGGAAAGAAGATGTAAGTTTTTTGTGAAAATAAGTGAAGGCAAGAGGGTCTCTAGTTTACAAGTGAAGTTTGTGATTCCCATTAATTCCAAACATTGTGGTCTTGGATAGACTACAAAAAGTTTCTACACATGTTGGTGCTTGGACGCACGGTATCATACTATGGCCAGAGGTATGTTCTTGGTGTTCTTCCACATTTAATTATTAATGTAGTATTTCCTACATTTGGTATCAGAGCATTAAGATCTCTGGTCTAGTTATTTATGAAATTTCGCATTTGGTGCTACTGCTTGTCCTGTAGCCGGAGCCACGAATCATAGCCATGATGGGTGGCATGCATGCATGCATACGGCATTGTTGTCGATGTGTGCATCTGGGGATGCTCTTCCAGTGAGGTCGGCGTACTTGACGACGTGGTCGATGTCTTCTTCTCACAATCGACATTCTGGTGCAGTCTATTTGGTGGACATAAAGCCGACGGCTAATTGTCCATGAGGAGAGGCTGCTTGTGTCAACATGCACACAGAGAAGAGTCAAGGACGAGCGGCTTCAGCGTAAGAGAAGATCTTCTTGTTGGCCTAAGGTTTTCAACCTTGGTCTTAATCTTGGTGTTGATGATAACAAACATGGAACTAATGAATTCATGGAGAAATATTTTCAGGTTCTAAGTCGGTTAGCGCCTGACATCCCCGATCGATAAAATCGAAAAAATTAGAAAAATAGGAGAAAAAAGACAAGTATAGGTTGGGTCTCAACCTTACATATGCTTACTCACGGCCATGATTGAATAACCAATCAAATAATTCTCGTTAGGATTGTTCTTCTTTCATGCAGTAGGTTGGTTGATGACGAAAATGTTTTATCATCTAAAGCTCTCAGCTAAGTCAAAGTTGGTCCTCTAAAGTTCTCAGCTTACGTCCAAGAAATCTTTACAGAGTAGTCATCAATATCCATGCTAAGTAAAAAAGAGGGGGCAATCAGCGTACTAGGAATTGTTGTCTAGATAACCAAGGAGAAAAATAAGATTGAATGATCTTATAGTCATGTCTATCATGAAATTTGGGTAAATAGCTGAAAGGTTGAGACTACACCTTTAATTGAGAAGGTCCATGCTATGCAAGCTAAATTTTAGTAGGACATCTCATTTTAGGTGTGGAATATGTTCCGAAGATCTTGATTTCAGTTCTTTAATATCAAACACATGTTTATCTCTTTCTTGATTACTTTCTCTAATCAATAGCATCATCACAACATCCTTTAAATTGTGTTTATTTCTGTGTATCGGGAACTGTTGCTTGTTTTCTTCTATATATTCTTGATTATATAGTTTAGAGTTAGATTAAGAAAACGGAAGCAATTGAGTAACTAGGCAATAGACACACAGGTTTATTGTGTGTGAAGAATGTGATCAGGTTTAGTTCTGAAATGTTTAAATTTATATTTATTGAGTTATGTTTTAAAGTTTAAACCTATGTTTATTGAAAAAGAAACAAAATTTAATGTTATATATTGGTCGACATCACTAATCACATTATATATGTAGATGTCGCGAGCCCCAGACTATCGTTCTAGGGCTCATCGAGCAAGACTAGCTTCGCCGCCGCCGTCCCCCGAGATAGCTGCGAACCCTACCACCACAACCACCACCACCACCACCACCAGCCGAGACATCAGGACCTTCAACTTCTGCAGTTCCACCACCACCACCATCGGCCTCAGAGGCTCAAAGTCGTCGTAGGCCTCGTGGCCCTAATCGGGGGCTTATGTACCATCATCGACCGACTAGCGTCGGCGAATATCGCTGCACGGTCTAAAGTAAGTATGAAAGTTTATTTATTATACTTGTTAATTAATTATTGCTACTTATGTTGTTATACTTGAGTTGTAGATTCGAGCAGGACGATGTTGCACGTAGTATCACTGCTATTATCAAGAGCTTATTCTGGGAGCCGTGGCGTTCATGGACCCATGTCTTGGATCATAATCGAGATTTATTATGGTCCGAATTCGAGGTACGTAGTTTATTAATTTTTGATATTGTAACTAATTAATACGTGGACTCAAATGTTATTATGTTTGTTGGATTTTATACCATGAAGTATCAAAATATTTTGATACTATAGCAAAGCCCACGCTAATATTTCTATTTAATTCAATTGTTTATTAACTGAATCATGAACTGTAATTAAGTGGATTCTTTGTTTTCTTTTCATTCTATTTCATGTACCTTTCTACTGAGTGGTAGTGGGAACTGAGTTCCAAATAGAAGTTGACATGGTACAGAATCATTGAGGAATTTAGAGGGTTTAGAAAGCATAGGTTGATAGGGTCAATCCTAGTACACTGAAAAAATTGCTTTACTGTAATTTAGCGTATGTGTTATTTTAACGTGGCTTCTTTTATCTAAAGCTTTACTATAATTTATAATGGAGCAGTACATTTCACCTTCTTGTAATGAAGGTGGCTTGCTGCTTCCCTTGTTAGGAGGGGAAGCTGTGATTGGAAAAAAAAGAGAGACAAGGAAGAACAGGGCCCATTCTAGCCAACAATTTTCTTTGGTCTACCAAACACAGAGAGGGACACCACTTGCTTTACTCTTGCCTCTTTAATCATATGCACATTGGACCCAAACTTTGAAGTTTCATTCAACTGGAAGGGGTTTCATCATTGCAGCATCCACTGCTTTATTTACCATGTGCTCTTGTAGACCCACCGAGAGGATCAAGTTCATAGATGAACAGATTATGTTGGCCTTCTTACAAGTTACAAGGAATTCTCTTGATAACTAGCAATACATGCTCGTAAATATTTTATAACAATCCCTACTATATTTTTTCTTAATCCATTTCAGCAACAATCCTACTACTTCTGTTTGATATCAGTTCACAGCCCACACTAATGTGTTGTATTAGAGCTGAGAACTTTTATATATGAGAACTCTTGCCAATGTATATTTCTAGCATCTACTTTTGCTCACTACAAGAAATACTACATTTCCTGGGGGCCGCGACCCCGATTAAAACTAGCCAAGGCCCCCAATAAAACCTTTTAGTGAGGGCCTCCCTGCCCCCAAATGTCATCAAGAAATCCGACCTTTACCGAAGGTTAGCGAGTGGCCCCCGTAAAATATGTCTTTTCCGAGGGGCCGCGGCACCCGGAAAATATATCTATCCTGGGTCCGCGGCCCCCGGGAAAAGTATCTTTTGTCGAGAGCCGACATCCTCAGGAATGATACTACATTACGCAAAACATTAAGAAAGTCTAATTGCGAAGGAAAATAGTGAACTAACTTAAAACACTTCATTTTGTTCATTCATCTAACAATAGAACACTAGTTTCTTGAAACAGGCTCAAAGATTTGAAACACCGGATGAACATAAATAAGCTAGGAAAGAATCATGAGATGCCAAGTATATTAATGTCACATCCCGACTCAGGGTACGCGTGACCGGCCAGGGTACGAGTCAGTACCCCGAAGCTTACCCTATGCACTGACCAACAATTCATAGAACAATAACCACAGTAACATCAAGTCGAAAACAAAAGCAAGAATACCAACTTTATTAACTGTTCGAAATCAGTTTAATCAGACCATGTTCTAAATCATCACAAGTTTTAAATAATATCCAAAGGTTTTCCAAATAAAACATCTAAAAGTTTTTACAGAAATAATATAGTGCATACATGATACACCAACTCTATTAGACACGACTACGACTAACAACTGCCAGCTATGAGATCTGCACCCACGCCTGCTCTCCAGCACACCATGCCACCAAGCCGTACCTTACTGGTCGGGCTCTACAAAACAACAATAAAGGAAACCGAGAGTTCACGAAGAACTCAGTGAGCAGTTCTTTCGAACCTCCACTCCAAACCTCGGCAATAACATATATAAGGAATTTATATAAAATCACATCCCAGAAGTAATAAGTTTGCCAATACAGAGGAATGGATGAACCGGCCTCTCGGGCCCATATCCATGATAATAGCTCGGCCAATAATGGCCTAAAATATATATGGAAGGTTCAATTCTTCCTTCTACGTAACCCGGCCGGTCGGCCTACTCAAACCAGCCCCTACGAGTTTCTCAATTAGGAACCTTTATAATTCGGATCCGTCAAGTAGGATGGCCACTAGCTTCAAAGATCCTCCAGGATGGCCACTCGGGTCTAACACCTAGCGGGCCCGCTGGTGTAATCTCAAGACCCTATAAACTGCTGAGTCATGTGATAGCCATTCGGCTAATGACACTTCTCAGTAGACCATCTGAACCACAACCAGAACCCGGTTGTGCAAGTTTTCCTATATTTTGTTTTCTGGGCATTGCCCATGTCCGACCCTACTCCTAGGGTCATATTGTTTCCCTAGGTAGAACCTAGTAAGTGTATCTTTTATCTAGGTTAAATGTCACCACTAGATATCTAAACCATTCTTTCAAGATTGATCGAACTTGCCGACTATAGAAGAGCACTCGGCTTACCATTGTCAACAGCAGTTACCAAATTTAATCATGAGTAACAACATCATGATGAAACCGAATTAAACAGGTAAATAATTCATTGATTAAACCAATAAGGAACATGCAATAAACATAGAAACAATTTAACATGATATAAGAAATTTAATGAAACCTTTCCTTGGATGCATGTACCATAACCATCATGTCCATATGGGCATTAGCAAGAACATTTCCATACTCATGAGAATGTAGATTAAAATTGCTATCAATTAACAAGATGAACAGTAAACATATAATTTAAATTGAACCTAACATTAAGCATGAAAGTGAGAATTTAGACGACATAACGTGAGATCCAGCGAATCAATTTGAATAGCCCCAAATTCCATCCCCTTTCCACGGCTCGGCCGACTCAAGTAAGGTAATAACCTGCTAGGCTGAACCCCCTAGGGGTGGTAAACATGATTGCGGCGTCAACACGAATATCGATCCAAAAGCCTAAAACATATCGAACACAAGACAATATGCGGGTTGCAAGACGAGCGAGGAAATTGGGGAAAATTTCGGCATGACCTTTCCCCTTTTTCCTCTACTCGGCCAGCCCTCAAAAATGAGAAATCAACATGTTTTAAAACACAAGATCATAGTATAAACAACAATTAAAGTTCTAACAAGAAGAAAATCGTCGATCGGCAACACTCGCGAAGGAAAACCCGATTCCAAAACTTGTAGGGCCGGCCACCCGCTTCCCATCAAAAACTACACTAACCAATCACCTTGATCGGATCACGATGAAGCCTTGATGAAGACGAGCTCCAATCTCCTTGAGCGTTGACGTGAACTTGGCGCCGATAAGTTCTCCCCTCTCTTCCTCTCTCTCCCTTTTGCTCGGACTGCGTGCTACTCTCTCCTTGAGCCGCACGGCTGCTTGGGTGAGGGGTTTTATCTCCCCTCATCCAATGACTCATTTACCCCTCATTCACTTACTCACCCCTCTATGCGACTCCACCTAACCCGGTTCGAGTCCCGACTCTATCCGTGGATTAAACTCATACCAAACTTGAGTCAAACAATATGTTCATCCACTCAAACACTAACACTTTGATATGACATAAATAAATTTTACCTGCTATTCGAGGCGATCACGCTACTCGACCCGGCTAGCTCCTGACTCGATGGGCTGCACCATGAGAAATTTTATATTAGGAAACCCCGGGTATTACAACCTTCCCCCCTTAAGGGAAATTCGTCCTCGGATTTTGTTGGGTTACAAGGACTTACCGACTCTTCAAACAAGGAAGGATAGCGCTCTCTCATGTCCCGCTCTACCTCCCAAGTGGACTCTTGCCCGGAGTGGTGCTCCCACCTAACTTTTACCAAGGGAATCTCCTTGGACATCAGCTTCCTGATCTGCCTGCCAAGTATCTCCACTGGCCTCTCCTCATACGAGACCGCCATGTCCACCACAACCACAATCGGCTCTATCACATGGGATTCATCCTTCACATACCTCCAGAGCATCGACACATGGAAAACTAGATGAACTCTGCTCAGACGAGGAGGCAAGGCTAGTTCGTAAGCCACCATTCCCCTTTGCTTGAGAATAGGGAAAGGCCCAATGAACCTACGGCTCAACTTTCCTTTCTTCCCAAATCGGAGCACCCCTTTCATAAGAGAAACCTTGAGGAATACCATGTCGCCCTTAGCGAACTCCAACTCTCTGGCTTTCTTAACGGTATACATTTTCTGGCGACACTGAGCCGCCAACAACCTTTCTTTTATCAACTGCACCTTCTTCACCGCCTCCTCAACCAAGTCCGGACCAACCAGGAGAGTCTCTCCTATCTCAAACCGGCCCACAGGAGACCTATACTGCCGCCCGTATAATGCCTCAAAGGGAGCCATGCCAATGCTACTGCGATAACTATTGTTGTAGGCGAACTCAATCAACTACAGGTGTTTCTCCTAACTGCCTGCTAGGTCCAAAACACAGGCCCTCAGCATATCTTCCAAGGTTTGGATGGTTCTCTCAGACTGTCCGTCTGTCTGCGGATGGAAAGCCGTGTTGAAACGCACTTAAGTGTCCAAGGCATCTTGGAAGGACTGCCAAAACCGGGCTGTGAATTGGGTACCTCGATCTGATATGATCATCACTAGGGGTACCATGGTAAGCCATAATCCTGTCTAGAAATAGTCGGGCGTACTGTTCCGCAGAAAAGGAAGTCTTCAATGGAATGAAGTGCGCAGTCTTGGTCAACCAGTCCACTACCACCCAAATGGAGTCAAAGTCGCCTTTTGACTTAGGCAACCCGGTCACCAGGTCCATGGTGATTTTCTCCCACTTCCACTCAAGCACTTCGAGGTTTTACAGCAGTCCCTCGAGCTTCAGATGTTCGGCCTTTACCTGCTGGCAGACCAGATATTTGGATACAAAACTCTGCTACCTCTCTTTTCATGCCCTTCCACTAGTAGTGCTGCCTTAAATCTCGGTACATTTTTGTGGCCCTTGGATGCATTGTATAAGTGGAACGATGACCTCACTGCAGGACTTGTCTACGCACCACTGCCATATCTGGCACCTCAATTCGATCTTTGAACCACAGCACACCCTCTCTGTCCAATCTGAACCCATTCTCTGCATTGCCTCTCTGCTCCAAGTCCTTCATCAGCGCACAAAAGGCGTCCTCTCACTGCGCGGCACGCAACATACCCACCAGTGTAGATTGTACCCGCAGGTGTGCCACCCGGGCAACTAAAGCTAACACTGTCAAGGTTGTACCCCCATCCAGGCACAACTCCAGCTCTCGAGGTAAAGGCCTCTGCTTGATTTCCAGATGAGCCAAACTGCCCATGGATTTTCTGCTTAGAGTGTCTGCTACCACATTGGCTTTCCCCGGGTGGTACATAATGGTGCAGTCATAATCTTTTAGGAGCTCCAGCCACCTCCTCTGCCTGAGGTTCAACTCCTTTTGGGTAAGCAAGTACTACTCTTGTGATCCGTATAGATCTCGCAAGTCTCCCCGTACAGATAGTGCTGCCAAAACTTCAGTGCAAAAACCACCGCCGCTAGCTCTAGGTCATGCGTCAGATAGTTCTTTTCATAAACCTTCAGTTGACGGGACGCATAAGCTATGACTCTACCAAACTGCATCAAAACGCAGCCTAGGCCAACCCGAGAGGCATCACAGTAAACCACAAACCCTCCTGAGCCGGAAGGTACGGCCAATACGGGTGCCGACGTCAAGCATTCCTTGAGCTTCTGAAAGCTCGCCTCACACTTGCCATCCCAATCAAATTTGACCTTTTTCTGGGTCAACCGAGTCAAAGGGGCTGCAATCCTGGAGATCTTCTCTACGAACTTTTGATAGTACCCGGCCAACCCAAGAAAACTACAGACCTCAGTTACGTTGGTTGGCCGCCTCGCCTCAAGTTCTGCACCACCGCCACCTTTGCAGGGTAAACCCTTATCCCTTCCTTGGACACCACATGGCCCAAGAACCCCACACTTTCCAACTAGAATTTACACTTGGAGAATTTAGCAAATAACCGGTGCTCTCTAAGGGTTTCCAGGATCATCCTCAAGTGTTCGGAGTGTTCCTCCTCACTCTTGGAGTATACCAAGATGTCGTCAATGAAGACAATCAAAAAACCATCTAGGTACTCCTTGAATACCCTGTTCATCATGTCGATGAAGGCAGCAAGTGCATTGGTCAGGCCAAAAGACATCATTAGGAACTCGTAGTGTCCATAGCGAGTCCTGAAGGCAGTTATAGGTACATCGCAGTCTCGGATTCTCAGCCGGTGGTATCCGGACCTTAAGTCTATCTTCGAAAACCATCGTGCACCCTGCAGTTGGACAAATAAATCGTCTATCCTCAACAATGGATAACGATTCTTAACTGTCACCTTGCTCAGCTGCCTATAGTCGATGCACATGCACATCGACCCATCCTTCTTCTTCACGAAGAGTACCGGGGCACCCCACGGTGAGACACTCGGCCCGATGAAACCTAGGTCCACCATCTCCTGCAGTTGCACTTTCAGCTCCCTGAGTTTGGCTGGCGCCATCCTATAGGGTGGGATGGAGATCGACTTTACCCTGGGCTGCAGATTAATGTAGAAATCCACTTCCCTCCTGGGCGGCAATCCCGGCAGCTCCTCGGGAAATACATCGGGGAACTCGCAGACTACCTGAGTACCACTGATATCCCCTGCCGCATCTCCCTATTCCTCTGCCACAGATACAAAGGCTATAAAGGATTGGCACCCCCCCTGAAGTAGTTTACTAGCCTTAAGGGTTGAGATGACCCCAATCGGCTCGCTTCTTTCCTCTCCTTATAAGGTGAACTGTGGCAACCCGAGCTTGTTGAACATGACAGTCTTAGCCCTATACTCCAGCAACGCAAAGTGCTCTGCCAGCCAATCCATGCCGAGAAAGACATCAAGTTCAAGCGTGGGCAGGAGTGTCAAATCTGCCCCCAACACATGGCCGCAGATGATCACTTCGTAGTCTTGAAAAATTGATTTGGCTAAGATTGCCTCGCCCGTAGGCGTTGATACTAGAAATGGCCGATCGAGTAAAGAAGGTGCTGCAGGTAACTCAGCCGCAAATTTGGCAGACACAAATTTGGCAGCCGCAAGAATGGTGAGTTCAAAAGAACTCAGTGAGTGGTCGTTCGGCCATCACCAAGCTAAACCACATGAAAAAATACATTAAATAATTTAATGCTCATTCAACTGATATGAAACATAACAATGATTTGCATTAGTCATCTCGTGCGCTACATCTACCACTCGGCCCGATCCGGCCCAAATGAACCAACCTCAAAATAATCGCCTACAACTCGCAGGTTGCTCACTAGGCTGGCCACCCTAGCGAACTCCCTGCCTCGGGCTCACTGAGCTAGGAAGGACCTCTAGTATCAGTGCCCAAAACTCGGTCGGGAAAGGCCCTCCGAATAATGCCACTCGGGTCAGTCGTCGGCATGGCTCACCGACGTATATCTCGACCCTAAATCAACTCGTGCGCACTGAACACCACTCGGCCATCACATGTACATCCACAAACATGCCCACTAAGTGGACTAATTTACATATCTATAAAGAGGTGGATTACTCGAGTAGATACGACATAATGTACATTTCTCAGTGCTCGCTCAGTAGCACCCGCTCGGCCACCACTCTGCCCAATTCATTATTCACCGCCATATCACCTTACCATTTTCTATTCAATGGAATTTAACATCCGTGGCAGGTCGTCATGTAGTGAAAATGCCAACATACTGTCGAATAGTTTCCGCACGACGTACCTTTCCGCCACCGCCATTTCTCGTTCGAAATCTCATCCGAACTCGCAAAAATTCCCAAACAAAGTAAAGGGATGCTATATCTGCCATATCTCAAATTTCTATTTTACGCGAGCATCGTGCAAATTTTAGCCCAGTATAGTGTGACTTTCCTTCATTTTCATCCGAGAGCTTATACTCTCTCGCGAGGGTGGAAATAACCAATTAACCTGATGTTCTTTTAGGTTCAGCTAATAACATCCACGACAAGCCACAAGGTGACATCCCGGACTCGCAACTCGACCAATTCAACAAGCAAGCCATAAATTTCAGCCTACTTAACCAGTCCGGTTACAACACGTACACAATTGAACATCACTCGATATGGTACTCACAATTCATACAATATCTTGTACATAAAGATCGATATACTACACTGGCAGTTTACAGCATGTATAAAATGAATCTAGCGCGTATAGAAATAACTTCGGCATGTATATCTTACCACAACATCAATTTCAGCCTAACTTATCATACTATGAAAAATTCAGATTAAAGCGTATGATATACTCCACAAATTTTCATATGAATGTATGCTAAGTGTTCATCAAACCATGTCATCTACGCATATAATTTCAGCATTTCAGTGTACTCACAATCTCAAGAATATAAGCCAGAACATGAACATTGGACTTGCTTGGCCTACAAATTGTGTTACTATTATCAAAATGTGTATGTTGTACATTTGGAAGTCTTCATAATCGATCAAGATAAAGATGTCAATTGTGAGAGCACCAAATATTTTCATGCTTAATGATAAATGTGATACCATGGGAAATGGTCATCATGGATCAGCATAAACAAGCATGAACAATGATTCCTTATGAATTTTCCATTTTTCCATAATTTTTATTATCTTGGATGTAATTTCTTATTAACCTGCCACCTTCTTGATTTATATTGCAACAATACTTTTTTAAAAGTAGTACCATAATCAAATATCTCGTGTATGTTTCTTTGAACAAACAACACGGTCTTCCAAAAGTTATGCACTTTCTTAACCCAAATACAAAGATCAAATGTATTGACACCTGAAACATCCAAGTTCAATAGAACAATAGAAGTGCTCAAGGGCCAAAGCAGAGAAGCCTGGAAGGGTTTCACACATGCATCCGAACAACACGAATCTCTCCATTAAACAAAGTCCAGATTGGTCACAGTAAAAATAAGAACTCCAGCACTAAATGCGACAACTAAATAAAGCCCCCAATATTTATATATACACCACACAAACCAAACAAAGAACAAAACCAGTTCAGCCTCGCCAAGATCATTCTAATATGCGTCCCACATTCAAATAGCAAAAACGACAAGCAATCAAAAAGGGGAAACAAAATGGAGGGGGAAAATAAATAGCGGCACCTGATTTGACTTCCACTAGAGCCAAGATCGACCCTTTCCCGAGAGAGAAATCAACATACTCAAACATAAACCCTCGAAAAAATCACAGATTCTATAAATCTATCACGAGGAAGAAACCCAATCTAACCACTCACTTGGAGAGAGAATCAAGGAGAAGAAGACGATGACGACGCCTCGCGATGACGGCAACCGGCGACGGCGAAGATCCAAATCGAGTTCCAATCGGACCCCCGGACTCGACTCGAGTCCAACTCACATCAAATCTCCAAACCAACTTAAGTAACATAATTTTACTCGCGCATAAGGTTTGTATTTTAATTTGTGCCTTCCAACGATTTACTCGGCCTCCTCCGACGCACATCTCGGATTTGCCGTGGAAGCCAAAATAAATTAGTTAAAATTTTAAATTTTAATTATTTTTTTCGCGGGCATTACATTTTCTATTTTTAATGAGTCATTCAAATTTTGTAGATCTATATTTTTCTTTTCTAAGGAATTTTTCTCATTTTCTATAAGTTCAACCTTCATTCTTGACTCATTACAAGAAAGCAAAAGATCATCATTATCTTGTTCTAGCATTTTATTTTCCTTTTTAAGTGCCTAGAATCTTTTTCTAACGCTACTAAATTCTTCATACATATGCTCAATTTCATTTTCTAATTCTACTTGTGTAAAGATATTACCACCTATAGTAATAGTGGGTACCTCATTATCCTTCATCATGAAACAAAGGTTTGCATTCTCCCTTGAGCTTTCTTCCCCACTTGAAGGTGGTGATGACTCGCTTACATCGCAAGTAGCCATTAGTGCTTTCTTCTTCATCCTTTTTCTTTTATCTATCTTTGAGGATGATGAGGAGGTGAGCTTGGTCTTAGGACAATCGCCCTCCAAGTGTCCGGGCTTGTTGCATTGGAAGCACATGATTCTATTTTTGCCCTTCTTCTTCTTGAGAGGCTTTCCCATTAGCTCCATAAACATCCGTCCGAGATGAATCATATCTTCGTGGTACTCGGATCCTTTATTCTCCGATGATGATGATGTCCTATCACCAAATGATGTTTTTAAGGCAATATTCTTGCCTTTGGGGGCATCTTCCACATCGGTCATGAGGGAACCAATGAGTTCGGTGATCTTCATGGTGCCAAGATTCGTGGCCTCCATGATAGCAACCCCCTTTGGCTCCCATGCTTTGGGAAGTGATCCAAGAAACTTCCTCACTTTTTCTTATTCTCGTATGACCCTTCCAAGGTTAGTTAAAGCATTTGAAATGGGCATACATTTGATCTATGTTCCCATGAGTATGCATTTTAAAGAGTTCATAGTCATGCATAAGCAAATTTATTTTGGACTCTTTAACTTGGGAAGTTCCCTCATGGGTAATTTCTAAAACTTGCCAAATATCAAAAACAGATTTACAACATGATATTCTATTGAACTCATTTATAGATAAACCATAATGTAATGCATTCAATGCTTTGGCAATTGAATTAAACAATTTAATCTCTTCTCGAGACCAATCATCCATGTTCTTGGAGGGTAGCTCATAATTAACATTAATAGTTCTCCAAGCATCTAATCCTAGGGATTGCCAGAAAATACTCATCCTAGTTTTTCAATAGGGATAATTGTTTCCATCAAAAAGAGGTGGTGCATGAGTTGAAAACCCTTGACCTAGTGTGATACTAGAATCCATAAGTCTAGGTTACATGGTTAGACCTATTCCGACAATCTTGCTCTCATACTATGTGTTGAGTGAATACCCACACTAGAAAGGGGGGTTGAATAGTGTTGGTTTAATTTTAACTTTAATTCAATTTTTTTAAAATCAATTTCAACTACAACCGAAACTAAGTGCAACTAAATGATATTCGTTAGCAAGTATGAAAAGCAATTATAAGCAATCAAACAAGGCAATGCAAACACAAGAGATTATAGTGGTTCGGCCAACACCGCCTACTCTACTATCTTGGCTCCCCACAATGGATTTCTAACCAACTCCTTTATAGATAATTTGTTTCCCTTTGAATACAACCGAGGACTCGCTTCTCAACTCTTTGAGAATGCTTCACACCTATTCTCCTAGGCAAAACACAATTCTACAAAGGAAACCCTAAGTCATTTAACCTAGCACACCTAGCAAGCTAACAATGGAAACCTAGTTTAGTAACAAGAAAAATAACAACAAATGAGCTAATAATTAAACCACACAAGTGAGCTCTCTTGCAAAGTCTTCAAAGCCTCCAACTCGTGAAGATGTAGAGCTCGAAGTGAAGCCGGAGATGAGGCAAAAAGAATGCTTCGAGTTGATGAACGATCGTCGAAGCTTGCGCGATGAAATCCACTTGGGATGGCTCAAGAACACTCTAGGAGATCTTCAATGAATGGCTAAGAGTCTCCTAGAAGGCTGCTAAGGGGTATTTATAACCCCTCACTTGGCAGCTCCACCCAACGGGCATTTTTTTGCCCGATGGGGACTCCCGGTCACTTGTCAGTCGATCGTCGATCGACCGACTGATCGACCGCCCAAGCAACCACGGTAATCTGCCACGTTTGGGCACACTTCGGTCGACCAAATTGGCTACTGCCAATTTTTGGCTTCATCGGTCCACCAAACCTGGGCTAAGTCTATTTCTTGGAGTTTTCTTCTTGCACGCTTCGCTTCCGGGTTCTGTTACCACTCTTGACTTGGATAATATTAGAATTAGGCTTGGGATATATACCTAGAGACATGTTACATGAATTCTATTTCGAACTCTAGATTTTCTATCAACCGCGGTTTGAGGTATATATTCTCCATCTTCTCCGATGTTGAATTCTTTAATATTGCTAAAGTAGATCGCTGTTTTTGGGATAGTTTGATTTTTTAAATTGCTATTTCCGCTTCATTTTTGAATACCATCACAACAGTGGTATTAGAGCCACCTTTAGCAAATTTTTGGAATTTTTTATTTTGTGTTTTGTTCACGTTTACGAACCATTCGCTCCCTAAACGTTATGCTGTCCGATTTTGGTTTTCAAGGGTTTTTGAGTCATTTTCTTGGCTCCACGGTTCATGTGATGAATCAAGGTGGAATCCTACTATCCATATTGATTTTGGAAAGAATTTAAATGAAAAAATTCTATGGGTTCATGGTTGAACAAACCCGAGAACTAAAAAATTCAAGATGTGTTGTTTGAACCGTTTTGGGTGGAAACGTGACCGGATTTGTGCGATTTTGGATTCTATTTTTTCCTTTCTTTTTCATATATGATGTGATGCATGAAAAGATGATTATGGATGAGCCCAATGTGGATGTGACTGTGTGTAAAATGTGGTTGTGTTGATTGCATGTAAATTTATAAAATTCCAGCATTGTAAATTTTAAATAGTGCTTGCGTACCCCTACCTCCCAATTGAGAATTCTGATTGTAATCCTCTACACCCTCTCATTAAACCTTTGCCCAAGGATTTTTTGGGGTCTTCTTCTTTTAGTTTTGTAAAATTAGAAGTTTAGGGGCAGATTCACAACGAGCACGCTTGCTGCTATGTTTTGGTGCGCGCACGGAGAGGAGGTGTTCGGTGCCTTGTGGATGACGGCTTGAACCCCGGGAAGGCACTGATGGAATTGGCAACCTAGAAGGTGATTTTGAGCAGCGCCTTGGCGAGACAGAGCTCCCTAAAAACCCTAGGATGATGGCCTTGGTTCACCCGGCGGCTCGGGTGGAACCCTTAGAACATCCACAGTCATCCTTATTTACTTTATGATTTTATTTATTGCTTTTGCTTCAATTATTGATAGCTTAGATAATTATAATTGCATGAAGAAACCCTCCAATAATATTGAGTCCGAATAGCTAAGATATTAAGGATATCGGTCACGCCTTCCATCGTTATGAGGGACAAGTGTGTCTATTGTCACAACGGGTTTGTTGTGCACACACAAGGCCATTTGTGCTAATAGACACGTTGCTCCTCATATGGCACATATCCCTTTTGTGTCTCTGCTACCGGCTTGAACATGACTTACCTTGTTGAGCTACATGCAAGGAAGTCTATCAATGAGGGCTTGCCACTTCCAAACCGGAGGATATTATGGAATCGCGAAAATTAGTGGGATACATGATTAATTAAAAGACCTCAATAAACATGCATGTAAAATATCTGCTCATTCAAGTCTTTATTTTATTTGTAGCATATCATGTCACCTTTACTATCGTTAGATTGCTTCATCGATTAAAATAAATTAACTAGACCAAATTACGTCGATTGGATGCGAAATTTGAGGATCATCCTCATTTATGAGAATTTGTCTCACATTATTGATGCTCCGGGACCGATGTCACCCCTTGGGTAAGGCGATTACAGCGAATAAGAGAGAACAGCTTATGAGAAGCTGCAAGAAATTTGAAGTGAAGATAACACCACTGTTCAATACACAATGCTGGCATCCATGTCTAATGAGTTGCAAAAGTAGTATGAACATTTGGATACCGAAGCTATCCACGATCACCACAAGTTGTTTTTATGGTGAGCATATGAGGATAGCTAGGTACAAGCTATCTAAACAACTCTTCCGTCCAAAATGGAGGATAACACTCTTGACCAGGTGCAAATGTTGAGGCATACCCTAAAAAGTGTTTTGGATATCAAGTTCTCCAAACTGAACAAAAGAAGTTTTGTTATCACTGTTTGAGAAAAGGAGTTTGTCGAGGAAACTGAGAGTGGAAGATATTTTGAACTTGGTAAAGTTCAGCAACGACGGATAAAATCGCAACAACTAGTGGAAAGTTAACAGGTTAAACCAATCCATGTAATTATTACTTCCCAACACTCTTCTACAAGACTACGTAGACTGCCTGAGTGATGATATCTAGCCATAGATTATGACCTAGATTCAGGCATTCCGCGATCTCTTAATGGTCAAATGTCTTGACACTATGCGGTGGCATTATGCAAATCCAAACTGGACACAAACCAAGTACGAACTTTGGTTGACCGGCTTAAAAAGAATAACTCCTATCGGGTGCAGGTGGATCTTTAGGAAAGATCTGAGCAGTTGGCAAGGTGTGGACCTATAAGACCAAACTAGCTGTGAATGAGATCAAACCCAGACAATATGTTGTCTGCAATAAAACATTCTCACTAGTTCCAATGCTCAAGTCCATCAGGATATTTCTAGCAATCAGTGCGTACTATGAATACAAGATCTGGCTAGAGGGTGTCTAAACTATGTTCTTCCATTATAAAGAAGTCTATATGATATAGCCAGAGGAGTTTGTATCCTCGGTTGGATCGAGTAAGGTATGCGAGGTTGGACCGAGTAAGGTATGTGAGCTGCAGAGGTCCATTTATGGACTATAGCTAGTATCAAAGAGTTGAAACATCTATTTGGATGAGATAGTCAAAAGAGTTTTGATTTTATCAAAAATGTGGATGAACCTTGTGTAGACAATGTGTTTAGTGGGAGTGTAGTCATATTGAATGACATACATGTGGGAAAAGCGTTCTCATGTTCCAATTATTTCCCATATTGATTCTCTATGGTACATTTGGGAAAAGCCTGCTATATGCTTGACATTAAGATCTATGTGGATAGGTTTGAAAAGGATACTTGGTTACCCCAGCCCGTGTATGTTGATACAGTGCTGAAAGAGTTTTAGCATCAAAGGCAGTAAAAGAGGTTACTTGTCTAATTGCATTAGTCTTTCTAAGATGATGTCTGCTAAGACACCTGAGGAGAGAGAAAAGATGAGACATATCTATTATGCTTCGACAGTGGGATCCATCATACGATGCTTTGCACTTAGCTTGTTATTGCTTATACCTTAGAGGTATCTAGTAGATTTCGAGCAAAACCATGGAGAATAACATTGAAAAGCAATGGAGAACTCTCTCAAGTACTTAAGAAGGATGAGAGACATTTTATACGACAATGAAACTATATGATGGTATAAGGATACCTTTAATGGTGGTGCAATAAGAATGAAAGTGTTCCTAGCTGGGTATCGTAACCGGTAAGGTGACTAAGGCTTTATGCTTTGCTACTTACTCCGCTGCTTATGATAGCATCGGATAAATGAGTTTTTCATTCAGTGGGAGTTGTTCCTGAGGTTGCCAGTTCCGCAATGGTATTGTGTGACAATACTAGGAGTGTTGCTCAAAGTTAAGGAACTAAGATCCCATGAAGATCATTGCTTTTCTTAAAAGGTGGTATCACCTCATCGTTGGAAAGAGGTGATGACTGAAAGACATTAATGTAGATTAAACTTATTACCACGACAGCAGATTCGATCGCCACTGAAATTTGGTATACAGATACTAGGATGATTGGCTAAAGTGCATGTGGGAGATTCAGAGGAATAGTGCCCTTGATCCAATCACATGTCGATGTGTTTAGGGACTATTCAAGGGTAATCAACTTAATGAGGCAACTTTTTGATCATATGTTGCATCTTTATTCATAAGTATTGTGATGAACCCCGTGATGAGATTATGCCAGTGAGACTTGGAATCCAGATGCCCATGTTCTAAATGTTTCTAGCCATAGGATCGATCACCAATTAGGGGATTGGTGATTTCGGATAAATAGTACACTTGGTACATGCCCTACACGATAGGGGTAGCTGATCTCACAGTTACCTATGAGCTGTCCTTAATGTAGTGCAAGTGCTCATTAGGGAATGATTTCACTTAACAAACTTGCACGAGGAACACAAAATGGAATCCATACATGAGTTTCAATAGGATGTTCCTCGTGTGATAGTAGGTGCAAGCAGTCCTTGGACCTAAGGTTGTCATGGTTACCTCGTGAGTGATGACCCATTGCTTTGGTTCTATCCCTACGTGGCCCTAAGTGTCATGTGCCGGGTATTATTGGGCATGGGGAAGCATTCATGGAGGTTGGTGAGCAACCAACATGGAATCAGTTACACCTAATGAGAGATAATGTCCTATCTGTCCCTGCAAGTGTTGACTCGGGAATCTCTGGCCAGAGTAGATATGAAAGTCAGGAAGATGTTTTTGACAGTTCATAATTGAGACGACATCTTGGCGGGTGAAATACATATGAATCAGTATTAGGGTTTGACACTTCTTCAATACCCCAATCGCATTCAGGACATTGTAATTGAGTGACTAAGTTGCACGGTAACTAATCACCAAAGGGCGTTCGATCCCTATTGATTGAACCTCACACTTTCCTGGTAGTCAGACACATTGCTAGACAACAATCTTGACTTGTGAGTGGAGTCTCTCACGACCACACTAAAGGAGTTTCTCAGTAACCCTAAATTGTAGGGATTGGCACATGATAATAATTTATGTAGTTGATTAAATTTAATTATGAATTAATTATTTAATCAACTACTTGACCGAGAATGTATTTAATTATGAACTTAATATAATTTGATTTTGAATCAAATATACATGGTAGGAAAATTAGTTTCTAACCATCAGCCTGACTAATTAATTGGGGATTAATTTATTTGGATAAATCCTAATTAATAAGAATTTGATTTATGGAGATAACTCATAAAATTAATAGATATATGATTTATGAGGATAAATCATAATTCTATTAATTAATAGAAAATCGAATTATTTAGATAAACCTCTTTCGTATTGTTTAGGGGAGCGGTTTATTTAGTTAATTATCATTCTTGTTTATAGGCTCTTAATTTATGAAGATAAATTAAAGTTTATATTTAATTAGATTTAATTAATTTGTAATTAATTATAAAGCCAATAAAATATAAATTATTTTTTGAGGCAAATCCCATACTCTTGTAGTCCCCCCCCCCCTTCTATATATAGTGGTCGAACACCCAATAGGGAGGGGTTGGTTAATTAGTTCTTCATCTTCTTGGAGAAGATTAAGGACTTCATTCTTTAGAGGCTTCTTGAAGAGAAAGGCTCCAAATAACTCCTCCTCCTCTCCATTGGGGGCCGACCATCTACATCTTCCTTCCCAGGTTTTTGTGAAGCCAAATTGAAGGTGTTCTCTTCTTGGGTGTGCCACAGTCTTCATTTTCTTGGAGGATTTCAAGAGGATAACGAGATATCTTTACCTCTTCTCTTTTATTTCGGTATTTTGTCATCCTCTCTCCTTCCCTCTTTGGTGCCCGGTTCTTGGTGGAAGGGCTGACATTGCCTTGGTAGATTTTGGGATTGAGAAAGCTTCTCCGTTGAGACAAAATGGGCCCCGGTGTTCACTGCCCCTATTGTTGCGAGGTACTTGGTTGTAATATCCTAGATATTAAATCTAATTTTCATTTATTGTGTGTGTGTGCCATCTTAGCGGACTAGTTCGAGGTCGAGCCGAGTCAACTCATGGTCCGGTGCGAGCTTGCGAGCTCGGATAAGTAGAAATATGTCTTATAGAATTTTTTGCTTGCGTAGATAATTTTTTTTAATTTTGTATGCATGATTGTTTAATTATGTCGTATATGGATGTGTATGTGTTGGGTGTTTACGTGGAGCTTGGGATTAATTTAGGTTTAATTAAGCTTAGTGGATTAGCGGGTCGAGAAGTTAGTGAGTAAAGGATCCGGGATGAGGCGGATGCGGATTGAAAGAGGTGGGAAGAGTTATAAATCCCCCCTTAGGGCTTGCGGCTCCCTATTGGAGCCGCACAAGCTAATTGAGGAAAAGAGAGGAGCCACCAACCGCCCCTCCCTTCCTCTCTCTTGGAGCCGCCAAGCCTAGCCTCCTGGAGCCAGCCGCCGAGTTCTTCCCTTCTCCTTCCTTTCCTCCTTCCTTTCCTTTGGAGCCGAGCCAAGAGGAGCCGCCGAGCCAGCCCCTCTTTTCCCTCTCTTCCTCTTTCTTCAAGCCAACGGCTTGAGGAGGAGCCGTCACCCCCTCTTCCCCTTCTTAAGTCGAGCCGCCATCTTTTGAAGCCAATTTCGAGGGCCGTCATCCGGGATTTCTCCTCTCATCATCCTTCCTATTCGGGTGAGTGGTTTTACCCCTCTTTCTCAGGTTTCTTCGAGTTCTTCAAGCCATTCTTGAAGGCTATGTTGATTTTGATTTTTTTTCGACGATCTCACGAATTCTCGTCGTTCTTTTTGTGTGTCATGTTTGAGGAGGCCCTAAGCCCTCCCCTATGGGGCTCGGCAACCCTAGGGTTACCCTAGAGGTGCTCGGCCAAGGTGGAGAGAAGAGGTGCCCTCCAAGTGTTCGATGAAATGCCTATGTGAAGGGTTAGGTATTCTTGGCTTCTATAAATCAATTTGTTCTTCAATCTTGTAAATGTAAATGCATGCTATTTATTAAAATTTTAATTTTTGGAAAATATATCATGTGTTTCTAGGATGGGTTTGAATTTGAAGGCATGAGGTTCTTGAATCTAAATTCTTGATATGAGTGCTTGATCTTAAAGGTTGATTCTTGATTATAGATAATTGTAGTACTTGATAATATTGTTAAACAAATATGATTTTTGTGAGATTTATCCCAATGCTATAATTCTGATATGTTGGTGAATTAACGATTTAATATCTGTAAATTTTTGGATTTATTTTCATGCTATGCTGAAAATTTAATGTTGCTGGAATTTCATGCTGAGATGATGAATCTGTGCTGTTTTTGAATTGCTTGTTGTGGTGTCTGTAATTTACTGAGCATAGTCGTGTAACCTATCATTTTGATCAGAGAATATAGTTTGGAAACATAGGTCACATTCTGGAGACGGTATTCAGGTTAGATACATAAATTGCGGGCATAACAATAAGCTAAAATAAAACCCTAAAACAAAACCCTAATCTTGGTGATTTAAATTTTAATTGCATCATTAAAAATGGGCAAAGGGGTAGTATAATCTGTTATGAACCAAGAAGTAAAGTTTATGCATGAAATAAAATCACACAGGTGTATGACATTACGGATCTCGGAGTTGGGGTCGCGTATGGGAGTGTTGAGACGCTTTCCAATAACGACACCCTAAGATACCGTAGGAGAGACTTGACTTAGGTCATGTTGTGCCATGTCTTTATGAATGGCGGAGAGGCTCATTGAGGAGCCGGATTGCGAGCTAGGCCTGGGAGGTTGGATGGCTAATTCCCAACCTATGGAACAAATTCGGCTGAGTTAAACCCGATTGTTCTGGTTTGGCCTCGTGGGATAAGTTTGGAGGGCCTACCCGATTATCCCTGAGGTGGTTTTAAGGAATAAGTTCGAAGGGCCTATTCGATTATTCATTTGATATCTTAAAGGGGTAAGTTATGAGGGCCTACCCGATTACTCCTGTGATATCAAAAAGGGGCAAGTTCGGATTGGCGAATCCCGATTGTCCCTTCGCGTCTCATGGAGCAAGTTCGGAGGGCTTTCCCGATTGCTCTCGAGTTTCTTATACTAGGATAAGTTCGGAGGGCCTTCCCGATTATCCGAGTATGTGTTGTTGCCTTAGGGCATGGTAGGCTTAGGCTTGCTGATCTTCACCGTTTGAGTGTTGGCTGCTTTCGGGCAGGTGGTGGCCAAATGGCCTATTAGCTGGTCACTTTCTTGTGACCTTTTCCTGCTTGAGTCAGGAGATTTACTTTATGCATTCTATTTATGATTGTATTTGTGTGGGTTGGTAGAACTACTCACTGAGTTCTTTTGAACTCACCCGTTGTCGTTGTTTTGTTTTGCAGAGCCTGACCGGTGAGGTGGGCAGGAGCACTTGGCACAGCTAGAGGGCAGAGGAGCTACATTGATCTCAAAGCAGTCCTAGTTTAGGGTCGTAGTCGAGTTTTGGTAGTTAGTCGTGCACTTATTTTTCTGTGTTTTGGAGTTGTAGTCCCTTTGGGGACATTTATGTCTTTATTTTAGATTTCATTGTAATTGAACAATTGAACTTGTTTTGTTATTTTCGCACCTTATTATTTTGCGAAAATTACTTATAATGATTTCTGGTTTGGTTTTCCATTTGAAATAAAACTCGTTATTTCTTTTCCGCTATGTTTTGTTGTTCAGTTTGTATGTGCAAGGTTTAGCTTGCGGGATATAGGCATGTATACCCTGGCCGGTCCTGAGTTGGGGCGTGACATTGGTGTGGGTTGTTGGAGGACGTGCACGTGTGTGTCTCAAGTAGGATCAGCCATATCAATCGTGGTTTGAGGTATATAATCTCCTTCTTCTCCGATGTTGAATTCCTTATTATTGCTAAAGTAGATCGTTGTTTTCGGGATGGTTTGAATTTTCCGTTGCGTTTTCAATCCCACCCAAACAAGAGGGGGGGTGAATAGTGTGTTAGATAAACTTTTCGCCTAATTTTGATTTTATCGAATTCAATCGTTTCTTATATGTCACACCCCAACTGAGTGTAGTGTGACCGGCCAAGGCCTACATCCTACCCTGTAGCCTACTGTCTACACTTATGTCCTAGGTTTCCTAAATGTCCTAGGTTTCCTAAATGTTTACTAGAAGCCCTAGAAGTTATATCATCTCCTAGCTAAGTTTCCTTTTATGTTGAGCATCTCGCAACGTCCTACATGTTATCTAACATTATACACTACCTTGGGTGAGGAATTCCATGTACCGACCTTGGAATTCCGCCCATGAACATTTTAGGACAGGATGTGTAATCTAAAGAAAAGTAAGCATACTTTAGAACATTTACTATATATAGCCACAATATTCATACATAACAACTATACACTACCTTTAGAATTAAGCTCAATAAGAAACAATTTATCTAGCATGGCAAGGTAGCAATGAATTCAATAATGCATGAGATACTAAGCATGGTAAACTAATTCATCATTTCAAAATTTAAAGATTTAATGAGCTAAGGATGGTCATTAAGCTAGCATTCCTACAATCTCATAAATCAATAAATTTACTTACTATGGTTGGTGTTCTTCCTAAGTATCATCATGCCTCTATAGTTTTAACATTCTAACCATGGAAGTTTCCATCTAAAGCTCACCCTTTTCCTCCCCCTAGGCTTGGCCGAGCCTTGAGCAAGGTGAACCTTGCTCGGCCATGCCTCTTAGGGTAGAAAAGGGAAAAAATAATTTAGCTACGACCCAAATTCTTCATCTCCGATATATCTCAAATTCATGTGGACTGATTTTGGCAAGACCTATCCCCTTTCCCCATGAATTGGCAGCCCTAGATTGGAGAAAACGATGAGAAAACAAAATGATCCGGCAAGTATTGATACAAGAATCATGTATATACAACTACGGAAACTCGATTCGTAGGAAAATCGCGAGAAAACACGATCCTATCACCACTAAGGGTTCGGCTCCCGGCCTCCCCCATTTCTTCAAATCCAACCACTCACCTTGATTGAGGAGGATGGAAGATCGCATGACGACAACATTGAAATTTTTTTCGGCGACGGCGCAAAATCCCGAATTGACCAAAATCCCCCTCCTCCTTGCTTCTTCTCCCCTCTCTCCTAGGCGCTGCCTTGTGCGATTCAAAGATGAGTCGCACTGCACAAGGATGAGGGGTTTTAATCCCTCATCAAACCTTCCTTAATGGCCCTAGACTCTTAATCATGACTCGACTAAACCAGAGCTCGACTTGGGTTCCGACTCTTCCCGCAACACGAGTCCACTTAAACTCGATTAAAGTATAAATTCATAAAAGGAAAGAGTCATTTGCCCAATTTAATTGCATACATCATTAGTCGAGTCATAACTTTTCACTCCAGGCGATCCTGAGTCTTGACTCGACTATCTCCGGGTCCGGCGCGCTGCACCAAAACAGATTTTTATGTTAGGAAATTTTTCCCGGGTCTTACATTATAACTTATGCAATACACTAATTCGAATAGCAAGCGGAAGCAATAAATAAGGCAATTAAACACAACCAAGAAAGCAATGTGCGGAAATAAGTAAATATAGAAATTAAGACGCAATCATAATAGGCAATGTAAACACGGTCGATTTATTTTGGCCCCAATGCCTACTCCACTACCTAAGCACACCGCTTAGGATTTCCAAACTAGTTATACTAGATTAATTAGTTTCCTTACAAAGAGGAATTTACACATGAGAATCTCCGCTCTCAAACCGAAGGCACTTCCACACCCGAAAGTATTCCGCCTTCCTACCGAGAGTGCTCTCCCACCTCAACCTAAGGACAACTCAACTAATTCTAGTAAACTACGTTTACACCGGTGGATTTAAGCCTTAACACCAAGGCAACCACCAACTCAATCATCCTAGCACTCTAGGTTTACACACTCAAGAAATACAATGAAATTAACAATAAAATACAACACTAAATGGAGCAATAAATCAAAATACAAATACTTAGCTCCAAAAGAAATGCCCTAGTCCTCTTGATGCCCCAAGATGATGAATTGATGAAGCTTGAAGGCAAGATCAAGAATGTGTGGATCAAGGCTAGGGTTTCTGCAAGATTGGCTAAATGAAAGCTTAGAACGTGTAAAAGATGTCTCATATAGGCTCAAAAGTACTCATGGCTTGTATTTATAAGCCATGAAGAGAAAGCAAGCAAATAGCCATCCCAACGGGCATTTTTCTGCCCCTTGGCGCCGCCCGGTCGCTGGGTCGGTCGCCGGTCGACCGACAAAGGGACCAGCCCATCGACCATAGCCCTCTGTGCTTTCTAGGCTCCTTTCGGTCGACTAGCCTATCGACTGGCCGTACAACACCGATACTCTACCTTTTGCACCTGTACTCTAAATTGAGTTTCAACCGGGTTCTTTCTTCGGTATGGGTTTCGAATTACGAGTTTTGTTCTTTAAGGGTCTTCGCATCTTAATGAGGATTTTATAATTTATCTAGACACCTAAACTTAGACTCTATCTTCCTAATGAATCCGAGCACGTCAACCAACGTCCTTTCGATTTTTTGATTTCTCCGATATTTTCGATCGCGGACATCGATTGCTAACCGACTTGGAACTTGAAAGTATTTCTTAATGAAAATATTAGTTCAATGTTTGTTATCATCAAAACCAAGATTAACACCAAGGTTGAAAACCTTTGGCCAACAATGTTCGAACATAAGATTTTTGGATCGAGAATCTGTCACAATGCATCTATATACAAAAGGATTCACAACAAGATATTTTGTATGGAATTGTCACTGGGAGTCACGTGAAGTCGGGACGTCGAGAAATCCTGTTGTCCATACTCATGGTGAATCTTCTAGTGTCATTGTTTCTTTTTCCAATCCACCTGATCCTTATATAACAATGATTCTAGATAGTCTTGGTCGTCGATTCCATTTAAATGATAATGTTGAGTCAGTTACTGAGATGTCAGTGCCACCAGATACTACGACAGTTCAAGTCACTGAAGACAACTTGCGATACAGATTGAATTGCTGAATAAGGAGGCTGTAGAATTTTATGAGATGTTGAAAGCTTCCACTGAACCTTTGTATGATAATTTTCCTAAATATACAAGATTTTCGGCAATGACGCAACTCCTAAACATCAAGTCTGATTGTAATATCAGCGGGGTTGCATTTGATTGGATTACAGGCTTTATCAATGGAATGCTACCTCCAGATAACAAGTTTGAGCCAACTTTTTATTAGCGAGGATCGTCATGACTTGTAGCGTGTTATAACAGTTATTTTGTTAATGGATATAAATTTCACACACTTGAATATTGATCTACAAAGAAGACTATGAATGTCGAGGCCTGCATCAAAGGGACAACGTATGTTGAATGTGATGTTGACTTTTACGGACTATTGGAAGAAGTCATAGAATTACAATTTTTCGAATGGAAATCAGTTGCCCTTTTTAAATGTCATTGGTTTGATACAAGCGATAGGGGCATGGGAGTTCATCCAAAGTATAAACTTCTCGAGGTCAATTACAAATCGAAATTGGCTTCAATGAGCCATTTATATTAGCATCTCAAGCTGAACAAGTATATAATAAGCAATATCCATCTTGAAAGAAAGATAGGGCAGATTGACGTGTAATCTGTAAGACTAAAGCTAGAGGAAAAATTGACCCGGTAGCTGGAGAGAATGAGCCGACAAATGACTTCTATCCAGAAGAGGATCCTTCCGAAGTGGAGCGAGTTAGTCCAATACTTGAGGATGATAACATAGAGTTAGTTCAATTGGAAGTACAATATATTGATAATGACAATAATGAAGTTGAGGAAGGACATAATGATGATGAGAGAGAAGAAGAAGAATTTGAAGATTCCGATACAGAAGGACATGAAGAAGAGTATTACACAGATGATGATAATGATGATGACGATTAATTGTAAATGTGAAATATATCTTCAATTATTAAATCTATCGATTAATCTAATTATATTCATATTTGACTGCTATGGTTCGAGAAGTATGTGCCCGAGGAGGCATTCCTCGCAGGACTACCCCCTAACGATTGTCACCTGTCACCCATGTATCCACCGTCCCTTCGTCTACACACACCATCCCCCAGGCTTTAGCCACCGTCGACCCTTCGTCGACACCCACCGATATCCCCTCACATGTATCCACTGTCCTTTCACTAACACCTATATTCCCCCACCTCCGTCCACCATGCCCCCACCTTCGGCCACCATCCCCCCACCTCCGATCACCATCTTCCCACCTGATTTGGCCACCATCCCTTCAGTCGATCCAAGCACATGGACATCGAGACGTAGGCCACGAGGACCTAATAGAATTCTCCCTCCGATGCCCGAGGGAGAGTCGCGTGGACTAGTTAGTGTTCGTGGAAGAAGATAAGTAGATGCATTAATTATTCCTTATAATTTATTTGTCACAAGTCACTTCAGGACTTGATATGTTCACTTGGAGTTCCTAGTGATATCCTTTGGGTTGACTAATGCGCCTGCAGCCTTTATGGATTTGATGAACCGGGTGTTAAAGGAGTACCTGGACAGATTTGTGACAGTCTTTATTGACGACATCCTGGTTTACTCCTAGAGTAGGGAGGAGCACTCCGAGCATTTGAGGATGGTCCTAGAGACCCTTCGGTAACATCGGTTGTATGCCAAGTTCTCCAAGTGTGAATTCTGGTTGGAGAGCGTAGGGTTCCTATACCATATGGTGTCAAAAGAAGGGGTGAGAGTGGACCCCGTGAAGGTGGAGGCCGTATAGAACTAGAGGTGGACAATCACTGTGACCGAGATCCGTAGTTTCCTGGGGTTGGCTGGGTATTACATAAAATTCGGGGAAAATTTCTCTAAGATTATGGCTCCATTTACTCGCTTGACCCAGAAAAGGTCAAGTTTGTTTGGGACGACAAGTGTGAGGAGAGCTTTCAGAAGCTCAAAGATTGCTTGACGACAGCGCTAGTGTTTACTGTGATGCCTCTCGGGTCGGCATGGGCTATGTTCTAATGCAGTATAGCAAGGTGATAGCTTATGTGTCTCTTCACTTGAGGTTCATGAGAAGAAATACCTGACGCATGACCTAGAGCTGGCAACATTGGTTTTTGCTTTGAAGCTGTGGCACCATTACATTTGTACGGCAAGGCCTGTGAGATGTACACTGATCACAAGAGCCTCCAGTATTTGCTTACCCAGAAGGAACTGAACCTAAGGCAGAGATGGTGGCTTGAGCTCCTGAAGGACTATGACTGCACCATCATGTACCATCCCAGAAGGCAAATGTGGTGGCAAATGCTTGAGCGAAAAATCCTTGGGCAGTTTGGCCCACTTGGCGGTCAGGAAGAGACCGCTAGCTCGAGATTTGGCCCTGTGCTTAGATGGCGAGACAATTCTCACCGTATCAGATTCAGAGGCTTTGTTGGCACACCTGCGAGTACAGTCCACTCTGGTAGATATATTGCGGACCTTGTAGGATCAGGACGCCTTTTGTTCTTTGACTAAGGATCTGCTAGTCAGAAGAGGCGACGTTGATGATGGCTACAGAATTGACTCTGAGGGTGTCTTGAGATCCAGAGATCGGATTGTGGTGCCTGACATGGCGGAGGTTCGTAGACATGTAATAGAGATGGGCCACCGTTCCACTTACACGATGCATCCAGGGGCCACCAAGATGTACCAAGATCTTAGGCAACATTACTAGTGGAAAGGGATGAAAAGAGAGGTATCCGAGTTTGTGTCTAAGTGTTTGTTCTGCCAACAGGTAATGGCCGAACACTTGAAGCCTGCATGGTTGCTTCAGAACTTGGAGGTGCCCGAGTGGAAATGAGAGAAGATCACCATGGACTTTATGATCGGGCTACTAAGGTCTAGAGGGGGCAGCGACTCTATTTGGGTCGTAGTCGATCGGATGACTAAGATCGCACACTTTATACCGATCAAGAAGACCTTTTCAGTTGAGCAGTACGCTAGATTGTTTCTAGACCAGATTGTGGCATATAATGGTATTCCTGTTATGATAATCTCGGGTCGGGGTACCCAGTTCACAGCTTAGTTTTGGCATTCTTTCCAGGAGGCCTTGGGTACTCAGGTGCAGTTCAGCACCGCGTTCCATCCGCAGACTGACGGGTAGTCAGAGAGGACAATCGTAACCTTAGAGGATATTATGAGAGCATGTGTTCTAGACTTAGATGGCGGTTGGGAGAAACACCTACCGATGTTTGAGTTTGCATACAATAATAGCTACCAGAGTAGCATTGGTATGGCTCCTTTCGAGGCCCTATATGGGTGAAGGTGTAGGTCGCCAGTGGGGTGGTTTGAGGCAAGAGAGTCACTCATGGTGGGTCCTGATCTGGTTGAGGAGGCGGTTGAGAAGTTGAAATTGATCAAGGATAGACTGTTGGTGGCTCAGAGTCGTCAGAAGATGTATGCGGATGAAAAGGCTAGAGAGGTGGAGTTTGCTGAGGGTGATATGGTATTCCTAAGGGGGGAAGCTTGTAATACCCGAGATTTCTAATATAAAAATGTTATTTGGTTCAACGATCCGGTTCGGGGACTAGCCGGGTTGAATCCCGAGATGGCCGCGAGTAGAAGGTATAATTTAATTTGTTGGATATGTATTTAATGCTTTCATATTTTATAAGTTGAATTGAACCTCAAACCGAGTTGGAACAGGGTTCGCGGGATGAGTTGGGGCTCAATTCGGGCTCAGGTTGAGTCGAGTAGAGGATTAAGTGAGTAATGGTAATAATAATAATAATAATAATAATAATAATAATAATAATAATAATAATAATAATAATAATAATAATAATAATAATAATAATAATAATAATAATAATAATAATAATAGTAATATAAAAAGGGCCCCATCAGAGGGTGAGAGCAGAGAGAGGTGATCAAGGGGGGGGGGGGGGGGGGGGGGGGAGTTTGTGGTCGTCGCCGAAAGTCGTAACTTCGTCGATCTTCTTTCCCTTCTTTACTTTAAGGCTAACGTGAGTGGTAGAACCTAGGATTTGAGGGAAGGCCCTAACCGACTCATGTGTTGTTGATTCTTGCAGATTGATGTGTGTTTCTTGTCAGATTATTGATTATTCTTGAACCTTGTCGGTTCTTCTTGTGATCTATGGTGCATTGATTTTTACGTGTCGTATTCATGATGTTAGGGTGCCGGCCGAATCAAGGAAAAGGGAAAAGGTCATGCCAAAAATTTCCCTAAATTCCTTGAGACGTAGAAGCTTGTAGATTTGAAATTCTTGTATGCTAATTTAGGATAGAGATTAAGGAGAACTTAATTCTTCATTGAAACACATTTTCCTTCACCCTTAAGGGTTTGGCCGAATAGGGTAAACCCATGTTTAGGGTTTCGGCTGAGTAGGGATTGGGGTTTTAGGTGGAGAAAAATATAATTCCTAAGTCATCTCCATGATAGAGGAACGCTATATGAATAACTAGGATTTTACCTTGCTTATAGAATATTTTTATTGCAAGGAACATTTATTTCTAGGTTCCTACATTTCTCATTATGTTGCTGAAATTAAACTTTCATATGCTGAAATTAAATATTTGAATGCAGGAATTCAATATTTAATTGTTGTGATTATGTAGGAAATTGTGGTGATATAATTGTTGAATTCTTCTATTTCTTGTATGCTGTTATTTATTCATTATTGTAAATATTATGTCAATGATATGCTAAATATTGAGGAGCATGTGTGGTATATGACATGAAACTAGGTGGAGGAAAAATTAGATACGATTGTTTAGCATCCCATACATGATCGGGAGACGTGGAACTCCTCTAGTAAAAGACGTAAATTACTAGGAGTTAAATGTGATAAAATTTGAACATAGAGACATTAGGTGTTCGCACCTAGGAAGGGTAACACTGAACTGTCAACCTGATAGGGCCCGTGGTAGGGCCCGATACGTGCGGAGGCCCGGGAGATGTTTAGAAACTAGTGTAATACATTGTATGTGTATTGTGTTTAAGATGGTCGGGCTGAGGGATGTTTTTAGCCGGTACGGCTATTACCCGACTCAGTGGGTGGATTTAGGATATTGAGATTGCACCAGTGGGCCACGCTAGGTGTTAGACCAGAGTGGCAGGGGTCTTGAGATTCTGTCAGTGGGCCACGCTGATGGTATTCTAGAAACTAGCTGATCATCCTAGTTGACGAACACGGTGATTGAATCGCTAAATGTGGAATTTATGTAAGAATATAACTTGTTGTGGTTAGTATAGATACTTGTATGTTTGTGTGGGCCGATATGGTCGAGTATTATACAGGATGAAGGCCGGGAACAACAGAAACTATTTATGCGGGTTAAGGACCATAGTGGACGAGTGGTACATATTGTGCAAAGCCATAATTGGATGGTATATTTACTCGCAGGGTATGACCAATTGGACGGTTATTGCGATACGACCAGTATAATTTTTATGGACATGTTTTATTGCTACATATGATATAATACTAGGGATTTAAGTGGAGGTTTGAAAGAACCACTCACTAAGTCTCTAGTGGATTCATGGTTTTATTTATTTTTGTTTTGCAGAGACTAGCGAGTGAGGTACAACTTGATGGCGTGGCGTGGCTGGAGGGCAGGTGGTGTCGCAGATCTCGTAACAAGCATTTATATAGTCCTAGTCGTGTAGAGAGTTTTAGTTCATGCACTGAGTCGTGGTCTTTGATCCTTTGAGTTGTAAAACTTGTTTTCAAACATTTATAAAAGTTTAGTAGACTTCTTTTATATTTTCTATGTTAGTCTAGTCGCATATTGTTATTATGTTGATGAGTGCATGTGGTAGACTTCGGGGTACAGACACCTACCCCGGTCGGTCACGCAATCCTGAGTTGGGTCGTGACAATAAATATGGCAAGCATACAATTAGAATTTAATTACTGCAATTAGAATTTAATTCATAGCATTCCAAAAATAGGGCAACTCAACAACTTAGTTACAACATTTATCAAATAATTTTCAACAATTAAATATGCAATTTCTGCACTTAAATAAATGAATTCAGCATCCTTAATAAAATTCCAGCAATTACTCGAATGACGTAGAAACCAATTCAAGCATGTTCTCAAGCATGGAATTAATTTACGAGTAAAATAAAATCATCTACATTCCTTATATCATGATAGCCTCGACATAAAATATATTCATCATGATAACATCAACTTAAAACATAATTACCATGGTAAACTCCCCCTTACCCATGCTCGGCCAACCCTCCCCAAACACCCTAATAGGGTACTTGGTCGGCCCCTTCTTGTCCTACCTTGCTTGCTCTTCAATTAAATAGCAAGTCTAGTCTCATAAATTATATCTAGAAATACAATTCCTAATCACTACCTTCCTTACCCTATGTGGCCGAACCCTATCATAAGGAACTTGTCCCATGGCCGGCCCTTAAGGGTTTAGGAAACTAAACTTTTAAATCTAGAATTTCTAACAAGTCTAGGATTTAGCAAAAATTTTCGCATGACCTCTCCAATTTTGGATCTATTCGGCCGGCCCCAACTCTCAAAGAAAACACCACAAAAATTTCGAGAAATCACATTATTATCAAGAAAAGATGCAAGAATCAAGAGCCACAAGATTCATCAATAAATTTCCAAGAAAACATCATCACATCAACATCAAGGATTCGGCCAAGGGGCCTTACCCTATCCTAAGGTTCAATCACTCACCGGCGAAGGAAATTGAAAAGGAAGGCAGTCCTCCACGCTCCCACATCATCGATCCGTTGGTAATAGATTACCAACGGATTTTTGAGTATTACCAACAGATTTAGTCCGTTGGTCACACCCTATTTTTTTGTAGTATACGGATGTGTACTCTGGCCGATCATGTGACCTTCGATTTGAGGCATGACATTTATGCTTGAATTTGGTTATGCTCGGGGTAGCTATCAACAGCCGCAAGATTCATCAATAAATTTCCAAGAAAACATCATCACATCAACATCAAGGGTTCGGCCAAGGGACCTTACCCTATCCTAAGGTTCAACCACTCACCAGAGAAGGAAATTAAAAAGGAAGGAAATCCTCCGCGCTCCCACATCAACGATCTGTTGGTAATAGATTACCAATGGATTTAGTCCTTTGGTCACACCCTATTTTTTTGTAGTGTACTGATGTGTACTCTGACCGGTCACGTGACCTTCAATTTGAGGCATGACATTTATGCTTGAATTTAGTTATGCTTGGGGTAGCTATGAGAGGGCCCCGGTGGGAGGCTCATTGGGCGGGTCCTATTGATCGAATTGTGGGTTGATTAAATGCAACATGACGATATGGCCGGTGTACGCCGATATGGTCAGTTGTCGAGGACACACGAGTTGGATAATTATTAATCATATGAATTATCATAAAAATTTAATATTATGAGCACATATATTAATGCTAAATATTTGTGTTTATCACATGCGTTGGCTTGGCGAGGGCTTTGTTCAAGCCACTCACTGAGTTCTTTGAAACTCAACCCTCTTTTTGTTGTTGTTTTGCAGATCTCGACTAATAGAGGTGCGGTGGTAGCGATGTGACGTGGCTGGGGTTGTAGTCTCTGGCAGTGGATCTCAGGACATGTCAAATCGTAGTCGAGCCACAGGAGCTATGTGTACATATGAGCATGTCTTGATTATAGACAAGGGTTGTAATCATATTTAACTTTCAATTGAAACATTCATTCACATTTTCATTGGTATTCACGTGACTGTGTTATTCATTCCTAATTCAGTTTGCATAGGTTGGTAGGCTTCGGAGGATGAACGTATACTCCGGCCGATCAAATGACCGTGGATTTTGGGGCGTGACAAATGTTCTTTAATAATAATATTAGGAATAATGTAAGTTACACAAAAGTAGTTAATGCTATTGTTCAAATCATACATAAAAAAAAACGGCACCAATTATGATTAAATAATATGATTAAGTCAGAAGACTAAATCTTAAAAATTCAACATGTAAATATATGCATATGAAAAATTTTAAAAAATATCTATAATAATATAATAACATATATTCTAAATTGGCAAATGTGCGTTAATCCATGTTTGAACGGTGATAATATTCCCTTATGTTATTATGTGTGCATACTTTGCTTCTAAGTCTATCATTTATTGTGTTTATACAAAAATTAGATTTCATAAATTTTAACTGAAAGCCTATAAAACACGTTCCTCGTATTAAAGGCTCGCTTTGCGTTAACACAACTATTCTATATTTATATTACTCAAATAGAAGGATAATGAGTCATTGAAAATAGAAATAATCTTTTGACTAAAACACTTGATCAACATGGATGCAAGGAGGTTTTTTCTAAGTCTATTCACTATTTTTTTCTTCTTATCTATGTCACTGATTTCATCTCCTGTAGTAGCGACTAGTGAGATCGCTCCTACATCACCAACAAATTCTGATGAGTTGATTTTACAAATATGTAAGTAATTTTTTCGATTCGTATAAATATTAGATTTATTCATTATTTATTAAATAAATTATCTTTACGATATTTATGGACCGTAAATATAAGAAATAAGTTAACTACTAAATTTAAAATTTATATATCTCATCTCAATAATCATTTTTGAAACCTTGAATTGTTTTTTTCTTGATGCCTATCACAACCGATACATCGATATCGATAGTTAATAGAGAATTGCTATTACAACTTGATTATTATTTTTTTGATAATATCTCTTGTAATGTGTCTATGTTTCAGACAATATGCTCAAAGATGTTCACATTGCTGACAGTGGAAGAGCTCAAGATAAGAAGATTGGATTTCTTCCACCATTGTACATTCCACCTCCACTATATTGTCATGGTCGTCTATGTTATCATCATTGATAATTTGACAATTGTATTCAATCATAAAGTTTGTACGTTCAACACAATAAATAAAACAAATTAATAATAAATTTAAATCATTAGCAAAATACAAATATTTTGATAATCATAATACCTATAACTAATTACTTAATATGTTTGAAAAACTATCAAAAATTGGAGATGCACCCAATGCAAAACCTTTACATTTTAAAGGATGGACCATTGAATTCAATGGTGTGTATATTTAAACTGGTTCCATTGAATTAAAGGAGGAACCATTGATTTTGGTTGGATATATAAATTGGTTCCACAATTCTTTCTTGATACTTCTCCTTAACAAAGTAGCAATCAATCTCCAAGTGTTTTGTTCTTTCATGGAATACATAATTTGCTGTATAAAGGCACTAGATTCTTCACCACAATACTGATTTCATTCTACAATCTGGTGACCCAAATTATCTCAGCAGTTGCCTCAGATAAAGCTCTTGATTCACTTTCTGCACTTGACCTACTAACTGTGCTTTATTTTTTGCATTTCCAGATAACTAATGTTGCACCAAACTTCACCAAATACTGATCTGCAAGTCATTCCACAACTTCCCCAGTCAGCATCACTATATCCTGTCACCAAATAAGGATTATCTACAGGGTAAAAGAGGCCCAAATCAGGTTCCTTTTTCAAATATTTTAATATCCTTATTGCTGCCATGAAATGTAATACCCGTGAAATTTATTAAATTTTGTGTATTGGCTTCAGCGGGATGAGCGCGATGCATAATGACGCGTGCATAGTTAATCGCAGTTGGGCGTGAATTGAGGTGAGACCCTCGCTCAACCTAAATTACTTAAATTATAATTAAATTTGTGTCAAGTTCGAGTTGGGCTCGAGCCGAGTCCGAGAGTGCAATCAGAGATCGAATCCAACTCGTTTTGAGAAAGTTGGGTCAAGTTAAGTGATGAGGGGCAAATTCATAATTTGTGCAAAAAATAATAATTAGAGTCACTTGAGGCGTACGGCTCCAAGGAAGAGCGACACGCTACCCAATGAGGCAAGAGGGAGAGGGTTGATCCGGAGAAGAAATCGGCCGGAGATCGGAGCCTTGCATGATTGGATTCGACGCAGTTCTTCTTCATCGTCTTCCTTGTCCTTATCCCAATCCTAGGTGAGTAGTTTTGGGGCTAATTTTCATTGGGATTAATGGATTTTGTAGAGAAGAAGATTCTGGGTTTTTCTTTGAAATTTGTTGTTTCGATCAGTTTTGATTCGGTAATCATGATTCAATAATCTCTACCTGTTGAGTCCTTTGGTGTATGTTCTTGTGAAATGAGGACCGATTTGTGGAGAATATAATATCCACACATGTGTTTCTTTAAAATGTTGACTTCTTTGGTTCTACGAACGTGTACGGAACCACATGTACATCATAGATTTACTGCAATAGCAACAAATCTTACTAAGTGCTTATGTGTTAGTGCAAATTTCTGAACCTGGGTGCAGTAGTTTTCTATGGACACGAAAGAAATAAATGAGTGGAAATTTATCTATACATATAATCTTGTTTATAGCAGAAATTTCCGGCTGTACTGTAGGGTGTTAAGGCTGAAATTTTATATGTTACGATGCTGAAATTACCTAGTTAAGTGATGCTGAAATTGATGTATATAAATGTGCAAAAATTTTATTGAATTGAGATGTATATGTATGCTGAATATGGTAGTTCAAACACTACAACACAATTAGGCTATAGAAACACATAATTAGAGACTAATTAGAGTTTTTGTTTCTAATTCTTCCCATTAGAAACTAATAAAGAATATGTCTCAATAGTTAATTTTATTTGTCTCTAATACTTCACTTTTAGATGTTAATTGTTAATTAGTCCCTTTATGATATGTATTATTTGCCTCTATTGTATTGAATAAAAATATTTTTTATATTTAAATTTAAATAATAATAATAATAATATTTAAACGTAATATTTAACTTAAATGATAAATTTACCATTACAATAAATTTAACATAATATTTCACATAATTTTAATTTTTAAATCATAAATTTAACTTAAATAATAAATTTATCTATACATTTTTTACTTTTGATTAGTTAAATATTATGTCTCTTATTATTTCCATTACATATTAATAATATATAGATAGTCAACACTTGTCCTAGTTAATATTAATGTCACTTTAACTTTAAATGAGGCAATCTTACCCTAACTTTATTTCAATTACATATTAACTGGCAAGTATCAATCTTACCCTAACTTTATTACCCTAACTTTACACGTGGCAAGTATAAATCTCTAATTTATAATCAATTTATTGCCGCTGGTTCTCTCTATTGCCACTATGTTAGGTTATTTTTCAAAAAAAATACCCTGTTCCCTAATCTCTCCCTCATTTACACTTAAAACTAAAACCCTACCCTGTTACTTCCCATTGTCTGCGCCTATGTTGACCCCAACCTCTCCCTCCCGTCTCCTATGTTGTCCGCCACTTCCGTGAGACCGTGACTGATCCCAATCTCTCCCTCGGCGGAATCTGGTTCGCGACTCCCCATCTCCATTGTCTACTTCCCGTCGCCAGGATTGGATATCCATTCTCCATCTCCACGTCGGCCTACCTGCTTCTACATCTCCTCGCTGGTATTGAATCTCGCCTTCCCAAGTTTTTCGCTGCTACTTGTTATTGCTAAAAACTCCACATCTGTCAGATCTCCATTCTACCAGTTTTTCGCCTTCCCAAGTTTTTCACCGATATTGATCTCCATTCTAAGTTTCCGCTGCTTCTTCATCTATGGGTTTTGGATATGTTCCTTTCCGCACCTTTTTCTCACCTTTTTTATAATTGCATGTGATGCTCCTTTACTCTTCCATTGCATGAACAAGGTTACAATTAACAGGCAAGTTAATTGTGAGAAGAAGACGTTATTGTCTTTGTTTTGCTTCTGTTGTACCAAACTCATAAGAGGTATTTGAATATTGCTCTTTCTTATTGGCTCATAACATGAATATTCCTCTTCTAAGTATAATATGATAGAAGAATATTGCTTATGTTGTTTTCTATCAATGATTACCTTATTATTAGCAATGCAGCACCTTATTATATTGTCCCTTATTATTAGCATTGCCAGTGCCTTATTATATTTTCCTACTGAGACAACCTTAAATTTCAGGACATTATGAAGTCACTGTTTATTTCTGCACTAATTGTCCTCTTGTTCTTTTGACAATTGTTATCCACAAGAAAAACACTCAGCTGCTAACCAAATTATTTGATTAGGTATTAGAAACCTTCAGTCTTTTATTGTAATGGTAAGAATACTGGATAAGCAGTTGGAGCATAGCAGAAAAGAAGACAAGTGCTAGAACTTTTGCTTTTTAAACTTCATTTGTTGGTAGAAAAAATATGAGATTTTCTTACTCTATGTTAAACAGTGGAAGATTATTAAATGAAGGAAAGAAAAGAAAGTTGATATTAGACATTCATGAAAAGCTGTTAAGACATTAAGAAAATTGATAGTAGACAATCACGAAAACCTGTTAAAACATTTGCCTCTCGTACAACGGTGTACAACGGTACAAGTTACCTTTTACCTGCTTAGTTGCACTGCCATTCTCCTTTGCCATATTAAGTTGATTTTAGATACAGCCAGGGGAATGTCCATGTCAATAAAGCATCTGTCTTAAAATAATCCGTTGGTCCAGGAACTCTATCCAGGTTGTCAAAGTCATTCGAAGCTTTCCTTCATCATCCAATTATTCCTCATTAAATGTGTTGGGAAGTGGTCTAATAAATCATTTACAATGTTGCTTGAGTTACTGAGAGAACTACTTCCAGAAGGTGATACAATGCCAAATTCTTACTATGAAACCAAGAAGTACATTAGAGAGTTGGGCCTTAGTTATGAGAAAATTGATGCTTGTCCCAACGATTGTATGTTATATTGGAAAGACCATGCCGATGACTCTGAATGCTGCACTTGTGGTGAATCGAGATGAAAAAAGAACTTAGATGGTCAAAAAAAGACGTCGAAGTCCAAATCTCAAAATGTGTCGCAAAAAGTCTTGCGCTATTTTCCACTTAAACAACGACTTCAACGGTTGTTTATGTCATCTAAAATTGTGTCCTTCATGAGGTGGCATGTGGAGTCCCGCACTAAAGATACACTTCTAAGGCATCCAGCAGACTCTCCGGCTTGGAAGAATTTCGATCATCTAAATGGTCATTTTGCGTCAGACCCTTGTAATGTTATGCTCGGCTTAGCTGCTGATGGATTTAACCCATTCAGGACATTAAGTGTTGTACATAGTACATGGCCGGTTGTCTTAACACCGTATAATCTACCGCCATGGATGTGCATGAAACAATCTTATATGTTTCTGACATTACTGATTCCTGGACCTTCAGCCCCAGGAAATGATATTGACATCTATCTCCAACCCCTAATTGAGGAATTGAAAGATCTTTGGGAGAATGGTGTGGAAACTTACGATGTGTCTAAAATGGAGAATTTTAATATGCGGGCTACGGTTTTATGGACTATAAGTGATATTCCTGGCTATGCTAATCTGTCAGGCTGGAATACTAAAGGCCAATTTGTATGTCCTTCTTGTCATAAGTATACTAACTCTAAATGGCTGAAACATGGTAGAAAATTTTGTTATATGGGTCACCGACGTTTCTTGCCGCATGGCCATGTGTTTCGGTGCCAGAAAAGATCTTTTGACAATAATCAAGACTTCAGGGTTGCGCCCAGACCACTTTCTGGGTCAGAAGTTTTGAATGAATTAGAAGGACATGATATTACATATGGCAAAAAGTCTACAAAATTGCCGCTGCCGAATGGTTGGAAGAAGAGAAGCATTTTTTTTTAGTTGCCATACAGGAAAGATAATCTTTTGCGTCACAATCTTGAAGTTATGCATATCGAGAAAAATGTTTGTGACAACATACTTGGGACCTTATTAAATATTGGCATCAAGTCAAGAGATAATCTTAATGCTCGTCGGGACTTGCAACTGATAGGTATAAGGCAAGAGCTTCATCCAATCGAGCAAGGCCATCACAGGACTTATATCCCCCCAATAAGGTTCACATTGGATAAGAATCAAAAGAAAATTATATTCAAGATACTAAAAAAGGTTAAGGTTCCAGATGGCTATGCTGCTAACATATCAAGATGTGTAGATATGAAGCAACTCAAAATCTCTAGACTGAAAAGTCACGATTGTCATATTCTAATGCATCAATTGGTCCCATTAGCGATCAAAAAAGTGTTGCCGATGGAAATCAGTATTCCCATACTTGAGTTAAGTTCATTCTTCAGGCAGTTGTGTTCAAAAGTTTGTCGGGTACATAACCTTGATCAATTGGAAAGAAGAGTTGCATTGACACTCTGCCAGTTGGAACGAAATTTTCCCCCATCATTTTTTGACGTGATGCTTCATTTGGTTATACATTTAGCAGCAGAGGTGAAAATGGGCGGGCCAGTCCAATATCGTTGGATGTATTTTGTTGAAAGGTACATAAAAAGTTATTTGATTTTCTTTTATAGACCACATAAGTCCTCACTTTTATTTAAAAATAATTAAAATAAATTTGTAGGTTCTTACTTACTTTGAAGAGCTACATGCGAAATAGAAGTCAGCCGGAAGAATCTATAGCTGAGGGCTACATAGCTGAAGAGTGCGCAACATTTTGCTCGAGACATTTTGATACTATTGAGACAAAACTTAATCGTTGAGCGAGGAATGATGATGAATGTGGGGCTGACCCGACAGTTTCTTCTAGTATTTTTCCAAGGATTGGTCGAGAACTAGATGAAGGGGAATTTTTCACAATGGATAACGATATGTTATCTAAGGCACATCAATATATATTAAATAACTGTGATGAGGTGAAGCCTTTCATCGAGTACGTTCTAATATAATATCTAGCGCTACAAAATTCATTTATGGAATGAATCATTTTTGCAACTTACTGTAGTACTATTATTTGCAGGAGACATCTTTCTCTAATGAACTGCCTATATCCTTGTGCTTCTCCTCGTTTCATCAAAAATAAACATAATGAAAAATTTCCTAGTTGGTTTGCAGAAGAAGTAAGTTATCCCCCAAAGATTTATTCATGTTGGGATTAATATTAAGAATTTTTTGTTCTTATAGAAAAAACAATTCAGCAATATATTTAATTTGTAGGTTTACCGGGAAGATAATGCTCATGAATTTGCTATTGATGAGGACTTAAAAGTTCTATCCTATTTTCCGAACAATGTTGCCAGAAGGTTTCAGGGTTTCTTAATAAATGGTTATGAATTTCACACCAAAAGTCTCGAAGAAAGAAGAAAGCGACAAAATAGTGGCGTAATGGCAACAACAATAACACAAAGCTTTGCTAGTGCAATGGATAAGAATCCCATTGATGGTGATGTTAACTATTACGGTGTCATACAAGATATTATTGAGGTTGATTATTGGGTGGATAAAAAGATTGTGTTGTTCGGATGTGATTGGGTGTCCAATGGAAGAGGATTAAAACATGATGAACTTGGGTTTACATTAGTAAATTTTTCCAAGAGAATGAGAGATGATGAACCATTTATAATGGCATCTCAAGCGGAACAAGTATTTTACGTTGAAGATCCCACTGATGAAGGTTGGCATGTTATGGTAAAAACAGTACCAAGGGATTATTATAATATGAAGGACGAAGTATTAGGAGATAATGAAGATCCAATTTTAGAAAGTCAAGTACACATTAGTGGAGTTTTTGACAATATTTTGCAGAGCGACAATGATAATGTCCCTTGGATTAGCACTGACATTAATGGGGTAGTTATAGATGAAGCGTTAGGTACTGTCATGGGTGAGCAAGCCGACTAAGATTATGATGGGGACAATACTTACCTCGCCTGATGACGTCCCATGATATCTCATTTACTACAAATAAATAGCATATTTCAAAAATTTTGGGTATTATTTCTTTCCTTTTATTTTTTAGATAAGCTGAGTTTTTCTAGCATGATGATTTATTTTTTTATGCAATGTGTAGGACATTATCATTTTTTTTATGCAATCAGGTATGATGCTTTTTTATTGAAGTGAAACTGTAAAAGTTTTTACAAAGCATTATTTATCTCTTATTTTCCCTGCTTTCTCTCTCTCTCTCTCTCTCTCTTCCATTCATCATGTCTCATCTCCAGCTTGTTGCAAGCTTCACTACCTTTATAGAGTGGCTTACTTTCCTTACTGCCCAAGCCAACTTCGATCAAAACCAGCTAATCATAAAGGAGAGCAAAACAAATTTATGAACCAGAGAGAAAGAATCAGAGTTGCCACAACATTGCAGCAATTAATTACAAGAGATAGGAAGATTGAATTTTTTACAATTTAAAAAAAAAACTACATAAAATTAGAAGGTAGAGCAAGATATTTGACTTTCTAAGAATTAATAATTTCTTGATTTTAGTTAGTATTTTATCAACAATTTGGTAGACTATACAGTCTAATTCAGATGTGGCGTACTCCTCGCAAGACTACTCTCTTGAAAAATTCTCCTCATGGAGGATTTAGTTCTCAACGGCGTGGTGTACTTCCATCGTCACTCCAGGCTAAGCCTCCCCAAAATTTGAAATCTCAATTTGCTCCAGCTTCTGCGAGCAAATCTCAACATGGTCCAAGCCCGCTTGCTAATGTTGATCCTCCATGTTCTAACTCTTCTCCTGATGCTAGATCTCGAGCTGACCCCGCACTTGTAGATGTGTCCACACCCGGTAAGTATAGCTCTTATTAGTCAAATATTATTTTTTTGAGTGTAAAGATTTGTATCTATTTTACTTCCATCCTGACATGTTATTCTTTTCCAGGCTGCAAATTTACAAGTGCCAGGCATCAACAGTTTTTGGAAAGCAAACCATTACTTATGCTTTGTCTAAAAATAAATTCATGTGATTGCTGTAGAGATATGTAATTACAAAATAAATCAAATATACTCATTTTATTTTTCTATCTAGTGCTATCATTTACCCATAGTTGTTTTGTCTCCAATGCAGCTTATTTATCTTTCTTAAGCATGAAGTTGAGTAAAAATATGTGCATAATATGTTCATTCTGTTCTATTCTTATCAAGTGATGATCATTTTGTACATGATCATTCTGTTCTATTCTTATCAACAGCTTATTTTTCTTATTCATGTACATGATGATCATTCTATTCTATTCTTATCAAGTGATGAATCATAATATGTGCTTCACCTAGACACTAACTAAGGTTGTTCTTTGCAGTTGAGACTATGTTGATTAACCAAAGGATCTTCTAACTCTTCTCCTTATTTGCATTTTTTTGTTGACATGTATGTATGATAACTAAAGCAAAGAAGAGGAAAAGAGGGCCAACAACATGCAAGGATATTTGGGGGCAACCTAAAGGTGTTCGAACTCATGTTTTTCTCAATGATAAGGGACAACCGACTGGTCCAACTGCAAAAAAGTTGACTCAATTTTCAGGCGCGATGGTTAGAATTAGGGCATATGCACCTCTCAACTATAGTGACTGGAGGCTCATGCCAGACCATTTTAAAGTTAACATGTGGAAGATGATCTAGGTAAAAATTGATATATGGTGGAATGCTATTAATACAGTGGCTAATGTTGTCTCAAATTAAATTGTTTTTCTTTCTTACCATATTTATAACTTGATTTTCCTATTGTAGGAAAAGTTTGATATCGAGATACTAGCAGAAAGCTGGGTCATGAAGTCATTAGACAAAAAGTGGAGAGCCTTTAAGTCAAAAGTGAAGAAATTGTGGGAAAAGGGGGAGCGTGACTCCAGAATTATCAAGTATTCATTTTGGTAGTATGAGAAATCAGCGGTTGTACTTGTATTCATTTTTATCAAGTAATAGTTTACTTATATTCTTACAATTAATTAACATGCTATATTTCTTTTCATATTTCAACAACGAGAAGAAGTGGGTAGAGAAAATAGCAAGAAGAAGTCATCACATGCTGCAAGAACAAAAAATTTTGCTGTTATACTGGAAGAAATGGTATAATATTATTTTTTATTTATATTAATATTTAATTCTAGAAGTAAATAGAGAACTCTATTTTAGAAGTAAACAGAGAGATGTATTCTAGAAGTAAGCAAACCTTTAAGAGTTTTGCTATTTTTTATGGGTAAACAGAGAGTTGCTAACCCCGATGGAGCATCACCATGATGGTATAAGGATACCTTTAATGGTGGTGCAGTAAGAAGGAAAGTGTTCCTAGCTAGGTATTGTAACCGGTAAGGTGACTAAGGCTTTGTGCTTTGCTACTTACTCTGCCTCTTATGATAGGATCGGATAAAGGAGTTTTTCATTCAATGGGAGTTGTTCCTGAGGTTGCCAGTTCCGCACCGGTATTGTGTGACAATACTAGGAGTGTTGCTCAAAGTTAAGGAACTAAGATCCCATGAAGATTATTGCTTTTCTTAAAAGGCGATATCACCTCATCGTTGGAAAGAGGTGATGACTGAAAGACATTGATGTATATTAAACTTATTATCACTGTAGCAGATTCGATCACCACTGAAATTTGGTATACAGATACTAGGATGATTGGCTAAAGTGCAAGTGGGAGATTCAAAGGAATAGTGCCCTTGAGCCAATCACATGTCGATGTGTTTAGGGACTATTCAAGGGTAATCAACTTAATGAGTTAACTTTTTGATCATATGCTGCATCTTTATTCATAAATATTCTGACGAACCCCATGAACCCGGGCAAATGATTCTAAGGCCATGATGAGATTATGCCAGTGGGACTTGGAATCCATATGCCCATGTTCTAGATGTTCCTAGTCGTAGGATCACCAATTAGGGGATTAGTGATTTTGGATAGGCTAGCGCACTTGGTACATGCCCTATACGATAGGGGTAGCTGATCTCATAGTTACCTATGAGCCTTCCTTAATGTAGTGCAGGTGCTCATTAGGGAATGAGTTCACTTAACAAACCTGCATGAGGAACACAAAATGGAATCCATACATGAGTTTCAGTAGGATGTTCCTCGTCTGATAGTAGGTGCAAGCAGTCATTGGACCTAAGGTTATCATGGTTACCTTGTGAGTGATGACCCATTGCTTTGGTTCTATCCCTACATGGACCTAAGCGTCATGTGCCGGGTATTACTGGCATGGGGAAGCATTCATGGAGGTAGGTGAGCAACCAACATGGAATCAGTTACTCCTAATAAGAGGAGATAATGTCCTATGTGTCCCTATAAGTACCGACTCGGGAATCTCTGGCCAAAGTAGACATGAAGGTCAGGAAGACGTTTCTGACATTTCATAATTGAGACGACATCTTGGTGGGTGGAATACATATGAATTGGTATTAGTGTTTGACACTTCTTCCATACCCCAATCGTATTCAAGAAATTGTAATTGAGTGACTTAGTTGCACGGTAACTAATCACCAAAGGGTGTTGCTAGATTGAACCTCACACTATCGTGGTAGTCATGATACGTTGCTAGACAATAATCTTGACTTGCGACTGGAGTCTCTCACGACTACACTAAAGGGGTTTAGTGGTCGCTCGTAAGATTCGAATAGAAGTTGTTCTATAGGATCCAACTCTCCGTTATGCACAACTCACTACTGGTTTAGTGTGGGGCCCAATGGCGCACACACGACAGGTTAACCTCGTAACGGACCTTATGAGGTAAAGTCCGAATGCGGCCCTATATGTAGGCGAAATGGCGACACTAGAGGGGGGGTGAATAGTATGTTTACTAAATAATTAGCCTAAATTCGATTTTAATCATTTCTTGATCAGTTTAGATAATTTGTAATTTAATGATTGGGTGCGAAAGCAGTAAATAATTAAGCAATTAAAAACAAACAATAACGCAATGCAAACACGTTAATTTATAGTGGTTCAGCCCCAATGCCTACTCCACTACCTAAGCACCCCGATTAGGATTTCCAAACTAGCTTTACTAGATTAATACTCGTTTCCCTTACATAGAGGACTTTGACTCGAAGAGTCTCACTCTCGACCTAAGGTACTTCCACACCTGGAAGTCTCGACCTTCTTATCGAGAGCACTCTTCCACCTCAACCCTAAGGGACAACTTGACTAATCCTAGTAACAACTAATTTTACATAAGTGGCTTTACACCTAACACCAAGTAACCACTTATACCCACATGACCTAACAGCCTAGGTCTTACAAACTCAACTTCAAAGAAACGATAAATTAACAGTTAAAAATACAAGTGAAAAGAGCTTAAGATAAAATCAAGATTATCTACTATTTTCCAAGCCTTGTAGCCTCCAACTCGCTAGTGAATGTGCTTTGAGTCGAAGCAGAGTTGAGCAGTAGTTGGCGCTTGAAGACGAACTCGACAGAAGAACAGAGCGTGCTGCAATCGATCTTTGGAAGGCTTAAATCCCTTCTTAAATGCTCAATAAAATCTTTAAGATTAAGGGAAGAAGTTTAAAAGAAGTAGATGAAGGCATATTTATACCCTCACGAAGAAACGATAGCTCAACGGATAGTTTTCTATCCATTGCAGGCCGCCGGTCGATTGGTCGATCGATCGGCCAATCGATCGGTCATTTGATCAACGCTTTTTCTCTCTGGTACTGCATTCAGTCGACCAGTCGGTCGACCGACGCAAGATTCTTCGATCTCGCATTCAGTCAACCAGTCGGTCGACCGACGCGATCTTGCGTCTTCAGCAAACGTAGGTCGGTCGACTGGTTGGTTGACCGATAGAGCTACTGCCCATTTTGGGCTTTGATCGGTCGACTGAAGCAGCTGCTGTCTCTTCTCGGCATTGTTCGATCGACCGACCGGTCGACCGAAATGGCTGGTGCAATTTTCCTTACCCTATTCGATCAACCGCCCGGTCGACCGAATTTATGTTGAATTTTATTTTTTAGCCAATTTTCTTCCGCGCTTTGTTTTTGGGTTCCAGCTTTCTACAAGCATCATCTTGGAGAGCTTTCCATGTGATCTTTGAGCTCGTCCAATGCGACTTTGGTGCACATGTTGATCTTTGAGAAATTCTGTGATGAACCCGAGCACGACGATCAATGTCCTTCCAATTTTTGATTTCTTTCTATATTTTCGATCGAGGACATTGAACCCTAATTGATATGGAACCTGAAATATGTTCTCAATGAAATCATTAGTCCCATGTTTGTTATCATCAAAACCGAGATTAAGACCGAGGTTGAAAACCTAAAGCCAACACTATATGTCTACTAGCATCGACATGCTGCAACTCGATCACAGATCTTTGAGCTCGTCCAATGCGACTTTGGTGCACACGTTGATCGTCGAGAAATTCCACGATGAACCCGAGTGCGACGATCAATGTCCTTCCGATTTCTGATTTCTTCTAATATTTTCGATCGAGGACATAGAACGCTGATGGATAAGGAACCTGAAATATATTCTCAATGAAATCATTAGTCCCATGTTTGTTATCATCAAAACCGAGATTAAGACCAAGGTTGAAAACCTAAGGCCGACATTATATGTCTACTAGCATGGACATGCTGCAACTCGATCACGGATCTCGTTTACGAACATGATAGGAAAGATGTTTCCTATAGGAACGAATGCACAAGAAAGAAGTTTCTCAGTAATCCTAAATTGTAGGGCATCCCTAAATTGTAGGGATTGGCATATGATAATAATTTATGTCGTTGATTAAATTTAATTATGAATTAAATATTTAATCAACTACTTGACCAAGAATGTATTTAATTAGGAATTAAATATAATATTATTTTGAATCAAATATACATGGTAGGAGAATTAGTTTCTAACCATGAGCCTAACAAATTAATTGGGAATTAATTTATTTGGATAAATCCTAATTAATAAGAATTTGATTTATGGAGATAACTCATAAAATTAATAGATATATGATTTATGAGGATAAATCATAATTCTATTAATTAATAGAAAATCAAATTATTTAGATAAATCTCTTTCCTATTGTTTAGGGGATTGGTTTATTTAGATAATTATCATTATTGTTTATAGGCTCTTAATTTATGGAGATAAATTAAAATTTATATTTAATTAGATTTAATTAATTTTTAATTAATTATGAAGCCAATAAAATATAAATTATTTTTGGAGGCAAATCCAAGAACTTTGAATTCTAGGGAGAGAGTTTTTAGGAGGCCAGGTCTACTCTTGTAGCCGCCCCTACTCTCTATATATAGTGGCCGAACACCCCATAGGGAGGAGTTGGTTAATTAGTTCTTCATCTTCTTGGAGAAGATTAAGGATTTGATTCTTTAGAGGCTTATTGAAGAGAAAGGCTCCAAAGAACTCCTCCTCCTCCCCATTGGTGGACGACCATCTACATCCTCCTTCCTCGGTTATCGCGAAGCCAACTTGAAGGTGTTCTCTTCTTGGTTGTGCCACAATCTTCATCTTCTTGGAGGAGTCCACGAGGACAGCGAGATATCTTCACCTCTTCTCTTTTGTTCCGATATTTTGTCATCCTCTCTCCTCTCCTCTTTGGTGCCTGGTTCTTGGTGGAAGGGCTGGCATTGCCTTGGTGGATTTTGGGATTGATAAAGCTTCTCCGTTGAGCCACCACGAGCCCCGGTGTTCGCTACCCGTACTATTGTGAGGTACTTGGTGTGGACTATTGTTGGAGGACGTGCACGTGTGTGTCTCAAAATGGGGATAGGATCTATCATACATTCTTGGTTTGAGGTTTATCATCTCCTTCTTCTGCGATGTTGAATTCCTTATTATTGCTAAAGTAGATCGTTATTTTCGGGATGGTTTGAATTTTCCGCTACGTTTTCGAATCCCACCCCAACAAGAGGGGGGTGAATAGTATGTTAGATAAACTTTTTGCCTAATTTTGGTTTTATCGAATTCAATCGTTTCTTATAACTTCGGCAATACACTAATTTGAATAGCAAGTGGAAGCAATAAATAAGACAATTAAACATAACCAAGAAAGCAATGTGCTGAAATAAGTAAATATAGAAATTAAGACGCAATCATAATAGGCAATGTAAACACGATCGATTTATAGTGGTTCGGCCCCAATGCCTACTCCACTACCTAAGCACACCGCTTAGGATTTCCAAACTAGTTATACTTGATTAATTAGTTTCCTTACAAAGAGGAATTTACACCGGAGAGTCTCCGCTCTCAAACTGAAGGCACTTCCACACCCGAAAGTATCCTGCCTTCCTATCAAGAGCACTCTCCTACCTCAACCTAAGGAAAACTCAACTAATCCTAGTCAACTACGTTTACATCGGTGGATTTAAGTCTTAACACCAAGGCAACCACACCCTCAATCAAACTAGCACTCTAGGTTTACACACTCAAGAAATACAATGAAATTAACAATAAAATACAACACTACATGGAGCAATAAATCAAAAAACAAATACTTAGCTCCAAAAGAAACTCCCCAGTCCTCTTGATGCCCAAAGATGATGAATTGATGAAGCTTGAAGGCAAGATCAAGAATGTGTGGATCAAGGCTAGGGTTTTTGCAAGATTGGCTCATTGAAAGCTTAGAAGATGTAAAAGATGTCTCATATAGGCTCAAAAGTTGCTAAGGAAGGCTCTCATGGCTTGTATTTATAAGACATGAAGAGAAGGCAAGCAAACAGCCATCCCAACAGGCGTTTTCCTGCCCGTTGGAGATGCCCGATCACTGGCCTGATTGACCGACCGAGCGACCGGCCCATCGATCGGAGCCCTTTGTGCTTTCTAGGCTCCTTTCGGTCGACTGGCCTATCGATCAACCGTAGAGTTCCAAAACTCTACCTATTGAACCTGTACTCTACATTGAGTTTCAGCTGGGTTCTTTCTTCGATTCGGGTTTCAAATTACGGGTTTTGTTCTTTAAGGGTCTTTGCATCATACTGAGGATTTTACAATTTATCTAGAGACCCTAAACTTAGACTCTATCTTCCTGATGAGTCCGAGCACGTCGACCAATGTCCTTTCGATTTTTTGATTTCTTTGATATTTTAGATCGCGGACGTCGAGCGCTAACCAACTTGGAACCTGAAAGTATTTCGTAATGAAAATATTAGTTTCATGTTTGTTATCATCAAAACCAAGATTAACACCAAGGTTGAAAACCTTTGGCCAACAATGTTCGAACATAAGATTTTTGGATCGGGAATCTGTCACAATACATCTATATACAAAAGAATTCACAATAATATATTTTGTATGGAATTGTGAATGGGAGTCATGTGAAGTCGGGACATCGAGCAATCTTGTTGTCCATACTCATGGTGAATCTTCTAGTGTCGTTGTTTCTTCTTTCAATCCACCTGATCCTTATAGAACAATGATTCTAGATAGTCTTGGTAGTCAATTCCATTTAAATGATAATATTGAGTTAGTTACTGAGACGTCAGTGCCATCAAATACTTCGACAGTTCAAGTCACTGAAGAACAACCTGTGATACAGATTGAATTTCTGAATAAGGAGGCTGTAGAATTTTATGAGATGTTGAAAGCTGTCAATGAACCTTTGTATGGTAATTTTCCTAAATATACAAGATTTTCGGCAATGACGCAACTCCTAAACATCAAGTCCGATTGTAATATAAGCGAGGTTACATTTGATTGGATTACAGGCTTTATCAATGGAATGCTACCTCCAGATAACAAGTTTGAGCCAACTTTTTATCAGCGGGGAACATCAGGACTTGTAGCATGTTATAACAGTTATTTTGTTAATGGATATATATTTCACACACTTGAATATTCATCTACAAAGAAGACAATGAATGTCGGGGTCTGCGTCAAAGGGACAACGTATGTTGAATGTGATGTTGACTTTTATGAACTGTTGGAAGAAGTCATAAAATTACAATTATTCGAATGGAAATCAGTTGACCTTTTTAAATGTCATTGGTTCGATACAAGCTATAGGGGCATGAGAGTTCATACAAAGTATAAACTTGTCGAGGTCAATTACAAATTGAAATTGGCTTCAATGAGCCATTTATATTGGCATCTCAAGCTGAACAAGTATATTATATGCAGTATCCATCTCGAAAGAAAGATAGGGCAAATTGGTATGTAATCTGTAAGACTAAAGCTAGAGGAAAAATTGACCCGGTAACTGGAGAGAATGAGCCGACAAATGACTTCTATCCAGAAGAGGATCCTTCCAAAATTGAGCGAGTTAATCTAATACTCAAGGATGATAACACAAAGTTAGTTCAATTGGAAGTACAATATGTTGATGATGACGATAATGAAGTTGAGGAAGGATAGAATGATGATAAGAGAGAAGAAAAAGAATTTAAAGATTTCGATACAATAGATCAAGAATAAGAGTATTACACCGATGATGATAATGACGATGATGAATAATTGTAAATGTGAAGTATATCTTCAATTATTAAATCTATCTATTAATCTATTATATGTAATCTAATTATACTCATATTTGACAGCTATGGTTCGAGAAGTGCGTGCCCGAGGAGGCATTCCTCGGAGCACTACACCCTCACAATTGCCACCTGCCACCCTTGTATCCATCATCCCTTGTCTACACACACCATCCCCCAGGCTTTAGCCACCATCGACCCTTCGTCGAGACCCATCGATATCCCCTCACATGTACCCAATGTCCTTTCGCTGACACCTACTATTCCCCCACCTTCGTCCACCATCCCCCCACTTTCAGCCACCATCTCCGCACTTGATCCTGGCACCAGCCATCCACCTGATCTGACCACCACCCCTTCAGCCAATCCAAGCACATGGACATAAAGACGTAGGCCACGAGGGCCTAATATAATTCTCCCTCCGCCACCCGAGGGAGAGTCACATTGACTAGTTAGTGTGCATGAAAGAAGATAAGTAGATGCACAAATTATTCCTTATAATTTATTTATAATTCAATACATCATAATATAGAATTGTACTATATTTGGTGAGGGCTTGAGCAGGAGGACGATCTAACGATTTATGCATAGGGCATGGCCTACATGGTCTCTCGTGCCCCGTGAGCACATGGATTTATTATGGCGAGAGTTCTCGGTACATATATTTATTAAATTAATGTTATTGTTAAATATCAATAGGTAATAATAAATTTATTTTTTTTGCAGGCTCATTATACATGGTTGGAGGACGAGACCACTTTTGTAGAGAGTGCATGGGAGCGTGTTGCTCGCACTCGTTACAACGGGCTACTTCAGTAGGCCCGTAAAACTATGAAGAGACAGCTGGGGGTCACACACATTGGGGAGACTCAGGTATACGGCCCCGAGTGGATTCCTAGACCCGTGTGGGACCAGCTCATTGAGCGATGGGCCACGCTTGAGTGGCAGGAGGTCTCACGGACTGCGTCGAGAAATCGCATGTCCAGGGGGGACAGTACGGGGGCACGCCACACTGGTGTCTCCGTGTCTTTTGTGGTACGTGAGCGTCATATGATATGTATAATTTCCTTACTTTTAATTAAATTATATATTGTGTACAATGACACTAATGTATTTGTTTTCTAATGTTAGACACGGGTGGCGAAGGATGGCACCGTCCAACGCCCCTCGCTGATGGAGGAGTTTGAGCACACTCACCGTCGGCGACATGGGGTGGAGGAGTACATCGATAGCGGGGCCGCGATCATCGTTACAAGTATTTATATCTATTCGATTTATGTAATTTTTATTTTTATTATATATATTTATATAGTATTTAAAATATAAAAGTGTGTAGGAGACATACACGAGGACCGAGATCGAGCGCAAAGGAACGTCACAGTGTGACTTTGACCCTGTAACATGGGTCGAGGCTGTAGGTGGCTGGGAGCACGGACAAGTTTATTGCTTTTAGACAGTGTCCATGCATGAGCCGTGTTAGGGCCACTTGGGGCACCGACCCCTCCCGTTGCAGGTGAGCGGCCCTCGACATCCCATACGCAGGACCATAGTCGGATACCGAACTTGGAGTTCGAGATTACACAGTGGAGACAGGCAATGGAGGAGTAGAGATGGATGAATGACAAGTTGAGATAGATGATGGATGCGCAAAGACAGATGATGGGGAACATATAGGCGCTCCTAACTTAGATTTCATCTCACTCCGGCAATCATATACCGATGAGGTTCAAGCCGTCCTCCTCGACCCAATCGACGCTCCCAACCCTATCGCTGTCGACTCCACCGCCTCCACCGTAGCCATGAGATATATTTTGGTTTATTGTATTTTGATTATATTTTGATACTTGTCAGACTCAGTTTGAGGCTTAGATACTTGTTTGTTGTTTACCTACTTTAAATTTGATATTTTGATACTTGTTTGCCTCCGTTTGAGGCTTATAGTTGTTTATATACTTGATAGCTATCTATATACTTTAGATTTGATATTTTGATACTTGTTTGCCTCCATTTGAGGCTTATATTTGTTTATATAGTTTAGTTTTGATATTTGATACTTGTTTGCCTCCATTTAAGGCTTAGATTGATGATATTTAAGTAAATCTTGTATGGTTGGTTGTACTTATATTTGTATGATGTTTTGTGGTTGTAAATTGTGATTGTAAATTATGGTTATAAATAGATTATATCGTGAGAATGTTGTTGTATACATGAATTTTGAAAATTTTGATTTTTTTTCAATTATAGGATATAACGTCAGCGACGGCTTACCCACAGGTGACACTCACTAGGCAGTCTCTGAAATTGTATCGTAATTGGCTGTTGGCTTCGGTAGTACCAAATATCACGATTGCTAATAATTTCACCGACGACTCTGAGCTACGGCAGATAGTTTAATTTTAATGACAACCGCCTAGGCCATCACTGATGTGTTTAAATTAGCGACAGCGCGTGCTATCACTGATAATTACTTGGGACGGCCTCCCCCTACTGTCACAAATTATCAGAGACGCACACATGAGCAACGACTTTTTGCCACGGCGCGAGCCGTCCATGATAGTCATCACCGACGGTTCAGCAACGGCACGAGCCATTGGTGACAGCGACAAATCTAGTAGTGGAGCACCATTCAGGGCGAGAGGCTACCTGGGAGGTAGAACGAGATATGAGGGTAAACTACCCCTTTCTAGTTGAGGATTTGATAAGTCTCTAATAGCTTTTGCTAAAATTCGATGATGAATTTTCCTTAAGGGGGGAAGATTGTAATACTCGCAATTTTAATGAAAATTTTATCTCTTGTTTTAGCGGGATATTCCGGAGGCGCGTCGGAGTGGGTCGAGCAAATCGTCAAAAGGTGTTGGCCGAAGGTTTTCAACCTTGGGAATAAGCTAGGTTTTGATGATAACAAATATGGAACTAATGATTTCATGGAGAATTATTTTCAGGTTCCGTATCGATTAAGACACGATGTTTATGATCAAAAATATCGGAGAAATTAGAAAATCGGAAGGACGTTGATCAACGCGCTCATATTCATCGGAAAGATTGAGTCTAGGTTTAGGGTGTCTAGATGCAAAGACACCTAAGGAACCAAACTAGTAATCCAAAACCTGAACCGAAGAAAGAACCCAACTGATACTAAATGAGAAAGTATAGGTACTATAGCCAAGTACCGGTACTTTGCGGCTGATCGACTGACGATCGACTGCCAAGGGTTCTAAAGCCACCGAAGGCCTTCGGTAGATGACCGGTCACTTGGGCGGTCGACTGGCCATCGACCGACCACTGATCGGGCGGCGCCAACGGATAGAAAAATGCTCGTTGGGACGAGGTGTCTTGGACTCTCTCTTCGTGGCTTATAAATACAATCCATGAGAGCCTTCCTTACCAACCCTTGAGCCTATTGAGACATCTTTTACACCCTTTAAACCTTCATTGCACCACTTCTTTTGTGAAACCCTAGTTTGATATCTCAACTCCGTGATATATAGCCTTCAAGCTTCGTCGATTCATCATGTTAAGGCATCAAGAGGACTAGGGAGTTTCTGTTGGAGCTAAGTATTTGTTGATTGATTTATTTGCTCCATTGTTTGTGTACATTATTGTTACTTACATTGTATTTGAGGTTGAGAAAACCTAGGTTGATAGCTCTTGTATGGTTGGTGGTTGCCTTGGTGTTAGGGCTTAATTCCAACAGTGTAAATGTAGTTTGCTATGATTAGTTGAGTTGTTCTTAAGGTTGAGGTGGGAGAGTGCTCTCGGTAGGAAGGAGGGATACTTCCACGTGTGGAAGTGCCTTCGGTTTAAGAGCGGAGATTTTCCGATGTAAATTCATCATTGTAAGGAAACTAATTAATCTAGTTAAACTAGTTTGGAAATCCTAAGTGGGGTGCTTAGGTAGTGGAGTAGACATTGGGGCCGAACCACTATAAATCTACTTGTGTTAGCATTGCATTCTTGGTCTTGTTTTATTGTCTTATTTATTGCTTCCACTTGCTATTCGAATTGGTGTATTGTCTACGTTATAAGAAATGATTAAAACCGATAAATCAAATTTAGGCAACAAGGTTAGATAACACACTATTCACCCCCCCCCCCTCTCTAGTGTAGGCCATTTCACCACCATTTGGTATCAGAGAGCGTGGGTCGTAGATTGAGATTTTACCATCTCCTCTACATCTAGTCTTGATCTGAAAATAGCACTTGAGTTGGTAGCGTGTATACCACCTAGGTTCGGTGAGTCTAACTTTGGTCTTTGGAAGAGTAGAATATATAAATTCCTAAAGACACAACATTTAAATATGTTTAACATGGAAAAGATTCGATATATTGAACCTAAGGAAAACATGAATGCTTGGACCAAAGAACAAATTGATATGTTTTAGTTAAATGTTAAAGCTACGAATTGCTTATTTTGTTCATTGGAAAATTGCATCTTTGAAAAGGTCATGCATTGCACTTCCACATTTGATATTTAGGCTAGTTTAAACATGCTATATGATTATGCCAAGAACGAAGAGATTGGCACTTCTAATGAAGGTAGTGATGACAATTGTCATTCACCTACCCCTAATCTTGCTTTTGATGCCCATGGCTCTTCTAGTCAAAGGAGTAGCTCCAAGAGCCGAAAAAGGAAGGTAGTGTGTCATGCATGCAAGGAAAAGGGGCACGTGAAGAAAAATTGCCCTTCCATGAAGAACAAGGCAAGGAAGAGGTCAAATGCTTCCACATCATCATCTCACTCAAGTGAAGCATCCTCTTGCAATGGCTATGAAGCTAATTCAAAAGACTCCCTCATGAATGCTAATGATGAGGTACACTTTTCTTATAGTCATGATAACAATAATGGTAGTATCAACTCATTCAGTTCTCATGACATGCTTTATGATGATGAATGTAAAAACATGTTTGCCTTGCTTGTTAAAAAAGATAAAGAAAACAAAAAATTGAAGAAAGAAAACTTAGTCTTAGATCTCACTTACATTATGTAAAATTAAAAAACGAGAAGCTAAAAATTAGTGTCTCTAATCCATGTCATGATGTTTTAAGTATTGACACTAAGGATTTGAAAAACAAAAATGACATTTTAAAGAATGAAAATAGCATGTTGAAAACTCAATTGCATGCTATTCATAAATCCATGAACGACTTAAAAAATAAGGTTATTTTTCTAAATAAGAAAGTTAATAATTTATCTAGTAATTCATCCTCTTAGCAAGCATGCTCATGCACATCATCATCTTTATGTCAAGCATTCTAACATTAAACCTCACGAAAAGATTAATGGTCATTGCTTTTGTTGTGGTATCTTCGGCCACACGATTTATGATTGTGCTTTTAAAAAAAATCCAAGTGTTGTCATTTGTCATTTGATAAGAAAAGACACTTTGGATTCCTAGGCTAACTCACCCCCATGGACCCAAAGCCATTTGGTACCAAAGGTTTCTTGTTCTTTTGTAAGGGGAGCTACCACACAAGGTTGAAAGAATTGAACATGCTGAACATAACATGCTGAGAATTTAGGATGCTATTGATACAATTCAGCATGTTGCATTGCTGGGTATTCCTCATTTCATTGAGTTACAAACTTGGTATTCCTCATTTCATTGCCTCATTGTTTCTTTTGTTTTTACATGCAGGTAAAAAGGATGAAGTGCAAGTATCAGCATTTTGGAAAAAATTATCTTATGTATTTTTGAAACTTTGAATCTTTGAAACAATATAAATATTTGAATAGCACAATGTATTTCGAAATTACTTGTATACAATGGTTTCTTATGTGTGCGGATTTTAATGATGTGTGATTTCAAAAAATATTTTTAAGATTTCGTGTGAATTATCAATTTACTTATATGTGATTTCATGATTTAAGGATTGATCAGGTACACAATAATGAGCAATTGGTAGATTATGTTGGTAATTCCAACGGATATACCAACAAAAATTATTTGTTGGTCATACCAACGCTAGCGGATATTGTTGGTATTACCGATAGATATGTATCCGTTGGTATTATCAACAAATATATATCCGTTGGTATTACCAACATATATATTTCTGTTGGTAATATTGGCAGATATTTATCCGTTGGTAATACCAACAGAAACATATCTGTCGGTAATACCAACGAATATGTCTCCGTCGGTATTATAAACAAAATAAAATATCTGTTAGTAATATCGACAAATTAATTAAAATATGTCGGTATTGCCGAGGAGCCTTTTACCGATGGATTTTACCGATAGATACTCCATCGGTAACAATATTACCGACGAATTTGGTCCATTGGTGATACCCTGTTTTCTTGTAGTGTTGGCAGCTCCATCCAATGGGCATTTTTTTGCCCGATGGGGACTCTCGGTCGCATGCCAGTCGATCGTCGATTGACCAACTATTCGACCGCGGCAATCTACCGCTTTTGGGCACACTTCGATCGACCGAATTGGCTACTGCTAATTTTTTGCTTCATTCGATCGACCGACCGGTCGACCAAACCTGGGCTAAGACTATTTCTTCGAGTTTTCTTCTTGCGCGCTTCGCTTCCGGGTTCCGTTACAAAGTCTTGACTTGGATAATATTACAATTTGGCTTGGGATATATACCTAGAGACATATTACATGAATTCTATTTCTAACTCTAGATTTTCTACTCGATCTATGACGGAGCCATTTTTGTCGGTTCTTGTTTTTCTCCGAACGAACTTCCCACGCATATGGTAACCTCAACTTGAGATCAAACACTTGATGAACTCATTAGAATAAGTATGTTATCATGAAAATCAAGATGATGATCAAGGTTGAAAACCATAGGCCAACACATTGGTATTCACATGATTGTGGTATTCATTCCACATACAGTTTGCATAGGTTGGTAGGCTTCAGAGTACGGACGTGTACTCTGGCCAAATTTTGGGGTGTGATAGATGTTCTTTAATATAATATTAAGAAAAATGTAAGTTACACAAAAATAGTTAATGCTATTGTTAAAATCAGATATAAAGAAAAACTGCACCAATTATGATTAAATAATATGATTAAGTTAGAAGACTAAATCTTAAAAATTCAACATGTAAATATATGCATATGAAAAATTTAATAAAATATCTATAATAATTATAATAATATATATTCTAGATTGGCAAATGTACGTTAATCCATGTTTGAACGATGATACTAGTCCCTTATGTCATTATGTGTGCATACTTTGCTTCAAAGTCTATCATTTATTGTGTTTATACAAAAATTAGATTTCATAAATTTCAACTGAAAGCCTATAAAACACGTTCCTCGTATTAAAGGCTTGTTTTGCGTTAACACGACTATTCTATATTTATATTACCCAAATAGAAGGATAATAAGTCACTGAAAATAGAAATAATCTTTTGACTAAAACACTTGATCAACATGGATGCAAGGAGCTTTTTTCTAAGACTATTCACTATTTTTTTCTTCTTATCTATGTCATTGATTTCATCTCCAATAGTAGCGACTACTGAGATCGCTTCTACATCACCACTCTCGATATGATTTCAAAAATGTTTTTGATTTGATTTTCGATCTCTTCGGACCTTGGTGGCTTATAACGGGCCTGAGGGACCTTACGGTTCTAACCCGTAGGCTCATTGTGACATTTCGATTTTCAACCAATAGGATGGGTTGGAGATCTTACTTTTCAAAAATTTATATTTTGAAATATCTCGAATCATTTCGGACTCATGATAATTTACCTTGAAACAGATTTCAAACTATTTAACAAAGTGAACTCTGAAAATGATACTTGATTTTTCTCTTTGCTATTTGGTTTGGTTGCTTTCTAGTAGCTTTAGTTTCATTAAATCTACTAATGAAGTCTACTTATAAATTGAGAATGTTAATGAAAAGCTATGCTATCATGAAGAAAATTGGAAAGTAAATGAAAAGTTTGGGAAAAATTTTCTAGAATGATGTATGATTTTGTTTTTGCAAAAATCATATTATAATACTTGAATATTCATGCATTAATGATGTCTCTATACTCATGATTAATTTTGCATGATAGATCTATGAAATTTCATTAGTAGGTAAAATTTCGCTACTTAGGCAATTTCATGATGCTGATATTGAATAAAATTGGACTAGGATAAAATTCCTTATTAGAGACCTCATTTTGAATAAATAATTGTAAATATGTTTAGATACACATATGACATGATTCTAGGTGTTCAAACTTGGAAATTCATATGTAGATGAACAAATTCATTACTAGATCACTTTAGAGGACTTAAACTTGAAAAAGTTTGACCCAAGTCAACAAATCGACTTGGACACTTCATTTTAAGTCCAAACTTCATAAACATGTTTAGGAATAGGTAATGATAACATGCCAACGTTCAAATTTTCAATTTGTAAGCGTAATGAGGCATTTTCTATCACGTCCCAAAAACCAAGTCACGCGACCGACCGGACTGGGGACAAGCACCCCGAAGCCTAGACCACATAACCACATCATGCATGTGAAATATCAACTCAGATTAACACAAACACAAATATTCAATTATAGAAGGTAGCAATCCACATACTAGACCAAATGCATAAAGCTACATAACTAAGGTTCAAGTGTTAATACTATACAAGGTTCACATGCTCGAAAACAAACTACATGACTCGACCAAGACTCGACTACACCAACGGGTTTCACAAGATCGCCACCAGAGTCTGCCGCCACCAACCGCGCCATACGTCAATGATCACTCTACAAAACAAGGCCAAGAAAAGAATAGTGAGTTCAAAAGAACTCAGTGAGTGGCCGTTCGGCCATCACCAAGCTAAACCACATGAATAAATACATTAAATAATTTAATGCTCATTCAACTGATATGAAACATAACAATGATTTGCATTAGTCATCTCGTGCGCTACAAGCACCACTCGGCCCGATCCGGCCCAAATGAACCAACCTCAAAATAGTCGCCTACAACTCGTAGGTTGCTCACTAGGCTGGCCACCCTAGCGAACTCCCTGCCTCGGTCTCACCGAGCTAGGAAGGACCTTTAGTATCAGTGCCCAAAACATGGTCGGGAAAGGCCCTCTGAATAATGCCACTCGGGTCAGTCGTCGGCGTGGCTCACCAACGTATATCTCGACCATGAATCAACTCGTGTGCACTGCACACCACTCGGCCATCACATGTACATCCACAAACATGCCCACTAAGTGGACTAATTTACATATCTATAAAGAGGTGGATTACTCGAGTAGATACGACATAATGTACATTTCTCAATGCTCGCTCGGTAGCACCCGCTCGGCCACCACTCTGCCCAATTCATTATTCACCACGATATCACCCACCGTTAACACCTCAATAGTTTACCTTACCATTTTCTATTCAATGGAATTTAACATCCGTGGCAGGTCGTCATGTAGCGAAAATGCCAATGTTCTGTCGAATAGTTTCCGCACGACGTACCTTTCCGCCACCGCCATTTCTCGTTCGAAATCTCATCCGAACTCGCAAAAATTCCCAAACAAAGTAAAGGGATGCCATATCTGCCATATCTCATATTTCTATTTTACCCAAGCATCGTGGAAATTTCAGCCTGTAAGCCGAAATTTCAGCCCACTATAGTGTGACATTCCCTCATTTTCATCCGAGAGCATATACTCTCTCGCGAGGGTGGAAATAACCAATTAACCTGATGTTCTTTTAGGTTCAACTAATAACATCCATGACAACCCACGAGGTGACATCCCGGACTCGCAACTCGACCAATTCAACAAGCAAGCCGTAAATTTCAGCCTACTTTACCAGTCCGGTTACAACACGTACACAATTGAACATCACTCGATATGGTACTCACAATTCATACAATATCTTGTACATAAAGATCGATATACTACAGTGGCAGTTTACAGCATGTATAAAATGAATCTAGCGCGTATAGAAATAACTTCGGCATGTATATCTTACCACAACATCAATTTCAGCCTAACTTATCATACTATGAAAAATTCAGATTAAAGCGTATGATATACTCCACAAATTTTCATATGAATGTATGCTAAGTGTTCATCAAACCATGTCATCTACGCATATAATTTCAGCATTTTAGTGTACTCACAATCTCAAGAATATAAGCTAGAACATGAACATTGGTCTTGCTTGGCCTACAAATTGTGTTACTATTATCAAAATGTGTATGGTGCACTTTTGGAAGTCTTCAGAATCGATCAAGATAAAGATGTCAATTGTGAGAGCACCAAATATTTTCATGCTTAATGATAAATGTGATACCATGGGAAATGGTCATCATGGATCAGCATAAACCAGCATGAACAATGATTCCTTATGAATTTTCCATTTTTCCATAATTTTTTCTTATCTTGGATGCAATTTCTTATTAACCTGCCACCTTCTTGATTTATATTGCAACAATACTTTTTTAAAAGCAGTACCATAATCAAATATCTCATGTATGTTTCTTTGACCAAACAACACGGTCTTCCAAAAGTTATGCACTTTCTTAACCCAAATACAAAGATCAAATGTATTGACACCTGAAACATCCAAGTTCAATAGAACAATAGAAGTGCTCAAGGGCCAAAGCAGAGAAGCCCGAAAGGTCTTCACACATGCATCCGAACAACAAGAATTTCTCCATTAAACAAAGTCCAGATTGGTCACAGTAAAAATAAGAACTCCAGGACTAAATCCAACAACTAAATAAAGCCCCGAATATTTATATATACACCACACAAACCAAACAAACAATAAAACCAGTTCATCCTCACCAAGATCATTCTAATATGCGTCCCACATTCAAATAGCAAAAACGACACGCAATCAAAAAGGGGAAACAAAATGGAGGGGGAAAAATAAATAGCGGCACCAGATTTGACTTCCACTAGAGCCAAGATCGACCCATTCTCAAGAGAGAAATCAACATACTCAAACATAAACCTTCAATAAAATCACAGATTCTGTAAATCTATCAGAAGGAAGAAACCCAATCTAACCACTCACTTGGGGAGGGAATCAAGGAGAAGAAGACGGTGACGACGCCTCGCGATGACGGCAACCGGCGACGGCGAAGATCTGATCACAAGGGAGTAGCCCCTCTTCCCTCTTGTCTTGGGCGACGTTTGGCTCTTCCTAGAGCAGTCCCGTCGACCAAGGCCACATATGCAATTATATTATTTTTTTAAAATTTACCTATTTGCCCCTCTTGACTTAAGTGAACCATATATCGGTCTATACTCGTCCGAATCGAGTTCCAATCGGACCCCCGGACTCGACTCGAGTCCAACTCACATCAAATCTCCAAACCAACTTAAGTAACATTATTTTACTCACGCATAAGGTTTGTATTTTAATTTGCGCCTTCCAACGATTTACTCGGCCTCCTCCGACGCACATCTCGGCTTTGCCGTGGAAGCCAAAATAAATTAGTTAAAATTTTAAATTTTAATTATTTTTTTCGCAGGCATTACATTTTCTATTTTCAATGAGTCATTCAAATTTTGTAGATCTATATTTTTGTTTTCTAAGAAATTTTTATCATTTTCTAGAAGTTCAACCTTCATTCTTGACTCATTACAAGAAAGCAAAACATCATCATTATCTTGTTCTAGCATTTTATTTTCCTTTTTAAGTGCCTAGAATCTTTTTCTAACACTACTAAATTCTTCATACATATGCTCAATTTCATTTTCTAATTCTACTTGTGTAAAGATATTACCACCTATAGTAATAGTGGGTACCTCAATATCTTTCATCATGAAACAAAGGTTTGCATTCTCCCTTGAACTTTCTTCCCCACTTCAAGGTGGTGATGACTCGCTTACATCCCAAGTAGCCATTAGTGCTTTCTTCTTCATCCTTTTTCCTTTATCTGTCTTTGTGGATGATGAGGAGGTGAGCTTGGTCTTAGGACAATCGCTCTCCAAGTGTCCGGGATTGTTGCATTGGAAGCACATGATTCTATTTTTGCCCTTCTTCTTCTTGAGAGGCTTTCCCATTAGCTCCATCAACATCCGTCCGAGATGAATCATATCTTCGTGGTACTCGGATCCTTCATTCTCCGATGATGATGATGATGATGATGATGTCCTATCACCAAATGATGCTTTTAAGACAATATTCTTGCCTTTGGGGGCATCTTCCTCATCGGTCATGAGGGAACCAATGAGTTCGGTGATCTTCATGGTGCCAAGACTCTTGGCCTCCATGATAGCAACCCCCTTTGGCTCCCATGCTTTGGGAAGTGATCGAAGAAACTTCCTCACTTTTTCTTCCTCTTGTATGACCATTCCAAGGTTAGTTAAAGCATTGACAATATTTTGAAAATGGGTATACATTTGATCTATGTTCTCATGAGTATGCATTTTAAAGAGTTCATAGTCATGCACAAGCAAATTTATTTTGGACTCTTTAACTTGGGAAGTTCCCTCATGGGTAGTTTCTAAAACTTGCCAAATATCAAAAACAGATTTACAACATGATATTCTATTGAACTCATTTATAGATAAACCATAATGTAATGCATTCACTACTTTGGCAATTGAATTAAACAATTTAATCTCTTCTCGAGACCAATCATCCATGTTCGTGGAGGGTAGCTCATAATTAACATGAATAGTTCTCCAAGCATCTAATCCTAGGGATTGCCAGAAAATACTCATCCTAGTTTTCCAATAGGGATAATTGTTTCCATCAAAAAGAGGTGGTGCATGAGTTGAAAACCCTTGACCTAGTGTGATACTAGAATCCATAAGTGTAGGTTAGATGGTTAAACCTATTTCGACAATCTTACTCTCATACTAATTCTTGAGTGACTACCCACACTAGAAAGGGGGGTTGAATAGTGTTGGTTTAATTTTAACTTCAATTTAATTTTTTTTAAATCAATTTGAACTTCAACCGAAACTAAGTGCAACTAAATGATATTCGTTAGCAAGTATGAAAAGCAATTATAAGCAATCAAACAAGGCAATGCAAACACAAGAGATTATAGTGGTTCGGCCAACACCGCCTACTCTACTATCTTGGCTCCCCACCATGGATTTCTAACCAACTCCTTTATAGATAATGTGTTTCCCTTTGAATACAACCGAGGACTCACTTCTCAACTCTTTGAGAATTCTTCACACCTATTCTCCTAGGCAAAACACAATTCTACAAAGGAAACCCTAAGTTATTTAACCTAGCACACCTAACAAGCTAACAATGGAAACCTAGTTTAGTAACAAGAAAAATAACAACAAATGAGCTAATAATTAAACCACACAAGTGAGCTCTCTTGCAAAGTCTTCAAAGCCTCCAACTCGTGAAGACGTAGAGCTCGAAGTGAAGCCGGAGATGAGGCAAAAAGAATGCTACGAGTTGATGAACGATCGTCGAAGCTTGCGCGATGAAATCCACTTGGGATGGCTCAAGAACACTCTAGGAGATCTTCAATGAATGGCTAAGAGGCTCTTAGAAGGCTGCTGAGGGGTATTTATAACCCCTCACTTGGCAGCTCCACCCAACGGGCATTTTTTTGCTCGATGGGGACTCCCGGTCACTTGTCGACCGATCGTTGATCGACTGACTGATCGACCGCCCAAGCAACCACGGTAATCTGCCACGTTTGGGCACACTTCGGTCGACCAAATTGGCTACTGCCAATTTTTGGCTTCATTCGGTCCACCAAACCTAGGCTAAGAGTATTTCTTGGAGTTTTCTTCTTGCGCGCTTCGCTTCCGGGTTCTGTTACCAAGTCTTGACTTGGATAATATTAGAATTATGCTTGGGATATATACCTAGAGACATATTACATGAATTCTATTTATAACTCTAGATTTTCTACTCGATCTATGACGGAGACATTTTTGTCGATTCTTGTTTTTCACCAAATGAACTTCCCACGCATATCGTAACCTCAACCTGAGATCAAATACTTGATGAACTCATTAGAATAAGTTTGTTATCATCAAAATCAAGATGATGACCAAGGTTGAAAACCTTAGGCCAACACATTGGTATTCACATGATTGTGGTATTCATTCCACATTCAGTTTGCATAGGTTGGTAGGCTTCGGAGTACGGACGTGTACTCCGACCGAATTTTGGGGTGTGATAGATGTTCTTTAATAATAATATTAAGAATAATGTAAGTTACACAAAAATAGTTAATGCTGTTTTTTATATCATATATAAATAAAAACCGCACCAATTATGATTAATTTAGAAGACTAAATCTTAAAAATTTGACATCTAAATATATGCATATGAAAACTTTAATAAAATATCTATAATAATTATAATAACATATATTCTAGATTGGCTAATGTATGTTAATCCATGTTTGAACGATGATATTATTCCCTTATGTCATTATGTGTGGATACGTTGCTTCAAAGTCTATCATTTATTGTGTTTATACAAAAATTAGATTTCATAAATTTCAACTGAAAGCCTATAAAACACGTTCCAATTATGATGTTCTTTATACTCCGGCCGGTCACGTGACCGTGGATTTTGGGGCGTGTTAGATGTTCTTTAATAATAATATTAAGAATAATGCAAGTTACACAAAAGTAGTTAATGCTATTATTCAAATCATATATAAAGAAAAACTGTACCAATTATGATTAAATAATATGATTAAGTTAGAAGACTAAATCTTAAAAATTCAACATGTAAATATATGCATATGAAAAATTTAATAAAATATCTATAATAATATAATAACATATATTCTAGATTGGCAAATGTGTGTTAATCCATGTTTGAACAGTGGTATTATTCCCTTATCTTATTATGTGTGCATACTTTGCTTCAAAGTCTATCATTTATTGTGTTTGTACAAAAATTAGATTTCATAAATTTTAACTGAAAGCCTATAAAACACGTTCCTGGTATTATAGGCTTGCTTTGCGTTAACACAACTATTCTATATTTATATTATCCAAATAGAGGGATATTGAGTCATTGAAAATAGAAATAATATTTTGACTAAAACACTTGATCAACATGGATGCAAGGAGCCTTTTTCTAAGTCTATTCACTATTCTTTTCTTCTTATCTATGTCACTCATTTCATCTCCAGTAGTAGCGACTTGTGAGATCGCTCCTACATCACCAACAAATTATGATGAGTTGATTTTACAAATTCCCGATTATGAGATGGATGTTCAGAGACATTAATCCATTCTTCAGGATGAAAAAAACATAACCTGTAACGTGATGATCAATCATAGATATCAAACAGTATCAAAAAAATCTCAACAACCAATATTTATTCTACACAATTCAGAGATATCAAATAGTACCAAAAAATTTCAATTGGAAAAAATCACATAAGCAATAGTTGACTTCATTCCCTCTTAATGTAGTGAATTATTCTAAGTGAAATTTTTTCTGTGGGGCTAATAAAGAACAAGCTAAAGATAAACAAATAAAATAAATTCAATGGCCGATTCAGTAACTCCTATTTCGAAATCTCATCATATCCTACATGAAATAAAGCTTCATAAATTATAATTAAGTAGTTTATCTTGATTGGAGAGGTAGCCCCACAAACCCAACAAGCATGGGGCATAGGAGCTGCTCTCACCTAGCACAAAGAATATCAGCATAAATTTGAATATAACATGCAAACATAAAAAGAGAATAAATGAATGGACAATAATATTTTAAAATTTGTAGCAATATTCAAAGTTTAAGGACATACCAAAAATAAATGGTAATCAACATAAATGTCCACCTGGGTAACATTAAAAGAGATAACATACTAGATCTTTCAGAGATGTTAAAGATACGTCTTTCTAAAGAAATAAAAAATTAGGAAATTAAGAAAGTTTTGTTGAGCAGTTCAAAATAGTTAAAAACACTTTACCCAAAATGTACACATCATTGAATTCAATAGTTCGTACTTTAAAATGTAAAGGTTTTGCATTGGGTGCATCTCCAATTTCAGACTTCTCCTGCAAAAGTCATCAAGTAAAAAAAACAAGAAAATGGATCAATAACAAGATTGTAACCTGCAATAAATGGCACATTGCTCCAGAATATTAGATGGAAAAGTGAACAAATACTTATGTGTGAGTAGCTGCATCAAGTAAGACCAGATGACATACAAGTGATCTTCATAATTATCAAATTAGCACAATGAACATTGTCCCATAATCACAATAAGCACTCTTCCATTGAAAAAAAAAAAACTACAATAAAATAGTCCATGTGCAAAGAAATATTTTGTTGCCACCCAATGATTATACATAATTCCTTGCTCCTCAGAATCAAACATATGGTTAGAGAGTTTTACTAGCTAATTGATTTAGAACTCTAATAATTGATATTAAATAAGCACCTAAAATTTTAAAATTAATGAATGAAAGAAAAAAAAAAAAAGAGAGAGAGAGAAAAAAAGTAGCCATCATGCTTTACATCGCAGTTAGTGGTATCTTCAAGAATATTAAGTAGAAAACCTACTCAACTGCAATAGAATAGTGTTGTCAGTCTCAAGTTACACCTTTGGAAATAAAAAAACAAGCCAAGTAACTTAACTTCCACAACAGATAGCACTATAATAGGAGATAAATGTACCTCGAGCAATTCAAACATTGCTTTAATATCTATAAGGCACTGCCTTGTCTCTCGATACACACTTCAAAGGAAATTTAGAGGCAAAGAAAGCTGGAAGAGAAGCCCATTAACCATAACCTGAAAAGAAATAGAAAATATGAACTATTAGAATAAATTGTCTAGAGAGAACATATGTGAGTGAAACAAGTGATATAGAAAAAGAACTTAAAATCAGATCCTAAATATGTAGATGTTCAAATTCAAAGAGAAAAGAATTAGTTATAGGAACATAAAAGGCATTAAAAACTATAGCTGATCATTAGTCAACTCTGGAACTACATATTTATTGTTACTATCAGCACCGTAAGCATGAAATAGAATCAGACTAATAATTAGATTTTGATGAAGAGATCAACAAGTCTCCTTAGTCTCAAGCTTCCCAATTTCTATTCTCTAGAGTTAGTGTTGAGTGCTTATTCAGTTAGTGGGAGGAAGAGAACAGAGAGTGTCAGAAGGAGACTTAGAGAAGTAATAGGTTTTGTATGCCTTTTAGAAGATAAGGCCTCCAAGGAAAATCAGTGGCATACAATTTGGTTTAGATTAGTTACAATCAAAACTTAGAAGAAACAATAAATTCAGGACTAGTCAATCAAAACTTAGAAGAAACAACAAATTCAGGTTTATGGTCTGTGCATACTAGTGAAGTGCATAAGTTGCCTGTCCAAGAGGGGGATGCTAGAATACAAGACATAAATTGAGTTCACCATGTAAAATAATTGTGACCCACTATTAAAGTTACTTCAATTATACCCTTATTTTATTAAAAAGTCTTATGCCCTTTTATTTGAGAAAGGATGCAATTTCAAATATAGGAGTGTAATTTCAAATGAAGGGGTATGTGGCTTTTTAAAAGGGTGCAATAAGTGGATATGTGTCTTTTGAAGAGTTGTTCCATCATTCTATAAATATCATCTTCTTTGATGGAAAGAAGATGTAAGTTTTTTGTGAAAATAAGTGAAGGCAAGAGGGTCTCTAGTTTACAAGTGAAGTTTGTGATTCCCATTAATTCCAAACATTGTGGTCTTGGATAGACTACAAAAAATTTCTACACATGTTGGTGCTTGGACGCACGGTATCATACTATGGCCAGAGGTATGTTCTTGGTGTTCTTCCACATTTAATTATTAATGTAGTATTTCCTACATTTGGTATCAGAGCATTAAAATCTCTGGTCTAGTTATTTATGAAATTTCGCATTTGGTGCTACTGCTTGTCCTATGGCCGGAGCCACGAATCATAGCCATGATGGGTGGCATGCATGCATGCATGCATACGGCATTGTTGTCCATGTGTGCATCTAGGGATGCTCTTCCAGTGAGGTCGACGTACTTGACGACGTGGTCGATGTCTTCTTCTCACAATCGACATTCTGGTGCAGTCTATTTGGTGGACATAAAGCCGACGGCTAATTGTCCATGAGGAGAGGCTGCTTGTGTCAACATGCACACAGAGAAGAGTCAAGGACGAGCGGCTTCAGCGTAAGAGAAGATCTTCTTGTTGGCCTAAGGTTTTCAACCTTGGTCTTAATCTTGGTGTTGATGATAACAAACATGGAACTAATGAATTCATGGAGAAATATTTTTAGGTTCTAAGTCGGTTAGCGCATGACATCCCCGATAAAAAAAATCGAAAAAATTAGAAAAATAGGAGAAAAAAGACAAGTATAGGTTGGGTCTCAACCTTACATATGCTTACTCACGGCCATGACTGAATAACCAATCAAATAATTCTCGTTAGGATTGTTCTTCTTTCATGCAGTAGGTTGGTTGATGACGAAAATGTTTTATCATCTAAAGCTCTCAGCTAAGTCAAAGTTGGTCCTCTAAAGTTCTCAGCTTACGTCCAAGAAATCTTTACAGAGTAGTCATCAATATCCATGCTAAGTAAAAAAGAGGGGGCAATCAGCGTACTAGGAATTGTTGTCTAGATAACCAAGGAGAAAAATAAGATTGAATGATCTTATAGTCATGTCTATCATGAAATTTGGGTAAATAGCTGAAAGGTTGAGACTACACCTTTAATTGAGAAGGTCCATGCTATGCAAGCAAAATTTTAGTAGGACATCTCATTTTAGGTGTGGAATATGTTCCGAAGATCTTGATTTCAGTTCTTTAATATCAACCACATGTTTATCTCTTTCTTGATTACTTTCTCTAATCAATAGCATCATCACAACATCCTTTAAATTGTGTTTATTTCTGTGTATCGGGAACTGTTGCTTGTTTTCTTCTATATATTATTGATTATATAGTTTAGAGTTAGATTAAGAAAATGGAAGCAATTGAGTAACTAGGCAATAGACACACAGGTTTATTGTGTGTGAAGAATGTGATCAGGTTTAGTTCTGAAATGTTTAAATTTATATTTATTGAGTTATGTTTTAAAGTTTAAACCTATGTTTATTGAAAAAGAAACAAAATTTAATGTTATATATTGGTCGACATCACTAATCACATTATATATGTAGATGTCGCGAGCCCCAGACTATCGTTCTAGGGCTCATCGAGCAAGACTAGCTTCGCCGCCGCCGTCCCCCGAGATAGCTGCGAACCCTACCACCACAACCACCACCAGCCGAGACATCAGGACCTTCAACGTCTGCAGTTCCACCACCACCACCATCGGCCTCAGAGGCTCAAAGTCGTCGTAGGCCTCGTGGGCCTAATCGGGGGCTTATGTACCATCATCGACCGACTAGTGTCGGCGAATATCGCTGCACGGTCTAAAGTAAGTATGAAAGTTTATTTATTATACTTGTTAATTAATTATTGCTACTTATGTTGTTATACTTGAGTTTTAGATTCGAGCAGGACGATGTTGCACGTAGTATCACTGCTATTATCAAGAGCTTCTTCTGGGAGCCGTGGCGTTCATGGACCCATGTCTTGGATCATAATCGAGATTTATTATGGTCCGAATTCGAGGTACGTAGTTTATTAATTTTTTATATTGTAACTAATTAATACGTGGACTCAAATGTTATTATGTTTGTTGGATTTTATACCATGAAGTATCAAAATATTTTGATACTATAGCAAAGCCCACGCTAATATTTCTATTTAATTCAATTGTGTATTAACTGAATCATGAACTGTAATTAAGTGGATTCTTTGTTTTCTTTTCATTCTATTTCATGTACCTTTCTACTGAGTGGTAGTGGGAACTGAGTTCCAAATAGAAGTTGACATGGTACAGAATAATTGAGGAATTTAGAGGGTTTAGAAAGCATAGGTTGATAGGGTCAATCCTGGTACACTGATAAAATTGCTTTACTGTAATTTAGCGTATGTGTTATTTTAACGTGGCTTCTTTTATCTAAAGCTTTACTATAATTTATAATGGAGCAGTACATTTCACCTTCTTGTAATGAAGGTGGCTTGTTGCTTCCCTTGTTAGGAGGGGAAGCTGTGATTGGAAAAAAAAGAGAGACAAGGAAGAACAGGGCCCATTCTAGCCAACAATTTTCTTTGATCTACCAAACACAGAGAGGGACACCACTTGCTTTACTCTTGCCTCTTTAATCATATGCACATTGGACCCAAACTTTGAAGTTTCATTCAACTGGAAGGGGTTTCATCATTGCAGCATCCACTGCTTTATTTACCATGTGCTCTTGTAGACCCACCGAGAGGATCAAGTTCATAGATGAACAGATTATGTTGGCCTTCTTACAAGTTACAAGGAATTCTCTTGATAACTAGCAATACATGCTTGTAAATATTTTATAGCAATCCCTACTATATTTTTTCTTAATCCATTTTAGCAACAATCCTACTACTTCTGTTTGATATCAGCTCACAGCCCACACTAATGTGTTGTATTAGAGATGAGAACTTTTATATATGAGAACTCTTGCCAATGTATATTTCTAGCATCTACTTTTGCTCACTACAAGAAATACTACATTTCCTGGGGGCCGCGACCCTGATTAAAACTAGCCAAGGCCCCCAATAAAACCTTTTAGTGAGGGCCTCCCTGCCCCCAAATGTCATCGAGAAATCCGACCTTTACCGAAGGTTAGCGAGTGGCCCCCGTAAAATATATCTTTTCCGAGGGGCCGCGACACCCGGGAAATATATCTTTCCTGGGTCCGCGGCCCCCGGGAAAAGTATCTTTTGTCGAGAGCCGACATCCTCAGGAATGATACTACATTACGCAAAACATTAAGAAAGTCTAATTGCGAAGGAAAATAGTGAACTAACTTAAAACACTTCATTTTGTTCATTCATCTAACAATAGAACACTAGTTTCTTGAAACAGGCTCAAAGATTTGAAACACCGGATGAACATAAATAAGCTAGGAAAGAATCATGAGATGCCAAGTATATTAATGTCACGTCCCGACTCAGGGTACGCGTGACCGGCCAGGGTACGAGTCAGTACCCCGAAGCTTACCCTATGCACTGACCAACAATTCATAGAACAATAACCACAGTAACATCAAGTCGAAAACAAAAGCAAGAATACCAACTTTATTAACTGTTCGAAATCAGTTTAATCAGACCATGTTCTAAATCATCACAAGTTTTAAATAATATCCAAAGGTTTTCCAAATAAAACATCTAAAAGTTTTTACAGAAATAATATAGTGCATACATGATACACCAACTCTATTAGACACGACTACGACTAACAACTGCCAGCTATGAGATCTGCACCCACGCCTGCTCTCCAGCACACCATGACACCAAGCCGTACCTCACTGGTCGGGCTCTACAAAACATAAATAAAGGAAACCGAGAGTTCACGAGGAACTCAGTGAGCAGTTCTTTCGAACCTCCACTCAAAACCTCGGCAATAACATATATAAGGAATTTATATAAAATCACATCCCAGAAGTAATAAGTTTGCCAATACAGAGGAATGGATGAACCGGCCTCTCGGGCCCATAGCCATGATAATAGCTCGGCCAATAATGGCCTAAAATATATATGGAAGGTTCAATTCTTCCTTCTACGTAACCCGGCTAGTCGGCCTACTCAAACCAGCCCCTACGAGTTTCTCAATTAGGAACCTTTATAATTCGGATCCGTCAAGTAGGATGGCCACTAGCTTCAAAGATCCTCCAGGTTAGGGATAGCTAGTCCCACCCACTCGGGTCTACCGTCAGCGTGGCCCACTGACGAAATCTCAAGACCCTCCGCCACTCGGGTCTAACACCTAGCGGGCCCGCTGGTGTAATCTCAAGACCCTATAAACCGCTGAGTCATGTGATAGCCATTCGGCTAATGACACTTCTCAGTAGACCATCTGAACCACAACCAGAACCCGGTTGTGCAAGTTTTCCTATATTTTGTTTTCCGGGCATTGCCCATGTCCGACCCTACTCCTAGGGTCATATTGTTTCCCTAGGTAGAACCTAGTAAGTGTATCTTTTATCTAGGTTAAATGTCACCACTAGATATCTAAACCATTCTTTCAAGATTGATCGAACTTGCCGACTATAGAAGAGCACTCGGCTTACCATTGTCAACGGTAGTTACCAAATTTAATCATGAGTAACAACATCATGAGGAAACCGAATTAAAGAGGTAAATAATTCATTGATTAAACCAATAAGGAACATGCAATAAACATAGCAACAATTTAACATGATATAAGAAATTTAATGAAACCTTTCATTGGATGCATGTACCATAACCATCATGTCCATATGGGCATTAGCAAGAACATTTCCATACTCATGAGAATGTAGATTAAAATTGCTATCAATTAACAAGATGAACAGTAAACATATAATTTAAATTGAACCTAACATTAAGCATGAAAGTGAGAATTTAGACGACATAACGTGAGATCCAGCGAATCGATTTGAATAGCCCCAAATTCCATCCCCTTTCCACGGCTCGGCAGACTCAAGTAAGGTAATAACCTGCTAGGTTGAACCCCGTAGGGGTGGTAAACATGATTGCGGCGTCAACACGAATATCGATCCAAAAGTCTAAAACATATCGAACACAAGACAATATGCGGGTTGCAAGACGAGCGAGGAAATTGGGGAAAATTTCGGCATGACCTTTCCCCTTTTTCCTCTACTCGGCCAGCCCTCAAAAATGAGAAATCAACATATTTTAAAACACAAGATCACAGTATAAACAACAATTAAAGTTCTAACAAGAAGAAAATCGTCGATCGACAACACTCGCGAAGGAAAACCCGATTCCAAAACTTGTAGGGCCGGCCACCCGCTTCCCATCAAAAACTACACTAACCACTCACCTTGATCGGATCACGATGAAGCCTTGACGAAGACGAGCTCCAATCTCCTTGAGTGTCGACGTGAACTTGGCGCCGACAAGTTCTCCCCTCTCTTCCTCTCTCTCCCTTTTGCTCAGGCTGCGTGCTACTCTCTCCTTGAGCCGCACGGCTGGCTTGGGTGAGGGGTTTTATCTCCCCTCATCCAATGACTCATTTATCCCTCATTCACTTACTCACCCCTCTATGCGACTCCACCTAACCCGGTTCGAGTCCCGACTCTATCCGCGGACTAAACTCATACCAAACTTGAGTCAAACAATATGTTCATCCACTCAAACACTGACACTTTGATATGACATAAATAAATTTTACCTGCTATTCGAGGCGATCACGCTACTCGACCCGGCTAGCTCCTGACTCGATGGGCTGCACCACGAGAAATTTTATATTAGGAAACCCCGGGTATTACAACCTTCCCCCCTTAAGGGAAATTCGTCCTCGGATTTTGTTGGGTTACAAGGACTTACCGACTCTTCAAACAAGGAAGGATAGCGCTCTCTCATGTCCCGCTCTACCTCCCAAGTGGCCTCTTGCCCGGAGTGGTGCTCCCACCTAACTTTTACCAAGGGAATCTCCTTGGACCTCAGCTTCCTGATCTGCCTGCCAAGTATCTCCACTGGCCTCTCCTCATACGAGACCGCCATGTCCACCACAACCACAATCGGCTCTATCACATGGGATTCATCCTTCACATACCTCCAGAGCATCGACACATGGAAAACTAGATGAACTCTGCTCAGACGAGGAGGCAAGGCTAGTTCGTAAGCCACCATTCCCCTTTGCTTGAGAATAGGGAAAGGCCCAATGAACCTACGGCTCAACTTTCCTTTCTTCCCAAATCGGAGCACCCCTTTCATATGAGAAACCTTGAGGAATACCATGTCGCCCTTAGCGAACTCCAACTCTCTGGCTTTCTTATCGGTATACATTTTCTGGCGACCCTGAGCCGCCAACAACCTTTCTTTTATCAACTGCACCTTCTTCACCACCTCCTCAACCAAGTCCGGACCAACCAGGAGAGTCTCTCCTATCTCAAACCGGCCCACAGGAGACCTATACTGCCGCCCGTATAATGCCTCAAAGGGAGCAATGCCAATGCTACTGCGATAACTATTGTTGTAGGCGAACTCAATCAACTGCAGGTGTTTCTCCTAACTGCATGCTAGGTCCAAAACACAGGCCCTCAGCATATCTTCCAAGGTTTGGATGGTTCTCTCAGACTGTCCGTCTGTCTGCGGATGGAAAGCCGTGTTGAAACGCACTTAAGTGCCCAAGGCATCTTGGAAGGACTGCCAAAACTTGGCTGTGAACTGGGTACCTCGATCTGATATGATCATCACTAGGGGTACCATGGTAAGCCATAATCTTGTCTAGAAATAGTCGGGCGTACTGTTCCGCAGAAAAGGAAGTCTTCAATGGAATGAAGTGCGCAGTATTGGTCAACCAGTCCACTACCACCCAAATGGAGTCAAAGTCGCCTTTTGACTTAGGCAACCCGGTCACCAGGTCCATGGTGATTTTCTCCCACTTCCACTCAAGCACTTCGAGGTTTTACAGCAGTCCCTCGAGCTTCAGATGTTCGGCCTTTACCTGCTGGCAGACTAGACATTTGGATACAAACTCTGCTACATCTCTTTTCATGCCCTTCCATTAGTAGTGCTGCCTTAAATCTCGGTACATTTTTGTGGCCCTTGGATGCAGTGTATAAGTGGAACGATGACCTCACTCCAGGACTTGTCTGCGCACCACTGCCATATCTGGCACCTCAATTCGATCTTTGAACCACAGCACACCCTCTCTGTCCAATCTGAACCCATTCTCTGCTCCAAGTCCTTCGTCAGCGCACAAAAGGCGTCCTCTCACTGCGCGGCACGCAACATACCCACCAGTGTAGATTGTACCCGTAGGTGTGCCACCCGGGCAACTAAAGCTAACACTGTCAAGGTTGTACCCCCATCCAGGCACAACTCCAGCTCTCGAGGTAAAGGCCTCTGCTTGATTTCCAGATGAGCCAAACTGCCCATGGATTTTCTGCTTAGAGTGTCTGCTACCACATTGGCTTTCCCCGGGTGGTACATAATGGTGCAGTCATAATCTTTTAGGAGCTCCAGCCACCTCCTCTGCCTGAGGTTCAACTCCTTTTGGGTAAGCAAGTACTACTCTTGTGATCCGTATAGATCTCGCAAGTCTCCCCGTACAGATAGTGCTGCCAGAACTTCAGTGCAAAAACCACCGCCGCTAGCTCTAGGTCATGCGTCAGATAGTTCTTTTCATAAACCTTCAGTTGACGGGACGCATAATCTATGACTCTACCAAACTGCATCAAAACGCAGCCTAAGCCAACCCGAGAGGCATCACAGTAAACCACAAACCCTCCTGAGCCGGAAGGTACGGCCAATACGGGTGCCGACGTCAAGCATTCCTTGAGCTTCTGAAAGCTCGCCTCACACTTGCCATCCCAATCAAATTTGACCTTTTTCTGGGTCAACCGAGTCAAAGGGGCTGCAATTCTGGAGATCTTCTCTACGTACTTTTGATAGTACCCGGCCAACCCAAGAAAACTACAGACCTCAGTTACGTTGGTTGGCCGCCTCAAGTTCTGCACCACCTCCACCTTTGCAGGGTAAACCCTTATCCCTTCCTTGGACACCACATGGCCCAAGAACCCCACACTTTCCAACTAGAATTTACACTTGGAGAATTTAGCAAATAACCGGTGCTCTCTAAGGGTTTCCAGGATCATCCTCAAGTGTTCGGAGTGTTCCTCCTCACTCTTGGAGTATACCAAGATGTTGTCAATGAAGACAATCACAAAACCATCTAGGTACTCCTTGAATACCCTGTTCATCATGTCGATGAAGGCAGCAAGTGCATTGGTCAGGCCAAAAGACATCATTAGGAACTCGTAGTGTCCATAGCGAGTCCTGAAGGCAGTTATAGGTACATCGCAGTCTCGGATTCTCAGCCGGTGGTATCCGAACCTTAAGTCTATCTTCGAAAACCATCGTGCACCCTGCAGCTGGACAAATAAATCGTCTATCCTCAACAATGGGTAACGATTCTTGACTGTCACCTTGCTCAGCTGCCTATAGTCGATGCACATGCACATCGACCCATCCTTCTTCTTCACGAAGAGTACCGGGGCACCCCACGGTGAGACACTCGGCCAGATGAAACCTAGGTCCACCATCTCCTGCAGTTGCACTTTCAGCTCCCTGAGTTTGGCTGGTGCCATCCTATAGGGTGGGATGGAGATCGACTTTACCCTGGGCTGCAGATTAATGTAGAAATCCACTTCCCTCCTAGGCGGCAATCCCGGCAGCTCCTCGGGAAATACATCGGGGAACTCGCAGACTACCTGAGTACCACTGATATCCCCTGCCGCATCTCCCTATTCCTCTGCCACAGATACAAAGGCTATAAAGGATTGGCACCCCCCCTGAAGTAGTTTACTAGCCTTAAGGGTTGAGATGACCCCAATTGGCTCGCTTCTTTCCTCTCCTTATAAGGTGAACTGTGGCAACCCGAGCTTGTTGAACATGACTGTCTTAGCCCTATACTCTAGCAACGCAAAGTGCTCTGCCAGCCAATCCATGCCGAGAAAGACATCAAGTTCAAGCGTGGGCAGGAGTGTCAAATCTGCCCCCAACGCATGGCCGCAGATGATCACTTCGTAGTCTTGAAAAATTGATTTGGCTAAGATTGCCTCGCCCGTAGGCGTTGATACTAGAAATGGCCCATCGAGTAAAGAAGGTGCTGCAGGTAACTCAGCCACAAATTTGGCAGACACAAATTTGGCAGCCGCAAGAATGGTGAGTTCGAAAGAACTCAGTGAGTGGTCGTTCGGCCATCACCAAGCTAAACCACATGAAAAAATACATTAAATAATTTAATGCTCATTCAACTGATATGAAACATAACAATGATTTGCATTAGTCATCTCGTGCGCTACATGCACCACTCGGCCCGATCCGGCCCAAATGAACCAACCTCAAAATAATCGCCTACAACTCGCAGGTTGCTCACTAGGCTGGCCACCCTAGCGAACTCCCTGCCTCGGGCTCACTGAGCTAGGAAGGACCTCTAGTATCAGTGCCCAAAACTTGGTCGGGAAAGACCCTCCGAATAATGCCACTCGGGTCAGTCGTCGGCGTGGCTCACCGACGTATATCTCGACCCTGAATCAACTCGTGTGCACTGAACACCACTCGGCCATCACATGTACATCCACAAACATGCCCACTAAGTGGACTAATTTACATATCTATAAAGAGGTGGATTACTCGAGTAGATACGACATAATGTACATTTCTCAGTGCTTGCTCAGTAGCACCCGCTCGGCCACCACTCTGCCCAATTCATTATTCACCGCCATATCACCCAACGTTAACACCTCAGTAGTTTACCTTACCATTTTCTATTCAATGGAATTTAACATCCGTGGCAAGTCGACCTGATTTGACTTCCACTAGAGCCAAGATCGACCCTTTCCCGAGAGAGAAATCAACATACTCAAACATAAACCCTCGAAAAAATCGCAGATTCTATAAATCTATCATGAGGAAGAAACCCAATCTAACCACTCACTTGGAGAGGGAATCAAGGAGAAGAAGACGATGACGACGCCTCGCGATGACGGCAACCGGCGACGGCGAAGATCCGATCACAAGGGAGTAGCGCCTCCTCCCTCTTGTCTTGGGCGACGTTTGGCTCTTCCTAGAGCAGTCCCGTCGACCAAGGCCACATATGCAATTATATTATTTTTTAGAAATTTACCTATTTGCCCCTCTTGACTTAAGTGATACATATATTGGTCTATACTCGTCCAAATCGAGTTCCAATCGGACCCCCGGACTCGACTCGAGTCCAACTCACATCAAATCTCCAAACCAACTTAAGTAACATAATTTTACTCGCGCATAAGGTTTGTATTTTAATTTGCGCCATCCAACGATTTACTCGGCCTCCTCCGACGCACATCTCGGATTTCCCGTGGAAGCCAAAATAAATTAGTTAAAATTTTAAATTTTAATTATTTTTTTCGCGGGCATTACATTTTCTATTTTCAATGAGTCATTCAAATTTTGTAGATCTATATTTTTCTTTTCTAAGGAATTTTTATCATTTTCTAGAAGTTCAACCTTCATTCTTGACTCATTACAAGAAAGCAAAAGATCATCATTATCTTGTTGTAGCATTTTATTTTCCTTTTTAAGTGCCTAGAATCTTTTTCTAACACTACTAAATTCTTCATACATATGCTCAATTTCATTTTCTAATTCTACTTGTGTAAAGATATTACCACCTATAGTAATAGTGGGTACCTCATTATCCTTCATCGTGAAACAAAGGTTTGCATTCTCCCATGAGCTTTCTTCCCCACTTGAAGGTGGTGATGACTCGCTTACATCGCAAGTAGCCATTAGTGCTTTCTTCTTCATCGTTTTTCTTTTATCTGTCTTTGAGGATGATGAGGAGGTGAGCTTGGTCTTAGGACAATCGCCCTCCAAGTGTCCGGGCTTGTTGCATTGGAAGCACATGATTCTATTTTTGCCCTTCTTCTTCTTGAGAGGCTTTCCCATTAGCTCCATAAACATCCGTCCGAGATGAATCATAACTTCGTGGTACTCGGATCCTTTATTCTCCGATGATGATGATGTCCTATCACCAAATGATGCTTTTAAGGCAATATTCTTGCCTTTGGGGGCATCTTCCTCATCGGTCATGAGGGAACCAATGAGTTCGGTGATCTTCATGGTGCCAAGATTCGTGGCCTCCATGATAGCAACCCCCTTTGGCTCCCACGCTTTGGGAAGTGATCGAAGAAACTTCCTCACTTTTTCTTATTCTCGTATGACCCTTCCAAGGTTAGTTAAAGCATTTGAAATGGGCATACATTTGATCTATGTTCTCATGAGTATGCATTTTAAAGAGTTCATAGTCATGCATAAGCAAATTTATTTTGGACTCTTTAACTTGGGAAGTTCCCTCATGGGTAATTTCTAAAACTTGCCAGATATCAAAAACAGATTTACAACATGATATTCTATTGAACTCATTTATAGAGAAACCATAATGTAATGCATTCACTGCTTTGGCAATTGAATTAAATAATTTAATCTCTTCTCGAGACCAATCATCCATGTTCTTGGAGGGTAGCTCATAATTAACATGAATAGTTTTCCAAGCATCTAATCCTAGGGATTGCCAGAAAATACTCATCCTAGTTTTTCAATAGGGATAATTGTTTCCATCAAAAAGAGGTGGTGCATGAGTTGAAAACCCTTGACCTAGTGTGATACTAGAATCCATAAGTCTAGGATACATGGTTAGACCTATTCCGACAATCTTGCTCTCATACTAATTGTTGAGTGAATACCCACACTAGAAAGGGGGGTTGAATAGTGTTGGTTTAATTTTAACTTTAATTCAATTTTTTTAAAATCAATTTCAACTTCAACCGAAACTAAGTGCAACTAAATGATATTCGTTAACAAGTATGAAAAGCAATTATAAGCAATCAAACAAGGCAATGCAAACACAAGAGATTATAGTGGTTCGGCCAACACCGCCTACTCTACTATCTTGGCTCCCCACAATGGATTTCTAACCAACTCCTTTATAGATAATTTGTTTCCCTTTGAATACAACCGAGGACTCGCTTCTCAACTCTTTGAGAATGCTTCACACCTATTCTCCTTGGCAAAACACAATTCTACAAAGGAAACCCTAAGTCATTTAACCTAGCACACCTAGCAAGCTAACAATGGAAACCTAGTTTAGTAACAAGAAAAATAACAACAAATGAGCTAATAATAAAACCACACAAGTGAGCTCTCTTGCAAAGTCTTGATGAACGATCGTCGAAGCTTGCGCGATGAAATCCACTTGGGATGCCTCAAGAACACTCTAGGAGATCTTCAATGAATGGCTAAGAGTCTCCTAGAAGGCTGCTAAGGGGTATTTATAACCCCTCACTTGGCAGCTCCACCCAACGGGCATTTTTTTGCCCGATGGGGACTCCCGGTCACTTGTCGGTCGATCGTCGATCGATCGACTGATCGACCGCCCAAGCAACCACGGTAATCTACCACGTTTGGGCACACTTCGGTCGACCAAATTGGCTACTGCCAATTTTTGGCTTCATTCGGTCCACCAAACCTGGGCTAACTCTATTTCTTGGAGTTTTCTTCTTGCACGCTTCGCTTTCGGGTTCTGTTACCAAGTATTGACTTGGATAATGTTAGAATTAGGCTTGGGATATATACCTAGAGACATGTTACATGAATTCTATTTCTAACTCTAGATTTTCTACTCGATCTATGACGGAGACATTTTTGTCGATTCTTGTTTTTCACCGAATGAACTTCCCACGCATATCGTAACCTCAACCTGAGATCAAACACTTGATGAACTCATTATAATAAGTTTGTTATCATCAAAATCAAGATGATGACCAAGGTTGAAAACCTTAGGCCAACACATTGGTATTCACATGATTGTGGTATTCATTCCGCATTCAGTTTGCATAGGTTGGTAGGCTTCGGAGTACGGACGTGTACTCCGGCCGAATTTTGGGGTGTGATAGATGTTATTTAATAATAATATTATGTGGTTTGTTCTTTCATGGAATACAAAATTTTCTATTATGTGCATAACACTCATGTTATCAGAGTATAAAGTCATTGGATTCTTCACCACAATATTGATTTCATTCAACAATCTGATGACCCAAATTATCTCAGCAGTTGCACCAAACAAAGCTCTTGATCCACTTTCTGCACTTGACCTACAAAGTGTGCTTTGTTTTTTGCACTTCCAGATAACTAATGTTGTAGCAAACTTCACCAAATAACCAGATACTGATCTGCAAGTCATTCCACAACTTACCCAATTAGCATCACTATATCCTGTCACCGAATAAGGATTATCTACAGGGTAAAAGAGGCCCAAACCATGTTCATTTTTCAAATATTTTAATATCCTTATTGCTTCCATGAAATGTAATACCCGCAAAATTTATTAAATTTTGTGTATTGCCTTCAGCGGGATGAGCGCGACGCATAACGACGCGTGCAGAGTTAATCACAGTTGGGTGCGAATTGAGGTGAGACCCTTGCTCAATCTAAATTACTTAAATTAGAATTAATTTTGTGTCAAATCGGAGTTAGGCTTGAGCCGAGTACGAGGGTGCGATCGGAGCTCGAATCCGACTCGTTTTGAGCAAGTTTGATCGAGTTAAATGATGAGGGGCAAATTGGTAATTTGTGCAAAAAATAAATAATTAGAGTCACCTGAGGCATACGGCTCCAAGGAAGAGACGCATGCTACCCAAGGAGATGAGAGGGCGAGGGATGATCCAGAGAAGAAATCGGCCGGAGATCGGAGCCTTGCCGGATAGGATTCGACGTGGGACTTCTTCATCATCTTCCTTGTCCTTAATCCAATTCTAGGTTAATTTTGGATATGTGTTAGTGCAAATTTCTGAACCTGGGTGCAGTAGTTTTCTTTGGATAGGAAAGAAATAAATGAGTGGAAATTTATCTATACATATAATATTGTTTATTGCGGAAATTTCCGGCTGTAGTGTACGGTGTTAAGGCTGAAAGTTTATATGAAACGATGCTGAAATTACCAAGTTATGTGATGCTGAAATTGATATATATAAATGTGAAAAAATTTCATTGAATTGGGATGCTGAAATCATTTCCTATGTATGCTGAATATGGTAGTTCAAAGATAGAATGTTTTTCCATATTCTAGAAATTCATGCTGATTTCCTGAAAATCTATTAAGTACATGCTGAGATTGATTTTGTTGTTGGGATGCGAGTTTGCTGTGCAAAATATCGATGTAACCTATCGATCTTCCTGTAAGCTAGGGTTTAGGAATCTATAAATTATTTTAATGACCTGAACAGTAGAGGCTTCTTGAAGAGAAAGGCTCCAAAGAACTCCTCCTCCTATCCATTGGTGGCCAGCCATCTACATCCTCCTTCCCCAATTTTCGCGAACCCAAATTGAAGGTGTTCTCTTCTTGGGTGTGCCGCATTAATCTTCATCTTCTTGGAGGAGTCCAAGAGAACAACAAGGTATCTTCACCTCTTCCCTTTCGTTACGGTGTTTTCTCATCCTCACTCCTTCCCTCGTTGGTGTTTGGTTCTTGGTGGTAGGGCAGACCTTGCCTTGATGGATTTAGAGATTGAGAAAGTTTCTCCGTTGAGCCACAACGAGCCCTATTATTGCGAGGTGCTTGGTGTGGACTATCGTTGGAGGAAGTGCACATGTGAGTCTCAAGATGGGGACAGGATCAGCTATACCAACCGCGGTTTGAGGTATATATTCTCCATCTTCTCCGATGTTGAATTCTTTAATATTGCTAAAGTAGATCGCTGTTTTTGGGATAGTTTGATTTTTTAAAATTGCTATTTCCGCTTCATTTTTGAATCCCATCACAACAGTGGTATTAGAGCCACCTTTAGCAAATTTTTGGAATTTTTTATTTTGTGTTTTGTTCACGTTTACGAACCATTCGCTCCCTAAACGTTATGCTGTCCGATTTTGGTTTTCAAGGGTTTTTGAGTCATTTTCTTGGCTCCATGGTTCATGTGATGAATCAAGGTGGAATCCTACTATCCATATTGATTTTAGAAATAATTTAAACGAAAAACTTCTGTGGGTTCATGGTTGAACAGACCCGAGAACTAAAAAATTCAAGATGTGTTGTTTGAACCGTTTTGGGTGGAAACGTGATCGGATTTGTGCGATTTTGGATTCTATTTTTTCCTTTCTTTTTCATATATGATGTGATGCATGAAAAGATGATTATGGATGAGCCCAATGTGGAAAATGTGGTTGTGTTGATTGCATGTAAATTTATAAAATTCCAGCATTGTAAATTTTAAATAGTGCTTGCGTAGCCCTACCTCCCAATTGAGAATTCTGATTGTAATCCTCTACACCCTCTCATTAAACCTTTGCCCAAGGATTTTTTGGGGTCTTCTTCTTTTAGTTTTGTAAAATTAGAAGTTTAGGGGCAGATTCACAACGAGCACGCTTGCTGCTATGTTTTGGTGCGCGCACGGAGAGGAGGTGTTCAGTGCCTTGTGGATGACGGCTTGAACCCCGGGAAGGCACTGATGGAACTGACAACCTACAAGGTGATTTTGAGCAGCGCCTTGGCGAGACAGAGCTCCCTAAAAACCCTAGGATGATGGCCTTGGTTCACCCGGCGGCTCGGGTGGAACCCTTAGAACATCCACAATAATCTTTATTTACTTTATGATTTTATTTATTGCTTTTGCTTCAATTATTGATAGCTTAGATAATTATAATTGCATGAAGAAACCCTCCAATAATATTGAGTCCGAATAGCTAAGATATTAAGGATATCGGTCACGCCTTCCATCGTTATGAGGGACAAGTGTGTCTATTGTCACAACGGGTTTGTTGTGCACACACAAGGCCATTTGTGCTAATAGACACGTTGCTCCTCATATGGCACATATCCCTTTTGTGTCTCTGCTACCGGCTTGAACATGACTTACCTTGTTGAGCTACATGCAAGGAAGTCTATCAATGAGGGCTTGCCACTTCCAAACCGGAGGATATTATGGAATCGCGAAAATTAGTGGGATACATGATTAATTAAAAGACCTCAATAAACATGCATGTAAAATATCTGCTCATTCAAGTCTTTATTTTCTTTGTAGCATATCATGTCACATTTACTATCGTTAGATTGCTTCATCGATTAAAATAAATTAACTAGACCAAATTACGTCGATTGGATGCGAAATTTGAGGATCATCCTCATTTATGAGAATTTGTCTCACATTATTGATTCTCCGAGACCGATGTCACCCCTTGGGTAAGGCGATTACAGCGAATAAGAGAGAACAGCTTATGAGAAGCTGCAAGAAATTTGGAGTGAAGATAACACCACTGTTCAATACACAATGCTGGCATCCATGTCTAATGAGTTGCAAAAGTAGTATGAACATTTGGATACCGAAGCTATCCACGATCACCTCAAGTTGTTTTTATGGTGAGCATATGAGGACAGCTAGGTACAAGCTATCTAAACAACTCTTCCGTCCAAAATGGAGGATAGCACTCTTGTTAAGACCCATATCCTCAAACTAATCTATTTGATTGAGTAGTTAGAGAGGTTGGGGTTCTCCATGGACTGGGAACTAAGTCAGGACTTAGTACTCTAATCCCTCCCGGATTCGTTTTCACAGTTTGTTAATAACTTTCACATAAACAAGCAAGACGTCTCGCTTCTCGAGCTCCTTAATATGCTGAATACTGCTGAGTCACACCTTATAAAGAGTAAGGACATAATTTTGTTAGTGGGAGATGCATCTAAGGCAAAGTTATACTATGTTAAGAACAAAGTGAAAAAGAAACCCAAGAGAAATATCTAAACAAGGTTGTGAAAAGTTCTTTAAAAGGCAATAGTTGTCGCATGAACCATTCTGATGATTGTATCCGACTGGACACATCTCAATTGGTTTAATGGTTTTGAATATTAATGATAAATATTTAAAAAATGCACAAAGATAAAACTAACCTCACCTCCTTCTGGCTTTTATGACTTTGGGCATTTCTGAACTGCAGTAAGAACTAGAGAAGTGTGTCTCAAGGATATTCTGATCGAGTCTTTGTTCACCAGAATTGGCTCGCTGAGTTGATTAGAGTTGGGCAACATAGGTGTATGCAGGCCGATAACAACTCAAGCCAGAAAAGGACACTCCTATGATATGATTAGGCGCGGGTACGTCCACCTGTCTGGACACAAACCTGATACCTTTGAATCATTTAAGGAGTATGAAGGTGAACTTAAAGAAACAAATTGAAAAAAGTATTATAGACCTTCAATTGGATCGAGGCAGAGAATACTTATCCACTAGGTTTGTGAATTATCTCGAAGACAATAAGATTGTCTCTTTATGGACCCCTAACACAGTGGTGTGTCTGAAAGGGGGAATCACACCTTATTGGATATGATGTGATCCATACGTAGCATCCAATCTATTTTCAAGGGATAAGCTATTATAGCGGCCATAATTTTGTTTGTCTCTCATACACCATATAAAATATGGAATAGCAAGAAACTGAATCTGAGACCTCTCATGATTTGGGGTTGCCTAGTGTATCACAAACTTGACCATGTGCAAATGTTGAGGCATACCCTAAAAAGTGTTTTGGATATCAAGTTCTCCAAACTGAACAAAAGAAGTTTTGTTATCACTGTTTGAGAAAAGGAGTTTGTCGAGGAAACTGAGAGTGGAAGATATTTTGAACTTGGTAAAGTTCAGCAACGACGGATAAAATCGCAACAACTAGTGGAAAGTTCACAGGTTAAACCAATCCATGTAATTATTACTTCCCAACACTCTTCTACAAGACTACGTAGACTGCCTGAGTGATGATATCTAGCCATAGGTTATGACCTAGATTCAGGCAATCCGCGATCTCTTAATGGTCAAATGTCTTGACACTATGCGGTGGCATTATGCAAATCCAAACTGGACACAAACCAAGTACGAACTTTGGTTGACCGGCTTAAAAAGAATAACTCCTATCGGGTGCAGGTGGATCTTTAGGAAAGATCTGAGCAGTTGGCAAGGTGTGGACCTATAAGACCAAACTAGTTGTGAATGAGATCAAACCCAAACAATAGGTTGTCTGCAATAAAACATTCTCACTAGTTCCAATGCTCAAGTCCATCAGGATATTTCTAGCAATCAGTATGTACTATGAATACGAGATCTGGCTAGAGGGTGTCTAAACTGTGTTCTTCCATTATAAAGAAGTCTATATGATATAGCCAGCAGAGTTTGTATCCTCGGTTGGATCGAGTAAGGTATGCGAGGTTGGACCGAGTAAGGTATGTGAGCTGCAGAGGTCCATTTATGGACTATAGCTAGTATCAAAGAGTTGAAACATCTATTTGGATGAGATAGTCAAAAGGGTTTTGATTTTATCAAAAATGTGGATGAACCTTGTGTAGACAATGTGTTTAGTGGGAGTGTAGTCATATTGAATGACATACATTTGGGAAAAGCGTTCTCATGTTCCAATTATTTCCCATATTGATTCTCTATGGTACATTTGGGAAAAGTCTGCTATATGCTTGACATTAGGATCTATGTGGATAGGTTTGAAAAGGATACCTGGTTACCCCAGCCCATGTATGTTGATACAGTGCTGAAAGAGTTTTAGCATCAAAGGCAGTAAAAGAGGTTACTTGTCTAGTTGCATTAGTCTTTCTAAGATGATGTCTGCTAAGACACCTAAGGAGAGAGAAAAGATGAGACATATCTATTATGCTTCGACAGTGGGATCCATCATATGATGCTATGCACTTAGCTTGTTATTGCTTATACCTTAGAGGTATCTAGTAGATTTCGAGCAAAACCATGGAGAATAACATTGAAAAGCAATGGAGAACTCTCTCAAGTACTTAAGAAGGATGAGAGACATTTTATACGACAATGAAACCATATGATGGTATAAGGATACCTTTAATGGTGGTGCAATAAGAAGGAAAGTGTTCCTAGCTGGGTATCGTAACCGGTAAGGTGACTAAAGCTTTATGCTTTGCTACTTACTTTGCTGCTTATGATAGCATCGGATATAGGAGTTTTTCCTTCAATGGGAGTTGTTCCTGAGGTTGCCAGTTCCGCAATGGTATTGTGTGACAATACTAGGAGTGTTGCTCAAAGTTAAGGAACTAAGATCCCATGAAGATCATTGCTTTTCTTAAAAGGTGGTATCACCTCATCGTTGGAAAGAGGTGATGACTGAAAGACATTAATGTAGATTAAACTTATTACCACGACAGCAGATTCGATCGCCACTGAAATTTGGTATACAGATACTAGGATGATTGGCTAAAGTGCATGTGGGAGATTCAGAGGAATAGTGCCCTTGATCCAATCACATGTCGATGTGTTTAGGGACTATTCAAGGGTAATCAACTTAATGAGGCAACTTTTTGATCATATGTTGCATCTTTATTCATAAGTATTGTGATGAACCCCGTGATGAGATTATGCCAGCGAGCCTTGGAATCTAGATGCCCATGTTCTAAATGTTTCTAGCCATAGGATCACCAATTAGGGGATCGGTGATTTCGGATAAATAGGACACTTGGTACATGCCCTACACGATAGGGGTAGCTGATCTCACTGTTACCTATGAGCTGTCCTTAATGTAGTGCAGGTGCTTATTAGGGAATGATTTCACTTAACAAACTTGCACGAGGAACCCAAAATGGAATCCATACATGAGTTTCAATTGGATGTTCCTCGTGTGATAGTAGGTGAAGCAGTCCTTGGACCTAAGGTTGTCATGGTTACCTCGTGAGTGATGACCCATTGCTTTGGTTCTATCCCTATGTGGCCCTAAGTGTCATGTGCCGGGTATTATTGGGCATGGGGAAGCATTCATGGAGGTTGGTGAGCAACCAACATGGAATCAGTTACACCTAATGAGAGATAATGTCCTATCTGTCCCTGCAAGTGTTGACTCGGGAATCTCTGGCCAGAGTAGATATGAAAGTCAGGAAGATGTTTTTGACATTTCATAATTGAGACGACATCTTGGCGGGTGAAATACATATGAATCAGTATTAGGGTTTGACACTTCTTCAATACGTCGCCGAAAGTCGTAACTTCGTCGATCTTCTTTCCCTTCTTTACTTTAAGGCTAACGTGAGTGGTAGAACCTAGGATTTGAGGGAAGGCCCTAACCGACTCATGTGTTGTTGATTCTTGCAGATTGATGTGTGTTTCTTGTCAGATTATTGATTATTCTTGAACCTTGTCGGTTCTTCTTGTGATCTATGGTGCATTGATTTTTACGTGTCGTATTCATGATGTTAGGGTGCCGGCCGAATCAAGGAAAAGGGAAAAGGTCATGCGAAAAATTTCCCTAAATTCCTTGAGACGTAGAAGCTTGTAGATTTGAAATTCTTGTATGCTAATTTAGGATAGAGATTAAGGAGAACTTAATTCTTCATTGAAACACATTTTCCTTCATCCTTAAGGGTTTGGCCGAATAGGGTAAACCCATGTTTAGGGTTTCGGCTGAGTAGGGATCGGGGTTTTAGGTGGAGAAAAATATAATTCCTAAGTCATCTCCATGATAGAGGAACACTATATGAATAACTAGGATTTTACCTTGCTTATAGAATATTTTTATTGCAAGGAACATTTATTTCTAGGTTCCTACATTTCTCATTATGTTGCTGAAATTAAACTTTCATATGCTGAAATTAAATATTTGAATGCAGGAATTCAATATTTAATTGTTGTGATTATGTAGGAAATTGTGGTGATATAATTGTTGAATTCTTCTATTTCTTGTATGCTGTGATTTATTAATTATTGTAAATATTATGTCAATGATATGCTAAATATTGAGGAGTATGTGTGGTATATGACATGAAACTAGGTGGAGGAAAAATTAGATACGATTGTTTAGCATCCCATACATGATCGGGAGACGTGGAACTCCTCTAGTAAAAGACGTAAATTACTAGGAGTTAAATGTGATAAAATTTGAACATAGAGACATTAGGTGTTCGCACCTAGGAAGGGTAACACTGAACTGTCAACCTGATAGGGCCCGTGGAAGGGCCCGATACGTGCGGAAGCCCGGGAGATGTTTAGAAACTAGTGTAATACATTGTATGTGTATTGTGTTTAAGATGGTCGGGCTGAGGGATGTTTTTCGCCGGTACGGCTATTACCCGACTCAGTGGGTGGATTTAGGATATTGAGATTGCACTAGTGGGCCACGCTAGGTGTTAGACCCGAGTGGCGGGGGTCTTGAGATTCTGTCAGTGGGCCACGCTGATGGTATTCTAGAAACTAGCTGATCATCCTAGTTGACGGACACGGTGATTGAATCGCTAAATGTGGAATTTATGTAAGAATATAACTTGTTGTGGTTAGTATAGATACTTGTATGTTTGTGTGGGCCGATATGGTCGAGTATTATACAGGATGAAGGCCGGGAACAATAGAAACTATTTATGCGGGTTAAGGACCATAGTGGACGAGTGGTACATATTGTGCAAAGCCATAATTGGATGGTATATTTACTCGCAGGGTATGACCAATTGGACGGTTATTGCGATACAACCAGTATAATTTTTATGGACATGTTTTATTGCTACATATGATATAATACTAGGGATTTAAGTGGAGGTTTGAAAGAACCACTCACTAAGTCTCTAGTGGATTCATGGTTTTATTTATTTTTGTTTTGCAGAGACTAGCCAGTGAGGTACAACTTGATGGCGTGGCGTGGCTGGAGGGCAGGTGGTGTCGCAGATCTCGTAACAAGCATTTATATAGTCATAGTCGTGTAGAGAGTTTTAGTTAATGCACTGCGTCGTGGTCTTTGATCCTTTGAGTTGTAAAACTTGTTTTCAAACATTTATAAAAGTATAGTAGACTTCATTTATATTTTCTGTGTTAGTCTAGTCGCATATTGTTATTATGTTGATGAGTGCATGTGGTAGACTTCGGGGTACAGACACTTACCCCGGTCGGTCACGCGATCCTGAGTTGGGTCGTGACAATAAATATGGCAAGCATACAATTATAATTTAATTACTGCAATTAGAATTTAATTCATAACATTCCAAAAATAGGGCAACTCAACAACTTAATTACAACATTTATCAAATAATTTTCAACAATTAAATATGCAATTTCTGCAATTAAATAAATGAATTCAGCATCCTTAATAAAATTCCAGCAATTACTCAAATGACGTAGAAACCAATTCAAGCATGGAATTAATTTACGAGTAAAATAAAATCATCTACATTCCTTATATCATGATAGCCTCGACATAAAATATATTCATCATGATAACATCAACTTAAAACATAATTACCATGGTAAACTCCCCCTTACCCATGCTCGGCCAACCCTCCCCAAACACCCTAATAGGGTACTTGGTCGGCCCCTTCTTGTCCTACCTTGCTTGCTCTTCAATTAAATAGCAAGTCTAGTCTCATAAATTATATCTAGAAATACAATTCCTAATCACTACCTTCCTTACCCTATGTGGCCGAACCCTATCATAAGGAACTTGTCCCATGGCCGGCCCTTAAGGGTTTAGGAAACTAAACTTTTAAATCTAGAATTTCTAACAAGTCTAGGATTTAGCAAAAATTTTCGCATGACCTCTCCTATTTTGGATCTATTCGGCCGGCCCCAACTCTCAAAGAAAACACCACAAAATTTTTGAGAAATCACATTATTATCAAGAAAATATGCAAGAATCAAGAGCCACAAGATTCATCAATAAATTTCCAAGAAAACATCATCACATCAACATCAAGGATTCGGCCAAGGGGCCTTACCCTATCCTAAGGTTCAACCACTCACCGGCGAAGGAAATTGAAAAGGAAGGCAGTCCTCCACGCTCCCACATCATCGATCCGTTGATAATAGATTACCAACGGATTTTTGAGTATTACCAACAGATTTAGCCCGTTGGTCACAACGGATATCCGCCGGTGTACGCCGATATGGTCAGTTGTCGAGGACACACGAGTTGGATAATTATTAATCATATGAATTATCATAAAAATTTAATATTATGAGCACATATATAAATGCTAAATATTTGTGTTTATCACATGCGTTGGCTTGGCGAGGGCTTTGTTCAAGCCACTCACTGAGTTCTTTGAAACTCAACCCTCTTTTTGTTGTTGTTTTGCAGATCTCGACTAATAGAGGTGCGGTGGTAGCGATGTGACGTGGCTGGGGTTGTAGTCTCTGGCAGTGGATCTCGGGACATGTCAAATCGTAGTCGAGCCACAGGAGCTATGTGTACATATGAGCATGTCTTGATTATAGACAAGGGTTGTAATCATATTTAAGTTTCAATTGAAAAATTCATTCACATTTTCATTGGTATTCACGTGACTGTGTTATTCATTCCTAATTCAGTTTGCATAGGTTGGTAGGCTTCGGAGGATGAACGTATACTCCGGCCGATCAAATGACCGTGGATTTTGGGGCATGACAAATGTTCTTTAATAATAATATTAGGAATAATGTAAGTTACACAAAAGTAGTTAATGCTATTGTTCAAATCATACATAAAAAAAAATGGCACCAATTATGATTAAATAATATGATTAAGTTAGAAGACTAAATCTTAAAAATTCAACATGTAAATATATGCATATGATAAATTTTAAAAAATATCTATAATAATATAATAACATATATTCTAAATTGGCAAATGTGCGTTAATCCATGTTTGAACGGTGATAATATTCCCTTATGTTATTATGTGTGCATACTTTGCTTCTAAGTCTATCATTTATTGTGTTTATACAAAAATTAGATTTCATAAATTTTAACTGAAAGCCTATAAAACACGTTCCTCGTATTAAAGGCTCGCTTTGCGTTAACACAACTATTCTATATTTATATTACTCAAATAGAAGGATAATGAGTCATTGAAAATAGAAATAATCTTTTGACTAAAACACTTGATCAACATGGATGCAAGGAGGTTTTTTCTAAGTCTATTCACTATTTTTTTCTTCTTATCTATGTCACTGATTTCATCTCCTGTAGTAGCGACTAGTGAGATCGCTCCTACATCACTAACAAATTCTGATGAGTTGATTTTACAAATATGTAAGTAATTTTTTCGATTCGTATAAATATTAGATTTATTCATTATTTATTAAATAAATTATCTTTACGATATTTATGGACCGTAAATATAAGAAATAAGTTAACTACTAAATTTAAAATTTATATATCTCATCTCAATAATCATTTTTGAAACCTTGAATTGTTTTTTTCTTGCTGCCTATCACAACCGATACATCGATATCGATAGTTAATAGAGAATTGCTATTACAACATAATTATTATTTTTTTGATAATATCTCTTGTAATGTGTCTATGTTTCAGACAATATGCTCAAAGATGTTCACATTGCTGACAATGGAAGAGCTCAAGATAAGAAGATTGGATTTCTTCCACCATTGTACATTCCACCTCCACTATATTGTCATGGTCGTCTATGTTATCATCATTGATAATTTGACAATTGTATTCGATCATAAAGTTTGTACGTTCAACACAATAAATAAAATAAATTAATAATAAATATAAATCATTAGCAAAATACAAATATTTTGATAATCATAATACCTATAACTAATTACTTAATATGTTTGAAAAACTATCAAAAATTGGAGATGCACCCAATGCAAAACCTTTACATTTTAAAGGATGGACCATTGAATTCAATGGTGTGTACATTTAAACTGGTTCCATTGAATTAGAGGAGGAACCATTGATTTTGGTTGGATATATAAATTGGTTCCACAATTCTTTCTTGATACTTCTCCTTAACAAAGTAGCAATCAATCTCCAAGTGTTTTGTTCTTTCATGGAATACATAATTTGCTGTATAAAGGCACTGGATTCTTCACCACAATACTGATTTCATTCTACAATCTGGTGACCCAAATTATCTCAGCAGTTGCCTCAGATAAAGCTCTTGATTCACTTTCTGCACTTGACCTACTAACTGTGCTTTATTTTTTGCATTTCCAGATAACTAATGTTGCACCAAACTTCACCAAATACTGATCTGCAAGTCATTCCACAACTTCCCCAGTCAGCATCACTATATCCTGTCACCAAATAAGGATTATCTACAGGGTAAAAGAGGCCCAAATCAGGTTCCTTTTTCAAATATTTTAATATCCTTATTGCTGCCATGAAATGTAATACCCGCAAAATTTATTAAATTTTGTGTATTGGCTTCAGCGGGATGAGCGCGATGCATAACGACGCGTGCATAGTTAATCGCAGTTGGGCGTGAATTGAGGTGAGACCCTTGCTCAACCTAAATTACTTAAATTAGAATTAAATTTGTGTCAAGTTCGAGTTGGGTTCGAGCCGAGTCCGAGAGTGCAATCAGAGATCGAATCCAACTCGTTTTGAGAAAGTTGGGTCAAGTTAAGTGATGAGGGGCAAATTGATAATTTGTGCAAAAAAAAACAATTAGAGTCACTTGAGGCGTACGGCTCCAAGGAAGAGCGACACGCTACCCAATGAGGCGAGAGGGAGAGGGTTGATCCGGAGAAGAAATCGGCCGGAGATCGGAGCCTTGCAGGATTGGATTCGACGCAGTTCTTCTTCATTGTCTTCCTTGTCCTTATCCCAATCCTAGGTGAGTAGTTTTGGGGCTAATTTTCATTGGGATTAATGGATTTTGTAGAGAAGAAGATTCTGGGTTTTTCTTTGAAATTTGTTGTTTCGATCAGTTTTGATTCGGTAATCATGATTCAATAATCTCTACCTGTTGAGTCCTTTGGTGTATGTTATTGTGAAGTGAGGACCGATTTGTGGAGAATATAATATCCACACATGTGTTTCTTTAAAATGTTGACTTCTTTGGTTCTACGAACGTGTACGGAACCACATGTACATCATAGATTTACTGCAATAGCAACAAATCTTACTAAGTGCTTATGTGTTAGTGCAAATTTCTGAACCTGGGTGCAGTAGTTTTCTATGGACACGAAAGAAATAAATGAGTGGAAATTTATCTATACATATAATCTTGTTTATAGCAGAAATTTCCGGCTGTACTGTAGGGTGTTAAGGCTGAAATTTTATATGTTACGATGCTGAAATTACCTAGTTAAGTGATGCTGAAATTGATGTATATAAATGTGCAGAAATTTTATTGAATTGAGATGTATATGTATGCTGAATATGGTAGTTCAAACACTAGAACACAATTAGGCTATACAAACACATAATTAGAGACTAATTAGAGTTTTTGTTTCTAATTCTTCCCATTAGAAACTAATAAAGAATATGTCTCAATAGTTAATTTTATTTGTCTCTAATACTTCACTTTTAGATGTTAATTGTTAATTAGTCCCTTTATGATATGTATTATTTGCCTCTATTGTATTGAATAAAAATATTTTTTATATTTAAATTTAAATAATAATAATAATAATATTTAAACGTAATATTTAACTTAAATGATAAATTTACCATTACAATAAATTTAACATAATATTTAACATAATTTTAATTTTAATTTTAATTTTTAAATCATAAATTTAACTTAAATAATAAATTTATCTATACATTTTTTACTTTTGATTAGTTAAATATTATGTCTCTTATTATTTCCATTACATATTAATAATATATAGATAGTTAACACTTGTCCTAGTTAATATTAATGTCACTTTAACTTTAAATGAGGCAATCTTACCCTAACTTTATTTCGATTACATATTAACTGGCAAGTATCAATCTTACCCTAACTTTATTACCCTAACTTTACACGTGGCAAGTATAAATCTCTAATTTGTAATCAATTTATTGCCGCTGGTTCTCTCTATTGCCACTATGTTAGGTTATTTTTCAAAAAAAATACCCTGTTCCCTGATCTCTCCCTCATTTACACTTAAAACTAAAACCCTACCCTGTTACTTCCCATTGTCTGCGCCTATGTTGACCCCAATCTCTCCCTCCCGTCTCCTATGTTGTCCGCCACTTCCGTGAGACCGTGACTGATCCCAATCTCTCCCTCGGCGGAATCTGGTTCGCGACTCCCCATCTCCATTGTCTACTTCCCGTCGCCAGGATTGGATATCCATTCTCCATCTCCACGTCGGCCTACCTGCTTCTCCATCTCCTCGCTGGTATTGAATCTCGCCTTCCCAAGTTTTTCGCTGCTACTTGTTATTGCTAAAAACTCCACATCTGTCAGATCTCCATTCTACCAGTTTTTCGCCTTCCCAAGTTTTTCACCGATATTGATCTCCATTCTAAGTTTCCGCTGCTTCTTCATCTATGGGTTTTGGATATGTTCCTTTCCACACCTTTTTCTCACCTTTTTTATAATTGCATGTGATGCTCCTTTACTCTTCCATTGCATGAACAAGGTTACAATTAACAGGCAAGTTAATTGTGAGAAGAAGACGTTATTGTCTTTGTTTTGCTTCTGTTGTACCAAACTCATAAGAGGTATTTGAATATTGCTCTTTCTTATTGGCTCATAACATGAATATTCCTCTTCTAAGTATAATATGATAGAAGAATATTGCTTATGTTGTTTTCTATCAATGATTACCTTATTATTAGCAATGCAGCACCTTATTATATTGTCCCTTATTATTAGCATTGCGAGTGCTTTATTATATTTTCCTACTGAGACAACCTTAAATTTCAGGACATTATGAAGGCACTGTTTATTTCTGCACTAATTGTCCTCTTGTTCTTTTGACAATTGTTATCCACAAGAAAAACACTCAGCTGCTAACCAAATTATTTGATTAGGTATTAGAAACCTTCAGTCTTTTATTGTAATGGTAAGAATACTGGATAAGCAGTTGGAGCATAGCAGAAAAGAAGACAAGTGCTAGAACTTTTGCTTTTTAAACTTCATTTGTTGGCAGAAAAAATATGAGATTTTCTTACTCTATGTTAAACAGTGGAAGATTATTAAATGAAGGAAAGAAAAGAAAGTTGATATTAGACATTCATGAAAAGCTGTTAAGACATTAAGAAAATTGATAGTAGACAATCACGAAAACCTGTTAAAACATTTGCCTCTCGTACAACGGTGTACAACGGTACAAGTTACCTTTTACCTGCTTAGTTGCACTGTCATTCTCCTTTGCCATATTAAGTTGATTTTAGATACAGCCAGGGGAATGTCCATGTCAATAAAGCATCTGTCTTAAAATAATCCGTTGGTCCAGGAACTCTATCCAGGTTGTCAAAGTCATTCGAAGCTTTCCTTCATCATCCAATTATTCCTCATTAAATGTGTTGGGAAGTGGTCTAATAAATCATTTACAATGTTGCTTGAGTTACTGAGAGAAGTACTTCCAGAAGGTGATACAATGCCAAATTCTTACTATGAAACCAAGAAGTACATTAGAGAGTTGGGCCTTAGTTATGAGAAAATTGATGCTTGTCCCAACGATTGTATGTTATATTGGAAAGACCATGCCGATGACTCTGAATGCTGCACTTGTGGTGAATCGAGATGAAAAAAGAACTTAGATGGTCAAAAAAAGACGTCGAAGTCCAAATCTCAAAATGTGTCGCAAAAAGTCTTGCGTTATTTTCCACTTAAACAACGACTTCAACGGTTGTTTATGTCATCTAAAATTGTGTCCTTCATGAGGTGGCATGAGGAGTCCCGCACTAAAGATACACTTCTAAGGCATCCAGCAGACTCTCCGGCTTGGAAGAATTTCGATCATCTAAATGGTCATTTTGCATCAGATCCTTGTAATGTTATGCTCGGCTTAGCTGCTGATGGATTTAACCCATTCAGGACATTAAGTGTTGTACATAGTACATGGCCGGTTGTCTTAACACCGTATAATCTACCGCCATGGATGTGCATGAAACAATCTTATATGTTTCTGACATTACTGATTCCTGGACCTTCAGCCCCAGGAAATGATATTGACATCTATCTCCAACCCCTAATTGAGGAATTGAAAGATCTTTGGGAGAATGGTGTGGAAACTTACGATGTGTCTAAAAAGGAGAATTTTAATATGCGGGCTACGGTTTTATGGACTATAAGTGATATTCCTGGCTATGCTAATCTGTCAGGCTGGAGTACTAAAGGCCAATTTGCATGTCCTTCTTGTCATAAGTAAACTAACTCTAAATGGCTGAAACATGGTAGAAAATTTTGTTATATGGGTCACCGACGTTTCTTGCCGCATGGCCATGTGTTTCGGTGCCAGAAAAGATCTTTTGACAATAATCAAGACTTCAGGGTTGCGCCCAGACCACTTTCTGGGTCAGAAGTTTTGAATGAATTAGAAGGACATGATATTACATATGGCAAAAAGTCTACAAAATTTCCGCTGCCGCATGGTTGGAAGAAGAGAAGCATTTTTTTTTAGTTGCCATACAGGAAAGATAATCTTTTGCATCACAATCTTGATGTTATGCATATCGAGAATAATGTTTGTGACAACATACTTGGAACCTTATTAAATATTGGCATCAAGTCAAGAGATAATCTTCATGCTCGTCGGGACTTGCAACTGATAGGTATAAGGCAAGAGCTTCATCCAATCGAGCAAGGCCATCACAGGACTTATATCCCCCCAATAAGGTTCACATTGGATAAGAATCAAAAGAAAATTATATTCAGGATACTAAAAAAGGTTAAGGTTCCAGATGGCTATGCTGCTAACATATCAAGATGTGTAGATATGAAGCAACTCAAAATCTCTAGACTGAAAAGTCACGATTGTCATATTCTAATGCATCAATTGGTCCCATTAGCGATCAAAAAAGTGTTGCCGAAGGAAATCAATATTCCCATACTTGAGTTAAGTTCATTCTTCAGGCAGTTGTGTTCAAAAGTTTGTCGGGTACAGGACCTTGATCAATTGGAAAGAAGAGTTGCATTGACACTCAGCCAGTTGGAACAAAATTTTCCCCCATCATTTTTTGACGTGATGCTTCATTTGGTTATACATTTAGCAGCAGAGGTGAAAATGGGCGGGCCAGTCCAATATCGTTGGATGTATTTTGTTGAAAGGTACATAGAAGTTATTTGATTTTCTTTTATAGACCACATAAGTCCTCACTTTTATTTAAAAATAATTAAAATAAATTTGTAGGTTCTTACTTACTTTGAAGAGCTACATGCGAAATAGAAGTCAGCCGGAAGAATCTATAGCTGAGGGCTACATAGCAGAAGAGTGCGCAACATTTTGCTCGAGATATTTTGATACTATTGAGACAAAACTTAATCGTTGAGCGAGGAATGATGATGAATGTGGGGCTGACCCGACAGTTTCTTCTAGTATTTTTCCAAGGATTGGTCGAGAACTAGATGAAGAGGAATTTTTCACAATGGATAACGATATGTTATCTAAGGCACATCAATATATATTAAATAACTGTGATGAGGTGAAGCCTTTCATCGAGTACGTTCTAATATAATATCTAGCGCTACAAAATTCATTTATGGAATGAATCATTTTTGCAACTTACTGTAGTACTATTATTTGCAGGAGACATCTTTCTCTAATGAACTGCCTATATCCTTGTGCTTCTCCTCGTTTCATCAAAAATAAACATAATGAAAAATTTCCTAGTTGGTTTGCAGAAGAAGTAAGTTATCCCCCAAAGATTTATTCATGTTGGGATTAATATTAAGAATTTTTTGTTCTTATAGAAAAAACAATTCAGCAATATATTTAATTTGTAGGTTTACCGGGAAGATAATGCTCATGAATTTGCTATTGATGAGGACTTAAAAGTTCTATCCTATTTTCCGAACAATGTTGCCAGAAGGTTTCAGGGTTTCATTTTTTTTATGCAATCAGGTATGATGCTTTTTTATTGAAGTGAAACTGTAAAAGTTTTTACAAAGCATTATTTATCTCTTATTGTCTTATTTATTTTCCCTGCATTATTTATTGAAGTGGAAGCAATAAATAAGACAATTAAACATAACCAAGAAAGCAATGTGCTGAAATAAGTAAATATAGAAATTAAGACGCAATCATAATAGGCAATGTAAACACGATCGATTTATAGTGGTTCGGCCCCAATGCCTACTCCACTACCTAAGCACACCGCTTAGGATTTCCAAACTAGTTATACTTGATTAATTAGTTTCCTTACAAAGAGGAATTTACACCGGAGAGTCTCCGCTCTCAAACTGAAGGCACTTCCACACCCGAAAGTATCCTGCCTTCCTATCAAGAGCACTCTCCTACCTCAACCTAAGGACAACTCAACTAATCCTAGTCAACTACGTTTACACCCGTGGATTTAAGTCTTAACACCAAGGCAACCACCAACTGAATCAAACTAGTACTCTAGGTTTACACACTCAAGAAATACAATGAAATTAACAATAAAATACAACACTACATGGAGCAATAAATCAAAAAACAAATACTTAGCTCCAAAAGAAACTCCCTAGTCCTCTTGATGCCCAAAGATGATGAATTGATGAAGCTTGAAGGCAAGATCAAGAATGTGTGGATCAAGGCTAGGGTTTTTGCAAGATTGGCTCAATGAAAGCTTAGAAGATGTAAAAGATGTCTCATATAGGCTCAAAAGTTGCTAAGGAAGGCTCTCATGGCTTGTATTTATAAGACATGAAGAGAAGGCAAGCAAACAGCCATCCCAACAGGCGTTTTCCTGCCCGTTGGCGACGCCCGATCTCTGGCCCGATCGACCGACCGAGCGACCGGCCCATCGATCGGAGCCCTTTGTGCTTTCTAGGCTCCTTTCGGTCGACTGGCCTATCGATCAACCGTAGAGTACCAAAACTCTACCTAATGTACCTGTACTCTACATTGAGTTTCAGCTGGGTTCTTTCTTCGATTCGGGTTTCAAATTACGGGTTTTGTTATTTAAGGGTCTTTGCATCATACTGAGGATTTTACAATTTATTTAGAGACCCTAAACTTAGACTCTATCTTCCTGATGAGTCCGAGCGCGTCGACCAATGTCCTTTCGATTTTTTGATTTCTTTGATATTTTAGATCGCGGACGTCGAGCTCTAACCAACTTGGAACCTGAAAGTATTTCGTAATGAAAATATTAGTTTCATGTTTGTTATCATCAAAACCAAGATTAACACCAATGTTGAAAACCTTTGGCCAACAATGTTCGAACATAAGATTTTTGGATCGGGAATCTGTCACAATACATCTATATACAAAAGAATTCACAATAATATATTTTGTATGGAATTGTGAATGGGAGTCATGTGAAGTCGGGACATCGAGCAATCTTGTTGTCCATACTCATGGTGAATCTTCTAGTGTCGTTGTTTCTTCTTTCAATCCACCTGATCCTTATAGAACAATGATTCTAGATAGTCTTGGTAGTCAATTCCATTTAAATGATAATATTGAGTTAGTTACTGAGACGTCAGTGCCATCAAATACTTCGACAGTTCAAGTCACTGAAGAACAACCTGTGATACAGATTGAATTGCTGAATAAGGAGGCTGTAGAATTTTATGAGATGTTGAAAGCTGTCAATGAACCTTTGTATGGTAATTTTCCTAAATATACAAGATTTTCGGCAATGACGCAACTGTAGCTTATGGAATGCTACCTAAACATCAAGTCCGATTGTAATATAAGCGGGGTTACATTTGATTGGATTACAGGCTTTATCAATGGAATGCTACCTCCAGATAACAAGTTTGAGCCAACTTTTTATCAGCGGGGAACATCATGACTTGTAGCATGTTATAACAGTTATTTTGTTAATGGATATATATTTCACACACTTGAATATTCATCTACAAAGAAGACAATGAATGTCGGGGTCTGCGTCAAAGGGACAACGTATGTTGAATGTGATGTTGACTTTTACGAACTGTTGGAAGAAGTCATAAAATTACAATTATTCGAATGGAAATCAGTTGCCCTTTTTAAATGTCATTGGTTCGATACAAGTTATAGGGGCATGAGAGTTCATACAAAGTATAAACTTGTCGAGGTCAATTACAAATTGAAATTGGCTTCAATGAGCCATTTATATTGGCATCTCAAGCTGAACAAGTATATTATATGCAGTATCCATCTCGAAAGAAAGATAGGGCAAATTGGTATGTAATCTGTAATACTAAAGCCAGAGGAAAAATTGACCCGGTAACTGGAGAGAATGAGCCGACAAATGACTTCTATCCAGAAGAGGATCCTTCCAAAATTGAGCGAGTTAATCTAATACTCAAGGATGATAACACAAAGTTAGTTCAATTGGAAGTACAATATGTTGATGATGACGATAATGAAGTTGAGGAAGGATAGAATGATGATAAGAGAGAAGAACAAGAATTTAAAGATTTTGATACAATAAATCAAGAATAAGAGTATTACACCGATGATGATAATGACGATGATGAATAATTGTAAATGTGAAGTATATCTTCAATTATTAAATCTATCTATTAATCTATTATATGTAATCTAATTATACTCATATTTGACAGCTATGGTTCGAGAAGTGCGAGCCCGAGGAGGCATTCCTCGGAGCACTACACCCTCACAATTGCCACCTGCCACCCTTGTATCCATCGTCCCTTGTCTACACACACCATCCCCCAGGCTTTAGCCACCATCGACCCTTCGCCGAGACCCATCGAAATCCCCTCACATGTACCCAATGTCCTTTCGCTGACACCTACTATTCCCCCACCTCCGTCCACCATCCCCCCACTTTCAGCCACCATCTCCGCACTTGATCCTGGCACCAGCCATCCACATGATCTGACCACCATCCCTTCAGCCAATCCAAGCACATGGACATAAAGACGTAGGCCACGAGGGCCTAATATAATTCTCCCTCCGCCACCCGAGGGAGAGTCACATTGACTAGTTAGTGTGCATGAAAGAAGATAAGTAGATGCACTAATTATTCCTTATAATTTATTTATAATTCAATACATCATAATATCGAATTGTACTATATTTGGTGAGGGCTTGAGCAGGAGGACGATCTAACGATTTATGCACAGGGCATGGCCTACATGGTCTCTCGTGCCCCGTGAGCACATGGATTTATTATGGCGAGAGTTCTCGGTACATATATTTATTAAATTAATGTTATTGTTAAATATCAATAGGTAATAATAAATTTATTTTTTTTGCAGGCTCATTATACATGGTTGGAGGACGAGACCACTTTTGTAGAGAGTGCATGGGAGCGTGTTGCTCGCACTCGTTACAACGGGCTACTTCAGTAGGCCCGTAAAACTGTGAAGAGACAGCTGGGGGTCACACACATTGGGGAGACTCAGGTATACGACCCCGAGTGGATTCCTAGACCTGTGTGGGACCAGCTCATTGAGCGATGGGCCAGGCTTGAGTGGCAGGAGGTCTCCCGGACTGCGTCGAGAAATCGCATGTCAAGGGGGGACGGTACGGGGGCACGCCACACTGGTGTCTCCGTGTCTTTTGTGGTACGTGAGCGTCATATGATATGTATAATTTACTTACTTTTAATTAAATTATATATTGTGTACAATGACACTAAGCTATTTGTTTTCTAATGTTAGACACGGGTGGCGAAGGATGGCACCGTCCAACGCCCCTCGCTGATGGAGGAGTTTGAGCACACTCACTGTCGGCGACATGGGGTGGAGGAGTACATCGATAGCGGGGCCGCGATCATCGTTACAAGTATTTATATCTATTTGATTTACGTAATTTTTATTTTTATTTTATATATATATAGTATTTAAAATATAAACGTGTGTAGGAGACATACACGAGGACCGAGATCGAGCGCAAAGGAACGTCACAGGGTGACTTTGACCCTGTAACATGGGTCGAGGCTGTAGGTGGCTGGGAGCACGGACAAGTTTATTGCTTTCAGACAGTGTCCATGCATGAGCCGTGTTACGGCCACTTGGGGCACCGACCCCTCCCGTTGTAGGTGAGCGGCCCTCGACATCCCATACGCAGGACCATAGCCGGATACCGACCTTGGAGTTCGAGATTACACAGTGGAGACAGGCAATGGAGGAGTAGAGATGGATGAATGACAAGTTGAGATAGATGATGGATGCGCAAAGACAGATGATGGGGAACATATAGGCGCTCCTAACTTAGATTTCATCTCACTCCGGCAATCATATACCGATGAGGTTCAAGCCGTCCTCCTCGACCCAATCGACGATCCCAACCCTATCGCTGTCGACTCCACCGCCTCCACCGCCTCCACCGCCTCCACCGTAGCCATGATATATATTTTGGTTTATTGTATTTTGATTATATTTTGATACTTGTCAGACTCAGTTTGAGGCTTAGATACTTGTTAGTTGTTTACATACTTTAGATTTGATATTTTGATACTTGTTTGCCTCCGTTTGAGGCTTATAGTTGTTTATATACTTGATAGCTATCTATATACTTTAGATTTGATATTTTGATACTTGTTTGCCTCCAATTGAGGCTTATAGTTGTTTATATAGTTTAGTTTTGATATTTGATACTTGTTTTCCTCCATTTAAGGCTTAGATTGATGATATTTAAGTAAATCTTGTATGGTTGGTTGTACTTATATTTGTATGATGTTTTGTGGTTGTAAATTGTGATTGTAAATTATGGTTATAAATAGATTATATCATGAGAACGTTGTTGTATACATGAATTTTGAAAATTTTGATTTTTTTTCAATTAGAGGATATAACGTCAGCGACGGCTTACCCACAGGTGACACTCACTAGGCAGTCGCTGAAATTGTATCGTAATTGGCTGATGGCTTCGGTAGCACCAAATATCACGATTGCTAATAATATCACCGACGACTTTGAGCTACGACAGATAGTTTAATTTTAATGACAACCGCCTAGGCCATCACTGATGTGTTTAAATTAGCGACAGCGCGTGCTATCGCTGATAATTACTTGGGACGGCCTCCGCCTACTGTCACAATTTATCAGAGACGCACACATGAGCAACGACTTTTTGCCACGGCGCGAGCCGTCCATGATAGTCATCACCGATGGTTCAGCAACGACACGAGCCATTGGTGACAGCGACAAATCTAGTAGTGGAGCACCAATCAGGGCAGAAGGCTACCTGGGAGGTAGAACGAGATATGAGGGTAAACTACCCCTTTCTAGTTGAGGATTTGATAAGTCTCTAATAGCTTTTGCTAAAATTCGAGGATGAATTTTCCTTAAGGGGGGAAGATTGTAATACTCGCAATTTTAATGAAAATTTTATCTCTTGTTTTAGCGGGATATTCCGGAGGCGCGTCGGAGTGGGTCGAGCAAATCGTCAAAAGGTGTTGGCCGAAGGTTTTCAACCTTGGGAATAAGCTAGGTTTTGATGATAACAAATATGGAACTAATGATTTCATGGAGAATTATTTTCAGGTTCCATATCGATTAACACACGATGTCTATGATCAAAAATATCGGAGAAATTAGAAAATCGGAAGGACGTTGATCAACGCGCTCATATTCATCGGAAAGATTGAGTCTAGGTTTAGGGTGTCTAGATGCAAAGACACCTAAGGAACCAAACTAGTAATCCAAAACCTGAACCGAAGAAAGAACCCAACCGATACTAAATGAGAAAGTATAGGTACTATAGCCAAGTACCGGTACTTTGCGGTTGATCGATTGACGATCGACTGCCAAGGGTTCTAAAGCCACCGAAGGCCTTCGGTAGATGACCGGTCACTTGGGCGGTCGACTGGCCATCGACCGACCACTGATCGGGCGGCGCCAACGGATAGAAAAACGCCCGTTGGGACGAGGTGTCTTGGCCTCTCTCTTCGTGGCTTATAAATACAATCCATGAGAGCCTTCCTTACCAACCCTTGAGCCTATTGAGACATCTTTTACACCCTTTAAACCTTCATTGCACCACTTCTTTTGTGAAACCCTAGTTTGATATCTCAACTCCTTGATATATAGCCTTCAAGCTTCGTTGATTCATCATGTTAAGGCATCAAGAGGACTAGGGAGTTTCTGTTGGAGCTAAGTATTTGTTAATTGATTTATTTGCTCCATTGTTTGTGTACATTATTGTTACTTACATTGTATTTGAGGTTGTGAAAACCTAGGTTGATAGCTCTTGTATGGTTGGTGGTTGCCTTGGTGTTAGGGCTTAATTCCAATAGTGTAAATGTAGTTTGCTATGATTAGTTGAGTTGTTCTTAAGGTTGAGGTGGGAGAGTGCTCTCGGTAGGAAGGAGGGATACTTCCACGTGTGGAAGTGCCTTCGGTTTAAGAGCGGAGATTTTCCGATGTAAATTCATCATTGTAAGGAAACTAATTAATCTAGTTAAACTAGTTTGGAAATCCTAAGTGGGGTGCTTAGGTAGTGGAGTAGACATTGGGGCCGAACCACTATAAATCTACTTGTGTTAGCATTGCATTCTTGGTCTTGTTTTATTGTCTTATTTATTGCTTCCACTTGCTATTCGAATTGGTGTATTGTCTACGTTATAAGAAATGATTAAAACCGATAAATCAAATTTAGGCAACAAGGTTAGATAACACACTATTCACCCCCCCCCCCTCTAGTGTAGGCCATTTCACCACCATTTGGTATCAGAGAACGTGGGTCGTAGATTGAGATTTTACCATCTCCTCTACATCTAGTCTTGATCTGAAAATAGCACTAGAGTTGGTAGCGTGTATACCACCTAGGTTCGGTGAGTCTAACTTTGGTCTTTGGAAGAGTAGAATATATACATTCCTAAAGACACAACATTTAAATGTGTTTAACATGGAAAAGATTCGATATATTGAACCTAAGGAAAACATGAATGCTTGGACCAAAGAACAAATTGATATGTTTTAGTTAAATGTTAAAGCTACGAATTGCATATTTTGTTCATTGGAAAATTGCATCTTTGAAAAGGTCATGCATTGCACTTCCACATTTGATATTTAGGCTAGTTTAAACATACTATATGATTATGCCAAGAACGAAGAGATTGGCACTTCTAATGAAGGTAGTGATGACAATGGTCATTCACCTACCCCTAATCTTGCTTTTGATGCCCATGGCTCTTCTAGTCAAAGGAGTAGCTCCAAGAGCCGAAAAAGGAAGGTAGTGTGTCATGCATGCAAGGAAAAGGGGCACGTGAAGAAAAATTGCCCTTCCATGAAGAACAAGGCAAGGAAGAGGTCAAATGCTTCCACATCATCATCTCACTCAAGTGAAGCATCCTCTTGCAATGGCTATGAAGCTAATTCAAAAGACTCCTTCATGAATGCTAATGATGAGGTACATTTTTCTTATAGTCATGATAACAATAATGTAAAAACATGTTTGCCTTGCTTGTTAAAAAAGATAAAGAAAACAAAAAATTGAAGAAAGAAAACTTAGTCTTAGATCTCACTTACATTATGTAAAATTAAAAAACGAGAAGCTAAAAATTAGTGTCTCTAATCCATGTCATGATGTTTTAAGTATTGACACTAAGGATTTGAAAAACAAAAATGACATTTTAAAGAATGAAAATAGCATGTTGAAAACTCAATTGCATGCTATTCATAAATCCATGAACGACTTAAAAAATAAGGTTATTTTTCTAAATAAGAAAGTTAATAATTTATCTAGTAATTCATCCTCTTAGCAAGCATGCTCATGCACATCATCATCTTTATGTCAAGCATTCTAACATTAAACCTCACGAAAAGATTAATGGTCATTGCTTTTGTTGTGGTATCTTCGGCCACACGATTTATGATTGTGCTTTCAAAAGAAATCCAAGTGTTGTCATTTGTCATTTGATAAGAAAAGACACTTTGGATTCCTAGGCTAACTCACCCCCATGGACCCAAAGCCATTTGGGTACCAAAGGTTTCTTGTTCTTTTGTAAGGGGAGCTACCACACAAGGTTGAAAGAATTGAACATGCTGAACATAACATGCTGAGAATTAAGGATACTATTGATACAATTCAGCATGCTGCATTGTTGGGTATTCCTCATTTCATTGAGTTACAAACTTTATTTACAACTTTAGAGTGTCAGTTTATTATCTTGCATTGAGTTACAAACTTGGTATTCCTCATTGCATTGCCTCATTGTTTCTTTTGTTTTTACATGCAGGTAAAAAGGATGAAGTGCAAGGATCAGCATTTTGGAAAAAATTATCTTATGTATTTTTGAAACTTTGAATCTTTGAAACAATATAAATATTTGAATAACACAATGTATTTCGAAATTACTTGTATACAATGGTTTCTTATGTGTGTGGATTTTAATGATGTGTGATTTCAAAAATTATTTTTAAGATTTCGTGTGAATTATCAAATTACTTATATGTGATTTCATGATTTGAGGATTGATCAGGTACACAATAATGAGCAATTGGTAGATTATGTTGGTAATTCCAACGGATATACCAACAAAAATTATTTGTTGGTCATACCAACGCTAGCGGATATTGTTGGTATTACCGATAGATATGTACCAGTTGGTATTATCAACAGATATATATCCGTTGGTATTACCAACAGATATATTTCTGTTGGTATTATTGGCAAATATTTATCCGTTGGTAATACCAACAGAAACATTTCTGTCGGTAATACCAACGAATATGTCTCCGTTGGTATTACAAACAAAATAAAATATCTGTTAGTAATACCGACAAATTAATTAAAATCTGTCGGTATTACCGAGGAGCCTTTTACCGATGGATTTTACCGATAGATACTCCGTCGTTAACAATATTACCGACGAATTTGGTCCATTGGTGATACCCTGTTTTCTTGTAGTGTTGGCAGCTCCGTCCAATGGGCATTTTTTTGCCCGATGGGGACTCTCGGTCGCATGCCAGTCGATCGTCGATTGACCAACTATTCGACCACGGCAATCTACCGCTTTTGGGCACACTTCGATCGACCGAATTGGCTACTGCCAATTTTTGGCTTCATTCGATCGACCGACTGGTCGACCAAACCTGGGCTAAGACTATTTCTTCGAGTTTTCTTCTTGCGCGCTTCGCTTCCGGGTTCCGTTACCAAGTCTTGTCTTGGATAATATTACAATTTGGCTTGGGATATATACCTAGAGACATATTACATGAATTCTATTTCTAACTCTAGATTTTCTACTCGATCTATGACGGAGCCATTTTTGTCGGTTCTTGTTTTTCTCCGAACGAACTTCCCACGCATATTGTAACCTCAACCTGAGATCAAACACTTGATGAACTCATTAGAATAAGTTTGTTATCATCAAAATCAAGATGATGATCAAGGTTGAAAACCATAGGCCAACACATTGGTATTCACATCATTGTGGTATTCATTCCACATTCAGTTTGCATAGGTTCGTAGGCTTCAGAGTACGGACGTGTACTCTGGCCAAATTTTGGGGTGTGATAGATGTTCTTTAATATAATATTAAGAAAAATGTAAGTTACACAAAAACAGTTAATGCTATTGTTAAAATCAGATATAAAGAAAAACTGCACCAATTATGATTAAATAATATGATTAAGTTAGAAGACTAAATCTTAAAAATTCAACATGTAAATATATGCATATGAAAAATTTAATAAAATATCTATAATAATTATAATAATATATATTCTAGATTGGCAAATGTACGTTAATCCATGTTTGAACGATGATATTAGTCCCTTATGTCATTATGTGTGCATACTTTGCTTCAAAGTCTATCATTTATTGTGTTTATACAAAAATTAGATTTCATAAATTTCAACTGAAAGTCTATAAAACACGTTCCTCGTATTAAAGACTTGTTTTGCGTTAACACGACTATTCTATATTTATATTACCCAAATAGAAGGATAATAAGTCACTGAAAATAGAATTAATCTTTTGACTAAAACACTTGATCAACATGGATGCAAGGAGCTTTTTTCTAAGACTATTCACTATTTTTTTCTTCTTATCTATGTCATTGATTTCATCTCCAATAGTAGCGACTACTGAGATCGCTTCTACATCACCACTCTCGATATGATTTCAAAAATGTTTTTGATTTTGATTTTCGATCTCTTCGGACCTTGGTGGCTTATAACGGGCCTGAGGGACCTTAAGGTTCTAACCCGTAGGCTCATTGTGACATTTCGATTTTCAACCAATAGGATGGGTTGGAGATCTTACTTTTCAAAAATTTATATTTTGAAATCTCTCGATTCATTTCGGACTCATGATAATTTACCTTGAAATGGATTTCAAACTATTTAACAAAGTGAACTCTGAAAATGATACTTGATTTTTCTCTTTGCTATTTGGTTTGGTTGCTTTCTAGTAGCTTTAGTTTCATTAAATCTACTAATGAAGTCTACTTATAAATTGAGAATGTTAATGTAAAGCTATGCTATCATGAAGAAAATTGGAAAGTAAATGAAAAGTTTGGGAAAAATTTTCTAGAATGATGTATGATTTTGTTTTTGCAAAAATCATATTATAATACTTGAATATTCATGCATTAATGATGTCTCTATACTCATGATTAATTTTGCATGATAGATCTATGAAATTTCATTAGTAGGTAAAATTTCGATACCGAGGCAATTTCATGATGCTGATATTGAATAAAATTGGACTAGGATAAAATTCCTTATTAGAGACCTCATTTTGAAAAAATAATTGTAAATATGTTTAGATACACATATGACATGATTCTAGGTGTTCAAACTTGAAAATTCATATGTAGATGAACAAATTCATTACTAGATCACTTTAGAGGACTTAAACTTGAAAAAGTTTGACCCAAGTCAACAATTCGACTTGGACACTTCATTTTAAGTCCAAACTTCATAAACATGTTTAGGAATAGGTAATGATAACATGCCAACGTTCAAATTTTCAATTTGTAAGCGTAATGAGGCATTTTCTGTCACGTCCCAGAAACCAAGTCACGCGACCGACCGGACTGGGGACAAGCACCCCGAAGCCTAGACCACATAACCACATCATGCATGTGAAATATCAACTCAGATTAACACAAACACAAATATTCAATTATAGAAGGTAGCAATCCACATACTAGACCAAATGCATAAAGCTACATAACTAAGGTTCAAGTGTTAATACTATACAAGGTTCACATGCTCGAAAACAAACTACATGACTCGACCAAGACTCGACTACACCAACGGGTTTCACAAGATCGCCACCAGAGTCTGCCGCCACCAACCGCGCCATACGTCAATGATCACTCTACAAAACAAGGCCAATAAAAGAATAGTGAGTTCAAAAGAACTCAGTGAGTGGCCGTTCAGCCATCACCATGCTAAATCACATGAATAAATACATTAAATAATTTAATGCTCATTCAACTGATATGAAACATAACAATGATTTGCATTAGTCATCTCGTGCGCTACATGCACCACTCGGCCCGATCCGGCCCAAATGAACCAACCTCAAAATAATCGCCTACAACTCGTAGGTTGCTCACTAGGCTGGCCACCCTAGCGAACTCCCTGCCACAGTCTCCCTGAGCTAGGAAGGACCTTTAGTATCAGTGCCCAAAACATGGTCGGGAAAGGCCCTCTGAATAATGCCACTCGGGTCAGTCATCGGCGTGGCTCACCAACGTATATCTCGACCATGAATCAACTCGTGTGCACTGCACACCACTCGGCCATCACATGTACATCGACAAACATGCCCACTAAGTGGACTAATTTACATATCTATAAAGAGGTGGATACGACATAATGTACATTTCTCAGTGCTCGCTCGGTAGCACCCGCTCGGCCACCACTCTGCCCAATTCATTATTCACCGCCATATCACCCACCGTTAACACCTCAATAGTTTACCTTACCATTTTCTATTCAATGGAATTTAACATCCGTGGCAGGTCGTCATGTAGCGAAAATGCCAACGTTCTGTCGAATAGTTTCCGCACGACGTACCTTTCCGCCACCGCCATTTCTCGTTCGAAATCTCATCCGAACTCGCAAAAATTCCCAAACAAAGTAAAGGGATGCCATATCTGCCATATCTCATATTTCTATTTTACCCAAGCATCGCAGAAATTTCAGCCTGTAAGCCGAAATTTCAGCCTGTAAGTCGAAATTTCAGCCCACTATAGTGTGACATTCCCTCATTTTCATCCGAGAGCATATACTCTCTCGCGAGGGTGGAAATAACCAATTAACCTGATGTTCTTTTAGGTTCAACTAATAACATCCATGATAAGCCACGAGGTGACATCCCGTACTCGCAACTCGACCAATTCAACAAGCAAGCCGTAAATTTCAGCCTACTTTACCAGTCCGGTTACAACACGTACACAATTGAACATCACTCGATATGGTACTCACAATTCATACAATATCTTGTACATAAAGATCGATATACTACACTGGCAGTTTACAGCATGTATAAAATGAATCTAGCGCGTATAGAAATAACTTCGGCATGTATATCTTACCACAACATCAATTTCAGCCTAACTTATCATACTATGAAAAATTCAGATTAAAGCATATGATATACTCCACAAATTTTCATATGAGTGTATGCTAAGTGTTCATCAAACCATGTCATCTACGCATATAATTTCAGCATTTCAGTGTACTCACAATCTCAAGAATATAAGCTAGAACATGAACATTGGACTTGCTTGGCCTACAAATTGTGTTACTATTATCAAAATGTGTATGTTGTACTTTTGGAAGTCTTCATAATCGATCAAGATAAAGATGTCAATTGTGAGAGCACCAAATATTTTTATGCTTAATGATAAATGTGATACCATGGGAAATGGTCATCATGGATCAGCATAAACAAGCATGAACGATGATTCCTTATGAATTTCCCATTTTTCCATAATTTTTCTTATCTTGGATGTAATATCTTATTAACCTGCCACCTTCTTGATTTATATTGCAACAATACTTTTTTAAAAGTAGTACCATAATCAAATATCTCATGTATGTTTCATTGACCAAACAACACGGTCTTCCAAAAGTTATGCACTTTCTTAACCCAAATACAAAGATCAAATGTATTGACACCTGAAACATCCAAGTATAGAACAATAGAAGTGCTCAAGGGCCAAAGCAGAGAAGCCCGGAAGGGTTTCACACATGCATCCGAACAACACGAATTTCTCCATTAAACAAAGTCCAGATTGGTCACAGTAAAAATAAGAACTCCAGCACTAAATGCGACAACTAAAGAAAGCCCCCAATATTTATATATACACCACACAAACCAAACAAACAACAAAACCAGTTCATCCTCGCCAAGATCATTCTAATATGCGTCCCACATTCAAATAGCAAAAACGACAAGCAATCAAAAAGGGGAAACAAAATGGAGGGGGAAAATAAATAGCGGCACCTGATTTGACTTCCACTAGAGCCAAGATCGACCCTTTCCCGAGAGAGAAATCAACATACTCAAACATAAACCCTCGAAAAAATCGCAGATTCTATAAATCTATCACGAGGAAGAAACCCAATCTAACCACTCACTTGGAGAGGGAATCAAGGAGAAGAAGACGATGACGACGCCTCGCGATGACGGCAACCGGCGACGGCGAAGATCCGATCACAAGGGAGTAGCGCCTCCTCCCTCTTGTCTTGGGCGACGTTTGGCTCTTCCTAGAGCAGTCCCGTCGACCAAGGCCACATATGCAATTATATTATTTTTTTGAAATTTACCTATTTGCCCCTATTGACTTAAGTGAACCATATATTGGTCTATACTCGTCCAAATCGAGTTCCAATCGGACCCCCGGACTCGACTCGAGTCCAACTCACATCAAATCTCCAAACCAACTTAAGTAACATAATTTTACTCGCGCATAAGGTTTGTATTTTAATTTGCGCCTTCCAACGATTTACTCGGCCTCCTCCGACGCACATCTCGGATTTGCCGTGGAAGCCAAAATAAATTAGTTAAAATTTTAAATTTTAATTATTTTTTTCGCGGGCATTACATTTTCTATTTTCAATGAGTCATTCAAATTTTGTAGATCTATATTTTTCTTTTCTAAGGAATTTTTATCATTTTCTAGAAGTTCAACCTTCATTCTTGACTCATTACAAGAAAGCAAAAGATCATCATTATCTTGTTCTAGCATTTTATTTTCCTTTTTAAGTGCCTAGAATCTTTTTCTAACACTACTAAATTCTTCATACATATGCTCAATTTCATTTTCTAATTCTACTTGTGTAAAGATATTACCACCTATAGTAATAGTGGGTACCTCATTATCCTTCATCATGAAACAAAGGTTTGCATTCTCCATTGAGCTTTCTTCCCCACTTGAAGGTGGTGATGACTCGCTTACATCGCAAGTAGCCATTAGTGCTTTCTTCTTCATCCTTTTTCTTTTATCTGTCTTTGAGGATGATGAGGAGGTGAGCTTGGTCTTAGGACAATCGCCCTCCAAGTGTCCGGGCTTGTTGCATTGGAAGCACATGATTCTATTTTTGCCCTTCTTCTTCTTGAGAGGCTTTCCCATTAGCTCCATAAACATCCGTCCGAGATGAATCATATCTTCGTGGTACTTGGATCCTTTATTCTCCGATGATGATGATGTCCTATCACCAAATGATGCTTTTATGGCAATATTCTTGCCTTTGGGGGCATCTTCCTCATCGGTCATGAGGGAACCAATGAGTTCGGTGATCTTCATGGTGCCAAGATTCGTGGCCTCCATGATAGCAACCCCCTTTGGCTCCCATGCTTTGGGAAGTGATCGAAGAAACTTCCTCAATTTTTCTTATTCTTGTATGACCCTTCCAAGGTTAGTTAAAGCATTTGAAATGGGCATACATTTGATCTATGTTCTCATGAGTATGCATTTTAAAGAGTTCATAGTCATGCAAAAGCAAATTTATTTTGGACTCTTTAACTTGGGAAGTTCCCTCATGGGTAATTTCTAAAACTTTCCAAATATCAAAAATAGATTTACAACATGATATTCTATTGAACTCATTTATAGATAAACCATAATGTAATGCATTCACTGCTTTGGCAATTGAATTAAACAATTTAATCTCTTCTCGAGACCAATCATCCATGTTCTTGGAGGGTAGCTCATAATTAACATGAATAGTTCTCCAAGCATCTAATCCTAGGGATTGCCAGAAAATACTAATCCTAGTTTTTCAATAGGGATAATTGTTTCCATCAAAAAGAGGTGGTGCATGAGTTGAAAACCCTTGACCTAGTGTGATACTAGAATCCATAAGTCTAGGTTACATGGTTAGACCTATTCCGACAATCTTGCTCTCATACTAATTGTTGAGTGAATACCCACACTAGAAAGGGGGGTTGAATAGTGTTGGTTTAATTTTAACTTTAATTCAATTTTTTTTAAATCAATTTCAACTTCAACCGAAACTAAGTGCAACTAAATGATATTCGTTAGCAAGTATGAAAAGCAATTATAAGCAATCAAACAAGGCAATGCAAACACAAGAGATTTTAGTGGTTCGGCCAACACCGCCTACTCTACTATCTTGGCTCCCCACAATGGATTTCTAACCAACTCCTTTATAGATAATTTGTTTCCCTTTGAATACAACTGAGGACTCACTTCTCAACTCTTTGAGAATGCTTCACACCTATTCTCCTAGGCAAAACACAATTCTACAAAGGAAACCCTAAGTCATTTAACCTAGCACACCTAGCAAGCTAACAATGGAAACCTAGTTTAGTAACAAGAAAAATAACAACAAATGAGCTAATAATTAAACCACACAAGTGAGCTCTCTTGCAAAGTCTTCAAAGCCTCCAACTCGTGAAGATGTAGAGCTCGAAGTGAAGCCGGAGATGAGGCAAAAAGAATGCTTCGAGTTGATGAACGATCGTCGAAGCTTGCACGATGAAATCCACTTGGGATGGCTCAAGAACACTCTAGGAGATCTTCAATGAATGGCTAAGAGTCTCCTAGAAGGCTGCTAAGGGGTATTTTTAACCCCTCACTTGGCAGCTCCACCCAACGGGCATTTTTTTGCCCGATGGGGACTCCCGGTCACTTGTCGGTCGATCGTCGATCGACCGACTGATCGACCGCCCAAGCAACCACGGTAATCTGCCACGTTTGGGCACACTTCGGTCGACCAAATTGGCTACTGCCAATTTTTGGCTTCATTCGGTCCACCAAACCTGGGCTAAGTCTATTGCTTGGAGTTTTCTTCTTGCACGCTTCGCTTCCGGGTTCTGTTACCAAGTCTTGACTTGGATAATATTAGAATTAGGCTTGGGATATATACCTAGAGACATGTTACATGAATTCTATTTCTAACTCTAGATTTTCTACTCGATCTATGACGGAGACATTTTTGTCGATTCTTGTTTTTCACCGAATGAACTTCCCACGCATATCGTAACCTCAACCTAAGATCAAACACTTGATGAACTCATTAGAATAAGTTTGTTATCATCAAAATCAAGATGATGACCAAGGTTGAAAACCTTAGGCCAACACATTGGTATTCACATGATTGTGGTATTCATTCCGCATTCAGTTTGCATAGGTTGGTAGGCTTCGGAGTACGGACGTGTACTCCCGCCGAATTTTGGGGTGTGATAGATGTTCTTTAATAATAATATTATGTGGTTTGTTCTTTCATGGAATACAAAATTTGCTATTATGTGCATAACACTCATGTTATCAGAGTATAAACTCATTGGATTCTTCACCACAATATTGATTTCATTCAACAATCTGATGACCCAAATTATCTCAGCAGTTGCACCAAACAAAGCTCTTGATCCACTTTCTGCACTTGACCTACAAAGTGTGCTTTGTTTTTTGCACTTCCAGATAACTAATGTTGTAGCAAACTTCACCAAATAACCAGATACTTATCTGCAAGTCGTTCCACAACTTCCCCAATTAGCATCACTATATCCTGTCACCGAATAAGGATTATCTACAGGGTAAAAGAGGCCCAAACCATGTTCATTTTTCAAGTATTTTAATATCCTTATTGCTGCCATGAAATGTAATACCCGTAAAATTTATTAAATTTTGTGTATTGCCTTCAGCGGGATGAGCGCGACGCATAACGACGCGTGCAGAGTTAATCACAGTTGGGTGCGAATTGAGGTGAGACCCTTGCTCAATCTAAATTACTTAAATTAGAATTAATTTTGTGTCAAATCCGAGTTAGGCTTGATCCGTGTACGAGGGTGCGATCGGAGCTCGAATCCGACTCGTTTTGGGCAAGTTCGATCGAGTTAAGTGATGAGGGGCAAATTGGTAATTTGTGCAAAAAATAAATAATTAGAGTCACCTGAGGCGTACGGCTCCAAGGAAGAGACGCATGCTACCCAAGGAGATGAGAGGTCGAGGGATGATCCATAGAAGAAATCGGCCGGAGATCGGAGCCTTGCCGGATAGGATTCGACGTGGGACTTCTTCATCATCTTCCTTGTCCTTAATCCAATTCTAGGTTAATTTTGGATATGTGTTAGTGCAAATTTCTGAACCTGGGTGCAGTAGTTTTCTTTGGATAGGAAAGAAATAAATGAGTGGAAATTTATCTATACATATAATATTGTTTATTGCGGAAATTTCCGGCTGTAGTGTACGGTGTTAAGGCTGAAATTTTATATGAAACGATGCTGAAATTACCAAGTTATGTGATGCTGAAATTGATACATATAAATGTGCAAAAATTTCATTGAATTGGGATGCTGAAATCATTTCCTATGTATGCTGAATATGGTAGTTCAAAGATAGAATGTTTTTCCATATTCTAGAAATTCATGCTGATTTCCTGAAAATCTATTAAGTACATGCTGAGATTGATTTTGTTGTTGGGATGCGAGTTTGCTGTGTAAAATATCGATGTAACCTATCGATCTTCCTGTAAGCTAGGGTTTAGGAATCTAGAAATTATTTTAATGACCTGAACTGTAGAGGCTTCTTGAAGAGAAAGGCTCCAAAGAACTCCTCCTCCTATCCATTGGTGGCCAGCCATCTACATCTTCCTTCCCCAATTTTCGCGAACCCAAATTGAAGGTGTTCTATTCTTGGGTGTGCCGCACTAATCTTCATCTTCTTGGAGGAGTCCAAGAGAACAACAAGGTATCTTCACCTCTTTCCTTTCGTTACGGTGTTTTCTCATCCTCACTCCTTCCCTCGTTGGTGTTTGGTTCTTGGTGGTAGGGCAGACCTTGCCTTGGTGGATTTAGAGATTGAGAAAGTTTCTCCGTTGAGCCACAACGAGCCCTATTATTGCGAGGTGCTTGGTGTGGACTATCGTTGGAGGAAGTGCACATGTGAGTCTCAAGATGGGGACAGGATCAGCTATACCAACCGCGGTTTGAGGTATATAATCTCCATCTTCTCCGATGTTGAATTCTTTAATATTGCTAAAGTAGATCGCTATTTTTGGGATAGTTTGATTTTTTAAAATTGCTATTTACGCTTCATTTTTGAATCCCATCACAACAGTGGTATTAGAGCCACCTTTAGCAAATTTTTGGAATTTTTTATTTTGTGTTTTGTTCACGTTTACGAACCATTCGCTCCCTAAACGTTATGCTGTCTGATTTTGGTTTTCAAGGGTTTTTGAGTCATTTTCTTGGCTCCACGGTTCATGTGATGAATCAAGGTGGAATCCTACTATCCATATTGATTTTGGAAAGAATTTAAACGAAAAAATTCTATGGGTTCATGGTTGAACAGACCCGAGAACTAAAAAATTCAAGATGTGTTGTTTGAACCGTTTTGGGTGGAAACCTGATCGGATTTGTGCGATTTTGGATTCTATTTTTTCCTTTCTTTTTCATTTATGATGTGATGCATGAAAAGATGATTATGGATAAGCCCAATGTGGATGTGACTGTGTGTAAAATGTGGTTGTGTTGATTGCATGTAAATTTATAAAATTCCAGCATTGTAAATTTTAAATAGTGCTTGCGTACCCCTACCTCCCAATTGAGAATTCTGATTGTAATCCTCTACACCCCCTCATTAAACCTTTGCCCAAGGATTTTTTGGGGTCTTCTTCTTTTAGTTTTGTAAAATTAGAAGTTTAGGGGCAGATTAACAACGAGCACGCTTGCTGCTATGTTTTGGTGCGCGCACGGAGAGGAGGTGTTCGGTGCCTTGTGGATGACGGCTTGAACCCCGGGAAGGCACTGATGGAACTGGCAACCTAGAAGGTGATTTTGAGCAGCGCCTTGGCAAGACAGAGCTCACTAAAAACCCTAGGATGATGGCCTTGGTTCACCCGGCGGCTCGGGTGGAACCCTTAGAACATCCACAATCATCCTTATTTACTTTATGATTTTATTTATTGCTTTTGCTTCAATTATTGATAGCTTAGATAATTATAATTGCATGAAGAAATCCTCCAATAATATTGAGTCCGAATAGCTAAGATATTAAGGATATCGGTCACGCTTTCCATCGTTATGAGGGACAAGTGTGTCTATTGTCACAACGGGTTTGTTGTGCACAGACAAGGCCATTTGTGCTAATAGACACGTTGCTCCTCATATGGCACATATCCCTTATAAAGAGTTTGAATACTGCTGAGTCACACCTTATGAAGAGTAAGGACATAATTTTGTTAGTGGGAGATGCCTCCAAGGCAAAGTTATACTATGTTAAGAACAAAGTGAAAAAGAAACCCAAGAGAAATATCTAAACAAGGTTGTGAAAAAGGCAATAGTTGTCGCATGAACCATTCTGATGATTGTATCCGACTGGACACATCTCAATTGGTTTAATGGTTTTGAATATTAATGATAAATATTTAAAAAATGCACAAAGATAAAACTAACCTCACCTCCTTCTGGCTTTTATGACTTTGGGCATTTCTGAACTGCAGTAAGAACTAGAGAAGTGTGTCTCAAGGATATTCTGATCGAGTCTTTGTTCACCAAAATTGGCTCGCTGAGACGATTAGAGTTGGGCAACATAGGTGTATGCAGGCCGATAACAACTCAAGCCAGAAAAGGACACTCCTATGATATGATTAGGCGCGGGTACGTCCACCTGTCTGGACACAAACCTGATACATTTGAATCATTTAAGGAGTATGAAGGTGAACTTAAAGAAACAAATTGAAAAAAGTATTATAGACCTTCAATTGGATCGAGGCAGAGAATACTTATCCACTAGGTTTGTGAATTATCTCGAAGACAATAAGATTGTCTCTTTATGGACCCCTAACATAGTGGTATGTCTGAAAGGGGGAATCACACCTTATTGGATATGATGTGATCCATACGTAGCTTCCAATCTACTTTTAAGGGATAAGCTATTATAGCGGCCATAATTTTGTTTGTCTCTCATACACCATATAAAATATGGAATAGCAAGAAACTGAATCTGAGACCTCTCATGATTTTGGGTTGCCTAGTGTATGACAAACTTGACCAGGTGCAAATGTTGAGGCATACCCTAAAAAGTGTTTTGGATATCAAGTTCTCCAAACTGAACAAAAGAAGTTTTGTTATCACTGTTTGAGAAAAGGAGTTTGTCGAGGAAACTGAGAGTGGAAGATATTTTGAACTTGGTAAAGTTCAGCAACGACGGATAAAATCGCAACAACTAGTGGAAAGTTCACAGGTTAAACCAATCCATGTAATTATTACTTCCCAACACTCTTCTACAAGACTACGTAGACTGCCTGAGTGATGATATCTAGCCATAGGTTATGACCTAGATTCAGGCAATCCGCGATCTCTTAATGGTCAAATGTCTTGACACTATGCGGTGGCATTATGCAAATCCAAACTGGACACAAACCAAGTACGAACTTTGGTTGACCGGCTTAAAAAGAATAACTCCTATCGGGTGCAGGTGGATCTTTAGGAAAGATCTGAGCAGTTGGCAAGGTGTGGACCTATAAGACCAAACTAGTTGTGAATGAGATCAAACCCAGACAATAGGTTGTCTGCAATAAAACATTCTCACTAGTTCCAATGCTCAAGTCCATCAGGATATTTCTAGCAATCAGTGCGTACTATGAATACGAGATCTGGCTAGAGGGTGTCTAAACTGTGTTCTTCCATTATAAAGAAGTCTATATGATATAGCCAGAGGAGTTTGTATCCTCGGTTGGATCGAGTAAGGTATGCGATGTTGGACCGAGTAAGGTATGTGAGCTGCAGAGGTCCATTTATGGACTATAGCTAGTATCAAAGAGTTGAAACATCTATTTGGATGAGATAGTCAAAAGGGTTTTGATTTTATCAAAAATGTGGATGAACCTTGTGTAGACAATGTGTTTAGTGGGAGTGTAGTCATATTGAATGACATACATGTGGGAAAAGCGTTCTCATGTTCCAATTATTTCCCATATTGATTCTCTATGGTACATTTGGGAAAAGCCTGCTATATGCTTGACATTAGGATCTATGTGGATAGGTTTGAAAAGGATACCTGGTTACCCCAGTCCATGTATGTTGATACAATGCTGAAAGAGTTTTAGCATCAAAGGCAGTAAAAGAGGTTACTTGTCTAATTGCATTAGTCTTTCTAAGATGATGTCTGCTAAGACACCTGAGGAGAGAGAAAAGATGAGACATATCTATTATGCTTCGACAGTGGGATCCATCATACGATGCTTTGCACTTAGCTTGTTATTGCTTATACCTTAGAGGTATCTAGTAGATTTCGAGCAAAACCATGGAGAATAACATTGAAAAGCAATGGAGAACTCTCTCAAGTACTTAAGAAGGATGAGAGACATTTTATACGACAATGAAACCATATGATGGTATAAGGATACCTTTAATGGTGGTGCAATAAGAAGGGAAGTGTTCCTAGCTGGGTATCGTAACCGGTAAGGTGACTAAGGCTTTATGCTTTGCTACTTACTCTGCTGCTTATGATAGCATCAGATATAGGAGTTTTTCATTCAATGGGAGTTGTTCCTGAGGTTGCTAGTTCCGCAATGGTATTGTGCGACAATACTAGGATTGTTGCTCAAAGTAAAGGAACTAAGATCCCATGAAGATCATTGCTTTTCATAAAAGGTCGTATCACCTCATCGTTGGAAAGAGGTGATGACTGAAAGACATTAATGTAGATTAAACTTATTACCACGACAGCAGATTCGATCGCCACTGAAATTTGGTATACAGATACTAGGATGATTGGCTAAAGTGCATGTGGGAGATTCAGAGGAATAGTGCCCTTGATCCAATCACATGTCGATGTGTTTAGGGACTATTCAAGGGTAATCAACTTAATGAGGGAACTTTTTGATCATATGTTGCATCTTTATTCATAAGTATTGTGATGAACCCCGTGATGAGATTATGCCAGTGAGACTTGGAATCCAGATGCCCATGTTCTAAATGTTTCTAGCCATAGGATCACCAATTAGGGGATCGGTGATTTCGGATAAATAGTGCACTTGGTACATGCCCTACACGATAGGGGTAGCTGATCTCACAGTTACCTATGAGCTGTCCTTAATGTAGTGCAGGTGCTCATTAGGGAATGATTTCACTTAACAAACTTGCACGAGGAACACAAAATGGAATCCATACATGAGTTTCAATAGGATGTTCCTCGTGTGATAGTAGGTGCAAGCAGTCCTTGGACCTAAGGTTGTCATGGTTACCTCGTGAGTGATGACCCATTGCTTTGGTTCTATCCCTACGTGGCCCTAAGTGTCATGTGCCGGGAATTATTGGGCATGGGGAAGCATTCATGGAGGTTGGTGAGCAACCAACATGGAATCAGTTACACCTAATGAGAGATGATGTCCTATCTGTCCCTGCAAGTGTTGACTCGGGAATCTCTGGCCAGAGTAGATATGAAAGTCAGGAAGATGTTTTTGACATTTCATAATTGAGACGACATCTTGGCGGGTGAAATACATAAGAATCAGTATTAGGGTTTGACACTTCTTCAATACCCCAATCGTATTCAGGACATTGTAATTGAGTGACTAAGTTGCACGGTAACTAATCACCAAAGGGCGTTCGATCCCTATAGATTGAACCTCACACTTTCCTGGTAGTCAGACACATTGCTAGACAACAATCTTGACTTGTGAGTGGAGTCTCTCACGACCACACTAAAGGGGTTTAGTGGTGGCTTGTGAGATTCGAATAGAAGTCGTTCTATCGGATCTGACTCTCCATTATGCACAACTCACTACTGGCTTAGTCTGGGGCCCAATGGGTCACACACGACAGGTTAACCTTGCTAGACAACAATATTGACTTGTGAGTGGAGTCTCTCACGACCACACTAAAGGGGTTTAGTGGTGGCTTGTGAGATTCGAATAGAAGTCGTTCTATCGGATCTGACTCTCCATTATGCACAACTCACTACTGGCTTAGTCTGGGGCCCAATGGGTCACACACGACAGGTTAACCTTGTGACGAACCTTATGAGATAAAGTCCGAATGCGGCCCTATATGTCTACTAGCATGGACATGCTGCAACTCGATTACGAATCTCGTTTACGGAGATGATAGGAAAGATGTTTCCTATAGGAACGAATGCACGAGGAAGGAGTTTCTCAGTAACCCTAAATTGTAGGGATTGGCACATGATAATATTTTATGTAGTTGATGAAATTTAATTATGAATTAATTATTTAATCAACTACTTGACTGAGAATGTATTTAATTATGAACTTAATATAATTTGATTTTGAATCAAATATACATGGTAGGAAAATTTTGAACTCATAAAATTAATAGATATATGATTTATGAGGATAAATCATAATTCTATTAATTAATAGAAAATCGAATTATTTAGATAAACCTCTTTCGTATTGTTTAGGGGAGCGGTCTATTTAGTTAATTATCATTCTTGTTTATAGGCTCTTAATTTATGAAGATAAATTAAAGTTTATATTTAATTATATTTAATTAATTTGTAATTAATTATAAAGCCAATAAAATATAAATTATTTTTTGAGGCAAATCCCATACTCTTGTAGTCCCCCCCCCCTTCTATATATAGTGGTCGAACACCCAATAGGGAGGGGTTGGTTAATTAGTTCTTCATCTTCTTGGAGAAGATTAAGGACTTCATTCTTTAGAGGCTTCTTGAAGAGAAAGGCTCCAAATAACTCCTCCTCCTCTCCATTGGGGGCCGACCATCTACATCTTCCTTCCCAGGTTTTTGTGAAGCCAAATTGAAGGTGTTCTCTTCTTGGGTGTGCCACAGTCTTCATTTTCTTGGAGGATTTCCAAAGGATAACGAGATATCTTTACCTCTTATCTTTTATTTCGGTATTTTGTCATCCTCTCTCCTTCCCTCTTTGGTGCCCGGTTCTTGGTGGAAGGGCTGACATTGCCTTGGTGGATTTTGGGATTGAGAAAGCTTCTCCGTTGAGACAAAATGGGCCCCGGTGTTCGCTGCCCCTATTGTTGCGAGGTACTTGGTTGTAATATCCTAGATATTAAATCTAATTTTCATTTATTGTGTGTGTGTGCCATCTTAGCGGACTAGTTCGAGGTCGAGCCGAGTCAACTCATGGTTCGGTGCGAGCTTGCGAGCTCGGATAAGTAGAAATATGTCTTATAGAAATTTTTTCTTGCGTAGATAATTTTTTTTAATTTTGTATGCATGATTGTTTAATTATGTCGTATATGGATGTGTATGTGTTGGGTGTTTACGTGGAGCTTGGGATTAATTTAGGTTTAATTAAGCTTAGTGGGTTAGCCGGTCGAGAAGTTAGTGAGTAAAGGATCCGGGTTGAGGCGGATGCGGATTGAAAGAGGTGGGAAGAGTTATAAATCCCCCCTTAGGGCTTGCGGCTCCCTATTGGAGCCGCACAAGCTAATTGAGGAAAAGAGAGGAGCCACCAACCGCCCCTCCCTTCCTCTCTCTTGGAGCCGCCAAGCCTAGCCGCCTGGAGCCAGCCGCCGAGTTCTTCCCTTCTCCTTCCTTTCCTCCTTCCTTCCGTTTGGAGCCGAGCCAAGAGGAGCCGCCGAGCCAGCCCCTCTTTTCCCTTTCTTCCTCTTTCTTCAAGCCAACGGCTTGAGGAGGAGCCGTCACCCCCTCTTCCCCTTCTCAAGTCGAGCCGCCATCTTTTGAAGCCAATTTCGAGGGCCGTCATCCGGGATTTCTCCTCTCATCATCCTTCCTATTCGGGTGAGTGGTTTTACCCCTCTTTCTCAGGTTTCTTCGAGTTCTTCAAGCCATTCTTAAAGGCTATGTTGATTTTGATTTTTTTTCGACGATCTCACGAATTCTCGTCGTTCTTTTTGTGTGTCGTGTTTGAGGAGGCCCTAAGCCCTCCCCTATGGGGCTCGGCAACCCTAGGGTTACCCTAGAGGTGCTCAGCCAAGGTGGAGAGAAGAGGTGCCCTCCAAGTGTTCGATGAAATGCCTATGTTAAGGGTTAGGTATTCCTGGCTTCTATAAATCAATTTGTTCTTCAATTTTGTAAATGTAAATGCATGCTAGTTATTAAAATTTTAATTTTTGGAAAATATATCATGTGTTTCTAGGATGGGTTTGAATTTGAAGGCATGAGGTTCTTGAATCTAAATTCTTGATATGAGTGCTTGATATTAAAGGTTGATTCTTGATTATAGATAATTGTAGTACTTGATAATATTGTTAAACAAATATGATTTTTGTGAGATTTATCCCAATGCTATAATTCTGATATGTTGGTGAATTGACGATTTAATATCTGTAAATTTTTGGATTTATTTTCATGCTATGCTGAAAATTTAATGTTGCTGGAATTTCATGCTGAGATGATGAATCTGTGCTGTTTTTGAATTGCTTGTTGTGGTGTCTGTAATTTACTGAGCATAGTCGTGTAACCTATCGTTTTGATCAGAAAATATAGTTTGGAAACATAGGTCACATTCTGGAGACGGTATTCAGGTTAGATACATAAATTTCGGGCATAACAATAAACTAAAATAAAACCCTAAAACAAAACCCTAATCTTGGTGATTTAAATTTTAATTGCATCATTAAAAATGGGCAAAGGGGTAGTATAATCTGTTATGAACCAAGAATTAAAGTTTATGCATGAAATAAAATCACACAAGTGTATGACATTACGGATCTCGGAGTTGGGGTCGCGTATGGGAGTGTTGAGACGCTTTCCAATAAGGACACCCCTAAGATACCGTAGGAGAGACTTGACTTAGGTCATGTTGTGCCATGTCTTTATGAATGGCGGAGAGGCTCATTGAGGAGCCGGATTGCGAGCTAGGCCTGGGAGGTTGGATGGCTAATTCCCAACCTATGAAACAAATTCAGATGAGTTAAACCCGATTTTTCTGGTTTGGCCTCGTGGGATAAGTTTGGAGGGCCTACCCGATTATCCCTAAGGTGGTTTTAAGGAATAAGTTCGGAGGGCCTATCCGATTATTCATGTGATATCTTAAAGGGGTAAGTTCTGAGGGTCTACCCGATTACTCCTGTGATATCAAAAAGGGGCAAGTTCCGATTGGCGAATCCCGATTGTCCCTTCGCATCTCATGGAGCAAGTTCGGAGGGCTTTCCCGATTGCTCTCGAGTTTCTTATGCTAGGATAAGTTCGGAGGGCCTTCCCGATTATCCGAGTATGTGTTGTTGCCTTAGGGCATGGTAGGCTTAGGCTTGTTGATCTTCACCGTTTGAGTGTTGGCTGCTTTCGGGCAGGTGGTGGCCAAATGGCCTATTAGCTGGTCACTTTCTTGTGACCTTTTCCTGCTTGAGTCAGGAGATTTACTTTATGCATCCTATTTATGATTGTATTTGTGTGGGTTGGTAGAACCACTCACTGAGTTCTTTTGAACTCACCCGTTGTCGTTGTTTTGTTTTGCAGAGCCTGACCGGTGAGGTGGGCAGGAGCACTTGGCGCAGCTAGAGGGCAGAGGAGCTACATTGATCTCAAAGCAGTCCTAGTTTAGGGTCTTAGTCGAGTTTTGGTAGTTAGTCATGCACTTATTTTTCTGTGTTTTGGAGTTGTAGTCCCTTTGGAGACATTTATGTCTTTATTTTAGATTTCATTGTAATTGAACAGTTGAACTTGTTTCGTTATTTTCGCACCTTATTATTTTGCGAAAATTACTTATAATGATTTCTGGTTTGGTTTTCCATTTGAAATAAAACTCGTTATTTCTTTTCCGCTATGTTTTGTTGTTCAGTTTGTATGTGCAAGGTTTAGCCTGCGGGATATAGGCATGTATACCCTGGCCGGTCCTGAGTTGGGGCGTGACATTGGTGTGGAATATTGTTGGAGGACGTGCACGTGTGTGTCTCAAGTAGGATCAGCCATACCAATCGTGGTTTGAGGTATATAATCTCCTTCTTCTCCGATGTTGAATTCCTTATTATTGCTAAAGTAGATCGTTGTTTTCGGGATGGTTTGAATTTTCCGTTGCGTTTTCAATCCCACCCAAACAAGAGGGGGGGTGAATAGTGTGTTAGATAAACTTTTCGCCTAATTTTGAGTTTATCGAATTCAATCGTTTCTTATATGTCACACCCCAACTGAGGGTAGTGTGACCGGCCAAGGCCTACATCCTACCCTGTAGCCTACTGTCTACACTGACATAAAGAAACCAGAACATGTCGACAAAAGAAATCTCAACACAAGCTTTATTAAAAGTTTTCAAAGTTCAAAATTTTATGTTTTCAAACAAAAGAAGAAAACCAACATCAGAACAACTGAACGTCTCAAGAATCAAAGTTTTACAAACTTTTTCCAAAATATAACTGTCAGTGCAGAAGAAAAAACAACTACTAGAAACACTAGACTATGACTCATGGACGCCGCTACGAGATATGGCAACACCTCCCGCCCACCAGCTGCACAATGTCGACAGGTCACAATCAATGCTCATGCTCTGCAAAAACAAAGAAACAAACAATGAGTTCACTTGGGACTCAGTCAGCGGTTCTAGCGAACCTCCACATAATCCTCAGTTAATCATGCATGACATATAAGGCAACATAATGTATATTCAGGAAGGTAATCTACTTTTAATGTGACTACTAACCCCATGGGTCATTCTGTATAAACCGAATATGTGAAAACCTGCCGTCTCGGCCTATCAATGTCCGAACCTCCGGCATCCAGCCCTTCGGCCTACTTATGGTAATAAAAATCCCGGCTACAGTCGGCCCTACCATACAGGGTAGAATCATACTAGCCGTCGGCCACATCATATCAAGATGTAAACAAGCAATCCCGGGCCATCGACTAGGATGGTCCACTAGTCTCCGGACACCGTCTGGGGTAAGGATAGCTAGTCCCACCCAACTGGGGTATGGCACCTAGCAGGCCCGCTGGTGCACCTTAAGACCGAAACACTGGCCGAGCTAAGCATTGGTCATTTCCGACCTCCACGCTTCTCGGCGGACCATCTCAGGCACATCACACAATCAATGTCCTAGGTTTCCTAAATGTTTACTAGAAGCCCTAGAAGTTATATCATCTCCTAGCTAAGTTTCCATTTATGTTGAGCATCTCGCAACGTCCTACATGTTATCTAACATTATACATTACCTTGGGTGAGGAATTCCATGTACCGACCTTGGAATTCCACCCATGAACATTTTAGGACAGGATGTGTAATCTAAAGAAAAGTAAGCATACTTTACAACATCTACTATATATAGCCACAATATTCATACATAACAACTATACACTACCTTTAGAATTAAGTTCAATAAGAAACAATTTATCTAGCATGGCAAGGTAGCAATGAATTCAATAATGCATGAGATACTAAGCATGGTAAACTAATTCATCATTTCAAAATTTAAAGATTTAATGAGCTAAGGATGGTCATTAAGCTAGCATTCCTACAATCTCATAAATCAATAAATTTACTTACTATGGTTGGTGTTCTTCCTAAGTATCATCATGCCTCTATAGTTTTAAAATTCTAACCATGGAAGTTTCCATCTAAAGCTCAACCTTTTCCTCCCCCTAGGCTTGGCCGAGCCTTGAGCAAGGTGAACCTTGCTCGGCCATGCCTCTTAGGATAGAAAAGGGAAAAAATAATTTAGCTACGACCCAAATTCTTCATCTCCGATATATCTCAAATTCATGTGGACTGATTTTGGCAAGACCTATCCCCTTTCCCCATGATTTGGCAGCCCTAGATTAGAGAAAACAAAATGATCCGGCAAGTATTGATGCAAGAATCATGTATATACAACTACGGAAACTCGATTCGTAGGAAAATCATGAGAAAACACGATCCTATCACCACTAAGGGTTTGGCTCCCGGCCTCCCCCATTTCTTCAAATCCAACCACTCACCTTGATTGAGGAGGATGGAAGATCGCATGACGACAACATTGAATTTTTTTCCGGCGACGGCGCAAAATCCCAAATTGACCAAAATCCCCCTCCTCCTTGCTTCTTCTCCCCTCTCTCCTAGGCGCTGCCTTGTGCGATTCAAAGATGAGTCGCACTGCACAAGGATAAGGGGTTTTAATCCCTCATCAAACCTTCCTTAATGGCCCTAGACTCTTAATCATGACTCGACTAAACCTGAGCTCGACTTGGGTTCCGACTCTTCCCGCAACACGAGTCCACTTAAACTCGATTAAAGTATAAATTCATAAGAGGAAAGAGTCATTTGCCCAATTTAATTGCATACATCATTAGTCAAGTCATAACTTTTCACTCCAGGCGATCTCCGGGTCCGGCGCACTGCACCAAAATAGATTTTTATATTAGGAAATTTTTCCCGGGTCTTACATTATAACTTATGCAATACACTAATTCGAATAGCAAGCGGAAGCAATAAATAAGGCAATTAAACACAACCAAGAAAGCAATGTGCGGAAATAAGTAAATATAGAAATTAAGACGCAATCATAATAGGCAATGTAAACACAATCGATTTATTTTGGCCCCAATGCCTACTCCACTACCTAAGCACACCGCTTAGGATTTCCAAACTAGTTATACTAGATTAATTAGTTTCCTTACAAAGAGGAATTTACACATGAGAATCTCCGCTCTCAAACCGAAGGCACTTCCACACCCGAAAGTATTCCGCCTTCCGACCGAAGGTGCTCTCCCACCTCAACCTAATTCTAGTCAACTACGTTTACACCGGTGGATTTAAGCCTTAACACCAAGGCAACCACCAACTCAATCAACCTAGCACTCTAGGTTTACACACTCAAGAAATACAATGAAATTAACAATAAAATACAACACTAAATGGAGCAATAAATCAAAAAACAAATACTTAGCTCCAAAAGAAATGCCCTAGTCCTCTTGATGCCCCAAGATGATGAATTGATGAAGCTTGAAGGCAAGATCAAGAATGTATGGATCAAGGCTAGGGTTTCTGCAAGATTGGCTAAATGAAAGCTTAGAACGTGTAAAAGATGTCTCATATAGGCTCAAAAGTACTCATGGCTTGTATTTATAAGCCATGAAGAGAAAGCAAGCAAATAGCCATCCCAACGGGCATTTTTCTGCCCCTTGGCGCCGCCCGGTCGCTGGGTCGGTCGCCGGTCGACCGACAAAGGGACCAGCCCATCGACCGGAGCCCTCTGTGCTTTCTAGGCTCCTTTCGGTCGACTAGCCTATCGACTGGCCGTACAGCACCGATACTCTACCTTTTGCACCTGTACTCTAAATTGAGTTTCAACCGGGTTCTTTCTTCGGTATGGGTTTCAAATTACGAGTTTTGTTCTTTAAGGGTCTTTGCATCTTAATGAGGATTTTATAATTTATCTAGACACCTAAACTTAGACTCTATCTTCCTAATGAATCCGAGCACGTCAACCAACGTCGTTTCGATTTTTTGATTTCTCCGATATTTTCGATCGCGGACGTCGATTGCTAACCGACTTGGAACTCGAAAGTATTTCTTAATGAAAATATTAGTTCAATGTTTGTTATCATCAAAACCAAGATTAACACCAAGGTTGAAAACCTTTGGCCAACAATGTTCGAACATAAGATTTTTGGATCGAGAATCTGTCACAATGCATCTATATACAAAAGGATTCACAACAAGATATTTTGTATGGAATTATCACTGGGAGTCACGTGAAGTCGGGACGTCGAGAAATCCTGTTGTCCATACTCATGGTGAATCTTCTAGTGTCGTTGTTTCTTTTTCCAATCCACCTGATCCTTATATAACAATGATTCTAGATAGTCTTGGTCATCGATTCCATTTAAATGATAATGTTGAGTCAGTTACTGAGATGTCAGTGCCACCAGATACTACGACAGTTCAAGTCACTGAAGAACAACTTGCGATACAGATTGAATTGCTGAATAAGGAGGCTGTAGAATTTTATGAGATGTTGAAAGCTGCCACTGAACATTTGTATCATAATTTTCCTAAATATACAAGATTTTCGGCAATGACGCAACTCCTAAACATCAAGTCCGATTGTAATATCAGCGGGGTTGCATTTGATTGGATTACAGGCATTATCAATGGAATGCTACCTCCAGATAACAAGTTTGAGCCAACTTTTTATCAGCGAGGATCGTCATGACTTGTAGCGTGTTATAACAGTTATTTTGTTAATGGATATAAATTCCACACACTTGAATATTGATCTACAAAGAAGACTATGAATGTCGAGGTCTGCATCAAAGGGACAACGTATGTTGAATGTGATGTTGACTTTTACGAACTATTGGAAGAAGTCATAGAATTACAATTTTTCGAATGGAAATCAGTTGCCCTTTTTAAATGTCATTGATTTGATACAAGCGATAGGGGCATGGGAGTTCATCCAAAGTATAAACTTTTCGAGGTCAATTACAAATCGAAATTGGCTTCAATGAGCCATTTATATTAGCATCTCAAGCTGAACAAGTATATAATAAGCAGTATCCATCTTGAAAGAAAGATAGGGCAGATTGACGTGTAATCTGTAAGACTAAAGCTAGAGGAAAAATTGACCCGGTAGCTGGAGAGAATGAGCCGACAAATGACTTCTATCCAGAAGAGGATCCTTCCGAAGTGGAGCGAGTTAGTCCAATACTCGAGGATGATAACATAGAGTTAGTTCAATTGGAAGTACAATATATTGATAATGACAATAATGAAGTTGAGGAAGGACATAATGATGATGAGAGAGAAGAAGAAGAATTTGAAGATTCCGATACAGAAGGACATGAAGAAGAGTATTACACAGATGATGATAATGATGATGACGATTAATTGTAAATGTGAAATATATCTTCAATTATTAAATCTATCTATTAATCTAATTATATTCATATTTGACTGCTATGGTTCGAGAAGTATGTGCCCGAGGAGGGATTCCTCGCAGGACTACCCCCTAACGATTGTCACCTGTCACCCATGTATCCACCGTCCCTTCATCTACACACACCATCCCCAGGCTTTAGCCACCGTCGACCCTTCGTCGACACCCACCGATATCCCCTCGCATGTATCCACTGTCCTTTCACTAACACCTACTATTCCCCCACCTCCGTCCACCATGCCCCCACCTTCGGCCACCATCCCCCCACCTCCGGTCACCATCTTCCCACCTGATTTGGCCACCATCCACCCACCTGATCTGAGCACCATCCCTTCAGTCGATCCAAGCACATGGACATCGAGACGTAGGCCACGAGGACCTAATAGAATTCTCCCTCCGACGCCCGAGGGAGACTCGCGTAGACTAGTTAGTGTGCGTGGAAGAAGATAAGTAGATGCATTAATTATTCCTTATAATTTATTTGTCACAAGTCACTTCAGGACTTGATATGGTCACTTGGAGTTCCTAGTGATATCCTTTGGGTTGACTAATGCGCCTGCAGCCTTTATGGATTTGATGAACCGGGTGTTAAAGGAGTACCTGGACAGATTTGTGACAGTCTTTATTGACGACATCCTGGTTTACTCCTAGAGTAGGGAGGAGCACTCCGAGCATTTGAGGATGGTCCTAGAGACCCTTCGGTAACATCGGTTGTATGCCAAGTTCTCCAAGTGTGAATTCTGGTAGGAGAGCGTAGGGTTCCTAGACCATATGGTGTCGAAAGAAGGGGTGAGAGTGGACCCCATGAAGGTGGAGGCCGTATAGAACTAGAGGTGGACAATCACTGTGACCGAGATCCGTAGTTTCCTGGGGTTGGCTGGGTATTACATAAAATTCGGGGAAAATTTATCTAAGATTATGGCTCCATTTACTCGCTTGACCCAGAAAATGTCAAGTTTGTTTGGGACGACAAGTGTGAGGAGAGCTTTCAGAAGCTCAAAGATTGCTTGACGACAGCGCTAGTGTTGGCCGTACCCTCAGGTTCGGGAGGGTTTGTGGTTTACTGTGATGCCTCTCAGGTCGGCATGGGCTATGTTCTAATGCAGTATAGCAAGGTGATAGCTTATGTGTCTCTTCACTTGAGGTCCATGAGAAGAAATACCTGACGCATGACCTAGAGCTGGCAACATTGGTTTTTGCTTTGAAGCTGTGGCGCCATTACATTTGTACGGCAAGGCCTGTGAGATGTACACTGATCACAAGAGCCTCCAGTATTTGCTTACCCAGAAGGAACTGAACCTAAGGCAGAGATGGTGGCTTGAGCTCCTAAAGGACTATGACTGCACCATCATGTACCATCCCAGAAGGCAAATGTGGTGGCAAATGCTTGAGCGAAAAATCCTTGGGCAGTTTGGCCCACTTGGCGGTCAGGAAGAGACCGCTAGCTCGAGATTTGGCCCTGTGCTTAGATGGCGAGAGAATTATGACCGTATCAGATTCAGAGGCTTTGTTGGCACACCCGCGAGTACAGTCCACTCTGGTAGATATATTGCGGACCTCGTAGGATCAGGACGCCTTTTGTTCCTTGACTAAGGATCAGCTAGTCAAAAGAGGCGACGTTGATGATGGCTACAGAATTGACTCTGAGGGTGTCTTGAGATTCAGAGATCGGATTGTGGTGCCTGACATGCGGAGGTTCGTAGACATGTAATAGAGATGGGCCACCGTTCCACTTACACGATGCATCCAGGGGCCACCAAGATGTACCAAGATCTGAGGCAACATTACTAGTGGAAAGGGATGAAAAGAGAGGTATCCGAGTTTGTGTCTAAGTGTTTGTTCTGCCAACAGGTAATGGCCGAACACTTGAAGCCTGCATGGTTGCTTCAGAACTTGGAGGTGCCCGAGTGGAAATGAGAGAAGATCACCATGGACTTTATGATCGGGCTACGAAGGTCTAGAGGGGGCAGCGACTCTATTTGGGTCGTAGTCGATCGGATGACTAAGATCGCACACTTTATACCGATCAAGATGACCTTTTCAGTTGAGCAGTACGCTAGATTGTTTCTAGACCAGATTGTGGCATATAATGGTATTCCTGTTATGATAATCTCGGGTCGGGGTACCCAGTTCACAGCTCAGTTTTGGCATTCTTTCCAGGAGGCCTTGGGTACTCAGGTGCAGTTTAGCACCGCGTTCCATCCGCAGACTGACGGGCAGTCAGAGAGGACAATCGTAACCTTAGAGGATATTATGAGAGCATGTGTTCTAGACTTAGATGGCGGTTGGGAGAAACACCTATCGATGTTTGAGTTTGCATACAATAATAGCTACCAGAGTAGCATTGGTATGGCTCCTTTCGAGGCCCTATATGGGTGAAGGTGTAGGTCGCCAGTGGGGTGGTTTGAGGCAAGAGAGTCACTCATGGTGGGTCCTGATCTGGTTGAGGAGGCGGTTGAGAAGTTGAAATTGATCAAGGATAGACTGTTGGTGGCTCAGAGTCGTTAGAAGATGTATGCGGATGAAAAGGCTAGAGAGGTGGAGTTTGCTGAGGGTGATATGGTATTCCTAAGGGGGGAAGCTTGTAATACCCGAGATTTCTAATATAAAAATGTTATTTGGTTCAACGATCCGGTTCGGGGACTAGCCGGGTTGAATCCCGAGATGGCCGCGAGTAGAAGGTATAATTTAATTTGTTCGATATGTATTTAATGCTTTTATATTTTATAAGTTGAATTGAACCTCAAACCGAGTTGGAACAGGGTTCGCGGGATGAGTTGGGGCTCAATTCGGGCTCAGGTTGAGTCGAGTAGAGGATTAAGTGAGTAATGATAATAATAATAATAATAATAATAATAATAATAATAATAATAATAATAATAATAATAATAATAATAATAATAATAATAATAATAATAATAATAATAATAATAATATAAAAAGGGCCCCATCAGAGGGTGAGAGCAGAGAGAGGTGAACAAGGGGGGGGGGGGGGGGGGGGGGGGAGTTTGTGGTCGTCGCCGAAAGTCGTAACTTCGTCGATCTTCTTTCCCTTCTTTACTTTAAGGCTAACGTGAGTGGTAGAACCTAGGATTTGAGGGAAGGCCCTAACCGACTCATGTGTTGTTGATTCTTGCATATTGATGTGTGTTTCTTGTCAGATTATTGATTATTCTTGAACCTTGTCGGTTCTTCTTGTGATCTATGGTGCATTGATTTTTACGTGTCGTATTCATGATGTTAGGGTGCCAGCCGAATCAAGGAAAAGGGAAAAGGTCATGCCAAAAATTTCCCTAAATTCCTTGAGACGTAGAAGCTTGTAGATTTGAAATTCTTGTATGCTAATTTAGGATAGAGATTAAGGAGAACTTAATTCTTCATTGAAATACATTTTCCTTCACCCTTAAGGGTTTGGCCGAATAGGGTAAACCCATGTTTAGGGTTTCGGCTGAGTAGGGATCGGGGTTTTAGGTGGAGAAAAATATAATTCCTAAGTCATCTCCATGACAGAGGAACGCTATATGAATAACTAGGATTTTACCTTGCTTATAGAATATTTTTATTGCAAGGAACATTTATTTCTAGGTTCCTACATTTCTCATTATGTTGCTGAAATTAAACTTTCATATGCTGAAATTAAATATTTGAATGCAGAAATTCAATATTTAATTGTTGTGATTATGTAGGAAATTGTGGTGATATAATTGTTGAATTCTTCTATTTCTTGTATGCTGTGATTTATTAATTATTGTAAATATTATGTCAATGATATGCTAAATATTGAGGAGCATGTGTGGTATATGACATGAAACTAGGTGGAGGAAAAATTAGATACGATTGTTTAGCATCCCATACATGATCGGGAGACGTGGAACTCCTCTAGTAAAAGACATAAATTACTAGGAGTTAAATGTGATAAAATTTGAACATAGAGACATTAGGTGTTCGCACCTAGGAAGGGTAACACTGAACTGTCAACCTGATAGGGCCCGTGGTAGGGCCCGATACGTGCGGAAGCCCGGGAGATGTTTAGAAACTAGTGTAATACATTGTATGTGTATTGTGTTTAAGATGGTCGGGCTGAGGGATGTTTTTAGCCGGTACGGCTATTACTCGACTCAGTGGGTGGATTTAGGATCTTGAGATTGCACCAGTGGGCCACGCTAGGTGTTAGACCCGAGTGGCGGGGGTCTTGAGATTCTGTCAGTGGGCCACGCTGATGGTATTCTAGAAACTAGCTGATCATCCTAGTTGACGGACACGGTGATTGAATCGCTAAATGTGGAATTTATGTAAGAATATAACTTGTTGTGGTTAGTATAGATACTTGTATGTTTGTGTGGGCCGATATGGTCGAGTATTATACAGGATGAAGGCCGGGAACAACAGAAACTATTTATGCGGGTTAAGGACCATAGTGGACGAGTGGTACATATTGTGCAAAGCCATAATTGGATGGTATATTTACTCGCAGGGTATGACCAATTGGACGGTTATTGCGATACGACCAGTATAATTTTTATGGACATGTTTTATTGCTACATATGATATAATACTAGGGATTTAAGTGGAGGTTTGAAAGAACCACTCACTAAGTCTCTAGTGGATTCATGGTTTTATTTATTTTTGTTTTGCAGAGACTAGCCAGTGAGGTACAACTTGATGGCGTGGCGTGGCTGGAGGGCAGGTGGTGTCGCAGATCTCGTAACAAGCATTTATATAGTCCTAGTCGTGTAGAGAGTTTTAGTTCATGCACTGAGTCGTGGTCTTTGATCCTTTGAGTTGTAAAACTTATTTTCAAACATTTATAAAAGTTTAGTAGACTTCATTTATATTTTCTATGTTAGTCTAGTCGCATATTGTTATTATGTTGATGAGTGCATGTGGTAGACTTCGGGGTACAGACACCTACCCCGGTCGGTCACGCGATCCTGAGTTGGGTCGTGACAATAAATATGGCAAGCATACAATTAGAATTTAATTACTGCAATTAGAATTTAATTCATAGCATTCCAAAAATAGGGCAACTCAACAACTTAATTACAACATTTATCAAATAATTTTCAACAATTAAATATGCAATTTCTGCACTTAAATAAATGAATTCAGCATCCTTAATAAAATTCCAGCAATTACTCAAATGACGTAGAAACCAATTCAAGCATGTTCTCAAGCATGGAATTAATTTACGAGTAAAATAAAATCATCTACATTCCTTATATCATGATAGCCTCGACATAAAATATATTCATCATGATAACATCAACTTAAAACATAATTACCATGGTAAACTCCCCCTTACCCATGCTCGGCCAACCCTCCCCAAACACCCTAATAGGGTACTTGGTCGGCCCCTTCTTGTCCTACCTTGCTTGCTCTTCAATTAAATAGCAAGTCTAGTCTCATAAATTATATCTAGAAATACAATTCCTAATCACTACCTTCCTTACCCTATGTGGCCGAACCCTATCATAAGGAACTTGTCCCATGGCCGGCCCTTAAGGGTTTAGGAAACTAAACTTTTGAATCTAGAATTTCTAACAAGTCTAGGATTTAGCAAAAATTTTCGCATGACCTCTCCAATTTTGGATCTATTCGGCCGGCCCCAACTCTCAAAGAAAACACCACAAAAATTTCGAGAAATCACATTATTATCAAGAAAAGATGCAAGAATCAAGAGCCACAAGATTCATCAATAAATTTCCAAGAAAACATCATCACATCAACATCAAGGATTCGGCCAAGGGGCCTTACCCTATCCTAAGGTTCAACCACTCACCGGCGAAGGAAATTGAAAAGGAAGGCAGTCCTCCACGCTCCCACATCATCGATCCGTTGGTAATAGATTACCAACGGATTTTTGAGTATTACCAACAGATTTAGTCCGTTGGTCACACCCTATTTTTTTGAATTTGGTTATGCTCGGGGTAGCTATCAACAGCCGCAAGATTCATCAATAAATTTCCAAGAAAACATCATCACATCAACATCAAGGTTTCGGCCAAGGGACCTTACCCTATCCTAAGGTTCAACCACTCACCAGAGAAGGAAATTAAAAAGGAAGGAAATCCTCCGCGCTCCCACATCAACGATATGTTGGTAATAGATTACCAATGGATTTAGTCCTTTGGTCACACCCTATTTTTTTGTAGTGTACTAATGTGTACTCTGACCGGTCACGTGACCTTCAATTGAGGCATGACATTTATGCTTGAATTTAGTTATGCTTGGGGTAGCTATCAGAGGGCCTCGGTGGGAGGCTCATTGGGCGGGTCCTATTGATCGAATTGTGGGTTGATTAAATGCAACATGACGATATGGCCGGTGTACGCCGATATGGTCAGTTGTCGAGGAGACACGAGTTGGATAATTATTAATCATATGAATTATCATAAAAATTTAATATTATGAGCACATATATAAATGCTAAATATTTGTGTTTATCACATGCGTTGGCTTGGCGAGGGCTTTGTTCAAGCCACTCAATGAGTTATTTGAAACTCACCCCTCTTTTTGTTGTTGTTTTGCAGATCTCGACTAATAGAGGTGCGGTGGTAGCGATGTGACGTGGCTGGGGTTGTAGTCTCTGGCAGTGGATCTCGGGACATGTCAAATCGTAGTCGAGCCACAGGAGCTATGTGTACATATGAGCATGTCTTGATTATAGACAAGGGTTGTAATCATATTTAACTTTCAATTGAAACATTCATTCACATTTTCATTGGTATTCACGTGACTGTGTTATTCATTCCTAATTCAGTTTGCATAGGTTGGTAGGCTTCGGAGGATGAACGTATACTCCGGCCGACCAAATGACCGTGGATTTTGGGGCGTGACAAATGTTCTTTAATAATAATATTAGGAATAATGTAAGTTACACAAAAGTAGTTAATGCTATTGTTCAAATCATACATAAAAAAAACGGCACCAATTATGATTAAATAATATGATTAAGTTAGAAGACTAAATCTTAAAAATTCAACATGTAAATATATGCATATGAAAATTTTTAAAAAATATCTATAATAATATAATAACATATATTCTAAATTGGCAAATGTGCGTTAATCCATGTTTGAACAGTGATAATATTCCCTTATGTTATTATGTGTGCATACTTTGCTTCTAAGTCTATCATTTATTATGTTTATACAAAAATTAGATTTCATAAATTTTAACTAAAAGCCTATAAAACACGTTCCTCGTATTAAAGGCTCGCTTTGCGTTAACACAACTATTCTATATTTATATTACTCAAATAGAAGGATAATGAGTCATTGAAAATAGAAATAATCTTTTGACTAAAACACTTGATCAACATGGATGCAAGGAGGTTTTTTCTAAGTCTATTCACTATTTTTTTCTTCTTATCTATGTCACTGATTTCATCTCCTGTAGTAGCGACTAGTGAGATCGCTCCTACATCACCAACAAATTCTGATGAGTTGATTTTACAAATATGTAAGTAATTTTTTCGATTCGTATAAATATTAGATTTATTCATTATTTATTAAATAAATTATCTTTACGATATTTATGGACCGTAAATATAAGAAATAAGTTAACTACTAAATTTAAAATTTATATATCTCATCTCAATAATCATTTTTGAAACCTTGAATTGTTTTTTTCTTGCTGCCTATCACAACCGATACATCGATATCGATAGTTAATATAGAATTGCTATTACTACTTGATTATTTTTTTTTTGATAATATCTCTTGTAATGTGTCTATGTTTCAGACAATATGCTCAAAGATGTTCACATTGCTGACAGTGGAAGAGCTCAAGATAAGAAGATTGGATTTCTTCCACCATTGTACATTCCACCTCCACTATATTGTCAAGGTCGTCTATGTTATCATCATTGATAATTTGACAATTGTATTCAATCATAAAGTTTGTACGTTCAACACAATAAATAAAACAAATTAATAATAAATTTAAATCATTAGCAAAATACAAATATTTTGATAATCATAATACCTATAACTAATTACTTAATATGTTTGAAAAACTATCAAAAATTGGAGATGCACCCAATGCAAAACCTTTACATTTTAAAGGATGGACCATTGAATTCAATGGTGTGTATATTTAAACTGGTTCCAGTGAATTAAAGGAGGAACCATTGATTTTGGTTGGATATATAAATTGGTTCCACAATTCTTTCTTGATACTTCTCCTTAACAAAGTAGCAATCAATCTCCAAGTGTTTTGTTCTTTCATGGAATACATAATTTGCTGTATAAAGGCACTGGATTCTTCACCACAATACTGATTTCATTCTACAATCTGGTGACCCAAATTATCTCAGCAATTGCCTCAGATAAAGCTCTTGATTCACTTTCTGCACTTGACCTACTAACTGTGCTTTATTTTTTGCATTTCCATATAACTAATGTTGCACCAAACTTCACCAAATACTGATCTGCAAGTCATTCCACAACTTCCCCAGTCAGCATCACTATATCCTGTCACCAAATAAGGATTATCTACAGGGTAAAAGAGGCCCAAATCAGGTTCCTTTTTCAAATATTTTAATATCCTTATTGCTGCCATGAAATGTAATACCCACGAAATCTATTAAATTTTGTGTATTGGCTTCAGCGGGATGAGCGCGATGCATAACGACGCGTGCATAGTTAATCGCAGTTGGGCGTGAATTGAGGTGAGACCCTTGCTCAACCTAAATTACTTAAATTATAATTAAATTTGTGTCAAGTTCGAGTTGGGCTCGAGCCGAGTCCGAGAGTGCAATCAGAGATCGAATCCAACTCGTTTTGAGAATGTTGGGTCAAGTTAAGTGATGAGGGGCAAATTGATAATTTGTGCAAAAAAAAATTATTAGAGTCACTTGAGGCGTACGGCTCTAAGGAAGAGCGACACGCTACCCAATGAGGCGAGAGGGAGAGGGTTGATCCGGAGAAGAAATCGGTCGGAGCCTTGCAGGATTGGATTCGACGCAGTTCTTCTTCATCGTCTTCCTTGTCCTTATCCCAATCCTAGGTGAGTAGTTTTGGGGCTAATTTTCATTGGGATTAATGGATTTTGTAGAGAAGAAGATTCTGGGTTTTTCTTTGAAATTTGTTGTTTCGATCAGTTTTGATTCGGTAATCATGATTCAATAATCTCTACCTGTTGAGTCCTTTGGTGTATGTTCTTGTGAAGTGAGGACCGATTTGTGGAGAATATAATATCCACACATGTGTTTCTTTAAAATGTTGACTTCTTTGGTTCTACGAACGTGTACGGAACCACATGTACATCATAGATTTACTGCAATAGCAACAAATCTTACTAAGTGCTTATGTGTTAGTGCAAATTTCTGAACCTGGGTGCAGTAGTTTTCTATGGACATGAAAGAAATAAATGAGTGGAAATTTATCTATACATATAATCTTGTTTATAGCAGAAATTTCCGGCTGTACTGTAGGGTGTTAAGGCTGAAATTTTATATGTTACGATGCTGAAATTACCTAGTTAAGTGATGCTGAAATTGATGTATATAAATGCGCAGAAATTTTATTGAATTGAGATGTATATATATGCTGAATATGGTAGTTCAAACACTACAACACAATTAGGCTATAGAAACACATAATTAGAGACTAATTAGAGTTTTTGTTTCTAATTCTTCCCATTAGAAACTAATAAAGAATATGTCTCAATAGTTAATTTTATTTGTCTCTAATACTTCATCTTTAGATGTTAATTGTTAATTAGTCCCTTTATGATATGTATTATTTGCCTCTATTGTATTGAATAAAAATATTTTTTATATTTAAATTTAAATAATAATAATAATAATATTTAAACGTAATATTTAACTTAAATGATAAATTTACCATTACAATAAATTTAACATAATATTTCACATAATTTTAATTTTAATTTTAATTTTTAAATCATAAATTTAACTTAAATAATAAATTTATCTATACATTTTTTACTTTTGATTAGTTAAATATTATGTCTCTTATTATTTCCATTACATATTAATAATATATAGATAGTCAACACTTGTCCTAGTTAATATTAATCTTACTTTAACTTTAAATGAGGCAATCTTACCCTAACTTTATTACCCTAACTTTACATGTGGCAAGTATAAATCTCTAATTTATAATCAATTTATTGCCGCTGGTTCTCTCTATTGCTACTTTGTTAGGTTATTTTTCAAAAAAAATACCCTGTTCCTTGATCTCTCCCTCATTTACACTTAAAACTAAAACCCTACCCTGTTACTTCCCATTGTCTGCGCCTATGTTGACCCCAATCTCTCCCTCCCGTCTCCTATGTTGTCCGCCACTTCCGTGAGACCGTGACTGATCCCAATCTCTCCCTCGGCGGAATCTGGTTCGCGACTCCCCATCTCCATTGTCTACTTCCTGTCGCCAGGATTGGATATCCATTCTCCATCTCCACGTCGGCCTACCTGCTTCTCCATCTCCTCGCTGGTATTGAATCTCGCCTTCCCAACTTTTCGCTGCTACTTGTTATTGCTAAAAACTCCACATCTGTCAGATCTCCATTCTACCAGTTTTTCGCCTTCCCAAGTTTTTCACCGATATTGATCTCCATTCTAAGTTTCCGCTGCTTCTTCATCTATGGGTTTTGGATATGTTCCTTTCCGCACCTTTTTCTCACCTTTTTTATAATTGCATGTGATGCTCCTTTACTCTTCCATTGCATGAACAAGGTTACAATTAACAGGCAAGTTAATTGTGAGAAGAAGACGTTATTGTCTTTGTTTTGCTTCTGTTGTACCAAACTCATAAGAGGTATTTGAATATTGCTCTTTCTTATTGGCTCATAACATGAATATTCCTCTTCTAAGTATAATATGATAGAAGAATATTGCTTATGTTGTTTTCTATCAATGATTACCTTATTATTAGCAATGCAGCACCTTATTATATTGTCCCTTATTATTAGCATTGCCAGTGCCTTATTATATTTTCCTACTGAGACAACCTTAAATTTCAGGACATTATGAAGGCACTGTTTATTTCTGCACTAATTGTCCTCTTGTTCTTTTGACAATTGTTATCCACAAGAAAAACACTCAGCTGCTAACCAAATTATTTGATTAGGTATTAGAAACCTTCAGTCTTTTATTGTAATGGTAAGAATACTGGATAAGCAGTTGGAGCATAGCAGAAAAGAAGACAAGTGCTAGAACTTTTGCTTTTTAAACTTCATTTGTTGGTAGAAAAAATATGAGATTTTCTTACTCTATGTTAAACAGTGGAAGATTATTAAATGAAGGAAAGAAAAGAAAGTTGATATTAGACATTCATGAAAAGCTGTTAAGACATTAAGAAAATTGATAGTAGACAATCACGAAAACCTGTTAAAACATTTGCCTCTCGTACAACGGTGTACAACGGTACAAGTTACCTTTTACCTGCTTAGTTGCACTGCCATTCTCCTTTGCCATATTAAGTTGATTTTAGATATAGCCAGGGGAATGTCCATGTCAATAAAGCATCTATCTTAAAATAATCCGTTGGTCCAGGAACTCTATCCAGGTTGTCAAAGTCATTCGAAGCTTTCCTTCATTATCCAATTATTCCTCATTAAATGTGTTGGGAAGTGGTCTAATAAATCATTTACAATGTTGCTTGAGTTACTGAGAGAAGTACTTCCAGAAGGTGATACAATGCCAAATTCTTACTATGAAACCAAGAAGTACATTAGAGAGTTGGGCCTTAGTTATGAGAAAATTGATGCTTGTCCCAACGATTGTATGTTATATTGGAAAGACCATGCCGATGACTCTGAATGCTGCACTTGTGGTGAATCGAGATGAAAAAAGAACTTAGATGGTCAAAAAAAGACGTCGAAGTCCAAATCTCAAAATGTGTTGCAAAAAGTCTTGTGCTATTTTCCACTTAAACAACGACTTCAACGGTTGTTTATGTCATCTAAAATTGTGTCCTTCATGAGGTGGCATGAGGAGTCCCGCACTAAAGATACACTTCTAAGGCATCCAGCAGACTCTCCGGCTTGGAAGAATTTCGATCATCTAAATGGTCATTTTGCGTCAGATCCTTGTAATGTTATGCTCGGCTTAGCTGCTGATGGATTTAACCCATTCAGGACATTAAGTGTTGTACATAGTACATGGCCGGTTGTCTTAACACCGTATAATCTACCGCCATGGATGTGCATGAAACAATCTTATATGTTTCTGACATTACTGATTCCTGGACCTTCAGCCCCAGGAAATGATATTGACATCTATCTCCAACCCCTAATTGAGGAATTGAAAGATCTTTGGGAGAATGGTGTGGAAACTTACGATGTGTCTAAAAAGGAAAATTTTAATATGCGGGCTACGGTTTCATGGACTATAAGTGATATTCCTGGCTATGCTAATCTGTCAGGCTGGAGTACTAAAGGCCAATTTGCATGTCCTTCTTGTCATAAGTATACTAACTCTAAATGGCTGAAACATGGTAGAAAATTTTGTTATATGGGTCACCGACGTTTCTTGCCGCATGGCCATGTGTTTCGGTGCCAGAAAAGATCTTTTGACAATAATCAAGACTTCAGGGTTGCGCCCAGACCACTTTCTGGGTCAGAAGTTTTGAATGAATTAGAAGGACATGATATTACATATGGCAAAAAGTCTACAAAATTGCCGCTGCCGCATGGTTGGAAGAAGAGAAGCATTTTTTTTTAGTTGCCATACAGGAAAGATAATCTTTTGCGTCACAATCTTGAAGTTATGCATATCGAGAAAAATGTTTGTGACAACATACTTGGGACCTTATTAAATATTGGCATCAAGTCAAGAGATAATCTTAATGCTCGTCGGGACTTGCAACTGATAGGTATAAGGCAAGAGCTTCATCCAATCGAGCAAGGCCATCACAGGACTTATATCCCCCCAATAAGGTTCACATTGGATAAGAATCAAAAGAAAATTATATTCAGGATACTAAAAAAGGTTAAGGTTCCAGATGGCTATGCTGCTAACATATCAAGATGTGTAGATATGAAGCAACTCAAAATCTCTAGTCTGAAAAGTCACGATTGTCATATTCTAATGCATCAATTGGTCCCATTAGCGATCAAAAAAGTGTTGCCGAAGGAAATCAGTATTCCCATACTTGAGTTAAGTTCATTCTTCAGGCAGTTGTGTTCAAAAGTTTGTCGGGTACAGGACCTTGATCAATTGGAAAGAAGAGTTGCATTGACACTCTGCCAGTTGGAACGAAATTTTCCCCCATCATTTTTTGACGTGATGCTTCATTTGGTTATACATTTAGCAGCAGAGGTGAAAATGGGCGGGCCAGTCCAATATCGTTGGATGTATTTTGTTGAAAGGTACATAGAAGTTATTTGATTTTCTTTTATAGACCACATAAGTCCTCACTTTTATTTAAAAATAATTAAAATAAATTTGTAGGTTCTTACTTACTTTGAAGAGCTACATGCGAAATAGAAGTCAGCCGGAAGAATCTATAGCTGAGGGCTACATAGCTGAAGAGTGCGCAACATTTTGCTCGATATATTTTGATACTATTGAGACAAAACTTAATCGTTGAGCGAGGAATGATGATGAATGTGGGGCTGACCCGACAGTTTCCTCTAGTATTTTTCCAAGGATTGGTCGAGCACTAGATGAAGGGGAATTTTTCACAATGGATAACGATATGTTATCTAAGGCACATCAATATATATTAAATAACTGTGATGAGGTGAAGCCTTTCATCGAGTACGTTCTAATATAATATCTAGCGCTACAAAATTCATTTATGGAATGAATCATTTTTGCAACTTACTGTAGTACTATTATTTGCAGGAGACATCTTTCTCTAATGAACTGCCTATATCCTTGTGCTTCTCCTCGTTTCATCAAAAATAAACATAATGAAAAATTTCCTAGTTGGTTTGCAGAAGAAGTAAGTTATCCCCCAAAGATTTATTCATGTTGGGATTAATATTAAGAATTTTTTGTTCTTATAGAAAAAACAATTCAGCAATATATTTAATTTGTAGGTTTACCGGGAAGATAATGCTCATGAATTTGCTATTGATGAGGACTTAAAAGTTCTATCCTATTTTCCGAACAATGTTGCCAGAAGGTTTCAGGGTTTCTTAATAAATGGTTATGAATTTCACACCAAAAGTCTCGAAGAAAGAAGAAAGCGACAAAATAGTGGCGTAATGGCAACAACAATAACACAAAGCTTTGCTAGTGCAATGGATAAGAATCCCATTGATGGTGATGTTAACTATTACGGTGTCATACAAGATATTATTGAGGTTGATTATTGGGTGGATAAAAAGATTGTGTTGTTCGGATGTGATTGGGTGTCCAATGGCAGAGGATTAAAACATGATGAACTTGGGTTTACATTAGTAAATTTTTCCAAGAGAATGAGAGATGATGAACCATTTATAATGACATCTCAAGCGGAACAAGTATTTTACGTTGAAGATCCCACAGATGAAGGTTGGCATGTTATGGTAAAAACAATACCAAGGGATTATTATAATATGAAGGGCGAAGTATTAGGAGATAATGAAGATCCAATTTTAGAAAGTCAAGTACACATTAGTGGAGTTTTTGACAATATTTTGCAGAGCGACAATGATAATGTCCCTTGGATTAGCACTGACATTAATGGGGTAGTTATAGATGAAGCGTTAGGTACTGTCATGGGTGAGCAAGCTGACGAAGATTATGATGGGGTCAATACTTACCTCGCCTGATGACGTCCCATGATATCTCATTTACTACAATTAAATAGCATATTTCAAAAATTTTGGGTATTATTTCTTTCCTTTTATTTTTGAGATAAGCTGAGTTTTTCTAGCATGATGATTTATTTTTTTATGCAATGTGTAGGACATTATCATTTTTTTTATGCAATCAGGTATGATGCTTTTTTATTGAAGTGAAACTGTAAAAGTTTTTACAAAGCATTATTTATCTCTTATTTTCCCTACTTTCTCTCTCTCTCTCTCTCTCTCTCTCTCTCTCTTCCATTCATCATGTCTCATCTCCAGTTTGTTGCAAGCTTCACTACCTTTATAGAGTGGCTTACTTTCCTTACTGCCCAAGCCAACTTTGATCAAAACCAGCTAATCATAAAGGAGAGCAAAACAAATTTATGAACCAGAGAGAAAGAATCAGAGTTGCCACAACATTGCAGTAATTAATTACAAGAGATAGGAATATTGAATTTTTTACAATTTAAAAAAAAAACTACATAAAATTAGAAGCTAGAGCAAGATATTTGACTTTCTAATAATTAATAATTTCTTGATTTTAGTTAGTATTTTATCAACAATTTGGTAGACTATACAGTCTAATTCAGATGTGGTGTACTCCTCGCAAGACTACTCTCTTGAAAAATTATCCTCATGGAGGATTTAGTTCTCAACGGCGTGGTGTACTTCCATCGTCACTCCAGGCTAAGCCTCCCCAAAATTTGAAATCTCAATTTGCTCCAGCTTCTGCGAGCAAATCTCAACATGGTCCAAGCCCGCTTGCTAATGTTGATCCTCCATGTTCTAACTCTTCTTCTGATGCTAGATCTCGAGCTGACCCCACACATGTAGATGTGTCCACACCCGGTAAGTATAGCTCTTATTAGTCAAATATTATTTTTTTGAGTGTAAAGATTTGTATCTATTTTACTTCCATCCTGACATGTTATTCTTTTCCAGGCTGCAAATTTACAAGTGCCAGGCATCAACAGTTTTTGGAAAGCAAACCATTACTTATGCTTTGTCTATAAATAAATTCATGTGATTGCTGTAGAGATATGTAATTACAGAATAAATCAAATATACTCATTTTATTTTTATATCTAGTGCTATCATTTACCCATAGTTGTTTTGTCTCCAATGCAGCTTATTTATCTTTCTTAAGCATGAAGTTGAGTAAAAATATGTGCATAATATGTTCATTCTGTTCTATTCTTATCAAGTGATGATCATTTTGTACATGATCATTCTGTTCTATTCTTATCAACAGCTTATTTTTCTTATTCATGTACATGATGATCATTCTATTCTATTCTTATCAAGTAATGAATCATAATATGTGCTTCACCTAGACACTAACTAAGGTTGTTCTTTGCAGTTGAGACTATGTTGATTAACCACAGGATCTTCTAACTCTTCTCCTTATTTGCATTTTTTTGTTGACATGTATGTATGATAACTAAAGCAAAGAAGAGGAAAAGAGGGCCAACAACATGCAAGGATATTTGGGGGCAACCTAAAGGTGTTCGAACTCATGTTTTTCTCAATGATAAGGGACAATCGATTGGTCCAACTGCAAAAAAGTTGACTCAATTTTTAGGCGCGATGGTTAGAATTGGGGCATATGCACCTCTCAACTATAGTGACTGGAGGCTCATGCCAGACCATTTTAAAGTTAACATGTGGAAGATGATCTAGGTAAAAATTGATATATGGTGGAATGCTATTAATACAGTGGCTAATGTTGTCTCAAATTAAATTGTTTTTCTTTCTTACCATATTTATAACTTGATTTTCCTATTGTAGGAAAAGTTTGATATCGAGATACTAGCAAAAAGCTGGGTCATGAAGTCATTAGACAAAAAGTGGAGAGCCTTTAAGTCAAAAGTGAAGAAATTGTGGGAAAAGGGGGAGCGTGACTCCAGAATTATTGATGATCAATTTAATTGGCTCAAAACCTTTTGGGAGTCTGAGAAATCAGCGGTTGTACTTGTATTCATTTTTATCAAGTAATAGTTTACTTATATTCTTACAATTAATTAACATGCTATATTTCTTTTCATATTTCAACAACGAGAAGAAGTGGGTAGAGAAAATAGCAAGAAGAAGTCATCACATGCTGCAGGAACAAAATTTTTTGCTGTTATACTGGAAGAAATGGTCTAATATTATTTTGTATTTATATTAATATTTAATTCTAGAAGTATACAGAGAGCTCTATTTTAGAAGTAAACAGAGAGCTGTATTCTAGAAGTAAGCAAACCTTTAAGAGTTTTGCTATTTTTTATGGGTAAACAGAGAGTTGCTAACCCCGATGGAGCATCACCAACTCCAACCCAAGTGTACATTAAAGTGCATACTAGAAGGGATGGCAATCCACTTAATGAAGAGTCTGCAGCAAACATTGTATCAGATTTATATTTTATTTATATTTAATTCTAATATTCGGTCTAAAATAGAGACATTATTTTATAGATATATTACTTGAAGCCTTACTTATTATTTATTTCTTGTGTTTCATTTGTGAATGTAGAAAAAATTGAAAGATGCTATTCATATTCAAGGAAAGGATGATAAACCTGCGGCAGATGACATATTTGCTCGAACTTTGGGAGAAGATAAGGGTTCATATGTGAGCACTTATGGCTTAGGCCCATCTGCTTCAGATTTGTGGGGTCCGAAACAACGTCGGTTTTCTTTAATGAAGATGGCCTTAGAGAGCAAAAAACTATCAGAAGAAATAGTGCACAAATTGGAGGAAGAAATGAGCCAAATGAAAGTTAAGATGGACATGCTAACATCATTTATTCAAACCAAGTGCTCAGATATGAACTTAGATCATTTGGAAAACACGGCGAATGAGGTAATTTATGATACTTGTGTTCATTCAACAAATTAGAATTGTGTTGTTCATTCAACAAATTAGAATGCAACACCTTCATAAGATGACCAACTTATAACAATATATATCAGGTTCATGTAACTTCTACAACTCCTGTAACATCTACAACTCCTACCGATTCACCACGAGCTGATCACCAATGCCAACTTCACTCGGTATGGTACAATTTTTAATTGTTTGTATAAGTGTTTGTAAATTATTAAATGTAAAACTACTAATTCATTTCATGCAGGAACAAATCTTGAATGAGGAGAACAACAATTTGAGTTGCTATGTGGATCAGGTAAATAGTTTAGGTAGTGATTGTTTTTTCATTATAATTTTATTTTCAATTATGAAAAGTTAAGAAAGTATTATTATTATTTTCAGTTATGCAGGAACCACAATGATGATTTTGACATTTTTAATCAAGTAAGTATTATTATTATTATTCTTACTATAAATGCACTTATAATACATTTTTAATTTTTTTTACCATTGTTACTTTATTTAGTTGGATGAGGGAAGTCGTGCAATGATTCAGAAGCTCTTACCGCAGCTGCAAGTTGGAAAATATCAAGACAACCGATCCAAGACTGTAGGATGAATTGCATTGCCTTAGTCATTTTATGATTTATCTAAAATGAATCTATATGAATGTAGATAATTTTATAGTTAATTGAAGGAGTAAATGTTGTGATAGGATGAAGATACTATTTTCCTAGTTAGTCTTGTGCATCCTAGAGATCTTGCGGCAAGAGGAACATTAATCACTAAGGATCCATCAGCTACAGTGACAGGCCAATCGTTAGGAAATGGTTATTCAGCAATATCTGTGGAAGTTGCAATGAGGAACGGTGAACCCATAGTTCGACCCTATGACAACTATAGTACAATTGGAGATGTGATTGGAAGAACTATTGCATGGCCCTCTTGTTTTGTAAGTTACATATCTTTTATATGCAACATATGGAATGTAAAACTTGATGGCTAGCTGGGGTATATACTCCTTTAGGATGATTTAATTTATTTAGTACATTTTGCAAAAGCATCTTAGACATGAAAGAATATCTTATCATTAATTACATCTTAAAAATCACCTACTTTTGTTTATAACCATGGAAGGTAATTTTCTATTTCCTTATTTTAGTATAAAATTAAATGTTAGTTTATTTTCATAGGTTTTAGAATTATGATAGCTTTGTTTGGGCATAAATTTTTTTGTTAGTTTCATGGTTCATGTTAGAGTGTCCTAATCTGTAGCCTCATGGAGTACTTTTTTTTATTTCCTTATTAGTTCACTATAATAGAAAATTATAACAGAATTAGAATTATGATTTCACCTACTTTTTTTTTTGTTAGTTTCATGGTTCATGTTGATATATGTTTGAAATTAGAGTCATATCATCTTGTTGAAGTTTTTGTTTCTAGTAAAGTTTTATTTGTGGCTGATCGATGTCTCTTTCTCGGCACTATAACATAATTTTTCTCCAATAGTAGACTACAATTAAAGTTTTGTTTTTGTTTCTACTTAATATTTTGTTTCATGGCACTCCCAAAATCAGGTTATTGGTTGAAGATATGGGAAGAGAAATCAGTGAGGTATAGCAGATTATGGGGGGTGACTCTTCCGCTTTTGCATTATATAGCAGATTTAATTTCTAGAGTTCTTTTGGCATATATACTACAAAGAAGTGATTGGAGTATATATCGACAAAAGCTCTTTAAACAAAGAATATACATCAACTATATATAGCCTGGTTTCTGGCTCTTATTGATTGTGTTATCTTTCTCTTCTCAATGTCTTCTTCTATTTCTAGTTGAAGTGTTCAGGTGCTTTTTCATCGCGCAGTAGAGGAGTGAGATTGTGTTCTTCATAGCAGTAAATAACTTCTTTTACTATTCTTGATGTATATTGCTAGCCATCAGTGCGTAGTATGAATACGAGATCTGGCTAGTGGGTGTCTAGACTGCGTTTTTCTGTTATGAAGAACTCTATATGACATAGCCAGAGGACTTTGTATCCTCGGTTGGACCGAGTAAGGTATGCGAGTTGCAGATGTCCATTTATTGACTACAGCTAGTATCGAAGAGTTGAAATATCTATTTTGATGAGATAGTCAAAAGGGTTTTGATTTTATCAAAAATGTGGATGAACCTTGTGTAGACAATGTGTTTAGTGGGAGTGTAGTCATATTGAATGACATACTCATGGGAAAAGCGTTCTCATGCTCTAGTTAATTCCCATATTGATTCTCTATGGTACATCTGGGAAAGGCCTCCTATATGTTTGAGATTAGGATCTATGTGGATAGGTTTGAAAAGGATACCTCATTACCCCAGCCCATGTACGTTGATATAGTATTAAAAGAGTTTTAGCATCAAAGGCACTAAAAGAGGTTACTTGTCTAAGATTCATTGCATCAGTCTTTCTAAGATGATGTCTGCTAAGACACCTAAGGAGAGAGAAAAAATGAGATAGATCTATTATGCTTCGGTAGTGGGATCCATCATTCGATGCTTTGCACTTAGCTTGTTATTGATTATACCTTAGAGGTATCCAGTATATTTCGAGCAAAACCATGGAGAATAACATTGAAAAGCAATGTAGAACTCTCTCGAGTACTTAAGAAGGATGAGAGACATTTTATACACGACAAAGAAACCATATGATGGTATAAGGATACCTTTAATGGTGGTGCAGTAAGAAGGAAAGTATTCCTAGCTAGGTATTGTAACCGGTAAGGTGACTAAGTCTTTGTGCTTTGCTACTTACTCTGCCTCTTATGATAGGATCGGATAAAGGAGTTTTTCATTCAATGGGAGTTGTTCCTGAGGTTGCCAGTTCCGCACCGGTATTGTGTGACAATACTAGGAGTGTTGCTCAAAGTTAAGGAACTAAGATCCCATGAAGATTATTGCTTTTCTTAAAAGGAGATATCACCTCATCGTTGGAAAGAGGTGATGACTGAAAGACATTGATGTAGATTAAACTTATTATCACTGTAGCAGATTCGATCACCACTGAAATTTGGTATACAGATGCTAGGATGATTAGCTAAAGTGCAAGTGGGAGATTCAAAGGAATAGTGCCCTTGAGCCAATCACATGTCGATGTGTTTAGGGACTATTCATGGGTAATCAACTTAATGAGATAACTTTTTGATCATATGCTGCATCTTTATTCATAAATATTGTGACGAACCCCATGAACCCGGGCAAATGATTCCAAGGCCATGATGAGATTATGCCAGTGAGACTTGGAATCCATATGCCCATGTTCTAGATGTTCCTAGTCGTAGGATCACCAATTAGGGGATTAGTGATTTTGGATAGGCTAGCGCACTTGGTACATGCCCTATACGATAGGGGCAGCTGATCTCATAGTTACCTATGAGCCTTCCTTAATGTAGTGCAGGTGCTCATTAGGGAATGAGTTCACTTAACAAACCTGCATGAGGAACACAAAATGGAATCCATACATGAGTTTCAATAGGATGTTCCTCGTGTGATAGTAGGTGCAAGCAGTCATTGGACCTAAGGTTATCATGGTTACCTTGTGAGTGATGACCCATTGCTTTGGTTCTATCCCTACATGGACCTAAGCGTCATGTGCCGGGTATTACTGGGCATGGGGAAGCATTCATGGAGGTAGGTGAGCAACCAACATGGAATCAGTTACTCCTAATAAGAGGAGATAATGTCCTATGTGTCCCTATAAGTACCGACTCGGGAATCTCTGGCCAAAGTAGACATGAAGGTCAGGAAGACGTTTCTGACATTTCATAATTGAGACGACATCTTGGTGGGTGGAATACATATGAATTGGTATTAGTGTTTGACACTTCTTCCATACCCCAATCGTATTCAAGAAATTGTAATTGAGTGACTTAGTTGCACGGTAACTAATCACCAAAGGGTGTTGCTAGATTGAACCTCACACTATCGTGGTAGTCATGATATGTTGCTAGACAATAATCTTGACTTGCGAGTGGAGTCTCTCACGACTACACTAAAAGGGTTTAGTGGTCGCTCGTAAGATTCGAATAGAAGTTGTTCTATAGGATCCAACTCTCCGTTATGCACAACTCACTACTGGCTTAGTGTGGGGCCCAATGGCGCACACATGACAGGTTAACCTCGTAACGGACCTTATGAGGTAAAGTCCGAATGCAGCCCTATATGTAGGCGAAATGGCGACACTAGAGGGGGGGTGAATTGTGTGTTTACTAAATAATTAGCCTAAATTCGATTTTAATCATTTCTTGATCAGTTTAGATAATTTGCAATTTAATGATTGGGTGCGAAAGCAGTAAATAATTAAGCAATTAAAAACAAACAATAACGCAATGCAAACACGTTAATTTATAGTGGTTCAGCCCCAATGCCTACTCCACTACCTAAGCACCCTGATTAGGATTTCCAAACTAGCTTTACTAGATTAATACTCGTTTCCCTTACATAGAGGACTTTGACTCGAAGAGTCTCACTCTCGACCTAAGATACTTCCACACCTGGAAGTCTCGACCTTCTTATCGAGAGCACTCTTCCACCTCAACCCTAAGGGACAACTTGACTAATCCTAGTAACAACTAATTTTACATAAGTGGCTTTACACCTAACACCAAGTAACCACTTATACCCACATGACCTAACAGCCTAGGTCTTACAAACTCAACTTCAAAGAAACGATAAATTAACAGTTAAAAATACAAGTGAAAAGAGCTTAAGATAAAACCAAGATTATCTACTATTTTCCAAGCCTTGTAGCCTCCAACTCGCTAGTGAATGTGCTTTGAGTCGAAGCAGAGTTGAGCAGTAGTTGGCGCTTGAAGACGAACTCGACAAAAGAACAGAGCGCGCTGCAATCGATCTTTGGAAGGCTTAAATCCCTTCTTAAATGCTCAATAAAATCTGTAAGATTAAGGCACGAAGTTTAAAAGAAGTAGATGAAGGTATATTTATACCCTCACGAAGAAACGATAGCTCAACGGATAGTTTTCTATCCATTGCAGGCCGCCGATTGATTGGCCGATCGATCGGCCAATCGATCGGTCATTCGATCAACGCTTTTTCTCTCTGGTACTGCATTCAGTCGACCAGTCGGTCGACCGACGCAAGATTCTTTGATCTCGCATTCAGTCAACCAGTCGGTCGACCGACGCGATCTTGCGTCTTCAGCAAACGTAGGTCGGTCGACCAATAGAGCTACTGCCCATTTTGGGCTTTGATCGGTCGACTGAAGCAGCTGCTGTCTATTTTCGGCATTGTTCGATCGACCTAATTGATGTGGAACCTGAAATATGTTCTCAATGAAATCATTAGCCCCATGTTTGTTATCATCAAAACCGAGATTAAGACCGAGGTTGAAAACCTAAAGCCAACACTATATGTCTACTAGCATCGACATGCTGCAACTCGATCACGGATCTTTGAGCTCGTCCAATGCAACTTTGGTGCACACGTTGATCTTCGAGAAATTCCACGATGAACCCGAGTGCGATGATGAATGTCCTTCTGATTTCTAATTTCTTCTGATATTTTTGATCGAGGACATAGAACGCTGATGGATAAGGAACCTGAAATATATTCTCAATGAAATCATTAGTCCCATGTTTGTTATCATCAAAACCGAGATTAAGACTAAGGTTGAAAACCTAAAGCAAACATTATATGTCTACTAGCATGGACATGCTACAACTCGATCACGGATCTCGTTTACGGACATGATAGGAAAGATGTTTCCTATAGGAACGAATGCACAAGAAAGAAGTTCCTCAGTAATCCTAAATTGTAGGGCATCCCTTAATTGTAGGGATTGGCATATGATAATAATTTATGTCGTTGATTAAATTTAATTATGAATTAAATATTTAATCAACTACTTGACCAAGAATGTATTTAATTATGAATTAAATATAATATGATTTTGAATCAAATATACATGGTAGGAGAATTAGTTTCTAACCATGAGCCTAACAAATTAATTGGGAATTAATTTATTTGGATAAATCCTAATTAATAAGAATTTGATTTATGGAGATAACTCATAAAATTAATAGATATATGATTTATGAGGATAAATCATAATTCTATTAATTAATAGAAAATCAAATTATTTAGATAAATCTCTTTCCTATTGTTTAGGGGATTGGTTTATTTAGATAATTATCATTCTTGTTTATAGGCTCTTAATTTATGGAGATAAATTAAAATTTATATTTAATTAGATTTAATTAATTTTTAATTAATTATGAAGCCAATAAAATATAAATTATTTTTGGAGGCAAACCCAAGAACTTTGAATTCTAGGGAGAGAGTTTTTAGGAGGCCAGGTCTACTCTTGTAGCCGCCCCTACTCTCTATATATAGTGGCCGAACACCCCATAGGGAGGAGTTGGTTAATTAGTTCTTCATCTTCTTGAAGAAGATTAAGGATTTGATTCTTTAGAGGCTTATTGAAGAGAAAGGCTCCAAAGAACTCCTCCTCCTCCCCATTGGTGGCCGACCATCTACATCCTCCTTCCCCGGTTATCGCGAAGCCAACTTGAAGGTGTTCTCTTCTTGGTTGTGCCACAATCTTCATCTTCTTGGAGGAGTCCACGAGGACAGCGAGATATCTTCACCTCTTCTCTTTTGTTCCGATATTTTGTCATCCTCTCTCCTCTCCTCTATGGTGTCTGGTTCTTGGTGGAAGGGCTGGCATTGCCTTGGTGGATTTTGGGATTGATAAAGCTTATCCGTTGAGCCACAACGAGCCCCGGTGTTCGCTGCCCATACTATTGTGAGGTACTTGGTGTGGACTATTGTTGGAGGACGTGCACGTGTGTGTCTCAAAATGGGGATAGGATCTGCCATACATTCTTGGTTTGAGGTTTATCATGTCCTTCTTCTGCGATGTTGAATTCCTTATTATTGCTAAAGTAGATCGCTATTTTCGGGATGGTTTGAATTTTCCGCTACGTTTTCGAATCCCACCCCAACAAGAGGGGGGTGAATAGTATGTTAGATAAACTTTTTGCCTAATTTTGGTTTTATCGAATTCAATCGTTTCTTATAACTTCGGCAATACACTAATTCGAATAGCAAGTGGAAGCAATAAATAAGACAATTAAACATAACCAAGAAAGCAATGTGCTGAAATAAGTAAATATAGAAATTAAGACGCAATCATAATAGGCAATGTAAACACGATCGATTTATAGTGGTTCGGCCCCAATGCCTACTCCACTACCTAAGCACACCGCTTAGGATTTCCAAACTAGTTATACTTGATTAATTAGTTTCCTTACAAAGAGGAATTTACACCGGAGAGTCTCCGCTCTCAAACTGAAGGCACTTGGTACATGCCCTATACGATAAAGGTAGCTGATCTCATAGTTACCTATGAGCCTTCCTTAATGTAGTGCAGGTGCTCATTAGGGAATGAGTTCACTTAACAAACCTGCATGAGGAACACAAAATGGAATCCATACATGAGTTTCAGTAGGATGTTCCTCGTGTGATAGTAGGTGCAAGTAGTCATTGGACCTAAGGTTATCATGGTTACCTTGTGAGTGATGACCCATTGCTTTGGTTCTATCCCTACATGGACCTAAGCGTCATGTGCCGGGTATTACTGGGCATGGGGAAGCATTCATGGAGGAAGGTGAGCAACCAACATGGAATCAGTTACTCCTAATAAGAGGAGATAATGTCCTATGTGTCCCTATAAGTACCGACTCGGGAATCTCTGGCCAAAGTAGACATAAAGGTCAGGAAGACGTTTCTGACATTTCATAATTGAGACGACATCTTGGTGGGTGGAATACATATGAATTGGTATTAGTGTTTGACACTTCTTCCATACCCCAATCGTATTCAAGAAATTTTAATTGAGTGACTTAGTTGCACGGTAACTAATCACCAAAGGGTGTTGCTAGATTGAACCTCACACTATCGTGGTAGTCATGATACGTTGCTAGACAATAATCTTGACTTGCGAGTGGAGTCTCTCACGACTACACTAAAGGGGTTTAGTGATCGCTCGTAAGAATCGAATAGAAGTTGTTCTATAGGATCCAACTCTCCGTTATGCACAACTCACTACTGGCTTAGTGTGGGGCCCAATGGCGCACACACGACAGGTTAACCTCGTAACGGACCTTATGAGGTAAAGTCCGAATGCGGCCCTATATGTAGGCGAAATGGCGACACTAGAGGGGGGGTGAATATTGTGTTTACTAAATAATTAGCCTAAATTCGATTTTAATCATTTCTTGATCAGTTTAGATAATTTGTAATTTAATGATTGGGTGCGAAAGCAGTAAATAATTAAGCAATTAAAAACAAACAATAACGCAATTCAAACACGTTAATTTATAGTGGTTCAGCCCCAATGCCTACTCCACTACCTAAGCACCCCGATTAGGATTTCCAAACTAGCTTTACTAGATTAATACTCGTTTCCCTTACACAGAGGACTTTGACTCGAAGAGTCTCACTCTCAACCTAAGGTACTTCCACACCTGAAAGTCTCGACCTTCTTATCGAGAGCACTCTTCCACCTCAACCCTAAGGGACAACTTGACTAATCCTAGTAACAACTAATTTTACATAAGTGGCTTTACACCTAACACTAAGTAACCACTTATACCCACATGACCTAACAGCCTAGGTCTTACAAACTCAACTTCAAAAAAACTATAAATTAATAGTTAAAAATACAAGTGAAAAGAGCTTAAGATAAAACCAAGATTATCTACTATTTTCCAAGCCTTGTAGCCTCCAACTCGCTAGTGAATGTGCTTTGAGTCGAAGCAGAGTTGAGCAGTAGTTGGCGCTTGAAGACGAACTAGACAGAAGAACAGAGCGCGCTGCAATCGATCTTTGGAAGGCTTAAATCCCTTCTTAAATGCTCAATAAAATCTGTAAGATTAAGGGAAGAAGTTTAAAAGAAGTAGATGAAGGTATATTTATACCCTCACGAAGAAATGATAGCTCAACGGATAGTTTTCTATCCATTGCAGGCCGCCGGTCGATTGGTCGATCGATCGGTCATTCGATCAACGCTTTTTCTCTCTGGTACTGCATTCAGTCGACCATCGGTTGACCGACGCAAGATTCTTCGATCTCGCATTCAGTCAACCAGTCGGTCGACCGACGCGATCTTGCGTCTTCATCAAACGTAGGTCGGTCGACTGGTTGGTCGACCGATAGAGCTACTGCCCATTTTGGGCTTTGATCGGTCGACTGAAGCAGCTGCTGTCTCTTCTCGGCATTGTTTGATCGATCGACCGGTCGACCGAAATGGCTGGTGCCATTTTCCTTACCCTATTCGATCAACCGCCCGGTCGACCGAATTTAGGTTGAATTTTATTTTTTAGCCGATTTTCTTCCGCGCTTTGTTTTTGGGTTCCAGCTTTCTACAAGCATCATCTTGGAGAGCTTTCCATGTGATCTTTGAGCTCGTCCCATGCGACTTTGGTGCACATGTTGATCTTCAAGAAATTCTGTGATGAACCCGAGCACGACGATCAATGTCCTTCCAATTTTTGATTTCTTTCTATATTTTTAATCGAGGACATTGAACCCTAATTGATATGGAACCTGAAATATGTTCTCAATGAAATCATTAGTCCCATGTTTGTTATCATCAAAACCGAGATTAAGACCGAGGTTAAAAACCTAAATCCAACACTATATGTCTACTAGCATAGACATGCTGCAACTCGATCACGGATCTTTGAGCTCGTCCAATGCGACTTTGGTGCACACGTTGATCTTCGAGAAATTCCACGATGAACCCGAGTGCGACGATCAATGTCCTTCCGATTTCTGATTTCTTCTGATATTTTCGATCGAGGACATAGAACGCTGATGGATAAGGAACCTGAAATATATTCTCAATGAAATCATTAGTCTCATGTTTGTTATCATCAAAACCGAGATTAAGACTAAGGTTGAAAACCTAAAGCCAACATTATATGTCTACTAGCATGGACATGCTGCAACTCGATCACGGATCTCATTTACGGACATGATAGGAAAGATGTTTCCTATAGGAACGAATGCACAAGAAAGAAGTTTCTCAGTAATCCTAAATTGTATGGCATCCCTAAATTGTAGGGATTGGCATATGATAATAATTTATGTCGTTGATTAAATTTAATTATGAATTAAATATTTAATCAACTACTTGACCAAGAATGTATTTAATTATGAATTAAATATAATATGATTTTGAATTAAATATACATGGTAGGAGAATTAGTTTCTAACCATGAGCCTAACAAATTAATTGGGAATTAATTTATTTGGATAAATCCTAATTAATAAGAATTTGATTTATGGAGATAACTCATAAAATTAATAGATATATGATTTATGAGGATAAATCATAATTCTTTTAATTAATAGAAAATCAAATTATTTAGATAAATCTCTTTCCTATTGTTTAGGGGATTGGTTTATTTAGATAATTATCATTCTTGTTTATAGGCTCTTAATTTATGGAGATAAATTAAAATTTATATTTACTTAGATTTAATTAATTTTTAATTAATTATGAAGCCAATAAAATATAAATTATTTTTGGAGGCAAACCCAAGAACTTTGAATTCTAGGGAGAGAGTTTTTAGGAGGCCATGTCTACTCTTGTAGCCGCCCCTACTCTCTATATATAGTGGCCGAACACCCCATAGGGAGGAGTTGGTTAATTAGTTCTTCATCTTCTTGGTGAAGATTAAGGATTTGATTCTTTAGAGGCTTATTGAAGAGAAAGGCTCCAAAGAACTCCTCCTCCTCCCCATTGGTGGCCGACCATCTACATCCTCCTTCCCCGGTTATCGCGAAGCCAACTTGAAGGTGTTCTCTTCTTGGTTGTGCCACAATCTTCATCTTCTTGGAGGAGTCCACGAGGACAGCGAGATATCTTCACCTCTTCTCTTTTGTTCCGATATTTTGTCATCCTCTCTCCTCTCCTCTTTGGTGCCTGGTTCTTGGTGGAAGGGCTGGCATTGCCTTGGTGGATTTTGGGATTGATAAAGCTTCTCTGTTGAGCCACAACGAGCCCCGGTGTTCGCTGCCCGTACTATTGTGAGGTACTTGGTGTGGACTATTGTTGGAGGATGTGCACGTGTGTGTCTCAAAATGGGGATAGGATCTGCCATACATTCTTGGTTTGAGGTTTATCATCTCCTTCTTCTGCGATGTTGAATTCCTTATTATTGCTAAAGTAGATCGCTATTTTCGGGATGGTTTGAATTTTCCGCTACGTTTTCGAATCCCACCCCAACAAGAGGGGGGTGAATAGTATGTTAGATAAACTTTTTGCCTAATTTTGGTTTTATCGAATTCAATCGTTTCTTATAACTTCGGCAATACACTAATTCGAATAGCATGTGGAAGCAATAAATAAGACAATTAAACATAACCATGAAAGCAATGTGCTGAAATAAGTAAATATAGAAATTAAGACGCAATCATAATAGGCAATGTAAACACGATCGATTTATAGTGGTTCGGCCCCAATGCCTACTCCACTACATAAGCACACTGCTTAGGATTTCCAAACTAGTTATACTTGATTAATTAGTTTCCTTACAAAGAGGAATTTACACCGGAGAGTCTCTGCTCTCAAACTGAAGGCACTTCCACACCCGAAAGTATCTTGCCTTCCTATCAAGAGCACTCTCCTACCTCAACCTAAGGACAACTCAACTAATCCTAGTCAACTACGTTTACACCGGTGGATTTAAGTCTTAACACCAAGGCAACCACCAACTCAATCAAACTAGCACTCTAGGTTTACACACTCAAGAAATACAATGAAATTAACAATAAAATACAACACTACATGGAGCAATAAATCAAAAAACAAATACTTAGCTCCAAAAGAAACTCCCTAGTCCTCTTGATGCCCAAAGATGATGAATTGATGAAGCTTGAAGGCAAGATCAAGAATGTGTGGATCAAGGCTAGGGTTTTTGCAAGATTGGCTCAATGAAAGCTTAGAAGATGTAAAAGATGTCTCATATAGGCTCAAAAGTTGCTAAGGAAGGCTCTCATGGCTTGTATTTATAAGACATGAAGAGAAGGCAAGCAAACAGCCATCCCAACAGGCGTTTTCCTGCCCGTTGGCGACGCCCGATCACTGGCCCGATCGACCGACCGAGCGACCGGCCCATCGATCGGAGCCCTTTGTGCTTTCTAGGCTCCTTTCGGTCGACTGGCCTATCGATCAACCGTAGAGTACCAAAACTCTACCTATTGTACTTGTACTCTACATTGAGTTTCAGCTGGGTTCTTTCTTCGATTCGGGTTTCAAATTACGGGTTTTGTTCTTTAAGGGTCTTTGCATCATACTGAGGATTTTACAATTTATCTAGAGACCCTAAACTTAGACTCTATCTTCTTGATGAGTCCGAGCGCGTCGACCAATGTCCTTTAGATTTTTTGATTTCTTTGATATTTTAGATCGCGGACGTCGAGCGCTAACCAACTTGGAACCTGAAAGTATTTCGTAATGAAAATATTAGTTTCATGTTTGTTATCATCAAAACCAAGATTAACACCAAGGTTGAAAACCTTTGGCCAACAATGTTCGAACATAAGATTTTTGGATCGGGAATCTGTCACAATACATCTATATACAAAAGAATTCACAATAATATATTTTGTATGGAATTGTGAATGGGAGTCATGTGAAGTCGGGACATCGAGCAATCTTGTTGTCCATACTCATGGTGAATCTTCTAGTGTCGTTGTTTCTTCTTTCAATCCACCTGATCCTTATAGAACAATGATTCTAGATAGTCTTGGTAGTCAATTCCATTTAAATGATAATATTGAGTTAGTTACTGAGACGTCAGTGCCATCAAATACTTCGACAGTTCAAGTCACTGAAGAACAACCTGTGATACAGATTGAATTGCTGAATAAGGAGGCTGTAGAATTTTATGAGATGTTGAAAGCTGTCAATGAACCTTTGTATGGTAATTTTCCTAAATATACAAGATTTTCGGCAATGACGCAACTCCTAAACATCAAGTCCTATTGTAATATAAGCGGGGTTACATTTGATTGGATTACAGGCTTTATCAATGGAATGCTACCTCCAGATAACAAGTTTGAGCCAACTTTTTATCATCGGGGAACATCATGACTTGTAGCATGTTATAACAGTTATTTTGTTAATGGATATATATTTCACACACTTGAATATTCATCTACAAAGAAGACAATGAATGTTGGGGTCTGCGTCAAAGGGACAACGTATGTTGAATGTGATGTTGACTTTTACGAACTGTTGGAAGAAGTCATAAAATTACAATTATTCGAATGGAAATCAGTTGCCCTTTTTAAATGTCATTGGTTCGATACAAGCTATAGGGGCATGAGAGTTCATACAAAGTATAAACTTGTCGAGGTCAATTACAAATTGAAATTGGCTTCAATGAGCCATTTATATTGGCATCTCAAGCTGAACAAGTATATTATATGCAGTATCCATCTCGAAAGAAAGATAGGGCAAATTGGTATGTAATCTGTAAGACTAAAGCCAGAGAAAAAATTGACCCGGTAACTGGAGAGAATGAGCCGACAAATGACTTCTATCCAGAAGAGGATCCTTCCAAAATTGAGCGAGTTAATCTAATACTCAAGGATGATAACACAAAGTTAGTTCAATTGGAAGTACAATATGTTGATGATGACGATAATGAAGTTGAGGAAGGATAGAATGATGATAAGAGAGAAGAAGAAGAATTTAAAGATTTCGATACAATAGATCAAGAATAAGAGTATTACACCGATGATGATAATGACGATAATGAATAATTGTAAATGTGAAGTATATCTTCAATTATTAAATCTATCTATTAATATATTATATGTAATCTAATTATACTCATATTTGATAGCTATGGTTCGAGAAGTGCGTGCCCGAGGAGGCATTCCTCGGAGCACTACACCCTCACAATTGCCACCTGCCACCCTTGTATCCATCATCCCTTGTCTACACACACCATCCCCCAGGCTTTAGCCACCATCGACCCTTCGTCGAGACCCATCGATATCCCCTCACATGTACCCAATGTCCTTTCGCTGACACCTACTATTCCCCCACCTCCGTCCACCATCCCCCCACTTTCAGCCACCATCTCCGCACTTGATCCTGGCACTAGCCATCCACCTGATCTGACCACCATCCCTTCAGCCAATCCAAGCACATGGACATAAAGACGTAGGCCACGAGGGCCTAATATAATTCTCCCTCCGCCACCCGAGGGAGAGTCACATTGACTAGTTAGTGTGCATGAAAGAAGATAAGTAGATGCACTAATTATTCCTTATAATTTATTTATAATTCAATACATCATAATATAGAATTGTACTATATTTGGTGAGGGCTTGAGCAGGAGGACGTCCCACGCACGATAGCGGGGACGATCTAACGATTTATGCACAGGGCATGGCCTACATGGTCTCTCGTGCCCCGTGAGCACATGGATTTATTATGGCGAGAGTTCTCGGTACATATATTTATTAAATTAATGTTATTGTTAAATATCAATAGCTAATAATAAATTTATTTTTTTTGCAGGCTCATTATACATGGTTGGAGGACGAGACCACTTTTGTAGAGAGTGCATGGGAGCGTGTTGCTCGCACTCGTTACAACGGGCTACTTCAGTAGGCCCGTAAAACTGTGAAGAGACAGCTGGGGGTCACACACATTGGGGAGACTCAGGTATACGGCCCCGAGTGGATTCCTATACCTGTGTGGGACCAGCTCATTGAGCGATGGGCCACGCTTGAGTGGCAGGAGGTCTCCCGGACTGCGTCGAGAAATCGCATGTCCAGGGGGAACGGTACGGGGGCACGCCACACTGGTGTCTCCGTGTCTTTTGTGGTGCGTGAGCGTCATATGATATGTATAATTTCCTTACTTTTATTTAAATTATATATTGTGTACAATGATACTAATGTATTTGTTTTCTAATGTTAGACACGGGTGGCGAAGGATGGCACCGTCCAACGCCCCTCGCTGATGGAGGAGTTTGAGCACACTCACCGTCGGCGACATGGGGTGGAGGAGTACATCGATAGCGGGGCCGCGATCATCGTTACAAGTATTTATATCTATTTGATTTACGTAATTTTTATTTTTAGTTTATATATATATATAGTATTTAAAATATAAACGTGTGTATGAGACACACACGAGGACTGAGATCGAGCGCAAAGGAACGTCACAGAGTGACTTTGACCCTGTAACATGGGTCGAGGCTGTAGGTGGCTGGGAGCACGTCACAGGGTCACAGGATGATGGATGCGCAAAGACAGATGATGGGGAACATATAGGCGCTCCTAACTTAGATTTCATCTCACTCCGGCAATCATTTACCGATGAGGTTCAAGCCGTCCTCCTCGACCCAATCGACGCTCCCAACCCTATCGCTGTCGACTCCACCGCCTCCACCGTAGCCATCAGATATATTTTAGTTTATTGTACTTTGATTATATTTTGATACTTGTCAGACTCAGTTTGAGGCTTAGATACTTGTTTGTTGTTTACATACTTTAGATTTGATATTTTGATACTTGTTTGCCTCCGTTTGAGGCTTATAGTTGTTTATATACTTGATAGCTATCTATATACTTTAGATTTGATATTTTGATACTTGTTTGCCTCCATTTGAGGCTTATAGTTGTTTATATAGTTTAGTTTTGATATTTGATACTTGTTTGCCTCCATTTAAGGCTTAGATTGATGATATTTAAGTAAATCTTGTATGGTTGGTTGTACTTATATTTGTATGATGTTTTGTGGTTGTAAATTGTGATTGTAAAGTATGGTTATAAATAGATTATATCGTGAGAATGTTGTTGTATACATGAATTTTGAAAATTTTGATTTTTTTTCAATTATAGGATATAACGTCAGCGACGGCTTACCCACAGGTGACACTCACTAGGCAGTCGCTGAAATTGTATCGTAATTGGCTGATGGCTTCGGTAGCACCAAATATCACGATTGCTAATAATATCACCGACGACTCTGAGCTACGGCAGATAGTTTAATTTTAATGACAACCGCCTAGGCCATCACTGATGTGTTTAAATTAGCGACAGCGCGTGCTATCGCTGATAATTACTTGGGACGGCCTCCCCCTACTGTCACAAATTATCAGAGACGCACACATGAGCAACGACTTTTTGCCACGGCACAAGCCGTCCATGATAGTCATCACCGACGGTCCAGCAACGACACGAGCCATTGGTGACAGCGACAAATCTAGTAGTGGAGCACCATTCAGGGCAGGAGGCTACTTGGGAGGTAGAACGAGACATGAGGGTAAACTACCCCTTTCTAGTTGAGGATTTGATAAGTCTCTAATAGCTTTTGCTAAAATTCGAGGATGAATTTTCCTTAAGGGGGGAAGATTGTAATACTCGCAATTTTAATGAAAATTTTATCTCTTGTTTTAGCGGGATATTCCGGAGGCGCGTCGGAGTGGGTCGAGCAAATCGTCAAAAGGTGTTGGCCGAAGGTTTTCAACGTTGGGAATAAGCTAGGTTTTGATGATAACAAATATGGAACTAATGATTTCATGGAGAATTATTTTCAGGTTCCATATCGATTAACACACGATGTCTATGATCAAAAATATCGGAGAAATTAGAAAATCGGAAGGACGTTGATCAACGCGCTCATATTCATCGGAAAGATTGAGTCTAGGTTTAGGGTGTCTAGATGCAAAGACACCTAAGGAACCAAACTAGTAATCCAAAACCTAAACCGAAGAAAGAACCCAACTGATACTAAATGAGAAAGTATAGGTACTATAGCCAAGTACCGGTACTTTGCGGCTGATCGACTGACGATCGACTGCCAAGGGTTCTAAAGCCACCGAAGGCCTTCGGTAGATGACCGGTCACTTCGGCGGTCGACTGGCCATCGATCGACCACTGATCGGGCGGCGCCAACGGATAGAAAAACGCCCGTTGGGACGAGGTGTCTTGGCCTCTCTCTTCGTGGCTTATAAATATAATCCATGAGAGCTTTCCTTACCAACCCTTGAGCCTATTGAGACATCTTTTACACCCTTTAAACCTTCATTGCACCACTTCTTTTGTGAAACCCTAGTTTGATATCTCAACTCCTTGATATATAGCCTTCAAGCTTCGTCGATTCATCATGTTAAGGCATCAAGAGGACTAGGGAGTTTCTGTTGGAGCTAAGTATTTGTTGATTGATTTATTTGCTCCATTGTTTGTGTACATTATTGTTACTTACATTGTATTTGAGGTTGTGAAAACCTTGGTTGATAGCTCTTGTATGGTTGGTGGTTGCCTTGGTGTTAGGGCTTAATTCCAACAGTGTAAATGTAGTTTGCTATGATTAGTTGAGTTGTTCTTAAGGTTGAGGTGGGAGAGTGCTCTCGGTAGGAAGGAGGGATACTTCCACGTGTGGAAGTGCCTTCGGTTTAAGAGCGGAGATTTTCCGATGTAAATTCATCATTGTAAGGAAACTAATTAATCTAGTTAAACTAGTTTGGAAATCCTAAGTGGGGTGCTTAGGTAGTGGAGTAGACATTGGGGCCGAACCACTATAAATCTACTTGTGTTAGCATTGCATTCTTGGTCTTGTTTTATTGTCTTATTTATTGCTTCCACTTGCTATTCGAATTGGTGTATAGTCTACGTTATAAGAAATGATTAAAACCGATAAATCAAATTTAGGCAACAAGGTTAGATAACACACTATTCACCCCCCCCTCTAGTGTAGGCTATTTCACCACCATTTGGTATCAGAGAGCGTGGGTCGTAGATAGAGATTTTACCATCTCCTCTACATCTAGTCTTGATCTGAAAATAGCACTAGAGTTGGTAGCGTGTATACCACCTAGGTTCGGTGACTCTAACTTTGGTCTTTGGAAGAGTAGAATATATACATTCCTAAAGGCACAACATTTAGATGTGTTTAACATGGAAAAGATTCGATATATTGAACCTAAGGAAAACATGAATGCTTGGACCAAAGAACAAATTGATATGTTTTAGTTAAATGTTAAAGCTACGAATTGCATATTTTGTTCATTGGAAAATTGCATCTTTGAAAAGGTCATGCATTGCACTTCCACATTTGATATTTAGGCTAGTTTAAACATGCTATATGATTATGCCAAGAACGAAGAGATTGGCACTTCTAATGAAGGTAGTGATGACAATGGTCATTCACCTACCCCTAATCTTGCTTTTGATGCCCATGGCTCTTCTAGTCAAAGGAGTAGCTCCAAGAGCCGAAAAAGGAAGGTAGTGTGTCATGCATGCAAGGAAAAGGGGCACGTGAAGAAAAATTGCCCTTCCATGAAGAACAAGGCAAGGAAGAGGTCAAATGCTTCCACTTCATCATCTCACTCAAGTGAAGCATCCTCTTGCAATGGCTATGAAGCTAATTTAAAAGACTCCCTCATGAATGCTAATGATGAGGTACACTTTTCTTATAGTCATGATAACAATAATGGTAGTATCAACTCATCCAGTTCTCATGACATGCTTTATGATGATGAATGTAAAAACATGTTTGCCTTGCTTGTTAAAAAAGATAAAGAAAACAAAAAATTGAAGAAAGAAAACTTAGTCTTAGATCTCACTTACATTATGTAAAATTAAAAAACGAGAAGCTAAAAATTAGTGTCTCTAATCCATGTCATGATGTTTTAAGTATTGACACTAAGGATTTGAAAAATAAAAATGACATTTTAAAGAATGAAAATAGCATGTTGAAAACTCAATTGCATGCTATTCATAAATCCGTGAACAACTTAAAAAATAAGGTTATTTTTCTAAATAAGAAAGTTAATAATTTATCTAGTAATTCATCCTCTTAGCATTCTAGAAATATAAATGTTTCAAGTAAGAATGCTCATGCACATCATCATCTTTATGTCAAGCATTCTAACATTAAACCTCACGAAAAGATTAATGGTCATTGCTTTTGTTGTGGTATCTTCGGCCACACGATTTATGATTGTGCTTTTAAAAGAAATCCAAGTGTTGTCATTTGTCATTTGATAAGAAAATACACTTTGGATTCCTAGGCTAACTCACCCCCATGGACCCAAAGCCATTTGGGTACCAAAGGTTTCTTGTTCTTTTGTAAGGGGAGCTACCACACAAGGTTGAAAGAATTGAACATGCTGAACATAACATGCTGAGAATTTAGGATGCTATTGATATAATTCAGCATGCTGCATTGTTGGGTATACCTCATTTCTTTGAGTTACAAACTTTATTTACAACTTTAGAGTGTCAGTTTATTATCTTGCATTGAGTTACAAACTTGGTATTCCTCATTTCATTGCCTCATTGTTTCTTTTGTTTTTACATGCAGGTAAAAAGGATGAAGTGCAAGGATCAGCATTTTGGAAAAAATTATCTTATGTATTTTTGAAACTTTGAATCTTTGAAACAATATAAATATTTGAATAGCACAATGTATTTCGATATTACTTGTATAGAATGGTTTCTTATGTGTGTGGATTTTAATGATGTGTGATTTCAAAAATTATTTTTAAGATTTCGTGTGAATTATCAAATTACTTATATGTGATTTCATGATTTAAGGATTGATCAGGTACACAATAATGAGCAATTGGTAGATTATGTTGGTAATTCCAACGGATATACCAACAAAAATTATTTGTTGGTCATACCAACGCTAGCGGATATTGTTGGTATTACCGATAGATATGTATCCGTTGGTATTATCAACAGATATATATCCGTTGGTATTACCAACAGATATATTTTTGTTGGTAATATTGGCAGATATTTATCCGTTGGTAATACCAACAGAAACATATCTGTCGGTAATACCAACAGAAACATATCTGTCGGTAATACCAACGAATATGTCTCCGTCGGTATTACAAACAAAATAAAATATCTGTTAGTAATACCGACAAATTAATTAAAATCTGTCGGTATTACCGATAGATACTCCGTCGGTAACAATATTACCGACGAATTTGGTCCATTGGTGATACCCTATTTTCTTGTAGTGTTGGCAGCTCCATCCAATGGGCATTTTTTTGCCCGATGGGGACTCTCGGTCGCATGCCAGTCGATCGTCGATTGACCAACTGTTCGACCGCGGCAATCTACCGCTTTTGGGCACACTTCGATCGACCAAATTGGCTACTGCCAATTTTTGGCTTCATTCGATCGACCAACCGGTCGACCAAACCTGGGCTAAGACTATTTCTTTGAGTTTTCTTCTTGCGCGCTTCGCTTCCGGGTTCCGTTACCAAGTCTTGACTTGGATAATATTACAATTTGGCTTGGGATATATACCTAGAGACATATTACATGAATTCTATTTCTAACTCTAGATTTTCTACTCGATCTATGACGGAGCCATTTTTGTCGGTTCTTGTTTTTCTCCAAACGAACTTCCCACGCATATTGTAACCTCAACCTGAGATCAAACACTTGATGAACTCATTAGAATAAGTTTGTTATCATCAAAATCAAGATGATGATCAAGGTTGAAAACCATAGGCCAACACATTGGTATTCACATGATTGTGGTATTCATTCCACATTCAGTTTGCATAGGTTGGTAGGCTTCGGAGTACGGACGTGTACTCCGGCCAAATTTTGGGGTGTGATAGATGTTCTTTAATAATAATATTAAGAATAATGTAAGTTACACAAAAATAGTTAATGCTATTGTTAAAATCAGATATAAAGAAAAACTGCACCAATTATGATTAAATAATATGATTAAGTTAGAAGACTAAATCTTAAAAATTCAACATGTAAATATATGCATATGAAAAATTTAATAAAATATCTATAATAATTATAATAATATATATTCTAGATTGGCAAATGTACGTTAATCCATGTTTGAACGATGATATTAGTCCCTTATGTCATTATGTGTGCATACTTTGCTTCAAAGTCTATCATTTATTGTGTTTATACAAAAATTAGATTTCATAAATTTCAACTGAAAGCCTATAAAACACGTTCCTCGTATTAAAGGCTTGTATTGCGTTAACACGACTATTCTATATTTATATTACCCAAATAGAAGGATAATAAGTCACTGAAAATAGAAATAATCTTTTGACTAAAACACTTGATCAACATGGATGCAAGGAGCTTTTTTCTAAGACTATTCACTATTTTTTTCTTCTTATCTATGTCATTGATTTCATCTCCAATAGTAGCGACTACTGAGATCGCTTCTACATCACCACTCTCGATATGATTTCAAAAATGTTTTTGATTTTGATTTTCGATCTCTTCGGACCTTGGTGGCTTATAACGGGCATGAGGGACCTTACGGTTCTAACCCGTAGGCTCATTGTGACATTTCGATTTTCAACCAATAGGATGGGTTGGAGATCTTACTTTTCAAAAATTTATATTTTGAAATCTCTCGATTCATTTCGGACTCATGATAATTTACCTTGAAACGGATTTCAAACTATTTAACAAAGTGAACACTGAAAATGATACTTGATTTTTCTCTTTGCTATTTGGTTTGGTTGCTTTCTAGTAGCTTTAGTTTCATTAAATCTACTAATGAAGTCTACTTATAAATTGAGAATGTTAATGAAAAGCTATGCTATCATGAAGAAAATTGGAAAGTAAATGAAAAGTTTGGGAAAAATTTTCTAGAATGATGTATGATTTTGTTTTTGCAAAAATCATATTATAATACTTGAATATTCATGCATTAATGATGTCTCTATACTCATGATTAATTTTGCATGATAGATCTATGAAATTTCATTAGTAGGTAAAATTTCGATACTTAGGCAATTTCATGATGCTGATATTGAATAAAATTGGACTAGGATAAAATTCCTTATTAGAGACCTCATTTTGAATAAATAATTATAAATATGTTTAGATACACATATGACATGATTCTAGGTGTTCAAACTTGAAAATTCATATGTAGATGAACAAATTCATTACTAGATCACTTTAGAGGACTTAAACTTGAAAAAGTTTGACCCAAGTCAACAAATCGACTTGGACACTTCATTTTAAGTCCAAACTTCATAAACATATTTAGGAATAGGTAATGATAACATGCCAACGTTCAAATTTTCAATTTGTAAGCGTAATGAGGCATTTTCTGTCACGTCCCAAAAACCAAGTCACGCGACCGACCGGACTGGGGACAAGCACCCCGAAGCCTAGACCACATAACCACATCATGCATGTGAAATATCAACTTAGATTAACACAAACACAAATATTCAATTATAGAAGGTAGCAATCCACATACTAGACCAAATGCATAAAGCTACATAACTAAGGTTCAAGTGTTAATACTATACAAGGTTCACATGCTCGAAAACAAACTACATGACTCGACCAAGACTCGACTACACCAACGGGTTTCACAAGATCGCCACCAGAGTCTGCCGCCACCAACCGCGCCATACGTCAATGATCACTCTACAAAACAAGGCCAAGAAAAGAATAGTGAGTTCAAAAGAACTCAGTGAGTGGCCGTTCGGCCATCACCAAGCTAAACCACATGAATAAATACATTAAATAATTTAATGCTCATTCAACTGATATGAAACATAACAATGATTTGCAATAGTCATCTCGTGCGCTACAAGCACCACTCGGCCCGATCCGGCCCAAATGAACAAACCTCAAAATAGTCGCCTACAACTCGTAGGTTGCTCACTAGGCTGGCCACCCTAGCGAACTCCCTGCCTCGGTCTCACTGAGCTAGGAAGGACCTTTAGTATCAGTGCCCAAAACATGGTCGGGAAAGGCCCTCTGAATAATGCCACTCGGGTCAGTCGTCGGCGTGGCTCACTAACGTATATCTCGACCATGAATCAACTCGTGTGCACTGCACACCACTCGGCCATCACATGTACATCCACAAACATGCCCACTAAGTGGACTAATTTACATATCTATAAAGAGGTGGATTACTCGAGTAGATACGACATAATGTACATCCACCACTCTGCCCAATTCATTATTCACCGCCATATCACCCACCGTTAACACCTCAATAGTTTACCTTACCATTTTCTATTCAATGGAATTTAACATCCGTGGCAGGTCGTCATGTAGCGAAAATGCCAACGTTCTGTCGAATAGTTTCCGCACGACGTACCTTTCCGCCACCGCCATTTCTCGTTCGAAATCTCATCCGAACTCGCAAAAATTCCCAAACAAAGTAAAGGGATGCCATATCTGCCATATCTCATATTTCTATTTTACCCAAGCCTCGCGGAAATTTCAGCCTGTAAGCCGAAATTTGAGCCCACTATAGTGTGACATTCCCTCATTTTCATCCGAGAGCATATACTCTCTCGCGAGGGTGGAAATAACCAATTAACCTGATGTTCTTTTAGGTTCAACTAATAACATCCATGACAAGCCACGAGGTGACATCCCTGACTCGCAACTCGACCAATTCAACAAGCAAGCCGTAAATTTCAGCCTACTTTACCAGTCCGGTTACAACACGTACACAATTGAACATCACTCGATATGGTACTCACAATTCATACAATATCTTGTACATAAAGATCGATATACTACACTGGCAGTTTACAGCATGTATAAAATGAATCTAGTGCGTATAGAAATAACTTCGGCATGTATATCTTACCACAACATCAATTTCAGCCTAACTTATCATACTATGAAAAATTCAGATTAAAGCGTATGATATACTCCAAAAATTTTCATATGAATGTATGCTAAGTGTTCATCAAACCATGTCATCTACGCATATAATTTCAGCATTTCAGTGTACTCACAATCTCAAGAATATAAGCCAGAACATGAACATTGGACTTGCTTGGCCTACAAATTGTGTTACTATTATCAAAATGTGTAAGTTGTACTTTTGGAAGTCTTCATAATCGATCAAGATAAAGATGTCAATTGTGAGAGCACCAAATATTTTCATGCTTAATGATAAATGTGATACCATGGGAAATGGTCATCATGGATCAGCATAAACCAGCATGAACAATGATTCCTTATGAATTTTCCATTTTTCCATAATTTTTTCTTATCTTGGATGTAATTTCTTATTAACCTGCCACCTTCTTGATTTATATTGCAACAATACTTTTTTAAAAGTAGTACCATAATCAAATATCTCATGTATGTTTCTTTGACCAAACAACACGGTCTTCCAAAAGTTATGCACTTTCTTAACCCAAATACAAAGATCAAATGTATTGACACCTGAAACATCCAAGTTCAATAGAACAATAGAAGTGCTCAAGGGCCAAAGCAGAGAAGCCCGAAAGGTCTTCACACATGCATCCGAACAACAAGAATTTCTCCATTAAACAAAGTCCAGATTGATCACAGTAAAAATAAGAACTCCAGCACTAAATCCAACAACTAAATAAAGCCCCCAATATTTATATATACACCACACAAACCAAACAAACAATAAAACCAGTTCATCCTCACCAAGATCATTCTAATATGCGTCCCACATTCAAATAGCAAAAACGACACGCAATCAAAAAGGGGAAACAAAATGGAGGGGGAAAAATAAATAGCGGCACCAGATTTGACTTCCACTAGAGCCAAGATCGACCCTTTCTCGAGAGAGAAATCAACATACTCAAACATAAACCTTCAAAAAAATCACAGATTCTATAAATCTATCACGAGGAAGAAACCCAATCTAACCACTCACTTGGGGAGGGAATCAAGGAGAAGAAGACGATGACGATGCCTCGCGATGACGGCAACCGGCGACGGCGAAGATCTGATCACAAGGGAGTAGCGCCTCCTCCCTCTTGTCTTGGGCGACGTTTGGCACTTCCTAGAGCAGTCCCGTCAACCAAGGCCACATATGCAATTATATTATTTTTTTGAAATTTACCTATTTGCCCCTCTTGACTTAAGTGAACCATAAATCGGTCTATACTCGTCCGAATCGAGTTCCAATCGGACCCCCGGACTCGACTCGAGTCCAACTCACATCAAATCTCCAAACCAACTTAAGTAACATAATTTTACTCGCGCATAAGGTTTGTATTTTAATCTTCTAAGAAATTTTTATCATTTTCTAGAAGTTCAACCTTCATTCTTGACTCATTACAAGAAAGCAAAACATCATCATTATCTTGTTCTAGCATTTTATTTTCCTTCTTAAGTGCCTAGAATCTTTTTCTAGCACTACTAAATTCTTCATACATATGCTCAATTTCATTTTCTAATTCTACTCGTGTAAAGATATTACCACCAATAGTAGTAGTGGGTACCTCATTATCCTTCATCATGAAACAAAGGTTTGCATTCTCCCTTAAACTTTCTTCCCCACTTGAAGGTGGTGATGACTCGCTTACATCCCAAGTAGCCATTAGTGCTTTCTTCTTCATCCTTTTTCCTTTATCTGTCTTTGTGGATGATGAGGAGGTGAGCTTGGTCTTAGGACAATCGCTCTCCAAGTGTCCGGGATTGTTGCATTGGAAGCACATGATTCTATTTTTGCCCTTCTTCTTCTTGAGAGGCTTTCCCATTAGCTCCATCAACATCCGTCCGAGATGAATCATATCTTCGTGGTACTCGGATCCTTCATTCTCCGATGATGATGATGATGATGATGATGATGATGTCCTATCACCAAATGATGCTTTTAAGACAATATTCTTGCCTTTGGGGGCATCTTCCTCATCGGTCATGAGGGAACCAATGAGTTCGGTGATCTTCATGGTGCCAAGACTCTTGGCCTCCATGATAGCAACCCCCTTTGGCTCCCATGCTTTGGGAAGTGATCGAAGAAACTTCCTCACTTTTCTTCCTCTTGTATGACCCTTCCAAGGTTAGTTAAAGCATTGACAATATTTTGAAAATGGGTATACATTTGATCTATGTTCTTATGAGTATGCATTTTAAAGAGTTCATAGTCATGCATAAGCAAATTTATTTTGGACTCTTTAACTTGGGAAGTTCCCTCATGGGTAATTTCTAAAATTTGCCAAATATCAAAAACAGATTTACAACATGATATTCTATTGAACTCATTTATAGATAAACCATAATGTAATGCATTCACTGCTTTGGCAATTGAATTAAACAATTTAATCTCTTCTCGAGACCAATCATCCATGTTCTTGGAGGGTAGCTCATAATTAACATGAATAGTTCTCCAAGCATCTAATCCTAGGGATTGCCATAAAATACTCATCCTAGTTTTTCAAAAGGGATAATTGTTTCCATCAAAAAGAGGTGGTGCATGAGTTGAAAACCCTTGACCTAGTGTGATACTAGAATCCATAAGTGTAGGTTAGATGGTTAAACCTATTTCGACAATCTTGCTCTCATACTAATTCTTGAGTGACTACCCACACTAGAAAGGGGGGTTGAATAGTGTTGGTTTAATTTTAACTTCAATTCAATTTTTTAAAAATCAATTTCAACTTCAACCGAAACTAAGTGCAACTAAATGATATTCGTTAGCAAGTATGAAAAGCAATTATAAGCAATCAAACAAGGCAATGCAAACACAAGAGATTATAGTGGTTCGGCCAACACCGCCTACTCTACTATCTTGGCTCCCCACAATGGATTTCTAACCAACTCCTTTATAGATAATTTGTTTCCCCTTGAATACAACCGAGGACTCGCTTCTCAACTCTTTGAGAATGCTTCACACCTATTCTCCTAGGCAAAACACAATTCTACAAAGGAAACCCTAAGTCATTTAACCTAGCACACCTAGCAAGCTAACAATGGAAACCTAGTTTAGTAACAAGAAAAATAACAACAAATGAGCTAATAATTAAACCACACAAGTGAGCTCTCTTGCAAAGTCTTCAAAGCCTCCAACTCGTGAAGATGTAGAGCTCGAAGTGAAGCCGGAGATGAGGCAAAAAGAATGCTTCGAGTTGATGAACGATCGTCGAAGCTTGCGCGATGAAATCCACTTGGGATGGCTCAAGAACACTCTAGGAGATCTTCAATGAATGGCCAAGAGGCTCTTAGAAGGCTGCTAAGGGGTATTTATAACCCCTCACTTGGCAGCTCCACCCAACGGGCATTTTTTTGCCCGATGGGGACTCCCGGTCACTTGTCGGTCGATCGTCGATCGACCGACTGATCAACCGCCCAAGCAACCACGGTAATCTGCCACGTTTGGGCACACTTCGGTCGACCAAATTGGCTACTGCCAATTTTTGGCTTCATTCGGTCCACCAAACCTGGGCTAAGTCTATTTCTTGGAGTTTTCTTCTTGCACGCTTCGCTTCCGGGTTCTGTTACCAAGTCTTGACTTGGATAATATTAGAATTAGGCTTGGGATATATACCTAGAGACATGTTACATGAATTCTATTTCTAACTCTAGATTTTCTACTCGATCTATGATGGAGACATTTTTGTCGATTCTTGTTTTTCACCGAATGAACTTCCCACGCATATCGTAACCTCAACCTGAGATCAAACACTTGATGAACTCATTAGAATAAGTTTGTTATCATCAAAATCAAGATGATGACCAAGGTTGAAAACCTTAGGCCAACACATTGGTATTCACATGATTGTGGTATTCATTCCGCATTCAGTTTGCATAGGTTGGTAGGCTTCGGAGTACGGACGTGTACTCCGGCCGAATTTTGGGGTGTGATAGATGTTCTTTAATAATAATATTATGTGGTTTGTTCTTTCATGGAATACAAAATTTGCTATTATGTGCATAACACTCATGTTATCAGAGTATAAACTCATTGGATTCTTCACCACAATATTGATTTCATTCAACAATCTGATGACCCAAATTATCTCAGTAGTTGCACCAAACAAAGCTCTTGATCCACTTTCTGCACTTGACCTACAAAGTGTGCTTTGTTTTTTGCACTTCCAGATAACTAATGTTGTAGCAAACTTCACCAAATAACCAGATACTTATCTGCAAGTCATTCCACAACTTCCCCAATTAGCATCACTATATCCTGTCACCGAATAAGGATTATCTACAGGGTAAAAGAGGCCCAAACCATGTTCATTTTTCAAATATTTTAATATCCTTATTGCTGCCATGAAATGTAATACCCGCAAAATTTATTAAATTTTGTGTATTGCCTTCAGCGGGATGAGCGCGATGCATAACGACGCGTGCAGAGTTAATCACAGTTGGGTGCGAATTGAGGTGAGACCCTTGCTCAATCTAAATTACTTAAATTAGAATTAATTTTGTGTCAAATCCGAGTTAGGCTTGAGCCGAGTACGAGGGTGCGATCGGAGCTCGAATCCGACTCGTTTTGAGCAAGTTCGATCGAGTTAAGTGATGAGGGGCAAATTGGTAATTTGTGCAAAAAATAAATAATTAGAGTCACCTGAGGCGTACGGCTCCAAGGAAGAGACGCATGCTACGCAAGGAGATGAGAGGGCGAGGGATGATCCAGAGAAGAAATCGGTCGGAGATCGGAGCCTTGTCGGATAGGATTCGACGTGGGACTTCTTCATCATCTTCCTTGTCCTTAATCCAATTCTAGGTTAATTTTGGATATGTGTTAGTGCAAATTTCTGAACCTAGGTGCAGTAGTTTTCTTTGGATAGGAAAGAAATAAATGAGTGGAAATTTATCTATACATATAATATTGTTTATTGCGGAAATTTCCGGCTGTAGTGTACGGTGTTAAGGCTGAAATTTTATATGAAACGATGCTGAAATTACCAAGTTATGTGATGCTGAAATTGATATATATAAATGTGCAAAAATTTCATTGAATTGGGATGCTGAAATCATTTCCTATGTATGCTGAATATGGTAGTTCAAAGATAGAATGTTTTTCCATATTCTAGAAATTCATGCTGATTTCCTGAAAATCTATTAAGTACATGCTGAGATTGATTTTGTTGTTGGGATGCGAGTTTGCTGTGTAAAATATCGATGTAACCTATCGATCTTCCTGTAAGCTAGGGTTTAGGAATCTATAAATTATTTTAATGACCTGAACAGTAGAGGCTTCTTGAAGAGAAAGGCTCCAAATAACTCCTCCTCCTATCCATTGGTGGCCAGCCATCTACATCCTCCTTCCCCAATTTTCGCGAACCCAAATTGAAGGTGTTCTCTTCTTGGGTGTGCCGCATTAATCTTCATATTCTTGGAGGAGTCCAAGAGAACAACAAGGTATCTTCACCTCTTCCCTTTCGTTACGGTGTTTTCTCATCCTCACTCCTTCCCTCGTTGGTGTTTGGTTCTTGGTGGTAGGGCAGACCTTGCCTTGGTGGATTTAGAGATTGAGAAAGTTTCTCCGTTGAGCCACAACGAGCCCTATTATTGCGAGGTGCTTGGTGTGGACTATCGTTGGAGGAAGTGCACATGTGAGTCTCAAGATGGGGACAGGATCAGCTATAACAACAGCGGTTTGAGGTATATATTCTCCATCTTCTCCGATGTTGAATTCTTTAATATTGCTAAAGTAGATCGCTGTTTTTGGGATAGTTTGATTTTTTTAAATTGCTATTTCCGCTTCATTTTTGAATCCCATCACAACAGTGGTATTAGAGCCACCTTTAGCAAATTTTTAGAATTTTTATTTTGTGTTTTGTTCACGTTTACGAACCATTCGCTCCCTAAACGTTATGCTGTCCGATTTTGGTTTTCAAGGGTTTTTGAGTCATTTTCTTGGCTCCACGGTTCATGTGATGAATCAAGGTGGAATCCTACTATCCATATTGATTTTGGAAAGAATTTAAACGAAAAAATTCTGTGGGTTCATGGTTGAACAGACCCGAGAACTAAAAAATTCAAGATGTGTTGTTTGAACCGTTTTGGGTGGAAACGTGATCGGATTTGTGCGATTTTGGATTCTATTTTTTCCTTTCTTTTTCATATATGATGTGATGCATGAAAATATGATTATGGATGAGCCCAATGTGGATGTGACTGTGTGTAAAATGTGGTTGTGTTGATTGCATGTAAATTTATAAAATTCAAGCATTGTAAATTTTAAATAGTGCTTGCGTACCCCTACCTCCCAATTGAGAATTCTGATTGTAATCCTCTACACCCTCTCATTAAACCTTTGCCCAAGGATTTTTTGGGGTCTTCTTCTTTTAGTTTTGTAAAATTAGAAGTTTAGGGGCAGATTCACAACGAGCACGCTTGCTGCTATGTTTTGGTGCGCGCACGGAGAGGAGGTGTTCGGTGCCTTGTGGATGACGGCTTGAACCCCGGGAAGGCACTGATGGAACTGGCAACCTAGAAGGTGATTTTGAGCAGCGCCTTGGCGAGACAGAGCTCCCTAAAAACCCTAGGATGATGGCCTTGGTTCACCCGGCGGCTCGGGTGGAACCCTTAGAACATCCACAATCATCCTTATTTACTTTATGATTTTATTTATTGCTTTTGCTTCAATTATTGATAGCTTAGATAATTATAATTGCATGAAGAAACCCTCCAATAATATTGAGTCCGAATAGCTAAGATATTAAGGATATCGGTCACGCCTTCCATCGTTATGAGGGACAAGTGTGTCTATTGTCACAACGGGTTTGTTGTGCACACACAAGGCCATTTGTGCTAATAGACACGTTGCTCCTCATATGGCACATATCCCTTTTGTGTCTCTGCTACCGGCTTGAACATGACTTACCTTGTTGAGCTACATGCAAGGAAGTCTATCAATGAGGGCTTGCCACTTCCAAACCGGAGGATATTATGGAATCGCGAAAAGTAGTGGGATACATGATTAATTAAAAGACCTCAATAAACATGCATGTAAAATATCTGCTCATTCAAGTCTTTATTTTCTTTGTAGCATATCATGTCACCTTTACTATCGTTAGATTGCTTCATCGATTAAAATAAATTAACTAGACCAAATTACGTCGATTGGATGCGAAATTTGAGGATCATCCTCATTTATGAGAATTTGTCTCACATTATTGATGCTCCAGGACCGATGTCACCCCTTGGGTAAGGCGATTACAGCGAATAAGAGAGAACAGCTTATGAGAAGCTGCAAGAAATTTGGAGTGAAGATAACACCACTGTTCAATACACAATGCTGGCATCCATGTCTCTTGTTATGGTGAGCATATGAGGACAGCTAGGTACAAGCTGTATGAACATTTGGATACCGAAGCTATCCACGATCACCTCAAGTTGTTTTTATGGTGAGCATATGAGGACAGCTAGGTACAAGCTATCTAAACAACTCTTCCGTCCAAAATGGAGGATGACACTCTTGTTAAGACCCATATCCTCAAACTAATCTATTTGATTGAGTAGTTAGAGAGGTTGGGGTTCTCCATGGGCTGGGAACTAAGTCAGGACTTAGTACTCTAATCCCTCCCGGATTCGTTTTCACAGTTTGTTAATAACTTCCACATAAACAAGCAAGACGTCTCGCTTCTCGAGCTCCTTAATATGCTGAATACTGCTGAGTCACACCTTATAAAGAGTAAGGACATAATTTTGTTAGTGGGAGATGCCTATAAGGCAAAGTTATACTATGTTAAGAACAAAGTGAAAAAGAAACCCAAGAGAAATATCTAAACAAGGTTGTGAAAAGTTCTTTAAAAGGCAATAGTTGTCGCATGAACCATTCTGATGATTGTATCCGACTAGACACATCTCAATTGGTTTAATGGTTTTGAATATTAATGATAAATATTTAAAAAATGCACAGAGATAAAACTAACCTCACCTCCTTCTGGCTTTTATGACTTTGGGCATTTCTGAACTGCAGTAAGAACTAGAGAAGTGTGTCTCAAGGATATTCTGATCGAGTCTTTGTTCACCAGAATTGGCTCGCTGAGTTGATTAGAGTTGGGCAACATAGGTGTATGCAGGCCGATAACAACTCAAGCCAGAAAAGGACACTCCTATGATATGATTAGGCGCGGGTACGTCCACCTGTCTGGACACAAACCTGATACATTTGAATCATTTAAGGAGTATGAAGGTGAACTTAAAGAAACAAATTGAAAAAAGTATTATAGACCTTCAATTGGATCGAGGCAGAGAATACTTATCCACTAGGTTTGTGAATTATCTCGAAGATAATAAGATTGTCTCTTTATGGACCCCTAACACAGTGGTGTGTCTGAAAGGGGGAATCACACCTTATTGGATATGATGTGATCCATACGTAGCTTCCAATCTATTTTCAAGGGATAAGCTATTATAGCGGCCATAATTTTGTTTGTCTCTCATACACCATATAAAATATGGAATAGCAAGAAACTGAATATGAGACCTCTCATGATTTGGGGTTGCCTAGTGTATGACAAACTTGACCAAGTGCAAATGTTGAGGCATACCCTAAAAAGTGTTTTGGATATCAAGTTCTCCAAACTGAACAAAAGAAGTTTTGTTATCACTGTTTGAGAAAAGGAGTTTGTCGAGGAAACTGAGAGTGGAAGATATTTTGAACTTGGTAAAGTTCAGCAACGACGGATAAAATCGCAACAACTAGTGGAAAGTTCACAGGTTAAACCAATCCATGTAATTATTACTTCCCAACACTCTTCTACAAGACTACGTAGACTGCCTGAGTGATGATATCTAGCCATAGGTTATGACCTAGATTCAGGCAATCCGCGATCTCTTAATGGTCAAATGTCTTGACACTATGCGGTGGCATTATGCAAATCCAAACTGGACACAAAACAAGTACGAACTTTGGTTGACCGGCTTAAAAAGAATAACTCCTATCGGGTGCAGATGGATCTTTAGGAAAGATCTGAGCAGTTGGCAAGGTGTGGACCTATAAGACCAAACTAGCTGTGAATGAGATCAAACCCAGACAATAGGTTGTCTGCAATAAAACATTCTCACTAGTTCCAATGCTCAAGTCCATCAGGATATTTCTAGCAATCAGTGCGTACTATGAATACGAGATCTGGCTAGAGGGTGTCTAAATTATGTTCTTCCATTATAAAGAAGTCTATATGATATAGCCAGAGGAGTTTGTATCCTCGGTTGGATCGAGTAAGGTATGCGAGGTTGGACCGAGTAAGGTATGTGAGCTGCAGAGGTCCATTTATGGACTATAGCTAGTATCAAAGAGTTGAAACATCTATTTGGATGAGATAGTCAAAAGGGTTTTGATTTTATCAAAAATGTGGATGAACCTTGTGTAGACAATGTGTTTAGTGGGAGTGTAGTCATATTGAATGACATACATGTGGGAAAAGCATTCTCATGTTCCAATTATTTCCCATATTGATTCTCTATGGTACATTTGGGAAAAGCCTGCTATATGCTTGACATTAGGATCTATGTGGATAGGTTTGAAAAGGATACCTGGTTACCCCAGCCCATGTATGTTGATACAGTGCTGAAAGAGTTTTAGCATCAAAGGCAGTAAAAGAGGTTACTTGTCTAATTGCATTAGTCTTTCTAAGATGATGTCTGCTAAGACACCTGAGGAGAGAGAAAAGATGAGACATATCTATTATGCTTCGACAGTGGGATCCATCATACGATGCTTTGCACTTAGCTTGTTATTGCTTATACCTTAGAGGTATCTAGTAGATTTCGAGCAAAACCATGGAGTATAACATTGAAAAGCAATGGAGAACTCTCTCAAGTACTTAAGAAGGATGAGAGACATTTTATACGACAATGAAACCATATGATGGTATAAGGATACCTTTAATGGTGGTGCAATAAGAAGGAAAGTGTTCCTAGCTAGGTATCGTAACCGGTAAGGTGACTAAGGCTTTATGCTTTGCTACTTACTCTGCTGCTTATGATAGCATCGGATAAAGGAGTTTTTCATTCAGTGGGAGTTGTTCCTAAGGTTGCCAGTTCCGCAATGGTATTGTGTGATAATACTAGGAGTGTTGCTCAAAGTTAAGGAACTAAGATCCCATGAAGATCATTGCTTTTCTTAAAAGGTGGTATCACCTCATCGTTGGAAAGAGGTGATGACTGAAAGACATTAATGTAGATTAAACTTATTACCACAACAGCAGATTCGATCGCCACTGAAATTTGGTATACAGATACTAGGATGATTGGCTAAAGTGCATGTGGGAGATTCAAAGGAATAGTGCCCTTGATCCAATCACATGTCGATGTGTTTAGGGACTATTCAAGGGTAATCAACTTAATGAGGCAACTTTTTGATCATATGTTGCATCTTTATTCATAAGTATTGTGATGAACCCCGTGATGAGATTATGCCAGTGAGACTTGGAATCCAGATGCCCATGTTCTAAATGTTTCTAGCCATAGGATCACCAATTAGGGGATCGGTGATTTCGGATAAATAGTGCACTTGGTACATGCCCTACACGATAGGGGTAGCTGATCTCACAGTTACCTATGAGCTGTCCTTAATGTAGTGCAGGTGCTCATTAGGGAATGATTTCACTTAACAAACTTGCACGAGGAACACAAAATGGAATCCATACATGAGTTTCAATAGGATGTTCCTCGTGTGATAGTAGGTGCAAGCAGTCCTTGGACCTAAGGTTGTCATGGTTACCTCGTGAGTGATGACCCATTGCTTTGGTTCTATCCCTACGTGGCCCTAAGTGTCATGTGCCGGGTATTATTGGGCATGGGGAAGCATTCATGGAGGTTGGTGAGCAACCAACATGGAATCAGTTACACCTAATGAGAGATAATGTCCTATCTGTCCCTGCAAGTGTTGACTCGGGAATCTCTGGCCAGAGTAGATATGAAAGTCAGGAAGATGTTTTTGACATTTCATAATTGAGACGACATCTTGGCGGGTGAAATACATATGAATCAGTATTAGGGTTTGACACTTCTTTAATACCCCAATCGCATTCAGGACATTGTAATTGAGTGACTAAGTTGCACGGTAACTAATCACCAAAGGGCGTTCGATCCCTATAGATTGAACCTCACACTTTCCTGGTAGTCAGACACATTGCTAGACAACAATCTTGACTTGTGAGTGGAGTCTCTCACGACCACACTAAAGGGGTTTAGTGGTGGCTTGTGAGATTCGAATAGAAGTCGTTCTATCGGATCTGACTATCCATTATGCACAACTCACTACTGGCTTAGTGTGGGGCCCAATGGGTCACACACGACAGGTTAACCTTGTGACTAACCTTATGAGATAAAGTCCGAATGCGGCCCTATATGTCTACTAGCATGGACATGCTGCAACTCGATTACGAATCTCGTTTACGGAGATGATAGGAAAGATGTTTCCTATAGGAACGAATGCACGAGGAAGGAGTTTCTCAGTAACCCTAAATTGTAGGGATTGGCACATGATAATATTTTATGTAGTTGATTAAATTTAATTATGAATTAATTATTTAATCAACTACTTGACTGAGAATGTATTTAATTATGAACTTAATATAATTTGATTTTGAATCAAATATACATGGTAGGAAAATTAGTTTCTAACCATCAGCCTGACTAATTAATTGGGGATTAACTTATTTGGATAAATCCTAATTAATAAGAATTTGATTTATGGAGATAACTCATAAAATTAATAGATATATGATTTATGAGGATAAATCATAATTCTATTAATTAATAGAAAATCGAATTATTTAGATAAACCTCTTTCGTATTGTTTAGGGGAGCAGTTTATTTAGTTAATTATCATTCTTGTTTATAGGCTCTTAATTTATAAAGATAAATTAAAGTTTATATTTAATTAGATTTAATTAATTTGTAATTAATTATAAAGCCAATAAAATAAAAATTATTTTTTGAGGCAAATCCCATACTCTTGTAGTCCCCCCCCCCCCTTCTATATATAGTGGTCGAACACCCAATAGGGAGGGGTTGGTTAATTAGTTCTTCATCTTCTTGGAGAAGATTAAGGACTTCATTCTTTAGAGGCTTCTTGAAGAGAAAGGCTCCAAATAACTCCTCCTCCTCTCCATTGGGGGCCGACCATCTACATCTTCCTTCCCAGGTTTTTGTGAAGCCAAATTGAAGGTGTTCTCTTCTTGGGTGTGCCACAGTCTTCATTTTCTTGGAGGATTTCAAGAGGATAACGAGATATCTTTACCTCTTCTCTTTTATTTCGGTATTTTGTCATCTTCTCTCCTTCCCTATTTGGTGCCCGGTTCTTGGTGGAAGGGCTGACATTGCCTTGGTGGATTTTGGGATTGAGAAAGCTTCTCCGTTGAGACAAAATGGGCCCCGGTGTTCGCTGCCCCTATTGTTGCGAGGTACTTGGTTGTAATATCCTAGATATTAAATCTAATTTTCATTTATTGTGTGCGTGTGCCATCTTAGCGGACTAGTTCGAGGTCGAGCCGAGTCAACTCATGGTCCGGTGCGAGCTTGCGAGCTCGGATAAGTAGAAATATGTCTTATAGAAATTTTTGCTTGCGTAGATAATTTTTTTTAATTTTGTATGCATGATTGTTTTATTATGTCGTATATGGATGTGTATGTGTTGGGTGTTTACGTGGAGCTTGGGATTAATTTAGGTTTAATTAAGCTTAGTGGGTTAGCGGGTCGAGAAGTTAGTGTGTAAGGGATCTGGGTTGAGGCGGATGCGGATTGAAAGAGGTGGGAAGAGTTATAAATCCCCCCTTAGGGCTTGCGGCTCCCTATTGGAGCCGCACAAGCTAATTGAGGAAAAGAGAGGAGCCACCAAACGCCCCTCCCTTCCTCTCTCTTGGAGCCGCCAAGCCTAGCCGCCTAGAGCCAGCCGCCGAGTTCTTCCCTTCTCCTTCCTTTCCTCCTTCCTTCCCTTTGGAGCCGAGCCAAGAGGAGCCGCCGAGCCAGCCCTTCTTTTCCCTCTCTTCCTCTTTCTTCAAGGCAACGGCTTGAGGAGGAGCCGTCACCCCCTCTTCCCCTTCTTAAGTCGAGCCGCCATCTTTTGAAGCCAATTTCGAGGGCCGTCATCCGGGATTTCTCCTCTCATCATCCTTCCTATTTGGGTGAGTGGTTTTACCCCTCTTTCTCAGGTTTCTTCGAGTTCTTCAAGCCATTCTTGAAGGCTATGTTGATTTTGATTTTTTTTCGACGATCTCACGAATTCTCGTCGTTCTTTTTGTGTGTCGTGTTTGAGGAGGCCCTAAGCCCTCCCCTATGGGGCTCGGCAACCCTAGGGTTACCCTAGAGGTGCTTGGCCAAGGTGGACAGAAGAGGTGCCCTCCAAGTGTTCGATGAAATGCCTATGTGAAGGGTTAGGTATTCTTGGCTTCTATAAATCAATTTGTTCTTCAATCTTGTAAATGTAAATGCATGCTAGTTATTAAAATTTTAATTTTTGGAAAATATATCATGTGTTTCTAGGATGGGTTTGAATTTGAAGGCATGAGGTTCTTGAATCTAAATTCTTGATATGAGTGCTTGATCGTAAAGGTTGATTCTTGATTATAGATAATTGTAGTACTTGATAACATTGTTAAACAAATATGATTTTTGTGAGATTTATCCCAATGCTATAATTCTGATATGTTGGTGAATTAACGATTTAATATCTGTAAATTTTTGGATTTATTTTCATGCTATGCTGAAAATTTAATGTTGCTGGAATTTCATGCTGAGATGATGAATCTGTGCTGTTTTTGAACTGCTTGTTGTAGTGTCTGTAATTTACTGAGCATAGTCGTGTAACCTATCGTTTTGATCAGAAAATATAGTTTGGAAACATAGGTCACATTCTGGAGACGGTATTCAGGTTAGATACATAAATTTCGGGCATAACAATAAGCTAAAATAAAACCCTAATCTTGGTGATTTAAATTTTAATTGCATCATTAAAAATGGGCAAAGGGGTAGTATAATATGTTATGAACCAAGAAGTAAAGTTTATGCATGAAAAAAAATCACACAGGTGTATGACATTACGGATCTCGGAGTTGGGGTCGCGTATGGGAGTGTTGAGACACTTTCCAATAAGGACACCCCTAAGATACCGTATGAGAGACTTGACTTAGGTCATGTTGTGCCATGTCTTTATGAATGGCGGAGAGGCTCATTGAGGAGCCGGATTGCGAGCTAGGCCTGGGAGGTTGGATGGCTAATTCCCAACCTATGGAACAAATTCGGATGAGTTAAACTCGATTGTTCTGGTTTGGCCTCGTGGGATAAGTTTGGAGGGCCTACCCGATTATCCCTGAGGTGGTTTTAAGGAATAAGTTCGGAGGGCCTATCCGATTATTCATGTGATATCTTAAAGGGGCAAGTTCTGAGGGCCTACCCGATTACTCCTGTGAAAATCTGCCGTCTCGGCCTATCAATGTCCGAACCTCCGGCATCCAGCCCTTGGGCCTACTTATGGTAATAAAAATCCCGGCTACAGCCGGCCCTACCATACAGGGTAGAATCATACTAGCCGTCGGCCACATCATATCAAGATGTAAACAAGCAATCCCGGGCCATCGACTAGGATGGTCCACTAGTCTCCGGACACCGTCTGGGGTAAGGATAGCTAGTCCCACCCAACTGGGGTCTGGCACCTAGCAGGCCCGCTGGTGCACCTTAAGACCGAAACACTGGCTGAGCTAAGCATTGGTCATTTCCGACCTCCACGCTTCTCGGCGGACCATCTCAAGCACATCACACAATCAATGTCCTAGGTTTCCTAAATGTTTACTAGAAGCCCTAGAAGTTATATCATCTCCTAGCTAAGTTTCCATTTATGTTGAGCATCTCGCAACGTCCTACATCTTATCTAACATTATACACTACCTTGGGTGAGGAATTCCATGTACCGACCTTGGAATTCCGCCCATGAACATTTTAGGACAGGATGTGTAATCTAAAGAAAAGTAAGCATACTTTACAACATCTACTATATATAGACAACTATACACTACCTTTAGAATTAAGGTCAATAAGAAACAATTTATCTAGCATGGCAAGGTAGCAATGAATTCAATAATGCATGAGATACTAAGCAAGGTAAACTAATTCATCATTTCAAAATTTAAAGATTTAATGAGCTAAGGATGGTCATTAAGCTAGCATTCCTACAATCTCATAAATCAATAAATTTACTTACTATGGTTGGTGTTCTTCCTAAGTATCATCATGCCTCTATAGTTTTAACATTCTAACCATGGAAGTTTCCATCTAAAGCTCACCCTTTTCCTCCCCCTAGGATTGGCCGAGCCTTGAGCAAGGTGAACCTTGCTCGGCCATGCCTCTTAGGGTAGAAAAGGGAAAAAATAATTTAGCTACGACCCAAATTCTTCATCTCCGATATATCTCAAATTCATGTGGACTAATTTTGGCAAGACCTATCCCCTTTCCCCATGATTTGGCAGCCCTAGATTGGAGAAAACGACGAGAAAACAAAATGATCCGGCAAGTATTGATACAAGAATCATGTATATACAACTACGGAAACTCGATTCGTAGGAAAATCGCGAGAAAACACGATCCTATCACCACTAAGGGTTCGGCTCCCGGCCTCCCCCATTTCTTCAAATCCAACCACTCACCTTGATTGAGGAGGATGGAAGATCGCATGACGACAACATTGAAATTTTTTCCGACGATGGCGCAAAATCCCAAATTGACCAAAATCCCCCTCCTCCTTGCTTCCTCTCCCCTCTCTCCTAGGCGCTGCCTTGTGCGATTCAAAGATGAGTCGCACTGCACAAGGATGAGGGGTTTTAATCCCTCATCAAACCTTCCTTAATGGCCCTAGACTCTTAATCATGACTCGACTAAACCTGAGCTCGACTTGGGTTCCGACTCTTCCCGCAACACGAGTCCACTTAAACTCGATTAAAGTATAAATTCATTAAAGGAAAGAGTCATTTGCCCAATTTAATTGCATAAATCATTAGTCGAGTCATAACTTTTCACTCCAGGCGATCCTGAGTCTTGACTCGAATATCTCCGGGTCCGGCGCGCTGCACCAAAACAGATTTTTATATTAGGAAATTTTTCCCGGGTCTTACATTATAACTTATGCAATACACTAATTCGAATAGCAAGCGGAAGCAATAAATAAGGCAATTAAACACAACCAAGAAAGCAATGTGCGGGTTTATGCAAGATTGGCTAAATGAAAGCTTAGAACGTGTAAAAGATGTCTCATATAGGCTCAAAAGTACTCATGGCTTGTATTTATAAGCCATGAAGAGAAAGCAAGCAAATAGCCATCCCAACGGGCATTTTTCTGCCCCTTAGCGCCGCCCGATCGCTGGGTCGATCGCCGGTCGACCGACAAAGGGACCAGCCCATCGACCGGAGCCCTCTGTGCTTTCTAGGCTCCTTTCGGTCGACTAGCCTATCGACTGGCCGTACAGCACTGATACTCTACCTTTTGCACCTGTACTCTAAATTGAGTTTCAACCGGGTTCTTTCTTCGGTATGGGTTTCGAATTACGAGTTTTGTTCTTTAAGGGTCTTTGCATCTTAATGAGGATTTTATAATTTATCTAGACACCTAAACTTAGACTCTATCTTCCTAATGAATCCGAGCACGTCAACCAACGTCCTTTCGATTTTTTGATTTCTCCGATATTTTCGATCGCGGACGTCGATTGCTAACCGACTTGGAACTTGAAAGTATTTCTTAATGAAAATATTAGTTCAATGTTTGTTATCATCAAAACCAAGATTAACACCAAGGTTGAAAACCTTTGGCCAACAATGTTCGAACATAAGATTTTTGGATCAAGAATCTGTCACAATGCATCTATATACAAAAGGATTCACAACAAGATATTTTGTGTGGAATAGTCACTGGGAGTCACGTGAAGTCGGGACGTCGAGAAATCCTATTGTCCATACTCATGGTGAATCTTCTAGTGTCGTTGTTTCTTTATCCAATCCACCTGATCCTTATATAACAATGATTCTAGATAGTCTTGGTCGTCGATTCCATTTAAATGATAATGTTGAGTCAGTTACTGAGATGTCAGTGCCACCAGATACTACGACAGTTCAAGTCACTGAAGAACAACTTGCGATACAGATTGAATTGCTGAATAAGGAGGCTGTAGAATTTTATGAGATGTTGAAAGCTGCCACTGAACCTTTGTATGATAATTTTCCTAAATATACAAGATTTTCGGCAATGATGCAACTCCTAAACATCAAGTCCGATTGTAATATCAGCGGGGTTGCATTTGATTGGATTACAGGCTTTATCAATGGAATGCTACCTCCAGATAACAAGTTTGAGCCAACTTTTTATCAGCGAGGATCGTCATGACTTGTAGCGTGTTATAACAGTTATTTTGTTAATGGATATAAATTTCACACTCTTGAATATTGATCTACAAAGAAGACTATGAATGTCGAGGTCTGCATCAAATGGACAACGTATGTTGAATGTGATGTTGACTTTTACGGACTATTGGAAGAAGTCATAGAATTACAATTTTTCGAATGGAAATCAGTTGCCCTTTTAAAATGTCATTGGTTTGATACAAGCGATAGGGGCATGGGAGTTCATCCAAAGTATAAACTTTTCGAGGTCAATTACAAATCGAAATTGGCTTCAATGAGCCATTTATATTAGCATCTCAAGCTGAACAAGTATATAATAAGCAGTATCCATCTTGAAAGAAAGATAGGGCAGATTGACGTGTAATCTGTAAGACTAAAGCTAGAGAAAAAATTGACCCGGTAGCTGGAGAGAATGAGCCGACAAATGACTTCTATCCATAAGAGGATCCTTCCGAAGTGGAGCGAGTTAGTCCAATACTCGAGGATGATAACATAGAGTTAGTTCAATTGGAAGTACAATATATTGATAATGACAATAATGAAGTTGAGGAAGGACATAATGATGATGAGAGAGAAGAAGAAGAATTTGAAGATTCCGATACAGAAGGACATGAAGAAGAGTATTACACAGATGATGATAATGATGATGACGATTAATTGTAAATGTGAAATATATCTTCAATTATTAAATCTATCTATTAATCTAATTATATTCATATTTGACTGCTATGGTTCGAGAAGTATGTGCCCGAGGAGGCATTCCTCGCAGGACTACCCCCTAACGATTGTCACCTATACCCATGTATCCACCGTCCCTTCGTCTACACACACCATCCCCCAGGCTTTAGCCACCGTCGACCCTTCGTCGATACCCACCGATATCCCCTCGCATGTATCCACTGTCCTTTCACTAACACCTACTATTCCCCCACCTCCGTCCACCATGCCCCCACCTTCGGCCACCATCCCCCCACCTCCGATCACCATCTTCCCACCTGATTTGGCCACCATCCACCCACCTGATCTGACCACCATCCCTTCAGTCGATCCAAGCACATGGACATCGAGACGTAGGCCACGAGGACCTAATAGAATTCTCCCTTCGACGCCCGAGGGAGAGTCGCGTAGACTAGTAAGTGTGCGTGGAAGAAGATAAGTAGATGCATTAATTATTCCTTATAATTTATTTGTCACAAGTCACTTCAGGACTTGATATGGTCACTTGGAGTTCCTAGTGATATCCTTTGGGTTGACTAATGCGTCTGCAGCCTTTATGGATTTGATGAACCGGGTGTTAAAGGAGTACCTGGACAGATTTGTGACAGTCTTTATTGACAACATCCTGGTTTACTCCTAGAGTAGGGAGGAGCACTCCGAGCATTTGAGGATGGTCCTAGAGACCCTTCGGTAACATCGGTTGTATGCCAAGTTCTCCAAGTGTGAATTCTGGTTGGAGAGCGTAGGGTTCCTAGACGATATGGTGTCGAAAGAAGGGGTGAGAGTGGACCCCGTGAAGGTGGAGGCCGTATAGAACTAGAGGTGGACAATCACTGTGACCGAGATCCGTAGTTTCCTGGGGTTGGCTGGGTATTACATAAAATTCGGGGAAAATTTCTCTAAGATTATGGCTCCATTTACTCGCTTGACCCAGAAAAGGTCAAGTTTGTTTGGGACGACAAGTGTGAGGAGAGCTTTCAGAAGCTCAAAGATTGCTTGACGACAGCGCTAGTGTTGGCCGTACCCTCAGGTTCGGGAGGGTTTGTGGTTTACTGTGATGCCTCTTGGGTCGGCATGGGCTATGTTCTAATGCAGTATAGCAAGGTGATAGCTTATGTGTCTCTTCACTTGAGGTTCATGAGAAGAAATACCTGACGCATGACCTAGAGCTGGCAACATTGGTTTTTGCTTTGAAGTTGTGGCGCCATTACATTTGTACGGCAAGGCCTGTGAGATGTACACTGATCACAAGAGCCTCCAGTATTTGCTTACCCAGAAGGAACTGAACCTAAGGCAGAGATGGTGGCTTGAGCTCCTGAAGGACTATGACTGCACCATCATGTACCATCCCAGAAGGCAAATGTGGTGGCAAATGCTTGAGTGAAAAATCCTTGGGCGGTTTGGCCCACTTGGCGATCAGGAAGAGACCGCTAGCTTGAGATTTGGCCCTGTGCTTAGATGGCGAGACAATTCTGACCGTATCAGATTCAGAGGCTTTGTTGGCACACCTGCGAGTACAGTCCACTCTGGTAGATATATTGCGGACCTCGTAGGATCAGGACGCCTTTTGTTCCTTGACTAAGGATCTGCTAGTCAGAAGAGGCGACGTTGATGATGGCTACAGAATTGACTCTGAGGGTGTCTTGAGATTCAGAGATCGGATTGTGGTGCCTGACATGGCAGAGGTTCGTAGACATGTAATAGAGATGGGCCACTGTTCCACTTACACGATGCATCCAGGGGGCACCAAGATGTACCAAGATCTGAGGCAACATTACTAGTGGAAAGGGATGAAAAGAGAGCTATCCGAGTTTGTGTCTAAGTGTTTGTTCTGCCAATAGGTAATAGCCGAACACTTGAAGCCTGCATGGTTGCTTCTGAACTTGGAGGTGCCCGAGTGGAAATGAGAGAAGATCACCATGGACTTTATGATCGGGCTACTAAGGTCTAGAGGGGGCAGCGACTCTATTTGGGTCGTAGTCGATCGGATGACTAAGATCGCACACTTTATACCGATCAAGATGACCTTTTCAGTTGAGCAGTACGCTAGATTGTTTCTAGACCAGATTGTGGCATATAATGGTATTCCTGTTATGATAATCTCGGGTCGGGGTACCCAGTTCACAGCTCAATTTTGGCATTCTTTCCAGGAGGCCTTGGGTACTCAGGTGCAGTTCAGCACCGCGTTCCATCCGCAGACTGACGGGCAGTCAGAGAGGACAATCGTAACCTTAGAGGATATTATGAGAGCATGTTTTCTAGACTTAGATGGCGGTTGGGAGAAACACCTACCGATGTTTGAGTTTGCATACAATAATAGCTACCAGAGTAGCATTGGTATGGCTCCTTTCGAGGCCCTATATGGGTGAAGGTGTAGGTCTGTGGGGTGGTTTGAGGCAAGAGAGTCACTCATGGTGGGTCCTGATCTGGTTGAGGAGGCGGTTGAGAAGTTGAAATTGATCAAGGATAGACTGTTGGTGGCTCAGAGTCGTCAGAAGATGTATGCGGATGAAAAGGCTAGAGAGGTGGAGTTTGCTGAGGGTGATATGGTATTCCTAAGGGGGGAAGCTTGTAATACCCGAGATTTCTAATATAAAAATGTTATTTGGTTCAACGATCCGGTTCGGGGACTAGCCGGGTTGAATCCCGAGATGGCCGCGAGTAGAAGGTATAATTTAATTTGTTGGATATGTATTTAATGCTTTTATATTTTATAAGTTGAATTGAACCTCAAACCGAGTTGGAACAGGGTTCGCGGGATGAGTTGGGGCTCAATTCGGGCTCAGGTTGAGTCGAGTAGAGGATTAAGTGAGTAAATAATATAAAAAGAGCCCCATCAGAGGGTGAGAGCAGAGAGAGGTGATCAAGGGGGGGGGGGAGTTTGTGGTCGTCGCCGAAAGTCGTAACTTCGTCGATCTTCTTTCCCTTCTTTACTTTAAGGCTAACGTGAGTGGTAGAACCTAGGATTTGAGGGAAGGCCCTAACCGACTCATGTGTTGTTGATTCTTGCAGATTGATGTGTGTTTCTTGTTAGATTATTGATTATTCTTGAACCTTGTCGGTTCTTCTTGTGATCTATGGTGCATTGATTTTTACGTGTCGTATTCATGATGTTAGGGTGCTGGCCGAATCAAGGAAAAGGGAAAAGGTCATGCCAAAAATTTCCCTAAATTCCTTGAGACGTAGAAGCTTGTAGATTTGAAATTCTTGTATGCTAATTTAGGATAGAGATTAAGGAGAACTTAATTCTTCATTGAAACACATTTTCCTTCACCCTTAAGGGTTTGGCCGAATAGGGTAAACCCATGTTTAGGGTTTCGGCTGAGTAGGGATCGGGGTTTTAGGTGGAGAAAAATATAATTCCTAAGTCATCTCCATGATAGAGGAACGCTATATGAATAACTAGGATTTTACCTTGCTTATAGAATATTTTTATTGCAAGGAACATTTATTTATAGGTTCCTACATTTCTCATTATGTTGCTGAAATTAAACTTTCATATGCTGAAATTAAATATTTGAATGCAGGAATTCAATATTTAATTGTTGTGATTATGTAGGAAATTGTGGTGATATAATTGTTGAATTCTTCTATTTCTTGTATGCTGTGATTTATTAATTATTGTAAATATTATGTCAATGATATGCTAAATATTGAGGAGCATGTGTGGTATATGACATGAAACTAGGTGGAGGAAAAATTAGATACGATTGTTTAGCATCCCATACATGATCGGGAGACGTGGAACTCCTCTAGTAAAAGACGTAAATTACTAGGAGTTAAATGTGATAAAATTTGAACATAGAGACATTAGGTGTTCGCACCTAGGAAGGGTAACACTGAACTGTCAACCTGATAGGGCCCGTGGTAGGGCCCGATACGTGCGGAAGCCCGGGAGATGTTTAGAAACTAGTGTAATACATTGTATGTGTATTGTGTTTAAGATGGTCGAGCTGAGGGATGTTTTTAGCCGGTACGGCTATTACCCGACTCAGTGGGTGGATTTAGGATCTTGAGATTGCACCAGTGGGCCACGCTAGGTGTTAGACCCGAGTGGCGGGGGTCTTGAGATTCTGTCAGTGGGCCACGCTGATGGTATTCTAGAAACTAGCTGATCATCCTAGTTGACGGACACGGTGATTGAATCGCTAAATGTGGAATTTATGTAAGAATATAACTTGTTGTGGTTAGTATAGATACTTGTATGTTTGTGTGGGCCGATATGGTCGAGTATTATACAGGATGAAGGCCGGGAACAACAGAAACTATTTATGCGGGTTAAGGACCATAGTGGACGAGTGGTACATATTGTGCAAAGCCATAATTGGATGGTATATTTACTCGCAGGGTATGACCAATTGGACGGTTATTGCGATTCGACCAGTATAATTTTTATGGACATGTTTTATTGCTACATATGATATAGTACTAGGGATTTAATTGGAGGTTTGAAAGAACCACTCACTAAGTCTCTAGTGGATTCATGGTTTTATTTATTTTTGTTTTGCAGAGACTAGCCAGTACGGTACAACTTGATGGCGTGGCGTGGCTGGAGGGCAGGTGGTGTCGCAGATCTCGTAACAAGCATTTATATAGTCCTAGTCGTGTAGAGAGTTTTAGTTCATGCACTGAGTCGTGGTCTTTGATCCTTTGAGTTGTAAAACTTGTTTTCAAACATTTATAAAAGTTTAGTAGACTTCATTTATATTTTCTATGTTAGTCTAGTCGCATATTGTTATTATGTTGATGAGTGCATGTGGTAGACTTCGGGGTACAGACACCTACCCCGGTCAGTCACGCGATCCTGAGTTGGGTCGTGACAATAAATATGGCAAGCATACAATTAGAATTTAATTCATAGCATTCCAAAAATAGGGCAACTCAACAACTTAATTACAACATTTATCAAATAATTTTCAACAATTAAATATGCAATTTCTGCACTTAAATAAATGAATTCAGCATCCTTAATAAAATTCCAGCAATTACTCAAATGACGTAGAAACCAATTCAAGCATGTTCTCAAGCATGGAATTAATTTACGAGTAAAATAAAATCATCTACATTCCTTATATCATGATAGCCTCGACATAAAATTTATTCATCATGATAACATCAACTTAAAACATAATTACCATGGTAAACTCCCCCTTACCCATGCTCGGCCAACCCTCCCCAAACACCCTAATAGGGTACTTGGTCGGCCCCTTCTTGTCCTACCTTGCTTGCTCTTCAATTAAATAGCAAGTCTAGTCTCATAAATTATATCTAGAAATACAATTCCTAATCACTACCTTCCTTACCCTATGTGGCCGAACCCTATCATAAGGAACTTGTCCCATGGCTGGCCCTTAAGGGTTTAGGAAACTAAACTTTTAAATCTAGAATTTCTAACAAGTCTAGGATTTAGCAAAAATTTTCGCATGACCTCTCCTATTTTGGATCTATTCGGCCGGCCCCAACTCTCAAAGAAAACACCACAAAAATTTCGAGAAATCACATTATTATCAAGAAAAGATGCAAGAATCAAGAGCCACAAGATTCATCAATAAATTTCCAAGAAAACATCATCACATCAACATCAAGGATTCGGCCAAGGGGCCTTACCCTATCCTAAGGTTCAACCACTCACCGGCGAAGGAAATTGAAAAGGAAGGCAGTCCTCCACGCTCCCACATCATCGATCCGTTGGTAATAGATTACTAACGGATTTTTGAGTATTACCAACAGATTTAGTCCGTTGGTCACACCCTATTTTTTTGTAGTATACGGATGTGTACTCTGGCCGATCATGTGACCTTCGATTTGAGGCATGACATTTATGCTTGAATTTGGTTATGCTCGGGGTAGCTATCAACAGCCGCAAGATTCATCAATAAATTTCCAAGAAAACATCATCACATCAACATCAAGGGTTCGGCCAAGGGACCTTACCCTATCCTAAGGTTCAACCACTCACCGGAGAAGGAAATTAAAAAGGAAGGAAATCCTCCGCGCTCCCACATCAACGATCTGTTGGTAATAGATTACCAATGGATTTAGTCCTTTGGTCACACCCTATTTTTTTGTAGTGTACTGATGTGTACTCTGACCGGTCACGTGACCTTCAAATTGAGGCATGACATTTATGCTTGAATTTAGTTATGCTTAGGGTAGCTATCAGAGGGCCCCGGTGGGAGGCTCATTGGGCGGGTCCTATTGATCGAATTGTGGGTTGATTAAATGCAACATGACGATATGGCCGGTGTACGCCGATATGGTCAGTTGTCGAGGACACACGAGTTGGATAATTATTAATCATATGAATTATCATAAAAATTTAATATTATGAGCACATATATAAATGCTAAATATTTATGTTTATCACATGCGTTGGCTTGGCGAGGGCTTTGTTCAAGCCACTCACTGAGTTATTTGAAACTCACCCCTCTTTTTGTTGTTGTTTTGCAGATCTCGACTAATAGAGGTGCGGTGGTAGCGATGTGACGTGGCTGGGGTTGTAGTCTCTGGCAGTGGATCTCGGGACATGTCAAATCGTAGTCGAGCCACAGGAGCTATGTGTACATATGAGCATGTCTTGATTATAGACAAGGGTTGTAATCATATTTAACTTTCAATTGAAACAATCATTCACATTTTCTTTGGTATTCACGTGACTGTGTTATTCATTCCTAATTCAGTTTGCATAGGTTGGTAGGCTTCGGAGGATGAACGTATACTCCGGACGATCAAATGACCGTGGATTTTGGGGCGTGACAAATGTTCTTTAATAATAATATTAGGAATAATGTAAGTTACACAAAAGTAGTTAATGCTATTGTTCAAATCATACATAAAAAAAAATGGCACCAATTATGATTAAATAATATGATTAAGTTAGAAGACTAAATCTTAAAAATTCAACATGTAAATATATGCATATGAAAATTTTTAAAAAATATCTATAATAATATAATAACATATATTCTAAATTGGCAAATGTGCGTTAATCCATGTTTGAACGGTGATAATATTTCCTTATGTTATTATGTGTGCATACTTTGCTTCTAAGTCTATCATTTATTGTGTTTATACAAAAATTAGATTTCATAAATTTTAACTGAAAGCCTATAAAACACGTTCCTCGTATTAAAGGCTCGCTTTGCGTTAACACAACTATTCTATATTTATATTACTCAAATAGAAGGATAATGAGTCATTGAAAATAGAAATAATCTTTTGACTAAAACACTTGATCAACATGGATGCAAGGAGGTTTTTTCTAAGTCTATTCACTATTTTTTTCTTCTTATCTATGTCACTGATTTCATCTCCTGTAGTAGCGACTAGTGAGATCGCTCCTACATCACCAACAAATTCTGATGAGTTGATTTTACAAATATGTAAGTAATTTTTTCGATTCGTATAAATATTAGATTTATTCATTATTTATTAAATAAATTATCTTTACGATATTTATGGACCGTAAATATAAGAAATAAGTTAACTACTAAATTTAAAATTTATATATCTCATCTCAATAATCATTTTTGAAACCTTGAATTGTTTTTTTCTTGCTGCCTATCACAACCGATACATCGATATCGATAGTTAATAGAGAATTGCTATTACAACTGGTTCCATTGAATTAAAGGAGGAACCATTGATTTTGGTTGGATATATAAATTGGTTCCACAATTCTTTCTTGATACTTCTCCTTAACAAAGTAGCAATCAATCTCCAAGTGTTTTGTTCTTTCATGGAATACATAATTTGTTGTATAAAGGCACTGGATTCTTCACCACAATACTGATTTCATTCTACAATCTGGTGACCCAAATTATCTCAGCAGTTGCCTCAGATAAAGCTCTTGATTCACTTTCTGCACTTGACCTACTAACTGTGCTTTATTTTTTGCATTTCCAGATAACTAATGTTGCACCAAACTTCACCAAATACTGATCTCAAGTCATTCCACAACTTCCCCAGTCAGCATCACTATATCCTGTCACCAAATAAGGATTATCTACAGGGTAAAAGAGGCCCAAATCAGGTTCCTTTTTCAAATATTTTAATATCCTTATTGCTGCCATGAAATGTAATACCCGCGAAATTTATTAAATTTTGTGTATTGGCTTCAGCGGGATGAGCGTGATCCATAACGATGCATGCATAGTTAATCGCAGTTGGGCGTGAATTGAGGTGAGACCCTTGCTCAACCTAAATTACTTAAATTAGAATTAAATTTGTGTCAAGTTCGAGTTGGGCTCGAGCCGAGACCGAGAGTGCAATCAGAGATCGAATCCAACTCGTTTTGAGAAAGTTGGGTCAAGTTAAGTGATGAGGGGCAAATTGATAATTTGTGCAAAAAAAAATAATTAGAGTCTCTTGAGGCGTACGGCTCCAAGGAAGAGCGACACGCTACCCAATGAGGCGAGAGGGAGAGGGTTGATCCGGAGAAGAAATCGGCCGGAGATCGGAGCCTTGCAGGATTGGATTCGACGCAGTTCTTCTTCATCGTCTTCCTTGTCCTTATCCCAATCCTAGGTGAGTAGTTTTGGGGCTAATTTTCATTGGGATTAATGGATTTTGTAGAGAAGAAGATTCTGGGTTTTTCTTTGAAATTAGTTGTTTCGATCAGTTTTGATTCGGTAATCATGATTCAATAATCTCTACCTGTTGAGTCCTTTGGTGTATGTTCTTGTGAAGTGAGGACCGATTTGTGGAGAATATAATATCCACACATGTGTTTCTTTAAAATGTTGACTTCTTTGGTTCTACGAACGTGTACGGAACCACATGTACATCATAGATTTACTGCAATAGCAACAAATCTTACTAAGTGCTTATGTGTTAGTGCAAATTTCTGAACCTGGGTGCAGTAGTTTTCTATGGACACGAAAGAAATAAATGAGTGGAAATTTATCTATACATATAATCTTGTTTATAGCAGAAATTTCCGGCTGTACTGTAGGGTGTTAAGGCTGAAATTTTATATGTTACGATGCTGAAATTACCTAGTTAAGTGATGCTGAAATTGATGTATATAAATGTGCAGAAATTTTATTGAATTGAGATGTATATGTATGCTGAATATGGTAGTTCAAACACTACAACACAATTAGGCTATAGAAACACATAATTAGAGACTAATTAGAGTTTTTGTTTCTAATTCTTCCCATTAGAAACTAAAAAAGAATATGTCTCAATAGTTAATTTTATTTGTCTCTAATACTTCACTTTCAGATGTTAATTGTTAATTAGTCCCTTTATGATATGTATTATTTGCCTCTATTGTATTGAATAAAAATATTTTTTATATTTATATTTAAATAATAATAATAATAATATTTAAACGTAATATTTAACTTAAATGATAAATTTACCATTACAATAAATTTAACATAATATTTAACATAATTTTAATTTTTAAATCATAAATTTAACTTAAATAATAAATTTATCTATACATTTTTTACTTTTGATTAGTTAAATATTATGTCTCTTATTATTTCCATTACATATTAATAATATATAGATAGTCAACACTTGTCCTAGTTAATATTAATCTTACTTTAACTTTAAATGAGGCAATCTTACCCTAACTTTATTTCAATTACATATTAACTGGCAAGTATCAATCTTACCCTAACTTTATTACCCTAACTTTACACGTGGCAAGTATAAATCTCTAATTTATAATCAATTTATTGCCGTTGGTTCTCTCTATTGCCACTTTGTTAGGTTATTTTTCAAAAAAAATACCCTGTTCCCTGATCTCTCCCTCATTTACACTTAAAACCAAAACCCTACCCTGTTACTTCCCATTGTCTGCGCCTATGTTGACCCAATCTCTCCCTCCCGTCTCCTATGTTGTCCGCCACTTTCGTGAGACCGTTACTGATCCCAATCTCTCCCTCGGCGAAATCTGGTTCGCGACTCCCCATCTCCATTGTCTACTTCCCGTCGCCAGGATTGGATATCCATTCTCCATCTCCACGTCGGCCTACCTGCTTCTCCATCTCCTCGCTGGTATTGAATCTCGCCTTCCCAAGTTTTTCGCTGCTACTTGTTATTGCTAAAAACTCCACATCTGTCAGATCTCCATTCTACCAGTTTTTCGCCTTCCCAAGTTTTTCACCGATATTGATCTCCATTCTAAGTTTCCGCTGCTTCTTCATCTATGGGTTTTGGATATGTTCCTTTCCGCACCTTTTTCTCACCTTTTTTATAATTGCATGTGATGCTCCTTTACTCTTCCATTGCATGAACAAGGTTACAATTAACAGGCAAGTTAATTGTGAGAAGAAGACGTTCTTGTCTTTGTTTTGCTTCTGTTGTACCAAACTCATAAGAGGTATTTGAATATTGCTCTTTCTTATTGGCTCATAACATGAATATTCCTCTTCTAAGTATAATATGATAGAAGAATATTGCTTATGTTGTTTTCTATCAATGATTACCTTATTATTAGCAATGCAGCACCTTATTATATTGTCCCTTATTATTAGCATTGCCAGTGCCTTATTATATTTTCCTACTGAGACAACCTTAAATTTCAGGACATTATGAAGGCACTGTTTATTTCTGCACTAATTGTCCTCTTGTTCTTTTGACAATTGTTATCCACAAGAAAAACACTCAGCTGCTAACCAAATTATTTGATTAGGTATTAGAAACCTTCAGTCTTTTATTGTAATGGTAAGAATACTAGATAAGCAGTTGGAGCATAGCAGAAAAGAAGACAAGTGCTAGAACTTTTGCTTTTTAAACTTCATTTGTTGGTAGAAAAAATATGAGATTTTCTTACTCTATGTTAAACAGTGGAAGATTATTAAATGAAGGAAAGAAAAGAAAGTTGATATTAGACATTCATGAAAAGCTGTTAAGACATTAAGAAAATTGATAGTAGACAATCACGAAAACCTGTTAAAACATTTGCCTCTCGTACAACGGTGTACAACGGTACAAGTTACCTTTTACCTGCTTAGTTGCACTGCCATTCTCCTTTGCCATATTAAGTTGATTTTAGATACAGCCAGGGGAATGTCCATGTCAATAAAGCATCTATCTTAAAATAATCCGTTGGTCCAGGAACTCTATCCAGGTTGTCAAAGTCATTCGAAGCTTTCCTTCATCATCCAATTATTCCTCATTAAATGTGTTGGGAAGTGGTCTAATAAATCATTTACAATGTTGCTTGAGTTACTGAGAGAAGTACTTCCAGAAGGTGATACAATGCCAAATTCTTACTATGAAACCAAGAAGTACATTAGAGAGTTGGGCCTTAGTTATGAGAAAATTGATGCTTGTCCCAACGATTGTATGTTATATTGGAAAGACCATGCCGATGACTCTGAATGCTGCACTTGTGGTGAATCGAGATGAAAAAAGAACTTAGATGGTAAAAAAAAGACGTCGAAGTCCAAATCTCAAAATGTGTCGCAAAAAGTCTTGCGCTATTTTCCACTTAAACAACGACTTCAACGGTTGTTTATGTCATCTAAAATTGTGTCCTTCATGAGGTGGCATGAGGAGTCCCGCACTAAAGATACACTTCTAAGGCATCCAGCAGACTCTCCGGCTTGGAAGAATTTCGATCATCTAAATGGTCATTTTGCGTCAGATCCTTGTAATGTTATGCTCGGCTTAGCTGCTAATGGATTTAACCCATTCAGGACATTAAGTGTTGTACATAGTACATGGCCGGTTGTCTTAACACCATATAATCTACCGCCATGGATGTGCATGAAACAATCTTATATGTTTCTGACATTACTGATTCCTGGACCTTCAGCCCCAGGAAATGATATTGACATCTGTCTCCAACCCCTAATTGAGGAATTGAAAGATCTTTGGGAGAATGGTGTGGAAACTTACGATGTGTCTAAAAAGGAGAATTTTAATAAGCGGGCTACGGTTTTATGGACTATAAGTGATATTCCTGGCTATGCTAATCTGTCAGGCTGGAGTACTAAAGGCCAATTTGCATGTCCTTCTTGTCATAAGTATACTAACTCTAAATGGCTGAAACATGGTAGAAAATTTTGTTATATGGGTCACCGACGTTTCTTGCCGCATGGCCATGTGTTTCGGTGCCAGAAAAGATCTTTTGACAATAATCAAGACTTCAGGGTTGCGCCCAGACCACTTTCTGGGTCAGAAGTTTTGAATGAATTAAAAGGACATGATATTACATATGGCAAAAAGTCTACAAAATTGCCGCTGCCGCATGGTTGGAAGATGAGAAGCATTTTTTTTTAGTTGCCATACAGGAAAGATAATCTTTTGCGTCACAATCTTGATGTTATGCATATCGAGAAAAATGTTTGTGACAACATACTTGGGACCTTATTAAATATTGGCATCAAGTCAAGAGATAATCTTAATGCTCGTCGAGACTTGCAACTGATAGGTATAAGGCAAGAGCTTCATCCAATCGAGCAAGGCCATCACAGGACTTATATCCCCCCAATAAGGTTCACATTGGATAAGAATCAAAAGAAAATTATATTCAGGATACTAAAAAAGGTTAAGGTTCCAGATGGCTATGCTGCTAACATATTAAGATGTGTAGATATGAAGCAACTCAAAATCTCTAGACTGAAAAGTCACGATTGTCATATTCTAATGCATCAATTGGTCCCATTAGCGATCAAAAAAGTGTTGCCGAAGGAAATCAGTATTCCCATACTTGAGTTAAGTTCATTCTTCAGGCAGTTGTGTTCAAAAGTTTGTCGGGTACAGGACCTTGATCAATTGGAAAGAAGAGTTGCATTGACACTCTGCCAGTTGGAACGAAATTTTCCCCCATCATTTTTTGACGTGATGCTTCATTTGGTTATACATTTAGCAGCAGAGGTGAAAATGGGCGGGCCAGTCCAATATCGTTGGATGTATTTTGTTGAAAGGTACATAGAAGTTATTTGATTTTCTTTTATAGACCACATAAATTCTCACTTTTATTTAAAAATAATTAAAATAAATTTGTAGGTTCTTACTTACTTTGAAGAGCTACATGCGAAATAGAAGTCAGCCGGAAGAATTTATAGCTGAGGGCTACATAGCTGAAGAGTGCGCAACATTTTGCTCGAGATATTTTGATACTATTGAGACAAAACTTAATCGTTGAGCAAGGAATGATGATGAATGTGGGGCTGACCCGACAGTTTCTTCTAGTATTTTTCCAAGGATTGGTCGAGCACTAGATGAAGGGGAATTTTTCACAATGGATAACGATATGTTATCTAAGGCACATCAATATATATTAAATAGCTGTGATGAGGTGAAGCCTTTCATCGAGTACGTTCTAATATAATATCTAGCGCTACAAAATTCATTTATGGAATGAATCATTTTTGCAACTTACTGTAGTACTATTATTTGCAGGAGACATCTTTCTCTAATGAACTGCCTATATCCTTGTGCTTCTCCTCGTTTCATCAAAAATAAACATAATGAAAAATTTCCTAGTTGGTTTGCAGAAGAAGTAAGTTATCCCCCAAAGATTTATTCATGTTGGGATTAATATTAAGAATTTTTTGTTCTTATAGAAAAAACAATTCAGCAATATATTTAATTTGTAGGTTTACCGGGAAGATAATGCTCATGAATTTGCTATTGATGAGGACTTAAAAGTTCTATCCTATTTTCCGAACAATGTTGCCAGAAGGTTTCAGGGTTTCTTAATAAATGGTTATGAATTTCACACCAAAAGTCTCGAAGAAAGAAGAAAGCGACAAAATAGTGGCGTAATGGCAACAACAATAACACAAAGCTTTGCTAGTGCAATGGATAAGAATCCCATTGATGGTGATGTTAACTATTACGGTGTCATACAAGATATTATTGAGGTTGATTATTGGGTGGATAAAAAGATTGTGTTGTTCGAATGTGATTGGGTGTCCAATGGCAGAGGATTAAAACATGATGAACTTGGGTTTACATTAGTAAATTTTTCCAAGAGAATGAGAGATGATGAACCATTTATAATGGCATCTCAAGCGGAACAAGTATTTTACGTTGAAGATCCCACAGATGAAGGTTGGCATGTTATGGTAAAAATAGTACCAAGGGATTATTATAATATGAAGGACGAAGTATTAGGAGATAATGAAGATCCAATTTTAGAAAGTGAAGTACACGTTAGTGGAGTTTTTGACAATATTTTGCAGAGCGACAATGATAATGTCCCTTGGATTAGCACTGACATTAATGGGGTAGTTATAGATGAAGCGTTAGGTACTGTCATGGGTGAGCAAGCCGACGAAGATTATGATGGGGACAATACTTACCTCGCCTGATGACGTCCCATGATATCTCATTTACTACAATTAAATAGCATATTTCAAAAATTTTGGGTATTATTTCTTTCCTTTTATTTTTGAGATAAGCTGAGTTTTTCTAGCATGATGATTTATTTTTTTATGCAATGTGTAGGACTTTATCATTTTTTTTATGCAATCAGGTATGATGCTTTTTTATTGAAGTGAAACTGTAAAAGTTTTTACAAAGCATTATTTATCTCTTATTTTCCCTGCTTTCTCTCTCTCTCTCTCTCTCTCTCTCTTCCATTCATCATGTCTCATCTCCAGCTTGTTGCAAGCTTCACTACCTTTATAGAGTGGCTTACTTTCCTTACTGCCCAAGCCAACTTTGATCAAAACCAGCTAATCATAAAGGAGAGCAAAACAAATTTATGAACCAGAGAGAAAGAATCAGAGTTGCCACAACATTGCAGTAATTAATTAAAAGAGATAGGAAGATTGAATTTTTTACAATTTTAAAAAAAAACTACATAAAATTAGAAGCTAGAGCAAGATATTTGACATTCTAGGAATTAATAATTTCTTGATTTTAGTTAGTATTTTATCAACAATTTGGTAGACTATACAGTCTAATTCAGATGTGGCGTACTCCTCGCAAGACTACTCTCTTGAAAAATTCTCCTCATGGAGGATTTAGTTCTCAACGGCGTGGTGTACTTCCATCGTCACTCCAGGCTAAGCCTCCCCAAAATTTGAAATCTCAATTTGCTCCAGCTTCTGCGAGCAAATCTCAACATGGTCCAAGCCCGCTTGCTAATGTTGATCCTCCATGTTCTAACTCTTCTCCTGATGCTAGATCTCGAGCTGACCCCGCACATGTAGATGTGTCCACACCCGGTAAGTATAGCTCTTATTAGTCAAATATTATTTTTTTGAGTGTAAAGATTTGTATCTATTTTACTTCCATCCTGACATGTTATTCTTTTCCAGGCTGCAAATTTACAAGTGCCAGGCATCAACAGTTTTTGGAAAGCAAACCATTACTTATGCTTTGTCTAAAAATAAATTCATGTGATTGCTGTAGAGATATGTAATTACAGAATAAATCAAATATACTCAATTTATTTTTCTATCTAGTGCTATCATTTACCCATAGTTGTTTTGTCTCCAATGCAGCTTATTTATCTTTCTTAAGCATGAAGTTGAGTAAAAATATGTGCATAATATGTTCATTCTGTTCTATTCTTATCAAGTGATGATCATTTTGTACATGATCATTCTATTCTATTCTTATCAACAGCTTATTTTTCTTATTCATGTACATGATGATCATTCTATTCTATTCTTATCAAGTGATGAATCATAATATGTGCTTCACCTAGACACTAACTAAGGTTGTTCTTTGCAGTTGAGACTATGTTGATTAACCACAGGATCTTCTAACTCTTCTCCTTATTTGCATTTTTTTGTTGACATGTATGTATGATAACTAAAGCAAAGAAGAGGAAAAGAGGGCCAACAACATGCAAGGATATTTGGGGGCAACCTAAAGGTGTTCGAACTCATGTTTTTCTCAATGATAAGGGACAACCGATTGGTCCAACTGCAAAAAAGTTGACTCAATTTTTAGGCGCGATGGTTAGAATTGGGGCATATGCATCTCTCAACTATAGTGACTGGAGGCTCATGCCAGACCATTTTAAAGTTAACATGTGGAAGATGATCTAGGTAAAAATTGATATATGGTGGAATGCTATTAATACAGTGGCTAATGTTGTCTCAAATTAAATTGTTTTTCTTTCTTACCATATTTATAACTTGATTTTCCTATTGTAGGAAAAGTTTGATATCGAGATACTAGCAGAAAGCTGGGTCATGAAGTCATTAGACAAAAAGTGGAGAGCCTTTAAGTCAAAAGTGAAGAAATTGTGGGAAAAGGGGGAGCGTGACTCCATAATTATTGATGATCAATTTAATTGGCTCAAAACCTTTTGGGAGTCTGAGAAATCAGCGGTTGTACTTGTATTCATTTTTATCAAGTAATAGTTTACTTATACTCTTACAATTAATTAACATGCTATATTTCTTTTCATATTTCAACAACGAGAAGAAGTGGGTAGAGAAAATAGCAAGAAGAAGTCATCACATGCTGCAGGAACAAAAAATTTTGCTGTTATACTGGAAGGAATGGTATAATATTATTTTTTATTTATATTAATATTTAATTCTAGAGGTAAACAGAGAGCTCTATTTTAGAAGTAAACAGAGAGCTGTATTCTAGAAGTAAGCAAACCTTTAAGAGTTTTGTTATTTTTTATGGGTAAACAGAGAGTTGCTAACCCCGATGGAGCATCACCAACTCCAACCCAAGTGTACATTAAAGTGCATACTAGAAGGGATGGCAATCCACTTAATGAAGAGTTTGCAGCAAACATTGTATCAGATTTATATTTTATTTATATTTAATTCTAATATTCGGTCTAAAATAGAGACATTCTTTTATAGATATATTACTTGAAGCCTTACTTATTATTTATTTCTTGTGTTTCATTTGTGAATGTAGAAAAAACTGAAAGATGCTATTCATATTCAAGGAAAGGATGATAAACCTGCGGCAGATGACATATTTGCTCGAACTTTGGGAGAAGATAAGGGTTCATATGTGCGCACTTATGGCTTAGGCCCATCTGCTTCAGATTTGTGGGGTCCGAAACAACGTCGGTTTTCTTTAATGAAGATGGCCTTAGAGAGCAAAAAACTATCAGAAGAATTAGTGCACAAATTGGAGGAAGAAATGAGCCAAATGAAAGTTAAGATGGACATGCTAACATCATTTATTCAAACCAAGTGCTCAGATATGAACTTAGATCATTTGGAAAACACAGCGAATGAGGTAATTTATGATACTTGTGTTCATTCAACAAATTAGAATTGTGTTGTTCATTCAACAAATTAGAATGCAACACCTTCATAAGATGACCAACTTATAACAATATATATCAGGTTCATGTAACTTCTACAACTCATGTAACATCTACAACTCCTACCGATTCACCACGAGCTGATCACCAATGCCAACTTCACTCGGTATGGTACAATTTTTAATTGTTTGTATAAGTGTTTGAAAATTATTAAATGTAAAACTACTAATTCATTTCATGCAGGAACAAATCTTGAATGAGGAGAACAACAATTTGAGTGGCTATGTGGATTAGGTAAATAGTTTAGGTAGTGATTGTTTTTTCATTATAATTTTATTTTCAGTTATGAAAAGTTAAGAAAGTATTATTATTATTTTCAGTTATGTAGGAACCACAATGATGATTTTGACATTTTTAATCAAGTAAGTATTATTATTACTATTCTTACTATAAATGCACTTATAATACATTTTTAATTTTTTTTACCATTGTTAGTTTATTTAGTTGGATGAGGGAAGTCGTGCAATGATTCAGAAGCTCTTACCGCAGGTGCAAGTTGGAAAATATCAAGACAACCAATCCAAGACTGTAGGATGAATTACATTGCCTTAGTCATTTTATGATTTATCTAAAATGAATCTATATGAATGTAGATAATTTTATAGTTAATTGAAGGAGTAAATGTTGTGATAGGATGAAGATACTATTTTCCTAGTTAGTCTTGTGCATCCTGGAGATCTTGCGGCAAGAGGAACATTAATCACTAAGGATCCATCAGCTACAGTGACAGGCCAATCCTTAGCAAATGGTTATTCAGCAATATTTTTGGAAGTTGCAATGAGGAACGGTGAACCCATAGTTCGACCCTATGACAACTATAGTACAATTGGAGATGTGATTGGAAGAACTATTGCATGGCCCTCTTGTTTTGTAAGTTACATATCTTTTATATGCAACGTATGGAATGTAAAACTTGATGGCTAGCTGGGGTATATACTCCTTTAGGATGATTTAATTTATTTAGTACATTTTGCAAAAGTATCTTAGACATGAAAGAATATCTTATCATTAATTACATCTTAAAAATCACCTACTTTTGTTTATAACCATGGAAGGTAATTTTCTATTTCCTTATTTTAGTATAAAATTAAATGTTAGTTTATTTTCATAGGTTTTAGAATTATGATAGCTTTGTTTGGGCATAAATTTTTTTGTTAGTTTCATGGTTCATGTTAGAGTGTCCTGATCTGTAGCCTCATGGAGTACTTTTTTTTATTTCCTTATTAGTTCACCATAATAGAAAATTATAACAGAATTAGAATTATGATTTCACCTACTTTTTTTTTTGTTAGTTTCATGGTTCATGTTGATATATGTTTGAAATTAGAGTCATATCATCTTGTTGAAGTTTTTGTTTCTAGTAAAGTTTTATTTGTGGCTGATCGATGTCTCTTTCTCGGCACTATAACATAATTTTTCTCCAATAGTAGACTACAATTAAAGTTTTGTTTTTGTTTCTACTTAAGATTTTGTTTCATGGCACTCCCAAAATCAGGTTATTGGTTGAAGATATGGGAAGAGAAATCAGTGAGGTATAGCAGATTATGGGGGGTGACTCTTCCGCTTTTGCATTATATAGCAGATTTAATTTCTAGAGTTCTTTTGGCATATATACTACAAAGAAGTGATTGGAGTATATATCGACAAAAGCTCTTTAAACAAAGAATATACATCAACTATATATAGCCTGGTTTCTGGCTCTTATTGATTGTGTTATCTTTCTCTTCTCAATGTCTTCTTCTATTTCTAGTTGAAGTGTTCAGGTGCTTTTTCATCGCGCAGTAGAGGAGTGAGATTGTGTTCTTCATAGCAGTAAATAACTTCTTTTACTATTCTTGATGTATATTGCTAGCCATCAGTGCGTAGTATGAATACGAGATCTGGCTAGTGGGTGTCTAGACTGCGTTCTTCTGTTATGAAGAACTCTATATGACATAGCCAGAGGACTTTGTATCCTCGGTTGGACCGAGTAAGGTATGCGAGTTGCAGATGTCCATTTATTGACTACAGCTAGTATCGAAGAGTTGAAATATCTATTTTGATGAGATAGTCAAAAGGGTTTTGATTTTATCAAAAATGTGGATGAACCTTGTGTAGACAATGTGTTTAGTGGGAGTGTAGTCATATTGAATGACATACTCATGGGAAAAGCGTTCTCATGCTCTAGTTATTTCCCATATTGATTCTCTATGGTACATCTGGGAAAGGCCTCCTATATGTTTGAGATTAGGATCTATGTGGATAGGTTTGAAAAGGATACCTCATTACCCCAGCCCATGTACGTTGATATAGTATTAAAAGAGTTTTAGCATCAAAGGCACTAAAAGAGGTTACTTGTCTAAGATTCATTGCATCAGTCTTTCTAAGATGATGTCTGCTAAGACACCTAAGGAGAGAGAAAAAATGAGATAGATCTATTATGCTTCGGTAGTGGGATCCATCATTCGATGCTTTGCACTTAGCTTGTTATTGATTATACCTTAGAGGTATCCAGTTTATTTCGAGCAAAACCATGGAGAATAACATTGAAAAGCAATGGAGAACTCTCTCGAGTACTTAAGAAGGATGAGAGACATTTTATACGACAATGAAACCATATGATGGTATAAGGATACCTTTAATGGTGGTGCAGTAAGAAGGAAAGTGTTCCTAGCTAGGTATCGTAACCGGTAAGGTGACTAAGGCTTTGTGCTTTGCTACTTACTCTGCCTCTTATGATAGGATCGGATAAAGGAGTTTTTCATTCAATGGGAGTTGTTCCTGAGGTTGCCAGTTCTGCACCGGTATTGTGTGACAATACTAGGAGTGTTGCTCAAAGTTAAGGAACTAAGATCCCATGAAGATTATTGCTTTTCTTAAAAGGCGATATCACCTCATCGTTGGAAAGAGGTGATGACTGAAAGACATTGATGTAGATTAAATTTATTATCACTGTAGCAGATTCGATCACCACTGAAATTTGGTATACAGATACTAGGATGGTTGGCTAAAGTGCAAGTGGGAGATTCAAAGGAATAGTGCCCTTGAGCCAATCACATGTCGATGTGTTTAGGGACTATTCAAGGGTAATCATCCTAATGAGATAACTTTTTGATCATATGCTGCATCTTTATTCATAAATATTGTGACGAACCCCATGAACCCGGGCAAATGATTCCAAGGCCATGATGAGATTATGCCAGTTTGACTTGGAATCCATATGCCCATGTTCTAGATGTTCCTAGTCGTAGGATCACCAATTAGGGGATTAGTGATTTTGGATAGGCTAGCGCACTTGGTACATGCCCTATACGATAAAGGTAGCTGATCTCATAGTTACCTATGAGCCTTCCTTAATGTAGTGCAGGTGCTCATTAGGGAATGAGTTCACTTAACAAACCTGCATGAGGAACACAAAATGGAATCCATACATGAGTTTCAGTAGGATGTTCCTCGTGTGATAGTAGGTGCAAGTAGTCATTGGACCTAAGGTTATCATGGTTACCTTGTGAGTGATGACCCATTGCTTTGGTTCTATCCCTACATGGACCTAAGCATCATGTGCCGGGTATTACTGGGCATGGGGAAGCATTCATGGAGGAAGGTGAGCAACCAACATGGAATCAGTTACTCCTAATAAGAGGAGATAATGTCCTATGTGTCCCTATAAGTACCGACTCGGGAATCTCTGGCCAAAGTAGACATAAAGGTCAGGAAGACGTTTCTGACATTTCATAATTGAGACGACATCTTGGTGGGTGGAATACATATGAATTGGTATTAGTGTTTGACACTTCTTCCATACCCCAATCGTATTCAAGAAATTTTAATTGAGCGACTTAGTTGCACGGTAACTAATCACCAAAGGGTGTTGCTAGATTGAACCTCACACTATCGTGGTAGTCATGATACGTTGCTAGACAATAATCTTGACTTGCGAGTGGAGTCTCTCACGACTACACTAAAGGGGTTTAGTGATCGCTCGTAAGAATCGAATAGAAGTTGTTCTATAGGATCCAACTCTCCGTTATGCACAACTCACTACTGGCTTAGTGTGGGGCCCAATGGCGCACACACGACAGGTTAACCTCGTAACGGACCTTATGAGGTAAAGTCCGAATGCGGCCCTATATGTAGGCGAAATGGCGACACTAGAGGGGGGGTGAATATTGTGTTTACTAAATAATTAGCCTAAATTCGATTTTAATCATTTCTTGATCAGTTTAGATAATTTGTAATTTAATGATTGGGTGCGAAAGCAGTAAATAATTAAGCAATTAAAAACAAACAATAACGCAATTCAAACACGTTAATTTATAATGGTTCAGCCCCAATGCCTACTCCACTACCTAAGCACCCCGATTAGGATTTCCAAACTAGCTTTACTAGATTAATACTCGTTTCCCTTACACAGAGGACTTTGACTCGAAGAGTCTCACTCTCAACCTAAGGTACTTCCACACCTGGAAGTCTCGACCTTCTTATCGAGAGCACTCTTCCACCTCAACCCTAAGGGACAACTTGACTAATCCTAGTAACAACTAATTTTACATAAGTGGCTTTACACCTAACACTAAGTAACCACTTATACCCACATGACCTAACAGCCTAGGTCTTACAAACTCAACTTCAAAAAAACTATAAATTAATAGTTAAAAATACAAGTGAAAAGAGCTTAAGATAAAACCAAGATTATCTACTATTTTCCAAGCCTTGTAGCCTCCAACTCGCTAGTGAATGTGCTTTGAGTCGAAGCAGAGTTGAGCAGTAGTTGGCGCTTGAAGACGAACTAGACAGAAGAACAGAGCGCGCTGCAATCGATCTTTGGAAGGCTTAAATCCCTTCTTAAATGCTCAATAAAATCTGTAAGATTAAGGGAAGAAGTTTAAAAGAAGTAGATGAAGGTATATTTATACCCTCACGAAGAAATGATAGCTCAACGGATAGTTTTCTATCCATTGCAGGCCGTCGGTCGATTGGTCGATCGATCGGTCATTCGATCAACGCTTTTTCTCTCTGGTACTGCATTCAGTCGACCATCGGTTGACCGACGCAAGATTCTTCGATCTCGCATTCAGTCAACCAGTCGGTCGACCGACGCGATCTTGCGTCTTCATCAAACGTAGGTCGGTCGACTGGTTGGTCGACCGATAGAGCTACTGCCCATTTTGGGCTTTGATCGGTCGACTGAAGCAGCTGCTGTCTCTTCTCGGCATTGTTTGATCGATCGACCGGTCGACCGAAATGGCTGGTGCCATTTTCCTTACCCTATTCGATCAACCGCCCGGTCGACCGAATTTAGGTTGAATTTTATTTTTTAGCCGATTTTCTTCCGCGCTTTGTTTTTGGGTTCCAGCTTTCTACAAGCATCATCTTGGAGAGCTTTCCATGTGATATTTGAGCTCGTCCCATGCGACTTTGGTGCACATGTTGATCTTCAAGAAATTCTGTGATGAACCCGAGCACGACGATCAATGTCCTTCCAATTTTTGATTTCTTTCTATATTTTTAATCGAGGACATTGAACCCTAATTGATATGGAACCTGAAATATGTTCTCAATGAAATCATTAGTCCCATGTTTGTTATCATCAAAACCGAGATTAAGACCGAGGTTAAAAACCTAAATCCAACACTATATGTCTACTAGCATAGACATGCTGCAACTCGATCACGGATCTTTGAGCTCGTCCAATGCGACTTTGGTGCACACGTTGATCTTCGAGAAATTCCACGATGAACCCGAGTGCGACGATCAATGTCCTTCCGATTTCTGATTTCTTCTGATATTTTCGATCGAGGACATAGAACGCTGATGGATAAGGAACCTGAAATATATTCTCAATGAAATCATTAGTCTCATGTTTGTTATCATCAAAACCGAGATTAAGACTAAGGTTGAAAACCTAAAGCCAACATTATATGTCTACTAGCATGGACATGCTGCAACTCGATCACGGATCTCATTTACGGACATGATAGGAAAGATGTTTCCTATAGGAACGAATGCACAAGAAAGAAGTTTCTCAGTAATCCTAAATTGTATGGCATCCCTAAATTGTAGGGATTGGCATATGATAATAATTTATGTCGTTGATTAAATTTAATTATGAATTAAATATTTAATCAACTACTTGACCAAGAATGTATTTAATTATGAATTAAATATAATATGATTTTGAATTAAATATACATGGTAGGAGAATTAGTTTCTAACCATGAGCCTAACAAATTAATTGGGAATTAATTTATTTGGATAAATCCTAATTAATAAGAATTTGATTTATGGAGATAACTCATAAAATTAATAGATATATGATTTATGAGGATAAATCATAATTCTTTTAATTAATAGAAAATCAAATTATTTAGATAAATCTCTTTCCTATTGTTTAGGGGATTGGTTTATTTAGATAATTATCATTCTTGTTTATAGGCTCTTAATTTATGGAGATAAATTAAAATTTATATTTACTTAGATTTAATTAATTTTTAATTAATTATGAAGCCAATAAAATATAAATTATTTTTGGAGGCAAACCCAAGAACTTTGAATTCTAGGGAGAGAGTTTTTAGGAGGCCATGTCTACTCTTGTAGCCGCCCCTACTCTCTATATATAGTGGCCGAACACCCCATAGGGAGGAGTTGGTTAATTAGTTCTTCATCTTCTTGGTGAAGATTAAGGATTTGATTCTTTAGAGGCTTATTGAAGAGAAAGGCTCCAAAGAACTCCTCCTCCTCCCTATTGGTGGCCGACCATCTACATCCTCCTTCCCCGGTTATCGCGAAGCCAACTTGAAGGTGTTCTCTTCTTGGTTGTGCCACAATCTTCATCTTCTTGGAGGAGTCCACGAGGACAGCGAGATATCTTCACCTCTTCTCTTTTGTTCCGATATTTTGTCATCCTCTCTCCTCTCCTCTTTGGTGCCTGGTTCTTGGTGGAAGGGCTGGCATTGCCTTGGTGGATTTTGGGATTGATAAAGCTTCTCTGTTGAGCCACAACGAGCCCCGGTGTTCGCTGCCCGTACTATTGTGAGGTACTTGGTGTGGACTATTGTTGGAGGATGTGCACGTGTGTGTCTCAAAATGGGGATAGGATCTGCCATACATTCTTGGTTTGAGGTTTATCATCTCCTTCTTCTGCGATGTTGAATTCCTTATTATTGCTAAAGTAGATCGCTATTTTCGGGATGGTTTGAATTTTCCGCTACGTTTTCGAATCCCACCCCAACAAGAGGGGGGTGAATAGTATGTTAGATAAACTTTTTGCCTAATTTTGGTTTTATCGAATTCAATCGTTTCTTATAACTTCGGCAATACACTAATTCGAATAGCATGTGGAAGCAATAAATAAGACAATTAAACATAACCATGAAAGCAATGTGCTGAAATAAGTAAATATAGAAATTAAGACGCAATCATAATAGGCAATGTAAACACGATCGATTTATAGTGGTTCGGCCCCAATGCCTACTCCACTACATAAGCACACTGCTTAGGATTTCCAAACTAGTTATACTTGATTAATTAGTTTCCTTACAAAGAGGAATTTACACCGGAGAGTCTCTGCTCTCAAACTGAAGGCACTTCCACACCCGAAAGTATCCTGCCTTCCTATCAAGAGCACTCTCCTACCTCAACCTAAGGACAACTCAACTAATCCTAGTCAACTACGTTTACACCGGTGGATTTAAGTCTTAACACCAAGGCAACCACCAACTCAATCAAACTAGCACTCTAGGTTTACACACTCAAGAAATACAATGAAATTAACAATAAAATACAACACTACATGGAGCAATAAATCAAAAAACAAATACTTAGCTCCAAAAGAAACTCCCTAGTCCTCTTGATGCCCAAAGATGATGAATTGATGAAGCTTGAAGGCAAGATCAAGAATGTGTGGATCAAGGCTAGGGTTTTTGCAAGATTGGCTCAATGAAAGCTTAGAAGATGTAAAAGATGTCTCATATAGGCTCAAAAGTTGCTAAGGAAGGCTCTCATGGCTTGTATTTATAAGACATGAAGAGAAGGCAAGCAAACAGCCATCCCAACAGGCGTTTTCCTGCCCGTTGGCGACGCCCGATCACTGGCCCGATCGACCGACCGAGCGACCGGCCCATCGATCAGAGCCCTTTGTGCTTTCTAGGCTCCTTTCGGTCGACTGGCCTATCGATCAACCGTAGAGTACCAAAACTCTACCTATTGTACCTGTACTCTACATTGAGTTTCAGCTGGGTTCTTTCTTCGATTCGGGTTTCAAATTACGAGTTTTGTTCTTTAAGGGTCTTTGCATCATACTGAGGATTTTACAATTTATCTAGAGACCCTAAACTTAGACTCTATCTTCCTAATGAGTCCGAGCGCGTCGACCAATGTCCTTTCGATTTTTTGATTTCTTTGATATTTTAGATCGCGGACGTCGAGCGCTAACCAACTTGGAACCTAAAAGTATTTCGTAATGAAAATATTAGTTTCATGTTTGTTATCATCAAAACCAAGATTAACACCAAGGTTGAAAACCTTTGGCCAACAATGTTCGAACATAAGATTTTTGGATCGGGAATCTGTCACAATACATCTATATACAAAAGAATTCACAATAATATATTTTGTATGGAATTGTGAATGGGAGTCATGTGAAGTCGGGACATCGAGCAATCTTGTTGTCCATACTCATGGTGAATCTTCTAGTGTCGTTGTTTCTTCTTTCAATCCACCTGATCCTTATAGAACAATGATTCTAGATAGTCTTGGTAGTCAATTCCATTTAAATGATAATATTGAGTTAGTTACTGAGACGTCAGTGCCATCAAATACTTCGACAGTTCAAGTCACTGAAGAACAACCTGTGATACAGATTGAATTGCTGAATAAGGAGGCTATAGAATTTTATTAGATGTTGAAAGCTGTCAATGAACCTTTGTATGGTAATTTTCCTAAATATACAAGATTTTCGGCAATGACGCAACTCCTAAACATCAAGTCCGATTGTAATATAAGCGGGGTTACATTTGATTGGATTACAGGCTTTATCAATGGAATGCTACCTTCAGATAACAAGTTTGAGCCAACTTTTTATCAGCGGGGAACATCATGACTTGTAGCATGTTATAACAGTTATTTTGTTAATGGATATATATTTCACACACTTGAATATTCATCTACAAAGAAGACAATGAATGTCGGGGTCTGCGTCAAAGGGACAACGTATGTTGAATGTGATGTTGACTTTTACGAACTGTTGGAAGAAGTCATAAAATTACAATTATTCGAATGGAAATCAATTGCCCTTTTTAAATGTCATTGGTTCGATACAAGCTATAGGGGCATGAGAGTTCATACAAAGTATAAACTTGTCGAGGTCAATTACAAATTGAAATTGGCTTCAATGAGCCATTTATATTGGCATCTCAAGCTGAACAAGTATATTATATGCAGTATCCATCTCGAAAGAAAGATAGGGCAAATTGGTATGTAATCTGTAAGACTAAAGCCAGAGAAAAAATTGACCCGGTAACTGGAGAGAATGAGCCGACAAATGACTTCTATCCAGAAGAGGATCCTTCCAAAATTGAGCGAGTTAATCTAATACTCAAGGATGATAACACAAAGTTAGTTCAATTGGAAGTACAATATGTTGATGATGACGATAATGAAGTTGAGGAAGGATAGAATGATGATAAGAGAGAAGAAGAAGAATTTAAAGATTTCGATACAATAGATCAAGAATAAGAGTATTACACCGATGATGATAATGACGATGATGAATAATTGTAAATGTGAAGTATATCTTCAATTATTAAATCTATCTATTAATCTATTATATGTAATCTAATTATACTCATATTTGACAGCTATGGTTCGAGAAGTGCGTGCCCGAGGAGGCATTCCTCGGAGCACTACACCCTCACAATTGCCACCTGCCACCCTTGTATCCATCGTCCCTTGTCTACACACACCATCCCCCAGGCTTTAGCCACCATCGACCCTTCGCCGAGACCCATCGATATCCCCTCACATGTACCCAATGTCCTTTCGCTGACACCCACTATTCCCCCACCTCCGTCCACCATCCCCCCACTTTCAGCCACCATCTCCGCACTTGATCCTGGCACCAGCCATCCACCTGATCTGACCACCATCCCTTCAGCCAATCCAAGCACATGGACATAAAGACGTAGGCCACGAGGGCCTAATATAATTCTCCCTCCGCCACCTGAGGGAGAGTCACATTGACTAGTTAGTGTGCATGAAAGAAGATAAGTAGATGCACTAATTATTCCTTATAATTTATTTATAATTCAATACATCGTAATATAGAATTGTACTATATTTGGTGAGGGCTTGAGCAGGAGGACGATCTAACAATTTATGCACAGGGCATGGCCTACATGGTCTCTCGTGCCCCGTGAGCACATGGATTTATTATGGCGAGAGTTCTCGGTACATATATTTATTAAATTAATGTTATTGTTAAATATCAATAGGTAATAATAAATTTATTTTTTTTGCAGGCTCATTATACATGGTTGGAGGACGAGACCACTTTTGTAGAGAGTGCATGGGAGCGTGTTGCTCGCACTCGTTACAACGGGCTACTTCAGTAGGCCCGTAAAACTGTGAAGAGACAGCTGGGGGTCACACACATTGGGGAGACTCAGGTATACGGCCCCGAGTGGATTCCTATGGGACCAGCTCATTGAGAGATGGGCCACGCTTGAGTGGCAGGAGGTCTCCCGGACTGCGTCGAGAAATTGCATGTCCAGGGGGGACGGTACGGGGCCACGCCACACTGGTGTCTCCGTGTCTTTTGTGGTGCGTGAGCGTCATATGATATGTATAATTTCCTTACTTTTAATTAAATTATATATTGTGTACAAGGACACTAATGTATTTGTTTTCTAATGTTAGACACGGGTGGCGAAGGATGGCACCGTCCAACGCCCCTCGCTGATGGAGGAGTTTGAGCACACTCACCGTCGGCGACATGGGGTGGAGGAGTACATCGATAGCGGGGCCTCGATCATCGTTACAAGTATTTATATCTATTTGATTTACGTAATTTTTATTTTTATTTTATATATATATATAGTATTTAAAATATAAACGTGTGTAGGAGACATACACGAGGACCGAGATCGAGCGCAAAGGAACGTCACAGGGTGACTTTGACCCTGTAACATGGGTCGAGGCTGTAGGTGGCTGGGAGCATGGACAAGTTTATTGCTTTCAGACAGTGTCCATGCATGAGCCGTGTTAGGGCCACTTGGGGCACCGACCCCTCCCGTTGCAGGTGAGCGGCCCTCGACATCCCATACGCAGGACCATAGCCGGATACCGACCTTGGAGTTCGAGATTACACAGTGGAGACAGGCAATGGAGGAGTAGAGATGGATGAATGACAAGTTGAGATAGATGATGGATGCGCAAAGACAGATGATGGGGAACATATAGGCGCTCCTAACTTAGATTTCATCTCACTCCGGCAATCATATACCGATGAGGTTCAAGCCGTCCTCCTCGACCCAATCGACGCTCCCAACCCTATCGCTGTCGACTCCACCGCCACCACCGTAGCCATGAGATATATTTTGGTTTATTGTATTTTGATTATATTTTGATATTTGTCAGACTCAGTTTGAGGCTTAGATACTTGTTTGTTGTTTACATACTTTAGATTTGATATTTTGATAATTGTTTGCCTCCGTTTGAGGCTTATAGTTGTTTATATACTTGATAGCTATCTATATACTTTAGATTTGATATTTTGATACTTGTTTGCCTCCATTTGAGGCTTATAGTTGTTTATATAGTTTAGTTTTGATATTTGATACTTGTTTGCCTCCATTTAAGGCTTAGATTGATGATATTTAAGTAAATCTTGTATGGTTGGTTGTACTTATATTTGTATGATGTTTTGTGGTTGTAAATTGTGATTGTAAATTATGGTTATAAATAGATTATATCGTGAGAATGTTGTTGTATACATGAATTTTGAAAATTTTGATTTTTTTTCAATTATAGAATATAACGTCAGCGACGGCTTACCCACAGGTGACACTCACTAGGCAGTCGCTGAAATTGTATCGTAATTGGCTGATGGCTTTGGTAGCACCAAATATCACGATTGCTAATAATATCACCGACGACTCTGAGCTACGGCAGATAGATTAATTTTAATGACAACCGCCTAGGCCATCACTGATGTGTTTAAATTAGCGACAGCGCGTGCTATCGCTGATAATTAGTTGGGACGGCCTCCCCCTACTGTCACAAATTATCAGAGACGCACACATGAGCAATGACTTTTTGCCACGGCGCGAGCCGTCCATGATAGTCATCACCGACGGTTCAGCAACGACATGAGCCATTGGTGACAGCGACAAATCTAGTAGTGGAGCACCATTCAGGGCAGGAGGCTACCTGGGAGGTAGAACGAGATATGAGGGTAAACTACCCCTTTCTAGTTGAGGATTTGATAAGTCTCTAATAGCTTTTGCTAAAATTCGAGGATGAATTTTCCTTAAGGGGGGAAGATTGTAATACTCGCAATTTTAATGAAAATTTTATCTCTTGTTTTAGCGGGATATTCCGGAGGCGCGTCGGAGTGGGTCGAGCAAATCGTCAAAAGGTGTTGGCCGAAGGTTTTCAACCTTGGGAATAAGCTAGGTTTTGATGATAACAAATATGGAACTAATGATTTCATGGAGAATTATTTTCAGGTTCCATATCGATTAACACACGATGTCTATGATCAAAAATATCGGAGAAATTAGATAATCGGAAGGACGTTGATCAACGCGCTCATATTCATCGGAAAGATTGAGTCTAGGTTTAGGGTGTCTAGATGCAAAGACACCTAAGGAACCAAACTAGTAATCCAAAACCTGAACCGAAGAAAGAACCCAACTGATACTAAATGAGAAAGTATAGGTACTATAGCCAAGTACCGGTACTTTGCGGCTGATCGACTGACGATCGACTGCCAAGGGTTCTAAAGCCACCGAAGGCCTTCGGTAGATGACCGGTCACTTGGGCGGTCGACTGGCCATCGACCGACCACTGATCGGGCGGCGCCAACGGATAGAAAAACGCCCGTTGGGACGAGGTGTCTTGGCCTCTCTCTTCGTGGCTTATAAATACAATCCATGAGAGCCTTCCTTACCAACCCTTGAGCCTATTGAGACATCTTTTACACCCTTTAAACCTTCATTGCACCACTTCTTTTGTGAAACCCTAGTTTGATATCTCAACTCCTTGATATATAGCCTTCAAGCTTCGTCGATTCATCATGTTAAGGCATCAAGAGGACTAGGGAGTTTCTGTTGGAGCTAAGTATTTGTTGATTGATTTATTTGCTCCATTGTTTGTGTACATTATTGTTACTTACATTGTATTTGAGGTTGTGAAAACCTAGGTTGATAGCTCTTGTATGGTTGGTGGTTGCCTTGGTGTTAGGGCTTAATTCCAACAGTGTAAATGTAGTTTGCTATGATTAGTTGAGTTGTTCTTAAGGTTGAGGTGGGAGAGTGCTCTCGGTAGGAAGGAGGGATACTTCCACGTGTGGAAGTGCCTTCGGTTTAAGAGCGGAGATTTTCCGATGTAAATTCATCATTGTAAGGAAACTAATTAATCTAGTTAAACTAGTTTGGAAATCCTAAGTAGGGTGCTTAGGTAGTGGAGTAGACATTGGGGCCGAACCACTATAAATCTACTTGTGTTAGCATTGCATTCTTGGTCTTGTTTTATTGTCTTATTTATTGCTTCCACTTGCTATTCGAATTGGTGTATTGTCTACGTTATAAGAAATGATTAAAACCGATAAATCAAATTTAGGCAACAAGGTTAGATAACACACTATTCACCCCCCCCCCCTCTAGTGTAGGCTATTTCACCACCATTTGGTATCAGAGAGCGTGGGTCGTAGATTGAGATTTTACCATCTCCTCTACATCTAGTCTTGATCTGAAAATAGCACCAGAGTTGGTAGCGTGTATACCACCTAGGTTCGGTGAGTCTAACTTTGGTCTTTGGAAGAGTATAATATATACATTCCTAAAGACACAACATTTAGATGTGTTTAACATGGAAAAGATTCGATATATTGAACCTAAGGAAAACATGAATGCTTGGACCAAAGAACAAATTGATATGTTTTAGTTAAATGTTAAAGCTACGAATTGCATATTTTGTTCATTGGAAAATTGCATCTTTGAAAAGGTCATGCATTGCACTTCCACATTTGATATTTAGGCTAGTTTAAACATGCTATATGATTATGCCAAGAACGAAGAGATTGACACTTCTAATGAAGGTAGTGATGACAATGGTCATTCACCTACCCCTAATCTTGCTTTTGATGCCCATGGCTCTTCTAGTCAAAGGAGTAGCTCCAAGAGCCGAAAAAGGAAGGTAGTGTGTCATGCATGCAAGGAAAAGGGGCACGTGAAGAAAAATTGCCCTTCCATGAAGAACAAGGCAAGGAAGAGGTCAAATGCTTCCACATCATCATCTCACTCAAGTGAAGCATCCTCTTGCAATGGCTATGAAGCTAATTCAAAAGACTCCCTCATGAATGCTAATGACGAGGTACACTTTTCTTATTGTCATGATAACAATAATGGTAGTATCAACTCATCCAGTTCTCATGACATGCTTTATGATGATGAATGTAAAAACATGTTTGCCTTGCTTGTTAAAAAAGATAAAGAAAACAAAAAATTGAAGAAAGAAAACTTAGTCTTAGATCTCACTTACATTATGTAAAATTTAAAAACGAGAAGCTAAAAATTAGTGTCTCTAATCCATGTCATGATGTTTTAAGTATTGACACTAAGGATTTGAAAAACAAAAATGACATTTTAAAGAATGAAAATAGCATGTTGAAAACTCAATTGCATGCTATTCATAAATCCATGCACGACTTAAAAAATAAGGTTATTTTTCTAAATAAGAAAGTTAATAATTTATCTAGTAATTCATCCTCTTAGCAAGCATGCTCATGCACATCATCATCTTTATGTCAAGCATTCTAACATTAAACCTCACGAAAAGATTAATGGTCATTGCTTTTGTTGTGGTATCTTCGGCCACACGATTTATGATTGTGCTTTTAAAAGAAATCCAAGTGTTGTCATTTGTCATTTGATAAGAAAAGACACTTTGGATTCCTAGGCTAACTCACCGCCATGGACCCAAAGCCATTTGGGTACCAAAGGTTTCTTGTTCTTTTGTAAGGGGAGCTACCACACAAGGTTGAAAGAATTGAACATGCTGAACATAACATGCTGAGAATTTAGGATGCTATTGATACAATTCAGCATGCTGCATTGTTGGGTATTCCTCATTTCATTGAGTTACAAACTTTATTTACAACTTTAGAGTGTCAGTTTATTATCTTGCATTGAGTTACAAACTTGGTATTCCTCATTTCATTGCCTCATTGTTTCTTTTGTTTTTACATGCAGGTAAAAAGAATGAAGTGTAAGGATCAGCATTTTGGAAAAAATTATCTTATGTATTTTTGAAACTTTGAATCTTTGAAACAATATAAATATTTGAATAGCACAATGTATTTCGAAATTACTTGTATACAATGGTTTCTTATGTGTGTGGATTTTAATGATGTGTGATTTCAAAAATTATTTTTAAGATTTCGTGTGAATTATCAAATTACTTATATGTGATTTCATGATTTAAGGATTGATCAGGTACACAATAATGAGCAATTGGTAGATTATGTTGGTAATTCCAACGGATATACCAACAAAAATTATTTGTTGGTCATACCAACGCTAGCGGATATTGTTGGTATTACCGATAGATATGTATCCGTTGGTATTATCAACAGATATATATCCATTGGTATTACCAACAGATATATTTCTATTGGTAATATTGGCAGATATTTATCCATTGGTAATACCAACAGAAACATATCTGTCGGTAATACCAACAAATATGTCTCCGTCGGTATTACAAACAAAATAAAATATCTGTTAGTAATACCGACAAATTAATTAAAATCTGTCGGTATTACCGAGGAGCCTTTTACCGATGGATTTTACCGATAGATACTCCGTCGGTAACAATATTACCGACGAATTTGGTCCATTGGTGATACCCTGTTTTCTTGTAGTGTTGGCAGCTCCATCCAATGGGCATTTTTTTGCCCGATGGGGACTCTCGGTCGCATGCCAGTCGATCGTCGATTGACCAACTATTCGACCGCGGCAATCTACCACTTTTGGGCACACTTCGATCGACCGAATTGGCTACTGCTAATTTTTTGCTTCATTCGATCGACCGACCGGTCGACCAAACCTGGGCTAAGAGTATTTCTTGGAGTTTTCTTCTTGCGCACTTCGCTTCCGGGTTCCGTTACCAAGTCTTGACTTGGATAATATTACAATTTGGCTTGGGATATATACCTAGAGACATATCACATGAATTCTATTTCTAACTCTAGATTTTCTACTCGATCTATGACGGAGCCATTTTTGTCGGTTCTTGTTTTTCTCCGAACGAACTTCCCACGCATATTGTAACCTCAACCTGAGATCAAACACTTGATGAACTCATTAGAATAAGTTTGTTATCATCAAAATCAAGATGATGATCATGGTTGAAAACCATAGGCCAACACATTGGTATTCAGATGATTGTGGTATTCATTCCACATTCAGTTTGCATAGGTTGGTAGGCTTCGGAGTACGGATGTGTACTCCGGCCAAATTTTGGGGTGTGATAGATGTTCTTTAATAATAATATTAAGAAAAATGTAAGTTACACAAAAATAGTTAATGCTATTGTTAAAATTAGATATAAAGAAAAACTGCACCAATTATGATTAAATAATATGATTAAGTTAGAAGACTAAATCTTAAAAATTCAACATGTAAATATATGTATATGAAAAATTTAATAAAATATCTATAATAATTATAATAATATATATTATAGATTGGCAAATGTACGTTAATCCATGTTTGAACGATGATATTAGTCCCTTATGTCATTATGTGTGCATACTTTGCTTCAAAGTCTATCATTTATTGTGTTTATACAAAAATTAGATTTCATAAATTTCAACTGAAAGCCTATAAAACACGTTCCTCGTATTAAAGGCTTGTTTTGCGTTAACACGACTATTCTATATTTATATTACCCAAATAGAAGGATAATAAGTCACTGAAAATAGAAATAATCTTTTGACTAAAACACTTGATCAACATGGATGCAAGGAGCTTTTTTCTAAGACTATTCACTATTTTTTTCTTCTTATCTATGTCATTGATTTCATCTCCAATAGTAGCGACTACTGAGATCGCTTCTACATCACCACTCTCGATATGATTTCAAAAATGTTTTTGATTTTGATTTTCGATCTCTTCGGACCTTGGTGGCTTATAACGGGCCTGAGGGACCTTACGGTTCTAACCCGTAGGCTCATTGTGACATTTCAATTTTCAACCAATAGGATGGGTTGGAGATCTTACTATTCAAAAATTTATATGTTGAAATCTCTCGATTCATTTCGGACTCATGATAATTTACCTTGAAACGGATTTCAAACTATTTAACAAAGTGAACTCTGAAAATGATACTTGATTTTTCTCTTTGCTATATGGTTTGGTTGCTTTCTAGTAGCTTTAGTTTCATTAAATCTACTAATGAAGTCTAGTTATAAATTGAGAATGTTAATGAAAAGCTATGCTATCATGATGAAAATTGGAAAGTAAATGAAAAGTTTGGGAAAAAATTTCTAGAATGCTGTATGATTTTGTTTTTGCAAAAATCATATTATAATACTTGAATATTCATGCATTAATGATGTCTCTATACTCATGATTAATTTTGCATGATAGATCTATGAAATTTCATTAGTAGGTAAAATTTCGATACTTAGGCAATTTCATGATGCTGATATTGAATAAAATTGGACTATGATAAAATTCCTTATTAGAGACCTCATTTTGAATAAATAATTGTAAATATGTTTAGATACACATATGACATGATTCTAGGTGTTCAAACTTGAAAATTCATATGTAGATGAACAAATTCATTACTAGATCACTTTAGAGGACTTAAACTTGAAAAAGTTTGACCCAAGTCAACAAATCGACTTGGACACATCATTTTAAGTCCAAACTTCATAAACATGTTTAGGAATAGGTAATGATAACATGCCAACGTTCAAATTTTCAATTTGTAAGCGTAATGAGGCACTTTATGTCACGTCCCAAAAACCAAGTCACGCGACCGACCGAACTAGGGACAAGCACCCCGAAGCCTAGACCACATAACCACATCATGCATGTGAAATATCAACTCAGATTAACACAAACACAAATATTCAATTATAGAAGGTAGCAATCCACATACTAGACCAAATGCATAAAGCTACATAACTAAGGTTCAAGTGTTAATACTATACAAGGTTCACATGCTCGAAAACAAACTACATGACTCAACCAAGACTCGACTACACCAACGGGTTTCACAAGATCGCCACCAGAGTCTGCCGCCACCAACCGCGCCATACGTCAATGATCACTCTACAAAACAAGGCCAAGAAAAGAATAGTGAGTTCAAAAGAACTCAGTGAGTGACCGTTCGGCCATCACCAAGCTAAACCACATGAATAAATACATTAAATAATTTAATGCTCATTCAACTGATATGAAACATAACAATGATTTGCATTAGTCATCTCGTGCGCTACATGCACCACTCGGCCCGATCTGGCCCAAATGAACCAACCTCAAAATAGTCGCCTACAACTCGTAGGTTGCTCACTAGGCTGGCCACCCTAGCGAACTCCCTGCCTCGGTCTCACTGAGCTAGGAAGGACCTTTAGTATCAGTGCCCAAAACATGGTCGGGAAAGGCCCTCTGAATAATGCCACTCGGGTCAGTCGTCGGCGTGGCTCACCAACGTATATCTCGACCATGAATCAACTCGTGTGCACTGCACACCACTCGGCCATCACATGTACATCCACAAACATGCCCACTAAGTGGACTAATTTACATATCTATAAAGAGGTGGATTACTCGAGTAGATACGACATAATGTACATTTCTCAGTGCTCGCTCGGTAGCACCCGCTCGGCCACCACTCTGCCCAATTCATTATTCACCACCATATCACCCACCGTTAACACCTCAATAGTTTACCTTACCATTTTCTATTCAATGGAATTTAACATCCGTGGCAGGTCGTCATGTAGCGAAAAATGCCAACGTTCTGTCGAATAGTTTCCGCACGACGTACCTTTCCGCCACCGCCATTTCTCGTTCGAAATCTCATCCGAACTCGCAAAAATTCCCAAACAAAGTAAAGGGATGCCATATCTGCCATATCTCATATTTCTATTTTACCCAAGCATCGCGGAAATTTCAGCCTGTAAGCCGAAATTTCAGCCCACTATAGTGTGACATTCCCTCATTTTCATCCGAGAGCATATACTCTCTCGCGAGGGTGGAAATAACCAATTAACCTGATGTTCTTTTAGGTTCAACTAATAACATCCATGACAAGCCACGAGGTGACATCCCGGACTCGCAACTCGACCAATTCAACAAGCAAGCCGTAAATTTCAGCCTACTTTACCAGTCCGGTTACAACACGTACACAATTGAACATCACTCGATATGGTACTCACAATTCATACAATATCTTGTACATAAAGATCGATATACTACACTGGCAGTTTACAACATGTATAAAATGAATCTAGCGCGTATAGAAATAACTTCGGCATGTATATCTTACCACAACATCAATTTCAGCCTAACTTATCAGACTATGAAAAATTCAGATTAAAGCGTATGATATACTCCACAAATTTTCATACGAATGTATGCTAAGTGTTCATCAAACCATGTCATCTACGCATATAATTTCAGCATTTCAGTGTACTCACAATCTCAAGAATATAAGCTAGAACATGAACATTGGACTTGCTTGGCCTACAAATTGTGTTACTATTATCAAAATGTGTATGGTGCACTTTTGGAAGTCTTCAGAATCAATCAAGATAAAGATGTCAATTGTGAGAGCACCAAATATTTTCATGCTTAATGATAAATGTGATACCATGGGAAATGGTCATCATGGATCAGCATAAACCAGCATGAACAATGATTCCTTATGAATTTTCCATTTTTCCATAATTTTTTCTTATCTTGGATGTAATTTCTTATTAACCTGCCACCTTCTTGATTTATATTGCAACAATACTTTTTTAAAAGCAGTACCATAATCAAATATCTCATGTATGTTTCTTTGACCAAACAACACGGTCTTCCAAAAGTTATGCACTTTCTTAACCCAAATACAAAGATCAAATGTATTGACACCTGAAACATCCAAGTTCAATAGAACAATAGAAGTGCTCAAGGGCCAAAGCAGAGAAGCCCGAAAGGTCTTCACACATGCATCCGAACAACAAGAATTTCTCCATTAAACAAAGTCCAGATTGGTCACAGTAAAAATAAGAACTCCAGCACTAAATCCAACAACTAAATAATGCCCCGAATATTTATATATACACCACACAAACCAAACAAACAATAAAACCAGTTCATCCTCACCAAGATCATTCTAATATGCGTCCCACATTCAAATAGCAAAAACGACATGCAATCAAAAAGGGGAAACAAAATGGAGGAGGAAAAATAAATAGCGGCACCAGATTTGACTTCCACTAGAGCCAAGATCGACCCATTCTCAAGAGAGAAATCAACATACTCAAACATAAACCTTCAATAAAATCACAGATTCTGTAAATCTATCACGAGGGAGAAACCCAATCTAACCACTCACTTGGGGAGGGAATCAAGGAGAAGAAGACAATGACGACGCCTCGCGATGACGGCAACCGGCGACGTTTGGCTCTTCCTAGAGCAGTCCCATCGACCAAGGCCACATATGCAGTTATATTATTTTTTTGAAATTTACCTATTTGCCCCTCTTGACTTAAGTGAACCATATATCGGTCTCTACTATCTTGGCTCCCCACCATGGATTTCTAACCAACTCCTTTATAGATAATGTGTTTCCCTTTGAATACAACCGAGGACTCACTTCTCAACTCTTTGAGAATGCTTCACACCTATTCTCCTAGGCAAAACACAATTCTACAAAGGAAACCCTAAGTTATTTAACCTAGCACACCTAACAAGATAACAATGGAAACCTAGTTTAGTAACAAGAAAAATAACAACAAATGAGTTAATAATTAAACCACACAAGTGAGATCTCTTGCAAAGTCTTCAAAGCCTCCAACACGTGAAGATGTAGAGCTCGAAGTGAAGCCGGAGATGAGGCAAAAAGAATGCTTCGAGTTGATGAACGATCGTCGAAGCTTGCGCGATGAAATCCACTTGGGATGGCTCAAGAACACTCTAGGAGATCTTCAATGAATGGCTAAGAGGCTCTTAGAAGGCTGCTGAGGGGTATTTATAACCCCTCACTTGGCAGCTCCACCCAACGGGCATTTTTTTGCCCATGGGGACTCCCGGTCACTTGTCGGCCGATTGTTGATCGACCGACTGATCGACCGCCCAAGCAACCATGGTAATCTGCCACGTTTGGGCACACTTCGGTCGACCAAATTGGCTACTGCCAATTTTTGGCTTCATTCGGTCCACCAAACCTGGGCTAAGACTATTTCTTGGAGTTTTCTTCTTGCGCGCTTTGCTTCCGGGTTCTGTTACCAAGTCTTGACTTGGATAATATTAGAATTAGGCTTGGGATATATACCTAGAGACATATTACATGAATTCTATTTATAACTCTAGATTTTCTACTCGATCTATGACGGAGACATTTTTGTCGATTCTTGTTTTTCACCGAATGAACTTCCCACGCATATCGTAACCTCAACCTAAGATCAAACACTTGATGAACTCATTAGAATAAGTTTGTTATCATCAAAATCAAGATGATGACCAAGGTTGAAAACCTTAGGCCAACACATTGGTATTCACATGATTGTGGTATTCATTCCACATTCAGTTTGCATAGGTTGGTAGGCTTCGGAGTACGGACGTGTACTCCGACCGAATTTTGGGGTGTGAAAGATGTTCTTTAATAATAATATTAAGAATAATGTAAGTTACACAAAAATAGTTAATGCTATTTTTTATATCATATATAAAGAAAAACCGCACCAATTATGATTAAATAATATGATTAATTTAGAACACTAAATCTTAAAAATTTGACATTTAAATATATGCATATGAAAACTTTAATAAAATATCTATAATAATTATAATAACATATATTCTAGATTGGCTAATGTATGTTAATCCATGTTTGAACGATGATATTATTCCCTTATGTCATTATGTGTGCATACTTTGCTTCAAAGTCTATCATTTATTGTGTTTATACAAAAATTAGATTTCATAAATTTCAACTGAAAGCCTATAAAACACGTTCCAATTATGATAGTCTTTATACTCCGGCCGGTCACGTGACCGTGGATTTTGGGGCGTGATAGATGTTCTTTAATAATAATATTAAGAATAATGCAAGTTACACAAAAGTAGTTAATGCTATTATTCAAATCATATATAAAGAAAAACTGCACCAATTATGATTAAATAATATGATTAAGTTAGAAGACTAAATCTTAAAAATTCAACATGTAAATATATGCATATGAAAAATTTAATAAAATATCTATAATAATATAATAACATATATTCTAGATTGGCAAATGTGTGTTAATCCATGTTTGAACAGTGGTATTATTCCCTTATCTTATTATGTGTGCATACTTTGCTTCAAAGTCTATCATTTATTGTGTTTGTACAAAAATTAGATTTCATAAATTTTAACTGAAAGCCTATAAAACACGTTCCTGGTATTATAGGCTTGCTTTGCGTTAACACAACTATTCTATATTTATATTACCCAAATAGAGGGATATTGAGTCATTGAAAATAGAAATAATCTTTTGACTAAAACACTTGATCAACATGGATGCAAGGAGCCTTTTTCTAAGTCTATTCACTATTCTTTTCTTCTTATCTATGTCACTCATTTCATCTCCAGTAGTAGCGACTTGTGAGATCGCTCCTACATCACCAACAAATTCTGATGAGTTGATTTTACAAATTCCCGATTATGAGATGGATGTCCAGAGACATTAATCCATTCTTCAAGATGAAAAAAACATAACCTGTAACGTGATGATCAATCATAGATATCAAACAGTATCAAAAAAATCTCAACAACCAATATTTATTCTACACAATTCAGAGATATCAGATAGTACCAAAAAATTTCAATTGGAAAAAATCACATAAGCAATAGTTGACTTCATTCCCTCTTAATGTAGTGAATTATTCTAAGTGAAATTTTTTCTGTGGGGCTAATAAAGAACAAGTCAAATATAAACAAATAAAATAAATTCAATGGCCGATTCAGTAACTCCTATTTCGAAATCTCATCATATCCTACATGAAATTAAAGCTTCATAAATTATAATTAAGTAGTTTATCTTGATTGGAGAGGTAGCCCCGCAAACCCAACAAGCATGGGGCATAGGAGCTGCTCTCACCTAGCACAAAGAATATCAGAATAAATTTGAATATAACATGCAAACATAAAAAGAGAATAAATGAATGGACAATAATATTTTAAAATTTGTAGCAATATTCAAAGTTTAAGGACATACCAAAAATAAATGGTAATCAACATAAATGTCCACCTGGGTAACATTAAAAGAGATAACATACTAGATCTTTCAGAGATGTAAAAGATACGTCTTTCTAAAGAAAAAAAAAATTAGGAAATTAAGAAAGTTTTATTGAGCAGTTCAAAATAGTTAAAAACACTTTACCCAAAATGTACACACCATTGAATTCAATAGTTCGTACTTTAAAATGTAAAGGTTTTGCATTGGGTGCATCTCCAATTTCAGACTTCTCCTGCAAAAGTCATCAAGTAAAAAAAAAAGAAAATGGATCAATAACAAGAATGTAACCTGCAATAAATGGCACATTGCTCCAGAATATTAGATGGAAAAGTGAACAAATACTTATGTGTGAGTAGTTGCATCAAGTAAGACCAGATGACATACAAGTGATCTTCATAATTATCAAATTAGCACAATGAACATTGTCCCATAATCACAATAAGCACTCTTCAATTGAAAAAAAAAAAACTACAATAAAATAGTCCATGTGCAAAGAAATATTTTGTTGCCACCCAATGATTATACATAATTCCTTGCTCCTCAGAATCAAACATATGGTTAGAGAGTTTTACTAGCTAATTGATTTAGAACTCTAATAATTGATATTAAATAAGCACCTAAAATTTTAAAATGAATGAATGAACGAAAAAAAAAGAGAGAGAGAGAGAGAAAAAAAGTAGCCATCATGCTTTACATCGCAGTTAGTGGTATCTTCAAGAATATTAAGTAGAAAACCTACTCAACTGTAATAGAATAGTGTTGTCAGTCTCAAGTTACACCTTTGGAAATAAAAAAACAAGCCAAGTAACTTAACTTCCACAACAGATAGCACTATAATAGGAGACAAATGTACCTCGAGCAATTCAAACATTGCTTTAATATCTATAAGGCACTGCCTTGTCTCTCGATACACACTTCAAAGGAAATTTAGAGGCAAAGAAAGCTGGAAGAGAAGCCCATTAACCATAACCTGAAAAGAAATAGAAAATATGAACTATTAGAATAAATTGTCTAGAGAGAACATATGTGAGTGAAACAAGTGATATAGAAAAAAGAACTTAAAATCAGATCCTAAATATGTAGATGTTCAAATTCAAAGAGAAACGAATTAGTTATAGGAACATAAAAGGCATTAAAAACTGTAGCTGATCATTAGTCAACTCTGGAACTACATATTTATTGTTACTATCAGCACCGTAAGCATGAAATAGAATCGGACTAATAATTAGATTTTGATGAAGAGATCAACAAGTCTCCTTAGTCTCAAGCTTCCCAATTTCTATTCTCTAGAGTTAGTGTTGAGTGCTTATTCAGTTAGTGGGAGGAAGAGAACAGAGAGTGTCAGAAGGAGACTTAGAGAAGTAATAGGTTTTGTATGCCTTTTAGAAGATAAGGCCTCCAAGGAAAATCAGTGGCATACAATTTGGTTTAGATTAGTTACAATCAAAACTTAGAAGAAACAATAAATTCAGGACTAGTCAATCAAAACTTAGAAGAAACAACAAATTCAGGTTTATGGTCTGTGCATACTAGTGAAGTGCATAAGTTGCTTGTCCAAGAGGGGGATGCTAGAATACAAGACATAAATTGAGTTCTCCATGTAAAATAATTGTGACCCACTATTAAAGTTACTTCAATTATACCCTTATTTTATTAAAAAGTCTTATGCCCTTTTATTTGAGAAAGGATGCAATTTCAAATATAGGAGTGTAATTTCAAATGAAGGGGTATGTATGTGGCTTTTTAAAAGGGTGCAATAAGTGGATATGTGTCTTTTGAAGAGTTATTCCATCATTCTATAAATATCATCTTCTTTGATGGAAAGAAGATGTAAGTTTTTTGTGAAAATAAGTGAAGGCAAGAGGGTCTCTAGTTTACAAGTGAAGTTTGTGATTCCCATTAATTCCAAACATTGTGGTCTTGGATAGACTACAAAAAGTTTCGACACATGTTGGTGCTTGGACGCACGGTATCATACTATGGCCAGAGGTATGTTCTTGGTGTTCTTCCACATTTAATTATTAATGTAGTATTTCCTACATTTGGTATCAGAGCATTAAAATCTCTGGTCTAGTTATTTATGAAATTTCGAATTTGGTGCTACTGCTTGTCCTGTAGCCGGAGCCACGAATCATAGCCATGATGGGTGGCATGCATGCATGCATACGGCATTGTTGTCCATGTGTGCATCTGGGGATGCTCTTCCAGTGAGGTCGACGTACTTGACGACGTGGTCGATGTCTTCTTCTCACAATCGACATTCTGGTGCAGTCTATTTGGTGGACATAAAGCCGACGGCTAATTGTCCATGAGGAGAGGCTGCTTGTGTCAACATGCACACAGAGAAGAGTCAAGGACGAGCGGCTTCAGCGTAAGAGAAGATCTTCTTGTTGGCCTAAGGTTTTCAACCTTGGTCTTAATCTTGGTGTTGATGATAACAAACATGGAACTAATGAATTCATGGAGAAATATTTTCAGGTTCTAAGTCGGTTAGCGCATGACATCCCCGATCGAAAAAATCGAAAAAATTAGAAAAATAGGAGAAAAAAGACAAGTATAGGTTGGGTCTCAACCTTACATATGCTTACTCACGGCCATGACTGAATAACCAATCAAATAATTCTCGTTAGGATTGTTCATCTTTCATGCAGTAGGTTGGTTGATGACGAAAATGTTTTATCATCTAAAGCTCTCAGCTAAGTCAAAGTTGGTCCTCTAAAGTTCTCAGCTTACGTCCAAGAAATCTTTACAGAGTAGTCATCAATATCCATGCTAAGTAAAAAAGAGGGGGCAATCAGCGTACTAGGAATTGTTGTCTAGATAACCAAGGAGAAAAATAAGATTGAATGATCTTATAGTCATGTCTATCATGAAATTTGGGTAAATAGCTGAAAGGTTGAGACTACACCTTTAATTGAGAAGGTCCATGCTATGCAAGCTAAATTTTAGTAGGACATCTCATTTTAGGTGTGGAATATGTTCCGAAGATCTTGATTTCAGTTCTTTAATATCAAACACGTGTTTATCTCTTTCTTGATTACTTTCTCTAATCAATAGCATCATCACAACATCCTTTAAATTGTGTTTATTTATGTGTATCGGGAACTGTTGCTTGTTTTCTTCTATATATTCTTGATTATATAGTTTAGAGTTAGATTAAGAAAACGGAAGCAATTGAGTAACTAGGCAATAGACACACAGGTTTATTGTGTGTGAAGAATGTGATCAGGTTTAGTTCCGAAATGTTTAAATTTATATTTATTGAGTTATGTTTTAAAGTTTAAACCTATGTTTATTGAAAAAGAAACAAAATTTAATGTTATATATTGGTCGACATCACTAATCACATTATATATGTAGATGTCGCGAGCCCCAGACTATCGTTCTAGGGCTCATCGAGCAAGACTAGCTTCGCCGCCGCCGTCCCCCGAGATAGCTCCGAACCCTACCACCACAACCACCACCACCACCACCACCAGCCGAGACATCAGGACCTTCAACGTCTGCAGTTCCACCACCACCACCGTCGGCCTCAGAGGCTCAAAGTCGTCGAAGGCCTCGTGGGCCAAATCGGGGGCTTATGTACCATCATCGACCGACTAGCGTCGGCGAATATCGCTGCACGGTCTAAAGTAAGTATGAAAGTTTATTTATTATACTTGTTAATTAATTATTGCTACTTATGTTGTTATACTTGAGTTGTAGATTCGAGCAGGACGATGTTGCACGTAGTATCACTGCTATTATCAAGAGCTTCTTATGGGAGCCGTGGCGTTCATGGACCCATGTCTTGGATCATAATCGAGATTTATTACGGTCCGAATTCGAGGTACGTAGTTTATTAATTTTTGATATTGTAACTAATTAATACGTGGACTCAAATGCTATTATGTTTGTTGGATTTTATACCATGAAGTATCAAAATATTTTGATACTATAGCAAAGCCCACGCTAATATTTCTATTTAATTCAACTGTGTATTAACTGAATCATGAACTGTAATTAAGTGGATTCTTTGTTTTCTTTTCATTCTATTTCATGTACCTTTCTACTGAGTGGTAGTGGGAACTGAGTTCCAAATAGAAGTTGACATGGTACAGAATCATTGAGGAATTTAGAGGGTTTAGAAAGCATAGGTTGATAGGGTCAATCCTAGTACACTGATAAAATTGCTTTACTGTAATTTAGCGTATGTGTTTTTTTAACGTGGCTTCTTTTATCTAAAGCTTTACTATAATTTATAATGGAGCAGTACATTTCACCTTCTTGTAATGAAGGTGGCTTGCTGCTTCCCTTGTTAGGAGGGGAAGCTGTGATTGGAAGAAAAAGAGAGACAAGGAAGAACAGGGCCCATTCTAGCCAACAATTTTCTTTGGTCTACCAAACACAGAGAGGGACACCACTTGCTTTACTCTTGCCTCTTTAATCATATGCACATTGGACCCAAACTTTGAAGTTTCATTCAACTGGAAGGGGTTTCATCATTGCAGCATCCACTGCTTTATTTACCATGTGCTCTTGTAGACCCACCGAGAGGATCAAGTTCATAGATGAACAGATTATGTTGGCCTTCTTACAAGTTACAAGGAATTCTCTTGATAACCAGCAATACATGCTTGTAAATATTTTATAACAATCCCTACTATATTTTTTCTTAATCCATTTCAGCAACAATCCTACTACTTCTGTTTGATATCAGTTCACAGCCCACACTAATGTGTTGTATTAGAGCTGAGAACTTTTATATATGAGAACTCTTGCCAATGTATATTTCTAGCATCTACTTTTGCTCACTACAAGAAATACTACATTTCCTGGGGGCCGCGACCCCGATTAAAACTAGCCAAGGCCCCCAATAAAACCTTTTAGTGAGGGCCTCCCTGCCCCCAAATGTCATCAAGAAATCCGACCTTTACCGAAGGTTAGCGAGTGGCCCCCGTAAAATATATCTTTTCCGAGGGGCCGCGGCACCCGGGAAATATATCTTTCCTAGGTCCGCGGCCCCCGGGAAAAGTATCTTTTGTCGAGAGCCGACATCCTCAGGAATGATACTACATTACGCAAAACATTAAGAAAGTCTAATTGCGAAGGAAAATAGTGAACTAACTTAAAACACTTCATTTTGTTCATTCATCTAACAATAGAACACTAGTTTCTTGAAACAGGCTCAAAGATTTGAAACACCGGATGAACATAAATAAGCAAGGAAAGAATTATGAGATGCCAAGTATATTAATGTCACGTCCCGACTCAGGGTACGCGTGACCGGCCAGGGTACGAGTCAGTACCCCGAAGCTTACCCTATGCACTGACCAACAATTCATAGAACAATAACCACAGTAACATCAAGTCGAAAACAAAAGCAAGAATACCAACTTTATTAACTGTTCGAAATCAGTTTAATCAGACCATGTTCTAAATCATCACAAGTTTTAAATAATATCCAAAGGTTTTCCAAATAAAACATCTAAAAGTTTTTACAGAAATTATATAGTGCATACATGATACACCAACTCTATTAGACACGACTACGACTAACAACTGCCAGCTATGAGATCTGCACCCACGCCTGCTCTCCAGCACGCCATGCCACCAAGCCGTACCTCACTGGTCGGGCTCTACAAAACAACAATAAAGGAAACCGAGAGTTCACGAGGAACTCAGTGAGCAGTTATTTCGAACCTCCACTCAAAACCTCGGCAATAACATATATAAGGAATTTATATAAAATCACATCTCATAAGTAATAAGTTAGCCAATACAGAGGAATGGATGAACCGGCCTCTCGGGCCCATATCCATGATAATAGCTCGGCCAATAATGGCCTAAAATATATATGGAAGGTTCAATTCTTCCTTCTACGTAACCCGGCCGGTCGGCCTACTCAAACCAGCCCCTACGAGTTTCTCAATTAGGAACCTTTATAATTCGGATCCGTCAAGTAGGATGGCCACTAGCTTCAAAGATCCTCCAGGTTAGGGATAGCTAGTCCCACCCACTCGGGTCTACCGTCAGCGTGGCCCACTGACGAAATCTCAAGACCCTCCGCCACTCGGGTCTAACACCTAGCGGGCCCGCTGGTGTAATCTCAAGACCCTATAAACCGCTGAGTCATGTGATAGCCATTCGGCTAATGACACTTCTCAGTAGACCATCTGAACCACAACCAGAACCCGGTTGTGCAAGTTTTCCTATATTTTGTTTTCCGGGCATTGCCCATGTCCGACCCTACTCCTAGGGTCATATTGTTTCCCTAGGTAGAACCTAGTAAGTGTATCTTTTATCTAGGTTAAATGTCACCACTAGATATCTAAACCATTCTTTCAAGATTGATCGAACTTGCCGACTATAGAAGAGCACTCGGCTTACCATTGTCAACGGCAGTTACCAAATTTAATCATGAGTAACAACATCATGAGGAAACCGAATTAAAGAGGTAAATAATTCATTGATTAAACCAATAAGGAACATGCAATAAACATAGCAACAATTTAACATGATATAAGAAATTTAATGAAACCTTTCCTTGGATGCATGTACCATAACCATCATGTCCATATGGGCATTAGCAAGAACATTTCCATACTCATGAGAATGTAGATTAAAATTGCTATCAATTAACAAGATGAACAGTAAACATATAATTTAAATTGAACCTAACATTAAGCATGAAAGTGAGAATTTAGACGACATAACGTGAGATCCAGCGAATCGATTTGAATAGCCCCAAATTCCATCCCCTTTCCACGGCTCTGCCGACTCAAGTAAGGTAATAACCTGCTAGGCTGAACCCCCCTAGGGGTGGTAAACATGATTGCGGCGTCAACACGAATATCGATCCAAAAGTCTAAAACATATCGAACACAAGACAATATGCGGGTTGCAAGACGAGCGAGGAAATTGGGGAAAATTTCGGCATGACCTTTCCCCTTTTTCCTCTACTCGGCCAGCCCTCAAAAATGAGAAATCAACATGTTTTAAAACACAATATCACAGTATAAACAACAATTAAAGTTCTAACAAGAAGAAAATCGTCGATCGGCAACACTCGCGAAGGAAAACCCGATTCCAAAATTTGTAGGGCCGGCCACCCGCTTCCCATCAAAAACTACACTAACCACTCACCTTGATCGGATCACGATGAAGCCTTGATGAAGACGAGCTCCAATCTCCTTGAGCGTCGACGTGAACTTGGCGCCGACAAGTTCTCCCCTCTCTTCCTCTCTCTCCCTTTTGCTCGGGCTGCGTGCGACTCTCTCCTTGAGCCGCACGGCTGGCTTGGGTGAGGGGTTTTATCTCCCCTCATCCAATGACTCATTTACCCCTCATTCACTTACTCACCCCTCTATGCGACTCCACCTAACCCGGTTCGAGTCCCGACTCTATCCGTGGACTAAACTCATACCAAACTTGAGTCAAACAATATGTTCATCCACTCGAACACTAACACTTTGATATGACATAAATAAATTTTACCTGCTATTCGAGGCGATCACGCTACTCGACCCGGCTAGCTCCTGACTCGATGGGCTGCACCATGAGAAATTTTATATTAGGAAACTCCGGGTATTACAACCTTCCTCCCTTAAGGGAAATTCATCCTCGGATTTTGTTGGGTTACAAGGACATACCGACTCTTCAAACAAGGAAGGATAGCACTCTCTCATGTCCCGCTCTACCTCCCAAGTGGCCTCTTGCCCGGAGTGGTGCTCCCACCTAACTTTTACCAAGGGAATCTCCTTGGACCTCAGCTTGCTGATCTGCCTGCCAAGTATCTCCACTGGCCTCTCCTCATACGAGACCGCCATGTCCACCACAACCACAATCGGCTCTATCACATGGGATTCATCCTTCACATACCTCCAGAGCATCGACACCTGGAAAACTAGATGAACTCTGCTTAGACGAGGAGGCAAGGCTAGTTCGTAAGCCACCATGCCCCTTTGCTTGAGAATAGGGAAAGGCCCAATGAACCTAGGGCTCAACTTTCCTTTCTTCCCAAATCGGAGCACCCCTTTCATAAGAGAAACCTTGAGGAATACCATGTCGCCCTTAGCGAACTTCAACTCTCTGGCTTCCTTATCGGTATACATTTTCTGGCGACTCTGAGCCGCCAACAACCTTTCTTTTATCAACTGCACCTTCTTCACCGCCTCCTCAACCAAGTCCGGACCAACCAGGAGAGTCTCTCCTATCTCAAACCGGCCCACAGGAGACCTATACTGCCGCCCGTATAATGCCTCAAAGGGAGCCATGCCAATGCTACTGCGATAACTATTGTTGTAGGCGAACTCAATCAACTGCAAGTGTTTCTCCTAACTGCCTGCTAGGTCCAAAACACGGGCCCTCAGCATATCTTCCAAGGTTTGGATGGTTCTCTCAGACTGTCCGTCTGTCTGCGGATGGAAAGCCGTGTTGAAACGCACTTAAGTGCCCAAGGCATCTTGGAAGGACTGCCAAAACCGGGCTGTGAACTGGGTACCTCGATCTGATATGATCATCACTAGGGGTACCATGGTAAGCCATAATCCTGTATAGAAATAGTCGGGCGTACTGTTCCGCAGAAAAGGAAGTCTTCAATGGAATGAAGTGCGCAGTCTTGGTCAACCAGTCCACTACCACCCAAATGGAGTCAAAGTCGCCTTTTGACTTAGGCAACCCGGTCACCAGGTCCATGGTGATTTTCTCCCACTTCCACTCAAGCACTTCGAGGTTTTACAGCAGTCCCTCGAGTTTCAAATGTTCGGCCTTTACCTGCTGGCAGACCAGACATTTGGATACAAACTCTGCTACCTCTCTTTTCATGCCCTTCCACTAGTAGTGCTGCCTTAAATCTCGGTACATTTTTGTGGAGCCAGCCAAGTTCTTCCCTTCTCCTTCCTTTCCTCCTTCCTTCCGTTTGGAGCCGAGCCAAGAGGAGCCGCCGAGCCAGCCCCTCTTTTCCCTCTCTTCCTCTTTCTTCAAGCCAACGGCTTGAGGAGGAGCCGTCACCCCCTCTTCCCCTTCTTAAGTCGAGCCGCCATCTTTTGAAGCCAATTTCAAGGGCCGTCATCCGGGATTTCTCCTCTCATCATCCTTCCTATTCGGGTGAGTGGTTTTACCCCTCTTTCTCAGGTTTCTTCGAGTTCTTCAAGCCATTCTTGAAGGCTATGTTGATTTTGATTTTTTTTCGATGATCTCATGAATTCTCGTCGTTCTTTTTGTGTGTCGTGTTTGAGGAGGCCCTAAGCCCTCCCCTATGGGGCTCGGCAACCCTAGGGTTACCCTAGAGGTGCTCGGCCAAGGTGGAGAGAAGAGGTCCCCTCCAAGTGTTCGATGAAATGCCTATGTGAAGGGTTAGGTATTCTTGGCTTCTATAAATCAATTTGTTCTTCAATCTTGCAAATGTAAATGCATGCTAGTTATTAAAATTTTAATTTTTGGAAAATATATCATGTGTTTCTAGGATGGGTTTGAATTTGAAGGCATGAGGTTCTTGAATCTAAATTCTTGATATGAGTGCTTGATCTTAAAGGTTGATTCTTGATTATAGATAATTGTAGTACTTGATAATATTGTTAAACAAATATGATTTTTGTGAGATTTATCCCAATGCTATAATTCTGATATGTTGGTGAATTAACGATTTAATATCTGTAAATTTTTGGATTTATTTTCATGCTATGCTGAAAATTTAATGTTGCTGAAATTTCATGCTGAGATGATGAATCTGTGCTATTTTTGAATTGCTTGTTGTGGTGTCTGTAATTTACTGAGCATAGTCGTGTAACCTATAGTTTTGATCAGAAAATATAGTTTGGAAACATAGGTCACATTCTGGAGACGGTATTCAGGTTAGATACATAAATTTCGGGCATAACAATAAGCTAAAATAAAACCCTAAAACAAAACCCTAATCTTGGTGATTTAAATTTTAATTGCATCATTAAAAATGGGCAAAGGGGTAGTATAATCTGTTATGAACCAAGAAGTAAAGTTTATGCATGAAATAAAATCACACAGGTGTATGACATTACGGATCTCGGAGTTGGGGTCGCGTATGGGAGTGTTGAGATGCTTTCCAATAAGGACACCCCTAAGATACCGTAGGAGAGACTTGACTTAGGTCATGTTGTGCCATGTCTTTATGAATGGCGGAGAGGCTCATTGAGGAGCCGGATTGCGAGCTAGGCCTGGGAGGTTGGATGGCTAATTCCCAACCTATGGAACAAATTCGGATGAGTTAAACCCGATTGTTCTGGTTTGGCCTCGTGGGATAAGTTTGGAGGGCCTACCCGATTATCCCTGAGGTGGTTTTAAGGAATAAGTTCAGAGGGCCTATTCGATTATTCATTTGATATCTTAAAGGGGTAAGTTATAAGGGCCTACTCGATTACTCCTGTGATATAAAAAAGGGGCAAGTTCAGATTGGCGAATCCCGATTGTCCCTTCGCGTCTCATGGAGCAAGTTCGGAGGGCTTTCCCGATTGCTCTCGAGTTTCTTATACTAGGATAAGTTCGGAGGGCCTTCCCGATTATCCGAGTATGTGTTGTTGCCTTAGGGCATGGTAGGCTTAGGCTTGCTGATCTTCACCGTTTGAGTGTTGGCTGCTTTCGGGCAGGTGGTGGCCAAATGGCCTATTAGCTGGTCACTTTCTTGTGACCTTTTCCTGCTTGAGTCAGGAGATTTACTTTATGCATCCTATTTATGATTGTATTTGTGTGGGTTGGTAGAACTACTCACTGAGTTCTTTTGAACTCACCCGTTGTCGTTTTTTTGTTTTGCAGAACCTGACCGGTGAGGTGGGCAGGAGCACTTGGCGCAGCTAGAGGGCAGAGGAGCTACATTGATCTCAAAGCAGTCCTAGTTTAGGGTCGTAGTCGAGTTTTGGTAGTTAGTCGTGCACTTATTTTTCTGTGTTTTGGAGTTGTAGTCCCTTTGGGGACATTTATGTCTTTATTTTAGATTTCATTGTAATTGAACAATTGAACTTGTTTTGTTATTTTCGCACCTTATTATTTTGCGAAAATTACTTATAATGATTTCTGGTTTGGTTTTCCATTTGCAATAAAACTCGTTATTTCTTTTCCGCTATGTTTTGTTGTTCAGTTTGTATGTGCAAGGTTTAGCCTGCGGGATATAGGCATGTATACCCTGGCCGGTCCTGAGTTGGGGCGTGACATTGGTGTGGAATATTGTTGGAGGACGTGCACGTGTGTGTCTCAAGTAGGATCAGCCATACCAATCGTGGTTTGAGGTATATAATCGCCTTCTTCTCCGATGTTGAATTCCTTATTATTGCTAAAGTAGATCGTTGTTTCCGGGATGGTTTGAATTTTCCGTTGCGTTTTCAATCCCACCCAAACAAGAGGGGGGGTGAATAGTGTGTTAGATAAACTTTTCGCCTAATTTTGATTTTATCGAATTCAATCGTTTCTTATATGTCACACCCCAACTGAGGGTAGTGTGACCGGCCAAGGCCTACATCCTACCCTGTAGCCTACTGTCTACACTGACATAAAGAAACCAGAACATGTCGACAAAAGAAATCTCAACACAAGCTTTATTAAAAGTTTTCAAAGTTCAAAATTTTATGTTTTAAAACAAAAGAAGAAAACCAACATCAGAACAACTGAACGTCTCAAGAATCAAAGTTTTACAAACTTTTTCCAAAATACAACTGTCAATGCAGAAGAAAAAACAACTACTAGAAACACTAGACTATGACTCTTGGACGCCGCTACGAGATATGGCAACACCTCCCGCCCACCAGCTGCACAATGTCGACAGGTCACAATCACTGCTCATGCTCTGCAAAAACAAAGAAACAAACAATGAGTCCACTTGGGACTCAGTGAGCGGTTCTAGCGAACCTCCACATAATCCTCAGTTAATCATGCATGACATATAAGGCAACATAATGTATATTCAGGAAGGTAATCTACTTTTAATGTGACTACTAACCCCATGGGTCATTCTGTATAAACCGAATATGTGAAAATCTGCCGTCTCGGCCTATCAATGTCCGAACCTCCGGCATCCAGCCCTTCGGCCTACTTATGGTAATAAAAATCCCGGCTACAGCCGGCCCTACCATACAGGGTAGAATCATACTAGCCGTCGGCCACATCATATCAAGATGTAAACAAGCAATCCCGGGCCATCGACTAGGATGGTCCACTAGTCTCCGGACACCGTCTGGGGTAAGGATAGCTAGTCCCACCCAACTGGGGTCTGGCACCTAGTAGGCCCGCTGGTGCACCTTAAGACCGAAACACTAGCCGAGCTAAGCATTGGTCATTTCCGACCTCCACGCTTCTCGGCGGACCATCTCAAGCACATCACACAATCAATGTCCTAGGTTTCCTAAATGTTTACTAGAAGCCCTAGAAGTTATATCATCTCCTAGCTAAGTTTCCATTTATGTTGAGCATCTCGCAACGTCCTACATGTTATCTAACATTATACACTACCTTGGGTGAGGAATTCCATGTACCGACCTTGGAATTCCGCCCATGAACATTTTAGGACAGGATGTGTAATCTAAAGAAAAGTAAGCATACTTTACAACATCTACTATATATAGCCACAATATTCATACATAACAACTATACACTACCTTTAGAATTAAGCTCAATAAGAAACAATTTATCTAGCATGGCAAGGTAGCAATGAATTCAATAATGCATGAGATACTAAGCATGGTAAACTAATTCATCATTTCAAAATTTAAAGATTTAATGAGCTAAGGATGGTCATTAAGCTAGCATTCCTACAATCTCATAAATCAATAAATTTACTTACTATGGTTGGTGTTCTTCCTAAGTATCATCATGCCTCTATAGTTTTAACATTCTAACCATGGAAGTTTCCATCTAAAGCTCACCCTTTTCCTCCCCCTAGGCTTGGCCGAGCCTTGAGCAAGGTGAACCTTGCTCGGCCATGCCTCTTAGGGTAGAAAAGGGAAAAAATAATTTAGCTACGACCCAAATTCTTCATCTCCGATATATCTCAAATTCATGTGGACTGATTTTGGCAAGACCTATCCCCTTTCCCCATGATTTGGCAGCCCTAGATTGGAGAAAACGACGAGAAAACAAAATGATCCGGCAAGTATTGATACAAGAATCATGTATATACAACTACGGAAACTCGATTCGTAGGAAAATCGCGAGAAAATACGATCCTATCACCACAAAGGGTTCGGCTCCCGGCCTCCCCCATTTCTTCAAATCCAACCACTCACCTTGATTGAGGAGGATGGAAGATCGCATGACGACAACATTGAAATTTTTTTCGGCGACGGCGCAAAATCCCCCTCCTCCTTGCTTCTTCTCCCCTCTCTCCTAGGCGCTGCCTTGTGCGATTCAAAGATGAGTCGAACTGCACAAGGATGAGGGGTTTTAATCCCTCATCAAACCTTCCTTAATGGCCCTAGACTCTTAATCATGACTCGACTAAACCTGAGCTCGACTTGGGTTCCGACTCTTCCCGCAACACGAGTCCACTTAAACTCGATTAAAGTATAAATTCATAAAAGGAAAGAGTCATTTGCCCAATTTAATTGCATACATCATTAGTCGAGTCATAACTTTTCACTCCAGGCGATCCTGAGTCTTGACTCGACTATCTCCGGGTCCGGCGCGCTGCACCAAAACAGATTTTTATATTAGGAAATTTTTCCCGGGTCTTACATTATAACTTATGCAATACACTAATTCGAATAGCAAGCGGAAGCAATAAATAAGGCAATTAAACACAACCAAGAAAGCAATGTGCGGAAATAAGTAAATATAGAAATTAAGACGCAATCATAATAGGCAATGTAAACACGGTCGATTTATTTTGGCCCCAATGCCTACTCCACTACCTAAGCACACCGCTTAGGATTTCCAAACTAGTTATACTAGATTAATTACTTTCCTTACAAAGAGGAATTTACACATGAGAATCTCCGCTCTCAAACCGAAGGCACTTCCACACCCGAAAGTATTCCGCCTTCCTACCGAGAGTGCTTTCCCACCTCAACCTAAGGACAACTCAACTAATTCTAGTCAACTACGTTTACACCGGTGGATTTAAGCCTTAACACCAAGGCAACCACCAACTCAATCAACCTAGCACTCTAGGTTTACACACTCAAGAAATACAATGAAATTAACAATAAAATACAACACTAAATGGAGCAATAAATCAAAATACAAATACTTAGCTCCAAAAGAAATGCCCTAGTCCTCTTGATGCCCCAAGATGATGAATTGATGAAGCTTGAAGGCAAGATCAAGAATGTGTGGATCAAGGCTAGGGTTTCTGCAAGATTGGCTAAATGAAAGCTTAGAACGTGTAAAAGATGTCTCATATAGGCTCAAAAGTACTCATGGCTTGTATTTATAAGCCATGAAGAGAAAGCAAGCAAATAGCCATCCCAACGGGCATTTTTCTGCCCCTTGGCGCCGCCCGGTCGCTGGGTCGGTCGCCGGTCGACCGACAAAGGGACCAGCCCATCGACCGGAGCCCTCTGTGCTTTCTAGGCTCCTTTCGGTCGACTAGCCTATCGACTGGCCGTACAACACCGATACTCTACCTTTTGCACCTGTACTCTAAATTGAGTTTCAACCGGGTTCTTTCTTCGGTATGGGTTTCGAATTACGAGTTTTGTTCTTTAAGGGTCTTCGCATCTTAATGAGGATTTTATAATTTATCTAGACACCTAAACTTAGACTCTATCTTCCTAATGAATCCGAGCACGTCAACCAACGTCCTTTCGATTTTTTGATTTCTCCGATATTTTCGATCGCGGACATCGATTGCTAACCGACTTGGAACTTGAAAGTATTTCTTAATGAAAATATTAGTTCAATGTTTGTTATCATCAAAACCAAGATTAACACCAAGGTTGAAAACCTTTGGCCAACAATGTTCGAACATAAGATTTTTGGATCGAGAATCTGTCACAATGCATCTATATACAAAAGGATTCACAACAAGATATTTTGTATGGAATTGTCACTGGGAGTCACGTGAAGTCGGGACGTCGAGAAATCCTGTTGTCCTTACTCATGGTGAATCTTCTAGTGTCATTGTTTCTTTTTCCAATCCACCTGATCCTTATATAACAATGATTCTAGATAGTCTTGGTCGTCGATTCCATTTAAATGATAATGTTGAGTCAGTTACTGAGATGTCAGTGCCACCAGATACTACGACAGTTCAAGTCACTGAAGACAACTTGCGATACAGATTGAATTGCTGAATAAGGAGGCTGTAGAATTTTATGAGATGTTGAAAGCTTCCACTGAACCTTTGTATGATAATTTTCCTAAATATACAAGATTTTCGGCAATAACGCAACTCCTAAACATCAAGTCCGATTGTAATATCAGCGGGGTTGCATTTGATTGGATTACAGGCTTTATCAATGGAATGCTACCTCCAGATAACAAGTTTGAGCCAACTTTTTATTAGCGAGGATCGTCATGACTTGTAGCGTGTTATAACAGTTATTTTGTTAATGGATATAAACTTCACACACTTGAATATTGATCTACAAAGAAGACTATGAATGTCGAGGTCTGCATCAAAGGGACAACGTATGTTGAATGTGATGTTGACTTTTACGGACTATTGGAAGAAGTCATAGAATTACAATTTTTCGAATGGAAATCAGTTGCCCTTTTTAAATGTCATTGGTTTGATACAAGCGATAGGGGCATGGGAGTTCATCCAAAGTATAAACTTTTCGAGGTCAATTACAAATCGAAATTGGCTTCAATGAGCCATTTATATTAGCATCTCAAGCTGAACAAGTATATAATAAGCAATATCCATCTTGAAAGAAAGCTATGGCAGATTGAAGTGTAATCTGTAAGACTAAAGCTAGAGGAAAAATTGACCCGGTAGCTGGAGAGAATGAGCCGACAAATGACTTCTATCCAGAAGAGGATCCTTCCGAAGTGGAGCGAGTTAGTCCAATACTCGAGGATGATAACATAGAGTTAGTTCAATTGGAAGTACAATATATTGATAATGACAATAATGAAGTTGAGGAAGGACATAATGATGATGAGAGAGAAGAAGAAGAATTTGAAGATTCCGATACAGAAGGACATGAAGAAGAGTATTACACAGATGATGATAATGATGATGACGATTAATTGTAAATGTGAAATATATCTTCAATTATTAAATCTATCGATTAATCTAATTATATTCATATTTGACTGCTATGGTTCGAGAAGTATGTGCCCGAGGAGGCATTCCTCGCAGGACTACCCCCTAACGATTGTCACCTGTCACCCATGTATCCACCGTCCCTTCGTCTACACACACCATCCCCCAGGCTTTAGCCACCGTCGACCCTTCGTCGACACCCACCGATATCCCCTCGCATGTATCCACTGTCCTTTCACTAACACCTATATTCCCCCACCTCCGTCCACCATGCCCCCACCTTCGGCCACCTTCGGCCACCATCCCCCCACCTCCGATCACCATCTTCCCACCTGATTTGGCCACCATCCACCCACCTGATCTGACCACCATCCCTTCAGTCGATCCAAGCACATGGACATCGAGACGTAGGCCACGAGGACCTAATAGAATTCTCCCTCCGATGCCCGAGGGAGAGTCGCGTGGACTAGTTAGTGTGCGTGGGAGAAGATAAGTAGATGCATTAATTATTCCTTATAATTTATTTGTCACAAGTCACTTCAGGACTTGATATGGTCACTTGGAGTTCCTAGTGATATCCTTTGGGTTGACTAATGCGCCTGCAGCCTTTATGGATTTGATGAACCGGGTGTTAAAGGAGTACCTGGACAGATTTGTGACAGTCTTTATTGACGACATCCTGGTTTACTCCTAGAGTAGGGAGGAGCACTCCGAGCATTTGAGGATGGTCCTAGAGACCCTTCGGTAACATCGGTTGTATGCCAAGTTCTCCAAGTGTGAATTCTGGTTGGAGAGCGTAGGGTTCCTAGACCATATGGTGTCAAAAGAAGGGGTGAGAGTGGACCCCGTGAAGGTGGAGGCCGTATAGAACTAGAGGTGGACAATCACTGTGACCGAGATCCGTAGTTTCCTGGGGTTGGCTGGGTATTACATAAAATTCGGGGAAAATTTCTCTAAGATTATGGCTCCATTTACTCGCTTGACCCAGAAAATGTCAAGTTTGTTTGGGACGACAAGTGTGAGGAGAGCTTTCAGAAGCTCAAAGATTGCTTGACAACAGCGCTAGTGTTGGCCGTACCCTCAGGTTCGGGAGGGTTTGTGGTTTACTGTGATGCCTCTCGGGTCGGCATGGGCTATGTTCTAATGCAGTATAGCAAGGTGATAGCTTATGTGTCTCTTCACTTGAGGTTCATGAGAAGAAATACCTGACGCATGACCTAGAGCTGGCAACATTGGTTTTTGCTTTGAAGCTGTGGCACCATTACATTTGTACGGCAAGGCCTGTGAGATGTACACTGATCACAAGAGCCTCCAGTATTTGCTTACCCGGAAGGAACTGAACCTAAGGCAGAGATGGTGGCTTGAGCTCCTGAAGGACTATGACTGCACCATCATGTACCATCCCAGAAGGCAAATGTGGTGGCAAATGCTTGAGCGAAAAATCCTTGGGCAGTTTGGCCCACTTGGCGGTCAGGAAGAGACCGCTAGCTCGAGATTTGGCCCTGTGCTTAGATGGCGAGACAATTCTAACAGTATCAGATTCAGAGGCTTTGTTGGCACACCTGCGAGTACAGTCCACTCTGGTAGATATATTGCGGACCTCGTAGGATCAGGACGCCTTTTGTTCTTTGACTAAGGATCTGCTAGTCAGAAGAGGCGACGTTGATGATGGCTACAGAATTGACTCTGAGGGTGTCTTGAGATTCAGAGATCGGATTGTGGTGCCTGACACGGCGGAGGTTCGTAGACATGTAATAGAGATGGGCCACCGTTCCACTTACACGATGCATCCAGGGGCCACCAAGATGTACCAAGATCTTAGGCAACATTACTAGTGGAAAGGGATGAAAAGAGAGGTATCCGAGTTTGTGTCTAAGTGTTTGTTCTGCCAACAGGTAATGGCCGAACACTTGAAGCCTGCATGGTTGCTTCAGAACTTGGAGGTGCCCGAGTGGAAATGAGAGAAGATCACCATGGACTTTATGATCGGGCTACTAAGGTCTAGAGGGGGCAGCGACTCTATTTGGGTCGTAGTCGATCGGATGACTAAGATCGCACACTTTATACCGATCAAGATGACCTTTTCAGTTGAGCAGTACGCTAGATTGTTTCTAGACCAGATTGTGGCATATAATGGTATTCCTGTTATGATAATCTCGGGTCGGGGTACCCAGTTCACAGCTCAGTTTTGGCATTCTTTCCAGGAGGCCTTGGGTACTCAGGTGCAGTTCAGCACCGCGTTCCATCCGCAGACTGACGGGCAGTCAGAGAGGACAATCGTAACCTTAGAGGATATTATGAGAGCATGTGTTCTAGACTTAGATGGCGGTTGGGAGAAACACCTACCGATGTTTGAGTTTGCATACAATAATAGCTACCAGAGTAGCATTGGTATGGCTCCTTTCGAGGCCCTATATGGGTGAAGGTGTAGGTCGCCAGTGGGGTGGTTTGAGGCAAGAGAGTCACTCATGGTGGGTCCTGATCTGGTTGAGGAGGCGGTTGAGAAGTTGAAATTGATCAAGGATAGACTGTTGGTGGCTCAGAGTCGTCAGAAGATGTATGCGGATGAAAAGGCTAGAGAGGTGGAGTTTGCTGAGGGTGATATGGTATTCCTAAGGGGGGAAGCTTGTAATACCCGAGATTTCTAATATAAAAATGTTATTTGGTTCAACGATCCGGTTCGGGGACTAGCCGGGTTGAATCCCGAGATGGCCGCGAGTAGAAGGTATAATTTAATTTGTTGGATATGTATTTAATGCTTTCATATTTTATAAGTTGAATTGAACCTCAAACCGAGTTGGAACAGGGTTCGCGGGATGAGTTGGGGCTCAATTCGGGCTCAGGTTGAGTCGAGTAGAGGATTAAGTGAGTAATGGTAATAATAATAATAATAATAATAATAATAATAATAATAATAATAATAATAATAATAATAATAATAATAATAATAATAATAATAATAATATAAAAAGGGCCCCATCAGAGGGTGAGAGCAGAGAGAGGTGATCAAGGGGGGGGGGGGGGGGGAGTTTGTGGTCGTCGCCGAAAGTCGTAACTTCGTCGATCGTCTTTCCCTTCTTTACTTTAAGGCTAACGTGAGTGGTAGAACCTAGGATTTGAGGGAAGGCCCTAACCGACTCATGTGTTGTTGATTCTTGCAGATTGATGTGTGTTTCTTGTCAGATTATTGATTATTCTTGAACCTTGTCGGTTCTTCTTGTGATCTATGGTGCATTGATTTTTACGTGTCGTATTCATGATGTTAGGGTGCCGGCCGAATCAAGGAAAAGGGAAAAGGTCATGCCAAAAATTTCCCTAAATTCCTTGAGACGTAGAAGCTTGTAGATTTGAAATTCTTGTATGCAAATTTAGGATAGAGATTAAGGAGAACTTAATTCTTCATTGAAACACATTTTCCTTCACCCTTAAGGGTTTGGCCGAATAGGGTAAACCCATGTTTAGGTAGATACGACATAATGTACATTTCTCAGTGCTCGCTCGGTAGCACCCGCTCGGCCACCACTCTGCCCAATTCATTATTCACCGCCATATCACCCACCGTTAACACCTCAATAGTTTACCTTACCATTTTCTATTCAATGGAATTTAACATCCGTGGCAGGTCGTCATGTAGCGAAAATGCCAACGTTCTGTCGAATAGTTTCCGCACGACGTACCTTTCCGCCACCGCCATTTCTCGTTCGAAATCTCATCCGAACTCGCAAAAATTCCCAAACAAAGTAAAGGGATGCCATATCTACCATATCTCATATTTCTATTTTACCCAAGCATCGTGGAAATTTCAGCCTGTAAGCCGAAATTTCAGCCCACTATAGTGTGACATTCCCTCATTTTCATCCGAGAGCATATACTCTCTCGCGAGGGTGGAAATAACCAATTAACCTGATGTTCTTTTAGGTTCAACTAATAACATCCATGACAACCCACGAGGTGACATCCCGGACTCGCAACTCGACCAATTCAACAAGAAAGCCGTAAATTTCAGCCTACTTTACCAGTCCGGTTACAACACGTACACAATTGAACATCACTCGATATGGTACTCACAATTCATACAATATCTTGTACATAAAGATCGATATACTACACTGGCAGTTTACAGCATGTATAAAATGAATCTAGCGCGTATAGAAATAACTTCGGCATGTATATCTTACCACAACATCAATTTCAGCCTAACTTATCATACTATGAAAAATTCAGATTAAAGCGTATAATATACTCCAGAAATTTTCATATGAATGTATGCTAAGTGTTCATCAAACCATGTCATCTACGCATATAATTTCAGCATTTCAGTGTACTCACAATCTCAAGAATATAAGCTAGAACATGAACATTGGACTTGCTTGGCCTACAAATTGTGTTACTATTATCGAAATGTGTATGGTGCACTTTTGGAAGTCTTCAGAATCGATCAAGATAAAGATGTCAATTGTGAGAGCACCAAATATTTTCATGCTTAATGATAAATGTGATACCATGGGAAATGGTCATCATGGATCAGCATAAACCAGCATGAACAATGATTCCTTATGAATTTTCCATTTTTCCATAATTTTTTCTTATCTTGGATGTAATTTCTTATTAACCTGCCACCTTCTTGATTTATATTGCAACAATACTTTTTTAAAAGCAGTACCATAATCAAATATCTCATGTATGTTTCTTTGACCAAACAACACGGTCTTCCAAAAGTTATGCACTTTCTTAACCCAAATACAAAGATCAAATGTATTGACACCTGAAACATCCAAGTTCAATAGAACAATAGAAGTGCTCAAGGGCCAAAGCAGAGAAGCCCGAAAGGTCTTCACACATGCATCCGAACAACAAGAATTTCTCCATTAAACAAAGTCCAGATTGGTCACAGTAAAAATAAGAACTCCAGGACTAAATCCAACAACTAAATAAAGCCCCGAATATTTATATATACACCACACAAACCAAACAAACAATATAACCAGTTCATCCTCACCAAGATCATTCTAATATGCGTCCCACATTCAAATAGCAAAAACGACACGCAATCAAAAAGGGGAAACAAAATGGAGGGGGAAAAATAAATAGCGGCACCAGATTTGACTTCCACTAGAGCCAAGATCGACCCATTCTCAAGAGAGAAATCAACATACTCAAACATAAACCTTCAATAAAATCACAGATTCTGTAATTCTATCACAAGGAAGAAACCCAATCTAACCACTCAGTTGGGGAGGGAATCAAGGAGAAGAAGACGGTGACGACGCCTCGCGATGACGGCAACCGGCGACGGCGAAGATCTGATCACAAGGGAGTAGCCCCTCCTCCCTCTTGTCTTGGGCGACGTTTGGCTCTTCCTAGAGCAGTCCCGTCGACCAAGGCCACATATGCAATTATATTATTTTTTTTGAAATTTACCTATTTGCCCCTCTTGACTTAAGTGAACCATATATCGGTCTATACTCGTCCGAATCGAGTTCCAATCGGACCCCCGGACTCGACTCGAGTCCAACTCACATCAAATCTCCAAACCAACTTAAGTAACATAATTTTACTCACGCATAAGGTTTGTATTTTAATTTGCGCCTTCCAACGATTTACTCGGCCTCCTCCGACGCACATCTCGGCTTTGCCGTGCAAGCCAAAATAAATTAGTTAAAATTTTAAATTTTAATTATTTTTTTCGCAGGCATTACATTTTCTATTTTCAATGAGTCATTCAAATTTTGTAGATCTATATTTTTCTTTTCTAAGAAATTTTTATCATTTTATAGAAGTTCAACCTTCATTCTTGACTCATTACAAGAAAGCAAAACATCATCATTATCTTGTTCTAGCATTTTATTTTCCTTTTTAAGTGCCTAGAATCTTTTTCTAACACTACTAAATTCTTCATACATATGCTCAATTTCATTTTCTAATTCTACTTGTGTAAAGATATTACCACCTATAGTAATAGTGGGTACCTCAATATCTTTCATCATGAAACAAAGGTTTGCATTCTCCCTTGAACTTTCTTCCCCAGTTCAAGGTGGTGATGACTCGCTTACATCCCAAGTAGCCATTAGTGCTTTCTTCATCCTTTTTCCTTTATCTGTCTTTGTGGATGATGAGGAGGTGAGCTTGGTCTTAGGACAATCGCTCTCCAAGTGTCCGGGATTGTTGCATTGGAAGCACATGATTCTATTTTTGCCCTTCTTCTTCTTGAGAGGCTTTCCCATTAGCTCCATCAACATCCGTCCGAGATGAATCATATCTTCGTGGTACTCGGATCCTTCATTCTCCGATGATAATGATGATGATGATGATGTCCTATCACCAAATGATGCTTTTAAGACAATATTCTTGCCTTTGGGGGCATCTTCCTCATCGGTCATGAGGGAACCAATGAGTTCGGTGATCTTCATGGTGCCAAGACTCTTGGCCTCCATGATAGCAACCCCCTTTGGCTCCCATGCTTTGGGAAGTGATCGAAGAAACTTCCTCACTTTTTCTTCCTCTTGTATGACCCTTCCAAGGTTAGTTAAAGCATTGACAATATTTTGAAAATGGGTATACATTTGATCTATGTTCTCATGAGTATGCATTTTAAAGAGTTCATAGTCATGCATAAGCAAATTTATTTTGGACTCTTTAACTTGGGAAGTTCCCTCATGGGTAGTTTCTAAAACTTGCCAAATATCAAAAACAGATTTACAACATGATATTCTATTGAACTCATTTATAGATAAACCATAATGTAATGCATTCACTGCTTTGGCAATTGAATTAAACAATTTAATCTCTTCTCGAGACCAATCATCCATGTTCGTGGAGAGTAGCTCATAATTAACATGAATAGTTCTCCAAGCATCTAATCCTAGGGATTGCCAGAAAATACTCATCCTAGTTTTCCAATAGGGATAATTGTTTCCATCAAAAAGAGGTGGTGCATGAGTTGAAAACCCTTGACCTAGTGTGATACTAGAATCCATAAGTGTAGGTTAGATGGTTAAACCTATTTCGACAATCTTGCTCTCATACTAATTCTTGAGTGACTACCCACACTAGAAAGGAGGGTTGAATAGTGTTGGTTTAATTTTAACTTCAATTTAATTTTTTTTAAATCAATTTGAACTTCAACCGAAACTAAGTGCAACTAAATGATATTCGTTAGCAAGTATGAAAAGCAATTATAAGCAATCAAACAAGGCAATGCAAACACAAGAGATTATAGTGGTTCGGCCAACACCGCCTACTCTACTATCTTGGCTCCCCACCATGGATTTCTAACCAACTCCTTTATAGATAATGTGTTTCCCTTTGAATACAACCGAGGACTCACTTCTCAACTCTTTGAGAATGCTTCACACCTATTCTCCTAGGCAAAACACAATTCTACAAAGGAAACCCTAAGTTATTTAACCTAGCACACCTAACAAGCTAACAATGGAAACCTAGTTTAGTAACAAGAAAAATAACAAAAAATGAGCTAATAATTAAACCACACAAGTGAGCTCTCTTGCAAAGTCTTCAAAGCCTCCAACTCGTGAAGATGTAGAGCTCGAAGTGAAGTCGGAGATGAGGCAAAAAGAATGCTTCGAGTTGATGAACGATCGTCGAAGCTTGCGCGATGAAATCCACTTGGGATGGCTCAAGAACACTCTAGGAGATCTTCAATGAATGGCTAAGAGGCTCTTAGAAGGCTGCTGAGGGGTATTTATAACCCCTCACTTGGCAGCTCCACCCAACGGGCATTTTTTTGCTCGATGGGGACTCCCGGTCACTTGTCGACCGATCGTTGATCGACTGACTGATCGACCGCCCAAGCAACCACGGTAATCTGCCACGTTTGGGCACACTTCGGTCGACCAAATTGGCTACTGCCAATTTTTGGCTTCATTCGGTCCACCAAACCTGGGCTAAGAGTATTTCTTGGAGTTTTCTTCTTGCGCGCTTCGCTTCCGGGTTCTGTTACCAAGTCTTGACTTGGATAATATTAGAATTAGGCTTGGGATATATACCTAGAGACATATTACATGAATTCTATTTATAACTCTAGATTTTCTACTCGATCTATGACGGAGACATTTTTGTCGATTCTTGTTTTTCACCAAATGAACTTCCCACGCATATCGTAACCTCAACCTGAGATCAAACACTTGATGAACTCATTAGAATAAGTTTGTTATCATCAAAATCAAGATGATGACCAAGGTTGAAAACCTTAGGCCAACACATTGGTATTCACATGATTGTGGTATTCATTCCACATTCAGTTTGCATAGGTTGGTAGGCTTCGGAGTACGGACGTGTACTCCGACCGAATTTTGGGGTGTGATAGATGTTCTTTAATAATAATATTAAGAATAATGTAAGTTACACAAAAATAGTTAATGCTATTTTTTATATCATATATAAATAAAAACTGCACCAATTATGATTAAATAATATGATTAATTTAGAAGACTAAATCTTAAAAATTTGACATCTAAATATATGCATATGAAAACTTTAATAAAATATCTATAATAATTATAATAACATATATTCTAGATTGGCTAATGTATGTTAATCCATGTTTGAACGATGATATTATTCCCTTATGTCATTATGTGTGCATACGTTGCTTCAAAGTCTATCATTTATTGTGTTTATACAAAAATTAGATTTCATAAATTTCAACTGAAAGCCTATAAAACACGTTCCAATTATGATGTTCTTTATACTCCGGCCGGTCACGTGACCGTGGATTTTGGGGCGTGATAGATGTTCTTTAATAATAATATTAAGAATAATGCAAGTTACACAAAAGTAGTTAATGCTATTATTCAAATCATATATAAAGAAAAACTGCACCAATTATGATTAAATAATATGATTAAGTTAGAAGACTAAATCTTAAAAATTCAACATGTAAATATATGCATATGAAAAATTTAATAAAATATCTATAATAATATAATAACATATATTCTAGATTGGCAAATGTGTGTTAATCCATGTTTGAACAGTGGTATTATTCCCTTATCTTATTATGTGTGCATACTTTGCTTCAAAGTCTATCATTTATTGTGTTTGTACAAAAATTAGATTTCATAAATTTTAACTGAAAGCCTATAAAACACGTTCCTGGTATTATAGGCTTGCTTTGCGTTAACACAACTATTCTATATTTATATTACCCAAATAGAGGGATATTGAGTCATTGAAAATAGAAATAATCTTTTGACTAAAACACTTGATCAACATGGATGCAAGGAGCCTTTTTCTAAGTCTATTCACTATTCTTTTCTTCTTATCTATGTCACTCATTTCATCTCCAGTAGTAGCGACTTGTGAGATCGCTCCTACATCACCAACAAATTATGATGAGTTGATTTTACAAATTCCCGATTATGAGATGGATGTTCAGAGACATTAATCCATTCTTCAGGACGAAAAAAACATAACCTGTAACGTGATGATCAATCATAGATATCAAACAGTATCAAAAAAATCTCAACAACCAATATTTATTCTACACAATTCAGAGATATCAGATAGTACCAAAAAATTTCAATTGGAAAAAATCACATAAGCAATAGTTGACTTCATTCCCTCTTAATGTAGTGAATTATTCTAAGTGAAATTTTTTCTGTGGGGCTAATAAAGAACAAGCTAAAGATAAACAAATAAAATAAATTCAATGGCCGATTCAGTAACTCCTATTTCGAAATCTCATCATATCCTACATGAAATAAAGCTTCATAAATTATATTTAAGTAGTTTATCTTGATTGGAGAGGTAGCCCCACAAACCCAACAAGCATGGGGCATAGGAGCTGCTCTCACCTAGCACAAAGAATATCAGCATAAATTTGAATATAACATGCAAACATAAAAAGAGAATAAATGAATGGACAATAATATTTTAAAATTTGTAGCAATATTCAAAGTTTAAGGACATACCAAAAATAAATAGTAATCAACATAAATGTCCACCTAGGTAACATTAAAAGAGATAACATACTAGATCTTTCAGAGATGTTAAAGATACGTCTTTCAGAGAAGCCCATTAACCATAACCTGAAAAGTAATAGAAAATATGAACTATTAGAATAAATTGTCTAGAGAGAACATATGTGAGTGAAACAAGTGATATAGAAAAAAGAACTTAAAATCAGATCCTAAATATGTAGATGTTCAAATTCAAAGAGAAAAGAATTAGTTATAGGAACATAAAAGGCATTAAAAACTATAGCTGATCATTAGTCAACTCTGGAACTACATATTTATTGTTACTATCAGCACCGTAAGCATGAAATAGAATAAGACTAATAATTAGATTTTGATGAAGAGATCAACAAGTCTCCTTAGTCTCAAGCTTCCCAATTTCTATTCTCTAGAGTTAGTGTTGAGTGCTTATTCAGTTAGTGGGAGGAAGAGAACAGAGAGTGTCAGAAGGAGACTTAGAGAAGTAATAGGTTTTGTATGCCTTTTAGAAGATAAGGCCTCCAAGGAAAATCAGTGGCATACAATTTGGTTTAGATTAGTTACAATCAAAACTTAGAAGAAACAATAAATTCAGGACTAGTCAATCAAAACTTAGAAGAAACAACAAATTCAGGTTTATGGTCTGTGCATACCAGTGAAGTGCATAAGTTGCTTGTCCAAGAGGGGGATGCTAGAATACAAGACATAAATTGAGTTCACCATGTAAAATAATTGTGACCCACTATTAAAGTTACTTCAATTATACCCTTATTTTATTAAAAAGTCTTATGCCCTTTTATTTGAGAAAGGATGCAATTTCAAATATAGGAGTGTAATTTCAAATGAAGGGGTATGTGGCTTTTTAAAAGGGTGCAATAAGTGGATATGTGTCTTTTGAAGAGTTATTCCATCATTCTATAAATATCATCTTCTTTGATGGAAAGAAGATGTAAGTTTTTTGTGAAAATAAGTGAAGGCAAGAGGGTCTCTAGTTTACAAGTGAAGTTTGTGATTCCCATTAATTCCAAACATTGTGGTCTTGGATAGACTACAAAAAATTTCTACACATGTTGGTGCTTGGACGCACGGTATCATACTATGGCCAGAGGTATGTTCTTGGTGTTCTTCCACATTTAATTATTAATGTAGTATTTCCTACATTTGGTATCAGAGCATTAAAATCTCTGGTCTAGTTATTTATGAAATTTCGCATTTGGTGCTACTGCTTGTCCTATGGCCGGAGCCACGAATCATAGCCATGATGGGTGGCATGCATGCATGCATGCATACGGCATTGTTGTCCATGTGTGCATCTAGGGATGCTCTTCCAGTGAGGTCGACGTACATGACGACGTGGTCGATGTCTTCTTCTCACAATCGACATTCTGGTGCAGTCTATTTGGTGGACATAAAGCCGACGGCTAATTGTCCATGAGGAGAGGCTGCTTGTGTCAACATGCACACAGAGAAGAGTCAAGGACGAGCGGCTTCAGCGTAAGAGAAGATCTTCTTGTTGGCCTAAGGTTTTCAACCTTGGTCTTAATCTTGGTGTTGATGATAACAAACATGGAACTAATGAATTCATGGAGAAATATTTTCAGGTTCTAAGTCGGTTAGCGCATGACATCCCCGATCGAAAAAATCGAAAAAATTAGAAAAATAGGAGAAAAAAGACAAGTATAGGTTGGGTCTCAACCTTACATATGCTTACTCACGGCCATGACTGAATAACCAATCAAATAATTCTCGTTAGGATTGTTCTTCTTTCATGCAGTAGGTTGGTTGATGACGAAAATGTTTTATCATCTAAAGCTCTCAGCTAAGTCAAAGTTGGTCCTCTAAAGTTCTCAGCTTACGTCCAAGAAATCTTTACAGAGTAGTCATCAATATCCATGCTAAGTAAAAAAGAGGGGGCAATCAGCGTACTAGGAATTGTTGTCTAGATAACCAAGGAGAAAAATAAGATTGAATGATCTTATAGTCATGTCTATCATGAAATTTGGGTAAATAGCTGAAAGGTTGAGACTACACCTTTAATTGAGAAGGTCCATGCTATGCAAGCTAAATTTTAGTAGGACATCTCATTTTAGGTGTGGAATATGTTCCGAAGATCTTGATTTCAGTTCTTTAACATCAAACACATGTTTATCTCTTTCTTGATTACTTTCTCTAATCAATAGCATCATCACAACATCCTTTAAATTGTGTTTATTTCTGTGTATCGGGAACTGTTGCTTGTTTTCTTCTATATATTATTGATTATATAGTTTAGAGTTAGATTAAGAAAACGGAAGCAATTGAGTAACTAGGCAATAGACACACAGGTTTATTGTGTGTGAAGAATGTGATCAGGTTTAGTTCTGAAATGTTTAAATTTATATTTATTGAGTTATGTTTTAAAGTTTAAACCTATGTTTATTGAAAAAGAAACAAAATTTAATGTTATATATTGGTCGACATCACTAATCACATTATATATGTAGATGTCGCGAGCCCCAGACTATCGTTCTAGGGCTCATCGAGCAAGACTAGCTTCGCCGCCGCCGTCCCCCGAGATAGCTGCGAACCCTACCACCACAACCACCACCACCACCACCACCAGCCGAGACATCAGGACCTTCAACGTCTGCAGTTCCACCACCACCACCATCGGCCTCAGAGGCTCAAAGTCGTCGTAGGCCTCGTGGGCCTAATCGGGGGCTTATGTACCATCATCGGCCGACTAGTGTCGGCGAATATCGCTGCACGGTCTAAAGTAAGTATGAAAGTTTATTTATTATACTTGTTAATTAATTATTGCTACTTATGTTGTTATACTTGAGTTGTAGATTCGAGCAGGACGATGTTGCACGTAGTATCACTGCTATTATCAAGAGCTTCTTCTGGGAGCCGTGGCGTTCATGGACCCATGTCTTGGATCATAATCGAGATTTATTATGGTCCGAATTCGAGGTACGTAGTTTATTAATTTTTGATATTGTAACTAATTAATACGTGGACTCAAATGTTATTATGTTTGTTGGATTTTATACCATGAAGTATCAAAATATTTTGATACTATAGCAAAGCCCACGCTAATATTTCTATTTAATTCAATTGTGTATTAACTGAATCATGAACTGTAATTAAGTGGATTCTTTGTTTTCTTTTCATTCTATTTCATGTACCTTTCTACTGAGTGGTAGTGGGAACTGAGTTCCAAATAGAAGTTGACATGGTACAGAATAATTGAGGAATTTAGAGGGTTTAGAAAGCATAGGTTGATAGGGTCAATCCTGGTACACTGATAAAATTGCTTTACTGTAATTTAGCGTATGTGTTATTTTAACGTGGCTTCTTTTATCTAAAGCTTTACTATAATTTATAATGGAGCAGTACATTTCACCTTCTTGTAATGAAGGTGGCTTGCTGCTTCCCTTGTTAGGAGGGGAAGCTGTGATTTGAAAAAAAAGAGAGACAAGGAAGAACAGGGCCCATTCTAGCCAACAATTTTCTTTGATCTACCAAACACAGAGAGGGACACCACTTGCTTTACTCTTGCCTCTTTAATCATATGCACATTGGACCCAAACTTTGAAGTTTCATTCAACTGGAAGGGGTTTCATCATTGCAGCATCCACTGCTTTATTTACCATGTGCTCTTGTAGACCCACCGAGAGGATCAAGTTCATAGATGAACAGATTATGTTGGCCTTCTTACAAGTTACAAGGAATTCTCTTGATAACTAGCAATACATGCTTGTAAATATTTTATAACAATCCCTACTATATTTTTTCTTAATCCATTTCAGCAACAATCCTACTACTTCTGTTTGATATCAGTTCACAGCCCACACTAATGTGTTGTATTAGAGATGAGAACTTTTATATATGAGAACTCTTGCCAATGTATATTTCTAGCATCTACTTTTGCTCACTACAAGAAACACTACATTTCCTGGGGGCCGCGACCCTGATTAAAACTAGACAAGGCCCCCAATAAAACCTTTTAGTGAGGGCCTCCCTGCCCCCAAATGTCATCGAGAAATCCGACCTTTACCGAAGGTTAGCGAGTGGCCCCCGTAAAATATATCTTTTTCGAGGGGCCGCGGCACCCGGGAAATATATCTTTCCTGGGTCCGCGGCCCCCGGGAAAAGTATCTTTTGTCGAGAGCCGACATCCTCAGGAATGATACTACATTACGCAAAACATTAAGAAAGTCTAATTGCGAAGGAAAATAGTGAACTAACTTAAAACACTTCATTTTGTTCATTCATCTAACAATAGAACACTAGTTTCTTGAAACAGGCTCAAAGATTTGAAACACCGGATGAACATAAATAAGCTAGGAAAGAATCATGAGATGCCAAGTATATTAATGTCACGTCCCGACTCAGGGTACGCGTGACCGGCCAGGGTACGAGTCAGTACCCCGAAGCTTACCCTATGCACTGACCAACAATTCATAGAACAATAACCACAGTAACATCAAGTCGAAAACAAAAGCAAGAATACCAACTTTATTAACTGTTCGAAATCAGTTTAATCAGACCATGTTCTAAATCATCACAAGTTTTAAATAATATCCAAAGGTTTTCCAAATAAAACATCTAAAAGTTTTTACAGAAATAATATAGTGCATACATGATACACCAACTCTATTAGACACGACTACGACTAACAACTGCCAGCTATGAGATCTGCACCCACGCCTGCTCTCCAGCACACCATGCCACCAAGCCGTACCTCACTGGTCGGGCTCTACAAAACAACAATAAAGGAAACCGAGAGTTCACGAGGAACTCAGTGAGCAGTTCTTTCGAACCTCCACTCAAAACCTCGGCAATAACATATATAAGGAATTTATATAAAATCACATCCCAGAAGTAATAAGTTTGCCAATACAGAGGAATGGATGAACCGGCCTCTCGGGCCCATATCCATGATAATAGCTCGGCCAATAATGGCCTAAAATATATATGGAAGGTTCAATTCTTCCTTCTACGTAACCCGGCTAGTCGGCCTACTCAAACCAGCCCCTACGAGTTTCTCAATTAGGAACCTTTATAATTCGGATCCGTCAAGTAGGATGGCCACTAGCTTCAAAGATCCTCCAGGTTAGGGATAGCTAGTCCCACCCACTCGGGTCTACCGTCAGCGTGGCCCACTGACGAAATCTCAAGACCCTCCGCCACTCGGGTCTAACACCTAGCGGGCCCGCTGGTGTAATCTCAAGACCCTATAAACCGCTGAGTCATGTGATAGCCATTCGGCTAATGACACTTCTCAGTAGACCATCTGAACCACAACCAGAACCCGGTTGTGCAAGTTTTCCTATATTTTGTTTTCCGGGCATTGCCCATGTCCGACCCTACTCCTAGGGTCATATTGTTTCCCTAGGTAGAACCTAGTAAGTGTATCTTTTATCTAGGTTAAATGTCACCACTAGATATCTAAACCATTCTTTCAAGATTGATCGAACTTGCCGACTATAGAAGAGCACTCGGCTTACCATTGTCAACGGCAGTTACCAAATTTAATCATGAGTAACAACATCATGAGGAAACCGAATTAAAGAGGTAAATAATTCATTGATTAAACCAATAAGGAACATGCAATAAACATAGCAACAATTTAACATGATATAAGAAATTTAATGAAACCTTTCCTTGGATGCATGTACCATAACCATCATGTCCATATGGGCATTAGCAAGAACATTTCCATACTCATGAGAATGTAGATTAAAATTGCTATCAATTAACAAGATGAACAGTAAACATATAATTTAAATTGAACCTAACATTAAGCATGAAAGTGAGAATTTAGACGACATAACGTGAGATCCAGCGAATCGATTTGAATAGCCCCAAATTCCATCCCCTTTCCACGGCTCGGCCGACTCAAGTAAGGTAATAACCTGCTAGGCTGAACCCCGTAGGGGTGGTAAACATGATTGCGGCGTCAACACGAATATCGATCCAAAAGTCTAAAACATATCGAACACAAGACAATATGCGGGTTGCAAGACGAGCGAGGAAATTGGGGAAAATTTCGGCATGACCTTTCCCCTTTTTCCTCTACTCGGCCAGCCCTCAAAAATGAGAAATCAACATGTTTTAAAACACAAGATCACAGTATAAACAACAATTAAAGTTCTAACAAGAAGAAAATCGTCGATCGACAACACTCGTGAAGGAAAACCCGATTCCAAAACTTGTAGGGCCGGCCACCCGCTTCCCATCAAAAACTACACTAACCACTCACCTTGATCGGATCACGATGAAGCCTTGACGAAGACGAGCTCCAATCTCCTTGAGTGTCGACGTGAACTTGGCGCCGACAAGTTCTCCCCTCTCTTCCTCTCTCTCCCTTTTGCTCAGGCTGCGTGCTACTCTCTCCTTGAGCCGCACGACTGGCTTGGGTGAGGGGTTTTATCTCCCCTCATCCAATGACTCATTTATCCCTCATTCACTTACTCACCCCTCTATGCGACTCCACCTAACCCGGTTCGAGTCCCGACTCTATCCGCGGACTAAACTCATACCAAATTTGAGTCAAACAATATGTTCATCCACTCAAACACTAACACTTTGATATGACATAAATAAATTTTACCTGCTATTCGAGGCGATCACGCTACTCGACCCGGCTAGCTCCTGACTCGATGGGCTGCACCACGAGAAATTTTATATTAGGAAACCCCGGGTATTACAACCTTCCCCCCTTAAGGGAAATTCGTCCTCGGATTTTGTTGGGTTACAAGGACTTACCGACTCTTCAAACAAGGAAGGATAGCGCTCTCTCATGTCCCGCTCTACCTCCCAAGTGGCCTCTTGCCCGGAGTGGTGCTCCCACTTAACTTTTACCAAGGGAATCTCCTTGGACCTCAGCTTCCTGATCTGCCTGCCAAGTATCTCCACTGGCCTCTCCTCATACGAGACCGCCATGTCCACCACAATCACAATCGGCTCTATCACATGGGATTCATCCTTCACATACCTCCAGAGCATCGACACATGGAAAACTAGATGAACTCTGCTCAGACGAGGAGGCAAGGCTAGTTCGTAAGCCACCATTCCCCTTTGCTTGAGAATAGGGAAAGGCCCAATGAACCTACGGCTCAACTTTCCTTTCTTCCCAAATCGGAGCACCCCTTTCATAAGAGAAACCTTGAGGAATACCATGTCGCCCTTAGCGAACTCCAACTCTCTGGCTTTCTTATCGGTATACATTTTCTGGCGACTCTGAGCCGCCAACAACCTTTCTTTTATCAACTGCACCTTCTTCACCACCTCCTCAACCAAGTCCGGACCAACCAGGAGAGTCTCTCCTATCTCAAACAGGCCCACAGGAGACCTATACTACCGCCCATATAATGCCTCAAAGGGAGCCATGCCAATGCTACTGCGATAACTATTGTTGTAGGCGAACTCAATCAACTGCAGGTGTTTCTCCTAACTGACTGCTAGGTCCAAAACACAGGCCCTCAGCATATCTTCCAAGGTTTGGATGGTTCTCTCAGACTGTCCGTCTGTCTGCGGATGGAAAGCCGTGTTGAAACGCACTTAAGTGCCCAAGGCATCTTGGAAGGACTGCCAAAACTGGGCTGTGAACTGGGTACCTCGATCTGATATGATCATCACTAGGGGTACCATGGTAAGCCATAATCCTGTCTAGAAATAGTCGGGCGTACTGTTCCGCAGAAAAGGAAGTCTTCAATGGAATGAAGTGCGCAGTATTGGTCAACCACTCCACTACCACCCAAATGGAGTCAAAGTCGCCTTTTGACTTAGGCAATCCGGTCACCAGGTCCATGGTGATTTTCCCCCACTTCCACTCAAGCACTTCGAGGTTTTACAGCAGTCCCTCGAGCTTCAGATGTTCGGCCTTTACCTGCTGGCAGACCAGACATTTGGATACAAACTCTGCTACCTCTCTTTTCATGCCCTTCCATTAGTAGTGCTGCCTTAAATCTCGGTACATTTTTGTGGCCCTTGGATGCAGTGTATAAGTGGAACGATGACCTCACTCCAGGACTTGTCTGCGCACCACTGCCATATCTGGCACCTCAATTCGATCTTTGAACCATAGCACACCCTCTCTGTCCAATCTGAACCCATTCTCTGCTCCAAGTCCTTCGTCAGCGCACAAAAGGCGTCCTCTCACTGCGCGGCACGCAACATACCCACCAGTGTAGATTGTACCCGCAGGTGTGCCACCCGGGCAACTAAAGCTAACACTGTCAAGGTTGTACCCCCATCCAGGCACAACTCCAGCTCTCGAGGTAAAGGCCTCTGCTTGATTTCCAGATGAGCCAAACTGCCCATGGATTTTCTGCTTAGAGTGTCTGCTACCACATTGGCTTTCCCCGGGTGGTACATAATGGTGCAGTCATAATCTTTTAGGAGCTCCAGCCACCTCCTCTGCCTGAGGTTCAACTCCTTTTGGGTAAGCAAGTACTACTCTTGTGATCCGTATAGATCTCGCAAGTCTCCCCGTACAGATAGTGCTGCCAGAACTTCAGTGCAAAAACCACCGCCGCTAGCTCTAGGTCATGCGTCGGATAGTTCTTTTCATAAACCTTCAGTTGACGGGACGCATAAGCTATGACTCTACCAAACTGCATCAAAACGCAGCCTAGGCCAACCCGAGAGGCATCACAGTAAACCACAAACCCTCCTGAGCCGGAAGGTACGGCCAATACGGGTGCCGACGTCAAGCATTCCTTGAGCTTCTGAAAGCTCGCCTCACACTTGCCATCCCAATCAAATTTGACCTTTTTCTGGGTCAACCGAGTCAAAGGGGCTGCAATTCTGGAGATCTTCTCTACGAACTTTTGATAGTACCCGGCCAACCCAAGAAAACTACAGACCTCAGTTACGTTGGTTGGCCGCCTCAAGTTCTGCACCACCTCCACCTTTGCAGGGTAAACCCTTATCCCTTCCTTGGACACCACATGGCCCAAGAACCCCACACTTTCCAACTAGAATTTACACTTGGAGAATTTAGCAAATAACCGGTGCTCTCTAAGGGTTTCCAGGATCATCCTCAAGTGTTCGGAGTGTTCCTCCTCACTCTTGGAGTATACCAAGATGTCGTCAATGAAGACAATCACAAAACCATCTAGGTACTCCTTGAATACCCTGTTCATCATGTCGATGAAGGCAGCAAGTGCATTGGTCAGGCCAAAAGACATCATTAGGAACTCGTAGTGTCCATAGCGAATCCTGAAGGCAGTTATAGGTACATCGCAGTCTCGGATTCTCAGCCGGTGGTATCCGAACCTTAAGTCTATCTTCGAAAACCATCGTGCACCCTGCAGTTGGACAAATAAATCGTCTATCCTCAACAATGGGTAACGATTCTTGACTGTCACCTTGCTCAGCTGCCTATAGTCGATGCACATGCACATCGACCCATCCTTCTTCTTCACGAAGAGTACCGGGGCACTCCACGGTGAGACACTCGGCCAGATGAAACCTAGGTCCACCATCTCCTGCAGTTGCACTTTCAGCTCCCTGAGTTTGGCTGGTGCCATCCTATAGGGTGGGATGGAGATCGACTTTACCCTGGGCTGCAGATTAATGTAGAAATCCACTTCCCTCCTGGGCGGCAATCCCGGCAGCTCCTCGGGAAATACATCGGGGAACTCGCAGACTACCTGAGTACCACTGATATCCCCTGCCGCATCTCCCTATTCCTCTGCCACAGATACAAAGGCTATAAAGGATTGGCACCCCCCCTGAAGTAGTTTACTAGCCTTAAGGGTTGAGATGACCCCAATTGGCTCGCTTCTTTCCTCTCCTTATAAGGTGAACTGTGGCAACCCGAGCTTGTTGAACATGACTGTCTTAGCCCTATACTCTAGCAACGCAAAGTGCTCTGCCAGCCAATCCATGCCGAGAAAGACATCAAGTTCAAGCGTGGGCAGGAGTGTCAAATCTGCCCCCAACGCATGGCCGCAGATGATCACTTCGTAGTCTTGAAAAATTGATTTGGCTAAGATTGCCTCGCCCGTAGGCGTTGATACTAGAAATGGCCCATCGAGTAAAGAAGGTGCTGCAGGTAACTCAGCCGCAAATTTGGCAGACACAAATTTGGCAGCCGCAAGAATGGTGAGTTCAAAAGAACTCAGTGAGTGGTCGTTCGGCCATCACCAAGCTAAACCACATGAAAAAATACATTAAATAATTTAATGCTCATTCAACTGATATGAAAATTAACAATGATTTGCATTAGTCATCTCGTGCGCTACATGCACCACTCGGCCCGATCCGGCCCAAATGAACCAACCTCAAAATAATCGCCTACAACTCGCAGGTTGCTCACTAGGCTGGCCACCCTAGCGAACTCCCTGCCTCGGGCTCACTGAGCTAGGAAGGACCTCTAGTATCAGTGCCCAAAACTCGGTCGGGAAAGACCCTCCGAATAATGCCACTCGGGTCAGTCGTCGGCGTGGCTCACCGACGTATATCTCGACCCTGAATCAACTCGTGCGCACTGAACACCACTCGGCCATCACATGTACATCCACAAACATGCCCACTAAGTGGACTAATTTACATATCTATAAAGAGGTGGATTACTCGAGTAGATACGACATAATGTACATTTCTCAGTGCTCGCTCAGTAGCACCCGCTCGGCCACCACTCTGCCCAATTCATTATTCACCGCCATATCACCCAACGTTAACACCTCAATAGTTTACCTTACCATTTTCTATTCAATGGAATTTAACATCCGTGGCAGGTCGTCATGTAGCGAAAATGCCAACATACTGTCGAATAGTTTCCGCACGACGTACCTTTCCGCCACCGCCATTTCTCGTTCGAAATCTCATCCGAACTCGCAAAAATTCCCAAACAAAGTAAAGGGATGCTATATCTGCCATATCTAAAATTTCTATTTTACGCAAGCATCGTGCAAATTTTAGCCCAGTATAGTGTGACTTTCCTTCATTTTCATCCGAGAGCTTATACTCTCTCGCGAGGGTGGAAATAACCAATTAACCTGATGTTCTTTTAGGTTCAGCTAATAACATCCACGACAAGCCAAAAGGTGACATCCCGGACTCGCAACTCGACCAATTCAACAAGCAAGCCATAAATTTCAGCCTACTTAACTAGTCCGGTTACAACACGAAAACAATTGAACATCACTCGATATGGTACTCACAATTCATACAATATCTTGTACATAAAGATCGATATACTACACTGGCAGTTTACAGCATGTATAAAATGAATCTAGCGCGTATAGAAATAACTTCGGCATGTATATCTTACCACGACATCAATTTCAGCCTAACTTATCATACTATGAAAAATTCAGATTAAAGAGTATGATATACTCCACAAATTTTCATATGAATGTATGCTAAGTGTTCATCAAACCATGTCATCTACGCATATAATTTCAGCATTTCAGTGTACTCACAATCTCAAGAATATAAGCCAGAACATGAACATTGGACTTGCTTGGCCTACAAATTGTGTTACTATTATCAAAATGTGTATGTTGTACATTTGGAAGTCTTCATAATCGATCAAGATAAAGATGTCAATTGTGAGAGCACCAAATATTTTCATGCTTAATGATAAATGTGATACCATGGGAAATGGTCATCATGGATCAGCATAAACAAGCATGAACAATGATTCCTTATGAATTTTCCATTTTCCCATAATTTTTATTATCTTGGATGTAATTTCTTATTAACCTGCCACCTTCTTGACTTATATTGCAACGATACTTTTTTTAAAGTAGTACCATAATCAAATATCTCATGTATGTTTCTTTGACCAAACAACACGGTCTTCCAAAAGTTATGCACTTTCTTAACCCAAATACAAAGGTCAAATGTATTGACACCTGAAACATCCAAGTTCAATAGAACAATAGAAGTGCTCAAGGGCCAAAGCAGAGAAGCCCGGAAGGGTTTCACACATGCATCCGAACAACACGAATTTCTCCATTAAACAAAGTCCAAATTGGTCACAGTAAAAATAAGAACTCCAGCACTAAATGCGACAACTAAATAAAGCCCCCAATATTTATATATACACCACACAAACCAAACAAACAACAAAACCAGTTCATCCTCGCCAAGATCATTCTAATATGCGTCCCACATTCAAATAGCAAAAACGACAAGCAATCAAAAAGGGGAAACAAAATGGAGGGGGAAAATAAATAGCGGCACCTGATTTGACTTCCACTAGAGTCAAGATCGACCCTTTCCCGAGAGAGAAATCAACATACTCAAACATAAACCCTCGAAAAAATCGCAGATTCTATAAATCTATCATGAGGAAGAAACCCAATCTAACCACTCACTTGGAGAGAGAATCAAGGAGAAGAAGACGATGACGACGCCTCGCGATGACGGCAACCGGCGACGGCGAAGATCCGATCACAAGGGAGTAGCGCCTCCTCCCTCTTGTCTTGGGCGACGTTTGGCTCTTCCTAGAGCAGTCCCGTCGACCAAGGCCACATATGCAATTATATTATTTTTTTGAAATTTACCTATTTGCCCCTCTTGACTTAAGTGAACCATATATTGGTCTATACTCGTCCAAATCGAGTTCCAATCGGACCCCCAGACTCGACTCGAGTCCAACACACATCAAATCTCCAAACCAACTTAAGTAACATAATTTTACTCGCGCATAAGGTTTGTATTTTAATTTGCGCCTTCCAACGATTTACTCGGCCTCCTCCGACGCACATCTCGGATTTCCCGTGGAAGCCAAAATAAATTAGTTAAAATTTTAAATTTTAATTATTTTTTTCGCGGGCATTACATTTTCTATTTTCAATGAGTCATTCAAATTCTGTAGATCTATATTTATCTTTTCTAAGGAATTTTTATCATTTTCTAGAAGTTCAACCTTCATTCTTGACTCATTACAAGAAAGCAAAAGATCATCATTATCTTGTTGTAGCATTTTATTTTCCTTTTTAAGTGCCTAGAATCTTTTTCTAACACTACTAAATTCTTCATACATATGCTCAATTTCATTTTCTAATTCTACTTGTGTAAAGATATTACCACCTATAGTAATAGTGGGTACCTCATTATCCTTCATCGTGAAACAAAGGTTTGCATTCTCCCTTGAGCTTTCTTCCCCACTTGAAGGTGGTGATGACTCGCTTACATCGCAAGTAGCCATTAGTGCTTTCTTCTTCATCCTTTTTCTTTTATCTCTCTTTGAGGATGATGAGGAGGTGAGCTTGGTCTTAGGACAATCGCCCTCCAAGTGTCCGGGCTTGTTGCATTGGAAGCACATGATTCTATTTTTGCCCTTCTTCTTCTTGAGAGGCTTTCCCATTAGCTCCATAAACATCCGTCCGAGATGAATCATATCTTCGTGGTACTCGGATCCTTTATTCTCCGATGATGATGATGTCCTATCACCAAATGATGCTTTTAAGGCAATATTCTTGCCTTTGGGGGCATCTTCCTCATCGGTCATGAGGGAACCAATGAGTTCGGTGATCTTCATGGTGCCAAGATTCGTGGCCTCCATGATAGCAACCCCCTTTGGCTCCCATGCTTTGGGAAGTGATCGAAGAAACTTCCTCACTTTTTCTTATTCTCGTATGACCCTTCCAAGGTTAGTTAAAGCATTTGAAATGGGCAACATTTGATCTATGTTCTCATGAGTATGCATTTTAAAGAGTTCATAGTAATGCATAAGCAAATTTATTTTGGACTCTTTAACTTGGGAAGTTCCCTCATGGGTAATTTCTAAAACTTGCCAAATATCAAAAACAGATTTACAACATGATATTCTATTGAACTCATTTATAGATAAACCATAATGTAATGCATTCACTGCTTTGGCAATTGAATTAAATAATTTAATCTCTTCTCGAGACCAATCATCCATGTTCTTGGAGGGTAGCTCATAATTAACATGAATAGTTCTCCAAGCATCTAATCCTAGGGATTGCCAGAAAATACTCATCCTAGTTTTTCAATAGGGATAATTGTTTCCATCAAAAAGAGGTGGTGCATGAGTTGAAAACCCTTGACCTAGTGTGATACTAGAATCCATAAGTCTAGGTTACATGGTTAGACCTATTCCGACAATCTTGCTCTCATACTAATTGTTGAGTGAATACCCACACTAGAAAGGGGGGTTGAATAGTGTTGGTTTAATTTTAACTTTAATTCAATTTTTTTAAAATCAATTTCAACTTCAACCGAAACTAAGTGCAAATAAATGATATTCGTTAACAAGTATGAAAAGCAATTATAAGCAATCAAACAAGGCAATGCAAACACAAGAGATTATAGTGGTTCGGCCAACACCGCCTACTCTACTATCTTGGCTCCCCACAATGGATTTCTAACCAACTCCTTTATAGATAATTTGTTTCCCTTTGAATACAACCGAGGACTCGCTTCTCAACTCTTTGAGAATGCTTCACACCTATTCTCCTTGGCAAAACACAATTCTACAAAGGAAACCCTAAGTCATTTAACCTAGCACACCTAGCAAGCTAACAATGGAAACCTAGTTTAGTAACAAGAAAAATAACAACAAATGAGCTAATAATTAAACCACACAAGTGAGCTCTCTTGCAAAGTCTTGATGAAGGATCGTCGAAGCTTGCGCGATGAAATCCACTTGGGATGGCTCAAGAACACTCTAGGAGATCTTCAATGAATGGCTAAGAGTCTCCTAGAAGGCTGCTAAGGGGTATTTTTAACCCCTCACTTGGCAGCTCCACCCAACGGGCATTTTTTTGCCCGATGGGGACTCCCGGTCACTTGTCGGTCGATCGTCGATCGACCGACTGATCGACCGCCCAAGCAACCACGGTAATCTACCACGTTTGGGCACACTTCGATCGACCAAATTGGCTACTGCCAATTTTTTGCTTCATTCGGTCCACCAAACCTGGGCTAAGTCTATTTCTTGGAGTTTTCTTCTTGCACGCTTCGCTTCCGGGTTCTGTTACCAAGTATTGACTTGGATAATATTAGAATTAGGCTTGGGATATATACCTAGAGACATGTTACATGAATTCTATTTCTAACTCTAGATTTTCTACTCGATCTATGACGGAGACATTTTTGTCGATTCTTGTTTTTCACCGAATGAACTTCCCACGCATATCGTAACCTCAACCTGAGATCAAACACTTGATGAACTCATTAGAATAAGTTTGTTATCATCAAAATCAAGATGATGACCAAGGTTGAAAACCTTAGGCCAACACATTGGTATTCACATGATTGTGGTATTCATTCCGCATTCAGTTTGCATAGGTTGGTAGGCTTCGGAGTACGGACGTGTACTCCGGCCGAATTTTGGGGTGTGATAGATGTTCTTTAATAATAATATTATGTGGTTTGTTCTTTCATGGAATACAAAATTTGCTATTATGTGCATAACACTCATGTTATCAGAGTATAAAGTCATTGGATTCTTCACCACAATATTGATTTCATTCAACAATCTGATGACCCAAATTATCTCAGCAGTTGCACCAAACAAAGCTCTTGATCCACTTTCTGCACTTGACCTACAAAGTGTGCTTTGTTTTTTGCACTTCCAGATAACTAATGTTGTAGCAAACTTCACCAAATAACCAGATACTGATCTGCAAGTCATTCCACAACTTACCCAATTAGCATCACTATATCCTGTCACCGAATAAGGATTATCTACAGGGTAAAAGAGGCCCAAACCATGTTCATTTTTCAAATATTTTAATATCCTTATTGCTTCCATGAAATGTAATACCCGCAAAATTTATTAAATTTTGTGTATTGCCTTCAGCGGGATGAGCGCGACGCATAACGACGCGTGCAGAGTTAATCACAGTTGGGTGCGAATTGAGGTGAGACCCTTTCTCAATCTAAATTACTTAAATTAGAATTAATTTTGTGTCAAATCGGAGTTAGGCTTGAGCCGAGTACGAGGGTGCGATCGGAGCTCGAATCCGACTCGTTTTGAGCAAGTTTGATCGAGTTAAATGATGAGGGGCAAATTGGTAATTTGTGCAAAAAATAATTAATTAGAGTCACCTGAGGCATACGGCTCCAAGGAAGAGACGCATGCTACCCAAGGAGATGAGAGGGCGAGGGATGAACCTGAGAAGAAATCGGCCGGAGATCGGAGCCTTGCCGGATAGGATTCGACGTGGGACTTCTTCATCATCTTCCTTGTCCTTAATCCAATTCTAGGTTAATTTTGGATATGTGTTAGTGCAAATTTCTGAACCTGGGTGCAGTAGTTTTCTTTGGATAGGAAAGAAATAAATGAGTGGAAATTTATCTATACATATAATATTGTTTATTGCGGAAATTTCCGGCTGTAGTGTACGGTGTTAAGGCTGAAAGTTTATATGAAACGATGCTGAAATTACCAAGTTATGTGATGCTGAAATTGATATATATAAATGTGAAAAAATTTCATTGAATTGGGATGCTGAAATCATTTCCTATGTATGCTGAATATGGTAGTTCAAAGATAGAATGTTTTTCCATATTCTAGAAATTCATGCTGATTTCCTGAAAATCTATTAAGTACATGCTGAGATTGATTTTGTTGTTGGGATGCGAGTTTGCTGTGTAAAATATCGATGTAACCTATCGATCTTCCTATAAGCTAGGGTTTAGGAATCTATAAATTATTTTAATGACCTGAACTGTAGAGGCTTCTTGAAGAGAAAGGCTCCAAAGAACTCCTCCTCCTATCCATTGGTGGCCAGCCATCTACATCTTCCTTCCCCAATTTTCGCGAACCCAAATTGAAGGTGTTCTCTTCTTGGGTGTGCCGCATTAATCTTCATCTTCTTGGAGGAGTCCAAGAGAACAACAAGGTATCTTCACCTCTTCCCTTTCGTTACGGTGTTTTCTCATCCTCACTCCTTCCCTCGTTGGTGTTTGGTTCTTGGTGGTAGGGCAGACCTTGCCTTGGTGGATTTAGAGATTGAGAAAGTTTCTCCGTTGAGCCACAACGAGCCCTATTATTGCGAGGTGCTTGGTGTGGACTATCGTTGGAGGAAGTGCACATGTGAGTCTCAAGATGGGGACAAGATCAGCTATACCAACCGCGGTTTGAGGTATATATTCTCCATCTTCTCCGATGTTGAATTCTTTAATATTGCTAAAGTAGATCGCTGTTTTTGGGATAGTTTGATTTTTTAAAATTGCTATTTCCGCTTCATTTTTGAATCCCATCACAACAGTGGTATTAGAGCCACCTTTAGCAAATTTTTGGAATTTTTTATTTTGTGTTTTGTTCACGTTTATGAACCATTCGCTCCCTAAACGTTATGCTGTCCGATTTTGGTTTTCAAGGGTTTTTGAGTCATTTTCTTGGCTCCACGGTTCATGTGATGAATCAAGGTGGAATCCTACTATCCATATTGATTTTGGAAATAATTTAAACGAAAAACTTCTGTGGGTTCATGGTTGAACAGACCCGAGAACTAAAATATTCAAGATGTGTTGTTTGAACCGTTTTGGGTGGAAACGTGATCGGATTTGTGCGATTTTGGATTCTATTTTTTCCTTTCTTTTTCATATATGATGTGATGCATGAAAAGATGATTATGGATGAGCCCAATGTGGATGTGACTGTGTGGAAAATGTGGTTGTGTTGATTGCATGTAAATTTATAAAATTCCAGCATTGTAAATTTTAAATAGTGCTTGCGTAGCCCTACCTCCCAATTGAGAATTCTGATTGTAATCCTCTACACCCTCTCATTAAACCTTTGCCCAAGGATTTTTTGGGGTCTTCTTCTTTTAGTTTTGTAAAATTAGAAGTTTAGGGGCAGATTCACAACGAGCACGCTTGCTGCTATGTTTTGGTGCGCGCACGGAGAGGAGGTGTTCAGTGCCTTGTGGATGACGGCTTGAACCCCGGGAAGGCACTGATGGAACTGACAACCTACAAGGTGATTTTGAGCAGCGCCTTGGCGAGACAGAGCTCCCTAAAAACCCTAGGATGATGGCCTTGGTTCACCCGGCGGCTCGGGTGGAACCCTTAGAACATCCACAATCATCTTTATTTACTTTATGATTTTATTTATTGCTTTTGCTTCAATTATTGATAGCTTAGATAATTATAATTGCATGAAGAAACCCTCCAATAATATTGAGTCTGAATAGCTAAGATATTAAGGATATCGGTCACGCCTTCCATCGTTATGAGGGACAAGTGTGTCTATTGTCACAACGGGTTTGTTGTGCACACACAAGGCCATTTGTGCTAATAGACACGTTGCTCCTCATATGGCACATATCCCTTTTGTGTCTCTGCTACCGGCTTGAACATGACTTACCTTGTTGAGCTACATGCAAGGAAGTCTATCAATGAGGGCTTGCCACTTCCAAACCGGAGGATATTATGGAATCGCGAAAATTAGTGGGATACATGATTAATTAAAAGACCTCAATAAACATGCATGTAAAATATCTGCTCATTCAAGTCTTTATTTTCTTTGTAGCATATCATGTCACATTTACTATCGTTAGATTGCTTCATCGATTAAAATAAATTAACTAGACCAAATTACGTCGATTGGATGCGAAATTTGAGGATCATCCTCATTTATGAGAATTTGTCTCACATTATTGATGCTCCGAGACCGATGTCACCCCTTGGGTAAGGCGATTACAGCGAATAAGAGAGAACAGCTTATGAGAAGCTGCAAGAAATTTGGAGTGAAGATAACACCACTGTTCAATACACAATGCTGGCATCCATGTCTAATGAGTTGCAAAAGTAGTATGAACATTTGGATACCGAAGCTATCCACGATCACCTCAAGTTGTTTTTATGGTGAGCATATGAGGACAGCTAGGTACAAGCTATCTAAACAACTCTTCCGTCCAAAATGGAGGATAACACTCTTGTTAAGACCCATATCCTCAAACTAATCTATTTGATTGAGTAGTTAGAGAGGTTGGGGTTCTCCATGGACTGGGAACTAAGTCAGGACTTAGTACTCTAATCCCTCCCGGATTCGTTTTCACAGTTTGTTAATAACTTTCACATAAACAAGCAAGACGTCTCGCTTCTCGAGCTCCTTAATATGCTGAATACTGCTGAGTCACACCTTATAAAGAGTAAGGACATAATTTTGTTAGTGGGAGATGCCTCTAAGGCAAAGTTATACTATGTTAAGAACAAAGTGAAAAAGAAACCCAAGAGAAATATCTAAACAAGGTTGTGAAAAGTTCTTTAAAAGGCAATAGTTGTCGCATGAACCATTCTGATGATTGTATCCGACTGGACACATCTCAATTGGTTTAATGGTTTTGAATATTAATGATAAATATTTAAAAAATGCACAAAGATAAAACTAACCTCACCTCCTTCTGGCTTTTATGACTTTGGGCATTTCTGAACTGCAGTAAGAACTAGAGAAGTGTGTCTCAAGGATATTCTGATCGAGTCTTTGTTCACCAGAATTGGCTCGCTGAGTTGATTAGAGTTGGGCAACATAGGTGTATGCAGGCCGATAACAACTCAAGCCAGAAAAGGACACTCCTATGATATGATTAGGCGCGGGTACGTCCACCTGTCTGGACACAAACCTGATACCTTTGAATCATTTAAGGAGTATGAAGGTGAACTTAAAGAAACAAATTGAAAAAAGTATTATAGACCTTCAATTGGATCGAGGCAGAGAATACTTATCCACTAGGTTTGTGAATTATCTCGAAGACAATAAGATTGTCTCTTTATGGACCCCTAACACAGTGGTGTGTCTGAAAGGGGGAATCACACCTTATTGGATATGATGTGATCCATACGTAGCTTCCAATCTATTTTCAAGGGATAAGCTATTATAGCGGCCATAATTTTGTTTGTCTCTCGTACACCATATAAAATATGGAATAGCAAGAAACTGAATCTGAGACCTCTCATGATTTGGGGTTGCCTAGTGTATGACAAACTTGACCATGTGCAAATGTTGAGGCATACCCTAAAAAGTGTTTTGGATATCAAGTTCTCCAAACTGAACAAAAGAAGTTTTGTTATCACTGTTTGAGAAAAGGAGTTTGTCGAGGAAACTGAGAGTGGAAGATATTTTGAACTTAGTAAAGTTCAGCAACGACGGATAAAATCGCAACAACTAGTGGAAAGTTCACAGGTTAAACCAATCCATGTAATTATTACTTCCCAACACTCTTCTACAAGACTACGTAGACTGCCTGAGTGATGATATCTAGCCATAGGTTATGACCTAGATTCAGGCAATCCGCGATCTCTTAATGGTCAAATGTCTTGACACTATGCGGTGGCATTATGCAAATCCAAACTGGACACAAACCAAGTACGAACTTTGGTTGACCGGCTTAAAAAGAATAACTCCTATCGGGTGCAGGTGGATCTTTAGGAAAGATCTGAGCAGTTGGCAAGGTGTGGACCTATAAGACCAAACTAGCTGTGAATGAGATCAAACCCAAACAATAGGTTGTCTGCAATAAAACATTCTCACTAGTTCCAATGCTCAAGTCCATCAGGATATTTCTAGCAATCAGTACGTACTATGAATACGAGATCTGGCTAGAGGGTGTCTAAACTGTGTTCTTCCATTATAAAGAAGTCTATATGATATAGCCAGCAGAGTTTGTATCCTCGGTTGGATCGAGTAAGGTATGCGAGGTTGGACCGAGTAAGGTATGTGAGCTGCAGAGGTCCATTTATGGACTATAGCTAGTATCAAAGAGTTGAAACATCTATTTGGATGAGATAGTCAAAAGGGTTTTGATTTTATCAAAAATGTGGATGAACCTTGTGTAGACAATGTGTTAAGTGGGAGTGTAGTCATATTGAATGACATACATGTGGGAAAAGCGTTCTCATGTTCCAATTATTTCCCATATTGATTCTCTATGGTACATTTGGGAAAAGCCCGCTATATGCTTGACATTAGGATCTATGTGGATAGGTTTGAAAAGGATACCTGGTTACCCCAGCCCATGTATGTTGATACAGTGCTGAAAGAGTTTTAGCATCAAAGGCAGTAAAAGAGGTTACTTGTCTAGTTGCATTAGTCTTTCTAAGATGATGTCTGCTAAGACACCTGAGGAGAGAGAAAAGATGAGACATATCTATTATGCTTCGACAGTGGGATCCATCATATGATGCTTTGCACTTAGCTTGTTATTGCTTATACCTTAGAGGTATCTAGTAGATTTCGAGCAAAACCATGGAGAATAACATTGAAAAGCAATGGAGAACTCTCTCAAGTACTTAAGAAGGATGAGAGACATTTTATACGACAATGAAACCATATGATGGTATAAGGATACCTTTAATGGTGGTGCAATAAGAAGGAAAGTGTTCCTAGCTGGGTATCGTAACCGATAAGGTGACTAAGGCTTTATGCTTTGCTACTTACTTTGCTGCTTATCATAGCATCGGATATAGGAGTTTTTCATTCAATGGGAGTTGTTCCTGAGGTTGCCAGTTCCGCAATGGTATTGTGTGACAATACTAGGAGTGTTGCTCAAAGTTAAGGAACTAAGATCCCATGAAGATCATTGCTTTTCTTAAAAGGTGGTATCACCTCATCGTTGGAAAGAGGTGATGACTGAAAGACATTAATGTAGATTAAACTTATTACCACGACAGCAGATTCGATCGCCACTGAAATTTGGTATACATATACTAGGATGATTGGCTAAAGTGCATGTGGGAGATTCAGAGGAATAGTGCCCTTGATCCAATCACATGTCGATGTGTTTAGGGACTATTCAAGGGTAATCAACTTAATGAGGCAACTTTTTGATCATATGTTGCATCTTTATTCATAAGTATTGTGATGAACCCCGTGATGAGATTATGCCAGTGAGACTTGGAATCTAGATGCCCATGTTCTAAATGTTTCTAGCCATAGGATCACCAATTAGAGGATCGGTGATTTCGGATAAATAGTACACTTGGTACATGCCCTACACGATAGGGGTAGCTGATCTCACAGTTACCTATGAGCTGTCCTTAATGTAGTGCAGGTGCTCATTAGGGAATGATTTCACTTAACAAACTTGCACGAGGAACACAAAATGGAATCCATACATGAGTTTCAATTGGATGTTCCTCGTGTGATAGTAGGTGCAAGCAGTCCTTGGACCTAAGGTTGTCATGGTTACCTCGTGAGTGATGACCCATTGCTTTGGTTCTATCCCTATGTGGCCCTAAGTGTCATGTGCCGGGTATTATTGGGCATGGGGAAGCATTCATGGAGGTTGGTGAGCAACCAACATGGAACCAGTTACACCTAATGAGAGATAATGTCCTATCTGTCCCTGCAAGTGTTGACTCGGGAATCTCTGGCCAGAGTAGATATGAAAGTCAGGAAGATGTTTTTGACATTTCATAATTGAGACGACATCTTGGCGGGTGAAATACATATGAATCAGTATTAGGGTTTGACACTTCTTCAATACGTCGCTGAAAGTCGTAACTTCGTCGATCTTCTTTCCCTTCTTTACTTTAAGGCTAACGTGAGTGGTAGAACCTAGGATTTGATGGAAGGCCCTAACCGACTCATGTGTTGTTGATTCTTGCAGATTGATGTGTGTTTCTTGTCAGATTATTGATTATTCTTGAACCTTGTCGGTTCTTCTTGTGATCTATGGTGCATTGATTTTTACGTGTCGTATTCATGATGTTAGGGTGCCGGCCGAATCAAGGAAAAGGGAAAAGGTCATGCCAAAAATTTCCCTAAATTCCTTGAGACGTAGAAGCTTGTAGATTTGAAATTCTTGTATGCTAATTTAGGATAGAGATTAAGGAGAACTTAATTCTTCATTGAAACACATTTTCCTTCATCCTTAAGGGTTTGGCCGAATAGGGTAAACCCATGTTTAGGGTTTCGGCTGAGTAGGGATCGGGGTTTTAGGTGGAGAAAAATATAATTCCTAAGTCATCTCCATGATAGAGGAACGCTATATGAATAACTAGGATTTTACCTTGCTTATAGAATATTTTTATTGCAAGGAACATTTATTTCTAGGTTCCTACATTTCTCATTATGTTGCTGAAATTAAACTTTCATATGCTGAAATTAAATATTTGAATGCAGGAATTCAATATTTAATTGTTGTGATTATGTAGGAAATTGTGGTGATATAATTGTTGAATTCTTCTATTTCTTGTATGCTGTGATTTATTAATTATTGTAAATATTATGTCAATGATATGCTAAATATTGAGGAGTATGTGTGGTATATGACATGAAACTAGGTGGAGGAAAAATTAGATACGATTGTTTAGCATCCCATACATGATCGGGAGACGTGGAACTCCTCTAGTAAAAGACGTAAATTACTAGGAGTTAAATGTGATAAAATTTGAACATAGAGACATTAGGTGTTCGCACCTAGGAAGGGTAACACTGAACTGTCAACCTGATAGGGCCCGTGGTAGGGCCCGATACGTGCGGAAGCCCGGGAGATGTTTAGAAACTAGTGTAATACATTGTATGTGTATTGTGTTTAAGATGGTCGGGCTGAGGGATGTTTTTAGCCGGTACGGCTATTACCCGACTCAGTGGGTGGATTTAGGATCTTGAGATTGCACTAGTGGGCCACGCTAGGTGTTAGACCCGAGTGGCGGGGGTCTTGAGATTCTGTCAGTGGGCCACGCTGATGGTATTCTAGAAACTAGCTGATCATCCTAGTTGACGGACACGGTGATTGAATCGCTAAATGTGGAATTTATGTAAGAATATAACTTGTTGTGGTTAGTATAGATACTTGTATGTTTGTGTGGGCCGATATGGTCGAGTATTATACAGGATGAAGGCCGGGAACAATAGAAACTATTTATGCGGGTTAAGGACCATAGTGGAGGAGTGGTAAATATTGTGCAAAGCCATAATTGGATGGTATATTTACTCGCAGGGTATGACCAATTGGACGGTTATTGCGATACAACCAGTATAATTTTTATGGACATGTTTTATTGCTACATATGATATAATACTAGGGATTTAAGTGGAGGTTTGAAAGAACCACTCACTAAGTCTCTAGTGGATTCATGGTTTTATTTATTTTTGTTTTGCAGAGACTAGCCAGTGAGGTACAACTTGATGGCGTGGCGTGGCTGGAGGGCAGGTGGTGTCGCAGATCTCGTAACAAGCATTTATATAGTCCTAGTCGTGTAGAGAGTTTTAGTTAATGCACTGCGTCGTGGTCTTTGATCCTTTGAGTTGTAAAACTTGTTTTCAAACATTTATAAAAGTTTAGTAGACTTCATTTATATTTTCTATGTTAGTCTAGTCGCATATTGTTATTATGTTGATGAGTGCATGTGGTAGACTTCGGGGTACAGACACTTACCCCGGTCGGTCACGCGATCCTGAGTTGGGTCGTGACAATAAATATGGCAAGCATACAATTATAATTTAATTACTGCAATTAGAATTTAATTCATAGCATTCCAAAAATAGGGCAACTCAACAACTTAATTACAACATTTATCAAATAATTTTCAACAATTAAATATGCAATTTCTGCAATTAAATAAATGAATTCAGCATCCTTAATAAAATTCCAGCAATTACTCAAATGACGTAGAAACCAATTCAAGCATGTTCTCAAGCATGGAATTAATTTACGAGTAAAATAAAATCATCTACATTCCTTATATCATGATAGCCTCGACATAAAATATATTCATCATGATAACATCAACTTAAAACATAATTACCATGGTAAACTCCCCCTTACCCATGCTCGGCCAACCCTCCCCAAACACCCTAATAGGGTACTTGGTCGGCCCCTTCTTGTCCTACCTTGCTTGCTCTTCAATTAAATAGCAAGTCTAGTCTCATAAATTATATCTAGAAATACAATTCCTAATCACTACCTTCCTTACCCTATGTGGCCGAACCCTATCATAAGGAACTTGTCCCATGGCCGGCCCTTAAGGGTTTAGGAAACTAAACTTTTAAATCTAGAATTTCTAACAAGTCTAGGATTTAGCAAAAATTTTCGCATGACCTCTCCTATTTTGGATCTATTCGGCCGGCCCCAACTCTCAAAGAAAACACCACAAAAATTTTGAGAAATCACATTATTATCAAGAAAATATGCAAGAATCAAGAGCCACAAGATTCATCAATAAATTTCCAAGAAAACATCATCACATCAACATCAAGGATTCGGCCAAGGGGCCTTACCCTATCCTAAGGTTCAACCACTCACCGGCGAAGGAAATTGAAAAGGAAGGCAGTCCTCCACGCTCCCACATCATCGATCCGTTGGTAATAGATTACCAACGGATTTTTGAGTATTACCAACAGATTTAGTCCGTTGGTCACACCCTATTTTTTTGTAGTATACGGATGTGTACTCTGGCCGATCATGTGACCTTCGATTTGAGGCATGACATTTATGCTTGAATTTGGTTATGCTCGGGGTAGCTATCAACAGCCGCAAGATTCATCAATAAATTTCCAAGAAAACATCATCACATCAACATCAAGGGTTCGGCCAAGGGACCTTACCCTATCCTAAGGTTCAACCACTCACCGGAGAAGGAAATTAAAAAGGAAGGAAATCCTCCGCGCTCCCACATCAACGATCTGTTGGTAATAGATTACCAATGGATTTAGTCCTTTGGTCACACCCTATTTTTTTGTAGTGTACTGATGTGTACTCTGACCGGTCACATGACCTTCAATTTGAGGCATGACATTTATGCTTGAATTTAGTTATGCTTGGGGTAGCTATCAGAGGGCCCCGGTGGGAGGCTCATTGGGCGGGTCCTATTGATCGAATTGTGGGTTGATTAAATGCAACATGACGATATGGCCGGTGTACGCCGATATGGTCAGTTGTCGAGGACACACGAGTTGGATAATTATTAATCATATGAATTATCATAAAAATTTAATATTATGAGCACATATATAAATGCTAAATATTTGTGTTTATCACATGCGTTGGCTTGGCGAGGGCTTTGTTCAAGCCACTCACTGAGTTCTTTGAAACTCACCCCTCTTTTTGTTGTTGTTTTGCAGATCTCGACTAATAGAGGTGCGGTGGTAGCGATGTGACGTGGCTGGGGTTGTAGTCTCTGGCAGTGGATCTCGGGACATGTCAAATCGTCGTCGAGCCACAGGAGCTATGTGTACATATGAGCATGTCTTGATTATAGACAAGGGTTGTAATCATATTTAACTTTCAATTGAAACATTCATTCACATTTTCATTGGTATTCACGTGACTGTGTTATTCATTCCTAATTCAGTTTGCATAGGTTGGTAGGCTTCGGAGGATGAACGTATACTCCGGCCGATCAAATGACCGTGGATTTTGGGGCGTGACAAATGTTCTTTAATAATAATATTAGGAATAATGTAAGTTACACAAAAGTAGTTAATGCTATTATTCAAATTATACATAAAAAAAAACGGTACCAATTATGATTAAATAATATGATTAAGTTAGAAGACTAAATCTTAAAAATTCAACATGTAAATATATGCATATGATAAATTTTAAAAAATATCTATAATAATATAATAACATATATTCTAAATTGGCAAATGTGCGTTAATCCATGTTTGAACGGTGATAATATTCCCTTATGTTATTATGTGTGCATACTTTGCTTCTAAGTCTATCATTTATTGTGTTTATACAAAAATTAGATTTCATAAATTTTAACTGAAAGCCTATAAAACACGTTCCTCGTATTAAAGGCTCGCTTTGCGTTAACACAACTATTCTATATTTATATTACTCAAATAGAAGGATAATGAGTCATTGAAAATAGAAATAATCTTTTGACTAAAACACTTGATCAACATGGATGCAAGGAGGTTTTTTCTAAGTCTATTCACTATTTTTTTCTTCTTATCTATGTCACTGATTTCATCTCCTGTAGTAGCGACTAGTGAGATCGCTCCTACATCACCAACAAATTCTGATGAGTTGATTTTACAAATATGTAAGTAATTTTTTCGATTCGTATAAATATTAGATTTATTCATTATTTATTAAATAAATTATCTTTACGATATTTATGGACCGTAAATATAAGAAATAAGTTAACTACTAAATTTAAAATTTATATATCTCATCTCAATAATCATTTTTGAAACCTTGAATTGTTTTTTTCTTGCTGCCTATCACAACCGATACATCGATATCGATAGTTAATAGAGAATTGCTATTACAACTTAATTATTATTTTTTTGATAATATCTCTTGTAATGTGTCTATGTTTCAGACAATATGCTCAAAGATGTTCACATTGCTGACAGTGGAAGAGCTCAAGATAAGAAGATTGGATTTCTTCCACCATTGTACATTCCACCTCCACTATATTGTCATGGTCGTCTATGTTATCATCATTGATAATTTGACAATTGTATTCGATCATAAAGTTTGTACGTTCAACACAATAAATAAAATAAATTAATAATAAATATAAATCATTAGCAAAATACAAATATTTTGATAATCATAATACCTATAACTAATTACTTAATATGTTTGAAAAACTATCAAAAATTGGAGATGCACCCAATGCAAAACCTTTACATTTTAAAGGATGGACCATTGAATTCAATGGTGTGTACATTTAAACTGGTTCCATTTAATTAAAGGAGGAACCATTGATTTTGGTTGGATATATAAATTGGTTCCACAATTCTTTCTTGATACTTCTCCTTAACAAAGTAGCAATCAATCTCCAATTGTTTTGTTCTTTCATGGAATACATAATTTGCTGTATAAAGGCACTGGATTCTTCACCACAATACTGATTTCATTCTACAATCTGGTGACCCAAATTATCTCAGCAGTTGCCTCAGATAAAGCTCTTGATTCACTTTCTGCACTTGACCTACTAACTGTGCTTTATTTTTTGCATTTCAAGATAACTAATGTTGCACCAAACTTCACCAAATACTGATCTGCAAGTCATTCCACAACTTCCCCAGTCAGCATCACTATATCCTGTCACCAAATAAGGATTATCTACAGGGTAAAAGAGGCCCAAATCAGGTTCCTTTTTCAAATATTTTAATATCCTTATTGCTGCCATGAAATGTAATACCCGCGAAATTTATTAAATTTTGTGTATTGGCTTCAGCGGGATGAGCGCGATGCATAACGACGCGTGCATAGTTAATCGCAGTTGGGCGTGAATTGAGGTGAGACCCTTGCTCAACCTAAATTACTTAAATTAGAATTAAATTTGTGTCAAGTTCGAGTTGGGCTCGAGCCGAGTCCGAGAGTGCAATCAGAGATCGAATCCAACTCGTTTTGAGAAAGTTGGGTCAAGTTAAGTGATGAGGGGCAAATTGATAATTTGTGCAAAAAAAAATAATTAGAGTCACTTGAGGCGTACGGCTCCAAGGAAGAGCGACACACTACCCAATGAGGCGAGAGGGAGAGGGTTGATCAGGAGAAGAAATCGGCCGGAGATCGGAGCCTTGCAGGATTGGATTCGACGCAGTTCTTCTTCATTGTCTTCCTTGTCCTTATCCCAATCCTAGGTGAGTAGTTTTGGGGCTAATTTTCATTGGGATTAATGGATTTTGTAGAGAAGAAGATTCTGGGTTTTTCTTTGAAATTTGTTGTTTCGATCAGTTTTGATTCGGTAATCATGATTCAATAATCTCTACCTGTTGAGTCCTTTGGTGTATGTTATTGTGAAGTGAGGACCGATTTGTGGAGAATATAATATCCACACATGTGTTTCTTTAAAATGTTGACTTCTTTGGTTCTACGAACGTGTACGGAACCACATGTACATCATAGATTTACTGCAATAGCAACAAATCTTACTAAGTGCTTATGTGTTAGTGCAAATTTCTGAACCTGGGTGCAGTAGTTTTCTATGGACACGAAAGAAATAAATGAGTGGAAATTTATCTATACATATAATCTTGTTTATAGCAGAAATTTCCGGCTGTACTGTATGGTGTTAAGGCTGAAATTTTATATGTTACGATGCTGAAATTACCTAGTTAAGTGATGCTGAAATTGATGTATATAAATGTGCAGAAATTTTATTGAATTGAGATGTATATGTATGCTGAATATGGTAGTTCAAACACTACAACACAATTAGGCTATAGAAACACATAATTAGAGACTAATTAGAGTTTTTGTTTCTAATTCTTCCCATTAGAAACTAATAAAGAATATGTCTCAATAGTTAATTTTATTTGTCTCTAATACTTCACTTTTAGATGTTAATTGTTAATTAGTCCCTTTATGATATGTATTATTTGCCTCTATTGTATTGAATAAAAATATTTTTTATATTTAAATTTAAATAATAATAATAATAATATTTAAACGTAATATTTAACTTAAATGATAAATTTACCATTACAATAAATTTAACATAATATTTCACATAATTTTAATTTTAATTTTAATTTTTAAATCATAAATTTAACTTAAATAATAAATTTATCTATACATTTTTTACTTTTGATTAGTTAAATATTATGTCTCTTATTATTTCCATTACATATTAATAATATATAGATAGTTAACACTTGTCCTAGTTAATATTAATGTCACTTTAACTTTAATTGAGGCAATCTTACCCTAACTTTATTTCAATTACATATTAACTTGCAAGTATCAATCTTACCCTAACTTTATTACCCTAACTTTACACGTGGCAAGTATAAATCTCTAATTTGTAATCAATTTATTGCCGCTGGTTCTCTCTATTGCCACTATGTTAGGTTATTTTCAAAAAAAATACCCTGTTCCCTGATCTCTCCCTCATTTACACTTAAAACTAAAACCCTACCCTGTTACTTCCCATTGTCTGCGCCTATGTTGACCCCAATCTCTCCCTCCCGTCCCCTATGTTGTCCGCCACTTCCGTGAGACCGTGACTGATCCCAATCTCTCCCTCGGCGGAATCTGGTTCGCGACTCCCCATCTCCATTGTCTACTTCCCGTCGCCAGGATTGGATATCCATTCTCCATCTCCACGTCGGCCTACCTGCTTCTCCATCTCCTCGCTGGTATTGAATCTCGCCTTCCCAAGTTTTTCGCTGCTACTTGTTATTGCTAAAAACTCCACATCTGTCAGATCTCCATTCTACCAGTTTTTAGCCTTCCCAAGTTTTTCACCGATATTGATCTCCATTCTAAGTATCCGCTGCTTCTTCATCTATGGGTTTTGGATATGTTCCTTTCCGCACCTTTTTCTCACCTTTTTTATAATTGCATGTGATGCTCCTTTACTCTTCCATTGCATGAACAAGGTTACAATTAACAGGCAAGTTAATTGTGAGAAGAAGACGTTATTGTCTTTGTTTTGCTTCTGTTGTACCAAACTCATAAGAGGTATTTGAATATTGCTCTTTCTTATTGGCTCATAACATGAATATTCCTCTTCTAAGTATAATATGATAGAAGAATATTGCTTATGTTGTTTTCTATCAATGATTACCTTATTATTAGCAATGCAACACCTTATTATATTGTCCCTTATTATTAGCATTGCCAGTGCTTTATTATATTTTCCTACTGAGACAACCTTAAATTTCAGGACATTATGAAGGCACTGTTTATTTCTGCACTAATTGTCCTCTTGTTCTTTTGACAATTGTTATCCACAAGAAAAACACTCAGCTGCTAACCAAATTATTTGATTAGGTATTAGAAACCTTTAGTCTTTTATTGTAATGGTAAGAATACTGGATAAGCAGTTGGAGCATAGCAGAAAAGAAGACAAGTGCTAGAACTTTTGCTTTTTAAACTTCATTTGTTGGCAGAAAAAATATGAGATTTTCTTACTCTATGTTAAACAGTGGAAGATTATTAAATGAAGGAAAGAAAAGAAAGTTGATATTAGACATTCATGAAAAGCTGTTAAGACATTAAGAAAATTGATAGTAGACAATCACGAAAACCTGTTAAAACATTTGCCTCTCGTACAACGGTGTACAACGGTACAAGTTACCTTTTACCTGCTTAGTTGCACTGTCATTCTCCTTTGCCATATTAAGTTGATTTTAGATACAGCCAGGGGAATGTCCATGTCAATAAAGCATCTGTCTTAAAATAATCCGTTGGTCCAGGAACTCTATCCAGGTTGTCAAAGTCATTCGAAGCTTTCCTTCATCATCCAATTATTCCTCATTAAATGTGTTGGGAAGTGGTCTAATAAATCATTTACAATGTTGCTTGAGTTACTGAGAGAAGTACTTCCAGAAGGTGATACAATGCCAAATTCTTACTATGAAACCAAGAAGTACATTAGAGAGTTGGGCCTTAGTTATGAGAAAATTGATGCTTGTCCCAACGATTGTATGTTATATTGGAAAGACCATGCCGATGACTCTGAATGCTGCACTTGTGGTGAATCGAGATGAAAAAAGAACTTAGATGGTCAAAAAAAGACGTCGAAGTCCAAATCTCAAAATGTGTCGCAAAAAGTCTTGCGCTATTTTCCACTTAAACAACGACTTCAACGGTTGTTTATGTCATCTAAAATTGTGTCCTTCATGAGGTGGCATGAGGAGTCCCGCACTAAAGATACACTTCTAAGGCATCCAGCAGACTCTCCGGCTTGGAAGAATTTCGATCATCTAAATGGTCATTTTGCGTCAGATCCTTGTAATGTTATGCTCGGCTTAGCTGCTGATGGATTTAACCCATTCAGGACATTAAGTGTTGTACATAGTACATGGCCGGTTGTCTTAACACCGTATAATCTACCGCCATGGATGTGCATGAAACAATCTTATATGTTTCTGACATTACTGATTCCTGGACCTTCAGCCCCAGGAAATGATATTGACATCTATCTCCAACCCCTAATTGAGGAATTGAAAGATCTTTGGGAGAATGGTGTGGAAACTTACGATGTGTCTAAAAAGGAGAATTTTAATATGCGGGCTACGGTTTTATGGACTATAAGTGATATTCCTGGCTATGCTAATCTGTCAGGCTGGAGTACTAAAGGCCAATTTGCATGTCCTTCTTGTCATAAGTAAACTAACTCTAAATGGCTGAAACATGGTAGAAAATTTTGTTATATGGGTCACCGACGTTTCTTGCCGCATGGCCATGTGTTTCGGTGCCAGAAAAGATCTTTTGAAAATAATCAAGACTTCAGGGTTGCGCCCAGACCACTTTCTGGGTCAGAAGTTTTGAATGAATTAGAAGGACATGATATTACATATGGCAAAAAGTCTACAAAATTGCCGCTGCCGCATGGTTGGAAGAAGAGAAGCATTTTTTTTTAGTTGCCATACAGGAAAGATAATCTTTTGCATCACAATCTTGATGTTATGCATATCGAGAAAAATGTTTATGACAACATACTTGGAACCTTATTAAATATTGGCATCAAGTCAAGAGATAATCTTAATGCTCGTCGGGACTTCCAACTGATAGGTATAAGGCAAGAGCTTCATCCAATCGAGCAAGGCCATCACAGGACTTATATCCCCCCAATAAGGTTCACATTGGATAAGAATCAAAAGAAAATTATATTCAGGATACTAAAAAAGGTTAAGGTTCCAGATGGCTATGTTGCTAACATATCAAGATGTGTAGATATGAAGCAACTCAAAGTCTCTAGACTGAAAAGTCACGATTGTCATATTCTAATGCATCAATTGGTCCCATTAGCGATCAAAAAAGTGTTGCCGAAGGAAATCAATATTCCCATACTTGAGTTAAGTTCATTCTTCAGGCAGTTGTGTTCAAAAGTTTGTCGGGTACAGGACCTTGATCAATTGGAAAGAAGAGTTGCATTGACACTCAGCCAGTTGGAACGAAATTTTCCCCCATCATTTTTTGACGTGGTGCTTCATTTGGTTATACATTTAGCAGCAGAGGTGAAAATGGGCGGGCCAGTCCAATATCGTTGGATGTATTTTGTTGAAAGGTACATAGAAGTTATTTGATTTTCTTTTATAGACCACATAAGTCCTCACTTTTATTTAAAAATAATTAAAATAAATTTGTAGGTTCTTACTTACTTTGAAGAGCTACATGCGAAATAGAAGTCAGCCGGAAGAATCTATAGCTGAGGGCTACATAGCAGAAGAGTGCGCAACATTTTGCTCGAGATATTTTGATACTATTGAGACAAAACTTAATCGTTGAGCGAGGAATGATGATGAATGTGGGGCTGACCCGACAGTTTCTTCTAGTATTTTTCCAAGGATTGGTCGAGAACTAGATGAAGGGGAATTTTTCACAATGGATAACGATATGTTATCTAAGGCACATCAATATATATTAAATAACTGTGATGAGGTGAAGCCTTTCATCGAGTACGTTCTAATATAATATCTAGCGCTACAAAATTCATTTATGGAATGAATCATTTTTGCAACTTACTGTAGTACTATTATTTGCAGGAGACATCTTTCTCTAATGAACTGCCTATATCCTTGTGCTTCTCCTCGTTTCATCAAAAATAAACATAATGAAAAATTTCCTAGTTGGTTTGCAGAAGAAGTAAGTTATCCCCCAAAGATTTATTCATGTTGGGATTAATATTAAGAATTTTTTGTTCTTATAGAAAAAACCATTCAGCAATATATTTAATTTGTAGGTTTACCGGGAAGATAATGCTCATAAATTTGCTATTGATGAGGACTTAAAAGTTCTATCCTATTTTCCGAACAATGTTGCCAGAAGGTTTCAGGGTTTCTTAATAAATGGTTATGAATTTCACACCAAAAGTCTCGAAGAAAGAAGAAAGCGACAAAATAGTGGCGTAATGGCAACAACAATAACACAAAGCTTTGCTAGTGCAATGGATAAGAATCCCATTGATGGTGATGTTAACTATTACGGTGTCATACAAGATATTATTGAGGTTGATTATTGGGTGGATAAAAAGATTGTGTTGTTCGGATGTGATTGGGTGTCCAATGGCAGAGGATTAAAACATGATGAACTTGGGTTTGCATTAGTAAATTTTTCCAAGAGAATGAGAGATGATAAACCATTTATAATGGCATCTCAAGCGGAACAAGTATTTTACGTTGAAGATCCCACAGATGAAGGTTGGCATGTTATGGTAAAAACAGTACCAAGGGATTATTATAATATGAAGGACGAAGTATTAGGAGATAATGAAGATCCAATTTTAGAAAGTCAAGTACACATTAGTGGAGTTTTTGACAATATTTTGCAGAGCGACAATGATAATGTCCCTTGGATTAGCACTGACATTAATGGGGTAGTTATAGATGAAGCGTTAGGTACTGTCATGGGTGAGCAAGCCGACGAAGATTATGATGGGGACAATACTTACCTCGCCTGATGACGTCCCATGATATCTCATTTACTACAATTAAATAGCATATTTCAAAAAATTTGGGTATTATTTCTTTCCTTTTATTTTTTAGATAAGCTGAGTTTTTCTAGCATGATGATTTATTTTTTTATGCAATGTGTAGGACATTATCATTTTTTTTATGCAATCAGGTATGATGCTTTTTTATTGAAGTGAAACTGTAAAAGTTTTTACAAAGCATTATTTATCTCTTATTTTTCCTGCTTTCTCTCTCTCTCTCTCTCTCTCTCTCTCTCTCTCTCTCTCTTCCATTCATCATGTCTCATCTCCAGCTTGTTGCAAGCTTCACTACCTTTATAGAGTGGCTTACTTTCCTTTCTGCCCAAGCCATCTTTGATCAAAACCAGCTAATCATAAAGGAGAGCAAAACAAATTTATGAACCAGAGAGAAAGAATTTGACTTAAAAAAAAAACTACATAAAATTAGAAGCTAGAGCAAGATATTTGACTTTCTAAGAATTAATAATTTCTTGATTTTAGTTAGTATTTTATCAACAATTTGGTAGACTATACAGTCTAATTCAGATGTGGCGTACTCCTCGTAAGACTACTCTCTTGAAAAATTCTCCTCATGGAGGATTTAGTTCTCAACAGCATGGTGTACTTTCATCGTCACTCCAGGCTAAGTCTCCCCAAAATTTGAAATCTCAATTTGCTCCAGCTTCTGCGAGCAAATCTCAACATGGTCCATGCCCGCTTGCTAATGTTGATCCTCCATGTTCTAACTCTTCTCCTGATGCTAGATCTCGAGCTGACCCCGCACATGTAGATGTGTCCACACCCGGTAAGTATAGCTCTTATTAGTCAAATATTATTTTTTTGAGTGTAAAGATTTGTATCTAATTTACTTCCATCCTGACATGTTATTCTTTTCCAGGCTGCAAATTTACAAGTGCCAGGCATCAACAGTTTTTGGAAAGCAAACCATTACTTATGCTTTGTCTAAAAATAAATTCATGTGATTGCTGTAGAGATATGTAATTACAGAATAAATCAAATATACTCATTTTATTTTTCTATCTAGTGCTATCATTTACCCATAGTTGTTTTGTCTCCAATGCAGCTTATTTATCTTTCTTAAGCATGAAGTTGAGTAAAAATATGTGCATAATATGTTCATTCTGTTCTATTCTTATCAAGTGATGATCATTTTGTACATGATCATTCTGTTCTATTCTTATCAACAGCTTATTTTTCTTATTCATGTACATGATGATCATTCTATTCTATTCTTATCAAGTGATGAATCATAATATGTGCTTCACCTAGACACTAACTAAGGTTGTTCTTTGCAGTTGAGACTATGTTGATTAACCACAGGATCTTCTAACTCTTCTCCTTATTTGCATTTTTTTGTTGACATGTATGTATGATAACTAAAGCAAAGAAGAGGAAAAGAGGGCCAACAACATGCAAGGATATTTGGGGGCAACCTAAAGGTGTTCGAACTCATGTTTTTCTCAATGATAAGGGACAACCGATTGGTCCAACTGCAAAAAAGTTGACTCAATTTTTAGGCGCGATGGTTAGAATTGGGGCATATGCACCTCTCAACTATAGTGACTGGAGGCTCATGCCAGATCATTTTAAAGTTAACATGTGGAAGATGATCTAGGTAAAAATTGATATATGGTGGAATGCTATTAATACAGTGGCTAATGTTGTCTCAAATTAAATTGTTTTTCTTTCTTACCATATTTATAACTTGATTTTCCTATTGTAGGAAAAGTTTGATATCGAGATACTAGCAGAAAGCTGGGTCATGAAGTCATTAGACAAAAAGTGGAGAGCCTTTAAGTCAAAAGTGAAGAAATTGTGGGAAAAGGGGGAGCGTGACTCCAGAATTATTGATGATCAATTTAATTGGCTCAAAACCTTTTGGGAGTCTGAGAAATCAGCGGTTGTACTTGTATTCATTTTTATCAAGTAATAGTTTACTTATATTCTTACAATTAATTAACATGCTATATTTCTTTTCATATTTCAACAACGAGAAGAAGTGGGTAGAGAAAATAGCAAGAAGAAGTCATCACATGCTGCAGGAACAAAAAAATTTGCTGTTATACTGGAAGAAATGGTATAATATTATTTTTTATTTATATTAATATTTAATTCTAGAAGTAAACAGAGAGCTCTATTTTAGAAGTAAACAGAGAGCTGTATTCTAGAAGTAAGCAAACCTTTAAGAGTTTTGCTATTTTTTATGGGTAAACAGAGAGTTGCTAACCCCGATGGAGCATCACCAACTCCAACCCAAGTGTACATTAAAGTGCATACTACAAGGGATGGCAATCCACTTAATGAAGAGTCTGCAGCAAACATTGTATCAGATTTATATTTTATTTATATTTAATTCTAATATTCGGTCTAACATAGAGACATTCTTTTATAGATATATTACTTTAAGCCTTACTTATTATTTATTTCTTGTGTTTCATTTGTGAATGTAGAAAAAACTGAAAGATGCTATTCATATTCAAGGAAAGGATGATAAAACTGCGGCAGATGACATATTTGCTCGAACTTTGGGAGAAGATAAGGGCTCATATGTGCGCACTTATGGCTTAGGCCCATCTGCTTCAGATTTGTGGGGTCCGAAACAACGTCGGTTTTCTTTAATGAAGATGGCCTTAGAGAGCAAAAAACTATCAGAAGAAATAGTGCACAAATTGGAGGAAGAAATGAGCCAAATGAAAGTTAAGATGGACATGCTAACATCATTTATTCAAACCAAGTCCTCATATATGAACTTAGATCATTTGGAAAACACAGCGAATGAGGTAATTTATGACACTTGTGTTCATTCAACAAATTAGAATTGTGTTGTTCATTCAACAAATTAGAATGCAACACCTTCATAAGATGACCAACTTATAACAATATATATCAGGTTCATGTAACTTCTACAACTCATGTAACATCTACAACTCCTACCGATTCACCACGAGCTGATCACCAATGCCAACTTCACTCGGTATGCTACAATTTTTAATTGTTTGTATAAGTGTTTGAAAATTATTAAATGTAAAACTACTAATTCATTTCATGCAGGAACAAATCTTGAATGAGGAGAACAACAATTTGAGTGGCTATGTGGATCAGTTAAATAGTTTAGGTAGTGATTGTTTTTTCATTATAATTTTATTTTCAGTTATGAAAAGTTAAGAAAGTATTATTATTATTTTCAGTTATGCAGGAACCACAATGATGATTTTGACATTTTTAATCAAGTAAGTATTATTATTATTATTCTTACTATAAATGCACTTATAATACATTTTTAATTTTTTTTTACCATTGTTACTTTATTTAGTTGGATGAGGGAAGTCGTGCAATGATTCAGAAGCTCTTACCGCAGCTGCAAGTTGGAAAATATCAAGACAACCAATCCAAGACTGTAGGATGAATTACATTGCCTTAGTCATTTTATGATTTATCTAAAATGAATCTATATGAATGTAGATAATTTTATGCAGATATTATTTCATTTTCTTTGTCATTTCATTGCCTTAGTCAGTTATGCCTTAGTCATTGCCTTAGTAAATGTTGTGATAGGATGAAGATACTATTTTCCTAGTTAGTCTTGTGCATCCTGGAGATCTTGCGGCAAGAGGAACATTAATCACTAAGGATCCATCAGCTACAGTGACAGGCCAATCCTTAGCAAATGGTTATTCAGCAATATTTTTGGAAGTTGCAATGAGGAACGGTGAACCCATAGTTCGACCCTATGACAACTATAGTACAATTGGAGATGTGATTGGAAGAACTATTGCATGGCCCTCTTGTTTTGTGAGTTACATATCTTTTATATGCAACGTATGGAATGTAAAACTTGATGGCTAGCTGGGGTATATACTCCTTTAGGATGATTTAATTTATTTAGTACATTTTGCAAAAGTATCTTAGACATGAAAGAATATCTTATCATTAATTACATCTTAAAAATCACCTACTTTTGTTTATAACCATGGAAGGTAATTTTCTATTTCCTTATTTTAGTATAAAATTAAATGTTAGTTTATTTTCATAGGTTTTAGAATTATGATAGCTTTGTTTGGGCATAAATTTTTTTGTTAGTTTCATGGTTCATGTTAGAGTGTCCTAATCTGTAGCCTCATGGAGTACTTTTTTTTATTTCCTTATTAGTTCACTATAATAGAAAATTATAACAGAATTAGAATTATGATTTCACCTACTTTTTTTTTTGTTAGTTTCATGGTTCATGTTGATATATGTTTGAAATTAGAGTCATATCATCTTGTTGAAGTTTTTGTTTCTAGTAAAGTTTTATTTGTGGCTGATCGATGTCTCTTTCTCGGCACTATAACATAATTTTTCTCCAATAGTAGACTACAATTAAAGTTTTGTTTTTGTTTCTACTTAAGATTTTGTTTCATGGCACTCCCAAAATCAGGTTATTGGTTGAAGATATGGGAAGAGAAATCAGTGAGGTATAGCAGATTATGGGGGGTGACTCTTCCGCTTTTGCATTATATAGCAGATTTAATTTCTAGAGTTCTTTTGGCATATATACTACAAAGAAGTGATTGGAGTATATATCGACAAAAGCTCTTTAAACAAAGAATATACATCAACTATATATAGCCTGGTTTCTGGCTCTTATTGATTGTGTTATCTTTCTAGTCTGGTTTCTCAATGTCTTCTTCTATTTCTAGTTGAAGTGTTCAGGTGCTTTTTCATCGCGCAGTAGAGGAGTGAGATTGTGTTCTTCATAGCAGTAAATAACTTCTTTTACTATTCTTGATGTATATTGCTAGCCATCAGTGCGTAGTATGAATACGAGATCTGGCTAGTGGGTGTCTAGACTGCGTTCTTCTGTTATGAAGAACTCTATATGACATAGCCAGAGGACTTTGTATCCTCGGTTGGACCGAGTAAGGTATGCGAGTTGCAGATGTCCATTTATTGACTACAGCTAGTATCGAAGAGTTGAAATATCTATTTTGATGAGATAGTCAAAAGGGTTTTGATTTTATCAAAAATGTGGATGAACCTTGTGTAGACAATGTGTTTAGTGGGAGTGTAGTCATATTGAATGACATACTCATGGGAAAAGCGTTCTCATGCTCTAGTTATTTCCCATATTGATTCTCTATGGTACATCTGGGAAAGGCCTCCTATATGTTTGAGATTAGGATCTATGTGGATAGGTTTGAAAAGGATACCTCATTACCCCAGCCCATGTACGTTGATATAGTATTAAAAGAGTTTTAGCATCAAAGGCACTAAAAGAGGTTACTTGTCTAAGATTCATTGCATCAGTCTTTCTAAGATGATGTCTGCTAAGACACCTAAGGAGAGAGAAAAAATGAGATAGATCTATTATGCTTCGGTAGTGGGATCCATCATTCGATGCTTTGCACTTAGCTTGTTATTGATTATACCTTAGAGGTATCTAGTATATTTCGAGCAAAACCATGGAGAATAACATTGAAAAGCAATGGAGAACTCTCTCGAGTACTTAAGAAGGATGAGAGACATTTTATACGACAATGAAACCATATGATGGTATAAGGATACCTTTAATGGTGGTGCAGTAAGAAGGAAAGTGTTCCTAGCTAGGTATCGTAACCGGTAAGGTGACTAAGGCTTTGTGCTTTGCTACTTACTCTGCCTCTTATGATAGGATCGGATAAAGGAGTTTTTCATTCAATGGGAGTTGTTCCTGAGGTTGCCAGTTCTGCACCGGTATTGTGTGACAATACTAGGAGTGTTGCTCAAAGTTAAGGAACTAAGATCCCATGAAGATTATTGCTTTTCTTAAAAGGCGATATCACCTCATCGTTGGAAAGAGGTGATGACTGAAAGACATTGATGTAGATTAAACTTTATTATCACTGTAGCAGATTCGATCACCACTGAAATTTGGTATACAGATACTAGGATGATTGGCTAAAGTGCAAGTGGGAGATTCAAAGGAATAGTGCCCTTGAGCCAATCACATGTCGATGTGTTTAGGGACTATTCAAGGGTAATCAACTTAATGAGATAACTTTTTGATCATATGCTGCATCTTTATTCATAAATATTGTGACGAACCCCATGAACCCGGGCAAATGATTCCAAGGCCATGATGAGATTATGCCAGTGAGACTTGGAATCCATATGCCCATGTTCTAGATGTTCCTAGTCGTAGGATCACCAATTAGGGGATTAGTGATTTTGGATAGGCTAGCGCACTTGGTACATGCCCTATACGATAGGGGTAGCTGATCTCATAGTTACCTATGAGCCTTCCTTAATGTAGTGCAGGTGCTCATTAGGGAATGAGTTCACTTAACAAACCTGTATGAGGAACACAAAATGGAATCCATACATGAGTTTCAGTAGGATGTTCCTCGTGTGATAGTAGGTGCAAGCAGTCATTGGACCTAAGGTTATCATGGTTACCTTGTGAGTGATGACCCATTGCTTTGGTTCTATCCCTACATGGACCTAAGCGTCATGTGCCGGGTATTACTGGGCATGGGGAAGCATTCATGGAGGTAGGTGAGCAACCAACATGGAATCAGTTATTCCTAATAAGAGGAGATAATGTCCTATGTGTCCCTATAAGTACCGACTCGGGAATCTCTGGCCAAAGTAGACATGAAGGTCAGGAAGACGTTTCTGACATTTCATAATTGAGACGACATCTTGGTGGGTGGAATACATATGAATTGGTATTAGTGTTTGACACTTCTTCCATACCCCAATCGTATTCAAGAAATTGTAATTGAGTGACTTTGTTGCACGGTAACTAATCACCAAAGGGTGTTGCTAGATTGAACCTCACACTATCGTGGTAGTCATGATACGTTGCTAGACAATAATCTTGACTTGCGAGTGGAGTCTCTCACGACTACACTAAAGGGGTTTAGTGGTCGCTCGTAAGATTCGAATAGAAGTTGTTCTATAGGATCCAACTCTCCGTTATGCACAACTCACTACTGGCTTAGTGTGGGTCCCAAAGGCGCACACACGACAGGTTAACCTCGTAACGAACCTTATGAGGTAAAGTCCGAATGCGGCCCTATATGTAGGCGAAATGGCGACACTAGAGCGGGGGTGAATAGTGTGTTTACTAAATAATTAGCCTAAATTCGATTTTAATCATTTCTTGATCAGTTTAGATAATTTGTAATTTAATGATTGGGTGCGAAAGCAGTAAATAATTAAGCAATTAAAAACAAATAATAACGCAATGCAAACACGTTAATTTATAGTGGTTCAGCCCCAATGCCTACTCCACTACCTAAGCACCCCGATTAGGATTTCCAAACTAGCTTTACTAGATTAATACTCGTTTCCCTTACACAGAGGACTTTGACTCGAAGAGTCTCACTCTCGACCTAAGGTACTTCCACACCTGGAAGTCTCGACCTTCTTATCGAGAGCACTCTTCCACCTCAACCCTAAGGGACAACTTGACTAATCCTAGTAACAACTAATTTTACATAAGTGGCTTTACACCTAACACCAAGTAACCACTTATACCCACATGACCTAACAGCCTAGGTCTTACAAACTCAACTTCAAAGAAACGATAAATTAACAGTTAAAAATACAAGTGAAAAGAGCTAAAGATAAAACCAAGATTATCTACTATTTTCCAAGCCTTCTAGCCTCCAACTCGCTAGTGAATGTGCTTTGAGTCGAAGCAGAGTTGAGCAGTAGTTGGCGCTTGAAGACGAACTCGACAGAAGAACAGAGCGCGCTGCAATCGATCTTTGGAAGGCTTAAATCCCTTCTTAAATGCTCAATAAAATCTGTAAGATTAAGGGAAGAAGTTTAAAAGAAGTAGATGAAGGTATATTTATACCCTCACGAAGAAACGATAGCTCAACGGATAGTTTTCTATCCATTGCAGGCCGCCGGTCGATTGGTCATTCGATCGGCCAATCGATCGGTCATTCGATCAACGCTTTTTCACTCTAGTACTGCATTCAGTCGACCAGCCGGTCGACCGACGCAAGATTCTTCGATCTCGCATTCAGTCAACCAGTCGGTCGACCGACGCGATCTTGTGTCTTCAGCAAACGTAGGTCGGTCGACTGGTTGGTCGACCGATAGAGCTACTGCCCATTTTGGGCTTTGATCAGTCGACTGAAGCAGCTGCTGTCTCTTCTCGGCATTGTTCGATCGACCGACCGGTCGACCGAAATGGCTGGTGCCATTTTCCTTACCCTATTCGATCAACCGCCCGGTCGACCGAATTTAGGTTGAATTTTATTTTTTAGCCGATTTTCTTCCGCGCTTTGTTTTTGGGTTCCAGCTTTCTACAAGCATCATCTTGGAGAGCTTTCCATGTGATCTTTGAGCTCGTCCAATGCGACTTTGGTGCACATGTTGATCTTCGAGAAATTCTGTGATGAACCCGAGCACGACGATCAATGTCCTTCCAATTTTTGTTTTCTTTCTATATTTTCGATCGAGGACATTGAACCCTAATTGATATGGAACCTGAAATATGTTCTCAATGAAATCATTAGTCCCATGTTTGTTATCATCAAAACCGAGATTAAGACCGACGTTGAAAACCTAAAGCCAACACTATATGTCTACTAGCATCGACATGCTGCAACTCGATCATGGATCTTTGAGCTCGTCCAATGCGACTTTGGTGCACACGTTGATCTTCGAGAAATTCCACGATGAACCCGAGTGCGACGATCAATGTCCTTCCAATTTCTGATTTCTTCTGATATTTTCGATCGAGGACATAGAACGCTGATGGATAAGGAACCTGAAATATATTCTCAATGAAATCATTAGTCCCATGTTTGTTATCATCAAAACCGAGATTAAGACTAAGGTTGAAAACCTAAAGCCAACATTATATGTCTACTAGCATGGACATGCTGCAACTCGATCACGGATCTCGTTTACGGACATGATAGGAAAGATGTTTCCTATAGGAACGAATGCACAAGAAAGAAGTTTCTCAGTAATCCTAAATTGTAGGGCATCCCTAAATTGTAGGGATTGGCATATGATAATAATTTATGTCGTTGATTAAATTTAATTATGAATTAAATATTTAATCAACTACTTGACCAAGAATGTATTTAATTATGAATTAAATATAATATGATTTTGAATCAAATATACATGGTAGGAGAATTAGTTTCTAACCATGAGCCTAACAAATTAATTGTGAATTAATTTATTTGGATAAATCCTAATTAATAAGAATTTGATTTATGGAGATAACTCATAAAATTAATAGATATATGATTTATGAGGATAAATCATAATTCTATTAATTAATAGAAAATCAAATTATTTAGATAAATCTCTTTCCTATTGTTTAGGGGATTAGTTTATTTAGATAATTATCATTCTTGTTTATAGGCTCTTAATTTATGGAGATAAATTAAAATTTATATTTAATTAGATTTAATTAATTTTTAATTAATTATGAAGCCAATAAAATATAAATTATTTTTGGAGGCAAACCCAAGAACTTTGAATTCTAGGGAGAGAGTTTTTAGGAGGCCAGGTCTACTCTTGTAGCCGCCCCTACTCTCTAAATATAGTGGCCGAACACCCCATAGGGAGGAGTTGGTTAATTAGTTCTTCATCTTCTTGGAGAAGATTAAGGATTTGATTCTTTAGAGGCTTATTGAAGAGAAAGGCTCCAAAGAACTCCTCCTCCTCCCCATTGGTGGCCGACCATCTACATCCTCCTTCCCCGGTTATCGCGAAGCCAACTTGAAGGTGTTCTCTTCTTGGTTGTGCCACAATCTTCATCTTCTTGGAGGAGTCCACGAGGACAGCGAGATATCTTCACCTCTTCTCTTTTGTTCCGATATTTTGTCATCCTCTCTCCTCTCCTCTTTGGTGCCTGGTTCTTGGTGGAAGGGCTGGCATTGCCTTGGTGGATTTTGGGATTGATAAAGCTTCTCCGTTCAGCCACAACGAGCCCCAGTGTTCGCTGCCCGTACTATTGTGAGGTATTTGGTGTGGACTATTGTTGGAGGACGTGCACGTGTGTGTCTCAAAATGGGGATAGGATCTGCCATACATTCTTGGTTTGAGGTTTATCATCTCCTTCTTATGCGATGTTGAATTCCTTATTATTGCTAAAGTAGATCGCTATTTTCGGGATGGTTTGAATTTTCCGCTACGTTTTCGAATCCCACCCCAACAAGAGGGGGGTGAATAGTATGTTAGATAAACTTTTTGCCTAATTTTGGTTTTATCGAATTCAATCGTTTGTTATAACTTCGGCAATACACTAATTCGAATAGCAAGTGGAAGCAATAAATAAGACAATTAAACATAACCAAGAAAGCAATGTGCTGAAATAAGTAAATATAGAAATTAAGACGCAATCATAATAGGCAATGTAAACACGATCGATTTATAGTGGTTCGGCCCCAATGCCTACTCCACTACCTAAGCACACCGCTTAGTATTTCCAAACTAGTTATACTTGATTAATTAGTTTCCTTACAAAGAGGAATTTACACCGGAGAGTCTCCGCTCTCAAACTGAAGGCACTTCCACACCCGAAAGTATCCTGCCTTCCTATCATGAGCACTCTCCTACCTCAACCTAAGGACAACTCAACTAATCCTAGTCAACTACGTTTACACCGGTGGATTTAAGTCTTAACACCAAGGCAACCACCAACTCAATCAAACTAGCACTCTAGGTTTACACACTCAAGAAATACAATGAAATTAACAATAAAATACAACACTACATGGAGCAATAAATCAAAAAACAAATACTTAGCTCCAAAAGAAACTACCTAGTCCTCTTGATGCCCAAAGATGATGAATTGATGAAGCTTGAAGGCAAGATCAAGAATGTGTGGATCAAGGCTAGGGTTTTTGCAAGATTGGCTCAATGAAAGCTTAGAAGATGTAAAAGATGTCTCATATAGGCTCAAAAGTTGCTAAGGAAGGCTCTCATGGCTTGTATTTATAAGACATGAAAAGAAGGCAAGCAAACAGCCATCCCAACAGGCTTTTTCCTACCCGTTGGCGACGCCCGATCTCTGGCCCGATCGACCGACCGAGCGACCGGCCCATCGATCGGAGCCCTTTGTGCTTTCTAGGCTCCTTTCGGTCGACTGGCCTATCGATCAACCGTAGAGTACCAAAACTCTACCTATTGTACCTGTACTCTACATTGAGTTTCAGCTGGGTTCTTTCTTCGATTCGGGTTTCAAATTACGGGTTTTGTTCTTTAAGGGTCTTTGCATCATACTGAGGATTTTACAATTTATCTAGAGACCCTAAACTTAGACTCTATCTTCCTGATGAGTCCGAGCGCGTCGACCAATGTCCTTTCGATTTTTTGATTTCTTTGATATTTTAGATCGCGGACGTCGAGCGCTAACCAACTTGGAACCTGAAAGTATTTCGTAATGAAAATATTAGTTTCATGTTTGTTATCATCAAAACCAAGATTAACACCAAGGTTGAAAACCTTTGGCCAACAATGATGGAACATAAGATTTTTGGATCGGGAATCTATCACAATACATCTATATACAAAAGAATTCACAATAATATATTTTGTATGGAATTGTGAATGGGAGTCATGTGAAGTCGGGACATCGAGCAATCTTGTTGTCCATACTCATGGTGAATCTTCTAGTGTCGTTGTTTCTTCTTTCAATCCACCTGATCCTTATAGAACAATGATTCTAGATAGTCTTGGTAGTCAATTCCATTTAAATGATAATATTGAGTTAGTTACTGAGACGTCAGTGCCATCAAATATAAGCGGGGTTACATTTGATTGGATTACAGGCTTTATCAATGGAATGCTACCTCCAGATAACAAGTTTGAGCCAACTTTTTATCAGCGGGGAACATCATGACTTGTAGCATGTTATAACAGTTATTTTGTTAATGGATATATATTTCACACACTTGAATATTCATCTACAAAGAAGACAATGAATGTCGGGGTCTGCGTCAAAGGGACAACGTATGTTGAATGTTATGTTGACTTTTACGAACTGTTGGAAGAAGTCATAAAATTACAATTATTCGAATGGAAATCAGTTGCCCTTTTTAAATGTCATTGGTTCGATACAAGCTATAGGGGCATGAGAGTTCATACAAAGTATAAACTTGTCGAGGTCAATTACAAATTGAAATTGGCTTCAATGAGCCATTTATATTGGCATCTCAAGCTGAATAAGTATATTATATGCAGTATCCATCTCGAAAGAAAGATAGGGCAAATTGGTATGTAATCTATAAGACTAAAGCCAGAGGAAAAATTGACCCGGTAACTGGAGAGAATGAGCCGACAAATGACTTCTATCCAGAAGAGGATCCTTCCAAAATTGAGCGAGTTAATCTAATACTCAAGGATGATAACACAAAGTTAGTTCAATTGGAAGTACAATATGTTGATGATGACGATAATGAAGTTGAGGAAGGATAGAATGATGATAAGAGAGAAGAAGAAGAATTTAAAGATTTTGATACAATAGATCAAGAATAAGAGTATTACACCGATGATGATAATGACGATGATGAATAATTGTAAATGTGAAGTATATCTTCAATTATTAAATCTATCTATTAATCTATTATATGTAATCTAATTATACTCATATTTGACAGCTATGGTTCGAGAAGTGCGTGCCCGAGGAGGCATTCCTCGAAGCACTACACCCTCACAATTGCCACCTGCCACCCTTGTACCCATCGTCCCTTGTCTACACACACCATCCCCCAGGCTTTAGCCACCATCGACCCTTCACCGAGACCCATCGATATCCCCTCACATGTACCCAATGTCCTTTCGCTGACACCTACTATTCCCCCACCTCCGTCCACCATCCCCCCACTTTCAGCCACCATCTCCGCACTTGATCCTGGCACCAGCCATCCACCTGATCTGACCACCATCCCTTCAGCCAATCCAAGCACATGGACATAAAGACGTAGGCCACGAGGGCCTAATATAATTCTCCCTCCGCCACCCGAGGGAGAGTCACATTGACTAGTTACTGTGCATGAAAGAAGATAAGTAGATGCACTAATTATTCCTTATAATTTATTTATAATTCAATACATCATAATATAGAATTGTACTATATTTGGTGAGGGCTTGAGCAGGAGGGCGATCTAACGATTTATGCACAGGGCATGGCCTACATGGTCTCTCGTGCCCCGTGAGCACATGGATTTATTATGGCGAGAGTTCTCGGTACATATATTTATTAAATTAATGTTATTGTTAAATATCAATAGGTAATAATAAATTTATTTTTTTTGCAGGCTCATTATACATGGTTGGAGGATGAGACCACTTTTGTAGAGAGTGCATGGGAGCGTGTTGCTTGCACTCGTTACAACGGGCTACTTCAGTAGGCCCGTAAAACTGTGAAGAGACAGCTGGGGGGTCACACACATTGGGGAGACTCAGGTATACGGCCCCGAGTGGATTCCTAGACATGTGTGGGACTAGCTCATTGAGCGATGGGCCACGCTTGAGTGGCAGGAGGTCTCCCGGACTGCGTCGAGAAATTGCATGTCCAGGGGGGACGGTACGGGGGCACGCCACACTGGTGTCTCCGTGTCTTTTGTGGTGCGTCAGCGTCATATGATATGTATAGTTTCCTTACTTTTAATTAAATTATATATTGTGTACAATGAGACTAATGTATTTGTTTTCTATTGTTAGACATGGGTGGCGAAGGATGGCACCGTCCAACGCCCCTCGCTGATGGAGGAGTTTGAGCACACTCACCGTCGGCGACATGGGGTGGAGGAGTACATCGATAGCGGGGCCGCGATCATCGTTACAAGTATTATATCTATTTGATTTACGTAATTTTTATTTTTATTTTATATATATATATAGTATTTAAAATATAAACGTGTGTAGGAGACATACACGAGGACCGAGATCGAGCGCAAAGGAACATCACAGGGTGACTTTGACCCTGTAACATGGGTCGAGGCTGTAGGTGGCTGGGAGCACGGACAAGTTTATTGCTTTCAGACAGTGTCCATGCATGAGCCGTGTTAGGGCCACTTGGGGCACCGACCCCTCCTGTTGCAGCTGAGCGGCCCTCGACATCCCATACGCAGGACCATAGCCGGATACCGACCTTGGAGTTTGAGATTACACAGTGGAGACAGGCAATGGAGGAGTAGAGATGGATGAATGACAAGTTGAGATAGATGATGGATGCGCAAAGACAGATGATGGGGAACATATAGGCGCTCCGAACTTAGATTTCATCTCACTCCGGCAATCATATACCGATGAGGTTCAAGCCGTCCTCCTCAACCCAATCGACGCTCCCAACCCTATCGCTGTCGACTCCACCGCCTCCACCGCCTCCACCGTAGCCATGAGATATATTTTGGTTTATTGTATTTTGATTATATTTTGATACTTGTCAGACTCAGTTTGAGGCTTAGATACTTGTTTGTTGTTTACATACTTTAGATTTGATATTTTGATACTTGTTTTGCCTCCGTTTGAGGCTTATAGTTGTTTATATACTTGATAGCTATATACTTTAGATTTGATATTTTGATACTTGTTTGCCTCCATTTGAGGCTTATAGTTGTTTATATAGTTTAGTTTTGATATTTGATACTTGTTTGCCTCCATTTAAGGCTTAGATTGATGATATTTAAGTAAATCTTGTATGGTTGGTTGTACTTATATTTGTATGATGTTTTGTGGTTGTAAATTGTGATTGTAAATTATGGTTATAAATAGATTATATCGTGAGAATGTTGTTGTATACATGAATTTTGAAAATTTTGATTTTTTTTCAATTATAGGATATAACGTCAGCGACGGCTTACCCACAGGTGACACTCACTAGGCAGTCGCTGAAATTGTATCGTAATTGGCTGATGGCTTCGGTAGCACCAAATATCACGATTGCTAATAATATCACCGACGACTCTGAGCTACGACAGATAGTTTAATTTTAATGACAACCGCCTAGGCCATCACTGATGTGTTTAAATTAACGACAGCGCGTGCTATCGCTGATAATTACTTGGGACGGCCTCCCCCTACTATCACAAATTATCAGAGATGCACACATGAGCAATGACTTTTTGCCACGGCGCGAGCCATCCATGATAGTCATCACCGACGGTTCCGCAATGGCACGAGCCATTGGTGACAGCGACAAATCTAGTAGTGGAGCACCATTCAGGGCAAGAGGCTACCTGGGAGGTAGAACGAGATATGAGGGTAAACTACCCCTTTCTAGTTGAGGATTTGATAAGTCTCTAATAGCTTTTGCTAAAATTTGAGGATGAATTTTCCTTAAGGGGGGAAGATTGTAATACTCGCAATTTTAATGAAAATTTTATCTCTTGTTTTAGCGGGATATTCCGGAGGCGCGTCGGAGTGGGTCGAGCAAATCGTCAAAAGGTGTTGGCCGAAGGTTTTCAACCTTGGGAATAAGCTAGGTTTTGATGATAACAAATATGGAACTAATGATTTCATGGAGAACTAATGGTTTTGATGATAACAAATATGAATTAACACATGATGTTTATGATCAAAAATATCGGAGAAATTAGAAAATTGGAAGGATGTTGATCAACGCGCTCATATTCATCGAAAAGATTGAGTCTAGGTTTAGGGTGTCTAGATGCAAAGACACCTAAGGAACCAAACTAGTAATCCAAAACCTGAACCGAAGAAAGAACCCAACTGATACTAAATTAGAAAGTATAGGTACTATAGCCAAGTACCGGTACTTTGCGGCTGATCGACTGACGATCGACTGCCAAGGGTTCTAAAGCCACCGAAGGCCTTCGGTAGATGATCGGTCACTTGGGCGGTCGACTGGCCATCGACCGACCACTGATCGGGCGGCGCCAACAGATAGAAAAACGCCCGTTGGGACGAGGTGTCTTGGCCTCTCTCTTCGTGGCTTATAAATACAATCCATGAGAGCCTTCCTTACCAACCCTTGAGCATATTGAGACATCTTTTACACCCTTTAAACCTTCATTGCACCACTTCTTTTGTGAAACCCTAGTTTGATATCTCAACTCCTTGATATATAGCCTTCAAGCTTCGTCGATTCATCATGTTAAGGCATCAAGAGGACTAGGGAGTTTCTATTGGAGCTAAGTATTTGTTGATTGATTTATTTGCTCCATTGTTTGTGTACATTATTGTTACTTACATTGTATTTGAGGTTGTGAAAACCTAGGTTGATAGCTCTTGTATGGTTGGTGATTGCCTTGGTGTTAGGGCTTAATTCCAACAGTGTAAATGTAGTTTGCTATGATTAGTTGAGTTGTTCTTAAGGTTGAGGTGGGAGAGTGCTCTCGGTAGGAAGGAGGAATACTTCCACGTGTGGAAGTGCCTTCGGTTTAAGAGCGGAGATTTTCCGATGTAAATTCATCATTGTAAGGAAACTAATTAATCTAGTTAAACTAGTTTGGAAATCCTAATAGGGGTGCTTAGGTAGTGGAGTAGACATTGGGGCCGAACCACTATAAATCTACTTGTGTTAGCATTGCATTCTTGGTCTTGTTTTATTGTCTTATTTATTGCTTCCACTTGCTATTCGAATTGGTGTATTGTCTACGTTATAAGAAATGATTAAAACCGATAAATCAAATTTAGGCAACAAGGTTAGATAACACACTATTCACCCCCCCCCCCTCTAGTGTAGGCCATTTCTCCACCATTTGGTATCAGAGAGCGTGGGTCGTAGATTGAGATTTTACCATCTCCTCTACATCTAGTCTTGATCTGAAAATAGCACTAGAGTTGGTAGCGTGTATACCACCTAGGTTCGGTGAGTCTAACTTTGGTCTTTGGAAGAGTAGAATATATACATTCCTAAAGACACAACATTTAGATGTGTTTAACATGGAAAAGATTCGATATATTGAACCTAAGGAAAACATGAATGCTTGGACCAAAGAACAAATTGATATGTTTTAGTTAAATGTTAAAGCTACGAATTGCATATTTTGTTCATTGGAAAATTGCATCTTTGAAAAGGTCATGCATTGCACTTCCACATTTGATATTTAGGCTAGTTTAAACATGCTATATGATTATGCCAAGAACGAAGAGATTGGCACTTCTAATGAAGGTAGTGATGACAATGGTCATTCACCTACCCCTAATCTTGCTTTTGATGCCCATGGCTCTTCTAGTCAAAGGAGTAGCTCCAAGAGCCGAAAAAGGAAGGTAGTGTGTCATGCATGCAAGGAAAAGGGGCACGTGAAGAAAAATTGCCCTTCCATGAAGAACAAGGCAAGGAAGAGGTCAAATGCTTCCACATCATCATCTCACTCAAGTGAAGCATCCTCTTGCAATGGCTATGAAGCTAATTCAAAAGACTCCCTCATGAATGCTAATGATGAGGTACACTTTTCTTATAGTCATGATAACAATAATGGTAGTATCAACTCATCCAGTTCTCATGACATGCTTTATGATGATGAATGTAAAAACATGTTTGCCTTGCTTGTTAAAAAAGATAAAGAAAAAAAAAATTGAAGAAAGAAAACTTAGTCTTAGATCTCACTTACATTATGTAAAATTAAAAAACGAGAAGCTAAAAATTAGTGTCTCTAATCCATGTCATGATGTTTTAAGTATTGACACTAAGGATTTGAAAAACAAAAATGACATTTTAAAGAATGAAAATAGCATGTTGAAAACTCAATTGCATGCTATTCATAAATCCATGAACGACTTAAAAAATAAGGTTATTTTTCTAAATAAGAAAGTTAATAATTTATCTAGTAATTCATCCTCTTAGCAATCATGCTCATGCACATCATCATCTTTATGTCAAGCATTCTAACATTAAACCTCACGAAAAGATTAATGGTCATTGCTTTTGTTGTGGTATCTTGCATTGAGTTACAAACTTGGTATTCCTCATTTCATTGCCTCATTGTTTCTTTTGTTTTTACATGCAGGTAAAAATGATGAAGTGCAAGGATCAGCATTTTGGAAAAAATTATCTTATGTATTTTTGAAACTTTGAATCATTGAAACAATATAAATATTTGAATAGCACAATGTATTTCGAAATTACTTGTATACAATGGTTTCTTATGTGTGTGGATTTTAATGATGTGTGATTTCAAAAATTATTTTTAAGATTTCGTGTGAATTATCAAATTACTTATATGTGATTTCATGATTTAAGGATTGATCAGGTACACAATAATGAGCAATTGGTAGATTATGTTGGTAATTCCAACGGATATACCAACAAAAATTATTTGTTGGTCATACCAACGCTAGCGGATATTGTTGGTATTACCAATAGATATGTATCCGTTGGTATTATCAACAGATATATATCCGTTGGTATTACCAACATATATATTTCTGTTGGTAATATTGGCAGATATTTATCCGTTGGTAATACCAACAGAAACATATCTGTCGGTAATACCAACGAATATGTCTCCGTCGATATTACAAACAAAATAAAATATCTGTTAGTAATACCGACAAATTAATTAAAATCTGTCGGTATTACCGAGGAGCCTTTTACCGATGGATTTTACCGATAGATACTCCGTCGGTAACAATATTATCGACGAATTTGGTCCATTGGTGATACCCTGTTTTCTTGTAGTGTTGGCAGCTCCATCCAATGGGCATTTTTTTGCCCGATGGGGACTCTCGGTCGCATGCCAGTCGATCGTCGATTGACCAACTGTTCGACCGCGGCAATCTACCGCTTTTGGGCACACTTCGATCGACCGAATTGGCTACTGCCAATTTTTGGCTTCATTCAATCGACCGACCGGTCGACCAAACCTGGGCTAAGACTATTTCTTCGAGTTTTCTTCTTGCGCGCTTCGCTTCCGGGTTCCGTTACCAAGTCTTGACTTGGATAATATTACAATTTGGCTTGGGATATATACCTAGAGACATATTATATGAATTCTATTTCTAACTCTAGATTTTCTACTCGATCTATGACGGAGCCATTTTTGTCGGTTCTTGTTTTTCTCCGAACGAACTTCCCACGCATATTGTAACCTCAACCAGAGATCAAACACTTGATGAACTCATTAGAATAAGTTTGTTATCATCAAAATCAAGATGATGATCAAGGTTGAAAACCATAGGCCAACACATTGGTATTCACATGATTGTGGTATTCATTCCACATTCAGTTTGCATAGGTTGGTAGGCTTCAGAGTACGTACGTGTACTCTGGCCAAATTTTGGGGTGTGATAGATGTTCTTTAATATAATATTAAGAAAAATGTAAGTTACACAAAAATAGTTAATGCTATTGTTAAAATCAGATATAAAGAAAAACTGCACCAATTATGATTAAATAATATGATTAAGTTAGAAGACTAAATCTTAAAAATTCAACATGTAAATATATGCATATGAAAAATTTAATAAAATATCTATAATAATTATAATAATAAATATTCTAGATTGGCAAATGTATGTTAATCCATGTTTGAACGATGATATTAGTCCCTTATGTCATTATGTGTGCATACTTTGCTTCAAAGTCTATCATTTATTGTGTTTATATAAAAATTAGATTTCATAAATTTCAACTGAAAGCCTATAAAACACGTTCGTCGTATTAAAGGCTTGTTTTGCGTTAACACAACTATTCTATATTTATATTACCCAAATAGAAGGATATTAAGTCACTGAAAATAGAAATAATCTTTTGACTAAAACACTTGATTAACATGGATGCAAGGAGCTTTTTTCTAAGACTATTCACTATTTTTTTCTTCTTATCTATGTCATTGATTTCATCTCCAATAGTAGCGACTACTGAGATCGCTTCTACATCACCACTCTCGATATGATTTCAAAAATGTTTTTGATTTTGATTTTCGATCTCTTCGGACCTTGGTGGCTTATAACGGGCCTGAGGGACCTTACGGTTCTAACCCGTAGGCTCATTGTGACATTTTGATTTTCAACCAATAGGATGGGTTGGAGATCTTACTTTTCAAAAATTTATATTTTGAAATCTCTCGATTCATTTCGGACTCATGATAATTTACCTTGAAATGGATTTCAAACTATTTAACAAAGTGAACTCTGAAAATGATACTTGATTTTTCTCTTTGCTATTTGGTTTGGTTGCTTTCTAGTAGCTTTAGTTTCATTAAATCTACTAATGAAGTCTACTTATAAATTGAGAATGTTAATGAAAAGCTATGCTATCATGAAGAAAATTGGAAAGTAAATGAAAAGTTTGGGAAAAATTTGCTAGAATGATGTATGATTTTGTTTTTTAAAAAATCATATTATAATACTTGAATATTCATGCATTAATGATGTCTCTATACTCATGATTAATTTTGCATGATAGATCTATGAAATTTCATTAGTAGGTAAAATTTCGATACTTAGGCAATTTCATGATGCTGATATTGAATAAAATTGGACTAGGATAAAATTCCTTATTAGAGACCTCATTTTGAATAAATAATTGTAAATATGTTTAGATACACATATGACTTGATTCTAGGTGTTGAAACTTGAAAATTCATATGTAGATGAACAAATTCATTACTAGATCACTTTAGAGGACTTAAACTTGAAAAAGTTTGACCCAAGTGAACAAATCGACTTGGACACTTCATTTTAAGTCCAAACTTCATAAACATGTTTAGGAATAGGTAATGATAACATGCCAACGTTCAAATTTTCAATTTGTAAGCGTAATGAGGCATTTTCTGTCACGTCCCAAAAACCAAGTCACGCGACCGACCGGACTGGGGACAAGCACCCCGAAGCCTAGACCACATAACCACATCATGCATGTGAAATATCAACTCAGATTAACACAAACACAAATATTCAATTATAGAAGGTAGCAATCCACATACTAGACCAAATGCATAAAGCTACATAACTAAGGTTCAAGTGTTAATACTATAAAGGTTCACATGCTCGAAAACAAACTACATGACTCGACCAAGAATCGACTACACCAACGGGTTTCACAAGATCGCCAGCAGAGTCTGCCGCCACCAACCGCGCCATACGTCAATGATCACTCTACAAAACATGGCCAAGAAAAGAATAGTGAGTTCAAAAGAACTCAGTGAGTGGCCGTTCGGCCATCACCAAGCTAAACCACATGAATAAATACATTAAATAATTTAATGCTCATTCAACTGATATGAAACATAACAATGATTTGCATTAGTCATCTCGTGCGCTACAAGCACCACTCGGCCCGATCCGGCCCAAATGAACCAACCTCAAAATAGTCGCCTACAACTCATAGGTTGCTCACTAGGCTGGCCACCCTAGCGAACTCCCTGCCTCGATCTCACTGAGCTAGGAAGGACCTTTAGTATCAGTGCCCAAAACATGGTCGGGAAAGGCCCTCTGAATAATGCCACTCGGGTCAGTCGTCGGCGTGGCTCACCAACGTATATCTCGACCATGAATCAACTCGTGTGCACTGCACACCACTCGGCCATCACATGTACATCCACAAACATGCCCACTAAGTGGACTAATTTACATATCTATAAAGAGGTGGATTACTCGAGTAGATACGACATAATGTACATTTCTCAGTGCTCGCTCGGTAGCACCCGCTCGGCCACCACTCTGCCCAATTCATTATTCACCGCCATATCACCCACCGTTAACACCTCAATAGTTTACCTTACCATTTTCTATTCAATGGAATTTAACATCCGTGGCAGGTCGTCATGTAGCGAAAATGCCAACGTTCTGTCGAATAGTTTCCGCACGACGTACCTTTCCGCCACCGCCATTTCTCGTTCGAAATCTCATCCGAACTCGCAAATATTCCCAAACAAAGTAAAGGGATGCCATATCTGCCATATCTCATATTTCTATTTTACCCAAGCAACGCGGAAATTTCAGCCTGTAAGCCGAAATTTCAGCCCACTATAGTGTGACATTCCCTCATTTTCATCCGAGAGCATATACTCTCTCGTGAGGGTGGAAATAACCAATTAACCTGATGTTCTTTTAGGTTCAACTAATAACATCCATGACAAGCCACGAGGTGACATCCCGGACTCGCAACTCGATCAATTCAACAAGCAAGCCGTAAATTTCAGCCTACTTTACCAGTCCGGTTACAGCACGTACACAATTGAACATCACTCGATATGGTACTCACAATTCATACAATATCTTGTACATAAAGATCGATATACTACACTGGTAGTTTACAGCATGTATAAAATGAATCTAGCGCGTATAGAAATAACTTCGGCATGTATATCTTACCACAACATCAATTTCAGCCTAACTTATCATACTATGAAAAATTCAGATTAAAGCGTATGATATACTCCACAAATTTTCATATGAATGTATGCTAAGTGTTCATCAAACCATGTCATCTACGCATATAATTTCAGCATTTCAGTGTACTCACAATCTCAAGAATATAAGCTAGAACATGAACATTGGACTTGCTTGGCCTACAAATTGTGTTACTATTATCAAAATGTGTATGGTGCACTTTTGGAAGTCTTCAGAATCGATCAAGATAAAGATGTCAATTGTGAGAGCACCAAATATTTTCATGCTTAATGATAAATGTGATACCATGGGAAATGGTCATCATGGATCAGCATAAACCAGCATGAACAATGATTCCTTATGAATTTTCCATTTTTCCATAATTTTTTCTTATCTTGGATGTAATTTCTTATTAACCTGCCACCTTCTTGATTTATATTGCAACAATACTTTTTTAAAAGCAGTACCATAATCAAATATCTCATGTATGTTTCTTTGACCAAACAACACGGTCTTCCAAAAGTTATGCACTTTCTTAACCCAAATACAAAGATCAAATGTATTGACACCTGAAATATCCAAGTTCAATAGAACAATAGAAGTGCTCAAGGGCCAAAGCAGAGAAGCCCGAAAGGTCTTCACACATGCATCCGAACAACAAGAATTTCTCCATTAAACAAAGTCCAGATTGGTCACAGTAAAAATAAGAACTCCAGCACTAAATCCAACAACTAAATAAAGCCCCGAATATTTATATATACACCACACAAACCAAACAAACAATAAAACTAGTTCATCCTCACCAAGATCATTCTAATATGCGTCCCACATTAAAATAGCAAAAACGACACGCAATCAAAAAGGGGAAACAAAATGGAGGGGGAAAAATAAATAGCGGCACCAGATTTGACTTCCACTAGAGCCAAGATCGACCCTTTCTCGAGAGAGAAATCAACATACTCAAACATAAACCTTCAAAAAAATCACAGATTCTGTAAATCTATCAGGAGGAAGAAACCCAATCTAACCACTCACTTGGGGAGGGAATCAAGGAGAAGAAGACGATGACGACGCCTCGCGATGACGGCAATCGGCGACGGCGAAGATCTGATCACAAGGGAGTAGCGCCTCCTCCCTCTTGTCTTGGGCGACGTTTGGCTCTTCCTAGAGCAGTCCCGTCGACCAAGGCCACATATGCAATTATATTATTTTTTTGAAATTTACCTATTTGCCCCTCTTGACTTAAGTGAACCATATATCTGTCTATACTCGTCCGAATCGAGTTCCAATTGGACCCCCGAACTCGACTCGAGTCCAACTCACATCAAATCTCCAAACCAACTTAAGTAACATAATTTTACTCACGCATAAGGTTTGTATTTTAATTTGCGCCTTCCAACGATTTACTCGGCCTCCTCCGACGCACATCTCGGCTTTGCCGTGGAAGCCAAAATAAATTAGTTAAAATTTTAAATTTTAATTATTTTTTTCGCGGGCATTACATTTTCTATTTTCAATGAGTCATTCAAATTTTGTAGATCTATATTTTTCTTTTCTAAGAAATTTTTATCATTTTCTAGAAGTTCAACCTTCATTCTTGACTCATTACAAGAAAACAAAACATCATCATTATCTTGTTCTAGCATTTTATTTTCCTTTTTAAGTGCCTAGAATCTTTTTCTAACACTACTAAATTCTTCATACATATGCTCAATTTCATTTTCTAATTCTACTTGTGTAAAGATATTACCACCTATAGTAATAGTGGGTACCTCAATATCCTTCATCATGAAACAAAGGTTTGCATTCTCCCTTGAACTCTCTTCCCCACTTGAAGGTGGTGATGACTCGCTTACATCCCAAGTAGCCATTAGTGCTTTCTTCTTCATCCTTTTTCCTTTATCTGTCTTTGTGGAAGATGAGGAGGTGAGCTTGGTCTTAGGACAATCGCTCTCCAAGTGTCCGGGATTGTTGCATTGGAAGCACATGATTCTATTTTTGCCCTTCTTCTTCTTGAGAGGCTTTCCCATTAGCTCCATCAACATCCGTCCGAGATGAATCATATCTTTGTGGTACTCGGATCCTTCATTCTCCGATGATGATGATGATGATGATGATGTCCTATCACCAAATGATGCTTTTAAGACAATATTCTTGCCTTTGGGGGCATCTTCCTCATCGGTCATGAGGGAACCAATGAGTTCGGTGATCTTCATGGTGCCAAGACTCTTGGCCTCCATGATAGCAAACCCCTTTGGCTCCCATGCTTTGGGAAGTGATCGAAGAAACTTCCTCACTTTTTCTTCCTCTTGTATGACCCTTCCAAGGTTAGTTAAAGCATTGACAATATTTTGAAAATGGGTATACATTTGATCTATGTTCTCATGAGTATGCATTTTAAAGGGTTCATAGTCATGCATAAGCAAATTTATTTTGGACTCTTTAACTTGGGAAGTTCCCTCATGGGTAGTTTCTAAATCTTGCCAAATATCAAAAACATATTTACAACATTATATTCTATTGAACTCATTTATAGATAAACCATAATGTAATGCATTCACTGCTTTGGCAATTGAATTAAACAATTTAATCTCTACTTGAGACCAATCATCCATGTTCGTGGAGGGTAGCTCATAATTAACATGAATTGTTCTCCAAGCATCTAATCCTAGGGATTGCCAGAAAATACTCATCCTAGTTTTCCAATTGGGATAATTGTTTCCATCAAAAAGAGGTGGTGCATGAGTTGAAAACCCTTGACCTAGTGTGATACTAGAATCCATAAGTGTAGGTTAGATGGTTAAACCTATTTCGACAATCTTGCTCTCATACTAATTCTTGAGTGACTACCCACACTAGAAAGTGGGGTTGAATAGTGTTGGTTCAATTTTAACTTCAATTCAATTTTTTTAAAATCAATTTCGACTTCAAACGAAACTAAGTGCAACTAAATGATATTCGTTAGCAAGTATGAAAAGCAATTATAACCAATCAAACAAGGCAATGCAAACACAAGAGATTATAGTGGTTCGGCCAACACCGCCTACTCTACTATCTTGGCTCCCCACCATGGATTTCTAACCAACTCCTTTATAGATAATGTGTTTCCCTTTGAATACAGTCGAGGACTCACTTCTCAACTCTTTGAGAATGCTTCACACCTATTCTCCTAGGCAAAACACAATTCTACAAAGGAAACCCTAAGTTATTTAACCTAGCACACCTAACAAGCTAACAATGGAAACCTAGTTTAGTAACAAGAAAAATAATAACAAATGAGCTAATAATTAAACCACACAAGTGAGCTCTGTTGCAAAGTCTTCAAAGCCTCCAACTCGTGAAGATGTAGAGCTCGAAGTGAAGCCGGAGATGAGGCAAAAAGAATGCTTCGAGTTGATGAACGATCGTCGAAGCTTGCGCGATGAGATCCACTTGGGATGGCTCAAGAACACTCTAGGAGATCTTCAATGAATGGCTAAGAGGCTCTTAGAAGGCTGCTAAGGGGTATCTATAACCCCTCACTTGGCAGCTCCACCCAACGGGCATTTTTTTGCCCGATGGGGACTCCCGGTCACTTGTCGATCGATCGTCGATCGACTGACTGATCGACCGCCCAAGCAACCACGGTAATCTGCCACGTTTGGGCACACTTCGGTCAACCAAATTGTCTACTGCCAATTTTTGGCTTCATTCGGTCCACCAAACCTGGGCTAAGTCTATTTCTTGGAGTTTTCTTCTTGCACGCTTCGCTTCCGAGTTATATTACCAAGTCTTGACTTGGATAATATTAGAATTAGGCTTGGGATATATACCTAGAGACATGTTACATGAATTATATTTCTAACTCTAGATTTTCTACTCGATCTATGACGGAGACATTTTTGTCGATTCTTGTTTTTCACCGAATGAACTTCCCACGCATATCGTAACCTCAACCTGAGATCAAACACTTGATGAACTCATTAGAATAAGTTTGTTATCATCAAAATCAAGATGATGACCAAGGTTGAAAACCTTAGGCCAACACATTGGTATTCACATGATTGTGGTATTCATTCCATATTCAGTTTGCATAGGTTGGTAGGCTTCGGAGTACGGACGTGTACTCCGACCGAATTTTGGGGTGTGATAGATGTTCTTTAATAATAATATTAAGAATAACGTAAGTTACACAAAAATAGTTAATGCTATTTTTTATATCATATATAAAGAAAAACCGCACCAATTATGATTAAATAATATGATTAATTTAGAAGACTAAATCTTAAAAATTTGACATTTAAATATATGCATATGAAAACTTTAATAAAATATCTATAATAATTATAATAACATATATTCTAGATTGGCTAATGTATGTTAATCCATGTTTGAACGATGATATTATTCCCTTATGTCATTATGTGTGCATACTTTGCTTCAAAGTCAATCATTTATTGTGTTTATACAAAAATTAGATTTCATGAATTTCAACTGAAAGCCTATAAAACACGTTCCAATTATGATGTTCTTTATACTCCGGCCGGTCACGTGACCGTGGATTTTGGGGCGTGATAGATGTTCTTTAATAATAATATTAAGAATAATGCAAGTTACACAAAAGTAGTTAATGCTATTATTCAAATCATATATAAAGAAAAACTGCACCAATTATGATTAAATAATATGATTAAGTTAGAAGACTAAATCTTAAAAATTCAACATGTAAATATATGCATATGAAAAATTTAATAAAATATCTATAATAATATAATAACATATATTCTAGATTGGCAAATGTGTGTTAATCCATGTTTGAACAGTGGTATTATTCCCTTATCTTATTATGTGTGCATACTTTGCTTCAAAGTCTATCATTTATTGTGTTTGTACAAAAATTAGATTTCATAAATTTTAACTGAAAGCCTATAAAACACGTTCCTGGTATTATAGGCTTGCTTTGCGTTAACACAACTATTCTATATTTATATTACCCAAATAGAGGGATATTGAGTCATTGAAAATAGAAATAATCTTTTGAATAAAACACTTGATCAACATGGATGCAAGGAGCCTTTTTCTAAGTCTATTCACTCTTCTTTTCTTCTTATCTATGTCACTCATTTCATCTCCAGTAGTAGCGACTTGTGAGATCGCTCCTACATCACCAACAAATTCTGATGAGTTGATTTTACAGATTCCCGATTATGAGATGGATGTCCAGAGACATTAATCCATTCTTCAGGACGAAAAAAACATAACCTGTAACGTGATGATCAATCATAGATATCAAACAGTATCAAAAAAATCTCAACAACGAATATTTATTCTACACAATTCAGAGATATCAGATAGTACCAAAAAATTTCAATTCTCTAGAGTTAGTGTTGAGTGCTTATTCAGTTAGTGGGAGGAAGAGAACAGAGAGTGTCAGAATGAGACTTAGAGAAGTAATAGGTTTTGTATGCCTTTTAGAAGATAAGGCCTCCAAGGAAAATCAGTGGCATACAATTTGGTTTAGATTAGTTACAATCAAAACTTAGAAGAAACAACAAATTCAGGTTTATGGTCTGTGCATACTAGTGAAGTGCATAAGTTGCTTGTCCAAGAGGGGGATGCTAGAATACAAGACATAAATTGAGTTCGCCATGTAAAATAATTGTGACCCACTATTAAAGTTACTTCAATTATACCCTTATTTTATTAAAAAGTCTTATGCCCTTTTATTTGAGAAAGGATGCAATTTCAAATATAGGAGTGTAATTTCAAATGAGGGGTATGTGGCTTTTTAAAAGGGTGCAATAAGTGGATATGTGTCTCTTGAAGAGTTATTCCATCATTCTATAAATATCATCTTCTTTGATGGAAAGAAGATGTAAGTTTTTTGTGAAAATAAGTGAAGGCAAGAGGGTCTCTAGTTTACAAGTGAAGTTTGTGATTCCCATTAATTCCAAACATTGTGGTCTTGGATAGACTACAAAAAGTTTCTACACATGTTGGTGCTTGGACGCACGGTATCATACTATGGCCAGAGGTATGTTCTTGGTGTTCTTCCACATTTAATTATTAATGTAGTATTTCCTACATTTGGTATCAGAGCATTAAAATCTCTGGTCTAGTTATTTATGAAATTTCGCATTTGGTGCTACTGCTTGTCCTGTAGCCGGAGCCACGAATCATAGCCATGATGGGTGGCATGCATGCATGCATACGGCATTGTTGTCCATGTGTGCATCTGGGGATGCTCTTCCAGTGAGGTCAACGTACTTGACGACGTGGTCGATGTCTTCTTCTCACAATCGACATTCTGGTGCAGTCTATTTGGTGGACATAAAGCCGACGGCTAATTGTCCATGAGGAGAGGCTGCTTGTGTCAACATGCACACAGAGAAGAGTCAAGGACGAGCGGCTTCAGCGTAAGAGAAGATCTTCTTGTTGGCCTAAGGTTTTCAACCTTGGTCTTAATCTTGGTGTTGATGATAACAAACATGGAACTAATGAATTCATGGAGAAATATTTCCAAGTTCTAAGTCGGTTAGCGCATGACATCCCCGATCGAAAAAATAAAAAAAATTAGAAAAATAGGAGAAAAAAGACAAGTATAGGTTGGGTCTCAACCTTACATATGCTTACTCACGGCCATGACTGAATAACCAATCAAATAATTCTCGTTAGGATTGTTCTTCTTTCATGCAGTAGTTTGGTTGATGACGAATATGTTTTATCATCTAAAGCTCTCAGCTAAGTCAAAGTTGGTCCTTTAAAGTTCTCAGCTTACGTCCAAGAAATCTTTACAGAGTAGTCATCAATATCCATGCTAAGTAAAAAAGAGGGGGCAATCAGCGTACTAGGAATTGTTGTATAGATAACCAAGGAGAAAAATAAGATTGAATGATCTTATAGTCATGTCTATCATGAAATTTGGGTAAATAGCTGAAAGGTTGAGACTACACCTTTAATTGAGAAGGTCCATGCTATGCAAGCTAAATTTTAGTAGGACATCTCATTTTAGGTGTGGAATCTGTTCCGAAGATCTTGATTTCAGTTCTTTAATATCAAACACATGTTTATCTCTTTCTTGATTACTTTCTCTAATCAATAGCATCATCACAACATCCTTTAAATTGTGTTTATTTATGTGTATCGGAAACTGTTGCTTGTTTTCTTCTATATATTCTTGATTATATAGTTTAGAGTTAGATTAAGAAAACGGAAGCAATTGAGTAACTAGGCAATAGACACACAGGTTTATTGTGTGTGAAGAATGTGATCAGGTTTAGTTCTGAAATGTTTAAATTTATATTTATTGAGTTATGTTTTAAAGTTTAAACCTATGTTTATTGAAAAGGAAACAAAATTTAATGTTATATATTGGTCGACATCACTAATCACATTATATATGTAGATCTCGCGAGCCCCAGACTATCGTTCTAGGGCTCATCGAGCAAGACTAGCTTCGCCGCCGCCGTCCCCCGAGATAGCTGTGAACCCTACCACCACAACCACCACCACCACCAGCCGAGACATCAGGACCTTCAACGTCTGCAGTTCCACCACCACCACCATCGGCCTCAGAGGCTCAAAGTCGTCGTAGGCCTCGTGGGCCTAATCGGGGGCTTATGTACCATCATCGACCGACTAGCATCGGCGAATATCGCTGCACGGTCTAAAGTAAGTATGAAAGTTTATTTATTATACTTGTTAATTAATTATTGCTACTTATGTTGTTATACTTGAGTTGTAGATTCCAGCAGGACGATGTTGCACGTAGTATCACTGCTATTATCAAGAGCTTCTTCTGGGAGCCGTGGCGTTCATGGACCCATGTCTTGGATCATAATCGAGATTTATTATGGTCCGAATTCGAGGTACGTAGTTTATTAATTTTTGATATTGTAACTAATTAATACGTGGACTCAAATGTTATTATGTTTGTTGGATTTTATACCATGAAGTATCAAAATATTTTGATACTATAGCAAAGCCCACGCTAATATTTCTATTTAATTCAACTGTGTATTAACTGAATCATGAACTGTAATTAAGTGGATTCTTTGTTTTCTTTTCATTCTATTTCATGTACCTTTCTACTCAGTGGTAGTGGGAACTGAGTTCCAAATCGAAGTTGACATGGTACAGAATCATTGAGGAATTTAGAGGGTTTAGAAAGCATAGGTTGATAGGGTCAATCCTGGTACACTGATAAAATTGCTTTACTGTAATTTAGCATATGTGTTATTTTAACGTGGCTTCTTTTATCTAAAGCTTTACTGTAATTTATAATGGAGCAGTACATTTCACCTTCTTGTAATGAAGGTGGCTTGTTGCTTCCCTTGTTAGGAGGGGAAGCTGTGATTGGAAAAAAAAGAGAGACAAGGAAGAACAGGGCCCATTCTAGCCAACAATTTTCTTTGGTCTACCAAACACAGAGAGGGACACCACTTGCTTTACTCTTGCCTCTTTAATCATATGCACATTGGACCCAAATTTGAAGTTTCATTCAACTGGAAGGGGTTTCATCATTGCAGCATCCACTGCTTTATTTACCATGTGCTCTTGTAGACCCACCGAGAGGATCAAGTTCATAGATGAACAGATTATGTTGGCCTTCTTACAAGTTACAAGGAATTCTCTTGATAACTAGCAATACATGCTTGTAAATATTTTATAACAATCCCTACTATATTTTTTCTTAATCCATTTCAGCAACAATCCTACTACTTCTGTTTGATATCAGTTCACAGCCCACACTAATGTGTTGTATTAGAGCTGAGAACTTTTATATATGAGAACTCTTGCCAATGTATATTTCTAGCATCTACTTTTGCTCACTACAAGAAATACTACATTTCCTGGGGGCCGCGACCCCGATTAAAACTAGCCAAGGCCCCCAATAAAACCTTTTAGTGAGGGCCTCCCTGCCCCCAAATGTCATCAAGAAATCCGACCTTTACCGAAGGTTAGCGAGTGGCCCCCATAAAATATATCTTTTCCGAGGGGCCGCGACACCCGGGAAATATATCTTTCCTAGGTCCGCGGCCCCCGGGAAAAGTATCTTTTGTCGAGAGCCGACATCCTCAGGAATGATACTACATTACGCAAAACATTAAGAAAGTCTAATTGCGAAGGAAAATAGTGAACTAACTTAAAACACTTCATTTTGTTCATTCATCTAACAATAGAACACTAGTTTCTTGAAGCAGGCTCAAAGATTTGAAACACCGGATGAACATAAATAAGCAAGGAAAGAATCATGAGATGCCAAGTAAATTAATGTCACGTCCCGACTCAAGGTACGCGTGACCGGCCAGGGTACGAGTCAGTACCCCGAAGCTTACCCTATGCACTGACCAACAATTCATAGAACAATAACCACAGTAACATCAAGTCGAAAACAAAAGCAAGAATACCAACTTTATTAACTGTTCGAAATCAGTTTAATCATACCATGTTCTAAATCATCACAAGTTTTAAATAATATCCAAAGGTTTTCCAAATAAAACATCTAAAAGTTTTTACAGAAATAATATAGTGCATACATGATACACCAACTCTATTAGACACGACTACGACTAACAACTGCCAGCTATGAGATCTGCACCCACGCCTGCTCTCCAGCACGCCATGCCACCAAGCCGTACCTCACTGGTCGGGCTCTACAAAACAACAATAAAGGAAATCGAGAGTTCACGAGGAACTCAGTGAGCAGTTCTTTCGAACCTCCACTCAAAACCTCGGCAATAACATATATAAGGAATTTATATAAAATCACATCCCAGAAGTAATAAGTTTGCCAATACAGAGGAATGGATGAACCGGCCTCTCGGGCCCATATCCATGATAATAGCTCGGCCAATAATGGCCTAAAATATATATGGAAGGTTCAATTCTTCCTTCTACGTAACCCGGCCGGTCGACCTACTCAAACCAGCCCCTACGAGTTTCTCAATTAGGAACCTTTATAATTCGGATCCGTCAAGTAGGATGGCCACTAGCTTCAAAGATCCTCCAGGTTAGGGATGGCTAGTCCCACCCACTCGAGTCTACCGTCAGTGTGGCCCACTAACAAAATCTCAAGACCCTCCGCCACTCGGGTCTAACACCTAGCGGGCCCGCTGGTGTAATCTCAAGACGCTATAAACCGCTGAGTCATGTGATAGCCATTCGGCTAATGACACTTCTCAGTAGACCATCTGAACCACAACCAGAACCCGGTTGTGCAAGTGTATCTTTTATCTAGGTTAAATGTCACCACTAGATATCTAAACCATTCTTTCAAGATTGATCGAACTTGCCGACTATAGAAGAGCACTCGGCTTACCATTGTCAACGGCAGTTACCAAATTTAATCAGGAGTAACAACATCATGAGGAAACCGAATTAAAGAGGTAAATAATTCATTGATTAAACCAATAAGGAACATGCAATAAACATAGCAACAATTTAACTTGATATAAGAAATTTAATGAAACCTTTCCTTGGATGCATGTACCATAACCATCATGTCCATATGGGCATTAGCAAGAACATTTCCATACTCATGAGAATGTAGATTAAAATTACTATCAATTAACAAGATGAACAGTAAACATATAATTTAAATTGAACCTAACATTCAGCATGAAAATGAGAATTTAGACGACATAACGTGAGATCCAGCGAATCGATTTGAATAGCCCCAAATTCCATCCCCTTTCCACGGCTCGGCCGACTCAAGTAAGGTAATAACCTGCTAGGCTGACCCCCCTAGGGGTGGTAAACATGATTGCGGCGTCAACACGAATATCGATCCAAAAGTCTAAAACATATCGAACACAAGACAATATGCGGGTTGCAAGACGAGCGAGGAAATTGGGGAAAATTTCGGCATGACCTTTCCCCTTTTTCCTCTACTCGGCCAGCCCTCAAAAATGAGAAATCAACATGTTTTAAAACACAATATCATAGTATAAACAACAATTAAAGTTCTAACAAGAAGAAAATCGTCGATCGGCAGCACTCGCGAAGGAAAACCCGATTCCAAAACTTGTAGGGCCGGCCACCCGCTTCCCATCAAAAACTACACTAACCACTCACCTTGATCGGATCACGATTAAGCCTTGATGAAGACGAGCTCCAATCTCCTTTAGCGTCGACGTGAACTTGGCGCCGACAAGTTCTCCCCTCTCTTCCTCTCTCTCCCTTTTGCTCGGGCTGCGTGCGACTCTCTCCTTGAGCCGCACGGCTGGCTTGGGTGAGGGGTTTTATCTCCCCTCATCCAATGACTCATTTACCCCTCATTCACTTACTCACCCCTCTATGCGACTCCACCTAACCCGGTTCGAGTCCCGACTCTATCCGCGGACTAAACTCATACCAAACTTGAGTCAAACAATATGTTCATCCACTCAAACACTAACACTTTGATATGACATAAATAAATTTTACCTGCTATTCGAGGCGATCACGGTACTCGACCCGGCTAGCTCCTGACTCGATGGGCTGCACCATGAGAAATTTTATATTGGGAAACCCCGGGTATTACAACCTTCCCCCCTTAAGGGAAATTCGTCCTCGGATTTTGTTGGGTTACAAGGACTTACCGACTCTTCAAACAAGGAAGGATAGCGCTCTCTCATGTCCCGCTCTACCTCCCAAGTGGCCTCTTGCCCGGAGTGGTGCTCCCGCCTAACTTTTACCAAGGGAATCTCCTTGGACCTCAGCTTCCTGATCTGCCTGCCAAGTATCTCCACTGGCCTCTCCTCATACGAGACCGCCATGTCCACCACAACCACAATCGGCTCTATCACATGGGATTCATCCTTCACATACCTCCAGAGCATCGACACATGGAAAACTAGATGAACTCTGCTCAGACGAGGAGGCAAGGCTAGTTCGTAAGCCACCATGCCCCTTTGCTTGAGAATAGGGAAAGGCCCAATGAACCTAGGGCTCAACTTTCCTTTCTTCCCAAATCGGAGCACCCCTTTCATAAGAGAAACCTTGAGGAATACCATGTCGCCCTTAGCAAACTCCAACTCTCTGGCTTTCTTATCGGTATACATTTTCTGGCGACTCTGAGCCACCAACAACCTTTCTTTTATCAACTGCACCTTCTTCACCGCCTCCTCAACCAAGTCCGGACCAACCAGGAGAGTCTCTCCTATCTCAAACCGGCCCACAGGAGACCTATACTGCCGCCAGTATAATGCCTCAAAGGGAGCCATGCCAATGCTACTGCGATAACTATTGTTGTAGGCGAACTCAATCAACTGCAGGTGTTTCTCCTAACTGCCTGCTAGGTCCAAAACACAGGCCCTCAGCATATCTTCCAAGGTTTGGATGGTTCTCTCAGACTGTCCGTCTGTCTGCGGATGGAAAGCCGTGTTGAAACGCACTTAAGTGCCCAAGGCATCTTGGAAGGATGCCAAAACCGGGCTGTGAACTGGGTACCTCGATCTGATTTGATCATCACTAGGGGTACCATGGTAAGCCATAATCCTGTCTAGAAATAGTCGGGCGTACTGTTCCGCAGAAAAGGAAGTCTTCAATGGAATGAAGTGCGCAGTCTTGGTCAACCAGTCCACTACCACCCAAATGGAGTCAAAGTCGCCTTTTGACTTAGGCAACCCGGTCACCAGGTCCATGGTGATTTTCTCCCACTTCCACTCAAGCACTTCGAGGTTTTACAGCAGTCCCTCGAGCTTCAGATGTTCGGCCTTTACCTGCTGGCACACCAGACATTTGGATACAAACTCTGCTACCTCTCTTTTCATGCCCTTCCACTAGTAGTGCTGCCTTAAATCTCGGTACATTTTTGTGGCCCCCGGATGCATTGTATAAGTGGAACGATGACCTCACTCCAGGACTTGTCTGCGCACCACTACCATATCTGGCACCACAATTCGATCTTTGAACCACAGCACACCCTCTCTGTCCAATCTGAACCCATTCTCTGCATCGCCTCTCTGCTCTAAGTCCTTCGTCAGCGCACAAAAGGCGTCCTCTCCCTGCGCGGCACGCAACATACCAACCAGTGTAGATTGTACCCGCAGGTGTGCCACCAGGGCAACTAAAGCTAACACTGTCAAGGTTGTACCCCCATCCAGGCACAACTCCAGCTCTCGAGGTAAAGGCCTCTGCTTGATTTCCAGATGAGCCAAACTGCCGATGGATTTTCTGCTTAGAGTGTCTGCTACCACATTGGCTTTCCCCGGGTGGTACATAATGGTGCAGTCATAATCTTTTAGGAGCTCCAGCCACCTCCTCTGCCTGAGGTTCAACTCCTTTTGGGTAAGCAAGTACTACTCTTGTGATCCGTATAGATCTCGCAAGTCTCCCCGTACAGATAGTGCTGCCAGAACTTCAGTGCAAAAACCACCGCCGCTAGCTCTAGGTCATGCGTCGGATAGTTCTTTTCATAAAACTTCAGTTGACGGGACGCATAAGCTATGACTCTACCAAACTGCATCAAAACGCAGCCTAGGCCAACCCGAGAGGCATCACAGTAAACCACAAACCCTCCTAAGCCGGAAGGTACGGCCAATACGGGTGCCGACGTCAAGCATTCCTTGAGCTTCTGAAAGCTCGCCTCACACTTGCCATCCCAATCAAATTTGACCTTTTTCTGGGTCAACCGAGTCAAAGGGGCTGCAATCCTGGAGATCTTCTCTACGAACTTTTGATAGTACCCAGCCAACCCAAGAAAACTACAGACCTCAGTTACGTTGGTTGGCCGCCTCAAGTTCTGCACCACCTCCACCTTTGCAGGGTAAACCCTTATCCCTTCCTTGGACACCACATGGCCCAAGAACCCCACACTTTCCAACTAGAATTTACACTTGGAGAATTTAGCAAATAACCGGTGCTCTCTAAGGGTTTCCAGGATCATCCTCAAGTGTTCGGAGTGTTCCTCCTCACTCTTGGAGTATACCAAGATGTCGTCAATGAAGACAATCACAAAACCATCTAGGTACTCCTTGAATACCCTGTTCATCATGTCGATGAAGGCAGCAAGTGCATTGGTCAGGCCAAAAGACATCATTAGGAACTCGTAGTGTCCATAGCGAGTCCTGAAGGCAGTTATAGGTACATCGCAGTCTCGGATTCTCAGTCGGTGGTATCCGGACCTTAAGTCTATCTTCGAAAACCATCGTGCACCCTGCAGTTGGACAAATAAATCGTCTATCCTCAACAATGGGTAACGATTCTTGACTGTCACCTTGCTCAGCTGCCTATAGTCGATGCATATGCACATCGACCCATCCTTCTTCTTCACGAAGAGTACCGGGGCACCCCACGGTGAGACACTCGGCCAGATGAAACCTAGGTCCACCATCTCCTGCAGTTGCACTTTCAGCTCCCTGAGTTTGGCTGGCGCCATCCTATAGGGTGGGATGGAGATCGACTTTACCCTGGGCTGCAGATTAATGTAGAAATCCACTTCCCTCCTGGGCGGCAATCCCGGCAGCTCCTCGGGAAATACATCGGGGAACTCGCAGACTACCTGAGTACCACTGATATCCCCTGCCGCATCTCCCTATTCCTCTGCCACAGATACAAAGGCTATAAAGGATTGGCACCCCCCCTGAAGTAGTTTACTAGCCTTAAGGGTTGAGATGACCCCAATCGGCTCGCTTCTTTCCTCTCATTATAAGGTGAACTGTGGCAACCCGAGCTTGTTGAACATGACTGTCTTAGCCCTATACTCCAGCAACGCAAAGTGCTCTGCCAGCCAATCCATGCCGAGAAAGACATCAAGTTCAAGCATGGGCAGGAGTGTCAAATCTGGCCCCAACGCATGGCCGCAGAAGATCACTTCGTAGTCTTGAAAAATTGATTTGGCTAAGATTGCCTCGCCCGTAGGCGTTGATACTAGAAATGGCCCATTGAGTAAAGAAGGTGTTGCAGGTAACTCAGCCGCAAATTTGGCAGACACAAATTTGGCAGCCGCAAGAATGGTGAGTTCAAAAGAACTCAGTGAGTGGTCGTTCGGCCATCACCAAGCTAAACCACATGAAAAAATACATTAAATAATTTAATGCTCATTCAACTGATATGAAACATAACAATGATTTGCATTAGTCATCTCGTGCGCTACATGCACCACTCGGCCCGATCCGGCCCAAATGATCCAACCTCAAAATAATCGCCTACAACTCACAGGTTGCTCACTAGGCTGGCCACCCTAGCGAACTCCCTGCCTCGGGCTCACTGAGCTAGGAAGGACCTCTAGTATCAGTGCCCAAAACTCGGTCGGGAAAGGCCCTCCGAATAATGCCACTCGGGTCAGTCGTCGGCGTGGCTCACTGACGTATATCTCGACCCTGAATCAACTCGTGCGCACTGAACACCACTCGGCCATCACCTGTACATCCACAAACATGCCCACTAAGTGGACTAATGTACATATCTATAAAGAGGTGGATTACTCGAGTAGATACGACATAATGTAGATTTCTCAGTGCTCGCTCAGTAGCACCCGCTCGGCCACCACTCTGCCCAATTCATTATTCACCGCCATATCACCCAACGTTAACACCTCAATAGTTTACCTTACCATTTTCTATTCAATGGAATTTAACATCCGTGGCAGGTCGTCATGTAGCGAAAATGCCAACATACTGTCGAATAGTTTTCGCACGACGTACCTTTCCGCCACCGCCATTTCTCGTTCGAAATCTCATCCGAACTCGCAAAAATTCCCAAACAAAGTAAAGGGATGCTATATCTGCCATATCTCAAATTTCTATTTTACGCAAGCATCGTGCAAATTTTAGCCCAGTATAGTGTGACTTTCCTTCATTTTCATCCGAGAGCTTATACTCTCTCGCGAGGGTGGAAATAACCAATTAACCTGTCGAATAATTTGCTGTATAAAGGCACTGGATTCTTCACCACAATACTGATTTCATTCTACAATCTGGTGACCCAAATTATCTCAGCAGTTGCCTCAGATAAAGCTCTTGATTCACTTTCTGCACTTGACCTACTAACTGTGCTTTATTTTTTGCATTTCCAGATAACTAATGTTGCACCAAACTTCACCAAATAATGATCTGCAAGTCATTCCACAACTTCCCCAGTCAGCATCACTATATCCTGTCACCAAATAAGGATTATCTACAGGGTAAAAGAGGCCCAAATCAGGTTCCTTTTTCAAATATTTTAATATCCTTATTGCTGCCATGAAATGTAATACCCGCGAAATTTATTAAATTTTGTGTATTGGCTTCAGCGGGATGAGCGCGATGCATAACGACGCGTGCATAGTTAATCGCAGTTGGGCGTGAATTGAGGTGAGACCCTTGCTCAACCTAAATTACTTAAATTAGAATTAAATTTGTGTCTAGTTTGAGTTGGGCTCGAGCCGAGTCCGAGAGTGCAATCAGAGATCAAATCCAACTCGTTTTGAGAAAGTTGGGTCAAGTTAAGTGATGAGGGGCAAATTGATAATTTGTGCAAAAAAAAATAATTAGAGTCACTTGAGGCGTACGGCTCCAAGGAAGAGCGACACGCTACCCAATGAGGCGAGAGGGAGAGGGTTGATCCGGAGAAGAAATCGGCCGGAGATCGGAGCCTTGCAGGATTGGATTCGACGCAGTTCTTCTTCATCGTCTTCCTTGTCCTTATCCCAATCCTAGGTGAGTAGTTTTGGGGCTAATTTTCATTGGGATTAATGGATTTTGTAGAGAAGAAGATTCTGGGTTTTTCTTTGAAATTTGTTGTTTCGATCAGTTTTGAATCGGTAATCATGATTCAATAATCTCTACCTGTTGAGTCCTTTGGTGTATGTTCTTGTGAAGTGAGGACCGATTTGTGTAGAATATAATATCCACACATGTGTTTCTTTAAAATGTTGACTTCTTTGGTTCTACGAACGTGTACGGAACCACATGTACATCATAGATTTACTGCAATAGCAACAAATCTTACTAAGTGCTTATGTGTTAGTGCAAATTTCTGAACCTGGGTGCAGTAGTTTTCTACGGACACGAAAGAAATAAATGAGTGGAAATTTATCTATACATATAATCTTGTTTATAGCATAAATTTCCGGCTGTACTGTAGGGTGTTAAGGCTGAAATTTTATATGTTACGATGCTGAAATTACCTAGTTAAGTGATGCTGAAATTGATGTATATAAATGTGCAGAAATTTTATTGAATTGAGATGTATATGTATGCTGAATATGGTAGTTCAAACACTACAACACAATTAGGCTATAGAAACACATAATTAGAGACTAATTAGAGTTTTTGTTTCTAATTCTTCCCATTAGAAACTAATAAAGAATATGTCTCAATAGTTAATTTTATTTGTCTCTAATACTTCACTTTTAGATGTTAATTGTTAATTAGTCCCTTTATGATATGTATTATTTGCCTCTATTGTATTGAATAAAAATATTTTTTATATTTAAATTTAAATAATAATAATAATAATAATAATATTTAAACGTAATATTTAACATAAATGATAAATTTACCATTACAATAAATTTAACATAATATTTCACATAATTTTAATTTTAATTTTAATTTTTAAATCATAAATTTAACTTAAATAATAAATTTATCTATACATTTTTTACTTTTGATTAGTTAAATATTATGTCTCTTATTATTTCCATTACATATTAATAATATATAGATAGTCAACACTTGTCCTAGTTAATATTAATCTTACTTTAACTTTAAATGAGGCAATCTTACCCTAACTTTATTTCAATTACATATTAACTGGCAAGTATCAATCTTACCCTAACTTTATTACCCTAACTTTACACGTGGCAAGTATAAATCTCTAATTTATAATCAATTTATTGCCGCTGGTTCTCTCTATTGCCACTTTGTTAGGTTATTTTTCAAAAAAAATACCCTGTTCCCTGATCTCTCCCTCATTTACACTTAAAACTAAAATCCTACCCTGTTACTTCCCATTGTCTACGCCTATGTTGACCCCAATCTCTCCCTCCCGTCTCCTATGTTGCCCGCAACTTCCGTGAGACCGTGACTGATCCCAATCTCTCCCTCGGCGGAATCTGGTTCGCGACTCCCCATCTCCATTGTCTACTTCCCGTCGCCAGGATTGGATATCCATTCTCCATCTGCAAGTCGGCCTACTTGCTTCTCCATCTCCTCGCTGGTATTGAATCTCGCCTTCCCAAGTTTTTTGCTGCTACTTGTTATTGCTAAAAACTCCACATCTGTCAGATCTCCATTCTACCAATTTTTCGCCTTCCCAAGTTTTTCACCTATATTGATCTCCATTCTAAGTTTCCGCTGCTTCTTCATCTATGGGTTTTGGATATGTTCCTTTCCGCACCTTTTTCTCACCCTTTTTATAATTGCATGTGATGCTCCTTTACTCTTCCATTGCATGAACAAGGTTACAATTAACAGGCAAGTTAATTGTGAGAAGAAGACGTTATTGTCTTTGTTTTGCTTATGTTGTACCAAACTCATAAGACGTATTTGAATATTGCTCTTTCTTATTGGCTCATAACATGAATATTCCTCTTCTAAGTATAATATGATAGAAGAATATTGCTTATGTTGTTTTCTATCAATGATTACCTTATTATTAGCAATGCAGCACCTTATTATATTGTCCCTTATTATTAGCATTGCCAGTGCCTTATTATATTTTCCTACTGAGACAACCTTAAATTTTAGGACATTATGAAGGCACTGTTTATTTCTGCACTAATTGTCCTCTTGTTCTTTTGACAATTGTTATCCACAAGAAAAACACTCAGCAGCTAACCAAATTATTTGATTAGGTATTAGAAACCTTTAGTCTTTTATTGTAATGGTAAGAATACTGGATAAGCAGTTGGAGCATAGCAGAAAAGATGACAAGTGCTAGAACTTTTGCTTTTTAAACTTCATTTGTTGGTAGAAAAAATATGAGATTTTCTTACTCTATGTTAAACAGTGGAAGATTATTAAATGAAGGAAAGAAAAGAAAGTTGATATTAGACATTCATGAAAAGCTGTTAAGACATTAAGAAAATTGATAGTAGACAATCACGAAAACCTGTTAAAACATTTGCCTCTCGTACAACGGTGTACAACGGTACAAGTTACCTTTTACCTGCTTAGTTGCACTGCCATTCTCCTTTGCCATATTAAGTTGATTTTAGATACAGCCAGGGGAATGTCCATGTCAATAAAGCATCTGTCTTAAAATAATCCATTGGTCCAGGAACTCTATCCAGGTTGTCAAAGTCATTCGAAGCTTTCCTTCATCATCCAATTATTCCTCATTAAATGTGTTGGGAAGTGGTCTAATAAATCATTTACAATGTTGCTTGAGTTACTGAGAGAAGTACTTCCAGAAGGTGATACAATGCCAAATTCTTACTATGAAACCAAGAAGTACATTAGAGAGTTGGGCCTTAGTTATGAGAAAATTGATGCTTGTCCCAACGATTGTATGTTATATTGGAAAGACCATGCCGATGACTCTGAATGCTGCACTTGTGGTGAATCGAGATGAAACAAGAACTTAGATGGTCAAAAAAAGACGTCGAAGTCCAAATCTCAAAATGTGTCGCAAAAAGTCTTGCGCTATTTTCCACTTAAACAACGACTTCAACGGTTGTTTATGTCATCTAAAATTGTGTCCTTCATGAGGTGGCATGAGGAGTCCCGCACTAAAGATACACTTCTAAGGCATCCAGTAGACTCTCCGGCTTGGAAGAATTTCGATCATCTAAATGGTCATTTTGCGTCAGATCCTTGTAATGTTATGCTCGGCTTTGCTGCTGATGGATTTAACCCATTCAGGACATTAAGTGTTGTACATAGTACATGGCCGGTTGTCTTAACACCGTATAATCTACCACCATGGATGTGCATGAAACAATCTTATATGTTTCTGACATTACTGATTCCTGGACCTTCAGCCCCAGGAAATGATATTGACATCTATCTCCAACCCCTAATTGAGGAATTGAAAGATCTTTGGGAGAATGGTGTGGAAACTTACGATGTGTCTAAAAAGGAGAATTTTACTATGCGGGCTACAGTTTTATGGACTATAAGTGATATTCCTAGCTATTCTAATCTGTCAGGCTGGAGTACTAAAGGCTAATTTGCATGTCCTTCTTGTCATAAGTATACTAACTCTAAATGGCTGAAACATGGTAGAAAATTTTGTTATATGTGTCACCGACGTTTCTTGCCGCATGGCCATGTGTTTCGGTGCTAGAAAAGATCTTTTGACAATAATCAAGACTTCAGGGTTGCGCCCAGACCACTTTCTGGGTCAGAAGTTTTGAATGAATTAGAAGGACACGATATTACACTAAAGGGGTTTAGTGGTCGCTCGTAAGATTCGAATAGAAGTTGTTCTATAGGATCCAACTCTCCGTTATGCACAACTCACTACTGGCTTAGTGTGGGGCCCAATGGCGCACACACGACAGGTTAACCTCGTAACGGACCTTATGAGGTAAAGTCCGAATGCGGCCCTATATGTAGGTGAAATGGCGACACTAAAGGGGGGGTGAATAGTGTGTTTACTAAATAATTAGCCTAAATTCGATTTTAATCATTTCTTGATCAGTTTAGATAATTTGTAATTTAATGATTGGGTGCGAAAGCAGTAAATAATTAAGCAATTAAAAACAAACAATAACGCAATGCAAACACGTTAATTTATAGTGGTTCAGCCCCAATGCTTACTCCACTACCTAAGCACCCCGATTAGGATTTCCAAACTAGCTTTACTAGATTAATACTCGTTTCCCTTACATAGAGGACTTTGACTCGAAGAGTCTCACTCTCGACCTAAGGTACTTCCACACCTGGAAGTCTCGACCTTCTTATCGAGAGCACTCTTCCACCTGAACCCTAAGGGACAACTTGACTAATCCTAGTAACAACTAATTTTACATAAGTGGCTTTACACCTAACACCAAGTAACCACTTATACCCACATGACCTAACAGCCTAGGTCTTACAAACTCAACTTCAAAGAAACGATAAATTAACAGTTAAAAATACAAGTGAAAAGAGCTTAAGATAAAACCAAGATTATCTACTATTTTCCAAGCCTTGTAGCCTCCAACTCGCTAGTGAATGTGCTTTGAGTCGAAGCAGAGTTGAGCAGTAGTTGGCGCTTGAAGACGAACTCGACAGAAGAACAGAGCGCGCTGCAATCGATCTTTGGAAGGCGTAAATCCCTTCTTAAATGCTCAATAAAATCTTTAAGATTAAGGGAAGAAGTTTAAAAGAAGTAGATGAAGGTATATTTATACCCTCATGAAGAAACGATAGCTCAACGGATAGTTTTCTATCCATTGCAGGCCGCCGGTCGATTGGTCGATCGATCGGCCAATCGATCGGTCATTCGATCAACGCTTTTTCTCTCTGGTACTGCATTCAGTCGACCAGTCGGTCGACCGACGCAAGATTCTTCGATCTTGCATTCAGTCAACCAGTCGGTCGACCGACGCGATCTTGCGTCTTCAGCAAACGTAGGTCGGTCGACTGGTTAGTCGACCGATAGAGCTACTGCCCATTTTGGGCTTTGATCGGTCGACTGAAGCAGCTGCTGTCTCTTCTCGGCATTGTTCGATCGATCGACCGGTCGACCAAAATGGCTGGTGCCATTTTCCTTACCCTATTCGATCAACCGCCCGGTCGACCGAATTTAGGTTGAATTTTATTTTTTAGCCGATTTTCTTCCGCGCTTTGTTTTTGGGTTCCAGCTTTCTACAAGCATCATCTTGGAGAGCTTTCCATGTGATCTTTGAGCTCGTCCAATGCGACTTTGGTGCACATGTTGATCTTCGAGAAATTCTGTGATGAACCCGAGCACGACGATCAATGTCCTTCCAATTTTTGATTTCTTTCTATATTTTCGATCGAGGACATTGAACCCTAATTGATATGGAACCTGAAATATGTTCTCAATGAAATCATTAGTCCCATGTTTGTTATCATCAAAACCGAGATTAAGACCGAGGTTGAAAACCTAAAGCCAACACTATATGTCTACTAGCATCGACATGCTGCAACTCGATCACGGATCTTTGAGCTCGTCCAATGCGACTTTGGAGCACACGTTGATCTTCGAGAAATTCCACGATGAACCCGAGTGCGACGATCAATGTCCTTTCGATTTCTGATTTCTTCTGATATTTTCGATCGAGGACATAGAACGCTGATGGATAAGGAACCTGAAATATATTCTCAATGAAATCATTAGTCCCATGTTTGTTATCATCAAAACCGAGATTAAGACTAAGGTTGAAAACCTAAAGCCAACATTATATGTCTACTAGCATGGACATGCTGCAACTCGATCACGGATCTCGTTTACGGACATCATAGGAAAGATGTTTCCTATAGGAACGAATGCACAAGAAAGAAGTTTCTCAGTAATCCTAAATTGTAGGGCATCCCTAAATTGTATGGATTGGCATATGATAATAATTTATGTCGTTGATTAAATTTGATTATGAATTAAATATTTAATCAACTACTTGACCAAGAATGTATTTAATTATGAATTAAATATAATATGATTTTGAATCAAATATACATGGTAGGAGAATTAGTTTCTAACCATGAGCCTAACAAATTAATTGGGAATTAATTTATTTGGATAAATCCTAATTAATAAGAATTTGATTTATGGAGATAACTCATAAAATTAATAGATATATGATTTATGAGGATAAATCATAATTCTATTAATTAATAGAAAATCAAATTATTTAGATAAATCTCTTTCCTATTGTTTAGGGGATTGGTTTATTTAGATAATTATCATTCTTGTTTATAGCCTCTTAATTTATGGAGATAAATTAAAATTTATATTTAATTAGATTTAATTAATTTTTAATTAATTATGAAGCCAATAAAATATAAATTATTTTTGGAGGCAAACCCAAGAACTTTGAATTCTAGGGAGAGAGTTTTTAGGAGGCCAGGTCTACTCTTGTAGCCGCCCCTACTCTCTATATATAGTGGCCGAACACCCCATAGGGAGGAGTTGGTTAATTAGTTCTTCATCTTCTTTGAGAAGATTAAGGATTTGATTCTTTAGAGGCTTATTGAAGAGAAAGGCTCCAAAGAACTCCTCCTCCTCCCCATTGGTGGCTGACCATCTACATCCTCCTTCCCCGGTTATCGCGAAGCCAACTTGAAGGTGTTTTCTTCTTGGTTGTGCCACAATCTTCATCTTCTTGGAGGAGTCCACGAGGACAGCGAGATATCTTCACCTCTTCTCTTTTGTTCCGATATTTTGTCATCCTCTCTCCTCTCCTCTTTGGTGTCTGGTTCTTGGTGGAAGTGCTGGCATTGCCTTGGTGGATTTTGGGATTGATAAAGCTTCTCCGTTGAGCCACAACGAGCCCCGGTGTTCGCTGCCCGTACTATTGTGAGGTACTTGGTGTGGACTATTGTTGGAGGACGTGCACGTGTGTGTCTCAAAATGGGGATAGGATCTGCCATACATTCTTGGTTTGAGGTTTATCATCTCCTTCTTCTGCGATGTTGAATTCCTTATTATTGCTAAAGTAGATCGCTATTTTCGGGATGGTTTGAATTTTCCGCTACGTTTTCGAATCCCACCCCAACAAGAGGGGGGTGAATAGTATGTTAGATAAACTTTTTGCCTAATTTTGGTCTTATCGAATTCAATCGTTTCTTATAACTTCGGCAATACACTAATTCGAATAGCAAGTGGAAGCAATAAATAAGACAATTAAACATAACCAAGAAAGCAATGTGCTGAAATAAGTAAATATAGAAATTAAGACGCAATCATAATAGGCAATGTAAACACGATCGATTTATAGTGGTTCGGCCCCAATGCCTATTCCACTACCTAAGCACACCGCTTAGGATTTCCAAACTAGTTATACTTGATTAATTAGTTTCCTTACAAAGAGGAATTTACACCGGAGAGTCTCCGCTCTCAAACTGAAGACACTTCCACACCCGAAAGTATCCTGCCTTCCTATCAAGAGCACTCTCCTACCTCGACCTAAGGACAACTCAACTAATCCTAGTCAACTACGTTTACACCGGTGGATTTAAGTCTTAACACCAAGGCAACCACCAACTCAATCAAACTAGCACTCTAGGTTTACACACTCAAGAAATACAATGAAATTAACAATAAAATACAACACTACATGGAGCAATAAATCAAAAAACAAATACTTAGCTCCAAAAGAAACTCCCTAGTCCTCTTGATGCCCAAAGATGATGAATTGATGAAGCTTGAAGGCAAGATCAAGAATGTGTGGATCAAGGCTACGGTTTTGCAAGATTGGCTCAATGAAAGCTTAGAAGATGTAAAAGATGTCTCATATAGGCTCAAAAGTTGCTAAGGAAGGCTCTCATGGCTTGTATTTATAAGACATGAAGAGAAGGCAAGCAAACAGCCATCCCAACAGGCGTTTTCCTGCCCGTTGGCGACGCCCGATCACTGGCCCGATCGACCGACCGAGCGACCGGCCCATCGATCGGAGCCCTTTGTGCTTTCTAGGCTCCTTTCGGTCGACTGGCCTATCGATCAACCGTAGAGTACCAAAACTCTACCTATTGTACCTGTACTCTACATTTAGTTTCAGCTGGGTTCTTTCTTCGATTCGGATTTCAAATTACGGGTTTTGTTCTTTAAGGGTCTTTGCATCATACTGAGGATTTTACAATTTATCTAGAGACCCTAAACTTAGACTCTATCTTCTTGATGAGTCCGAGCGCGTCGACCAATTTCCTTTCGATTTTTTGATTTCTTTGATATTTTAGATCGCGGACGTCGAGCGCTAACCAACTTGGAACCTGAAAGTATTTCGTAATGAAAATATTAGTTTCATGTTTGTTATCATCAAAACCAAGATTAACACCAAGGTTGAAAACCTTTGGCCAACAATGTTCGAACATAAGATTTTTGGATCGGGAATCTGTCACAATACATCTATATACAAAAGAATTCACAATAATATATTTTGTATGGAATTGTGAATGGGAGTCATGTGAAGTCGGGACATCGAGCAATCTTGTTGTCCATACTCATGGTGAATCTTCTAGTGTCGTTGTTTCTTCTTTCAATCCACCTGATCCTTATAGAACAATGATTCTAGATAGTCTTGGTAGTCAATTCCATTTAAATGATAATATTGAGTTAGTTACTAAGACGTCAGTGCCATCAAATACTTTGACAGTTCAAGTCACTGAAGAACAACCTGTGATACAGATTGAATTGCTGAATAAGGAGGCTGTAGAATTTTATGAGATGTTGAAAGCTGTCAATGAACCTTTGTATGGTAATTTTCCTAAATATACAAGATTTTCGGCAATGACGCAACTCCTAAACATCAAGTCCGATTGTAATATAAGCGGGGTTACATTTGATTGGATCACAGGCATTATCAATGGAATGCTACCTCCAGATAACAAGTTTGAGCCAACTTTTTATCAACGGGGAACATCATGACTTGTAGCATGTTATAACAATTATTTTGTTAATGGATATATATTTCACACACTTGAATATTCATCTACAAAGAAGACAATGAATGTCGGGGTCTGCGTCAAAGGGACAACGTATGTTGAATGTGATGTTGACTTTTACGAACTGTTGGAAGAAGTCATAAAATTACAATTATTCGAATGGAAATCAGTTGCCCTTTTTAAATGTCATTGGTTAGATACAAGCTATAGGGGCATGAGAGTTCATACAAAGTACAAACTTGTCGAGGTCAATTACAAATTGAAATTGGCTTCAATGAGCCATTTATATTGGCATCTCAAGCTGAACAAGTATATTATATGCAGTATCCATCTCGAAAGAAAGATAGGGCAAATTGGTATGTAATCTGTAAGGCTAAAGCCAGAGGAAAAATTGACCCGGTAACTGGAGAGAATGAGCCGACAAATGACTTCTATCCAGAAGAGGATCCTTCCAAAATTGAGCGAGTTAATCTAATACTCAAGGATGATAACACAAAGTTAGTTCAATTGGAAGTACAATATGTTGATGATGACGATAATGAAGTTGAGGAAGGATAGAATGATGATAAGAGAGAAGAAGAAGAATTTAAAGATTTCGATACAATAGATCAAGAATAAGAGTATTACACCGATGATGATAATGACGATGATGAATAATTGTAAATGTGAAGTATATCTTCAATTATTAAATCTATCTATTAGTCTATTATATGTAATCTAATTATACTCATATTTGACAGCTATGGTTCGAGAAGTGCGTGCCCGAGGAGGCATTCCTCGGAGCACTACACCCTCACAATTGCCACCTGCCACCCTTGTATCCATCGTCCCTTGTCTACACACACCATCCCTCAGGCTTTAGCCACCATCGACCCTTCGCCGAGACCCATCGATATCCCCTCACATGTACCCAATGTCCTTTCGCTGACACCTAGTATTCCCCCACCTCCGTCCACCATCCCCCCACTTTCAGCCACCATTTCCGCACTTGATCCTGGCACCAGCCATCCACCTGATCTGACCACCATCCCTTCAGCCAATCCAAGCACATGGACATAAAGACGTAGGCCACGAGGGCCTAATATAATTCTCCCTCCGCCACCCGAGGGAGAGTCACATTGACTAGTTAGTGTGCATGAAAGAAGATAAGTAGATGCACTAATTATTCCTTATAATTTATTTATAATTCAATACATCATAATATAGAATTGTACTATATTTGGTGAGGGCTTGAGCAGGAGGACGATCTAACGATTTATGCACAGGGCATGGCCTACATGGTCTCTCGTGCCCCGTGAGCACATGGATTTATTATGGCGAGAGTTCTCGGTACATATATTTATTAAATTAATGTTATTGTTAAATATCAATAGGTAATAATAAATTTATTTTTTTTGCAGGCTCATTATACATGGTTGGAGGACGAGACCACTTTTGTAGAGAGTGCATGGGAGCGTGTTGCTCGCACTCGTTACAACGGGCTACTTCAGTAGACCCGTAAAACTGTGAAGAGACAGCTGGGGGTCACACACATTGGGGAGACTCAGGTATACGGCCCCGAGTGGATTCCTAGACCTGTGTGGGACCAGCTCATTGAGCGATGGGCCACGCTTGAGTGGCAGGAGGTCTCCCGGACTGCGTCGAGAAATCGCTTGTCCAGGGGGGACGATACGGGGGCACGCCACACTGGTGTCTCCGTGTCTTTTGTGGTGCGTGAGCGTCATATGATATGTATAATTTCCTTACTTTTAATTAAATTATATATTGTGTACAATGACACTAATGTATTTGTTTTCTAATGTTAGACACGGGTGGCGAAGGATGGCACCGTCCAACGCCCCTCGCTGATGGAGGAGTTTGAGCACACTCACCGTCGGCGACATGGGGTGGAGGAGTACATCGATAGCGGGGCCGCGATCATCGTTACAAGTATTTATATCTATTTGATTTACATAATTTTTATTTTTATTTTATATATATATATAGTATTTAAAATATAAACGTGTTTAGGAGACATACACGAGGACCGAGATCGAGCGCAAAGGAACGTCACAGGGTGACTTTGACCCTGTAACATGGGTCGAGGCTGTAGGTGGCTGGGAGCACGAACAAGTTTATTGCTTTCAGACAGTGTCCATGCATGAGCCGTGTTAGGGCCACTTGGGGCACCGACCCCTCCCGTTGCAGGTGAGCGGCCCTCGACATCCCATACGCAGGACCATAGCCGGATACCGACCTTGGAGTTCGAGATTGCACAGTGGAGACAGGCAATGGAGGAGTAGAGATGGATGAATGACAAGTTGAGATAGATGATGGATGCGCAAAGACAGATGATGGGGAACATATAGGCGCTCCTAACTTAGATTTCATCTCACTCCGGCAATCATATACCGATGAGGTTCAAGCCGTCCTCCTCAACCCAATCGACGCTCCCAACCCTATCGCTGTCGACTCCACCGCCTCCACCGCCTCCACCGTAGCCATGAGATATATTTTGGTTTATTGTATTTTGATTATATTTTGATACTTGTCAGACTCAGTTTGAGGCTTAGATACTTGTTTGTTGTTTACATACTTTAGATTTGATATTTTGATACTTGTTTGCCTCCGTTTGAGGCTTATAGTTATTTATATACTTGATAGCTATCTATATACTTTAGATTTGATATTTTGATACTTGTTTGCCTCCATTTGAGGCTTATAGTTGTTTATATAGTTTAGTTTTGATATTTGATACTTGTTTGCCTCCATTTAAGGCTTAGATTGATGATATTTAAGTAAATCTTGTATGGTTAGTTGTACTTATATTTGTATGATGTTTTGTGGTTGTAAATTGTGATTGTAAATTATGGTTATAAATAGATTATATCGTGAGAATGTTGTTGTATACATGAATTTTGAAAATTTTGATTTTTTTTCAATTATAGGATATAACGTCAGCGACAGCTTACCCACAGGTGACACTCACTAGGCAGTCGCTGAAATTGTATCGTAATTGGCTGATGGCTTCGGTAGCACCAAATATCACGATTGCTAATAATATCACCGACGACTCTGAGCTACGGCAGATAGTTTAATTTTAATGACAACTGCCTAGGCCATCACTGATGTGTTTAAATTAGCGACAGTGCGTGCTATCGCTGATAATTACTTGGGACGGCCTCCCCCTACTGTCACAAATTATCAGAGACGCACACATGAGCAACGACTTTTTGCCACGGCGCGAGCCGTCCATGATAGTCATCACCGACGGTTCAGCAACAGCACGAGCCATTGGTGACAGCGACAAATCTAGAAGTGGAGCACCATTCAGGGCAGGAGGCTACCTGGGAGGTAGAACGAGATATGAGGGTAAACTACCCCTTTCTAGTTGAGGATTCGATAAGTCTCTAATAGCTTTTGCTAAAATTCGAGGATGAATTTTCCTTAAGGGGGGAAGATTGTAATACTCACAATTTTAATGAAAATTTTATCTCTTGTTTTAGCGGGATATTCTGGAGGCGCGTCGGAGTGGGTCGAGCAAATCATCAAAAGGTGTTGGCCGAAGGTTTTCAACCTTGGGAATAAGCTAGGTTTTGATGATAACAAATATGGAACTAATGATTTCATGGAGAATTATTTTCAGGTTCCATATCGATTAACACACGATGTCTATGATCAAAAATATCGGAGAAATTAGAAAATCGGAAGGACGTTGATCAACGCGCTCATATTCATCGGAAAGATTGAGTCTAGGTTTAGGGTGTCTAGATGCAAAGACACCTAAGGAACCAAACTAGTAATCCAAAACCTGAACCGAAGAAAGAACCCAACTGATACTAAATGAGAAAGTATAGGTACTATAGCCAAGTACCGGTACTTTGCGGTTGATCGACTGACGATCGACTGCCAAGGGTTCTAATGCCACCGAAGGCCTTCGGTAGATGACCGGTCACTTGGGCGGTCGACTGGCCATCGACCGACCACTGATCGGGCGGCGCCAACAGATAGAAAAACGCCCGTTGGGACGAGGTGTCTTGGCCTCTCTCTTCGTGGCTTATAAATACAATCCATGAGAGCCTTCCTTACCAACCCTTGAGCCTATTGAGACATCTTTTACACCCTTTAAACCTTCATTGCACCACTTCTTTTGTGAAACCCTAGTTTGATATCTCAACTCCTTGATATATAGCCTTCAAGCTTCGTCGATTCATCATTTTAAGGCATCAAGAGGACTAGGGAGTTTCTGTTGGAGCTAAGTATTTGTTGATTGATTTATTTGCTCCATTGTTTGTGTACATTATTGTTACTTACATTGTATTTGAGGTTGTGAAAACCTAGGTTGATAGCTCTTGTATGGTTGGTGATTGCCTTGGTGTTAGGGCTTAATTCCAACAGTGTAAATGTAGTTTGCTATGATTAGTTGAGTTGTTCTTAAGGTTGAGGTGGGAGAGTGCTCTCGGTAGGAAGGAGGAATACTTCCACGTGTGGAAGTGCCTTCGGTTTAATAGCGGAGATTTTCCGATGTAAATTCATCATTGTAAGGAAACTAATTAATCTAGTTAAACTAGTTTGGAAATCCTAAGTGGGGTGCTTAGGTAGTGGAGTAGACATTGGGGCCGAACCACTATAAATCTACTTGTGTTAGCATTGCATTCTTGGTCTTGTTTTATTGTCTTATTTATTGCTTCCACTTGCTATTCGAATTGGTGTATTGTCTACGTTATAAGAAATGATTAAAACCGATAAATCAAATTTAGGCAACAAGTTTAGATAACACACTATTCACCCCCCCCCCTCTAGTGTAGGCCATTTCACCACCATTTGGTATCAGAGAGCGTGGGTCGTAGATTGAGATTTTACCATCTCCTCTACATCTAGTCTTGATCTGAAAATAGCACTAGAGTTGGTAGCGTGTATACCACTTAGGTTCGGTGAGTCTAACTTTGGTCTTTGGAAGAGTAGAATATATACATTCCTAAAGACACAACATTTAGATGTGTTTAACATGGAAAAGATTCGATATATTGAACCTAAGGAAAACATGAATGCTTGGACCAAAGAACAAATTGATATGTTTTAGTTAAATGTTAAAGCTACGAATTGCATATTTTGTTCATTGGAAAATTGCATCTTTGAAAATGTCATGCATTGCACTTCCACATTTGATATTTAGGCTAGTTTAAACATGCTATATGATTATGCCAAGAACGAAGAGATTGACACTTCTAATGAAGGTAGTGATGACAATGGTCATTCACCTACCCCTAATCTTGCTTTTGATGCCCATGGCTCTTCTAGTCAAAGGAGTAGCTCCAAGAGCCGAAAAAGAAAGGTAGTGTATCATGCATGCAAGGAAAAGGGGCACGTGAAGAAAAATTGCCCTTTCATGAAGAACAAGGCAAGGAAGAGGTCAAATGCTTCCACATCAGCATCTCACTCAAGTGAAGCATCCTCTTGCAATGGCTATGAAGCTAATTCAAAAGACTCCCTCATGAATGCTAATGATGAGGTACACTTTTCTTATAGTCATGATAACAATAATGGTAGTATCAACTCATCCAGTTCTCATGACATGCTTTATGATGATGAATGTAAAAACATGTTTGCCTTGCTTGTTAAAAAAGATAAAGAAAACAAAAAATTGAAGAAAGAAAACTTAGTCTTAGATCTCACTTACATTATGTAAAATTAAAAAACGAGAAGCTAAAAATTAGTGTCTCTAATCCATGTCATGATGTTTTAAGTATTGACACTAAGGATTTGAAAAACAAAAATGACATTTTAAAGAATGAAAATAGCATGTTGAAAACACAATTGCATGATATTCATAAATCCATGAACGACTTAAAAAATAAGGTTATTTTTCTAAATAAGAAAGTTAATAATTTATCTAGTAATTCATCCTCTTAGCAAGCATGCTCATGCACATCATCATCTTTATGTCAAGCATTCTAACATTAAACCTCACGAAAAGATTAATGGTCATTGCTTTTGTTGTGGTATCTTCGGCCACACGATTTATGATTGTGCTTTTAAAAGAAATCCAAATGTTGTCATTTGTCATTTGATAAGAAAAGACACTTTGGATTCCTAGGCTAACTCACCCCCATGGACCCAAAGCCATTTGGGTACCAAAGGTTTCTTGTTCTTTTGTAAGGGGAGCTACCACACAAGGTTGAAATAATTGAACATGCTGAACATAACATGCTGAGAATTTAGGATGCTATTGATACAATTCAGCATGCTGCATTGTTGGGTATTCCTCATTTCATTGAGTCACAAACTTTATTTACAACTTTAGAGTGTCAGTTTATTATCTTGCATTGAGTTACAAACTTGGTATTCCTCATTTCATTGCCTCATTGTTTCTTTTGTTTTTACATGCAGGTAAAAAGGATGAAGTGCAAGGATCAGCATTTTGGAAAAAATTATCTTATGTATTTTTGAAACTTTGAATCTTTGAAACAATATAAATATTTGAATAGCACAATGTATTTCGAAATTACTTGTATACAATGGTTTCTTATGTGTGTGGATTTTAATGATGTGTGATTTCAAAAATTATTTTTAAGATTTCGTGTGAATTATCAAATTACTTATATGTGATTTCATGATTTAAGGATTGATCAGGTACACAATAATGAACAATTGGTAGATTATGTTGGTAATTCCAACGGATATACCAACAAAAATTATTTGTTGGTCATACCAACGCTAGCGGATATTGTTGGTATTACCTATAGATATGTATCCGTTGGTATTATCAACAAATATATATCCGTTGGTATTACCAACAGATATATTTCTGTTGGTAATATTGGCAGATATTTATCTGTTGGTAATACCAACAGAAACATATCTGTCGGTAATACCAACCAATATGTCTCCGTCGGTATTACAAACAAAATAAAATATCTGTTAGTAATACCGACAAATTAATTAAAATCTGTCGGTATTACCGAGGAGCCTTTTACCGATGGATTTTACTGATAGATACTCCGTCGGTAACAATATTACCGACGAATTTGGTCCATTGGTGATACCCTGTTTTCTTGTAGTGTTGGCAGCTCCATCCAATGGGCATTTTTTTGCCCGATGGGGACTCTCGGTCGCATGCCAGTCGATCGTCGATTGACCAACTGTTCGACCGCGGAAATCTACCGCTTTTGGGCACACTTCGATCGACCGAATTGGCTACTGCTAATTTTTGGCTTCATTCGATCGACCGACCGGTCGACCAAACCTGGGCTAAGACTATTTCTTCGAGTTTTCTTCATGCGCGCTTCGCTTCCGGGTTCCGTTACCAAGTCTTGACTTGGATAATATTACAATTTGGCTTGGGAAATATACCTAGAGACATATTACATGAATTCTATTTCTAACTCTAGATTTTCTACTCGATCTATGACGGAGCCATTTTTGTCGATTCTTGTTTTTCTCCGAACGAACTTCCCACGCATATGGTAACCTCAACCTGAGATCAAACACTTGATGAACTCATTAGAATAAGTTTGTTATCATCAAAATCAAGATGATGATCAAGGTTGAAAACCATAGGCCAACACATTGGTATTCACATGATTGTGGTATTCATTCCACATTCAGTTTGCATAGGTTGGTAGGCTTCGGAGTACGGACGTGTACTCCGGCCAAATTTTGGGGTGTGATAGATGTTCTTTAATAATAATATTAAGAAAAATGTAAGTTACACAAAAATAGTTAATGCTATTGTTAAAATCAGATATAAAGAAAAATTGCACCAATTATGATTAAATAATTTGATTAAGTTAGAAGACTAAATCTTAAAAATTCAACATGTAAATATATGCATATGAAAATTTTAATAAAATATCTATAATAATTATAATAATATATATTCTAGATTGGCAAATGTACGTTAATCCATGGTTGAACGATGATATTAGTCCCTTATGTCATTATGTGTGCATACTTTGCTTCAAAGTCTATCATTTATTGTGTTTATACAAAAATTAGATTTCATAAATTTCAACTGAAAGCCTATAAAACACGTTCCTCGTATTAAAGGCTTGTTTTGCGTTAACACGACTATTCTATATTTATATTACCCAAATAGAAGGATAATAAGTCACTGAAAATAGAAATAATCTTTTGACTAAAACACTTGATCAACATGGATGCAAGGAGCTTTTTTCTAAGACTATTCACTATTTTTTTCTTCTTATCTATGTCATTGATTTCATCTCCAATAGTAGCGACTACTGAGATCGCTTCTACATCACCACTCTCGATATGATTTCAAAAATGTTTTTCATTTTGATTTTCGATCTCTTCGGACCTTGGTGGCTTATAACGGGCCTGAGGGACCTTACGGTTCTAACCCGTAGGCTCATTGTTACATTTCGATTTTCAACCAATAGGAAGGTTTGGAGATCTTACTTTTCAAAAATTTATATTTTGAAATCTCTCGATTCATTTCGGACTCATGATAATTTACCTTGAAACGGATTTCAAACTATTTAACAAAGTGAACTCTGAAAATGATACTTGATTTTTCTCTTTGCTATTTGGTTTGGTTGCTTTCTAGTAGCTTTAGTTTCATTAAATCTACTAATGAAGTCTACTTATAAATTGAGAATGTTAATGAAAAGCTATGCTATCATGAAGAAAATTGGAAAGTAAATGAAAAGTTTGGGAAAAATTTTCTAGAATGATGTATGATTTTGTTTTTGCAAAAATCATATTATAATACTTGAATATTCATGCATTAATGATGTCTCTATACTCATGATTATTTTTGCATGATAGATCTATGAAATTTCATTAGTAGGTAAAATTTCGATACTTAGGCAATTTCATGATGCTGATATTGAATAAAATTGGACTAGGATAAAATTCCTTATTAGAGACCTCATTTTGAATAAATAATTGTAAATATGTTTAGATACACATATGACATGATTCTAGGTGTTCAAACTTGAAAATTCATATGTAGATGAACAAATTCATTACTAGATCACTTTAGAGGACTTAAACTTGAAAAAGTTTGACCCAAGTCAACAAATCGACTTGGACACTTCATTTTAAGTCCAAACTTCATAAACATGTTTAGGAATAGGTAATGATAACATGCCAGCGTTCAATTTTTCAATTTGTAAGCGTAATGAAGCATTTTCTGTCACGTCCCAAAAACCAAGTCACGCGACCGACCGGACTGGGGACAAGCACCCCGAAGCCTAGACCACATAACCACATCATGCATGTGAAATATCAACTCAGATTAACACAAACACAAATATTCAATTATAGAAGGTAGCAATCCACATACTAGACCAAATGCATAAAGCTACATAACTAAGGTTCAAGTGTTAATACTATACAAGGTTCACATGCTCGAAAACAAACTACATGACTCGACCAAGACTCGACTACACCAACGGGTTTCACAAGATCGCCACCAGAGTCTGCCGCCACCAACCGCGCCATACGTCAATGATCACTCTACAAAACAAGGCCAAGAAAAGAATAGTGAGTTCAAAAGAACTCAGTGAGTGGCCGTTCGGCCATCACCAAGCTAAACCACATGAATAAATACATTAAATAATTTAATGCTAATTCAACTGATATGAAACATAACAATGATTTGCATTAGTCATCTCGTGCGCTACATGCACCACTCGGCCCGATCCGGCCCAAATGAACCAACCTCAAAATAGTCGCCTACAACTCGTAGGTTGCTCACTAGGCTGGCCACCCTAGCGAACTCCCTGCCTCGGTCTCACTGAGCTAGGAAGGACCTTTAGTATCAGTGCCCAAAACATGGTCGGGAAAGGCCCTCTGAATAATGCCACTCGGGTCAGTCGTCGGCGTGGCTCACCAACGTATATCTCGACCATGAATCAACTCGTGTGCACTGCACACCACTCGGCCATCACATGTACATCCACAAACATGCCCACTAAGTGGACTAATTTACATATCTATAAAGAGGTGGATTACTCGAGTATATACGACATAATGTACATTTCTCAGTGCTCGCTCGGTAGCACCCGCTCGGCCACCACTCTGCCCAATTCATTATTCACCGCCATATCACCCACCGTTAACACCTCAATAGTTTACCTTACCATTTTCTATTCAATGGAATTTAACATCCGTGGCAGGTCGTCATGTAGCGAAAATGCCAACGTTCTGTCGAATAGTTTCCGCACGACGTACCTTTCCGCCACCGCCATTTCTCGTTCGAAATCTCATCCGAACTCGCAAAAATTCCCAAACAAAGTAAAGGGATGCCATATCTGCCATATCTCAAATTTCTATTTTACCCAAGCATCGCGGAAATTTCAGCCTGTAAGCCGAAATTTCAGCCCACTATAGTGTGACATTCCCTCATTTTCATCCGAGAGCATATACTCTCTCGCGAGGGTGGAAATAACCAATTAACCTGATGTTCTTTTAGGTTCAACTAATAACATCCATGACAAGCCACGAGGTGACATCCCGGACTCGCAACTCGACCAATTCAACAAGCAAGCCGTAAATTTCAGCCTACTTTACCAGTCCGGTTACAACACGTACACAATTGAACATCACTCGATATGGTACTCACAATTCATACAATATCTTGTACATAAAGATCGATATACTACACTGGCAGTTTACAGCATGTATAAAATGAATCTAGCGCGTATAGAAATAACTTCGGCATGTATATCTTACCACAACATCAATTTCAGCCTAACTTATCATACTATGAAAAATTCAGATTAAAGCGTATGATATACTCCACAAATTTTCATATGAATGTATGCTAAGTGTTCATCAAACCATGTCATCTACGCATATAATTTCAGCATTTCAGTGTACTCACAATCTCAAGAATATAAGCTAGAACATGAACATTGGACTTGCTTGGCCTACAAATTGTGTTACTATTATCGAAATGTGTATGGTGCACTTTCGGAAGTCTTCAGAATCGATCAAGATAAAGATGTCAATTGTGAGAGCACCAAATATTTTCATGCTTAATGATAAATGTGATACCATGGGAAATGGTCATCATGGATCAGCATAAACCAGCATGAACAATGATTCCTTATGAATTTTCCATTTTTCCATAATTTTTTCTTATCTTAGATGTAATTTCTTATTAACCTGCCACCTTCTTGATTTATATTGCAACAATACTTTTTTAAAAGCAGTACCATAATCAAATATCTCATGTATGTTTCTTTGACCAAACAACACGGTCTTCCAAAAGTTATGCACTTTCTTAACCCAAATAGAAAGATCAAATGTATTGACACCTGAAACATCCAAGTTCAATAGAACAATAGAAGTGCTCAAGGGCCAAAGCAGAGAAGCCCGAAAGGTCTTCACACATGCATCCGAACAACAAGAATTTCTCCATTAAACAAAGTCCAGATTGGTCACAGTAAAAATAAGAACTCCAGCACTAAATCCAACAACTAAATAAAGCCTCGAATATTTATATATACACCACACAAACCAAACAAACAATAAAACCAGTTCATCCTCACCAAGATCATTCTAATATGCGTCCCACATTCAAATAGCAAAAACAACACGCAATCAAGAAGGGGAAACAAAATGGAGGGGGAAAAATAAATAGCGGCACCAGATTTGACTTCCACTAGAGCCAAGATCGACCCTTTCTCGAGAGAGAAATCAACATACTCAAACATAAACCTTCAAAAAAATCACAGATTTTGTAAATCTATCACGAGGAAGAAACCCAATCTAACCACTCACTTGGGGAGGGAATCAAGGAGAAGAAGACGATGACGATGCCTCGCGATGACGGCAACCGGCGACGGCGAATATCTGATTACAAGGGAGTAGCGCCTCCTCCCTCTTGTCTTGGGCGACGTTTGGCTCTTCCTAGAGCAGTCCCGTCGACCAAGGCCACATATGCAATTATATTATTTTTTTGAAATTTACCTATTTGCCCCTCTTGACTTAAGTGAACCATATATCGGTCTATACTCGTCTGAATCGAGTTCCAATCGGACCCCCGGACTCGACTCGAGTCCAACTCACATCAAATCTCCAAACCAACTTAAGTAACATAATTTTACTCACGCATAAGGTTTGTATTTTAATTTGCGCCTTCCAACGATTTACTCGGCCTCCTCCTACGCACATCTCGGCTTTGCCGTGGAAGCCAAAATAAATTAGTTAAAATTTTAAATTTTAATTATTTTTTTCGCGGGCATTACATTTTCTATTTTCAATGAGTCATTCAAATTTTGTAGATCTATATTTTTCTTTTCTAAGAAATTTTTATCATTTTCTAGAAGTTCAACCTTCATTCTTGACTCATTACAAGAAAGCAAAACATCATCATTATCTTGTTCTAGCATTTTATTTTCCTTTTTAAGTGCCTACAATCTTTTTCTAACACTACTAAATTCTTCATACATATGCTCAATTTCATTTTCTAATTCTACTTGTGTAAAGATATTACCACCTATAGTAATAGTGGGTACCTCAATATCCTTCATCATGAAACAAAGGTTTGCATTCTCCCTTGAACTTTCTTCCCCACTTGAAGGTGGTGATGACTCGCTTACATCCCAAGTAGCCATTAGTGCTTTCTTCTTCATCCTTTTTCCTTTATCTGTCTTTGTGGATGATGAGGAGGTGAGCTTGGTCTTAGGACAATCGCTCTCCAAGTGTCCGGGATTGTTGCATTGGAAGCACATGATTCTATTTTTGCCCTTCTTCTTCTTGAGAGGCTTTCCCATTAGCTCCATCAACATCCGTCCGAGATGAATCATATCTTCGTGGTACTCGGATCCTTCATTCTCCGATGATGATGATGATGATGATGATGTCCTATCACCAAATGATGCTTTTAAGACAATATTCTTGCCTTTGGGGGCATCTTCCTCATCGGTCATGAGGGAACCAATGAGTTCGGTGATCTTCATGGTGCCAAGACTCTTGGCCTCCATGATAGCAACCCCCTTTGGCTCCCATGCTTTGGGAAGTGATCGAAGAAACTTCCTCACTTTTTCTTCCTCTTGTATGACCCTTCCAAGGTTAGTTAAAGCATTGACAATATTTTGAAAATGGGTATACATTTGATCTATGTTCTCATGAGTATGCATTTTAAAGAGTTCATAGTCATGCATAAGCAAATTTATTTTGGACTCTTTAACTTGGGAAGTTCCCTCATGGGTAGTTTCTAAAACTTGCCAAATATCAAAAACAGATTTACAACATGATATTCTATTGAACTCATTTATAGATAAACCATAATGTAATGCATTCACTGCTTTGGCAATTGAATTAAACAATTTAATCTCTTCTCGAGACCAATCATCCATGTTCGTGGAGGGTAGCTCATAATTAACATGAATAGTTCTCCAAGCATCTAATCCTAGGGATTGCCAGAAAATACTCATCCTAGTTTTCCAATAGGGATAATTGTTTCCATCAAAAAGAGGTGGTGCATGAGTTGAAAACCCTTGACCTAGTGTGATACTAGAATCCATAAGTGTAGGTTAGATGGTTAAACCTATTTCGACAATCTTGCTCTCATACTAATTCTTGAGTGACTACCCACACTAGAAAGGGGGGTTGAATAGTGTTGGTTTAATTTTAACTTCAATTCAATTTTTTTAAAATCAATTTCAACTTCAACCGAAACTAAGTGCAACTAAATGATATTCGTTAGCAAGTATGAAAAGCAATTATAAGCAATCAAACAAGGCAATGCAAACACAAGAGATTATAGTGGTTCGGCCAACACCGCCTACTCTACTATCTTGGCTCCCCACCATGGATTTCTAACCAACTCCTTTATAGATAATGTGTTTCCCTTTGAATACAACCGAGGACTCACTTCTCAACTCTTTGAGAATGCTTCACACCTATTCTCCTAGGCAAAACACAATTCTACAAAGGAAACCCTAAGTTATTTAACCTAGCGCACCTAACAAGCTAACAATGGAAACCTAGTTTAGTAACAAGAAAAATAACAACAAATGAGCTCTCTTGCAAAGTCTTCAAAGCCTCCAACTCGTGAAGATGTAGAGCTCGAAGTGAAGCCGGAGATGAGGCAAAAAGAATGCTTCGAGTTGATGAACGATCGTCGAAGCTTGCGCGATGAAATCCACTTGGGATGGCTCAAGAACACTCTAGGAGATCTTCAATGAATGGCTAAGAGGCTCTTAGAAGGCTGCTGAGGGGTATTTACAACCCCTCACTTGGCAGCTCCACCCAACGGGCATTTTTTTGCCCGATGGGGACTCCCGGTCACTTGTCGGTCGATCGTTGATCGACCGACTGATCGACCGCCCAAGCAACCACGGTAATCTGCCATGTTTGGGCACACTTCGGTCGACCAAATTGGCTACTGCAAATTTTTGGCTTCATTCGGTCCACCAAACCTGGGCTAAGACTATTTCTTGGAGTCTTCTTCTTGCGCGCTTCGCTTTCGGGTTCTGTTACCAAGTCTTGACTTGGATAATATTAGAATTAGGCTTGGGATATATACCTAGAGACATATTACATGAATTCTATTTATAACTCTAGATTTTCTACTCGATCTATGACGGAGACATTTTTGTCGATTCTTGTTTTTCACCGAATGAACTTCCCACGCATATCGTAACCTCAACCTGAGATCAAACACTTGATGAACTCATTAGAATAAGTTTGTTATCATCAAAATCAAGATGATGACCAAGGTTGAAAACCTTAGGCCAACACATTGGTATTCACATGATTGTGGTATTCATTCCACATTCAGTTTGCATAGGTTGGTAGGCTTCGGAGTACGGACGTGTACTCCGACCGAATTTTGGGGTGCGATAGATGTTCTTTAATAATAATATTAAGAATAATGTAAGTTACACAAAAATAGTTAATGCTATTTTTTATATCATATATAAAGAAAAACCGCACCAATTATGATTAAATAATATGATTAATTTAGAAGACTAAATCTTAAAAATTTGACATTTAAATATATGCATATGAAAACTTTAATAAAATATCTATAATAACATATATTCTAGATTGGCTAATGTATGTTAATCCAACTATTCTATATTTATATTACCCAAATAGAGGGATATTGAGTCATTGAAAATAGAAATAATCTTTTGACTAAAACACTTGATCAACATGGATGCAAGGAGCCTTTTTCTAAGTCTATTCACTATTCTTTTCTTCTTATCTATGTCACTCATTTCATCTCCAGTAGTAGCGACTTGTGAGATCGCTCCTACATCACCAACAAATTCTGATGAGTTGATTTTACAGATTCCCGATTATGAGATGGATGTCCAGAGACATTAATCCATTCTTCAGGACGAAAAAAACATAACCTGTAACGTGATGATCAATCATAGATATCAAACAGTATCAAAAAAATCTCAACAACCAATATTTATTCTACATAATTCAGAGATATCAGACAGTACCAAAAAATTTCAATTGGAAAAAATCACATAAGCAATAGTTGACTTCATTCCCTCTTAATGTAGTGAATTATTCTAAGTGAAATTTTTTCTGTGGGGCTAATAAAGAACAAGTTAAAGATAAACAAATAAAATAAATTCAATGGCCGATTCAGTAACTCCTATTTCGAAATCTCATCATATCCTACATGAAATTAAAGCTTCATAAATTATAATTAAGTAGATTATCTTGATTGGAGAGGTAGCCCCGCAAAGCCAACAAGCATGGGGCATAGGAGCTGCTCTCACCTAGCACAAAGAATATCAGCATAAATTTGAATATAACATGCAAACATAAAAAGAGAATAAATGAATGGACAATAATATTTTAAAATTTGTAGCAATATTCAAAGTTTAAGGACATACCAAAAATAAATCGTAATCAACATAAATGTCCACCTGGGTAACATTAAAAGAGATAACATACTAGATCTTTCAGAGATGTAAAAGATACGTCTTTCTAAAGAAATAAAAAATTAGGAAATTAAGAAAGTTTTGTTGAGTAGTTCAAAATAGTTAAAAACACTTCACCCAAAATGTACATACCATTGAATTCAATAGTTCGTACTTTAAAATGTAAAGGTTTTGCATTGGGTGCATCTCCAATTTCAGACTTCTCCTGCAAAAGTCATCAAGTAAAAAAAAAGAAAATGGATCAATAACAAGAATGTAACCTGCAATAAATGGCACATTGCTCCAGAATATTAGATGGAAAAGTGAACAAATACTTATGTGTGAGTAGCTGCATCAAGTAAGACCAGATGATATACAAATGATCTTCATAATTATCAAATTAGCACAATGAACATTGTCCCATAATCACAATAAGCACTCTTCAATTGAAAAAAAAAAACTACAATAAAATAGTCCATGTGTAAAGAAATATTTTGTTGCCACCCAATGATTATACATAATTCCTTGCTCGTCAGAATCAAACATATGGTTAGAGAGTTTTACTAGCTAATTGATTTAGAACTCTAATAATTGATATTAAATAAGCACCTAAAATTTTAAAATGAATGAATGAAAGAAAAAAAGAGAGAGAGAGAGAGAGAAAAAAAGTAGCCATCATGCTTTACATCGCAGTTAGTGGTATCTTCAAGAATATTAAGTAGAAAACCTACTCAACTGCAATAGAATAGTGTTGTCAGTCTCATGTTACACCTTTGGAAATAAAAAAACAAGCCAAGTAACTTAACTTCCACAACAGATAGCACTATAATAGGAGACAAATGTACCGCGAGCAATTCAAACATTGCTTTAATATCTATAAGGCACTGCCTTGTCTCTCGATACACACTTCAAAGGAAATTTAGAGGCAAAGAAAGCGGGAAGAGAAGCCCATTAACCATAACCTGAAAAGAAATAGAAAATATGAACTATTAGAATAAATTGTCTAGAGAGAACATATGTGAGTGAAACAAGTGATATAGAAAAAAGAACTTAAAATCAGATCCTAAATATGTAGATGTTCAAATTCAAAGAGAAAAGAATTAGTTATAGGAACATAAAAGGCATTAAAAACTGTAGCTGATCATTAGTCAACTCTGGAACTACATATTTATTGTTACTATCAGCACCGTAAGCATGAAATAGAATCGGACTAATAATTAGATTTTGATGAAGAGATCAACAAGTCTCCTTAGTCTCAAGCTTCCCAATTTCTATTCTCTAGAGTTAGTGTTGAGTGCTTATTCAGTTAGTGGGAAGAAGAGAACAGAGAGTGTCAGAAGGAGACTTAGAGAAGTAATAGGTTTTGTATGCCTTTTAGAAGATAAGGCCTCCAAGGAAAATCAGTGGCATACAATTTGGTTTAGATTAGTTACAATCAAAACTTAGAAGAAACAATAAATTCAGGACTAGTCAATCAAAACTTAGAAGAAACAACAAATTCAGGTTTATGGTCTGTGCATACTAGTGAAGTGCATAAGTTGCTTGTCCAAGAGGAGGATGCTAGAATACAAGACATAAATTGAGTTCGCCATGTAAAATAATTGTGACCCACTATTAAAGTTACTTCAATTATACCCTTATTTTATTAAAAAGTCTTATGCCCTTTTATTTGAGAAAGGATGCAATTTCAAATATAGGAGTGTAATTTCAAATGAGGGGTATGTGGCTTTTTAAAAGGGTGCAATAAGTGGATATGTGTCTCTTGAAGAGTTATTCCATCATTCTATAAATATCATCTTCTTTGATGGAAAGAAGATGTAAGTTTTTTGTGAAAATAAGTGAAGGCAAGAGGGTCTCTAGTTTACAAGTGAAGTTTGTGATTCCCATTAATTCCAAACATTGTGGTCTTGGATAGACTACAAAAAGTTTCTACACATGTTGGTGCTTGGACGCACGGTATCATACTATGGCCAGAGGTATATTCTTGGTGTTCTTCCACATTTAATTATTAATGTAGTATTTCCTACATTTGGTATCAGAGCATTAAAATCTTTGGTCTAGTTATTTATGAAATTTCGCATTTGGTGCTACTGCTTGTCCTGTAGCCGGAGCCACGAATCATAGCCATGATGGGTGGCATGCTTGCATGCATACAGCATTGTTGTCCATGTGTGCATATGGGGATGCTCTTCCAGTGAGGTCGACGTACTTGACGACGTGGTCGATGTCTTCTTCTCACAATCGACATTCTGGTGCAGTCTATTTGGTGGACATAAAGCCGACGGCTAATTGTCCATTAGGAGAGGCTGCTTGTGTCAACATGCACACAGAGAAGAGTCAAGGACGAGCGGCTTCAACGTAAGAGAAGATCTTCTTGTTGGCCTAAGGTTTTCAACCTTGGTCTTAATCTTGGTGTTGATGATAACAAACATGGAACTAATGAATTCATGGAGAAATATTTTTAGGTTCTAAGTCGGTTAGCGCATGACATCCCCGATCGAAAAAATTAGAAAGTATAGGTTGGGTCTCAACCTTACATATGCTTACTCACGGCCATGACTGAATAACCAATCAAATAATTTTGTTAGGATTGTTCTTCTTTCATGCAGTAGGTTGGTTGATGATGAAAATGTTTTATCATCTAAAGCTCTCAGCTAAGTCAAAGTTGGTCCTCTAAAGTTCTCAGCTTACGTCCAAGAAATCTTTACAGAGTAGTCATCAATATCCATGCTAAGTAAAAAAGAGGGGGCAATCAGCGTACTAGGAATTGTTGTCTAGATAACCAAGGAGAAAAATAAGATTGAATGATCTTATAGTCATGTCTATCATGAAATTTGGGTAAATAGCTGAAAGGTTGAGATTACACCTTTAATTGAGAAGGTCCATGCTATGCAAGCTAAATTTTAGTAGGACATCTCATTTTAGGTGTGGAATCTGTTCCGAAGATCTTGATTTCAGTTCTTTAATATCAAACACATGTTTATCTCTTTCTTGATTACTTTCTCTAATCAATAGCATCATCACAACATCCTTTAAATTGTGTTTATTTCTGTGTATCGGGAACTGTTGCTTGTTTTCTTCTATATATTCTTGATTATATAGTTTAGAGTTAGATTAAGAAAACGGAAGCAATTGAGTAACTAGGCAATAGACACAGAGGTTTATTGTGTGTGAAGAATGTGATCAGGTTTAGTTCTTAAATGTTTAAATTTATATTTATTGAGTTATGTTTTAAAGTTTAAACCTATGTTTATTGAAAAAGAAACAAAATTTAATGTTATATATTGGTCGACATCACTAATCACATTATATATGTAGATGTCGCGAGCCCCAGACTATCGTTCTAGGGCTCATCGAGCAAGACTAGCTTCGCCGCCGCCGTCCCCCGAGATAGCTGCGAACCCTACCACCACAACCACCACCACCACCACCACCACCACCACCAGCCGAGACATCAGGACCTTCAACGTCTGCAGTTCCACCACCACCACCATCGGCCTCAGAGGCTCAAAGTCATCGTAGGCCTCATGGGCCTAATCGGGGGCTTATGTACCATCATCGACCGACTAGCGTCGGCGAATATCGCTGCACGGTCTAAAGTAAGTATGAAAGTTTATTTATTATACTTGTTAATTAATTATTGCTACTTATGTTGTTATACTTGAGTTGTAGATTTGAGCAGGACGATGTTGCACGTAGTATCACTGCTATTATCAAGAGCTTCTTAGGGGAGCCGTGGCGTTCATGGACCCATGTCTTGGATCATAATCGAGATTTATTATGGTCCGAATTCGAGGTACATAGTTTATTAATTTTTGATATTGTAACTAATTATTACGTGGACTCAAATGTTATTATGTTTGTTTGATTTTATACCATGAAGTATCAAAATATTTTGATACTATAGCAAAGCCCACGCTAATATTTCTATTTAATTCAATTGTGTTTTAACTGAATCATGAACTGTAATTAAGTGGATTCTTTGTTTTCTTTTCATTCTATTTCATGTACCTTTCTACTGAGTGGTAGTGGGAACTGAGTTCCAAATAGAAGTTGACATGGTACAGAATCATTGAGGAATTTAGAGGGTTTAGAAAGCATAGGTTGATAGGGTCAATCCTGGTACACTGATAAAATTGCTTTACTGTAATTTAGCGTATGTGTTATTTTAACGTGGCTTCTTTTATCTAAAGCTTTACTATAATTTATAATGGAGCAGTACATTTCACCTTCTTGTAATGAAGGTGGCTTGCTGCTTCCCTTGTTAGGAGGGGAAGCTGTGATTGGAAAAAAAAGAGAGACAAGGAAGAACAGGGCCCATTCTAGCCAACAATTTTCTTTGGTCTACCAAACACAGAGAGGGACACCACTTGCTTTACTCTTGCCTCTTTAATCATATGCACATTGGACCCAAACTTTGAAGTTTCATTCAACTGGAAGGGGTTTCATCATTGCAGCATCCACTGCTTTATTTACCATATGCTCTTGTAGACCCACCGAGAGGATCAAGTTCATAGATGAACAGATTATGTTGGCCTTCTTACAAGTTACAAGGAATTCTCTTGATAACTAGCAATACATGCTTGTAAATATTTTATAACAATCCCTACTATATTTTTTCTTAATCCATTTCAGCAACAATCCTACTACTTCTGTTTGATATCAGTTCACAGCCCACACTAATGTGTTGTATTAGAGCTGAGAACTTTTATATATGAGAACTCTTGCCAATGTATATTTCTAGCATCTACTTTCGCTCACTACAAGAAATACTACATTTCCTGGGGGCCGCGACCCCGATTAAAACTAGCCAAGGCCCCCAATAAAACCTTTTACTGAGGGTCTCCCTGCCCCCAAATGTCATCAAGAAATCCGACCTTTACCGAAGGTTAGCGAGTGGCCCCCATAAAATATATCTTTTCTGAGGGGCCGCGGCACCCGGGAAATATATCTTTCTTGGGTCCGCGGCCCCCGGGAAAAGTATCTTTTGTCGAGAGCCGACATCCTCAGGAATGATACTACATTACGCAAAACATTAAGAAAGTCTAATTGCGAAGGAAAATAGTGAACTAACTTAAAACACTTCATTTTGTTCATTCATCTAACAATAGAACACTAGTTTCTTGAAACATGCTCAAAGATTTGAAACACCGGATGAACATAAATAAGCTAGGAAAGAATCATGAGATGCCAAGTATATTAATGTCACGTCCCGACTCAGGGTACGCGTGACCGGCCAGGGTACGAGTCAGTACCCCGAAGCTTACCCTATGCACTGACCAACAATTCATAGAACAATAACCACAGTAACATCAAGTCGAAAACAAAAGCAAGAATACCAACTTTATTAACTGTTCGAAATCAGTTTAATCAGACCATGTTCTAAATCATCACAAGTTTTAAATAATATCCAAAGGTTTTCCAAATAAAACATCTAAAAGTTTTTACAGAAATAATATAGTGCATACATGATACACCAACTCTATTAGACACGACTACGACTAACAACTGCCAGCTATGAGATTTGCACCCACGCCTGCTCTCCAGCACGCCATGCCACCAAGCCGTACCTCACTGGTCGGGCTCTACAAAACAACAATAAAGGAAACCGAGAGTTCACGAGGAACTCAGTTCTTTCGAACCTCCACTCAAAACCTCGACAATAACATATAGAAGGAATTTATATAAAATCACATCCCAGAAGTAATAAGTTTGCCAATACAGAGGAATGGATGAACCGGCCTCTCGGGCCCATATCCATGATAATAGCTTGGCCAATAATGGCCTAAAATATATATGGAAGGTTCGATTCTTCCTTCTACGTAACCCGGCCTGTCGGCCTACTCAAACCAGCCCCTACGAGTTTCTCAATTAGGAACCTTTATAATTCAGATCCGTCAAGTAGGATGGCCACTAGCTTCAAAGAACCTCCAGGTTAGGGATAGCTAGTCCCACCCACTCAGGTCTACCGTCAGCGTGGCCCACTGACGAAATCTCAAGACCCTCCACCACTCGGGTCTAACACCTAGCGGGCCCGCTGGTGTAATCTCAAGACCCTATAAACAGCTGAGTCATGTGATAGCCATTCGGCTAATGACACTTCTCAGTAGACCATCTGAACCACAACCAGAACCCGGTTGTGCAAGTTTTCCTATATTTTGTTTTCCGGGCATTGCCCATGTCTGACCCTACTCCTAGGGTCATATTGTTTCCCTAGGTAGAACCTAGTAAGTGTATCTTTAAACTAGGTTAAATGTCACCACTTGATATCTAAACCATTCTTTCAAGATTGATCGAACTTGCCGACTATAGAAGAGCACTCGGCTTACCATTGTCAACGGCAGTTACCAAATTTAATCATGAGTAACAACATCATGTGGAAACCGAATTAAAGAGGTAAATAATTCATTGATTAAACCAATAAGGAACATGCAATAAACATAGCAACAATTTAACATGATATAAGAAATTTAATGAAACCTTTCCTTGGATGCATGTACCATAACCATCATGTCCATATGGGCATTAGCAAGAACATTTCCATACTCATGAGAATGTAGATTAAAATTGCTATCAATTAACAAGATGAACAGTAAACATATAATTTAAATTGAACCTAACATTAAGTATGAAAGTGAGAATTTAGACGACATAACGTGAGATCCAGTGAATCGATTTGAATAGCCCCAAATTCCATCCCCTTTCCACGGCTCGGCCGACTCAAGTAAGGTAATAACCTGCTAGGCTGAACCCCCTAGGGGTGGTAAACATGATTGCGGCGTCAACACGAATATCGATCCAAAAGTCTAAAACATATCGAACACAAGACAATATGCGGGTTGCAAGACGAGCGAGGAAATTAGGGAAAATTTCGGCATGACCTTTCCCCTTTTTCCTCTACTCGGCCAGCCCTCAAAAATGAGAAATCAACATGTTTTAAAACACAAGATCATAGTATAAACAACAATTAAAGTTCTAACAAGAAGAAAATCGTCGATCGGCAACACTCGCGAAGGAAAACCCGATTCCAAAACTTGTAGGGCCGGCCACCCGCTTCCCATCAAAAACTACACTAACCACTCACCTTGATCGGATCACGATGAAGCCTTGATGAAGACGAGCTCCAATCTCCTTGAGCGTCGACGTGAACTTGGCGCCGATAAGTTCTCCCCTCTCTTCCTCTCTCTCCCTTTTGCTCGGGCTACGTGCTACTCTCTCCTTGAGCTGCACGGCTGTCTTGGGTGAGGGGTTTTATCTCCCCTCATCCAATGACTCATTTACCCCTCATTCACTTACTCACCCCTCTATGCGACTCCACCTAACCCGGTTCGAGTCCCGACTCTATCCGCGGACTAAACTCATACCAAACTTGAGTCAAACAATATGTTCATCCACTCAGACACTAACACTTTGATATGACATAAATAAATTTTACCTGCTATTCGAGGCGATCACCCTACTCGACCCGGCTAGCTCCTGACTCGATGGGCTGCACCATGAGAAATTTTATATTGGGAAACCCCGGGTATTACAACCTTCCCCCCTTAAGGGAAATTCGTCCTCGGATTTTGTTGGGTTACAAGGACTTACCGACTCTTCAAACAAGGAAGGATAGCGCTCTCTCATGTCCCGCTCTACCTCCCAAGTGGCCTCTTGCCCGGAGTGGTGCTCCCACCTAACTTTTACCAAGGGAATCTCCTTGGACCTCAGCTTCCTGATCTGCCTGCCAAGTATCTCCACTGGCCTCTCCTCATACGAGACCACCATGTCCACCACAACCACAATCGGCTCTATCACATGGGATTCATCCTTCACATACCTCCAGAGCATCGACACATGGAAAACTAGATGAACTCTGCTCAGACGAGGAGGCAAGGCTAGTTCGTAAGCCACCATGCCCCTTTGCTTGAGAATAGGGAAAGGCCCAATGAACCTAGGGCTCAACTTTCGTTTCTTCCCAAATCGGAGCACCCCTTTCATAAGAGAAACCTTGAGGAATACCATGTCGCCCTTAGCGAACTCCAACTCTCTGGCTTTCTTATCGGTATACATTTTCTGGCGACTCTGAGCCACCAACAACATTTCTTTTATCAACTGCACCTTCTTCACCGCCTCCTCAACCAAGTCCGGACCAACCAGGAGAGTCTCTCCTATCTCAAACCGGCCCACAAGAGACCTATACTGCCGCCCGTATAATGCCTCAAAGGGAGCCATGCAAATGCTACTGCGATAACTATTGTTGTAGGCGAACTCAATCAACTGCAGGTGTTTCTCCTAATTGCCTGCTAGGTCCAAAACACAGGCCATCAGCATATCTTCCAAGGTTTGGATGGTTCTCTCAGACTGTCCGTCTGTCTGCGGATGGAAAGCCGTGTTGAAACGCACTTAAGTGCCCAAGGCATCTTGGAAGGACTGCCAAAACCGGGCTGTGAACTGGGTACCTCGATCTGATATGATCATCACTAGGGGTACCATGGTAAGCCATAATCCTGTCTAGAAATAGTCGGGCGTACTGTTCCGCAGAAAAGGAAGACTTCAATGGAATGAAGTGCGCAATCTTGGTCAACCAGTCCACTACCACCCAAATGGAGTCAAAGTCGCCTTTTGACTTAGGCAACCCAGTCACCAGGTCCATGGTGATTTTCTCCCACTTCCACTCAAGCACTTCGAGGTTTTACAGCAGTCCCTCGAGCTTCAGATGTTCGGCCTTTACCTGCTGGCAGACCAGACATTTGGATACAAACTCTGCTACCTCTCTTTTCATGCCCTTCCACTAGTAGTGCTGCCTTAAATCTCGGTACATTTTTGTGGCCCCCGGATGCATTGTATAAGTGGAACGATGACCTCACTCCAGGACTTGTCTGTGCACCACTGCCATATCTGGCACCACAATTCGATCTTTGAACCACAGCACACCCTCTCTGTCCAATCTGAACCCATTCTCTGCATCGCCTCTCTGCTCTAAGTCCTTCGTCAGCGCACAAAAGGCGTCCTCTCCCTGCGCGGCACGCAACATACCCACCAGTGTAGATTGTACCCGCAGGTGTGCCACCAGGGCAACTAAAGCTAACACTGTCAAGGTTGTACCCCCATCCAGGCACAACTCCAGCTCTCGAGGTAAAGGCCTCTGCTTGATTTCCAGATGAGCCAAACTGCCCATGGATTTTCTGCTTAGAGTGTCTGCTACCACATTGGCTTTCCCCGGGTGGTACATAATGGTGCAGTCATAATCTTTTAGGAGCTCCAGCCACCTCCTCTGCCCGAGGTTCAACTCCTTTTGGGTAAGCAAGTACTACTCTTGTGATCCGTATAGATCTCGCAAGTCTCCCCGTACAGATAGTGCTGCCAGAACTTCAGTGCAAAAACCACTGCCGCTAGCTCTAGGTCATGCGTCGGATAGTTCTTTTCATAATCCTTCAGTTGACGGGACGCATAAGCTATGACTCTACCAAACTGCATCAAAACGCAGCCTAGGCCAACCCGAGAGGCATCACAGTAAACCACAAACCCTCCTGAGCCGGAAGGTACGGCCAATACGGGTGCCGACGTCAAACATTCCTTGAGCTTCTGAAAGCTTGACTCACACTTGCCATCCCAATCAAATTTGACCTTTTTCTGGGTCAACCGAGTCAAAGGCGCTGCAATCCTGGAGATCTTCTCTACGAACTTTTGATAGTACCCGGCCAACCCAAGAAAACTACAGACCTCAGTTACGTTGGTTGGTCGCCTCAAGTTCTGCACCACCTCCACCTTTGCAGGGTAAACCCTTATCCCTTCCTTGGACACCACATGGCCCAAGAACCCCACACTTTCCAACTAGAATTTACACTTGGAGAATTTAGCAAATAACCGGTTCTCTCTAAGGGTTTCCAGGATCATCCTCAAGTGTTCGGAGTGTTCCTCCTCACTCTTGGAGTATACCAAGATGTCGTCAATGAAGACAATCACAAAACCATCTAGGTACTCCTTGAATACCCTGTTCATCATGTCGATGAAGGCAGCAAGTGCATTGGTCAGGCCAAAAGACATCATTAGGAACTCGTAGTGTCCATAGCGAGTCCTGAAGGCAGTTATAGGTACATCGCAGTCTCGGATTCTCAGCCGGTGGTATCCGGACCTTAAGTCTATCTTCGAAAACCATCGTGCACCCTGCAGTTGGACAAATAAATCGTCTATCCTCAACAATGGGTAATGAGTCTTGACTGTCACCTTGCTCAGCTGCCTATAGTCGATGCACATGCACATCGACCCATCCTTCTTCTTCACGAAGAGTACCGGGGCACCCCACGGTGAGACACTCGGCCAGATGAAACCTAGGTCCAACATCTCCTGCAGTTGCACTTTCAGCTCCCTGAGTTTGGCTGGCGCCATCCTATAGGGTGGGATGGAGATCGACTTTACCCTTGGCTGCAGATTAATGTACAATTCCACTTCCCTCTTGGGCGGCAATACCGGTAGCTCCTCGGGAAATACATCGGGGAACTCGCACACTACCTGAGTACCACTGATATCCCCTGCCGCATCTCCCTATTCCTCTGCCACATATACAAAGGCTATAAAGGATTGGCACCCCCCCTGAAGTAGTTTACTAGCCTTAAGGGTTGAGATGACCCCAATCGGCTCGCTTCTTTCCTCTCCTTATAAGGTGAACTGTGGCAACCCGAGCTTGTTGAACATGACTGTCTTAGCCCTATACTCTAGCAACGCAAAGTGCTCTGCCAGCCAATCCATGCCGAGAAAGACATCAAGTTCAAGCGTGGGCAGGAGTGTCAAATCTGCCCCCAACGCATGGCCGCAGATGATCACTTCGTAGACTTGAAAAATTGATTTGGCTAAGATTGCCAAGCCCGTAGGCGTTGATACTAGAAATGGCCCATCGAGTAAAGAAGGTGCTGCAGGTAACTCAGCCGCAAATTTGGCAGACACAAATTTGGCAGCCGCAAGAATGGTGAGTTCAAAAGAACTTAGTGAGTGGTCGTTCGGCCACCCTACAACTCGCAGGTTGCTCACTAGGCTGGCCACCCTAGCGAACTCCCTGCCTCGGGCTCACTGAGCTAGGAAGGACCTCTAGTATCAGTGCCCAAAACTCGATCGGGAAAGGCCCTCCGAATAATGCCACTCGGGTCAGTCGTTGGCGTGGCTCACCGACGTATATCTCGACCCTGAATCAACTCGTGCGCACTGAACACCACTCGGCCATCACATGTACATCCACAAACATGCCCACTAAGTGGACTAATTTACATATCTATAAAGAGGTGGATTACTCGAGTAGATACGACATAATGTACATTTCTCAGTGCTCGCTCAGTAGCACCCGCTCGGCCACCACTCTGCCCAATTCATTATTCACAGCCATATCACCCAACGTTAACACCTCAATAGTTTACCTTACCATTTTCTATTCAATGGAATTTAACATCCGTGGCAGGTCGTCATGTAGCGAAAATGCCAACATACTGTCGAATAGTTTCCGCACGACGTACCTTTCCGCCACCGCCATTTCTCGTTCGAAATATCATCCGAACTCGCAAAAATTCCCAAACAAAGTAAAGGGATGCTATATCTGCCATATCTCAAATTTCTATTTTACGCAAGCATCGTGCAAATTTTAGCCCAGTATAGTGTGACTTTCCTTCATTTTCATCCGAGAGCTTATACTCTCTCGCGAGGGTGGAAATAACCAACTAACCTGATGTTCTTTTAGGTTCAGCTAATAACATCCACGACAAGCCACAAGGTGACATCCCGGACTCGCAACTCGACCAATTCAACAAGCAAGCCATAAATTTCAGCCTACTTAACCAGTCCGGTTACAACACGTACACAATTGAACATCACTCGATATGGTACTCACAATTCATACAATATCTTGTACATAAAGATTGATATACTACACTGGCAGTTTACAACATGTATAAAATGAATCTAGCGCGTATAGAAATAACTTCAGCATGTATATCTTACCACAACATCAATTTCAGCCTAACTTATCATACTATGAAAAATTCAGATTAAAGCGTATGATATACTCCACAAATTTTCATATGAATGTATGCTAAGTGTTCATCAAACCATGTCATCTACGCATATAATTTCAGCATTTCAGTGTGCTCACAATCTCAAGAATATAAGCCAGAACATGAACATTGGACTTGCTTGGCCTACAAATTGTGTTACTATTATCAAAATGTGTATGTTGTACATTTGGAAGTCTTCATAATCGATCAAGATAAAGATGTCAATTGTGAGAGCACCAAATATTTTCATGCTTAATGATAAATGTGATACCATGGGAAATGGTCATCATGGATCAGCATAAACAAGCATGAACAATGATTCCTTATGAATTTTCCATTTTTCCATAATTTTTTTTATCTTGGATGTAATTTCTTATTAACCTACCACCTTCTTGATTTATATTGCAACAATACTTTTTTAAAAGTAGTACCATAATCAAATATCTCATGTATGTTTCTTTGACCAAACAACACGGTCTTCCAAAAGTTATGCACTTTCTTAACCCAAACAACACGATCAAATGTATTGACACCTGAAACATCCAAGTTCAATAGAACAATAGAAGTGCTCAAGGGCCAAAGCAGAGAAGCCCGGAAGGGTTTCACACATGCATCCGAACAACACGAATTTCTCCATTAAACAAAGTCCAGATTGGTCACAGTAAAAATAAGAACTCCAGCACTAAATGCGACAACTAAATAAAGCCCCCAATATTTATATATACACCACACAAACCAAACAAACAACAAAACCAGTTCATCCTCGCCAAGATCATTCTAATATGCGTCCCACATTCAAATAGCAAAAACGACAAGCAATCAAAAAGGGGAAACAAAATGGAGGGGGAAAATAAATAGCGGCACCTGATTTGACTTCCACTAGAGCCAAGATCGACCCTTTCCCGAGAGAGAAATCAACATACTAAAACATAAACCCTCAAAAAAATCGCAGATTCTATAAATCTATCACGAGGAAGAAACCCAATCTAACCACTCACTTGGAGAGGGAATCAAGGAGAAGAAGACGATGACGACGCCTCGCGATGACGGCAACTGGCGACGGCGAAGATCCGATCACAAGGGAGTAGCGCCTCCTCCCTCTTGTCTTGGGCGACGTTAGGATCTTCCTAGAGCAGTCCCGTCGACCAAGGCCACATATGCAATTATATTATTTTTTTGAAATTTACCTATTTGCCCCTCTTGACTTAAGTGAACCATATATTGGTCTATACTCGTCCAAATCGAGTTCCAATCGGACCCCCGGACTCGACTCGAGTCCAACTTACATCAAATCTCCAAACCAACTTAAGTAACATAATTTTACTCGCGCATAAGGTTTGTATTTTAATTTGCGCCTTCCAACGATTTACTCGGCCTCCTCCGACGCACATCTCGGATTTGCCGTGGAAGCCAAAATAAATTAGTTAAAATTTTAAATATTAATTATTTTTTTCGCGGGCATTACATTTTCTATTTTCAATGAGTCATTCAAATTTAGTAGATCTATATTTTTCTTTTCTAAGGAATTTTTATCATTTTCTAGAAGTTCAACCTTCATTCTTGACTCATTACAAGAAAGCAAAAATCATTATTATCTTGTTCTAGCATTTTATTTTCCTTTTTAAGTGCCTAGAATCTTTTTCTAACACTACTAAATTATTCATACATATGCTCAATTTCATTTTCTAATTCTACTTGTGTAAAGATATTACCACCTATAGTAATAGTGGGTACCTCATTATCCTTCATCATGAAACAAAGGTTTGCATTCTCCCTTGAGCTTTCTTCCCCACTTGAAGGTGGTGATGACTCGCTTACATCGCAAGTAGCCATTAGTGCTTTCTTCTTCATCCTTTTTCTTTTATCTGTCTTTGAGGATGATGAGGAGGTGAGCTTGGTCTTAGGACAATCGCCCTCCAAGTGTCCGGGCTTGTTGCATTGGAAGCACATGATTCTATTTTTGCCCTTCTTCTTTTTGAGAGGCTTTCCCATTAGCTCCATAAACATCCGTCCGAGATGAATCATATCTTCGTGGTACTCGGATCCTTTATTCTCCGATGATGATGATATCCTATCACCAAATGATGCTTTTAAGGCAATATTCTTGCCTTTGGGGGCATCTTCCTCATCGGTCATGAGGGAACCAATGAGTTCGGTGATATTCATGGTGCCAAGATTCGTGGCCTCCATGATAGCAACCCCCTTTGGCTCCCATGCTTTGGGAAGTGATCGAAGAAACTTCCTCACTTTTTCTTATTCTTTTATGACCCTTCCAAGGTTAGTTAAAGCTTTTGAAATGGGCATACATTTGATCTATGTTCTCATGAGTATGCATTTTAAAGAGTTCATAGTCATGCATAAGCAAATTTATTTTGGACTCTTTAACTTGGGAAGTTCCCTCATGGGTAATTTCTAAAACTTGCCAAATATCAAAAATAGATTTACAACATGATATTCTATTGAACTCATTTATAGATAAATCATAATGTAATGCATTCACTGCTTTGGCAATTGAATTAAACAATTTAATCTCTTCTCGAGACCAATCATCCATGTTCTTGGAGGGTAGCTCATAATTAACATGAATAGTTCTCCAAGCATCTAATCCTAGGGATTGCCAGAAAATACTCATCCTAGTTTTTCAATAGGGATAATTGTTTCCATCAAAAAGAGGTGGAGCATGAGTTGAAAACCCTTGACCTAGTGTGATACTAGAATCCATAAGTCTAGGTTACATGGTTAGACCTATTTCGACAATCTTGCTCTCATACTAATTGTTGAGTGAATACCCACACTAGAAAGGAGGGTTGAATAGTGTTGGTTTAATTTTAACTTTAATTCAATTTTTTTTAAATCAATTTCAACTTCAACCAAAACTAAGTGCAACTAAATGATATTCGTTAGCAAGTATGAAAAGCAATTATAAGCAATCAAACAAGGCAATGCAAACACAATAGATTATAGTGGTTCGGCCAACACCGCCTACTCTACTATCTTGGCTCCCCACAATGGATTTCTAACCAACTCCTTTATAGATAAATTGTTTCCCTTTGAATACAACCGAGGACTCGCTTCTCAACTCTTTGAGAATGCTTCACACCTATTCTCCTAGGCAAAACACAATTCTACAAAGGAAACCCTAAGTCATTTAACCTAGCACACCTAGCAAGCTAGCAATGGAAACCTAGTTTAGTAACAAGAAAAATAACAACAAATTAGCTAATAATTAAACCACACAAGTGAGCTCTCTTGCAAAGTCTTCAAAGCCTCCAACTCGTGAAGATGTAGAGCTCGAAGTGAAGCCGGAGATGAGGCAAAAAGAATGCTTCGAGTTGATGAACGATTGTCGAAGCTTGCGCGATGAAATCCACTTGGGATGGCTCAAGAACACTCTAGGAGATCTTCAATGAATGGCTAAGAGGCTCTTAGAAGGCTGCTAAGGGGTATCTATAACCCCTCACTTGGCAGCTCCACCCAACGGGCATTTTTTTGCCCGATGGGGACTCCCGGTCACTTGTCGGTCGATCGTCGATCGACTGATTGATCGACCGCCCAAGCAACCACGGTAATCTGCCACGTTTGGGCACACTTCGGTCGACCAAATTGTCTACTGCCAATTTTTGGCTTCATTTGGTCCACCAAACCTGGGCTAAGTCTATTTCTTGGAGTTTTCTTCTTGCACGCTTCGCTTCCGAGTTATATTACCAAGTCTTGACTTGGATAATATTAGAATTAGGCTTGGGATATATACCTAGAGACATGTTACATGAATTATATTTCTAACTCTAGATTTTCTACTCGATCTATGACGGAGACATTTTTGTCGATTCTTGTTTTTCACCGAATGAACTTCCCACGCATATCGTAACCTCAACCTGAGATCAAACACTTGATGAACTCATTAGAATAAGTTTGTTATCATCAAAAGCAAGATGATGACCAAGGTTGAAAACCTTAGGCCAACACATTGGTATTCACATGATTGTGGTATTCATTCTGCATTCAGTTTGCATAGGTTGGTAGGCTTCAAAGTACGGACGTGTACTCCGGCCGAATTTTGGGGTGTGATAGATGTTCTTTAATAATAACATTATGTGGTTTGTTCTTTCATGGAATACAAAATTTGCTATTATGTGCATAACACTCATGTTATCAGAGTATAAAGTCATTGGATTCTTCACCACAATATTGATTTCATTCAACAATCTGATGACCCAAATTATCTCAGCAGTTGCACCAAACAAAGCTCTTGATCCACTTTCTGCACTTGACCTACAAAGTGTGCTTTGTTTTTTGCACTTCCAGATAACTAATGTTGTAGCAAACTTCACCAAATAACTAGATACTTATCTGCAAGTCATTCCACAACTTCCCCAATTAGCATCACTATATCCTGTCACCGAATAAGGATTATCTACAGGGTAAAAGAGGCCCAAACCATGTTCATTTTTCAAATATTTTAATATCCTTATTGCTGCCATGAAATGTAATACCCGCAAAATTTATTAAATTTTGTGTATTGCCTTCAGCGGGATGAGCGCGACGCATAACGACACGTGCAGAGTTAATCACACTTGGGTGCGAATTGAGGTGAGACCCTTGCTCAATCTAAATTACTTAAATTAGAATTAATTTTGTGTCAAATCTGAGTTAGGCTTGAGCCGTGTACGAGGGTGCGATCGGAGCTCGAATCCGACTCGTTTTGAGCAAGTTCGATCGAGTTAAGTGATGAGGGGCAAATTGGTAATTTGTGCAAAAGATAAATAATTAGAGTCACCTGAGGTGTACGGCTCCAAGGAAGAGACGCATGCTACCCAAGGAGATGAGAGGGCGAGGGATGATCCAGAGAAGAAATCGGCCGGAGATCGGAGCCTTGCCGGATAGGATTCGACGTGGGACTTCTTCATCATCTTCCTTGTCCTTAATCCAATTCTAGGTTAATTTTGGATATGTGTTAGTGCAAATTTCTGAACCTAGGTGCAGTAGTTTTCTTTGGATAGGAAAGAAATAAATGAGTGGAAATTTATCTATACATATAATATTGTTTATTGCGGAAATTTCCGGCTGTAGTGTACGGTGTTAAGGCTGAAATTTTATATGAAACGATGCTGAAATTACCAAGTTATGTGATGCTGAAACTGATATATATAAATGTGCAAAAATTTCATTGAATTGGGATGCTGAAATCATTTCCTATGTATGCTGAATATGGTAGTTCAAAGATAGAATGTTTTTCCATATTCTAGAAATTCATGCTGATTTCCTGAAAATCTATCAAGTACATGCTGAGATTGATTTTGTTGTTGGGATGCGAGTTTGCTGTGTAAAATATCGATGTAACCTATCGAACTTCCTGTAAGCTAGGGTTTAGGAATCTATAAATTATTTTAATGACCTGAACAGTAGAGGCTTATTGAAGAGAAAGGCTCCAAAGAACTCCTCCTCCTATCCATTGGTGGCCAGCCATCTACATCTTCCTTCCCCAATTTTCGCGAACCCAAATTGAAGGTGTTCTCTTCTTGGGTGTGCCGCATTAATCTTCATCTTCTTGGAGGAGTCCAAGAGAACAACATGGTATCTTCACCTCTTCCCTTTCGTTACGGTGTTTTCTCATCCTCACTCCTTCCCTCGTTGGTGTTTGGTTCTTGGTGGTAGGGCAGACCTTGCCTTGGTGGATTTAGAGATTGAGAAAGTTTCTCCGTTGAGCCACAACGAGCCCTATTATTGCGAGGTGCTTGGTGTGGACTATCGTTGGAGGAAGTGCACATGTGAGTCTCAAGATGGGGACAGGATCAGCTATACCAACCGCGGTTTGAGGTATATATTCTCCATCTTCTCTGATGTTGAATTCTTTAATATTGCTAAAGTAGATCGCTATTTTTGGGATAGTTTGATTTTTTTAAATTGCTATTTCCACTTCATTTTTGAATCCCATCACAACAGTGGTATTAGAGCCACCTTTAGCAAATTTTTGGAATTTTTTATTTTGTGTTTTGTTCACGTTTACGAACCATTCGCTCCCTAAACGTTATGCTGTCCGATTTTGGTTTCCAAGGGTTTTTGAGTCATTTTCTTGGCTCCACGGTTCATGTGATGAATCAAGGTGGAATCCTACTATCCATATTGATTTTGGAAAGAATTTAAACGAAAAGATTCTGTGGGTTCATGGTTGAACAGACCCGAGAACTAAAAAATTCAAGATGTGTTGTTTGAACCGTTTTGGGTGGAAACGTGATCGGATTTGTGCGATTTTGGATTCTATTTTTTCCTTTCTTTTTCATATATGATGTGATGCATGAAAAGATGATTATGGATGAGCCCAATGTGGATGTGACTGTGTGTAAAATGTGGTTGTGTTGATTGCATGTAAATTTATAAAATTCCAGCATTGTAAATTTTAAATAGTTCTTGCGTACCCCTACCTCCCAATTGAGAATTCTGATTGTAATCCTCTACACCCTCTCATTAAACCTTTGCCCAAGGATTTTTTGGGGTCTTCTTCTTTTAGTTTTGTAAAATTAGAAGTTTAGGGGCAGATTCACAACGAGCACGCTTGCTGCTATGTTTTGGTGCGCGCACGGAGAGGAGGTGTTCGGTGCCTTGTGGATGACGGCTTGAACCCCGGGAAGGCACTGATGGAACTGGCAACCTAGAAGGTGATTTTGAGCAGCGCCTTGGCGAGACAGAGCTCCCTAAAAACCCTAGGATGATGGCCTTGGTTCACCCGGCGGCTCGGGTGGAACCCTTAGAACATCCACAATTATCCTTATTTACTTTATGATTTTATTTATTGCTTTTCCTTCAATTATTGATAGCTTAGATAATTATAATTGCATGAAGAAACCCTCCAATAATATTGAGTCCGAATAGCTAAGATATTAAGGATATCGGTCACGCCTTCCATCGTTATGAGGGACAAGTGTGTCTATTGTCACAACGGGTTTGTTGTGCACACACAAGGCCATTTGTGCTAATAGACACGTTGCTCCTCATATGGCACATATCCCTTTTGTGTCTCTGCTACCGGCTTGAACATGACTTACCTTGTTGAGCTACATGCAAGGAAGTCTATCAATGAGGGCTTGCCACTTCCAAACCGGAGGATATTATGGAATCGCGAAAATTAGTGGGATACATGATTAATTAAAAGACCTCAATAAACATGCATGTAAAATATTTGCTCATTCAAGTCTTTATTTTCTTTGTAGCATATCATGTCACATTTACTATCGTTAGATTGCTTCATCGATTAACATAAATTAACTAGACCAAATTACGTCGATTGGATGCGAAATTTGACGATCATCCTCATTTATGAGATTTTGTCTCACATTATTGATGCTCCGGGACCGATGTCACCCCTTGGGTAAGGCGATTACAGCGAATAAGAGAGAACAACTTATGAGAAGCTGCAAGAAATTTGGAGTGAAGATAACACCACTGTTCAATACACAATGCTGGCATCCATGTCTAATGAGTTGCAAAAGTAGTATGAACATTTGGATACCCAAGCTATCCACGATCACCTCAAGTTGTTTTTATGGTGAGCATATGAGGACAGCTAGGTACAAGCTATCTAAACAACTCTTCCGTCCAAAATGGAGGATAACACTCATGTTAAGACCCATATCCTCAAACTAATCTATTTGATTGAGTAGTTAGAGAGGTTGGGGTTCTCCATGGACTGGGAACTAAGTCAGGACTTAGTACTCTAATCCCTCCCGGATTCATTTTCACAGTTTGTTAATAACTTCCACATAAACAAGCAAGACGTCTCGCTTCTCGAGCTCCTTAATATGCTGAATACTGCTGAGTCACACCTTATAAAGAGTAAGGACATAATTTTGTTAGTGGGAGATGCCTCTAAGGAAAAGTTATACTATGTTAAGAACAAAGTGAAAAAGAAACCCAAGAGAAATATTTAAACAAGGTTGTGAAAAGTTCTTTAAAAGGCAATAGTTGTCGCATGAACCATTCTGATGATTGTATCCGACTGGACACATCTCAATTGGTTTAATGGTTTTGAATATTAATGATAAATATTTAAAAAATGCACAAAGATAAAACTAACCTCACCTCCTTCTGGTTTTTATGACTTTGGGCATTTCTGAACTGCAGTAAGAACTAGAGAAGTGTGTCTCAAGGATATTCTGATCGAGTCTTTGTTCACCAGAATTGGCTCGCTGAGTTGATTAGAGTTGGGCAACATAGGTGTATGCAGGCCGATAACAACTCAAGCCAGAAAAGGACACTCCTATGATATGATTAGGCGCGGGTACGTCCACCTGTCTGGACACAAACCTGATACATTTGAATCATTTAAGGAGTATGAAGGTGAACTTAAAGAAACAAATTGAAAAAAGTATTATAGACCTTCAATTGGATCGAGGCAGAGAATACTTATCCACTAGGTTTGTGAATTATCTCGAAGACAATAAGATTGTCTCTTTATGGACCCCTAACACAGTGGTGTGTCTGAAAGGGGGAATCACACCTTATTGGATATGATGTGATCCATACGTAGCTTCCAATCTATTTTCAAGGGATAAGCTATTATAGCGGCCATAATTTTGTTTGTCTCACATACACCATATAAAATATGGAATATCAAGAAACTAAATCTGAGACCTCTCATGATTTGGGGTTGCCTAGTGTATGACAAACTTGACCAGGTGCAAATGTTGAGGCATACCCTAAAAAGTGTTTTGGATATCAAGTTCTCCAAACTGAACAAAAGAAGTTTTGTTATCACTGTTTGAGAAAAGGAGTTTGTCGAGGAAACTGAGAGTGGAAGATATTTTGAACTTGGTAAAGTTCAGCAACGACGGATAAAATCGCAACAACTAGTGGAAAGTTCACAGGTTAAACCAATCCATGTAATCAATACTTCCCAACACTCTTCTACAAGACTACGTAGACTGCCTGAGTGATGATATCTAGCCATAGGTTATGACCTAGATTCAGGCAATCCGCGATCTCTTAATGGTCAAATGTCTTGACACTATGCGGTGGCATTATGCAAATCCAAACTGGACACAAACCAAGTACGAACTTTGGTTGACCGGCTTAAAAAGAATAACTCCTATCGGGTGCAGGTGGATCTTTAGGAAAGATCTGAGCAGTTGGCAAGGTGTGGACCTATAAGACCAAACTAGCTGTGAATGAGATCAAACCCAGACAATAGGTTGTCTGCAATAAAACATTCTCACTAGTTCCAATGCTCAAGTCCATCAGGATATTTCTAGCAATCAGTGCGTACTATGAATACGAGATCTGGCTAGAGGGTGTCTAAACTGTGTTCTTCCATTATAAAGAAGTCTATATGATATAGCCAGAGGAGTTTGTATCCTCGGTTGGATCGAGTAAGGTATGCGATGTTGGACCGAGTAAGGTATGTGAGCTGCAGAGGTCCATTTATGGACTATGGCTAGTATCAAAGAGTTGAAACATCTATTTGGATGAGATAGTCAAAAGGGTTTTGATTTTATCAAAAATGTGGATGAACCTTGTGTAGACAATGTGTTTAGTGGGAGTGTAGTCATATTGAATGACATACATGTGGGAAAAGCGTTCTCATGTTCCAATTATTTCCCATATTGATTCTCTATGGTACATTTGGGAAAAGCCTGCTATATGCTTGACATTAGGATCTATGTGGATAGGTTTGAAAAGGATACCTGGTTACCCCAGTCCATGTATGTTGATACAATGCTGAAAGAGTTTTAGCATCAAAGGCAGTAAAAGAGGTTACTTGTCTAATTGCATTAGTCTTTCTAAGATGATGTCTGCTAAGACACCTGAGGAGAGAGAAAAGATGAGACATATCTATTATGCTTCGACAGTGGGATCCATCATACGATGCTTTGCACTTAGCTTGTTATTGCTTATACCTTAGAGGTATCTAGTAGATTTCGAGCAAAACCATGGAGAATAACATTGAAAAGCAATGGAGAACTCTCTCAAGTACTTAAGAAGGATGAGAGACATTTTATACGACAATGAAACCATATGATGGTATAAGGATACCTTTAATGGTGGTGCAATAAGAAGGGAAGTGTTCCTAGCTGGGTATCGTAACCGGTAAGGTGACTAAGGCTTTATGCTTTGCTACTTACTCTGCTGCTTATGATAGCATCAGATATAGGAGTTTTTCATTCAATGGGAGTTGTTCCTGAGGTTGCTAGTTCCGCAATGGTATTGTGTGACAATACTAGGAGTGTTGCTCAAAGTTAAGGAACTAAGATCCCATGAAGATCATTGCTTTTCTTAAAAGGTGGTATCACCTCATCGTTGGAAAGAGGTGATGACTGAAAGACATTAATGTAGATTAAACTTATTACCACGACAGCAAATTCGATCGCCACTGAAATTTGGTATACAGATACTAGGATGATTGGCTAAAGTGCATGTGGGAGATTCAAAGGAATAGTGCCCTTGATCCAATCACATGTCGATGTGTTTAGGGACTATTCAAGGGTAATCAACTTAATGAGGCAACTTTTTGATCATATGTTGCATCTTTATTCATAAGTATTGTGATGAACCCCGTGATGAGATTATGCCAGTGAGACTTGGAATCCAGATGCCCATGTTCTAAATGTTTCTAGCCATAGGATCACCAATTAGGGGATCGGTGATTTCGGATAAATAGTGCACTTGGTACATGCCCTACACGATAGGGGTAGCTGATCTCACAGTTACCTATGAGCTGTCCTTAATGTAGTGCAGGTGCTCATTAGGGAATGATTTCACTTAACAAACTTGCACGAGGAACACAAAATGGAATCCATACATGAGTTTCAATAGGATGTTCCTCGTGTGATAGTAGGTGCAAGCAGTCCTTGGACCTAAGGTTGTCATGGTTACCTCGTGAGTGATGACCCATTGCTTTGGTTCTATCCCTACGTGGCCCTAAGTGTCATGTGCCGGGAATTATTGGGCATGGGGAAGCATTCATGGAGGTTGGTGAGCAACCAACATGGAATCAGTTACACCTAATGAGAGATAATGTCCTATCTGTCCCTGCAAGTGTTGACTCGGGAATCTCTGGCCAGAGTAGATATGAAAGTCAGGAAGATGTTTTTGACATTTCATAATTGAGACGACATCTTGGCGGGTGAAATACATATGAATCAGTATTAGGGTTTGACACTTCTTCAATACCCCAATCGCATTCAGGACATTGTAATTGAGTGACTAAGTTGCACGGTAACTAATCACCAAAGGGCGTTCGATCCCTATAGATTGAACCTCACACTTTCCTGGTAGTCAGACACATTGCTAGACAACAATCTTGACTTGTGAGTGGAGTCTCTCACGACCACACTAAAGGGGTTTAGTGGTGGCTTGTGAGATTCGAATAGAAGTCGTTCTATCGGATCTGACTCTCCATTATGCACAACTCACTACTGGCTTAGTCTGGGGCCCAATGGGTCACACACGACAGGTTAACCTTGTGACGAACCTTATGAGATAAAGTCCGAATGCGGCCCTATATGTCTACTAGCATGGACATGCTGCAACTCAATTACGAATCTCGTTTACGGAGATGATAGGAAAGATGTTTCCTATAGGAACGAATGCACGAGGAAGGAGTTTCTCAGTAACCCTAAATTGTAGGGATTGGCACATGATAATATTTTATGTAGTTTATTAAATTTAATTATGAATTAATTATTTAATCAACTACTTGATCGAGAATGTATTTAATTATGAACTTAATATAATTTGATTTTGAATCAAATATACATGGTAGGAAAATTAGTTTCTAACCATCAGCCTGACTAATTAATTGGGGATTAATTTATTTGGATAAATCCTAATTAATAAGAATTTGATTTATGGAGATAACTCATAAAATTAATAGATATATGATTTATGAGGATAAATCATAATTCTATTAATTAATAGAAAATCGAATTATTTAGATAAACCTCTTTCATATTGTTTAGGGGAGCGGTTTATTTAGTTAATTATCATTCTTGTTTATAGGCTCTTAATTTATAAAGATAAATTAAAGTTTATATTTAATTAGATTTAATTAATTTGTAACTAATTATAAAGCCAATAAAATATAAATTATTTTTTGAGGCAAATCCCATACTCTTGTAGTCCCCCCCCCCCCTTCTATATATAGTGGTCGAACACCCAATAGGGAGGGGTTGGTTAATTAGTTCTTCATCTTCTTGGAGAAGATTAAGGACTTCATTCTTTAGAGGCTTCTTGAAGAGAAAGGCTCCAAATAACTCCTCCTCCTCCCCATTGGGGGCCGACCATCTACATCTTCCTTCCCAGGTTTTTGTGAAGCCAAATTGAAGGTGTTCTCTTCTTGGGTGTGCCATAGTCTTCATTTTCTTGGAGGATTTCAAGAGGATAACGAGATATCTTTACCTCTTCTCTTTTATTTCAGTATTTTGTCATCCTCTCTCCTTCCCTCTTTGGTGCCCGGTTCTTGGTGGAAGGGCTGACATTGCCTTGGTGGATTTTGGGATTGAGAAAGCTTCTCCGTTGAGACAAAATGGGCCCCGGTGTTCGCTGCCCCTATTGTTGCGAGGTACTTGGTTGTAATATCCTAGATATTAAATCTAATTTTCATTTATTGTGTGTGTGTGCCATCTTAGCGGACTAGTTCGAGGTCGAGCCGAGTCAACTCATGGTCCGGTGCGAGCTTGCGAGCTCGGATAAGTAGAAATATGTCTTATAGAAATTTTTGCTTGCGTAGATAATTTTTTTTAATTTTGTATGCATGATTGTTTAATTATGTCGTATATGGATGTGTATGTGTTGGGTGTTTACATGGAGCTTGGGATTAATTTAGGTTTAATTAAGCTTAGTGGGTTAGCGGGTCGAGAAGTTAGTGAGTAAAGGATCCGGGTTGAGGCGGATGCGGATTGAAAGAGGTGGGAAGAGTTATAAATCCCCCCTTAGGGCTTGCGGCTCCCTATTGGAGTCGCACAAGCTAATTGAGGAAAAGAGAGGAGCCACCAACCGCCCCTCCCTTCCTCTCTCTTGGAGCCGCCAAGCCTAGCCGCCTGGAGCCAGCCGCCGAGTTCTTCCCTTCTCCTTCCTTTCCTCCTTCCTTCCCTTTGGAGCCGAGCCAAGAGGAGCCGCCGAGCCCGCCCCTCTTTTCCCTCTCTTCCTCTTTCTTCAAGCCAACGGCTTGAGGAGGAGCCGTCACCCCCTCTTCCCCTTCTTAAGTCGAGCCGCCATCTTTTGAAGCCAATTTCGAGGGCCGTCATCCGGTATTTCTCCTCTCATCATCCTTCCTATTCGGGTGAGTGGTTTTACTCCTCTTTCTCAGGTTTCTTCGAGTTCTTCAAGCCATTCTTGAAGGCTATGTTGATTTTGATTTTTTTTCGACGATCTCACGAATTCTCGTTGTTCTTTTTGTGTGTCATGTTTGAGGAGGCCCTAAGCCCTCCTCTATGGGGCTCGGCAACCCTAGGGTTACCCTAGAGGTGCTCGGCCAAGGTGGAGAGAAGAGGTGCCCTCCAAGTGTTCGATGAAATGCCTATATGAAGGGTTAGGTATTCTTGGCTTCTATAAATCAATTTGTTCTTCAATCTTGTAAATGTAAATGCATGCTAGTTATTAAAATTTTAATTTTTGGAAAATATATCATGTGTTTCTAGGATGGGTTTGAATTTGAAGGCATGAGGTTCTTGAATCTAAATTCTTGATATGAGTGCTTGATCTTAAAGGTTGATTCTTGATTATAGATAATTGTAGTACTTGATAATATTGTTAAACAAATATGATTTTTGTGAGATTTATCCCAATGCTATAATTCTGATATGTTGGTGAATTAACGATTTAATATCTGTAAATTTTTGGATTTATTTTCATGCTATGCTGAAAATTTAATGTTGCTGGAATTTCATGCTGAGATGATGAATCTGTGCTGTTTTTGAATTGCTTGTTGTGGTGTCTGTAATTTACTGAGCATAGTCGTGTAACCTATCGTTTTGATCAGAAAATATAGTTTGGAAACATAGGTCACATTCTGGAGACGGTATTCAGGTTAGATACATAAATTTCGGGCATAACAATAAGCTAAAATAAAACCCTAAAACAAAACCCTAATCTTGGTGATTTAAATTTTAATTGCATCATTAAAAATGGGCAAAGGGGTAGTATAATCTGTTATGAACCAAGAAGTAAAGTTTATGCATGAAATAAAATCACACAGGTGTATGACATTACGGATCTCGGAGTTGGGGTCGCGTATAGGAGTGTTGAGACGCTTTCCAATAAGGACACCCCTAAGATACCGTAGGAGAGACTTGACTTAGGTCATGTTGTGCCATGTCTTTATGAATGGCAGAGAGGCTCATTGAGGAGCCGGATTGCGAGCTAGGCCTGGGAGGTTGGATGGCTAATTCCCAACCTATGGAACAAATTCGGATGAGTTAAACCCGATTGTTCTGGTTTGGCCTCGTGGGATAAGTTTGGAGGGCCTACCCGATTATCCCTTAGGTGGTTTTAAGGAATAAGTTCGGAGGGCCTATCCGATTATTCGTGTGATATCTTAAAGGGGTAGGTTCTGAGGGCCTACCCGATTACTCCTGTGATATCAAAAAGGGGCAAGTTCGGATTGGCGAATCCCGATTGTCCCTTCGCGTCTCATGGAGCAAGTTCGGAGGGCTTTCCCGATTGCTCTCGAGTTTCTTATACTAGGATAAGTTCGGAGGGCCTTCCCGATTATCCGAGTATGTGTTGTTGCCTTACGGCATGGTAGGCTTAGGCTTGTTGATCTTCACCGTTTGAGTGTTGGCTGCTTTCGGGTAGGTGGTGGCCAAATGGCCTATTAGCTGGTCACTTTCTTGTGACCTTTTCCTGCTTGAGTCAGGAGATTTACTTTATGCATCCTATTTATGATTGTATTTGTGTGGGTTGGTAGAACTACTCACTGAGTTCTTTTGAACTCACCCGTTGTCGTTGTTTTGTTTTGCAGAGCCTAACCGGTGAGGTGGGCAGGAGCACTTGGCGCAGCTAGAGGGCAGAGGAGCTACATTGATCTCAAAGCAGTCCTAGTTTAGGGTCGTAGTCGAGTTTTGGTAGTTAGTCGTGCACTTATTTTTCTGTGTTTTGGAGTTGTAGTCCCTTTGGGGACATTTATGTCTTTATTTTAGATTTCATTGTAATTGAACAATTGAACTTGTTTTGTTATTTTCGCACCTTATTATTTTGCGAAAATTACTTATAATGATTTCTGGTTTGGTTTTCAATTTGAAATAAAACTCGTTATTTCTTTTTCGCTATGTTTTGTTGTTCAGTTTGTATGTGCAAGGTTTAGCCTGCGGGATATAGGCATGTATACCCTGGCCGGTCCTGAGTTGGGGCGTGACATTGGTGTGGAATATTGTTGGAGGACGTGCACGTGTGTGTCTCAAGTAGGATCAGCCATACCAATCGTGGTTTGAGGTATATAATCTCCTTCTTCTCCGATGTTGAATTCCTTATTATTGCTAAAGTAGATCGTTGTTTTCGGGATGGTTTGAATTTTCCGTTGCGTTTTCAATCCCACCCAAACAAGAGGGGGGGTGAATAGTGTGTTAGATAAACTTTTCACCTAATTTTGATTTTATCGAATTCAATCGTTTCTTATATGTCACACCCCAACTGAGGGTAGTGTGACCGGCCAAGGCCTACATCCTACCCTGTAGCCTACTGTCTACACTGACATAAAGAAACCAGAACATGTCGACAAAAGAAATCTCAACACAAGCTTTATTAAAAGTTTTCAAAGTTCAAAATTTTATGTTTTCAAACAAAAGAAGAAAACCAACATTAGAACAACTGAACGTCTCAAGAATCAAAGTTTTACAAACTTTTTCCAAAATACAACTGTCAGTGCAGAAGAAAAAACAACTACTAGAAACACTAGACTATGACTCATGGACGCCGCTACGAGATATGGCAACACCTCCCGCCCACCAGCTGCACAATGTCGACAGGTCACAATCACTGCTCATGCTCTGCAAAAATAAAGAAACAAACAATGAGTCCACTTGGGACTCAGTGAGCGGTTCTAGCGAACCTCCACATAATCCTCAGTTAATCATGCATGACATATAAGGCAACATAATGTATATTCAGGAAGGTAATCTAGTTTTAATGTGACTACTAACCCCATGGGTCATTCTGTATAAACCGAATATGTGAAAATCTGCCGTCTCGGCCTATCAATGTCCGAACCTCCGGCATCCAGCCCTTGGGCCTACTTATGGTAATAAAAATCCCGGCTACAGCCGGCCCTACCATACAGGGTAGAATCATACTAGCCGAGCTAAGCATTGGTCATTTCCGACCTCCACGCTTCTCGGCGGACCATCTCAAGCACATCACACAATCAATGTCCTAGGTTTCCTAAATGTTTACTAGAAGCCCTATAAGTTATATCATCTCCTAGCTAAGTTTCCATTTATGTTGAGCATCTCGCAACGTCCTACATGTTATCTAACATTATACACTACCTTGGGTGAGGAATTCCATGTACCGACCTTGGAATTCCGCCCATGAACATTTTAGGACAGGATGTGTAATCTAAAGAAAAGTAAGCATACTTTACAACATCTACTATATATAGCCACAATATTCATACATAACAACTATACACTACCTTTAGAATTAAGCTCAATAAGAAACAATTTATCTAGCATGGCAAGGTAGCAATGAATTCAATAATGCATGAGATACTAAGCATGGTAAACTAATTCATCATTTCAAAATTTAAAGATTTAATGAGCTAAGGATGGTCATTAAGCTAGCATTCCTACAATCTCATAAATCAATAAATTTACTTACTATGGTTGGTGTTCTTCCTAAGTATCATCATGCCTCTATAGTTTTAACATTCTAACCATGGAAGTTTCCATCTAAAGCTCACCCTTTTCCTCCCCCTAGTCTTGGCCGAGCCTTCAGCAAGGTGAACCTTGCTCGGCCATGACTCTTAGGATAGAAAAGGGAAAAAATAATTTAGCTACGACCCAAATTCTTCATCTCCGATATATCTCAAATTCATGTGGACTGATTTTGGCAAGACCTATCCCCTTTCCCCATGATTTGGCAGCCCTAGATTGGAGAAAACGACAAGAAAACAAAATGATCCGGCAAGTATTGATACAAGAATCATGTATATACAACTACGGAAACTCGATTCGTAGGAAAATCGCGAGAAAACACGATCCTATCACCACTAAGGGTTTGGCTCCCGGCCTCTCCCATTTCTTCAAATCCAACCACTCACCTTGATTGAGGAGGATGGAAGATCGCATGACGACAACATTGAAATTTTTTCCGGCGACGGCGCAAAATCCCAAATTGACCAAAATCCCCCTCCTCCTTGCTTCTTCTCCCCTCTCTCCTAGGCGCTGCCTTGTGCGATTCAAAGATGAGTCGCACTGCACAAGGATGAGGGGTTTTAATCCCTCATCAAACCTTCCTTAATGGCCCTAGACTCTTAATCATGACTCGACTAAACCTGAGCTCGACTTGGGTTCCGACTCTTCCCGCAACACGAGTCCACTTAAACTTGATTAAAGTATAAATTCATAAAAGGAAAGAGTCATTTGCCCAATTTAATTGCATACATCATTAGTCGAGTCATAACTTTTCACTCCAGGCGATCTCCGGGTCCGGCGCACTGCACCAAAATAGATTTTTATATTAGGAAAATTTTCTCGGGTCTTACATTATAACTTATGCAATACACTAATTCGAATAGCAAGCGGAAGCAATAAATAAGGCAATTAAACACAACCAAGAAAGCAATGTGCGGAAATAAGTAAATATAGAAATTAAGACGCAATCATAATAGGCAATGTAAACACAATCGATTTATTTTGGTCCCAATGCCTACTCCACTACCTAAGCACACCGCTTAGGATTTTCAAACTAGTTATACTAGATTAATTAGTTTCCTTACAAAGAGGAATTTACACATGAGAATCTCCGCTCTCAAACCGAAGGAACTTCCACACCCGAAAGTATTCCGCCTTCCTACCGAGAGTGCTCTCCCACCTCAACCTAAGGACAACTCAACTAATTCTAGTCAACTACGTTTACACCGGTGGATTTAAGCCTTAACACCAAGGCAACCACCAACTCAATCAACCTAGCACTCTAGGTTTACACACTCAACAAATACAATGAAATTAACAATAAAATACAACACTAAATGGAGCAATAAATCAAAAAATAAATACTTAGCTCCAAAAGAAATTCCCTAGTCCTCTTGATGCCCCAAGATGATGAATTGATGAAGCTTGAAGGCAAGATCAAGAATGTGTGGATCAAGGCTAGGGTTTCTACAAGATTGGCTAAATGAAAGCTTAGAACGTGTAAAAGATGTCTCATATAGGCTCAAAAGTACTCATGGCTTGTATTTATAAGCCATGAAGCGAAAGCAAGCAAATAGCCATCCCAACGGGCATTTTTCTGCCCCTTGGCGCCGCCCGGTCGTTGGGTCGGTCGCCGGTCGACCGACAAAGGGACCAGCCCATCGACCGGAGCCCTCTGTGCTTTCTAGGCTCCTTTCGGTCGACTAGCCTATCGACTGGCCGTACAGCACCGATACTCTACCTTTCGCACCTGTACTCTAAATTGAGTTTCAACCGGGTTCTTTCTTCGGTATGGGTTTCGAATTACGAGTTTTGTTCTTTAAGGGTCTTTGCATCTTAATGAGGATTTTATAATTTATATAGACACCTAAACTTAGACTCTATCTTCCTAATGAATCCGAGCACGTCAACCAACGTCCTTTCGATTTTTTGATTTCTCCGATATTTTCGATCGCGGAGGTCGATTGCTAACCGACTTGGAACTCGAAAGTATTTCTTAATGAAAATATTAGTTCAATGTTTGTTATCATCAAAACCAAGATTAACACCAAGGTTGAAAACCTTTGGCCAACAATGTTCGAACATAAGATTTTTGGATCGAGAATCTGTCACAATGCATCTATATACAAAAGGATTCACAACAATATATTTTGTATGGAATTGTCACTGGGAGTCACGTGAAGTCGGGACGTCGAGAAATCCTGTTGTCCATACTCATGGTGAATCTTCTAGTGTCGTTGTTTCTTTTTCCAATCCACCTGATCCTTATATAACAATGATTCTAGATAGTCTTGGTCGTCGATTCCATTTAAATGATAATATTGAGTCAGTTACTGAGATGTCAGTGCCACCAGATACTACGACAGTTCAAGTCACTGAAGAACAACTTGCGATACAGATTGAATTGTTGAATAAGGAGGCTGTAGAATTTTATGAGATGTTGAAAGCTGCCACTGAACCTTTGTATGATAATTTTCCTAAATATACAAGATTTTCGGCAATGACGCAACTCCTAAACATCAAGTCCGATTGTAATATCAGCGGGGTTGCATTTGATTGGATTACAGGCTTTATCAATGGAATGCTACCTCCAGATAACAAGTTTGAGCCAACTTTTTATCAGCGAGGATCGTCATGACTTGTAGTGTGTTATAACAGTTATTTTGTTAATGGATATAAATTTCACACACTTGAATATTGATCTACAAAGAAGACTATGAATGTCGAGGTCTGCATCAAAGGGACAACGTATGTTGAATGTGATGTTGACTTTTACGGACTATTGGAAGAAGTCATAGAATTACAATTTTTCGAATGGAAATCAGTTGCCCTTTTTAAATGTCATTGGTTTGATACAAGCGATAGGGGCATGGGAGTTCATCCAAAGTATAAACTTTTCGAGGTCAATTACAAATCGAAATTGGCTTCAATGAGCCATTTATATTAGCATCTCAAGCTGAACAAGTATATAATAAGCAGTATCCATCTTGAAAGAAAGATAGGGCAGATTGACGTGTAATCTGTAAGACTAAAGCTAGAGGAAAAATTGACCCGGTAGCTGGAGAGAATGAGCCGACAAATGACTTCTATCTAGAAGAGGATCTTTCCGAAGTGGAGCGAGTTAGTCCAATACTCGAGGATGATAACATAGAGTTAGTTCAATTGGAAGTACAATATATTGATAATGACAATAATGAAGTTGAGGAAGGACATAATGATGATGAGAGAGAAGAAGAAGAATTTGAAGATTCCGATACAGAAGGACATGAAGAAGAGTATTACACAGATGATGATAATGATGATGACGATTAATTGTAAATGTGAAATATATCTTCAATTATTAAATCTATCTATTAATCTAATTATATTCATATTTGACTGCTATGGTTCGAGAAGTATGTGCCCGAGGAGGCATTCCTCGCAGGACTACCCCCTAACGATTGTCACCTGTCACCCATGTATCCATCGTCCCTTCGTCTACACACACCATCCCCCAGGCTTTAGCCACCGTCGACCCTTCGTCGACACCCACCGATATCCCCTCACATGTATCCACTGTCCTTTCACTAACACCTACTATTCCCCCACCTCCGTCCACCATGCCCCCACCTTCGGCCACCATCCCCCCACCTCCGGTCACCATCTTCCCACCTGATTTGGCCACCATCCACCCACCTGATCTGACCACCATCCCTTCAGTCGATCCAAGCACATGGACTTCGAGACGTAGGCCACGAGGACCTAATAGAATTCTCCCTCCGACGCCCAAGGGAGAGTCGCGTAGACTAGTTAGTGTGCGTGGAAGAAGATAAGTAGATGCATTAATTATTCCTTATAATTTATTTGTAACAAGTCACTTCATGACTTGATATGGTCACTTGGAGTTCCTAGTGATATCCTTTGGGTTGACTAATGCGCCTGCAGCCTTTATGGATTTGATGAACCGGGTGTTAAAGGAGTACCTGGACAGATTTGTGACAGTCTTTATTGACGACATCCTGGTTTACTCCTAAAGTAGGGAGGAGCACTCCGAGCATTTGAGGATGGTCTTAGAGACCCTTCGGTAACATCGGTTGTATGCCAAGTTCTCCAAGTGTGAATTCTGGTTGGAGAGCGTAGGGTTCCTAGACCATATGGTGTCAAAAGAAGGGGTGAGAGTGGACCCCGTGAAGGTGGAGGCCGTATAGAACTAGAAGTGGACAATCACTGTGACCGAGATCCGTAGTTTCCTGGGGTTGGCTGGGTATTACATAAAATTCGGGGAAAATTTCTCTAAGATTATGGCTCCATTTACTCGCTTGACCCAGAAAAGGTCAAGTTTGTTTGGGACGACAAGTGTGAGGAGAGCTTTCAGAAGCTCAAAGATTGCTTGATGACAGCGCTAGTGTTGGCCGTACCCTCAGGTTCGGGAGGGTTTGTGGTTTACTGTGATGCCTCTCGGGTCGGCATGGTCTATGTTCTAATGCAGTATAGCAAGGTGATAGCTTATGTGTCTCTTCACTTGAGGTTCATGAGAAGAAATACCTGACGCATGACCTAGAGCTGGCAACATTGGTTTTTGCTTTGAAGCTGTGGCGCCATTACATTTGTACGGCAAGGCCTGTGAGATGTACACTGATCACAAGAGCCTCCAGTATTTGCTTACCCAGAAGGAACTGAACCTAAGGCAGAGATGGTGGCTTGAGCTCCTGAAGGACTATGACTGCACCATCATGTACCATCCCAGAAGGCAAATGTGGTGGCAAATGCTTGAGCGAAAAATCCTTGGGCAGTTTGGCCCACTTGGCGATCAGGAAGAGACCGCTAGCTCAAGATTTGGCCCTGTGCTTAGATGGCGAGACAATTCTAACCGTATCAGATTCAGAGGCTTTGTTGGCACACCTGCGAGTACAGTCCACTCTGGTAGATATATTGCGGACCTCGTAGGATCAGGACGCCTTTTGTTCGTTGACTAAGGATCTGCTAGTCAGAAGAGGCGACGTTGATGATGGCTACAGAATTGACTCTGAGGGTGTCTTGAGATTCAGAGATCGGATTGTGGTGCCTGACATGGCGGAGGTTCGTAGACATGTAATAGAGATGGGCCACCGTTCCACTTACACGATGCATCCAGGGGCCACCAAGATGTACCAAGATCTGAGGCAACATTACTAGTGGAAAGGGATGAAAAGAGAGGTATCCGAGTTTGTGTCTAAGTGTTTGTTCTGCCAACAGGTAATGGCCGAACACTTGAAGCCTGCATGGTTGCTTCAGAACTTGGAGGTGCCCGAGTGGAAATGAGAGAAGATCACCATGGACTTTATGATCGGGTTACTAAGGTCTAGAGGGGGCAGCGACTCTATTTGGGTTGTAGTCGATCGGATGACTAAGATCGCACACTTTATACCGATCAAGATGACCTTTTCAGTTGAGCAGTACGCTAGATTATTTCTAGACCAGATTGTGGCATATAATGGTATTCCTGTTATGATAATCTCGGGTCGGGGTACCCAGTTCACAGCTCAGTTTTGGCATTCTTTCCAGGAGGCCTTGGGTACTCAGGTACAGTTCAGCACCGCGTTCCATCCGCAGACTGACGGGCAGTCAGAGAGGACAATCGTAACCTTAGAGGATATTATGAGAGCATGTGTTCTAGACTTAGATGGCGGTTGGGAGAAACACCTACCGATGTTTGAGTTTGCATACAATAATAGCTACCAGAGTAGCATTGGTATGGCTCCTTTCGAGGCCCTATATGGGTGAAGGTGTAGGTCGCCAGTGGGGTGGTTTGAGGCAAGAGAGTCACTCATGGTGGGTCCTGATCTGGTTGAGGAGGCGGTTGAGAAGTTGAAATTGATCAAGGATAGACTGTTGGTGGCTCAGAGTCGTCAGAAGATGTATGCAGATGAAAAGGCTAGAGAGGTGGAGTTTGCTGAGGGTGATATGGTATTCCTAAGGGGGGAAGCTTGTAATACCCGAGATTTCTAATATAAAAATGTTATTTGGTTCAACGATCCGGTTCGGGGACTAGCCGGGTTGAATCCCGAGATGGCCGCGAGTAGAAGGTATAATTTAATTTGTTGGATATGTATTTAATGCTTTTATATTTTATAAGTTGAATTGAACCTCAAACCGAGTTGGAACAGGGTTCGCGGGATGAGTTGGGGCTCAATTCGGGCTCAGGTTGAGTAGAGTAGAGGATTAAGTGAGTAATAATAATAATAATAATAATAATAATAATAATAATAATAATAATAATAATAATAATAATAATATAAAAAGGGCCCCATCAGAGGGTGAGAGCAGAGAGAGGTGATCAAGGGGGGGGGGGGGGGGAGTTTGTGGTCGTCGCCGAAAGTCGTAACTTCGTCGATCTTCTTTCCCTTCTTTACTTTAAGGCTAACGTGAGTGGTAGAACCTAGGATTTGAGGGAAGGCCCTAACCGACTCATGTGTTGTTGATTCTTGCAGATTGATGTGTGTTTCTTGTCAGATAATTGATTATTCTTGAACCTTGTCGGTTCTTCTTGTGATCTATGGTGCATTGATTTTTACGTGTCGTATTCATGATGTTAGGGTGCCGGTCGAATCAAGGAAAAGGGAAAAGGTCATGCCAAAAATTTCCCTAAATTCCTTGAGACGTAGAAGCTTGTAGATTTGAAATTCTTGAGGAACGCTATATGAATAACTAGGATTTTACCTTGCTTATAGAATATTTTTATTGCAAGGAACATTTATTTCTAGGTTCCTACATTTCTCATTATGTTGCTGAAATTAAACTTTCATATGCTGAAATTAAATATTTGAATGCAGGAATTCAATATTTAATTGTTGTGATTATATAGGAAATTGTGGTGATATAATTGTTGAATTCTTCTATTTCTTGTATGCTGTGATTTATTAATTATTGTAAATATTATGTCAATGATATGCTCAATATTGAGGAGCATGTGTGGTATATGACATGAAACTAGGTGGAGGAAAAATTAGATACGATTGTTTAGCATCCCATACATGATCGGGAGACGTGGAACTCCTCTAGTAAAAGACGTAAATTACTAGGAGTTAAATGTGATAAAATTTGAACATAGAGACATTAGGTGTTCGCACCTAGGAAGGGTAACACTGAACTGTCAACCTGATAGGGCCCGTGGTAGGGCCCGATACGTGCGGAAGCCCGGGAGATGTTTAGAAACTAGTGTAATACATTGTATGTGTATTGTGTTTAAGATGGTCGGGCTGAGGGATGTTTTTAGCCGGTACGGCTATTACCCGACTCAGTGGGTGGATTTAGGATATTGAGATTGCACCAGTGGGCCACGCTAGGTGTTAGACCCGAGTGGCAGGGGTCTTGAGATTCTGTCAATGGGCCACGCTGATGGTATTCTAGAAACTAGCTGATCATCCTAGTTGACGAACACGGTGATTGAATCGCTAAATGTGGAATTTATGTAAGAATATAACTTGTTGTGGTTAGTATAGATACTTGTATGTTTGTGTGGGCCGATATGGTCGAGTATTATACAGGATGAAGGCCGGGAACAACAGAAACTATTTATGCGGGTTAAGGACCATAGTGGACGAGTGGTACATATTGTGCAAAGCCATAATTGGATGGTATATTTACTCGCAGGGTATGACCAATTGGACGGTTATTGCGATACGACCAGTATAATTTTTATGGACATGTTTTATTGCTACATGTGATATAATACTAGGGATTTAAGTGGAGGTTTGAAAGAACCACTCACTAAGTCTCTAGTGGATTAATGGTTTTATTTATTTTTATTTTGCAGAGACTAGCCAGTGAGGTACAACTTGATGGCGTGGCGTGGCTGGAGGGCAGGTGGTGTCGCAGATCTCGTAACAAGCATTTATATAGTCCTAGTCGTGTAGAGAGTTATAGTTCATGCACTGAGTCGTGGTCTTTGATCCTTTGAGTTGTAAAACTTGTTTTCAAACATTTATAAAAGTTTAGTCGACTTCATTTATATTTTCTATGTTAGTCTAGTCGCATATTGTTATTATGTTGATGAGTGCATGTGGTAGACTTCGGGGTACAGACACCTACCCCGGTCGGTCACGCGATCCTGAGTTGGGTCGTGACAATAAATATGGCAAGCATACAATTAGAATTTAATTACTGCAATTAGAATTTAATTCATAGCATTCCAAAAATAGGGCAACTCAACAACTTAATTACAACATTTATCAAATAATTTTCAACAATTAAATATGCAATTTCTGCACTTAAATAAATGAATTCAGCATCCTTAATAAAATTCCAGCAATTACTCAAATGACGTAGAAACCAATTCAAGCATGTTCTCAAGCCTGGAATTAATTTACGAGTAAAATAAAATCATCTACATTCCTTATATCATGATAGCCTCGACATAAAATATCTTCATCATGATAACATCAACTTAAAACATAATTACCATGGTAAACTCCCCCTTACCCATGCTCGGCCAACCCTCCCCAAACACACTAATAGGGTACTTGGTCGGCCCCTACTTGTCCTACCTTGCTTGCTCTTCAATTAAATAGCAAGTCTAGTCTCATAAATTATATCTAGAAATACAATTCCTAATCACTACCTTCCTTACCCTATGTGGCCGAACCCTATCATAAGGAACTTGTCCCATGGCCGGCCCTTAAGGGTTTAGGAAACTAAACTTTTAAATCTAGAATTTCTAACAAGTCTAGGATTTAGCAAAAATTTTCGCATGACCTCTCCTATTTTGGATCTATTCGGCCGGCCCCAACTCTCAAAGAAAACACCACAAAAATTTCGAGAAATCACATTATTATCAAGAAAAGATGCAAGAATCAAGAGCCACAAGATTCATCAATAAATTTCCAAGAAAACATCATCACATCAACATCAAGGATTCGGCCAAGGGGCCTTACCCTATCCTAAAGTTCAACCACTCACCGGCGAAGGAAATTGAAAAGGAAGGCAGTCCTCCACGCTCCCACATCATCGATCCGTTGGTAATAGATTACCAACGGATTTTTGAGTATTACCAACAGATTTAGTCCGTTGGTCACACCCTATTTTTTTGTAGTATACGGATGTGTACTCTGGCCGATCATGTGACCTTCGATTTGAGGCATGACATTTATGCTTGAATTTGGTTATGCTCGGGGTAGCTATCAACAGCCGCAAGATTCATCAATAAATTTCCAAGAAAACATCATCACATCAACATCAAGGGTTCGGCCAAGGGACCTTACCCTATCCTAAGGTTCAACCACTCACCGGAGAAGGAAATTAAAAAGGAAGGAAATCCTCCGCGCTCCCACATCAACGATCTGTTGGTAATAGATTACCAATGGATTTAGTCCTTTGGTCACACCCTATTTTTTTGTAGTGTACTGATGTGTACTCTGACCGGTCACGTGACCTTCAATTTGAGGCATGACATTTATGCTTGAATTTAGTTATGCTTGGGGTAGCTATCAGAGGGCCCCGGTGGGAGGCTCATTGGGCGGGTCCTATTGATCGAATTGTGGGTTGATTAAATGCAACATGACGATATGGCCGGTGTACGCCGATATGGTCAGTTGTCGAGGACACACGAGTTGGATAATTATTAATCATATGAATTATCATAAAAATTTAATATTATGAGCACATATATAAATGCTAAATATTTGTGTTTATCACATGCGTTGGCTTGGCGAGGGCTTTGTTCAAGCCACTCACTGAGTTCTTTGAAACTCACCCCTCTTTTTGTTGTTGTTTTTCAGATATGGACTAATAGAGGTGCGGTGGTAGCGATGTGACGTGGCTGGGGTTGTAGTCTCTGGCAGTGGATCTTGGGACATGTCAAATCGTAGTCGATCCACAGGAGCTATGTGTACATAGGAGCATGTCTTGATTATAGACAAGGGTTGTAATCATATTTAACTTTCAATTGAAACATTCATTCACATTTTCATTGGTATTCACGTGACTGTGTTATTCATTCCTAATTCAGTTTGCATAGGTTGGTGGGCTTCGGAGGATGAACGTATACTCCGTCCGATCAAATGACCGTGGATTTTGGGGCGTGACAAATGTTCTTTAATAATAATATTAGGAATAATGTAAGTTACACAAAAGTAGTTAATGCTATTGTTCAAATCATACATAAAAAAAACGGCACCAATTATGATTAAATAATATGATTAAGTTGGAAGACTAAATCTTAAAAATTCAACATGTAAATATATGCATATGAAAAATTTTAAAAAATATCTATAATAATATAATAACATATATTCTAAATTGGCAAATGTGCGTTAATCCATGTGTGCATACTTTGCTTCTAAGTCTATCATTTATTGTGTTTATACAAAAATTAGATTTCATAAATTTTAACTGAAAGCCTATAAAACACGTTCCTCGTATTAAAGGCTCGCTTTGCGTTAACACAACTATTCTATATTTATATTACTCAAATAGAAGGATAATGAGTCATTGAAAATAGAAATAATCTTTTGACTAAAACACTTGATCAACATGGATGCAAGGAGGTTTTTTCTAAGTCTATTCACTATTTTTTTCTTCTTATCTATGTCACTGATTTCATCTCCTGTAGAAGCGACTAGTGAGATCGCTCCTACATCACCAACAAATTCTGATGAGTTGATTTTACAAATATGTAAGTAATTTTTTCGATTCGTATAAATATTAGATTTATTCATTATTTATTAAATAAATTATCTTTACGATATTTATGGACCGTAAATATAAGAAATAAGTTAACTACTAAATTTAAAATTTATATATCTCATCTCAATAATCATTTTTGAAACCTTGAATTGTTTTTTTCTTGCTGCCTATCACAACCGATACATCGATATCGATAGTTAATAGAGAATTGCTATTACAACTTAATTATTATTTTTTTGATAATATCTCTTGTAATGTGTCTATGTTTCAAACAATATACTCAAAGATGTTCACATTGCTGACAGTGGAAGAGCTCAAGATAAGAAGATTGGATTTCTTCCACCATTGTACATTCCACCTCCACTATATTGTCATGGTCGTCTATGTTATCATCATTGATAATTTGACAATTGTATTCAATCATAAAGTTTGTACGTTCAACACAATAAATAAAACAAATTAATAATAAATTTAAATCATTAGCAAAATACAAATATTTTGATAATCATAATTCCTATAACTAATTACTTAATATGTTTGAAAAACTATCAAAAATTGGAGATGCACCCAATGCAAAACCTTTACATTTTAAAGGATGGACCATTGAATTCAATGGTGTGTACATTTAAACTGGTTCCATTGAATTAAAGGAGGAACCATTGATTTTGGTTGGATATATAAATTGGTTCCACAATTCTTTCTTGATACTTCTCCTTAACAAAGTAGCAATCAATCTCCAAGTGTTTTGTTCTTTCATGGAATACATAATTTGCTGTATAAAGGCACTGGATTCTTCACCACAATACTGATCTCATTCTACAATCTGGTGACCCAAATTATCTCAGCAGTTGCCTCAGATAAAGCTCTTGATTCACTTTCTGCACTTGACCTACTAACTGTGCTTTATTTTTTGCATTTCCAGATAACTAATGTTGCACCAAACTTCACCAAATACTGATATGCAAGTCATTCCACAACTTCCCCAGTCAGCATCACTATATCCTGTCACCAAATAAGGATTATCTACAGGGTAAAAGAGGCCCAAATCAGGTTCCTTTTTCAAATATTTTAATATCCTTATAGCTGCCATGAAATGTAATACCCGTGAAATTTATTAAATTTTGTGTATTGGCTTCAGCGGGATGAGCGCGATGCATAACGACGCGTGCATAGTTAATCGCAGTTGGGCGTGAATTGAGGTGAGACCCTTGCTCAACCTAAATTACTTAAATTAGAATTAAATTTGTGTCAAGTTTGAGTTGGGCTCGAGCCGAGTCCGAGAGTGCAATCAGAGATCGAATCCAGCTCGTTTTGAGAAAGTTGGGTCAAGTTAAGTGATGAGGGGCAAATTGATAATTTGTGCAAAAAAAAATAATTAGAGTCCAAGGAAGAGCGACACGCTACCCAATGAGGCGAGAGGGAGAGGGTTGATCCGGAGAAGAAATCGGCCGGAGATCGGAGCCTTGCAGGATTGGATTCGACGCAGTTCTTCTTCATCGTCTTCCTTGTCCTTATCCCAATCCTAGGTGAGTAGTTTTGGGGCTAATTTTCATTGGGATTAATGGATTTTGTAGAGAAGAAGATTCTGGGTTTTTCTTTGAAATTTGTTGTTTCGATCAGTTTTGATTCGGTAATCATGATTCAATAATCTCTACCTGTTGAGTCCTTTGGTGTATGTTCCTGTGACGTGAGGACCGATTTGTGGAGAATATAAAATCCACACATGTGTTTCTTTAAAATGTTGACTTCTTTGGTTCTACGAACGTGTACGGAACCACATGTACATCATAGATTTACTGCAATAGCAACAAATCTTACTAAGTGCTTATGTGTTAGTGCAAATTTATGAACCTGGGTGCAGTAGTTTTCTATGGACACGAAAGAAATAAATGAGTGGAAATTTATCTGTACATATAATCTTGTTTATAGCAGAAATTTCCGGCTGTACTGTAGGGTGTTAAGGTAGAAATTTTATATGTTACGATGCTGAAATTACCTAGTTAAGTGATTCTGAAATTGATGTATATAAATGTGCAGAAATTTTATTGAATTGAGATGTATATGTATGCTGAATATGGTAGTTCAAACACTACAACACAATTAGGCTATAGAAACACATAATTAGAGACTAATTAGAGTTTTTGTTTCTAATCATTCCCATTAGAAACTAATAAAGAATATGTCTCAATAGTTAATTTTATTTGTCTCTAATACTTCACTTTTAGATGTTAATTGTTTATTAGTCCCTTTATGATATGTATTATTTGCCTCTATTGTATTGAATAAAAATATTTTTTATATTTAAATTTAAATAATAATAATAATAATATTTAAACGTAATATTTAACTTAAATGATAAATTTACCATTACAATAAATTTAACATAATATTTCACATAATTTTAATTTTAATTTTAATTTTTAAATCATAAATTTAACTTAAATAATAAATTTATCTATACATTTTTTACTTTTGATTAGTTAAATATTATGTCTCTTATTATTTCCATTACATATTAATAATATATAGATAGTCAACACTTGTCCTAGTTAATATTAATCTTACTTTAACTTTAAATGAGGCAATCTTACCCTAACTTTATTTCAATTACATATTAACTGGCAAGTATCAATCTTACCCTAACTTTATTACCCTAACTTTACACGTGGCAAGTATAAATCTCTAATTTATAATCAATTTATTACCGCTGGTTCTCTCTATTGCCACTTTGTTAGGTTATTTTTCAAAAAAAATACTCTGTTCCCTGATCTCTCCCTCATTTACACTTAAAACTAAAACCCTACCCTGTTACTTCCCATTGTCTGCGCCTATGTTGACCCCAATCTCTCCCTCCCGTCTCCTATGTTGTCCGCCACTTCCGTGAGACCGTGACTGATCCCAATCTCTCCCTCGGCGGAATCTGGTTCGCGGCTCCCCATCTCCATTGTCTACTTCCCGTCACCAGGATTGGATATCCATTCTCCATCTCCACGTCGGCCTACCTGCTTCTCCATCTCCTCGCTGGTATTGAATCTCGCCTTCCCAAGTTTTTCGCTGCTACTTGTTATTGCTAAAAACTCCACATCTGTCAGATCTCCATTCTACCAATTTTTCGCCTTCCCAAGTTTTTCACCGATATTGATCTCCATTCTAAGTTTCCGCTGCTTCTTCATCTATGGGTTTTGGATATGTTCCTTTCCGCACCTTTTTCTCACCTTTTTTATAATTGCATGTGATGCTCCTTTACTCTTCCATTGCATGAACAAGGTTACAATTAACAGGCAAGTTAATTGTGAGAAGAAGACGTTATTGTCTTTGTTTTGCTTCTGTTGTACCAAACTCATAAGAGGTATTTGAATATTGCTCTTTCTTATTGGCTCATAACATGAATATTCCTCTTCTAAGTATAATATGATAGAAGAATATTGCTTATGTTGTTTTCTATCAATGATTACCTTATTATTAGCAATGCAGCACCTTATTATATTGTCCCTTATTATTAGCATTGCCAGTGCCTTATTATATTTTCCTACTGAGACAACCTTAAATTTCAGGACATTATGAAGGCACTGTTTATTTCTGCACTAATTGTCCTCTTGTCCTTTTGACAATTGTTATCCACAAGAAAAACACTCAGCTGCTAACCAAATTATTTGATTAGGTATTAGAAACCTTCAGTCTTTTATTGTAATGGTAAGAATACTGGATAAGCAGTTGGAGCATAGCAGAAAAGAAGACAAGTGCTAGAACTTTTGCTTTTTAAACTTCATTTGTTGGTAGAAAAAATATGAGATTTTCTTACTCTATGTTAAACAGTGGAAGATTATTAAATGAAGGAAAGAAAAGAAAGTTGATATTAGACATTCATGAAAAGCTGTTAAGACATTAAGAAAATTGATAGTAGACAATCACGAAAACCTGTTAAAACATTTGCCTCTCGTACAACGGTGTATAACGGTACAAGTTACCTTTTACCTGCTTAGTTGCACTGCCATTCTCCTTTGCCATATTAAGTTGATTTTAGATACAGCCAGGGGAATGTCCATGTCAATAAAGCATCTCTCTTAAAATAATCCGTTGGTCCAAGAACTCTATCCAGGTTGTCAAAGTCATTCGAAGCTTTCCTTCATCATCCAATTATTCCTCATTAAATGTGTTGGGAAGTGGTCTAATAAATCATTTACAATGTTGCTTGAGTTACTGAGAGAAGTACTTCCAGAAGGTGATACAATGCCAAATTCTTACTATGAAACCAAGAAGTACATTAGAGAGTTGGGCCTTAGTTATGAGAAAATTGATGCTTGTCCCAACGATTGTATGTTATATTGGAAAGACCATGCCGATGAATCTGAATGCTGCACTTGTGGTGAATCGAGATGAAAAAAGAACTTAGATGGTCAAAAAAAGACGTCGAAGTCCAAATCTCAAAATGTGTCGCAAAAAGTCTTGCGCTATTTTCCACTTAAACAACGACTTCAACGGTTGTTTATGTCATCTAAAATTGTGTCCTTCATGAGGTGGCATGAGGAGTCCCGCACTAAAGATACACTTCTAAGGCATCCAGCAGACTCTCCGGCTTGGAAGAATTTCGATCATCTAAATGGTCATTTTGCGTCAGATCCTTTTTGACAATATTTTGCAGAGCGACAATGATAATGTCCCTTGGATTAGCACTGACATTAATGGGGTAGTTATAGATGAAGCGTTAGGTACTGTCATGGGTGAGCAAGCCGACGAAGATTATGATGGGGACAATACTTACCTCGCCTGATGACGTCCCATGATATCTCATTTACTACAATTAAATAGCATATTTCAAAAATTTTGGGTATTATTTCTTTCCTTTTATTTTTGAGATAAGCTGAGTTTTTCTAGCATGATGATTTATTTTTTTATGCAATGTGTAGGACATTATCATTTTTTTATGCAATCAGGTATGATGCTTTTTTATTGAAGTGAAACTGTAAAAGTTTTTACAAAGAATTATTTATCTCTTATTTTCCCTGCTTTCTCTCTCTCTCTCTCTCTCTCTCTCTTCCATTCATCATGTCTCATCTCCAGCTTGTTGCAAGCTTCACTACCTTTATAGAGTGGCTTACTTTCCTTACTGCCCAAGCCAACTTTAATCAAAACCAGCTAATCATAAAGGAGAGCAAAACAAATTTATGAACCAGAGAGAAAGAATCAGAGTTGCCACAACATTGCCGTAATTAATTACAAGAGATAGGAAGATTGAATTTTTTACAATTTAAAAAAAAAACTACATAAAATTAGAAGCTAGAGCAAGATATTTGACTTTCTAAGAATTAATAATTTCTTGATTTTAGTTAGTATTTTATCAACAATTTGGTAGACTATACAGTCTAATTCAGATGTGGCGTACTCCTCGCAAGACTACTCTCTTGAGAAATTCTCCTCATGGAGGATTTAGTTCTCAACGGCGTGGTGTACTTCCATTGTCACTCCAGGCTAAGCCTCCCCAAAATTTGAAATCTCAATTTGCTCCAGCTTCTGCGAGCAAATCTCAACATGGTCCAAGCCCGCTTGCTAATGTTGATCCTCCATGTTCTAACTCTTCTCCTGATGCTAGATCTCGAGCTGACCCCGCACATGTAGATGTGTCCACACCCGGTAAGTATAGCTCTTATTAGTCAAATATTATTTTTTTGAGTGTAAAGATTTGTATCTATTTTACTTCCATCTTGACATGTTATTCTTTTCCAGGCTGCAAATTTACAAGTGCCAGGCATCAACAGTTTGTGGAAAGCAAACCATTACTTATGCTTTGTCTAAAAATAAATTCATGTGATTGCTGTAGAGATATGTAATTACAGAATAAATCAAATATACTCATTTTATTTTTCTATCTAGTGCTATCATTTACCCATAGTTGTTTTGTCTCCAATGCAGCTTATTTATCTTTCTTAAGCATGAAGTTGAGTAAAAATATGTGCATAATATGTTCATTCTGTTCTATTCTTACCAAGTGATGATCATTTTGTACATGATCATTCTGTTCTATTCTTATCAACAGCTTATTTTTCTTATTCATGTACATGATGATCATTCTATTCTATTCTTATCAAGTGATGAATCATAATATGTGCTTCACCTAGACACTAACTAAGGTTGTTCTTTGCAGTTGAGACTATGTTGATTAACCACAGGATCTTCTAACTCTTCTCCTTATTTGCATTTTTTTGTTGACATGTATGTATGATAACTAAAGCAAAGAAGAGGAAAAGAGGGCCAACAACATGCAAGGATATTTGGGGGCAACCTAAAGGTGTTCGAACTCATGTTTTTCTCAATGATAAGGGACAACCGATTGGTCCAACTGCAAAAAAGTTGACTCAATTTTTAGGCGCGATGGTTAGAATTGGGGCATATGCACCTCTTAACTATAGTGACTGGAGGCTCATGCCAGACCATTTTAAAGTTAACATGTGGACGATGATCTAGGTAAAAATTGATATATGGTGGAATGCTATTAATACAGTGGCTAATGTTGTCTCAAATTAAATTGTTTTTCTTTCTTACCATATTTATAACTTGATTTTCCTATTGTAGGAAAAGTTTGATATCGAGATACTAGCAGAAAGCTGGGTCATGAAGTCATTAGACAAAAAGTGGAGGCCTTTAAGTCAAAAGTGAAGAAATTGTGGGAAAAGGGGGAGCGTGACTCCAGAATTATTGATGATCAATTTAATTGGCTCAAAACCTTTTGGGAGTCTGAGAAATCAGCGGTTGTACTTGTATTCATTTTTATCAAGTAATAGTTTACTTATATTCTTACAATTAATTAACATGCTATATTTCTTTTCATATTTCAACAACGAGAAGAAGTGGGTAGAGAAAATAGCAAGAAGAAGTCATCACATGCTGCAGGAACAAAAAAATTTGCTGTTATACTGGAAGAAATGGTATAATATTATTTTTTATTTATATTAATATTTAATTCTAGAAGTAAACAGAGAGCTCTATTTTAGAAGTAAACAGAGAGCTGTATTCTAGAAGTAAGCAAACCTTTAAGAGTTTTGCTATTTTTTATGGGTAAACAGAGAGTTGCTAACCCCGATGGAGCATCACCAACTCCAACCCAAGTGTACATTAAAGTGCATACTAGAAGGGATGGTAATCCACTTAATGAAGAGTCTGCAGCAAACATTGTATCAGATTTATATTTTATTTATATTTAATTCTAATATTCGGTCTAAAATAGAGACATTCTTTTATAGATATATTACTTGAAGACTTACTTATTATTTATTTCTTGTGTTTCATTTGTGAATGTAGGAAAAACTGAAAGATGCTATTCATATTCAAGGAAAGGATGATAAACCTGCGGCAGATGACATATTTGCTCGAACTTTGGGAGAAGATAAGGGTTCATATGTGCGCACTTATGGCTTAGGCCCATCTGCTTCAGATTTGTGGGGTCCGAAACAACGTCGGTTTTCTTTAATGAAGATGGCCTTAGAGAGCAAAAACTATCAGAAGAAATAGTGCACAAATTGGAGGAAGAAATGAGCCAAATGAAAGTTAAGATGGACATGCTAACATCATTTATTCAAACCAAGTGCTCAGATATGAACTTAGATCATTTGGAAAACACAGCGAATGAGGTAATTTATGATACTTGTGTTCATTCAACAAATTAGAATTGTGTTGTTCATTCAACAAATTAGAATGCAACACCTTCATAAGATGACCAACTTATAACAATATATATCAGGTTCATGTAACTTCTACAACTCCTGTAACATCTACAACTCCTACCGATTCACCACGAGCTGATCACCAATGACAACTTCACTCGGTATGGTACCATTTTTAATTGTTTGTATAAGTGTTTGAAAATTATTAAATGTAAAACTACTAATTCATTTCATGCATGAACAAATCTTGAATGAGGAGAACAACAATTTGAGTGGCTATGTGGATCAGGTAAATAGTTTAGGTAGTGATTGTTTTTTCATTATAATTTTATTTTCAGTTATGAAAAGTTAAGAAAGTATTATTATTATTTTCAGTTATGCAGGAACCACAATGATGATTTTGACATTTTTAATCAAGTAAGTATTATTATTATTATTCTTACTATAAATGCACTTATAATACATTTTTAATTTTTTTTACCATTGTTACTTTATTTAGTTGGATGAGGGAAGTCGTGCAATGATTCAGAAGCTCTTACCGCAGCTGCAAGTTGGAAAATATCAAGACAACCAATCGAAGACTGTAGGATGAATTACATTGCCTTAGTCATTTTATGATTTATCTAAAATGAATCTATATGAATGTAGATAATTTTATAGTTAATTGAAGGAGTAAATGTTGTGATAGGATGAAGATACTATTTTCCTAGTTAGTCTTGTGCATCCGGGAGATCTTGCGGCAAGAGGAACATTAATCACTAAGGATCCATCAGCTACAGTGACAGGCCAATCCTTAGGAAATGGTTATTCAGCAATATTTGTGGAAGTTGCAATGAGGAACGGTGAACCCATAGTTCGACCCTATGACAACTATAGTACAATTGGAGATGTGATTGGAAGAACTATTGCATGACCCTCTTGTTTTGTAAGTTACATATCTTTTATATGCAACATATGGATGTAAAACTTGATGGCTAGCTGGGGTATATACTCCTTTAGGATGATATAATTTATTTAGTACATTTTGCAAAAGCATCTTAGACATGAAAGAATATCTTATCATTAATTACATCTCAAAAATCACCTACTTTTGTTTATAACCATGGAAGGTAATTTTCTATTTCCTTATTTTAGTATAAAATTAAATGTTAGTTTATTTTCATAGGTTTTAGAATTATGATAGCTTTGTTTGGGCATAAATTTTTTTGTTAGTTTCATGGTTCATGTTAGAGTGTCCTAATCTGTAGCCTCATGGAGTACTTTTTTTTATTTCCTTATTAGTTCACTATAATAGAAAATTATAACAGAATTAGAATTATGATTTCACCTACTTTTTTTTTTGTTACTTTCATGGTTCATGTTGATATATGTTTGAAATTAGAGTCATATCATCTTGTTGAAGTTTTTGTTTCTAGTAAAGTTTTATTTGTGGCTGATCGATGTCTCTTTCTCGGCACTATAACATAATTTTTCTCCAATAGTAGACTACAATTAAAGTTTTGTTTTTGTTTCTACTTAAGATTTTGTTTCATGGCACTCCCAAAATCAGGTTATTGGTTGAAGATATGGGAAGAGAAATCAATGAGGTATAGCAGATTATGGGGGGTGACTCTTCCGCTTTTGCATTATATAGCAGATTTAATTTCTAGAGTTCTTTTGGCATATATACTACAAAGAAGTGATTGGAGTATATATCGACAAAAGCTCTTTAAACAAAGAATATACATCAACTATATATAGCCTGGTTTCTGGCTCTTAATGATTGTGTTATCTTTCTCTTCTCAATGTCTTCTTCTATTTCTAGTTGAAGTGTTCAGGTGCTTTTTCATCACGCAGTAGAGGAGTGAGATTGTGTTCTTCATAGCAGTAAATAACTACTTTTACTATTCTTGATGTATATTGCTAGCCATCAGTGCGTAGTATGAATACGAAATCTGGCTAGTGGGTGTCTAGACTGCGTTGTTCTGTTATGAAGAACTCTATATGACATAGCCAGAGGAGTTTGTATCCTCGGTTGGACCGAGTAAGGTATGCGAGTTGCAGATGTCCATTTATTGACTACAGCTAGTATCGAAGAGTTGAAATATCTATTTTGATGAGATAGTCAAAAGGGTTTTGATTTTATCAAAAATGTGGATGAACCTTGTGTAGACAATGTGTTTAGTGGGAGTGTAGTCATATTGAATGACATACTCATGGGAAAAGCGTTCTCATGCTCCAGTTATTTCCCATATTGATTCTCTATGGTACATCTGGGAAAGGCCTCCTATATGCTTGACATTAGGATCTATGTGGATAGGTTTGAAAAGGATACCTCATTACCCCAGCCCATGTACGTTGATATAGTATTAAAAGAGTTTTAGCATCAAAGGCACTAAAAGAGGTTACTTGTCTAAGATTCATTGCATCAGTCTTTCTAAGATGATGTCTGCTAAGACACCTAAGGAGAGAGAAAAAATGAGATAGATCTATTATGCTTCGGTAGTGGGATCCATCATTCGATGATTTGCACTTAGCTTGTTATTGATTATACCTTAGAGGTATCCAGTATATTTTGAGCAAAACCATGGAGAATAACATTGAAAAGCAATGGAGAACTCTCTCGAGTACTTAAGAAGGATGAGAGACATTTTATACGACAATGAAACCATATGATGGTATAAGGATACCTTTAATGGTGGTGCAGTAAGAAGGAAAGTGTTCCTAGCTAGGTATTGTAACCGGTAAGGTGACTAAGGCTTTGTACTTTGCTACTTACTCTGCCTCTTATGATAGGATCGGATAAAGGAGTTTTTCATTCAATGGGAGTTGTTCTTGAGGTTGCCAGTTCTACATCGGTATTGTTCTTGAGGTTGCCAGTTCTACATCACTGTAGCAGATTCGATCACCACTGAAATTTGGTATACAGATACTAGGATGATTGGCTAAAGTGCAAGTGGGAGATTCAAAGGAATAGTGCCCTTGAGCCAATCACATGTCGATGTGTTTAGGGACTAGTCAAGGGTAATCAACTTAATGAGATAACTTTTTGATCATATGCTGCATCTTTATTCATAAATATTGTGACGAACCCCATGAACCCGGGCAAATGATTCCAAGGCCATGATGAGATTATGCCAGTGAGACTTGGAATCCATATGCCCATGTTCTAGATGTTCCTAGTCGTAGGATCACCAATTAGGGGATTAGTGATTTTGGATAGGCTAGCGCACTTGGTACATGCCCTATACGATAGGGGTAGCTGATCTCATAGTTACCTATGAGCCTTCCTTAATGTAGTGCAGGTGCTCATTAGGGAATGAGTTCACTTAACAAACCTGCATGAGGAACACAAAATGGAATCCATACATGAGTTTCAGTAGGATGTTCCTCGTGTGATAGTAGGTGCAAGCAGTCATTGGACCTAAGGTTATCATGGTTACCTTGTGAGTGATGACCCATTGCTTTGGTTCTATCCCTACATGGACCTAAGCGTCATGTGCCGGGTATTACTGGGCATGGGGAAGCATTCATGGAGGTAGGTGAGCAACCAACATGGAATCAGTTACTCCTAATAAGAGGAGATAATGTCCTATGTGTTTGACACTTCTTCCATACCCCAATCGTATTCAAGAAATTGTAATTGAGTAACTTAGTTGCACGGTAACTAATCACCAAAGGGTGTTGCTAGATTGAACCTCACACTATCGTGGTAGTCATGATACGTTGCTAGACAATAATCTTGACTTGCGAGTGGAGTCTCTCACGACTACAGTAAAGGGGTTTAGTGGTCGCTCGTAAGATTCGAATAGAAGTTGTTCTATAGGATCCAACTCTCCGTTATGCACAACTCACTACTGGCTTAGTGTGGGGCCCAATGGCGCACACACGACAGGTTAACCTCGTAACGGACCTTATGAGGTAAAGTCCGAATGCGGCCCTATATGTAGGCGAAATGGCGACACTAGAGGGGGGGTGAATAGTGTGTTTACTAAATAATTAGCCTAAATTCGATTTTAATCATTTCTTGATCAGTTTAGATAATTTGTAATTTAATGATTGGGTGCGAAAGCAGTAAATAATTAAGCAATTAAAAACAAACAATAACGCAATGCAAACACGTTAATTTATAGTGGTTCAACCCCAATGCCTACTCCACTACCTAAGCACCCCGATTAGGATTTCCAAACTAGCTTTACTAGATTAATACTCGTTTCCCTTACACAGAGGACTTTGACTCGAATAGTCTCACTCTCGACCTAAGGTACTTCCACACCTGGAAGTCTCGACCTTCTTATCGAGAGCACTCTTCCACCTCAACCCTAAGGGACAACTTGACTAATCCTAGTAACAACTAATTTTACATAAGTGGCTTTAAACCAAACACCAAGTAACCACTTATACCCACATGACCTAACAGCCTAGGTCTTACAAACCTAACTTCAAAGAAACGATAAATTAATAGTTAAAAATACAAGTGAAAAGAGCTTAAGATAAAACCAAGATTATCTACTATTTTCCAAGCCTTGTAGCCTCCAACTCGCTAGTGAATGTGCTTTGAGTCGAAGCAGAGTTGAGCAGTAGTTGGCGCTTGAAGACGAACTCGACAGAAGAACAGAACGCGCTGCAATCGATCTTTGGAAGGCTTAAATCCCTTCTTAAATGCTCAATAAAATCTTTAAGATTAAGGGAAGAAGTTTAAAAGAAGTAGATGAAGGTATATTTATACCCTCACGAAGAAACGATAGCTCAACGGATAGTTTTCTATCCATTGCAGGCCGCCGGTCGATTGGTCAATCGATCGGCCAATCGATCAATGCTTTTTCGATAGAGCTACTGCCCATTTTGGGCTTTGATCGGTCGACTGAAGCAGCTGCTGTCTCTTTTCGGCATTGTTCGATCGACCGACCGGTCGACCGAAATGACTGGTGCCATTTTCCTTACCCTATTCGATCAACCGCCCGGTCGACCGGATTTAGGTTGAATTTTATTTTTTAGCCAATTTTCTTCCGCGCTTTGTTTTTGGGTTCCAGCTTTCTACAAGCATCATCTTGGAGAGCTTTCCATGTGATCTTTGAGCTCGTCCAATGCGACTTTGGTGCACATGTTGATCTTCGAGAAATTCTATGATGAACCCGAGCACGACGATCAATGTCCTTCCAATTTTTGATTTCTTTCTATATTTTCGATCGAGGACATTGAACCCTAATTGATATGGAACCTGAAATATGTTCTAAATGAAATCATTAGTCCCATGTTTGTTATCATCAAAACCGAGGTTGAAAACCTAAAGCCAACACTATATGTCTACTAGCATCGACATGTTGCAACTCGATCACGGATCTTTGAGCTCGTCCAATGCGACTTTGGTGCACACGTTGATCTTCGAGAAATTCCACGATGAACCCGAGTGCGACGATCAATGTCCTTCCGATTTCTGATTTCTTCTGATATTTTCGATTGAGGACATAGAACACTGATGGATAAGGAACCTGAAATATATTCTCAATGAAATCATTAGTCCCATATTTGTTATGATCAAAACCGAGATTAAGACTAAGGTTGAAAACCTAAAGCCAACATTATATGTCTACTAGCATGGACATGCTGCAACTCGATCACGGATCTCGTTTACGGACATGATAGGAAAGATGTTTCCTATAGGAACGAATGCACAGGAAAGAAGTTCCTCAGTAATCCTAAATTGTAGGGCATCCCTAAATTGTAGGGATTGGCATATGATAATAATTTATGTCGTTGATTAAATTTAATTATGAATTATATATTTAATCAACTACTTGACCAAGAATGTATTTCATTATGAATTAAATATAATATGATTTTGAATCAAATATACATGGTAGGAGAATTAGTTTCTAACCATGAGCCTAACAAATTAATTGGGAATTAATTTATTTGGATAAATCCTAATTAATAAGAATTTGATTTATGGAGATAACTCATAAAATTAATAGATATATGATTTATGAGGATAAATCATAATTCTATTAATTAATAGAAAATCAAATTATTTAGATAAATCTCTTTCCTATTGTTTAGGGGATTGGTTTATTTAGATAATTATCATTCTTGTTTATAGGCTCTTAATTTATGGAGATAAATTAAAATTTATATTTAATTAGATTTAATTAATTTTTAATTAATTATGAAGCCAATAAAATATAAATTATTTTTGGAGGCAAACCCAAGAACTTTGAATTCTAGGGAGAGAGTTTTTAGGAGGCCAGGTCTACTCTTGTAGCCGCCCCTACTCTCTATATATAGTGGCCGAACACCCCATAGGGAGGAGTTGGTTAATTAGTTCTTCATCTTCTTGGAGAAGATTAAGGATTTGATTCTTTAGAGGCTTATTGAAGAGAAAGGCTCCAAAGAACTCCTCCTCCTCCCCATTGGTGGCCGACCATCTACATCCTCCTTCCCCGGTTATCGCGAAGCCAACTTGAATGTGTTCTCTTCTTGGTTGTGCCACAATCTTCATCTTCTTGGAGGAGTCCACGAGGACAGCGAGATATCTTCACCTCTTCTCTTTTGTTCCGATATTTTGTCATCCTCTCTCCTCTCCTCTTTGGTGCCTGGTTCTTGGTGGAAGGGCTGGCATTGCCTTGGTGGATTTTGGGATTGATAAAGCTTCTCCGTTGAGCCACAACGAGCCCCGGTGTTCGCTGCCCGTACTATTGTAAGGTACTTGGTGTGGACTATTGTTGGAGGACGTGCACGTGTGTGTCTCAAAATGGGGATAGGATCTGCCATACATTCTTGGTTTGAGGTTTATCATCTCCTTCTTCTGCGATGTTGAATTCCTTATTATTGCTAAAGTAGATCGCTATTTTAGGGATGGTTTGAATTTTCCGCTACGTTTTCGAATCCCACCCCAACAAGAGGGGGGTGAATAGTATGTTAGATAAACTTTTTGCCTAATTTTGGTTTTATCGAATTCAATCGTTTGTTATAACTTTGGCAATACACTAATTCGAATAGCAAGTGGAAGCAATAAATAAGACAATTAAACATAACCAAGAAAGCAATGTGCTGAAATAAGTAAATATAGAAATTAAGACGCAATCATAATAGGCAATGTAAACACGATCGATTTATAGTGGTTCGGCCCCAATGCCTACTCCACTACCTAAGCACACCGCTTAGGATTTCCAAACTAGTTATACTTGATTAATTAGTTTCCTTACAAAGAGGAATTTACACCGGAGAGTCTCCGCTCTCAAACTAAAGGCACTTCCACACCCGAAAGTATCCTGCCTTCCTATCAAGAGCACTCTCCTACCTCAACCTAAGGACAACTTAACTAATCCTAGTCAACTACGTTTACACCGGTGGATTTAAGTCTTAACACCAAGGCAACCACCAACTCAATCAAACTAGCACTCTAGGTTTACACACTCAAGAAATACAATGAAATTAACAATAAAATACAACACTACATGGAGCAATAAATCAAAAAACAAATACTTAGCTCCAAAAGAAACTCCCTAGTCCTCTTGATGCCCAAAGATGATGAATTGATGAAGCTTCAAGGCAAGATCAAGAATGTGTGGATCAAGGCTAGGGTTTTTGCAAGATTGGCTCATTGAAAGCTTAGAAGATGTAAAAGATGTCTCATATAGGCTCAAAAGTTGCTAAGGAAGGCTCTCATGGCTTGTATTTATAAGACATGAAGAGAAGGCAAGCAAACAGCCATCCCAACAGGCGTTTTCCTGCCCGTTGGCGACGCCCGATCACTGGCCCGATCGACCGACCGAGCGACCGGCCCATCGATCGGAGCCCTTTGTGCTTTCTAGGCTCCTTTCGATCGACTGGCCTATCGATCAACCGTAGAGTACCAAAACTCTACCTATTGTACCTGTACTCTACATTGAGTTTCAGCTAGGTTCTTTCTTCGATTCGGGTTTCAAATTACGGGTTTTGTTCTTTAAGGGTCTTTGCATCATACTGAGGATTTTACAATTTATCTAGAGACCCTAAACTTAGACTCTATCTTCCTGATGAGTCCGAGTGCGTCGACCAATGTCCTTTCGATTTTTTGATTTCTTTGATATTTTAGATCGCGGACGTCGAGCGCTAACCAACTTGGAACCTGAAAGTATTTCGTAATGAAAATATTAGTTTCATGTTTGTTATCATCAAAACCAAGATTATGTTTGTTATCATCAAAACCAAGATTAACACCAAGGTTGAAAACCTTTGGCCAACAATGTTCGAACATAAGATTTTTGGATCGGGAATCTGTCACAATACACCTATATACAAAAGAATTCACAATAATATATTTTGTATGGAATTGTGAATGGGAGTCATGTGAAGTCGGGACATCGAGCAATCTTGTTATCCATACTCATGGTGAATCTTCTAGTGTCGTTGTTTCTTCTTTCAATCCACCTGATCCTTATAGAATAATGATTCTAGATAGTCTTGGTAGTCAATTCCATTTAAATGATAATATTGAGTTAGTTACTGAGACGTCAGTGCCATCAAATACTTCGACAGTTCAAGTCACTGAAGAATAACCTGTGATACAGATTGAATTGCTGAATAAGGAGGCTGTAGAATTTTATGAGATGTTTAAAGCTGTCAATGAACCTTTGTATGGAAATTTTCCTAAATATACAAGATTTTCGGCAATGACACAACTCCTAAACATCAAGTCCGATTGTAATATAAGCGGGGTTACATTTGATTAGATTACAGGCTTTATCAATGGAATGCTACCTCTAGATAACAAGTTTGAGCCAACTTTTTATCAGCGGGGAACATCATGACTTGTAGCATGTTATAACAGTTATTTTGTTAATGGATATATATTTCACACACTTGAATATTCATCTACAAAGAAGACAATGAATGTCGGGGTCTGCGTTATAGGGACAACGTATGTTGAATGTAATGTTGACTTTTACGAACTGTTGGAAGAAGTCATAAAATTACAATTATTCGAATGGAAATCAGTTGCCCTTTTTAAATGTCATTGGTTCGATACAAGCTATAGGGGCATGAGAGTTCATACAAAGTATAAACTTGTCGAGGTCAATTACAAATTGAAATTGGCTTCAATGGGCCATTTATATTGGCATCTCAAGCTGAACAAGTATATTATATGCAGTATCCATCTCGAAAGAAAGATAGGGCAAATTGGTATGTAATCTGTAAGACTAAAGCCAGAGGAAAAATTGACCCGGTAACTGGAGAGAATGAGCCGACAAATGACTTCTATCCAGAAGAGGATCCTTCCAAAATTGAGCGAGTTAATCTAATACTCAAGGATGATAACACAAAGTTAGTTCAATTGGAAGTACAATATGTTGATGATGACGATAATGAAGTTGAGGAAGGATAGAATGATGATAAGAGAGAAGAAGAAGAATTTAAAGATTTTGATACAATAGATCAAGAATAAGAGTATTACACCGATGATGATAATGACGATGATGAATAATTGTAAATGTGAAGTATATCTTCAATTATTAAATCTATCTATTAATCTATTATATGTAATCTAATTATACTCATATTTGACAGCTATGGTTCGAGAAGTGCGTGCCCGAGGAGGCATTCCTCGGAGCACTACACCCTCACAATTGCCACCTGCCACCCTTGTATCCATCGTCCCTTGTCTACACACACCATCCCCCAGGCTTTAGCCACCATCGACCCTTTGCCGAGACCCATCAATATCCCCTCACATGTACCCAATGTCCTTTCGCTGACACCTAGTATTCCCCCACCTCCGTCCACCATCCCCCCACTTTCAGCCACCATCTCCGCACTTGATCCTGGCACCAGCCATCCACCTGATCTGACCACCATCCCTTCAGCCAATCCAAGCACATGGACATAAAGACGTAGGCCACGAGGGCCTAATATAATTCTCCCTCCGCCACCCGAGGGAGAGTCACATTGACTAGTTAGTGTGCATGAAAGAAGATAAGTAGATGCACTAATTATTCCTTATAATTTATTTATAATTCAATACATCATAATATAGAATTGTACTATATTTGGTGAGGGCTTGAGCAGGAGGACGATCTAACGATTTATGCACAGGGCATGGCCTACATGGTCTCTCGTGCCCCGTGAGCACATGGATTTATTATGGCGAGAGTTCTCGGTACATATATTTATTAAATTAATGTTATTGTTAAATATCAATAGGTAATAATAAATTTATTTTTTTTGCAGGCTCATTATACATGGTTGGAGGACGAGACCACTTTTGTAGAGAGTGCATGGGAGCATGTTGCTCGCACTCGTTACAACGGGCTACTTCAGTAGGCCCGTAAAACTGTGAAGAGACAGCTGGGGGTCACACACATTGGGGAGACTCAGGTATACGGCCCCGAGTGGATTCCTAGACCTGTGTGGCACCAGCTCATTGAGCGATGGGCCACGCTTGAGTGGCAGGAGGTCTCCCGGACTGCGTCGAGAAATCGCATGTCCAGGGGGGACGGTACGGGGGCACGCCACACTGGTGTCTCCGTGTCTTTTGTGGTGCATGAGCGTCATATGATATGTATAATTTCCTTACTTTTAATTAAATTATATATTGTGTACAATGACACTAATGTATTTGTTTTCTAATGTTAGACACGGGTGGCGAAGGATGGCACCGTCCAACGCCCCTCGCTGATGGAGGAGTTTGAGCACACTCACCGTCGCCGACATGGGGTGGAGGAGTACATCGATAGCGGGGCCGCGATCATCGTTACAAGTATTTATATCTATTTGATTTACGTAATTTTTATTTTTATTTTATATATATATATAGTATTTAAAATATAAACGTGTGTAGCAGACATACACGAGGACCGAGATCGAGCGCAAAGGAACGTCACAGGGTGACTTTGACCCTGTAACATGGGTCGAGGCTGTAGGTGGCTGGGAGCACGGACAAGTTTATTGCTTTCAGACGGTGTCCATGCATGAGCCGTGTTAGGGCCACTTGGGGCACCGACCCCTCCCGTTGCAGGTGAGCGGCCCTCGACATCCCATACGCAGGACCATAGCCGGATACCGACCTTGGAGTTCGAGATTACACAGTGGAGACAGGCAATGGAGGAGTAGAGATGGATGAATGACAAGTTGAGATAGATGATGGATGCGCAAAGACAGATGATGGGGAACATATAGGCGCTCCTAACTTAGATTTCATCTCACTCCGGCAATCATATACCGATGAGGTTCAAGCCGTCCTCCTCAACCCAATCGACGCTCCCAACCCTATCACTGTCGACTCCACCGCCTCCACCGTAGCCATGAGATATATTTTGGTTTATTGTATTTTGATTATATTTTGATACTTGTCAGACTCAGTTTGAGGCTTAGATACTTGTTTGTTGTTTACATACTTTAGATTTGATATTTTGATACTTGTTTGCCTCCGTTTGAGGCTTATAGTTGTTTATATACTTGATAGCTATCTATATACTTTAGATTTGATATTTTGATACTTGTTTGCCTCCATTTGAGGCTTATAGTTGTTTATATAGTTTAGTTTTGATATTTGATACTTGTTTGCCTCCATTTAAGGCTTAGATTGATGATATTTAAGTAAATCTTGTATGGTTGGTTGTACTTATATTTGTATGATGTTTTGTGGTTGTAAATTGTGATTGTAAATTATGGTTATAAATAGATTATATCGTGAGAATGTTGTTGTATACATGAATTTTGAAAATTTTGATTTTTTTTCAATTATAGGATATAACGTCAGCGACGGCTTACCCACAGGTGACACTCACTAGGCAGTCGCTGAAATTGTATCGTAATTGGCTGATGGCTTCGGTAGCACCAAATATCACGATTGCTAATAATATCACCGACGACTCTGAGCTACGGCAGATAGTTTAATTTTAATGACAACCGCCTAGGCCATCACTGATGTGTTTAAATTAGCGATAGCGCGTGCTATCGCTAATAATTACTTGGGACGGCCTCCCCCTACTGTCACAAATTATCAGAGACGCACACATGAGCAACGACTTTTTGCCACGGCGCGAGCCGTCCATGATAGTCATCACCGACGATTCAGCAACGGCACGAGCCATTGGTGACAGCGACAAATCTAGTAGTGGAGCACCATTTAGGGTAGGAGGCTACCTGGGAGGTAGAACGAGATATGAGGGTAAACTACCCCTTTCTAGTTGAGGATTTGATAAGTCTCTAATAACTTTTGCTAAAATTCGAGGATGAATTTTCCTTAAGGGGGGAAGATTGTAATACTCGCAATTTTAATGAAAATTTTATCTCTTGTTTTAGCGGGATATTCCGGAGGCGCGTCGGAGTGGGTCGAGCAAATCGTCAAAAGGTGTTGGCCGAAGGTTTTCAACCTTGGGAATAAGCTAGGTTTTGATGATAACAAATATGGAACTAATGATTTCATGGAGAATTATTTTCAGGTTCCATATCGATTAACACACGATGTCTATGATCAAAAATATCGGAGAAATTAGAAAATCGGAAGGACGTTGATCAACGCGCTCATATTCATCAGAAAGATTGAGTCTAGGTTTAGGGTGTCTAGATGCAAAGACACCTAAGGAACCAAACTAGTAATCCAAAACCTGAACCGAAGAAAGAACCCAACTGATACTAAATGAGAAAGTATAGGTACTATAGCCAAGTACCGGTACTTTGCGGCTGATCGACTGACGATCGACTGCCAAGGGTTCTAAAGCCACCGAAGGCCTTCGGTAGATGACCGGTCACTTGGGCGGTCGACTGGCCATCGACCGACCACTGATCGGGCGGTGCCAACGGATAGAAAAACGCCCGTTGGGATGAGGTGTCTTGGCCTCTCTCTTCGTGGCTTATAAATACAATCCATGAGAGCCTTCCTTACCAACCCTTGAGCCTATTGAGACATCTTTTACACCCTTTAAACCTTCATTGCACCACTTCTTTTGTGAAACCCAAGTTTGATATCTCAACTCCTTGATATATAGCCTTCAAGCTTCGTCGATTCATCATGTTAAGGCATCAAGAGGACTAGGGAGTTTCTGTTGGAGCTAAGTATTTGTTGATTGATTTATTTGCTCCATTGTTTGTGTACATTATTGTTACTTACATTGTATTTGAGGTTGTGAAAACCTAGGTTGATAGCTCTTGTATGGTTGGTGGTTGCCTTGGTGTTAGGGCTTAATTCCAATAGTGTAAATGTAGTTTGCTATGATTAGTTGAGTTGTTCTTAAGGTTGAGGTGGGAGAGTGCTCTCGGTAGGAAGGAGGGATACTTCCACGTGTGGAAGTGCCTTCGGTTTAAGAGCAGAGATTTTCCGATGTAAATTCATCATTGTAAGGAAACTAATTAAACTAGTTAAACAAGTTTGGAAATCCTAAGTGGGGTGCTTAGGTAGTGGAGTAGACATTGGGGCCGAACCACTATAAATCTACTTGTATTAGCATTGCATTCTTGGTCTTGTTTTATTGTCTTATTTATTGCTTCCACTTGCTATTCGAATTGGTGTATTGTCTACGTTATAAGAAATGACTAAAACCGATAAATCAAATTTAGGCAACAAGGTTAGATAACACACTATTCACCCCTCCCCCCCTCTAGTGTAGGCCATTTCACCACCATTTGGTATCAGAGAGCGTGGGTCATAGATTGAGATTTTACCATCTCCTCTACATCTAGTCTTGATCTGAAAATAGCACTAGAGTTGGTAGCGTGTATACCACCTAGGTTCGGTGAGTCTAACTTTGGTCTTTGGAAGAGTAGAATATATACATTCCTAAAGACACAACATTTAGATGTGATTAACATGGAAAAGATTCGATATATTGAACCTAAGGAAAACATGAATTCTTGGACCAAAGAACAAATTGATATGTTTTAGTTAAATGTTAAAGCTACGAATTGCATATTTTGTTCATTGGAAAATTGCATCTTTGAAAAGGTCATGCATTGCACTTCCACATTTGATATTTAGGCTAGTTTAAACATGCTATATGATTATGCCAAGAACGAAGAGATTGACACTTCTAATGAAGGTAGTGATGACAATGGTCATTCACCTACCCCTAATCTTGCTTTTGATGCCCATGGTTCTTCTAGTCAAAGGAGTAGCTCCAAGAGCCGAAAAAGGAAGGTAGTGTGTCATGCATGCAAGGAAAAGGGGCACGTGAAGAAAAATTGCCCTTCTATGAAGAACAAGGCAAGGAAAAGGTCAAATGCTTCCACATCATCATCTTACTCAAGTGAAGCATCCTCTTGCAATGGCTACGAAGCTAATTCAAAAGACTCCCTCATGAATGCTAATGATGAGGTACACTTTTCTTATAGTCATGATAACAATAATGGTAGTATCAACTCATCCAGTTCTCATGACATGCTTTATGATGATGAATGTAAAAACATGTTTGCCTTGCTTGTTAAAAAAGATAAAGAAAACAAAAAATTGAAGAAAGAAAACTTAGTCTTAGATCTCACTTACATTATGTAAAATTAAAAAACGAGAATCTAAAAATTAGTGTCTCTAATCCATGTCATGATGATTTAAGTATTGACACTAAGGATTTGAAAAACAAAAATGACATTTTAAAGAATGAAAATAGCATGTTGAAAACTCAATTGCATGCTATTCATAAATCCATGAACGACTTAAAAAATAAGGTTATTTTTCTAAATAAGAAAGTTAATAATTTATCTAGTAATTCATCCTCTTAGCAAGCATGCTCATGCACATCATCATCTTTATGTCAAGCATTCTAACATTAAACCTCACAAAAATATTAATGGTCATTGCTTTTGTTGTGGTATCTTCGGCCACACGATTTATGATTGTGCTTTTAAAAGAAATCCAAGTGTTGTCATTTGTCATTTGATAAGAAAAGACACTTTGGATTCCTAGGCTAACTCACCCCCATGGACCCAAAGCCATTTGGGTACCAAAGGTTTCTTGTTCTTTTGTAAGGGGAGCTACCACACAAGGTTGAAAGAATTGAACATGCTGAACATAACATGCTGAGAATTTAGGATGCTATTGATACAATTCAGCATGCTGCATTGTTGGGTATTCCACATTTCATTGAGTTACAAACTTTATTTACAACTTTAGAGTGTCAGTTTATTATCTTGCATTGAGTTACAAACTTGGTATTCCTCATTTTATTGCTCATTGTTTCTTTTGTTTTTACATGCAGGTAAAAAGGATGAAGTGCAAGGATCAGCATTTTTGAAAAAATTATCTTATGTATTTTTGAAACTTTGAATCTTTGAAACAATATAAATATTTGAATAGCACAATGTATTTCGAAATTACTTGTATACAATGGTTTCTTATGTGTGTGGATTTTAATGATGTGTGATTTCAAAAATTATTTTTAAGATTTCGTGTGAATTATCAAATTACTTATATGTGATTTCATGATTTAAGGATTGATCAGGTACACAATAATGAGCAATTGGTAGATTATGTTGGTAATTCCAACAGATATACCAACAAAAATTATTTGTTGGTCATACCAACGCTAGCGGATATTGTTGGTATTACCGATAGATATGTATCCGTTGGTATTATCAACATATATATATCCGTTGGTATTACCAATAGATATATTTCTGTTGGTAATATTGGCAGATATTTGTCCGTTGGTAATACCAACAGAAACATATCTGTCGGTAATACCAACGAATATGTCTCCGTCGGTATTACAAACAAAATAAAATATATGTTAGTAATACCGACAAATTAATTAAAATCTGTCGGTATTACCGAGGAGCCTTTTACCGATAGATACTCCATCGGTAACAATATTACCGACGAATTTGGTCCATTGGTGATACCCTGTTTTCTTGTAGTCTTGGCAGCTCCATCCAATGGGCATTTTTTTGCCCGATGGGGACTCTCGGTCGCATGCCAGTCGATCGTCGATTGACCAACTGTTCGACCGTGGCAATCTATCGCTTTTGGGAACACTTCGATCGACCGAATTGGCTACTGCCAATTTTTGGCTTCATTCGATCGACCGACCGGTCGACCAAACCTGGGCTAAGACTATTTCTTCGAGTTTTCTTCTTGCGCGCTTCGCTTCCGGGTTCCGTTACAAAGTCTTGACTTGGATAATATTACAATTTGGCTTGGGATATATACCTAGAGACATATTACATGAATTCTATTTCTAACTCTAGATTTTCTACTCGATCTATGACGGAGCCATTTTTGTCGGTTCTTGTTTTTCTCCGAACGAACTTCCCACGCATATTGTAACCTCAACCTGAGATCAAACACTTGATGAACTCATTAGAATAAGTTTGTTATCATCAAAATCAAGATGATGACCAAGGTTGAAAACCATAGGCCAACACATCGGTATTCACATGATTGTGGTATTCATTCCACATTCAGTTTGCATAGGTTGGTAGGCTTCAGAGTACAGACGTGTACTCTGGCCAAATTTTGGGGTGTGATAGATGTTCTTTAATATAATATTAAGAAAAATGTAAGTTACACAAAAATAGTTAATGCTATTGTTAAAATCAGATATAAAGAAAAACTGCACCAATTATGATTAAATAATATGATTAAGTTAGAAGACTAAATCTTAAAAATTCAACATGTAAATATATGCATATGAAAAATTTAATAAAATATCTATAATAATTATAATAATATATATTCTAGATTGGCAAATGTACGTTAATCCATGTTTGAACGATGATATTAGTCCCTTATGTCATTATGTGTGCATACTTTCCTTCAAAGTCTATCATTTATTGTGTTTATACAAAAATTAGATTTCATAAATTTCAACTGAAAGCCTATAAAACACGTTCCTCGTATTAAAGGCTTGTTTTGCGTTAACACGACTATTCTATATTTATATTACCCAAATAGAAGGATAATAAGTCACTGAAAATAGAAATAATCTTTTGACTAAAACACTTGATCAACATGGATGCAAGTAGCTTTTTTCTAAGACTATTCACTATTTTTTTCTTCTTATCTATGTCATTGATTTCATCTCCAATAGTAGCGACTACTGAGATCGCTTCTACATCACCACTCTCGATATGATTTCAAAAATGTTTTTGATTTTGATTTTCGATCTCTTCGGACCTTGGTGGCTTATAACGGGCCTGAGGGACCTTACGGTTCTAACCCGTAGGCTCATTGTGACATTTCGATTTTCAACCAATAGGATGGGTTGGAGATCTTACTTTTCAAAAATTTATATTTTGAAATCTCTCGATTCATTTCGGACTCATGATAATTTACCTTGAAACGGATTTCAAACTATTTAACAAAGTGAACTCTGAAAATGATACTTGATTTTTCTCTTTGCTATTTGGTTTGGTTGCTTTCTAGTAGCTTTAGTTTCATTAAATCTACTAATGAAGTCTACTTATAAATTGAGAATGTTAATGAAAAGCTATGCTATCATGAAGAAAATTGGAAAGTAAATGAAAGGTTTGGGAAAATTTTTCTAGAATGATGTATGATTTTGTTTTTGCAAAAATCATATTATAATACTTGAATATTCATGCATTAATGATGTCTCTATACTCATGATTAATTTTGCATGATAGATCTATGAAATTTCATTAGTAGGTAAAATTTCGATACTTAGGCAATTTCATGATGCTGATATTGAATAAAATTGGACTAGGATAAAATTCCTTATTAGAGACCTCATTTTGAAGAAATAATTGTAAATATGTTTAGATACACATATGACATGATTCTAGGTGTTCAAACTTGAAAATTCATATGTAGATGAACAAATTCATTACTAGATCACTTTAGAGGACTTAAACTTGAAAAAGTTTGACCCAAGTCAACAAATCGACTTGGACACTTCATTTTAAGTCCAAACTTCATAAACATGTTTAGGAATAGGTAATGATAACATGCCAACGTTCAAATTTTCAATTTGTAAGCGTAATGAGGCATTTTCTATCACGTCCCAAAAACCAAGTCACGCGACCGACCGGACTGGGGACAAGCACCCCGAAGCCTAGACCACATAACCACATCATGCATGTGAAATATCAACTCAGATTAACACAAACACAAATATTCAATTATAGAAGGTAGCAATCCACATACTAGACCAAATGCATAAAGCTACATAACTAAGGTTCAAGTGTTAATACTATACAAGGTTCACATGCTCGAAAACAAACTACATGACTCGACCAAGACTCGACTACACCAACGGGTTTCACAAGATCACCACCAGAGTCTGCCGCCACCAACCGCGCCATACGTCAATGATCACTCTACAAAACAAGGCCAAGAAAAGAATAGTGAGTTCAAAAGAACTCAGTGAGTGGCCGTTCGGCCATCACCAAGCTAAACCACATGAATAAATACATTAAATAATTTAATGCTCATTCAACTGATATGAAACATAACAATGATTTGCATTAGTCATCTCGTGCGCTACATGCACCACTCGGCCCGATCCGGCCAAAATGAACCAACCTCAAAATAGTCGCCTACAACTCGTAGGTTGCTCACTAGGCTGGCCACCCTAGCGAACTCCCTGCCTCGGTCTCACTGAGCTAGGAAGGACCTTTAGTATCAGTGCCCAAAACATGGTCGGGAAAGGCCCTCTGAATAATGCCACTCGGGTCAGTCGTCGGCGTGGCTCACCAACGTATATCTCGACCATGAATCAACTCGTGTGCACTGCACACCACTCGGCCATCACATGTACATCCACAAACATGCCCACTAAGTGGACTAATTTACATATCTATAAAGAGGTGGATTACTCGAGTAGATACGACATAATGTACATTTCTTAGTGCTCGCTCGGTAGCACCCGCTCGGCCACCACTCTGCCCAATTCATTATTCACCGCCATATCACCCACCGTTAACACCTCGATAGTTTACCTTACCATTTTCTATTCAATGGAATTTAACATCCGTGGCAGGTCGTCATGTAGCGAAAATGCCAACGTTCTGCCGAATAGTTTCCGCACAACGTACCTTTCCGCCACCGCCATTTCTCGTTCGAAATCTCATCCGAACTCGCAAAAATTCCCAAATAAAGTAAAGGGATGCCATATCTGCCATATCTCATATTTCTATTTTACCCAAGCATCGTGGAAATTTCAGCCTGTAAGCCAAAATTTCAGCGCACTATAGTGTGACATTCCCTCATTTTAATCCGAGAGCATATACTCTCTCGCGAGGGTGGAAATAACCAATTAACCTGATGTTCTTTTAGGTTCAACTAATAACATCCATGACAAGCCACGAGGTGACATCCCGGACTCGCAACTCGACCAATTCAACAAGCAAGCCATAAATTTCAGCCTACTTTACCAGTCCGGTTAAAACACGTACACAATTGAACATCACTCGATATGGTACTCAAAATTCATACAATATCTTGTACATAAAGATCGATATACTACACTGGCAGTTTACAGTATGTATAAAATGAATCTAGCGCGTATAGAAATAACTTCGGCATGTATATCTTACCACAACATCAATTTCAGCCTAACTTATCATACTATGAAAAATTCAGATTAAAGCGTATGATATACTCCACAAATTTTCATATGAATGTATGCTAAGTGTTCATCAAACCATGTCATCTACGCATATAACTTCAGCATTTCAGTGTACTCACAATCTCAAGAATATAAGCTAGAACATGAACATTGGACTTGTTTGGCCTACAAATTGTGTTACTATTATCAAAATGTGTATGGTGCACTTTTGGAAGTCTTCAGAATCGATCATGATAAAGATGTCAATTGTGAGAGCACCAAATATTTTCATGCTTAATGATAAATGTGATACCATGGGAAATGGTCATCATGGATCAGCATAAACTAGCATGAACAATGATTCCTTATGAATTTCCCATTTTTCCATAATTTTTTCTTATCTTGGATGTAATTTCTTATTAACCTGCCACCTTCTTGATTTATATTGCAACAATACTTTTTTAAAAGCAGTACCATAATCAAATATCTCATGTATGTTTCTTTGACCAAACAACACGGTCTTCCAAAAGTTATGCACTTTCTTAACCCAAATACAAAGATCAAATGTATTGACACCTGAAACATCCAAGTTCAATAGAACAATAGAAGTGCTCAAGGGCCAAAGCAGAGAAGCCCGAAAGGTCTTCACACATGCATCCGAACAACAAGAATTTCTCCATTAAACAAAGTCTAGATTGGTCACAGTAAAAATAAGAACTCCAGCACTAAATCCAACAACTAAATGAAGCCCCGAATATTTATATATACACCACACAAACCAAACAAACAATAAAACCAGTTCATCCTCACCAAGATCATTCTAATATGCGTCCCACATTCAAATAGCAAAAATGACACGCAATCAAAAAGGGGAAACAAAATGGAGGGGGAAAAATAAATAGCGGCACCAGATTTGACTTCCACTAGAGACAAGATCGACCCTTTCTCGAGAGAGAAATCAACATACTCAAACATAAACCTTCAAAAAAATCACAGATTCTGTAAATCTATCACGAGGAAGAAACCCAATCTAACCACTCACTTGGGGAGGGAATCAAGGAGAAGAAGACGATGACGACGCCTCGCGATGACGGCAACCGGCGACGGCGAAGATCTGATCACAAGGGAGTAGGGCCTCCTCCCTCTTGTCTTGGGCGACATTTGGCTCTTCCTAGAGCAGTCCCGTCGACCAAGGCCACATATGCAATTATATTATTTTTTTGAAATTTACCTATTTGCCCCTCTTGACTTAAGTGAACCATATATCGGTCTATACTCGTCCGAATCGAGTTCCAATCGGACCCCCGGACTCGACTCAAGTCCAACTCACATCAAATCTCCAAACCAACTTAAGTAACATTATTTTACTCACGCATAAGGTTTGTATTTTAATTTGCGCCTTCCAACGATTTACTCGGCCTCCTCCGACGCACATCTCGGCTTTTACGTGGAAGCCAAAATAAATTAGTTAAAATTTTAAATTTTAATTATTTTTTTTCGCGGGCATTACATTTTCTATTTTCAATGAGTCATTCAAATTTTGTAGATCTATATTTTTCTTTTCTAAGAAATTTTTATCATTTTCTAGAAGTTCAACCTTCATTCTTGACTCATTACAAGAAAGCAAAAGATCATCATTATCTTGTTCTAGCATTTTATTTTCCTTTTTAAGTGCCTAGAATCTTTTTCTAACATTACTAAATTCTTCATACATATGCTCAATTTCATTTTCTAATTCTACTTGTGTAAAGATATTACCACCTATAGTAATAGTGGGTACCTCAATATCCTTCATCATGAAACAAAGGTTTGCATTCTCCCTTGAACTTTCTTCCCCACTTGAAGGTGGTGATGACTCGCTTACATCCCAAGTAGCCATTAGTGCTTTCTTCTTCATCCTTTTTCCTTTATCTGTCTTTGTGGATGATGAGGAGGTGAGCATGGTCTTAGGACAATCGCTCTCCAAGTGTCCGGGATTGTTGCATTGGAAGCACATGATTCTATTTTTGCCCTTCTTCTTCTTGAGAGGCTTTCCCATTAGCTCCATCAACATCCGTCCGAGATGAATCATATCTTCGTGGTACTCGGATCCTTCATTCTCCGATGATGATGATGATGATGATGATGTCCTATTACCAAATGATGCTTTTAAGACAATATTCTTGCCTTTGGGGGCATCTTTCTCATCGGTCATGAGGGAACCAATGAGTGACTACCCACACTAGAAAGGGGGGTTGAATAGTGTTGGTTTAATTTTAACTTCAATTCAATTTTTTTTAAATCAATTTCAACTTCAACCGAAACTAAGTGCAACTAAATGATATTCGTTAGCAATTATGAAAAGCAATTATAAGCAATCAAACAAGGCAATGCAAACACAAGAGATTATAGTGGTTCGGCCAACACCGCCTACTCTACTATCTTGGCTCCCCACCATGGATTTCTAACCAACTCCTTTATAGATAATGTGTTTCCCTTTGAATACAACCGAGGACTCACTTCTCAACTCTTTGAGAATGCTTCACACCTATTCTCCTAGGCAAAACACAATTCTACAAAGGAAACCCTAAGTTATTTAACCTAGCACACCTAACAAGCTAACAATGGAAACCTAGTTTAGTAACAAGAAAAATAACAACAAATGAGCTAATAATTAAACCACACAAGTGAGCTCTCTTGCAAAGTCTTCAAAGCCTCCAACTCGTGAAGATGTAGAGCTCGAAGTGAAGCCGGAGATGAGGCAAAAAGAATGCTTCGAGTTGATGAACGGTCGTCGAAGCTTGCGCGATGAAATTCACTTGGGATGGCTAAAGAACACTCTAGGAGATCTTCAATGAATGGCTAAGAGGCTCTTAGAAGGCTGCTGAGGGGTATTTATAACCCCTCACTTGGCAGCTCCACCCAACGGGCATTTTTTTGCCCGATGGGGACTCCCGGTCACTTGTCGACCGATCGTTGATCGACCGACTGATCGACCGCCCAAGCAACCACGGTAATCTGCCACGTTTGGGCACACTTCGGTCGACCAAATTGGCTACTTCCAATTTTTGGCTTCATTCGGTCCACCAAACCTGGGCTAAGAGTATTTCTTGGAGTTTTCTTCTTGCGCGCTTCGCTTCCGGGTTCTGTTACCAAGTCTTGACTTGGATAATATTAGAATTAGGCTTCGGATATATACCTAGAGACATATTACATGAATTCTATTTATAACTCTAGAATTTCTACTCGATCTATGACGGAGACATTTTTGTCGATTCTTGTTTTTCACCGAATGAACTTCCCACGCATATCGTAACCTCAACCTGAGATCAAACACTTGATGAACTCATTAGAATAAGTTTGTTATCATCAAAATCAAGATGATGACCAAGGTTGAAAACCTTAGGCCAACACATTGGTATTCACATGATTGTGGTATTCATTCCACATTCAGTTTGCATAGGTTGGTAGGCTTCGGAGTACGGACGTGTACTCCGACCGAATTTTGGGGTGTGATAGATGTTCTTTAATAATAATGTAAGTTACACAAAAATAGTTAATGCTATTTTTTATATCATATATAAAGAAAAACCGCACCAATTATGATTAAATAATATGATTAATTTAGAAGACTAAATCTTACAAATTTGACATCTAAATATATGCATATGAAAACTTTAATAAAATATCTATAATAATTATAATAACATATATTCTAGATTGGCTAATGTATGTTAATCCATGTTTGAACGATGATATTATTCCCTTATGTCATTATGTGTGCATACTTTGCTTCAAAGTCTATCATTTATTGTGTTTATACGAAAATTAGATTTCATAAATTTCAACTGAAAGCCTATAAAACACGTTCCAATTATGATGTTCTTTATACTCCGGCCGTTCACGTGACCGTGGATTTTGGGGCGTGATAGATGTTCTTTAATAATAATATTATGAATAATGCAAGTTACACAAAAGTAGTTAATGCTATTATTCAAATCATATATAAAGAAAAACTACACCAATTATGATTAAATAATATGATTAAGTTAGAAGACTAAATCTTAAAAATTCAACATGTAAATATATGCATATGAAAAATTTAATAAAATATCTATAATAATATAATAACATATATTCTAGATTGGCAAATGTGTGTTAATCCATGTTTGAACAGTGGTATTATTCCCTTATCTTATTATGTGTGCATACTTTGCTTCAAAGTCTATCATTTATTGTGTTTGTACAAAAATTAGATTTCATAAATTTTAACTGAAAGCCTATAAAACACGTTCCTGGTATTATAGGCTTGCTTTGCGTTAACACAACTATTCTATATTTATATTACCCAAATAGAGGGATATTGAGTCATTGAAAATAGAAATAATCTTTTGACTAAAACACTTGATCAACATGGATGCAAGGAGCCTTTTTCTAGGTCTATTCACTATTCTTTTCTTCTTATCTATGTCACTCATTTCATCTCCAGTAGTAGCGACTTGTGAGATCGCTCCTACATCACCAACAAATTATGATGAGTTGATTTTACAAATTCCCGATTATGAGATGGATGTCCAGAGACATTAATCCATTCTTCAGGACGAAAAAAACATAACCTGTAACGTGATGATCAATCATAGATATCAAACAGTATCAAAAAAATCTCAACAACCAATATTTATTCTACACAATTCAGAGATATCAGATAGTACCAAAAAATTTCAATTGGAAAAAATCACATAAGGAATAGTTGACTTCATTCCCTCTTAATGTAGTGAATTATTCTAAGTGAAATTTTTTCTGTGGGCTAATAAAGAACAAGCTAAAGATAAGCAAATAAAATAAATTCAATGGCCGATTCAGTAACTCCTATTTCGAAATCTCATCATATCCTACATGAAATTAAAGCTTCATAAATTATAATTAAGTAGTTTATCTTGATTGGAGAGGTAGCCCCGCAAACCCAACAAGCATGGGGCATAGGAGCTGCTCTCACCTAGCACAAAGAATATCAGCATAAATTTGAATATAACATGCAAACATAAAAAGAGAATAAATGAATGGACAATAATATTTTAAAATTTGTAGCAATATTCATAGTTTAAGGACATACCAAAAATAAATGGTAATCAACATAAATGTCCACCTGGGTAACATTAAAAGAGATAACATACTAGATCTTTCAGAGATGCAAAAGATATGTCTTTCTAAAGAAATAAAAAATTAGGAAATTAAGAAAGTTTTGTTGAGCAGTTCAAAATAGTTAAAAACACTTTACCCAAAATGTACACACCATTGAATTCAATAGTTCGTACTTTAAAATGTAAAGGTTTTGCATTGGGTGCATCTCCAATTTCAGACTTCTCCTGCAAAAGTCATCAAGTAAAAAAAAAAGAAAATGGATCAATAACAAGAATGTAACCTGCAATAAATGGCACATTGCTCCAGAATATTAGATGGAAAAGTGAATAAATACTTATGTGTGAGTAGCTGCATCAAGTAAGACCAGATGACATACAAGTGATCTTCATAATTATCAAATTAGCAAAATGAACATTGTCCCATAATCACAATAAGCACTCTTCAATTGAAAAAAAAAAAACTACAATAAAATAGTCCATGTGCAAAGAAATATTTTGTTGCCACCCAATGATTATACATAATTCCTTGCTCCTCAGAATCAAACATATGGTTAGAGAGTTTTACTAGCTAATTGATTTAGAACTCTAATAATTGATATTAAATAAGCACCTAAAATTTTAAAATGAATGAATGAAAGAAAAAAAAAAAGAGAGAGTGAGAGAAAAAAAGTAGCCATCATGCTTTACATCGCAGTTAGTGGTATCTTCAAGAATATTAAGTAGAAAACCTACTCAACTGCAATAGAATAGTGTTGTCAGTCTCAAGTTACACCTTTGGAAATAAAAAAACAAGCCAAGTAACTTAACTTCCACAACAGATAGCACTATAATAGGAGACAAATGTACCTCGAGCAATTCAAACATTGCTTTAATATCTATAAGGCACTGGCTTGTCTCTCGATACACACTTCAAAGGAAATTTAGAGGCAAAGAAAGCTGGAAGAGAAGCCCATTAACCATAACCTGAAAAGAAATAGAAAATATGAACTATTAGAATAAATTGTCTAGAGAGAACATATGTGAGTGAAACAAGTGATATAGAAAAAAGAACTTAAAATCAGATCCTAAATATGTAGATGTTCAAATTCAAAGAGAAAAGAATTAGTTATAGGAACATAAAAGGCATTAAAAACTGTAGCTGATCATTAGTCAACTCTGGAACTACATATTTATTGTTACTATCAGCACCGTAAGCATGAAATAGAATCGGACTAATAATTAGATTTTGATGAAGAGATCAACAAGTCTCCTTAGTCTCAAGCTTCCCAATTTCTATTCTCTAGAGTTAGTGTTGAGTGCTTATTCAGTTAGTGGGAGGAAGAGAACAGAGAGTGTCAGAAGGAGACTTAGAGAAGTAATAGGTTTTGTATGCCTTTTAGAAGATAAGGCCTCCAAGGAAAATCAGTGGCATACAATTTGGTTTAGATTAGTTACAATCAAAACTTAGAAGAAACAATAAATTCAGGACTAGTCAATCAAAACTTAGAAGAAACAACAAATTCAGGTTTATGGTCTGTGCATACTAGTGAAGTGCATAAGTTGCTTGTCCAAGAGGGGGATGCTAGAATACAAGACATAAATTGAGTTCGCCATGTAAAATAATTGTGACCCACTATTAAAGTTACTTCAATTATACCCTTATTTTATTAAAAAGTCTTATGCCCTTTTATTTGAGAAAGGATGCAATTTCAAATATAGGAGTGTAATTTCAAATGAAGGGGTATGTGGCTTTTTAAAAGGGTGCAATAAGTGGATATGTGTCTTTTGAAGAGTTATTCCATCATTCTATAAATATCATCTTCTTTGATGGAAAGAAGATGTAAGTTTTTTGTGAAAATAAGTGAAGGCAAGAGGGTCTCTAGTTTACAAGTGAAGTTTGTGATTCCCATTAATTCCAAACATTGTGGTCTTGGATAGACTACAAAAAGTTTCTACACATGTTGGTGCTTGGACGCACGATATCATACTATGGCCAGAGGTATGTTCTTGGTGTTCTTCCACATTTAATTATTAATGTAGTATTTCCTACATTTGGTATCAGAGCATTAAAATCTCTGGTCTAGTTATTTATGAAATTACACATTTGGTGCTACTGCTTGTCCTGTAGCCGGAGCCACGAATCATAGCCATGATGGGTGGCATGCATGCATGCATACGGCATTGTTGTCCATGTGTGCATCTGGGGATGCTCTTCCAGTGAGGTCGACGTACTTGACGACGTGGTCGATGTCTTCTTCTCACAATCGACATTCTGGTGTAGTCTATTTGGTGGACATAAAGCCGACGGCTAATTGTCCATGAGGAGAGGCTGCTTGTGTCAACATGCACACAGAGAAGAGTCAAGGACGAGCGACTTCAGCGTAAGAGAAGATCTTCTTGTTGGCCTAAGGTTTTCAACCTTGGTCTTAATCTTGGTGTTGATGATATCAAACATGGAACTAATGAATTCATGGAGAAATATTTTCAGGTTCTAAGTCGGTTAGCGCATGACATCCCCGATCGAAAAAATCGAAAAAATTAGAAAAATAGGAGAAAAAAGACAAGTATAGGTTGGGTCTCAACCTTACATATGCTTACTCACGGCCATGACTGAATAACCAATCAAATAATTCTCGTTAGGATTGTTCTTCTTTCATGCAGTAGGTTGGTTGATGACGAAAATGTTTTATCATCTAAAGCTCTCAGCTAAGTCAAAGTTGGTCCTCTAAAGTTCTCAGCTTACGTCCAAGAAATCTTTACAGAGTAGTCATCAATATCCATGCTAAGTAAAAAAGAGGGGGCAATCAGCGTACTAGGAATTGTTGTCTAGATAACCAAGGAGAAAAATAAGATTGAATGATCTTATAGTCATGTCTATCATGAAATTTGGGTAAATAGCTGAAAGATTGAGACTACACCTTTAATTGAGAAGGTCCATGCTATGCAAGCTAAATTTTAGTAGGACATCTCATTTTAGGTGTGGAATCTGTTCCGAAGATCTTGATTTCAGTTCTTTAATATCAAACACATGTTTATCTCTTTCTTGATTACTTTCTCTAATCAATAGCATCATCACAACATCCTTTAAATTGTGTTTATTTATGTGTATCGGGAACTGTTGCTTGTTTTCTTCTATATATTATTGATTATATAGTTTAGAGTTAGATTAAGAAAACGGAAGCAATTGAGTAACTAGGCAATAGACACACAGGTTTATTGTGTGTGAAGAATGTGATCAGGTTTAGTTCTGAAATGTTTAAATTTATATTTATTGAGTTATGTTTTAAAGTTTAAACCTATGTTTATTGAAAAAGAAACAAAATTTAATGTTATATATTGGTCGACATCACTAATCACATTATATATGTTGTTATACTTGAGTTGTAGATTCGAGCAGGACGATGTTGCACGTAGTATCACTGCTATTATCAAGAGCTTCTTCTGGGAGCCGTGGCGTTCATGGACCCATGTCTTGGATCATAATCGAGATTTATTATGGTCCGAATTAGAGGTACGTAGTTTATTAATTTTTGATATTGTAACTAATTAATACGTGGACTCAAATGTTATTATGTTTGTTGGATTTTATACCATGAAGTATCAAAATATTTTGATACTATAGCAAAGCCCACGCTAATATTTCTATTTAATTCAACTGTGTATTAACTGAATCATGAACTGTAATTAAGTGGATTATTTGTTTTCTTTTCATTCTATTTCATGTACCTTTCTACTGAGTGGTAGTGGGAACTGAGTTCCAAATAGAAGTTGACATGGTACATAATCATTGAGGAATTTAGAGGGTTTAGAAAGCATAGGTTGATAGGGTCAATCCTGGTACACTGATAAAATTGCTTTACTGTAATTTAGCGTATGTGTTATTTTAACGTGGCTTCTTTTATCTAAAGCTTTACTATAATTTATAATGGAGCAGTACATTTCACCTTCTTGTAATGAAGGTGGCTTGCTGCTTCCCTTGTTAGGAGGGGAAGCTGTGATTGGAAAAAAAAGAGAGACAAGGAAGAACAGGGCCCATTCTAGCCAACAATTTTCTTTGGTCTACCAAACACAGAAAGGGACACCACTTGCTTTACTCTTGCCTCTTTAATCATATGCACATTGGACCCAAACTTTGAAGTTTCATTCAACTGGAAGGGGTTTCATCATTGCAGCATCCACTGCTTTATTTACCATGTGCTCTTGTAGACCCACCGAGAGGATCAAGTTCATAGATGAACAGATTATGTTGGCCTTCTTACAAGTTACAAGGAATTCTCTTGATAACTAGCAATACATGCTTGTAAATATTTTATAACAATCCCTACTATATTTTTTCTTAATCCATTTCAGCAACAATCCTACTACTTCTGTTTGATATCAGTTCACAGCCCACACTAATGTGTTGTATTAGAGCTGAGAACTTTTATATATGAGAACTCTTGCCAATGTATATTTCTAGCATCTACTTTTGCTCACTACAAGAAATACTACATTTCCTGGGGGCCGCGACCCCGATTAAAACTAGCCAAGGCCCCCAATAAAACCTTTTAGTGAGGGCCTCCCTGCCCCCAAATGTCATCAAGAAATCTGACCTTTACCGAAGGTTAGCGAGTGGCCCCCGTAAAATATATCTTTTCCGAGGGGCCGCGGCACCCGGGAAATATATCTTTCCTGGGTCCGCGGCCCCCGGGAAAAGTATCTTTTGTCGAGAGCCGACATCCTCAGGAATGATACTACATTACGCAAAACATTAAGAAAGTCTAATTGCGAAGGAAAATAGTGAACTAACTTAAAACACTTCATTTTGTTCATTCATCTAACAATAGAACACTAGTTTCTTGAAACAGGCTCAAAGATTTGAAACACCGGATGAACATAAATAAGCTAGGAAAGAATCATGAGATGCCAAGTATATTAATGTCACGTCCCGACTCAGGGTACGCGTGACCGGCCAGGGTACGAGTCGGTACCCCGAAGCTTACCCTATGCACTGACCAACAATTCATAGAACAATAACGACAGTAACATCAAGTCGAAAACAAAAGCAAGAATACCAACTTTATTAACTGTTCGAAATCAGTTTAATCAGACCATGTTCTAAATCATCACAAGTTTTAAATAATATCCAAAGGTTTTCCAAATAAAACATCTAAAAGTTTTTACAGAAATAATATAGTGCATACATGATACACCAACTCTATTAGACACGACTACGACTAACAACTGCCAGCTATGAGATCTGCACCCACGCCTGCTCTCCAGCACGCCATGCCACCAAGCCGTACCTCACTGGTCGGGCTCTACAAAACAACAATAAAGGAAACCGAGAGTTCACGAGGAACTCAGTGAGCAGTTCTTTCGAACCTCCACTCAAAACCTCGGCAATAACATATATAAGGAATTTATATAAAATCACATCCCATAAGTAATAAGTTTGCCAATACAGAGGAATGGATGAACCGGCCTCTCGGGCCCATATCCATGATAATAGCTCGGCCAATAATGGCCTAAAATATATATGGAAGGTTCAATTCTTCCTTCTACGTAACCCGGCCGGTCGGCCTACTCAAACCAGCCCCTACGAGTTTCTCAATTAGGAACCTTTATAATTCGGATCCGTCAAGTAGGATGGCCACTAGCTTCAAAGATCCTCCAGGTTAGGGATAGCTAGTCCCACCTACTCGGGTCTACCGTCAGCGTGGCCCATTGACGAAATCTCAAGACCCTCCGCCACTCGGGTCTAACACCTAGCGGGCCCGCTGGTGTAATCTCAAGACCCTATAAACCGCTGAGTGATGTGATAGCCATTCGGCTAATGACACTTCTCAGTAGACCATCTGAACCACAACCAGAACCCGATTGTGCAAGTTTTCCTATATTTTGTTTTCCGGGCATTGCCCATGTCCGACCCTACTCCTAGGGTCATATTGTTTCCCTAGGTAGAACCTAGTAAGTGTATCTTTTATCTAGGTTAAATGTCACCACTAGATATCTAAACCATTCTTTCAAGATTGATCGAACTTGCCGACTATAGAAGAGCACTCGGCTTACCATTGTCAATGGCAGTTACCAAATTTAATCATGAGTAACAACATCATAAGGAAAACGAATTAAAGAGGTAAATAATTCATTGATTAAACCAATAAGGAACATGCAATAAACATAGCAACAATTTAACATGATATAAGAAATTTAATGAAACCTTTCCTTGGATGCATGTACCATAACCATCATGTCCATATGGGCATTAGCAAGAACATTTCCATACTCATGAGAATGTAGATTAAAATTGCTATCTATTAACAAGATGAACAGTAAACATATAATTTAAATTGAACCTAACATTAAGCATGAAAGTGAGAATTTAGACGACATAACGTGAGATCCAGCGAATCGATTTGAATAGCCCCAAATTCCATCCCCTTTCCATGGCTCGGCCGACTCAAGTAAGGTAATAACCTGCTTGGCTGAACCCCCTAGGGGTGGTAAACATGATTGCGGCATCAACACGAATATCGATCCAAAAGTCTAAAACATATCGAACACAAGACAATATGCGGGTTGCAAGACGAGCGAGGAAATTGGGGAAAATTTCGGCATGACCTTTCCCCTTTTTCCTCTACTCGGCCAGCCCTCAAAAATGAGAAATCAACATGTTTTAAAACACAAGATCACAGTATAAACAACAATTAAAGTTCTAACAAGAAGAAAATCGTCGATCGGCAACACTCGCGAAGGAAAACCCGATTCCAAAACTTGTAGGGCCGGCCACCCGCTTCCCATCAAAAACTACACTAACCACTCACCTTGATCGGATCACGATGAAGCCTTGATGAAGACGAGCTCCAATCTCCTTGAGCGTCGACGTGAACTTGGCGCCGACAAGTTCTCCCCTCTCTTCCTCTCTCTCCCTTTTGCTCGGGCTGCGTGCGACTATCTCCTTGAGCCGCACGGCTGGCTTGGGTGAGGGGTTTTATCTCCCCTCATCCAATGACTCATTTACCCCTCATTCACTTACTCACCCCTCTATGCGACTCCACCTAACCCGGTTCGAGTCCCGACTCTATCCGCGGACTAAACTCATACCAAACTTGAGTCAAACAATATGTTCATCCACTCAAACACTAACACTTTGATATGACATAAATAAATTTTACCTACTATTCGAGGCGATCACGCTACTCAACCCGGCTAGCTCCTGACTCGATGGGCTGCACCATGAGAAATTTTATATTAGGAAACCCCGGGTATTACAACCTTCCCCCCTTAAGGGAAATTCGTCCTCGGATTTTGTTGGGTTACAAGGACTTACCGACTCTTCAAACAAGGAAGGATAGCGCTCTCTCATGTCCCGCTCTACCTCCCAAGTGGCCTCTTGCCCGGAGTGGTGCTCCCACCTAACTTTTACCAAGGGAATCTCCTTGGACATCAGCTTCCTGATCTGCCTGCCAAGTATCTCCACTGGCCTCTCCTCATACGAGACCGCCATGTCCACCACAACCACAATCGGCTCTATCACATGGGATTCATCCTTCACATACCTCCAGAGCATCGACACATGGAAAACTAGATGAACTCTGCTCAGACGAGGAGGCAAGGCTAGTTCGTAAGCCACCATTCCCCTTTGCTTGAGAATAGGGAAAGGCCCAATGAACCTACGGCTCAACTTTCCTTTCTTCCCAAATCGGAGCACCCCTTTCATAAGAGAAACCTTGAGGAATACCATGTCGCCCTTAGCGAACTCCAACTCTCTGGCTTTCTTATCGGTATACATTTTCTGGCGACACTGAGCCGCCAACAACCTTTCTTTTATCAACTGCACCTTCTTCACCGCCTCCTCAACCAAGTCCGGACCAACCAGGAGAGTCTCTCCTATCTTAAACCGGCCCACAGGAGACCTATACTGCCGCCCGTATAATGCCTCAAAGGGAGCCATGCCAATGCTACTGCGATAACTATTGTTGTAGGCGAACTCAATCAACTACAGGTGTTTCTCCTAACTGCCTGCTAGGTCCAAAACACAGGCCCTCAGCATATCTTCCAAGGTTTGGATGGTTCTCTCAGACTGTCCGTCTGTCTGCGAATGGAAAGCCGTGTTGAAATGCACTTAAGTGTCCAAGGCATCTTGGAAGGACTGCCAAAACCGGGCTGTGAACTGGGTACCTCGATCTGATATGATCATCACTAGGGGTACCATGGTAAGCCATAATCCTGTCTAGAAATAGTCGGGTGTACTGTTCCGCAGAAAAGGAAGTCTTCAATGGAATGAAGTGCGTAGTCTTGGTCAACCAGTCCACTACCACCCAAATGGAGTCAAAGTCGCCTTTTGACTTAGGCAACCCGGTCACCAGGTCCATGGTGATTTTCTCCCACTTCCACTCAAGCACTTCGAGGTTTTACAGCAGTCCCTCGAGCTTCAGATGTTCGGCCTTTACCTGCTGGCAGACCAGACATTTGGATACAAACTCTGCTACCTCTCTTTTCATGCCCTTCCACTAGTAGTGCTGCCTTAAATCTCGGTACATTTTTGTGGCCCCTGGATGCATTGTATAAGTGGAACGATGACCTCACTCCAGGACTTGTCTGCGCACCACTGCCATATCTGGCACCTCAATTCGATCTTTGAACCACAGCACACCCTCTCTGTCCAATCTGAACCCATTCTCTGCATCGCCTCTCTGCTCCAAGTCCTTCGTCAGCGCACAAAAGGCGTCCTCTCCCTGCGCGGCACGCAACATACCCACCAGTGTAGATTGTACCCACAGGTGTGCCACCAGGGCAACTAAAGCTAACACTGTCAAGGTTGTACCCCCATCCAGGCACAACTCCAGCTCTCGAGGTAAAGGCCTCTGCTTGATTTCCAGATGAGCCAAACTGCCCATGGATTTTCTGCTTAGAGTGTCTGCTACCACATTGGCTTTCCCCGGGTGGTACATAATGGTGCAGTCATAATCTTTTAGGAGCTCCAGCCACCTCCTCTGCCTGAGGTTCAACTCCTTTTGGGTAAGCAAGTACTACTCTTGTGATCCGTATAGATCTCGCAAGTCTCCCCGTACAGATAGTGCTGCCAGAACTTCACTGCAAAAACCACCACCGCTAGCTCTAGGTCATGCGTCGGATAGTTCTTTTCATAAACCTTCAGTTGACGGGACGCATAAGCTATGACTCTACCAAACTGCATCAAAACGCAGCCTAGGCCAACCCGAGAGGCATCACAGTAAACCACAAACCCTCCTGAGCCGGAAGGTACGGCCAATACGGGTGCCGACGTCAAGCATTCCTTGAGCTTCTGAAAGCTCGCCTCACACTTGCCATCCCAATCAAATTTGTCCTTTTTATGGGTCAACCGAGTCAAAGGGGCTGCAATCCCGGAGATCTTCTCTACGAACTTTTGATAGTACCCGGCCAACCCAAGAAAACTACAGACCTCAGTTACGTTGGTTGGCCGCCTCAAGTTCTGCACCACCTCCACCTTTGCAGGGTAAACCCTTATCCCTTCCTTGGACACCACATGGCCCAAGAACCCCACACTTTCCAACTAGAATTTACACTTGGAGAATTTAGCAAATAACCGGTGCTCTCTAAGGGTTTCCAGGATCATCCTCAAGTGTTCGGAGTGTTCCTCCTCACTCTTGGAGTATACAAAGATGTCGTCAATGAAGACAATCACAAAATCATCTAGGTACTCCTTGAATACCCTGTTCATCATGTCGATGAAGGCAGCAAGTGCATTGGTCAGGCCAAAAGACATCATTAGGAACTCGTAGTGTCCATAGCGAGTCCTGAAGGCAGTTATAGGTACATCGCAGTCTCGGATTCTCAGCCGGTGGTATCCGGACCTTAAGTCTATCTTCGAAAACCATCGTGCACCCTGCAGTTGGACAAATAAATCGTCTATCCTCAACAATGGGTAACGATTCTTGACTGTCACCTTGCTCAGCTGCCTATAGTCGATGCACATGCACATCGACCCATCCTTCTTCTTCACGAAGAGTACCGGGGCACCCCACGGTGAGACACTCGGCCAGATGAAACCTAGGTCCACCATCTCCTGCAGTTGCACTTTCAGCTCCCTGAGTTTGGCTGGCGCCATCCTATAGGGTGGGATGGAGATCGACTTTACCCTGGGCTGCAGATTAATGTAGAAATCCACTTCCCTCCTGGGCGGCAATCCCGGCAGCTCCTCGGGAAATACATCGGGGAACTCGCAGACTACATGAGTACCACTGATATCCCCTGCCGCATCTCCCTATTCCTCTGCCATAGATACAAAGTCTATAAAGGATTGGCACCCCCCCTGAAGTAGTTTACTAGCCTTAAGGGTTGAGATGACCCCAATCGGCTCGCTTCTTTCCTCTCCTTATAAGGTGAACTGTGGCAACCCGAGCTTGTTGAACATGACTATCTTAGCCCTATACTCTAGCAACGCAAAGTGCTCTGCCAGCCAATCCATGCCGAGAAAGACATCAAGTTCAAGCGTGGGCAGGAGTGTCAAATCTGCCCCCAACGCATGGCCACAGATGATCACTTCGTAGTCTTGAAAAATTGATTTGGCTAAGATTGTCTCGCCCGTAGGCGTTGATACTAGAAATGGCCCATCGAGTAAAGAAGGTGCTGCAGGTAACTCAGCCGCAAATATGGCAGACATAAATTTGGCAGCCGCAAGAATGGTGAGTTCAAAAGAACTCAGTGAGTGGTCGTTCGGCCATCACCAAGCTAAACCACATGAAAAAATACATTAAATAATTTAATGCTCATTCAACTGATATGAAACATAACAATGATTTGCATTAGTCATCTCGTGCGCTACATGCACCACTCGGCCCGATCCGGCCCAAATGAACCAACCTCAAAATAATCGCCTACAACTCGCAGGTTGCTCACAAGGCTGGCCACCCTAGCGAACTCCCTGCCTCGGGCTCACTGAGCTAGGAAGGACCTCTAGTATCAGTGCCCAAAACTCGGTCGGGAAAGGCCCTCCGAATAATGCCACTCGGGTCAGTCGTCGGCGTGGCTCACCGACGTATATCTCGACCCTGAATCAACTCGTGAGAACTGAACACCACTCGGCCATCACATGTACATCCACAAACATGCCCACTAAGTGGACTAATTTACATATCTATAAAGAGGTGGATTACTCGAGTAGATACGACATAATGTACATTTCTCAGTGTTCGCTCAGTAGCACCCGCTCGGCCACCACTCTGCCCAATTCATTATTCACCGCCATATCACCCAACGTTAACACCTCAATAGTTTACCTTACCATTTTCTATTCAATGGAATTTAACATCCGTGGCAGGTCATCATGTAGCGAAAATGCCAACATACTGTCGAATAGTTTCCGCACGACGTACCTTTCCGCCACCACCATTTCTCGTTCGAAATCTCATCCGAACTCGCAAAAATTCCCAAACAAAGTAAAGGGATGCTATATCTGCCATATCTCAAATTTCTATTTTACGCAAGCATCGTGCAAATTTTAGCCCAGTATAGTGTGACTTTCCTTCATTTTCATCCGAGAGCTTATACTCTCTCGCGAGGGTGGAAATAACCAATTAACCTGATGTTCTTTTAGGTTCAGCTAATAACATCCACGACAAGCCACAAGGTGACATCCCGGACTCGCAACTCGACCAATTCAACAAGCAAGCCATAAATTTCAGCCTACTTAACCAGTCCGGTTACAACACGTACACAATTGAACATCACTCGATATGGTACTCACAATTCATACAATATCTTGTACATAAAGATCGATATACTACACTGGCAGTTTACAGCATGTATAAAATGAATCTAGCGCGTATAGAAATAACTTCGGCATGTAAATCTTACCACGACATCAATTTCAGCCTAACTTACCATACTATGAAAAATTCAGATTAAAGCGTATGATATACTCCACAAATTTTCATATGAATGTATGCTAAGTGTTCATCAAACCATGTCATCTACGCATATAATTTCAGCATTTCAGTGTACTCACAATCTCAAGAATTTAAGCCAGAACATGAACATTGGACTTGCTTGGCCTACAAATTGTGTTACTATTATCAAAATGTGTATGTTGTACATTTGGAAGTCTTCATAATCGATCAAGATAAAGATGTCAATTGTGAGAGCACCAAATATTTTCATGCTTAATGATAAATGTAATACCATGGGAAATGGTCATCATGGATCAGCATAAACAAGCATGAACAATGATTCCTTATGAATTTTCCAATTTTCCATAATTTTTATTATCTTGGATGTAATTTCTTATTAACCTGCCACCTTCTTGATTTATATTGCAACAATACTTTTTTAAAAGCAGTACCATAATCAAATATCTCATGTATGTTTCTTTGACCAAACAACACGGTCTTCCAAAAGTTATGCACTTTCTTAACCCAAATACAAAGATCAAATGTATTGACACCTGAAACATCCAAGTTCAATAGAACAATAGAAGTGCTCAAGGGCCAAAGCAGAGAAGCCCGGAAGGGTTTCACACATGCATCCGAACAACACGAATTTCTCCATTAAACAAAGTCCAGATTGGTCACAGTAAAAATAAGAACTCCAGCACTAAATGCGACAACTAAATAAAGCCCCCAATATTTATATATACACCACACAAACCAAACAAACAACAAAACCAGTTCATCCTCGCCAAGATCATTCTAATATGCGTCCCACAGTCAAATAGCAAAAACGACAAGCAATAAAAAAAGGGAAAGAAAATGGAGGGGGAAAATAAATAGCGGCACCTGATTTGACTTCCACTAGAGCCAAGATCGACCCTTTCCCGAGAGAGAAATCAACATACTCAAACATAAACCCTCGAAAAAATCGCAGATTCTATAAATCTATCACGAGGAAGAAACCCAATCTAACCACTCACTTGGAGAGGGAATCAAGGAGAAGAAGACGATGACGACGCCTCGCGATGACGGCAACCGGCGACGGCGAAGATCCGATCACAAGGGAGTAGCGCCTCCTCCCTCTTTTCTTGGGCGACGTTTGGCTCTTCCTAGAGCAGTCCCGTTGACCAAGGCCACATATGCAATTATATTATTTTTTTTGAAATTTACCTATTTGCCCCTCTTGACTTAAGTGAACCATATATTGGTCTATACTCGTCCAAATCGAGTTCCAATCGGACCCCCGGACTCGACTCGAGTCCAACTCACATCAAATCTCCAAACCAACTTAAGTAACATAATTTTACTCGCGCATAAGGTTTGTATTTTAATTTGCTCCTTCCAACGATTTACTCGGCCTCCTCCGACGCACATCTCGGATTTGCCGTGGAAGCCAAAATAAATTAGTTAAAATTTTAAATTTTAATTATTTTTTTCGCGGGCATTACATTTTCTATTTTCAATGAGTCATTCAAATTTTGTAGATCTATATTTTTCTTTTCTAAGGAATTTTTATCATTTTCTAGAAGTTCAACCTTCATTATTGACTCATTACAAGAAAGCAAAAGATCATCATTATCTTGTTCTAGCATTTTATTTTCCTTTTTAAGTGCCTAGAATCTTTTTCTAACACTACTAAATTGTTCATACATATGCTCAATTTCATTTTCTAATTCTACTTGTGTAAAGATATTACCACCTATAGTAATAGTGGGTACCTCATTATCCTTCATCATGAAACAAAGGTTTGCATTCTCCCTTGAGCTTTCTTCCCCACTTGAAGGTGGTGATGACTCGCTTACATCGCAAGTAGCCATTAGTGCTTTCTTCTTCATCCTTTTTCTTTTATCTGTCTTTGAGGATGATGAGGAGGTGAGCTTGGTCTTAGGACAATCGCCCTCCAAGTGTCCGGGCTTGTTGCATTGGAAGCACATGATTCTATTTTTGCCCTTCTTCTTCTTGAGAGGCTTTCCCATTAGCTCCATAAACATCCGTCCGAGATGAATCATATCTTCGTGGTACTCGGATCCTTTATTCTCCGATGATCATGATGTCCTATCACCAAATGATGCTTTTAAGGCAATATTCTTGCCTTTGGGGGCATCTTCCTCATCGGTCATGAGGGAACCAATGAGTTCGGTGATCTTCATGGTGCCAAGATTCGTGGCCTCCATGATAGCAACCCCCTTTGGCTCCCATGCTTTGGGAAGTGATCGAAGAAACTTCCTCACTTTTTCTTATTCTCGTATGACCCTTCCAAGGTTAGTTAAAGCATTTGAAATGGGCATACATTTGATCTATGTTCTCATGAGTATGCATTTTAAAGAGTTCATAGTCATGCATAAGCAAATTTATTTTGGACTCTTTAACTTGGGAAGTTCCCTCATGGGTAATTTCTAAAACTTGCCAAATATCAAAAACAGATTTACAACATGATATTCTATTGAACTCATTTATAGATAAACCATAATGTAATGCATTCACTGCTTTGGCAATTGAATTAAACAATTTAATCTCTTCTCGAGACCAATCATCCATGTTCTTGGAGGGTAGCTCATAATTAACATGAATAGTTCTCCGAGCATCTAATCCTAGGGATTGCCAGAAAATACTCATCCTAGTTTTTCAATAGGGATAATTGTTTCCATCAAAAAGAGGTGGTGCATGAGTTGAAAACCCTTGACCTAGTGTGATACTAGAATCCATAAGTCTAGGTTACATGGTTAGACCTATTCGGACAATCTTGCTCTCATACTAATTGTTGAGTGAATACCCATACTAGAAAGGGGGGTTGAATAGTGTTGGTTTAATTTTAACTTTAATTCAATTTTTTTAAAATCAATTTCAAATTCAACCGAAACTAAGTGCAACTAAATGATATTCGTTAGCAAGTATGAAAATCAATTATAAGCAATCAAACAAGGCAATGCAAACACAAGAGATTATAGTGGTTCGGCCAACACCGCCTACTCTACTATCTTGGCTCCCCACAATGGATTTCTAACCAACTCCTTTATAGATAATTTGTTTCCCTTTGAATACAACCGAGGACTCGCTTCTCAACTCTTTGAGAATGCTTCACACCTATTCTCCTAGGCAAAACACAATTCTACAAAGGAAACCCTAAGTCATTTAACCTAGCACACCTAGCAAGCTAACAATGGAAACCTAGTTTAGTAACAAGAAAAATAACAACAAATGAGCTAATAATTAAACCACACAAGTGAGCTCTCTTGCAAAGTCTTCAAAGCCTCCAACTCGTGAAGATGTAGAGCTCGAAGTGAAGCCGGAGATGAGGCAAAAAGAATGCTTCGAGTTGATGAACGATCGTCGAAGCTTGCGCGATGAAATCCACTTGGGATGGCTCAAGAACACTCTAGGAGATCTTCAATGAATGGCTAAGAGGCTCCTAGAAGGCTGCTAAGGGGTATTTATAACCCCTCACTTGGCAGCTCCACCCAATGGGCATTTTTTTGCCCGATGGGGACTCCCGGTCACTTGTCGGTCGATCGTCGATCGACCGACTGATCGACCGCCCAAGCAACCACGGTAATCTGCCACGTTTGGGCACACTTCGGTTGACCAAATTGGCTACTGCCAATTTTTGGCTTCATTCGGTCCACCAAACCTGGGCTAAGTCTATTTCTTGGAGTTTTCTTCTTGCACGCTTTGCTTCCGGGTTCTGTTACCAAGTCTTGACTTGGATAATATTAGAATTAGGCTTGGGATATATACCTAGAGACATGTTACATGAATTCTATTTCTAACTCTAGATTTTCTACTCGATCTATGACGGAGACATTTTTGTCGATTCTTGTTTTTCACCGAATGAAATTCCCACGCATATCGTAACCTCAACCTGAGATCAAACACAAGATGATGACCAAGGTTGAAAACCTTAGGCCAACACATTGGTATTCATTCCGCATTTTGTTTGCATAGGTTGGTAGGCTTCGACGCATAACGACGCGTGCAGAGTTAATCACAGTTGGGTGCGAATTGAGGTGAGACCCTTGCTCAATCTAAATTACTTAAATTAGAATTAATTTTGTGTCAAATCCGAGTTAGGCTTGAGCCGAGTACGATGGTGCAATCGGAGCTCGAATCCGACTTGTTTTGAGCAAGTTTGATCGAGTTAAGTGATGAGGGTCAAATTGGTAATTTGTGCAAAAAATAAATAATTAGAGTCACCTGAGGCATACGGCTCCAAGGAAGAGACGCATGCTACCCAAGGAGATGAGAGGGCGAGGGATGATCCAGAGAAGAAATCGGCCGGAGATCGGAGCCTTGCCGGATAGGATTCGACGTGGGACTTCTTCATCATCTTCCTTGTCCTTAATCCAATTCTAGGTTAATTTTGGATATGTGTTAGTGCAAATTTCTGAACCTGGGTGCAGTAGTTTTCTTTGGATAGGAAAGAAATAAATGAGTGGAAATTTATCTATACATATAATATTGTTTATTGCGGAAATTTCCGGCTGTAGTGTACGGTGTTAAGGCTGAAATTTTATATGAAACGATGCTGAAATTACCAAGTTATGTGATGCTGAAATTGATATATATAAATGTGCAAAAATTTCATTGAATTGGGATGCTGAAATCATTTCCTATGTATGCTGAATATGGTAGTTCAAAGATAGAATGTTTTTCCATATTCTAGAAATTCATGCTGATTTCCTGAAAATCTATTAAGTACATGCTGAGATTGATTTTGTTGTTGGGATGCGAGTTTGCTGTGTAAAATATCGATGTAACCTATCGATCTTCCTGTAAGCTAGGGTTTAGGAATCTAGAAATTATTTTAATGACCTGAACAGTAGAGGCTTCTTGAAGAGAAAGGCTCCAAAGAACTCCTCCTCCTATCCATTGGTGGCCAGCCATCTACATCCTCCTTCCCCAATTTTCGCGAACCCAAATTGAAGGTATTCTCTTCTTGGGTGTGCCGCATTAATCTTCATCTTCTTGGAGGAGTCCAAGAGAATAACAAGGTATCTTCACCTCTTCCCTTTCGTTACGGTGTTTTCTCATCCTCACTCCTTCCCTCGTTGGTGTTTGGTTCTTGGTGGTAGGGCAGACCTTGCCTTGGTGGATTTAGAGATTGAGAAAGTTTCTCCGTTGAGCCACAACGAGCCCTATTATTGCGAGGTGCTTGGTGTGGACTATCGTTGGAGGAAGTGCACATGTGAGTCTCAAGATGGGGACAGGATCAGCTATACCAACCGCGGTTTGAGGTATATATTCTCCATCTTCTCCAATGTTGAATTCTTTAATATTGCTAAAGTAGATCGCTGTTTTTGGGATAGTTTGATTTTTTTAAATTGCTATTTCCGCTTCATTTTTGAATCCCATCACAACAGTGGTATTAGAGCAACCTTTAGCAAATTTTTGGAATTTTTTATTTTGTGTTTTGTTCACGTTTACGAACCATTCGCTCCCTAAACGTTATGCTGTCCGATTTTGGTTTTCAAGGGTTTTTGAGTCATTTTCTTGGCTCCACGGTTCATGTGATGAATCAAGGTGGAATCCTACTATCCATATTGATTTTGGAAAGAATTTAAACGAAAAAATCCTGTGGGTTCATGGTTGAGCAGACCCGAGAACTAAAAAATTCAAGATGTGTTGTTTGAACCGTTTTGGGTGGAAACGTGATCGGATTTGTGCGATTTTGGATTCTATTTTTTCCTTTCTTTTTCATATATGATGTGATGCATGAAAAGATGATTATGGATGAGCCCAATGTGGATGTGACTGTGTGGAAAATGTGGTTGTGTTGATTGCATGTAAATTTATAAAATTCCAGCATTGTAAATTTTAAATAGTGCTTGCGTACCCCTACCTCCCAATTGAGAATTCTGATTGTAATCCTCTACACCCTCTCATTAAAACTTTGCCCAAGTATTTTTTGGGGTCTTCTTCTTTTAGTTTTGTAAAATTAGAAGTTTAGGGGCAGATTCACAACGAGCACGCTTGCTGCTATGTTTTGGTGCGCGCACGGAGAGGAGGTGTTCGGTGCCTTGTGGATGACGGCTTGAACCCCGGGAAGGCACTGATGGAACTAGCAACCTACAAGGTGATTTTGAGCAGCGCCTTGGCGAGACAGAGCTCCCTAAAAACCCTAGGATGATGGCCTCGGTTCACCCAGCGGCTCGGGTGGAACCCTTTGAACATCCACAATCATCCTTATTTACTTTATGATTTTATTTATTGCTTTTGCTTCAATTATTGATAGCTTAGATAATTATAATTGCATGAAGAAACCCTCCAATAATATTGAGTCTGAATAGCTAAGATATTAAGGATATCGGTCACGCCTTCCATCGTTATGAGGGACAAGTGTGTCTATTGTCACAACGGGTTTGTTGTGCACACACAAGGCCATTTGTGCTAATAGACACGTTGCTCCTCATATGGCACATATCCCTTTTGTGTCTCTGCTACCGGCTTGAACATGACTTACCTTGTTGAGCTACATGCAAGGAAGTCTATCAATGAGGGCTTGCCACTTCCAAACCGGAGGATATTATGGAATCGCGAAAATTAGTGGGATACATGATTAATTAAAAGACCTCAATAAACATGCATGTAAAATATCTGCTCATTCAAGTCTTTATTTTCTTTGTAGCATATCATGTCACATTTACTATCGTTAGATTGCTTCATCGATTAAAATAAATTAACTAGACCAAATTACGTCGATTGGATGCGAAATTTGAGGATCATCCTCATTTATGAGAATTTGTCTCACATTATTGATGCTCCGGGACCGATGTCACCCATTGGGTAAGGCGATTACAGCGAATAAGAGAGAACAACTTATGAGAAGCTGCAAGAAATTTGGAGTGAAGATAACACCACTGTTCAATACACAATGCTGGCATCCATGTCTAATGAGTTGCAAAAGTAGTATAAACATTTGGACACCGAAGCTATCCACGATCACCTCAAGTTGTTTTTATGGTGAGCATATGAGGACAGCTAGGTACAAGCTATCTAAACAACTCTTCCGTCCAAAATGGAGGATAACACTCTTGTTAAGACCCATATCCTCAAACTAATCTATTTGATTGAGTAGTTAGAGAGGTTGGGGTTCTCCATGGACTGGGAACTAAGTCAGGACTTAGTACTCTAATCCCTCCCGGATTCACAGTTTGTTAATAACTTCCACATAAACAAGCAAGACGTCTCGCTTCTCGAGCTCCTTAATATGCTGAATACTGCTGAGTCACACCTTATAAAGAGTAAGGACATAATTTTGTTAGTGGGAGATGCCTCTAAGGCAAAGTTATACTATGTTAACAACAAAGTGAAAAAGAAACCCAAGAGAAATATCTAAACAAGGTTGTGAAAAGTTCTTTAAAAGGCAATAGTTGTCGCATGAACCATTCTGATGATTGTATCCGACTGGACACATCTCAATTGGTTTAATGGTTTTGAATATTAATGATAAATATTTAAAAAATGCACAAAGATAAAACTAACCTCACCTCCTTCTGGCTTTTATGACTTTGGGCATTTCTGAACTGCAGTGAGAACTAGAGAAGTGTGTCTCAAGGATATTCTGATCGAGTCTTTGTTCACCAGAATTGGCTCGCTGAGTTGATTAGAGTTGGGCAACATAGGTGTATGCAGGTCGATAACAACTCAAGCCAGAAAAGGACACTCCTATGATATGATTAGGCGCGGGTACGTCCACCTGTCTGGACACAAACCTGATACCTTTGAATCATTTAAGGAGTATGAAGGTGAACTTAAAGAAACAAATTGAAAAAAGTATTATAGACCTTCAATTGGATCGAGGCAGAGAATACTTATCCACTAGGTTTGTGAATTATCTCGAAGACAATAAGATTGTCTCTTTATGGACCCCTAACACAGTGGTGTGTCTGAAAGGGGGAATCACACCTTATTGGATATGATGTGATCCATACGTAGCTTCCAATCTATTTTCAAGGGATAAGCTATTATAGCGGCCATAATTTTGTTTGTCTCTCATACACCATATAAAATATGGAATAGCAAGAAACTGAATCTAAGACCTCTCATGATTTGGGGTTGCCTAGTGTATGACAAACTTGACTAGGTGCAAATGTTGAGGCATACCCTAAAAAGTGTTTTGGATATCGAGTTCTCCAAACTGAACAAAAGAAGTTTTATTATCACTGTTTGAGAAAAGGAGTTTGTCGAGGAAACTGAGAGTGGAAGATATTTTGAACTTGGTAAAGTTCAGCAACGACGGATAAAATCGCAACAACTAGTGGAAAGTTCACAGGTTAAACCAATCCATGTAATTATTACTTCCCAACACTCTTCTACAAGACTACGTAGACTGCCTGAGTGATGATATCTAGCCATAGGTTATGACCTAGATTCAGGCAATCCGCGATCTCTTAATGGTCAAATGTCTTGACACTATGCGGTGGCATTATGCAAATCCAAACTGGACACAAACCAAGTACGAACTTTAGTTGACCGGCTTAAAAAGAATAACTCCTATCGAGTGCAGGTGGATCTTTAGGAAAGATCTGAGCAGTTGGCAAGGTGTGGACCTATAAGACCAAACTAGCTGTGAATGAGATCAAACCCAGACAATAGGTTGTCTGCAATAAAACATTCTCACTAGTTCCAATGCTCAAGTCCATCAGGATATTTCTAGCAATCAGTGCGTACTATGAATACGAGATCTAGCTAGAGGGTGTCTAAACTGTGTTCTTCCATTATAAAGAAGTCTATATGATATAGCCAGCGGAGTTTGTATCCTCGGTTGGATCGAGTAAGGTATGCGAGGTTGGACCGAGTAAGGTATGCGAGGTTGGACCGAGTAAGGTATGTGAGCTGCAGAGGTCCATTTATGGACTATAGCTAGTATCAAAGAGTTGAAACATCTATTTGGATGAGATAGTCAAAAGGGTTTTGATTTTATCAAAAATGTGGATGAACCTTGTGTAGACAATGTGTTTAGTGGGAGTGTAGTCATATTGAATGACATACATGTGGGAAAAGCGTTCTCATGTTCCAATTATTTCCCATATTGATTCTCTATGGTACATTTGGGAAAAGCCTGCTATATGCTTGACATTAGGATCTATGTGGATAGGTTTGAAAAGAATACCTAGTTACCCCAACCCATGTATGTTGATACAGTGCTGAAAGAGTTTTAGCATCAAAGGCAGTAAAAGAGGTTACTTGTCTAATTGCATTAGTCTTTCTAAGATGATGTCTGCTAAGACACCTGAGGAGAGAGAAAAGATGAGACATATCTATTATGCTTCGACAGTGGGATCCATCATACGATGCTTTGCACTTAGCTTGTTATTGCTTATACCTTAGAGGTATCTAGTAGATTTCGAGCAAAACCATGGAGAATAACATTGAAAAGCAATGGAGAACTCTCTCAAGTACTTAAGAAGGATGAGAGACATTTTATACGACAATGAAACCATATGATGGTATAAGGATACCTTTAATGGTGGTGCAATAAGAATGGAAGTGTTCCTAGCTGGGTATCGTAACCGGTAAGGTGACTAAGGCTTTATGCTTTGCTACTTACTCTGCTGCTTATGATAGCATCGGATATAGGAGTTTTTCATTCAATGGGAGTTGTTCCTGAGGTTGCCAGTTCCGCAATGGTATTGTGTGACAATACTAGGAGTGTTGCTCAAAGTTAAGGAACTAAGATCCCATGAAGATCATTGCTTTTCTTAAAAGGTGGTATCACCTCATCGTTGGAAAGAGGTGATGACTGAAAGACATTAATGTAGATTAAACTTATTACCACGACAGCAGATTCGATCGCCACTGAAATATGGTATACAGATACTAGGATGATTGGCTAAAGTGCATGTGGGAGATTCAGAGGAATAGTGCCCTTGATCCAATCACATGTCGATGTGTTTAGGGACTATTCAAGGGTAATCAACTTAATGAGGCAACTTTTTGATCATATGTTGCATCTTTATTCATAAGTATTGTGATGAACCCCGTGATGAGATTATGCCAGTGAGACTTGGAATCCACATGCCCATGTTCTAAATGTTTCTAGCCATAGGATCACCAATTAGGGGATCGATGATTTCGGATAAATAGTGCACTTGGTACATGCCCTACACGATAGGGGTAGCTGATCTCACAGTTACCTATGAGCTGTCCCTAATGTAGTGCAGGTGCTCATTAGGGAATGATTTCACTTAACAAACTTGCACGAGGAACACAAAATGGAATCCATACATGAGTTTCAATAGGATGTTCCTCGTGTGATAGTAGGTGCAAGCAGTCCTTGGACCTAAGGTTGTCATGGTTACCTCGTGAGTGATAACCCATTGCTTTGGTTCTATCCCTACGTGGCCCTAAGTGTCATGTGCCGGGTATTATTGGGCATGGGGAAGCATTCATGGAGGTTGGTGAGCAACCAACATGGAATCAGTTACACCTAATGAGAGATAATGTCCTATCTGTCCCTACAAGTGTTGACTTGGGAATCTCTGGCCAGAGTAGATATGAAAGTCTGGAAGATGTTTTTGACATTTCATAATTGAGACGACATCTTGGCGGGTGAAATACATATGAATCAGTATTAGGGTTTGACACTTCTTCAATACGTCGCCGAAAGTCGTAACTTCGTCGATCTTCTTTCCCTTCTTTACTTTAAGGCTAACGTGAGTGGTAGAACCTAGGATTTGAGGGAAGGCCCTAACCGACTCATGTGTTGTTGATTCTTGTAGATTGATGTGTGTTTCTTGTCAGATTATTGATTATTCTTGAACCTTGTCGGTTCTTCTTGTGATCTATGGTGCATTGATTTTTACGTGTCGTATTCATGATGTTAGGGTGCCGGCCGAATCAAGGAAAAGGGAAAAGGTCATGCCAAAAATTTCCCTAAATTCCTTGAGACGTAGAAGCTTGTAGATTTGAAATTCTTGTATGCTAATTTAGGATAGAGATTAAGGAGAACTTAATTCTTCATTGAAACACATTTTCCTTCACCCTTAAGGGTTTGGCCGAATAGGGTAAACCCATGTTTAGGGTTTCGGCTGAGTAGGGATCGGGGTTTTAGGTGGAGAAAAATATAATTCCTAAGTCATCTCCATGATAGAGGAACGCTATATGAATAACTAGGATTTTACCTTGCTTATAGAATATTTTTATTGCAAGGAACATTTATTTATAGGTTCCTACATTTCTCATTATGTTGCTGAAATTAAACTTTCATATGCTGAAATTAAATATTTGAATGCAGGAATTCAATATTTAATTGTTGTGATTATGTAGGAAATTGTGGTGATATAATTGTTGAATTCTTCTATTTCTTGTATGCTGTGATTTATTAATTATTGTAAATATTATGTCAATGATATGCTAAATATTGAGGAGTATGTGTGGTATATGACATGAAACTAGGTGGAGGAAAAAATAGATACGATTGTTTAGCATCCCATACATGATCGGGAGACGTGGAACTCCTCTAGTAAAAGACGTAAATTACTAGGAGTTAAATGTGATAAAATTTGAACATAGAGACATTAGGTGTTCGCACCTAGGAAGGGTAACACTGAACTGTCAACCTGATAGGGCCCGTGGTAGGGCCCGATACGTGCGGAAGCCCGGGAGATGTTTAGAAACTAGTGTAATACATTGTATGTGTATTGTGTTTAAGATGGTCGGGGTGAGGGATGTTTTTAGCCGGTACGGCTATTACCCGACTCAGTGGGTGGATTTAGGATCTTGAGATTGCACCAGTGGGCCACGCTAGGTGTTAGACCCGAGTGGCGGGGGTCTTGAGATTCTGTCAGTGGGCCACGCTGATGGTATTCTAGAAACTAGCTGATCATCCTAGTTGACGGACACGGTGATTGAATCGCTAAATGTGGAATTTATGTAAGAATATAACTTGTTGTGGTTAGTATAGATACTTGTATGTTTGTGTGGGCCGATATGGTCGAGTATTATACAGGATGAAGGCCGGGAACAACAGAAACTATTTATGCGGGTTAAGGACCATAGTGGACGAGTGGTACATATTGTGCAAAGCCATAATTGGATGGTATATTTACTCGCAGGGTATGACCAATTGGACGGTTATTGCGATACAACCAGTATAATTTTTATGGACATGTTTTATTGCTACATATGATATAATACTAGGGATTTAAGTGGAGGTTTGAAAGAACCACTCACTAAGTCTCTAGTGGATTAATGGTTTTATTTATTTTTGTTTTGCAGAGACTAGCCAGTGAGGTACAACTTGATGGCGTGGCGTGGCTGGAGGGCAGGTGGTGTCGCAGATCTCGTAACAAGCATTTATATAGTCCTAGTCGTGTAGAGAGTTTTAGTTCATGCACTGAGTCGTGGTCTTTGATCCTTTGAGTTGTAAAACTTGTTTTCAAACATTTATAAAAGTTTAGTAGACTTCATTTATATTTTCTATGTTAGTCTAGTCGCATATTGTTATTATGTTGATGAGTGCATGTGGTAGACTTCGGGGTACAGACACCTACCCCGGTCGGTCACGCGATCCTGAGTTGGGTCGTGACAATAAATATGGCAAGCATACAATTAGAATTTAATTACTGCAATTAGAATTTAATTCATAGCATTCCAAAAATAGGGCAACTCAACAACTTAATTACAACATTTATCAAATAATTTTCAACAATTAAATATGCAATTTCTGCACTTAAATAAATGAATTCAGCATCCTTAATAAAATTCCAGCAATTACTCAAATGACGTAGAAACCAATTCAAGCATGTTCTCAAGCATGGAATTAATTTACGAGTAAAATAAAATCATCTACATTCCTTATATCATGATAGCCTCGACATAAAATATATTCATCATGATAACATCAACTTAAAACATAATTACCATGGTAAACTCCCCCTTACCCATGCTCGGCCAACCCTCCCCAAACACCCTAATAGGGTACTTGGTCGGCCCCTTCTTGTCCTACCTTGCTTGCTCTTCAATTAAATAGCAAGTCTAATCTCATAAATTATATCTAGAAATACAATTCCTAATCACTACCTTCCTTACCCTATATGGCCGAACCCTATCATAAGGAACTTGTCCCATGGCCGGCCCTTAAGGGTTTAGGAAACTAAACTTTTAAATCTAGAATTTCTAGCAAGTCTAGGATTTAGCAAAAAATTTCGCATGACCTCTCCTATTTTGGATCTATTCGGCCGGCCCCAACTCTCAAAGAAAACACCACAAAAATTTCGAGAAATCACATTATTATCAAGAAAAGATGCAAGAATCAAGAGCCACAAGATTCATCAATAAATTTCCAAGAAAACATCATCACATCAACATCAAGGATTCGGCCAAGGGGCCTTACCCTATCCAAAGGTTCAACCACTCACCGGCGAAGGAAATTGAAAAGGAAGGCAGTCCTCCATGCTGCCATGCACATCATCGATCCGTTGGTAATAGATTACCAACGGATTTTTGAGTATTACCAACAGATTTAGTCCGTTGGTCACACCCTATTTTTTTGTAGTATACGGATGTGTACTCTGGCCGATCATGTGACCTTCGATTTGAGGCATGACATTTATGCTTGAATTTGGTTATGCTCGGGGTAGCTATCAACAGCCGCAAGATTCATCAATAAATTTCCAAGAAAACATCATCACATCAACATCAAGGGTTCGGCCAAGGGACCTTACCCTATCCTAAGGTTCAACCACTCCGGAGAAGTAAATTAAAAAGGAAGGAAATCCTCCGCGCTCCCACATCAACGATCTGTTGGTAATAGATTACCAATGGATTTAGTCCATTGGTCACACCCTATTTTTTTGTAGTGTACTGATGTGTACTCTGACCGGTCACGTGACCTTCAATTTGAGGCATGACATTTATGCTTGAATTTAGTTATGCTTGGGGTAGCTATCAGAGGGCCCCGGTGGGAGGCTCATTGGGCGGGTCCTATTGATCGAATTGTGGGTTGATTAAATGCAACATGACGATATGGCCGGTGTACGCCGATATGGTCAGTTGTCGAGGACACACGAGTTGGATAATTATTAATCATATGAATTATCATAAAAATTTAATATTATGAGCACATATATAAATGCTAAATATTTGTGTTTATCACATGCGTTGGCTTGGCGAGGGCTTTGTTCAAGCCACTCACTGAGTTATTTGAAACTCACCCCTCTTTTTGTTGTTGTTTTGCAGATCTCGACTAATAGAGGTGCGGTGGTAGCGATGTGACGTGGCTGGGGTTGTAGTCTCTGGCAGTGGATCTCGGGACATGTCAAATCGTAGTCGAGCCACAGGAGCTATGTGTACATATGAGAATGTCTTGATTATAGACAAGGGTTGTAATCATATTTAACTTTTAATTGAAACATTCATTCACATTTTCATTGGTATTCACGTGACTGTGTTATTCATTCCTAATTCAATTTGCATAGGTTGGTAGGCTTCGGAGGATGAACGTATACTCCGGCCGATCAAATGACCGTGGATTTTGGGGCGTGACAAATGTTCTTTAATAATAATATTAGGAATAATGTAAGTTACACAAAAGTAGTTAATGCTATTGTTCAAATCATACATAAAAAAAAACGGCACCAATTATGATTAAATAATATGATTAAGTTAGAAGACTAAATCTTAAAAATTCAACATGTAAATATATGCATATGAAAATTTTTAAAAAATATCTATAATAATATAATAACATATATTCTAAATTGGCAAATGTGCGTTAATCCATGTTTGAACGGTGATAATATTCCCTTATGTTATTATGTGTGCATACTTTGCTTCTAAGTCTATCATTTATTGTGTTTATACAAAAATTAGATTTCATAAATTTTAACTGCAAGCCTATAAAACACGTTCCTCGTATTAAAGGCTCGCTTTGCGTTAACACAACTATTCTATATTTATATTACACAAATAGAAGGATAATCAGTCATTGAAAATAGAAATAATCTTTTGACTAAAACACTTGATCAACATGGATGCAAGGAGGTTTTTTCTAAGTCTATTCACTATTTTTTTCTTCTTATCTATGTCACTGATTTCATCTCCTGTAGTAGCGACTAGTGAAATCGCTCCTACATCACCAACAAATTCTGATGAGTTGATTATACAAATATGTAAGTAATTTTTTCGATTCGTATAAATATTAGATTTATTCATTATTTATTAAATAAATTATCTTTACGATATTTATGGACCGTAAATATAAGAAATAAGTTAACTACTAAATTTAAAATTTATATATCTCATCTCAATAATCATTTTTGAAACCTTGAATTGTTTTTTTCTTGATGCCTATCACAACCGATACATCGATATCGATAGTTAATAGAGAATTGCTATTACAACTTAATTATTATTTTTTTGATAATATCTCTTGTATTGTGTCTATGTTTCAGACAATATGCTCAAAGATGTTCACATTGCTGACAGTGGAAGAGCTCAAGATAAGAAGATTGAATTTCTTCCACCATTGTACATTCCACCTCCACTATATTGTCATGGTCGTCTATGTTATCATCATTGATAATTTGACTATTGTATTCGATCATAAAGTTTGTACGTTCAACACAATAAATAAAATAAATTAATAATAAATTTAAATCATTAGCAAAATACAAATATTTTGATAATCATAATACCTATAACTAATTACTTAATATGTTTGAAAAACTATCAAAAATTGGAGATGCACCCAATGCAAAACCTTTACATTTTAAAGGATGGACCATTGAATTCAATGGTGTGTACATTTAAACTGGTTCCATTGAATTAAAGGAGGAACCATTGATTTTGGTTGGATATATAAATTGATTCCACAATTCTTTGTTGATACTTCTCCTTAACAAAGTAGCAATCAATCTCCAAGTGTTTTGTTCTTTCATGGAATACATAATTTGCTGTATAAAGGCACTGGATTCTTCACCACAATACTGATTTCATTCTACAATCTGGTGACCCAAATTATCTCAGCAGTTGCCTCAGATAAAGCTCTTGATTCACTTTCTGCACTTGACCTACTAACTGTGCTTTATTTTTTGCATTTCCAGATAACTAATGTTGCACCAAACTTCACCAAATACTGATCTGCAAGTCATTCCACAACTTCCCCAGTCAGCATCACTATATCCTGTCACCAAATAAGGATTATCTACAGGGTAAAAGAGGCCCAAATCAGGTTCCTTTTTCAAATATTTTAATATCCTTATTGCTGCCATGAAATGTAATACCCGCAAATTTATTAAATTTTGTGTATTGGCTTCAGCGGGATGAGCGCGATGCATAACGACGCGTGCATAGTTAATCGCAGTTGGGCGTGAATTGAGGTGAGACCCTTGCTCAACCTAAATTACTTAAATTAGAATTAAATTTGTGTCAAGTTCGAGTTGGGCTCGAGCCGAGTCCGAGAGTGCAATCAGAGATCGAATCCAACTCGTTTTGAGAAAGTTGGGTCAAGTTAAGTGATGAGGGGCAAATTGATAATTTGTGCAAAAAAAAATAATTAGAGTAACTTGAGGCGTACGGCAACAAGGAAGAGCGACACGCTACCCAATGAGGCGAGAGGGAGAAGGTTGATCCGGAGAAGAAATCGGCCGGAGATCGGAGCCTTGCAGGATTGGATTCGACGCAGTTCTTCTTCATCGTCTTCCTTGTCCTTATCCCAATCCTAGGTGAGTAGTTTTGGGGCTAATTTTCATTGGGATTAATGGATTTTGTAGAGAAGAAGATTCTGGGTTTTTCTTTGAAATTTGTTGTTTCGATCAGTTTTGATTCGGTAATCATGATTCAATAATCTCTACCTGTTGAGTCCTTTGGTGTATGTTATTGTGAAGTGAGGACCGATTTGTGGACAATATAATATCCACACATGTGTTTCTTTAAAATGTTGACTTCTTTGGTTCTACGAACGTGTACGGAACCACATGTACATCATAGATTTACTTCAATAGCAACAAATCTTACTAAGTGCTTATGTGTTAGTGCAAATTTCTGAACCTGGGTGCAGTAGTTTTCTATGGACACGAAAGAAATAAATGAGTGGAAATTTATCTATACATATAATCTTGTTTATAACAGAAATTTCCGGCTGTACTATAGGGTGTTAAGGCTGAAATTTTATATGTTACGATGCTGAAATTACCTAGTTAAGTGATGCTGAAATTGATGTATATAAATGTGCAGAAATTTTATTGAATTGAGATGTATATGTATGCTGAATATGGTAGTTCAAACACTACAACACAATTAGGCTATAGAAACACATAATTAGAGACTAATTAGAGTTTTTGTTTCTAATTCTTCCCATTAGAAACTAATAAAGAATATGTCTCAATAGTTAATTTTATTTGTCTCTAATACTTCACTTTTAGATGTTAATTGTTAATTAGTCCCTTTATGATATGTATTATTTGCCTCTATTGTATTGAATAAAAATATTTTTTATATTTAAATTTAAATAATAATAATAATAATATTTAAACGTAATATTTAACTTAAATGATAAATTTACCATTACAATAAATTTAACATAATATTTCACATAATTTTAATTTTTAAATCATAAATTTAACTTAAATAATAAATTTATCTATACATTTTTTACTTTTGATTAGTTAAATATTATGTCTCTAATTATTTCCATTACATATTAATAATATATAGATAGTCAACACTTGTCCTAGTTAATATTAATCTTACTTTAACTTTAAATGAGGCAATCTTACCCTAACTTTATTTCAATTACATATTAACTGGCAAGTATCAATCTTACCCTAACTTTATTACCCTAACTTTACACGTGGCAAGTATAAATCTCTAATTTATAATCAATTTATTGCCGTTGGTTCTCTCTATTGCCACTATGTTAGGTTATTTTTCAAAAAAAATACCCTGTTCCCTGATCTCTCCCTCATTTACACTTAAAACTAAAACCCTACCCTGTTACTTCCCATTGTCTGCGCCTATGTTGACCCCAATCTCTCCCTCCCGTCTCCTATGTTGTCCGCCACTTCCGTGAGACCGTGACTGATCCCAATCTCTCCCTCGGCGGAATCTGGTTCACGACTCCCCATCTCCATTGTCTACTTCCCATCGCCAGGATTGGATATCCATTCTCCATCTCCACGTCGGCCTACCTGCTTCTCCATCTCCTCGCTGGTATTGAATCTCGCCTTCCCAAGTTTTTCGCTACTACTTGTTATTGCTAAAAACTCCACATCTGTCAGATCTCCATTCTACCAGTTTTTCGCCTTCCCAAGTTTTTCACCGATATTGATCTCCATTCTAAGTTTCCGCTGCTTCTTCATCTATGGGTTTTGGATATGTTCCTTTCCGCACCTTTTTCTCACCTTTTTTATAATTGCATGTGATGCTCCTTTACTCTTCCATTGCATGAACAAGGTTACAATTAACAGGCAAGTTAATTGTGAGAAGAAGACGTTATTGTCTTTGTTTTGCTTCTGTTGTACCAAACTCATAAGAGGTATTTGAATATTGCTCTTTCTTATTGGCTCATAACATGAATATTCCTCTTCTAAGTATAATATGATAGAAGAATATTGCTTATGTTGTTTTCTATCAATGATTACCTTATTATTAGCAATGCAGCACCTTAATATATTGTCCCTTATTATTAGCATTGCCAGTGCCTTATTATATTTTCCTACTGAGACAACCTTAAATTTCAGGATATTATGAAGGCACTGTTTATTTCTGCACTAATTGTCCTCTTGTTCTTTTGACAATTGTTATCCACAAGAAAAACACTCAGCTGCTAACCAAATTATTTGATTAGGTATTAGAAACCTTCAGTCTTTTATTGTAATGGTAAGAATACTGGATAAGCAGTTGGAGCATAGCAGAAAAGAAGACAAGTGCTAGAACTTTTGCTTTTTAAACTTCATTTGTTGGTAGAAAAAATATGAGATTTTCTTACTCTATGTTAAACAGTGGAAGATTATTAAATGAAGGAAAGAAAAGAAAGTTGATATTAGACATTCATGAAAAGCTGTTAAGACATTAAGAAAATTGATAGTAGACAATCACGAAAACCTGTTAAAACATTTGCCTCTCGTACAACGGTGTATAACGGTACAAGTTACCTTTTACCTGCTTAGTTGCACTGCCATTCTCCTTTGCCATATTAAGTTGATTTTAGATACAGCCAGGGGAATGTCCATGTCAATAAAGCATCTCTCTTAAAATAATCCGTTGGTCCAGGAACTCTATCCAGGTTGTCAAAGTCATTCGAAGCTTTCCTTCATCATCCAATTATTCCTCATTAAATGTGTTGGGAAGTGGTCTAATAAATCATTTACAATGTTGCTTGAGTTACTGAGAGAAGTACTTCCAGAAGGTGATACAATGCCAAATTCTTACTATGAAACCAAGAAGTACATTAGAGAGTTGGGCCTTAGTTATGAGAAAATTGATGCTTGTCCCAACGATTGTATGTTATATTGGAAAGATCATACCGATGACTCTGAATGCTGCACTTGTGGTGAATCGAGATGAAAAAAGAACTTAGATGGTCAAAAAAAGACGTCGAAGTCCAAATCTCAAAATGTGTCGCAAAAAGTCTTGCGCTATTTTCCACTTAAACAACGACTTCAACGGTTGTTTATGTCATCTAAAATTGTGTCCTTCATGAGGTGGCATGAGGAGTCCCGCACTAAAGATACACTTCTAAGGCATCCAGCAGACTCTCCGGCTTGGAAGAATTTCGATCTTCTAAATGGTCATTTTGCGTCAGATCCTTGTAATGTTATGCTCGGCTTAGCTGCTGATGGATTTAACCCATTCAGGACATTAAGTGTTGTACATAGTACATGGCCGGTTGTCTTAACACCGTATAATCTACCGCCATGGATGTGCATGAAACAATCTTATATGTTTCTGACATTACTGATTCCTGGACCTTCAGCCCCAGGAAATGATATTGACATCTATCCCCAACCCCTAATTGAGGAATTGAAAGATCTTTGGGAGAATGGTGTGGAAACTTACGATGTGTCTAAAAAGGAGAATTTTAATATGCGGGCTACGATTTTATGGACTATAAGTGATATTCCTGGCTATGCTAATCTGTCAGGCTGGAGTACTAAAGGCCAATTTGCATGTCCTTCTTGTCATAAGTATACTAACTCTAAATGGCTGAAACATGGTAGAAAATTTTGTTATATGGGTCACCGACGTTTCTTGCCGCATGGCCATGTGTTTCGGTGCCAGAAAAGATCTTTTGACAATAATCAAGACTTCAGGGTTGCGCCCAGACCACTTTCTGGGTCAGAAGTTTTGAATGAATTAGAAGGACATGATATTACATATGGCAAAAAGTCTACAAAATTGCCGCTGCAGCATGGTTGGAAGAAGAGAAGCATTTTTTTTTAGTTGCCATACAGGAAAGATAATCTTTTGCGTCACAATCTTGATGTTATGCATATCGAGAAAAATGTTTGTGACAACATACTTGGGACCTTATTAAATATTGGCATCAAGTCAAGAGATAATCTTAATGCTCGTCGGGACTTGCAACTGATAGGTATAAGGCAAGAGCTTCATCCAATCGAGCAAGGCCATCACAGGACTTATATCCCCCCAATAAGGTTCACATTGGATAAGAATCAAAAGAAAATTATATTCAGGATACTAAAAAAGGTTAAGGTTCTAGATGGCTATGCTGCTAACATATCAAGATGTGTAGATATGAAGCAACTCAAAATCTCTAGACTGAAAAGTCACGATTGTCATATTCTAATGCATCAATTGGTCCCATTAGCGATCAAAAAAGTGTTGCCGAAGGAAATCAGTATTCCCATACTTGAGTTAAGTTCATTCTTCAGGCAGTTGTGTTCAAAAGTTTGTCGGGTACAGGACCTTGATCAATTGGAAAGAAGAGTTGCATTGACACTCTGCCAGTTGGAACGAAATTTTCCCCCATCATTTTTTGACGTGATGCTTCATTTTGTTATACATTTAGCAGCAGAGGTGAAAATGGGCGGGCCAGTCCAATATCGTTGGATGTATTTTGTTGAAAGGTACATAGAAGTTATTTGATTTTCTTTTATAGACCACATAAGTCCTCACTTTTATTTAAAAATAATTAAAATAAATTTGTAGGTTCTTACTTACTTTGAAGAGCTACATGCGAAATAGAAGTCAGCCGAAAGAATCTATAGCTGAGGGCTACATAGCTGAAGAGTGCGCAACATTTTGCTTGAGATATTTTGATACTACTGAGACAAAACTTAATCGTTGAGCGAGGAATGATGATGAATGTGGGGCTGACCCGACAGTTTCTTCTAGTATTTTTCCAAGGATTGGTCGAGCACTAGATGAAGGGGAATTTTTCACAATGGATAACGATATGTTATCTAAGGCACATCAATATATATTAAATAACTGTGATGAGGTGAAGCCTTTCATCGAGTACGTTCTAATATAATATCTAGCGCTACAAAATTCATTTATGGAATGAATCATTTTTGCAACTTACTGTAGTACTATTATTTGCAGGAGACATCTTTCTCTAATGAACTGCCTATATCCTTGTGCTTCTCCTCGTTTCATCAAAAATAAACATAATGAAAAATTTCCTAGTTGGTTTGCAGAAGAAGTAAGTTATCCCCCAAAGATTTATTCATGTTGGGATTAATATTAAGAATTTTTTGTTCTTATAGAAAAAACAATTCAGCAATATATTTAATTTGTAGGTTTACCGGGAAGATAATGCTCATGAATTTGCTATTGATGAGGACTTAAAAGTTCTATCCTATTTTCCGAACAATGTTGCCAGAAGGTTTCAGGGTTTCTTAATAAATGGTTATGAATTTCACACCAAAAGTCTCGAAGAAAGAAGAAAGCGACAAAATAGTGGCGTAATGGCAACAACAATAACACAAGGCTTTGCTAGTGCAATGGATAAGAATCCCATTGATGGTGATGTTAACTATTACGGTGTCATACAATATATTATTGAGGTTGATTATTGGGTGGATAAAAAGATTGTGTTGTTCGAATGTGATTGGGTGTCCAATGGCAGAGGATTAAAACATGATGAACTTGGGTTTACATTAGTAAATTTTTCCAAGAGAATGAGAGATGATGAACCATTTATAATGGCATCTCAAGCGGAACAAGTATTTTACGTTGAAGATCCCACAGATGAAGGTTGGCATGTTATGGTAAAAACAATACCAAGGGATTATTATAATATGAAGGACGAAGTATTAGGAGATAATGAAGATCCAATTTTAGAAAGTCAAGTACACATTAGTGGAGTTTTTGACAATATTTTGCAGAGCGACAATGATAATGTCCCTTGGATTAGCACTGACATTAATGGGGTAGTTATAGATGAAGCGTTAGGTACTGTCATGGGTGAGCAAGCCGACGAAGATTATGATGGGGACAATACTTACCTCGCCTGATGACGTCCCATGATATCTCATTTACTACAATTAAATAGCATATTTCAAAAATTTTGGGTATTATTTCTTTCCTTTTATTTTTGAGATAAGCTGAGTTTTTCTAGCATGATGATTTATTTTTTTGTGCAATGTGTAGGACATTATCATTTTTTTTATGCAATCAGGTATGATGCTTTTTTATTGAAGTGAAACTGTAAAAGTTTTTACAAAGCATTATTTATCTCTTATTTTCCCTGCTTTCTCTCTCTCTCTCTCTCTCTCTCTCTCTCTCTTCCATTCATCATGTCTCATCTCCAGCTTGTTGCAAGCTTCACTACCTTTATAGAGTGGCTTACTTTCCTTACTGCCCAAGCCAACTTTGATCAAAACCAGCTAATCATAAAGGAGAGCAAAACAAATTTATGAACCAGAGAGAAAGAATCAGAGTTGCCACAACATTGCAGTAATTAATTACAAGAGATAGGAAGATTGAATTTTTTACAATTTAAAAAAAAAACTACATAAAATTAGAAGCTAGAGCAAGATATTTGACTTTCTAAGAATTAATAATTTCTTGATTTTAGTTAGTATTTTATCAACAATTTGGTAGACTATACAGTCTAATTCAGATGTGGCGTACTCCTCGCAAGACTACTCTCTTGAAAAATTCTCCTCATGGAGGATTTAGTTCTCAACGGCGTGGTGTACTTCCATCGTCACTCCAGGCTAAGCCTCCCCAAAATTTGAAATCTCAATTTGCTCCAACTTCTGCGAGCATATCTCAACATGGTCCAAGCCCGCTTGCTAATGTTGATCCTCCATGTTCTAACTCTTCTCCTGATGCTAGATCTCGAGCTGACCCCGCACATGTAGATGTGTCCACACCCGGTAAGTATAGCTCTTATTAGTCAAATATTATTTTTTTGAGTGTAAAGATTTGTATCTATTTTACTTCCATCCTGACATGTTATTCTTTTCCAGGCTGCAATTTTACAAGTGCCAGGCATCAACAGTTTTTGGAAAGCAAACCATTACTTATGCTTTGTCTAAAAATAAATTCATGTGATTGCTCTAGAGATATGTAATTACAGAATAAATCAAATATACTCATTTTATTTTTCTATCTAGTGCTATCATTTACCCATAGTTGTTTTGTCTCCAATGCAGCTTATTTATCTTTCTTAAGCATGAAGTTGAGTAAAAATATGTGCATAATATGTTCATTCTGTTCTATTCTTATCAAGTGATGATCATTTTGTACATGATCATTCTGTTCTATTCTTATCAACAACTTATTTTTCTTATTCATGTACATGATGATCATTCTATTCTATTCTTATCAAGTGATGAATCATAATATGTGCTTCACCTAGACACTAACTAAGGTTGTTCTTTGCAGTTGAGACTATGTTGATTAACCACAGGATCTTCTAACTCTTCTCCTTATTTGCATTTTTTTGTTGACATGTATGTATGATAACTAAAGCAAAGAAGAGGAAAAGAGGGCCAACAACATGCAAGGATATTTGGGGGCAACCTAAAGGTGTTCGAACTCATGTTTTTCTCAATGATAAGGGACAACCGATTGGTCCAACTGCAAAAAAGTTGACTCAATTTTTAGGCGCGATGGTTAGAATTGGGGCATATGCACCTCTCAACTATAGTGACTGGAGGCTCATGCCAGACCATTTTAAAGTTAACATGTGGAAGATGATCTAGGTAAAAATTGATATATGGTGGAATGCTATTAATACAATGGCTAATGTTGTCTCAAATTAAATTGTTTTTCTTTCTTACCATATTTATAACTTGATTTTCCTATTGTAGGAAAAGTTTGATATCGAGATACTAGCAGAAAGCTGGGTCATGAAGTCATTAGACAAAAAGTGGAGAGCCTTTAAGTCAAAAGTGAAGAAATTGTGGGAAAAGGGGGAGCGTGACTCCAGAATTATTGATGATCAATTTAATTGGCTCAAAACCTTTTGGGAGTCTGAGAAATCAGCGGTTGTACTTGTATTCATTTTTATCAACTAATAGTTTACTTATATTCTTACAATTAATTAACATGCTATATTTCTTTTCATATTTCAACAACGAGAAGAAGTGGGTAGAGAAAATAGCAAGAAGAAGTCATCACATGCTGCAGGAACAAAAAAATTTGCTGTTATACTGGAAGAAATGGTATAATATTATTTTTTATTTATATTAATATTTAATTCTAGAAGTAAACAGAGAGCTCTATTTTAGAAGTAGACAGAGAGCTGTATTCTAGAAGTAAGCAAACCTTTAAGAGTTTTGCTATTTTTTATGGGTAAACAGAGAGTTGCTAACCCCGATGGAGCATCACCAACTCCAACCCAAGTGTACATTAAAGTGCATACTAGAATGGATGGCAATCCACTTAATGAAGAGTCTGCAGCAAACATTGTATCAGATTTATATTTTATTTATATTTAATTCTAATATTCGGTCTAAAATAGAGACATTCTTTTATAGATATATTACTTGAAGCCTTACTTGTTATTTATTTCTTGTGTTTCATTTGTGAATGTAGAAAAAACTGAAAGATGCTATTCATATTCAAGGAAAGGATGATAAACCTGCGGCAGATGACATATTTGCTCGAACTTTGGGAGAAGATAAGGGTTCATATGTGCGCACTTATGGCTTAGGCCCATCTGCTTCAGATTTGTGGGGTCCGAAACAACGTCGGTTTTCTTTAATGAAGATGGCCTTAGAGAGCAAAAAACTATCAGAAGAAATAGTGCACAAATCGGAGGAAGAAATGAGCCAAATGAAAGTTAAGATGGACATGCTAACATCATTTATTCAAACCAAGTCCTCATATATGAACTTAGATCATTTGGAAAACACAGCGAATGAGGTAATTTATGATACTTGTGTTCATTCAACAAATTAGAATTGTATTGTTCATTCAACAAATTAGAATGCAACACCTTCATAAGATGACCAACTTATAACAATATATATCAGGTTCATGTAACTTCTACAACTCCTGTAACATCTACAACTCCTACCGATTGACCACGAGCTGATCACCAATGCCAACTTCACTCGGTATGCTACAATTTTTAATTGTTTGTATAAGTGTTTGAAAATTATTAAATGTAAAACTACTAATTCATTTCATGCAGGAACAAATCTTGAATGAGGAGAACAACAATTTGAGTAGCTATGTGGATCAGTTAAATAGTTTAGGTAGTGATTGTTTTTTCATTATAATTTTATTTTCAGTTATGAAAAGTTAAGAAAGTATTATTATTATTTTCAGTTATGCAGGAACCACAATGATGATTTTGACATTTTTAATCAAGTAAGTATTATTATTATTATTATTCTTACTATAAATGCACTTATAATACATTTTTAATTTTTTTTACCATTGTTACTTTATTTAGTTGGATGAGGGAAGTCGTGCAATGATTCAGAAGCTCTTACCGCAGCTGCAAGTTGGAAAATATCAAGACAACCAATCCAAGACTGTAGGATGAATTACATTGCCTTAGTCATTTTATGATTTATCTAAAATGAATCTATATGAATGTAGATAATTTTATGCAGATACTATTTCATTGCCTTAGTCAGTTATGCCTTAGTCATTGCCTTAGTAAATGTTGTGATAGGATGAAGATACTATTTTCCTAGTTAGTCTTGTGCATCCTGGAGATCTTGCGGCAAGAGGAACATTAATCACTAAGGATCCATCAGCTACAGTGACAGGCCAATCCTTAGGAAATGGTTATTCAGCAATATTTGTGGAAGTTGCAATGAGGAACGGTGAACTCATAGTTCGACCCTATAACAACTATAGTACAATTGGAGATGTGATTGGAAGAACTATTGCATGGCCCTCTTGTTTTGTAAGTTACATATCTTTTATATGCAACATATGGAATGTAAAACTTGATGGCTAGCTGGGGTATATACTCCTTTAGGATGATTTAATTTATTTAGTACATTTTGCAAAAGCATCTTAGACATGAAAGAATATCTTATCATTAATTACATCTTAAAAATCACCTACTTTTGTTTATAACCATGGAAGGTAATTTTCTATTACCTTATTTTAGTATAAAATTAAATGTTAGTTTATTTTCATAGGTTTTAGAATTATGATAGCTTTGTTTGGGCATAAATTTTTTTGTTAGTTTCATGGTTCATGTTAGAGTGTCCTAATCTGTAGCCTCATGGAGTACTTTTTTTTATTTCCTTATTAGTTCACTATAATAGAAAGTTATAACATAATTTATTTATAATTCAATACATCATAATATCGAAATGTACTATATTTGGTGAGGGCTTGAGCAGGAGGACGATCTAACGATTTATGCACAGGGCATGGCCTACATGGTCTCTCGTGCCCCGTGAGCACATGGATTTATTATGGCGAGAGTTCTCGGTACATATATTTATTAAATTAATGTTATTGTTAAATATCAATAGGTAATAATAAATATATTTTTTTTGCAGGCTCATTATACATGGTTGGAGGACGAGACCACTTTTGTAGAGAGTGCATGGGAGCGTGTTGCTCGCACTCGTTACAACGGGCTACTTCAGTAGGCCCGTAAAACTGTGAAGACACAGCTGGGGGTCACACATTGGGGCGACTCAGGTATACGACCCCGAGTGGATTCCTAGACCTATGTGGGACCAACTCATTGAGCGATGGGCCACGCTTGAGTGGCAGGAGGTCTCCCGGACTACGTCGAGAAATCGCATGTCCAGGGGGGACGGTACGGGGGCACGCCACACTGGTGCCTCCCTGTCTTTTGTGGTGCGTGAGCGTCATATGATATGTATAATTTCCTTACTTTTAATTAAATTATATATTGTGTACAATGACACTAATGTATTTGTTTTCTAATGTTAGATACGGGTGGCGAAGGATGACACCGTCCAACGCCCCTCGCTGATGGAGGAGTTTGAGCACACTCACCGTCGGCGACATGGGGTGGAGGAGTACATCGATAGCGGGGCCGCGATCATCGTTACAAGTATTTATATCTATTTGATTTACGTAATTTTTATTTTTATTTTATATATATATATAGTATTTAAAATATAAACGTGTGTAGGAGACATACACGAGGACCGAGATCGAGCGCAAAGGAACGTCACAGGGTGACTTTGACCCTGTAACATGGGTCGAGGCTGTAGGTGGCTGGGAGCACGGACAAGTTTATTGCTTTCAGATAGTGTCCATGCATGAGCCGTGTTAGGGCCACTTGGGGCACCGACCCCTCCCATTGCAGGTGAGCGGCCCTCGACATCCCATACGCAGGACCATAGCCGGATACCGACCTTGGAGTTCGAGATTACACAGTGGAGACAGGCAATGGAGGAGTAGAGATGGATGAATGACAAGTTGAGATAGATGATGGATGTGCAAAGATAGATGATGGGGAACATATAGGCGCTCCTAACTTAGATTTCATCTCACTCCGGCAATCATATACCGATGAGGTTCAAGCCGTCCTCCTCGACCCAATCGACGCTCCCAACCCTATCGCTGTCGACTCCACCGCCTCCACCGTAGCCATGAGATATATTTTGGTTTATTGTATTTTGATTATATTTTGATACTTGTCAGACTCAGTTTGAGGCTTAGATACTTGTTTGTTGTTTACATACTTTAGATTTGATATTTTGATACTTGTTTGCCTCCGTTTGAGGCTTATAGTTGTTTATATACTTGATAGCTATCTATATACTTTAGATTTGATATTTTGATACTTGTTTGCCTCCATTTGAGGCTTATAGTTGTTTATATAGTTTAGTTTTGATATTTGATACTTTTTTGCCTCCATTTAAGGCTTAGATTGATGATATTTAAGTAAATCTTGTATGTTTGGTTGTACTTATATTTGTATGATGTTTTGTGGTTGTAAATTGTGATTGTAAATTATGGTTATAAATAGATTATATCGTGAAAATGTTGTTGTATACATGAATTTTGAAAATTTTGATTTTTTTTCAATTATAGGATATAACGTCAGCGACGGCTTACCCACAGGTGACACTCACTAGGCAGTCGCTGAAATTGTATCGTAATTGGCTGATGGCTTCGGTAGCACCAAATATCACGATTGCTAATAATATCATCGACGACTCTGAGCTACGACAGATAGTTTAATTTTAATGACAACCGCCTAGGCCATCCCTGATGTGTTTAAATTAGCGACAGCGCGTGCTATTGCTGATAATTACTTGGGACGGCCTCCCCCTACTGTCACAAATTATCAGAGACGCACACATGAGCAACGACTTTTTGCCACGGCGCGAGCCGTCCATGATAGTCATCACCGACGGTTCAGCAACGGCACGAGCCATTGGTGACTGCGACAAATCTAGTAGTGGAGCACCATTCAGGGCAGGAGGCTACCTGGGAGGTAGAACGAGATATGAGGGTAAACTACCCCTTTCTAGTTGAGGATTTGATAAGTCTCTAATAGCTTTTGCTAAAATTCGAGGATGAATTTTCCTTAAGGGGGGAAGATTGTAATACTCGCAATTTTAATGAAAATTTTATCTCTTGTTTTAGCGGGATATTCCGGAGGCGCGTCGGAGTGGGTCGAGCAAATCGTCAGAAGGTGTTGGCCGAAGGTTTTCAACCTTGGGAATAAGCTAGGTTTTGATGATAACAAATATGGAACTAATGATTTCATAGAGAATTATTTTCAGGTTCCATATCGATTAATACACGATGTCTATGATCAAAAATATCGGAGAAATTAGAAAATCGGAAGGACGTTGATCAACGCGCTCATATTCATCGGAAAGATTGAGTCTAGGTTTAGGGTGTCTAGATGCAAAGACACCTAAGGAACCAAACTAGTAATCCAAAACCTGAACCGAAGAAAGAACCCAACTGATACTAAATGAGAAAGTATAGGTACTATAGCCAAGTACCGGTACTTTGCGGCTGATCGACTGACGATCGACTGCCAAGGGTTCTAAAGCCACCGAAGGCCTTCGGTAGATGACCGGTCACTTGGGCGGTTGATAGCTCTTGTATGGTTGGTGGTTGCCTTGGTGTTAGGGCTTAATTCCAATAGTGTAAATGTAGTTTGCTATGATTAGTTGAGTTGTTCTTAAGGTTGAGGTGGGAGAGTGCTCTCGGTAGGAAGGAGGGATACTTCCACGTGTGGAAGTGCCTTCGATTTAAGAGCGGAGATTTTCCGATGTAAATTCATCATTGTAAGGAAACTAATTAATCTAGTTAAACTAGTTTGGAAATCCTAAGTGGGGTGCTTAGGTAGTGGAGTAGACATTGGGGCCGAACCATTATAAATCTACTTGTGTTAGCATTGCATTCTTGGTCTTGTTTTATTGTCTTATTTATTGCTTCCACTTGCTATTCGAATTGGTGTATTGTCTACGTTATAAGAAATGATTAAAACCGATAAATCAAATTTAGGCAACAAGGTTAGATAACACACTATTCACCCCCACCCCCCCTCTAGTGTAGGCCATTTCACCACCATTTGGTATCAGAGAGCGTGGGTCGTAGATTGAGATTTTACCATCTCCTCTACATCTAGTCTTCATCTGAAAATAGCACTAGAGTTGGTAGCGTGTATACCACCTAGGTTCGGTGAGTCTAACTTTGGTATTTGGAAGAGTAGAATATATACATTCCTAAAGACACAACATTTAAATGTGTTTAACATGGAAAAGATTCGATATATTGAACCTAAGGAAAACATGAATGCTTGGACCAAAGAACAAATTGATATGTTTTAGTTAAATGTTAAAGCTACGAATTGCATATTTTGTTCATTGGAAAATTGCATCTTTGAAAAGGTCATGCATTGCACTTCCACATTTGATATTTAGGCTAGTTTAAACATGCTATATGATTATGCCAAGAACGAAGAGATTGGCACTTCTAATGAAGGTAGTGATGACAATGGTCATTCACCTACCCCTAATCTTGCTTTTGATGCCCATGGCTCTTCTAGTCAAAGGAGTAGCTCCAAGAGCCGAAAAAGGAAGGTAGTGTGTCATGCATGCAAGGAAAAGGGGCACGTGAAGAAAAATTGCCCTTCCATGAAGAACAAGGCAAGGAAGAGGTCAAATGCTTCCACATCATCATCTCACTCAAGTGAAGCATCCTCTTGCAATGGCTATGAAGCTAATTCAAAAGACTCCCTCATGAATGCTAATGATGAGGTACACTTTTCTTATAGTCATGATAACAATAATGGTAGTATCAACTCATCCAGTTCTCATGACATGCTTTATGATGATGAATGTAAAAACATGTTTGCCTTGCTTGTTAAAAAAGATAAAGAAAACAAAAAATTGAAGAAAGAAAACTTAGTCTTAGATCTCACTTACATTATGTAAAATTAAAAAACGAGAAGCTAAAAATTAGTGTCTCTAATCCATGTCATGATGTTTTAAGTATTGACACTAAGGATTTGAAAAACAAAAATGACATTTTAAAGAATGAAAATAGCATGTTGAAAACTCAATTGCATGCTATTCATAAATCCATGAACGACTTAAAAAATAAGGTTATTTTTCTAAATAAGAAAGTTAATAATTTATCTAGTAATTCATACTCTTAACAAGCATGCTCATGCACATCATCATCTTTATGTAAAGCATTCTAACATTAAACCTCACGAAAAGATTAATGGTCATTGCTTTTGTTGTGGTATCTTCGGCCACACGATTTATGATTGTGCTTTTAAAAGAAATCCAAGTGTTGTCATTTGTCATTTGATAAGAAAAGACACTTTGGATTCCTAGGCTAACTCACCCCCATAGACCCAAAGCCATTTGGGTACCAAAGGTTTCTTGTTCTTTTGTAAGGGGAGCTACCACACAAGGTTGAAAGAATTGAACATGCTGAACATAACATGCTGAGAATTTAGGATGCTATTGATACAATTCAGCATGCTGCATTGTTGGGTATTCCTCATTTCATTGAGTTACAAACTTTATTTACAACTTTAGAGTGTCAGTTTATTATCTTGCATTGAGTTACAAACTTTGTATTCCTCATTTCATTGCCTCATTGTTTCTTTTGTTTTTACATGCAGGTAAAAAGGATGAAGTGCAAGGATCAGCATTTTGGAAAAAATTATCTTATGTATTTTTGAAACTTTGAATCTTTGAAACAATATAAATATTTGAATAGCACAATGTATTTCGAAATTACTTGTATACAATGGTTTCTTATGTGTGTGGATTTTAATGATGTGTGATTTCAAAAATTATTTTTAAGATTTCGTGTGAATTATCAAATTACTTATATGTGATTTCATGATTTAAGGATTGATCAGGTACACAATAATGCGCAATTGGTAGATTATGTTGCTAATTCCAACAGATATACCAACAAAAATTATTTGTTGGTCATACCAACGCTAGCGGATATTGTTGGTATTACCGATAGATATGTATCCGTTGGTATTATCAACAGATATATATCCGTTGGTATTACCAACAGATATATTTCTATTGGTATTATTGGCAAATATTTATCCGTTGGTAATACCAATAGAAACATATCTGTCGGTAATACCAACGAATATGTCTCCGTTGGTATTACAAACAAAATAAAATATCTGTTAGTAATACCGACAAATAAATTAAAATCTGTCGGTATTACCGAGGAGCCTTTTACCGATGGATTTTACCAGTAGATACTCCATCGGTAACAATATTACCGACGAATTTGGTCCATTGGTGATACCCTGTTTTCTTGTAGTGTTGGCAGCTTCGTCCAATGGGCATTTTTTTGCCCGATGGGGACTCTCGGTCGCATGCCAGTCGATCATCGATTGACCAACTATTCGACCGCGGCAATCTACCGCTTTTGGGCACACTTCGATCGACCGAATTGGCTACTGCCAATTTTTGGCTTCATTCGATCGACCGACCGGTCGACCAAACCTGGGCTAAGACTATTTCTTCGAGTTTTCTTCTTGCGCGCTTCGCTTCCGAGTTCCGTTACCAAGTCTTGACTTGGATAATATTACAATTTGGCTTGGGATATATACCTAGAGACATATTACATGAATTCTATTTCTAACTCTAGATTTTCTACTCGATCTATGACGGAGCCATTTTTGTCGGTTCTTGTTTTTCTCCGAACGAACTTCCCACGCATATTGTAACCTCAACCAGAGATCAAACACTTGATGAACTCATTAGAATAAGTTTGTTATCATCAAAATCAAGATGATGATCAAGGTTGAAAACCATAGGCCAACACATTGGTATTCACATCATTGTGGTATTCATTCCACATTCAGTTTGCATAGGTTGGTAGGCTTCAGAGTACGGACGTGTACTTTGGCCAAATTTTGGGGTGTGATAGATGTTCTTTAATATAATATTAAGAAAAATGTAAGTTACACAAAAATAGTTAATGCTATTGTTAAAATCAGATATAAAGAAAAACTGCACCAATTATGATTAAATAATATGATTAAGTTAGAAGACTAAATCTTAAAAATTCAACATGTAAATATATGCATATGAAAAATTTAATAAAATATCTATAATAATTATAATAATATATATTCTAGATTGGCAAATGTACGTTAATCCATGTTTGAACGATGATATTAGTCCCTTATGTCATTATGTGTGCATACTTTGCTTCAAAGTCTATCATTTATTGTGTTTATACAAAAATTAGATTTCATAAATTTCAACTGAAAGTCTATAAAACACGTTCCTCGTATTAAAGGCTTGTTTTGCGTTAACACGACTATTCTATATTTATATTACCCAAATAGAAGGATAATAAGTCACTGAAAATAGAATTAATCTTTTGACTAAAACACTTGATCAACATGGATGCAAGGAGCTTTTTTCTAAGACTATTCACTATTTTTTTCTTCTTATCTATGTCATTGATTTCATCTCCAATAGTAGCGACTACTGAGATCGCTTCTACATCACCACTCTCGATATGATTTCAAAAATGTTTTTGATTTTGATTTTCGATCTCTTCGGACCTTGGTGGCTTATAACGGGCCTGAGGGACCTTAAGGTTCTAACCCGTAGGCTCATTGTGACATTTCGATTTTCAACCAATAGGATGGGTTGGAGATCTTACTTTTCAAAAATTTATATTTTGAAATCTCTCGATTCATTTCGGACTCATGATAATTTACCTTGAAATGGATTTCAAACTATTTAACAAAGTGAACTCTGAAAATGAAACTTGATTTTTCTCTTTGCTATTTGGTTTGGTTGTTTTCTAGTAGCTTTAGTTTCATTAAATCTACTAATGAAGTCTACTTATAAATTGAGAATGTTAATGAAAAGCTATGCTATCATGAAGAAAATTGGAATGTAAATGAAAAGTTTGGGAAAAATTTTCTAGAATGATGTATGATTTTGTTTTTGCAAAAATCATATTATAATACTTGAATATTCATGCATTAATGATGTCTCTATACTCATGATTAATTTTGCATGATAGATCTATGAAATTTCATTAGTAGGTAAAATTTCAATACTTAGGCAATTTCATGATGCTGATATTGAATAAAATTGGACTAGGATAAAATTCCTTATTAGAGACCTCATTTTGAATAAATAATTGTAAATATGTTTAGATACACATATGACATGATTCTAGGTGTTCAAACTTGAAAATTCATATGTAGATGAACAAATTCATTACTAGATCACTTTAGAGGACTTAAACTTGAAAAAGTTTGACCCAAGTCAACAAATCGACTTGGACACTTCATTTTAAGTCCAAACTTCATAAACATGTTTAGGAATAGGTAATGATAACATGCCAACGTTCAAATTTTCAATTTGTAAGCGTAATGAGGCATTTTCTGTCACGTCCCAAAAACCAAGTCACGCGACCGACCGGACTGGGGACAAGCACCCCGAAGCCTAGACCACATAACCACATCATGCATGTGAAATATCAACTCAGATTAACACAAACACAAATATTCAATTATAGAAGGTAGCAATCCACATACTAGACCAAATGCATAAAGCTACATAACTAAGGTTCAAGTGTTAATACTATAGAAGGTTCACATGCTCGAAAACAAACTACATGACTCGACCAAGACTCGACTACACCAACGGGTTTCACAAGATCGCCACCAGAGTCTGCCGCCACCAACCGCGCCATACGTCAATGATCACTCTACAAAACAAGGCCAAGAAAAGAATAGTGAGTTCAAAAGAACTCAGTGAGTGGCCGTTCCGCCATCACCATGCTAAATCACATGAATAAATACATTAAATAATTTAATGCTCATTCAACTGATATGAAACATAACAATGATTTGCATTAGTCATCTCGTGCGCTACATGCACCACTCGGCCCGATCCGGCCCAAATGAACCAAACTCAAAATAATCGCCTATAACTCGTAGGTTGCTCACTAGGCTGGCCACCCTAGCGAACTCCCTGCCACGGTCTCACTGAGCTAGGAAGGACCTTTAGTATGAGTGCCCAAAACATGGTCGGGAAAGGCCCTCTGAATAATGCCACTCGGGTCAGTCATCGGCGTGGCTCACCAACGTATATCTCGACCATGAATCAACTCGTGTGCACTGCACACCACTCGGCCATCACATGTACATCGACAAACATGCCCACTAAGTGGACTAATTTACATATCTATAAAGAGGTGGATACGACATAATGTACATTTCTCAGTGCTCGCTCGGTAGCACCCGCTCGGCCACCACTCTGCCCAATTCATTATTTACCGCCATATCACCCACCGTTAACACCTCAATAGTTTACCTTACCATTTTCTATTCAATGGAATTTAACATCCGTGGCAGGTCGTCATGTAGCGAAAATGCCAACGTTCTGTCGAATAGTTTCCGCACGACGTACCTTTCCGCCACCGCCATTTCTCGTTCGAAATCTCATCCGAACTCGCAAAAATTCCCAAACAAAGTAAAGGGATGCCATATCTGCCATATCTCATATTTCTATTTTACCCAAGCATCGCAGAAATTTCAGCCTGTAAGCCGAAATTTCAGCCTGTAAGTCGAAATTTCAGCCCACTATAGTGTGACATTCCCTCATTTTCATCCGAGAGCATATACTCTCTCGCGAGGGTGGAAATAACCAATTAACCTGATGTTCTTTTAGGTTCAACTAATAACATCCATGATAAGCCACGAGGTGACATCCCGGACTCGCAACTCGACCAATTCAACAAGCAAGCCGTAAATTTCAGCCTACTTTACCAGTCCGGTTACAACACGTACACAATTGAACATCACTCGATATGGTACTCACAATTCATACAATATCTTGTACATAAAGATCGATATACTACACTGGCAGTTTACAGCATGTATAAAATGAATCTAGCGCGTATAGAAATAACTTCGGCATGTATATCTTACCACAACATCAATTTCAGCCTAACTTATCATACTATGAAAAATTCAGATTAAAGCATATGATATACTCCACAAATTTTCATATGAGTGTATGCTAAGTGTTCATCAAACCATGTCATCTACGCATATAATTTCAGCATTTCAGTGTACTCACAATCTCAAGAATATAAGCTAGAACATGAACATTGGACTTGCTTGGCCTACAAATTGTGTTACTATTATCAAAATGTGTATGTTGTACTTTTGGAAGTCTTCATAATCGATCAAGATAAAGATGTCAATTGTGAGAGCACCAAATATTTTCATGCTTAATGATAAATGTGATACCATGGGAAATGGTCATCATGGATCAGCATAAACAAGCATGAACGATGATTCCTTATGAATTTTCCATTTTTCCATAATTTTTCTTATCTTGGATGTAATTTCTTATTAACCTGCCACCTTCTTGATTTATATTGCAACAATACTTTTTTAAAAGTAGTACCATAATCAAATATCTCATGTATGTTTCTTTGACCAAACAACACGGTCTTCCAAAAGTTATGCACTTTCTTAACCCAAATACAAAGATCAAATGAATTGACACCTGAAACATCCAAGTATAGAACAATAGAAGTGCTCAAGGGCCAAAGCAGAGAAGCCCGGAAGGGTTTCACACATGCATCCGAACAACACGAATTTCTCCATTAAACAAAGTCCAGATTGGTCACAGTAAAAATAAGAACTCCAGCACTAAATGCGACAACTAAAGAAAGCCCCCAATATTTATATATACACCACACAAACCAAACAAACAACAAAACCAGTTCATCCTCGCCAAGATCATTCTAATATGCGTCCCACATTCAAATAGCAAAAACGACAAGCAATCAAAAAGGGGAAACAAAATGGAGGGGGAAAATAAATAGCGGCACCTGATTTGACTTCCACTAGAGCCAAGATCGACCCTTTTCCGAGAGAGAAATCAACATACTCAAACATAAACCCTTGAAAAAATTGCAGATTCTATAAATCTATCACGAGGAAGAAACCCAATCTAACCACTCACTTGGAGAGGGAATCAAGGAGAAGAAGACGATGACGACGCCTCGCGATGACGGCAACCGGCGACGGCGAAGATCCGATCACAAGGGAGTAGCGCCTCCTCCCTCTTGTCTTGGGCGACGTTTGGCTCTTCCTAGAGCAGTCCCGTCGACCAAGGCCACATATGCAATTATATTATTTTTTTGAAATTTACCTATTTGCCCCTCTTGACTTAAGTGAACCATATATTGGTCTATACTCGTCCAAATCGAGTTCCAATCGGACCCCCGGACTCGACTCGAGTCCAACTCACATCAAATCTCCAAACCAACTTAAGTAACATAATTTTACTCGCGCATAAGGTTTGTATTTTAATTTGCGCCTTCCAACGATTTACTCGGCCTCCTCCGACGCACATCTCGGATTTGCCGTGGAAGCCAAAATAAATTAGTTAAAATTTTAAATTTTAATTATTTTTTTCGCGGGCATTACATTTTCTATTTTCAATGAGTCATTCAAATTTTGTAGATCTATATTTTTCTTTTCTAAGGAATTTTTATCATTTTCTAGAAGTTCAACCTTCATTCTTGACTCATTACAAGAAAGCAAAAGATCATCATTATCTTGTTCTACCATTTTATTTTCCTTTTTAAGTGCCTAGAATCTTTTTCTAACACTACTAAATTCTTCATACATATGCTCAATTTCATTTTCTAATTCTACTTGTGTAAAGATATTACCACCTATAGTAATAGTGGGTACCTCATTATCCTTCATCATGAAACAAAGGTTTGCATTCTCCCTTGAGCTTTCTTCCCCACTTGAAGGTGGTGATGACTCGCTTACATCGCAAGTAGCCATTAGTGCTTTCTTCTTCATCCTTTTTCTTTTATCTGTCTTTGAGGATGATGAGGAGGTGAGCTTGGTCTTAGGACAATCGCCCTCCAAGTGTCCGGGCTTGTTGCATTGGAAGCACATGATTCTATTTTTGCCCTTCTTCTTCTTGAGAGGCTTTCCCATTAGCTCCATAAACATCCGTCCGAGATGAATCATATCTTCGTGGTACTTGGATCCTTTATTCTCCGATGATGATGTTGTCCTATCACCAAATGATGCTTTTATGGCAATATTCTTGCCTTTGGGGGCATCTTCCTCATCGGTCATGAGGGAACCAATGAGTTCGGTGACCTTCATGGTGCCAAGATTCGTGGCCTCCATGATAGCAACCCCCTTTGGCTCCCATGCTTTGGGAAGTGATCGAAGAAACTTCCTCACTTTTTCTTATTCTTGTATGACCCTTCCAAGGTTAGTTAAAGCATTTGAAATGGGCATACATTTGATCTATGTTCTCATGAGTATGCATTTTAAAGAGTTCATAGTCATGCAAAAGCAAATTTATTTCGGACTCTTTAACTTGGGAAGTTCCCTCATGGGTAATTTCTAAAACTTTCCAAATATCAAAAATAGATTTACAACATGATATTCTATTGAACTCATTTATAGATAAACCATAATGTAATGCATTCACTGCTTTGGCAATTGAATTAAACAATTTAATCTCTTCTCGAGACCAATCATCCATGTTCTTGGAGGGTAGCTCATAATTAACATGAATAGTTCTCCAAGCATCTAATCCTAGGGATTGCCAGAAAATACTCATCCTAGTTTTTCAATAGGGATAATTGTTTCCATCAAAAAGAGGTGGTGCATGAGTTGAAAACCCTTGACCTAGTGTGATACTAGAATCCATAAGTCTAGGTTACATGGTTAGACCTATTCCGACAATCTTGCTCTCATACTAATTGTTGAGTGAATACCCACACTAGAAAGGGGGGTTGAATAGTGTTGGTTTAATTTTAACTTTAATTCAATTTTTTTTAAATCAATTTCAACTTCAACCGAAACTAAGTGCAACTAAATGATATTCGTTAGCAAGTATGAAAAGCAATTATAAGCAATCAAACAAGGCAATGCAAACACAAGAGATTTTAGTGGTTCGGCCAACACCGCCTACTCTACTATCTTGGCTCCCCACAATGGATTTCTAACCAACTCCTTTATAGATAATTTGTTTCCCTTTGAATACAACTGAGGACTCACTTCTCAACTCTTTGAGAATGCTTCACACCTATTCTCCTAGGCAAAACACAATTCTACAAAGGAAACCCTAAGTCATTTAACCTAGCACACCTAGCAAGCTAACAATGGAAACCTAGTTTAGTAACAAGAAAAATAACAACAAATGAGCTAATAATTAAACCACACAAGTGAGCTCTCTTGCAAAGTCTTCAAAGCCTCCAACTCGTCAAGATGTAGAGCTAGAAGTGAAGCCGGAGATGAGGCAAAAAGAATGCTTCGAGTTGATGAACGATCGTCGAAGCTTGCGCGATGAAATCCACTTGGGATGGCTCAAGAACACTCTAGGAGATCTTCAATGAATGACTAAGAGGCTCTTAGAAGGCTGCTAAGGGGTATTTATAACCCCTCACTTGGCAGCTCCACCCAACGGGCATTTTTTTGCCCGATGGGGACTCCCGGTCACTTGTCGGTCGATCGTCGATCGACCGACTGATTGACCGCCCAAGCAACCACGGTAATCTGCCACGTTTGGGCACACTTCAGTCGACCAAATTGGCTACTGCCAATTTTTGGCTTCATTCGGTCCACCAAACCTGGGCTATGTCTATTTCTTGGAGTTTTCTTCTAGCACGCTTCGCTTCCGGGTTCTGTTACCAAGTCTTGACTTGGATAATATTAGAATTAGGCTTGGGATATATACCTAGAGACATGTTACATGAATTCTATTTCTAACTCTAGATTTTCTACTCGATCTATGACGGAGACATTTTTGTCGATTCTTGTTTTTCACCGAATGAACTTCCCACGCATATCGTAACCTCAACCTGAGATCAAACACTTGATGAACTCATTAGAATAAGTTTGTTATCATCAAAATCAAGATGATGACCAAGGTTGAAAACCTTAGGCCAACACATTGGTATTCACATGATTGTGGTATTCATTCCGCATTCAGTTTGCATAGGTTGGTAGGCTTCGGAGTACGGACGTGTACTCCGGCCGAATTTTGGGGTGTGATAGATGTTCTTTAATAATAATATTATGTGGTTTGTTCTTTCATGGAATACAAAATTTGCTATTATGTGCATAACACTCATGTTATCAGAGTATAAAGTCATTGGATTCTTCACCACAATATTGATTTCATTCAACAATCTGATGACCCAAATTATCTCAGCAGTTGCACCAAACAAAGCTCTTGATCCACTTTCTGCACTTGACCTACAAAGTGTGCTTTGTTTTTTGCACTTCCAGATAACTAATGTTGTAGCAAACTTCACCAAATAACCAGATACTTATCTGCAAGTCGTTCCACAACTTCCCCAATTAGCATCACTATATCCTGTCACCGAATAAGGATTATCTACAGGGTAAAAGAGGCCCAAACCATGTTCATTTTTCAAGTATTTTAATATCCTTATTGCTGCCATGAAATGTAATACCCGCAAAATTTATTAAATTTTGTGTATTGCCTTCAGCGGGATGAGCGCGACGCATAACGACGCGTGCAGAGTTAATCACAGTTGGGTGCGAATTGAGGTGAGACCCTTGCTCAATCTAAATTACTTAAATTAGAATTAATTTTGTGTCAAATCCGAGTTAGGCTTGAGCCGTGTACGAGGGTGCGATCAGAGCTCGAATCCGACTCGTTTTGGGCAAGTTCGATCGAGTTAAGTGATGAGGGGCAAATTGGTAATTTGTGCAAAAAATAAATAATTAGAGTCACCTGAGGCGTACGGCTCCAAGGAAGAGACGCATGCTACCCAAGGAGATGAGAGGTCAAGGGATGATCCATAGAAGAAATCGGCCGGAGATCGGAGCCTTGCCGGATAGGATTCGACGTGGGACTTCTTCATCATCTTCCTTGTCCTTAATCCAATTCTAGGTTAATTTTGGATATGTGTTAGTGCAAATTTCTGAACCTGGGTGCAGTAGTTTTCTTTGGATAGGAAAGAAATAAATGAGTGGAAATTTATCTATACATATAATATTGTTTATTGCGGAAATTTCCGGCTGTAGTGTACGGTGTTAAGGCTGAAACACTACTAGAAAAATGGGCATCAGCAACGGCTGAGGCCGTTGCTGAGCCGTTGCAATAGAGCCGTGACAGAAAGTCGCGTTGCTGATGACTTAGCAACGGATCAGCAACGGCCGCTCGGGTCGTCGCTCAAAACATTATCAGCAACGGCCGCTCGGGCCGTTGCTAAAAATATTATCAGCAACGGTTTTACCACGGACCCGGAGCCGTTGCTGATAACATTAATAGCAACGGCCTCGAGTCCGTAGCAACGCCGTTAGTAAAACCCCGTCGCTAAGCCGTTGCTGTAGGTCATCAGCTACGGCTGTCGATACACTTTTAGCAACGGCTTTCCCACGGACGGCCGTCGGAAAGCCGTTGCTGATGACCTATACCTGCAACCAGCAAAATTTCAAATTCCTAATTTCCATTGATACATTGATACATTTATCTGATACATAACTCACACACCCATACCCTCATACACACATTCATTCACACATCACAAACACACCAAGATATACATCAAAACAATTATATTTATATTGATAATTATCCACGATAGTATAAAAACAATTCAAATGCAAAATTGAAGTATCAATATCCAAACAAAATAAGTTAAACAAGTTCAATATCTTAGTAACAAGTTCAATATCCAAACAAAAAATCTCACGATGACGATGGAGGATGGTCTGGATCATATGGCGGGGTCTGGAGTGCTTGAGTGTACACCGGCGTGGACTGACTCGAGGACGATGGATTAGATGATGCCGAAGAGATGCCTGCTGCGGGATGACCTGACATGTTGCGTAGCATAGCATGCATCTCCTCCATCATCTGACTCTGACGCGCGACCGTCTCCTCTAGAGTCCTTATTCTGCTACTATGATCATAACTGGATCTAGAGGTGGACGGCCGCTCACCAGCGACCGGAGGGGTCGGTGCCCCAAGTGGCCCTAGCACGGCTCGCGCATGACCACTATCTGCGAAGCCATATACGCGGCCATGATCCCAGCCACCTGCGGCCTCGACCCACGATGCTGCGTCAAAGTCCTCGGGGGTACCCCCGCGCTGCACCACGCTCTGGCTGTACGTCTCCTACTCGAGTTTGATTTTTTGTTTAATATTTATCATAAAACTTAAATTATAAATATATAATGAATAATTTAAACAAATATATAATTACCACAATGTATGCAGCGCGGTTGTCGATGTACTCCCCCGTCCCATGTGCTCGACGGTGAGTCCGCTCAAACACCGCCATCGGGGAGGGTCGCTGGACAGTCCCGTCATCCGACACCGTCGTCTACATTTACAAAACAAATACATTAATTAGTACACATAATAACAAATAAAATATATAATTAAACGATATACTTACCATACGGTTTGCGTGCACTGCAAATGCAACAGAGCCGCCGGTGTGACGCGCTGCTCCCCCCGACATGCGATTTGTAGCCGCATTCTGAGAAACCTCCTGCCATCGATCCGTCGACCATATCCCCACGAGCTGGTCCCATATATCCGGAGTAATCCAACTGGGGCCGTATCCCCGAGTCTCCGCGATGTTAGTGGTCCCAGCTCGGGCCATCGCTCGGGACCGAGCCTGCCCCAGCTGCCCGTTGTACCTTGCCCGGGAAATAGACTCCCAGGCAGCGTAAATGAAGGACCTCTGGTCCTCGGCCCATGTATAGCGAGCCTGCAAAATAATAATATCAGTACCAATTCTTAATATATCATCATGCATGTAAAAAAATAAATAATACGTGCCTCAAACTCGCGCCATAACATGTCGACGTGCTCGCTAGGCACGTGAGACCACGTAGGCCATGCCCCGTGCATGTATCGTCGAATAGTAGAAGAAATGCTCCTCGGCACTTCTTCTTGCTCGAACCTGCACAACAAAAATAAATTTTAATATTATATTATGATATAATGAATTTATAATATAAAATGCAGTTATTTTGGCACGCGTGTATTTTTTCGTACCCAAGCCCCAATTTTCTCATTAGCTTTTTAGTCTTATAAAAAGTAGGCTCAAACTTGTTATCAGTAGGCAGCATTCCATTAATCAATCCAGCAATCCGATCATACGCAACTCCGCTGATATTACAATCGGCCTTGATGTTTAAGAGCTATGTCATTGCTGAAAACCTAGTGTATTTAGGACTATTCTCATACAAAGGTTCATCGGCAGCTTTCAACATCTCGTAAAATTATGCAGCTTCTTTATTCGGTAATTCAATCTCTACCGCAGCCCCTACTTCTGTGATATCAACCGCTGTAGTATCTGGTGGGACTGATGTCTGAAGAACTGGCCGATCAACATTATCATTCAGGCGGAATTGACCCCCAAGACTATCAAGTATCATAGTTCTATAGGGATTACATTGACCGGATGAAGAAGCACCAGCAGAGGAAGATTCACCATATGTCTGAAGGACAGGATTGCTCGACGTCCCGACTTCGCGTGACTCCCCGTGACAAGTCCATAGAAAATATCTTGGTGCAAATCCTTTGGTATATAGATGCAGAGTGACAATCTCCCGATCCAAAAATCGTCCATTCGAACAAATGCGGCACGGACATCGGATTTGATCACCCATGCTAACGAAATTCCGATTCGAATAGGCGAAATTTAGGAAGTACGTTACGCCTAATCGAAACTCATTCGTTAAAGCTCCACGATCAAGACGTCGGTACATCCAAGTTCGATCAGCCGACATGATTCTGTCAATCAATGACAATTTCTTTGGTTAATGTCTTTAGGTGAGATTGTCCTATTCCATTCGGGATTTATGTTACTCGTACTGCACTTACGTTTTTATTTTAACTGTTAACTAATTATTCTAAATTTCGACAGCATCTCCCTACAGTTCTCCGAATACGCATATCATCTGGGCGCGTATCAGAGAACAAGAGAGATGTTGCCGAAATTTAGAATAATTAGTTAACAGTTAAAATAAAAACGTAAGTGCAGTACAAATAACTATATTCCCAAATTGTCCAATCAGGGACAATTCAAGAATTGTACGTCGTATAAAAGATCATCTACTTCTTTTACACGAACATACAATCCCCGAACGGATCTAAGGTTTTGCTAAATCATATCCGATTCGTCGATGCGTACGTGAAACATATCAACTCGTCGGATGGATGATTATTTTCTAAATGTTTCGAGACAGTTCGAGTCCATATTGGACGATTTCGGCGCGCGTCCGAAGTGGACGATTCCGGCGCGAGTCCGAAGTGGACGATTCCGGCGCGAGTCCGAATTGGACGATTCCGGCGCACGTCCGAAGTGGACGATTCCGGCGCGAGTCCGAATTGAACGATTCCGGCGCGCGTCCGAAGTGGACGATTCCGGCGCGCATCCGAATTGGACGATTCCGGCACGCGTCCGAAGTGGACGATTCCGGCGCGCGTCCGAAATTAATCTAAACCCTAATAATTAATCTAACAAATTAAACAATTAATCTAAACAATTAATTAACATTTATAAAATAATTAATTATCAATTTCAAAACAATAAAAATATATATATAGTGGGCGCCGGCGTACAGTGGCCGGACACACTGTCCGGCCACTGTAGAAGGTCCGGCGGCGGCCTTAGTCCGACCGCCGCCGGCCGAAACCCTATAAATAGGGTTTCGGTCGGATTTTAACATCTCCGGCCGAAATGGTATAGGCCGGCCGATCAACATACCGGCAGTAGCGGCAGCGGCGCGGCGGCGAGAGGCGTCGGCGAGAGGCGTCGGCGTCGGCAGCAGCGGCGAGCGGTGTCGGCAGGAGCGGCGGCGGCAGCAGCGGGAGGAAGAAGGGTCGGGCGCGGCTGCGTGCCCTATATAAACTTATCAGCAACGGCTCACTCGCCCCTTAGAAAGCCGTTGCTGATAATTTATTATCAGCAACGGCTCACTTATCCGTTAGCAAGCCGTTGCTGAAAATTAAAACATCAACAACGGCTCGCCTATCCGTATGAACGCCGTTGCTTATAATTAAAATAATCAGCAACGGCTCGGTTTTCCGTTAGAACGCCGTTGCAGATATAGATATCTGCAACGGCTCGGGCGGCCGTAAGAAAGCCGTTGCAAATAGCAACGGCTCGAGCGGCCGTTGCTGATAGCCGTTGCTGAAGACCAAGTTTCTAGTAGTGAAATTTTATATGAAACGATGCTGAAATTACCAAGTTATGTGATGCTGAAATTGATACATATAAATGTGCAAAAATATCATTGAATTGGGATGCTGAAATCATTTCCTATGTATGCTGAATATGGTAGTTCAAAGATAGAATGTTTTTCCATATTCTAGAAATTCATGCTGATTTCCTGAAAATTTATTAAGTACATGCTGAGATTGATTTTGTTGTTGGGATGCGAGTTTGCTGTGTAAAATATCGATGTAACCTATCGATCTTCCTGTAAGCTAGGGTTTAGGAATCTAGAAATTATTTTAATGACCCGAACTGTAGAGGCTTCTTGAAGAGAAAGGCTCCTAAGAACTCCTCCTCCTATCCATTGGTGGCCAGCCATCTACATCTTCCTTCCCCAATTTTCGCGAACCCAAATTGAAGGTGTTCTCTTCTTGGGTGTGCCGCATTAATCTTCATCTTCTTGGAGGAGTCCAAGAGAACAACAAGGTATCTTCACCTCTTCCCTTTCGTTACGGTGTTTTCTCATCCTCACTCCTTCCCTCGTTGGTGTTTGGTTCTTGGTGGTAGGGCAGACCTTGCCTTGGTGGATTTAGAGATTGAGAAAGTTTCTCCGTTGAGCCACAACGAGCCCTATTATTGCGAGGTGCTTGGTGTGGACTATCGTTGGAGGAAGTGCACATGTGAGTCTCAAGATGGGGACAAGATCAGCTATACCAACCGCGGTTTGAGGTATATATTCTCCATCTTCTCCGATGTTGAATTCTTTAATATTGCTAAAGTAGATCGCTGTTTTTGGGATAGTTTGATTTTTTAAAATTGCTATTTCCGCTTCATTTTTGAATCCCATCACAACAGTGGTATTAGAGCCACCTTTAGCAAATTTTTGGAATTTTTTATTTTGTGTTTTGTTCACGTTTACGAACCATTCGCTCCCTAAACGTTATGCTGTCTGATTTTGGTTTTCAAGGGTTTTTGAGTCATTTTCTTGGCTCCACGGTTCATGTGATGAATCAAGGTGGAATCCTACTATCCATATTGATTTTGGAAAGAATTTAAACGAAAAAATTCTATGGGTTCATGGTTGAACAGACCCGAGAACTAAAAAATTCAAGATGTGTTGTTTGAACCGTTTTGGGTGGAAACGTGATCGGATTTGTGCGATTTTGGATTCTATTTTATCCTTTCTTTTTCATATATGATGTGATGCATGAAAAGATGATTATGGATGAGCCCAATGTGGATGTGACTGTGTGTAAAATGTGGTTGTGTTGATTGCATGTAAATTTATAAAATTCCAGCATTGTAAATTTTAAATAGTGCTTGCGTACCCCTACCTCCCAATTGAGAATTCTGATTGTAATCCTCTACACCCCCTCATTAAACCTTTGCCCAAGGATTTTTTGGGGTCTTCTTCTTTTAGTTTTGTAAAATTAGAAGTTTAGGGGCAGATTCACAACGAGCACACTTGCTGCTATGTTTTGGTGCGCGCACGGAGAGGAGGTGTTCGGTGCCTTGTGGATGACGGCTTGAACCCCGGGAAGGCACTGATGGAACTGGCAACCTAGAAGGTGATTTTGAGCAGTGCCTTGGCGAGACAGAGCTCCCTAAAAACCCTAGGATGATGGCCTTGGTTCACCCGGCGGCTCGGGTGGAACCCTTAGAACATCCACAATCATCCTTATTTACTTTATGATTTTATTTATTGCTTTTGCTTCAATTATTGATAGCTTAGATAATTATAATTGCATGAAGAAATCCTCCAATAATATTGAGTCCGAATAGCTAAGATATTAAGGATATCGGTCACGCCTTCCATCGTTATGAGGGACAAGTGTGTCTATTGTCACAACGGGTTTGTTGTGCACACACAAGGCCATTTGTGCTAATAGACACGTTGCTCCTCATATGGCACATATCCCTTTTGTGTCTCTGCTACCGGCTTGAACATGACTTACCTTGTTGAGCTACATGCAAGGAAGTCTATCAATGAGGGCTTGCCACTTCCAAACCGGAGGATATTATGGAATCGCGAAAATTAGGGGATACATGATTAATTAAAAGACCTCAATAAACATGCATGTAAAATATCTGCTCATTCAAGTCTTTATTTTCTTTGTAGCATATCATGTCACCTTTACTATCGTTAGATTGCTTCATCGATTAAAATAAATTAACTAGACCAAATTACGTCGATTGGATGCGAAATTTGAGGATCATCCTCATTTATGAGAATTTGTCTCACATTATTGATGCTCCGCGACCGATGTCACCCCTTGGGTAAGGCGATTACAGCGAATAAGAGAGAACAGCTTATGAGAAGTTGCAAGAAATTTGGGGTGAAGATAACACCACTGTTCAATACACAATGCTGGCATCCATGTCTAATGAGTTGCAAAAGTAGTATGACCCATATCCTCAAACTAATCTATTTGATTGAGTAGTTAGAGAGGTTGGGGTTCTCCATGGACTGGGAACTAAGTCAGGACTTAGTACTCTAATCCCTCCCGGATTCGTTTTCACAGTTTGTTAATAACTTCCACATAAACAAGCAAGACGTCTCGCTTCTCGAGCTCCTTAATATGCTGAATACTGCTGAGTCACACCTTATAAAGAGTAAGGACATAATTTTGTTAGTGGGAGATGCCTCCAAGGCAAAGTTATACTATGTTAAGAACAAAGTGAAAAAGAAACCCAAGAGAAATATCTAAACAAGGTTGTGAAAAGTTCTTTAAAAGGCAATAGTTGTCTCATGAACCATTCTGATGATTGTATCCGACTGGACACATCTCAATTGGTTTAATGGTTTTGAATATTAATGATAAATATTTAAAAAATGCACAAAGATAAAACTAACCTCACCTCCTTGTGGCTTTTATGACTTTGGGCATTTCTGAACTGCAGTAAGAACTAGAAAAGTGTGTCTCAAGGATATTCTGATCGAGTCTTTGTTCACCAAAATTGGCTCGCTGAGACGATTAGAGTTGGGCAACATAGGTGTATGCAGGCCGATAACAACTCAAGCCAGAAAAGGACACTCCTATGATATGATTAGGCGCGGGAACGTCCACCTGTCTGGACACAAACCTGATACATTTGAATCATTTAAGGAGTATGAAGGTGAACTTAAAGAAACAAATTGAAAAAAGTATTATAGACCTTCAATTGGATCGAGGCAGAGAATACTTATCCACTAGGTTTGTGAATTCTCTCGAAGACAATAAGATTGTCTCTTTATGGACCCCTAACACAGTGGTGTGTCTGAAAGGGGGAATCACACCTTATTGGGTATGATGTGATCCATACGTAGCTTCCAATCTATTTTCAAGGGATAAGCTATTATAGCGGCCATAATTTTGTTTGTCTCACATACACCATATAAAATATGGAATAGCAAGAAACTAAATCTGAGACCTCTCATGATTTGGGGTTGCCTAGTGTATGACAAACTTGACCAGGTGCAAATGTTGAGGCATACCCTAAAAAGTGTTTTGGATATCAAGTTCTCCAAACTGAACAAAAGAAGTTTTGTTATCACTGTTTGAGAAAAGGAGTTTGTCGAGGAAACTGAGAGTGGAAGATATTTTGAACTTGGTAAAGTTCAGCAACGACGGATAAAATCGCAACAACTAGTGGAAAGTTCACAGGTTAAACCAATCCATGTAATTATTACTTCCCAACACTCTTCTACAAGACTACGTAGACTGCCTGAGTGATGATATCTAGCCATAGGTTATGACCTAGATTCAGGCAATCCGCGATCTCTTAATGGTCAAATGTCTTGACACTATGCGGTGGCATTATGCAAATCCAAACTGGACACAAACCAAGTACGAACTTTGGTTGACCGGCTTAAAAAGAATAACTCCTATCGGGTGCAGGTGGATCTTTAGGAAAGATCTGAGCAGTTGGCAAGGTGTGGACCTATAAGACCAAACTAGCTGTGAATGAGATCAAACCCAGACAATAGGTTGTCTGCAATAAAACATTCTCACTAGTTCCAATGCTCAAGTCCATCAGGATATTTCTAGCAATCAGTGCGTACTATGAATACGAGATCTGGCTAGAGGGTGTCTAAACTGTGTTCTTCCATTATAAAGAAGTCTATATGATATAGCCAGAGGAGTTTGTATCCTCGGTTGGATCGAGTAAGGTATGCGATGTTGGACCGAGTAAGGTATGTGAGCTGCAGAGGTCCATTTATGGACTATAGCTAGTATCAAAGAGTTGAAACATCTATTTGGATGAGATAGTCAAAAGGGTTTTGATTTTATCAAAAATGTGGATGAACCTTGTGTAGACAATGTGTTTAGTGGGAGTGTAGTCATATTGAATGACATACATGTGGGAAAAGTGTTCTCATGTTCCAATTATTTCCCATATTGATTCTCTATGGTACATTTGGGAAAAGCCTGCTATATGCTTGACATTAGGATCTATGTGGATAGGTTTGAAAAGGATACCTGGTTACCCCAGTCCATGTATGTTGATACAATGCTGAAAGAGTTTTAGCATCAAAGGCAGTAAAAGAGGTTACTTGTCTAATTGCATTAGTCTTTCTAAGATGATGTCTGCTAAGACACCTGAGGAGAGAGAAAAGATGAGACATATCTATTATGCTTCGACAGTGGGATCCATCATACGATGCTTTGCACTTAGGTTGTTATTGCTTATACCTTAGAGGTATCTAGTAGATTTCGAGCAAAACCATGGAGAATAACATTGAAAAGCAATGGAGAACTCTCTCAAGTACTTAAGAAGGATGAGAGACATTTTATACGACAATGAAACCATATGATGGTATAAGGATACCTTTAATGGTGGTGCAATAAGAAGGGAAGTGTTCCTAGCTGGGTATCGTAACCGGTAAGGTGACTAAGGCTTTATGCTTTGCTACTTACTCTGCTGCTTATGATAGCATCAGATATAGGAGTTTTTAATTCAATGGGAGTTGTTCCTGAGGTTGCTAGTTCCGCAATGGTATTGTGTGACAATACTAGGAGTGTTGCTCAAAGTTAAGGAACTAAGATCCCATGAAGATCATTGCTTTTCTTAAAAGGTGGTATCACCTCATCGTTGGAAAGAGGTGATGACTGAAAGACATTAATGTAGATTAAACTTATTACCACGACAGCAGATTCGATCGCCACTGAAATTTGGTATACAGATACTAGGATGATTGGCTAAAGTGCATGTGGGAGATTCAGAGGAATAGTGCCCTTGATCCAATCACATGTCGATGTGTTTAGGGACTATTCAAGGGTAATCAACTTAATGAGGCAACTTTTTGATCATATGTTGCATCTTTATTCATAAGTATTGTGATGAACCCCGTGATGAGATTATGCCAGTGAGACTTGGAATCCAGATGCCCATGTTCTAAATGTTTCTAGCCATAGGATCACCAATTAGGGGATCGGTGATTTCGGATAAATAGTGCACTTGGTACATGCCCTACACGATAGGGGTAGCTGATCTCACAGTTACCTATGAGCTGTCCTTAATGTAGTGCAGGTGCTCATTAGGGAATGATTTCACTTAACAAACTTGCACGAGGAACACAAAATGGAATCCATACATGAGTTTCAATAGGATGTTCCTCGTGTGATAGTAGGTGCAAGCAGTCCTTGGACCTAAGGTTGTCATGGTTACCTCGTGAGTGATGACCCATTGCTTTGGTTCTATCCCTACGTGGCCCTAAGTGTCATGTGCCGGGAATTATTGGGCATGGGGAAGCATTCATGGAGATTGGTGAGCAACCAACATGGAATCAGTTACACCTAATGAGAGATAATGTCCTATCTGTCCCTGCAAGTGTTGACTCGGGAATCTCTGGCCAGAGTAGATATGAAAGTCAGGAAGATGTTTTTGACATTTCATAATTGAGACGACATCTTGGCGGGTGAAATACATATGAATCAGTATTAGGGTTTGACACTTGTTCAATACCCCAATCGCATTCAGGACATTGTAATTGAGTGACTAAGTTGCACGGTAACTAATCACCAAAGGGCGTTCGATCCCTATAGATTGAACCTCACACTTTCCTGGTAGTCAGACACATTGCTAGACAACAATCTTGACTTGTGAGTGGAGTCCCTCACGACCACACTAAAGGGGTTTAGTGGTGGCTTGTGAGATTCGAATAGAAGTCGTTCTATCGGATCTGACTCTCCATTATGCACAACTCACTACTGGCTTAGTCTGGGGCCCAATGGGTCACACACGACAGGTTAACCTTGCTAGACAACAATATTGACTTGTGAGTGAAGTCTCTCACGACCACACTAAAGGGGTTTAGTGGTGGCTTGTGAGATTCGAATAGAAGTCGTTCTATCGGATCTGACTCTCCATTATGCACAACTCACTACTGGCTTAGTCTGGGGCCCAATGGGTCACACACGACAGGTTAACCTTGTGACGAACCTTATGAGATAAAGTCCGAATGCGGCCCTATATGTCTACTAGCATGGACATGCTGCAACTCGATTACGAATCTCGTTTACGGAGATGATAGGAAAGATGTTTCCTATAGGAACGAATGCACGAGGAAGGAGTTTCTCAGTAACCCTAAATTGTAGGGATTGGCACATGATAATATTTTATGTAGTTGATTAAATTTAATTATGAATTAATTATTTAATCAACTACTTGACTGAGAATGTATTTAATTATGAACTTAATATAATTTGATTTTGAATCAAATATACATGGTAGGAAAATTAGTTTCTAACCATCAGCCTGACTAATTAATTGGGGATTAATTTATTTGGATAAATCCTAATTAATAAGAATTTGATTTATGGAGACAACTCATAAAATTAATAGATATATGATTTACGAGGATAAATCATAATTCTATTAATTAATAGAAAATCCAATTATTTAGATAAACCTCTTTCGTATTGTTTAGGGGAGCGGTTTATTTAGTTAATTATCATTCTTGTTTATAGGCTCTTAATTTATGAAGATAAATTAAAGTTTATATTTAATTAGATTTAATTAATTTGTAATTAATTATAAAGCCAATAAAATATAAATTATTTTTTGAGGCAAATCCCATACTCTTGTAGTCCCCCCCCTTCTATATATAGTGGTCGAACACCCAATAGGGAGGGGTTGGTTAATTAGTTCTTCATCTTCTTGGAGAAGATTAAGGACTTCATTCTTTAGAGGCTTCTTGAAGAGAAAGGCTCCAAATAACTCCTCCTCCTCTCCATTGGGGGCCGACCATCTACATCTTCCTTCCCAGGTTTTTGTGAAGCCAAATTGAAGGTGTTCTCTTCTTGGGTGTGCCACAGTCTTCATTTTCTTGGAGGATTTCCAGAGGATAACGAGATATCTTTACATCTTATCTTTTATTTCGGTATTTTGTCATCCTCTCTCCTTCCCTCTTTGGTGCCCGGTTCTTGGTGGAAGGGCTGACATTGCCTTGGTGGATTTTGGGATTGAGAAAGCTTCTCCGTTGAGACAAAATGGGCCCCGGTGTTCGCTGCCCCTATTGTTGCGAGGTAGTTGGTTGTAATATCCTAGATATTAAATCTAATTTTCATTTATTGTGTGTGTGTGCCATCTTAGCGGACTAGTTCGAGGTCGAGCCGAGTCAACTCATGGTTCGGTGCGAGCTTGCGAGCTCGGATAAGTAGAAATATGTCTTATAGAAATTTTTTCTTGCGTAGATAATTTTTTTTAATTTTGTATGCATGATTGTTTAATTATGTCGTATATGGATGTGTATGTGTTGGGTGTTTACGTGGAGCTTGGGATTAATTTAGGTTTAATTAAGCTTAGTGGGTTAACCGGTCGAGAAGTTAGTGAGTAAAGGATCCGGGTTGAGGCGGATGCGGATTGAAAGAGGTGGGAAGAGTTATAAATCCCCCCTTAGGGCTTGCGGCTCCCTATTGGAGCCGCACAAGCTAATTGAGGAAAAGAGAGGAGCCACCAACCGCCCCTCCCTTCCTCTCTCTTGGAGCCGCCAAGCCTAGCCGCCTAGAGCCAGCCGCCGAGTTCTTGCCTTCTCCTTCCTTCCGTTTGGAGCCGAGCCAAGAGGAGCCGCCGAGCCAGCCCCTCTTTTCCCTCTCTTCCTCTTTCTTCAAGCCAACGGCTTGAGGAGGAGCCGTCACCCCCTCTTCCCCTTCTTCAGTCGAGCCGCCATCTTTTGAAGCCAATTTCGAGGGCCGTCATCCGGGATTTCTCCTCTCATCATCCTTCCTATTCGGGTGAGTGGTTTTACCCCTCTTTCTCAGGTTTCTTCGAGTTCTTCAAGCCATTCTTAAAGGCTATGTTGATTTTGATTTTTTTTCGACGATCTCACGAATTCTCGTCGTTCTTTTTGTGTGTCGTGTTTGAGGAGGCCCTAAGCCCTCCCCTATGGGGCTCGGCAACCCTAGGGTTACCCTAGAGGTGCTCGGCCAAGGTGGAGAGAAGAGGTGCCCTCCAAGTGTTCGATGAAATGCCTATGTGAAGGGTTAGGTATTCTTGGCTTCTATAAATCAATTTGTTCTTCAATCTTGTAAATGTAAATGCATGCTAGTTATTAAAATTTTAATTTTTGGAAAATATATCATGTGTTTCTAGGATGGGTTTGAATTTGAAGGCATGAGGTTCTTGAATCTAAATTCTTGATATGAGTGCTTGATCTTAAAGGTTGATTCTTGATTATAGATAATTGTAGTACTTGATAATATTGTTAAACAAATATGATTTTTGTGAGATTTATCCCATTGCTATAATTCTGATATGTTGGTGAATTGACGATTTAATATCTGTAAATTTTTGGATTTATTTTCATGCTATGCTGAAAATTTAATGTTGCTGGAATTTCATGCTGAGATGATGAATCTGTGCTGTTTTTGAATTGCTTGTTGTGGTGTCTGTAATTTACTGAGCATAGTCGTGTAACCTATCGTTTTGATCAGAAAATATAGTTTGGAAACATAGGTCACATTCTGGAGACGGTATTCAGGTTAGATACATAAATTTCGGGCATAACAATAAGCTAAAATAAAACCCTAAAACAAAACCCTAATCTTGGTGATTTAAATTTTAATTGCATCATTAAAAATGGGCAAAGGGGTAGTATAATCTGTTATGAACCAAGAATTAAAGTTTATGCATGAAATAAAATCACACAGGTGTATGACATTACGGATCTCGGAGTTGGGGTCGCGTATGGGAGTGTTGAGACGCTTTCCAATAAGGACACCCCTAAGATACCGTAGGAGAGACTTGACTTAGGTCATGTTGTGCCATGTCTTTATGAATGGCGGAGAGGCTAATTGAGGAGCCGGATTGCGATTTTTCTGGTTTGGCCTCGTGGGATAAGTTTGGAGGGCCTACCCGATTATCCCTGAGGTGGTTTTAAGGAATAAGTTCGGAGGGCCTATCCGATTATTCATGTGATATCTTAAAGGGGTAAGTTCTGAGGGTCTACCCGATTACTCCTGTGATATCAAAAAGGGGCAAGTTCCGATTGGCGAATCCCGATTGTCCCTTCGCGTCTCATGGAGCAAGTTCGGAGGGCTTTCCCGATTGCTCTCGAGTTTCTTATACTAGGATAAGTTCGGAGGGCCTTCCCGATTATCCGAGTATGTGTTGTTGCCTTAGGGCATGGTAGGCTTAGGCTTGTTGATCTTCACCGTTTGAGTGTTGGCTGCTTTCGGGCAGGTGGTGGCCAAATGGCCTATTAGCTGGTCAGGAGCACTTGGCGCAGCTAGAGGGCAGAGGAGCTACATTGATCTCAAAGCAGTCCTAGTTTGGGGTCGTAGTCGAGTTTTGGTAGTTAGTCGTGCACTTATTTTTCTGTGTTTTGGAGTTGTAGTCCCTTTGGGGACATTTATGTCTTTATTTTAGATTTCATTGAATTGAACAATTGAACTTGTTTTGTTATTTTCGCACCTTATTATTTTGCGAAAATTACTTATAATGATTTCTGGTTTGGTTTTCCATTTGAAATAAAACTCGTTATTTCTTTTCCGCTATGTTTTGTTGTTCAGTTTGTATGTGCAAGGTTTAGCCTGCGGGATATAGGCATGTATACCCTGGCCGGTCCTGAGTTGGGGCGTGACATTGGTGTGGAATATTGTTGGAGGACGTGCACGTGTGTGTCTCAAGTAGGATCAGCCATACCAATCGTGGTTTGAGGTATATAATCTCCTTCTTCTCCGATGTTGAATTCCTTATTATTGCTAAAGTAGATCGTTGTTTTCGGGATGGTTTGAATTTTCCGTTGCGTTTTCAATCCCACCCAAACAAGAGGGGGGGTGAATAGTGTGTTAGATAAACTTTTCGCCTAATTTTGATTTTATCGAATTCAATCGTTTCTTATATGTCACACCCCAACTGAGGGTAGTGTGACCGGCCAAGGCCTACATCCTACCCTGTAGCCTACTGTCTACACTGACATAAAGAAACCAGAACATGTCGACAAAAGAAATCTCAACACAAGCTTTATTAAAAGTTTTCAAAGTTCAAAATTTTATGTTTTCAAACAAAAGAAGAAAACCAACATCAGAACAACTGAACGTCTCAAGAATCAAAGTTTTACAAACTTTTTCCAAAATATAACTGTCAGTGCAGAAGAAAAAACAACTACTAGAAACACTAGACTATGACTCATGGACGCCGCTACGAGATATGGCAACACCTCCCGCCCACCAGCTGCACAATGTCGACAGGTCACAATCAGTGCTCATGCTCTGCAAAAACAAAGAAACAAACAATGAGTCCACTTGGGACTCAGTCAGCGGTTCTAGCGAACCTCCACATAATCCTCAGTTAATCATGCATGACATATAAGGCAACATAATGTATATTCAGGAAGGTAATCTACTTTTAATGTGACTACTAACCCCATGGGTCATTCTGTATAAACCGAATATGTGAAAATCTGCCGTCTCGGCCTATCAATGTCCGAACCTCCGGCATCCAGCCCTTCGGCCTACTTATGGTAATAAAAATCCCGGCTACAGCCGGCCCTACCATACAGGGTAGAATCATACTAGCCGTCGGCCACATCATATCAAGATGTAAACAAGCAATCCCGGGCCATCGACTAGGATGGTCCACTAGTCTCCGGACACCGTCTGGGGTAAGGATAGCTAGTCTCACCCAACTGGGGTCTGGCACCTAGCAGGCCCGCTGGTGCACCTTAAGACTGAAACACTGGCCGAGCTAAGCATTGGTCATTTCCGACCTCCACGCTTCTCGGCGGACCATCTCAGGCACATCACACAATCAATGTCCTAGGTTTCCTAAATGTTTACTAGAAGCCCTAGAAGTTATATCATCTCCTAGCTAAGTTTCCATTTATGTTGAGCATCTCGCAACGTCCTACATGTTATCTAACATTATACACTACCTTGGGTGAGGAATTCCATGTACCGACCTTGGAATTCCACCCATGAACATTTTAGGACAGGATGTGTAATCTAAAGAAAAGTAAGCATACTTTACAACATCTACTATATATAGCCACAATATTCATACATAACAACTATACACTACCTTTAGAATTAAGTTCAATAAGAAACAATTTATCTAGCATGGCAAGGTAGCAATGAATTCAATAATGCATGAGACACTAAGCATGGTAAACTAATTCATCATTTCAAAATTTAAAGATTTAATGAGCTAAGGATGGTCATTAAGCTAGCATTCCTACAATCTCATAAATCAATAAATTTACTTACTATGGTTGGTGTTCTTCCTAAGTATCATCATGCCTCTATAGTTTTAAAATTCTAACCATGGAAGTTTCCATCTAAAGCTCACCCTTTTCCTCCCCCTAGGCTTGGCCGAGCCTTGAGCAAGGTGAACCTTGCTCGGCCATGCCTCTTAGGATAGAAAAGGGAAAAAATAATTTAGCTACGACCCAAATTCTTCATCTCCGATATATCTCAAATTCATGTGGACTGATTTTGGCAAGACCTATCCCCTTTCCCCATGATTTGGCAGCCCTAGATTAGAGAAAACGACGAGAAAACAAAATGATCCGGCAAGTATTGATGCAAGAATCATGTATATACAACTACGGAAACTCGATTCGTAGGAAAATCATGAGAAAACACGATCCTATCACCACTAAGGGTTTGGCTCCCGGCCTCCCCCATTTCTTCAAATCCAACCACTCACCTTGATTGAGGAGGATGGAAGATCGCATGACGACAACATTGAAATTTTTTCCGGCGACGGCGCAAAATCCCAAATTGACCAAAATCCCCCTCCTCCTTGCTTCTTCTCCCCTCTCTCCTAGGCGCTGCCTTGTGCGATTCAAAGATGAGTCGCACTGCACAAGGATAAGGGGTTTTAATCCCTCATCAAACCTTCCTTAATGGCCCTAGACTCTTAATCATGACTCGACTAAACCTGAGCTCGACTTGGGTTCCGACTCTTCCCGCAACACGAGTCCACTTAAACTCGATTAAGGTATAAATTCATAAAAGGAAAGAGTCATTTGCCCAATTTAATTGCATACATCATTAGTCGAGTCATAACTTTTCACTCCAGGCGATCTCCGGGTCCGGCGCACTGCACCAAAATAGATTTTTATATTAGGAAATTTTTCCCGGGTCTTACATTATAACTTATGCAATACACTAATTCGAATAGCAAGCGGAAGCAATAAATAAGGCAATTAAACACAACCAAGAAAGCAATGTGCGGAAATAAGTAAATATAGAAATTAAGACGCAATCATAATAGGCATTGTAAACACAATCGATTTATTTTGGCCCCAATGCCTACTCCACTACCTAAGCACACCGCTTAGGATTTCCAAACTAGTTATACTAGATTAATTAGTTTCCTTACAAAGAGGAATTTACACATGAGAATCTCCGCTCTCAAACCGAAGGCACTTCCACACCCGAAAGTATTCCGCCTTCCTACCGAGAGTGCTCTCCCACCTCAACCTAAGGACAACTCAACTAATTCTAGTCAACTACGTTTACACCAGTGGATTTAAGCCTTAACACCAAGGCAACCACCAACTCAATCAACCTAGCACTCTAGGTTTACACATTCAAGAAATACAATGAAATTAAAAATAAAATACAACACTAAATGGAGCAATAAATCAAAAAACAAATACTTAGCTCCAAAAGAAATGCCCTAGTCCTCTTGATGCCCCAAGATGATGAATTGATGAAGCTTGAAGGCAAGATCAAGAATGTGTGGATCAAGGCTAGGGTTTCTGCAAGATTGGCTAAATGAAAGCTTAGAACGTGTAAAAGATGTCTCATATAGGCTCAAAAGTACTCATGGCTTGTATTTATAAGCCATGAAGAGAAAGCAAGCAAATAGCCATCCCAACGGGCATTTTTCTGCCCCTTGGCGCCGCCCGGTCGCTGGGTCGGTCGCCGGTCGACCGACAAAGGGACCAGCCCATCGACCGGAGCCCTCTGTGCTTTCTAGGCTCCTTTCGGTCGACTAGCCTATCGACTGGCCGTACAGCACCGATACTCTACCTTTTGCACCTGTACTCTAAATTGAGTTTCAACCGGGTTCTTTCTTCGGTATGGGTTTCAAATTACGAGTTTTGTTCTTTAAGGGTCTTTGCATCTTAATGAGGATTTTATAATTTATCTAGACACCTAAACTTAGACTCTATCTTCCTAATGAATCCGAGCACGTCAACCAACGTCCTTTCGATTTTTTGATTTCTCCGATATTTTCGATCGCGGACGTCGATTGCTAACCGACTTGGAACTCGAAAGTATTTCTTAATGAAAATATTAGTTCAATGTTTGTTATCATCAAAACCAAGATTAACACCAAGGTTGAAAACCTTTGGCCAACAATGTTCGAACATAAGATTTTTGGATCGAGAATCTATCACAATGCATCTATATACAAAAGGATTCACAACAAGATATTTTGTATGGAATTATCACTGGGAGTCACGTGAAGTCGGGACGTCGAGAAATCCTGTTGTCCATACTCATGGTGAATCTTCTAGTGTCGTTGTTTCTTTTTCCAATCCACCTGATCCTTATATAACAATGATTCTAGATAGTCTTGGTCGTCGATTCCATTTAAATGATAATGTTGAGTCAGTTACTGAGATGTCAGTGCCACCAGATACTACGACAGTTCAAGTCACTGAAGAACAACTTGCGATACAGATTGAATTGCTGAATAAGGAGGCTGTAGAATTTTATGAGATGTTGAAAGCTGCCACTGAACATTTGTATGATAATTTTCCTAAATATACAAGATTTTCGGCAATGACGCAACTCCTAAACATTAAGTCCGATTGTAATATCAGCGGGGTTGCATTTGATTGGATTACAGGCATTATCAATGGAATGCTACCTCCAGATAACAAGTTTGAGCCAACTTTTTATCAGCGAGGATCGTCATGACTTGTAGCGTGTTATAACAGTTATTTTGTTAATGGATATAAATTTCACACACTTTCAAAGGGACAACGTATGTTGAATGTGATGTTGACTTTTACGCACTATTGGAAGAAGTCATAGAATTACAATTTTTCGAATGGAAATCAGTTGCCCTTTTTAAATGTCATTGGTTTGATACAAGCGATAGGGGCATGGGAGTTCATCCAAAGTATAAACTTTTCGAGGTCAATTAAAAATCGAAATTGGCTTCAATGAGCCATTTATATTAGCATCTCAAGCTGAACAAGTATATAATAAGCAGTATCCATCTTGAAAGAAAGATAGGGCAGATTGACGTGTAATCTGTAAGACTAAAGCTAGAGGAAAAATTGACCCGGTAGCTGGAGAGAATGAGCCGACAAATGACTTCTATCTAGAAGAGGATCTTTCCGAAGTGGAGCGAGTTAGTCCAATACTCGAGGATTATAACATAGAGTTAGTTCAATTGGAAGTACAATATATTGATAATGACAATAATGAAGTTGAGGAAGGACATAATGATGATGAGAGAGAAGAAAAAGAATTTGAAGATTCCGATACAGAAGGACATGAAGAAGGGTATTACACAGATGATGATAATGATGATGACGATTAATTGTAAATGTGAAATATATCTTCAATTATTAAATCTATCTATTAATCTAATTATATTCATATTTGACTGCTATGGTTCGAGAAGTATGTGCCCGAGGAGGCATTCCTCGCAGGACTACCCCCTAACGATTGTCACCTGTCACCCATGTATCCACCGTCCCTTCATCTACACACACCATCCCCCAGGCTTTAGCCACCGTCGACCCTTCGTCGACACCCACCGATATCCCCTCGCATGTATCCACTGTCCTTTCACTAACACCTACTATTCCCCCACCTCCGTCCACCATGCCCCCACCTCCGGTCACCATCCCCCCACCTCCGGTCACCATCTTCCCACCTGATTTGTCCACCATCCACCCACCTGATCTGAGCACCATCCCTTCAGTCGATCCAAGCACATGGACATCGAGACGTAGGCCACGAGGACCTAATAGAATTCTCCCTCCGACGCCCGAGGGAGAGTCGCGTAGACTAGTTAGTGTGCGTGGAAGAAGATAAGTAGATGCATTAATTATTCCTTATAATTTATTTGTCACAAGTCACTTCAGGACTTGATATGGTCACTTGGAATTCCTAGTGATATCCTTTGGGTTGACTAATGCGCCTGCAGCCTTTATGGATTTGATGAACCGGGTGTTAAAGGAGTACCTGGACAGATTTGTGACAGTCTTTATTGACGACATCCTGGTTTACTCCTAGAGTAGGGAGGAGCACTCCGAGCATTTGAGGATGGTCCTAGAGATCCTTCGGTAACATCGGTTGTATGCCAAGTTCTCCAAGTGTGAATTCTGGTAGGAGAGCGTAGGGTTCCTAGACCATATGGTGTCGAAAGAAGGGGTGAGAGTGGACCCCGTGAAGGTGGAGGCCGTATAGAACTAGAGGTGGACAATCACTGTGACCGAGATCCGTAGTTTCCTGGGGTTGGCTGGGTATTACATAAAATTCGGGGAAAATTTCTCTAAGATTATGGCTCCATTTACTCGCTTGACCCAGAAAATGTCAAGTTTGTTTGGGACGACAAGTGTGAGGAGAGCTTTCAGAAGCTCAAAGATTGCTTGACGACAGCGCTAGTGTTGGCCGTACCCTCAGGTTCGGGAGGGTTTGTGGTTTACTGTGATGCCTCTCGGGTCGGCATGGGCTATGTTCTAATGCAGTATAGCAAGGTGATAGCTTATGTGTCTCTTCACTTGAGGTTCATGAGAAGAAATACCTGACGCATGACCTAGAGCTGGCAACATTGGTTTTTGCTTTGAAACTGTGGCACCATTACATTTGTACGGCAAGGCCTGTGAGATGTACACTGATCACAAGAGCCTCCAGTATTTGCTTACCCAGAAGGAACTGAACCTAAGGCAGAGATGGTGGCTTGAGCTCCTGAAGGACTATGACTGCACCATCATGTACCATCCCAGAAGGCAAATGTGGTGGCAAATGCTTGAGCGAAAAATCCTTGGGCAGTTTGGCCCACTTGGCGGTCAGGAAAAGACCGCTAGCTCGAGTTTTGGCCCTGTGCTTAGATCGCGAGACAATTCTGACCGTATCAGATTCAGAGGCTTTGTTGGCACACCCGCGCGTATAGTCCACTCTGGTAGATATATTGCGGACCTCGTAGGATCAGGACGCCTTTTGTTCCTTGACTAAGGATCAGCTAGTCAAAAGAGGCGACGTTGATGATGGCTACAGAATTGACTCTGAGGGTGTCTTGAGATTCAGAGATTGGATTGTGGTGCTTGACATGGCGGAGGTTCGTAGACATGTAATAGAGATGGGCCACCGTTCCACTTACACGATGCATCCAGGGGCCACCAAGATGTACCAAGATCTGAGGCAACATTACTAGTGGAAAGGGATGAAAAGAGAGGTATCCGAGTTTGTGTCTAAGTGTTTGTTCTGCCAACAGGTAATGGCCGAACACTTGAAGCCTGCATGGTTGCTTCAGAACTTGGAGGTGCCCGAGTGGAAATGAGAGAAGATCACCATGGACTTTATGATCGGGCTACGAAGGTCTAGAGGGGGCAGCGACTCTATTTGGGTCGTAGTCGATCGGATGACTAAGATCGCACACTTTATACCGATCAAGATGACCTTTTCAGTTGAGCAGTACGCTAGATTGTTTCTAGACCAGATTGTGGCATATAATGGTATTCCTGTTATGATAATCTCGGGTCGGGGTACCCAGTTCACAGCTCAGTTTTGGCATTCTTTCCAGGAGGCCTTGGGTACTCAGGTGCAGTTCAGCACCGCGTTCCATCCGCAGACTGACGGGCAGTCAGAGAGGACAATCGTAACCTTAGAGGATATTATGAGAGCATGTGTTCTAGACTTAGATGGCGGTTGGGAGAAACACCTATCGATGTTTGAGTTTGCATACAATAATAGCTACCAGAGTAGCATTGGTATGGCTCCTTTCGAGGCCCTATATGGGTGAAGGTGTAGGTCGCCAGTGGGGTGGTTTGAGGCAAGAGAGTCACTCATGGTGGGTCCTGATCTGGTTGAGGAGGCGGTTGAGAAGTTGAAATTGATCAAGGATAGACTGTTGGTGGCTCAGAGTCGTTAGAAGATGTATGCGGATGAAAAGGCTAGAGAGGTAGAGTTTGCTGAGGGTGATATGGTATTCCTAAGGGGGGAAGCTTGTAATACCCGAGATTTCTAATATAAAAATGTTATTTGGTTCAACGATCCGGTTCGGGGACTAGCCGGGTTGAATCCCGAGATGGCCGCGAGTAGAAGGTATAATTTAATTTGTTCGATATGTATTTAATGCTTTTATATTTTATAAGTTGAATTGAACCTCAAACCGAGTTGGAACAGGGTTCGCGGGATGAGTTGGGGCTCAATTCGGGCTCAGGTTGAGTCGAGTAGAGGATTAAGTGAATAATAATAATAATAATAATAATAATAATAATAATAATAATAATAATAATAATAATAATAATAATAATAATAATAATAATAATAATAATAATAATAATAATAATAATAATAATAATAATAATAATAATAATAATAATAATAATAATAATAATAATAATAATAATAATAATAATAATAATAATAATAATAATATAAAAAGGGCCCCATCAGAGGGTGAGAGCAGAGAGAGGTGATCAGGGGGGGGGAGTTTGTGGTCGTCGCCGAAAGTCGTAACTTCGTCGATCTTCTTTCCCTTCTTTACTTTAAGGCTAACGTGAGTGGTAGAACCTAGGATTTGAGGGAAGGCCCTAACCGACTCATGTGTTGTTGATTCTTGCAGATTGATGTGTGTTTCTTGTCAGATTATTGATTATTCTTGAACCTTGTCGGTTCTTCTTGTGATCTATGGTGCATTGATTTTTACGTGTCGTATTCATGATGTTAGGGTGCCGGCCGAATCAAGGAAAAGGGAAAAGGTCATGCCAAAAATTTCCCTAAATTCCTTGAGACGTAGAAGCTTGTAGATTTGAAATTCTTGTATGCTAATTTAGGATAGAGATTAAGGAGAACTTAATTCTTCATTGAAATACATTTTCCTTCACCCTTAAGGGTTTGGCCGAATAGGGTAAACCCATGTTTAGGGTTTCGGCTGAGTAGGGATCGGGGTTTTAGGTGGAGAAAAATATAATTCCTAAGTCATCTCCATGACAGAGGAACGCTATATGAATAACTAGGATTTTACCTTGCTTATAGAATATTTTTATTGCAAGGAACATTTATTTCTAGGTTCCTACATTTCTCATTATGTTGCTGAAATTAAACTTTCATATGCTGAAATTAAATATGTGAATGCAGAAATTCAATATTTAATTGTTGTGATTATGTAGGAAATTGTGGTGATATAATTGTTGAATTCTTCTATTTCTTGTATGCTGTGATTTATTAATTATTGTAAATATTATGTCAATGATATGCTAAATATTGAGGAGCATGTGTGGTATATGACATGAAACTAGGTGGAGGAAAAATTAGATACGATTGTTTAGCATCCCATACATGATCGGGAGACGTGGAACTCCTCTAGTAAAAGACATAAATTACTAGGATTTAAATGTGATAAAATTTGAACATAGAGACATTAGGTGTTCGCACCTAGGAAGGGTAACACTGAACTGTCAACCTGATAGGGCCCGTGGTAGGGCCCGATACGTGCGGAAGCCCGGGAGATGTTTAGAAACTAGTGTAATACATTGTATGTGTATTGTGTTTAAGATGGTCGGGCTGAGGGATGTTTTTAGCCGGTACGGCTATTACTCGACTCAGTGGGTGGATTTAGGATCTTGAGATTGCACCAGTGGGCCACGCTAGGTGTTAGACCCAAGTGGCGGGGGTCTTGAGATTCTGTCAGTGGGCCACGCTGATGGTATTCTAGAAACTAGCTGATCATCCTAGTTGACGGACACGGTGATTGAATCGCTAAATGTGGAATTTATGTAAGAATATAACTTGTTGTGGTTAGTATAGATACTTGTATGTTTGTGTGGGCCGATATGGTCGAGTATTATACAGGATGAAGGCCGGGAACAACAGAAACTATTTATGCGGGTTAAGGACCATAGTGGACGAGTGGTACATATTGTGCAAAGCCATAATTGGATGGTATATTTACTCGCAGGGTATGACCAATTGGACGGTTATTGCGATACGACCAGTATAATTTTTATGGACATGTTTTATTGCTACATATGATATAATACTAGGGATTTAAGTGGAGGTTTGAAATAACCACTCACTAAGTCTCTAGTGGATTCATGGTTTTATTTATTTTTGTTTTGCAGAGACTAGCCAGTGAGGTACAACTTGATGGCGTGGCGTGGCTGGAGGGCAGGTGGTGTCGCAGATCTCGTAACAAGCATTTATATAGTCCTAGTCGTGTAGAGAGTTTTAGTTCATGCACTGAGTCGTGGTCTTTGATCCTTTGAGTTGTAAAACTTGTTTTCAAACATTTATAAAACTTTAGTAGATTTCATTTATATTTTCTATGTTAGTCTAGTCGCATATTGTTATTATGTTGATGAGTGCATGTGGTAGACTTCGGGGTACAGACACCTACCCTGGTCGGTCACGCGATCGTGAGTTGGGTCGTGACAATAAATATGGCAAGCATACAATTAGAATTTAATTACTGCAATTAGAATTTAATTCATAGCATTCCAAAAATAGGGCAACTCAACAACTTAATTACAACATTTATCAAATAATTTTCAACAATTAAATATGCAATTTCTGCACTTAAATAAATGAATTCAGCATCCTTAATAAAATTCCAGCAATTACTCAAATGACGTAGAAACCAATTCAAGCATGTTCTCAAGCATGGAATTAATTTACGAGTAAAATAAAATCATCTACATTCCTTATATCATGATAGCCTCGACATAAAATATATTCATCATGATAACATCAACTTAAAACATAATTACCATGGTAAACTCCCCCTTACCCATGCTCGGCCAACCCCCAAACACCCTAATAGGGTACTTGGTCGGCCCCTTCTTGTCCTACCTTGCTTGCTCTTCAATTAAATAGCAAGTCTAGTCTCATAAATTATATCTAGAAATACAATTCCTAATCACTACCTTCCTTACCCTATGTGGCCGAACCCTATCATAAGGAACTTGTCCCATGGCCGGCCCTTAAGGGTTTAGGAAACTAAACTTTTAAATCTAGAATTTCTAACAAGTCTAGGATTTAGCAAAAATTTTCGCATGACCTCTCCTATTTTGGATCTATTCGGCCGGCCCCAACTCTCAAAGAAAACACCACAAAAATTTCGAGAAATCACATTATTATCAAGAAAAGATGCAAGAATCAAGAGCCACAAGATTCATCAATAAATTTCCAAGAAAACATCATCACATCAACATCAAGGATTCGGCCAAGGGGCCTTACCCTATCCTAAGGTTCAACCACTCACCGGCGAAGGAAATTGAAAAGGAAGGCAGTCCTCCACGCTCCCACATCATCGATCCGTTGGTAATAGATTACCAACGGATTTTTTAGTATTACCAACAGATTTAGTCCGTTGGTCACACCCTATTTTTTTGAATTTGGTTATGCTCGGGGTAGCTATCAACAGCCGCAAGATTCATCAATAAATTTCCAAGAAAACATCATCACATCAACATCAAGGGTTCGGCCAACGGACCTTACCCTATCCTAGGGTTCAACCACTCACCGGAGAAGGAAATTAAAAAGGAAGGAAATCCTCCGCGCTCCCACATCAACGATATTTTGGTAATAGATTACCAATGGATTTAGTCCTTTGGTCACACCCTATTTTTTTGTAGTGTACTAATGTGTACTCTGACCGGTCACGTGACCTTCAATTGAGGCATGACATTTATGCTTGAATTTAGTTATGCTTGGGGTAGCTATCAGAGGGCCCCGGTGGGAGGCTCATTGGGCGGGTCCTATTGATCGAATTGTGGGTTGATTAAATGCAACATGACGATATGGCCGGTGTACGCCGATATGGTCAGTTGTCGAGGACAGACGAGTTGGATAATTATTAATCATATGAATTATCATAAAAATTTAATATTATGAGCACATATATAAATGCTAAATATTTGTGTTTATCACATGCGTTGGCTTGGCGAGGGCTTTGTTCAAGCCACTCAATGAGTTATTTGAAACTCACCCCTCTTTTTGTTGTTGTTTTGCATATCTCGACTAATAGAGGTGCGGTGGTAGCGATGTGACGTGGCTGGGGTTGTAGTCTCTGGCAGTGGATCTCGGGACATGTCAAATCGTAGTCGAGCCACAGGAGCTATGTGTACATATGAGCATGTCTTGATTATAGACAAGGGTTGTAATCATATTTAACTTTCAATTGAAACATTCATTCACATTTTCATTGGTATTCACGTGACTGTGTTATTCATTCCTAATTCAGTTTGCATAGGTTGGTAGGCTTCGGAGGATGAACGTATACTCCGGCCGACCAAATGACCGTGGATTTTTGGGCGTGACAAATGTTCTTTAATAATAATATTAGGAATAATGTAAGTTACACAAAAGTAGTTAATGCTATTGTTCAAATCATACATAAAAAAAATGGCACCAATTATGATTAAATAATATGATTAAGTTAGAAGACTAAATCTTAAAAATTCAACATGTAAATATATGCATATGAAAAATTTTAAAAAATATCTATAATAATATAATAACATATATTCTAAATTGGCAAATGTGCGTTAATCCATGTTTGAACAGTGATAATATTCCCTTATGTTATTATGTGTGCATACTTTGCTTCTAAGTCTATCATTTATTATGTTTATACAAAAATTAGATTTCATAAATTTTAACTGAAAGCCTATAAAACACGTTCCTCGTATTAAAGGCTCGCTTTGCGTTAACACAACTATTCTATATTTATATTACTCAAATAGAAGGATAATGAGTCATTGAAAATAGAAATAATCTTTTGACTAAAACACTTGATCAACATGGATGCAAGGAGGTTTTTTCTAAGTCTATTCACTATTTTTTTCTTCTTATCTATGTCACTGATTTCATCTCCTGTAGTAGCGACTAGTGAGATCGCTCCTACATCACCAACAAATTCTGATGAGTTGATTTTACAAATATATAAGTAATTTTTTCGATTCGTATAAATATTAGATTTATTCATTATTTATTAAATAAATTATCTTTACGATATGTATGGACCGTAAATATAAGAAATAAGTTAACTACTAAATTTAAAATTTATATATCTCATCTCAATAATCATTTTTGAAACCTTGAATTGTTTTTTTCTTGCTGCCTATCACAACCGATACATCGATATCGATAGTTAATAGAGAATTGCTATTACAACTTGATTATTATTTTTTTGATAATATCTCTTGTAATGTGTCTATGTTTCAGACAATATGCTCAAAGATGTTCACATTGCTGACAGTGGAAGAGCTCAAGATAAGAAGATTGGATTTCTTCCACCATTGTACATTCCACCTCCAATATATTGTCATGATCGTCTATGTTATCATCATTGATAATTTGACAATTGTATTCAATCATAAAGTTTGTACGTTCAACACAATAAATAAAACAAATTAATAATAAATTTAAATCATCAAAAAATACAAATATTTTGATAATCATAATACCTATAACTAATTACTTAATATGTTTGAAAAACTATCAAAAATTGGAGATGCACCCAATGCAAAACCTTTACATTTTAAAGGATGGACCATTGAATTCAATGGTGTGTATATTTAAACTGGTTCCATTAAATTAAAGGAGGAACCATTGATTTTGGTTGGATATATAAATTGGTTCCATAATTCTTTCTTGATACTTCTCCTTAACAAAGTAGCAATCAATCTCCAAGTGTTTTGTTATTTCATGGAATACATAATTTGCTGTATAAAGGCACTGGATTCTTCACCACAATACTGATTTCATTCTACAATCTGGTGACCCAAATTATCTCAGCAGTTGCCTCAGATAAAGCTCTTGATTCACTTTCTGCACTTGACCTACTAACTGTGCTTTATTTTTTGCATTTCCAGATAACTAATGTTGCACCAAACTTCACCAAATACTTATCTGCAAGTCATTCCACAACTTCCCCAGTCAGCATCACTATATCCTGTCACCAAATAAGGATTATCTACAGGGTAAAAGAGGCCCAAATCAGGTTCCTTTTTCAAATATTTTAATATCCTTATTGCTGCCATGAAATGTAATACCCACGAAATCTATTAAATTTTGTGTATTGGCTTCAGCGGGATGAGTGCGATGCATAACGACGCGTGCATAGTTAATCGCAGTTGGGCGTGAATTGAGGTGAGACCCTTGCTCAACCTAAATTACTTAAATTATAATTAAATTTGTGTCAAGTTCGAGTTGGGCTCCAGCCGAGTCCGAGAGTGCAATCAGAGATCGAATCCAACTCGTTTTGAGAAAGTTGGGTCAAGTTAAGTGATGAGGGGCAAATTGATAATTTGTGCAAAAAAAAATTATTAGAGTCACTTGAGGCGTACGGCTCCAAGGAAGAGCGACACGCTACCCAATGGGGCGAGAGGGAGAGGGTTGATCCGGAGAAGAAATCGGCCGGAGATCGGAGCCTTGCAGGATTGGATTCGACGCAGTTCTTCTTCATCGTCTTCCTTGTCCTTATCCCAATCCTAGGTGAGTAGTTTTGGGGCTAATTTTCATTGGGATTAATGGATTTTGTAGAGAAGAAGATTCTGGGTTTTTCTTTGAAATTTGTTGTTTCGATCAGTTTTTATTCGGTAATCATGATTCAATAATCTCTACCTGTTGAGTCCTTTGGTGTATGTTCTTGTGAAGTGAGGACCGATTTGTGGAGAATATAATATCCACACATGTGTTTCTTTAAAATGTTGACTTCTTTGGTTCTACAAACGTGTACGGAACCACATGTACATCATAGATTTACTGCAATAGCAACAAATCTTACTAAGTGCTTATGTGTTAGTGGAAATTTCTGAACCTGGGTGCAGTAGTTTTCTATGGACATGAAAGAAATAAATGAGTGGAAATTTATCTATACATATAATCTTGTTTATAGCAAAATTTTCCGGCTGTACTGTAGGGTGTTAAGGCTGAAATTTTATATGTTACGATGCTGAAATTACCTAGTTAAGTGATGCTGAAATTGATGTATATAAATGCGCAGAAATTTTATTGAATTGAGATGTATATGTATGCTGAATATGGTAGTTCAAACACTACAACACAATTAGGCTATAGTAACACATAATTAGAGACTAATTAGAGTTTTTGTTTCTAATTCTTCCCATTAGAAACTAATAAAGAATATGTCTCAATAGTTAATTTTATTTGTCTCTAATACTTCATCTTTAGATGTTAATTGTTAATTAGTCCCTTTATGATATGTATTATTTGCCTCTATTGTATTGAATAAAAATATTTTTTATATTTAAATTTAAATAATAATAATAATAATTATTAAACGTAATATTTAACTTAAATGATAAATTTACCATTACAATAAATTTAACATAATATTTCACATAATTTTAATTTTAATTTTAATTTTTAAATCATAAATTTAACTTAAATAATAAATTTATCTATACATTTTTTACTTTTGATTAGTTAAATATTATGTCTCTTATTATTTCCATTACATATTAATAATATATAGATAGTCAACACTTGTCCTAGTTAATATTAATCTTACTTTAACTTTAAATGAGGCAATCTTACCCTAACTTTATTACCCTAACTTTACACGTGGCAAGTATAAATCTCTAATTTATAATCAATTTATTACCGCTGGTTCTCTCTATTGCCACTTTGTTAGGTTATTTTTCAAAAAAAATACCCTGTTCCCTGATCTCTCCCTCACTTACACTTAAAACTAAAACCCTACCCTGTTACTTCCCATTGTCTGCGCCTATGTTGACCCCAATCTCTCCCTCCCGTCTCATATGTTGTCCGCCACTTCCGTGAGACCGTGACTGATCCCAATCTCTCCCTCGGCGGAATCTGGTTCGCGACTCCCCATCTCCATTGTCTACTTCCCGTCGCCAGGATTGGATATCCATTCTCCATCTCCACGTCGGCCTACCCGCTTCTCCATCTCCTCGCTGGCATTGAATCTCGCCTTCCCAAGTTTTTCGCTGCTACTTGTTATTGCTAAAAACTCCACATCTGTCAGATCTCCATTCTACCAGTTTTTCGCCTTCCCAAGTTTTTCACCGATATTGATCTCCATTCTAAGTTTCCGCTGCTTCTTCATCTATGGGTTTTGGATATGTTCCTTTCCGCACCTTTTTCTCACCTTTTTTATAATTGCATGTGATGCTCCTTTACTTTTCCATTGCATGAACAAGGTTACAATTAATAGGCAAGTTAATTGTGAGAAGAAGACGTTATTGTCTTTGTTTTGCTTCTGTTGTACCAAACTCATAAGAGGTATTTGAATATTGCTCTTTCTTATTGGCTCATAACATGAATATTCCTCTTCTAAATATAATATGATAGAAGAATATTGCTTATGTTGTTTTCTATCAATGATTACCTTATTATTAGCAATGCAGCACGTTATTATATTGTCCCTTATTATTAGCATTGCTAGTGCCTTATTATATTTTCCTACTGAGACAATCTTAAATTTCAGGACATTATGAAGGCACTGTTTATTTCTGCACTAATTGTCCTCTTGTTCTTTTGACAATTGTTATGCACAAGAAAAACACTCAGCTGCTAACCAAATTATTTGATTAGGTATTAGAAACCTTCAGTCTTTTATTGTAATGGTAAGAATACTGGATAAGCAGTTGGAGCATAGCAGAAAAGAAGACAAGTGCTAGAACTTTTGCTTTTTAAACTTCATTTGTTGGTAGAAAAAATATGAGATTTTCTTACTCTATGTTAAACAGTGGAAGATTATTAAATGAAGGAAAGAAAAGAAAGTTGATATTAGACATTCATGAAAAGCTGTTAAGACATTAAGAAAATTGATAGTAGACAATCACGAAAACCTGTTAAAACATTTGCCTCTCGTACAACGGTGTACAACGGTACAAGTTACCTTTTACCTGCTTAGTTGCACTGCCATATTAAGTTGATTTTAGATACAGCCAGGGGAATGTCCATGTCAATAAAGCATCTGTCTTAAAATAATCCGTTGGTCCAGGAACTCTATCCAGGTTGTCAAAGTAATTCGAAGCTTTCCTTCATCATCCAATTATTCCTCATTAAATGTGTTGGGAAGTGGTCTAATAAATCATTTACAATGTTGCTTGAGTTACTGAGAGAAGTACTTCCAGAAGGTGATACAATGCCAAATTCTTACTATGAAACCAAGAAGTACATTAGAGAGTTGGGCCTTAGTTATGAGAAAATTGATGCTTGTCCCAACGATTGTATGTTATATTGGAAAGACCATGCCGATGACTCTGAATGCTGCACTTGTGGTGAATCGAGATGAAAAAAGAACTTAGATGGTCAAAAAAAGACGTTGAAGTCCAAATCTCAAAATGTGTCGCAAAAAGTCTTGCGCTATTTTCCACTTAAACAACGACTTCAACGGTTGTTTATGTCATCTAAAATTGTGTCCTTCATGAGGTGGCATGAGGAGTCCCGCATTAAAGATACACTAAGGCATCCAGCAGACTCTCCGGCTTGGAAGAATTTCGATCATCTAAATGGTCATTTTGCGTCAGATCCTTGTAATGTTATGCTCGGCTTAGCTGCTGATGGATTTAACCCATTCAGGACATTAAGTGTTGTACATAGTACATGGCCGGTTGTCTTAACACCGTATAATCTACCGCCATGGATGTGCATGAAACAATCTTATATGTTTCTGACATTACTGATTCCTGGACCTTCAGCCCCAGGAAATGATATTGACATCTATCTCCAACCCCTAATTGAGGAATTGAAAGATCTTTGGGAGAATGGTGTGGAAACTTACGATGTGTCTAAAAAGGAGAATTTTAATATGCGGGCTACGGTTTTATGGACTATAATTGATATTCCTGGCTATGCTAATCTGTTAGGCTGGAGTACTAAAGGCCAATTTGCATGTCCTTCTTGTCATAAGTATAGTAACTCTAAATGGCTGAAACATGGTAGAAAATTTTGTTATATGGGTCACCGACGTTTCTTGCAGCATGGCCATGTGTTTCGGTGCCAGAAAAGATCTTTTGACAATAATCAAGACTTCAGGGTTGCGCCCAGACCACTTTCTGGGTCAGAAGTTTTGAATGAATTAGAAGGACATGATATTACATATGGCAAAAAGTCTACAAAATTGCCGCTGCCGCATGGTTGGAAGAAGAGAAGCATTTTTTTTTAGTTGCCATACAGGAAAGATAATCTTTTGCGTCACAATCTTGATGTTATGCATATCGAGAAAAATGTTTGTGACAACATACTTGGGACCTTATTAAATATTGGCATCAAGTCAAGAGATAATCTTAATGCTCGTCGGGACTTGCAACTGATAGGTATAAGGCAAGAGCTTCATCCAATCAAGCAAGGCCATCACAAGACTTATATCCCCCCAATAAGGTTCACATTGGATAAGAATCAAAAGAAAATTATATTCAGGATACTAAAAAAGGTTAAGGTTCCAGATGGCTATGCTGCTAACATATCAAGATGTGTAGATATGAAGCAACTCAAAATCTCTAGACTGAAAAGTCACGATTGTCATATTCTAATGCATCAACTGGTCCCATTAGCGATCAAAAAAGTGTTGCCGAAGGAAATCAGTATTCCCATACTTGAGTTAAGTTCATTCTTCAGGCAGTTGTGTTCAAAAGTTTGTCGGGTACAGGACCTTGATCAATTGGAAAGAAGAGTTGCATTGACACTCTGCCAGTTGGAACGAAATTTTCCCCCATCATTTTTTGACGTGATGCTTCATTTGGTTATACATTTAGCAGCAGAGGTGAAAATGGGCGGGCCAGTCCAATATCGTTGGATGTATTTTGTTGAAAGGTACATAGAAGTTATTTGATTTTCTTTTATAGACCACATAAGTCCTCACTTTTATTTAAAAATAATTAAAATAAATTTGTAGGTTCTTACTTACTTTGAAGAGCTACATGCGAAATAGAAGTCAGCCGGAAGAATCTATAGCTGAGGGCTACATAGCTGAAGAGTGCGCAACATTTTGCTCGAGATATTTTGATACTATTGAGACAAAACTTAATCGTGGAGCGAGGAATGATGATGAATGTGGGGCTGACCCGACAGTTTCTTCTAGTATTTTTCCAAGGATTGGTCGAGCACTAGATGAAGGGGAATTTTTCACAATGGATAACGATATGTTATCTAAGGCACATCAATATATATTAAATAACTGTGATGAGGTGAAGCCTTTCATCGAGTACGTTCTAATATAATATCTAGCGCTACAAAATTCATTTATGGAATGAATGATTTTTGCAACTTACTGTAGTACTATTATTTGCAGGAGACATCTTTCTCGAATGAACTGCCTATATCCTTGTGCTTCTCCTCGTTTCATCAAAAATAAACATAATGAAAAATTTCCTAGTTGGTTTGCAGAATAAGTAAGTTATCCCCCAAATATTTATTCATGTTGGGATTAATATTAAGAATTTTTTGTTCTTATAGAAAAAACAATTCAGCAATATATTTAATTTGTAGGTTTACCGGGAAGATAATGCTCATGAATTTGCTATTGATGAGGACTTAAAAGTTCTATCCTATTTTCCGAACAATGTTGCCAGAAGGTTTCAGGGTTTCTTAATAAATGGTTATGAATTTCACACCAAAAGTCTCGAAGAAAGAAGAAAGCGACAAAATAGTGGCGTAATGGCAACAACAATAACACAAAGCTTTGCTAGTGCAATGGATAAGAATCCCATTGATGGTGATGTTAACTATTACGGTGTCATACAAGATATTATTGAGGTTGATTATTGGGTGGATAAAAAGATTGTGTTGTTCGGATGTGATTGGGTGTCCAATGGCAGAGGATTAAAACATGATGAACTTGGGTTTACATTAGTAAATTTTTCCAAGAGAATGAGAGATGATGAACCATTTATAATGACATCTCAAGCGGAACAAGTATTTTACGTTGAAGATCCCACAGATGAAGGTTGGCATGTTATGGTAAAAACAATACCAAGGGATTATTATAATATGAAGGGCGAAGTATTAGGAGATAATGAAGATCCAATTTTAGAAAGTCAAGTACACATTAGTGGAGTTTTTGACAATATTTTGCAGAGCGACAATGATAATGTCCCTTGGATTAGCACTGACATTAATGGGGTAGTTATAGATGAAGCGTTAGGTACTGTCATGGGTGAGCAAGCCGACGAAGATTATGATGGGGTCAATACTTACCTCGCCTGATGACGTCCCATGATATCTCATTTACTACAATTAAATAGCATATTTCAAATATTTTGGGTATTATTTCTTTCCTTTTATTTTTGAGATAAGCTGAGTTTTTCTAGCATGATGATTTATTTTTTTATGCAATGTGTAGGACATTATCATTTTTTTTATGCAATCAGGTATGATGCTTTTTTATTGAAGTGAAACTGTAAAAGTTTTTACAAAGCATTATTTATCTCTTATTTTCCCTGCTTTCTCTCTCTCTCTCTCTCTCTCTCTCTCTCTCTTCCATTCATCATGTCTCATCTCCAGTTTGTTGCAAGCTTCACTACCTTTATAGAGTGGCTTACTTTCATTACTGCCCAAGCCAACTTTGATCAAAACCAGCTAATCATAAAGGATAGTTCTCAACGGCGTGGTGTACTTCCATCGTCACTCCAGGCTAAGCCTCCCCAAAATTTGAAATCTCAATTTGCTCCAACTTCTGCGAGCATATCTCAACATGGTCCAAGCCCGCTTGCTAATGTTGATCCTCCATGTTCTAACTCTTCTCCTGATGCTAGATCTCGAGCTGACCCCGCACATGTAGATGTGTCCACACCCGGTAAATATAGCTCTTATTAGTCAAATATTATTTTTTTGAGTGTAAAGATTTGTATCTATTTTACTTCCATCCTGACATGTTATTCTTTTCCAGGCTGCAAATTTACAAGTGCCAGGCATCAACAGTTTTTGGAAAGCAAACCATTACTTATGCTTTGTCTAAAAATAAATTCATGTGATTGCTGTAGAGATATGTAATTACAGAATAAATCAAATATACTCATTTTATTTTTATATCTAGTGCTATCATTTACCCATAGTTGTTTTCTCTCCAATGCAGCTTATTTATCTTTCTTAAGCATGAAGTTGAGTAAAAATATGTGCATAATATGTTCATTCTGTTCTATTCTTATCAAGTGATGATCATTTTGTACATGATCATTCTGTTCTATTCTTATCAACAGCTTATTTTTCTTATTCATGTACATGATGATCATTCTATTCTATTCTTATCAAGTGATGAATCATAATATGTGCTTCACCTAGACACTAACTAAGGTTGTTCTTTGCAGTTGAGACTATGTTGATTAACCACAGGATCTTCTAACTCTTCTCCTTATTTGCATTTTTTTGTTGACATGTATGTATGATAACTAAAGCAAAGAAGAGGAAAAGAGGGCCAACAACATGCAAGGATATTTGGGGGCAACCTAAAGGTGTTCGAACTCATGTTTTTCTCAATGATAAGGGACAACCGATTGGTCCAACTGCAAAAAAGTTGACTCAATTTTTAGGCGCGATGGTTAGAATTGGGGCATATGCACCTCTCAACTATAGTGACTGGAGGCTCATGCCAGACCATTTTAAAGTTAACATGTGGAAGATGATCTAGGTAAAAATTGATATATGGTGGAATGCTATTAATACAGTGGCTAATGTTGTCTCAAATTAAATTGTTTTTCTTTCTTACCATATTTATAACTTGATTTTCCTATTGTAGGAAAAGTTTGATATCGAGATACTAGTAAAAAGCTGGGTCATGAAGTCATTAGACAAAAAGTGGAGAGCCTTTAAGTCAAAAGTGAAGAAATTGTGGGAAAAGGGGGAGCGTGACTCCAGAATTATTGATGATCAATTTAATTGGCTCAAAACCTTTTGGGAGTCTGAGAAATCAGCGGTTGTACTTGTATTCATTTTTATCAAGTAATAGTTTACTTATATTCTTACAATTAATTAACATGCTATATTTCTTTTCATATTTCAACAACGAGAAGAAGTGGGTAGAGAAAATAGCAAGAAGAAGTCATCACATGCTGCAGGAACAAAAAAATTTGCTGTTATACTGGAAGAAATGGTATAATATTATTTTTTATTTATATTAATATTTAATTCTAGAAGTAAACAGAGAGCTCTATTTTAGATGTAAACAGAGAGCTGTACTCTAGAAGTAAGCAAACCTTTAAGAGTTTTGCTATTTTTTATGTGTAAACAGAGAGTTGCTAACCCCGATGGAGCATCACCAACTCCAACCCAAGTGTACATTAAAGTGCATACTAGAAGGGATGGCAATCCACTTAATGAAGAGTCTGCAGCAAACATTGTATCAGATTTATATTTTATTTATATTTAATTCTAATATTCGGTCTAAAATAGAGACATTCTTTTATAGATATATTACTTGAAGCCTTACTTATTATTTATTTCTTGTGTTTCATTTGTGAATGTAGGAAAAACAGAAAGATGCTATTCATATTCAAGGAAAGGATGATAAACCTGCGGCAGATGACATATTTGCTCGAACTTTGGGAGAAGATAAGGGTTCATATGTGCGCACTTATGGCTTAGGCCCATCTGCTTCAGATTTGTGGGGTCCGAAACAACGTCGGTTTTCTTTAATGAAGATGGCCTTAGAGAGCAAAAAACTATCAGAAGAAATAGTGCACAAATTGGAGGAAGAAATGAGCCAAATGAAAGTTAAGATGGACATGCTAACATCATTTATTCAAACCAAGTGCTCATATATGAACTTAGATCATTTGGAAAACACAGCGAATGAGGTAATTTATGATACTTGTGTTCATTCAACAAATTAGAATTGTGTTGTTCATTCAACAAATTAGAATGCAACACCTTCATAAGATGACCAACTTATAACAATATATATCAGGTTCATGTAACTTCTACAACTCCTGTAACATCTACAAGTCCTACCGATTCACCACGAGCTGATCACCAATGCCAACTTCACTCGGTATGGTACCATTTTTAATTGTTTGTATAAGTGTTTGAAAATTATTAAATGTAAAACTACTAATTCATTTCATGCAGGAACAAATCTTGAATGAGGAGAACAACAATTTGAGTGGCTATGTGGATCAGGTAAATAGTTTAGGTAGTGATTGTTTTTTCATTATAATTTTATTTTCAGTTATGAAAAGTTAAGAAAGTATTATTATTATTTTCAGTTATGCAGGAACCACAATGATCATTTTGACATTTTTAATCAAGTAAGTATTATTATTATTATTCTTACTATAAATGCACTTATAATACATTTTTAATTTTTTTTACCATTGTTACTTTATTTAGTTGGATGAGGGAAGTCGTGCAATGATTCAAAAGCTCTTACCGTAGGTGCAAGTTGGAAAATATCAAGACAACCAATCCAAGACTGTAGGATGAATTACATTGCCTTAGTCATTTTATGATTTATCTAAAATGAATCTATATGAATGTAGATAATTTTATAGTTAATTGAAGGAGTAAATGTTGTGATAGGATGAAGATACTATTTTCCTAGTTAGTCTTGTGCATCCTGGAGATCTTGCGGCAAGAGGAACATTAATCACTAAGGATCCATCAACTACAGTGACAGGCCAATCCTTAGGAAATGGTTATTCAGCAATATTTGTGGAAGTTGCAATGAGGAACGGTGAACCCATAGTTCGACCCTATGACAACTATAGTACAATTGGAGATGTGATTGGAAGAACTATTGCATGGCCCTCTTGTTTTGTAAGTTACATATCTTTTATATGCAACATATGGAATGTAAAACTTGATGGCTAGCTGGGGTATATACTCCTTTAGGATGATTAAATTTATTTAGTACATTTTGCAAAAGCATCTTAGACATGAAAGAATATCTTATCATTAATTACATCTTAAAAATCACCTACTTTTGTTTATAACCATGGAAGGTAATTTTCTATTTCCTTATTTTAGTATAAAATTAAATGTTAGTTTATTTTCATAGGTTTTAGAATTATGATAGCTTTGTTTGGGCATAAATTTTTTTGTTAGTTTCATGGTTCATGTTATAGTGTCCTAATCTGTAGCCTCATGGAGTACTTTTTTTTATTTCCTTATTAGTTCACTATAATAGAAAATTATAACAGAATTAGAATTATGATTTCACCTACTTTTTTTTTTGTTAGTTTCATGGTTCATGTTGATATATGTTTGAAATTAGAGTCATATCATCTTGTTGAAGTTTTTGTTTCTAGTAAAGTTTTATTTGTGGCTGATCGATGTCTCTTTCTCGGCACTATAACATAATTTTTCTCCAATAGTAGACTACAATTAAAGTTTTGTTTTTGTTTCTACTTAAGATTTTGTTTCATGGCACTCCCAAAATCAGGTTATTGGTTGAAGATATGGGAAGAGAAATCAGTGAGGTATAGCAGATTATGGGGGGTGACTCTTCCGCTTTTGCATTATATAGCAGATTTAATTTCTAGAGTTCTTTTGGCATATATACTACAAAGAAGTGATTGGAGTATATATCGACAAAAGCTCTTTAAACAAAGAATATACATCAACTATATATAGCCTGGTTTCTGGCTCTTATTGATTGTGTTATCTTTCTCTTCTCAATGTCTTCTAATAACTACTTTTACTATTCTTGATGTATATTGCTAGCCATCAGTGCGTAGTATGAATACGAGATCTGGCTAGTGGGTGTCTAGACTGCGTTCTTCTGTTATGAAGAACTCTATATGACATAGCCAGAGGAGTTTGTATCCTCGGTTGGACCGAGTAAGGTATGCGAGTTGCAGATGTCCATTTATTGACTACAGCTAGTATCGAAGAGTTGAAATATCTATTTTGATGAGATAGTCAAAAGGGTTTTGATTTTATAAAAAATGTGGATGAACCTTGTGTAGACAATGTGTTTAGTGGGAGTGTAGTCATATTGAATGACATACTCATGGGAAAAGCGTTCTTTTGCTCCAGTTATTTCCCATATTGATTCTCTATGGTACATCTGGGAAAGGCCTCCTATATGCTTGACATTAGGATCTATGTGGATAGGTTTGAAAAGGATACCTCATTACCCCAGCCCATGTACGTTGATATAGTATTAAAAGAGTTTTAGCATCAAAGGATACCTCATTACCCCAGCCCATCAAAGGCACTAAAAGAGGTTACTTGTCTAAGATTCATTGCATCAGTCTTCCTAAGATGATGTCTGCTAAGACACCTAAGGAGAGAGAAAAAATAAGATAGATCTATTATGCTTCGGTAGTGGGATCCATCATTCGATGCTTTGCACTTAGCTTGTTATTGATTATACGTTAGAGGTATCCAGTATATTTCGAGCAAAACCATGGAGAATAACATTGAAAAGCAATGGAGAACTCTCTCGAGTACTTAAGAAGGATGAGAGACATTTTATACGACAATGAAACCATATGATGGTATAAGGATACCTTTAATGGTGGTGCAGTAAGAAGGAAAGTGTTCCTAGCTAGGTATTGTAACCGGTAAGGTGACTAAGGCTTTGTGCTTTGCTACTTACTCTGCCTCTTATGATAGGATCGGATAAAGGAGTTTTTCATTCAATGGGAGTTGTTCCTGAGGTTGCCAGTTCCACACCGGTATTGTGTGACAATACTAGGAGTGTTGCTCAAAGTTAAGGAACTAAGATCCCATGAAGATTATTGCTTTTCTTAAAAGGCGATATCACCTCATCGTTGGAAAGAGGTGATGACTGAAAGACATTGATGTAGATTAAACTTATTATCACTGTAGCAGATTCGATCACCACTGAAATTTGGTATATAGATACTAGGATGATTGGCTAAAGTGCAAGTGGGAGATTCAAAGGAATATTGCCCTTGAGCCAATCACATGTCGATGTGTTTAGGGACTATTCAAGGGTAATCAACTTAATGAGATAACTTTTTGATCATATGCTGCATCTTTATTCATAAATATTGTGACGAACCCCATGAACCCGGGCAAATGATTCCAAGGCCATGATGAGATTATGCCAGTGAGACTTGGAATCCATATGCCCATGTTCTAGATGTTCCTAGTCGTAGGATAACCAATTAGGGGATTAGTGATTTTGGATAGGCTAGCGCACTTGGTACATGCCCTATACGATAGGGGTAGCTGATCTCATAGTTACCTATGAGCCTTCCTTAATGTAGTGCAGGTGCTCATTAGGGAATGAGTTCACTTAACAAACCTGCATGAGGAACACAAAATGGAATCCATACCTGAGTTTCAGTAGGATGTTCCTCGTGTGATAGTAGGTGCAAGCAGTCATTGGACCTAAGGTTATCATGGTTACCTTGTGAGTGATGACCCATTGCTTTGGTTCTATCCCTACATGGACCTAAGCGTCATGTGCCGGGTATTACTGGGCATGGGGAAGCATTCATGGAGGTAGGTGATCAACCAACATGGAATCAGTTACTCCTAATAAGAGGAGATAATGTCCTATGTGTCCCTATAAGTACCGACTCGGGAATCTCTGGCCAAAGTAGACATGAAGGTCAGGAAGACGTTTCTGACATTTCATAATTGAGACGACATCTTGGTGGGTGGAATACATATGAATTGGTATTAGTGTTTGACACTTTTTCCATACCCCAATCGTATTCAAGAAATTGTAATTGAGTGACTTAGTTGCACGGTAACTAATCACCAAAGGGTGTTGCTAGATTGAACCTCACACTATCGTGGTAGTCATGATACGTTGCTAGACAATAATCTTGACTTGCGAGTGGAGTCTCCCACGACTACACTAAAGGGGTTTAGTGGTCGCTCGTAAGATTCGAATAGAAGTTGTTCTATAGGATCCAACTCTCCGTTATGAACAACTCACTACTGGCTTAGTGTGGGGCCCAAAGGCGCACACACGACAGGTTAACCTCGTAACGGACCTTATGAGGTAAAGTCCGAATGCGGCCCTATATGTAGGCGAAATGGCGACACTAGAGGGGGGGTGAATAGTGTGTTTACTAAATAATTAGCCTAAATTCGATTTTAATCATTTCTTGATCAGTTTAGATAATTTGTAATTTAATGATTGGGTGCGAAAGCAGTAAATAATTAAGCAATTAAAAACAAACAATAACGCAATGAAAACACGTTAATTTATAGTGGTTCAGCCCCAATGCCTACTCCACTACCTAAGCACCCCGATTAGGATTTCCAAACTAGCTTTACTAGATTAATACTCGTTTCCCTTACACAGAGGACTTTGACTCGAAGAGTCTCACTCTCGACCTAAGGTACTTCCACACCTGGAAGTCTCGACCTTCTTATCGAGAGCACTCTTCCACCTCAACCCTAAGGGACAACTTGACTAATCCTAGTAACAACTAATTTTACATAAGTGGCTTTACACCTAACACCAAGTAACCACTTATACCCACATGACCTAACAGTCTAGGTCTTACAAACTCAACTTCAAAGAAATGATAAATTAACAGTTAAAAATACAAGTGAAAAGAGCTTAAGATAAAACCAAGATTATCAACTATTTTCCAAGCCTTGTAGCCTCCAACTCGCTAGTGAATGTGCTTTGAGTTGAAGCAGAGTTGAGCAGTAGTTGGTGCTTGAAGACGAACTCGATAGAAGAACAGAGCGCGCTGCAATCGATCTTTGGAAGGCTTAAATCCCTTCTTAAATGCTCAATAAAATATGTAAGATTAAGGGAAGAAGTTTAAAAGAAGTAGATGAAGGTATATTTATACCCTCACGAAGAAACGATAGCTCAATGGATAGTTTTCTATCCATTGCAGGCCGCCGGTCGACGCTAGTCGATTGGTCCGAAATGGCTGGTGCCATTTTCCTTACCCTATTCGATCAACCGCCCGGTCGACCGAATTTAGGTTGAATTTTATTTTTTAGCCGATTTTCTTCCGCGCTTTGTTTTTGGGTTCCAGCTTTCTACAAGCATCATCTTGGAGAGCTTTCCATGTGATCTTTGAGCTCGTCCAATGCGACTTTGGTGCACATGTTGATCTTCGAGAAATTCTGTGATGAACCCGAGCACGACGATCAATGTCTTTCCAATTTTTGATTTCTTTCTATATTTTCGATCGAGGACATTGAACCCTAATTGATATGGAACCTGAAATATGTTCTCAATGAAATCATTAGTCCCATGTTTGTTATCATCAAAACCGAGATTAAGACCGAGGTTGAAAACCTAAAGCCAACACTATATGTCTACTAGCATAGACATGCTGCAACTCGATCACGGATCTTTGAGCTCGTCCAATGCGACTTTGGTGCACACGTTGATCTTCGAGAAATTCCACGAAGAACCCGAGTGCGACGATCAATGTCCTTCTAATTTCTGATTTCTTCTGATATTTTCGATCGAGGACATAGAACGCTGATGGATAAGGAACCTGAAATATATTCTCAATGAAATCATTAGTCCCATGTTTGTTATCATCAAAACCGAGATTAAGACTAAGGTTGAAAACCTAAAGCCAACATTATATGTCTACTAGCATGGACATGCTGCAACTCGATCACGGATCTCGTTTACGGACATGATAGGAAAGATGTTTCCTATAGGAACGAATGCACAAGAAAGAAGTTTCTCAGTAATCCTAAATTGTAGCGCATCCCTAAATTGTAGGGATTGGCATATGATAATAATTTATGTTGTTGATTAAATTTAATTATGAATTAAATATTTAATCAACTACTTGACCAAGAATGTATTTAATTATGAATTAAATATAATATGATTTTGAATCAAATATACATGGTAGGAGAATTAGTTTCTAACCATGAGCCTAACAAATTAATTGGGAATTAATTTATTTGGATAAATCCTAATTAATAAGAATTTGATTTAAGGAGATAACTCATAAAATTAATAGATATATGATTTATGAGGATAAATCATAATTCTATTAATTAATAGAAAATCAAATTATTTAGATAAATCTCTTTCCTATTGTTTAGGGGATTAGTTTATTTAGATAATTGTCATTCTTGTTTATAGGCTCTTAATTTATGGAGATAAATTAAAATTTATATTTAATTAGATTTAATTAATTTTTAATTAACTATGAAGCCAATAAAATATAAATTATTTTTGGAGGCAAACCCAAGAACTTTGAATTCTAGGGAGAGAGTTTTTAGGAGGCTAGGTCTACTCTTGTAGCCGCCCCTACTCTCTATATATAGTGGCCGAACACCCCATAGGGAGGAGTTGGTTAATTAGTTCTTCATCTTCTTGGAGAAGATTAAGGATTTGATTCTTTAGAGGCTTATTGAAGAGAAAGGCTCCAAAGAACTCCTCCTCCTCCCCATTGGTGGCCGACCATCTACATCCTCCTTCCTCGGTTATCGCGAAGCCAACTTGAAGGTGTTCTCTTCTTGGTTGTGCCACAATCTTCATCTTCTTGGAGGAGTCCACGAGGACAGCGAGATATCTTCACATCTTCTCTTTTGTTCCGATATTTTGTCATCCTCTCTCCTCTCCTCTTTAGTGCCTGGTTCTTGGTGGATTTTGGGATTGATAAAGCTTCTCCGTTGAGCCACAACGAGCCCCGGTGTTCGCTGCCCGTACTATTGTGAGGTACTTGGTGTGGACTATTGTTGGAGGACGTGCACGTGTGTGTCTCAAAATGGGGATAGGATCTGCCATACATTCTTGGTTTGAGGTTTATCATCTCCTTCTTCTGCGATGTTGAATTCCTTATTATTGCTAAAGTAGATCGCTATTTTCGGGATGGTTTGAATTTTCCGCTACGTTTTCGATTCCCACCCCAACAAGAGGGGGGTGAATAGTATGTTAGATAAACTTTTTGCCTAATTTTGGTTTTATCGAATTCAATCGTTTGTTATAACTTCGGCAATACACTAATTCGAATAGCAAGTGGAAGCAATAAATAAGACAATTAAACATAACCAAGAAAGCAATGTGCTGAAATAAGTAAATATAGAAATCAAGACGCAATCATAATAGGCAATGTAAACACGATCGATTTATAGTGGTTCGGCCCCAATGCCTACTCCACTACCTAAGCACACCGCTTAGGATTTCCAAACTAGTTATACTTGATTAATTAGTTTCCTTACAAAGAGGAATTTACACCGGAGAGTCTCCGCTCTCAAACTGAAGGCACTTCCACACCCGAAAGTATCCTGCCTTCCTATCAAGAGCACTCTCCTACCTCAACCTAAGGACAACTCAACTAATCCTAGTCAACTACGTTTACACCGGTGGATTTAAGTCTTAACACCAAGGCAACCACCAACTCAATCAAACTAGCACTCTAGGTTTACACACTCAAGAAATACAATGAAATTAACAATAAAATACAACACTACATGGAGCAATAAATCAAAAAACAAATACTTAGCTCCAAAAGAAACTCCCTAGTCCTCTTGATGCCCAAAGATGATGAATTGATGAAGCTTGAAGGCAAGATCAAGAATGTGTGGATCAAGGCTAGGGTTTTTGCAAGATTGGCTCAATGAAAGCTTAGAAGATGTAAAAGATGTCTCATATAGGCTCAAAAGTTGCTAAGGAAGGCTCTCATGGCTTGTATTTATAAGACATGAAGAGAAGGCAAGCAAACAGCCATCCCAACAGGCGTTTTCCTGCACGTTGGCGACGCCCGATCTCTGGCCCGATCGACCGACCGAGCGACCGGCCCATCGATCGGAGCCCTTTGTGGTTTCTAGGCTCCTTTCGGTCGACTGGCCTATCGATCAACCGTAGAGTACCAAAACTCTACCTATTGTACATGTACTCTACATTGAGTTTCAGCTGGGTTCTTTCTTCGATTCGGGTTTCAAATTACGGGTTTTGTTCTTTAAGGGTCTTTGCATCATACTGAGGATTTTACAATTTATCTAGAGACCCTAAACTTAGACTCTATCTTCCTGATGAGTCCGAGCGCGTCGACCAATGTCCATTCGATTTTTTGATTTCTTTGATATTTTAGATCGCGGATGTCGAGCGCTAACCAACTTGGAACCTGAAAGTATTTCGTAATGAAAATATTAGTTTCATGTTTGTTATCATCAAAACCAAGATTAACACCAAGGTTGAAAACCTTTGGCCAACAATGTTCGAACATAAGATTTTTGGATCGGGAATCTGTCATAATACATCTATATACAAAAGAATTCACAATAATATATTTTGTATGGAATTGTGAATGGGAGTCATGTGAAGTCGGGACATCGAGCAATCTTGTTGTCCATACTCATGGTGAATCTTCTAGTGTCGTTGTTTCTTCTTTCAATCCATCTGATCCTTATAGAACAATGATTCTAGATAGTCTTGGTAGTCAATTCCATTTAAATGATAATATTGAGGTTGTTACTGAGACGTTAGTGCCATCAAATTATTCGACAGTTCAAGTCACTGAAGAACAACCTGTGATACAGATTGAATTACTGAATAAGGAGGCTGTAGAATTTTATGAGATGTTGAAAGCTGTCAATGAACCTTTGTATGGTAATTTTCCTAAATATACAAGATTTTCGGCAATGGCGCAACTCCTAAACATCAAGTCCGATTGTAATATAAGCGGGGTTACATTTGATTGGATTACAGGCTTTATCAATGGAATGCTACCTCCAGATAACAAGTTTGAGCCAACTTTTTATCAGCGGGGAACATCATGACTTGTAGCATGTTATAACAGTTATTTTTTTAATGGATATATATTTCACACACTTGAATATTCATCTACAAAGAAGACAATGAATGTTGGGGTCTGCGTCAAAGGGACAACGTATGTTGAATGTGATGTTGACTTTTACGAACTGTTGGAAGAAGTCATAAAATTACAATTATTCGAATGGAAATCAGTTGCCATTTTTAAATGTCATTGGTTCGATACAAGCTATAGGGGCATGAGAGTTCATACAAAGTATAAACTTGTCGAGGTCAATTACAAATTGAAATTGGCTTCAATGAGCCATTTATATTGGCATCTCAAGCTGAACAAGTATATTATATGCAGTATCCATCTCGAAAGAAAGATAGGGCAAATTGGTATGTAATCTATAAGATAAAGCGAGAGGAAAAATTGACCCGGTAACTGGAGAGAATGAGCCGACAAATGACTTCTATCCAGAAGAGGATCCTTCCAAAATTGAGCGAGTTAATCTAATACTCAAGGATGATAACACAAAGTTAGTTCAATTGGAAGTACAATATGTTGATGATGACGATAATGAAGTTGAGGAAGGATAGAATGATGATAAGAGAGAAGAAGAAGAATTTAAAGATTTCGATACAATAGATCAAGAATAAGAGTATTACACCGATTATGATAATGACGATGATGAATAATTGTAAATGTGAAGTATATCTTCAATTATTAAATCTATCTATTAATCTATTATATGTAATCTAATTATACTCATATTTGACAGCTATGGTTCGAGAAGTGCGTGCCCGAGGAGGCATTCCTCGGAGCACTACACCCTCACAATTGCCACCTGCCACCCTTGTATCCATCGTCCCTTGTCTACACACACCATCCCCCAGGCTTTAGCCACCATCGACCCTTCGCCGAGACCCATCGATATCCCCTCCCATGTACCCAATGTCCTTTCGCTGACACCTACTATTCCCCCACCTCCGTCCACCATCCCCCCACTTTCAGCCACCATCTCCGCACTTGATCCTGGCACCAGCCATCCACCTGATCTGACCACCATCCCTTCAGCCAATCCAAGCACATGGACATAAAGACGTAGGCCACGGGGGCCTAATATAATTCTCCCTCCGCCACCCGAGGGAGAGTCACATTGACTAGTTAGTGTGCATGAAAATAGATAAGTAGATGCACTAATTATTCCTTATAATTTATTTATAATTCAATACATCATAATATAGAATTGTACTATATTTGGTGAGGGCTTGAGCAGGAGGACGATCTAACGATTTATGCACAGGGCATGGCCTACATGGTCTCTCGTGCCCCGTGAGCACATGGATTTATTATGGCGAGAGTTCTCGGTACATATATTTATTAAATTAATGTTATTGTTAAATATCAATAGGTAATAATAAATTTATTTTTTTTGCAGGCTCATTATACATGGTTGGAGGACGATACCACTTTTGTAGAGAGTGCATGGGAGCGTGTTGCTCGCACTCGTTACAACGGGCTACTTCAGTAGGCCCGTAAAACTGTGAAGAGACAGCTGGGGGTCACACACATTGGGGAGACTCAGGTATACGGCCCCGAGTGGATTCCTAGACCTGTGTGGGACCAGCTCATTGAGCGATGGGCCACGCTTGAGTGGCAGGAGGTCTCCCGGACTGCGTCGAGAAATTGCATGTCCAGGGGGGACGGTACGGGGGCACGCCACACTGGTGTCTCCGTGTCTTTTGTGGTGCGTGAGCGTCATATGATATGTATAATTTCCTTACTTTTAATTAAATTATATACTGTGTACAATGACACTAGTGTATTTGTTTTCTAATGTTAGACACGGGTGGCGAATGATGGCACCGTCCAACGCCCCTCGCTGATGGAGGAGTTTGAGCACACTCACCGTCGGCGACATGGGGTGGAGGAGTACATCGATAGCGGGGCCGCGATCATCGTTACAAGTATTTATATCTATTTTATTTACATAATTTTTTATTTTATTTTATATATATATATAGTATTTAAAATATAAACGTGTGTAGGAGGCATACACGAGGACCGAGATCGAGCGCAAAGGAACGTCACAGGGTGACTTTGACCCTGTAACATGGGTTGAGGCTGTAGGTGGCTGGGAGCACGGACAAGTTTAATGCTTTCAGACAGTGTCCATGCATGGGCCGTGTTAGGGCCACTTGGGGCACCGACCCCTCCCGTTGCAGGTGAGCGGCCCTCGACATCCCATACGCAGGACCATAGCCGTATACCCACCTTGGAGTTCGAGATTACACAGTGGAGACATGCAATAGAGGAGTAGAGATGGATGAATGACAAGTTCAGATAGATGATGGATGCGCAAAGACAGATGATGGGGAACATATAGGCGCTCCTAACTTAGATTTCATCTCACTCCGGCAATCATATACCGATGAGGTTCAAGCCGTCCTCCTCGACCCAATCGACGCTCCCAACCCTATCGCTGTCGACTCCACCGCCTCCACCGCCTCCACCGTAGCCATCAGATATATTTTAGTTTATTGTATTTTGATTATATTTTGATACTTGTCAGACTCAGTTTGAGGCTTAGATACTTGTTTGTTGTTTACATACTTTAGATTTGATATTTTGATACTTGTTTGCCTCCGTTTGAGGCTTATAGTTGTTTATATACTTGATAGCTATCTATATACTTTAGATTTGATATTTTGATACTTGTTTGCCTCCATTTGAGGCTTATAGTTGTTTATATAGTTTAGTTTTGATATTTGATACTTGTTTGCCTCCATTTAAGGCTTAGATTGATGATATTTAAGTAAATCTTGTATGGTTGGTTGTACTTATATTTGTATGATGTTTTGTGGTTGTAAATTGTGATTGTAAATTATGGTTATAAATAGATTATATCGTGAGAATGTTGTTGTATACATGAATTTTGAAAATTTTGATTTTTTTTCAATTATAGTATATAACGTCAGCGACGGATTACCCACAGGTGACACTCACTAGGCAGTCGCTCAAATTGTATCGTAATTGGCTGATGGCTTCGGTAGCACCAAATATCACGATTGCTAATAATATCACCGACGACTCTGAGCTACGGCAGATAGTTTAATTTTAATGACAACCGCCTAGGCCATCACTGATGTGTTTAAATTAGCGACAGCGCGTGCTATCGCTGATAATTACTTGGGACGGCCTCCCCCTACTGTCACAAATTATCAGAGACGCACACATGAGCAACGACTTTTTGCCACGGTGCGAGCCGTCCATGATAGTCATCACCGACGGTTCAGCAACGACACGAGCCATTGGTGACAGCGACAAATCTAGTAGTGGAGCACCATTCAGGGCAGGAGGCTACCTAGGAGGTAGAACGAGATATGAGGGTAAACTACCCCTTTCTAGTTGAGGATTTGATAAGTCGCTAATAGCTTTTGCTAAAATTCGAGGATGAATTTTCCTTAAGGGGGGAAGATTGTAATACTCGCAATTTCAATGAAAATTTTATCTCTTGTTTTAGCGGGATATTCCGGAGGCGCGTCGGAGTGGGTCGAGCAAATCGTCAAAAGGTGTTGGCCGAAGGTTTTCATCCTTGGGAATAAGCTAGGTTTTGATGATAACAAATATGGAACTAATGATTTCATGGAGAATTATTTTCAGGTTCCATATCGATTAACACACGATGTCTATGATCAAAAATATCGAAGAAATTAGAAAATCGGGAGGACGTTGATCAACGCGCTCATATTCATCGGAAAGATTGAGTCTAGGTTTAGGGTGTCTAGATGCAAAGACACCTAAGGAACCAAACTAGTAATCCAAAACCTGAACCGAAGAAAGAACCCAACTGATACTAAATGAGAAAGTATAGGTACTATAGCCAAGTACCGGTACTTTGCGGCTGATCGACTGACGATCGACTGCCAAGTGTTCTAAAGCCACCGAAGGCCTTCGGTAGATGACCGGTCACTTGGGCGGTCGACTGGCCATCGACCGACCACTGATCGGGAGGCGCCAACGGATAGAAAAACGCCCATTGGGACGAGGTGTCTTGGCCTCTCTCTTCGTGGCTTATAAATACAATCCATGAGAGCCTTCCTTACCAACCCTTGAGCCTATTGAGACATCTTTTACACCCTTTAAACCTTCATTGCACCACTCTTTTGTGAAACCCTAGTTTGATATCTCAACTCCTTGATATATAGCCTTCAAGCTTCGTCGATTCATCATGTTAAGGCATCAAGAGGACTAGGGAGTTTCTGTTGGAGCTAAGTATTTGTTGATTGATTTATTTGCTCCATTGTTTGTGTACATTATTGTTACTTACATTGTATTTGAGGTTGTGAAAACCTAGGTTGATAGCACTTGTATGGTTGGTGGTTGCCTTGGTGTTAGGGCTTAATTCCAACAGTGTAAATGTAGTTTGCTATGATTAGTTGAGTTGTTCTTAAGGTTGAGGTGGGAGAGTGCTCTCGGTAGGAAGGAGGGATACTTCCACGTGTGGAAGTGCCTTCGGTTTAAGAGCGGAGATTTTCCGATGTAAATTCATCATTGTAAGGAAACTAATTAATCTAGTTAAACTAGTTTGGAAATCCTAAGTGGGGTGCTTAGGTAGTGGAGTAGACATTGGGGCCGAACCACTATAAATCTACTTGTGTTAGCATTGCATTCTTGGTCTTGTTTTATTGTCTTATTTATTGCTTCCACTTGCTATTCGAATTGGTGTATTGTCTACGTTATAAGAAATGATTAAAATCGATAAATCAAATTTAGGCAACAAGGTTAGATAACACACTATTCACCCCCCCCCTCTAGTGTAGGCCATTTCACCACCATTTGGTATCAGAGAGCGTGGGTCGTAGATTGAGATTTTACCATCTCCTCTACACCTAGTCTTGATCTGAAAATAGCACTAGAGTTGGTAGCGTGTATACCACCTAGGTTCGGTGAGTCTAACTTTGGTCTTTGGAAGAGTAGAATATATACATTCCTAAAGACACAACTAATGATTATGCCAAGAACGAAGAGATTGGCACTTCTAATGAAGGTAGTGATGACAATGGTCATTCACCTACCCCTAATCTTGCTTTTGATGCCCATGGCTCTTCTAGTCAAAGGAGTAGCTCCAAGAGCCGAAAAAGGAAGGTAGTGTGTCATGCATGCAAGGAAAAGGGGCACGTGAAGAAAAATTGCCCTTCCATGAAGAACAAGGCAAGGAAGAGGTCAAATGCTTCCACATCATCATCTCACTCAAGTGAAGCATCCTCTTGCAATGGCTATGAAGCTAATTCAAAAGACTCCCTCATGAATGCTAATGATGAGGTACACTTTTCTTATAGTCATGATAATAATAATGGTAGTATCAACTCATCCAGTTCTCATGACATGCTTTATGATGATGAATGTAAAAACATGTTTGCCTTGCTTGTTAAAAAAGATAAAGAAAACAAAAAATTGAAGAAAGAAAACTTAGTCTTAGATCTCACTTACATTATGTAAAATTAAAAAACGAGAAGCTAAAAATTAGTGTCTCTAATCCATGTCATGATGTTTTAAGTATTGACACTAAGGATTTGAAAAACAAAAATGACATTTTAAAGAATGAAAATAGCATGTTGAAAACTCAATTGCATGCTATTCATAAATCCACGAACGACTTAAAAAATAAGGTTATTTTTCTAAATAAGAAAGTTAATAATTTATCCAGTAATTCATACTCTTAGCAAGCATGCTCATGCACATCATCATCTTTATGTAAAGCATTCTAACATTAAACCTCACGAAAAGATTAATGGTCATTGCTTTTGTTGTGGTATCTTCGGCCACACGATTTATGATTGTGCTTTTAAAAGAAATCCAAGTGTTGTCATTTGTCATTTGATAAGAAAAGACACTTTGGATTCCTAGGCTAACTCACCCCCATGTACCCAAAGCCATTTGGGTACCAAAGGTTTCTTGTTCTTTTGTAAGGGAAGCTACCACACAAGGTTGAAAGAATTGAACATGCTGAACATAACATGCTGAGAATTTAGGATGCTATTGATTAAATTCAGCAAGCTGCATTGTTGGGTATTCCTCATTTCATTGAGTTACAAACTTTATTTACAACTTTAGAGTGTCAGTTTATTATCTTGCATTGAGTTACAAACTTGGTATTCCTCATTTCATTGCCTCATTGTTTCTTTTGTTTTTACATGCAGGTAAAAAGGATGAAGTGCAAGGATTAGCATTTTGGAAAAAATTATCTTATGTATTTTTGAAACTTTGAATCTTTGAAACAATATAAATATTTGAATAGCACAATGTATTTCGAAATTACTTGTATACAATGGTTTCTTATGTGTGTGGATTTTAATGATGTGTGATTTCAAAAATTATTTTTAAGATTTCGTGTGAATTATCAAATTACTTATATGTGATTTCATGATTTAAGGATTGATCAGGTACACAATAATGAGCAATTGGTAGATTATGTTGGTAATTCCAACGGATATACCAACAAAAATTATTTGTTGGTCATACCAACGCTAGCGGATATTGTTGGTATTACCGATAGATATGTATCCGTTGGTATTATCAACAGATATATATCCGTTGGTATTATCAACAGATATATATCCGTTGGTATTACCAACAGATATATTTCTGTTGGTAATATTGGCAGATATTTATCCGTTGGTAATACCAACAGAAACATATCTGTCGGTAATACCAACGAATATGTCTACGTCGGTATTACAAACAAAATAAAATATCTGTTAGTAATACCGACAAATTAATTAAAATCTGTTGGTATTACCGAGGAGCCTTTTACCGATGGATTTTACCGATAGATACTCCGTCGGTAACAATATTACCGACGAATTTGGTCCATTGGTGATACCCTATTTTCTTGTAGTGTTGGCAGCTCCATCCAATGGGCATTTATTTGCCCGATGGGGACTCTCGGTCGCATGCCAGTCGATCGTCAATTGACCAACTGTTCGACCGCGGCAATCTACCGCTTTTGGGCACACTTCGATCGACCGAATTGGCTACTGCCAATTTTTGGCTTCATTCGATCGACCGACCGATCGACCAAACCTGGGCTAAGACTATTTCTTCTAGTTTTCTTCTTGCGCGCTTCGCTTCCGGGTTCCGTTACCAAGTCTTGACTTGGATAATGTTACAATTTGGCTTGGGATATATACCTAGAGACATATTACATGAATTCTATTTCTAACTCTAGATTTTCTACTCGATCTATGACGGAGCCATTTTTGTCGGTTCTTGTTTTTCTCCGAACGAACTTCCCACGCATATTGTAACCTCAACCTGAGATCAAACACTTGATGAACTCATTAGAATAAGTTTGTTATCATTAAAATCAAGATGATGATCAAGGTTGAAAACCATTGGCCAACACATTGGTATTCACATGATTGTGGTATTCATTCCACATTCAGTTTGCATAGGTTGGTAGGCTTCAGAGTACGGACGTGTACTCTGGCCAAATTTTGGGGTGTGATAGATGTTCTTTAATATAATATTAAGAAAAATGTAAGTTACACAAAAATAGTTAATGCTATTGTTAAAATCAGATATAAAGAAAAACTTCACCAATTATGATTAAATAATATGATTAAGTTAGAAGACTAAATCTTAAAAATTCAACATGTAAATATATGCATATGAAAAATTTAATAAAATATCTATAATATTTATAATAATATATATTCTAGATTGGCAAATGTATGTTAATCCATGTTTGAACGATGATATTAGTCCCTTATGTCATTATGTGTGCATACTTTGCTTCAAAGTCTATCATTTATTGTGTTTATACAAAAATTAGATTTCATAAATTTCAACTGAAAGCCTATAAAACACGTTCCTCGTATTAAAGGCTTGTTTTGCGTTAACACGACTATTCTATATTTATATTACCCAAATAGAAGGATAATAAGTCACTAAAAATAGAAATAATCTTTTGACTAAAACACTTGATCAACATGGATGCAAGGAGCTTTTTTCTAAGACTATTCACTATTTTTTTCTTCTTATCTATGTCATTGATTTCATCTCCAATAGTTGCGACTACTGAGATCGCTTCTACATCACCACTCTCGATATGATTTCAAAAATGTTTTTGATTTTGATTTTCGATCTCTTCGGACCTTGGTGGCTTATAACGGGCCTGAGGGACCTTACTGTTCTGACCCGTAGGCTCATTGTGACATTTCGATTTTCAACCAATAGGATGGGTTGGAGATCTTACTTTTCAAAAATTTATATTTTGAAATCTCTCGATTCATTTCGGACTCATGATAATTTACCTTGAAACGGATTTCAAACTATTTAACAAAGTGAACTCTGAAAATGATACTTGATTTTTCTCTTTGCTATATGGTTTGGTTGCTTTCTAGTAGCTTTAGTTTCATTAAATCTACTAATGAAGTCTACTAATAAATTGAGAATGTTAATGAAAAGCTATGCTATCATGAAGAAAATTGGAAAGTAAATGAAAAGTTTGGGAAAAATTTTCTAGAATGCTGTATGATTTTGTTTTTGCAAAAATCATATTATAATACTTGAATATTCATGCATTAATGATGTCTCTATACTCATGATTAATTTTGCATGATAGATCTATGAAATTTCATTAGTAGGTAAAATTTCAATACTTAGGCAATTTCATGATGCTGATATTGAATAAAATTGGACTATGATAAAATTCCTTATTAGAGACCTCATTTTGAATAAATAATTGTAAATATGTTTAGATACACATATGACATGATTCTAGGTGTTCAAACTTGAAAATTCATATGAAGATGAACAAATTCATTACTAGATCACTTTAGAGGACTTAAACTTGAAAAAGTTTGACCCAAGTCAACAAATCGACATGGACACTTCATTTTAAGTCCAAACTTCATAAACATGTTTAGGAATAGGTAATGATAACATGCCAACGTTCAAATTTTCAATTTGTAAGCGTAATGAGACATTTTCTGTCACGTCCCAAAAACCAAGTCACGCGATCGACCGGACTGGGGACAAGCACCCCGAAGCCTAGACCACATAACCACATCATGCATGTGAAATATCAACTCAGATTAACACAAACACAAATATTCAATTATAGAAGGTAGCAATCCACATACTAGACCAAATGCATAAAGCTACATAACTAAGGTTCAAGTGTTAATACTATACAAGTTTCACATGCTCGAAAACAAACTACATGACTCGACCAAGACTCGACTACACCAACGGGTTTCACAAGATCGCCACCAGAGTCTGCCGCCACCAACCGCGCCATACGTCAATGATCACTCTACAAAACAAGGCCAAGAAAAGAATAGTGAGTTCAAAAGAACTCAGTGAGTGGCCGTTCGGCCATCACCAAGCTAAACCACACGAATAAATACATTAAATAATTTAATGCTCATTCAACTGATATGAAACATAACAATGATTTGCATTAGTCATCTCGTGCGCTACATGCACCACTCGGCCCGATCCGGCCCAAATGAACCAACCTCAAAATAGTCGCCTACAACTCGTAGGTTGCTCACTAGGCTGGCCACCCTAGCGAACTCCCTGCCTCGGTCTCACTGAGCTCGGAAGGACCTTTAGTATCAGTGCCCAAAACATGGTCGGGAAAGGCCCTCTGAATAATGCCACTCGGGTCAGTCGTCGGCGTGGCTCACCAACGTATATCTCGACCATGAATCAACTCGTGTGCACTGCACACCACTCGGCCATCACATGTACATCCACAAACATGCCCACTAAGTGGACTAATTTACATATCTATAAAGAGGTGGATTACTCGAGTAGATACGACATAATGTACATTTCTTAGTGCTCGCTCGGTAGCACCCGCTCGGCCACCACTCTGCCCAATTCATTATTCACCGCCATATCACCCACCGTTAACACCTCAATAGTTTACCTTACCATTTTCTATTCAATGGAATTTAACATCCGTGGCAGGTCGTCATGTAGCAAAAATGCCAACGTTCTATCAAATAGTTTCCGCACGACGTACCTTTCCGCCACCGCCATTTCTCTTTCGAAATCTCATCCGAACCCCCAAAAATTCCCAAACAAAGTAAAGGGATGCCATATCTGCCATATGTCATATTTCTATTTTACCCAAGCATCGTGGAAATTTCAGCCTGTAAGCCGAAATTTCAGCCCACTATAGTGTGACATTCCCTCATTTTCATCCGAGAGCATATACTCTCTTGCGAGGGTGGAAATAACCAATTAACCTGATGTTCTTTTAGGTTCAACTAATAACATCCATGACAAGCCACGAGGTGGCATCCCGGACTCGCAACTCGACCAATTCAACAAGCAAGCCATAAATTTCAGCCTACTTTACCAGTCCGGTTACAACACGTACACAATTGAACATCACTCGATATGGTACTCACAATTCATACAATATCTTGTACATAAAGATCGATATACTACACTGGCAGTTTACAGCATGTATAAAATGAATCTAGCGCGTATAGAAATAACTTCGGCATGTATATCTTACCACAACATCAATTTCAGCCTAACTTATCATACTATGAAAAATTCAGATTAAAGCGTATGATATACTCCACAAATTTTCATATGAATGTATGCTAAGTGTTCATCAAACCATGTCATCTACGCATATAATTTCAGCATTTCAGTGTACTCACAATCTCAAGAATATAAGCTAGAACATGAACATTGGACTTGCTTGGCCTACAAATTGTGTTACTATTATCAAAATGTGTATGGTGCACTTTTGGAAGTCTTCAGAATCGATCAAGATAAAGATGTCAATTGTGAGAGCACCAAATATTTTCATGCTTAATGATAAATGTGATACCATGGGAAATGGTCATCATGGATCAGCATAAACCAGCATGAACAATGATTCCTTATGAATTTTCCATTTTTCCATAATTTTTTCTTATCTTGGATGTAATTTCTTATTAACCTGCCACCTTCTTGATTTATATTGCAACAATACTTTTTAAAAAGCAGTACCATAATCAAATATCTCATGTATGTTTCTTTGACCAAACAACACGGTCTTCCAAAAGTTATGCACTTTCTTAACCCAAATACAAAGATCAAATGTATTGACACCTGAAACATCCAAGTTCAATAGAACAATAGAAGTGCTCAAGGGCCAAAGCAGAGAAGCCCGAAAGGTCTTCACACATGCATCCGAACAACAAGAATTTCTCCATTAAACAAAGTCCAGATTGGTCACAGTAAAAATAAGAACTCCAGCACTAAATCCAACAACTAAATAAAGCCCCGAATATTTATATATACACCACACAAACCAAACAAACAATAAAACCAGTTCATCCTCACCAAGATCATTCTAATATGCGTCCCACATTCAAATAGCAAAAACGACATGCAATCAAAAAGGGGAAACAAAATGGAGGGGGAAAATAAATAGCGGCACCTGATTTGACTTCCACTAGAGCCAAGATCGACCCTTTCTCGAGAGAGAAATCAACATACTCAAACATAAACCTTCAAAAAAATCACAGATTCTGTAAATCTATCACGAGGAAGAAACCCAATCTAACCACTCACTTGGGGAGGGAATCAAGGAGAAGAAGACGATGACGGCAACCGACGACGGCGAAGATCTGATCACAAGGGAGTAGCGCCTCCTCCCTCTTGTCTTGGGCGACGTTTGGCTCTTTCTAGGGCAGTCCCGTCGACCAAGGCCACATATGCAATTATATTATTTTTTTTGAAATTTACCTATTTGCCCCTCTTGACTTAAGTGAACCATATATCGGTCTATACTTGTCCGAATCGAGTTCCAATCGGACCCCCGGACTCGACTCGAGTCCAACTCACGTCAAATCTCCAAACCAACTTAAGTAACATAATTTTACTCACGCATAAGGTTTGTATTTTAATTTGCGCCTTCCAACGATTTACTCGGCCTCCTCCGACGCACATCTCGGCTTTGCCGTGGAAGCCAAAATAAATTAGTTAAAATTTTAAATTTTAATTATTTTTTTCGCGGGCATTACATTTTCTATTTTCAATGAGTCATTCAAATTTTGTAGATCTATATTTTTCTTTTCTAAGAAATTTTTATCATTTTCTAGAAGTTCAACCTTCATTCTTGACTCATTACAAGAAAGCAAAACATCATCATTATCTTGTTCTAGCATTTTATTTTCCTTTTTAAGTGCCTAGAATCTTTTTCTAACACTACTAAATTCTTCATACATATGCTCAATTTTATTTTCTAATTCTACTTGTGTAAAGATATTACCACCTATAGTAATAGTGGGTACCTCAATATCCTTCATCATGAAACAAAGGTTTGCATTCTCCCTTGAACTTTCTTCCCCACTTGAAGGTGGTGATGACTCGCTTACATCCCAAGTAGCCATTAGTGCTTTCTTCTTCATCCTTTTTCCTTTATCTGTCTTTGTGGATGATGAGGAGGTGAGCTTGGTCTTAGGACAATCGCTCTCCAAGTGTCCGGGATTGTTGCATTGGAAGCACATGATTCTATTTTTGCCCTTCTTCTTCTTGAGAGGCTTTCCCATTAGCTCCATCAACATCCGTCCGAGATGAATCATATCTTCGTGGTACTCGGATCCTTCATTCTCCGATGATGATGATGATGATGATGATGTCCTATCACCAAATGATGCTTTTAAGACAATATTCTTGCCTTTGGGGGCATCTTCCTCATCGGTCATGAGGGAACCAATGAGTTCGGTGATCTTCATGGTGCCAAGACTCTTGGCCTCCACGATAGCAACCCCCTTTGGCTCCCATGCTTTGGGAAGTGATCGAAGAAATTTCCTCACTTTTTCTTCCTCTTGTATGACCCTTCCAAGGTTAGTTAAAGCATTGACAATATTTTGAACATGGGTATACATTTGATCTATGTTCTCATGAGTATGCATTTTAAAGAGTTCATAGTCATGCATAAGCAAATTTATTTTGGACTCTTTAACTTGGGAAGTTCCCTCATGGGTAGTTTCTAAAACTTGCCAAATATCAAAAATAGATTTACAACATGATATTCTATTGAACTCATTTATAGATAAACCATAATGTAATGCATTCACTGCTTTGGCAATTGAATTAAACAATTTAATCTCTTCTCGAGACCAATCATCCATGTTTGTGGAGGGTAGCTCATAATTAACATGAATAGTTCTCCAAGCATCTAATCCTAGGGATTGCCAGAAAATACTCATCCTAGTTTTCCAATAGGGATAATTGTTTCCATCAAAAAGAGGTGGTGCATGAGTTGAAAACCCTTGACCTAGTGTGATACTAGAATCCATAAGTGTAGGTTAGATGGTTAAACCTATTTCGACAATCTTGCTCTCATACTAATTCTTGAGTGACTACCCACACTAGAAAGGGGGGTTGAATAGTGTTGGTTTAATTTTAACTTCAATTCAATTTTTTTTAAATCAATTTCAACTTCAACCGAAACTAAGTGCAACTAAATGATATTCGTTAGCAAGTATGAAAAGCAAGTATAAGCAATCAAACAAGGCAATGTAAACACAAGAGATTATAGTGGTTCGGCCAACACCGCCTACTCTACTATCTTGGCTCCCCACCATGGATTTCTAACCAACTCCTTTATAGATAATGTGTTTCCCTTTGAATACAACCGAGGACTCACTTCTCAACTCTTTGAGAATGCTTCACACCTATTCTCCTAGGCAAAACATAATTCTACAAAGGAAACCCTAAGTTATTTAACCTAGCACACCTAACAAGCTAACAATGGAAACCTAGTTTAGTAACAAGAAAAATAACAACAAATGAGCTAATAATTAAACCACACAAGTGAGCTCTCTTGCAAAGTCTTCAAAGCCTCCAACTCGTGAAGATGTAGAGCTCGAAGTGAAGCCGGAGATGAGGCAAAAAGAATGCTTCGAGTTGATGAACGATCGTCGAAGCTTGCGCGATGAAATCCACTTGGGATGGCTCAAGAACACTCTAGGAGATCTTCAATGAATGGTTAAGAGGCTCTTAGAAGGCTGCTGAGGGGTATTTATAACCCCTCACTTGGCAGCTCCATCCAACGGGCATTTTTTCGCCCGATGGGGACTCCTGGTCACTTGTCGGCCGATTGTTGATCGACCGACTGATCGACCGCCCAAGCAACCACGGTAATCTGCCACGTTTGGGCACACTTCGGTCGACCAAATTGGCTACTGCCAATTTTCGGCTTCATTCGGTCCACCAAACCTGGGCTAAGACTATTTCTTGGAGTTTTCTTCTTGCGCGCTTCGCTTCCGGGTTCTGTTACCAAGTCTTGACTTGGATAATATTAGAATTAGGCTTGGGATATATACCTAGAGACATATTACATGAATTCTATTTATAACTCTAGATTTTCTACTCGATCTATGACGGAGACATTTTTGTCGATTCTTGTTTTTCACCGAATGAACTTCCCACGCATATCGTAACCTCAACCTGAGATCAAACACTTGATGAACTCATTAGAATAAGTTTGTTATCATCAAAATCAAGATGATGACCAAGGTTGAAAACCTTAGGCCAACACATTGGTATTCACATGATTGTGGTATTCATTCCACATTCAGTTTGCATAGGTTGGTACGGACGTGTACTCCGACCGAATTTTGGGGTGTGATAGATGTTCTTTATTAATAATATTAAGAATAATGTAAGTTACACAAAAATAGTTAATGCTATTTTTTATATCATATATAAAGAAAAACCGCACCAATTATGATTAAATAATATGATTAATTTAGAAGACTAAATCTTAAAAATTTGACATTTAAATATATGCATATGAAAACTTTAATAAAATATCTATAATAATTATAATAACATATATTCTAGATTGGCTAATGTATGTTAATCCATGTTTGAACGATGATATTATTCCCTTATGTCATTATGTGTGCATACTTTGCTTCAAAGTCTATCATTTATTGTGTTTATACAAAAATTAGATTTCATAAATTTCAACTGAAAGCCTATAAAACACGTTCCAATTATGATGTTCTTTATACTCCGGCCGGTCACGTGACCGTGGATTTTGGGGCGTGATAGATGTTCTTTAATAATAATATTAAGAATAATGCAAGTTACACAAAAGTAGTTAATGCTATTATTCAAATCATATATAAAGAAAAACTGCACCAATTATGATTAAATAATATGATTAAGTTAGAAGACTAAATCTTAAAAATTCAACATGTAAATATATGCATATGAAAATTTTTATAAAATATCTATAATAATATAATAACATATATTCTAGATTGGCAAATGTGTGTTAATCCATGTTTGAACAGTGGTATTATTCCCTTATCTTATTATGTGTGCATACTTTGCTTCAAAGTCTATCATTTATTGTGTTTGTACAAAAATTAGATTTCATAAATTTTAACTGAAAGCCTATAAAACACGTTCCTGGTATTATAGGCTTGCTTTGCGTTAACACAACTATTCTATATTTATATTACCCAAATAGAGGGATATTGAGTCATTGAAAATAGAAATAATCTTTTGACTAAAACACTTGATCAATATGGATGCAAGGAGCCTTTTTCTAAGTCTATTCACTATTCTTTTCTTCTTATCTATGTCACTCATTTCATCTCCAGTAGTAGCGACTTGTGAGATCGCTCCTACATCACCAACAAATTCTGATGAGTTGATTTTACAAATTCCCGATTATGAGATGGATGTCCAGAGACATTAATCCATTCTTCAGGACGAAAAAAACATAACCTGTAACGTGATGATCAATCATAGATATCAAACAGTATCAAAAAAATCTCAACAACCAATATTTATTCTACACAATTCAGAGTTATCAGATAGTACCAAAAAATTTCAATTGGAAAAAATCACATAAGCAATAGTTGACTTCATTCCCTCTTAATGTAGTGAATTATTCTAAGTGAAATTTTTTCTGTGGGGCTAATAAAGAACAAGTTAAAGATAAACAAATAAAATAAATTCAATGGCCGATTCAGTAACTCCTATTTCGAAATCTCATCATATCCTACATGAAATTAAAGCTTCATAGATTATAATTAAGTAGTTTATCTTGATTGGAGAGGTAGCCCCGCAAACCCAACAAGCATGGGGCATAGGAGCTGTTCTCACCTAGCACAAAGAATATCAGCATAAATTTGAATATAACATGCAAACATAAAAAGAGAATAAATGAATGGACAATAATATTTTAAAATTTGTAGCAATATTCAAAGTTTAAGGACATACCAAAAATAAATGGTAATCAACATAAATGTCCACCTGGGTAACATTAAAAGAGATAACATACTAGATCTTTCAGAGATGTAAAAGATACGTCTTTCTAAAGAAAAAAAAAAATAGGAAATTAAGAAAGTTTTGTTGAGCAGTTCAAAATAGTTAAAAACACTTTACCCAAAATGTACACACCACTGAATTCAATAGTTCGTACTTTAAAATGTAAAGGTTTTGCATTGGGTGCATCTCCAATTTCAGACTTCTCCTGCAAAAGTCATCAAGTAAAAAAAAAGAAAATGGATCAATAACAAGAATGTAACCTGCAATAAATGGCACATTGCTCCAGAATATTAGATGGAAAAGTGAACAAATACTTATGTGTGAGTAGCTGCATCAAGTAAGACCAGATGACATACAAGTGATCTTCATAATTATCAAATTAGCACAATGAACATTGTTCCATAATCACAATAAGCACTCTTCAATTGAAAAAAAAAAACTACAATAAAATAGTCCATGTGCAAAGAAATATTTTGTTGCCACCCAATGATTATACATAATTCCTTGCTCCTCAGAATCAAACATATGGTTAGAGAGTTTTACTAGCTAATTTATTTAGAACTCTAATAATTGATATTAAATAAGCACCTAAAATTTTAAAATGAATGAATGAAAGAAAAAAATAAAGAGAGAGAGAGAAAAAAAAAGTAGCCATCATGCTTTACATCGCAGTTAGTGGTATCTTCAAGAATATTAAGTAGAAAACCTACTCAACTGCAATAGAATAGTGTTGTCAGTCTCAAGTTACACCTTTGGAAATAAAAAAACAAGCCAAGTAACTTAACTTCCACAACAGATAGCACTATAATAGGAGACAAATGTACCTCGAGCAATTCAAACATTGCTTTAATATCTATAAGGCACTGTCTTGTCTCTCGATACACACTACAAAGGAAATTTAGAGGCAAAGAAAGCTGGAAGAGAAGCCCATTAACCATAACCATAAAAGAAATAGAAAATATAAACTATTAGAATAAATTGTCTAGAGAGAACATATGTGAGTGAAACAAGTGATATAGAAAAAAGAACTTAAAATCAGATCCTAAATATGTAGATGTTCAAATTCAAAGAGAAAATAATTAGTTATAGGAACATAAAAGGCATTAAAAACTGTAGCTGATCATTAGTCAACTCTGGAACTACATATTTATTGTTACTATCAGCACCGTAAGCATGAAATAGAATCGGACTAATAATTAGATTTTGATGAAGAGATCAACAAGTCTCCTTAGTCTCAAGCTTCCCAATTTCTATTCTCTAGAGTTAGTGTTGAGTGCTTATTCAGTTAGTGGAAGGAAGAGAACAGAGAGTGTCAGAAGGAGACTTAGAGAAGTAATAGGTTTTGTATGCCTTTTAGAAGATAAGGCCTCCAAGGAAAATCAGTGGCATACAATTTGGTTTAGATTAGTTACAATCAAAACTTAGAAGAAACAATAAATTCAGGACTAGTCAATCAAAACTTAGAAGAAACAACAAATTCAGGTTTATGGTCTGTGCATACTAGTGAAGTGCATAAGTTGCTTGTCCAAGAGGGGGATGCTAGAATACAAGACATAAATTGAGTTCGCCTTGTAAAATAATTGTGACCCACTATTAAAGTTACTTCAATTATACCCTTATTTTATTAAAAAGTCTTATGCCCTTTTATTTGAGAAAGGATGCAATTTCAAATATAGGAGTGTAATTTCAAATGAAGGGGTATGTGGCTTTTTAAAAGGGTGCAATAAGTGGACATGTGTCTTTTGAAGAGTTATTCCATCATTCTATAAATATCATCTTCTTTGATGGAAAGAAGATGTAAGTTTTTTGTGAAAATAAGTGAAGGCAAGAGGGTCTCTAGTTTACAAGTGAAGTTTGTGATTCCCATTAATTCCAAACATTGTGGTCTTGGATAGACTACAAAAAGTTTCTACACATGTTGGTGCTTCGACGCACGGTATCATACTATGGCCAGAGGTATGTTCTTGGTGTTCTTCCACATTTAATTATTAATGTAGTATTTCCTACATTTGGTATCAGAGCATTAAAATCTCTGGTCTAGTTATTTATGAAATTTCGCATTTGGTGCTACTGCTTGTCCTGTAGCCGGAGCCACGAATCATAGCCATGATGGGTGGCATGCATGCATGCATGCATACGACATTGTTGTCCATGTGTGCATCTGGGGATGCTCTTCCAGTGAGGTCGACGTACTTGATGACATGGTCGATGTCTTCTTCTCACAATCGACATTCTGGTGCAGTCTATTTGGTGGACATAAAGCCGACGGCTAATTGTCCATGAGGAGAGGCTGCTTGTGTCAACATGCACACAGAGAAGAGTCAAGGACGAGCGGCTTCAGCGTAAGAGAAGATCTTCTTGTTGGCCTAAGGTTTTCAACCTTGGTCTTAATCTTGGTGTTGATGATAACAAACATGGAACTAATGAATTCATGGAGAAATATTTTCAGGTTCTAAGTCGGTTAGCGCATGACATCCCCGATCGAAAAAATCAAAAAAATTAGAAAAATAGGAGAAAAAAGACAAGTATAGGTTGGGTCTCAACCTTACATATGCTTACTCACGGCCATGACTGAATAACCAATCAAATAATTCTCGTTAGGATTGTTCTTCTTTCATGCAGTAGGTTGGTTGATGACGAAAATTTTTTATCATCTAAAGCTCTCAGCTAAGTCAAAGTTGGTCCTCTAAAGTTCTCAGCTTACGTCCAAGAAATCTTTACAGAGTAGTCATCAATATCCATGCTAAGTAAAAAAGAGGGGGCAATCAGCGTACTAGGAATTGTTGTCTAGATAACCAAGGAGAAAAATAAGATTGATTGATCTTTTAGTCATGTCTATCATGAAATTTGGGTAAATAGCTGAAAGGTTGAGACTACACCTTTAATTGAGAAGGTCCATGCTATGCAAGCTAAATTTTAGTAGGACATCTCATTTTAGGTGTGGAATCTATTCTGAAGATCTTGATTTCAGTTCTTTAATATCAAACACATGTTTATCTCTTTCTTTATTACTTTCTCTAATCAATAGCATCATCACAACATCCTTTAAATTGTGTTTATTTCTGTGTATCGGGAACTGTTGCTTGTTTTCTTCTATATATTCTTGATTATATAGTTTAGAGTTAGATTAAGAAAACGGAAGCAATTGAGTAACTAGGCAATAGACACACAGGTTTATTGTGTGTGAAGAATGTGATCAGGTTTAGTTTTGAAATGTTTAAATTTATATTTATTGAGTTATGTTTTAAAGTTTAAACCTATGTTTATTGAAAAAGAAACAAAATTTAATGTTATATATTGGTCGACATCACTAATCACATTATATATGTAGATGTCGCGAGCCCCAGACTTTCGTTCTAGGGCTCATCGAGCAAGACTAGCTTCGCCGCCGCCGTCCCCCGAGATAGCTGTGAACCCTACCACCACCACCACCACCACCAGCCGAGACATCAGGACCTTCAACGTCTGCAGTTCCACCACCACCACCATCGGCCTCAGAGGCTCAAAGTCGTCGTAGGCCTCGTGGGCCTAATCGGGGGCTTATGTACCATCATCGACCGACTAGCGTCGGCGAATATCGCTGCATGGTCTAAAGTAAGTATGAAAGTTTATTTATTATACTTGTTAATTAATTATTGCTACTTATGTTGTTATACTTGAGTTGTAGATTCGAGCAGGACGATGTTGCACGTAGTATTACTGCTATTATCAAGAGCTTCTTCTGGGAGCCGTGGCGTTCATGGACCCATGTCTTGGATCATAATCGAGATTTATTATGGTCTGAATTCGAGGTACGTAGTTTATTAATTTTTGATATTGTAACTAATTAATACGTGGACTCAAATGTTATTATGTTTGTTGGATTTTATACCATGAAGTATCAAAATATTTTGATACTATAGCAAAGCCCACGCTAATATTTCTATTTAATTCAACTGTGTATTAACTGAATCATGAACTGTAATTAAGTGGATTCTTTGTTTTCTTTTCATTCTATTTCATGTACCTTTCTACTGAGTGGTAGTGGGAACTGAGTTCCAAATAGAAGTTGACATGGTACAGAATCATTGAGGAATTTAGAAGGTTTAGAAAGCATAGGTTGATAGGGTCAATCCTGGTACACTGATAAAATTGCTTTACTGTAATTTAGCGTATGTGTTATTTTAACGTGGCTTCTTTTATCTAAAGCTTTACTGTAATTTATAATGGAGCAGTACATTTCACCTTCTTGTAATAAAGGTGGCTTGCTACTTCCCTTGTTAGGAGGGGAAGCTGTGATTGGAAAAAAAAGAGAGACAAGGAAGAACAGGGCCCATTCTAGCCAACAATTTTCTTTGGTCTACCTAACACAGAGAGGGACACCACTTGCTTTACTCTTGCCTCTTTAATCATATGCACATTGGACCCAAACTTTGAAGTTTCATTCAACTGGAAGGGGTTTCATCATTGCAGCATCCACTGCTTTATTTACCATGTGCTCTTGTAGACCCACCGAGAGGATCAAGTTCATAGATGAACAGATTATGTTGGCCTTCTTACAAGTTACAAGGAATTCTCTTGATAACTAGCAATACATGCTTGTAAATATTTTATAACAATCCCTACTATATTTTTTCTTAATCCATTTCAGCAACAATCCTACTACTTCTGTTTGATATCAGTTCACAGCCCACACTAATGTGTTGTATTAGAGCTGAGAACTTTTATATATGAGAACTCTTGCCAATGTATATTTCTAGCATCTACTTTTGCTCACTACAAGAAATACTACATTTCCTGGGGGCCGCGACCCCGATTAAAACTAGCCAAGGCCCCTAATAAAACCTTTTAGTGAGGGCCTCCCTGCCCCCAAATGTCATCAAGAAATCCGACCTTTACCGAAGGTTAGCGAGTGGCCCCCGTAAAATATATCTTTTCCGAGGGGCCGCGGCACCCGGGAAATATATCTTTCCTGGGTCCGCGGCCCCCGGGAAAAGTATCTTTTGTCGAGAGCCGACATCCTCAGGAATGATACTACATTACGCAAAACATTAAGAAAGTCTAATTGCAAAGGAAAATAGTGAACTAACTTAAAACACTTCATTTTGTTCATTAATCTAACAATAGAACACTAGTTTCTTGAAACAGGCTCAAAGATTTGAAACACCGGATGAACATAAATAAGCTAGGAAAGAATCATGAGATGCCAAGTATATTAATGTCACGTCCCGACTCAGGGTACGCGTGACCGGCCAGGGTACGAGTCAGTACCCCGAAGCTTACCCTATGCACTGACCAACAATTCATAGAACAATAACCACAGTAACATCAAGTCGAAAACAAAAGCAAGAATACCAACTTTATTAACTGTTCGAAATCAGTTTAATCAGACCATGTTCTAAATCATCACAAGTTTTAAATAATATCCAAAGGTTTTCCAAATAAAACATCTAAAAGTTTTTACAGAAATAATATAGTGCATACATGATACACCAACTCTATTAGACACGACTACGACTAACAACTGCCAGCTATGAGATCTGCACCCACGCCTGCTCTCCAGCACGCCATGCCACCAAGCCGTACCTCACTGGTCGGGCTCTACAAAATAACAATAAAGGAAACCGAGAGTTCACGAGGAACTCAGTGAGCAGTTCTTTCGAACCTCTACTCAAAACCTCGGCAATAACATATATAAGGAATTTATATAAAATCACATCTCATAAGTAATAAGTTAGCCAATACAGAGGAATGGATGAACCGGCCTCTCGGGCCCATATCCATGATAATAGCTCGGCCAATAATGGCCTAAAATATATATGGAAGGTTCAATTCTTCCTTCTACGTAACCCGGCCGGTCGGCCTACTCAAACCAGCCCCTACGAGTTTCTCAATTAGGAACCTTTATAATTCGGATCCGTCAAGTAGGATGGCCACTAGCTTCAAAGATCCTCCAGGTTAGGGATAGCTAGTCCCACCCACTCGGGTCTACCGTCAGCGTGGCCCATTGACGAAATCTCAAGACCCTCCGCCACTCGGGTCTAACACCTAGCGGGCCCGCTGGTGTAATCTCAAGACCCTATAAACCGCTGAGTCATGTGATAGCCATTCGGCTAATGACACTTCTCAGTAGACCATCTGAACCACAACCAGAACCCGGTTGTGCAAGTTTTCCTATATTTTGTTTTCCGTACATTGCCCATGTCCGACCCTACTCCTAGGGTCATATTGTTTCCCTCGGTAGAACCTAGTAAGTGTATCTTTTATCTAGGTTAAATGTCACCACTAGATATCTAAACCATTCTTTCAAGATTGATCGAACTTGCCGACTATAGAATAGCACTCGGCTTACCATTGTCAACGGCAGTTACCAAATTTAATCATGAATAACAACATCATGAGGAAACCGAATTAAAGAGGTAAATAATTCATTGATTAAACCAATAAGGAACATGCAATAAACATAGCAACAATTTAACATGATATAAGAAATTTAATGAAACCTTTCCTTGGATGTATGTACCATAACCATCATGTCCATATGGGCATTAGCAAGAACATTTCCATACTCATGAGAATGTAGATTAAAATTGCTATCAATTAACAAGATGAACAGTAAACATATAATTTAAATTGAACCTAACATTAAGCATGAAAGTGAGAATTTAGACGACATAACGTGAGATCCAGCGAATCGATTTGAATAGCCCCAAATTCCATCCACTTTCCATGGCTCGACCGACTCAAGTAAGGTAATAACCTGCTAGGCTGAACCCCCTAGGGGTGGTAAACATGATTGCGGCGTCAACACGAATATCGATCCAAAAGTCTAAAATATATCGAAGACAAGACAATATGCGGGTTGCAAGACGAGCGAGGAAATTGGGGAAAATTTCGGCATGACCTTTCCCCTTTTTCCTCTACTCGGCCAGCCCTCAAAAATGAGAAATCAAGATGTTTTAAAACACAAGATCACAATATAAACAACAATTAAAGTTCTAACAAGAAGAAAATCGTCGATCGGCAACACTCGCGAAGGAAAACCCGATTCCAAAACTTGTAGGGCCGGCCACCCGCTTCCCATCAAAAACTACACTAACCACTCACCTTGATCGGATAACGATGAAGCCTTGATGAAGACGAGCTCCAATCTCCTTGAGCGTCGACGTGAACTTGGCGCCGACAAGTTCTCCCCTCTCTTCCTCTCTCTCCCTTTTGCTCGGGCTGCGTGCGATTCTCTCCTTGGGCCGCACGGCTGGCTTGGGTGAGGGGTTTTATCTCCCCTCATCCAATGACTCATTTACCCCTCATTCACTTACTCACCCCTCTATGCGACTCCACCTAACCCGGTTCGAGTCCCAACTCTATCCGCGGACTAAACTCATACCAAACTTGAGTCAAACAATATGTTCATCCACTCGAACACTAACACTTTGATATGACATAAATAAATTTTACCTGCTATTCGAGGCGATCACGCTACTCGACCCGGCTAGCTCCTGACTCGATGGGCTGCACCATGAGAAATTTTATATTAGGAAACTCCGGGTATTACAACCTTCCCCCCTTAAGGGAAATTCGTCCTCGGATTTTGTTGGGTTACAAGGACTTACCGACTCTTCAAACAAGGAAGGATAGCGCTCTCTCATGTCCCGCTCTACCTCCCAAGTGGCCTCTTGCCCGGAGTGGTTCTCCCACCTAACTTTTACCAAGGGAATCTCCTTGGACCTCAGCTTCCTGATATGCCTGCCAAGTATCTCCACTGGCCTCTCCTCATACGAGACCGCCATGTCCACCACAACCACAATCGGCTCTATCACATGGGATTCATCCTTCACATACCTCCAGAGCATCGACACATGGAAAACTAGATGAACTCTGCTCAGACGAGGAGGCAAGGCTAGTTCGTAAGCCACCATGCCCCTTTGCTTGAGAATAGGGAAAGGCCCAATGAACCTAGTGCTCAACTTTCCTTTCTTCCCAAATCGGAGCACCCCTTTCATAAGAGAAACCTTGAGGAATACCATGTCGCCCTTAGCGAACTCCAACTCTCTGGCTTTCTTATCGGTATACATTTTATGGCGACTCTGAGCCGCCAACAACCTTTCTTTTATCAACTGCACCTTCTTCACCGCCTCCTCAACCAAGTCTGGACCAACCAGGAGAGTCTCTCCTATCTCAAACCGGCCCACAGGAGACCTATACTGCCGCCCGTATAATGCCTCAAAGGGAGCCATGCCAATGCTACTGCGATAACTATTGTTGTAGGCGAACTCAATCAACTGCAGGTGTTTCTCCTAACTGCCTGCTAGGTCCAAAACACAGGCCCTCAGCATATCTTCCAAGGTTTGGATGGTTCTCTCAGACTGTCCGTCTGTCTGCGGATGGAAAGCCGTGTTGAAACGCACTTAAGTGCCCAAGGCATCTTGGAAGGACTGCCAAAACCGGGCTGTGAACTGGGTACCTCGATTTGATATGATCATCACTAGGGGTACCATGGTAAGCCATAATCCTGTCTAGAAATAGTCGGGCGTACTGTTCCGCAGAAAAGGAAGTCTTCAATGGAATGAAGTGCGCAGTCTTGGTCAACCAGTCCACTACCACCGAAATGGAGTCAAAGTCGCCTTTTGACTTAGGCAACCCGGTCACCAGGTCCATGGTGATTTTCTCCCACTTCCACTCAAGCACTTCAAGGTTTTACAGCAGTCCCTCGAGCTTCAGATGTTCGGCCTTTACCTGCTGGCAGACCAGACATTTGGATACAAACTCTGCTACCTCTCTTTTCATGCCCTTCCACTAGTAGTGCTGCCTTAAATCTCGGTACATTTTTGTGGCCCCTGGATGCATTGTATAAGTGGAACGATGACCTCACTCCTGGACTTGTCTGCGCACCACTGCCATATCTGGCACCACAATTCGATCTTTGAACCACAGCACACCCTCTATGTCCAATCTGAACCCATTCTCTGCATCGCCTCTCTGCTCTAAGTCCTTCGTTAGCGCACAAAAGGCGTCCTCTCCCTGTGCGGCACGCAACATACCCACCAGTGTAGATTGTGCCCGCAGGTGTGCCACCAGGGCAACTAAAGCTAACACTGTCATGGCACAACTCCAGCTCTCGAGGTAAAGGCCTCTACTTGATTTCCAGATGAGCCAAACTGCCCATGGATTTTCTGCTTAGAGTGTCTGCTACCACATTGGCTTTCCCCGGGTGGTACATAATGGTGCAGTCATAATCTTTTAGGAGCTCTAGCCACCTCCTCTGCCTGAGGTTCAACTCCTTTTGGGTAAGCAAGTACTACTCTTGTGATCCGTATAGATCTCGCAAGTCTCCCCGTACAGATAGTGCTGCCAGAACTTCAGTGCAAAAACCACCGCCGCTAGCTCTAGGTCATGCGTCGGATAGTTCTTTTCATAAACCTTCAGTTGACGGGACGCATAAGCTATGACTCTACCAAACTGCATCAAAACGTAGCCTAGGCCAACCCGAGAGGCATCACAGTAAACCACAAACCCTCCTGAGCCGGAAGGTACGGCCAATACGGGTGCCGACGTCAAGCATTCCTTGAGCTTCTGAAAGCTCGCCTCACACTTGCCATCCCAATCAAATTTGACCTTTTTCTGGGTCAACCGAGTCAAAGGGGCTGCAATCCTGGAGATCTTCTCTACGAACTTTTGATAGTACCCGACCAACCCAAGAAAACTACAGACCTCAGTTACGTTGGTTGGCCGCCTCAAGTTCTGCACCACCTCCACCTTTGCAGGGTAAACCCTTATCCCTTCCTTGGACACCACATGGCCCAAGAACCCCACACTTTCCAACTAGAATTTACACTTGGAGAATTTAGCAAATAACCGGTGCTCTCTAAGGGTTTCCAGGATCATCCTCAAGTGTTTGGAGTGTTCCTCCTCACTCTTGGAGTATACCAAGATGTCGTTAATGAAGACAATCACAAAACCATCTAGGTACTCCTTGAATACCCTGTTCATCATGTCGATGAAGGCAGCAAGTGCATTAGTCAGGCCAAAAGACATCATTAGGAACTCGTAGTGTCCATAGCGAGTCCTGAAGGCAGTTATAGGTCCATCGCAGTCTCGGATTCTCAGCCGGTGGTATCCGGACCTTAAGTCTATCTTCGAAAACCATCGTGCACCCTGTAGTTGGACAAATAAATCGTCTATCCTCAACAATGGATAACGAATCTTAACTGTCACATTGCTCAGCTGCCTATAGTCGATGCACATGCACATCGACCCATCCTTCTTCTTCACGAAGAGTACCGGGGCACCCCACGGTGAGACACTCGGCCAGATGAAACCTAGGTCCACCATCTCCTGCAGTTGCACTTTCAGCTCCCTGAGTTTGGCTGGCGCCATCCTATAGGGTGGGATGGAGATCGACTTTACCCTGGGCTGCAGATTAATGTAGAAATCCACTTCCCTCCTGGGCGGCAATCCCGACAGCTCCTCGGGAAATACATCGGGGAACTCGCAGACTACCTGAGTACCACTGATATCCCCTGCCGCATCTCCCTATTCCTCTGCCACAGATACAAAGGCTATAAAGGATTGGCACCCCCCCTGAAGTAGTTTACTAGCCTTAAGGGTTGAGATGACCCCAATCGGCTCGCTTCTTTCCTCTCCTTATAAGGTGAACTGTGGCAACCCGAGCTTGTTGAACATGACTATCTTAGCCCTATACTCCAGCAACGCAAAGTGCTCTGCCAGCCAATCCATGCCGAGAAAGACATCAAGTTCAAGCGTGGGCAGGAGTGTCAAATCTGCCCCCAACGCATGGCCGCAGATGATCACTTCGTAGTCTTGAAAAATTGATTTGGCTAAGATTGCCTCGCCCGTAGGCGTTGATACTAGAAATGGCCCATCGAGTAAAGAAGGTGCTGCAGGTAACTCAGCCGCAAATTTGGCAGACACAAATTTGGCAGCCGCAAGAATGGTGAGTTCAAAAGAACTCAGTGAGTGGTCGTTCGGCCATCACCAAGCTAAACCACATGAAAAAATACATTAAATAATTTAATGCTCATTCAACTGATATGAAACATAACAATGATTTGCATTAGTCATCTCGTGCGCTACATGCACCACTCGGCCCGATCTGGCCCAAATGAACCAACCTCAAAATAATCGCCTACAACTCGCAGGTTGCTCACTAGGCTGGCCACCCTAGCGAACTCCCTGCCTCGGGCTCACTGAGCTAGAAAGGACCTCTAGTATCAGTGCCCAAAACTCGGTCGGGAAAGGCCCTCCGAATAATGCCACTCGGGTCAGTCGTCGGCGTGGCTCACCGACGTATATCTCGACCCTGAATCAACTCGTGCGCACTGAACACCACTCGGCCATCACATGTACATCCACAAACATGCCCACTTAGTGGACTAATTTACATATCTATAAAGAGGTGGATTACTCGAGTAGATACGACATAATGTACATTTCTCAGTGCTTGCTCAGTAGCACCCGCTCGGCCACCACTCTGCCCAATTCACTATTCACCGCCATATCACCCAACGTTAACACCTCAATAGTTTACCTTACCATTTTCTATTCAATGGAATTTAACATCCGTGGCAGGTCGTCATGTAGCGAAAATGCCAACATATTGTCGAATAGTTTCCGCACGACGTACCTTTCCGCCACCGCCATTTCTCGTTCGATATCTCATCCGAACTCGCAAAAATTCCCAAACAAAGTAAAGGGATGCTATATCTGCCATATCTCAAATTTCTATTTTACGCAAGCATCGTGCAAATTTTAGCCCAGTATAGTGTGACTTTCCTTCATTTTCATCCGAGAGCTTATACTCTCTCGCGATAGTGGAAATAACCAATTAACCTGATGTTCTTTTAGGTTCAGCTAATAACATCCACGACAAGCCACAAGGTGACATCCCGGACTCGCAACTCGACCAATTCAACAAGCAAGCCATAAATTTCAGCCAACTTAACCAGTCCGGTTACAACACGTACACAATTGAACATCACTCGATATGGTACTCACAATTCATACAATATCTTGTACATAAAGATCGATATACTACACTGGCAGTTTACAGCATGTATATAATGAATCTAGCGCGTATAGAAATAACTTTGGCATGTATATCTTACCACAACATCAATTTCAGCCTAACTTATCATACTATGAAAAATTCAGATTAAAGCGTATGATATACTCCACAAATTTTCATATGAATGTATGCTAAGTGTTCATCAAACCATGTCATCTACGCATATAATTTCAGCATTTCAGTGTACTCACAATCTCAAGAATATAAGCCAGAACATGAACATTGGACTTGCTTGGCCTACAAATTGTGTTACTAATATCAAAATGTGTATGTTGTACATTTGGAAGTCTTCATAATCGATCAAGATAAAGATGTCAATTGTGAGAGCACCAAATATTTTCATGCTTAATGATAAATGTGATACCATGGGAAATGGTCATCATGGATCAGCATAAACAAGCATGAACAATGATTCCTTATGAATTTTCCAATTTTCCATATTTTTTATTATCTTGGATGTAATTTCTTATTAACCTGCCACCTTCTTGATTTATATTGCAACAATACTTTTTTAAAAGTAGTACCATAATCAAATATCTCATGTATGTTTCTTTGACCAAACAACACGGTCTTCCAAAAGTTATGCACTTTCTTAACCCAAATACAAAGATCAAATGTATTGACACCTGAAACATCCAAGTTCAATAGAACAATAGAAGTGCTCAAGGGCCAAAGCAGAGAAGCCCGGAAGGGTTTCACACATGCATCCGAACAACACGAATTTCTCCATTAAACAAAGTCCAGATTGGTTACAGTAAAAATAAGAACTCCAGCACTAAATGCGACAACTAAATAAAGCCCCCAATATTTATATATACACCACACAAACCAAACAAACAACAAAACCAGTTCATCCTCGCCAAGATCATTCTAATATGCGTCCCACATTCAAATAGCAAAAACGACAAGCAATCAAAAAGGGGAAACAAAATGGAGGGGGAAAATAAATAGCGGCACCTGATTTGACTTCCACTAGAGCCAAGATCAACCCTTTCCCGAGAGAGAAATCAACATACTCAAACATAAACCCTCGAAAAAATCGCAGATTCTATAAATCTATCACGAGGAAGAAACCCAATCTAACCACTCACTTGGAGAGGGAATCAAGGAGAAGAAGACGATGACGACGCCTCGCGATGACGGCAACCGGCGACGGCGAAGATCCGATCACAAGGGAGTAGCGCCTCCTCCCTCTTGTCTTGGGCGACGTTTGGCTCTTCCAAGAGCAGTCCCGTCGACCAAGGCCACATATGCAATTATATTATTTTTTTTGAAATTTACCTATTTGCCCCTCTTGACTTAAGTGAACCATATATTGGTCTATACTCGTCCAAATCGAGTTCCAATCGGACCCCCGGACTCGACTCGAGTCCAACTCACATCAAATCTCCAAACCAACTTAAGTAACATAATTTTAATCGCGCATAAGGTTTGTATTTTAATTTGCGCCTTCCAACGATTTACTCGGCCTCCTCTGACGCACATCTCGGATTTGCCGTGGACGCCAAAATAAATTAGTTAAAATTTTAAATTTTAAATATTTTTTTCGCGGGCATTACATTTTCTATTTTCAATGAGTCATTCAAATTTTGTAGATCTATATTTTTCTTTTATAAGGAATTTTTATTATTTTCTAGAAGTTCAACCTTCATTCTTGACTCATTACAAGAAAGCAAAAGATCATCATTATCTTGTTCTAGCATTTTATTTTCCTTTTTAAGTGCCTAGAATCTTTTTCTAACACTACTAAATTCTTCATACATATGCTCAATTTCATTTTCTAATTCTACTTGTGTAAAGATATTACCACCTATAGTAATAGTGGGTACCTCATTATCCTTCATCATGAAACAAAGGTTTGCATTCTCCCTTGAGCTTTCTTCCCCACTTGAAGGTGGTGATGACTCGCTTACATCGCAAGTAGCCATTAGTGCTTTCTTCTTCATCCTTTTTCTTTTATCTCTCTTTGAGGATGATGAGGAGGTGAGCTTGGTCTTAGGACAATCGCCCTCCAAGTGTCCGGGCTTGTTGCATTGGAAGCACATGATTCTATTTTTGCCCTTCTTCTTCTTGAGAGGCTTTCCCGTTAGCTCCATAAACATCCGTCCGAGATGAATCATATCTTCGTGGTACTCGGATCCTTTATTCTCCGATGATGATGATGTCCTATCACCAAATGATGCTTTTAAGGCAATATTCTTTCCTTTGGGGGCATCTTCCTCATCGGTCATGAGGGAACCAATGAGTTCGGTGATCTTCATAGTGCCAAGATTCGTGGCCTCCATAATAGCAACCCCCTTTGGCTCCCATGCTTTGGGAAGTGATCGAAGAAACTTCCTCACTTTTTCTTATTCTTGTATGACCCTTCCAAGGTTAGTTAAAGCATTTGAAATGGGCATACATTTGATCTATGTTCTCATGAGTATGCATTTTAAAGAGTTCATAGTCATGCATAAGCAAATTTGTTTTGGACTCTTTAACTTGGGAAGTTCCCTCATGGGTAATTTCTAAAACTTGCCAAATATCAAAAACAGATTTACAACATGATATTCTATTGAACTCATTTATAGATAAACCATAATGTAATGCATTCACTGCTTTGGCAATTGAATTAAACAATTTAATCTCTTCTCGAGACCAATCATCCATGTTCTTGGAGGGTAGCTCATAATTAACATGAATAGTTCTCCAAGCATCTAATCCTAGGGATTGCCAGAAAATACCCATCCTAGTTTTTCAATAGGGATAATTGTTTCCATCAAAAAGAGGTGGTGCATGAGTTGAAAACCCTTGACCTAGTGTGATACTAGAATCCATAAGTCTAGGTTACATGGTTAGACCTATTCCGACAATCTTGCTCTCATACTATGTGTTGAGTGAATACCCACACTAGAAAGGGGGGTTGAATAGTGTTGGTTTAATTTTAACTTTAATTCAATTTTTTTAAAATCAATTTCAACTTCAACCGAAACTAAGTGCAACTAAATGATATTCATTAGCAAGTATGAAAAGCAATTATAAGCAATCAAACAAGGCAATGCAAACACAAGAGATTATAGTGGTTCGGCCAACACCGCCTACTCTACTATCTTGGCTCCCCACAATGGATTTCTAACCAACTCCTTTATAGATAATGTGTTTCCCTTTGAATACAACCGAGGACTCACTTCTCAACTCTTTGAGAATGCTTCACACCTATTCTCCTAGGCAAAACACAATTCTACAAAGGAAACCCTAAGTCATTTAACCTAGCACACCTAGCAAGCTAACAATGGAAACCTAGTTTAGTAACAAGAAAAATAACAACAAATGAGCTAATAATTAAACCACACAAGTGAGCTCCCTTGCAAAGTCTTCAAAGCCTCCAACTCGTGAAGATGTAGAGCTCGAAGTGAAGCCGGAGATGAGGCAAAAAGAATGCTTCGAGTTGATGAACGATCGTCGAAGCTTGCGCGATGAAATCCACTTGGGATGGCTCAAGAACACTCTAGGAGATCTTCAATGAATGGCCAAGAGGCTCTTAGAAGGCTGCTAAGGGGTATTTATAACCCCTCACTTGGCAGCTCCACCCAACGGGCATTTTTTTGCCCGATGGGGACTCCCGGTCACTTGTCGGTCGATCGTCGATCGACCGACTGATCAACCGCCCAAGCAACCACGGTAATCTGCCACGTTTGGGCACACTTCGGTCGACCAAATTGGCTACTGCCAATTTTTGGCTTCATTCGGTCCACCAAACCTGGGCTAAGTCTATTTCTTGGAGTTTTCTTCTTGCACGCTTCGCTTCCGGGTTCTGTTACCAAGTCTTGAGTTGGATAATATTAGAATTAGGCTTGGGATATATACCTAGAGACATGTTACATGAATTCTATTTCTAACTCTAGATTTTCTACTCGATCTATGACGGAGACATTTTTGTCGATTCTTGTTTTTCACTGAATGAACTTCCCACGCATATCGTAACCTCAACCTGAGATCAAACACTTGATGAACTCATTAGAATAAGTTTGTTATCATCAAAATCAAGATGATGACCAAGGTTGAAAACCTTAGGCCAACACATTGGTATTCACATGATTGTGGTATTCATTCCGCATTCAGTTTGCATAGGTTGGTAGGCTTCGGAGTACGGACGTGTACTCCGGCCGAATTTTGGGGTGTGATAGATGTTCTTTAATAATAATATTATGTGGTTTCTTCTTTCATGGAATACAAAATTTGCTATTATGTGCATAACACTCATGTTATCAGAGTATAAAGTCATTGGATTCTTCACCACAATATTGATTTCATTCAACAATCTGATGACCGAAATTATCTCAGCAGTTGCACCAAACAAAGCTCTTGATCCACTTTCTGCACTTGACCTACAAAGTGTGCTTTGTTTTTTGCACTTCCAGATAACTAATGTTGTAGCAAACTTCACCAAATAACCAAATACTGATATGCAAGTCATTCCACAACTTCCCCAATTAGCATCACTATATCCTGTCACCGAATAAGGATTATCTATAGGGTAAAAGAGGCCCAAACCATGTTCATTTTTCAAATATTTTAATATCCTTATTGCTGCCATGAAATGTAATTCCCGCAAAATTTATTAAATTTTGTGTATTGCCTTCAGCGGGATGAGCGCGACGCATAACGACGCGTGCAGAGTTAATCACAGTTGGGTGCGAATTGAGGTGAGACCCTTGCTCAATCTAAATTACTTAAATTAATATTAATATTGTGTCAAATCCGAGTTAGGCTTGAGCCGAGTACGAGGGTGCGATCGAAGCTCGAATCCGACTCGTTTTGAGCAAGTTCGATCGAGTTAAGTGATGAGGGGCAAATTGGTAATTTGTGCAAAAAATAAATAATTAGAGTCACCTGAGGCGTACAGCTCCAAGGAAGAGACGCATGCTACCCAAGGAGATGAGAGGGCGAGGGATGATCCAGATAAGAAATCGGCCGGAGATCGGAGCCTTGCCGGATAGGATTCGACGTGGGACTTCTTCATCATCTTCCTTGTCCTTAATCCAATTCTAGGTTAATTTTGGATATGTGTTAGTGCAAATTTCTGAACCTGGGTGCAGTAGTTTTCTTTGGATAGGAAAGAAATAAATGAGTGGAAATTTATCTATACATATAATATTGTTTATTGCGGAAATTTCCGGCTGTAGTGTACGGTGTTAAGGCTGAAATTTTATATGAAACGATGCTGAAATTACCAAGTTATGTGATGCTGAAATTGATATATATAAATGTGCAAAAATTTCATTGAATTGGGATGCTGAAATCATTTCCTATGTATGCTGAATATGGTAGTTCAAAGATAGAATGTTTTTCCATATTCTAGAAATTCATGATGATTTCCTGAAAATCTATTAAGTACATGCTGAGATTGATTTTGTTGTTGGGATTCGAGTTTGCTGTGTAAAATATTGATGTAACCTATTGATCTTCCTGTAAGCTAGGGTTTAGGAATCTAGAAATTATTTTAATGACCTGAACAGTAGAGGCTTCTTGAAGAGAAAGGCTCCAAAGAACTCCTCCTCCTATCCATTGGTATCCATTGAAGAAAATTATTTTCGCGAACCCAAATTGAAGGTGTTCTCTTCTTGGGTGTGCCGCATTAATCTTCATCTTCTTGGAGGAGTCCAAGAGAACAACAAGGTATCTTCACCTCTTCACTTTCGTTACGGTGTTTTCTCATCCTCACTCCTTCCCTCGTTGGTGTTTGGTTCTTGGTGGTAGGGCAGACCTTGCCTTGGTGGATTTAGAGATTGAGAAAGTTTCTCCGTTGAGCCACAACGAGCCCTATTATTGCGAGGTGCTTGGTGTGGACTATCGTTGGTGGAAGTGCACATGTGAGTCTCAAGATGGGGACAGGATCAGCTATACCAACCGCGGTTTGAGGTATATATTCTCCATCTTCTCCGATGTTGAATTCTTTAATATTGCTAAAGTAGATCGCTATTTTTGGGATAGTTTGATTTTTTTAAATTGCTATTTCCGCTTCATTTTTGAATCCCATCACAACAGTGGTATTAGAGCCACCTTTAGCAAATTTTTGGAATTTTTTATTTTGTGTTTTGTTCACGTTTACGAACCATTCGCTCCCTAAACGTTATGCTGTCCGATTTTGGTTTTCAAGGGTTTTTGAGTCATTTTCTTGGCTCCACGGTTCATGTGATGAATCAAGGTGGAATCCTACTATCCATATTGATTTTGGAAAGAATTTAAACAAAAAAATTATATGGGTTCATGGTTGAATAGACCCGAGAACAAAAAAATTCAAGATGTGTTGTTTGAACCGTTTTGGGTGGAAACGTGATCGGATTTGTGCGATTTTGGATTCTATTTTTTCCTTTCTTTTTCATATATGATGTGATACATGAAAAGATGATTATGGATGAGCCCAATGTGGATGTGACTGTGTGTAAAATGTGGTTGTGTTGATTGCATGTAAATTTATAAAATTCCAGCATTGTAAATTTTAAATAGTGCTTGCGTACCCCTACCTCCCAATTGAGAATTCTGATTGTAATCCTCTACACCCTCTCATTAAACCTTTGCCCAAGGATTTTTTGGGGTCTTCTTCTTTTAGTTTTGTAAAATTAGAAGTTTAGGGGCAGATTCACAACGAGCACACTTGCTGCTATGTTTTGGTGCGCGCACGGAGAGGAGGTGTTCGGTGCCTTGTGGATGACGGCTTGAACCCCGGGAAGGCACTGATGGAACTGGCAACCTAGAAGGTGATTTTGAGCAGCGCCTTGGCGAGACAGAGCTCCCAAAAAACCCTAGGATGATGGCCTTGGTTCACCCAGCGGCTCGGGTGGAACCCTTAGAACATCCACAATCATCCTTATTTACTTTATGATTTTATTTATTGCTTTTGCTTCAATTATTGATAGCTTAGATAATTATAATTGCATGAAGAAACCCTCCAATAATATTGAGTCCGAATAGCTAAGATATTAAGGATATCGGTCACGCCTTCCATCGTTATGAGGGACAAGTGTGTCTATTGTCACAACGGGTTTGTTGTGCACACACAAGGCCATTTGAGCTAATAGACACGTTGCTCCTCATATGGCACATATCCCTTTTGTGTCTCTGCTACCGGCTTGAACATGACTTACCTTGTTGAGCTACATGCAAGGAAGTATATCAATGAGGGCTTGCCACTTCCAAACCGGAGGATATTATGGAATCGCGAAAATTAGTGGGATACATGATTAATTAAAAGACCTCAATAAACATGCATGTAAAATATCTGCTCATTCAAGTCTTTATTTTATTTGTAGCATATCATGTCACCTTTACTATCGTTAGATTGCTTCATCGATTAAAATAAACTAACTAGACCAAATTACGTCGATTGGATGCGAAATTTGAGGATCATCCTCATTTATGAGAATTTGTCTCACATTATTGATGCTCCGGGACCGATATCACCCCTTGGGTAAGGCGATTACAGCGAATAAGAGAGAACAGCTTATGAGAAGCTGCAAGAAATTTGGAGTGAAGATAACACCACTGTTCAATACACAATGCTGGCATCCATGTCTAATGAGTTGCAAAAGTAGTATGAACATTTGGATACCGAAGCTATCCACGATCACCTCAAGTTGTTTTTATGGTGAGCATATGAGGACAGCTAGGTACAAGCTATCTAAACAACTCTTCCGTCCAAAATGGAGGGTAACACTCTTGACCAGGTGCAAATGTTGAGGCATACCCTAAAAAGTGTTTTGGATATCAAGTTCTCCAAACTGAACAAAAGAAGTTTTGTTATCACTGTTTGAGAAAAGGAGTTTGTCGAGGAAACTGAGAGTGGAAGATATTTTGAACTTGGTAAAGTTCAGCAACGACGGATAAAATCGCAACAACTAGTGGAAAGTTAACAGGTTAAACCAATCCATGTAATTATTACTTCCCAACACGTACTCTTCTACAATACTACGTAGACTGCCAGAGTGATGATATCTAGCCATAGATTATGACCTAGATTCAGGCATTCCGCGATCTCTTAATGGTCAAATGTCTTGACACTATGCGGTGGCATTATGCAAATCCAAACTGGACACAAACCAAGTACGAACTTTGGTTGACCGGCTTAAAAAGAATAACTCCTATCGGGTGCAGGTGGATCTTTAGGAAAGATCTGAGCAGTTGGCAAGGTGTGGACCTATAAGACCAAACTAGCTGTGAATGAGATCAAACCCAGACAATAGGTTGTCTGCAATAAAACATTCTCACTAGTTCCAATGCTCGAGTCCATCAGGATATTTCTAGCAATCAGTGCGTACTATGAATACGAGATCTGGCTAGAGGGTGTCTAAACTGTGTTCTTCCATTATAAAGAAGTCTATATGATATAGCCAGAGGAGTTTGTATCCTCGGTTGGATTGAGTAAGGTATGCGAGGTTGGACCGAGTAAGGTATGTGAGCTGCAGAGGTCCATTTATGGACTATAGCTAGTATCAAAGAGTTGAAACATCTATTTGGATGAGATAGTCAAAAGGGTTTTGATTTTATCAAAAATGTGGATGAACCTTGTGTAGACAATGTGTTTAGTGGGAGTGTAGTCATATTGAATGACATACATGTGGGAAAAGCGTTCTCATGTTCCAATTATTTCCCATATTGATTCTCTATGGTACATTTGGGAAAAGCCTGCTATATGCTTGACATTAGGATCTATGTGGATAGGTTTGAAAAGGATACCTGGTTACCCCAGCCCATGTATGTTGATACAGTGCTGAAAGAGTTTTAGCATCAAAGGCAGTAAAAGAGGTTACTTGTCTAATTGCATTAGTCTTTCTAAGATGATGTCTGCTAAGACACCTGAGGAGAGAGAAAAGATGAGACATATCTATTATGCTTCGACAGTGGGATCCATCATACGATGCTTTGCACTTAGCTTGTTATTGCTTATACCTTAGAGGTATCTAGTAGATTTCGAGCAAAACCATGGAGAATAACATTGAAAAGCAATGGAGAACTCTCTCAAGTACTTAAGAAGGATGAGAGACATTTTATACGACAATGAAACCATATGATGGTATAAGGATACCTTTAATGGTGGTGCAATAAGAATGAAAGTGTTCCTAGCTGGGTATCATAACCGGTAAGGTGACTAAGGCTTTATGCTTTGCTACTTACTCTGCTGCTTATGATAGCATCGGATAAAGGAGTTTTTCATTCAGTGGGAGTTGTTCCTGAGGTTGCCAGTTCCGCAACGGTATTGTGTGACAATACTAGGAGTGTTGCTCAAAGTTAAGGAACTAAGATCCCATGAAGATCATTGCTTTTCTTAAAAGGTGGTATCACCTCATCGTTGGAAAGAGGTGATGACTGAAAGACATTAATGTAGATTAAACTTATTACCACGACAGCAGATTCGATCGCCACTGAAATTTGGTATACAGATACTAGGATGATTGGCTAAAGTGCATGTGGGAGATTCAGAGGAATAGTGCCCTTGATCCAATCACATGTCGATGTGTTTAGGGACTATTCAAGGGTAATCAACTTAATGAGGCAACTTTTTGATCATATGTTGCATCTTTATTCATAAGTATTGTGATGAACCCCGTGATGAGATTATGCCAGTGAGACTTGGAATCCAGATGCCCATGTTCTAAATGTTTCTAGCCATAGGATCACCAATTAGGGGATCGGTGATTTCGGATAAATAGTACACTTGGTACATGCCCTACACGATAGGGGTAGCTGATCTCACAGTTACCTATGAGCTGTCCTTAATGTAGTGCAAGTGCTCATTAGGGAATGATTTCACTTAACAAACTTGCACGAGGAACACAAAATGGAATCCATACATGAGTTTCAATAGGATGTTCCTCGTGTGATAGTAGGTGCAAGCAGTCCTTGGACCTAAGGTTGTCATGGTTACCTCGTGAGTGATGACCCATTGCTTTGGTTCTATCCCTACGTGGCCCTAAGTGTCACGACCACACTAAAGGAGTTTCTCAGTAACCCTAAATTGTAGGGATTGGCACATGATAATAATTTATGTAGTTGATTAAATTTAATTATGAATTAATTATTTAATCAACTACTTGACCGAGAATGTATTTAATTATGAACTTAATATAATTTGATTTTGAATCAAATATACATGGTAGGAAAATTAGTTTCTAACCATCAGCCTGACTAATTAATTGGGGATTAATTTATTTGGATAAATCATAATTAATAAGAATTTGATTTATGGAGATAACTCATAAAATTAATAGATATATGATTTATGAGGATAAATCATAATTCTATTAATTAATAGAAAATCGAATTATTTAGATAAACCTCTTTCGTATTGTTTAGGGGAGCGGTTTATTTAGTTAATTATCATTCTTGTTTATAGGCTCTTAATTTATGAAGATAAATTAAAGTTTATATTTAATTAGATTTAATTAATTTGTAATTAATTATAAAGCCAATAAAATATAAATTATGTTTTGAGGCAAATCCCATACTCTTGTAGTCCCCCCCCTTCTATATATAGTGGTCGAACACCCAATAGGGAGGGGTTGGTTAATTAGTTCTTCATCTCCTTGGAGAAGATTAAGGACTTCATTCTTTAGAGGCTTCTTGAAGAGAAAGGCTCCAAATAACTCCTCCTCCTCTCCATTGGGGGCCGACCATCTACATCTTCCTTCCCAGGTTTTTGTGAAGCCAAATTGAGGGTGTTCTCTTCTTGGGTGTGCCACAGTCTTCATTTTCTTGGAGGATTTCAAGAGGATAACGAGATATCTTTACCTCTTCTCTTTTATTTCGGTATTTTGTCATCCTCTCTCCTTCCCTCTTTGGTGCCCGGTTCTTGGTGGAAGGGCTGACATTGCCTTGGTGGATTTTGGGATTGAGAAAGCTTCTCCGTTGAGACAAAATGGGCCCCGGTGTTCGCTGCCCCTATTGTTGCGAGGTACTTGATTGTAATATCCTAGATATTAAATCTAATTTTCATTTATTGTGTGTGTGTGCCATCTTAGCGGACTAGTTCGAGGTCGAGCCGAGTCAACTCATGGTTCGGTGCGAGCTTGCGAGCTCGGATAAGTAGAAATATGTCTTATAGAAATTTTTGCTTACGTAGATAATTTTTTTTAATTTTGTATGCATGATTGTTTAATTATGTCGTATATGGATGTGTATGTGTTGGGTGTTTACGTGGAGCTTGGGATTAATTTAGGTTTAATTAAGCTTAGTGGATTAGCGGGTCGAGAAGTTAGTGAGTAAAGGATCCGGGTTGAGGCGGATGCGGATTGAAAGAGGTGGGAAGAGTTATAAATCCCCCCTTAGGGCTTGCGGCTCGCTATTGGAGCCGCGCAAGCTAATTGAGGAAAAGAGAGGAGCCACCAACCGCCCCTCCCTTCCTCTCTCTTGGAGCCGCCAAGCCTAGCCGCCTGGAGCCAGCCACTGAGTTCTTCCCTTCTCCTTCCTTTCCTCCTTCCTTCCCTTTGGAGCCGAGCCAAGAGGAGCCGCCGAGCCAGCCCCTCTTTTCCCTCTCTTCCTCTTTCTTCAAGCCAACGGCTTGAGGAGGAGCCGTCACCCCCTCTTCCCCTTCTTAAGTCGAGCCGCCATCTTTTGAAGCCAATTTCGAGGGCCGTCATCCGGGATTTCTCCTCTCATCATCCTTCCTATTCGGGTGAGTGGTTTTACCCCTCTTTCTCAGGTTTCTTCGAGTTCTTCAAGCCATTCTTGAAGGCTATGTTGATTTTGATTTTTTTTCGACGATCTCATGAATTCTCATCGTTCTTTTTGTGTGTCATGTTTGAGGAGGCCCTAAGCCCTCCCCTATGGGGCTCGGCAACCCTAGGGTTACCCTAGAGGTGCTCGGCCAAGGTGGAGAGAAGAGGTGCCCTCCAAGTGTTCGGTGAAATGCCTATGTGAGGGGTTAGGTATTCTTGGCTTCTATAAATCAATTTGTTCTTCAATCTTGTAAATGTAAATGCATGCTAGTTATTAAAATTTTAATTTTTGGAAAATATATCATGTGTTTCTTGGATTGGTTTGAATTTGAAGGCATGAGGTTCTTGAATCTAAATTCTTGATATGAGTGCTTGATCTTAAAGGTTGATTCTTGATTATAGATAATTGTAGTACTTGATAATATTGTTAAACAAATATGATTTTTGTGAGATTTATCCCAATGCTATAATTCTGATATGTTGGTGAATTAACGATTTAATATCTGTAAATTTTTGGATTTATTTTCATGCTATGCTGAAAATTTAATGTTGCTGGAATTTCATGGTGAGATGATGAATCTGTGCTGTTTTTGAATTGCTTGTTGTGGTGTCTGTAATTTACTGAGCATAGTCGTGTAACCTATCGTTTTGATCAGAAAATATAGTTTGGAAACATAGGTCACATTCTGGAGACGGTATTCAGGTTAGATACATAAATTTCGGGCATAACAATAAGCTAAAATAAAACCCTAAAACAAAACCCTAATCTTGGTGATTTAAATTTTAATTGCATCATTAAAAATGGGCAAAGGGGTAGTATAATCTGTTATGAACCAAGAAGTAAAGTTTATGCATGAAATAAAATCACACAGGTGTATGACATTACGGATCTCGGAGTTGGGGTCGCGTATGGGAGTGTTGAGACGCTTTCCAATAAGGACACCCCTAAGATACCGTAGGAGAGACTTGACTTAGGTCATGTTGTGCCATGTCTTTATGAATGGCGGAGAGGCTCATTGAGGAGCCGGATTGCGAGCTAGGCCTGGGAGGTTGGATGGCTAATTCCCAACCTATGGAACAAATTCGGATGAGTCAAACCCGATTGTTCTGGTTTGGCCTAGTGGGATAAGTTTGGAGGGCCTACCCGATTATCCCTGAGGTGGTTTTAAGGAATAAGTTCGGAGGGCCTATCCGATTATTCATTTGTTATCTTAAAGGGGTAAGTTCTGAGGGCCTACCCGATTACTCCTGTGATATCAAAAAGGGGCAAGTTCGGATTGGCGAATCCCGATTGTCCCTTCGCGTCTCATGGAGCAAGTTCGGAGGGCTTTCCCGATTGCTCTCGAGTTTCTTATACTAGGATAAGTTCGGAGGGCCTTCCCGATTATCCGAGTATGTGTTGTTGCCTTAGGGCATGGTAGGCTTAGGCTTGCTGATCTTCACCGTTTGAGTGTTGGCTGCTTTCGGGCAGGTGGTGGCCAAATGGCCTATTAGCTGGTCACTTTCTTGTGACCTTTTCCTGCTTGAGTCAGGAGATTTACTTTATGCATCCTATTTATGATTGTATTTGTGTGGGTTGGTAGAACTACTCACTGAGTTCTTTTGAACTCACCCGTTGTCGTTGTTTTGTTTTGCAGAGCCTAACCGGTGAGGTGGGCAGGAGCACTTGGCGCAGCTAGAGGGCAGAGGAGCTACATTGATCTCAAAGCAGTCCTAGTTTAGGGTCGTAGTCGAGTTTTGGTAGTTAGTCGTGCACTTATTTTTCTGTGTTTTGGAGTTGTAGTCCCTTTGGGGACATTTATGTCTTTATTTTAGATTTCATTGTAATTGAACAATTGAACTTGTTTTGTTATTTTCGCACCTTATTATTTTGCGAAAATTACTTATAATGATCTCTGGTTTGGTTTTTCATTTGAAATAAAACTCGTTATTTCTTTTCCGCTATGTTTTGTTGTTCAGTTTGTATGTGCAAGGTTTAGCCTGCGGGATATAGGCATGTATACCCTGGCCGGTCCTAAGTTGGGGCGTGACATTGGTGTGGAATATTGTTGGAGGACGTGCACGTGTGTGTCTCAAGTAGGATCAGCCATACCAATCGTGGTTTGAGGTATATCATCTCCTTCTGCTCCGATGTTGAATTCCTTATTATTGCTAAAGTAGATCGTTGTTTTCGGGATGGTTTGAATTTTCCGTTGCGTTTTCAATCCCACCCAAACAAGAGGGGGGGTGAATAGTGTGTTAGATAAACTTTTCGCCTAATTTTGATTTTATCGAATTCAATCGTTTCTTATATGTCACACCCCAACTGAGGGTAGTGTGACCGGCCAAGGCCTACATCCTACCCTTTAGCCTACTGTCTACACTGACATAAAGAAACCAGAACATGTCGACAAAAGAAATCTCAACACAAGCTTTATTAAAAGTTTTCAAAGTTCAAAATTTTATGTTTTAAAACAAAAGAAGAAAACCAACATCAGAACAACTGAACGTCTCAAGAATCAAAGTTTTACAAACTTTTTCCAAAATACAACTGTTAGTGCAGAAGAAAAAACAACTACTAGAAACACTAGACTATGACTCATGGACGCCGCTACGAGATATGGCAACACCTCCCGCCCACCAGCTGCACAATGTCGACAGGTCACAATCACTGCTCATGCTCTGCAAAAACAAAGAAACAAACAATGAGTCCACTTGGGACTCAGTGAGCGGTTCTAGCGAACCTCCACATAATCCTCAGTTAATCATACATGACATATAAGGCAACATAATGTATATTCAGGAAGGTAATCTACTTTTAATGTGACTACTAACCCCATGGGTCATTCTGTATAAACCGAATATGTGAAAATCTGCCGTCTCGGCCTATCAATGTCCGAACCTCCGGCATCCAGCCCTTCGGCCTACTTATGGTAATAAAAATCCCGGCTACAGCCGGCCCTACCATACAGGGTAGAATCATACTAGCCGTCGGCCACATCATATCAAGATGTAAACAAGCAATCCCGGGTCATCGACTAGGATGGTCCACTAGTCTCCGGACACCGTCTGGGGTAAGGATAGCTAGTCCCACCCAACTGGGGTCTGGCACCTAGCAGGCCCGCTGGTGCACCTTAAGACCGAAACACTGGCCGAGCTAAGCATTGGTCATTTCCGACCTCCACGCTTCTCGGCGGACCATCTCAAGCACATCACACAATCAATGTCCTAGGTTTCCTAAATGTTTACTAGAAGCCCTATAAGTTATATCATCTCCTAGCTAAGTTTCCATTTATGTTGAGCATCTCGCAACGTCCTACATGTTATCTAACATTATACACTACCTTGGGTGAGGAATTCCATGTACCGACCTTGGAATTCCGCCCATGAACATTTTAGGACAGGATGTGTAATCTAAAGAAAAGTAAGCATACTTTACAACATCTACTATATATAGCCACAATATTCATACATAACAACTATACACTACCTTTAGAATTAAGCTCAATAAGAAACAATTTATCTAGCATGGCAAGGTAGCAATGAATTCAATAATGCATGAGATACTAAGCATGGTAAACTAATTCATCATTTCAAAATTTAAAGATTTAATGAGCTAAGGATGGTCATTAAGCTAGCATTCCTACAATCTCATAAATCAATAAATTTACTTACTATGGTTGGTGTTCTTCCTAAGTATCATCATGCCTCTATAGTTTTAACATTCTAACCATGGAAGTTTCCATCTAAAGCTCACCCTTTTCCTCCCCCTAGGCTTGGCCGAGCTTTGAGCAAGGTGAACCTTGCTCGGCCATGCCTCTTAGGGTAGAAAAGGGAAAACATAATTTAGCTACGACCCAAACTCTTCATCTCCGATATATCTCAAATTCATGTGGACTGATTTTGGTAAGACCTATCCCCTTTCCCCATGATTTGGCAGCCCTAGATTGGAGAAAACGACGAGAAAACAAAATGATCCGGCAAGTATTGATACAAGAATCATGTATATACAACTACGGAAACTCGATTCGTAGGAAAATCGCGAGAAAACACAATCCTATCACCACTAAGGGTTCGGCTCCCGGCCTCCCCCATTTCTTCAAATCCAACCACTCACCTTGATTGAGGAGGATGGAAGATCGCATGACGACAACATTGAAATTTTTTTCGGCGACGGCGCAAAATCCCAAATTGACCAAAATCCCCCTCCTCCTTGCTTCTTCTCCACTCTCTCCTAGGCGCTGCCTTGTGCGATTCAAAGATGAGTCGCACTGCACAAGGATGAGGGGTTTTAATCCCTCATCAAACCTTCCTTAATGGCCCTAGACTCTTAATCATGACTCGACTAAACCTGAGCTCGACTTGGGTTCCGACTCTTCCCGCAACACGAGTCCACTTAAACTCGATTAGAGTATAAATTCATAAAAGGAAAGAGTCATTTGCCCAATTTAATTGCATACATCATTAGTCGAGTCATAACTTTTCACTCCAGGCGATCCTGAGTCTTGACTCGACTATCTCCGGGTCCGGCGCGCTGCACCAAAATAGATTTTTATATTAGGAAATTTTTCCCGGGTCTTACATTATAACTTATGCAATACACTAATTCGAATAGCAAGCGGAAGCAATAAATAAGGCAATTAAACACAACCAAGAAAGCAATGTGCGGAAATAAGTAAATATAGAAATTAAGACGCAATCATAATAGGCAATGTAAACACGGTCGATTTATTTTGGCCCCAATGCCTACTCCACTACCTAAGCACACTGCTTAGGATTTCCAAACTAGTTATACTAGATTAATTAGTTTCCTTACAAAGAGGAATTTACACATGAGAATCTCCGCTCTCAAACCGAAGGCACTTCCACACCCGAAAGTATTCCACCTTCCTACCGAGAGTGCTCTCCCACCTCAACCTAAGGACAACTCAACTAATTCTAGTCAACTACGTTTACACCGGTGGATTTAAGCCTTAACACCAAGGCAACCACCAACTCAATCAACCTAGCACTCTAGGTTTACACACTCAAGAAATACAATGAAATTAACAATAAAATGCAACACTAAATGGAGCAATAAATCAAAAAACAAATACTTAGCTCCAAAAGAAATGCCCTAGTCCTCTTGATGCCCCAAGATGATGAATTGAAGAAGCTTGAAGGCAAGATCAAGAATGTGTGGATCAAGGCTAGGGTTTCTGCAAGATTGGCTAAATGAAAGCTTAGAACGTGTAAAAGATGTCTCATATAGGCTCAAAAGTACTCATGGCTTGTATTTATAAGCCATGAAGAGAAAGCAAGCAAATAGCCATCCCAACGGGCATTTTTCTGCCCCTTGGCGCCGACCGGTCGCTGGGTCGGTCGCCGGTCGACCGACAAAGGGACCAGCCCATCGACCGGAGCCCTCTGTGCTTTCTAGGCTCCTTTCGGTCGACTAGCCTATCGACTGGCCGTACAGCACCGATACTCTACCTTTTGCACCTGTACTCTAAATTGAGTTTCAACCGGGTTCTTTCTTCGGTATGGGTTTCGAATTACGAGTTTTGTTCTTTAAGGATCTTTGCATCTTAATGAGGATTTTATAATTTATCTAGACACCTAAACTTAGACTCTATCTTCCTAATGAATCCGAGCACGTCAACCAACGTCCTTTCGATTTTTTGATTTCTTCGATATTTTCGATCGCGGACATCGATTGCTAACCGACTTGGAACTTGAAAGTATTTCTTAATGAAAATATTAGTTCAATGTTTGTTATCATCAAAACCAAGATTAACACCAAGGTTGAAAACCTTTGGCCAACAATGTTCGAACATAAGATTTTTGGATCGAGAATCTGTCACAATGCATCTATATACAAAAGGATTCACAACAAGATATTTTGTATGGAATTGTCACTGGGAGTCACGTGAAGTCGGGACGTCGAGAAATCCTGTTGTCCATACTCATGGTGAATCTTCTAGTGTCGTTGTTTCTTTTTCCAATCCACCTGATCCTTATATAATAATTATTCTAGATAGTCTTGGTCGTCGATTCCATTTAAATGATAATGTTGAGTCAGTGACTGAGATGTCAGAGCCACCAGATACTACGACAGTTCAAGTCACTGAAGAACAACTTGCGATACAAATTGAATTGCTGAATAAGGAGGCTGTAGAATTTTATGAGATGTTGAAAGCTGCCACTGAACCTTTGTATGATAATTTTCCTAAATATACAAGATTTTCGGCAATGACGCAACTCCTAAACATCAAGTCCGATTGTAATATCAGCGGGGTTGCATTTGATTGGATTACAGGCTTTTTCAATGGAATGCTACCTCTAGATAACAAGTTTGAGCCAACTTTTTATCAGCGAGGATCGTCATGACTTGTAGCGTGTTATAACAGTTATTTTGTTAATGGATATAAATTTCACACACTTGAATATTGATCTACAAAGAAGACTATGAATGTCGAGGTCTGCATCAAAGGGACAACGTATGTTGAATGTGATGTTGACTTTTACGGACTATTGGAAGAAGTCATAGAATTACAATTTTTCGAATGGAAATCAGTTGCCCTTTTTAAATGTCATTGGTTTGATACAAGCGATAGGGGCATGGGAGTTCATCCAAAGTATAAACTTTTCGAGGTCAATTACAAATCGAAATTGGCTTCAATGAGCCATTTATATTAGCATCTCAAGCTGAACAAGTATATAATAAGCAGTATCCATCTTGAAAGAAAGATAGGGCAGATTGACGTGTAATCTGTAAGACTAAAGCTAGAGGAAAAATTGACCCGGTAGCTGGAGAGAATGAGCCGACAAATGACTTCTATCCAGAAGAGGATCCTTCCGAAGTGGAGCGAGTTAGTCCAATACTCGAGGATGATAACATAGAGTTAGTTCAATTGGAAGTACAATATATTGATAATGACAATAATGAAGTTGAGGAAGGACATAATGATGATGAGAGAGAAGAAGAAGAATTTGAAGATTCCGATACAGAAGGACATGAAGAAGAGTATTACACAGATGATGATAATGATGATGACGATTAATTGTAAATGTGAAATATATCTTCAATTATTAAATCTATCTATTAATCTAATTATATTCATATTTGACTGCTATGGTTCGAGAAGTATGTGCCCAAGCAGGCATTCCTCGCAGGACTACCCCCTAACGATTGTCACCTGTCACCCATGTATCCACCGTCCCTTCGTCTACACACACCATCCCCCAGGCTTTAGCCACCGTCGACCCTTCGTCGACACCCACCGATATCCCCTCGCATGTATCCACTGTCCTTTCACTAACACCTACTATTCCCCCACCTCCGTCCACCATGCCCCCACCTTCGGCCACCATCCCCCCACCTCCGGTCACCATCTTCCCACCTGATTTGGCCACCATCCACCCACCTGATCTGACCACCATCCCTTCAGTCGATCCAAGCACATGGACATCGAGACGTAGGCCACGAGGACCTAATAGAATTCTCCCTCCGATGCCGGAGGGAGAGTCGCGTAGACTAGTTAGTGTGCGTGGAAGAAGATAAGTAGATGCATTAATTATTCCTTATAATTTATTTGTCACAAGTCACTTCAGGACTTGATATGGTCACTTGGAGTTCCTAGTGATATCCTTTGGGTTGACTAATGCGCTTGCAGCCTTTATGGATTTGATGAACCGGGTGTTAAAGGAGTACCTGGACAGATTTGTGACAGTCTTTATTGACGACATCCTGGTTTACTCCTAGAGTAGGGAGGAGCACTCCGAGCATTTGAGGATGGTCCTAGAGACCCTTCGGTAACATCGGTTGTATGCCAAGTTCTCCAAGTGTGAATTCTGGTTGGAGAGCGTAGGGTTCCTAGACCATATGGTGTCGAAAGAAGGGGTGAGAGTGGACCCCGTGAAGGTGGAGGCCGTATAGAACTAGAGGTGGACAATCACTGTGACCGAGATCCGTAGTTTCCTGGGGTTGGCTGGGTATTACATAAAATTCGGGGAAAATTTCTCTAAGATTATGGCTCCATTTACTCGCTTGACCCAGAAAAGGTCAAGTTTGTTTGGGACGACAAGTGTGAGGAGAGCTTTCAGGAGCTCAAAGATTGCTTGACGACAGCGCTAGTGTTGGCCGTACCCTCAGGTTCGGGAGGGTTTGTGGTTTACTGTGATGCCTCTCGGGTCGGCATGGGCTATGTTCTAATGCAGTATAGCAAGGTGATAGCTTATGTGTCTCTTCACTTGAGGTTCATGAGAAGAAATACCTGACGCATGACCTAGAGCTGGCAACATTGGTTTTTGCTTTGAAGCTGTGGCGCCATTACATTTGTACGGCAAGGCCTGTGAGATGTACACTGATCACAAGAGCCTCCAGTATTTGCTTACCCAGAAGGAACTGAACCTAAGGCAGAGATGGTGGCTTGAGCTCCTGAAGGACTATGACTACACCATCATGTACCATCCCAGAAGGCAAATGTGGTGGCAAATGCTTGAGCGAAAAATCCTTGGGCAGTTTGGCCCACTTGGCGGTCAGGAAGAGACCGCTAGCTCGAGATTTGGCCCTGTGCTTAGATGGCGAGACAATTCTGACCGTATCAGATTCAGAGGCTTTGTTGGCACACCTGCGAGTACAGTCCACTCTGGTAGATATATTGCGGACCTCGTAGGATCAGGACTCCTTTTGTTCCTTGACTAAGGATCTGCTAGTCAGAAGAGGCGACGTTGATGATGGCTACAGAATTGACTCTGAGGGTGTCTTGAGATTCAGAGATCGGATTGTGGTGCCTGACATGGCGGAGGTTCGTAGACATGTAATAGAGATGGGCCACCGTTCCACTTACACGATGCATCCAGGGGCCACCAAGATGTACCAAGATCTGAGGCAACATTACTAGTGGAAAGGGATGAAAAGAGAGGTATCCGAGTTTGTGTCTAAGTGTTTGTTCTGCCAATAGGTAATGGCCGAACACTTGAAGCCAGCATGGTTGCTTCAGAACTTGGAGGTGCCCGAGTAGAAATGAGAGAAGATCACCATGGACTTTATGATCGGGCTACTAAGGTCTAGAGGGTGCAGCGACTCTATTTGGGTCGTAGTCGATCGGATGACTAAGATCGCACACTTTATACCGATCAAGATGACCTTTTCAGTTGAGCAGTACGCTAGATTGTTTCTAGACCAGATTGTGGCATATAATGGTATTCCTGTTATGATAATCTCGGGTCGGGGTACCCAATTCACAACTCAGTTTTGGCATTCTTTCCAGGAGGCCTTGGGTACTCAGGTGCAGTTCAGCACCGCGTTCCATCCGCAGACTAACGGGCAGTCAGAGAGGACAATCGTAACTTTAGAGGATATTATGAGAGCATGTGTTCTAGACTTAGATGGCGGTTGGGAGAAACACCTACCGATGTTTGAGTTTGCATACAATAATAGCTACCAGAGTAGCATTGGTATGGCTCCTTTCGAGGCCCTATATGGGTTAAGGTGTAGGTCGCCAGTGGGGTGGTTTGAGGCAAGAGAGTCACTCATGGTGGGTCCTGATCTGGTTGAGGAGGCGGTTGAGAAGTTGAAATTGATCAAGGATAGACTGTTGGTGGCTCAGAGTCGTCAGAAGATGTATGCGGATGAAAAGGCTAGAGAGGTGGAGTTTGCTGAGGGTGATATGGTATTCCTAAGGGGGGAAGCTTGTAATACCCGAGATTTCTAATATAAAAATGTTATTTGGTTCAACGATCCGGTTCGGGGACTAGCCGGGTTGAATCCCGAGATGGCCGCGAGTAGAAGGTATAATTTAATTTGTTGGATATGTATTTAATGCTTTTATATTTTATAAGTTGAATTGAACATCAAACCGAGTTGGAACAGGGTTCGCGGGATGAGTTGGGGCTCAATTCGGGCTCAAGTTGAGTCGAGTAGAGGATTAAGTGAGTAATAATAATAATAATAATAATAATAATAATAATAATAATAATAATAATAATAATAATAATAATAATAATAATAATAATAATAATAATAATAATAATAATAATAATAATAATAATAATAATAATATAAAAAGGGCCCCATCAGAGGGTGAGAGCAGAGAGAGGTGATCAAAGGGGGGGGGGAGTTTGTGGTCGTCGCCGAAAGTCGTAACTTCGTCGATCTTCTTTCCCTTCTTTACTTGTCGGTTCTTCTTGTGATCTATGGTGCATTGATTTTTACGTGTCGTATTCATCATGTTAGGGTGCCGGCCGAATCAAGGAAAAGGGAAAAGGTCATGCCAAAAATTTCCCTAAATTCCTTGAAACGTAGAAGCTTGTAGATTTGAAATTCTTGTATACTAATTTAGGATAGAGATTAAGGAGAAATTAATTCTTCATTGAAACACATTTTCCTTCACCCTTAAGGGTTTGGCCGAATAGGGTAAACCCATGTTTAGGGTTTCGGCTGAGTAGGGATTGGGGTTTTAGGTGGAGAAAAATATAATTCCTAAGTCATCTCCATGATAGAGGAACGCTATACGAATAACTTGGATTTTACCTTGCTTATAGAATATTTTTATTGCAAGGAACATTTATTTCTAGGTTCCTACATTTCTCATTATGTTGCTGAAATTAAACTTTCATATGCTGAAATTAAATATTTGAATGCAGGAATTCAATATTTAATTGCTGTGATTATGTAGGAAATTGTGGTGATATAATTGTTGAATTCTTCTATTTCTTGTATGCTGTGATTTATTAATTATTGTAAATATTATGTCAATGATATGCTAAATATTGAGGAGCATGTGTGGTATATGACATGAAACTAGGTGGAGGAAAAATTAGATACGATTGTTTAGCATCCCATACATGATCGGGAGACGTGGAACTCCTCTAGTAAAAGACGTAAATTACTAGGAGTTAAATGTGATAAAATTTGAACATAGAGACATTAGGTGTTCGCACCTAGGAAGGGTAACACTGAACTGTCAACCTGATAGGGTCCGTGGTAGGGCCCGATACGTGCGGAAGCCCGGGAGATGTTTAGAAACTAGTGTAATACATTGTATGTGTATTGTGTTTAAGATGGTCGGGCTGAGGGATGTTTTTAGCCGGTACGGCTATTACCCGACTCAGTGGGTGGATTTAGGATATTGAGATTGCACCAGTGGGCCACGCTAGGTGTTAGACCAGAGTGGCAGGGGTCTTGAGATTCTGTCAGTGGGCCACGCTGATGGTATTCTAGAAACTAGCTGATCATCCTAGTTGACGAACACGGTGATTGAATCGCTAAATGTGGAATTTATGTAAGAATATAACTTGTTGTGGTTAGTATAGATACTTGTATGTTTGTGTGGGCCGATATGGTCGAGTATTATACAGGATGAAGGCCGGGAACAACAGAAACTATTTATGCGGGTTAAGGACCATAGTGGACGAGTGGTACATATTGTGCAAAGCCATAATTGGATGGTATATTTACTCGCAGGGTATGACCAATTGGACGGTTATTGCGATACGACCAGTATAATTTTTATGGACATGTTTTATTGCTACATATGATATAATACTAGGGATTTAAGTGGAGGTTTGAAAGAACCACTCACTAAGTCTCTAGTGGATTCATGGTTTTATTTATTTTTGTTTTGCAGAGACTAGCCAGTGAGGTACAACTTGATGGCGTGGCGTGGCTGGAGGGCAGGTGGTGTCGCAGATCTCGTAACAAGCATTTATATAGTCCTAGTCGTGTAGAGAGTTTTAGTTCATGCACTGAGTCGTGGTCTTTGATCCTTTGAGTTGTAAAACTTGTTTTCAAACATTTATAAAAGTTTAGTAGATTTCATTTATATTTTCTATGTTAGTCTAGTCGCATATTGTTATTATGTTGATGAGTGCATGTGGTAGACTTCGGGGTACAGACACCTACCCCGGTCGGTCACGCGATCCTGAGTTGGGTCGTGACAATAAATATGGCAAGCATACAATTAGAATTTAATTACTGCAATTAGAATTTAATTCATAGCATTCCAAAAATAGGGCAACTCAACAACTTAATTACAACATTTATCAAATAATTTTCAACAATTAAATATGCAATTTCTGCACTTAAATAAATGAATTCAGCATCCTTAATAAAATTCCAGCAATTACTCAAATGACGTAGAAACCAATTCAAGCATGTTCTCAAGCATGGAATTAATTTACGAGTAAAATAAAATCATCTACATTCCTTATATCATGATAGCCTCGACATAAAATATATTCATCATGATAACATCAACTTAAAACATAATTACCATGGTAAACTCCCCCTTACCCATGCTCGGCCAACCCTCCCCAAACACCCTAATAGGGTACTTGGTCGGCCCCTTCTTGTCCTACCTTGCTTGCTCTTCAATTAAATAGAAAGTCTAGTCTCATAAATTATATCTAGAAATACAATTCCTAATCACTACCTTCCTTACCCTATGTGGCCGAACCCTATCATAAGGAACTTGTCCCATGGCCGGCCCTTAAGGGTTTAGGAAACTAAACTTTTAAATCTAGAATTTCTAACAAGTCTAGGATTTAGCAAAAATTTTCGCATGACCTCTCCTATTTTGGATCTATTCGGCCAGCCCCAACTCTCAAAGAAAACACCACAAAAATTTCGAGAAATCACATTATTATCAAGAAAAGATGCAAGAATCAAGAGCCACAAGATTCATCAATAAATTTCCAAGAAAACATCATCACATCAACATCAAGGATTCGGCCAAGGGGCCTTACCCTATCCTAAGGTTCAACCACTCACCGGCGAAGGAAATTGAAAAGGAAGGTAGTCCTCCACGCTCCCACATCATCGATCCGTTGGTAATAGATTACCAACGGATTTTTGAGTATTACCAACAGATTTAGTCCGTTGGTCACACCCTATTTTTTTGTAGTATACGGATGTGTACTCTGGCCGATCATGTGACCTTCGATTTGAGGCATGACATTTATGCTTGAATTTGGTTATGCTCGGGGTAGCTATCAACAGCCGCAAGATTCATCAATAAATTTCCAAGAAAACATCATCACATCAACATCAAGGGTTCGGCCAAGGGACCTTACCCTATCCTAAGGTTCAACCACTCACCGGAGAAGGAAATTAAAAAGGAAGGAAATCCTCCGCGCTCCCACATCAACGATCTGTTGGTAATAGATTACCAATGGATTTAGTCCTTTGGTCACACCCTATTTTTTTGTAGTGTACTGATGTGTACTCTGACCGGTCACGTGACCTTCAATTTGAGGCATGACATTTATGCTTGAATTTAGTTATGCTTGGGGTAGCTATCAGAGGGCCCCGGTGGGAGGCTCATTGGGCGGGTCCTATTGATCGAATTGTGGGTTGATTAAATGCAACATGACGATATGGCCGGTGTACGCCGATATGGTCAGTTGTCGAGGACACACGAGTTGGATAATTATTAATCATATGAATTATCATAAAAATTTAATATTATGAGCACATATATAAATGCTAAATATTTGTGTTTATCACATGCGTTGGCTTGGCGAGGGCTTTGTTCAAGCCACTCACTGAGTTCTTTGAAACTCAACCCTCTTTTTGTTGTTGTTTTGCAGATCTCGACTAATAGAGGTGCGGTGGTAGCGATGTGACGTGGCTGGGGTTGTAGTCTCTGGCAGTGGATCTCGGGACATGTCAAATCGTAGTCGAGCCACAGGAGCTATGTGTACATATGAGCATGTCTTGATTATAGACAAGGGTTGTAATCATATTTAACTTTCAATTGAAACATTCATTCACATTTTCATTGGTATTCACGTGACTGTGTTATTCATTCCTAATTCAGTTTGCATAGGTTTGTAGGCTTCAGAGGATGAACGTATACTCCGGCCGATCAAATGACCGAGGATTTTGGGGCGTGACAAATGTTCTTTAATAATAATATTAGGAATAATGTAAGTTACACAAAAGTAGTTAATGCTATTGTTCAAATCATACATAAAAAAAAACGGCACCAATTATGATTAAATAATATGATTAAGTTAGAAGACTAAATCTTAAAAATTCAACATGTAAATATATGCATATGAAAAATTTTAAAAAATATCTATAATAATATAATAACATATATGCTAAATTGGCAAATGTGCGTTAATCCATGTTTGAACGGTGATAATATTCCCTTATGTTATTATGTGTGCATACTTTGCTTCTAAGTCTATCATTTATTGTGTTTATACAAAAATTAGATTTCATAAATTTTAACTGAAAGCCTATAAAACACGTTCCTCGTATTAAAGGCTCGCTTTGCGTTAACACAACTATTCTATATTTATATTACTCAAATAGAAGGATAATGAGTCATTGAAAATAGAAATAATCTTTTGACTAAAACACTTGATCAACATGGATGCAAGGAGGTTTTTTCTAAGTCTATTCACTATTTTTTTCTTCTTATCTATGTCACTGATTTCATCTCCTGTAGTAGCGACTAGTGAGATCGCTCCTACATCACCAACAAATTCTGATGAGTTGATTTTACAAATATGTAAGTAATTTTTCGATTCGTATAAATATTAGATTTATTCATTATTTATTAAATAAATTATCTTTACGATATTTATGGACCGTAAATATAAGAAATAAGTTAACTACTAAATTTAAAATTTATATATCTCATCTCAATAATCATTTTTGAAACCTTGAATTGTTTTTTTCTTGCTGCCTATCACAACCGATACATCGATATCGATAGTTAATAGAGAATTGCTATTACAACTTGATTATTATTTTTTTGATAATATCTCTTGTAATGTGTCTATGTTTCAGACAATATGCTCAAAGATGTTCACATTGCTGACAGTGGAAGAGCTCAAGATAAGAAGATTGGATTTCTTCCACCATTGTACATTCCACCTCCACTATATTGTCATGGTCGTCTATGTTATCATCATTGATAATTTGACAATTGTATTCAATCATTAAGTTTGTACGTTCAACACAATAAATAAAACAAATTAATAATAAATTTAAATCATTAGCAAAATACAAAATTTTGATAATCATAATACCTATAACTAATTACTTAATACGTTTGAAAAACTATCAAAAATTGGAGATGCACCCAATGCAAAACCTTTACATTTTAAAGGATGGACCATTGAATTCAATGGTGTGTACATTTAAACTGGTTCCATTGAATTAAAGGAGGAACCATTGATTTTGGTTGGATATATAAATTGGTTCCACAATTCTTTCATGGAATACATAATTTGCTGTATAAAGGCACTAGATTCTTCACCACAATACTGATTTCATTCTACAATCTGGTGACCCAAATTATCTCAGCAGTTGCCTCAGATAAAGCTCTTGATTCACTTTCTGCACTTGACCTACTAACTGTGCTTTATTTTTTGCATTTCCAGATAACTAATATTGCACCAAACTTCACCAAATACTGATCTGCAAGTCATTCCACAACTTCCCCAGTCAGCATCACTATATCCTGTCACCAAATAAGGATTATCTACAGGGTAAAAGAGGCCCAAATCAGGTTCCTTTTTCAAATATTTTAATATCCTTATTGCTGCCATGAAATGTAATACCCGTGAAATTTATTAAATTTTGTGTATTGGCTTCAGCGGGATGAGCGCGATGCATAACGACGCGTGCATAGTTAATCGCAGTTGGGCGTGAATTGAGGTGAGACCCTCGCTCAACCTAAATAACTTAAATTAGAATTAAATTTGTGTCAAGTTCGAGTTGGGCTCGAGCCGAGTCCGAGAGTGCAATCAGAGATCGAATCCAACTCGTTTTGAGAAAGTTGGGTCAAGTTAAGTGATGAGGGGCAAATTGATAATTTGTGCAAAAAATAATAATTAGAGTCACTTGAGCCGTACGGCTCCAAGGAAGAGCGACACGCTACCCAATGAGGCAAGAGGGAGAGGGTTGATCCGGAGAAGAAATCGGCCGGAGATCGGAGCCTTGCAGGATTGGATTCGACGCAGTTCTTCTTCATCGTCTTCCTTGTCCTTATCCCAATCCTAGGTGAGTAGTTTTGGGGCTAATTTTCATTGGGATTAATGGATTTTGTAGAGAAGAAGATTCTGGGTTTTTCTTTGAAATTTGTTGTTTCGATCAGTTTTGATTCGGTAATCATGATTCAATAATCTCTACCTGTTGAGTCCTTTGGTGTATGTTCTTGTGAAGTGAGGACCGATTTGTGGAGAATATAATATCCACACAAGTGTTTCTTTAAAATGTTGACTTCTTTGGTTCTACGAACGTGTACGGAACCACATGTACATCATAGATTTACTGCAATAGCAACAAATCTTACTAAGTGCTTATGTGTTAGTGCAAATTTCTGAACCTGGGTGCAGTAGTTTTCTATGGACACGAAAGAAATAAATGAGTGGAAATTTATCTATACATATAATCTTGTTTATAGCAGAAATTTCCGGCTGTACTGTAGGGTGTTAAGGCTGAAATTTTATATGTTACGATGCTGAAATTACCTAGTTAAGTGATGCTGAAATTGATGTATATAAATGTGCAGAAATTTTATTGAATTGAGATGTATATGTATGCTGAATATGGTAGTTCAAACACTACAACACAATTAGGCTATAGAAACACATAATTAGAGACTAATTAGAGTTTTTGTTTCTAATTCTTCCCATTAGAAACTAATAAAGAATATGTCTCAATAGTTAATTTTATTTGTCTTTAATTCTTCACTTTTAGATGTTAATTGTTAATTAGTCCCTTTATGATATGTATTATTTGCCTCTATTGTATTGAATAAAAATATTTTTTATATTTAAATTTAAATAATAATAATAATAATATTTAAACGTAATATTTAACTTAAATGATAAATTTACCATTACAATAAATTTAACATAATATTTCACATAATTTTAATTTTAATTTTTAAATCATAAATTTAACTTAAATAATAAATTTATCTATAAATTTTTTACTTTTGATTAGTTAAATATTATGTCTCTTATTATTTCCATTACATATTAATAATATATAGATAGTCAACACTTGTCCTAGTTAATATTAATGTCACTTTAACTTTAAATGAGGCAATCTTACCCTAACTTTATTTCAATTACATATTAACTGGCAAGTATCAATCTTACCCTAACTTTATTACCCTAACTTTACACGTGGCAAGTATAAATCTCTAATTTATAATCAATTTATTGCCGCTGGTTCTCTCTATTGCCACTATGTTAGGTTATTTTTCAAAAAAAATACCCTGTTCCCTGATCTCTCCCTCATTTACACTTAAAACTTAAACACAGCGAATGAAGTAATTTATGATACTTGTGTTCATTCAACAAATTAGAATTGTGTTGTTCATTCAACAAATTAGAATGCAACACCTTCATAAGATGACCAACTTATAACAATATATATCAGGTTCATGTAACTTCTACAACTCCTGTAACATCTACAAGTCCTACCGATTCACCACGAGCTGATCACCAATGCCAACTTCACTCGGTATGGTACAATTTTTAATTGTTTGTATAAGTGTTTGAAAATTATTAAATGTAAAGCTACTAATTCATTTCATGCAGGAACAAATCTTGAATGAGGAGAACAACAATTTGAGTGCCTATGTGGATCATGTAAATAGTTTAGGTAGTGATTGTTTTTTCATTATAATTTTATTATCAGTTATGAAAAGTTAAGAAAGTATTATTATTATTTTCAGTTATGCAGGAACCACAATGATGATTTTGACATTTTTAATCAAGTAAGTATTATTATTATTATTCTTACTATAAATGCACTTATAATACATTTTTAATTTTTTTTACCATTGTTACTTTATTTAGTTGGATGAGGGAAGTCGTGCAATGATTCAGAAGCTCTTACCACAGCTGCAAGTTGGAAAATATCAAGACAACCAATCCAAGACTGTAGGATGAATTACATTGCCTTAGTCATTTTATGATTTATCTAAAATGAATCTATATGAATGTAGATAATTTTATAGTTAATTGAAGGAGTAAATGTTGTGATAGGATGAAGATACTATTTTCCTAGTTAGTCTTGTGCATCCTGGAGATCTTGCGGCAAGAGGAACATTAATCACTAAGGATCCATCAGCTACAGTGACAGGCCAATCCTTAGGAAATGGTTATTCAGCAATATTTGTGGAAGTTGCAATGAGGAACGGTGAACCCATAGTTCGGCCCTATGACAACTATAGTACAATTGGAGATGTGATTGGAAGAACTATTGCATGGCCCTCTTGTTTTGTAAGTTACATATCTTTTATATGCAACATATGGAATGTAAAACTTGATGGCTAGCTGGGGTATATACTCCTTTAGGATGATTTAATTTATTTAGTACATTTTGCAAAAGTATCTTAGACATGAAAGAATATCTTATCATTAATTACATCATAAAAATCACCTACTTTTGTTTATAACCATGGAAGGTAATTTTCTATTTCCTTATTTTAGTATAAAATTAAATGTTAGTTTATTTTCATAGGTTTTAGAATTATGATAGCTTTGTTTGGGCATAAATTTTTTTGTTAGTTTCATGGTTCATGTTAGAGTGTCCTAATCTGTAGCCTCATGGAGTACTTTTTTTTATTTCCTTATTAGTTCACTATAATAGAAAATTATAACAGAATTAGAATTATGATTTCACCTACTTTTTTTTTTGTTAGTTTCATGGTTCATGTTGATATATGTTTGAAATTAGAGTCATATCATCTTGTTGAAGTTTTTGTTTCTAGTAAAGTTTTATTTGTGGCTGATCGATGTCTCTTTCTCAACACTATAACATAATTTTTCTCCAATAGTAGACTACAATTAAAGTTTTGTTTTTGTTTCTACTTAAGATTTTGTTTCATGGCACTCCCAAAATCAGGTTATTGGTTGAAGATATGGGAAGAGAAATCAGTGAGGTATAGCAGATTATGGGGGGTGACTCTTCCGCTTTTGCATTATATAGCAGATTTAATTTCTAGAGTTCTTTTGGCATATATACTACAAAGAAGTGATTGGAGTATATATCGACAAAAGCTCTTTAAACAAAGAATATACATCAACTATATATAGCCTGGTTTCTGGCTCTTATTGATTGTGTTATCTTTCTCTTCTCAATGTCTTCTTCTATTTCTAGTTGAAGTGTTCAGGTGCTTTTTCATCGCGCAGTAGAGGAGTGAGATTGTGTTCTTCATAGCAGTAAATAACTACTTTTACTATTCTTGATGTATATTGCTAGCCATCAGTGCGTAGTATGAATACGAGATCTGGCTAGTGGGTGTCTAGACTACGTTCTTCTGTTATGAAGAACTCTACATGACATAGCCAGAGGAGTTTGTATCCTCGGTTTGACTGAGTAAGGTATGCGAGTTGCAGATGTCCATTTATTGACTACAGCTAGTATCGAAGAGTTGAAATATCTATTTTGATGAGATAGTCAAAAGGGTTTTGATTTTATCAAAAATGTGGATGAACCTTGTGTAGACAATGTGTTTAGTGGGAGTGTAGTCATATTGAATGACATACTCATGGGAAAAGCGTTCTCATGCTCCAGTTATTTCCCATATTGATTCTCTATGGTACATCTGGGAAAGGCCTCCTATATGCTTGACATTAGGATCTATGTGGATAGGTTTGAAAAGGATACCTCATTACCCCAGCCCATGTACGTTGATATAGTATTAAAAGAGTTTTAGCATCAAAGGCACTAAAAGAGGTTACTTGTCTAAGATTCATTGCATTAGTCTTTCTAAGATGATGTCTGCTAAGACACCTAAGGAGAGAGAAAAAATGAGATAGATCTATTATGCTTCGGTAGTGGGATCCATCATTCGATGCTTTGCACTTAGCTTGTTATTGATTATACCTTAGAGGTATCCAGTATATTTCGAGCAAAACCATGGAGAATAACATTGAAAAGCAATGGAGAACTCTCTCGAGTACTTAAGAAGGATGAGAGACATTTTATACGACAATGAAACCATCTGATGGTATAAGGATACCTTTAATGGTGGTGCAGTAAGAAGGAAAGTGTTCCTAGCTAGGTATTGTAACCGGTAAGGTGACTAAGGCTTTGTGCTTTGCTACTTACTCTGCCTCTTATGATAGGATCGGATAAAGGAGTTTTTCATTCAATGGGAGTTGTTCCTGAGGTTGCCAGTTCCGCACCGGTATTGTGTGACAATACTAGGAGTGTTGCTCAAAGTTAAGGAACTAAGATCCCATGAAGATTATTGCTTTTCTTAAAAGGCGATATCACCTCATCGTTGGAAAGAGGTGATGACTGAAAGACATTGATGTAGATTAAACTTATTATCACTGTAGCAGATTCGATCACCACTGAAATTTGGTATACAGATACTAGGATGATTGGCTAAAGTGCAAGTGGGAGATTCAAAGGAATAGTGCCCTTGAGCCAATCACATGTCGATGTGTTTAGGGACTATTCAAGGGTAATCAACTTAATGAGATAACTTTTTGATCATATGCTGCATCTTTATTCATAAATATTGTGACGAACCCCATGAACCCGGGCAAATGATTCCAAGGCCATGATGAGATTATGCCAGTGGGACTTGGAATCCATATGCCCATGTTCTAGATGTTCCTAGTCGTAGGATCACCAATTAGGGGATTAGTGATTTTGGATAGGCTAGCGCACTTGGTACATGCCCTATACGATAGGGGTAGCTGATCTCATAGTTACCTATGAGCCTTCCTTAATGTAGTGCAGGTGCTCATTAGGGAATGAGTTCACTTAACAAACCTGCATGAGGAACATAAAATGGAATCCATACATGAGTTTCAGTAGGATGTTCCTCGTGTGATAGTAGGTGCAAGCAGTCATTGGACCTAAGGTTATCATGGTTACCTTGTGAGTGATGACCCATTGCTTTGGTTCTATCCCTACATGGACCTAAGCGTCATGTGCCGGGTATTACTGGCATGGGGAAGCATTCATGGAGGTAGGTGAGCAACCAACATGGAATCAGTTACTCCTAATAAGAGGAGATAATGTCCTATGTGTCCCTATAAGTACCGACTCGGGAATCTCTGGCCAAAGTAGACATGAAGGTCAGGAAGACGTTTCTGACATTTCATAATTGAGACGACATATTGGTGGGTGGAATACATATGAATTGGTATTAGTGTTTGACACTTCTTCCATACCCCAATCGTATTCAAGAAATTGTAATTGAGTGACTTAGTTGCACGGTAACTAATCACCAAAGGGTGTTGCTAGATTGAACCTCACACTATCGTGGTAGTCATGATACGTTGCTAGACAATAATCTTGACTTGCGAGTGGAGTCTCTCACGACTACACTAAAGGGGTTTAGTGGTCGCTCGTAAGATTCGAATAGAAGTTGTTCTATAGGATCCAACTCTCCGTTATGCACAACTCACTACTGGTTTAGTGTGGGGCCCAATGGCGCACACACGACAGGTTAACCTCGTAACGGACCTTATGAGGTAAAGTCCGAATGCGGCCCTATATGTAGGCGAAATGGCGACACTAGAGGGGGGGTGAATAGTGTGTTTACTAAATAATTAGCCTAAATTCGATTTTAATCATTTCTTGATCAGTTTAGATAATTTGTAATTTAATGATTGGGTGCGAAAGCAGTAAATAATTAAGCAATTAAAAACAAACAATAACGCAATGCAAACACGTTAATTTATAGTGGTTCAGCCCCAATGCCTACTCCACTACCTAAGCACCCCGATTAGGATTTCCAAACTAGCTTTACTAGATTAATACTCGTTTCCCTTACACAGAGGACTTTGACTCGAAGAGTCTCACTCTCGACCTAAGGTACTTCCACCTGGAAGTCTCGACCTTCTTATCGAGAGCACTCTTCCACCTCAACCCTAAGGGACAACTTGACTAATCCTAGTAACAACTAATTTTACATAAGTGGCTTTACACCTAACACCAAGTAACCACTTATACCCACATGACCTAACAGCCTAGGTCTTACAAACTCAACTTCAAAGAAACGATAAATTAACAGTTAAAAATACAAGTGAAAAGAGCTTAAGATAAAACCAAGATTATCTACTATTTTCCAAGACTTGTAGCCTCCAACTCGCTAGTGAATGTGCTTTGAGTCGAAGCAGAGTTGAGCAGTAGTTGGCGCTTGAAGACGAACTCGACAGAAGAACAGAGCGCGCTGCAATTGATCTTTGGAAGGCTTAAATCCCTTCTTAAATGCTCAATAAAATATTTAAGATTAAGGGAAGAAGTTTAAAAGAAGTAGATGAAGGTATATTTATACCCTCACGAAGAAACGATAGCTCAACGGATAGTTTTCTATCCATTGCAGGCCGCCGGTCGATTGGTCGATCGATCGACCAATCGATCGGTCATTTGATCAACGCTTTTTCTCTCTGGTACTGCATTCAGTCGACCAGTCGGTCGACCGACGCAAGATTCTTCGATCTCGCATTCAGTCAACCAGTCGGTCGAACGATGCGATCTTGCGTCTTCAGCAAACGTAGGTCGGTCGACTGGTTGGTCGACCGATAGAGCTACTGCCCATTTTGGGCATTGATCGGTCGACTGAAGCAGCTGCTGTCTCTTCTCGGCATTGTTCGATCGACCGACCGGTCGACCGAAATGGCTGGTGCCATTTTCCTTACCCTATTCGATCAACCGCCCGGTCGACCGAATTTAGGTTGAATTTTATTTTTTAGCCGATTTTCTTCCGCGCTTTGTTTTTGGGTTCCAGCTTTCTACAAGCATCATCTTGGAGAGCTTTCCATGTGATCTTTGAGCTCGTCCAATGCGACTTTGGTGCACATGTTGATCTTTGAGAAATTCTGTGATGAACCCGAGCACGACGATCAATGTCCTTCCAATTTTTGATTTCTTTCTATATTTTCGATCGAGGACATTGAACCCTAATTGATATGGAACTTGAAATATGTTCTCAATGAAATCATTAGTCCCATGTTTGTTATCATCAAAACCGAGATTAAGACCGAGGTTGAAAACCTAAAGCCAACACTATATGTCTACTAGCATCGACATGCTGCAACTCGATCACGGATCTTTGAACTCGTCCAATGCGACTTTGGTGCACACGTTGATCTTCGAGAAATTCCACGATGAACCCGAGTGCGACGATCAATGTCCTTCCGATTTCTGATTTCTTCTGATATTTTCGATCGAGGACATAGAACGCTGATGGATAAGGAACCTGAAATATATTCTCAATGAAATCATTAGTCCCATGTTTGTTATCATCAAAACCGAGATTAAGACTAAGGTTGAAAACCTAAAGCCGACATTATATGTCTACTAGCATGGACATGCTGCAACTCGATCACGGATCTCGTTTACGGACATGATAGGAAAGATGTTTCCTATAGGAACGAATGCACAAGAAAGAAGTTTCTCAGTAATCCTAAATTGTAGGGCATCCCTAAATTGTAGGGATTGGCATATGATAATAATTTATGTCGTTGATTAAATTTAATTATGAATTAAATATTTAATCAACTACTTGACCAAGAATGTATTTAATTAGGAATTAAATATAATATGATTTTGAATCAAATATACATGGTAGGAGAATTAGTTTCTAACCATGAGCCTAACAAATTAATTGGGAATTAATTTATTTGGATAAATCCTAATTAATAAGAATTTGATTTATGGAGATAACTCATAAAATTAATAGATATATGATTTATGAGGATAAATCATAATTCTATTAATTAATAGAAAATCAAATTATTTAGATAAATCTCTTTCCTATTGTTTAGGGGATTGGTTTATTTAGATAATTATCATTCTTGTTTATAGGCTCTTAATTTATGGAGATAAATTAAAATTTATATTTAATTAGATTTAATTAATTTTTAATTAATTATGAAGCCAATAAAATATAAATTATTTTTGGAGGCAAATCCAAGAACTTTGAATTCTAGGGAGAGAGTTTTTAGGAGGCCAGGTCTACTCTTGTAGCCGCCCCTACTCTCTATATATAGTGGCCGAACACCCCATAGGGAGGAGTTGGTTAATTAGTTCTTCATCTTCTTGGAGAAGATTAAGGATTTGATTCTTTAGAGGCTTATTGAAGAGAAAGGCTCCAAAGAACTCCTCCTCCTCCCCATTGGTGGCCGACCATCTACATCCTCCTTCCCCGGTTATCGCGAAGCCAACTTGGACGTGTTCTCTTCTTGGTTGTGCCACAATCTTCATCTTCTTGGAGGAGTCCACGAGGACAGCGAGATATCTTCACCTCTTCTCTTTTGTTCCGATATTTTGTCATCCTCTCTCCTCTCCTCTTTGGTGCCTGGTTCTTGGTGGAAGGGCTGGCATTGCCTTGGTGGATTTTGGGATTGATAAAGCTTCTCCGTTGAGCCACAACGAGCCCCGGTGTTCGCTGCCCGTACTATTGTGAGGTACTTGGTGTGGACTATTGTTGGAGGACGTGCACGTGTATGTCTCAAAATGGGGATAGGATCTGTCATACATTCTTGGTTTGAGGTTTATCATCTCCTTCTTCTGCGATGTTGAATTCCTTATTATTGCTAAAGTAGATCGCTATTTTCGGGATGGTTTGAATTTTCCGCTACGTTTTCGAATCCCACCCCAACAAGAGGGGGGTGAATAGTATGTTAGATAAACTTTTTGCCTAATTTTGGTTTTATCGAATTCAATCGTTTCTTATAACTTCGGCAATACACTAATTCGAATAGCAAGTGAAAGCAATAAATAAGACAATTAAACATAACCAAGAAAGCAATGTGCTGAAATAAGTAAATATAGAAATTAAGACGCAATCATAATAGGCAATGTAAACACGATCGATTTATAGTGGTTCGGCCCCAATGCCTACTCCACTACCTAAGCACACCGCTTAGGATTTCCAAACTAGTTATACTTGATTAATTAGTTTCCTTACAAAGAGGAATTTACACCGGAGAGTCTCCGCTCTCAAACTGAAGGCACTTCCACACCCGAAAGTATCCTGCCTTCCTATCAAGAGCACTCTCCTACCTCAACCTAAGGAAAACTCAACTAATCCTAGTCAACTACGTTTACACCGGTGGATTTAAGTCTTAACACCAAGGCAACCACCAACTCAATCAAACTAGCACTCTAGGTTTACACACTCAAGAAATACAATGAAATTAACAATAAAATACAACACTACATGGAGCAATAAATCAAAAAACAAATACTTAGCTCCAAAAGAAACTCCCTAGTCCTCTTGATGCCCAAAGATGATGAATTGATGAAGCTTGAAGGCAAGATCAAGAATGTGTGGATCAAGGCTAGGGTTTTTGCAAGATTGGCTCATTGAAAGCTTAGAAGATGTAAAAGATGTCTCATATAGGCTCAAAAGTTGCTAAGGAAGGCTCTCATGGCTTGTATTTATAAGACATGAAGAGAAGGCAAGCAAACAGCCATCCCAACAGGCGTTTTCCTGCCCGTTGGCGACGCCCGATCACTGGCCCGATCGACCGACCGAGCGACCGGCCCATCGATCGGAGCCCTTTGTGCTTTCTAGGCTCCTTTCGGTCGACTGGCCTATCGATCAACCGTAGAGTACCAAAACTCTACCTATTGTACCTGTACTCTACATTGAGTTTCAGCTGGGTTCTTTCTTCGATTCGGGTTTCAAATTACGGGTTTTGTTCTTTAAGGGTCTTTGCATCATACTGAGGATTTTACAATTTATCTAGAGACCCTAAACTTAGACTCTATCTTCCTGATGAGTCCGAGCACGTCGACCAATGTCCTTTCGATTTTTTGATTTCTTTGATATTTTAGATCGTGGACGTCGAGCGCTAACCAACTTGGAACCTGAAAGTATTTCGTAATGAAAATATTAGTTTCATGTTTGTTATCATCAAAACCAAGATTAACACCAAGGTTGAAAACCTTTGGCCAACAATGTTCGAACATAAGATTTTTGGATCGGGAATCTGTCATAATACATCTATATACAAAAGAATTCACAATAATATATTTTGTATGGAATTGTGAATGGGAGTCATGTGAAGTCGGGACATCGAGCAATCTTGTTGTCCATACTCATGGTGAATCTTCTAGTGTCGTTGTTTCTTCTTTCAATCCACCTGATCCTTATAGAACAATGATTCTAGATAGTCTTGGTAGTCAATTCCATTTAAATGATAATATTGAGTTAGTTACTGAGACGTCAGTGCCATCAAATACTTCGACAGTTCAAGTCACTGAAGAACAACCTGTGATACAGATTGAATTGCTGAATAAGGAGGCTGTAGAATTTTATGAGATGTTGAAAGCTGTCAATGAACCTTTGTATGGTAATTTTCCTAAATATACAAGATTTTCGGCAATGACACAACTCCTAAACATCAAGTCCGATTGTAATATAAGCGGGGTTACATTTGGTTGGATTACAGGCTTTATCAATGGAATGCTACCTCCAGATAACAAGTTTGAGCCAACTTTTTATCAGCGGGGAACATCATGACTTGTAGCATGTTATAACAGTTATTTTGTTAATGGATATATATTTCACACACTTGAATATTCATCTACAAAGAAGACAATGAATGTCGGGGTCTGCGTCAAAGGGACAATGTATGTTGAATGTGATGTTGACTTTTACGAACTGTTGGAAGAAGTCATAAAATTACAATTATTCGAATGGAAATCAGTTGCCCTTTTTAAATGTCATTGGTTCGATACAAGCTATAGGGGCATGAGAGTTCATACAAAGTATAAACTTGTCGAGGTCAATTACAAATTGAAATTGGCTTCAATGAGCCATTTATATTGGCATCTCAAGCTGAACAAGTATATTATATGCAGTATCCATCTCGAAAGAAAGATAGGGCAAATTGGTATGTAATCTGTAAGACTAAAGCCAGAGGAAAAATTGACCCGGTAACTGGAGAGAATGAGCCGACAAATGACTTCTATCCAGAAGAGGATCCTTCCAAAATTGAGCGAGTTAATCTAATACTCAAGGATGATAACACAAAGTTAGTTCAATTGGAAGTACAATATGTTGATGATGACGATAATGAAGTTGAGGAAGGATAGAATGATGATAAGAGAGAAGAAGAAGAATTTAAAGATTTCGATACAATAGATCAAGAATAAGAGTATTACACCAATGATGATAATGACGATGATGAATAATTGTAAATGTGAAGTATATCTTCAATTATTAAATCTATCTATTAATCTATTATATGTAATCTAATTATACTCATATTTGACAGCTATGGTTCGAGAAGTGCGTGCCCGAGGAGGCATTCCTCGGAGCACTACACCCTCACAATTGCCACCTGCCACCCTTGTATCCATCATCCCTTGTCTACACACACCATCCCCCAGGCTTTAGCCACCATCGACCCTTCGTCGAGACCCATCGATATCCCCTCACATGTACCCAATGTCCTTTCGCTGACACCTACTATTCCCCCACCTTCGTCCACCATCCCCCCACTTTCAGCCACCATCTCCGCACTTGATCCTGGCACCAGCCATCCACCTGATCTGACCACCATCCCTTCAGCCAATCCAAGCGCATGGACATAAAGACGTAGGCCACGAGGGCCTAATATAATTCTCCCTCCGCCACCCGAGGGAGAGTCACATTAACTAGTTAGTGTGCATGAAAGAAGATAAGTAGATGCACTAATTATTCCTTATAATTTATTTATAATTCAATACATCATAATATAGAATTGTACTATATTTGGTGAGGGCTTGAGCAGGAGGACGATCTAACGATTTATGCATAGGGCATGGCCTACATGGTCTCTCGTTCCCCGTGAGCACATGGATTTATTATGGCGAGAGTTCTCGGTACATATATTTATTAAATTAATGTTATTGTTAAATATCAATAGGTAATAATAAATTTATTTTTTTTGCAGGCTCATTATACATGGTTGGAGGACGAGACCACTTTTGTAGAGAGTGCATGGGAGCGTGTTGCTCGCACTCGTTACAACGGGCTACTTCAGTAGGCCCGTAAAACTGTGAAGAGACAGCTGGGGGTCACACACATTGGGGAGACTCAGGTATACGGCCCCGAGTGGATTCCTAGACCCGTGTGGGACCAGCTCATTGAGCGATGGGCCACGCTTGAGTGGCAGGAGGTCTCACGGACTGCGTCGAGAAATCGCATGTCCAGGGGGGACGGTACGGGGGCACGCCACACTGGTGTCTCCGTGTCTTTTGTGGTGCGTGAGCGTCATATGATATGTATAATTTCCTTAGTTTTAATTAAATTATATATTGTGTACAATGACACTAATTTATTTGTTTTCTAATGTTAGACACGGGTGGCGAAGGATGGCACCGTCCAACGCCCCTCGCTGATGGAGGAGTTTGAGCACACTCACCGTCGGCGACATGGGGTGGAGGAGTACATCGATAGCGGGGCCGCGATCATCGTTACAAGTATTTATATCTATTCGATTTATGTAATTTTTATTTTTATTATATATATATATATATATAGTATTTAAAATATAAAAGTGTGTAGGAGACATACACGAGGACCGAGATCGAGCGCAAAGGAACGTCACAGGGTGACTTTGACCCTGTAACATGGGTCAAGGCTGTAGGTGGCTGGGAGCACGGACAAGTTTATTGCTTTTAGACAGTGTCCATGCATGAGCCGTGTTAGGGCCACTTGGGGCACCGACCCCTCCTGTTGCAGGTGAGCGGCCCTCGACATCCCATACGCAGGACCATAGTCGGATACCGAACTTGGAGTTCGAGATTACACAGTGGAGACAGGCAATGGAGGAGTAGAGATGGATGAATGACAAGTTGAGATAGATGATGGATGCGCAAAGACAGATGATGGGGAACATATAGGCGCTCCTAACTTAGATTTCATCTCACTCCGGCAATCATATACCGATGAGGTTCAAGCCATCCTCCTCGACCCAATCGACGCTCCCAACGCTATCGCTGTCGACTCCACCGCCTCCACTGTAGCCATGAGATATATTTTGGTTTATTGTATTTTGATTATATTTTGATACTTGTCAGACTCAGTTTGAGGCTTAGATACTTGTTTGTTGTTTACATACTTCAAATTTGATATTTTGATACTTGTTTGCCTCCGTTTGAGGCTTATAGTTGTTTATATACTTGATAGCTATCTATATACTTTAGATTTGATATTTTGATACTTGTTTGCCTCCATTTGAGGCTTATAGTTGTTTATATAGTTTAGTTTTGATATTTGATACTTGTTTGCCTCCATTTAAGGCTTAGATTGATGATATTTAAGTAAATCTTGTATGGTTGGTTGTACTTATATTTGTATGATGTTTTGTGGTTGTAAATTGTGATTGTAAATTATGGTTATAAATAGATTATATCGTGAGAATGTTGTTGTATACATGAATTTTGAAAATTTTGATTTTTTTTCAATTATAGGATATAACGTCAGCGACGGCTTACCCACAGGTGACACTCACTAGGCAGTCGCTGAAATTGTATCGTAATTGGCTGATGGCTTCGGTAGTACCAAATATCACGATTGCTAATAATATCACCGACGACTCTGAGCTACGGCAGATAGTTTAATTTTAATGACAACCGCCTAGGCCATCACTGATGTGTTTAAATTAGCGACAGCGCGTGCTATCGCTGATAATTACTTGGGACGACCTCCCCCTACTGTCACAAATTATCAGAGATGCACACATGAGCAACGACTTTTTGCCACGGCGCGAGCCGTCCATGATAGTCATCACCGACGGTTCAGCAACGGCACGAGCCATTGGTGACAGCGACAAATCTAGTAGTGGAGCACCATTCAGGGCAAGAGGCTACCTGGGAGGTAGAACGAGATATGAGGGTAAACTACCCCTTTCTAGTTGAGGATTTGATAAGTTTCTAATAGCTTTTGCTAAAATTCGAGGATGAATTTTCCTTAAGGGGGGAAGATTGTAATACTCGCAATTTTAATGAAAATTTTATCTCTTGTTTTAGCGGGATATTCCGGAGGCGCGTCGGAGTGGGTCGAGCAAATCGTCAAAAGGTGTTGGCCGAAGGTTTTCAACCTTGGGAATAAGCTAGGTTTTGATGATAACAAATATGGAACTAATGATTTCATGGAGAATTATTTTCAGGTTCTGTATCGATTAACACACGATGTTTATGATCAAAAATATCGGAGAAATTAGAAAATCGGAAGGACGTTGATCAACGCGCTCATATTCATCGGAAAGATTGAGTCTAGGTTTAGGGTGTCTAGATGCAAAGACACCTAAGGAACCAAACTAGTAATCCAAAACCTGAACCGAAGAAAGAACCCAACTGATACTAAATGAGAAAGTATAGGTACTATATCCAAGTACCGGTACTTTGCGGCTGATCGACTGACGATCGACTGCCAAGGGTTCTAAAGCCATCGAAGGCCTTCGGTAGATGACCGGTCACTTGGGCGGTCGACTGGCCATCGACCGACCACTGATCGGGCGGCGCCAACAGATAGAAAAACGCCCGTTGGGACGAGGTGTCTTGGCCTCTCTCTTCGTGGCTTATAAATACAATCCATGAGAGCCTTCCTTACCAACCCTTGAGCCTATTGAGACATCTTTTACACCGTTTAAACCTTCATTGCACCACTTCTTTTGTGAAACCCTAGTTTGATATCTCAACTCCTTGATATATAGCCTTCAAGCTTCGTCGATTCATCATGTTAAGGCATCAAGAGGACTAGGGAGTTTCTGTTGGAGCTAAGTATTTGTTGATTGATTTATTTGCTCCATTGTTTGTGTACATTATTGTTACTTACATTGTATTTGAGGTTGTGAAAACCTAGGTTGATAGCTCTTGTATGGTTGGTGGTTGCCTTGGTGTTAGGGCTTAATTCCAACAGTGTAAATGTAGTTTGCTATGATTAGTTGAGTTGCTCTTAAGGTTGAGGTGGGAGAGTGCTCTCGGTAGGAAGGAGGGATACTTCCACGTCTGGAAGTGCCTTCGGTTTAAGAGCGGAGATTTTCCTATGTAAATTCATCATTGTAAGGAAACTAATTAATCTAGTTAAACTAGTTTGGAAATCCTAAGTGGGGTGCTTAGGTAGTGGAGTAGACATTGGGGCCGAACCACTATAAATCTACTTGTGTTAGCATTGCATTCTTGGTCTTGTTCTATTGTCTTATTTATTGCTTCCACTTGCTATTCGAATTGGTGTATTGTCTACGTTATAAGAAATGATTAAAACCGATAAATCAAATTTAGGCAACAAGGTTAGATAACACACTATTCACCCCCCCCCCTCTCTAGTGTAGGCCATTTCACCACCATTTGGTATTAGAGAGCGTGGGTCGTAGATTGAGATTTTACCATCTCCTCTACATCTAGTCTTGATCTGAAAATAGCACTTGAGTTGGTAGCGTGTATACCACCTAGGTTCGGTGAGTCTAACTTTGGTCTTTGGAAGAGTAGAATATATACATTCCTAAAGACACAACATTTAAATGTGTTTAACATGGAAAAGATTCGATATATTGAACCTAAGGAAAACATGAATGCTTGGACCAAAGAACAAATTGATATGTTTTAGTTAAATGTTAAAGCTACGAATTGCATATTTTGTTCATTGGAAAATTGCATCTTTGAAAAGGTCATGCATTGCACTTCCACATTTGATATTTAGGCTAGTTTAAACATGCTATATGATTATGCCAAGAACGAAGAGATTGGCACTTCTAATGAAGATAGTGATGACAATGGTCATTCACCTACCCCCCCTAATCTTGCTTTTGATGCCCATGGCTCTTCTAGTCAAAGGAGTAGCTCCAAGAGCCGAAAAAGGAATGTAGTGTGTCATGCATGCAAGGAAAAGGGGCACGTGAAGAAAAATTGCCCTTCCATGAAGAACAAGGCAAGGAAGAGGTCAAATGCTTCCACATCATCATCTCACTCAAGTGAAGCATCCTCTTGCAATGGCTAAATCCAACAACTAAATAAAGCCCCGAATATTTATATATACACCACACAAACCAAACAAACAATAAAACCAGTTCATCCTTACCAAGACCATTCTAATATTCGTCCCACATTCAAATAGCAAAAACGACACGCAATCAAAAAGGGGAAACAAAATGGAGGGGGAAAAATAAATAGCGGCACCAGATTTGACTTCCACTAGAGCTAAGATCGACCCATTCTCAAGAGAGAAATCAACATACTCAAACATAAACCTTCAATAAAATCACAGATTCTGTAAATCTATCACGAGGAAGAAACCCAATCTAACCACTCACTTGGGGAGGGAATCAAGGAGAAGAAGACGATGACGACGCCTCGCGATGACGGCAACCGGCGACGGCGAAGATCTGATCACAAGGGAGTAGCCCCTCCTCCCTCTTGTCTTGGGCGACGTTTGGCTCTTCCTAGAGCAGTCCCGTCGACCAAGGCCACATATGCAATTATATTATTTTTTTGAAATTTACCTATTTGCCCCTCTTGACTTAAGTGAACCATATATCGGTCTATACTCGTCAGAATCGAGTTCCAATCGGACCCCCGGACTCGACTCGAGTCCAACTCACATCAAATCTCCAAACCAACTTAAGTAACATAATTTTACTCACGCATAAGGTTTGTATTTTAATTTGCGCCTTCCAACGATTTACTCGGCCTCCTCCGACGCACATCTCGGCTTTGCCGTGGAAGCCAAAATAAATTAGTTAAAATTTTAAATTTTAATTATTTTTTTCGCAGGCATTACATTTTCTATTTTCAATGAGTCATTCAAATTTTGTAGATCTATATTTTTCTTTTCTAAGAAATTTTTATCATTTTCTAGAAGTTCAACCTTCATTCTTGACTCATTACAAGAAAGCAAAACATCATCATTATCTTGTTCTAGCATTTTATTTTCTTTTTTAAGTGCCTAGAATCTTTTTCTAACACTACTAAATTCTTCATACATATGCTCAATTTCATTTTCTAATTCTACTTGTGTAAAGATATTACCACCTATAGTAATAGTGGGTACCTCAATATCCTTCATCATGAAACAAAGGTTTGCATTCTCCCTTGAACTTTCTTCCCCACTTCAAGGTGGTGATGACTCGCTTACATCCCAAGTAGCCATTAGTGCTTTCTTCTTCATCCTTTTTCCTTTATCTGTCTTTGTGGATGATGAGGAGGTGAGCTTGGTCTTAGGACAATCGCTCTCCAAGTGTCCGGGATTGTTTCATTGGAAGCACATGATTCTATTTTTGCCCTTCTTCTTCTTGAGAGGCTTTCCCATTAGCTCCATCAACATCCGTCCGAGATGAATCATATCTTCGTGGTACTCGGATCCTTCATTCTCCGATGATGATGATGATGATGATGATGTCCTATCACCAAATGATGCTTTTAAGACAATATTATTGCCTTTGGGGGAATCTTCCTCATCGGTCATGAGGGAACCAATGAGTTCGGTGATCTTCATGGTGCCAAGACTCTTGGCCTCCATGATAGCAACCCCCTTTGGCTCCCATGCTTTGGGAAGTGATCGAAGAAACTTCCTCACTTTTTCTTCCTCTTGTATGACCCTTCCAAGGTTAGTTAAAGCATTGACAATATTTTGAAAATGGGTATACATTTGATCTATGTTCTCATGAGTATGCATTTTAAAGAGTTCATAGTCATGCATAAGCAAATTTATTTTGGACTATTTAACTTGGGAAGTTCCCTCATGGGTAGTTTCTAAAACTTGCCAAATATCAAAAACAGATTTACAACATGATATTCTATTGAACTCATTTATAGATAAACCATAATGTAATGCATTCACTGCTTTGGCAATTGAATTAAACAATTTAATCTCTTCTCGAGACCAATCATCCATGTTCGTGGAGGGTAGCTCATAATTAACATGAATAGTTCTCCAAGCATCTAATCCTAGGGATTGCCAGAAAATACTCATCCTAGTTTTCCAATAGGGATAATTGTTTCCATCAAAAAGAGGTGGTGCATGAGTTGAAAACCCTTGACCTAGTGTGATACTAGAATCCATAAGTGTAGGTTAGATGGTTAAACCTATTTCGACAATCTTGCTCTCATACTAATTCTTGAGTGACTACCCACACTAGAAAGGGGGGTTGAATAGTGTTGGTTTAATTTTAACTTCAATTCAATTTTTTTAAAATCAATTTCAACTTCAACCGAAACTAAGTGCAACTAAATGATATTCGTTAGCAAGTTTGAAAAGCAATTATAAGCAATCAAACAAGGCAATGCAAACACAAGTGATTATAGTGGTTCGGCCAACACCGCCTACTCTACTATCTTGGCTCCCCACCATGGATTTCTAACCAACTCCTTTATAGATAATGTGTTTCCCTTTGAATACAACCGAGGACTCACTTCTCAACTCTTTGAGAATGCTTCACACCTATTCTCCTAGGCAAAACACAATTTTACAAAGGAAACCCTAAGTTATTTAACCTAGCACACCTAACAAGCTAACAATGGAAACCTAGTTTAGTAACAAGAAAAATAACAACAAATGAGCTAATAATTAAACCACACAAGTGAGCTCTCTTGCAAAGTCTTCAAAGCCTCCAACTCGTGAAGATGTAGAGCTCGAAGTGAAGCCGGAGATGAGGCAAAAAGACTGCTTCGAGTTGATGAACGATCGTCGAAGCTTGCGCGATGAAATCCACTTGGGATGGCTCAAGAACACTCTAGGAGATCTTCAATTAATGGCTAAGAGGCTCTTAGAAGGCTGCTAAGGGGTATTTATAACCCCTCACTTGGCAGCTCCACCCAACGGGCATTTTTTTGCCCGATGGGGACTCCCGGTCACTTGTCGACCGATCGTTGATCGACCGACTGATCGACCGCCCAAGCAACCACGGTAATCTGCCACGTTTGGGTACACTTTGGTCGACCAAATTGGCTACTTCCAATTTTTGGCTTCATTCGGTCCACCAAACCTGGGCTAAGAGTATTTCTTGGAGTTTTCTTCTTGCGCGCTTCGCTTCCGGGTTTTGTTACCAAGTCTTGACTTGGATAATATTAGAATTAGGCTTCGGATATATACCTAGAGACATATTACATGAATTCTATTTATAACTCTAGATTTTCTACTCGATCTATGACGGAGACATTTTTGTCGATTCTTGTTTTTCACCGAATGAACTTCCCACGCATATCGTAACCTCAACCTGAGATCAAACACTTGATGAACTCATTAGAATAAGTTTGTTATCATCAAAATCAAGATGATGACGAAGGTTGAAAACCTTAGGCCAACACATTGGTATTCACATGATTGTGGTATTCATTCCACATTCAGTTTGCATAGGTTGGTAGGCTTCGGAGTACGGACGTGTACTCCGATCGAATTTTGGGGTGTGATAGATGTTCTTTAATAATAATATTAAGAATAATGTAAGTTACACAAAAATAGTTAATGCTATTTTTTATATCATATATAAATAAAAACCGCACCAATTATGATTAAATAATATGATTAATTTAGAAGACTAAATCTTAAAAATTTGACATTTAAATATATGCATATGAAAACTTTAATAAAATATCTATAATAATTATAATAACATATATTCTAGATTGGCTAATGTATGTTAATCCATGTTCGAACGATGATATTATTCCCTTATGTCATTATGTGTGCATACTTTGCTTCAAAGTCTATCATTTATTGTGTTTATACAAAAATTAGATTTCATAAATTTCAACTGAAAGCCTATAAAACACGTTCCAATTATGATGTTCTTTATACTCCGGCCGGTCACGTGACCGTGGATTTTGGGGCGTGATAGATGTTCTTTAATAATAATATTAAGAATAATGCAAGTTACACAAAAGTAGTTAATGCTATTATTCAAATCATATATAAAGAAAAACTGCACCAATTATGATTAAATAATATGATTAAGTTAGAAGACTAAATCTTAAAAATTCAACATGTAAATATATGCATATGAAAAATTTAATAAAATATCTATAATAATATAATAACATATATTCTAGATTGGCAAATGTGTGTTAATCCATGTTTGAACAGTGGTATTATTCCCTTATCTTATTATGTGTGCATACTTTGCTTCAAAGTCTATCATTTATTGTGTTTGTACAAAAATTAGATTTCATAAATTTTAACTGAAAGCCTATAAAACACGTTCCTGGTATTATAGGCTTGCTTTGCGTTAACACAACTATTCTATATTTATATTACCCAAATATAGGGATATTGAGTCATTGAAAATAGAAATAATCTTTTGAGTAAAACACTTGATCAACATGGATGCAAGGAGCCTTTTTCTAAGTCTATTCACTATTCTTTTCTTCTTATCTATGTCACTCATTTCATCTCCAGTAGTAGCGACTTGTGAGATCGCTCCTACATCACCAACAAATTATGATGAGTTGATTTTACAAATTCCCGATTATGAGATGGATGTTCAGAGACATTAATCCATTCTTCAGGACGAAAAAAACATAACCTGTAACGTGATGATCAATCATAGATATCAAACAGTATCAAAAAAATCTCAACAACCAATATTTATTCTACACAATTCAGAGATATCAGATAGTACCAAAAAATTTCAATTGGAAAAAATCACATAAGCAATAGTTGACTTCATTCCCTCTTAATGTAGTGAATTATTCTAAGTGAAATTTTTTCTGTGGGGCTAATAAAGAACAAGCTAAAGATAAACAAATAAAATAAATTCAATGGCCGATTCAGTAACTCCTATTTCGAAATCTCATCATATCCTACATGAAATAAAGCTTCATAAATTATAATTAAGTAGTTTATCTTGATTGGAGAGGTAGCCCCACAAACCCAACAAGCATGGGGCATAGGAGCTGCTCTCACCAAGCACAAAGAATATCAGCATAAATTTGAATATAACATGCAAACATAAAAAGAGAATAAATGAATGGACAATAATATTTTAAAATTTGTAGAAATATTCAAAGTTTAAGGACATACCAAAAATAAATGGTAATCAACATAAATGTCCACCTGGGTAACATTAAAAGAGATAACATAGTAGATCTTTCAGAGATGTTAAAGATACGTCTTTCTAAAGAAATAAAAATTAGGAAATTAAGAAAGTTTTGTTGAGCAGTTCAAAATAGTTAAAAACACTTTACCCAAAATGTACACATCATTGAATTCAATAGTTCGTACTTTAAAATGTAAAGGTTTTGCATTGGGTGCATCTCCAATTTCAGACTTCTCCTGCAAAAGTCATCAAGTAAAAAAAACAAGAAAATGGATCAATAACAAGAATGTAACCTGCAATAAATGGCACATTGCTCCAGAATATTAGATGGAAAAGTGAACAAATACTTATGTGTGAGTAGCTGCATCAAGTAAGACCAGATGACATACAAGTGATCTTCATAATTATCAAATTAGCACAATGAACATTGTCCCATAATCACAATAAGCACTCTTCAATTGAAAAAAAAAAAACTACAATAAAATAGTTCATGTGCAAAGAAATATTTTGTTGCCACCCAATGATTATACATAATTCCTTGCTCCTCATAATCAAACATATGGTTAGAGAGTTTTACTAGCTAATTGATTTAGAACTCTAATAATTGATATTAAATAAGCACCGAAAATTTTAAAATGAATGAATGAAAGAAAAAAAAAAGAGAGAGAGAGAGAAAAAAAGTAGCCATCATGCTTTACATCGCAGTTAGTGGTATCTTCAAGAATATTAAGTAGAAAACCTACTCAACTACAATAGAATAGTGTTGTCAGTCTCAAGTTACACCTTTGGAAATAAAAAAACAAGCCAAGTAACTTAACTTCCACAACAGATAGCACTATAATAGGAGACAAATGTACCTCGAGCAATTCAAACATTGCTTTAATATCTATAAGGCACTGCCTTGTCTCTCGATACACACTTCAACGGAAATTTAGAGGCAAAGAAAGCTGGAAGAGAAGCCCATTAACCATAACCTGAAAAGAAATAGAAAATATGAACTATTAGAATAAATTGTCTAGAGAGAACATATGTGAGTGAAACAAGTGATATAGAAAAAAGAATTTAAAATCAGATCCTAAATATGTAGATGTTCAAATTCAAAGAGAAAATAATTAGTTATAGGAACATAAAAGGCATTAAAAACTGTAGCTGATCATTAGTCAACTCTGGAACTACATATTTATTGTTACTATCAACACCGTAAGCATGAAATAGAATCAGACTAATAATTAGATTTTGATGAAGAGATCAACAAGTCTCCTTAGTCTCAAGCTTCCCAATTTCTATTCTCTAGAGTTAGTGTTGAGTGCTTATTCAGTTAGTGGGAGGAAGAGAACAAAGAGTGTCAGAAGGAGACTTAGAGAAGTAATAGGTTTTGTATGCCTTTTAGAAGATAAGGCCTCCAAGGAAAATCAGTGGCATACAATTTGGTTTAGATTAGTTACAATCAAAACTTAGAAGAAACAATAAATTCAGGACTAGTCAATCAAAACTTAGAAGAAACAACAAATTCAGGTTTATGGTCTGTGCATACTAGTGAAGTGCATAAGTTGCTTGTCCAAGAGGGGGATGCTAGAATACAAGACATAAATTGAGTTCGCCATGTAAAATAATTGTGACCCACTATTAAAGTTACTTCAATTATACCCTTATTTTATTAAAAAGTCTTATGCCCTTTTATTTGAGAAAGGATGCAATTTCAAATATAGGAGTGTAATTTCAAATGAAGGGGTATGTGGCTTTTTAAAAGGGTGCAATAAGTGGATATGTGTCTTTTGGAGAGTTATTCCATCATTCTATAAATATCATCTTCTTTGATGGAAAGAAGATGTAAGTTTTTTGTGAAAATAAGTGAAGGCAAGAGGGTCTCTAGTTTACAAGTGAAGTTTGTGATTCCCATTAATTCCAAACATTGTGGTCTTGGATAGACTACAAAAAATTTCTACACATGTTGGTGCTTGGACGCACGGTATCATACTATGGCCAGAGGTATGTTCTTGGTGTTCTTCCACATTTAATTATTAATGTAGTATTTCCTACATTTGGTATCAGAGCATTAAAATCTCTGGTCTAGTTATTTATGAAATTTCGCATTTGGTGCTTCTGCTTGTCATATGGCCGGAGCCATGAATCATAGCCATGATGGGTGGCATGCATGCATGCATACGGCATTGTTGTCCATGTGTGCATCTAGGGATGCTCTTCCAGTGAGGTCGACGTACTTGACGACGTGGTCGATGTCTTCTTCTCACAATCGACATTCTGGTGCAGTCTATTTGGTGGACATAAAGCCGACGGCTAATTGTCCATGAGGAGAGGCTGCTTGTGTCAACATGCACACAGAGAAGAGTCAAGGACGAGCGGCTTCAGCGTAAGAGAAGATCTTCTTGTTGGCCTAAGGTTTTCAACCTTGGTCTTAATCTTGGTGTTGATGATAACAAACATGGAACTAATGAATTCATGGAGAAATATTTTCAGGTTCTAAGTCGGTTAGCGCATGACATCCCCGATCGAAAAAATCGAAAAAATTAGAAAAATAGGAGAAAAAAGACAAGTATAGGTTGGGTCTCAACCTTACATATGCTTACTCACGGCCATGACTGAATAACCAATCAAATAATTCTCGTTAGGATTGTTCTTCTTTCATGCAGTAGGTTGGTTGATGACGAAAATGTTTTATCATCTAAAGCTCTCAGCTAAGTCAAAGTTGGTCCTCTAAAGTTCTCAGCTTACGTCCAATAAATCTTTACAGAGTAGTCATCAATATCCATGCTAAGTAAAAAAGAGGGGGCAATCAGCGTACTAGGAATTGTTGTCTAGATAACCAAGGAGAAAAATAAGATTGAATGATCTTATAGTCATGTCTATCATGAAATTTGGGTAAATAGCTGAAAGGTTGAGACTACACCTTTAATTGAGAAGGTCCATGCTATGCAAGCTAAATTTTAGTAGGACATCTCATTTTAGGTGTGGAATATGTTCCGAAGATCTTGATTTCAGTTCTTTAATATCAAACACATGTTTATCTCTTTCTTGATTACTTTCTCTAATCAATAGCATCATCACAACATCCTTTAAATTGTGTTTATTTCTGTGTATCGGGAACTGTTGCTTGTTTTCTTCTATATATTCTTGATTATATAGTTTAGAGTTAGATTAAGAAAACAGAAGCAATTGAGTAACTAGGCAATAGACACACAGGTTTATTGTGTGTGAAGAATGTGATCAGGTTTAGTTCTGAAATGTTTAAATTTATATTTATTGAGTTATGTTTTAAAGTTTAAACCTATGTTTATTGAAAAAGAAACAAAATTTAATGTTATATATTTGTCGACATCACTAATCACATTATATATGTAGATGTCGCGAGCCCCAGACTATCGTTCTAGGGCTCATCGAGCAAGACTAGCTTCGCCGCCGCCGTCCCCCGAGATAGCTGCGAACCCTACCACCACAACCACCACCACCACCACCACCAGCCGAGACATCAGGACCTTCAACGTCTGCAGTTCCACCACCACCACCATCGGCCTCAGAGGCTCAAAGTCGTCGTAGGCCTCGTGGGCCTAATCGGGGGCTTATGTACCATCATCGACCGACTAGCGTCGGCGAATATCGCTGCACGGTCTAAAGTAAGTATGAAAGTTTATTTATTATACTTGTTAATTAATTATTGCTACTTATGTTGTTATACTTGAGTTGTAGATTCGAGCAGGACGATGTTGCACGTAGTATCACTGCTATTATCAAGAGCTTCTTCTGGGAGCCGTGGCGTTCATGGACCCATGTCTTGGATCATAATCTAGATTTATTATGGTCCGAATTCGAGGTACGTAGTTTATTAATTTTTGATATTGTAACTAATTAATACGTGGACTCAAATGTTATTATGTTTGTTGGATTTTATACCATGAAGTATCAAAATATTTTGATACTATAGCAAAGCCCACGCTAATATTTCTATTTAATTCAACTGTGTATTAACTGAATCATGAACTGTAATTAAGTGGATTCTTTGTTTTCTTTTCATTCTATTTCATTTTGATATTTCACGCTAATATTTTGATATTAAGTGAACTAACTTAAAACACTTCATTTTGTTCATTCATCTAACAATAGAACACTAGTTTGTTGAAACAGGCTCAAAGATTTGAAACACCTGATGAACATAAATAAGCTAGGAAAGAATCATGAGATGCCAAGTATATTAATGTCACGTCCCGACTCAGGGTACGCGTGACCGGCCAGGGTACGAGTCAGTACCCCGAAGCTTACCCTATGCACTGACCAACAATTCATAGAACAATAACCACAGTAACATCAAGTCGAAAACAAAAGCAAGAATACCAACTTTATTAACTGTTCGAAATCAGTTTAATCAGACCATGTTCTAAATCATCACAAGTTTTAAATAATATCCAAAGGTTTTCCAAATAAAACATCTAAAAGTTTTTACAGAAATAATATAGTGCATACATGATACACCAACTCTATTAGACACGACTACGACTAACAACTGCCAACTATGAGATCTGCACCCACGCCTGCTCTCCAGCACACCATGCCACCAAGCCGTACCTCACTGGTCGGGCTCTACAAAACAACAATAAAGGAAACCGAGAGTTCACGAGGAACTCAGTGAGCAGTTCTTTCGAACCTCCACTCAAAACCTCGGCAATAACATATACAAGGAATTTATATAAAATCACATCCCAGAAGTAATAAGTTTGCCAATACAGAGGAATGGATGAACCGGCCTCTCGGGCCCATATCCATGATAATAGCTCGGCCAATAATGGCCTAAAATATATATGGAAGGTTCAATTCTTCCTTCTACGTAACCCGGCTAGTCGGCCTACTCAAACCAGCCCCTACGAGTTTCTCAATTAGGAACCTTTATAATTCGGATCCGTCAAGTAGGATGGCCACTAGCTTCAAAGATCCTCCAGGTTAGGGATAGCTAGTCCCACCCACTCGGGTCTACCGTCAGCGTGGCCCACTGACGAAATCTCAAGACCCTCCGCCACTCGGGTCTAACACCTAGCGGGCCCGCTGGTGTAATCTCAAGACCCTATAAATCGCTGAGTCATGAGATAGCCATTCGGCTAATGACACTTCTCAGTAGACCATCTGAACCACAACCAGAACCCGGTTGTGCAAGTTTTCCTATATTTTGTTTTCCGGGCATTGCCCATGTCCGACCCTACTCCTAGGGTCATATTGTTTCCCTAGGTAGAACCTAGTAAGTGTATCTTTTATCTAGGTTAAATGTCACCACTAGATATCTAAACCATTCTTTCAAGATTGATCGAACTTGCCGACTATAGAAGAGCACTCGGCTTACCATTGTCAACGGCAGTTACCAAATTTAATCATGAGTAACAACATCATGAGGAAACCGAATTAAAGAGGTAAATAATTCATTGATTAAACCAATAAGGAACATGCAATAAACATAGCAACAATTTAACATGATATAAGAAATTTAATGAAACCTTTCCTTGGATGCATGTACCATAACCATCATGTCCATATGGGCATTAGCAAGAACATTTCCATACTCATGAGAATGTAGATTAAAATTGCTATCAATTAACAAGATGAACAGTAAACATATAATTTAAATTGAACCTAACATTAAGCATGAAAGTGAGAATTTAGACGACATAACGTGAGATCCAGCGAATCGATTTGAATAGCCCCAAATTCCATCCCCTTTCCACGGCTCGGCCGACTCAAGTAAGGTAATAACCTGCTAGGCTGAACCCCCTAGGGGTGGTAAACATGATTGCGGCGTCAACACGAATATCGATCCAAAAGTCTAAAACATATCGAACACAAGACAATATGCGGGTTGCAAGACGAGCGAGGAAATTGGGGAAAATTTCGGCATGACCTTTCCCCTTTTTCCTCTACTCGGCCAGCCCTCAAAAATGAGAAATCAACATGTTTTAAAACACAAGATCACAGTATAAACAACAATTAAAGTTCTAACAAGAAGAAAATCGTCGATCGACAACACTCGCGAAGGAAAACCCGATTCCAAAACTTGTAGGGCCGGCCACCCGCTTCCCATCAAAAACTACACTAACCACTCACCTTGATCGGATCACGATGAAGCCTTGACGAAGACGAGCTCCAATCTCCTTGAGTGTCGACGTGAACTTGGCGCCGACAAGTTCTCCCCTCTCTTCCTCTCTCTCCCTTTTGCTCAGGCTGCATGCTACTCTCTCCTTGAGTCGCACGGCTGGCTTGGGTGAGGCGTTTTATCTCCCCTCATCCAATGACTCATTTACCCCTCATTCACTTACTCACCCCTCTATGCGACTCCACCTAACCCGGTTCGAGTCCCGACTCTATCCGCGGACTAAACTCATACCAAACTTGAGTCAAACATTATGTTCATCCACTCAAACACTAACACTTTGATATGACATAAATAAATTTTACCTGTTATTCGAGGCGATCACGCTACTCGACCCGGCTAGCTCCTGACTCGATAGGCTGCACCATGAGAAATTTTATATTAGGAAACCCCGGGTATTACAACCTTCCCCCCTTAAGGGAAATTAGTCCTCGGATTTTGTTGGGTTACAAGGACTTACCGACTCTTCAAACAAGGAAGGATAGCGCTCTCTCATGTCCCGCTCTACCTCCCAAGTGGCCTCTTGCCCGGAGTGGTGCTCCCACCTAACTTTTACCAAGGGAATCTCCTTGGACCTCAGCTTCCTGATCTGCCTGCCAAGTATCTCCACTGGCCTCTCCTCATATGAGACCGCCATGTCCACCACAACCACAATCGGCTCTATCACATGGGATTCATCCTTCACATACCTCCAGAGCATCGACACATGGAAAACTAGATGAACTCTGCTCAGACGAGGAGGCAAGGCTAGTTCGTAAGCCACCATTCCCCTTTGCTTGAGAATAGGGAAAGGCCCAATGAACCTACGGCTCAACTTTCCTTTCTTCCCAAATCAGAGCACCCCTTTCATAAGAGAAACCTTGAGGAATACCATGTCGCCCTTAGCGAACTCCAACTCTCTGGCTTTCTTATCGGTATACATTTTTTGGTGACTCTGAGCCGCCAACAACCTTTCTTTTATCAACTGCACCTTCTTCACCACCTCCTCAACCAAGTCCGGACCAACCAGGAGAGTCTCTCCTATCTCAAACCGGCCCACAGGAGACCTATACTGCCGCCCGTATAATGCCTCAAAGGGAGCCATGCCAATGCTACTGCGATAACTATTGTTGTAGGCGAACTCAATCAACTGCAGGTGTTTCTCCTAACTGCCTGCTAGGTCCAAAACACAGGCCCTCAGCATATCTTCCAAGGTTTGGATGGTTCTCTCAGACTGTCCGTCTGTCTGCGGATGGAAAGCCGTGTTGAAACGCACTTAAGTGCCCAAGGCATCTTGGAAGGACTGCCAAAACCGGGCTGTGAACTGGGTACCTCGATCTGATATGATCATCACTAGGGGTACCATGGTAAGCCATAATCCTGTCTAGAAATAGTCGGGCGTACTGTTCCGCAGAAAAGGAAGTCTTCAATGGAATGAAGTGCGCAGTCTTGGTCAACCAGTCCACTACCACCCAAATGGAGTCAAAGTCGCCTTTTGACTTAGGCAACCCGGTCACTAGGTCCATGGTGATTTTCTCCCACTTCCACTCAAGCACTTCGAGGTTTTACAGCAGTCCCTTGAGCTTCAAATGTTCGGCCTTTACCTGCTGGCAGACCAGACATTTGGATACAAACTCTGCTACCTCTCTTTTCATGCCCTTCCACTAGTAGTGCTGCCTTAAATCTCGGTACATTTTTGTGGCCCTTGGATGCATTGTATAAGTGTATAAGTGGAACGATGACCTCACTCCAGGACTTGTCTGCGCACCACTGCCATATCTGGCACCTCAATTCGATCTTTGAACCACAGCACACCCTCTCTGTCCAATCTGAACCCATTCTCTGCTCCAAGTCCTTCGTCAGCGCACAAAAGGCGTCCTCTCCCTGCGCGGCACACAACATACCCACCAGTGTAGATTGTACCCGCAGGTGTGCCACCAGGGCAACTAAAGCTAACACTGTCAAGGTTGTACCCCCATCCAGGCACAACTCCAGCTCTCTAGGTAAAGGCCTCTGCTTGATTTCCAGATGAGCCAAACTGCCCATGGATTTTCTGCTTAGAGTGTCTGCTACCACATTGGCTTTCCCCGGGTGGTACATAATGGTGCAGTCATAATCTTTTAGGAGCTCCAGCCACCTCCTCTGCCTGAGGTTCAACTCCTTTTGGGTAAGCAAGTACTACTCTTGTGATCCGTATAGATCTCGCAAGTCTCCCCGTACAGATAGTGTTGCCAGAACTTCAGTGCAAAAACCACCGCCGCTAGCTCTAGGTCATGCGTCGGATAGTTCTTTTCATAAACCTTCAGTTGACGGGACGCATAAGCTATGACTCTACCAAACTGCATCAAAACGCAGCCTAGGCCAACCCGAGAGCCATCACAGTAAACCACAAACCCTCCTGAGCCGGAAGGTACGGCCAATACGGGTGCCGACGTCAAGCATTCCTTGAGCTTCTGAAAGCTCGCCTCACACTTGCCATCCCAATCAAATTTGACCTTTTTCTAGGTCAACCGAGTCAAAGGGGCTGCAATCCTGGAGATCTTCTCTACGAACTTTTGATAGTACCCGGCCAACCCAAGAAAACTACAGACCTCAGTTACGTTGGTTGGCCGCCTCAAGTTCTGCACCACCTCCACCTTTGCAGGGTAAACCCTTATCCCTTCCTTGGACACCACATGGCCCAAGAACCCCACACTTTCCAACTAGAATTTACACTTGGAGAATTTAGCAAATAACCGATGCTCTCTAAGGGTTTCCAGGATCATCCTCAAGTGTTCGTAGTGTTCCTCCTCACTCTTGGAGTATACCAAGATGTCGTCAATGAAGACAATCACAAAACCATCTAGGTACTCCTTGAATACCCTGTTCATCATGTCGATGAAGGCAGCAAGTGCATTGGTCAGGCCAAAAGACATCATTAGGAACTCGTAGTGTCCATAGCGAGTCCTGAAGGCAGTTATAGGTACATCGCAGTCTCGGATTCTCAGCCGGTGGTATCCGAACCTTAAGTCTATCTTCGAAAACCATCGTGCACCCTGCAGTTGGACAAATAAATCGTCTATCCTCAACAATGGGTAACGATTCTTGACTGTCACCTTGCTCAGCTGCCTATAGTCGATGCACATGCACATCGACCCATCCTTCTTCTTCACGAAGAGTACCGGGGCACCCCACGGTGAGACACTCGGCCAGATGAAACCTAGGTCCACCATCTCCTGCAGTTGCACTTTCAGCTCCCTGAGTTTGGCTGGTGCCATCCTATAGGGTGGGATGGAGATCGACTTTACCCTGGGCTGCAGATTAATGTAGAAATCCACTTCCCTCCTGGGCGGCAATCCCGGTAGCTCCTCGGGAAATACATCAGGGAACTCGCAGACTACCTGAGTACCACTGATATCCCCTGCCGCATCTCCCTATTCCTCTGCCACAGATACAAAGGCTATAAAGGATTGGCACCCCCCCTGAAGTAGTTTACTAGCCTTAAGGGTTGAGATGACCCCAATCGGCTCGCTTCTTTCCTCTCCTTATAAGGTGAACTGTGGCAACCCGAGCTTGTTGAACATGACTGTCTTAGCCCTATACTCTAGCAACGCAAAGTGCTCTGCCAGCCAATCCATGCCGAGAAAGACATCAAGTTCAAGCGTGGGCAGGAGTGTCAAATCTGCCCCCAACGCATGGCCGCAGATGATCACTTCGTAGTCTTGAAAAATTGATTTGGCTAAGATCGCCTCGCCCGTAAGCGTTGATACTAGAAATGGCCCATCGAGTAAAGAAGGTGCTGCAGGTAACTCAGCCGCAAATTTGGCAGACACAAATTTGGCAGCCGCAAGAATGGTGAGTTCAAAAGAACTCAGTGAGTGGTCGTTCGGCCATCACCAAGCTAAACCACATGAAAAAATACATTAAATAATTTAATGCTCAATCAACTGATATGAAACATAACAATGATTTGCATTAGTCATCTCGTGGGCTACATGCACCACTCGGCCCGATCCAGCCCAAATGAACCAACCTCAAAATAATCGCCTACAACTCGCAGGTTGCTCACTAGGCTGGCCACCCTAGCGAACTCCCTGCCTCGGGCTCACTGAGCTAGGAAGGACCTCTAGTATCAGTGCCCAAAACTCGGTCGGGAAAGGCCCTCCGAATAATGCCACTCGGGTCAGTCGTCGGCGTGGCTCACCGACGTATATCTCGACCCTGAATCAACTCATGCACACTGAACACCACTCGGCCATCACATGTACATCCACAAACATGCCCACTAAGTGGACTAATTTACATATCTATAAAGAGGTGGATTACTCGAGTAGATACGACATAATGTACATTTCTCAGTGCTCGCTCAGTAGCACCCGCTCGGCCACCACTCTGCCCAATTCATTATTCACCGCCATATCACCCAACGTTAACACCTCAATAGTTTACCTTACCATTTTCTATTCAATGGAATTTAACATCCGTGGCAGGTCGTCATGTAGCGAAAATGCCAACATACTGTCGAATAGTTTCCGCACGACGTACCTTTCCGCCACCGCCATTTCTCGTTCGAAATCTCATCCGAACTCGCAAAAATTCTCAAACAAAGTAAAGGGATGCTATATCTGCCATATCTAAAATTTCTATTTTACGCAAGCATCGTGCAAATTTTAGCCCAGTATAGTGTGACTTTCCTTCATTTTCATCCGAGAGCTTATACTCTCTCGCGAGGGTGGAAATAACCAATTAACCTGATGTTCTTTTAGGTTCAGCTAATAACATCCACGACAATCCACAAGGTGACATCTCGGACTCGCAACTCGACCAATTCAACAAGCAAGCCATAAATTTCAGCCTACTTAACCAGTCCGGTTACAACACGTACACAATTGAACATCACTCGATATGGTACTCACAATTCATACAATATCTTGTACATAAAGATCGATATACTACACTGGCAGTTTACAGCATGTATAAAATGAATCTAGCGCGTTTAGAAATAACTTCGGCATGTATATCTTACCACGACATCAATTTCAGCCTAACTTATCATACTATGAAAAATTCAGATTAAAGAGTATGATATACTCCACAAATTTTCATATGAATGTATGCTAAGTGTTCATCAAACCATGTCATCTACGCATATAATTTCAGCATTTCAGTGTACTCACAATCTCAAGAATATAAGCCAGAACATGAACATTGGACTTGCTTGGCCTACAAATTGTGTTACTATTATCAAAATGTGTATGTTGTACATTTGGAAGTCTTCATAATCGATCAAGATAAAGATGTCAATTGTGAGAGCACCAAATATTTTCATGCTTAATGATAAATGTGATACCATGGGAAATGGTCATCATGGATCAGCATAAACAAGCATGAACAATGATTCCTTATGAATTTTCCATTTTTCCATAATTTTTATTATCTTGGATGTAAATTCTTATTAACCTGCCACCTTCTTGACTTATATTGCAACAATACTTTTTTTAAAGTAGTACCATAATCAAATATCTCATGTATGTTTCTTTGACCAAACAACACGGTCTTCCAAAAGTTATGCACTTTCTTAACCCAAATACAAAGGTCAAATGTATTGACACCTGAAACATCCAAGTTCAATAGAACAATAGAAGTGCTCAAGTGCCAAAGCAGAGAAGCCCGGAAGGGTTTCACACATGCATCCGAACAACACGAATTTCTCCATTAAACAAAGTCCAGATTGGTCACAGTAAAAATAAGAACTCCAGCACTAAATGCGACAACTAAATAAAGCCCCCAATATTTATATATACACCACACAAACCAAACAAACAACAAAACCAGTTCATCCTCGCCAAGATCATTCTAATATGCGTCCCACATTCAAATAGCAAAAACGACAAGCAATCAAAAAGGGGAAACAAAATGGAGGGGGAAAATAAATTGCGGCACCTGATTTGACTTCCACTAGAGCCAAGATCGACCCTTTCCCGAGAGAGAAATCAACATACTCAAACATAAACCCTCGAAAAAATCGCAGATTCTATAAATCTATCACGAGGAAGAAACCCAATCTAACCACTCACTTGGAGAGGGAATCAAGGAGAAGAAGACGATGACGACGCCTCGCGATGACGGCAACCGGCGACGGCGAAGATCCGATCACAAGGGAGTAGGGCCTCCTCCCTCTTGTCTTGGGCGACGTTTGGCTCTTCCTAGAGCAGTCCCGTCGACCAAGGCCACATATGCAATTATATTATTTTTTTGAAATTTACCTATTTGCCCCTCTTGACTTAAGTGAACCATATATTGGTCTATACTCGTCCAAATCGAGTACCAATCGGACCCCCGGACTCGACTCGAGTCCAACTCACATCAAATCTCCAAACCAACTTAAGTAACATAATTTTACTCGCGCATAAGGTTTGTATTTTAATTTGCGCCTTCCAACGATTTACTCGGCCTCCTCCGACGCACATCTCGGATTTGCCGTGGAAGCCAAAATAAATTAGTTAAAATTTTAAATTTTAATTATTTTTTTCGCGGGCATTACATTTTCTATTTTCAATGAGTCATTCAAATTTTGTAGATCTATATTTTTCTTTTCTACGGAATTTTTATCATTTTCTAGAAGTTCAACCTTCATTCTTGACTCATTACAAGAAAGCAAAAGATCATCATTATCTTGTTCTAGCATTTTATTTTCCTTTTTAAGTGCCTAGAATCTTTTTCTAACACTACTAAATTCTTCATACATATGCTCAATTTCATTTTCTAATTCTACTTGTGTAAAGATATTACCACCTATAGTAATAGTGGGTACCTCATTATCCTTCATCATGAAACAAAGGTTTGCATTCTCCCTTGAGCTTTCTTCCCCACTTGAAGGTGGTGATGACTCGCTTACATCGCAAGTAGCCATTAGTGCTTTCTTCTTCATCCTTTTTCTTTTATCTGTCTTTGAGGATGATGAGGAGGTGAGCTTGGTCTTAGGACAATCGCCCTCCAAGTGTCCGGGCTTGTTGCATTGGAAGCACATGATTCTATTTTTGCCCTTCTTCTTCTTGAGAGGCTTTCCCATTAGCTCCATAAACATCCGTCCGAGATGAATCATATCTTCGTGGTACTCGGATCCTTTATTCTCCGATGATGATGATGTCCTATCACCAAATGATGCTTTTAAGGCAATATTCTTGCCTTTGGGGGCATCTTCCTCATCGGTCATGAGGGAACCAATGAGTTCGGTGATCTTCATGGTGCCAAGATTCGTGGCCTCCATGATAGCAACCCCCTTTGGCTCCCATGCTTTGGGAAGTGATCGAAGAAACTTCCTCACTTTTTCTTATTCTCGTATGACCCTTCCAAGGTTAGTTAAAGCATTTGAAATGGGCATACATTTGATCTATGTTCTCATGAGTATGCATTTTAAAGAGTTCATAGTCATGCATAAGCAAATTTATTTTGGACTCTTTAACTTGGGAAGTTCCCTCATGGGTAATTTCTAAAACTTGCCAAATATCAAAAACAGATTTACAGCATGATATTCTATTGAACTCATTTATAGATAAACCATAATGTAATGCATTCACTGCTTTGGCAATTGAATTAAATAATTTAATCTCTTCTCGAGACCAATCATCCATGTTCTTGGAGGGTAGCTCATAATTAACATGAATAGTTCTCCAAGCATCTAATCCTAGGGATTGCCAGAAAATACTCATCCTAGTTTTTCAATAGGGATAATTGTTTCCATCAAAAAGAGGTGGTGCATGAGTTGAAAACCCTTGACCTAGTGTGATACTAGAATCCATAAGTCTAGGTTACATGGTTAGACCTATTCCGACAATCTTGCTCTCATACTAATTGTTGAGTGAATACCCACACTAGAAAGGGGGGTTCAATGGTGTTGGTTTAATTTTAACTTTAATTCAATTTTTTTAAAATCAATTTCAACTTCAACCGAAACTAGGTGCAACTAAATGATATTCGTTAGCAAGTATGAAAAGCAATTATAAGCAATCAAACAAGGCAATGCAAACACAAGAGATTATAGTGGTTCGGCCAACACCGCCTACTCTACTATCTTGGCTCCCCACAATGGATTTCTAACCAACTCCTTTATAGATAATTTGTTTCCCTTTGAATACAACCGAGGACTCGCTTCTCAACTCTTTGAGAATGCTTCACACCTATTCTCCTTGGCAAAACACAATTCTACAAAGGAAACCCTAAGTCATTTAACCTAGCACACCTAGCAAGCTAACAATGGAAACCTAGTTTAGTAACAAGAAAAATAACAACAAATGAGCTAATAATTAAACCACACAAGTGAGCTCTCTTGCAAAGTCTTCAAAGCCTCCAACTCATGAAGATGTAGAGCTCGAAGTGAAGCCGGAGATGAGGCAAAAAGAATGCTTCGAGTTGATGAACGATCGTCGAAGCTTGCGCGATGAAATCCACTTGGGATGGCTCAAGAACACTCTAGGAGAACTTCAATGAATGGCTAAGAGTCTCCTAGAAGGCTGCTAAGGGGTATTTATAACCCCTCACTTGGCAGCTCCACCCAACGGGCATTTTTTTCCCCGATGGGGACTCCCGGTCACTTGTCGGTCGATCGCCCGACTGATCGACCGCCCAAGCAACCACGGTAATCTACCACGTTTGGGCACACTTCGGTCGACCAAATTGGCTACTGCCAATTTTTGGCTTCATTCGGTCCACCAAACCTGGGCTAAGTCTATTTCTTGGAGTTTTCTTCTTGCACGCTTCGCTTCCGGGTTCTGTTACCAAGTATTGACTTGGATAATATTAGAATTAGGCTTGGGATATATACCTAGAGACATGTTACATGAATTCTATTTCTAACTCTAGATTTTCTACTCGATCTATGACGGAGACATTTTTGTCGATTCTTGTTTTTCACCGAATGAACTTCCCACGCATATCGTAACCTCAACCTGAGATCAAACACTTGATGAACTCATTAGAATAAGTTTGTTATCATCAAAATCAAGATGATGACCAAGGTTGAAAACCTTAGGCCAACACATTGGTATTCACATGATTGTGGTATTCATTCCGCATTCAGTTTGCATAGGTTGGTAGGCTTCGGAGTACGGACGTGTACTCCGGCCAAATTTTGGGGTGTGATAGATGTTCTTTAATAATAATATTATGTGGTTTTTTCTTTCATGGAATACAAAATTTGCTATTATGTGCATAACACTCATGTTATCAGAGTATAAAGTCATTGGATTCTTCACCACAATATTGATTTCATTCAACAATCTGATGACCCAAATTATCTCAGCAGTTGCACCAAACAAAGCTCTTGATCCACTTTCTGCACTTGACCTACAAAGTGTGCTTTGTTTTTTGCACTTCCAGATAACTAATGTTGTAGCAAACTTCACCAAATAACCAGATACTGATCTGCAAGTCATTCCACAACTTACCCAATTAGCATCACTATATCCTGTCACCGAATAAGGATTATCTACAGGGTAAAAGAGGCCCAAACCATGTTCATTTTTCAAATATTTTAATATCCTTATTGCTTCCATGAAATGTAATACCCGCAAAATTTATTAAATTTTGTGTATTGCCTTCAGCGGGATGAGCGCGACGCATAACGACGCGTGCAGAGTTAATCACAGTTGGGTGCGAATTGAGGTGAGACCCTTGCTCAATCTAAATTACTTAAATTAGAATTAATTTTGTGTCAAATCGGAGTTAGGCTTGAGCCGAGTACGAGGGTGCGATCGGAGCTCGAATCCGACTCGTTTTGAGCAAGTTTGATCGAGTTAAATGATGAGGGGGCAAATTGGTAATTTGTGCAAAAAATAAATAATTAGAGTCACCTGAGGCATACGGCTCCAAGGAAGAGACGCATGCTACCCAAGGAGATGAGAGGGCGAGGGATGATCCAGAGAAGAAATCGGCCGGAGATCGGAGCCTTGCCGGATAGGATTCGACGTGGGACTTCTTCATCATCTTCCTTGTCCTTAATCCAATTCTAGGTTAATTTTGGATATGTGTTAGTGCAAATTTCTGAACCTGGGTGCAGTAGTTTTCTTTGGATAGGAAAGAAATAAATGAGTGGAAATTTATCTATACATATAATATTGTTTATTGCGGAAATTTCCGGCTGTAGTGTACGGTGTTAAGGCTGAAAGTTTATATGAAACGATGCTGAAATTACCAAGTTATGTGATGCTGAAATTGATATATATAAATGTGCAAAAATTTCATTGAATTGGGATGCTGAAATCATTTCCAATGTATGCTGAATATGGTAGTTCAAAGATAGAATGTTTTTCCATATTCTAGAAATTCATGCTGATTTCCTGAAAATCTATTAAGTACATGCTGAGATTGATTTTGTTGTTGGGATGCGAGTTTGCTGTGTAAAATATCGATGTATCCTATCGATCTTCCTGTAAGCTAGGGTTTAGGAATCTATAAATTATTTTAATGACCTGAACAGTAGAGGCTTCTTGAAGAGAAAGGCTCCAAAGAACTCCTCCTCCTATCCATTGGTGGCCAGCCATCTACATCCTCCTTCCCCAATTTTCGCGAACCCAAATTGAAGGTGTTCTCTTATTGGGTGTGCCGCATTAATCTTCATCTTCTTGGAGGAGTCCAAGAGAACAACAAGGTATCTTCACCTCTTCCCTTTCGTTACGGTGTTTTCTCATCCTCACTCCTTCCCTCGTTGGTGTTTGGTTCTTGGTGGTAGGGCAGACCTTGCCTTGGTGGATTTAGAGATTGAGAAAGTTTCTCCGTTGAGCCACAACGAGCCCTATTATTGCGAGGTGCTTGGTGTGGACTATCGTTGGAGGAAGTGCACATGTGAGTCTCAAGATGGGGACAGGATCAGCTATACCAACCGCGGTTTGAGGTATATATTCTCCATCTTCTCCGATGTTGAATTCTTTAATATTGCTAAAGTAGATCGCTGTTTTTGGGATAGTTTGATTTTTTAAAATTGCTATTTCCGCTTCATTTTTGAATCCCATCACAACAGTGGTATTAGAGCCACCTTTAGCAAATTTTTGGAATTTTTTATTTTGTGTTTTGTTCACGTTTACGAACCATTAGCTCCCTAAACGTTATGCTGTCCGATTTTGGTTTTCAAGGGTTTTTGAGTCATTTTCATGGCTCCACGGTTCATGTGATGAATCAAGGTGGAATCCTACTATCCATATTGATTTTGGAAATAATTTAAACAAAAAACTTCTGTGGGTTCATGGTTGAACAGACCCGAGAACTAAAAAATTCAAGATGTGTTGTTTGAACCGTTTTGGGTGGAAACGTGATCGGATTTGTGCGATTTTGGATTCTTTTTTTTCCTTTCTTTTTCATATATGATGTGATGCATGAAAAGATGATTATGGATGAGCCCAATGTGGATGTGACTGTGTGGAAAATGTGGTTGTGTTGATTGCATGTAAATTTATAAAATTCCAGCATTGTAAATTTTAAATAGTGCTTGCGTACCCCTACCTCCCAATTGAGAATTCTGATTGTAATCCTCTACACCCTCTCATTAAACCTTTGCCCAAGGATTTTTTGGGGTCTTCTTCTTTTAGTTTTGTAAAATTAGAAGTTTAGGGGCAGATTCACAACGAGCACGCTTGCTGCTATGTTTTGGTGCGCGCACGGAGAGGAGGTGTTCGGTGCCTTGTGGATGACGGCTTGAACCCCGGGAAGGCACTGATGGAACGGACAACCTACAAGGTGATTTTGAGCAGCGCCTTGGCGAGACAGAGCTCCCTAAAACCCTAGGATGATGGCCTTGGTTCACCCGGCGGCTCGGGTGGAACCCTTAGAACATCCACAATCATCCTTATTTACTTTATGATTTTATTTATTGCTTTTGCTTCAATTATTGATAGCTTAGATAATTATAATTGCATGAAGAAACCCTCCAATAATATTCAGTCCGAATAGCTAAGATATTAAGGATATCGGTCACGCCTTCCATCGTTATGAGGGACAAGTGTGTCTATTGTCACAACGGGTTTGTTGTGCACACACAAGGCCATTTGTGCTAATAGACACGTTGCTCCTCATATGGCACATATCCCTTTTGTGTCTCTGCTACCGGCTTGAACATGACTTACCTTGTTGAGCTACATGCAAGGAAGTCTATCAATGAGGGCTTGCCACTTCCAAACCGGAGGATATTATGGAATCGCGAAAACTAGTGGGATACATGATTAATTAAAAGACCTCAATAAACATGCATGTAAAATATCTGCTCATTCAAGTCTTTATTTTCTTTGTAGCATATCATGTCACATTTACTATCGTTAGATTGCTTCATCGATTAAAATAAATTAACTAGACCAAATTACGTCGATTGGATGCGAAATTTGAGGATCATCCTCATTTATGAGAATTTGTCTCACATTATTGATGCTCCGAGACCGATGTCACCCCTTGGGTAAGGCGATTACAGCGAATAAGAGAGAACAGCTTATGAGAAGCTGCAAGAAATTGGGGTGAAGATAACAACACTGTTCAATACACAATGCTGGCATCCATGTCTAATGAGTTGCAAAAGTAGTATGAACATTTGGATACCGAAGCTATCCACGATCACCTCAAGTTGTTTTTATGGTGAGCATATGAGGACAGCTAGGTACAAGCTATCTAAACAACTCTTCCGTCCAAAATGGAGGATAACACTCTTGTTAAGACCCATATCCTCAAACTAATCTATTTGATTGAGTAGTTAGAGAGGTTGGGGTTCTCCATGGACTGGGAACTAAGTTAGGACTTAGTACTCTAATCCCTCCCGGATTCGTTTTCACGGTTTGTTAATAACTTTCACATAAACAAGCAAGACGTCTCGCTTCTCGAGCTCCTTAATATGCTGAATACTGCTGAGTCACACCTTATAAAGAGTAAGGACATAATTTTGTTAGTGGGAGATGCCTCTAAGGCAAAGTTATACTATGTTAAGAACAAAGTGAAAAAGAAACCCAAGAGAAATATCTAAACAAGGTTGTGAAAAGTTCTTTAAAAGGCAATAGTTGTCGCATGAACCATTCTGATGATTGTATCCGACTGGACACATCTCAATTGGTTTAATGGTTTTGAATATTAATGATAAATATTTAAAAAATGCACAAAGATAAAACTAACCTCACCTCCTTCTGGCTTTTATGACTTTGGGCATTTCTGAACTGCAGTAAGAACTAGAGAGGTGTGTCTCAAGGATATTCTGATCGAGTCTTTGTTCACCAGAATTGGCTCGCTGAGTTGATTAGAGTTGGGCAACATAGGTGTATGCAGGCCGATAACAACTCAAGCCAGAAAAGGACACTCCTATGATATGATTAGGCGCGGGTACGTCCACCTGTCTGGACACAAACCTGATACCTTTGAATCATTTAAGGAGTATGAAGGTGAACTTAAAGAAACAAATTGAAAAAAGTATTATAGACCTTCAATTGGATCGAGGCAGAGAATACTTATCCACTAGGTTTGTGAATTATCTCGAAGACAATAAGATTGTCTCTTTATGGACCCCTAACACAGTGGTGTGTCTGAAAGGGGGAATCACACCTTATTGGATATGATGTGATCCATACGTAGCTTCCAATCTATTTTCAAGGGATAAGCTATTATAGCGGCCATAATTTTGTTTGTCTCTCATACACCATATAAAATATGGAATAGCAAGAAACTGAATCTGAGACCTCTCATGATTTGGGGTTGCCTAGTGTATGACAAACTTGACCAGGTGCAAATGTTGAGGCATACCCTAAAAAGTGTTTTGGATATCAAGTTCTCCAAACTGAACAAAAGAAGTTTTGTTATCACTGTTTGAGAAAAGGAGTTTGTCGAGGAAACTGAGAGTGGAAGATATTTTGAACTTGGTAAAGTTCACAGGTTAAACCAATCCATGTAATTATTACTTCCCAACACTCTTCTACAAGACTACGTAGACTGCCTGAGTGATGATATCTAGCCATAGGTTATGACCTAGATTCAGGCAATCCGCGATCTCTTAATGGTCAAATGTCTTGACACTATGCGGTGGCATTATGCAAATCCAAACTGGACACAAACCAAGTACGAACTTTGGTTGACCGGCTTAAAAAGAATAACTCCTATCGGGTGCAGGTGGATCTTTAGGAAATATCTGAGCAGTTGGCAAGGTGTGGACCTATAAGACCAAACTAGCTGTGAATGAGATCAAATCCAAACAATAGGTTGTCTGCAATAAAACATTCTCACTAGTTCCAATGCTCAAGTCCATCAGGATATTTCTAGCAATCAGTGCGTACTATGAATACGAGATCTGGCTAGAGGGTGTCTAAACTGTGTTCTTCCATTATAAAGAAGTCTATATGATATAGCCAGCAGAGTTTGTATCCTCGGTTGGATCGAGTAAGGTATGCGAGGTTGGACCGAGTAAGGTATGTGAGCTGCAGAGGTCCATTTATGGACTATAGCTAGTATCAAAGAGTTGAAACATCTATTTGGATGAGATAGTCAAAAGGGTTTTGATTTTATAAAAAATGTGGATGAACCTTGTGTAGGCAATGTGTTTAGTGGGAGTGTAGTCATATTGAATGACATACATGTTGGAAAAGCGTTCTCATGTTCCAATTATTTCCCATATTGATTCTCTATGGTACATTTGGGAAAAGCCTGCTATATGCTTGACATTAGGATCTATGTGGATAGGTTTGAAACGGATACCTGGTTACCCCAGCCCATGTATGTTGATACAGTGCTGAAAGAGTTTTAGCATCAAAGGCAGTAAAAGAGGTTACTTGTCTAGTTGCATTAGTCTTTCTAAGATGATGTCTGCTAAGACACCTGAGGAGAGAGAAAAGATGAGACATATCTATTATGCTTCGACAGTGGGATCCATCATATGATGCTTTGCACTTAGCTTGTTATTGCTTATACCTTAGAGGTATCTAGTAGATTTCGAGCAAAACCATGGAGAATAACATTGAAAAGCAATGGAGAACTCTCTCAAGTACTTAAGAAGGATGAGAGACATTTTATACGACAATGAAACCATATGATGGTATAAGGATACCTTTAATGGTGGTGCAATAAGAAGGAAAGTGTTCCTAGCTGGGTATCGTAACCGGTAAGGTGACTAAGGCTTTATGCTTTGCTACTTACTTTGCTGCTTATGATAGCATCGGATATAGGAGTTTTTCATTCAATGGGAGTTGTTCCTGAGGTTGCCAGTTCCGCAATGGTATTGTGTGACAATACTAGGAGTGTTGCTCAAAGTTAAGGAACTAAGATCCCATGAAGATCATTGCTTTTCTTAAAAGGTGGTATCACCTCATCGTTGGAAAGAGGTGATGACTGAAAGACATTAATGTAGATTAAATTTATTACCACGACAGCAGATTCGATCGCCACTGAAATTTGGTATACAGATACTAGGATGATTGGCTAAAGTGCATGTGGGAGATTCAGAGGAATAGTGCCCTTGATCCAATCACATGTCGATGTGTTTAGGGACTATTCAAGGGTAATCAACTTAATGAGGCAACTTTTTGATCATATGTTGCATCTTTATTCATAAGTATTGTGATGAACCCCGTGATGAGATTATGCCAGTGAGACTTGGAATCCAGATGCCCATGTTCTAAATGTTTCTAGCCATAGGATCACCAATTAGGGGATCGGTGATTTCGGATAAATAGTACACTTGGTACATGCCCTACACGATAGGGGTAGCTGATCTCACAGTTACCTATGAGCTGTCCTTAATGTAGTGCAGGTGCTCATTAGGGAATGATTTCACTTAACAAACTTGCACGAGGAACACAAAATGGAATCCATACATGAGTTTCAATTGGATGTTCCTCGTGTGATAGTAGGTGCAAGCAGTCCTTGGACCTAAGGTTGTCATGGTTACCTCGTGAGTGATGACCCATTGCTTTGGTTCTATCCCTATGTGGCCCTAAGTGTCATGTGCCGGGTATTATTGGGCATGGGGAAGCATTCATGGAGGTTGGTGAGCAACCAACATGGAATCAGTTACACCGAATGAGAGATAATGTCCTATCTGTCCCTGCAAGTGTTGACTCGGGAATCTCTGGCCAGAGTAGATATGAAAGTCAGGAAGATGTTTTTGACATTTCATAATTGAGATGACATCTTGGCGGGTGAAATACATATGAATAAGTATTAGGGTTTGACACTTCTTCAATACGTCGCCGAAAGTCGTAACTTCGTCGATCTTCTTTCCCTTCTTTACTTTAAGGCTAACGTGAGTGGTAGAACCAAGGATTTGAGGGAAGGCCCTAACCGACTCATGTGTTGTTGATTCTTGCAGATTGATGTGTGTTTCTTGTCAGATTATTGATTATTCTTGAACCTTGTCGGTTCTTCTTGTGATCAATGGTGCATTGATTTTTACGTGTCGTATTCATGATGTTAGGGTGCCGGCCGAATCAAGGAAAAGGGAAAAGGTCATGCAAAAAATTTCCCTAAATTCCTTGAGACGTAGAAGCTTGTAGATTTGAAATTCTTGTATGCTAATTTAGGATAGAGATTAAGGAGAACTTAATTCTTCATTGAAACACATTTTCCTTCATCCTTAAGGGTTTGGCCGAATAGGGTAAACCCATGTTTAGGGTTTCGGCTGAGTAGGGATCGGGGTTTTAGGTGGAGAAAAATATAATTCCTAAGTCATCTCCATGATAGAGGAACGCTATAAGAATAACTAGGATTTTACCTTGCTTATAGAATATTTTTATTGCAAGGAACATTTATTTCTAGGTTCCTACATTTCTCATTATGTTGCTGAAATTAAACTTTCATATGCTGAAATTAAATATTTGAATGCAGGAATTCAATATTTAATTGTTGTGATTATGTAGGAAATTGTGGTGATATAATTGTTGAATTCTTCTATTTCTTGTATGCTGTGATTTATTAATTATTGTAAATATTATGTCAATGATATGCTAAATATTGAGGAGTATGTGTGGTATATGACATGAAACTAGGTGGAGGAAAAATTAGATACGATTGTTTAGCATCCCATACATGATCGGGAGACGTGGAACTCCTCTAGTAAAAGACGTAAATTACTAGGAGTTAAATGTGATAAAATTTGAACATAGAGACATTAGGTGTTCGCACCTAGGAAGGGTAACACTGAACTGTCAACCTGATAGGGCCCGTGGTAGGGCCCGATACGTGCGGAAGCCCGGGAGATGTTTAGAAACTAGTGTAATACATTGTATGTGTATTGTGTTTAAGATGGTCGGGCTGAGGGATGTTTTTAGCCGGTACGGCTATTACCCGACTCAGTGGGTGGATTTAGGATCTTGAGATTGCACTAGTGGGCCACGCTAGGTGTTAGACCCGAGTGGCGGGGGTCTTGAGATTCTGTCAGTGGGCCACGCTGATGGTATTCTAGAAACTAGCTGATCATCCTAGTTGACGGACACGGTGATTGAATCGCTAAATGTGGAATTTATGTAAGAATATAACTTGTTGTGGTTAGTATAGATACTTGTATGTTTGTGTGGGCCGATATGGTCGAGTATTATACAGGATGAAGGCCGGGAACAATAGAAACTATTTATGCGGGTTAAGGACCATAGTGGACGAGTGGTACATATTGTGCAAAGCCATAATTGGATGGTATATTTACTCGCAGGGTATGACCAATTGGACGGTTATTGCGATACAACCAGTATAATTTTTATGGACATGTTTTATTGCTACATATGATATAATACTAGGGATTTAAGTGGAGGTTTGAAAGAACCACTCACTAAGTCTCAAGTGGATTCATGGTTTTATTTATTTTTGTTTTGCAGAGACTAGCCAGTGAGGTACAACTTGATGGCGTGGCGTGGCTGGAGGGCAGGTGGTGTCGCATATCTCGGAACAAGCATTTATATAGTCCTAGTCGTGTAGAGAGTTTTAGTTAATGCACTGAGTCGTGGTCTTTGATCCTTTGAGTTGTAAAACTTGTTTTCAAACATTTATAAAAGTTTAGTAGACTTCATTTATATTTTCTATGTTAGTCTAGTCGCATATTGTTATTATGTTGATGAGTGCATGTGGTAGACTTCGGGGTACAGACACCTACCCCGGTCGGTCACGCGATCCTGAGTTGGGTCGTGACAATAAATATGGCAAGCATACAATTAGAATTTAATTACTGCAATTAGAATTTAATTCATAGCATTCCAAAAATAGGGCAACTGAGCAACTTAATTACAACATTTATCAAATAATTTTCAACAATTAAATATGCAATTTCTGCAATTAAATAAATGAATTCAGCATCCTTAATGAAATTCCAGCAATTACTCAAATGACGTAGAAACCAATTCAAGCATGTTCTCAAGCATGGAATTAATTTACGAGTAAAATAAAATCATCTACATTCCTTATATCATGATAGCCTCGACATAAAATATATTCATCATGATAACATCAACTTAAAACATAATTACCATGGTAAACTCCCCCTTACCCATGCTCGGCCAACCCTCCCCAAACACCCTAATAGGGTACTTGGTCGGCCCCTTCTTGTCCTACCTTGCTTGCTCTTCAATTAAATAGCAAGTCTAGTCTCATAAATTATATCTAGAAATACAATTCCTAATCACTACCTTCCTTACCCTATGTGGCCGAACCCTATCATAAGGAACTTGTCCCATGGCCGGCCCTTAAGGGTTTAGGAAACTAAACTTTTAAATCTAGAATTTTTAACAAGTCTAGGATTTAGCAAAAATTTTTGCATGACCTCTCCTATTTTGGATCTATTCGGCCGGCCCCAACTCTCAAAGAAAACACCACAAAAATTTTGAGAAATCACATTATTATCAAGAAAATATGCAAGAATCAAGAGCCACAAGATTCATCAATAAATTTCCAAGAAAACATCATCACATCAACATCAAAGATTCGGCCAAGGGGCCTTACCCTATCCTAAGGTTCAACCACTCACCGGCGAAGGAAATTGAAAAGGAAGGCAGTCCTCCACGCTCCCACATCATCGATCCGTTGGTAATAGATTACCAACGGATTTTTGAGTATTACCAACAGATTTAGTCCGTTGGTCAAACCCTATTTTTTTGTAGTATACGGATGTGTACTCTGGCCGATCATGTGACCTTCGATTTGAGGCATGACATTTATGCTTGAATTTGGTTATGCTCGGGGTAGCTATCAACAGCCGCAAGATTCGTCAATAAATTTCCAAGAAAACATCATCACATCAACATCAAGGGTTCAGCCAAGGGACCTTACCCTATCCTAAGGTTCAACCACTCACCGGAGAAGGAAATTAAAAAGGAAGGAAATCCTCCGCGCTCCCACATCAACGATCTGTTGGTAATAGATTACCAATGGATTTAGTCCTTTGGTCACACCCTATTTTTTTGTAGTGTACTGATGTGTACTCTGACCGGTCACGTGACCTTCAATTTGAGGCATGACATTTATGCTTGAATTTAGTTATGCTTGGGGTAGCTATCAGAGGGCCCCGGTGGGAGGCTCATTGGGCGGGTCCTATTGATCGAATTGTGGGTTGATTAAATGCAACATGACGATATGGCCGGTGTACGCCGATATGGTCAGTTGTCGAGGACACACGAGTTGGATAATTATTAATCATATGAATTGTCATAAAAATATAATATTATGAGCACATATATAAATGCTAAATATTTGTGTTTATCACATGCGTTGGCTTGGCGAGGGCTTTGTTCAAGCCACTCACTAAGTTCTTTGAAACTCACCCCTCTTTTTGTTGTTGTTTTGCAGATCTCGACTAATAGAGGTGCGGTGGTAGCGATGTGACGTGGCTGGGGTTGTAGTCTCTGGCAGTGGATCCCGGGACATGTCAAATCGTCGTCGAGCCACAGGAGCTATGTGTACATATGAGCATGTCTTGATTATAGACAAGGGTTGTAATCATATTTAACTTTCAATAGAAACACTCATTCACATTTTCATTGGTATTCACGTGACTGTGTTATTCATTCCTAATTCAGTTTGCATAGGTTGGTAGGCTTCGGAGGATGAACGTATACTCCGGCCGATCAAATGACCGTGGATTTTGGGGCGTGACAAATGTTCTTTAATAATAATATTAGGAATAATGTAAGTTACACAAAAGTAGTTAATGCTATTGTTCAAATCATACAAAAAAAAAACGGCACCAATTATGATTAAATAATATGATTAAGTTAGAAGACTAAATCTTAAAAATTCAACATGTAAATATATGCATATGATAAATTTTAAAAAATATCTATTATAATATAATAACATATATTCTAAATTGGCAAATGTGCGTTAATCCATGTTTGAACGGTGATAATATTCCCTTATGTTATTATGTGTGCATACTTTGCTTCTAAGTCTATCATTTATTGTGTTTATACAAAAATTAGATTTCATAAATTTTAACTGAAAGCCTATAAAACACGTTCCTCGTATTAAAGGCTCGCTTTGCGTTAACACAACTAATCTATATTTATATTTCTCAAATAGAAGGATAATGAGTCATTGAAAATAGAAATAATCTTTTGACTAAAACACTTGATCAACATGGATGCAAGGAGGTTTTTTCTAAGTCTATTCACTATTTTTTTCTTCTTATCTATGTCACTGATTTCAACTCCTGTAGTAGCGACTAGTGAGATCGCTCCTACATCACCAACAAATTCTGATGAGTTGATTTTACAAATATGTAAGTAATTTTTTCGATTCGTATAAATATTAGATTTATTCATTATTTATTAAATAAATTATCTTTACGATATTTATGGACCGTAAATATAAGAAATAAGTTAACTACTAAATTTAAAATTTATATATCTCATCTCAATAATCATTTTTGAAACCTTGAATTGTTTTTTTCTTGCTGCCTATCACAACCGATACATCGATATCGATAGTTAATAGAGAATTGCTATTACAACATAATTATTATTTTTTTGATAATATCTCTTGTAATGTGTCTATGTTTCAGACAATATGCTCAAAGATGTTCACATTGCTGACAGTGGAAGAGCTCAAGATAAGAAGATTGGATTTCTTCCACCATTGTATATTCCACCTCCACTATATTGTCATGGTCGTCTATGTTATCATCATTGATAATTTGACAATTGTATTCGATCATAAAGTTTGTACGTTCAACACAATAAATAAAATAAATTAATAATAAATATAAATCATTAGCAAAATACAAATATTTTGATAATCATAATACCTATAACTAATTACGTAATATGTTTGAAAAACTATCAAAAATTGGAGATGCACCCAATGCAAAACCTTTACATTTTAAAGGATGGACCATTGAATTCAATGGTGTGTACATTTAAACTGGTTCCATTGAATTAAAGGAGGAACCATTGATTTTGGTTGGATATATAAATTGGTTGCACAATTCTTTCTTGATACTTCCCCTTAACAAAGTAGCAATCAATCTCCAAGTGTTTTGTTCTTTCATGGAATACATAATTTGCTGTATAAAGGCACTGGATTCTTCACCACAATACTGATTTCATTCTACAATCTGGTGACCCAAATTATCTCAGCAGTTGCCTCATATAAAGCTCTTGATTCACTTTCTGCACTTGACCTACTAACTGTGCTTTATTTTTTGCATTTCCAGATAACTAATGTTGCACCAAACTTCACCAAATACTGATCTGCAAGTCATTCCACAACTTCCCCAGTCAGCATCACTATATCCTGTCACCAAATAAGGATTATCTACAGGGTAAAAGAGGCCCAAATCAGGTTCCTTTTTCAAATATTTTAATATCCTTATTGCTGCCATGAAATGTAATACCCGCAAAATTTATTAAATTTTGTGTATTGGCTTCAGCGGGATGAGCGCGATGCATAACGATGCTTGCATAGTTAATCGCAGTTGGGCGTGAATTGAGGTGAGACCCTTGCTCAACCTAAATTACTTAAATTAGAATTAAATTTGTGTCAAGTTCGAGTTGAGCTCGAGCCGAGTCCGAGAGTGCAATCAGAGATCGAATCCAACTCGTTTTGAGAAAGTTGGGTCAAGTTAAGTGATGAGGGGCAAATTGATAATTTGTGCAAAAAAAAATAATTAGAGTCACTTGAGGCGTACGGCTCCAAGGAAGAGCGACACGCTACCCAATGAGGCGAGAGGGAGAGGGTTGATCCGGGGAAGAAATCGGTCGGAGATCGGAGCCTTGCAGGATTGGATTCGACGCAGTTCTTCTTCATTGTCTTCCTTGTCCTTATCCCAATCCTAGGTGAGTAGTTTTGGGGCTAATTTTCATTGGGATTAATGGATTTTGTAGAGAAGAAGATTCTGGGTTTTTCTTTGAAATTTGTTGTTTCGATCAGTTTTGATTCGGTAATCATGATTCAATAATCTCTACCTGTTGAGTCCTTTGGTGTATGTTATTGTGAAGTGAGGACCGATTTGTGGAGAATATAATATCCACACATGTGTTTCTTTAAAATGTTGACTTCTTTGGTTCTACGAACGTGTACGGAACCACATGTACATCATAGATTTACTGCAATAGCAACAAATCTTACTAAGTGCTTATGTGTTAGTGCAAATTTCTGAACCTGGGTGCAGTAGTTTTCTATGGACACGAAAGAAATAAATGAGTGGAAATTTATCTATACATATAATCTTGTTTATAGCAGAAATTTCCGGCTGTACTGTAGGGTGTTAAGGCTGAAATTTTATATGTTACGATGCTGAAATTACCTAGTTAAGTGATGCTGAAATTGATGTATATAAATGTGCAGAAATTTTATTGAATTGAGATGTATATGTATGCTGAATGTGGTAGTTCAAACACTACAACACAATTAGGCTATAGAAACACATAATTAGAGACTAATTAGAGTTTTTGTTTCTAATTCTTCCCATTAGAAACTAATAAAGAATATGTCTCAATAGTTAATTTTATTTGTCTCTAATACTTCACTTTAAGATGTTAATTGTTAATTAGTCCCTTTATGATATGTATTATTTGCCTCTATTGTATTGAATAAAAATATTTTTTATATTTAAATTTAAATAATAATAATAATAATATTTAAACGTAATATTTAACTTAAATGATAAATTTACCATTACAATAAATTTAACATAATATTTCACATAATTTTAATTTTAATTTTAATTTTTAAATCATAAATTTAACTTAAATAATAAATTTATCTATACATTTTTTACTTTTGATTAGTTAAATATTATGTCTCTTATTATTTCCATTACATATTAATAATATATAGATAGTTAACGCTTGTCCTAGTTAATATTAATGTCACTTTAACTTTAAATGAGGCAATCTTACCCTAACTTTATTTCAATTACATATTAACTGGCAAGTATCAATCTTACCCTAACTTTATTACCCTAACTTTACACGTGGCAAGTATAAATCTCTAATTTGTAATCAATTTATTGCCGCTGGTTCTCTCTATTGCCACTATGTTAGGTTATTTTTCAAAAAAAATACCATGTTCCCTGATCTCTCCCTCATTTACACTTAAAACTAAAACCCTACCCTGTTACTTCCCATTGTCTGCGCCTATGTTGACCCCAATCTCTCCCTCCCGTCTCCTATGTTGTCCGCCACTTCCGTGAGACCGTGACTGATCCCAATCTCTCCCTCGGCTCCCCATCTCCATTGTCTACTTCCCGTCGCCAGGATTGGATATCCATTCTCCATCTCCACGTCGGCCTACCTGCTTCTCCATCTCCTCGCTGGTATTGAATCTCGCCTTCCCAAGTTTTTCGCTGCTACTTGTTATTGCTAAAAACTCTACATCTGGCAGATCTCCATTCTACCAGTTTTTCGCCTTCCCAAGTTTTTCACCGATATTGATCTCCATTCTAAGTTTCCGCTGCTTCTTCATCTATGGGTTTTGGATATGTTCCTTTCCGCACCTTTTTCTCACCTTTTTTATAATTGCATGTGATGCTCCTTTACTCTTCCATTGCATGAACAAGGTTACAATTAACAGGCAAGTTAATTGTGAGAAGAAGACGTTATTGTCTTTGTTTTGCTTCTGTTGTACCAAACTCATAAGAGGTATTTGAATATTGCTCTTTCTTATTGGCTCATAACATGAATATTCCTCTTCTAAGTATAATATGATAGAAGAATATTGCTTATGTTGTTTTCTATCAATGATTACCTTATTATTAGCAATGCAGCACCTTATTATATTGTCCCTTATTATTAGCATTGCCAGTGCTTTATTATATTTTCCTACTGAGACAACCTTAAATTTCAGGACATTATGAAAGCACTGTTTATTTCTGCACTAATTGTCCTCTTGTTCTTTTGACAATTGTTATCCACAAGAAAAACACTCAGCTGCTAACCAAATTATTTGATTAGGTATTAGAAACCTTCAGTCTTTTATTGTAATGGTAAGAATACTGGATAAGCAGTTGGAGCATAGCAGAAAAGAAGACAAGTGCTAGAACTTTTGCTTTTTAAACTTCATTTGTTGGCAGAAAAAATATGAGATTTTCTTACTCTATGTTAAACAGTGGAAGATTATTAAATGAAGGAAAGAAAAGAAAGTTGATATTAGACAATCATGAAAAGCTGTTAAGACATTAAGAAAATTGATAGTAGACAATCACGAAAACCTGTTAAAACATTTGCCTCTCGTACAACAGTGTACAACGGTACAAGTTACCTTTTACCTGCTTAGTTGCACTGTCATTCTCCTTTGCCATATTAAGTTGATTTTAGATACAGCCAGGGGAATGTCCATGTCAATAAAGCATCTGTCTTAAAATAATCCGTTGGTCCAGGAACTCTATCCAGGTTGTCAAAGTCATTCGAAGCTTTCCTTCATCATCCAATTATTCCTCATTAAATGTGTTGGGAAGTGGTCTAATAAATCATTTACAATGTTGCTTGAGTTACTGAGAGAAGTACTTCCAGAAGGTGATACAATGCCAAATTCTTACTATGAAACCAAGAAGTACATTAGAGAGTTGGGCCTTAGTTATGAGAAAATTGATGCTTGTCCCAACGATTGTATGTTATATTGGAAAGACCATGCCGATGACTCTGAATGCTGCACTTGTGGTGAATCGAGATGAAAAAAGAACTTAGATGGTCAAAAAAAGACGTCGAAGTCCAAATCTCAAAATGTGTCGCAAAAAGTCTTGCGCTATTTTCCACTTAAACAATGACTTCAACGGTTGTTTATGTCATCTAAAATTGTGTCCTTCATGAGGTGGCATGAGGAGTCCCGCACTAAAGATACACTTCTAAGGCATCCAGCAGACTCTCCGGCTTGGAAGAATTTCGATCATCTAAATGGTCATTTTGCGTCAGATCCTTGTAATGTTATGCTCGGCTTAGCTACTGATGGATTTATCCCATTCAGGACATTAAGTGTTGTACATAGTACATGGCCGGTTGTCTTAACACCGTATAATCTACCGCCATGGATGTGCATGAAACAATCTTATATGTTTCTGACATTACTGATTCCTGGACCTTCAGCCCCAGGAAATGATATTGACATCTATCTCCAACCCCTAATTGAGGAATTGAAAGATCTTTAGGAGAATGGTGTGGAAACTTACGATGTGTCTAAAAAGGAGAATTTTAATATGCGGGCTACGGTTTTATGGACTATAAGTGATATTCCTGGCTATGCTAATCTGTCAGGCTGGAGTACTAAAGGCCAATTTGCATGTCCTTCTTGTCATAATTATACTAACTCTAAATGGCTGAAACATGGTAGAAAATTTTGTTATATGGGTCACCGACGTTTCGTGCCGCATGGCCATGTGTTTCAGTGCCAGAAAAGATCTTTTGACAATAATCAAGACTTCAGGGTTGCACCCAGACCACTTTCTGGGTCAGAAGTTTTGAATGAATTAGAAGGACATGATATTACATTTGGCAAAAAGTCTACAAAATTGCCGCTGCCGCATGGTTGGAAGAAGAGAAGCATTTTTTTTTAGTTGCCATACAGGAAAGATAATCTTTTGCATCACAATCTTGATGTTATGCATATCGAGAAAAATGTTTGTGACAACATACTTGGAACCTTATTAAATATTGGCATCAAGTCAAGAGATAATCTTAATGCTCGTCGGGACTTGCAACTGATAGGTATAAGGCAAGAGCTTCATCCAATCGAGCAAGGCCATCACAGGACTTATATCCCCCCAATAAGGTTCACATTGGATAAGAATCAAAAGAAAATTATATTCATGATACTAAAAAAGGTTAAGGTTCCAGATGGCTATGCTGCTAACATATCAAGATGTGTAGATATGAAGCAACTCAAAATCTCTAGACTGAAAAGTCACGATTGTCATATTCTAATGCATCAATTGGTCCCATTAGCGATCAAAAAATTGTTGCTGAAGGAAATCAATATTCCCATACTTGAGTTAAGTTCATTCTTCAGGCAGTTGTGTTCAAAAGTTTGTCGGGTATAGGACCTTGATCAATTGGAAAGAAGAGTTGCATTGACACTCAGCCAGTTGGAACAAAATTTTCCCCCATCATTTTTTGACGTGATGCTTCATTTGGTTATACATTTAGCAGCAGAGGTGAAAATGGGCGGGCCAGTCCAATATCGTTGGATGTATTTTGTTGAAAGGTACATAGAAGTTATTTGATTTTCTTTTATAGACCACATAAGTCCTCTCTTTTATTTAAAAATAATTAAAATAAATTTGTAGGTTCTTACTTACTTTGAAGAGCTACATGCGAAATAGAAATCAGCCGGAAGAATCTATAGCTGAGGGCTACATAGCTGAAGAGTGCGCAACATTTTGCTCGAGATATTTTGATACTATTGAGACAAAACTTAATCGTTGAGCGAGGAATGATGATGAATGTGGGGCTAACCCGACAGTTTCTTCTAGTATTTTTCCAAGGATTGGTCGAGAACTAGATGAAGGGGAATTTTTCACAATGGATAACGATATGTTATCTAAGGCACATCAATATATATTAAATAACTGTGATGAGGTGAAGCCTTTCATCGAGTACGTTCTAATATAATATCTAGCGCTACAAAATTCATTTATGGAATGAATCATTTTTGCAACTTACTGTAGTACTATTATTTGCAGGAGACATCTTTCTCTAATGAACTGCCTATATCCTTGTGCTTCTCCTCGTTTCATCAAAAATAAACATAATGAAAAATTTCCTAGTTGGTTTGCAGAAGAAGTAAGTTATCCCCCAAAGATTTATTCATGTTGGGATTAATATTAAGAATTTTTTGTTCTTATAGAAAAAACAATTCAGCAATATATTTAATTTGTAGGTTTACCGGGAAGATAATGCAATATATTAATGAATTAAGAAAATTGATAGTAGACAATCACGAAAACCTGTTAAAACATTTCCCTCTCGTACAACAGTGTACAACGGTACAAGTTACCTTTTACCTGCTTAGTTGCACTGTCATTCTCCTTTGCCATATTAAGTTGATTTTAGATACAGCCAGGGGAATGTCCATGTCAATAAAGCATCTGTCTTAAAATAATCCGTTGGTCCAGGAACTCTATCCAGGTTGTCAAAGTCATTCGAAGCTTTCCTTCATCATCCAATTATTCCTCATTAAATGTGTTGGGAAGTGGTCTAATAAATCATTTACAATGTTGCTTGAGTTACTGAGAGAAGTACTTCCAGAAGGTGATACAATGCCAAATTCTTACTATGAAACCAAGAAGTACATTAGAGAGTTGGGCCTTAGTTATGAGAAAATTGATGCTTGTCCCAACGATTGTATGTTATATTGGAAAGACCATGCCGATGACTCTGAATGCTGCACTTGTGGTGAATCGAGATGAAAAAAGAACTTAGATGGTCAAAAAAAGACGTCGAAGTCCAAATCTCAAAATGTGTCGCAAAAAGTCTTGCGCTATTTTCCACTTAAACAATGACTTCAACGGTTGTTTATGTCATCTAAAATTGTGTCCTTCATGAGGTGGCATGAGGAGTCCCCCACTAAAGATACACTTCTAAGGCATCCAGCAGACTCTCCGGCTTGGAAGAATTTCGATCATCTAAATGGTCATTTTGCGTCAGATCCTTGTAATGTTATGCTCGGCTTAGCTGCTGATGGATTTATCCCATTCAGGACATTAAGTGTTGTACATAGTACATGGCCGGTTGTCTTAACACCGTATAATCTACCGCCATGGATGTGCATGAAACAATCTTATATGTTTCTGACATTACTGATTCCTGGACCTTCAGCCCCAGGAAATGATATTGACATCTATCTCCAACCCCTAATTGAGGAATTGAAAGATCTTTGGGAGAATGGTGTGGAAACTTACGATGTGTCTAAAAAGGAGAATTTTAATATGCGGGCTACGGTTTTATGGACTATAAGTGATATTCCTGGCTATGCTAATCTGTCAGGCTGGAGTACTAAAGGCCAATTTGCATGTCCTTCTTGTCATAAGTATACTAACTCTAAATGGCTGAAACATGGTAGAAAATTTTGTTATATGGGTCACCGACGTTTCTTGCCGCATGGCCATGTGTTTCGGTGCCAGAAAAGATCTTTTGACAATAATCAAGACTTCAGGGTTGCGCCCAGACCACTTTCTGGGTCAGAAGTTTTGAATGAATTAGAAGGACATGATATTACATTTGGCAAAAAGTCTACAAAATTGCCGCTGCCGCATGGTTGGAAGAAGAGAAGCATTTTTTTTTAGTTGCCATACAGGAAAGATAATCTTTTGCATCACAATCTTGATGTTATGCATATTGAGAAAAATGTTTGTGACAACATACTTGGAACCTTATTAAATATTGGCATCAAGTCAAGAGATAATCTTAATGCTCGTCGGGACTTGCAACTGATAGGTATAAGGCAAGAGCTTCATCCAATCGAGCAAGGCCATCACAGGACTTATATCCCCCCAATAAGGTTCACATTGGATAAGAATCAAAAGAAAATTATATTCATGATACTAAAAAAGGTTAAGGTTCCAGATGGCTATGCTGCTAACATATCAAGATGTGTAGATATGAAGCAACTCAAAATCTCTAGACTGAAAAGTCACGATTGTCATATTCTAATGCATCAATTGGTCCCATTAGCGATCAAAAAATTGTTGCTGAAGGAAATCAATATTCCCATACTTGAGTTAAGTTCATTCTTCAGGCAGTTGTGTTCAAAAGTTTGTCGGGTACAGGACCTTGATCAATTGGAAAGAAGAGTTGCATTGACACTCAGCCAGTTGGAACAAAATTTTCCCCCATCATTTTTTGACGTGATGCTTCATTTGGTTATACATTTAGCAGCAGAGGTGAAAATGGGCGGGCCAGTCCAATATCGTTGGATGTATTTTGTTGAAAGGTACATAGAAGTTATTTGATTTTCTTTTATAGACCACATAAGTCCTCACTTTTATTTAAAAATAATTAAAATAAATTTGTAGGTTCTTACTTACTTTGAAGAGCTACATGCGAAATAGAAGTCAGCCGGAAGAATCTATAGCTGAGGGCTACATAGCTGAAGAGTGCGCAACATTTTGCTCGAGATATTTTGATACTATTGAGACAAAACTTAATCGTTGATTGAGGAATGATGATGAATGTGGGGCTAACCCGACAGTTTCTTCTAGTATTTTTCCAAGGATTGGTCGAGAACTAGATGAAGGGGAATTTTTCACAATGGATAACGATATGTTATCTAAGGCACATCAATATATATTAAATAACTGTGATGAGGTGAAGCCTTTCATCGAGTACGTTCTAATATAATATCTAGCGCTACAAAATTCATTTATGGAATGAATCATTTTTGCAACTTACTGTAGTACTATTATTTGCAGGAGACATCTTTCTCTAATGAACTGCCTATATCCTTGTGCTTCTCCTCGTTTCATCAAAAATAAACATAATGAAAAATTTCCTAGTTGGTTTGCAGAAGAAGTAAGTTATCCCCCAAAGATTTATTCATGTTGGGATTAATATTAAGAATTTTTTGTTCTTATAGAAAAAACAATTCAGCAATATATTTAATTTGTAGGTTTACCGGGAAGATAATGCTCATGAATTTGCTATTGATGAGGACTTAAAAGTTCTATCCTATTTTCCGAACAATGTTGCCAGAAGGTTTCAGGGTTTCTTAATAAATGGTTATGAATTTCACACCAAAAGTCTCGAAGAAAGAAGAAAGCGACAAAATAGTGGCGTAATGGCAACAACAATAACACAAAGCTTTGCTAGTGCAATGGATAAGAATCCCATTGATGGTGATGTTAACTATTACGGTGTCATACAAGATATTATTGAGGTTGATTATTGGGTGGATAAAAAGATTGTGTTGTTCGGATGTGATTGGGTGTCCAATGGCAGAGGATTAAAACATGATGAACTTGGGTTTACATTAGTAAATTTTTCCAAGAGAATGAGAGATGATGAACCATTTATAATGGCATCTCAAGCGGAACAAGTATTTTACGTTGAAGATCCCACAGATGAAGGTTGGCATGTTATGGTAAAAACAGTACCAAGGGATTATTATAATATGAAGGACGAAGTATTAGGAGATAATGAAGATCCAATTTTAGAAAGTCAAGTACACATTAGTGGAGTTTTTGACAATATTTTGCAGAGCGACAATGATAATGTCCCTTGGATTAGCACTGACATTAATGGGGTAGTTATAGATGAAGCGTTAGGTACTGTCATGGGTGAGCAAGCCGACGAAGATTATGATGGGGACAATACTTACCTCGCCTGATGACGTCCCATGATATCTCATTTACTACAATTAAATAGCATATTTCAAAAAATTTGGGTATTATTTCTTTCCTTTTATTTTTGAGATAAGCTGAGTTTTTCTAGCATGATGATTTATTTTTTTATGCAATGTGTAGGACATTATCATTTTTTTTATGCAATCAGGTATGATGCTTTTTTATTGAAGTGAAACTGTAAAAGTTTTTACAAAGCATTATTTATCTCTTATTTTTCCTGCTTTCTCTCTCACTCTCTCTCTCTCTCTCTCTCTCTTCCATTCATCATGTCTCATCTCCAACTTGTTGCAAGCTTCACTACCTTTATAGAGTGGCTTACTTTCCTTACTGCCCAAGCCAACTTTGATCAAAACCAGCTAATCATAAAGGAGAGCAAAACAAATTTATGAACCAGAGAGAAAGAATCAGAGTTGCCACAACATTGTAGTAATTAATTACAAGAGATAGGAAGATTGATTTTTTTACAATTTAAAAAAAAAACTACATAAAATTAGAAGCTAGAGCAAGATATTTGACTTTCTAAGAATTAATAATTTCTTGATTTTAGTTAGTATTTTATCAACAATTTGGTAGACTATACAGTCTAATTCAGATGTGGCGTACTCCTCGTAAGACTACTCTCTTGAAAAATTATCCTCATGGAGGATTTAGTTCTCAACAGCATGGTGTACTTTCATCGTCACTCCAGGCTAAGCCTCCCCAAAATTTGAAATCTCAATTTGCTCCAGCTTCTGCGAGCAAATCTCAACATGGTCCATGCCCGCTTGCTAATGTTGATCCTCCATGTTCTAACTCTTCTCCTGATGCTAGATCTCGAGCTGACCCCGCACATGTAGATGTGTCCACACCCGGTAAGTATAGCTCTTATTAGTCAAATATTATTTTTTTGAGTGTAAAGATTTGTATCTATTTTACTTCCATCCTGACATGTTATTCTTTTCCAGGCTGCAAATTTACAAGTGCCAGGCATCAACAGTTTTTGGAAAGCAAACCATTACTTATGCTTTGTCTAAAAATAAATTCATGTGATTGCTGTAGAGATATGTAATTACAGAATAAATCAAATATACTCATTTTATTTTTCTATCTAGTGCTATCATTTACCCATAGTTGTTTTGTCTCCAATGCAGCTTATTTATCTTTCTTAAGCATGAAGTTGAGTAAAAATATGTGCATAATATGTTCATTCTGTTCTATTCTTATCAAGTGATGATCATTTTGTACATGATCATTCTGTTCTATTCTTATCAACAGCTTATTTTTCTTATTCATGTACATGATGATCATTCTATTCTATTCTTATCAAGTGATGAATCATAATATGTGCTTCACCTAGACACTAACTAAGGTTGTTCTTTGCAGTTGAGACTATGTTGATTAACCACAGGATCTTCTAACTCTTCTCCTTATTTGCATTTTTTTGTTGACATGTATGTATGATAACTAAAGCAAAGAAGAGGAAAAGAGGGCCAACAACATGCAAGGATATTTGGGGGCAACCTAAAGGTGTTCGAACTCATGTTTTTCTCAATGATAAGGGACAACCGATTGGTCCAACTGCAAAAAAGTTGACTCAATTTTTAGGCGCGATGGTTAGAATTGGGGCATATGCACCTCTCAACTATAGTGACTGGAGGCTCATGTCAGACCATTTTAAAGTTAACATGTGGAAGATGATCTAGGTAAAAATTGATATATGGTGGAATGCTATTAATACAGTGGCTAATGTTGTCTCAAATTAAATTGTTTTTCTTTCTTACCATATTTATAACTTGATTTTCCTATTGTAGGAAAAGTTTGATATCGAGATACTAGCAGAAAGCTGGGTCATGAAGTCATTAGACAAAAAGTGGAGAGCCTTTAAGTCAAAAGTGAAGAAATTGTGGGAAAAGGGGGAGCGTGACTCCAGAATTATTGATGATCAATTTAATTGGCTCAAAACCTTTTGGGAGTCTGAGAAATCAGCGGTTGTACTTGTATTCATTTTTATCAAGTAATAGTTTACTTATATTCTTACAATTAATTAACATGCTATATTTCTTTTCATATTTCAACAACGAGAAGAAGTGGGTAGAGAAAATAGCAAGAAGAAGTCATCACATGCTGCAGGAACAAAAATTTTTGCTGTTATACTGGAAGAAATGGTATAATATTATTTTTTATTTATATTAATATTTAATTCTAGAAGTAAACAGAGAGCTCTATTTTAGAAGTAAACAGAGAGCTGTATTCTAGAAGTAAGCAAACCTTTAAGAGTTTTGCTATTTTTTATGGGTAAACAGAGAGTTGCTAACCCCGATGGAGCATCACCAACTCCAACCCAAGTGTACATTAAAGTGCATACTAGAAGGGATGGCAATCCACTTAATGAAGAGTCTGCAGCAAACATTGTATCAGATTTATATTTTATTTATATTTAATTCTAATATTCGGTCTAACATAGAGACATTCTTTTATAGATATATTACTTGAAGCCTTACTTATTATTTATTTCTTGTGTTTCATTTGTGAATGTAGAAAAAACTGAAAGATGCTATTCATATTCAAGGAAAGGATGATAAACCTGCGGCAGATGACATATTTGCTCGAACTTTGGGAGAAGATAAGGGTTCATATGTGCGCACTTATGGCTTAGGCCCATCTGCTTCAGATTTGTGGGGTCCGAAACAACGTCGGTTTTCTTTAATGAAGATGGCCTTAGAGAGCAAAAAACTATCAGAAGAAATAGTGCACAAATTGGAGGAAGAAATGAGCCAAATGAAAGTTAAGATGGACATGCTAACATCATTTATTCAAACCAAGTCCTCAGATATGAACTTAGATCATTTGGAAAACACAGCGAATGAGGTAATTTATGATACTTGTGTTCATTCAACAAATTAGAATTGTGTTGTTCATTCAACAAATTAGAATGCAACACCTTCATAAGATGACCAACTTATAACAATATATATCAGGTTCATCTAACTTCTACAACTCCTGTAACATCTACAACTCCTACCGATTCACCACGAGCTGATCACCAATGCCAACTTCACTCGGTATGCTACAATTTTTAATTGTTTGTATAAGTGTTTGAAAATTATTAAATGTAAAACTACTAATTCATTTCATGCAGGAACAAATCTTGAATGAGGAGAACAACAATTTGAGTGGCTATGTGGATCAGTTAAATAGTTTAGGTAGTGATTGTTTTTTCATTATAATTTTATTTTCAGTTATGAAAAGTTAAGAAAGTATTATTATTATTTTCAGTTATGCAGGAACCACAATGATGATTTTGACATTTTTAATCAAGTAAGTATTATTATTATTATTCTTACTATAAATGCACTTATAATACATTTTTAATTTTTTTTACCATTGTTACTTTATTTAGTTGGATGAGGGAAGTCGTGCAATGATTCAGAAGCTCTTACCGCAGCTGCAAGTTGGAAAATATCAAGACAACCAATCCAAGACTGTAGGATGAATTACATTGCCTTAGTCATTTTATGATTTATCTAAAATGAATCTATATGAATGTAGATAATTTTATAGTTAATTGAAGGAGTAAATGTTGTGATAGGATGAAAATACTATTTTCCTAGTTAGTCTTGTGCATCCTGGAGATCTTGCGGCAAGAGGAACATTAATCACTAAGGATCCATCAGCTACAGTGACAGGCCAATCCTTAGGAAATGGTTATTCAGCAATATTTGTGGAAGTTGCAATGAGGAACGGTGAACCCATAGTTCGACCCTATAACAACTATAGTACAATTGGAGATGTGATTGGAAGAACTATTGCATGGCCCTCTTGTTTTGTAAGTTACATATCTTTTATATGCAACATATGGAATGTAAAACTTGATGGCTAGCTGGGGTATATACTCCTTTAGGATGATTTAATTTATTTAGTACATTTTGCAAAAGCATCTTAGACATGAAAGAATATCTTATCATTAATTACATCTTAAAAATCACCTACTTTTGTTTATAACCATGGAAGGTAATTTTCTATTACCTTATTTTAGTATAAAATTAAATGTTAGTTTATTTTCATAGGTTTTAGAATTATGATAGCTTTGTTTGGGCATAAATTTTTTTGTTAGTTTCATGGTTCATGTTAGAGTGTCCTAATCTGTAGCCTCATGGAGTACTTTTTTTTATTTCCTTATTAGTTCACTATAATAGAAAATTATAACAGAATTAGAATTATGATTTCACCTACTTTTTTTTTTTGTTAGTTTCATGGTTCATGTTGATATATGTTTGAAATTAGAGTCATATCATCTTGTTGAAGTTTTTGTTTCTAGTAAAGTTTTATTTGTGGCTGATCGATGTCTCTTTCTCGGCACTATAACATAATTTTTCTCCAATAGTAGACTACAATTAAAGTTTTGTTTTTGTTTCTACTTAAGATTTTGTTTCATGGCACTCCCAAAATCAGGTTATTGGTTGAAGATATGGGAAGAGAAATCAGTGAGGTATAGCATATTATGGGGGGTGACTCTTCCGCTTTTGCATTATATAGCAGATTTAATTTCTAGAGTTCTTTTGACATATATACTACAAAGAAGTGATTGGAGTATATATCGACAAAAGCTCTTTAAACAAAGAATATACATCAACTGTATATAGCCTGGTTTCTGGCTCTTATTGATTGTGTTATCTTTCTCTTCTCAATGTCTTCTTCTATTTCTAGTTGAAGTGTTCAGGTGCTTTTTCATCGCGCAGTAGAGGAGTGAGATTGTGTTCTTCATAGCAGTAAATAACTACTTTTACTATTCTTGATGTATATTGCTAGCCATCAGTGCGTAGTATGAATACGAGATCTGGCTATTGGGTGTCTAGACTGCGTTCTTCTGTTATGAAGAACTCTATATGACATAGCCAGAGGAGTTTGTATCCTCGGTTGGATCGAGTAAGGTATGCGAGTTGCAGATGTCCATTTATTGACTACAGCTAGTATCGAAGAGTTGAAATATCTATTTTGATGAGATAGTCAAAAGGGTTTTGATTTTATCAAAAATGTGGATGAACCTTGTGTAGACAATGTGTTTAGTGGGAGTGTAGTCATATTGAATGACATACTCATGGGAAAAGCGTTCTCATGCTCCAGTTATTTCCCATATTGATTCTGTATGGTACATCTGGGAAAGGCCTCCTATATGCTTGACATTAGGATCTATGTGGATAGGTTTGAAAAGGCTACCTCATTACCCCAGCCCATGTACGTTGATATAGTATTAAAAGAGTTTTAGCATCAAAGGCACTAAAAGAGGTTACTTGTCTAAGATTCATTGCATCAGTCTTTCTAAGATGATGTCTGCTAAGACACCTAAGGAGAGAGAAAAAATGAGATAGATCTATTATGCTTCGGTAGTGGGATACAACATTCGATGCTTTGCACTTAGCTTGTTATTGATTATACCTTAGAGGTATCCAGTATATTTCGAGCAAAACCATGGAGAATAACATTGAAAAGCAATGGAGAACTCTCTTGAGTACTTAAGAAGGATGAGAGACATTTTATACGACAATGAAACCATATGTTGGTATAAGGATACCTTTAATGGTGGTGCAGTAAGAAGGAAAGTGTTCCTAGCTAGGTATTGTAACCGGTAAGGTGACTAAGGCTTTGTTCTTTGCTACTTACTCTGCCTCTTATGATAGGATCGGATAAAGGAGTTTTTCATTCAATGGGAGTTGTTCCTGAGGTTGCCAGTTCCGCACCGGTATTGTGTGACAATACTAGGAGTGTTGCTCAAAGTTAAGGAACTAAGATCCCATGAAGATTATTGCTTTTCTTAAAAGGCGATATCACCTCATCGTTGGAAAGAGGTGATGACTGAAAGACATTGATGTAGATTAAACTTATTATCACTGTAGCAGATTCGATCACCACTGAAATTTGGTATACAGATACTAGGATGATTGGCTAAAGTGCAAGTGGGAGATTCAAAGGAATAGTGCCCTTGAGCCAATCACATGTCGATGTGTTTAGGGACTATTCAAGGGTAATCAACTTAATGAGTTAACTTTTTGATCATATGCTGCATCTTTATTCATAAATATTGTGACGAACCCCATGAACCCGGGCAAATGATTCCAAGGCCATGATGAGATTATGCCAATGAGACTTGGAATCCATATGCCCATGTTCTAGATGTTCCTAGTCGTAGGATCACCAATTAGGGGATTAGTGATTTTGGATAGGCTAGCGCACTTGGTACATGCCCTATACGATAGAGGTAGCTGATCTCATAGTTACCTATGAGCCTTCCTTAATGTAGTGCAGGTGCTCATTAGGGAATGAGTTCACTTAACAAACCTGCATGAGGAACACAAAATGGAATCCATACATGAGTTTCATTAGGATGTTCCTCGTGTGATAGTAGGTGCAAGCAGTCATTGGACCAAAGGTTATCATGGTTACCTTGTGAGTGATGACCCATTGCTTTGGTTCTATCCCTACATGGACCTAAGCGTCATGTGCCGGGTATTACTGGGCATGGGGAAGCATTCATGGAGGTAGGTGAGCAACCAACATGGAATCAGTTACTCCTAATAAGAGGAGATAATGTCCTATGTGTCCCTATAAGTACCGACTCGGGAATCTCTGGCCAAAGTAGACATGAAGGTCAGGAAGACGTTTCTGACATTTCATAATTGAGACGACATCTTGGTGGGTGGAATACATATGAATTGGTATTAGTGTTTGACACTTCTTCCATACCCCAATCGTATTCAAGAAATTGTAATTGAGTGACTTAGTTGCACGGTAAGTAATCACCAAAGGGTGTTGCTAGATTGAACCTCACACTATCGTGGTAGTCATGATACGTTGCTAGACAATAATCTTGACTTGCGAGTGGAGTCTCTCACGACTACACTAAAGGGGTTTAGTGGTCGCTCGTAAGATTCGAATAGAAGTTGTTCTATAGGATCCAACTCTCCGTTATGCACAACTCACTACTGGCATAGTGTGGGGCCCAATGGTGCACACACGACAGGTTAACCTCGTAACGGACCTTATGATGTAAAGTCCGAATGCGGCCCTATATGTAGGCGAAATGGCGACACTAGAGGGGGGGTGAATAGTGTGTTTACTAAATAATTAGCCTAAATTCGATTTTAATCATTTCTTGATCAGTTTAGATAATTTGTAATTTAATGATTGGGTGCGAAAGCAGTCAATAATTAAGCAATTAAAAACAAACAATAACGCAATGCAAACACGTTAATTTATAGTGGTTCAGCCCCAATGCCTACTCCACTACCTAAGCACCCCGATTAGGATTTCCAAACTAGCTTTACTAGATTAATACTCGTTTCCCTTACACAGAGGACTTTGACTCGAAGAGTCTCACTCTCGACCTAAGGTACTTCCACACTTGGAAGTCTCGACCTTCTTATCGAGAGCACTCTTCCACCTCAACCCTAAGGGACAACTTGACTAATCCTAGTAACAACTAATTTTACATAAGTGGCTTTACACCTAACACCAAGTAACCACTTATACCCACATGACCTAACAGCCTAGGTCTTACAAACTCAACTTCAAAGAAACGATAAATTAACAGTTAAAAATACAAGTGAAAAGAGCTTAAGATAAAACCAAGATTATCTACTATTTTCCAAGCCTTGTAGCCTCCAACTCGCTAGTGAATGTGCTTTAAGTCGAAGCAGAGTTGAGCAGTAGTTGGCGCTTGAAGACGAACTCGACAAAAGAATAGAGCGCGCTACAATCGATCTTTGGAAGGCTTAAATCCCTTCTTAAATGCTCAATAAAATCTGTAAGATTAAGGGAAGAAGTTTAAAAGAAGTAGATGAAGGTATATTTATACCCTCACGAAGAAACGATAGCTCAACGGATAGTTTTCTATCCATTATAGGCCGCCGGTCGATTGGTCGATCGATCGGCCAATCGATCGGTCATTCGATCAACGCTTTTTCTCTCTGGTACTGCATTCAGTCGACCAGTCGGTCGACCGACGCAAGATTCTTCGATCTCGCATTCAGTCAACCAGTCGGTTGATCGACACGATCTTGCGTCTTCAGCAAACGTAGGTCGGTCGACTGGTTGGTCGACCGATAGAGCTACTGCCCATTTTGGGCTTTGATCGGTCGACTGAAGCAGCTGCTCTCTCTTCTCGGCATTGTTCGATCGACCGACCGGTCGACCGAAATGGCTGGTGCCATTTTCCTTACCCTATTCGATCAACCGCCCGGTCGACCGAATTTAGGTTGAATTTTATTTTTTAGCCGATTTTCTTCCGCGCTATGTTTTTGGGTTCCAGCTTTCTACAAGCATCATCTTGGAGAGCTTTCCATGTGATCTTTGAGCTCGTCCAATGCGACTTTGGTGCACATGTTGATCTTCGAGAAATTCTGTGATGAACCCGAGCACGACGATCAATGTCCTTCCAATTTTTGATTTCTTTCTATATTTTCGATCGAGGACATTGAACCCTAATTGCTATGGAACCTGAAATATGTTCTCAATGAAATCATTAGTCCTGTGTTGGTTATCATCAAAACCGAGATTAAGACCGAGGTTGAAAACCTAAAGCCAACACTATATGTCTACTAGCATCGACATGCTGCAACTCGATCACGGATCTTTGAGCTCGTCCAATGCGACTTTGGTGCACACGTTGATCTTCGAGAAATTCCACGATGAACCCGAGTGCGACTATCAATGTCCTTCTGATTTCTGATTTCTTCTGATATTTTCGATCGAGGACATAGAACGCTGATGGATAAGGAACCTGAAATATATTCTCAATGAAATCATTAGTCCCATGTTTGTTATCATCAAAACCGAGATTAAGACTAAGGTTGAAAACCTAAAGCCGACATTATATGTCTACTAGCATGGACATGCTGCAACTCGATCACGGATCTCGTTTACGGACATGATAGGAAAGATGTTTCCTATAGGAACGAATGCACAAGAAAGAAGTTTCTCAGTAATCCTAAATTGTAGGGCATCCCTAAATTGTAGGGATTGGCATATGATAATAATTTATGTCGTTGATTAAATTTAATTATGAATTAAATATTTAATCAACTACTTGACCAAGAATGTATTTAATTATGAATTAAATATAATATGATTTTGAATCAAATATACATGGTAGGAGAATTAGTTTCTAACCATGAGCCTAACAAATTAATTGGGAATTAATTTATTTGGATAAATCCTAATTAATAATAATTTGATTTATGGAGATAACTCATAAAATTAATAGATATATGATTTATGAGGATAAATCATAATTCTATTAATTAATAGAAAATCAAATTATTTAGATAAATCTCTTTCCTATTGTTTAGGGGATTGGTTTATTTAGATAATTATCATTCTTGTTTATAGGCTCTTAATTTATAGAGATAAATTAAAATTTATATTTAATTAGATTTAATTAATTTTTAATTAATTATGAAGCCAATAAAATATAAATTATTTTTGGAGGCAAACCCAAGAACTTTGAATTCTAGGGAGAGAGTTTTTAGGAGGCCAGGTCTACTCTTGTAGCCGCCCCTACTCTCTATATATAGTGGCCGAACACCCCATCGGGAGGAGTTGGTTAATTAGTTCTTCATCTTATTGGAGAAGATTAAGGATTTGATTCTCTAGAGGCTTATTGAAGAGAAAGGCTCCAAAGAACTCCTCCTCCTCCCCATTGGTGGCCGACCATCTACATCCTCCTTCCCCGGTTATTGCGAAGCCAACTTGAAGGTGTTCTCTTCTTGGTTGTGCCACAATCTTCATCTTCTTGGAGGAGTCCACGAGGACAGTGAGATATCTTCACCTCTTCTCTTTTGTTCCGATATTTTGTCATCCTCTCTCCTCTCCTCTTTGGTGCTTGGTTCTTGGTGGAAGGGGTGGCATTGCCTTGGTGGATTTTGGGATTGATAAAGCTTCTCCGTTGAGCCACAACGAGCCCCGGTGTTCGCTGCCCGTACGATCGTGTTTATCATCTCCTTCTTCTGCGATGTTGAATTCCTTATTATTGCTAAAGTAGATCGCTATTTTCGAGATGGTTTGAATTTTCCGCTACATTTTCGAATCCCACCCCAACAAGAGGGGGGTGAATAGTATGTTAGATAAACTTTTTGCCTAATTTTGGTTTTATCGAATTCAATCGTTTCTTATAACTTCGGCAATACACTAATTCGAATAGCAAGTGGAAGCAATAAATAATACAATTAAACATAACCAAGAAAGCAATGTGCTGAAATAAGTAAATATAGAAATTAAGACGCAATCATAATAGGCAATGTAAACACGATCGATTTATAGTGGTTCGGCCCCAATGCCTACTCCACTACCTAAGCACACCGCTTAGGATTTCCAAACTAGTTATACTTGATTAATTAGTTTCCTTACAAAGAGGAATTTACACCGGAGAGTCTCCGCTCTCAAACCGAAGGCACTTCCACACCCGAAAGTATCCTGCCTTCCTATCAAGAGCACTCTCCTACCTCAACCTAAGGACAACTCAACTAATCCTAGTCAACTACGTTTACACCCGTGGATTTAAGTCTTAACACCAAGGCAACCACCAACTCAATCAAACTAGCACTCTAGGTTTACACACTCAAGAAATACAATGAAATTAACAATAAAATACAACACTACATGGAGCAATAAATCAAAAAATAAATACTTAGCTCCAAAAGAAACTCCCTAGTCCTCTTGATGCCCAAAGATGATGAATTGATGAAGCTTGAAGGCAAGATCAAGAATGTGTGGATCAAGGCTAGGGTTTTTGCAAGATTGGCTCAATGAAAGCTTAGAAGATGTAAAAGATGTCTCATATAGGCTCAAAAGTTGCTAAGGAAGGCTCTCATGGCTTGTATTTATAAGACATGAAGAGAAGGCAAGCAAACAGCCATCCCAACAGGTGTTTTCCTGCCCGTTGGCGACGCCCGATCTCTGGCCCGATCGACCGACCGAGCGACCGGCCCATCGATCGGAGCCCTTTGTGCTTTCTAGGCTCCTTTCGGTCGACTGGCCTATCGATCAACCGTAGAGTACCAAAACTCTACCTATTGTAGCTGTACTCTATATTGAGTTTCAGCTGGGTTCTTTCTTCGATTCGGGTTTCAAATTACGGGTTTTGTTCTTTAAGGGTCTTTGCATCATACTGAGGATTTTACAATTTATCTAGAGACCCTAAACTTAGACTCTATCTTCCTGATGAGTCCGAGCGCGTCGACCAATGTCCTTTCGATTTTTTGATTTCTTTGATATTTTAGATCGCGGACGTCGAGCGCTAACCAACTTGGAACCTGAAAGTATTTCGTAATGAAAATATTAGTTTCATGTTTGTTATCATCAAAACCAAGATTAACACCAAGGTTGAAAACCTTTGGCCATGAATGTTCGAACATAAGATTTTTGGATCGGGAATCTGTCACAATACATCTATATACAAAAGAATTCACAATAATATATTTTGTATGGAATTGTGAATGGGAGTCATGTGAAGTCGGGACATCGAGCAATCTTGTTGTCCATACTCATGGTGAATCTTCTAGTGTCGTTGTTTCTTCTTTCAATCCACCTGATCCTTATAGAACAATGATTCTAGATAGTCTTGGTAGTCAATTCCATTTAAATGATAATATTGAGTTAGTTACTGAGACGTCAGTGCCATCAAATACTTCGACAGTTCAAGTCACTGAAGAACAACCTGTGATACAGATTGAATTGCTGAATAAGGAGGCTGTAGAATTTTATGAGATGTTGAAAGCTGTCAATGAACCTTTGTATGGTAATTTTCCTAAATATACAAGTTTTTCGGCAATGACGCAACTCCTAAACATCAAGTCCGATTGTAATATAAGCGGGGTTACATTTGATTGGATTACAGGCTTTATCAATGGAATGCTACCTCCAGATAACAAGTTTGAGCCAACTTTTTATCAGCGGGGAACATCATGACTTGTAGCATGTTATAACAGTTATTTTGTTAATGGATATATATTTCACACACTTGAATATTCATCTACAAAGAAGATAATGAATGTCGGGGTCTGCGTCAAAGGGACAACGTATGTTGAATGTGATGTTGACTTTTACGAACTGTTGGAAGAAGTCATAAAATTACAATTATTCGAATGGAAATCAGTTGCCCTTTTTAAATGTCATTGGTTCGATACAAGTTATAGGGGCATGAGAGTTCATACAAAGTATAAACTTGTCGAGGTCAATTACAAATTGAAATTGGCTTCAATGAGCCATTTATATTGGCATCTCAAGCTGAACAAGTATATTATATGCAGTATCCATCTCGAAAGAAAGATAGGGCAAATTGGTATGTAATCTGTAAGACTAAAGCCAGAGGAAAAATTGACCCGGTAACTGGAGAGAATGAGCCGACAAATGACTTCTATCCAGAAGAGGATCCTTCCAAAATTGAGCGAGTTAATCTAATACTCAAGGATGATAACACAAAGTTAGTTCAATTGGAAGTACAATATGTTGATAATGACGATAATGAAGTTGAGGAAGGATAGAATGATGATAAGAGAGAAGAAGAACAATTTAAAGACTTCGATACAATAGATCAAGAATAAGAGTATTACACCGATGATGATAATGACGATGATGAATAATTGTAAATGTGAAGTATATCTTCAATTATTAAATCTATCTATTAATCTATTATATGTAATCTAATTATACTCATATTTGACAGCTATGGTTCGAGAAGTGCGTGCCCGAGGAGGCATTCCTCGGAGCACTACACCCTCACAATTGCCACCTGCCACCCTTGTATCCATCGTCCCTTGTCTACACACACCATCCCCCAGGCTTTAGCCACCATCGACCCTTCACCGAGACCCATCGATATCCCCTCACATGTACCCAATGTCCTTTCGCTGACACCTACTATTCCCCCACCTCCGTCCACCATCCCCCCACTTTCAGCCACCATCTCCGCACTTGATCCTGGCACCAGCCATCCACCTGATCTGACCACCATCCCTTCAGCCAATCCAAGCACATGGACATAAAGACGTAGGCCACGAGGGCCTAATATAATTCTCCCTCCGCCACCCGAGGGAGAGTCACATTGACTAGTTAGTGTGCATGAAAGAAGATAAGTAGATGCACTAATTATTCCTTATAATTTATTTATAATTCAATACATCATAATATCGAATTGTACTATATTTGGTGAGGGCTTGAGCAGGAGGACGATCTAACGATTTATGCACACGGCATGGCCTACATGGTCTCTCGTGCCCAGTGAGCACATGAATTTATTATGGCGAGAGTTCTCGGTACATATATTTATTAAATTAATGTTATTGTTAAATATCAATAGGTAATAATAAATTTATTTTTTTTGCAGGCTCATTATACATGGTTGGAGGACGAGACCACTTTTGTAGAGAGTGCATGGGAGCGTGTTGCTCGCACTCGTTACAACGGGCTACTTCAGTAGGCCCGTAAAACTGTGAAGAGACAGCTGGGGGTCACACATATTGGGGAGACTCAGGTATACGACCCCGAGTGGATTCCTAGACCTATGTGGGACCAGCTCATTGAGCGATGGGCCACGCTTGAGTGGCAGGAGGTCTCCCGGACTGCGTCGAGAAATTGCATGTCCAGGGGGGACGGTACGGGGGCACGCCACACTGGTGTCTCCGTGTCTTTTGTGGTGCGTGAGCGTCATATGATATGTATAATTTCCTTACTTTTAATTAAATTATATATTGTGTACAATGACACTAATGTATTTGTTTTCTAATGTTAGACACGGGTGGCGAAGTATGGCACCGTCCAACGCCCCTTGCTGATGGAGGAGTTTGAGCACACTCACCGTCGGCGACATGGGGTGGAGGAGTACATCGATAGCGGGGCCGCGATCATCGTTACAAGTACTTATATCTATTTGATTTACGTAATTTTTATTTTTATTTTATATATATATAGTATTTAAAATATAAACGTGTGTAGGAGACATACACGAGGACCGAGATCGAGCGCAAAGGAACGTCACAGGGTGACTTTGACCCTGTAACATGGGTCGAGGCTGTAGGTGGCTGGGAGCACGGACAAGTTTATTGCTTTCAGACAGTGTCCATGCATGAGCCATGTTAGGGCCACTTGGGTCACCGACCCCTCCCGTTGCAGGTGAGCGGCCCTCGACATCCCATACGCAGGATACCGACCTTGGAGTTCGAGATTACACAGTGGAGACAGGCAATGGAGGAGTAGAGATGGATGAATGACAAGTTGAGATAGATGATGGATGCGCAAAGACAGATGATGGGGAACATATAGGCGCTCCTAACTTAGATTTCATCTCACTCCGGCAATCATATACCGATGAGGTTCAAGCCGTCCTCCTCGACCCAATCGACGATCCCAACCCTATCGCTGTCGACTCCACCGCCTCCACCGCCTTCACCGTAGCCATGAGATATATTTTGGTTTATTGTATTTTGATTATATTTTGATACTTGTCAGACTCAGTTTGAGGCTTAGATACTTGTTTGTTGTTTACATACTTTAGATTTGATATTTTGATACTTGTTTGCCTCCGTTTGAGGCTTATAGTTGTTTATATACTTGATAGCTATCTATATACTTTAGATTTGATATTTTGATACTTGTTTGCCTCCATTTGAGGCTTATAGTTGTTTATATAGTTTAGTTTTGATATTTGATACCTGTTTGCCTCCATTTAAGGCTTAGATTGATGATATTTAAGTAAATCTTGTATGGTTGGTTGTACTTATTTTGTATGATGTTTTGTGGTTGTAAATTGTGATTGTAAATTATGGTTATAAATAGATTATATCATGAGAATGTTGTTGTATACATGAATTTTGAAAATTTTGATTTTTTTTCAATTATAGGATATAACGTCAGCGACGGCTTACCCACAGGTGACACTCACTAGGCAGTCGCTGAAATTGTATCGTAATTGGCTGATGGCTTCGGTAGCACCAAATATCACGATTGCTAATAATATCACCGACGACTTTGAGCTACGACAGATAGTTTAATTTTAATGACAAACGCCTAGGCCATCACTGATGTGTTTAAATTAGCGACAGCGCGTGCTATCGCTGATAATTACTTGGGACGGCCTCCGCCTACTGTCACAAATTATCAGAGACGCACACATGAGCAACGACTTTTTGCCACGGCGCGAGCCATCCATGATAGTCATCACCGACGGTTCAGCAACGGTACGAGCCATTGGTGACAGCGACAAATCTAGTAGTGGAACACCATTCAGGGCAGAAGGCTACCTGGGAGGTAGAACGAGATATGAGGGTAAACTACCCCTTTCTAGTTGAGGATTTGATAAGTCTCTAATAGGTTTTGCTAAAATTCGAGGATGAATTTTCCTTAAGGGGGGAAGATTGTAATACTCGCAATTTTAATGAAAATTTTATCTCTTGTTTTAGCGGGATATTCCGGAGGCGCGTCGGAGTGGGTCGAGCAAATCGTCAAAAGGTGTTGGCCGAAGGTTTTCAACCTTGGGAATAAGCTAGGTTTTGATGATAACAAATATGGAACTAATGATTTCATGGAGAATTATTTTCAGGTTCCATATCGATTAACACACGATGTCTATGATCAAAAATATCGGAGAAATTAGAAAATCGGAAGGACGTTGATCAACGCGCTCATATTCATCGGAAAGATTGAGTCTAGGTTTAGGGTGTCTAGATGCAAAGACACCTAAGGAACCAAACTAGTAATCCAAAACCTGAACCGAAGAAAGAACCCAACTGATACTAAATGAGAAAGTATAGGTACTATAGCCAAGTACCGGTACTTTGCGGCTGATCGATTGACCATCGACTGCCAAGGGTTCTAAAGCCACCGAAGGCCTTCGGTAGATGACCGGTCACTTGGGCGGTCGACTGGCCATCGACCGACCACTGATCGGGCGGCGCCAACAGATAGAAAAACGCCCGTTGGGACGAGGTGTCTTAGCCTCTCTCTTCGTGGCTTATAAATACAATCCATGAGAGCCTTCCTTACCAACCCTTGAGCCTATTGAGACAACTTTTACACCGTTTAAACATTCATTGCACCACTTCTTTTGTGAAACCCTAGTTTGATATCTCAACTCCTTGATATATAGCCTTCAAGCTTCGTCGATTCATCATGTTAAGGCATCAAGAGGACTAGGGAGTTTCTGTTGGAGCTAAGTATTTGTTGATTGATTTATTTGCTCCATTGTTTGTGTACATTATTGTTACTTACATTGTATTTGAGGTTGTGAAAACCTAGGTTGATAGCTCTTGTATGGTTGGTGGTTGCCTTGGTGTTAGGGCTTAATTCCAACAGTGTAAATGTAGTTTGCTATGATTAGTTGAGTTGTTCTTAAGGTTGAGGTGGGAGAGTGCTCTCGGTAGGAAGGAGGGATACTTCCACGTGTGGAAGTGCCTTCGGTTTAAGAGCGGAGATTTTCCGATGTAAATTCATCATTGTAAGGAAACTAATTAATCTAGTTAAACTAGTTTGGAAATCCTAAGTGGGGTGCTTAGGTAGTGGAGTAGACATTGGGGCCGAACCACTATAAATCTACTTGTGTTAGCATTGCATTCTTGGTCTTGTTTTATTGTCTTATTTATTGCTTCCACTTGCTATTCGAATTGGTGTATTGTCTACGTTATAAGAAATGATTAAAACCGATAAATCAAATTTAGGCAACAAGGTTAGATAACACACTATTCACCCCCCCCCCTCTAGTGTAGGCCATTTCACCACCATTTGGTATCAGAGAGCGTGGGTCGTAGATTGAGATTTTACCATCTCCTCTACATCTAGTCTTGATCTGAAAATAGCACTAGAGTTGGTAGCGTGTATACCACCTAGGTTCGGTGAGTCTAACATTGGTCTTTGGAAGAGTAGAATATATACATTCCTAAAGACACAACATTTAGATGTGTTTAACATGGAAAAGATTCGATATATTGAACCTAAGGAAAACATGAATGCTTGGACCAAAGAACAAATTGATATGTTTTAGTTAAATGTTAAAGCTACGAATTGCATATTTTGTTCATTGGAAAATTGCATCTTTGCAAAGGTCATGCATTGCACTTCCACATTTGATATTTAGGCTAGTTTAAACATGCTATATGATTATGCCAAGAACGAAGAGATTGGCACTTCTAATGAAGGTAGTGATGACAATGGTCATTCACCTACCCCTAATCTTGCTTTTGATGCCCATGGCTCTTCTAGTCAAAGGAGTAGCTCCAAGAGCCGAAAAAGGAAGGTAGTGTGTCATGCATGCAAGGAAAAGGGGCACGTGAAGAAAAATTGCCCTTCCATGAAGAACAAGGCAAGGAAGAGGTCAAATGCTTCCACATCATCATCTCACTCAAGTGAAGCATCCTCTTACAATGGCTATGAAGCTAATTCAAAAGACTCCCTCATGAATGCTAATGATGAGATACACTTTTCTTATAGTCATGATAACAATAATGGTAGTATCAACTCATCCAGTTCTCATGACATGCTTTATGATGATGAATGTAAAAACATGTTTGCCTTGCTTGTTAAAAAAGATAAAGAAAACAAAAAATTGAAGAAAGAAAACTTAGTCTTAGATCTCACTTACATTATGTAAAATTAAAAAATGAGAAGCTAAAAATTAGTGTGTCTAATCCATGTCATGATGTTTTAAGTATTGACACTAAGGATTTGAAAAACAAAAATGACATTTTAAAGAATGAAAATAGTATGTTGAAAACTCAATTGCATGCTATTCATAAATCCATGAACGACTTAAAAAATAAGGTTATTTTTCTAAATAAGATAGTTAAAAATTTATCTAGTAATTCATCCTCTTAGCAAGCATGCTCATGCACATCATCATCTTTATGTCAAGCATTCTAACATTAAACCTCACGAAAAGATTAATGGTCATTGCTTTTGTTGTGGTATCTTCGGCCACACGATTTATGATTGTGCTTTTAAAATAAATCCAAGTGTTGTCATTTGTCATTTGATAAGAAAAGACACTTTGGATTCCTAGGCTAACTCACCACCATGGACCCAAAGACATTTGGGTACCAAAGGTTTCTTGTTCTTTTGTAAGGGGAGCTACCACACAAGGTTGAAAGAATTGAACATGCTGAACATAACATGCTGAGAATTTAGGATGCTATTGATACAATTCAGCATGCTGCATTGTTGGGTATTCCTCATTTCATTGAGTTACAAACTTTATTTACAACTTTAGAGTGTCAGTTTATTATCTTGCATTGAGTTACAAACTTGGTATTCCTCATTTCATTGCCTCATTGTTTCTTTTGTTTTTACATGCAGGTAAAAAGGATGAAGTGCAAGGATCAGCATTTTGGAAAAAATTATCTTATGTATTTTTTGAAACCTTGAATCTTTGAAACAATATAAATATTTGAATAGCACAATGTATTTCGAAATTACTTGTATACAACGGTTTCTTATGTGTGTGGATTTTAATGATGTGTGATTTCAAAAATTATTTTTAAGATTTCGTGTGAATTATCAAATTACTTATATGTGATTTCATGATTTAAGGATTGATCAGGTACACAATAATGAGCAATTGGTAGATTATGTTGGTAATTCCAACGGATATACCAATAAAAATTATTTGTTGGTCATACCAACGCTAGCGGATATTGTTGGTATTACCGATAGATATGTATCCGTTGGTATTATCAACAGATATATATCCGTTGGTATTACCAACAGATATATTTCTGTTGGTAATATTGGCAGATATTTATCCGTTGGTAATACCAACAGAAACATATCTGTCGGTAATACCAACGAATATGTCTTCGTCGGTATTACAAACAAAATAAAATATCTGTTAGTAATACCGACAAATTAATTAAAATCTGTCGGTATTACCGAGGAGCCTTTTTCCGATGGATTTTACCGATAGATACTCCGTCGGTAACAATATTATCGACGAATTTGGTCCATTGGTGATACCCTATTTTCTTGTAGTGTTGGCAGCTCCATCCAATGGGCATTTTTTTGCCCGATGGGGACTCTCGGTCGCATGCCAGTCGATCGTCGATTGACCAACTATTCGACCGCGGCAATCTACCGCTTTTGGGCACACTTCGATCGACCGAATTGGCTACTGCCAATTTTTGGCTTCATTCGATCGACCGACCGGTCGACCAAACCTGGGCTAAGACTATTTCTTCGAGTTTTCTTCTTGCGCGCTTCGCTTCCGGGTTCCGTTACCAAGTCTTGACTTGGATAATATTACAATTTGGCTTGGGATATATACCTAGAGACATATTACATGAATTCAATTTCTAACTCTAGATTTTCTACTCGATCTATGACGGAGCCATTTTTGTCGATTCTTGTTTTTCTCCGAACGAACTTCCCACGCATATTGTAACCTCAACCAGAGATCAAACACTTGATGAACTCATTAGAATAAGTTTGTTATCATCAAAATCAAGATGATGATCAAGGTTGAAAACCATAGGCCAACACATTGGTATTCACATGATTGTGGTATTCATTCCACATTCAGTTTGCATAGGTTGGTAGACTTCAGAGTACGGACGTGTACTCTGGCCAAATTTTGGGGTGTGATAGATGTTCTTTAATATAATATTAAGAAAAATGTAAGTTACACAAAAATAGTTAATGCTATTGTTAAAATCAGATATAAAGAAAAACTGCACCAATTATGATTAAATAATATGATTAAGTTAGAAGACTAAATCTTAAAAATTCAGCATGTAAATATATGCATATGAAAAATTTAATAAAATATCTATAATAATTATAATAATATATATTCTAGATTGGCAAATGTATGTTAATCCATGTTTGAACGATGATATTAGTCCCTTATGTCTTTATGTGTGCATACTTTGCTTCAAAGTCTATCATTTATTGTGTTTATACAAAAATTAGATTTCATAAATTTCAACTGAAAGCCTATAAAACACGTTCGTCGTATTAAAGGCTTGTTTTGCGTTAACACGACAATTCTATATTTATATTACCCAAATAGAAGGATAATAAGTCACTGAAAATAGAAATAATCTTTTGACTAAAACACTTGATCAACATGGATGCAAGGAGCTTTTTTCTAAGACTATTCACTATTTTTTTCTTCTTATCTATATCATTGATTTCATCTCCAATAGTAGCGACTACTGAGATCGCTTTTACATCACCACTCTCGATATGATTTCAAAAATGTTTTTGATTTTGATTTTCGATCTCTTCGGACCTTGGTGGCTTATAACGGGCCCGAGGGACCTTACGGTTCTAACCCGTAGGCTCATTGTGACATTTCGATTTTCAACCAATAGGATGGGTTGGAGATCTTACTTTTCAAAAATTTATATTTTGAAATCTCTCGATTCATTTCGGACTCATGATAATTTACCTTGAAATGGATTTCAAACTATTTACCTTGAACTCTGAAAATGATACTTGATTTTTCTCTTTGCTATTTGGTTTGGTTGCTTTCTAGTAGCTTTAGTTTCATTAAATCTACTAATGAAGTCTACTTATAAATTGAGAATGTTAATGAAAAGCTATGCTATCATGAAGAAAATTGGAAAGTAAATGAAAAGTTTGGGAAAATTTTTCTAGAATGATGTATGATTTTGTTTTTTCAAAAATCATATTATAATACTTGAATATTCATGCATTAATGATGTCTCTATACTCATGATTAATTTTGCATGATAGATCTATGAAATTTCATTAGTAGGTAAAATTTCGATACTTAGGCAATTTCATGATGCTGATATTGAATAAAATTGGACTAGGATAAAATTCCTTATTAGAGACCTCATTTTGAATAAATAATTGTAAATATGTTTAGATACACATATGACATGATTCTAGGTGTTCAAACTTGAAAATTCATATGTAGATGAACAAATTCATTACTAGATCACTTTAGAGGACTTAAACTTGAAAAAGTTTGACCCAAGTCAACAAATCGACTTGGACACTTCATTTTAAGTCCAAACTTCATAAACTTGTTTAGGAATAGGTAATGATAACATGCCAACGTTCAAATTTTCAATTTGTAAGCGTAATGAGGCATTTTCTGTCACGTCCCAAAAACCAAGTCACGCGACCGACCGGACTGGGGACAAGCACCCCGAAGCCTAGACCACATAACCACATCAACGGGTTTCACAAGATCGCCACCAGAGTCTGCCGCCAACAACCGCGCCATACGTCAATGATCACTCTACAAAACAAGGCCAAGAAAAGAATAGTGAGTTCAAAAGAACTCAGTGAGTGGCCGTTCGGCCATCACCAAGCTAAACCACATGAATAAATACATTAAATAATTTAATGCTCATTCAACTGATATGAAACATAACAATGATTTGCATTAGTCATCTCGTGCGCTACAAGCACCACTCGGCCCGATCCGGCCCAAATTGACCAACCTCAAAATAGTCGCCTACAACTCGTAGGTTGCTCACAAGGCTGGCCACCCTAGCGAACTCCCTGCCTCGGTCTCACTGAGCTAGGAAGGACCTTTAGTATCAGTGCCCAAAACATGATCGGGAAAGGCCCTCTGAATAATGCCACTCGGGTCAATCGTCGGCGTGGCTCACCAACGTATATCTCGACCATGAATCAACTCGTGTGCACTGCACACCACTCGGCCATCACATGTACATCCACAAACATGCCCACTAAGTGGACTAATTTACATATCTATAAAGAGGTGGATTACTCGAGTAGATACGACATAATGTACATTTCTCAGTGCTCGCTCGGTAGCACCCGCTCGGCCACCACTCTGCCCAATTCATTATTCACCGCCATATCACCCACCGTTAACACCTCAATAGTTTACCTTACCATTTTCTATTCAATGGAATTTAACATCCGTGGCAGGTCGTCATGTAGCAAAAATGCCAACGTTCCGTCGAATAGTTTCCGCACGACGTACCATTCCGCCACCGCCATTTCTCGTTCGAAATCTCATCCGAACTCGCAAAAATTCCCAAACAAAGTAAAGGGATGCCATATCTGCCATATCTCATATTTCTATTTTACCCAAGCATCGCGGAAATTTCAGCCTGTAAGCCGAAATTTCAGCCCACTATAGAGTGACATTCCCTCATTTTCATCCGAGAGCATATACTCTCTCGCGAGGGTGGAAATAACCAATTAACCTGATGTTCTTTTAGGTTCAACTAATAACATCCATGACAAGCCACGAGGTGACATCCCGGACTCGCAACTCGATCAATTCAACAAGCAAGCCGTAAATTTCAGCCTACTTTACCAGTCCGGTTACAACACGTACACAATTGAACATCACTCGATATGGTACTCACAATTCATACAATATCTTGTACATAAAGATCGATATACTACACTGGCAGTTTACAGCATGTATAAAATGAATCTAGCGCGTATAGAAATAACTTCGGCATGTATATCTTACCACAACATCAATTTCAGCCTAACTTATCATACTATGAAAAATTCAGATTAAAGCGTATGATATACTCCACAAATTTTCATATGAATGTTTGCTAAGTGTTCATCAAACCATGTCATCTACGCATATAATTTCAGCATTTCAGTGTACTCACAATCTGAAGAATATAAGCTAGAACATGAACATTGGACTTGCTTGGCCTACAAATTGTGTTACTATTATCAAAATGTGTATGGTGCACTTTTGGAAGTCTTCAGAATCGATCAAGATAAAGATGTCAATTGTGAGAGCACCAAATATTTTCATGCTTAATGATAAATGTGATACCATGGGAAATGGTCATCATGGATCAGCATAAACCAGCATGAACAATGATTCCTTATGAATTTTCCATTTTTCCATAATTTTTTCTTATCTTGGATGTAATTTCTTATTAACCTGCCACCTTCTTGATTTATATTGCAACAATACTTTTTTAAAAGCAGTACCATAATCAAATATCTCATGTATGTTTCTTTGACCAAACAACACGGTCTTCCAAAAGTTATGCACTTTCTTAACCCAAATACAAAGATCAAATGTATTGACACCTGAAACATCCAAGTTCAATAGAACAATAGAAGTGCTCAAGGGCCAAAGCAGAGAAGCCCGAAAGGTCTTCACACATGCATCCGAACAACAATAATTTCTCCATTAAACAAAGTCCAGATTGGTCACAGTAAAAATAAGAACTCCAGCACTAAATCCAACAACTAAATAAAGCCCCGAATATTTATATATACACCACACAAACCAAACAAACAATAAAACTAGTTCATCCTCACCAAGATCATTCTAATATGCGTCCCACATTAAAATAGCAAAAACGACACGCAATCAAAAAGGGGAAACAAAATGGAGGGGGAAAAATAAATAGCGGCACCAGATTTGACTTCCACTAGAGCCAAGATCGACCCTTTCTCGAGAGAGAAATCAACATACTCAAACATAAACCTTCAAAAAAATCACAGATTCTGTAAATCTATCACGAGGAAGAAACCCAATCTAACCACTCACTTGGGGAGGGAATCAAGGAGAAGAAGACGATGACGACGCCTCGCGATGACGGCAACCGGCGACGGCGAAGATCTGATCACAAGGGAGTAGCGCCTCCTCCCTCTTGTCTTGGGCGACGTTTGGCTCTTCCTAGAGCAGTCCCGTCGACCAAGGCCACATATGCAATTATATTATTTTTTTGAAATTTACCTATTTTCCCCTCTTGACTTAAGTGAACCATATATCGGTCTATACTCGTCCGAATCGAGTTCCAATCGGACCCCCGGACTCAACTCGAGTCCAACTCACATCAAATCTCCAAACCAACTTAAGTAACATAATTTTACTCACGCATAAGGTTTGTATTTTAATTTGCGCCTTCCAACGATTTACTCAGCCTCCTCCGACGCACATCTCGGCTTTGCCGTGGAAGCCAAAATAAATTAGTTAAAATTTTAAATTTTAATTATTTTTTTCGCGGGCATTACATTTTCTATTTTCAATGAGTCATTCAAATTTTGTAGATCTATATTTTTCTTTTCTAAGAAATTTTTATCATTTTCTAGAAGTTCAACCTTCATTCTTGACTCATTACAAGAAAGCAAAACATCATCATTATCTTGTTCTAGCATTTTATTTTCCTTTTTAAGTGCCGAGAATCTTTTTCTAACACTACTAAATTCTTCATACATATGCTCAATTTCATTTTCTAATTCTACTTGTGTAAAGATATTACCACCTATAGTAATAGTGGGTACCTCAATATCCTTCATCATGAAACAAAGGTTTGCATTCTCCCTTGAACTCTCTTCCCCACTTGAAGGTGGTGATGACTCGCTTACATCCCAAGTAGCCATTAGTGCTTTCTTCTTCATCCTTTTTCCTTTATCTGTCTTTGTGGATGATGAGGAGGTGAGCTTGGTCTTAGGACAATCGCTCTCCAAGTGTCCGGGATTGTTGCATTGGAAGCACATGATTCTATTTTTGCCCTTCTTCTTCTTGAGAGGCTTTCCCATTAGCTCCATCAACATCCGTCAGAGATGAATCATATCTTCGTGGTACTCGGATCCTTCATTCTCCGATGATGATGATGTCCTATCACCAAATGATGCTTTTAAGACAATATTCTTGCCTTTGGGGGCATCTTCCTCATCGGTCATGAGGGAACCAATGAGTTCGGTGATCTTCATGGTGCCAAGACTCTTGGCCTCCATGATAGCAAACCCCTTTGGCTCCCATGCTTTGGGAAGTGATCGAAGAAACTTCCTCACTTTTTCTTCCTCTTGTATGACCCTTCCAAGGTTATATAGTTAAAGCATTGACAATATTTTGAAAATGGGTATACATTTGATCTATGTTCTCATGAGTATGCATTTTAAAGAGTTCATAGTCATGCATAAGCAAATTTATTTTGGACTCTTTAACTTGGGAAGTTCCCTCATGGGTAGTTTCTAAAACTTGCCAAATATCAAAAACAGATTTACAACATTATATTCTATTGAACTCATTTATAGATAAACCATAATGTAATGCATTCACTGCTTTGGCAATTGAATTAAACAATTTAATCTCTTCTCGAGACCAATCATCCATGTTCGTGGAGGGTAGCTCATAATTAACATGAATAGTTCTCCAAGCATCTAATCCTAGGGATTGCCAGAAAATACTCATCCTAGTTTTCCAATAGGGATAATTGTTTCCATCAAAAAGAGGTGGTGCATGAGTTGAAAACCCTTGACCTAGTGTGATACTAGAATCCATAAGTGTAGGTTAGATGGTTAAACCTATTTCGACAATCTTGCTCTCATACTAATTCTTGAGTGACTACCCACACTAGAAAGTGGGGTTGAATAGTGTTGGTTTAATTTTAACTTCAATTCAATTTTTTTTAAATCAATTTCCACTTCAACCGAAACTAAGTGCAACTAAATGATATTCGTTAGCAAGTATGAAAAGCAATTATAAGCAATCAAACAAGGCAATGCAAACACAAGAGATTATAGTGGTTCGGCCAACACCGCCTACTCTACTATCTTGGCTCCCCACCATGGATTTCTAACCAACTCCTTTATAGATAATGTGTTTCCCTTTGAATACAATCGAGGACTCACTTCTCAACTCTTTGAGAATGCTTCACACCTATTCTCCTAGGCAAAACACAATTCTACAAAGGAAACCCTACGTTATTTAACCTAGCACACCTAACAAGCTAACAATGGAAACCTAGTTTAGTAACAAGAAAAGTAACAACAAATGAGCTAATAATTAAACCACACAAGTGAGCTATGTTGCAAAGTCTTCAAAGCCTCCAACTCGTGAAGATGTAGAGCTCGAAGTGAAGCCGGGGATGAGGCAAAAAGAATGCTTCGAGTTGATGAACGATCGTCGAAGCTTGCGCGATGAAATCCACTTGGGATGGCTCAAGAACACTCTAGGAGATCTTCAATGAATGGCTAAGAGGCTCTTAGAAGGCTGCTGAGGGGTATTTATAACCCCTCACTTGGCAGCTCCACCCAACGGGCATTTTTTTGCCCGATGGGGACTCCCGGTCACTTGTCGGCTGATCGTTGATCGACCGACTGATCGACCGCCCAAGCAACGACGGTAATCTGCCACGTTTGGGCACACTTCGATCGACCAAATTGGCTACTGCCAATTTTTGGCTTCATTCGGTCCACCAAACCTGGGCTAAGACTATTTCTTGGAGTTTTCTTCTTGTGCGCTTCGCTTCCGGGTTCTGTTACCAAGTCTTGACTTGGATAATATTAGAATTAGGCTTGGGATATATACCTAGAGACATATTATATGAATTCTATTTATAACTCTAGATTTTCTACTCGATCTATGACGAAGACATTTTTGTCGATTCTTGTTTTTCACCGAATGAACTTCCCACGCATATCGTAACCTCAACCTGAGATCAAACACTTGATGAACTCATTAGAATAAGTTTGTTATCATCAAAATCAAGATGATGACCAAGGTTGAAAATCTTAGGCCAACACATTGGTATTCACATGATTGTGGTATTCATTCCACATTCAGTTTGCATAGGTTGGTAGGCTTCGGAGTACTGACGTGTACTCCGACCGAATTTTGGGGTGTGATAGATGCTCTTTAATAATAATATTAAGAATAATGTAAGTTACACAAAAATAGTTAATGCTATTTTTTATATCATATATAAAGAAAAACCGCACCAATTATGATTAAATAATATGATTAATTTAGAAGACTAAATCTTAAAAATTTGACATTTAAATATAAGCATATGAAAACTTTAATAAAATATCTATAATAATTATAATAACATATATTCTAGATTGGCTAATGTATGTTAATCCATGTTTCAACGATGATATTATTCCCTTATGTCATTATGTGTGCATACTTTGTTTCAAAGTCAATCATTTATTGTGTTTATACAAAAATTAGATTTCATAAATTTCAACTGAAAGCCTATAAAACACGTTCCAATTATGATGTTCTTTATACTCCGGCCGGTCACGTGACCGTGGATTTTGGGGCGTGATAGATGTTCTTTAATAATAATATTAAGAATAATGCAAGTTACACAAAAGTAGTTAATGCTATTATTCAAATCATATATAAAGAAAAACTGCACCAATTATGATTAAATAATATGATTAAGTTAGAAGACTAAATCTTAAAAATTCAACATGTAAATATATGCATATGAAAAATTTAATAAAATATCTATAATAATATAATAACATATATTCTAGATTGGCAAATGTGTGTTAATCCATGTTTGAACAGTGGTATTATTCCCTTATCTTATTATGTGTGCATACTTTGCTTCAAAGTCTATCATTTATTGTGTTTGTACAAAAATTAGATTTCATAAATTTTAACTGAAAGCCTATAAAACACGTTCCTGGTATTATAGGCTTGCTTTGCGTTAACACAACTATTCTATATTTATATTACCCAAATAGAGGGATATTGAGTCATTGAAAATAGAAATAATCTTTTGACTAAAACACTTGATCAACATGGATGCAAGGAGCCTTTTTCTAAGTCTATTCACTCTTCTTTTCTTCTTATCTATGTCACTCATTTCATCTCCAGTAGTAGCGACTTGTGAGATCGCTCCTACATCACCAACAAATTCTGATGAGTTGATTTTACAGATTCCCGATTATGAGATGGATGTCCAGAGACATTAATCCATTCTTCAGGACGAAAAAAACATAACCTGTAACGTGATGATCAATCATAGATATCAAACAGTATCAAAAAAATCTCAACAACCAATATTTATTCTACACAATTCAGAGATATCAGATAGTACAAAAAAATTTCAATTGGAAAAAATCACATAAGCAATAGTTGACTTCATTCCCTCTTAATGTAGCGAATTATTCTAAGTGAAATTTTTTCTGTGGGGCTAATAAAGAACAAGTTAAAGATAAACAAATAAAATAAATTCAATGGGCGATTCAGTAACTCCTATTTCGAAATCTCATCATATCCTACATGAAATTAAAGCTTCATAAATTATAATTAAGTACTTTATCTTGATTGGAGAGGTAGCCCCGCAAAGCCAACAAGCATGGGGCATAGGAGCTGCTCTCACCTAGCACAAAGAATATCAGCATAAATTTGAATATAACATGCAAACATAAAAAGAGAATAAATGAATGGACAATAATATTTTAAAATTTGTAGCAATATTCAAAGTTTAAGGACATACCAAAAATAAATGGTAATCAATATAAATGTCCACCTGGGTAACATTAAAAGAGATAACATACTAGATCTTTCAGAGATGTAAAAGATACGTCTTTCTAAAGAAAAAAAAAATTAGGAAATTAAGAAAGTTTTGTTGAGCAGTTCAAAATAGTTAAAAACACTTCACCCAAAATGTTCACACCATTGAATTCAATAGTTCGTACTTTAAAATGTAAAGGTTTTGCATTGGGTGCGTCTCCAATTTTAGACTTCTCCTGCAAAAGTCATCAAGTAAAAAAAACGAAAATGGATCAATAACAAGAATGTAACCTGCAATAAATGGCACATTGCTCCAGAATAATAGATGGAAAAGTGAACAAATACTTATGTGTGAGTAGCAGCATCAAGTAAGACCAGATGACATACAAGTGATCTTCATAATTATCAAATTAGCACAATGAACATTGTCCCATAATCACAATAAGCACTCTTCAATTATCAAATACTTATGTGTGAGTAGCCATCATGCTTTAAATCGCAGTTAGTGGTATCTTCAAGAATATTAAGTAGAAAACCTACTCAACTGCAATAGAATAGTGTTGTCAGTCTCAAGTTTCACCTTTGGAAATAAAAAAACAAGCCAAGTAACTTAACTTCCACAACAGATAGCACTATAATAGGAGACAAATGTACCTCGAGCAATTCAAACATTGCTTTAATATCTATAAGGCACTGCCTTGTCTCTCGATACACACTTCAAAGGAAATTTAGAGGCAAAGAAAGCGGGAAGAGAAGCCCATTAACCATAACCTGAAAAGAAATAGAAAATATGAACTATTAGAATAAATTGTCTAGAGAGAACATATGTGAGTGAAACAAGTGATATAGAAAAAAGAACTTAAAATCAGATCCTAAATATGTAGATGTTCAAATTCAAAGAGAAAAGAATTAGTTATAGGAACATAAAAGGCATTAAAAACTGTAGCTGATCATTAGTCAACTCTGGAACTACATATTTATTGTTACTATCAGCACCGTAAGCATGAAACAGAATCGGACTAATAATTAGATTTTGATGAAGAGATCAACAAGTCTCCTTAGTCTCAAGCTTCCCAATTTCTATTCTCTAGAGTTAGTGTTGAGTGCTTATTCAGTTAGTGGGAGGAAGAGAACAGAGAGTGTCAGAAGGAGACTTAGAGAAGTAATAGGTTTTGTATGCCTTTTAGAAGATAAGGCCTCCAAGGAAAATCAGTGGCATACAATTTGGTTTAGATTAGTTACAATCAAAACTTAGAAGAAACAATAAATTCAGGACTAGTCAATCAAAACTTAGAAGAAACAACAAATTCAGGTTTATGGTCTGTGCATACTAGTGAAGTGCATAAGTTGCTTGTCCAAGAGGGGGATGCTAGAATACAAGACATAAATTGAGTTCGCCATGTAAAATAATTGTGACCCACTATTAAAGTTACTTCAATTATACCCTTATTTTATTAAAAAGTCTTATGCCCTTTTATTTGAGAAAGGATGCAATTTCAAATATAGGAGTGTAATTTCAAATGAGGGGTATGTGGCTTTTAAAAAGGGTGCAATAAGTGGATATGTGTCTCTTGAAGAGTTATTCCATCATTCTATAAATATCATCTTCTTTGATGGAAAGAAGATGTAAGTTTTTTGTGAAAATAAGTGAAGGCAAGAGGGTCTCTAGTTTACAAGTGAAGTTTGTGATTCCCATTAATTCCAAACATTGTGGTCTTGGATAGACTACAAAAAGTTTCTACACATGTTGGTGCTTGGACGCACGGTATCATACTATGGCCAGAGGTATGTTCTTGGTGTTCTTCCACATTTAATTATTAATGTAGTATTTCCTACATTTGGTATCAGAGCATTAAAATCTCTGGTCTAGTTATTTATGAAATTTCGCATTTGGTGCTACTGCTTGTCCTGTAGCCGGAGCCACGAATCATAGCCATGATGGGTGGCATGCATGCATGCATACGGCATTGTTGTCCATGTGTGCATCTGGGGATGCTCTTCTAGTGAGGTCAACGTACTTGACGACGTGGTCGATGTCTTCTTCTCACAATCGACATTCTGGTGCAGTCTATTTGGTGGACATAAAGCCGACGGCTAATTGTCCATGAGGAGAGGCTGCTTGTGTCAACATGCACACAAAGAAGAGTCAAGGACGAGCGGCTTCAGCGTAAGAGAAGATCTTCTTGTTGGCCTAAGGTTTTCAACCTTGGTCTTAATCTTGGTGTTGATGATAACAAACATGGAACTAATGAATTCATGGAGAAATATTTTCAGGTTCTAAGTCGGTTAGCGCATGACATCCCCGATCGAAAAAATCAAAAAAATTAGAAAAATAGGAGAAAAAAGACAAGTATAGGTTGGGTCTCAACCTTACATATGCTTACTCACGGCCATGACTGAATAACCAATCAAATAATTCTCGTTAGGATTGTTCTTCTTTCATGCAGTAGGTTGGTTGATGACGAAAATGTTTTATCATCTAAAGCTCTCAGCTAAGTCAAAGTTGGTCCTCTAAAGTTCTCAGCTTACGTCCAAGAAATCTTTACAGAGTAGTCATCAATATCCATGCTAAGTAAAAAAGAGGGGGCAATCAGCGTACTAGGAATTGTTGTCTAGATAACCAAGGAGAAAAATAAGATTGAATGATCTTATAGTCATGTCTATCATGAAATTTGGGTAAATAGCTGAAAGGTTGAGACTACACCTTTAATTGAGAAGGTCCATGCTATGCAAGCTAAATTTTAGTAGGACATCTCATTTTAGGTGTGGAATCTGTTCCGAAGATCTTGATTTCAGTTCTTTAATATCAAACACATGTTTATCTCTTTCTTGATTACTTTCTCTAATCAATAGCATCATCACAACATCCTTTAAATTGTGTTTATTTCTGTGTATCGGGAACTGTTGCTTGTTTTCTTCTATATATTCTTGATTATATAGTTTAGAGTTAGATTAAGAAAACGGAAGCAATTGAGTAACTAGGCAATAGACACACAGGTTTATTGTGTGTGAAGAATGTGATCAGGTTTAGTTCTGAAATGTTTAAATTTATATTTATTGAGTTATGTTTTAAAGTATAAACCTATGTTTATTGAAAAAGAAACAAAATTTAATGTTATATATTGGTCGACATCACTAATCACATTATATATGTAGATCTCGCGAGCCCCAGACTATCGTTCTAGGGCTCATCGAGCAAGACTAGCTTCGCCGCCGCCGTCCCCCGAGATAGCTGCGAACCCTACCACCACAACCACCACCACCACCACCACCAAGAAATATATAATGTGATTAGTGATATATATCAGCTATATATTATGAGAAATATAGCAGAAATATATACTCATGAGAAATATAGCAGCTATATATCACGCGTACCCAAGAAATATTTCTACCCAATAAAACCTTTTAGTGAGGGCCTCCCTGCCCCCAAATGTCATCAAGAAATCCGACCTTTACCGAAGGTTAGCGAGTGGCCCCCGTAAAATATATCTTTTCCGAGGGGCCGCGGCACCCGGGAAATATATCTTTCCTAGGTCCGCGGCCCCCGGGAAAGTATCTTTTGTCGAGAGCCGACATCCTTAGGAATGATACTACATTACGCAAAACATTAAGAAAGTCTAATTGCGAAGGAAAATAGTGAACTAACTTAAAACACTTCATTTTGTTCATTCATCTAACAATAGAACACTAGTTTCTTGAAACAGGCTCAAAGATTTGAAACACCGGATGAACATAAATAAGCTAGGAAAGAATCATGAGATGCCAAGTATATTAATGTCACGTCCCGACTCAGGGTACGCGTGACCGGCCAGGGTACGAGTCAGTACCCCGAAGCTTACCCTATGCACTGACCAACAATTCATAGAACAATAACCACAGTAACATCAAGTCGAAAACAAAAGCAAGAATACCAACTTTATTAACTGTTCGAAATCAGTTTAATCAGACCATGTTCTAAATCATCACAAGTTTTAAATAATATCCAAAGGTTTTCCAAATAAAACATCTAAAAGTTTTTACATAAATAATATAGTGCATACATGATACACCAACTCTATTAGACACGACTACGACTAACAACTGCCAGCTATGAGATCTGCACCCACGCCTGCTCTCCAGCACGCCATGCCACCAAGCCGTACCTCACTGGTCGGGCTCTACAAAACAACAATAAAGGAAATCGAGAGTTCACGAGGAACTCAGTGAGTAGTTCTTTCGAACCTCCACTCAAAACCTCGGCAATAACATATATAAGGAATTTATATAAAATCACATCCCAGAAGTAATAAGTTTGCCAATACAGAGGAATGGATGAACCGGCCTCTCGGGCCCATATCCATGATAATAGCTCGGCCAATAATGGCCTAAAATATATATGGAAGGTTCAATTCTTCCTTCTACGTAACCCGGCCGGTCGGCCTACTCAAACCAGCCCCTACGAGTTTCTCAATTAGGAACCTTTATAATTCGGATCCGTCAAGTAGGATGGCCACTAGCTTCAAAGATCCTCCAGGTTAGGGATGGCTAGTCCCACCCACTCGGGTCTACCGTCAGCGTGGCCCACTAACAAAATCTCAAGACCCTCCGCCACTCGGGTCTAACACCTAGCGGGCCCGCTGGTGTAATCTCAAGACGCTATAAACCGCTGAGTCATGTGATAGCCATTCGGCTAATGACACTTCTCAGTAGACCATCTGAACCACAACCAGAACCCGGTTGTGCAAGTTTTCCTATATTTTGTTTTCCGGGCATTGCCCATGTCCGACCCTACTCCTAGGGTCATATTGTTTCCCTAGGTAGACCTAGTAAGTGTATCTTTTATCTAGGTTAAATGTCACCACTAGATATCTAAACCATTCTTTCAAGATTGATCGAACTTGCCGACTATAGAAGAGCACTCGGCTTACCATGTCAACGACAGTTACCAAATTTAATCATGAGTAACAACATCATGAGGAAACTGAATTAAAGAGGTAAATAATTCATTGATTAAACCAATAAGGAACATGCAATAAACATAGCAACAATTTAACATGATATAAGAAATTTAATGAAACCTTTTCTTGGATGCATGTACCATAACCATCATGTCCATATGGGCATTAGCAAGAACATTTCCATACTCATGAGAATGTAGATTAAAATTACTATCAATTAACAAGATGAACAGTAAACATATAATTTAAATTGAACCTAACATTCAGCATGAAAAAGAGAATTTAGACGACATAACGTGAGATCCAGCGAATCGATTTGAATAGCCCCAAATTCCATCCCCTTTCCACGGCTCGGCCGACTCAAGTAAGGTAATAACCTGCTAGGCTGAACCCCCTAGGGGTGGTAAACATGATTGCGGCGTCAACACGAATATCGATCCAAAAGTCTAAAACATATCGAACACAAGACAATATGCGGGTTGCAAGACGAGCGAGGAAATTGGGGAAAATTTCAGCATGACCTTTCCCCTTTTTCCTCTACTCGGACAGCCCTCAAAAATGAGAAATCAACATGTTTTAAAACACAAGATCATAGTATAAACAACAATTAAAGTTCTAACAAGAAGAAAATCGTCGATCGGCAACACTCGCGAAGGAAAACCCGATTCCAAAACTTGTAGGGCCGGCCACCCGCTTCCCATCAAAAACTACACTAACCACTCACCTTGATCGGATCACGATGAAGCCTTGATGAAGACGAGCTCCAATCTCCTTGAGCGTCGACGTGAACTTGGCGCCAACAAGTTCTCCCCTCTCTTCCTCTCTCTCCCTTTTGCTCGGGCTGCGTGCGACTCTCTCCTTGAGCCGCACGGCTGGCTTGGGTGAGGGGTTTTATCTCCCCTCATCCAATGACTCATTTACCCCTCATTCACTTACTCACCCCTCTATGCGACTCCACCTAACCCGGTTCGAGTCCCGACTCTATCCGCGGACTAAACTCATACCAAACTTGAGTCAAACAATATGTTCATCCACTCAAACACTAACACTTTGATATGACATAAATAAATTTTACCTGCTATACGAGGCGATCACGCTACTCGACCCGGCTAGCTCCTGACTCGATGGGCTGCACCATGAGAAATTTTATATTGGGAAACCCCGGGTATTACAACCTTCCCCCCTTAAGGGAAATTCGTCCTCGGATTTTGTTGGGTTACAAGGACTTACCGACTCTTCAAACAAGGAAGGATAGCGCTCTCTCATGTCCCGCTCTACCTCCCAAGGGGCCTCTTGCCCGGAGTGGTGCTCCCACCTAACTTTTACCAAGGGAATCTCCTTGGACCTCAGCTTCCTGATCTGCCTGCCAAGTATCTCCACTGGCCTCTCCTCATACGAGACCGCCATGTCCACCACAACCACAATCAGCTCTATCACATGGGATTCATCCTTCACATACCTCCAGAGCATCGACACATGGAAAACTAGATGAACTCTGCTCAGACGAGGAGGCAAGGCTAGTTCGTAAGCCACCATGCCCCTTTGCTTGAGAATAGGGAAAGGCCCAATGAACCTAGGGCTCAACTTTCCTTTCTTCCCAAATCGGAGCACCCCTTTCATAAGAGAAACCTTGAGGAATACCATGTCGCCCTTAGCAAACTCCAACTCTCTGGCTTTCTTATCGGTATACATTTTCTGGCGACTCTGAGCCGCCAACAACTTTTCTTTTATCAACTGCACCTTCTTCACCGCCTCCTCAACCAAGTCCGGACCAACCAGGAGAGTCTCTCGTATCTCAAACCAGCCCATAGGAGACCTATACTACCTCCCGTATAATGCCTCAAAGGGAGCCATGCCAATGCTACTGCGATAACTATTGTTGTAGGCGAACTCAATCAACTGCAGGTGTTTCTCCTAACTGCCTGCTAGGTCCAAAACACAGGCCCTCAGCATATCTTCCAAGGTTTGGATGGTTCTCTCAGACTGTCCGTCTGTCTGCGGATGGAAAGCCGTGTTGAAACGCACTTAAATGCCCAAGGCATCTTGGAAGGACTGCCAAAATCGGGCTGTGAACTGGGTACCTCGATGTGATATGATCATCACTAGGGGTACCATGGTAAGCCATAATCCTGTCTAGAAATAGTCGGGCGTACTGTTCCGCAGAAAAGGAAGTCTTCAATGGAATGAAGTGCGCAGTCTTGGTCAACCAGTCCACTACCACCTAAATGGAGTCAAAGTCGCCTTTTGACTTAGGCAACCCGGTCACCAGGTCCATGGTGATTTTCTCCCACTTCCACTCAAGCACTTCGAGGTTTTACAGCAGTCCCTCGAGCTTCAGATGTTCGGCCTTTACCTGCTGGCAGACCAGACATTTGGATACAAACTCTGCTACCTCTCTTTTCATGCCCTTCCACTAGTAGTGCTGCCTTAAATCTCGGTACATTTTTGTGGCCCCCGGATGCATTGTATAAGTGGAACGATGACCTCACTCCAGGACTTGTCTGCGCACCACTGCCATATCTGGCACCACAATTCGATCTTTGAACCACAGCACACCCTCTCTGTCCAATCTGAACCCATTCTCTACATCGCCTCTCTGCTCTAAGTCCTTCGCCAGCGCACAAAAGGCGTCCTCTCCCTGCGCGGCACGCAACATACCCACCAGTGTAGATTGTACCCGCAGGTGTGCCACCAGGGCAACTAAAGCTAACACTATCAAAGTTGTACCCCCATCCAGGCACAACTCCAGCTCTCGAGGTAAAGGCCTCTGCTTGATTTCCATATGAGCCAAATTGCCCATGGATTTTCTGCTTAGAGTGTCTGCTACCACATTGGCTTTCACCGGGTGGTACATAATGGTGCAGTCATAATCTTTTAGGAGCTCCAGCCACCTCCTCTGCCTGAGGTTCAACTCCTTTTGGGTAAGCAAGTACTACTCTTGTGATCCGTATAGATCTCGCAAGTCTCCCCGTACAGATAGTGCTGCCAGAACTTCAGTGCAAAAACCACCGCCGCTAGCTCTAGGTCATGCGTCGGATAGTTCTTTTCATAAACCTTCAGTTGACGGGACGCATAAGCTATGACTCTACCAAACTGCATCAAAACGCAGCCTAGGCCAACCCGAGAGGCATCACAGTAAACCACAAACCCTCCTGAGCCGGAAGGTACGGCCAATACGGGTGCCGACGTCAAGCATTCCTTGAGCTTCTGAAAGCTCGCCTCACACTTGCCATCCCAATCAAATTTGACCTTTTTCTGGGTCAACCGAGTCAAAGGGGCTGCAATCCTGGAGATCTTCTCTACGAACTTTTGATAGTACCCGGCCAACCCAAGAAAACTACAGACCTCAGTTACGTTGGTTGGCCGCCTCAAGTTCTGCACCACCTCCACCTTTGCAGGGTAAACCCTTATCCCTTCCTTGGACACCACATGGCCCAAGAACCCCACACTTTCCAACTAGAATTTACACTTGGAGAATTTAGCAAATAACCGGTGCTCTCTAAGGGTTTCCAGGATCATCCTCAAGTGTTCAGAGTGTTCCTCCTCACTCTTGGAGTATACCAAGATGTCGTCAATGAAGACAATCACAAAACCATCTAGGTACTCCTTGAATACCCTGTTCATCATGTCGATGAAGGCAGCAAGTGCATTGGTCAGGCCAAAAGACATCATTAGGAACTCGTAGTGTCCATAGCGAGTCCTGAAGGCAGTTATAGGTACATCGCAGTCTCGGATTCTCAGTCGGTGGTATCCGGACCTTAAGTCTATCTTTGAAAACCATCGTGCACCCTGCAGTTGGACAAATAAATCGTCTATCCTCAACAATGGGTAACGATTCTTGACTGTCACCTTGCTCAGCTGCCTATAGTCGATGCACATGCACATCGACCCATCCTTCTTCTTCACGAAGAGTACCGGGGCACCCCACGGTGAGACACTCGGCCAGATGAAACCTAGGTCCACCATCTCCTGCAGTTGCACTTTCAGCTCCCTGAGTTTGGCTGGCGCCATCCTATAGGGTGGGATGGAGATCGACTTTACCCTGGGCTGCAGATTAATGTAGAAATCCACTTCCCTCCTGGGCGGCAATCCCGGCAGCTCCTCGGGAAATACATCGGGGAACTCGTAGACTACCTGAGTACCACTGATATACCCTGCCGCATCTCCCTATTCCTCTGCCACAGATACAAAGGCTATAAAGGATTGGCACCCCCCCTGAAGTAGTTTACTAGCCTTAAGGGTTGAGATGACCCCAATCGGCTCGCTTCTTTCCTCTCCTTATAAGGTGAACTGTGGCAACCCGAGCTTGTTGAACATGACTGTCTTAGCCCTATACTCCAGCAACGCAAAGTGCTCTGCCAGCCAATCCATGCCGAGAAAGTCATCAAGTTCAAGCATGGGCAAGAGTGTCAAATCTGCCCCCAACGCATGGCCGCAGATGATCACTTCGTAGTCTTGAAAAATTGATTTGGCTAAGATTGCCTCACCCGTAGGCGTTGATACTAGAAATGGCCCATCGAGTAAAGAAGGTGTTGCAGGTAACTCAGCCGCAAATTTGGCAGACATAAATTTGGCAGCCGCAAGAATGGTGAGTTCAAAAGAACTCAGTGAGTGGTCGTTCGGCCATCACCAAGCTAAACCACATGAAAAAATACATTAAATAATTTAATGCTCATTCAACTGATATGAAACATAACAATGATTTGCACTAGTCATCTCGTACGCTACATGCACCACTCGGCCCGATCCGGCCCAAATGATCCAACCTCAAAATAATCGCCTACAACTCGCAGGTTGCTCACTAGGCTGGCCACCCTAGCGAACTCCCTGCCTCGGGCTCACTGAGCTAGGAAGGACCTCTAGTATCAGTGCCCAAAACTCGGTCGGGAAAGGCCCTCCGAATAATGCCACTTGGGACAGTCATCGGCGTGGCTCACCGACGTATATCTCGACCCTGAATCAACTCGTGCGCACTGAACACCACTCGGCCATCACATGTACATCCACAAACATGCCCACTAAGTGGACTAATTTACATATCTATAAAGAGGTGGATTACTCGAGTAGATACGACATAATGTAGATTTCTCAGTGCTCGCTCAGTAGCACCCGCTCGGCCACCACTCTGCCCAATTCATTATTCACCGCCATATCACCCAACGTTAACACCTCAATAGTTTACCTTACCATTTTCTATTCAATGGAATTTAACATCCGTGGCAGGTCGTCATGTAGCGAAAATGCCAACATACTGTCGAATAGTTTTCGCACGATGTACCTTTCCGCCACCGCCATTTCTCGTTCGAAATCTCATCCGAACTCGCAAAAATTCCCAAACAAAGTAAAGGGATGCTATATCTGCCATATCTCAAATTTCTATTTTACGCAAGCATCGTGCAAATTTTAGCCCAGTATAGTGTGACTTTCCTTCATTTTCATCCGAGAGCTTATACTCTCTCGCGAGGGTGGAAATAACCAATTAACCTGTCGAATAATTTGCTGTATAAAGGCACTGGATTCTTCACCACAATACTGATTTCATTCTACAATCTGGTGACCCAAATTATCTCAGCAGTTGCCTCAGATAAAGCTCTTGATTCACTTTCTGCACTTGACCTACTAACTGTGCTTTATTTTTTGCATTTCCAGATAACTAATGTTGCACCAAACTTCACCAAATAATGATCTGCAAGTCATTCCACAACTTCCCCAGTCAGCATCACTATATCCTGTCACCAAATAAGGATTATCTACAGGGTAAAAGAGGCCCAAATCAGGTTCCTTTTTCAAATATTTTAATATCCTTATTGCTGCCATGAAATGTAATACCCGCGAAATTTATTAAATTTTGTGTATTGGCTTCAGCGGGATGAGCGCGATGCATAACGACGCGTGCATAGTTAATCGCAGTTGGGCGTGAATTGAGGTGAGACCCTTGCTCAACCTAAATTACTTAAATTAGAACTAAATTTGTGTCAAGTTTGAGTTGGGCTCGAGCCGAGTCCGAGAGTGCAATCAGAGATCGAATCCAACTCGTTTTGAGAAAGTTGGGTCAAGTTAAGTGATGAGGGGCAAATTGATAATTTGTGCAAAAAAAAATAATTAGAGTCACTTGAGGCGTACGGCTCCAAGGAAGAGCGACACGCTACCCAATGAGGCGAGAGGGAGAGGGTTGATCCGGAGAAGAAATCGGCCGGAGATCGGAGCCTTGCAGAATTGGATTCGACGCAGTTCTTCTTCATCGTCTTCCTTGTCCTTATCCCAATCCTAGGTGAGTAGTTTTGGGGCTAATTTTCATTGGGATTAATGGATTTTGTAGAGAAGAAGATTCTGGGTTTTTCTTTGAAATTTGTTGTTTCGATCAGTTTTGATTCGGTAATCATGATTCAATAATCTCTACCTGTTGAGTCCTTTGGTGTATGTTCTTGTGAAGTGAGGACCGATTTGTGGAGAATATAATATCCACACATGTGTTTCTTTAAAATGTTGACTTCTTTGGTTCTACGAACGTGTACGGAACCACATGTACATCATAGATTTACTGCAATAGCAACAAATCTTACTAAGTGCTTATGTGTTAGTGCAAATTTCTGAACCTGGGTGCAGTAGTTTTCTATGGACACGAAAGAAATAAATGAGTGGAAATTTATCTATACATATAATCTTGTTTATAGCATAAATTTCCGACTGTACTGTAGGGTGTTAAGGCTGAAATTTTATATGTTACGATGCTAAAATTACCTAGTTAAGTGATGCTGAAATTGATGTATATAAATGTGCAGAAATTTTATTGAATTGAGATGTATATGTATGCTGAATATGGTAGTTCAAACACTACAACACAATTAGGCTATAGAAACACATAATTAGAGACTAATTAGAGTTTTTGTTTCTAATTCTTCCCATTAGAAACTAATAAAGAATATGTCTCAATAGTTAATTTTATTTGTCTCTAATACTTCACTTTTAGATGTTAATTGTTAATTAGTCCCTTTATGATATGTATTATTTGCCTCTATTGTATTGAATAAAAATATTTTTTATATTTAAATTTAAATAATAATAATAATAATAATAATAATAATAATAATAATAATAATAATAATAATAATAATAATAATAATAATAATTAAACGTAATATTTAATATAAATGATAAATTTACCATTACAATAAATTTAACATAATATTTCACATAATTTTAATTTTAATTTTAATTTTTAAATCATAAATTTAACTTAAATAATAAATTTATCTATACATTTTTTACTTTTGATTAGTTAAATATTATGTCTCTTATTATTTCCATTACATATTAATAATATATAGATAGTCAACACTTGTCCTAGTTAATATTAATCTTACTTTAACTTTAAATGAGGCAATCTTACCCTAACTTTATTTCAATTACATATTAACTGGCAAGTATCAATCTTACCCTAACTTTATTACCCTAACTTTACACGTGGCAAGTATAAATCTCTAATTTATAATCAATTTATTGCCGCTGGTTCTCTCTATTGCCACTTTGTTAGGTTATTTTTCAAAAAAAATACCCTGTTCCCTGATCTCTCCCTCATTTACACTTAAAACTAAAACCCCACCCTGTTACTTCCCATTGTCTGCGCCTATGTTGACCCCAATCTCTCCCTCCCGTCTCCTATGTTGTCCGCCACTTCCGTGAGACCGTGACTGATCCCAATCTCTCCCTCGGCGGAATCTGGTTCACGACTCCCCATCTCCATTGTCTACTTCCCGTCGCCAGGATTGGATATCCATTCTCCATCTGCACGTCGGCCTACCTGCTTCTCCATCTCCTCGCTGGTATTGAATCTCGCCTTCCCAAGTTTTTCGCTTCTACTTGTTATTGCTAAAAACTCCACATCTGTCAGATCTCCATTCTACCAATTTTTCGCCTTCCCAAGTTTTTCACCGATATTGATCTCCATTCTAAGTTTCCGCTGCTTCTTCATCTATGGGTTTTGGATATGTTCCTTTCCGCACCTTTTTCTCACCTTTTTTATAATTGCATGTGATGCTCCTTTACTCTTCCATTGCATGAACAAGGTTACAATTAACAGGCAAGTTAATTGTGAGAAGAAGACGTTATTGTCTTTGTTTTGCTTCTGTTGTACCAAACTCATAAGAGGTATTTGAATATTGCTCTTTCTTATTGGCTCATAACATGAATATTCCTCTTCTAAGTATAATATGATAGAAGAATATTGCTTATGTTGTTTTCTATCAATGATTACCTTATTATTAGCAATGCAGCACCTTATTATATTGTCCCTTATTATTAGCATTGCCAGTGCCTTATTATATCTTCCTACTGAGACAACCTTAAATTTTAGGACATTATGAAGCCACTGTTTATTTCTGCACTAATTGTCCTCTTGTTCTTTTGACAATTGTTATCCACAAGAAAAACACTCAGCTGCTAACCAAATTATTTGATTAGGTATTAGAAACCTTTAGTCTTTTATTGTAATGGTAAGAATACTGGATAAGCAGTTGGAGCATAGCAGAAAAGAAGACAAGTGCTAGAACTTTTGCTTTTTAAACTTCATTTGTTGGTAGAAAAAATATGAGATTTTCTTACTCTTTGTTAAACAGTGGAAGATTATTAAATGAAGGAAAGAAAAGAAAGTTGATATTAGACATTCATGAAAAGCTGTTAAGACATTAAGAAAATTGATAGTAGACAATCACGAAAACCTGTTAAAACATTTGCCTCTCGTACAACGGTGTACAACGGTACAAGTTACCTTTTACCTGCTTAGTTGCACTGCCATTCTCCTTTGCCATATTAAGTTGATTTTAGATACAGCCAGGGGAATGTCCATGTCAATAAAGCATTTGTCTTAAAATAATCCATTGGTCCAGGAACTCTATCCAGGTTGTCAAAGTCATTCGAAGCTTTCCTTCATCATCCAATTATTCCTCATTAAATGTGTTGGGAAGTGGTCTAATAAATCATTTACAATGTTGCTTGAGTTACTGAGAGAAGTACTTCCAGAAGGTGATACAATGCCAAATTCTTACTATGAAACCAAGAAGTACATTAGAGAGTTGGGCCTTAGTTATGAGAAAATTGATGCTTGTCCCAACGATTGTATGTTATATTGGAAAGACCATGCCGATGACTCTGAATGCTGCACTTGTGGTGAATCGAGATGAAAAAATAACTTAGATGGTCAAAAAAAGACGTCGAAGTCCAAATCTCAAAATGTGTCGCAAAAAGTCTTGCGCTATTTTCCACTTAAACAACGACTACAACGGTTGTTTATGTCATCTAAAATTGTGTCCTTCATGAGGTGGCATGAGGAGTCCCGCACTAAAGATACACTTCTAAGGCATCCAGTAGACTCTCCGGCTTGGAAGAATTTCGATCATCTAAATGGTCATTTTGCGTCAGATCCTTGTAATGTTATGCTCGGCTTAGCTGCTGATGGATTTAACCCATTCAGGACATTAAGTGTTGTACATAGTACATGGCCGGTTGTCTTAACACCGTATAATCTACCACCATGGATGTGCATGAAACAATCTTATATGTTTCTGACATTACTGATTCCTGGACCTTCAGCCCCAGGAAATGATATTGACATCTATCTCCAACCCCTAATTGAGGAATTGAAAGATCTTTGGGAGAATGGTGTGGAAACTTACGATGTGTCTAAAAAGGAGAATTTTACTATGCGGGCTACGGTTTTATGGACTATAAGTGATATTCCTAGCTATGCTAATATGTCAGGCTGGAGTACTAAAGGCCAATTTGCATGTCCTTCTTGTCATAAGTATACTAACTCTAAATGGCTGAAACATGGTAGAAAATTTTGTTATATGTGTCACCGACGTTTCTTGCCGCATGGCCATGTGTTTCGGTGCTAGAAAAGATCTTTTGACAATAATCAAGACTTCAGGGTTGCGCCCAGACCACTTTCTGGGTCAGAAGTTTTGAATGAATTAGAAGGACATGATATTACACTAAAGGGGTTTAGTGGTCGCTCGTAAGATTCGAATAGAAGTTGTTCTATAGGATCCAACTCTCCGTTATGCACAACTCACTACTGGCTTAGTGTGGGGCCCAATGGCGCACACACGACAGGTTAACCTCGTAACGGACCTTATGAGGTAAAGTCCGAATGCGGCCCTATATGTAGGCGAAATGGCGACACTAGAGGGGGGTGAATAGTGTGTTTACTAAATAATTAGCCTAAATTCGATTTTAATCATTTCTTGATCAGTTTAGATAATTTGTAATTTAATGATTGGGTGCGAAAGCAGTAAATAATTAAGTAATTAAAAACAAACAATAACGCAATGCAGATTGTTGGCTTAAGGATCTCTCTTAAGCCTCGATCTTTATTTTGATGATAACAAACATGTATTTAATCCAAGTGTGTAGTTTTGAGTTCAGGTTGAGATTGCGATACACATGCCTAATCCGTTCAAACGAGACGATGAAAAAGATCGTCAAAGAACGAAAGAAGAAATCATTGAAGAAAGGCTCTGGATTAAGTCAAGAATATTTAATGTAATATGTCCCTAGAATAGTTTATCCCAAGCCTAAAATGTAAGGTTATCCAAGTTGAAACTTGGTAACCAAAACCTTAGAATTGGCATGTAAAAATGCATGGAATTAATCATCCTCAGCCTGGGATCGGTCAATCGGTTGGTCGACCGATCAAGGCAATAAAATGGCCATGCAGCCCATTCGGTCGACCGGAGATCGCAAGAAATTCGCAGAAGCCATTGGATCGACCAGTCAACCGGTTGGTCAACCGAGAGAGGTGAAAATTTGGCAGAAAGGTTGTGGTCGACCGACCTAAAGATGGCCTCTATCTTTAGATTCGCTGCAGTAATTCGATCGACCGATGGGTCAACCGAATGTCGAAAGAAATGTTGGCGGTCGTCCCGTCGGTCGGCCGACCTCTCTCAGTTGCAGCGTTCCGACCTGGCGATCGATCCGTCGGTCGACCGACTGATTGACCGGCCTTGCGACCGAACGACTTCAACGGTCGATTTTTTATCCGTTGAACGGCCATTCGGCTGAGGGGTTATAAATACCCCTCACCTAACTTCATTAAACACTTTTGCAAAACTTATTTGAGCATTAAAAGTGATTCTTAAAACCTTCACACGAGCAACACCTGCACGCGTCTCTCTGCTCCCAGTTTCGACTTCATCAGATGCTGATCTCTTCTCTTCAACCTTGCTGCGTTCACTGAAGTCTTCTTCCAGTTGCAAGTTGAAGACGAGAAGGCGGTGGAAAGAAGCTTGAGTCTAATTCTTTCTTCACTAGCTCTTTCCCAAAGTTTGTAATTTATTGAATCTTGTTTTCTTGTTAAGATATCTTGCTAGGTGTGCTAGGAAACACTTAGGGTAAACTTTGTAGAAGTGTGTTTTGCCTAGGTGAATAGGATTGAGGTGTTCTCCAAGTGAGGGAGAAGGGTGTCCTCAACTGTATTCAAAGGAAAACATACATTCTATAAAGTAGTGTTTAGAAATCCTTGATAAGGAGCCAAGGTAGTGGAGTAGGCAGTTGGCCGAACCACTATAAATTGATTTGTTTGCATTGCTCTTTACTTGCTTTCATTATTGTGATTGAATTGTGATCATATCATTCATTAAAAACAATTCCATTAAGCTAAGACAAAATTTAGTTAAAAGAAATTTAAAAAGGGGATTGACACTATTCAAACCCCCCTTCTAGTGTTAAGGTCCACCCAACAGGCTCGGCCAACAACATTGAGAGTACTCTAGTTGTCATGGACATTCCAGATATTTTTCCTAACGAGTTGCCGGTCTGCCACTAGTACGGGTGAGATTCGTCATAGTCTTCATTGACGTCATTCGGGTATATTCTAGGAGTGAAGTGTTCAACGACTTTTTGGACAAATTCATCATTGTCTTCATTGATGATATTCTGGTATATTGAAGTAGGTTAAAATGCAGTTGCAAGAGCTGTTAGACATTGGGTTTATTCGCCCAAGTGTCTCGCCCAGGGGGGCGCCAATGTTGTTCATGAAAAAGAAAGATGGGTCTATGCGGATGTGTATCGACTGCCGACAACTCAATAAGGTGACGATCAAGAATCGATACCTGCTTCCCATGATTGACGACTTATTTGATCAATTGCAGGGGGCTTAGTGGTTCTCAAACACGTTAATTTATAGTGGTTCAGCCCCAATGCTTACTCCACTACCTAAGCACCCCGATTAGGATTTCCAAACTAGCTTTACTAGATTAATACTCGTTTCCCTTACACAGAGGACTTTGACTCGAAGAGTCTCACTCTCGACCTAAGGTACTTCCACACCTGGAAGTCTCGACCTTCTTATCGAGAGCACTCTTCCACCTGAACCCTAAGGGACAACTTGACTAATCCTAGTAACAACTAATTTTACATAAGTGGCTTTACACCAAACACCAAGTAACCACTTATACCCACATGACCTAACAGCCTAGGTCTTACAAACTCAACTTCAAAGAAACGATAAATTAACAGTTAAAAATACAAGTGAAAAGAGCTTAAGATAAAACCAAGATTATCTACTATTTTTCAAGCCTTGTAGCCTCCAACTCGCTAGTGAATGTGCTTTGAGTCGAAGCAGAGTTGAGCAGTAGTTGGCGCTTGAAGACGAACTCGACAGAAGAACAGAGCGCGCTGCAATCGATCTTTGGAAGGCGTAAATCCCTTCTTAAATGCTCAATAAAATCTTTAAGATTAAGGGAAGAAGTTTAAAAGAAGTAGATGAAGGTATATTTATACCCTCATGAAGAAACGATAGCTCAACGGATAGTTTTCTATCCATTGCAGGCCGCCGGTCGATTGGTCGATCGATCGGCCAATCGATCGGTCATTCGATCAACGCTTTTTCTCTCTGGTACTGCATTCGGTCGACCAGTCGGTCGACCGACGCAAGATTCTTCGATCTCACATTCAGTCAACCAGTCGTTCGACCGACGCGATCTTGCGTCTTCAGCAAACGTAGGTCGGTCGACTGGTTGGTCGACCGATAGAGCTACTGCCCATTTTGGGCTTTGATCGGTTGACTGAAGCAGCTGCTGTCTCTTCTCGGCATTGTTCGATCGACCGACCGGTCGACCGAAATGGCTGGTGCCATTTTCCTTACCCTATTCGATCAACCGCCCGGTCGACCGAATTTAGGTTGAATTTTATTTTTTAGCCGATTTTCTTCCGCGCTTTGTTTTTGGGTTCTAGCTTTCTACAAGCATCATCTTGGAGAGCTTTCCATGTGATCTTTGAGCTCGTCCAATGCGACTTTGGTGCACATGTTGATCTTCGAGAAATTATGTGATGAACCCGAGCACGACGATCAATGTCCTTCCAATTTTTGATTTCTTTCTATATTTTCGATCGAGGAGATTGAACCCTAATTGATATGGAACCTGAAATATGTTCTCAATAAAATCATTAGTCCCATGTTTGTTATCATCAAAATCGAGATTAAGACCGAGGTTGAAAACCTAAAGCCAACACTATATGTCTACTAGCATCGACATGCTGCAACTCGATCACGGATCTTTGAGCTCGTCCAATGCGACTTTGGTGCACACGTTGATCTTCGAGAAATTCCACGATGAACCCGAGTGCGACGATCAATGTCCTTCCGATTTTTTATTTCTTCTGATATTTTCGATCGAGGACATAGAACGCTGATGGATAAGGAACCTGAAATATATTCTCAATGAAATCATTAGTCCCATGTTTGTTATCATCAAAACCGAGATTAAGACTAAGGTTGAAAACCTAAAGCCGACATTATATGTCTACTAGCATGGACATGATGCAACTCGATCACGGATCTCGTTTACGGATATGATAGGAAAGATGTTTCCTATAGGAACGAATGCACAAGAAAGAAGTTTCTCAGTAATCCTAAATTGTAGGGCATCCCTAAATTGTAGGGCATCCCTAAATTGTAGGGATTGGCATATGATAATAATTTATGTCGTTGATTAAATTTAATTATGAATTAAATATTTAATCAACTACTTGACCAAGAATGTATTTAATTATGAATTAAATATAATATGATTTTGAATCAAATATACATGGTAGGAGAATTAGTTTCTAACCATGAGCATAACAAATTAATTGGGAAGTAATTTATTTGGATAAATCCAAATTAATAAGAATTTTTTTATGGAGATAACTCATAAAATTAATAGATATATGATTTATGAGGATAAATCATAATTCTATTAATTAATAGAAAATCAAATTATTTAGATAAATCTCTTTCCTATTGTTTAGGGGATTGGTTTATTTAGATAATTATCATTCTTGTTTATAGCCTCTTAATTTATGGGGATAAATTAAAATTTATATTTAATTAGATTTAATTAATTTTTAATTAATTATGAAGCCAATAAAATATAAATTATTTTTGGAGGCAAACCCAAGAACTTTGAATTCTAGGGAGAGAGTTTTTAGGAGGCCAGGTCTACTCTTGTAGCCGCCCCTACTCTCTATATATAGTGGCCGAACACCCCATAGGGAGGAGTTGGTTAATTAGTTCTTCATCTTCTTGGAGAAGATTAAGGATTTGATTCTTTAGAGGCTTATTGAAGAGAAAGGCTCCAAAGAACTCCTCCTCCTCCCCATTGGTGGCCGACCATCTACATCCTCCTTCCCCGGTTATCGCGAAGCCAACTTGAAGGTGTTCTCTTCTTGGTTGTGCCACAATCTTCATCTTCTTGGAGGAGTCCACGAGGACAGCGAGATATCTTCACCTCTTCTCTTTTGTTCCGATATTTTGTCATCCTCTCTCCTCTCCTCTTTGGTGTCTGGTTCTTGGTGGAAGGGCGGGCATTGCCTTGGTGGATTTTGGGATTGATAAAGCTTCTCCGTTGAGCCACAACGAGCCCCGGTGTTCGCTGCCCGTACTATTGTGAGGTACTTGGTGTGGACTATTGTTGGAGGACGTGCACGTGTGTGTCTCAAAATGGGGATAGGATCTGCCATACATTCTTGGTTTGAGGTTTATGATCTCCTTCTTCTGCGATGTTGAATTCCTTATTATTGCTAAAGTACATCGCTATTTTCGGGATGGTTTGAATTTTCCGCTACGTTTTCGAATCCCACCCCAACAAGAGGGGGGTGAAGAGTATGTTAGATAAACTTTTTGCCTAATTTTGGTTTTATCGAATTCAATCGTTTCTTATAACTTCGGCAATACACTAATTCGAATAGCAAGTGGAAGCAATAAATAAGACAATTAAACATAACCAAGAAAGCAATGTGCTGAAATAAGTAAATATAGAAATTAAGACGCAATCATAATAGGCAATGTAAACACGATCGATTTATAGTGGTTCGGCCCCAATGCCTACTCCACTACCTAAGCACACCGCTTAGGATTTCCAAACTAGTTATACTTGATTAATTAGTTTCCTTACAAAGAGGAATTTACACCGGAGAGTCTCTGCTCTCAAACTGAAGGCACTTCCACACCCGAAAGTATCATACCTTCCTATCAAGAGCACTCTCCTACCTCAACCTAAGGACAACTCAACTAATCCTAGTCAACTACGTTTACACCGGTGGATTTAAGTCTTAACAGCAAGGCAACCACCAACTCAATCAAACTAGCACTCTAGGTTTACACACTCAAGAAATACAATGAAATTAACAATAAAATACAACACTACATGGAGCAATAAATCAAAAAACAAATACTTAGCTCCAAAAGAAACTCCCTAGTCCTCTTGATGCCCAAAGATGATGAATTGATGAAGCTTGAAGGCAAGATCAAGAATGTGTGGATCAAGGCTAGGGTTTTTGCAAGGTTGGCTCAATGAAAGCTTAGAAGATGTAAAAGATGTCTCATATAGGCTCAAAAGTTGCTAAGGAAGGCTCTCATGGCTTGTATTTATAAGACATGAAGAGAAGGCAAGCAAACAGCCATCCCAACAAGCGTTTTCCTGCCCGTTGGCGACGCCCGATCTCTGGCCCGATCGATCGACCGAGCGACCGGCCCATCGATCGGAGCCCTTTGTGCTTTCTAGGCTCCTTTCGGTCGACTGGCCTATCTATCAACCGTAGAGTACCAAAACTCTACCTATTGTACCTGTACTCTACATTGAGTTTCAGCTGGGTTCTTTCTTCGATTCGGGTTTCAAATTACGGGTTTTGTTCTTTAAGGGTCTTTGCATCATACTGAGGATTTTACAATTTATCAAGAGACCCTAAACTTAGACTCTATCTTCCTGATGAGTCCGAGCGCGTCGACCAATGTCCTTTCGATTTTTTGATTTCTTTGATATTTTAGATCGCGGACGTCGAGCGCTAACCAACTTGGAACCTGAAAGTATTTTGTAATGAAAATATTAGTTTCATGTTTGTTATCATCAAAACCAAGATTAGCACCAAGGTTGAAAACCTTTGGCCAACAATGTTCGAACATAAGATTTTAGGATCGGGAATCTGTCACAATACATCTATATACAAAAGAATTCACAATAATATATTTTTTATGGAATTGTGAAAGGGAGTCATGTGAAGTCGGGACATCGAGCAATCTTGTTGTCCATACTCATGGTGAATCTTCTAGTGTCGTTGTTTCTTCTTTCAATCCACCTGATCCTTATAGAACAATGATTCTAGATAGTCTTGGTAGTCAATTCCATTTAAATGATAATATTGAGTTAGTTACTAAGACGTCAGTGCCATCAAATACTTCGACAGTTCAAGTCACTGAAGAACAACCTGTGATACAGATTGAATTGCTGAATAAGGAGGCTGTAGAATTTTATGAGATGTTGAAAGCTGTCAATGAACCTTTGTATGGTAATTTTCCTAAATATACAAGATTTTCGGCAATGACGCAACTCCTAAACATCAACTACCTCCAGATAACAAGTTTGAGCCAACTTTTTATCAGCGGGGAACATCATGACTTGTAGCATGTTATAACAGTTATTTTGTTAATGGATATATATTTCACACACTTGAATATTCATCTACAAAGAAGACAATGAATGTCGGGGTCTGCGTCAAAGGGACAACGTATGTTGAATGTGATGTTGACTTTTACGAACTGTTGGAAGAAGTCATAAAATTACAATTATTCGAATGGAAATCAGTTGCCCTTTTTAAATGTCATTGGTTCGATACAAGCTATAGGGGTATGAGAGTTCATACAAAGTATAAACTTGTCGAGGTCAATTACAAATTGAAATTGGCTTCAATGAGCCATTTATATTGGCATCTCAAGCTGAACAAGTATATTATATGCAGTATCCATCTCGAAAGAAAGATAGGGTAAATTGGTATGTAATCTGTAAGACTAAAGCCAGAGGAAAAATTGACCCGGTAACTGGAGAGAATGAGCCGACAAATGACTTCTGTCCAGAAGAGGATCCTTCCAAAATTGAGCGAGTTAATCTAATACTCAAGGATGATAACACAAAGTTAGTTCAATTGGAAGTACAATATGTTGATGATGACGATAATGAAGTTGAGGAAGGATAGAATGATGATAAGAGAGAAGAAGAAGAATTTAAAGATTTTGATACAATAGATCAAGAATAAGAGTATTACACCGATGATGATAATGACGATGATGAATAATTGTAAATGTGAAGTATATCTTCAATTATTAAATCTATCTATTAATCTATTATATGTAATCTAATTATACTCATATTTGACAGCTATGGTTCGAGAAGTGCGTGTCCGAGGAGGCATTCCTCGGAGCACTACACCCTCACAATTGCCACCTGCCACCCTTGTATCCATCGTCCCTTGTCTACACACACCATCCCCCAGGCTTTAGCCACCATCGACCCTTCGCCGAGACCCATCGATATCCCCTCACATGTACCCAATGTCCTTTCGCTGACACCTACTATTCCCCCACCTCCGTCCACCATCCCCCCACTTTCAGCCACCATCTCCGCACTTGATTCTGGCACCAGCCATCCACCTGATCTGACCACCATCCCTTCAGCCAATCCAAGCACATGGACATAAAGACGTAGGCCACGAGGGCCTAATATAATTCTCCCTCCGCCACCCGAGGGAGAGTCACATTGACTAGTTAGTGTGCATGAAAGAAGATAAGTAGATGCACTAATTATTCCTTATAATTTATTTATAATTCAATACATCATAATATCGAATTGTACTATATTTGGTGAGGGCTTGAGAAGGAGGACGATCTAACGATTTATGCACAGGGCATGGCCTACATGGTCTCTCGTGCCTCGTGAGCACATGGATTTATTATGGCGAGAGTTCTCGGTACATATATTTATTAAATTAATGTTATTGTTAAATATCAATAGGTAATAATAAATTTATTTTTTTTGCAGGCTCATTATACATGGTTGGAGGACGAGACCACTTTTGTAGAGAGTGCATGGGAGCGTGTTGCTCGCACTCGTTACAACGGGCTACTTCAGTAGGCCCGTAAAACTGTGAAGAGACAACTGGGGGTCACACACATTGGGGAGACTCAGGTATACGACCCCGAGTGGATTCCTAGACCTGTGTGGGACCAACTCATTGAGCGATGGGCCACGCTTGAGTGGCAGGAGGTCTCCCGGACTACGTCGAGAAATCGCATGTCCAGGGGGGACGGTACGGGGGCACGCCACACTGGTGTCTCCGTGTCTTTTGTGGTGCGTGAGCGTCATATGATATGTATAATTTCCTTACTTTTAATTAAATTATATATTGTGTACAATGACACTAATGTATTTGTTTTCTAATGTTAGACACGGGTGGCGAAGGATGGCACCGTCCAACGCCCCTCGCTGATGGAGGAGTTTGAGCACACTCACCGTCGGCGAGATGGGGTGGAGGAGTACATCGATAGCGGGGCCGCGATCATCGTTACAAGTATTTATATCTATTTGATTTACGTAATTTTTATTTTTATTATATATATATATATAGTATTTAAAATATAAACGTGTGTAGGAGACATACACGAGGACCGAGATCGAGCGCAAAGGAACGTCACAGGGTGACTTTGACCCTGTAACATGGGTCGAGGCTGTAGGTGGCTGGGAGCACGGACAAGTTTATTGCTTTCAGACAGTGTCCATGCATGAGCCGTGTTAGGGCCACTTGGGGCACCGACCCCTCCCGTTGCAGGTGAGCGGCCCTCGACATCCCATACGCAGGACCATAGCCGGATACCAACCTTGGAGTTCGAGATTACATAGTGGAGACAGGGAATGGAGGAGTAGAGATGGATGAATGACAAGTTGAGATAGATGATGGATGTGCAAAGACAGATGATGGGGAACATATAGGCGCTCCTAACTTAGATTTCATCTCACTCCGGCAATCATATACCGATGAGGTTCAAGCCGTCCTCCTCGACCCAATCGACGCTCCCAACCCTATCGCTGTCGACTCCACCGCCTCCACCGCCTCCACCGTAGCCATGAGATATATTTTGGTTTATTGTATTTTGATTATATTTTGATACTTGTCAGACTCAGTTTGAGGCTTAGATACTTGTTTGTTGTTTACATACTTTAGATTTGATATTTTGATACTTGTTTGCCTCCGTTTGAGGCTTATAGTTGTTAATATACTTGATAGCTATCTATATACTTTAGATTTGATATTTTGATACTTGTTTGCCTCCATTTGAGGCTTATAGTTGTTTATATAGTTTAGTTTTGATATTTGATACTTTTTTGCCTCCATTTAAGGCTTAGATTGATGATATTTAAGTAAATCTTGTATGGTTGGTTGTACTTATATTTGCATGATGTTTTGTGGTTGTAAATTGTGATTGTAAATTATGGTTATAAATAGATTATATCGTGAAAATGTTGTTGTATACATGAATTTTGAAAATTTTGATTTGTTTTCAATTATAGGATATAACGTCAGCGACGGCTTACCCACAGGTGACACTCACTAGGCAGTCGCTGAAATTGTATCGTAATTGGCTGATGGCTTTGGTAGCACAAAATATCACGATTGCTAATAATATCACCGACGACTCTGTGCTACGGCAGATAGTTTAATTTTAATGACAACCGCCTAGGCCATCACTGATGTGTTTAAATTAGCGACAGCGCGTGCTATCGCTGATAATTACTTGGGACGGCCTCCCCCTACTGTCACAAATTATCAGAGACGCACACATGAGCAACGACTTTTTGCCACGGCGTGAGCCATCCATGATAGTCATCACCGACGGTTCAGCAACGGCACGAGCCATTGGTGACAGCGACAAATCTAGTAGTGGAGCACCATTCAGGGCAGGAGGCTACCTGGGAGGTAGGACGAGATATGAGGGTAAACTACCCCTTTCTAGTTGAGGATTTGATAAGTCTCTAATAGATTTTGCTAAAATTCGAGGATGAATTTTCCTTAAGGGGGGAAGATTGTAATACTCGCAATTTTAATGAAAATTTTATCTCTTGTTTTAGCGGGATATTCCGGAGGCGCGTCGGAGTGGGTCGAGCAAATCGTCAAAAGGTGTTGGCCGATGGTTTTCAACCTTGGGAATAAGCTAGGTTTTGATGATAACAAATATGGAACTAATGATTTCATGGAGAATTATTTACAGGTTCCATATCGATTAACACACGATGTCTATGATCAAAAATATCGGAGAAATTAGAAAATCGGAAGGACGTTGATCAACGCGCACATATTCATCGGAAAGATTGAGTCTAGGTTTAGGGTGTCTAGATGCAAAGACACCTAAGGAACCAAACTAGTAATCCAAAACCTGAACCGAAGAAAGAACCCAACTGATACTAAATGAGAAAGTATAGGTACTATAGCCAAGTACCGGTACTTTGCGGCTGATCGACTGACGATCGACTGCCAAGGGTTCTAAAGCCACCGAAGGCCTTCGGTGGATGACCGGTCACTTGGGCGGTCGACTGGCCATCGACCGACCACTGATCGGGCGGCACCAACAGATAGAAAAACGCCCGTTGGGACGAGGTGTCTTGGCCTCTCTCTTCGTGGCTTATAAATACAATCCATGAGAGCCTTCCTTACCAACCCTTGAGCCTATTGAGACATCTTTTACACCCTTTAAATCTTCATTGCACCACTTCTTTTGTGAAACCCTAGTTTGATATCTCAACTCCTTGATATATAGCCTTCAATCTTCGTCGATTCATCATGTTAAGGCATCAAGAGGACTAGGGAGTTTCTCTTGGAGCTAAATATTTGTTGATTGATTTATTTGCTCCATTGTTTGTGTACATTATTGTTACTTACATTGTATTTGAGGTTGTGAAAACCTAGGTTGATAGCTCTTGTATGGTTGGTGGTTGCCTTGGTGTTAGGGCTTAATTCCAATAGTGTAAATGTAGTTTGCTATCATTAGTTGAGTTGTTCTTAAGGTTGAGGTGGGAGAGTGCTCTCGGTAGGAAGGAGGGATACTTCCACGTGTGGAAGTGCCTTCGATTTAAGAGCGGAGATTTTCCGATGTAAATTCATCATTGTAAGGAAACTAATTAATCTAGTTAAACTAGTTTGGAAATCCTAAGTGGGGTGCTTAGGTAGTGGAGTAGACATTGGGGCCAAACCACTATAAATCTACTTGTGTTAGCATTGCATTCTTGGTCTTGTTTTATTGTCTTATTTATTGCTTCCACTTGCTATTCGAATTGGTGTATTGTCTACGTTATAAGAAATGATTAAAACCGATAAATCAAATTTAGGCAACAAGGTTAGATAACACACTATTCACCCCCACCCCCCCTCTAGTGTAGGCCATTTCACCACCATTTGGTATCAGAGAGCGTGTGTCGTAGATTGAGATTTTACCATCTCCTCTACATCTAGTCTTGATCTGAAAATAGCACTAGAGTTGGTAGCGTGTATACCACCTAGGTTCGGTGAGTCTAACTTTGGTCTTTGGAAGAGTAGAATATATACATTCCTAAAGACACAACATTTAAATGTGTTTAACATGGAAAAGATTCGATATATTGAACCTAAGGAAAACATGAATGCTTGGACCAAAGAACAAATTGATATGTTTTAGTTAAATGTTAATGCTACGAATTGCATATTTTGTTCATTGGAAAATTGCATCTTTGAAAAGGTCATGCATTGCACTTCCACATTTGATATTTCGGCTTGTTTAAACATGCTATATGATTATGCCAAGAACGAAGAGATTGGCACTTCTAATGAAGGTAGCGATGACAATGGTCATTCAGCTACCCCTAATCTTGCTTTTGATGCCCATGGCTCTTCTAGTCAAAGGAGTAGCTCCAAGAGCCGAAAAAGGAAGGTAGTGTGTAATGCATGCAAGGAAAAGGGGCACGTGAAGAAAAATTGCCCTTCCATGAAGAACAAGGCAAGGAAGAGGTCAAATGCTTCCACATCATCATCTCACTCAAGTGAAGCATCCTCGTGCAATGGCTATGAAGCTAATTCAAAAGACTCCCTCATGAATGCTAATGATGAGGTACACTTTTCTTATAGTCATGATAACAATAATGGTAGTATCAACTCATCCAGTTCTCATGACATGCTTTATGATGATGAATGTAAAAACATGTTTGCCTTGCTTGTTAAAAAAGATAAAGAAAACAAAAAATTGAAGAAAGAAAACTTAGTCTTAGATCTCACTTACATTATGTAAAATTAAAAAACGAGAAGCTAAAAATTAGTGTCTCTAATCCATGTCATGATGTTTTAAGTATTGACACTAAGGATTTGAAAAACAAAAATGACATTTTAAAGAATGAAAATAGCATGTTGAAAACTCAATTGCATGCTATTCATAAATCCATGAACAACTTAAAAAATAAGGTTATTTTTCTAAATAAGAAAGTTAAAAATTTATCTAGTAATTCATCCTCTTAGCAAGCATGCTCATTTACATCATCATCTTTATGTCAAGCATTCTAACATTAAACCTCACGAAAAGATTAATGGTCATTGCTTTTGTTGTGGTATCTTCGGCCACACGATTTATGATTGTGCTTTTAAAAGAAATCCAAGTGTTGTCATTTGTCATTTGATAAGAAAAGACACTTTGGATTCCTAGGCTAACTCACCCCCATGGACCCAAAGCCATTTGGGTACCAAAGGTTTCTTGTTCTTTTGTAAGGGGAGCTACCACACAAGGTTGAAAGAATTGAACATGCTGAACATAACATGCTGAGAATTTAGGATGCTATTGATACAATTCAGCATGCTGCATTGTTGGGTATTCCTCATTTCATTGAGTTACAAACTTTATTTACAACTTTAGAGTGTCAGTTTATTATCTTGCATTGAGTTACAAACTTGGTATTCCTCATTTCATTGCCTCATTGTTTCTTTTGTTTTTACATGCAGGTAAAAAGGATGAAGTGCAAGGATCAGCATTTTGGAAAAAATTATCTTATGTATTTTTGAAACTTTGAATCTTTGAAACAATATAAATATTTGAATAGCACAATGTATTTCGAAATTACTTGTATACAATGGTTTCTTATGTGTGTGGATTTTAATGATGTGTGATTTCAAAAATTATTTTTAAGATTTCGTGTGAATTATCAAATTACTTATATGTGATTTCATGATTTAAGGATTGATCAGGTACACAATAATGAGCAATTGGTAGATTATGTTGGTAATTCCAACGGATATACCAACAAAAATTATTTGTTGGTCATACCAACGCTAGCGGATATTGTTGGTATTACCGATAGATATGTATCCGTTGGTATTATCAACAGATATATATCCGTTGGTATTACCAACAGATATATTTCTGTTGGTATTATTGGCAAATATTTATCCGTTGGTAATACCAACAGAAACATAAATGTCGGTAATACCAACGAATATGTCTCCGTCGGTATTACAAACAAAATAAAATATCTGTTAGTAATACCGCTAAATTAATTAAAATCTGTCGGTATTACCGTGGAGCCTTTTACCGATAGATACTCCGTCGGTAACAATATTACCGACGAATTTGGTCCATTGGTGATACCCTGTTTTCTTGTAGTGTTGGCAGCTCCGTCCAATGGGCATTTTTTTGCCCGATGGGGACTCTCGGTCGCATGCCAGTCGATCGTCGATTGACCAACTGTTCGACCGCGGCAATCTACCGCTTTTGGGCACACTTCGATCGACCAAATTGGCTACTGCCAATTTTTGGCTTCATTCGATCGACCGACCGGTCGACCAAACCTGGGCTAAGACTATTTCTTCGAGTTTTCTTCTTGCGCGCTTCGCTTCCGGGTTCCGTTACCAAGTCTTGACTTGGATAATATTACAATTTGGCTTGGGATATATACCTAGAGACATATTACACGAATTCTATTTCTAACTCTAGATTTTCTACTCGATCTATGACGGAGCCATTTTTGTCGGTTCTTGTTTTTCTCTGAACGAACTTCCCACGCATATTGTAACCTCAACCTGAGATCAAACACTTGATGACCTCATTAGAATAAGTTTGTTATCATCAAAATCAAGATGATGATCAATGTTGAAAACCATAGGCCAACACATTGGTATTCACATGATTGTGGTATTCATTCCACATTCAGTTTGCATAGGTTGGTAGGCTTCAGAGTACGGACGTGTACTCTGGCCAAATTTTGGGGTGTGATAGATGTTCTTTAATATAATATTAAGAAAAATGTAAGTTACACAAAAATAGTTAATGCTATTGTTAAAATCAGATATAAAGAAAAACTGCACCAATTATGATTAAAAAATATGATTAAGTTAGAAGACTAAATCTTAAAAATTCAACATGTAAATATATGCATATGAAAAATTTAATAAAATATCTATAATAATTATAATAATATATATTCTAGATTGGCAAATGTACGTTAATCCATGTTTGAACGATGATATTAGTCCCTTATGTCATTATGTGTGCATACTTTGCTTCAAAGTCTATCATTTATTGTGTTTATACAAAAATTAGATTTCATAAATTTCAACTGAAAGCCTATAAAACACGTTCCTCGTATTAAAGGCTTGTTTTGCGTTAACACGACTATTCTATATTTATATTACCCAAATAGAAGGATAATAAGTCACTGAAAATAGAATTAATCTTTTGACTAAAACACTTGATCAACATGGATGCAAGGAGCTTTTTTCTAAGACTATTCACTATTTTTTTCTTCTTATCTATGTCATTGATTTCATCTCCAATAGTAGCGACTACTGAGATCACTTCTACATCACCACTCTCGATATGATTTCAAAAATATTTTTGATTTTGATTTTCGATCTCTTCGGACCTTGGTGGCTTATAACGGGCCTGAGGGACCTTAAGGTTCTAACCCGTAGGCTCATTGTGACATTTCGATTTTCAACCAATAGGATGGGTTGGAGATCTTACTTTTCAAAAATTTATATTTTGAAATCTCTCGATTCATTTCGGACTCATGATAATTTACCTTGAAATGGATTTCAAACTATTTAACAAAGTGAACTCTGAAAATGATACTTGATTTTTCTCTTTGCTATTTGGTTTGGTTGCTTTCTAGTAGCTTTAGTTTCATTAAATCTACTAATGAAGTCTACTTATAAATTGAGAATGTTAATGAAAAGCTATGCTATCATGAAGAAAATTGGAAAGTAAATGAAAAGTTTGGGAAAAATTTTCTAGAATGATGTATGATTTTGTTTTTGCAAAAATCATATTATAATACTTGAATATTCATGCATTAATGATGTCTCTATACTCATGATTAATTTTGCATGATAGATCTATGAAATTTCATTAGTAGGTAAAATTTTGATACTTAGGCAATTTCATGTTGCTGATATTGAATAAAATTGGACTAGGATAAAATTCCTTATTAGAGACCTCATTTTGAATAAATAATTGTAAATATGTTTAGATACACATATGACATGATTCTAGGTGTTCAAACTTGAAAATTCATATGTAGATGAACAAATTCATTACTAGATCACTTTAGAGGACCTAAACTTGAAAAAGTTTGACCCAAGTCAACAAATCGACTTGGACACTTCATTTTAAGTCCAAACTTCATAAACATGTTTAGGAATAGGTAATGATAACATGCCAACGTTCAAATTTTCAATTTGTAAGCGTAATGAGGCATTTTCTGTCACGTCCCAAAAACCAAGTCACGCGACCGACCGGACTGGGGACAAGCACCCCGAAGCCTAGACCACATAACCAGATCATGCATGTGAAATATCAACTCAGATTAACACAAACACAAATATTCAATTATAGAAGGTAGCAATCCACATACTAGACCAAATGCATAAAGCTACATAACTAAGGTTCAAGTGTTAATACTATACAAGGTTCACATGCTCGAAAACAAACTACATGACTCGACCAAGACTCGACTACACCAACGGGTTTCACAAGATCGCCACCAGAGTCTGCCGCCACCAACTGCGCCATACGTCAATGATCACTCTACAAAACAAGGCCAAGAAAAGAATAGTGAGTTCAAAAGAACTCAGTGAGTTGCCGTTCGGCCATCACCAAGCTAAATCACATGAATAAATACATTAAATAATTTAATGCTCATTCAACTGATATGGAACATAACAATGATTTGCATTAGTCATCTCGTGCGCTACATGCACCACTCGGCCCGATCCGGCCCAAATGAACCAACCTCAAAATAATCGCCTACAACTCGTAGGTTGCTCACTAGGCTGGCCACCCTAGCGAACTCCCTGCCACGGTCTCACTGAGCTAGAAAGGACCTTTAGTATCAGTGCCCAAAACATGGTCGGGAAAGGCCCTCTGAATAATGCCACTCGGGTCAGTCATCGGCGTGGCTCACCAACATATATCTCGACCATGAATCAACTCGTGTGCACTGCACACCACTCGGCCATCACATGTACATCGACAAACATGCCCACTAAGTGGACTAATTTACATATCTATAAAGAGGTGGATACGACATAATGTACATTTCTCAGTGCTCGCTCGGTAGCACCCGCTCGGCCACCACTCTGCCCAATTCATTATTCACCGCCATATCACCCACCGTTAACACCTCAATAGTTTACCTTACCATTTTCTATTCAATGGAATTTAACATCCGTGGCAGGTCGTCATGTAGCGAAAATGCCAACGTTCTGTCGAATAGTTTCCGCACGACGTACCTTTCCGCCACCGCCATTTCTCGTTCGAAATCTCATCCGAACTCGCAAAAATTTCCAAACAAAGTAAAGGGATGCCATATCTGCCATATCTCCTATTTCTATTTTACCCAAGCATCGCAGAAATTTCAGCCTGTAAGTCGAAATTTCAGCCCACTATAGTGTGACATTCCCTCATTTTCATCCGAGAGCATATACTCTCTCGCGAGGGTGGAAATAACCAATTAACCTGATGTTCTTTTAGGTTCAACTAATAACATCCATGACAAGCCACGAGGTGACATCCCGGACTCGCAACTCGACCAATTCAACAAGCAAGCCGTAAATTTCAGCCTACTTTACCAGTCCAGTTACAACACGTACACAATTGAACATCACTCGATATGGTACTCACAATTCATACAATATCTTGTACATAAAGATCGATATACTACACTGGCAGTTTACAGCATGTATAAAATGAATCTAGCGCGTATAGAAATAACTTCGGCATGTATATCTTACCACAACATCAATTTCAGCCTAACTTATCATACTATGAAAAATTCAGATTAAAGCATATGATATACTCCACAAATTTTCATATGAATGTATGCTAAGTGTTCATCAAACCATGTCATCTACGCATATAATTTCAGCATTTCAGTGTACTCACAATCTCAAGAATATAAGCTAGAACATGAACATTGGACTTGCTTGGCCTACAAATTGTGTTACTATTATCAAAATGTGTATGTTGTACTTTTGGAAGTCTTCATAATCGATCAAGATAAAGATGTCAATTGTGAGAGCACCAAATATTTTCATGCTTAATGATAAATGTGATACCATGGGAAATGGTCATCATGGATCAGCATAAACAAGCATGAACGATGATTCCTTATGAATTTTCCATTTTTCCATAATTTTTCTTATCTTGGATGTAATTTCTTATTAACCTGCCACCTTCTTGATTTATATTGCAACAATACTTTTTTAAAAGTAGTACCATAATCAAATATCTCATGTATGTTTCTTTGACCAAACAACACGGTCTTCCAAAAGTTATGCACTTTCTTAACCCAAATACAAAGATCAAATGTATTGACACCTGAAACATCCAAGTATAGAACAATAGAAGTGCTCAAGGGCCAAAGCAGAGTAGCCCGGAAGGTTTTCACACATGCATCCGAACAACACGAATTTCTCCATTAAACAAAGTCCAGATTGGTCACAGTAAAAATAAGAACTCCAGCACTAAATGCGACAACTAAATAAAGCCCCCAATATTTATATATACACCACACAAACCAAACAAACAACAAAACCAGTTCATCCTCGCCAAGATCATTCTAATATGCGTCCCACATTCAAATAGCAAAAACGACAAGCAATCAAAAAGGGGAAACAAAATGGAGGGGGAAAATAAATAGCGGCACCTGATTTGACTTCCACTAGAGCCAAGATCGATGAGCAGTACGCTAGATTGTTTCTAGACCAGATTGTGGCATATAATGGTATTCCTGTTATGATAATCTCGGGTCGGGGTACCCAGTTCATAGCTCAGTTTGGCATTCTTTCCAGGAGGCCTTGGGTACTCAGGTGCAGTTCAGCACCGCGTTCCATCCGCAGACTGACGGGCAGTCAGAGAGGACAATCGTAACCTTAGAGGATATTATGAGAGCATGTGTTCTTGACTTAGATGACGGTTGGGAGAAACACCTATCGATGTTTGAGTTTGCATACAATAATAGCTACCAGAGTAGCATTGGTATGGCTCCTTTCGAGGCCCTATATGGGTGAAGGTGTAGGTCGCCAGTGGGGTGGTTTGAGGCAAGAGAGTCACTCATTGTGGGTCCTGATCTGGTTGAGGAGGCGGTTGAGAAGTTGAAATTGATCAAGGATAGACTGTTGGTGGCTCAGAGTCGTTAGAAGATGTATGCGGATGAAAAGGCTAGAGAGGTGGAGTTTGCTGAGGGTGATATGGTATTCCTAAGGGGGGAAGCTTGTAATACCCGAGATTTCTAATATAAAAATGTTATTTGGTTCAACGATCCGGTTCGGGGACTAGCCGGGTTGAATCCCGAGATGGCCGCGAGTAGAAGGTATAATTTAATTTGTTGGATATGTATTTAATGCTTTTATATTTTATAAGTTGAATTGAACCTCAAATCGAGTTGGAACAGGGTTCGCGGGATGAGTTGGGGCTCAATTTCGGGCTCAGGTTGAGTCGAGTAGAGGATTAAGTGAGTAATGTTAATAATAATAATAATAATAATAATAATAATAATAATAAATATAATAATAAATATAATAATAATAATAAATATAATAATAAATATAATAATAATAATAAATATAATAATAAATATAATAATAATAATAAATATAATAATAAATATAATAATAATAAATATAATAATAATATAATAATAATAATAATAATATAATAATAATAATAATAATAATAATAATAATAATAATAATAATAATATAAAAGGGCCCTATCAGAGGGTGAGAGCAGAGAGAGGTGATCAAGGGGGGGGGGGGGGGGGGGGAGTTTGTGGTCGTCGCCGAAAGTCGTAACTTCGTCGATCTTCTTTCCCTTCTTTACTTTAAGGCTAACGTGAGTGGTAGAACCTAGGATTTGAGGGAAGGCCCTAACCGACTCATGTGTTGTTGATTCTTGCAGATTGATGTGTGTTTCTTGTCAGATTATTGATTATTCTTGAACCTTGTCGGTTCTTCTTGTGATCTATGGTGCATTGATTTTTACGTGTCGTATTCATGATGTTAGGGTGCCGGCCGAATCAAGGAAAAGGGAAAAGGTCATGCCAAAAATTTCCCTAAATTCCTTGAGACGTAGAAGCTTGTAGATTTGAAATTCTTGTATGCTAATTTAGGATAGAGATTAAGGAGAACTTAATTCTTCATTGAAACACATTTTCCTTCACCCTTAAGGGTTTGGCCGAATAGGGTAAACCCATGTTTAGGGTTTCGGCTGAGTAGGGATCGGGGTTTTAGGTGGAGAAAAATATAATTCCTAAGTCATCTCCATGACAGAGGAACGCTATATGAATAACTTGGATTTTACCTTGCTTATAGAATATTTTTATTGCAAGGAACATTTATTTCTAGGTTCCTACATTTCTCATTATGTTGCTGAAATTAAACTTTCATATGCTGAAATTAAATATTTGAATGCAGGAATTCAATATTTAATTGTTGTGATTATGTAGGAAATTGTGGTGATATAATTGTTGAATTCTTCTATTTCTTGTATGCTGTGATTTATTAATTATTGTAAATATTATGTCAATGATATGCTAAATATTGAGGAGCATGTGTGGTATATGACATGAAACTAGGTGGAGGAAAAATTAGATACGATTGTTTAGCATCCCATACATGATCGGGAGACGTGGAACTCCTCTAGTAAAATACGTAAATTACTAGGAGTTAAATGTGATATAATTTGAACATAGAGACATTAGGTGTTCGCACCTAGGAAGGGTAACACTGAACTGTCAACCTGATAGGGCCCGTGGTAGGGCCCGATACGTGCGGAAGCCCGGGAGATGTTTAGAAACTAGTGTAATACATTGTATGTGTATTGTGTTTAAGATGGTCGGGCTGAGGGATGTTTTTAGCTGGTACGGCTATTACCCGACTCAGTGGGTGGATTTAGGATATTGAGATTGCACCAGTGGGCCACGCTAGGTGTTAGACCAGAGTGGCAGGTGTCTTGAGATTCTGTCAGTGGGCCACGCTGATGGTATTCTAGAAACTAGCTGATCATCCTAGTTGACGAACACGGTGATTGAATCGCTAAATGTGGAATTTATGTAAGAATATAACTTGTTGTGGTTAGTATAGATACTTGTATGTTTGTGTGGGCCGATATGGTCGAGTATTATACAGGATGAAGGCCGGGAACAACAAAAACTATTTATGCGGGTTAAGGACCATAGTGGACGAGTGGTACATATTGTGCAAAGCCATAATTGGATGGTATATTTACTCGCAGGGTATGACCAATTGGACGGTTATTGCGATACGACCAGTATAATTTTTATGGACATGTTTTATTGCTACATATGATATAATACTAGGGATTTGAGTGGAGGTTTGAAAGAACCACTCACTAAGTCTCTAGTGGATTCATGGTTTTATTTATTTTTGTTTTGCAGAGACTAGCCAGTGAGGTACAACTTGATGGCGTGGCGTGGCTGGAGGGCAGGTGGTGTCGTAGATCTCGTAACAAGCATTTATATAGTCCTAGTCGTGTAGAGAGTTTTAGTTCATGCACTGAGTCGTGGTCTTTGATCCTTTGAGTTGTAAAACTTGTTTTCAAACATTTATAAAAATTTAGTAGACTTCATTTATATTTTCTATGTTAGTCTAGTCGCATATTGTTATTATTTTGATGAGTGCATGTGGTAGACTTCGGGGTACAGACACCTACCCCGGTCGGTCACGCGATCCTGAGTTGGGTCGTGACAATAAATATGGCAAGCATACAATTAGAATTTAATTACTGCAATTAGAATTTAATTCATAGCATTCCAAAAATAGGGCAACTCAACAACTTAATTACAACATTTATCAAATAATTTTCAACAATTAAATATGCAATTTCTGCACTTAAATAAATGAATTCAGCATCCTTAATAAAATTCCAGCAATTACTCAAATGACGTAGAAACCAATTCAAGCATGTTCTCAAGCATGGAATTAATTTACGAGTAAAATAAAATCATCTACATTCCTTATATCATGATAGCCTCGACATAAAATATATTCATCATGATAACATCAACTTAAAACATAATTACCATGGTAAACTCCCCCTTACCCACGCTCGGCCAACCCTCCCCAAACACCCTAATAGGGTACTTGGTCGGCCCCTTCTTGTCCTACCTTGCTTGCTCTTCAATTAAATAGCAAGTCTAGTCTCATAAATTATATCTAGAAATACAATTCCTAATCACTACCTTCCTTACCCTATGTGGCCGAACCCTATCATAAGGAACTTGTCCCATGGCCGGCCCTTAAGGGTTTAGGAAACTAAACTTTTAAATCTAGAATTTCTAACAAGTCTAGGATTTAGCAAAAATTTTCGCATGACCTCTCCTAATTTGGATCTATTTGGCCGCCCCAACTCTCAAAGAAAACACCACAAAAATTTCGAGAAATCACATTATTATCAAGAAAAGATGCAAGAATCAAGAGCCACAAGATTCATCAATAAATTTCCAAGAAAACATCATCACATCAACATCAAGGATTCGGCCAAGGGGCCTTACCCTATCCTAAGGTTCAACCACTCACCGGCGAAGGAAATTGAAAAGGAAGGCAGTCCTCCACGCTCCCACATCATCGATCCGTTGGTAATAGATTACCAACGGATTTTTGAGTATTACCAACAGATTTAGTCCGTTGGTCACACACTATTTTTTTGAATTTGGTTATGCTCTGGGTAGCTATCAACAGCCGCAAGATTCATCAAGAAATTTCCAAGAAAACATCATCACATCAAAATCAAGGGTTCGGCCAAGGGACCTTACCCTATCCTAAGGTTCAACCACTCACCGGAGAAGGAAATTAAAAAGGAAGGAAATCCTCCGCGCTCCCACATCAACGATATGTTGGTAATAGATTACCAATGGATTTAGTCCTTTAGTCACACCCTATTTTTTTGTAGTGTACTGATGTGTACTCTGACCGGTCACGTGACCTTCAATTTGAGGCATGACATTTATGCTTGAATTTAGTTATGCTTGGGGTAGCTATCAGAGGGCCCCGGTGGGAGGCTCATTGGGCGGGTCCTATTGATCGAATTGTGGGTTGATTAAATGCAACATGACGATATGGCCGGTGTACGCCGATATGGTCAGTTGTCGAGGACACACGAGTTGGATAATTATTAATCATATGAATTATCATAAAAATTTAATATTATGAGCACATATATAAATGCTAAATATTTGTGTTTATCACATGCGTTGGCTTGGCGAGGGCTTTGTTCAAGCCACTCACTGAGTTATTTGAAACTCACCCCTCTTTTTGTTGTTGTTTTGCAGATCTCGACTAATAGAGGTGCGGTGGTAGCGATGTGACGTGGCTGGGGTTGTAGTCTCTGGCAGTGGATCTCGGGACATGTCAAATCGTAGTCGAGCCACAGGAGCTATGTGTACATATGAGCATGTCTTCATTATAGACAAGGGTTGTAATCATATTTAACTTTAAATTGAAACATTCATTCACATTTTCATTGGTATTCACGTGACTGTGTTATTCATTCCTAATTTAGTTTGCATAGGTTGGTAGGCTTCGGAGGATGAACGTATAATCCGGCCGATCAAATGATCGTGGATTTTGGGGCGTGACAAATGTTCTTTAATAATAATATTAGGAATAATGTATGTTACACAAAAGTAGTTAATGCTATTGTTCAAATCATACATAAAAAAAAACGGCACCAATTATGATTAAATAATATGATTAAGTTAGAAGACTAAATCTTAAAAATTCAACATGTAAATATATGCATATGAAAAAATTTAAAAAATATCTATAATAATATAATAACATATATTCTAAATTGGCAAATGTGCGTTAATCCATGTTTGAACGGTGATAATATTCCCTTATGTTATTATGTGTGCATACTTTGCTTCTAAGTCTATCATTTATTGTGTTTATACAAAAATTAGATTTCATAAATTTTAACTGAAAGCCTATAAAACACGTTCCTCGTATTAAAGGCTCGCTTTGTGTTAACACAACTATTCTATATTTATATTACTCAAATAGAAGGATAATGAGTCATTGAAAATAGAAATAATCTTTTGACTAAAACACTTGATCAACATGGATGCAAGGAGGTTTTTTCTAAGTCTATTCACTATTTTTTTCTTCTTATCTATGTCACTGATTTCATCTCCTGTAGTAGCGACTAGTGAGATCGCTCCTACATCACCAACAAATTCTGATGAGTTGATTTTACAAATATGTAAGTAATTTTTTCGATTCGTATTAAATAAATTATCTTTACGATATTTATGGACCGTAAATATAAGAAATAAGTTAACTACTAAATTTAAAATTTATATATCTCATCTCAATAATCATTTTTGAAACCTTGAATTGTTTTTTTCTTGCTGCCTATCACAACCGATACATCGATATCGATAGTTAATAGAGAATTGCTATTACAACTTAATTATTATTTTTTTGATAATATCTCTTGTAATGTGTCTATGTTTCAGACAATATGCTCAAAGATGTTCACATTGCTGACAGTGGAAGAGCTCAAGATAAGAAGATTGGATTTCTTCCACCATTGTACATTCCACCTCCACTATATTGTCATGGTCGTCTATGTTATCATCATTGATAATTTGACAATTGTATTCAATCATAAAGTTTGTACGTTCAACACAATAAATAAAACAAATTAATAATAAATTTAAATCATTAGCAAAATACAAATATTTTGATAATCATAATACCTATAACTAATTACTTAATATGTTTGAAAAACTATCAAAAATTGGAGATGCACCCAATGCAAAACCTTTACATTTTAAAGGATGGACCATTGAATTCAATGGTGTGTACATTTAAACTGGTTCCATTGAATTAAAGGAGGAACCATTGATTTTGGTTGGATATATAAATTGGTTCCACAATTCTTTCTTGATACTTCTCCTTAACAAAGTAGCAATCAATCTCCAACTGTTTTGTTCTTTCATGGAATACATAATTTGCTGTATAAAGGCACTGGATTCTTCACCACAATACTGATTTCATTCTACAATCTGGTGACCCAAATTATCTCAGCAGTTGCCTCAGATAAAGCTCTTGATTCACTTTCTGCACTTGACCTACTAACTGTGCTTTATTTTTTGCATTTCCAGATAACTAATGTTGCACCAAACTTCACCAAATACTGATCTGCAAGTCATTCCACAACTTCCCCAGTCAGCATCACTATATCCTGTCACCAAATAAGGATTATCTACAGGGTAAAAGAGGCCCAAATCAGGTTCCTTTTTCAAATATTTTAATATCCATATTGCTGCCATGAAATGTAATACCCACGAAATCTATTAAATTTTGTGTATTGGCTTCAGCGGGATGAGCGCGATGCATAACGACGCGTGCATAGTTAATCGCAGTTGGGCGTGAATTGAGGTGAGACCCTTGCTCAACCTAAATTACTTAAATTAGAATTAAATTTGTGTCAAGTTCGAGTTGGGCTCGAGCCGAGTCCGAGAGTGCAATCAGAGATCGAATCCAACTCGTTTTGAGAAAGTTGGGTCAAGTTAAGTGATGAGGGGCAAATTGATAATTTGTGCAAAAAAAAATTATTAGAGTCACTTGAGGCGTACGGCTCCAAGGAAGAGCAACACGCTACCCAATGAGGCGAGAGGGAGAGGGTTGATCCGGAGAAGAAATCGGTCGGAGATCGGAGCCTTGCAGGATTGGATTCGACGCAGTTCTTCTTCATCGTCTTCCTTGTCCTTATCCCAATCCTAGGTGAGTAGTTTTGGGGCTAATTTTCATTGGGATTAATGGATTTTGTAGAGAAGAAGATTCTGGGTTTTTCTTTGAAATTTGTTGTTTCGATCAGTTTTGATTCGGTAATCATGATTCAATAATCTCTACCTGTTGAGTCCTTTGGTGTATGTTCTTGTGAAGTGAGGACCGATTTGTGGAGAATATAATATCCACACATGTGTTTCTTTAAAATGTTGACTTCTTTGGTTCTACGAACGTGTACGGAACCACATGTACATCATAGATTTACTGCAATAGCAACAAATCTTACTAAGTGCTTATGTGTTAGTGCAAATTTCTGAACCTGGGTGCAGTAGTTTTCTATGGACACGAAAGAAATAAATGAGTGGAAATTTATCTATACATATAATCTTGTTTATAGCAGAAATTTCCGGCTGTACTGTAGGGTGTTAAGGCTGAAATTTTATATGTTACGATGCTGAAATTACCTAGTTAAGTGATGCTGAAATTGATGTATATAAATGTGCAGAAATTTTATTGAATTGAGATGTATATGTATGCTGAATATGGTAGTTCAAACACTACAATACAATTAGGCTATAGAAACACATAATTAGAGACTAATTAGAGTTTTTGTTTCTAATTCTTCCCATTAGAAACTAATAAAGAATATGTCTCAATAGTTAATTTTATTTGTCTCTAATACTTCACTTTTAGATGTTAATTGTTAATTAGTCCCTTTATGATATGTATTATTTGCCTCTATTGTATTGAATAAAAATATTTTTTATATTTAAATTTAAATAATAATAATAATAATATTTAAACGTAATATTTAACTTAAATGATAAATTTACCATTACAATAAATTTAACATAATATTTCACATAATTTTAATTTTAATTTTTAAATCATAAATTTAACTTAAATAATAAATTTATCTATACATTTTTTACTTTTGATTAGTTAAATATTATGTCTCTTATTATTTCCATTACATATTAATAATATATAGATAGTCAACACTTGTCCTAGTTAATATTAATCTTACTTTAACTTTAAATGAGGCAATCTTACCCTAACTTTATTTCAATTACATATTAACTGGCAAGTATCAATCTTACCCTAACTTTATTACCCTAACTTTACACGTGGCAAGTATAAATCTCTAATTTATAATCAATTTATTGCCGCTGGTTCTCTCTATTGCCACTATGTTAGGTTATTTTTCAAAAAAAATACCCTGTTCCCTGATCTCTCCCTCATTTACACTTAAAACTAAAACCCTACCCTGTTACTTCCCATTGTCTGCGCCTATGTTGACCCCAATCTCTCCCTCCCGTCTCCTATGTTGTCCGCCACTTCCGTGAGACCGTGACTGATCCCAATCTCTCCCTCGGCGGAATCTGGTTCACGACTCCCCATCTCCATTGTCTACTTCCCGTCGCCAGGATTGGATATCCATTCTCCATCTCCACGTCGGCCTACCTGCTTCTCCATCTCCTCGCTGGTATTGAATCTCGCCTTCCCAAGTTTTTCGCTACTACTTGTTATTGCTAAAAACTCCACATCTGTCAGATCTCCATTCTACCAGTTTTTCGCCTTCCCAAGTTTTTCACCGATATTGATCTCCATTCTAAGTTTCCGCTGCTTCTTCATCTATGGGTTTTGGATATGTTCCTTTCCGCACCTTTTTCTCACCTTTTTTATAATTGCATGTGATGCTCCTTTACTCTTCCATTGCATGAACAAGGTTACAATTAACAGGCAAGTTAATTGTGAGAAGAAGACGTTATTGTCTTTGTTTTGCTTCTGTTGTACCAAACTCATAAGAGGTATTTGAATATTGCTCTTTCTTATTGGCTCATAACATGAATATTCCTCTTCTAAGTATAATATGATAGAAGAATATTGCTTATGTTGTTTTCTATCAATGATTACCTTATTATTAGCAATGCAGCACCTTAATATATTGTCGCTTATTATTAGCATTGCCAGTGCCTTATTATATTTTCCTACTGAGACAACCTTAAATTTCAGGACATTATGAAGGCACTGTTTATTTCTGCACTAATTGTCCTCTTGTTCTTTTGACAATTGTTATCCACAAGAAAAACACTCAGCTGCTAACCAAATTATTTGATTAGGTATTAGAAACCTTCAGTCTTTTATTGTAATGGTAAGAATACTGGATAAGCAGTTGGAGCATAGCAGAAAAGAAGACAAGTGCTAGAACTTTTGCTTTTTAAACTTCATTTGTTGGTAGAAAAAATATGAGATTTTCTTACTCTATGTTAAACAGTGGAAGATTATTAAATGAAGGAAAGAAAAGAAAGTTGATATTAGACATTCATGAAAAGCTGTTAAGACATTAAGAAAATTGATAGTAGACAATCACGAAAACCTGTTAAAACATTTGCCTCTCGTACAACGGTGTACAACGGTACAAGTTACCTTTTACCTGCTTAGTTGCACTGCCATATTAAGTTGATTTTAGATACAGCCAGGGGAATGTCCATGTCAATAAAGCATCTGTCTTAAAATAATCCGTTGGTCCAGGAACTCTATCCAGGTTGTCAAAGTAATTCGAAGCTTTCCTTCATCATCCAATTATTCCTCATTAAATGTGTTGGGAAGTGGTCTAATAAATCATTTACAATGTTGCTTGAGTTACTGAGAGAAGTACTTCCAGAAGGTGATACAATGCCAAATTCTTACTATGAAACCAAGAAGTACATTAGAGAGTTGGGCCTTAGTTATGAGAAAATTGATGCTTGTCCCAACGATTGTATGTTATATTGGAAAGACCATGCCGATGACTCTGAATGCTGCACTTGTGGTGAATCGAGATGAAAAAAGAACTTAGATGGTCAAAAAAAGACGTCGAAGTCCAAATCTCAAAATGTGTCGCAAAAAGTCTTGCGCTATTTTCCACTTAAACAACGACTTCAACGGTTGTTTATGTCATCTAAAATTGTGTCCTTCATGAGGTGGCATGAGGAGTCCCGCACTAAAGATACACTTCTAAGGCATCCAGCAGACTCTCCGGCTTGGAAGAATTTCGATCATCTAAATGGTCATTTTGCGTCAGATCCTTGTAATGTTATGCTCGGCTTAGCTGCTGATGGATTTAACCCATTCAGGACATTAAGTGTTGTACATAGTACATGGCCGGTTGTCTTAACACCGTATAATCTACCGCCATGGATGTGCATGAAACAATCTTATATGTTTCTGACATTACTGATTCCTGGACCTTCAGCCCCAGGAAATGATATTGACATCTATCTCCAACCCCTAATTGAGGAATTGAAAGATCTTTGGGAGAATGGTGTGGAAACTTACGATGTGTCTAAAAAGGAGAATTTTAATATGCGGGCTACGGTTTTATGGACTATAAGTGATATTCCTGGCTATGCTAATATGTCAGGCTGGAGTACTAAAGGCCAATTTGCATGTCCTTCTTGTCATAAGTATACTAACTCTAAATGGCTGAAACATGGTAGAAAATTTTGTTATATGGGTCACCGACGTTTCTTGCCGCATGGCCATGTGTTTCGGTGCCAGAAAAGATCTTTTGACAATAATCAAGACTTCAGGGTTGCGCCCAGACCACTTTCTTGGTCAGAAGTTTTGAATAAATTAGAAGGACATGATATTACATATGGCAAAAAGTCTACAAAATTGCCGCTGCCGCATGGTTGGAAGAAAAGAAGCATTTTTTTTTAGTTGCCATACAGGAAAGATAATCTTTTGCGTCACAATCTTGATGTTATGCATATCGAGAAAAATGTTTGTGACAACATACTTGGGACCTTATTAAATATTGGCATCAAGTCAAGAGATAATCTTAATGCTCGTCGGGACTTGCAACTGATAGGTATAAGGCAAGAGCTTCATCCAATTGAGCAAGGCCATCACAGGACTTATATCCCCCCAATAAGGTTCACATTGGATAAGAATCAAAAGAAAATTATATTCAGGATACTAAAAAAGGTTAAGTTTCCAGATGGCTATGCTGCTAACATATCAAGATGTGTAGATGTGAAGCAACTCAAAATCTCTTGACTGAAAAGTCACGATTGTCATATTCTAATGCATCAATTGGTCCCATTAGCGATCAAAAAAGTGTTGCCGAAGGAAATCAGTATTCCCATACTTGAGTTAAGTTCATTCTTCAGGCAGTTGTGTTCAAAAGTTTGTCGGGTACAGGACCTTGATCAATTGGAAAGAAGAGTTGCATTGACACTCTGCCAGTTGGAACGAAATTTTCCCCCATCATTTTTTGACGTGATGCTTCATTTGGTTATACATTTAGCAGCAGAGGTGAAAATGGGCGGGCCAGTCCAATATCGTTGGATGTATTTTGTTGAAAGGTACATAGAAGTTATTTGATTTTCTTTTATAGACCACATAAGTCCTCACTTTTATTTAAAAATAATTAAAATAAATTTGTAGGTTCTTACTTACTTTGAAGAGTTACATGCGAAATAGAAGTCAGCCGGAAGAATCTATAGCTGAGGGCTACATAGCTGAAGAGTGCGCAACATTTTGCTCGAGATATTTTGATACTATTGAGACAAAACTTAATCGTTGAGCGAGGAATGATGATGAATGTGGGGCTGACCCGACAGTTTCTTCTAGTATTTTTCCAAGGATTGGTCGAGCACTAGATGAAGGGGAATTTTTCACAATGGATAACGATATGTTATCTAAGGCACATCAATATATATTAAATAACTGTGATGAGGTGAAGCCTTTCATCGAGTACGTTCTAATATAATATCTAACGCTACAAAATTCATTTATGGAATGAATCATTTTTGCAACTTACTGTTGTACTATTATTTGCAGGAGACATCTTTCTCTAATGAACTGCCTATATCCTTGTGCTTCTCCTTGTTTCATCAAAAATAAACATAATGAAAAATTTCCTAGTTGGTTTGCAGAAGAAGTAAGTTATCCCCCAAAGATTTATTCATGTTGGGATTAATATTAATAATTTTTTGTTCTTATAGAAAAAACAATTCAGCAATATATTTAATTTGTAGGTTTACCGGGAAGATAATGCTCATGAATTTGCTATTGATGAGGACTTAAAAGTTCTATCCTATTTTCTGAACAATGTTGCCAGAAGGTTTCAGGGTTTCTTAATAAATGGTTATGAATTTCACACCAAAAGTCTCGACGAAAGAAGAAAGCGACAAAATAGTGGCGTAATGGCAACAACAATAACACAAAGCTTTGCTAGTGCAATGGATAAGAATCCCATTGATGGTGATGTTAACTATTACGGTGTCATACAAGATTTTATTGAGGTTGATTATTGGGTGGATAAAAAGATTGTGTTGTTCGGATGTGATTGGGTGTCCAATGGCAGAGGATTTAAACATGATGAACTTGGGTTTACATTAGTAAATTTTTCCAAGAGAATGAGAGATGATGAACCATTTACAATGGCATCTCAAGAGGAACAAGTATTTTACGTTGAAGATCCCACAGATGAAGGTTGGCATGTTATGGTAAAAATAGTACCAAGGGATTATTATAATATGAAGGACGAAGCATTAGGAGATAATGAAGATCCAATTTTAGAAAGTCAAGTACACATTAGTGGAGTTTTTGACAATATTTTGCAGAGCGACAATGACAATGTCCCTTGGATTAGCACTGACATTAATGGGGTAGTTATAGATGAAGCGTTAGGTACTTTCATGGGTGAGCAAGCCGACGAAGATTATGATGGGGTCAATACTTACCTCGCCTGATGACGTCCCATGATATCTCATTTACTACAATTAAATAGCATATTTCAAAAATTTTGGGTATTATTTCTTTCCTTTTATTTTTGAGATAAGCTGAGTTTTTCTAGCATGATGATTTATTTTTTTATGCAATGTGTAGGACATTATCATTTTTTTTATGCAATCAGGTATGATGCTTTTTTATTGAAGTGAAACTGTAAAAGTTTTTACAAAGCATTATTTATCTCTTATTTTCCCTGCTTTCTATCTCTCTCTCTCTCTCTCTCTCTCTCTCTCTTCCATTCATCATGTCTCATCTCCAGTTTGTTGCAAGCTTCACTACCTTTATAGAGTGGCTTACTTTCCTTACTGCCCAAGCCAACTTTGATCAAAACCAGCTAATCATAAAGGAGAGCAAAACAAATTTATGAACCAGAGAGAAAGAATCAGTGTTGCCACAACATTGCAGTAATTAATTACAAGAGATAGGAAGATTGAATTTTTTACAATTTAAAAAAAAAACTACATAAAATTAGAAGGTAGAGCAAGATATTTGACTTTCTAAGAATTAATAATTTCTTGATTTTAGTTAGTATTTTATCAACAATTTGGTAGACTATACAGTCTAATTCAGATGTGGCGTACTCCTCGCAAGACTACTCTCTTGAAAAATTCTCCTCATGGAGGATTTAGTTCTCAACGGCGTGGTGTACTTCCATCGTCACTCCAGGCTAAGCCTCCCCAAAATTTGAAATCTCAATTTGCTCCAGCTTCTACGAGCAAATCTCAACATGGTCCAAGCCTGCTTGCTAATGTTGATCCTCCATGTTCTAACTCTTCTCCTGATGCTAGATCTCGAGCTGACCCCGCACATGTAGATGTGTCCACACCCGGTGAGTATAGCTCTTATTAGTCAAATATTATTTTTTTGAGTGTAAAGATTTGTATCTATTTTACTTCCATCCTGACATGTTATTCTTTTCCAGGCTGCAAATTTACAAGTGCCAGGCATCAACAGTTTTTGGAAAGCAAACCATTACTTATGCTTTGTCTAAAAATAAATTCATGTGATTGCTGTAGAGATATGTAATTACAGAATAAATCAAATATACTCATTTTATTTTTCTATCTAGTGCTATCATTTACCCATAGTTGTTTTGTCTCCTATGCAGCTTATTTATCTTTCTTAAGCATGAAGTTGAGTAAAAATATGTGCATAATATGTTCATTTTGTTCTATTCTTATCAAGTGATGATCATTTTGTACATGATCATTCTGTTCTATTCTTATCAATAGCTTATTTTTCTTATTCATGTACATGATGATCATTCTATTCTATTCTTATCAAGTGATGAATCATAATATGTGCTTCACCTAGACACTAACTAAGGTTGTTCTTTGCAGTTGAGACTATGTTGATTAACCACAGGATCTTCTAACTCTTCTCCTTATTTGCATTTTTTTGTTGACAAGTATGTATGATAACTAAAGCAAAGAAGAGGAAAAGAGGGCCAACAACATGCAAGGATATTTGGGGGCAACCTAAAGGTGTTCGAACTCATGTTTTTCTCAATGATAAGGGACAACCGATTGGTCCAACTGCAAAAAAGTTGACTCAATTTTTAGGCGCGATGGTTAGAATTGGGGCATATGCACCTCTCAACTATAGTGACTGGAGGCTCATGCCAGACCATTTTAAAGTTAACATGTGGAAGATGATCTAGGTAAAAATTGATATATGGTGGAATGCTATTAATACAGTGGCTAATGTTGTCTCAAATTAAATTGTTTTTCTTTCTTACCATATTTATAACTTTATTTTCCTATTGTAGGAAAAGTTTGATATCGAGATACTAGCAAAAAGCTGGGTCATGAAGTCATTAGACAAAAAGTGGAGAGCCTTTAAGTCAAAAGTGAAGAAATTGTGGGAAAAGGGGGAGCGTGACTCCAGAATTATTGATGATCAATTTAATTGGCTCAAAACCTTTTGGGAGTCTGAGAAATCAGCGGTTGTACTTGTATTCATTTTTATCAAGTAATAGTTTACTTATATTCTTACAATTAATTAACATGCTATATTTCTTTTCATATTTCAACAACGAGAAGAAGTGGGTAGAGAAAATAGCAAGAAGAAGTCATCACATGCTGCAGGAACAAAAAATTTTGCTGTTATACTGGAAGAAATGGTATAATATTATTTTTTATTTATATTAATATTTAATTCTAGAAGTAAATAGAGAGCTCTATTTTAGAAGTAAACAGAGAGCTGTATTCTAGAAGTAAGCAAACCTTTAAGAGTTTTGCTATTTTTATGGGTAAACAGAGAGTTGCTAACCCCGATGGAGCATCACCAACTCCAACCCAAGTGTACATTAAAGTGCATACTAGAAGGGATGGCAATCCACTTAATGAAGAGTCTGCAGCAAACATTGTATCAGATTTATATTTTATTTATATTTAATTCTAATATTCGGTCTAAAATAGAGACATTCTTTTATTGATATATTACTTGAAGCCTTACTTATTATTTATTTCTTGTGTTTCATTTGTGAATGTAGGAAAAACTGAAAGATGCTATTCATATTCAAGGAAAGGATGATAAACCTGCGGCAGATGACATATTTGCTCGAACTTTGGGAGAAGATAAGGGTTCATATGTGCGCACTTATGGCTTAGGCCCATCTGCTTCAGATTTGTGGGGTCCGAAACAACGTCGGTTTTCTTTAATGAAGATGGCCTTAGAGAGCAAAAAACTATCAGAAGAAATAGTGCACAAATTGGAGGAAGAAATGAGCCAAATGAAAGTTAAGATGGACATGCTAACATCATTTATTCAAACCAAGTGCTCATATATGAACTTAGATCATTTGGAAAACACAGCGAATGAGGTAATTTATGATACTTGTGTTCATTCAACAAATTAGAATTGTGTTGTTCATTCAACAAATTAGAATGCAACACCTTCATAAGATGACCAACTTATAACAATATATATCAGGTTCATGTAACTTCTACAACTCCTGTAACATCTACAACTCCTACCAATTCACCACGAGCTAATCACCAATGCCAACTTCACTCGGTATGGTACCATTTTTAATTGTTTGTATAAGTGTTTGAAAATTATTAAATGTAAAACTACTAATTCATTTCATGCAGGAACAAATCTTGAATGAGGAGAACAACAATTTGAGTGGCTATGTGGATCAGGTAAATAGTTTAGGTAGTGATTGTTTTTTCATTATAATTTTATTTTCAGTTATGAAAAGTTAAGAAAGTATTATTATTATTTTCAGTTATGCAGGAACCACAATGATGATTTTGACATTTTTAATCAAGTAAGTATTATTATTATTATTCTTACTATAAATGCACTTATAATATATGCACTTATGGGGAAGCATTCATGGAGGTAGGTGAGCAACCAACATGGAATCAGTTACTCCTAATAAGAGGAGATAATGTCCTATGTGTCCCTATAAGTACCGACTCGGGAATCTCTGGCCAAAGTAGACATGAAGGTCAGGAAGACGTTTTTGACATTTCATAATTGAGACGACATCTTGGTGGGTGGAATACATATGAATTAGTATTAGTGTTTGACACTTCTTCCATACCCCAATCGTATTCAAGAAATTGTAATTGAGTGACTTAGTTGCACGGTAACTAATCACCAAAGGGTGTTGCTAGATTGAACCTCACACTATCGTGGTAGTCATGATACGTTGCTAGACAATAATCTTGACTTGCGAGTGGAGTCTCTCACGACTACACTAAAGGGGTTTAGTGGTCGCTCGTAAGATTCGAATAGAAGTTGTTCTATAGGATCCAACTCTCCGTTATGCACAACTCACTACTGGCTTAGTGTGGGGCCCAAAGGCGCACACATGACAGGTTAACCTCGTAACGGACCTTATGAGGTAAAGTCCGAATGCTGCCCTATATGTAGGTGAAATGGCGACACTAGAGGGGGGGTGAATAGTGTGTTTACTAAATAATTAGCCTAAATTCGATTTTAATCATTTCTTGATCAGTTTAGATAATTTGTAATTTAATGATTGGGTGCGAAAGCAGTAAATAATTAAGCAATTAAAAACAAACAATAACGCAATGCAAACACGTTAATTTATAGTGGTTCAGCCCCAATGCCTACTCCACTACCTAAGCACCCCGATTAGGATTTCCAAACAAGCTTTACTAGATTAATACTCATTTCCCTTACACAGAGGACTTTGACTCGAAGAGTCTCACTCTCGACCTAAGGTACTTCCACACCTGGAAGTCTCGACCTTCTCATCGAGAGCACTCTTCCACCTAAGGGACAACTTGACTAATCCTAGTAACAACTAATTTTACATAAGTGGCTTTACACCTAACACCAAGTAACCACTTATACCCACATGACCTAACAGCCTAGGTCTTACAAACTCAACTTCAAAGAAATGATAAATTAACAGTTAAAAATACAAGTGAAAAGAGATTAAGATAAAACCAAGATTATCTACTATTTTCCAAGCCTTGTAGCCTCCAACTCGCTAGTGAATGTGCTTTGAGTCGAAGCAGAGTTGAGCAGTAGTTGGCGCTTGAAGACGAACTCGATACAAGAATAGAGCGCGCTGCAATCGATCTTTGGAAGGCTTAAATCCCTTCTTAAATGCTCAATAAAATCTGTAAGATTAAGGGAAGAAGTTTAAAAGAAGTAGATGAAGGTATATTTATACCCTCACGAATAAACGATAGCTCAACGGATAGTTTTCTATCCATTGCAGGCCGCCGGTCGACCCTAGTCGATTGGTCCGAAATGGCTGGTGCCATTTTCCTTACCCTATTCGATCAACCGCCCGGTCGACCGAATTTAGGTTGAATTTTATTTTTTAGCCGATTTTCTTCCGCGCTTTGTTTTTGGGTTCCAGCTTTGTACAAGCATCATCTTGGAGAGCTTTCCATGTGATCTTTGAGCTCGTCCAATGCGACTTTGGTGCACATGTTGATCTTCGAGAAATTCTGTGATGAACCCGAGCACGACGATCAATGTCCTTCCAATTTTTGATTTCTTTCTATATTTTCGATCGAGGACATTGAACCCTAATTGATATGGAACCTGAAATATGTTCTCAATGAAATCATTAGTCCCATGTTTGTTATCATCAAAACCGAGATTAAGACCGAGGTTGAAAACCTAAAGCCAACACTATATGTCTACTAGCATCGACATGCTGCAACTCGATCACGGATCTTTGAGCTCGTCCAATGCGACTTTGGTGCACACGTTGATCTTCGAGAAATTCCACGATGAACCCGAGTGCGACGATCAATGTCCTTCCAATTTCTGATTTCTTCTGATATTTTCGATCGAGGACATAGAACGCTGATGGATAAGGAACCTGAAATATATTCTCAATGAAATCATTAGTCCCATGTTTGTTATCATCAAAACCGAGATTAAGACTAAGCTTGAAAACCTAAAGCCAACATTATATGTCTACTAGCATGGACATGCTGCAACTCGATCACGGATCTCGTTTACGGACATGATAGGAAAGATGTTTCCTATAGGAACGAATGCACAAGAAAGAAGTTTCTCAGTAATCCTAAATTGTAGGGCATCCCTAAATTGTAGGGATTGGCATATGATAATAATTTATGTCGTTGATTAAATTTAATTATGAATTTTATATTTAATCAACTACTTGACCAAGAATGTATTTAATTATGAATTAAATATAATATGATTTTGAATCAAATATACATGGTAGGAGAATTAGTTTCTAACCGTGAGCCTAACAAATTAATTGGGAATTAATTTATTTGGATAAATCCTAATTAATAAGAATTTGATTTATGGAGATAACTCATAAAATTAATAGATATATGATTTATGAGGATAAATCATAATTCTTTTAATTAATAGAAAATCAAATTATTTAGATAAATCTCTTTCCTATTGTTTAGGGGATTAGTTTATTTAGATAATTATCATTCTTGTTTATAGGCTCTTAATTTATGGAGATAAATTAAAATTTATAATTAATTAGATTTAATTAATTTTTAATTAATTATGAAGCCAATAATATATAAATTATTTTTGGAGGCAAACCCAAGAACTTTGAATTCTAGGGAGAGAGTTTTTAGGAGGCCAGGTCTACTCTTGTAGCCGCCCCTACTCTCTATATATAGTGGCCGAACACCCCATAGGGAGGAGTTGGTTAATTAGTTCTTCATCTTCTTGGAGAAGATTAAGGATTTGATTCTTTAGAGGCTTATTGAAGAGAAAGGCTCCAAAGAACTCCTCCTCCTCCCCATTGGTGGCCGACCATCTACATCCTCCTTCCTCGGTTATCGCGAAGCCAACTTGAAGGTGTTCTCTTCTTGGTTGTGCCACAATCTTCATCTTCTTGGAGGAGTCCACGAGGACAGCGAGATATCTTCACCTCTTCTCTTTTGTTCCGATATTTTGTCATCCTCTCTCCTCTCCTCTTTGGTGCCTGGTTCTTGGTGGAAGGGCTGGCATTGCCTTGGTGGATTTTGGGATTGATAAAGCTTCTCCGTTGAGCCACAACGAGCCCCGGTGTTCGCTGCCCGTACTATTGTGAGGTACTTGGTGTGGACTATTGTTGGAGGACGTGCACGTGTGTGTCTCAAAATGGGGATAGGATCTGCCATACATTCTTGGTTTGAGGTTTATCATCTCCTTCTTCTGCGATGTTGAATTCCTTATTATTGCTAAAGTAGATCGCTATTTTTGGGATGGTTTGAATTTTTCGCTACGTTTTCGAATCCCACCCCAACAAGAGGGGGGTGAATAGTATGTTAGATAAACTTTTTGCCAAATTTTGGTTTTATCGAATTCAATCGTTTGTTATAACTTCGGCAATACACTAATTCGAATAGCAAGTGGAAGAAATAAATAAGACAATTAAACATAACCAAGAAAGCAATGTGCTGAAATAAGTAAATATAGAAATTAAGACGCAATCATAATAGGCAATGTAAACACGATCGATTTATAGTGGCTCGGCCCCAATGCCTACTCCACTACCTAAGCACACCGCTTAGGATTTCCAAACTAGTTATACTTGATTAATTAGTTTCCTTACAAAGAGGAATTTACACTGGAGAGTCTCCGCTCTCAAACTGAAGGCACTTCCACACTCGAAAGTATCCTGCCTTCCTATCAAGAGCACTCTCCTACCTCAACCTAAGGACAACTCAACTAATCCTAGTCAACTACGTTTACACCGGTGGATTTAAGTCTTAACACCAAGGCAACCACCAACTCAAACAAACTAGCACTCTAGGTTTACACACTCAAGAAATACAATGAAATTAACAATAAAATACAACACTACATGGAGCAATAAATCAAAAAACAAATACTTAGCTCCAAAAGAAACTCCCTAGTCCTCTTGATGCCCAAAGATGATGAATTGATGAAGCTTGAAGGCAAGATCAAGAATGTGTGGATCAAGGCTAGGGTTTTTGCAAGATTGGCTCAATGAAAGCTTAGAAGATGTAAAAGATGTCTCATATAGGCTCAAAAGTTGCTAAGGAAGGCTCTCATGGCTTGTATTTATAAGACATGAAGAGAAGGCAAGCAAACAGCCATCCCAACAGGCGTTTTCCTGCCCGTTGGCGACGCCCGATCTCTGGCCCGATCGACCGACCGAGCGACCGGCCCATCGATCGGAGCCCTTTGTGCTTTCTAGGCTCCTTTCGGTCGACTGGCCTATCGATCAACCGTAGAGTACCAAAACTCTACCTATTGTACCTGTACTCTACATTGAGTTTCAGCTGGGTTCTTTCTTCGATTCGGGTTTCAAATTACGGGTTTTGTTCTTTAAGGGTCTTTGCATCATACTGAGGATTTTACAATTTATCTAGAGACCCTAAACTTAGACTCTATCTTCCTGATGAGTCCGAGCGCGTCGACCAATGTCCTTTCGATTTTTTGATTTCTTTGATATTTTAGATCGCGGACCTCGAGCGCTAACCAACTTGGAACCTGAAAGTATTTCGTAATGAAAATATTAGTTTCATGTTTGTTATCATCGAAACCAAGATTAACACCAAGGTTGAAAACCTTTGGCCAACAATGTTCGAACATAAGATTTTTGGATCGGGAATCTGTCATAATACATCTATATACAAAAGAATTCACAATAATATATTTTGTATGGAATTGTGAATGTGAGTCATGTGAAGTCGGGACATCGAGCAATCTTGTTGTCCATACTCATGGTGAATCTTCTAGTGTCGTTGTTTCTTCTTTCAATCCATCTGATCCTTATAGAACAATGATTCTAGATAGTCTTGGTAGTCAATTCCATTTAAATGATAATATTGAGTTAGTTACTGAGACGTCAGTGCCATCAAATACTTCGACAGTTCAAGTCACTTAAGAACAACCTGTGATACAGATTGAATTACTGAATAAGGAGGCTGTAGAATTTTATGAGATGTTGAAAGCTGTCAATGAACCTTTGTATGGTAATTTTCCTAAATATACAAGATTTTCGGCAATGACGCAACTGTAGCTTATGGAATGCTACCTAAACATCAAGTCCGATTGTAATATAAGCGGGGTTACATTTGATTGGATTACAGGCTTTATCAATGGAATGCTACCTCCAGATAACAAGTTTGAGCCAACTTTTTATCAGCGGGGAACATCATGACTTGTAGCATGTTATAACAGTTATTTTGTTAATGGATATATATTTCACACACTTGAATATTCATCTACAAAGAAGACAATGAATGTCGGGGTCTGCGTCAAAGGGACAACGTATGTTGAATGTGATGTTGACTTTTACGAACTGTTGGAAGAAGTCATAAAATTACAATTATTCGAATGGAAATCAGTTGCCCTTTTTAAATGTCATTGGTTCGATACAAGCTATAGGGGCATGAGAGTTCATACAAAGTATAAACTTGTCGAGGTCAATTACAAATTGAAATTGGCTTCAATGAGCCATTTATATTGGCATCTCAAGCTGAACAAGTATATTATATGCAGTATCCATCTCGAAAGAAAGATAGGGCAAATTGGTATGTAATCTATAAGACTAAAGCCAGAGGAAAAATTGACCCGGTAACTGGAGAGAATGAGCCGACAAATGACTTCTATCCAGAAGAGGATCCTTCCAAAATTGAGCGAGTTAATCTAATACTCAAGGATGATAACACAAAGTTAGTTCAATTGGAAGTACAATATGTTGATGATGACGATAATGAAGTTGAGGAAGGATAGAATGATGATAAGAGAGAAGAAGAAGAATTTAAAGATTTCGATACAATAGATCAACAATAAGAGTATTACACCGATTATGATAATGACGATGATGAATAATTGTAAATGTGAAGTATATCTTCAATTATTAAATCTATCTATTAATCTATTATATGTAATCTAATTATACTCATATTTGACAGCTATGGTTCGAGAAGTGCGTGCCCGAGGAGGCATTCCTCGGAGCACTACACCCTCACAATTGCCACCTGCCACCCTTGTATCCATCGTCCCTTGTCTACACACACCATCCCCCAGGCTTTAGCCACCATCGACCCTTCGCCGAGACCCATCGATATCCCCTCACATGTACCCAATGTCCTTTCGCTGACACCTACTATTCCCCCACCTCCGTCCACCATCCCCCCACTTTCAGCCACCATCTCCGCACTTGATCCTGGCACCAGCCATCCACCTGATCTGACCACCATCCCTTTAGCCAATCCAAGCACATGGACATAAAGACGTAGGCCACGGGGGCCTAATATAATTCTCCCTCCGCCACCCGAGGGAGAGTCACATTGACTAGTTAGTGTGCATGAAAGAAGATAAGTAGATGCACTAATTATTCCTTATAATTTATTTATAATTCAATACATCATAATATAGAATTGTACTATATTTGGTGAGGGCTTGAGCAGGAGGACGATCTAACGATTTATGCACAGGGCATGGCCTACATGGTCTCTCGTGCCCCGTGAGCACATGGATTTATTATGGCGAGAGTTCTCGGTACATATATTTATTAAATTAATGTTATTGTTAAATATCAATAGGTAATAATAAATTTATTTTTTTTGCAAGCTCATTATACATGGTTGGAGGACGAGACCACTTTTGTAGAGAGTGCATGGGAGCGTGTTGCTCGCACTCGTTACAACGGGCTACTTCAGTAGGCCCGTAAAACTGTGAAGAGACAGCTGGGGGTCACACACATTGGGGAGACTCAGGTATACGGCCCCGAGTGGATTCCTAGACCTGTGTGGGACCAGCTCATTGAGCGATGGGCCACGCTTGAGTGGCAGGAGGTCTCCCGGACTGCGTCGAGAAATTGCATGTCCAGGGGGGACGGTACGGGGGCACACCACACTGGTGTCTCCGTGTCTTTTGTGGTGAGTGAGCATCATATGATATGTATAATTTCCTTACTTTTAATTAAATTATATATTGTGTACAATGACACTAATGTATTTGTTTTCTAATGTTAGACACGGGTGGCGAAGGATGGCACTGTCCAACGCCCCTCGCTGATGGAGGAGTTTGAGCACACTCACCGTCGGCGACGTGGGGTGGAGGAGTACATCGATAGCGGGGCCGCGATCATCGTTACAAGTATTTATATCTATTTGATTTACGTAATTTTTATTTTTATTTTATATATATATATATAGTATTTAAAATATAAACGTGTGTAGGAGACATACACGAGGACCGAGATCGAGCGCAAAGGAACTTCACAGGGTCACTTTGACCCTGTAACATGGGTCGAGGCTGTAGGTGGCTGGGAGCACGGACAAGTTTATTGCTTTCAGACAGAGTCCATGCATGAGCCGTGTTAGGGCCACTTGGGGCACCGACCCGTCCCGTTGCAGGTGAGCGGCCCTCGACATCCCATACGCAGGACCATAGCCGGATACCGACCTTGGAGTTCGAGATTACACAGTGGAGACATGCAATGGAGGAGTAGAGATGGATGAATGACAAGTTGAGATAGATGATGGATGTGCAAAGACAGATGATGGGGAACATATAGGCGCTCCTAACTTAGATTTCATCTCACTCCGGCAATCATATACCGATGAGGTTCAAGCCGTCCTCCTCGACCCAATCGACGCTCCCAACCCTATCGCTGTCGACTCCACCGCCTCCACCGCCTCCACCGTAGCCATGAGATATATTTTGGTTTATTGTATTTTGATTATATTTTGATACTTGTCAGACTCAGTTTGAGGCTTAGATACGTGTTTGTTGTTTACATACTTTAGATTTGATATTTTGATACTTGTTTGCCTCCGTTTGAGGCTTATAGTTGTTTATATACTTGATAGCTATCTATATACTTTAGATTTGATATTTTGATACTTGTTTGCCTCCATTTGAGGCTTATAGTTGTTTATATAGTTTAGTTTTGATATTTGATACTTGTTTGCCTCCATTTAAGGCTTAGATTGATGATATTTAAGTAAATCTTGTATGGTTGGTTGTACTTATATTTGTATGATGTTTTGTGGTTGTAAATTGTGATTGTAAATTATGGTTATAAATAGATTATATCGTGAGAATGTTGTTGTATACATGAATTTTGAAAATTTTGATTTTTTTTCAATTATAGGATATAACGTCAGCGACGGCTTACCCACAGGTGACACTCACTAGGCAGTCGCTGAAATTGTATCGTAATTGGCTGATGGCTTCGGTAGCACCAAATATCACGATTGCTAATAATATCACCGACGACTCTGAGCTACGGCAGATAGTTTAATTTTAATGACAACCGCCTAGGCCATCACTGATGTGTTTAAATTAGCGACAGCGCGTGCTATCGCTGATAATTACTTGGGACGGCCTCCCCCTACTGTCACAAATTATCAGAGACGCACACATGAGCAACGACTTTTTGCCACGGTGCGAGCCGTCCATGATAGTCATCACCGACGGTTCAGCAACGGCACGAGCCATTGGTGACAGCGACAAATCTAGTAGTGGAGCACCATTCAGGGCAGGAGGCTACCTAGGAGGTAGAACGAGATATGAGGGTAAACTACCCCTTTCTAGTTGAGGATTTGATAAGTCTCTAATAGCTTTTGCTAAAATTCGAGGATGAATTTTCCTTAAGGGGGGAAGATTGTAATACTCGCAATTTCAATGAAAATTTTATCTCTTGTTTTAGCGGGATATTCCGGAGGCGCGTCGGAGTGGGTCGAGCAAATCGTCAAAAGGTGTTGGCCGAAGGTTTTCAACCTTGGGAATAAGCTAGGTTTTGATGATAACAAATATGGCACTAATGATTTCATGGAGAATTATTTTCAGATTCCATATCGATTAACACACGATGTCTATGATCAAAAATATCGAAGAAATTAGAAAATGGGAAGGACGTTGATCAACGCGCTCATATTCATCGGAAAGATTGAGTCTAGGTTTAGGGTGTCTAGATGCAAAGACACCTAAGGAACCAAACTAGTAATCCAAAACCTGAACCGAAGAAAGAACCCAACTGATACTAAATGAGAAAGTATAGGTACTATAGCCAAGTACCGGTACTTTGCGGCTGATCGACTGACGATCGACTGCCAAGGGTTCTAAAGCCACCGAAGGCCTTCGGTAGATGACCAGTCACTTGGGCGGTCGACTGGCCATCGACCGACCACTGATCGGGCGGCGCCAACGGATAGAAAAACGCCCGTTGGGACGAGGTGTCTTGGCCTCTCTCTTCGTGGCTTATAAATACAATCCATGAGAGCCTTCCTTACCAACCCTTGAGCCTATTGAGACATCTTTTACACCCTTTAAACCTTCATTGCACCACTTCTTTTGTGAAACCCTAGTTTGATATCTCAACTCCTTGATATATAGCCTTCAAGCTTCGTCGATTCATCATGTTAAGGCATCAAGAGGACTAGGGAGTTTCTGTTGGAGCTAAGTATTTGTTGATTGATTTATTTGCTCCATTGTTTGTGTACATTATTGTTACTTGCATTGTATTTGAGGTTGTGAAAACCTAGGTTGATAGCTCTTGTATGGTTGGTGGTTGCCTTGGTGTTAGGGCTTAATTCCAACAGTGTAAATGTATTTTGCTATGATTAGCTGAGTTGTTCTTAAGGTTGAGGTGGGAGAGTGCTCTCGGTAGGAAGGAGGGATACTTCCACGTGTGGAAGTGCCTTCGGTTTAAGAGCGGAGATTTTCGGATGTAAATTCATCATTGTAAGGAAACTAATTAATCTAGTTAAACTAGTTTGGAAATCCTAAGTGGGGTGCTTAGGTAGTGGAGTAGACATTGGGGCCGAACCACTATAAATCTACTTGTGTTAGCATTGCATTATTGGTCTTGTTTTATTGTCTTATTTATTGCTTCCACTTGCTATTCGAATTGGTGTATTGTCTACGTTATAAGAAATGATTAAAACCGATAAATCAAATTTAGGCAACAAGGTTAGATAACACACTATTCACCCCCCCCCCCTCTAGTGTAGGCCATTTCACCACCATTTGTTATCAGAGAGCGTGGGTCGTAGATTGAGATTTTACCATCTCCTCTACATCTAGTCTTGATCTGAAAATAGCACTAGAGTTGGTAGCGTGTATACCACCTAGGTTCGGTGAGTCTAACTTTGGAATTTGGAAGAGTAGAATATATACATTCCTAAAGACACAACATTTAGATGTGTTTAACATGGAAAAGATTCGAACTCAGTGAGCAGTTCTTTCGAACCTCCACTCAAAACCTCGGCAATAACATATATAAGGAATTTATATAAAATCACATCCCAGAAGTAATAAGTTTGCCAATACAGAGGAATGGATGAACCGGCCTCTCGGGCCCATATCCATGATAATAGCTCGGCCAATAATGGCCTAAAATATATATGGAAGGTTCAATTCTTCCTTCTATGTAACCCGGCCGGTCGGCCTACTCAAACCAGCCCCTACGAGTTTCTTAATTAGGAACCTTTATAATTCGGATCCGTCAAGTAGGATGGCCACTAGCTTCAAAGATCCTTCAGGTTAGGGATAGCTAGTCCCACCCACTCGGGTCTACCGTCAGCGTGGCCCACTAACAAAATGTCAAGACCCTCCGCCACTCGGGTCTAACACCTAGCGGGCCCGCTGGTGTAATCTCAAGACCCTATAAACCGCTGAGTCATGTGATAGCCATTCGACTAATGACACTTCTCAGTAGACCATCTGAACCACAACCAGAACCCGGTTGTGCAAGTTTTCCTATATTTTGTTTTCCGGGCATTGCCCATGTCCGACCCTACTCCTAGGGTCATATTGTTTCCCTAGGTAGAACCTAGTAAGTGTATCTTTTATCTAGGTTAAATGTCACCACTAGATATCTAAACCATTCTTTCAAGATTGATCGAACTTGCCGACTATAGAAGAGCACTCGGCTTACCATTGTCAACGGCAGTTACCAAATTTAATCATGAGTAACAACATCATGAGGAAACCGAATTAAAGAGGTAGATAATTCATTGATTAAACCAATAAGGAACATGGAATAAACATAGCAACAATTTAACATGATATAAGAAATTTAATGAAACCTTTCCTTGGATGCATGTACCATAACCATCATGTCCATATGGGCATTAGCAAGAACATTTCCATACTCATGAGAATGTAGATTAAAATTACTATCAATTAACAAGATGAACAGTAAACATATAATTTAAATTGAACCTAACATTAAGCATGAAAATGAGAATTTAGACGACATAACGTGAGATCCAGCGAATCGATTTGAATAGCCTCAAATTCCATCCCCTTTCCACGGCTCGGCCGACTCAAGTAAGGTAATAACCTGCTAGGCTGAACCCCCTAGGGGTGGTAAACATGATTGCGGCGTCAACACGAATATCGATCCAAAAGTCTAAAACATATCGAACACAAGACAATATGCGGGTTGCAAGACGAGCGAGGAAATTGGGGAAAATTTCAGCATGACCTTTCCCCTTTTTCCTCTACTCGGCCAGGCCTCAAAAATGAGAAATCAACATGTTTTAAAACACAATATCATAGTATAAACAACAATTAAAGTTCTAACAAGAAGAAAATCGTCGATCGGCAACACTCGCGAAGGAAAACCCGATTCCAAAACTTGTAGGGCCGGCCACCCGCTTCCCATCAAAAACTACACTAACCACTCACCTTAATCGGATCACGATGAAGCCTTGATGAAGACGAAAGACCCACCGACCTTGGGAGTTAATATAGAGAAGGAAACAGAGTAGGAATAGAAGAACTGGGACAAGAGTTCCTCCAATCTCCTTGAGCGTCGACGTGAACTTGGCGCCGACAAGTTCTCCCCTCTCTTCCTCTCTCTCCCTTTTGCTCGGGCTGCGTGCGACTCTCTCCTTGAGCCGCACGGCTGGCTTGGGTGAGGGGTTTTATCTCCCCTCATCCAATGACTTATTTACCCCTCATTCACTTACTCACCCCTCTATGCGACTCCACCTAACCCGGTTCGAGTCCCGACTCTATCCGCGGACTAAACTCATACCAAACATGAGTCAAACAATATGTTCATCCACTCAAACACTAACACTTTGATATGACATAAATAAATTTTACCTGCTATTCGAGGCGATCACGCTACTCGACCCGGCTAGCTCCTGACTCGATGGGCTGCACCATGAGAAATTTTATATTAGGAAACCCCGGGTATTACAACCTTCCCACCTTAAGGGAAATTCGTCCTTGGATTTTGTTGGGTTACAAGGACTTACCTTCTCTTCAAACAAGGAAGGATAGCGCTCTCTCATGTCCCGCTCTACCTCCCAAGTGGCCTCTTGCCCGGAGTGGTGCTCCCACCTAACTTTTACCAAGGGAATCTCCTTGGACCCTCAGCTTCCTGATCTGCCTGCCAAGTATCTCCACTGGCCTCTCCTCATACGAGACCGCCATGTCCACCACAACCACAATCGGCTCTATCACATGGGATTCATCCTTCACATACCTCCAGAGCATCGACACATGGAAAACTAGATGAACTCTGCTCAGACGAGGAGGCAAGGCTAGTTCGTAAGCCACCATGCCCCTTTGCTTGAGAATAGGGAAAGGCCCAATAAACCTAGGGCTCAACTTTCCTTTCTTCCCAAATCGGACCACCCCTTTCATAAGAGAAACCTTGAGGAATACCATGTCGCCCTTAGCGAACTCCAACTCTCTGGCTTTCTTATCGGTATACATTTTCTGGCGACTCTGAGCCGCCAACAACCTTTCTTTTATCAACTGCACCTTCTTCACCGCCTCCTCAACCAAGTCCGGACCAACCAGGAGAGTCTCTCCTATCTCAAACCGGCCCACAGGAGACCTATACTGCCGCCCGTATAATGCCTCAAAGGGAGCCATGCCAATGCTACTGCGATAACTATTGTTGTAGGCGAACTCAATCAACTGCAGGTGTTTCTCCTAACTGCCTGCTAGGTCCAAAACACAGGCCCTCAGCATATCTTCCAAGGTTTGGATGGTTCTCTCAGACTGTCCGTCTGTCTGCGGATGGAAAGCCGTGTTGAAACGCACTTAAGTGCCCAAGGCATCTTGGAAGGACTGCCAAAATCGGGCTGTGAACTGGGTACCTCGATCTGATATGATCATCACTAGGGGTACCATGGTAAGCCATAATCCTGTCTATAAATAGTCGGGCGTACTGTTCCGCATAAAAGGAAGTCTTCTATGGAATGAAGTGCGCAGTCTTGGTCAACCAGTCCACTCCCACCCAAATGGAGTCAAAGTCGCCTTTTGACTTAGGCAACCCGGTCACCAGGTCCATGGTGATTTTCTCCCACTTCCACTGAAGCACTTCGAGGTTTTACAGCAGTCCCTCGAGCTTCAGATGTTCGGCCTTTACCTGCTGGCAGACCAGACATTTGGATACAAACTCTGCTACCTCTCTTTTCATGACCTTCCACTAGTAGTGTTGCCTTAAATCTCGGTACATTTTTGTGGCCCCCGGATGCATTGTATAAGTGGAACGATGACCTCACTCCAGGACTTGTCTGCGCACCACTGCCATATCTGGCACCACAATTCGATCTTTGAACCACAGCACACCCTCTCTGTCCAATCTGAACCCATTCTCTGCATCGCCTCTCTGCTCTAAGTCCTTCGTCAGTGCACAAAAGGCGTCCTCTCCCTGCGCGGCACGCAACATACCCACCAGTGTAGATTGTACCCGCAGGTGTGCCACCAGGGCAACTAAAGCTAACACTGTCCAGGTTGTACCCCCATCCAGGCACAACTCCAGCTCTCGAGGTAAAGGCCTCTGCTTGATTTCCAGATGAGCCAAACTGCCCATGGATTTTCTGCTTAGAGTGTCTGCTACCACATTGGCTTTCCCCGGGTGGTACATAATGGTGCAGTCATAATCTTTTTGGAGCTCCAGCCACCTCCTCTGCCTGAGGTTCAACTCCTTTTGGGTAAGCAAGTACTACTCTTGTGATCCGTATAGATCTCGCAAGTCTCCCCGTACAGATAGTGCTGTCAGAACTTCAGTGCAAAAACCACCGCCGCTAGCTCTAGGTCATGCGTCGGATAGTTCTTTTCATAAACCTTCAGTTGACGGGATGCATAAGCTATGACTCTACCAAACTGCAACAAAACGCAGCCTAGGCCAACCCGAGAGGCATCACAGTAAACCACAAACCCTCCTGAGCCGGAAGGTACGGCCAATACGGGTGCCGACGTCAAGCATTCCTTGAGCTTCTGAAAGCTCGCCTCACACTTGCCATCCCAATCAAATTTGACCTTTTTCTGGGTCAACCGAGTCAAAGGGGCTGCAATCCTGGAGATCTTCTCTACGAACTTTTGATAGTACCCGGCCAACCCAAGAAAACTACATACCTCAGTTACGTTGGTTGGCCGCCTCAAGTTCTGCACCACCTCCACCTTTGCAGGGTAAACCCTTATCCTTTCCTTGGACACCACATGGCCCAAGAACCCCACACTTTCCAACTAGAATTTACACTTGGATAATTTAGCAAATAACCGGTGCTCTCTAAGGGTTTCCAGGATCATCCTCAAGTGTTCGGAGTGTTCCTCCTCACTCTTGGAGTATACCAAGATGTCGTCAATGAAGACAATCACAAAACCATCAACGTACTCCTTGAATACCCTGTTCATCATGTCGATGAAGGCAACAAGTGCATTGGTCAGGCCAAAAGACATCATTAGGAACTCGTAGTGTCCATAGTGAGTCCTGAAGGCAGTTATAGGTACATCGCAGTCTCGGATTCTCAGCCGGTGGTATCCGGACCTTAAGTCTATCTTTGAAAACCATCGTGCACCCTGTAGTTGGACAAATAAATCGTCTATCCTCAACAATGGGTAACGATTCTTGACTGTCACCTTGCTCAGCTGCCTATAGTCGATGCACATGCACATCGACCCATCCTTCTTCTTCACGAAGAGTACCGGGGCACCCCACGGTGAGACACTCGGCCAGATGAAACCTAGGTCCACCATCTCCTGCAGTTGCACTTTCAGCTCCCTGAGTTTGCTGGCGCCATCCTATACGGTGGGATGGAGATCGACTTTACCCTGGGCTGCAGATTAATGTAGAAATCCACTTCCCTCCAGGGCGGCAATCCCGGCAGCTCCTCGGGAAATACATCGGGGAACTCGCAGACTACCTGAGTACCACTGATATCCCCTGTCGCATCTCCCTATTCCTCTGCCACAGATACAAAGGCTATAAAGAATTGGCACCCCCCCTGAAGTAGTTTACTAGCCTTAAGGGTTGAGATGACCCCAATCGGCTCGCTTCTTTCCTCTCCTTATAAGGTGAACTGTGGCAACCCGAGCTTCTTGAGCATGACTGTCTTAGCCCTATACTCCAGCAACGCAAAGTGCTCTGCCAGCCAATCCATGCCGAGAAAGACATCAAGTTCAAGCGTGGGCAGGAGTGTCAAATCTGCCCCCAACGCATGGCCGCAGATGATCACTTCGTAGTCTTGAAAAATTGATTTGGCTAAGATTGCCTCGCCCGTAGGCGTTGATACTAGAAATGGCCCATCGAGTAAAGAAGGTGCTGCAGGTAACTCAGCCGCAAATTTGGCAGACACAAATTTGGCAGCCGCAAGAATGGTGAGTTCAAAAGAACTCAGTGAGTGGTCGTTCGGCCATCACCAAGCTAAACCACATGAAAAAATACATTAAATAATTTAATGCTCATTCAACTGATATGAAACATAACAATGATTTGCATTAGTCATCTCGTGCGCTACATGCACCACTCGGCCCGATCCGGCCCAAATGAACCAACCTCAAAATAATCGCCTACAACTCGCAGGTTGCTCACTAGGCTGGCCACCCTAGCGAACTCCCTGCCTTGGGCTCACTGAGCTAGGAAGGACCTCTAGTATCAGTGCCCAAAACTTGGTCGGGAAAGACCCTCCGAATAATGCCACTCGGGTCAGTCGTCGGCGTGGCTCACCGACGTATATCTCGACCCTGAATCAACTCGTGCGCACTGAACACCACTCGGCCATCACATGTACATCCACAAACATGCCCACTAAGTGGACTAATTTACATATCTATAAAGAGGTGGATTACTCGAGTAGATACGACATAATGTACATTTCTCAGTGCTCGCTCAGTAGCACTCGCTCGGCCACCACTCTGCCCAATTCATTATTCACCGCCATATCACCCAACGTTAACACCTCAATAGTTTACCTTACCATTTTCTATTCAATGGAATTTAACATCTGCGAAAATGCCAACATACTGTCGAATAGTTTCCGCACGATGTACCTTTCTGCCAACGCCATTTCTCGTTTGAAATCTCATCCGAACTCGCAAAAATTCCCAAACAAAGTAAAGGGATGCTATATTTGCCATATCTCAAATTTCTATTTTACGCAAGCATCGTGCAAATTTTAGCCCAGTATAGTGTGACTTTCCTTCATTTTCATCCGAGAGCTTATACTCTCTCGCGAGGGTGGAAATAACCAATTAACCTGATGTTCTTTTAGGTTCAGCTAATAACATCCACGACAAGCCACAAGGTGACATCCCGGACTCGCAACTCGACCAATTCAACAAGCAAGCCATAAATTTCAGCCTACTTAACCAGTCCGGTTACAACACGTACACAATTGAACATCACTCGATATGGTACTCACAATTCATACAATATCTTGTACATAAAGATCGATATACTACACTGGCAGTTTACAACATGTATAAAATGAATCTAGCGCGTATAGAAATAACTTCGGCATGTATATCTTACCACAACATCAATTTCAGCCTAACTTATCATACTATGAAAAATTCAGATTAAAGCGTATGATATACTCCACAAATTTTCATATGAATGTATGCAAAGTGTTCATCAAACCATGTCATCTACGCATATAATTTCAGCATTTCAGTGTACTCACAATCTCAAGAATATAAGCCAGAACATGAACATTGGACTTGCTTGGCCTACAAATTGTGTTACTATTATCAAAATGTGTATGTTGTACATTTGGAAGTCTTCATAATCGATCAAGATAAAGATGTCAATTGTGAGAGCACCAAATATTTTCATGCTTAATGATAAATGTGATACCATGGGAAATGGTCATCATGGATCAGCATAAACAAGCATGAACGATGATTCCTTATGAATTTTCCATTTTTCCATAATTTTTACTATCTTGGATGTAATTTCTTATTAACCTGCCACCTTCTTGATTTATATTGCAACAATACTTTTTTAAAAGTAGTACTCATGTATGTTTCTTTGACCAAACAACACGGTCTTCCAAAAGTTATGCACTTTCTTAACCCAAATACAAAGATCAAATGTATTGACACCTGAAACATCCAAGTTCAATAGAACAATAGAAGTGCTCAAGGGCCAAAGCAGAGAAGCCCGGAAGGGTTTCACACATGCATCCGAACAACACGAATTTCTCCATTAAACAAAGTCCAGATTGGTCACAGTCAAAATAAGAACTCCAGCACTAAATGCGACAACTAAATAAAGCCCCCAATATTTATATATACACCACACAAACCAAACAAACAACAAAACCAGTTCATCCTCGCCAAGATCATTCTAATATGCGTCCCACATTCAAATAGCAAAAACGACAAGCAATCAAAAAGGGGAAACAAAATGGAGGGGGAAAATAAATAGCGGCACCTGATTTGACTTCCACTAGAGCCAAGATCGACCCTTTCCCGAGAGAGAAATCAACATACTCAAACATAAACCCTTGAAAAAATCGCAGATTCTATAAATCTATCACGAGGAAGAAACCCAATCTAACCACTCACTTGGAGAGGGAATCAAGGAGAAGAAGACGATGACGACGCCTCGCGATGACGGCAACCGGCGACGGCGAAGATCCGATCACAAGGGAGTAGCGCCTCCTCCCTCTTGTCTTGGGCGACGTTTGGCTCTTCCTAGAGCAGTCCCGTCGACCAAGGCCACATATGCAATTATATTATTTTTTTTGGAATTTACCTATTTGCCCCTCTTGACATAAGTGAACCATATATTGGTCTATACTCGTCCAAATCGAGTTCCAATCGGACCCCCGGACTCGACTCGAGTCCAACTCACATCAAATCTCCAAACCAACTTAAGTAAGATAATTTTACTCGCGCATAAGGTTTGTATTTTAATTTGTGCCTTCCAACGATTTACTCGGCCTCCTCCGACGCACATCTCGGATTTGCCGTGGAAGCCAAAATAAATTAGTTAAAATTTTAAATTTTAATTATTTTTTTCGCGGGCATTACATTTTCTATTTTCAATGAGTCATTCAAATTTTGTAGATCTATATTTTTCTTTTCTAAGGAATTTTTATCATCTTCTAGAAGTTCAACCTTCATTCTTGACCCATTACAAGAAAGCAAAAGATCATTATTATCTTGTTCTAGCATTTTATTTTCCTTTTTAAGTGCCTAGAATCTTTTTCTAACACTACTAAATTCTTCATACATATGCTCAATTTCATTTTCTAATTCTACTTGTGTAAAGATATTACCACCTATAGTAATAGTGGGTACCTCATTATCCTTCATCATGAAACAAAGGTTTGCATTCTCCCTTGAGCTTTCTTCCCCACTTGAAGGTGGTGATGACTCGCTTACATCGCAAGTAGCCATTAGTGCTTTCTTCTTCATCCTTTTTCTTTTATCTGTCTTTGAGGATGATGAGGAGGTGAGCTTGGTCTTAGGACAATCGCCCTCCAAGTGTCCGGGCTTGTTGCATTGGAAGCACATGATTCTATTTTTGCCCTTCTTCTTCTTGAGAGGCTTTCCCATTAGCTCCATAAACATCCGTCCGAGATGAATCATATCTTCGTGGTACTCGGATCCGTTATTCTCCGATGATGATGATGTCCTATCACCAAATGATGCTTTTAAGGCAATATTCTTGCCTTTGGGGGCATCTTCCTCATCGGTCATGAGGGAACCAATGAGTTTCGTGATCTTCATGGTGCCAAGATTCGTGGCCTCCATGATAGCAACCCCCTTTGGCTCCCATGCTTTGGGAAGTGGTCGAAGAAACTTCCTCACTTTTTCTTATTCTTGTATGACCCTTCCAAGGTTAGTTAAAGCATTTGAAATGGGCATACATTTGATCTATGTTGTCATGAGTATGCATTTTAAAGAGTTCATAGTCATGCATAAGCAAATTTATTTTGGACTCTTTAACTTGGGAAGTTCCCTCATGGGTAATTTCTAAAACTTGCCAAATATCAAAAACAGATTTACAACATGATATTCTATTAAACTCATTTATAGATAAACCATAATGTAATGCATTCACTGCTTTGGCAATTGAATTAAACAATTTAATCTCTTCTCGAGACCAATCATCCATGTTCTTGGAGGGTAGCTCATAATTAACATGAATAGTTCTCCAAGCATCTAATCCTAGGGATTGCCAGAAAATACTCATCCTAGTTTTTCAATAGGGATAATTGTTTCCATCAAAAAGAGGTGGTGCATGAGTTGAAAACCCTTGACCTAGTGTGATACTAGAATCCATAAGTCTAGGTTACATGGTTAGACCTATTCTGACAATCTTGAATAGTGTTGGTTTAATTTTAACTTTAATTCAATTTTTTTAAAATCAATTTCAACTTCAACCGAAACTAAGTGCAACTAAATGATATTCGTTAGCAAGTATGAAAAGCAATTATAAGCAATCAAACAAGGCAATGCAAACACAAGAGATTATAGTGGTTCGGCCAACACCGCCTACTCTACTATCTTGGCTCCCCACAATGGATTTCTAACCAACTCCTTTATAGATAATTTGTTTCCCTTTGAATACAACCGAGGACTCGCTTCTCAACTCTTTGAGAATGCTTCACACCTATTATCCTAGGCAAAACACAATTATACAAAGGAAACCCTAAGTCATTTAACCTAGCACACCTAGCAAGCTAACAATGGAAACCTAGTTTAGTAACAAGAAAAATAACAACAAATGAGCTAATAATTAAACCACACAAGTGAGCTCTCTTGCAAAGTCTTCAAAGCCTCCAACTCGTGAAGATGTAGAGCTCGAAGTGAAGCCGGAGATGAGGCAAAAAGAATGCTTCGAGTTGATGAACGATCGTCGAAGCTTGCGCGATAAAATCCACTTGGGATGGCTCAAGAACACTCTAGGAGATCTTCAATGAATGGCTAAGAGGCTCCTAGAAGGCTGCTAAGGGGTATTTATAACCCCTCACTTGGCAGCTCCACCCAACGGGCATTTTTTTGCCCGATGGGGACTCCCGGTCACTTGTCGGTCGATCGTCGATCGACCGACTGATCGACCGCCCAAGCAACCATGGTAATCTGCCACGTCTGGGCACACTTCGGTCGACCAAATTGGCTACTGCCAATTTTTGGCTTCATTCGGACCACCAAACCTGGGCTAAGTCTATTTCTTGGAGTTTTCTTCTTGCACGCTTCGCTTCCGGGTTCTGTTACCATGTCTTGACTTGGATAATATTAGAATTAGGCTTGGGATATATACCTAGAGACATGTTACATGAATTCTATTTCTAACTCTATATTTTCTACTCGATCTATGACGGAGACATTTTTGTCGATTCTTGTTTTTCACCAAATGAACTTCCCACGCATATCGTAACCTCAACCTGAGATCAAACACTTGATGAACTCATTAAAATAAGTTTGTTGCCATCAAAATCAAGATGATGACCAAGGTTGAAAACCTTAGGCCAACACATTGGTATTCACATGATTGTGGTATTCATTCCGCATTCAGTTTGCATAGGTTGGTAGGCTTCAGAGTACGGACGTGTACTCCGGCCGAATTTTGGGGTGTGATAGATGTTCTTTAATAATAATATTATGTGGTTTGTTCTTTCATGGAATACAAAATTTGCTATTATGTGCATAACACTCATGTTATCAGAGTATAAAGTCATTGGATTCTTCACCACAATATTGATTTCATTCAACAATCTGATGACCCAAATTATCTCAGCAGTTGCACCAAACAAAGCTCTTGATCCACTTTCTGCACTTGACCTACAAAGTGTGCTTTGTTTTTTGCACTTCCAGATAACTAATGTTGTAGAAAACTTCACCAAATAACCAGATACTGGTCTGCAAGTCATTCCACAACTTCCCTAATTAGCATCACTATATCCTGTCACCGAATAAGGATTATCTACAGGGTAAAAGAGGCCCAAACCTTGTTCATTTTTCAAATATTTTAATATCCTTATTGCTGCCATGAAATGTAATACCCGCAAAATTTATTAAATTTTGTGTATTGCCTTCAGCGGGATGAGCGCGACGCATAACGACGCGTGCAGAGTTAATCACAGTTGGGTGCGAATTGAGGTGAGACCCTTGCTCAATCTAAATTACTTAAATTAGAATTAATTTTGTGTCAAATCCGAGTTAGGCTTGAGCCGAGTACGAGGGTGCGATCGGAGCTCGAATCCGACTCATTTTGAGCAAGTTTGATCGAGTTAAGTGATGAGGGGCAAATTGGTAATTTGTGCAAAAAATAAATAATTAGAGTCACCTGAGGCATACGGCTCCAAGGAAGAGATGCATGCTACCCAAGGAGATGAGAGGGCGAGGGATGATCCAGAGAAGAAATCGGCCGGAGATCGGAGCCTTGCCGGATAGGATTCGACGTGGGACTTCTTCATCATCTTCCTTGTCCTTAATCCAATTCTAGGTTAATTTTGGATATGTGTTAGTGCAAATTTCTGAACCTGGGTGCAGTAGTTTTCTTTGGATAGGAAAGAAATAAATGAGAGGAAATTTATCTATACATATAATATTGTTTATTGCGGAAATTTCCGGCTGTAGTGTACGGTGTTAAGGCTGAAATTTTATATGAAACGATGCTGAAATTACCAAGTTATGTGATGCTGAAATTGATATATATAAATGTGCAAAAATTTCATTGATTTTTTCCGATGTTGAATTCTTTAATATTGCTAAAGTAGATCGCTGTTTTTGGGATAGTTTGATTTTTTTAAATTGCTATTTCCACTTCATTTTTGAATTCCATCACAACAGTGGTATTAGAGCCACCTTTAGCAAATTTTTGGAATTTTTTATTTTGTGTTTTGTTCACGTTTACGAACCATTCGCTCCCTAAACGTTATGCTGTCCGATTTTGGTTTTGAAGGGTTTTTGAGTCATTTTCTTGGCTCCACGGTTCATGTGATGAATCAAGGTGGAATCCTACTATCCATATTGATTTTGGAAAGAATTTAAACGAAAAAATTTTGTGGGTTCATGGTTGAACAGACCCGAGAACTAAAAAATTCAACATGTGTTGTTTGAACCGTTTTGGGTGGAAACGTAATCGGATTTGTGCGATTTTGGATTCTATTTTTTCCTTTCTTTTTCATATATGATGTGATGCATGAAAATATGATTATGGATGAGCCCAATGTGGATGTGACTGTGTGGAAAATGTGGTTGTGTTGATTGCATGTAAATTTATAAAATTCCAGCATTGTAAATTTTAAATAGTGCTTGCGTACCCCTACCTCCCAATTGAGAATTCTGATTGTAATCCTCTACACCCTCTCATTAAACCTTTGCCCAAGGATTTTTTGGGGTCTTCTTCTTTTAGTTTTGTAAAATTAGAAGTTTAGGGGCAGATTCACAACGAGCACGCTTGCTGCTATGTTTTGGTGCGCGCACGGAGAGGAGGTGTTTGGTGCCTTGTGGATGACGGCTTGAACCCCGGGAAGGCACTAATGGAACTGGCAACCTACAAGGTGATTTTGAGCAGCGCCTTGGCGAGACAGAGCTCCCTAAAAACCCTAGGATGATGGCCTTGGTTCACCCGGCAGCTCGGGTGGAACCCTTAGAACATCCACAATCATCCTTATTTACTTTATGATTTTATTTATTGCTTTTGCTTCAATTATTGATAGCTTAGATAATTATAATTGCATGAAGAAACCCTCCAATAATATTGAGTCCGAATAGCTAAGATATTAAGGATATCGATCACGCCTTCCATCGTTATGAGGGACAAGTGTGTCTATTGTCACAACGGGTTTGTTGTGCACACACAAGGCCATTTGTGCTAATAGACACGTTGCTACTCATATGGCACATATCCCTTTTGTGTCTCTGCTACCGGCTTGAACATGACTTACCTTGTTGAGCTACATGCAAGGAAGTCTATCAATGAGGGCTTGCCACTTCCAAACCGGAGGATATTATGGAATCGCGAAAATTAGTGGGATACATGATTAATTAAAAGACCTCAATAAACATGCATGTAAAATATCTGCTCATTCAAGTCTTTATTTTCTTTGTAGCATATCATGTCACATTTACTATCGTTAGATTGCTTCATCGATTAAAATAAATTAACTAGACCAAATTACGTCGATTGGATGCGAAATTTGAGGATCATCCTCATTTATGAGAATTTGTCTCACATTATTGATGCTCCGGGACCGATGTCACCCCTTGGGTAAGGCGATTACAGCGAATAAGAGAGAACAACTTATGAGAAGCTGCAAGAAATTTGGAGTGAAGATAACACCACTATTCAATACACAATGCAGGCATCCATGTCTAATGAGTTGCAAAAGTAGTATGAACATTTGGATACCGAAGCTATCCACGATCACCTCAAGTTGTTTTTATGGTGAGCATATGAGGACAGCTAGGTACAAGCTATCTAAACAACTCTTCCGTCCAAAATGGAGGATAACACTCTTGTTAAGACCCATATCCTCAAACTAATCTATTTGATTGAGTAGTTAGAGAGGTTGGGGTTCTCCATGGACTGGGAACTAAGTCAGGACTTAGTACTCTAATCCCTCCCGGATTCGTTTTCACAGTTTGTTAATAACTTCCACATAAACAAGCAAGACGTCTCGCTTCTCGAGCTCCTTAATATGCTGAATACTGCTGAGTCACACCTTATAAAGAGTAAGGACATAATTTTGTTAGTGGGAGATGCCTCTAAGGCAAAGTTATACTATGTTAAGAACAAAGTGAAAAAGAAACCCAAGAGAAATATCTAAACAAGGTTGTGAAAAGTTCTTTAAAAGGCAATAGTTGTCGCATGAACCATTCTGATGATTGTATCCGACTGGACACATCTCAATTGGTTTAATGGTTTTGAATATTAATGATAAATATTTAAAAAATGCACAAAGATAAAACTAACCTCACCTCCTTCTGGCTTTTATGACTTTGGGCATTTCTGAACTTTAGTAAGAACTAGAGAAGTGTGTCTCAAGGATATTCTGATCGAGTCTTTGTTCACCAGAATTGGCTCGCTGAGTTGATTAGAGTTGGGCAACATAGGTGTATGCAAGCCGATAACAACTCAAGCCAGAAAAGGACACTCCTATGATATGATTAGGCGCGGGTACGTCCACCTGTCTGGACACAAACCTGATACATTTGAATCATTTAAGGAGTATGAAGGTGAACTTAAAGAAACAAATTGAAAAAAGTATTATAGACCTTCAATTGGATCGAGGCAGATAATACTTATCCACTAGGTTTGTGAATTATTTCGAAGACAATAAGATTGTCTCTTTATGGACCCCTAACACAGTGGTGTGTCTGAAAGGGGGAATCACACCTTATTGGATATGATGTGATCCATACGTAGCTTCCAATCTATTTTCAAGGGATAAGCTATTATAGCGGCCATAATTTTGTTTGTCTCTCATACACTATATAAAATATGGAATAGCAAGAAACTGAATCTGAGACCTCTCATGATTTGGGGTTGCCTAGTGTATGACAAACTTGACCAGGTGCAAATGTTGAGGCATACCCTAAAAAGTGTTTTGGATATCAAGTTCTCCAAACTGAACAAAAGAAGTTTTGTTATAATTGTTTGAGAAAAGGAGTTTGTCGAGGAAACTGAGAGTGGAAGATATTTTGAACTTGGTAAAGTTCAGCGAGGACGGATAAAATCGCAACAACTAGTGGAAAGTTCATAGGTTAAACCAATCCATGTAATTATTACTTCCCAACACTCTTCTACAAGACTACGTAGACTGCCTGAGTGATGATATCTAGCCATAGGTTATGACCTAGATTCAGGCAATCCGCGATCTCTTAATGGTTAAATGTCTTGACACTATGCGGTGGCATTATGCAAATCCAAACTGGACACAAATCAAGTACGAACTTTGGTTGACTGGCTTAAAAAGAATAACTCCTATCGGGTGCAGGTGGATCTTTAGGAAAGATCTGAGCAGTTGGCAAGGTGTGGACCTATAAGACCAAACTAGCTGTGAATGAGATCAAACCCAGACAATAGGTTGTCTGCAATAAAACATTCTCACTAGTTCCAATGCTCAAGTCCATCAGGATATTTCTAGCAATCAGTGCGTACTATGAATACGAGATCTGGCTAGAGGGTGTCTAAACTGTGTTCTTCCATTATAAAGAAGTCTATATGATATAGCCAGAGGAGTTTGTATCCTCGGTTGGATCGAGTAAGGTATGCGAGGTTGGACCGAGTAAGGTATGTGAGCTGCAGAGGTCCATTTATGGACTATAGCTAGTATCAAAGAGTTGAAACATCTATTTGGATGAGATAGTCAAAAGGGTTTTGATTTTATCAAAAATGTGGATGAACCTTGTGTAGACAATGTGTTTAGTGGGAGTGTAGTCATATTGAATGACATACATGTGGGAAAAGCGTTCTCATGTTCCAATTATTTCCCATATTGATTCTCTATGGTACATTTGGGAAAAGCATGCTATATGCTTGACATTAGGATCTATGTGGATAGGTTTGAAAAGGATACCTGGTTACCCCAGCCCATGTATGTTGATACAGTGCTGAAAGAGTTTTAGCATCAAAGGCAGTAAAAGAGGTTACTTGTCTAATTGCATTAGTCTTTCTAAGATGATGTCTGCTAAGACACCTGAGGAGAGAGAAAAGATGAGACATATCTATTATGCTTCGACAGTGGGATCCATCATAAGATGCTTTGCACTTAGCTTGTTATTGCTTATACCTTAGAGGTGTCTAGTAGATTTCGAGCAAAACCATGGAGAATAACATTGAAAAGCAATGGAGAACTCTCTCAAGTACTTAAGAAGGATGAGAGACATTTTATACGACAATGAAACCATATGATGGTATAAGGATACCTTTAATGGTGGTGCAATAAGAAGGAAAGTGTTCCTAGCTGGGTATCGTAACCGGTAAGGTGACTAAGGCTTTATGCTTTGCTACTTACTCTGCTGCTTATGATAGCATCGGATAAAGGAGTTTTTCATAAGTGGGAGTTGTTCCTGAGGTTGCCAGTTCCGCAATGGTATTGTGTGACAATACTAGGAGTGTTGCTCAAAGTTAAGGAACTAAGATCCCATGAAGATCATTGCTTTTCTTAAAAGGTGGTATCACCTCATCGTTGAAAAGAGGTGATGACTGAAAGACATTAATGTAGATTAAACTTATTACCACGACAGCAGATTCGATCGCCACTGAAATTTGGTATACAGATACTAGGATGATTGGCTAAAGTGCATGTGGGAGATTCAGAGGAATAGTGCCCTTGATCCAATCACATGTCGATGTGTTTAGGGACTATTCAAGGGTAATCAACTTAATGAGGCAACTTTTTGATCATATGTTGCATCTTTATTCATAAGTATTGTGATGAACCCCGTGATGAGATTATGCCAGTGAGACTTGGAATCCTGATGCCCATGTTCTAAATGTTTCTAGCCATAGGATCACCAATTAGGGGATCGGTGATTTCGGATAAATAGTGCACTTGGTACATGCCCTACACGATAGGGGTAGCTGATCTCACAGTTACCTATGAGCTGTCCTTAATGTAGTGCAGGTGCTCATTAGGGAATGATTTCAATTAACAAACTTGCACGAGGAACACAAAATGGAATCCATACATGAGTTTCAATAGGATGTTCCTCGTGTGATAGTAGGTGCAAGCAGTCCTTGGACCTAAGGTTGTCATGGTTACCTCGTGAGTGATGACCCATTGCTTTGGTTCTATCCCTATGTGGCCCTAAGTGTCATGTGCCGGGTATTATTGGGCATGGGGAAGCATTCATGGAGGTTGGTGAGCAACCAACATGGAATCAGTTACACCTAATGAGAGATAATGTCCTATCTGTCCCTGCAAGTGTTGACTCGAGAATCTCTGGCCAGAGTAGACATGAAAGTCAGGAAGATGTTTTTGACATTTCATAATTGAGACGATATCTTGGCGGTTGAAATACATATGAATTAGTATTAGGGTTTGACACTTCTTCAATACCCCAATCACATTCAGGACATTGTAATTGAGTGACTAAGTTGCACGGTAACTAATCACCAAAGGGCGTTCGATCCCTATAGATTGAACCTCACACTTTCCTGGTAGTCAGACACATTGCTAGACAACAATCTTGACTTGTGAGTGGAGTCTCTCACGACCACACTAAAGGGGTTTAGTGGTGGCTTGTGAGATTCGAATAGAAGTCGTTCTATCGGATCTGACTCTCCATTATGCACAACTCACTACTGGCTTAGTCTGGGGCCCAATGGGTCACACACGACAGGTTAACCTTGTGACGAACCTTGTGAGATAAAGTCCGAATGCGGCCCTATATGTCTACTAGCATGGACATGCTGCAACTCGATTACGAATCTCATTTACGGAGATGATAGGGAAGATGTTTCCTATAGGAACGAATGCACGAGGAAGGAGTTTCTCAGTAACCCTAAATTGTAGGGATTGGCACATGATAATATTTTATGTAGTTGATTAAATTTAATTATGAATTAATTATTTAATCAACTACTTGACCGAGAATGTATTTAATTATGAACTTAATATAATTTGATTTTGAATCAAATATACATGGTAGGAAAATTAGTTTCTAACCATCAGCCTGACTAATTAATTGGGGATTAATTTATTTGGATAAATCCTAATTAATAAGAATTTGATTTATGGAGACAACTCATAAAATTAATAGATATATGATTTATGAGGATAAATCATAATTCTATTAATTAATAGAAAATCGAATTATTTAGATAAACCTCTTTCGTATTGTTTAGGAGAGCGGTTTATTTAGTTAATTATCATTCTTGTTTATAGGCTCTTAATTTATGAAGATAAATTAAAGTTTATATTTAATTAGATTTATTTAATTTGTAATTAATTATAAAGCCAATAAAATATAAATTATTTTTTGAGGCAAATCCCATACTCTTGTAGTCCCCCCCCCCTTCTATATATAGTGGTCGAACACCCAATAGGGAGGGGTTGGTTAATTAGTTCTTCATCTTCTTGGAGAAGATTAAGGACTTCATTCTTTAGAGGCTTCTTGAAGAGAAAGGCTCCAAATAACTCCTCCTCCTCTCCATTGGGGGCCGACCATCTACATCTTCCTTCCCAGGTTTTTGTGAAGCCAAATTGAAGGTGTTCTCTTCTTGGGTGTGCCACAGTCTTCATTTTCTTGGAGGATTTCAAGAGGATAACGAGATATCTTCACCTCTTCTCTTTTGTTTCGGTATTTTGTCATCCTCTCTCCTTCCCTCTTTGGTGCCCGGTTCTTGGTGGAAGGGCTGACATTGCCTTGGTGGATTTTGGGATTGAGAAAGCTTCTCCGTTGAGACAAAATGGGCCCCGGTGTTCGCTGCCCCTATTGTTGCGAGGTACTTGGTTGTAATATCCTAGATATTAAATCTAATTTTCATTTATTGTGTGTGTGTGCCATCTTAGCGGACTAGTTCGAGGTCGAGCCGAGTCAACTCATGGTCCGATGCGAGCTTGCGAGCTCGGATAAGTAGAAATATGTCTTATAGAAATTTTTGCTTGTGTAGATAATTTTTTTTAATTTTGTATGCATGATTGTTTAATTATGTCGTATATGGATGTGTATGTGTTGGGTGTTTACGTGGAGCTTGGGATTAATTTAGGTTTAATTAAGCTTAGTGGGTTAGCGGGTCGAGAAGTTAGTGAGTAAAGGATCCGGGTTGAGGCGGATGCGGATTGAAAGAGGTGGGAAGAGTTATAAATCCCCCGTTAGGGCTTGCGGCTCCCTATTGGAGCCGCACAAGCTAATTGAGGAAAAGAGAGGAGCCACCAACCGCCCCTCCCTTCCTCTCTCTTGGAGCCGCCAAGCCTAGCCGCCTGGAGCCAGCTGCCGAGTTCTTCCCTTCTCCTTCCTTTCCTCCTTCCTTCCCTTTGGAGCCGAGCCAAGAGGAGCCGCCGAGCCAGCCCCTCTTTTCCCTCTCTTCCTCTTTCTTCAATCCAACGGCTTGAGGAGGAGCCGTCACCCCCTCTTCCCCTTCTTAAGTCGAGCTGCCATCTTTTGAAGCCAATTTCGAGGGCCGTCATTCGGGATTTCTCCTCTCATCATCCTTCCTATTCGGGTGAGTGGTTTTACCCCTCTTTCTCAGGTTTCTTCGAGTTCTTCAAGCCATTCTTGAAGGTTATGTTGATTTTGATTTTTTTTCGACGATCTCACGAATTCTCGTTGTTCTTTTTGTGTGTCGTGTTTGAGGAGGCCCTAAGCCCTCCCCTATGGGGCTCGGCAACCCTAGGGTTACCCTAGAGGTGCTCGGCCAAGGTGGAGAGAAGAGGTGCCCTCCAAGTGTTCGATGAAATGCCTATATGAAGGGTTAGGTATTCTTGGCTTCTATAAATCAATTTGTTCTTCAATCTTGTAAATGTAAATGCATGCTAGTTATTAAAATTTTAATTTTTGGAAAATATATCATGTGTTTCTAGGATGGGTTTGAATTTGAAGGCATGAGGTTCTTGAATCTAAATTCTTGATATGAGTGCTTGATCTTAAAGGTTGATTCTTGATTATAGATAATTGTAGTACTTGATAATATTGTTAAACAAATATGATTTTTGTGACATTTATCCCAATGCTATAATTCTGATATGTTGGTGAATTAACGATTTAATATCTGTAAATTTTTGGATTTATTTTCATGCTATGCTGAAAATTTAATGTTGCTGGAATTTCATGCTGAGATGATGAATCTGTGCTGTTTTTGAATTGCTTGTTGTGGTGTCTGTAATTTACTGAGCATAGTCGTGTAACCTATCGTTTTGATCAGAAAATATAGTTTGGAAACATAGGTCACATTCTGGAGACGGTATTCAGGTTAGATACATAAATTTCGGGCATAACAATAAGCTAAAATAAAACCCTAAAACAAAACCCTAATCTTGGTGATTTAAATTTTAATTGCATCATTAAAAATGGGCAAAGGGGTAGTATAATCTGTTATGAACCAAGAAGTAAAGTTTATGCATGAAATAAAATCACACAGGTGTATGACATTACGGATCTCGGAGTTGGGGTCGCGTATGGGAGTGTTGAGACGCTTTCCAATAAGGACACCCCTAAGATACCGTAGGAGAGACTTGACTTAGGTCATGTTGTGCCATGTCTTTATGAATGGCGGAGAGGCTCATTGAGGAGCCGGATTGCGAGCTAGGCCTGGGAGGTTGGATGGCTAATTCCCAACCTATGGAACAAATTCGGATGAGTTAAACCCGATTGTTCTGGTTTGGCCTCGTGGGATAAGTTTGGAGGGCCTACCCGATTATCCCTGAGGTGGTTTTAAGGAATAAGTTCGGAGGGCCTATCCGATTATTCATGTGATATCTTAAAGGGGTAAGTTCTGAGGGCCTACACGATTACTCCTCTGATATCAAAAAGGGGGAAGTTCGGATTGGCGAATACTGATTGTCCCTTCGCGTCTCATGGAGCAAGTTCGGAGGGCTTTCCCGATTGCTCTCGAGTTTCTTATACTAGGATAAGTTCGTAGGGCCTTCCCGATTATCCGAGTGTGTGTTGTTGCCTTAGGGCATGGTAGACTTAGGCTTGTTGATCTTCACCGTTTGAGTGTTGGCTGCTTTCGGGCAGGTGGTGGCCAAATGGCCTATTAGCTGGTCACTTTCTTGTGACCTTTTCCTGCTTGAGTCAGGAGATTTACTTTATGCATCCTATTTATGATTGTATTTGTGTGGGTTGGTAGAACCACTCACTGAGTTCTTTTGAACTCACCCGTTGTCGTTGTTTTGTTCTGCAGAGCCTGACCGGTGAGGTGGGCAGGAGCACTTGGCGCAGCTAGAGGGCAGAGGAGCTACATTGATCTCAAAGCAGTCCTAGTTTAGGGTCGTAGTCGAGTTTTGGTAGTTAGTCGTGCACTTATTTTTCTGTGTTTTGGAGTTGTAGTCCCTTTGGGGACATTTATGTCTTTATTTTAGATTTCATTGTAATTGAACAATTGAACTTGTTTTGTTATTTTCGCACCTTATTATTTTGCGAAAATTACTTATAATGATTTCTGATTTGGTTTTCCATTTGAAATAAAACTCGTTATTTCTTTTCCGCTATGTTTTGTTGTTTAGTTTGTATGTGCAAGGTTTAGCCTGCGGGATATAGGCATGTATACCCTGGTCGGTCCTGAGTTGGGGCGTGACATTGGTGTGGAATATTGTTGGAGGACGTGCACGTGTGTGTCTCAAGTAGGATCAGCCATACCAATCGTGGTTTGAGGTACATAATCTCCTTCTTCTCCGATGTTGAATTCCTTATTATTGCTAAAGTAGATCGTTGTTTTCGGGATGGTTTGAATTTTCCGTTGCGTTTTCAATCCCACCCAAACAAGAGGGGGGGTGAATAGTGTGTTAGATAAATTTTTCGCCTAATTTTGATTTTATCGAATTCAATCGTTTCTTATATGTCACACCCCAACTGAGGGTAGTGTGACCGGCCAAGGCCTACATCCTACCCTGTAGCCTACTGTCTACACTGACATAAAGAAACCAGAACATGTCGACAAAAGAAATCTCAACACAAGCTTTATTAAAAGTTTTCAAAGTTCAAAATTTTATGTTTTCAAACAAAAGAAGAAAACCAACATCAGAACAACTGAACGTCTCAAGAATCAAAGTTTTACAAACTTTTTCCAAAATACAACTGTCAGTGCAGAAGAAAAAAACAACTACTAGAAACACTAGACTATAACTCATGGACGCCGCTACGAGATATGGCAACACCTCCCGCCCACCAGCTGCACAATGTCGACAGGTCACAATCACTGCTCATGCTCTGCAAAAACAAAGAAACAAACAATGAGTCCACTTGGGACTCAGTGAGTGGTTCTAGCGAACCTCCACATGATCCTCAGTTAATCATGCATGACATATAAGGCAACATAATGTATATTCAGGAAGGTAATCTACTTTTAATGTGACTACAAACCCCATGGGTCATTCTGTATAAACCGAATATGCGAAAATCTGCCGTCTCGGCCTATCAATGTCCGAACCTCCGGCATCCAGCCCTTGGGCCTACTTATGGTAATAAAAATCCCGGCTACAGCCGGCCCTACCATACAGGGTAGAATCATACTAGCCGTCGGCCACATCATATCAAGATGTAAACAAGCAATCCCGGGCCATCGACTAGGATGGTCCACTAGTCTCCGGACACCGTCTGGGGTAAGGATAGCTAGTCCCACCCAACTAGGGTCTGGCACCTAGCAGGCCCGCTGGTGCACCTTAAGACCGAAACACTGGCCGAGCTAAGCATTGGTCATTTCTGACCTCCACGCTTCTCGGCGGACCATCTCAAGCACATCACACAATCAATGTCCTAGGTTTCCTAAATGTTTACTAGAAGCCCTAGAAGTTATATCATCTCCTAGCTAAGTTTCCATTTATGTTGAGCATCTCGCAACGTCCTACATGTTATCTAACATTATACACTACCTTGGGTGAGGAATTCCATGTACCGACCTTGGAATTCCGCCCATGAACATTTTAGGACAGGATGTGTAATCTAAAGAAAAGTAAGCATACTTTACAACATCTACTATATATAGCCACAATATTCATACATAACAACTATACACTACCTTTAGAATTAAGCTCAATAAGAAACAATTTATCTAGCATGGCAAGGTAGCAATGAATTCAATAATGCCTGAGATACTATGCATGGTAAACTAATTCATCATTTCAAAATTTAAAGATTTAATGAGCTAAGGATGGTCATTAAGCTAGCATTCCTACAATCTCATAAATCAATAAATTTACTTACTATGGTTGGTGTTCTTCCTAAGTATCATCATGCCTCTATAGTTTTAACATTCTAACCATGGAAGTTTCCATCTAAAGCTCACCCTTTTCCTCCCCCTAGGCTTGGCCGAGCCTTGAGCAAGGTGAACCTTGCTCGGCCATGCCTCTTAGGGTAGAAAAGGGAAAAAATAATTTAGCTACGACCCAAATTCTTCATCTCCGATATATCTCAAATTCATGTGGACTGATTTAGGCAAGACCTATCCCCTTTCCCCATGATTTGGCAGCCCTAGATTGGAGAAAACGATGAGAAAACAAAATGATCCGGCAAGTATTGATACAAGAATCATGTATATACAACTACAGAAACTCGATTCATAGGAAAATCGCGAGAAAACACGATCCTATCACCACTAAGGGTTCGGCTCCCGACCTCCCCCATTTCTTCAAATCCAACCACTCACCTTGATTGAGGAGGATGGAAGATCGCATGACGACAACATTGAAATTTTTTCCGGCGATGGCGCAAAATCCCAAATTGACCAAAATCCCCCTCCTCCTTGCTTCTTCTCCCCTCTCTCCTAGGCGCTGCCTTGTGCGATTCAAAAATGAGTCGCACGGCACAAGGATGAGGGGTTTTAATCCCTCATCAAACCTTCCTTAATGGCCCTAGACTCTTAATCATGACTCGACTAAACCTGAGCTCGACTTGGGTTCCAACTCTTCCCGCAACACGAGTCCACTTAAACTCGATTAAAGTATAAATTCATAAAAGGAAAGAGTCATTTGCCCAATTTAATTGCATACATCATTAGTCGAGTCAACTTTTCACTCCAGGCGATCCTGAGTCTTGACTCGACTATCTCCGGGTCCGGCACGCTGCACCAAAACAGATTTTTATATTAGGAAATCTTTCCCGGGTCTTACATTATAACTTATGCAATACACTAATTCGAATAGCAAGCGGAAGCAATAAATAAGGCAATTAAACACAACCAAGAAAGCAATGTGCGGAAATAAGTAAATATAGAAATTAAGACACAATCATAATAGGCAATGTAAACACGATCGATTTATTTTGGCCCCAATGCCTACTCCACTACCTAAGCACACCGCTTAGGATTTCCAAACTAGTTATACTAGATTAATTAGTTTCCTTACAAAGAGGAATTTACACATGAGAATCTCCGCTCTCAAACCGAAGGCACTTCCAAACCCGAAAGTATTCCGCCTTCCTACCGAGAGTGCTCTCCCACCTCAACCTAAGGACAACTCAACTAATTCTAGTCAACTACGTTTACACCGGTGGATTTAAGCCTTAACACCAAGGCAACCACCAACTCAATCAACCTAGCACTCTAGGTTTACACACTCAAGAAATACAATGAAATTAACAATAAAATACAACACTAAATGGAGCAATAAATCAAAAAACAAATACTTAGCTCCAAAAGAAATGCCCTAGTCCTCTTGATGCCCCAAGATGATGAATTGATGAAGCTTGAAGGCAAGATCAAGAATGTGTGGATCAAGGCTAGGGTTTCTGCAAGATTGGCTAAATGAAAGCTTAGAACGTGTAAAAGATGTCTCATATAGGCTCAAAAGTACTCATGGCTTGTATTTATAAGCCATGAAGAGAAAGCAAGCAAATAGCCATCCCAACGGGCATTTTTCTGCCCCTTCGCGCCGCCCGGTCGCTGGGTCGGTCGCCGGTCGACCGACAAAGGGACCAGCCCATCGACCGGAGCCCTCTGTGCTTTCTAGGCTCCTTTCGGTCGACTAGCCTATCGACTGGCCGTACAGCACCGATACTCTACCTTTTGCACCTGTACTCTAAATTGAGTTTCAACCGGGTTCTTTCTTCGGTATGGGTTTCGAATTACGAGTTTTGTTCTTTAAGGGTCTTTGCATCTTAATGAGGATTTTATAATTTATCTAGACACCTAAACTTAGACTCTATCTTCCGAATGAATCCGAGCACGTCAACCAACGTCCTTTCGATTTTTTGATTTCTCCGATATTTTCGATCGCGGACGTCGATTGCTAACCGACTTGGAACTTGAAAGTATTTCTTAATGAAAATATTAGTTACATGTTTGTTATCATCAAAACCAAGATTAACACCAAGGTTGAAAACCTTTGGCCAACAATGTTCGAACATAAGATTTTTGGATCGAGAATCTGTCACAATGCATCTATATACAAAAGGATTCACAACAAGATATTTTGTATGGAATTGTCACTGGGAGTCACGTGAAGTCGGGACGTCGAGAAATCCTGTTGTCCATACTCATGGTGAATCTTCTAGTGTCGTTGTTTCTTTTTCCAATCCACCTGATCCTTATATAACAATGATTCTAGATAGTCTTGGTCGTCGATTCCATTTAAATGATAATGTTGAGTCAGTTACTGAGATGTCAGTGCCACCAGATACTATGATAGTTCAAGTCACTGAAGAACAACTTGCGATACAAATTGAATTGCTGAATAAGGAGGCTGTAGAATTTTATGAGATGTTGAAAGCTGCCACTGAACCTTTGTATGATAATTTTCCTAAATATACAAGATTTTTGGCAATGACGCAACTCCTAAACATCAAGTCTGATTGTAATATCAGCGGGGTTGCATTTGATTGGATTACAGGCTTTATCAATGGAATGCTACCTCCAGATAACAAGTTTGAGCCAACTTTTTATCAGCGAGGATCGTCATGACTTGTAGCGTGTTATAACAGTTATTTTGTTAATGGATATAAATTTCACACACTTGAATATTGATCTAAAAAGAAGACTATGAATGTCGAGGTCTGCATCAAAGGGACAACGTATGTTGAATGTGATGTTGACTTTTACGGACTATTGGAAGAAGTCATAGAATTACAATTTTTCAAATGGAAATCAGTTGCCCTTTTTAAATGTCATTGGTTTGATACAAGCGATAGGGGCATGGGAGTTCATCCAAAGTATAAACTTTTCGAGGTCAATTACAAATCGAAATTGGCTTCAATGAGCCATTTATATTAGCATCTCAAGCTGAACAAGTATATAATAAGAAGTATCCATCCTAGCTTATTTATGTTCATCCGGTGTTTCAAATCTTTGAGCCTGTTTCAAGAAACTAGTGTTCTATTGTTAGATGAATGAACAAAACGAAGTGTTTTAAGTTAGTTCACTATTTTCCTTCGCAATTAGACTTTCTTAATGTTTTGCGTAATGTAGTATCATTCCTGAGGATGTCGGCTCTCGATAAAAGATACTTTTCCTGGGGGCCGCGGACCCAGGAAAGATATATTTCCCAGGTGCCGCGGCCCCTCGGAAAAGATATATTTTACGGGGGCCACTCGCTAACCTTCGGTGAAGGTCGGATTTCTTGATGACATTTGGGGGCAGGGAGGCCCTCACTAAAAGGTTTTATTGGGGGCCTTGGCTAGTTTTAATCGGGGTCGCGGCCCCCAGGAAATGTAGTATTTCTTGTAGTGAGCAAAAGTAGATGCTAGAAATATACATTGGCAAGAGTTCTCATATATAAAAGTTCTCAGCTCTAATACAACACATTAGTGTGGGCTGTGAACTGATATCAAACAGAAGTAGTAGGATTGTTGCTGAAATGGATTAAGAAAAAATATAGTAGGGATTGTTATAAAATATTTACAAGCATGTATTGCTAGTTATCAAGAGAATTCCTTGTAACTTGTAAGAAGGCCAACATAATCTGTTCATCTATGAACTTGATCCTCTCGGTGGGTCTACAAGAGCACATGGTAAATAAAGCAGTGGATGCTGCAATGATGAAACCCCTTCCAGTTGAATGAAACTTCAAAGTTTGGGTCCAATGTGCATATGATTAAAGAGGCAAGAGTAAAGCAAGTGGTGTCCCTCTCTGTGTTTGGTAGACCAAAGAAAATTGTTGGCTAGAATGGGCCCTGTTCTTCCTTGTCTCTCTTTTTTTTCCAATCACAGCTTCCCCTCCTAACAAGGGAAGCAGCAAGCCACCTTCATTACAAGAAGGTGAAATGTACTGCTCCATTATAAATTACAGTAAAGCTTTAGATAAAAGAAGCCACGTTAAAATAACACATACGCTGAATTACAGTAAAGCAATTTTATCAGTGTACCAGGATTGACCCTATCAACCTATGCTTTCTAAACCCTCTAAATTCCTCAATGATTCTGTACCATGTCAACTTCTATTTGGAACTCAGTTCCCACTACCACTGAGTAGAAAGGTACATGAAATAGAATGAAAAGAAAACAAAGAATCCACTTAATTACAGTTCATGATTCAGTTAATACACAGTTGAATTAAATAGAAATATTAGCGTGGGCTTTGCTATAGTATCAAAATATTTTGATACTTCATGGTATAAAATCCAACAAACATAATAACATTTGAGTCCACGTATTAATTAGTTACAATATCAAAAATTAATAAACTACATACCTCGAATTCGGACCATAATAAATCTCGATTATGATCCAAGACATGGGTCCATGAACGCCATGGCTCCCAGAAGAAGCTCTTGATAATAGCAGTGATACTACGTGCAACATCGTCCTGCTCGAATCTACAACTCAAGTATAACAACATAAGTAGCAATAATTAATTAACAAGTATAATAAATAAACTTTCATACTTACTTTAGACCGTGCAGCGATATTCGCCGATGCTACTCGGTCGATGATGGTACATAAGCCCCCGATTAGGCCCACGAGGCCTACGACGACTTTGAGCCTCTAGGGCCGATGGTCGTGGTGGTGGAACTCAGACGTTGAAGGTCCTGATGTCTCGGCTGGTGGTGGTGGTGGTGGTGGTTGTGGTCCAGAGCTCTTTGTGAAAAAGAAAGATGGGTCCATGCGGATGTACATTATTTACTGGCAGCTTAACAAGGTAACCGTGAAGAATCAGTACCCGCTACCCAGGATTGATGATTTATTTTATCAGCTTCAGGGAGCTCAATGGTTTTCCAAGATTGACCTGTGGTTAGGGTACCGTCAATTGATGATCCGGGACAGTGACGTTCCTAAGACTGCTATCAGGTTGAGGTATGGGCACTTTGAGTTCCTGATGATGTCCTTCTGGCTGACTAATGTACCAGCAGCATTTATGGATATGATGAATTGAGTGTTCAGGGAATACTTGGATAAATTTGTAATTATGTTTATTGATGACACTGAATTTATTCCAGGAGCGTGGAGGAACATGCTGAGCACTTGAGGGTAGTTCTGGAAACTCTCAGGGAGCACAGATTGTATGCCAAATTCTCCAAGTGCGAGTTTTGGTTGGAGAGTGTAGGGTTTCTTGGCCATGTGGTGTCCAAGGAAGGGGTAAAAGTAGACCCCCCCGCAAAGATAGAAGCGGTCCAAATTTTGAAAAGGTCGACTAATGTCGTTGAGATTCGCAGTTTCCTAGGTTTGCTAGGTTATTACATGTGGAGTATTTCTCAAGGATTGCAGTGTCGTTGACCTGCCTAACTCAGAAGAAGGTCATGTTCGAATGGGATAGTAAGTGTGAGGAGAGCTTTCTGAAGCTGAAGGACCGCTTGACATCGACACCAGTTCTAGCAGTACCCTCGGTCTCGGGAGGATTTGTTGTTTATTATGATGCCTCTCGGGTCAGCTTGGGTTGTGTGCTAATGCAGAATGGCAGGGTGATAGCTTATGACTCCCAGCAATTGAAGGTCAATGAGAAGAATTATCCAACTCATGATTTTGAGCTAGCAGCAGTGGTGTTCGCATTGAAGCTGTGGCGTCACTACCTTTTTGGCAAGGCTTGTGAGATATACACTGATCATAAGAGCCCCCAGTATTTGCTCACCAAGAAGGAGTTCAACCTGAGGCAGAGAAGATGGCTTGAGCTCTTGAAGGACTATGACTACAGAATCATGTACCTTTCGGGGAAGTCTATGGGCAGTCTGGCGCATTTGGCAGTCAGGAGGAGGTCGTTGGCTCAAGATTTGGCCATATGTTTGGATGGTGGGGCAGTCTTGTCGGTATCAGCTTCTGGTGCGCTTGTGCTCTATGTGCGCTTCTGGTCGTTGGTTGACATGTTATGAGTAGTACAGGAGAAGGATGCTTTATGTGCGCTCACTAAGGATCTGGCCAGGAGGGGAGATGCCGATAATGGGTTCGGTGTTGACTCGGAGGGCGTCATGAGGTTTAAGAACCAAATAGTGGTGCCAGATATGGCCGAGGTTCACAGGCAAGTTCTAAAGATGGCTCATCGATCCACATATACTATGCATCCGGGAGCTACAAAGATGTACCAATATCTAAGGTAGAATTATTGGTGGAAATGCATGAAAAGTGAGGTGGCCGATTTTGTGTTTAAGTGTCTGGTGTGTCAGCACATGAATGCTGAGCATTTGAAGCCGCCAGGGTTACTCCAGAACCTAGAAGTACCAGAGTGGAAATGGGAGAAGATAACCATGGATTTTGTGACGGGGTTGCCAAAGTCTGGGAATGACAATGATTCTGTTTGGGTAGTGGTGGATCGCCTAACCAAGACGTCACATTTTATACCAATCAGGACGACCTTTTCAGCCGAGCAGTATGCGAGGTTGTTTTTGGATCGGATCATCGCTTATAATGGTGTTCCGATTATGATCATCTTGGATCGGGGTACTCAGTTCACAGCTCAACTTTGGCAGTCTTTCCAAGAGGCATTGGACACTCAGGTTTGGTTCAACATTGCATTTCATCCTCAGACAAATGGTATCAGAGCAAGACCTAGTCCTAGGCATGGTGAGGAAGCCTATGTGAGAAAAGGGCTGCCCAGGTGATGGGGTGGAGCCGCTACTAGGCTAGGCCTCACATGCCACCAACTTGGGTGTGATTCTGGGCTATGTGTTAGACTCAAGTTCGGTCTTGACGAGGATGTCAAGACATGAGTGGGGAAGATTGTAATACCCCAGTCTAGTCCCACATAGGGAGTATATTGGATGTGGTGTTGGCTTATAAGGCTTGATGGGTGTGCTACCATCAACTTCAGCTTGAGCATTTTAATTAGATTAATAGGTTGGCCTATGAAGTTGGTGGGTCAGTTATCCCATCAAGTGGGGAATGTAACATCCACTATATTGTTATGGTCATCTATGTTATCATCATTGATAATTTGACAATTGTATTCTTCAACACAATAAATAAAACAAATTATTAGTAAATTTAAATCATTAGAAAAATACAAATATTTTGATAATCATAATACCTATAACTAATTACTTAATATGTTTGAAAATTATCAAAAATGGGAGATGCACCCCATGCAAAACCTTTACATTTTAAAGGAGGAACCATTGAATTCAATGGTGTGTATATTTTGGGTAAAGTGTTTTGAACTGTTTTGAACTACTCAACAAAACTTTCGTAGTTCCCTAATTTTTTATTTCTTTAGAAAGCCGTATCTTTTGCATCTCTGAAAGGTCTAGTATATTATCTCTTTTCATGTTACCCAGGTGGACATTTATGTTGGTTACCATTTATTTTTGGTATGTCCTTAAACTTTGAATATTGCTACAAATTATAAAATATTGTTGTCCATTCATTTATTCTCTTTTATGTTTGCATGTTATATTCAAATTTATGCTGATATTCTTTGTGTTAGGAGTTACTGAATCAGCTATTGAATTTGTTTTATTTCTATTTTATTTTCAGCTTGTTCTTTATTAGGCCCACGAAAAAAATTTCACTTAGAATAATTCACTACATTAAGAGGGAATGAATAATGAAATCAACTGCTACTTACGTGATTCTTCCCAATTGGAAAATTTTTTAATATATGATATCTCCATATTGTGTACAATAAATATTGATTGTTGAGATTTTTTGATACTGTTTGATACCTATGATTGATCATCAAGTTCCAAGTTATTTTTGTTTTGTCCTGAATAATGGATTAATGCCTCTGGACATCCATTTGATAATCGGGTTTATGGTTTTGGATGTCAAGAGAATATTAAATGCATTATGGGGAGTTCTAGCTCAGTAGATTCTAGTACATCAAGTTATGGGCATAGTCAAACAAATGATGAGTGGAACGCGATGCAAACTGAGATGACATCCATGCGACAGTATATTACTTAATTAGAAGCATCAATGCAATCACAACATTCACAAGTGCAGTCGCAAGTACAAGCATAAATGGAAGTTCAAGTACGGTTGATGTTAACACAACTCGACTTTCGAGTCATATCATATTCCAAATATTTAAATTTATTATTTTTCATTTTATGTATATTTGCCAGCCTAGCAGACTAGTTCATGGTCGAGTCGAGTCGACTCATGGTCCGGAGCGAGCTTGCGAGCTCGGGTAAGTAGAATATAAATTTATAAATTTATAAATTTTTAGGCTTGGATAGTTGAGAGTATTTAATTAATTATTCGTAATTTATCAAAATGAGATTAATTAAATTATTTAAGTCTATCGGGTTAGCGGGTTTTGATTTTGGCTTAAGGTGAATGCGGGTTGTGAATTATGGGTGTAAGGGCTTAGGGTTGAGGAGGGTGTATAAACCCCCCCTCTCATGGCTTGTGGCTCCTATTTTGGAGCCACCTAAAAAGTTGAGAAAGGGAGCTAGCTGCCAACCAAGCTAAGCCGCCAGCCCCCTTTCCCTTTTCTCCTTGGAGTCGCAGCCATCCAGAGCCGAGCCGAGCTGTCAGATTCTTCTTCCTCTTCCTTTCTTCCTTCTTTCTCTTTGGAGCCGAGCCGAGAGGAGCTGAGCCGAGCCGCCTGCTTCCTGTCCCTCTCTTCTTTCCCCTTGGAGCTATTTTTTTAGGTTGAGCCGTCGACCTATTGAAGCCAGATTCGAGGCCGTCGTCCGGGATTTCTTTCCTAATATTTTTCTAAATTAAGGTGAGTGGTTTATCCTCTCTCTTCGGGATTTTAATCGGATTTTTTTAAGTCGTTCGTGACGGCTCGGTATTTATGCCTTGTTCTTGGATTTTCTTTGAGTTCTTGCCATGTTTTCTTGATGTGCAAATCATGATTTATTCTCCCAATTTGGTTTCTTAATTTGTGGATTGCATGCTTATGATTAAATTTGTGATTTTGGGTAGAAATCATGTGGTAGGATTATATTGATAATGACTAATTAAGGGTTCTTGAGATGGGGGTTCTTGATCTTAATGCTTGATTCTTGATTAAGGAATTCTTGTTATATATGTTAGTTTTTATTTAGTAAAAATTATGATATTGTATGCATGATTGTCATGATGACTTGAATCTGTGATGTTAGAAATTTGGGGATTTAATTCTGCAAAATTCGGATTTTATTCCTTGATGTGCTGGAAATTTCAGCTTTCTGAAATTTATATGTTGTTTGTTGAATCTAGGCTGATTTTTGATTTCTCTGTTATTATGTGCTTAGATCTCTGAACATAGTCATGTAACCTATCGTTTCGACTAGAAAACATAGTTTGAAAACATATGACACACTTTGAAGAGTAGATTTAGGGTATACACAGCACTTCTGGGTAGAACAAAACCCTAATTGAGATGATCTAGATTTTAATTGTATAATTAAAATTGGGTCTAAGGGTGAGCATAATCTGTTATGAACCAACTTACAAGGTATTCATGAAATAAAAGCACACGGGTTCATGACGTTGCAGGTCTAAGGGGTAAGGGTTGGGTTTGAAGTGTTGAGACGCTTCATAGTGAGGACACCCTTAGGACACCGTAGGAGAATCTTGACTTAGGTATTGATGCGCCATATCCTTGGGAATGGCGGAGCGGCTCATTTAGGAGCCGGGTTACGGGCTATGCCCATGTGGTTAGATGTAAATTCTCAAGCTGCAGGATAAGTTCGGAGGGCCCCCGATTATCCTGATATGTGCGCGGTTACCTTTAATCATGGTAGGGATTCGACCCGATGCACCTCTTGATGGTGATGTTGCCTTTGGGCATGGTAGGGATTCGACCCGATGCACCACTTGACGATGATGTTGCCTCTAGGTATGGTAGGGATTCGACCCGATGCATCTCATTGATGGTGATGTTGCCTTTGGGCATGGTAGGGCTTTGACCCGATGCACCTCTGTGATGGTGATGTTGCCTTTGGGCATGGTAGGGCTCAACCTGATGCACATTTTTAGGTGATATTGCCTTTGGGCATGGTAGGGCTTCGGCCTGATGCATCTCTTTGAAGAACTAGATGCCGTGGGCATGGGTGGCCTGTTGGCCTGGTAGCTAGTCACACCTTTGTGACATTGCCTCTATAGAGATAGACATATTCTTGTTATCTTTGTGATGTTGATTTGTGATGGTTGGTAAAATTGCTCACTGAGTTCTTTGAACTCACCAGTTATCATTAAACTCACCAGTTATCATTGTTTTATTTTGTTTTGCAGAGCCTGACTGGTGAGGTGGGCTGGAGCACTTGGCGCAGCTGGAGGGCAGAGTATCCACGTGATCTCATAGCAGTCCTAGTTAGCGATCGTAGTCGAGTTTGTAGTTGGTTGTCATGCACTTTTATTTTGGTATTTGAAGTTGTAGTCCTATGAGGACATTCACGTTTTATTCAGTTTTATTTATTAAAAGAACTGTTGCTCTTCGATTTATTTCTGCACTTGAGATATGTATTTAAAACCTTGTTGTTTTGAAATGAAAATCTGTTTTGGTTCTTTTATTATTAAAAGTTGTTATTTACTTGTTGTTTATGATGTTGGCATGTGCATGTGTTAGACTTCAGGGTATAAGCACGTATACTTTGGCCGATCACGTGACCCTGAGTTGGGGCATGACAAGTCAACTCTTTACAATCAATAGATTCCCCTTCAGCTTCCACTGCACCTCCACCTCCACCTCCACCATTTGGGTTATGATTTTCATATTGGTTGTTAATTTTTTTATGAAAATTTAACTTTTGTTGGAGAAAATTTGACTTTAGTAAGATTCGTATTTGTTTGATACACCATATACATGATTGTAAAGGGTTGGTATTAGTTATTTTGGTTTTGGAAATGATAATATTATTTGGTTTTGGTTATGAAAATTTGAGTTTAATTTTCTTGACTGGTTGAAGAATTTTGATATTGTTGTTCAAGTACCTACAATAGAAGAGGAGGGCTGAATAGTATTGGATTAATTTTACGTTCAATTCGATTTCGTTTAATTCAATCCCAAATGCAATCGAAACTAAGTGCTACTAAATGAGATGCTTTGACAAGTATGATGTCACACCCCAAATCCTTATATGATCGGCCAGAGTACTACACATACTCTGAAGCCTAACCCAATCAGCAACTAAAAGAAAACACATCTTGGAAAGTTTATGAAACTCAATGCATTGCGGAAAACATAAACATAGTGTGGTATGAAAGTCAACCCAAATAATTAATAATATCAAATATTCCAAAGTGCTTTCTAAGAACAATTAACATGAATATTATTCTCAATATCAATGTGCGATAAAAATACTAAACTCAAACCAACACGACTAAAAAAATATATAAAAGGACTCCAAACTAGGGTAACACCCCCACGACCACGTCGTGTCACAAAATGTGTTGTTTCTGCCACCACCAACTGCGCTACTGCAATCTAGTACCTATTTGATCACGTCTAGGTGCTAAAAATATATAGTATATAAAGAGTAAGTCCAACTAAGACTTAGTGAGTGACTTAGTCCTCTTCAACCATATCCAATAATTAAAAAACCAACAGGTAAGTGATTTATAGATAAGCATATATCATGCGCATAAATAAATATGCATAATCACCATTCACATGAGATCTAAATATCATCAAGCGTAACAATCAATTCACAATCATAATGAGCATATTCAAATGTACAATGAAAATATTAACATGATGTAAATATTCAACCATCCAAACAAGCCACCCGAGTCGATCGTCAGTGTGGCGGTGTTAACGAGCTTTCCAGTCCAAGGACCCATCGGTCCAATATCCAAGGACCCGTCGGTCCAATAATCCAGGGACCCGTCGGTCTTACGAGTCAGGTGCTGATCACTGCTCTGTCTCGGCGTACTTTTCGCTCATGCCACACCGATCGGTCGTTAGTGTGGCGGTTGATAAGCTTCCCAGTCCACAATCGCAAACACACTCAGGCCTCATTAAACCAATGTCCACATACGGTAAAAGAAAGTAAAAGAAAGTATAAATCTACCAACTATTTTATATAGAATTAAAAGAAAGTAAACATAACATCTTCATGCCTCATTAAACCCCCAAGGACCCTCAATGTCCACATACGGTGCATGTAAAAGATTTATCCCATCTTACAAGTAGTAAAATCAATTCATATTAAAGAATCCTCATGTGGTTTATTTGGTGCAAGTAAAAGATTTATCCAATCTTACAAGTAGTAAAATCAATTCATATTAAAGAATCCTCTGGTTTATTTACAACAGTACTTGTGCAGGAAAAATAACTCATGTTAAGGAACTTTCATGATATTTAATTTCAGCGTACAATAGATAATTCTAGTATGAAAATATAATTTCAGCCTACAATGAATAATTCCCGTATGAAAATATAATTTGAGCCTACAATAAATAATTCTAGTGTGAGAATATAATTTTCAACGTGTATACTCATATTTCCAGCATGTATAAAAGTCATCCCAGCTATACCAATCTTAGGTGTATCCATAACATATTGATGATTTATTATTCACAACATAATATCCACAACAATGATGTTCTATAAGTAGCAACAATTTCATATTCACCATAGGGAGTTAATTCCAACCCTACCTTAAGATATTTGAATTGATAAAACTCTATGCTCTCGTATTCAAATATTCGCGCTTCTTAGGTTAGTAGTCAACCATAGAAATAATTAAATTAGTCAACTTCATATCGTGTAGAACCACTGCATAATTTAAAAATTCCATCATCCTAAGTTGGATTATGAATCATAAATTGAGGGCACATGGATTTATTAAATAAAATAAACTAGTACATTGAGTCACACATAATATCTTGAGAACTTATCAACACAGGAACTTTTCAATTCACTAAAACTTTAAGTAATGATTGCATCGTATTTCCAGTTACAACTACAGTACTACAAGCATATAGATCAAATATTCTCAACTATGTCTAAACCAAATAAAATCACCATCAATGCAACATCACTTGCACATCCAACATAAAAAAGAAATTGAAGACCAACACATTGAGATTATACTGACGAGACAACCCACAGTGAACGCTGTGAAGCATCCAAACCTTTGATTTCAAAGAATTGTTTCCAAGAAAGCATTCTTTTAATAATAATTCAAGACAATGAGTTATTACACCTCACCTATCAGGTACCAATTTATTGGATTTAGGATTACTGAGTTTAGAGAGGGCAACGGGCCGTTCTCGGGCTGGCCCAGCCACCTCCAGGCCGTGCCTGGCACGGCCCGAACACTTGGTAGCCAAGCCCAGCCCGACCTCGAGCCCGCTCAGCTAGGCTCGGGCCAGCCCAAAAATTAATTATTTAATTTAATTTTTAAAATTTTAAAATTTAAATTGTTAAAGGTTTAAAATTTAATTTTAAAAATTAATGATTACGGGTTAATTTTGAACTTGGACTTCTAATTTTATTAATCATTGTACTAAATTTTATTATATATTTTTTAACACATTTTATATATATAATGCAGTACAAATTAATAAAAATATTTTTAAAAAAATTAAATTATAATTGAATTTTTATTTATCTTTAATACAAAAATATTCATTCAATGATAAAATAATTTTTTTTAATATTATAATAGACCGCACCTTAAAAGGTTGCCTAAACTTATACTCCCCAATGATTAACTATTAAATGATCAAGTCTACGTAGTTCTTTTTACATTTTTAATCACCCGTAGTCCCGGTGATTTAACTTGTACTTGGACCAACAACACCAGCTTCACTTGTTTGAGCTTCCTCCTCTCCCGATGATGAAGTGTCGTGTCCTCCCTTATCTTGTAATCTATCTTCAGCATCTAACCAGTCTTTTAAACAAATGTACATTTCAATCGTTTCTTCACTCATTCGGCTTTTTTTTTCGTCGAGAATTCTATTTTCTGCACTAAAACAAGACTCGGAAGCTACTGTAGACACATGAACAGTTAGTATATCACATGCCACGATGGAAATAAGAGGATACGTATTTTCTTATTTTTTCCACCATGCTAAAATTTTATTTTCATTTATTTCTTCAGAATGATTATGATCTAGAATAAATAATAATTTATTAAAATTAGTAGATTTAGTTTTTTTTAGTCTACGATAATGTTGCAAATTAATACTATTTCCACCATATTCTCTTAATCTAGAAGAAGATGTTGTCTTATTTATAATTGTATCACCAAATTTTGAAGCGTAATATACAAATATAAAATTCAATAAATTCAAAATTTTAATTTTTTTTTCTTCAACATTATCTAATTCTATATTGTTATAATAATCATCTAACAACATATTTAAACCATCAATTTTCATTCTAGGATCTAAACATATTGCTAAACAAAATAAAGTAGGTATATCTGACCAATACTTTTTAAATTTAGATTTCATTAAAAAATAATTTGTGCAAATAAAAGATGATGTCTATATGAAGAAAATACTTCACTAATACAAACTATATGTGAAAGAGTTAAATTACATGTAGGATAATAAACACCAAAAAATTGTTCGGTAGATTTATTAAAAAGTTCTAAAATTGGAGTAGTATGTCCAACAACTAACCAATCATTATTATTAATTGGATCACCAGGCATATTTTGATTGTAAAATTAACATTATAAGGATATCTTGATATCTTATAGTAGACATAAGCATATGATATGTTGAATTCCATCTAGTAATAACATCACCATTAAATTTTTTAAATGGTTTATTAAAATATTGACATAATTTTTTAAAGTATTGTGTTATTGCTTTTGAAGAACACATATATCTAATAACATCTCTTATTTTTTCTACATGTATATTTACTTGTTTCAAACCATCTTGTACACATAAATTAAGAACATGACAAACACAACGAACATGAAATAATTCACCATCTAATACTGGTTTAAATAACTGTATAAGGGGAGGAATAACAGCATTATTATTACTAGCATTATCAAAACTAATCGAAGAATTTTTATCATTTATATTATAGAAAGATGTGACAAATCTAATAGCAGAAAAAATGGCAACATGAGTGTGTGGATATTCAAAAACTTTAAAACTAATTATTTTTTTTTGCAAAATAAAATTCTCATCAATCCAATGTGCCGTAACACAAATGTAAGAATTAGTAGTATGTTGACTAAACCAAACATCAGATGTTAAAGAAAATTTTGATTTATTATTTTCAAAACTAGTCATTATATTTTCTCTATATATAACAAATAATTTTAAAACATCACTTTTTATTGTATTTCGAGTAATTTTTTTATATTTTGGTTGTAAAATATTTTGAATCCAACTAGACAATCTTGGTTGATCAATAAAACTAAAAGAAGATTCACTTTGAACAATTAATTTTGCAAGTTCTCGACGTTGAAAATCATGATCATACGAAAAAGCTGTTAAACCATAAGAAAATAAATTAAGAATTTGTTGAGCTTGTGCAACCTTAGTGTCATGACCTTTTGCATGACGTAATAAATGACCAGTTCCTCCGGTTGTTGAAGTCGAAAGAATTTTTTGACATTTTTTGCACCGGGATGTTGTTATGGTGCCATCAGGTTCAATAATTTTCTCAAAATATTCCGAAACCATACTTTTTTTCCTACCTGATGGACATAAATTAATAGATGGACTTATCTCTATGTTTTGATTTTGTTGAGTGATAGGAGTGGTAGGAGTAGCAGGAGACATTTCTTCTAACATATTTGATCCAATTTGTGGAGTATAACCTGGAAAATCTTTATCCGCCATTAGTAGAAATTAAAAATATAAAAAATATAAATATTATACTAATCAATGAAATAAATTGAAGAGATTAAAAAAAATTAACAACAATCTTGAATCCTTGTCTTCTCGATGAGCTTAAAATATTGTTGAGAGTGATTGTAAATGAACTTAGATTGTTGACAGTAAGAGTGTAAGAGAGTTGAAAGTTAATGATTGAGAGAAAAAGATTTAAGAATTGAGAGAAAGTGTTGAAAATGAAGATAGAAGAAATGAAGAAGGAGAGAGTTATGGGCCAGCACGGTGCGCGGGCCGTGCCTAGCACGGCCCGCGTGCCCAGAAGGCGAGCCCAGCTCGTCTTATGGGCACAACCGTGCGGGGCCGGGCTCGGGCCACCCATGGGCTAGCCCAGCCCGTTGCCACCTCTACATGCATCCGTTGATTTTTTTTTTTTACCATCATACTTAGTAACCCTAAATCCAATAGGTTGGTACCTCATGTCCATGTCAAAATTCCCAAAAGTAAAAATCCCATCACAATTCATTTCTTTGTAAGGTCAGCTTGAAAAAAAAAAAAAAACCAAATCCCGTACATCATAAACTCTGCTGCCATAACTCGTGGCATCATCGTAGCATCATCGTATACTCTTTGAAATGTCCACAGTGAGGTACATCTCCTTCTCTTCTCACATGATCAAGACAAACTCAGATTCTAAATCGAGGAGACGACAGAAGATGGATAAAATTTCTACTGTTGTTGTCGATGAAAACAACACAAATCAAATCACGAAAGAACAATAAGGAGATGAGTAAGAATTCTATAAAATCAGTTTACCTGCTCTAAGAAATTGCCTAAAGAGGGACAAATCCCAATAGATCTAGGGCCACTCTCAAGCAGTTTATAGGAGGAAGGGCAGTTGTTTGAATCAAGAATAAGAAAGGAGGAGAATTAAACCACTCAACGGTTTGAGAGAACAAGGAGGAAGGAGTGCAAGGTTCCTTGATGATCAACTCCAGCGGACTCAAAAAACCCGGCCCTGACTTGAGCCTTTCTCCTATAGTCGACGCCGCCCTCTTGATACCTCAGGTGCTGTGCGGCGCCCTTGCCGTACAACCCTGGTATTTATAGATTTTGAGTTTAATGGATACCCCGAATTACTATTTTATCCCTCACTTATAATCCGACTAGTAAAACTCGCTATAAATCCATTTTAAATCCGATTCGAGTTCCGATCCAACCGTTGAACTCGTCTCGAGGTCTACTCTCACCATGACATGTCAAATTATAGAAATAATATATATATAATTTCTCTAAATTTATCCTAAGTTAAAACTTAACGAATTTTACCCTGAAAATTTCGCTAACTCGCTTAATTTCATTCCGCGCTTCCTTGCTATAACACCAAAATAATTATAATCAAATTTTTGTTTATAACAATCTTCCATCTTAAAAAAAAAACGTCCTCAAATTTTGGGATAAACTATAGGCTCATCAACCCATGGAACTCGAATGAGCATTAGCTATGCATATTGTGCGCCACCTAACCTCTGCCATAATTTTTTTCTAAATCTTTGGACATCATCTCAGTCCACCTTTTTCACCCAAGGTTCTTGTTAAACCTAAACACGCTGACCTGATACACATAATCACAATAGATAAAACTTACAAACACACTGTCACGACTACTCGAGCGACCGAGGAAACGTCGAGCAGCAATAATGAGATTGACGTGGCAGTGCCACGTAATATTGGGAGACGGGTGCGGAGAAGGCGACAACATTTTAATGATTTTGTAATGTAATTACATATGAGATAGCAAGTATAAATAGAGAAGGAGATTAATAAAGCGGGATATACAATGTTGCTTAGTCATTCTCCACTCAATCTCTCTCTGTTCTCCTTCTCTATCTCTCTCTTACTCTCTCTCTAGTCTGTTATGCCCGAACGATCACTGGTATCATCTTCTTCCTTCGCGATCCAGATCTGAGTCATCGACGAGAATGGATATGAGTCTTTGGCCGTCGCGTTCAATTCATCATCGTCGGGGTTGTACGACAGGTGTGTAGAGTCCTGACATTTGGTGCTTTCATTGAGATACGGTTGTTTTCTCTAAGCTTGATCTTTTAGCAAGCTATCATCAGATACGAGTGCATGCTGATGACATTCCGAAGATGGCATTTCGAACGCACGAAGGCCACTATGAGTGTTTGGTGATGCCGTTCGGCCTCACCAATGCTTCGTCGGCATTCCAGGCTACCATGAATGGTATATTTCGACCATTCCTTCGTAAATTCCTGCTTGTTTTCTTTGACGATATGCCGGTGTATAGTCGTAATTTGGCTGAGCATACTGAACACCTACGAAAAGTACTTGAAACCCTACGAGACAACCAGTTGGTCGCTAAACGATCAAAATGCTCGTTCGGATGTACTACAGTCGAGTACCTAGGTCACTTGATTTCATCAAAAGGACTGCGTGTTGACTCGACAAAGATTAAAGATATGCGAGCATGGCCGTCACCCAAGACTGTCAAAGGTCTATGAGGTTTTCTGGGCCTCAACGGTTACTATCGCTGATTCATTCGCGGATTTGCCCAAAAAGCAGCACCTTTGACCGATCTTCTGAAGAAGGATGCATTCTGTTGGACAAGGGAGGTGCAGGATTCTTTCGAGACCTTAAAGGAGGCATTGAGCAGTGCGCTAGTGTTAGCACTTCCTGATTTTAATAAAATGTTTGTAGTGGAGACCGATGCTTCAGGAGTGGGAATTGGTGCCATCTTGGCAGAAGAACGACGACCAGTGACTTACTTCAGTTGAAACTCTCAAGCCGCATGCAGGCAGCACTAGTGTACCAAAGGGAAATGTTCGGTATTACTCAGGCGGTGAAGAAATGGCATCAGTATCTGTTAGGCCAAAAATTGCTTATCATTTTTGATCAGTGCTCCTTATGGGAATTGAAGAGCCAGGTGATTCAAGCACCTGAGCAACAGAAATGGCTCGTGAAACTGTTGGGATACGACTTTGACATCCAGTATAGGTCGGGGCGCTTAAATACAGCCGTCGATGCAATGTCCAGGGAACCAATGGAGTCGATGATTGTTCTGTCGCAACTTGTTTGTGGTATCTTAGAGGAAGTTAAAAGGCTAAACCGTGAACATGAAGAGCTTCAGCTGCTACACAAGAAGATGGTGGAACTCGGAAAGGAAGGCTATGAAATACGAGATGGTATTCTTCTTCTCCGTGGCAAAATTTTCATTCCCGACGATCGCACCTTGAAATTAATACTCTTGCGAGAGTTCCACTACTCACTGACGGGAGGACATGCTGGCATGCATCGAACTTATTGGTGATTGGTGGACAACTTCTATTGGTGAGCGATGCGAAAGGATGTCAACCATTACGTCGAATGTTTTCAAGTTTGCCAAAGAATGAAGACCGTACAGTTGTCACCGGCAGGACTATTACAACCTTTGTCCATCCCGGAGGAAGTTTTTCAAGATCTCAGCATGGACTTCATCACCGGACTTCACCCTTCAAATGGAAAGACGGCGATCTTAGTGGTGGTGGACAGGCTCATCAAGTACGCGCATTTCTTTTCGCTGCTGCGTCATTATTCCACTGAGAAGGTCGCTGCAATATTTCTTGATGGAGTAGTTAAACTCCATGGCATGCTGCGGTTCATTATAAGTGACTGTGATAGTCACTTCTTGAGCCAAATGTGGAAGGAATTGTTCTGCCTGCAAGGAACAGAGTTGGGTTTCAGTTCCTCATACCATCCGCAGACTGATGGGCAAACAGAGGCAATGAACAGGTGCCTAAAAATGTATATGCATTGTTTCATGTCAGAAGAGCCGGCAAAGTGGGAGAGCTTTCTCACTTGGGCCGGGTATTGGTACAACACTTTGTACCAGATGTCGGCGGGGATGACACCATTTAAAGCATTATATGGGCGTGATCCTCTACGACTGCTCAAATATAGTGGAGGGGCGCACGACTCAATTGTCAATCAGAATTTGGCATCAAGAGACCAGATCTTGAAACAGTTAAAGGAAAGCCTGTCCAAGGCTCAAGAACGCATGAAGGCACAAGCAGATCGAAAACGAAGGGAGGTGGAGTTTAAGGTTGGCGATTGGATTTTTGTGAAGCTGAAGCCATACCGTCAGCTTTCGCTAGGCTCCAACGACACCAGAAACTAAGTCCTCAATATTTTGGACCTTTTCGTATCATTCAGAAGGTCGGTCGGGTCGCTTACAAACTCAGCTTACAGTCTTCGAAAATACATTCGGTGATCCATATCTCAGTGCTCAAGTTATGTAGAGGTCGGCCAGATGTGCAGGTGACACCGTTGTCGTTAATGTATATTAACGACGTACCAAGCCGAGGGATGCAGGTTACTCATGAAGATAACCTCAAGGACGAGGTTCTGATTGACCCGGGGATTTATGTCACGACTACTCAAGCGACCAAGGAAATGTCGGGCAACGATAATGAGATTGACGTCGAAAATGACGTGGCAGTGTGACGTAATATTGGGAGACGGGTGCGGAGAAGGCCACAACATTTTAATGATTTTGTAATGTAATTACATATGAGATAGCAAGTATAAATAGAAAAGGAGATTAATAAAGCGGGATATACAACGTTGCTTAGTCATTCTCCACTCAATCTCTCTTTGTTCTCCCTCTCTATCTCTCTCTTACTCTCTCTCTCTAGTCTGTTATGCCCGAATGATCGCTGGTATCATCTTCTTCCTTCACGATCCAGATATGAGTCGTCAACGATATTGGATCTGAGACTTTGGCCGTCGCGTTCAATTCATCATCGCCGGGGTTGTATGAGAGGTGTGTAGAGTCCTGACACACACTCACCAGCATCCAACTCAGGTGGGTGCGGGCTCCCATCAACAACTCGATACACTCAAGAGCACAAACAACACAACTTTTATTCCGGCCCCAAGATACCTGACCACACTCACCCACTACCCTCGGTAACCAAACAAATCATGAGGTTGAAAATTTTCAACACGCCAAATATATATACTTTTCAACATGCCAAATATATTTGCATTTTCTAGACAGTTTAATTTATGTCCTCAAAGATCCTTTCCTTACCACCACATAACGTAGGATTTTCGACCATTGACTCGGCCAAAACAACCATACCTACTCCCCATACACATAACTTAACTCGACTATGCTGAACAAATGGATAGAGAATTTTAAAAAATTTCATGACATTGAAATGCAGAAATAGTCCTAGCAAAGCATAAATTCCTCTCAGTAAATTAAGTGAAAAAGAGGTTCACCATAAAGAGCAGTAAACTAGTTTTCTGTGGGGCTTGATCCTCATACTATCTGCAATTAGCTATAAAGATTTCATGGCTTCATACAAATCACCTAAATATACCCGCTCTGTTCTATCCAATGACTCTTTTTCAATAATATAAATCTCTATCAACAAAACACTACGTCCATCACAGTAAAATGTAGTATTACCAACATCCATGCAATTCATAGGTACGAGTGAAGATTGATGAGATTCATTACAATCAAACACTTCAAATACAACATGTGTTAAAGAAGAGTATAATATACCCATCGAATTTCCACCTAGATGATGTACTAGCAAAGCAACAAAACAAATAGTTCAAAAACAAGAATATACGGGAATCTCTCAAGGGAGGAAAATCTCAATAACAACAACTGCATTTAAATACAGTAGACCAAATTTGTAGGTAGTTGATCTAGGTATCTTTAAAAGCTAAAAGGGACCAAAATGAGCAAATGAAATATACTAAGAAGGCTCCAATCTCGCTCTTTTGGGTAGACATAATGGTATCCCACACCATTAAGCAATCATCCATAACTGGTCCAATCACAATTCACATTATTTTGTTTTTGTATTTAGAGGATCTTACATATTTCATATATTTATATAAAATAAGTTTAACTAGAAGTTATGGTTATGATTTTGACTATTTCTATCTAAGCAACTCATAAATGATGCATAGTTTGAAAATAAATAAAGATAATGCAATTGATAAACATGTTGACCAACCAAATAAGCAACTTCTTCTACTGTAAAGTTCAGAGTAAGTTCAATAACCTATAAAGACCAAATTCCTAATGCCAGATTGATTTACCACTTTGTTCGGCGATTTTTTTTTTAGCTTTTGCAAATTTCTTTGGTGAACAGCCTCACCTACTTTGAAAAAGTAGCTTTATTAGGTTAAAAGAACCATTAGCATGCATTTATCAAACACCATATTTTACGCAAAGTGATTTCAACTACAAGATGACTTTGGCAAAGAACTCCCCAAATGAAGACTAATGAACAAGTGTCAAAGAATTTTAATTGGAAATGACTTTCAATGGTGGTTCCTTTACGGGTGTAGAACTTTGAAAGTTTATCCAAGCAAAAGTCCTAGTGTCAATTGATTGAACTCTCAACTACCTTATTGCTTATTAGTTTATTTATTCTTGCTTAGTAATAAACGTGAACATTATACTATTAGTTTAGTCACAACCAAATCGAAATATCAACAACATAAATTACTCCTCAAAAACTTGTTCTCGGAGTAAACTTGCCTACAAATCTTTTGATACTTGTGCCAAGAGACTGAATATCCTATCAGGAAAATTCCTACATTCTTAAATAGAAATCTAATGCATACTACTTTAATTAGCAAGAAAGAAAAGATTAGTAGGGAAGCCACGCATTATCATATTCATCTCACAAATAATTAACTAGTGAAAATGTCACACTATCAATCAATTAACTATAGGATACTCACAACTATGGTTAAAAATTTATGGCCCTAGCCCTCCTAGGGTTGCCTTACACCATTCCACACATCCACCATCTACTCGGAAATTTCAGCCCAACATTTCATAACCCAAGCTGAAAATTTGCAGGAACTCCGTACCCCTTTCTAACTAGAAGTTCCAACATACAATAAGCTTTCTCAACATGGCGAAATATCAATCATAATTAGCATCACGAACTAGCTACCACAATGCCTATTTCAGCTTAGATTTGCACTACAATAACTCGTAAAATTACAACTATTTTGGGTAAGCTCCATTGATCCTTTACCCCAATTTAGTAAAGCAAAATATCTACTAATACCGAAGGTATTTAATTTTTTTTTTTCCAACATCATAAGGATTTCCCCAACTCAATTCAGCCCTAAGGTATTAGGGCAGCCCTAGAGTTTGCTTTATTTCTCCCGAACCTTCCAAGACTTCCCTCTCCTACTAGGATATTCTAGAATCAAAGAAACATTGACTTGAACAAGAAATCGGGGAAAAAAAATATCAGGAACACCTCCCCTAGAGTATTCGGCCAAAACAAGGGAAATAAATCAAGGCTTGGGTTCAAAATCCACTCACCTTTACATAAAACCCTAGAGTAAGAGAACTCCGGTGAGTATGCGCGACGGTGACTCCCGGGACAATTCTCCTAGATCAAGTCTCAAGTTGAACAACCCTAGGTCCTGCTCAATCTCCTCCTGGACCGGCACCCCCATGACCACAGCACCCGGCCTCGGCCTATGAAAATGCTCCCACTACCACTCAACATTGCTTTGATATTTGCCTTCGTAGGACACAAGGAAAACATAAAGGTAAACAAATTAAGTAGTTTAATTTATAGTTATTAAATGAACATACATACCATCGCTGGTGCACAGGTTCAGCCGTCGATCTCTTGACATTGTCGTACCTGCTCTGAAACCACATTGTAACACCCCAAATCTTGGTGTGGCGGCTAGAGTACTGTTTCTGCTGCCACAAGCTGCGCTACTGCAATCTAGTACCTATTTGATCACGTCCAGGTGTTGAAAAGATATAGCATATAAAGAGTAAGTCCAACTAGGACTTAGTGAGTGGCTTAGTCCTCTTCAACCATGTCCAATAATTCAAAAACCAACAGGTAAGTGATTTATAGATAAGCATATATCATCCGCAGAAATAAATATGCATAATCACCATTCATATAAGATGTAAATATCATCAAGTGTAACCATCCATTCACAACCATAATGAGCATATTCAAATGTATAATGAAAATATAAACATGATCTAAATATCCAACCATCCAAACAAGCCACCCGAGTCAGTCGTTAGTGTGGCGGTGCTGACGAGCTTCTCGGTCCAGGGACCCATTGGTCCAATATCTAGGGACTCATCGATCCAATAATCCAGGGACCCGTCGGTCCTACGAGTCAGTCCAAATATTATTAATTATTTGGGTTGACTTTCATACCTCACTCTAATTTTGTTTTCCGCAATGCATTGAGTTTCATAAACTATCCAAGATGTGTTTCTTTTAGTTGTTAGTTGGGTAAAGCTTCGGGGTACATGTAGTAATCTGGCCGATCACACCAAAATTTGGACTGTGACATATGAATAGCAAGTAGTAGCAATCAAACAAGGCAATACAAACACAAATAATTATAGTGGTTCGGCCAACCGCCTACTCCACTACCTTGGCTCGACACCAACGATTTCTAACAAACTCCTTTATAGATAATGTGTTTCTCTTTGAATACAATCGATGGCTCGATTCTCAACCCTTTGAGAATGCCTCAAACCTATTCACCTAGGCAAAATACAAGTCTACAAAGGAAGCCCTAAGGTGTTTAAAATATCCCACACTTAGGATTCTATCATTCCAAAGCTCAAAAGGTGTTTTCATAATTTTAGGTCTTAATAAAACACGATTAAGAACATAACAATAAGTATTTATAGCTTCGGCCCAAAAATACTTAGGCAAATTATTTTTACAATGCATGGTCCTAGCCATTTTTTGTAGCATTCTATTCTTCTTCTCAACCACCCCATTTTATTGAGGGGTTCTAGGGGAAGAAAAGGTATGCTCAATACCCATTTCACCATAAAATTCGGAAAACTTTTTATTTTTAAATTCACCTCCATTATCACTTCTAATTTTCAAAATTGAAATTCCTTTTTCATTTATAACTCTCCTAGCAAATTTCTTAAAGAAATCAAAAGTTTCATTTTTCTTAGCTAGGAAGAAAATTGATGTAAATCTCAAAAAATTATCAACCAAAACATAGCAATACAACTTACCACCTAGATTAGCAACATCACAAGGACCAAAAAGATCCATATGCACAAGTTCAAGTGCTCTAGATGTGGTGACTTGATTAATGCTATGAAATGAGGACTTAACTTATTTTATCTTGGATATTCCTTTTGTTGTTGAAATGGCCATACTAGAGGGGGAGTGAATAGTGTGTTATCTAAACTTATCGCCTAATTTTAATTTTAATCATTTACTTGATTACTTAGGCAAATTGCAATTTATCGAATAAATGCAGAAGCAATAATAAAATAATTAAACACAAACAAAGACAATAATGCTAACACAATGATGTATAGTGGTTCGGCCCCAATGCCTACTCCACTACCTAAGCACCCCGCTTATGATTTTTAAACTAAATTTTACTAGATTAATCTTGTTTCCCTTACAACGAGGACTTTGACCCGAACAGTCTCGCTCTCAACGTAAGGCACTTCCACACCCAGAAGTCTCCGCCTTCTTACTGAGAGCACTCTTCCACCTCAACCCTAAGGGACAACTCAACTAATCCTAGTAAACTATGTTTACACCGGTGGAATTAAGCCTCAAACACATAGGCAACCACCCAATTTCAAGACCTAACAACCTAAGTCTTCACAAGCTCAAATACAATGAAATAAACAAGAAAATACACAACTTAATGGAGCAATAAATCAAACAACTTATACTTAGCTCCAAACAAAGTTTCCTAGCTTTCTCTTGATGCCTTTGGTGGTGAATCAATGAAGTCAAGGCTTAATCAAGGAGTTGAGAGATCAAAGGTAGGGTTTTCAAGAAGGTGGCTCAATCAAGCTCAATGATCATCAAAACACTATAAAAAAATTGACTTTCACCAACCGATATGTCACCAATGGATTGTATCTATTGGTATTAGTAACACAATTACCAACATATAAGATATCTGTTGGTATTTAATACCGGACCAATTTTAATAATATCTTAATTTAGCCGACCAACCAATTCTAATATATGTGTGCATTGCTATTTCATTTCCCCTCTTTCCCGACCAATTTTTTTTTCGCTCGACTCTCCCTATTTCGCTCCCATTGCCGTCTTGCTGCCCTATTTCTCACATCTTTTGTTGCCCTCATCTGATCGCCCACTACCACCGTCTGCTGCTGCCCCCTTTCGTCTATCGCTAAGTCCTGCCCTCATGTTTGATTGGATTAAGAAGAGGCTAAGCATGGATCCCCTCTCTCAATCTCTCACTCTCTCCGTGCCCCCACCTCCCCCAATCGGTTGTCAGCCATCATCTCCCGCCGATCGGTAAAAGGTAAAGCTACTCACCTATGCGGGGATCGCTGGCATCCTTGTGCTCCTCACCTGCACGGGGATCGCTGACATCCTTGTGCTCCTCACCTGCGCGAGAACCACTTGCATCTAGGCACTGCTCAGGCGAGGCTCCTCTGGGTCGGTCTTCAAGGGGATCCTCGACTACGGCACACCGGTGGCAGTGAAGCGATTCGAGGGGGCGGAGTACATCGAGAAGAAGTTCTAGGCGGAGATCTCAACCATCGCCAGCGTGAAGCACATCAACCTGGTATGCCTCTTTGGGTGCTATCTTGTCCAGTTGTCAATGAGTACATCAAGAAAGTATTCAATTATTTTCCTTGATCTGATCTTTGATTTGAGACCAGAGCTTGAGATGATGAAGGAGAAGTTCTCAAAGCTTTTGCTGGGTGAAGACATGTCGGGAGGAGTCAAAGGAGTTTGCTCTTCTGTAGCATTGTCAAATGCCATCACAAACCTCTATGGTATATGATTTATTCACCGTGCTGCAAAATATTATTTTTTGTTGTTCTTGCACCTTCAAATCAAGATCTCATCTGCAGTTTTGTAAATTTTGTCTTTCTTATTTAATTTGCAGCTACTGTCTTTGGCCACTTCTATAAACTAGAGCCTTTGCCACCCGAGAGGAAGCTCATGTGGAGGTGAGGATGAATTGCCTTCGCTCAGTCTCTGATTACATAGTTGAATTTTTCTTGTAGTTGAATTTGCTACTCAATGTATGGCAATTTGCTATATTCAGCACAAGTCTTCAAATGAAACCCTACTTAAAAAAGAAACAATAACTACTACTTAAGCTTCCTAGGTGAATTTGATTGGATAAAGAACCAAAAAATTTGTTTCTATCACAATAAATATGCTTAATGGTCTTCACTTTAGGATAATAACTAACCTTGTTGTATTCTTATCCTCGATCGGTAGGTTAGCAGCAAAGAAGTATCTTGGCAACAGGATGCTTGGATGCCGTCGGATACAACTTACTATGTGTTCCATTGTATGATACTCTTGGTAAGCAAAGGTTACAAAAGGATCTTTATGTTCACAAGAGATATCTTTTTATTTTATTCTTTTTTCTTGAGAATATAATAATTAAGTACTGATAACTAAATTGAAGTGGAAATATTACTTGTTTTCCTATGGTATGTTTGTGTTTTATGTTGATCACGTGGTGACATTGTAAATAGTTACTATCTTTTCATTTTATGGAATGGCGGTGACAATGGGCTTGACACTTATCTATGGCTAGAGGTAATGCCTTTGTTCCTGCTATGGAGATGACCAAGTGGTTTGATACTAACTAGTAAGTTGCACTCTCCACTTATGCTGATGATCTTGATTTGCACCTATTCCAATTTTCCCGATTTTATTGTTTTTCCAGCCGCTATATTGTCTCCGAATTAGCTCCAAATACAAAGTTCACATATGCTTCTCGGAAAGCTGTCTCTAAGTACAAAGAAGCAAAAGAGGTATGATTCTTGGTGCTATGGTTCCTTTTTCGTGTTTGTGTTAGTAACATGTAATTCTTCAGCTTGAGAGAATCTATCCCATATTATGAGTATCACATACTATCTTTGCATTATATTTCATCTGATGGTTAGTTCTAATTCATTCCTTTCCACCGCAGGAGGAGTGAGAAACTTAAGTATAGCTGCAGATGCTCCTTCCTTGAAATCTACAATGAACAAATTATTGATCTTCTTGATCCCTCGACTAGCAATGTGCTTGTAAGTTCCATTATGCTTTTCCAAAGTTGGTTGTACTGCTTTTTCGTGTTGCATTTCTCGCTAAAATTTTTACAATATCAGCAAGGGTGTTTGTGTTGAAAACCTTATCGATTATGTGGTTGAGAATGCCACCGAGTAGTCGTTCACACACTATTTTTACTTGTATAATAGAGAGTAGATGGGGAAAAGATCTGACGTTAAACATACGCTCTGCGAGACTAAATCTTGTGGATTTAACTAGCTCTGAAAGGTAAAAAGTGATGCCAAATAATTTGTTTCAAAGTGATGGGAGAAGTTTTCCTTATTTATTTCATTTTTGCAAACTTCAAAAGTGGATCAATTTTCCTTGTTTAAGAATCTTCCTTCTGCTGTTGATTTTGCAAAGATAAACTTGAGTAATGGGAGAAGGTTACTTGTTTGTTGTCATAATGGTGAGTAACTTTTGTATTTCTTTATTTTGCTAATCCTTGAACTGTATTCATTGTTTCTGCATTGGCTGAATTCATTGTTTCAATATTGGCTGCAGGAGAAGATATCAGTGTATGTGTGTGCCTCGCTATCTTGATAATCTTGATGGTTCAAGATTACTTGTCGCACTAAGTTTTGATGTTATTTTTCTTCAGATGTAAATTGAGATGGAGAGAATCAGATATCAGAAAATATCAATCAAAAAGACTTGCCTCCCATGAAGGTTCTCATCCAAGCTTACAAGACCGCTATCATAGAAGGGGATGAACAGAATGCGCAAGAAATTCAGGCTCTGATATGTGTTTTGGAGAGTGGAAAAGAAAGCTTGTCTAAGAAACTGACAGAGATAATAAATGAGAAGTTGCTCGTCAAAATGCGCAAGAAATTTAGGCTCTGATTTTCATATTAGATGTTAATTTTGTTATGAAATTTAACTTATGTTAGGGAAGACTTGACTTTTAGTATGGTACGATATGTATTTTTGTACTTATTTGATACACTATATACTTGATTAAAGATGCTTGAGACTGGTGGTTTTGGTTTTGAAAATGACAACATTATTTAGTTTTGGTTATGAAAATATGAGTTTTTGTTTTCTTGAGTGGTTGTATGCATATATGTGTGATGGGATAATTAGAAATTTGATGTGTGATTGGTTTCTTAGGTATTGTATACAGGAAAATATGAATTTTGATTATGGAATTTGATATGGGTATACATGATATTTGGTTATAAAATGTATTACCAATGGATATCCCCGTTGGTATTACCAACGGAAATTCCTATGAATAATATGAATGGCTCTTTTCGTTGGTATCACCAACGGATTACTCCGTTGGTGAAATTCGTTGGTAATACCAACGAAAGTGTATCTGTTGGTATTACCAACAGATATTATTTGTCATTGGTATTACCAACGGATTATAATATTCGTTGGTATTACCAACGAATATAGTAATATCCGTCGATAATACCTATCAGGGCAATACCAACGTATTTATCAATGGACAATCCGTTGGTAATAGTATTACCAATTGATTTTTAACTATTTCCAACAGATTTAGTCCGTTGGTGATTCCCTATTTTTTTTTAGTGAAATATGGCTCAAGGTATGTTAGATGATAGGTGGAAGGCTTGCTAAGGCTTCTATTTATAAGCCATGAGGAGTTGGCATGAAACAGCCAACTCAACGGTTGGAAAACTAGCTGTTTCCTTCGTCCGGTCGTAGGCCGGTCGATCATTGGTCGATCGATCAAGTCACTGCCGAGCGACAGAATGGCTTTTGCCCATTTCGGGGGCTATTCAATCGACTGACCGATCGATCAAAACTGGAAAAATTTGCCCAACTTGCTATTTTTTGCTCATTTTCTGGGTTCAGTCTTCGCTAAGTCTACTTATATAATATTTCTTAACTTTAAAACATAAATGTTTTATAAGGATTACCCCCCATTTTGATTTAATAACAATATCTAAAAAATCAAAATCTAACTTTTGGGGTCTAGTACAAATTTCCGAAAAATGAAATTTTTTTAATCTTTCGGGTCAAGTATGGGTAGGCTAAAGACTTCCAAAAAATCCTTAAAATATCTCGTTCACTAGTTTTTACCCAATGAATAAATACCGGCATTTTTTGTGTCAAGAAAATATCTAGGTCATATCGCCCTCCAAGGAGCTCCCTAGGCTTAGTGAATTCCAGGATCATTTTCTAATTTGCTAGTTTTTCATGTTTTGGGGTTCGGGTTTGGTTTTTTTGGGTTCTTATGCATCATCATGAGGATTTACAACATAAACTAGACACCCTAGACCTAAACTTTAACTTCCCGAAGAATCTCGAGCGTCGACGAGCTTCCTTGTTGATTTCTCCAATTACTCTGATTTTTTCGATCGGAGACGTCATGCGCTAACCGACTTGGAACCTGAAAGATTTTTCAATGAAACATTAGTTCCATGTTTGTTATCATCAAAACCGAGATTAAGACTAAGGTAGAAAACCTTAGGCCAACACCTTTAACTAAGTCATTTTTAGTTATTTTTTGGATGAGGCTCATGCTAGCATGTCCTAGCCTTCTATGCCACAACCAAGAATCATTTTCTATGACAACTAAGCATCTAGCATGAGGATTAGGAAAAACATTTAAGACTAGTGTGTATTGATTTTCTTGCCTATTTCCAATAAATACAATATCATTAGATGGTGCACTTCTAATGATACATTTAGATGCTTCAACAATAACTACATATCCATTATCACATAATTGAGATATGCTAATCAAGTTATGCTTTGACCCATCAACTAATAAAACATTTTTAATGCATGGGTAGGGAAGTATACCTATATCTCCAATTCCAACAATCTTACCTTTGACATTGTCTCCAAAAGTCACATGTCCACCATCCTTACTTGATAGGGTTGCAAATAGATTGATATCACCCGTCATGTTCTTTGAGCAACCGCTATCCATTATCCATGTGCTTCTACTTGCTTGAGGATGGTTCTCTATCTACAAAAGGAGAAGAGACAACTTTAGGTACCCAAATCTTATTGGGTCCTTGATTGTTAGTCATCTTAGGAACCCAAATGAATCTAGCATGGGGGTTTCTCTTAAGTGCACAATCTCTAGCCATATGGCCAAAAATACCACATGAAAAAAAACTTTCATTATATTTTCTTGTGCTATGTGTGTGAGCATGGAAGTGTGCATGAGCATGATTGTTTGTGGTTTTTCTAGCATTTACAACCTTAGGCATGACATTTTGTAAGGTTGTCATTTTCTCATTTAGCATGCATAATTCCTTTCTTAAAGTTAAGCATGCTATCATTCAAGTGCTCTACTTGATCACACAAGAACTTGTTCTCATTTTCTAACTTTTTGTTGTCATTTTCTAAACTTTCTTTAACAATTTCAAAGGCATGCTTTTCTTCCTTAGGGCCATCTACTTATTTCTTAAGGCATTGCATGAAAGTAACAAGTTGTCATTCTCAATTTCTAAAGATTTGTTGCTCTTTTTAAGTTCTTTAAATTTCTTTCTAATGGCATTGAATTCATCATGCATTTGATCAAATACATTTTCTAGTTCTTCTTGTGTAAATGAAAGCTTGCCAAAAGTAAATTTTACCTTGCTGTCATTTGCCATGAGGAAAAGATTTGCCTTCTCACTTTTGGACTCTTTTTCACTTGACGAAGATTCACTCTCATCCTAAAAAGCCATCATTGCCTTCTTCTTCTTCTTCTTGTACTTGTCTTTCTTGTGGGGGTTGGAGGTAGGCCATCTTGACAGGTGGGCAATCATTCTTTAGGTGTCAGGTCTTGTTGCAATTGTAGCAAGTATATCCTCCCTTGCCTCTTCTCATGCCACCCCTCATGAAGTTCATGAACCTTCTTGCCATCATTACCATTTCTTCAAAATTATCCATTTATTCCTCGGATGATGAAGGTTCTTCAAACCGGTGTGATGCTTTTAAAACAATGGTCTTGCTTTTGGGGGCATCTTCCTCCTTGTATTGCTTCATGTGGGTCTCATGGGTCATGAGAGACCCAATAAGCTTGGTAGGCTTCCATGTGCCCAAATCCTTGGCTTCCATGATTACAATCATTTTTGACTCCCAATCGTTTGGAAGGGAACAGAGGAGCTTCCTTACCTTCTCCTCTTCCTTTATGTCTCTACCAAGGTTAGCTAAGCCATTTGTAATATTTTGAAATCTAGCGTACATTACATCAATTGATTCATGCGATAACATTTTAAACATCTCATAATTATGCATGAGTAAGTTTATCGTAGATTCCTTAACTTGTGAAGTGCCTTCATGTGTCATCTCTAGGACATTCCAAAGTTCATAGGCCAACTTACAAGTAGAAATCATATTAAACTCATTAATAGATAGGCCACAATATAGTGCATTGATGGCCCTGACATTTGCATTAAAGAGTCTAATTTCTTCCTGGTTCCACTCCTCCATATTCTTAGTTGGTTGCTTATACTCTATTTGGATCATCCTCCATACATCCATGTCTAGTAATTGAAGGAAGCTATTCATGCGTATCTTCCAATAGGCATAGTTGTTTCCATCGATAGTGGTGGAGTATGAGTAGAGGACCCTTGAGCTAGTTGGATATCGCTAGACATTCTAAAGTGTATGGTAGATGGTAAAATATAATCCTACGATCTTGCTGTGATACAAAATGATGTTCAAATACACACACTAGAAGAGGCAAGTTGAATAGTATTGGGTTAATTTTACATTCAATTCAATTTCTTTTAATTCAATTCCAAATGCAACCAAAACTAAGTGTTACTAAATGAGATGCTTTGACAAGTATGAATAGAAAGTAGTAGCAATCAAACAAGGGAATACAAACACAAATAATTATAGTGGTTCGGCCAACTGCCTACTCCACTACCTTGGCTCCACACAAAGATTTCTAACCAACTCCTTTATAGAAAATGTGTTTTCCTTTGAATACATCCGAGGACTCTCTTCTCAACCCTTTGAGAACGCCTCAAACCTATTCACCTAGGCAAAACACAAGTCTAGAAAGGAAACCCTAAGGTGTTTAACCTAGCACACCTACCACACCTAGCAAGCTAACAATGAGAATCGAGTTTAATAACAAGTAAAACAACAACAAAATGAGTTAAAGATTAAACCACACAAATGAGCTCCTTGAAAAGTCTTCAATGCCTCCAACTCCTCAAGGTCGATCGACCGACCGATCGATTGCCCGAGCATCCGAAGCCTTTTGCTACTTTTGGGCACACTCCGGTCGACCTCTGTTGCGACCGCAAATCTTTCTGTGGATTCCAAGCCAAGTTCGGTCAACCGACTCTACGACCGGACCTGGGAATCAGCCTTTTCTTGCTGATTTTTTTCGGCAAGCTTCGATTCCGAGTTTGGGCTTAGATTACATTAAAAACAAGTTTGGGATATACTCCTAGGGTCATATTACATGATCTTTATATCTAACCCTATATTTTCTATACGATCATCCTCGGAGCCAATTTTGACAAATTTAGATATTTCTTCGAACAAAGTTTGCACGCGTATCGCATAGTCAACATGAACTCAAAACTACGGTCATGTTTGTTATCATCAAAATAGAGATCGAAGCCTAGGAGCAACCTTTGGTCCAATAGATATGTGTGATTTGCTTTCTTGAATGGTTGTATACAGGAAAATATGAGTTTTGGTTATGAAATGTCATATGGGTTGTATATAGATTTTGATTATAAAATGTATTACCAACAGATGTCCCCGTTGGTATTACCAATGGATATCAATTGTGTAATGTCCAAAATCCTAATAATAATATTTTATCCTTATGTAGGGGACCGTGGGCTCGAGTTAGCGCGTATTGGCGTAGAGCTGCGGGATTGAATCCAAGTAAGCATTAAATATAGAAAAAATACAATGAAAAATTTATTTACCTTATTTCTGTGATTTAGCACGCTAACATGATAGAGAGTTCCGAGACGAGTCTATAGGTTCAAGTGAAACTCGAATAGGAGTTAGAACGAATTAAATATGGGTTTTATAAGTCGAGTCGCGTAAGTGGGGGTGTTTTGGTAATTTGGGCCAACCAAGGCCCATAAAATACCCCTTGGGGCGGATGGTGAGAGAGAGAGAAGAGGCGACACCAAGGAGGAGGAGGAGCCGCCGGAGCCGGAATTTTGCGAGTTCGTTGGCGCCGATTGAAGGAGGATCCGCGATCCCTAGCGTCTTCTTCTTTTTCGTTTTCTCCAAAGAGGTGAGTGGATTAGCCTTCTATCCCCCCCTTTTCATCAGCCATGCCGACATCGCTATGTCATGTGTAGTTGGATTAAGGGTTTTCTCATCGTCGTTGTGATTTCGTCGTATCGATTTTTGGGCGATTTGGCCACCACTTCCATTGCTGTTGCCGCCCCTCTTTTCTTCAAATTCTTGATGAATTATTGTGGGTTTCTTGATGGTTGTTGAAGCTTCTAGATGCTTGTTTGATATCTTGAGGGAAGATGTTTTTTGGGGGAGTTTTAGGGTATGCCGCCCCACCCTTTAGGGTTCTTTAGGAACCCTAGGGTGGCCGGACATTACAAGGTTGGATTTTGTGGTTCTAAATATTTTTTCACACCTAGGGGTTTTACTTTAGGGTATGTTGAATTAATTCCAAAGAGTATAAACATTATAGGAATCTATAATTAGGAATTAAGGACCCTAGGAACACCTAGAGACATTAGGACCCTAATTTGACATTCGGAGGGGCCGACCCTAAGGACACCCAAGGGGGCCGAACCCTCCTAGCCCTTAGGTCACTAGGGTGAGGGAGGTAGGGTGGCCCTAGGGTACTCGGCTATAGTCTCCAAGATGGGTTAAAATTGCGTAGGATTGGTTGTGATACCCTATTTTAGGGCTATTTGCATATGCTTTTCGATTTCTTTTCCTATGCTATTGGATGTGTTGTACCTCTTTATTATGAGTTGTGCAGTCCATGTTATATTCATATATTTATGCATGGTTGTGATTTATGACATGAGGAGGTGGAGTTTGAGGTATGTCCTTAACTCATCTTTTTATTTATTATATAGCATATCTTATGCTTTATACTTATAACTGCGTGTGTGATGTGCTTGTGCAATTCTCGGTAGCCTCGTTGGTGAGGGGATGGAATGCCCCAAAGTGACAGCGTTGGCCTTAATACGAAAGTCTGGCTGGTGAGGATAGATCATACCCCAAAGAGGCAATCCTGAGACCCTACCGGTGAGGGGAACGTATGCCCCAAAAAGACAGTTCGTAAGAGCCAGTGTTGGTGAAGGGAGTACATGCCCCAAAGAGATGGCACTGAGCTGGATGGTAGTTTGGAGTCCACATCGTCTGCCTACCTTACGTGGCTACGAGAGACTGACGGGCCTGATGATCATTCATGTGGATGAGACATTGCATTGTGATATTTATCTGTGGTAGATAATGTTATCATGCGCAGGGTAGTTGATAGCATATTATGTTATGTTGTTATTTACTACTTTTATTATGCTTTCTTATTGTTATTGATTGCATGATGATGATGTGGTGGAAACGAGGACTGATCTACTCACTTAGTCCTTGATGGACTTACCCCTCATTTCTGTTATTTTTTTCAGCACATGAGCGAGATCAGAGAGGTACCAGGGTGCAATAGCGCGGCGTGTGGCGGTAGGGCAACGGGTCTTGTGACATGTCATGGTCGAGAGGGATACCTGAGTCATTTTTTTCTTTCTTTGAGTTATTGAGTCATGTAGACCCGGGTAATTGTTTCTGCATTTTTATTACTTTTAGGCATCTTAGATTGTTTATTAAACTTCTTTAATAACTTCAACACTTTTATTTTATTAAGTCTAGGGTTTGGGTTGAAATCAAGCGTCTTTTTTTGTCTTTTTAAAGGTTATAAATATTGTTCATGTTATTTACTATGTTGTGGTTTGAGTTGGGTTAGGCTTCGAGGTACATGGCATACCCTGGCCGGTCATACCAGATTTGGAGTGTGACAATGTGGTATTAGAGCGGGTATGACAATATGATAGTGGTTATCGTATGGGGGCATTGCTAACATGTTCACATATGGTATGTTCTTGTCACGAGATCGATAGCTGAACCTGCGCACCAGCGGCGGTACGTATTTTTGATTAAGTAGTTTGTCCATATGTTAAATTGTTTAGTATTGTCTTTCTTATTAATCGAAATGGAGGCACATGATGATGTCGTGATGAGTGCAAATGAAAGTAACGCCGCTGGCAGATGAGCCCGAAGCCATGGTCGCAGCCGAGGCAGAGGCCGCGCTACCAGCCTGGTGGCTTAGGAGGAGGTCGTGCGAGATCCTAGAGTTGTACTGCTAGAGACCCAGGTGATGGAGCTGACCGAGGAGCTTCGCAGAGAACGGGATGAATTCCGTAGAGAACGGGATGAATTCCGTAGAGAATGGGAGGAGTTCCATATAGAACCAGAGGAACTTCGTAAGGAGCAGGAGCTAGCGCAGTAGCAGACTCCACCTGTACCATTAGCGACACCCACAGTGATACAGGGAGGAGGACCGATGAGAGCCAATGGTACGCAACTCGTTGTACATGGACTTAGTAAAGCTGAAGCCATCAGTATTTACAGGCACAGATCAGGCAGGGGAGGTGACGACATTCCTAAATGACTGTATTGAGTTACAACTTAGGGGCCCAGTAAAAGAGTGGCTCCAATCATGGAGAGCACGTAGGGGGACTCATGCACCAGCCCCTATGTGGGGAGAATTACAGACTGCTATCATCGAAAAGTACCTACCCAGGAATGTTCGTGAAAGGCGGGCTAGGGAGTTCGAGCAGCTTCGCTGGACGGGCACAATGACGGTGTCAGAGTATGAGATCGAGTTCACACGGTTGTCCCATTACCACCCATCCTTGGTGGTGACTGAGACGGACCGAGTGAGGCGATTCGTGGAGGGTCTGAGGGTACAGATTAGTAGACTGATACACTACACCGAGGATACTACCTTTGTTTAGGTGGTGGATGAGGTGATGCGGAAGGAATCCATGGTACTTATCGATCGGTAAGATGGACGAGCTCGGAAGAGGTTCAAGCGGTACTATTGTTGCTTGGACGATCTTCAGGGACTACGACATTTCCATAGGTGGGCACGATCTGAAAGCGGAGCTGATGCTATTACCAACCTTAGAATTGGATGTGATTCTGGGCATGGACGGGCTATTTTCCCATTATGCGTCGCTCAATTGTAGGACAAAGGTGGTCATATTTTGCAAGCCAGGAATACCACCCTTTACCTTTCAAGGCGATGGGAGAGCGGACTCTATCATTGAGCTGCAGCCGGGGGTGAAGCCTATATCAATTTTCCCATACTGAATGGCACCCGCTAGGTGAGGGAGCTTAAAGTATAGTTGCAGGAATGATTAGACATTGGGTTCATTCGTTCAAGTGTCTCACTCTAGGGGGCGCTAGTGTTGTTCGTGAAAAAGAAAGATGGGTCCATGCGGATGTTCATTGATTACCAGCAGCTCAATAAGGTGACGATCAAGAATCGATATCCGCTTCCCTGGATTGATGACTTATTCGATCTATTGTAGGGGGCTCAGTGGTTCTCAGAGATTGATCTGAGGTTAGGGTATCACCAGTTGAGGATCAGGGATCAAGATTTTCAGAAGATTGCTTTCAGGACACGGTATGGACACTATGAGTTCAAAGTTTTCAAAGTTTTAGAGACCCTTGGACAACACCAGCTCTTTGCAAAGTTTTCAAAGTGTGAGTTCTGATTGACTAGTGTGGGATTCCTGGGGCATATTGTATCCTGGGATGGTGTAAAAGTCAACCCTACAAAGATTGGGGTAGTTCAAAACTGGGAGTGGCCGACTAGTGTGATCGAGATCCGTAGCTTCTTGGGGTTAGCTGGTTACTACAGAAAGTTTATGGAAATTTTTTCCTTGATTGTCGCCCCGCTCACGCGCCTAACTCAGAAGAAAGTAAAGTTTATCTGGGAAGACAAATGCGTTGAAAGCTTTCAGAAGCTCAAGGACCGCTTGACTACCGCTCCTGTACTGGCACTACCATCGGGGTCAGGAGGATTTGCAGTTGATTGAGATGCTTCTGGGGTTGGATTGGGGTGCGTTCTGATGCAGCACGCCAGGGTGATCGTAGTTGAAAACCAATGAGATGAACTACCCAACTCATGATTTGGAGTTGGCAGCCATAGTCTTTGCCTTGAAGCTGTGGCGTCACTACTTATATTGGGAGGCATGTGACATATTAACATATCACAAGAGCCTCCAATATTTTCTTTCGCATAAGGATTTGAACTTGAGACATTGAAGATGGCTTGAGCTGTTAAACGATCATTACTTCACTATTCAGTATCACCCAGGAAAGGCAAATGTAGTAGCAGATACTTTGAGAAGAAAGTTAATGGGTAGCTTAGCCCACTTGGCCATGAGTGGGAGATCCTTGTCCCGAGAGCTGTCGGTGAGCCTGGGTCGAGGGGACTTGTTATCGATGGGTGATTCGGGTGGATTGGTGGCACACATGCGTGTACAGTCCACTTTGGTTGATATGCTACGAACGGCTCAGGGTGAGGATGCCTTCTGTTCCCTAACGAAGGATCTAGCTGTGAGAGGTGATGCAGAGGGTTTCATGGGGGACTCAGAGGGGATTCTCAAATATAGAGATAGGATTGTGGTACTAGTCATGGCAGAGGTCCGTAGGCGGGTACTAGAGGTGGCACACTTACACTTTGCATCTGGGGGCCACCAAGATGTAGCGAGATCTGATGCAGCACTACTGGTGGAAAGGGATGGAACGGGAGGTGGCAGAGTTCGTATCTAAATGTTTGGTCTGCCAGCAGGTAAAGGCTGAACACTTGAGACCCGCAGGGTTGTTGTAGAATCTTGAGGTGCCCGAATGAAAATGAGAGAAAATTCCCATGGACTTTGTTACCAGGTTAACGAGGTCAGAGAAAGGAAATGACTCTATATAGGTGGTGATGATCATATCTGAACGAGGCACACAATTCACCGCTCGGTTTTGGCATTCATTTCAGGAGGCTCTGGGTACGCCGGTGTGGTTCAGTATCACTTTTCATCCTCAGATGAATGGACAATCAGAGAGGACCATCCAAACACTTGAGGACATGCTGAGGGCATGCGTGGTGGACCTGGAGAGTAGTTGGGAGAGACATTTGCATTTGGTAGAGTTTGCCTACAATAACAGCCACCATAACAATCATGGCATGGCCCCATTTGAGGCTTTGTACGGGCGCAGGTATAGGTTGCCAGTAGATTGGTTTTAAGCCGGTGAGTCCTAGATGCTAGGGTCAGACTTGGTTCATGACGCCATTGAGAAAGTGAAGCTGATCAAGGAACAACTTCTAGCAGCTCAGAGTCGTCAAAAGATGTATGTTGATGGTAAGGCTCATGATGTGGACTTTCAGGAAGGGGATTCGGTTTTCCTAAAGGTGTCCCCTATGAAGGGGGTTGTGCGCTTTGGGAGGAAGGGAAAGTTGAGCCCCACATTCATCGGGCCCTTCCGTGTCTTGCGACGTAGAGGAGCGGTTGCTTATGATCGAATTGGCTCTACCACCTAGTATGGATCGGGTGCATCCTGTTTTCCATCTATCCATGCTTAAGAGCTATGTTCGAGATGAGTCCCATATTCTAGATGTTGCTACGGTGGAGGTTGATCTGACCATTTTCTATGAGGAGCAGCCTAGAGATCGTAGACAAGCAGGTGAGGAAACTGAGGTCCAAAGAGGTCTCCTTGGTGAAAGTTCGTTGGGAGCACCATTCAGAGCAAGAGGCCACTTGGGAGATCGAGCAGTGTTGGCCCAAGGGTTCCCCTTTAGTTTCGATCTCTATTTTGATGATAACAAATATGTATTTAATATATGTATGAAGTTCTGAGTTCAGGTTCAGGTTACGATACGCACGCAAACTTCGTTCGGAGAAACGCAAAAATTGTCAAAAAAGGCTCGGATGTAGATTAAGTAGAATTCGAAGATTATCAAATAGATTCTATGTCATACATCCCTAGGATCTCATCCCAAGCCTGTTTGTAAAGTTATCCAAGTCAAAACTTGGTAACAAAACCTATAAAAAAGCGTGTAACAAAACAAATGTAGAAAATAGCCTCAGCCCTGGTTTGATCGACCGAACAAGGTAGAAAAATGGCAGTATCTACTTTGGTCGACTGGTCGGTCGATCGAACAAAGCTAGAAACTGGCAATGGAAAATTCGGTCGACCGAACAACAGAGGAAATGAGCAGCGGCCAATTCGGTCGACCATTCAGTCTAATGAATATGATTGTAAAATGCCTATAAACTAGCGGTCGCTAGGCAGTCGATCGGTCGGTTGACCGACGATCGACCGGCAAGCGACATGTCGGCGTCCAACAGGCAGAAAAATGCCCTTTGTTCTCGCTTGCTCCATCGATTGGTTCATCCTCTTCAAGAGATCTTCTTGTCTCAACTCCAGCAACAATTCGAGCTCATCATCTTAAAGAGTTGGAGACTTGGAAGGCTTTGGAAGGAGCTCACACTCTTGGTTTTCGTTTTAGCTCTTTCTTGTCATTCTTCTTTGTTTTTAACTTTTAATTTTCACTATTAGCTTGGTAGGTGTGCTAGGGTAAACACTTAGGGTTTCCTTCATAGAATTGTGTTTTGCCTAGGTGAATAGGTTTGAGTAGTTCTCAAAGGGTTGAGAACCGAATCCTCGGTTGTATTCAAAGGGAAACACAAAGTCTATAAAGGATTTGGTTAGAAATCCTTGGTGTGGAGCCAAGGTAGTAGAGTAGGTGGTTGGTCGAACCACTATAATCTCTTGTGTTTGCATTGCCTTGTTTGATTGCTTATAACTTTCATACTTGCTAACGAATATCATTTAGTCGCACTTAGTTTTGGTTGAAGTTGGAATTGATTTAAAAGAAATTGAAGTTGAAGTAAAAAAGTCACCCAACACTATTCACCCCCCCTTCTAGTGTGGGTTGATGCCGAAGTACCCGTACATTTTTTATGCCGAAGTGAGCTTCTTTTCTTCATCCCAAAATTCAATGATGAATTTTCTTTAAGGAGGAGAAAATTGTAATGCCCAAAATCCTAATAATAATATTTTATCCTTAAGTAGGGGACCGTGGGAACGAGTTAGCGCGTATCGGCTTAGAGCTGCGGGATTGAATCCGGGTAAGCATTAAATATAGAAAAAATAATAGAAAAATTATATTTACCTTATTTTTGTAATTTAGCATACTAATATGATAGAGGGTCTCGAGACGAATCTATAGGATCAAGCGGAACTCGAATCGGAGTTACAACGATTTTGGGCCAACCAAGGCCCATAAAATACCCCTTGGGGCGCACGGCTACAAGTTTAGCCGCACGCCACCAGAGAGAGAGAGAGAGTGAGAGAAGGGGCGACACCAAGGAGGAGGAGCCATCTGAGCCAGAATTTTGCGAGTTCGTCGGTGCTGATTGGAGGAGGATCCCTAGCGTCTTCTTTCTTTTCATTTTCTCCAAAGAGGTGAGAGGATTAGCGTTCTTTTCCCACTTCTCATCAGCCATGCCACCGCTCCTATGTCATAGGGTTTCTTCGATTTTTGGTTTGATTTTGTCATATCGGATTGTGTACTCGGATTAAGGGTTTTCTCGTCGTCGTTGTGATTTCATCGGATCAATTTTTGGGCCATTTGGCCACCCTTACTATTGCTGCGCCACCCCTCTTTTCTTCAAATTCTTGATGAATTCTTGTGGGTTTCTTGGTGGTTGTTGAAGCATCTTGATGCTTGTTTGATATCTTGAGGGAAGAAGATGTTTTGGGGGAGTTTTAGGGTATGCCACCCCACCCTTTAGGGTTCTTTAGGAACCCTAGGGTGGCTGGCCATTACAAGGTTGGATTGTGGGGTTCTAAATTTATTTCCACACCTAGGGGTTTTACTTTAGGGTATGTTGAATTAATTCCAAAGGGTATAAACACTGTTGGAACCTATACTTAGGAATTAAGGACCCTAGGGACACCTAGAAACATTAGGACCCAAATTTGACATTCGAAAGGGCTGACCCTAAGGACACCCAAGGGGGCTGAACCCTCCTTGCCCTTAGGTCTCTCGAGTGAGGGAGGTAGGCCTGCCCTAGAGTACTCGGCTAGGGTCACCAAGGCGGGTTAAAAATGCGTAAGATTATTAGGTGGTGATACCCTATTTTAGGGCTATAGGTGAAAGCGAAATGGCGACACTAGAGGGGAGGTGAATAGTGTGTTTACTAAATTAATTAGCCTAAATTCTGATTTTAATTGTTTCTTGATTAGTTTAGGCAAGATGCAATTTGCCGACTAAATACAGAAGCAATAATAACACAATTAAGCACAAATAATTAAAAACAATGCAAACACAAGATTTATAGTGATTTGGCCCCAATGCCTACTCCACTACCTAAGCACTCCGCTAATGATTTTCATACTTAGATTTACTAGATTAATGTTGTTTCCCTTACAACGAGTACTTTGACCCAAAGAGTCTCACTCTCAACCCAAGGCACTTCCACACCCGAAAGTCTTCACCTTTTTACCGAGAGCACGAGCACTCTTCCACCTCAACCCTAAGGGACAACTCGACTAATCCTAGTAACGCTACGTTTACACAAGTGGCTTTACACCTTTTCACCAAGGTAACCACATTCCACAACAAGACCTAACAATCCTAGGTCTTTACACGCACAAATCCAAATAACACAATAATCAAATGACAGTTAAAAATACAAGTAAAAAGAGCTTAAAATGAAACCAAAATTATCGACCGCTCACATCGACCACCCCTTTTTCTCTCTGGTCGATCGACCAACAGGTCGACCGCCCAGATGCAAGATCTTTCGATCCCGCATTCGGTCGACCAATCGATCGATCGACGCAATCTGCGTGTTTGGCTATCCATAGGTCGGTCGACCGACAGAGCCACTGCCCATTTTGGGCTTTGACGGTCGACCACCCTGTCAACCGAATTAGCTTTGCTGCTTTTTAGCTTAATTCGGTCGACCGAACCTAAGCTAAAGTTTATTTCTTCAGCCGATTTTCTTCCGCGCTTTGTTTCTGGGTTCGGCTTTCAACGACCATCAACATGGAGAGCTTTTATGTGATCTTTGAGCTCGTCCAATACGTCTTTGGTGCTTGCATCGCTTTTCGAGAAGTTTTCACGACGAACCCGAGCGCGACGATCAATGTCCTTTCGGTTTTCTGATTTCTTTCGATTTATCCGATCTAGGACATCGAACGCTAATTGATATGGAACCTGAAAGATATTCTCAATGAAATATTAGTTCCATGTTTGTTGTCATCAAAACCGAGATTAAGAGATTAAGACCAAGGTTGAAAACCTAAAGCCAACAATCTCCCCCTTTTTGATGATGACAAACATCCTTAAGAAAATATATCATTAAAGCAAAGAAGATATCAACTAAGGGATTTCTCCCCCTATCAACATGCATATTTATGGAAATATACTCCCCCTATCTATATGCATGAATTTCCTATATTTTCCTCCCCTTTACCTATAATTTTCTTCTCAATTTTCCTATACTTTTCTCCCCCTTTTTCCTATACATTTCTCCCCCTTTTGACATCAATCAAAAAGGGCAAGAAATATCAATCTAGTAAAATGGATGAAGAACAAATAATTTTTCATGAAGTTGAGACTCTAAAGATTATTTTGAATAAAACATGAAATTCTCAACCAAAGGGATGGAAAACAAATATTTGATATGAAACTTAAATCATACATGATATGTTCAAAACAAAATATTTGAATTCAAAACAAAATCATGTATGTACTCAATTATGAATGTACTCATATCTTTTTCATGATAATTTTAGATTTCATTCAAACTTTCAAAATACAAAGATATTGTCACACCCCGACTGAGGGTAGTGTGACCGGCCAGGGCCCACATCCTGCCCTGTAGCCTACTGTCTACACTAACATCAAGAAACAAAAACATATCGACTGAAGAAACTTAACATACTTTATAAAAAGTTTGCGAGTCACAATGTATAAGTTTTTCAAAACAAGAAGAAACATCAACGTCAAATCCAAATGGTAAATATCAAGTTTTACAATTCTTTTTAATTACAACCGTCACTGCAGAAATAAAACCAACATAACTAGGACTAGTCTAAGACTCATGGATGCCGCTACAAGATATGGCACCGCCTCTGCTCTCCAACTGCACGATGTCGACACCAAGCTACTGCTCATGCTCTGCAAAAATAGAAATAAATTATGAGTCCACTTGGGACTCAGTGAGTGGCTCAATTGAACATCCACTTAAGCCTCAGTCATAGATATGTATATATTATATATTACAAGGCAATAAAGGGATATACAAGGAGGTAAGGTGTGTTTCAAATGCAACTACCGACCCGCAACGGATCCATGAGTATCCATTGTACATGATAACCTGCCACCTTGGCTTAACATGCCTCTGGCATCCGGCCCTTGGGCCTACTCATAGCAATATATATCCCGGCTACAGCCGTCCCTACCATATCAGGTGGTATCATACTAGCCATCATCCACATCATCTCAAGATGCAAGCAAATAATCCCGGGCCGTCGACTAGGATGACCACTAGTCTCTGGACATCTTCTGGTGTAAGGATAGCTAGTCCCACCCAACTGGGGTCTGGGACCTAGTGGGCTCGCTGGCGCACCTCTAGACCCAACTGGTCAAGTTGAGCATTGGTCATTTCCGACCTCCACGCTCCTCGGCAGACCATCTCAAGCACATTACACATTCAATATCCTAGGGTTTCCATATATATATATATATATATATATATATACGTTGGGTCTTTGCCCGTATCTAGCCATGTCCGGCTACCGGGACAACAATTCATGCTGCCCCTTTTAGTATATGTGCACCTACAATCTCTATGTTTTCAAAAATATACAAGCAGTCATAGAAGTGTTATCTTCTCATATCTAAATTTCCATAAATGTGCTATGAACATCTAGTGACACCTTACATGTTAACTAGCCTTCTACACTGTCTTAGGTGAGAATTTCCATGAGTAAACCTTGGAATACCATCCAAGAACATTTAGGGCAGCATACATAATTTAAAAAAAATTGCTCAAATATTACATCATTCATCATATATAACCATAATGCACATACCTAACAATTCTTATACTACCTTAGGAATATTAGCACAATAAGGAGCAACTATGTAGCATGGCAAGGTAGTAATAAATTTAAATAACATGTATGAATAATAAAACATGGTAACATTGTCAACATCCAAGTTTAAGGATCAAATGCTAAGTATGGTTACAATCTAGCATTTCTACAATTCAAATCAATTAAGCTACTTGGTAAGTTTGATATTCTTCCTAAGTATTGTCATATCCCTATGTGTGATCCCTAAGATCATGAAATTTCCATCTAAGGCAACTCTCTCCTCCTTTCCCTAACCTTGGTCGAACCATGAGCAAGGGAAACCTTGCTCGACCAAGGTCCTTGGGTAGGGAAAGATGGAAGAGACTTTAGCTATACCTTGTCTCTTCAATTCCACATACTTCTTAAATACCCATGATCAACTTACCCTTCCCCTCACCCTTGGCCGAACCCTCTCAATGAATCTTAGGATTCATTCGGCCACGTAGTTTACTAGGATTAGTTGAGTTGTCCCTTAGGTTGAGGTGGAAGAGTGCTCTCAGTAAGAAGGCAGAGGCTTCCGGGTGTGGAAGTGCCTTAGGTTGAGAGCGAGACTCTTCTAGTCAAAGTCTTTGTTGTAAGGGAAACAAAATTAATCTAGTTAAACTAGTTAAGATTTCCTAAGCGGGGTGCTTAGGTAGTGGAGAAGGCATTTGGGCCAAAGCACTATAAACAATTGTGTTAGCATTGTTCTCTTTGTGTTTTCATTGTTTATCTTCATTCGCTTCCGCATTTAGTCATCGAATTATAAATTGCCTAAGTAGTTTAAGAAAATAATTAAAATCGGATTTAGGCTAATTATTTAGTTAACACACTATTCAACCCCCCCTCTATTGTGGCCATTTCACTCAACACGTATGCCCCAAAGAGACGGTTTGGAAGAGCCAGTGCCGATGGAGGGAGTGCGTGCCCCAAAGCGACGACACTGAACTGGGAGATAGTTCGGAGGCCATACCGCCTACCTACCTTACGTGGCTATGAGAGACCAACGAGTCCAGTGATCAGTTGTAAGACCCAGGAAAAATTTCATAATATAAAAATCTATTTTGGTGCAGCGCGCCGGACCCGGGTATAGTCGAGTCGAGCCTCAGGATCACCTCGAGTAATAGGTATGACTCGACAAATGATGTATGCAATTAAATTGGGCAAATGACTCGTTCCTTTTATGCATTTATACTTTAATCGAGTTTAAATCGACTCGTGTTGCGGGTAGAGTCAGAACCCAAGTCGAGCTCGGGCCTAGTAGAGTCATGAGTAAGAGTCAAAGGCCAATATGGAAGGTTAGATGAGGGATTAAAGTCCATCATCCATGCTGTCGTGCTACTCATCTTGGAGTCGCACAAGGCAGCGCATAGGGAGAGAGGGAGAGGGAGCAAGGAAAGGAGATTTTGGTCGATCCGGGATTTTGTGCCGTCACCGGAAGATTTGAGGTCGTCATCATCCGATCCTTCATCTTCCTTAAGCAAGGTGAGTGGTTAGATTTGAAGAATTGGGGGAGGCGAGTAGCCGAACCCCTAGAAGTGTTAGGATGTTTTTTCTCGCAAGTTTCCGACGGATCTTGGTTTCGGAGTTGGGTATTCATTATTTTGTATCAATTCTTGTCGGATCTTTTTGTTTTCCTCATCGTTTTCTCGAGTTCTAGGGCTGCCAAATCATGGGAAAATGGGGAAGGTCATGCCAAAATTTTTCCCAATTCCCTTGACGGAAGTAGAGCCCTCGGATGATCTCGAGTTCATGAATAGTGTGTTCTCAATCATCGATTTCACGTGTTAAGAAACTAGTCTCCCCTAAAACTCATAGGGTTGGCAGAGTGAACCCTAAAACTTCATGAGAAGGGTTCGGCCAAGCATAGGGGGAGGGGCAAACTAGTCAATATGCAATTAAGATATAGCGTAGATAATGAATTAGGGTCGGGGATAAATCCTCCACTTCCTTTCCTACCCTAATTGGCATGGCCAAGCAAGGTTTACCTTGCTCAAGGTTCGGCCAAGCCTAGGGGAGGGAGAGGGTAATTTCTATAGTTAGAGTGCTAAATCAATAGAGGCTTGATAATACTTAGGCAGGATTCTAACTATAGCAAGTTTATTTATTGAATCATGTAATTGTAGGAATGATAGCGTAGTAACTATCCTTAGCACATTCCTCTTAAATTTTGAAATGATGTAATATTTTTACCATGCTTAGTATTCCATGCGTTGTTGAATTTATTGTTATATTACCATGCTAGATAAATTGTTCTCATTGAAATTAATTTTAAATGCCGTGTACCAATGGTTATTGATGAATCTCGTTGTTATATATAGCAGTTGATGTAAATCATACTTGCTTTTCTTTAAATTAAACATGCTGTACTGAAATGTTCATGGGTGGAATTACAAGGTCGGTGCATAGAATTCCTCACCTAAGGTAGCGTATAATGCTAGATAACATGTAGGACGTCACAAGATGCTTTGTATATATGGAAACCTAGCTAGGAAATGACACAACTTCTAGTATTCAATTTTTTTGACACCTAGAACTATTAGGTGTACACGTTTTTGGAAGGGCAACATTAATTTGTTGACCTCGCAGACCGGATTAGGGCCGGATACGGGCAATGGCCCAAAGTGCATATAAGGAAACCCTAGGACATTTGAATGTGTGATGTGCTTGAGATGGTCCGCCGAGAAGCGTGGAGGTCGAAAATGACCAATGCTTAGCTCGGCCAGTGATTGGGTCTTGTGATGCACTAGCGGGCCCGCTAGGTGTCAGACCCCGTTGGGTGGGACTAGCTATCACTACCCCATACAGTGTTCGGAGACTAGTGGACCATCCTAGTTGATGGCCCGAGATTTCTTGTTTACATCTTGATATGATGCGGCCGAACAGCCAGTGAGATTCTACATTGTATGGTAGGGCCGGTTTCAGCCGGGATTCTTATACTATAAGTAGACCTTAAGGGCCGGATGCCAGGTGGTAAGGCTAGGCCGATATGGCAAGTTTCTCCTATATGGTCTATACAGAACGACCCACGGGGTCGATAGTCACACTAAAAAATATCTTACCTCCCTGATTATATTCCATGCTGCTTTGTTACGCATGACTAACTGTGGATTATGTGAAGGTTCGAAAGAACCGCTCACTGAGTCCCAAGTGGACTCACAGTTGTTTCCTTTGTTTTTGCATAGTATGAGCAGTGATTGCGGCTTGTCGGCATGGTGCAGCTAGAGGGCAGGTGGTGGTGCTGTATCCCGTAGTGGCGTCCTTGAGTCATAGTCTAGTGTCATATAGTAGTTGTTTTCTTTTCTGCATTGACTGTTGTGTTTTGAAAAGTTTGTAAAACTTTGATACATGAGATGTTCTATTTGTTACGATGTTGGTTTCCTTCTTTGGTTGGAAAACATATAATTGTGAGTTTCAGAAACTTTTAAATAAAAATTGTGTTGCAGTTTCCTTTCTCGATATGTTCTATTTATTGTCAGTCAGTGTAGACAGTAGGCTACAGGGCAGGATGTAGGCCCTGGCCGGTCACACTACGCTCAATTGGGGTGTGACAAAGTTGGTATCAGAGCACTTGGTTAGGTCTTGACTATGACTAAGTGTTGGGTACCGTATGATACATATGCTAGCGTGTTGACATACAGTATAGTTATGCTACGAGATCGGGCAACCACGACTACACTCATCGTACCATGTGGTTAGTAATTTAAATTACAATTGAATGAATTGTTTATGTTAGCAAGATAATTGTTTCCTTTTTCTCTCTATGATAGTGTGATGGAGACTCACAATGCTGCATTAAGCGGTAGTGACAGTAAATTGGGTGATAAAACATACAGCCAAGAGGTTGGACCCAAGCGAGGGTCGAGTCGAGGTGTGTAGACGCGTACCCCGGTTGTCATCATAAAATATTCTTTATGTACTTGTGTGTACTGTGCATGGATATTGCTTGTGTTTGTGCTTGTGGAAGGGCGATGGCCGGGCCGAGAAGCATATCGACCTAGCAAGTTGGTCCCGACTTGGCGAGTGGATTTTGGGTCTTGATACTACGTCAGTGAACCACACTAACGTTAGACCCGAGGGGGGGGGGACACGCTGACATTAGACCTGAGTGAATTTGGTTGGGTGGGCTATTCCCAACCAGAGACGGCCCAGGTAGAAGGCTCGCTAGATAGATTCTAGCGATCGACTGGTATGATTGTTAGGTTTGGGCCGGTTTGGGTCGTTTGAATGTATTGTTTTCTGTTGGGCTGGCATGGGCCGAGTGATTTTGGCATTCATGAGCATGAGATGTAGTAATGAGTGTTCACGATAAGTCTGGTGGCATGTCAGTGCTAGGAGGCGTCTCTCAGAAGGTTGAGGTGCTGCAATGTGGCAGCAGTAGTCGGAGGCACTGGGGGGAGCTGTCTTGCCCACACGGATGCTTGCTATAAATGCGGTCGAGTCGGGCACTTCAAGGAGTATCCGGAGAGAGTTGTCCAGAAGTTCAAGCAGTGAAAACGAAAGGCACCTATGTCAATGGGGTCAGTGGCTTAGAGAGGGCAGATGTAGAACAGGGGGCCGCGAACTAGCCATTCAGAGAGACCGTCTACTTGGGTATTTGTTAGGAATCATGATGGGGCAGAGGCGTCTAAGGCAGTGGTAGCATGTACTATTTTAGTATTTTCATCTACTGCATATGTTTTGTTTGTTCCGGGTGCCACGCACTCGTTCGTATTTGCCAATTTTGCTGCTGAGTTGCCAATGGCACCTTCCTTGCTTGATGGGCCATTGGTAGTATCAACGCCTACAGGCGATGCTATCATAGCCAAATAAATTTACCAAGGCTGCGAAGTGCTCATCTGTGGCCATGTACTAAGTGCAGATTCGGCACTCCTACCCACACTTGATATTGATGTCATTCTTGGCATGGATTGATTGGTAGAGCATTTTGCATTGCTGGATTGTAGGGCTAAGACAGTTATGTTTAGCAAGCATGGGCTGCCGTAGTTCACCTTCCAAGGAAAGGGAGGGAGCAAGCCGATTTGGGTCATCTCAGACCTAAAGGCTCGTAAGCTACTTCAGGGCGGCTGCCAATCCTTCCTGGCCTTCGTATTTGTAGTCGAGGAGGAAAGGGGTGAGACAAGAAATGTCAGTGGAACCCCGGTGGTCTGTAATTGTCGGGATTGCCACCTAGAAGGGAAGTTGATTTTTGCATTGATCTGCAGCTCGAGGTGAAGCCGATCTCCATTCCAGCTTATAGGATGGCACCGGCCGAACTCAAGGAGTTAAAGGTGCAATTGCAGGAGATGCTAGACGTGGGTTTCATCCGGTCGAGCGTGTCACCTTGGGGTGCCCCGGTACTCTTCGTGAAGAAGAAGAATGGGTCGATGCGCATGTGCATCGACTATAGGCAGCTGATCAATGTGCCAGTCAAGAATCGTTACCCACTGCCGAGGATAAACGATCTATTTGACCAGCTGCAAGGGGCACAATGGTTTTCGAAGATAGACTTAAAGTCCGGATACCATCAATTGAGAATCCAGGACTGCAATGTGCATAAGATGGCCTTTATGACTCGCTATGGTCACTACGAGTTCCTAGTGATGTCCTTTGGTCTAACCGATGCACCTGCTGCCTTCGTGGACCTAATGAACAGGGTATTTAAGGAGTACCTGGACAGCTTTGTGATCGTCTTCATTGACGACATCCTGGTCTACACCAAGTGTGAGGAGGAACACTCCAAGCACCTGAGAATGGTCCTGGAAACCTTCAGAGAACACCGCTTGTTTGCAAAATTTTCTAAGTGTGAATTCTGGTTGGAAAGTGTAGGGTTATTGGGCCATGTAGTGTCCAAGGAAGGGATAAGGGTAGATCCTGCAAAGCTGGAAGTGGTGCACAGCTGGAGGCGGCCGACTAGCGTGATTGAGATTCACAATTTTCTTGGTTTGGTCGAGTACTATCGAAAGTTGTGGAGAACTTCTCCAGAATTGCAGCCCCTTTGACTCGATTGACCCATAAAAGGTCAAGTTCATTTGGGACGACAAATGCGAGGCGAGCTTTCAGAAGCTCAAAAAATGTTTGACATCTGCACCTGTGTTGGATGTACCTTCCGGCTCAGGAGGGTTTGTAGTCTTCTGTGATGCCTCTCGGGTTGGCCTGGGCTGCGTTTTGATGCAGTTTGGCAGAGTTATAGCTTATGTGTCCCGCCAGCTGAAAGTTCATGTAAAGAACTATCCGACGCACGACCTAGAGCTAGCAGTAGTGGTCTTTGCACTGAAGCTTTGGAGGCACTACCTGTATTGGGAGTCTTGCGAGATCTATACGGATCACAAGAGCCTCCAATACTTGCTTACCCAAAAGGAGCTGAACCTCAGGTAGAGGAGGTGGCTGAAGCTCCTAAAGGATTATGACTGCACCATTATGTACCATCCTGGGAAAGCAAATGTGGTAGCAGATGCTCTGAGCAGAAAATCCATGGGCAGTTTGGCTCATTTGGAAGTTAAGCGAAGGCCTCTAGCTCGAGAGTTGGCGTGTGCCTAGATGGGAGTACAACCTTATCAGTGCCAACTTCAAGTGCCTTGGTGGCACACCTGCGGATACAATCCACGCTGGTGGACATGCTGCGTGCCCCGCAGGGAGAGGATGCCTTTTGTGCACTGACCAAGGATCTGGTGCAAAGAGGCAATGCAGAGAACAGATTCAGGTTGGACTCAGAGGGTGTTCTGAGGTTCAAAGACCGAATCATGGTGCCTAATATGGTTGAGGTGCGTAGGCAAGTCCTGGAATTGGGTCATTGTTCAAAGACCGATACGATGCATCCGGGGGCCATCAAGATGTACTTGGATTTAAGGCAACATTACCGGTGGAAGGGTATGAAAAGAGAGGTAGCAGAGTTTGTCTCCAAATGTCTAGTCTCCCAGCAGGTGAAGTCCAAACACCTCAAGCCCGCGGGACTACTGCAAAATCTCGAGGTGCCCGAGTGAAAGTGGGAGAAGATCACCTTGGACCTAGTGACTGGGTTGTCTAAGTCAAAAGGCAGTTTTGACTCCATTTGGGTGGTAGTGGACCGGTTAACCAAGACCGCACACTTCATACCAGTGAAGACTACCTTCTCTACGGAACAGTACGCCCGACTATTCTTGGACAGGATTGTGGCCTACCATGGTACCCCGGTGATGATTATATCCGACCGCGGTACCCAGTTCACAGCCGGGTTTTAGCAATCCTTCCAGGAAGCCTTGGGTACCCAGGTGTGCTTCAGCACAGCTTCCATCCACAAACTATCGGGCAGTCAGAGAGGACCATCCAAACTTTGGAGGATATGCTGAGAGCATGCATCCTAGATATGGCCGACGGTTGGGAAAAACACCTACCGATGATAGAGTTCGCCTACAACAATAGCTATCACAGTAGCATTAGCATGGCTCATTTTGAGGCCTTGTATGGGCGGCGGTGTAGGTCTCCGGTGTAGGTCTCCAAGCATAGGGGGAGGGGCAAACTAGTCAATATGCAATTAAGATATAGCGTAGACAAGGAATTAGGGTCTGCGATAAATTCTCCTCTTCCTTTCCTACCCTAAGAGGCATGGCTGAGCAAGGTTCACCTTGCTCAAGGTTCTGACAAGCCTAGGGGAGGGAGAGGGTGAGCTTTAGATTATAATTTCTATAGTTACAATGCTAAATCAATAGAGGCATGATAATACTTAGGAAGGACTCTAACTATAGCAAGTTATTTTATTGGATCACGTAATTGTAGGAATGATAGCGTAGTAACTATCCTTACCACATTCCTCTTAAATTTTGAAATGATGTAATATTTTTACCACGCTTAGTATTCCATGCATTGTTTAATTTATTATTATATTACCATGCTACATAAATTGTTCTTATTGAAATTAATTCTAAATGCAGTGTACCAATGGTTATTGATGAATCTCGTTGTTATATATAGTAGTTGATGTAAATCATACTTGCTTTTCTTTAAATTACACATGCTGTCCTGAAATATTAATGGGTGGAATTCCAAGGTCGGTGCATAGAATTCCTCACCCAAGCTAGCGTATAATGCTAGATAACATGTAGGACGTCGCAAGATGCTTTGTATATATGGAAACCTAGCTACGAAATGACACAACTTCTAGAACTTCTAGTATTCATTTCTTTTGACACCTAGAACTATTAGGTGTACACGTTTTTGGAAGGGCAGCATTAATTTGTTGACCCTGCAGACTAGATTAGGGCTGGACACGGGCAATGGCCCGAAGTGTATATAAGGAAACCCTAGGACATTTGACTGTGTGATGTGATTGAGATGGTCCGCCGAGAAGCGTGGAGGTCAGAAATGACCAATGCTTAGCTCGGTCAGTGATTGGGTCTTGAGATGCACTAGCGAGCCCGCTAGGTGTCAGACCCCAGTTGGGTGGGACTAGCTATCCCTACCCCAGACGGTGTCCGGAGACTAGTGGACCATCCTCGTCGATGGCCTGAGATTTCTTATTTACATATTGATATGATGCGGCCGAACGACCAGTGAGATTCTACCTTGTATGGTAGGCCGGTTGTAGCCGGGATTCTTATACCATAAGTAGGCCTTAAGGGCTGGAAGCTAGGTGGCAAGGCTAGGCCGTTATGGCAAGTTTCTCCTATATGGTCTATACAGAATGACCCACAGGGTCGATAGTCACACTAAAAAGTAACTTACCTCCCTGATTATGTTCCATGTTGCTTTATATGTTACGCATAACTAACTATGGATTATGTGGAGGTTTGAAAGAACCGCTCATTGAGTCCCAAGTGGACCACAGTTGTTTCCTTTGTTTTTGCAGAGCTTGAGCAGTGATTGCGGCTTGTCGGCATGGTGCAGTTGGAGGGTAGGTGGTGGTGTCGTATCTCGTAGCGGCGTTCTTGAGTCATAGTCCAGTGTCTTATAGTAGTTGATTCCTTTTCTGCACTGATAGTTGTGTTTTGAAAAGTTTGTAAAACTTTGATACTTGAGATGTTCTATTTGTTACGATGTTGGTTTCCTTCTTTGGTTGGAAAACATATAGTTGTGAATTTTGAAAACTTTTAAATAAAAATTATGTTGCTGTTTCCTTTCTCGATATGTTCTATTTTATTGTCAGTCGGTGTAGACAGTAGGCTACAGGGCAGGATGTAGGCCCTGGCCTGTCACACTATCCTCAGTTGGGGTGTGACATCATTCATGTGGATGTGACGTTGCATTGTGATACTTATATGTGGAAGATGTTGTTATCATGCGCATGGTAGTTGATAGCATATTATGGTATGTTGTTATTTACTACTTTTATTATGCTTTCTTATTGTTATTGATTGCATGATGATGATGTGGTGGAAACGAGGACTAATCTACTCACTAAGTCCTAGTTGGACTTACCCCTCATTTTTGTTGTTTTTTTCAGCACCTGAGCGATATCAGAGAGGTACCAGGGTGCAGTAGCGTGGCTGGTGGCGGCATGCCGCGGGTCTCATGACATGTCGTGGTCGAGGGGGATAGCTAGTCATATTTCTCTTTCTTTGAGTTATTGAGTCTGGTAGACTAGGGTTATTGTTTACGCATTTTTATTACTTTTAGGCATCTTGGTTTGTTTATTAAACTTCTTTAATAACTTGAACACTTTTATTTTACTAAGTCTATGGTTTGGGTTGAAATCAAGTGTCTTTTAATCTCTTTTTAAAGTATATTTATATTGTTCAGGTTATTTACTATGTTATGGTTTAAGTTGGGCTAGGCTTCGAGGTACGTGGCGTACCCTAGCCGGTCATACCGGATTTGGGATGTGACAAGTTGGTATTACCAAAGGTACCTTTGTTGGAAATACCTATGAATAATGCCAACAGTTCCTTTCGTTGGTATTACCAACGGATTACTCCGTTGGTGAAAGCTGTTGGCGATACCAACAAACGTGTATCTATTAGTATAACCAACAAATATAATATCTGATGTTATTCCCAACGAAGGTTATATCCATTGGTATTCCCAACGAAGATTATATCCGCTGGTGTTCCCAAGGGATTATAATATCCGTTGGAGTTACCAACATATATAATAATATTCGTTGGTAATACTTAGCATGGTCAACACCAACGTATTTACCAATAGACAATCCGTTGGTAATAGATTACCAACAGATTTTTGAGCATTTCCAATGGGTTTAGTCCGTTTGTGATACCCTATTTTTTTATAGTGTACTCTGGCTAATCACGTGACCCTGGATTTAAGGTTTGACATTTATGCTTGAATTCGGTTATGATCGGGGTAGCTATCAAATGGCCCGGGCGGGAAGCTCGTTGGGCGGGTCCTAGTGACCGAATTGTGGGTTGCTTAAATGCAACATGATGATATGGCCGGTAAAGGCCGATATGGTCAGTTGTACGAGGATGCACGAGTTGGGTAATTATTAATCATAAGAATTATCACGATGATTTAATATTATGAGCACATATATAGATGCTAAATATTTATGTTTATCAAATGCATTGGCCGGGCAAGGTATTGGTTCAAGCCACTCACTAAGTTTCTTTGAAACTCACTCCTATTTTTGTTGTTGTTTTGCATATCCTGACTAATAGAGGTATGGTCGTAGCCATGTAGTGGCTGGGCATGCAGGCTCCGGCAGTGGATCTCGGGACTTGTCAAATCGTAGTCGAGTCGTAGGAGCTATGTGTAGATATGAGTATGTCTTGATTATAGAGAAGGGTTGTAATCATATTTTACTTTCAGTTGAAACATTCATTGTCATTTTCATTGTGTTGAGTGAATACCCACACTAGAAGGGGGGGTTGAATAGTATTGGGTTAATTTTAACTTCAATTCAATTTCTTTTAAATTAATTTCAACTTCAACCAAAACTAAGTTCAACTAAATGATATTCGTTAGCAAGTATGAAAAGCAATTGTAAGCAATCAAACAAAGCAATGCAAACACTAGAGATTATAGTGGTTTGGCTAACACTGCCTACTCCACTACCTTGGCTCCCCACCAAGGACTTCTAACCAACTCCTTTATAGATAAAGTGTTTCCCTTTGAATACAACCGAGGACTCGCTTCCACCCAACGGGCATTTTTCTGCACGTTGGGGACGCCCGGTCGCTTACCTGTCGATCGTCGGTCCACTGACTGATCGACCGCCCAAGCGACCGTGGCATTCTGCCACTTTTGGGCACACTTCGGTCGACCGACTAGTCGACCGAATTGGATTCTGTCAATTTTTCACCACATTCAGTCGACCGAATTGGCTACTACCATTTTTTGGCTTCATTCGATCGATCAACCAGTCGACCGAACCTCGGCTGAGACAGTTTCTTCGAGTTTTCTTCTTGCGCACTTCGCTTCCAAGTTCCATTACCAAGTCTTGACTTGGATAATATTACAATTAGACTTGGGATATATACCTAGAGACATATTACTTGAATTCTATTTCTAACTCTAGATTTTCTACTCGATCTATGACGGAGCCATTTTTGTTGATTCTTATTTTTCTCCAAATGAACTTCACACGCATATTGTAACCTCAACCTGAGATCAAACACTTGATAAACTCATTAGAATAAGTTTGTTATAATCAAAATCAAGATGATGACCATCGTTGAAAACCATAGGCCAACAATCTCCCCCTTTTTGATGATGACAAACTTCGCAATAAATGCATTAAGAAATATATCAACAAGCATAGCATTTCATCAAGAGAATGTATAATGCTCCCCCTATCAACATGCATATATAGAATAAACTCCCCCTAACTATATGCATGTCCATGTCTAGATTTTTCTCCCCCTTTTGACATCAATCAAAAAGGCCTAAGTTAAGAACTTGTCGACTTCCCTTAAATTACACAATGATAAGATTTAAGCATACATGTCATCAAGGATGCTTTGAAATAATAAACACAAGTTTCAAGATATGTCAAGATGGTTATACATAATCGATTATGGGATATCCAAAATGCATTTACTCACTAAAGACTAAGTTTCCAATTTTTGATAAAGATGTATCCAAAATCAGGTAAAATCGAATTCTCAATGAAACTTTTTGTAACTTTTTCAACGAAAACTAAATTTTTCAAGCAAACCGTGAAAACAAGAATTTTTCAAAAATTAATATTCTGCATTTTTTAATAAATCGCTGAGATTTCAGATTTTACTTTTTATCGAAAAATACTCATTTTTCATAATCATTTCTACTTTTGATCAAACTTGTATATGACTAAGATATGATCATTCTAATCATATATACAAAGTTTGAGTTACTAGAAATAGTCACAAAGATTACTCAAATGACTTAGCACAATTTTGATCAAGAATTCACATGGTATATCAAAAAATTGTTTACAAGTCATTTTCCTAAATGCTCATGATTTTCATATAGACACAATCAAGTACTTCATCATGAGCAAGGTGCAAGAGTTTCTACATGCTTTATGAGGTATCATACTACATGGTGCAAAGGTGAGACTACTACCTTATAGAATTTTCAAGTATTTAGCATGCGTGGTCTAAAAACATTTGCATCCTAATCAATGCTTAACTTGCAAGTAATTGAAACATAAAAGGGACAATAGACATTTTCTTAGTTAGCAAGTTCACAAACTAGATAGCAAATGAAAATCAAGTTTATTTCTCAAAAGTCAAGTTTTGCTAACTAGTGGAGATTCATTTTTCAAAATACAACCAAAATTGAAATCAAAATGAATCAAGGAGATCTCAAGAAGTGATAAACATTTTAAAATCAATATCTGAAACCCTTCCTAAGGTTGAAAACCAATACGGCCACAATTAGCCAAGGTTTTAAAACCAAAGGTTGCATAGACCCATTGTAGGTCACAAATGGCCTCCGAGCAGACCAAAAATAAAATGAAAAATTGAAATCCAAAAACATGATGTCACAAGAATGTTAATCAAGGGTGAACACATGGACAATCAAGTATCAAGTGAGTACTAAATAAAGTATATACACTAATTATCAAACTCCAATAGTGATGCAAGCAAGAGTAGAGTTAGGAGTTGATACCGATCACATTAGTCAAGAAGTTGCAACAATCTTAATTCCTCTTTGTTTACTTTCCAAGCAACCTCAAGCCATCAATGTGTCTACATTTAAGTGTAGCGTCTCCCCCTACATTTAAGCATGAAGACTTTGGTACCCAAATTTCTTTGGGTCCTTGGGGTTATAATATTTTGGGACCGAAAGTGATTTAGCGTTGGGGTTCCTTTTTAATACACAATCGCTAACGATATGTCCACACATGCCACAATAAAAACAATGACCTTCAAATTTAATAGAAGCATGATGATGGACATGAATGTGTGGATGAGCATGGGAAGAAACTTTAGAAAATTTTGCATAAGAGGCAAGGGCATACATATTTTTTATTTTATCATTTAATGAAAGTAACTCATTTATTAATGATAACATAACAACATTCAAATTTTCAATTTGTAAGCGTAATGAGGCATTTTCTATTTTCAATGAGTCATTCAAATTTTGTAGATCTATATTTTTCTTTTTTAAGGAATTTTTATCGTTTTCTAGAAGTTCAACCTTCATTCTTGACTCATTACAAGAAATCAAAAGATCATCATTTTCTTGTTCTAGCATTTTATTTTCCTTTTTAAGTTCCTTGAATCTTTTTCTAACACTACTAAATTCTTCATACATATGCTCAATTTCATTTTCTAATTCTACTTGTGTAAAGATATTACCACCTATAGTAATAGTGGGTACCTCATTATCCTTCGTTATGAAACAAAGGTTTGCATTCTCCCTTGAGCTTTCTTCCCCACTTGAAGGTGGTGATGACTCGCTTACATCCCAAGTAGCCATTAGTGCTTTCTTCTTCATCCTTCTTCTTTTATCTTTCTTTGAGGATGATGAGGAGGTGAGCTTGGTCTTAGGACAATCGCTCTCCAAGTGTCCGGGCTTGTTGCATTGGAAGCACATGCTTCTATTTTGCCCTTCTTCTTCTTGAGAGGCTTTCCCATTAGCTCCATCAACATCCATCCGAGATGAATCATATCTTCGTGGTACTCGGATCCTTCATTCTCCGATGATTATTATGATGATGATGATGATGATGATGATGATGATGTCCTATCACCAAATGATGCTTTTAAGGCAATATTCTTGCCTTTGGGGGCATCTTCCTCCTTTTTTGACTTCATATGGATCTCATTGGTCATGAGGGATCCAATGAGTTTGGTGATCTTCATGGTGCCAAGAATCTTGGCCTCCATGATAGCAACCACCTTTGGCTCCCATGCTTTGGGAAGTGATCGAAGAAGATTCCTCACTTTTTCTTCTTCTTGTATGACCCTTCCAAGGTTAGTTAAAGCATTTGAAATGGGCATACATTTGATCTATGTTCTCATGAGTATGCATTTTAAAGAGTTCATAGTCATGCATAAGCAAATTTATTTTGGACTCTTTAACTTGGGAAGTTCCCTCGTGGGTAATTTCTAAAACTTGCCAAATATCAAAAACAGATTTACAACATGATATTCTATTGAACTCATTTATAGATAAACCACAATGTAATGCATTCACTGCTTTGGCATTTGAATTAAACAATTTAATCTCTTCTAGAGACCAACCATCCATGCTCTTGGATAGTAGCTCATAATTAACATGAATAGTTCTCCAAGCATCTAATCCTAGGGATTGCCAGAAAATACTCATCCTAGTTTTCCAATAGGCATAATTGTTTCCATCAAAAAGAGGTGGTGCATGAGTTCAAAACCCTTGACCTAGTGTGATACTAGAATCCATAAGGGTAGATTAGATGGTTAAACCTATTCCTACAACCTTGCTCTGATACCAATTGTTGACTGAATACCCACACTAGAAAAGGGGGTTGAATAGTGTTGGGTTAATTTTAACTTCAATTCAATTTCTTTTAAATCAATTTCAACTTCAACCGAAACTAAGTGCAACTAAATGATATTCATTAGCAAGTATGAAAAGCAATTATAAGCAATCAAACAAGGCAATGCAAACACAAGAGATTATAGTGGTTCGGCCAACACCGCCTACTCCACTACCTTGGCTCACCACCAAGGATTTCTAACCAACTCCTTTATAGATAATGTGTTTCCCTTTGAATACAACCGAGGACTCGCTTCTCAACCCTTTGAGAATGCCTCACACCAATTCACCTAGGCAAAACACAATTTTACAAAGAAAAACCCTAAGGTGTTTAACCTAGCACACCTAGCAAGATAACAATAGAAATATAGTTTAATAATAATAAAAAATAACAACAAAGGAGCTCCCTTGCAAAGCCTTCAAAGCCTCCAACTCGTCAAGATGTAGAGATCGAAGTGAAGCCGGAGCTGAGGTAGAAAGAATGCTTTCAATAGATTAACGATCATCGAAGCTTGCGCGATGAAATCCACTTGGGAAGGCTCAATAACACTCTAAAAGATCTTCAATTAATGGTTAAGAGGCTCTTAGAAGGATGGTGAGGGGTATTTATAACCCCTCACTCGGCAGCTCCACCCAACGGGCATTTTTTTGCAAATTGTAGACGCCTGGTCGCTTGTCGATCGATTGTCGATTGACTGACTGATCGACCGCCGAAGCTGCCGTGGCAATCAACCGCTTTTGGGCACACTTCGGCCGATCGAATTGGCTACTACCAATTTTTGGTTTCATTCAGTCGACCGAACCTGGGCTGAGACTTCCGGGTTCCGTTACCAAGTCTTGACTTGGATAATATTGCAATTAGGCTTGGGATATATACCTAGAGACATATTACATGAATTCTATTTCTAACTCTAGATTTTCTACTCAATCTATGACGGAGCCTTTTTTGTTGATTCTTGTTTTTCTCCAAACGAACTTCCTCCGCATATCGTAACTTCAATCTGAGATCAAACACATGATAAACTCATTAGAATAAGTTTGTTATCATCAAAATCAAGATGATGACCAAGGTGGAAAACCTTAGGCCAACACATTGGTATTCACATGATTGTGGTATTCATTTTGCATTCAGTTTGCATGGGTTGCTAGGCTTCGGAGTAAGGACGCGTACTCCGGCCGGATTTCGGGGCGTGATAGATGTTCTTTAATAATAATATTAAGAATAATGTAAGTTACACAAAAGTAGTTAATGCTATTGTTCAAATCAGATATAAAGAAAAACTGCACCAATTATAATTAAATAATATGATTAAGTTAGAAGACAAAATCTTAAAACTTCAACACGTAAATATATGCATATGAAAAGTTTAATAAAATATCTACAATAATTATAATAACATATATTCTAGATTGGCAAATGTACGTTAATCCATGTTTGAACGGTGATATTAGTCCCTTATGTCTTTATGTGTGCATACTTTGCTTCAAAGTCTATCATTTATTGTGTTTATACAAAACTTAGATTTCATAAATTTTAACTGAAAGCCTATAAAACACGTTCCTCGTATTAAAAGCTCGCTTTGCGTTAATACAACTATTCTATATTTATATTACCCAAATAGAAGGATAATAAGTCATCGAAAATAGAGATAATCTTTTGACTAAAACACTTGATTAACATGGATGCAAGGAGCTTTTTTCTAAGTCAATTCACTATTTTTTTCTTCTTATCTATGTCACTGATTTCATTTCCAGTAGTAGCGACTAGTGAGATTGCTCCTACATCACCAACAAATTTTGATCAGTTGATTTTACAAATATGTAAGTAATTTGTTCAATTCGTATATATAAATATTAGTTTTATTCATTATTTATTAAATAAATTGTCTGTATGATATTTATGCATCGTAAATATAAGAAATAAGTTGACTACTAAATTTAATATTTATATATCTTATCTCAATAATCATTTTTGAAACATTTAATTGCTCTTTTCTTTAAGTTTCCTATCACAACCGATACATCGATATCGATACTTAATTTGTGAATTGCTATTATAACTTGGTTATTTTTATTTTGATAATGTCTCTATCTTTCAGACAATATGCTCAAAGATATTCACATTGCTGATAGTGGAAGAGCTCAAGACAAGAAGATTGGATTTCTTCCTCCATTGTATATTCCACCTCCACTATATTGTCATGGTCATCTATGTTATCATCATTGATAAATTGACAATTGTATTCAGTTATAAAGTTTGTACGTTCAACACAATAAATAAAACAAATTAATAATAAATTTAAATCATTAGCAAAATACAAATATTTTGATAATCATAATACCTATAACTAATTACTTAATATGTTTGAAAAATTATCAAAAATTAGAGATCTAAACCAATGCAAAATCTTTACATTTTAAAGGAGGAACCATTGAATTCAATGGTGTGTACATTTAAACTGGTTCCATTGAATTAAAGGAGGAACCATTGATTTTGGTTGGATATATAAACTGGTTCAACAATTCCTTCTTGATACTTCTCCCTGACAAAGTAGCAATCAATCTCCAAGTATTTTGTTCTTTCATGGAATATATGATTTGCTTTTATGTGCATAACACTCATGTTATCACAGTATAAAGGCACTGGATTCTTCACCACAATGCTGATTACATTCAACAATCTGGTGACCCAAATTATCTCAGTAGTTGCCCCATATAAAGATCTTAATTCACTTTTTGCACTTGACCTACTAATTGTGCTTTATTTTTTGCATTTCTTGGTAACTATTGCAGCACCAAACTTCACCAAATAACCAGATACTGATATGCGAGTCATTCCATAACTTACCCAATCAGCATCACTATATCCTATCACTGAATAATGATTATCTGTAGGGTAAAAGAGGCCCAAACCAAGTTCCTTTTACAGATATTTTAATATCCTTATTGCTACCATGAATTGTGTTATTTTAGGCCTTTGAGTGAACTGACTCAAGGTCTGTAAATCGTAAGGTATATCTGGCCTGGTTATTGTGATTTAGAGAAGTTTTCCAATTAGCTTTTTGTATGCACTACAATCATCAAACAAGGGATCTGATTATGATATTTCATCATCAAACTTACTTCCTGCCTGCATAGGAGTGTTCTTTGGTTTGCATTATTTCAATTTCATGTCTTCAAGTAAATCTAAAATATACTTCCTCTGACTTATATGTATGCCTTTGTCAATTTTTTGCATTTCTAGCCCTAGGAAATACTTTAATTCTGCCATGTCTTTTATTTTGATCTGAGTATCCAAATATTTCATTAGATTACACAGCTCCATTTCATCAGTCCTACTAAGGATGATATCATCCACTTAAACCAACATTATTGCTATTGAATTTTCTTTCCTTTTTACAAATAAACATGCATATGAGGAGCACTCTTTTAAACCCTCAATTGGTGTCATCCGATTGGGGGAGGGGGGGGATCGAAATCGGCTTCACCCTCAACTGCAAGTCAATCTAGAACTCTATCTCCTACCCGGTGGCAGTCCCAGAATCTCATCACGAAATACATCGAAAAACTCACTGACTATACTTATCTGATCTTCCACCTTCCTGGCCACCCCCTTAGCTACGGATACAAAATCTAGGAATGACTAGCAACATCCAATAAGTAACTTTCGGGCTTTAAGGGCTGAAATAGTTTTGAGTGAGTCTCCTCTCCCTTCACCCCGGAAGGAAAAATTACGGTAGCTCAAGCTTACTGAATATGACAGCCTTCGCTCTACAGTCCACCGGTGCATAGTGAGTAGACAACCAATCCATTCCCAGTATCATGTTCAGCACTAGCGACGATAGAAGCCACAATTTTGCTTCCAAAACATGACCAAAAATTGACACTTTGCAATCAGGATAGACTGTCTCAGGTAGGCTCTTTTCCTTCCCCAATCGTGATGGAAACTCAACAGAAACCAAGGAGTGTGTAGTATATTTTACAAATTACATTTATAGTTTATGATGATTAAATATTTCATACAAATTAGAAATTTTATTTCTCAAATGACATGGGGAAAGTTGTTCTGAAAATATTTATTAGGTATAATATAAAAATTATATGCATATTTCACAAGTTTACAAAAATAATATTAAGTTCCATCATATGGGTTCATAAATTATTAGTTTACAAAAACTATGACTTCCTAAACTTAGTCTGATGCGAGATTAACGGTGTCGATTGCCCCTCCAGCTACGCCATGTCCACTAGCTAGTACCTCACTGGTCAAGCTCTGCAAAACAAAAATTAAACAACAATGAGTCCATGTGGAACTCAGTGAGTGGTTCTATTGGACCTCCATCTAAATCCTAGATACATTAATATATAATATTAAATAAATTCTCAGATAAATTCAGGGATTTAGTACACCACCTAGCCAGTTGGCCAATCTGCATGAAGTGAGAACATTCGGCCAGAATGGCCCACATGCATAAGTAATACAAGCCCATAATCGGCCACACAAACATGAGCAATACTCGGCCTCGACCAGCCGCACAAACATGAGCAATACTCGACCTCAACCAGCCGCACAAACATGTAATTACATAATTCAACAAAGTGCAAAGTTTAACTCGATCTGTATAAAGCATATGTCCGGGTCCTTTAGCTCAGATGGCTAGCTAGCTTCTAGTACCCCACCGGTTGGGAATGGCTCAACCAACCCAAACTCGGGTCTAACGTCAGCGTGGCCCACTGACATGACCCTCCACCACTGGGTCTAGCACCAGCATAGCTCACTGGAGTAACCTCAAGACCCCTCACCGCTTGCTGACTCGGGCAATAGCCGTGTCAGCTAAAGACGCTCCTCAGTCCGACCATCACAAACACAGTACACAATACACAGTGCACACAAGATTTCTCTACTCATCCAAAACTACCCGGGCATGCGCCAGTACCCAGCCCTTTTCCGAGCTCTATCAGTCAGACCTCTAAATATTACCCTTCCTTTATGGGTGTTGGGTGTGACTATCATAACTATAGTACATAGTTCCGTGCCCCTACTTATGATGTCTCTATGTTTGAAATTAAGTGTTTAATTTCTAATGTTCACCATCATCTACTAGTAGGGGTATGTCATGATTTCATGTTCAATATGTCACATATATCTCTAATATTTATCTATCTTTAACACATGATAAATGTAATACACGAGATTTCTAATATAAAAATTTTATTTGGTTCAGCGAGCCGATTCGGGGACTAGCTGGGTTGAGTCGCGAGATCACCATGAGTAGAATATATAATTTAATTTGTTGGATATGTAATTAATGCTTTTATATTTTATAAGTTTAATTTGGTTCACGGTTTGAGTCGGGGCTCAATTCGAGCTCAGGCTGAGTCGAGTAGAGAGATTAAGTGAGTAATGGTAATAATAATAAATAAAAATATATAAAAAGGGTCCCATCAGCTACCGGAGTTTGTGGTGGTCGTCGGAGCATGTGTCAAAAACCGAGTGGCGGGGGTCTTTAGATTTCGTCAGTGGGCCACGCAATAGTAGACCTAAGTGTTGGGCAGAACTAGCTATCCTTAACCCAGTGGAGATGTTACAAAAACTAGCTGACTATCCTAGTTGACGGACCCGGTGATTGAATTGCTAATTGTGGAATTTATGTAATAATATAACCTGCTGTGGTTAGTATACATTCTTTTATGATTGTGTGGGCCGGTATGGCCGAGTATTATACGGGATGAAGGTTGGGCATGACCGAAACTATTTATGCGCGTTAAGGCCCATAGTGGCCTAGTGGTACATATTGTGGAAAGCCATAATTGGCCGGTATATTTACTCGTAGGGTATGACCAATTGGCCGGTTATTGTGATACGATCAGTATAATTTTTATACCCAAGTTTTATTGCTATATATGAAATTATACTGGGCATTTAAGTGGAGGTTTGGAAGAATAACTCACTGAGTTCCTCGTGGACTCATGGTTTTATTTATTTTATTTTGCAGAGCCTCAGTAGTGAGGTACGGCTTGATGGCGTGGTGCGACTGGAGGGCAGGTGGTGTCACAAATCTCGTAGCAGTCAGTTATATAGTTGTAGTCATGTTGAGAGTTTTAGTTCATGCACTGAGTCGTGTTCTTTGATCATTTGAGTTGAAAAATTTGTTTTCAAACATTTATAAAAGGTTAGTAGACTTCATTTATATTTTCTATGTCAGTTTGGTCGCATATTGTTATTATGTTGATGAGTGCATGTGGAAGGCTTCGGGGTACAAACACCTACCCTAGCCGGTCATGCGACCCTGAGTTGGGGCGTGACAAAGTGGTATCCGAACATGTGGTTAGGTCTTGACTACGACTAGGGTCGGGGTACCGTATGAGGCATAGTTAGCATGTCGACATATGGTATAGTTATGTTACGAGATCAGACGGCTACGTTTGCACCTCAACACATCATGTGGTTAGTAAATTAAAAAATTTCGAATGAGTTATTTGATATTAATTGTATCTTTTTCTTAAATTCTAGCATGATGGAGACTCACAATGCTGCGTTGAGAGGCAGTGGTAGTAATTCCATGGAGCGTTAGGGCCGAGGCCGAGGCTGGGGATGAGGCAGGGGCCGTGAGGGAGAGCAACAAGAGGAGGTGGCACAGGATCCTATAGTTGCACAACTGCAAGCTCTGGTAGCCCAGTTGACTTCGACGCTCCGCAAGGAGCAAGAGTTGAGGTAGCCGCAGCTGGTACCGGTGGCACCGATAGTACCAGAGGTGGCCGAACTAGTCCAGCTAGCAGAGAGAGTTCCAAGGGCAGCCACATACACTAACTTTGTTAAACTGAGGTTGCTGGAGTTCACTTGGTTAGATCAACAGGTGGAGTTCACCAATTTCCTTAGCGACTGCAATGAGTTGTGTGAGGAGCTCAGGTGTTCCTCGGAGGTGGCTGCTCGTATGGTCGGGTTACAGCTGAGAGGACCGGCCAAAGAGTGGCTGCATACTTAGAGGGATCGTAGGGGGCCAGGTGCGCCACCCCCTACTTGGGCAAAATTCAAGGCTGCTATTGTGGAGCGGTAGATACCGATGAGTGTCCCCGACCAGCGGGCGAAGGAGTTTGAACTATTGCGTCTGACTGGTGGCATGACGGTGCTGGACTATGAGATGGAGTTTACTCGGCTATCGAAGTACCACCCTATCTTGGTGGCGACAGAGACCTCCAAGGTGAAGAGATTTGTCAAGGGGCTAAGAGTACAGATCAGCTGGCTCATCCATTACACTAAGGATACCTCTTTCGCTCAGGTGGTGGATGAGGCACTCCGAAAGGAGGCATTGATAACATTCGAGAAACATGAAAGGCCCCCAAAGAAGGAGTTCCGGCCTCAAGGATATGGAGGTCGACCCTGGCATTTCGAGGGGACCATTGTGGTTGTAGATCACCAGCCGAATAGGGGGCACAGTAGTAGCAGAGGCCACGAACACCCAGGATTAGGGGCGGCTCGGTAGGTAGGGTTAGGGAGTGTGCTACAAAAGACTGAGATGTTGCAGTATGGTCCTTGTGACAGGAGGCACTGGGGGGGGCTTGCTACGGCCGCACGGATGCATGCTTCGAATGTGGGCAGGTTGGACACGTCAAGAAGGATTTTTTGGACAGGGGTGGCCAGAGAACTGAGCATTCCAGAGGGAAAGCACCGATGTTAGTTGGTTCTGTGGCTCAAAAGGGTCAGACGCAGGGTAGAGGACAACAGACCAGTCATTCTGAGAGGCCTTCTGCAAGGCAGTAGACTGTCACTTTCAGCAAGCCCGGTTTGCCGCAGTTTACCTTCCAGGGAGATGGAAGGGGGGACCCTATGGGGGTTATTTCAGCTCTAAAGGCTCAAAAAATGCTTATGGGTGGCTGCTAGTCTTTCCTAGCCTTTGTATCTTTGGCAGAGGAGGATAGAGGCACAGCAGGGGATGTCGGGGGAACACAGCTGGTTTGTGAGTTCCCTAACGTATTCCCCAAGGAGTTGTCGGGTTTATCGCCAAGAAGAGAGATATAATTTTGCATCGACTTGCAGTCTGGGCTGAAGCCGATCTTCATTCCACCTTATCGGATGGCATTGACTAAGGTGAGGGAGTTGAAAGCGCAGTTGTAGGAGCTGCTAGACTTGGGTTTTATTCGCCCGAGTATTTCTCCGTGGGGTGCTCCGGTGCTCTTCATGAAGAAGGACAGGTCCATGCACATGTGCATTGTCTATAGGCAGCTTAACATGGTGACAGTCAAGAATCATTACCCCCTGCCAAGGATTGATGACTTGCTCGACCAAGTCTAGGGGGCGCAGTGGTTCTCTAAGATTGATCTGTGGTCCGGATACCATTAGCTAAGAATCCGAGACTGAGATGTACCCAAGATTGTCTTCAGGACTTGATATGGTCACTTGGAGTTCCTAGTGATATCCTTTGGGTTGACTAATGCGCCTGCAGCCTTTATGGATTTGATGAACCAGGTGTTAAAGGAGTACCTGGACAGATTTGTGACAGTCTTTATTGACGACATCCTGGTTTACTCCTAGAGTAGGGAGGAGCACTCCGAGCATTTGAGGATGGTCCTAGAGACCCTTCGGTAACATCGGTTGTATGCCAAGTTCTCCAAGTGTGAATTCTGGTTGGAGAGCGTAGGGTTCCTAGACCATATGGTGTCGAAAGAAGGGGTGAGAGTGGACCCCGTGAAGGTGGAGGCCGTATAGAACTAGAGGTGGACAATCACTGTGACCGAGATCCGTAGTTTCCTGGGGTTGGCTGGGTATTACATAAATTTCGGGGAAAATTTCTCTAAGATTATGGCTCCATTTACTCGCTTGACCCAGAAAAGGTCAAGTTTGTTTGGGACGACAAGTGTGAGGAGAGCTTTCAGAAGCTCAAAGATTGCTTGACGACAGCGCTAGTGTTGGCCGTACCCTCAGGTTCGGGAGGGTTTGTGGTTTACTGTGATGCCTCTCGGGTCGGCATGGGCTATGTTCTAATGCAGTATAGCAAGGTGATAGCTTATGTGTCTCTTCACTTGAGGTTCATGAGAAGAAATACCTGACGCATGACCTAGAGCTGGCAACATTGGTTTTTGCTTTGAAGCTGTGGCGCCATTACATTTGTACGGCAAGGCCTGTAAGATGTACACTGATCACAAGAGCCTCCAGTATTTGCTTACCCAGAAGGAACTGAACCTAAGGCAGAGATGGTGGCTTGAGCTCCTGAAGGACTATGATTGCACCATCATGTACCATCCCAGAAGGCAAATGTGGTGGCAAATATTTGAGCGAAAAATCCTTGGGCAGTTTGGCCCACTTGGCGGTCAGGAAGAGACCGCTAGCTCGAGATTTGGCCCTGTGCTTAGATGGCGAGACAATTCTGACCGTATCAGATTCAGAGGCTTTGTTGGCACACCTGCGAGTACAGTCCACTCTGGTAGATATATTGCGGACCTCGTAGGATCAGGACGCCTTTTGTTCCTTGACTAAGGATCTGCTAGTCAGAAGAGGCGACGTTGATGATGGCTACAGAATTGACCTGAGGGTGTATTGAGATTCAGAGATCGGATTGTGGTGCCTAACATGGCGGAGGTTCGTAGACATGTAATAGAGATGGGCCACCGTTCCACTTACACGATGCATCCAGGGGCCACCAAGATGTACCAAGATTTGAGGCAACATTACTAGTGGAAAGGGATGAAAAGAGAGGTATCCGAGTTTGTGTCTAAGTGTTTGTTCTGCCAACAGGTAATGGCCGAACACTTGAAGCCTGCATGGTTGCTTCAGAACTTGGAGGTGCCCGAGTGAAAATGAGAGAAGATCACCATGGACTTTATGATCGAGCTACTAAGGTCTAGAGGGGGCAGCGACTCTATTTGGGTCGTAGTGGATCGGATGACTAAGATCGCACACTTTATACCGGTCAAGATGTCCTTTTCAGTTGAGCAGTACGCTAGATTGTTTCTAGACTAGATTGTGGCATATAATGGTATTCCTTTTATGATAATCTCGGGTCGGGGTACCCAGTTCATAGCTCAGTTTTGGCATTCTTTCCAGGAGGCCTTGGGTATTCAGGTGCAGTTCAGCACCGCGTTCCATCCGCAGACTGACGGGCAGTTAGAGAGGACAATCGTAACCTTAGAGGATATTATGAGAGCATGTGTTCTAGACTTAGATGGCGGTTGGGAGAAACACCTACCGATGTTTGAGTTTGCATACAATAATAGCTACCAGAGTAGCATTGGTATGGCTCCTTTCGAGGCCCTATATGGGTGAAGGTGTAGGTCGCCAGTGGGGTGGTTTGAGGCAAGAGAGTCACTCATGGTGGGTCCTGATCTGGTTGAGGAGGCGGTTGAGAAGTTGAAATTGATCAAGGATAGACTATTGGTGGCTCAAAGTCGTCAGAAGATGTATGCGGATGAAAATGCTAGAGAGGTGGAGTTTGCTGAGGGTGATATGGTATTCCTAAGGGGGGAAGCTTGTAATACCCGAGATTTCTAATATAAAAATGTTATTTGGTTCAACGATCCGGTTCGGGGACTAGCCGGGTTGAATCCCGAGATGGCCGCGAGTAGAAGGTATAATTTAATTTGTTGGATATGTATTTAATGCTTTTATATTTTATAAGTTGAATTGAACCTCAAACCCAGTTGGAACAGGGTTTGCGGGATGAGTCGGGGCTCAATTCGGGCTCAGGTTGAGTCGAGTAGAGGATTAAGTGAGTAATAATAATAATAATAATGATAATAATAATAATAATAATGATAATAATAATAATAATAATAATAATGATAATAATAATAATAATAATAATAATAATAATAATAATAATAATAATAATAATAATAATAATAATAATAATAATAATAATAATAATAATAATAATAATAATAATAATAATAATAATAATAATAATAATAATAATAATAATAATAATAATAATAATAATAATAATAATAATAATAATAATAATAATAATAATAATAATAATAATAATAATAATAATAATAATAATAATAATAATAATAATAATAATAATAATAATAATAATAATAATAATAATAATAATAATAATAATAATAATAATAATAATAATAATAATAATAATAATAATAATAATAATAATAATAATAATAATAATAATAATAATAATAATAATAATAATAATAATAATAATAATAATAATATAAAAAGGGCCCCATCAGAGGGTGAGAGCAGAGAGAGGTGATCAAGGGGGGGGGGGGGGGAGTTTGTGGTCGTCGCCGAAAGTCGTAACTTCGTCGATCTTCTTTCCCTTCTTTACTTTAAGGCTAACGTGAGTGGTAGAACCTAGGATTTGAGGGAAGGCCCTAACCGACTCATGTGTTGTTGATTCTTGCAGATTGATGTGTGTTTCTTGTCAGATTATTGATTATTCTTGAACCTTGTCGGTTCTTCTTGTGATCTATGGTGCATTGATTTTTACGTGTCGTATTCATGATGTTAGGGTGCCGGCCGAATCAAGGAAAAGGGAAAAGGTCATGCCAAAAATTTCCCTAAATTCCTTGAGACGTAGAAGCTTGTAGATTTGAAATTCTTGTATGCTAATTTAGGATAGAGATTAAGGAGAACTTAATTCTTCATTGAAACACATTTTCCTTCACCCTTAAGGGTTTGGCCGAATAGGGTAAACCCATGTTTAGGGTTTCGGCTGAGTACGGATCGGGGTTTTAGGTGGAGAAAAATATAATTCCTAAGTCATCTCCATGATAGAGGAACGCTATATGAATAACTAGGATTTTACCTTGCTTATAGAATATTTTTATTGCAAGGAACATTTATTTCTAGGTTCCTACATTTCTCGTTATGTTGCTGAAATTAAACTTTCATATGCTGAAATTAAATATTTGAATGCAGGAATTCAATATTTAATTGTTGTGATTATGTAGGAAATTGTGGTGATATAATTGTTGAATTCTTCTATTTCTTGTATGCTATGATTTATTAATTATTGTAAATATTATATGAATGATATGCTAAATATTGAGGAGCATGTGTGGTATATGACATGAAACTAGGTGGAGGAAAAATTAGATACGATTGTTTAGCATCCCATACATGATCGGGAGACGTGGAACTCTTCTAGTAAATGACGTAAATTACTAGGAGTTAAATGTGATAAAATTTGAACATAGAGACATTAGGTGTTCGCACCTAGGAAGGGTAACACTAAACTGTCAACCTAATAGGGCCCGTGGTAGGGCCCGATACGTGCGGAAGCCCGGGAGATGTTTAGAAACTAGTGTAATACATTGTATGTGTATTGTGTTTAAGATGGTCAGGCTGAGGGATGTTTTTAGCCGGTACGGCTATTACCCGACTCAGTGGGTGGATTTAGGATCTTGAGATTGCACCAGTGGGCCACGCTAGGTGTTAGACCCGAGTGGCGGGGGTCTTGAGATTCTGTCAGTGGGCCACGCTGATGGTATTCTAGAAACTAGCTGATCATCCTAGTTGACGGACACGGTGATTGAATCGCTAAATGTGGAATTTATGTAAGAATATAACTTGTTGTGGTTAGTATAGATACTTGTATGATTGTGTGGGCCGATATGGTCGAGTATTATACAGGATGAAGGCCGGGAACAACAGAAACTATTTATGCGGGTTAAGGACCATAGTGGACGAGTGCTACATATTGTGCAAAGCCATAATTGGATGATATATTTACTCGCAGGGTATGACCAATTGGACGGTTATTGCGATACGACCAGTATAATTTTTCTGGACATGTTTTATTGCTACATATGATATAATACTAGGGATTTAAGTGGAGGTTTGAAAGAACCACTCACTAAGTCTCAAGTGGATTCATGGTTTTATTTATTTTTGTTTTGCAGAGACTAGCCAGTGAGGTACAACTTGATGGCGTGGCGTGGCTGGAGGGCAGGTGGTGTCGCAGATCTCGTAACAAGCATTTATATAGTCCTAGTCGTGTAGAGAGTTTTAGTTCATGCACTCAGTCGTGGTCTTTGATCCTTTGAGTTGTAAAACTTGTTTTCAAACATTTATAAAAGTTTAGTAGACTTCATTTATATTTTCTATGTTAGTCTAGTCGCATATTGTTATTATGTTGATGAGTGCATGTGGTAGACTTCGGGGTACAGACACCTACCCCGGTCGGTCACGCGATCCTGAGTTGGGTCGTGACAATAAATATGGCAAGCATACAATTAGAATTTAATTCATAGCATTCCAAAAATAGGGCAACTCAACAACTTAATTACAACATTTATCAAATAATTTTCAACAATTAAATATGCAATTTCTGCACTTAAATAAATGAATTCAGCATCCTTAATAAAATTCCAGCAATTACTCAAATGACGTAGAAACCAATTCAAGCATGTTCTCAAGCATGGAATTAATTTACGAGTAAAATAAAATCATCTACATTCCTTATATCATGATAGCCTCGACATAAAATATATTCATCATGATAACATCAACTTAAAACATAATTACCATGGTAAACTCCCCCTTACCCATGCTCGGCCAACCCTCCCCAAACACCCTAATAGGGTACTTGGTCGGCCCCTTCTTGTCCTACCTTGCTTGCTCTTCAATTAAATAGCAAGTCTAGTCTCATAAATTATATCTATAAATACAATTCCTAATCACTACCTTCCTTACCCTATGTGGCCGAACCCTATCATAAGGAACTTGTCTCATGGCCGACCCTTAAGGGTTTAGGAAACTAAACTTTTAAATCTAGAATTTCTAACAAGTCTAGGATTTAGCAAAAAAATTCGCATGACCTCTCCTATTTTGGATCTATTCGGCCGGCCCCAACTCTCAAAGAAAACACCACAAAAATTTCGAGAAATCACATTATTATCAAGAAAAGATGCGAGAATCAAGAGCCACAAGATTCATCAATAAATTTCCAAGAAAACATCATCACATCAACATCAAGGATTCGGCCAAGGGGCCTTACCCTATCCTATGGTTCAACCACTCACCGGCGAAGGAAATTGAAAAGGAAGGCAGTCCTCCGCGCTCCCACATCATCGATCCGTTGGTAATAGATTACCAACGGATTTTTTAGTATTACCAACAGATTTAGTCCGTTGGTCACTCCCTATTTTTTTGTAGTATACGGATGTGTACTCTGGCCGATCATGTGACCTTTGATTTGAGGCATGACATTTATGCTTGAATTTGGTTATGCTCGGGGTAGCTATCAACAGCCACAAGATTCATCAATAAATTTCCAAGAAAACATCATCACATCAACATCAAGGGTTCGGCCAAGGGACCTTACCCTATCCTAAGGTTCAACCACTCACCGGAGAAGGAAATTAAAAAGGAAGTCAATCCTCCGCGCTCCCACATCAACGATCTGTTGGTAATAGATTACCAATGGATTTAGTCCTTTGGTCACACCCTATTTTTTTGTAGTGTACTGATGTGTACTCTGACCGCTCACGTGACCTTCAATTTGAGGCATGACATTTATGCTTGAATTTAGTTATGCTTGGGGTAGCTATCAGAGGGCCCCGGTGGGAGGCTCATTGGGCGGGTCCTATTGATAGAATGGTGGGTTGATTAAATGCAACATGACGATATGGCCGGTGTACGCCGATATGGTCAGTTGTTGAGGACACACGAGTTGGATAATTATTAATCATATGAATTATCATAAAAATTTAATATTACGAGAACATATATAAATGCTAAATATTTGTGTTTATCACATGCGTTGGCTTGGCGAGGGCTTTGTTCAAGCCACTCACTGAGTTCTTTGAAACTCACCCCTCTTTTTGTTGTTGTTTTGCAGATCTCGACTAATAGAGGTGCGGTGGTAGCGATGTGACGTGGCTGGGGTTGTAGTCTCTGGCAGTGGATCTCGGGACATGTCAAATCATAGTCGAGCCACAGGAACTATGTGTACATATGAGCATGTCTTGATTATAGACAAGGGTTGTAATCATATTTAACTTTCAATTGAAACATTCATTCACATTTTCATTGGTATTCACATGACTGTGTTATTCATTCCTAATTCAGTTTGCATAGGTTCGTAGGCTTCGGAGGACGAACGTATACTCCGGCCGATCAAATGACCATGGATTTTGGGGCGTGACAAATGTTCTTTAATAATAATATTAGGAATAATGTAAGTTACACAAAAGTAGTTAATGCTATTGTTCAAATCATACATAAAAAAAACGGCACCAATTATGATTAAATAATATGATTAAGTTAGAAGACTAAATCTTAAAAATTCAACATGTAAATATATGCATATGAAAAATTTTAAAAAATATCTATAATAATATAATAACATATATTCTAAATTGGCAAATGTGCGTTAATCCATGTTTGAACGGTGATAATATTCCCTTATGTTATTATGTGTGCATACTTTGCTTCTAAGTCTATCATTTATTGTGTTTATACAAAAATTAGATTTCATAAATTTTAACTGAAAGCCTATAAAACACGTTCCTCGTATTAAAGGCTCGCTTTGCGTTAACACAACTATTCTATATTTATATTACTCAAATAGAAGGATAATGAGTCATTGAAAATAGAAATAATCTTTTGACTAAAACACTTGATCAACATGGATGCAAGGTGGTTTTTTCTAAGTCTATTCACTATTTTTTTCTTCTTATCTATGTCACTGATTTCATCTCCTGTAGTAGCGACTAGTGAGATCGCTCCTACATCACCAACAAATTTTGATGAGTTGATTTTACAAATATGTAAGTAATTTTTTCAATTCGTATAAATATTAGATTTATTCATTATTTATTAAATAAATTATCTTTGCGATATTTATGGACCGTAAATATAAGAAATAAGTTAACTACTAAATTTAAAATTTATATATCTCATCTCAATAATCATTTTTGAAACCTTGAATTGTTTTTTTCTTGCTGCCTATCACAACCGATACATCGATATCGATAGTTAATAGAGAATTGCTATTATAACTTGATTATTATTTTTTTGATAATATCTCTTGTAATGTGTCTATGTTTCAGACAATATGCTCAAAGATGTTCACATTGCTGACAGTGGAAGAGCTCAAGATAAGAAGATTGGATTTCTTCCACCATTGTACATTCCACCTCCACTATATTGTCATGGTCGTCTATGTTATCATCATTGATAATTTGACAATTGTATTCAATCATAAAGTTTGTACGTTCAACACAATAAATAAAACAAATTAATAATAAATTTAAATCATTAGCAAAATACAAATATTTTGATAATCATAATACCTATAACTAATTACTTAATATGTTTGAAAAAATATCAAAAATTGGAGATGCACCCAATGCAAAACCTTTACATTTTAACGGATGGACCATTGAATTCAATGGTGTGTACATTTAAACTGGTTCCATTGAATTAAAGGAGGAACCATTGATTTTGGTTGGATATATAAATTGGTTCCACAATTCTTTCTTGATACTTCTCCTTAACAAAGTAGCAATCAATCTCCAAGTGTTTTGTTCTTTCATGGAATACATAATTTGTTGTATAAAGGCACTGGATTCTTCACCACAATACTGATTGCATTCTACAATCTGGTGACCCAAATTATCTCAGCAGTTGCCCCAGATAAAGCTCTTGATTCACTTTCTGCACTTGACCTACTAACTGTGCTTTATTTTTTGCATTTCCAGATAACTAATGTTGCACCAAACTTCACCAAATATTGATCTGCAAGTCATTCCACAACTTCCCCAGTCAGCATCACTATATCCTGTCACCAAATAAGGATTATCTACAGGGTAAAAGAGGCCCAAATCAGGTTCCTTTTTCAAATATTTTAATATCCTTATTGCTGCCATGAAATGTAATACCCGCAAAATTTATTAAATTTTGTGTATTGGCTTCAGCGGGATGAGCGCGATGCATAACGACGCGTGCATAGTTAATCGCAGTTGGGCGTGAATGGAGGTGAGACCCTTGCTCAACCTAAATTACTTAAATTAGAATTAAATTTGTGTCAAGTTTGAGTTGGGCTCGAGCCGAGTCCGAGAGTGCAATCAGAGATCGAATCCAACTCGTTTTGAGAAAGTTGGGTCAAGTTAAGTGATGAGGGGCAAATTGATAATTTGTGCAAAAAAAAATAATTAGAGTCACTTGAGGCGTACGGCTCCAAGGAAGAGCGACACGCTACCCAATGAGGCGAGAGGGAGAGGGTTGATCCGGAGAAGAAATCGGTCGGAGATCGGAGCCTTGCAGGATTGGATTCGACGCAGTTCTTCTTCATCGTCTTCCTTGTCCTTATCCCAATCCTAGGTGAGTAGTTTTGGGGCTAATTTTCATTGGGATTAATGGATTTTGTAGAGAAGAAGATTCTGGGTTTTTCTTTGAAATTTGTTGTTTCGATCAGTTTTGATTCGGTAATCATGATTCAATAATCTCTACCTGTTGAGTCCTTTGGTGTATGTTCTTGTGAAGTGAGGACCGATTTGTGGAGAATATAATATCCACACATGTGTTTCTTTAAAATGTTTACTTCTTTGGTTCTACGAACGTGTACGGAACCACATGTACATCATAGATTTACTGCAATAGCAACAAATCTTACTAAGTGCTTATGTGTTAGTGCAAATTTCTGAACCTGGGTCCAGTAGTTTTCTATGGACACAGAAGAAATAAATGAGTGGAAATTTATCTATACATATAATCTTGTTTATAGCAGAAATTTCCGGCTGTACTGTAGGGTGTTAAGGCTGAAATTTTATATGTTACGATGCTGAAATTACCTAGTTAAGTGATGCTGAAATTGATGTATATAAATGTGCAGAAATTTTATTGAATTGAGATGTATATGTATGCTGAATATGGTAGTTCAAACACTACAACACAATTAGGCTATAGAAACACATAATTAGAGACTAATTAGAGTTTTTGTTTCTAATTCTTCCCATTAGAAACTAATAAAGAATGTGTCTCAATAGTTAATTTTATTTGTCTCTAATACTTCACTTTTAGATGTTAATTGTTAATTAGTCCCTTTATGATATGTATTATTTGCCTCTATTGTATCAATCTTACCCTAACTTTATTAACCTAACTTTACACGTGGCAAGTATAAATCTCTAATTTATAATCAATTTATTTCCGCTGGTTCTCTCTATTGCCACTTTGTTAGGTTATTTTTCAAAAAAAGTACCCTGTTCCCTGATCTCTCCCTCATTTACACTTAAAACTAAAACCCTACCCTGTTACTTCCCATTGTCTGCACCTATGTTGACCCCAATCTCTCCCTCCCGTCTCCTATGTTGTCTGCCACTTCTGTGAGACTGTGACTGATCCCAATCTCTCCCTCGGCGGAATATGGTTCGCGACTCCCCATTTCCATTGTCTACTTCCCGTCGCCAGGATTGGATATCCATTCTCCATCTCCACGTCGGCCTACCTGCTTCTCCATCTCCTCGCTGGTATTGAATCTCGCCTTCCCAAGTTTTTCACTGCTACTTGTTATTGCTAAAAACTCCACATCTGTCAGATCTCCATTCTACCAGTTTTTCGCCTTCCCAAGTTTTTCACCGATATTGATCTCCATTCTAAGTTTCCGCTGCTTCTTCATCTATGGGTTTTGGATATGTTCCTTTCCGCACCTTTTTCTCACCTTTTTTATAATTGCATGTGATGCTCCTTTACTCTTCCATTGCATGAACAAGGTTACAATTAACAGACAAGTTAATTGTGAGAAGAAGACGTTATTGTCTTTGTTTTGCTTCTGTTGTACCAAACTCATAAGAGGTATTTGAATATTGCTCTTTCTTATTGGCTCATAACATGAATATTCCTCTTCTAAGTATAATATGATAGAAGAATATTGCTTATGTTGTTTTCTATCAATGATTACCTTATTATTAGCAATGTAGCACCTTATTATATTGTCCCTTATTATTAGCATTGCCAGTGCCTTATTATATTTTCCTACTGAGACAACCTTAAATTTCAGGACATTATGAAGGCACTGTTTATTTCTGCACTAATTGTCCTCTTGTTCTTTTGACAATTGTTATCCACAAGAAAAACACTCAGCTGCTAACCAAATTATTTGATTAGGTATTAGAAACCTTCAGTCTTTTATTGTAATGGTAAGAATACTGGATAAGCAGTTGGAGCATAGCAGAAAAGAAGACAAGTGCTAGAACTTTTGCTTTTTAAACTTCATTTGTTGGTAGAAAAAATATGAGATTTTCTTACTCTATGTTAAACAGTGGAAGATTATTAAATGAAGGAAAGAAAAGAAAGTTGATATTAGACATTCATGAAAAGCTGTTAAGACATTAAGAAAATTGATAGTAGACAATCACGAAAACCTGTTAAAACATTTGCCTCTCGTACAACGGTGTACAACGGTACAAGTTACCTTTTACCTGCTTAGTTGCACTGCCATTCTCCTTTGCCATATTAAGTTGATTTTAGATACAGCCAGGGGAATGTCCATGTCAATAAAGCATCTGTCTTAAAATAATCCGTTGGTCCAGGAACTCTATCCAGGTTGTCGAAGTCATTCGAAGCTTTCCTTCATCATCCAATTATTCCTCATTAAATGTGTTGGGAAGTGGTCTAATAAATCATTTACAATGTTGCTTGAGTTACTGAGAGAAGTACTTCCAGAAGGTGATACAATGCCAAATTCTTACTATGAAACCAAGAAGTACATTAGAGAGTTGGGCCTTAGTTATGAGAAAATTGATGCTTGTCCCAACGATTGTATGTTATATTGGAAAGACCATGCCGATGACTCTGAATGCTGCACTTGTGGTGAATTGAGATGAAAAAAGAACTTAGATGGTCAAAAAAAGACGTAGAAGTCCAAATCTCAAAATGTGTCGCAAAAAGTCTTGCGCTATTTTCCACTTAAACAACGACTTCAACGGTTGTTTATGTCATCTAAAATTGTGTCCTTCATGAGGTGGCATGAGGAGTCCCGCACTAAAGATACACTTCTAAGGCATCCAGCAGACTCTCCGGCTTGGAAGAATTTCGATCATCTAAATGGTCATTTTGCGTCAGATCCTTGTAATGTTATGCTCGGCTTAGCTGCTGATGGATTTAACCCATTCAGGACATTAAGTGTTGTACATAGTACATGGCCGGTTGTCTTAACACCGTATAATCTACCGCCATGGATGTGCATGAAACAATCTTATATGTTTCTGACATTACTGATTCCTGGACCTTCAGCCCCAGGAAATGATATTGACATCTATCTCCAACCCCTAATTGAGGAATTGAAAGATCTTTGGGAGAATGGTGTGGAAACTTACGATGTGTCTAAAAAGGAGAATTTTAATATGCGGGCTACGGTTTTATGGACTATAAGTGATATTCCTGGCTATGCTAATCTGTCAGGCTGGAGTACTAAAGGCTAATTTGCATGTCCTTCTTGTCATAAGTATACTAACTCTAAATGGCTGAAACATGGTAGAAAATTTTGTTATATGGGTCACCGATGTTTCTTGCCGCATGGCCATGTGTTTCGGTGCCAGAAAATATCTTTTGACAATAATCAAGATTTCAGGGTTGCGCCCAGACCACTTTCTGGGTCAGAAGTTTTGAATGAATTAGAAGGACATGATATTACATATGGCAAAAAGTCTACAAAATTGCCGCTGCCGCATGGTTGGAAGAAGAGAAGCATTTTTTTTTAGTTGCCATACAGGAAAGATAATCTTTTGCATCACAATCTTGATGTTTTGCATATCGAGAAAAATGTTTGTGACAACATACTTGGGACCTTATTAAATATTGGCATCAAGTCAAGAGATAATCTTAATGCTCGTCGGGACTTGCAACTGATAGGTATAAGGCAAGAGCTTCATCCAATCGAGCAAGGCCATCACAGGACTTATATCCCCCCAATAAGGTTCACATTGGATAAGAATCAAAAGAAAATTATATTCAGGATACTAAAAAAGGTTAAGGTTCCAGATGGCTATGCTGCTAACATATCAAGATGTGTAGATATGAAGCAACTCAAAATCTCTAGACTGAAAAGTCACGATTGTCATATTCTAATGCATCAATTGGTCCCATTAGCGATCAAAAAAGTGTTGCCGAAGGAAATCAGTATTCCCATACTTGAGTGAAGTTCATTCTTCAGGCAGTTGTGTTCAAAAGTTTGTCGGGTACAGGACCTTGATCAATTGGAAAGAAGAGTTGCATTGACACTCTGCCAGTTGGAACGAAATTTTCCCCATCATTTTTTGACGTGATGCTTCATTTGGTTATACATTTAGCAGCAGAGGTGAAAATGGGCGGGCCAGTCCAATATCGTTGGATGTATTTTGTTGAAAGGTACATATAAGTTATTTGATTTTCTTTTATAGACCACATAAGTCCTCACTTTTATTTAAAAATAATTAAAATAAATTTGTAGGTTCTTACTTACTTTGAAGAGCTACATGCGAAATAGAAGTCAGCCGGAAGAATCTATAGCTGAGGGCTACATAGCTGAAGAGTGCGCAACATTTTGCTCGAGATATTTTGATACTATTGAGACAAAACTTGTTATATCCATAAATTTTATATAATATAATTTAGTTATTTTCAGCTGGACGATGTGGATGCGCATCGAAGCGGGTCGGAAGAAGTGTCGGATAATGTGAATTAAGGTGAGGCCTTTGCGCATGCTTAGTGATTTGTTTTATTTATTTTTATTTTAGGTTTCGGATTAATCGTCGAGTCGAGTCCGACGATTCGATCGGAATCTAATTTGGGCAAGTGTGGGTTGGGTTGGGTCGAAGCCGCAGTTGGGTTAAGTGAGGGGTAGAATCGTAAAAAAATAAAATAAATTAAAATAAGATTATATATATATATATAGGTGTAATAAAAATAAAATTAAAAAAAAAAAAAAGTTTAATTGGGTGTGCGGTTGCTACAGCCGCACACACCCGAAATAAAAAAAAGAAAAGAAAGAGAGAGGCGAGCGGAGAGGCGGCGACAGAGGGCGACGAAGGCGACGAAGGAGAGATTTGCCGCCGGACCAATTGCGGACGCCGACGATCATCTTCCCTTGGTCTTTCCTTGCCGGTGAGTGGTTAAATCCTTGCCCAAACCCATGCCTTGTCTTCCTCACCTTGCCGCCCTTTCTCGTGCAGAGGTGTGGCGATTTTATTGAGGGTGTTAAATTTCTTCTTCAATTGGGTTTGTAGAGGGATTTCAACGTTAATTCGTAATGGGATTCTGGGCTTACTGTGTCCCAATGCTAAGCATTGTGGAACTTGGATTGATGTAGCCGCCCACTGCCATGGGGGTGTTTGAGGCTTCTTGATAAATAAATTTTCTATTAGTTGTATTATTGTTGCTCTTGATGTGCAGATTAAGAGAGTTAATGGTAGTGATTGAGTATAGTGAAATTTTTTGGAATGATCTTCTTGTGTCCGCATGGTATAGAAAGGGGTAGAAAGAAGTAGGAATTAATTAAACTAGGTTAGACTAAGGTTGAACAGTAGGTATTTTGGTGAATTGGGTGTTGTACATAGTATTTTTATTTTGGTAAACAGTAGGTTTATATTTTTGGGTAGTGCCGGCTGGTAAGAGGATTAATTGGAACTTGTTTGGCTAAACATAGATACATACTTCTTTGCTACTTGATTGGTAATTAGTCTTGATAAATAGGTTTTATGTTTTGATTAGTTGGGGTAGTGCCGACTGTTAACTGGACATTGAATTGGTTGTGATTAGGGGAAATTGGACATATGAGGTTAAATTAGAGTGGTGGTAATAGCACTTTAATCTGGTAACTGTTTGGGTGAACTTTGGTTTTGATTGTAGTAGAAATATCAGTAGGCTGCAGATTTAAGTTAATTAGTATAGTTTCTTATTAAATGTAAATCTTATGGTGGTTCATGCAATCGTTTTCATCTGCTGTTATGCATGTACATGTTGTGCTAGTATGAATTGGGGTGTTTGCAAACATGTTTAATTACAGTATCTATAATACTTGTGTAGCTATATTTTATTACCAAGCTTGTATTTGGTAACATTTACTTTGAACGAGTTGGTTGGATATAGTGTTTATATATTGTTGTTGCATTCTTCATATGTAATGTACTTGTGTTGATGGATGGTATGGGGGTTTTGGTTGGGCGGATGGGTAGAGGAGGTGTGGACCGGGAAGCTCGTCAGCGAGCCACACTGACGACCGACCCAGAGTGGCACTGGTTGGAGGGTTTTCCCAACTAATTGGGGTTATCGAGGCTAGAGGGCTTGCCTAGCTCGGGAACCATGGACGAGAAGCTCACTGGGCATGTTCTAGTGACCGACTCGTATTAATTGGAAGTATGCTTACGGGAAAATGTGGTTTTGTTCTGAAATGGGTTACATATGAATTGCTTTGAATTTTACACAGATAAAATATTCAATTATGAGTTAAGAATTTGTTCATTGTACTGTGAAAATTATATATATATTATGTGGTCATTATGTTTTATTTTTGTATAACTGTTATCTGTGTGGGCTCAGGACCGAGCCACTCACTAAGTCGAATATGGACTTACCTTCTTCTTTGTTTGTTGTCTTTATAGCACCAGGTCACAACCAGTAGTAGCACTGGGTCTTTGAGTAGTGCAGCTGGGAGCGGCAGGTTCAGGGCCGTACTCGTGACAAGTCGAAGTTAGAGTTAGGATAGTAGTCAAGTTTAAAGAGTCATGTATTTGAGACTTATTGTTCTTTATTTCATTTGTGGTTTCTTTATTTCATTTATTGTTTCAAACATTCTTTAAAGTTTGTTTCGGTTGAACATTCATGTTTCTGCGAATTCTTTATCAAAGGATGAATTTGTTTTGGTTTTATAACCATTTGTTGGTGGTCGGAGTTTGAAATATAAAGTTTGTTTTATCTATATGGTCTGTGATTAGTTTGTTTTATGTCCGTGGTTGTGATTTGAGTAGGCTTCGGGGTATGCTTGTATACCCTGGCCGGTCACACCATTGTGGAATTGGGGTGTGACAAAACTTAATCGTTGAGCGAGGAATGATGATGAATGTGGGGCTGACCCGACAGTTTCTTCTAGTAATTTTCCAAGGATTGGTCGAGCACTAGATGAAGGGGAATTTTTCACAATGGATAACGATATGTTATCTAAGGCACATCAATATATATTAAATAGCTGTGATGAGGTGAAGCCTTTCATCATGTACGTTCTAATATAATATCTAGCGCTACAAAATTCATTTATGGAATGAATCATTTTTGCAACTTACTGTAGTACTATTATTTGCAGGAGACATCTTTCTCTAATGAACTGCCTATATCCTTGTGCTTGTCCTCGTTTCATCAAAAATAAACATAATGAAAAATTTCCTAGTTGGTTTGCAGAAGAAGTAAGTTATCCCCCAAAGATTTATTCATGTTGGGATTAATATTAAGAATTTTTTGTTCTTATAGAAAAAATAATTCAGCAATATATTTAATTTATAGGTTTACCGGGAAGATAATGCTCATGAATTTGCTATTGATGAGGACTTAAAATTTCTATCCTATTTTCCGAACAATGTTGCCAGAAGGTTTCAGGGTTTCTTAATAAATGGTTATGAATTTCACACCAAAAGTCTCGAAGAAAGAAGAAAGCGACAAAATAGTGGCGTAATGGCAACAACAATAACACAAAGCTTTGCTAGTGCAATGGATAAGAATCCCATTGATGGTGATGTTAACTATTACGGTGTCATACAAGATATTATTGAGGTTGATTATTGGGTGGATAAAAAGATTGTGTTGTTCGGATGTGATTGGGTGTCCAATGGCAGAGGATTAAAACATGATGAACTTGGGTTTACATTAGTAAATTTTTCCAAGAGAATGAGAGATGATGAACCATTTATAATGGCATCTCAAGCGGAACAAGTATTTTACGTTGAAGATCCCACAGATGAAGGTTGGCATGTTATGGTAAAAACAGTACCAAGGGATTATTATAATATGAAGGACGAAGTATTAGGAGATAATGAAGATCCAATTTTAGAAAGTCAAGTACACATTAGTGGAGTTTTTGACAATATTTGGCAGAGCGACAATGATAATGTCCCTTGGATTAGCACTGACATTAATGGGGTAGTTATAGATGAAGCGTTAGGTACTGTCATGGGTGAGCAAGCCGACGAAGATTATGATGGGGACAATACTTACCTCGCCTGATGACGTCCCATGATATCTCATTTACTACAATTAAATAGCATATTTCAAAAAATTTGGGTATTATTTCTTTCCTTTTATTTTTGAGATAAGCTGAGTTTTTCTAGCATGATGATTTATTTTTTTATGCAATGTGTAGGACATTATCATTTTTTTTATGCAATCAGGTATGATGCTTTTTCATTGAAGTGAAACTGTAAAAGTTTTTACAAAGCATTATTTATCTCTTATTTTCCCTGCTTTCTCTCTCTCTCTCTCTCTCTCTCTCTCTCTTCCATTCATCATGTCTCATCTCCAGCTTGTTGCAAGCTTCACTACCTTTATAGAGTGGCTTACTTTCCTTACTGCCCAAGCCAACTTTGATCAAAACCAGCTAATCATAAAGGAGAGCAAAACAAATTTATGAACCAGAGAGAAAGAATCAGAGTTGCCACAACATTGCAGTAATTAATTACAAGAGATAGGAAGATTGAATTTTTTACAATTTTTTTAAAAAACTACATAAAATTAGAAGCTAGAGCAAGATATTTGACTTTCTAAGAATTAATAATTTCTTGATTTTAGTTAGTATTTTATCAACAATTTGGTAGACTATACAGTCTAATTCATATGTGGCGTACTCCTCGCAAGACTACTCTCTTGAAAAATTCTCCTCATGGAGGATTTAGTTCTCAACGGCGTGGTGTACTTCCATCGTCACTCCAGGCTAAGCCTCCCCAAAATTTGAAATCTCAATTTGCTCCAGCTTCTGCGAGCAAATCTCAACATGGTCCAAGCCCGCTTTCTAATGTTGATCCTCCATGTTCTAACTCTTCTCCTGATGCTAGATCTCGAGCTGACCCCGCACATGTAGATGTGTCCACACCCGGTAAGTATAGCTCTTATTAGTCAAATATTATTTTTTTAAGTGTAAAGATTTGTATCTATTTTACTTCCATCCTAACATGTTATTCTTTTCCTGGCTGCAAATTTACAAGTGCCAGGCATCAACAGTTTTTGGAAAGCAAACCATTACTTATGCTTTGTCTAAAAATAAATTCATGTGATTGCTGTAGAGATATGTAATTACAGAATAAATCAAATATACTCATTTTATTTTTCTATCTAGTGCTATCATTTACCCATAGTTGTTTTGTCTCCAATGCAGCTTATTTATCTTTCTTAAGCATGAAGTTGAGTAAAAATATGTGCATAATATGTTCATTCTGTTCTATTCTTATCAAGTGATGATCATTTTGTACATGATCATTCTGTTCTATTCTTATCAACAGCTTATTTTTCTTATTCATGTACATGATGATCATTCTATTCTATTCTTATCAAGTGATGAATCATAATATGTGCTTCACCTAGACACTAACTAAGGTTGTTCTTTGCAGTTGAGACTATGTTGATTAACCACAGGATCTTCTAACTCTTCTCCTTATTTGCATTTTTTTGTTGACATGTATGTATGATAACTAAAGCAAAGAAGAGGAAAAGAGGGCCAACAACATGCAAGGATATTTGGGGGCAACCTAAAGGTGTTCGAACTCATGTTTTTCTCAATGATAAGGGACAACCGATTGGTCCAACTGCAAAAAAGTTGACTCAATTTTTAGGCGCGATGGTTAGAATTGGGGCATATGCACCTCTCAACTATAGTGACTGGAGGCTCATGCCAGACTATTTTAAAGTTAACATGTGGAAGATGATCTAGGTAAAAATTGATATATGGTGGAATGCTATTAATACAGTGGCTAATGTTGTCTCAAATTAAATTGTTTTTCTTTCTTACCATATTTATAACTTGATTTTCCTATTGTAGGAAAAGTTTGATATCGAGATACTAGCAGAAAGCTGGGTCATGAAGTCATTAGACAAAAAGTGGAGAGCCTTTAAGTCAAAAGTGAAGAAATTGTGGGAAAAGGGGGAGCGTGACTCCATAATTATTGATGATCAATTTAATTGGCTCAAAACCTTTTGGGAGTCTGAGAAATCAGCGGTTGTACTTGTATTCATTTTTATCAAGTAATAGTTTACTTATATTCTTACAATTAATTAACATGCTATATTTCTTTTCATATTTCAACAACGAGAAGAAGTGGGTAGAGAAAATAGCAAGAAGAAGTCATCACATGCTGCAGGAACAAAAAATTTTGCTGTTATACTGGAAGAAATGGTATAATATTATTTTTTATTTATATTAATATTTAATTCTAGAAGTAAACAGAGAGCTCTATTTTAGAAGTAAACAGAGAGCTGTATTCTAGAAGTAAGCAAACCTTTAAGAGTTTTGCTATTTTTTATGGGTAAACAGAGAGTTGCTAACCCCGATGGAGCATCACCAACTCCAACCCAAGTGTACATTAAAGTGCATACTAGAAGGGATGGCAATCCACTTAATGAAGAGTCTGCCGCAAACATTGTATCAGATTTATATTTTATTTATATTTAATTCTAATATTCGGTCTAAAATAGAGACATTCTTTTATAGATATATTACTTGAAGCCTTACTTATTATTTATTTCTTGTGTTTCATTTGTGAATGTAGAAAAAACTGAAAGATGCTATTCATATTCAAGGAAAGGATGATAAACCTGCGGCAGATGACATATTTGCTCGAACTTTGGGAGAAGATAAGGGTTCATATGTGCGCACTTATGGCTTAGGCCCATCTGCTTCAGATTTGTGGGGTCCGAAACAACGTCGGTTTTCTTTAATGAAGATGGCCTTAGAGAGCAAAAAACTATCAGAAGAAATAGTGCACAAATTGGAGGAAGAAATGAGCCAAATGAAAGTTAAGATGGACATGCTAACATCATTTATTCAAACCAAGTGCTCAGATATGAACTTAGATCATTTGGAAAACACAGCGAATGAGGTAATTTATGATACTTGTGTTCATTCAACAAATTAGAATGCAACACCTTCATAAGATGACCAACTTATAACAATATATATCAGGTTCATGTAACTTCTACAACTCCTGTAACATCTACAACTCCTACCGATTCACCACGAGCTGATCACCAATGCCAACTTCACTCGATATGGTACAATTTTTAATTGTTTGTATAAGTGTTTGAAAATTATTAAATGTAAAACTACTAATTCATTTCATGCAGGAACAAATCTTGAATGAGGAGAACAACAATTTGAGTGGCTATGTGGATCAGGTAAATAGTTTAGGTAGTGATTGTTTTTTCATTATAATTTTATTTTCAGTTATGAAAAGTTAAGAAAATATTATTATTATTTTCAGTTATGCAGGAACCACAATGATGATTTTGACATTTTTAATCAAGTAAGTATTATTATTATTATTATTCTTACTATAAATGCACTTATAATACATTTTTAATTTTTTTTACCATTGTTACTTTATTTAGTTGGATGAGGGAAGTTGTGCAATGATTCAGAAGCTCTTACCGCAGCTGCAAGTTGGAAAATATCAAGACAACCAATCCAAGACTGTAGGATGAATTGCATTGCCTTAGTCATTTTATGATTTATCTAAAATGAATCTATATGAATGTAGATAATTTTATAGTTAATTGAAGGAGTAAATGTTGTGATAGGATGAAGATACTATTTTCCTAGTTAGTCTTGTGCATCCTGGAGATCTTGCGGCAAGAGGAACATTAATCACTAAGGATCCATCAGCTACAGTGACAGGCCAATCCTTAGGAAATGGTTATTCAGCAATATTTGTGGAAGTTGCAATGAGGAACGGTGAACCCATAGTTCGACCCTATGACAACTATAGTACAATTGGAGATGTGATTGGAAGAACTATTGCATGGCCCTCTTGTTTTGTAAGTTACATATCTTTTATATGCAACATATGGAATGTAAAACTTGATGGCTAGCTGGGGTATATACTCCTTTAGGATGATTTAATTTATTTAGTACATTTTGCAAAAGCATCTTAGACATGAAAGAATATCTTATCATTAATTACATCTTAAAAATCACCTACTTTTGTTTATAACCATGGAAGGTAATTTTCTATTTCCTTATTTTAGTATAAAATTAAATGTTAGTTTATTTTCATAGGTTTTAGAATTATGATAGCTTTGTTTGGGCATAAATTTTTTTGTTAGTTTCATGGTTCATGTGAGAGTGTCCTAATCTGTAGCCTCATGGAGTACTTTTTTTTATTTCCTTATTAGTTCACTATAATAGAAAATTATAACAGAATTAGAATTATGATTTCACCTACTTTTTTTTTTGTTAGTTTCATGGTTCATGTTGATATATGTTTGAAATTAGAGTCATATCATCTTGTTGAAGTTTTTGTTTCTAGTAAAGTTTTATTTGTGGCTGATCGATGTCTCTTTCTCGGCACTATAACATAATTTTTCTCCAATAGTAGACTACAATTAAAGTTTTGTTTTTGTTTCTACTTAAGATTTTGTTTCATGGCACTCCCAAAATCAGGTTATTGGTTGAAGATATGGGAAGAGAAATCAGTGAGGTATAGCAGATTATGGGGGGTGACTCTTCCGCTTTTGCATTATATAGCATATTTAATTTCTAGAGTTCTTTTGGCATATATACTACAAAGAAGTGATTGGAGTATATATCGACAAAAGCTCTTTAAACAAAGAATATACATCAACTATATATAGCCTGGTTTCTGGCTCTTATTGATTATGTTATCTTTCTCTTCTCAATGTCTTCTTCTATTTCTAGTTGAAATGTTCAGGTGCTTTTTCATCGCGCAGTAGAGGAGTGAGATTGTGTTCTTCATAGCAGTAAATAACTACTTTTACTATTCTTGATGTATATTGCTAGCCATCAGTGCGTAGTATGAATACGAGATCTGGTTAGTGGGTGTCTAGACTGCGTTCTTCTGTTATGAAGAAGTCTATATGACATAGCCAGAGGAGTTTGTATCCTCGGTTGGACCGAGTAAGGTATGCGAGTTGCAGATGTCCATTTATTGACTACAGCTAGTATCGAAGAGTTGAAATATCTATTTTGATGAGATAGTCAAAAGGGTTTTGATTTTATCAAAAATGTGGATGAACCTTGTGTAGACAATGTGTTTAGTGGGAGTGTAGTCATATTGAATGACATACTCATGGGAAAAGCGTTCTCATGCTCCAGTTATTTCCCATATTGATTCTCTATGGTACATCTGGGAAAGGCCTCCTATATGCTTGACATTAGGATCTATGTGGATAGGTTTGAAAAGGATACCTCATTACCCCAGCCCATGTACGTTGATATAGTATTAAAAGAGTTTTAGCATCAAAGGCACTAAAAGAGGTTACTTGTCTAAGATTCATTGCATCAGTCTTTCTAAGATGATGTCTGCTAAGACACCTAAGGAGAGAGAAAAAATGAGATAGATCTATTATGCTTCGGTAGTGGGATCCATCATTCGATGCTTTGCACTTAGCTTGTTATTGATTATACCTTAGAGGTATCGAGTATATTTCAAGCAAAACCATGGAGAATAACATTGAAAAGCAATGGAGAACTCTCTCGAGTACTTAAGAAGGATGAGAGACATTTTATACGACAATAAACCATATGATGGTATAAGGATACCTTTAATGGTGGTGCAGTAAGAAGGAAAGTGTTCCTAGCTAGGTATTGTAACCGGTAAGGTGACTAAGGCTTTGTTCTTTGCTACTTACTCTGCCTCTTATGATAGGATCAGATAAAGGAGTTTTTCATTCAATGGGAGTTGTTCCTGAGGTTGCCAGTTCCGCACCGGTATTGTGTGACAATACTAGGAGTGTTGCTCAAAGTTAAGGAACTAAGATCCCATGAAGATTATTGCTTTTCTTAAAAGGCGATATCACCTCATCGTTGGAAAGAGGTGATGACTGAAAGACATTGATGTAGATTAAACTTATTATCACTGTAGCAGATTCGATCACCACTGAAATTTGGTATACATATACTAGGATGATTGGCTAAAGTGCAAGTGGGAGATTCAAAGGAATAGTGCCCTTGAGCCAATCACATGTCGACGTGTTTAGGGACTATTCAAGGGTAATCAACTTAATGAGATAACTTTTTTTTCATATGCTGCATCTTTATTCATAAATATTGTGATGAACCCCATGAACCCGGGCAAATGATTCCAAGGCCATGATGAGATTATGCCAGTGAGACTTGGAATCCATATGCCCATGTTCTAGATGTTCCTAGTCGTAGGATCACCAATTAGGGGATTAGTGATTTTGGATAGGCTAGCGCACTTGGTACATGCCCTATACGATAGGGGTAGCTGATCTCATAGTTACCTATGAGCCTTCCTTAATGTAGTGCATGTGCTCATTAGGGAATGAGTTCACTTAACAAACCTGCATGAGGAACACAAAATGGAATCCATACATGAGTTTCAGTAGGATGTTCCTCGTGTGATAGTAGGTGCAAGCAGTCATTGGACCAAAGGTTATCATGGTTACCTTGTGAGTGATGACCCATTGCTTTGGTTCTATCCCTACATGGACCTAAGCGTCATGTGCCGGGTATTACTAGGCATGGGGAAGCATTCATGGAGGTAGGTGAGCAACCAACATGGAATCAGTTACTCCTAATAAGAGGAGATAATGTCCTATGTGTCCCTATAAGTACTGACTCGGGAATCTCTGGCCAAAGTAGACATGAAGGTTAGGAAGACATTTCTGACATTTCATAATTGAGACGACATCTTGGTGGGTGGAATACATATGAATTGGTATTAGTGTTTGACACTTCTTCCATACCCCAATCGTATTCAAGAAATTGTAATTGAGTGACTTAGTTGCACGGTAACTAATCACCAAAGGGTGTTGCTAGAATGAACCTCACACTATCGTGGTAGTCATGATACGTTGCTAGACAATAATCTTGACTTGCGAGTGGAGTCTCTCACGACTACACTAAAGGGGTTTAGTGGTCGCTCGTAAGATTCGAATAGAAGTTGTTCTATAGGATCCAACTCTCCGTTATGCACAACTCACTACTGGCTTAGTGTGGGGCCCAATGGCGCACACACGACAGGTTAACCTCGTAACGGACCTTATGAGGTAAAGTCCGAATGCGGTCCTATATGTAGGCAAAATGGCAACACTAGAGGGGGGGTGAATAGTGTGTTTACTAAATAATTAGCCTAAATTCGATTTTAATCATTTCTTGATCAGTTTAGATAATTTGCAATTTAATGATTGGGTGCAAAAGCAGTAAATAATTAAGCAATTAAAAACAAACAATAACGCAATGCAAACATGTTAATTTATAGTGGTTCAGCCCCAATGCCTACTCCACTACCTAAGCACCCCGATTAGGATTTCCAAACTAGCTTTACTAGATTAATACTCGTTTCCCTTACACAGAGGACTTTGACTCGAAGAGTCTCACTCTCGACCTAAGGTACTTCCACACCTAGAAGTCTCGACCTTCTTATCGAGAGCACTCTTCCACCTCAACCCTAAGGGACAACTTGACTAATCCTAGTAACAACTAATTTTACATAAGTGGCTTTACACCTAACACCAAGTAACCACTTATACCCACATGACCTAACAGCCTAGGTCTTACAAACTCAACTTCAAAGAAACGATAAATTAATAGTTAAAAATACAAGTGAAAAGAGCTTAAGATAAAACCAAGATTATCTACTATTTTCCAAGCCTTGTAGCCTCCAACTCGCTAGTGAATGTGCTTTGAGTCGAAGCAGAGTTGAGCAGTAGTTGGCGCTTGAAGACGAACTCGACAGAAGAACAGAGCGCGCTGCAATCGATCTTTGGAAGGCTTAAATCCCTTCTTAAATGCTCAATAAAATCTGTAAGATTAAGGGAAGAAGTTTAAAAGAAGTAGATGAAGGTATATTTATACCCTCACGAAGAAACGATAGCTCAACGGATAGTTTTCTATCCATTGCAGGCCGCCGGTCGATTGGTCGATCGATCGGCCAATCGATCGGTCATTCGATCAACGCTTTTTCTCTCTGGTACTGCATTCAGTCGACCGACGCAAGATTCTTTGATCTCGCATTCAGTCAACCAGTCGGTCGACCGACGCGATCTTACGTCTTCAGCAAACGTAGGTCGGTCGACTAGTTGGTCGACCGATAGAGCTACTGCCCATTTTGGGCTTTGATCGGTCGACTGAAGCAGCTGCTGTCTCTTTTTGGCATTGTTCGATCGACCGACCGGTCGACCGAAATGGCTGGTGCCATTTTCCTTACCCTATTCGATCAACCGCCCGGTCGACCGAATTTAGGTTGAATTTTATTTCTTAGCCGATTTTCTTCCACGCTTTGTTTTTGGGTTCCAGCTTTCTACAAGCATCATCTTGGAGAGCTTTCCATGTGATCTTTGAGCTCGTCCAATGCGACTTTGGTGCACATGTTGATCTTCGAGAAATTCTGTGATGAACCCGAGCACGATGATCAATGTCCTTCCAATTTTTGATTTCTTTCTATATTTTCGATCGAGGACACTGAACCCTAATTGATATGGAACCTGAAATATGTTCTCAATGAAATCATTAGTCCCATGTTTGTTATCATCAAAACTGAGATTAAGACCGAGGTTGAAAACCTAAAGCCAACACTATATGTCTACCAGCATCGACATGCTGCAACTCGATCACGGATCTTTGAGCTCGTCCAATGCGACTTTGGTGCACACGTTGATCTTCGAGAAATTCCTCGATGAACCCGAGTCCGACAATCAATGTCCTTCCGATTTCTGATTTCTTCTGATATTTTCGATCGAGGACATAGAACGCTGATGGATAAGGAACCTGAAATATATTCTCAATGAAATCATTAGTCCCATGTTTGTTATCATCAAAACCAAGATTAAGACTAAGGTTGAAAACCTAAAGCCAACATTATATGTCTACTAGCATGGACATGCTGCAACTCGATCACGGATCTCGTTTACGGACATGATAGGAAAGATGTTTCCTATAGGAACGAATGCACAAGAAAGAAGTTCCTCAGTAATCCTAAATTGTAGGGCATCCCTAAATTGTAGGGATTGGCATATGATAATAATTTATGTCGTTGATTAAATTTAATTATGAATTAAATATTTAATCAACTACTTGACCAAGAATGTATTTAATTATGAATTAAATATAATATGATTTTGAATCAAATATACATGGTAGGAGAATTAGTTTCTATCCATGAGCCTAACAAATTAATTGGGAATTAATTTATTTGGATAAATCCTAATTAATAAGAATTTGATTTATGGAGATAACTCATAAAATTAATAGATATATGATTTATGAGGATAAATCATAATTCTATTAATTAATAGAAAATCAAATTATTTAGATAAATCTCTCTCCTATTGTTTAGGGGATTGGTTTATTTAGATAATTATCATTCTTGTTTATAGGCTCTTAATTTATGGAGATAAATTAAAATTTATATTTAATTAGATTTAATTAATTTTTAATTAATTATGAAGCCAATAAAATATAAATTATTTTTGGAGGCAAACCCAAGAACTTTGAATTCTAGGGAGAGAGTTTTTAGGAGGCCAGGTCTACTCTTGTAGCCGCCCCTACTCTCTATATATAGTGGCCGAACACCCCATAGGGAGGAGTTGGTTAATTAGTTCTTCATCTTCTTGGAGAAGATTAAGTATTTGATTCTTTAGAGGCTTATTGAAGAGAAAGGCTCCAAAGAACTCCTCCTCCTCCCCATTGGTGGCCGACCATCTATATCCTCCTTCCCCGGTTATCGCGAAGCCAACTTGAAGGTGTTCTCTTCTTGGTTGTGCCACAATCTTCATCTTCTTGGAGGAGTCCACGAGGACAGCGAGATATCTTCACCTCTTCTCTTTTGTTCCGATATTTTGTCATCCTCTCTCCTCTCCTCTTTGGTGCCTGGTTCTTGGTGGAAGGGCTGGCATTGCCTTGGTGGATTTTGGGATTGATAAAGCTTCTTCGTTGAGCCACAACGAGCCCCGGTGTTCGCTGCCCGTACTATTGTGAGGTACTTGGTGTGGACTATTGTTGGAGGACGTGCACGTGTGTGTCTCAAAATGGGGATAGGATCTGCCATACATTCTTGGTTTGAGGTTTATCATCTCCTTCTTCTGTGATGTTGAATTCCTTATTATTGTTAAAGTAGATCGCTATTTTCGGGATGGTTTGAATTTTCCGCTACGTTTTCGAATCCCACCCCAACAAGAGGGGGGTGAATAGTATGTTAGATAAACTTTTTGCCTAATTTTGGTTTTATCGAATTCAATCGTTTGTTATAACTTCGGCAATACACTAATTTGAATAGCAAGTGGAAGCAATAAATAAGACAATTAAACATAACCAAGAAAGCAATGTGCTGAAATAAGTAAATATAGAAATTAAGACGCAATCATAATAGGCAATGTAAACACGATCGATTTATAGTGGTTCGGCCCCAATGCCTACTCCACTACCTAAGCACACCGCTTACGATTTCCAAACTAGTTATACTTGATTAATTAGTTTCCTTACAAAGAGGAATTTACACCGGAGAGTCTCCGCTCTCAAACTGAAGGCACTTCCACACCCGAAAGTATCCTGCCTTCCTATCAAGAGCACTCTCCTACCTCAACCTAAGGACAACTCAACTAATCCTAGTCAACTACGTTTACACCGGTGGATTTAAGTCTTAACACCAAGGCAACCACCAACTCAATCAAACTAGCACTCTAGGTCTACACACTCAAGAAATACAATGAAATTAACAATAAAATACAACACTACATGGAGCAATAAATCAAAAAACAAATACTTAGCTCCAAAATAAACTCCCTAGTCCTCTTGATGCCCAAAGATGATGAATTGATGAAGCTTGAAGGCAAGATCAAGAATGTGTGGATCAAGGCTAGGGTTTTTGCAAGATTGGCTCAATGAAAGCTTAGAAGATGTAAAAGATGTCTCATATAGGCTCAAAAGTTGCTAAGGAAGGCTCTCATGGCTTGTATTTATAAGACATGAAGAGAAGGCAAGCAAATAGCCATCCCAACAGGCGTTTTCCTGCCCGTTGGCGACGCCCGATCACTGGCCCGATCGACCGACCGAGCGACCGGCCCATCGATCGGAGCCCTTTGTGCTTTCTAGGCTCCTTTCGGTCGACTGGCCTATCAATCAACCGTAGAGTACCAAAACTCTACCTATTGTACCTGTACTCTACATTGAGTTTCAGCTGGGTTCTTTCTTCGATTCGGGTTTCAAATTACGGGTTTTGTTCTTTAAGGGTCTTTGCATCATACTGAGGATTTTACAATTTATCTAGAGACCCTAAACTTAGACTCTATCTTCCTGATGAGTCCGAGCGCGTCGACCAATGTCCTTTCGATTTTTTGATTTCTTTGATATTTTAGATCGCGGACGTCGAGCGCTAACCAACTTGGAACCTAAAAGTATTTCATAATGAAAATATTAGTTTCATGTTTGTTATCATCAAAACCAAGATTAACACCAAGGTTGAAAACCTTTGGCCAACAATGTTTGAACATAAGATTTTTGGATTGGGAATCTGTCACAATACATCTATATACAAAAGAATTCACAATAATATATTTTTTATGGAATTGTGAATGGGAGTCATGTGAAGTCGGGACATCGAGCAATCTTGTTGTCCATACTCATGGTGAATCTTCTAGTGTCATTGTTTCTTCTTTCAATCCACCTGATCCTTATAGAACAATGATTCTAGATAGTCTTTGTAGTCAATTCCATTTAAATGATAATATTGAGTTAGTTACTGAGACGTCAGTGCCATCAAATACTTCGACAGTTCAAGTCACTGAAGAACAACCTGTGATACAGATTGAATTGCTGAATAAGGAGGCTGTAGAATTTTATGAGATGTTGAAAGCTGTCAATGAACCTTTGTATGGTAATTTTCCTAAATATACAAGATTTTCGGCAATGACGCAACACCTAAACATCAAGTCCGATTGTAATATAAGCGGGGTTACATTTGATTGGATTACAGGCTTTATCAATGGAATGCTACCTCCAGATAACAAGTTTGAGCCAACTTTTTATCAGCGGGGAACATCATGACTTGTAGCATGTTATAACAGTTATTTTGTTAATGGATATATATTTCACACACTTGAATATTCATCTACAAAGAAGACAATGAATGTCGGGGTTTGCGTCAAAGGGACAACGTATGTTGAATGTGATGTTGACTTTTACGAACTGTTGGAAGAAGTCATAAAATTACAATTATTCGAATGGAAATCAGTTGCCCTTTTTAAATGTCATTGGTTCGATACAAGCTATAGGGGCATGAGAGTTCATACAAAGTATAAACTTGTCGAGGTCAATTACAAATTGAAATTGGCTTCAATGAGCCATTTATATTGGCATCTCAAGCTGAACAAGTATATTATATGCAGTATCCATCTCGAAAGAAAGATAGGGCAAATTGGTATGTAATCTATAAGACTAAAGCCAGAGGAAAAATTGACCCGGTAACTGGAGAGAATGAGCCGACAAATGACTTCTATCCAGAAGAGGATCCTTCCAAAATTGAGCGAGTTAATCTAATACTCAAGGATGATAACACAAAGTTAGTTCAATTGGAAGTACAATATGTTGATGATGACGATAATGAAGTTGAGGAAGGATAGAATGATGATAAGAGAGAAGAAGAAGAATTTAAAGATTTCGATACAATAGATCAAGAATAAGAGTATTACACCGATGATGATAATGACGATGATGAATAATTGTAAATGTGAAGTATATCTTCAATTATTAAATCTATCTATTAATCTATTATATGTAATCTAATTATACTCATATTTGACAGCTATGGTACGAGAAGTGCGTGCCCGAGGAGGCATTCCTCGGAGCACTACACCCTCACAATTGCCACCTGCCACCCTTGTATCCATCCTCCCTTGTCTACACACACCATCCCCCAGGCTTTAGCCAACATCGACCCTTCGCCGAGACCCATCGATATCCCCTCACATGTACCCAATGTCCTTTCGCTGACACCTACTATTCCCCCACCTCCGTCCACCATCCCCCCACTTTCAGCCACCATCTCCGCACTTGATCCTGGCACCAGCCATCCACCTGATCTGACCACCATCCCTTCAGCCAATCCAAGCGCATGGACATAAAGACGTAGGCCACGAGGGCCTAATATAATTCTCCCTCCGCCACCCGAGGGAGAGTCACATTGACTAGTTAGTGTGCATGAAAGAAGATAAGTAGATGCACTAATTATTCCTTATAATTTATTTATAATTCAATACATCATAATATAGAATTGTACTATATTTGGTGAGGGCTTGAGCAGGAGGACGTCCCATGCACGATAGCGGGGACGATCTAACGATTTATGCACAGGGCATGGCCTACATGGTCTCTCGTGCCCCGTGAGCACATGGATTTATTATGGCGAGAGTTCTCGGTACATATATTTATTAAATTAATGTTATTGTTAAATATCAATAGGTAATAATAAATTTATTTTTTTTGCAGGCTCATTATACATGGTTGGAGGACGAGACCACTTTTGTAGAGAGTGTATGGGAGCGTGTTGCTCGCACTCGTTACAACAGGCTACTTCAGTAGGCCCGTAAAACTGTGAAGAGACAGATGGGGGTCACACACATTGGGGAGACTCAGGTATACGGCCCCGAGTGGATTCCTAGACCTGTGTGGGACCAGCTCATTGAGCGATGGGCCACGCTTGAGTGGCAGGAGGTCTCCCGGACTGCGTCGAGAAATCGCATGTCCAGGGGGGACGGTACGGGGGCACGCCACACTAGTGTCTCCGTGTCTTTTATGGTTCGTGAGCGTCATATGATATGTATAATTTCCTTACTTTTAATTAAATCATATATTGTGTACAATGACACTAATGTATTTGTTTTCTAATGTTAGACACGGGTGGCGAAGGATGGCACCGTCCAACGCCCCTCGCTGATGGAGGAGTTTGAGCACACTCACCGTCGGCGACATGGGGTGGAGGAGTACATCGATAGCGGGGCCGCGATCATCGTTACAAATATTTATATCTATTTGATTTACGTAATTTTTATTTTTATTTTATATATATATATAGTATTTAAAATATAAACGTGTGTAGGAGACATACACGAGGACCGAGATCGAGCGCAAAGGAACGTCACAGGGTGACTTTGACCCTGTAACATGGGTCGAGGCTGTAGGTGGCTGGGAGCACGGACAAGTTTATTGCTTTCAGACAGTGTCCATGCATGAGCCGTGTTAGGGCCACTTGGGGCACCGACCCCTCCCGTTGCAGGTGAGCGGCCCTCGACATCCCATACGCAGGACCATAGCCGGATACCGACCTTGGAGTTCGAGATTACACAGTGGAGACAGGCAATGGAGGAGTAGATATGGATGAATGACAAGTTGAGATAGATGATGGATGCGCAAAGACAGATGATGGGGAACATATAGGCGCTCCTAACTTAGATTTCATCTCACTCCGGCAATCATATACCGATGAGGTTCAAGCCGTCCTCCTCGACCCAATCGACGCTCCCAACCCTATCGCTGTCGACTCCACCGCCTCCACCGTAGCCATGAGATATATTTTGGTTTATTGTATTTTGATTATATTTTGATACTAGTCAGACTCAGTTTGAGGCTTAGATACTTGTTTGTTGTTTACATACTTTAGATTTGATATTTTGATACTTGTTTGCCCCCGTTTGAGGCTTATAGTTGTTTATATACTTGATAGCTATCTATATACTTTAGATTTGATATTTTGATACTTGTTTGCCTCCATTTGAGGCTTATAGTTGTCTATATAGTTTAGTTTTGATATTTGATACTTGTTTGCCTCCATTTAAGGCTTAGATTGATGATATTTAAGTAAATCTTGTATGGTTGGTTGTACTTATATTTGTATGATGTTTTGTGGTTGTAAATTATGATTGTAAATTATGGTTATAAATAGATTATATCGTGAGAATGTTGTTGTATACATGAATTTTGAAAATTTTGATTTTTTTTCAATTATAGGATATAACGTCAGCGACGGCTTACCCACAGGTGACACTCACTAGGCAGTCGCTGAAATTGTATCGTAATTGGCTGATGGCTTCGGTAGCACCAAATATCACGATTGCTAGTAATTGGCAGATAGTTTAATTTTAATGACAACCGCCTAGGCCATCACTGATGTGTTTAAATTAGCGACAGCGCGTGCTATCACTGATAATTACTTGGGACGGCCTCCCCCTACTGTCACAAATTATCAGAGACGCACACATGAGCAACGACTTTTTGCCACGGCGCGAGCCGTCCATGATAGTCATCACCGACGGTTCAGCAACGGCACGAGCCATTGGTGACAGCGACAAATCTAGTAGTGGAGCACCATTTAGGGCAGGAGGCTACCTGGGAGGTAGAACGAGATATGAGGGTAAACTACCCCTTTCTAGTTGAGGATTTGATAAGTCTCTAATAGCTTTTGCTAAAATTCGAGGATGAATTTTCCTTAAGGGGGGAAGATTGTAATACTCGCAATTTTAATGAAAATTTTATCTCTTGTTTTAGCGGGATATTCCGGAGGCGCGTCGGAGTGGGTCGAGCAAATTGTCAAAAGGTGTTGGCCGAAGGTTTTCAACCTTGGGAATAAGCTAGGTTTTGATGATAACAAATATGGAACTAATGATTTCATGGAGAATTATTTTCAGGTTCCATATCGATTAACACACGATGTCTATGATCAAAAATATCGGAGAAATTAGAAAATCGGAAGGACGTTGATCAACGCGCTCATATTCATCAGAAAGATTGAGTCTAGGTTGAGGGTGTCTAGATGCAAAGACACCTAAGGAACCAAACTAGTAATCCAAAACCTGAACCGAAGAAAGAACCCAACTGATACTAAATGAGAAAGTATAGGTACTATAGCCAAGTACCGGTACTTTGCGGCTGATCGACTGACGATCGACTGCCAAGGGTTCTAAAGCCACTGAAGGCCTTCGGTAGATGACCGGTCACTTGGGCGGTCGACTGGCCATCGACCGACCACTGATCGGGCGGCGCCAACGGATAGAAAAACGCCTGTTGGGACGAGGTGTCTTGGCCTCTCTCTTCGTGGCTTATAAATACAATCCATGAGAGCCTTCCTTGCCAACCCTTGAGCCTATTGAGACATCTTTTACACCCTTTAAACCTTCATTGCACCACTTCTTTTGTGAAACCCTAGTTTGATATCTCAACTCCTTGATATATAGCCTTCAAGCTTCGTCGATTCATCATGTTAAGGCATCAAGAGGACTAGGGAGTTTCTGTTGAAGCTAAGTATTTGTTGATTGATTTATTTGCTCCATTGTTTGTGTACATTATTGTTACTTACATTGTATTTGAGGTTGTGAAAACTTAGGTTAATAGCTCTTGTATGATTGGTGGTTGCCTTGGTGTTAGGGCTTAATTCCAACAGTGTAAATGTAGTTTGCTATGATTAGTTGAGTTGTTCTTAAGGTTGAGGTGGGAGAGTGCTCTCGGTAGGAAGGAGGGATACTTCCACGTGTGGAAGTGCCTTCGGTTTAAGAGCGGAGATTTTCCGATGTAAATTCATCATTGTAAGGAAACTAATTAATCTAGTTAAACTAGTTTGGAAATCCTAAGTGGGGTGCTTAGGTAGTGGAGTAGACATTGGGGCCGAACCACTATAAATCTACTTGTATTAGCATTGCATTCTTGGTCTTGTTTTATTGTCTTATTTATTGCTTCCACTTGCTATTTGAATTGGTGTATTGTCTACGTTATAAGAAATGATTAAAACCGATAAATCAAATTTAGGCAACAAGGTTAGATAACACACTATTCACCCTCCCCCTCTAGTGTAGGCCATTTCACCACCATTTGGTATCAAAGAGCGTGGGTCGTAGATTGAGATTTTACCATCTCCTCTACATCTAGTCTTGATCTGAAAATAGCACTAGAGTTGGTAGCGTGTATACCACCTAGGTTCGGTGAGTCTAACTTTGGTCTTTGGAAGAGTAGAATATATATACATTCCTAAAGACTTAGATACACATATGACATGATTCTAGGTGTTCAAACTTGAAAATTCATATGTAGATGAACAAATTCATTACTAGATCACTTTAGAGGACTTAAACTTGAAAAAGTTTGACCCAAGTCAACAAATCGACTTGGACACTTCATTTTAAGTCCAAACTTCATAAACATGTTTAGGAATAGGTAATGATAACATGCCAACGTTCAAATTTTCAATTTGTAAGCGTAATGAGGCATTTTCTGTCACGTCCCAAAAACCAAGTCACGCGACCGACTGGACTGGGGACAAGCACCCCGAAGCCTAGACCACATAACCACATCATGCATGTGAAATATCAACTCAGATTAACACAAACACAAATATTCAATTCTAGAAGGTAGCAATCCACATACTAGACCAAATGCATAAAGCTACATAACTAAGGTTCAAGTGTTAATACTATACAAGGTTCACATGCTCGAAAACAAACTACATGACTCGACCAAGACTCGACTACACCAACGGGTTTCACAAGATCGCCAGCAGAGTCTGCCGCCACCAACCGCGCCATACGTCAATGATCACTCTACAAAACAAGGCCAAGAAAAGAATAGTGAGTTCAAAAGAACTCAATGATTGGTCGTTCGGCCATCACCAAGCTAAACCACATGAATAAATACATTAAATAATTTAATGCTCATTCAACTGATATGAAACATAACAATGATTTGCATTAGTCATCTCGTGCGCTACATGCACCACTCGGCCCGATCCGGCCCAAATGAACCAACCTCAAAATAGTCGCCTACAACTCGTAGGTTGCTCACTAGGCTGGCCACCCTAGCGAACTCCTTGCCTCGGTCTCACTGAGCTAGGAAGGACCTTTAGTATCAGTGCCCAAAACATGGTCGGGAAAGGCCCTCTGAATAATGCCACTCGGGTCAGTCGTCGGCGTGGCTCACTAACGTATATCTCGACCATGAATCAACTCGTGTGCACTGCACACCACTCGGCCATCACATGTACATCCACAAAGATGCCCACTAAGTGGACTAATTTACATATCTATAAAGAGGTGGATTACTCGAGTAGATACGACATAATGTACATTTCTCAGTGCTCGCTCGGTAGCACCCGCTCGGCCACCACTCTGCCCAATTCATTATTCACCGCCATATCACCCACCGTTAACACCTCAATAGTTTACCTTACCATTTTCTATTCAATGGAATTTAACATCCGTGGCAGGTCATCATGTAGAGAAAATGCCAAGGTTTTGTCGAATAGTTTCCGCACGACGTACCTTTCCGCCACCGCCATTTCTCGTTCGAAATCTCATCCGAACTCACAAAAATTCCCAAACAAAGTAAAGGGAGGCCATATCTGCCATATCTCATATTTCTATTTTACCCAAGCATCGCGGAAATTTCAGCCTGTAAGCCGAAATTTCAGCCCACTATAGTGTGACATTCCCTCATTTTCATCCGAGAGCATATACTCTCTCGCGAGGGTGGAAATAACCAATTAACCTGATGTTCTTTTAGGTTCAACTAATAACATCCATGACAAGCACGAGGTGACATCCCGGACTCGCAACTCGACCAATTCAACAAGCACGCCGTAAATTTCAGCCTACTTAACCAGTCCGGTTACAACACGTACACAATTGAACATCACTCGATATGGTACTCACAATTCATACAATATCTTGTACATAAAGATCGATATACTACACTGGCAGTTTACAGCATGTATAAAATGAATCTAGCGCGTATAGAAATAACTTCGGCATGTATATCTTACCACAACATCAATTTCAGCCTAACTTATCATACTATGAAAAATTCAGATTAAAGCGTATGATATACTCCACAAATTTTCATATGAATGTATGCTAAGTGTTCATCAAACCATGTCATCTACGCATATAATTTCAGCATTTCATTGTACTCACAATCTCAAGAATATAAGCTAGAACATGAACATTAGACTTGCTTGGCCTACAAATTGTGTTACTATTATCAAAATGTGTATGGTGCACTTTTGGAAGTCTTCAGAATCGATCAAGATAAAGATGTCAATTGTGAGAGCACCAAATATTTTCATGCTTAATGATAAATGTGATACCATGGGAAATGGTCATCATGGATCAGCATAAACCAGCATGAACAATGATTCCTTATGAATTTTCCATTTTTCCATAATTTTTTCTTATCTTGGATGTAATTTCTTATTAACCTGCCACCTTCTTGATTTATATTGCAACAATACTTTTTTAAAAGTAGTATCATAATCAAATATCTCATGTATGTTTCTTTGACCAAACAACACGGTCTTCCAAAAGTTATGCACTTTCTTAACCCAAATACAAAGATCAAATGTATTGACACCTGAAACATCCAAGTTCAATAGAACAATAGAAGTGCTCAAGGGCCAAAGCAGAGAAGCCCGAAAGGTCTTCACACATGCATCCGAACAACAAGAATTTCTCCATTAAACAAAGTCCAGATTGGTCACAGTAAAAATAAGAACTCCAGCACTAAATCCAACAACAAAATAAAGCCCCCAATATTTATATATACACCACACAAACCAAACAAACAATAAAACCAGTTCATCCTCACCAAGATCATTCTAATATGCGTCCCACATTCAAATAGCAAAAACGACACACAATCAAAAAGGGGAAACAAAATTGAGGGGGAAAAATAAATAGCAGCACCAGATTTGACTTCCACTAGAGCCAAGATCGACCCTTTCTCGAGATACTCAAACATAAACCTTCAAAAAAATCACAGATTCTGTAAATCTATCACGAGGAAGAAACCCAATCTAACCACTCACTTGGGGTGGGAATCAAGGAGAAGAAGACGATGACGACGCCTCGCGATGACGGCAACCGGCGACGGCGAAGATCTGATCACAAGGGAGTAGCGCCTCCTCCCTCTTGTCTTGGGCGACGTTTGGCTCTTCCTAGAGCAGTCCCGTCGACCAAGGCCACATATGCAATTATATTATTTTTTTGAAATTTACCTATTTGCCCCTCTTGACTTAAGTGAACCATATATCGGTCTATACTCGTCCGAATCGAGTTCCAATCGGACCCCTGGACTCGACTCGAGTCCAACTCACATCAAATCTCCAAACCAACTTAAGTAACATAATTTTACTCGCGCATACGGTTTGTATTTTAATTTGCGCCTTCCAACGATTTACTCGGCCTCCTCCGACGCACATCTCGGCTTTGCCGTGGAAGCCAAAATAAATTAGTTAAAATTTTAAATTTTAATTATTTTTTTCGCGGGCATTACATTTTCTATTTTCAATGAGTCATTCAAATTTTGTAGATCTATATTTTTCTTTTCTAAGAAATTTTTATCATTTTCTAGAAGTTCAACCTTCATTCTTGACTCATTACAAGAAAGCAAAACATCATCATTATCTTGTTCTAGCATTTTATTTTCCTTTTGAAGTGCCTAGAATCTTTTTCTAACACTACTAAATTCTTCATACATATGCTCAATTTCATTTTCTCATTCTACTTGTGTAAAGATATTACCACCAATAGTAATAGTGGGTACCTCATTATCCTTCATCATGAAACAAAGGTTTACATTCTCCCTTGAACTTTCTTCCCCACTTGAAGGTGGTGATGACTCGCTTACATTCCAAGTAGCCATTAGTGCTTTCTTCTTCATCCTTTTTCCTTTATCTGTCTTTGTGGATGATGAGGAGGTGAGCTTGGTCTTAGGACAATCGCTCTCCAAGTGTCCGGGATTGTTGCATTGGAAGCACATGATTCTATTTTTGCCCTTCTTCTTCTTGAGAGGCTTTCCCATTAGCTCCATCAACATCCGTCCGAGATGAATCATATTTTCGTGGTACTCGGATCCTTCATTCTCCGATGATGATGATGATGATGATGTCCTATCACCAAATGATGCTTTTAAGACAATATTCTTGCCTTTGGGGGCATCTTCCTCATCGGTCATGAGGGAACCAATGAGTTCGGTGATCTTCATGGTGCCAAGACTCTTGGCCTCCATGATAGCAACCCCCTTTGGCTCCCATGCTTTGGGAAGTGATCGAAGAAACTTCCTCACTTTTTCTTCCTCTTGTATGACCCTTCCAAGGTTAGTTAAAGCATTTGAAATGGGCATACATTTGATCTATGTTCTCATGAGTATGCATTTTAAAGAGTTCATAGTCATGCATAAGCAAATTTATTTTGGACTCTTTAACTTGGGAAGTTCCCTCATGGGTAGTTTCTAAAACTTGCCAAATATCAAAAACAGATTTACAACATGATATTCTATTGAACTCATTTATAGATAAACCATAATGTAATGCATTCACTGCTTTGGCAATTGAATTAAACAATTTAATCTCTTCTCGAGACCAATCATCCATGTTCGTGGAGGGTAGCTCATAATTAACATGAATAGTTCTCCAAGCATCTAATCCTAGGGATTGCCAGAAAATACTCATCCTAGTTTTCAAATAGGGATAATTGTTTCCATCAAAAAGAGGTGGTGCATGAGTTGAAAACCCTTGACCTAGTGTGATACTAGAATCCATAAGTGTAGGTTAGATGGTTAAACCTATTTCGACAATCTTGCTCTCATACTAATTCTTGAGTGACTACCCACACTAGAAAGGGGGGTTGAATAGTGTTGGTTTAATTTTAACTTCAATTCAATTTTTTTTAAATCAATTTCAACTTCAACCGAAACTAAGTGCAACTAAATGATATTCGTTAGCAAGTATGAAAAGCAATTATAAGCAATCAAACAAGGCAATGCAAACACAAGAGATTATAGTGGTTCGGCCAACACCGCCTACTCTACTATCTTGGCTCCCCACCATGGATTTCTAACCAACTCCTTTATAGATAATGTGTTTCCCTTTGAATACAACCGAGGACTCACTTCTCAACTCTTTGAGAATGCTTCACACCTATTCTCCTAGGCAAAACACAATTCTACAAAGGAAACCCTAAGTTATTTAACCTAGCACACCTAACAAGCTAACAATGGAAACCTAGTTTAGTAACAAGACAAATAACAACAAATGAGCTAATAATTAAACCACACAAGTGAGCTCTCTTGCAAAGTCTTCAAAGCCTCCAACTCGTGAAGATGTAGAGCTCGAAGTGAAGCCGGAGATGAGGCAAAAAGAATGCTTCGAGTTGATGAACGATCGTCGAAGCTTGCGCGATGAAATCCACTTGGGATGGCTCAAGAACACTCTAGGAGATCTTCAATGAATGGCTAAGAGGCTCTTAGAAGGCTGCTGAGGGGTATTTATAACCCCTCACTTGGCAGCTCCACCCAACGGGCATTTTTTTGCCCGATGGGGACTCCCGGTCACTTGTCGGCCGATCGTTGATCGACCGACTGATTGACCGCCCAAGCAACCACGGTAATCTGCCATGTTTGGGCACACTTCGGTCGACCAAATTCGTTACTGCCAATTTTTGGCTTCATTCGGTCCACCAAACCTGGGCTAAGACTATTTCTTGGAGTTTTCTTCTTGTGCGCTTCGCTTCTGGGTTCTGTTACCAAGTCTTGACTTGGATAATATTAGAATTAGGCTTGGGATATATACCTAGAGACATATTACATGAATTCTATTTATAACTCTAGATTTTCTACTCGATCTATGACGGAGACATTTTTGTCGATTCTTGTTTTTCACCGAATGAACTTCCCACGCATATCGTAACCTCAACCTGAGATCAAACACTTGATGAACTCATTAGAATAAGTCTGTTATCATCAAAATCAAGATGATGACCAAGGTTGAAAACCTTAGGCCAACACATTGGTATTCACATGATTGTGGTATTCATTCCACATTCAGTTTGCATAGGTTGGTAGGCTTCGGAGTACGGACATGTACTCCGACCGAATTTTGGGGTGTGATAGATGTTGTTTAATAATAATATTAAGAATAATGTAAGTTACACAAAAATAGTTAATGCTATTTTTTATATCATATATAAAGAAAAACCGCACCAATTATGATTAAATAATATGATTAATTTAGAAGACTAAATCTTAAAAATTTGACATTTAAATATATGCATATGAAAACTTTAATAAAATATCTATAATAATTATAATAACATATATTCTAGATTGGCTAATGTATGTTAATCCATGTTTGAACGATGATATTATTCCCTTATGTCATTATGTGTGCATACTTTGCTTCAAAGTCTATCATTTATTGTGTTTATACAAAAATTAGATTTCATAAATTTCAACTGAAAGCCTATAAAACACGTTCCAATTATGATGTTCTTTATACTCCGGCCGGTCACGTGACCGTGGATTTTGGGGCGTGATAGATGTTCTTTAATAATAATATTAAGAATAATGCAAGTTACACAAAAGTAGTTAATGCTATTATTCAAATCATATATAAAGAAAAACTGCACCAATTATGATTAAATAATATGATTAAGTTAGAAGACTAAATCTTAAAAATTCAACATGTAAATATATGCATATGAAAAATTTAATAAAATATCTATAATAATATAATAACATATATTCTAGATTGGCAAATGTGTGTTAATCCATGTTTGAACAGTGGTATTATTCCCTTATCTTATTATGTATGCATACTTTGCTTCAAAGTCTATCATTTATTGTGTTTGTACAAAAATTAGATTTCATAAATTTTAACTGAAAGCCTATAAAACACGTTCCTGGTATTATAGGCTTGCTTTGCGTTAACACAACTATTCTATATTTATATTACCCAAATAGAGGGATATTGAGTCATTGAAAATAGAAATAATCTTTTGACTAAAACACTTGATCAACATGGATGCAAGGAGCCTTTTTCTAAGTCTATTCACTATTCTTTTCTTCTTATCTATGTCACTCATTTCATCTCCAGTAGTAGCGACTTGTGAGATCGCTCCTACATCACCAACAATTTCTGATGAGTTGATTTTACAAATTCACGATTATGAGATGGTTGTCCAGAAACATTAATCCATTCTTCAGGACGAAAAAAACATAACCTGTAACGTGATGATCAATCATAGATATCAAACAGTATCAAAAAAATCTCAACAACCAATATTTATTCTACACAATTCAGAGATATCAGATAGTACCAAAAAATTTCAATTGGAAAAAATCACATAAGCAACAGTTTACTTCATTCCCTCTTAATGTAGTGAATTATTCTAAGTGAAATTTTTTCTGTGGGGCTAATAAAGAACAAGTTAAAGATAAACAAATAAAATAAATTCAATGGCCGATTCAGTAACTCCTATTTCGAAATCTCATCATATCCTACATGAAATTAAAGCTTCATAAATTATAATTAAGTAGTTTATCTTGATTGGAGAGGTAGCCCCGCAAACCCAACAAGCATGGGGCATAGGAGCTGCTCTCACCTAGCACAAAGAATATCAGCATAAATTTGAATATAACATGCAAACATAAAAAGAGAATAAATGAATGGACAATAATATTTTAAAATTTGTAGCAATATTCAAAGTTTAAGGACATACCAAAAATAAATGGTAATCAACATAAATGTCCACCTGGGTAACATTAAAAGAGATGACATACTAGATCTTTCAGAAATGTAAAAGATACGGCTTTCTAAAGAAATAAAAAATTAGGAAATTAAGAAAGTTTTGTTGAGCAGTTCAAAATAGTTAAAAACACTTTACCCAAAATGTACACACCATTGAATTCAATAGTTCGTACTTTAAAATGTAAAGGTTTTGCATTGGGTGCATCTCCTATTTCAGACTTCTCCTGCAAAAGTCATCAAGTAAAAAAAAAGAAAATGGATCAATAACAAGAATGTAACCTGCAATAAATGGCACATTGCTCCAGAATATTAGATGGAAAAGTGAACAAATACTTATGTGTGAGTAACTGCATCAAGTAAGACCAGATGACATACAAGTGATCTTCATAATTATCAAATTAGCACAATGAACATTGTCCCATAATCACAATAAGCACTCTTCAATTGAAAAAAAAAAAACTACAATAAAATAGTCCATGTGCAAAGAAATATTTTGTTGCCACCCAATGATTATACATAATTCCTTGCTCCTCAGAATCAAACATATGGTTAGAGAGTTTTACTAGCTAATTGATTTAGAACTCTAATAATTGATATTAAATAAGCACCTAAAATTTTAAAATGAATGAATGAAAGAAAAAAAAGAGAGAGAGAGAGAGAGAGAGAAAGTAGCCATCATGCTTTACATCGCAGTTAGTGGTATCTTCAAGAATATTAAGTAGAAAACCTACTCAACTGCAATAGAATAGTGTTGTCAGTCTCAAGTTACACCTTTGGAAATAAAAAAACAAGCCAAGTAACTTAACTTCCACAACAGATAGCACTATAATAGGAGACAAATGTACCTCGAGCAATTCAAACATTGCTTTAATGTCTATAAGGCACTGCCTTGTCTCTCGATACACACTTCAAAGGAAATTTAGAGGCAAAGAAAGCTGGAAGAGAAGCCCATTAACCATAACCTGAAAAGAAATAGAAAATATGAACTATTAGAATAAATTGTCTAGAGAGAACATATGTGAGTGAAACAAGTGATATAGAAAAAAGAACTTAAAATCAGATCCTAAATATGTAGATGTTCAAATTCAAAGAGAAAAGAATTAGTTATAGGAACATAAAAGGCATTAAAAACTGTAGCTGATCATTAGTCAACTCTGGAACTACATATTTATTGTTACTATCAGCACCGTAAGCATGAAATAGAATCAGACTAATAATTAGATTTTGATGAAGAGATCAACAAGTCTCCTTAGTCTCAAGCTTCCCAATTTCTATTCTCTAGAGTTAGTGTTGAGTGCTTATTCAGTTAGTGGGAGGAAGAGAACAGAGAGTGTCAGAAGGAGACTTAGAGAAGTAATAGGTTTTGTATGCCTTTTAGAAGATAAGGCCTCCAAGGAAAATCAGTGGCATACAATTTGGTTTAGATTAGTTACAATCAAAACTTAGAAGAAACAATAAATTCAGGACTAGTCAATCAAAACTTAGAAGAAACAACAAATTCAGGTTTATGGTCTGTGCATACTAGTGAAGTGCATAAGTTGCTTGTCCAAGAGGGGGATGCTAGAATACAAGACATAAATTGAGTTCGCCATGTAAAATAATTGTGACCCACTATTAAAGTTACTTCAATTATACCCTTATTTTATTAAAAAATCTTATGCCCTTTTATTTGAGAAAGGATGCAATTTCAAATATAGGAGTGTAATTTCAAATGAAGGGGTATGTGGCTTTTTAAAAGGGTGCAATAAGTGGATATGTGTCTTTTGAAGAGTTATTCCATCATTCTATAAAGCTCTCAGCTAAGTCAAAGTTGGTCCTCTAAAGTTCTCAGCTTACGTCCAAGAAATCTTTACAGAGTAGTCATCAATATCCATGCTAAGTAAAAAAGAGGGGGCAATCAGCGTACTAGGAATTGTTGTCTAGATAACCAAGGAGAAAAATAAGATTGAATGATCTTATAGTCATGTCTATCATGAAATTTGGGTAAATAGCTGAAAGGTTGAGACTACACCTTTAATTGAGAAGGTCCATGCTATGCAAGCTAAATTTTAGTAGGACATCTCATTTTAGGTGTGGAATCTGTTCCGAATATCTTGATTTCAGTTCTTTAATATCAAACACATGTTTATCTCTTTCTTGATTACTTTCTCTAATCAATAGCATCATCACAACATCCTTTAAATTGTGTTTATTTCTGTGTATCGGGAACTGTTGCTTGTTTTCTTCTATATATTCTTGATTATATAGTTTAGAGTTAGATTAAGAAAACGGAAGCAATTGAGTAACTAGGCAATATACACACAGGTTTATTGTGTGTGAAGAATGTGATCAGGTTTAGTTCTGAAATGTTTAAATTTATATTTATTGAGTTATGTTTTAAAGTTTAAACCTATGTTTATTGAAAAAGAAACAAAATTTAATGTTATATATTGGTCGACATCACTAATCACATTATATATGTAGATGTCGCGAGCCCCAGACTATCGTTCTAGGGCTCATCGAGCAAGACTAGCTTCGCCGCCGCCGTCCCCCGAGATAGCTGCGAACCCTACCACCACAACCACCACCACCACCACCACCAGCCAAGACATCAGGACCTTCAACGTCTGCAGTTCCACCACCACCACCATCGGCCTCAGAGGCTCAAAGTCGTCGTAGGCCTCGTGGGTCTAATCGGGGGCTTATGTACCATCATCGACCGACTAGCATCGGCGAATATCGCTGCACGGTCTAAAGTAAGTATGAAAGTTTATTTATTATACTTGTTAATTAATTATTGCTACTTATGTTGTTATACTTGAGTTGTAGATTCGAGCAGGACGATGTTGCACGTAGTATCACTGTTATTATCAAGAGCTTCTTCTGGAAGCCGTGGCGTTCATGGACCCATGTCTTGGATCATAATCGAGATTTATTATGGTCCGAATTCGAGGTACGTAGTTTATTAATTTTTTATATTGTAACTAATTAATACGTGGACTCAAATGTTATTATGTTTGCTGGATTTTATACCATGAAGTACCAAAATATTTTGATACTATAGCAAAGCCCACGCTAATATTTCTATTTAATTCAACTGTGTATTAACTGAATCATGAACTGTAATTAAGTGGATTCTTTGTTTTCTTTTCATTCTATTTCATGTACCTTTCTACTGAGTGGTAGTGGGAACTGAGTTCCAAATAGAAGTTGACATGGTACAGAATCATTGAGGAATTTAGAGGATTTAGAAAGCATAGGTTGATAGGGTCAATCCTGGTACACTGATAAAATTGCTTTACTGTAATTTAGCGTATGTGTTATTTTAACGTGGCTTCTTTTATCTAAAGCTTTACTGTAATTTATAATGGAGCAGTACATTTCACCTTCTTGTAATGAAGGTGGCTTGCTGCTTCCCTTGTTAGGAGGGGAAGCTGTGATTGAAAAAAAAAGAGAGACAAGGAAGAACAGGGCCCATTCTAGCCAACAATTTTCTTTGGTCTACCAAACATAGAGAGGGACACCACTTGCTTTACTCTTGCCTCTTTAATCATATGCACATTGGACCCAAACTTTGAAGTTTCTTTCAACTGGAAGGGGTTTCATCATTGCAGCATCCACTGCTTTATTTACCATGTGCTCTTGTAGACCCACCGAGAGGATCAAGTTCATAGATGAACAGATTATGTTGGCCTTCTTACAAGTTACAAGGAATTCTCTTGATAACTAGCAATACATGCTTGTAAATATTTTATAACAATCCCTACTATATTTTTTCTTAATCCATTTCAGCAACAATCCTACTACTTCTGTTTGATATCAGTTCACAGCCCACACTAATGTGTTGTATTAGAGCTGAGAACTTTTATATATGAGAACTCTTGCCAATGTATATTTCTAGCATCTACTTTTGCTCACTACAAGAAATACTACATTTCCTGGGGGCCGCGACCCCGATTAAAACTAGCCAAGGCCCCCAATAAAACCTTTTAGTGAGGGCCTCCCTGCCCCCAAATGTCATCAAGAAATCCGACCTTTACCGAAGGTTAGCGAGTGGCCCCCGTAAAATATATCTTTTCCGAGGGGCCGCGGCAACCGGGAAATATATCTTTCCTGGGTCCGCGGCCCCCGGGAAAAGTATCTTTTGTCGAGAGCCGACATCCTCAGGAATGATACTACATTACGCAAAACATTAAGAAAGTCTAATTGCGAAGGAAAATAGTGAACTAACTTAAAACACTTCATTTTGTTCATTCATCTAACAATAGAACACTAGTTTCTTGAAACAGGCTCAAAGATTTGAAACACCGGATGAACATAAATAAACTAGGAAAGAATCATGAGATGCCAAGTATATTAATGTCACGTCCTGACTCAGGGTACGCGTGACCGGCCAGGGTATGAGTCAGTACCCCGAAGCTTACCCTATGCACTGACCAACAATTCATAGAACAATAACCACAGTAACATCAAGTCGAAAACAAAAGCAAGAATACCAACTTTATTAACTGTTCGAAATCAGTTTAATCAGACCATGTTCTAAATCATCACAAGTTTTAAATAATATCCAAAGGTTTTCCAAATAAACCATCTAAAAGTTTTTACAGAAATAATATAGTGCATACATGATACACCAACTCTATTAGACACGACTACGACTAACAACTGCCAGCTATGAGATCTGCACCCAAGCCTGCTCTCCAGCACGCCATGCCACCAAGCCGTACCTCACTGGTCGGGCTCTACAAAACAACAATAAAGGAAACCGAGAGTTCACGAGGAACTCAGTGAGCAGTTCTTTCGAACCTCCACTCAAAACCTCGGCAATAACATATATAAGGAATTTATATAAAATCACATCCCAGAAGTAATAAGTTTGCCAATACAGAGGAATGGATGAACCGGCCTCTCGGGCCCATATCCATGATAATAGCTCGGCCAATAATGGCCTAAAATATATATGGAAGGTTCAATTCTTCCTTCTACGTAACCCGGCCGGTCGGCCTACTCAAACCAGCCCCTACGAGTTTCTCAATTAGGAACCTTTATAATTCGGATCCGTCAAGTAGGATGGCCACTAGCTTCAAAGATCCTCCAGGTTAGGGATAGCTAGTCCCACCCACTCGGGTCTACCGTCAGCGTGGCCCACTGACGAAATCTCAAGACCCTCCGCCACTCGGGTCTAACACCTAGCGGGCCCGCTGGTGTAATCTCAAGACCCTATAAACCGCTGAGTCATGTGATAGCCATTCGGCTAATGACACTTCTCAGTAGACCATCTCAACCACAACCAGAACCCGGTTGTGCAAGTTTTCCTATATTTTGTTTTCCGGGCATTGCCCATGTCCGACCCTACTCCTAGGGTCATATTGTTTCCCTAGGTAGAACCTAGTAAGTGTATCTTTTATCTAGGTTAAATGTCACCACTAGATATCTAAACCATTCTTTCAAGATTGATCGAACTTGCCGACTATAGAAGAGCACTCGGCTTACCATTGTCAACGGCAGTTACCAAATTTAATCATGAGTAACAACATCATGAGAAAACCGAATTAAAGAGGTAAATAATTCATTGATTAAACCAATAAGGAACATGCAATAAACATAGCAACAATTTAACATGATATAAGAAATTTAATGAAACCTTTCCTTGGATGCATGTACCATAACCATCATGTCCATATGGGCATTAGCAAGAACATTTCCATACTCATGAGAATGTAGATTAAAATTGCTATCAATTAACAAGATGAACAGTAAACATATAATTTAAATTGAACCTAACATTAAGCATGAAAGTGAGAATTTAGACGACATAACGTGAGATCCAGCGAATCGATTTGAATAGCCCCAAATTCCATCCCCTTTCCATGGCTCGGCCGACTCAAGTAAGGTAATAACCTGCTAGGCTGAACCCCCTAGGGGTGGTAAACATGATTGCGGCGTCAACACGAATATCGATCCAAAAGTCTAAAACATATCGAACACAAGACGATATGCGGGTTGCAAGACGAGCGAGGAAATTGGGGAAAATATCGGCATGACCTTTCCCCTTTTTCCTCTACTCGGCCAGCCCTCAAAAATGAGAAATCAACATGTTTTAAAACACAAGATCACAGTATAAACAACAATTAAAGTTCTAACAAGAAGAAAATAGTCGATCGGCAACACTCGCGAAGGAAAACCCGATTCCAAAACTTGTAGGGCCGGCCACCCACTTCCCATCAAAAACTACACTAACCACTCACCTTGATCGGATCACGATGAAGCCTTGATGAAGACGAGCTCCAATCTCCTTGAGCGTCGACGTGAACTTGGCGCCGACAAGTTCTCCCCTCTCTTCCTCTCTCTCCCTTTTGCTCGGGCTGCGTGCGGCTCTCTCCTTGAGCCGCACGGCTGGCTTGGGTGAGGGGTTTTATCTCCCCTCATCCAATGACTCATTTACCCCTCATTCACTTACTCACCCCTCTATGCGACTCCACCTAACCCGGTTCGAGTCCCGACTCTATCCGCGGACTAAACTCATACCAAACTTGAGTCAAACAATATGTTCATCCACTCAAACACTAACACTTTGATATGACATAAATAAATTTTACCTGCTATTCGAGGAGATCACGCTACTCGACTCGGCTAGCTCCTGACTCGATGGGCTGCACCATGAGAAATTTTATATTAGGAAACCCCGGGTATTACAACCTTCCCCCCTTAAGGGAAATTCGTCCTCGGATTTTGTTGGGTTACAAGGACTTACCGACTCTTCAAACAAGGAAGGATAGCGCTCTCTCATGTCCCGCTCTACCTCCCAAGTGGCCTCTTGCCCGGAGTGGTGCTCCCACCTAACTTTTACCAAGGGAATCTCCTTGGACCTCAGCTTCCTGATCTGCCTGCCAAGTATCTCCACTGGCCTCTCATCATACGAGACCGCCATGTCCACCACAACCACAATCGGCTCTATCACATGGGATTCATCCTTCACATACCTCCAGAGCATCGACACATGGAAAACTAGATGAACTCTGCTCAAACGAGGAGGCAAGGCTAGTTCGTAAGCCACCATGCCCCTTTGCTTGAGAATAGGGAAAGGCCCAATGAACCTAGGGCTCAACTTTCCTTTCTTCCCAAATCGGAGCACCCCTTTCATAAGAGAAACCTTGAGGAATACCATGTCGCCCTTAGCGAACTCCAACTCTCTGGCTTTCTTATCGGTATACATTTTCTGGCGACTCTGAGCCGCCAACAACCTTTCTTTTATCAACTGCACCTTCTTCACCGCCTCCTCAACCAAGTCCGGACCAACCAGGAGAGTCTCTCCTATCTCAAACCGGCCCACAGGAGACCTATACTGCCGCCCGTATAATGCCTCAAAGGGAGCCATGCCAATGCTACTGCGATAACTATTTTTGTAGGCGAACTCAATCAACTGCAGGTGTTTCTCCTAACTGCCTGCTAGGTCCAAAACACAGGCCCTCAGCATATCTTCCAAGGTTTGGATGATTCTGTCAGACTGTCCGTCTGTCTGCGGATGGAAAGCCGTGTTGAAACGCACTTAAGTGCCCAAGGCATCTTGGAAGGACTGCCAAAACCGGGCTATGAACTGGGTACCTCGATCTGATATGATCATCACTAGGGGTACCATGGTAAGCCATAATCCTGTCTAGAAATAGTCGGGCGTACTATTCCGCAGAAAAGGAAGTCTTCAATGGAATGAAGTGCGCAGTCTTGGTCAACCAGTCCACTACCGCCCAAATGGAGTCAAAGTCGCCTTTTGACTTAGGCAACCCGGTCACCAGGTCCATGGTGATTTTCTCCCACTTCCACTCAAGCACTTCGAGGTTTTACAGCAGTCCCTCGGGCTTCAGATGTACGGCCTTTACCTGCTGGCAGACCAGACATTTGGATACAAACTCTGCTACCTCTCTTTTCATGCCCTTCCACTAGTAGTGCTGCCTTAAATCTCGGTACATTTTTGTGGCCCCCGGATGCATTGTATAAGTGGAACGATGACCTCACTCCAGGACTTGTCTACGCACCACTGCCATATCTGGCACCACAATTCGATCTTTGAACCACAGCACACCCTCTCTGTCCAATCTGAACCCATTCTCTGCATCGCCTCTCTGCTCTAAGTCCTTCGTCAGCGCACAAAAGGCGTCCTCTCCCTGCGCGGCACGCAACATACCCACCAGTGTAGATTGTACCCGCAGGTGTGCCACCAGGGCAACTAAAGCTAACACTGTCAAGGTTGTACCCCCATCCAGGCACAACTCCAGCTCTCGAGGTAAAGGCCTCTGCTTGATTTCCAGATGAGCCAAACTGCCCATGGATTTTCTGCTTAGAGTGTCTGCTACCACATTGGCTTTCCCCGGGTGGTACATAATGGTGCAGTCATAATCTTTTAGGAGCTCCAGCCACCTCCTCTGCCTGAGGTTCAACTCCTTTTGGGTAAGCAAGTACTACTCTTGTGATCCGTATAGATCTCGCAAGTCTCCCCATACAGATAGTGCTGCCAGAACTTCAGTGCAAAAACCACCGCCGCTAGCTCTAGGTCATGCGTCGGATAGTTCTTTTCATAAACCTTCAGTTGACGGGACGCATAAGCTATGACTCTACCAAACTGCATCAAAACGCAGCCTAGGCCAACCCGAGAGCCATCACAGTAAACCACAAACCCTCCTGAGCCGGAAGGTACGGCCAATACGGGTGCCGACGTCAAGCATTCCTTGAGCTTCTGAAAGCTCGCCTCACACTTGCAATCCCAATCAAATTTGACCTTTTTCTGGGTCAACCGAGTCAAAGGGGCTGCAATCCTGGAGATCTTCTCTACGAACTTTTGATAGTACCCGGCCAACCCAAGAAAACTACAGACCTCAGTTACGTTGGTTGGCCGCCTCAAGTTCTGCACCACCTCCACCTTTGCAGGGTAAACCCTTATCCCTTCCTTGGACACCACATGGCCCAAGAACCCCACACTTTCCAACTAGAATTTACACTTGGAGAATTTAGCAAATAACCAGTGCTCTCTAAGGGTTTCCAGGATCATCCTCAAGTGTTCGGAGTGTTCCTCCTCACTCTTGGAGTATACCAAGATGTCGTCAATGAAGACAATCACAAAACCATCTAGGTACTCCTTGAATACCATGTTCATCATGTCGATGATGGCAGCAAGTGCATTGGTCAGGCCAAAAGACATCATTAGGAACTCGTAGTGTCCATAGCGAGTCCTGAAGGCAGTTATAGGTACATCGCAGTCTCGGATTCTCGGCCGGTGGTATCCGGACCTTAAGTCTATCTTCGAAAACCATCGTGCACCCTGCAGTTGGACAAATAAATTGTCTATCCTCAACAATGGGTAACGATTCTTGACTGTCACCTTGCTCAGCTGCCTATAGTCGATGCACATGCACATCGACCCATCCTTCTTCTTCACGAAGAGTACCGGGGCACCCCACGGTGAGACACTCGGCCAGATGAAACCTAGGTCCACCATCTCCTGCAGTTGCACTTTCAGCTCCCTGAGTTTGGCTGGCGCCATCCTATAGGGTGGGATGGAGATCGACTTTACCCTGGGCTTTAGATTAATGTAGAAATCTACTTCCCTCCTGGGCGACAATCCCGGCAGCTCCTCGCGAAATACATCGGGGAACTCGCAGACTACCTGAGTACCACTGATATCCCCTGCCGCATCTCCCTATTCCTCTGCCACAGATACAAAGGCTATAAAGGATTGGCACCCCCCCTGAAGTAGTTTACTAGCCTTAAGGGTTGAGATGACCCCAATCGGCTCGCTTTTTTCCTATCCTTATAAGGTGAACTGTGGCAACCCGAGCTTGTTGAACATGATTATCTTAGCCCTATACTCCAGCAACGCAAAGAGCTCTGCCAGCCAATCCATGCCGAGAAAGACATCAAGTTCAAGCGTGGGCAGGAGTGTTAAATCTGCCCCCAACGCATGGCCGCAGATGATCACTTCGTAGTCTTGAAAATTTGATTTGGCTAAGATTGCCTCGCCCGTAGGCGTTGATACTAGAAATGGCCCATCGAGTAAAGAAGGTGCTACAGGTAACTCAGCCGCAAATTTGGCAGACACAAATTTGGCAGCCGCAAGAATGGTGAGTTCAAAAGAACTCAGTGAGTGGTCGTTCGGCCATCACCAAGCTAAACCACATGAAAAAATACATTAAATAATTTAATGCTCATTCAACTGATATGAAACAAAACAATGATTTGCATTAGTCATCTTGTGCGCTACATGCACCACTCGGCCCGATCCGGCCCAAATGAACCAAACTCAAAATAATCGCCTACAACTCGCAGGTTGCTCACTAGGCTGGCCACCCTAGCGAACTCCCTGCCTCGGGCTCACTGAGCTAGGAAGGACCTCTAGTATCAGTGCCCAAAACTCGGTCGGGAAAGGCCCTCCGAATAATGCCACTTGGGTCAGTCGTCGGTGTGGCTCACCGACGTATATCTCAACCCTGAATCAACTCGTGCGCACTGAACACCACTCGGCCATCACATGTACATCCACAAACATGCCCACTAAGTGGACTAATTTACATATCTATAAAGAGGTGGATTACTCGAGTAGAAACGACATAATGTACATTTCTCAGTGCTCGCTCAGTAGCACCCGCTCGGCCACCATTCTGCCCAATTCATTATTCACCGCCATATCACCCAACGTTAACACCTCAATAGTTTACCTTACCATTTTCTATTCAATGGAATTTAACATCCGTGGCAGGTCGTCATGTAGCGAAAATGCCAACATACTGTCGAATAGTTTCCGCACGACGTACCTTTCTGCCACCGCCATTTCTTGTTCGAAATCTCATCTGAACTCGCAAAAATTCCCAAACAAAGTAAAGGGATGCTATATCTGCCATATCTCAAATTTCTATTTTATGCAAGCATCGTGCAAATTTTAGCCCAGTATAGTGTGACTTTCCTTCATTTTCATCCGAGAGCTTATACTCTCTCGCGAGGGTGGAAATAACCAATTAACCTGATGTTCTTTTAGGTTCAGCTAACAACATCCACGACAAGCCACAAGGTGACATCCCGGACTCGTAACTCGACCAATTCAACAAGCAAGCCATAAATTTCAGCCTACTTAACCAGTCCGGTTACAACACGTACACAATTGAACATCACTCGATATGGTACTCACAATTCATACAATATCTTGTACATAAAGATCGATATACTACACTGGCAGTTTACAGCATGTATAAAATGAATCTAGCGCGTATAGAAATAACTTCGGCATGTATATCTTACCACAACATCAATTTCAGCCTAACTTATCATACTATGAAAAATTCAGATTAAAGCGTATGATATACTCCACAAATTTTCATATGAATGTATGCTAAGTGTTCATCAAACCATGTCATCTACGCATATAATTTCAGCATTTCAGTGTACTCACAATCTCAAGAATATAAGCTAGAACATGAACATTGGACTTGCTTGGCCTACAAATTGTGTTACTATTATCAAAATGTGTATGATGCACTTTTGGAAGTCTTCAGAATCGATCAAGATAAAGATGTCAATTGTGAGAGCACCAAATATTTTCATGCTTAATGATAAATGTGATACCATGGGAAATGGTCATCATGGATCAGCATAAACAAGCATGAACGATGATTCCTTATGAATTTTCCATTTTTCCATAATTTTTATTATCTTGGATGTAATTTCTTATTAACCTGCCACCTTCTTGATTTATATTGAAACAATACTTTTTTAAAAGTAGTACCATAATCAAATATCTCATGTATGTTTCTTTGACCAAACAACACGGTCTTCCAAAAGTTATGCACTTTCTTAACCCAAATACAAAGATCAAATGTATTGACACCTGAAACATCCAAGTTCAATAGAACAATAGAAATGCTCAAGGGCCAAAGCAGAGAACCCGGAAGGGTTTCACACATGCATCCGAACAACACGAATTTCTCCATTAAACAAAGTCCAGATTGGTCACAGTAAAAATAAGAACTCCAGCACTAAATGCGACAACTAAATAAAGCCCCCAATATTTATATATACACCACACAAACCAAACAAACAACAAAACCAGTTCATCCTCGCCAAGATCATTCTAATATGCGTCCCACATTCAAATAGCAAAAACGACAAGCAATCAAAAAGGGGAAACAAAATGGAGGGGGAAAATAAATAGCGGCACCTGATTTGACTTCCACTAGAGCCAAGATCGACCCTTTCCCGAGAGAGAAATCAACATACTCAAACATAAACCCTCGAAAAAATCACAGATTCTATAAATCTATCATGAGGAAGAAACCCAATCTAACCACTCACTTGGAGAGGGAATCAAGGAGAAGAAGACGATGACGATGCCTCGCCATGACGGCAACTGGCGACGGCGAAGATCCGATCACAAGGGAGTAGCGCCTCCTCCCTCTTGTCTTGGGCGACGTTTGGCTCTTCCTAGAGCAGTCCCGTCGACCAAGGCCACATATGCAATTATATTATTTTTTTTTGAAATTTACCTATTTGCCCCTCTTGACTTATGTGAACCATATATTGGTCTATACTCGTCCAAATCGAGTTCCAATCGGACCCCCGGACTCGACTCGAGTCCAACTCACATCAAATCTCCAAACCAACTTAAGTAAGATAATTTTACTCGCGCATAAGGTTTGTATTTTAATTTGCGCCTTCCAACGATTTACTCGGCCTCCTCCGACGCACATCTCGGCTTTGCCGTGGAAGCCAAAATAAATTAGTTAAAATTTTAAATTTTAATTATTTTTTTCGCGGGCATTACATTTTCTATTTTCAATGAGTCATTCAAATTTTGTAGATCTATATTTTTCTTTTCTAAGGAATTTTTATCATTTTCTAGAATTTCAACCTTCATTCTTGACTCATTACAAGAAAGCAAAAGATCTTCATTATCTTGTTCTAGCATTTTATTTTCCTTTTTAAGTGCCTAGAATCTTTTTCTAACACTACTAAATTCTTCATACATATGCTCAATTTCATTTTCTAATTCTACTTGTGTAAAGATATTACCACCTATAGTAATAGTGGGTACCTCATTATCCTTCATCATGAAACAAAGGTTTGCATTCTCCCTTGAGCTTTCTTCCCCACTTGAAGGTGGTGATGACTCGCTTACAACGCAAGTAGCCATTAGTGCTTTCTTCTTCATCCTTTTTCTTTTATCTGTCTTTGAGGATGATGAGGAGGTGAGCTTGGTCTTAGGACAATCGCCCTCCAAGTGTCCGGGCTTGTTGCATTGGAAGCACATGATTCTATTTTTGCCCTTCTTCTTCTTGAGAGGCTTTCCCATTAGCTCCATAAACATCCGTCCGAGATGAATCATATCTTCGTGGTACTCGGATCCTTTATTCTCCGATGATGATGATGTCCTATCACCAAATGATGCTTTTAAGGCAATATTCTTGCCTTTGGGGGCATCTTCCTCATCGGTCATGAGGGAACCAATGAGTTCGGTGATCTTCATGGTGCCAAGATTTGTGGCCTCCATGATAGCAACCCCCTTTGGCTCCCATGCTTTGGGAAGTGATCGAAGAAACTTCCTCACTTTTTCTTATTCTTGTATGACCCTTCCAAGGTTAGTTAAAGCATTTGAAATGGGCATACATTTGATCTATGTTCTTGTAAATTTATTTTGGACTCTTTAACTTGGGAAGTTCCCTCATGGGTAATTTCTAAAACTTGCCAAATATCAAAAATAGATTTACAACATGATATTCTATTGAACTCATTTATAGATAAACCATAATGTAATGCATTCACTGCTTTGGCAATTGAATTAAACAATTTAATCTCTTCTCGAGACCAATCATCCATGTTCTTGGAGGGTAGCTCATAATTAACATGAATAGTTCTCCAAGCATCTAATCCTAGGGATTGCCAGAAAATACTCATCCTAGTTTTTCAATAGGGATAATTGTTTCCATCAAAAAGAGGTGGTGCATGAGTTGAAAACCCTTGACCTAGTGTGATACTAGAATCCATAAGTCTAGGTTACATGGTTAGACCTATTCCGACAATCTTGCTCTCATACTAATTCTTGAGTGAATACCCACACTAGAAATGGGGGTTGAATAGTGTTGGTTTAATTTTAACTTTAATTCAATTTTTTTTAAATCAATTTCAACTTCAACCGAAACTAAGTGCAACTAAATGATATTCGTTAGCAAGTATGAAAAGCAATTATAAGCAATCAAACAAGGCAATGCAAACACAAGAGATTATAGTGGTTCGGCCAACACCGCCTACTCTACTATCTTGGCTCCCCACAATGGATTTCTAACCAACTCCTTTATAGATAATTTGTTTCCCTTTGAATACAACCGAGGACTCGCTTCTCAACTCTTTGAGAATGCTTCACACCTATTCTCCTAGGCAAAACACAATTCTACAAAGGAAACCCTAAGTCATTTAACCTAGCACACCTAGCAAGCTAACAATGGAAACCAAGTTTAGTAACAAGAAAGATAACAACAAATGAGCTAATAATTAAACCACACAAGTGAGCTCTCTTGCAAAGTCTTCAAAGCCTCCAACTCGTGAAGAAGTAGAGCTCGAAGTGAAGCCGGAGATGAGGCAAAAAGAATGCTTCGAGTTGATGAACGATCGTCGAAGCTTGCGGGATGAAATCCACTTGGGATGGCTCAAGAACACTCTAGGAGATCTTCAATGAATGGCTAAGAGGCTCTTAGAAGGCTGCTAAGGGGTATTTATAATCCCTCACTTGGCAGCTCCACCCAACGGGCATTTTTTTGCCCGATGGGGACTCCCGGTCACTTGTCGGTCGATCGTCGATTGACCGACTGATCGACCACCCAAGCAACCACGGTAATCTGCCACGTTTGGGCACACTTCGGTCGACCAAATTGGCTATTGCCAATTTTTGGCTTCATTCGGTCCACCAAACCTGGGCTAAGTCTATTTCTTGGAGTTTTCTTCTTGCACGCTTCGCTTCCGGGTTCTGTTACCAAGTCTTGACTTGGATAATATTAGAATTAGGCTTGGGATATATACCTAGAGACATGTTACATGAATTCTATTTCTAACTCTAGATTTTCTACTCGATCTATGACAGAGACATTTTTGTCAATTGTTGTTTTTCACGGAATGAACTTCCCACGCATATCGTAACCTCAACCTGAGATCAAACACTTGATGAACTCATTAGAATAAGTTTGTTATCATCAAAATCAAGTTGATGACCAAGGTTGAAAACCTTAGGCCAACACATTGGTATTCACATGATTGTGGTATTCATTCCGCATTCAGTTTGCATAGGTTGGTAGGCTTCGGAGTACGGACGTGTACTCCGGCCGAATTTTGGGGTGTGATAGATGTTCTTTAATAATAATATTATGTGGTTTGTTCTTTCATTGAATACAAAATTTGCTATTATGTGCATAACACTCATGTTATCAGAGTATAAAGTCATTGGATTCTTCACCACAATATTGATTTCATTCAACAATCTGATGACCCAAATTATCTCAGCAGTTGCACCAAACAAAGCTCTTGATCCACTTTCTGCACTTGACCTACAAAGTGTGCTTTGTTTTTTGCACTTCCAGATAACTAATGTTGTAGCAAACTTCACCAAATAACCAGATACTGATCTGCAAGTCATTCCACAACTTCCCCAATTAGCATCACTATATCCTGTCACCGAATAAGGATTATCTACAGGGTAAAAGAGGCCCAAACCATGTTCATTTTTCAAATATTTTAATATCCTTATTGCTGCCATGAAATGTAATACCCGCAAAATTTATTAAATTTTGTGTATTGCCTTCAGCGGGATGAGCGCGACGCATAACGACGCGTGCAAAGTTAATCACAGTTGGGTGCGAATTGAGGTGAGACCCTTGCTCAATCTAAATTACTTAAATAAGAATTAATTTTGTGTCAAATCCGAGTTAGGCTTGAGCCGAGTACGAGGGTGCGATCGGAGCTCGAATCCGACTCGTTTTGAGCAAGTTCGATCGAGTTAAGTGATGAGGGGCAAATTGGTAATTTGTGCAAAAAATAAATAATTAGAGTCACCTGAGGCGTACGGCTCCAAGGAAGAGACGCATGCTACCCAAGGAGATGAGAGGGCGAGGGATGATCCAGAAAAGAAATCGGCCGGAGATCGGAGCCTTGCCGGATAGGATTCGACGTGGGACTTCTTCATCATCTTCCTTGTCCTTAATCCAATTCTAGGTTAATTTTGGATATGTGTTAGTGCAAATTTCTGAACCTGGGTGCAGTAGTTTTCTTTGGATAGGAAAGAAATAAATGAGTGGAAATTTATCTATACATATAATATTGTTTATTGCGGAAATTTCCGGCTGTAGTGTACGGTGTTAAGGCTGAAATTTTATATGAAACGATGCTGAAATTACCAAGTTATGTGATGCTGAAGTTGATATATATAAATGTGCAAAAATTTAATTGAATTGGGATGCTGAAATCATTTCCTATGTATGCTGAATATGGTAGTTCAAAGATAGAATGTTTTTCCATATTCTAGAAATTCATGCTGATTTCCTGAAAATCTATTAAGTACATGCTGAGATTGATTTTGTTGTTGGGATGCGAGTTTGCTGTGTAAAATATCGATGTAACCTATCGATCTTCCTGTAAGCTAGGGTTTAGGAATCTAGAAATTATTTTAATGACCTGAACAGTAGAGGCTTCTTGAAGAGAAAGGCTCCAAAGAACTCCTCCTCCTATCCATTGGTGGCCAGCCATCTACATCCTCCTTCCCCAATTTTCGCGAACCCAAATTGAAGGTGTTCTCTTCTTGGGTGTGCCGCATTAATCTTCATCTTCTTGGAGGAGTCCAAGAGAACAACAAGGTATCTTCACCTCTCCCCTTTCGTTACGGTGTTTTCTCATCCTCACTCCTTCCCTCGTTGGTGTTTGGTTCTTGGTGGTAGGGCAGACCTTGCCTTGGTGGATTTAGAGATTGAGAAAGTTTCTCCGTTGAGCCACAACGAGCCCTATTATTGCGAGGTGCTTGGTGTGGACTATCGTTGGAGGAAGTGCACATGTGAGTCTCAAGATGGGGACAGGATCAGCTATACCAACCGCGGTTTGAGGTATATATTCTCCATCTTCTCCGATGTTGAATTCTTTAATATTGCTAAAGTAGATCGCTATTTTTGGGATAGTTTGATTTTTTAAAATTGCTATTTCCGCTTCATTTTTGAATCCCATCACAACAGTGGTATTAGAGCCACCTTTAGCAAATTTTTGGAATTTTTTATTTTGTGTTTTGTTCACGTTTACGAACCATTCGCTCCCTAAACGTTATGCTGTCCGATTTTGGTTTTCAAGGGTTTTTGAGTCATTTTCTTGGCTCCACGGTTCATGTGATGAATCAAGGTGGAATCCTACTATCCATATTGATTTTGGAAAGAATTTAAACGAAAAAATTCTGTGGGTTCATGGTTGAACAGACCCGAGAACTAAAAAATTCAAGATGTGTTGTTTGAACCGTTTTGGGTGGAAACGTGATCGGATTTGTGCGATTTTGGATTCTATTTTTTCCTTTCTTTTTCATATATGATGTGATGCATGAAACGATGATTATGGATGAGCCCAATGTGGATGTGACTGTGTGGAAAATGTGGTTGTGTTGATTGCATGTAAATTTATAAAATTCCAGCATTGTAAATTTTAAATAGTGCTTGCGTACCCCTAGCTCCCAATTGAGAATTCTGATTGTAATCCTCTACACCCTCTCATTAAACCTTTGCCCAAGGATTTTTTGGGGTCTTCTTCTTTTAGTTTTGTAAAATTAGAAGTTTAGGGGCAGATTCACAACGAGCACGCTTGCTGCTATGTTTTGGTGCACGCACGGAGAGGAGTTGTTTGGTGCCTTGTGGATGACGGCTTGAACCCCGGGAAGGCACTGATGGAACTGGCAACCTACAAGGTGATTTTGAGCAGCGCCTTGGCGAGACAAAGCTCCCTAAACACCCTAGGATGATGGCCTTGGTTCACCCGGCGGCTCGGGTGGAACCCTTAGAACATCCACAATCATCCTTATTTACATTATGATTTTATCTATTGCTTTTGCTTCAATTATTGATAGCTTAGATAATTATAATTGCATGAAGAAACCCTCCAATAATATTGAGTCCAAATAGCTAAGATATTAAGGATATCGGTCACGCCTTCCATCGTTATGAGGGACAAGTGTGTCTATTGTCACAACGGGTTTGTTGTGCACACACAAGGCCATTTGTGCTAATAGACACGTTGCTCCTCATATGGCACATATCCCTTTTGTGTCTCTGCTACCGGCTTGAACATGACTTACCTTGTTGAGCTACATGCAAGGAAGTCTATCAATGAGGGCTTGCCACTTCCAAACCGGAGGATATTATGGAATCGCGAAAATTAGTGGGATACATGATTAATTAAAAGACCTCAATAAACATGCATGTAAAATATCTGCTCATTCAAGTCTTTATTTTCTTTGTAGCATATCATGTCACATTTACTATCGTTAGATTGCTTCATCGATTAAAATAAATTAACTAGACCAAATTACGTCGATTGGATGCGAAATTTGAGGATCATCCTCATTTATGAGAATTTGTCTCACATTATTGATGCTCCGGGACCGATGTCACCCCTTGGGTAAGGCGATTACAGCGAATAAGAGAGAACAGCTTATGAGAAGCTGCAAGAAATTTGGAGTGAAGATAACACCACTGTTCAATACACAATGCTGGCATCCATGTCTAATGAGTTGCAAAAGTAGTATGAACATTTGGATACCGAAGCTATCCACGATCACCTCATGTTGTTTTTATGGTGAGCATATGAGGACAGCTAGGTACAAGCTATCGAAACAACTCTTCCGTCCAAAATGGAAGATAACACTCTTGTTAAGACCCATATCCTCAAACTAATCTATTTGATTGAGTAGTTAGAGAGGTTGGGGTTCTCCATGGACTGGGAACTAAGTCAGGACTTAGTACTCTAATCCCTCCCGGATTCGTTTTCACAGTTTGTTAATAACTTCCACATAAACAAGCAAGACGTCTCGCTTCTCGAGCTCCTTAATATGCTGAATACTGCTGAGTCACACCTTATAAAGAGTAAGGACATAATTTTGTTAGTGGGAGATGCCTCTAAGGCAAAGTTATACTATGTTAAGAACAAAGTGAAAAAGAAACCCAAGAGAAATATCTAAACAAGGTTGTGAAAAGTTCTTTAAAAGGCAATAGTTGTCGCATGAACCATTCTGATGATTGTATCCGACTGGACACTTCTCAATTGGTTTAATGGTTTTGAATATTAATGATAAATATTTAAAAAATGCACAAAGATAAAACTAACCTCACCTCCTTCTGGCTTTTATGACTTTGGGCATTTATGAACTGCAGTAAGAACTAGAGAAGTGTGTCTCAAGGATATTCTGATCGAGTCTTTGTTCACCAGAATTGGCTCGCTGAGTTGATTAGAGTTGGGCAACATAGGTGTATGCAGGCCGATAACAACTCAAGCCAGAAAAGGACACTCCTATGATATGATTAGGCGCGGGTACGTCCACTTGTCTGGACACAAACCTGATAACTTTGAATCATTTAAGGAGTATGAAGGTGAACTTAAAGAAACAAATTGAAAAAAGTATTATAGACCTTCAATTGGATCGAGGCAGAGAATACTTATCCACTAGGTTTGTGAATTATCTCGAAGACAATAAGATTGTCTCTTTATGGACCCCTAACACAGTGGTGTGTCTGAAAGGGGGAATCACACCTTATTGGATATGATGTGATCCATACGTAGCTTCCAATCTATTTTCAAGGGATAAGCTATTATAGCGGCCATAATTTTGTTTGTCTCTCATACACCATATAAAAGATGGAATAGCAAGAAACTGAATCTGAGACCTCTCATGATTTGGGGTTGCCTAGTGTATGACAAACTTGACCAGGTGCAAATGTTGAGGCATACCCTAAAAAGTGTTTTGGATATCAAGTTCTCCAAACTGAACAAAAGAAGTTTTGTTATCAATGTTTGAGAAAAGGAGTTTGTCGAGGAAACTGAGAGTGGAAGATATTTTGAACTTGGTAAAGTTCAGCAACGACGGATAAAATCGCAACAACTAGTGGAAAGTTCACAGGTTAAACCAATCCATGTAATTATTACTTCCCAACACTCTTCTACAAGACTACGTAGACTGCCTGAGTGATGATATCTAGCCATAGGTTATGACCTAGATTCAGGCAATCCGCGATCTCTTAATGGTCAAATGTCTTGACACTATGCGGTGGCATTATGCGAATCCAAACTGGACACAAACCAAGTACGAACTTTGGTTGACCGGCTTAAAAAGAATAACTCCTATCGGGTGCAGGTGGATCTTTAGGAAAGATCTGAGCAGTTGGCAAGGTGTGGACCTATAAGACCAAACTAGCTGTGAATGAGATCAAACCCAGACAATAGGTTGTCTGCAATAAAACATTCTAATTGCATTAGTCTTTCTAAGATGATGTCTGCTAAGACACCTGAGGAGAGAGAAAAGATGAGACATATCTATTATGCTTCGACAGTGGGATCGATCATACGATGCTTTGCACTTAGCTTGTTATTGCTTATACCTTAGAGGTATCTAGTAGATTTCGAGCAAACCATGGAGAATAACATTGAAAAGCAATGGAGAACTCTCTCAAGTACTTAAGAAGGATGAGAGACATTTTATACGACAATGAAACCATATGATGGTATAAGGATACCTTTAATGGTGGTGCAATAAGAAGGAAAGTGTTCCTAGCTGGGTATCGTAACCGGTAAGTTGACTAAGGCTTTATGCTTTGCTACTTACTCTGCTGCTTATGATAGCATCAGATATAGGAGTTTTTCATTCAATGGGAGTTGTTCCTGAGGTTGCCAGTTCCGCAATGGTATTGTGTGACAATACTAGGAGTGTTGCTCAAAGTTAAGGAACTAAGATCCCATGAAGATCATTGCTTTTCTTAAAAGGTGGTATCACCTCATCGTTGGAAAGAGGTGATGACTGAAAGACATTGATGTAGATTAAACTTATTACCACGACAGCAGATTCGATCGCCACTGAAATTTGGTATACAGATACTAGGATGATTGGCTAAAGTGCATGTGGGAGATTCAGAGGAATAGTGCCCTTGATCCAATCACATGTCGATGTGTTTAGGGACTATTCAAGGGTAATCAACTTAATGAGGCAACTTTTTGATCATATGTTGCATCTTTATTCATAAGTATTGTGATGAACCCCGTGATGAGATTATGCCAGTGAGACTTGGAATCCAGATGCCCATGTTCTAAATGTTTCTAGCCATAGGATCACCAATTAGGGGATCGGTGATTTCGGATAAATAGTGCACTTGGTACATGCCCTACACGATAGATCGATCCCTATAGATTGAACCTCACACTTTCCTGGTAGTCAGACACATTGCTAGACAACAATCTTGACTTGTGAGTGGAGTCTCTCACGACCACACTAAAGGGGTTTAGTGGTGGCTTGTGAGATTCGAATAGAAGTTGTTCTATCGGATCTGACTCTCCATTATGCACAACTCACTACTGGCTTAGTCTGGGGCCCAATGGGTCACACACGACAGGTTAACCTTGTGACGAACCTTATGAGATAAAGTCCGAATGCGGCCCTATAGGAATCACGACATGCTGCAACTCGATTACGAATCTCGTTTACGGAGATGATAGGAAAGATGTTTCCTTTAGGAATGAATGCACGAGGAAGGAGTTTCTCAGTAACCCTAAATTGTAGGGATTGGCACATGATAATATTTTATGTAGTTGATTAAATTTAATTATGAATTAATTATTTAATCAACTACTTGATCGAGAATGTATTTAATTATGAACTTAATATAATTTGATTTTGAATCAAATATACATGGTAGGAAAATTAGTTTCTAACCATCAGCCTGACTAATTAATTGGGGATTAATTTATTTGGATAAATCCTAATTAATAAGAATTTGATTTATGGAGATAACTCATAAAATTAATAGATATATAATTTATGAGGATAAATCATAATTCTATTAATTAATAGAAAATCGAATTATTTAGATAAACCTCTTTCGTATTGTTTAGGGGAGAGGTTTATTTAGTTAATTATCATTCTTGTTTATAGGCTCTTAATTTATGAAGATAAATTAAAGTTTATATTTAATTAGATTTAATTAATTTGTAATTAATTATAAAGCCAATAAAATAAAAATTATTTTTTGAGGCAAATCCCATACTCTTGTAGTCCCCCCCCCCTTCTATATATAGTGGTCGAACACCCAATAGGGAGGGGTTGGTTAATTAGTTCTTCATCTTCTTGCAGAAGATTAAGGACTTCATTCTTTAGAGGCTTCTTGAAGAGAAAGGCTCCAAATAACTCCTCCTCCTCTCCATTGGGGCCGACCATCTACATCTTCCTTCCCAGGTTTTTGTGAAGCCAAATTGAAGGTGTTCTCTTCTTGGGTGTGCCACAATCTTCATTTTCTTGGAGGATTTCAAGAGGATATCGAGATATCTTCACCTCTTCTCTTTTGTTTCGGTATTTTGTCATCCTCTCTCCTTCCCTCTTTGGTGCCCGGTTCTTGGTGGAAGGGCTGACATTGCCTTGGTGGATTTTAGGATTGAGAAAGCTTCTCCGTTGAGACAAAATGGGCCCCGGTGTTCGTTGCCCCTATTGTTGCGAGGTACTTGGTTGTAATATCCTAGATATTAAATCTAATTTTCATTTATTGTGTGTGTGTGCCATCTTAGCGGACTAGTTCGAGGTCGAGCCGAGTCAACTCATGGTCCGGTGCGAGCTTGCGAGCTCGGATAAGTAGAAATATGTCTTATAGAAATTTTTGCTTGTGTAGATAATTTTTTTTAATTTTGTATGCATGATTGTTTAATTATGTCGTATATGGATGTGTATGTGTTGGGTGTTTACGTGGAGCTTGGGATTAATTTAGGTTTAATTAAGCTTAGTGGGTTAGCGGGTCGAGAAGTTAGTGAGTAAAGGATCCGGGTTGAGGCGGATGCGGATTGAAAGAGGTGGGAAGAGTTATAAATCCCCCCTTAGGGCTTGCGGCTCCCTATTGGAGCCGCACATGCTAATTGAGGAAAAGAGAGGAGCCACCAACCGCCCCTCCCTTCCTCTCTCTTGGAGCCGCCAAGCCTAGCCGCCTGGAGCCAGCCGCCGAGTTCTTCCCTTCTCCTTCCTTTCCTCCTTCCTTCCCTTTGGAGCCGAGCCAAGAGGAGCCGCCGAGCCAGCCCCTCTTTTCCCTCTCTTCCTCTTTCTTCAAGCCAACGGCTTGAGGAGGAGCCGTCACCCCCTCTTCCCCTTCTTAAGTCGAGCCGCCATCTTTTGAAGCCAATTTCGAGGGCCGTCATCCGGGATTTATACTCTCATCATCCTTCCTATTCGGGTGAGTGGTTTTACCCCTCTTTTTCTGGTTTGTTCGAGTTCTTCAAGCCATTCTTGAAGGCTATGTTGATTTTGATTTTTTTTCGACGATCTCATGAATTCTCGTCGTTCTTTTTGTGTGTCGTGTTTGAGGAGGCCCTAAGCCCTCCCCTATGGGGCTCAGCAACCCTAGGGTTACCCTAGAGGTGCTCGGCCAAGGTGGAGAGAAGAGGTGCCCTCCAAGTGTTCGATGAAATGCCTATGTGAAGGGTTAGGTATTCTTGGCTTCTATAAATCAATTTGTTCTTCAATCTTGTAAATGTAAATGCATGCTAGTTATTAAAATTTTAATTTTTGGAAAATATATCATGTGTTTCTAGGATGGGTTTGAATTTGAAGGCATGAGGTTCTTGAATCTAAATTCTTGATATGAGTGCTTGATCTTAAAGGTTGATTCTTGATTATAGATAATTGTAGTACTTGATAATATTGTTAAACAAATATGATTTTTGTGAGATTTATCCCAATGCTATAATTATGATATGTTGGTGAATTAACGATTTAATATCTGTAAATTTTTGGATTTATTTTCATGCTATGCTGAAAATTTAATGTTGCTGGAATTTCATGCTGAGATGATGAATCTGTGCTGTTTTTGAATTGCTTGTTGTGGTGTCTGTAATTTACTGAGCATAGTCGTGTAACCTATCGTTTTGATCAGAAAATATAGTTTGGAAACATAGGTCACATTCTGGAGACGGTATTCAGGTTAGATACATAAATTTCGGGCATAACAATAAGCTAAAATAAAACCCTCAAACAAAACCCTAATCTTGGTGATTTAAATTTTAATTGCATCATTAAAAATGGGCAAAGGGGTAGTATAATCTGTTATGAACCAAGAAGTAAAGTTTATGCATGAAATAAAATCACACAGGTGTATGACATTACGGATCTCGGAGTTGGGGTCGCGTATGGGAGTATTGAGACGCTTTCCAATAAGGACACCCCTAAGATACCGTAGGAGAGACTTGACTTAGGTCATGTTGTGCCATGTCTTTATGAATGGCGGAGAGGCTCATTGAGGAGCCGGATTGCGAGCTAGGCCTGGGAGGTTGGATGGCTAATTCCCAACCTATGGAACAAATTCGGATGAGTTAAACCCAATTGTTCTGGTTTGGCCTCGTGGGATAAGTTTGGAGGGCCTACCCGATTATCCCTGAGGTGGTTTTAAGGAATAAGTTCGGAGGGCCTATCCGATTATTCATGTGATATCTTAAAGGGGTAAGTTCTGAGGGCCTACCCGATTACTCCTGTGATATCAAAAAGGGGGAAGTTCGGATTGGCGAATCCCGATTGTCCCTTCGCGTCTCATGGAGCAAGTTCGGAGGGCTTTCCCGATTGCTCTCGAGTTTCTTATACTAGGATAAGTTCGGAGGGCCTTCCCGATTATCCGAGTATGTGTTGTTGCCTTAGGGCATGGTAGGCTTAGGCTTGTTGATCTTCACCGTTTGAGTGTTGGCTGCTTTCGGGTAGGTGGTGGCCAAATGGCCTATTAGCTGGTCACTTTCTTGTGACCTTTTCCTGCTTGAGTCAGGAGATTTACTTTATGCATCCTATTTATGATTGTATTTGTGTGGGTTGGTAGAACCACTCACTGAGTTCTTTTGAACTCACCCGTTGTCATTGTTTTGTTTTGCAGAGCCTGACCGGTGAGGTGGGCAGGAGCACTTGGCGCAGCTAGAGGGTAGAGGAGCTACATTGATCTCAAAGCAGTCCTAGTTTAGGGTCGTAGTCGAGTTTTGGTAGTTCGTCGTGCACTTATTTTTCTGTGTTTTGGAGTTGTAGTCCCTTTGGGGACATTTATGTCTTTATTTTAGATTTCATTGTAATTGAACAATTGAACTTGTTTTGTTATTTTCGCACCTTATTATTTTGCGAAAATTACTTATAATGATTTCTGGTTTGGTTTTCCATTTTAAATAAAACTCGTTATTTCTTTTCCGCTATATTTTGTTGTTCAGTTTGTATGTGCAAGGTTTAGCCTGCGGGATATAGGCATGTATACCCTGGCCGGTCCTGAGTTGGGGCGTGACATTGGTGTGGAATATTGTTGGAGGACGTGCACGTGTGTGTCTCAAGTAGGATCAGCCATACCAATCGTGGTTTGAGGTATATAATCTCCTTCTTCTCCGATGTTGAATTCCTTATTATTGCTAAAGTAGATCATTGTTTTCGGGATGGTTTGAATTTTCCGTTGCGTTTTCAATCCCACTCAAACAAGAGGGGGGGTGAATAGTGTGTTAGATAAACTTTTCGCCTAATTTTGATTTTATCGAATTCAATCGTTTCTTATATGTCACACCCCAACTGAGGGTAGTGTGACCGGCCAAGGCCTACATCCTACCCTGTAGCCTACTGTCTACACTGACATAAAGAAACCAGAACATGTCGACAAAAGAAATCTCAACACAAGCTTTATTAAAAGTTTTCAAAGTTCAAAATTTTATGTTTTCAAACAAAAGAAGAAAACCAACATCAGAACAACTGAACGTCTCAAGAATCAAAGTTTTACAAACTTTTTCCAAAATACAACTATCAGTGCAGAAGAAAAAACAACTACTAGAAACACTAGACTATGACTCATGGACGCCGCTACGAGATATGGCAACACCTCCCGCCCACCAGCTGCACAATGTCGACAAGTCACAATCACTGCTCATGCTCTGCAAAAATAAAGAAACAAACAATGAGTCCACTTGGGACTCAGTGAGCGGTTCTAGCGAACCTCCACATAATCCTCAGTTAATCATGCATGACATATAAGGCAACATAATGTATATTCAGGAAGGTAATCTACTTTTAATGTGACTACTAACCCCATGGGTCATTCTGTATAAACCGAATATGTGAAAATCTGCCGTCTCGGCCTATCAATGTCTGAACCTCCGGCATCCAGCCCTTGGGCCTACTTATGGTAATAAAAATCCCGGCTACAGCCGACCCTACCATACAGGGTAGAATCATACTAGCCGTCGGCCACATCATATCAAGATGTAAACAAGCAATCCTGGGCCATCGACTAGGATGGTCCACTAGTCTCCGGACACCGTCTGGGGTAAGGATAGCTAGTCCCACCCAACTGGGGTCTGGCACCTAGCAGGCCCGCTGGTGCACCTTAAGACCGAAACACTGGCCGAGCTAAGCATTGGTCATTTCCGACCTCCACGCTTCTCGGCGGACCATCTCAAGCACATCACACAATCAATGTCCTAGGTTTCCTAAATGTTTACTAGAAGCCCTAGAAGTTATATCATCTCCTAGCTAAGTTTCCATTTATGTTGAGCATCTCGCAATGTCCTACATGTTATCTAACATTATACACTACCTTGGGTGAGGAATTTCATGTACCAACCTTGGAATTCCGCCCATGAACATTTTAGGACAGGATGTGTAATCTAAAGAAAAGTAAGCATACTTTACAACATCTACTATATATAGCCACAATATTCATACATAACAACTATACACTACCTTAAGAATTAAGCTCAATAAGAAACAATTTATCTAGCATGGCAAGGTAGCAATGAATTCAATAATGCATGAGATACTAAGCATGGTAAACTAATTCATCATTTCAAAATTTAAAGATTTAATGAGCTAAGGATGGTCATTAAGCTAGCATTCCTACAATCTCATAAATCAATTAATTTACTTACTATGGTTGGTGTTCTTCCTAAGTATCATCATGCCTCTATAGTTTTAACATTCTAACCATGGAAGTTTCCATCTAAAGCTCACCCTTTTCCTCCCCCTAGGCTTGGCCGAGCCTTGAGCAAGGTGAACCTTCCTCGGCCATGCCTCTTAGGATAGAAAAGGGAAAAAATAATTTAGCTACGACCCAAATTCTTCATCTCCGATATATCTCAAATTCATGTGGACTGATTTTGGCAAGACCTATCCCCTTTCCCCATCATTTGGCAGCCCTAGATTGGAGAAAACGACGAGAAAACAAAATGATCCGGCAAGTATTGATACAATAATCATGTATATACAACTACGGAAACTCGATTCGTAGGAAAAATCGCGAGAAAACACGATCCTATCACCACTAAGGGTTCGGCTCCCGGCCTCCCCCATTTCTTCAAATCCAACCACTCACCTTGATTGAGGAGGATGGAAGATCGCATGACGACAACATTGAAATTTTTTCCGGCGACGGCGCAAAATCCCAAATTGACCAAAATCCCCCTCCTCCTTGCTTCTTCTCCCCTCTCTCCTAGGCGCTGCCTTGTGCGATTCAAAGATGAGTCGCACTGCACAAGGATGAGGGGTTTTAATCCCTCATCAAACCTTCCTTAATGGCCCTAGACTCTTAATCATGACTCGACTAAACCTGAGCTCGACTTGGGTTCCGACTCTTCCCGCAACACGAGTCCACTTAAACTCGATTAAAGTATAAATTCATAAAAGGAAAGAGTCATTTGCCCAATTTAATTGCATACATCATTAGTCGAGTCATAAATTTTCACTCCAGGCGATCCTGAGTCTTGATTCGACTATCTCCGGGTCCGGCGCGCTGCACCAAAATAGATTTTTATATTAGGAAATTTTTCCCGGGTCTTACATTATAACTTATGCAATACACTAATTCGAATAGCAAGCGGAAGCAATAAATAAGGCAATTAAACACAACCAAGAAAGCAATGTGCGGAAATAAGTAAATATAGAAATTAAGACGCAATCATAATAGGCAATGTAAACACGATCGATTTATTTTGGCCCCAATGCCTACTCCACTACCTAAGCACACCGCTTAGGATTTCCAAACTAGTTATACTAGATTAATTAGTTTCCTTACAAAGAGGAATTTACACATGAGAATCTCCGATCTCAAACCGAAGGCACTTCCACACCCGAAAGTATTCCGCCTTCCTACCGAGAGTGCTCTCCCACCTCAACCTAAGGACAACTCAACTAATTCTAGTCAACTACGTTTACACCGGTTGATTTAAGCCTTAACTCCAAGGCAACCACCAACTCAATCAACCTAGCACTCTAGGTTTACACACTCAATAAATACAATGAAATTAACAATAAAATACAACACTAAATGGAGCAATAAATCAAAAAACAAATACTTAGCTCCAAAAGAAATGCCCTAGTCCTCTTGATGCCCCAAGATGATGAATTGATGAAGCTTGAAGGCAAGATCAAGAATGTGTGGATCAAGGCTAGGGTTTCTGCACGATTGGCTAAATGAAAGCTTAGAACATGTAAAAGATGTCTCATATAGGCTCAAAAGTACTCATGGCTTGTATTTATAAGCCATAAAGAGAAAGCAAGCAAATAGCCATCCCAATGGGCATTTTTCTGCCCCTTGGCACCGCCCGGTCGCTGGGTCGGTCGCCGGTCGACCGACAAAGGCACCAGCCCATCGACCGGAGCCCTCTGTGCTTTCTAGGCTCCTTTCGGTCGACTAGCCTATCGACTGGCCGTACAGCACCGATACTCTACCTTTTGCACCTGTACTCTAAATTGAGTTTCAACCGGGTTCTTTCTTCGGTATGGGTTTCGAATTACGAGTTTTGTTCTTTAAGGGTCTTTGCATCTTAATGAGGATTTTATAATTTATCTAGACACCTAAACTTAGACTCTATCTTCCTAATGAATCCGAGCACGTCAACCAACGTCCTTTCGATTTTTTGATTTCTCCGATATTTTCGATCGCGAACGTCGATTGCTAACCGACTTGGAACTTGAAAGTATTTCTTAATGAAAATATTAGTTTCATGTTTGTTATCATCAAAACCAAGATTAACACCAAGGTTGAAAACCTTTGGCCAACAATGTTCGAACATAAGATTTTTGGATCGAGAATCTGTCACAATGCATCTATATACAAAAGGATTCACAACAAGATATTTTGTATGGAATTGTCACTGGGAGTCACGTGAAGTCGGGACGTCGAGAAATCCTGTTGTCCATACTCATGGTGAATCTTCTAGTGTCGTTGTTTGTTTTTCCAATCCACCTGATCCTTATATAACAATGATTCTAGATAGTCTTGGTCGTCGATTCCATTTAAATGATAATGTTGAGTCAGTTACTGAGATGTCAGTGCCACCAGATACTACGACGGTTCAAGTCACTGAAGAACAACTTGCGATACAGATTGAATTGCTGAATGAGGAGGCTGTAGAATTTTATGAGATGTTGAAAGCTGCCACTGAACCTTTGTATGATAATTTTCCTAAATATACAAGATTTTCGGCAATGACGCAACTCCTAAACATCAAGTCCGATTGTAATATCAGCGGGGTTGCATTTGATTGGATTATAGGCTTTATCAATGGAATGCTACCTCCAGATAACAAATTTGAGCCAACTTTTTATCAGCGAGGATCGTCATGACTTGTAGCGTGTTATAACAGTTATTTTGTTAATGGATATAAATTTCACACACTTGAATATTGATCTACAAAGAAGACTATGAATGTCGAGGTCTGCATCAAAGGGACAACGTATGTTGAATGTGATGTTGACTTTTACGGACTATTGGAAGAAGTCATAGAATTACAATTTTTCGAATGGAAATCAGTTGCCCTTTTTAAATGTCATTGGTTTGATACAAGCGATAGGGGCATGGGAGTTCATCCAAAGTATAAACTTTTCGAGGTCAATTACAAATCGAAATTGGCTTCAATGAGCCATTTATATTAGCATCTCAAGCTGAACAAGTATATAATAAGCAGTATCCATCTTGAAAGAAAGATAGGGCAGATTGACGTGTAATCTGTAAGACTAAAGCTAGAGGAAAAATTGACCCGGTAGCTGGAGAGAATGAGCCGACAAATGACTTCTATCCAGAAGAGGATCCTTCCGAAGTGGAGCGAGTTAGTCCAATACTCGAGGATGATAACATACAGTTAGTTCAATTGGAAGTACAATATATTGATAATGACAATAATGAAGTTGAGGAAGGACATAATGATGATGAGAGAGAAGAAGAAGAATTTGAAGATTCCGATACAGAAGGACATGAAGAAGAGTATTACACAGATGATGATAATGATGATGACGATTAATTGTAAATGTGAAATATATCTTCAATTATTAAATCTATCTATTAATCTAATTATATTCATATTTGACTGCTATGGTTCGAGAAGTATGTGCCCGAGGAGGCATTCCTCGCAGGACTACCCCCTAACGATTGTCACCTGTCACCCATGTATCCACCGTCCCTTCTTCTACACACACCATCCCCCAGGCTTTAGCCACCGTCGACCCTTCGTCGACACCCACCGATATCCCCTCGCATGTATCCACTGTCCTTTCACTAACACCTACTATTCCCCCACCTCCGTCCACCATGCCCCCACCTTCGGCCACCATCCCCCCACCTCCGGTCACCATCTACCCACCTGATTTGGCCACCATCCACCCACCTGATCTGACCACCATCCCTTCAGTCGATCCAAGCACATGGACATCGAGACGTAGGCCACGAGGACCTAATAGAATTCTCCCTCCGACGCCCGAGGGAGAGTCGCATAGACTAGTTAGTGTGCGTGGAAGATGATAAGTAGATGCATTAATTATTCCTTATAAATTATTTATAATTTAATATATCATAATATAGAATTGTACTATATTTGGTGCAGGCTTGATCGAGCAGGAGGACGTCCCACGCACGATAGCGGAGACGATCCAATGATTTATGCACGGGGCATGGCCTATATGGTCTCACGTACCCCGTGAGCATATGGATTTGTTGTGGCGACAATTCTCGGTACGTATATTTATTAAATTAATATTAATGTTAAATATCGATCGGTAATAATATATTTATTTTTTTTGCAAGCTCATTATAAATGGTTGGAGGACCAGACCACTTTTGTGGAGAGTGCATGGGAGTGTGTTGCTCGTGCTCGCTACAACAAGCTACTTCAGCAGGCCCATAAAATCGTGATGAGATAGCTAGGGGTCACACACATTGGGGAGACTCGGGGACACGGCCCTGAGTGGATTCCTAGACCTGTGTGGAACCAGCTCATTGAGCGATAGACCATGACTGAGTGGCATGACGTCTCCTGAACTGCATCGAGAAACCGCATGTCCGAGGGGGATGGCACGGGAGCACGCCACACTGGTGGCTCCGTGTCTTTTGCAGTGCGTGAGCGTCGTATGGTTTGTATAATTTTCTTACTTTTAATTTAATTATATATTGTATACAATGATACTAATGTATTTGTTTTCTAATGTTAGATACAGGTGGAGGAGGATGGCACCGTCCAGCGCCCCTCGCTGATGGAGGTGTTTGAGCGCACTCACCGTCGATGACATAGGGCGGGGGACTACGTCGTTAGCAGGGCCGCGATCATCATTGTAATTATTTATGTCTATTTGATTTACATAATTTTTATTTTTAGTTTATATATATGTATTATTTAAAATATAAATGCGTGTAGGAGACATACACGAGGACCGAGATCGAGCGGAAAGGAACGTCGCAGGGTGACTTTGACCATGTAACATGGGTCAAGGCTATAGGTGGCACAGAGCACAGACGTGTTTATGGATTTGCATATAGTGTCCATACACGAGCCATGTTAGGGTCACTTGGGGCACCAACCCCTCCCGTTGTAGGTGTGCGGCCCTCGACATCCCATACGCAGGACCAGAGCCGGATATCGGCCTTGCAGCCCGAGCTTACACAGTAGAGACAGGCGATGGAGGAGTAGAGGTGGATGAATAACGAGTTGAGACAGATGATGGATGCGCAGAGAGAGATGATGGAGAACATATAGGCGCTCCTAACTTATATTGCATCTCACCCCAGCACTCATATACCGATGATGTCCGAGCCATCCTCCTCGACCCAGTCAACGCTCCCAACCCTATCATTGTCGACTCCACCACCTCGACCTTAGCCGTGAGATATATTTTGGTTTATTGTATTTTGATTATATCTTGATACTTGTCAGGCTTAGATACTTGTTTGTTGTTTACATACTTTAGATTTGATATTTTGATACTTGTTTGCCACCGTTTGAGTCTTATAGTTGTTTAAATACTTGATAGGTGTCTATATACTTTAGATTTGATATTTTAATACTTCTTTACCTCTATTTGAGGCTTATAGTTGTTTATATAGTCTAGTTTTGATATTTGATACTTGTTTGCCTCCATTTGAGGCTAAGATTGATGATATTTAAGTAAATCTTGTATGGTTGGTTGTACTTATATTTGTATGATGTTTTGTGGTTGTAAATTATGATTGTAAATAGATTGTATCGTGTGAATGTTGTTGTATACATGAATTTCGAAAATTTTGATTTTTTTCAGTTATAGGATATAACGTGAACAACGGCTTACCGACGGGTGAAAGTCACTAGGTAGTCGCTCAAATCGTATCGTAACTGGCTGATGGCTTGGGCAGCACCAAATATCACAATTGTTAATAATATCATCGATTACTCTGACCTGCGGCTGATAGTTTAATTTCAATGACAACTGCCTAGGCTATCACTGATGTGTTTAAATTAGCGACAGCGCACGCTGTCGGTGATAATTACTCGGGACGGCCGCCCCTTGTTGTCACAAATTATCTGATAGATACACACGAGTAATGGCTTTTTGCCATGGCACGAGCCATCCATGATAGTCATCACCGATGGTTCAGCAACGGCACGAGCCATCAGTGACAGCAACAAATCTAGTAGTGGAGCACCATTCAGGGCAGGAGGCTACTGGGAGGTAGAACGAGACATGAGGGAAAAGTACCCCTTTCTATTTGAGGATTTGGTAAGTCTCTAAAATTCGAGGATGAATCTTCCTTAAAGGGGGAAGATTGTAATACCCGCAATTTTAATGAAAATTTTATCTTTTGTTTTAGCGGGAAATTCCGGAGGCGCGTCGAAGTGGGTTGAGAAAATCGCCATAAGGTGTTGGCCTAAGGTTTTCAACCTTGGTCATAAGCTCAGTTTTGATGATAACAAATATGGAACTAATGATTTCATGGAGAATTATTTCCAGGTTCCACATCGATTAGTGCACGACGTCCACGATCGGAAATATCGAAGAAATCAAAAAACAGAAGGACGTTGGTCAACGCGCTCGAATTCATCGGGAAGATCAAGTATCGGTTTAGGGTGTCTAGATAAATTGTAAAATCCTCATTATGTTGCAAAGACCCCTAAAGAACAAAACTAGTAATCCAAAACCCGAACCTAAGAAAGAACCCGATTGATACTAAATGAGAAAGTACAGGTACTATAGCCATGTACGGGTACTTTGCGGCCGATCAACCAACGATCGACTGCCAAGGGTTCTAAAGCCACAGAAGGCTTTCTGTAGATGATCGATCACTTGGGCGGTCGACTGTCCATCGATCGACCACCGATCGGGCATCGCCAACGGATAGAAAAATGCCCATTGGGATGAGGTGTCTTGGCCTCTCTCTTCATGGCTTTTAAATACAAGCCATAAGAGCCTTCCTTACCAACCCTTGAGCCTATTGAGACATCTTTTATACCCTTTAAACCTTCATTGAGCCACTTCTTTAGTGAAACCGTAGTTTGATATCTCAACTCCTTGATATAGCCTTCAAGCTTCATCGATTCATCATGTTGAGGCATCAAGAGGACTAGGGAGTTTCTTTTGGAGCTATGTATTTGTTGTTTGATTTATTCGCTCCATTGTTTGTGTACTTTATTGTTATTTACATTGTATTTGAGGTTGTGAAGAGCTAGTTGAGTAGTTTGCTAAGGCTTAATTCCACCAATATAAATGTAGTTTGCTATGATTAGTTGAGTTGTCCTTAAGGTTGAGGTGGGAGAGTGCTCTCGGTAGGAAGGAGGGAAACTTCCGGGTGTGGAAGTCCCTTCGGTTTGAGAGTGCAGATTTTCTTATGTAAATTCATCATTGTAAGAAACTAATTAATCTAGTTAAACTAGTTTGGAAATCCTAAGCGGGGTGCTTAGGTAGTGGAGTAGACATTGGGGTCAAACTACAATAAATCTACTTGTGTTAGCATTGCATTCTTGGTTCTGTTTTATTGTCTTATTTATTGGTTCTGCTTGCTATTCAAATTGGTGTATTCCCTACGTTATAAGAAACGATTAAAATGGATAAATCAAATTTAGGCAACAAGTTTAGATAACATACTATTCACCCCCGCCCCCTCTAGTGTAGGCCATTTCATTGCCATTTCACCACCATTTGGTATCAGAGCGCGTGGGCCATAGATTGAGATTTTACCATCTCCTCTACATCTTGTCACACCCAAACTAAGGGTAGTGTGACCGGCCAGGGCCTACATCCTGCCCTGTAACCTATTGTCTACACTGACTGACAATAAAACAGAACATATCGAGAAAGGAAACCACAACACAATCTTTATTTAAAGTTTTCGAAATTCACAAATATATGTTTTTCAATCCAAAGAAGGAAACCAACATCGTCACAAATAGAACGTCTCTAGTATCAAAGTTATTAGAAACTTTTCAAAACACAACTGTCAGCGTAGAAATAGAAAATAACTACTAGAAGACACTGGACTATGACCAAAGGACGCCGCTATGAGATATGGCACCACCACCTGCCCTCCAGCTGCACCATGATGACAGGCCTCGATCATTGATCATGCTCTGCAAAAACAAAGGAAATAAACCGTGAGTCCACTTGGGACTCAGTGAGCGGTTCTTTCGAACCTCCACATAATCCGCAGTTAGTCATGCATAATATATAAACATCATATAATTTAATCAAGGAGGTAAGCTACTTTTTGATGTGACTATCGACCCCGTGGGTCATTCTATATAAACCATATAGGAGAAATTTGCCATAACGGTCTAACCTTGCCACCTGGCATCCGGCCCTTAAGGTCTACTTATGGTGTAAGAATCCTGGCTACAATCGGCCCTACCATACATGGTAGAATCGCACTGGCCGTTCGGCCACATCATATCAAGATATAAACATGGAATCCCGAGCCATCAACTACAATGGTCTACTAGTCTCTGGACACCGTCTAGGGTAGGGATAGCTAGTCCCACCCAACCGGGGTCTGACACCTAGCGGGCCCGCAGGTGCATCTCAAGACCCAATCACTGGCCGAGCTAAGCATTGGTCATTTCCGACCTCCACGCTTCTCGGCGGACCATCTCAAGCACATCACAAATGCCCTAGGGTTTCCTTATATACACTTCGGGCAGTTGCCCGTATCCGGCCCTAATCCGGTCTGCAGAGTCAACAAATTAGTGCCGCCCTTCCAAAAATGTGTACACCTAATAGTTCTAGGTTTTCATAAATGAATACTAGAAGTCCTAGAAGTTGTGTCATTTCCTAGCTAGGTTTCCATATATACTATCATCTTGCAACATCCTACATGTTATCTAACCCATTCTTACTAGAACGAGCGAACTCGCCGACTATGTAGGCACTCGACCTACCATTTCCACATCACTTACCAAATTAATTATAGATAGTAACATCATGAAGAACCAAAATAAAAAGTAAGTAATGTAGAGGTTAAACCAATATGGAACATACACTAAGCATAGCAAGAATTAAACATGATATGAGCAATTAAATGAAACCTTTCTTGACTACATATACCATATAAGCATTGGCAAGAACATTTCCAAAATTATAATACAGATCTACCCCAACAAATCACAACATGAATATGGATTAACATTAACATGAAAATGAATAAATATTAAGCGGAGGGATATGAACAACTACACAACATCGTTCGTTTCCTCCCCCTTTCCCTTGATCGGCCGAAGCTCGAGCAAGGTAAACCTTGCTCGGCCGAACCATCCATGTGGGAAGGGGCTGGAATTTATGCATATTAACCAGTAGAACAATAAACATAAACTTCAAATTTAATCTAACATTTAAACATGAAGGTGCGAGTTAATGCGATAAAATAAGAGATCCAACAATCCAATATAAACAGCCTAACTTTTCCCCCTTCTACTGCTCGGCCAACTCGAGCATGATGATGACCATGCTCGGCTGAACCCTGTAGAGGTGGAGGACTTGGGTACGGCATCCACTCGAGCATCAATCCAAAACTGAAAACAAAATGAATACAAGTTGATACGCGAGTTGCGAGACGAGCGAGGAAATTGGGGAAAATTTTGGCATGACCTTCCCCCTTTTTCCTCGACTCGACCAGCCCCTTAAAGTGAGAAATCGACATGTTTACAAACATCAAATCATATTATATAGAATGATTTAAAAATCTAACATGGGGAAACAACCCGATCGGCAAAACTAGCAGAGAAAACCTCGATTTCAAAATCTTTGGGGCCGGCCACCCGCCTCCCCTTAACATCTACTCTTACCACTCACCTCCTCCTCTCCTTGAGAAAACCCGAATTGGATCGTGAAGAAATCTTGATGAAATGAGATTCCGATCTCCTTGAGCGTCATCGCGAACTCGGCGCCGACAAGATCTCCTCCTCCTCTCTCCCTTTCTCCCTATTGATGGGTTGTGTGCGGTTCTCACTTCGAGCCGCATGGGTGGCTTGGGTGAGGGGTTTTATTCCCCTCATCCAATGACCCATTTGCCACTCACTTGACTTGACTTCTTCTCACTTCGATCCGAGTCTGATTCGGACTCCGATCCTATCCGCACTCAAGAGTCGAACTCGACTTTAATAAGACATCATAAGCAAGAAAGGAAATAACCATTGAACTAATTCAACTTCATATTTTCATGGGTCGGGTTATACCTTCTACTCGATGCGATTTCCGCGGCTCGACCCGGCTAACCTCCGATCCGGTGTGCTGCACCAAAAAAAGAGATTTTTATATTAGGAAAAAAATTTCGGGTCTTACACATCTAGTCTTGATCCGAAAATGGCACTAGAGTTGGTAGCGTCTATACCACCTAGATTCGGTGAGTCTAACTTTGGTCTTTAGAAGAGTAGAATATATACATTCCTAAAGACACAAGGTTTAGGTGTGTTTAACATGGAAAAGATTCGATATATTGAACCTAAGGAAAACATGAATGCTTGGACCCAAGAACAAATTGATATGTTTGAGTTAAATGCAAAAGCTACGAATTGCATATTTTGTTCGTTGGAAAATTGCATCTTTGAAAAGTTATGCATTGCACTTTCGCATTTGATATTTGGACTAGTTTAAACATGTTATATGATTATGCCAAGAATGAAGAGATTGGCACTTCTAATGAAGGTAGTGATGACAATGGTCATTCACCTACCTCTAATCTTGGTTTTGATGTCCATGGCTCTTCTAGTCAAAGGAGTAGCTCCAACAGCCGATAAAGGAAGGTAGTGTGTCATGAAGAAAAATTGCCCTTCCATGAAGAACAAGACAAGGAAGAGGTCAAATTCTCCCACATCGTCATCTCACTCAAGTGAAGCATCCTCTTGCAATGGCTATGAAGCTAATTCAAAAATTTCCCTCATGAATGCTAATGATGAGGTACACTTTTCTTCTAGTCATGATAACAATAATGGTAGTATCAACTCATCTAGTTCTCATGACATGCTTTATGATGATGAATGTAAAAACATGTTTGCCTTTCTTGTTAAAAAAGATAAAGAAAACAAAAAATTGAAGAAAGAAAACTTGAGTCTTAGATCTCACTTACATAATGTAAAATTAGAAAATGAGAAGCTAAAAATTAGTGTCTCTAATCCATGTCATGATGTTTTAAGTATTGACACTAAGGATTTGAAAAACAAAAATGATATTTTAAAGAATGAAAATAGCATGTTGAAAACTCAATTGCATGCTATTCATAAATCCATGAACGACTTGAAAAATGAGGTTATTTTTCAAAATAAGAAAGTTAATAATTTATCTAGTAATTCACCCTCTAAGAGTTCTAGAAATATAAATGTTTCAAGTAAGAATGCTCATGCACATCATCATCTTTATGTCAAGCATTCTAACATTAAACCTCACGAAAAGAAAAAGCTTAATGGTCATTGCTTTTGTTGTGGTATCTTCGGCCACACGATTTATGATTGTGCTTTTAAAAGAAATCCAAGTGTTGTCATTTGTCATTTGAAAAGAAAAGACATTTGGGTTCTTAGGCCAACTCACCCCCATGGACCCAAAGCCATTTGGGTACCAAAGATTTCTTGTTCTTTTGTAAGGGGAGCTACCACACAAGGTTGAAAGATTGATGGTGTGTTGAAGTTGACCAAAGAGTTGAAAGAAGGATCTTTATATGGTTACAACTTCAAGCTTTCACCTAGATGCCTTAGGTAAAATTGGTATCAAATATTTTGGTATTATCTTCTATCTAACTTTGACCAAAGAATTTTATTATACTATGCATAATTCAGTTAAAGTTTTGTCCACTCTCGATATGATTTCAAAAATATTTTTGATTTTGATTTTTGGTCTCTTTGAAGACCTTGGTGGCCTATAACGGGCCTGAGCGATCATGCAGTTCTAACCCGTAGGCTCATTGCGGCCTATAACGGGTATTGGAAGTGGGAACTAAAGTCTAAAGGGTTTGATGATAGCCTTAATGAGGAGCAAATGGCTGCAAAAATACCTGATTCACGTGTTGACAAAGACCAATATGCGAAGCTTGTTCACCATTGGGTCACTGAGGAAGCTAAGGTATATAAGTGAACTTTATGTATAGGATGCGACCCTTATAATTAGAATTTAATATGATAATTTGTTTTCTCAAATAGAATATCAGTTCGACAAACAAAGATAATCGTGCGAAATATGATGAGCCTCATTGCTTGGGTACAAAATCAATTAAAAAGTATATTCGAGAGAAGGTAAGTTATCCTTTTTTCGCCAAACTTTTTATAAAGATATTGTATTTGTTTGCGACACTTCTCATGGATTAGATCGGTTTTTCGAATTACTTTTTTAGACAAAGGAAGCTAATGGAGTTGCACCTTCTTCAGGTCAAGTATATATTGATAGTCGCACTCGTAAAGATGGAAATTTTGTAAATGAGAAAGCATCTCAAGTGGCGGTATGTTAATCTATTATTCTACTCAGCTTTGATGCTATGTCTCATAAAGCAACTCAAGTGCTGATTTGCAGGTGGAACTCGATGATGTAAAAATTCTCCTTTTTTTCGGTATTTGATTTGTTATTGTGAAACTGATTCGATCTCTAGTTTTGAAAGAATAAGATTGCATATTGTATATTATATAGAAATTACCTTTCTTGATTTGATGTAGTAGGTTATCAAAATTGCTAAGTTTTTATATGAATTTTGTGTCCTTGATGCTATATAGATTAGTTAGCACCATGGGTGGTATATATATCAAATTGTTTAACTTCAAAGAATCATTATAATTTGTTGTTTGAGGTTCTGTAAGTGCAAACTGATAATACAGTAATATGATCTAGCTTCAACCAAGTTGTTTCTTAAAAATATTGTTATTATAATTATCTTGTTTGTGATTTCTTATTGTCACTTATGTATGCATGTCACTGCTATTCTAAATAGTAACTTATCTGGTATTCAAATGAATCTCAACATTTTTGTAGGTTATTTAGATAGACTTATATGTCTAATCTAGATTGCTATTCATAATTACTTTATCCAATATTACTATTATTTGGGTTCATGTTGGTTTGGCTTAGTAGACATGAGATGTTAACTAGTATATCATGTTTATTGGTTGTTCATTCAATCCTATTATTTTCCTTTTGGGTAGTTCAGTCATGTCCTCTATATCAATCCTTAATTTTATTTATTTATTTTACTTCATTCAAACACAGGAGCGCATGAAAACTATCATGAATAAAGATGGTCAAACTTCAAAAGTATCTTGGCAGAATGATGTGTATTCAAAAGTTAAAGGACAGATCGATTTAAATTGGACATAATCTTCCGTTTTTTTATACTATATGTATGTAAGATACATTGGAGTAGATGAAATACTTTTCTTTACAGTACAGTCGTATCCCCTATCACAAGCATAAGAAAGCGCTCTTAGTTCAGTTTGGTAGAACGCGGGTCTCCAAAACCCGATGTCGTAGGTTCAAATCCTACAGAGCGTGATTCGGTTTATTTGATGTCGAATAAAAAAAAAATGTTTTAACAAAAAAAAAAGTTGAATTGCAACTTGAATTTGACCTCCTGCAGGAAGGAGGTCAATCAAAAAAAGAAAGAATATTACTCAATCAAAGGTCCAACTGATCACCACGTCTATATTGTAAATATGCGGTTACGAATAATCCTGCTAAAGTAATAGGAATTAGACCTAAGACGATTCCAAATAGAAAAACTTCAATCATTTCGGTTTGTTTAAAGGGATAAAAATAGAGGTAAGATCTATTTATAAATATTAATATGAATTATCCATGAATCTCAATAACCAAGAATTGACAATTCATGTGAGAAAGAACCATAGAATACCTGGAATCTCAGAGAAATATTCGTTTTTATCAATTTTTCATTCAATTCATTTCAAATAAGTCGTATCTTGTTCAAACCAATGAGAATACAATGTGTTGGCAGCATTACATCCTTTAAGACAAAAAATCCTCCAACATCAGAAGTGCATCAAGAGAACCAAGAGTTGAGGGAGCGACTCAAAGGGTTAGAAGGATTGTTTAATGGTGTGTTGTCGGTGCTTCAAAGTCGATTTGCTGATGAAGATGTAGCTAATATTGCAAATGCAGCTAATCAACTTTTCAATAAAGAGATATAATTTTTTTTTCTGCGAATTTTGATTATGTTTTATGAACCGTCTAGTTAATATATATATTATATAGGTACCAGAAGCCATTACTGATCCCAACAACTCTCCAAATAATTTACCACGTTCATCCTCATCAAGTAGTCATGACTCAAATCATAATGGTAAAATACATTTTGTATTACACTTTATTTTTTAACTCATTTTTCATATTGAAATCCTTTTATGATTTAATTTATACTTTTGTTTAGGAAATATATTTATTGTTTTCATTTTTTTATTTTGCAGGTCATAATTAGGAAGCTTGCCGGTTATCAATCAAGGGAGAGCTTTTAAGATTTAGTAGTGATTTAGACAATAGAGAGAGTGTAAATGATGGAATAATTTTTGTAAACACAGTTCTAGAATTTTTATTGAATCTTCTTTTGATATTTCTTTAATTTCATATGAATTGAATAAATTAATTAATAAATTTAGGACATTTTTCTATATATATTGTATCAATTTTATGGAATTTTATTTATCTATTAATTGGATTACGAATGTTGACTTCTCTACTAACAATTTCTGTGAATGGTATTTCTAGCTTATATACGTACGTGTATATATATACATTGATGAAAGCATGTTGATATAAAATTGGCGTGCCAACAACTTTTCATTCGTTAGTATTATTTTTAACCAATTCTAATGGAAATTATTTTTAGCACTGTGTCGCACATTCAACGATTATAATCATTATCATAAATCTCCTATTGCAACGGAAATGACATTCGTTAGTGTACAATTTATATCTGCTAACAGAAATAATTGTTGGATTTTTAGCCTTTCTACCCACGGATTTTTTGTCCTAACGGAAAAATTCTTCGTTAGTATAGTAACCCATCTACTAACGGTATTGCTAGTCCGTTAGCACATGTGCAAGTATTTACCAACGAACAAATAATCTATTGGCTAATCTCTATACCAACGGGACTTGAGCCAATATTGGTTATATATACCGTTGGTGTAGGTACTACCAACGAATTTTTGACTTATAGTAACGAAAAGTGGGCGTTAGTAGATGGCATTATGTTTGTAGTGTGTATCAAACAAATATAAATATTTCTAAAGTCAAATCTTCCCTAACAAAAGTTAAACTTTTATAAGAAATATAAATCTTTCTTTATATTATGATATGTTCGGATGGGCCAATCCCGATTATCCTAGTATGTTTGTTGTCTTAGGGCATGGTAGGCTTAGGCATGTTGTACTTCACCCTTGAGGTGTTGGATGCCTTAGGGCATGTGGTAGCCTGATGGCCTGATAAGTGTTATGCTTATGCTTTATCTCTGTGTTGTTTTTCGTGGGGGTTGGTAGAATCGCTCATTGAGTTCTTTACACTCACCTTTTGTCATTTGCTTTTGTTTTGCAAAGCCTGGCCGGTGAGGTGGGCTAGAGCACTTGGCGCGGCTGGAGGGCATAGGAGCTACATTGATCTCAAAGCAGTCCTAGTTAGGGGTCGTAGTCGAGTTTTGGTAGTTAGTCATGCACTTGTGTTTTAGTATTTTGGAGTTGTAGTCCCTTCCGGACATTCATGTCTTTGTTATAGATTTCATTGTAATTGAACAGTTGAACTTGATTTATTATTTCTGCAGTTTATTATTATTTTGCAAAACTTACTTACAATGAACTTTGGTTTGGTTTTCCTTTTGAAATAAAATTCATTTGTTTCTTTCCGCTATGTTTTGTTGTTGAGTTGGCATGTGCATGGTTTAAGCTGCGCGGTATAGGTATGTATACCCTGGCTGGTCACGTGATCCTGAGTTGGGGCATGATAATGTGGTATAAGAGCATGTGGTTCGGTCTGACTACAACCTAGAGTTGTTACCGTATAGGGCATTGCTAGCGTGTCGATATACAGTAGAGTTATATTATGGCATCAATGGGCTAAGTCTGCACCACAGTGCGACTTGTGGTTAAGTTACTTTATGACTTAGGGTGAATTAAATTGTGTCATTTTGATATTTTCTTTCTAGTGATTCCAGATTGATGGAGGCATTTGATGCGCAAGGAGCGGTAGCGATACCAACTCCACTGAGCACCGAGGCCAAGGCTGAGGCCGGGGTCGGGGTCGTGGGAGACCACTGTAGGCCCGAGAGGAGGTGGGACAAGATCCCATGGTTGTGCAATTGCAGGCCCGAGTAGTTGAGCTGACAAAGGCACTCCGCAGGTAGCAGGAGGTGAGACAGCAGCCACAGCAAGTACCGGCAGTACCCGCAGCACCATAGGTGGTCCAGCTAGTGGCACCAGTGGTCAGAGCCCCTAGAGCACCTTCATATGCAGATTTTGTTGTGTTCAAGCCACCGGAGTATACAGGGACAGATCAGCGGGTGGAGGTCACCAATTTCGTAGGAGATTGCTATGAGCTGTGCAGGGAGCTTGGTTGTTCTTTTGAGACGACTGCTCAACTGATCGGGTTACAGCTGAGAGGTCCAGCCAAGGATTGGCTTCACACATGGAGGGACCGCAGAGCAGCAGATGCACCACCCCCTACCAAGGAGTAGTTTAGAGCTTCTATGGTGGAGAAGTACCTATCGATGAGCGTCCGAGACAGGCGAGCGAAAGAGTTCGAGCTACTGCATCAAACGGGCAGTACATCGGTGACAGATTATGAGATGGAGTTCACTCAACTCTCGAAGTACCATCCCACCTTGATAGCCACAGAGATCGCCAGGGTCAAGAGGTTTGTTGAGGGGTTGAGGCTGTAGATTGTCAGACTCGTCCATTACATGGAGGACACTTCATTTGCTCGGGTCGTAGATGAGGCGCTTCGAAAGGAGGCACTGGTACCGACAGACAGGCTTGATGGACCCAGAAGAAAAAGTTTTGGCCCCAGCCTTCGGGGGGTCGACAAGCTCACTCTGAGGGGACTATCAGGACAACAGATCCACAGCAGGGTGGAGGTCATAATAGTTTCAGAGGCCACAGGGGTTCAAGACCAGGGGCTGCAGTAGTGTAACCGATGTCACAATAAGCATTGGGGAGCTTGCTGGGGACGTTCAGAGGTGTGTTTCAGCAGTGGGCAGACTGTGCACTACATGAAGGATTGTCCTGGCAAGGGCAGTCAGCAGCTTGATCAGACTAGAGGGAAGACACCGATGTCAGTGGGTTTTGTAGCTCAGAGGGGTCAGACTTAGAGAGGAGGCCAGCGAGCTGGTGGTTGAGAGAGGCCTGCTGCACGGGTGTTTGTTGTGAACCAGGAGGGCGCTAGGCATCCAGGGCAGTAGTGTCAGGTCACCTTATTGTTGGTTCTGCTCTTGCATATGTCTTGATTGATTCGGGTGCTACGCACTCTTTCGTATCTTCTTTGTTTGCTGCTAAGTTATTAGGGAAATCTGCTGTGCTTGATTTGCCTCTTGTGGTGTCTATGGCTATGGGAGTTTCTGTGATGGCAGAGATAATCTTTCGGGGCTGCGAGGTTGTCATTTATGGTCACGTGCTGATTGCCGAACTGACACTCCTGCCGATGTTGGAACTTGATGTAATTCTGGGCATGGACTAGTTGGCGGACCATCTCGCCTCAGTGGATTGCAGGGCTAAGACTGTGACCTTCAGTAAGCCTGGATTGCCCCAGTTTACCTTGTGTCAATTTTAGCTCTCAAGGATAGGAAAATACTTTTGGGCTGTTGCCAATCATTCTTGGCCTTTGTGTCTGTGGCAGAGGAAGATAAAGGTGCGGCTAGGGACATTCGGGGGAATCTTGTGGTATGCGGGTTCTCTGATGTGTTCCCAGAGGAATTGCTAGGATTACCTCCAGAGAGGGAGATTGAGTTCTGCATTGATTTGCAGCCTGGTGTGAAGCCGTTCTCCATTTCGCCATATCGGATGGCACCAGCTGAGTTAATGGAGTTGAAGTCCCAATTGCAGGAGTTGCTTGGGTTGGGTTTTATTCGCCCAAGTGTTTCGCCTTGGGGTGCTCCAGTGCTCTTTGTGAAAAAGAAAGATGGGTCCATGCGGATGTACATTATTTACTAGCAGCTTAACAAGGTAACCGTGAAGAATCAGTACCCGCTACCCAGGATTGATGATTTATTTGATCAGCTTCAGGGAGCTCATTGGTTTTCCAAGATTGACCTGTGGTTAGGGTACCGTTAGTTGATGATCCGGGACAGTGACGTTCCTAAGACTGCTATCAGGTTGAGGTATGGGCACTTTGAGTTCTTGATGATGTCCTTCTGGCTGACTAATGTACCAGCAGCATTTATGGATATAATGAATTGAGTGTTCAGGGAATACTTGGATAAATTTGTAATTATGTTTATTGATGACACTGAATTTATTCCAGGAGCGTGGAGGAACATGCTGAGCACTTGAGGGTAGTTCTGGAAACTCTCAGGGAGCACAGATTGTATGCCAAATTCTCCAAGTGAGAGTTTTGATTGGAGAGTGTAGGGTTTCTTGGCCATGTGGTGTCCAAGGAAGGGGTAAAAGTAGACCCCCCCGCAAAGATAGAAGCAGTCCAAAATTGGAAAAGGTCGACTAATGTCGTTGAGATTTGCAGTTTCCTAGGTTTGCTAGGTTATTACATGTGGAGTATTTCTCAAGGATTGTAGTGTCGTTGACCTGCCTAACTCAGAAGAAGGTCATGTTCGAATGGGATAGTAAGTGTGAGGAGAGCTTTCTGAAGCTCAAGGACCGCTTGACATCGACACCAGTTCTAGCAGTACCCTCGGGCTCGGGAGGATTTGTTGTTTATTGTGATGCCTCTCGGGTCGGCTTGGGTTGTGTGCTAATGCAGAATGGCAGGGTGATAGCTTATGACTCCCAGCAGTTGAAGGTCAATGAGAAGAATTATCCAACTCATGATTTTGAGCTAGCAGCAGTGGTGTTCGCATTGAAGCTGTGGCGTCACTACCTTTTTGGAAAGGCTTGTGAGATATACACTGATCATAAGAGCCCCCAGTAGTTGCTCACCAAGAAGGAGTTCAACCTGAGGCAGAGAAGATGGCTTGAGCTCTTGAAGGACTATGACTGCAGAATCATGTACCTTTCGGGGAAGTCTATGGGCAGTCTGGCGCATTTGGCCGTCAGGAGGAGGTCGTTGGCTCAAGATTTGGCCATATGTTTGGATGGTGGGGCAGTCTTGTCGGTATCAGCTTCTGGTGCGCTTGTGCTCTATGTGCGCTTCTGGTCGTTGGTTGACATGTTATGAGTAGTACAGGAGAAGGATGCTTTATGTTCGCTCACTAAGGATCTGGCCAGGAGGGGAGATGTCGATAATGGGTTCGATGTTGACTCGGAGGGCATCATGAGGTTTAAGAACCAAATAGTGGTGCCAGATATGGCCGAGGTTCGTAGGCAAGTTCTAGAGATGGCTCATCGATCCACATATACTATGCATTCGGGAGCCACAAAGATGTACCAATATCTAAGGTAGAATTATTGGTGGAAATGCATGAAAAGAGAGGTGGCCGATTTTGTGTTTAAGTGTCTGGTGTGTCAGCACATGAATGTTGAGCATTTGAAGCCGCCAGGGTTACTCCAGAACCTAGAAGTACCAGAGTGGAAATGGGAGAAGATAACCATGGATTTTGTGACGGGGTTGCCAAAGTCTGGGAATGACAATGATTCTGTTTGGGTAGTGGTGGATCGCCTAACCAAGACGTCACATTTTATACCAGTCAGGACGACCTTTTCAGCCGAGCAGTATGCGAGGTTGTTTTTGGATCGGATCATCGCTTATAATGGTGTTCCGATTATGATCATCTTGGATCGGGGTACTCAGTTCACAGCTCAACTTTGGCAGTCTTTCCAAGAGGCATTGGACACTCAGGTTTGGTTCAACATTGCATTTCATCCTCAGACAAATGGTATCAGAGCAAGACCTAGTCCTAGGCATGGTGAGGAAGCCTATGTGAGAAAAGGGCTGCCCAGGTGATGGGGTGGAGCCGCTACTAGGCTAGGCCTCACATGCCACCAACTTGGGTGTGATTCTGGGTTATGTGTTAGACTCAAGTTCGGTCTTGACGAGGATGTCAAGACATGAGTGGGGAAGATTGTAATACCCCAGTCTAGTCCCACATAGGGAGTATATTGGATGTGGTGTTGGCTTATAAGGCTTGATGGGTGTGCTACCATCAACTTCAGCTTGAGCATTTTAATTAGATTAATAGGTTGGCCTATGAAGTTGGTGGATCAGTTATCCCATCAAGTGGGGAATGTAACATCCACTATATTGTTATGGTCATCTATGTTATCATCATTGATAATTTGACAATTGTATTCTTCAACACAATAAATAAAACAAATTATTAATAAATTTAAATCATTAGAAAAATACAAATATTTTGATAATCATAATACCTATAACTAATTACTTAATATGTTTGAAAATTATCAAAAATGGGAGATGCACCCCATGCAAAACCTTTACATTTTAAAGGAGGAACCATTGAATTCAATGGTGTGTATATTTTGGGTAAAGTGTTTTGAACTGTTTTGAACTACTCCACAAAACTTTCGTAGTTCCCTAATTTTTTATTTCTTTAGAAAGCCGTATCTTTTGCATCTCTGAAAGGTCTAGTATATTATCTCTTTTCATGTTACCCAGGTAGACATTTATGTTGGTTACCATTTATTTTTGGTATGTCCTTAAACTTTGAATATTGCTACAAATTATAAAATATTGTTGTCCATTCATTTATTCTCTTTTTATGTTTGCATGTTATATTCAAATTTATGCTGATATTCTTTGTGTTAGGAGTTACTGAATCAGCTATTGAATTTGTTTTATTTCTATTTTATTTTCAGCTTGTTCTTTATTAGCCCCACGAAAAAAATTTCACTTAGAATAATTCACTACATTAAGAGGGAATGAATAATGAAGTCAACTGCTACTTACGTGATTCTTCCCAATTGGAAAATTTTTTAATATATGATATCTCCATATTTTGTACAATAAATATTGATTGTTGAGATTTTTTGATACTGTTTGATACCTATGATTGATCATCAAGTTCCAAGTTATTTTTGTTTTGTCCTGAATAATGGATTAATGCCTCTGGACATCCATTTGATAATCGGGTTTATGGTTTTGGATGTCAAGAGAATATTAAATCCATTATGGGGAGTTCTAGCTCAGTAGATTCTAGTACATCAAGTTATGGGCATAGTCAAACAAATGATGAGTGGAACGCGATGCAAACTGAGATGACATCCATGCGACAGTATATTACTTAATTAGAAGCATCAATGCAATCACAACATTCACAAGTGCAGTCGCAAGTACAAGCATAAATGGAATTTCACGTACGGTTGATGTTAACACAACTCGACTTTCGAGTCATATAATATTCCAAATATTTAAATTTATTATTTTTTATTTTATGTATATTTGCCAGCCTAGCAGACTAGTTCATGGTCGAGTCGAGTCGACTCATGGTCCGGAGCGAGCTTGCGAGCTCGGGTAAGTAGAATATAAATTTATAAATTTATAAATTTTTAGGCTTGGATAGTTGAGAGTATTTAATTAATTATTCGTAATTTATCAAAATGAGATTAATTAAATTATTTAAGTCTATCGGGTTAGCGGGTTTTGATTTTGGCTTAAGGTGAATGCGGGTTGAGAATTATGGTTGTAAGGGCTTAGGGTTGAGGAGGGTGTATAAAACCCCCCTCTCATGGCTTGTGGCTCCTATTTTGGAGCCACCTAAAAAGTTGAGAAAGGGAGCTAGCTGCCAACCAAGCTAAGCCGCCAGCCCCCTTTCCCTTTTCTCCTTGGAGTCGCAGCCATCCAGAGTCGAGCCGAGCTGCCAGATTCTTCTTCCTCTTCCTTTCTTCCTTCTTTCTCTTTGGAGCCGAGCCGAGAGGAGCTGAGCCGAGCCGCCTGCTTCTGTCCCTCTCTTCTTTCCCCTTGGAGCTATTTTTTTAGGTTGAGCCGTCGACCTATTGAAGCCAGATTCGAGGCCGTCGTCCGGGATTTCTTTCCTAATATTTTTCTAAATTAAGGTGAGTGGTTTATCCTCTCTCTTCGGGATTTTAATCGGATTTTTTGAAGCCGTTCGTGACGGCTCGGTATTTATGCCTTGTTCTTGGATTTTCTTTGAGTTCTTGCCATGTTTTCTTGATGTGCAAATCATGATTTATTCTCCCAATTTGGTTTCTTAATTTGTGGATTGCATGCTTATGATTAAATTTGTGATTTTGGGTAGAAATCATGTGGTAGGATTAAGATCTTGATAATGACTAATTAAGGGTTCTTGAGATGGGGGTTCTTGAGATGGGGGTTCTTGATCTTAATGCTTGATTCTTGATTAAGGAATTCTTGTTATATATGTTAGTTTTTATTTAGTAAAAATTATGATATTGTATGCATGATTGTCATGATGACTTGAATCTGTGATGTTAGAAATTTGGGGATTTAATTCTGCAAAATTCGGATTTTATTCCTTGATGTGCTGGAAATTTCAGCTTTCTGAAATTTATATGTTGTTTGTTGAATCTAGGCTGATTATTGATTTCTCTGTTATTATGTGCTTAGATCTCTGAACATAGTCATGTAACCTATCGTTTCGACTAGAAAACATAGTTTGAAAACATATGACACACTTTGAAGAGTAGATTTAGGGTATACACAGCACTTCTGGGCAGAACAAAACCCTAATTGAGATGATCTAGATTTTAATTCTATAATTAAAATTGGGTCTAAGGATGAGCATAATCTGTTATGAACCAACTTACAAGGTATTCATGAAATAAAAGCACACGGGTTCATGACGTTGTAGGTCTAAGGGGTAAGGGTTGGGATTGAAGTGTTGAGACGCTTCATAGTGAGGACACCCTTAGGACACCGTAGGAGAATCTTGACTTAGGTATTGATGCGCCATATCCTTGGGAATGGCGGAGCGGCTCATTTAGGAGCCGGGTTACGGGCTATGCCCATGTGGTTAGATGTAAATTCCCAACCTGCAGGATAAGTTCGGAGGGCCCCCGATTATCCTGATATGTGCGTGGTTACCTTTAATCATGGTAGGGATTCGACCCGATGCACCTCTTGATGGTGATGTTGCCTTTGGGCATGGTAGGGATTCGACCCGATGCACCACTTGATGGTGATGTTACCTCTAGGTATGGTAGGGATTCGACCCGATGCATCTCATTGATGGTGATGTTGCCTTTGGGCATGGTAGGGCTTTGACCCGATGCACCTCTGTGATGGTGATGTTGCCTTTGGGCATGGTAGGGCTCAACCTGATGCACATTTTTAGGTGATATTGCCTTTGGGCATGGTAGGGCTTCGGCCTGATGCATCTCTTTGAAGAACTAGATGCCGTGGGCATGGGTGGCCTGTTGGCCTGGTAGCTAGTCACACCTTTGTGACATTGCCTCTATAGAGATAGACATATTCTTGTTATCTTTGTGATGTTGATTTGTGATGGTTGGTAAAATTGCTCACTGAGTTCTTTGAACTCACCAGTTATCATTAAACTCACCAGTTATCATTGTTTTATTTTGTTTTGCAGAGCCTGACTGGTGAGGTGGGCTGGAGCACTTGGCGCAGCTGGAGGGCAGAGGATCCATGTGATCTCATAGCAGTCCTAGTTAGCGATCGTAGTCGAGTCTGTAGTTGGTTGTCATGCACTTTTATTTTGGTATTTGAAGTTGTAGTCCTATGAGGACATTCACGTTTTATTCAGTTTTATTTATTAAAAGAACTGTTGCTCTTCGATTTATTTCTGCACTTGAGATATGTATTTGAAACCTTGTTGTTTTGAAATGAAAATCTGTTTTGGTTCTTTTATTATTAAAAGTTGTTATTTACTTGTTGGTTATGATGTTGGCATGTGCATGTGTTAGACTTCAAGGTATAAGCACGTATACTTTGGCCGATCACGTGACCCTGAGTTGGGGCATGACAAGTCAACTCTTTACACTCAATAGATTCACCTTCAGCTTCCACTGCACCTCCACCTCCACCTCCACCTCCACCTCCACCATTTGGGTTATGATTTTCATATTGGTTGTTAATTTTTTTATGAAAATTTAACTTTTGTTGGAGAAGATTTGACTTTAGTAAGATTCGTATTTGTTTGATACACCATATACATGATTGTAAAGGGTTGGTATTAGTTATTTTGGTTTTGGAAATGATAATATTATTTGGTTTTGGTTATGAAAATTTGAGTTTAATTTTCTTGACTGGTTGAAGAATTTTGATATTGTCGCAAACACACTCAGGCCTCATTAAACCAATGTCCACATATGGTAAAAGAAAGTAAAAGAAAGTATAAATCTACCAACTATTTTATATAGAATTAAAAGAAAGTAAACATAACATCTTCATGCCTCATTAAACCCCCAAGGACCCTCAATGTCCACATACGGTGCATGTAAAAGATTTATCCCATCTTACAAGTAGTAAAATCAATTCATATTAAAGAATCCTCATGTGGTTTATTTGGTGCAAGTAAAAGATTTATCCAATCTTACAAGTAGTAAAATCAATTCATATTAAAGAATCCTCTGGTTTATTTACAACAGTACTTGTGCAGGAAAAATAACTCATGTTAAGGAACTTTCATGATATTTAATTTCAGCATACAATAGATAATTCTAGTATGAAAATATAATGTCAGCCTACAATGAATAATTCCCGTATGAAAATATAATTTGAGCCTACAATAAATAATTCTAGTATGAGAATATAATTTTCAACGTGTATACTCATATTTCCAGCATGTATAAAAGTCATCCCAGCTATACCAATCTTAGGTGTATCCATAACATATTGATGATTTATTATTCACAACATAATATCCACAACAATGATGTTCTATAAGTAGCAACAATTTCATATTCACCATAGGGAGTTAATTCCAACCCTACCTTAAGATATTTGAATTGATAAAACTCTATGCTCTCGTATTCAAATATTCGCGCTTCTTAGGTTAGTAGTCAACCATAGAAATAATTAAATTAGTCAACTTCATATCGTGTAGAACCACTGCATAATTTAAAAATTCCATCATCCTAAGTTGGATTAGGAATCATAAATTGAGGGCACATGGATTTATTAAATAAAATAAACTAGTACATTGAGTCACACATAATATCTTGAGAACTTATCAACACAGGAACTTTTCAATTCAGTAATGATTGCATCGTATTTCCAGTTACAACTACAGTACTACAAGCATATAGATCAAATATTCTCAACTATGTCTAAACCAAATAAAATCACCATCAATGCAACATCACTTGCACATCCAACATAAAAAAGAAATTGAAGACCAACACATTGAGATTATACTGACGAGACAACCCACAGTGAACGCTGTGAAGCATCCAAACCTTTGATTTCAAAGAATTGTTTCCAAGAAAGCATTCTTTTAATAATAATTCAAGACAATGAGTTATTACACCTCACCTATCAGTTACCAATTTATTGGATTTAGGATTACTGAGTTTAGAGAGGGCAACGGGCCGTTCTCGGGCTGGCCCAGCCACCTCCAGGCCGTGCCTGGCACGGCCCGAACACTTGGTAGCCAAGCCCAGCCCGAGCTCGAGCCCGCTCAGCTAGGCTCGGGCCAGTCCGAAAATTAATTATTTAATTTAATTTTTAAAATTTTTAAATTTAAACTGTTAAAGGTTTAAAATTTAATTTTAAAAATTAATGATTACGGATTAATTTTGAACTTGGACCTCTAATTTTATTAATCATTGTACTAAATTTTATTATATATTTTTTAACACATTTTTTATATGTAATGCAGTACAAATTAATAAAAATATTTTTTTAAAAATCAAATTATAATTGAATTTTTATTTATCTTTAATACAAAAATATTCATCCAATGATAAAATAATTTTTTTTAATATTATAATAGACCGCACCTTAAAAGGTTGCCTAAACTTATACTCCCCAATGATTAACTATTAAAGGATCAAGTCTACGTAGTTCTTTTTACATTTTTAATCACCCGTAGTCCCGGTGATTTAACTTGTACTTGGACCAACAGCACCAGCTTCACTTGTTTGAGCTTCCTCCTCTCCCGATGATGAAGTGTCGTGTCCTCCCTTATCTTGTAATCTATCTTCAGCATCTAACCAGTCTTTTAAGCAAATGTACATTTCAATCGTTTCTTCACTCATTCGGCTTCTTTTTTCGTCGAGAATTCTATTTCCTACACTAAAACAAGACTCGGAAGCTACTGTAGACACATGAACAGTTAGTATATCACGTGCCATGATGGAAATAAGAGGATACGTATTTTCTTATTTTTTCCACCATGCTAAAATTTTATTTTCATTTATTTCTTCAGAATGATTATGATCTAAAAATAATAATAATTTATTAAAATTAGTAGATTTAGTTTTTTTTATTCTACGATCAAGTTGCAAATTAATACTATTTCCACCATATTCTCTTAATCTAGAAGAAGATGTTGTCTTATTTATAATTGTATCACCAAATTTTGAAGCGTAATATACAAATATAGAATTCAATAAATTCAAAATTTTAATTTTTATTTCTTCAACATTATCTAATTCTATATTGTTATAATAATCATCTAACAACATATTTAAACCATCAATTTTCATTCTAGGATCTAAACATATTGCTAAACAAAATAAAGTAGGTATATCTGACCAATACTTTTTAAATTTAGATTTCATTAAAAAATAATTTGTGCAAATAAAAGATGATGTCTATATGAAGAAAATACTTCACTAATATGAACTATATGTGAAAGAGTTAAATTACATGTAGGATAATAAACACCGAAAAGTTATTCGGTAGATTTATTAAAAAGTTCTAAAATTTGAGTAGTATGCCCAACAACTAACCAATCATTATTATTAATTGGATCACCATGCATATTTTGATTGTAAAATTAACATTATAAGGATATCTTGATATCTTATAGTAGACATAAGCATATGATATGTTGAATTCCATCTAGTAATAACATCACCATTAAATTTTTTAAATGGTTTATTAAAATATTGACATAATTTTTTAAAGTCTTGTGTTCTTGCTTTTGAAGAACGCATATATCTAATAACATCTCTTATTTTTTCTACATGTATATTTACTTTGTTTCATACCATCTTGTACACATAAATTAAGAACATGACAAACACAACGAACATGAAATAATTCACCATCTAATACTGGTTTAAATAACTGTATAAGGGGAGGAATAACAGCATTATTATTACTAGCATTATCAAAACTAATCGAAGAATTTTTATCATTTATATTATAGAAAGATGTGACAAATCTAATAGCAGAAAAAATGGCAACATGAGTGTGTGGATATTCAAAAACTTTAAAACTAATTATTTTTTTTTGCAAAATAAAATTTTCATCAATCCAATGTGCCGTAACACAAATGTAAGAATTAGTAGTATGTTGACTAGACCAAACATCAGATGTTAAAGAAAATTTTGATTTATTATTTTCAAACTAGTCATTATATTTTCTCTATATATAAAAAATAATTTTAAAACATCACTTTTTATTGTATTTCGAGTAATTTTTTTATATTTTGGTTGTAAAATATTTTGAATCCAACTAGAAAATCTTGGTTGATCAACAAAACTAAAAGAAGATTCACTTTGAACAATTAATTTTGCAAGTTCTCGACGTTGAAAATCATGATCATACGAAAAAGCTGTTAAACCAGAAGAAAATAAATTAAGAATTTGTTGAGCTTGTGCAACCTTAGTGTCATGACCTTTTGCCTTACGTAATAAATGACCAGTTCCTCCGATTGTTGAAGTCGAAAGAATTTTTTGACATTTTTTGCACCGGGATGTTATTATGGTGCCATCAGGTTCAATAATTTTATCAAAATATTCCGAAACCATACTATTTTTTCTACCTGATGGACATAAATTAATAGATGGACTTATCTCTATGTTTTGATTTTGTTGAGTGATAGGAGTGGTAGGAGTAGCAAGAGACATTTTTTCTAACATATTTGATCCAGTTTGTGGAGTATAACCTGGAAAATCTTCATCCGCCATTAGTAGAAATTAAAAATATAAAAAATATAAATATTATACTAATCAATGAAATAAATCGAAGAGATTAAAAAAAATTAACAACAATCTTGAATCCTTGTCTTCTCGATGAGCTTAAAATGTTGTTGAGAGTGATTGTAAATAAACTTAGATTATTGACAGTAAGAGTGTAAGAGAGTTGAAAGTTAATGATTGAGAGAAAAAGATTTAGAAATTGAGAGAAAGTGTTGAAAATGAAGATAGAAGAAATGAAGAAGGAGAGAGTTATGGGCCAGCACGGTGCGCGGGCCGTGCCTAGCACGACCCGCGTGCCCAGAAGGCCCGTCTTATGGGCACAACCGTGCGGGGCTGGGCTCGGGCCACCCATGGGCTGGCCCAGCCCGTTGCCACCTCTACATGGATCAGTTGATTTTTTTTTGTTTTTTTTTTTTTTACCATCATACTTAGTAACCCTAAATCCAATAGGTTGGTACCTCATGTCCATGTCAAAATTCCCAAAAGTAAACATCCCATCACAATTCCTTTCTTTGTAAGGTCAGCTTGAAAAAAAAAAAAAAACCAAATCCCGTACATCATAAACTCTGCTGCCATAACTCGTGGCATCATCGTAGCATCATCGTATACTCTTTGAAATGTCCACAGTGAGGTACATCTCCTTCTCTTCTCACATGATCAAGACAAACTCAGATTCTAAATCGAGGAGACGACAGAAGATGGATAAAATTTCTACTGTTGTTGTCGATGAAAACAACACAAATCAAATCACGAAAGAACAATAAGGAGATGAGTAAGAATTCTATAAAATCAGTTTACCTGCTCTAAGAAATTGCCTAAAGAGGGACAAATCCCAATAGATTTAGGGCCACTCTCAAGCAGTTTATAGGAGGAAGGGCAGTTGTTTGAATCAAGAATAAGAAATGAGGAGAATTAAACCACTCAACGGTTTGAGAGAACAAGGAGGAAGGAGTGCAAGGTTCCTTGATGATCAACTCCAGCGGACTCACAAAATCCGGCCCTGACTTGAGCCTTTCTCCTATAGTCGACGCCGCCCTCTTGATACCTCAGGTGCTGTGCGGCGCCCTTGCCGTACAACCCTAGTATTTATAGATTTTGAGTTTAATTGATACGCCGAATTACTATTTTATCCCTCAATTATAATCCGACTAGTAAAACTCACTATAAATCCATTTTAAATCCGATTCGAGTTCCGATCCAACCGTTGAACTCGTCTCGAGGTCTACTCTCACCATGACATGTCAAATTATAGAAATAATATATATAATTTCTCTAAATTTATCCTAAGTTAAAACTTAACGAATTTTACCCTGAAAATTTCGCTAACTCGCTTAATTTCATTCCGCGCTTCCTTGCTATAACACCAAAATAATTATAATCAAATTTTTGTTTATAAAAATCTTCCATCTTAAAAAAAAAATCGTCCTCAAATTTTGGGATAAACTATAGGCTCATCAACCCATGGAACTCGAATGAGCATTAGCTATGCATATTGTGCGCCACCTAACCTCTGCCATAATTTTTTTCTAAATCTTTGGACATCCTCTCAGTCCACCTTTTTCACCCAAGGTTCTTGTTAAATCTAAACACGCTGACCTGATACACATAATCACAACAAATAAAACTTACAAACACACTGTCACGACTACTCGAGCGACCGAGGAAACGTCGAGCAGCAATAATGAGATTGACGTGGCAGTGCCACGTAATATTGGGAGATGGGTGCGGAGAAGGCGACAACATTTTAATGATTTTGTAATGTAATTACATATGAGATAGCAAGTATAAATAGAGAAGGAGATTAATAAAGCGGGATATACAATGTTGCTTAGTCATTCTCCACTCAATCTCTATCTGTTCTTCTTCTCTATCTCTCTCTTACTCTCTCTCTAGTCTGTTATGCCCGAACGATCACTGGTATCATCTTCTTCCTTCGCGATCCAGATCTGAGTCATCGACGAGAATGGATATGAGTCTTTGGCCGTCGCGTTCAATTCATCATCGTCGGGGTTGTACGACAGGTGTGTAGAGTCCTGACATTTGGTGCTTTCATTGAGATACGGTTGTTTTCTCTAAGCTTGATCTTTTAGCAAGCTATCATCAGATACGAGTGCATGCTGATGACATTCCGAAGATGGCGTTTCGAACGCACGAAGGCCACTATGAGGGTTTGGTGATGCCGTTCGGCCTCACCAATGCTCCGTCGGCATTCCAAGCTACCATGAATGGTATATTTCGACCATTCCTTCATAAATTCCTGCTTGTTTTCTTTGACGATATGCTGGTGTATAGTCGTAATTTGGCTGAGCATACTGAACACCTACGAAAAGTACTTGAAACCCTACGAGACAACCAGTTGGTCGCTAAACGATCAAAATGCTCGTTCGGATGTACTACAGTCGAGTACCTAGGTCACTTGATTTCATCAAAAGGACTGCGTGTTGACTCGACAAAGATTAAAGATATGCGAGCATGGCCGTCGCCCAAGACTGTCAAAGGTCTATGAGGTTTTCTGGGCCTCAACGGTTACTATCGGTGATTCATTCGCGGATTTGCCCAAAAAGCGGCACCTTTGACCGATCTTCTGAAGAAGGATGCATTCTGTTGGACAAGGGAGGTGCAGGATTCTTTCGAGACCTTAAAGGAGGCATTGAGCAGTGCGCCAGTGTTAGCACTTCCTGATTTTAATAAAATGTTTGTAGTGGAGACCGATGCTTCAGGAGTGGGAATTGGTGCCATCTTGGCAGAAGAACGACGACCAGTGACTTACTTCAGTCGAAACTCTCAAGCCGCATGCAGGCAGCACTAGTGTACCAAAGGGAAATGTTCGGTATTACTCAGGCGGTGAAGAAATGGCATCAGTATCTGTTAGGCCAAAAATTGCTTATCATTTTTGATCAGTGCTCCTTATGGGAATTGAAGAGCCAGGTGATTCAAACACCTGAGCAACAGAAATGGCTCGTGAAACTGTTGGGATACAACTTTGACATCCAGTATAGGTCGGGGCGCTTAAATGCAGCTGCCGATGCAATGTCCATGGAACCAATGGAGTCGATGATTGTTCTGTCGCAACTTGTTTGTGGTATCTTAGAGGAAGTTAAAAGGCTGAACCGTGAACATGAAGAGCTTCAGCTGCTACACAAGAAGATAGTGGAACTTGGAAAGGAAGGCTATGAAAGACGAGATGGTATTCTTCTTCTCCGTGGCAAAATTTTCATTCCTGATGATCGCACCTTGAAATTAATACTCTTGCGAGAGTTCCACTACTCACTGACGGGAGGACATGCTGGCATGCATCGAACTTATCGGTGATTGGCGGACAACTTCTATTGGCGAGCGATGCGAAAGGATGTCAACCATTACGTCAAATGTTTTCAAGTTTGCCAAAGAATGAAGACTGTACAGTTGTCACCGGCGGGACTATTACAACCTTTGTCCATCCCGGAGGAAGTTTTTCAAGATCTCAGCATGGACTTCATCACCGGACTTCTCCCTTAAAATGGAAAGATGGCGATCTTAGTGGTGGTGGACAGGCTCATCAAGTACGCGCATTTCTTTTCGTTGCTGCGTCATTATTCCACTGAGAAGGTCGCTGCAATACTTCTTGATGGAGTAGTTAAACTCCATGGCATGCTGCGGTTCATTATAAGTGACTGTGATAGTCACTTCTTGAGCCAAATGTGGAAGGAATTGTTCTGCCTGCAAGGAACAGAGTTGGGTTTCAGTTCCTCATACCATCCGCAGACTGATGGGCAAACAGAGGCAATGAACAGGTGCCTAAAAATGTATATGCATTGTTTCATGTCAGAAGAGCCGGCAAAGTGGGAGAGCTTTCTCACTTGGGCCGGGTATTGGTACAATACTTCGTACCAGACGTCGGCGGGGATGACACCATTTAAAGCATTATATGGGCGTGATCCTCTACGACTGCTCAAATATAGTGGAGGGGCGCACGACTCAATTGTCAATCAGAATTTGGCATCAAGAGACCAGATCTTGAAACAGTTAAAGGAAAGCCTGTCCAAGGCTCAAGAACGCATGAAGGCACAAGCAGATCGAAAACGAAGGGAGGTGGAGTTTAAGGTTGGCGATTGGATTTTTGTGAAGCTGAAGCCATACCGTCAGCTTTCGCCAGGCTCCAACGACACCAGAAACTAAGTCCTCAATATTTTGGACCTTTTCGTATCATTCAGAAGGTCGGTCGGGTCGCTTACAAACTTAGCTTACCGAAGTCTTCGAAAATACATCCGGTGATCCATATCTCAGTGCTCAAGTTATGTAGAGGTCGGCCAGATGTGCAGGTGACACCGTTGTCGTTAATGTATATTAACGACGTACCAAGCCGAGGGATGCAGGTTACTCATGAAGATAACCTCAAGGACGAGGTTCTGATTGACCCGGGGAGTTATGTCACGACTACTCAAGCGACCAAGGAAATGTCGGGCAACGATAATGAGATTGACGTCGAAAATGACGTGGCAGTGTGACGTAATATTGGGAGACGGGTGCGGAGAAGGCCACAACATTTTAATGATTTTGTAATGTAATTACATATGAGATAGCAAGTATAAATAGAAAAGGAGATTAATAAAGCGGGATATACAACGTTGCTTAGTCATTCTCCACTCAATCTCTCTTTGTTCTCCCTCTCTATCTCTCTCTTACTCTCTCTCTCTCTCTAGTCTGTTATGCCCGAATGATCGCTGGTATCATCTTCTTCCTTCACGATCCAGATATGAGTCGTCAACGATATTGGATCTGAGACTTTGGCCGTCGCGTTCAATTCATCATCGCCGGGGTTGTATGAGAGGTGTGTAGAGTCCTGACACACACTCACCAGCATCCAACTCAGGTGGGTGCGGGCTCCCATCAACAACTCGATACACTCAAGAGCACAAACAACACAACTTTTATTCTGGCCCCAAGATACCTGACCACACTCACCCACTACCCTCGGTAACCAAACAAATCATGAGGTTGAAAATTTTTAACACGCCAAATATATATACTTTTCAACATGCCAAATATATTTGCATTTTCTAGATAGTTTAATTTATGTCCTCAAAGATCCTTTCCTTACCACCACATAACGTAGGATTCTCGACCATTGACTCGGCCAAAACAACCATACCTACTCCCCATACACATAACTTAACTCGACTATGCTGAACAAATGGATAGAGAATTTTAAAAAATTTCATGACATTGAAATGCAGAAATAGTCCTAGCAAAGCATAAATTCCTCTCAGTAAATTAAGTGAAAAAGAGGTTCACCATAAAGAGCAGTAAACTAGTTTTCTGTGGGGCTTGATCCTCATACTATCTGCAATTAGCTATAAAGATTTCATGGCTTCATACAAATCACCTAAATATACCCGCTCTGTTCTATCCAATGACTCTTTTTCAATAATATAAATCTCTATCAACAAAACACTACGTCCATCACAGTAAAATGTAGTATTACCAACATCCATTCAATTCATAGGTACGAGTGAAGATTGATGAGATTCATTACAATCAAACACTTCAAATACAACATGTGTTAAAGAAGAGTATAATATACCGATCAAATTTCCACCTAGATGATGTACTAGCAAAGCAACAAAACAAATAGTTCAAAAACAAGAATATACGGGAATCTCTCAAGGGAGGAAAATCTCAATGACAACAACTGCATTTAAATACAGTAGACCAAATTTGTAGGTAGTTGATCTAGGTATCTTTAAAAGCTAAAAGGGACCAAAATGAGCAAATGAAATATAGTAAGAAGGCTCCAATCTCGCTCTTTTGGGTAGACATAATGGTATCCCACACCATTAAGCAATCATCCATAACTGGTCCAATCACAATTCACATTATTTTGTTTTTGTATTTAGAGGATCTTACATATTTCATATATTTATATAAAATAAGTTTAACTAGAAGTTATGGTTATGATTTTGACTATTTCTATCTAAGCAACTCATAAATGATGCATAGTTTGAAAATAAATAAAGAGAATGCAATTGATAAACATGTTGACCAACCAAATAAGCAACTTCTTCTACTGTAAAGTTCAGAGTAAGTTCAATAACCTATAAAGACCAAATTCCTAATGCCAGATTGATTTACCACTTTGTTCGGCGATTTTTTTTATAGCTTTTGCAAATTTCTTTGGTGAACAGCCTCACCTACTTTGAAAAAGTAGCTTTATTAGGTTAAAAGAACCATTAGCATGCATTTATCAAACACCATATTTTACGCAAAGTGATTTCAACTACAAGATGACTTTGCCAGAGAACTCCCCAAATGAAGACTAATGAACAAGTGTCAAAGAATTTTAATTGGAAATGACTTTCAATGGTGGTTCCTTTCCGGGTGCAGAACTTTGAAAGTTTATCCAAGCAAAAGTCCTAGTGTCAATTGATTGAACTCTCAACTACCTTATTGCTTATTAGTTTATTTATTCTTGCTTAGTAATAAACGTGAACATTATACTATTAGTTTAGTCACAACCAAATCGAAATATCAACAACATAAATTACTCCTCAAAAACTTGTTCTCGGAGTAAACTTGCCTACAAATCTTTTGATACTTGTGCCAAGAGACTGAATATCCTATCAGGAAAATTCCTACATTCTTAAATAGAAATCTAATGCATACTACTTTAATTAGCAAGAAAGAAAAGATTAGTAGGGAAGCCACGCATTATCATATTCATCTCACAAATAATTAACTAGTGAAAATGTCACACTATCAATCAATTAACTATAGGATACTCACAACTATGGTTAAAAATTTATGGCCCTAGCCCTCCTAGGGTTGCCTTACACCATTCCACACATCCACCATCTACTCGGAAATTTCAGCCCAACATTTCATAACCCAAGCTGAAAATTTGCAGCAACTCCGTACCCCTTTCTAACTAGAAGTTCCAACATACAATAAGCTTTCTCAACATGGCGAAATATCAATCATAATTAGCATCACGAACTAGCTACCACAATGCCTATTTCAACTTAGATTTGCACTACAATAACTCGTAAAATTACAACTATTTTGGGTAAGCTCCATTGATCCTTTACCCCAATTTAGTAAAGCAAAATATCTACTAATACCGAAGGTATTTAATTTTTTTTTTCTCCAAAATCATAAGGATTTCCCCAACTCAATTCAGCCCTAAGGTATTAGGGCAGCCCTAGAGTTTGCTTTATTTCTCCCGAACCTTCCAAGACTTCCCTCTCCTACTAGGATATTCTAGAATCAAAGAAACATTGACTTGAACAAGAAATCGGGGAAAAAAAATATCAGGAACACCTCCCCTAGAGTATTCGGCCAAAACAAGGGAAATAAATCAAGGCTTGGGTTCAAAATCCACTCACCTTTACATAAAACCCTAGAGTAAGAGAACTCCGGTGAGTATGCGCGACGGTGACTCCCGGGACAATTCTCCTAGATCAAGTCTCAAGTTGAACAACCCTAGGTCTTGCTCAATCTCCTCCTGGACCGGCACCCCCATGGCCACAGCACCCGGCCTCGGCCTATGAAAATGCTCCCACTACCACTCAACATTGCTTTGATATTTGCCTTCGTAGGCAACAAGGAAAACATAAAGGTAAACAAATTAAGTAGTTTAATTTATAGTTATTAAATGAGCATACATACCATCGCTGGTGCACAGGTTCAGCCATCGATCTCTTGACATTGTCGTACCTGCTCTGAAACCACATTGTCACACCCCAAATCTTGGTGTGGCGGCTAGAGTACTGTTTCTGCTGCCACAAGCTGTGCTACTGCAATCTAGTACCTATTTGATCATGTCCAGGTGTTGAAAAGATATAGCATATAAAGAGTAAGTCCAACTAGGACTTAGTGAGTGGCTTAGTCCTCTTCAACCATGTCCAATAATTTAAAAACCAACAGGTAAGTGATTTATAGATAAGCATATATCATCCGCATAAATAAATATGCATAATCACCATTCATATAAGATGTAAATATCATCAAGTGTAACCATCCATTCACAACCATAATGAGCATATTCAAATGTATAATGAAAATATAAACATGATCTAAATATCCAACCATCCAAACAAGCCACCCGAGTCAGTCGTTAGTGTGGCGGTGCTGACGAGCTTCCCGATCCAGGGACCCATTGGTCCAATATCTAGGGACTCGTCGATCCAATAATCCAGGGACCCGTCGGTCCTACGAGTCAGTCCAAATATTATTAATTATTTGGGTTGACTTTCATACCTCACTCTAATTTTGTTTTCCGCAATGCATTGAGTTTCATAAACTATCCAAGATGTGTTTCTTTTAGTTGTTAGTTGGGTAAAGCTTCGGGGTACGTGTAGTAATCTGGCCGATCACACCAAAATTTGGACTGTGACATATGAATAGCAAGTAGTAGCAATCAAACAAGGCAATACAAACACAAATAATTATAGTGGTTCGGCCAACCGCCTACTCCACTACCTTGGCTCGACACCAACGATTTCTAACAAACTCCTTTATAGATAATGTGTTTCTCTTTGAATACAATCGAGGGCTCGATTCTCAACCCTTTGAGAATGCCTCAAACCTATTCACCTTGGCAAAATACAAGTCTACAAAGGAAACCCTAAGGTGTTTAAAATATCCCACACTTAGGATTCTATCATTCCAAAGCTCAAAAGGTGTTTTCATAATTTTAGGTCTTAATAAAACATGATTAAGCACATAACAAGAAGTATTTATAGCTTCGGCCCAAAAATACTTAGGCAAATTATTTTTACAATGCATGGTCCTAGCCATTTTTTGTAGCGTTCTATTCTTCCTCTCAACCACCCCATTTTATTGAGGGGTTCTAGGGGAAGAAAAGGTATGCTCAATACCCATTTTACTACAAAATTCGGAAAACTTTTTATTTTTAAATTCACCTCCATTATCACTTCTAATTTTCAAAATTGAAATTCCTTTTTCATTTATAACTCTCCTAGCAATTTTCTTAAAGAAATCAAAAGTTTCATTTTTCTTAGCTAGGAAGAAAACTGATGTAAATCTCAAAAAATTATCAACCAAAACATAGCAATACAACTTACCACCTAGATTAGCAACATCACAAGGACCAAAAAGATCCATATGCACAAGTTCAAGTGCTCTAGATGTGGTGACTTGATTAATGCTATGAAATGAGGACTTAACTTATTTTCCATATTGGCATGCATCACAAAGTGTGTCTTTTTCAAATTTTATCTTGGATATTCCTTTTGTTGTTGAAATGGCCACACTAGAGGGGGAGTGAATAGTGTGTTATCTAAACTTATCGCCTAATTTTAATTTTAATCATTTACTTGATTACTTAGGAAAATTGCAATTTATCGAATAAATGCAGAAGCAATAATAAAATAATTAAACACAAACAAAGAAAATAATGCTAACACAATGATTTATAGTGGTTCGGCCCCAATGCCTACTCCACTACCTAAGCACCCCGCTTATGATTTTTAAACTATATTTTACTAGATTAATCTTGTTTCCCTTACAACGAGGACTTTGACCCGAAGAGTCTCGCTCTCAACGTAAGGCACTTCCACACCCAGAAGTCTCCGCCTTCTTACTGAGAGCACTCTTCCACCTCAACCCTAAGGGACAACTCAACTAATCCTAGTAAACTATGTTTACACCGGTGGAATTAAGCCTCAAACACAAAGGCAACCACCCAATTTCATGACCTAACAACCTAAGTCTTCACAAGCTCAAATACAATGAAATAAACAAGAAAATACACAACTTAATCGAGCAATTAATCAAACAACTTATACTTAGCTCCAAACAAAGTTTCCTAGCTTTCTCTTGATGCCTTTGGTGGAGAATCAATGAAGTCAAGGCTTAATCAAGGAGTTGAGAGATCAAAGCTAGGGTTTTCAAGAAGGTGGCTCAATCAAGCTCAATGATCATCAAAACACTATAAAAAAATTGACTTTCACCAACCGATATGTCACCAATGGATTGTATCTGTTGGTATTAGTAACACAATTACCAACATATAAGATATCTGTTGGTATTTAATACCAGACCAATTTTAATAATATCTTAATTTAGCCGACCAACCAATTCTAATATATGTGCGCATTGCTATTTCATTTTCCCTCTTTCCCGACCAATTTTTTTTTCGCTCGACTCTCCCTATTTCGCTCCCATTGCCGTCTTGCTGCCCCATTTCTCACATCTTTCGCTGCCCTCATCTGATCGCCCACTACCATTGTCTGCTGCTGCCCCCTTTCGTCTATCGCTAAGTCCTACCCTCATGTTTGATTGGATTAAGAAGAGGCTAAGCATGGATCCCCTCTCTCAATCTCTCACTCTCTCCGTGCCCCCACCTCCCCCAATCGGTTGTCAGCCATCATCTCCCGCCGACCGGTAAAAGGTAAAGCTACTCACCTATGTGGGGATCGCTGGCATCCTTGTGCTCCTCACCTGCACGGGGATCGCTGACATCCTTGTGCTCCTCACCTGCGCGAGGACCACTTGCATCCAGGCACTGCTCAGGCGGGGCTCCTCTGGGTCGATCTTCAAGGGGATCCTCGACTACGGCACACCGGTGGCAGTGAAGCGATTCGAGGGGGCGGAGTACATCGAGAAGAAGTTCCAGGCGAAGATCTCAACCATCACCAGCGTGAAGCACTTCAACCTGGTATGCCTCTTTGGGTACTATCTCGTCCAGTTGTCAATGAGTACATCAAGAAAGTATTCAATTCTTTTCCTTGATATGATCTTTGATTTGAGACCAGAGCTTGAGATGATGAAGGAGAAGTTCTCAAAGCTTTTGCTGGGTGAAGACATGTCGGGAGGAGTCAAAGGAGTTTGCTCTTCTGTAGCATTGTCAAATGCCATCACAAACCTCGATGGTATATGATTTATTCACCGTGCTGCAAAATATTATTTTTTGTTGTTCTTGCACCTTCAAATCAAGATCTCATCTGCAGTTTTGTAAATTTTGTCTTTCTTATTTAATTTGCAGCTACTGTCTTTGGCCACTTCTATAAACTAGAGCCTTTGCCACCCGAGAGGAAGCTCATGTGGAGGTGAGGATGAATTGCCTGAGCTCAGTCTCTTATTACATAGTTGATTTTTTCTGGTAGTTGAATTTGCTACACAATGTATGGCAATTTGCTATATTCAGCACAAGTCTTCAAATGAAACCCTACTTAAAAAAGAACAATAACTACTACTTAAGCTTCCTAGGTGAATTTGATCGGATAAAGAACCAAAAACTTTGTTTCTATCACAATAATATGCTTAATGGTCTTCACTTTAGGATAATAACTAACCTTGTTGTATTCTTATCCTCGATCGGTAGGTTAGCAGCAAAGATGTATCCTGGCAACAAGATGCTTGGATGCCGTCGGATACAACTTACTATGTGTTCCATTGTATGATACTCTTGGTAAGCAAAGGTTACAAAAGGATCTTTATGTTCACAAGAGATATCTTTTTATTTTATTCTTTTTTCTTGAGAATATAATAATTAAGTATTGGTAACTAAATTGAAGTGGAAATATTACTTGTTTTCCAATGGTATGTTTGTGTTTTATGTTGATCAGGTGGTGACATTGGAAATAGTTACTATCTTTTCATTTGATGGAATGGCGGTGACAATGGGCTTGACACTTATCTATGGCTAGAGGTAATGCCTTTGTTCCTGCTATGGAGATGACCAAGTGGTTTGATACTAACTAGTAAGTTGCACTCTCCACTTATGTTGATAATCTTGATTTGCACCTATTCCAATTTTCCCGACTTTATTGTTTTTCCAGCCGCTATATTGTCTCCGAATTAGCTCCAGATACAAAGTTCACATATGCTTCTCGGAAAGCTATCTCTAAGTACAAAGAAGCAAAAGAGGTATGATTCTTGGTGCTATGGTTCCTTTTTCGTGTTTCTGTTAGTAACATGTAATTCTTCAGCTTGAGAGAATCTATCCCATATTATGAGTATCACATACTATCTTTGCATTATATTTCATCTGATGGTTAGTTCTAATTCATTCATTTCCACCGTAGGAGGAGTGAGAAACTTAAGTATAGCTGCAGATGCTCCTTCCTTGAAATCTACAATGAACAAATTATTGATCTTCTTGATCCCTCGACTAGCAATGTGCTTGTAAGTTCCATTATGCTTTTCCAAAGTTGGTTGTACTGCTTTTTCGTGTTGCATTTCTCGCTAAAATTTTTACGATATCAGTAAGGGTGTTTGTGTTGAAAACCTTATAGATTATGTGGTTAAGAATGCCACCGAGTAGTCGTTCACACACTATTTTTACTTGTATAATAGAGTGTAGATGGGGAAAAGATCTGACGTTAAACATACGCTCTGCGAGACTAAATCTTGTGGATTTAACTAGCTCTGAAAGGTAAAAAGTGATGCCAAATAATTTGTTTCAAAGTGATGGGAGAAGTTTTCCTTATTTATTTCATTTTTGCAAACTTTAAAAGTGGATCAGTTTTCCTTGTTTAAGAATCTTCCTTCTGCTGTTGATTTTACAAAGATAAACTTGAGTAATGGGAGAAGGTTACTTGTTTGTTGTCATAATGGTGAGTAACTTTTGTATTTCTTTATTTTGCTAATCCTTGAACTGTATTCATTGTTTCTGCATTGGCTGAATTCATTGTTTCAATATTGGCTGCAGGAGAAGATATCAGTGTATGTGTGTGCCTCGCTATCTTGATAATCTTGATGGTTCAAGATTACTTGTTGCACTAAGTTTTGATGTTATTTTTCTTCAGATGTAAATTGAAATGGAGAGAATCAGATATCAGAAAATGTCAATCAAAAAGACTTGCCTCCCATGAAGGTTCTCATCCAAGCTTACAAGACGGCTATCATAGAAGGGGATGAACAGAATGCGCAAGGAATTTAGGCTCTGATATGTGTTTTGGAGAGTGGAAAAGAAAGCTTGTCTATGAAACTGACAGAGAAAATAAATGAGAAGTTGCTCGTCAAAATGCGCAAGAAATTTAGGCTCTGATTTTCATATTAGATGTTAATTTTGTTATGAAATTTAACTTTTGTTAGGGAAGACTTGACTTTTAGTATGGTACGATATGTATTTTTGTACTTATTTGATACACTATATACTTGATTAAAGATGCTTGAGACTGGTGGTTTTGGTTTTGAAAATGACAACATTATTTAGTTTTGGTTATGAAAATATGAGTTTTTGTTTTCTTGAGTGGTTGTATGCATATATGTGTGATTGGATAATTAGAAATTTGATGTGTGATTGGTTTGTTAGGTATTGTATACAGGAAAATATGGAATTTGATATGGGTATACATGATATTTGGTTATAAAATGTATTACCAATGGATATCCTCGTTGGTATTACCAACGGAAATACCTATGAATAATATGAATGGCTCTTTTCGTTGGTATCACCAACGGATTACTCCGTTGGTGAAATTCGTTGGTAATACCAACGAAAGTGTATCTGTTGGTATTACCAACAGATATTATTTGTCATTGGTATTACCAACGGATTATAATATTCGTTGGTATTACCAACGGATTATAATATTCGTTGGTATTACCAACGGATTATAATATTCGTTGGTATTACCAACGGATATAGTAATATCCGTCGATAATACCTAGCAGGGCAATACCAACGTATTTACCAATGGACAATCCGTTGGTAATAGTATTACCAATTGATTTTTAACTATTTCCAACAGATTTAGTCCGTTGGTGATACCCTATTTTTTTTTAGTGAAATATGGCTCAAGGTATGTTAGATGATAGGTGGAAGGCTTGCTAAGGCTTCTATTTATAAGCCATGAGGAGTTGGCATGAAACAACCAACTCAACGGTTGGAAAACTAGCTATTTCCTTCGTCCGGTCGTAGGTCGTTCGATCATTGGTCGATCGATCAAGTCACTGCTGAGCGATAGAATGGCTTTTGCCCATTTCGGGGGCTATTCAATCGACTGACCGATCGATCAAAACTGGAAAAATTTGCCCAACTTGCTATTTTTTGCTCATTTTCTGGGTTCAATCTTCGCTAAGTCTACTTATATAATATTTTTTAACTTTAAAACATAAATGTTTTATAAGGATTACCCCCCATTTTGATTTAATAAAAATATCTAAAAAATCAAAATCTAACTTTTGGGGTCTAGTACAAATTTCCGAAAAATGAATTTTTTTTAATCTTTCGGGTCAAGTATGGGTAGGCTAAAGACTTCCAAAAAATCCTTAAAATATCTCGTTCACTAGTTTTTACCCAGTGAATAAATACCGGCATTTTTTGTGTCAAGAAAATATCTAGGTCATATCGCCCTCCAAGGAGCTCCCTAGGCTTAGTGAATTCCAGGATCATTTTCTAATTTGCTAGTTTTTCATGTTTTGGGGTTCGGGTTTGGTTTTTTTGGGTTCTTATCCATCATCATGAGGATTTACAACATAAACTAGACACCCTAGACCTAAACTTTAATTTCCCGAAGAATCTCGAGCGTCGACGAGCGTCCTTGTTGATTTCTCCAATTTCTCTGATTTTTTCGATCGAAGACGTCATGCGCTAACCGACTTGGAACCTAAATGATTTTTCAATGAAACATTAGTTCCATGTTTGTTATCATAAAAACCGAGATTAAGACTAAGGTAGAAAACCTTAGGCTAACACCTTTAACTAAGTCATTTTTTGGATGAGGCTCATGCTAGCATGTCCTAGCCTTCTATGCCACAACCAAGAATCATTTTCTATGACAACTAAGCATCTAGCATGAGGATTAGGAAAAACATTTAAGACTAGTGTGTATTGATTTTCTTGCCTATTTCCAATAAATACAATATCATTAGATGGTGCACTTCTAATGATACATTTAGATGCTTCAACAATAACTACATATCCATTATCACATAATTGAGATATGCTAATCAAGTTATGCTTCGACCCATCAACTAATAAAACATTTTTAATGCATGGGTAGGGAAGTATACCTATATCTCTAATTCCAACAATCTTACCTTTGTCATTGTCTCCAAAAGTCACATGTCCACCATCCTTACTTGATAGGGTTACAAATAGATTGATATCACCCGTCATGTGCTTTGAGCAACCGCTATCCATTATCCATGTGCTTCTACTTGCTTGAGGATGGTTCTCCATCTACAAAAGGAGAAGAGACAACTTTAGGTACCCAAATCTTATTGGGTCCTTGATTGTTAGTCATCTTAGGAACCCAAATGAATCTAGCATGGGGGTTTCTCTTAAGTGCACAATCTCTAGCCATATGGCCAAAAATACCACATGAAGAATAACTTTCATTATATTTTCTTGTGCTATGTGTGTGAGCATGGAAGTGTGCATGAGCATGATTGTTTGTGGTTTTTCTAGCATTTACAACCTTAGGCATGACATTTTGTAAGGTTGTCATTTTCTCATTTAGCATGCATAATTCCTTTTTTAAAGTTAAGCATGCTATCATTCAAGTGCTCTACTTGATCACACAAGAACTTGTTCTCATTTTCTAACTTTTTATTGTCATTTTCTAAACTTTCTTTAACAATTTCAAAGGCATGCTTTTCTTCCTTAGGGCCATCTACTTATTTCTTAAGGCATTGCATGAAAGTAACAAGTTGTCATTCTCAATTTCTAAAGATTTGTTGTTCTTTTTATGTTCTTTAAATTTCTTTCTAATGGCATTGAATTCATCATGCATTTGATCAAATACATTTTCTAGTTCTTCTTGTGTAAATGAAAGCTTGCCAAAAGTAAATTTTACCTTGTTGTCATTTGCCATGAGGCAAAGATTTGCCTTCTCACTTTTGGACTCTTTTTCACTTGACGAATATTCGCTCTCATCCTAAAAAGCCATCATTGCCTTCTTCTTCTTCTTCTTCTTGTACTTGTCTTTCTTGTGGGGGTTGGAGGTAGGCCATCTTGACAAGTGGGCAATCCTTCTTTAGGTGTCAGGTCTTGTTGCAATTGTAGCAAGTATATCCTCCCTTGCCTCTTCTCATGCCACCCCTCATGAAGTTCATGAACCTTCTTTCCATCATTGCCATTTCTTCAAAATTATCCATTTATTCCTCGGATGATGAAGGTTCTTCAAACCGGTGTGATGCTTTTAAAACAATGATCTTGCTTTTGGGGGCATCTTCCTCCTTGTATTGCTTCATGTGGGTCTCATGGGTCATGAGAGACCCAATAAGCTTGGTAGGCTTCCATGTGCCCAAATCCTTGGCTTCCATGATTACAATCACTTTTGGCTCCCAATCGTTTGGAAGGGAACAGAGGAGCTTCCTTACCTTCTCTACTTCCTTTATGTCTCTACCAAGGTTAGCTAAGCCATTTGTAATATTTTGAAATCTAGCATACATTACATCAATTGATTCATGCGATAACATTTTAAACATCTCATAATTATGCATGAGTAAGTTTATCGTAGATTCCTTAACTTGTGAAGTGCCTTCATGTGTCATCTCTAGGACATTCCAAAGTTCATAGGCCAACTTACAAGTAGAAATCATATTAAACTCATTAATAGATAGGCCACAATATAGTGCATTGATGGCCTTGACATTTGCATTAAAGAGTCTAATTTCTTCCTGGTTCCACTCCTCCATATTCTTAGTTGGTTGCTTATACTCTATTTGGATCATCCTCCATACATCCATGTCTAGTAATTGAAGGAAGCTATTCATGCGTATCTTCCAATAGGCATAGTTGTTTCCATCGATAGTGGTGGAGTATGAGTAGAGGACCCTTGAGCTAGTTGGATATCGCTAGACATTCTAAAGTGTATGGTAGATGGTAAAATATAATCCTACGATCTTGCTGTGATACCAAATGATGTTCAAATACACACACTAGAAGAGGCAAGTTGAATAGTATTGGGTTAATTTTACGTTCAATTCAATTTCTTTTAATTCAATTCCAAATGCAACCAAAACTAAGTGTTACTAAATGAGATGCTTTGACAAGTATGAATAGAAAGTAGTAGCAATCAAACAAGGGAATACAAACACAAATAATTATAGTGGTTCGGCCAACTGCCTACTCCACTACCTTGGCTCCACACAAAGATTTCTAACCAACTCCTTTATAGATAATGTGTTTTCCTTTGAATACATCCGAGGACTCGCTTCTCAACCCTTTGAGAATGCCTCAAACCTATTCACCTAGGCAAAACACAAGTCTAGAAAGGAAACCCTAAGGTGTTTAACCTAGCACACCTACCACACCTAGCAAGCTAACAATGAGAATCGAGTTTAATAACAAGTAAAACAACAAAAAAATGAGCTAAAGATTAAACCACACAAATGAGCTCCTTGCAAAGTCTTCAATGCCTCCAACTCCTCAAGGTCGATCGACCGACCGATCGATTGCCCGAGCATCCGAAGCCTTTTGCTACTTTTGGGCACACTCCAGTCGACCTCTGTTGCGACCGCAAATCTTTCTGTGGATTCCAAGCCAAGTTCGGTCGACCGACTCTACGACCGGACCTGGGAATCAGCCTTTTCTTGCTGATTTTTTTCGGCAAGTTCCGATTCCGAGTTTTGTTTCCGAGTTTGGGCTTAGATTACATTACAAACAAGTTTGGGATATACTCCTAGGGTCATATTACACGATCTTTATATCTAACCCTAGATTTTCTATACGATCACCCTCGGAGCCAATTTTGACAAATTTAGATATTTCTTCGAACAAAGTTTGCACGCGTATCGCATAGTCAACATGAACTCAAAACTACGGTCATGTTTGTTATCATCAAAATATAGATCGAAGCCTAGGAGCAACCTGTGGTCCAATAGATATGTGTGATTTGCTTTCTTGAATGGTTGTATACAGGAAAATATGAGTTTTGGTTATGAAATGTCATATGGGTTGTATATAGATTTTGATTATAAAATGTATTACCAACGGATGTCCCCGTTGGTATTACCAACGGCTATCAGTTGTGTAATGTCCAAAATCCTAATAATAATATTTTATCCTTATGTAGGGGACCGTGGGCTCGAGTTAGCGCGTATTGGCGTAGAGCTGCGGGATTGAATCCGAGTAAGCATTAAATATAGAAAAAATACAATGAAAAATTTATTTACCTTATTTCTATGATTTAGCATGCTAACATGATAGAGAGTTCCGAGATGAGTCTATAGGTTCAAGTGAAACTCGAATAGAAGTTAGAACGAATTAAATATGGGTTTTATAAGTCGAGTCGCGTAAGTGGGGGTGTTTTGGTAATTTGGGCCAACCAAGGCCCATAAAATACCCCTTGGGGCGGATGGCGAGAGAGAGAGAAGAGGCGACACCAAGGAGGAGGAGGAGCCGCCGGAGCCGGAATTTTGCGAGTTTGTTGGCGCCGATTGAAGGAGGATCCGCGATCCCTAGCGTCTTCTTCTTTTTCGTTTTCTCCAAAGAGGTGAGTGGATTAGCCTTCTATCCCCCCCTTTTCATCAGCCATGCCGACATCGCTATGTCATGTGTAGTTGGATTAAGGGTTTTCTCATCGTCGTTGTGATTTCGTCGTATCGATTTTTGGGCGATTTGGCCACCACTTCCATTGCTGTTGCCGCCCCTCTTTTCTTCAAATTCTTGAAGAATTATTGTGGGTTTCTTGATGGTTGTTGAAGCTTCTAGATGCTTGTTTGATATCTTGAGGGAAGATGTTTTTTGGGGGAGTTTTAGGGTATGCCGCCCCACCCTTTAGGGTTCTTTAGGAACCCTAGGGTGGCCGGACATTACAAGGTTGGATTTTGTGGTTCTAAATATTTTTTCACACCTAGGGGTTTTACTTTAGGGTATGTTGAATTAATTCCAAAGAGTATAAATATTATAGGAATCTATAATTAGGAATTAAGGACCCTAGGAACACCTAGAGACATTAGGACCCTAATTTGACATTCGGAGGGACCGACCCTAAGGACACCCAAGGGGGCCGAACCCTCCTAGCCCTTAGGTCACTAGGGTGAGGGAGGTAGGGCGGCCCTAGGGTACTCGGCTATAGTCACCAAGATGGGTTAAAATTGCGTAGGATTGGTTGTGATACCCTATTTTAGGGCTATTTGCATATGCTTTTCGATTTCTTTTCCTATGCTATTGGATGTGTTGTACCTCTTTATTATGAGTTGTGCAGTCCATTTTATATTCATATATTTATGCATGGTTGTGATTTATGACATGAGGAGGTGGAGTTTGAGGTATGTCCTTAACTGCGTGTGTGATGTGCTTGTGCATTTCTCGGTAGCCTCGTTGGTGAGGGGATGGAATGCCCCAAAGTGACAGCGTTGGCCTTAATACGAAAGTCTGGCTGGTGAGGATAGATCATACCCCAAAGAGCCAATCCTGAGACCCTACCGGTGAGGGGAACGTATGCCCCAAAAAGACAGTTCGTAAGAGCCAGTGTTGGTGAAGGGAGTACATGCCCCAAAGAGATGGCACTGAGCTGGATGGTAGTTCGGAGTCCACATCGTCTACCTACCTTACGTGGCTACAAGAGATTGACGGGCCTGATGATCATTCATGTGGATGAGATATTGCATTGTGATATTTATCTGTGGTAGATATTGTTATCATGCGCAGGGTAGTTGATAGCATATTATGTTATGTTGTTATTTACTACTTTTATTATGCTTTCTTATTGTTATTGATTGCATGATGATGATGTGGTGGAAACGAGGACTGATCTACTCACTTAGTCCTAGATGGACTTACCCCTCATTTCTGTTATTTTTTTCAGCACATGAGCAAGATCAGAGAGGTACCAGGGTGCAATAGCGCGGCGTGTGGCGGTAGGGCAACGAGTCTTGTGACATGTCATGGTCGAGAGGGATACCTGAGTCATTTTTTTCTTTCTTTGAGTTATTGAGTCATGTAGACCCGGGTAATTGTTTCTGCATTTTTATTACTTTTAGGCGTCTTAGATTGTTTATTAAACTTCTTTAATAACTTCAACACTTTTATTTTATTGAGTCGAGGGTTTGGGTTGAAATCAAGCGTCTTTTTTTGTCTTTTTAAAGGTTATAAATATTGTTCATGTTATTTACTATGTTGTGGTTTGAGTTGGGTTAGGCTTCGAGGTACATGGCATACCCTGGCCGGTCATACCAGATTTGGAGTGTGACAATGTGGTATCAGAGCGGGTATGACAATATGATAGTGGTTATCGTATGGGGGCATTGCTAACATGTTCACATATGGTATGTTCTTGTCATGAGATCGATAGCTGAACCTGCGCACCAGCGGCGGTACGTATTTTTGATTAAGTAGTTTGTCCATATGTTAAATTGTTTAGTATTGTCTTTCTTATTAATAGAAATGGAGACACATGATGATGTCGTGATGAGTGGAAACGAAAGTAACGCCGCTGGCAGATGAGCCCGAAGCCATGGTCGCAGCCGAGGCAGAGGCCGCGCTACCAGCCAGGTGGCTTAGGAGGAGGTCGTGCGAGATCCTAGAGTTGTACTGTTAGAGACCCAGGTGATGGAGCTGACCGAGGAGCTTCGCAGAGAACGAGATGAATTCCGTATAGAACGGGAGGAATTCTATACGGAACGAGAGGAACTTCGTAAGGAGCGGGAGCTAGCGCAGTAGCAGACTCCACCTGTACCATTAGCGACACCCACAGTGATACAGGGAGGAGGACCGATGAGAGCCAATGGTACGCAACTCGTTGTACATGGACTTAGTAAAGCTGAAGCCGTCAGTATTTACAGGCACAGATCAGGCAGGGGAGGTGACGACATTCCTAAAAGAGTGGCCCAGTAAAAGCGTGGCACCAATCATGGAGAGCACGTAGGGGGACTCATGCACTAGCCCCTATGCGGGGAGAATTATAGACAACTATCATCGAAAAGTACCTACCCAGGAATGTTCGTGAAAGGCGGGCTAGGGAGTTCGAGCAGCTTCGCTAGACGGGCACCATGACGGTGTTAGAGTATGAGATTGAGTTCACACGGTTGTCCCATTACCACCCATCCTTGGTGGTGACTGAGACGGAACGAGTGAGGCGATTCATGGAGGGTCTGAGGGACAGATTAGTAGACTGATACACTACACCGAGGATACTACCTTTGTTCAGGTGGTGGATGAGGTGATGCGGAAGGAATCCATGGTACTTATCGATCGGTAAGATGGACCAGCTCGGAAGAGGTTCAAGCGGTACTATTGTTGCTTGGACGATCTTCAGGGACTACGACATTTCCATAGGTGGGCACGATCTGAAAGCGAAGCTGATGCTATTACCAACCTTAGAATTGGATGTGATTCTGGGCATGGATGGGCTATTTGCCCATTATGCGTCGCTCAATTGTAGGACAAAGGTGGTCATATTTTGCAAGCCAAGAATACCACCCTTTACCTTTCAAGGTGATGGGAGAGGGGACTCTATCATTGAGCTGCAGCCGGGGGTGAAGCCTATATCAATTTCCCCATACTGAATGGCACCCGTTAGGTGAGGGAGCTTAAAGTATAGTTGCAGGAATGATTAGACATTGGGTTCATTCGTTCAAGTGTCTCACTCTAGGGGGCGCTAGTGTTGTTCGTGAAAAAGAAAGATGGGTCCATGCGGATGTTCATTGATTACCAACAGCTCAATAAGGTGATGATCAAGAATCGATATCCGCTTCCCTGGATTGATGACTTATTCGATCTATTGTAGGGGGCTCAGTGGTTCTCAGAGATTGATCTGAGGTTAGGGTATCACCAGTTGAGGATCAGGGATCAAGATTTTCAGAAGATTGCTTTCAGGACACGGTATGGACACTATGAGTTCAAAGTTTTCAAAGTTTTAGAGACCCTTGGACAACACCAGCTCTTTGCAAAGTTTTCAAAGTGTGAGTTCTGATTGACTAGTGTGGGATTCCTGGGGCATATTGTATCCTGGGATGGTGTAAAAGTCAACCCTACAAAGATTGGGGTACTTCAAAACCGGGAGAGGCCGACTAGTGTGATCGAGATCCGTAGCTTCTTGGGGTTAGCTGGTTACTAGAGAAAGTTTATGGAAATTTTTTCCTTGATTGTCGCCCCGCTCACGCGCCTAACTCAGAAGAAAGTAAAGTTTATCTGGGAAGACAAATGCGTGGAAAGCTTTCAGAAGCTCAAGGACCGCTTGACTACCGCTCCTGTACTGGCACTACCGTCGGGGTCAGGAGGATTTGCAGTTGATTGAGATGCTTCTGGGGTTGGATTGGGGTGCGTTCTGATGCAGCACGCCAGGGTGATCGCAGTTGAAAACCCATGAGATGAACTACCCAACTCATGATTTGGAGTTGGCAGCCATAGTCTTTGCCTTGAAGCTATGGCGTCACTACTTATATTGGGAGGCATGTGACATATTAACATATCACAAGAGCCTCCAATATTTGCTTTCGCAGAAGGATTTGAACTTGAGACATCGAAGATGGCTTGAGCTGTTAAACGATCATTACTTCACTATTCAGTATCACCCAGGAAAGGCAAATGTAGTAGCGGATACTTTGAGAAGAAAGTTAATGGGTAGCTTAGCCCACTTGGCCATGAGTGGGAGATCCTTGTCCCGAGAGCTGTCGGTGAGCCTGGGTCGAGGGGACTTGTTATCGATGGGTGATTCGGGTGGATTGGTGGCACACATGCGTGTACAGTCCACTTTGGTTGATATGCTACGAACGGCTCAGGGTGAGGATGCCTTCTGTTCCCTAACGAAGGATCTAGTTGTGAGAGGTGATGCAGAGGGTTTCATGGGGGACTCCGAGGGGATTCTCAAATATAGAGACAAGATTGTGGTACCAGACATGGCAGAGGTCCGTAGGCGGGTACTAGAGGTGGCACACTTACACTTTGCATATGGGGGCCACCAAGATGTAGCGAGATCTGATGCAGCACTACTAGTGGAAAGGGATGGAACGGGAGGTGGCAGAGTTCGTATCTAAATGTTTGGTCTGCCAGCAGGTAAAGGCTGTAGACTTGAGACCCGCAGGGTTGTTGTAGAATCTTGAGGTGCCCGAATGGAAATGAGAGAAAATTCCCATGGACTTTGTTACCAGGTTAACGAGGTCAGAGAAAGGAAATGACTCTATATAGGTGGTGATGATCATATCTGAACGAGGCACACAATTCACCGCTCGGTTCTGGCATTCATTTCAAGAGGCTCTGGGTACGCCGGTGTGGTTCAGTATCACTTTTCATCCTCAGATGAATGGACAATCAGAGAGGACCATCCAAACACTTGAGGACATGCTGAGGGCATGCGTGATGGACCTGGAGAGTAGTTGGGAGGGCATTTGCATTTGGTAGAGTTTGCCTACAATAACAGCCACCATAACAATCATGGCATGGCCCCATTTGAGGCTTTGTACGGGCGCAGGTATAGGTTGCCGGTAGATTGGTTTTAAGCTGCTGAGTCCTAGATGCTAGGGTCAGACTTGATTCATGACGCCGTTGAGAAAGTGAAGCTGATCAAGGAACAACTTCTAGCAGCTCAGAGTCGTCAAAAGATGTATGTTGATGGTAAGGCTCACGATGTGGACTTTCAGGAAGGGGATTCGGTTTTCCTAAAGGTGTCCCCTATGAAGGGGGTTGTGCGCTTTGGGAGGAAGGGAAAGTTGAGCCCCACATTCATCGGGCCCTTCCATGTCTTGCGATGCAGAGGAGCGGTTGCTTATGATCGAATTGGCTCTACCACCTAGCATGGATAGGGTGCATCCTATTTTCCATCTATCCATGCTTAAGAGCTATGTTCGAGATGAGTCCCATATTCTAGATGTTGCTACGGTGGAGGTTGATCTAACCATTTTTTATGAGGAGCAGCCTAGAGATCGTAGACAAGCAGGTGAGGAAACTGAGGTCCAAAGAGGTCTCCTTGGTGAAAGTTCGTTGGGAGCACCATTCAGAGCAAGAGGCCACTTGGGAGATCGAGCAGTGTTGGCCCAAGGGTTCCCCTTTAGTTTCGATCTCTATTTTGATGATAACAAATATGTATTTAATATATGTATGAAGTTTTGAGTTTAGGTTGAGGTTACGATACGCACGCAAACTTCGTTCGGAGAAACGCAAAAATCGTCAAAAAAAGGCTCGGATGTAGATTAAGTAGAATTCGAAGATTATCAAATAGATTCAATGTCATACATCCCTAGGATCTCATCCCAAGCCTGTTTGTAAAGTTATCCAAGTCAAAACTTGGTAACAAAACCTATAAAAAAGCGTGTAACAAAACAAATGTAGAAAATAGCCTCTGCCCTGGTTCGATCGACCGAACAAGGTAGAAAAATGGCAGTATCTACTTTGGTCAACTGGTCGGTCGATCGAACAAAGCTAGAAACTGGCAATGGAAAATTCGGTCGACCGAACAACGGAGGAAATGAGCAGTGGCCAATTCGGTCGACCATTCGGTCTAATGAATATGATTGTAAAATGCCTATAAACTAGCGGTCGCTGGGCAGTCGATCGGTCGGTTGACCGACGATCGATCGGCAAGCGACCTGTTGGCGTCCAACAGGCAGAAAAATGCCCTTTGTGCTCGCTTGCTCCATCGATTGGTTCATCCTCTTCAAGAGATCTTCTTGTCTCAACTCCAGCAACAATTCGAGCTCATCATCTTAAAGAGTTGGAGACTTGGAAGGCTTTGGAAGGAGCTCACACTCTTGGTTTTCGTTTTAGCTCTTTCTTGTCATTCTTCTTTGTTTTTAACTTTTAATTTTCACTATTAGCTTGGTAGGTGTGCTAGGGTAAACACTTAGGGTTTCCTTCATAGATTGTGTTTTGCCTAGGTGAATAGGTTTGAATAGTTCTCAAAGGGTTGAGAACCGAATCCTCGGTTGTATTCAAAGAGATACACAAAGTCTATAAAGGATTTGGTTAGAAATCCTTGGTGTGGAGCCATGGTAGTAGAGTAGGTGGTTGGTCGAACCACTATAATCTCTTGTGTTTGCATTGCCTTGTTTGATTGCTTATAACTTTCATACTTGCTAACGAATATCATTTAGTCGCACTTAGTTTTGGTTGAAGTTGGAATTGATTTAAAATAAATTGAAGTTGAAGTAAAAAAGTCACCCAACACTATTCACCCCCCCTTCTAGTGTGGGTTGATGCCGAAGTACCCGTACATTTTTTATGCCGAAGTGAGCTTCTTTTCTTCATCCCAAAATTCAAGGATGAATTTTCTTTAAGGAGGAGAAAATTGTAATGCCCAAAATCCTAATAATAATATTTTATCCTTAAGTAGGGGACCGTGGGAACGAGTTAGCGCGTATCGGCTTAGAGCTGCGGGATTGAATCCGGGTAAGCATTAAATATAGAAAAAATAATAGAAAAATTATATTTACCTTATTTTTGTAATTTAGCATACTAATATGATAGAGGGTCTCGAGACGAATCTATAGGATCAAGCGGAACTCGAATCGGAGTTACAACGAATTTGGGCCAACCAAGGCCCATAAAATACCCCTTGGGGCGCACGGCTACAAGTTTAGCCGCACGCCACCAGAGAGAGAGAGAGAGTGAGAGAAGGGGCGACACCAAGGAGGAGGAGCCGCCGGAGCCAGAATTCTGCGAGTTCGTCGGTGCTGATTGGAGGAGGATCCCTAGCGTCTTCTTTCTTTTCATTTTCTCCAAAGAGGTGAGAGGATTAGCGTTCTTTTCCCACTTCTCATCAGCCATGCCACCGCTCCTATGTCATAGGGTTTCTTCGATTTTTGGTTTGATTTTGTCATATCGGATTGTGTACTCGGATTAAGGGTTTTCTCGTCGTCGTTGTGATTTCATCGGATCAATTTTTGGGCCATTTGGCCACCCTTACCATTGCTGCGCCACCCCTCTTTTCTTCAAATTCTTGATGAATTCTTGTGTGTTTCTTGGTGGTTGTTGAAGCATCTTGATGCTTGTTTGATATCTTGAGGGAAGAAGATGTTTTGGGGGAGTTTTAGGGCATGCCACCCCACCCTTTAGGGTTCTTTAGGAACCCTAGGGTGGCCGGCCATTGCAAGGTTGGATTTTGGGGTTCTAAATATATTTCCACACCTAGGGGTTTTACTTTAGGGTATGTTGAATTAATTCCAAAGGGTATAAACACTGTTGGAACCTATACTTAGGAATTAAGGACCCTAGGGACACCTAGAAACATTAGGACCCAAATTTGACATTCGAAAGGGCTGACCCTATGGACACCCAAGGGGGCTGAACCCTCCTTACCCTTAGGTCTCTCGACTGAGGTAGGTAGGCCTGCCCTAGAGTACTCGGCTAGGGTCACCAAGGCGGGTTAAAAATGCGTAGGATTATTAGGTGGTGATACCCTATTTTAGGGCTATATGTGAAAGCGAAATGGCGACACTAGAGGGGGGGTGAATAGTGTGTTTACTAAATTACTTAGCCTAAATTCAGATTTTAATTGTTTCTTGATTAGATTAGGCAAGATGCAATTTGCCGACTAATTACAGAAGCTATAATAACACAATTAAGCACAAATAATTAAAAACAATGCAAACACAAGATTTATAGTGATTTGGCCCCAATGCCTACTCCACTACCTAAGCACTCCGCTTAGGATTTTCATACTTAGATTTACTAGATCAATGTGTTTCCCTTACAACGAGTACTTTGACCCAAAGAGTCTCACTCTCAACCCAAGGCACTTCCACACCCGAAAGTCTTCGCCTTTTTACCGAGAGCACGAGCACTCTTCCACCTCAACCCTAAGGGACAACTCGACTAATCCTAGTAACGCTACGTTTACACAAGTGGCTTTACACCTTTTCACCAAGGTAACCACTTTCTACAACAAGACCTAACAATCCTAGGTCTTTACACGCACAAATCCAAATAACACAATAATCAAATAACAGTTAAAAATACAAGTAAAAAGAGCTTAAAATGAAACCAAAATTATCTACTCTTTTCCAAGCCTTGTAGCTTCCAACTCGCCAGTGAATGTGCTTTAAGTCGAAGCCGAGTTGAGGAGCAGTTGACGCTTGAAGAATAACTTGACGGAGAAGCAGAGCGCAAGCACTTTAAATCTTTTTGGAAGGCTCTAAATCTTCCTTTAGAATACTCAATCAACTCTGTAAGAATCAAGGAAGAGAGTTAAAAATGAGTAGATGAGGTATATTTATAACCTCACCAAGAAACGACAGCTCAACGGATCGAAAACTATCCATTGCAGGCCACCGGTCGATTGGTCGGTTGACCAACTGATCGACCGCTCACATCGACCACCCCTTTTTCTCTCTGGTCGATCGACCAACAGGTCGACCGCCCAGATGCAAGATCTTTCGATCCCGCATTCGGTCAACCAATCGGTCGATCGACGCAATCTACGTGTTTGGCTATCCATAGGTCGGTCGACCGACAGAGCCACTGCCCATTTTGGGCTTTGACGGTCAACCACCCTATCAACCGAATTAGCTTTGCTGCTTTTTAGCTTAATTCGGTTGACCGAACCTAAGCTAAATTTTATTTCTTCAGCCAATTTTCTTCCGCGCTTTGTTTCTGGGTTCGGCTTTCAACGACCATCAACATGGAGAGCTTTTATGTGATCTTTGAGCCCGTCCAATACGTCTTTGTTGCATGCATCGCTTTTCGAGAAGTTTTCACGACGAACCCGAGCGCGACGATCAATGTCCTTCCGGTTTTCCGATTTCTTTCGATTTATCCGATCTAGGACATCGAACGCTAATTGATATGGAACCTGAAAGATATTCTCAATGAAATATTAGTTCCATGTTTGTTGTCATCAAAACCGAGATTAAGAGATTAAGACCAAAGTTGAAAACGTAAAGCCAACAATCTCCCCCTTTTTGATGATGACAAACATCCTTAAGAAAATATATCATTAAAGCAAAGAGGATATCAACTAAGGGATTTCTCCCCCTATCAACATGCATATTTATGGAAATATACTCCCCCTATCTATATGCATGAATTTCCTATATTTTCCTCCCCTTTACCTATAATTTTCTCCTCAATTTTCCTATAATTTTCTCCCCCTTTTTCCTATACATTTCTCCCCCTTTTGACATCAATCAAAAAGGGCAAGAAAGATCAATCTAGTAAAATGGATGAAGAACAAATAATTTTTCATGAAGTTGAGACTCTAAAGATTATTTTGAATAAAACATGAAATTCTCAACCAAAGGGATGGAAAACAAATATTTGATATGAAACTTAAATCATACATGATATGTTCAAAACTAAATATTTGAATTCAAAACAAAATCATGTATGTACTCAATTATGAAGGTACTCATATCTTTTTCATGATAATTTTAGATTTCATTCAAACTTTCAAAATACAAAGATATTGTCACACCCCGACTGAGGGTAGTGTGACCGGCCAGGGCCCACATCCTGCCCTGTAGCCTACTGTCTACACTAACATTAAGAAACAAAAACATATCGACTGAAGAAACTTAACATACTTTATAAAAAGTTTGCGAGTCACAATGTATAAGTTTTTCAAAACAAGAAGAAACATCAACGTCAAATCCAAATGGTAAATATCAAGTTTTACAATTCTTTTTAATTACAACCGTCACTGCATAAATAAAACCAACATAACTAGGACTAGTCTAAGACTCATGGATGCCGCTACAAGATATGGCACCGCCTATGCTCTCCAACTGCACGATGTCGACACCAAGCTACTGCTCATGCTCTGCAAAAATAGAAATAAATTATGAGTCCACTTGGGACTCAGTGAGTGGCTCAATTGAACCTCCACTTAAGCCTCAGTCATAGATATGTATATATTATATATTACAAGGCAATAAAGGGATATACAAGGAGGTAAGGTGTGTTTCAAATGCAACTACCGACCCGCAACGAATCCATGAGTATCCATTGTACATGATAACCTGCCACCTTGGCTTCACATGCCTCTGGCATCTGGCCCTTGGGCCTACTCATAGCAATATATATCCCGGCTACAGCCGTCCCTACCATATCAGGTAGTATCATACTAGCCATCGGCCACATCATCTCAAGATGCAAGCAAATAATCCCGGGCCGTCGACTAGGATGACCACTAGTCTCTGGACATCTTTTGAGGTAAGGATAGCTAGTCCCACCCAACTGGGGTCTGGGACCTAGTGGGCTCGCTGGTGCACCTCTAGACCCAACTGGTCAAGCTGAGCATTGGTCATTTCCGACCTCCTCGCTCCTCGACAGACCATCTCAAGCACATTACACATTCAATATCCTAGGGTTTCCATATATATATATATATATATATATATATATATATATATATATATATATATATATATATATATATATATATATACGTCGGGTCTTTGCCCGTATCTAGCCATGTCCGGCTACCGGGACAACAATTCATGCTGCCCCTTTTAGTATCTGTGCACCTACAATCTCTATGTTTTCAAAAATATACAAGCAGTCATAGAAGTGTTGTCTTCTCATATCTAAGTTTCCATAAATGTGCTATGAACATCTAGTGACACCTTACATGTTAACTAGCCTTCTACACTGTCTTAGGTGAGAATTTCCATGAGTAAACCTTGGAATACCATCCAAGAACATTTAGGGCAGCATACATAATTTAAAAAAAATTGCTCAAATATTACATCATTCATCATATATAACCATAATGCACATACCTAACAATTCTTATACTACCTTAGGAATATTAGCACAATAAGGAGCAACTATCTAGCATGGCAAGGTAGTAATAAATTTAAATAACATGTATGAATAATAAAACATGGTAACAGTGTCAACATCCAAGTTTAAGGATCAAATGCTAAGTATGGTTACAATCTAGCATTTCTACAATTCAAATCAATTAAGCTACTTGGTAAGTTTGATATTCTTCCTAACTATTGTCATATCCCTAAGATCATGAAATTTCCATCTAAGGCAACTCTCTCCTCCTTTCCCTAACCTTGGTTGAACCATGAGCAAGGGAAACCTTGCTCGACCAAGGTCCTTGGGTAGGGAAAGATGGAAGAGACTTTAGCTATACCTTGTCTCTTCAATTCCACACACTTCTTAAATACCAATGATCAACTTACCCTTCCCCTCACCCTTGGCCGAACCCTCTCCATGAATCTTAGGATTCATTCGGCCACGTAGTTTACTAGGATTAGTTGAGTTGTCCCTTAGGTTGTGGTGGAAGAGTGCTCTCAGTAAGAAGGCGGAGACTTCCGGGTGTGGAAGTGCCTTAGGTTGAGAGCGAGACTCTTCTAGTCAAATTCTTCATTGTAAGGGAAACAAAATTAATCTAGTTAAACTAGTTTAGATTTCCTAAGCGGGGTGCTTAGGTAGTGGAGAAGGCATTTGGGCCGAAGCACTATAAACAATTGTGTTAGCATTGTTCTCTTTGTGTTTTCATTGTTTATCTTCATTACTCGCTTCCGCATTTAGTCGTCGAATTATAAATTGCCTAAGTAGTTTAAGAAAATAATTAAAATCAGATTTAGGCTAATTATTTAGTTAACACACTATTCAACCCCCCCTCTATTGTGGCCATTTCACTCAACACGTATGCCCCAAAGAGACGGTTTGAAAGAGCTAGTGCCGATGGAGGGAGTGCGTGCCCCAAAGCGATGACACTGAACTGGGAGATAGTTCGGAGGCCATACCGCCTACCTACCTTACGTGGCTATGAGAGACCAACGAGTCCAGTGATCAGTTGTAAGACCCAGGAAAAATTTCATAATATAAAAATCTATTTTGGTGCAGCGCGCCGGACCCGGGTATAGTCGAGTCGAGCCTCAGGATCGCCTCGAGTAATAGGTATGACTCGACAAATGATGTATGCAATTAAATTGGGCAAATGACTCGTTCCTTTTATGCATTTATACTTTAATCGAGTTTAAATCGACTCGTGTTGCGGGTAGAGTCAGAACCCAAGTCGAGCTCGGGCTTAGTAGAGTCATGAGTAAGAGTCAAAGGCCAATATGGAAGGTTAGATGAGGGATTAAAGTCCATCATCCATGCTGTCGTGCTACTCATCTTGGAGTCGCACAAGGCAGCGCATAGGGAGAGAGGGAGAGGGAGCAAGGAAAGGAGATTTTGGTCGATCCAGGATTTTGTGCCGTCACCGGAAGATTTGAGGTCGTCATCATCCGATCCTTCATCTTCCTTAAGCAAGGTGAGTGGTTAGATTTGAAGAATTGGGGGAGGCGAGTAGCCGAACCCCTAGAAGTGTTAGGATGTGTTTTCTCGCGAGTTTCCGACGGATCTTGGTTTCGGAGTTGGGTATTCATTATTTTGTATCAATTCTTGTCGAATCTTTTTGTTTTCCTCGTCGTTTTCTCGAGTTCTAGGGCTGCCGAATCATGGGAAAATAGGGAAGGTCATGCCAAAAATTTTCCCAATTCCCTTGACGGAAGTAGAGCCCTCGGATGATCTCAAGTTCATGAATAGTGTGTTCTCAATCATCGATTTCACGTGTTAAGAAACTAGTCTCCCCTAAAACTCATAGGGTTGGCAGAGTGAACCCTAAAACTTCATGAGAAGGGTTCGGCCAAGCATAGGGGGAGGGGCAAACTAGTCAATATGCAATTAAGATATAGCGTAGATAATGAATTAGGGTCGGGGATAAATCCTCCTCTTCCTTTCCTACCCTAATTGGCATGGCCAAGCAAGGTTCACCTTGCTCAAGGTTCGGCCAAGCCTAGGGGAGGGAGAGGGTAATTTCTATAGTTAGAGTGCTAAATCAATATAGGCTTGATAATACTTAGGCAAGATTCTAACTATAGCAAGTTAATTTATTGAATCATGTAATTGTAGGAATGATAGCGTAGTAACTATCCTTAGCACATTCCTCTTAAATTTTGAAATGATGTAATATTTTTACCATGCTTAGTATTCCATGCGTTGTTGAATTTATTGTTATATTACCATGCTAGATAAATTGTTCTCATTGAAATTAATTCTAAATGCCGTGTACCGATGGTTATTGATGAATCTCGTTGTTATATATAGTAGTTGATGTAAATCATACTTGCTTTTCTTTAAATTAAACATGCTGTACTGAAATGTTCATGGGTGGAATTACAAGGTCGGTGCATAGAATTCCTCACCCAAGGTAGCGTATAATGCTAGATAACATGTAGGACGACACAAGATGCTTTGTATATATGGAAACCTAGCTAGGAAATGACACAACTTCTAGTATTCAATTTTTTTGACACCTATAACTATTAGGTGTACACGTTTTTGGAAGGGCAACATTATTTTGTTGACCTTGCAGACCGGATTAGGGCCGGATACGGGCAATGGACCAAAGTGTATATAAGGAAACCCTAGGACATTTGAATGTGTGATGTGCTTGAGATGGTCCGCCGAGAAGCGTGGAGGTCGAAAATAACCAATGCTTAGCTCGGCCAGTGATTGGGTCTTGTGATGCACTAGCGGGCCCGCTAGGTGTCAGACCCCCGTTGGGTGGGACTAGCTATCACTACCCCATACGGTGTTCAGAGACTAGTGGACCATCCTAGTTGATGGCCCGGGATTTCTTGTTTACATGTTGATATGATGCGGCCGAACAGCCAGTGAGATTCTACATTGTATGGTAGGGCTGGTTTCAGCCGGGATTCTTATACTATAAGTAGGCCTTAAGGGCCGGATGCCAGGTGGCAAGGCTAGGCCGATATGGCAAGTTTCTCCTATATGGTCTATACATAACGACCCACGGGGTCGATAGTCACACTAAAAAATATCTTACCTCCCTGATTATATTCCATGCTGCTTTGTTACACATGACTAATTGTGGATTATGTGGAGGTTCGAAAGAACTGCTCACTGAGTCCCAAGTGGACTCACAGTTGTTTCCTTTGTTTTTGCATAGTATGAGCAGTGATTGCGGCTTGTCGGCATGGTGCAGCTAGAGGGCAGGTGGTGGTGTTGTATCCCGTTAGTGGCGTCCTTGAGTCATAGTCCTTGAGGCAGTAGTTGTTTTCTTTTCTGCATTGACTGTTGTGTTTTGAAAAGTTTATAAAACTTTGATACATGAGATGTTCTATTTGTTACGATGTTGGTTTCCTTCTTTGGTTGGAAAACATATAATTGTGAGTTTCGGAAACTTTAAATAAAAATTGTGTTGCGGTTTCCTTTCTCGATATGTTCTATTTTATTGTCAGTCAGTGCAGACAGTAGTCTACAGGGCAGGATGTAGGCCCTGGCCGGTCACACTACGCTCAGTTGGGGTGTGACAAAGTTGGTATCAAAGCACTTGGTTAGGTCTTGACTATGACTAAGTGTTGGGTACCGTATGATACATATGCTAGCGTGTCGACATACAGTATAGTTATGCTACGAGATCGGGCAACCACGACTACACTCATCGTACCATGTGGTTAGTAATTTAAATTACAATTGAATGAATTGTTTATGTTAGCATGATAATTGTTTCCTTTTTCTCTCTATGATAGTGTGATGGAGACTCACAATGCTGCATTAAGCGGTAGTGACAGTAAATTTGGTGATAAAACATACAGCCAAGAGGTTGGACCCAAGCGAGGGTCGAGTCGGGGCGCGTAGACGCGTACCCCGGTTGTCGTCATAAAATATTCTTTATGTACTTGTGTGTACTGTGCATGGATATTGCTTGTGTTTGTGCTTGTGGAAGGGTGATGGCCGGGCCGAGAAGCATATCGACTTAGCAAGTTGGTCCCGACTTGGCGAGTGGATTTTGGGTCTTGATACTACGTCAGTGAACCACACTAACGTTAGACCCGAGGGGGGGGGGACACGCTGACAATAGACCTGAGTGAATTTGGTTGGGTGGGCTATTCCCAACCAGAGACGGCCCGGGTAGAAGGCTCGCTAGATAGATTCTAGCGACCGACTGGTATGATTGTTAGGTTTGGGCCGGTTTGGGTCGTTTGAATGTATTGTTTTCTGTTGGGCCGGCATGGGCCGAGTGATTTTGGCATTCATGAGCATGAGATGTATTAATGAGTGTTCGCGATAAGCGGGCACAGGACTTTGAGATGTTGCGCAAGTCTGGTGGCATGTCAGTGTTAGGTGGCGTCTCTCAGAAGGTTGAGGTGCTGCAATGTGGCAACAGTAGTCGGAGGCACTGGGGGGAGCTGTCTTGCCCACACGGATGCTTGCTATAAATGCGGTCGAGTCGGGCACTTCAAGAAGGACTATCCGGAGAGAGTTGTCCAGAAGTTCAAGCAGTGAAAACGAAAGGCACCTATGTCAATGGGGTCAGTGGCTCAGAGAGGGCAGATGTAGAACAGGGGGCCGCGAACTAGCCATTCAGAGAGACCGTCTACTTGGGTATTTGTTAGGAATCATGATGGGGCAGAGGCGTCTAAGGCAGTGGTAGCATGTACTATTTTAGTATGTTCATCTACTGCATATGTTTTGTTTGATCCGGGTGCCACGCACTCGTTCGTATTTGCCAATTTTGCTGCTGAGTTGCCAATGGCACCTTCCTTGCTTGATGGGCCATTGGTAGTATCAACGCCTACGGGCGATGCTATCATAGCCAAATCAATTTACCAAGGCTGCGAAGTGCTCATCTGTGGCCATGTACTGAGTGCAGATTTGACACTCCTACCCACACTTGATATTGATGTCATTCTTGGCATGGATTGGTTGGTAGAGCATTTTGCATTGCTGTATTGTAGGGCTAAGACAGTTATGTTTAGCAAGCATGGGCTGCCGTAGTTCACCTTCCAAGGAAAGGGAGGGAGCAAGCCGATTTGGGTCATCTCAGACCTAAAGGCTCGTAAGCTACTTCAGGGCGGCTGCCAATCCTTCCTGGCCGAGGATAGACAATCTATTTGACCAGCTGCAAGGGGCACAATGGTTTTCGAAGATAGACTTAAAGTCCGGATACCATCAATTGAGAATCCAGGACTGCAATGTGCCTAAGATGGCCTATAGGACTCGCTATGGTCACTACGAGTTCCTAGTGATGTCCTTTGGACTAACCGATGCACCTGCCGCCTTCGTGGACCTAATGAACAGGGTATTTAAGGAGTACCTGGACAGCTTTGTGATCGTCTTCATTGACGACATCCTGGTCTACACCAAGTGTGAGGAGGAACACTCCAAGCACCTGAGAATGGTCCTAGAACACCGCTTGTTTGCAAAATTTTCTAAGTGTGAATTCTGGTTGGAAAGTGTAGGGTTCTTGGGCCATGTAGTGTCCAATGAAGGGATAAGGGTAGATCCTGCAAATGTGGAAGTGGTGCACAGCTGGAGGCGGCCGACTAGCGTGATTGAGATTCGCAATTTTCTTGGTTTGGTCGGGTACTATCGAAAGTTGTGGAGAACTTCTCCAGAATTGCAGCCCCTTTGACTCGGTTGACCCAGAAAAGGTCAGGTTCATTTGGGACGACAAATGCGAGGCGAGCTTTCAGAAGCTCAAAAAATGTTTGACATCTGCACCTGTGTTGGATGTACCTTCCGGCTCAGGAGGGTTTGTAGTCTTTTGTGATGCCTCTCGGGTTGGCCTGGGCTGCGTTCTGATGCAGTTTGGCAGAGTTATAGCTTATGTGTCCCGCCAGCTGAACGTTCATGTAAAGAACTATCCGACGCACGACCTAGAGCTAGCAGTAGTGGTCTATGCACTGAAGCTTTGGCGGCACTACCTGTATTGGGAGTCTTGCGAGATCTATACGGATCACAAGAGCCTCCAATACTTGCTTACCCAAAAGGAGCTGAACCTCAGGTAGAGGAGGTGGCTGAAGCTCCTAAAGGATTATGACTGCACCATTATGTACCATCCTGGGAAAGCAAATGTGGTAGCAGATGCTCTGAGCAGAAAATCCATGGGCAGTTTGGCTCATTTGGAAGTTAAGCGAAGGTCTCTAGATCGAGAGTTGGCATGTGCCTAGATGGGAGTACAACCTTATCAGTGCCAACTTCAGGTGCCTTGGTGGCACACCTGCGGATACAATCCACGCTGGTGGACATGCTGCGTGCCCCGCAGGGAGAGGATGCCTTTTGTGCACTGACCAAGGATCTGGTGCAAAGAGGCGATGCAGAGAACGGATTCAGGTTGGAATCAGAGGGTGTTCTGAGGTTCAAAGACCGAATCATGGTGCCTAATATGGTTGAGGTGCGTAGGCAAGTCCTGGAATTGGGTCATTGTTCAAAGACCGATACGATGCATCCGGGGGCCATCAAGATGTAGTTGGATTTAATGCAACATTACTGGTGGAAGGGTATGAAAAGAGAGGTAGCAGAGTTTGTCTCCAAATGTCTAGTCTCCCAGCAGGTGAAGTCCAAACACCTCAAGCCCGCGGGACTACTGCAAAATCTCGAGGTGCCCGAGTGGAAGTGGGAGAAGATCACCTTGGACCTAGTGACTGGGTTGTCTAAGTCAAAAGGCAGTTTTGACTCCATTTGGGTGGTAGTGGACCGGTTAACCAAGACCGCACACTTTATACCAGTGAAGACTACCTTCTCTACGGAACAGTACGCTCGACTATTCTTGGACAGGATTATGGCCTACCATGGTACCCCGGTGATGATTATATCCGACCACGGTACCCAGTTCACAGCCGAGTTTTAGCAATCCTTCCAGGAAGCCTTGGGTACCCAAGTGTGCTTCAGCACAGCTTCCATCCACAAACTATCGGGCAGTCAGAGAGGACCATCCAAACTTTGGAGGATATGCTGAGAGCATGCATCCTAGATATGGCCGACGGTTGGGAAAAACACCTACCGATGATAGAGTTCGCCTACAACAATAGCTATCACAATAGCATTGGCATGGCTCCTTTTGAGGCCTTGTATGGGCGGCGGTGTAGGTCTCTGGTGTAGGTCTCCAAGCATAGGGGGAGGGGCAAACTAGTCAATATGCAATTAAGATATAGCGTAGACAAGGAATTAGGGTCTGCGATAAATTCTCCTCTTCCTTTCCTACCCTAAGAGGCATGGCTGAGCAAGGTTCACCTTGCTCAAGGTTCTGACAAGCCTAGGGGAGGGAGAGGGTGAGCTTTAGATTGTAATTTCTATAGTTACAGTGCTAAATCAATAGAGGCATGATAATACTTAGGAAGGACTCTAACTATAGCAAGTTATTTTATTGGATCACGTAATTGTAGGAATGATAGCGTAGTAACTATCCTTACCACATTCCTCTTAAATTTGAAATGATGTAATATTTTTACCACGCTTAGTATTCCATGCATTGTTTAATTTATTATTATATTACCATGCTACATAAATTGTTCTTATTGAAATTAATTATAAATGCAGTGTACCAATGGTTATTGATGAATCTCGTTGTTATATATAGTAGTTGATGTAAATCATACTTGCTTTTCTTTAAATTACACATGCTGTCCTGAAATATTCATGTGTGGAATTCCAAGGTCGGTGCATAGAATTCCTCACCCAAGCTAGCGTATAATGCTAGATAACATGTAGGACGTCGCAAGATGCTTTGTATATATGGAAACCTAGCTAGGAAATGACTCAACTTCTAGAACTTCTATTATTCATTTCTTTTGACACCTAGAACTATTAGGTGTACACGTTTTTGGAAGGGCAGCATTAATTTGTTGACCCTGCAGACTAGATTAGGACTGGACACGGGCAATGGCCCGAAGTGTATATAAGGAAACCCTAGGACATTTGACTGTGTGATGTGATTGAGATGGTCCGCCGAGAAGCGTGGAGGTCAGAAATGACCAATGCTTAGCTCGGTCAGTGATTGAGTCTTGAGATGCACTAGCGAGCCCGCTAGGTGTCAGACCCCAGTTGGGTGGGACTAGCTATCCCTACCCCAGACGGTGTCCGGAGACTAGTGGACCATCCTCGTCGATGGCCTGAGATTTCTTATTTACATCTTGATATGATGCGGCCGAACGACCAGTGAGATTCTACTTTGTATGGTAGGCCGGTTGTAGCCGGGATTCTTATACCATAAGTAGGCCTTAAGGGCTGGATGCTAGGTGGCAAGGCTAGGCCGTTATGGCAAGTTTCTCCTATATGGTCTATACAGAATGACCCACAGGGTCGATAGTCCCACTAAAAAGTAACTTACCTCCCTGATTATATTCCATGTTGCTTTATATGTTACGCATGACTAACTGTGAATTATGTGGAGGTTCGAAAGAACCGCTCATTGAGTCCCAAGTGGACCACAGTTGTTTCCTTTGTTTTTGCAGAGCATGAGCAATGATTGCGGCTTGTCGGCATGGTGCAGTTGGAGGGTAGGTGGTGGTGCCGTATCTCGTAGCGGCGTCCTTGAGTCATAGTCCAGTGTCTTATAGTAGTTGTTTCCTTTTCTGCACTGATAGTTGTGTTTTGAAAAGTTTGTAAAACTTTGATACTTGAGATGTTCTATTTGTTACGATGTTGGTTTCGTTCTTTGGTTGGAAAACATATAGTTGTGAATTTTGAAAACTTTTAAATAAAAATTATGTTGCGGTTTCCTTTCTCGATATGTTCTATTTTATTGTCAGTCGGTGTAGATAGTAGGCTACAGGGCAGGATGTAGGCCCTGGCCAGTCACACTATCCTCAGTTGGGGTGTGACATCATTCATGTGGATGTGACGTTGCATTGTGATACTTATCTGTGGTAGATGTTGTTATCATGCGCATGGTAGTTGATAGCATATTATGTTATGTTGTTATTTACTACTTTTATTATGCTTTCTTATTGTTATTGATTGCATGATGATGATGTGGTGGAAACGAGGACTGATCTACTCGCTAAGTCCTAGTTGGACTTACCCCTCATTTTTGTTATTTTTTTCAGCACCTAAGCGATATCAGAGAGGTACCGGGGTGCAGTAGCGCGGCTGGTGGCGGCATGGCAGCGGGTCTCGTGACATGTCGTGGTCGAGGGGGATAGCTAGTCATATTTCTCTTTCTTTGAGTTATTGAGTCTGGTAGACTAGGGTTATTGTTTACGCATTTTTATTACTTTTAGTCATCTTGGTTTGTTTATTAAACTTCTTTAATAACTTGAACACTTTTATTTTACTAAGTCTATGGTTTGGGTTGAAATCAAGTGTCTTTTAATCTCTTTTTAAAGTATATTTATATTGTTCAGGTTATTTACTATGTTATGGTTTAAGTTGGGCTACGCTTCGAGGTACGTGGCGTACCCTAGCCGGTCATACCGGATTTGGGGTGTGACAAGTTGGTATTACCAAAGGTACCTTTGTTGGAAATACCTATGAATAATGCCAACAGTTCCTTTCGTTGGTATTACCAACGGATTACTCCGTTGGTGAAAGCCGTTGGCGATACCAACAGACGTGTATCTATTAGTATAACCAACAAATATAATATCTGATGGTATTCCCAACGAAGGTTATATCCATTGGTATTCCCAACGAATATTATATCCGTTGGTGTTCCCAAGGGATTATAATATCCGTTGGAGTTACCAACATATATAATAATATTTGTTGGTAATACTTAGCATGGTCAACACCAACGTATTTACCAACAGACAATCCGTTGGTAATAGATTACCAACAGATTTCTGAGCATTTCCAATGGGTTTAGTCCGTTTGTGATACCCTATTTTTTTATAGTGTACTCTGGTTGATCACGTGACCCTGGATTTAAGGTTTCACATTTATGCTTGAATTCGGTTATGATCGGGGTAGCTATCAAATGGCCCGGGCGGGAAGCTCGTTGGGCGGGTCCTAGTGATCGAATTGTGGGTTGCTTAAGTGCAACATGATGATATGGCCGGTAAAGGCCGATATGGTCAGTTGTACGAGGATGCACGAGTTGGGTAATTATTAATCATAAGAATTATCACGATGATTTAATATTATGAGCACATATATAGATGAAAAATATTTGTGTTTATCAAATGCATTGGCCGGGCAAGGTATTGGTTCAAGCCACTCACTAAGTTTCTTTGAAACTCACTCCTATTTTTGTTGTCGTTTTGCATATCCTGACTAATAGAGGTATGGTCGTAGCCATGTAGCGGATGGGCATGCAGGCTCCGGCAGTGGATCTCGGGACTTGTCAAATCGTAGTCGAGTCGTAGGAGCTATGTGTAGATATGAGTATGTCTTGATTATAGAGAAGGGTTGTAATCATATTTTACTTTCAGTTGAAACATTCATTGTCATTTTCATTGTGTTGAGTGAATAACCACACTAGAAGGGGGGGTTGAATAGTATTGGGTTAATTTTAACTTCAATTCAATTCCTTTTAAATTAATTTCAACTTCAACCAAAACTAAGTTCAACTAAATGATATTCGTTAGCAAGTATGGAAAGCAATTGTAAGCAATCAAACAAAGCAATGCAAACACTAGAGATTATAGTGGTTTGGCCAACACCGCCTACTCCACTACCTTGGCTCCCCACCAAGGACTTCTAACCAACTCCTTTATAGATAAAGTATTTCCCTTTGAATACAACCGAGGACTCGCTTCCACCCAATGGGCGTTTTTCTGCACGTTGGGGACGCCCGATCGCTTGCCTGTCGATCGTCGGTCCACTGACTGATCGACCGCCCAAGCGACCGTGGCATTCTGCCACTTTTGGGCACACTTCGGTCGACCGACTAGTCGACCGAATTGGATTCTGTCAATTTTTCACCACATTCGGTCGACCGAATTGGCTACTACCATTTTTTGGCTTCATTCGATCGGTCGACCAGTCGACCGAACCTCGGCTGAGACAGTTTCTTCGAGTTTTCTTCTTGCGCACTTCGCTTCCAAGTTCCATTACCAAGTATTGACTTGGATAATATTACAATTAGACTTGGGATATATACCTAGAGACATATTACTTGAATTCTATTTCTAACTCTAGATTTTCTACTCGATCTATGACGGAGCCATTTTTGTTGATTCTTGTTTTTCTCCGAATGAACTTCACACGCATATTGTAACCTCAATCTGAGATCAAACACTTGATAAACTCATTAGAATAAGTTTGTTATAATCAAAATTAAGATGATGACCATCGTTGAAAACCTTAGGCCAACAATCTCCCCCATTTTGATGATGACAAACTTCTCAATAAATGCATTAAGAAATATATCAACAAGCATAGCATTTCATCAAGTGAATGTATAATGCTCCCCCTATCAACATGCATATATAGAATAAACTCCCCCTAACTATATGCATGTCCATGTCTAGATTTTTCTCCCCCTTTTGACATCAATCAAAAAGGCCTAAGTTAAGAACTTGTCGACTTCCCTTAAATTACACAATGATAAGATTTAAGCATACATGTCATCAAGGATGCTTTGAAATAATAAACACAAGTTTCAAGATATATCAAGACGGTTATACATAATCGATTATGGGATATCCAAAATGCATTTACTCAATAAAGACTAAGTTTCCAATTTTTGATAAAGATGTATCCAAAATCAGGTAAAATCGAATTCTCAATGAAACATTTTGTAACTTTTTCAACGAAAACTAAATTTTTCAAGCAAACCGTGAAAACAAGAATTTTTCAAAAATTAATTTTCTGCATTTTTTAATAAATCGCTGAAATTTCAGATTTTACTTTTTATCGAAAAATACTCATTTTTCATAATCATTTCTACTTTTGATCAAACTTGTCTATTACAAAGTTTGAGTTACTAGAAATATTCTCAAAGATTACTCAAATGACTTAGCACAATTTTGATCAAGAATTCACATGGTATATAAAAAAATTGTTTACAAGTCATTTTCCTAAATGCTCATGATTTTCATATAGACACAATCAAGTACTTCATCATGAGCAAGGTGCAAGAGTTTCTATATGCTTTATGAGGTATCATACTACATGGTGCAAAGGTGAGACTACTACCTTATAGAATTTTCAAGTATTTAGCATGCGTGGTCTAAAAACATTTGCATCCTAATCAATGCTTAACTTGCAAGTAATTGAAACATAAAAGGGACAATAGACATTTTCTTACTTAGCAAGTTCACAAACTAGATAGCAAATGAAAATCAAGTTTATTTCTCAAAAGTCAAGTTTTGCTAACTAGTGGAGATTCATTTTTCAAAATACAACCAAAATTGAAATCAAAATGAATCAAGGAGATCTCAAGAAGTGATAAACATTTTAAAATCAAGATCTGAAACCCTTAGGTTGAAAACCAATACGGCCACAATTAGCCAAGGTTTTAAAACCAAAGGTTGCATAGACCCATTGTAGGTCACAAATGGCCTCCGAGCAGACCAAAAATAAAATGAAAAATTGAAATCCAAAAACATGATGTCACAAGAATGTTAATCAAGGGTGAACACATGGACAATCAAGTATCAAGTGAGTACTAAATAAAGTATATACACTAATTATCAAACTCCAATAGTGATGCAAGCAAGAGTAGAGTTAGGAGTTGATACCGATCACATTAGTCAAGAAGTTGCAACAATCTTAATTCCTCTTTGTTTACTTTCCAAGCAACCTGAAGCCGTCAATGTGTCTACATTTAAGTGTAGTGTCTCCCCCTACATTTAAGCATGAAGACTTTGGTACCCAAATTTCTTTGGGTCCTTGGGGTTATAAGATTTTGGGACCGAAAGTGATTTAGCATTGGGATTCCTTTTTAATACACAATCCCTAACGATATGTCCACACATGCCACAACAAAAACAATGACCTTCAAATTTAATAGAAGCATGATGATGGACATGAATGTGTAGATGAGCATGAGAAGATACTTTAGAAAATTTTACATAAGAGGCAAGGGCATACATATTTTTTATTTTATCATTTAATGAAAGTAACTCATTTATTAATGATAACATAACAACATTCAAATTTTCAATTTGTAAGCGTAATGAGGCATTTTCTATTTTCAATGAGTCATTCAAATTTTGTAGATCTATATTTTTCTTTTTTAAGGAATTTTTATCGTTTTCTAGAAGTTCAACCTTCATTCTTGACTCATTACAAGAAAGCAAAAGATCATCATTTTCTTGTTCTAGCATTTTATTTTCCTTTTTAAGTTCCTTGAATCTTTTTCTAACACTACTAAATTCTTCATACATATGCTCAATTTCATTTTCAAATTCTACTTGTGTAAAGATATTACCACCTATAGTAATAGTGGGTACCTCATTATCCTTCGTCATGAAACAAAGGTTTGCATTCTCCCTTGAGCTTTCTTCCCCACTTGAAGGTGGTGATGACTCGCTTACATCCCAAGTAGCCATTAGTGCTTTCTTCTTCATCCTTCTTCTTTTATCTTTCTTTGAGGATGATGTGGAGGTGAGCTTGGTCTTAGGACAATCGCTCTCCAAGTGTCCGGGCTTGTTGCATTGGAAGCACATGATTCTATTTTGCCCTTCTTCTTCTTGAGAGGCTTTCCCATTAGCTCCATCAACATCCATCCGAGATGAATCATATCTTCGTGGTACTCGGATCCTTCATTCTCTGATGGTTATGATGATGATGATGATGATGATGATGATGTCCTATCACCAAATGATGCTTTTAAGGCAATATTCTTGCCTTTGGGGGCATCTTCCTCCTTTTTTGACTTCATATGGATCTCATCAGTCATGAGGGATCCAATGAGTTCGGTGATCTTCATGGTGCCAAGATTCTTGGCCTCCATGATTGCAACCACCTTTGGCTCCCATGCTTTGGGAAGTGATCGAAGAAGATTCCTCACTTTTTCTTCTTCTTGTATGACCCTTCCAAGGTTAGTTAAAGCATTTGAAATGGGCATACATTTGATCTATGTTCTCATGAGTATGCATTTTAAAGAGTTCATAGTCATGCATAAGCAAATTTATTTTGGACTCTTTAACTTGGGAAGTTCCCTCATGGGTAATTTCTAAAACTTGCCAAATATCAAAAACAGATTTACAACATGATATTCTATTGAACTCATTTATAAATAAACCACAATGTAATGCATTCACTGCTTTGGCATTTGAATTAAACAATTTAATCTCTTCTAGAGACCAATCATCCATGCTCTTGGATAGTAGCTCATAATTAACATGAATAGTTCTCCAAGCATCTAATCCTAGGGATTGCCAGAAAATACTCATCCTAGTTTTCCAATAGGCATAATTGTTTCCATCAAAAAGAGGTGGTGCATGAGTTGAAAACCCTTGACCTAGTGTGATACTAGAATCCATAAGGGTAGATTAGATGGTTAAACCTATTCCTACAACCTTGCTCTGATACCAATTGTTGACTGAATACCCACACTAGAAAAGGGGGTTGAATAGTGTTGGGTTAATTTTAACTTCAATTCAATTTCTTTTAAATCAATTTCAACTTCAACTGAAACTAAGTGCAACTAAATGATATTCATTAGCAAGTATGGAAAGCAATTATAAGCAATCAAACAAGGCAATGCAAACACAAGAGATTATAGTGGTTCGGCCAACACCGCCTACTCCACTACCTTGGCTCACCACCAAGGATTTCTAACCAACTCCTTTATAGATAATGTGTTTCCCTTTGAATACAACCGAGGACTCGCTTCTCAACCCTTTGAGAATGCCTCACACCAATTCACCTAGGCAAAACACAATTTTACAAAGAAAACCCTAAGGTGTTTAACCTAGCACACCTAGCAAGATAACAATAGAAATCTAGTTTAATAATAAGAAAAATAACAACAAAGGAGCTAAGAATTAAACCACACAAGTGAGCTCCCTTGCAAAGCTTTCAAAGCCTCCAACTCGTCAAGATGTAGAGATCGAAGTGAAGCCGGAGATGAGGTAGAAAGAATGCTTTCAATAGATGAACGATCATCGAAGCTTGCGCGATGAAATCCACTTGGGAAGGCTCAAGAACACTCTAGGAGATTTTCAATTAATGGTTAAGAGGCTCTTAGAAGGATGGTGAGGGGTATTTATAACCCCTCACTCGGCAGCTCCACCCAACGGGCATTTTTTTGCCCATTGTAGACGCCTGGTCGCTTGTCGATCGATTGTCGATTGACTGACTGAACGACCGCCCAAGCTGCCGTGGCAATCAACCGCTTTTGGGCACGCTTCGGCCGATCGAATTGGCTACTGCCAATTTTTGGTTTCATTCAGTCGACCGAACCTGGGCTGAGACTTCCGGGTTCCGTTACCAACTCTTGACTTGGATAATATTGCAATTAGGCTTGGGATATATACCTAGAGACATTACATGAATTCTATTTCTAACTCTAGATTTTCTACTCGGTCTATGACGGAGCCTTTTTTGTTGATTCTTGTTTTTCTCCAAACGAACTTCCTCCGCATATCGTAACTTCAATCTGAGATCAAACACATGATAAACTCATTAGAATAAGTTTGTTATCATCAAAATCAAGATGATGACCTAGGTGGAAAACCTTAGGCCAACACATTGGTATTCACATGATTGTGGTATTCATTTTGCATTCAGTTTGCATGGGTTGCTAGGCTTCGAAGTAAGGACGCGTACTCCGGCCGGATTTTGGGGCGTGATAGATGTTCTTTAATAATAATATTAAGAATAATGTAAGTTACACAAAAGTAGTTAATGCTATTGTTCAAATCAGATATAAAGAAAAACTGCACCAATTATAATTAAATAATATGATTAAGTTAGAAGACTAAATCTTAAAACTTCAACACGTAAATATATGCATATGAAAAGTTTAATAAAATATCTACAATAATTATAATAACATATATTCTAGATTGGCAAATGTACGTTAATCCATGTTTGAACGGTGATATTAGTCCCTTATGTCATTATGTGTGCATACTTTGCTTCAAAGTCTATCATTTATTGTGTTTATACAAAACTTAGATTTCATAAATTTTAACTGAAAGCCTATAAAACACGTTCTTCGTATTAAAAGCTCGCTTTGCATTAATACAACTATTCTATATTTATATTACCCAAATAGAAGGATAATAAGTCATCGAAAATAGAGATAATCTTTTGACTAAAACACTTGATTAACATGGATGCAAGGAGCTTTTTTCTAAGTCAATTCACTATTTTTTTCTTCTTATCTATGTCACTGATTTCATTTCCAGTAGTAGCGACTAGTGAGATTGCTCCTACATCACCAACAAATTTTGATCAGTTGATTTTACAAATATGTAAGTAATTTGTTCAATTCGTATAAATATTAGTTTTATTCATTATTTATTAAATAAATTGTCTGTATGATATTTATGCATCGTAAATATATTAAATAAGTTGACTACTAAATTTAATATTTATATATCTTATCTCAATAATCATTTTTAAAACATTTAATTGCTCTTTTCTTTAAGTTTCCTATCACAACCGATACATCGATATCGATACTTAATTTGTGAATTGCTATTATAACTTGGTTATTTTTATTTTGATAATGTCTCTATCTTTCAGACAATATGCTCAAAGATATTCACATTGCTGATAGTGGAAGAGCTCAAGACAAGAAGATTGGATTTCTTCCTCCATTGTACATTCCACCTCCACTATATTGTCATGGTCATCTATGTTATCATCATTGATAAATTGACAATTGTATTCAGTTATAAAGTTTGTACGTTCAACACAATAAATAAAACAAATTAATAATAAATTTAAATCATTAGCAAAATACAAATATTTTGATAATCATAATACCTATAACTAATTACTTAATATGTTTGAAAAATTATCAAAAATTGGAGATCCAAACCAATGCAAAATCTTTACATTTTAAAGGAGGAACCATTGAATTCAATGGTGTGTACATTTAAACTGGTTCCATTGAATTAAAGGAGGAACCATTGATTTTGGTTGGATATATAAACTGGTTCAACAATTCCTTCTTGATACTTCTCCCTGACAAAGTAGCAATCAATCGCCAAGTATTTTGTTCTTTCATGGAATACATGATTTGCTTTTATGTGCATAACACTCATGTTATCACAGTATAAAGGCATTGGATTCTTCACCACAATGCTGATTACATTCAACAATCTGGTGACCCAAATTATCTCAGTAGTTGCCCCATATAAAGATCTTAATTCACTTTTTGCACTTGACCTACTAATTGTGCTTTATTTTTTGCATTTCTAGGTAACTATTGCAGCACCAAACTTCACCAAATAACCAGATACTGATATGCGAGTCATTCCATAACTTACCCAATCAGCATCACTATATCCTATCACTGAATAACGATTATCTGTAGGGTAAAAGAGGCCCAAACCAGGTTCCTTTTTCAGATATTTTAATATCCTTATTGCTACCATGAATTGTGTTATTTTAGGCCTTTGAGTGAACTGACTCAAGGTCTGTAAATCGTAAGGTATATCTGGCCTGGTTATTGTGATTTAGAGAAGTTTTCCAATTAGCTTTTTGTATGCACTACAGTCATCAAACAAGGGATCTGATTATGATATTTCATCATCAAACTTACTTCCTGCCTGCATAGGATTGTTCTTTGGTTTGCATTATTTCAATTTCATGTCTAAGTAAATCTAAAATATACTTCCTCTGACTTATATGTATGCCTTTGTCAATTTTTTGCATTTCTAGCCCTAGGAAATACTTTAATTCTGCCATGTCTTTTATTTTGATCTGAGTACCCAAATATTTCATTAGATTACACAGCTCCATTTCATCAGTCCTACTAAGGATGATATCATCCACTTAAACCAACATTATTGCTATTGAATTTTCTTTCCTTTTTACAAATAAACATGCATATGAGGATCACTCTTTTAAACCCTCAATTGGTGTCATCCGATTGGGGGGGGGGGGATCGAAATCGGCTTCACCCTCAACTGCAAGTCAATCTAGAACTCTATCTCTCACCCGGTGGCAGTCCCAAAATCTCATCACGAAATACATCGAAAAACTCACTAACTATACTTATCTGATCTTCCACCTTCCTGGCCACCCCCTTAGCTACGGATACAAAATCCAGGAATGACTAGCAACATCCAATAAGTAACTTTCGGGCTTTAAGGGCTGAAATAGTTTTGAGTGAGTCTCCTCTCCCTTCACCCCGGAAGGAAAAATTACGGTAGCTCAGGCTTACTGAATATGACAGCCTTCGCTCTACAGTCCACCGGTGTATAGTGTGTGGACAATCAATCCATTCCCAGTATCATGTTCAGCACTAGCGACGATAGAAGCCACAATTTTGCTTCCAAAACATGACCAAAAATTGACACTTTGCAATCAGGATAGACTGTCTCAGGTAGGCTCTTTTCCTTCCCCAATCGTGATGGAAACTCAACAGAAACCAAGGAGTGTGTAGTATATTTTACAAATTACATTTATAGTTTATAATGATTAAATATTTCATACAAATTAGAAAGTTTTATTTCTCAAATGACATGGGGAAAGTTGTTCTGAAAATATTTATTAGTTATAATATAAAAATTATATGCATATTTCACAAGTTTACAAAAATAATATTAAGTTCCATCATATGGGTTCATAAATTATTAGTTTACAAAAACTATGCCTTCCTAAACTCAGTCTGATGCGAGATTAACGGTGTCGATTGCCCCTCCAGCTACGCCATGTCCACTAGCTAGTACCTCACTGGTCAAGCTCTGCAAAACAAAAATTAAACAACAGTGAGTCCATGTGGAACTCAGTGAGTGGTTCTATTGGACCTCCATCTAAATCCTAGATACATTAATATATAATATTAAATAAATTCTCAGATAAATTCAGGGATTTAGTACACCACCTAGCCAGTTGGCCAATCTGCATGAAGTGAGAACATTCGGCCATAATGGCCCACATGCATAAGTAATACAAGCCCATAATCGGCCACACAAACATGAGCAATACTCGGCCTCGACCAGCCGCACAAACATGAGCAATACTCGACCTCAACCAGCCGCACAAACATGCAATTACATAATTCAACAAAGTGCAAAGTTTAACTCGATCTGTATAAAGCATATGTCCGGGTCCTTTAGCTCAGATGGCTAGCTAGCTTCTAGTACCCCACCGGGTTGGGAATGGCTCAACCAACCCAAACTCGGGTCTAACGTCAGCGTGGCCCACTGACATGACCCTCCACCATTGGGTCTAGCACCAGCATAGCTCACTGGTGTAACCTCAAGACCCCTCATCGCTTGCTGACTCGGGCAATAGCCGTGTCAGCTAAAGACGCTCCTCAGTCCGACCATCACAAACACAGTACACAATACACAGTGCACACAAGATTTCTCTACTCATCCAAAACTACCCGGGCATGCGCCCGTACCCAGCCCTTTTCCGAGCTCTATCAGTCAGACCTCTAAATATTACCCTTCCTTTATGGGTGTTGGGTGTGACTATCATAACTATAGTACATAGTTCCTTGCCCCTACTTATGATGTCTCTATGTTTGAAATTAAGTGTTTAATTTCTAATGTTCACCATCATCTACTAGTAGGGGTATGTCATGATTTCATGTTCAATATGTCACATATATCTCTAATATTTATCTATCTTTAACACATGATAAATGTAATACACGAGATTTCTAATATAAAAATTTTATTTGGTTTAGCGAGCCGATTCGGGGACTAGCCGGGTTGAGTCATGAGATCACCGTGAGTAGAATATATAATTTAATTTGTTGCATATGTAATTAATGCTTTTATATTTTATAAGTTTAATTTGGTTCGCGGTTTGAGTCGGGGCTCAATTCGAGCTCAGGCTGAGTCGAGTAGAGAGATTAAGTGAGTAATGGTAATAATAATAAATAAAAATATATAAAAAGGGTCCCATCAGCTACCGGAGCATGTGTCGAAAACCGAGTGGCGGGGGTCTTGAGATTTTGTCAGTGGGCCACGCAGATAGTAGACCTGAGTGTTGGGCAGAACTAGCTATCCTTAACCCAGTGGAGATGTTACAAAAACTAGCTGACTATCCTAGTTGACGGACCCGGTGATTGAATTGCTAATTGTGGAATTTATGTAAGAATATAACCTGCTGTGGTTAGTATACATTCTTATATGATTGTGTGGGCCGGTATGGCCGAGTATTATATGGGATGAAGGTCGGGCATGACCGAAACTATTTATGCGTGTTAAGGCCCATAGTGGCCTAGTGATACATATTGTGGAAAGCCATAATTGGCCGGTATATTTACTCGTAGGGTATGACCAATTGGCCGGTTATTGTGATACGATCAGTATAATTTTTATACCCAAGTTTTATTGCTATATATGAAATTATACTGGGCATTTAAGTGGAGGTTTGGAAGAATAACTCACTAAGTTCCTCGTGGACTCATGGTTTTATTTATTTTATTTTGCAGAGCCTCAGTAGTGAGGTATGGCTTGATGGCGTGGTGCGACTGGAGGGCAGGTGGTGTCACAAATCTCGTAGCAGTCAGTTATATAGTTGTAGTCATGTTGAGAGTTTTAGTTCATACACTGAGTCATGTTCTTTGATTATTTGAGTTGAAAAATTTGTTTTCAAACATTTATAAAAGTTTAGTAGACTTCATTTATATTTTCTATGTCAGTTTGGTCGCATATTGTTATTATGTTGATGAGTGCATGTGGAAGGCTTTGGGGTACAAACACCTACCCTAGCCGGTCATGCGACCCTGAGTTGGGGCGTGACAAAGTGGTATCCGAACATGTGGTTAGGTCTTGACTACGACTAGGGTCGGGGTACCGTATGAGGCATAGTTAGCATGTCGACATATGGTATAGTTATGTTACGAGATCAGACGGCTACGTTTGCACCTCAACACGTAATGTGGTTAGTAAATTAAAAAATTTCGAATGAGTTATTTGATATTAATTGTATCTTTTTCTTAAATTCTAGCATGATGGAGACTCACAATGCTGCGTTGAGAGGCGGTGGTAGTAATTCTATGGAGCGTTAGGGCCGAGGCCGAGGCTGGGGATAAGGCCAAGGTCGAGGTCGGGGCCGTGGGGGAGAGCAACAAGAGGAGGTGGCACAAGATCCTATAGTTGCACAACTGCAAGCTCTGGTAGCCCAGTTGACTTCGACGCTCCGCAAGGAGCAAGAGTTGAGGTAGCCACAGCCGGTACCGATGGCACCGATAGTACCAGAGGTGGCCGAACTAGTCCAGCTAGCAGAGAGAGTTCCAAGGGCAGCCACATACACTAACTTTGTTAAACTGAGGTTGCTGGAGTTCACTTGGTTAGATCAACAGGTGGAGTTCACCAATTTCCTTAGCGACTGCAATGAGTTGTGTGAGGAGCTCAGGTGTTCCTCGGAGGTGGCTGCTCGTATGGTCGGGTTACAGCTGAGAGGACCGGCCAAAGAGTGGCTGCATACTTAGAGGGATCGTAGGGGGCCAGGTGCGCCACCCCCTACTTGGGCAAAATTCAAGGCTGCTATTGTGGAGCAGTAGATACCGATGAGTGTCCCCGACCAGCGGGCGAAGGAGTTTGAACTATTGCGTCTGACTGGTGGCATGACGGTGCTCGACTATGAGATGGAGTTTACTCGGCTACCGAAGTACCACCCTATCTTGGTGGCGACAAAGACCTCCAAGGTGAAGAGATTTGTCAAGGGGCTAAGAGTACAGATCAGCAGGCTCATCCATTACACTAAAGACCCCTCTTTCGCTCAGGTGGTGGACGAGGCACTCCGAAAGGAGGCATTGATGACATTCGAGAAACATGACAGGCCCCCAAAGAAGGAGTTCCGGCCTCAAGGATATGGAGGTCGACCCTGGCATTCCGAGGGGACCATTGTGGTTGTAGATCACCAGCCGAATAGGGGGCACAGTAGTAGCAGAGGCCACGAACACCCATGATTAGGGGCGGCTCCGTAGGTAGGGTTAGGGAGTGCGCTACAAAAGACTGAGATGTTGCAGTATAGTCGTTGTGACAGGAGGCACTGGGGGGGGCTTGCTACGGCCGCATGGATGCATGCTTCGAATGTGGGCAGGTTGGACACGTCAAGAAGGATTTTTTGGACAGGGGTGGCCAGAGAACTGAGCATTCCAGAGGGAAAGCACCGATGTTAGTTGGTTCTGTGGCTCAAAAGGGTCAGACGCAGGGTAGAGGACAACAGACCAGTCATTCTGAGAGGCCTTCTGCCAAGGTGTATGCTATGGACCACGATGGCGCCGAGGTGTCCAAGGCAGTAGACTGTCACTTTCAGCAAGCCCGGTTTGCCGCAGTTTACCTTCCAGGGAGATGGAAGGGGGGACCCTATGGGGGTTATTTCAGCTCTAAAGGCTCGCAAAATGCTTATGGGTGGCTGCTAGTCTTTCCTAGCCTTTGTATCTTTGGCAGAGGAGGATAGAGGCACAGCAGGGGATGTCGGGGGAACACTGCTAGTTTGTGAGTTCCCTGACGTATTCCCCAAGGAGTTGTCGGGTTTATCGCCAAGAAGAGAGATATAATTTTGCATCGACTTGGAGTCTGGGCTGAAGCCGATCTCCATTCCACCTTATCGAATGGCATTGACTAAGGTGAGGGAGTTGAAAGCGCAGTTGTAGGAGCTGCTAGACTTGGGTTTTATTCGCCCGAGTGTTTCTTCGTGGGGTGCTCCGGTGCTCTTCATGAAGAAGGACAGGTCCATGCACATGTGCATTGTCTATAGGCAGCTTAACATGGTGACAGTCAAGAATCATTACCCCCTGCCAAGGATTGATGACTTGCTCGACCAAGTCTAGGGGGCGCAGTGGTTCTCAAAGATTGATCTGTGGTCCGGATACCATTAGCTAAGAATCAGAGACTGAGATGTACCCAATACTGTCTTCAGGACTTGATATGGTCACTTGGAGTTCCTAGTGATATCCTTTGGGTTGACTAATGCGCCTGCAGCCTTTATGGATTTGATGAACCGGGTGTTAAAGGAGTACCTGGACACATTTGTGACAGTCTTTATTGACGACATCCTGGTTTACTCCTAGAGTAGGGAGGAGCACTCCGAGCATTTGAGGATGGTCCTAGAGACCCTTCGGTAACATCGGTTGTATGCCAAGTTCTCCAAGTGTGAATTCTGGTTGGAGAGCGTAGGGTTCCTAGACCATATGGTGTCGAAAGAAGGGGTGAGAGTGGACCCCGTGAAGGTGGAGGCCGTATAGAACTAGAGGTGGACAATCACTGTGACCGAGATCCGTAGTTTCCTGGGGTTGGCTGGGTATTACATAAAATTCGGGGAAAATTTCTCTAAGATTATGGCTCCATTTACTCGGTTGACCCAGAAAAGGTCAAGTTTGTTTGGGACGACAAGTGTGAGGAGAGCTTTCAGAAGCTCAAAGATTGCTTGACGACAGCGCTAGTGTTGGTCGTACCCTCAGGTTCGGGAGGGTTTGTGGTTTACTGTGATGCCTCTCGGGTCGGCATGGGCTATGTTCTAATGCAGTATACCAAGGTGATAGCTTATGTGTCTCTTCACTTGAGGTTCATGAGAAGAAATACCTGACGCATGACCTAGAGCTGGCAACATTGGTTTTTGCTTTGAAGCTGTGGCGCCATTACATTTGTACGGCAAGGCCTGTGAGATGTACACTGATCACAAGAGTCTCCAGTATTTGCTTACCCAGAAGGAACTGAACCTAAGGCAGAGATGGTGGCTTGAGCTCCTGAAGGACTATGACTGCACCATCATGTACCATCCCAGAAGGAAAATGTGGTGGCAAATGCTTGAGCGAAAAATCCTTGGGCAGTTTGGCCCACTTGGCGGTCAAGAAGGGACCGCTAGCTCGAGATTTGGCCCTGTGCTTAGATGGCGAGACAATTCTAACCGTATCAGATTCAGAGGCTTTGTTGGCACACCTATGAGTACAGTCCACTCTGGTACATATATTGCAGACCTCGTAGGATCAGGACGCCTTTTGTTCCTTGACTAAGGATCTGCTAGTCAGAAGAGGCGACGTTGATGATGGCTATAGAATTGACTCTGAGGGTGTCTTGAGATTCAGAGATCGGATTGTGGTGCCTGACATGGCGGAGGTTCGTAGACATGTAATAGAGATGGGCCACCGTTCCACTTACACGATGCATCCAAGGGCCACCAAGATGTACCAAGATCTGAGGCAACATTACTAGTGGAAAGGGATGAAAAGAGAGGTATCCGAGTTTGTGTCTAAGTGTTTGTTCTGCCAACAGGTAATGGCCGAACACTTGAAGCCTGCATGGTTGCTTTAGAACTTGGAGGTGCCCGAGTGGAAATGAGAGAAGATCACCATGGACTTTATGATCGGGCTACTAAGGTCTAGAGGGGGCAGCGACTCTATTTGGGTCGTAGTCGATCGGATGACTAAGATCGCACACTTTATACCGATCAAGATGACCTTTTCAGTTGAGCAGTACGCTAGATTGTTTCTAGACCAGATTGTGGCATATAATGGTATTCCTGTTATGATAATCTCGGGTCGGGGTACCCAGTTCACAGCTCAGTTTTGGCATTCTTTCCAGGAGGCCTTGGGTACTCAGGTGCAGTTCAGCACCGCGTTCCATCCGTAGACTGACGGGCAGTCAGAGAGGACAATTGTAACCTTAGAGGATATTATGAGAGCATGTGTTCTAGACTTAGATGGCGGTTGGGAGAAACACCTACCGATGTTTGAGTTTGCATACAATAATAGCTACCATAGTAGCATTGGTATGGCTCCTTTCGAGGCCCTATATGGGTGAAGTTGTAGGTCGCTAGTGGGGTGGTTTGAGGCAAGAGAGTCACTCATGGTGGGTCCTGATCTGGTCGAGGAGGCGGTTGAGAAGTTGAAATTGATCAAGGATAGACTGTTGGTGGCTCAGAGTCGTCAGGAGATGTATGCGGATGAAAAGGCTAGAGAGGTGGAGTTTGCTGAGGGTGATATGGTATTCCTAAGGGGGGAAGCTTGTAATACCCGAGATTTCTAATATAAAAATGTTATTTGGTTCAACGATCCGGTTCGGGGACTAGCCGGGTTGAATCCCGAGATGGCCGTGAGTAGGAGGTATAATTTAATTTGTTGGATATGTATTTAATGCTTTTATATTTTATAAGTTGAATTGAACCTCAAACCGAGTTGGAACGGGGTTTGCGGGATGAGACGGGGCTCAATTCGGGCTCAAGTTGAGTCGAGTAGAGGATTAAGTGAGTAATAATAATAATAATAATAATAATAATAATAATAATAATAATAATAATAATAATAATAATAATAATAATAATAATAATATAAAAAGGGCCCCATCAGAGGGTGAGAGCAGAGAGAGGTGATCAAGGGGGGGGGGGGGAGTTTGTGGTCGTCGCCGAAAGTCGTAACTTCGTCGATCTTCTTTCCCTTCTTTACTTTAAGGCTAACGTGAGTGGTAGAACCTAGGATTTGAGGGAAGGCCCTAACCGACTCATGTGTTGTTGATTCTTGCAGATTGATGTGTGTTTCTTGTCAGATTATTGATTATTCTTGAACCTTGTCGGTTCTTCTTGTGATCTATGGTGCATTTATTTTTACGTGTCGTATTCATGATGTTAGGGTGCCGGCCGAATCAAGGAAAAGGGAAAAGGTCATGCCAAAAATTTCCCTAAATTCCTTGAGACGTAGAAGCTTGTAGATTTGAAATTCTTGTATGCTAATTTAGGATAGAGATTAAGGAGAACTTAATTCTTCATTGAAACACATTTTCCTTCACCCTTAAGGGTTTGGCCGAATAGGGTAAACCCATGTTTAGGGTTTCGGCTGAGTAGGGATCGGGGTTTTAGGTGGAGAAAAATATAATTCCTAAGTCATCTCCATGATAGAGGAACGCTATATGAATAACTAGGATTTTACCTTGCTTATAGAATATTTTTATTGCAAGGAACATTTATTTCTAGGTTCCTACATTTCTCATTATGTTGCTGAAATTAAACTTTCATATGCTGAAATTAAATATTTGAATGCAGGAATTCAATATTTAATTGTTGTGATTATGTAGGAAATTGTGGTGATATAATTGTTGAATTCTTCTATTTCTTGTATGCTGTGATTTATTAATTATTGTAAATATTATGTCAATGATATGCTAAATATTGAGGAGCATGTGTGGTATATGACATGAAACTAGGTGGAGGAAAAATTAGATACGATTGTTTAGCATCCCATACATGATCGGGAGACGTGGAACTCCTCTAGTAAATGACGTAAATTACTAGGAGTTAAATGTGATAAAATTTGAACATAGAGACATTAGGTGTTCGCACCTAGGAAGGGTAACACTGAACTGTCAACCTGATAGGGCCCGTGGTAGGGCCCGATACGTGCGGAAGCCCGGGAGATGTTTAGAAACTAGTGTAATACATTGTATGTGTATTGTGTTTAAGATGGTCGGGCTGAGGGATGTTTTTAGCCGGTACGGCTATTACCCGACTCAGTGGGTGGATTTAGGATCTTGAGATTGCACCAGTGGGCCACGCTAGGTGTTAGACCCGAGTGGCGGGGGTCTTGAGATTCTGTCAGTGGGCCACGCTGATGGTATTCTAGAAACTAGCTGATCATCCTAGTTGACGGACACAGTGATTGAAACGCTAAATGTGGAATTTATGTAAGAATATAACTTGTTGTTGTTAGTATAGATACTTGTATGTTTGTGTGGGCCGATATGGTCGAGTATTATACAGGATGAAGGCCGGGAACAACAAAAACTATTTATGCGGGTTAAGGACCATAGTGGACGAGTGGTACATATTGTGCAAAGCCATAATTGGATGGTATATTTACTCGCAGGGTATGACCAATTGGACGGTTATTGCGATACGACCAGTATAATTTTTATGGACATGTTTTATTGCTACATATGATATAATACTAGGGATTTAAGTGGAGGTTTGAAAGAACCACTCACTAAGTCTCTAGTGGATTCATGGTTTTATTTATTTTTGTTTTGCAGAGACTATCCAGTGAGGTACAACTTGATGGCGTGGCGTGGCTGGAGGGCAGGTGGTGTCGCAGATCTCGTAACAAGCATTTATATAGTCCTAGTCGTGTAGAGAGTTTTAGTTCATGCACTGAGTCGTGGTCTTTGATCCTTTGAGTTGTAAAACTTGTTTTCAAACATTTATAAAAATTTAGTAGACTTCATTTATATTTTCTATGGTAGTCTAGTCGCATATTGTTATTATGTTGATGAGTGCATGTGGTAGACTTCGGGGTACAGACACCTACCCCGGTCGGTCACGCGATCCTGAGTTGGGTCGTGACAATAAATATGGCAAGCATACAATTAGAATTTAATTACTGCAATTAGAATTTAATTCATAGCATTCCAAAAATAGGGCAACTCAACAACTTAATTACAACATTTATCAAATAATTTTCAACAATTAAATATGCAATTTCTGCACTTAAATGCAACATGACGATATGGCCGGTGTACGCCGATATGGTCAGTTGTCGAGGACACACGAGTTGGATAATTATTAATCATATGAATTATCATAAAAATTTAATATTATGAGCACATATATAAATGCTAAATATTTGTGTTTATCACATGCGTTGGCTTGGCGAGGGCTTTGTTCAAGCCACTCACTGAGTTCTTTGAAACTCACCCCTCTTTTTGTTGTTGTTTTGCATATCTCGACTAATAGAGGTGCGGTGGTAGCGATGTGACGTGGCTGGGGTTGTTGTCTCTGGCAGTGGATCTCGGGACATGTCAAATCGTAGTCGAGCCACAGGAGCTATGTGTACATATGAGCATGTCTTGATTATAGACAAGGGTTGTAATCATATTTAACTTTCAATTGAAACATTCATTCACATTTTCATTGGTATTCACGTGACAGTGTTATTCATTCCTAATTCAGTTTGCATAGGTTGGTAGGCTTCGGAGGACAAACGTATACTCCGGCCGATCAAATGACCGTGGATTTTGGGGCGTGACAAATGTTCTTTAATAATAATATTAGGAATAATGTAAGTTACACAAAAGTAGTTAATGCTATTGTTCAAATCATACATAAAAAAAAATGGCACCAATTATGATTAAATAATATGATTAAGTTAGAAGACTAAATCTTAAAAATTCAACATGTAAATATATGCATATGAAAAATTTTAAAAAATATCTATAATAATATAATAACATATATTCTAAATTGGCAAATGTGCGTTAATCCATGTTTGAACGGTGATAATATTCCCTTATGTTATTATGTGTGCATACTTTGCTTCTAAGTCTATCATTTATTGCGTTTATACAAAAATTAGATTTCATAAATTTTAACTGAAAGCCTATAAAACACGTTCCTCGTATTAAAGGCTCGCTTTGCGTTAACAGAACTATTCTATATTTATATTACTCAAATAGAAGGATAATGAGTCATTGAAAATAGAAATAATCTTTTGACTAAAACACTTGATCAACATGGATGCAAGGAGGTTTTTTCTAAGTTTATTCACTATTTTTTTCTTCTTATCTATGTCACTGATTTCATCTCCTGTAGTAGCGACTAGTGAGATCGCTCCTACATCACCAACAATTTATATATCTCATCTCAATAATCATTTTTGAAACCTTGAATTATTTTTACGTTCAACACAATGCAAAACATTTTGATAATCATAATACCTATAACACAATGCAACACAATTTATATATCTCATCTCAACAATTTGACAATTGTATTCAATCATAAAGTTTGTACGTTCAACACAATAAATAAAAACAAATTAATAATAAATTTAAATCATTAGCAAAATACAAATATTTTGATAATCATAATACCTATAACTAATTACTTAATATGTTTGAAAAACTATCAAAAATTGGAGATGCACCCAATGCAAAACCTTTACATTTTAAAGGATGGACCATTGAATTCAATGGTGTGTACATTTAAACTGGTTCCATTGAATTATAGGAGGAACCATTGAGTTTGGTTGGATATATAAATTGGTTCCACAATTCTTTCTTGACACTTCTCCTTAACAAAGTAGCAATCAATCTCCAAGTGTTTTGTTCTTTCATGGAATACATAATTTTCTGTATAAAGGCACTGGATTCTTCACCACAATACTGATTTCATTCTACAATCTGGTGACCCAAATTATCTCAGCAGTTGCCCTAGATAAAGCTCTTGATTCACTTTCTGCACTTGACCTACTAACTGTGCTTTATTTTTTGCATTTCCAGATAACTAATGTTGCACCAAACTTCACCAAAGACTGATCTGCAAGTCATTCCACAACTTCCCCAGTCAGCATCACTATATCCTGTCACCAAATAAGGATTATCTACAGGGTAAAAGAGGCCCAAATCAGGTTCCTTTTTCATATATTTTAATATCCTTATTGTTGCCATGAAATGTAATACTCGCGAAATTTATTAAATTTTGTGTATTGGCTTCAGCGGGATGAGCGCGATGCATAACGACGCGTGCATAGTTAATCGCAGTTGGGCGTGAATTGAGGTGAGACCCTTGCTCAACCTAAATTACTTAAATTAGAATTAAATTTGTGTCAAGTTCGTGTTGGGCTCGAGCCGAGTCCGAGAGTGCAATCAGAGATCGAATCCAACTCATTTTGAGAAGGTTGGGTCAAGTTAAGTGATGAGGGGCAAATTGATAATTTGTGCAAAAAAAAATAATTAGAGTCACTTGAGGCATACGGCTCCAAGGAAGAGCGACACGCTACCCAATGAGGCGAGAGGGAGAGGGTTGATCCGGAGAAGAAATCGGCCGGAGATCGGAGCCTTGCAGGATTGGATTCGACGCAGTTCTTCTTCATCGTCTTCCTTGTCCTTATCCCAATCCTAGGTGAGTAGTTTTGGGGCTAATTTTCATTGGGATTAATGGATTTTGTAGAGAAGAAGATTATGGGTTTTTCTTTGAAATTTGTTGTTTCGATCAGTTTTGATTCGGTAATCATGATTCAATAATCTCTACCTGTTGAGTCCTTTGGTGTATGTTCTTGTGAAGTGAGGACCGATTTGTGGAGAATATAATATCCACACGTGTTTCTTTAAAATGTTGACTTCTTTGGTTCTACGAACGTGTACGGAACCACATGTACATCATAGTTTTACTGCAATAGCAACAAATCTTACTAAGTGCTTATGTGTTAGTGCAAATTTCTGAACCTGGGTGCAGTAGTTTTCTATGGACACGAAAGAAATAAATGAGTGGAAATTTATCTATACATATAATCTTGTTTATAGCAGAAATTTCCGGCTGTAGTGTAGGGTGTTAAGGCTGAAATTTTATATGTTACAATGCTGAAATTACCTAGTTAAGTGATGCTGAAATTGATGTAAATAAATGTGCAGAAATTTTATTGAATTGAGATGTATATGTATGCTGAATATGGTAGTTCAAACACTACAACACAATTAGGCTATAGAAACACATAATTAGAGACTAATTAGAGTTTTTGTTTCTAATTCTTCCCATTAGAAACTAATAAAGAATATGTCTCAATAGTTAATTTTATTTGTCTCTAATACTTCACTTTTAGATGTTAATTGTTAATTAGTCCGTTTTATGATATGTATTATTTGCCTCTATTGTATTGAATAAAAATATTTTTTATATTTAAATTTAAATAATAATAATAATAATATTTAAACGTAATATTTAACTTAAATGATAAATTTACCATTACAATAAATTTAACATAATATTTCACATAATTTTAATTTTAATTTTAATTTTTAAATCATAAATTTAACTTAAATAATAAATTTATCTATACATTTTTTACTTTTGATTAGTTAAATATTATGTCTCTTATTTTTTCCATTACATATTAATAATATATAGATAGTCAACACTTGTCCTAGTTAATATTAATCTTACTTTAACTTTAAATGAGGCAATCTTACCCTAACTTTATTTCAATTACATATTAACTGGCAAGTATCAATCTTACCCTAACTTTATTACCCTAACTTTACACGTGGCAAGTATAAATCTCTCATTTATAATCAATTTATTGCCGCTGGTTCTCTCTATTGCCACTTTGTTAGGTTATTTTTCAAAAAAAATACCCTGTTCCTCATCTCTCCCTCATTTACACTTAAAACTAAAACCCTACCCTGTTACTTCCCATTGTCTGCGCCTATGTTGACCCCAATCTCTCCCTCCCATCTCCTATGTTGTCTGCCACTTCCGTGAGACCGTGACTGATCCCAATCTCTCCCTCGGCGGAATCTGGTTCGCGACTCCCCATCTCCATTGTCTACTTCCCATCGCCAAGATTGGATATCCATTCTCCATCTCCACGTCGGCCTACCTGCTTCTCCATCTCCTCGCTGGTATTGAATCTCGCCTTCCCAAGTTTTTCGCTGCTACTTGTTATTGCTAAAAACTCCACATCTGTCAGATCTCAATTCTACCAGTTTTTTGCCTTCCCAAGTTTTTCACCGATATTGATCTCCATTCTAAGTTTCCGCTGCTTCTTCATCTATGGGTTTTGGATATGTTCCTTTCCGCACCTTTTTCTCACCTTTTTTATAATTGCATGTGATGCTCCTTTACTCTTCCATTGCATGAACAAGGTTACAATTAACAGTCAAGTTAATTGTGAGAAGAAGACGTTATTGTCTTTGTTTTGCTTCTGTTGTACCAAACTCATAAGAGGTATTTGAATATTGCTCTTTCTTATTGGCTCATAACATGAATATTGCTCTTCTAAGTATAATATGACAGAAGAATATTGCTTATGTTGTTTTCTATCAATGATTACCTTATTATTAGCAATGCAACACCTTATTATATTGTCCCTTATTATTAGCATTGCCAGTGCCTTATTATATTTTCCTACTGAGACGACCTTAAATTTTAGGACATTATGAAGGCACTGTTTATTTCTGCACTAATTGTCCTCTTGTTCTTTTGACAATTGTTATCCACAAGAAAAACACTCAGCTGCTAACCAAATTATTTGATTAGGTATTAGAAACCTTCAGTCTTTTATTGTAATGGTAAGAATACTGGATAAGCAGTTGGAGCATAGCAGAAAAGAAGATAGGTGCTAGAACTTTTGCTTTTTAAACTTCATTTGTTGGTAGAAAAAATATGAGATTTTCTTACTCTATGTTAAACAGTGGAATATTATTAAATGAAGGAGAGAAAAGAAAGTTGATATTAGACATTCATGAAAAGTTGTTAAGACATTAAGAAAATTGATAGTAGACAATCACGAAAACCTGTTAAAACATTTGCCTCTCGTACAACGGTGTACAACGGTACAAGTTACCTTTTATCTGCTTAGTTGCACTGCCATTCTCCTTTGCCATATTAAGTTGATTTTAGATACAGCCAGGGGAATGTCCATGTCAATAAAGCATCTGTCTTAAAATAATCCGTTGGTCCAGGAACTCTATCCAGGTTGTCAAAGTCATTCGAAGCTTTCCTTCATCATCCAATTATTCCTCATTAAATGTGTTGGGAAGTGGTCTAATAAATCATTTACAATGTTGCTTGAGTTACTGAGAGAAGTACTTCCAGAAGGTGATACATTGCCAAATTCTTACTATGAAACCAAGAAGTACATTAGAGAGTTGGGCCTTAGTTATGAGAAAATTGATGCTTGTCCCAACGATTGTATGTTATATTGGAAAGACCATGCCGATGACTCTGAATGCTACACTTGTGGTGAATCGAGATGAAAAAAGAACTTAGATGGTCAAAAAAAGACGTCGAAGTCCAAATCTCAAAATGTGTTGCAAAAAGTCTTGCGCTATTTTCCACTTAAACAACGACTTCAACGGTTGTTTATGTCATCTAAAATTGTGTCCTTCATGAGGTGGCATGAGGAGTCCAGCACTAAAGATACACTTCTAAGGCATCCAGCAGACTCTCCGGCTTGGAAGAATTTCGATCATCTAAATGGTCATTTTGCGTCAGATCCTTGTAACGTTATGTTCGGCTTAGCTGCTGATGGATTTAACCCATTCAGGACATTAAGTGTTGTACATAGTACATGGCCGGTTGTCTTAACACCGTATAATCTACCACCATGGATGTGCATGAAACAATCTTATATGTTTCTGACATTACTGATTCCTGGACCTTCAACCCCAGGAAATGATATTGACATCTATCTCCAACCCCTAATTGAGGAATTGAAAGATCTTTGGGAGAATGGTGTGGAAACTTACGATGTGTCTAAAAAGGAGAATTTTAATATGCGGGCTACGGTTTTATGGACTATAAGTGATATTCCTGGCTATGCTAATCTGTCAGGCTGGAGTACTAAAGGCCAATTTGCATGTCCTTCTTGTCATAAGTATACTAACTCTAAATGGCTAAAACATGGTAGAAAATTTTGTTATATGGGTCACCGACGTTTCTTGCCGCATGGCCATGTGTTTCGGTGCCAGAAAAGATCTTTTGACAATAATCAAGACTTCAGGGTTGCGCCCAGACCACTTTCTGGGTCAGAAGTTTTGAATGAATTAGAAGGACATGATATTACATATGGCAAAAAGTCTACAAAATTGCCGCTGCCGCATGGTTGGAAGAAGAGAAGCATTTTTTTTTTAGTTGCCATACAGGAAAGATAATCTTTTGCGTCACAATCTTGATGTTATGCATATCGAGAAAAATGTTTGTGACAACATACTTGGGACCTTATTAAATATTGGCATCAAGTCAAGAGATAATCTTAATGCTCGTCGGGACTTGCAACTGATAGGTATAAGGCAAGAGCTTCATCCAATCGAGCAAGGCCATCACAGGACTTATATCCCCCCAATAAGGTTCACATTGGATAAGAATCAAAAGAAAATTATATTCAGGATACTAAAAAAGGTTAAGGTTCCAGATGGCTATGCTGCTAACATATCAAGATGTGTAGATATGAAGCAACTCAAAATCTCTGGACTGAAAAGTCACGATTGTCATATTCTAATGCATCAATTGGTCCCATTAGCGATCAAAAAAGTATTGCCGAAGGAAATCAGTATTCCCATACTTGAGTTAAGTTCATTCTTCAGGCAGTTGTGTTCAAAAGTTTGTCGGGTACAGGACCTTGATCAATTGGAAAGAAGAGTTGCATTGACACTCTGCTAGTTGGAACGAAATTTTCCCCCATCATTTTTTGACGTGATGCTTCATTTGGTTATACATTTAGCAGCAGAGGTGAAAATGGGCGGGCCAGTCCAATATCGTTGGATGTATTTTGTTGAAAGGTACATAGAAGTTATTTGATTTTCTTTTATAGACCACATAAATTCTCACTTTTATTTAAAAATAATTAAAATAAATTTGTAGGTTCTTACTTACTTTGAAGAGCTACATGCGAAATAGAAGTCAGCCGGAAGAATCTATAGCTGAGGGCTACATAGCTGAAGAGTGCACAACACTTTGCTCGAGATATTTTGATACTATTGAGACAAAACTTAATCATTGAGCGAGGAATGATGATGAATGTGGGGCTGACCCGACAGTTTCTTCTAGTATTTTTCCAAGGATTGGTCGAGCACTAGATGAAGGGGAATTTTTCACAATGGATAACGATATGTTATCTAAGGCACATCAATATATATTAAATAACTGTGATGACGTGAAGCCTTTCATCGAGTACGTTCTAATATAATATCTAGCGCTACAAAATTCATTTATGGAATGAATCATTTTTGCAACTTACTGTAGTACTATTATTTGCAGGAGACATCTTTCTCTAATGAACTGCCTATTTCCTTGTGCTTCTACTCGTTTCATCAAAAATAAACATAATGAAAAATTTCCTAGTTGGTTTGCAGAAGAAGTAAGTTATCCCCCAAAGATTTATTCATGTTGGGATTAATATTAAGAATTTTTTGTTCTTATAGAAAAAACAATTCAGCAATATATTTAATTTGTAGGTTTACCGGGAAGATAATGCTCATGAATTTGCTATTGATGAGGACTTAAAAGTTCTATCCTATTTTCCGAACAATGTTGCCAGAAGGTTTCAGGGTTTCTTAATAAATGGTTATGAATTTCACACCAAAAGTCTTGAAGAAAGAAGAAAGCGACAAAATAGTGGTGTAATGGCAACAACAATAACACAAAGCTTTGCTAGTGCAATGGATAAGAATCTCATTGATGGTGATGTTAACTATTACGGTGTCATACAAGATATTATTGAGGTTGATTATTGGGTGGATAAAAAGATTGTGTTGTTCGGATGTGATTGGGTGTCCAATGGCAGATGATTAAAACATGATGAACTTGGGTTTACATTAGTAAATTTTTCCAAGAGAATGAGAGATGATGAACCATTTATAATGGCATCTCAAGCGGAACAAGTATTTTACGTTGAAGATCCCACAGATGAAGGTTGGCATGTTATGGTAAAAACAGTACCAAGGGATTATTATAATATGAAGGACGAAGTATTAGGAGATAATGAAGATCCAATTTTAGAAAGTCAAGTACACATTAGTGGAGATTTTGACAATATTTTGCAGAGCGACAATGATAATGTCCCTTGGATTAGCACTGACATTAATGGGGTAGTTATAGATCGTTAGGTACTGTCATGGGTGAGCAAGCCGACGAAGATTATGATAGGGACAATACTTACCTCGCCTGATGACGTCCCATGATATCTCATTTACTACAATTACATAGCATATTTCAAAAATTTTGGGTATTATTTCTTTCCTTTTATTTTTGAAATAAGCTGAGTTTTTCTAGCATGATGATTTATTTTTTTATGCAATGTGTAGGACATTATCATTTTTTTTATGCAATCAGGTATGATGCTTTTTTATTGAAGTGAAACTGTAAAAGTTTTTACAAAGCATTATTTATCTCTTATTTTCCCTGCTTTCTCTCTCTCTCTCTCTTCCATTCATCATGTCTCATCTCCAGCTTGTTGCAAGCTTCACTACCTTTATAGAGTGGCTTACTTTCCTTACTGCCCAAGCCAACTTTGATCAAAACCAGCTAATCATAAAGGAGAGCAAAACAAATTTATGAACCAGAGAGAAAGAATCAGAGTTGCCACAACATTGTAGTAATTAATTACATGAGATAGGAAGATTGAATTTTTTACAATTTAAAAAAAAAACTACATAAAATTAGAAGGTAGAGCAAGATATTTGACTTTCTAAGAATTAATAATTTCTTGATTTTAGTTAGTATTTTATCAACAATTTGGTAGACTATACAGTCTAATTCAGATTTAGTTCTCAACGGCGTGGTGTACTTCCATCGTCACTCCAGGCTAAGCCTCCCCAAAATTTGAAATCTCAATTTGCTCCAGCTTCTGCGAGCAAATCTCAACATGGTCCAAGCCCGCTTGCTAATGTTGATCCTCCATGTTCTAACTCTTCTCCTGATGCTAGATCTCGAGCTGACCCCACACATGTAGATGTGTCCACACCCGGTAAGTATAGCTCTTATTAGTCAAATATTATTTTTTTTAGTGTAAAGATTTGTATCTATTTTACTTCCATCCTGACATGTTATTCTTTTCTAGGCTGCAAATTTACAAGTGCCAGGCATCAACAGTTTTTGGAAAGCAAACCATTACTTATGCTTTGTCTAAAAATAAATTCATGTGATTGCTGTAGAGATATGTAATTACAGAATAAATCAAATATACTCATTTTATTTTTCTATCTAGTGCTATCATTTACCCATAGTTGTTTTGTCTCCAATGCAGCTTATTTATCTTTCTTAAGCATGAAGTTGAGTAAAAATATGTGCATAATATGTTCATTATGTTCTATTCTTATCAAGTGATGATCATTTTGTACATGATCATTCTGTTCTATTCTTATCGACAGCTTATTTTTCTTATTCATGTACATGATGATCATTCTATTCTATTCTTATCAAGTGATGAATCATAATATGTGCTTCACCTAGACACTAACTAAGGTTGTTCTTTGCAGTTGAGACTATGTTGATTAACCACAGGATCTTCTAACTCTTCTCCTTATTTGCATTTTTTTGTTGACATGTATGTATGATAACTAAAGCAAAGAAGAGGAAAAGAGGGCCAACAACATGCAAGGATATTTGGGGGCAACCTAAAGGTGTTCGAACTCATGTTTTTCTCAATGATAAGGGACAACCGATTGGTCCAACTGCAAAAAAGTTGACTCAATTTTTAGGTTCGATGGTTAGAATTGGGGCATATGCACCTCTCAACTATAGTGACTGGAGGCTCATGCCAGACAATTTTAAAGTTAACATGTGGAAGATGATCTAGGTAAAAATTGATATATGGTGGAATGCTATTAATACAGTGGCTAATGTTGTCTCAAATTAAATTGTTTTTCTTTCTTACCATATTTATAACTTGATTATCCTATTGTAGGAAAAGTTTGATATCGAGATACTAGCAAAAAGCTGGGTCATGAAGTCATTAGACAAAAAGTGGAGAGCCTTTAAGTCAAAAGTGAAAAAATTGTGGGAAAAGGGGGAGCGTGACTCTAGAATTATTGATGATCAATTTAATTGGCTCAAAACCTTTTGGGAGTCTGAGAAATCAGCGGTTGTACTTGTATTCATTTTTATCAAGTAATAGTTTACTTATATTCTTACAGTTAATTAACATGCTATATTTCTTTTCATATTTCAACAACGAGAAGAAGTGGGTAGAGAAAATAGCAAGAAGAAGTCATCACATGCTGCAGGAACAAAAAAATTTGCTGTTATACTGGAAGAAATGGTATAATATTATTTTTTATTTATATTAATATTTAATTCTAGAAGTAAACAAAGAGCTCTATTTTAGAAGTAAACAGAGAGCTGTATTCTAGGAGTAAGCAAACCTTTAAGAGTTTTGCTATTTTTTATGGGTAAACAGAGAGTTGCTAACCCCGATGGAGCATCACCAACTCCAACCCAAGTGTACATTAAAGTGCATACTAGAAGGGATGGCAATCCACTTAATGAAGAGTCTGCAGCAAACATTGTATCAGATTTATATTTTATTTTTATTTAATTCTAATATTCGGTCTAAAATAGAGACATTCTTTTATAGATATATTACTTGAAGCCTTACTTATTATTTATTTCTTGTGTTTCATTTGTGAATGTAGAAAAAACTGAAAGATGCTATTCATATTCAAGGAAAGGATGATAAACCTGCGGCAGATGACATATTTGCTCGAACTTTGGGAGAAGATAAGGGTTCATATGTGCGCACTTATGGCTTAGGCCCATCTGCTTCAGATTTGTGGGGTCCGAAACAACGCCGGTTTTCTTTAATGAAGATGGCCTTAGAGAGCAAAAAACTATCAGAAGAAATAGTGCACAAATTGGAGGAAGAAATGAGCCAAATGAAAGTTAAGATGGACATGCTAACATCATTTATTCAAACCAAGTGCTCAGATATGAACTTAGATCATTTGGAAAACACAGCGAATGAGGTAATTTATGATACTTGTGTTCATTCAACAAATTAGAATTGTGTTGTTCATTCAACAAATTAGAATTGTGTTGTTCATTCAACACCTTCATAAGATGACCAACTTATAACAATATATATCTGGTTCATGTAACTTCTACAACTCCTGTAACATCTACAACTCCTACCGATTCACCACGAGCTGATCACCGATGCCAACTTCACTCGGTATGGTACAATTTTTAATTGTTTGTATAAGTGTTTGAAAATTATTAAATGTAAAACTACTAATTCATTTCATGCAGGAACAAATCTTGAATGAGGAGAACAACAATTTGAGTGGCTATGTGGATCAGGTAAATAGTTTAGGTAGTGATTGTTTTTTCATTATAATTTTATTTTCAGTTATGAAAAGTTAAGAAAGTATTATTATTATTTTCAGTTATGCAGGAACCACAATGATGATTTTGACATTTTTAATCAAGTAAGTATTATTATTATTATTCTTACTATAAATGCACTTATAATACATTTTTAATTTTTTTTACCACTGTTACTTTATTTAGTTGGATGAGGGAAGTCGTGCAATGATTCAGAAGCTCTTACCGCAGCTGCAAGTTGGAAAATATCAAGACAACCAATCCAAGACTGTAGGATGAATTGCATTGCCTTAGTCATTTTATGATTTATCTAAAATGAATCTATATGAATGTAGATAATTTTATAGTTAATTGAAGGAGTAAATGTTGTGCAGATACTATTTTCCAAGTTAGTCTTGTGCATCCTGGCGATCTTGCGGCAAGAGGAACATTAATCACTAAGGATCCATCAGCTACAGTGATAGGCCAATCCTTAGGAAATGGTTATTCAGCAATATTTGTGGAAGTTGCAATGAGGAACGGTGAACCCATAGTTCGACCCTATGACAACTATAGTAAAATTGGAGATGTGATTGGAAGAACTATTGCATGGCCCTCTTGTTTTGTAAGTTACATATCTTTTATATGCAACATATGGAATGTAAAACTTGATGGCTAGCTGGGGTATATACTCCATTAGGATGATTTAATTTATTTAGTACATTTTGCAAAAGCATCTTAGACATGAAAGAATATCTTATCATTAATTACATCTTAAAAATCACCTACTTTTGTTTATAACCATGGAAGGTAATTTTCTATTTCCTTATTTTAGTATAAAATTAAATGTTAGTTTATTTTCATAGGTTTTAGAATTATGATAGCTTTGTTTGGGCATAAATTTTTTTGTTAGTTTCATGGTTCATGTGAGAGTGTCCTAATCTGTAGCCTCATGGAGTACTTTTTTTTATTTCCTTATTAGTTCACTATAATAGAAAATTATAACTGAATTAGAATTATGATTTCACCTACTTTTTTTTTTGTTAGTTTCATGGTTCATGTTGATATATGCTTGAAATTAGAGTCATATCATCTTGTTGAAGTTTTTGTTTCTAGTAAAGTTTTATTTGTGGCTGATCGATGTCTCTTTCTCGGCACCATAACATAATTTTTCTCCAATAGTAGACTACAATTAAAGTTTTGTTTTTGTTTCTACTTAAGATTTTGTTTCATGGCACTCCCAAAATCAGGTTATTGGTTGAAGATATGGGAAGAGAAATCAGTGAGGTATAGCAGATTATGGGGGGTGACTCTTCCGCTTTTGCATTATATAGCAGATTTAATTTCTAGAGTTCTTTTGGCATATATACTACAAAGAAGTGATTGGAGTATATATCGACAAAAGCTCTTTAAACAAAGAATATACATCAACTATATATAGCCTGGTTTCTGGCTCTTATTGATTGTGTTATCTTTCTCTTCTCAATGTCTTCTTCTATTTCTAGTTGAAGTGTTCAGGTGCTTTTTCATCGCGCAGTAGAGGAGTGAGATTGTGTTCTTCATAGCAGTAAATAACTACTTTTACTATTCTTGATGTATATTGCTAGCCATCAGTGCGTAGTATGAATACGAGATCTGGCTGCATCTTTATTCATAAATATTGTGATGAACCCCATGAACCCGGGCAAATGATTCCAAGGCCATGATGAGATTATGCTAGTGAGACTTGGAATCCATATGCCCATGTTCGAGATGTTCCTAGTTGTAGGATCACCAATTAGGGGATTAGTGATTTTGGATAGACTAGCGCACTTGGTACATGCCCTATACGATAGGGGTAGCTGATCTCATAGTTACCTATGAGCCTTCCTTAATGTAGTGCAGGTGCTCATTAGGGAATGAGTTCACTTAACAAACCTGCATGAGGAACACAAAATGGAATCCATACATGAGTTTCAGTAGGATGTTCCTCGTGTGATAGTAGGTGCAAGCAGTCATTGGACCTAAGGTTATCATGGTTACCTTGTGAGTGATGACCCATTGCTTTGGTTCTATCCCTACATGGACCTAAGCATCATGTGCCGGGTATTACTGGGCATGGGGAAGCATTCATGGAGGTAAGTGAGCAACCAACATGGAATCAGTTACTCCTAATGAGAGGAGATAATGTCCTATGTGTCCCTATAAGTACCGACTCGGGAATCTCTGGCCAAAGTAGACATGAAGGTCAGGAAGACGTTTCTGACATTTCATAATTGAGACGACATTTTGGTGGGTGGAATACATATGAATTGGTATTAGTGTTTGACACTTCTTCCATACCCCAATCGTATTCAAGAAATTGTAATTGAGTGACTTAGTTGCACGGTAACTAATCACCAAAGGGTGTTGCTAGATTGAACCTCACACTATCGTGGTAGTCATGATACGTTGCTAGACAATAATCTTGACTTGCGAGTGAAGTCTCTCACGACTACAATAAAGGGGTTTAGTGGTGGCTCGTAAGATTCGAATAGAAGTTGTTCTATAGGATCCGACTCTCCGTTATGCACAATTCACTACTGGCTTAGTGTGGGGCCCAATGGCGCACACACGACAGGTTAACCTCGTAACGGACTTTATGAGGTAAAGTCCGAATGCGGCCCTATATGTAGGCGAAATGGCGACACTAGAGGGGGGTGAATAGTATCTTTACTAAATAATTAGCCTAAATTCGATTTTAATCATTTCTTGATTAGTTTAGATAATTTGCAATTTAATGATTGGGTGCGAAAGCAGTAAATAATTAAGCAATTAAAAACAAACAATAACGCAATGCAAACACGTTAATTTATAGTGGTTCAGCCCCAATGCCTACTCCACTACCTAAGCACCCCGATTAGGATTTCCAAACTAGCTTTACTAGATTAATACTCGTTTCCCTTACACAGAGGACTTTGACTCGAAGAGTCTCACTCTCGACCTAAGGTACTTCCACACCTGGAAGTCTCGACCTTCTTATCGAGAGCACTCTTCCACCTCAACCCTAAGGGACAACTTGACTAATCCTAGTAACAACTAATTTTACATAAGTGGCTTTACACCTAACACCAAGTAACCACTTATACCCACATGACCTAACAGCCTAGGTCTTACAAACTCAACTTCAAAGAAACGATAAATTAACAGTTAAAAATACAAGTGAAAAGAGCTTAAGATAAAACCAAGATTATCTACTATTTTCCAAGCCTTGTAGCCTCTAACTCGCTAGTGAATGTGCTTTGAGTCGAAGCAGAGTTGAGCAGCAGTTGGCGCTTGAAGACGAACTCGATAAAAGAACAGAGTGCGCTGCAATCGATCTTTGGAAGGCTTAAATCCCTTCTTAAATGCTCAATAAAATCTGTAAGATTAAGGGAAGAAGTTTAAAAGAAGTAGATGAAGGTATATTTATACCCTCACGAAGAAACGATAGCTCAACGGATAGTTTTCTATCCATTGCAGGCCGTCGGTCGATTGGTCGATCGATCGGCCAATCGATCGGTCATTCGATCACCGCTTTTTCTCTCTGGTACTGCATTCAGTCAACCAGTCGGTCGACCGACGCAAGATTCTTCGATCTCGCATTCAGTCAACCAGTCGGTCGACCGACGCGATCTTGCGTCTTCAGCAAACGTAGGTTGGTCGACTGGTTGGTCGACCGATAGAGCTACTACCCATTTTGGGCTTTGATCGGTCGACTGAAGCAGCTGCTGTCTCTTACCGGCATTGTTCGGTCGAAATAGCTGGTGCCATTTTCCTTACCCTATTCGATCAATCGCCCGGTCGACCGAATTTAAGTTGAATTTTATTTTTTAGCCGATTTTCTTCCGCGCTTTGTTTTTGGGTTCCAGCTTTCTACAAGCATCATCTTGGAGAGCTTTCCATGTGATCTTTGAGCTCGTCCAATGCGACTTTGGTGCACATGTTGATCTTCGAGAAATTCTATGATGAACCTGAGCACGACGATCAATGTCCTTCCAATTTTTGATTTCTTTCTATATTTTCGATTGAGGACATTGAACCCTAATTGATATGGAACCTGAAATATGTTCTCAATGAAATCATTAGTCCCATGTTTGTTATCATCAAAACCGAGATTAAGACCGAGGTTGAAAACCTAAAGCCAACACTATATGTCTACTAGCATGGACATGCTGCAACTCGATCACGGATCTTTGAGCTCGTCCAATGCGACTTTGGTGCACACGTTGATCTTCGAGAAATTCCACGATGAACCCGAGTGCGACGATCAATGTCCTTCCGATTTTTGATTTCTTCTGATATTTTCGATCAAGGACATAGAACGCTGATGGATAAGGAACCTGAAATATATTCTCAATGAAATCATTAGTCCCATGTTTGTTATCATCAAAACAGAGATTAAGACTAAGGTTGAAAACCTAAAGCCAACATTATATGTCGATCACGGATCTCGTTTACGGATATGATAGGAAAGATGTTTCCTATAGGAACGAATGCACAAGAAAGAAGTTCCTCAATAATCCTAAATTGTAGGGCATCCCTAAATTGTAGGGATTGGCATATGATAATAATTTATGTCGTTGATTAAATTTAATTATGAATTAAATATTAATCAACTACTTGACCAAGAATGTATTTAATTATGAATTAAATATAATATGATTTTGAATCAAATATACATGGTAGGAGAATTAGTTTCTAACCATGAGCCTAACAAATTAATTGGGAATTAATTTATTTGGATAAATCCTAATTAATAAGAATTTGATTTATGGAGATAACTCATAAAATTAATAGATATATGATTTAGGAGGATAAATCATAATTCTATTAATTAATAGAAAATCAAATTATTTAGATAAATCTCTTTCCTATTGTTTAGGGGATTGGTTTATTTAGATAATTATCATTCTTGTTTATAGGCTCTTAATTTATGGAGATAAATTAAAATTTATATTTAATTAGATTTAATTAATTTAATTAATTATGAAGCCAATAAAATATAAATTATTTTTGGAGGCCAGGTCTACTCTTGTAGCCGCCCCTACTCTCTATATATAGTGGCCGAACACCCCATAGGGAGGAGTTGGTTAATTAGTTCTTCATCTTCTTGGAGAAGATTAAGGACTTGATTCTTTAGAGGCTTATTGAAGAGAAGGCTCCAAAGAACTCCTCCTCCTCCCCATTGGTGGCCGACCATCTACATCCTCCTTCCCCGGTTATCGCGAAGCCAACTTGAAGGTGTTCTCTTCTTGGAGGAGTCCACGAGGACAGCGAGATATCTTCACCTCTTCTCTTTTGTTCCGATATTTTGTCATCCTCTCTCCTCTCCTCTTTGGTGCCTGGTTCTTGGTGGAAGGGCTGGCATTGCCTTGGTGGATTTTGAGATTGATAAAGCTTCTCCGTTGAGCCACAACGAGCCCCGGTGTTCTCTGCCCATACTATTGTGAGGTACTTGGTGTGGACTATTGTTGGAGGACGTGCACGTGTGTGTCTCAAAATGGGGATAGGATCTGCCATACATTCTTGGTTTGAGGTTTATCATCTCCTTCTTCTGCGATGTTGAATTCCTTATTATTGCTAAAGTAGATCGCTATTTTCGGGATGGTTTGAATTTTCCGCTACGTTTTCGAATCCCACCCCAACAAGAGGGGGGTGAATAGTATGTTAGATAAACTTTTTGCCTAATTTTGGTTTTATCGAATTCAATCGTTTCTTATAACTTCGGCAATACACTAATTCGAATAGCAAGTGGAAGCAATAAATAAGACAATTAAACATAACCAAGAAAGCAATGTGCTGAAATAAGTAAATATAGAAATTAAGATGCAATCATAATAGGCAATGTAAACACGATCGATTTATAGTGGTTCGGCCCCAATGCCTACTCCACTACCTAAGCACACCGCTTAGGATTTCCAAACTAGTTATACTTGATTAATTAGTTTCCTTACAAAGAGGAATTTACACCGGAGAGTCTCCGCTCTCAAACCGAAGGCACTTCCACACCCGAAAGTATCCTGCCTTCCTATCAAGAGCACTCTCCTACCTCAACCTAAGGATAACTCAATTAATCCTAGTCAACTACGTTTACACTGGTGGATTTAAGTCTTAACACCAAGGCAACCACCAACTCAATCAACCTAGCACTCTAGGTTTACACACTCAAGATATACAATGAAATTAACAATAAAATACAACACTAGATGGAGCAATAAATCAAAAAACAAATACTTAGCTCCAAAAGAAACTCCCTAGTCCTCTTGATGCCCAAAGATGATGAATTGATGAAGCTTGAAGGCAAGATCAAGAATGTGTGGATCAAGGCTAGGGTTTTTGCAAGATTGGCTCAATGAAAGCTTAGAAGATGTAAAAGATGTCTCATATAGGCTCAAAAGTTGCTAAGGAAGGCTCTCATGGCTTGTATTTATAAGACATGAAGAGAAGGCAAGCAAACAGCCATCCCAACAGGCGTTTTCCTGCCCGTTGGCGACGCCCGATCACTGGCCCGATCGACCGACCGAGCGACCGGCCCATCGATCGGAGCCCTTTGTGCTTTCTAGGCTCCTTTCGGTCGATTGGCCTATCGATCAACAGTAGAGTACCAAAACTCTACCTATTGTACCTGTACTCTACATTGAGTTTCAGCTGGGTTCTTTCTTCGATTCGGGTTTTAAATTACGGGTTTTGTTCTTTAAGGGTCTTTGCATCATATTGAGGAATTTAAAATTTATCTAGAGACCCTAAACTTAGACTCTATCTTCCTGGAGAGTCCGAGCGCGTCGACCAATGTCCTTTCGATTTTTTGATTTCTTCGATATTTTAGATCGCGGACGTCGAGCGCTAACCAACTTGGAACCTAAAAGTATTTCTTAATGAAAATATTAGTTTCATGTTTGTTATCATCAAAACCAAGATTAACACCAAGGTTGAAAACCTTTGGCCAACAATGTTCAAACATAAGATTTTTGGATCGGGAATCTGTCACAATACATCTATATACAAAAGAATTCACAATAATATATTTTGTATGGAATTGTGAATGGGAGTCATGTGAAGTCGGGACATCGAGCAATCTTGTTGTCCATACTCATGGTGAATCTTCTAGTGTCGTTGTTTCTTCTTTCAATCCACCTAATCCTTATAGAACAATGATTCTAGATAGTCTTGGTAGTCAATTCCATTTAAATGATAATATTGAGTTAGTTACTGAGACGTTAGTGCCATCAAATACTTCGACAGTTCAAGTCACTGAAGAACAACCTGTGATACAGATTGAATTGCTGAATAAGGAAGCTGTAGAATTTTATGAGATGTTGAAAGCTGTGAATGAACGTTTGTATGGTAATTTTCCTAAATATACAAGATTTTCGGCAATGACGCAACTCCTAAACATCAAGTCCGATTGTAATATAAGCGGGGTTACATTTGATTGGATTACAAGCTTTATCAATGGAATGCTACCTCCAGATAACAAGTTTGAGCCAACTTTTTATCAGCGGGGAACATCATGACTTGTAGCATGTTATAACAGTTATTTTGTTAATGGATATATATTTCACACACTTGAATATTCATCTACAAAGAAGACAATGAATGTCGGGGTCTGCGTCAAAGGGACAACGTATGTTGAATGTGATGTTGACTTTTACGAACTGTTGGAAGAAGTCATAAAATTACAATTATTCGAATGGAAATCAGTTGCCCTTTTTAAATGTCATTGGTTCGATACAAGCTATAGGGGCATGAGAGTTCATACAAAGTATAAACTTGTCGAGGTCAATTACAAATTGAAATTGGCTTCAATGAGCCATTTATATTGGCATCTCAAGCTGAACAAGTATATTATATGCAGTATCCATCTCGAAAGAAAGATAGGGCAAATTGGTATGTAATCTGTAAGACTAAAGCCAGAGGAAAAATTGACCCGGTAACTGGAGAGAATGAGCCGACAAATGACTAGGTCCAGAAGAGGATCCTTCCAAAATTGAGCGAGTTAATCTTATACTCAAGGATGATAACACAAAGTTAGTTCAATTGGAAGTACAATATGTTGATGATGACGATAATGAAGTTGAGGAAGGATAGAATGATGATAAGAGAGAAGAAGAAGAATTTAAAGATTCCGATACAATAGATCAAGAATAAGAGTATTACACCGATGATGATAATGACGATGATGAATAATTGTAAATGTGAAGTATATCTTCAATTATTAAATCTATCTATTGATCTATTATATGTAATCTAATTATACTCATATTCGACAGCTATGGTTCGAGAAGTGCGTGCCCGAGGAGGCATTCCTCGGAGCACTACACCCTCACAATTGCCACCTGCCACCCTTGTATCCATCGTCCCTTGTCTACACACACCATCCCCCAGGCTTTAGCCACCATCGACCCTTCGCCGAGACCCATCGATATCCCCTCACATGTACCCAATGTCCTTTCGCTGACACCTACTATTCCCCCACCTCCGTCCACCATCCCCCCACTTTCAGCCACCATCTCCGCACTTGATCCTGGCACCAGCCATCCACCTGATCTGACCACCATCCCTTCAGCCAATCCAAGCACATGGACATAAAGACGTAGGCCACGAGGGCCTTATATAATTCTCCCTCCGCCACCCGAGGGAGAGTCACATTGACTAGTTAGTGGGCATGAAAGAAGATAAGTAGATGCACTAATTATTCCTTATAATTTATTTATAATTCAATACATCATAATGTAGAATTGTACTATATTTGGTGAGGGCTTGAGCAGGAGGACGTCCCACGCACGATAGCGGGGACGATCTGACGATTTATGCATAGGGCATGGCCTACATGGTCTCCCGTGCCCCGTGAGCACATGGATTTATTATGGCGAGAGTTCTCGGTACGTATATTTATTAAATTAATGTTATTGTTAAATATCAATAGGTAATAATAAATTTATTTTTTTTGCAGGCTCATTATACATGGTTGGAGGACGAGACCACTTTTGTAGAGAGTGCATGGGAGCGTGTTGCTCGCACTACGGGCTACTTCAGTAGGCCCGTAAAACTGTGAAGAGACTTAGTTTGAGGCTTAGATACTTGTTTGTTGTTTACATACTTTAGATTTGATATTTTGATACTTGTTTGCCTCTGTTTGAGGCTTATAGTTGTTTATATACTTTATAGCTATCTATATACTTTAGATTTGATATTTTGATACTTGTTTGCCTCCATTTGAGGCTTATAGTTGTTTATATAGTTTAGTTTTGATATTTGATACTTGTTTGCCTCCATTTAAGGCTTAGATTGATGATATTTAAGTAAATCTTGTATGGTTGGTTGTACTTATATTTGTATGATGTTTTGTGGTTGTAAATTGTGATTGTAATTATGGTTATAAATAGATTATATCGTGAGAATGTTGTTGTATACATGAATTTTGAAAATTTTGATTTTTTTTCAATTATAGGATATAACGTCAGCGACGGCTTACCCACAGGTGACACTCACTAGGCAGTCGCTGAAATTGTATCGTAATTGGCTGATGGCTTCGGTAGCACCAAATATCACGATTGCTAATAATATCACCGACGACTCTGAGCTACGGCAGATAGTTTAATTTTAATGACAACCACCTAGGCCATCACTGATGTGTTTAAATTAGCGACAGCGCGTGCTATCGCTGATAATTACTTGGGACGGCCTCCCCCTACTGTCACAAATTATCAGAGACGCACACATGAGCAACGACTTTTTGCCACGGCGTGAGCCGTCGATGATAGTCATCACCGACGGTTCAGCAACCGCACGAGCCATTGGTGACAGCGACAAATCTAGTAGTGGAGCACCATTCAGGGCAGGAGGCTACCTGGGAGGTAGAACGAGATATGAGGGTAAACTACCCCTTTCTAGTTGAGGATTTGATAAGTCTCTAATAGCTTTTGCTAAAATTCGAGGATGAATTTTCCTTAAGGGGGGAAGATTGTAATACCCGCAATTTTAACGAAAATTTTATCTATTGTTTTAGAGGGATATTCCGGAGGCGCGTCGGAGTGGGTCGAGCAAATCGCCAAAAGGTGTTGGCCGAAGGTTTTCAACCTTGGGAATAAGCTAGGTTTTGATGATAACAATTATGGAACTAATGATTTCATGGAGAATTATTTTCAGGTTCCATATTGATTAACACACGATGTCTATGATAAAAAATATTAGAGAAATTAGAAAATCGAAAGGACGTTGATCAACGTGCTCATATTCATCGGGAAGATTGAGTCTAGGTTTAGGGTGTCTAGATGCAAAGACACCTAAGGAACCAAACTAGTAATCCAAAACCTGAACCGAAGAAAGAACCCAACTGATACTAAATGAGAAAGTATAGGTACTATAGCCAAGTACCGGTACTTTGCGGCCGATCGACTGACGATCGACTGCCAAGGGTTCTAAAGCCACCGAAGGCCTTCGGTAGATGACCGGTCACTTGGGCGGTTGACTGGCCATCGACCGACCACTGATCGGGCGGCGCCAACGGATAGAAAAATGCCTGTTGGGATGAGGTGTCATGGCTTATAAATACAATCCACGAGAGCCTTCCTTACCAACCCTTGAGCCTATTGAGACATCTTTTACACCCTTTAAACCTTCATTGCACCACTTCTTTTGTGAAACCCTAGTTTGATATATAGCCTACAAGCTTCGTCGATTCATCATGTTAAGGCATCAAGAGGACTAGGGAGTTTCTGTTGGAGCTAAGTATTTGTTGATTGATTTATTTGCTCCATTGTTTGTGTACATTATTGTTACTTACATTGTATTTGAGGTTGTGAAAACCTAGGTTGATAGCTCTTGTATGGTTGGTGGTTGCCTTGGTGTTAGGGCCTAATTCCAACAGTGTAAATGTAGTTTGCTATGATTAGTTGAGTTGTTCTTAAGGTTGTGGTGGGAGAGTGCTCTCGGTAGGAAGGAGGGATACTTCCATGTGTGGAAGTACCTTCGGTTTAAGAGCGGAGATTTTCCGATGTAAATTCATCATTGTAAGGAAACTAATTAATCTAGTTAAACTAGTTTGGAAATCCTAAGTGGGGTGCTTAGGTAGTGGAGTAGACATTGGGGCCGAACCACTATAAATCTACTTGTGTTAGCATTGCATTCTTGGTCTTGTTTTATTGTCTTATTTATTGCTTCCACTTGCTATTCAAATTGGTGTATTGTCTACGTTATAAGAAATGATTAAAACCGATAAATCAAATTTAGGCAACAAGGTTAGATAACATACTATTCACCCCACCCCCCCCTCTAGTGTAGGTCATTTCACCACCATTTGGTATCAGAGAGCGTGGGTCATAGATTGAGATTTTACCATCTCCTCTACATCTAGTCTTGATCTGAAAATAGCACTATAGTTGGTAGCGTGTATACCACCTAGGTTCGGTGAGTCTAACTTTGGTCTTTGGAAGAGTAGAACATATACATTCCTAAAGACACAACATTTAGATGTGTTTAACATGGAAAAGATTCGATATATTGAACCTAAGGAAAACATGAATGCTTGGACCAAAGAACAAATTGATATGTTTTAGTTAAATGTTAAAGCTACGAATTGCATATTTTGTTCATTGGAAAATTGCATCTTTGAAAAGGTCATGCATTGCACTTCCACATTTGATATTTAGGCTAGTTTAAACATGCTATATGATTATGCCAAGAACGAAGAGATTGGCACTTCTAATGAAGGTAGTGATGACAATGGTCATTCACCTACCCCTAGTCTTGCTTTTGATGCCCATGGCTCTTCTAGTCAAAGGAGTAGCTCCAAGAGCCGAAAAAGGAAGGTAGTGTGTCATGCATGCAAGGAAAAGGGGCACGTGAAGAAAAATTGTCCTTCCATGAAGAACAAGGCAAGGAAGAGGTCAAATGCTTCCACATCATCATCTCATTCAAGTGAAGCATCCTCTTGCAATGGCTACGAAGCTAATTCAAAAGACTCCCTCATGAATGCTAATGATGAGGTACACTTTTCTTCTAGTCATGATAACAATAATGGTAGTATCAACTTATCCAGTTCTCATGACATGCTTTATGATGATGAATGTAAAAACATGTTTGCCTTGCTTGTTAAAAAAAGTTAAAGAAAACAAAAAATTGAAGAAAGAAAACTTGAGTCTTAGATCTCACTTACATTATGTAAAATTAAAAAATGAGAAGCTAAAAATTAGTGTCTCTAATCCATGTCATGAAGTTTTAAGTATTGACACTAAGGATTTGAAAAACAAAAATGACATTTTAAAGAATGAATATAGCATGTTGAAAACTCAATTGCATGCTATTCATAAATCCATGAACGACTTAAAAAATAAGGTTATTTTTCTAAATAAGAAAGTTAATAATTTATCTAGTAATTCATCCTCTTAGCTTTCTAGAAATATAAATGTTTCAAGTAAGAATGCTCATGCACATCATCATCTTTATGTCAAGCATTCTAACATTAAACCTCACGAAAAGATTAATGGTCATTGCTTTTGTTGTGGTATCTTCGGCCACACAATTTATGATTGTGCTTTTAAAAGAAATCCAAGTGTTGTCATTTGTCATTTGATAAGAAAAGACACTTTGGATTCCTAGGCTAACTCACCCTCATGGACCCAAAGCCATTTGGGTACCAAAGGTTTCTTGTTCTTTTGTAAGGGGAGCTACCACACAAGGTTGAAAGAATTGAACATGCTGAGAATTTAGCATGCTATTGATACAATTCAGCATGCTGCATTGTTGGGTATTCCTCATTTCATTGAGTTACAAACTTTATTTACAACTTTAGAGTGTCAGTTTATTATCTTGCATTGAGTTACAAACTTGGTATTCCTCATTTCATTGACTCATTGTTTCTTTAGTTTTTACATGCAGGTAAAAAGGATGAAGTGCAAGGATCAGCATTTTGGAAAAAAATATCTTATGTATTTTTGAAACTTTGAATCTTTGAAATAATATAAATATTTGAATAGCACAATGTATTTCGAAATTACTTATATACAATGGTTTCTTATGTGTGTGGATTTTAATGATGTGTGATTTCAAAAATTATTTTTAAGATTTCGTGTGAATTATCAAAATATCTTATATGTGATTTCATAATTTAAGGATTGATCAGGTACACAATAATGAGCAATTGGTAGATTATGTTGGTAATTCCAACGGATATACCAACAAAAATTATTTGTTGGTCATACCAACGCTAGCGGATATTGTTGGTATTACCGACAGATATGTATCCGTTGGTATTATCAACAGATATATATCCGTTGGTATTACCAACAGATATATTTCCGTTGGTAATATTGGCAGATATTTATCCGTTGGTAATACCAACAGAAACATATATGTCGGTAATACCAACGAATATGTCTCCGTCGGTATTACAAACAAAATAAAATATCTGTCAGTAAATACCGACAAATTAATTAAAATATGTTGGTATTACCGAGGAGCCTTTTACCGATGGATTTTACCGATAGATACTCCGTCGGTAACAATATTACCGACGAATTTGGTCTATTGGTGATATCTTGTTTTCTTGTAGTGTTGGCAGCTCCATCCAATGGGCATTTTTTTGCCCGATGGCGACTCTCGGTCGCATGCCAGTCGATCGTCGATTGACCAACTGTTCGACCGCAGCAATCTACCACTTTTGGGCACACTTCGATCGACCGAATTGGCTACTGCCAATTTTTGGCTTCATTCGATCGACCGACCGGTCGACCAAACCTGGGCTAAGACTATTTCTTCGAGTTTTCTTCTTGCGCACTTCGCTTCCGGGTTCCGTTACCAAGTCTTGACTTGGATAATATTACAATTTGGCTTGGGATATATACCTAGAGACATATTACATGAATTCTATTTCAAACTCTTGTTTTTCTACTCGATCTATGACGGAGCCATTTTTGTCGGTTCTTGTTTTTCTCCGAACGAACTTCCCACGCATATTGTAACCTCAACCTGAGATCAAACACTTGATGAACTCATTAGAATAAGTTTGTTATCATCAAAATCAAGATGATGATCAAGGTTGAAAACCTTAGGCCAACACATTGGTATTCACATGATTGTGGTATTCATTCCACATTCAGTTTGCATAGGTTGGTAGGCTTCGGAGTACGGACGTGTACTCCGGCCAAATTTTGGGGTGTGATAGATGTTCTTTAATAATAATATTAAGAAAAATGTAAGTTACACAAAAATAGTTAATGCTATTGTTAAAATCAGATATAAAGAAAAACTGCACCTATTATGATTAAATAATATGATTAAGTTAGAAGACTAAATCTTAAAAATTCAACATGTAAATATATGCATATGAAAAATTTAATAAAATATCTATAATAATTATAATAATATATATTCTAGATTGGCAAATGTACGTTAATCCATGTTTGAACGATGATATTAGTCCCTTATGTCATTATGTGTGCATACTTTGCTTCAAAGTCTATCATTTATTGTGTTTATACAAAAATTAGATTTCATAAATTTCAACTGAAAGCCTATAAAACACGTTCCTCGTATTAAAGGCTTGTTTTGCGTTAACACAACTATTCTATATTTATATTACCCAAATAGAAGGATAAGAAGTTACTGAAAATAGAAATAATCTTTTGACTTAAACACTTGATCAACATGGATGCAAGGAGCTTTTTTCTAAGACTATTCACTATTTTTTTCTTCTTATCTATGTCATTGATTTCATCTCCAATAGTAGCGACTACTGAGATCGCTTCTACATCACCACTCTCGATATGATTTCAAAAATGTTTTTGATTTTGATTTTCGATCTCTTCGGACCTTGGTGGCTTATAACGGGCCTGAGGGACCTTACGGTTCTAACCCGTAGGCTCATTGTGACATTTCGATTTTCAACCAATAGGATGGGTTGGAGATCTTACTTTTCAAAAATTTATATTTTGAAATCTCTCGATTCATTTCGGACTCATGATAATTTACCTTGAAACGGATTTCAAACTATTTAACAAAGTGAACTCTGAAAATGATACTTGATTTTTCTCTTTGCTATTTGGTTTGGTTGTTTTCTAGTAGCTTTAGTTTCATTAAATCTACTAATGAAGTCTAGTTATAAATTGAGAATGTTAATGAAAAGCTATGCTATCATGAAGAAAATTGGAAAGTAAATGAAAAGTTTGGGAAAAATTTTCTAGAATGATGTATGATTTTGTTTTTGCAAAAATCATATTATAATAGTTGAATATTCATGCATTAATGATGTCTCTATACTCATGATTAATTTTGCATGATAGATCTATGAAATTTCATTAGTAGGTAAAATTTCGATACTTAGGCAATTTCATGATGCTGATATTGAATAAAATTGGACTAGGATAAAATTCCTTATTAGAGACCTCATTTTGAATAAATAATTGTAAATATGTTTAGATACACATATGACATGATTCTAGGTGTTCAAACTTGAAAATTCATATGTAGATGAACAAATTCATTACTAGATCACTTTAGAGGACTTAAACTTGAAAAAGTTTGACCCAAGTCAACAAATCGACTTGGACACTTCATTTTAAGTCCAAACATCATAAACATGTTTAGGAATAGGTAATGATAACATGCCAACGTTCAAATTTTCAATTTGTAAGCGTAATGAGGCATTTTCTGTCACGTCCCAAAAACCAAGTCACGCGACCGACCGGACTGGGGACAAGCACCCCAAAGCCTAGACCACATAACCACATCATGCATGTGAAATATCAACTCAGATTAACACAAACACAAATATTCAATTATAGAAGGTAGCAATCCACATACTAGACCAAATGCATAAAGCAACATAACTAAGGTTCAAGTGTTAATACTATACAAGGTTCACATGCTCGAAAACAAACTACATGACTCGACCAAGACTCGACTACACCAACGGGTTTCACAAGATCGCCACCAGAGTCTGCCGCCACCAACCGCGCCAAAACAAGGCCATCACCAAAACAAGGCCACTTCAATGATCACTCTACAAAACAAGGCCAAGAAAAGAATAGTGAGTTCAAAAGAACTCAGTGAGTGGCCGTTCGGCCATCACCAAGCTAAATCACATGAATAAATACATTAAATAATTTAATGCTCATTCAACTGATATGAAACATAACAATGATTTGCATTAGTCATCTCGTGCGCTACATGCACCACTCGGCCCGATCCGGCCCAAATGAACCAACCTCAAAATAATCGCCTACAACTCGTAGGTTGCTCACTAGGCTGGCCACCCTAGCGAACTCCCTGCCACGGTCTCACTGAGCTAGGAAGGACCTTTAGTATCAGTGCCCAAAACATGGTCGGGAAAGGCCCTCTGGATAATGCCACTCGGGTCAGTCATCGGCGTGGCTCACCAACGTATATCTCGACCATGAATCAACTCGTGTGCACTGCACACCACTCGGCCATCACATGTACATCGACAAACATGCCCACTAAGTGGACTAATTTACATATCTATAAAGAGGTGGATACGACATAATGTACATTTCTCAGTGCTCGCTCGGTAGCACCCGCTCGGCCACCACTCTGCCCAATTCATTATTCACCGCCATATCACCCACCGTTAACACCTCAATAATTTACCTTACCATTTTCTATTCAATGGAATTTAACATCCGTGGCAGGTCGTCATGTAGCGAAAATGCCAACGTTCTGTCGAATAGTTTCCGCACGACGTACCTTTCCGCCACCGCCATTTCTCGTTCGAAATCTCATCCGAACTCGCAAAAATTCCCAAACAAAGTAAAGGGATGCCATATCTTCCATATCTCATATTTCTATTTTACCCAAGCATCACAGAAATTTCAGCCTGTAAGCCGAAATTTCAGCCTGTAAGCCGAAAATTCAGCCTGTAAGTCGAAATTTCAGCCCACTATAGTGTGACATTCCCTCATTTTCATCCGAGAGCATATACTCTCTCGCGAGGGTGGAAATAATCAATTAACCTGATGTTCTTTTAGGTTCAACTAATAACATCCATGACAAGCCACGAGGTGACATCCCGGACTCGCAACTCAACCAATTCAACAAGCAAGCCGTAAATTTCAGCCTACTTTACCAATCCGATTACAACACGTACACAATTGAACATCACTCGATATGGTACTCACAATTCATACAATATCTTGTACATAAAGATCGATATACTACACTGGCAGTTTACAGCATGTATAAAATGAATCTAGCGCGTATAGAAATAACTTCGGCATGTATATCTTACCACAACATCAATTTCAGCCTAACTTATCATACTATGAAAAATTCAGATTAAAGCATATGATATACTCCACAAATTTTCATATGAATGTATGCTAAGTGTTCATCAAACCATGTCATCTACGCATATAATTTCAGCATTTCAGTGTACTCACAATCTCAAGAATATAAGCTAGAACATGAACATTGGACTTGCTTGGCCTACAAATTGTGTTACTATTATCAAAATGTGTATGTTGTACTTTTGGAAGTCTTCATAATCGATCAAGATAAAGATGTCAATTGTGAGAGCACCAAATATTTTCATGCTTAATGATAAATGTGATACCATGGGAAATGGTCATCATGGATCAGCATAAACAAGCATGAACGATGATTCCTTATGAATTTTCCATTTTTCCATAATTTTTCTTATCTTGGATGTAATTTCTTATTAACCTGCCACCTTCTTGATTTATATTGCAACAATACTTTTTTAAAAGTAGTACCATAATCAAATATCTCATGTATGTTTCTTTGACCAAACAACACGGTCTTCCAAAACTTATGCACTTTCTTAACCCAAATACAAAGATCAAATGTATTGACACCTGAAACATCCAAGTTCAATAGAACAATAGATGTGCTCAAGGGCCAAAGCAGAGAAGCCCGAAATGTCTGCACACATGCATCCGAACAACAAGAATTTCTCCATTAAACAAAGTCCAGATTGGTCACAGTAAAAATAAGAACTCCAGCACTAAATACAACAACTAAATAAAGCCCCCAATATTTATATATACACCACACAAACCAAACAAACAATAAAACCAGTTCATCCTCACCAAGATCATTCTAATATGCGTCCCACATTCAAATAGCAAAAACGGCACGCAATCAAAAAGGGGAAACAAAATGGAGGGTGAAAAATAAATAGCGGCACCAGATTTGGCTTCCACTAGAGCAAAGTTCGACCCTTTCTCGAGAGAGAAATCAACATACTCAAACATAAACCTTCAAAAAAATCACAGATTCTATAAATCTATCACGAGGAAGAAACCCAATCTAACCACTCACTTGGAGAGGGAATCAAGGAGAAGAAGACGATGACGACGCCTCGCGATGACGGCAACCGGCGAAGGCAAAGATCTGATCACAAGGGAGTAGCGCCTCCTCCATCTTGTCTTGAAATTTACAAGGCAAAGACGGCGATGACGGCAACCGGCGAAGGCAAAGATCTGATCACAAGGCAAAGATCTGATCACAAGGGAACCAAGGCCACATATGCAATTATATTATTTTTTTGAAATTTACCTATTTGCCCCTCTTGACTTAAGTGAACCATATATCGGTCTATACTCGTCCGAATCGAGTTCCAATCGGACCCCCGGACTCGACTCGAGTCCAACTCACATCAAATCTCCAAACCAACTTAAGTAACATAATTTTACTCGCGCATAAGGTTTGTATTTTAATTTGCGCCTTCCAACGATTTACTCGGCCTCCTCCGACGCACATCTCGGCTTTGCCGTGGAAGCCACAATAAATTAGTTAAAATTTTAAATTTTAATTATTTTTTTCGCGGGCATTACATTTTCTATTTTCAATGAGTCATTCAAATTTTGTAGATCTATATTTTAATTTTCTAAGATATTTTTATCATTTTCTAGAAGTTCAACCTTCATTCTTGACTCATTACAAGAAAGCAAAATATCATCATTATCTTGTTCTAGCATTTTATTTTCATTTTTAAGTGCCTAGAATCTTTTTCTAACACTACTAAATTCTTCATACATATGCTCAATTTCATTTTCTAATTCTACTTGTATAAAGATATTACCACCTATAGTAATAGTGGGTACCTCATTATCCTTCATCATGAAACAAAGGTTTGCATTCTCCCTTGAACTTTCTTCCCCACTTGAAGGTGGTGATGACTCGCTTACATCCCAAGTAGCCATTAGTGCTTTCTTCTTCATCCTTTTTCCTTATCTGTCTTTGTGGATGATGAGGAGGTGAGCTTGGTCTTAGGACAATCGCTCTCCAAGTGTCCGGGCTTGTTGCATTGGAAGCACATGATTCTATTTTTGCTCTTCTTCTTCTTGAGAGGCTTTCCCATTAGCTCCATCAACATCCGTCCGAGATGAATCATATCTTCGTGGTACTCGGATCCTTCATTCTCCGATGATGATGATGTCCTTCCACTAGTAGTGCTGCCTAGTAGTGCTGCCTTAAATCTCGGTACATTTTTGTGGCCCCTGGATGCATCGTATAAGTGGAACGATGACCTCACTCCAGGACTTGTCTGCGCACCACTGCCATATCTGGCACCACAATTCGATCTTTGAACCACAGCACACCCTCTCTGTCCAATCTGATCCCATTCTCTGCATCGCATCTCTGCTCTAAGTCCTTCGTCAGCGCACAAAAGGCGTCCTCTCCCTGCGCGGCACGCAACATACCCACCAGTGTAGATTGTACCCGCAGGTGTGCCACCAGGGCAACTAAAGCTAACACTGTCAAGGTTGTACCCCCATCCAGGCACAACTCTAGCTCTCGAGGTAAAGGCCTCTGCTTGATTTCTAGATGAGCCAAACTGCCCATGGATTTTCTGCTTAGAGTGTCTGCTACCACATTGGCTTTCCCCAGGTGGTACATAATGGTGCAGTCATAATCTTTTAGGAGCTCCAGCCACCTCCTCTGCCTGAGGTTCAACTCCTTTTGGGTAAGCAAGTACTACTCTTGTGATCCGTATAGATCTCGCAAGTCTCCCCGTACAGATAGTGCTGCCAGAACTTCAGTGCAAAAACCACCGCCGCTAGCTCTAGGTCATGCGTCGGATAGTTCTTTTCATAAACCTTCAGTTGACGGGACGCATAAGCTATGACTCTACCAAACTGCATCAAAACGCAGCCTAGGCCAACCCGAGAGGCATCACAGTAAACCACAAACCCTCCTGAGCCGGAAGGTATGGCCAATACGGGTGCCGACGTCAAGCATTCCTTGAGCTTCTGAAAGCTCGCCTCACACTTGTCATCCCAATCAAATTTGACCTTTTTCTGGGTCAACCGAGTCAAAGGGGCAGCAATCCTGGAGATCTTCTCTACGAACTTTTTATAGTACCCGGCCAACCCCAGAAAACTACAGACCTCAGTCACGTTGGTTGGCCGCCTCAAGTTCTGCACCACCTCCACCTTTGCAGGGTATACCCTTATCCCTTCCTTGGACACCACATGGCCAAAGAACCCCACACTTTCCAACTAGAATTTACACTTGGAGAATTTAGCAAATAACCGGTGCTCTCTAAGGGTTTCCAGGATCATCCTCAAGTGTTCGGAGTGTTCCTCCTCACTCTTGGAGTATACCAAGATATCGTCAATGAAGACAATCACAAAACCATCTAGGTACTCCTTGAATACCCTGTTCATCATGTCCATGAAGGCAGCAAGTGCATTGGTCAGGCCAAAAGACATCATTAGGAACTCGTAGAGTCCATAGCGAGTCCTGAAGGCAGTTTTAGGTACATCGCAGTCTCGGATTCTCAGCCGGTGGTATCTGAATCTTAAGTCTATCTTCGAAAACCATCGTGCACCCTGCAGTTGGACAAATATATCATCTATCCTCAACAATGGGTAACGATTCTTGACTGTCACCTTTCTCAGCTGCCTATAGTCGATGCACATGCACATCGACCCATCCTTCTTCTTCACGAAGAGTACCGGGGCACCCCACGGTGAGACACTCGGCCAGATGAAACCTAGGTCCACCATTTCCTGCAGTTGCACTTTCAGCTCCCTGAGTTTGGCTGGCGCCATCCTATAGGGTGGGATGGAGATCGACTTTACCCTGGGCTGCAGATTAATGTAGAAATCCACTTCCCTCCTGGACGACAATCCCGGCAGCTCCTCGGGAAATACATCGGGGAACTCGCAGACTACCTGAGTACCACTGATATCCCCTGCCGCATCTCCCTATTCCTCTGCCACAGATACAAAGGCCATAAAGGATTGGCACCCCCCCTGAAGTAGTTTACTAGCCTTAAGGGTTGAGATGACCCCAATCGGCTCGCTTCTTTCCTCTCCTTATAAGGTTAACTGTGGCAACCCGAGCTTGTTGAACATGACTGTCTTAGCCCTATAATCCAGCAACGCAAAGTGCTACGCCAGCCAATCCATGCCGAGAAAGACATCAAGTTCAAGCGTGGGCAGGAGTGTCAAATCTACCCCCAATGCATGGCCGCAGATGATCACTTCGTAGTCTTGAAAAATTGATTTGGCTAAGATTGCCTCGCCCGTAAGCGTTGATACTAGAAATGGCCCATCGAGTAAAGAAGGTGCCGCAGGTAACTCAGCCGCAAATTTGGCAGCCGCAAGAATGGTGAGTTCAAAAGAACTTAGTGAGTGGTCGTTCGGCCATCACCAAGCTAAACCACATGAAAAAATACATTAAATAATTTAATGCTCATTCAACTGATATGAAACATAACAATGATTTGCATTAGTCATCTTGTGCGCTCAATGCACCACTCGGCCCGATCCGGCCCAAATGAACCAACCTCAAAATAATCGCCAACAACTCGCAGGTTGCTCACTATGCTGGCCACCCTAGCGAACTCCCTGCCTCGGGCTCACTGAGCTAGGAAGGACCTCTAGTATCAGTGCCCAAAACTTGGTCGGGAAAGGCCCTCTGAATAATGCCACTTGGGTCAGTTGTCGGCGTGGCTCACCGACGTATATCTCGACCCTGAATCAACTCGTGCGCACTGAACACCACTCGGCCATCACATGTACATCCACAAACATGCCCACTAAGTGGACTAATTTCCATATCTATAAAGAGGTGGATTACTCGAGTAGATACGACATAATGTACATTTCTCAGTGCTCGCTCAGTAGCACCCGCTTGGCCACCATTCTGCCCAATTCATTATTCACCGCCATATCACCCAACGTTAACACCTCAATAGTTTACCTTACCATTTTCTATTCAATGGAATTTAACATCCGTGGCAGGTCGTCATGTAGCGAAAATGCCAACATACTGTCGAATAGTTTCCGCATAACGTACCTTTCCGCCACCGCCATTTCTCGTTCGAAATCTCATCCGAACTCGCAAAAATTCCCAAACAAAGTAAAGGGATGCTATGTCTGCCATATCTCAAATTTCTATTTTACGCAAGCATCGTGCAAATTTTAGCCCACTATAGTGTGACTTTCCTTCATTTTCATCCGAGATCTTATACTCTCTCGCGAGGGTGGAAATAACCAATTAACCTGATGTTCTTTTAGGTTCAGCTAATAACATCCACGACAAGCCACAAGGTGACATCCCGGACTCGCAACTCGACCAATTCAACAAGCAAGCCATAAATTTCAGCCTACTTAACCAGTCCGGTTACAACACGTACACAATTGAACATCACTCGATATGGTACTCAAAATTCATACAATATCTTGTACATAAAGATCGATATACTACACTGGCAGTTTACAGCATGTATAAAATTAATCTAGCGCGTATAGAAATAACTTTGGTATGTATATCTTACCACAACATCAATTTCAGCCTAACTTATCATACTATGAAAAATCCAGATTAAAGCGTATGATATACTCCACAAATTTTCATATGTATGTATGCTAAGTGTTCATCAAACCATGTCATCTACGCATATAATTTCAACATTTCAGTGTACTCACAATCTCAAGAATATAAGCCAGAACATGAACATTGGACTTGCTTGGCCTACAAATTGTGTTACTATTATCAAAATGTGTATGTTGTACTTTTGGAAGTCTTCATAATCGATCAAGATAAAGATGTCAATTGTGAGAGCACCAAATATTTTCATGCTTAATGATAAATGTGATACCATGGGAAATGGTCATCATGGATCAGCATAAACAAGCATGAACGATGATTCCTTATGAATTTTCCATTTTTCCATAATTTTTCTTATCTTGGATGTAATTTCTTATTAACCTGCCACCTTCTTGATTTATATTGCAACAATACTTTTTTAAAAGTAGTACCATAATCAAATATCTCATGTATGTTTCTTTGACCAAACAACACGGTCTTCCAAAAGTTATGCACTTTCTTAACCCAAATACAAAGATCAAATGTATTGACACCTGAAACATCCAAGTTCAATAGAACAATAGAAGTGCTCAAGGGCCAAAGCAGAGAAGCCCGGAAGGTCTTCACACATGCATCCGAACAACACTAATTTCTCCATTAAACAAAGTCCAGATTGGTCACAGTAAAAATAAGAACTCCAGCACTAAATGCGACAACTAAATAAAGCCCCCAATATTTATATATACACCACACAAACCAAACAAACAACAAAACCAGTTCATCCTCGCCAAGATCATTCTAATATGCGTCCCACATTCAAATAGCAAAAATGACAAGCAATCAAAAAAGGGAAACAAAATGGAGGGGGAAAAATAAATAGCGGCACCAGATTTGGCTTCCACTAGAGCAAAGTTCGACCCTTTCTCGAGAGAGAAATCAACATACTCAAACATAAACCTTCAAAAAAATCACAGATTCTATAAATCTATCACGAGGAAGAAACCCAATCTAACCACTCACTTGGAGAGGGAATCAAGGAGAAGAAGACGATGACGACGCCTCGCGATGACGGCAACCGGCGAAGGCGAAGATCTGATCACAAGGGAGTAGCGCCTCCTCCATCTTGTCTTGGGCGACGTTCGGCTCTTCCTAGAGCAGTCCCGTCGACCAAGGCCACATATGCAATTATATTATTTTTTTGAAATTTACCTATTTGCCCCTCTTGACTTAAGTGAACCATATATCGGTCTATACTCGTCCGAATCGAGTTCCAATCGGACCCCCGGACTCGACTCGAGTCCAACTCACATCAAATCTCCAAACCAACTTAAGTAACATAATTTTACTCGCGCATAAGGTTTGTATTTTAATTTGCGCCTTTCAACGATTTACTCGGCCTCCTCCGACGCACATCTCGGCTTTGCCGTGGAAGCCAAAATAAATTAGTTAAAATTTTAAATTTTAATTATTTTTTTCGCGGGCATTACATTTTCTTTTCTAAGGAATTTTTATCATTTTCTAGAAGTTCAACCTTCATTCTTGACTCATTACAAGAAAGCAAAAGATCATCATTATCTTGTTCTAGCATTTTATTTTCCTTTTTAAGTGCCTAGAATCTTTTTCTAACACTACTGAATTCTTCATACATATGCTCAATTTCATTTTCTAATTCTACTTGTGTAAAGATATTACCACCTATAGTAATAGTGGGTACCTCATTATCCTTCATCATGAAACAAAGGTTTGCATTCTCCCTTGAGCTTTCTTCCCCACTTGAAGGTGGTGATGACTCGCTTACATCGCAAGTAGCCATTAGTGCTTTCTTCTTCATCCTTTTTCTTTTATCTGTCTTTGAGGATGATGAGGAGGTGAGCTTGGTCTTAGGACAATCGCCCTCCTAGTGTCCGGGCTTGTTGCATTGGAAGCACATGATTCTATTTTTGCCCTTCTTCTTGAGAGGCTTTCCCATTAGCTCCATAAACATCCGTCCGAGATGAATCATATCTTCGTGGTACTCGGATCCATTATTCTCCGATGATGATGATGTCCTATCACCAAATGATGCTTTTAAGGCAATATTCTTGCCTTTGGGGGCATCTTCCTCATTGGTTATGAGGGAACCAATGAGTTCGGTGATCTTCATGGTGCCAAGATTCGTGGCCTCCATGATAGCAACCCCCTTTGGCTCCCATGCTTTGGGAAGTGATCGAAGAAACTTCCTCACTGTTTCTTCTTCTTGTATGACCCTTCCAAGGTTAGTTAAAGCATTTGAAATGGGCATACATTTGATCTATGTTCTCATGAGTATGCATTTTAAAGAGTTCATAGTCATGCATAAGCAAATTTATTTTGGACTCTTTAACTTGGGAAGTTCCCTCATGGGTAATTTCTAAAACTTGCCAAATATCAAAAACAGATTTACAACATGATATTCTATTGAACTCATTTATAGATAAACCATAATGTAATGCATTCACTGCTTTGGCAATTGAATTAAACAATTTAATCTCTTCTCGAGACCAATCATCCATGTTCTTGGAGGGTAGCTCATAATTAACATGAATAGTTCTCCAAGCATCTAATCCTAGGGATTGCCAAAAAATACTCATCCTAGTTTTTCAATAGGGCTAATTGTTTCCATCAAAAAGAGGTGGTGCATGAGTTGAAAACCCTTGACCTAGTGTGATACTAGAATTCTTAAGTCTCGGTTACACGGTTAGACCTATTCCGACAATCTTGCTCTCATACTAATTGTTGAGTGAATACCCACACTAGAAAGGGGGGTTGAATAGTGTTGGTTTAATTTTAACTTTAATTCAAATTTTTTTAAATCAATTTCAACTTCAACCGAAACTAAGTGCAACTAAATGATATTCGTTAGCAAGTATGAAAAGCAATTATAAGCAATCAAACAAGGCAATGCAAACACAAGAGATTATAGTGGTTCGGCCAACACCGCCTACTCTACTATCTTGGCTCCCCACAATGGATTTCTAACCAACTCCTTTATAGATAATTTGTTTCCCTTTGAATACAACCGAGGACTCGCTTCTCAACTCTTTGAGAATGCTTCACACCTATTCTCCTAGGCAAAACACAATTCTACAAAGGAAACCCTAAGTCATTTAACCTAGCACACCTAGCAAGCTAACAATGGAAACCTAGTTTAGTAACAAGAAAAATAACAACAAATGAGCTAACAATTAAACCACACAAGTGAGCTCTCTTGCAAAGTCTTCAAAGCCTCCAACTCGTGAAGATGTAGAGCTCGAAGTGAAGTCGGAGATGAGGCAAAAAGAATGCTTCGAGTTGATGAACGATCGTCGAAGCTTGCGCGATGAAATCCACTTGGGATGGCTCAAGAACAGTCTAGGAGATCTTCAATGAATGGCTGAGAGGCTCTTAGAAGGCTGCTAAGGGGTATTTATAACCCCTCACTTGGCAGCTCCACCCAACGGGCATTTTTTTACCCGATGGGGACTCCCGAACACTTGTTGGTCGATCGTCGATCGACCGACTGATCGACCGCCCAAGCAACCACGGTAATCTGCCACGTTTGGGCACACTTCGGTCGACCAAATTGGCTACTGCCAATTTTTAGCTTCATTCGGTCCACCAAACCTGGGCTAAGTCTATTTCTTGGAGTTTTCTTCTTGCGCGCTTCGCTTCCGAGTTCTGTTACCAAGTCTTGACTTGGATAATATTAGAATTAGGCTTGGGATATATACCTAGAGACATGTTACATGAATTCTATTTCTAACTCTAGATTTTCTACTCGATCTATGACGGAGACATTTTTGTCGATTCTTGTTTTTCACCGAATGAACTTCCCACGCATATCGTAACCTCAACCTGAGATCAAACACTTGATGAACTCATTAGAATGAGTTTGTTATCATCAAAATCAAGATGATGACCAAGGTTGAAAACCTTAGGCCAACACATTGGTATTCACATGATTGTGGTATTCATTCCACATTCAGTTTGCATAGGTTGGTAGGCTTCGGAGTACGGACGTGTACTCCGGCCGAATTTTGGGGTGTGATAGATGTTCTTTAATAATAATATTAAGAATAATGTAAGTTACACAAAAATAGTTAATGCTATTGTTTATATCATATATAAATAAAAACCGCACCAATTATGATTAAATAATATGATTAATTTAGAAGACTAAATCTAAAAAAATTCGACATGTAAATATATGCATATGAAAATTTTAATAAAATATCTATAATAATTATAATAACATATATTCTAGATTGGCTAATGTATGTTAATCCATGTTTGAACGATGATATTAGTCCCTTATGTCATTATGTGTGCATACTTTGCTTCAAAGTCTATCATTTATTGTGTTTATACAAAAATTAGATTTCATAAATTTCAACTGAAAGCCTATAAAACACGTTCCAATTATGATGTTCTTTATACTCCGGCCGGTCACGTGACCGTGGATTTTGGGGCGTGACAGATGTTCTTTAATAATAATATTAAGAATAATGCAAGTTACACAAACGTAGTTAATACTTTTATTCAAATCATATATAAAGAAAAACCGCACCAATTATGATTAAATAATATGATTAAGTTAGAAGAATAAATCTTAAAAATTCAACATGTAAATATATGCATATGAAAAGTTTAATAAAATATCTATAATAATATAATAACATATATTCTTGATTGGCAAATGTGTGTTAATCCATGTTTGAACAGTGGTATTATTCCCTTATCTTATTATGTGTGCATACTTTGCTTCAAAGTCTATCATTTATTGTGTTTGTACAAAAATTAGATTTCATAAATTTTAACTAAAAGCCTATAAAACACGTTCCTGGTATTATAGGCTTGCATTGCGTTAACACAGTTATTCTATATTTATATTACCCAAATAGAGGGATAATGAGTCATTGAAAATAGAAATAGTCTTTTGACTAAAACACTTGATCAACATGGTTGCAAGGAGCATTTTTCTAAGTCTATTCACTATTCTTTTCTTCTTATCTATGTCACTCATTTCATCTCCAGTAGTAGCGACTTGTGAGATCGCTCCTACATCACCAACAAATTTTGATAAGTTGATTTTACAGATATGTAAGTAATTTTTTTGATTCGTATAAATATTAGATTTATTCATTATTTAATAAATAAATTATCTTTATGATATTTATGGACCGTAAATATAAGAGATAAGTTAACTACTAAATTTAAAATTTATATATCTCATCTCAACAATCATTTTTGAAACCTTTAATTGCTCTTTTCTTACTGCCTATCACAACCGATACATCGATATTGATAATTAATTAGAGAATTGCTATTATAACTTGATTATTTTTATTTTAATAATGTCTCTTGTAATGTTTCTATGTTTTAGACAATATGCTCAAAGATATTCACATTGCTGACAGTCGAAGAGCTCAAGACAAGAAGATTGGATTTCTTCCACCATTGTTCATTCCAAGTCCACAATATTGTCATGGTCGTCTATGTTATCATCATTGATAATTTGACAATTGTATTCAGTCATAAAGTTTGTACGTTCAACACAATAAATAAAATAAATTAATAATAAATTTAAATCATTAGCAAAATACAAATATTTTGATAATCATAACACCTATAACTAATTACTTAATATGTTTGAAAAACTATCAAAAACTGGAGATGCACCCAATGCAAAACCTTTACATTTTAAAGGAGGAACCATTGAATTCAATGGTGTGTACATTTAAACTAGTTCATTGAATTAAAGGAGGAACCATTGATTTTGGTTGGATATATAAATTGGTTCCACAATTCTTTCTTGATACTTCTCCTTGACAAAGTAGCAATCAATCTCCAAGTGGTTTGTTCTTTCATGGAATACAAAATTTGCTATTATGTGCATAACACTCATGTTATCAGAGTATAAAGTCATTGGATTCTTCACCACAATATTGATTTCATTCAACAATCTGATGACCCAAATTATCTCAGCAGTTGCACCAAACAAACCTCTTGATCCACTTTCTGCACTTGACCTACAAAGTGTGCTTTGTTTTTTGCACTTCCGGATAACTAATGTTGTAGCAAACTTCACCAAATAACCAGATACTGATCTGCAAGTCATTCCACAAATTCCCCAATCAGCATCACTATATCCTGTCACTGAATAAGGATTATCTACAGGGTAAAAGAGGCCCAAACCATGTTCATTTTTCAAATATTTTAATATCCTTATTGCTGCCATGAAATGTAATACCCGCAAAATTTATTAAATTTTGTGTATTGCCTTCAGCGGGATGAGCGCGACGCATAACGACGCGTGCATAGTTAATCACAGTTGGGTGCGAATTGAGGTGAGACCCTTGCTCAATCTAAATTACTTAAATTAGAATTAATTTTGTGTCAAATCCGAGTTAGGCTTGAGCCGAGTACGAGGGTGCGATCGGAGCTCGAATCCGACTCGTTTTGAGCAAGTTCGATCGAGTTAAGTGATGAGGGGAAAATTGGTAATTTGTGCAAAAAATAAAAAATTAGAGTCACCTGAGGCGTACGGCTCCAAGGAAGAGACGCATGCTACCCAAGGAGATGAGAGGGCGAGGGATGATCCAGAGAAGAAATCGGTCGGAGATCGGAGCCTTGCCGGATAGGATTCGACGTGGGACTTCTTCATCATCTTCCTTGTCCTTAATCAAATTCTAGGTTAATTTTGGATATGTGTTAGTGCAAATTTCTGAACCTGGGTGCAGTAGTTTTCTTTGGATAGGAAAGAAATAAATGAGTGGAAATTTATCTATACATATAATCTTGTTTATTGCGGAAATTTCCGGCTGTAGTGTACGGTGTTAAGGCTGAAATTTTATATGAAACGATGCTGAAATTACCAAGTTATGTGATGCTGAAATTGATATATATAAATGTGCAAAAATTTCATTGAATTGGGATGCTGAAATCATTTCCTATGTATGCTGAATATGGTAGTTCAAAGATAGAATGTTTTTCCATATTCTAGAAATTCATGCTGATTTCCTGAAAATCTATTAAGTACATGCTGAGATTGATTTTGTTGTTGGGATGCGAGTTTGCTGTGTAAAATATCGATGTAACCTATCGATCTTCCTGTAAGCTAGGGTTTAGGAATCTAGAAATTATTTTAATGACCTGAACAGTAGAGGCTTCTTGAAGAGAAAGGCTCCAAAGAACTCCTCCTCCTATCCATTGGTGGCCAGCCATCTACATCTTCCTTCCCCAATTTTCGCGAACCCAAATTGAAGGTGTTCTCTTCTTGGGTGTGCCGCATTAATCTTCATCTTCTTGGAGGAGTCCAAGAGAACAACAAGGTATCTTCACCTCTTCCCTTTCGTTACGGTGTTTTCTCATCCTCACTCCTTCCCTCGTTGGTGTTTGGTTCTTGGTGGTAGGGCAGACCTTGCCTTGGTGGATTTAGAGATTGAGAAAGTTTCTCCGTTGAGCCACAACGAGCCCTATTATTGCGAGGTGCTTGGTGTGGACTATCGTTGGAGGAAGTGCACATGTGAGTCTCAAGATGGGGGCAGGATCAGCTATACCAACCGCGGTTTGAGGTATATATTCTCCATCTTCTCCGATGTTGAATTCTTTAATATTGCTAAAGTAGATCACTGTTTTTGGGATAGTTTGATTTTTTTAAATTGCTATTTCCACTTCATTTTTGAATCCCATCACAACAGTGGTATTAGAGCCACCTTTAGCAAATTTTTGGAATTTTTTATTTTGTGTTTTGTTCACGTTTACGAACCGTTCGCTCCCTAAACGTTATGCTGTCCGATTTTGGTTTTCAAGGGTTTTTGAGTCATTTTCTTGGCTCCACGGTTCATGTGATGAATCAAGGTGGAATCCTACTATCCATATTGATTTTGGAAAGAATTTAAATGAAAAAATTCTGTGGGTTCATGGTTGAACAGACCCGAGAACTCAAAAAATTCAAGATGTGTTGTTTGAACCGTTTTGGGTGGAAACGTGATCGGATTTGTGCGATTTCGGATTCTATTTTTTTCTTTCTTTTTCATATATGATGTGATGCATGAAAAGATGATTATGGATGAGCCCAATGTGGATGTGACTGTGTGTAAAATGTGGTTGTGTTGATTGCATGTAAATTTATAAAATTCCAGCATTGTAAATTTTAAATAGTGCTTGCGTACCCCTACCTCCCAATTGAGAATTCTGATTGTAATCCTCTGCACCCTATCATTAAACCTTTGCCCAAGGATTTTTTGGGGTCTTCTTCTTTTAGTTTTGTAAAATTAGAAGCTTAGGGGCAGATTCGCAACGAGCACGCTTGCTGCTATGTTTTGGTGCGCGCACGGAGAGGAGGTGTCCGGTGCCTTGTGGATGACGGGTTGAACCCCGGGAAGGCACTGATGGAACTGGCAACCAACAAGGTGATTTTGAGCAGCGCCTTGGCGAGACAGAGCTCCCTAAAAACACTAGGATGATGGCCTTGGTTCACCCGGCGGCTCGGGTGGAACCCTTAGAACATCCACAATCATCCTTATTTACTTTATGATTTTATTTATTGCTTTTGCTTCAATTATTGATAGCTTAGATAATTATAATTGCATGAAGAAACCCTCCAATAATATTGAGTCCGAATAGCTAAGATATTAAGGATATCGGTCACGCCTTCCATCGTTATGAGGGACAAGTGTGTCTATTGTCACAACGGGTTTGTTGTGCACACACAAGGCCATTTGTGCTAATAGACACGTTGCTCCTCATATGGCACATATCCCTTTTGTGTCTTTGCTACCGGCTTGAACATGACTTACCTTGTTGAGCTACATGCAAGGAAGTCTATCAATGAGGGCTTGCCACTTCCAAACCGAAGGATATTATGGAATCGCGAAAATTAGTGGGATACATGATTAATTAAAAGACCTCAATAAACATGCATGTAAAATATCTGCTCATTCAAGTCTTTATTTTCTTTGTAGCATATCATGTCACCTTTACTATCGTTAGATTGCTTCATCGATTAAAATAAATTAACTAGACCAAATTACGTCGATTGGATGCGAAATTTGAGGATCATCCTCATTTATGAGAATTTGTCTCACATTATTGATGCTCTGGGACCGATGTCACCCCTTGGGTAAGGCGATTACAGCGAAGAAGAGAGAACAGCTTATGAGAAGCTGCAAGAAATTTGGAGTGCAGATAACACCACTGTTCAATACACAATGCTGGCATCCATGTCTAATGAGTTGCAAAAGTAGTATGTACATTTGGATACCGAAGCTATCCACGATCACCTCAAGTTGTTTTTATGGTGAGCATATGAGGACAGCTAGGTACAAGCTATCTAAACAACTCTTCCGTCCAAAATGGAGGATAACACTCTTGTTAAGACCCATATCCTCAAACTAATCTATTTGATTGAGTAGTTAGAGAGGTTGGGGTTCTCCATGGACTGGGAACTAAGTCAGGACATAGTACTCTAATTCCTCCCGGATTCGTTTTCACAGTTTGTTAATAACTTCCACATAAACAAGCAAGACGTCTCGCTTCTCGAGCTCCTTAATATGCTGAATACTGCTGAGTCACACCTTATAAAGAGTAAGGACATAATTTTGTTAGTGGGAGATGCCTCTAAGGCAAAGTTATACTATGTTAAGAACAATGTGAAAAAGAAACCCAAGAGGAATATCTAAACAACGTTGTGAAAAGTTCTTTAAAAGGCAATAGTTGTCGCATGAACCATTCTGATGATTGTATCCGACTGGACACATCTCAATTGGTTTAATGGTTTTGAATATTAATGATAAATATTTAAAAAATGCACAAAGATAAAACTAACCTCACCTCCTTCTGGCTTTTATGACTTTGGGCATTTCTGAACTGCAGTAAGAACTAGAGAAGTGTGTCTCAAGGATATTCTGATCGAGTCTTTGTTCACCAGAATTGGCTCGCTGAGTTGATTAGAGTTGGGCAACATAGGTGTATGCAGGCCGATAACAACTCAAGCCAGAAAAGGACACACCTATGATATGATTAGGCGCGGGTACGTCCACCTGTCTGGATACAAACCTGATATCTTTGAATCATTTAAGGAGTATGAAGGTGAACTTAAAGAAACAAATTGAAAAAAGTATTATAGACCTTCAATTGGATCGAGGCAGAGAATACTTATCCACTAGGTTTGTGAATTATCTCGAAGACAATAAGATTGCCTCTTTATGGACCCCTAACACAGTGGTGTGTCTGGAAGGGGGAATCACACCTTATTGGATATGATGTGATCCATACGTAGCTTCCAATCTATTTTCAAGGGATAAGCTATTATAGCGGCCTTAATTTTGTTTGTCTCTCATACACCATATAAAATATAGAATAGCAAGAAACTGAAATTGAGACCCCTCGTGATTTGGGGTTGCCTAGTGTATGACAAACTTGACCAGGTGCAAATGTTGAGGCATACCCTAAAAAGTGTTTTGGATATCAAGTTCTCCAAACTGAACAAAAGAAGTTTTGTCATCACTGTTTGAGAAAAGGAGTTTGTCGAGGAAACTAAGAGTGGAAGATATTTTGAACTTGGTAAAGTTCAGCAACGACGGATAAAATCGCAACAACTAGTGGAAAGTTCACAGGTTAAACCAATCCATGTAATTATTACTTCCCAACACTCTTCTACAAGACTACGTAGACTGCCTGAGTGATGATATCTAGCCATAGGTTATGACCTAGATTCAGGCAATCCGCGATCTCTTAATGGTCAAATGTCTTGACACTATGCGGTGGCATTATGCAAATCCAAACTGGACACAAACCAAGTACGAACTTTGGTTGACCGGCTTAAAAAGAATAACTCCTATCGGGTGCAGGTGGATCTTTAGGAAAGATCTGAGCAATTGGCAAGGTGTGGACCTATAAGACCAAACTAGCTGTGAATGAGATCAAACCCAGACAATAGGTTGTCTGCAATAAAACATTCTCACTAGTTCCAATGCTCAAGTCCATCAGGATATTTCTAGCAATCAGTGCGTACTATGAATACGAGATCTGGCTAGAGGGTGTCTAAACTGTGTTCTTCCATTATAAAGAAGTCTATATGATATAGCCAGAGGAGTTTGTATCCTCGGTTGGATCGAGTAAGGTATGCAAGGTTGGACCGAGTAAGGTATGTGAGCTGCAGAGGTCCATTTATGGACTATAGCTAGTATCAAAGAGTTGAAACATCTATTTGGATGAGATAGTCAAAAGGATTTTGATTTTATCAAAAATGTGGATGAACCTTGTGTAGACAATGTGTTTAGTGGGAGTGTAGTCATATTGAATGACATACATGTGGGAAAAGCGTTCTCATGTTCCAATTATTTCCCATATTGATTCTCTATGGTACATTTGGGAAAAGCCTCCTATATGCTTGACATTAGGATCTATGTGGATAGGTTTGAAAAGGATACCTGGTTACCCCAGCCCATGTATGTTGATAAAGTGCTGAAAGAGTGTTAGCATCAAAGGCAGTAAAAGAGGTTACTTGTCTAATTGCAGTAGTCTTTCTAAGATGATGTCTGCTAAGACACCTGAGGAGAGAGAAAAGATGAGACATATCTATTATGCTTCGACAGTGGGATCCATCATACGATGCTTTGCACTTAGCTTGTTATTGCTTATACCTTAGAGGTATCTAGTAGATTTCGAGCAAAACCATGGAGAATAACATTGAAAAGCAATGGAGAACTCTCTCAAGTACTTAAGAAGGATGAGAGACATTTTATACGACAATGAAACCATATGATGGTATAAGGATACCTTTAATGGTGGTGCAATAAGAAGGAAAGTGTTCCTAGCTGGGTATCGTAACCGGTAAGGTGACTAAGGCTTTATGCTTGCTACTTACTCTGCTGCTTATGATAGCATCGGATAAAGGAGTTTTTCATTCAGTGGGAGTTGTTCCTGAGGTTGCCAGTTCCGCAATGGTATTGTGTGACAATACTAGGAGTGTTGCTCAAAGTTAAGGAACTAAGATCCCATGAAGATCATTGCTTTTCTTAAAAGGTGGTATCAGCTCATCGTTGGAAAGAGGTGATGACTGAAAGACATTAATGTAGATTAAACTTATTACCACGACAGCAGATTCGATCGCCATTGAAATTTGGTATACAGATTCTAGGATGATTGGCTAAAGTGCATGTGGGAGATTCAGAGGAATAGTGCCCTTGATCCAATCACATGTCGATGTGTTTAGGGACTATTCAAGGGTAATCAACTTAATGAGGCAACTTTTTGATCATATGTTGCATCTTTATTCATAAGTATTGTGATGAACCCCGTGATGAGATTATGCCAGTGAGACTTGGAATCCAGATGCCCATGTTCTAAATGTTTCTAGCCATAGGATCACTAATTAGGGGATCGGTGATTTCGAATAAATAGTGCACTTGGTACATGTCCTACACGATAGGGGTGGCTGATCTCACAGTTACATATGAGCTGTCCTTAATGTAGTGCAGGTGCTCAATAGGGAATGATTTCACTTAACAAACTTGCACGAGGAACACAAAATGGAATCCATACATGAGTTTCAATAGGATGTTCCTCGTGTGATAGTAGGTGCAAGCAGTCCTTGGACCTAAGGTTGTCATGGTTACCTCGTGAGTGATGACCCATTGCTTTGGTTCTATCCCTACGTGGCCCTAAGTGTCATGTGCCGGGTATTATTGGGCATGGGGAAGCATTCATGGAGGTTGGTGAGCAACCAACATGGAATCAGTTACACCTAATGAGAGATAATGTCCTATTTGTCCCTGCAAGTGTTGACTCGGGAATCTCTGGCCAGAGTAGACATGAAAGTCAGGAAGATGTTTTTGACATTTTATAATTGAGACGACATCTTGGCGGGTGAAATACATATGAATCAGTATCAGGGTTTGACACTTCTTCAATACCCCAATCGCATTCAGGACATTGTAATTGAGTGACTAAGTTGCACGGTAACTAATCACCAAAGGGCGTTCGATCCCTATAGATTGAACCTCACACTTTCCTGGTAGTCAGACACATTGCTAGACAACAATCTTGACTTGTGAGTGGAGTCTCTCACGACCACACTAAAGGGGTTTAGTGGTGGCTTGTGAGATTCGAATAGAAGTCGTTCTATCAGATCTGACTCTCCATTATGCACAACTCACTACTGGCTTAGTCTGGGGCCCAATGGGTCACACACGACAGGTTAACCTTGTGACGAACCTTATGAGATAAAGTCCGAATGCGGCCCTATATGTCTACTAGCATGGACATGCTGCAACTCGATTACGAATCTCATTTACGGACATGATAGGAAAGATGTTTCCTATAGGAACGAATGCACGAGGAAGGAGTTTCTCGGTAACCCTAAATTGTAGGGATTGACACATGATAATATTTTATGTAGTTGATTAAATTTAATTATGAATTAATTATTTAATCAACTACTTGACCGAGAATGTATTTAATTATGAACTTAATATAACTTGATTTTGAATCAAATATACATGGTAGGAAAATTAGTTTCTAACCATCAGCCTGACTAATTAATTGGGGATTAATTTATTTGGATAAATCCTAATTAATAAGAATTTGATTTATGGAGATAACTCATAAAATTAATAGATATATGATTTATGAGGATAAATCATAATTCTATTAATTAATAGAAAATCGAATTATTTAGATAAACCTCTTTCGTATTGTTTAGGGGAGCGGTTTATTTAGTTAATTATCATTCTTGTTTATAGGCTCTTAATTTATGAAGATAAATTAAAGTTTATATTTAATTAGATTTAATTAATTTGTAATTAATTATAAAGCCAATAAAATATAAATTATTTTTTGAGGCAAATCCCATACTCTTGTAGTCCCCCCCCCCTTCTATATATAGTGGTCGAACACCCAATAGGGAGGGGTTGGTTAATTAGTTCTTCATCTTCTTGGAGAAGATTAAGGATTTCATTCTTTAGAGGCTTCTTGAAGAGAAAGGCTCCAAATAACTCCTCCTCCTCTCCATTGGGGGCCGACCATCTACATCTTCCTTCCCAGGTTTTTGTGAAGCCAAATTGAAGGTGTTCTCTTCTTGGGTGTGCCACAGTCTTCATTTTCTTGGAGGATTTCAAGAGGATAACGAGATATCTTCACCTCTTCTCTTTTGTTTTGGTATTTTTTCATCCTCTCTCCTTCCCTCTTTGGTGCCCGGTTCTTGGTGGAAGGGCTGACATTGCCTTGGTGGATTTTGGGATTGAGAAAGCTTCACCGTTGAGACAAAATGGGCCCCGGTGTTCGCTGCCCCTATTGTTGCGAGGTAGTTGGTTGTAATATCCTAGATATTAAATCTAATTTTCATTTATTGTGTGTGTGTGCCATCTTAGCGGACTAGTTCGAGGTCGAGCCGAGTCAACTCATGGTCCGGTGCGAACTTGCGAGCTCGGATAAGTAGAAATATGTCTTATAGAAATTTTTGCTTGCGTAGATATTTTTTTTTTATTTTGTATGCATGATTGTTTAATTATGTCGTATATGGATGTGTATGTGTTGGGTGTTTACGTGGAGCTTGGGATTAATTAGGGTTTAATTAAGCTTAGTGGGTTAGCGGGTCAAGAAGTTAGTGAGTAAAGGATCCGGGTTGAGGCGGATGCAGATTGAAAGAGGTGGGAAGAGTTATAAATCCCCCCTTAGGGCTTGCGGCTCCCTATTGGAGCCGCACAAGCTAATTGAGGAAAAGAGAGGAGCCACCAACCGCCCCTCCCTTCCTCTCTCTTGGAGCCGCCAAGCCTAGCCGCCTGGAGCCAGCCGCCGAGTTCTTCCCTTCTCCTTCCTTTCCTCCTTCCTTCCCTTTGGAACCGAGCCAAGAGGAGCCGCCGAGCCAGCCCCTCTTTTCCCTCTCTTCCTCTTTCTTCAAGCCAACGACTTGAGGAGGAGCCGTCACCCCCTCTTCCCCTTCTTAAGTCAAGCCGCCATCTTTTGAAGCCAATTTCGAGGGCCGTCATCCGGGATTTCTCCTCTCATCATCCTTCCTATTCGGGTGAGTGGTTTTACCCCTTTTTCTCAGGTTTCTTCGAGTTCTTCAAGCCATTCTTGAAGGCTATGTTGATTTTAATTTTTTTTCGACGATCTCATGAATTCTCGTCGTTATTTTTGTGTGTCGTGTTTGAGGAGGCCCTAAGCCCTCCCCTATGGGGCTCGGCAACCCTAGGGTTACCCTAGGGATGCTCGGCCAAGGTGGAGAGAAGAGGTCCCCTCCAAGTGTTCGATGAAATGCCTATGTGAAGGGTTAGGTATTCTTGGCTTCTATAAATCAATTTGTTCTTCAATCTTGTAAATGTAAATGCATGCTAGTTATTAAAATTTTAATTTTTGGAAAATATATCATGTGTTTCTAGGATGTGTTTGAATTTGAAGGCATGAGGTTCTTGAATCTAAATTCTTGATATGAGTGCTTGATCTTAAAGGTTGATTCTTGATTATAGATAATTGTAGTACTTGATAATATTGTTTAACAAATATGGTTTTTGTGAGATTTATCCCAATGCTATAATTCTGATATGTTGGTGAATCAACGATTTAATATCTGTAAATTTTTGGATTTATTTTCATGCTATGCTGAAAATTTAATGTTGCTGGAATTTTCATGCTGAGATGATGAATCTGTGCTGTTTATGAATTGCTTGTTGTGGTGTCTGTAACTTACTGAGCATAGTCGTGTAACCTATCGTTTTGATCAAAAAATATAGTTTGGAAAAATAGGTCACATTCTGGAGACGGTATTCAGGTTAGATACATAAATTTCGGGCATAACAATAAGCTAAAATAAAACCCTAAAACAAAACCCTAATCTTGGTGATTTAAATTTTAATTGCATCATTAAAAATGGGCAAAGGGGTAGTATAATCTGTTATGAACCAAGAAGTAAAGTTTATGCATGAAATAAAATCACACAAGTGTATGACATTACGGATCTCGGAGTTGGGGTCGGGTATGGGAGTGTTGAGACGCTTTCCAATAAGGACACCCCTAAGATACCGTAGGAGAGACTTGACTTAGGTCATGTTGTGCCATGTCTTTATGAATGGCGGAGAGGCTCATTGAGGAGCCGGATTGCGGGCTAGGCCTGGGAGGTTGGATAGCTAATTCCCAACCTATGGAACAAATTCGGATGAGTTAAACCCGATTGTTCTGGTTTGGCCTCGTGGGATAAGTTTGGAGGGCCTACCCAATTATCCCTGAGGTGGTTTTAAGGAATAAGTTCGGAGGGCCTATCCGATTATTCATGTGATATCTTAAAGGGCTAAGTTCTGAGGGCCTAGCTACCCGATTACTCCTGTGATATCAAAAAGGGGCAAGTTCGGATTGGCGAATCCCGATTGTCCCTTCGCGTCTCATGGAGCAAGTTCGGAGGGCTTTCCCGATTGCTCTCGAGTTTCTTATACTAGGATAAGTTCGGAGGGCCTTCCCGATTATCCGAGTATGTGTTGTTGCCTTAGGGCATGGTAGGCTTAGGCTTGTTGATCTTCACCGTTTGGGTGTTGGCTGCTTTCGGGCAGGTGGTGGCCAAATGGCCTATTAGCTGGTCACTTTCTTGTGACCTTTTCCTGCTTGAGTCAGGAGATTTTCTTTATGCATCCTATTTATGATTGTATTTGTGTGGGTTGGTAGAACCACTCACTGAGTTCTTTTGAACTCACCCGTTGTCGTTGTTTTGTTTTGCAGAGCCTGACCGGTGAGGTGGGCAGGAGCACTTGGCGCAGCTAGAGGGCAGAGGAGCTACATTGATCTCAAAGCAGTCCTAGTTTAGGGTCGTAGTCGAGTTTTGGTAGTTAGTCGTGCACTTATTTTTCTGTGTTTTGGAGTTGTAGTCCCTTTGGGGACATTTATGTCTTTATTTTAGATTTCATTGTAATTGAACAATTGAACTTGTTTTGTTATTTTCGCACCTTATTATTTTGCGAAAATTACTTATAATGATTTCTGGTTTGGTTTTCCATTTGAAATAAAACTCGTTATTTCTTTTCCGCTATGTTTTGTTGTTCAGTTGGTATGTGCAAGGTTTAGCCTGCGGGATATAGGCATGTATACCCTGGCCGGTCCTGAGTTGGGGCGTGACATTGGTGTGGAATATTGTTGGAGGACGTGCACGTGTGTGTCTCAAGTAGGATCAGCCATACCAATCGTGGTTTGAGGTATATAATCTCCTTCTTCTCCGATGTTGAATTCCTTATTATTGCTAAAGTAGATCGTTGTTTTCGGGATGGTTTGAATTTTCCGTTGCGTTTTCAATCCCACCCAAACAAGAGGGGGGTGAATAGTGTGTTAGATAAACTTTTTGCCTAATTTTGATTTTATCGAATTCAATCGTTTCTTATATGTCACACCCCAACTGAGGGTAGTGTGACCGGCCAAGGCCTACATCCTACCCTGTAGCCTACTGTCTACACTGACATAAAGAAACCAGAACATGTCGACAAAAGAAATCTCAACACAAGCTTTATTAAAAGTTTTCAAAGTTTAAAATTTTATGTTTTCAAACAAAAGAAGAAAACCAACATCAGAACAACTGAACGTCTCAAGAATCAAAGTTTTACAAACTTTTTTCAAAATACAACTGTCAGTGCAGAAGAAAAAACAACTACTAGAAACACTAGACTATGACTCATGGACGCCGCTACGAGATATGGCACCATCTCCGAAGTTATATCATCTCCTAGCTAAGTTTCCATTTATGTTGAGCATCTCGCAACGTCCTACATGTTATCTAACATTATACACTACCTTGGGTGAGGAATTCCATGTACCGACCTTGGAATTCCGCCCATGAACATTTTAGGACAGGATGTGTAATCTAAAGAAAAGTAAGCATACTTTAGAACATTTACTATATATAGCCACAATATTCATACATAACAACTATACACTACCTTTAGAATTAAGCTCAATAAGAAACAATTTATCTAGCATGGCAAGGTAGCAATGAATTCAATAATGCATGAGATACTAAGCATGGTAAACTAATTCATCATTTCAAAATTTAAAGATTTAATGAGCTAAGGATGGTCATTAAGCTAGCATTCCTACAATCTCATAAATCAATAAATTTACTTACTATGGTTGGTGTTCTTCCTAAGTATCATCATGCCTCTATAGTTTTAACATTCTAACCATGGAAGTTTCCATCTAAAGCTCACCCTTTTCCTCCCCCTCGGCTTTGCCGAGCCTTGAGCAAGGTGAACCTTGCTCGGCCATGCCTCTTAGGGTAGAAAAGGGAAAGAATAATTTAGCCACGACCCAAATTCTTCATCTCCGATATATCTCAAATTCATGTGGACTGATTTACCACTTCCCCTACCCCTGGCGGAACCCTTCTCATGAGGTTTACGGTTCATTCAGCCACACCTAGGGGTTCTAGCGAAGACAAACTGTTTAACACGTGAAATCGACGACGGAGAATGCTCTAATGATAGATTTATGATCATCTAAGGGCTCTACTTCCGTCAAGGGGATTGGGGAAAATTTTGGCAAGACCTATCCCCTTTCCCCATGATTTGGCAGCCCTAGATTGGAGAAAACGATGAGAAAACAAAATGATCCGGCAAGTATTGATACAAGAATCATGTATATACAACTACGGAAACTCGATTCGTAGGAAAATCGTGAGAAAACACGATCCTATCACCACTAAGGGTTCGGCTCCCGGCCTCCCCCATTTCTTCAAATCCAACCACTCACCTTGATTGAGGAGGATGGAAGATCGCATGACGACAACATTGAATTTTTTTCCGACGACGGCGCGAAATCCCAAATTGACCAAAATCCCCCTCCTCCTTGCTTCTTCTCCCCTCTCTCCTAGGCGCTGACTTGTGCGATTCAAAGATGAGTCGCATGGCACAAGGATGAGGGGTTTTAATCCCTCATCAAACCTTCCTTAATGGCCCTAGACTCTTAATCATGACTCGACTAAATCTGAGCTAGACTTGGGTTCCGACTCTTCCCGCAACACGGGTCCACTTAAACTCGATTAAAGTATAAATTCATAAAAGGAAAGAGTCATTTGCCCAATTTAATTGCATACATCATTACTCGAGTCATAACTTTTCACTCCAAGCGATCCTGAGTCTTGACTTGACTATCTCCGGGTCCGGCGCGCTGCACCAAAACAGATTTTTATATTAGGAAATTTTTCCCGGGTCTTATATTATAACTTATGCAATACACTAATTCGAATAGCAAGCGGAAGCAATAAATAAGGCAATTAAACACAACCAAGAAAGCAATGTGCGGAAATAAGTAAATATAGAAATTAAGACGCAATCATAATAGGCAATGTAAACACGATCGATTTATTTTGGCCCCAATGCCTACTCCACTACCTAAGCACACCGCTTAGGATTTCCAAACTAGTTATACTAGATTAATTAGTTTCCTTACAAAGAGGAATTTACACATGAGAATCCCGCTCTCAAACCGAAGGCACTTCCACACCCGAAAGTATTCCGCCTTCCTACCGAGAGTGCTCTCCCACCTGAACCTAAGGACAACTCAACTAATTCTAGACAACTACATTTACACCGGTGGATTTAAGCCTTAACACCAAGGCAACCACCAACTCAATCAACCTAGCACTCTAGGTTTACACACTCAAGAAATACAATGAAATTAACAATAAAATACAACACTAAATGGAGCAATAAATCAAAAAACAAATACTTAGCTCCAAAAGAAATGCCCTAGTCCTCTTGATGCCCCAAGATGATGAATTGATGAAGCTTGAAGGCAAGATCAAGAATGTGTGGATCAAGGCTAGGGTTTCTACAAGATTGGCTAAATGAAAGCTTAGAACGTGTAAAAGATGTCTCATATAGGCTCAAAAGTACTCATGGCTTGTATTTATAAGCCATGAAGAGAAAGCAAGCAAATAGCCATCCCAACGGGCATTTTTCTGCCCCTTGGCGCCGCACGGTCGCTGGGTCAGTCGCCGGTCGACCGAAAAAGGGACCAGCCCATCGATCGGAGCCCTCTGTGCTTTCTAGGCTCCTTTCGGTCGACTAGCCTATCGACTGGCCGTACAGCACCGATACTCTACCTTTTGCACCTGTACTCTAAATTGAGTTTCAACCGGGTTCTTTCTTCGGTATGGGTTTCGAATTACGAGTTTTGTTCTTTAAGGGTCTTTGCATCGTAATGAGGATTTTATAATTTATCTAGACACCTAAACTTAGACTCTATCTTCCTAATGAATCCGAGCACGTCAACCAACGTCCTTTCAATTTTTTGATTTCTCCGAAATTTTCGATCGCGGACGTCGATTGCTAACCGACTTGGAACTTGAAAGTATTTCTTAATGAAAATATTAGTTCCATGTTTGTTATCATCAAAACCAAGATTAACACCAAGGTTGAAAACCTTTGGCCAACAATGTTCGAACATAAGATTTTTGGATCGAGAATCTGTCACAATGCATCTATATACAAAAGGATTCACAACAAGATATTTTGTATGGAATTATCACTAGGAGTCACGTGAAGTCGGGACGTCGAGAAATCCTATTGTCCATACTCATGGTGAATCTTCTAGTGTCGTTGTTTCTTTTTCCAATCCACCTGATCCTTATATAACAATGATTCTAGATAGTCTTGGTCGTCGATTCCATTTAAATGATAATGTTGAGTCAGTTACTGAAATGTCAGTGCCACCAAATACTACGACAGTTCAAGTCACTGAAGAACAACTTGCGATACAGATTGAATTGCTGAATAAGGAGGCTGTAGAATTGTATGAGATGTTGAAAGCTGCCACTGAACCTTTGTATGATAATTTTCCTAAATATACAAGATTTTCGGCAATGACGCAACTCCTAAACATCAAGTCCGATTGTAATATCAGCGGGGTTGCATTTGATTGGATTACAGGCTTTATCAATGGAATGCTACCTCCAGATAACAAGTTTGAGCCAACTTTTTATCAGCGAGGATCGTCATGACTTGTAGCGTGTTATAACAGTTATTTTTTTAATGGATATAAATTTCACACAGTTGAATATTGATCTACAAAGAAGACTATGAATGTCGAGGTCTGCATCAAAGGGACAACGTATGTTGAATGTGATGTTGACTTTTACGGACTATTGGAAGAAGTCATAGAATTACAATTTTTCGAATGGAAATCAGTTGCCCTTTTTAAATGTCATTGGTTTGATACAAGCGATAGGGGCATGGGAGTTCATCCAAAGTATAAACTTTTCGAGGTCAATTACAAATCGAAATTGGCTTCAATGAGCCATTTATATTAGCATCTCAAGCTGAACAAGTATATAATAAGCAGTATCCATCTTGAAAGAAAGATAGGGCAGATTGACGTGTAATCTGTAAGACTAAAGCTAGAGAAAAAACTGACCCGATAGCTAGAGAGAATGAGCCGACAAATGACTTCTATCCAGAAGAGGATCCTTCCGAAGTGGAGCGAGTTAGTCCAATACTCGAGGATGATAACATAGAGTTAGTTCAATTGGAAGTACAATATATTGATAATGACAATAATGAAGTTGAGGAAGGACATAATGATGATGAGAGAGAAGAAGAATAATTTGAAGATTCCGATACAGAAGGACATGAAGAAGAGTATTACACAGATGATGATAATGATGATGACGATTAATTGTAAATGTGAAATATATCTTCAATTATTAAATCTATCTATTAATCTAATTATATTCATATTTGACTGCTATGGTTCGAGAAGTATGTGCCCGAGGAGGCATTCCTCGCAGGACTACCCCCTAACGATTGTCACCTGTCACCCATGTATCCACCGTCCCTTCGTCTACACACACCATCCCCCAGGCTTTAGCCACCGTCGACCCTTCGTCGACACCCACCGATATCCCCTCGCATGTATCCACTGTCCTTTCACTAACACCTACTATTCCCCCACCTCCGTCCACCATGCCCCACCTTCGGCCACCATCCCCCCAGCTCCGGTCACCATCTTCCCACCTGATTTGGCCACCATCCACCCACCTGATCTGACCACCATCCCTTCAGTCGATCCAAGCACATGGACATCGAGACGTAGGCCACGAGGACCTAATAGAATTCTCCCTCCGACGCCCGAGGGAGAGTCGCGTAGACTAGTTAGTGTGTGTGGAAGAAGATAAGTAGATGCATTAATTATTCCTTATAATTTATTTATAATTTAATATATCATAATATAGAATTATACTATATTTGGTGCAGGCTTGATCGAGCAGGAGGACGTCCCACACACGATAGCGGAGACGATCCGATGATTTATGCACGGGCATGGCCTACATGGTCTCACGTACCCCGTGAGCATATGGATTTGTTGTGGCGACAGTTCTCAGTACGTATATTTATTAAATTAATATTAATGTTAAATATCGATCGGTAATAATATATTTATTTTTTTTGCAAGCTCATTATAAATGGTTGGAGGACCAGACCACTTTTATGGAGAGTGCATGGGAGCGTGTTGCTCGTGCTCGCTACAACGAGCTACTTCAGTAGGCCAATAAAATCGTGATGAGACAGCTAGGGGTCACACACATTGGGGAGACTCGGGGACACGGCCCTGAGTGGATTCCTAGACCTGTGTGGGACCAGCTCATTGAGCGATAGACCATGACTGAGTGGCAGGAGGTCTCCTGAACTGCATCGAGAAACCGCATGTCCGAGGGGGATGGCACGGGAGCACACCACACTGGTGGCTCCGTGTCTTTTGCAGTGCGTGAGCGTCGTATGGTTTGTATAATTTTCTTATTTTTAATTTAATTTTATATTGTATACAATGATACTAATATATTTGTTTTCTAATGTTAGATATAGGTGGCGGAGGATGGCACCGTCCAGCGCCCCTCGCTGATGGAGGTGTTTGAGCGCACTCACCGTCGATGACATAGGGCGGGGGACTACGTCGTTAGCAGGGCCGCGATCATCATTGTAATTATTTAAGTCTATTTGATTTACATAATATTTATTTTTAGTTTATATATATGTAGTATTTAAAATATAAATGCGTGTAGGAGACATACACGAGGACCGAGATCGAGCGGAAAGGAACGTCGCAGGGTGACTTTGACCATGTAACATGGGTCAAGGATATAGGTGGCACAAAGCACAGACGTGTTTATGGATTTGCATATAGTGTCCATACACGAGCCATGTTAGGGTCACTTGGGGCACCAACCCCTCCCGTTGCAGGTGTGCGGCCCTCGACATCCCATACGCAGGACCAGAGCCGGATATCGGCCTTGCAGCCCGAGCTTACACAGTAGAGACAGGCGATGGAGGAGTAGAGATGGATGAATGACGAGTTGAGACAGATGATGGATGCGCAGAGAGAGATGATAGAGAACATATAGGGGCTCCTAACTTATATTGCATCTCACCCCAGCACTCATATACCGATGATGTCCGAGCCGTCCTCCTCGACCCAGTCAACGCTCCCAACTCTATCCCTGTCGACTCCACCGCCTCCACCGTAGCCGTGAGATATATTTTGGTTTATTGTATTTTGATTATATTTTGATACTTGTCAGGCTTAGATACTTGTTTGTTGTTTACATACTTTAGATTTGATATTTTGATACTTGTTTGCCTCCGTTTGAGTCTTATAGTTGTTTAAATACTTGATAGCTGTCTATATACTTTAGATTTGATATTTTAATACTTGTTTACCTCTGTTTGAGGCTTATAGTTGTTTATATAGTCTAGTTTTGATATTTGATACTTGTTTGCCTCCATTTGAGGCTAAGATTGATGATATTTAAGTAAATCTTGTATGGTTGGTTGTACTTATATTTGTATGATGTTTTGTGGTTGTAAATTATGATTGTAAATAGATTGTATCGTGTGAATGTTGTTGTATACATGAATTTCGAAATTTTTGATTTTTTTCAGTTATAGGATATAACGTGAACAACGGCTTACCCACGGGTGACAGTCACTAGGTAGTCGCTCAAATCGTATCGTAACTGGCTGATGGCTTGGGCAGCACCAAATATCGCAATTGCTAATAATATCACCGATTACTCTGACCTGCGGCTGATAGTTTAATTTCAATGACAACTGCCTAGGCTATCACTGATGTGTTTAAATTAGCGACAGCGCACGCTGTCGGTGATAATTACTTGGGACAGCCGCCCCCTGCTGTCACAAATTATCTGATAGACACACATGAGTAATGGCTTTTTGCCATGGCACGAGCCATCCATGATAGTCATCACCGATGGTCCAGCAACGGCATGAGCCATCAATGACAGCAACAAATCTAGTAGTGGAGCACCATTCAGGGCAGGAGGCTACTGGGAGACATGAGGGAAAAGTACCCCTTTCTATTTGAGGATTTGGTAAGTCTCTAAAATTCGAGGATTAATTTTCTTTAAAGGGGGAAGATTGTAATACCCGCAATTTTAATGAAAATTTTATCTTTTGTTTTAGCGGGAAATTCCGGAGGCGCGTCGAAGTGGGTTGAGAAAATCGCAATAAGGTGTTGGCCTAAGGTTTTCAACCTTGGTCATAAGCTCGGTTTTGATGATAACAAATATCGAACTAATGATTTCATGGAGAATTATTTCCAGGTTCCACATCGACTAGTGCACGACGTCCACGATCGGAAATATCGAAGAAATCAAAAAATCAGAAGGACGTTGGTCAACGAGCTCGAATTCATCGGGAAGATCAAGTCTCGGTTTAGGGTGTCTTGATAAATTGTAAAATCCTCATTATGTTGCAAAGACCCCTAAAGAACAAAACTAGTAATCCAAAACCCGAACCGAAAAAAGAACCCGATTGATACTAAATGAGAAAGTACAGGTACTATAGCCAAGTACGGGTACTTTGCGGCCGATCAACCAACGATCGACTGCCAAGGGTTCTAAAGCCACAGAAGGCTTTCTGTAGATGATCGGTCACTTGGGCGATCGACTGGCCATCGATCGACCACCGATCGGGCATCACCAACGGATAGAAAAATGCCCATTGGGATGAGGTGTCTTGGCCTCTCTCTTCATGGCTTATAAATACAAGCCATAAGAGCCTTCCTTACCAACCCTTGAGCCTATTGAGACATCTTTTACACCCTTTAAACCTTCATTGAGCCACTTCTTTTGTGAAACCCTAGTTTGATATATCAACTCCTTGATATAGCCTTCAAGCTTCATCGATTCATCATGTTGAGGCATCAAGAGGACTAGGGGGTTTCTTTTGGAGCTAAGTATTTGTTGTTTGATTTATTCGCTCCATTGTTTGTGTACTTTATTGTTATTTACATTGTATTTGAGGTTGTGAAGAGCTAGTTGAGTAGTTTGCTAAGGCTTAATTCCACCAGTGTAAATGTAGTTTGCTATGATTAGTTGAGTTGTCCTTAAGGTTGAGGTGGGAGAGTGCTCTCGGTAGGAAAGAGGGATACTTCCGGGTGTGGAAGTCCCTTCAGTTTGAGAGCGGAGATTTTCTGATGTAAATTCATCATTGTAAGAAACTAATTAATCTAGTTAAACTAGTTTGGAAATCCTAAGCGGGGTGCTTAGGTAGTGGAGTAGACATTGGGGTCAAACTACAATAAATCTACTTGTGTTAGCATTGCATTCTTGGTTCTGTTTTATTGTCTTATTTATTGCTTCTGCTTGCTATTCAAATTGGTGTATTCCCTACATTATAAGAAACGATTAAAATGGATAAATCAAATTTAGGCAACAAGTTTAGATAACATACTATTCACCCCCGCCCCCTCTAGTGTAGGCCATTTCATCGCCATTTCACCACCATTTGGTATCAGAGCGCGTGGGTCATAGATTGAGATTTTACCATCTTCTCTACATCTTGTCACACCAAAACTAAGGGTAGTGTGACCAGCTAGGGCCTACATCCTGCCCTGTAACCTATTGTCTACACTGACTGACAATAAAACAGAACATAACGAGAAAGGAAACCACAACACAATCTTTATTTAAAGTTTTCGAAATTCACAAATATATGTTTTTCAATCCAAAGAAGGAAACCAACATCATCACAAATAGAACATCTCTAGTATCAAAGTTATTACAAACTTTTCAAAACACAACTATCAGCGTAGAAACAGAAAATAACTACTAGAAGACACTGGACTATGACCAAAGGACGCCGCTACGAGATATGGCACCACCACCTGCCCTCCAGCTGCACCATGATGACAGGCCTCGATCATTGATCATGCTCTGCAAAAACAAAAGAAACAAACCGTGAGTCCACTTGGGACTCAGTGAGCGGTTCTTTCGAACCTCCACATAATCCGCAGTTAGTCATGCATAATATATAAACAGCATAGAATTTAATCAAGGAGGTAAGCTACTTTTTGATGTGACTATCGACCCCGTGGGTCATTCTATATAAACCATCTAGGAGAAATTTGCCATAACGGTCTAACCTTGCCACCTGGCATCCGGCCCTTAAGGTCTACTTATGGTGTAAGAATCCTGGCTACAATCGGCCCTACCATACATGGTAGAATCGCACTGGCCGTTCGGCCACATCATATCAAGATATAAACATGGAATTCCGAGCCATCAACTACGATGGTCTACTAGTCTCTGGACACCGTCTAGGGTAGGGATAGCTAGTCCCACCCAACTGGGGTCTGACACCTAGCGGGCCCGCTGGTGCATCTCAAGACCCAATCACTGGCCGAGCTAAGAATTGGTCATTTCCGACCTCCACGCTTCTCGGCGGACCATCTCAAGCACATCACAATTGCCCTAGGGTTTCCTTATATACACTTCGGGCAGTTGCCCGTATCCGGCCCTAATCCGGTCTGCAGAGTCAACAAATTAGTGCTGCCCTTCCAAAAATGTGTACACCTAATAGTTCTAGGTTTCCATAAATGAATACTAGAAGTCCTAGAAGTTGTGTCATTTCCTAGCTAGGTTTCCATATATACTATGCATCTTGCAACGTCCTACATGTTATCTAACCCATTCTTACTAGAACGAGCGAACTCGCCGACTATGTAGGCACTCGACCTACCATTTCCACATCACTTACCAAATTAATTACGGATAGTAACATCATGAAGAACCGAAATAAAAAGTAAGTGATGTAGAGGTTAAACCAATATGGAACATACACTAAGCATAGCAAGAATTAAACATGATATGAGCAATTAAATGAAACTTTTCTTGACTACATATACCATATAAGCATTGGCAAGAACATTTCCAAAATTATAATACAGATCTACCCCAACAAATCACAACATGAATATGGATTAACATTAACATGAATATGAATAAATATTAAGCGGAGGGATATGAACAACTACACAACATCGTTCGTTTCCTCCCCCTTTCCCTTGATCGGCCGAAGCTCGAGCAAGGTAAACCTTGCTCGGCCGAACCATCCATGTGGGAAGGGGCTGGAATTTGTGCATATTAACCAGTAGAACAATAAACATAAACTTCAAATTTAATCTAACATTTAAACATGAAGGTACGAGTTAATGCGACAAAATATGAGATCCAACAATCCAATATAAACAGCCTAACTTTTCCCCCTTCTACTGCTCGGCCAACTCGAGCATGATGATGACCATGCTCGGCTGAACCCTCTAGAGGTGGAGGACTTGGGTACGGCATCCACTCGAGCATCAATTCAAAACTGAAAACAAAATGAATACAAGTTGATACGCGAGTTGCGAGACGAGCGAGGAAATTGGGGAAAATTTTGGCATGACCTTCCCCCTTTTTCCTCGACTCGACCAGCCCCTTAAAGTGAGAAATCGACATGTTCACAAACATGAAATCATATTATATAGAATGATTTAAAAATCTAACATGGGGAAACAACCCGATCGGCAAAACTAGCAGAGAAAACCTCGATTTCAAAATCTTTGGGGCCGGCCACCCGCCTCCCCTTAACATCTACTCTTACCACTCACCTTGAATTGGATCGTGAAGAAATCTTGATGAAATGAGATTCCGATCTCCTTGAGCGTCGTCGCGAACTCGGCGCCGACAAGATCTCCTCCTCCTCTCTCCCTTTCTCCCTATTGATGGGTTGTGTGCGGTTCTCAGTTCGAGCCCGCATGGGTGGCTTGGGTGAGGGGTTTTATTCCCCTCATCGAATGACCCATTTGCCACTCACTTGACTTGACTTCTTCTCGCTTCGATCCGAGTCCGATTCGGACTCCGATCCTATCCGCACTCAAGAGTCAAACTCGACTTTAATAAGACATCATAATCAAGAAAGGAAATAACCATTGAACTAATTCAACTTCATATTTTCATGGGTCGGGTTATACCTTCTACTCGATGCGATTTCCGCGGCTCGACCCGGCTAACCTCCGATCCGGTGTGCTGCACCAAAAAAAGAGATTTTTATATTAGGAAAAAAATTTCGGGTCTTACACATCTAGTCTTGATCCGAAAATGGCACTAGAGTTGGTAGCGTCTATACCACCTAGATTCGATGAGTCTAACTTTGGTCTTTGGAAGAGTAGAATATATACATTCCTAAAGACACAAGGTTTAGGTGTGTTTAACATGGAAAAGATTCGATATATTGAACCTAAGGAAAACATGAATGCTTGGACCCAAGAACAAATTGATATGTTTGAGTTAAATGCTAAAGCTACGAATTGCATATTTTGTTCGTTGGAAAATTGAATCTTTGAAAAGTCATGCATTGCACTTTCGCATTTGATATTTGGACTAGTTTAAACATGTTATATGATTATGCCAAGAATGAAGAGATTGGCACTTCTAATGAAGGTAGTGATGACAATGGTCATTCACCTACCTCTAATCTTGGTTTTGATGTCCATGGCTCTTCTAGTCAAAGGAGTAGCTCCAACAGCCGAAAAAGGAAGGTAGTGTGTCATGAAGAAAAATTGCCCTTCCATGAAGAACAAGACAAGGAAGAGGTCAAATTCTCCCACATCGTCATCTGACTCAAGTGAAGCATCCTCTTGCAATGGCTATGAAGCTAATTCAAAAATTTCCCTCATGAATGCTAATGATGAGGTACACTTTTCTTCTAGTCATGATAACAATAATGGTAGTATCAACTCATCTAGTTCTCGTGACATGCTTTATGATGATGAATGTAAAAACATGTTTGCCTTGCATGTTAAAAAAGATAAAGAAAACAAAAAATTGAAGAAAGAAAACTTGAGTCTTAGATCTCACTTACATAATGTAAAATTAGAAAATGAGAAGCTAAAAATTAGTGTCTCTAATCCATGTCATGATGTTTTAAGTATTGACACTAAGGATTTGAAAAACAAAAATGACATTTTAAAGAATGAAAATAGCATGTTGAAAACTCAATTGCATGCTATTCATAAATCCATGAACGACTTGAAAAATGAGGTTATTTTTCTAAATAAGAAAGTTAATAATTTATCTAGTAATTCACCCTCTAAGAATTCTAGAAATATAAATGTTTCAAGTAAGAATGCTCATGCACATCATCATCTTTATGTCAAGCATTCTAACATTAAACCTCACGAAAAGAAAAAGCTTAATGGTCATTGCTTTTGTTGTGGTATCTTCGGCCACACGATTTATGATTGTGCTTTTAAAAGAAATCCAAGTGTTGTCATTTGTCATTTGAAAAGAAAAGACATTTTGGGTTCTTAGGCCAACTCACCCCCATGGACCCAAAGCCATTTGGGTACCAATGATTTCTTGTTATTTTGTAAGGGGAGTTACCACACAAGGTTGAAAGATTGATGGTGTGTTGAAGTTGACCAAAGAGTTGAAAGAAGGATCTTTATATGGTTACAACTTCAAGCTTTCACCTAGATGCCTTAGGTAAAATTGGCATCAAATATTTTGGTATTATCTTCTATCTAACTTTGATCCATTTTAGTTGAATTTTATTATACTATGCATAATTCGGTTAAAGTTTTGTCCACTCTCGATATGATTTCAAAAATATTTTTGATTTTGATTTTCGGTCTCTTTGAAGACCTTGGTGGCCTATAACGGGCCTGAGCGATCTTGCAGTTCTAACCCGTAGGCTCATTGCGGCCTATAACGGGTATTGGAAGTGGGAACTAAATACTAAAGGGTTTGATGATAGCCTTAATGAGGAGCAAATGGCTGCAAAAATACCTGATTCACGTGTTGACAAAGACCAATATGCGAAGCTTGTTCACCATTGGGTCACTGAGGAAGCTAAGGTATATAAGTGAACTTTATGTATAGGATGCGACCCTTATAATTAGAATTTAATATGATAATTTGTTTTCTCAAATAGAATATCAGTTCGACAAACAAAGATAATCGTGCGAAATATGATGAGCCTCATTGCTTGGGTACAAAATTAATTAAAAAGTATATTCGAGAGAAGGTAAGTTATCCTTTTTTCGCCAAACTTTTTATAAAGATATTGTATTTGTTTGCGACACTTCTCATGGATTAGATCAGTTTTTCGAATTACTTTTTTAGACAAAGGAAGCTAATGGAGTTGCACCTTCTTCAGCTCAAGTATATATTGATAGTCGCACTCGTAAAGATGGAAATATTGTAAATGAGAAAGCAACTCAAGTGGCGGTATGTTAATCTATCATTCTACTCAGCTTTGATGCTATGTCTCATAAAGCAACTCAAGTGCTGATTTGCAGGTGGAACTCAATGATGTAAAAATTCTCCTTTTTTTCGGTATTTGATTTGTTATTGTGAAACTGATTCGATCTCTAGTTTTGAAAGAATAAGATTGCATATTGTATATTATATAGAAATTACCTTTCTTGATTTGATGTAGTAGGTTATCAAAATTGCTAAGTTTTTATATTAATTTTGTGTCCTTGATGCTATATAGATTAGTTAGCACCATGGGTGGTATATATATCAAATTGTTTAACTTCAAAGAATCATTATAATTTGTTGTTTGAGGTTCTGTAAGTGCAAACTGATAATACAGTAATATGATCTAGCTTCAACCAAGTTGTTTCATAAAAATATTGTTATTATAATTATCTTGTTTGTGATTTCTTATTGTCACTTATGTATGCATGTCACTGCTATTCTGAATAGTAACTTATCTGGCATTCAAATGAATCTCAACATTTTTGTAGGTTATTTAGATAGACTTATATGTCTAATCTAGATTGCTATTCATAATTACTTTATCCAATATTACTATTATTTGGGTTCATGTTGGTTTGGCTTAGTAGACATGAGATGTTAACTAGTATATCATGTTTATTGGTTGTTCATTCAATCCTATTATTTTCCTTTTGGGTAGTTCAGTCATGTCCTCTATATCAATCCTTAATTTTATTTATTTATTTTACTTCATTCAAACATAGGAGCGACTCAAAGGCAGAATGATGTGTATTCAAAAGTTAAAGGACTGGAGAAGAGGGGGCGAATACGATGTGTTGGTAGCATTACATCCTTTAAGACAAAAAATCCTCCAACATCCGAAGTGCATCAAGAGAACCAAGAGTTGAGGGAGCGACTCAAAGGGTTAGAAGGATTGTTTAATGGTGTGTTGTCGGTGCTTCAAAGTCGATTTGCTGATGAAGATGTAGCTAATATTGCAAATGCAGCTAATCAACTTTTCAATAAAGAGGTATAATTTTTTTTTCTGCGAATTTTGATTATGTTTTATGAACAGTCTAGTTAATATATATATTATATAGGTACCAGAAGCCATTACTGATCCCAACAACTCTCCAAATAATTTACCACGTTCATCCTCATCAAGTCGTCATGACTCAAATCATAATGGTAAAATACATTTTGTATTACACTTTATTTTTTAACTCATTTTTCATATTGAAATCTTTTTATGGTTTAATTTATACTTTTGTTTAGGAAATATATTTATTGTTTTCATTTTTTTATTTTGCAGGTCGTAATTAGGAAGCTTGTCGGTTATCAATCAAGGGAGAGCTTTTAAGATTTAGTAGTGATTTAGACAATAGAGAGAGTGTAAATGATGGAATAATTTTTGTAAACACAGTTCTAGAATTTTTATTGAATCTTCTTTTGATATTTCTTTAATTTCATATGAATTGAATAAATTAATTAATAAATTTAGGACATTTTTCTATATATATTGTATCAATTTTATGGAATTTTATTTATCTATTCATTGGATTACGAATGTTGACTTCTCTACTAACTATTTCTATGAATGGTATTTCTAGCTTATATATGTACGTGTATATATATACATTGATGAAAGCATGTTGATATAAAATTGGCGTGCCAACAACTTTTCATTCGTTAGTATTATTTTTAACCAATTCTAATGGAAATTATTTTTAGCACTGTGTCGCACATTCAACGATTATAATCATTATCATAAATCTCCTATTGCAACGGAAATGTCATTCGTTAGAGTACAATTTATATCTGCTAACAGAAATAATTGTTGGATTTTTAGCCTTTCTACCCACGGATTTTTTCTCCTAACGGAAAAATTCTTCGTTAGTATAGTAACCCATCTACTAACGGTATTGCTAGTCCGTTAGCACATGTGCAAGTCTTTACCAACGAACAAATAATCTGTTGGCTAATCTCTATACCAACGGGACTTGAGCAAATATTGGTTATACATACCGTTGGTGTAGGTACTACCAACGAATTTATGACTTATAGTAACGAAAAGTGGGCGTTAGTAGATGGCATTATGTTTGTAGTGTGTATCAAACAAATATAAATCTTTCTAAAGTCAAATCTTCCCTAACAAAAGTTAAACTTTTATAACAAAGTTAACAACCAATATGAAAATCACAACCCAGATGATGGAGGTGGAGGTGGAGGTGGCGGTGGAGGTGTAGGGGAGGTGAATTTGTTGATTGCAAAGAGTTGACTCGAAAGCTAAGTTGTGTTAACATCAATCGAACTTTAGCTTCCACTTGTGCTTATACTTGCAACTGCACTTATGATTGTTGTGATTGCATTGATGCTTCTGATTGAGTAATATACTGTCGCATGGATGTCATCTCTGCATCGCGTTCCACTCATCATTTGTCCGACAATGCCCATAACTCGATGTACTAGAATCTGCTGAGCTAGCAATCCCCATAATGGATTTAATATCCTGTTGACATCCAAAACCATAAACCCGATTATGAGATGGATGTCCAGAGGCATTAATCCATTCTTCAGGATGAAAAAAACATAACCTGAAACGTGATGATCAATCATAGATATCAAACAGTATCAAAAAAATCTCAACAACCAATATTTATTCTACACAATTTGGAGATATCAGATAGAACCAAAAAATTTCAATTGGAAAAAACCACATAAGCAACAGTTGACTTCATTCCCTCTTAATGTAGTGAATTATTCTAAGTGAAAATTTTTCCGTGGGGCTAATAAAGAACAAGCTAAAGATAAATAAATAAAATAAATTCAATGGCTGATTCAGTAACTCCTATTTCGAAATCTCATCATATCCTACATGAAATTAAAGCTTCATAAATTATCGTTAAGTAGTTTATCTTGATTGGAGAGGTAGCCCCGCAAACCCAACAAGCATGGGGTATAGGAGCTGCTCTCACCTAGCACAAAGAATATCAGCATAAATTTGAATATAACATGCAAACATAAAAAGAGAATAAATGAATGGACAACAATATTTTAAAATTTGTAGCAATATTCAAAGTTTAAGGACATACCAAAAATAAATGGTAACCAACATAAATGTCCACCCGGGTAATATTAAAAGAGATAACATACTAGATCTTTCAGAGATGCAAAAGATACGGCTTTCTAAAGAAATAAAAAATTAGGAAACTAAAAAAGTTTTGTTGAGCAGTTCAAAATAGTTAAAAACACTTTACCCAAAATGTACACACCATTGAATTCAATGGTTCCTACTTTAAAATGTAAAGGTTTTGCATTGGGTGCATCTCCAATTTGAGACTTCTCCTGCAAAAGTCATCAAGTAAAAAAAAGAAAATGGATCAATAACAAGAATGTAAATGGCACATTGCTCCAGAATATTAGATGGAAAAGTGAACAAATACTTATGTGTGAGTAGCTGCATCAAGTAAGACCAGATGACATACAAGTGATCTTCATAATTATCAAATTAGCACAATGAACATTGTCCCATAATCACAATAAGCACTCTTCAATTGAAAAAAAAAACTCTAATAAGAGAGTTTTACTAGCTAATTGATTTAGAACTCTAATAATTGATATTAAATAAGCACCTAAAATTTTAAAAAGCAATAATGAAAGAAGAAAAAAAGAGAGAGAGAAAAAAAGTAGCCATCATGCTTTACATCATAGTTAGTGGTATCTTCAAGAATATTAAGTAGAAAACCTACTCAACTGCATTAGAATAGTGTTGTCAGTCTCAAGTTACACCTTTGGAAATAAAAAAATAAGTCAAGTAACTTAACTTCCACAACAGATAGCACTATAATATATAGGAGACAAATGTACCTCGAGCAATTCAAATATTGCTTTAATATCTATAAGGCATTGCCTTGTCTCTCGATACACACTTCCAAGGAAATTTAGAGGCAAAGAAAACTGGAAGAGAAGCCCATTAATCATAACCTGAAAAGAAATAGAAAATATGAACTATTAGAATAAATTGTCTAGAGAGAACATATGTGAGTGAAACAAGTGATATAGAAAAAAGAACTTAAAATCATATCCTAAATATGTAGATGTTCAAGTTCAAAGAGAAAAGAATTAGTTATAGGAACATAGAAGGCATTAAAAGGACTGTAGCTGATCATTAGTCAACTCTGGAACTACATATTTATTGTTACTATCAGCACCGTAAGCATGAAATAGAATCAGACTAATAATTAGATTTTGATGAAGAGATCAACAAGTCTCCTTAGTCTCAAGCTTCCCAATTTCTATTCTCTAGAGTTAGTGTTCAGTGCTTATTCAGTTAGGGGGAGGAAGAGAAGAGAGAGTGTCAGAAGGAGACTTAGAGAAGTAATAGGTTTTGTATGCCTTTTAGAAGATAAGGCCTTCAAGGAAAATCAGTGGCATACAATTTGGTTTAGATTAGTTACAATCAAAACTTAGAAGAAATAATAAATTCAGTACTAATCAATCAAAACTTAGAAGAAACAACAAATTCAGGTTTATGGTCTGTGCATACTAGTGAAGTGCATAAGTTGCTTGTCCAAGAGGGGGATGCTAGAATACGTGACATAAATTGAGTTCCCCATGTAAAATAATTGTGACCCACTATTAAAGTTACTTCAATTATACCCTTGTTTTATTAAAAAGTCTTATGCTCTTTTATTTGAGAAAGGATGCAATTTCAAATATAGGAGTGTAATTTCAAATGAAAGGGTATGTGGCTTTTTAAAAGGGTGCAATAAGTGGATATGTGTCTTTTGAAGAGTTATTCCATCATTCTATAAATATCATCTTCTTTGATGGAAAGAAGATGTAAATTTTTTGTGAAAATAAGTGAAGGCAAGAGGGTCTCTAATTTACAAGTGAAGTTTGTGATTCCCATTAATTCCAAACATTGTGGTCTTGGATAGACTAGAAAAAGTTTCTACGCATGTTGGTGCTTGGACGCACGGAATCATACTATGGCTAGAGGTATGTTCTTGGTGTTCTTCCACATTTAATTATTAATGTAGTATTTCCTACATTTGGTATCAGAGCATTAAAATCTCTGGTCTAGTTATTTATGAAATTTCGCATTTGGTGCTACTGCTTGTCCTATGGCCGGAGCCACGAATCATAGCCATGATGGGTGGCATGCATGCATGCATACGGCACTGTTGTCCATGTGTGCATCTGGGGATGCTCTTCCAGTGAGATCGACGTACTTGACGACGTGGTCGATGTCTTCTTCTCACAATCAACATTCTGGTGCAGTATATTTGGCGGACATAAAGCCGACGGCTAATTGTCCATGAGGAGAGGCTGCTTGTGTCAACATGCACACAGAGAAGAATCAAGGACGAGCGGCTTCAGCGTAAGAGAAGATCTTCTTGTTGGCCTAAGGTTTTCAACCTTGGTCTTAATCTTGGTGTTGATGATAACAAACATGGAACTAATGAATTCATGGATAAGTACTTTCAGGTTCTAAGTCGGTTAGCGCATGACATCCCCGATCAAAAAAATCAAACAAATTAGAAAAATAGGAGAAAAAAGACAAGTATAGGTTGGGTCTCAACCTTACATATGCTTACTCACGGCCATGACTGAATAACCAATCAAATAATTCTCGTTACGATTGTTCTTCTTTCATGCAGTAGGTTGGTTGATGATGAAAATGTTTTATCATCTAAAGCTCTCAGCTAAGTCAAAGTTGGTCCTCTAAAGTTCTCAGCTTACGTCCAAGAAATCTTTATAGAGTAGTCATCAATATCCATGCTAAGTAAAAAAGAGGGGGCAATCAGCGTACTAGGAATTGTTGTCCAGATAACCAAGGAGAAAAATAAGATTGAATGATCTTGTAGTCATGTCGATAGATAAGAAGTTTTGTTTATTGGATTAACACATTTCACATCACATGGCATAAAAGCTACTTATCATGAAATTTGGGTAAATAGCTGAAAGGTTGAGACTACACACCTTTAATTGAGAAGGTCCATGCTATGCAAGCTAAATTTTAGTAGGACATCTCATTTTAGGTGTGGAATCTGTTCCGAAGAACTTGATTTCACTTCTTCAATATCAAACACATGTTTATCTCTTTCTTGATTACTTTCTCTAATCAATAGCATCATCACAACATCCTTTAAAATGTGTTTATTTCTGTGTATCGGGAACTGTTGCTTGTTTTCTTTTGTATATTCTTGATTATATAGTTTAGAGTCAGATTAAGAAAACTGAAGCAATTAAGTACCTAGGCAATAGACACACAGGTTTATTGTGTGTGAAGAATGTGATTAGGTTTAGTTCTGAAATGTTTAAAGTTATATTTATTGAGTTATGTTTTAAAGTTTAAACCTATGTTTATTGAAAAAGAAACAAAATTTAATATTATATATTAGTCGACATCACTAATCACATTATATATGTAGATGTCGCGAGCCCCAGACTATCGTTCTAGGGCTCATCGAGCAGGACTAGCTTCGCCGCCGCCGTCCCCCAAGATAGCTGCGAACCCTACCACCACAACCACCATCGCAGAGACTACACCACCACCACCAGCAGCTGAGACATCAGGACCTTCAACGTCTGCAGTTCCACCACCACCACCATCGGCCTCAGAGGCTCAAAGTCATCGTAGGCCTCGTGGGTCTAATCGGGGGCTTATGTACCATCATCGACCGACTAGCGTCGGCGAATATCGCTGCACGGTCTAAAGTAAGTATGAAAGTTTATTTATTATACTTATTAATTAATTATTGCTACTTATGTTGTTATACTTGAGTTGTAGATTCGAGCAGGACGATGTTGCACGTAGCATCACTGCTAGTATCAAGAGCTTCTTCCGGGAGCCGTGGCGTTCATGGACCCACGTCCTAGATCATAATCGAGATTTATTATGGTCCGAATTCGAGGTACGTAGTTTATTAATTTTTGATATTGTAACTAATTCATACGTGGACTTAAATGTTATTATGTTTGTTGGATTTTATACCATGAAGTATCAAAATATTTTGATACTATAGCAAAGCCCACGCTAATATTTCTATTTAATTCAACTGTGTATTAACTGAATCATGAACTTTAATTAAGTGGATTCTTTGTTTTCTTTTCATTTTATTTCATGTACCTTTCTACTGAGTGGTAGTGGGAACTGAGTTCCAAATAGAAGTTGACATGGTACAGAATCATTGAGGAATTTAGAGGGTTTAGAAAGCATAGGTAGATAGGGTCAATCCGGGTACACTGATAAAATTGCTTTACTGTAATTTAGCGTATGTGTTATTTTAACGTGGCTTCTTTTATCTAAAGCTTTACTGTAATTTATAATGGAGCAGTACATTTCACCTTCTTGTAATGAAGGTGGCTTGCTGCTTCCCTTGTTATGAGGGGAAGTTGTGATTGAAAAAAAAAGAGAGACAAGGAAGAACAGGGCCCATTCTAGCCAACAATTTTCTTTGGTCTACCAAACACAGAGAGGGACACCACTTGCTTTACTCTTGCCTCTTTAATCATATGCACATTGGACCCAAACTTTGAAGTTTCATTCAACTGGAAGGGGTTTCATCATTGCAGCATCCGCTGCTTTATTTACCATGTGCTCTTGTAGACCCACCGAGAGGATCAAGTTCATAGATGAACAGATTATGTTGGCCTTCTTACAAGTTACAAGGATTTCTCTTGATAACTAGCAATGCATGCTTGTAAATATTTTATAACAATCCCTACTATATTTTTTCTTAATCCATTTCAGCAACAATCCTACTACTTCTGTTTGATATCAGTTCACAGCCCACACCAATGTGTTGTATTAGAGCTGAGAACTTGTATATATGAGAACTCTTGCCAATGTATATTTCTAGCATCTACTTTTGTTCACTACAAGAAATACTACATTTCCTGGGGGCCGCGACCCCCATTAAAACTAGCCAAGGCCCCGAATAAAACCTTTTAGTGAGGGCCTCGCTGCCCCCAAATGTCATCAAGAAATCCGACCTTTGCCGAAGGTTAGCGAGTGACCCCCGTAAAATATATCTTTTCCGAGGGGCCACGGCACTCGGGAAATATAACTTTCCTGGGTCTGCAGCCCCCGGGAAATGTATCTTTTGTCGGGAGCCGACATCCTCGGAAATGATATTACATTACGCAAAACATTAAGAATGTCTAATTGCAAAGGAAAACCGTGAACTAACTTAAAACACTTCATTTTGTTCATTCATCTAACAATAGAACACTAGTTTCTTGAAATAGGCTCAAAGATTTGAAACACCGGATGAACAGAAATAAGCTAGGAAAGAATCATCAGATGCCAAGTATATTAATGTCACGTCCCAACTCAGGGTACGCGTGACCGACCAGGGTACGAGTCAGGACCCGAAGCTTACCCTATGCACTGACCAACAATTCATAGAACAATAACCACAGTAACATCAAGTCGAAAACAAAAGTAAGAATACCAACTTTATTAGCTGTTCGAAATCAGTTTAATCAGACCATGTTCTAAATCATCACAAGTTTTAAATAATATCCAAAGGTTTTCCAAATAAAACATCTAAAAGTTTTTACAAAAATAACACAGTGCATACACCAACTCTATTAGACACGACTACGACTAACAACTGCCAGCTATGAGATCTGCACCCACGGCTGCTCTCCAGCACGCCATGCCACCAAGTCGTACCTCACTGGTCGGGCTCTACAAAACAACAATAAAGGAAATCGTGAGTTCACGAGGAACTCAGTGAGCATGTCTTTCGAACCTCCACTTAAAACCTCGACAATAACATATGTAAGGAATTTATATAAAATCACATCCCAGAAGTAATCAGTTTGCCAATACAGAGGAATGGATGAACCGGCCTCTCAGGCCCATATCCATGTTAATAGCTCGGCCAATATTGGCCAAAAATATATATGGAAGGTTCGATTCTTCCTTCTACGTAACCCGGCCGGTCGGCCTACTCAAACCAGCCCCTACGTGTTTCTCAATTAGGAACCTTTATAATTCGGATCCGTCAACTAGGATGGCCACTAGCTTCAAAGATCCTCCAAGTTAGGGATAGCTAGTCCCACCCACTCAGGTCTACCGTCAGCGTGGCCCACTGACGAAATCTCAAGACCCTCCGCCACTCGGGTCTAACACCTAGCGGGCCCGCTGGTGTAATCTCAACACCCTATAAATAGCTGAGTCGTGTGATAGCCATTCAGCTAACGACACTTCTCAGTAGACCATCTCAACCACAACCAGATCACGATTGTGCAAGTTTTCCTATATTTTGTTTTCCGGGCATTGCCCATGTCCGACCCTACTCCTAGGGTCATATTGTTTCCCTAGGTAGAACCTAGTAAGTGTATCTTTTATCTAGGTTAAATGTCATCACTAGATACCTAAACCATTCTTTCAAGATTGATCGAACTTGCCGACTATAGAAGAGCACTCGGCTTACCATTGTCAACGACAGTTACCAAATTTAATCATGAGTAACAATATCATGAGGAAACCGAATTAAAGAGGTAAATAATTCATTGATTAAACCAATAAGGAACATGCAATAAACATAGCAACAATTTAACATGATATAAGAAATTTAATGAAACCTTTCCTTGGATGCATGTACCATAACCATCATGTCCATATGGGCATTAGCAAGAACATTTCCATACTCATGAGAATATAGATTAAAATTGCTATCAATTAACAAGATGAACAATAGACATATAATTTAAATTGAACCTAACATTAAGCATGAAACTGAGAATTTAGACGACATAACGTGAGATCCAGCGAATCGATCCGAATAGCCCCAATTTCCATCCCCTTTCCACGGCTCGGCCGACTCAAGCAAGGTAATAACCTGCTCGGCTGATAGCCCTAGGGGTGGTAACATGGTTGCGGCGTCAACACGAGTACCGATCCAAAAGTCTAAAACATATCGAACACAAGACGATATGCGGGTTGCAAGACGAGCGAGGAAATTGGGGAGAATTTCGGCATGACCTTTCCCCTTTTTCCTCTACTCGGCCAGCCCTCAAAAATGAAAATCAACATGTTTTAAAACACAAGATCACGGTATAAACAACAATTAAAGTTCTAACAAGAAGAAACTCGTTGATCGGCAACACTCGCGAAGGAAAACCCGATTCCAAAACTTGTAGGGCCGGCCACCCGCTTCCCATCAAAAACTACACTAACCACTCACCTTGAACGGATCACGATGAAGCCTTGATGAAGACGAGATCCAATCTCCTTGAGCGTCGACGTGAACTTGGCGCCGACAAGTTCTCCCCTCTCTTCCTCTCTCTCCCTTTTGCTCGGGCTACGTGCGGCTCTCTCCTTGAGCCGCACGGCTGGCTTGGGTGAGGGGTTTTATCTCCCCTCATCCAATGACTCATTTACCCCTCATTCACTTACTCACCCCTCTATGCGACTCCACCTAACCTTGTTCGAGTCCCGACTCTATCCGCGGACTAAACTCATAACAAACTTGAGTCAAACAATATGTTCATCCACTCAAACACTAACACTTTGATACGACATAAATAAATTTTACCTGCTATTCGAGGCGATCACGCTACTCGACCCGGCTAGCTCCTGACTCGATGGGCTGCACCACGAGAAATTTTATATTAGGAAACCCCGAGTATTACAACCTTCCCCCCTTAAGGGAAATTCGTCCTCGGATTTTGTTGGGTTACAAGGACTTACCGGCTCTTCAAACAAGGAAGGATAGCGCTCTCTCATGTCCCGCTCTACCTCCCAAGTGGCCTCTTTCCCGGAGTGGTGCTTCCACCTAACTTTTACCAAAGGAATCTCCTTGGACCTCAGCTTTCTGATCTGCCTGCCAAGTATCTCCACTGGCCTCTCCTCATACAAGACCGCCGTGTCCACCACAACCACAATCGGCTCTATCACATGGGATTCATCCTTCACATACCTCCAGAGCTTCGACACATGGAAAACTAGATGAACTCTGCTCAGACGAGGAGGCAAGGCCAGTTCTTAAGCCACCATGCCCCTTCGCTTGAGAATAGGGAAAGGCCCAATGAACCTAGGGCTCAACTTCCCTTTCATCCCAAATCGGAGCACCCCTTTCATAAGAGAAACCTTTAGGAATACCAGGTCGCCCTCAGCGAACTCCAACTCTCTGGCTTTCTTATCGGTATACATTTTCTAGCGACTCTGAGCCGCCAACAACCTTTCTTTTATCAGCTGCACCTTCTTCACCGCCTCCTCAACCAAGTCCGGACCAACCAGGAGAGTCTCTCCTATCTCAAACCAGCCCACAGGAGACCTATACCACCGCCCATATAATGCCTTGAAGGGAGCCATGCCAATGCTACTGCGATAACTATTCTTGTAGGTGAACTCAATCAACGGCAGGTGTTTCTCCTAACTGCCTGCTAGGTCCAGAACGCAGACCCTCAGTATATCTTCCAAGGTTTGGATGGTTCTCTCAGACTGTCCGTCCGTCTAAGAATGGAAAGCCGTGCTGAAACGCACTTGACTGCCCAAGGCGTCTTGGAAGGACTGCCAAAATCGGGCTGTGAATTGGGTACCTCGATCTGATATGATCATCACTAGGGGTACCATGGTAAGCGATAATCCTATCTAGAAATAGTCGGGTGTACTGTTCCACAAAAAAGGAAGTCTTCAATGGAATGAAGTGCGCAGTCTTGGTCAACCGGTCCACTACCACCCAAATGGAGTCAAAGCCGCCTTTTGACTTAGGCAACCCGGTCACCGGGTCCATGGTGATTCTCTTCCATTTCCATTCAAGCACTTCGAGGTTTCGCAGCAGTCCCTCGGGCTTGAGATGTTCGGCCTTTACCTGCTGGCAGACCAGATATTTGGATACAAACTCTGCTACCTCTCTTTTCATGCCCTTCCACTAGTAGTGCTGCCTTAAATCTCGGTACATTTTTGTGGCCCCCGGATGCATCATATCAGTGGAACGATGACCTCACTCTAGGACTTGTCTGCGCACCTCTGCCATATCTGGCACCATAATTCGATCTTTGAACCTCAGCACACCCTCTGAGTCCAATCTGAACTCATTCTCTGCATCGCCTCTCTGCACTAAGTCCTTCGTCAGCGCACAAAACGCGTCTCTCCCTGCGCGGCACGCAACATACCCACCAGTGTAGATTGTACCTACAGGTGTGCCACCAGAGCAACTAAAGCTGACACTGTCAAGGTTATACCCCCATCCAGGCACAACTCCAGCTCTCGAGGTAAAGGTCTCTGCTTGATTTCCAGATGAGCCAAACTACCCATGGATTTTCTGATTAGAGTGTCTGCTACCACATTGGCTTTCCCCGGGTGGTACATAATGGTGCAGTCATAATCTTTCAGGAGCTCCAACCATCTCCTCTGCCTGAGGTTCAACTCCTTTTGGGTAAGCAAGTACTGCTCTTGTGATCCGTATAGATCTCGCAAGTCTCCCCGTACAGATAGTGCCGCCAGAACTTCAGTGCAAAAACCACCGCCGCTAGCTCTAGGTCATGCGTCGGATAGTTCTTTTCATTAACCTTCAGTTGACGGGATGCATAAGCTATGACTCTACCAAACTGCATCAGAACGCAGCCTAGGCCAACCCAAGAGGCATCACAGTAAACCACAAAGCCTCCTGAGCCGGAAGGTACGGCCAATACGGGTGCCGACGTCAAGCATTCCTTGAGCTTCTGAAAGCTCGCCTCACACTTGTCGTCCCAATCAAATTTGACCTTTTTCTGGGTCAACCGAGTCAAAGGGGCTGCAATCCTGGAGAACTTCTCTACGAACTTCGGATAGTACCCAGCCAACCCAAGAAAACTGCAGACCTCAGTCACGTTGGTTGGCCGCCTCAAGTTCTGCACCGCCTCCACCTTTGCAGGGTATACCCTTATCCCTTCCTTGGACACCACATGGCCCAAGAACCCCACACTTTCCAACTAGAATTCACACTTGGAGAATTTAGCAAATAATCGGTGCTCTCTAAGGGTTTCCAGGATCATCCTCAAGTGTTCGGAGTGTTCCTCCTCACTCTTGGAGTATACCAAGATGTCGTCAATGAAGACAATTACAAAACTATAAAGGTACTCCTTGAATACCCTGTTCATCAGGTCCATGAAGGCAGCAGATGCATTGGTCAGTCCAAAAGACATCACTAGGAACTCGTAGTGTTCATAGCGAGTCCTGAAGGCAGTTTTAGGCACATCGCAGTCCCGGATTCTCAGCCGATGGTATCCGGACCTTAAGTCTATCTTCGAAAACCATCGTGCACCCTGCAGTTGGTCAAATAAATCGTCTATCCTCGACAATGGGTAACGATTCTTGACTGTCACCTTGTTCGGCTGCCTATAGTCGATGTACATGCGCATCGACCCATCCTTCTTCTTCACGAAGAGTACCGGGGCACCCCACGGTGAGACACTCGGCCGGATGAAACCTAGGTCCAACATCTCCAGCAGTTGCACTTTCAACTCCCTGAGTTTGGCCGGCGCCATCCTATAGGGTGGGATGGAGATCGACTATACCCCGGGCTGCAGATTAATGTAGAAATCCACTTCCCGCCTGGGCGGCAATCCCGGCAGCTCCTCGGGAAATACATCGGGGAACTCGCAGACTACCTGAGTACCACTGATATCCCCTGTCGCATCTCTCTTTTCCTCTGCCACATATACAAAGGCCATAAAGGACTGGCACCCCCCTGAAGCAGTTTACTAGCCTTAATGGTTGAGATGACCCCAATCGGCTCGCTTCTTCCCTCTCCTTATAAGGTGAACTGCGGCAACCCGGGCTTGCTAAACATGACTGTCTTAGCCCTACAATCCAGCAACGCAAAGTGCTCTGCCAGCCAATCCACGCCGAGAATGACATCAACTTCAAGCGTGGGCACGAGTGTCAAATCTGCCCCCAACGCATGGCCGCAGATGATCACTTCACAGTCTTGAAAAATTGATTTGGCTAAGATTGCCTCGCCCGTAGGCGTTGATACTAGAAATGACCCGTCGAGTAAAGAAGGTGTCGTAGGTAACTTAGCCGCAAATTTGGCAGACACAAATTTGGCAGCCACATGAATGGTGAGTTCAAAAGAACTCAGTGAGTGGTCGTTCGGCCATCACCAAGCTAAACCACATGAATAAATACATTAAATAATTTAATGCTCATTCAACTGATATGAAACATAACAATGATTTGCATTAGTCATCTCGTGCGCCTCCAGGTGTGTGTGCTACCCTATTGCCCCTCCAGGTGTGCAACCAGTATTTGACAGGTCCTCTTAGTTGCATACCGACCATGCGCACCGCCACCTCTGATGAACATCCCAGCTCTAGACACAGCTCGTAGCAGTCCCCTAGAAACTCGGTGGCCTCCACTTGCTGGTCTGTACCAGTGAACACTAGCGGCCTGAACTTGATGAAGTCGGCGTATGTAGGTGCTCCTGGGTCCCTGACCTGCGACGCCACCTGTTCCGCCACCTCCGGTACCACAAGGGCTGCGGGTACCGGCTGGGGCGGTTGTTGCTGCATCTGTTGTCTCAACTCCTGCTCCCTATTGAGCGCTTCTATTAGTTGAGCTACCTGTGCCTGAAATTGCACAACTGCAGAGATGAGATCCTGTACCTCAAACTGCTCCCTATCCTGGCCCCGGCCCCGACCTCGGCCTCGCCCACGGCCTTGGCCTCGGCCCCGGCATTCGGTGGAGTTGCTTCCACTACCACTCAGAGCATCAATTCGGGCCTCCATCAAACTAGCATAAAATAATAAGATCACCATTAATATTAACCAACTCAATAAATTAAAATTTAAGTTACTAACTGCATGGGGCGCTGAGTGCAGTCGTGGTTGTCCGATCTCATAGCATAACTATACCACACGTAGATATGCTGGCATATGCCTCGTGCAGTACCCACTTCCTAGTCGTAGTCAAGACCTAACCTGACGCTCTGATACCAACTTTGTCACATTCCGACACAGGGTACGCGTGGCCGGCCAGGGTACGAGTCAGTACCCCGAAGCCTACCCTATGCACCGCCAACAATTCATAGAACAATAACCAGAGTAACATCAAGTCGAAAACAAAAACAAGAATACCAACTTTATTAACTGTTCGAAATCAGTTTAATCAGACCATGTTCTAAATCATCACAAGTTTTAAATAACATCCAAAGGTTTTCCAGATAAAACAACTAAAAGTTTTTACAGAAATAACACAATGCATACACCAACTCTATTAGACATGGCTACGACTAACAACTGCAAGCTATGAGATCTGCACCCACGCCTGCTCTCCAGCGTGCCATGCCACCAAGCCATACCTCACTGGTCGGGCTCTGCAAAACAACAATAAAGGGAACCGTGAGTTCACGAGGAACTCAGTGAGTGGTTCTTTCGAACCTCCACTTATAACCTCGGCAATAACATATGTAAGGAATTTATATAAAATCACATCCCATAAGTAATTAGTTTGCCAATACAGAGGAATGGATGAACCGGCCTCTCGGGCCCATATCAATGTTAATAGCTCGGCCAATAATGGCCTAAAATATATATGGAAGGTTCGGTTCTTCCTTGTACGTAACCCGGCTGGTTGGCCTACTCAAACTAGCCCCTACGGGCTTCTCAATTAGGAACCTTTATAATTTGGATCCGTCAACTAGGATGGCCACTAGCTTCAGAGATCCTCCGGGTTAGGGATAGCTAGTCCCACCAACTCGAGTCTACCGTCAGCGTGACCCACTGACAAAATCTCAAGACCCTCAACCAATCGGGTCTAACACCTAGCGGGTCCGCTGGTGCAATCTCAAGACCCTATAAACCGCTGAGTCGTGTGATAGACATTCGGCTAATGACGCTTCTCAGTAGACCATCTCAACCACAACCAGAACCCGGTTGTGTAAGTTTTCCTATGTTTTGTTTTCCGGGCATTGCCCATGTCCGACCCTCCTCCTAGGGTCATATTGTTTCCCTAGGTAGAACCTAGTAAGTGCATCTTGTATCTAGGTTAAATGTCACCACTAGATACCTAAACCATTCTTTCAAGACTGATTGAACTTGCCGACTATAGAAGAGCACTCCGCCAACAATTGTCAACGAGACTTACCAAATTTAATCATGAGTAACAACATCATGAGGAAGCCGAATTAAAGAGGTAAATAATTCATTGATTAAACCAATAAGGAACATGCAATAAACATAGCAACAATTTAACATGATATAAGAAATTTAATGAAACCTTTCCATGGATGCATGTACCATAACCATCATGTCTATATGGGCATTAGCAAGAACATTTCCATACTCATGAGAATGTAGACTAAAATTGCTATCAATTAACAAGATGAACAGTAAACATATAATTTAAATTGAACCTAACATTAAGCATGAAAGTGGGAATTTAGACGACATAACGTGAGATCCAGCGAATCGATCCGGTCTGCCCCAATTTCCCTCCCCTTTCCACGGCTCGGCCGACTCAAGCAGGGTAATAACCTGCTCGGCCGAACCCACTAGGGGTGGTAAACATGGTTGCGGCGTCAACACGAGTATCGATCCAAAAGTCTAAAACATATCGAACACAAGACGATACACAGGTTGCAAGGCGAGCGAGGAAATTGGGGAAAATTTTGGCATGACCTTTCCCCTTTTTCCTCTACTCGGCCAACCCTAAAAAATGAGAAATCAACACGTTTTAAAACACAAGATCACGGTATAAACAACAATTAAAGTTCTAACAAGGAGAAACTCGTTGATCAGCAAGACTCACGAAGAAAAACCCGATTTCAAAACTTGTAGGTCCGGCCACCCGCCTCCCATCAAAAACTACACTAACCACTCACCTTGATCGGATCATGAGGAAGCCTTGATGAAGACGAGCTCTGATTTCCTTGAGCGTCGACGCGAACTTGGTGCCGACAAGATCTCCCCTCTCTTCCTCTCTCTCCCTTTTGCTCGGGCTGTGTGCGGCTCTCTCCTTGAGTCGCACGACTGGCTTGGGTGAGGATTTTTATCTCCCCTCATCCAATGACTCATTTACCCCTCATTCACTTACTCACCCCTCTATGCGACTCCACCTAACCCAGTTCGAGTCCCGACTCTATCCGCGGATTAAACTCAAACCAAACTTGAGTCAAACAATATGTTCATCCACTCAAACACTAACACTTTGATACGACTTAAATAAATTTTACCTGCTATTCGAGGCGATCACGTGACTCGACCCGGCTAGCTCCCGACTCAATGAGCTACACCATGAGAAATTTTATATTAGGAAACCTCAGGTATTACAATTAAGTTTGATCATATATGAAGATGCACGAGTTACATGTGTTGTATAGTAATCCCAACCATCGAACAATCAATTAGAGAACGAAATACAGAAGAACGAACAAATAGATCAGGACAATATCTTATTCATCTCGAAGCTAGCAAAAAACATTCATCTGCTATGTCTGGTGTAACCGTAAAATCCTACACTAAAGCATCCAAGGAAAATTTCAGTTCTTACCTAATTAAGAAAACAGAAATCAATAGTGTTGAACAATAAATGGTACTAAAGAGAAATAGTACATTAATTAGGTTATAATCAATAAATAAATTATTTTTATTATTTATTTATTTATTTATTATAGGAAAACTAATTATATTTATTTTATTGCAAGGGACGTTCGATGAGCATGGGACGCTCATCCTGGCTGACCCTTTGAGGGTCTTCGAGGTGACACATAGATATCAGCGTGGGCCTCGCTAGGGTGAGTTTATCAGCGGGAGGCTAGAGACGATACTCGTAAGTTAATATTTATTTTTTTTTATCTAGTTCAGAACTATGTATAATTAATTTAATTAATCCACTTAATTTTCTTTAAAGGCTACATACAGTGAGTTGATAACTCAGCGGGAAGGAGATCCTGCGCAGCATCAGCTTGATGCTGACGCATGTATGCATGTGACAAGCGCAGACCACGGCCATATATATGGCATTGGCACAATGGCCCACACACGAGCGTTGTTGCAGCCACATGGTGCGGGGTCATCTGCCTTCACCACCTTCGCCGCTGGTCCATCAACATCACGTGCAGATCATGACCAATTAGTGGCCGTCATGACTGCTCAGGCACGCCTTAGCACCGACTTGGCCGCTTTGAGAGATACTATGACGCAGATGGCCCAATGTATGACACATGTGACCGAGTACTTGGCGCATATAGCCTCCCCTGACATTTGGCGTGATGACATCAACATCGGATCCATCATCATCTCATCGATGCCGATTGATACCCTCCCCACGCAGCTCCTCACCTCACCGCCTCCCCTGCCTCGGTCTGATGCGCATCACCAGTAATGTATTTATTTGATGTTTTATTTTGATATGATGTAAATATTATTGTTTTGATATGGTGTATATAATATTTTGATACGATATATACAATATTTTGATGTATATAATATTACAGGTTGATGTATCTTGTTTGTTGATATGCATTTTAATTAAATATTATAAACAAGAATTTATATTCTTCTATTTTTTTAAAAAAAAATAATACATTTGCGACGGTAATGCGACCACAGTTGCCGTGCAATGAAACTATGATGGTTGGTAGTCGTCGCAAATCATTTTTAATTGCGACCACAACAGTGCGGTCGCATAATTTTTGCGACCATAGCTTCGGCGACGGATAAGCACGACCGCTACTTTCCATCGCCAAAGCTCATCCGCGACCGTAGTAGCCATCATAGAATATGCTTTTTTTGGTAGTGAAGGTTTTCTACCTTGATCTTATCTCGATTTTGATGATAACAAACATAGAACTAGTGTTTCATTGAGAAATACTTTCAGGTTCTAAGTCGGTTAGCATTCGACGTCCCCGATCGAAAAAATCGGAGAAATCGACAAGGACGCTCGTCGATGCTCGGGATTCTTTGGGAAGATAGAGTTTAGGTTTAGGGTATCTAGAATGTGCTGTAAATCCTCATGATAATGCAAAAAAACCCAAAAACCAAACCTGAACCCCAAAACACAAAAACCCAGAAAATTAAGAAAGGCTCTGAAATTCACTAAGCCTAAGAAGCTCCTTGGAGGGCTATATAACCTAGATATTTTCTTGGCACCAAACGTCCCGATAATTATTCCTTAGGTAAAAACTAGATAACGAGATATTTTTAAGAATTTTTGGAAACTTTTAGCCTACCCATATTTGACCTGAAAGATTATAAAATTTTCATCTTTCGAAAATTTGTACTATACCCCAAAAGTTAGATTTTGATTCTTAAGGATTTCGATTATTAAGTCTTTTGATTTTCTAGATATTTTTATTGAATTCAAATGGGGGGTAATCCTTATATGAGAGGACCTAGCGAAGACCGAAACCAGAAACGATCAAACAAGCAAAAAATCAGCCCTGCCCAGATTCGGTCGACCCCTTGGTCGACTGACTGAAGAAGAAATCGGGCAAAAGGCATTTTAGTTGACCGACTGGTCGACCGACCGATGCCCATAATGGGTAGAATGCCTTCAGTCGCTCAGCGGTCGTTCAGTCGATCGACCGACGATCGACCGGCAAGCGACCGAGCGTCGACAATGGGCATAAATATGCCCGTTAATGAGCCTTGAGTGTTAGGGGTTATAAATACCCATCTCAAACTCATTCCAAGCCTAATGTTGATACTTCCAAGCATCAAAGTGTGATCCTAAGCATCTCTACAAGCTTTCATTGAGTCATCCTTACAAGAACCCTAGTTTTGATCTCCACTCCTTGATTTAGCCTTGAAGCTTCACCGATTCATCATCTTGAGGCATCAAGAGGACTAGAGAGTCTCTTTTGGAGCTAAGTATTTGTTTTTTGATTTATTGTTCCATTAGTTATTGTATTTTGGTGTTTATTTCATTGTACTTGAACTTGTGTAAACCTAAGTTGCTAGGTTTGATTGAGTTGGTGGTTGCCTTGGTGTTAAGGCTTAAATCCACCATTATAAACTTAGTTTACTAGGATTAGTTGAGTTATCCATTAGGTTGAGGTGGGAGAGTGCTCTCTGTAGGAAAGCGGGATACTTTCGGGTATGGAAGTGTCTTCGGTTGAGAGCGAAGACTTTCCGGTGTAAAATTCTCTTTGTAAGGGAAACAATATAATCTAGTAAAGCTAATTTGAAAATCCTAAGCGGGGTGCTTAGGTAGTGGAGTAGGCATTGGGGCCGAACCACTATAAATAATTGTGTTAATATTATTTTCTTTGTGTATCGCATTGCTTGTCTTTATTACTCGCTTCTGCATTTAGTCGTTAGTTTTGAATTGCCTAAGTAATTTAAGGAAATATTTAAAATCGAATTTAGGCTAATTGATTAGCTAACAAACTATGGGTGGCGTCGTTGGTGTCGAGAGGTGGTAGGGACTGGTCGCAGATGTGAGAACATGCAGAAGGTGGTGGCCAATATTTGGACCATCTTTCGGCCATCTCCTGCTCGCCGGGCTTCTTCCCGTCATCTCCGGCTTTTGGGTGGCGTGTAGACGGCAAGAGGGTAACGACGACCTCTCTAGAGAAGAAGATGATGAAGCACGTTGTTTAATGCATTCCATTATTTATTATTATTATTATTTAAAACAGTTTATTACCTGCATTAATCGCATGCATGCCTGCATTAAAACCAGCCGCATGCATGCAATAAGAAGAAGGCAGGCGGCGTTTCATGTGTTCCCTTGGGAACCATAATGCATATGCATGGAATAAACCAGCCGCATGCATACATGAAATTAAATAATATATATATGTTTTATGTGTTCTTAAGCACATGAGAGGCTATCCATTGCTTTAATCGGCAGTTAGCATTAAGATATATATATATATATAAAATGGTTATTCATGCAGGCATGATGAAGTAGAACAATTAATATAGCATTTAAATATAATATTCAAAAGTACAAATATAATATTCAAAAGTGCATGCAAGCGGTTGTTGTGATGGTTCATTAGCAGATCTATTAAAATATTTTTGTTAAAAAATTAGTAGATCTAATTCACTTTAAAAATTAGTTCACGAAAAAAGAATTACCCAAATTATTTAAAGACTAATTTGATCATATTTTTAACAAATATGAAACTTTAATACACTCCTCACGCTCAAGATTGGACATCTGTAGAGTGAAATTTTATAGGATTGGACATCTACGGGTGACACAATATTAACCACAACTTGACTTTGATACCATGTTAAAAAATTAATAGACCTAACTTATTTCAAAAACTAGTTCAAAAAAAAATAATTATTCAAATTATTTAAAAATTATTTGATCGGAGTTTTAATCAAGGTGGAACTTTTACAATTTTATGTCAGGACGATATTTAATATGCAAGTGGAGACTTTAAGATACATGTCAATATGTCATGTGTCACCTGTTAATTAATGTGCATTTTGTTGTTTTGATTTAATTTGCATATTGTCATATTTAATATGCATCTGTCTGGATTAATATTGAATATTTTATTTTTATTTTATATTAATTTAAGTTTTTATGCATATTAAGAGTTAGCTAATAAATTTGATATTATATTTAATGATACATTAGAATAATTAAATATTACCACAGTAATTTTAATTATAATAATGTATAGTGATTATAAATTCATTTCACATCAGGTTCATGACATCGATAATTGTCATTAATCATGGAATATAATAATTTAAATCCAACATGATGATTATTATATTTAAGTGATTAATTAGAATGAGATAGAAATATTTGTTAAATGTATATATATTATTTATCTAGTTTTATATATATATATATATATATATATATTATTAATCTCATTATAAAAGTAGATAAATCATTATGTGTTATAGTCTAAGCCCACCGGATAGATTATAATGGCATTGATTTATTCACTTAGGTTAATTTACATGAGTAAATTTTTCATACTTGTCTTCATTACATGATTTAGTAAGCTTGTTATTTATTTTTTGCAGTTGTTCAAACTTTATTTGTTCCAAATTTTGATTACTCCAATATTGCTCCTTTGAATGACGATAATCTCATCTCTTTAGTGAGTTTTGAATCTAATACGGTAAATGTCGCTTATAATACCTGGTGGATTGATTCTGACTCTACAATCCATGTTGCCAATACCATGCAAGGTTTCATAAGTCAAAGGAATCCAATAAAAAGTGAAAGAAGATGGGTTCATGTGTAAGAGTAGTTGGAACCTATAGACTTGTTCTTAGTATAGGGTTTGTTCTAGATCTTGAAAATACTTTCTATGTTCCATCATTTTTCATGAATCTTATTTATGTATCAAAGCTTTCAACTTGTGGCTTTGACTTTAATTTCGTTGGAACCTTAATGCATTTATATAAAGATAAAATTCTTATTCTTAAGGCTAATTTGGAAGATGGCTTATTTAAACTTCATTTAAATTCTTCCATTGATTATAGTCTTAACACTGTGCAAGGTGATAGTATTGGTATTAAGGGTCGTATTATAAATGAGAACTCCTCAATGTTGTGGCATCGGTATCAAGTCATTTCTCCATTAATAGAATCAAAAGATTGGTAAATGATGAGATCCTTGAGTCTCTTGATTTTGCCAATTTTGAAACTTGTATAGATTGCATTAAAGATAAGCAAACTAACAAGTCAAAGAAAGGTGTCAGGAGGGCTTCTGAGATTTTAGAAATCATACACACTGATATTTCAGGTCCTTATAATGTATATTTAAATGGTCAGAGATATTTCATCACCTTTATTGATGACCATACACGATACATGTATCTCTATTTGCTTTTTGATAAAGGTAAAGCAATAGATGCTTTTAAAATCTATAAAGCTGAAGTAGAAAAATAATTGGGTAAACCAATTAAGATCATGATGTCGGATAGAGAAGGTGAGTATTTTGGTAGGTAGACTGAAAAGGGACCATTGGTAGGTCCATTTGCAAGGTTTCTTGAAGAACAAGGTATTGTGGCACAATAAACAATGCCAGGCACACCATCACTAAATGGCATAGCTGAAAGAAGAAACCGAACATTGATGGACATGGTAAGGAGTATGATTAGTAACTCCGATCTCCCATTGTTGTTGTGGAGTGAGGCTCTAAAAACAACAGTATATGTATTAAATCGGGTACCAACCAAATTCGTTCATAAAGACACCATTTGAATTATGAAAAGGTTGGAAACCTAGTTTAAGGCATGTACATGTTTGGGGTTGCCCAGCTGAAATTAGAGTATATAATCCACATGAGATAAAAGTTAGACTCGAAAATAGTTAGTGGATATTTCATTGGTTATGCAGAGAAGTCTAAGGGATATAAGTTTTATTGTCCAACTCATCGAACAAGAATTGTGGAATCTTGGAAGGTTCCTTGATAATGATGTGATTAGTGGGAGTAGCAAACTTCGAAACTTAGCTTTTGAGGAAGATAACAGATTTGAACCTACTCTCATACCTACACAATGATTGGTCATAGTTCATGATAATCATCAAGATTCGATTACTCATGAACAACCAAACAATGAAGAACCACATCATCACGAGGATATTCCTACAGATTTAGTTACACAACATTCACAAGAAGGGGATGTTGATGAGACCTGCTATTCCTTTAGATTATATTGTGTACCTACAAGAACCTGACATAGATTTTAGTGCTGAAGATGATCCTCTTACGTTTTCACAAGCCATTAATGAAGATAAATCCATTTTATGGTATAGCGCCATGAAGGATGAAATGGAATCAATGGTTAGAAATCAAGTCTATGATCTTGTTGAATTGCCTAAAGGGGCGAAGGCCATTGGCGGTAGATGGGTATATAAAACCAAAAGAGACACTTGAGGCAATATTGAAAGATATAAAGCAAGACTTGTAGCCAAAGGATTCACTCAACGAGAAGGTATTGATTATCACAACACCTTCTCTCTTGTTTCAAAAAAGGATTCATTTCGAATAATCATGGCACTAGTAGCTCATTTTGATATGGAGTTACATCAAATGGATGTGAAAACGACATTTCTCAATGGAGATCTTGAGGAAGAGGTTTACATGAAACACCTAGAAGGTTTTATTTCAGATGAGAAGAATCGTTTAGTTTGTAGACTTAAGACACCCATATATGGGCGAAAATAAGCTTCCCGTCAATGGTATTTAAAGTTCCATATTGTAACTACTTCATTTGGTTTTACGGAGAATATTATGGATCAATGTATATACCAAAAGATTAGTGGGAGCAAAATAATTTTCTTAGTCCTATATGTGGATGATATTCTACTTGCTTCAAGTGACTTGGGTTTACTTCATGAGGTGAAACAATTTCTTCCTAAGCATTTTGATACGAAGGATATGGGTGATGTCATTGGCATAAAAATTGAGCGAGACAGATCTCGTGGGATATTAAGATTGTCATAAGAAGCCTATATCAATAAGGTCTTACAAAGATTTTGCATGAAGGATTGTTCATCAAGTGTTGTATTTATTGTTAAAGGTGACAAATTAAGTTTGGAACAATGCCCAGGAAATGATTTGAAGAGAAATCAAATGAAAAACATTCCTTATGCTTATGTAGTTGGAAGCCTAATGTATGCTTAGGTTTGCACAAGACCTAACATTGCATATGCAGTTGGAATGTTGGGCAGATATCAAAGTAATCCAGGTTTGGACCATTGGATAACCGCTAAGAAAGTTATGTGATACCTTCACGGAACCAAGGATTACAAGCTTATATATAGACGGTCTGATCATTTGGAGGTGATTGGGTATTCATATGCAGACTTTGTTGGTTGCCTCGACTCTAGAAAATCGACATCGGGATATGTCTTCCTATTGGCAGGAGGAACCATTTCTTGGATAAGTGCAAAACAATCTTTAGTTGCTACTTCTACCATCGAAGCAGAGTTCGTATGATGTTTTGAAGCGACATCATAAGCTATATGGTTAAGGAGTTTCATTTCAGGGCTTCGAATTGTTGACACAATTTCTAAGCCATTGAGGATTTACTGTGACAATCTCGCTGCAATGTTTTTGGCCAAAAATTATAAGAGCGGGAGTCAAAGTAAACATATAGACATTAAGTATTAGGCTATTTGGGAACATGTCACAGCAAACAAAGTGTTTATTGAGCACATTAATACTAGACTGATGATTGCATATCTATTAACTAAGAGTTTGCCACCTATTTCCTTTAAATGTGCTCAGGCCAAGTATAAATGTGCTCTTAGCTCTTCCCTGCCTTCCGCGAAAGTGTAAAGATATGTGTAAATTATGATAGTGGGCTTAGTGGTTCCCATGATTAACATTGACTGCCCATTAATAATTGAGTGTATGATGCCACAAATAGTTGTAGAAGCTAAAGTTTCAACTATGCTCATAGCTTGATCTCCAACAAGTTCAACTTGATGAGCTTGAGCTATGGATTCTAATGTGAAGCAACTCAAGATAGACATGAAAGAGTTCCTACCAGTGTCTTTACTGAGTTGTTCTCCAATGGAAATAACAGGAAGCGCAAAGGCGAAGAAAATGTACGTTGTTGGAGCCAATATGCTAAGTATACAAAAAAACCGTATATTTATTAAAACCAAATAATGAGATGAAACTTCAGGGAACCAAATGGCGAGGGCCAAGAGCAACACCCTCGCCATTTGTGCCCCGAAGCCACGAGTGCAGCTGGACCCCGCGCAATCAGACGGTGGCGAGGGCGAAGAGCAACGCCCCGAAGACCATGAACAGCCAGACGATTGGGGAAGTTGGGGCCATTGCGGAGTAAGGGCGGGATTGGCGGCTTCAATGGAGAAATGACATTCTCCTAAGGAGAATGAATTAGAGAATCTAAACGCACAATATGGAGAAGAATAGATAGATCATATGGGAGAAAGGAGGAAGCAGAAGTACTAAATATCATGGCGTAGAGGTTAGAGATGCCATTGACGAGGGTGAGGTTCTTGGTGAAATGTGAGAGAGGGTCGCGAGAGAGACGATTGCAGAGAGCGCGTTGGCTATGAAAATTAGGGCACAATCAAAGGGTCGTACACGAGAGAGAGAGAGGGAAATAAAATAAAATAAAATAAACATAGATGAAATAAATGGTCAACTAATTTTAGTTGGTAGGCTAATAAATAACATAGAGGAAACAAAAAATTAGGAATTAGGCTAAATTAGCAACCAATTTTATATTTGTTGGTAATTGTGTTGGTAATACCAACAAATTAAATTCGTTGGTAACAATTTCTTGTAGTGAAAGTATGATATTTTGAATTTACGTTTGGTATCGTTCCACTCATTTGATGAGAAAAATCATTTTCAAACTAATTTTTGAATCCTCGATTTATACATGAAAATATCTATAGTTAAGCTTATACATGATTTCTAGACTTGGAATTTATTTATCATCACATGCTATCATGTATGACTTAGTCTCTTATTCGTTGTTTTGCTTTCGTCCCTTGGGTTGGTTGACTTTGTTTTCATGAAAACTAGTGTTCAAGTCCCAACTTTGACTTTAATTGACTTTTCTTTCCCTCTTTGAGTGATGTCAAAAGAGAGAGAAAAATGTAGGTAAAGGGGAAGAAAATACCATGCATATAGATATGGGGGTTTATTTCCATAGATATGCATGTTGATCGGGGGAGAAATTCCATGGTTGATATCATTGTTGATTAAATGATATATTTTCTTAAGGATGTTTGTCATCATCAAAAAGGGGGAGATTGTTGGCCAAAGGTTTTCAACCTTGGTCTTAATCTCGATTTTCATGATAACAAACATGGAACTAATGATTTCATGGAGAATTATTTTCAGGTTCCATATCGGTTAGAGTTGTTGGCCCAAGGGTTCCCCTTTGATTTCGATCTCTATTTTGATGATAACAAACATGTATTTAATATATGTGTGAAGTTCTGAGTTCAAGTTGAGGTTACGATACGCACGCAAACTTCGCTCGGAGAAATACAAAAATTGTCAAAAAAGGCTCGGATGTACATTAAGTAGAATTCATAGATTATCAAATAGATTCTATGTAATACATCCCTAGGAACTCATCCAAAGCCTATTTGTAAAGTTATCCAAGTCAAAACTTGGTAACAAAACTTATAAAAGAGCGTGTAACAAAACAAAAGTAAAAAATAGCCTCAGCCCAAGTTTGGTCGACTGAACAAGGCAAAAAAATGGCAATGCATTAAGGAAAGAAGTAGATACCCTTAAGGAAGAAAATCATGCCTTAGATGATGATAAAAAAAAATAAGAAAACGAAAATAAGAAGTTGGAGAATGAAAACAAATTCTTAAGTGATCAAGTAGAGCACTTGAATGATAGCATGCTAAACTTAAAAAAGGAACTTTGCATGCTAAATGAAAAAATAACAACCTTACAAAATGCCATGCCTATGGTTATACATGCTAGAAAGTCATCAAACAATCACGCTCATGCCCACTTCCATGGTTACACACATAGTCCAAGAAAGTTTAATAGAAGTTGCTTTTCATGTGGTATTTTTGGCCATATGGCTAGAGATTGTGCACTAAGGAGAAACCCTCATGCTAGATTCACTTGGGTTCCTAAGATGACTAACACTCAAGGACCCAAGAAGATTTGGGTACCTAAAATTGTTTCTTCTCCTTTTATAGATGGAGAAGCATCCTCATGCAAGTAGAAGCACATTGATATTGGATAGAGGTTGGTCAAAACACATGATGGGTGATATCAATCTTTTCGCAACCCTATCAAGTAAGGATGGTGGACATGTGACATTTGGAGACAATGCCAAAGGTAAGATTATTGGCATTGGTGATATAGGTATACTTCCCTACCCATGCATTAAAAATGTCTTACTAGTTGATGGGTTAAAGCATAATTTGATTAGCATATCTTAATTGTGTGACAATGGATATGTAGTCATTTTTGAAGCATCTAAATGCATCATTAGAAGTGCACCATCTAATGATATTGTGTTTACTGGAAATACCTCTTGTTATGTACTTAATCGTGTTTTTATTAAGACCTAAAATCAAGAAAACATCTTTTGAGCTTTGGAATGATAAAATCCCAACTATGGGATATTTTCGTGTTTTTGGATGTAAATGCTTTATCTTAAACACTAAGGAGCATCTAGGAAAATTTGATTCTAAATCCGATGAAGGTATTTTCCTAGGTTACTCCAATAGTTCTAAGGCATATAGAGTTTATAATCGTAGAACTATGATTTTTGAAGAATCTATGCATGTTACATTTGATGAAACTAATGATTTTTCTAGAAATGTTAAGGTTGTGAATGTAAGTGAGGAACTTGAGGAATTAACATTTCTTGGCAAAGAAGTTGAAGATGAAAACAATGAGGAAACTCATCATGAAGAACCTTCATCATCAACTCTACCTCAAGATGAAGAAGAAGAGGAAGCTCTACCACCTCTCCCCAAAGGGTACCGATTGATAAAAGACCATCAAATGAATCAAGTTATTGGAGAACCATCAACGGGAGTGGTAACAGACTCTAAACTTATGAATATTTGTCAATATGTAGCATTGATATCTCAAGTAGAGCCAAAAAACATTAAGGTAGCAATAGAAGATAAATTTTGAATAATAGCTATGCAAGAAGAACTTAATCAATTTGTTAGGAATGAAGTATGGGACTTAGTACCTAGACCTAGCAGACAAACCGTGATTGGGACTAAATAGGTATTTAGAAACAAGTTAGATGAAGGTTTATTCATTAGAAACAAAGCTAGGTTAGTGGCCCAAGGGTACAATCAAGAAGAAGGAATAAACTATAATGAAACTTGTGCTCCCGTAGCTAGATTAGCGGCAATTCGCATGCTTTTGGCTTATGCTAGTTTTAACATCTTTAAACTTTTTCAAAAGAATGTTAAAAGTGCATTTTTAAATGGTTTTATCGATGAAGAAGTCTATGTTGAACAACCCCCCGGATTTAAAAATTTTGAGTTCCCAAATCATGTTTTCAAACTTAAAAAGACTTTATATGGTTTAAAACAAGCCCCTAGGGCTTGGTATGAAAGGCTTTCCACATTTTTGATTGATCAAGGCTTTAGCATTGGAAAAACCGATGTTTCTTGTTTTATAAAAAATAATGAAAATGATATTTTACTCGTGCAAATTTATGTTGATGATATAATATTTGGTGCTACTAATGAATTGCTTTGTGAGTGGTTTGCAAAGTGCATGCAAGAAGAGTTTGAGATGAGCATGATGGGAGAACTTTCCTTTATGCTTGGTCTCCAAATCAAGCAAACCAACAAAGGGATCTTCATAAATCAAGCTAAGTACACAAAGGAGCTCATCAAAAGGTTTGGAATGAATGAAGCCAAGATAGCTTCTACACCAATGAGCACATCCATCAAGCTTGACAAAGATGAAGATGGTGTCAAATTAAGTAGATGAAAAACAATATCGAGGTATGATTGGTAGCCCTCTCTATTTAACCGCAAGTATACCCGATATCATGTTTAGTGTTTGTGCATGTGCTAGGTTTCAATCTTGTCATAAAATATCTCACTTAAGTGCGGTCAAATGCATATTTAGATATTTGAAGGGCACGATTGACTTAGGATTATGGTATCTATGTAATGCTTCTTTCGACTTAATTGGTTTTTCAGATGTCAACTTTGCTGGGTGTAAAGTAGATAGAAAAATCACTAGTGGGTGTTGTCAATTCCTAGGGATGAGTCTTGTTTCTTGGTTTTCAAAGAAACAAAACTCGATTGCACTTTAAACTACCGAAGCGGAATACATCGCTGCGGCTAATTGTTGTGCACAAGTCCTTTGGATGAAACAAACCCTTATAGATTATGGACTTAAGTATTCATGTATACCTATACATTGTGATAACACTAGTGCAATCAATTTAACAAAAAATCCAATTTTACACTCTAGGACCAAGCACATTGATCTAAGGCACCACTTTCTTAGGGACAATGTAGCTATGGGAAATATATCCGTGGAATTTGTATCCACCGACAAACAACTTGCGGATATATTCACAAAACTCTTAATTGAAGAAAGTTTTACAAACTTAAGAATGCAATTAGGAATTTGTGCTTTTTCAAGTGGTTGAAAATTCAAAATATACATGTCTTTATAAAAAAATAATTGCATTTCATGTAGTATTATCACACTTATGTATTGCCTTGTAATGGGGCTTTGCGACTTATCGATGTTTTCCTTCTATAGGCTTACATTGATAGGAAGGACTATATTGGTAGATGATACTCGATTTTATGGCTTTTTTGGTTTTATCGTTGGAACTCATTAATGGTACCTAAGTTCTTGTCCTTTTTGATTGATGTCAAAAGGGGAAGAAAAAGTAAGGTCACATACGTTTTATGATGCATATAGATAGGGGGAGTTACAAGCATGATATGCATATTGATAGGGGGAGCATATGTTAAGTTGTACAATAAGTTACACATGCCTTAACTCAAACTCACAAATGATACTTAGAGTCTTATTTTTTTTTATAAAATTTCATGTTGTGTTTGTCATCATCAAAAAGGGGGAGATTATTGGCCCAAGGGTTCCCCTTTGGTTTCGATCTCTATTTTGATGATAACAAACATGTATTTAATATATGTGTGATGTTTTGAGTTCAGGTTAAGGTTACGATACGCACGCAAACTTCGCTCGGAGAAATGCAAAAATTGTCAAAAAAGGCTCGGATGTAGATTAAGTAGAATTCGTAGATTATTAAATAGATTCTATGTAATACATCCATAGGATCTCATCCCAAGCCTATTTATAAAGTTATCCAAGTCAAAACTTAATAACAAAACCTATAAAATAGCGTGCAATAAAACAAATGTAAAAAACAGCCTCAGACCAGGTTCGGTCGACCAAACAAGGTAGAAAAATGGCAGTAGCCACTTCGGTCGACTAGTCGATCGACCGAACAAAGCCAGAAATTGGTAGTGGCAAACTCGATCAATCGGACAATGAAGGAGATGAGCAGCGACCAATTCGGTCGACCATCTGATCGACCGAATATGATTGTAAAATGCCGGAACACCAGTGTTCACTGGGCGGTCGATTGGGCGGTCCAACGGCAGAAAAACGCCCGTTGGAGAGCTATTCCGAGTGAGGGGTTATAAATACCCCTCACCAACCTCTCTTATCTCTTCTTAATGATTAATAGTGCATTTCTAAGAGAGATCTAAGCCCTCAAAGATTGATCTATGCTCGCTTGCTCCATCGATTGGTTCATCCTCTTCAAGTGATCTTCTCGTCTCAACTCTGGCAACAATTCAAGCTCATCATCTTGAAGAGTTGGAAACTTGGAAGGATTTGGAAGGAGCTCACACTCTTGGTTTTCATTTTAGCTCTTTCTTGTCATTCTTCTTTGTTTTTAACTTGTAATTTTCACTATTAGCTTGCTAGGTGTGCTTGGGTAAACACTTAAGGTTTCAATCATAGAATTATGTTTTGCCTAGGTGAATAAGTTTGAGGAGTTCTCAAAGGGTTGAGAACCGAGTCCTCGATTGTATTCAAAGGGAAACACAAAGTCTATAAAGGATTTGGTTAGAAATCCTTGGTGTGGAGCCAAGGTAGTGGAGTAGGCGGTTAGCCAAACCACTATAATCTCTTGTGTTTGCATTACCCTGTTTGATTGCTTATAATTGTTTTTCATACTTGCTAACGAATATCATTTAGTGCACTTGCTAAAGAAATTGAAGTTGAAGTAAAAAAGTCTCCCAATACTATTCAACCCCCCCTTCTAGTGTGGGTATTCACTCAACAAGCGCACGATGAACACGATCGGAAATATTGGATAAATCATAAAATCGAAAGGACGTTGGTCGACGTGCTCAAATTTATCGGAAAGATAGAGTCTAGGTTTAGGGTGGCTAGATAAATTATAAAATCCACATTATGATGCACTTACCCATAAAGAACCAAATCCGTAATCCGAAACCTGAATCGAAGAAAGAATCCTGAGAAAGTACAAGTTCTATAGCAAAGTACCGTTACTAATCGAGCGGTGCCTTCCTTACCAAACACCTGTTGGGAGTAGGTGTCTTGGCCTCTCTCTTCATGGCTTATAAATACAAGCCATGAGAGCCTTCCTTACCAACCTTTGAGCCTATTGAGACATCTTTTACACCCTCTTAGCCTTCATTGAGCCACTTCTTTGGTGAATTCCTAGTTTGATCTCTCAACTCCTTCATATAGCCTTCAAGCTTCATCGATTTATCATCTTGAGGCATCAAGTGGAGTAGGGAGTTTCTTTTGGAGCTAAGTATTTGTTGTTTGATTTATTTCCTCCATTGTTTGTGCATTTTGTTGTTATTTACATTGTATTTGAGGTTGTGAAGACCTAGGTTGATATGTCTTGTATGGTTGGTGGTTGTCTTGGTGTTATGGGTTAATTCCACCGGTGTAAACATAGTTTGCTAGGATTAGTTGAGTTGTCCATAGGGTTGAGGTGGGAGAGTGCTCTCAGTAGGAAGGCGTGATACTTCCGGGTGTAGAAGTACCTTCGGTTTGAGAGGGGAGACTTTTCGGTGTAAATTCCTCATTGTAAAGAAACTAATTAATCTAGTTAAACTAGTTTGGAAATCCTAAGCGGGGTGCTCAGGTAGTGGAGTAGGCATTAGGGCCGAACCATTATAAATCTACTTGTGTTAGTATTGCCTTCTTGGTTGTGTTTTATTGTCTTATTTATTGTTTCCGTTTGCTATTCGAATTAGTGTATTGCCTAAGTTATAAGAAATGATTAAAACTGATAAATCAAATTTTGGCAACAAGTTTAGATAACAAACTATTCACCCCTCTCTCCTAATGTAGGCCATTTCACCAACAGTAGGCGCGACTTAAGGTACGGCCCAAACGCGCATATGGAATTGTTAAACCTTGATTTATTATTATGTTGTGTTTGTGTCAGCCTCGAGTCAAGTCAGAGGGTTCAACCGGAACCCAATTTGGATGTGATATGAGTCCATTGGGTTAACTTAAGTTATGGGGGGTATTTTGGTCTTTTAAAATATATATATAATTTGCTACCCCAGCCGACCGTACGACTAGGGTAGAGTCGCACGCACGCCGAGGCAACAAGGGGGGAGAGGGGTGATGCCACTTTTGGTCGGAGTTCCTCGCCGCCGTTCGAAATCGGAGCCGCAGGGTTTCTTCTTCTTTATCTTCCCTTAATCCTCTTCCTAAAAGGTGAGTGGTTTTGGTTTCTAAGTTTAGGAATAGGCCCTTATGGCCGATCCTTGATGTAGAGTAATGGAAACCCAAATTTTTCTTGAGTTGTTCTTTGATTTCTTGATGGTTTTCGGCATTTAGATTTCATAACATGATAGATTTCGTGTTTCCTAGAAGTTTTGTTGAGTTCTTTGAGCATTAGGGCCGACCGGTTAGGGATGGAATTAGGGAAGGCCATGCCGGATTTTTCACCGAGTTCTTGGCTTAGTTTTGATTCTTTAACAATTGGAAATACTTGTTTTGGGTTGGGATGATTGGATGGCGCATTTGGATTAGGACAGCCCTATTTCCCTTAGGGCCGGTTGGTAGGGATTAGGGGAAAAATGGTATAAATGAAATAATTGATGTCCCTTGTTTGTTCATTAGTCGAGTGTTGGATTTTCCCTTATCAGAGCATTGGTAAGTGCGCATCCTCATAGGGGTGGCCGAGTGGAGCAACCTTAGGGAAACTCTAGGCCGACTAAATAGTTGGGGGTTGTCCCCTATTCTAAATGTTCGAGTTGGAAACGAGTACATTGGTAGACGTCAAGAGCGGTAAATTTACTGTAGTATTGTTAAGCGTAGTAAAATCTGAAATTTATTAGAGAAAAATCGTATGCTTAAATCTGAAATTGTTATAGCAAATTAAGGTGTATTGTATTTATCGTATACGTGTTGTAATTATCTTGTGTATGTTGTATTTATCGTATACATGTTGTAATTATCTAATACATGCTGAATTTATTTTAAGAATGCTATAATTATTATTGGAACGCTGAAATTATTTTTAGAATGCTGAATTTATTTTTCTGGAATGCTGGAATTACTTATATGAGGTTGAAATTACTTATTTTATGCTGAAACTGTTCATGGTATGCTAAGATTACCCCATAAATGCTGAATTTATCTTATATATACTGAACTTGACGTTTTGTAGTATTTAACACATGCTGAAAATTTCTACGCACGTGCTGGAATCGTACAACGTATAATAGGTTAATTAATGTGTGTTGGGATAATGTAATACAGGCTAGAGTTGATCTCGTGTATGTGGAAATTTTTCCATCTGGACTTAGATATGAACCGTGATATCCGGGCCCAAGGGAGGGACGGGTTGTGGCGCGTAGGCGCGTACTCGAGTTGTTGGTTAGATATATATTATTTTTGTGCACTTGTATGTACTGAGTAGCAATACTGCATGTGTTTGTGATTGTGGATGGACGATGGCTAGGCTAAGGAGCATCTTTAGCTGGTAAAGCTATTGCCCGAATCAGCGTGTGGTTTATGGGTCTTGAGATTGCATCATTGAGCCACACTGACGTTAGACCCGAGTGGCATGGGTATTGAGATTGCGTCAGTGAGCCACGCTGACGTTAGACCCAAGGGGATGTGGTTGGATGGGCTATTCCCAACCAGAGTGGACACTGGAGCTAGTAGGCCATCCTAGTTCAAAGGGCCCGGGTGAAAGGATCGCTAAGTTTAGATTTTAGCGACCAACTTGTTTGCTTGCTAAGCTTAGACTGGTTTGGGCCAAATGAATGTACTGCTTAAATTAGGCCGGCACGGGCCGAGTAATTGTGGTGTTCGTGAACATGATATTTTATAGCAAGTGTTCTTATTGATATGATATTTCAACTCAATATTTCTTTGGAAATAATTATGTCTACTATACTTGTATTTGGACTTAAGTTGAGGCTCGATAGAGCCACTCACTGAGGGACTCACCATTTTATCTGTGTTGTTTTGTAGAGCCTGAGCAGTGAGGTACGACTATGTCAGAATGGCGCGGTTGGAAGGAGCAAGCTCATATCGTAGATCTCGTAACAAGCCGGGTTGAGTCATAGTCATGTAGTTGAGTCGTATATTTGTTGCATATGGAGTTGTAATCTCACTATATGAACCTTTTGGAGTCTATTGTCCAACATTGAACCTTCTTTACTCATGCATGTGGATCATTAGCACCATTACTTCAGTTTTGTTGATTATGTTTGCATGGTATGCGTATGCATTTGGTAGGCTTCGTGGTACGACCGCGTACTCTGGCCGATCACGCGACCCTGTAATTGGGGGCATGACAGTACTAGTGTCAACACTACATAAGTTCACATGTTTAATTAACTACATGTCTCAAATATACTACATGTCTAAACACGACTCAAATACACCAACAAGTTTCAGGAGACCGCCACAGGAGTCTGCCGCCACCAGCCGCCTCATACCTCAATGTTCACACTCTACAAAATAATACCAAGAAAAAGAATGGCGAGTTCAGAAGAACCCAGTGAGTGGTTGTATCGACCATCACCAAGTCTAACCATATAAATAATTGTAGTAAATAACTCAATATTCATGCAATTGATGTGAAAGGTGCTAATGGTTTACATTATATATCTCGTGCGCTACACGCACCACTCGGCCTATCTCGGCCTAAATGAACCAGCCTCACTTTAAGAGCCTACAACTCGTAGGTTGCTCACTAAACTGGCCACCCTAGCGAACTCCCCGCCTCGGGCTCACTGAGCTAGGAATGCCCTCTAGTATCAGTGCCTACAACTCGGGTCAGTCGTCGTCGTGTCTCACCGACGTATATCTCATGCGTGCTACGCACCATTCGACCCAATTCGGCCCATAGTCATCTCGTACGCGCTGTGTACTACTCGGCCCAATACGGCCCATAGTCATCTCGTGTGTGTTGCGCACTAATCGGCACAATCCGGCCCATAGTCTGCGCGCTGCGCACTACTCGGCCCAAACCGGCCCATCACACATATATATGTCCAAAACCATGTCCACTAAGGGAACATATTTATACATTTGTAAGGAGGTAAATTACTCAGATAAATATAGCATAGTTCACCTTTCCTGGTGCATGCTCAGTAGCACCCGCTCGACCTCCACTCGGCCCAATTAAATTACCCACCACGGACACCTAACATCCGTGGCGATTGTCGAGTAGCGTAACACTATCTTCTGTCGAACAGTTTCCGCACAACATACCTCTCTGCTATGATCCTACTCGTTCGAAATTGCATCCGAAATTGCAGAAACATTCTCGGACAACGGCAATGGCATACCATATATGTCCACAGGTTTCTAGATTAGTGAAACATCTTAAATTTTTTAGTTTTCTCAATTTACCCGAGACCCGCGAAAATTCAGCCCGTAACCAGAATTTCAACCCTCTATGGATCACTTTCCTTAATTTCCACCCGGGGGCTTACACCCTCATCTCGAGTATAGAAATGTCTAAATAACCCGCTGTTCATAGAGGTTTATTCAATACATCTACAGCAAGCCGCGGAGTGTCATCCAGCTCGCGACTCGACCCATTCAATAAGCAAAACATAATTTCGAGCCTACCTGACTCGTCCAGCTATCGTTCGTACTCAACTGAACACGTCACAATATGGTACTCAAAATTCACAAAATGTAGCGTACATAAATATTGATATACTATACAAACACTATACAACATGCAATACTCTTTCCGAGATAAACAGAATGTAATTTCAGCATGTCTTTAAAAATTTCCAGCATACACAATATAATTTCAGCATACATAAAATATTCATTTTAACCATATGATCACAGTATGATGATAAATATTTAACCAAGTAAAACTTTTCTAAATATCCTTGGGGTACCCTACACACTTAGGGTTACTCGGCCACCCTAGGCCACACAAACTTTGGGTTTCTAGCATGCTTTTAATCTTGGAAATTTGGAATTAAACAGTAGATAATTATGCAATAATTCCTAACCATAAATATCAAGTTCTCTACAATAGGGCTGTCACCCACTCCAAACATCAAGGAGGCACCCTACAAACTACCCGAGGCAACAATCATGCACAAAAGATAATCTACCCGCAAGAAAATGGATCCAAATCGCTCTCGAATCCCTCAACAAGGATCGACAGCCTCAATTTCTCAATCTAGGGATTTAAGAGGGGAACAACTCACCTAGGAATGAATTAAGGACGAGGAAAATGATGGAGAATCTCCGCGTCGTATCTGATTCGACGAAACCTTGATCCTCTGGCTGATTCCTCCGATCATCTCCGTTCTCACTCGCCTCCCTTGCTTGGCGTGCGGCTGTCTCTTTTTTCCATGCGCCCCATGGCAGGTGGTGATATATATATATAAATTTTAAATGCCAATTTACCAAATTGCCCCTCATCACTTAACTTGACCCAACATGCTCAAAACGAGTCCGATTCGAGCCACGATCACACCCTCGGACTCGGCTCGAACCCAACTCGGACTTAACACAATAATTAATTCAAAATTTAAGTAATTTAGATTGAGCAAGGATCTCACCTCGATTTGCACCCAACCGCGATTATGTGTCGTAATTAGTGTCGTAACGTGTCGCGCTCATTCCACTAAAATCAATATGCAAAATTTAATAAATTTCGCGGGTATTACAACTCGTGTGTGTGGAAAGTGATCATAATCAAGTTTGAATTCATGTTGGGCTTGAGTCGGGTCCGAAGATCAACTATGGATGCGGTTTGGCTAGGCCCTTGTATCAAATTGATGGAAACTTAGGTGGGGGGCAGAAATGCCATTTCAACCTTAAGTTAAGTGAAAATAATAATAATAAGAGAGATGAGAGTTGTGCATGCCTCCCAAGGGAGAGAGTGGGACTTATATGGGTAGCCTGCCCATATAAGTCCCTATGGGCGGGATGGTGAGATCGCGACACGTCATCCCGCCCGAATCTTAAAGCACCTTTAACATCCTCATTCTCCGCCCCTTCGCTTCGTCTCCGCCTTCGCCGCCCCCGCCTGGTGGCTCACCGTCCGCCTCTACACCGACCAGACCGGCGCCATCTTCCCGACAGAGATCGCCGACCACGTCGGCGGTCGGCGGAGTGCAGGTAGAACACGAGCATCTGCTGTCTTCGCGGCGACGCCGAGGACTCGAGGAGCATGGTCATCTCGTCGCGGAGCTCCTTCGCTCCGTCTCCGCCTTCGCCGCCCCCGCCCTTCCGTCGCCGCCTGGTGGCTCACCGTCCGCCTCTACACCGACCAGACCGGCGCCATCTTCCCGACAGAGATCGCCGCCTGGTAGAACACGAGCAGCTGCTGCGCGAAGGCGGCGACGCCGAGGACTCGAGGAGCATGGTCAACGGTCGCGGAGCTGCGCCTTGACGCGGTCGAAGATGTCGCGGAGCTGCTTCTCGGGGCCGATGACGAGCTCCATGGAGATGGAGGCGAGGAAAGGCGGCGACGGAAGGGTGGGGGGCGGCGGAGGCGGAGACGAAGCAAAGGAAGGGGCGGAGAATGCAGGGTGTTAAAGGTGCTTTAAGATTCGGGCGGGATGACGTGTCGTGATCTCACCATCCCGCCCATAGGGACTTATATGGGCAGGCTGCCCATATAAGTCCCACTCCAAGGGAGAGGAGGTGGAGTAGGACTTGTATGAGCGGCCTGCTCATACAAAGTGTATGAGCGGGCCGCTCATCGCCCGCCACGCCAGCTTAGCACGCATCCCGAACTTATTTTTGAGTTCGGGATGCGTGCCCAGCACACCAGCCCAATTCGGGCACGCATCCCGAACTCAAAAATGAGTTCGGGATGCTGGCGTGGCGGGCGATGAGCGGCCCGCTCATACACATTTGTATGAGCAGGCCGCTCATACTAGTTTTTTCCGAGGAGGTGCACACAGCCCTTGGAGGGGAAGAAGGACATCCATCCCGAGAAGAGGGCAATGTGTCGAGGAGATGAGGGTTCATCATAGGGTTCGTAGTCACGTGCGGCCATTGGAATCTATTCCACAAGGCCCATAGCAGACTTCGTGAAGGTTTGTGTCTTAGGGCTGATTTCCCCCTTTGATTTGACCGAACATGTTTGGGGAATAAATCTGAAATTTTTTCGAAGAATCTTGTTTTCGATGAATTGTTGGTCCATAATTTGATGTTGTTCGGAGGGTGTGCCTCCTTTTTGGTGTTCGTCTTGTTTAGGGCAGTGGTAGAATTTTTTACGGCTATTTTCCTTTGATTTTTTGTCGCTGGATTTTAGTGGCGTTCAACCGCATGTTCTGAAATTTTTCTGGAGATCATGTTTCCGAGGTGAAGTTGTTGCGATTGGGGCTGTTTCGAGAGTGTATGGTTCAGCCATGAACCCTAGGGTTAGGGTGGGGTAACAGACGGACCTTTCCACCATGTTAGGTGTTGTGAAATCAGCATTTGTTGCAGAAAAATTACAGCATGATGCGTTTGGTGAGCTGCTGAAAATTTTAGCCTAACGCATCTAAAGTATCGCTGAAAATTTTAGCTTGTTAGGTTGTTGTTATTTCTGAAATGTTCAGTATTGTAGGGGGCCCTTGTTGACGGATTTTTCCAAGGTATTTAGAGTTGTCAAATTTCTAGTTAATGTCGTTGGTATCGCTTTATTGAGATGACTAAATGACCGGGTTTTTTTGTGGGGACTTATGCTTAAATTTTCAGGTAGGTTGTAGGATGTTATGGTTAGATTCCTAGAGGCATTCTTGGTCAGTTTAGTCACTGATTTAGACTACTGATTCCTTGAGAATTAAACATGCATTCAATGGACATGTGGTGAACTGAATATGAGCGAGCCTATGCTGAAATTGCAGTTCACATTGTGCACTGTTAAGGCTGAATTTTTGAGATGGTTAGTGGCTGAACCAAATCTGGTTTCTTGTTGTTTATCGTGTGTTCAATTCAAGGTGATTGTAGTCAAGTGTTGGCTGGTTTGGTCGCTGAAATGTTCGACCCGGCCACTCTGGTGTTGTAGGCCGTAGTGCACTCACTTTGGGGCTACCACTGGCTTTGGATTGGGCATTGGTTGAGTTGCCCGCCAACTATTTGATGAAATGCCCCGAGGTGATCGATGTGCATGCTGAAATACTATAATCATTGTTGATTTTAGTAAACCCGTCAAATCTGAAATTGTTTTTGATTCACACGAGAGGGTGTGGTGTGTGTCTAGTTGTTTGGGCCTCGAGGGAGGGCCGTGTTGGGCAATTCCTTGTTATAGATGAACTAAATTTAAGAATTTGAATTCTCGTGTTGATTCAATCGTTTTTCTGGAGTATTCTTGTTGTTTTTATGCTTAATGGGGTGCAGATGATTTAGGGAAGCCCTAGGGTGGATTTGTCCGAATTCCCTTCTTGTTGGCAGTTGCATAGTGTAGGACTTGGTGCGGCATGGGCATGCCCACCCAGTGTTCGATAAAATGTTTCACCCATATATCCATGTTCAAATTGCATTTCTTGGTAAAGTAACTTCATGGTCTTACTAAAATATTTTTGTGAGTCAAAAGTGGAGGTATGGCCAACCCTAGGGAGTTGGGATTTTAGTTGTAGGGTGGTGTTCAGGCAGTCACCCATAAGACACCCGAAACTGCGCAGAAAAACTAAGTATGCGTATTTGACCCCATGATTAGAGGTCGAAGCATTCTCCTACTCAAGCTAGGTGTTGGAAATAACTTGTAGGGTAGATGGCCTACTCCGATAACCAATTTCATTAGAGAATGAAATGAGACTCATAGGGTGTTTTCACTTGGCAAAGTGGCTAAGTGAATCTGAAAAATTCTGTACGCGCAATCCCAAATTTGAGTAGGCATGTTTGACACACCGTTTGAAGGGCGAGACGTTGTCGTACTCAAGAGAAATATTGAGAATAGATTGTGGGGTAGATAGTCAAGCTTCAGCTCCATGCTTAGCAGAAATTGACAGAGTTTCAAGGGTTGTTCACGTTCGGTAAGGTGACTAATTAGTGAATACTGAAATTAAACTTGACTAAATATTGCGAAATCGTGTTTTGTCCTTGTCAAGAGTTGTCTTCTTGAGACAATCATACATATCCCTTTCTACTAATACCGAACTATAGAAATATACGATTATATATATATATGCATGAATTGTTAGTGGCCGGTGTGGACGGATGACATGTCGGGGTATGGAAAGGCTTTGCTTATGTCGCTATTTATATGTTATGTTGTTTGAGATATGATACTCACCTATGTGACATTGTTGTGATTGTTGGTTTGGTTGGAGGAATATTCCCAACCATTTATGACAATGGCTAGTGCCGGCTAGAGGGGCCATGAGAAGGCAACTAGCAATGACTAGATGGGTTGTGAGTGGGATATGATAGCGGCTAGCATCGACTAGAGGAGCTATATGATAGTGGCTACCGACGACTATAGGGGCTATGAGTTTAATGTGATAGCGGCTAGCATCGACTAGAGGGGCTATGCAGTAGCAGCTAGCGGCGGCTAGAGGGGCTATGTGGATGATGCAATAGGGGCTAGTGTACGGACCCAGGCAGTTCGGGTCAAAACTAGATGGGCTACAGATAGTGGCTAGTATGCATGCTCAATCGATACAGGCAGCTACTACAGGGGCTACCTTCCATACTTTGTCTGTGCATATTTATGCCACGGATATTGATTATGAATATGTGCTTCTACATTGTGTGATTGATCAATGAGCTTTGCATATTTATGCCATAGATATTGATTTATTTTTCCATACTATTTCTATTATTATTATGTTGATTATTTGAGATGGCTTGATCACCACTCACTAGAGTTGTAGACTCACGCCCTCCTACCTATGCACAGTTCAAGTTGAGGTACGTGGTACCTATGGTGCAGCTGGCGACGCAAGCTCAGCGCGGAGATTCCCCCATCGTAGTCTAGTGTGTCATGAGTCTTGTTTTAGTCCTTTGAAATAGTTGATGCATCTTGTAGTTTATTTTGAGTATATTATGTGCATTTGAACAATCATGTCATTTACTTACATAGTGTTGAACACAAAAGGGTGTTTGATTATTGGTGCATTTCATTGTTATATTGTGGTTCTAATGGTTATGCTTCAGAGTACGTGTGATTTTTCGGCCGATCACGTGACTCTAGAATTGGGGCGTGACAACTAACCCTACTATCCCATTATCTCCTTCTATGGACCAAATGGTGAATGAATTGGCCATAGTTTTCTAATCTGGCAAAAGGAATCAGCAAAGAAACTTGCTCTCCCAAACCATTGTCGTCAGTAGAAGCCTCCTAAAGTTCCTATCCTAGTGCTGTCCTTGGATGGCCCCTGTAAGCTCAAGCGACTAAGGACTTGCCCTATAGACCTAGATCCTTCTTTGTCTCTTTGCCCGAGAGCTCACTGAAACAAGAAAGTGTTCTTGCTATTGTTTCATCACAAATATTCTCAATTGGAACTATCGAGGTGCCTTTAGGCGTTCTGTCCATCTCTTTAGTTTGATTAAATACTTCTCTTTTTAAGTTAATTGCTCTACAAGAAAATGACCATAGAAAGAGTTGCATAGTCCTCCAGGGCACCTCATGATATTGGCCTAAAACTCCTGTTCGAGTATAGTCTATGTGCTTGCTATACAATCTCATGTAATATATTATCGTTAAAATTGATGACTACAAACCTTTTACATAACTCACAATGATCATTGGATGAGCTTCTTGAGTTTTGATTTTCCTTTTTATCCATGGTTAGTTTATAGCAACTGTAAATGGTATTTTAGACGAAGAATATAAGAATGTTGGTTTGGGTTCCAAGTTACTAAATCAATAAGCTTTTCAAAGTTATAACTTGATAGCTTTGCTGCATAATGTTATAAACACTATTTGCATATTAATTCGAAAATATTTTTAATCTGTTTAGATGTTTTTAGTAATTTTGACGCTTTTCGTAATTATGATGGTCTCCCTTATGGTTGGAGAAAAAATTACTTTGGCATGTGCAAGAATTCTAAAGTAATAAAAGACTTTAGACCATTACATTAAATACTTGCATGCCTTCTCTTATTTTTTATGAGTAATATGCATTCATAAAAAATATTAGTAAAAATAAAAATTTGTCAAAAAAAATTATATTATTAATCTAGATAAATCAGGTTCATGAAGATCCTTAGATACAATATTAAGAAGGTCGGGTGGTCTATTGCAATACCAGTATAAATTGAATAATAGAGACATGTCTTTTCTTGCTGCCTAATGGGTAGTTTCATTACATTCTTTATAAGAAAATTGAAAAATAATACAATTATAATTCTGAGAAATAGAATCAATCTGTCGAAATATATGGTTCAAAGGAAGAGGAACCGGATGCAATCTCTTGAGCACCTCAATAAGAAAAATTATTCCGAGTAGAATAATTAAGGGTCATCCAAACTGCAAAAGTTTCACAGTAAATAATAAGATTTATCAAAAAGATAAAAAGTTGCAATTTAAAGAACTATTCTATTGTTGTTTCTAGCAATAAAGCCAGTCCCACGGTCAGCATTTAGAACAGAACCATCACAGTTGATTTTAATCCAAAGGTCTAAAGGTGGAGACCATTTGAGATTGATAGATTTTATTTTAATGTTTCCATCAGACTGAAACTTACCATGATAAAGCTTAGTAAAAGCAAGAATAGAACTGAAGAGACACTTGGGAGAAAACTGCCTACTATCATGCAATTTCAAGTTTCTAGTGTGTCAAAGGAACCAAAGGAAATTGGCAATAATGGCTTTGTAATAAGAAGAGTTAAAAGGATGGAAATTAGAACAAAGCCATAAACCAGATACCCAATGAATCTTGTTTGAGTAGGAGTGGCAATTTTATCTGCATCCGCTAACTAAAAGCTACATCCGTACCGTATCCAATTCATATTCGCAAGTAAAAACAGATATAGATACGAATACAGATCTGGAAATTTTATATCCGCAAGAATACGATGCGGATACAGATATGACTATGGATCCGCACTGTATCCACACCGCCTATCCGTCTCATTTGAATTACTATTTTGCCCATATATGTAATTAACATATATAAGGGCATTATGGTAATTTTATGACAAATATATATGTTTCATGTCTTTGCCCTAAATCTGATTAGCACTTCTTCTCCTCACTTCGGCAGTTCGGCACCTCTCTTCTGTACACCGCGTTCGTGACTCGTGAGGCAGTGAGCTCTCATCGCCGATTCACCGGCGGTGAGCCGCCGACTCTTCTTCTTCTCACCGTCTGGTCATCTTCTCACTGCTGGCTCTTCTTCTTCTCAGCTCAAGCCACCGTCTTGCATTTCCCGCAATCCGACAGTGTAAGTTTCCACCTCTCTTCCTTACAACAAGCTTCTACCCGATCGCCGTCAGGAATTAAGTTCCCAAAACTCAACCTTTTCTCCTCTAAATCCTCCAAAGTAGAGCTTGAATCCTAGAGCAGCCACGGACAACTCCAGCTCTGCCAAATATTTTGCAGCTCGAATCCCATAATCCGCCTCCCTACTCACACATAAGTTTTCGTAAACTTACTTTCTTTCACAGAACACAAACAATTCGATTGGTGATATGTGACACCCCCAAATTCAGGATCATGTGACCGGCCAGGGTATACGTGTCTATAACCCGCAGCCTAACACACGCACATGCCAACTCATAAAAATAGTAGAATAAACAATAACTTTTATTAATAAAAAGAACCAAAACAGATTTGTACTTCAAAACATCAAAGTTTTTAATAAATAGTTCAAGTGCGGAAATAAACGAACCAAAAAGTAATAGTTCGTTTTACAAATAAAAGCTGAATAAAACATGAACGTCCCCACGGGACTACAACTCTAAAACATCAAATCACAAGTGCATGATCAAACTACTACAAACTTGACTACGACCCCTAACTAGGGCTGCTATGAGATCAATGTAGCTCCTCTGCCCTCCAGCCGCGCCAAGTGCTCCAGCCCAGCTCACCGGTCAAGCTCTACAAAACAAAAACAACGACAACGGGTGAGTTCAACAGAACTCAGTGAGCGGTCCTACCGACCCCCATGAGAAACCAAACACAGTATAAATAACATAAATGCAAACACCTGACTAAAGCAGGAAAGATCACAAGGGAGTGACTAGCTAACAGGCCATCTGGCCACCACATGCCCGAAGGCATCCAGCACCCAAACGGTGAAGATCAACAGGCCTAAGCCTACTATGCCCTAAGGCAACTAAACATACTAGGATAATCGAGAAGGCCCTCCGAACTTATCCTAATATAAAGAAACTCGGGAGCAATCGGGATTGGCCCATCCGAACTTTCTCCATGGGACGCAAAGGAACAATCGGGAATCACCCATCCAAACTTGCCCCTTTAAGATATCACAAGAATAATCAGGATTTGTCCATTTGAACTTATTCCTTAAAATCACCTCGGGAATAATCGAGTAGGCCCTCTGAACTTATTCCACGAGGCCAAACCAGAATAATCGAAATTTTTCCATCTGAACTTGTTCAAATAAATAATGTAGAAGTAATCGGGATTCGTCCATCCAACTTACCCCTTTAAACAAAGAATCTTGGGAACAATCGGGAATTGCCCATCCGAACTTATTGCACATGTTGGGAATTAGTCATCCAATCTTGCGGGCCTCGCCCGCAATCCAGCTCCTCAATGAGCCTCTCTGCCATTCATAAGGCGCATCATGATCAAAGTCAAGTCTCTCCTACGGTGTCTTAGGGGTGTCCTTATTGGGAAGCGTCTCAATACTCCAATATCCGACCCCCAACTCCTAGACCCATAATGTCATAAACTCGTGAGGTTTTCTTTCATGCATAACTTATTTATTGGTTCATAACAGATTATGTTGACCCCTTGCTTAATTTTAATTATGCAATTAACATTTAGATTATCAGGATTAGGGTTTTGTTTTAGAGTTTTATTTTAGCTTACTGTTATGCCTGAAACTGATGTATCTAACCCGAATCTAGTTTCTAGAGTGTGACCTATGTTTCCTAACTATGTTTTCTGGTCAAAACAATAGGTTACACAGCTATGCTCAGAAAACTATACATGCCACAACAAATATTCCAAAATCAACACAGATTCATCATCTCAGTATGAAATTCCAGCAACATTGAATTTTCAGCATATCATGAAAATAAATCCAAAATTTACAGAAATTAAATCCCTAATTACCATCATAACAGAATTATATCATTGAGACAAAACTCACAAGAATCAAATCATGATTGTTTAACCAAGATTAGCAAGCATCAAGATAATCTTCAACGAGAATCAAATTACATGATCAAGAATCTCATATCAACAACACCCATGGCTTCAAGATCCAATCTTATTTTTATAAAACATGATCATCATCCAAAAATCACAGATTTAAATCTAAGGCATGCAACCACAATTCAAGAACCTAAATAGGCAAGCAAATCAAGAAATAAACCTCAAGATAAACAAGATCTCTCACTTGGGCATTTTATCGAACACCTTGAGGGCACCCTTGCTTCACCCTTGGCCGAGCACCCCTAGGGTAAACCTAGGGCTGCCGAGCCACAAGGGGAGAGTTTAGGGCCTCCTCAAACATGGCAAAAAAAAAAACCGGCGAGAATTCGAGAGATCATCGGAAAACAAATCAAGAACATCTTTGCCTTCAAGAAAGGCTTTAAGAATTCGAAGAAACCCAAGGAGGGGTAAAACCGCTCACCAATATTTAGGGAAAAGAATTGGAGAAGATCTTCCAAGTGGCGTTCTCCGAATCCGGCCTCAAGAGAGCGGCTCGGCTCCACCAAGGGGAAAAAGGGGGCGGCGGCTCCTCCTCAAGCCGCCGGCTCCAAGTAGAGAAAGAAGAGGGGAAGGGAGAGAGAGGGGGCGGCTCAGCTCAGGTGGCTCCTCACTACTCAGCTCCACAGGGAAAGGAAAGGGGAAGGAAGGCTTGGCTCGGCTGCAGCTTGGCTCAGCGGCTCCAAGAAAGGGAGATGAGGAGGGTGGCTGCTGGCTTGACTCGGTAGCTACTCTCCTCTCTCTCTTGGCTAGTGTGGCTCCAATAGGGAGCCGCCAGCCCTAGGGGGGGATTTTTATAATCCCCTCCCACTTCACCTAACCACACCCTAACCTGCACTCTTCTCAACCCAAATCCGCAACCCGCTAACCCAAACTAACCCCATGATAAAATACAAGCAATAAACACATGCACATCCATATGTAACATAATCAAATAAATTAGCTATATAATTATAACTCATAATTCAACTTACCCGAGCTCGCAAGCTCGTACCGGTCCATGAGTCGACTCGGCTCGACCTCGAACTAGCCTGCTAGGCTAACAAACATGCACAATAAAAGGAAACTAATATAAGTATCTAGGATATTGCAATTGTTGGATACCTTCGAGCATGTGGTGGCCAAATGGTATGTTAGCTAGTCACTCCCTTGTGACATTTCCTATTTGAGTCAGGTGTTTGCATTTATGCTATTTATGTTGTGTTGGGTTTCTCGTGGGCGTCGGTAGGACCGTTCACTGAGTTCTTTTGAACTCACCAGTAGTCGTTGTTTTTGTTTTGCAGAGCCTGACCGGTGAGGTGGGCTGGAGCACTTGGCACGGTTGGAGGACAGAGGACCTACATTGATCTCATAGTAGTCCTAGTTAGGGGTCGTAGTCGAGTCTGTAGTAGTTTGATCATGCACTTGTGATTTGATATTTTAGAGTTGTAGTCCCATGGGGACGTTCATCTTTTATTCAGCTTTTATTTGTTAAGAGAACTATTATTTTTTGGTTCATTTATTTCCACACTTGAACTATTTATGAAAAACTTTGATATTTTGAAGTAAAAATCTGTTTTAGTTCTTTTTATTAATAAAAGCTATTGTTTATTCTGTTATTTTTATGAGTTGGCATGTGCGTGAGTTAGGCTGCGGGGTATAGGCACGTATACCCTGGCCAGTCACGTGACCCTGAATTTGGGGGTGTGACAATATGGTATCTGAGCATGTGGTTTAGTCTAACTATGACCTAGAGTTGTTACCGTATAGGGCATTGCTAGCGTGTCAGTATACGATAGGGGTATGTTATGAGATCAATGGGCTAAGTCTGCACCTCAGCGTGACTTCTGGTTAAGTTACTTAACGAGTTAGGGTGAATTAAATTGTCTAGTTTTGATATTTTCTTTCTGGTGAATCCAGATTGAAAGAGGCCTTTGATGCCGCAAGGAGCGGTAGTGATAGCAACTCTACTGAGCGCCGAGGCCGAGGCCGGGGCAAGGGTCGTGAGAGACCACTGCAGGCTCGGGAGGAGGTGGCATAGGATCCCATGGTTGTGCAATTCTAGGCCCGAGTGGCTGAGCTAACATAGGCACTTTGCAAGGAGCAAGAGCTGAGGCAGCAGCCACAACCAGTACCGGCAGTACCTACAGCACCAGAGGTCTAGGGAGCTTGGTTATTCTTTTGAGACGACCGCTCGACTTATCGGGTTATAGCTGAGAGGTCCATCCAAGAATTGGCTTCACACCTGGAGGGACCGCAGAGCAGCAGATGCACCACCTCCTACCTGGGAGGAGTTTAGAGCTGCTATGGTGGAGAAGTATCTACAGATGAGCATCCGGGACAGGCGGGCGAAAGATTTCGAGCTGCTGCGTCAGATGAGCAGTATGTCGGTGATAGATTATGAGATGGAGTTCACTCGAATCTCGAAGTACCATCCCACCTTAATAGCCACAGAGGCCGCCAGAGTCAAGAGGTTTGTTGAGGGATTGAGATCGCAGATCGTCAGACTGATCCATTACACAGAGGATACTTCCTTTGCTTGGGTCGTAGATGAGGCACTCCGAAAGTAGGCACTAGTACCGATAGACAGGCATGATGGTCCCCAAAAGAAAAAGTTTCGGCCCTAGCCTTCGGGGGGTCAGCCAGCTCACTCAGAGAGGACTTTCAGGAAAGCAGATCCACAGCATGGTGGAGGTCATAACAATCCAAGTAAGAGCCCAGCCAGTTTCTGAGTTGGATATATTGTAAGACCCAGGAAAATTTTCTAATATAAAAAAAAATCTATTTTTGGTGCACTGCGCCAAACCCCGGGGGTAGTCGAGTCTCGGGATCACCTCGAGTAAAAAGGTATGACTCGACTAATATTGTATGCAATTTAATTGGGCAAATGACTCTTTCCTTTTATGCATTTATACCTTAATCGAATTTAAATCGACTCGTGTTGCAGGTAGAGTCGGAACCCAAGTCGAGCTCGGGTTTAGTCGAGTCTTGAGTAATAGTCAAGGGCCTATATGGAAGGCTAGATGAGGGATTAAAATCCCTCATCCATGCTGCCGTGCGACTCATCTTGGAGTCGCACAAGGTAGCACATAGGAGACGGGGAGAAGAAGCAAGGAAAAGGGGATTTTGGTCGATCCGGGATTTCGTGCTATCGCTGGAAGATTCAAAGTTGTCGTCATTCGATCCTTCATCTCCCACAATCAAGGTGAGTGGTTAGATTTGAAGTAATGGGGGAGGTGGGTAGCCGAACCCCTAGTGGTGATAGGATCGTGTTTCTGACGAATCGAGGTTTCGTAGTTGTGTATTCATGGTTTTGTATCAATCCTTGTCGGATCGTTTTGTTTTCCTCGTCGATTTCTCCAATACTAGGGCTGCCGAATCCTGGGAAAAGGGAAAAGATCATGCCAAAATTTTCCTCAATTCCCTTGACGGAAGTAGAGCCCTTTGATGATCTTATGTTCACCAATAGAGCATTCTTAATCGTCGATTTCACGTGTTAAGGAGCTTGTCTTCCCTAGAACTCATAGGTGTGGCCGAATGAACCATAAACTTCATGAGAAAGGTTCGACCAAGTGTAGGGGAAGGGGCAATCTAGTCCATATGAAATTAAGATATAGTGGAGACAAAGAATTAGGGTCGGGGATTAATTCTTCTATTCCTTTCCTACCCTAAGAGGCATGGCCGAGCAAGGTTCACCTTGCCCAAGGCTCGGCCAAGCCTAGAGGAGGGAGAGGGAGAGCTTTAGATGGAAATTTTCCCATTCTCAAACGGAAAGGGGTGGTCCGATTTGGGAAGAAGGAAAAATTGAGCGCTAGGTATATTGGGCCTTTTCCCATTCTCAAACGGAGGGGCGAGGTGGCCTATGAGCTGGTTGTGGGCGAAATGGCGACACTAGAGGGGGAGGGTGAATAGTATGTTTACTAATTCAAATTAGCCTAACTCCCAATTTTGATCGTTTTCTTAGATTAGTTAGACAATTTGCAATTTAACGATTTGATGCGGAAGCAATAAATGATTTAGCAATTAAAGCAAATAAGAAATCAATGCAAACACAAGATTTATAGTGGTTCGGCCCCAATGCCTACTCCACTACCTACGCACCTCGCTTAGGATTTCAAAACTATGGTTTACTAGATTAATTAGTTTCCCTTACACAGAGGACTTTTCACCGGAAAGTCTTCGCTCTCCAACCGAAGACACTTCCACACCCGAAAGTATCCCGCCTTCCTACCAAGAGCACTTTCCCACCTCAACCTAAGGGACAACTAGAACTAACCCTAGTAATCACTAAGTATACACAAGTGGCTTTACTCCTTCTACAACAAGGATACCACTTCACAAACAAGACCTAACAACCTAGGTCTTACAAACTCAAATTCAAATAAAATGTTCAAATAACAGGTAAAATTACATTCAAAAGAGCTAAGAATAAAATCAATATTAAACGCTCTTTTGCAAGCCTTTGACGCCTTCAACTCGTCAAGTGGTAGCGCTTAATCAACACCCGAGTTGATCGAAGCTTGTGCGCTTGAAAAAGATTGCTGCGGAAGGAAACAGGGCGCACTGCAATTGATCGATTGGAAGGCATAGATCTTCCCTTTGAATACTCAATAATTTCTATAAGAATCAAGGAAGAGAGTTAAATGAAGTATATGAGGGTGTATTTATACCCTCGTGAAGAAACGGTTGTAGACCGCCGGTCAAATGCTCGATCGATCGACTGGTCGACCGGTCCTTCAACCATTGCAATTCTCCCTGTGGGTCGACTGCCTAGATGCAGATCTCGCGATTTTGCATTTGGTCGAACCGTCGATCGACCGACGCGATTTTGCGTCTATGCCTATACGTAGGTCGGTCGACCAAATGGTCGACCGCCAAGCTACAGCCCATTTTGGGCATTGGTCGGTCGACCGCCCGATGCAAGAAACTTGCGATTTCATTTTTGGTCGACCAATCGATCGACCGCTAGGGCTACTGCCCATTTCTTACCCTATTCGATCGACCGAACTTAGAACGAGTTTATTTTTCAGCCGATTTCTTCTGCGCTTCATTTTTGGGTTCCGGCTTTCAACCCGCATCATCTTGGAGAGCTCTCATGTGAACTTTGAGCCCGTCCAATGTGACTTTGGCGCACACGAAGATCTTCGAGAAACCTTCCGCGATGAACCTTAGCGCGACGATCAATGTCCTTCCGATTTCTCGATTCCTCTGATTTTTCTGATCAAGGACACCGAATGCTAATTGATATGGAACCTGAAAGATATTCTCAATGAAATCATTAGTTCCATGTTTGTTATCATCAAAACCATCAAAACCGAGATTAAGGCTAAGGTTGAAAACCTAAGCCAACACTGGCTTTATCTCCTAGCCTGAGCAAAGTACACCCGATCTTTGATGTATCCATTCTTCGTAGATATATAAAAGATTATTCGCATGTGATCAAGCCTACTGCTATTGAGGTAGATTCGGCCGTCTCATTCGAGAAAAGACCGATAGAGATCCTTGATCGACAAGTCAGGAAGCTAAGATCCAAAGAAATTCCCCTGGTAAAGGTCAGATGGGAGCACCATTCCGGACAGGAGGCCACTTGGGAGGTAGAGCAGGACATGAGAGAGCGCTATCCTTCCTTGTTCGAAGAGCCGGTAAGTCCTTGTTATTCAAGTAAATTCAAGGATGAATTTCCCTTAAGGGGGGAAGGTTGTAAGACCCGGGAAAATTTCCTAATATAAAAAAAATCTATTTTGGTGCAGCGCGTCGGACCCGGGGGTAGTCGAGTCGAGTCTTGGGATCGCCTCGAGTAAAAAGGTATGACTCGACTAATGATGTATGCAATTTAATTGGGCAAATGACTCTTTCCTTTTATGCATTTATACCTAAATCGAGTTTAAATCGACTCGTGTTGCGGGTAGAGTCGGAACCCAAGTCGAGCTCGGGTTTAGTCTAGTCTTGAGTAAGAGTCAAGGGCCAATATGGACATGCTGTCGTGCGACTCATCTTCGAGTCACACAAGGCAGCGCATAGGAGAGGGGGAGAAGAAGCAAGGAAAAGGGGATTTTGGTCGATCCGAGATTTCACGCCGTCGCTGGAAGATTCAAAGTTATCATCATCCGATCCTTCATCTTCCTCAATCAAGGTGAGTGGTTAGATTTGAAGTAATGGGGGAGACGGGTAGCCGAACCCCTACTGGTGATAGGATCGTATTTCTTGCGTGTTTTCGACGAATCGAGGTTTCGTAGTTGTGTATTCATGGTTTTGTATCAATCCTTGTCGGATTGTTTTGTTTTCCTCGTCGATTTCTCCAATACTACGGCTACCGAATCATGGGAAAAGGGGAAAGTTCATGCCAAAATTTTTCCCAATTCCCTTAACGGAAGTACAGCCCTTTGATGATCCTAAGTTCACCAATAGAGCAATTTTTATATGACCTTTTTCCCCAATTCTCCAACTGATCTAATTATGTAATGTCGAGAGCAATTTTGGTCAAAAACATAGTTAATGGGCAAATTTATACCTTTTTCAATACTTCGGGGCCAAATTTGACCTTTTTCCCTAATTTATATGCACACTCAATGAGTTTTTTTTTTACCAAAAGAAACTACGAATAATGTCAAAAATTACACAAGAAGTGCATCTAACTCCGAAGGCCTAACATAAGTCCAAACATTTGACTCCTGTAATCGTCTGGCCCTAACTGCAGCCCAATGGGATGCTTTGTTACATTCACGAAAACAAAAATAGAAATTACAATGATCAAAATTATGACTAAAACTCTTGATATAATGAATAATAGCTTTCAGCCTCGGAGGAATAGGATAGATATCTTGAATTGAATTGATTAGTGTCTTCGAATCACTTTCAAAAATAACATACTTCAAGTTCCTTGAAACGGCTTGCTGGATTGCATGAAAAATTGCATAGGCTTCAGAAAGAGAAGCATAACCAACACCATTCACATAAATACTTGCAGCATAAATGCAAGTTCCTTGAGCATCCCGAGCAATAATTCCTAAGCTAGCCTGAGAATCCATCCAAGCATCATCACAATTAAATTTGATAAAAGGATAATTTGGAGGAATCCAAGTAAGAGCCCGGCCAGTTTCTGAGTTGGATATATTGTAAGACACAGGAAAATTTTCTAATATAAAAAAAATCTATTTTGGTGCAGTGCGCCGAACCCCGGGGCTAGTCGAGTCTCGGGATCACCTCGAGTAAAAAGGTATGACTCGACTAATATTGTATGCAATTTAATTGGGAAAATGACTCTTTCCTTTTATTCATTTATACCTTAATCGAGTTTAAATCGACTCGTGTTGCAGGTAGAGTCGGAACCCAAGTCGAGCTCAGGTTTAGTCGAGTCTTGAGTAAGAGTCAAGGGCCAATATGGAAGGCTAGATGAGGGATTAAAATCCCTCATCCAAGCTGCCGTGCGACTCATCTTGGAGTCGCACAAGGCAGCGCATAGGAGACGGGGAGAAGAAGCAAGGAAAAGGGGATTTTGATCGATCCGAGATTTGGCGCTGTCGCCGGAAGATTCGAAGTTGTCTTCATTTGATCCTTCATCTTCCACAATCAAGGTGAGTGGTTAGATTTGAAGTAATGGGGGAGGTGGGTAGCCGAACCCCTAGTGGTGATAGGATCGTGTTTCTGACGAATCGAGGTTTCGTAGTTGTGTATTCATGGTTTTGTATCAATCCTTGTCGGATCGTTTTGTATTCCTCATTGATTTCTCCAATTATAGGGCTGCCGAATCCTGGGAAAAGGGAAAAGATCATGCCAAAATTTTCCCCAATTCCCTTGACGGAAGTAGAGCCCTTTGATGATCCTAAGTTCACCAATAGAGCAATTTTTATATGACCTTTTTCCCCAATTCTCCAACTGATCTAATTATGTAATGTCGAGAGCAATTTTGGTCAAAAACATAGTTAATGGGCAAATTTATACCTTTTTCAATACTTCAGGTAAAATTACATTCAAAAGAGCTAAGAATAAAATCAATATTAAACGCTCTTTTGCAAGCCTTTGACGCCTTCAACTCGTCAAGTGGTAGCGCTTAATCAACACCCGAGTTGATCGAAGCTTGTGCGCTTGAAAAAGATTGCTGCGGAAGGAAACAGGGCGCACTGCAATTGATCGATTGGAAGGCATAGATCTTCCCTTAATGCAAGTTCCTTGAGCATCCCGAGCAATAATTCCTAAGCTAGCTTGAGAATCCATCCAAGCATCATCACAATTAAATTTGATAAAAGGATAATTTGGAGGAATCCAAGTAAGAGCCCGACCAGTTTCTGAGTTGGATATATTGTAAGACCCAGGAAAATTTTCTAATATAAAAAAAATATGTTTTTGTGCAGTGCGCCGAACCCCGGGGGTAGTCGAGTCTCGGGATCACCTCGAGTAAAAAGGTATGACTCGACTAATATTGTATGTAATTTAATTGGGAAAATGACTCTTTCATTTTATGCATTTATACCTTAATCGAGTTTAAATCGACTCGTGTTGCAGGTAGAGTCGGAACCCAAGTCGAGCTCAGGTTTAGTCGAGTCTTGAGTAAGAGTCAAGGGCCAATATGGAAGGCTAGATGAGGGATCCATGCTGCCGTGCAACTCATCTTGGAGTCGCACAAGGCAGCGCATAGGAGACGGGGAGAAGAAGCAAGGAAAAGGGGATTTTGATCGATCCGGGATTTCGCGCTGTCGCCGGAAGATTCGAAGTTGTCATCATTCGATCCTTCATCTTCCACAATCAAGGTGAGTGGTTAGATTTGAAGTAATGGGGGAGGCGGGTAGCCGAACCCCTATTGGTGATAGGATCGTGTTTCTTGCGAGTTTCTGATGAATCGATGTTTCGTAGTTGTGTATTCATGGTTTTGTATCAATCCTTGTCCGATCGTTTTGTTTTCCTCGTTGATTTCTCCAATTATAGGGCTGCCGAATCCTGGGAAAAGGGAAAAGATCATGCCAAAATTTTCCCCAATTCCCTTGACGGAAGTAGAGCCCTTAGATGATCCTAAGTTCATCAATAGAGCATTCTTAATCGTCGATTTCACGTGTTAAGGAACTTGTCTTCCCTAGAACTCATAGGTGTGGCCGAATGAACCCTAAACTTCATGAGAAAGGTTTGGCCAAGTGTAGGCGAAGGGGCAATCTAGTCCATATCAAATTAAGATATAGCGGAGACAAAGAATTAGGATCGGGGATTACTTCTTCTTTTCCTTTCCTACCCTAAGAGGCATGGCCGAGCAAGGTTCACCTTGCCCAAGGCTCGGCCAAGCCTAGGGGAGGGAGAGGGAGAGCTTTAGATGGAAATTTTCCATGGTTAGAATGCTAAAACAATAGAGACATGTTGACACTTAGGAAGAACCCTAACTATAGCAAGTAAATTTATTGTTTCATGTAATTATAGGAATGATAGCATAGTGACTATCCTTAGCTCATTACTCTTTAATTTTTGAAATGATGAAATATTTTACCATGCTTAGTATTTCATGCGTTGTGAATTTATGATTATCTTAGCATGCTATATAAGTTGCTTCTTATTGAGATAAATTCTTAATGCAGTGTACAAATGATTATTGATGAATCTCGTAGTTATATATAGTAGTTGTTGTAAGTTATTCTTGTTTTTTTTTTAATCATACAAGCTGTCCTAAAATATTCGTGGGTGGAATTCCAATGTTGGTATATAGAATAAGGGGCCTAAGAGGGACAGTCCCAGTCTGACCATTGGATAGCAAAAGCCATCCACCATTAATCCAAGAATATCTATCAAGAAGATTCAAACCAGTTTTGGAAGAAATAATTGTCCAAACTAAAGCAATATGATTGCAAAAGAAGATGTGATAAATGGTTTCTGGCTCAGAAGGATCCTGACAGAAGGGGCAATTATAAGAAGTAAGTAAGCCAATGTGGTGAAGGTAGGCTCTCGTGGGAAGTCTATTATGAAAGAATTTCCAAAGAAATGTTAAGATCTTAGGAGGAAGCTTAAGTTTCCAAAGAGCAGACCAAGACACAGAGGAGCTGTGATCACTAAAGTTAAGGCTTCTTAGGAAGTAATAAGTAGAGCTTGTGGTAACAGACCCATCATCCTCAGCAGCCCAAGCCCAGGTGTCATGATCGGGACAAGGGGGCAGACCGAGCATCTTAATGGATTCCCACATAATTGGATGAAATAGCAGCATTCCACAATTATCATTCCAAGCATTAGAAGACATTAGATCACTTACATTATAAGTACTAAGATCCAAATTAGCATTCACAAAAGTAGGTTTAAGAGTAATGGGAACATCAAAGATCCAAGAAGCATTCATTACAGAAGTATTGCAATTAGAATTAATAATTCTAGAAAAACCAAATCTAAGAGATTTAAAGGCAGATGCAAACAATTTCCAAGCTATAGAACATGATTTGGGAACATGAACACAAGTTTGAGTGAGAGGAGGGTATTTAGCCTTCACTAAAGTAACCCACAGAGAATTATTTCCTTCTAAATAAGAGTAAATGTGTTTAAGCTGCAAGGACTTGACCTTGAGGTGAAGATCTTGCATACCAAGACCTCCAAGAGGCTTAGGCAATGTAATAGTATCCCATTTAATTAGATGGAGACCCTTACCACCATCTTTAGAAGTCCAAATAAAGTCCCTTATCATGGAGATTTTCTCAAAAAATTTGCTAGAAATCCAAGAAATAGATAAAGTGTGAAGGGGGATAGAACTTAAAACGGAATTAACTAACATAATCCTGCCAACCTGAGAAATAAAATTGTTTTGCCAAGAACCAATTCTATTCTGAATATTTTCTAACACACGATTGTAAGATTGAGAAGTTGCCCTTCTAGGTGAAATTAGTGCTCCCAAGTATTTGAAGGGAAAACTACCACTTTTCATATTAAAAGCAAAGGAAACAGAATGCTTAGTAGAAGTATCAGTGTGATGAGGAAAAAATATTTCAGACTTACTAAAGTTAACAGCTTGACTAATAAGAATTTATCAGTGTGATGAGGAAGTATCAGTGTGACGGAAAGAATATTCTTAACAGTATGAATACTTTTATCGTTAGCTCTAAAAATAAGAAGAACATCATCTGCGTACATAATGTGGGATAGCTGAAAAGAGTTCCTCATTTTAAAAGGGCTAATTTTCTTATCAAAAATAGCTTTATTAAATAAATTGGTAAGAGTTTGAGCAACAAAAATATAGAGGTATGGAGACAATGGATCCCTCTGCCTCACACCTTTACAAGAAGAAAAGAAAGCAGAAGAACTACCATTCACATGACAAGCAAAAATAGGAGAGCTAATGCATGCTTTACTCCAGTTGGTAAACAAAGGGGGAAAGTTGGTAATTCTAAGAACATGAATAATAGTATCCTAAGACAATTTATTAAAAGTTTTTTCTAGATCAAGTTTAAGCATAATATAAGGAGATCTACCTTTAGAATTATGAATAGAATGAGCAATTTCTTGTACTAGAATAATATTATCCTAAATGTTTCTATCTTTGAGGAAAGCAATTTGCTCAGGGGAAATAAGATAAGACAAAATTTGCTTCAGTCTATTAGCTAATGTCTTAATTAAAATTTTATAAGTAAGATTGGATAAAAATATTGGTCTGAAATCTTTGACTGTTTTATGATACTTAGTCTTTGGAATAAATGTGATTATGGTTTGCATCCAATCAATGAGTTGAGGTGGTTTTCAAACTTATCAGTTAGCATACTAGACCACTATTGGTCTATTTTAGGCTTTTAGCATGAAGTTAATAGCAATCTTTATATTGCAGTTCTTTTATTACAGAAATTGCAAATCGTTGATAGTCGGTTTGTCAGCTTATTTATGCACTTATCATTATATTTTTCCTTGCTTTATTTAGGATTTTTTCTTACTTTATTTGTGATTAAATAGATATTATTATATTTATTTTTATGTAGGAAAGATATGAATGAATCTTACATTTTGGTAATTGTATATATATTTTTGGGTAAATAACAAAAGCCTCTGCTGAACTATAACTCATTTGTAATTATCTCTCATCAACTTTGAAATTAAACAAAAAAGTGACTACTTTATGAAACTAATAAAAACACCTCATTTGTTTACTCAATATTATTTATTTAATAGAATCTTTTTTTTGACACGTGACAGCTTTTCATTGGTCCAAATATTAAAAGATAAATAAAAAGTTGATTAAAAATTAATTATAAATTAATAAATTATAAATTAGGAAGTATTAATTGGTAGGAAAGCTAATTAGGAAATAAATTTGTGATTAATATTTTCTAATTTTTAAATTATTATTTTTTCAGTTAACTTTTTATTTATCTTTAATATTTGGACCAATGAAAGACTTTCACATGTCATTTAAAAAAAAAAATTGTTAAATAAATAACATTGAGTTAATAGAGGGTGTGTTTTTCTTAGTTTCATAAAGTTTGTCTTTTTTTTGTCTAATTTCAAAGTTCATGAGGGATAATTAAAAATTGATCATAGTTCAGGAGAGGTTTTTGCTATTTACCTTATATTTTTTTGTTCAATTATATCATTTTAATATGTGTTATATATTTGGGTTTTGTTTTTAATTTGTAAGATTGAAGAATGAAGAATATTGAAGAACATGATGGTGTGAGAACTATGGAAGAAATAATAATATTGGTAATTTGATTTTAAATAATATATTTGAGTTTTGTTTCTAATTTGTAGGATTGAAGAATAATCAAGAACATGTTGGTGTGAGAACTTTGGAAGAAATAATTATGTTTGCAATTTGATTTTAAACAATATCATTTCATGTAATAGTGATGGAATAATGTTGTTTTGTTTAATTATGGATTGTTGAATTTTATTATCTTTTAATATTATTATGATTGATGGTGCTTAAATTATAAATTGTGGTTGAGTAGTTGAATTATTATTATTTTGTTGACTAGTATGATGTTTCAATTGAGTATTAGTAGATGAATTTTGAAGTATATTATATATTTATTTTGTATCAATGAATTGATAATTTATTGACTTTTTTTAAATTAAATATATTTTTTAACATTTATTTATTAAATACGGTGCGAATACGGATACGATGCGGATATCCACATTTGAAGCAGTGCGAATATGGATATCCATATTCATATCCACGGCGAATACAGTGAGGATAAGAATGTGCAGATATGAGATACGGTGCAAATACGAATAATGTAGTATCTGCACCATATCTGATCCGTTGCCAGCCCTATGTTTGAGAGATCAAGATGTAGTATCTGTTCAAGAAGTAACCACAGTTGAGAAGCATAGGAACAATCCAAAAAAAAATGCTGAGATTCAAAATGATTAAGGCACGTCATACAAGAATCATTTTGACCCAGACCCAAATTAAATAGGCGAAATTTAATGGGTAATTTATTGTAAAAAAAATTCTATAAGAAAAAATGAACTTTGGGTGCAGTAAGTAAACTTCAATGTTCTTATTGCACAAGTTTGTTCGTTCTACACATAATTCTAAAAATAAACTCCTTATATTATTATCAAAATTAATTTGGTAGAAAAAGCCTATAACAATATCCTGAGATGTTATCAATCATACTCTTTATGCTTGTTATTTTCCTACGTTCATTGAATGAATTAAAACACATGTTTACTTTTCTAAATTTACATTTGCTAATGATAAAATGTCTAATTTTTTTAATCATACCATTGTATAAAACAAAGGATAAATTACACAAAATCTTCCTAGACTATTATTGATGTGTTCAGAAACTACCTAAACTATCAAGTGTAAATAGAACCCCCATAGCTATACTTTTTTTAAAAAACAACCTCATTCGTTGGCTTAATCGTTAATAACTTAACGATAAAATTTTCACGTGCACAGAACTCCTCCACCACCACCATCTCCTCCTACAGAAGAGGAAGAGATCGCCGGCGACGACGTCTAGGGCAAGGAGAGAAGTGTAAGTAGATAAAAGATGATTAGAAAAAATAATGACTGTCGGATGAGATGAAAAGTACAGATTACTGCCACATGACACTGGAGAAGGAAGATTCTGTGCATATAAAAGTTTTACTGCTAAGTTACTCACGAACAAACTAACAAAGAAAAAATATTTGAATAAAAAATATAGTCACGGGAAGTTCTGTGCGTACTTAATAATTTAGATAATCTTTATACACATTGATTATAATCGAAAAGCGTATAATTTACCCTAAAACAAAAGGATCCTCTCTTCCCTTTTCAATCCTCCCTACCCCTTTTTTTTACCTTTTCTATAATTTACCCTAAAACAAAAGGATCCTCTCTTCCCTTTTCAATCCTCCCTACCCCTTTTTTTTACCTTTTCTTTACATTACGATGGCACAAACCATACAAGCTTGATTAATTCTATCGTAAAAACTCATTTGTCTTTTTGAACTGAAAAACATTGTCCTTTTAAACCTAATACAGGGATGACTCGATGCTGTAATTCAGACATGTTATACCGTCAAATAATACAGGGATGATCCGTACAATTAAGCCAAAATATGATCTAATTTGACTCAAGGAATTTTAGAAATACATGCTTTGAATATATTAATAAATTAAGCACATCATATCCAGGCAAGCAAGTAATAACATTGTGTAGGAAACAGTATGATATCTCAGGACATATGCTCACTACAATCTGCAATTATAATTATAATACCCAGCAAAAGCAGCCAAAATTAATTTTTCCATGAAGTTGTTCACGAGAAGCCCGAGTTACGTTAGAATTATTCCTGCATTGGTCGGGATTGAACATTCAAACTATTCAAACAAGCAAAAGCAACTACTAATCTCTACTAATTAGTCCAGTATGCATGAGCAGGTCCTCACACAAAACCTATCAAGAATCCTCCTTGGTAAGGGTGCAATCGTGATTCATTTAAGTACCTGCACAGGTTATATTTTTAACATGTCTTTGTTAAAACAGAATATGGAAAAATTGAATAGTTCTAACAGTTGATCAAACTAAATCAACATTCATAACATTGGTTGTTAGATGAGTATATGTGTGCAACCAATAACAATAACCATTAAATGTCAAAGAAGAACGGCATAATGTAAATTTTTGATACAGTTACATAGTATTCCTTTTTCCCAAACTTGCATACACTTATTTTTTCATAAGATTACTATATTAGCAATTTAGCATGTAAACTTGAAAGCATGATTAATACTTATACTCAATTTATTTGTATTGATTTTGATCCTAAAAAATCACCATTCTGTTCCAGCTTTCAGTACTTCTAGATACCACGTACTATTACAATTGAAACTTGAAAGTGACAGAATAAAATCCACCTTGAGAGTATGATTTCTAAACAGGAATATTATGTTAATTAAACAAAGCACTCTCAATCTTACAGATGTATTTTCCAGTTTAATTAATTTATATGCTGGTGACTTATGCAAATAGGCATGAAAAACAAGTTTATGACACATAAAAATAAAAATAGACACTCCTACAGAACTTATATCTTTCTGAATAAAATAAAAATAGATAAAATAGAGATACCAAAACAACCAATAAAATTCAGTAAGAGCATGAAAATATTATTTAAGTTTTCTCTTTCTACTACATGTTATTTGATATAACGAAACTGAGAATTAGGTTACAACAAAAGAAAACATATTAGTCCTCCGTAACAAGGGCGCGTTCTCATTTGACCAAATTTCATAGTTGTAAACGGCATGCAGCGCACCAAGGCGCGAAGGGCTCTTGGAGCCATGGCGCAAGGCGTGAGGTTACTGCACGTAGCATAAATAGGCAAGGCGCAAAAATAAAATATATTTATAAAATATATTTCGTACATAAAAATATATATTTCTAAAATAAAATCACCTAATTAGCATCTAATGAAATAAGGATATTAAGTCTAATTTAGCATCCAATTAAATAAAGATAATAAGTCAAAGTTGTTATTAAAGAACAACTAAATAAATACTCATCAAGTTCAACATCATTAAAAAAGCAACAATTACAACGCATAAAACTTTCATCCAGGGTCTTTTCTACTAGTACTAGAAGAAAATTCCATAAAGGATGAAAAAATGAGAAATAAATCAGAAAATAAATCAAAAATTAGAAATAAAGATGATAAAAAGAAAACAAGATGAGCATGACCATGTGTATGACTCGAATATTCCAATAGAAAAGAACATTAAAAAAAGGGCCGTGAAAAGAAGTGGCGGCAGGAAGGAGACTCGTCGAGAAGAAGGAAAGAAAAGAATTAGTGCCGGGAAGGAGACTCATTATAAGCCGGAAGCGAAGGAGGAATGAGAAAGAAGAAGGAAAGAAAAGGAACAAGGGGCGGCGGTTGCGAAGGATTCGAGGTAGAACTTAGGGCACCTGACGCCGCACGTGCAAATGGCGCATATGGCGCACGCCTTGCGCCCTCGCTAAAGCGCGCACCATATCGCTTGAGGCAATATGGGATCGCCTCAAGGGCTAAATGGCGCAGCGGCTTGCGCCCTGCGCCATTGTGTCCCTTAAGCGCGCCATTTAAAACTATGCCAAATTCATTCCCATGACTTTTTATCCTTCTTACTACCTAATGCATCCCAAACTATATTAATCAACCTAACACAGAAATACACTAAAGGACTATAGCATTGCATCTCTAACAAAACCCATCTCAAAAGAATTTAACGATCTCGCAACTACAACTAGAAAGCTTTTACCAATGCAGAGAAAATGGCATGCTACTAAATTTATTCAGGAACTGTTAAAAGATGTAAGAGGAATCCAGAAAGCAACCGGTAAAGCCAATGTAGTATAAATGGATGAATAATAAACATGTTCAATAGTACACCATACAGCAGCCAAGTAATGCAACACATAAAGGGAATGATGGTTACATGAAAAGAAGGCAACAATCTAAGGAGCAGACTAATATCAAAATTCATATAAAAACAATATTTTGGCCTAATCAACTAAAACACAGCCTATGTACAAAATGACAGTATTCTGTTTCTTTAAGTTATTCAATTAACTCTCTGAATTTGTTTGCTCTCCAAGTCAGTCACTGTGCAATGATCAATTAGGAAAAAGAGGAAACCTACATAGGCTTACACAGTGACTTCCACTGAAAGACGCCGTCTCTTTGTATCAACCATCTTTTCCATTTTTCCCTATCAAATCTCAATTGCAATTTCCTCCCATTAACCAAAACTCAAGTTCAAAAACAAATGAAGAAAAAAACATGCACGATAGAGAATCAAGATAAATTGTTTGAACCCTAGTGATTAAATCACAGGTTTCATCATGCATCGATCAATCTGGAACGAAAAAGTTCCTCTTTTTTTCTCAAGAAGTTCGCATACTTTAAAAGCAAGAGGACTAACTAGCGATCCTGACAAGTGCGACGGAAGGTACCCTGAGAGAGCTCACAGCACGCTCTCGCGCTGACCGAAAGGTGGGAGGTGAGACGAGGGGCGGCCACCACGCTGTATAATGGGAGGAAAGACTGCGTGCATCCAAGTTCTCCCAGTGATCTACGGCGAAAGAGCCAAGGAGGATCAAGAGAACTGGAGCGGAACCATCAAAATTGGGGCCTTGAGGTTTTTAGATTTTACCGGGGAGAGGCGAAGGAGGGGCGCCGGCGCTGGATGCGAGGTGCAGCAGCAGTCGGAGTGCGGAGGCGCGGAACAGCCGGCGTCGAGCGGGAAGCGGAAGACCTAGCGGCGGCGAGCAACGATCTTGACACTGATCCGCGCCACGCCATTTGCAGAGGTCGCTGCGGCGGCGGCGGCGAGGGTTAAGGGCTTTTGGCGAAAAGAAGGGAAAACTGATGATGGACCAGTAAATTGACGGCCCAGGCCAGCGTATTTGTACGATTGTGTGCTATTGGGTTGAATTTTTTAAAGACAATTTTTTGTATCATTTTCAAAAATATTTTTGAATTTATTTGCAATCCTCTCGTATGAATTATTCTCATTCTCAAATTTCACTACCAACTCTTAATTATCTCAAATTTATGAAATACTCTTTTATTATGAATCTCATATTTTTTATTTCTGGATCAATAAGAAATAATATATTATAAAAGGTAAGTGAAAAACATAGCATATTTTGTGATAATATAGGTCTCTTAGGAAACTTCTGTAAATAACAATTGCATAAAAAATTATAACTACTATAATAACTGTCTTAAGTAGCAAACTAATAATTAAAATAAAAAAAATACGCAAACACAAGTATTTATTTACGCAATTTAGTGACAAAACATGTCACTTAATCTGTAGGGCACTCACCGTACAGATGTCCAATTTACTATCAAAAAGTACAACTTCTAGTTCTAGGATTTCACACACCGAAATTTAACTATCCATACTACAGTAAATTGGAAATTAATAATAAAACTTATTATTATTACAAGTACATACGGACTTGTCTCTCTATGACATCCTAGCTAGAGTCATGTTCTCCACACAATCCTTGTGTTTTAATGAGTTAGCAGCCCACAATCATCTATACATGAAGATATGATGAGTAGGTTGTTGCCTTCTTTGCATTAAGCAGTTTCAACTCCTATAAAATTGGCAACAAAGTATTGGCACAATGGAGTTATCGACAACAGATCCCTTCACAAATATTTATATGTGAGAACTGAAGGATCTGAATAAATGATGGCTTCAATTATTCTCCTCTTCGCAGTCCTCAGTTTGAAACAATCAACATATATAAACATCATAAACATATGATCATTTAAGTAAACAATAATGCTCGAAAATAAAGGATAAAAAAAACTCAACTGAACGCAACTCATAAATAACGATGATTAAATGACCAGACATATCAAAAGACTCATCATTAAAATAGAAGTTCATCAGCCATCATATTCGCACCAAAAACTGTCCAGAATAACATAGACTATAGGTAGTTGAAAATTGTCTCTCCATAGTTGAAACTTTCATCATCTCCAGAAAGCCATTTACAGATGGAGCAGTTGAAAACTGTCCTAACACAGTTGAGACTATCAATCCAAGAGCTTCTCACCAAAAAAATTATTTTGTCAAATACAGCCAACATACAAAAAAAAGCCAAACACTATCATTTTGCATTAAGTTCTTTATCTTTGTATCTTCATTAAAAAAATATTTCTTAATAGAAAATTAAAGCTAAGTAAAAATAACTACTTTAGATTTAAGTGGTCCATTAGTATTCATCCCCCCTCTAGGGTAGGTCATTCGATCAACAATTGGCATTAGAGTGGATTGTAGATTGAGATTTCATCATCTCTTCTACATCTAGCCTCGAACTGAAAATGGCACAAGAGTTGGTGTGTCTAAACCACCTACGCTTGATGAGTCCAACTTTGGTGTTTGGAAGAGTAGAATGTATATTTTCCAAAACACAAAGTATAGATGTATGATGCATGCTAAAAAATGAATATGTTGAACCCACCATTGATATTAATGCTTGGACTCTATAGCAAGTTAGATTATTTGATTTGAAAGCTAAAATAGTGCATTTTCTATATTGCTCATTTTCAAATGATATATTTAAAAATGTTATGCATTATTGTTACACATTCGATATTTGGGCAACGTTGAACATGTTATATGATTTTGCAAAAATCGAAGAAATTATTCCTTTTAATAAAATCCACCTACCACTAACATGGTTTTTTATGCCCAAATTCTAGCCAAAGTAGCACAAGTAAGAATTGGAAATGAAAACTTAGGTGCTTTCTTTGCCAAGAGAAGGGACACCAGAAGATGAATTGTCCTTTCTTGAAGAAGAAATCAAAAAAGAAGAAGTGTGCTTCCTCATCCACATCCAAATCAAGTGAAGCCTATTCTAGACATGATGATGAAGCTACTTCAAACTTGTGCCTCATGGGTCTTTAGGATGATGTATACTATAAGACCCAGAAAAAATTTCCTAATATAAAAATTTATTTTGGTGCAGCTCATCGAACCCGGGGTTAGTACAGTCGAGCCTCAGGATCGCCTCTAGTAGAAGGTATGACTCGACTAATAATGTATGCAATTAAATTGGGTGAATGACTCTTTCCTTTTATGCATTGATGTTTTAGTTAAGTTAAGATCGACTTGTGTTGCGATTAGAGTCGGAACCCAAGTCGAACTCGGACTGAGTCGAGTCAAGGTTAAGTCGTGTAAGCGGGGCATTTAACTCATTGTTGATGAGGGAATAAAATCCCTCATCATTGAGCCGTGCGGCTTATCTAGGAGCTGCACAAAGCCCGAGCAAGGGAGAAAGGAGAGAGGGGAAGAGAGATCTTGGTCGGTCGGAGATCGCATTGTCGTCGGAGGATTCGAGATCGCTAGCGTCTGATCCTTCTTTTTCATCAAGCAAAGGTGAGTGGTTAGAGTTTTATGAGGGGAGGCGGGTAGCCGACCCTAGCAGTTTTGAATCGGGTTCTTTTTGCTAGTTTCTTACCGATCTACGTGTCTTCTCGTGTTAGAACCTTAATAGATATGTATACCTGTGATTTGATGGTTTAAATCAGATTTATTTCGTTTCTTTGTGGGCTGGCCGAGTGGAGGAAAAATGGGAAAGGTCATGCCAAAAATTTTCCCAATTTCCTCGCTCGTCTAGCGACTCGTGGACCGTCTTGTGTTCGATATGTTTTAGACTTTTGGATTGATGCTCGTGTTGTTGCCGCAACCATATTTACCACCCTTAGAGGGCTCGCCCGAGCTGGTTATTACCTTGCTTGAGTCGGCCGAGCAATGGATAGGGGAGGGAAATTGGGGCTGTTTGGATCAATACGCCGGATCTCATGTTATGTCGTCTTAATTCCAGCTTTCATGCTTAATGTTAGGTTCAAATTGTAATACATGATAATTGTTCATCTTAGTAATTGATAGCAAATGTTAATCTACATTCATGAATATGGAAATGTTCTTGTTAATGTTCACATAGATATGATGGTTATGGTACATGCATCAAAGGAAATGTTTCATTAAATTCCAGATATCATGTTTAATTGTTGCTATGTTTATTGCATGTTACTTATTGGTGTAATCAATGGATTATTTACCCCTTTAATTCGGCTTCCTCATGATGTTTGTTTCTCATGATTAAATTTGGTAAGTGTCGTTGGGATATTTTTACCATGCTAGATAGTATATTCCTTGTGGGAATTATTTGATATTTTACCATGCTAGATACGATGTTCCATATTGAAATAAATTTCATATGCAGTATATAAATTTTTATCGTTGAATCGCATAGTTATGCATGGTAGTTGTTGTGAATTATAGTTACATTTCTTTTATATATATGTGCTGTCCAAAAATGTTAATGGGTGAAATTCCAAGTCCGATACACGAAATTCTTCACCCAAGATAGCATATGACGCTAGATAACATGTAGGACTTTGCAAGGTACATATTAGATATGAAAACATAACTAGGGAATGACTCAACTTCTAAGACTTCTTGTATTCATTTTTGGAAACCTAGAATTATTAGGTGTACACATTTTTTGGAAGGGTGACATTTTGCAAGGCCGAGTGAGGGCCGAATGCGGGCAACTGCCCGCGGTGTATATAAAGAAACCCTAGGATATTTTGATTGTGTGATGTGCTTGCGATGGTTTGCCGAGAAGCATGGGCGATCGGAAATGACCAATGCTTGACTCGGCCAGTGATAGGGTCTTGAGATGCACCAACGGACCCGCTATGTGTCAAACCCCAGTTGGGTGGGACTAGCTATCCCTACCCCAGACGGTGTCCGGAGACTAGTGGACCATCCTAGTCGATGGCCCGAGATTTTTCGACTTCATCTTGATATGATGTGGCCGAGCGGCCAGTGTGATTCTACCTTATATGGTAGGGCTGGTTATAGCCGAGATCCTTATACCATAAGTAGGCCCCAAGAGCCAGATGCCAGGTGGCTCAATTAGGCCGTTATGGCAGGTATTTCTCATATATGGTTTATACAGAACGACCCATGGGGTCAGTAGTCATATTAAAAAGTAACTTATCTCCCTGAATATATATACTATGCTGCCTTATATGATATGCATGACTAATTGAGGATTATGTCGAGGTTCGAAAGAACCACTCACTAAGTCCCAAGTGGACTCACAATTTATTTCCTTTATTTTTGCAGAGCATGATCAGTGATAGAGGCTAGTAGTCATGGTGCAGCTGGAGGGAAGGTGGTGGTACCATATCTTGTAGTGGCGTCCTTTGGTCATAGTCTAGTATCATGTAGTAGTTTCTTTTATTTTTCTACACTGACAGTTAGTGTTTTGAAAAGATTGTATTAAACTTTGATACTTGAGATGTTCTAGTTTGTGACGATGTTGGTTTTTCTACTTTGGTTTGAAAAATATATAATTGTGAACTTTGAAAAAATTTAAATAAAGATTGCATTGTGGTTTTCTTTTCTTTTCTCGATATGTTCTGGTTTTCTTGACGGTCAGTATAGACAGTAGGCTACATGGTAGGATGTAGGCCCTGGCCGGTCACACTACCCTCGGTTGGGGTGTGACATATACTCACCATCTTTTAGTCATTTTCAAAATATTGATGATAATAATTCTAGTAGCTCTAAATTCCTTGACATATCTTATGAAGAACTACTAGAATAATGTAAAAAGATGTATAACTTTGTCATACCAAAAATACAGGGTCGCGTGACCGGCCAGGGTATCCGTGCCTATACCCCGCAGCCTAACTCATGCACATGCCAACATCATAAGAATAAAAATAGCGGAAAAAAATCAACAAGTTCTTATTTCATCTAGAATCAAAACATAGTTCATCATAAACAAGTTTTAACAAACGAATAAAATGCAAAAATAATATATCAAGTCCAACAAACCAAATACAATAAAATTTGAATAAAATGACATAAATGCGCTCAAGGGCTACAACTCAAAAAGACCAACTAAACTGCATGACACACTACCAAAAGACTCCACTACGACCCTAACTAGGACTGCTATGACATCATACAGCTCCTCTGCCCTCCAGCTACGCCAAGTGCTCTAGCCCACCTCATCGGCTAGGCTCTGCAAAACAAAATAATGACAACGGGTGAGTTCAAAGAACTCAGTGAGCGGTTCTACCAACCCTCACAAAAACAAACATCATAGATAAGATGCATAAGGTAAAACTCTTGACTTAAGCAGAAAAAGGGTCATAAGGGAATGACCAACTACTAGGCCATCCAGCCACCACCTGCCCAAAGGCAGCCAACACCCATACGGTGAAGAACAACAGGCCTAAGCCTACCATGCCCTAAGGCAACAACACATACTAGGACAATCGGGAAGGCCCTCCGAACTTATCCTAGTATAAAGAAACTCCGAAGCAATCGGGAAAGGCCCTCCGAACTTGCTCCACAGACGCGTAGGGACAATCAGGATTTGCTCATCCGAACTTGCCCCTTTAAGATATCATATGAGTAATTAGGTTGGCCCTCCGAGCTTACTCTTTAAAGATATCACATGAATAATCGGGAAAGGTCCTCCGAACTTATTCCTTAAAACTACCTCGGGAATAATCGGGTAAGCCCTCCGAACTTATCCCACGATGCCAAATCAGAACAATCGGGAAAGGCCCTCCGAACTTATTATGCAGGTTGGGAATTAGCCATCCAACCTCCCGAGCCTAGCCCGCAATCCGGCTCCAACCTGGCGCACCATGACCTAAGTCAAGTATTTCCTACGGTGTCTCATGGGTACTCCTATTGGAAAGTGTCTCAATACTTCAATACCCGATCTCAACTCCTAGGCCCGTAAAGTCATAAATTCGTGTGATTTTATTTCATGCATAAATTTCTCATGTTGGTTCATAACAGATTATGCTGACCATTTTACCCAATTTTAATTATGCAATTAAAATTTAGTTCACCACAATTAGGATTTTATTTTAGCTTACTGTTCTGCCTGAAACTGACGTATATAATCCGAATTTGGTCTCCAGAGTGTGCACTTTGTTTCCAAACTATATTTTCTGGTCGAAATGATAGGTTACATGACTATGTTCAGAGAAATACAAACACCACAGCAAGCATTACAAAAATAGCACAGATTCATCATCTCATCATGAAATTCCAGCAACATTAAATTTTCAGCATATCATGAAAAGTACATCCGAAAATTTACAGAAATTACATCCTTAATTTACCAACATATCATAATCATAATATTCAGATAAATCTCATATAAACTATATTTTTAACCAAGATTAACAAGCACTACCATCGTCTTTAATCAAGAACCATCCTTAAGATCAAACATTTTAATCAAGAACCTATCTTGCAAGAATCCTCATGGCATCAACACCAAGATCCTAATTTTCACGAAATATGATTTTCTCCAAAAATCACAGATTAAATATTAAGCATGCTTGAACATATAAGAACTCATTTTAACCACCAATTCAAAACATAAACTACAAAATAACCACAAACTCTTACTTGGACATTTCATCGAACACCTTGTGAGCACCCTTACCCCACCCTTGGCCGAGCACCCCTAGGGTAAACCTAGGGCTGCTAAGCCACAAAGGGAGGGTCTTGGCCCTCCTCTCACGATTCGGCACAAGAAATTGACACTCAAAATTCACGGTTCGACGAGAAAACACAAGAATCAAGAATAAGCCCAAAACGGCTCAAAACCAAAAAAGAATCAGTAAAAGGGGAGGTAAAACCACTCACCTACATAGGAAGGATGAATAAAGAATAAATTTTGGATGACGGCCCTCGAATCCGACTTCAAAAGATGGCGGCTCGACTCAAGGGAGGGGACAAGAGGGGCGGCAGCTCACTCCAAGCCGACGGCTTGGAGAGAGGGAGAGAGGAAGAGAGAGGGGCTGGCTTCGGCTGGCTCCTCTTGGCTCGGCTCTGAAGGGGAGGAAGAAGGAGAGGAAGGAGAAGGGAAAGCCCGACAGCTCGGCTCTAAGGGCAGCGGCTCCAAGGGGAAAGAGGAGGGGCTGGCTGTGGCTTGGTGGCTGGCTCCTCTTCTCAATTAGGTTGGGTGGCTCCAAAATAGGGAGCCACAAGCCAAGGGAAGGGGTTTTTATACTCCCTCCTCAACCCTAATTCCTCAAACCCTTTATCCAACCCGCATCCGCCGCAAGCCGAACCCAAACCTGCTAACTTAATTAACTCAATTAATTATATGATAAACTATAAGCAACCACATAAGATAATCAATTATGCATACACAACATAAAATTAAATAAACTTAACTACTCAAGCAATATTTCACATTCATAATCCTACTTACCCGAGCTCGCAGGCTCGCACCGGACCATGAGTCGACTCGGCTCGACCTCGATCTAGTCCGCTAGGTTGGCAAATACAAGCATAAAGAAAAATAATATAATTAAATATCTAGGATATTACGTACTTGCTCATGAAAAAGAATAAGAAAAAAAGAAAAAGAAAATTTAAGGCTTAGTTCTCATGTGCATGAATTTAAACTAGAAAATGAGAAATTGAAATCTAGTTCATTGATTCTTGTCATGATATTTTGAAAGTTGAACTTAAGGACTTAAAGCTTAAAAATAAAAACTTAAAAAATGAATTGAAATATTTAAAAAAATGATATGAAAAATGACTTCAAAGTTGAGAATGAGATTTTAAAAAGTGAAAATACAATAATCAAGAATGAAAATTGTATATTGAAATCTCAAATGCAAGCTTTACATAAATCCATGAATGATTTAAAAAATATTGTTTTGTTCTTGAGTAGGACAGTTAATGAATTTACTATTGTCTCCTCCTTCAAGAATTCTAGAAATAGAAATGTTTCAATTAAGAATGCTAATGCTCATCATCATTCTCATATTAAGCATTCTAGTTTCAAACCTTATGTTCGATACTTTGGATTCCTAGGCCAACTCACTCCCAAGGACCCAAAGCTATTTGGGTACCAAAAGTTTCATGCTCTTTTGTAGGGGGAGCTAACACAAAAGGATGAATGAGAAATGGAATATTGAAGTTGACCTTGGATTTAAATGAAAAATCTTTATGACGTTGCAACTTCAAGTCATCATGATGCCTTGGTAAATTTGGCATCATAAGTAATCTGGTTTCATCTCCTTACTTTGTTTGGTTTCATTTAAGTTGAGGTGCATGATACTTGTTTAATTCAAGTTGATTTTATCCGCTCTCGATATGGTTTTATAAAATAATTTTTTTATTTTTGATTTCCCGGTCTCTTCGGAGACCTTTGTAGCTTATAAGGACTTATGCGGCCTTGCGGTTCTAAACTTTAGACTAATTATGACCTTTGGATTTTTCAAACAATATGAGTGATTGGAGATCTAATTTTTTCAATATGAATGATTGGAGATCTAATTTTTTCAAACAATATGATTTCCCGATCTCTTGATTCATTTTGATACCATGATAATTCTATTTAAAATGAATCTTTAAAATGAATCTTTACTATCTAGCTTAGGTTGAGATTTTTAAATGAAACATTTGTTTTTTAGTATGTTAGCTTGCTAGTTGGTCTATGATTTCATTATGATACAACTACAATATTTTTAACCTATAGGAACGGTTGAAAACCATTCCCAAAACATAAAAAATCGTTCCCATAGACCTACGGGAACGATTTCCCATGTGTACTCAAATCAGCCGTTCCATTAAGCCTACAGGAACGATTTTCGTCCCTATGGTCACGCTGCCAAAAAAACCGTTCCCAAAGGTCCAGCCTATAGGAACGGCTGGAAACTGTTCCTATAAACCTAGCTTATAGGAACGGTTTTAGAATTGTTCCTATAGTTCCTACCTATAGGAACGGTTTTTCAGCCGTTCCTATAGTTCCAATCTATAGGAACGGTTCTTTAACCGTTCCTATAATGTTTACCTATAGGAACGGTTCGTCAACCGTTACTATAGGTAAAGCTTATAGGAACGGTTCTGCAGCCGTTCCTATAGGTACACATTATAGGAACGGTTAAAAAATTGTTCCTATAGATTGGAACTATAGGAATGGCTGAAAAACCGTTCCTATAGGCCGGAACTATAGGAACAGTTTTAGAACCGTTCCTATAGGCCGAAACTATAGGAACGGTATAGAAACCATTCCTATAGGTGAGAGGAACCGTTCCTATAGTTTATGCACAGGTTCATATATTGTTCCTAAAAGGTATATTCTTGTAAACCATACAATTTCACAGACGACCGTATAATTTCACAAACGTAGATTCAAAAACATAAATTTCATTCAAACGTAGAATATTTTTAGTTGTTGACTCAAAATAACAAGTTCACAATGGGTTCCCATTCCACAATTTTACAATGAAGTCTAAATAAAGTTCACAAACATGTGAAATTGTTCTATCAAGTTAACAAACATCCTCTTGATCATCTCCTCTGTGAAATTCATCTTTCATCTCTCAATTCATCATTTTCCTGCAAAAAATCAATTAATAATTAAAAATGATCAAAAGACTCCATAATCATATATTAAACTAAAATTACCTGATTTTGAGGATGATGTGTGGAAGTGGAAGAACCAAAGATGCTATTGGCATCCCTTGGAGTAGTTGGTGGTGCCAACAGAGCTGTTATAGCCTGTATGTCCAAATCTGGGTTCGCCTGTGCAATAAATATCTTCAAAAGAGATTGCATTCCTTGCATTTGGCGTTGCATCTGGTTCTGTCTATCTTCCATTATAGCATGTTTTTTTTTCCATTACTGCATGTTGCTCATTCAAAGACTTCACCTCTTGATCATGTTTTTCTGCATGGTTGCCATTTCTTCATTTTTTTTAAGATTGTGGGTGTAATTGTTCCTCCATAACAACGCACCCTTCCTGACTTTTCTTTCCCAAATATAAATTGAAAGGCCTCAACAGTAGGTTTCCCATCATGCTCAACCATGGTTTTAAGCTTTTCCTAAATGTACATTTAATAATGTTAGTGATAATAATAAATAATTAAGTATAAAACAATAGTTAGAAGAAAAACTCACAATTGCTTCTTCAGTTTCATCATCTAAGGCTTTTCCGTCCTTAGTTCGAGTTTCAACAAACATCTCAACTTGACTGGGTTCTTCATTCTTTTGAGCATGCTTTATATAAATCACGAGAATGAGTTAAAACATAATATCGACATTACTTTAAAATTCAAAATATGAATATGTTTATGTAAAAAAATTACAAGTAGCTTGTTCTAATACCATAAGCTGCTCATAACAAGTATATGGCTGTAACCTTATCAGCAGGACCAGTGTTATTTTGACACCAAAGCTGATAAAAGCATATGAAACAGTTCCAAGCTGGTGCTTGGGGAATTTTGAATACATGATTTAGGTTAAATAAGAAGCATTACTCCTACTTATTCCTCTGATTTTATTACCTCTGTACCTTTAACCTATAGCCTAATTTGAATCTAATTTGAATCTAATTTGAATCTAATTTGAATCTGAGATCATCTCAAGTAATGGAAAGAAAGCTTATTTTTTAACAACTATTAGTTTAAATAAAAGAAACCTAGCTACTTACTTGGATGGGTTCATAGCTCCAATAATCAATCATTTGCTTGAAGTGTTCGAGAGGAATGTCTGTAGGACGATTTTTTATCCTCTCACTGTTTGTTACGTAATTGTCAAAATATTCCTTCTTGATTTTTGATTTGTGTTTCCTCCAAGCTTCATCCATAATTTTGAACACAACCCCTTTTCCTATTTCAGGAAGGATGAATTTTTTCTACAAAGTGAAGCAAAACAAGCATTAATATTGACATGCAAATGTAAATGAACAATATAAAAAACTATCATACATTGATATATTTCCATATGTCATCCTTGTTTGGTATGGCCTTTCAATTGGTGTAAATCAAGGGACACCAATCTGAATTTCGTGCCACAGTTCCTAAAAATTGGCTCAAGTCTAAAACAACTTTCTCATTGGGCCAAACTGGTTGTGCTTCACTATTGAAAATTATTTTTTGTCGCACATTGTCTTCCCTCTTGCTTTCTTTTTTGGTGTTCCTAATTGACATAACAATAATGATTTAAACATAAGTTAATTATAGAATTACATATAATGACATAATATACCTTCAGATGTATCGTGTTTTGGCTCATCGGGTATATTGTGCTCTTCCTCAACATTTGCTTCCTCTTCCATCTCATCAAGTATATTGTGTTCTTCCTCAACTTGGTCCATGTCTCTACATTCCTCTTCTAGTTGATCTTCTTCTAGCACTTGCATACCCATCTTCACACGATATTCAACCACTGACATTGATGGACGCAAAGGTGCAGTCTTTGTCTTCTTTATTGCATACTCATCTCCTTGCTCATGGTTAACTTCTCTTTGTTGATCTTGAATGGTTGACCTTTTTTGCTGCTGCACTTGGGTAGATCTTTGATCTTGAATGGTTGGTCTTTATTGTTGCACTTGAGAAGATCTTGTATTGGAATTGGAAGGAACTTGCTTTTGAGTAGACGATCTGGGTTTAGTGATGGCTGCATTAATTGGTTTTTTCCCTCTATCTTGAATATCATTGGAAATGGCCTGTCTCATAGTAGAAACACTAGGTTGAGTGGGGATTGCATCCTTTGGCTTTTCATATGGTGTTTTTCCTCTCTCTTGCACATTGATATTCTTCTTATTGGCCTCTGAAGCATACCTTTTCAGCACAGTATGTTTGTTTCCAGGCTGACTCTTTGAATTTAACTTCTTATTATATTCAATCTTTTCACATTTAATTTTGTAATGCTTGACCGCTAACTCTTTGCTTGACTTTGCTTGTAGTGGAAAGTCCATATCACTTCCTTGTATCATCTCACTGCATAAATCATAGAAATGTAAAAAAAATCAAGCAAATAAAATTGCCCTGCCCAGGTTCGATCGACCGATCGAAGGAGAAGGTAGTTCGGTCGACCAGATTGAAGATCGCAGAATCGCGCCTCTGGCTGAACTACAACGGTCGACCGAACGATGCCAAAAATTGGCAGTAGCTAGAGCGATCGACCTATCGGTCGATCGTCTAGTCGACAGACCGAAGGATAAGGCAGTTCGGTCGACTGAACGATGCCAACAATTGGCAGTAGCTCGAGTGGTCGACCGATCGATCGACCGGATTGAGGATCGTAGAATCGCGTAGCTTGAGCGGTCGACCGATCGGTCGACCGAACAAGTGACCGGCGGTCTGTAACAGGCAAAAAATCATAGAAATCTTTCTCTTCTCTTCACGGCTTATAAATAGGAAGCCATGAGAGCCTAAGATCATTCAACCTAAGATCAGCTTATTAATTTAATCAAGCTAGATATCACTAATAGAAACACCTACATAGACTACATGCTAAATTATTAATGATACTTCAAGTTATGGATTCAGCTTGACTGATATCAGGACACTATACAAGTACAGTAGAATTGTCTCTTGACAACCATCAGAATATCCTATTAAGCAATAGAGCTCAGATATCTAGAAAATGAGAAAATAGTTTCTTATGACTTTTTAGAGTTCTCTGATCTGAATCAAGCTATTGGCTGCTAGCAAACTCCCAAAGACCTGTAGTTAAAGATGTAATGCAAATGAATCATGGAGATATATATGTATTAAAAGAAAGCAAGGTGCTTCTTTACCTCTCAAAATCTTGGTAATATGCCAAAATATAGAATTGCATGGTGACAGCTTCATGAATAAAGTGAAAGTGGCTGCAGAAAGGAGGCAATGCAAATTAAGTATCAACTATCAAGATGATAAACGATTTGGCAAAAACCAGAAATATTTACAAGCAGTATGAGCTATTAGCTTGAACTTTGATTGTACACAGAAGGTGCGAAGAAAACAAACATTTTATGTATTTAGCTTATGTGGTTTAGGCAAGGTGGGTAATTTATGAGCGACATGAATATCTAAGTAGGCTTCAAAGAAATACATGAAGATCATAAAACATGAACAAATGTGGAACACCAATCAATCATCATATAACAGAAATTTAGCTTATGCATGAACAACCAAAAAGATAACCATCAAGGCATTGTAATCCTTATCAACCACATTTATTAAAGGATAAATAGAGAATTGAAGTACCACCATTGCATAGGAATCCTTCAAATGTTTGAATTTGCTACTTATGCAGCACAATCCATCATGCTAGACAGATACATGAATTGGAATTGAAAAGGAAAAAAGTCTAAGCTTAACCTGATTGTGCAAATCCCCGATGGGCTACTATAACATAATGTGATGGAATCATTTGCTTCATTGATCAACCAAAAAATGTGAAAATACAAGAATATCAATCAAAGTAGTCCCAGAGTGTGTCATCAAAGTCGGACTCTTCTTCGGACTCCATTTCATTTGAAACAGCTGAATACTTTTCAACAATGGTGGACTCTATGTCATCCCTTGCCCATTCAACATCAATTTCATCATCAGGCAAAGACAAATTAGTTGCTGGTTCAGATGACTCAATATTATATATTTCTTCGGCACAATATGATTTGTCATTCACATTAGAATTCTCTCTATGAAGAGTTTTCATAACGTTACCTATTGTCATTAGAGGGATCACGAACATAGATGCACTGTTGGACTTGAGAAGCGAGCACAAATTGATCATCCATATAACATTTTTCATCGAAGTGAACACAAGTCAACCCATACTTTTTTTATTCTACTTCAAACCAATCACATCTAAACAAGACAAACTTGAAATTACCATAATAGTCGAGCTCAATTATTTCATTAATTGCACCATAATAAGTAACTGCATTCGTCGTCGGATTTTGATCTTTACTACTAGCAAAGCTTTGAGTGATTGACACCAAAGTGACACCACTGTTTTGTGTCCTGCGACTTGCATCACGTTGCCTAGTATGAAATTTACATCCATTGATGACATAACCCGAAAACCTTCTTGCAACTTTATTTGGGCCTCTACACAACTCCTTCAGTCGATCAGGGACATCCTCCTCCTCCATTGCACGATTTTTAAACCAATCAATAAAATCATGGCTTTGACTTTTTGCTTTGGTCCACTTTCTTCCTCTCTTCTGATTTATGATATTTTCATGTTCACTACAAAAAAAATATTTTGTTACAACAATTATTCAAATGAGTTTATAAACAAATTTTTAAGGGCAAAGAATTGTTATTTACCTAATGTAAGGCTGAACTTCATCACAATTGAACAAGATATACCGGTGAGCTTGGTTCTTTTCATTGTTGTCCATCGAAAATAAATTACATTTTTTCTTCCCTCCTATAGGATGACCCATGGGTAAAAAAAACTAGAAAGCTCAACATCAAAAGACTCATATGTGTCAGTATTTCTTGTCACTCTGTTCCACTGTGTCTCCACATTAGAGTTCATATAATTTGAGCAAAATGTCAAGCATTCCTCAACCAAGTAACCCTCAGCTATTGAACCTTCTGAACGAGCTTTATTGCGCACGTAAGCCTTCAACTTTCCCAACTCTCTTTTTGGTGAATACATCCACCAAGAATGAACAGACCACCTAATCTTATCTCATTTGGTAGGTGAATAGGCAAATGAAGCATTACATCAAAAAAATGAAGGAGGAAAAGTGTTTTACATCAAATGAAGCATTACATCAAATGAAGCATTACATCCTCTCTAATTGGCAAAGTGTTTTAGCAATCTCAAATTCTAAGGTCTCTAAATCATTCACATCAATAACTCTTTGACATATGGAACGAAAAAAAGAACATAGATGTATCAAAGGATAAGCCACTTGGTGAGGAAGTGTGCTAATCATTACTATTGGGAGCAAGTAGTTTAGCATGAAATGAGCATCATGACTCTTGTACCCTGAGACTTTCAAGCCATCTTGGTGAACACATCTTGAAATATTTGCTGCACAACCATCGGGTAATTTTGCTTCCTTGAGAACGCTACAAAAAATAGATTTCTCGTTTTTTTTCATGTTAAAGCATGCTTTTGCATACTTTACTTTCTTGCCTTGATCCACTAGTTCGGATGAACTTTTTTTCTAATTCCCAGCTCTTGCAAATCTAAACAGGCATTAATATGATCTTTTGTCTTCCCCGTTATGTCTAACAAAGTCCCTATCATATTGTCAAATATGTTCTTTTCAATATGCATGACATCAAGATTATGTCATAGTTTATTATGCTTCCAATATGACAATTCAAAAAAAATGGATCTCTTCTTCCAAGGACCACCAATGCTTTTCTTTTGCATCTTCCCAAATGAATTGACAAAGTCTTGTAACAAGTTCAAGATCTTTGTCCCTTCTAACAAATAAGGAGCATGCCTATGTTCTTCTTTTCCATTGAAATCCTGTGTGTTTCTTTTATAATCATGACTCATCGGCAAGAAAATATGGTGATCCATATAACATATCTTTTTACTATGCTTCAAGTAAGCCGAATTAGTGTTATAATTACAAGATGGACATGCTAATTTTTCCTTTGTGCTCCAACCACTCAACATAGCATATCCAGGAAAGTCATTAATAGTCCATAAAAGGGCTGCTCGCAACTTAAAAGTTTGATTCTTTAAAGCATCATATGTGTCTACTCCCAGCTCCCACATAATTTTCAACTCTTCAACCAATGGTTGCAAGTACATATCAATATCAGTCCCAGAAGAGTGTGGTCCAGGGATAATTAAAGACAACATAAAATAGTCGGACTTCATACATAACCATGGTGGAAGGTTGTATGGCATAAGTATTACCGGCCATATACCATAAGAAATACTCATGGTCCTATATGGATTGAATCCATCGCTAGTCAACCCAAGTCTTATGTTGCGTGGGTCACTAGCAAAATCAGGATAACGCTCATCGAAGTCCTTCCATGCTCCGCCATCAGCAGGATGCCTTAACTTTCCATCTCTTATTCGCTCTTCCTCATGTCACCTCATTAAATTTGCAGTCCTTTCACACATGAACAACCTTTGAAGTCTAGGAATTAACGAAAAGCGTCTTAAAACTTTAGCCGCTACTTTGTGGCCTTGGTTGGGATTTTCTAGCTGATTCTCTGCCTGTGAATTCTCAACCCACCGTGAAGCACCGCAAATATGACAAGACTTGTCTTTCTCATGCTCTTTCCAATATAACATACAATTATTGGGATAAGCATCAATCTTTTTATAATTAAGGCCCAAGTCCCTTATCATGGCTCTTCTTTTATTAAAAGATTGGGGGATGTTCAAATCTGGCATAGCTTCTTTTAGTAGCTCTAAGAGTGCATTGAATGACACATTACTCCAGCCAAAGAGACACTTCATCAAATATAACCGAACGGTGAAGGACAAGGTAGATAAATTTTTACAACCGGGGTACAATTCCTTGTTTGCCTCCTCTAATAAATTATAAAACTTTTTGGCATCTTCATTAGGACCCTCTGTAACTCCATCTTCTTCTGCCACTTCTCTAAATCTATCATGCAACAATCCATCCATATCATCCATGTCATCCATGCAATTCTCTCCATCATCGATGTCATCATCCTCCTCTGTGGGCATTGTTAACTCCTCACCATGGTTTACCCAATCAGTGTAGCCTTTTAAAAATCCATAGTCTATGAAATGTTCAAAGACTACATCTTTTGTCAACCAACGACCATTACCACATTTCGCACAAGGGCATAAAATCTCCCCTCCCTGAGGCCTTCCTTTATTATAAGCAAAATCTAGAAAACATTGGACACCATTGATATACTCTGTACTATATCTCAACATTTGAACCCATTCTTTATCCATTGATTTCACTTAACTACATAAATAAAAAAATGCAAAGGGTAAGAAACGACAACATCAACTTGATGAGTTATACATGCAACTCCAACATAGTGCAAAATCACTTAGAACATGTAGGCAACTCCAACAGCTGGTGGTAAGATTGACCAAGGGCATAGTTGAAACTTTATCAATGAAATAAATCCTTAAAACAACATATTGAAACCTCAAAACATCTTTAATACTTAAACAACATATTGAAATAAAACCTCAAATCTAAAACACCTCATATTGAAATAAACATTTAAGTCATAAACAGTAGATTGAATTGTAATGCTTCTGCAAGTGGATAATTAAAGATTCAGAAACTAAGCTCTATAGTTCCTCTTTATTATTGTTATTATATGGGAAATTAATTTAGTCTTCAGATGAATTGTGCAGCTTTGACTTCGATGATAACATTTAATGACCAAATGTTTCATTATATACTGATTTCTTTTATAGTCCATTTTCAAAATATAATCATTGTTATCTGCACATTCTACAAGGATAATACATGGATTAAGGATGTTATGTAAATAGCAGCATCTTACACTTCATCATCACTTTCTTTTCAAACTTAATTCAATCCTAAACAAATCCAAAATTGTACTTTGTTATATCAAGGCTCCTCATTTACTAAGGTAAATTACCACGAAGGATGATGAGAAAATTACCTCCAAAAGAAAGTTTGCCAAGACTCTCGAAACTAGCATAGCATGAATCATGGTGGCTATGAATCTTAATAGTCAGCAAAAATTAGAATTTGGAACAAAAATTGTTCACTTTCCAACACTATAGGGACAACATGCAATGGAAAAGGATTGATAAAATACATTGCCACATCACATGAATCATGATCTTCACCATTATAATTCTAGACATTATACTCATAATTATGCCACCATGTACTTTATGAACCAAGTTCAGATTAATATTGATGTATATAATCAAGCTATCCATACTTATACAAAGAATATCCTAATTTAATTTCTTTCTAGAAATAAGAGACAATAGAATCAAATAGCACAGGAGACCACAAAAGAAGCATAAAGAACTTCATCAACACATTAGAGAAACCTACATGACACTAAGAATTTTCATCTATTTAATACTATATATATGGCTAATAAAACATATAGTTTCATAACATGATGGCAATCACTGAGATAGAACAGAAACAAAGTCTCAAAGATCAATGCACAACATATGCAAACAGTAAGAAAAGTTAGCATCACCGAGACAGAATAGAAACAAATTCTCAAAGATCAATGCACAACATATGCAAATAGTAAGAAAAGTTAGTTTAGGTTAGAGTGAGATTGTCATATGCAAATAGTAAGAAAAGTTAACTCTATACACCCATGATTGACATTACAACAGTTAATTTCAATAAGTTAGATGCTGACGAACTTGGGGAGGGAGAGACGAACCTGGATTTGGATCGCGAAGTCATGAGGCGGCCGGCGGTGTCGTGCCATTCGGCATCATGGAGACGTTTGAGGGGATCACCGTTTGGATCGCCACAGAGGCATCGCAGAGGGTCCGAATCGCGTCGAGCTCTTCTTCGGTGAGGATGGCTGACGGTTTGAGGGGAGGCGGAGAAAGGGACGGCCGAGGGTTCCTTAGAAAGGGGAGGTGGAGATGATGAGGGGAGTTCTGCGGCATTGTTTTGAGTCGGGCGATCGGCGGTGGAGGTGATGAGGGTTTTTGGGCGAGTTTTGTCGCGGGCAGAGGGAAAAAAGAAAGAGACGTCGGACGGGTGGGATATTTTATTGGCTGCGAAAAAAATAGCGGGGTATTTTTGTTGGCGTGTAGGCATGGAGGGCCGAGTCATCAATCGTCTCGTGGCGTGTAGTCCTGGTGGGCTGAGTCACACTCGAACGCCGAGGGCGCTCGGGCCCTATACGATATAAGACGAAGGTGCACCCTTCCCTTTCACCAATTGGTTTGGGGTCGTTGGTTAGCGCCGAATTCTGATAGCTGGTTTCATAGCTTGGGTCTCGGGTTCGAGTCTTGGCTAGCGATTGCTGAGGGGGGGGGGAGATTGTTGGCATGTAGGCCTGGAGGGCCGAGTCATCAATCGCCTTGTGGCGTGTAGGCCTGGCGGGCCGAGTCACACTCGAACGCCGAGGGCGCTCGGGCCCTATACGGTATAAGATGAAGGTGCGCCCTTCCCTTTCACGAATTGGTTTAGGGGTCGTTGGTTAGCGTCGGATTCTGGGAGCTGGTATCAGAGCGGGTTCGTAGCTTGAGATTTCACCATCTCTTCTACACCGTATCTCGATCCTAAAATGACACTAGATAGTAGAGCGTCTTCACCTCCTAGGTTTGATGAGTCTAACTTTGGTCTTTGGAAGAGTAGAATGTATACTTTTCTAAAGACTCAAGGTATAGGTGTGTTTAACATGGTAAAGATAAAATACATTGAACCTAGAGAAAATATGAATTCATGGACCCAAGAACAAATTAATATGTTTGAGTTAAATGCAAAAGCTACAAATTGCATATTTTGTTCTTTGGAAAATAATGTACTTGAAAAAATCATGCATTTGGAATACCCTGAATATGCTTTATGATTATTCTAAAACTGAAGAACTCATTACCCTAAATGAAGGAGACAATGACAATTGTCATGCTCCTATATCTAATGAAGTTGTTGAAGCTTTTAGTGTTTCTAGCCAAAGAAGTACAAAAAGACGGAAGAGAAAGGTGGTATGCCACCTATGCAATGAGAAAGGGCACGTGAAAAAGAATTGCCCTAGCATGAAGAACAAGGCAAAGAAGATGTCGAATGTTTCCACATCATCATCCAATTCAAACGAAACGTCCTCTTGCAATGACTATGAAGCTACCTCAAAGACTTGCCCCATGAATGATAATGATGAGGTACTCTCCTCCCCTTCTAGTCATGCTAATAATAATGCTAGCTCTACTAGTTCTCTTGACATATCATATAATGAGTTAGTAGATGAATACAAGAAAATGTATGCCTTGCTTGTTAAAAAGGATAATGAGACCCGAGTTTGAAACTTAAGAATTAAAAAATTATAAGTCAAAACAACAATTTGAAATCTCAATCTAAAGCCTTATATCAATCTCTTGATTTATTAAAAAAGGAGGTTGTGTCATTAAATAAGAAAGTAAATGAATTGAAAACGTTTCATTTCCTAAGAACACTAGAATAAAAAATGCATATGTAAAGAATGCCAATGTTCATAATCATTCTCATGTTAGGCATTCCACATTTAAACCTCATGTTCAAAATAAAAATGTTTCATCTAAGAATGCCCATGCTCATCATGCCTCTCATGCCATGCATTCTACCATTAGACCTCATAATTATAAGAAGATGAATGAGGTTTCTAAGAATGTCATACTCATCATGTTTCACATGATAAGCATTCTAAAAATAAATCTCATGTCCATGTTAAAAATGAAAAGAAAAAGTTTCATGGACATTATTTTTGTTGTGGTGTTTATGGCCACGTAATCCATGATTGTGCATTTAAAAAGAATCCAAGTGTTGCTAAGACACTTTGGATACCTAGGTCAACTAACCCCCAAGGACCCAAAGCCATTTGGGTACCAAAAATTTCATGTTCTATTGTAGGGGGAGCTACCACACATGGTTGAAGAAATGAAGAGTTGAAGTTGACCATGGACTTAAGTGAAGACTCATCCTTTGGTTACAACTTCAAACCATCATGATGCCATATATATGGAAAGTGGCATCTAGGTACATTTTGGTATCATCTCCTTACTTTACCTTGTTTTATTTTAGTTGGAGATAATGATACGTGCTTTAATTTGAGTTATTTTCCCCACTCTTGTAAAAGAGTCCTTTCAAAAATGATTTTTGATTTTTTGATCTTCGGTCTCCTCGGAGACCTAAGTGGCCTGTAATGGGCCTAAGCGACCTTGCGGTTCTAAATCGTAGGCACATTGTGGCCTTTCGGTTTTCAACCAATAGGAAGGGTTGGAGATCATATTTTTCATTTATTATTCTTATGATCTCTTAAAATTCGTTTTGATATCACTCGATTTTATTTTGAAATGAATTTGAAACCATTTAAGCAAAGTGATATCTGATAATGATAATTGATGCATCTCTTTGCTTTTTGGTTGAGTTAGCTTGCTAAGTAGCTATATTTTCTCTAAAAATATTAATGAAGCCTACTTGCAAGTTAAGAAAGTGGCAAACATTGAAGACTATGCTATCTAAGAGAAAATGACAAAGGAAATGAAAAAGTTGGGCAAATTTTCTAAAAGATAAGGTATGGATTTTAGTTTGCAAAAATCTTTGAAAAATAATTAAATTTTCATGCTTAATGATGTCTCTATGCCCATGATTATTTTTGAATGATAAATATTGAATTTTCATGAGTAGACAATTTCATGATAACTAGGCAATTTCATGATATTAATATTGAATGAAATTGTACTAGTTTAAAATTTCTTGTTAGAGACCTCATTTTAAGCTAAAAATGAAACAAACATGTTTAGATACACATATCACATGATTCTAGGTCTTCAATCTTGAAAATTCATGTGTAGATGAAAATGTGATAACTAGATCACATTAGTGGACTTAAGCTTAAAAGGATTGACCCAAGTCAACAAATTGACTTGGACACTTGATTTAAGTCCAAACTTAATAAACATGTTTAGAAATAGGTATGACATGTTTCCATGCATTTAGAGTGAAAAATTCATATGGATATGGATAAAATGACATAGAGGTTAATTCATGTTTACCTCTCTTTGAACTATGTTGACCCAAGTCAACAAGTTGACTTAAAGGTCTCATTCTCAATTCATATTTGTGGAACATGTTTAGATTTACTCATGTTAGGTATCCATAGGTTTACATTTGAAAAATCATGAGAACATGTTAAGATTGAAACTTAGCAAGTTTCATTAAAACTAGTTTAGTTTTGAATGAAACCATGCTAGGTTGATATCTTCACTTAAGGATATAATTTTCATCTCAAACTTGACATACACTCTTTACATGACCATTATGTGGTGTCATAAAAGTTTGAATGAAAACTAAGCATTCTTTGAAAATGACTGAGAAATTATGGAATTGTCATTTGTTCAACAATTGGTATCACCAATTTCAGTTATTTCTAGAATAATATAGAAAAATCATTTTGAGATGATTCTTGAAACTACACATTTATTGAAAAATCTAGTATGTTGTGTAAAAGTTTCAAAAAGTTACATCAAGAATCTAATTTATAGTGAAAATTTTGAAGTTGGATTTTCAAAATAAAAAGTATTATCTTTTTGAAATATCAATTTTGTTTCAATACTTTGATTTTTCAAAAACTTCAAATAAAAGTTTGTGTATACCACTTTGATTATGTTTCTAATATCATTCACACCATTGATTGAGTAAAATCATTTCTAGGAATGATTTTGAATTCTTGAATGATAGCTAGAAATATCTAGTGGTTTCATTAAAATCAATATAGGATGAAAAATGGTATTTGAAATTTCTTTTGAGTTCAAACTTTATTCATGTATTTCAAATGACCATTCAATATTTGGTATCAAAAATTTTCATCCAAAAATTGGTTTAAAAAATATTTGTCAAAAATATGATTTTGTATAAACTTAAAAGTTTGATTTTTTTTTCAAATCTTGAAATATAGGTTGACTTAAGTCAACAAAATAATTTAAAAATTTCATCTTAAGCCCAAACTTGATTCATAGACTTACATTATCTCAAGTTTAATGTCCAGATGCCTAAGTTTGAGAAAACATGAGTAGATAGCAAAACTTGAGACTTAGCATTTTCATATCTTTCATGCATATGTCAAATGAAACCATGCTAAGTTAAATATTTGTTTTTCCATCCCTTTGGTTGAGATCTTCATGTTTCATATAAAACATCTTTAGAGTCTCAACTTCATGAAAAGTTATTTGTGTTTCATCCCTTTGAATAGATAGACCTTTCTTACCCTTTTTGATTGATGTCAAAAGGGGGAGAAAATTAGGTAAAGTCTATAGAGAAAAATATATGTCAAAAGGGGGAGAAATGTATAGGTAAAGGGGAGGAAAATATAGGAAATCCATGCATATAGATAGGGGGGTTTATTCTTATAGATATGCATGTTGATAGGGGGAGAAATCCCTTAGTTGATATCCTTATATGCTTTAATATGTATATTTTCTTAAGGATGATTGTCTTCATCAAAAAGGGAGAGATTGTTGGCTTAAGGTTTTCAACCTTGGTCTTAATCTCAGTTTTGATGATAACAAACATGGAACTAATGATTTCATAGGGAGTTATTTTCAGGTTCCATATAGGTTAGCGCTCGACGTCCTCGATTAGAAAAATCGAAGAAATCGGAGAAATCGGCAAGGATGCTCGTCGGCTCTCGGGATTCTTCAAGATGATAGAGTTTAGGTTTAGGGTGTCTAGATACATTTTAATTCCTCATGATGATGCATAAGATCCCTAAAACCAAACCTAAACCCAAAAATATGAAATCCCGGAATCGTCCTGAAATCCACTAAGCCTAGGGAGCTCCTTGGAGGTCTATATGACTTAAATAGTTTCTTGAGATAAAAAAATGGCGGTAATTGTTCCTTGGGTCAAAACTAGATAACGAGGTATTTTTAAGAAATTTTTTGGAAGCCTCTAGCATACCCACATTTGACCTGGAAAATTCGAAAATTTCATTTTCAAAAAATTTGTACTAGACCCCAAAAACTAGATTTTGATTCTTAAGGATATTGATTTTTTAGATATTTTTATTGAATCCAAATGGGGGTTAATCCTTATATAACATTTATGTTTTAAAGTTATCATGTTATAAAGTTATTTAACTTATATAACATTGATTCTTATGGTATTTTTGAAAGCCTCTAGCATACCCACATCCAAGAGAGTTGTTTGCCTTGTTTAGCTCAGGTTCGGTCGACCAACCGAAGCCCAAAATGGGCAGTAAGGTTGGCGGTCGACTGATTGGTCGACCGACCTGCCTATAACCCGAAGACGCATATCACGTCGGTCAATCAATGGGTCGACCGCCCACAGAGAGAAAAGAAATGGTCGAATGACCGATCGACTAGTCGGTCGACCGACCATTCGACCGATGGCCTACAACGGATAGAAAACTATCCGTTGAGCTACCGTTTCTTTAGCAGGGTATAAATAAACCCTTATATGATTCATTTAATCCCTTCCTTCATTCTTATATATTTTATTGAGCCATCAAAAGGGAGATTTAAAGCATTCCAAGCGATTGATTGAAGCGCGTCCTGTTCTTCTTCGAGTTCTCCCTCAAGCGCCAGCTGCTGCTTCAACTCGGGTCTTGATCAAGCTCATCCCTTGGCGAGTTGAAGGTGCCAAAGGCTTGCAAAAGAGTATGATTCTTTGGTTTAATTCTTAAGCTCTTTTGATTGTAATTTTATCTGTTATTTGAACGTTTTGTTTTATTTGTGCGTGTGAAGACCAAGTGTTTGGTCTTGTTGTGTGAAGTGGTTTCCTTGTTGTGAAGGAGTAAAGCCACTTGTGTAAACTTAGCATTCACTAGGATTAGTTTAGTTGTCCCTTAGGGTTGAGGTGGAAGAGGACTCTCGATAAGAAGGCGGAGACTTCCGGGTGTGGAAGTACCTTAGGTTGAGAGTGCATCTCTTCGGTGAAAAGTCCTCCGTGTAAGGGAAACCTAATTAATCTAGTAAAACTTCGTTTGGAAATCCTAAGCGGGGTGCTTAGGTAGTGGAGTAGGCATTGGGGCCGAACCACTATAAAATTTTTGTGTTTGCATTGTTTTATTTGATTGTGCTTAATTGTTTTTATCTAGCTTCCGTATTTAATCACATAATTATAACTCGCCTAAACATTCTAAAAAAATGATTAAAATCATATTCAGGCTAATTGTTATAGTAAACACACTATTCACCCCCCCTCTAGTGTCGCCATTTTGCTAACAATTTTGAGTATAGGAATAGTTTGGCTACAGGAACGATTTGTTGGCTTAAGGGTCTCTCTTAAGCCTCGATCTTTATTTTGATGATAACAAACATGTACTTAATTCAAGTGTGAAGTTTTGAGTTCAGGTTGAGGTTGCGATAAGCATGCCAAATCCGTTCAAACGAGATGAAGGAAAAGATCGTCAAAGAAACGGAAGAAGAAATCGTTGAAGAAAGGCTCGGGCTTAGATCAAGTAGAATTAATGTAATATATCCCTAGGATAGTTTATCCCAACCCAAAATGGTAAAGTTACCCAAGTTGAAACTTGGTAACTAAACCTATAAAAAAAAGGCATGTAAAAATCGAAGGAAAAGTCATCCTCAGCTTGGGTTCGATCGACCAAATGTCAATAAAAATAGGCAGCAGCCATTCGGTTGACTAGCCGGTTGACCGAAGTTGGTGAAGAAAAAATTTTGGGCTACGCCGGTCGATCGGTCGGTCGACCGACAGAAGGCAAAAATGGGCAGAATGGAAGCGGTCGACCAATCGATCGACCAGACTGGAGATAGCTCATTCGCGCGACCTTGGCTCCAGTCATTCGGTCGACCGAATGTCGGAAGAAATTAATTTGTGTCAGCCGGTCGGCCCGTCAGTCGACCGAGCTCTCACAGACAACCAGCGGTCGCACTGGCGGTCGATCCGTCGGTCGACCGACCGATCGACCAACTTGTGACCGAACGGATTCAACGGTCTTTTTTTCACCCGTTTAACGGGCCTTTCGGGTGAGGGGTTATAAATACCCCTCACCTAACTTCTTTAAAACTTCTAACAACCATTATTGAGCAATCAAAGAAGTTTTCTAGGCCTTCAAAGAAAGAGTTCTGCGCACGCGTCTCTGCTTCCTTCGACAACGAATTCCAGGCACTTCTGATCCTCCGCTTCTTCAACTGTGCTGCAAATCAAAGAGCAATCTTCTTGCAAGTTGGAGATGTGAAGGCGGTGGAAAGAAACCTTGGTTAATCTTTCATTCTTAAAGCTCTTTCCGTGTATTTGAATTTTATTGTAACTTATTTTCAAGTTGAGATAGCTGCTAGGTGTGTTAGGAAACACTTAGGGATAGCTTCATAGAATTATGTTTTGCCTATGTGAATAGGATTGAGGTGTTCTCCGAGTGGTGAGAAGGGTGTCCTCATTGTATTCAAAGAGAAACATAAATTCTATAAAGTAGTGGTTAGAAATTCTTGGTAATGAGCCAAGGTAGTGCAGTAGGCGGTTGGCCGAACCACAATAAGCATTCTTGTTTGCATTGCTTTCTTACTTGCTTTTATTGTTGTTATTGAATTTTGATCACATTAATCAGCAAGTAACAATTTCATTAAGTAAAGATAAAATTGAGTAAGAAAAAAAATTAAAAAAAAGGGACGGACACTATTCAACCCCCCTTCTAGTGTCGGATTTCACACAACACGATTTACTCTGGTCCCATAGCATATTTGGCTACAGGAACAATTACAGAACCGTTCCCATAAATTAGCTACGGGAACGATTGATTTTTTGTGTTCCTATAGTATAAGGGCTAAGGGAACAGTTTCAAAAATTGTTCTCATACATTGGCTACGGGAACAATTTTCTATTGTGTTCCCTTAGCCAATATACTATGGGAACAGTTTTCAAAACCGTTCCTATAAGTAATGTATGGGAACAGTTTTTCAACCGTTCCCATAAGTAGCATGGCCACAGAGCCAAAATGTAGTAGTGTATATACTAACGAAGCCTACTTGCAAGTTGAGAAAATGATAAATGGAAAGCTAAATGAAAAGAATTGAGAATATTGGCAAATTTCTCAAGATTGAGGTATGACTTTGATTTTTGCCAAATCTAAGTTTGATGCCTCTATATGTATGCCTTTATGAATGTTTAATGCTCATGATTGAATTTGCATGATGAATGTTTGAAAATTCATGAGTAATTAAGATTTTGATACTTTGTAGATTTCATGATCTTAGGTTGAGAATGATACTAGGTTGGAAAAATAGTCTAGAGACTTCATCTTGAATCCAAACTTGGCACACATGTTTGAATTTGCTCATGTTGGGTTTCTATGTGATTATTTTTGAAAAACCATGAGTAAAAGAGAACTTGGAGAATTAGGCAATTTCATGATACACTTGATTGTTGAAATTGCTCTAGTTTGAGTAGTTGAGCTAGAAAGTCAATTTTTAAGTTCGAACATGGTACACACACTTAGGTTCACCTATGATATGCTTCTATGTACCTAGGCTTGAAAAATCACGTGAGAATGAAAAAGTTGACAGTCAATTTCATGAAAAATAGGATATTTTTAGGTGAAATCATCTAAGTTGACATTTTGACTAAATGACATCATTTTGAGTCAAAACTTGATGGACATATTTAGGTATGCTCTATTGGCTTTAGGTTTTCAATCTTGGTCTTAATCTCGGTTTTGATGATAACAAACATGAAACTAATATTTCGTCGAGAAATCTTTCAGATTCCATATCAATTAGCGTTCGATGTCCTCGATCGAATAAATCGGAAGAAATCAGAAAATCAGAAGGACATTGATCGTCGCGCTCGGGTTCATCGTGGAATTTCTCGAAGATCGACGTGTGCATTAAAGACGTCTTGGACGAGTCCAAAGTTCACACGAAAAGCTCTCCAAGTTGATGCTCGTTGAAAGCCGGAACCCGAAAATGAAGCGCGCAAGAAAAAGGGCTGAAAAATCAATATCAGCCTTTGTTCAGTTGACCGGTCGGTCAACCGAAGAGTGTAAGGAAAATGGTTGTAGCCATCTCGGTCAACCGAAGGATGCCACAAAGCGGCAGTAGCTACTTCGATCGACCGGGCGGTCGACCAATCGAAGCCCGAAAAGGATAGTAGCTCTGTTAGTCCACCGACCCGCGTTCGCTGAAGACGCAAACCTGCATCGAGGATTGTAGTGTTTGCATCTGGGCAGTCGACCGCACAAAGAGAAGATGGCAGCGGTCGCATTGGCGGTTTCTACAATCGACCGACCAATCGACCGAGCTTCTACAAAGGATAGTTTTCTATCCGTTGAGGTGCTGTTTCTTCGTGAGGGTATAAATATACCGCACCTATCTCATTTAACCCCTCTCTCTAATTTTTTACAGATTTTATTGAGTAATATTAAGAGAGATTTGAGCCTTCCAAAAGATCAACTGCTTGCGCTCTGTTTCTTTCTGTGGACATCTTCTTCAAGCGCACACGCTGGGCTCAACTCGGGAATTGATTCAAGATCTATCTTCTGGCGAGTTGGAGGCTCGAAACCTTGAAAAGAGCACGATTCCTTGGTTTTATTTTAAGCTCTTTTCAATTGTAATTTTAACTATTATTTGAACTATTTTTGGATTTGTGCGTATGAAGACCTAGGATTGTTAGGTCTTGAAATTGGGTGGTAGCCTGTGTTTAAGGTTTAAATCCACCAGTGTAATTAAACGTAGTTTTACTAGGATTAAGTTGAGTTGTCCTTAGGTTGAGGTGGGAAAGTGCTCTCGGTAGGAAGGCGGGATACTTCCGAGTGTGGAAGTGCCTTTGGTTGGAGAGCGGAGACTTTTTGGTGCAAAGTCCTCATTATTAGGAATCTCATTAATCTAGTAAAACTTAGTTTGGAAATCCTAAGCAGGGTGCTTAGGTAGTGGAGTAGGCATTGGGGCCGAACCACTATAAATCTTGTGTTTGCATTGTTATATTTTTGTGTGTTAATTGCTTTATCATTTATAGCTTCCGCATCTAATCATTCAATTGTGCTTAGCCTAACTAATCAAGAAAATGATTAAAATCAAAATTTAGGTAGATTGAATTAGTAAACACACTATTCACCCCCTCTCTAGAGTTACCATTTCACCAACATTTGGTATCAGAGCGGGTCGTGGATTGAGATTTCACCATCTCGTCTACATCTTGCCTCGATCCGAAAAATGGCACTAGAGAGTATAGCATTTGCACTACCAAGGTTGATGAAGAAAACTTTGGTGTTTGGAAGAGTAGAATGTATACCTTTCTTAAAACACAAAGTTTAGATCTATTGTGCATGCTAAAGAATGAGTATGTTGAGCCCACCATTGACATAAATGATTGGACTCAAGAACAAGTTAGATTGTTTGAATTAAATGCTAAAACAACGCATCTCCTATATTGCTCATTTTCAAATGAAATACTTGAAAAGGTTATGCATTGTTCTTCCGCTTTTGATATTTGGGCAACATTAAATATGTTATACGATTATGCTAAAACCGAAGGGCTTAATACTTTTGTTGAGGGTGGTGATGACAATGGTCATCCCCCTAGCACTAACCTCGATTTTGATGCCCAAAGCACGTCTAGCCAAAGAAGCACAAGCAAGAATCGGAAACAAAAACTTAGGTGCTTTCTTTGCCAAGAGAAGGGACACAAGAAGAAGAATTGCCCACTCTTAAAGAAGAAATCCAAAAGAAGAATTGTGCTTCATCATCCACATCCAAATCAAGTGAAGCCACTTCTAGACATGACAATGAAGCTACATCAAACTGTTGCCTCATGGGTCTTCGAGATGATGTATATTCTCCATCTTCTAGTCATGTTCAAAATATTAATGATAATGACTCTAGTAGCTCAAAATCCCTTGATATGTCATATGAAGAACTACTAGAAGAAAGCAAAAAAATGTATGCCATCCTTGTAAAAAACAACAAGGAAAATAGAAAACTAAAGAAAGAAAACTTAAGGCTTAGGTCATGTGCATGAACTAGAGAATGAAAAATTGAATATAAGTACAATTGTATCTTGCCATGATGATTTTAAGTTTGAAATTGAGAATTTAAAAAGTGAGGTAAAAGACTTGAAAAATGAAAATGAATCTTTGAAATCAAAAATGAAACTTAGGAGTAATGATTTGAAAAATGATTTCAAACTTGAAAATGAAAAATTGAAAGTTGAAAATAACATGTTGAAATCTCAAGTGCATGCATTGCACAAATCCATGAATGATGTAAAAAATGAGATGTTGACTTTGAGTATGAAAGTAAATACTTCCTCTTGTAATTCTAAGAATCAAAATGTCTCTTTTAGGAAACCTCAAAAGAAAAATATTTCCTTTAAGAATGCTCATACTCATCATGTTTCACATGATAAGCATTCTAAAAATAAATCTCATGTCCATGTTAAAATTGAAAAGAAAAAGTTTCATGAACATTGTTTTTGTTGTGGTTTATATGGTCATGCCAAGATACTTTGGATTCCTAGGCCATCTAACCCCCAAGGACCCAAAGCCATTTGGGTACCAAAGATCTCATCTTCTATTGTAGGGGGAGCTACCACACAAGGGTGAAAAATTGATGACGTGTTGAAGTTGACCAAAGAGTTGAATGAAAAATCTTCTTATGGTTGCAACTTCAAGCTTTCACCTAGATGCCTTAGGTAAAATTGACATCAAATATTTTGGTATCATTTCCTTACTTTGGCTTGCTTTAATTAAGTTGAAGTTATGATACATGTTTAACTTGAGTTATTTTCCCCCGTTCTTGTTAAAGAGTTCATTGTAAATGATTTTTTATTTTGATTTCCAGGTCTCCTCGGAGACCTAAGTGGTCTATAATGGGCCTAAGCGACCTTGCGGTTCTAAATCATAGGCTAATTATGACCTTTCAGTTTTCAACCAATAGGAAGGGTTGGAGATCTTACTTTTCAAAATTTCATATTTTGAGATCTCTTGATTCATTTTGTTATCATGAATGATTATTATGAAAATGAATCCATGCTATTTAGTGAAGTTGAATTTTGAAAATGATATTTGGTTTTTCTCTTCGCTATTTAGTTTGATAGCTTGCATGTAGATTTGGTTTCATTTTCTATTTATAAAGTATACTTGCAAGTTATAAATATTTTAGGAAGGCTAATTAGAAAGAAAAAGATTAGTTTGGCTAAATCATCATAAATAAGGTATAACTTTGATAAATTCAAATCTTAGTGTTATACCTTAATGCTTAAGCTTAAATAATGTCTCAATACTCATGATTAGAAATGCATGTTAAATCCTTGAATTTTCATGAGTAGGTAGAATCTTAGCACTTAGGCAAATTTCATTAAATGAAACTTGCTCTAAGTTGATACTTACTATTAGAGATATTCCTTTAAGTCCAAACTAGTTAAACATGTTTTAGGGACCTTATTCATCAAATGCTTCATCTTAAGATCCCTTAGATTCATTTTGATATCATGATAACTCCTTAAAATGAATCTCTACTATCTAGCATAGGTTAAGGTTTTTAAATGAAAATTTGCTTTGAACCTTTGCTATTTAGTAAGTTAGCTTGCTAGTTGGCATCTTATTATTTCATTGTGCTACTAATGAAGTCTACTTGCAAGTTAAAAATGCTAATGGAAGGCTATGCTATCTAAAAGTAAATGAAAAAGGAAATGAAAAGTTGGGCAAAAATGCTTAAGTGATTTCTCTATGCTCATGATTGATTATGCATCATAAATATTTGAATTTTCATGAGTAAGGAAAATCTTGATAACTTAGCTCATTTCATGATATAATGATATTTATGAAATCGAACTAGGTTAAAATTCTTCTTTAGAGACATCATTTTAAGTTAAAAATTTGATGAATATGTTTATGTGTGTTAATGATTAGTTGTCATTTGCTTAGAGGACTTAAGCTTGAGAAATTTGACCCAAGTCAACAAATCGACTTGGACACTTTATTTTAAGTCCAATCTCCATAAACATGTTTAGGAATAAGGATGACATGTTTCCATGCATTTAGAATGAAAAATTCATATGGATATGAATAAAATGACATAGAGGTGGTTTCATGAAAATCTCTTTTGAACCAAGTTGACCCAAGTCAACAAGTTGACTTAAAGGTCTCATTTTCAATCCATATTTGGGGAACATGTTTACATTTACTCATGTAAGGTATTCATAGGTTTAAGTTTGAAACTTAACAAGTTTCATAAAAACTAGTTTAGTCTTGAATGAAACCATGCTAGGTTGATATCTTGACTTTAGGACATAATTTTCATCTCAAACTTGACATAAACTCTTTACATGACCATCATGTGGTGTCATGAAAGTTTGAATGAAAATTAAATAAGTTTTAAAAATAACTAAAAATTACAAAAATACCATTTCGACCTACAATTGGTATCATTTTCAGTTATTTCTAAAGAAATATAAAAAAAATATTTTTAGATGATTCTTGAAACTGCACATTCACTGAAAAATCTAATTTTATCAGTAAAAATTTCAAAAATTTTCATCAAGAATCTAATTTAAAATGGATTTTTGAAGTTGGAATTGAAAAATACAAAGTATCATCCTCTTGAAATATCAATCTTTTATGATACTTTGTTTTCTCATAAAAAAAAACTTCAAATGAAAACTCATATATACTATTTTGATTCATTGTCTAAAATCATTCACAGCATTGCTTGAGTAAAATCATTCATAGGAATGATTTTGATAATTTGAATAATAACTGGAAATATTCACTTTTTCATTAAAAACAATATAGGATGAAAAATGAACTTAGAAAATTCATGTTGAAGTTCAAAGTTGATACATGCATGTCAAATGACCATTCAACAATTGATATCAAAATTTTCATCCAACAATTGATATTAAATATTTTTCGTCAAAAATATGATTTTGTATGAATTTAAAAATTTGATTTGTGAAAACTAGAAGTAAATACCTTGACCTAAGTCAACAAAGTGACTTAGAAAGTTCATCTTAAGCCCAAACTTGATTCATAGACTTACACTCTCTCATGTTTAATGTCTAGATGCCTAAGTTTGAGAAAATATGAGTAAATAGCAAAAACTTGATACTTAGTAGGTTCATGTTTTCATACTTATTTCAAATGAAAACGTGCTAAGTTCATATTTGGATCAAATGACAATAGTTTCACTTCAAACTTGATATACATGAGTTAAACAACCATATCTTGATATGTTGAGAGTTTGAATGAAAACTAAAAATGTCATAAAAAGGATATGAGTACATTCATTCTTGAGAACATACATGATTTATCTTGAATTCAAAAATTTAGTTTTGAACATATCATGTATGATTTAAGTTTCATATCAAATATTTATTTTTCCATCCCATTGGTTGAGATTTTCATATTTCATGAAAAATATCCTTTAGAGTCTCAACTTAAAAAATAAAAAATATGTGTTCTTCTTCCCTTTGACTAGATTGACCTTTCTTGCCCTTTTTGATTGATGTCAAAAGGGGGAGAACAGTATAGGTATAAAGGGGGAGAAAAGTATAAGAAAATTAGGGAGAAAATTATAGATAAAGAGTAGTAAAATATAGGAAATCCATGCACATAGATAGGGGGAGTTTATTTTCATAAATATGCATGTTGATAGGGGGAGAAACCCCTTGGTTGATATCCTATATGCTTTAATGAATATATTTTCTTAAGGATGTTTGTCATCATCAAAAAGGGGGAGATTGTTGGCTTTAGGTTTTCAACCTTGGTATTAATCTCTTAATCTCGGTTTTGACGATAACAAACATGGAACAAATATTTCGTCGAGAAATCTTTCAGGTTCCATATCAATTAGCGTTCGATGTCCTCGATCAGATAAATCAGAAGAAATCAAAAAATCAGAAGGACATTGATCGTCGCGCTTGGGTTCATCTTGGAATTTCTCAAAGATCGACGTGTGCATCAAAGACGTCTTGGACGAGTCCAAAGTTCACACGGAAAGCTCTCCAAGTTGATGCTCGTTGAAAGCCGGAACTCGGAAATGAAGAGCGCAAGAAAAAGGGCTGAAAAATCAATATCAGCCTTTGTTCGATCGACCGGTCGATCGATCGAAGAGTGTAAGGAAAATGTCTATAGCCATCTCAGTCGATCGATCGGTCGACTGAAGGATGCCGTAAAGTGGCAGTAGCTACTTCGGTCGACGAAGGTTGTCGTAAAGCGGCAGTAGCTACTTCGATCGACCGACCTACTTTCGCTGAAGACGCAAACCTACGTCGGTCGACTAAATTGAGGATCACAGTATTTGTGTCTGGGCGGTCAACCCATCGGTCGACTGAACAGAGAGATGAGGGAAGTGGTCGCATTGGCATTCGATCAGTCGATTGACCGACCAACTGACCGGGCGTCTGCAACGGATAGTTTTCTATCCGTTGAGCTGTCGTTTCTTCGTGAGGGTATAAATATACCACACCTATCTCATTTAACCTCTCTCTCTAATTTTTTACAAATTTTATTGAGTAATATTAAGAGAGATTTGAGCCTTCCAAAAGATCAACTGCTTGCGCTCTGTTTCTTTCTGCGGACATCTTCTTCAAGCGCACATGCTGGGCTCAACTCGGGAATTGATTCGAGATCTATCTTCTAGCGAGTTGGAGGCTCCAAGGCTTGAAAAGAGCACGATTCCTTGGTTTTATTTTAAGCTATTTTTAATTGTAATTTTAACTATTATTTGAACTATTTTTGGATTTGTGCGTGTGTAGACCTAGGATTGTTAGGTCTTGAAATTGGGTGGTAGCCTGTGTTTGAGGTTTAAATCTACCGGTGTAATTAAATGTAGTTTTACTAGGATTAAGTTGAGTTGTCCTTAGGTTGAGGTGGGAAAGTGCTCTCGGTAGGAAGGCGGGATACTTCCGGGTAGGGGTGAGCAAAATTCCCCGATTCACCGAAATCGAACCGAAACCAACCGAACCAAAACCGATTTAACTGAACCAAATTAATTTCGGTTCGGTTTTCGATTAAAAATATTTTGGATATCGGTTTTTGGTTCGGTAAATTAACCGGCGGTTCTAATTATTTTACCAAATTAACCGAATATATATATATATATATATATATATATATATAATAACAATTATAATAGATGTTGGTATTTGCCTTAGTGGTTAAGTGTAATGTTAAACAAAATTGATAATAAAGTTTGCTAAGATGGTTAAAGAGGTAGAAAATAAAGCTTGGTTTTCAAATGCTTGGGTTTGAGTCTTAGCACATGTATGTTTTTTTGAAAGAAAATTCGGTTAATTCGGTTAAGGTTAATCGAATTTTCAGTTCAGTTTTTAACCGAACTGAACCGATGCTCACCCCTACTTCCGGGTGTGGAAGTGCCTTCGGTTGGAGAGCGGAGACTTTCCGGTGCAAAGTCCTCGTTGTAAGGAATCTCATTAATCTAGTAAAACTTAGTTTGGAAATCCTAAGCGGAGTGCTTAGGTAGTGGAGTAGGCATTGGGGCCGAACCACTATAAATCTTGTGTTTGCATTATTATATTTGGTTGTGTTAATTGCTTTATCATTTATAGCTTCCGCATCTAATCATTCAATCGTGCTTAGCCTAACTAATCAAGAAAATGATTAAAACCAGAATTTAGGTAGATTGAATTAGTAAACACACTATTCACCCCCCGTCTAGTGTTGCCATTTCGCCAACATGCTCATGAATAGTGCCAAGGTAGATTAAAAAATTGGCAGTAGCCAATTCGGTCGACCATCCAGGTTAATCTATGCCCTCATTGGGTTAATCTTGTGAAAACCCTACCTTGAACCTTTCATCTCCTTGATTAAGCCTTTATTTCATTGCTTCATCATCAAAGGCATCAAGAGGAAGCTAGGAATCTTGTTGTAGAGCTAAGTAATTTATTGTTTGATTTATTGCTCCATTTATTATTGTATTTTATTATTTATTTCTTTGTATTTGAGCTTGTAAGAAGATCTAGTGTTAGGTCTTGTTATTGAGTGGTATCCTTGGTGTAGAAGGTGTAAAGCCACTTGTGTAAACGTAGTTTGCTAGGATTAGTTGAGTTGTCCTTAGGGTTGAGGTGGGAGAGTGCTATCGGTAGGAAGACGGGATATTTCCAAGTGTGGAAGTGCCTTTGGCTTGAGAGCAGAGACTTTCCGATGTAAAGTCCTCATTGTAAGAAAACTAATTAATCTAAACTAGTTTGAAAATCCTAAGTGGGGTGCTTAGGTAGTGGAGTAGGCATTGGGGCCGAACCTCTATAAATCACTGTGTTTGCATTGATATCTTGTTTGTATTAATTGCTTTATCATTTATCGCTTCCGCATTTAGTCATTCAATCGTAAATTGCCTAAGTGATCTAAGAAAATATTAAAATCAAAATTAGGCAAAAGATTTAGATAACACACTATTCACCCCCCCTCTAGTGTAAGTCATTTCAACCAACAACTAGGTCAAGGGTTTTCAACTCATGCACCTCCTCTTTTTGATGGAAACAATTATTCTTATTGGAAACTATGATGAGTATTTTCTTGCAATCCCTATGATTAGATGCTTGAAGAACTATTCATGTTAACTATGAACTACCCTCCAAAAGCATGGATGATTGGTCTCAAGAAGAGATCAAATTGTTTAATTCAAATGTCAAAGCCATGAATGCATTACATTGTGATTTATCTATAAATGAATTTAATAGAATATCATGTTGCAAATCCGCTTTTGATATTTGGCATATTTTAGAGACTACTCATGAGGGAATCTCCCAAATTAAAGAGTCTAAAATTAATTTGCTTATGCATGACTATGAACTCTTTAAAATGCATGCTTATGAGACAATAGATGAAATGTATGCTCGCTTTTAAAATATTGTGAATGCTTTGACAAATCATGAGAGCCAAAGGTGATTGCTATCATGGAGGCCAAGAATCTTGGCACCATGAAGCTCACCGAACTCATTGGATCTCTCATGACCCATGAAATCCATATGAGGGTAAAAAGGGAGGAAGATGCCCCCAAAGGCAAGAACATTGACTTAAAAGCATCATATGGTGATAGAATCTCTTCATCATCATTGGAGAATGAAGAATGCGAGTACCAAGAAGAGATGATTCACCTGGGAAGGATGTTGAAGGAACTAATAGGAAAGACTCTCAAGAAGAAGAACAGCAAAGATAGACACATGTGCTTCCAATGCAACATGCCCGGACACTTGAGGAGCGATTGTCCTAAGTCCAAGCTTACCTCCCTATCATTCTCAAAGAAAGATAAAAGAAGAAGGGTGAAGAAGAAAGCACCAATGGCCACTTGGGATGAAACCGAGTCATCATCACCTTCAAGTGGGGAAGAAAACACAAGGGAGAATGCAAACCTTTGTTTCATGACAAAGGACAATGAGGTACCCACTATCACTATAGGTGATAATATTTTTACCCAAGTAGAATTAGAAAATGAAATTGAGCATATGTATGAAGAATTTAATATTGTTAGAAAAAGATTTAAGGAACTTAAAAAGGAAAAATAAAAAGCTAGAACAAGAAAATGATGATCTTTTGCTTTCTTATAATGAGTCAAGAATAAAGGTTGAACTTCTAGAAAACGATAAAAATTCCTTAGAAAAGAAAAATATAGATTTACAAAATATGAATGACTCATTGAAAATTGAAAATGCCTTATTATGCTCACAAGTTCAAATTTTGAATGTTGACATAATATCATTAAAGAATGAGTTACTTTTATTAAATGAGAAAATGAAAAATATGTATGCCTATGCCTCTCATGCAAAATTTTCTAAAGTACCTTACCATGCTCATCCACACATTCATGTCTGGCATAACACATCTATTAAATTAAAGGTCAGTGTTTTTGTTGTGGCATGCATAGACATATAATTAGGGATTGTGTATTGAAAAGGAACCCCAATGCTAAATCACTTTGGGTTCCAAAAGCTTCTAACCCCGAAGGACCCAAAGAAATTTGGGTACCAAAGTTTTCATGCTTAAATGTAGGGGGAGACACTACACTTAAATGAAGACACCTTGATGGCTTGAAGTTGCTTGGGAAGTAAAGAAAGAGGAATTAACTTTGTTGCAACTTATTGACTAATGTGATCGGTATCAACTCCTAACTCTGCTCTTGCCTACATTATTATTGGAGTTTGATAATTTGTGAATATGCTTTAGTTAGTACTCACTTGATACTTGATTCTCCTTGCGTTCACCTTTGATTAACATCTTTGTGGTATCAAGTTTGGATTTAATTTTTTTATTTTATTTTCGATCTCCTTGGAGGCCATTTGTGACCTATAATGCGTCTATGCAACCTTTGGTTTTGAAACCTTGGCTAATTGTGGCCGTGCTGGTTTTCAACCTTAGGAAGGGTTCAAGATCTTGATTTTAAAATGTTTTCACGTCTTCAGATCTTCTTGATTCATTTTGATTTCATTTGTGAGCGTATTTTGAAAAATGAATTCTCACTAGTTAGCAAAACTTGACTTTTGAGAAATAAACTTGACTTTCCTTTGCTATCTAGTTTATGAACTTACTAAGTAAGAAAATGCTTATGGTGCTATCTATGATTCATTTACTTGCAAATTGAGCATTGATTAGGAGGTAAATGTTTTTAAAGATTTCAAGAATACATGCTAAACACTTGAAAATTCTCTGAGGTATTAGTTTCATCCTTGTACTATGTAGTATGATACCTCATAAAGCTTGTAGAGACTCTTGCACCTTGCTCATGATAAAGTACTTAATTGTGTCTATATGAAAATTCATGAGTATTTAGGAAAATGATTCAAACTTAGTATACATACTTTGAATGATTACATCTTAGTAATACTTAAGTTTGAACAAAACTTGAAAGTTTCTTGAAAAATAAATCTTTCAATAAAGCAAAAATATGGAAATTTCAACGATTTGTTGAAAAATGTAGAAAATTAATTTTTGGAAAATTCTTGTTTCTACACTTTGCTTAAAAAATCTAGTTTCCGCTGAAAAAGTTTCATTGAGAATTCAATTTTATTTGATTTTGGGTTCATCTTTATCAAAAATCGGAAACTTGGTCTTTATCAAGTAAATGACTTTCGGATATCTCATAGTTGATTGTTTATAACCCTCTTGACATATCTTGACTCTTGTGATATCTTTGTGCTTATTATTTCAAAGCATTTTTTATAACATGTAAGCTTAAATCTTGTCATTGGGTAACTTAAGGGGAGCCTAGAAATACTTAACTTAGGCCCTTTTTGATTGATGTCAAAAGGGGGAGAAGAATTTAGACATTGGCATGCATATAGTTAGGGGGAGGAATTTAGACATTGGCATGCATATAGTTGGGGGGGGGGGGGTTATTATAGATATGCATGTTGATAAGGGGAGCATTATATATTCACTTGATAAAATATTATGCCTGTTGATATATTCCTAAATGCATTTATTGAGAGTTTGTCATCATCAAAAAGGGGGAGATTATTGGCCTAAGGTTTTCAACCTTGGTCACCATCTTGATTTTGATGATAACAACTTATCCTAATGAGTTTATCAAGTGTTTGATCTCAGGTTGAGCGATCGATATGCGCGCGAAGTTTGTTGGAAAATCACGGAAGAATCACAGAAATTCAAGTGTCGATGGTTTCGGAGGCGATCGAGTCGGAAGTTAGGTCTAGAACATTGAAAAGATTGTAAAATCATTCTAAGGCATTAAGTCAACCTATTTGTAATATGTTCGAAGTCAAAATCTGAAAATGAATCCCGGAAATGAACATTGCGAAAAAAAAATCAGCAAATCGGGATGTTTTTAGATTGCCGACCGATGGCCGATCAACCGGACCATCAGCCGACCACCGACCAACAGAGGCCCGATTTGGACAGTGGCCTCCGGTCAGTGGCCCGTCGCTCGGCCGGCCACCAACGAAGCGGCAACCAACGGGCAGATTTTCGCCCGTTGGGTTGAGTGTGAGGTACCCCCTCACCTTGGCTTATAAATACAATCACCTCCACCTTTAATAAATATAGACACGGTGCATCTCAAGTAACCCAAAGTTTCAATTTTCATTACCTCCACCTTGGAGTCCCGCTGTCTTGAGCGTCGGAGTGTCTTTTGCAGCCCCCCACCCACCCCTACACAGGCGTTGAACCAGACAAGGAGAGACACCAAAATGGACAAGAGTACTCTGATCCTAAGGCAGGAACATTTGGCGGCCACCGTGGGGCCGAGTAAAGCTTACTCGCCCATAATGGTTGGAACCCGAAGCCAAGCGATCGCCGCCGCATGCCAACGGCATTGACCTGACGACGATGATCGACCGCAACCTAGTGGCACTGAAATAGCGAGGAGTGATGCTCCGGTGCCAGCCCATCTTCCCCTTGAAAAGCCTCTGTAGTTGATAAACGATTTGGAAGCGAAAAACCAATGCCTATTAGCGCAAATCGAGATGCTGACACGATACCATGGACAACCCTCGGTTGACTACAAGCGCTGCCGCACAAAGCTTGGGGAAAGCAATCACTCGGGGAAGAGGAGATCGGATCCCGTCCCTCACGAAGAAGTCTCCAGCACCCCCCATCTGAGGAATGGCGAAGACCTAAAGCCTAAAAAATCGGGACTTCTCTTCCTCTCGACGCGGGATCCTTCGCCAAGCACATCATGACAATCCGCCTCCCGCCAAGAAGTGAGTTACCTACCACCCTAAACCCTACAATGGTATAGGTGATCCCACGCTACACCTAACGGTGTTTAGGACCACGATGCTCTATCATGGAGCAACCGATCCTGCACTCTGTAGAGCCTTCCCAATCTTCTTGGGCAAAATCGCTCTATTGTGGTTTGCCTCCTTCCTGTCGGGGTCTATTCATTCATTCGAAGACCTCTCACGCGTCTTCCTCAATCGGTTCATCACATTGCGGGCATATCACAAGACAAAGGCTGTCATCCACTTTGTTAGGCAGGGGCAGCACGAGCTCCTAAGAGAATTCCTGAATAGGTTTCAGGCCATAGTGGCCGAAATTCCCAATCTCGACCCACAAATCGAGCTCGGGCTAAAACCCGAACTCTTCGCCAACCAGATCGCCCTTATAGAGCCTAAGGACATGGCCGAGTTTTCGGAGAAGGTCGCTAGCTTCATAAAGATTGTAGAACTCCGAGAAGCTAAAAATACTGACTGGCAAAATCTTAAGGCCATTGTCGAAGAGAAAAAGTCCAGAAAGGGAGATGAAAAAAGCAAAGATCGTGACCTCCACGAGCGGAACAACAGCCTAGCGCTGAGGTCTTCACATAGTTCGAATGCCCAATTTGAAAGGTACACACCTCTTAATACCTCGAGAGAAACCATACTACAAGAAGTATAGTATCTGCAACTGCTTAGGCCCTCGGCTGCCCCGAAAATATGAGATCCTCATTCAAAGGCGATGAGAAAAAGATGTGAGTTCCATCGAACCTACGGACACACCAGTGAAGAATGTGTGGTCCTTCGTGACCAGATTGAACATTTAATCAGAGAAGGTCACCTCGACCACTACATCCGGCATGATTAGAGTCACAGCCAAAGTTGACGGAACTGCCGACAACGCCGAAGTCCGAGTAACACACCACCATCTGGTGACATAGACAACCACGATGACTCTGAAGGAGAATAACCCCACCCCGACATCCAGGGAGTCATCAACTACATAACGGGAGGAGTTGTCGAAGGAGGTAGTCCTGAAACACAACCATCTTGAACCATCGTGATCGTCAATGAAGCAGCTCAATCACAAAGGCCACATGTACCCACCCCTATAATATCCTTCTATGATACTAACTTTCAAAGAGTTGACAAGAATTCACATGACCATGTCGTTATTTATATAATGCTGCTGGTTTCCTTGTGACGAAAGTTTTGGTAGACTAGGGGAGTTCCATCTGTTGGCTTAAGGGTCTCTCTTAAGCCTCGATCTTTATTTTGATGATAACAAACATGTATTTAATCCAAGTGTGTAGTTTTGAGTTCAGGTTGAGGTTGCGATACGCATGCCAAATCCATTCAAACGGGACGACGAAAAAGATCGTCAAAAGAACGGAAGAAAAATCATTGAAGAAATGCTCTGGATTAAGTCAAGAAGATTTAATGTAATATGTCCCTAGAATAGTTTATCCCAAGACTAAAATGTAAGGTTATCCAAGTTGAAACTTTGTAACCAAACCCTTAGAATTGGCATGTAAAAATACAATGAATTAATCATCCTCAGCCTGGGATCGGTTGACCGATCAAGGCAATAAAATGGCGATGCAGCCCATTCGGTCGATCGGAGATCGTAAGAAATTGGCAGAAGCCATTCGGTCGACCAGCCGGTCGATTGAATGTGGCAAAGGACAAATAGCTGGGTTGCATCAAATTTGGCAGAAAGGTAGAGATTGACCAATCGGTCGACTGACCTAAAGATGGCCTCTATCGCGCGATTCACTGCAGCAATTCGGTTGACCGACGGGTCGACCGAATGTCGGAATAAATGTTGGTGGTCGACCGACCTCTCTCAACTGCAAGCGGTCGGACTAGGCGGTCGATCTGTCGGTCGACCGACAGATCGACCGACCGATCGAGCGGGCTCAAAGGTTGACTTTTTGCCCGTTGAACGGTCCGTTCGGGTGAGGGGCTATAAATACCCCTCACCAAACTTCATTAAATACTTTTTTGGATCCTACTTGAGCATTAAAAGAGTTCATAAAAGCCTTCAAAGAACTTCACATGTGCGCGCGCTCTCTGGTCCCAATCTCGACATCTTCTAGGCGTTGCTTCTCTCTGCTTCAACTTTGCTGCATTCATTGAAGTCATCATACTGTTGCAAGTTGAAGAAAAGAAGGCGGTGGAAAGAAGCTTGGTTCAATTTTTCTTTCTTTAGCTTTTTCCTTGTATTTGTACTTTGTTGAATCTTGTTTTCAAGTTGATAGCTTGCTAGGTGTGCTAGGAAACACTTAGGGTCATCTTTGTAGAATTGTGTTTTGCTTAGGTGAATAGGATTGAGGTGTTCTCCAAGTGTGGGAGAAGGGTGTCCTCAAGTGTATTCAAAGGGAAACATAATTTTTATAAAGTAGTGTTTAGAAATCCTTGGTAAGGAGCCAAGGTAGTGGAGTAGGCGGTTGGCCGAACCACTATAAATAGTCTTGTTTGCATTGCTTGTTTACTTGCTTTATCATTGTTATTGAATTGTGATCATATCAATCATTAAAGAATACTTTCATTAAGTTATTATAAAATTGGGTTAAAAGAAAATTTAAAAAGGGGCTTGACACTATTCAACCCCCCTTCTAGTGTCAAGATCTATCCAACAATTGGTATCAGAGTAAGGTAGTAGGCTGAGATTTAACCATCTTCCCTACAAGTCATTATGTCTAGTGAAATTTAATTAGCTCAAGGGTCCTCTACTAGCACTCTACCACTATTCGATGGAACAACTATGCCTATTGGAAGATCCGCATGAATGGCTTCCTTCAATCCTAAGTCATGGATGTATGGAGGATGATCTGAGTAGAGTATAAACAACCCGATAAGGACATGGATAAATGGAACCAAGAGGAAGTTAGACTCTTTAATGCTAATGCCAAGGCCGTCAATGCTCTATATAGCGGCCTATCAATTAATGAATTTAATAGGATCTCTACATGCAAGTCCGCATACGTACGAAGTGTGGAAGGTCCTAGAGACCACCCATGAAGGGACTTCGCAAGTAAAGGAATCCAAAATCAATTTACTCATGCATGACTATGAAATGTTTAAAATGCTTTCACATGAGTCTATTGACGTCATGCATGCTAGGTTTCAAAATATTACAAATGGCTTAGCTAACCTTGGCAGGGAGATAAGGGAAGAGGAGAAGGTAAGGAAGCTCCTTCGTTTCCTTCCAAAATCTTGGGAATCCAAAGTGACGGCCATCATAGAAGCCAAGGATTTGAGCATGCTAAAGATCACCGAGCTCATTGGGTCTCTCATGACTCATGAGACCCACATGAAGCAATATCAAGAAGAAGATGCTTCTAAAGGCAAGACCATTGCCTTAAAAGCATCGTATTGGGCCGAAGAGTCATCATCATCCGAAGAAGAGACAGATGACCTTGAAGAAATGGCAATGCTTGCCAGAAGGTTCATGAGCTTCATGAGGGGAGGCATGAGGAAAGGAAGAAGTGGCTACACTTGGTACAATTGCAACAAGACAGGGCACCTAAGGAAGGATTGCCCGCTTCTAAAGATGGCCACTACCTCCAACCCTCACAAGAAAGAAAAGTACAAGAAGTAGAAGAAGGCAATGATGGCTACATGGGACAAAAGCGAGGCCTCATCAAGTGAAGAAGAGTCAAGGAGTGAAAAAGCAAACCTTTGCTTGATGGTAAAGGATGATGAGGTAAAATTTAATTTTGGTGAAAATTCATTTACTCAAGAAGAATTACAAATTGAATTTGAGCAAATGCATGATGAGTTCATTACAATTAGGAGAAAATTTAGAGATCTCAAAAAGGACAATAGATCCTTAGAAATTAAAAATGATAGCTTATTACTTTAATGTAAAGACCTTAGGAAAGAAATAGACAATCTTAACGAAGAAAATTGCACCTTAGAAAAGGCTAAGAAAGACCTAGAGATTGACAATGAAAAACTAGAAAAAGAAAACAAGTATTTATGTGGTACAGTAGAGCATTTAAATGATAGCATGCTTACATTAAAAAAGGAACTTTGCATGTTCAACGAAAAGATGACAACTATTCAAAATGTCATGCCAAAAGTTGTCAATAAAAAAAAATCATCACACTCCCATGCTCACACACACACACAAAGAAAATTTTATGGAAATTATTTCTCTTGTGGTATTTTTGGCCATATGGCCAAGGATTGTGCATTGAGAAGGAACCCACATGCAAGATTTACATGGGTTCCAAAATTGACTAACACTCAAGGACCCAAGAAAATTTGGATACCTAAGAAAGTTTCTTCTCCTTTTGTAGATGGAGAAGCATCCTCAACCAAGTAGAAGCACTTGGATATTGGATAGTGGTTGCTCAAAGCATATGACGGGTGACATCAATTTATTTGCAACCCTATCAAGTAAAGATGGTGGACATGTCACATTTGGAGACAATCCCAAAGGTAAGATTGTTGGCATTGGTGACATAGGTATACTTCTTTACCCATGCATTACGAATGTTCTATTAGTTGATGGGTTAAAACATAATTTGATTAGCATATCACAATTATGTGGCAATGGATACACAATTGTTTTTGAAGCATCTAAATGTATTATTAAAAGTGCACCATCAAATGATATCATGTTTATTGGAAATAGGCAAGAAAATGTATACACCTTAGAATTAAATATCTTGCCAAATCCTCATGTTAGATGCTTAGTTGCCATGGAGAATGACTCTTGGTTGTGGCATAGAAGGCTAGGACATGCTAGCATGAGCCTCATCCAAGAGATATCTAGGAAAGACCTAGTAAAAGGATTACCTAATATAAAGTTTGAAAAAGATAAGCTTTGTGATGCATGTCAACTAAGTAAGCAAGTAAAATCATCATTCCATAGTATTAATCAAGTTAGTACATCTAGAATTCTTGAGCTTGTGCACATGGATCTTTTTGGTCCATGTGATGTAGCTAGTCTAGGTGAAAAGCTTTATTGCTATGTATTGGTTGACGACTTTTCAAGATTTACTTGGGTTTTCTTTTTGGCTAAGAAAAATGAAACTTTTGAGTTTTTCAAAAAATTTGCAAAGAAAGTTTCAAATGAAAAAAGAGTTTCTATTTTGAAAATTAGGAGTGACAATGAAGGGGAGTTTAAAAATGAAAAAATTTCGGAGTTTTGTGATGATTTAGGTATTCAACATACCTTTTCTTCCCCTACGACCCCTCAACAAAATGGGGTGGTTGAGAGGAAGAATAGAACTTTACAAGAAATGGGTAGGACTATGTTATGCGAAAATAATTTGCCTAAATATTTTTGGGCCGAAGCCATAAATACTTCGTGTTATATTCTTAATCGAGTTTTATTAAGATCAAAAATAAAGAAAACACCTTTTGAGCTTTGGAATGGTAAAATCCCAAATGTGGGATATTTTCATATTTTTGGATGTAAATGCTTCATTTTAAATACTAATGAGAATTTAGAAAATTTTGACTATAAATCCGATGAAGGAATTTTCCTAGGTTACTCTACTAACTCTAAGGCCTATAGAGTTTATAACCGTAGGACAATGATGGTTGAAGAATCCATGCATGTTACTTTCAATGAAACTAATGATTTTTCAAGAAATGTCAAGATTGTGAATGTAGGTGAGGAGCTTGAGGATCTCACACTTCATGATAAGGAAGTGGAGGATGAAGATAATGAGGAAACCCAACATGAAGAACCTCCATCCTCAAGTCAACCTCAAGTTGAAGATGAAGAAGAAGAAGAAGCTCTACCACCTATCCCTAAGGGATACCGATTGGTAAGAGATCATCCAATTGACCAAGTCATTGGAGAGACTTCAACGGGAGTGGTAATATGTTCTAAACTTAAAAATTTATGCCAAAATGTAGCTTTTGTTTCTCAAGTAGAGCCTAAGAATGTTAAGGAAGCCACATAAGATGAGTTTTGGGTATTAGCTATGCAAGAAGAACTCAACCAATTTGATAGAAATGATGTATGAGATTTAGTGCCTAAACCTGGTGATCAAACCACAATTGGAACCAAGTGGGTTTTTAGGAATAAGCTAGATGAAGAAGGACTAGTTATTAGAAACAAAGCTAGGCTAGTGGCACAAGGGTACAACCAGCAAGAAGGAATAGACTATAATGAAACATATGCTCCTGTAGCAAGATTAGGAGCAATTAGGATGCTTTTAGCATATGCTAGCTTTAAGGGTTTTAAACTCATTCAAATGGGTGTAAAAAGTGATTTTTTAAATGGTTTTATAAATGAAGAAGTTTATGTTGAACAACCCCCCCGTTTTGAAAGTTTTGAGTTTCCAAATCATGTTTTCAAACTTAAAAAGGCTTTATATGGTTTAAAACAAGCCCCTAGGGCTTGGTATGAAAGACTTTCTATTTTCTTAATTGAACAAGGTTTTGATATAGGAAAAGCCGATGTTTCACTTTTCATTAAGTACCATGAAAATGACATGCTACTAGTTCAAATCTATGTTGATGATATAATTTTTGGTGCCACTAATGAAATGCTTTGTGAGTGGTTTGCTAAGTGCATGCAGGAAGAATTTGAGATGAGCATGATGGGAGAGCTCTCCTTCATGCTTGGTCTCCAAATCAAGCAAACCAACAAAGGGATCTTCATCAATCAAGCTAAGTACACAGAGGAGCTCATCAAAAGGTTTGGGATGTATGAAGCCAAGATAGCTCCTTCACCTATGAGCACATCCATCAAGCTTGACAAAGGATAAAGAGGGCATTAAAGTGGACGAAAAATGATATCGATGTATGATCGGTAGTCTCCTCTATTTAACCGCAAGTAGACCCGACATCATGTTTAGCGTATGTGTATGTGATAGGTTTCAATCTTGCCCCAAGATGTCTCATTTAAGTGTGGTAAAGCGTATATTGAGATATCTAAAGGGCACGGTTGATTTAGGATTATGGTATCCATGTCATACATCATTTTCTTAGGGATAATGTAGCTAAGGGAAATATATCGGTAGAATTTGTATCCACTGATAAACAACTTGCCGGTATATTTACAAAACCCGTAGTTGAAGAAAGTTTCACAACCTTAAGGATGCAACTAGAAATTTCTCTTCAAAATTTACATGTTTTCAAAACTTGCATTCTATAAAAGTATCATCACACTTATGTATTGCTCTGTAGTGGGGCTTTGCGACCTATTGGTGTTTGCCTTCTATAGGCTTACATTAATGGGAAGGACTATAGTGATAGATGATACTTGGTTTTTGTAGCTTTCTCGGTTTTTTGGTTTTATGATGAAATTTCATTAATTGTACCTTAATTCTTACCCTTTTTGATTAATGTCAAAAGGGGAAAAAAAAGTAAGGTCACACTTGGATCTCAAGATGCATATAGGTAGTGTGAGTTTTATAGTTAAGGGGAAGAGATATAGTTAGGGGGAGTTAAAAATGACCTGCACAATGGTAGGGGGAGCATAGGTCAAGTTATAGATAATTTGAACATACACATTGATAGGGGGAGCATAGGTTGAGTTATAAGAAGTTGGATGTATAAGCTAAGTTAGAAAGTTGAATGCATAGGCTAAAGTATTTATCTTGCATACCCTAACTCTTGAATGCCTTAACTCAAACTCACAAATGCTGTTAATTTTCTTAAAATTTAATGTTATGTTTGTCATCATTAGAAAGGGGGAGATTGTTGGCTTAAGGGTCTCTCTTAAGCCTCGATCTTTATTTTGATGATAACAAACATGTATTTAATCCAAGTGTGTAGTTTTGAGTTCAGGTTGAGGTTGCGATACGCATGCCAAATTCGTTCAAGCGGGACGACAGAAAAGATCGTCAAAAGAACGAAGGAAAAAAATCATTGAAGAAAGGCTCCGGATTAAGTCAAGAAGATTTAATGTAATATGTCCCTAGAATAGTTTGTCCCAAGCCTAAAATGTAAGGTTATCCAAGTTGAAACTTGGTAACCAAACCCATAGAATTGACATCTAAAAATACAAGGAATTAATCATCCTCAGTCGGGGATCGGTCGATCGATCAAGACAATAAAATGGCGATGTAGCCCATTCGGTTGACCAACTGGTCGACCGGAGATCGCAAGAAATTGGCAGAAGCCAATCAATCGACCAGTCGGTCGACCAAATGTGGCGAAGGACAAATAGTTGGGCTGCGTTGGTCGACCGGTTGGTCGACCGACAAAGGCAAAAATTTGGCAGAAAGGTAGCAGTCGACCAATCGGTCGACCGACCTAAAGATGACCTCTATCGCATGATTCGCTGCAGCAATTCGGTCGATCGACGAATCGACCGAATGTCGGAAGAAATGTTGGTGGTCGACCCATCAGTCGACCGACCTCTCTCAGCTGCAAGCGGTCGAACTAGGCGATCGATCTGTCGGTCGACCGACAGATCGACCGGCCGCGACCGAACGGGCTCAACGGTCGACTTTTAGCCCGTTGAACGGTCCGTTCGGATGAGGGGTTATAAATACCCCTCACCAAACTTCATTAAACACTTTTTTTTTAATCCAACTTGAGCATTTAAAGAGTTTATAAAAGCCTTCAAAGAAATTTACCTGTGCGCATGCTCTCTGTTCCCAATCTCGACATCTTCCAAGCACTGCTTCTCTCTGCTTCAATTGTGCTGCATTCATTGAAGTCATCATCCTATTGCAAGTTGAAGAAAATAAGGCGGTGGAAAGAAGCATGGTTCAATTTTTCTTTCTTTAGCTCTTTCCTTGTATTTGTACTTGGTTGAATCTTATTTTCAAGTTGATAGCTTGCTAGGTGTGCTAGGAAATACTTAGGGTCATCATTGTAGAATTGTATTTTGCCTAGGTGAATATGATTGAGGTGTTCTCCAAGTGTGGGAGAAGGGTGTCCTCAAGTGTATTCAAAGGGAAACATTATTTCTATAAAGTAGTGTTTAGAAATCCTTGGTAATGAGCCAAGGTAGTGGAGTAGGCGGTTGGCCGAACCACTATAAATAGTCTTGTTTGCATTGCTTGTTTACTTGTTTTATCATTGTTATTGAATTGTGATCATATCAATCATCAAAGAATACTTGCATTAAGTTAAGATAAAATTGAGTTAAAAGAAAATTTAAAAAGGGGCTTGACACTATTCATCCCCCCCTTCTAGTGTCAAGATCTATCCAACACCATCGACGTCCTCTTCTATCCTACACTCGAAAAATGGGATCAGCGAATCTTCACTACACCCATACCATGCAAAGCTTGTCAGCTTCTCAGGAGACCACGTAAACATTAGGGGCAATTTATGGATAGAAACAACATTCGGCTCCATCACGGGAAGAAAGACGATAGACGTGCAGTTCCGTGTCGTCCAGTGCGTGAGTCCCTACCGCATATTCTTGGGCTGACCCTCCTTGAACAACTTGGGAGCCATCGTGTCGACCCCCCACCTCGCCATAAAATTTCCCATCTCAGAGATAGAAGTGAGAGTAACTCATGCAGACCAGAGGGAGGCTCGCGCGTGCTACAACGAATGCTTAAAGCTCAGGCCAACCGATCTACCACCAAGAATATCATACCTGGACCCCAGAGGAGACAACCAAGAGCAGCCTTAGCCCACTGACGACTTGGAGTCCGTGTAGACCAGGACATTCCCTAAACAAGTAACCTTCATAGGATCACACCTGCCCAGCGAGCTCAAAGCTCAACTCAGCACTATACTCAAAAACAACGCTGACTTCTTTGCATGGACAATTGCCGACATTCTAGTAATAGACCCCCAGGTCATCTGCCATAGGCTGGCCATTGACCCTCGTGTCAAGCCCATGGCCCAGAAGAAGAGAAAGCTTGGAATCGAATGACAGTAGGCATCTCTTGAAGAAACCAAGAAACTATTAAAGACAAAATTCATTAGAGAAATTCGATTTACAACATGGCTCGCGAATGTTGTGATGGTCAAAAAACACATAGGAAAGTGGCGAATGTGCGTCGACTTCACTCACCTAAACAAAGCAAGCAAAAAAGACTCCTACCCTTTGCCGAGCATTGACAAACTCGTCGATGGCTCCTCGGGATACCAATACTTGAGTTTCATGGACACCTATTCAGGCTACAATCATATTCGAATGCACCCTGACGACGAAGAAAAAATGGCTTTCATCACCGTGCATGCCAACTTCTACTACAGGGTAATGCCCTTCGGACTTAAGAACGCATGAGCCACGTACTAGCGATTGATGAACAAAATATTTGAAAAAACAAATCGGTCGTAACATGGAGGTGTTCGTCGATGACATGGTAGCTAAAACACCAATCACCGGCGATCATTGTAGTGACCTCGTCGAGATTTTTAGCCAGCTCAAACACTACAATATAGGATTAAATCCAGAAAAGTGCACCTTCGGATTGTAAGGTGGAAAATTCCTCGGCTTCATGCTAACACACCGAGGGATAGAAGCTAATATGGAGAAATGTCTGGCCATTTAAGAGATGCGTAGCCTGCGTAACATCAAGGAGATACAACAGCTCACTAGGAGGATGGCAGCACTATCCAGAATCCTCTCTAGGTCAACCGACCGAGCTGCTCCCTTTTTCAAGATCTTATGGAAAAAGCAAAATTTCCATTGGGATGAAAAATGCGAACATGTCTTCGAAGAGTTGAAACAATATCTTCCTAGTCCATCAATTTTGGATAAACTGCGGCAAGGAAAAACCTTGTTTCTTTACCTCATCGTTATGGAGAACGCCCTCAGCTCGGTCTTGATTCGATAGCAGGAAAAAGATCAAAAACCGATCTACTTCATCAGCAAAGTCCTCCAAGGATCGAAAATCAGGTACTAGAGGCTTGAAAAGCTTGCCTTCGCCCTAGTCATCTTGGCTCGGAGACTAAGACCGTATTTCCAAAGCCACCACATTCAAGTGCGCACTGAGCAACCAATTAGGCAGGTATTGGCCAAACCCAAACTCGTAGGATGAATGATATCCTGGTCGGTGGAACTTTCAGAGTTTAGCATAAAGGCCTAGGCTCTAACCAACTTCGTTACCGAATTTCACCAACCAAGAAGATACTCCAAAATTGGAGGAAACTTGGATGCTATTTGTGGATGGTGCCTCTAATGAGAAAGGGAGTGGGGCAGGCATCATCTTAGAAAATTGCCAAGGAATCGCCCTGGAATAGTCCCTTTAATTCTAGTTCAAAGCCAGCAACAACCAGGCATAATACGAAGCTCTGTTCGCTGGGCTAAAGCTTGCTTAGGAAGTGAAGGCTCGAAGCATCGTCGTAAAAAGCAACTCACGACTTATTGTAGGATAGGTCAATAGTACTTGCCAAGCCAGGGACCCCTCCCTCGAAAGTTATCTCCTACTAGTAATCACTAACTTTGATAGTTGTGTGATTCAGCATATACCTCGGGAAGAAAACACTCGGGCCGACCTACTATCTGAACTTGCTAGCACCAAAAAGCCTTAAAACAAGAGGTCGATCATTCAGCAAGTACTCGGACATCCGAGCATCCAACCAGTCGACACTCGGGCACTGACTGGAGAACTCACTACATCAATTACCTCAAACAATGTGAGATTCTGGAACACATCTCCAACCCAGGTAGATTTAAAAGAATGGCAAGTTATTACACACAATTTGATAACCAGCTTTACAAGAGAGGGAACTCCAGGCCGCTCCTCAAGTGTGCCGCCCAACCCCTAATACCCACCATAATGCTGGAAGTTCATGATGGCATCTGTGGCAACCACATCGGATGAGGTCAAAATCCTTCGGGCCGGCTACTTCTGGCCAAGCATGAAAGTAGATTGTAGCCTCTACGTCAAAAAATGCGATAAATGCCAAAGATTCTCTGAGGTCTCTCAACTGCACCCTGAACCATTGCACAGCTTGAAAGTCAGCTGGCCGTTTCACGAATGGGGCATAGACGTCCTCGTCCATTTCCCCAGGCTCCGGGGCAATTCAAATACTTGGTCGTAGCAATCGACTACCTCACCAAGTGGATAGAGGCGGAACCGCTATCTACAAATGGAACTATTAAAGTTCAAAAGATTGTTTGGAAAAGTATCATATGTAGATTTGGAATACCACGTGAGCTCGTTAGCAACAACGGGCATCGGACAACTCTTTTCATTTGTTGAGCACCCACAACAAATGGCATGGCTGAAGCAACTAACAAAGTGATTCTAACATGATTAAAGAAGAACTTGACCGGGTCAAGACATACTGGGTCGAAGAGCTACCTGAGGTACTCTAGAATTACAACACAACCACCTAGTCTTCCATCTCGGAGACCCCTTACCGGCTCGTCTATGGAGCAGAGGCCATGATCCCTGTTGAGATCGTAGAGCATATCTCTGCAGGATTACCTTTGAAGAACAGAGCAACACAGAAGACCGAGTCGCCGAGCTCGATCTTATTGAAGAAGAACAAGAGCTCACCAAAATCAGAGAAGAGACAATGAAACTTAAGATTACCCATAAACACGACAAACGTGTTGGGCTCAGGAACTTTATAGCGGGAGACCTTGTTCCCCGAAAGATTGAACCATAAAGAAAACCAGTCGAAGAAGCCAAGCTTGCTCCAAATTGGGAAGGCCCCTATCGGATCATAGAGATAATTGGAAGGGGTGCTTATAGAATTGACGAGCTCTCCGGACGAGAACTCGCATGGTCCTCGAACGCAGCCTCTCTACGGACCTACTACAGCTAAGGTTCCACCCTTAAATTATAACAAGGTTGGAGTACTCTTTCCCCTACATTGCGGTTTTCCCCATGAAAGGTTTTAATAATGTTCCACCATGTGTAAGCCAAGCTCGATTCTCGGTGGGATGAGATGTATCTTTATGGAATTTCTCAACGAAATCATTCTTTACGCATATGTCTTTTGTCTAACACTCCTTGCAGTCATTTGCATGCTTTGCACGAGGAATTTACACGGTCCCACAAGCGACCCTTTACCCACGCGACGTGTCGTTCCTCCTCGACCAATCCCCCTACTCTCGACATTACCAAGCGTCTAAGCAATTAAGACTTGGTTTCCACCAGCCTAAAGCTTGAACTCAAACACCTGATTCAGCGACTATAACTCGATCTTCACTAGTCTGGTTCACTGGCCTCAATGCCTATCTCGAGCTCCTCTGCCCTCAGCGATCCCAAGCACGCTCCTCGCGAGCTTGGTTTTCACCGAGCCTGGTCTTCGGCCCTAAATGCGGCCTCCGGCTCAGCCCGGCACGCTCTAAACGAGCAACACGAACCCAAGCGCGCTTCTTGCAAGCTTGGTTTTCATCGAGTTTGATCCTCGACCCTAAATGTGGCCTCCGACTCAGCCAGACACGCTCTAAACAAGAAACACGACCCCAAGCACACTTCTCGCGAGCTCAGTTTTTACCGAGTTCGATCATCGGACCCGAGAGCCACTATTTCTGGCCTTAGAATCGCTACACAACTCTTTGCGAATGGCTCCTGAGTACAAACCTCGACCTCCAAAGTCATCACTTGTGGCCTTAGTCCCCTTATACGACCAGGACTCGGTTTTCATCGATTCGCCTTAATGGTTGTCACACCGTTATGTGTGGCCCTTGCGCCTTACTCACGAATATCAAATAGGTAAACCCAAGTTTAGATACTATTCTAATCAAAATGTGCAGGGAACAAAACTTCAGCAAAGAGCCGATCGAAACTCGACAAGAAACACAACATGGATGGGTAAGGAAGATACAACATGGATGGGTAAGGAAGATATATTTTTCATTAAGTCCCGTAAAGAGAATAGTTACACTTACAAACCCATAAAGGGCTACTCATCAATGAAAAAACTAGCAAATTGCTAGCAAAGCATCTACTTGGAAAGTATTCCAGAAACATCATCGCCGACCAAACTGTGTAGACAAGAACTCCGTCTCAGGGTTCTACTGCCAAGATTTAACGCCATACGCAGACTTGGTCGTAGAACCTCCTGCAACCCTAGAGTTGGAGGACAGGCAGAAAATGAATTCAAAGCATCGACATGGCAAACTGAGAACCACTGACAAGGTTATAGCCAATATGATGCCTCCCCAGATGCATGGAACCATGGACACGATTTCATCATAAACCCGATGGTACATACCCCCACTTTGAACTCCTCTTACCTCCATCTGTAAGCCCGATGGTACAAACCCACGGCGAATGATGAACTCTTCGCTAGCCAAACAAGAGCAACCCTTGGAGGGATGATAATCTTCGACAACTCCCAGTCCATAATTCTCAAAACACACAACAAGCAAGGGGCTATTTATAGGCCTGGAATAAGAACCATCATCATAACTGATGGATCCACTAAGACCACCTTTCCGTCAACTAACACTCAAAGCCTTGGGAATCGATTATCGAATCTTTAATCATGATTACTTTTTTGTCGAGATATATCTACCACGCAGGTGGCGAACATCCAAAAGAGCTCACACAGGCATCACATCCAATTCGAATATCGAAGCGACATATAAGAAACCATGCACTCATCCTGTGAATCTGTGATCACCCGAGGTCATAAAGGCTGACCGCTCTTAGAGCTCGGCACGTAGTCTTACAGGCTCTAGCCGTGCGAACTCGGGGGTTGTGGACTGGACGAGGACTATTAGGCTCGGTCGGATTAGACCCAGCAGTGCCCCATCACTCATCTCGGGCCACACCAAGCGGCTCCGCCGGCGTTGAACCAGACATGGAGAGACACCGAACCGGACTAGACCAGAGTACTTCAATCCTCAAGCAGGAACAAAAACTAATTTGGGAACTGATGACATGTCAAAATTACCATGTTTAGTAGTATAATTTCATGATTTATCTTAGTTAAATGCTACTTATTTCATGTCATCTAACTTATTTTATATTTTGGTGGTAAAATTCAATTAGGAATTTAATTGTTTCTAGTAGGCGCCAATATGGACCAATCTAGGAAAGTAAGGTGGTGCAAGCCTAGTGTGAACACATTTGAACGAGGAATCAAAAATCTTCCACATGATTCTTAACATTATTTACAAAATATTGGAGAAATCTCAATAATATTTCTCGGGTTCTCAGTATTTATTGCAAACTTTCCAATTCTTCAAAGTAGAGTTGTGGACGCATTTATAAAGGAAGAATCAAACTCCACACTATGGAAGGGGCGACAAATCTTTGGCAAATGACAACTTGAAGATCTCTATTTTGAGGAAAGAGTGGCGGGCCATTATTATGAAGAATTTGATCATTATTTTGTTTCCTTGTAATTAAGCATTCCTTTCTTAAATTTCCTTGTTTAAGCCTTGAAGTTTTCCCTATAAAAGAGACCCTTGTCTATGGCTTAAGGCATCGTCTTATCTACCTCTTCTCTAGCTTTCATTTTATAGTTTGGACTCTTAGTTTTGGTGGATAAAATTTTGTAGATGACTCGGCTTGGCATCCACCACCATGTACGCCTAAGTCCTCTTTTCTAGTCAAAGATAATTTCCAGGTTTGGTAGCTAAATTGTGAGGTTTCTTTTATTTAATTTATGCACTTCTTCTTCCTCGCTAATATTTAAGAATACTTTAATTATCGTTATTTTATCATCGATCTGTTCTTGGGTTTTATAATGATAGTTGGTATATTACCAACTTTTAGATTGATGTTTATTGAAGACTACACACGATTTGAACTTGATTTTCAATCCGAACCACTCGTGCTTCTTTGATAGCCGAGCTGTCCTCGGGTCTTGGATCACACATCTTGTTTTTTATCCACTTTCTTTCATCATCTTTAATCGCTGGGTTGTTCTCGTATTTTAGATCGTAGCTTTCTAGATATTGTTGTTCAAATCTAGATCCAAGTGGCAAGTTGGTATGATTTGCTGTTCAATCCACCAAGAAAATTTGCAAGATTGGTACGGGCGGTCAGATCTAGTTCAAATCATCTGGTTGAAGGAGTTGAAACTCATTTCAAACCCGTGATCAACCCCGCAACTGGATATGAGAATAAGCCTTTGACTAGAGTATTTTACATCGATTTTCTCTCTGATTTAATTTCTGAACCTACGCGCAAAACCCTCATTTTTATTCACAATCAATTCTAGTTTTATTGAATTAAAAACTAAACAATCCATGTGGATTCAACCTTACTCATCGCCGCTGTAAACCAAAAAAGTATGATTTATTTTTGGTGTGTTCGACGCATATTGGGAACTTATAATGAATCTTACAACAAATCAGCATTTCATATCCAGCCTAACACAACGAAAGGTGCAACAATTTAACCCTCAACTTTTGAAAAACAATCCAGCCATTCACAACCCCACTCGGGCCCGAAATTTCAACAATCGCGCAAACAAAAATCGAACGCGATAACCTGCAAAAATTCACATTAAATCCAATCAAATAAAATTGAAATCCGCAATACTCAAACGAGAACACAACCAGCCAATCTATGCCCAACTCTACCCAATTTGGCCAAAGTTTTTAAGGGGGAAACTACTTCACAATTCAACCTTAAGTTTGTATGAATTCATGAAGTCATGAGCTTTGTAAAAACCTCGGGAGTCACCATATGAAATCAATGAAGGTCATTTTCCACAGCCCCGACCAAATAAACACCCTACAGAGGCACACCCTCTATAGAACCCAAAATTTCCGAATTAAAGCTCATTACAAACAGAATCTTCGAAAAGATTTCAGAATCAATATCTCCTACCTTATTTGGCCGAATCAAAAGGAGATTAGTCCTAGACCACTCACCTTTATATAAAACCCTAGAGCAGGAGAACTCCGACGAGTACGCATGACGACGACTCCCACGATGATTCTCCTGGATTAAAGTCTCAAGCTAAACCACTCTGGGACCTGCTCAACCTCCTGCTAGACTGGCCGCCCATGACCACGGCCCCGGCTTCGTTCTCGGCCTGTGGAATTGCTCCCACTACCACTCAACACCACATTTTCATTTGCCTCCAACAACAATAAGGAAAAACATACAACATAACTAATTAAGCACTTAAAACTACCATTATTACATAACAATATGTATCGCCGCTGGTGCGCAAGCTCAGTCTTCCAATCTCGTCAAATAGGACACACTGTATACCGACACACTAGCAATGCCTCATACGGTACCCTATGCCCTACTATCATAGTCAGGACCTAACCATACTCTGATACCACTTTGTCACGCATCAAATCCCAGGATCATGTGACCGGCCAGGGTACGAACCTGTACCCCGAAGCCTACCAACAACACATACCATAACACAAAATGGAACTGAATATAACCATGCATAAGCAAAAAAATGTTGCATGACATCAAGCATATGTATAACAAACATTCGACTCTCTAGACAACATGTTAAGATGCATAATACAAAAAGACTCTCTACGACAATGACCATGACACATCATGAGATCAGCTTCATGAGATTTTAACCCCCAGCCGCACCACCCAGGTACAAGCGTACCTTTACTGATCAGGATCTGCAATAAAAACAAGAGAGAAAGTGATGAGTTCAAACAAATTCATTTGGGGCCCGACCTGAGCCCTCGCTAAGTCAAACCATATAACCAACATAAATTTAAACCAGTATATTAATAAACTACCATGACCAAAATATATGAACATCCCAGTATACATATCGTGCGCGCTCGCACACATATCCACACCGGCTAGCATCGGCCAAAATCACAAGACTACAAGTAAGCAAACACACGGGTCAATCACTAGGATGGCTCCCTAGCGAACTTCCCGCCCTGGGGCCCTCTGAGCTAGGATGGCCAACTAGCCCCTGTTTCACCTCTAGTTAGGGATATACCTTCAACCAATGCCACTCTAGGTCGATCGTTAGTGTGACTCTCCGATGAGCTTCTCGGCCCAATATCACACTCACCGAGTCGGGCATTAGCTTGCCACGCTAACGCGCTCCTTTGCCCGAACATCTACCAGTCACAAGCACAATCACATAGAAGTGAAAATATACACCCGTGTTCACAAGCAAGGCTACTTGGGTGGTTGGGGCATTTTGTCGAACACCTCGGGTGCGCATGTAGACGCCCCATCCCGGCCCTCTTACTAGCCCTAAACTCTTGGCCACATACCCCACCATCCCCCTACAAGGAACACACACATTGGATCGTATCACTCTAGCAAAAACATCAAGGGTTCGATAATTTCAGAGAACCTAAATCCGACTTCTTGCTGAAAATTTCAGCACTCAAGTGAATACCCGCCAAGTTGAAATGTCACATCCACTACTGGAATTTCAGAAGTATATATAATACCCAATCATATAGGAATTTCCGCTTCAAAACACTTCTATTAAACTGGATAACTATACATTGAATACATTTATCAAACTAAACATTTCAGCAACATTCTTACATCTGCAAACCTGAAATTTCAGCATTAACACTTGCCTACCAATCTGAACTTTCTAAGCAACCAAACTTGTTCTTAACCTGAATATCTCAGCATCCAACTCCTCACCAAATCACCTAGAACAAGGAGTATATTTTAGCATGAGAGCATTGTCTTCAAGGCTGAAAAATTTCAGCAACTCAAACCCTGCACTAGGCTGAATATTTCAGCATCAACACATTCACCAAATCTGAAATTTCTGCACTTCTCTCAAACTTACTAAACTGAATTATCCAATCTAAATTTCAGCATCAAATTGTTTGAATTACTATGTGGATTCCAACTTAAGAAAAACAAAATCAAATGTATAGGTTTCAGCATCAAGTATAAGGGGAGGTGCAGTTTTCAACCAGAAATTTCAGCTCGCACTTGCTGAAATTTCAGATGTATAGCAGGCTGCTAAACGGGGAATAAGGCCGGGTAGAATCAGAAATAAAATGATCTTCCCAACCCTAGGGACATGCGGCCACAAGGGCCCTAAATTAGTCCTACACTTGACGTACATAGCAGCCTACAACCAGACCTCACGATGACGACAAATCGTGCGCGAATGCTACCCATCAAAATCTGAGATTTGTCGCCTACCCAAGGTATATGAATCAGTATTTAAATCACTATCACTGCCCTAGCCATGACCGAATCCCTAAGGGGAAATTTTCCCTCCAAATCAAGCCACGTTTGAGTCCAAATTCATCAAGACACAAGGCCGAAATTTATAGATCTCACAGTGTCACCTTACTCCAATTGACCTTTATGTATAAAGGTTACCCTAGGACTGTCCTACCCCACCAAATCAACAAAGGGGTGTCTCTCCTCTCAGAAACACATTCAATTGTAGAGAAACAAGTATGAAGTAAGCAAGGTATAAAAATTTCAGCATCATCCACCCTAGGGTATTCGGCCAACATGGAGGAAATCCTACATGGCTTCAAGGTTCAAATTCACTCACCTGGAGAAGAAGACGATGGTGAAGCCTCGTGACGACGGACTCCAGCAACGACAACTCCGGCCCCCAAGAAAATGGTGCAGCTTCTCCCTCTTCTGCCTACGGGTGCGTGCGGCTCCCTCTTGGAGTGGTACGCCCAAATTCCCTTTTATTTATAATTCTTTTTTTCTATAGGCTAATATATGATTATAACCCCTCAGTAAGTTATATTGACTTAAATTAGCCTTTAGACTCAACCAATCATGTTCTGAGTGGTTCTCGGACCCGACTCGAATCTGAAGCTAGTTTGTGATCTTTGATTTCTTGAAGTGAAGATAGAACTTGGTCAACAAAGGTATAAATCCTAAGTCAGTATTGATTTAGCCGAGATGCATGGATCCGCTTGAGTAAAGGATCAGTTTATGTTCTATTTTTCCGCTGCGCAAAATTTTTGTTGCTTGTCTAGTCCTCGCCGACCCAATAGAAAGCTCGACGAACAAACAGAAGTTGGCACACTACTAGAGCTAAACACGAAATCCTCGGGCACTGACCAAGCTTGGGGGCTGTGGAGAGAACAAGGCCATTGGGCCTGATCGGACAACACCCGATTGCGCCTACACTCATGAACCAAATTTGGATCGAGCCAACCACAACTTAGATCGGGGGCTCCACTCGGCCAAACAAGGATATCAACATCCTTCATTAATTACCTAGGATTTAGCTGTATTGAGTCCGATATCTCAAATATAAATCATTGCCCGAGACGTCCCTGACCTGCCCCTAAAATAGACACGTCGATGCACATCAGGTATACTCTTGATTCCAATTGCATACATACCATAGGGGATTCTTTCTTACTTGAGCATCAGAGTATCTTTGCAGGTCACCCTCGGAGCCGCGCTAGACCAGGAGATGCAAAGGTCTGCATCATCGTGACTTTAGGCAAGAATAATTTCTTTATTACAAATAGAAGAGAATAATAACATGAAGTTCTTGTGGTGACAAATTATATAGAAAAAAGATAAGTACTTAACTAAATTAAAAAAGACAAGTTCACTAAGTATTTTGTGTGGAAGAGCAAAATGGATTCTTCAGCGCATAAAGTCACTTCTCCAACCAAATTTGAAATATTTCGAACCAGTATAATGACCAAACAATTACAAAAAGCATTGTGAGATCATAAACCTGTGCATAAAGCTCAAACAAAAACATAGAAGTTCAATGTAAGTATGCAATATTATTTATCTGACATAAAAAAATGACAGAAAATTAAATTTCATCCCAGTTATTTTGTCTCACAATTTTAGACCGGTACCACTAAGAAAATAAGGATATATTAATTATGATGTCATGAACCATAGATCCACATATCTAATCATGATTGCATGAGTTGGACTTGGCCAACTGCCAGGGGTAGACTATTCATATCTCAATTAAATGGAAATAATACGTGCGCTAGAAGATGTGTACTAGTTGGGATAGTCTTCTCTTCGAGTTACATATTCAACGAGCAACCAATTAGGCTCCATCTTATGAAAAAAATTTATATAGCAAACTCCATAAAAATTTCTATGCGCGACTAAATATAGAATTTGATTGAATAAACATGAATAATTAATAAGAAATTGAATATGATTAAATGAATATCACTATAAGAAAATAGGATATTACGAACGGACCAAATCCGTCGGTAATACCCAAAAATCCATCGATAATATTGTTACCGACGGAGTATCTGTCGGTAAAATCCGTCGGCAAAAGACTCCTCGATAATACCAACGGATTTTAATTAATCTGTTGGTAATACCGACAAATATTTTCTTTTGTTGTTAATACCGACGGATACATATATCCGTTGGTAATACCGACAGATATTTATCCATTGGTAATACCAATTGCTCATTATTGTGTACTTGAATCAATCCTCAAATTATGAAATCTTAAAAATAATTTTTGAAATCACACATCATTGAAATCCACACACATAAGAAACCATTGTATACAAGTAATTTCGAAATACATTGTGCTAGTCAAATATTTACATTGTTTCAAAGTTTCAAAAATACATAAGATAATTTTTTCCAATGAGCTGATTCTTGCACTTGATCCTTTTTACCTGCATGCAAAAACAAAAGAAATAATGAGACAATGAAATGAGGAATACCAAGTTTGTAACTAAATTATCTAATGCTCAACTATGCTTCCAGCACTATTCACTACTAGAAATTGGGTCTTCAACAACATCTATCAGCAACGGTCACTCAAGCCATTGTAGATATGTTGTATCTGCAACGGCGTTCTAACGGACATGCGAGCCGTTGCAGATATTAATCACCTTAGCAACGGCGTTCTAACGGACACGTTAGCCGTTGCTGATGATAAACTTATCAGCAACGACATTCTAACGGTTAAGTGAGCCGTTGCTGATAAATTTATATAGGGCACGCGATCGCGCCCGCCCCCTTCTTCCTCTTCCTCTACTGCCGCCGCCCGCTGCCATCACCGACGCCGCCGATTCCTGCTGCCGCTGCCAACGCCGCCGCCCCATCCTCGACCGCCGGTTCCTGTTGGCGAAGTGGCCTACACTAGAGGGGGGATGAATAGTGTGTTTACTAATTTGATTAGCCTAAATCTCAATTTAATCGATTTTTAGATTAGTTTAGGCAATTTGCAATTCAATTACTAAATGTGGAAGCGATAAGATGATAAAGCAATAAAAACAATCAAGCAATACAAACACGATATTTATAATGGTTCGGCCCCAATGCCTACTCCACTACCTAAGCACCCTGTTTAGGATTTTCAAACTAGTTTTACTAGATTAATTTGAGTTTCCCTTATACACGAGAACTTTTCACTAGAAAGTCTCACTCTCGACCTAAGGTACTTCCACACCCGGAAGTCTCCCCCTTCTTGTCGAGAGCACTTATCCCACCTCAACCCTAAGGAACAACTAAACTAATCGTAGTAACAACTACGTTTAATTACACAAGTGGCTTTACTCCTTCTATACTAAGGATACCACTTCACACACAAGACCAAACATCTGGTCTTCTACAAACCCAAATAAAAAACAAGTTTAATAACAATTAAAAATGCAACGGAAAGAGCTAAAGGTGAAACCAAGTGTTCGTTCTCTTTTCTAAGCCTTGAATACTCCAACTCGTCAAGTCGTGAAGCTTGAACAATTTTTGAGTTAAGGCAGCCGCTGGGGCTTGAAGAATGAACTCGACGTAGAAGCAGAGCGTGCACGATTACTCCTTGGAAGGCTTTAAATCTCCCTTAGAATGCTCAATGATCACTGTAAGATTGGGAGGAAAAAAAATTAAATGAAGTATCAGAGGGTGTATTTATACCCTCGCGAAGAAATGGCTGTTCAACGGGTAGAAAACTATCCGTTATAGACCGCCGATCGAAGCGCCGGTCGAAGCATCGGTCGACCGGTCATTCGACCACTAAAACTTTCCCTGTGGTCGGTCGATCGACTGGTCGACTACCAGACGTAGATCGCGCGATCCGCGATCATCGGTCGATCCGTCTGTAAACCGACGCGATCACTCGTCGCGCTTATATGCAGGTCGGTCGACCACTTGGTCGACCGCCAGCCTCATCCAATTTCTTTCTCCATTCGGTCGACCCGTCGGTTGACCGACGCGATCTTGCATCGCGGGTATCAGCAGGTTTGTCGACCGATGGGTCGACCGCCCGAGCTACTGCCCGTTTTGGGCTTCCATCGATCGACCGCTCGGTCGATCGAAGTAGCTCTGCTACTTTCTTTACCTTTGGTCGGTCGACCGAACCTAGGCTGAATGTTGTTTCTTCAGCCTATTTCTTCCGCGCTTCGATTCCGGGTTCCGGCATGGATTTCCTATATTTTCCTCCCCTTTATACCTATACTTTTCTCCCATATTTTCTTATACATTTCTCCCCCTTTTAACATCAATCAAAAAAGGGCAAGAAAGGTCTATCTAATCAAAGGGATGAAGAACAAATTTTTATCATGAAGTTGAGACTTCTAAAATTATTTTTCATGAAGCATGAAAATCTCAACTAAGGGATGGAAAACACCTTCTTAATAGGAAAATTAAATCATACATGATATGAAAGAGATGATATATACAATTCAAGTCTAAATCATGTATGCACTCAATTGATACCAATATTGTAGTTTATCCTTTTCAAATATTTTTTGTTTTAAGTTACTTTGTTGACTTAAGTCAACCTATACTTCTAGTTTTCAAAAATCACCCTTTTAAATTTATTCAAAATTATATTTTTAACAAATGTTTTTGAAACCAATTTTTGGATGAAAGAAAAAATTTGATACCAAATATAGAATGCTCTTTTGATACCAATTGTGGGATGAAAATTTTGATATCAATTAGTGAATAATCATTTGAAATGCATGTATCAAGTTTGAACTCAAAATGAATTTAAAAATTGAAGTCCATTTTTCATCATATATTGATTCTAATCAAAACATACCAAATATAGTTTCTAGCTATCATTCAAGAATTCAAAATCATTCCTAGAAATAATTTTACTCAATCAATGGTTTGAATGATATTAAAAACATAATCAAAATGGTATACACCAACTTTCATTTGAAATTTCCCAAGAAAAATCAAAGTATTGAAAAAAATTGATATTTTAAAAGATTATACTTTTCATTTTGGAAATCCAACTTCAAAATTTCACTAAAATTTAGATTCTTGATGAAACTTCAAAATCACTTTTCTATATTTCTTTAGAAATAACTGAAATTTGATACCAAATGTAGATTGAAGTGGTATTTTTGTAAATTTCAGTTTTTCCTAAAACTTCTTCAATTTTCATTCAAACTTTCATGACACCGCATGATGGTCATGTAAAGAGTATATGTCAAGTTTGAAATGAAAATTAAGTTCTTAAGTCAAGATATCATCCTAGCATGGTTTCATTCAAAACTAAAGTAATTTTTATGAAACTTGCTAAGTTTCAATCTTAACATTTACTCATGATTTTTCAAGTTTAAACCTATGAATACCTAACATGAGTAAATCTAAACATGTTCCACAAGTATGGATTTAAAGTGAGACGTTTAGGTCAACTTGTTGACATGAGTCAACAAGGTTCAAAAGATATTTGCATTAATTAACCTCAATTGTCAGTTTATCCATATCCATATTAATTTGTCATTCTAAGTGCATGGAAATATGTCATACTTATTTCTAAACATGTTTATGAAGATTTGGACTTAAAATCAAATGTCCAAGTCAATTGATACCAATTGTGGTTTGCTGACTTGGACCAAGTTTTTCAAGCTTAAATCCCCTAAAGTGATATAGATATCACATTGTTCATCTAGACAAGAATTTTCAATTTTGACTTTCTAGACTTATGTGATATGTGTATCTAAACATGTTCATTAGGTGTTTTACTCAAAATGAGGTCTCTAATAAGAGTTTTAACCTAGAGCAAGTTTCATTTAATTAAGATTATCATGAAATTTGTCTAAGTTATCAAATTATTCCCTACTCATGAAAGATCAAATATTCATCATGCATAATCAATCATGAGCATAGAGACATCATTAAACATGAAAATTCAATTTATTTTTCAAAAAATTTGCAAAATAAAGTTCATACATTTTTCTAGAAAATTTGCCCAACTTTTTCATTTCCTTTTTCATTTACTTCTAGATAGCATAGCTTTTTCCAATGCTTACCAACTTTTTAACTTGCAAGTAGGCTTCATTAGTAGCATAATGAAGTAATATGCCAACTTAGCAAGATAACATACTAAATAGCAAGATTAAATGCAACTTTTCATTTAAAGCATCAATCGATGCTAGATAGTAAAGATTCATTCTAAGGTGGATATTATGATATCATAATGAATCTAAGAGATCTTAGAATATGGGTTATTTGAAGAATAAGATCTCTACCTATATTAAACTAGTTTGGACTTAAAAGGAATGTCTCTAATGACAAGTTCTAACTTAGAACAAGTTTCATTTAATGAAGTTTGCCTAAGTGTCATAATTCTATTTACTCATGAGAAATCAAAGATTTTACATGGGATGACCATCATGAGATAGAGACATACTTTAATCTTAAACATTGAGGTATAACACTAAGATTTTGAATTTATCCAAGTTATACCTTATTCATGGAAAATTGCCAAACTAATCCATTCTATTTAGCCTTTCTTTTAACCTTAGATTTAACTTGCATGAAGAAATTATTGATAACATCATGACATAATTATTTCAAGCAAGTTAATCATTCTAACATCATAGTAAAGTAAGCATTAACGATTTCATTCAAAATCCAACTTTGCTAAATGATTTCAAATTCGTTTTAAAGATGAAATCGAGTGATATCAAAACGAATTTAAGAGATCACAAATATAATATAAATGAAAATATAATCTCAAACCCTTCTTATTGGTTGAAAATCAAACGGCCACAATGTGCCTACGATTTAGAACCGCAAGGTCGCTTAGACCCATTACAGGCCACTTAGGTCTCCGAAGAGACCGAGAAATCAAAATAAAAATATTTTCAAAGATTACTTTTGCAAGAGCGGGGAAAACAACTCAAATTAAGCATATATCAACACTCTAACTTGAATAGAACAACTAAAGAAGGAGATGATACAAAATATACCTAGATGCCAATTTCCATACTTTAGGCACCATGAAGATTCGAAGTTGCAACCTCTTGGAGATTTCACATTTAGATCCAAGGTCAACTTCAATACACCACTTCTCATTCATCCTTGTGTGGTAGCTCCCCCTACAAAAGAAGATGAAATCTTTGGTACCCAAATAACTTTGGGTCGTTGGGGGTGAGTTGGCCTAGGAATCTAAAGTGTCTTAATAACACTTGGGTTTCTTTTAAATGCACAATCATGAATTGCATGGTCATAAATACCACGACAAAAGCAATGTCCATTAAATTTCTTCATTTCATTTTTATTATGGACATGAGATTTATTTTTAGAATGCTTGTCATGTGAAACACGATGAGTATGAGCATTCTTAGTAACCACATTCATCTTCTCATAATTATGAGGTCTAATGGCAGAATGCATGGCATGAGAGGTATGATGAGCATGAGCATTCTTAGGTAAATCATTTTTCTTCTGAGCATGAGGTTTAATGGTAGAATGCTTAGCATATGATTTAACATTAGCATGAGCATTCTTTTTACTAGAATTCTTAAATGAAGAATTACTAGATACATTACTAACCTTGTTGTTTAGAAAAACAACCTCATTTTTCAAATCATTCATTGATTTTTTTATGCATGTAATTGAGATTTTAACATGCAATTCTCTTTTTCTAAATTGCTATTCTTGATCTTGAAGTCCTTAAGCTCAAGTTCTACATTTTCATGGCATGAATAAATGACCTAGATTTCAAATTTTCATTTTCTAGTTTGGATTCATGCAAATGAGAATTAAGCATTTGATTTTCTTTTTTCAACTTTTTATTTTCTTTATCTTTTCTAACAAGCAAGGCATGCATTTTTTGACATTCCTCAACTAGTTCTTCATATGTCATATTGAATGAACTAGATGAGCTAGTACTAACATTATTATTATTATGACTAGAAGGAGAAGAGTGTACCTCATCTTTGGTACTTATGAGGCAAACTTTTGAAGTAGCTTCATAGTCATTGCTAGAGGGTGCTTCAAATGTGTGAGAGGTGGAGGTGGAAGCACTTGACCACTTCCTTGCTTTGATCTTCATGCTTGGGCAATTTTTCTTCACATGCCCCTTTTCTTTGCAAGCATGACAGATTACTTTTATCTTTCGACTCTTGGTGCTACTTCTTTGACTAGAAGAGCTCTGGGCATTAAAACCAAGATTAGTAGTAGGTGCGTGACCACTGTCATCACCACCTTCATCAAAAGTGTCAATTTCTTCGATTTTGGCATAATCATATAAAACATTTAACGAGGCCCATTAATCAAAATCCGAAGAACAATGCATGACTTTTTCTAAGATGCCTTTTGGTAATGTGCAAAGAATACAATTCATGGCATCTTCATTATACTTAAACATTTTCTTATCCATTTCACTCCAAGCATGCATATCATCCTTAGGTTCAATGAATTCCCAATGTAACATGTTAAGGACTCCAAACCCTTTAGTCTTTAAATAGGTGTACATTCTATATTTCCAAAAACCAAAGTTTGAGTCATCGAACCTTGGGGGTGAAGACACTACCGACTCTAGAGTCATTTCAAGATCGAGACGAATTGTAGATGGGATGGTGAAATCATAATCTACGAACCCGCTCTGATACCACTTGTTGGCAAAATGGTCTACACTAGAGGGGGGGTGAATAGTGTGTTTACTAATTTGATTAGCCTAAATCCCAATTTAATCAATTTTTAGATTAGTTTAGGCAATTTGCGATTCAATTACTAAATGCAGAAGCGATAAGATGATAAAGCAATAAAAACAATCAAGCAATTCAAACATGATATTTATAGTGGTTCGGCCCCAATGCCTACTCCACTACCTAAGCACCCATCTTAGGATTTCCAAACTAGTTTTACTAGATTAATTTGAGTTTCCCTTATACACGAGGACTTTTCACTGAAAAGTCTCACTCTCGACCTAAGGTACTTCCACACCCGGAAGTCTTCGCCTTCTTGTCGAGAGCACTTATCCCACCTCAACCCTAAGGGACAACTAAATTAATCCTAGTAACAACTACGTTTAATTACACAAGTGGCTTTACTCCTTCTATACCAAGGATACCACTTCACACACAAGACCAAACACCTGGTCTTCTACAAACCCAAATTAAAAACAAGTTTAATAACAATTAAAAATGCAACGGAAAGAGCTAAAGGTAAAACCAAGTGTTCGTGCTCTTTTCCAAGCCTTGAATCCTCCAACTCGTCAAGTCGTGAAGCTTGAACAATTTTTGAGTTGAGGCAGCCGCTGGCGCTTGAAGAATGAACTCGACGTAGAAGCAGAGCGCGTGCGATTACTCCTTGGGAGGCTTTAAATCTCCCTTAGAATGCTCAATGATCACTATAAGATTGGGAGGAAAAAAAATTAAATGAAGTATTAGATGGTGTATTTATACCCTCGTGAAGAAACGTACGGAAACTATCTGTTATAGACCGCTAGTCGAAGTGCCGGTCGAAGGATCGGTCGACCGATCATTCGATTGCTAAAACTTTCCCCATGGTCGGTCGACCGACGCGATCACGCGTTGCGCTTATATGCAAGTCGGTCGACCGCTTGGTCGATCGCCAACCTCGGCCAATTTCTTTCTCCATTCGGTTGACCGATGCGATCTTGCATCGCGGGTATCGACAAGATAAAATCATGCTCAAACCGTCCATTATCGTGTCAGGCCGTTATCGGGTCCACCCGATAAGGCCCGAACAAATATTAGGTAGGACCGGGCCTACAGAGTGTAGGCACAACTCGGCTCGATAGCCCGATTATAATTTTATTCACTATCAAACATATCGAGCTATCAGGCCTGAATTGGCCCGATAGCTTGATTTGGTCCCTATAGCCGGGTTCCAAATGGCCCGATAACCTAATGGGCCATGCTAGCTCATTTACTGTTCGTGTCATGTTGGATTGGGTGTCCGGGGTCTGAATCTTATTGTGTCGGGCATGATTTTTTTCGAGCGGGGCCAGCTCAGCCCGATATCTCCGTCCCGACACGAATTGCCGAGTCCAATAGAAGTTCAACGGAATTTAGAAGAAAAAGCAAGTAAATAAAGGCAAAAGGATAAATATGTCATTTTACCCTACAATAATTTATCGACTACAATGAAATCGATTTGACCCAGAATAATATTATTTTAGACTCTAAATCACCATTTAGTTTAGTATAATATTTTTTTGTATTATTTAATTATTTTCCAAAATAAATTAATAATTTTTAATTATTGTATAATACCAAAAAGTATAAAAAAAATCTACCAAACGACATCAGATCTAAAATCGCACACTACAATTGTGTTCAGCATGCGAAAATTTACAACTTTGTCATTTTTATCATCTCCATTTGATGACTCTAAGTTCGCAATCTTGTATTGTGGGCTTTTTGGACTACAATTGCTTTTTTAGCCTGCAATTGATTTTACAAACACAACTTATAAATATCAAATGTTGCAAACGAATTTTGCAACCAACCAAACAAATTGATTTGTTTATTTGCTGCAAGTACAATTGCAGCTTTGCACTCGCCAGCAACCAAAAGCCCCCTAAATAAATTTATCTACTAAAAAAATACTACAGGGATTGCCCAAAAAATAGTTCATGCTAAAAAAAAAAAAATACTTTTAGTCTCTAAAAATTATTTATCCACTAAAAAAATTAAAATAGTGATATAATTATAAAAAATTAATTTATATTACATATGTTGGCCCAAGGGTTGCCCCTAGGCCTCATTCTGTATTTTGATGATAACAAATATGAAAGTAACTCATTTGTGGAGTTTTGAGTTCAGATTGATAGAACGATACGCGTGCGAACCTTGTTCAGAAAAATGCAAAGAATCGTAAAAAAAATGGCTCCGACGACGATTGCATATCTTCCTTGGAATAGAAATAAAAGTTAATGTAATATGCCCCTAGAATATCATCCCAAACCTGATTGTAATAAGTCCCAAGTCAAAACTAGCAATGAACACCGCATAGAAAAATTAGCAAACTGGGCTATTTTTTGGGTGTCGATCGACGATCGATCTATGGTCGGTCGATCGGCCATCAGCAGCCAACCGTTCGCTGAGAGCTCAAAACATGCATAGACTTGTGGTTGGTCGCCAGTCACTCGGTCGATTGACCTACCAGGCGGCACCAACGTATAGATAAATGCCCATTGGGATGGCTGTTGAGTGAGGGCCATTATTGTAATACCCGAGATTTCCTAATATAAAATTTAATTGATGCAGTGCACTGGATCAGGAGCTAGTCGGATCGAGTCACAAAATCGCCGCGAGTAGAAGGTATAATTTAAATTTTATAAATTAATGAAAAGTGTTCTCTTTCCTTCATGATCATGAGTGGTTTGAAATCATGTTCGCGGATCGAGTCGGGGCTCGTATTAGGTTTGGATTGAGTCAAGCAGGGGCTTAAATGAGGAAGGGCTTTTTTGTCAAAAAGATAAAATATATATATATATATATATATAACCCATCACCTCAGCCGCTGTACAGCTCAAGAAGGTGAGCCGCACGTAGCCTGAGGTAAATGGTGAGAAGGAGATTCCAAATGGTAGCACGAGAAGTTGGTGTCATCGTCGAAGATCGGAGTCATCGTCGCCTAGATCGTCTTCCTCTTTGATCAAGGTGAGTGGTCGAACCTATTTTTGTAGGGTAGGTGTGTGGCCGACCCTTAGAGGTGACGGAATCGTGGTTTTCTCGCATCGAATCTTGTTGATATGAAGTTTCTCGAGATTTATGATTTCCTTATGCGATTTCTATCGTGCGATGAATGTTTTTGCATCATTTTCTTGATTTTAGGGGCTGGCCGAGTGAGGGAAAAAGGTGAAAGGTCATGCCAAAATTTTCCCCAAATCCCTCGGGTGGTTTAAACCCCTTGGATCGATTCCTTTTCAGGTGCAGATAACTTGTGCAATTAAATCTTGCGATTTCATGGTCAAATTTTCCTTTCTCCCCCTTTCAAGAACGCACGGCCGAACATGTTACCCTTGCTTAGGGTTCGGTCGAGTGGAGAGGAGGGTGGATTCAATCAAATGTGTTGGTTACTTCTTTTAGTGACTATGTTCATCGATTGAAATTGTAGATTAAGCGATCGATGAGTGAATTGTTGATATTAGTACATAAATTTTAAAATTGTAGAAGGATATCTTTTTGAATGCGCAAATATGGCAAAAATTATGTATGGTATATGATTCGTGCAATTTCCTTCTTCGAATTACTAATGCTAGTATTGAAATTACCATGCTAGATCAAATATTATCTTGCTGGAATTTATTGATTAAATGCAAATTTTAATTACTTTATTGTTGAAATCAAGCGGTTATTTATGGTAGTAGTTGTAGAATAAGTTCCTTATAATTTATGTGCTGTGATATATTTGTATTCGAACATTTCTACGCGTATGACATGTAGTTTACACTTAAGGAATGTGGCAAATAAAGCTAGATGATTATAAGGAAATTATAGGGTGTTTAATTTGTCGGGAAAACTTGACTGTTGACAAGCTAGGTTTCACACCTAGGGAATAATCAACGGGCACTAGTGTGCGGTTGCTAGGGCCCGGAATGAGGGGGCAGGATACGGGTGAATTCCTGGGGTTTAAATAAGGAAACTATAGAACACTCTACTTGTGTATTGTGATTGTGATGGTCGGGCTAAGGAACATTGATAGCTAGAACAGCTAATATTCGACTCAACAAGTGATTAGGGTCTTGAGATTGCAGCAGCGGGCCACGCTAGGTGTTATACCCTAGTGGCGGAGGGTCTTGAGATTTCGTCAGAGGGCCACGCTGACGATAGACCCGACTTGGGTGGGACTAGCTATCCCTAACCCGGTGGGTTCCTGAGACTAGTTGACCATCCTAGTTGATGGGCCCGCTGATTGAATCGCTATATGCGAATCTCCTTGTGTGACACATTTGGTATGTATTGGTTGATCTCATTTGGTTATAGGCTGTTTGGCCGTGTTACTACTTAGTATGAAGGCCGGTCATGGCCGAGAGTTACCCCTCGGGGTGGAACCGTATGGCAGGATGGTAGTCACAGGGTCAGGCTTAGGTTGGCCAAGACTGTGATTTACTAGGGTGCGGACGATTGGCCAGCTGTGTTTAAAATCAAATATTTCATTATGCATCTTATTGCTTCTAGATTACACTTGTATTCAGATTTAAGTGAAGGTTCAAAAGAACCACTCACTAAGTTCCTCGTGAACTCACGATTTATTATTTTGTTTTGCAGAGCCTGACCAGTTAGGTACGACTTGATGGCATGGTGCAGCTGGAGGGCAGGTGGTGACGTGGATCTCGTAGCAGACATTCTTATAGTCGTAGTCGTGTTGAGTAGTGTCATTGTACATGCACTGCGTTGACTTTGTAAAACATTGAGTTGTCGTTTTAAATACTTTTAATTGTTTCTTTAAGACTTTGAGTGATTGCTTTAACTCGGATTTGTTAAACCTGTTTTTAAACATCTAATGAAGTTGGGTGTTGGTTCTTTTGCTTATCACTTTATCTTGTTATTTCGGTTGTATTTTCATGTTTTGATGGTTAGTGCATGTGGTAAGCATCGAGGTACCGACACATATCTTGGCCGGTCACGTGACCCTGAGTTGGGGCGTGACAAAGTTGGTATCATAGCATCTGGTTAGGTCTTGACTACGACTAGGATCTGGGTACCATATGGGCATAGATTGCATGCCGACATACGGTATAGTTATGCTACGAGATCAAGTGGCAACGATTGCACCTCAGCGCGTCATGTGGTTAGTAAATAAAGATATACAGTTGAATAAGTTATTGATATTAATGGTAATTTTGTTTTCTTAACTACTAGAGTGATGGAGACTCAAAATGCAGCGCTGAGCGGCAATGGCTGTAATTCCATAGAACTCTAGGGCCGAGGCTGAGGCTGGGGACGATACCAAGGTCGGGGCAGGAGCCATGAGAGAGGTCAGTTAGACGGGGCAGGACAGGACCCCATAGTTGCACAGCTACAGGCTCAGGTAGCACTGTTGACTGAGGTGCTCCGCAAGGAGCAAGAGTTGAGGCTACAGTAGCAGTAGCCACTGTCGGTACCCATAGCACCTGTGGTACCGGAGGTGGCTGAGCCAGTAGTACCAATGGTCAGGGTTCCAGGGACACCCACATATGCAGACTTCGTCAAGCTAAAGTTGTTGGAGTTCACTGGGACAGATCGACGGGTAGAAATCACTAAGTTTCTTGGTGACTGCTATGAGTTATGCGTGGAGCTTGGGTGTTCATCTGAGGCAACGGCTCGTATGATAGGCCTACAACTTAGGGGACCGGCCAAGGACTAGCTCCATACCTGGAAGGATTGTAGGGCGGCAAACGCGCTACGCCCTACATAGGAAGAGTTCAAGGTTGTTGTGGTGGAGTAGTATTTGCCATTGAGCGTCCGCGATAAGCGGGCAAGAGAGTTCGAGTTGCTGCGTTCGATGGGTGGCATGATAGTCCACACCCGACTCTCGAAGTACCACCCTACTCTGGTAGCTACTGAGACCGCCAGGGTCAAGAGGTTTGTTGAGGGGCTGAGGGCTCAGATCGGCATACTTATTCATTACACCGAGGACACTACATTTTCTCGGGTAGTGGATGAGGCACCCTGGAAGGAAGCACTGGTGTCGTTCGAGAAGCACAACTGGCCCCCAAAGAAGAAGTTCCGACCTCAAGAATTTGGAGGTCGGCCTTGGCACTCTAAGGGGACTGTTGTAGTGGCAGATCACCAGTTGAGCAGGGGACACAGCAGTAGCCGGGGCCGTGGAGGCCCAGAGTCAGGGGCGGCTCGATAGGCAGAATGAGTGGGTGCTACTCAGAAGTCAGAGATGCCGCAATGTGGTCACTATAACAGAAGGCATCGGGGGGCTTCCTACAGCCGCACGGATGCATGTTTCAGATGCAGGCAGGTTGGGCATTTCAGGGAAGATTGTCCGGACAGAGGTAGTCAGAGAACTGAGCAGTCCATCGGGAAAGCGCCGCTGTCAGTTGGTTCTGTGGCTCAGAAGGGTTAGACACAGGGCAAGGGACAGCAGACCAGTCACTCTGAGAGGCCGTCTGCCAGGGTCTATGCTATGAACCATGATGGCGCTGAAGCATCTAAGGCAGTGGTAACAAGTACTCTTATAGTTGGTTCATCCGCTACTTATGGTGCTATTTGATCCGGGTGCCACACACTCCTTTGTATTTGCTAGTTTTGTTGCTAAGTTACATGTGACACCTTTCTTGCTTGATGTTCCATACGTTGTGTCGATGCCTATGGGCGATGCAATATTAGCTAAGAGAAACTTCTGAGGCTGTCAAGTGCTCGTCTGTGGGGACGTGCTACATGCAGAGTTGACACTTTTGTCGATGCTTGAGCTCGATGTCATACTCGACATGAAATGGCTGGTGGATCACTTTACGTCAATTGATTGCAGGGCTAAGAGAGTCACCTTCAGCAAGCCCGGGTTGCCGTAGTTCACCTTCCAATCGGATGGAAGGGGGGGGCCTATGGGGGTCATCTCAGTCTTAAAGGCTCGTAAACTGCTTATGGGCTGCTGCCAGTCTTTCCTGGCCTTTGTGTATGTGGTCGAGGGACGACAGGGGGGATCGGGGAGACAGGGGGGATCGGGGAGACTCAGGTGGTTTGTGAGTTTCCTGACGTGTTCCCTGAGGAGTTATCGGGCTTGCCGTTGCGAAGAGAAATTGAGTTTTGTATTGATTTACGGCCTAGGGTGAAGCCGATTTCCATCCCACCATATTGGATGGCAATGGCTGAACTAAGGGAACTAAAAGCGTGGTTGTAAGAGCTGCTAGACCTGGGATTTATCTGCCCGAGTGTATCTACGTGGGATGCTCCGGTGCTCTTCGTGAAGAAGAAGGACGGGTCCATGCGGATGTGCATTGACTATAGGCAGCTCAACAAGGTGACAGTCAAAAATCGTTACCCGCTGTCAAGGATCGATGATCTGTTCGATCAACTTTAGGGGGCGCAGTGGTTCTCCAAAATCAATCTGAGGTCCAGATACCACCAGCTGAGAATTCGGGACCATGATGTACCAAAGACTGCCTTTAGAACTTGCTACAACCACTTTAAGTTCCTGATGATGTCATTTGGGCTGACTAATGTGCCGCACGACCTTTATGGATTTGATCAACCGGGTGTTGAAGGAGTACCTGGATATATTTGTGATCGTCTCATTGACGACATCCTGGTTTACTCTAGAAGCAGGGAGGAGCACTCCGAACACCTAAGGATGGTCTTGGAAACCCTCATAGACCATCGACTGTATGCCAAGTTCTCCATGTGCGAGTTTTGGTTGGAGAGCGTAGGGTTCTTGGGCCATGTAGTGTCCAAGGAAGGGGTAAGAGTGGACCCCGCTAAGGTGGACGGAGTGCAGAACTGGAGGTGGCCAACTAGTGTGATCGAGATCCGTAGTTTCTTAGGGTTTGCCGAATATTACAGAAAATTTGTGAAACATTTTCTAGAATTGCATCTCCTTTGACTCGGTTGACCCAGAAAAAGGTCAAATTTGTTTGGAACGACAAGTGTGAGGAGAGCTTTCAGAAACTCAAGGAATGCTTGACGTCAGCGCCAGTGTTGGACGTACGTTCAGGCTCGGGAGGGTTCGTGGTCTATTGTGATGCCTCTTGGGTTGGCATGGGCTGTGTTTTGATGCAGTAGGACAGGGTAATAGCCTATGCATCCCGCCAATTAAAGGTTCATGAGAAGAACTACCTGACGCATGACTTAGAACGGGCAGTAGTGGTTTTTGCATTAAAGCTTTGACGCCAATACTTATACGGCGAGGCCTGTGAGATTTACACTAATCACAAGAGCCTCCAATACTTGCTTACCCAGAAGGAGCTGAACCTAAGGCAGAGGAGGTGGCTTGAGCTTCTGAAGGACTATGTCTACACCATTATGTACCATCCCGGGAAGGCCAATGTGGTAGCGGATGCCCTGAGCAGGAAATCCATGGGCAGCTTGGCCCACTTGGTAGTCAAGAGGAGGACGCTATCTCGGGAGCTAGCACTGTGCCTCGATGGGGGAGCAGTCCTATCAGCATCAGATTTAGGTGCTCTAGTGGCATGGGTACAGTCCACCTTGGTGGATATGTTACGTACCGCGCAGGAGGAGGATGCTTTTTGTTCCTTGACAAAGGATCAGATCTTGAGAGGTGACGTAGATGACGGCTTTAGGATTGACCCAGAGGGTGTCTTGAGGTTTAGAGATCGGATTGTGGTGCTTGATATGGCAGAGGTGCCCAGACAGGTGCTGGAGATGGGCCACTGTTCCAGTTATATGATGCATCGAGGGCCACCAAGATGTACCGAGACTTGAGACAACACTATTGCTGGACGGGCATGAAGAGAGAGATAGTCGATTTTGTGTCCAAGTGTTGGGAATAGATCTAGTGCAATAGACAAGAAACGAGAGGAAAATGAAACACACAGAAGAACACACAAGATTTACATCGTTTGGCAAAAACTGCCTACTTCCATGGCCGCACTAAAAGTTTTCACTATTAGGGTTTTCTTAAAAAAAGGTACAAGACAAATATTACATGTGAGTTTATATTGGGCGACACAGGCGGAAAAACTCTGCGTAGCGCAACATAAAAGGATTTGGGCAGATTAGTCGCCAGACATCCCAACACAAGTGCTTGGTCTGTTAGCAAGTAAAGGCCGAACACTTGAAGCTTGCAGGGCTGCTTCAGAACCTCGAAGTGCCCGAGTGAAAGTGGGAGAAGATCACTATGGATCTAGTCACTGTGCTGCCAAAGTCTAGAGGAGGCTATGACTCCATTTTGGTCGTAGTGGATCGGTTGACTAAGACCGCGCACTTCATCGTAATCAAGACTACCTTTTTCGCTGAGCAATATGTCAGATTATTTCTTGACTAGCTTATGGCATACCATGATATCCCCGTTATGATTATATCGGATCGGGGTACATAGTTCATAGCCCGATTTTGGCAGTCCTTCTAGGAGGCATTGGGTACCCAGATGCTATTCAGTACTGCGTTCCATCCGCAGCCTGATGGGAAGTCAGAAAGAACAATCCAAACTTTAGACGATATGTTGAGAGCATATGTTCTGGACTGGGCAGGCAGATGGTGTTGGGCCAAGGGTTCCCCTTAGGCTTTGATCTCTATTTTGATGATAACAAACATGTATCTAATATATTTGTGAATTTTGAGTTCAGGTTGAGGTTACGATACGTGCGAACTTCGCTCGGAGTAACACAAAAATTGGCAAAAAAGGCTCTGGTGTAAATTGAGTAGAGTTCATAGATCACCAAGTAGATTCTACATAATATATCCCAAGGAACATATCCCAAGCCTATTTGTAATATTATCCAAGTCAAAACTTGGTAAAGAAACCTGGGAACAAAGAGCGAAACAAAATAAGTGTAAAAAATAGCCTCAACCCAGGTTCGGTCAATCAGTCGGTCGACCGAATGAGGCAAAATATTGGCAGTAGACAATTCGATCGACTGGTTGGTCGACCGAACGAAGCTAAAAACTGGTAGTGGCCAATTCGATCGACTGAACAAAGCAAAAAATTGGCAGTAGCCAATTCGGTCGACCAGTTGATCGACCGAATGTGGCCGGGAAAGGACAGTAGCCTAGCGGTAGTTGGGCGGTCAATTGGTTGGTTGACCGATGATTGACCAACAAGCGATCGGACAACGTCCAACCAGTAGAAAAGTGCCCGTTGGAATGAGCTACCGAGTGAGGGGTTATAAATATCCCTCACCAACCTTCATTAACTCTTCTTATTCATTCTTAAAAGATTCCTAAGTGAGATTTGTGCCTTCTAAGCTTGATTTGCTCGCGCTTGCTTCTTCGATCGACAATTTCTCTCAAGCGCTCATCTTCCCGTGACTCCGGCTTCGATTCGACCTCAACATCTTGTGGAGTTGGAGGCGTTGAAGGCTTAGAAAAGAGCTTTTAGTTATGGTTAATTTACTCTTTAGCTCTTTTCATTGTAATTTTATTTGTTATTTGAAGTTGTTTCTTCATTGTTAGCTTGCTATGTGTGCTAGTGTAAACACTTAGGGTTTCCTTCATAGAATTGTATTTTGCTTAGGTGAATAGGTTTGAGGAATTTTCAAAGGGTTGAGAAGCGAGTCATCGGTTGTATTCAAAGGGAAACACAAAGTCTATAAAGGATTTGATTAGAAATCCTTGGTGTGGAGCCAAGGTAGTGGAGTCAGCGGTTGGCTGAACCACTATAATTACCTGTCTTTGTGTTTCTTGCTTGTTTGTGCTTATTATCTAATTATTTCTTGTCAAGCATTGTAATTTGGTTGCATTAGAAATTGAACTTGAAAGAAATAGAATAGAAGTGAAAATTCACCCAACGCTATTCAACCCCCCCCCCCCCCCCCCCCCTCCCCCCCATTGTAGTGTGGGTATTAGTTCAACTGATGGGAGAAACACCTACCACTGATAGAGTTTACATACAATAATAGCTATGAGAGTAGTATCGGTATGGCCCCTTTCGAGGCCCTGTATGGGCAGAGAGTCTCTCATGGTGGGTCCTGACCTGGTTGAGGAGGTGGTTGAAAAGGTGAAACAGATAAAAGAAAGGTTGCTAGCAGCTCAGAGTCGCCAAAAAATATATGCGGATAAGAAGGCCATAGAGGTGGAGTTCGCTGAGGGCGACATGGTATTTTTGAAGGTATCTTCCATGAAAGGGGTCGTGTGGTTTGGGAAGAGGGGAAAATTAAGCCCTATGTTCATCAGGGCTTTTCCTATTCTCAAACGGAGAGGCGCTGTGGCTTATGAGCTGGCTTTGCCCCCTAGTATGGACCGAGTTCATCCAGTCTTTCATGTGTCCATGCTCAAGTGATACGTCAGAGATGAGTCCTACATAATTGAGCCTACTGCGGTTGAGATGGATTTGGCAGTATCGTATAAGGAGAGGCCGATAGAAGTGCTTGACCGTCAGATCAGGAAGATGAGGTATAAGGAAATTCCCTTACTGAAGGTTAGGTGGGAGCACCACACCGGGAAAAAAGCTACTTGGGAGGTGGAGTAGGACATGAGAGAACGCTACCCCTCTTTGTTTGAAGATCTGGTAAGTCTTTATAATTCAAAAAAAAAAATCAAGGATGAATTTTCTTTAAGGGGGGAAGCTTGTAATACTCGAGGTTTCTTAATATAAAATTTATTTGGTGCAGCGCACCGGATCAGGAGAAAGTCGGGTCGAATCACAAAATCACCGCGAGTAGAAGGTATAATTTAAATTTTATAAATTAATGCTAAGTGTTCTCTTTCCTTCATGATCATGAGTGGTTTGAAATCGTGTTTGCGGGTCGAGTCGGGGCTCGAATCGGGTTTGGATTGAGTCAAGTAGGGGCTTAAGTGAGGAAGTTTAGTCAAAAAATATATATATATAAAATATAAAACCCATTACCTCAGCCAACGTACGGCACAAGAAGGTGAGCCGCACGCAGGCCAAGGTGAAGGGAGAGAAGGGGATTCTTAGTGGTAACACGAGAAGTTGTTGTCATCACTAGAGATTAGAGTCATCGTCGCCTAGATCATCTTCCTCTTTGATCAATGTGAGTGGTCGAACCTAGTTTTGTAGGGTGGCGTGTGGGCGACCCTTAGAGGTGTTGGAATCGTGGTTTTCTCGAGATTTATTATTTCCTTATGCGATTTCTATCATGCGATGAATGTTTTCGCATTGTTTTCTTGATTTTAGGGACTGGCCAATTGAGGGAAAAAGGGGAAAGGTCATGCCGAAATTTTCCCCAACTCTCTCGAGTGGTTTAAACCCCTTGGATCGATTCCTTTTCAGGTGTAGATAACTTGTGCAATTAAATGTTGCGATTTCCTAGTCGAATTTTCCTTTCTCCCCCCTTCAAGAAGGCTTGGCCGAACATGTTACCCTTGTTTAGGGTTCGTCCGAGTGGAGAGGAGGGTGGGTTCGATCAAATATGTTGATTACTTCTTTTATGGACTATGTTCGTCGATTGAAATTGTAGATTAAGCGATTGATGGGTCGATTGTTGATATTAGTACATAAATTTTAAAATTGTAGAAGGAAATCTTCTTGAATGTGCACATATGGCAAAAATTATGTATGGTATATGATTCGTGAAAATTCCTTCATCGAATGACTAATGCTAGTACTGAAATTACCATGCAAGATCAAATATTACCTTGCTGGAATTTATTGATTAAATGCAGAATTTAATTACTTTATTGTTGAAATCATGCGATTATTTATGGTAGTAGCTGCAGAATAATTTCCTTATAATTTATGTGCTGTGACATATTTGTATTCAGATATTTCTTCGCTTATGACATGTCATTTACACTTAAGGAATGTGGTGAACGATGCTAGATGATTATCAGGAAATTATACGGTGTTTAATTTGTCGAGAAAACATGAATGTGCACAAGCTAGGTTTCACATCTAGAGAACAATCAGCGGGCACTAGTGTGCAACTGGTAGGGCCCGGACTGAGGGGGCCGGATATGGGTCAATGCCCGAGCTTAAATAAGGAAACTATATAACACTCTGCTTATGTATTGTGATTGAGATGGTCGGGCTAAGGAACAATGATAGTCGAAAACGGCTAATATTCGACTTAGCTGGTGATTAGGGTCTTGAGATTACACCAGCGGGCCACGCTAGCTGTTAGACCCGAGTGACGGAGGATCTTGAGATTTTGTCAGTGGGCCACGCTGATGGTACACCCAACTTGGGTGGACTAACTATTCCTAACCCGGTGGGTTTCTAGTTGACCATCCTAGTTGACGGGCCCGTTGATTGAATTGCTATATGCGAATCTCCTTGTGTGACACATTTGGTATGTATTGGTTGATCTCATTTGGTTATAGGATGTTTGGCCGAGCGAGTGTTACTGCTTAGTATGAAGGCTTGTCATGGCTGTGAGTTACCCCTCGGGATGGAGCCTTATGGCAGGATGGTAGCCGCAGGGTAAGGCTTAGGTTGTCCAAGACTATGATTTACCAAGGTGCGACTTATTGGCCAGCTGTGTAGAAAATCAAAAATTTATTATGCATCTTATTGTTTCTAGATTGCACTTGTACTGGGATTTAAGTGAAGATCCAAAAGAACTGCTCACTGAGTTCCTCGTGAACTCACGGTTTATTATTTTTGTTTTACAGAGCCTAACCAGTGAGGTACAGCTTGATGGCATGGTGCGGCTAGAGGGCAGGTGGTGACGCAGATCTCGTAAAATATTGAGTTGACTTTGTAAAATATTTTAGATGCACTGAGTTGACTTTGTAAAATATTGAGTTGTCGTTTTAAAAACTTTTAAATGTTTCTTTAAAACTTTGAGTGATTATTTTAACTCGAATTTGTTAAACCTATTTTTAAACATCTAATGAAGTTTGGTGTTGGTTCTAATTTTGCTTATGACTTTATCTGTTATTTCAGTTGTATTTTCTTCATGTTTTGATGGTTAGTGCATGTGGTAGGCTTCAGGGTACCGACGCATATCCTGATCGGTCACGTGACCCTGAGTTGGGGCGTGACAGTTATAAATACCCCTCTTAACTCCTCATCAAACACTCACCCACTATTACATTGAGCATTAAGAGCAAGTTTGCAAGCCTTCTAGAGTTGATCTTCATGCCCTAGCTTTGCCAATTCTTCATCCTGTTGAAGCGTTCCTCGCAACTCAACTCCGGCGTCGATTTTCATCATCTAACTTGAGGAGTTGAAGGCTTGGAGGCAAAGAAGGGAGCACACAAGTTTGGTTTACAATATTGTTCCATTAATCATGTTTTCTCTCGTTGTTCTTTGTATTTCTCATTCTAGCATGTAAGGTGTGCTAGGTAAACATCTTAGGTTACTTTGTAGAATTGTGTTTTGCCTAGAATAATAGGTGTTGAGGCTTTCTCAAAGGGTTGAGAAGTGAATCATCATTGTATTCTTAGGGAAACAGTTTGTGTATAAAGGATTCGAGTTAGAAATTCTTGGTGTGGAGCCAAGGTAGTGGAGTAGGCGGTTTGACCGAACCACTAAGCTCTTGTGTTTGTATTGCTTGTTCTTACTTATTTTTAATTGCTTCTAAATACTTGTCAAGCATCCATTTCATAAGAACTCTAGTTTGATTGTTGAAAGGGTTAAAATTGAAAAGTGTTAATTGAATTTAGTTTTAGCTACACATTATTCAACTCATCTTCTAGTGTGGATATTTCAACAACAATATATCTTTAGTTGAAGATAATTAAAGACTTTTTCAAATACCTTTAGTTTAAGTGATAAAATGAAGAGAAACATATTTAGAAATAGAGAAAAGATTCATTTTGAAAAAACAATTTTGAATATCTGAAAAAGTATATTATATATGAATCTGAACATTTTGAATCTGAAAAATTATATTATGAATCTAACAAAGTAAATTATTACCCTTTTTTTTTACTTAATTTAACCCGGTAGGAGACTCGTCCTTAACAGTTGACGCTATAAAGAAATAAAGTTCAAAAGTAAATCTGCTTAAAATACATTATCATAATAAAATATAGTGGAGTAATACATTATCATGTGATTAGAAACGTACATTGTTTTTCCTTGTGTGTGACTTAATGTGTGTTATTCTTCAGTGCAATTATTGGCAGATATTATTTGACCATAATTAATCAAGATGTTGAAGGTCCCATGAGATCCACCAACTAGTTCAATTCGTTGTACTGATCTATTTTTCTAATCATTCATTTTTCTTATCTAGAGGTATCCAAACTACCCCACCAATTCAATTGATCCTAGCTGTAAATTTTGTGGCCCAGACTACTTGAATATGAACTACCACAGGTGAATAAAATTATTGTTGAACCATCGATGATACATTAGCGATAGCCTGGGCGTAGGAACTTTATACGTAGGGGTGTCCCATCGACACCCCTAAATTTTCATAATCTATATTAATACATATTAAGTCAGTGTCGGTTAGATCCCCCTCCCCTTTAAACACATCAGGAATTTTCCTAAATTCGAATATGAATACTCGAAATTCCTCGAAATTGAATATGATCCCTGAAATCGAAACCAAATTTAAAAAATTCTCAATATACCATTGTACTGAATGTTTTAAATTTCAAGTAAAATTCTTGAAAGTTGTTATTTGATCGCAAAAATGCATCTAAAGTCTCAATAAAAAAATCATTTGAAATTTTTGTGATTTTTGAGAGATTTTAGGATACATTTTCATCATTAATTGGTGAACACTAGAAACTTTTGAAAGTGATCATTTGATCATGAAAATTTATCCTAAAATCTTTAAAAGATCCTAAAAACTTTAATTTATTGAATTAATTTTTTTGTGACTTTTTAGAGATTTTAGGATGTATTTATATGGTCAAATAGCCACTTTCAAGAGTTTCAGGAGTTTCATAAAAGTGATCATTTTGTCCATGAAAACATACTAAAATTTTCAAAAAAATCACAAAAACTATAAAATAGTCAGTTAATTTTTTTGTGTGATTTTTTAGAGATTTTAGAATGCATTTTTATGATCAAATGGTCACTACTCTTCAGTACAAGGGTATATTAGGGATTTTTTGAATTTGATTCTGGTTTTGAGAATTTCGGTGACTATATTCGATTGCGTAGAATTTTTGAGGGTTCATATTTGGACTTAGAGAAATTGATGTAAATACATTGCACCTCCTTCTATGAATAATTGCATCTCTTCCACAAAATTTTTGCCCACCATCCAATCTTTTGCTTCTAGCTACCTTCTATCCTCAGTAAGGTAACATATATAATAGTATGATACAAATAAGGTAACATATATAATAGTATGATACAAATAAGGAATTTAATCTAACCAATTTGCCAAACCATCTAAGTAACTAAACCGGCCTCCTTGGCCCTTACCAAAACTCTATGTTATTCGGCCATACCAGGCTCCTCCTCTCTACAAAACCAGGCCAAACCGGCCTCCATGAACCAACCCAATGGGTAAACCATCAAAACGCAGGTCCATCGACTTGGATGGCCACTAGTCTCAAGAACCCTCCGGGCTAGGGATAGCTAGTTCCCTCTTGCTCGGGTCTACCGTCAGCATGGCCCAACGATGAAATCTCAAGACCCTCCGCCACTCGGGTCTAACACTTAGCGGGCCCGCTAGTGCAATCTCAAGACCCTAATCGCCGCTGAGTCGTGTGGTAGCCGTGCGGCTAATAACACTCCTCAGTAGACTATCTCAATCACAATACACAAGCAAAGTGCTCTAAAATTTTCCTATTTGATCCTCGGGCCTTAACCCGTACCTGGCCTCCCCTTCACTCCGGGCCCCATCAGCCACACACCAGTGCATGTTGATTATTCCCTAGGTGTGACACCTAGCTCATCCACATCCAAGTTTTCTCGATAACTAAACACCCGGGGGTGTTATTACATTCATCTAGCATCCTTAGCCACATTCCATAAGAGTGAACTACATGTCATGAGCACAATATGTTCAAATACAAGTATATCACAGCATACGAATTATATTGGCTTTATTTTACAGCAATAGCATAAAACTCCAAGCGATAGCAATATTTAAAGCAACTAAATTATGCATTTATAGAGAAATTTCAGCAAGGTAATAATGTACTAGCATGGAAATCTCAAACAAGCATCAATAGTACGGTAAAGGGAAATTGATGAATCATATGGTACCTCATGAATTTCTCTACCATTTTGCAACCTTATAGCGTGATCTTTCGTAATGTTCAAATCACAATGATGACCATGAATGACTCGGGAAGTGTAAAGATCTACGTCCAAGTCATCGAACATGAAATCTAGCATAAAGAAATCGATTGATCTTTCCTCATCATCCTCTTCCTTACTCGGCCGGATCTTGAGCATGGAAATCCCTTGCTCGGCCGAGCCTTCTAGATTGGAAGGGCATGCTCTCGACTATCATTCCTACATAACGATGCAATAATCTATTCTTTAACTTCCAAGGTTCGGCCACCCGCCTCCCCTTTTTGACAAACCCGACCACTCACCTTGATCACAAGACGATGATGGATGGGATGAAGACGATCTCGATTCCTCTGACGATGACATAGATCCGGTGCCGGCTTAAGGGTTTCTCTTAAGCCTCGATCTTCATTTTGATAATAACAAACAAGTATTTAATCTATGTGTGAAGTTTTGAGTTCAGGATGAGGTTGCAATAAACATGCGAAGTTCGTTCAAACGAAACAAAAAGATAGACCGTCAAACAAACGTCAAGAAAGGCTCGGGATAATATGAAGTAGAAATCATGTAATATCCCCCTAGAATGATTTTATCCCAAGATAAATTGTAAAGTTATCCAAGTTAAAACTTGGTAACTAAACCCATGAAAAAGCATGTAATAAACTCAAAGTAAAAGTCAACCTCAGCCTGAGTTCAGTCAACCGGTCGGTCGATCGAACGAGGCAAAATTTTGGCAGTAGCCTATTCGGTCGACCGATGGTCGACCGAATGATGCCACAAAATGGCAGTAGCCATTCGGTCGACCGAAGTTGGTGAAGCATTGGCGGTAGGCTACGTTGGTCGATCGATAGAAGACAAAATTTGGCAGAAGGTTCATCGGTCGACCGATCGGTCGACCGATCGATCGATCGAATGGCAGATCACAAAGTCGCATCTCTGGCTTAACTGCATCGGTCGATCGGATTCGGGATGGATGAAGTTGCGACTCTTTCAGTCGACCAAACAGTGCTAAAAACACACAAAAGCCAGCGGTCGCTGGGCGGTCGAACGGCGGAAATGGCTAGTTTTCCTCCCGTTGAACTGTCTATTCGACTGAGGGGTTATAAATACCCCTCACCTACCTTCTTAAAAATTCCTTGTTGAATTAATTGAGCATTCAAGAAGTGATTAAAAGCCTTCGAAGTGATCGATTTGTTGCGCCCTAATCTTTCGTCAAAATCCTCTTCAAGCGCCTGCTTCCCTCAACTCTACTGCAACTCGAGTCTATCTTCCGGCAAGTTGAAGACGTGGAGGCATGGGAAAAGAGCTGTGGTTCCTCTCTCTATTCTTAAACTTCAACTTCCCGAAGAATCCCGAGCGTCGACGAGCGTCCTTGCCGATTTCTCTGATTTTTTTATTTTTCCTATCGGGGACGTCGTTCGCTAATCGATATGGAACTTGAAAATATTTCTCCATGAAATCATTAGTTCCATGTTTGTTATTATCAAAGCCGACATTAAAACCAAGGTTGAAAACCTTAGGCCAACAGCTGCGATGTCATAGAGAGGCAAGTTGGTATGTACTTGTAATAGCAAATAGATTTTTGTTATTTCCAATTCACTATAGTACTCATTGTTGGATTCTAGAGTGTGAAATCGTTAAGCTAATATCGTACTTATTGATAGTCGATGGGGCATTTGTCCGGCGAGTGCCTCGCAGATTAGATGACAAGCTTTGTCACTGAATTGTGTAAACAAATCTTTGTGTATACATGTGATTTTTGTTTTGGTTCTTAGTTTGCTACTTGAAAGTAGTAGCAATAGAATTTGCAACTTCCCGTGCAACTATCCATTAACAGAAGTTCCTAAAGAGATTTTACTGTCAATTGGTATCATAGCGGTTGGGCTTGTTGGCTTAAGGGTTTCTCTTAAGCCTCGATCATTATTTTGATGATAACAAACAAGGATTTAATCTATGTGTGAAGTTTTGAGTTCAGGTTGAGATTGCGATAAGCATGCGAAGTTCGTTCAAACCAAACGAAAGAAAAGACCGTCGAAGAAACGAAAGAAGAAAACGTCAAGGAAAGGCTCGGGTTTAGATCAAGTAGAAATCATGTAATACACTATTAGGATGATCTCATCCCAGGCCAAATTGTAAAGTTATCCAAGTTGAAACTTGGTAACTTAACCCATAAAAAAGCATGTAAAAAATTCAAAGTAAAAATCATCCTCAGCCTGAGTTTGGTCGAACAAGCGAGAATTTTGGCAATAGCCTATTCGGTCAACCAGTCGGTCGATCGAGTGATGCCAACAAATGGCAGTAGCCATTCGGTTGACCTGTTGATCTATTGAAGTTGGTGAAGTATTGGCAAAAGGCTACGTCGGTCGATCGACCGAAGACAAAAGTTGGCGTAAGTTTCATCTATCGACCGGACGACAGATCACAAAGTCGCGTCTCTGGCTTAACTACATCGGTCGACTGGATTCAGGATGGACAAAGCTATGACTCCTTCGGTCGATCGAACAGTGGTAAAAACACATAGAAAGGGTAGCGATCGATCGATCAGTTGACCGACGATCGACTGAACGACTTTAACGGCTAGTTTTCTACCTGTAGAATCGTCGTTCAGCTGAGGGGTTATAAATACCCCACACCTTCCTTCTTAAAAACTTCTTAGAAAATTAATTGAGCATTCAAGAAGTTATTAAAAGCCTTCAAAGTGATCAATTTGTTGCGCCCTAATCTTCCGTCAAAATCCTCTTCAAGCGCCTGATTCCCTCAACTCTGCTGCAACTCGAGTCTATCTTCTGGCAAGTTGAAGGCGTGAAGGCTTGGGAAAAGAGTTGTGGTTCCTCTCTCTATTCTTAAGCTCTTTTGCAATGTATTTGAGTTTTATTTCAGACTTGTTTTCAATCTGTAATAGCTGCTAGGTGTGCTAGAGAAACACTTAGGGGAAACTTTGTAGAGTTGTGTTTTGCCTAGGTGAATAGGTTTGAGGGGTTCTCAAAGAGGTGAGAAGAGTGTCCTCAACTGTATTCAAAGAGAAACACAAATTCTATAAAGTAGTTATTAGAAATCCATGGTGATGAGCCAAGGTAGTGGAGTAGGCAGTTGGACGAACCACTATAATTACTCTTGTCTGCATTGCTTTCTTACTTGCCTATTATTGTTCTTAATATTTGATCACATCCATTGTTAAGAAACACCCGCACTTAATTGAAGTTAAATTTGAGTAAAAATAAAAAAATGATTAAACAGAAAAGGGGACAGACACTATTCAACCCCCTTCTAGTGTCAGATTTCATACAACAATTGGTATCAGAGCAAGGTCGTAGGTCAAGATTTAACCATCTTCCCTACAAATTAAGATGTCTAGTGAAATACAATTAGCTCAAGGGTCCTCTACTCACACTCCACCACTATTAGATGGAAACAACTATGCCTACTGGAAGATCCGCATGAATGGCTTCCTACAATCTCTAGGCATGGATGTATGGAGGATGATTTTAGTAGAGTATAAACAACCCAATAAGGATATGGATCAATGGGATGAAGAAGAGATTAGACTCTTCAATGCAAATGCAAAGGCCGTCAATGCATTATATTGCGGCCTATCAATTAATGAATTCAATAGAATTTCTACCTGTAAGTGCGCATATGAATTATGGAAGGTCCTAAAGACCACACATGAAGGGACTTCACAAGTAAAGGAATCCAAAATAAATCTACTCATGCATGACTATGAAATGATTAAAATGTTATCACATGAATCCATTGATGTCATGCATGCTAGATTTCAAAATATTACAAATGGCTTAGCTAACCTTGGCGAGAAGTAAGGGAAGAGGAGAAGGTAAGGAAGCTCCTCCGTTCCCTTCCAAAATCTTGGGAGCCCAAGGTTACAACAATCATGGAAGCTAAGGACTTGAGTACCTTGAAGATCATCAAGCTCATTGGGTCTCTCATAACACATGAGACCCACATGAAGCAATATCAGGAGGAAGATGCCCCCAAAGGCAAGACCATTGCCTTAAAAGCATCACATCGAGCAGAAGAGTCGTCATCATCCGAGGAAGAGACGGATGATTTTGAAGAAATGGCGATGCTAGCAAGAAGATTTATGAGTTTCATGAGGAGAGGCATGAGGAAGGGAAGAGGAGGCTACACATGCTACCATTGCAACAAGACCGGGCATCTAAGGAGGGATTGCCCACTTCTCAAGATAGCTTCCACCTCCAACCCTCACAAAAAGGAAAAATACAAGAAGAAAAAGAAGGCAACGCTGGCTACATGGGATGAAAGCGAGGCTTCATCAAGCGAAGACGACGCAAAGAGTGAAAAGGCAAATCTTTGCTTGATGGCAAATGATGATGAGGTAAGATTTACTTTCAGTGAAGTTTCTTTTACTCAAGAAGAGCTAGAAAGTGAATTTGAATAAATGCATGATGAATTTAATGCTATTAGGAGAAAATTTAGAGACCTTAAAAAGGACAATAAATCTTTAGAGATTGAGAATGATAGCTTATTACTCACATGCAATGCCTTAAGAAAAGAAGTAGACACATTTAAGGAGGAGACACACACCCTAGAGAAAGCTAAGAAGGACTTAGAAAATGACAACAAAAAACTAAAACATGAAAACAAGTATTTTAGTGATCAAGTAGAGCACTTGAATAATAGCATGCTAACATTAAATAGGGAACTTTGCATGCTCAATGAAAAGATGACAACCATACAAAATGCCATGCCTAAGGTTGTCCATAAAAAGAAATCATCACACTCCCATGCTTACACACACACTAGAAGAAAATTTAATGGAAATTATTTTTTTTGTGGCATATTTGGCCATATGGCCAAGGATTGTGCTTTGAGGAGAACCCACATGCAAGATTTACTTGGGTTCCCAAAATGACTAACACCCAAGGACCCAAGAAAATTTGGGTACCTAAAATAGTTCCTTCTCCTTTTGTAGATGGAGAAGCATCCTCGAGCAAGTAGAAGCACTTGGATATTGTATAGTGGTTGTTCAAAGCACATGACGGGTGTCATCAACTTATTTGCAACCCTATCAAGCAAAGATGGTGGACATGTCACATTTGGAGACAATGCCAAAGGTAAGATTGTTGGCATTGGTGACATAGGTATACTCCCTTACCCATGCATTAAGAATGTCTTATTAGTTGAAGGGTTAAAACATAACTTGATTAGCATATCACAATTATGTGACAATGGATACATAATTATTTTTGAAGCATCTAAATGTATCATTAGAAGTGCACCATCAAATGATATCATGTTTATTGGAAATAGGCAAGAAAGTGTCTACACCTTAGAATTAAATGTCTTGCCAAATCCCCATGTTAGATGCTTAGTTGCCATGGAGAATGACTCTTGGTTGTGGCATAGAAGGCTAGGACATGCTAGCATGAGCCTCATCCAAGAAATATCTAGGAAAGAATTAGTTAAAGGCTTACCCAAGATAAAATTCGAAAAAGACAAACTTTGTGATGCATGTCAACTAGGTAAGCAAGTCAAATCTTCATTTCATAGCATTAATCAAGTTAGTACATCTAGAATTCTTGAGGTTGTGCACATGGATCTCTTTGGTCCATGTGATGTAGCTAGTCTAGGTGGAAAGCTATATTGTTATGTATTAGTTGATGATTTTTCTAGATTTACATGGGTTTTCTTTTTGGCCAAGAAAAATGAAACCTTTGACTTTTTCAAAAAGTTTACAAAGAAAGTTACAAATGAAAAAGGAGTTTCAATTTTAAAAATTAAAAGTGATAATGGAGGGGAGTTTAAAAATAAATTTTTTCGAGTTTTGTGATGATTTGGGTATTGAACATACATTTTCTTCCCCTAGGACCCCTCAACAAAATTGGGTGGTTGAGAGGAACAATAGAACCTTACAAGAGATGGCTTGGACCATGCCAGAATGATAAATACCACCTCTTATTTGACTTTTTCCATATTTGGAAATATGAAAGAGATAAAAATCAAAAATGCAAAGGTCGTCTTATTCAAAACCCCAATTCTATGCAAAAATAATTTGCCTAAGTATTTTTGGTCCGAAGCCATAAATACCTCTTGCTATGTCCTTAATCGAGTTTTATTAAGACCTAAAATTAAAAAAACACCTTTTGAGCTTTGGAATGGTAAAATCCCAAATATGGGATATTTTCATGTTTTTGGATGAAAATGTTTTATATTAAATACTAAGGATAATTTAGAAAAATTTGATTCTAAATCCGATGAAGGGATTTTCCTAGGTTACTCCATTAAGGCATATAGAGTTTACAATCGTAGAACCATGATAGTTGAAGAATCTATGCATGTCACGTTTAATGAAACTAATGATTCTTCTAGAAATGTGAAGATTGTGAATGTAGGTGAGAAACTTGAGGATCTCACACTTCATGACAAAGAGGTAGAGGATGAAGATAATGAGGAAACTCAACATGAAGATCCACCATCCTCGAATCTACCTCAAGTTGAAGAAGAAGAAGAAGAAGCTCTACTGCCTCTCCCTAAAGGATATCGGTTGGTGAGGGATCATCCAATAGATCAAGTCATTGGAGAACCTTCAACGGGAGTGGTAACGCGCTCTAAACTCAGGAATGTTTGTCAATATGTAGCTTTTGTCTCTCAAATAGAGCCTAAGAACATTAAGGAAGCAATAGAAGATGAGTTTTGGGAACTAGCTATGCAAGAAGAACACAACAAATTTGCTAGAAATGATGTATGTGACTTAGTACCTAGACCTAGTGAACAAACTATAATTGGAAGTAAATGGGTATTTAGAAATAAGCTAGATGAAGAAGGATTAGTTATTAGAAACAAAGCTAGGTTAGTGGCACAAGGGTACAATCAACAAGAAGGGATAGATTATAATGAAACTTATGCTCTCGTAGCTAGATTAGAAGCAATTAGAATGATTTTGGCACATGCTAGCATTAAGGGTTTTAAACTTTTTCAAATGGATGTAAAAAGTGCATTTTTAAATGGTTTCATTAATGAAGAAGTCTATGTTAAACAACCCCCGGATTTGAAACTTTTGAGTTTCCAAACCATGTTTTCAAACTTAAAAAGGCATTATATGGTTCAAAACAAGCCCCTAGGGCTTGGTATGAAAGGCTTTCAATTTTTTTAATTGAACAAGGTTTTAATGTTGGAAAAGCCGATGTTTCACTTTTTATTAAGCATCATGAAAATGATATGTTACTAGTTCAAATTTATGTTGATGACTTAAATTTTGGTGCTACAAATGAAATTCCTTGTAAGTGGTTTGCTAAATGTATGCAAGATGAGTTTGAGATGAGCATGATGGGAGAGCTCTCCTTCATGCTTGGTCTCCAAATCAAGCAAACCAACAAAGGAATCTTCATCAATCAAGCCAAGTACACAAACAAGCTCATCAAAAGGTTTGGGTTGAATGAAGCCAAGATAGCTTTTGCACCTTTGAGATATCGAGGTATGATTGGTAGTCTTCTTTACTTAACCGCAAGTAGACCCGATATCGTGTTTAGTGTTAGTTTATGTGCTAGGTTTCAATCTTGCCCTAGAATGTCTCATTTAAGTGCGGTAAAATACATATTGAGATATTTAAAGGGCACGGTTGACTTAGGACTATGGTATCCATGTCATACATCATTTGATTTAATCGATTTTTTGGACGCTGATTTTGCCGGATGTAAAGTAGATAGAAAAAGCACTAGTGGGTGCTATCAATTCTTAGGAGCGAGTCTTGTTTCTTGGTTCTCAAAGAAACAAAACTTAGTTGCACTTTCATCTACTGAAGCGGAATACATCGCTGCGGCTAGTTGTTCTGCACAAGTCCTTTGGATGAAACAAACTCTTTTAGACTATGGACTTAAGTATTCTTGCATACCTATTCATTGTGATAATACTAGTGCAATAAATTTAACAAAGAATCCTATTTTACACTCTAGAACTAAGCATATTGACTTAAGGCACCATTTTCTTAGTGATAATGTGACTAAGGGAAATATATCGGTAGAATTTGTATCCACCGACAAACAACTTGCCGATATATTTACAAAACCCTTGGTTGAAGAAAGTTTTACAAATTTAAGAATGCAATTAGGAATTTGTGCTTTTCCTAGTAATTAAAATGTTTTTCTTCAAAATATAATGGTTTTCAAAACTTGCATTCTATAAAGTATCATTACACTTATGTATTGCTCTGTAGTGGGGCTTTGCGACTTATTGATGTTTGCCTTCTATAGGCTTACATTAATAGGAAGGACTATAGTGGTAGATGATACTTGGTTTTATGGCTTTCTTGGTTTTTATGATGAAACTCATTAATTGTACCTTAATTCTTACCCTTTTTGATTGATGTCAAAAGGGGGAGAAAAAGTAGGGTCACACTTGGTTTTTACGACGCATATAGTTAGGGGGAGTTACAAAAATGATATGCACATTGATAGGGGGAGCCTAGGTGAGTTATAAGTTTTTAAATGCATATGTTGAGTTCATGCGTTAACTCATGAATGCCTTAACTCAAACTCACAAAAAAATATGCATATGTTTCTTAAAATTTCATATTATGTTTGTCAACATAGAAAAGGGGGAGATTGTTGGCTTAAGGGTTTCTCTTAAGCCTCGATCTTTATTTTGTTGATAACAAACAAGGATTTAATCTTTGTGTAAAGTTTTGAGTTCAGGTTGAGGTTGCACTAAGCATGCGAAGTTCGTTCAAACGAAACGAAAGAAAAGACCGTCGAAGAAACGAAAGAAGAAAATGTCAAAGAAAGGCTCGGGTTTAGATCATTGCTAGCTAAACCGATAAAAAAGCATGTAAAAAATTCAAAGTAAAAATTAGCCTCAGCCTGAGTTTGGTCGACCGATCGGTCGATCGAACAAGGCAGAATTTTGGCAGCAGCCTATTCGATCGATCGGTTGGTCGATCGAATGATGCCAAAAAATGGCAGTAGCCATTCGGTCGACCTGTCGGTCGACCGAAGTTGGTCAAGCATTGGCGAAAGGCTACGTCGGTCGACCGACTGAAGACAAAAGTTGGCAGAAGGTTCATCGGTCGACCAATCGGTCGACCGGATAATAGATCACAAAGTCGCGTCTCTAGCTTAACTGCTTCGATCGACTGATCGGTCAACCAGATTTCGAATGGATGAAGCTGCGACTCCTTCGTTCGACCGAACAGTGCTAAAAACACACATAAATGTTAGCGGTCAATCGGTCGGTCGACCGACTTATCGATTGAACGACTGTAACGGCTAGTTATCTACCCGTTGAATCACCGTTCAGCAGAGGGGTTATAAATACCCCTCACCTACCTTCTTAAAAACTTCTTAGAAAATTAATTGAGCATTCAAGCTGTGATTAAAAGTCTTCAAAGTGATCGATTTGCTACGCCCTAATCTTCCGTCAAAATCCTCTTCAAGCGCCTGCTTCCCTCAACTCTGCTGCAACTCGAGTCTATCTTTTGGCAAGTTGAAGGTGTGAAGGCTTGGGAAAAGAGTTGTGGTTCCTGTTTCTATTCTTAAGCTCTTTTGCATTGTATTTGAAGTTTTATTTCAGATTTGTTTTCAATCTATAATAGCTGCTAGGTGTGCTAGAGAAACACTTAGGGGAAACTTTGTAGAGTTGTGTTTTGCCTAGGTGAATAGGTTTGAGGGGTTCTCAAAGAGGTGAGAAGAGTGTCCTCAATTGTATCCAAATGGAAACACAAGTTCTATAAAGTAGTGGTTAGAAATCCTTGGTGAGGAGCCAAGGTAGTGGAATAGGCAGTTGGTCGAACCACTATAATTACTCTTGTCTGCATTGCTTTCTTACTTGCCTATTATTGTTCTTAATATTTGATCACATCCATTGTTAAGAAAAACCTGCACTTAATTGAAGTTAAATTTGAGTAAAAAGAAAAAATTGATTAAAGGGGACAGACACTATTCAACCCCCCCCCCCTTCTAGTGTCGAATTTCATACAACAGTGCTAACCTTTACATGCACAGATCCTTGGAGTCTCTATTTTCTTTCAGGCTCAAGATGTAAGGAGTGCCAATGGGAAATTCTGTCAATGTTCCACCATAGCTCATCGGAACAAACTATGCTTATTGGAAGGCTCGAATGAGAGCTTTCATCAAGTCTTTGGATGATTATTGTTGGGACACTATTGAGACTGACTACACTCCACCCACAACTACTGATGGGACTGAACGCAAACCTAAAAGCTAGTATGCTGAAGCAAAAATTATTGCAGCAAACTATGACAATAAGACTCTTATTGCTATCTTCAGTGGAGTTGATCCTTCTCAATTTAAACTAATTTCGGCTTTTATTTTGGGAAAGCAGACCTAGGAATCTTTAGAAACTAATCATGAAGGATCCCTAATGCTTCAAAAGTCTAAAGTTGAAATACTCAACACCATATTAGAGAATCTAAAGATGGGAGAAAATGAAAGTATTCAAGACTTCCATGGGCGTGTCAAAGATCTTATGACCAATGCAACTAATCTTGGAGAATCATTTTCAGAAGAAAAAGTGCTAAGAAAAGTTCTTAGATCTATACCTTCAAAATTTGATATGAAAGTTGTAGCTATTTGTGAAGTTCATGACCCGTCAACCATAACTCTTACCACCTTGATGGGCAAACTTGAAACCTATGAGTTGGAACTGTCTGAAAAATTCTCTAACAAAAAAAAGAAGAAAAACCTTGCTTTCAGTGCCACTGTAGATGAAGTTAAGTCAGAAAATTGTTTAGATGATGAGATGGATGCAGCTTTTGAATTAATGTCAAAGAATTTTAAGAGGCTTTTGAAGACAATAAACAAGCAGTTCCAACCTTAGTTCCAATCACAGTTCCAACCGACTGGGTTTAATGGTTCAAAATCAAAATACATAGTGGGGGAAAGCAAAAGAGTGTTGGCCTAAGGTTTTCAACCTTGGTCTTAATCTCGGTTTTGATGATAACAAACATGGAACTAATGATTTCATGGAGAATTATTTTCAGGTTCTATATCAGTTAGTGCACGACGTCCACGATTGAAAATATCGGAAAAATTAGAAAATTGGAAGGACGTTGGTCGATGCGCTCGGATTCGTCGGGAAGATAGAGTCTAGGTTCAGGGTGTCTTGATAAATTGTAAAACCTCATGATGATGCAAAGAAATCCAAAAACCAATCTCGAACCCCAAAACATGAAAAACCGGAAAATCAAAAAATGGCCCTGCAATTCACTAAGCCTAGGGAGCTCCTTGGAGGGCTATATAACCTAGATATTTTTCTTGGCACCAAAAATGCCGGTAATTGTTCCTTAGGTAAAAACTAGATAACAAGATATTTTAAAGAATTTTTTGGGAGCCTTTAGCCTACCCATATTTGACCTGAAAGATTATAAAATTTTTGGTTTTCAAAAATTTGTACTAGACCCCAAAAGTTAGATTTTGATTGTTAAGGATTTTAATTTTTTAAATATTTTTATTGAATCCAAATAGGGGATAATCCTTATATAATATTTTATTGAATCCAAATGGGGGAAAATATTATATAAGTAGACTTAGCAAAGATGAAACCCAGAAATCAGCCCTGCCCAAAAATATACATAAGAATTCAGCCATGCCCAGATTCGATCAATCAACTGGTTGACCAGTTGAAGAAGAAATCAGGCAGAAGGCATTTCAGTAGTTGCTCGCTCGGGCAGAAGAAGAAACTAATGCCCAGAATGGGCTGAATGCCTTCAATCGCTCGGTAGTTGCTCGATCGGTCGACCAATGATCGACCGGCAAGCGACCGACAGTCGGTAACGGGCAAAAAATTGCTCGTTAAGAAGAGGGGAGCTCTCTGTTCTCTTCATGGCTTATAAATAGGAAGCCATGTGAGCCTTCCTCCATAATGTTGATACTTCCAAGCCTCAAAGAGTGATCCTAAGCACGTCTACAATCTTCCATTGAGCCATCCTTGCAAAAAGCCCTAGTTTTGATCTCAACTGTTGATTTAGCCTTCATGCTTCATAGATTCATTTTCTCAAGGCATCCAGAGGACTAGGGAATTTCTTCTGGAGCTAAGTATTTGTTGTTTGATTTATTTCTCAAGGCATCCAAAGGACTAGGGAGTTTCTTCTGGAGCTAAGAATCTGAAAAATAGTCCAGCAACTTTGTAGCTTTCATAACAATGCAAGAAGAGTTACAATTGGAGTATATTTCTACATATTAACAAGTGGCAGACATTTTCACAAAGACTTTAGATGGAGGGAGATTTGAGCAGTCAAGATCTGCTCTGGGTTGCGTATTATGTGATATGCATATTTAAAAAAAAAGGAAAATGGTTTTTTATTTAATGAAGAAGGTGTAACCCCCTTTTGTTATTAATGCTTTCTCTCTCTCTCCAATAATTTTGCACATTCAGGAATCAAAGCATTAAACCCTCCAATGTTTAAAGTTGTAATTGCCCTCTTAACTGCCTCCCTCTTCTTACAAATGGAGCAGTCGAGGTATGACATCCACTCTCCCAAATTCTCCATCTAGGATTTTTGTTCCAGAGGGGGAGAATTTACTTGTTGAGGAGGAGAGTTGTGTAGATGTCATTTCCTCTTTTGATACTAAGGGAGATGAAGATCCAGTTGAAACTGCCTCTTTTGATGTTATCATTCCTGTTTCGACTCTAGTGGTCTCTGGTCCTATTCATATTGAAAATACTCCTATATCTGATGATGTTCATGACTCAATTCCAGTGAAGATTGGTCCTTCTTTAGCTTCTACAAGTTCTATTCTCGAGGACCAACATCAAGATCATACTCTTGTTCCAGAAATAATTTCAGAGGACTCAGTACCAAGTCCTTCTGCCAACACTGCACCAGTTACAACTATACAAGAACCAGTTGAAACTGTCAATCCTATCCTGAAGCAGATTCTATTCGTGTACCTAAGATTGATATTGGACTTCCTACTCTTTCTGTCACAACTGTACCTATTAGGGAAGCAATGCAGCAGACTTCTGAGATTATTGTTGAAATGAAGAAGGTAGACACTCCTACTGAGTCTCATCCTGGTTCCAGCTCCACCAAGAAACCTTTTGCAGTTACAACTGTCAGTGAACTAAGTATTCTTGAGGAGATAATCAATGCCAAGGAATCTACCTCCAAGTTACAACTGTAGATTATTTCTCTAGAACAAAAGGTTCTTGATCACTTTTCCTCATCTTCTGCTCCTATAGGTCATATATCTACTTCTTCTTATGATCCTTCCAGTTCTTCCAGCTCAGATTGATATTGGTACTTTTCTCCTTTGGCTTATATTGCGAAAAAGGGGGAGAAAGATTTGATACTCTATGTAGAAGCAACCTTATTTGTCTTGTCTAGTCTTTGGTTGCAACTGTATTCTAGTGGTGACTGGTGGTGACTTTAACCTATTTATTTGTCTGGATTGAGTACTGATATTGTGATGACTGTGAGGCTATTGGTATTTTATTTGTGGTTTGAATATTGTCCTTTTATTTGATAGTTAATATGCTATAGTTAGTTTTGCTGGGTTGTTTTGATAGGTTGAGTTTTGCCAAATAAGACAAAGGGGAAGATTGTTGGTGTTTGGCCTTTGTTGTGTTGGCTATATTTGGCAAAAGGAATATCAGTTAAGTTCTTAGTTGTAAACACAATTACAACTACTCTGGTTGCTAAGCCGTTTATGCTGAAGCATATGATACTGTGTGTTATGTCTTAGTTACAACTCTTCTTGCTTGACGAATTACTTGAATGTTGTGATTGGGATATACTCTGGATATTCTCTTCACAGCTTATGTTTTTCCAAATAAGCCAAAGGGGGAGATTGTTCGTATTTGGCTTATGTTGTGTTGGTTATATTTGGCAAAAAAATTCCCAGTTTGTTCCCAATTGAAATGACAGTTACAACTACTTTTTCCTATGAGGAGTTTTTGCCTAAGTTACTCAGTTGTAAGCCAGTTATAACTGCTCTTGTAACTGTGGACATCAGGATGAGGGTTTGCTGCTGATGATGGCTTTTAGCTTGTTGTAATTACTGATGCTTACATAAAATATCTCTATGATATTTATTCATCTTTAATTACTTTTGAGTGCTTGATCAATTATGGAAGAAATGAAGTGGTATTCATTGATGGGCTAGCAGTTATCTTGAAGCATTTATGACCAAAATCAATTATGGAAGAAATGAAATGCTTTTCATTAAAGGGCTAGCAGTTTTTTGAAGCTTATATGGTCGAAGTATTTATGATGCACTACGGCTGTCTTTTGAGTTTGAAGCTACTAAAGTTAAGATCTTTTGTTAAGTGGCATTTATCGAAATTGGTTGGCTTTCTCTATTTAACAGAGTCAGTTGCAACTACTCTTGGTGTCGTGGAGATTATGCTGTTGTTACTCAGCTGTTAGTAAGTTACAACTACTTTTGTTGCTTTGGAAATTGTTAGTTAGTTATAACTGCTCTTGTTGCTCTAGAAATTGGTAGTCAGTTTTAACTTCTGTTGTTGCTCTGGAAATTGTTAGTCGTTAGTCAGTTATAACTGCTTTGGAGACTATAACTGCTCTAGAGACTGCTCAATTGTTAGTCAGTTTCAACTGCTCTTGCTGCTGTGAAGTTTATGCTGCTAGGATATTTATGTCGCTGCGATGTTGCTGAGATTATGGATAATATATATATAATATATTCTGATGATATATATTATATATATGTATTTATGGTAGAGTTAATGTTGCTTGATCATTTATGGTGACTTTTGGACTTGGACATTTATGATGCTTAATGGAGATATGGTCATCATAAAGATAATGGGGTGAACATTTCTATGGAATAATGGCAAACCTTTGAGATGATAGGCTATTGAATTATGATGGGGTTATGGTCATAACAAACTACTTTATGGCTTGGTCATTCATTTGGTGGAGTCATTAGTCATCATGGAGTTAGGAGTTTCCTTGAGTTTCTGTTGTGGAGTATTGGCTGTCTTTTGGGTCGCCTACTTTCTTTATGTCACACCCCAAATCCGGTATGGCAGGCCAGGGTACACCATGTACCCTGAAGCCTAACCCAACCCAAACCACATGAACACATTAACCAAACCCGAACGTTTTATAACATCTCAAGGATTTTAAAAAGAAATATTTTTTTCAAGAAAACCCTAAATCACCAACTCAATAATTAGCAATTGTTCAAATCGGTTTTCAAAAGATTAATTACTATCAAGACACCTCAAGTAATAAAAAATGCGGAAATAAATAACCGAGTCGACATGACTCAACAACTCAAGAAAAAAGAAAAATGACACGGTATCCCCCTCGACCACAACATGTCACGAGACCCGCTGCCCTGCCACCACCAACCGCACTACTTCACCCAAGTGCCTCTCTGATCTAGCTCAAGTACTGCAAAAACAACAAATATGAGGGGTAAGTCCAACTAGGATATAGTGAATAGGTCAGTCCTCAATTTCCACCAAATCATCATCATCATGCGTAATCAAAGCATATAAAAAAGTATAAGAACATCAAGCATACATTTTATTTGAGCATTTATTGTAGCAGCGCAATCATCCTCGTCAAAATATAACAACCTATAAGAAAATGCCACAACATATAATATGCTCAATGCAACCATCCACATGCTCAACCGGACCAATCGATCCTCAACGCCACATAGGGCAGGTAGTCAGTGCGGCCTCCGATCTACCACCCAGCCAATGTCATCTCTTTGGGATATGCTCTCCCCTCGCTGACACAGCTCCTCCGATCTGTCTCTTTGGAGCATACGTTCCCCTCACCAGCCGGACTTCCAAAATAAGGTCAACACTGTCTCTTTGGGACATACCCTCCCCTCACCAGCAAGACATCCGGGAAATGCAACAATCACACCACAACATCACACACGCAGGTACATATATAAATGAGCATAAACAAGATGTTCACGATAGGTAAACAAAGGCATGTCTAGGGCATACCTTCACCTCTGCCTCCTCCCATCATCCACCACAATCACACACAATTATATAATAATGAAAATAACACTAAAACCATAACATCACAGCATGCACAATAAGTATGGAACTATAGCATAGTACGTTCAAAAGCGTAGGATAAGAGCATGGAAGCAAGTATAGTAAACCCTAGGAATAGGGAATCACCCCTTAACGATCCTACACGATTTAATCCGCCATTAAGGACCCTAGCCGAATACCCTAGGACCGGCCTACCTCCCTCACCCGAGTGAACGAGTGTCCTAAGGGAAAGAAAGATTAAGCCCCCTTAGGTGTCCTTAGGGTCGGCCCTCCCAAAAGTTAAACTGGGGTCCTAATGTCTCTAAGTGTCCCTAGGTTTCCAAATGTCTAAGTGTAGGGTCCTACATTGATTCTACCCTTAGGAACAAGTTCAACATACCCTATAGTGTGTCTTCTAGGTGTGAGAAATAGATTGAACCCCTAACAATCTCACCTTTGGGGTGGCCGGCTACCCTAGGGTTCCTAAAGTGACCTACAAGGGGGCAGCACACCATAAAACCCTCTTTCTCCCCGCCTTTCATCAAGATATCAAATAATCACCGAGAACCCTCAACAAACATCAAGAAACCTCAAAGAATTCATCAAGAACCAAAGAAGAAGAAGGGGGCTGCACAGCAAGGTAAGGGGCAGCCAATAGCACAAAAATCAATTTGATAGAATCGTTACGATCACGGTAAAACTCTTGATGTGATTAACCAATTCGATTCATGAAAAACCCAATACAAAATGACAAGAACCCCATGACATATGGGCGGCATGGCTGATGAAGAAAAGAGGAAGAAGAAGGATATCCACACACCTCTTTTGGAGAAATCAGGGAGGAAGAAGAAGCTAGGGATCTTCCTACGTTGAACGCCGATGATCTTGCGAAATCCGGCACCGGAAGTCCTCCTATATGCGCCATCGCCCTAAAGGAACACTCTAAGACCGAGCATAACTCTATGCAATCATTTAGGAACGCTGTCACCTCCATTGCCTGATCCTCGCTTGTGAATACTGGCGGCTTCAGCTTCATGAAATCCATGTACAACGAACTGTGTACCACCGGCTCTTACCGGTCCTCCTCCCCATATCCAAATTGAATCGGCTTGATCGACTTGGTCACTGCAGGTGCCACTGGTGTTACAGGTGGGCTCCGCTGCCGCACTAGCTCCCACTCCATACGAAGCTATTCTCGCTCCCTGTGGAACTCCTCCTGTTCTGAACGGAATTTGTCGTGTTCTCTACGATGCTCCTTGGTTAGCTCTATCACCTGGGTCTCAAGCAATACAACCATGGGATCTCGCGCTGCGTCCTCCTGAGCCACCTAGCTGGTAATAGGGCCTATGCCTCGGCCGTGACCCCGGCCTCGGGCTCGTCTACCAGCAGAGTTACTTTCGCTTCCACTCATCACGACATTATCATATGCCTCAATTGCTATTAAATAAGAAGCAAGTACCACACAATTTCAATATATACAACAAATTAAATATAAAAAATACGTACTGCTGCTGGTGCGCAGGTTCAGCTGTCGATCTCGTGACCAGGACATACAATATGTGAACACGCTAGCAATGCCCCATAAGATACCTACTATCCTATTATCGTATCGGCTATGATACCAACTTTGTCACACTCCAAATCCGATATGACTGGCCAGGGTACGCCACATACCCCGAAGCCTAAGCCAACCAAAACCACATGAACACATAAACTAGTCCCGAACATTTTATAACATCTCAAGGATTTTAAAAAGAAACATTTATTTTCAAGAAAACCCTAAATCACCAACTCATTAATTAGCAACTGTTCAAATCGGTTTTCAAAAGTTTAATTACTAACAAGACACCTCAAGTAATAAAAGGTGTGAAAATAAATAACCGAGTCAACATGACTCAACAACTCATGAAAAAAGAAAAATGACTTGATATCCCCCTCGACCATGACATGTCAAGAGATATGAGGGGTAAGTCAAACTCGGACTTAGTGCGTAGATCAGTCCTCAATTTCAACCACATCATCATCATCATGCGTAATCAAAGCATATAAAAAAGTATAAGAATATCAAGCATAAATTTTATTTGAGCATTTATTTTAGCGGCACAATCATCCTCGTCAACATATAGCAACCTGCAAGAAAATGCCACAACATATAATATGCTCAATGCAACCATCCACATGCTCAACCGGACCTGTCGGTCCTCATCGCCACATAGGGTAGGTAGTCGGTGCGGCCTGTGATCTACCAACCAGCCAACATTGTATCTTTGGGTTATGCTCTCCCCTCACCGACATGGCTCTTCCGATTCATCTCTTTGGGGCATACGTTCCCCTCACCGGTCGAGTCTCCAGAATGTCTCTTTGGGGGTGTAAACTCCCCTCACCGGCCGAACTTCCGAAATAAGGCGAACACTGTCTCTTTGGGTCATACCCTCCCCTCGCTAGCGAGGCATCCAGAAATGCAACAATCACACCACAACATCACACACACAGGTATATATATAAATGAGCATATACAAGATGTGCACGATAGTTAAACAAAGGCATGTCTAGGGCATACCTTCACCTCCGCCTCCTCCCGTCATCCACCACAATCACACGCAATTATATAATAATGAAAATAACAATAAAACCAAAACATCACTACATGGACAATAAGTATGGAATTATAGCATAGTACGTTCAAAATCGTATGAAAAGAGCATGGAAGCATGTATAGTAAACCCTAGGAATAGGGCATCACCCCTTAACGATCCTACACTATTTAATCCACCCTTAAGGACCCTAACTGAATGCCCTAGGGCCGGCCTACCTCCCTCACCCGAGTGTCCTAAGGGAAAAGGAAGGTTCGACCCCTTAGGTGTCCTTAGGGTTGGCCCTCCAGAAAGTTAAACCGGGGTCCTAATGTCTCTAGGTGTCCCTAGGTTTCCAAATGTCTAAGTGTAGGATCCTACATTGATTCTACCCTTAGGAACAAGTTCAACATAGCCTATAGTGTGTCTCCTATGTGTGAGAAATTGATTGAACCCCTAAAAATCTCACCTTTGGGGTGGCCAGCCACCCTAGGGTTCCTAGAGTGCCCTACAAGGGGGCGGCACTATAAGACCCTGAAAACATTTCCTAATATATATATTTAAAAAAAATCTATTTTGGTGCAGCGCGTCAGACCCGGGGGTAGTCGAGTCGAGCCTCAGGATCGTCTCGAGTGAAAAGGTATGACTTGGCTAATGAATCATGAAGTTTATTGGATAATTAACTTTCCTTTTATAAAATCATACCTTAAATTAAGTTAACTCGAGTCATGTTATGGGTTGGGTCGGAACCCCAGTCGAGTTCGGGTTTAGTCGAGTTTCGAGTATGACTTAAGTGAGCCTTGAAACCATCTTTGGTAAGATGGTTGAGGGGATAAACCCCCCCCCCTCCCCCCCCATATGACAGCCGCCATTGAGTCGCACAAGGCTGCAAGGGAGAAAGAGGAGAAGGAGCAAGGAGGGGGCTTGGGGCTTGGATCGATTCAGAATTCGCATTGTCGCCGGAAATTCTCAAGTCGTCGTCACCTAATCCTTATTTCTTGGCGATCTAGGTGAGTGGTTAAGACTTTAACAGGTTGGGGGAGGCGAGTGGCCGAACCCTAGATGATAGGTCGAGTTATCGCGATTTTTCCCGACGATCCATGATTTCAACGATATGTACTCACTATTTTATGATGTTTCTTGTCGGATCTCATTGTTTTAATTGCCGATTTGCGTATTTTTGGGGCTGTCGAGTCAAGGGAAAAGGGAAAAGGTCATGCCAAAATTTTCCCTGATTCCCTTGACGGGGAGAAGACCCTTAGATGCCCTTATACCACTGTTTTGATGTAGTCCTTTGAACTAATCACATAATATGAAGCATGTCCCCTCTAAGGCCCCTTGAAGTGGACGAATGAACCCTAAGATTCATGAAGAGGGTTCGGCCAAGGGTGAGGGGAAGGGTACGTTGATCATTGGTATTTAAGAAGTATGTAGAATTGAAGAGACAAAGTATAGCTAAAGTCTCTTCCATTTTTCCCTACCCCAAGGACCTTGGCCGAGCAAGGTTTCCCTTGCTCATGGTTCGGCCAAGGTTGGGGAGAGGAGGAGAGACTTGCCTTAGATGGAAATTTCATGATCTTAGGGATCACACATAGGGATATGACAATACTTTGGAAGAACACCAAACTTAGCAAGTAGCTTAATTGATTTGAATTGTAGAAATGCTAGATTGTAACCATACTTAGCATTTGATCCTTAAACTTGGATGTTGACAAGGTTAGCATGTTTTCTAATTCATACATGTTATTTAAATTTATTACTACCTTGCCATGCTAGATAGTTGCTCCTTATTGTGCTAATATTCCTAAGGTAGTATAAGAATTGTTAGGAATGTGCATTATGATTATATATGATGAATGATGCAATATTTGAGCAATTTCATTTAGATTATGCATGCTGCCCTAAATGTCCTTGGATGGTAATCCAAGGTTGACTCATGGAAATTCTCACCTAAGACAGTGCAGAAGGCTAGGTCTTGTCTATGATTATAGGCAGCTAAACAAGGTGACTGTTCAGAATCGCTACCCACTGCCGAGGATAGACGATCTGTTTGACCAGCTGTAGGGGGCTCAATGGTTTTCAAAGATAGATCTGAGGTCCGGATACCATCAGTTGAGAATTCGGGATTTCGATGTGCCAAAGACGGCCTTTAGGACTCGCTACAGTCACTATGAGTTCCTAGTGATGTCCTTTGGCCTAACCAATGCACCTGCTGCCTTCATGGACCTAATGAACAGGCTATTTAAGGAGTACTTGGACAGCTTTGTGATCGTCTTCATTGACGACATTCTGGTTTACTCCAAGAGTGAGGAAGAGCACTCTAAGCACTTGAGGATGGTCCTGGAAACCCTCAGAGAGCACCGCTTGTTTGCCAAATTTTCCAAGTGTGAATTTTGGTTGGAAAGTGTAGGGTTCTTGGGCCATGTAGTGTCCAAGGATGGAATAAGGGTAGATCCTGCCAAGATTGAAGTGGTTCAGAACTAGAAGCGGCCGACTAGTGTGACCGAGGTTTGTAGTTTTCTTGGGTTGGCTGGCTATTACCAGAACTTTGTGTATTATTTATCCAGAATTGCAGCCCCTCTATCTCGATTGACCCAGAAGAAGGTCAGATTCGTCTGGGATGACAAATGCGAAGCGAGCTTCCAAAAACTCAAGGCATGTTTGACATCTGCACCCGTGTTGGCTATACCTTTCGGCTCATGAGGGTTTGTGGTTTTTTGTGATGCCTCTCGGGTTGTCCTGGGATGCGTCCTGATGAAGTTTGGCAGAGTCATTGCTTATGCGTCTCGCCAGCTGAAAGTTCATGAGAAGAACTATCCGACGGATGACCTAGAGCTAGCGTTAGCGATTTTTCACTGAAGCTTTGGCGGCACTACCTGTACGGGGAGACTTGCGGGATCTGCACAGATCACAAGAGCCTTCAGTACTTGCTTACCCAGAAGGAGCAGAACCTTAGGTAGAGGAGGTGGTTGGAGCTCCTAAAGGAATATGATTGCACCATTATGTATCATCCGGGGAAAGCAAATGTGATAGCAGATGCTCTAAGCAAAAAGTCCATGGGCAGTTTAGCTCATTTGGAAGTTAAGCAAAGGCTTATAGCTCGAGAGTTGGCTTTGTGCCTAGATGGGGGGTGCAACCTTATCAGTGTCAGCTTTAGGTGCCCTGATGGCACACCTACGGGTACAGTCCATGCTGGTGGACATGCTGCATGCCACAGGGGGAGGATGCCTTTTGTGCACTGACCAAGGACCTGGTGCAAAGAGGTGATACAGAGAACGGTTTCAGATTGGACTCAGAGGGTGTACTGAGTTTCAGAGACCGGATAGTTGTACCAGACATGGCTGAGGTGCACAGGCAAGTCCTAGAATTGGGTCATCATTCCACTTACACAAAGCATCCAGGGGCCACCAATATGTACCAGGATTTAAGGCAACATTACTGGTGGAAAGGTATGAAAAGAGAGGTGGCAGAGTTTGTTTCCAAATGTCTAGTCTACCAGTAGGTGAAGGTCGAACACCTTAAGCCTGCGGGGCTTTTGCAAAACCTCGAAGTGCCTGACTGGAAATGGGAGAAGATCACCATGGATCTAGTGATCAGATTGCCTAAGTCGAAAGACAGTTTTGATTCCATTTGGGTGGTAGCGGACCGGTTAACCAAGACCATGCACTTCATACTAGTGGAAACTATCGTCTCTTCGGAGGAGTATGGCCGACTATTCTTGGATAGAATTATGGCATATCATGGTACCCCGGTGATGATTATATTGTTGGCTTAAGGGTCTCTCTTAAGTCTCGATCTTTATTTTGATGATAACAAACATGTATTTAATCCAAGTGTGTAGTTTTGAGTTCAGGTTGAGGTTTCAATACGCATACCAAATCCGTTCAAATGAGACGACGAAAAAGATCGTCAAAAGAACGGAAGAAGAAATCATTGAAGAAAGACTCCATATTAAGTCAAGAAGATTTAATGTAATATATCCCTAGAATAGTTTATCCCAAGCTTAAAATGTAAGGTTATCCAAGTTGAAACTTGGTAACCAAACCCTTAGAATTGGCATGTAAAAATACAAGGAATTAATCATCCTCAGCCTGGGATCGGTCGACCGATCAAGGCAATAAAATGGCGATGCAACCCATTCGGTCAACTGACTGGTCGACCGGAGATCGCAAGAAATTGGCAGAAGCCATTCGATCGACCGAATGTAGTGAAGGACAAATAGCTTGGCTGCGTCGGTCGAATGGTTGGTCGACCGATAGAGGCAAAAATTTGGCAGAAAGGTAACAGTCTACCAATCGGTCGACCGACCTAAAGATGGCCTCTATCGCGCGATTCTCTGCAGCACTTTGGTCGATCGATAGGTCGACCGAATCTCGAAAGATTTGTTGGCGGTCAACCCGACGGTTGACCGATCTCTCTCTGCTGCGAGCAGTCGTACTAGGCGATTGATCCGTCGGTCGACCGACAGATAGACCAGCCACGACCGAACGGGCTCAACGGTCGACTTTTCACCCGTTGAATGGTCTATTCGAGTGAGGGGTTATAAATACCCCTCACCAAACTTCATTTAATACTTTTTGTGATCCTACTTGAGCATTAAAAAGAGTTCATAAAAGCCTTCAAAGAACTTCACCTGTGCGCGCGCTCTCTGCTCCCAATCTCGACGTCTTCCAGGCGCTACTTCTCTCTGCTTCAACTGTGCTGCATTCATTGAAGTCATCATCTTGTTGCAAGTTGAAGAAAAGAAGGCGGTCGAAAGAAGCTTGGTTCAAGTTTTCTTTCTTTAGCTCTTTCCTTGTATTTGTACTTTGTTGAATCTTGTTTTCAAGTTGATAGCTTGCTAGGTGTGCTAGGAAACACTTAGGGTCATCTTTGTAGAACTGTGTTTTGCCTAGGTGAATAGGATTGAGGTGTTCTCCAAGTGTGGGAGAAGGGTGTCCTCAAGTGTATTCAAAGGGAAACATAATTTCTATAAAGTAGTGTTTAGAAATACTTGGTAAGAAGCCAAGGTAGTGGAGTAGGTGGTTGGCCAAACCACTATAAATAGTCTTGTTTGCATTGCTTGTTTACTTGCTTTATCATTGCTATTGAATTGTCATCATATCAATCATTAAAGAATACTTGCATTAAGTTAAGATAAAATTGAGTTAAAAGAAAATTTAAAATGGGGCTTGACACTATTCACCCCCCCGCCTTCTAGTGTCGAGATCTATCCAACAATTGGTATTAGACCAAGGTAGTAGGCTACGATTTAACCATCTTCCCTACAAGTCATTATGTCTAGTGAAATTCATTTAGCTCAAGGGTCCTCTACTAACACTCCACCACTATTCGATGGCAACAACTATGCCTATTGGAAGATCCGCATGAATGGCTTCCTTCAATCCTTAGGAATCGATGTATGGAGGATGATCCTAGTAGAGTATAAACAACCCGATAAGGACATGGATAAATGGGACCAAGAGGAAGTTAGGCTCTTTAATGCTAATGCCAAGGCCGTCAATGCTCTATATTGCAGCTTATCAATTAATGAATTTAATAGGATCTCTACATGCAAGTCCGCATACGAAGTGTGGAAGGTCCTAGAGACCACCCATGAAGGGACTTCGCAAGTAAAGGAATCCAAAATCAATTTACTCATGCATGACTATGAAATGTTTAAAATGCTTTCACATGAGTCTATTGATGCCATGCATGCTAGGTTTCAAAATATTACGAATGGCCTAGCTAACCTTGGCAGGGAGATAAGGGAAGAGGAGAAGGTAAGGAAGCTCCTTCGTTCCCTTCCAAAATCTTGGGAATCCAAAGTGACGGCCATCATGGAAGCCAAGGATTTGAGCATGCTAAAGATCACCGAGCTCATTGGGTCTCTCATGACACATGAGACCCACATGAAGCAATATCAAGAAGAAGATGCTTCTAAAGGCAAGACCATTGCCTTAAAAGCATCACATCGGGCCGAAGAGTCATCATCATCCGAAGAAGAGACGGATGACCTTGAAGAAATGGCAATGCTTGCCAGAAGGTTCATGAGCTTCATGAGGGGAGGCATGAGGAAAGGAAGAAGTGGCTACACTTTCTACAATTCCAACATGACGGGGCACCTAACGAAGGATTGCCCGCTTCTAAAGATGGCCACTACCTCCAACCATCACAAGAAAGAAAAGTACAAGAAGAAGAAGAAGGCAATGATGGCTACATGGGACGAAAGCGAGGCCTCATCAGATGAAGAAGAGGCAAGGAGCGAAAAAGCAAACCATTGCTTGATGGCAAAGGATGATGAGGTAGAATTTAATTTTGGGGAAAATTCATTTACTCAAGAAGAATTACAAATTGAATTTGAGCAAATGCATGATGAGTTCATTACAATTAGGAGAAAATTTAGAGATCTCAAAAAGGATAATAGATCCTTAGAAATTGAAAATGATAGCTTATTACTTTCATGTAAAGACCTTAGGAAAGAAATAGACAATCTTAAGGAAGAAAATTGCACCCTAGAAAAGGCTAAGAAAGACCTAGAGATTGATAATGAAGAACTAGAAAAAGAAAACAAGTATTTATGTGATATAGTAGAGCATTTAAATGATAACATGCTTACATTAAAAAGGGAACTTTGCATGCTCAATGAAAAGATGACAACTATTCAAAATGTCATGCCAAAAGTTGTCAATAAAAAGAAATCATCACACAACCAAGCACACACACACACAAAATTTTTTATGGAAATTGTTTCTCTTGTGGTATTTTTGGCCACATGGCAAAAGATTGTGCATTAAGAAGGAACCCACATGCATGATTCACATGGGTTCCAAATTTGACTTACACCCAAGGAGCTAAGGAAATTTGGGTACCTAAGGAAGTTTCTTCTCCTTTTGTAGATGGAGAAGCATCCTCAACCAAGTAGGAGTACTTGGATATTGGATAGGGGTTGCTCCAAGCACATGACGGGAGACATCAATTTGTTTGCATCCCTATCAAGTAAAGATGGTGGACATGTCACATTTGGAGACAATGCCAAAGGTAAGATTGTTGGCATTGGTGACATAGGTATACTCCCTTACCCATGTATCAAAAATGTTTTGTTAGTTGATGGCTTAAAGCATAATTTGATTAGCATATCCCAATTATGTGATAATGGGTACATAATTCTCTTTAAGGCATCTAAATGCATTATTAGAAGTACACCCTCAAATGACATCATGTTCATAGGAAATAGGCAAGAAAATGTATACACCCTAGAATTAAATGTCTTGCCCAATCCTCATGTTAGATGCTTAGTTGCCATGGAAAATGACTCTTGGTTGTGGCATAGAAGGCTAGGACATGCTAACATGAGCCTCATCCAAGAGATATCTAGGAAAGACCTAGTAAAAGGATTACCTAAGATAAAGTTCGAAAAAGATAAGCTTTGTGATGCATGTCAACTAAGTAAGCAAGTAAAATCATCATTCTATAGTATTAATCAAGTTAGTACATTTATAATTCTTGAGCTTGTGCACATGGATCTTTTTGGTCCATGTGATGTAGCTAGTCTAGGTGGAAAGCTTTATTGCTATGTATTGGTTGATGGCTTTTCTAGATTTACTTGGGTTTTCTTTTTGGCTAAGAAAAATGAAACTTTTGTGTTTTTCAAAATATTTGCAAAGAAAGTTTCAAATGAAAAAGGAGTTTCTATTTTGAAAATTAGGAGTGACAATGGAGGGGAGTTTAAAAATGAATAATTTTCGGAGTTTTCTGATGATTTAGGTATTCAACATACCTTTTCTTCTACTAGGACCCCTCAACGAAATGGGGTGGTTGAGAGGAAGAATAGAACTTTACAAGAAATGGCTAGGACTATGTTATGCGAAAATAATTTACCTAAATATTTTAGGGCCGAAACCATAAATAATTCGTGTAATGTTCTTAATCGAGTTTTATTAAGACCAAAAATAAAGAAAATACCTTTTGAGCTTTGGAATGGTAAAATCCCAAATGTGGGATATTTTTATGTTTTTGGATGTAAATGCTACATTTTAAATACTAAAGAGAATTTAGGAAAATTTGACTCTAAATCCGATGAAGGAATTTTCCTTGGTTACTCTACTAACTATAAGGCTTATAGAGTTTATAACTGTAGGACAATGATTGTTGAAGAATCCATGCATGTTACTTTCAATGAAACTAATGATTTTTCAAGAAAAATCAAGATTGTGAATGTAGGTGAGGAGCTTGAGGATCTCACACTTCATGATAAGGAAGTGGAGGATGAAGATAATGAGGAAACCCAACATGAAGAACCTCCATCCTCAAGTCAACCTCAAGTTGAAGATGAAGAAGAAGAAGAAGCTCTACCACCTCTCCCTAAGGGATACCGATTGGTAAGAGACCATCCAATTGACCAAGTCATTGGAGAGCCTTCAACGGGAGTGGTAACACGTTCTAAACTAAAAAATTTATGCCAATATGTAGCTTTTGTTTCTCAAGTATAGCCTAAGAATGTTAAGGAAGCCATAGAAGATGAGTTTTGGGTATTAGCTATACAAGAAGAACTCAACCAATTTGATAGAAATGATGTATGGGACTTAGTGCCTAAACCTAGTGATCAAACCATAATTGGAACCAAGTGGGTTTTTAGGAATAAGCTAGATGAAGAAGGACTAGTTATTAGAAACAAAGGTAGGCTAGAGGCACAAGGGTACAACCAACAAGAAGGAATAAACTATAATGAAACATATGCTCCCGTAGCTAGATTAGAAGCAATTAGGATGCTTTTAGCATATACTAGCTTTAAGGATTTTAAACTCTTTCAAATGGATGTAAAAAGTGCTTTTTAAAATGGTTTTATAAATAAAGAACTTTATGTTGAACAACCCCCCGGTTTTGAAAGTTTTGAGTTTCCAAATCATGTCTTCAAACTTAAAAAAGCTTTATATGGTTTAAAATAAGCCCCTAGGGCTTGGTATGAAAGACTTTCTATTTTCTTAATTGAACAAGATTTTGATATAGGAAAAACGGATGTTTCACTTTTCATTAAGCACCATGAAAATGACATGCTACTAGTTCAAATCTATGTTGATGATATAATTTTTGTTGCCACTAATGAAATGCATTGTGAGTGGTTTGCTAAGTTCATGCAGGATGAATTTGAGATGAGCATGATGGAAGAGCTCTCCTTCATGCATGGTCTCCAAATCAAGCAAACCAACAAAGGAATAGTCATCAATCAAGCTAAGTACACAAATGAGCTCATCAAAAGGTTTGGGATGAATGAAGCCAAGATAGCTTCTACACCTATGAGCACATCCATCAAGCTTGACAAAGATGAAGAGGGTATCAAAGTTGACGAAAAATGATATCGAGGTATGATTGGTAGTCTTCTTTACTTAACCGCAAGTAGACCCGATATCATGTTTAGTGTTTGTTTATGTGCTAGGTTTCAATCTTGCCCTAGAATGTCTAATTTAAGTGTGGTAAAACGCATATTGAGATATTTAAAGGGCACGGTTGACTTAGGACTATGGTGTCCATGTCATACATCATTTGATTTAATCAGTTTTTCGGACGCTGATTTTGCCGGATGTAAAGTAGATAGAAAAAACACTAGTGGGTGTTGTCAATTCTTAGGAGCAAGTCTTGTTTCTTTGTTCTCAAAGAAACAAAACTCAGTTGCACTTTCAACTACTGAAGCGGAATACATCGCTGCGGCTAATTATTGTGCACAAGTCCTTTGGATGAAACAAACCCTTTTAGACTATGGACTTAGGTATTCTTGCTTACCTATACATTGTGATAATACTAGTGCAATTAATTTAATCAAATATCCCATTTTACATTCTAGAACTAAACATATTGATTTGAGGCATCATTTTCTTAGGGATAATGTAGCTAAGGGAAATATATCGGTAGAATTTGTATCCACCGATAAATAATTTGCCGATATATTTACAAAACCCTTAGTTGAAGAAAGTTTCACAACCTTAAGAATGCAACTAGGAATTTGTGCTTTACCTTGTGATTAAAGAGTATTTTCTTCAAAATTTACATGTTTTAAAAACTTGCACTCCATAAAAGTATCATCACACTTATGTATTGCTCTGTAGTAGGGCTTTGCATCTTATTGGTGTTTGCCTTCTATAGGCTTACATTAATGGGAAGGACTATAGTGATAGATGATACTTGGTTCTTGTGGCTTTCTCGGTTTTTTGGTTTTATGATGAAATTTCATTAATTGTACCTTAATTCTTACACTTTTTGATTGATGTCAAAAGGGGGAGAAAAAGTAAGGTCACACTTGGTTTTCAAGATGCATATAGGTAGTGTGAGTTTTATAGTTAAGGGCAAGAGATATAGTTAGGGGGAGTTAAAAATGACATGCACAATGGTAGGGGGAGCATAGGTCAAGTTATAGATAATTTGAACATGCACATTGCTATGGGGAGCATAGGTTGAGTTATAAGAAGTTGGATGTACAGGCTAAGTTAGAAAGTTGAATGCATAGGCTAAAGTATTTATCTTGCATACCCTAACTCTTGAATGTCTTAACTCAAACTCACAAATGCTGTTAATTTTCTTAAAATTTAATGTTATGTTTGTCATCATCAAAAAGGGGGAGATTGTTGGCTTAAGGGTCTCTCTTAAGCCTCGATCTTTACTTTGATGATAACAAACATGTATTTAAGCCAAGTGTGTAGTTTTGAGTTCAGGTTGAGGTTGCGATACACATGCCAAATCCGTTCAAACGAGACAACGGAAAAGATCGTCAAAAGAACGGAAGAAGAAATCATTGAAGAAAGGCTTCGAATTAAGTCAAGAAAATTTAATGTAATATGTCCCTAGAATAGTTTATCCCAAGCCTAAAATGTAAGGTTATCCAAGTTGAAAATTTCTAACCAAACCCTTAGAATTTGCATGTAAAAGTAAAAGAAATTAATCATCCTCAGCCTGGGATCGATCCACCGGTCGGTCGACCGATCAAGGCAATAAAATGGCAATGTAGCCCATTCGGTCGACCGACTGGTCGACCGGAGATCGCAAGAAATTAGCAAAAGCCATTCTGTCGACCGACCTAAAGATGGACTCTATCACGTGATTCACTACAGTAATGCTTGGACTAAAATAGCAAGTTAGATTATTTGATATTAATGCTTGGACTCTATAGCAAGTTAGATTATTTGATTTGAAAGCTAAAATAGTGCATTTTCTATATTGCTCATTTTCAAATGATATATTTAAAAATGTTATGCATTATTGTTACACATTTGATATTTGGGCAACGTTGAACATGTTATATGATTTTGCAAAAATCGAAGAAATTATTCCTTTTAATAAAATCCACCTACCACTAACATGGTTTTTTATGCCCAAATTCTAGCCAAAGGAGCACAAGTAAGAATTGGAAATGAAAACTTAGGTGCTTTCTTTGCCAAGAGAAGGGACACAAGAAGATGAATTGTCCTCTCTTGAAGAAGAAATCAAAAAAGAAGAAGTGTGCTTCCTCATCCACATCCAAATAAAGTGAAGCCTATTCTAGACATGATGATGAAGCTACTTCAAACTTGTGCCTCATGGGTCTTTAGGATGATGTATACTGTAAGACCCAGAAAAAATTTCCTAATATAAAAATTTATTTTGGTGCAGCTCATCGAACCCGGGGTTAGTACAGTCGAGCCTCAGGATCGCCTCTAGTAGAAGGTATGACTCGACTAATAATGTATGCAATTAAATTGGGTGAATGACTCTTTCCTTTTATGCATTGATGTTTTAGTTAAGTTAAGATCGACTTGTGTTGCGATTAGAGTCGGAACCCAAGTCGAACTCGGACTGAGTCGAGTCAAGGTTAAGTCGTGTAAGCGGGGCATTTAACTCATTGTTGATGAGGGAATAAAATCCCTCATCATTGAGCCGTGCGGCTTATCTAGGAGCTGCACAAAGCCCGAGCAAGGGAGAGGAGAGAGGGGAAGAGAGATCTTGGTCGATCGGATATCGCATTGTCGTCGGAGGATTCGAGATCGCTAGCGTCCGATCCTTCTTTTTCATCAAGCAAAGGTGAGTGGTTAGAGTTTTATGAGGGGAGGCGGGTAGCCGACCCTAGCAGTTTTGAATCGGGTTCTTTTTGCGAGTTTCTTACCGATCTACGTGTCTTCTCGTGTTAGAACCTTAATAGATATGTATACCTGTGATTTGATGGTTTAAATCAGATTTATTTCATTTCTTTGTGGGCTGGCCGAGTGGAGGAAAAATGGGAAAGGTCATGCCAAAAATTTTCCCAATTTCCTCGCTCGTCTAGCGACTCGTGGACCGTCTTGTGTTCGATATCTTTTAGACTTTTGGATTGATGCTCGTGTTGTTGCCGCAACCATATTTACCACCCTTAGAGGGCTCGCCCGAGCTGGTTATTACCTTGCTTGAGTCGGCCGAGCAATGGATAGGGGAGGGAAATTGGGGCTGTTTGGATCAATACGCCGGATCTCATGTTATGTCGTCTTAATTCCAGCTTTCATGCTTAATGTTAGGTTCAAATTGTAATACATGATAATTGTTCATCTTAGTAATTGATAGCAAATGTTAATCTACATTCATGAATATGGAAATGTTCTTGTTAATGTTCACATAGATATGATGGTTATGGTACATGCATCAAAGGAAATGTTTCATTAAATTTCAGATATCATGTTTAATTGTTATTATGTTTATTGCATGTTACTTATTGGTGTAATCAATGGATTATTTACCCCTTTAATTCGGCTTCCTCATGATGTTTGTTTCTCATGATTAAATTTGGTAAGTGTCGTTGGGATATTTTTACCATGCTAGATAGTATATTCCTTGTGGGAATTATTTGATATTTTACCATGCTAGATACGATGTTCCATATTGAAATAAATTTCATATGCAGTATATAAATTTTTATCGTTGAATCGCATAGTTATGCATGGTAGTTGTTGTGAATTATAGTTACATTTCTTTTATATATATGTGCTGTCCAAAAATATTAATGGGTGAAATTCCAAGTCCGATACACGAAATTCTTCACCCAAGATAGCATATGACGCTAGATAACATGTAGGACTTTGCAAGGTACATATTAGATATGGAAACATAACTAGGGAATGACTCAACTTCTAAGACTTCTTGTATTCATTTTTGGAAACCTAGAATTATTAGGTGTACACATTTTTTGGAAGGGTGACATTTTGCAAGGCCGAGTGAGGGCCGAATGCGGGCAACTGCCCGCGGTGTATATAAAGAAACCCTAGGATATTTTGATTGTGTGATGTGCTTGCGATGGTTTGCCGAGAAGCATGGGCGATTGGAAATGACCAATGCTTGACTCGGCCAGTGATAGGGTCTTGAGATGCACCAGCGGACCCGCTATGTGTCAAACCCCAGTTGGGTGGGACTAGCTATCCCTACCCCAGACGGTGTCCGGAGACTAGTGGACCATCCTAGTCGATGGCCCGAGATTTTTCGACTTCATCTTGATATGATGTGGCCGAGCGGCCAGTGTGATTCTACCTTATATGGTAGGGCTGGTTATAGCCGAGATCCTTATACCATAAGTAGGCCCCAAGAGCCAGATGCCAGGTGGCTCAATTAGGCCGTTATGGCAGGTATTTCTCATATATGGTTTATACAGAACGACCCATGGGGTCAGTAGTCATATTAAAAAGTAACTTATCTCCCTGAATATATATACTATGCTGCCTTATATGATATGCATGACTAATTGAGGATTATGTCGAGGTTCGAAAGAACCACTCACTAAGTCCCAAGTGGACTCACAATTTATTTCCTTTATTTTTGCAGAGCATGATCAGTGATAGAGGCTAGTAGTCATGGTGCAGCTGGAGGGAAGGTGGTGGTACCATATCTCGTAGTGGCGTCCTTTGGTCATAGTCTAGTATCATGTAGTAGTTTCTTTTATTTTTCTACACTGACAGTTAGTGTTTTGAAAAGATTGTATTAAACTTTGATACTTGAGATGTTCTAGTTTGTGACGATGTTGGTTTTTCTACTTTGGTTTGAAAAATATATAATTGTGAACTTTGAAAAAATTTAAATAAAGATTGCATTGTGGTTTTCTTTTCTTTTCTCGATATGTTCTGGTTTTCTTGACGGTCAGTATAGACAGTAGGCTACATGGTAGGATGTAGGCCCTGGCCGGTCACACTACCCTCGGTTGGGGTGTGACATATATTCACTATCTTTTAGTCATTTTCAAAATATTGATGATAATAATTCTAGTAGCTCTAAATTCCTTGACATATCTTATGAAGAACTACTAGAAGAATGTAAAAAGATGTATAACTTTGTCATACCAAAAATACAGGGTCGCGTGACCGGCCAGGGTATCCGTGCCTATACCCCGCAGCCTAACTCATGCACATGCCAACATCATAAGAATAAAAATAGCGGAAAAAAATCAACAAGTTCTTATTTCATCTAGAATCAAAACATAGTTCATCATAAATAAGTTTTAACAAACGAATAAAATGCAAAAATAATATATCAAGTCCAACAAACCAAATACAATAAAATTTGAATAAAATGACATAAATGCGCTCAAGGGCTACAACTCAAAAAGACCAACTAAACTGCATGACACACTACCAAAAGACTCCACTACGACCCTAACTAGGATTGCTATGACATCATACGGCTCCTCTGCCCTCCAGCTACGCCAAGTGCTCTAGCCCACCTCATCGGCTAGGCTCTGCAAAACAAAACAATGACAACGGGTGAGTTCAAAGAACTCAGTGAGCGGTTCTACCAACCCTCACAAAAACAAACATCATAGATAAGATGCATAAGGTAAAACTATTGACTTAAGCAGAAAAAGGGTCATAAGGGAATGACCAACTTCTAGGCCATCCAGCCACCACCTGCCCAAAGGCAGCCAACACCCATACGGTGAAGAACAACAGGCCTAAGCCTACCATGCCCTAAGGCAACAACACATACTAGGACAATCGGGAAGGCCCTCCGAACTTATCCTAGTATAAAGAAACTCCGAAGCAATCGGGAAAGGCCCTCCGAACTTGCTCCACAGACGCGTAGGGACAATCAGGATTTGCTCATCCGAACTTGCCCCTTTAAGATATCATATGAGTAATTGGGTTGGCCCTCCGAGCTTACTCTTTAAAGATATCACATGAATAATCGGGAAAGGTCCTCCGAACTTATTCCTTAAAACTACCTCGGGAATAATCGGGTAAGCCCTCCGAACTTATCCCACGATGCCAAATCAGAACAATCGGGAAAGGCCCTCCGAACTTATTGTGCAGGTTGGGAATTAGCCATCCAACCTCCCGAGCCTAGCCCGCAATCCGGCTCCAACCTGGCGCACCATGACCTAAGTCAAGTATTTCCTACGGTGTCTCATGGGTACTCCTATTGGAAAGTGTCTCAATACTTCAATACCCGATCTCAACTCCTAGGCCCGTAAAGTCATAAATTCGTGTGATTTTATTTCATGCATAAATTTCTCATGTTGGTTCATAACAGATTATGCTGACCATTTTACCCAATTTTAATTATGCAATTAAAATTTAGTTCACCACAATTAGGATTTTATTTTAGCTTACTGTTCTGCCTGAAACTAACGTATCTAATCCGAATTTGGTCTCCAGAGTGTGCACTTTGTTTCCAAACTATATTTTCTAATCGAAATGATAGGTTACATGACTATGTTTAGAGAAATACAAACACCACAGCAAGCATTACAAAAATAGCACAGATTCATCATCTCATCATGAAATTCCAGCAACATTAAATTTTCAGCATATCATGAAAAGTACATCCGAAAATTTACAGAAATTACATCCTTAATTTACCAACATATCATAATCATAATATTCAGACAAATCTCATATAAACTATATTTTTAACCAAGATTAACAAGCACTACCATCGTCTTTAATCAAGAACCATCCTTAAGATCAAACATTTTAATCAAGAACCTATCTTGCAAGAATCCTCATGGCATCAACACCAAGATCCTAATTTTCACGAAATATGATTTTCTCCAAAAATCACAGATTAAATATTAAGCATGCTTGAACATATAAGAACTCATTTTAACCACCAATTCAAAACATAAACTACAAAATAACCACAAACTCTTACTTGGACATTTCATCGAACACCTTGTGAGCACCCTTACCCCACCCTTGGCCGAGCACCCCTAGGGTAAACCTAGGGCTGCTGAGCCACAAAGGGAGGGTCTTGGCCCTCCTCCCATGATTCGGCACAAGAAATTGACACTCAAAATTCACGGTTTGACGAGAAAACACAAGAATCAAGAATAAGCCCAAAACGGCTCAAAACCAAGAAAGAATCAGTAAAAGGGGAGGTAAAACCACTCACCTACATAGGAAGGATGAATAAAGAATAAATTTTGGATGACGGCCCTCGAATCCGACTTCAAAAGATGGCGGCTCGACTCAAGGGAGGGGACAAGAGGGGCGGCAGCTCACTCCAAGCCGACGGCTTGGAGAGAGGGAGAGAGGAAGAGAGAGGGGCTGGCTTCGGCTGGCTCCTCTCGGCTCGGCTCTGAAGGGGAGGAAGAAGGAGAGGAAGGAGAAGGGAAAGCCCGACAGCTCGGCTCTAAGGGCAGCGGCTCCAAGGGGAAAGAGGAGGGGCTGGCTGTGGCTTGGTGGCTGGCTCCTCTTCTCAATTAGGTTGGGTGGCTCCAAACTAGGGAGCCACAAGCCAAGGGAAGGGGTTTTTATACTCCCTCCTCAACCCTAATTCCTCAAACCCTTTATCCAACCCGCATCCGCCGCAAGCCGAACCCAAACCCGCTAACTTAATTAACTCAATTAATTATATGATAAACTATAAGCAACCACATAAGATAATCAATTATGCATACACAACATAAAATTAAATAAACTTAACTACTCAAGCAATATTTCACATTCATAATCCTACTTACCCGAGCTCGCAGGCTCGCACCGGACCATGAGTCGACTCGGCTCGACCTCGATCTAGTCCACTAGGTTGGCAAATACAAGCATAAAGAAAAATAATATAATTAAATATCTAGGATATTACGTACTTGCTCATGAAAAAGAATAAGAAAAAAAGAAAAAGAAAATTTAAGGCTTAGTTCTCATGTGCATGAATTTAAACTAGAAAATGAGAAATTGAAATCTAGTTCATTGATTCTTGTCATGATATTTTGAAAGTTGAACTTAAGGACTTAAAGCTTAAAAATAAAAACTTAAAAAATGAATTGAAATATTTAAAAAAATGATATGAAAAATGACTTCAAAGTTGAGAATGAGATTTTAAAAAGTGAAAATACAATAATCAAGAACGAAAATTGTATATTGAAATCTCAAATGCAAGCTTTACATAAATCCATGAATGATTTAAAAAATATTGTTTTGTTCTTGAGTAGGACAGTTAATGAATTTACTATTGTCTCCTCCTTCAAGAATTCTAGAAATAGAAATGTTTCAATTAAGAATGCTAATGCTCGTCATCATTCTCATATTAAGCATTCTAGTTTCAAACCTTATGTTCATAACAAAAATAAAAAGAAATTTAATGAACATTGCTTTTGTTATGGTATTTTTGGCCATACTATTTATGAAAACACATTTAAGAGAAATCTAAGTGTAGCTAGGATACTTTGGATTCCTAGGCCAACTCACTCCCAAGGACCCAAAGCTATTTGGGTACCAAAAGTTTCATGCTCTTTTGTAGGGGGAGCTAACACAAAAGGATGAATGAGAAATGGAATATTGAAGTTGACCTTGGATTTAAATGAAAAATCTTTATGACGTTGCAACTTCAAGTCATCATGATGCCTTGGTAAATTTGGCATCATAAGTAATCTGGTTTCATCTCCTTACTTTGTTTGGTTTCATTTAAGTTGAGGTGCATGATACTTGTTTAATTCAAATTGATTTTATCCGCTCTCGATATGGTTTTATAAAATAATTTTTTTATTTTTGATTTCCCGGTCTCTTCGGAGACCTTTGTAGCTTATAAGGACTTATGCGGCCTTGCGGTTCTAAACTTTAGACTAATTATGACCTTTGGATTTTTCAAACAATATGAGTGATTGGAGATCTAATTTTTTCAATATGAATGATTGGAGATCTAATTTTTTCAAACAATATGATTTCCCGATCTCTTGATTCATTTTGATACCATGATAATTCTCTTTAAAATGAATCTTTACTATCTAGCTTAGGTTGAGATTTTTAAATGAAACATTTGTTTTTTAGTATGTTAGCTTGCTAGTTGGTCTATGATTTCATTATGATACAACTACAATATTTTTAACCTATAGGAACGGTTGAAAACCATTCCCAAAACATAAAAAATCGTTCCCATAGACCTACGGGAACGATTTCCCATGTGTACTCAAATCAGCCGTTCCATTAAGCCTACAGGAACGATTTTCGTCCCTATGGTCACGCTGCCAAAAAAACCGTTCCCAAAGGTCCAGCCTATAGGAACGGCTCGAAACTGTTCCTATAAACCTAACTTATAGGAACGGTTTTAGAATTGTTCCTATAGTTCCGACCTATAGGAACGGTTTTTCAGCCGTTCCTATAGTTCCAATCTATAGGAACGGTTCTTTAACCGTTCCTATAATGTTTACCTATAGGAACGGTTCGACAACCGTTACTATAGGTAAAGCTTATAGGAACGGTTCTGCAGCCGTTCCTATAGGTACACATTATAGGAACGGTTAAAAAATTGTTCCTATAGATTGGAACTATAGGAATGGCTGAAAAACCGTTCCTATAGGCCGGAACTATAGGAACAGTTTTAGAACCGTTCCTATAGGCCGAAACTATAGGAACGGTATAGAAACCATTCCTATAGGCGAGAGGAACCGTTCCTATAGTTTATGCACAGGTTCATATATTGTTCCTAAAAGGTATATTCTTGTAAACCATACAATTTCACAGACGACCGTATAATTTCACAAACGTAGATTCAAAAACATAAATTTCATTCAAATGTAGAATATATTTAGTTGTTGACTCAAAATAACAAGTTCACAATGGGTTCCCATTCCACAATTTTACAATGAAGTCTAAATAAAGTTCACAAACATGTGAAATTGTTCTATCAAGTTAACAAACATCCTCTTGATCATCTCCTCTGTGAAATTCATCTTTCATCTCTCAATTCATCATTTTCCTGCAAAAAATCAATTAATAATTAAAAATGATCAAAAGACTCCATAATCATATATTAAACTAAAATTACCTGATTTTGAGGATGATGTGTGGAAGTGGAAGAACCAAAGATTCTATTGGCATCCCTTGGAGTAGTTGGTGGTGCCAACAGAGCTGTTATAGCCTGTATGTCCAAATCTGGGTTCGCCTGTGCAATAAATGTCTTCAAAAGAGATTGCATTCCTTGCATTTGGCGTTGCATCTGGTTCTGTCTATCTTCCATTATAGCATGTTTTTTTTTCCATTACTGCATGTTGCTCATTCAAAGACTTCACCTCTTGATCATGTTTTTCTGCATGGTTGCCATTTCTTCTTTTTTTTTAAGATTGTGGGTGTAATTGTTCCTCCATAACAACGCACCCTTCCTGACTTTTCTTTCCCAAATATAAATTGAAAGGCCTCAACAGTAGGTTTCCCATCATGCTCAACCATGGTTTTAAGCTTTTCCTAAATGTACATTTAATAATGTTAGTGATAATAATAAATAATTAAGTATAAAACAATAGTTAGAAGAAAAACTCACAATTGCTTCTTCAGTTTCATCATCTAAGGCTTTTCCGTCCTTAGTTTGAGTTTCAACAAACATCTCAACTTGACTGGGTTCTTCATTCTTTTGAGCATGCTTTATATAAATCACGAGAATGAGTTAAAACATAATATCGACATTACTTTAAAATTCAAAATATGAATATGTTTATGTAAAAAAATTACAAGTAGCTTGTTCTAATACCATAAGCTGCTCATAACAAGTATATGGCTGTAACCTTATCAGTAGGACCAGTGTTATTTTGACACCAAAGCTGATAAAAGCATATGAAACAGTTCCAAGCTGGTGCTTGGGGAATTTTGAATACATGATTTAGGTTAAATAAGAAGCATTACTCCTACTTATTCCTCTGATTTTATTACCTCTGTACCTTTAACCTATAGCCTAATTTGAATCTAATTTGAATCTGAGATCATCTCAAGTAATGGAAAGAAAGATTATTTTTTAACAACTATTAGTTTAAATAAAAGAAACCTAGCTACTTACTTGGATGGGTTCATAGCTCCAATAATCAATCATTTGCTTGAAGTGTTCGAGAGGAATGTCTGTAGGACGATTTTTTATCCTCTCACTGTTTGTTACGTAATTGTCAAAATATTCCTTCTTGATTTTTGATTTGTGTTTCCTCCAAGCTTCATCCATAATTTTGAACACAACCCCTTTTCCTATTTTAGGAAGGATGAATTTTTTCTACAAAGTGAAGCAAAACAAGCATTAATATTGACATGCAAATGTAAATGAACAATATAAAAAACTATCATACATTGATATATTTCCATATGTCATCCTTGTTTGGTATGGCCTTTCAATTGGTGTAAATCAAGGGACACCAATCTGAATTTCGTGCCACAGTTCCTAAAAATTGGCTCAAGTCTGAAACAACTTTCTCATTGGGCCAAACTGGTTGTGCTTCACAATTGAAAATTATTTTTTGTCGCACATTGTCTTCCCTCTTGCTTTCTTTTTTGGTGTTCCTAATTGACATAACAATAATGATTTAAACATAAGTTAATTATAGAATTACATATAATGACATAATATACCTTCAGATGTATCGTGCTTTGGCTCATCGGGTATATTGTGCTCTTCCTCAACATTTGCTTCCTCTTCCATCTCATCAAGTATATTGTGTTCTTCCTCAACTTGGTCCATGTCTCTACATTCCTCTTCTAGTTGATCTTCTTCTAGCACTTGCATACCCATCTTCTCACGATATTCAACCACTGACATTGATGGACGCAAAGGTGCAGTCTTTGTCTTCTTTATTGCATACTCATCTCCTTGCTCATGGTTAACTTCTCTTTGTTGATCTTGAATGGTTGACCTTTTTTGCTGCTGCACTTGGGTAGATCTTTGATCTTGAATGGTTGGTCTTTATTGTTGCACTTGAGAAGATCTTGTATTGGAATTGGAAGGAACTTGCTTTTGAGTAGACGATCTGGGTTTAGTGATGGCTGCATTAATTGGTTTTTTCCCTCTATCTTGAATATCATTGGAAATGGCCTGTCTCATAGTAGAAACACTAGGTTGAGTGGGGATTGCATCCTTTGGCTTTTCATATGGTGTTTTTCCTCTCTCTTGCACATTGATATTCTTCTTATTGGCCTCTGAAGCATACCTTTTCAGCACAGTATGTTTGTTTCCAGGCTGACTCTTTGAATTTAACTTCTTATTATATTCAATCTTTTCACATTTAATTTTGTAATGCTTGACCGCTAACTCTTTGCTTGACTTTGCTTGTAGTGGAAAGTCCATATCACTTCCTTGTATCATCTCACTGCATAAATCATAGAAATGTAAAAAAAATCAAGCAAATAAAATTGCCCTGCCCAGGTTCGATCGACCGATCGAAGGAGATGGTAGTTCGGTCGACCGATCGGTCGACCAGATTGAAGATCGCAGAATCGCGCCTCTGGCTGAACTACAACGGTCGACCGAACGATGCCAAAAATTGGCAGTAGCTCGAGCGATCGACCTATCGGTCGATCATCTAGTCGACAGACCGAAGGATAAGGCAGTTCGGTCGACTGAACGATGCCAACAATTGGCAGTAGCTCGAGTGGTCGACCGATCGGTCGACCGGATTGAGGATCGTAGAATCGCGTAGCTCGAGCGGTCGACCGATCGGTCGACCGAACAAGTGACCGGCGGTCTGTAACGGGCAAAAAATCATAGAAATCTTTCTCTTCTCTTCACGGCTTATAAATAGGAAGCCATGAGAGCCTAAGATCATTCAACCTAAGATCAGCTTATTAATTTAATCAAGCTAGATATCACTAATAGAAACACCTACATAGACTACATGCTAAATTATTAATGATACTTCAAGTTATGGATTCAGCTTGACTGATATCAGGACACTATACAAGTACAGTAGAATTGTCTCTTGGCAACCATCAGAATATCCTATTAAGCAATAGAGCTCAGATATCTAGAAAATGAGAAAATAGTTTCTTATGACTTTTTAAAGTTCTCTGATCTGAATCAAGCTATTGGCTGCTAGCAAACTCCCAAAGACCTGTAGTTAAAGATGTAATGCAAATGAATCATGGAGATATATATGTATTAAAAGAAAGCAAGGTGCTTCTTTACCTCTCAAAATCTTGGTAATATGCCAAAATATAGAATTGCATGGTGACAGCTTCATGAATAAAGTGAAAGTGGCTGCAGAAAGGAGGCAATGCAAATTAAGTATCAACTATCAAGATGATAAACGATTTGGCAAAAACTAGAAATATTTACAAGCAGTATGAGCTATTAGCTTGAACTTTGATTGTACACAGAAGGTGCGAAGAAAACAAACATTTTATGTATTTAGCTTATGTGGTTTAGGCAAGGTGGGTAATTTATGAGCGACATGTATATCTAAGTAGGCTTCAAAGAAATACATGAAGATCATAAAACATGAACAAATGTGGAACACCAATCAATCATCATATAACAGAAATTTAGCTTATGCATGAACAACCAAAAAGATAACCATCAAGGCATTGGAATCCTTATCAACCACATTTATTAAAGGATAAATAGAGAATTGAAGTACCACCATTGCATAGGAATCCTTCAAATGTCTGAATTTTCTACTTATGCAGCACAATCCATCATGCTAGACGATTACATGAATTGGAATTGAAAAGGAAAAAAGTCTAAGTTTAACCTGATTGTGCAAATCCCCGATGGGCTACTATAACATAATGTGATGGAATCATTTGCTTCATTGATCAACCAAAAAATGCGAAAATACAATAATATCAATCAAAGTAGTCCCAGAGTGTGTCATCAAAGTCGGACTCTTCTTCGGACTCCATTTCATTTGAAACAGCTGAATACTTTTCAACAATGGTGGGCTCTATGTCATCCCTTGCCCATTCAACATCAATTTCATCATCAGGCAAAGACAAATTAGTTGCTGGTTCAGATGACTCAATATTATATATTTCTTCGGCACAATATGATTTGTCATTCACATTAGAATTCTCTCTATGAAGAGTTTTCATAACGTTACCTATTGTCATTAGAGGGATCACGAACATAGATGCACTGTTGGACTTGAGAAGCGAGCACAAATGGATCATCCATATAACATTTTTCATCGAAATGAACACAAGTCAACCCATACTTTTTTTATTCTACTTCAAACCAATCACATCTAAACAAGACAAACTTGAAATTACCATAATAGTCGAGCTCAATTATTTCATTAATTGCACCATAATAAGTAACTGCATTCGTCATCGGATTTTGATCTTTACTACTAGCAAAGCTTTGAGTGATTGACACCAAAGTGACACCACTATTTTGTGTCCTGCGACTTGCATCACGTTGCCTAGTATGAAATTTACATCCATTGATGACATAACCCGAAAACCTTCTTGCAACTTTATTTGGGCCTCTACACAACTCCTTCAGTCGATCAGGGACATCCTCCTCCTCCATTGCACGATTTTTAAACCAATCAATAAAATCATGGCTTTGACTTTTTGCTTTGGTCCACTTTCTTCCTCTCTTCTGATTTATGATATTTTCATGTTCACTACAAAAAAAATATTTTGTTACAACAATTATTCAAATGAGTTTATAAACAAATTTTTAAGGGCAAAGAATTGTTATTTACCTAATGTAAGGCTGAACTTCATCACAATTGAACAAGATATACCGCTGAGCTTGGTTCTTTTCATTGTTGTCCATCGAAAATAAATTACATTTTTTCTTCCCTCCTATAGGACGACCCATGGGTAAAAAAAACTAGAAAGCTCAACATCAAAAGACTCATATGTGTCAGCATTTCTTGTCACTCTGTTCCACTGTGTCTCCACATTAGAGTTCATATAATTTGAGCAAAATGTCAAGCATTCCTCAACCAAGTAACCCTCAGCTATTGAACCTTCTGAACGAGCTTTATTGCGCACGTAAGCCTTCAACTTTCCCAACTCTCTTTTTGGTGAATACATCCACCGAGAATGAACGGACCACCTAATCTTATCTCATTTGGTAGGTGAATAGGCAAATGAAGCATTACATCAAAAAAATGAAGGAGGAAAAATCCTCTCTAATTGGCAAAGTGTTTCAGCAATCTCAAATTCTAAGGTTTCTAAATCATTCACATCAATAACTCTTTGACATATGGAACGAAAAAAAGAACATAGATGTATCAAAGGATAAGCCACTTGGTGAGGAAGTGTGCTAATCATTACTATTGGGAGCAAGTAGTGTAGCATGAAATGAGCATCATGACTCTTGTACCCTGAGACTTTCAAACCATCTTGGTGAACACATCTTGAAATATTTGCTGCACAACCATCGGGTAATTTTGCTTCCTTGAGAACGCTATAAAAAATAGATTTCTCATTTTTTTTCATGTTAAAGCATGCTTTTGCATACTTTACTTTCTTGCCTTGATCCACTAGTTCGGATGAACTTTTTTTCTAATTCCCAGCTCTTGCAAATGTAAACAGGCATTAATATGATCTTTTGTCTTCCCCGTTATGTCTAACAAAGTCCCTATCATATTGTCAAATATGTTCTTTTCAATATGCATGACATCAAGATTATGTCATAGTTTATTATGCTTCCAATATGACAATTCAAAAAAAATGGATCTCTTCATCCAAGGACCACCAATGCTTTTCTTTTGCATCTTCCCAAATGAATTGACAAAGTCTTGTAACAAGTTCAAGATCTTTGTCCCTTCTAACAAATAAGGAGCATGCCTATGTTCTTCTTTTCCATTGAAATCCTGTGTGTTTCTTTTATAATCATGACTCATCGGCAAGAAAATATGGTGATCCATATAACATATCTTTTTACTATGCTTCAAGTAAGCCGAATTAGTGTTATAATTACAAGATGGACATGCTAATTTTCCCTTTGTGCTCCAACCACTCAACATAGCATATCCAGGAAAGTCACTAATAGTCCATAAAAGGGCTGCTCGCAACTTAAAAGTTTGATTCTTTAAAGCATCATATGTGTCTACTCCCAGCTCCCACATAATTTTCAACTCTTCAACCAATGGTTGCAAGTACATATCAATATCAGTCCCAGGAGAGTGTGGTCCAGGGATAATTAAAGACAACATAAAATACTCGGACTTCATACATAACCATGGTGGAAGGTTGTATGGCATAAGTATTACCGGCCATATACCATAAGAAATACTCATGGTCCTATATGGATTGAATCCATCGCTAGTCAACCCAAGTCTTATGTTGCGTGGGTCACTAGCAAAATCAGGATAACGCTCATCGAAGTCCTTCCATGCTCCGCCATCAGCAGGATGACTTAACTTTCCATCTCTTATTCGCTCTTCCTCATGTCACCTCATTAAATTTGCAGTCCTTTCACACATGAACAACCTTTGAAGTCTAGGAATTAATGAAAAGCGTCTTGAAACTTTAGCCGCTACTTTGTGGCCTTGGTTGGGATTTTCTAGCTGATTCTCTACCTGTGAATTCTCAACCCACCGTGAAGCACCGCAAATATGACAAGACTTGTCTTTCTCATGCTCTTTCCAATATAACATACAATTATTGGGATAAGCATCAATCTTTTTATAATTAAGGCCCAAGTCCCTTATCATGGCTCTTCTTTTATTAAAAGATTGGGGGATGTTCAAATCTGGCATAGCTTCTTTTAGTAGCTCTAAGAGTGCATTGAATGACACATTACTCCAGCCAAAGAGACACTTCATCAAATATAACCGAACGGTGAAGGACAAGGTAGATAAATTTTTACAACCGGGGTACAATTCCTTGTTTGCCTCCTCTAATAAATTATAAAACTTTTTGGCATCTTCATTAGGACCCTCTGTAACTCCATCTTCTTCTGCCACTTCTCTAAATCTATCATGCAACAATCCATCCATATCATCCATGTCATCCATGCAATTCTCTCCATCATCGATGTCATCATCCTCCTCTGTGGGCATTGTTAACTCCTCACCATGGTTTACCCAATCAGTGTAGCCTTTTAAAAATCCATAGTCTATGAAATGTTCAAAGACTACATCTTTTGTCAACCAACGACCATTACCACATTCCGCACAAGGGCATAAAATCTCCCCTCCCTGAGGCCTTCCTTTATTATAAGCAAAATGTAGGAAACATTGGACACCATTGATATACTCTGTACTATATCTCAACATTTGAACCCATTCTTTATCCATTGATTTCACTTAACTACATAAATAAAAAAATGCAAAAGGGTAAGAAACGACAACATCAACTTGATGAGTTATACATGCAACTCCAACATAGTGCAAAATCACTTAGAACATGTAGGCAACTCCAACAGCTGGTGGTAAGATTGACCAAGGGCATAGTTGAAACTTTATCAATGAAATAAATCCTTAAAACAACATATTGAAACCTCAAAACATCTTTAATACTTAAACAACATATTGAAATAAAACCTCAAATCTAAAACACCTCATATTGAAATAAACATTTAAGTCATAAACAGTAGATTGAATTGTAATGCTTCTGCAAGTGGATAATTAAAGATTCAGAAACTAAGCTCTATAGTTCCTCTTTATTATTGTTATTATATGGGAAATTAATTCAGTCTTCAGATGAATTGTGCAGCTTTGACTTCGACGATAACATTTAATGACCAAATGTTTCATTATATACTGATTTCTTTTATAGTCCATTTTCAAAATATAATGATTGTTATCTGCACATTCTACAAGGATAATACATGGATTAAGGATGTTATGTAAATAGCAGCATCTTACACTTCATCATCACTTTCTTTTCAAACTTAATTCAATCCTAAACAAATACAAAATTGTACTTTGTTATATCAAGGCTCCTCATTTACTAAGGTAAATTACCACGAAGGATGATGAGAAAATTACCTCCAAAAGAAAGTTTGCCAAGACTCTCGAAACTAGCATAGCATGAATCATGGTGGCTATGAATCTTAAAAGTCAGCAAAAATTAGAATTTGGAACAAAAATTGTTCACTTTCCAACACTATAGGGACAACATGCAATGGAAAAGGATTGATAAAATACATTGCCACATCACATGAATCATGATCTTCACCATTATAATTCTAGACATTATACTCATAATTATGCCACCATGTACTTTATGAACCAAGTTCAGATTAATATTGATGTATATAATCAAGCTATCCATACTTATACAAAGAATATCCTAATTTAATTTCTTTCTAGAAATAAGAGACAATAGAATCAAATAGCACAGGAGACCACAAAAGAAGCATAAAGAACTTCATCAACACATTAGAGAAACCTACATGACACTAAGAATTTTCATCTATTTAATACTATATATATGGCTAATAAAACATATAGTTTCATAACATGATGGCAATCACTGAGATAGAACAGAAACAAAGTCTCAAAGATCAATGCACAACATATGCAAACAGTAAGAAAAGTTAGCATCACCGAGACAGAATAGAAACAAATTCTCAAAGATCAATGCACAACATATGCAAATAGTAAGAAAAGTTAGTTTAGGTTAGAGTGAGATTGTCATATGCAAATAGTAAGAAAAGTTAACTCTATACACCCATGATTGACATTACAACAGTTAATTTCAATAAGTTAGATGCTGACGAACTTGGGGAGGGAGAGACGAACCTGGATTTGGATCGCGAAGTCATGAGGCGGACGGCGGTGTCGTGCCATTCGGCATCATGGAGACGTTTGAGGGGATCACCGTTTGGATCGCCACAGAGGCATCGCAGAGGGTCCGAATCGCGTCGAGCTCTTCTTCGGTGAGGATGGCTGATGGTTTGAGGGGAGGCGGAGAAAGGGACGGCCGAGGGTTCCTTAGAAAGGGGAGGTGGAGATGATGAGGGGAGTTCTGCGGCATTGTTTTGAGTCGGGCGATCGGCGGTGGAGGTGATGAGGGTTTTTGGGCGAGTTTTGTCGCGGGCAGAGGGAAAAAAGAAAGAGACGTCGGACGGGTGGGATATTTTATTGGCTGCGAAAAAAATAGCGGGGTATTTTTGTTGGCGTGTAGGCATGGAGGGCCGAGTCATCAATCGTCTCGTGGCGTGTAGTCCTGGTGGGCCGAGTCACACTCGAACGCCGAGGGCGCTCGGGCCCTATACGATATAAGATGAAGGTGCGCCCTTCCCTTTCACCAATTGGTTTGGGGGTCGTTGGTTAGCGCCAAATTCTGATAGCTGGTTTCATAGCTTGGGTCTCGGGTTCGAGTCTCGGCTAGCGATTGCTGAGGGGGGGAGATTGTTGGCGTGTAGGCCTGGAGGGCCGAGTCATCAATCGCCTTGAGGTGTGTAGGCCTGGCGGGCCGAGTCACACTCGAACGCCGAGGGCGCTCGGGCCCTATACGGTATAAGATGAAGGTGCGCCCTTCCCTTTCACGAATTGGTTTAGGGGTCGTTGGTTAGCGTCGGATTCTGGGAGCTGGTATCAGAGCGGGTTCGTAGCTTGAGATTTCACCATCTCTTCTACACCGTATCTCGATCCTAAAATGACACTAGATAGTAGAGCGTCTTCACCTCCTAGGTTTGATGAGTCTAACTTTGGTCTTTGGAAGAGTAGAATGTATACTTTTCTAAAGACTCAAGGTATAGGAGTGTTTAACATGGTAAAGATAAAATACATTGAACCTAGAGAAAATATGAATTCATGGACCCAAGAACAAATTAATATGTTTGAGTTAAATGCAAAAGCTACAAATTGCATATTTTGTTCTTTGGAAAATAATGTACTTGAAAAAATCATGCATTTGGAATACCCTGAATATGCTTTATGATTATTCTAAAACTGAAGAACTCATTACCCTACATGAAGGAGACAATGACAATTGTCATGCTCCTATATCTAATGAAGTTGTTGAAGCTTTTAGTGTTTCTAGCCAAAGAAGTACAAAAAGCCGGAAGAGAAAGGTGGTATGCCACCTATGCAATGAGAAAGGGCACGTGAAAAAGAATTGCCCTAGCATGAAGAACAAGGCAAAGAAGATGTCGAATGTTTCCACATCATCATCCAATTCAAACGAAACGTCCTCTTGCAATGACTATGAAGCTACCTCAAAGACTTGCCCCATGAATGATAATGATGAGGTACTCTCCTCCCCTTCTAGTCATGCTAATAATAATGCTAGCTCTACTAGTTCTCTTGACATATCATATAATGAGTTAGTAGATGAATACAAGAAAATGTATGCCTTGCTTGTTAAAAAGGATAATGAGACCCGAGTTTGAAACTTAAGAATTAAAAAATTATAAGTCAAAACAACAATTTGAAATCTCAATCTAAAGCCTTATATCAATCTCTTGATTTATTAAAAAAGGAGGTTGTGTCATTAAATAAGAAAGTAAATGAATTGAAAAACGTTTCATTTCCTAAGAACACTAGAATAAAAAATGCATATGTAAAGAATGCCAATGTTCATAATCATTCTCATGTTAGGCATTCCACATTTAAACCTCATGTTCAAAATAAAAATGTTTCATCTAAGAATGCCCATGCTCATCATGCCTCTCATGCCATGCATTCTACCATTAGACCTCATAATTATAAGAAGATGAATGAGGTTTCTAAGAATATCATACTCATCATGTTTCACATGATAAGCATTCTAAAAATAAATCTCATGTCCATGTTAAAAATGAAAAGAAAAAGTTTCATGGACATTATTTTTGTTGTGGTGTTTATGGCCACGTAATCCATGATTGTGCATTTAAAAAGAATCCAAGTGTTGCTAAGACACTTTGGATACCTAGGTCAACTAACCCCCAAGGACCCAAAGCCATTTGGGTACCAAAAATTTCATGTTCTATTGTATGGGGAGCTACCACACATGGTTGAAGAAATGAAGAGTTGAAGTTGACCATGGACTTAAGTGAAGACTCATCCTTTGGTTACAACTTCAAACCATCATGATGCCATATATATGGAAAGTGGCATCTAGGTACATTTTGGTATCATCTCCTTACTTTACCTTGTTTTATTTTAGTTGGAGATAATGATACGTGCTTTAATTTGAGTTATTTTCCCCACTCTTGTAAAAGAGTCCTTTCAAAAATGATTTTTGATTTTTTGATCTTCGGTCTCCTCGGAGACCTAAGTGGCCTGTAATGGGCCTAAGCGACCTTGCGGTTCTAAATCGTAGGCACATTGTGGTCTTTCGGTTTTCAACCAATAGGAAGGGTTGGAGATCATATTTTTCATTTATTATTCTTATGATCTCTTAAAATTCGTTTTGATATCACTCGATTTTATTTTGAAACGAATTTGAAACCATTTAAGCAAAGTGATATCTGATAATGATAATTGATGCATCTCTTTGCTTTTTGGTTGAGTTAGCTTGCTAAGTAGCTATATTTTCTCTAAAAATATTAATGAAGCCTACTTGCAAGTTAAGAAAGTGGCAAACATTGAAGACTATGCTATCTAAGAGAAAATGACAAAGGAAATGAAAAAGTTGGGCAAATTTTCTAAAAGATAAGGTATGGATTTTAGTTTGCAAAAATCTTTGAAAAATAATTAAATTTTCATGCTTAATGATGTCTCTATGCTCATGATTATTTTTGAATGATAAATATTGAATTTTCATGAGTAGACAATTTCATGATAACTAGGCAATTTCGTGATATTAATATTGAATGAAATTGTACTAGTTTAAAATTTCTTGTTAGAGACCTCATTTTAAGCTAAAAATGAAACAAACATGTTTAGATACACATATCACATGATTCTAGGTGTTCAATCTTGAAAATTCATGTGTAGATGAAAATGTGATAACTAGATCACATTAGTGGACTTAAGCTTAAAAGGATTGACCCAAGTCAACAAATTGACTTGGACACTTGATTTTAAGTCCAAACTTAATAAACATGTTTAGAAATAGGTATGACATGTTTCCATGCATTTAGAGTGAAAAATTCATATGGATATGGATAAAATGACATAGAGGTTAATTCATGTTTACCTCTCTTTGAACTATGTTGACCCAAGTCAACAAGTTGACTTAAAGGTCTCATTCTCAATTCATATTTGTGGAACATGTTTAGATTTACTCATGTTAGGTATCCATAGGTTTACATTTGAAAAATCATGAGTACATGTTAAGATTGAAACTTAGCAAGTTTCATTAAAACTAGTTTAGTTTTGAATGAAACCATGCTAGGTTGATATCTTCACTTAAGGATATAATTTTCATCTCAAACTTGACATACACTCTTTACATGACCATTATGTGGTGTCATAAAAGTTTGAATGAAAACTAAGCATTCTTTCAAAATGACTGAGAAATTATGGAATTGTCATTTGTTCAACAATTGGTATCACCAATTTTAGTTATTTCTAGAATAATATAGAAAAATCATTTTGAGATGATTCTTGAAACTACACATTTATTGAAAAATCTAGTATGTTGTGTAAAAGTTTCAAAAAGTTACATCAAGAATCTAATTTATAGTGAAAATTTTGAAGTTGGATTTTCAAAATGAAAAGTATTATCTTTTTGAAATATCAATTTTGTTTCAATACTTTGATTTTTCAAAAACTTCAAATAAAAGTTTGTGTATACCACTTTGATTATGTTTCTAATATCATTCACACCATTGATTGAGTAAAATCATTTCTAGGAATGATTTTGAATTCTTGAATGATAGCTAGAAATATCTAGCGGTTTCATTAAAATCAATATAGGATGAAAAATGGTCTTTGAAATTTCTTTTGAGTTCAAACTTTATTCATGTATTTCAAATGACCATTCAATATTTGGTATCAAAAATTTTCATCCAAAAATTGGTTTAAAAAATATTTGTCAAAAATATGATTTTGTATAAACTTAAAAGTTTGATTTTTTTTTCAAATATTGAAATATAGGTTGACTTAAGTCAACAAAATAATTTAAAAAGTTCATCTTAAGCCCAAACTTGATTCATAGACTTACATTATCTCAAGTTTAATGTCCAGATGCAAAAGTTTGAGAAAACATGAGTAGATAGCAAAACTTGAGACTTAGCATTTTCATATCTTTCATGCATATGTCAAATGAAACCATGCTAAGTTAAATATTTGTTTTTCCATCCCTTTGGTTGAGATCTTCATGTTTCATATAAAACATCTTTAGAGTCTCAACTTCATGAAAAGTTATTTGTGTTTCATCCCTTTGAATAGATAGACCTTTCTTACCCTTTTTGATTGATGTCAAAAGGGGGAGAAAATTAGGTAAAGTCTATAGAGAAAAATATATGTCAAAAGGGGGAGAAATGTATAGGTAAAGGGGAGGAAAATATAGGAAATCCATGCATATAGATAGGGGGGTTTATTCTTATAGATATGCATGTTGATAGGGGGAGAAATCCCTTAGTTGATATCCTTATATGCTTTAATATGTATATTTTCTTAAGGATGATTGTCTTCATCAAAAAGGGAGAGATTGTTGGCTTAAGGTTTTCAACCTTGGTCTTAATCTCAGTTTTGATGATAACAAACATGGAACTAATGATTTCATGGGGAGTTATTTTCAGGTTCCATATCGGTTAGCGCTCGACGTCCTCGATTAGAAAAATCGAAGAAATCGGAGAAATCGGCAAGGATGCTCGTCGGCTCTCGGGATTCTTCAAGATGATAGAGTTTAGGTTTAGGGTGTCTAGATACATTTTAATTCCTCATGATGATGCATAAGATCCCTAAAACCAAACCTAAACCCAAAAATATGAAATCCCGGAACCGCCCTGAAATCCACTAAGCCTAGGGAGCTCCTTGGAGGGCTATATGACTTAAATAGTTTCTTGAGATAAAAAAATGGCGGTAATTGTTCCTTGGGTCAAAACTAGATAACGAGGTATTTTTAAGAAATTTTTTGGAAGCCTCTAGCATACCCACATTTGACCTGGAAAATTCGAAAAATTTCGTTTTCAAAAAATTTGTACTAGACCCCAAAAACTAGATTTTGATTCTTAAGGATATTGATTTTTTAGATATTTTTATTGAATCCAAATGGGGGTTAATCCTTATATAACATTTATGTTTTAAAGTTATCATGTTATAAAGTTATTTAACTTATATAACATTGATTCTTAAGGAATTTTTGGAAGCCTCTAGCATACCCACATCCAAGAGAGTTGTTTGCCTTGTTTAGCTCAGGTTCGGTCGACCAACCGAAGCCCAAAATGGGCAGTAAGGTTGGCGGTCGACTGATCGGTCGACCGATCTGCCTATAACCCGAAGACGCATATCACGTCGGTCAATCAATGGGTCGACCGCCCACAGAGAGAAAAGAAATGGTCGAATGACCGATAGACTAGTCAGTCGACCGACCATTCGACCGATGGCCTACAACGGATAGAAAACTATCCGTTGAGCTACCGTTTCTTTAGCAGGGTATAAATAAACCCTTATATGATTCATTTAATCCCTTCCTTCATTCTTATATATTTTATTGAGCCATCAAAAGGGAGATTTAAAGCATTCCAAGCGATTGATTGAAGCGCGTCCTGTTCTTCTTCGAGTTCTCCCTCAAGCGCCAGCTGCTGCTTCAACTCGGGTCTTGATCAAGCTCATCCCTTGGAAAGTTGAAGGTGCCAAAGGCTTGCAAAAGAGTATGATTCTTTGGTTTAATTCTTAAGCTCTTTTGATTGTAATTTTATCTGTTATTTGAACGTTTTGTTTTATTTGTGCGTGTGAAGACCAAGTGTTTGGTCTTGTTGTGTGAAGTGGTTTCCTTGTTGTGAAGGAGTAAAGCCACTTGTGTAAACTTTGCATTCACTAGGATTAGTTTAGTTGTCCCTTAGGGTTGAGGTGGAAGAGGACTCTCGATAAGAAGGCGGAGACTTCCGGGTGTGGAAGTACCTTAGGTTGAGAGTGCATCTCTTCGGTGAAAAGTCCTCCGTGTAAGGGAAACCTAATTAATCTAGTAAAACTTAGTTTGGAAATCCTAAGCGGGGTGCTTAGGTAGTGGAGTAGGCATTGGGGCCGAACCACTATAAATTTTTTGTGTTTGCATTGTTTTATTTGATTGTGCTTAATTGTTTTTATCTAGCTTCCGTATTTAATCACATAATTGTAACTCGCCTAAACATTCTAAAAAAATGATTAAAATCATATTCAGGCTAATTGTTATAGTAAACACACTATTCACCCCCCCTCTAGTGTCGCCATTTTGCTAACAATTTTGAGTATAGGAATAGTTTGGCTACAGGAACGATTTGTTGGCTTAAGGGTTTCTCTTAAGCCTCGATCTTTATTTTGATGATAACAAACATGTACTTAATTCAAGTGCGAAGTTTTGAGTTCAGGTTGAGGTTGCGATAAGCATGCCAAATCCGTTCAAACGAGATGAAGGAAAAGATCGTCAAAGAAACGGAAGAAGAAAGGCTCGGGCTTAGATCAAGTAGAATTAATGTAATATATCCCTAGGATAGTTTATCCCAACCCAAAATGGTAAAGTTATCCAAGTTGAAACTTGGTAACTAAACCTATAAAAAAAAGGCATGTAAAAATCGAAGGAAAAGTCATCCTCAGCTTGGGTTCGATCGACCGAATGTCAATAAAAATAGGCAGCAGCCATTCGGTTGACTAGCCGGTTGACCGAAGTTGGTGAAGGAAAAATTTTGGGCTACGCCGGTCGATCGGTCGGTCGACCGACAGAAGGCAAAAATGGGCAGAATGGAAGCGGTCGACCAATCGATCGACCAGACTGGAGATAGCTCATTCGCGCGACCTTGGCTCCAGTCATTCGGTCGACCGAATGTCGGAAGAAATTAATTTGTGTCAGCCGGTCGGCCCGTCAGTCGACCGAGCTCTCACAGACAACCAGCGGTCGCACTGGCGGTCGATCCGTCGGTCGACCGACCGATCGACCAACTTGTGACCGAACGGATTCAACGGTCTTTTTTTCACCCGTTTAACGGGCCTTTCGGGTGAGGGGTTATAAATACCCCTCACCTAAATTCTTTAAAACTTCTAACAACCACTATTGAGCAATCAAAGAAGTTTTCTAGGCCTTCAAAGAAAGAGTTCTGCGCACGCGTCTCTGCTTCCTTCGACAACGAATTCCAGGCACTGCTGATCCTCCGCTTCTTCAACTGTGCTGCAAATCAAAGAGCAATCTTCTTGCAAGTTGGAGATGTGAAGGCGGTGGAAAGAAACCTTGGTTAATCTTTCATTCTTAAAGCTCTTTCCGTGTATTTGAATTTTATTGTAACTTATTTTCAAGTTGAGATAGCTGCTAGGTGTGTTAGGAAACACTTAGGGATAGCTTCATAGAATTATGTTTTGACTATGTGAATAGGATTGAGGTGTTCTCCGAGTGGTGAGAAGGGTGTCCTCATTGTATTCAAAGAGAAACATAAATTCTATAAAGTAGTGGTTAGAAATTCTTGTTAATGAGCCAAGGTAGTGCAGTAGGCGGTTGGCCGAACCACAATAAGCATTCTTGTTTGCATTGCTTTCTTACTTGCTTTTATTGTTGTTATTGAATTTTGATCACATTAATCAGCAAGTAACAATTTCATTAAGTAAAGATAAAATTGAGTAAGAAAAAAAATTAAAAAAAAGGGACGGACACTATTCAACCCCCCTTCTAGTGTCGGATTTCACACAACACGATTTACTCTGGTCCCATAGCATATTTGGCTACAGGAACAATTACAGAACCGTTCCCATAAATTAGCTACGGGAACGATTGATTTTTTGTGTTCCTATAGTATAAGGGCTAAGGGAACAGTTTCAAAAATTGTTTTCATACATTGGCTACGGGAACAATTTTCTATTGTGTTCCCTTAGCCAATATACTATGGGAACAGTTTTCAAAACCGTTCCTATAAGTAATGTATGGGAACAGTTTTTCAACCGTTCCCATAAGTAGCATGGCCACAGAGCCAAAATGTAGTAGTGTATATACTAACGAAGCCTACTTGCAAGTTGAGAAAATGATAAATGGAAAGCTAAATGAAAAGAATTGAGAATATTGGCAAATTTCTCAAGATTGAGGTATGACTTTGATTTTTGCCAAATCTAAGTTTGATGCCTCTATATGTATGCCTTTATGAATGTTTAATGCTCATGATTGAATTTGCATGATGAATGTTTGAAAATTCATGAGTAATTAAGATTTTGATACTTTGTAGATTTCATGATCTTAGGTTGAGAATGATACTAGGTTGGAAAAATAGTCTAGAGACTTCATCTTGAATCCAAACTTGGCACACATGTTTGAATTTGCTCATGTTGGGTTTCTATGTGATTATTTTTGAAAAACCATGAGTAAAAGAGAACTTGGAGAATTAGGCAATTTCATGATACACTTGATTGTTGAAATTGCTCTAGTTTGAGTAGTTGAGCTAGAAAGTCAATTTTTAAGTTCGAACATGGTACACACACTTAGGTTCACCTATGATATGCTTCTATGTACCTAGGCTTGAAAAATCACGTGAGAATGAAAAAGTTGACAGTCAATTTCATGAAAAATAGGATATTTTTAGGTGAAATCATCTAAGTTGACATTTTGACTAAATGACATCATTTTGAGTCAAAACTTGATGGACATATTTAGGTATGCTCGGTTGGCTTTAGGTTTTCAATCTTGGTCTTAATCTCTTAATCTCGGTTTTGATGATAACAAACATGAAACTAATATTTCGTCGAGAAATCTTTCAGATTCCATATCAATTAGCGTTCGATGTCCTCGATCGGATAAATCGGAAGAAATCAAAAAATCGAAAGGACATTGATCGTCGCGCTCGGGTTCATCGTGGAATTTCTCGAAGATCGACGTGTGCATCAAAGACGTCTTGGACGAGTCCAAAGTTCACATGAAAAGCTCTCCAAGTTGATGCTCGTTGAAAGCCGGAACCCGAAAATGAAGCGCGCAAGAAAAAGGGCTGAAAAATCAATATCAGCCTTTGTTCAGTCGACCGGTCGGTCAACCGAAGAGTGTAAGGAAAATGGTTGTAGCCATCTCGGTCAACCGAAGGATGCCACAAAGCGGCAGTAGCTACTTCGATCGACCGGGCGGTCGACCAATCGAAGCCCGAAAAGGGCAGTAGCTCTGTTAGTCGACCGACCCGCGTTCGCTGAAGACGCAAACCTGCATCGAGGATTGTAGTGTTTGCATCTGGGCAGTCGACCCGTCAGTCGACCGCACAAAGAGAAGATGGCAGCGGTCGCATTGGCGGTTTCTACAATCGACCGACCAATCGACCGAGCTTCTACAAAGGATAGTTTTCTATCCGTTGAGCTGCCGTTTCTTCGTGAGGGTATAAATATACCGCACCTATCTCATTTAACCTCTCTCTCTAATTTTTTACAGATTTTATTGAGTAATATTAAGAGAGATTTGAGCCTTCCAAAAGATCAACTGCTTGCGCTCTGTTTCTTTCCGTGGACATCTTCTTCAAGCGCACACGCTGGGCTCAACTCGGGAATTGATTCAAGATCTATCTTCTGGCGAGTTGGAGGCTCGAAAGCTTGAAAAGAGCACGATTCCTTGGTTTTATTTTAAGCTCTTTTCAATTGTAATTTTAACTATTATTTGAACTATTTTTGGATTTGTGCGTATGAAGACCTAGGATTGTTAGGTCTTGAAATTGGGTGGTAGCCTGTGTTTAAGGTTTAAATCCACCAGTGTAATTAAACGTAGTTTTACTAGGATTAAGTTGAGTTGTCCTTAGGTTGAGGTGGGAAAGTGCTCTCGGTAGGAAGGCGGGATACTTCCGAGTGTGGAAGTGCCTTTGGTTGGAGAGCGGAGACTTTTTGGTGCAAAGTCCTCATTATTAGGAATCTCATTAATCTAGTAAAACTTAGTTTGGAAATCCTAAGCAGGGTGCTTAGGTAGTGGAATAGGCATTGGGGCCGAACCACTATAAATCTTGTGTTTGCATTGTTATATTTTTGTGTGTTAATTGCTTTATCATTTATAGCTTCCGCATCTAATCATTCAATTGTGCTTAGCCTAACTAATCAAGAAAATGATTAAAATCAAAATTTAGGTAGATTGAATTAGTAAACACACTATTCACCCCCTCTCTAGAGTTACCATTTCGCCAACATTTGGTATCAGAGCGGGTCGTGGATTGAGATTTCACCATCTCGTCTACATCTTGCCTCGATCCGAAAAATGGCACTAGAGAGTATAGCATTTGCACTACCAAGGTTGATGAAGAAAACTTTGGTGTTTGGAAGAGTAGAATGTATACCTTTCTTAAAACACAAAGTTTAGGTTTATTGTGCATGCTAAAGAATGAGTATGTTGAGCCCACCATTGACATAAATGATTGGACTCAAGAACAAGTTAGATTGTTTGAATTAAATGCTAAAACAACGCATCTCCTATATTGCTCATTTTCAAATGAAATACTTGAAAAGGTTATGCATTGTTCTTCCGCTTTTGATATTTGGGCAACATTAAATATGTTATACGATTATGCTAAAACCGAAGGGCTTAATACTTTTGTTGAGGGTGGTGATGACAATGGTCATCCCCCTAGCACTAACCTCGATTTTGATGCCCAAAGCACGTCTAGCCAAAGAAGCACAAGCAAGAATCGGAAACAAAAACTTAGGTGCTTTCTTTGCCAAGAGAAGGGACACAAGAAGAAGAATTGTGCTTCATCATCCACATCCAAATCAAGTGAAGCCACTTCTAGACATGACGATGAAGCTACATCAAACTGTTGCCTCATGGGTCTTCGAGATGATGTATATTCTCCATCTTCTAGTAATGTTCAAAATGTTAATGATAATGACTCTAGTAGCTCAAAATCCCTTGATATGTCATATGAAGAACTACTAGAAGAAAGCAAAAAAATGTATGCCATCCTTGTAAAAAACAACAAGGAAAATAGAAAACTAAAGAAAGAAAACTTAAGGCTTAGGTCATGTGCATGAACTAGAGAATGAAAAATTGAATATAAGTACAATTGTATCTTGCCATGATGATTTTAAGTTTGAAATTGAGAATTTAAAAAGTGAGGTAAAAGACTTGAAAAATGAAAATGAATCTTTGAAAACAAAAATGAAACTTAGGAGTAATGATTTGAAAAATGATTTCAAACTTGAAAATGAAAAATTGAAAGTTGAAAATAACATGTTGAAATCTCAAGTGCATGCATTGCACAAATCCATGAATGATGTAAAAAATGAGATGTTGACTTTAAGTATGAAAGTAAATACTTCCTCTTGTAATTCTAAGAATCAAAATGTCTCTTTTAGGAAACCTCAAAAGAAAAATATTTCCTTTAAGAATGCTCATACTCATCATGTTTCACATGATAAGCATTCTAAAAATAAATCTCATGTCCATGTTAAAATTGAAAAGAAAAAGTTTCATGGACATTGTTTTTGTTGTGGTTTATATGGTCATGCCATTCATGATTGTGCATTCAAAAGAAATCCAAGTGTTGCCAAGACACTTTGGATTCCTAGGCCATCTAACCCCCAAGGACCCAAAGCCATTTGGGTACCAAAGATCTCATCTTCTATTGTAGGGGGAGCTACCACACAAGGGTGAAAAATTGATGACGTGTTGAAGTTGACCAAAGAGTTGAATGAAAAATCTTCTTATGGTTGCAACTTCAAGCTTTCACCTAGATGCCTTAGGTAAAATTGACATCAAATATTTTGGTATCATTTCCTTACTTTGGCTTGCTTTAATTAAGTTGAAGTTATGATACATGTTTAACTTGAGTTATTTTCCCCCGTTCTTGTTAAAGAGTTCATTGTAAATGATTTTTTATTTTGATTTCCAGGTCTCCTCGGAGACCTAAGTGGTATGTAATGGGCCTAGGCGACCTTGCGGTTCTAAATCATAGGCTAATTATGACCTTTCGGTTTTCAACCAATAGGAAGGGTTGGAGATCTTACTTTTCAAAATTTCATATTTTGAGATCTCTTGATTCATTTTGTTATCATGAATGATTATTATGAACATGAATCCATGCTATTTAGTGAAGTTGAATTTTGAAAATGATATTTGGTTTTTCTCTTCGCTATTTAGTTTGATAGCTTGCATGTAGATTTGGTTTCATTTTCTACTTATAAAGTATACTTGCAAGTTATAAATATTTTAGGAAGGCTAATTAGAAAGAAAAAGATTAGTTTGGCTAAATCATCATAAATAAGGTATAACTTTGATAAATTCAAATCTTAGTGTTATACCTTAATGCTTAAGCTTAAATAATGTCTCAATACTCATGATTAGAAATGCATGTTAAATCCTTGAATTTTCATGAGTAGGTAGAATCTTAGCACTTAGGCAAATTTCATTAAATGAAACTTGCTCTAAGTTGATACTTACTATTAGAGATATTCCTTTAAGTCTAAACTAGTTAAACATGTTTTAGGGACCTTATTCATCAAATGCTTCATCTTAAGATCCCTTAGATTCATTTTGATATCATGATAACTCCTTAAAATGAATCTCTACTATCTAGCATAGGTTAAGGTTTTTTAATGAAAATTTGCTTTGAACCTTTGCTATTTAGTAAGTTAGCTTGCTAGTTGGCATCTTATTATTTCATTGTGCTACTAATGAAGTCTACTTGCAAGTTAAAAATGCTAATGGAAGGCTATGCTATCTAAAAGTAAATGAAAAAGGAAATGAAAAGTTGGGCAAATATGCTTAAGTGATTTCTCTATGCTCATGATTGATTATGCATGATAAATATTTGAATTTTCATGAGTAAGGAAAATCTTGATAACTTAGCTCATTTCATGATATAATGATATTTATGAAATCGAACTAGGTTAAAATTCTTCTTTAGAGACATCATTTTAAGTTAAAAATTTGATGAATATGTTTATGTGTGTTAATGATTAGTTGTCATTTGCTTAAAATTGAAAATTCATAAAAGATTGAGCAAATTGAAAACTAAGTCAATTTAGAGGACTTAAGCTTGAGAAATTTGACCCAAGTCAACAAATCGACTTGGACACTTTATTTTAAGTCCAATCTTCATAAACATGTTTAGGAATAAGGATGACATGTTTCCATGCATTTAGAATGAAAAATTCATATGGATATGAATAAAATGACATAGAGGTGGTTTCATGAAAATCCCTTTTGAACCAAGTTGACCCAAGTCAACAAGTTGACTTAAAGGTCTCATTTTCAATCCATATTTGGGGAACATGTTTACATTTACTCATGTAAGGTATTCATAGGTTTAAGTTTGAAACTTAACAAGTTTCATAAAAAATAGTTTAGTCTTGAATGAAACCATGCTAGGTTGATATCTTGACTTTAGGACATAATTTTCATCTCAAACTTGACATAAACTCTTTACATGACCATCATGTGGTGTCATGAAAGTTTGAATGAAAATTAAACAAGTTTTAAAAATAACTAAAAATTACAAAAATACCATTTCGACCTACAATTGGTATCATTTTCAGTTATTTCTAAAGAAATATAAAAAAATTATTTTCAGATGATTCTTGAAACTGCACATTCAATGAAAAATCTAGTGTTATCAGTAAAAATTTCAAAAAGTTTCATCAAAATCTAATTTAAAATGGATTTTTGAAGTTGGAATTGAAAAATACAAAGTATCATCCTCTTGAAATATCAATCTTTTCTGATACTTTGTTTTCTCATAAAAAAAAACTTCAAATGAAAACTCATATATACTATTTTGATTCATTGTCTAAAATCATTCACAGCATTGCTTGAGTAAAATCATTCATAGGAATGATTTTGATAATTTGAATGATAACTGGAAATATTCACTTTTTCATTAAAAACAATATAGGATGAAAAATGAACTTAGAAAATTCATGTTGAAGTTCAAAGTTGATACATGCATGTTAAATGACCATTCAACAATTGATATCAAAATTTTCATCCAACAATTGATATTAAATATTTTTCGTCAAAAATATGATTTTGTATGAATTTAAAATTTTGATTTGTGAAAACTAGAAGTAAATACCTTGACCTAAGTCAACAAAGTGACTTAGAAAGTTCATCTTAAGCCCAAACTTGATTCATAGACTTACACTCTCTCATGTTTAATGTCTAGATGCCTAAGTTTGAGAAAATATGAGTAAATAGCAAAAACTTGATACTTAGTAGGTTCATGTTTTCATACTTATTTCAAATGAAAACGTGCTAAGTTCATATTTGGATCAAATGACAATAGTTTCACTTCAAACTTGATATACATGAGTTAAACAACCATATCTTGATATGTTGAGAGTTTGAATGAAAACTAAAAATGTCATAAAAAGGATATGAGTACATTCATTCTTGAGAACATACATGATTTATCTTGAATTCAAAAATTTAGTTTTGAACATATCATGTATGATTTAAGTTTCATATCAAATATTTGTTTTTCCATCCCATTGGTTGAGATTTTCATATTTCATGAAAAATATCCTTTAGAGTCTCAACTTAAAAAATAAAAAATATGTGTTCTTCATCCCTTTGACTAGATTGACCTTTCTTGCCCTTTTTGATTTATGTCAAAAGGAGGAGAACAGTATAGGTATAAAGGGGGAGAAAAGTATAAGAAAATTAGGGAGAAAATTATAGATAAAGAGGAGTAAAATATAGGAAATCCATGCACATAGATAGGGGGAGTTTATTTTCATAAATATGCATGTTGATAGGGGGAGAAACCCCTTGGTTGATATCCTATATCCTATTAGCGTTCGATGTCCTCGATCAGATAAATCGGAAGAAATCAAAAAATCAGAAGGACATTGATCGTCGCGCTTGGGTTCATCTTGGAATTTCTCAAAGATCGACGTGTGCATCAAAGACGTCTTGGACGAGTCCAAAGTTCACACGGAAAGCTCTCCAAGTTGATGCTTGTTGAAAGCCGGAACTCGGAAATGAAGAGCGCAAGAAAAAGGGCTGAAAAATCAATATCAGCCTTTGTTCGATCGACCGATCGATCGATCGAAGAGTGTAAGGAAAATGTCTATAGCCATCTCAGTCGATCGATCGGTCGACCGAAGGATGCCGTAAAGTGGCAGTAGCTACTTCGGTCGACGAAGGTTGTCGTAAAGCGGCAGTAGCTACTTCGATCGACCGACCCACTTTCGCTGAAGACGCAAACCTACGTCGGTCGACTAAATTGACGATCACAGTATTTGCGTCTGGGCGGTCAACCCATCGGTCGACTGAACAGAGAGATGAGGGCAGTGGTCGCATTGGCATTCGATCAGTCGATTGACCGACCAACTGACCGGGCGTCTGCAACGGATAGTTTTCTATCCGTTGAGCTGTCGTTTCTTCGTGAGGGTATAAATATACCGCACCTATCTCATTTAACCTCTCTCTCTAATTTTTTACAAATTTTATTGAGTAATATTAAGAGAGATTTGAGCCTTCCAAAAGATCAACTGCTTGCGCTCTGTTTCTTTCTGCGGACATCTTCTTCAAGCGCACATGTTGGGCTCAACTCGGGAATTGATTCGAGATCTATCTTCTGGCGAGTTGGAGGCTCCAAGGCTTGAAAAGAGCACAATTCCTTGGTTTTATTTTAAGCTATTTTTAATTGTAATTTTAACTATTATTTGAACTATTATTTGAACTATTTTTGGATTTGTGCGTGTGTAGACCTAGGATTGTTAGGTCTTGAAATTGGGTGGTAGCCTGTGTTTGAGGTTTAAATCTACCAGTGTAATTAAATGTAGTTTTACTAGGATTAAGTTGAGTTGTCCTTAGGTTGAGGTGGGAAAGTGCTCTCGGTAGGAAGGCGGGATACATCCGGGTAGGGGTGAGCAAAATTCCCCGATTCACCGAAATCGAACCGAAACCAACCGAACCAAAACCGATTTAACCAAACCAAATTAATTTCGGTTCGGTTTTCGATTAAAAATATTTTGGATATCGGTTTTTGGTTCGGTAAATTAACCGGCGGTTCGGTTAATTTACCAAATTAACCGAATATATATATATAATAACAATTATAATAGATGTTGGTATTTGCCTTAGTGGTTAAGTGTAATGTTAAACAAAATTGATAATAAAGTTTGCTAAGATGGTTAAAGAGGTAGAAAATAAAGCTTGGTTTTCAAATGCTTGGGTTTGAGTCTTAGCACATGTATGTTTTTTTGAAAGAAAATTCGGTTAATTCGGTTAAGGTTAATCGAATTTTCAGTTCGGTTTTTAACCGAACTGAACCGATGCTCACCCCTACTTCCAGGTGTGGAAGTGCCTTCGGTTGGAGAGCGAAGACTTTCCGATGCAAAGTCCTCGTTGTAAGGAATCTCATTAATCTAGTAAAACTTAGTTTGGAAATCATAAGCGGAGTGCTTAGGTAGTGGAGTAGGCATTGGGGCCGAACCACTATAAATCTTGTGTTTGCATTATTATATTTATTGTGTTAATTGCTTTATCATTTATAGCTTCCACATCTAATCATTCAATCGTGCTTAGCCTAACTAATCAAGAAAATGATTAAAACCAAAATTTAGGTAGATTGAATTAGTAAACACACTATTCACCCCCCGTCTAGTGTTGCCATTTCGCCAACATGCTCATGAATAGTGCCAAGGTAGATTAAAAAATTGGCAGTAGCCAATTCGGTCGACCATCCAGGTTAATCTATGCCCTCATTGGGTTAATCTTGTGAAAACCCTACCTTGAACCTTTCATCTCCTTGATTAAGCCTTTATTTCATTGCTTCATCATCAAAGGCATCAAGAGGAAGCTAGGAATCTTGTTGTGGAGCTAAGTAATTTATTGTTTGATTTATTGCTCCATTTATTATTGTATTTTATTATTTATTTCTTTGTATTTGAGCTTGTAAGAATACCTAGTGTTAGGTCTTGTTATTGAGTGGTATCCTTGGTGTAGAAGGTGTAAAGCCACTTGTGTAAACGTAGTTTGCTAGGATTAGTTGAGTTGTCCTTAGGGTTGAGGTGGGAGAGTGCTATCGGTAGGAAGACGGGATATTTCCAGGTGTGGAAGTCCCTTTGGCTTGAGAGCAGAGACTTTCCGGTGTAAAGTCCTCATTGTAAGAAAACTAATTAATCTAAACTAGTTTGAAAATCCTAAGTGGGGTGCTTTGGTAGTGGAGTAGGCATTGGGGCCGAACCTCTATAAATCATTGTGTTTGCATTGATATCTTGTTTGTATTAATTGCTTTATCATTTATCGCTTCCGCATTTAGTCATTCAATCGTAAATTGCCTAAGTGATCTAAGAAAATATTAAAATCAAAATTAGGCAAAAGATTTAGATAACACACTATTCACCCCCCCTCTAGTGTAAGTCATTTCAACCAACAACTAGGTCAAGGGTTTTCAACTCATGCACCTCCTCTTTTTGATGGAAACAATTATTCTTATTGGAAACTATGATGAGTATTTTCTTGCAATCCCTATGATTAGATGCTTGAAGAACTATTCATGTTAACTATGAACTACCCTCCAAAAGCATGGATGATTGGTCTCAAGAAGAGATCAAATTGTTTAATTCAAATGTCAAAGCCATGAATGCATTACATTGTGATTTATCTATAAATGAATTTAATAGAATATCATGTTGCAAATCCGCTTTTGATATTTGGCATATTTTAGATACTACTCATGAGGGAATCTCCCAAATTAAAGAGTCTAAAATTAATTTGCTTATGCATGACTATGAACTCTTTAAAATGCATGCTTATGAGACAATAGATGAAATGTATGCTCGCTTTTAAAATATTGTGAATGCTTTGACAAATCATGAGAGCCAAAGGTGATTGCTATCATGGAGGCCAAGAATCTTGGCACCATGAAGCTCACCGAACTCATTGGATCTCTCATGACCCATGAAATCCATATGAGGGTAAAAAGGGAGGAAGATGCCCCCAAAGGCAAGAACATTGACTTAAAAGCATCGGAGAATGAAGAATGTGAGTACCAAGAAGAGATGATTCACCTGGGAAGGATGTTGAAGGAACTAATGGGAAAGACTCTCAAGAAGAAGAACAGCAAAGATAGACACATGTGCTTCCAATTCAACATGCCCGGACACTTGAGGAGCGATTGTCCTAAGTCCAAGCTTACCTCCCTATCATTCTCAAAGAAAGATAAAAGAAGAAGGATGAAGAAGAAAGCACCAATGGCCACTTGGGATGAAACCGAGTCATCATCACCTTCAAGTGGGGAAGAAAACACAAGGGAGAATGCAAACCTTTGTTTCATGACAAAGGACAATGAGGTACCCACTATCACTATAGGTGATAATATTTTTACCCAAGTAGAATTAGAAAATGAAATTGAGCATATGTATGAAGAATTTAATATTGTTAGAAAAAGATTTAAGGAACTTAAAAAGGAAAAATAAAAAGCTAGAACAAGAAAATGATGATCTTTTGCTTTCTTATAATGAGTCAAGAATAAAGGTTGAACTTCTAGAAAACGATAAAAATTCCTTAGAAAAGAAAAATATAGATTTACAAAATATGAATGACTCATTGAAAATTGAAAATGCCTTATTATGCTCACAAGTTCAAATTTTGAATGTTGACATAATATCATTAAAGAATGAGTTACTTTTATTAAATGAGAAAATGAAAAATATGTATGCCTATGCCTCTCATGCAAAATTTTCTAAAGTACCTTACCATGCTCATCCACACATTCATGTCTGGCATAACACATCTATTAAATTAAAGGTCAGTGTTTTTGTTGTGGCATGCATAGACATATAATTAGGGATTGTGCATTGAAAAGGAACCCCAATGCTAAATCACTTTGGGTTCCAAAAGCTTCTAACCCCGAAGGACCCAAAGAAATTTGGGTACCAAAGTTTTCATGCTTAAATGTAAGGGGAGACACTACACTTAAATGAAGACACCTTGATGGCTTGAAGTTGCTTGGGAAGTAAAGAAAGAGGAATTAACTTTGTTGCAACTTATTGACTAATGTGATCGGTATCAACTCCTAACTCTGCTCTTGCCTACATTATTATTGGAGTTTGATAATTTGTGAATATGCTTTAGTTAGTACTCACTTGATACTTGATTCTCCTTGCGTTCACCTTTGATTAACATCTTTGTGGTATCAAGTTTGGATTTAATTTTTTTATTTTATTTTCGATCTCCTTGGAGGCCATTTGTGACCTATAATGCGTCTATGCAACCTTTGGTTTTGAAACCTTGGCTAATTGTGGCCGTGCTGGTTTTCAACCTTAGGAAGGGTTTAAGATCTTGATTTTAAAATGTTTTCACGTCTTCAGATCTTCTTGATTCATTTTGATTTCATTTGTGAGCGTATTTTGAAAAATGAATTCTCACTAGTTAGCAAAACTTGACTTTTGAGAAATAAACTTGACTTTCCTTTGCTATCTAGTTTATGAACTTACTAAGTAAGAAAATGCTTATGGTGCTATCTATGATTCATTTACTTGCAAATTGAGCATTGATTAGGAGGTAAATGTTTTTAAAGATTTCAAGAATACATGCTAAACACTTGAAAATTCTCTGAGGTATTAGTTTCATCCTTGTACTATGTAGTATGATACCTCATAAAGCCTGTAGAGACTCTTGCACCTTGCTCGTGATAAAGTACTTAATTGTGTCTATATGAAAATTCATGAGTATTTAGGAAAATGATTCAAACTTAGTATATATACTTTGAATGATTACATCTTAGTAATACTTAAGTTTGAACAAAACTTGAAAGTTTCTTGAAAAATAAATCTTTCAATAAAGCAAAAATATGGAAATTTCAGCGATTTGTTGAAAAATGTAGAAAATTAATTTTTGGAAAATTCTTGTTTCTACACTTTGCTTAAAAAATCTAGTTTCCGCTGAAAAAGTTTCATTGAGAATTCAATTTTATTTGATTTTGGGTTCATCTTTATCAAAAATCGGAAACTTGGTCTTTATCAAGTAAATGACTTTCGGATATCTCATAGTTGATTGTTTATAACCCTCTTGACATATCTTGACTCTTGTGATATCTTTATGCTTATTATTTCAAAGCATTTTTTATAACATGTAAGCTTAAATCTTGTCATTGGGTAACTTAAGGGGAGCCTAGAAATACTTAACTTAGGCCCTTTTTGATTGATGTCAAAAGGGGGAGAAGAATTTAGACATTGGCATGCATATAGTTAGGGGGAGGAATTTAGACATTGACATGCATATAGTTGGGGGGGGGGGGGGGGGGGGGGTTATTATAGATATGCATGTTGATAAGGGGAGCATTATATATTCACTTGATAAAATATTATGCCTGTTGATATATTCCTAAATGCATTTATTGAGAGTTTGTCATCATCAAAAAGGGGGAGATTATTGGCCTAAGGTTTTCAACCTTGGTCACCATCTTGATTTTGATGATAACAACTTATCCTAATGAGTTTAACAAGTGTTTGATCTCAGGTTGAGCGATCGATATGCGCGCGAAGTTCGTTGGAAAATCACGGAAGAATCACAGAAATTCAAGTGTCGACGGTTTCGGAGGCGATCGAGTCGGAAGTTAGGTCTAGAACATTGAAAAGATTGTAAAATCATTTTAAGGCATTAAGTCAACCTATTTGTAATATGTTCGAAGTCAAAACCTGAAAATGAATCCCGGAAATGAACATTGCGAAAAAAAAATCAGCAAATCGGGATGTTTTTAGATTGCCGACCGATGGCCGATCAACCGGACCATCAGCCGACCACCGACCAACAGAGGCCCGATTTGGACAGTCGCCTCTGGTCAGTGGCCCGTCGCTCGGCCGGCCACCAACGAAGCGGCAACCAACGGGCAGATTTTCGCCCGTTGGGTTGAGTGTGAGGTACCCCCTCACCTTGGCTTATAAATACAATCACCTCCACCTTTAATAAATATAGACACGGTGCATCTCAAGTAACCCAAAGTTTCAATTTTCATTACCTCCACCTTGGAGTCCCACTGTCTTGAGCGTCGGAGTGTCTTTTGCAGCCCCCCACCCACCCCTACACAGGCGTTGAACTAGACAAGGAGAGACACCAAAATGGACAAGAGAACTCTGATCCTAAGGCAGGAACATTTGGCGGCCACCGTGGGGCCGAGTAAAGCTTACTCGCCCATAATGGTTGGAACCCGAAGCCAAGCGATCGCCGCCGCATGCCAACGGCATTGACCTGACGACGATGATCGATCGCAACCTAGTGGCACTGAAATAGCGAGGAGTGACGCTCCGGTGCCAGCCCATCTTCCCCTTGAAAAGCCTCTGTAGTAGATAAACGATTTGGAAGCGAAAAACCAATGCCTATTAGCGCAAATCGAGATGCTGACACGATACCATGGACAACCCTCGGTTGACTACAAGCGCTGCCGCACAAAGCTTGGGGAAAGCAATCACTCGGGGAAGAGGAGATCGGATCCCGTCCCTCACGAAGAAGTCTCCAGCACCCCCCATCTGAGGAATGGCGAAGACCTAAAGCCTAAAAAATCGGGACTTCTCTTCCTCTCGACGCGGGATCCTTCGCCAAGCACATCATGACAATCCGCCTCCCGCCAAGAAGTGAGTTACCTACCACCCTAAACCCTACAATGGTATAGGTGATCCCACGCTACACCTAACGGTGTTTAGGACCACGATGCTCTATCATGGAGCAACCGATCCTGCACTCTGTAGAGCCTTCCCAATCTTCTTGGGCAAAATCGCTCTATTGTGGTTTGCCTCCTTCCTGTCGGGGTCTATTCATTCCTTCGAAGACCTCTCACGCGTCTTCCTCAATCGGTTCATCACATTGCGGGCATATCACAAGACAAAGGCTGTCCTCCACTTTGTTAGGCAGGGGCAGCACGAGCTCCTAAGAGAATTCTTGAATAGGTTTCAGGCCATAGTGGCCGAAATTCCCAATCTCGACCCACAAATCGAGCTCTTCTCCATCTAGCTCGGGCTAAAACCCAAACTCTTCGCCAACCAGATCGCCCTTATAGAGCCTAAGGACATGGCCGAGTTTTCGGAGAAGGTCGCTAGCTTCATAAAGATTGAAGAACTCCGAGAAGCTAAAAAGACTGACTGGCAAAATCTTAAGGCCATTGTCGAAGAGAAAAAGTCCAGAAAGGGAGATGAAAAAAGCAAAGATCGTGACCTCCACGAGCGGAACAACAGCCTAGCGCTGAGGTCTTCACATAGTTCGAATGCCCAATTTGAAAGGTACACACCTCTTAATACCTTGAGAGAAACCATACTACAAGAAGTATAGTATCTGCAACTGCTTAGGCCCTCGGCTGCCCCGAAAATATGAGATCCTCATTCAAAGGCGATGAGAAAAAGATGTGAGTTCCATCGAACCTACAGACACACCAGTGAAGAATGTGTGGTCCTTCGTGACCAGATTGAACATTTAATCAGAGAAGGTCACCTCGACCACTACATCCGGCATGATTGGAGTCACAGCCAAAGCTGACGGAACTGCCGACAACGCCGAAGTCCGAGTAACACACCACCATCTGGTGACATAGACAACCACGATGACTCTGAAGGAGAATAACCCCACCCCGACATCCAGGGAGTCATCAACTACATAACGGGAGGAGTCGCCGAAGGAGGTAGTCCTAAAACACAACCATCTTGAACCATCGTGATCGTCAATGAAGCAGCTCAATCACAAAGGCCACATGTACCCACCCCTATAATATCCTTCTATGATACTAACTTTCAAAGAGTTGACAAGAATTCACATGACCATGTCGTTATTTATATAATTGCTGTTGGTTTCCTTGTGACGAAAGTTTTGGTAGACTAGGGGAGTTCCATCTGTTGGCTTAAGGGTCTCTCTTAAGCCTCGATCTTTATTTTGATGATAAAAAACATGTATTTAATCCAAGTGTGTAGTTTTGAGTTCAGGTTGAGGTTGCGATACGCATGCCAAATCCGTTCAAACGGGACGACGGAAAAGATCGTCAAAAGAACGGAAGAAAAATCATTGAAGAAATGCTCTGGATTAAGTCAAGAAGATTTAATGTAATATGTCCCTAGAATAGTTTATCCCGAGACTAAAATGTAAGGTTATCCAAGTTGAAACTTGATAACCAAACCCTTAGAATTGGCATGTAAAAATACAATGAATTAATCATCCTCAGCCTGGGATCGGTTGACCGATCAAGGCAATAAAATGGCGATGCAGCCCATTCGGTCGATCGGAGATCGTAAGAAATTGGCAGAAGCCATTCGGTCGACCAGCCGGTCGATCGAATGTGGCAAAGGACAAATAGCTGGGTTGCATCAAATTTGGCAGAAAGGTAGAGATTGACCAATCGGTCGACTGACCTAAAGATGGCCTCTATCGCGCGATTCACTGCAGCAATTCGGTTGACCGATGGGTCGACCGAATGTCGGAATAAATGTTGGTGGTCGATCGACCTCTCTCAACTGCAAGCGGTCGGACTAGGCGGTCGATCTGTCGGTCGACCGACAGATCGACCGACCGATCGAGCGGGCTCAAAGGTTGACTTTTTGCCCGTTGAACGGTCCGTTCGGGTGAGGGGCTATAAATACCCCTCACCAAACTTCATTAAATACTTTTTTGGATCCTACTTGAGCATTAAAAGAGTTCATAAAAGCCTTCAAAGAACTTCACATGTGCGCGCGCTCTCTGGTCCCAATCTCGACATCTTCTAGGCGTTGCTTCTCTCTGCTTCAACTTTGCTGCATTCATTGAAGTCATCATACTGTTGCAAGTTGAAGAAAAGAAGGCGGTGGAAAGAAGCTTGGTTCAATTTTTCTTTCTTTAGCTTTTTCCTTGTATTTGTACTTTGTTGAATCTTGTTTTCAAGTTGATAGCTTGCTAGGTGTGCTAGGAAACACTTAGGGTCATCTTTGTAGAATTGTGTTTTGCCTAGGTGAATAGGATTGAGGTGTTCTCCAAGTGTGGGAGAAGGGTGTCCTCAAGTGTATTCAAAGGGAAACATAATTTTTATAAAGTAGTGTTTAGAAATCCTTGGTAAGGAGCCAAGGTAGTGGAGTAGGCGGTTGGCCGAACCACTATAAATAGTCTTGTTTGCATTGCTTGTTTACTTGCTTTATCATTGTTATTGAATTGTGATCATATCAATCATTAAAGAATACTTTCATTAAGTTATTATAAAATTGGGTTAAAAGAAAATTTAAAAAGGGGCTTGACACTATTCAACCCCCCTTCTAGTGTCAAGATCTATCCAACAATTGGTATCAGAGTAAGGTAGTAGGCTGAGATTTAACCATCTTCCCTACAAGTCATTATGTCTAGTGAAATTTAATTAGCTCAAGGGTCCTCTACTAGCACTCTACCACTATTCGATGGGAACAACTATGCCTATTGGAAGATCCGCATGAATGGCTTCCTTCAATCCTAAGTCATGGATGTATGGAGGATGATCCGAGTAGAGTATAAACAACCCGATAAGGACATGGATAAATAGAACCAAGAGGAAGTTAGACTCTTTAATGCTAATGCCAAGGCCGTCAATGCTCTATATAGCGGCCTATCAATTAATGAATTTAATAGGATCTCTACATGCAAGTCCGCATACGTACGAAGTGTGGAAGGTCCTAGAGACCACCCATGAAGGGACTTCGCAAGTAAAGGAATCCAAAATCAATTTACTCATGCATGACTATGAAATGTTTAGAATGCTTTCACATGAGTCTATTGACGTCATGCATGCTAGGTTTCAAAATATTACAAATGGCTTAGCTAACCTTGGCAGGGAGATAAGGGAAGAGGAGAACGTAAGGAAGCTCCTTCGTTTCCTTCCAAAATCTTGGGAATCCAAAGTGACGGCCATCATAGAAGCCAAGGATTTGAGCACGCTAAAGATCACCGAGCTCATTGGGTCTCTCATGACTCATGAGACCCACATGAAGCAATATCAAGAAGAAGATGATTCTAAAGGCAAGACCATTGCCTTAAAAGCATCGTATTGGGCCGAAGAGTCATCATCATCCGAAGAAGAGACAGATGACCTTGAAGAAATGGCAATGCTTGCCAGAAGGTTCATGAGCTTCATGAGGGGAGGCATGAGGAAAGGAAGAAGTGGCTACACTTGGTACAATTGCAACAAGACAGGGCACCTAAGGAAGGATTGCCCGCTTCTAAAGATGGCCACTACCTCTAACCCTCACAAGAAAGAAAAGTACAAGAAGTAGAAGAAGGCAATGATGTCTACATGGGACAAAAGCGAGGCCTCATCAAGTGAAGAAGAGTCAAGGAGTGAAAAAGCAAACCTTTGCTTGATGGTAAAGGATGATGAGGTAAAATTTAATTTTGGTGAAAATTCATTTACTCAAGAAGAATTACAAATTGAATTTGAGCAAATGCATGATGAGTTCATTACAATTAGGAGAAAATTTAGAGATCTCAAAAAGGACAATAGATCCTTAGAAATTAAAAATGATAGCTTATTACTTTAATGTAAAGACCTTAGGAAAGAAATAGACAATCTTAACGAAGAAAATTGCACCTTAGAAAAGGCTAAGAAAGACCTAGAGATTGACAATGAAAAACTAGAAAAAGAAAACAAGTATTTATGTGGTACAGTAGAGCATTTAAATGATAGCATGCTTACATTAAAAAAGGAACTTTGCATGTTCAACGAAAAGATGAAAACTATTCAAAATGTCATGCCAAAAGTTGTCAATAAAAAAAAATCATCACACTCCCATGCTCACACACACACACAAAGAAAATTTTATGGAAATTATTTCTCTTGTGGTATTTTTGGCCATATGGCCAAGGATTGTGCATTGAGAAGGAACCCACATGCAAGATTTACATGGGTTCCAAAATTGACTAACACTCAAGGACCCAAGAAAATTTGGATACCTAAGAAAGTTTCTTCTCCTTTTGTAGATGGAGAAGCATCCTCAACCAAGTAGAAGCACTTGGATATTGGATAGTGGTTGCTCAAAGCATATGACGGGTGACATCAATTTATTTGCAACCCTATCAAGTAAAGATGGTGGACATGTCACATTTGGAGACAATCCCAAAGGTAAGATTGTTGGCATTGGTGACATAGGTATACTTCTTTACCCATGCATTACGAATGTTCTATTAGTTGATGGGTTAAAACATAATTTGATTAGCATATCACAATTATGTGGCAACGGATACACAATTGTTTTTGAAGCATCTAAATGTATTATTAAAAGTGCACCATCAAATGATATCATGTTTATTGGAAATAGGCAAGAAAATGTATACACCTTAGAATTAAATATCTTGCCAAATCCTCATGTTAGATGCTTAGTTGCCATGGAGAATGACTCTTGGTTGTGGCATAGAAGGCTAGGACATGCTAGCATGAGCCTCATCCAAGAGATATCTAGGAAAGACCTAGTAAAAGGATTACCTAATATAAAGTTTGAAAAAGATAAGCTTTGTGATGCATGTCAACTAAGTAAGCAAGTAAAATCATCATTCCATAGTATTAATCAAGTTAGTACATCTAGAATTCTTGAGCTTGTGCACATGGATCTTTTTGGTCCATGTGATGTAGCTAGTCTAGGTGGAAAGCTTTATTGCTATGTATTGGTTGACGACTTTTCAAGATTTACTTGGGTTTTCTTTTTGGCTAAGAAAAATGAAACTTTTGAGTTTTTCAAAAAATTTGCAAAGAAAGTTTCAAATGAAAAAAGAGTTTCTATTTTGAAAATTAGGAGTGACAATGAAGGGGAGTTTAAAAATGAAAAAATTTTGGAGTTTTGTGATGATTTAGGTATTCAACATACCTTTTCTTCCCCTACGACCCCTCAACAAAATGGGGTAGTTGAGAGGAAGAATAGAACTTTACAAGAAATGGGTAGGACTATGTTATGCGAAAATAATTTGCCTAAATATTTTTGGGCCGAAGCCATAAATACTTCGTGTTATATTCTTAATCGAGTTTTATTAAGATCAAAAATAAAGAAAACACCTTTTGAGCTTTGGAATGGTAAAATCCCAAATGTGGGATATTTTCATATTTTTGGATGTAAATGCTTCATTTTAAATACTAATGAGAATTTAGAAAATTTTGACTATAAATCCGATGAAGGAATTTTCCTAGGTTACTCTACTAACTCTAAGGCCTATAGAGTTTATAACCGTAGGACAATGATGGTTGAAGAATCCATGCATGTTACTTTCAATGAAACTAATGATTTTTCAAGAAATGTCAAGATTGTGAATGTAGGTGAGGAGCTTGAGGATCTCACACTTCATGATAAGGAAGTGGAGGATGAAGATAATGAGGAAACCCAACATGAAGAACCTCCATCCTCAAGTCAACCTCAAGTTGAAGATGAAGAAGAAGAAGAAGCTCTACCACATATCCCTAAGGGATACCGATTGGTAAGAGATCATCCAATTGACCAAGTCATTGGAGAGCCTTCAACGGGAGTGGTAATATGTTCTAAACTTAAAAATTTATGCCAAAATGTAGCTTTTGTTTCTCAAGTAGAGCCTAAGAATGTTAAGGAAGCCACATAAGATGAGTTTTGGGTATTAGCTATGCAAGAAGAACTCAACCAATTTGATAGAAATGATGTATGAGATTTAGTGCCTAAACCTGGTGATCAAACCACAATTGGAACCAAGTGGGTTTTTAGGAATAAGCTAGATGAAGAAGGACTAGTTATTAGGAGCTAGGCTAGTGGCACAAGGGTACAACCAGCAAGAAGGAATAGACTATAATGAAACATATGCTCCTGTAGCAAGATTAGGAGCAATTAGGATGCTTTTAGCATATGCTAGCTTTAAGGGTTTTAAACTCATTCAAATGGGTGTAAAAAGTGATTTTTTAAATGGTTTTATAAATGAAGAAGTTTATGTTGAACAACCCCCCCGTTTTGAAAGTTTTGAGTTTCCAAATCATGTTTTCAAACTTAAAAAGGCTTTATATGGTTTAAAACAAGCCCCTAGGGCTTGGTATGAAAGACTTTCTATTTTCTTAATTGAACAAGGTTTTGATATAGGAAAAGCCGATGTTTCACTTTTCATTAAGTACCATGAAAATGACATGCTACTAGTTCAAATCTATGTTGATGATATAATTTTTGGTGCCACTAATGAAATGCTTTGTGAGTGGTTTGCTAAGTGCATGCAGGAAGAATTTGAGATGAGCATGATGGGAGAGCTCTCCTTCATGCTTGGTCTCCAAATCAAGCAAACCAACAAAGGGATCTTCATCAATCAAGCTAAGTACACAGAGGAGCTCATCAAAAGGTTTGGGATGTATGAAGCCAAGATAGCTCCTTCACCTATGAGCACATCCATCAAGCTTGACAAAGGATAAAGAGGGCATTAAAGTGGATGAAAAATGATATCGATGTATGATCGGTAGTCTCCTCTATTTAACCGCAAGTAGACCCCACATCATGTTTAGCGTATGTGTATGTGATAGCTTTCAATCTTGCCCCAAGATGTCTCATTTAAGTGTGGTAAAGCGTATATTGAGATATCTAAAGGGCACGGTTGATTTAGGATTATGGTATCCATGTCATACATCATTTTCTTAGGGATAATGTAGCTAAGGGAAATATATCGGTAGAATTTGTATCCACCGATAAACAAATTGCCGGTATATTTACAAAACCCGTAGTTGAAGAAAGTTTCACAACCTTAAGGATGCAACTAGGAATTTCTCTTCAAAATTTACATGTTTTCAAAACTTGCATTCTATAAAAGTATCATCACACTTATGTATTTCTCTGTAGTGGGGCTTTGCGACCTATTGGTGTTTGCCTTCTATAGGCTTACATTAATGGGAAGGACTATAGTGATAGATGATACTTGGTTTTTGTAGCTTTCTCGGTTTTTTGCTTTTATGATGAAATTTCATTAATTGTACCTTAATTCTTACCCTTTTTGATTAATGTCGAAAGTGGAAAAAAAAGTAAGGTCACACTTGGATCTCAAGATGCATATAGGTAGTGTGAGTTTTATAGTTAAGGGGAAGAGATATAGTTAGGGGGAGTTAAAAATGACCTGCACAATGGTAGGGGGAGCATAGGTCAAGTTATAGATAATTTGAACATACACATTGATAGGGGGAGCATAGGTTGAGTTATAAGAAGTTGGATGTATAGGCTAAGTTAGAAAGTTGAATGCATAGGCTAAAGTATTTATCTTGCATACCCTAACTCTTGAATGCCTTAACTCAAACTCACAAATGCTGTTAATTTTCTTAAAATTTAATGTTATGTTTGTCATCATTAGAAAGGGGGAGATTGTTGGCTTAAGGGTCTCTCTTAAGCCTCGATCATTATTTTGATGATAACAAACATGTATTTAATCCAAGTGTGTAGTTTTGAGTTCAGGTTGAGGTTGCGATACGCATGCCAAATCCGTTCAAACGGGACGACAGAAAAGATCGTCAAAAGAACGAAGGAAAAAAATCATTGAAGAAAGGCTCCGGATTAAGTCAAGAAGATTTAATGTAATATGTCCCTAGAATAGTTTGTCCCAAGCCTAAAATGTAAGGTTATCCAAGTTGAAACTTGGTAACCAAACCCATAGAATTGGCATCTAAAAATACAAGGAATTAATCATCCTCAGTCGGGGATCGGTCGATCGATCAAGACAATAAAATGGCGATGTAGCCCATTCGGTCGACCAACTGGTCGACCGGAGATCGCAAGAAATTGGCAGAAACCAATCAATCGACCAGTCGATCGACCAAATGTGGCGAAGGACAAATAGTTGGGCTGCGTTGGTCGACCGGTTGGTCGACCGACAAAGGCAAAAATTTGGCAGAAAGGTAGCAGTCGACCAATCGGTCGACCGACCTAAAGATGACCTCTATCGCATGATTCGCTGCAGCAATTCGGTCGATCTACGAATCGACCGAATGTCGGAAGAAATGTTGGCGGTCGACCCATCGGTCGACCGACCTCTCTCAGCTGCAAGCGGTCGAACTAGGCGGTCGATCTGTCGGTCGACCGACAGATCGACCGGCCGCGACCGAACGGGCTCAACGGTCGACTTTTAGCCCGTTGAACGGTCCGTTCGGGTGAGGGGTTATAAATACCCCTCACAAAACTTCATTAAACACTTTTTTTTTAATCCGACTTGAGCATTTAAAGAGTTTATAAAAGCCTTCAAAGAAATTTACCTGTGCGCGTACTCTCTGTTCCCAATCTCGACATCTTCCAAGCACTGCTTCTCTCTGCTTCAATTGTGTTGCATTCATTGAAGTCATCATCCTATTGCAAGTTGAAGAAAATAAGGCGGTGGAAAGAAGCATGGTTCAATTTTTCTTTCTTTAGCTCTTTCCTTGTATTTGTACTTGGTTGAATCTTATTTTCAAGTTGATAGCTTGCTAGGTGTGCTAGGAAATACTTAGGGTCATCATTGTAGAATTGTATTTTGCCTAGGTGAATAGGATTGAGGTGTTCTCCAAGTGTGGGAGAAGGGTGTCCTCAAGTGTATTCAAAGGGAAACATTATTTCTATAAAGTAGTGTTTAGAAATCCTTGGTAATGAGCCAAGGTAGTGGAGTAGGCGGTTGGCCGAACCACTATAAATAGTCTTGTTTGCATTGCTTGTTTACTTGTTTTATCATTGCTATTGAATTGTGATCATATCAATCATCAAAGAATACTTGCATTAAGTTAAGATAAAATTGAGTTAAAAGAAAATTTAAAAAGGGGCTTGACACTATTCATCCCCCCCTTCTAGTGTCAAGATTTATCCAACACCATCGACGTCCTCTTCTATCCTACACTCGAAAAATGGGCATCAGCGAATCTTCACTACACCCATACCATGCAAAGCTTGTCAGCTTCTCAGGAGCCCACGTAAACATTAGGGGCAATTTATGGATAGAAACAACATTCGGCTCCATCACGGGAACAAAGACGATAGACGTGCAGTTCCGTGTCGTCCAGTGCGTGAGTCCCTACCGCATATTCTTGGGCTGACCCTCCTTGAACAACTTGGGAGCCATCGTGTCGACCCCCCACCTCGCCATAAAATTTCCCATCTCAGAGATAGAAGTGAGAGTAACTCATGCAGACCAGAGGGAGGCTCGCGCGTGCTACAACGAATGCTTAAAGCTCAGGCCAACCGATCTCCCACCAAGAATATCATACCTGGACCCCAGAGGAGACAACCAAGAGCGGCCTTAGCCCACTGACGACTTGGAGTCCGTGTAGACCAGGACATTCCCTAAAAAAGTAACCTTCATAGGATCACACCTGCCCAACGAGCTCAAAGCTCAACTCAGTACTATACTAAAAAACAACGCTGACTTCTTTGCATGGACAATTGCCGACATTCTAGGAATAGACCCCCAGGTCATCTGCCATAGGCTGGCCATCGACCCTCGTGTCAAGCCCATGGCCCAGAAGAAGAGAAAGCTTGGAATCGAATGACAGTAGGCATCTCTTGAAGAAACCAAGAAACTATTAAAGACAAAATTCATTAGAGAAATTCGATTTACAACATGGCTCGCGAATGTTGTGATGGTCAAAAAACACATAGGAAAGTGGCGAATGTGCGTCGACTTCACTCACCTAAACAAAGCAAGCAAAAAAGACTCCTACCCTTTGCCGAGCATTGACAAACTCGTCGATGGCTCCTCGGGATACCAATACTTGAGTTTCATGGACACCTATTCAGGCTACAATCATATTCGAATGCACCCTGACGACGAAGAAAAAATGGCTTTCATCACCGTGCATGCCAACTTCTACTACAAGGTAATGCCCTTCGGACTTAAGAACGCATGAGCCATGTACTAGCGATTGATGAACAAAATATTTGAAAAAACAAATCGGTCGTAACATGGAGGTGTTCGTCGATGACATGGTAGCTAAAACACTAATCACCGGCGATCATTGTAGTGACCACGTCGAGATTTTTAGCCAGCTCAAACACTACAATATAGGATTAAATCCAGAAAAGTGCACCCTCAGATTGTAAGGTGGAAAATTCCTCGGCTTCATGCTAACACACCGAGGGATAGAAGCTAATATGGAGAAATGTCTGGCCATTTAAGAGATGCGTAGCCTGCGTAACATCAAGGAGATACAACAGCTCACTAGGAGGATGGCAGCACTATCCAGAATCCTCTCTAGGTCAACCGACCGAGCTGCTCCCTTTTTCAAGATCTTATGGAAAAAGCAAAATTTCCATTGGGATGAAAAATGCGAACATGTCTTCGAAGAGTTGAAACAATATCTTCCTAGTCCATCAATTTTGGATAAACTGCGGCAAGGAAAAACCTTGTTTCTTTACCTCATCGTTACGGAGAACGCCCTCAGCTCGGTCTTGATTCGAGAGCAGAAAAAAGATCAAAAACCAATCTACTTCGTCAGCAAAGTCCTCCAAGGATCGAAAATCAGGTACTAGAGGCTTGAAAAGCTCGCCTTCGCCCTGGTCATCTTGGCTCGGAGACTAAGACCGTATTTCCAAAGCCACCACATTCAAGTGCGCACTGAGCAACCAATTAGGCAGGTATTGGCCAAACCCAAACTCGTAGGATGAATGATATCCTGGTCGGTGGAACTTTCAGAGTTTAGCATAAAGGCCTAGGCTCTAACCAACTTCGTTACCGAATTTCACCAACCAAGAAGATACTCCAAAATTGGAGGAAACTTGGATGCTATTTGTGGATGGTGCCTCTAATGAGAAAGGGAGTGGGGCAGGCATCATCTTAGAAAATTGCCAGGGAATCGCCCTGGAACAGTCCCTTTAATTCTAGTTCAAAGCCAGCAACAACCAGGCATAATACGAAGCTCTGATCTCTGGGCTAAAGCTTGCTTAGGAAGTGAAGGCTCGAAGCATCGTCGTAAAAAGCAACTCACGACTTATTGTAGGATAGGTCAATAGTACTTGCCAAGCCAGGGACCCCTCCCTCGAAAGTTATCTCCTACTAGTAATTTCTTTAATCACTAACTTTGATAGTTGTGTGATTCAGCATATACCTCGGGAAGAAAACACTCGGGCCGACCTACTATCTGAACTTGCTAGCACCAAAAAGCCTTAAAACAAGAGGTCGATCATTCAGCAAGTACTCGGACATCCGAGCATCCAACCAGTCGACACTCGGGCACTGACTGGAGAACTCACTACATCAATTACCTCAAACAATGTGAGATTCTGGAACACATCTCCAACCCAGGTAGATTTAAAAGAATGGCAAGTTATTACACACAATTTGATAGCCAGCTTTACAAGAGAGGGAACTCCAGGCAGCTCCTCAAGTGTGTCGCCCAACCCCTAATACCCACCAAAATGCTGGAAGTTCATGATGGCATATGTGGCAACCACATCGGATGAGGTCAAAATCCTTCGGGCCGGCTACTTCTGGCCAAGCATGAAAGTAGATTGTAGCCTCTACGTCAAAAAATGCGATAAATGCCAAAGATTCTCTGAGGTCTCTCAACTGCACCCTGAACCATTGCACAGCTTGAAAGTCAGCTGGCCATTTCACGAATGGGGCATAGACGTCCTCGTCCATTTCCCCATGCTCCGGGGCAATTCAAATACTTGGTCGTAGCAATCGACTACCTCACCAAGTGGATAGAGGCGGAACCGCTATCTACAAATGGAACTATTAAAGTTCAAAAGATTGTTTGGAAAAGTATCATATGTAGATTTGGAATACCACGTGAGCTCGTTAGCAACAACGGGCATCGGACAACTCTTTTCATTTGTTGAGCACCCACAACAAATGGCATGGCTGAAGCAACTAACAAAGTGATTCTAACATGATTAAAGAAGAACTTGACCGGGTCAAGACATACTGGGTCGAAGAGCTACCTGAGGTACTCTAGAATTACAACACAACCACCTAGTCTTCCATCTCGGAGACCCCTTACTGGCTCGTCTATGGAGCAGAGGCCATGATCCCTGTTGAGATCGTAGAGCATATCTCTGCAGGATTACCTTTGAAGAACAGAGCAACACAGAAGACCGAGTCGCCGAGCTCGATCTTATTGAAGAAGAACAAGAGCTCACCAAAATCAGAGAAGAGACAATGAAACTTAAGATTACCCATAAACACGACAAACGTGTTGGGCTCAGGAACTTTATAGCGGGAGACCTTGTTCCCCGAAAGATTGAACCATAAAGAAAACCAGTCGAAGAAGGCAAGCTTGCTCCAAATTGGGAAGGCCCCTATCGGATCATAGAGATAATTGGAAGGGGTGCTTACAGAATTGACGAGCTCTCCGGACGAGAACTCGCATGGTCCTCGAACGCAGCCTCTCTACGGACCTACTACAGCTAAGGTTCCACCCTTAAATTATAACAAGGTTGGAGTACTCTTTCCCCTACTTGGCGGTTTTCCCCATGAAAGGTTTTAATAATGTTCCACCATGTGTAAGCCGAGCTCGATTCTCGGTGGGATGAGATGTATCTTTATGGAATTTCTCAACGAAATCATTCTTTACGCATATGTCTTTTGTCTAACACTCCTTGCAGTCATTTGCATGCTTTGCACGAGGAATTTACACGGTCCCACAAGCGACCCTTTACCCACGCGACGTGTCGTTCCTCCTCGACCAATCCCCCTACTCTCGACATTACCAAGCGTCTAAGCAATTAAGACTTGGTTTCCTCCAGCCTAAAGCTTGAACTCAAACACCTGATTCAGCGACTATAACTCGATATTCACTAGTCTGGTTCACTGGCCTCAATGCCTATCTCGAGCTCCTATGCCCTCAACGATCCCAAGCACGCTCCTCGCGAGCTTGGTTTTCACCGAGCCTGGTCTTCGGCCCTAAATACGGCCTCCGGCTCAGCCCAGCACGCTCTAAACGAGCAACACGAACCCAAGCGCGCTTCTTGCAAGCTTGGTTTTCATCGAGTTTGATCCTCGACCCTAAATGTGGCCTCCGACTCAGCCAGACACGCTCTAAACAAGAAACACGACCCCAAGCACACTTCTCGCGAGCTCAGTTTTTACCGAGTTCGATCATCGGACCCGAGAGCCACTATTTCTGGCCTTAGAATCGCTACACAACTCTTTGCGAATGGCTCCTGAGTACAAACCTCGACCTCCAAAGTCATCACTTGTGGCCTTAGTCCCCTTATACGACCAGGACTCGGTTTTCACCGATTCGCCTTAATGGTTGTCACACCGTTATGTGTGGCCCTTGCGCCTTACTCACGAATATCAAATAGGTAAACCCAAGGTTAGATACTATTCTAATCAAAATGTGCAGGGAACAAAACTTCAGCAAAGAGCCGATCGAAACTCGACAAGAAACACAACATGGATGGGTAAGGAAGATACAACATGGATGGGTAAGGAAGATATATTTTTCATTAAGTCCCGTAAAGAGAATAGTTACACTTACAAACCCATAAAGGGCTACTCATCAATGAAAAAACTAGCAAATTGCTAGCAAAGCATCTACTTGGAAAGTATTCCAGAAACATCATCGCCGACCAAACCGTGTAGACAAGAACTCCGTCTCAGGGTTCTACTGCCAAGATTTAACGCCATACGCAGACTTGGTCGTAGAACCTCCTGCAACCCTAGATTTGGAGGACAGGCAGAAAATGAATTCAAAGCATCGACATGGCAAACTGAGAACCACTGACAAGGTTATAGCCAATATGGTGCCTCCCCAGATGCATGGAACCATGGACACGATTTCATCATAAACCCGATGGTACATACCCCCACTTTGAACTCCTCTTACCTCCATCTGTAAGCCCGATGGTACAAACCCACGGCGAATGATGAACTCTTCGCTAGCCAAACAAGAGCAACCCTTGGAGGGATGATAATCTTCGACAACTCCCAGTCCATAATTCTCAAAACACACAACAAGCAAGGGGCTATTTATAGGCCTGGAATAAGAACCATCATCATAACTGATGGATCCACTAAGACCACCTTTCCGTCAACTAACACTCAAAGCCTTGGGAATCGATTATCGAATCTTTAATCATGATTACTTTTTTGTCGAGATATATCTACCACGCAGGTGGCGAACATCCAAAAGAGCTCACACAGGCATCACATCCAATTCGAATATCGAAGCGACATATAAGAAACCATGCACTCATCCTGTGAATCTGTGATCACCCGAGGTCATAAAGGCTGACCGCACTTAGAGCTCGGCACGTAGTCTTACAGGCTCTAGCCGTGCAAACTCGGGGGTTGCGGACTGGACGAGGACTATTAGGCTCGGTCGGATTAGACCCAGTAGTGCCCCATCACTCATCTCGGGCCACACCAAGCGGCTCCGCCGGCGTTGAACCAGACATGGAGAGACACAGAACTGGACTAGACCAGAGTACTTCGATCCTCAAGCAGGGACAAAAACTAATTTGGGAACTGATGACATGTCAAAATTACCATGTTTAGTAGTATAATTTCATGATTTATCTTTGTTAAATGCTACTTATTTCATGTCATCTAACTTATTTTATATTTTGGTGGTAAAATTCAATTAGGAATTTAATTGTTTCTAGTAGGCGCCAATATGGACCAATCTAGGAAAGTAAGGTGGTGCAAGCCTAGTGTGAACACATTTGAACGAGGAATCAAAAATCTTCCACATGATTTATTGCAAACTTTCCAATTCTTCAAAGTAGAGTTGTGGACACATTTATAAAGGAAGAATCAAACTCCACACTATGGAAGGGGCGACAAATCTTTGGCAAATGACAACTTGAAGATCTCTATTTTGAGGAAAGAGTGGCGGGCCATTATTATGAAGAATTTGATCATTATTTTGTTTCCTTGTAATTAAGCATTCCTTTCTTAAATTTCCTTGTTTAAGCCTTGAAGTTTTCCCTATAAAAGAGACCCTTGTCTATGGCTTAAGGCATCGTCTTATCTACCTCTTCTCTAGCTTTCATTTTATAGTTTGGACTCTTAGTTTTGGTGGATAAAATTTTGTAGATGACTCGGCTTGGCATCTACCACCATGTACGCCTAAGTCCTCTTTTCTAGTCAAAGATAATTTCCAGGTTTGGTAGCTAAATTGTGAGGTTTCTTTTATTTAATTTATGCACTTCTTCTTCCTCGCTAATATTTAAGAATACTTTAATTATCGTTATTTTATCATCGATCTGTTCTTGGGTTTTATAATGATAGTTGGTATATTACCAACTTTTAGATTGATGTTTATTGAAGACTACACACGATTTGAACTTGATTTTCAATCCGAACCACTCGTGCTTCTTTGATAGCCGAGCTGTCCTCGGGTCTTGGATCACACATCTTGTTTTTTATCCACTTTCTTTCATCATCTTTAATCGCTGGGTTGTTCTCGTATTTTAGATCGTAGCTTTCTAGATATTGTTGTTCAAATCTAGATCCAAGTGGCAAGTTGGTATGATTTGCTGTTCAATCCACCAAGAAAATTTGCAAGATTGGTACGGGCGGTCAGATCTAGTTCAAATCATCTGGTTGAAGGAGTTGAAACTCATTTCAAACCCGTGATCAACCCCGCAACCGGATATGAGAATAAGCCTTTGACTAGAGTATTTTACATCGATTTTCTCTCTGATTTAATTTCTGAACCTACGCGCAAAACCCTCATTTTTATTCACAATCAATTCTAGTTTTATTGAATTAAAAACTAAACAATCCATGTGGATTCAACCTTACTCATCGCCGCTGTAAACCAAAAAAGTATGATTTATTTTTGGTGTGTTCGACGCATATCGGGAACTTATAATGAATCTTACAACAAATCAGCATTTCATATCCAGCCTAACACAACGAAAGGTGCAACAATTTAACCCTCAACTTTTGAAAAACAATCCAGCCATTAACAACCCCACTCGGGCCCGAAATTTCAACAATCGCGCAAACAAAAATCGAACACGATAACCTGCAAAAATTCACATTAAATCCAATCAAATAAAATTGAAATCCGCAATACTCAAACGAGAACACAACCAGCCAATCTATGCCCAACTCTACCCAATTTGGCCAAAGTTTTTAAGGGGGAAACTACTTCACAATTCAACCTTAAGTTTGTATGAATTCATGAAGTCATGAACTTTGTAAAAACCTCGGGAGTCACCATATGAAATCAATGAAGGTCATTCTCCACAGCCCCGACCAAATAAACACCCTACAGAGGCACACCCTCTAAAGAACCCAAAATTTCCGAATCAAAGCTCATTACAAACAGAATCTTCAAAAAGATTTCAGAATCAATATCTCCTACCTTATTTGGCTGAATCAAAAGGAGATTAGTCCTAGACCACTCACCTTTATATAAAACCCTAGAGCAGGAGAACTCCGACGAGTACGCATGACGACGACTCCCACGATGATTCTCCTGGATTAAAGTCTCAAGCTAAACCACTCTGGGACCTGCTCAACCTCCTGCTAGACTGGCCGCCCATGACCACGGCCCCGGCTTCGTTCTCGGCCTGTGGAATTGCTCCCACTACCACTCAACACCACATTTTCATTTGCCTCCAACAACAATAAGGAAAAACATACAACATAACTAATTAAGCACTTAAAACTACCATTATTACATAACAATATGTATCGCCGCTGGTGCGCAAGCTCAGTCTTCCAATCTCGTGAAATAGGACACACTGTATACCGACACACTAGCAATGCCTCATACGGTACCCTATGCCCTACAGTCATAGTCAGGACCTAACCATACTCTGATACCACTATGTCACGCATCAAATCCCAGGATCATGTGACCGGCCAGGGTACGAACCCGTACCCCGAAGACTACCAACAACACATACCATAACACAAAATGGAACTAAATATAACCATGCATAAGCAAAAAAATGTGGCATGACATCAAGCATATGTATAACAAACATTCGACTCTCTAGACAACATGTTAAGATGCATAATACAAAAAGACTCTCTACGACAATGACCATGACACATCATGAGATCACCTTCATGAGATTTTAACCCCCAGCCGCACCACCCAGGTACAAGCGTACCTTTACTGATCAGGATCTGCAATAAAAACAAGAGAGAAAGTGATGAGTTCAAACAAATTCATTTGGGGCCCGACTTGAGCCCTCGCTAAGTCAAACCATATAACCAACATAAATTTAAACCAGTATATTAACAAACTACCATGACCAAAATATATGAACATCCAAGTATACATATCGTGCGCGCTCGCACACATATCCACACCGGCTAGCATCGGCCAAAATCACAAGACTACAAGTAAGCAAACACACGGGTCAGTCACTAGGATGGCTCCCTAGCGAACTTCCCGCCCTGGGGCCCTCTGAGCTAGGATGGCCAACTAGCCCCAGTTTCACCTCTAGTTAGGGATATACCTTCAACCAATGCCACTCTAGGTCGATCGTTAGTGTGACTCTCCGATGAGCTTCTCGGCCCAATATCACACTCACCGAGTCGGTCATTAGCTTGCCACGCTAACGCGCTCCTTTGCCCGAACATCTACCAGTCATAAGTACAATCACATAGAAGTGAAAATATACACCCGTGTTCACAAGCAAGGCTACTTGGGTGGTTGGGGCATTTTGTCGAACACCTCGGGTGCGCATGTAGACGCCCCATCCCGGCCCTCTTACTGGCCCTAAACTCTTGGCCACATACCCCACCATCCCCCTACAAGGAACACACACATTGGATCGTATCACTCTAGCAAAAACATCAAGGGTTCGATAATTTCAGAGAACCTAAATCCGACTTCTTGCTGAAAATTTCAGCACTCAAGTGAATACCCGCCAAGTTGAAATGTCACATCCACTACTGGAATTTCAGAAGTATATATAATACCCAATCATACAGGAATTTCCGCTTCAAAACACTTCTATTAAACTGGATAACTATACATTGAATACATTTATCAAACTAAACATTTCAGCAACATTCTTACATCTGCAAACCTGAAATTTCAGCATTAACACTTGCCTACCAATCTGAACTTTCTAAGCAACCAAACTTGTTCTTAACCTGAATATCTCAGCATCCAACTCCTCACCAAATCACCTAGAACAAGGAGTATATTTTAGCATGAGAGCATTGTCTTCAAGGCTGAAAAATTTCAGCAACTCAAACCCTGCACTAGGCTGAATATTTCAGCATCAACACATTCACCAAATCTGAAATTTCTGCATTTCTCTCAAACTTACTAAACTAAATTATCCAATCTAAATTTCAGCATCAAATTGTTTGAATTACTATGTGGATTCCAACTTAAGAAAAACAAAATCAAATGTATAGGTTTCAGCATCAAGTATAAGGGGAGGTGCAGTTTTCAACCAGAAATTTCAGCTCGCACTTGCTGAAATTTCAGATGTATAGCAGGCTGCTAAACGGGGAATAAGGCCGGGTAGAATCAGAAATAAAATGGTCTTCCCAACCCTAGGGACATGCGGCTACAAGGGCCCTAAATTAGTCCTACACTTGACGTACATATCAGCCTACAACCAGACCTCACGATGACGACAAATCGTGCGCGAATGCTACCCATCAAAATCTGAGATTTGTCGCCTACCCAAGGTATATGAATCAGTATTTAAATCACTATCACTGCCCTAGCCATGACCGAATCCCTAAGGGGAAATTTTCCCTCCAAATCAAGCCACGTTTGAGTCCAAACTCATCAAGACACAAGGCCGAAATTTATAGATCTCACAGTGTCACCTTACTCCAATTGACCTTTATGTATAAAGGTTACCCTAGGACTGTCCTACCCCACCAAATCAACAAAGGGGTGTCTCTCCTCTCAGAAACACATTCAATTGTAGAGAAACAAGTATGAAGTAAGCAAGGTATAAAAATTTCAGCATCATCCACCCTAGGGTATTCGGCCAACATGGAGGAAATCCTACATGGCTTCAAGGTTCAAATTCACTCACCTGGAGAAGAAGACGATGGTGAAGCCTCGTGACGACGGACTCCAGCAACGACAACTCCGGCCCCCAAGAAAATGGTGCAGCTTCTCCCTCTTCTGCCTACGGGTGCGTGCGGCTCCCTCTTGGAGTGGTACGCCCAAATTCCCTTTTATTTATAATTCTTTTTTTCTATAGGCTAATATATGATTATAACCCCTCAGTAAGTTATATTGACTTAAATTAGCCTTTAGACTCAACCAATCATGTTCTGAGTGGTTCTCGGACCCGACTCGAATCTGAAGCTAGTTCGTGATCTTTGATTTCTTGAAGTGAAGATAGAACTTGGTCAACAAAGGTATAAATCCTAAGTCAGTATTGATTTAGCCGAGATGCATGGATCCGCTTGAGTAGAGGATCAGTTTATGTTCTATTTTTCCGCTGCGCAAAATTTTTGTTGCTTGTCTAGTCCTCGCCGACCCAATAGAAAGCTCGACGAACAAACAGAAGTTGGCACACTACTAGAGCTAAACACGAAATCCTCGGGCACTGACCAAGCTTGGGGGCTGTGGAGAGAACAAGGCCATTGGGCCTGATCGGACAACACCCGATTGCGCCTACACTCATGAACCAAATTTGGATCGAGCCAACCACAACTTAGATCGGGGGCTCCACTCGGCCAAACAAGGATATCAACATCCTTCATTAATTACCTAGGATTTAGCTGTATTGAGTCCGATATCTCCAATATAAATCATTGCCCGAGACGTCCCTGACCTGCCCCTAAAATAGACACGTCGATGCACATCAGGTATACTCTTGATTCCAATTGCATACCTACCATAGGGGATTCTTTCTTACTTGAGCATCAGAGTATCTTTGCAGGTCACCCTCGGAGCCGCGCTAGACCAGGAGATGCAAAGGTCTGCATCATCGTGACTTTAGGCAAGAATAATTTCTTTATCACAAATAGAAGAGAATAATAACATGAAGTTCTTGTGGTGACAAATTATATAGAAAAAAGATAAGTACTTAACTAAATTAAAAAAGACAAGTTCACTAAGTATTTTGTGTGGAAGAGCAAAATGGATTCTTCAGCGCATAAAGTCACTTCTCCAACCAAATTTGAAATATTTCGAACCAGTATAATGACCAAACAATTACAAAAAGCATTGTGAGATCATAAACCTGTGCATGAAGCTCAAACAAAAACATAGAAGTTCAATGTAAGTATGCAATATTATTTATCTGACATAAAAAAATGACAGAAAATTAAATTTCATCCCAGTTATTTTGTCTCACAATTTTAGACCGGTACCACTAAGAAAATAAGGATATATTAATTATGATGTCATGAACCATAGATCCACATATCTAATCATGATTGCATGAGTTGGACTTGGCCAACTGCCAGGGGTAGACTATTCATATCTCAATTAAATGGAAATAATACGTGCGCTAGAAGATGTGTACTAGTTGGGATAGTCTTCTCTTCAAGTTACATACTCAACGAGCAACCAATTAGGCTCCATCTTATGAAAAAAATTTATATAGGCAGACTCCATAAAAATTTCTATGCGCGACTAAATATAGAATTTGATTGAATAAACATGAATAATTAATAAGAAATTGAATATGATTAAATGAATATCACTATAAGAAAATAGGATATTACGAACGGACCAAATCCGTCGGTAATACCCAAAAATCCGTCGATAATATTGTTACCGACGGAGTATCTGTCGGTAAAATCCGTCGGCAAAAGACTCCTCGATAATACCAACGGATTTTAATTAATCTGTTGGTAATACCGACAAATATTTTCTTTTGTTGTTAATACCGACGGATACATATATCCGTTGGTAATACCGACAGATATTTATCCATTGGTAATACCAATTGCTCATTATTGTGTACTTGAATCAATCCTCAAATTATGAAATCTTAAAAATAATTTTTGAAATCACACATCATTGAAATCCACACACATAAGAAACCATTGTATACAAGTAATTTCGAAATACATTGTGCTAGTCAAATATTTACATTGTTTCAAAGTTTCAAAAATACATAAGATAATTTTTTCCAATGAGCTGATTCTTGCACTTGATCCTTTTTACCTGCATGCAAAAACAAAAGAAATAATGAGGCAATGAAATGAGGAATACCAAGTTTATAACTAAATTATCTAATGCTCAACTATGCTTCCAGCACTATTCACTACTAGAAATTGGGTCTTCAACAACATCTATCAGCAACGGTCACTCAAGCCATTGCAGATATGTTGTATCTGCAACGGCGTTCTAACGGACATGCGAGCCGTTGCAGATATTAATCACCTTAGCAACGGCGTTCTAACGGACACGTTAGCCGTTGCTGATGATAAACTTATCAGCAACGGCATTCTAACGGTTAAGTGAGCCGTTGCTGATAAGTTTATATAGGGCACGCGATCGCGCCCGCCCCCTTCTTTCTCTTCCTCTACTGCCGCCGCCCGCTGCCATCACCGACGCCGCCGATTCCTGCTGCCGCTGCCAACGCCGCCGCCCCATCCTCGACCGCCGGTTCCTGTTCGCGAAGTGGCCTACACTAGACGGGGGATGAATAGTGTGTTTACTAATTTGATTAGCCTAAATCTCAATTTAATCGATTTTTAGATTAGTTTAGGCAATTTGCAATTCAGTTACTAAATGCAGAAGCGATAAGATGATAAAGCAATAAAAACAATCAAGCAATGCAAACACGATATTTATAATGGTTCGGCCCCAATGCCTACTCCACTACCTAAGCACCCTGCTTAGGATTTTCAAACTAGTTTTACTAGATTAATTTGAGTTTCCCTTATACACGAGGACTTTTCACTAGAAAGTCTCACTCTCGACCTAAGGTACTTCCACACCCGGAAGTCTTCGCCTTCTTGTCGAGAGCACTTATCCCACCTCAACCCTAAGGAACAACTAAACTAATCGTAGTAACAACTACGTTTAATTACATAAGATGGAGCCACTTCACACACAAGACCAAACATCTGGTCTTCTACAAACCCAAATTAAAAACAAGTTTAATAACAATTAAAAATGCAACGGAAAGAGCTAAAGGTGAAACCAAGTGTTCGTTCTCTTTTCTAAGCCTTGAATACTCCAACTCGTCAAGTCGTGAAGCTTGAACAATTTTCGAGTTAAGGCAGCCGCTGGGGCTTGAAGAATGAACTCGACGTAGAAGCAGAGCGTGCACGATTACTCCTTGGAAGGCTTTAAATCTCCCTTAGAATGCTCAATGATCACTGTAAGATTGGGAGGAAAAAAAATTAAATGAAGTATCAGAGGGTGTATTTATACCCTCGCGAAGAAATGGTTGTTCAACGGGTAGAAAACTATCCGTTATAGACCGCCGATCGAAGCGCCGGTCGAAGCATCGGTCGACCGGTCATTCGACCACTAAAACTTTCCCTGTGGTCGGTCGATCGACTGGTCGACTACCAGACGTAGATTGCGCGATCCGCGATCATCGGTCGATCCATCTGTAAAACCGACGCGATCACTCGTCGCGCTTATATGCAGGTTGGTCGACCACTTGGTCGACCGCCAGCCTCATCCAATTTCTTTCTCCATTCGGTCGACCCGTCGGTTGACCGACGCGATCTTGCATCGCGGGTATCAGTAGGTTTGTCGACCGATGGGTCGACCGCCCGAGCTACTGCCCGTTTTGGGCTTCCATCGATCGACCGCTCGGTCGATCGAAGTAGCTCTGCTACTTTCTTTACCTTTGGTCGGTCGACCGACCGGTCGACCGACCGGTCGACCGAACCTAGGCTGAATGTTGTTTCTTCAGCCTATTTCTTCCGCGCTTCGATTCCGGGTTCTGGCATGGATTTCCTATATTTTCCTCCCCTTTATACCTATACTTTTCTCCCATATTTTCTTATACATTTCTCCCCCTTTTAACATCAATCAAAAAAGGGCAAGAAAGGTCTATCTAATCAAAGGGATGAAGAACAAATTTTTATCATGAAGTTGAGACTTCTAAAATTATTTTTCATGAAGCATGAAAATCTCAACTAAGGGATGGAAAACACCTTCTTAATAGGAAAAGTAAATCATACATGATATGAAAGAGATGATATATACAATTCAAGTCTAAATCATGTATGCACTCAATTGATACCAATATTGTAGTTTATCATTTTCAAACATTTTTGTTTTAAGTTACTTTGTTGACTTAAGTCAACCTATACTTCTAGTTTTCAAAAATCACCCATTTAAATTTATTCAAAATTATATTTTTAACAAATGTTTTTGAAACCAATTTTTGGATGAAAGAAAAAATTTGATACCAAATATAGAATGCTCTTTTGATACCAATTGTGGGATGAAAATTTTGATAACAATTAGTGAATAATCATTTGAAATGCATGTATCAAGTTTGAACTCAAAATGAATTTAAAAATTGAAGTCCATTTTTCATCATATATTGATTCTAATCAAAACATACCAAATGTAGTTTCTAGCTATCATTCAAGAATTTAAAATCATTCCTATAAATAATTTTACTCAATCAATGGTTTGAATGATATTAAAAACATAATCAAAATGGTATACACCAACTTTCATTTGAAATTTCCCAAGAAAAATCAAAGTATTGAAAAAAATTGATATTTTAAAAGATGATACTTTTCATTTTGGAAATCCAACTTCAAAATTTCACTAAAATTTAGATTCTTGATGAAACTTTTTGAAATTTTTACACAACATTCTAGATTTTTCAATGAAGGTGTAGCTTCAAGAATCATTTCAAAATCACTTTTCTATATTTCTTTAGAAATAACTGAAATTTGATACCAAATGTAGATTGAAGTGGTATTTTTGTAAATTTCAGTTTTTCCTAAAACTTCTTCAATTTTCATTCTAACTTTCATGACACCACATGATGGTCATGTAAAGAGTATATGTCAAGTTTGAAATGAAAATTAAGTTCTTAAGTCAAGATATCATCCTAGCATAGTTTCATTCAAAACTAAACTAATTTTTATGAAACTTGCTAAGTTTCAATCTTAACATTTACTCATGATTTTTCAAGTTTAAACCTATGAATACCTAACATGAGTAAATCTAAACATGTTCCACAAGTATGGATTTAAAGTGAGACGTTTAGGTCAACTTGTTGACATGAGTCAACAAGGTTCAAAAGATATTTGCATGAATTAACCTCAATTGTCAGTTTATCCATATCCATATTAATTTGTCATTCTAAGTGCATGGAAATATGTCATACTTATTTCTAAACATTTTTATGAAGATTTGGACTTAAAATCAAATGTCCAAGTCAATTGATACCAATTGTGGTTTGCTGACTTGGACCAAGTTTTTCAAGCTTAAATCCCCTAAAGTGATATAGATATCACATTGTTCATCTAGACAAGAATTTTCAATTTTAACTTTCTAGACTTATGTGATATGTGTATCTAAACATGTTCATTAGGTGTTTTACTCAAAATGAGGTCTCTAATAAGAGTTTTAACCTAGAGCAAGTTTCATTTAATCAAGATCATCATGAAATTTGTCTAAGTTATCAAATTATTCCCTACTCATGAAAGATCAAATATTCATCATGCATAATCAATCATGAGCATAGAGACATCATTAAACATGAAAATTCAATTTATTTTTCAAAAAATTTGCAAAATAAAGTTCATACATTTTTCTAGAAAATTTGCCCAACTTTTTCATTTCCTTTTTCATTTACTTCTAGATAGCATAGCTTTTTCCAATGCTTACCAACTTTTTAACTTGCAAGTAGGCTTCATTAGTAGCATAATGAAGTAATATGCCAACTTAGCAAGATAACATACTAAATAGCAAGATTAAATGCAACTTTTCATTTAAAGCATCAATCGATGCTAGATAGTAAAGATTCATTCTAAGGTGGATATTATGATATCATAATGAATCTAAGAGATCTTAGAATATGGGTTATTTGAAGAATAAGATCTCTACCTATATTAAACTAGTTTGGACTTAAAAGGAATGTCTCTAATGACAAGTTCTAACTTAGAACAAGTTTCATTTAATGAAGTTTGCCTAAGTGTCATAATTCTATTTACTCATGAGAAATCAAAGATTTTACATGGGATTACCATCATGAGATAGAGATATACTTTAATCTTAAACATTGAGGTATAACACTAAGATTTTGAATTTATCCAAGTTATACCTTATTCATGGAAAATTGCCAAACTAATCCATTCTATTTAGCCTTTCTTTTAACCTTAGATTTAACTTGCATGAAGAAATTATTGATAACATCATGACATAATTATTTCAAGCAAGTTAATCATTCTAACATCATAGCAAAGTAAGCATTAACGATTTCATTCAAAATCCAACTTTGCTAAATGATTTCAAATTCGTTTTAAAGATGAAATCGAGTGATATCAAAACGAATTTAAGAGATCACAAATATAATATAAATGAAAATATAATCTCAAACCCTTCTTATTGGTTGAAAATCAAACGGCCACAATGTGCCTACGATTTAGAACCGCAAGGTCGCTTAGACCCATTACAGGCCACTTAGGTCTCCGAAGAGACTGAGAAATCAAAATAAAAATATTTTCAAAGATCTCTTTTGCAAGAGCGGGGAAAACAACTCAAATTAAGCATATATCAACACTCTAACTTGAATAGAACAACTAAAGAAGGAGATGATACAAAATATACCTAGATGCCAATTTCCATACTTTAGGCACCATGAAGATTCGAAGTTGCAACCTCTTGGAGATTTCACATTTAGATCCAAGGTCAACTTCAATACAGCACTTCTCATTCATCCTTGTGTGGTAGCTCCCCCTACAAAAGAAGATGAAATCTTTGGTACCCAAATAACTTTGGGTCGTTGGGGGTGAGTTGGCCTAGGAATCCAAAGTGTCTTAATAACACTTGGGTTTCTTTTAAATGCACAATCATGAATTGCATGGTCATAAATACCACGACAAAAGCAATGTCCATTAAATTTCTTCATTTCATTTTTATTATGGACATGAGATTTATTTTTAGAATGCTTGTCATGTGAAACACGATGAGTATGAGCATTCTTAGTAACCACATTCATCTTCTCATAATTATGAGGTCTAATGGCAGAATGCATGGCATGAGAGGTATGATGAGCATGAGCATTCTTAGGTAAATCATTTTTCTTTTGAGCATGAGGTTTAATGGTAGAATGCTTAGCATATGATTTAACATTAGCATGAGCATTCTTTTTACTAGAATTCTTAAATGAAGAATTACTAGATACATTACTAACCTTGTTGTTTAGAAAAATAACCTCATTTTTCAAATCATTCATTGATTTTTTTATGCATGTAATTGAGATTTTAACATGCAATTCTCTTTTTCTAAATTGCTATTCTTGATCTTGAAGTCCTTAAGCTCAAGTTCTACATTTTCATGGCATGAATAAATGACCTAGATTTCAAATTTTCATTTTCTAGTTTGGATTCATGCAAATGAGAATTAAGCATTTGATTTTCTTTTTTCAACTTTTTATTTTCTTTATCTTTTCTAACAAGCAAGGCATGCATTTTTTGACATTCCTCAACTAGTTCTTCATATGTCATATTGAATGAACTAGATGAGCTAGTACTAACATTATTATTATTATGACTAGAAGGAGAAGAGTGTACCTCATCTTTGGTACTTATGAGGCAAACTTTTGAAGTAGCTTCATAGTCATTGCTAGAGGGTGCTTCAAATGTGTGAGAGGTGGAGGTGGAAGCACTTGACCACTTCCTTGCTTTGATATTCATGCTTGGGGTAATTTTTCTTCACATGCCCCTTTTCTTTGCAAGCATGACAGATTACTTTTATCTTTCGACTCTTGGTGCTACTTCTTTGACTAGAAGAGCTCTGGGCATCAAAACCAAGATTAGTAGTAGGTGCGTGACCACTGTCATCACCACCTTCATCAAAAGTGTCAATTTCTTCGATTTTGGCATAATCATATAAAACATTTAACGAGGCCCATTAATCAAAATCTGAAGAACAATGCATGACTTTTTCTAAGATGCCTTTTGGTAATGTGCAAAGAATACAATTCATGGCATCTTCATTATACTTAAACATTTTCTTATCCATTTCAGTCCAAGCATGCATATCATCCTTAAGTTCAATGAATTCCCAATGTAACATGTTAAGGACTCCAAACCCTTTAGTCTTTAAATAGGTGTACATTCTATATTTCCAAAAACCAAAGTTTGAGTCATCGAACCTTGGGGGTGAAGACACTACCGACTCTAGAGCCATTTCAAGATCGAGATGAATTGTAGATGGGATGGTGAAATCATAATCTACGAACCCGCTCTGATACCACTTGTTGGCAAAATGGTCTACACTAGAGGGGGGGTGAATAGTGTGTTTACTAATTTGATTAGCCTAAATCCCAATTTAATCAATTTTTAGATTAGTTTAGGCAATTTGCGATTCAATTACTAAATGCAGAAGCGATAAGATGATAAAGCAATAAAAACAATCAAGCAATTCAAACATGATATTTATAGTGGTTCGGCCCCAATGCCTACTCCACTACCTAAGCACCCATCTTAGGATTTCCAAACTAGTTTTACTAGATTAATTTGAGTTTCCCTTATACACGAGGACTTTTCACTGAAAAGTCTCACTCTCGACCTAAGGTACTTCCACACCCGGAAGTCTTCGCCTTCTTGTCGAGAGCACTTATCCCACCTCAACCCTAACGGACAACTAAATTAATCCTAGTAACAACTACGTTTAATTACACAAGTGGCTTTACTCCTTCTATACCAAGGATACCACTTCACACACAAGACCAAACACCTGGTCTTCTACAAACCCAAATTAAAAACAAGTTTAATAACAATTAAAAATGCAACGGAAAAAGCTAAAGGTAAAACCAAGTGTTCGTGCTCTTTTCCAAGCCTTGAATCCTCCAACTCGTCAAGTCGTGAAGCTTGAACAATTTTTGAGTTGAGGCAGCCGCTGGCGCTTGAAGAATGAACTCGACGTAGAAGCAGAGCGCGCGCGATTACTCCTTGGGAGGCTTTAAATCTCCCTTAGAATGCTCAATGATCACTATAAGATTGGGAGGAAAAAAAATTAAATGAAGTATTAGATGGTGTATTTATACCCTCGTGAAGAAACGTACGGAAACTATCTGTTATAGACCGCTAGTCGAAGTGCCGGTCGAAGGATCGGTCGACCGATCATTCGATTGCTAAAACTTTCCCCGTGGTCGGTCGACCGACGCGATCACGCGTTGCGCTTATATGCAAGTCGGTCGACCGCTTGGTCGATCGCCAACCTCGGCCAATTTCTTTCTCCATTCGGTTGACCGATGCGATCTTGCATCGCGGGTATCGACAAGATAAAATCATGCTCAAACCGTCCATTATCGTGTCAGGCCGTTATCGGGTCCACCCGATAAGGCCCGAACAAATATTAGGTAGGACCGGGCCTACAGAGTGTAGGCGCAACTCGGCTCGATAGCCCGATTATAATTTTATTCACTATCAAACATATCGAGCTATCAGGCCTGAATTGGCCCGATAGCTTGATTTGGTCCCTATAGCCGGGTTCCAAATGGCCCGATAACCTAATGGGCCATGCTAGCTCATTTACTGTTCGTGTCATGTTGGATTGGGTGTCCGGGGTCTGAATCTTATGTGTCGGGCATGATTTTTTTCGAGCGGGGCCAGCTCAGCCCGATATCTCCGTCCCGACACGAATTGCCGAGTCCAATAGAAGTTCAACGGAATTTAGAAGAAAAAGCAAGTAAATAAAGGCAAAAGGATAAATATGTCATTTTACCCTACAATAATTTATCGACTACAATGAAATCGATTTGACCCAGAATAATATTATTTTAGACTCTAAATCACCATTTAGTTTAGTATAATATTTTTTTGTATTATTTAATTATTTTCCAAAATAAATTAATAATTTTTAATTATTGTATAATACCGAAAAGTATAAAAAAAATCTACCAAACGATATCAGATCTAAAATCGCACACTACAATTGTGTTCAGCATGCGAAAATTTACAACTTTGTCATTTTTATCATCTCCATTTGATGACTCTAAGTTCGCAATCTTGTATTGTGGGCTTTTTGGACTACAATTGCTTTTTTAGCCTGCAAATGATTTTAGAAACACAACTTATAAATATCAAATGTTGCAAACGAATTTTGCAACCAACCAAACAAATTGATTTGTTTATTTGCTGCAAGTACAATTGCAGCTTTGCACTCGCCAGCAACCAAAAGCCCCCTAAATAAATTTATCTACTAAAAAAGGTTTAGCCACTAAAAAAATACTACAGGGATTGCCCAAAAAATAGTTCATGCTAAAAAAAATAAAATACTTTTAGTCTCTAAAAATTATTTATCCACTAAAAAAATTAAAATAGTGATATAATTATAAAAAATTAATTTATATTACATATGTTGGCCCAAGGGTTGCCCCTAGGCTTCATTCTGTATTTTGATGATAAAAAATATGAAAGTAACTCATTTGTGGAGTTTTGAGTTCAGATTGATAGAACGATACGCGTGCGAACCTTGTTCAGAAAAATGCAAAGAATCGTAAAAAAAATGGCTCCGACGACGATTGCATATCTTCCTAGGAATAGAAATAAAAGTTAATGTAATATGCCACTAGAATATCATCCCAAACCTGATTGTAATAAGTCCCAAGTCAAAACTAGCAATGAACACCGCATAGAAAAATTAGCAAACTGGGCTATTTTTTGGGTGTCGATCGACGATCGATCTATGGTCGGTCGATCGGCCATCAGCAGCCAACCGTTCGCTGAGAGCTCAAAACATGCATAGACTTGTGGTTGGTCGCCAGTCACTCGGTCGATTGACCTACCAGGCGGCACCAACGTATAGATAAATGCCCATTGGGATGGTTGTTGAGTGAGGGCCATTATTGTAATACCCGAGATTTCCTAATATAAAATTTAATTGATGCAGTGCACTGGATCAGGAGCTAGTCGGATCGAGTCACAAAATCGCCGCGAGTAGAAGGTATAATTTAAATTTTATAAATTAATGAAAAGTGTTCTCTTTCCTTCATGATCATGAGTGGTTTGAAATCATGTCCGCGGATCGAGTCGGGGCTCGTATCAGGTTTGGATTGAGTCAAGCAGGGGCTTAAATGAGGAAGGGCTTTTTTGTCAAAAAGATAATATATATATATATATATATATATAACCCATCACCTCAGCCGCCGTACGGCTCAAGAAGGTGAGCCGCACGTAGCCTGAGGTAAATGGTGAGAAGGGGATTCCAAATGGTAGCACGAGAAGTTGGTGTCATCGTCGAAGATCGAAGTCGTCGTCGCCTAGATCGTCTTCCTCTTTGATCAAGGTGAGTGGTCGAACCTATTTTTGTAGGGTAGGTGTGTGGCCGACCCTTAGAGGTGACGGAATCGTGGTTTTCTCCCATCGAATCTTGTCGATATGAAGTTTCTCGAGATTTATGATTTCCTTATGCGATTTCTATCGTGCGATGAATGTTTTTGCATCATTTTCTTGATTTTAGGGGCTGGCCGAGTGAGGGAAAAAGGTGAAAGGTCATGCCAAAATTTTCCCCAAATCCCTCGGGTGGTTTAAACCCCTTGGATCGATTCCTTTTCAGGTGCAGATAACTTGTGCAATTAAATCTTGCGATTTCATGGTCGAATTTTCCTTTCTCCCCCTTTCAAGAACGCACGGCCGAACATGTTACCCTTGCTTAGGGTTCGGTCGAGTGGAGAGGAGGGTGGATTCAATCAAATGTGTTGGTTACTTCTTTTAGTGACTATGTTCATCGATTGAAATTGTAGATTAAGCGATCGATGAGTGAATTGTTGATATTAGTACATAAATTTTAAAATTGAAGGATATCTTTTTGAATGCGCAAATATGGCAAAAATTATGTATGGTATATGATTCGTGCAATTTCCTTCATCGAATTACTAATGCTAGTATTGAAATTACCATGCTAGATCAAATATTATCTTGCTGGAATTTATTGATTAAATGCAAATTTTAATTACTTTATTGTTGAAATCAAGCGGTTATTTATGGTAGTAGCTGTAGAATAAGTTCCTTATAATTTATGTGCTGTGATATATTTGTATTCGAACATTTCTACGCGTATGACATGTAGTTTACACTTAAGGAATGTGGCAAATAAAGCTAGATGATTATAAGGAAATTATAGGGTGTTTAATTTGTCGGGAAAACTTGACTGTTGACAAGCTAGGTTTCACACCTAGGGAACAATCAACGAGCACTAGTGTGCGGTTGCTAGGGCCCGGAATGAGGGGGCAGGATACGGGTGAATTCCTGGGGTTTAAATAAGGAAACTATAGAACACTCTACTTGTGTATTGTGATTGTGATGGTCGGGCTAAGGAACATTGATAGCTAGAACGGCTAATATTCGACTCAACAAGTGATTAGGGTCTTGAGATTGCAGCAGCGGGCCACGCTAGGTGTTATACCCTAGTGGCGGAGGGTCTTGAGATTTCGTCAGAGGGCCACGCTGACGATAGACCCGACTTGGGTGGGACTAGCTATCCCTAACCCGGTGGGTTCCTGAGACTAGTTGACCATCCTAGTTGATGGGCCCGCTGATTGAATCGCTATATGCGAATCTCCTTGTGTGACACATTTGGTATGTATTGGTTGATCTCATTTGGTTATAGGCAGTTTGGCCGTGTTACTACTTAGTATGAAGGCCGGTCATGGCCGAGAGTTACCCCTCGGGGTGGAACCGTATGGCAGGATGGTAGTCACAGGGTCAGGCTTAGGTTGGCCAAGACTGTGATTTACTAGGGTGCGGACGATTGGCCAGCTGTGTATAAAATCAAATATTTCATTATGCATCTTATTGCTTCTAGATTACACTTGTATTCGGATTTAAGTGAAGGTTCAAAAGAACCACTCACTAAGTTTCTCGTGAACTCACGATTTATTATTTTGTTTTGCAGAGCCTGACCAGTTAGGTATGACTTGATGGCATGGTGCAGCTGGAGGGCAGGTGGTGACGTGGATCTCGTAGCAGACATTCTTATAGTCGTAGTCGTGTTGAGTAGTGTCATTGTACATGCACTGCGTTGACTTTGTAAAAATTGAGTTGTCGTATTAAATACTTTTAATTGTTTCTTTAAGACTTTGAGTGATTGCTTTAACTCGGATTTGTTAAACCTGTTTTTAAACATCTAATGAAGTTGGGTGTTGGTTCTTTTGCTTATCACTTTATCTTGTTATTTCGGTTGTATTTTCATGTTTTGATGGTTAGTGCATGTGGTAAGCATCGAGGTACCGACACATATCTTGGCCGGTCACGTGACCCTGAGTTGGGGCGTGACAAAGTTGGTATCATAGCATCTGGTTAGGTCTTGACTACGACTAGGATCTGGGTACCATATGGGCATAGATTGCATGCCGACATACGGTATAGTTATGCTACGCGATCAAGTGGCAACGATTGCACCTCAGCGCGTCATGTGGTTGGTAAATAAAGATATACAGTTGAATAAGTTATTGATATTAATGGTAATTTTGTTTTCTTAACTACTAGAGTGATGGAGACTCAAAATGCAGCGCTGAGCGGCAATGGCTGTAATTCCATAGAACGCTAGGGCCGAGGCTGAGGCTGGGGACGATACCAAGGTCGGGGCAGGAGCCATGAGAGAGGTCAGTTAGACGGGGCAGGACAGGACCCCAGAGTTGCACAACTACAGGCTCAGGTAGCACTGTTGACTGAGGTGCTCCGCAAGGAGCAAGAGTTGAGGCTACAGTAGCAGTAGCCACTGTCAGTACCCATAGCACCTGTGGTACCGGAGGTGGCTGAGCCAGTAGTACCAATGGTCAGGGTTCCAGGGGCACCCACATATGCAGACTTCGTCAAGCTAAAGTTGTTGGAGTTCACTGGGACAGATCGACGGGTAGAAATCACTAAGTTTCTTGGTGACTGCTATGAGTTATGCGTGGAGCTTGGGTGTTCATCTGAGGCAACGGCTCGTATGATAGGCCTACAACTTAGGGGACCGGCCAAGGACTAGCTCCATATCTGGAAGGATTGTAGGGTGGCAAACGCGCTACGCCCTACATGGGAAGAGTTCAAGGTTGTTGTGGTGGAGTAGTATTTGCCATTGAGCGTCCGCGATAAGCGGGCAAGAGAGTTCGAGTTGCTGCGTTCGATGGGTGGCATGATAGTCCACACCCGACTCTCGAAGTACCACCCTACTCTGGTAGCTACTGAGACCGCCAGGGTCAAGAGGTTTGTTGAGGGGCTGAGGGCTCAGATCGGCATACTTATTCATTACACCGAGGACACTACATTTGCTCGGGTAGTGGATGAGGCACCCTGGAAGGAAGCACTGGTGTCGTTCGAGAAGCACAACTGGCCCCCAAAGAAGAAGTTCCGACCTCAAGAATTTGGAGGTCGGCCTTGGCACTCTAAGGGGACTGTTGCAGTGGCAGATCACCAGTTGAGTAGCGGACACAACAGTAGCCGGGGCCGTGGAGGCCCAGAGTCAGGGGCGGCTCGATAGGCAGAATGAGTGGGTGCTACTCAGAAGTCAGAGATGCTGCAATGTGGTCACTATAACAGAAGGCATCGGGGGGCTTCCTACAGCCGCACGGATGCATGTTTCAGATGCAGGCAAGTTGGGCATTTCAGGGAAGATTGTCCGGACAGAGGTAGTCAGAGAACCGAGCAGTCCATCGGGAAAGCGCCGCTGTCAGTTGGTTCTGTGGCTCAGAAGGGTTAGACACAGGGCAAGGGACAGCAGACCAGTCACTCTGAGAGGCCATCTGCCAGGGTCTATGCTATGAACCATGATGGCGCTGAAGCGTCTAAGGCAGTGGTAACAAGTACTCTTATAGTTGGTTCATCCGCTACTTATGGTGCTATTTGATCCGGGTGCCACGGACTCCTTTGTTTTTGCTAGTTTTGTTGCTAAGTTACATGTGACACCTTTCTTGCTTGATGTTCCATACGTTGTGTCGATGCCTATGGGCGATGCAATATTAGCTAAGAGAAACTTCTGAGGCTGTCAAATGCTCGTCTGTGGGGACGTGCTACATGCAGAGTTGACACTTTTGTCGATGCTTGAGCTCGATGTCATACTCGACATGAAATGGCTGGTGGATCACTTTACGTCAATTGATTGCAGGGCTAAGAGAGTCACCTTCAGCAAGCCCGGGTTGCCGTAGTTCACCTTCCAATCGGATGGAAGGGGGGGCCCTATGGGGGTCATCTCAGTCTTAAAGGCTCGTAAACTGCTTATGGGCTGCTGCCAGTCTTTCCTGGCCTTTGTGTATGTGGTCGAGGGACGACAGGGGGGATCGGGGAGACTCAGGTGGTTTGTGAGTTTCCTGACGTGTTCCCTGAGGAGTTATCGGGCTTGCCGCTGCGAAGAGAAATTGAGTTTTGTATTGATTTACGGCCTAGGGTGAAGCCGATTTCCATCCCACCATATATTTGTGATCGTCTCATTGACGACATCCTGGTTTACTCTAGAAGCAGGGAGGAGCACTCCGAACACCTAAGGATGGTCTTGGAAACCCTCATAGACCATCGACTGTATGCCAAGTTCTCCATGTGCGAGTTTTGGTTGGAGAGCGTAGGGTTCTTGGGCCATGTAGTCTCCAAGGAAGGGGTAAGAGTGGACCCCGCTAAGGTGGACGGAGTGCAGAACTGGGGGTGGCCAACTAGTGTGATCGAGATCCATAGTTTCTTAGGGTTTGCCGGATATTACAGAAAATTTGTGAAACATTTTCTAGAATTGCGTCTCCTTTGACTCGGTTGACCCAGAAAAAGGTCAAATTTGTTTGGAACGACAAGTGTGAGGAGAGCTTTCAGAAACTCAAGGAATGCTTGACGTCAGCGCCAGTGTTGGACGTACGTTCAGGCTCGGGAGGGTTCGTGGTCTATTGTGATGCCTCTTGGGTTGGCATGGGCTGTGTTTTGATGCAGTATGACAGGGTAATAGCCTATGCATCCCGCCAATTAAAGGTTCATGAGAAGAACTACCTGACGCATGACTTAGAACGGGCAGCAGTGGTTTTTGCATTAAAGCTTTGACACCAATACTTATACGGTGAGGCCTGTGAGATTTACACTAATCACAAGAGCCTCCAATACTTGCTTACCCAGAAGGAGATGAACCTAAGATAGAGGAGGTGGCTTGAGCTTCTGAAGGACTATGTCTACACCATTATGTACCATCCCGGGAAGGCCAATGTGGTGGCGGATGCCATGAGCAGGAAATCCATGGGCAGCTTGGCCCACTTGGTAGTCAAGAGGAGGACGCTATCTCGGGAGCTAGCACTGTGCCTCGATGGGGGAACAGTCCTATCAGCATCAGATTTAGGTGCTCTAGTGGCACGGGTACAGTCCACCTTGGTGGATATGTTACGTACCGCGCAGGAGGAGGATGCTTTTTGTTCCTTGACAAAGGATCAGATCTGGAGAGGTGACGTAGATGACGGCTTTAGGATTAACCCAGAGGGTGTCTTGAGGTTTAGAGATCGGATTGTGGTGCTTGATATGGCAGAGGTGCCCAGACAGGTGCTGGAGATGGGCCACTGTTCCACTTACATGATGCATCGAGGGCCACCAAGATGTACCGAGACTTGAGACAACACTATTGCTGGACGGGCATGAAGAGAGAGATAGCCGATTTTGTGTCCAAGTGTTGGGAATAGATCTAGTGCAATAGACAAGAAACGAGAGGAAAATGAAACACACAGAAGAACACACAAGATTTACATCGTTTGGCAAAAACTGCCTACTTCCATGGCCGCAATAAAAGTTTTCACTATTAGGGTTTTCTTAAAAAAAAGGTACAAGACAAATATTACATGTGAGTTTATATTGGGCGACACAGGCGGAAAAACTCTGCGTAGCGTAACATAAAAGGATTTGGGCAGATTAGTCGCCAGACATCCCAACACAAGTGCTTGGTCTGCTAGCAAGTAAAGGCCGAACACTTGAAACTTGCAGGGCTGCTTCAGAACCTCGAAGTGCCTGAGTGAAAGTGGGAGAATATCACTATGGATCTAGTCACTGTGCTGCCAAAGTCTAGAGGAGGCTATGACTCCATTTTGGTCGTAGTGGATCGGTTGACTAAGACCGCGCACTTCATCGTAATCAAGACTACCTTTTTCGCTGAGCAATATGTCAGATTATTTCTTGACTAGCTTGTGGCATACCATGATATCCCCGTTATGATTATATCGGATCGGGGTACATAGTTAATAGCCCGATTTTGGCAGTCCTTCTAGGAGGCATTGGGTACCCAGATGCTATTCAGTACTGCGTTCCATCCGCAGCCTGATGGGAAGTCAGAAAGAACAATCCAAACTTTAGACGATATGTTGAGAGCATATGTTCTAGACTGGGCAGGCAGATGGTGTTGGGCCAAGGGTTCCCCTTAGGCTTTGATCTCTATTTTGATGATAACAAACATGTATCTAATATATTTGTGAAGTTTTGAGTTCAGGTTGAGGTTACGATACGTGCGAACTTCGCTCGGAGTAACACAAAAATTGGCAAAAAAGGCTCTGGTGTAAATTGAGTAGAGTTCATAGATCACCAAGTAGATTCTACATAATATATCCCAAGGAACATATCCCAAGCCTATTTGTAATATTATCCAAGTCAAAACTTGGTAAAGAAACCTGGGAACAAAGAGCGAAACAAAATAAGTGTAAAAAATAGCCTCAGCCCAGGTTCGGTCAACCAGTCGGTCGACCGAATGAGGCAAAATATTGGCAGTAGCCAATTCGATCGACTGGTTGGTCGGCCGAACGAAGCTAAAAACTGGTAGTGGCCAATTTGATCGACTGAACAAAGCCAAAAATTGGCAGTAGCCAATTCGGTCGACCAGTTGATCGACCGAATGTGGCCGGGAAAGGGCAGTAGCCTAGCGGTAGTTGGGCGGTCAATTGGTTGGTTGACCGATGATTGACCAACAAGCGATCGGACAACGTCCAACCAGTAGAAAAGTGTCCGTTGGAATGAGCTACCGAGTGAGGGGTTATAAATATCCCTCACCAACCTTCATTAACTCTTCTTATTCATTCTTAAAAGATTCCTAAGTGAGATTTGTGCCTTCTAAGCTTGATTTGCTCGCGCTTGCTTCTTCGATCGACAATTTCTCTCAAGCGCTCATCTTCCCGCGACTCCGGCTTCGATTCGACCTCAACATCTTGTGGAGTTGGAGGCGTTGAAGGCTTAGAAAAGAGCTTTTAGTTATGGTTAATTTACTCTTTAGCTCTTTTCATTGTAATTTTATTTGTTATTTGAAGTTGTTTCTTCATTGTTAGCTTGCTATGTGTGCTAGTGTAAACACTTAGGGTTTCCTTCATAGAATTGTATTTTGCTTAGGTGAATAGGTTTGAGGAATTTTCAAAGGGTTGAGAAGCGAGTCATCGGTTGTATTCAAAGGGAAACACAAAGTCTATAAAGGATTTGATTAGAAATCCTTGGTGTGGAGCCAAGGTAGTGGAGTCAGCGGTTGGCCGAACCACTATAATTACCTGTCTTTGTGTTTCTTGCTTGTTTGTGCTTATTATCTAATTATTTCTTGTCAAGCATTGTAATTTGGTTGCATTAGAAACTGAACTTGAAAGAAATAGAATAGAAGTGAAAATTCACCCAACGCTATTCAACCCCCCCCCCCCCCCCCCCCCCCATTCTAGTGTGGGTATTAGTTCAACTGATGGGAGAAACACCTACCACTGATAGAGTTTACATACAAAAATAGCTATGAGAGTAGTATCGGTATGGCCCCTTTCGAGGCCCTGTATGGGCAGAGAGTCTCTCATGGTGGGTCCTGACCTGGTTGAGGAGGTGGTTGAAAAGGTGAAACAGACAAAAGAAAGGTTGCTAGCAGCTCAGAGTCGCCAAAAAATATATGCGGATAAGAAGGCCATAGAGGTGGAGTTCGCTGAGGGCGACATGGTATTTTTGAAGGTATCTGCCATGAAAGGGGTGGTGTGGTTTGGGAAGAGGGGAAAATTAAGCCCTATGTTCATCAGGGCTTTTCCTATTCTCAAACGAAGAGGCGCTGTGGCTTATGAGCTGGCTTTGCCCCCTAGTATGGACCGAGTTCATCCAGTCTTTCATGTGTCCATGCTCAAGAGATACGTCAGAGATGAGTCCTACATAATTGAGCCTACTGCGGTTGAGATGGATTTGGCAGTATCGTATAAGCAGAGGCCGATAGAAGTGCTTGACCGTCAGATCAGGAAGATGAGGTATAAGGAAATTCCCTTACTGAAGGTTAGGTGGGAGCACCACACCGGGAAAAAAGCTACTTGGGAGGTGGAGTAGGACATGAGAGAACGCTACCCCTCTTTGTTTGAAGATCTGGTAAGTCTTTATAATTCAAAAAAAAAAATCGAGGATGAATTTTCTTTAAGGGGGGAAGCTTGTAATACTCGAGGTTTCTTAATATAAAATTTATTTGGTGCAGCGCACCGGATCAGGAGAAAGTCGGGTCGAATCACAAAATCACCGCGAGTAGAAGGTATAATTTAAATTTTATAAATTAATGCTAAGTGTTCTCTTTCCTTCATGATCATGAGTGGTTTGAAATCGTGTTTGCGGGTCGAGTCGGGGCTCGAATCGGGTTTGGATTGAGTCAAGTAGGGGCTTAAGTGAGGAAGTTTAGTCAAAAAAATATATAAATAAAATATAAAACCCATTACCTCAGCCAACGTACGGCACAAGAAGGTGAGCCGCACGCAGGCCAAGGTGAAGGGAGAGAAGGGGATTCTTAGTGGTAACACGAGAAGTTGTTGTCATCACCAGAGATTAGAGTCATCGTCGCCTAGATCATCTTCCTCTTTGATCAATGTGAGTGGTTGAACCTAGTTTTGTAGGGTGGCGTGTGGGCGACCCTTAGAGGTGTTGGAATCGTGGTTTTCTCGAGATTTATTATTTCCTTATGTGATTTCTATCATGCGATGAATGTTTTCGCATTGTTTTCTTGATTTTAGGGACTGGCCAATTGAGGGGAAAAGGGGAAAGGTCATGCCGAAATTTTCCCCAACTCCCTCGAGTGGTTTAAACCCCTTGGATCGATTCCTTTTCAGGTGTAGATAACTTGTGCAATTAAATGTTGCGATTTCCTAGTCGAATTTTCCTTTCTCCCCCCTTCAAGAAGGCTTGGCCGAACATGTTACCCTTGTTTAGGGTTCGGCCGAGTGGAGAGGAGGGTGGGTTCGATCAAATATGTTGATTACTTCTTTTATGGACTATGTTCGTCGATTGAAATTGTAGATTAAGCGATTGATGAGTGGATTGTTGATATTAGTACATAAATTTTAAAATTGTAGAAGGAAATCTTCTTGAATGCGCACATATGGCAAAAATTATGTATGGTATATGATTCGTGAAATTTCCTTCATCGAATGACTAATGCTAGTACTGAAATTACCATGCAAGATCAAATATTACCTTGCTGGAATTTATTGATTAAAGGCAGAATTTAATTACTTTATTGTTGAAATCATGCGGTTATTTATGGTAGTAGCTGCAGAATAATTTCCTTATAATTTATGTGCTGTGACATATTTGTATTCAGATATTTCTTCGCTTATGGCATGTCATTTACACTTAAGGAATGTGGTGAACGATGCTAGATGATTATCAAGAAATTATACGGTGTTTAATTTGTCGAGAAAACATGAATGTGCACAAGCTAGGTTTCACATCTAGAGAACAATCAGCGGGCACTAGTGTGCAACTGGTAGGGCCCGGACTGAGGGGGCCGGATATGGGTCAATGCCCGAGCTTAAATAAGGAAACTATATAACACTCTGCTTATGTATTGTGATTGAGATGGTCGGGCTAAGGAACAATGATAGTCGAAAACGGCTAATATTCGACTTAGCTGGTGATTAGGGTCTTGAGATTACACCAGCGGGCCACGCTAGCTGTTAGACCCGAGTGACGGAGGATCTTGAGATTTTGTCAGTGGGCCACGCTGATGGTACACCCAACTTGGGTGGGACTAGCTATCCCTAACCCGGTGGGTTCCTAGTTGACCATCCTAGTTGACGGGCCCGTTGATTGAATTGCTATATGCGAATCTCCTTGTGTGACACATTTGGTATGTATTGGTTGATCTCATTTGGTTATAGGATGTTTGGCCGAGCGAGTGTTACTGCTTAGTATGAAGGCTTGTCATGGCTGTGAGTTACCCCTCGGGATGGAGCCTTATGGCAGGATGGTAGCTGCAGGGTAAGGCTTAGGTTGTCCAAGACTATGATTTACCAAGGTGCGACTTATTGGCCAGCTGTGTAGAAAATCAAAAATTTATTATGCATCTTATTGTTTCTAGATTGCACTTGTACTGGGATTTAAGTGAAGATCCAAAAGAACTGCTCACTGAGTTCCTCGTGAACTCACGGTTTATTATTTTTGTTTTACAGAGCCTAACCAGTGAGGTACAGCTTGATGGCATGGTGCGGCTAGAGGGCAGGTGGTGACGCGGATCTCGTAAAATATTGAGTTGACTTTGTAAAATATTTTAGATGCACTGAGTTGACTTTGTAAAATATTGAGTTGTCGTTTTAAAAACTTTTAAATGTTTCTTTAAAACTTTGAGTGATTATTTTAACTCGAATTTGTTAAACCTATTTTTAAACATCTAATGAAGTTTGGTGTTGGTTCTAATTTTGCTTATGACTTTATCTGTTATTTCAGTTGTATTTTCTTCATGTTTTGATGGTTAGTGCATGTGGTAGGCTTCAGGGTACCGACGCATATCCTGATCGATCACGTGACCCTGAGTTGGGGCGTGACAGTTATAAATACCCCTCTTAACTCCTCATCAAACACTCACCCACTATTACATTGAGCTTTAAGAGCAAGTTTGCAAGCCTTCTAGAGTTGATCTTCATGCTCTAGCTTTGCCAATTCTTCATCCTGTTGAAGCGTTCCTCGCAACTCAACTCCGGCGTCGATTTTCATCATCTAACTTGAGGAGTTGAAGGCTTGGAGGCAAAGAAGGGAGCACACAAGTTTGGTTTACAATATTGTTCCATTAATCATGTTTTCTCTCGTTGTTACTTTGTATTTCTCATTCTAGCATGTAAGGTGTGCTAGGTAAACATCTTAGGTTACTTTGTAGAATTGTGTTTTGCCTAGAATAATAGGTGTTGAGGCTTTCTCAAAGGGTTGAGAAGTGAATCATCATTGTATTCTTAGGGAAACAGTTTGTGTATAAAGGATTCGGGTTAGAAATTCTTGGTGTGGAGCCAAGGTAGTGGAGTAGGCGGTTTGACCGAACCACTAAGCTCTTGTGTTTGTATTGCTTGTTCTTACTTATTTTTAATTGCTTCTAAATACTTGTCAAGCATCCATTTCATAAGAACTCTAGTTTGATTGTTGAAAGGGTTAAAATTGAAAAGTGTTAATTGAATTTAGTTTTAGCTACACATTATTCAACCCATCTTCTAGTGTGGATATTTCAACAACAATATATCTTTAGTTGAAGATAATTAAAGACTTTTTCAAATACCTTTAGTTTAAGTGATAAAATGAAGAGAAACATATTTAGAAATAGAGAAAAGATTCATTTTGAAAAAACAATCTTGAATATCTGAAAAAGTATATTATATATGAATCTGAACATTTTGAATCTGAAAAAGTATATTATGAATCTAACAAAGTAAATTATTACCCTTTTTTTTTACTTAATTTAACCCGGTAGGAGACTCGTCCTTAACAGTTGACGCTATAAAGAAATAAAGTTCAAAAGTAAATCTGCTTAAAATACATTATCATAATAAAATATAGTGGAGTAATACATTATCATGTGATTAGAAACGTACATTGTTTTTCCTTGTGTGTGACTTAATGTGTGTTATTCTTCAGTGCAATTATTGGCAGATATTATTTGACCATAATTAATCAAGATGTTGAAGGTCCCATGAGATCCACCAACAAGTTCAATTCGTTGTACTGATCTATTTTTCTAATCATTCATTTTTCTTATCTAGAGGTATCCAAACTACCCCACCAATTCAATTGATCCTAGCTGTAAATTTTGTGGCCCAGACTACTTGAATATGAACTACCACAGGTGAATAAAATTATTGTTGAACCATCGATGATACATTAGCGATAGCCTGGGCGTAGGAACTTTATACGTAGGGGTGTCCCATCGACACCCCTAAATTTTGCATAATCTATATTAATACATATTAAGTCAGTGTCAGTTAGATCCAACTCCCCTTTAAACACATCAGGAATTTTCCTAAATCCGAATATGAATACTCGAAATTCCTCGAAATTGAATATAATCCCTGAAATCGAAACCAAATTTAAAAAATTATCAATATACCATCGTACTGAATGTTTTAAGTTTCAAGTAAAATTCTTGAAAGTTGTTATTTGATCACAAAAATGCATCTAAAGTCTCAATAAAAAAATCATTTGAAATTTTTGTGATTTTTGATGGATTTTAGGATACATTTTCATCATTAATTGGTGAACACTAGAAACTTTTGAAAGTGATCATTTGATCATGAAAATTTATCCTAAAATCTTTAAAAGATCCTAAAAACTTTAATTTATTGAATTAATTTTTTTTGTGACTTTTTAGAGATTTTAGGATGTATTTATATGGTCAAATAGCCACTTTCAAGAGTTTCAAGAGTTTCATAAAAGTGGTCATTTTGTCCATGAAAACATACTAAAATTTTCAAAAAAATCACAAAAACTATAAAATAGTCAGTTAATTTTTTTGTGTGATTTTTTAGAGATTTTAGAATGCATTTGTATGATCAAATGGTCACTACTCTTCAGTACAAGGGTATATTAGGGATTTTTTGAATTTGATTCTGGTTTTGAGAATTTCGGTGACTATATTCGATTGCGTAGAATTTTTGAGGGTTCATATTTGGACTTAGAGAAATTGATGTAAATACATTGCACCTCCTTCTATGAATAATTGCATCTCTTCCACAAAATTTTTGCCCACCATCCAATCTTTTGCTTCTAGCTACCTTCTTTCCTCAGTAAGGTAACATATATAATAGTATGATACAAATAAGGTAACATATATAATAGTATGATACAAATAAGGAATTTAAGCTAACCAATTTGCCAAACCATCTAAGTAACTAAACCGGCCTCCTTGGCCCTTACCAAAACTCTATGTTATTCGGCCATACCAGGCTCCTCCTCCCTACAAAACCAGGCCAAACCGGCCTCCATGAACCAACCCAATGGGTAAACCATCAAAACGCAGGTCCATCGACTTGGATGGCCACTAGTCTCAAGAACCCTCCGGGCTAGGGATAGCTAGTTCCCTCTTGCTCGGGTCTACCGTCAGCATGGCCCATCGATGAAATCTCAAGACCCTCCGCCACTCGGGTCTAACACTTAGCGGGCCCGCTAGTGCAATCTCAAGACCCTAATCGCCGCTGAGTCGTGTGGTAGCCGTGCGGCTAATAACACTCCTCAGTAGACCATCTCAATCACAATACACAAGCAAAGTGTTCTAAAATTTTCCTATTTGATCCTCGGGCCTTAACCCGTACCTGGCCTCCCCTTCACTCCGGGCCCCATCAGCCACACACCAGTGTCTGCTGATTATTTCCTAGGTGTGACACCTAGCTCATCCACATCCAAGTTTTCTCGATAACTAAACACCCGGGGGTGTTATTACATTCATCTAGCATCCTTAGCCACATTCCATAAGAGTGAACTACATGTCATGAGCACAATATGTTCAAATACAAGTATATCACAGCATACGAATTATATTGGCTTTATTTTACAGCAATAGCATAAAACTCCAAGCGATAGCAATATTTAAAGCAACTAAATTCTGCATTTATAGAGAAATTTCAGCAAGGTAATAATGTACTAGCATGGAAATCTCAAACAAGCATCAATAGTATGGTAAAGGGAAATTGATGAATCATATGGTACCTCATGAATTTCTCTACCATTTTGCAACCTTATAGCGTGATCTTTCGTAATGTTCAAATCACAATGATGACCATGAATGACTCGGGAAGTGTAAAGATCTACGTCCAAGTCATCGAACATGAAATCTAGCATAAAGAAATCGATTGATCTTTCCTCATCATCCTCTTCCTTACTCGGCCGGATCTTGAGCATGGAAATCCCTTGCTCGGCCGAGCCTTCTAGATTGGAAGGGCATGCTCTCGACTATCATTCCGACATAACGATGCAATAATCTATTCTTTAACTTCCAAGGTTCGGCCACCCGCCTCCCCTTTTTGACAAACCCGACCACTCACCTTGATCACAAGACGATGATGGATGGGATGAAGACGATCTCGATTCCTCTAACGATGACATAGATCCGGTGCCGGCTTAAGGGTTTCTCTTAAGCCTCGATCTTCATTTTGATGATAACAAACAAGTATTTAATCTATGTGTGAAGTTTTGAGTTCAGGATGAGGTTGCAATAAACATGCGAAGTTCGTTCAAACGAAACAAAAAGATAGACCGTCAAACAAACGTCAAGAAAGGCTCGGGATAATATGAAGTAGAAATCATGTAATATCCCCCTAGGATGATTTTATCCCAAGATAAATTGTAAAGTTATCCAAGTTAAAACTTGGTAACTAAACCCATGAAAAAGCATGTAATAAACTCAAAGTAAAAGTCAACCTCAGCCTGAGTTCAATCGACCGGTCGGTCGATCGAACGAGGCAAAATTTTGGCAGTAGCCTATTCGGTCGACCGATGGTCGACCGAATGATGCCACAAAATGGCAGTAGCCATTCGGTCGACCGAAATTGGTGAAGCATTGGCGGTAGGCTACGTCGGTCGATCGATAGAAGACAAAATTTGGCAGAAGGTTCATCGGTCGATCGAATGGCAGATCACAAAGTCGCATCTCTGGCTTAACTGCATCGGTCGATCGGATTCGGGATGGATGAAGTTGCGACTCCTTCAGTCGACCAAACAGTGCTAAAAACACACAAAAGCCAGCGGTCGCTGGGCGGTCGAACGGCGGAAACGGCTAGTTTTCCTCCCGTTGAACTGTCTGTTCGACTGAGGGGTTATAAATACCCCTCACCTACCTTCTTAAAAATTTCTTGTTGAATTAATTGAGCATTCAAGAAGTGATTAAAAGCCTTCGAAGTGATCGATTTGTTGCGCCCTAATCTTTCGTCAAAATCCTCTTCAAGCGCCTGCTTCCCTCAACTCTACTGCAACTCGAGTCTATCTTCCGGCAAGTTGAAGACGTGGAGTCATGGGAAAAGAGCTGTGGTTCCTCTCTCTATTCTTAAACTTCAACTTCCCGAAGAATCCCGAGCGTCGACGAGCGTCCTTGCCGATTTTTCTGATTTTTTTATTTTTCCTATCGGGGACGTCGTTCGCTAATCGATATGGAACTTGAAAATATTTCTCCATGAAATCATTAGTTCCATGTTTGTTTTTATCAAAGCCGACATTAAAACCAAGGTTGAAAACCTTAGGTCAACAGCTGCGATGTCATAGAGAGGCAAGTTGGTATGTACTTGTAATAGCAAATAGATTTTTGTTATTTCCAATTCACTATAGTACTCATTGTTGGATTCTAGAGTGTGAAATCGTTAAGCTAATATCGTACTTATTGATAGTCGATTGGGCATTTGTCCGGCGAGTGCCTCGCAGATTAGATGACAAGCTTTGTCACTGAATTGTGTAAACAAATCTTTGTGTATACATGTGATTTTTGTTTTGGTTCTTAGTTTGCTACTTGAAAGTAGTAGCAATAGAATTTGCAACTTCCCGTGCAACTATCCATTAACAGAAGTTCCTAAAGAGATTTTACTGTCAATTGGTATCATAGCGGTTGGGCTTGTTGGCTTAAGGGTTTCTCTTAAGCCTCGATCATTATTTAGATGATAACAAACAAGGATTTAATCTATGTGTGAAGTTTTGAGTTTAGGTTGAGATTGCGATAAGCATGCGAAGTTCGTTCAAACCAAACGAAAGAAAAGACCGTCGAAGAAACGAAAGAAGAAAACGTCAAAGAAAGGCTCGGGTTTAGATCAAGTAGAAATCATGTAATACACTATTAGGATGATCTCATCCCAGGCCAAATTGTAAAGTTATCCAAGTTGAAACTTGGTAACTAAACCCATAAAAAAGCATGTAAAAAATTCAAAGTAAAAATCATCCTCAGCCTGAGTTTGGTCGAACAAGCGAGAATTTTGGCAATAGCCTATTCGGTCAACCAGTCGGTCGATCGAATGATGCCAACAAATGGCAGTAGCCATTCGGTCGACCTGTTGATCGATTGAAGTTGGTGAAGTATTGGCAAAAGGCTACGTCGGTCGATCGATCGGTCGACCGACCGAAGACAAAAGTTGGCATAAGTTTCATCTATCGACCGGACGACAGATCACAAAGTCGCGTCTCTGGCTTAACTACATCGGTCGACTGGATTCAGGATGGACAAAGCTATGACTCCTTCGGTCGATCGAACAGTGGTAAAAACACATAGAAAGGGTAGCGATCGATCGATCAGTTGACCGACGATTGATTAAACGACTTTAACGGCTAGCTTTCTACCTGTAGAATCGTCGTTCAGCTGAGGGGTTATAAATACCCCACACCTTCCTTCTTAAAAACTTCTTAGAAAATTAATTGAGCATTCAAGAAGTTATTAAAAGCCTTCAAAGTGATCAATTTGTTGCGCCCTAATCTTCCGTCAAAATCCTCTTCAAGCGCCTGCTTCCCTCAACTCTGCTGCAACTCGAGTCTATCTTCTGGCAAGTTGAAGGCGTGAAGGCTTGGGAAAAGAGTTGTGGTTCCTCTCTCTATTCTTAAGCTCTTTTGCAATGTATTTGAGTTTTATTTCAGACTTGTTTTCAATCTGTAATAGCTGCTAGGTGTGCTAGAGAAACACTTAGGAGAAACTTTGTAGAGTTGTGTTTTGCCTAGGTGAATAGGTTTGAGGGGTTCTCAAAGAGGTGAGAAGAGTGTCCTCAACTGTATTCAAAGAGAAACACAAATTCTATAAAGTAGTGATTAGAAATCCATGGTGATGAGCCAAGGTAGTCGAGTAGGCAGTTGGCTGAACCACTATAATTACTCTTGTCTGCATTGCTTTCTTACTTGCTTATTATTGTTCTTAATATTTGATCACATCCATTGTTAAGAAACACCCGCACTTAATTGAAGTTAAATTTGAGTAAAAATAAAAAAATGATTAAACAGGAAAGTGGACAGACACTATTCAACCCCCTTCTAGTGTCAGATTTCATACAACAATTGGTATCAGAGCAAGGTCGTAGGTCAAGATTTAACCATCTTCCCTACAAATTAAGATGTTTAGTGAAATACAATTAGCTCAAGGGTCCTCTACTCACACTCCACCACTATTAGATGGAAACAACTATGCCTACTGGAAGATCCGCATGAATGGCTTCCTACAATCTCTAGGCATGGATGTATGGAGGATGATTTTAGTAGAGTATAAACAACCCAATAAGGATATGGATCAATGGGATGAAGAAGAGATTAGACTCTTCAATGCAAATGCAAAGGCCGTCAATGCATTATATTGCGGCCTATCAATTAATGAATTCAATAGAATTTCTACCTGTAAGTGCGCATATGAATTATGGAAGGTCCTAAAGACCACACATGAAGGGACTTCACAAGTAAAGGAATCCAAAATAAATCTACTCATGCATGACTATGAAATGTTTAAAATGTTATCACATGAATCCATTGATGTCATGCATGCTAGATTTCAAAATATTACAAATGGCTTAGCTAACCTTGGCAGAGAAGTAAGGGAAGAGGAGAAGGTAAGGAAGCTCCTCCGTTCCCTTCCAAAATCTTGGGAGCCCAAGGTCACAACAATCATGGAAGCTAAGGACTTGAGTACCTTGAAGATCATCAAGCTCATTGGGTCTCTCATAACACATGAGACCCACATGAAGCAATATCAGGAGGAAGATGCCCCCAAAGGCAAGACCATTGCCTTAAAAGCATCACATCGAGCAGAAGAGTCGTCATCATCCGAGGAAGAGACGGATGATTTTGAAGAAATGGCGATGCTAGCAAGAAGATTTATGAGTTTCATGAGGAGAGGCATGAGGAAGGGAAGAGGAGGCTACACATGCTACCATTGCAACAAGACCGGGCATCTAAGGAGGGATTGCCCACTTCTCAAGATAGCTTCCACCTCCAACCCTCACAAAAAGGAAAAATACAAGAAGAAAAAGAAGGCAACGCTGGCTACATGGGATGAAAGCGAGGCTTCATCAAGCGAAGAAGACACAAAGAGTGAAAAGGCAAATCTTTGCTTGATGGCAAATGATGATGAGGTAAGATTTACTTTCAGTGAAGTTTCTTTTACTCAAGAAGAGCTAGAAAGTGAATTTGAATAAATGCATGATGAATTTAATGCTATTAGGAGAAAATTTAGAGACCTTAAAAAGGACAGTAAATCTTTAGAGATTGAGAATGATAGCTTATTACTCACATGCAATGCCTTAAGAAAAGAAGTAGACACATTTAAGGAGGAGACACACACCCTAGAGAAAGCTAAGAAGGACTTAGAAAATGACAACAAAAAACTAAAACATGAAAACAAGTATTTTAGTGATCAAGTAGAGCACTTGAATAATAGCATGCTAACATTAAATAGGGAACTTTGCATGCTCAATGAAAAGATGACAACCATACAAAATGCCATGCCTAAGGTTGTCCATAAAAAAGAAATCATCACACTCTCATGCTTACACACACACTAGAAGAAAATTTAATGGAAATTATTTTTTTTGTGGCATATTTGGCCATATGGCCAAGGATTGTGCTTTGAGGAGAACCCACATGCAAGATTTACTTGGGTTCCCAAAATGACTAACACCCAAGGACCCAAGAAAATTTGGGTACCTAAAATAGTTCCTTCTCCTTTTGTAGATGGAGAAGCATCCTCGAGCAAGTAGAAGCACTTGGATATTGGATAGTGGTTGCTCAAAGCACATGACGGGTGTCATCAACTTATTTGCAACCCTATCAAGCAAAGATGGTGGACATGTCACATTTGGAGACAATGCCAAAGGTAAGATTGTTGGCATTGGTGACATAGGTATACTCCCTTACCCATGCATTAAGAATGTCTTATTAGTTGAAGGGTTAAAACATAACTTGATTAGCATATCACAATTATGTGACAATGGATACATAATTATTTTTGAAGCATCTAAATGTATCATTAGAAGTGCACCATCAAATGATATCATGTTTATTGGAAATAGGCAAGAAAGTGTCTACACCTTAGAATTAAATGTCTTGCCAAATCCCCATGTTAGATGCTTAGTTGCCATGGAGAATGACTCTTGGTTGTGGCATAGAAGGCTAGGACATGCTAGCATGAGCCTCATCCAAGAAATATCTAGGAAATAATTAGTTAAAGGCTTACCCAAGATAAAATTCGAAAAAGACAAACTTTGTGATGCATGTCAACTAGGTAAGCAAGTCAAATCTTCATTTCATAGCATTAATCAAGTTAGTACATCTAGAATTCTTGAGCTTGTGCATATGGATCTCTTAGGTCCATGTGATGTAGCTAGTCTAGATGGAAAGCTATATTGTTATGTATTAGTTGATGATTTTTCTAGATTTACATGGGTTTTCTTTTTGGCCAAGAAAAATGAAACCTTTGACTTTTTCAAAAAGTTTACAAAGAAAGTTACAAATGAAAAAGGAGTTTCAATTTTAAAAATTAAAAGTGATAATGGAGGGGAGTTTAAAAATAAATTTTTTCGAGTTTTGTGATGATTTGGGTATTGAACATACCTTTTCTTCCCCTAGGACCCCTCAACAAAATTGGGTGGTTGAGAGGAAGAATAGAACCTTACAAGAGATGGCTAGGACCATGCTATGCAAAAATAATTTGCCTAAGTATTTTTGGTCCGAAGCCATAAATACCTCTTGCTATGTTCTTAATCGAGTTTTATTAAGACCTAAAATTAAAAAAACACCTTTTGAGCTTTGGAATGGTAAAATCCCAAATATGGGATATTTTCATGTTTTTGGATGAAAATGTTTTATATTAAATACTAAGGATAATTTAGAAAAAATTGATTCTAAATCCGATGAAGGGATTTTCCTAGGTTACTCCATTAAGGCATATAGAGTTTACAATCGTAGAACCATGATAGTTGAAGAATCTATGCATGTCACGTTTAATGAAACTAATGATTCTTCTAGAAATGTGAAGATTGTGAATGTAGGTGAGAAACTTGAGGATCTCACACTTCATGACAAAGAGGTAGAGGATGAAGATAATGAGGAAACTCAACATGAAGATCCAACATCCTCGAATCTACCTCAAGTTGTGAAGAAGAAGAAGCTCTACTGCCTCTCCCTAAAGGATATCGGTTGGTGAGGGATCATCCAATAGATCAAGTCATTGGAGAACCTTCAACGGGAGTGGTAACGCGCTCTAAACTCATGAATGTTTGTCAATATGTAGCTTTTGTCTCACAAATAGAGCTTAAGAACATTAAGGAAGCAATAGAAGATGAGTTTTGGGAACTAGCTATGCAAGAAGAACACAACAAATTTGCTAGAAATGATGTATGTGACTTAGTACCTAAACCTAGTGAACAAACTATAATTGGAAGTAAATGGGTATTTAGAAATAAGCTAGATGAAGAAGGATTAGTTATTAGAAACAAAGCAAGGTTAGTGGCACAAGGGTACAATCAACAAGAAGGAATAGATTATAATGAAACTTATGCTCTCGTAGCTAGATTAGAAGCAATTAGAATGATTTTGGCATATGCTAGCATTAAGGGTTTTAAACTTTTTCAAATGGATATAAAAAGTGCATTTTTAAATGGTTTCATTAATGAAGAAGTCTATGTTAAACAACCCCCGGATTTGAAACTTTTGAGTTTCCAAACCATGTTTTCAAACTTAAAAAGGCATTATATGGTTTAAAACAAGCCCCTAGGGCTTGGTATGAAAGGCTTTCAATTTTTTTAATTGAACAAGGTTTTAATGTTGGAAAAGCCGATGTTTCACTTTTTATTAAGCATCATGAAAATGATATGTTACTAATTCAAATTTATGTTGATGACTTAAATTTTGGTGCTACAAATGAAATTCCTTGTAAGTGGTTTGCTAAATGTATGCAAGATGAGTTTGAGATGAGCATGATGGGAGAGCTCTCCTTCATGCTTGGTCTCCAAATCAAGGAAACCAACAAAGGAATCTTCATCAATCAAGCCAAGTACACAAACAAGCTCATCAAAAGGTTTGGGATGAATGAAGCCAAGATAGCTTTTGCACCTTTGAGCGCATCCATCAAGCTTGACAAAGATGAAGAGGGTATCAAAGTTGACGAAAACCGATATCGAGGTATGATTGGTAGTCTTCTTTACTTAACCGCAAGTAGACCCGATATCGTGTTTAGTGTTAGTTTATGTGCTAGGTTTCAATCTTGCCCTAGAATGTCTCATTTAAGTGCGGTAAAATACATATTGAGATATTTAAAGGGCACGGTTGACTTAGGACTATGGTATCCATGTCATACATCATTTGATTTAATCGATTTTTTGGACGCTGATTTTGCCGGATGTAAAGTAGATAGAAAAAGCACTAGTGGGTGTTATCAATTCTTAGGAGCGAGTCTTGTTTCTTGGTTCTCAAAGAAACAAAACTTAGTTGCACTTTCATCTACTGAAGCGGAATACATCGCTGCGGCTAGTTGTTCTGCACAAGTCCTTTGGATGAAACAAACTCTTTTAGACTATGGACTTAAGTATTCTTGCATACCTATTCATTGTGATAATACTAGTGCAATAAATTTAACAAAGAATCCTATTTTACACTCTAGAACTAAGCATATTGACTTAAGGCACCATTTTCTTAGTGATAATGTGACTAAGGGAAATATATCGGTAGAATTTGTATCCACCGACAAACAACTTGCCGATATATTTACAAAACCCTTGGTTGAAGAAAGTTTTACAAATTTAAGAATGCAATTAGGAATTTGTGCTTTTCCTAGTAATTAAAATGTTTTTCTTCAAAATATAATGGTTTTCAAAACTTGCATTCTATAAAGTATCATTACACTTATGTATTGCTCTGTAGTGGGGCTTTGCGACTTATTGATGTTTGCCTTCTATAGGCTTACATTAATAGGAAGGACTATAGTGGTAGATGATACTTGGTTTTATGGCTTTCTTGGTTTTTATGATGAAACTCATTAATTGTACCTTAATTCTTACCCTTTTTGATTGATGTCAAAAGGGGGAGAAAAAGTAAGGTCACACTTGGTTTTTACGACGCATATAGTTAGGCGGAGTTACAAAAATGATATGCACATTGATAGGGGGAGCCTAGGTGAGTTATAAGTATTTAAATGCATATGTTGAGTTCATGCATTAACTCATGAATGCCTTAACTCAAACTCACAAAAAAATATGCATATGTTTCTTAAAATTTCATATTATGTTTGTCAACATAGAAAAGGGGGAGATTGTTGGCTTAAGGGTTTCTCTTAAGCCTCGATCTTTATTTTGTTGATAACAAACAAGGATTTAATCTATGTGTAAAGTTTTGAGTTCAGGTTGAGGTTGCACTAAGCATGCGAAGTTCATTCAAACGAAACGAAAGAAAAGACCGTCGAAGAAACGAAAGAAGAAAACGTCAAAGAAGGCTCGGGTTTAGATCCTTGCTAACTAAACCGATAAAAAAGCATGTAAAAAATTCAAAGTAAAAATTAGCCTCAGCCTGAGTTTGGTCGACCGATCGGTCGATCGAACAAGGCAGAATTTTGGCAGTAGCCTATTCGATCGATCGGTTGGTCGATCGAATGATGCCAAAAAATGGCAGTAGCCATTCGATCGACCTGTCGGTCGATCGAAGTTGGTCAAGCATTGGCGAAAGGCTACGTCGGTCGACCGACTGAAGACAAAAGTTGGCAGAAGGTTCATCGGTCGATCGGATAATAGATCACAAAGTCGCGTCTCTAGCTTAATTGCTTAGGTCGACTGATCGGTCAACCGGATTTGGGATGGATGAAGCTGCGACTCCTTCGTTCGACCGAACAGTGCTAAAAACACACATAAATGTTAGAGGTCAATGGGTCGGTCGACCGACTTATCGATTGAATGATGGTAACGGCTAGTTTTCTACCGGTTGAATCACCGTTCAGCTGAGGGGTTATAAATACCCCTCACCTACCTTCTTAAAAACTTCTTAGAAAATTAATTGAGCATTCAAGCAGTGATTAAAAGTCTTCAAAGTGATCGATTTGCTACGCCCTAATCTTCCGTCAAAATCCTCTTCAAGCGCCTGCTTCCCTCAACTTTGCTGCAACTCGAGTCTATCTTCTGGCAAGTTGAAGGTGTGAAAGCTTGGGAAAAGAGTTGTGGTTCCTGTTTCTATTCTTAAGCTCTTTTGCATTGTATTTGAAGTTTTATTTCAGATTTGTTTTCAATCTATAATAGCTGCTAGGTGTGCTAGAGAAACACTTAGGGGAAACTTTGTAGAGTTGTGTTTTGCCTAGGTGAATAGGTTTGAGGGGTTCTCAAAGAGGTGAGAAGAGTGTCCTCAATTGTATCCAAATGGAAACACAAGTTCTATAAAGTAGTGGTTAGAAATCCTTGGTGAGGAGCCAAGGTAGTGGAATAGGCAGTTGGTCGAACCACTATAATTACTCTTGTCTGCATTGCTTTCTTACTTGCCTATTATTGTTCTTAATATTTGATCACATCCATTGTTAAGAAAAACCTGCACTTAATTGAAGTTAAATTTGAGTAAAAAGAAAAAATTGATTAAAGGGGACAGACACTATTCAACCCCCCCCCTTCTAGTGTCGAATTTCATACAATAGTGCTAACCTTTACATGCACAGATCCTTGGAGTCTCTATTTTCTTTCAGGCTCAAGATGTAAGGAGTGCCAATGGGAAATTCTGTCAATGTTCCACCATAGCTCATCGGAACAAACAATGCTTATTGGAAGGCTCGAATGAGAGCTTTCATCAAGTCTTTGGATGATTATTGTTGGGACACTATTGAGACTGACTACACTCCACCCACAACTACTGATGGGACTGAACGCAAACCTAAAAGCTAGTATGCTGAAGCAAAAATTATTGCAGCAAACTATGACAATAAGACTCTTATTGCTATCTTCAGTGGAGTTGATCCTTCTCAATTTAAACTAATTTCGGCTTTTATTTTGGGAAAGCAGACCTGGGAATCTTTAGAAACTAATCATGAAGGATCCCTAATGCTTCAAAAGTCTAAAGTTGAAATACTCAACACCATATTAGAGAATCTAAAGATGGGAGAAAATGAAAGTATTCAAGACTTCCATGGGCGTGTCAAAGATCTTATGACCAATGCAACTAATCTTGGAGAATCGTTTTCAGAAGAAAAAGTGCTAAGAAAAGTTCTTAGATCTATACCTTCAAAATTTGATATGAAAGTTGTAGCTATTTGTGAAGTTCATGACCCGTCAACCATAACTCTTACCACCTTGATGGGCAAACTTGAAACCTATGAGTTGGAACTGTCTGAAAAATTCTCTAACAAAAAAAAGAAGAAAAACCTTGCTTTCAGTGCCACTGTAGATGAAGTTAAGTCAGAAAATTGTTTAGATGATGAGATGGATGCAGCTTTTGAATTAATGTCAAAGAATTTTAAGAGGCTTTTGAAGACAATAAACAAGCAATTCCAACCTTAGTTCCAATCACAGTTCCAACCGACTGGGTTTAATGGTTCAAAATCAAAATACATAGTGGGGGAAAGCAAAAGAGTGTTGGCCTAAGGTTTTCAACCTTGGTCTTAATCTCGGTTTTGATGATAACAAACATGGAACTAATGATTTCATGGAGAATTATTTTCAGGTTCTATATCAGTAAGTGCACGACGTCCACGATTGAAAATATCGGAAAAATTAGAAAATTGGAAGGACGTTGGTCGATGCGCTCGGATTCGTCGGGAAGATAGAGTCTAGGTTCAGGGTGTCTTGATAAATTGTAAAACCTCATGATGATGCAAAGAAATCCAAAAACCAATCTCGAACCCCAAAACATGAAAAACTGGAAAATCAAAAAATGGCCCTGCAATTCACTAAGCCTAGGGAGCTCCTTGGAGGGCTATATAACCTAGATATTTTCCTTGGCACCAAAAATGCCGGTAATTGTTCCTTAGGTAAAAACTAGATAACAAGATATTTTAAAGAATTTTTTGGAAGCCTTTAGCCTACCCATATTTGACCCGAAAGATTATAAAATTTTTGGTTTTCAAAAATTTGTACTAGACCCCAAAAGTTTGATTTTGATTGTTAAGGATTTTAATTTTTTAAATATTTTTATTGAATCCAAATGGGGGATAATCCTTATATAATATTTTATTGAATCCAAATGGGGGAAAATATTATATAAGTAGACTTAGCAAAGATGAAACCCAGAAATCAGCCCTGCCGAAAAATATACATAAGAATTCAGCCATGCCCAGATTCGATCGATCAACTGGTTGACCGGTTGAAGAAGAAATCAGGCAGAAGGCATTTCAGTAGTTGCTCGCTCGGGCAGAAGAAGAAACTAATGCCCCAAATGGGCAGAATGCCTTCAATCGCTCGGTAGTTGCTCGATCGGTCGACCAATGATCGACTGGCAAGCGACCGACAGTCGGTAACGGGCAAAAAATTGCTCGTTAAGAAGAGGGGAGCTCTCTGTTCTCTTCATGGCTTATAAATAGGAAGCCATGTGAGCCTTCCTCCATAATGTTGATTCTTCCAAGCCTCAAAGAGTGATCCTAAGCACGTCAACAATCTTCCATTGAGCCATCCTTGCAAAAAGCCCTAGTTTTGATCTCAACTGTTGATTTAGCCTTCATGCTTCATAGATTCATTTTCTCAAGGCATCCAGAGGACTAGGGAGTTTCTTCTGGAGCTAAGTATTTGTTGTTTGATTTATTGCTCCAATTGTTATTGTATTTTGTTGTTTATTTTGATTGTATATCAAGTGTATAAACCTAGGTTGCTAGGTTTGATTGAGTTGGTGGTTACCTTGGTGTTAAGGCTTAAATCCACCATTGTAAACTTATTTTACTAGGATTAGTTGAGTTGTCCCTTAGGTTGAGGTGGGAGAGTGCTCTTGGTAGGAAGGCGGGATACTTTCGGGTGTGGAAGTGCCTTCGGTTTGAGAGCAGAGACTTTCCGATGTAAAGTCCTGTTTGTAAGAGAAACGATATAATCTAGTAAACTTAGTTTGGAAATCCTAAGCGGGATGCTTAGGTAGTGGAGTAGGCATTGGGGCCGAACTACTATAAATAATTGTGTTAGCATTGTTTACCTTGCGTTTCTTATTGCTTATCATTTATATATTTCTTTCGTTTACTACACGATTTGTGAATTGCCTAAGTAATCAAGTAAGCTATAATCGGAATTAGGCAAAAAGGTTTAGATAACACACTATTCACCCCCCCTCTAGTGTGACCATTTCACCAACAAAGAGGTCAGTTGTTAGCACCCAAGAATGATTAAAAATAGAAATACAAAGATTTGAAATGCTTTGAATGTGAAGGATATGGTCATGTCAGATCCGAGTGTCCGAATTTATAGAAGAAACTAAAGAAACCTTTCACAGTTACATGGAGTGATGATGAAGAGGAAGATGTCTCCGGTGAATCTGAAAAATAGTCCAGCAACTTTGTAGCTTTCATAACAATGCAAGAAGAGTTACAATTGGAGTATATTTCTACATATTAACAAGTGGCAGACATTTTCACAAAGACTTTAGATGGAGGGAGATTTGAGCAGTCAAGATCTGCTCTGGGGTTGCGTATTATGTGATATGCATATTTAAAAAAAAAGGAAAATGGTTTTTTATTTAATGAAGAAGGTGTAACCCCTTTTTGTTATTAATGCTTTCTCTCTTTCTCCAATAATTTTGCACATTCAGGAATCAAAGCATTAAACCCTCCAATGTTTAAAGTTGTAATTGCCCTCTTAACTGCCTCCCTCTTCTTACAAATGGAGCAATCGAGGTATGACATCCGCTCTCCTAAATTCTCCATCTAGGGTTTTTGTTCCAGAGGGGGAGAATTTACTTGTTGAGGAGGAGAGTTGTGTAGATGTCATTTCCTCTTTTGATACTAAGGGAGATGAAGATCCAGTTGAAACTGCCTCTTTTGATGTTATCATTCCTGTTTCGACTCTAGTGGTCTCTGGTTCTATTCATATTGAAAATACTCCTATATCTGATGATGTTCATGACTCAATTCCAGTGAAGATTGGTCCTTCTATAGCTTCTACAAGTTCTATTCTCGAGGACCAACATCAAGATCATACTCTTGTTCCAGAAACAATTTCAGAGGACTCAGTACCAAGTCCTTCTGCCAACACTGCACCAGTTATAACTGTACAAGAACCAGTTGAAACTGTCAATCCTATCCTGAAGCAGATTCTATTCCTGTACCTAAGATTGATATTGGACTTCCTACTCTTTCTGTCACAACTGTACCTATTAGGGAAGCAATGCAGCAGACTTCTGAGATTATTGTTGAAATGAAGAAGGTAGACACTCCTACCGAGTCTCATCCTGGTTCCAGCTCCACCAAGAAACCTTTTGCAGTTACAACTGTCAGTGAACTAAGTATTCTTGAGGAGATAATCAATGCCAAGGAATCTACCTCCAAGTTACAACTGTAGATTATTTCTCTAGAACAAAAGGTTCTTGATCACTTTTCCTCATCTTCTGCTCCTATGGGTCATATATCTACTTCTTCTTATGATCCTTCCAGTTCTTCCAGCTCAGATTGATATTGGTACTTTTCTCCTTTGGCTTATATTGCGAAAAAGGGGGAGAAAGATTTGATACTCTATGTAGAAGCAACCTTATTTGTCTAGTCTAGTCTTTGGTTGCAACTGTATTCTAGTGGTGACTGGTGGTGACTTTAACCTATTTATTTGTCTGGATTGAGTACTGATACTATGATGACTGTGAGGCTATTGGTATTTTATTTGTGGTTTGAATATTGTCCTTTTATTTGATAGTTAATATGCTATAGTTAGTTTTGCTGGGTTGTTTTGATAGGTTGAGTTTTGCCAAATAAGACAAAGGGGGAGATTGTTGGTGTTTGGCCTTTGTTGTGTTGGCTATATTTGGCAAAAGGAATATCAGTTAAGTTCTTAGTTGTAAACACAATTACAACTACTCTGGTTGCTAGGCCGTTTATGCTGAAGCATATGATACTGTGTGTTATGTCTTAGTTACAACTCTTCTTGCTTGACGAATTACTTGAATGTTGTGATTGGGATATACTCTGGATATTCTCTTCACAGCTTATGTTTTTCCAAATAAGCCAAAGGGGGAGATTGTTGGTATTTGGCTTATGTTGTGTTGGTTATATTTGGCAAAAAAATTCCCAGTTTGTTCCCAATTGAAATGACAGTTACAACTACTTTTGCCTATGAGGAGTTTTTGCCTAAGTTACTCAGTTGTAAGCCAGTTATAACTGCTCTTGTAACTGTGGACATCAGGATGAGGGTTTGCTGCTGATGATTGCTTTTAGCTTGTTGTAATTACTGATGCTTACATAAAATATCTCTATGATATTTATTCATCTTTAATTACTTTTGAGTGCTTGATCAATTATGGAAGAAATGAAGTGGTATTCATTGATGGGCTAGCAGTTATCTTGAAGCATTTATGACCAAAATCAATTATCGAAGAAATGAAATGCTTTTCATTAAAGGGCTAGCAGTTTTTTGAAGCTTATATGGTCGAAGTATTTATGATGCACTACGGCTGTCTTTTGAGTTTGAAGCTACTAAAGTTAAGATCTGTTGTTAAGTGGCATTTATCGAAATTGGTTGGCTTTCTCTATTTAACAGAGTCAGTTGCAACCACTCTTGGTGTCGTGGAGATTATGCTGTTGTTACTCAGCTGTTAGTAAGTTACAACTACTTTTGTTGCTTTGGAAATTGTTAGTTAGTTATAACTGCTCTTGTTGCTCTAGAAATTGGTAGTCAGTTTTAACTTCTGTTGTTGCTCTGGAAATTGTCAGTCGTTAGTCAGTTATAACTGCTTTGGAGACTATAACTGCTCTAGAGACTGCTCAATTGTTAGTCAGTTTCAACTGCTCTTGCTGCTGTGAAGTTTATGCTGCTAGGATATTTATGTCGCTGCGATGTTGCTGAGATTATGGATAATATATATATAATATATTCTGATGATATATATTATATATATGTATTTATGGTGGAGTTAATGTTGCTTGATCATTTATGGTGACTTTTGGACTTGGACATTTATGATGCTTAATGGAGATATGGTCATCATAAAGATAATGGGGTGAACATTTCTATGGAATAATGGCTAACCTTTGAGATGATAGGCTATTGAATTATGATGGGGTTATGGTCATAATAAACTACTTTATGGCTTGGTCATTCATTTGGTGGAGTCATTAGTCATCATGGAGTTAGGAGTTTCCTTGAGTTTCTCTTGTGGAGTATTGGCTGTCTTTTGGGTCGCCTACTTTCTTTATGTCACACCCCAAATCCGGTATGGCAGGCCAGGGTACACCATGTACCCTGAAGCCTAACCCAACCCAAACCACATGAACACATTAACCAAACCCGAACGTTTTATAACATCTCAAGGATTTTAAAAAGAAATATTTTTTTCAAGAAAATCCTAAATCACCAACTCAATAATTAGCAATTGTTCAAATCGGTTTTCAAAAGATTAATTACTATCAAGACACCTCAAGTAATAAAAAATGCGGAAATAAATAACCGAGTCGACATGACTCAACAACTCAAGAAAAAAGAAAAATGACTCGGTATCCCCCTCGACCACAACATGTCACGAGACCCGCTGCCCTGCCACCACCAACCGCACTACTTCACCCAAGTGCCTCTCTGATCTAGCTCAAGTACTGCAAAAACAACAGATATGAGGGGTAAGTCCAACTAGGACATAGTGAATAGATCAGTCCTCAATTTCCACCAAATCATCATCATCATGCGTAATCAAAGCATATAAAAAAGTATAAGAACATCAAGCATACATTTTATTTGAGCATTTATTGTAGCAGCGCAATCATCCTCGTCAAAATATAACAACCTATAAGAAAATGCCACAACATATAATATGCTCAATGCAACCATCCACATGCTCAACCGGACCAATCGATCCTCAACGCCACATAGGGTAGGTAGTCAGTGCGGCCTCCGATCTACCACCCAGCCAATGTCATCTCTTTGGGATATGCTCTCCCCTCGCTGACACAGCTCCTCCAATCTGTCTCTTTGGAGCATACGTTCCCCTCACCAGCCGGACTTCCAAAATAAGGTCAACACTGTCTCTTTGGGACATACCCTCCCCTCACCAGCAAGGCATCCGGGAAATGCAACAATCACACCACAACATCACACACGCAGGTACATATATAAATGAGCATAAACAAGATGTGCACGATAGGTAAACAAAGGCATGTCTAGGGCATACCTTCACCTCTGCCTCCTCCCATCATCCACCACAATCACACGCAATTATATAATAATGAAAATAACACTAAAACCATAACATCGCAGCATGCACAATAAGTATGGAACTATAGCATAGTACGTTCAAAAGCGTAGGATAAGAGCATGGAAGCAAGTATAGTAAACCCTAGGAATAGGGAATCACCCCTTAACGATCCTACACGATTTAATCCGCCATTAAGGACCCTAGCCGAATACCCTAGGACCGGCCTACCTCCCTCACCCGAGTGGTCGAGGGTCCTAAGGGAAAGAAAGATTAAGCCCCCTTAGGTGTCCTTAGGGTCGGCCCTCCCAAAAGTTAAACTGGGGTCCTAATGTCTCTAAGTGTCCCTAGGTTTCCAAATGTCTAAGTGTAGGGTCCTACATTGATTCTACCCTTAGGAACAAGTTCAACATACCCTATAGTGTGTCTTCTAGGTGTGAGAAATAGATTGAACCCCTAACAATCTCACCTTTGGGGTGGCCGGCTACCCTAGGGTTCCTAAAGTGACCTACAAGGGGGCAGCACACCCTAAAAACCCTCTTTCTCCCCGCCTTTCATCAAGATATCAAATAATAACCGAGAACCCTCAACAAACATCAAGAAACCTCAAAGAATTCATCAAGAACCAAAGAAGAAGAAGGGGGCGGCACAGCAAGGTAAGGGGCAGCCAATAGCACAAAAATCAATCTGATAGAATCGTTACGATCACGGTAAAACTCTTGATGTGATTAACCAATTCGATTCATGAAAAACCCAATACAAAATGACAAAAACCCCATGACATATGGGTGGCATGGCTGATGAAGAAAAGAGGAAGAAGAAGGCTATCCACACACCTCTTTTGGAGAAATCAGGGAGGAAGAAGAAGCTAGGGATCTTCCTACGTTGAACGCCGATGATCTTGCAAAATCCGGCACCGGAAGTCCTCCTATATGCGCCATCGCCCTAAAGGAACACTCTAAGACCGAGCATAACTCTATGCAATCATTTAGGAATGCTGTCACCTCCATTGCCTGATCCTCGCTTGTGAATACTGGCGGCTTCAGCTTCATGAAATCCATGTACAACGAACTGTGTACCACCGGCTCTTACCGGTCCTCCTCCCCATATCCAAATTGAATCGGCTTGATCGACTTGGTCACTGCAGGTGCCACTGGTGGTACAGGTGGGGTCCGCTGCCGCACTAGCTCCCACTCCTTACGAAGCTATTCTCGCTCCCTGTGGAACTCCTCCTGTTCTGAACGGAATTTGTCGTGTTCTCTACGATGCTCCTTGGTTAGCTCTGTCACCTGGGTCTCAAGCAATACAACCATGGGATCTCGCGCTGCGTCCTCCTGAGCCACCTAGCTGGTAATAGGGCCTATGCCTCGGCCGTGACCCCGGCCTCGGGCTCGTCTACCAGCAGAGTTACTTTCGCTTCCACTCATCACGACATTATCATATGCCTCAATTGCTATTAAATAAGAAGCAAGTACCACACAATTTCAATATATACAACAACTTAAATATAAAAAATACGTACTGCTGCTGGTGCGCAGGTTCAGCTGTCGATCTCGTGACCAGGACATACAATATGTGAACACGCTAGCAATGCCCCATAAGATACCTACTATCCTATTATCGTATCGGCTATGATACCAACTTTGTCACACTCCAAATCCGATATGACTGGCCAGGGTACGCCACATACCCCGAAGCCTAACCCAACCAAAACCACATGAACACATAAACCAGTCCCGAACATTTTATAACATCTCAAGGATTTTAAAAAGAAACATTTATTTTCAAGAAAACCCTAAATCACCAACTCATTAATTAGCAACTGTTCAAATCGGTTTTCAAAAGTTTAATTACTAACAAGACACCTCAAGTAATAAAAGGTGCGAAAATAAATAACCGAGTCAACATGACTCAACAACTCATGAAAAAAGAAAAATGACTCAATATCCCCCTCGACCATGACATGTCAAGAGATATGAGGGGTAAGTCAAACTCGGACTTAGTGCGTAGATCAGTCCTCAATTTCAACCACATCATCATCATCATGCGTAATCAAAGCATATAAAAAAGTATAAGAATATCAAGCATAAATTTTATTTGAGCATTTATTTTAGCGGCACAATCATCCTCGTCAACATATAGCAACCTGCAAGAAAATGCCACAACATATAATATGCTCAATACAACCATCCACATGCTCAACCGGACCTGTCGGTCCTCATCGCCACATAGGGTAGGTAGTCGGTGCGGCCTGTGATCTACCAACCAGCCAACATTGTATCTTTGGGTTATGCTCTCCCCTCACCGACATGGCTCTTCCGATTCATCTCTTTGGGGCATACGTTCCCCTCACCGATCGAGTCTCCAGAATGTCTCTTTGGGGGTGTAAACTCCCCTCACCGGCCGAACTTCCGAAATAAGGCGAACACTGTCTCTTTGGGTCATACCCTCCCCTCGCTAGCGAGGCATCCAGAAATGCAACAATCACACCACAACATTACACACACAGGTACATATATAAATGAGCATATACAAGATGTGCACGATAGTTAAACAAAGGCATGTCTAGGGCATACCTTCACCTCCGCCTCCTCCCGTCATCCACCACAATCACACGCAATTATATAATAATGAAAATAACAATAAAACCAAAACATCACTACATGGACAATAAGTATGGAATTATAGCATAGTACGTTCAAAATCGTATGAAAAGAGCATGGAAGCATGTATAGTAAACCCTAGGAATAGGGCATCACCCCTTAACGATCCTACACTATTTAATCCACCCTTAAGGACCCTAACTGAATGCCCTAGGGCCAGCCTACCTCCCTCACCCGAGTGTCCTAAGGGAAAAGGAAGGTTCGACCCCTTAGGTGTCCTTAGGGTTGGCCCTCCAGAAAGTTAAACCGGGGTCCTAATGTCTCTAGGTGTCCCTAGGTTTCCAAATTTCTAAGTGTAGGATCCTACATTGATTCTACCCTTAGGAACAAGTTCAACATAGCCTATAGTGTGTCTCCTATGTGTGAGAAATTGATTGAACCCCTAGAAATCTCACCTTTGGGGTGGCCAGCCACCCTAGGGTTCCTAGAGTGCCCTACAAGGGGGCGGCACTATAAGACCCTGAAAACATTTCCTAATATATATAATTAAAAAAAATCTATTCTGGTGTAGCGCGTCAGACCCGGGGGTAGTCGAGTCGAGCCTCAGGATCGTCTTGAGTGAAAAGCTATGACTTGGCTAATGAATCATGAAGTTTATTGGATAGTTAACTTTCCTTTTATAAAATCATACCTTAAATTAAGTTAACTCGAGTCATGTTATGGGTTGGGTCGGAACCCCAGTCGAGTTCGGGTTTAGTCGAGTTTCGAGTATGACTTAAGTGAGCCTTGAAACCATCTTTGGTAAGATGGTTGAGGGGATAAACCCCCCCCCCTCCCCCCCCATATGACAGCCGCCATTGAGTCGCACAAGGCTGCAAGGGAGAAAGAGGAGAAGGAGCAAGGAGGGGGCTTGGGGCTTGGATCGATTCAGAATTCGCATCGTCGCCGGAAATTCTCAAGTCGTCGTAACCTAATCCTTATTACTTGGCGATCTAGGTGAGTGGTTAAGACTTTAACAGTTTGGGGGAGGCGAGTGGCCGAACCCTAGATGATAGGTCGAGTTCTCGCGATTTTTCCCGACGATCCATGATTTCAACGATATGTACTCACTGTTTTATGATGTTTCTTGTCGGATCTCATTGTTTTAATTGCCGTTTTGCTTATTTTTGGGGCTGTCGAGTCAAGGGAAAAGGGGAAAGGTCATGCCAAAATTTTCCCTGATTCCCTTGACGAGGAGAAGACCCTTAGATGCCCTTATACCACTGTTTTGATGTAGTCCTTTGAACTCCTCACATAATATGAAGCATGTCCCCTCTAAGGCCCCTTGAAGTGGACGAATGAACCCTAAGATTCATGAAGAGGGTTCGGCCAAGGGTGAGGGGAAGGGTACGTTGATCATTGGTATTTAAGAAGTATGTAGAATTGAAGAGACAAAGTATAGCTAAAGTCTCTTCCATTTTTCCCTACCCCAAGGACCTTGGCCGAGCAAGGTTTCCCTTGCTCATGGTTCGGCCAAGGTTGGGGAGAGGAGGAGAGACTTGCCTTAGATGGAAATTTCATGATCTTAGGGATCACACATAGGGATATGACAATACTTTGGAAGAACACCAAACTTAGCAAGTAGCTTAATTGATTTGAATTGTAGAAATGCTAGATTGTAACCATACTTAGCATTTGATCCTTAAACTTGGATGTTGACAAGGTTAGCATGTTTTCTAATTCATACATGTTATTTAAATTTATTACTACCTTGCCATGCTAGATAGTTGCTCCTTATTGTGCTAATATTCCTAAGGTAGTATAAGAATTGTTAGGAATGTGCATTATGATTATATATGATGAATGATGCAATATTTGAGCAATTTCATTTAGATTATGCATGCTGCCCTAAATGTCCTTGGATGGTAATCCAAGGTTGACTCATGGAAATTCTCACCTAAGACAGTGCAGAAGGCTAGGTCTTGTCTATGATTATAGGCAGCTAAACAAGGTGACTGTTCAGAATCGCTACCCACTGCCGAGGATAGACGATCTGTTTGACCAGCTGTAGGGGGCTCAATGGTTTTCAAAGATAGATCTGAGGTCCGGATACCATCAGTTGAGAATTCGGGATTTCGATGTGCCAAAGACGGCCTTTAGGACTCGCTACGGTCACTATGAGTTCCTAGTGATGTCCTTTGGCCTAACCAATGCACCTGCTGCCTTCATGGACCTAATGAACAGGCTATTTAAGGAGTACTTGGACAGCTTTGTGATCGTCTTCATTGACGACATTCTGGTTTACTCCAAGAGTGAGGAAGAGCACTCTAAGCACTTGAGGATGGTCCTGGAAACCCTCAGAGAGCACCGCTTGTTTGCCAAATTTTCCAAGTGTAAATTTTGGTTGGAAAGTGTAGGGTTCTTGGGCCATGTAGTGTCCAAGGATGGAATAAGGGTAGATCTTGCCAAGATTGAAGTGGTTCAGAACTAGAAGCGGCCGACTAGTGTGACCGAGGTTTGTAGTTTTCTTGGGTTGGCTCGCTATTACCAGAACTTTGTGTATTATTTATCCAGAATTGCAGCCCCTCTATCTCGATTGACCCAGAAGAAGGTCAGATTCGTCTGGGATGACAAATGCGAAGCGAGCTTCCAAAAACTCAAGGCATGTTTGACATCTGCACCCGTGTTGGCTATACCTTTCGGCTCATGAGGGTTTGTGGTTTTTTGTGATACCACTCGGGTTCTCCTGGGCTGCGTCCTGATGAAGTTTGGCAGAGTCATTGCTTATGCGTCTCGCCAGCTGAAAGTTCATGAGAAGAACTATCCGACGGATGACCTAGAGCTAGCGTTACCGATCTTTTCACTGAAGCTTTGGCGGCACTACCTGTACGGGGAGACTTGCGAGATCTGCATAGATCACAAGAGCCTTCAGTACTTGCTTACCCAGAAGGAGCAGAATCTTAGGTAGAGGAGGTGGTTGGAGCTCCTAAAGGAATATGATTGCACCATTATGTATCATCCGGGGAAAGCAAATGTGGTAGCAGATGCTCTAAGCAAAAAGTCCATGGGCAGTTTAGCTCATTTGGAAGTTAAGCAAAGGCTTCTAGCTCGAGAGTTGGATTTGTGCCTAGATGGGGGGTGCAACCTTATCAGTGTCAGCTTCAGGTGCCCTGATGGCACACCTACGGGTACAGTCCATGCTGGTGGACATGCTGCATGCCACAGGGGGAGGATGCCTTTTGTGCACTGACCAAGGACCTGGTGCAAAGAGGTGATACAAAGAACGGTTTCAGATTGGACTCAGAGGGTGTACTGAGGTTTAGAGACTGGATAGTTGTACCAGACATGGCTGAGGTGCACAGGCAAGTCCTAGAATTGGGTCATCATTCCACTTACACAAAGCATCCAGGGGCCACCAATATGTACCAGGATTTAAGGCAACATTACTGGTGGAAAGGTATGAAAAGAGAGGTGGGAGAGTTTGTTTCCAAATGTCTAGTCTACCAGCAGGTGAAGGTCGAACACCTTAAGCCTGCGGGGCTTTTGCAAAACCTCGAAGTGCCCGACTGGAAATTGGAGAAGATCACCATGGATCTAGTGATCAGATTGCCTAAGTCCAAGGACAGTTTTGATTCCATTTGGGTGGTAGCGGACCGGTTAACCAAGACCACGCACTTCATACCAGTGGAAACTATCGTCTCTTCGGAGGAGTATGGCCGACTATTCTTGGATAGAATTATGGCATATCATGGTACCCCGGTGATGATTATATTGTTGGCTTAAGGGTCTCTCTTAAGTCTCGATCTTTATTTTGATGATAACAAACATGTATTTAATCCAAGTGTGTAGTTTTGAGTTCAGGTTGAGGTTTCAATACGCATACCAAATCCGTTCAAATGAGACGACGAAAAAATCGTCAAAAGAACGGAAGAAGAAATCATTGAAGAAAGACGCCATATTAAGTCAAGAAGATTCAATGTAATATATCCCTAGAATAGTTTATCCCAAGCTTAAAATGTAAGGTTATCCAAGTTGAAACTTGGTAACCAAACCCTTAGAATTGGCATGTAAAAATACAAGGAATTAATCATCCTCAGCCTGGGATCGGTCGACCGATCAAGGCAATAAAATGGCGATGCAACCCATTCGGTCAACCGACTGGTCGACCGGAGATCGCAAGAAATTGGCAGAAGCCATTCGATCGACCGAATGTAGTGAAGGACAAATAGCTTGACTGCGTCGGTCGAATGGTTGGTCGACCGATAGAGGCAAAAATTTGGCAGAAAGGTAACAGTCGACCAATCGGTCGACCGACCTAAAGATGGCCTCTATCGCGCGATTCTCTGCAGCACTTTGGTCGATCGATAGGTCGACCGAATCTCGAAAGATTTGTTGGCGGTCGACCCGACGGTTGACCGATCTCTCTCTGCTGCGAGCAGTCGTACTAGGCGATTGATCCGTCGGTCGACCGACAGATAGACCATCCAAACTATGGAGGACATGCTGAGAGCATGCATCCTGGATATGGCCGATGGTTGGGAGAGACACCTACCGTTGATCGAATTCGCCAATAACAATAGCTATCACAGTAGCATTGGCATGGCTCCTTTTGTGGACTTTTATGGGCGGCGGTGCAAGTCCCCGGTGGGCTAGTTGGAGGCACGGGAATCACTCATGGTGGGCACCGATATGGTTGGGGAGGCGGTAGAAAAAGTAAAGGTCATTAAGAAAAGATTGTTGGCGGCTTTGAGTCGATAGAAAATGTATGCCGACAGAAAGGCCAAGGAATTGGAATTTGCAGAGGGTGACTTTGTATTCCTGAAGGTCTCTCCTATGAAAGGGGTGGTCCGGTTTAGGAAGAAGGGGAAGCTAAGCCCTAGATACATTGGGCCTTTTCCCGTTCTCAAGCGGAGGGGCAAAGTGGCCTATGAGCTGGCATTGTCTCCTAGCCTGAGCAGAGTGCACCCGATCTTCCATGTATCCATATTGCGGAAGTATGTAAAAGATGATTCGCATATGATCGAGCCCTCTTCAATCGAGGTAGATTCGGCCATGTCATTCGAGGAAAGGCCGGTAGAGATTCTTGACCGCCAAATTAGGAAGCTAAGGTCCAAAGAAATTCCCCTGGTAAAGGTCAGATGGGAGCACCATTCTGGGCAAGAGGCCACATGGGAGGTAGTGCAGGACATGAGAGAGTGCTACCCTTCCTTGTTCGAGGAGTCGGTAAGTTTGTTATTCAAGTAAATTTGAGGATGAATTTTCCTTAAGGGGGGAAGGTTGTAAGACCCGGAAAAAGTTTCCTAATATATATATATATATAAATATGTTTTGGTGCAGCGCGTCGGACCCAAGGGTAGTCGAGTCGAGCCTTAGGATCGCCTCGAGTGAAAAGGTATGACTTGGCTAATGAATCATGAAGTTTATTGGATAATTAACTTTCCTTTTATAAAATCATACCTTAAATTAAGTTAACTCGAGTCATGTTATGGGTTGGGTTGGAACCCGAGTCGAGTTCGGGTTTAGTCGAGTTCCGAGTATGACTTAGTGAGCCTTGAAACCATCTTTGGAAAGATGGTTGAGGGGATAACCCCCCCCGCCCCATTTGGCAGCCGTGCGACTCAACCATTGAGTCGCACAAGGCCGCAAGGGAGAAAGAGGAGAAGGAGCAAGGAGGGGGCTTGGGGCTTGGATCGATCCGGAGAAAGATGCCGAAGGCTTGATAAGCCGAGGTAGCAGGTCATCATGTAGATGTTGATGGATTCGTTGAGGGTCTGTAGTCGCATTAGAAATAAATTTTACCTCCTTGTACATTCCTTTATTGCCTTATATGATATATATGCATGACCGAGGCTTATGTGGAGGTTCATTCAAGCCACTCACTGAGTCCCAAGTGGACTCACAATTTATTTCTATTTCTGCAGAGCATGAGCAGTAGCTTGGTGTCGACATGGTGCAGCTAGAGGGCGGAGGTGGTGCCATATCTCGTAGCGGCGTCCATGAGTCTTAGACTAGTGCCTAGTTATGTTGGTTTTATTTCTGCACTAACGGTTGTAATTAGAAAGAATTGTAAAACTTGATATTTGACTATTCGGATTTGATGTTGATGTTGATGTTTCTATTTGTTTTGAAAAACTTATATACATTGTGACTTGCAAACTTTTATAAAGTATGTTGAGTTTTCTTTTTGTCGATATGTCTTGGTTTTCTTGATATAAGTGTAGATAGTATGCTACAGGGCAGGATGTAGGCCCTAGCCGGTCACACTACCCTCAGTTGGGGTGTGACAGGCACACCCTAAACACCCTCCATCTCCCCCTCTTTCATCAAGATATCGAACAACCACCAAGAACCCTCAACAAATATCAAGAAACCTCAAGGGCCTGTTTCGGTTAGCGAAACCTAAACTGCTTACGAAAACGTGTTTGGTTGAGCGTTTTCATAAAACTGAATCGAAACCAAAATAAAAATGAAACCAATTTTCTTAATAAAAATAAAAACACCTGAATGTTGTTTTCTGTGGTTTCTCGACTGTCGATTTCGTTATCAAAATGCAATGGAGACTTTGTAATTATAAATATATTTTTTATATAAAATTAATTAATTTAAAAATAAATCAAAGTATATCTAATTTTAAAAAATAAAAATAAAAATCATCATTTTCAACTCAAACTATTATATTAAATTTACAAATTAATTAAACCAATTTATATCTAATTGACTCAAACCCAAATTTTAAATAACTGAATTTTTTTAAAGTTGATCTATTTATAATTTAATCTAAACTAATTTTAGACCATTGGACTCTTCTTTTTTTTGAAATTTTATAAAAACTATTAATTAATTTTTATATCTAATTGAACAAAAAATCTTAAATTACCAATAACTTAATTAATTAAATCATATAAATATTTTATAACCATATTAGCAAACATTTAATTTTGTAAACTAACTAAACATTTAATTACTACTAAAAATATACAAGGAAAACTAATATTATTTTTCATAACCAAATAAATATTAACTAGTTTCAACTAACTAAAACAGATGTTGTTTTCATTAACCAAACGCGTTTTCAGAAAACTAAAAATTAGAAACCAAAACCAAGTTTTCAATTTCATTGAAACCAAACCAAAAAATAGTTTTTGCTAACCAAACAACACCCAAAAAATTCATCAAAAATTGAAGAAGAAGGGGGCGGCACAGCAAGGTAAGGAGTGGCCAATCGTCCAAAAATCAATCCGATAGAATCGTTACAATCACAGTAAAACTCTCGACATGATTAACCAATTCAATTCATGAAAAACCCAATGGAAAATGACAAGAACCCCATGACATAAGGGTGGCATGGCTGATGAAGAAAAGAGGAAGAAGAAGGCTAATCCACTCACCTCTTTTGGAGAAACCGGGGAGGAAGAAGAAGCTAGGGATCTTCCTACGTTGAACGCCAACGATCTTGCAAAATCCGGCATCGAAACTCCTTCTCCTCCTCTCCGTGGTGCCTCTCTCTCCTCCTCTCAAAGCCTCGGGTGGTGTATGGCAAAACCCTGGCCACACGCCCCAGGTTCTAATTTATGGACCCCTATTTGGTCCAAATGACCAAAATGTCTCCACTTAAGTTATCAGACTAAACTAGCCCGTATCTAACCAATTCTAACTCTGATTCGAATTCCGATTAAACCGCTAAATCCATCTAGAGACCCTCTATCATCCTAACATGCTAAATCACAAAAATAAAATAAATATATTTTTTCCTAATTTTTTTTCATATAATAAGCTTACCCGAATTAAATTCCGCGACTCTACGCCAATCCGCGCTAACTCGGGCCCACGGTCCCTGCTAAGGAATAAATTACTATTTTAGGGTTTTTGGGCATAACAATTTATAAGAGAAATGAGAGAATGATTGAGTTAGGTGATCCACCTCCTATGGATCCACTTCTATCAACTCCAATGTGTGTACATTGTATTGCCAGTTATATGAGGAGTTGAGACTGCTGAGTGCAAAGACGACAATAATCTACCTTTCTTATCTACAAGCTAAGATGGTTGTGGGCTGTTAACTCACTACAACACAAGGTCTATGTGGAGGACAGAACTCTGTGGCTGCGATGTCATAGAGAGGCAAGTTGGTATGTACTTGTAATAACAAATAGGTTTTTGTTATTTCCAATTCAATGTAGTAGTGATAGTTGGATTTTGGAGTGCAAAATCCTAAAGCTAATATTGTACTTGTTGATAGTGGATTGGGAATCTGTCCAGTGAGTGCCCCGCAGATTAGGTGACATGCTTTGTCACTGAACTACGTAAACAAATCTTTGTGTTTGTGTGTGATTTTTTTTTTGGTTCTTTATTTGATACTTGCAAGCAGTTGCAACGTCCTGTACAACTATCCATTAACAAAAGCTCCTTAAGAGATTTTACTGTCAGGTACCCCGAGGAGCCATGGATGAGTTTGTCAATGCTCGGCAATGGGTAAGAATCCTTTGAGCATGCCTTATTGAGGTGGGTGAAGTCAACACATATCTGCCATTTTCTCGAGTGCTTTTTGACCATTACAATATTTGCGACCCACGTTTTAAATCGAATCTCTCTGATGAACTTGGCTTTTAGTAGCTTCCCAATCTCTTCAAGGGATGTCTGTTATTGCTCAATCCTGAGCTTTCTTTTCTTCTGAGCAATGGGTTTGACCTGGGGGTCGATGGCCAGTCTGTGGTAGATGACTTGGAGATCAATCCCTGTCATGTCATTTTGCGTCCATGCGAAGAGGTCGGCGTTATTTCTGAGTGAAGTGCAAAGTTGAGCTTTGAGCTCGTCGGGGAGGTATACTCCCACAAAAGTTACCTGTTTGGAGGATGTCCTGATTCCCACAGGTTCTAAGTCGTCGGCGGGCTGGAGCCTCTCTTGGATGTCTCCCTGGGATCTAGGTCTAGGATTCGTGGTTGCGTTCAACCAGCCTGAGCTTCAAGCATTCTTTTTTGCACACACGGGCTTCCCTAAAATCTGCATGAATGAGTCCTACCTCTGTCTTCGAGATATGGAATTTGATGGTGAGGTGGGGGGTCGATATGATGGCTCCCAAGTTATTCAAGGAAGGTCAGCCCAAAATCATGTGATAGGGACTTACACAATGAACGACAAGGAATTGTATGTCCATCATCCTTGTCCCTGGTCGAGAACCGAAAGTTGTGACCAACCATAAATAGCCTTTGACGTCCACATGGTCTCTTGAGAAACTGACAAGTTCTCCATGGTAGGGATGTAGTAAATCTTTGCCAATATTCATCTTTTCGAGTGTTGGGTAGAAGAGGAAGTCGGCTGAACCTCCTGATCTACCAAGACTTTCCTGACAACGAAACTAGTAGTGATTATAGAAATAATAATTGGATCATGTAAATTCCTGTCAACTCCCCGAAAGTCAGTATCATAGAAAGATATTACCGGGATGAGAGTGCATAGCCCTTGCGGTCGAGTCACCTCATTGACAGTCGGGAGTGTTCCCCGGAACCATGGTAGCATCTCGACCTGTACTGCTAACCATTGTATCTTTACTTCCAGATCATTTTATTCGACGCTGGGGTTCTTTTGGGGGAGGCTGGACTAGTATCGGAACATCACTCGTCATTGTTTCAGCGTCACTAGGTTGCGGATGATCGTCGTCGTTGGGTAGTTATCTTTGGCGTGCGACGGCGGTCGCTTGGCTCTGGGTTCCAACCTTTGTGGGGGAGGTAAGCTTTACTCACCCCACGGTGGGCGCCAAATGTTCCTGCATGAGGATCAGAGTAGTTTGGTCCGACTCGGTGTCTCTTTTGGTCAGCTGCAACTCTGGCGGGGCGGGGGGACCTAAAAAAGACACTCCGGTGGGACTCCAATGTGGAGGTAATGAAATGGGAACTTAGGGTACCTTAGGCGTGTTGCGTTTATATTTTTTGTAGGTGGAGGTGATGATGCTGCCCAGCATTCTCGCAGGGATATTGCTCACAATGGGTCAAGACAGGTCCCGGAGATGGTGGGCTTGTAATGGAGCATCCCTTGTGATAAGGAAGGATGTCGGTGTCCTTGTATGACCGGGTGGAGCCCCTAGGCAGAGACGTCTGCTCTGGCTCGAGTCAGGTTCAGGATTATGGTCGGGTTAAGCCCACGGGCAGATCCATTTGGTTTGGCTCTAGTTAGGTTGTGGGGCATTGGTGGGTCTTAATCCGATCGGGCCCAATAGTTCTAGTCCACTCCACCTAATATTTACGAGAATGCCTATAATACCTGTGGAAAATTTAATTTTATTTATTTATATTTCATTGGGAATACCCGGAGGCGCATTGAAGAGGGCCAAGTGAATCACCGAAGGGCACGACATGAGGTATGGCCCAATTGCGCAAGCGAAATTGTCTTAATTAAGTTGTTTGTGATGTTGGGTTTAGGTTGGATTCGAGTCGAGTCGGAGGGTTCCATCAAAACTCATTTTGGTTAGATTTAAGAGGACTTTGGGCTTAACTTGAGTTTGGAGGGCATTTCGATAAATAAAAAAATAATAACATATGGGAGATGCGATCGTACGGCTCTAGGGGGGTCGCACGGACCCCGAGGCATGGGCGAGGCGACGTTGGGAAATTTCTTTTTGAAATCCTCAAGATCATTGGAGCCGATCGTTGCCAGACTTGAGGGTCTTCTTCCTCCTTGTTTTCTCCTTCTTCAAGTGATTGGATCATTTCCCTAGTTCCTTAGATGAGATTATCTATGTTATGGCCGAGCCTAGCCAAGATTGAATGATTTTCTGAAATTTCTTTCTTCCTTGTTGCTAATTAACTATAATCCTTGAATTCTGTATTTTGGAGATGGAAATTTGATGTTTGCTTGAGGAATTGGTTGGTGGCAGCCCTAGGGAATGGCTGTCCCCTATCCTTAGGGTAGGCGGCATATTGAAACGGGGGGGGGGGGCTGCAGCTGAATTGGTTCTCCATGATTTGTAGACTAATTTTCTCCCTTCATTGGTTAATTCTTGAAGGGAAATAGTGCTTGAGTCATAGAGTTTAGTTTAGGGCAGCCCTATACTTTTATGGGTCGGTCATAGATGGCAAGTGGAGGGAGGTCATGTACTTGATATTTCCGATACAAGTTTGAGTGGGTATGATTATGTGTGTTGGTGGTGAAAATGAGCTTCTTAATAGGGAAATAAACTAGTTTATTTGCTGATTTGATATGTGCTTGTGCATAGAATGCTTGGATAGATTGGTGTGTAAAGTGAGACCCCTTACTAAGGGTATTGGTGTAAGGAAACGGGTTTGAATCGGGAATTGTAGTATGTCCCAAACAAAGGATAAAGGGGACTGTTTTGGGGATGTTTAAAGGCATTTGATAAGGTTAGTATGACATGTGTTTTCCTTTATCTTACATAGGGGTGGCAATTTTATCCGCATCCGCTAACTAAAAACCACATCTGCACCGTATCCGATCCATATCCGCAAGTAAAAATAGATATGGATATGGATATTAATTTAAAAAATTTATATCTGCACGGATATGGTGCGGATATGGATATGACTGAGGATCCGTACTGTATCCGCACCGTATCCGCACTGCCTATCCACATCTTTGAATTACTATTTTGCCTATATAAGTTATTAAAATATATAAGGGCTTTATAATAATTTCATGTCAAGATGAATTTTGAAGTTTATTATATACTTGTTTTGGATCAATGGATTGGTAATTTATTAATTTTTTAATGAGATATATTATTTTTAATATTTTTTTATTAAAAATGGTGCAGATACGGATGCGGTGCGGATATCCGCATTTGAAGCGGTGCGAATATGAATATCCATATTCATATCCGTGGCGGATACGGATGTGCGGATATGGGATGCAATGCAGATACGGATAATCCAGTATCCGCACTGTATCTGATTCGTTGCCAGCCCTAATCTTACATGGTTGATATCATTGATTTTAAAAGTTCATGTTTAAGTTAAATCTTGCTATGAGGTGCTGGTAGTACAAGCTGTAAACTCATGATTTATTCATCACTATTATGGCTGTGAATTACGCATGTTATGGTTGGTTTAATACTAGATAAATCAGTACCATATGTTAGTGAAATGACTTACACTAGAGGGGGGTGAATAGTATATTTTCTAAAACTTTAGTCTAATTCCGATTTTAAACGTTTCTTGATGAATTAGGCTATTCTCAATTTCAATCAACAAGCTGAAGCAATTAATAAGGCAATTAAGCAAACACAAGAGAGACAATCCAAATACAATGATTTATAGTGGTTCGGCCCCAATGCCTACTCCACTACCTAAGCACCCCGCTTAGGATTTTCAAACTTAACTTTACTAGATTATGAATGTTTCCTTACAATGAGGAATTTACACCTAAGAGTCTCTACTCTCAACCTAAGGCACTTCCATACCCAGAAGTCTCCGCCTTCATACCGAGAGCACTCTTCCACCTCAACCCTAAAGGACAACAATCACTAATCCTCCTAAATCAAGCTACACCGGTGAACTTATGCCTCAAACATGAAGGCTACCACCCAATCTAACAAACCTAGCAACCTAGGTTTACACAAGCTTAATTACAACGAAATAAACCACAAAAATACAAGTAAATGGAGCTATAAATACAACAACACAAATACTTAGCTCCAATAACGAATCATAGCTTCCTCTTGATGCCTTTGATGGTGAATCAATGAAGTCAAGGCTTACTCAAGGAGTTTTGAGATCAAAACTAGGGTTTTCAAGAATGATGGCTCAATCAAAGCTTGTGGGTGTCAAAGGATGTCTCATGAAGCATTAGAAGGTCATAGGAAGGCTTAGAAGGCCTTTAAATAGGCAGAACATCAAGTGGTGGTCAGGCTCAATGGAAATAAATAGTTATTTTTTCAGCCGTTACAGGACTGGTCGATCACCGGTTGATGGTCGGTCGACCGCCCAAGCGACCGGCCAAAAAATACCGGTACCTTCTTGTTCTTTTTCAGTTTGGGTTTCGGATTATGGGTTTGGTTCTTTAGGGGTCTTTACATCATAATGAGGATCAATACAAATGATCTAGACACCATAAACATAAACTCTATTCTTTTCGACGAATCCGAGCGCGTTGACCAGCGTCCTTCTGATTTTCCGATGTCTCCGATATTTTCGATCGCGGACGTCAAGTGTTAACCAATATGGAACATGGAAATAATTCTCCATGTAATAATTAGTTCCATGTTTATTATCATTAAAACTGAGATTAAGACCAATGTTGAAAACCTTAGGCCAACACCTTAAGCAAGTTTGTTTTGGTGGTTATAAGGAGATAGTCTACAAGAACTAAAAACTGCCTAGAATTATATTTTTTTGCATAATTGACACTTAGTCCAAAGGCTGAGAAGTCATTTGATTAGTACAAACTCTTGGGGTCAGTTTGTAGGATAGTTGGACAACTCCGACACCAAATTTCAACGGATTTAGAGCAAAAGTGAATGGATTTGTGCAATTAGTTTAAGGGCTACTAAATCTGCCCAATTATGCATAGCAGAATTTACGATAAGTTGAAAGTTTGACGTGACGAACGAAAGGCGAGTCATTGTCCTATGGCAGTGAAACATTGGGAAAGCCTTGTAGGGTATGTGGACAGGAATACGAATAATTTGAAGGAAATAGATTAAGAATTAACTTGGTAATGAATTTTGCAAGATGGCAAGTCAAATAGTAAATCTGCCAATGAATGCAGAAATTCTGGGATGATATGTTCATCACGCCGCTTCGTGATCGATCCGTTGTCCAAATGACCTGAAACTTTGAGGCTAGTTAGTGTGATATACAGGATTGGTTTATTTGTAATTTCTGTAGCCATTTCACTAAAGACTAAGGCCTTGTTTGGTTGACATGGGAAGTAACTTCCCATGGAAAGTTGTAATTCCATGAATTAACTTTCCATGTATGTTTATCGGGAAGTACAAAAAATGTGTTTGGTTGATAGGAAGTATAACTTCCACTCGGAACAGGCTCGGTTGACATCGGTACTTCTTAGGAAGTATACATAAAATTATCTTTTTCTTTCAAATACAACACAGTTAGTTCCTGTATTTTGCAAAAAGTTACACTTCCTGAGAAAGTTGTACTTCCTGCAAAATGCAGGAAGAATGTCAACCAAACAAGACCAAAAAACACAACTTTCTGAGAAGTACAACTTCCTATGGAAAGTTGTGTCAACCAAACGACACATATGGGTTTGGTAGAGGTGGCAAAAGTGAATTTGTTAACATTTGAGAACTGCAAAAATTTGGCTAAGTGTTGGAGGACTTGCCTTGATTTTACTTGAGGAATGAATTACTTTGATGTTTATATTTTGTGATTATGGTAGACTTTGGTATACATTGTTGTGATGAAAATGATACCTGACAAACGATGTGATTTATATGTTTATTTTTATTGTATTGTTCCACCCCCTTTGGGTGTGGCTAGTGACTTGAGATTTCGACCGATGACGGGAATGGTCCTGAAGAGACGGGTTCGGAAACCCATTTGGTGACGTGGGATTCCCGAAGAGACGACACTAGGTATGCGAGGTTTCGACCAGTAACAGGGAAGGTCTCGAAGAGACGGCTCCGAAAGCCCATTTGGTGATGGAAAATGATCAGGGCCGAGTGCTACGTTGGGAGGCCACGCTGATAATCACCCTTATAAGTGGCTTACGTCGGAGGGAGATTCCCGACCTATGTTTAGACTACAACTAGAGGGACAAGTGGCGGCTAGTGCTCGTGTTCCCCGAAAGGAGGCCAGGATGCGCCTAATATATGTTTTGAGATATTATGGTTTCATGTGATGTATGATGCTATGTTCATTTTATTAACTGAAGTCATGATCTAATGTTCAATTAATTTGAAACATATTACTGTCATTTTATTTACTTATATGATTATGTGATATTGTTCATTTGAGGGCGGGTATCACCCTACCACTCACTGAGTTATATACCCATGCCCTCCTGCCTATGTGTGAAAGTTTAGGTGCGGCTCAAGAGGCCTAATGCAATTGGCAGTGTAAGCTTAGTGAGAGGATTTCCCCCAATCGTAGTTAAAGAGTTGTGGTGTCATATTTTCCTTTGCATTCGGACTATTGCTCTCTTGTGGGACTTTTAATGTGTGTCATGGAGTTGTGTCATTTTATATTCAGAGTATTAAACCATCTGTCTTCCTAATTATATATGCATTCATTCATATTCTTGTGTCATATTTTGATTTGGTTGTGAGGCTTCGGGGTACATGGTGTAGGCAAAATGGCAACACTAGAGAGGGGGGTGAATAGTATGTTTACTAAATTAATTAGCTTAAATTTAATTTTAATCATTTACTTAGATTGTTTAGGCAATTTGCAATTGAATGATTAGATGCGGAAGCGATAAATGATAAAGCAATAAATACACACAAGTTATCAATGCAAACACGAGAATTTATAGTGGCTCGGCCCCAATGCCTACTCTACTACCTAAGCACCCCGCTTAGGATTTCCAAACTAGGTTTACTAGATTAATTCTTGTTTCCCTTACAATGAGGACTTTGACTCAAAGAGTCGCACTCTCGACCTAAGGAACTTCCACACTCGGAAGTCACCGCCTTCTTACCGAGAGCACTCTTCCACCGCAACCCTAAGGGACAACTTAACTAATCCTAGAAAAATTAAGTTTACACAAGTGGCTTTACACCTTCACAATAAGGTAACCACTTCCACACAAGACCTAAACAGCCTAGGTCTTCACGCGCACAAATTCAAGAACAGTTTCAAATAACAGTTAAAAATATAAGTGAAAAGAGCTTAAAATAAAACCAATAATTTGTGCTCTTTTCCAAGCCTTCAAACCTCCAACTCGCCAAAAGATGAATCTTGAGTTGAAGCAGAGTTGAGGAGCAGACGATGCTTGAAGAAGAACTCGATGGAAGAGCAAAGCGCGCTGCAATCGATCTTTGGAAGGCTCAAAACTCCATTTTAATTGCTCAATAAAATCTATATTTTTCAAGGAAGAAGATTAAAAGGAGTTAGATGAGGTATATTTATACCCTCACGAAGAAATGGTAGCTCAACGGATAGAAAACTATCCATTGCAGACGCTCGATCGATTGGTCGGTCGACCGACCGATCGACCGCCCGAACAACCGCTGCCTTCCTCTCTGTGTGCGGTCGATCGACGGGTTGACCGCCAGACGCAAAACCTGAGATCCTCAATTCGGTCGACCCATCGATCGTCCAACGCAGGCTTGCAGCTTCAGTGGACGCAGTCCGGTCGACCGATCAGTCGACGGACGAAGCTACTACTAATATTTGGTCTCGGTCGGTCGACCGAAGTAGCTACTGCCGCTTTTTTTACCTTCAGTCGGTCGACTGACCGGTCGACCGACGTAGCCTTTACGATGGCTACTGCCACTTTTTACGTACATTCGATCGACCGCCCAGTTGACCGAACCTAGGCTGAATTTAATTTCTTCAGCCTTCTTCTTCCGCGCTTCATTTCTGGGTTTCAGCATTCAACGAGCATCAACTTGGAAAGCTTTCCATGTGATCTTTGAGCTCATCCAATACGTCTTTGGTGCATACGTCGATCTTTGAGATGTTTCACGATGAACCCGAGCGCGACGATCAATGTCCTTCTAATTTTCTGATTTCTTCCGATTTTTCCGATCGAGAACATCGAACGCTAATTGATATGGAACCTGAAAGATTTCTCGATGAAATATTAGTTTCATGTTTGTTATCATCAAAACTGAGATTAAGAGATTAAGACCAAGGTTCAAAACCTAAAGCCAACAATTTCCCCCTAAAAAATGAATATTTCTAGTTATCATTCAAATTATCAAAATCATTCCTATGAATGATTTTACTCAAGCAATGGTGTGAATAATATTAGAAATGAAATAAAATAGTATGCATGAGTTTTCATTTGAAGATTTTGAAGAAAAATCAAAGTATCGGAAAGATTGATATTTCAAAAAGGATGATACTTTGTATTTTTGAAATTCAATTTCAAAATTCCATTATAAATCAGATTCTTGATGACACTTTTCAAAATTTTTACTGAAGAATCTAGATTTTTCAGTGAGGGTGCAGTTTCAAGAATCAATTAAAAAGGATTTGTCACACCCCAACTGAGGGGAGTGTGACCGGCCAGGGCCTACATCCTACCCTATAGCCTACTGTCTACACTGACATATAAGAAACCAGAACATATCGATAAAAAGAAACCACAACGAAATCTTTATCTAAAGTTTTCAAAGTTCACAATATATGTTTTCAAACCAAAGAAGAAAACCAACATCGTAACAAATAGAACATCTCAAATATTAAAGTTTTACAAACTTTTCCAAAACACAATCTCAGTGCAGAAAAGAAAACAACTACTATAAGACACTAGACTATGACCCAAGTACGCGGCTACGAGATACGGCACCACCACCTACCCTCCTACTGCGCCATCCCGATAAGCCAAAATCACTACTCGTGCTCTGCAAAAAAACAAAGAAACAAACTGTGAGTCCACTTGGGACTCAGTGAGCGGTTCTTGCGAACCTCCACATAATCCTCAGTTACTCATGCATAACATATAAGGCAACATAATGTATATTCAGGGAGGTAAGCTACTTTTAATGTGACTACTAACCCGATGGATCATTATGTATACACAGTATATGTGAAAACCTATCATCTTTGCCTATCAAGCCTCCAGCATCTAGCCCTTGGGCCTACTTATGGTATAAAAATCTCGGCTACAGCCGGCCCTACCATACAAGGTGGAATCACACTGGCCGTTCGGCCACATCATATCAAGATGTAAACAACAAATCCCGGGCCATCGACTAGGATTGTCTACTAGCCTCCGAACATCGTCTGGGGTAGGGATAGCTAATCCCACCCAACTGGGGTCTGACACCTAGCGGGCCCGCTGGTGCATCTCAAGACCCAATCACTGGCCGAGCTAAGCATTGGTCATTCTCCACGCTTCTCGGTGGACCATCTCAAAAACATCACAAAATCAAGTGTCCTAGGGTTTCCTTATATACACATCGGGCCATTGCCCGTATCCGGCCCTAAGCCGGTCTGCAGGGTCAGCAAATTAATGTTGCCCTTTCAAATTGTGCACACCTAATGGTTCTAGGTTTCCAAAAATGTTTACTAGCAGTCCTAGAAGTTATGTCATCTCCTAGCTAAGTTTCCATATATGCTGAGCATCTCACAACGTCCTACACGTTGCCTAGCGTTATACGCTACCTTGGGTGAGGAATTCTATGAACCGATCTCAGAATTTCACCCACGAATATTTCAGGACAACATGTGTACATCACTTACCAAATTAATTTCGGATAGTAACATCATGAAGAACCGAAATAAAGAAGTAAGTAATGTAGAGGTTAAACCCATATGGAACGTACACTAAGCATAGCAACAATTAAACATGATATGAGCAATTAAATGAAATATTTCTTGTCGAAATATACTATATAAGCATTAGCAAGAACATTTCCAATTTGATAATATAAATCTATCCCAACAATTCACAACATGAATATGGATTAACATTAACGTGAATATGAATAAACATGAAACCGAGGGATATGAACAACTACATAAAATCGTTCGCATCCTCCCCCTTTTCCTTGATCGGCCGAAACTTGAGCAAGGTCACCCTTGCTCGGCCGATCAATCCATGTGGGAAGGGGTTGGGATCTATGCATTTTGACCAATGGAACAGTAAACATAAACTTTAAATTGAATCTAACATTTAAACGTGACGGTGCGGGCTAAGACGATAAAATACGAGATCCAATAATCCAATACAAATAGTCCTACTTTTACCCCTTCTACTGCTCGGCCAACTCGAGCAAGATGATAACCATGCTTGGCGGAACATCTAGGGGTGGTGGACATGGCTGTGATGTCCACACGATTGTCAATCCAAAAGCAAAAATAAGCGAATACAAGTCGATGTGCAAGTTGCGAGACAAGCGAGGAAATTGGGGAAAATTTCGGCATGGCCTTTCCCCTTTTCCTCGACTCGGCCAGCCCCTTAAAACAAGAAATCGACATGTATAAAACCATGAAATCACATCATATACAATGATCTAAGAATCTAACATGGAGAAACAACTCGATCGGCAAAACTCGCGAAGAAGAATCCTGATTTCAAAATCTATGGGGCCGGCCACCCGCCTCCCCTCAACATCTATCCAACCACTCACCTTGATTGAGGAGGATGAAAGATAAGATGACGACAACTTCGAATCTTCCGGCGACGGCGCGAAATCCTAGATTAACCAAATCCCTTTTCCCCTTGCTTCTTCTCCCCCTCTCTTAGGCACTGCCTTGTGCAACTCAAAGATGAGTCACACGGCACAAGGATGACAGATTTTAATCCCTCATCTAGCCTTCCATATAGGCTCTTGACTCACTTGACTCCTACTCAAGACTCAACTAAACCCGAACTCGACTTGGGTTCCGACTCAACCCACAACATGAGTCGATTTAAACTTGATTTAAGGTAGGATTGCATAAAAGGAAAGTCAATCACCCAATTAAATTTTATACACCAATGGTCGAGTCATACGTTTTCACTCGAGGGGTTCCAGAGGCTCGACTTGACTATCCCCGAGTCCGGCTCGCTGCACCAAAATAGATTTTTATATTAGGAAATTTTTTCGGGTCTTACAGGATTTTTCTATATTTCTCTAGAAGTAACTGAAAATGCATACTAATTGTTGGTCGAAATGATATTTTTGTAATTTCCAGTTATTTTCCAAAGCATGTTCAATTTTTATTCAAACTTTTATGACATCACATAATGATCATGTAAAGAGTGTATGCCAAATTTGAAATGAAAATTATATCCTTAAGTCAAGATATCAACCTAGCATTGTTTCATTCAAAACTAAGCTAGTTATTATGAAACTTGCTAAGTGTCAATCATATCATTTACTCATGAGTTTTAAAACTTAACCCTATGGACACCTAACATGAGTAAATCTAAACATGTTCCACAAATATGGATTGAAAATGAAACTTTTAAGTCAACTTGTTGACTTGGGTCAACTTGGTTCAAAAGAGGTAAGCATTAATTGACCTCTATGTCATTTTATCCATATCCATATGAATTTTCCATTCTAAGTGAATGGAAACATGTCATACCTATTCCTAAATATGTTTATGAGTTTTGGAGTTAAAATGAAGTGACCAAGTCGATTTATTGACTTAGGTCAAACTTTTCAAGCTTAAGTTCTCTAATATGATCTAGTTATCACATTTGTTCATCTAGACATGAATTTTCAATTTTAAATACCTAGACTTATGTGATATGTGTTTCTAAACATGTTCATTAAGTGTTTACTCAAAATAAGGTCTCTAATAAGAATTTTAACCTAGAGCAAGCTTCATTCAATCAAGATATCATGAAATTACCTAAGTTATCAAAATTTTGCCTACTCATGAAACTTCAAACATTTATCATGCAAAAACAATCATGAGTATATAGAGACATCATTAAAGCATGAATATTCAAGAATTATATTAAGATTTTGCAAAAAAAAAATTCATACCTCTTTCAATAGATTTTGCCAAACTTGTCATTTACTTTTCATTTTCTTTTAGATAGCATAGCCTTCAATGTTTGCCACTTTCTTAACTTGCAAGTAGGCTTTGTTAGTATCAAAATGAAATAGTATGCCAACTAGCAAGCTATTTTACTAAATAACAAAGGTTCAATGCAAAGTTTCATTTAAAAACCTTAACCTATGCTAGATAGTAGAGATTCATTTTAAGGAGTGATCATGATATCAAAATGAATCTAAGGGATCTTAAGATGTGAAATATTTAAGGAATAAGGTCCCTAAACATGTTTAACTAGTTTGAACTTAAAGGAATATCTCTAATAGTAAGTATCAACCTAGAGCAAGTTTCACTCAATGAAATTTGTCTAAGTAGTAAAATTCTAACTACTCATGAGAATTCAAGGGTTTTATCATGCAATTTTAATCATGAGTATAGAGACATAATTTAAGCTTAAGCATTGAGGTATAACACTAATATTTTGAATTTATCAAAGTTATACCTTATTCATGATGATTTAGCCAAACTAATCTTTTTTATTCTAATTAGCCTTCCATTTACAATAACTTGCAAGTATACTTCATTAATAGAAAATGAAATCAAATCTACATGCAATCTATCAAACTAAATAGCAAAGTGAAAAACCAAGTATCATTTTCCAAATTCAACTTCACTAAATGGCATGGATTCATTTTCATATAAATCATTCATGATAACAAAATGAATCAAGAGATCTCAAAATATGAAATTTTGAAAAATAAGATCTCCAACCCTTCCTATTGGTTGAAAACCGAAAGCCACAATGAGCCTACGATTTAGAACCGCAATGTCGCATGAGCCCATTACAGGCTATATAGGTCTCCGAAGAGACCGGGAAATCAAAATCAAAAATCAAAAGCTTTTTCAAAATAACTCTTTAGCAAGAGCGGGGAAAACAACTCAAATTAGACATAGTATCATAATCTTCAACTAAGGAAAAACAATGCAAGATAGAAGATTATACCAGAATAGTTTTGATGCCAACTTTACCTAAGGCTTCAAGGTAGCTTGAAGGTGCAACCAAAGAAGGATTCATCATTCAAGTCCATGGTCAACTCCACTACACCACTTCTTATTCATCTGTGTGGTAGCTCCCCCTACAAAAGGAAATGAGACTTTTGGTACCCAAATGGCTTTGGGTCCTTGGGGGTGAGTTGGCCTAGGAATCCAAAGTATCTTAACTACACTTGGATTTTTCTTGAATGCACAATCATAAATAGCATGGCCAAAAATACCACAACAAAAGCAATGTCCATGAAACTTTTTCTTTTCATTTTTAACATGGACATGAGATTTAATGTTAGAATGCTTAACATAGGAGGCATGATGAGCATGGACATTCTTAGATGAAACATTTTTATTTTAAGCATGAGATTTAAATGTGGAATGCCTAACATGAGAATGTTGATGAACATTGGCATTTTTTACATAGGCATTTTTTATTCTAGTGTTCTTAGGAGATGAAGCATTTTTTAATTCATTTTCTTTCTAGATTATTCAAGAAAGTAATCTCACCATTCAATTCATTCATGGATTTATGCAATGCATGTAATTGAGATTTTAACATGCAATTCTCATTTTCTAAATTGTTATTTTTAAGTTTCAAATCCTTAAGCTCAAGTTCTACATTATCATGGCATGAATCAAATGACCTAGATTTTAATTTTTCATTTTCTAGTTTGGATTCATGCAAATGAGAATTAAGCATCTCATTTTCCTTTTTCAACCTTTTATTTTCCTTATCTTTTCTAACAAGCAAGGCATACATTTTTTGACATTCCTCAACTAGTTCTTCATATGGCATATTGAATGAACTAGAAGAGCTAGTACTATCATTTTCATTATTATGACTAGAATGGAAAGAGTGTACCTCATCATTGGTACTCATGAGGCAAACTTTTGAAGTAGCTTCATAGTCATTGCAAGAGGATGCTTCATTTGAATGGGATGGTGATGTAAAAGCTTTTGACCTCTTCTTTGCCATGTTTATCATGGTAGGGCAATTCTTCTTCACGTGCCCTTTTTCCTTGCATGCATGGCACACTACCTTCCTTTTTTTGGCTCTTGGAGCTACTCCTTTGACTAGAAGAGCTATGGGCATCAAAACCAAGATTAGTAGTAGGTGAGTGACCATTGTCATCACCACCTTCATCAAAAGTGTCAATCTCTTCGATTTTGGCATAATCATATAAAACATTTAAAGTGGCCCATAAGTCATAAGCCGAAGAGCAATGCATGACTTTATCTAGGATGCCATTTGGTAATGTGCAAAGAATACAATTCATGGCATCTGCATTATACTTAAACGTTTTCTTATCTAATTCACTCCAATCATGCATGTCAACTTTAGGTTCAATGAATTCCCAATGTAACATGTTAAAGACACCAAAACCATTAGTCTTTAAATAAGTGTACATCCTATATTTCTGAAGACCAAAGTTTGAGTCATCGAACCTAGGAGATGAAGATGCTACCAACTCTAGAGTCATTTCAAGATCGAGACAAGTTGTAGAAGGGATGGTGAAATCATAATCTACGACCCGCTCTAAAACCAAATGTAGGCGAAATGACAACACTAGATGGGGGGTGAATAGTGTGTTTACTAAATTAATTAGCCTAAATTCAATTTTAATCATTTACTTAGATTGTTTAGGCAATTTACAATTGAATGATTAGATGCGGAAGCGATAAATGATAAAGCAATAAATACACACAAGTTATCAATGCAAACACGAGAATTTATAGTGGTTCAGCCCCAATGCCTACTCCACTACCTAAGCACCCCGCTTAGGATTTCCAAACTAGGTTTACTAATTAACTGCAGTATTTTACTACTCTATCAAAACCAAATAATAATGTTGGTATGCATAGAAAAGTGGATCAACATAGATGCGGAAAGGAAAATCAATCTGAAAGCATGAACAAGCTTAGAGATGATTTTAAGATTTGTATTGGCAATGGCAAGAAAACCAGGATTCTAGAGGAACCTTGGATAATTCAGTTGTCATTAAGCAAATGGCCCACCATTATCAACATTATGTTGCTAGTAGCTTATAATAGTAAGCTAAATTTGAAATGGCCATTAAGGAGTTATCTAAATTTGAAATGGTCTGAGTTGGACATAGTAAGCACCCGAATGTTGTATTAGAAATATTGGTTAAGCACTAAAAAGAGATCATTAGCATACATACCTTGCAGTTATGAGTCCCAAGTGATGCTGGAATTAGAAGGAAGATAACATAAGATAATTATTAAAGACAACTCATATTAGTGGAAATAGCTAAAAGCTTATTGCATAAATGATAGTTAGTCATGATCATATTCTCAGCATCATATTCATTCTCAGCATGCTGAACATTCAGCAATCGGCATGCTGAGAATTCATTATCAGAATCTCAGCATGCTATGTTAGAATTCAGCATGATTCTCAGCATGCTGAATTCAACATGCTGAGAATGCCATGCCAGCATGTTGAGAATTCATTCTCAACATGCTGAATGTTTTCCTTTTATACTTTTATTTTTTAACTTAGTTTCTCGATCAATCTAAATATGTTTGTAGTTGACATACTCAATCTTGTTAAATCTTGTTCTGGAAACATGTTAGTCATGTTCAATCTTCTTATTCAATCATGTCTAAATATGGTTGTCTACTGCTGAGTACAACTTCACCAGATTTTATTTATCTTTCTTACTTCGATTGAGAACACTTGACAATCTGCAAGTTAAAAAAAAGGTTATCAGATGCACCAACAAAATGTCTTTAGTAATGCTAAACTCTCGTAAATAGCCTTAATATTTATATTAACAGTATTAAAAAAAACTCGAGCATTTAAAGAATAGTCATGATATATTAATGGTGTTAGAACTTAGAACAACAATGCAATACTTGTTTTCTAGTTTTTTCCTATTACTTGGATCTGAAGAATAACTACTAGCTACCTTCAGCTGAATATGATGCTTTCTAACCTTTATGCTTACTTTCCTGCTGGCGTGCAACCTCAACTTCATGCTCAAATTTTAAATATTGATTAGGTTTTCCAGAAACAGATTCTGAGAATAGCATATTAGCATAATCGACTATGTGATTGAATGTGTCGTTAAGAATTGCCTGCCAACAAATACAATCAACAAGAGATACAATGATAAGTAAGTTATGAGAACTTCAGGAATAAGTTTAAGATGCAAATTATAGAACCTTAGGCCAAAGCTCCTTTAAGACGAAGTCCATGACTAAGTTTAAGACGAACTCTTGGATCATGTATTGTAACTTAGATATTAGGTCAGAGAGGATAGAATCAAGCAGCTCGTCCAAGATATGGAATCTGAGGAGTCTTATTTACTGATATTTTGGAATTCAGAGGAGTCTAATTTACTGGCATACTATCAAGCTTAGCAGCTAAGCTTAACTTCACTTTTCAAGTTCCATAAACAACCTTTCTGCAACACCAAGAAGGCCTATAGGTCTAAGAACCACATTTCAAACTAATCTAGAAGTAGAAAAATGGTTAACAAGTTCTATCGTGTATATGCATGAAGTGTTTTCAACCAAAGCGGACATATTAATGGCACTTTAGAATCAACAATAGTAATTACTTTAATATGCATCTAAAATTAAAACTCCCCTATGCCAAATAGTTTTTCCTTCACTCATCAATTGGTAAAACATTCAAAAGTGCAGAAGACAACTACGTTTGCTCAAAAGGATTTATAACTATTAACTAGTGTACATAATGTAGGCCAAGATACAGGACATAAAATGACACTATGACACAACTAGCAACAATAACACTTGCAATATGCAAACATTTGAAATGATTTGAGGGAGAATTCTTTGACAAAAATTGAAACTGAAAAAATCAGCACACTTTCAGCTACTATCCAATCAACCAATGGATGGCAATGACATAAAAAAGCATCTTATTGTGAGAGGGAAGTTCAAACTGAAGAGAATTTGAACAAAATTATAGGACTTAGTTTGTTCCAGTTAATATATGGCAACACCAGTAAAAGTTTATTGGACCTATATATATGCATATATCCAAAAGCACATTTTTTATTTTTTTCATGCACTAGGAGAGAAAATCATGGAAACAAAAGAATTAGAAAACTAATTGAGATTACGAAAGAGAGTTGGGGAGCTCAGTGAGAGCAATGTGTCCCCCGCTGCAGTCACTTCAACTCTATCATTGACATTATGTTTATTAACTTATCCACATACAAAATGTATATTTGAATGTCATCACTTATCATGTTTAGATTGAATTTTTATTGAGAGAAAACAATTATTTCCTCATCTTTAATTTGTCACCCTATGGAGAAAACCACAATATAGCTCCTACACCTAACTTTCCCTAAAAAAAAAAATTTCCTTCAAACAAATAATAGTTCCTATTATGTGGCAACAAATATATAAAGCAGTCTAGAAATTCAAGTTGCAAACATTTCCAGACAAAAAGGTTGAGAAAAGTAAATAAATTCAAACATAACACACGACACAACTCAAATTTGAAATTTCAAAATAAGAAAAGATGAACTTACCTATGGAGACGAGCTTATTTGTTGCAAATCATTATCCATGAAACCACCAATATCATTAAAAATCAAACCAACATTCTGAAGATACATGAATATGACAAATGTTGTGTAGGCCACAGCAGGCTCTATGTCCAATACTTTCAATTGCATGCATTGTTGAATACATTTAGTACCTTAAGATCGCAATGCAGCAAACAATTAGAATGGAGGTAATCAACAGCCAAGAGCAACTGCGTTACCATTTGCAAACCCTCTACAGATTAAATGAGAGGATCATCCAACTTTAGACCTTAATAAAATGCAGCAAGCTACAGCATTCACTACTCCAATACATTTAAGTAGAACTCAATTGATGCTTCAAATTAAACTCACTTCTTCCGAGAAGAGCGCTCCTCTGGACTTCTTTAGTGGGGCAAAATTTCATATACTACATAACATCATATCAACATATATTTGCTCTATCATTTCCATTCATATTAATTAAACATCACTAAGATGCATACCATGATATAGATAATTTAATTCAAAGCATATGTTCAATGAAAAGATGAAAGGTACCTTTTGAGTCCTTAGATGCAATTTGATCAGTTGTGCAGTCAATGGATATTACAGTAGATTCTGACTGAACATATCAATCAACCAAATCAATTTATACTTTCTACTAGACTCTTGAACACTAGAATCTATTGAAACAAACTGAGATTTGAAAATGCACAAGAAACAAACTGAGAGGAGTAAGATATTGCAACAGGCGTGCAGCAGCAATGTTATCAATCAGAAATTTTTTACGATGTTAATGCCCATGGGGCGATGTTATCAATCAGAGATTGACTGTCTGTTATAACAACAAGAAAAAAGATTAAGAAACGAGATTAAGAGAAAAGGAATCGTACCAGCGATGTTGCCAGTCTGCAACGAGCACGACAAACAACAGTAATAATACTACCACCAGGGCTTTGACCTCTACCTCATCCAGCATTTGATTTGATCTCCTTGCACCGACGGTGGAGATGGCGCAACGAATGATTTAGGGATTGGAGGTGTCGGGAGGTGGCGCAGGGGGAGGTGTCAGGAGGTGGCACGGGGAGAGCACCGACGAGGGAGGTGGCACAGGGAGGTATTGCGGGGAGAGAGGATTGCAGCGAAGAAAAGAAGAGGGGAAATGCACCGACGAGGGAGGTGGCGCGGGAAGGTGTCGGGGGGGAGAGAATCACAGTGAAGAAGGGGAGAGAGGTGTCGCGGGGAGGTGTCGCAGGGAGAGGCGCGAGGAGAGAAGACTGCAGCGAGAAATCCACTGGCGAGGGAGGTGGGGCAGGAAGGTATCGGGGAAGAGAATCACAACGAAGAAGGATGAATTTGTCAGGGGATAGAATCACAGTGGGGAGGTGTCGCCTGCGGATGGATTGGTCGGGGGAGAGAGACGCAAGTAGTTTGTCGGTTGCGGATGAATTTGTCGGGTGGCGAAAAGGTATTAGGACTGGAAAAAAAAGGGCGCAGAAGTAATATTTTGGTGAGTCATGAGGAGGGAAATTTTTGGTCGGCTAAAATAGAAGGGGGAAAAATTATAAGTTGATTTACCAACAAATTTGTTAATTCGTTGGTAATTTTGTTAGTAATACCAACAAATTAAATTCGTTGGTAATAAATCCGTCGATGATGTTATATTTTCTTGTAGTGTATGAATTTATATTTATTTATTTATTATTCATATTCATTCATTTTTTATTCATGTTCATTCGTTTATATATTTTTTATGGGCAGTATGTCAGAAAAAAATGCATAGATGGGTCCTTCGAATAGGGTCATGTAGTCTGACGTGTAACATGTTTACCATATTGACTAATCTTGATTATCACAAGAGTATTGAATTTCATAATTGTAGCTTAGTCATCATTTCTCAATGGCATATAACTTTGAGGTCATGATCATCATCCTTTCATATGAATATTGACTCTCATAATTAACAGGTTAATGTTGCACATGATAAAATAAGGTCTGAGTGCAAAATTTGTGACAAAAAGTCCAAATTTGATTCAGGGAAGCAACAGAATAGCCTCATATTGGTTGAACTCGGTTCCTACTATCAATGACGTACCACACTAGTTTTTGATTTGGGAGTATAACAAATTGCTGGAGGCATTATAATACAAGTAAAATATGGATTAATTCTAGAGAACATTCCAAACAATTTGATAACATCTTTTTATCAGGTTTGTTGGGATAAATACATGAACGAACCATATAATAGTGAGGAATGGTGGATGTTCAACCAACTGGGAGTACAAGCTGAGGTACTGATAGAACGTAGAGTTCTTCTTGTTCCTTTTAATATATATAGCAATGAATTGGAAGCTCTCTCGGGCCGGGCTGTCATCAATAGTCCATATTCAATATCTCAGTCAATCTTCTTAATTTCTTGAGAATAAATTTCACAATTTCGTTTTAAAACCACTTTGACGTAAATAACAGCTTAGTCATAGATATAGCAGCTAGCGGGATAGTTAGCTTTATCTATCTCCATCTATCGATTTAAAACCATTTTCCTTCGTTTATCTGCATCTAATATATATATATTTTTTTTGTAAGTAACACAGTTGATGACAATATATTATAAGTTGTCTAAAAATTTAGAATTTGATCCCTAGTATGATCATCTATTATGATTTTTTTTTATTTTTAAAAAAAAAAAAAAATTACATTCATTAATATAGTCTAGAGAAATAATATTATTTTCAGATATGCATGCTAGCGCCGAAACTCGAGATTTATGGGAGTCTTTGCATTAGACTCTGGATTAGTAGTTATTGAATTTGGGAAGACATCATTCAGCAAGCTTCAATCATCTCAGAAATCAATATATGTGTTTATTGCTCCGATGGCATTAATTAATCCACCATTAGATTCTTTCATATTCCAATTATATGTTGTGATTTAAAAAGTGAAAAGCGAGAACGGATTGTAAATTTTTATTCTTGGCAAAGAATATCATTCATACAAATTGACAAAGTTGTTTACAAATATGCCATCCAAAATTTATAATAATCAGGGTAGACTCAATTTTATTTGGTTTAACTTTTTTATTTTATTTTATTTGTATTGTTGAATATGACTATCTATTTTTTGTTTTGTGAATGTATTTTCAACAATGAACTTACCGAAGCAATGTTCTATAAATTTTTAAGTAATATTATCATCATATATCAATATTAATTCTATTAATTTTTAAATAATTATATGATCATTTAATAATATTTAAATAATGTATTTTCAATAATTAATAAAGTGCGGTCTCGTGCTGTCGTGCATCTCATGAAATTAATTATAGTGCTGTCCATTTATGCATTCCAAAGGCTCTCATTTGTTCTTTGTTTATTAGGAAAAAGGAGACAATTCTTTATTTTTCAAATTAAGTAAAATGTCTAGAAATATTATCTAAAAAGAAAAGCTCATTTTTTCCTTTGTCTCTCAACCCCACATCCTTCATCCAAATTATAATAGAGAGTGCATCATATCAGTTGTTAGTACATTTGTTATATCTTGAAATTGAAAGGAATTCAAGTAAACAAACATCAAATCCACTCCGACTAAAAACTCATAATGATGTCGAGAACATGTCCCAAACTGATATGATTTCATTTTTATTCTTATCCGCCACCACCGGATCCATTAATTGACTACCATCATAATAACACTACTTATAACGGATAATTAAAGTTACATCCTTTTCAAGCTTCAAAATTAATTACATAAGCTTCTCGTTGAAATTATATATCAATGTAATCTTTTCTTAACATGTGAGAAAAATTTGGAAAATAAACTATTTATGCAACTTAATTAAAGATTATGTATCAACTTTTTTTTTTTGATGATTTTTTTTTTATTATTCAAAAGACAAAAGTACAGTAAGTCTCAAGTTATATCAGATGACCAATCTTTGATCTAAATAAAATTATGCTTCAACAGTTTTACCTTTCTTGCAAGTCAATTAGCAGCTTCATTATTGTTCCTCCTAATGAATTGAATTTTAATTTCTTCAAATTGGTCTGCAAGAGATCGAACATCAATAAGAATATATTTAATTTCTCAAATAATTGAATATATATAATACACCCATTGATTCATTTATTTTTTATTGAAAGAAAAGTTAGGCATCTCTTCGTATCACAGGCTTGAAATGCTAAGAGTAGAAGATACAATAGTAAGGAAGGCGAAGACCAATAAGCGAGTTATTGTAATCCGGACAAGTATGCTTTGCTTGCCTTGATTAATCATATTGTATATTGTAACATGTTTTCCATAAAAAATGTAATGGTATATTTGCTTTATTCGATAAGATATGATTGGATTGTATAATAAATGAGAGAGAACAATTAATTAAACATGTCTTATCATATTCTTCCCTATCATATCATTGATAGTAACAATTAATTTCTAAGGTATTGTGTAATCATTCCCGACTCGTAGATACCTATGTGACACGTATCAACACTCTAGACATGATTAATTTCTAAAATATTTTAATTTATATACCTAATGTGTGACATGTTGATACGAACGAAACACGTCGATACGAACAAGACACATCGATGCAAATGAGACACGTTTATACGAACACGACACGTCGTCGATACAAACATGAACAATTAATTAAATCTAATGCAAATGATTAATCTAAACATTAACAAATTGACAATTAATCTCAACATTAACAATTAATTAATCTAACAATTAATTAACAATTCATAAATTGAAAAAATTAACCCTAATAATTAACAATTAAACATTAAACATTAAAAATTAAGCCTAAAAATTAACAATTTTCTAAAAATTAATTAACAATTAATTTATAGTGTTAATTAATTAACAATCAACAATTACCCATTAACAATTAATGAACATAGTTAATAAATTAACAATTAATAATTAATTAACAATTATTTTATTTAATTAATTAAAAAAATAAAAAATAAATACGGTGTCGACGGCAGTGTCGAGAAGGTGAATCACCACCATCTTCAAGTAATTGACCTTCAATCTAGTCATCACCTAGAATGCATAAAGGAACAACTTTAAGTTGGTAATATCCCCATCCATATAATTTGAACCATAACTGAGTAAAACTATAAATTAAATCAAATCAATTCATTCAAATCATTTATTTGACTTGAAAGATAAGAGGTAATAAAGAAGACGGAAGGGAGGGAAGAAGAATAAATTCTCTCAAATTAAAAATATTAAAAATTGTATTTATTGGAGGGGAAATTGAAAGAATCGAATCCCCCTCTCCCTCTTCACATTATTAAAATTGCTTTGTCAGACAAGAGATGAGTTTTTTTTTCTTGAATTTTCTTTGTTCAAACATGTCGTAAGTTTAAAGCTTGCAAGGATTATGATCTTTTTGTCAGTGGGAAAATGATAATGTTTTTAAAATTTGGAAATATTGGGAAAATGGAAAAAAGCTGAAGAAATGCAAAAAGGAGACAGGCTTTTAAGCTCAATAATTGAGTGCTGGGAGTGGAGTTTTATTTATCCCCAAACTATACTGCTATTTCTAAACTGTACTGGTCCTACTTGTGATATTGATAAATACATAAAACAAAATGAGAGGAAAGAGAGTGAAAGATAAGGAAACTGGAGCTACACTGAGTTGCATGTGTCTCCTTTAATTCTTTTTTCATTTCCATGTGTTTGTTTGATTGTGAGGACGGATTTGTCGCCTTTCTTTGTCTAATGTCTGGTATGATAATGGAAAAGAATCTCACAAAAGCTCAGTAGTCTTTAAGGTGAAAAAAAGAGAATGTCTAAGAAAACAAAGTTAAAACATTTGATTGAGTTACACTAGAGAAATTCTAAAAATACAAATAAAAAATAGCTAAATTGAGTGTTATGACCTGAAAAAAAAAGAAAAAAAAAAAGAGGCTTTATTGTAATTTATAGTCTTTAAGGGATTTTTTTCACAAAAAACCTAACCACCTTATTAAAACCCTAATCCTCCTCTAATTTGTTGTCTCTTCTTCTCAGCGATCGTGGAACCGTGGTTGGGGACGAGTGGCAGTGAAGACTCCGGAGAAGAACCGGAGTTTAGAGGACTTTTAAGGTAGGAGTCTAATTCTTTTCTTCATTATTTTTCGTCGTTTTTCATTTCTACGTTCATCGGCGGCACGGAACAGGGGAGATTGAGGAGTGGAAGGAGGAAGAATCGGAGGTGGGTCAAAGTGGGCGGCGATCGCGGCAACTGTGCCGCTGTCCACGACTCCGGCCACGACGATGCTGGCCGCACTATGGCAGCAGCTTCTACCGCATGGGAGGCCATCGCGGCCTCCCAGCCTCGATCTAGTGTCCCATTGGCGTCGGGGGCCACAGGAGAGGCCGGCGAGACCAGCGGGGTGATCGCTAGTGGCCGAGAGTGCCGACTGGCGTAGACGTGAGAGGAGCAGAGGCAGGCATCAGGAGCACCTTACGGAGATGAGGGATGGGGGTTTATTTGATATATAAATTAGTTAATTAAAAACGAGAGTTGTATCGCATGAAATGAGTTTGATGTGTAGATTGTTGTAGTATTATTGGGGTTGATCTTAGAGACACCCGTTGTATTCAAAAGGAAACACAAAGTCTATAAAGGATTTGGTTAGAAATTCTTGGTGTGGAGTCAAGATAGTGGAGTAGGCAGTTGGCCGAACCACTATAATTACTCATTTTGCATTGATTGTTTGATTGTGTTTAATTGCTAATTATTACTCATCAAGCATCGTAATCTAGTAAGACGTTTGTTTGGTTGCATTCGAAATCGAATCTAAACAAAAATGAATTAAACATAGTTTTAACCCAACACTATTCAACCCCTCCCCCCTTTCTAGTGTGGGTATATATTTGATCAACACAGCCTACCCTTCGAATCCTAGGGGACTTCCTAGGAGGGGGCGGCACACCCTAAAGCTCCACCCTCACCATTAAAACACCCTTAACCTGCATGCCTTCCCTTATATCGAGAAATCAAGATTACAAGAATCCCCATCAAGAAGTAAGGAGGAAGGGTGGCACCTCCAAATTTTGCCATGAGCCATGCGGCCAAGGCCTCAAATCCCAAGTCAAAAATCCACGACGACAACATGTAAATCCATAATCCTATTGTCCAAATTCAACACAAGAAAAAACAAATAAAATCCGACAAAGTTCCCTTTCATAAGGGCGGCGAAAAGGGGATGAATATGGGGGAAATAGGTCTAATTCCACTCACCAGAGAAGGAAATTGAAAAGGAAGGTAGTCCCCGCGTTCCCACATCAACGAGGTCCAGGTACCCTGCCCAGTTTCAAGTCCTCCCACGCCTTCTCCTTCCCTCTCATATAACCCAAAATCTAGCTGTTCAAAATAGATCTCCACCATCAACGAGGTCTCGGACATGCTCCCCAAATTTTAGCCCGTTCAACCCTTGGATAGTGTCCCGATCGCCCGATTTGGCGAAACTCGACATAGCAAAATCTGTCCAAATTTCATTACGATCCGACCATGGATGCTCCATCGATCACGAAGTTTGTTGTCGTCCGATGTTGCAAGGAGCAGTCTGCCAAGATTCCCTTCTTCCCTCTCCATGTGTGCGCCTCTTCCTATGGACGCCCAAGGGGGTGTACGGCTGCTGCTATGAGCCGCGCGCCCATGAGGAATGAGGTATAAATACTAAAATCTCAATTGCCAAATTACCAAAGTGTCCATTAACTTAAGTTAAGTTTAAAACAAACTATAACTCAACCAATACAAATCCGACTCGAGTTCCGTTTTAACCTCCGGACTTGTCTCGAACCCAACTACTCCTCTAAGGACTAATCCAACTTAGATAAATTAATTTCCTTGCACGCAAATGCTAATTTCAATTCACGACCTTCGGTGTTTCATTCGGCCCAACCTGACGTACGATCAAATTATCCTGCTGAAATAATCAAATAAACATTTTTAAGATTTTTGGGTATTGTACAAAAAAACAAAACCGATCCGCTACCCAAGCAGATCCATGCATATCGATTAAATAAATTTAGGTTTAGCGATTATACCTTTGAAGATCGAGCTTCGTCTTCTGCTCCACGAATCCAAGATCTTGATCTGGCTTCGAATCCTAGGTGCTACAAATGACGAACACCCTCTATGGTTAGCACATAAACGAACACGACGAACTAGGATTCTGAGTGCTAGGTGAGCGTGGAACTCCTTACGAGCTCTCTCTCTCTCTCTCTCTCTCTCTCTCTCTCTCTCTCTCTCTCTCTCTCTCTCTCTCTCTTGTAAGTCGAATGGTCTACATTAGATGGGGAGTGAATAGTGTGTTTCCTAAAAACTTAATCTATATTCGATTTTAGACATTTCTTGATTACTTAGGTTAATTCTCAATTTTAAACGATATCAATGCGGAAGCAAAGTAAATATGTCAAATAATCAAAACGCAAAGTAAATAATGCAAACAATAAGATTTATAGTGGTTCAGCCCCAATGCCTACTCCACTAGCCAAGCACCCCGCTTAGGATTTCTAACTATAGTTTACTAGATTAAAGTGTTTCCTTTACAATGAGGACCTTTTCACCAGAGAATCTCCACTCTCACACTGAAGGTATTTCCACACTCGGAAGTCTCCACTTCCTACTGAGAGCACTCTCCCACCTCAAACCCTAAGAACAACACAATTAATCCTAGTGAACTAAGTTTACACCGGTGGATTTAAGCCTCAACACCAAGACAACCACCAAACTCAAGATCTATAATTAGATCTTTACAAACTTGAGTAACGATGAAATAAATATCAAAAATACAATAACAAATGGAGCAATAAATAAAACCAAATATACTTAGCTCTAATACGTGTTCCCTAGTCCTCTTGATTCCTTTGGATGATGAATCGATGAAGATCAAAGGTTTGAATCAAAGTTTCAACTAAAACTAGGGTTTGCTCAAGAAATATCTCAAGAAGGCTTAGCAAATGTGAAAGATTGTCTCAATGAAGCATTAGGTGCATAGAAAGGTAGGTTTGGAGTCTATATATAAAAATCCAAAAGGTAGAGGCTCAAAAAGAGTTGTTCGATGAGTCTAAATAGATCCATTGGTGAATTCGATCGGTCGTCGAGCGAACCTTGGGCAGCCGAGATTCGATCGAGGGTCAGCCGAACAGGTTCTGGAGACTTTCCAGAACCTTTCCGGTCGATCCGCATGCGACCGTCGATCAGCGAGATTCGACCAATAACCTGTAGTTTGGGCTGGTTGCTGATTTTTCTGGTTTGCTGGTTCTTTATAAGTCTTATTAAGTTATTATCTTTAAAACATAAATATTAAATAAGGATTACCCCCATTTGGATTCAATAAAAATATTTTTAAAATGAAAATCTAACTTTTGGTGTCTAGTACAAATTTGTGAAAATCAAAAATTTAAGTCTCCTAGGTCAAATATGGAGAGGTTAAAGGTTTCCAAAAGTTCCTTAAAGATATATCTTCAACTTGTTTCTACCTATGGAATAATTACCGGGATTTTTGGTGCTAAGGAGATGTCTAAATTATATAGCACTCCAATGAGCTCCCTAGGCTTAGAAAATTTCTAGACTATTTTCTTATTTTTATGGTTTTCAAGTTTTCGAGGTTCGGGTTTTGCATTTTGAATTCTTATGCATCAATAGAGGATATACGTAGACCTAGATTCAAACTTCCCGATGAATCCCGAGCGTCGATGAGCGTCTTTGGTGATTTCTTCGATTTTTTCAATTGGGGACATCGTGTGCTACTTGACTTGGAACCTGAAAATATTTCTCCATGAAACCATTAGTTCTATATTTGTTATCATCAAAACCGAGATTAAGATCAAGATTGAAAATCTTAGGCCAACATCTCTCTCTCTCTCTCTCTCTCTCTCTCTCTCTCTCTCTCTCTCTCTCTCTTGGGTGGAGGTCGGCTGCCACAACAGGAGCTCGGCTTCCTTCAAAAGGAGGTCGGCTTCTATCTTGAAGAGCCCGACTACCACCAAAAGTAGATCATCTATACCTATCTAAACCATAGGTGGGTATTTATAGACGCATCAAGAATATTGACCGTGTCTTGACAACCGTTGATCGATTCATGGCCATATTGAAATCATAAAATACTTTTAATAGCCAAATCAAATATATTCTTAATAACAATTATCAAGGACAAAATATCATAAGTTTGTGATGCCAATTTTAATGTTTCCTTCAATAATGATTATTAAAGATATATTGCCTAAACTATGATCAACATAATTCCAATTTTAAATCTCATTTAAAATTTAGAATAATTAATTCCGATTTGAAAACTCCTTTTCAAACTCAAAATTAATTTCCAAAGAGAGAATTAATCGGTTACTTGTCATGCAGATCCAATTCGATGAACGTAGCCTGAAGCCCAATTCAATTCGCTGTATGTGTGCAACCCTGTAGGCTCACTTAACGTTGGTAGTGGGTCCAAACCTCATTTTCAACCCATAAGTCATAAGCAGCCTCTAGCAAGACATTATGACTATCCAAGTTAAGTGAATGTTAGCACCCGAACAAATCTAATACAATATGATATTTTGTCCTCTTGTCACACGATATCTAGATCGAGCACAAGGCATGGATTACATCATCCTTATATTGCTCAATCTGGTTTCTTGAATCCTGAGCAAACTGACTTAACAAGTGACATTGATACTCTTATCAATTCATTTGAGCACGACCTTGCATTTCCTCAGTCTCACTCATCAAGGGGCACGGAGATATCTCTCTCACATACGAGAGGGACAAATTCCTTCACGACTACACATATTCCACTGCATGATTCTTTCCATGTGTTGGCCTAAGGTTTTCAACCTTGGTCATAATCTCGATTTAGATGATAACAAATATGGAATTAATGTTTGAGCAAGAAATAATTTCAGGTTCTATGTCGGTTTGCGTGCGACGTCCGCGATCGAAAAATCGAAGAAATCGGCAAGGATGCTCGTCGACGCTCGGACTACGTCGAAAAGATAAAGTCTAGGTTTAGGGTGTCTAGATCAAATATAAAATCCTCATTGTGATGCAAAGAAACCCAAAAATCGAAATCCGAACTTCAAAACATTAAAATCAAAAAAATCAGAAAATGACCTAGAAATTTTCAAAGTCTAGGGAGCTCCTTGGAGAGCTATATGATTTAGACATCTTCTTAGAACCAAAAGTCTCGATAATTGTTCCTTACGTAGAAACATGTTAAAGACCTATTTTTAAGGAATTTTTTGAAACTTTTAACCTACCCATATTTGACACGAAAGATTTTAAAATTTTTGATTTTCGTAAATTAGTACTAGACCCCAAAATTTATGATATTTATGTAAAACTTATATGTTTGGTTTCAAATACATGTGTATGATGTTTTTTGGTTATAATCTGTGATTGAAAATAGATTGTAATCTATATATCACATTGTATACAGGAATTTACAAAATTTTTATTTTTTTCAGTTACAGGATATACATTTAGCCACGGCTTATCCACGGTCGACCGTCACTAAGACATGGCTGAAAGCTTATCGTAAATGGCTGATGGCCTGGGCACCACCAAATATCACGGTTGATAATAGTATCACTAACGGCTAACGGTCGTGGCTGATGTGTTTGTATCAGTGACAGTCGTCTACAGCCGTCACTGATGTGTTTAAATCAGCGACAGCGCCCGCGGTTGTCGCTGATGATTACTTGTGACGGCTGAGAGATGTCGTCACAACTTATCTAAAATGCACACATTAGTGATGGCATTTTGCCATGGCTTACGCCGTCCGTGATAGTTATCACCGGCAGTTCATCCACGGCTTGAGCTGTCGGTGATGACGACAATTCTAGTAGTGATTCTTTGGAACTTTTCCACTCAAGAACCCTCTCAAGAATCAGGTTCTTCATCACCCTTGAAGGAGGTTCGGCCATGAATTTATAGGGGGCATGGGCGCATACAAGAGTAGACCCCCCTTAAAAAACTCTCTCCGAAATTCAAAATTTCGAGGTTTGCCTCCAAAAAATATTTCATATTTAATTGTTTCATAATTAATTAAAAATTAATTAATTTTAATCAACCACATAAAATATTATTATGAGCCAATCCCTATAATTTAGGGGTGCCCTACAAATTAGGGTTATCGAGGAACTCCTTCCTCGCATATTCGTTCCTATAGGAAAATATCTTTCGTATAATGTGTTGGCCTAAGGCTTTCTACCTTGGTCTTAATCTCGATTTTGATGATAACAAACATGGAACTAATGTTTCATTGAGAAATTCTTTCAGGTTCCAAGTCGGTTAGCGCATGACATCCGCAATGGAAAAAATTAGAGAAATCAACAAGGACGCTCGTTGACGCTCGAGATTCTTCGAGAAGTTAGAGTTTAGGTTTAGGGTGTCTAGAATGTAATGTAATCCTCTTTATGATGCAAAGAACCGAAAAACCAAACCCGAACCCAAAAATATGAAAACTCGGAAACCGCCTTGAAATTCACTAAGCCTAGGGAGCTCCTTGGAGAGCTATATGACCTAGATATTTTATTGACAAAAAAAATGAGGGTAATTGTTCATTGGGTAAAAACTAGATAACGAGATATTTTTAAGGAATTTTTAGAAGCCTTTAACATACCCATATTTGATCCGGGAGATTAGAAAATTTTCGTTTTTCGAAAATTTGTACTAAACCCCAAAAACTATATTTTGATTCTTAAGAATTTTGATTTTTTAGATATTTTTATTGAATCCAAATGGGGGGTAATCCTTATATAATATTTATGTTTTTAAGTTATTAACTTCCAAACTGCCCTGCCCAGGTTTGATCAATCAAATGGTCGACCGGCGGCATTTCGATCGACCGAACATTGCCCAAAATTGGCAAAATGCTCCGATCACTCAGGCGGTCGCTTAGTCGATCGACTGACGATCAACCGGACAAGCGATAGGCGGGCTGTAACGGGCAAAAAATCGCTCGTTGAGAAGAGAGAGCTCTCTCTTCTCTTCATGGCTTATAAATAGGAAGCCACGAGAGCCTTCATTTATGATCTTGATCACTTCTACTACCTTTGAGACATTCTTTTGATCAATCCTAAGTCTTCATTGAGCCAATCTTGTGAAAACCCTAGCTTGAATCTTTCATCTCTTTGATTGAGCCTTACCTTCATTGTTTCATCATCAAAGACATCAAGAGGAAGCTAGGAATTTTATTGTGGAGCTAAGTACTTTATTGTTTGATTTATTGCTCCATTTTGTGTTGAATTTTCTTGTTATTTCATTGTATGTGAGTTTGTGTAAACCTAGAGTGCTAGGTTGATTGAGTTGGTGCTTGCCTTGGTGTTAAGGCTTAAATCCACCATTATAAACTTAGTTTACTATGATTAGTTGACTCGTCCCTTAGGTTGAGGTGGGAGAGTGCTCTCGGTAGGAAGGTGGGATACTTCGGGGTGTGGAAGTGCCTTCGGTTTGAGAGCGGAGACTTTTTGATGTAAAGTCCTCTTTGTAAGGGAAACGATATAATCTAGTAAAGCTAAGTTTGGAAATCCTAAGCGGGATGCTTAGGTAGTGGAGTAGGCATTGAGGCCGAACCACTATAAACACTTGTGTTAGCATTGTTTTCTTTGTATATCGCATTGCTTATTTTTATTACTCGCTTCCGCATTTTAGTCATCAATTGTGAATTGCCTAAGTAACCAAAGAAACGATTAAAACCGAATTTAGGCTAATTGATTAGTTAACATACTATTCACCCCCCTCTAGTGTGGCCATTTCACCAACATAATATCTGTAAACGAGATTCGTGATTGTGTTGTAGCATATCCATGCTAGTAGACATATAGTGCCGCATCCGGACTTTATCTCATAAGGTTCATTACGAGGTTAACTTATTGTGTGTGACCCATTGGGCCCCACGCTAAGCCTGCAGTGAGTTGTGCATAAGGGAGAGTCGGATCCGATAGAATGACTTCTATTCGAATCTTACGATCCACCACTAAACCCCTTTAGTGTGGTCGTGAGAGACTCCACTCACAAGTCAAGATTGACGTCTAGCAACGTGTCATGACTACCCGGATAGTGTGAGGTTCAATCTACAAGGATCGAACTATGAGCAAAATGGCGACACTAGAGGGGGGGTGAATAGTGTGTTTATTAAAATGATTAGCCTAAATTCCAATTTTAGTCGTTACTTAATTCGTTAGGCTAAGTACGATTGAATGATTTGATGCAGAAGCGATAAATAATTAAGGCAATTAAAACAATCAACAAATCAATGCAAACACAGAGATTTTATAGTGGTTCGGCCCCAATGCCTACTCCACTACCTAAGCACCCCGCTTAGGATTTCCAAACTAGATTTACTAAATTAGTTTACATTTCCCTTACACACGAGGACTTTTCACCGAAGAGACGCACTCTCGACCTAAGGCACTTCCACATTCGGAAGTCACCGCCTTCTTATCGAGAGTCCTCTTCCACCTCAACCCTAAGGGACAACTAAACTAATCCTAGTAACAAATACGTTTACACACACAAGTGGCTTTACACCTTGCAAGATAACCACTTACACAACAAGACCTAACACAACGTCTTCACATACAAATCCAAATAAAACGTTAAATAACAGGTAAAAATTACAATCCAAGGAGCTTAGTATAAAACCAATAGTACAAGCTCCTTAGCAAGCCTTTGGCACCTTCAACTCTTAAGGAGGTAGAACTCGATCGAAACCCAAGTTGAGCCAAGCTTGTGCGCTTGAAGAAGATGTTCGCGGAAGAAGCAGAGCGCGCTTTAGATCTTTTGGAAGGCTTCAAATCTTCCTCCTAGAATGCTCAATGAAGGCTGTAGAAGATGAGGAAGAAGATTAAAAGAATTATATAGGGTATATTTATACCCTCGTGAAGAAACAGCTGTTCAACGGATAAAAAACTATTCGTTACAATCGCCGGTCGAAGCATCGGACGACCGATCATTCGACCGCTGCAATTTTCCCTGTGGTCGGTCGATCGCCCAGACGCAAATCGCGAATCCGCGATCTTCGGTCGACCCATCGATCGACCGACGCATTTTGCGTCTTCGGCTATTCGCAGGTCAGTCGACCGACTGGTCGACCGCCAAGCCTACTGCCCTTTTTGGGCTTCAGTCGGTCGACCGGGCCAGTCGACTAACAGACGCAAGAAGCTTGCGATTTCTCTTTCGGTCGACTGATCGGTCGACCGATGCAAGCTGCATCTGCAGCTAGCCTCAGTCTGGTCGACCGATCGGTCGACCGCTAGGGCTACTGCCCATTTCTTATCCTATTCGGTTGACCACTCGGTTGACTGAATTTAGGTTGATATTGTTTTCTTCAGCCTTTTTTTCCGTGCTTCATTTCCGGGTTCTGGCTTTCAACGAGCATCATGACAGAGAGCTTTCCATGTGATCTTTGAGCTCGTCTGATGCGACTTTGGTTCACCCGTTGATCTTCGGGAAGTTTCGCGATGAACCCGAGCGCGACGATCAATGTCCTTCCGATTTTGTGATTTCTCCGATTTATCCGATCGAGGACATCGAACGCTAGTCGATATGGAACCTGAAAGATATTCTCAATGAAATCATTAGTTCCATGTTTGTTATCATCAAAACCATCAAAACCGAGATTAAGGCTAAGGTTGAAAACCTAAAGCCAACAATCTCTCCCTTTTTGATGATGACAAACATCCTTAAGAAAAATATATATTCATTAAAGTATTAAGGATATCAACTAAGGGATTTATCCCCCTATCAACATGCATATGTATATAATTAAGCTCCCCCTATCTATATGCATAGATATCCTATATTTTCCTCCCATTTCTTATACTTTTCTCCTCATTTTAACTTTACATTTCTCCTCATTTTGACTATGCATTTCTTCCCCTTTTGACATATATTTTCTCTATAGACTTTTCCTAATTTTCTCCCCCTTTTGACATCAATCAAAAAGGGCAAGAAATATCTATCTATTCAAAGGGATGAAACACAAATAAGTTTTCATGAAGTTGAGACTCTAAGGATTTTTCATGAAACATGACAATCTCAACCTTAGGGATGGAAAACAAGTAATTAACATGATACCAACTTAAATCATACATGATATCAAGAAGTAATAGATAGAATTCAAGCCTAAATCATTATGCACTCAAGTCTGATACCAATGTTGTAGTTTATCTTTTTCATGACATTTTTTATTTCATTCCAACTTTTAAAATATCAAGATATGGTCATTCAAATCATGTATATCAAGTTTGAAGTGAAACTAATGTCATTTAATCAAATTTTGAACTTAGCATGTTTTCATTTGACATAAGCATGAAAACTATGAAAATACTAAGTCTCAAGTTTTGTTATCTACTCATGTTTTCTCAAATTTAGACATCTAGACATCAAACATGAGGAAATCTAAGTCCAAGAATCAAGTTTGGGCTTAAGGTGAAATTTTTAATTCACTTTGTTGACTTAGGTCAACTTATACTTCAAGATTTGAAATACAAATTTGTTGGATGAAAATTTTTTGTTACCAATTATTGAATGAAATTTTTTGATACCGATTGTTAAATGATCATTTGAAATGCATGTGTCAAGATTCAACTCAAAATGAAATTTTAAAAATCAAAGTGCATTTTTAATCCTATATTGATTTTAATCAAAAAATGGATCCTAGCTATCATCCAAAATATCAAAATCATTTTTAGGAATGATTTTACTCAAGAAATTTTGTGAATGATATTAGAAATAGAATCCAAATGGTATACATGAGTTTTTATTTGAAGATTTTGAAGAAAAAACAAAGTATCGGAAAGATTGTGTTTCAAATAAGTGATACTTTGAGTTTTCGAAATCCAACTTCAAAAATTCATTTTAAATTTGATTCTTGATGAAACTTTTTGAAATTTTTACTTATAAAACTAGATTTTTCAGTGAATGTGTAGTTTCAAGAATCATCTAAAAATGATTTTTCTATAATTTTCTAGAAATAACTGAAATTAACACCAATTGTAGTTTGAAATTATATTTTTGAAATTTTCAGTTATTCTTAAAACTTCTTCAATTTTCATTCAAACTTTCATGACACCACATGATGGTCATGTAAAGAGTATATGTCAAGTTTGAAATGAAAATTAAGTCCTTAAGTCAAGATATCAACCTAGCATGGTTTCATTCAAAACTAAACTAGTTTTTATGAAACTTGCTAAGTTTCAATCTTAACATTTACTCATGATTTTTCATACTTAAACCTATGGATACCTAACATGAGTAAATCTAAACATGTTCCACAAGTATGGATTGAAAATGAGACCTTTAAGTCAACTTGTTGACTTGGGTCAACATTGTTCAAAAAAAGTTTGCATGAATTAATCTTAATTGTCACTTTATCCATATCCATACACTACAACACAATTGACCTATAGAGACACAAAATTAGAGACAAAATATATTTTTATTTCTAAATCTTCACATTTAGAGACTAATAGACACAAAATTTGCTCCTAATTAGCCTCTAAAGATCTATAGAAACAACAACAACAGAGTCACTTAATTGATTTGACTCTAAGCTATAGAAACATCAACAATATAGTCACTTAATTGATCTAACTCTAAAACTATTTTTAGAGGCTAATTAGGGATAAATTTTGTGTCTATTAGTCTCTAAATATGAAGATTCAGAAATAAAAATCAAATTTGTCTCTAATTATGTGCCTCTATAGGTCGGTTGTGCTGTAGTGATAAAAATTTTCACTCTAAGAGCATGAAAATATGTCATACCTATTCCTAAACATGTTTATGAAGTTTTGGACTTAAAATCAAATGAGCAAGTCAATTGATACCAATTGTGGTTTATTGACTTGAGCTAAGCTTTAGTCCCCTAAGGTGAATTAGTTGTCACTTTCTTCATCTAGACATAAATTTTCAATCTTGAGCACATGACAACTAATCATTAACACACCTAAACATGTTTATCTAATTTTTAACTTAAAATGAAGTCTCTAAAGAAGAATTTAACCTAGTTCAATTTCATAGATATCATGATATCATGAAATGAGCTAAGTTATCAAGATTTTACCTACTCATGAAAATTCAAACATTTATCATTTAAAAACAATCATGAGTATATAGAGACATCATTAAACATGAAAATTAAATTATTTTTCAAAGATTTTTGCAAAATAAAATCATACCTTATTTCTTAGAAATTTGCCCAACCTTTTCATTTCCTTTTTCATTTTCTCTTAGATAGCATTACCTTTCATTAGCATACACAACTAGCTAGTAGACTTCATTAGTAAACAATGAAATTAAGGCTACTAGCAAGCTAACAAACTAACTAGCAAGGGTTCAATACAAAGTTTCATTTAAAACATTAACCTATGCTAGATAGTTAAGATTCATTTAAAGAAAGTTTTCATGATATCTAAATGAATCTAAGAGATCCTAAGATTGTGAAATATTTAAAGATTAAGATATCTAGACATATTTAACTAGTTTGGACTTAATATGAATGTCTCTTATAAAAAGCTCAACCTAGAGCAAGTTTCATTAGATGAAATTTGCCTAAGTGCTAAGATTCTATCTACTCATGAAACTTCAAGGGTTTGACATGCAAATCTAATCATGAGTATAGAGACACAGTTTAAGTCTAAGCATTGAGGTATAATACTAAGATTTTGAAATAATAGAAGTTATACCTAATTCATGAAAGTTTAGCCAAACTAATCTATTATATTTAGTTATTAGCCTTCCTAAAAACTTATAACTTGCAAGTACACTTTATGAATGATAATCAAATCATATCTACTAGCAAGTTATCATACTAGATAGCAAAGATGAGGATCAAATATCAATATCAAAATCTACTTTGCAAAATAGTTTCAAATTCGTTTCAAAATATATTATCATGAATACAAAACGAATTAAGAGATCTCAAAATATGAAATTTTGAAACATAAGATCTCCAACCCTTCCTATTGGTTGAAAACCAAAAGGCCACAATGTGCCTACGATTTAGAACCGCAAGGTCGCTTAAGCCCATTACAGGCCACCGGGGTCTCCGAAGAGACCGAAAAATTAAAAAATCAAAAATGTTTTTGAAAGATGTTAAGAGCGGGGAAATCAACTAATATTAGGTACATATCAAACTCCAACTATAATTTTAAGCAATGGGATATAGGAGATGATACCAATGTGTTTGATGCCAACTTTACCATAGGCATCTAGATGACTTGAAGTTGCAACTTTGAAATGGTTCAATCTTTGAATCCTCAAACAACTTCAATCAACCACCTTCATCTCACCCTTGTGTGGTACCTCCCCCTACAAAAGCATGAAATTTTTTGTACTCAAATGGCTTTGGGTCCTTGGGGATTAGTGGGCTTAGGTACCCAAAGTATCTTAACAATATTAGGGTTCATTTTAAAAGCACAATCAAATATGGCATGCCCATATATACCACAACGAAAGCAATGTCCATGAAACTTTTTCTTTTTATTTTTAGCATGGACATGAATTTTAATTTTAGAATGCTTATCATGTGAAACATGATAAGTATAAGCATTCTTAGAGATATCATTCCTCTTTTTATGATCATGGGGTTTAAGAGTGGAATGCATGGCATGAGAGGCATGATGAGCATGGACATTCTTAGATAGAACATTTTTCTTTTGAGTATGAGGTTTAATGGTAGAATGCTTAGCATATGATTTAACATTAGCATGAGCATTCTTTTTACTAGAATTCTTAAATGAAGAATTACTAGATACATTGCTAACCTTCTTGTCTAGAAAAACAACCTCATTTTTCAAATCATTCATTGATTTATTTAATGCGTGTAATTGAGATTTTAACATGAAATTCTCTTTTTCCAAATTGTTGTTCTTGAGCTTCAAGTCTTTAAGCTCAAGTTCTACATTTTCATGGCATGAATCAAATAACCTAGATTTCAATTTTTCATTTTCTAGTTCGGATTCATGCAAATGAAAATTAAGCATTTCATTTTCTTTTTTCAACTTTTTATTTTCTTTATCTTTTCTAACAAGCAAGACATGCATTTTTTAACATTCATCAACTAGTTCTTCATATGGCATATTGAATGAACTAGAAGAGCTAGTACTAACATTTTTATTATTATGACTAGAAGGGAAAGAGTGTACCTCATCATTGGTACTCATGAGGCAACCTTTTGAAGTAGCTTCATAGTCATTGCTAGAGGGTGCTTCAAATGAGTAAGAGGTGAAGGTAGAAGCACTTGACCTCTTCCTTGCTTTGTTCTTCATGCTTGGGCAATTTTTCTTCACATGCCCCTTTTCTTTGCAAGCATGACATTTTACCTTTCATTTTTGGCTTTTAGAATTACTCCTTTGACTAGAAGCACTGGGCATCAAAATTAAGATTAGTTGTAGGTGAGTGACCATTGTCATCACCACCTTCATCAAAAGTGTCAATTTCTTCAGTTTTGGCGTAATCATATAAGACATTTCACGAGGCCCATAAATCAAAAGTCGAAGAGCAATGCATGACTTTTTCTAGTATGTCATTTGGTAATGTGCAAAGTATGCAATTCATGACATCTCCATTATACTTAAATATTTTCTTATCCATTTTACTCCATGCATGCATATCAACCTTAGGTTCAATAAATTCCCAATGTAACATGTTAAATACACCAAAACCTTTAGTCTTCAAAAATGTGTACATCCTAGATTTCCATAGACCAAAGTTTAATTCATCGAACCTAGGGGTGAAACACTACACTCTCTAGAGTCATTTCTAGATCGAGACGAATTGTAGAAGAGATAGTGAAATCACAATCTACGACCCGCTTTGATACAAATTGTGGGCGAAATAGCGACACTAGAGGGAGGTGAATAGTGTGTTTATTAAAATGATTAGCCTAAATTCCAATTTTAGTCGATTACTTAATTCGTTAGGCTAAGCACGATTGAATGATTTGATGCGGAAGCGATAAATAATTAAGGCAATTAAAACAATCAACAAATCAATGCAAACACAGAGATTTTATAGTGGTTCGGCCCCAATGCCTACTCCACTACCTAAGCACTCCGCTTAGGATTTCCAAACTAGTTTTACTAAATTAGTTTATGTTTCACTTACACACGAGGACTTTTCACCGAAGAGACGCACTCTCGACCTAAGGTACTTCCACACCCGGAAGTCACCGCCTTCTTATCAAGAGTCCTCTTTCACCTCAACCCTAAGGGACAACTAAACTAATCCTAGTAACAACTACGTTTACACACACAAGTGGCTTTACACCTTGCAAGGTAACCACTTACACAATAAGACCTAACACAAGGTCTTCACATACTGCGCACAAGGTCTTCACATACAAATCCAAATAAAATGTTAAATAACAGGTAAAAATTACAATCCAAGGAGCTTAGAATAAAACAAATAGTACAAACTCCTTAGCAAGCCTTTGACACCTTCAACTCTTCAGGAGGTAGAACTCGATCGAAACCCGAGTTGAGCCAAGCTTGTGCGTTTGAAGAAGATGTTCGCGGAAGAAGCAGAGCACGCTTTAGATCTTTTGGAAGGCTTCAAATTTTCCTCTTAGAATGCTCAATTAAGGCTGTAGAAGATGACGAAGAAGATTAAAAGAATCATATGAGGGTATATTTATACCCTCGTGAAGAAACGGCTATTCAATGGATAGAAAACTATCGGTTACAGTCGCCGGTCGACCGATCATTCGACCGTTGCAATATTCCATGTGGTCGGTCGACCAACGGGTCGACTGCCCAGATGCAAATCGCGAATCCACGATCTTTGGTCGACCAACGCGTTTTGTGTCTTCGGCTATTCGCGGGTCGGTCGACCGACTGGTTGACCACCAAGCCTACTGCCCTTTTTGGGCTTCGGTCGACCCGGTTGACCGACGCAAGCTGCGTCTGCAGCTAGCCTCAGTCCAGTCGACCGATCGGTCTACCGCTAGGGCTACTGCCCATTTCTTACCCTATTCGGTCGACCGAATTTAGGCTGAGATTGTTTTCTTCAACCTTTTCCTTCTGCGCTTCATTTTCGAGTTCCGGCTTTCAACGAGCATCATGACAGAGAGCTTTCCATGTGATCTTTGAGCTCGTCCGATGCGACTTTGGTGCACCCGTCGATCTTCGGGAAGTTCGCGACGAACCCGAGCGCGACAATCAATGTCCTTTCGATTTTGCATTTTCTTCGATTTATCCAATCAAGGACATCGAACGCTAGTCGATATGGAACCTGAAAGATATTCTCAATGAAATCATTAGTTCCATGTTTGTTATCATCAAAATCGAGATTAAGGCTAAGGTTGAAAACCTAAAGCCAACACGAACGCCCTTCGGTGATTAGTTACCGCGTGCAACTAAGTCCCTCGGTTACAACGTCCCGACGTCGATTAGGGTATGGAAGAAGTGTCAAATCCTAATACCGATTCATATGTATTTCACCCGCCAAGATGTCGTCTCAAAAATGAAACGTCAAAAACATCTTCCTGACTTTCATATCTACTCTGGCAAGAGATTCCCAAGTGGACACTTACAGGGACACATAAGACATTATCTCCTCTCACTATGAGTAACTGATTCGATGTTGGTTGCTCACTTACCTCCATGAATGCTTCCCCATGCCCAGTAATACCCGGCACATGATGATGAGGGCCACGTAGGGATAGGACCAAGGCAATAGGTCGTCACTCATAAGATAACCATGACAACTTCAGGTCCAAGGACTGCTAGCACCTACTATCACCTGAGAAATATCCTATTGACACTCACGTAAGAATTTCATTTTGTGTTCCTCGATCATGCAGGTCCGTATAGGGCATGTACTAAGGGCATGTACCGTATAGTTCCGTATATTAGAAAATCACTCAATGTTCACCTTCGACATGACTCGGAGTTATTCTTTAATATAAAATAAAAAATATTATTTTATATTATTTAATATAAATTAAAGTAGTTTTTTATATTTTTAAAATAAAAAATATTATTTTAACCACGTCAGAGTGCCACATCATCGTCTTAACGGTATTGCTGACGGAGAGTTGACGGAAGAATATAATTAAGATAAATGTCAAAATTTAAAATATAATTTAATAATATTTTAAAATTGATCATAAATAAAATAAAATATTTAATTCAAAATATATTTAGGTAACTTTCCAAATAAATATGCAATATTTGAGTTGAAGCCAAAACCCAAAAGTGATTCCAGTAGCTGGACAGCCCTTGTAAGTTGTAACAAGGTCAATTCTATTCGGGTAATTTCGATAATAAATTATTCCAATTTGTCTTTATAGAACGGTGTTGTCACGGCCGTGGACAACGTGGGGCTACTTGCTGGGTGCCGCGTGGGTCTCGAGAGAAAGTATACTTTAGATAACGGAAAGGAATATTATACATGGGAGAATTGAAGAGGAAGACGTGGGGGAAAATCGTAGCCGTCGAGGGGGAGATCGTAAGGTCCATTTTGGCTCGGCCCCACGCACATGGACCGCGGCGCTGCTGTCGCCGGACACCCCAACCCCATGTCACCAGCTAATTCCACGCACGTGCGGCCATGGAGAACCAAACATATTTGCCGCTTGCATATATTTAATAAGTTGAATAATTATGCAGAAATTAAAAAATAGAACAAAATTGGGGGAACTTGCTGAATTTTCATATGTAATAAAATAATTTGATCTTTCTGCAAAAAGTAGATTTAAATATCTTAAATAATTTGATCTAATTTTTTATGAGTACTCAAATATTTGATAAAATTCTACCCGGATTAGTAAACTGTTAAATTAATAGAATAATAGGTAAATATATATATATATATATATATATATGTGTGTGTTATATAACCGAGTATTGGATATTGGATACTTAAGTATTCAAGTAGTCGAGAAAATAAGAGATCGAAATTATCATCCCTAGAAAATATGATCTTTGTTTATAGCCAATAGAATTAGTACTAGTAGGGATATGCATGGTTACCGAATAGACTCGGCATTGGTTGAAACATACTTAATTGGGTAGGTTTCAAGTAGATCCGAGTTAAATTTGAGTATGGTCCAGGATAAAATATAAGGAATCAATTAAAATCGATTCAAATTTTGGGTCCAACACATCAGATACATAGAATTAAAACTGGAATCGGTACTCGAAACTTCTACCTTGAAATATGTAAATGAACAAATTCCAACATTGTACCTAAAATATATATCTTAAAAACTGTAAATAAAAATATTCCAATAGGGTACCCGGAACTTCTAAATGAGCAGGTTCTAATATGGTACCCGGAACCTGTACTACACCACAGGTTCTAGGTATGGTCCGGATGCAAAATTTAGAAAATGATCCTCTACATGGTACAGGATACCGGAATCACTCACCCCTTAATTAGTGGCAGAACATGGATCAAAATTAAAGTGTAAAATTTTGGAATACATATGTAATTAGGTATTTAATATGTTGGTGGAATGGTCACACTAGAGGGGGATGAATAATGTATTACCTAAATCTTTTTGCCTAATTTCGATTTTAATTATTTCTTAGATTACTTAGACAAATTGTAATTTATCAACTAAATGCGGAAGCGAGTAAAGAAGATAATCAATGTGATATACAAAGAGAACAATGCTAACACAATTATTTATAGTGGTTCGGCCCCAATGCTTACTCCACTATCTAACCACCCCGCTTAGGATTTTCAAACTAAACTTTACTAGATTATTCTTATTTGATCTCTTACAACGAGGACTTTAACCCGAAGAGTCTCGCTTTCAACCCAAGACACTTCCATACCCGGAAGTCTCCGCCTTCTTATCGAGTGTACTCTTCCACCTCAACTTAAGGGACAACTCAACTAATCCTAGTAAACTAAGTTTACAATGGTGGATTTAAGCTTTAACACTAAGGCAACCACCCAATTTCAAGACCTAACAACATAGGTCTTTACAAGCTCAAATACAATGAAATAAATCACAAAAATGCACAAATAATGAAGCAAATAAATAAAACAACAAATATTTAGCTCCAAACACGAGTCCTGATTCCTCTTGATGCCTCAATGATGAATCGTTCAAAGCTTGAAGGCAAGATCAAGGATGTATCATGGAAACTAGGGTTATCAAAGGGATGGCTCAAGAAAAGCTTTGAGAATGATCAAGAATGACTCAATGGAAGCTTGGATTATAAAGGAAAGACTCACAAGGCTTGGTATTTATAAGCCATGAAGAGTTGGGATGAAACACCCAACTCAACGCCTAGAAAACTAGTCGTTTCCGCCGTCCGGTCGCAGGTTCGGTCGATCGTCGATCGACCGATCGAGCGACCGCAGGCATACTACCGCTTTTTGGAATACTTCGGTCGACCGTTCGATCGACTAACTTGGCTACTGCCAGTTTGGTCAGACCGAAATTGGGCAGACTGCTTGGTTTGGCTCGTTTCTGAGTTTCGTCTTCACTAAGTCTACTTATATTATTGGCCCAAGGGTTCCCCCTAGGTTTCGATCTCTATTTTGATGATAACAAATATGTATTTAATATATGTGTGTAGTTTTGAGTTCAGCACACGAACTTTGCTCGGAGAATCGCAAAAATCGTCAAGAAAGGCTCGGATGCAGATTAAGTAAATTCCTTGTAATATATCCATAGAATCTCATCCCAAGCTTATTTGTAAAGTTATCCAAGTCAAAACTTGGTAACAAAACCCATGAAAAAGCATGTAACAAAGCAAATGTAAAAATCATCCTCAGCCCAGGTTCGGTCGACCGGTCGATCGAGCGAACAAGGCAAAAAAATGGCAGTAGCCACTTCGGTCGAGCGAACAAGGCCAAAATCTGGCAGTGGTTAATTCGGTCGACCGATCGATTTATCGAACAACAAAGGAATTAAAACGTGATGAAATTGGTCGACCAACCGGTTGACCGAACATAGCGGCAGAAGGGCAGAACGCCAGCGGTTGCTTGGCAATCGATCGATCGATCGATCGACAAGCGATCGGTCGGCGTCCAACGGGCAAAAAAATGCCTGTTGAAAAGACGTTCCCTGGAGGGGTTATATATACCCCTCACCAACCTTCATTAAACACCTTTAACCATTGAGATAAGCTTCCAAAGTGTGATTTGTGCCTTCGAAGCTTGATTTGCTCGCGCTTGCTTCTCCAATCGATGACTTCTCTCAAGTGCTCATCTTCCCTCAACTCCGGCTTCGATTCGATCTCAACGTCTTGTGGAGTTGGAGGAATTGAAGGCTTGGAAAAGAGCTTTTTATTGTGGTTTACTCTTTAGCTTTTTTCATTATAATTTTACTTGTTACTTGAACTTAGTTTTCATTGATTAGCTTGCTATGTGTGCTAGTGTAAACACTTAGGGTTTTCTTTGTAGAATTGTGTTTTGCCTAGGTGAATAGTTTTGAGGAGTTCTCAAATGGTTGAGAACCGAGTCCTCGGTTGTATTCAAAGGGAAACACAAGGTCTATAAAGAATTTGGTTAGAAATCCTTGGTGTGGAGCCAAGGTAATGGAGTAGGTGGTTGGCCGAACCACTATAATTTATTGAGTTTGCATTGCCTTGTGTGATTGCTTATAATTGTGTTTCATACTTGTTAACGAACATTATTTAGTTGCACTTACTTTCGGTTGAAGTTGGAATTGAATTGAAAAAAATTGAAAGATTGTTAAAAGTCCCCCTATACTATTCAACCCCCCTTCTAGTGTGAGTATTCACTCAACATATATAACATTTACTAACTTTAACTTTAAAACATAAATGTTATATAAGGATTACCCCTCATTTGGATTCAATAAAAATATCTAAAAAATCAAAATCCTTAAGAATCAAAATCTAATTTTTGGGATCTAGTACAAATTTTTGAAAAATGAAAATTTTCTAATCTTCCAGGCCAAATAAGGGTATTACAAAGGCTTCTAAAAATATCTTAAAAATATCTCGTTATCTAAGTTTTACCTAAGGAACAATTACTGACACTTTTCGTGCTAAGAAAATATCTAGGTCATATAGCTCTCCAAGGAGCTCCCTAGGCTTAGAAGATTCCTGGGCCTAATCTAATTTTCCCGGTTTTTATGTTTTGGGGTTCGAATTTGGTTTTTGGATTTCTTTGCATCATCATGAGGATTTATAACATATTCTAGACACCCTAAACCTAAACTCTATCTTCCCGACGAAATCCGAGCGACGACAAGCGTCTTTGCCGATTTCTCCGATTTTTCCGATCGCGGACATCGTGCGCTAACCGACTTGGAACCTGAAAGTATTTATCAATGAAATATTAGTTTCATATTTGTTATAATCAAAACCGAGATTAAGACCAATGTAGAAAATTTTAGGCCAAAGTAATATTTAGTGAAGAAGCTATAGTTCAAATCTCACATTATAAATTATTTTATAAAAAAAATTAAACACTCACTTTTACGGTATAAATAAGTCATTTAAAAATAAAAAACAATTATACTAAATAGTTGTGATGCCCCAATTTCAAGGTCCCATTACTAGTCGGAAATACCACACGTACCCCGAAGTCTAATCAACAAATAACAATATGTCAATACTAATGAAATGCATAATTAAATAAATACCTGTTGGAGTTCAATGATATGCAAGTAAGTGACATGACTCAATTCAGATACATGAATGTACTCAGATGAATTACATGACGTAACAACTGTTTCAAAGATTAAACATGACTCAAATACCCTAAACTGTGACTGAGGGATTCTCCTAGCTAAGCTTGCGTCGCCAATCGCACCATAGATTCCACGTACGTACCTCAACCTAAACATGTAAACATAGGCAAGAGAGCGTGAGTATATAACTCAGTGAGCAACCATCAAACCCTCTTAAAATCATCAGTATAGTAATAGCAATAACATGTAAAAACAAGTCAATATCAATGACATAATTATACATAAACTCATCGGTCAACCACATGATATAGAAACACGTAATTATAATCATAAGTGCATGCAAAGTATGAAATATAGCCCCTCTAGTAGCAGCTTATACTGACTCGACACCCATACTAGCCGCTATTCTGCCCTCTAGTTATGGTCTGAACTACCTAGGACCGCACACTAGCCGATGTCACATCGTTCTCGTAGTTACCCTAGTCGTCGCTAGCCCCTACCGCGTAGCCCCTCTAGTCGATGCTAGCCACTATCACATCAACCTCGTAGCCCCTCTAATCGTCGCTAGCTGCTACTACATAGCCCCTTTAGCCAACGCTAGCCGCTATCATGCCACACTCATAGCCCCTTTAGTCGTCGCTAGTCATTGTCTCATGGCCCGTCGGTTACCCCTCTAACCGACGCTAGCCGCTGTCTCATGGCCCCTCTAACCGAGGCTAGCTGCCGTTAACTTTATTCTAAATTCCAATAGCATCTCCCTACAATTCTTCGAATACGCATATCATCTGGGCGCGTATCGGAGAACAAGGGAGATACAATAGCCAAATTTTATGAATGAATTAACAATTAAAAGAAAGAACTAAGTGCAATATAAATAACTATGTTCCTAAACTGTCCAATTAAGGACAATTCAAGGGTTATAGATCGTGTAAAAGATCATTCACTTTATTTACACGAACATACAACCTCCGAATGGATCTAAGGGTACGTTACAAATTTATGTGATCTGACTCGTCGATACGTACATAATACGTATCAATTCGTCGAAATCATCTTAAATCTAAGATTAAAATCCTAATTATACAACCATTACTAGAATATACCACACCAGCCACGGGAATCACCGACAGCCGCCTCGGCCGTTAGAATAATTCACGGCTTTGCGACGGCCGTAGCGGCCATGGCTGATGTAACCAAATCAGCTGCGGCTCGCATACGGCCGCCTAGGGCCGTCGCTCATAGTTGATGACACGCACGGGGCGCGAAATAAGATAAGTTATTAGCCACGGCTTAGCAGGGACACAAGAGCCGTTGGTGATATGAATAAGTCATTAGCCACGGCTAGAAGCGACCGTCGCTTATTAATTAATGGCGCGAACGCAACACAAAAATTAAAACACTCTTCACCGACGACTGAGAGAACCGTCGGTGATAATAAAATTACGAATCCACGATTTTCCAACGGTTGGTGAGCTGTCGGTGAAAATCCTTTTTATTTGCGTTCGCGCATGACCCATCCTCTTTCTTCCTCTTCTTCCTCTTCTTCCTCTTTCTTCTTTGCTCCAGCCGTTGTCGCTTGTTACCGCCGCCACTGACTTCGTGCGTCGTTGAGTTCGCCGCCAAGCCACCATCGACGGAGATGCCGCCCTCGCCCTCGCCGATCGAGCCCCAATCGATCTCCACGCGCCACGTACCAATCGGCCCCAATCTTCCTCGCCGCCTTCTCCCTCGCCATCGTCCAGGTGAGCGCTTCCTCCCCTCTCCGATTGGCGCCGGTCGAAACCCTAGGGTTTCAATCAACGTTGGAAGTATTTTTGTTATATAGATTAATTAAATTTAATTAATTATGGTTAATATTAGATTAATTAGGGTTAATTAGTTAGATTAGATTTAATTTAATTAGGGTTAATTAATTAGATTAGTTTTGTTAAAATCGTTCACTTTGGACTCGTGCATGTCGGAATCGTCCACTTAATTTGGACTCGCGCCGGAATCATCCACTTTGGACTCGCGCAGAATCGTCCAGTTTGAACTCACGCGGAATCGTCCACTTTGAACTCGTGCGGAATCGTCCACTTTGGACTCGTGCCAAAATCATCCACTTTGGGTTCGCGCCGAATCGTCCACTTTGGACTCACGCAGAATCGTACACTTTGGACTCGCGCCAAAATCATCCACTTTGGACTCACGCAGAATCGTCCACTTTGGACTCGCACTGGCATCTACAAATTTAGAAAATAATCAAGACGAGTTGATACGTTTCATGTACGCATCGACGAGTCAAGTTTTAATTTTGCAGAACGTTAGATCCGTTGGGGGGTTGTATGTTCGTGTAAACGAAGAAAATGATCTTTTATACGACGTACAACCCTTGAATTGTCCCTAATTGGATAATTTGGGAACATAGTTATTTATATTGCACTTAGTTTATTTCTTTTAGTCATTATTCATTTTTAAATTTTGGCTTGTATCTCCCTTGTTCTCCGATACGCGCCCAGATGATATGCATATTCGGAGAACTGTAAGGAGATGCTGTCGAAATTTAGAATGAAGTTAATGACTAAAAGAAATTCTAAGTGCAATATAAATAACATGAATCCCGAATGGAATAGGACCATCATACCTAAAGATATTGTCAACTTTTTGACAGAACATGTCGGGCGATCGAAGTTGGATGTACCGACAAATTCATCGTGGAGCTATAACGGATGAATTTTGAGTAGGCGTAACTTACTTCTTAAATTTCGCCTACTCGAATAAAAAATTCCTTAGTGGTGGTAAAATCTGATGTCCATGTTGGAAATATTCGAACATAAAATTTTTGGAACGGGGAACTGTCACAATGCATCTGTATACAAAAGGATTCACACCAAGATATTTTCAATGGAATTGTCACGGGGAGTCATGTCAAGTCGGGACATCGAGCAATCCTATTGTCCAAACTCATGGTGAATCTTCTTCTACAGGTGTTTCTTCTTCCAACCACATAATCCTTATAAAATAATGATTCTGGATAGTTTTGGAGGATAATTCAATTTAAATGATAATATTGAGTCAGTTATTGAGACGGTAGTGCCACCAGATTCTACGGCAGTTGAAGTCATTGAAGAACAACCTGCGATACAGATTGAATTACCGAATAAGGAGGGTGCAGAATTTTACGAGATATATGTTGAAAGTTGACGATGAACCTTTGTATGAGAATTGTCCTAATTATACAAGATTTTCGGCAATGACGCAACTCTTGAACATCAAGTCCGATTGTAATATCAGTGGGGTTACGTTTGATCGGATTGCAGGCTTTATCAATGGTATGGTACCTCCAAATAACAAGTTTGAGTCAACTTTTTATAAGACAAAAAAGTTGATGAGGAAATTAGGGCTTGGGTACGAAAAGATACACGCGTGCCCAAATAACTACATTTTATATTATAAAGAAAATACACAATTAGAGCCATGCCCGGTATGTGAACATCCTCGTTACAAGGAAAAGAAATCGGCCCGACAAAAAAATATCTTCTTTAAGGTGCTTTGGTATTTTCCACTGACACCGAGGCTTCAAAAGTTATTCATGTCGCAAAAGACTGCCCCCTATATGAGTTGACATGCAAGAAGTCGTGATGATACTGTAATAACTCATCCATCCGACAGTGAAGCATGGAAACATTTAGATATGTGTTATCCTTTATTTGCTAGGGAGACTAGAAATATCATGTTGGGATTGTGCACAGATGGTTTTAATCCGTTTGGTAATTCGACAACTCTGTATTCAGTATGGCCAATGCTGTTAACAGTATATAGTTTGCCACCCTCAATGTGTATGAAGGATGAATTTATCTATCTTTCAATGATTATTTCGGGTCCTAGGGGTCCTCACAAAGAAATTGATGTGTTTCTCTGACCTCTAATTGATGAATTGAAAACATTTAGGGTTGAGGGAGCTGTCACTTATGATTGTCACCGGAAGCAAAACTTCACTTTACGAACTGCTATATTGTGGACAATCAATGATTTCCCGGCCTATGATATGTTGTCTGGTTGGAGCACGCATGGGCGACTCTCTTGCCCATATTACATGAAACACTCAAAATCCTTCAGTCTCGAGAACGGTCGAAAAATTTCCTTCTTTGATTGTCATCGCCAGTTCCTACCGTCTAACCATCAGTATCGAAGGAATCGTGACAAATTTACCAAGGGTAGAGTCGAAAGAGATGAGCCACCACCGATGTTGTCTGCTGAACAGATGCACGTGTTCAATTGCTTCCAGAGATTACTTTTTGTCAAAATGTAAGAATTTCAGGCTTTGGTCAAACACATAACTGGGTGAAAAAAAGTATCTTTTGGGAATTGTCGTATTAGAGTTCATTACCGATTCGACATAATTTGGACGTCATGCACATTGAAAAAAATGTGTTTAATAATATTTTTAACACTGTGATGGATATTTCCGAGAAAACTAAAGATAATGTGAAGGCCCGACATGATGTGAAAATACTTTGTAAGAGGCCTGAGTTAGAGTTGCAAGAGGTCAACAGACGACTTCATAAGCTAAAGGCGTCGTTTGTGTTAAATAAACAATAGATGAAAGATGTGTATCAATGGATCAAAGAACTCAGATTATCCGATGGATATGCCTCAAACTTATCTCGATGTGTAAACGTCGATGAATGCAAAATATCGGGGATGAAGAGCCACGATTTACATGTATTCATGCAGAGATTGCTTTCGATCGCGTATTCAAGAATGGACTAAAACCCTTCAAGACCACACACACTGCTCAACGCCGCACAGGCTGGTTTTGAGTTGGAAAATTACATCCTCATAATCAACCCTGTGACAAGTGGTATCAGAGCAAGGTTCCCTTCAAACGGCAACCAGGTTCGCAGAGGTTCATACCAGGTTCGTGCATTTCCTGTGACAGTCGGCGCTGTCACCGCACCACACTGCAAATGACTCGCCTACAGCCCGGCTTGTACACTCTGCTCAAGACTCTCTCGCTCACCACAAGAGATTACAAATTGTACTCAACTCACACACACACTTACACTCTCAAGACCAGCCAACCAACACAGCCAACCCTTGCACATACAACCCACAGCCCTTATAAAGGGTGAATCTCGAGTAGACCAAGCATCCCGCGTGCGCAATGGCGTGGGGCAGTGCGCAAGACCCTTCTTTATCTAACTTTCTTGTGTGCAGGAAGTTTGGGACTGCAGACGCTGGTGCGGAACCATACAAGTCCGTGTGCTTGGTGGCACGGACTCGGCATTGCGTGGTTGGCAGGCGGCCACCACAGTGATCGCAGTGAAGACGATCACAGCGGGCGACATAGTCAAGAAGTGACAGCACGGGGTTGCCACAATGCGGACTGCAAGATGTGCGGACGGCTACTTGATGCGGACTGTTGCTCGGCGCAAAAACTTGGACGGGGCTACTGCAAGGTGCAGAAGAAGGTGATGTGGAAAGCAGAATGCTTGAACAATCTGCTGAAGGCCTCTGCCCCAAACTGAGATTTTGTTGATGCCAAAGTATAAAATGTGTTCTTTGTTGCTGTGACTTGAACGGAGTTGCGCGGCGTGCAGCGCGCAACAAGCCAAGTGTTTGGCAAACGCTTGGGAAGACTTGGAGTACTTCAACTTGTGCATTTGAAGGAGTTGAAGAAGAAGACACAACCTGGGTTTGGTTGAGCAGTAGATAAGCATTTTGGACAGTGTATGTTTTGTAAATCTATCCCTGTAAAATGTATACTGCTATGTCTTTGTTTTGGCTATTGTTTAGTCATTTGAACTCAAGTCTAAACTCTATGTTGAGAGTTAAAAATCTGTGTTTTGCCTAAGGGCACTGTATTGGTCAACTCTTGTGTGTTCTATAAGCAAGGGGAATCGAGTGAGGAGCATATGTGCTATGTAAAAGCACTTAGATGTATACTTGAGCAGTCGGGTGAGGAGCGTATGCTGTGTGTGTGCAAGGCGTATACTTGACTGTGCGGCTGCAACATTCAAGCCAAAGATCGGTGAAAATCAATTCTTGTGAAGATGAAGACAAGAGCAAGTTGGGTGTGGAGCACAAGCGCAGGGAAGCGTGGGGTGCATACTCAACCTTGTGGCCTTGAAAGCAAGCCGTGTGACCAAACCTCTTCAAGCGGGGAGCACAAGTGTCGGAGCACGAGGTGCATGTTTGAAGATGGCAAAGTGAAGAAACACAACACCTTTGAAACTAGTTGGAAGGGGACTGTTTGAAGACAACTCCAGCAGTGCCTTAACACTGTTCCGACGAGGACGCCGGTTTCAACAGGTGGGGGTGGTTTGTTAGACCCCTAAAGTCCGGGCATGGCATGAGTGTCGCTCACGGCGCATTTACAAAAGTACTTACAAGAATGGACTAAAACCCTTCAAGATCCCAAGCAAATGCGATGTAGGTCTGATCCGGCCTTATAGCCCAAGACCGGCCCGAGCCCGAAGCAACGACCCTGTGCTGGGCTGGGTCGCCCCTCTGGGAATTCGGGTCATGCCAGACACGTCCTAACTGGCAACGGGCCTGACCAAGCTCGGGACTGGGCTGATTCGAGCACGGCCCATTGGAGGCACAAAGATGTTAGCTAGTCAAATAGAGGTAAAATGGTAAATATATCATTTTACCCCCCAACAATAATTGATCGGTTACAACAAAATCAATTCGACTCATAATAATATTATTTATACTCTAAATCACCATTTAATTTAATAAAATATATTTTATATTATTTAATTATTTATCAAAAATAAATTAATAATTTTTAATTATTATATAATATTGAAAATATATTTAATTCTAGCCCAAACTATGATCCTTTTTACAAATCTAGCCCGATCTTTAATTTGTATCAACTACATCCCAAACTATCAAATTGATATCGATTTTAGCCCAACGTCAGATACCCGTCAATGCAACCGTTAGGTGCTAAGTGACATCTGACTCAGTAAATTAAAAAATATTTTTTTATTATCACTTGTGCCACGTCAGTATGTAATAAAAAATATTATAATATTATATAAATAGGAAAAATAATGTATCTATCCCAAACTTTGACCCTTATAACAAATCTATTCAAACCTTTAATTTTCTCCCTAATCTATCCCGAATTTTGGGATTGATAATAATTATCTCATTTGAAATTGAACTTAAAATTTAGATTACATTACAATTATAATCAATCCAAAAGTCTGAATTACATTTCTCCATATTTTTTTATTAAATTCGACTATTACATTAGGAAAAATTAAAACTTGAAATAGAACTCATATTTTTTCATATATTCTTATTATTTATTAAATGTTTAAAATTTTAAAAATAATTTTAAAATTATCTATTGAAATTGTATTTTTTTAAAAAAAAATAATTCAAATTTTAATTTTTCTTATTAATTTTTATTAAATTCAAAACTTCTAATCAAATCAGGACATTTTTACTTATATCATTATTTGTTAAATATTTAATATTATAATTATAATTTATTTAGTGTCTAATAAAATTTAGCATTTTAAATTTGATCTTTTTAATTTTGTGTTGATTTTTTATTCATTTCCATTATAGAATTTTAGAAAAAAAAAATTAAAAATTTCAACCAAATCAATATATTTTATTGATAATATTATTATATATCATACATTTAACATTATTTATATTATATTTAATTTGGTTTAGTATTTAATGTTCTTCATAATTTAACATTATTATATTATAATTTTTGTATTTTTTAAAAAATACAAAATATGAAATGAAATTTATATATAGCGACTATAAATTAATTTTGGTGAAATTAGACGTGAGGTTCTTCGAGGTGTTAGAAGGTTTTTCGTGTAACTTTTTTAAAGAAAAAAGAATTTAGTGAAATCGCATACAAAATTAACGGATAAAGTGGGAGGTTTGATGTATTTAAAAAAATTATTTGTATTCTAGAATTATAATTATTGTCAATCTCAAAGTTTGAGATAGATTAGGGAGAAAGATTAAAGATTGTGATAGATTTATTACAAGGACCAAAGTTTGGGATAGATACATTAAACTTTCCTATTTATATAATATAATATTATTTTTTATTACATGCTGATGTGCGTGAGATAAGTAATAATAAAAAATATTTTTTAATTTGCTGAGTCGGATGCCACGTTAGCACCTAACGATTGCTTTGACGGTCATCTAACGTTGAGCTAGAATTAACATCAATCTGATAGTTCAGAATATAAATTATATAATTGATACAAATTAAAAATCTGACTAGATTTGTGAAAATAGTCATAGTTTGGGCTAGATACATTAGTTAACTCTTTTATAAATCTATCAAACGACATCAGATCTAAAATCTGACACTACTATCGTGTTCAATGCGTGAAAACCTACAACTTTGATATTTATCTTGTCTCCATCCGATAACTCCAAGTCGTCAAAATTAATTATTTTACAATACTTAAATTATTGCATTTACAGTCCGCAATCTTATATTGTGGGCTTTTTGTGCTACAATTTCTTTTACAGTCTGCAAATAATATTAGAAATATAAGTTGCAATTAGTAAATGATGCAAAATAATTTTGCACCCAACCAAATAAATTTATTGTCTAAATATTGTAATTAGAGTTTGAGCATTTACACTTGCGGACAACCAAACGTCTGAATTAGAAGAAAATATAATTAAAATAATATAAAATTGATATAATATACAATATCTAATGTACACAGGATTTAAAAAAATCTTATTCAAAATTTTCTCATTTATTATCCTATCCTATCTCATCCTATCCAATCATTTTCAGTAAAACAAATAATTCACTTGAGTGATTGATCATCACTTAAACTGTATATTGTATGTCTAGTATTTAATGAGTAATGTTAATTACTCATAATTTTTTACTAATAAAAAATTGAAAAAAAAATCATTTGCCTACTTGAAATTCTATGCAGTAACTATCAAAATTAAACTATATAAATACTCCTTTAATAATTTCAAAATTGAGACAATATACAAGTCCAATAATATGAATAAAATTGAAAGAGAGAGAATGAGCAGTATAGGCCGTCGTAGTTATGAATTGGGGACCGTACTATATTCTCTCCAGTTTAACTAGCTAGCACTTGACATGCTTCATCACGGTGGTGTCGTCTTCCTCTTTTTACTGTTTTAGCTTGACGGCAGCTTTCTCGATCCATTCACTTGCAGATTCTACCTCAGTAGGAGACATAGTGGGCAAATTAGGTCCCAATCTGTTGTTGTCAAGCGAATTCTCCTCCTGTTGTTAGATTCCAACATCCAGCATTTACTGTCTGGACCACATTCTCCTTCTATGAAACTTTCATAAAAGAGCTAGGAAAGAGATCCTACATTCCTACACATTTTTTTTAAAAGTGAATTTATAATGCAGCTATTATAAAGCGTAAACGCAGTAATATACGCATAAAATATATTATAAAACGTACAAAAATATGAAAAAAACGTACAAAATACTATAACTAGAGATTGAACTCAAGATCTAAACACCATACCTAGATGTTACTACCACTTGAGCACAAGTGGATTCACTTTAAATATCAATCTAGATGTATACTTTAACTATTGGTCTATATGTAGTACTTAGCTATATGCTTCCTTGATTAATATTCTCATCCTACATTCTCTCTCTTGGGGTGAGTGAGCATGGACCGATTAACCGGTCATTTAATAATTTTTTACTAGTTCAATAACATCGGTTTTTTCAAAATCATTAATCATAAATCAATCTATTAGCTTTGGTTAGTCAGTACTTCGATTTTAATTTTTACGATTCGATTAATCAATAAAAGTTTTTAACATATAAAAAATAATAAATTTATAAAAATTACAAAGTTCATTTCGATTGTTGAATGTACTTCAAAATAAAAAATACAAATCAAATATAATACTCATAAACAAAAAATCAAAAGAAGGATAACATATATCCTCATAAATAATTACAAGAATTAGATATGTTCAATATGAAATTATCAATAATGTGCCAATTATACACACAACAATGAATATATGATTAAAACTGTAAGACCCGAAAAATTTCCTAATATAGAATTCTATTTTTGGTGCAGCGCACCGGATCAGAGGTTAGCCGGGTCGTGCCGTGGGATTCGCCTCGAGTAGAAGGTATAACTCGACCCATGGAAATATGAAGTTAAATTGGTTCAGTGGTTATTTCCTTTCTTGCTTATGATGTCTTATTAAGTCGAGTTCGACTCATGAGTGCGGATAGGATCGGAGTCCGAATCGGATTCAGATCGAACCGGGTAAAAGTCAAGTTAAGTCGGGGGCAAATGGGTCATTGGATGAGGTGAATAAAACCCCTCACTCAAGCCACCCGTGAGGCTCAAAGAGGGAGCCGCACGCAACCCATGCATCAAGAGGGGGGAAGGGAGAGAGGAGGAGGAGATCTTGTCGGCGTCGAGTTCGCGATGACGCGCGAGGAGATCGGAATCTCGTTTCTTCAAAATTTCTTTGCGCTTCAATTCAAGGTGAGTGGTTAGATAGAAGTTGAGGGGAGGCGGGTGGCTGGCCCTATAGATTTGGAAATCGGGATTCTTCTTCGCGAGTTTTGTCGATCGAGTTATTTTCTCTATGTTAGATTCTTAGATCATTATATATGCTGTGATTTCATGGTTTTATACGTGTCGATTCTTGTTTTAAGGGGCTGACCAAGTCGAGGAAAAAAGGGAAAGGTCATGCCAAAATTTTCCCCAATTTCCTAGTTCGTCTTGCAACTTGTGTATCGACTTGTACTCGCTTTGTTTTTTGCTTTTGGATTGACACTCGAGTGGACGTCGCAGCCGTGTCCACCACCCCTAAGGGGTTCGACCGAGCAAGGACATTATCCTACTCGAGTTGGCCGAGCAGTAGAAAGGGGAAAAAGAGTTGGGCTATTTTTATTGGTTTGTTGGATCTCCTACTGTATCGCCTTAACCTGCACCTTCATGGTTAAATGTTAGATGTAAATTTAAGTTTATATTTACTGATTCTACTGATAAGAATGCATAAATTCCAGCCTCTTTCCACATGAGTGGTTCGACCGAGCAAGGGTTACCTTGCTCAAGCTGCGGCCGATCAAGGGAAAGGGGGAGGAAACGAATGATTTTGTGTAGTTGTTCATAATCCTCCATTTAACGTGTATTTATGTTCATGCTAATGTAAATCCATATTCAGGTTATGAATTGTTGGGTTAGATCTATATTATCATTTTGGAAATGTTCTTGCCAATACTTATATGGTATATGTAGTCAAGAAAGATTTCATTAAATTGCTCATATTATGTTTGATTGTTGCCATGCTAGTGTATGTTCCATATTGATTTAAAACATCTACATTACTTACTTTCCAATTCGGTTCTTCATGATGTTATCATCCATAATTAAATTGATAAGTGATGTGAAAATAGTAGGTTGAGTGCCTACCCAGTCGGCGAGTTCGCTCGCTCTAGGAAGAACGGTTAGATGACTTATGGTATCATTTAACTTAGATACATGACACATACAGTAGGCGTTCCAAATAAGAAAACAAGAAGACCCTAAGGTAGGGGTCGGACATGGGCAATGCTCGGAATGCAAAACACAACATTATGGCACAGCCGGTTTGGGTTGTGGTTGATGGTCTACTGAGAAGTTTCACTAGCCGGATGGCAAGCACACGACTCAGCGGTTCATAGGGTCTTGAGATTGCACTAGCAGGCCTGCTAGGTGTTAGACCCGGGTGGCGAAGGGTCTTGAGATTTTGTCAGTAGACCACGCTGACGGTAGACCCTAGTGGGTTGGGACTAGTTATCCCTAACCCGGAGGATCACTGAAACTAGTGGTCATCCTAGTTGACGAATTCGAAGTGTAAAATTCTCTAAATAAAGAGCCCAAAGGGGCTGATTGGAGTAGGCCGACCGGCCGAGTCAAGTAGAGGAAGGATTGTACCTTCCATATATATTGTAGGTCTTTATTGGTCAAATTTGCATCGTGGATATGGGCCCCGAGAGGCCGGTTCATCCACTCATCCATTTTGGCACACTGATTATGTTACAAATCGCTTGATGGGATAACTGACTCATTAACTTCATAGACCAACCTATTGGCTTAATTAAAATGCTCAAGCTGAAGTTGATGGTTGCACACCCATCAAGCCTTATAAGTCAAGGCCACATCCAACATACTCCCGGTGTGGGACTAAATCGGGGTATTACAATCTCCCCCACTTATGTCTTAACATCCTCGTCAAGACCCAACTCGAGTCTAACACATAGCCCAGAATCACACCAAAGTCGGCAGCATGTGAGGCCTAGTCTAGTAGTGGCTCCACCCCATCACCTGGGCAGCCCTTTCTCACATAGGCTCCCTCACCATGCCTAGGACTAGGTCTTGCTCTGATATCATTTGTTACAACCCGCTTGATGGGATAACTGACCCATCAACTTCATAGACCAATCTATTGGCTTAATTAAAATGCTCAAGTTGAAGTTGATGGTTACACACCCATCAAGCCTTATAAGTCAACACCACATCCAACATACTCCCGGTGTGGGACTAAACTGGGGTATTACAGATTATTTATGGAATGTGATTTGATAACTTCCTTATATAGTGATTGCCGAGGTTTTAAGTGGAGGTTCGAAAGAACCGCTCACTGAGCTCCTCGTGAACTCATAGTTTTCCTTTCTTGTTGTTTTGCAGAGCCCGACCAGTGAGATACGGCTTGGTGGCATGGTGCGCAGCAGAGTAGGTGTGGACGCATATCTCATAGCTAGCAGGATTCAATTGTAGTCATGTTTGTTAGTGTCTGATGTATGCACTAGGTTTCTTCTGTTAAAACTTGAATGTTTATTTGGAAAAAAACTTTTGGTTGTTTTATTTGAAACTTATGGTGTTTTAAAAACTTGGTGTTATCAAACTGGTTTGAACTTTTGATAAAAGATATTATCGTTGGTTTTGGTCGATACTTGATGTGTCCTGTTTATGTGTTCTTTTGAGAATTGTTAGTCAGTGCATATTGTAGGCTTCGGGGTACTGACTCGTACCCTGGCCGGTCACGCGTACCCTGAGTAGGAGCGTGACAGAAACAAGAAGACAACTTAAATATTTGTTTAGTAGAAATATGTACTATAATATTTTAGAGAGTTGTGTATCATAAAATTTATTCATATTTAAATAAAAAATATATAATTGGTCAAATTTTGGAGGATGAAATATAATTTAAATATGCTTCAATGCATTTTTTAATATAAATTTTAGAGAAACAAATATAAAAAAAAAATTAGGGATGTAAAAATTAAAATTATATATATATATATACACTGATTAATTGTGGACTAACGATTAACCGATACTAAAAAATCAAAACCGAAATCAAAAACAAAAATATAAAAATTAAAAATCGAAAATGCCGGTTTCGAATAGTTTTTTTTATTAACTAAATGTTCCAAATTTTTTGTCACCCCTATAATTAACTACAATAGTACCTATGCTTCCCTGCTGTTAAATATTAATATCGTGAGCTGATGTAATTTTAAACCCAAACTAATGATCATGAACTAAACAATGTCATAAATTTGGATCACATTTTAATTGAATGCAACACTACAAGAATGTAGGGAAAAATTGGCATCATTATGAATGAAAAAACTGACGCGGATAGACACCCAAATTAATTATAATTTGGGCGTGTATTTTTAAATCCAACCGAATAAGCAGCAGATGTAAATGCTGAGAAAATTAGGGGTGTGCATGAGTACCAGATAGATTCGAAATCGATTGAAATTGATCCTATTAAGTAGATTTCGGATAAACTCAAATTAAATTCGGATAGGGTCCATGACAAAAATTTAAGAACCGGTTAAAACTGATTCCGGATCCAACACATCGGGTACCCAGAATCAAAATCGGAATCGGTACCCGAAACTTGCACTCTGGAACCTATACATTTGTAGGTACCAGAACAGGTTCCAACATGGTACCCTGTTGGAACCTGTTCATTTACAAGTTCCAGAACAAATTTTAATAGGATACTCGGAACTTGTACTTTGAAATCTGTATATGAACTGATTCCAATAAAATATTCGGAACCGGAATCGAAACTTGTGATTCCAGATAGGGTCCGATTCCAAGTTCCAACAGGGTAGAGTCCAATTCTAAAACTTAGAAACCGACCTACGCCACGACAAAATCAAGATACCGTCACTTGTGACACAGATGCCAGTATGTTTTAATTAAAATCAAGATAAATAGTGTAAATTAAAAAAACCCACATCGTCACATAAATTTTGCATTGATTAAAAAAAATTAACGTTAAGATGGATATACTAATCCAAATTGATGAGTTAATTAACGAAGGATTTAATTTGATGAATTATTTAAACTAATTGATGATGTTTAAAAATAATTAAAGAAGGATTTTGGCACCGATTTCCAATGATATTATGTATCGGAAAATTGGCGCTTGTTGTGGTGCCGATTATTTTTGCCAATCTGATTGAGGCATCGGTTTTCAATCGGCGCCTCAGTGAGGCACTGCATCTTATTCGTCAGTTTCATTTCAATATTTTGTTCACGTGTTCTTGAATTTAATCGGCACAGTGTAATTAAAAAAATCAAACGCCAAAAATTGGTTAATTATTCCAAGTATATAAGATTTGATCAATTCGCACATTATCATTGCATATTGGTTATATAGTACTTTGATTATTTATTTAAATAATAATAATAATTTTGGAACTAAGTTTGGAGTGGCGCCTTAGAGCGTGTTTGTTTGAGTAATTTAGAGATCAATATTGTTAGTCAAATTGATTGAGTTAGCTAGTTGGTTTCATCACTTTCAAAATTAATAAAAATAACTCGAACTTTGACGTTTTTAACAAATATGACTCATTCTTTTATTTGAAACAAATACGTATTCTAACATTTGAAATTATAACAATTATAGACTCCCGTTATATTTCTGTTTATTTACCCATTATGTGCTGACGTGGAACGCCACGTTAGCACAAGAAAATTATTTTTTAAATCTGGGATGCCACGTCATCATTAATCCTACGTGGTAATTTTTTAAAAAAAATTAGAAAAATTAACAAAAATGACCCGAACTTTGACTTTTTTAACAAATATGACACATTCTTTTATTTGAAACAAATATGTATTCCAACTTTTGAAATTATAATAATTATAGACTCCCGTTAAATCTCTATTTATTTATCCGTTATGTGCTAACGTAGAACGCCACGACAACACATAAAAATTATTTTTTAAAATTCAGAATATCACGTCATCATTAATCTTACGTGGTAGAATTTAAAAAAAAATTAAAAAACTAAAACTAATCCATGTCACCAGCACAACTTAAAAACTTCAAACCTAATATTCGACCAAATTAAAAAACTAAAACTTGCCGCCCACTCGACTCGACACCCTCAACAAATCCCTCGACGAAGGTGTTCCTATCACTGACGCCTCACGTCGTCTGCCATTGCACAAGCGTCTCACCTCGACTGGTCTCGCCTCACGTCGCCTATTATCGTCGGTACCTCACCCTGAAGGTTTTTTTTTTTTCTTATTTCGTGTTTGGTCTCGTCGGCGTCTCACCCCAAAGGTAATCTTTCATCTAACCTTTTTTGCAGGCCCAAGATACCTATTTTTTTTGTCACCGAAGCTTGTTGCCTGAACCCTAAACCTAGATATCAATCTAACTGCATACCATTGTTTGTAGATCAAATCGACAGCGGATAATTATTTTACCTATACAACAAGATACATCATCAGCTTCCTCTTCGGTATATTTTATCTTGAATGCATTTTTATATCAATTTTTTGATATTAGTTTGTTTAATTAAATATCAGTATCAGTATACTGATATGTATACTGATATTAGCGACGACAATAAATATATATGACGATAATAAGTGATGTGAGATGAGACCAGTCGAGGTGATGCGCTGGCGACAATAGCAGGCGACGTAAGGCACCGATGACAGGAACACCTTCGTCAAAGGATTAGTTGAGGGATTTGTCGAGGGTGTCGAGTCGAGTGGGCGGTAGGTTTTAGTTTTTGAATTTGGTCGGATATTAGGTTTGAAGTTTTTAAGTTGTGGTGGTGGCGTGAATTAGTTTTAGTTTTTTAAAAAATTCTGTCACGTAGGATTAATGATGACATGACATCCTGAATTTTAAAAAATAATTTTTATGTGCTGTCGTAGCGTTCTACGTCAGCACATAACGGGTAAATAAATAGATATTTAACATGAGTATATAATTGTTATAATTTTAAAAGTTGTAATACATATTTGTTTCAAATAAAAGAATGAGTCATATTTGTTAAAAACGTCAAAGTTCGGGCCATTTTTGTTATTTTTTTAATTTTTTAAAAAAATTTGCCACGTAGGATTAATGATGACGTGACATCCCGAATTTAAAAAATAATTTTCTTGTGTTAACGTGGCGTTCCACGTCAGCACATAAAGGGTAAATAAACAGAAATATAACGGGGGTCTATAATTATTATAATTTCAAAAGTTGGAATACATATTTATTTCAAATAAAATAATGAGCCATATTTATTAAAAACGTCAAAGTTCGGGCTATTTTCATTAATTTTTCCTATAAAATAATTAGAAATTTTAAGTTAAGATATAAATGATTGATTCTAATGAAACTAGCAAGTCCTTGTCCTATTCCCAGAACACTTGAAGACACCCTTGTAATTAAGGAAAAAAACAGAAAACCTAAGTTAGGATTTAATTGGGTTATCATTCTTACCAAGTCAGTTAATTTTAAACCTAACTCAATTCGTACCGGCAGCTGATCGATTCCTAATCAAAACTAGCAAGCCCTATCCTTCCAAAACTCTGTAGGGACACTATGAAATTCCCTCACACACATACATGTTCCTAATCTTGCTGCCTTCATTATCCTACACATTTTTCATTCCCATACACACATCTCCTCTCTCCAGTCTCTTCATTGTTCTCGAAACACAACTCTCATGGAAATCAAAACCCACTCATGACCTAATAATCATCGAATCCCTCTCTATATATTTCATCCAAACACTCATCTCTCTCTCTCTTTACACATAATTAAAACTCCTTGAAGCTCTTTCAATTTTACTCTGACCTAATTCCACTGCCAGCTTCATTACTGAGCTCAGATGGCAACCATCTCACCTGATCTCTCCCTGCACATAAGTCCCCCGTCCATAGCGAAGACCGGGATTTTCTCTGGACAACCAGCGACCACCTTCTGCAGCAACAAGAACGACAACATGTTCTTGCACCATGATGGGATGCTGAGCCTCCGGAGTCACATCAGTCACCAGCACCACGACCTACGCCACGAGCACCAAGTTCATCATCCTCAGTTGTATGGATTAAAGCGGAAGAGTTCGAGCTCAGCGGCTCATGGAGGGAAGAGGAGCGCTAGGGCCCCGAGGATGAGGTGGACGACGACTCTCCATGCCCATTTCGTCCACGCGGTGGAGCTGCTCGGCGGCCATGAGAGTAAGCTCGGTTTTCTTCCCTTGCTGTAGTTGATGACAGTACGTAGTAGTTTTGAATCTTGTAATGGTTGTGATGCTTAATGCATTTTGGCAAAGCAGGAGCAACGCCGAAGTCAGTTTTGGAGCTGATGGACGTGAAGGATCTCACATTAGCTCATGTAAAGAGCCATCTACAGGTATAATTGAATTCAATTGCGTGTTTATTGATTAAAATAAGTGAATTGAAAAAGAAGATATATGAATACTAATTGCATACAGTATACTATAAATATATATTTGGAATCTACTACACTTATAAACTTTTCTTTTAAGCGAAATATAGGGCAATATACATTTCTAGTGTTATAGATGAAGATTCAACTTAGACTTGTAAGCTGGTCATATCAACACTACAATTAATAGTAGTTAATTAATTAATTATTCATTCACGCCGTCTATATACTTAGCTTTATACATTTCTCCTCTCATTTTATTCTATATGAATGTAACACCAAGTAATAAAAAACCCTAACCTATGATTAGTCCAATATGAGTTGGGTTTGGTCCAAATCTACTCAATCTGAAATTTTTGAATTGGAGATTTTAGTACCCGAATATAAAGACAATTTTTCAGTCATGTTTGGATTGTATGGAACAAGATTCATGTTTTGAATTGGGTCAGAGATATTTTTGTAACACTCTTATGGAATCAGATTCACATTTGATTTGAGTAAGATAATCATTTTTTTTCCAAAAAAATTGTCTGAAAGTTACATGAAAACAATAAAACTCAGTTCAATTTGATTTAGCTCAAATGGGCAGGGGTTTTCGCCAACTTATATTGATTAAAATAATTGATTAATTTGTCAAACATGTTTTAATTTGTATGCATACAGAAGTGCAGAACTAGCTAATAATAGGCTTAGGGTTTTATGTTGGAATAATCAGTGGTCTCACTACATACATTCATCATTATATATAATATATAACATTGTCCATTATTACTAACCTTCTTGTACTCCATGCTTGTTTCCTGCAGATGTATAGAACAGTGAAGAGCACTGATAGAGGGGGAGCAGGTACTTATATAATTGGAAATAATTATTTCCTTGTATCAAGCTTCCTATAGAATACATGTCGTCTTTGGCGTTTGTTTTATCAGGGAGCGGAAGATACCATGCATCACCAAGACAAGCATATCTCACTAATATATGCATGCATATAAAGATAAATTACAACCTGTCTTTTGATGACTTTGTTGGTCAATATTCCTTGCATTGAATTATTAGTTTGGTGCCCCATTTGGAGCTTAGTGGTGGGTGAAACTGTTTGCAGGGCAAGGTCAGGCAGATATGGGCATTAACCAGAGGACAAGGACGGAGGAAACAGTGGAGAGAAATGAGATTAACCCTTCTTATTGTTCTCTCACCATTAGTACACCAACTCCACAGTGTTATAAGCTCCGTAGGTTTGTTATTTCCATCCATTTAATTAATCTCCTCTCTAAAATTTAGGGTTTATGAATTACCGTTTACCTGCACGTGATTAAGTATTGAGCCTGTGGTTGAAGTAGCATTTCATTTTTATCTTTATATGGTATAAAACAATGCTTCGAGAAACGGATCAATTTCTTCAATCAAAATAATCATTGTTAAGTTCTATTTTGGTTGATGTCAACTACTGGACTTGATTACAAAATATATGTACTGCTTATTTGACGAAAATTAATCAAATCGACTGAAGTATAAATGACTTATTCAATTTATTATTAATTTTTATTTTTATTTCATTGATATAGATATCGATGAAAATAGTAGCCCAACAAATTCAAACTCGGCATAGGTTAAAATTAAGCTATGGTCAACTGCAGAAGTATTCACATATCCAGCTAGTGGATATATCTTTTAGGTAAAGGTTGTGGTAATTTAATTAAAGTACAGATTAATAAATTATGATATATTCTTTGGATAAATTCCGTAAAAGTAATGATGTTAAGGCATGTGAATTATTGAGCTTGGATTGTCACAATATTAGAGCTAGCGTCCATATTCAGTCATGAAAGCCACAGAAAGTGTATATATATATATATATATAATTTTATATTTGATTAGGATGCATGACAGATTGTCCCTGTCCCATGCATTGCTATGGAATGTTGGTGTTTGTAGCTACAAACAATGACAAAAGACAAACAAATTATTTGGCAACTTGAACAGTACTCATGAAAACTGTGTGTAGTGCTGCTCTTATTTGTTGTGTTGCAAGTTGATCAATTAATCAATTTGTCGATATCAATAAGCTTATTTACTTATTTTCACAGGGGATGTGACACATGAATTATGAAACAAGTAGATATATAAGGAATGATTTCTTCTTTATTCTATTATCCTATAATGTTTACTCTGCTATATCTTTGCTAATGAAATTTTGACTTCTACACTAATTTGTCTACTTTATATATGTGCATGCAGAGAGCCCCATAAATCAGCAGATGTGTATGGTTGCAACAAATCAGTTAAAAAAGATGCCTTCTCAGATCTCCACTTCAATAGCTGTGATCATTTGTTAAACAAGGAGAAGCAGGTATATAAATTTAGGTATTCAAATTAATCCTAGCTGATTTAAAATCTCATATCAGTACTAATATTGGTGTTTTAGAAAGGTTGGATTCGTATCGTATTAAGAACAATATAGTTGAATACACAAATGATCATAATCAGTACTTTTAACTTTTCAAACTCCTTAAATTTATTCTTATAAATTATATATTTTAATTTAATTTATAGCTTAAATTGAGCAAAAAAATGGATCAGAATGACACAGAAATACAATTATATTTTTTTATATTTTTCATCTAACTATATTATAATTTAAATTATAACAGAAGAATAAATAACTGCCTAAATAATAATGGATATTTGTATATTCAATAATGAGAGTAACAATTGCTTGACTAGCTAGTAACAAATTTTTAATTCAAACTGAATCAGTCTACCTTGTCCTTTGAGTAGGTACTGATGGAAGAAACACAAGAGCAAGGTGAAATTGAAGGACCAAATATTGAGTCATCCTCACATACTGATCTCAGGGCATTCCATAAGCTTCCTGACCTTGAAATCTCACTTGGTCGCCAGAGTTGGCTATTGGAGTATGCTGGCACTTCAAATGAGATGACACTTCTCAAGTGTTTGTGAAGTTAACTAGGAGATAAATATGTCAAATTACATAGAATTGAAATGGGAATTAAGAAGAAAGAATTCCTCCTCATATATAGTTTTCAGAAAGTTTGTCTATACTTCTCTTCCAAGAGTTTTGCTTGAAATGAATGCTATGAACTTCCTCAGCAAACTTAATGCATGTATATCTAAATTCTTGCCCTTATAGCATGCAAATTAGCCAGAAATCAGATCCATTTTGGTAAAATAAAAGTGTATTTTGGGCTCTTCTATGATATGGTTTGAATTTTAGAATGGAGTTGTTGCCAAATAAAATTAATTAATAAACTTTAACATGATATTCCTTATGAATTTGTGAAATCAAGTCGCCTCTTGCATTATTCTTATTTGTCTTCGTGTGTCTATGTGAAATTAATTGTGCATATAACTATGTGGGTCTTATGCTTGCTTTATTTGCTATCTCGTTTATGATTCATAGTTAAAATCTAGCAGGAACTCGATCAATTATTTTGTCCTTGATGTTGATTAAAATAATTTATATTATCATCTTAATTTATATGCAAATATTAAATTTTATTATATTAATTTATCAATATAAATATATATATCATAAAAATAATACAGCTAATGCTAATTATAGATAAATATATAAGATGTATCATGTTATTACTTAATAAATATGTTTTCGAAGTTAAATCAAAGTTCGAGCCACATACATTGAGGTAAGGAGCCATATATGAAGTGGATCCAATCTAATTTAATGGAGTCATGTAAATAGAGGCAAACAACTGTACATAAATTTGACCTAATTCAACCTAAAAGTTTAAGCAGTTTAGGTTGTGAGCCAATACTTGTCTTGCCCCTCCTAGGGTCACTTCCGTCAAGACCAATTATAGCCCAGGGGAGCGTGTAATAAGGGAATAGGACCATAACAGGAACAAGACAAGAATAAAGAAGAATTTGCAGCGGAAAGGAATTTCATCAAAATGATTAAGTAATAAGAAGCAAATGTTCAAGTGTAGTAATTTTGACCAAAATTCGCATGAAACATCAAATTAATGATAAAAATAAAAAGATGAATATGTCAAACCTCAAGTAAATAGAAAATCACATGAGTGCACACATCCTTTATTGTATCTAACTAGTCATTCTCGATTACTAACGCATACCTACAACGCGAAGCAAATATAAGGAAAGTCAGAAAAAAATGAGTAAGATTTATGCCAATATGATAAATACTAAGGTAATAATTCAAGATGATATAAATGATGTCTCATTAACCATGCATATTGAACTACAATGCTAGAAGCTACACTATTACTATAATACGACTCATTGAATGCATTTAAGGTAAACACTAATTCATATTAACTCTACATTATGAACCCTATAACACTTTATAATAATCAAAAGTATAAGTGGGCAATAGTCACTACAAAAGTTTAATGGAAAACTAACTCTTAATTTAATTGAGAAATGGGTGCCTTATTAACGGTATCTAAATCCAAATTCTCACAGTTTAAATAATGAATAAATCGGAGCCGAAATTTAATAATAAATAATTTAGGATATCGAAGCCAATACTGGTGTTGTCGATATTTAGTTTTCTAATTTTATTTCATCAGATATCGGCGCCAATAGCAGAGGCGCCGATATCAACAGTTTTCATTTTTATAAATCACAGGGGATAAAAATATGAATTAGAAAAAAAAATAGTACTTATCTTTAATTTAGATTAATTAATGCAAATCTAACTTAAGAAATAGTATCATGTTCGTGTTAAATTTATATAACCTTGATTACAGTTGAAAAAATTTCACATTCGATGTGGGATTAAGATGGAATCCATAAAATTCTTGAATACCGAGGTCAAGAGTGGCGCCGATTTTTACAATCCGGCACTAGCAGCTTGCTGGCACTGAAAACTAGCGCCGGTTTCCCATAACCGACGATTGACACATGCACCAATTTTCAACCACTACTAGGATATTGGCTATCAGCCACGGGGCTCACCGACGGCCGCCAAGGTTGTCAGAACTATTCATGACTTTCTGACGGCCGCAGCGGCCGTGGCTGATGTAACCAAATCAGCCGCGGCTAGCATACTGCCGCCTAAGGCCGTCGTTCGTAGCAGATGGCGCGCACGGGGCACGAAATAAAATAACTTTGTAGCAACTGTTGTGTGAAATCCGACACTAGAAGGGGGGGGGGTTGAATAGTGTCTGTCTCATTTTCCTATGTTTTCTTCTTACTCAATTTTAGCTTCAGTTAATGCAATTGTTTCTTAATGGTGAATATAATCAAATATAAATAGCAATGATAAACAAGCAAATAAGCAATGCAAACAAGAGTAATTATAGTGGTTCGGCCAACTGCCTACTCCACTACCTTGGCTCCTCACCAAGGATTTCTAACCATTACTTTATAGAATTTATGTTTCCCTTCGAATACAATGAGGACACCCTTCTCACCACTCTGAGAACACCTCAATCCTATTCACCTAGGCAAAACACAATCCTATAAAGTCACCCTAAGTGTTTCCTAGCACACTTAGCAACTATCTCAAACTTAAAACAAGTTTACAATAAAAATCAAATACAGAGGAAAGAGCTTTAAGAATGTAAAATGAACCAAGGCTCCTTTCCACCACCTTCACGTCTCCAACTTGCAAGAAGATGGCTCTTTGAATTGTAGCAAGATTGAAGAAGCAGGGAATTAGCGCCTGAAGTGAGTTGACGATGGAAGCAGAGGGCGCGTGCAGCAGTTCGCTCTTTTGAAGGCTTAAGATACTTCTTTAATTGCTCAATAAAAGTTCTAAGTAGGAGTAAAGAAGTTAGGTGAGGGGTATTTATAACCCCTCACTCGAACGACCCGTTCAACGGATAAAATAATAGTCGTTGAAGCTGTTCGATCGTTGGCCAATCGATCGGTCGGTCGACCGACTGATCGAGCGCCAATGCGACCGCTGGCTATATGAGAGAGCTCGGTCGACCGACGAAAAAGTGTCGATCCCACATTCGGTCGACCAATCGGTCGACTAAATCATTGCAGCCAGGGTCGCGCTACAGGCTATCTCTAATCCGGTCGATCGATTAGTCGACCGCTAAGCATTCTGCCAAGTTTTCGCCTTGGTCGGTCGATCAACGCAGCCTTGAATGGCTACTATCAGATTTTACCATCATTCGGTCGACCGAACGATTGCTCAGCATAATACTGCCTTGTTCGGTCGACCGACCGGTCGACCGAACTCAGGCTGAGGTTGACTTCTTTATGGATTTTTGCATGCCTTTTTTTATGGGTTTAGTTACCAAGTTTCAACTTGGATAACTTTACAATTTTGGCTTGGGATACACTTATCCTAGGGGTATCACATGAATTCTACTTGATCTAAGCCCGAGCTTTTCTTCGACATTTTCTTCTTCCGTTTCTTTGATGACATTTTCTTTCGTCTCGTTTGAACGGACTTGGCATGCTTATCGCAACCTCAACCTGAACTCAAAACTTCATGCTTGGATTAAATACATATTTGTTATCATCAAAATAAAGATTGAGGCTTAAGAGAGACCCTTAAGCCAACAATCTCCCCCTTTTTAATGATGACAAATATAACATGAAATTTTTAGAAAGCAAAAGTGTTTGTGAGTTTGAGTTAAGACATTCATGAGTTAGGGCATGCAAGATATGTAACTTAGCATATGTATTCAACTACTTATGACTCAACCTATGCTCCCCCTATCAATGTGCATATTCAAATACTTATAACTCATCCTATGCTCCCCCTATCAATGTGCATATCATTTTTAACTCCCCCTTAACTATAAAACTCACCCTAACTATTTGCATCGTGAAAACCAAGTGTGACCTTAGTTTTTCTCCCCCTTTTGACATCAATCAAAAAGGGTAAGAATTAAGGTACACTTAATGAGTGTAATCATAAAAACCAAGAAAGCCACAAAAACCAAGTATCATCTACCACTATAGTCCTTCCCATTAATGTAAGCCTATAGAAGGCAAACACCAATAGGTCACAAAGCCCCACTACAGAGCAATACATAAGTGTGATGATACTGTATTGAATGATTTTTTTTTAAAAGCATATACATTTTAAAGAAAAACATTTTAATTACTAGGAAAAACACAAATTCCTAATTGCATACTTAAATTTGTGAAGCTTTCTTCAACCAAGGGTTTTGTAAATATATCGGCAAGTTGTTTATCGGTGGATACAAATTCTACCGATATATTTCCATTAGTCACATTATCCCTAAGAAAATGATGTCTCAAGTCAATAAGCTTAGTTCTAGAGTGTAAAATGGGATTTTTGGTTAAATTTATTGCACTAGTATTATCACAATGTATAGGTATGCAAGAATACCTAAGTCCATAGTCTAAAAGAGTTTGTTTCATCCAAAGGACTTGCACACAACAACTAGCCGCATCGATGTATTCCGCTTTGGTATTCGAAAGTGCAATTGAGTTTTATTTATTTGAGAACCAAGAAACAAGACTCGCTCCTAAGATTTGACAACACCCACTAGTGCTTTTTCTCTCTACCTTACATTCGGCAAAATCAGCGTCTGAAAAACCAATTAAATCAAATGATGTATGACATGAATATCATAATCCTAAGTCAACCGTACCCTTTAAATAACTCAATATGCGTTTTACCGCACTTAAATGAGACATCTTAGGGCAAGATTGAAACCTAGCACATACACAAACACTAAATATGATATCGGGTTTACTTGCGGTTAAATAAAGAAGACTACCAATCATACCTCGATATCGTTTTTCGACCACTTCAATGCCCTCTTCATCTTTGTCAAGCTTGATGGATGCGCTCATAGGTGTAGAAGCTATCTTGGCTTCATTCATCCCAAACCTTTTGATGAGCTCCTTTGTGTACTTGGCTTGATTTATGAAGATCCCTTTGTTGGTTTGCTTGATTTGGAGACCAAGCATGAAGGAGAGTTCTCCCATCATGCTCATCTCAAACTCATATTGCATACATTTAGCAAACTACTTACAAAACATTTCATTAGTAGCACCAAAAATTATGTCATCAACATAAATTTGAACTAATAACATGTCATTTTCATGATGCTTAATGAAAAGTGAAACGTCGGCTTTTCCAATATCAAAACCTTGTTCAATTAGGAAAATTGAAAATCTTTCAAACCAAGCCCTAGGGGCTTTGTTTTAAACCATATAATGCTTTTTTAAGTTTGAAAACATGGTTTGGAAACTCAAAACTTTCAAATCCGGAGGGTTGTTCAACATAAACTTCTTCATTAATAAAACTATTTTAAAATGCACTTTTTACATTCATTTGAAAAAGTTTTAAACCCTTAAAGCTAGCATATGCCAAAAGCATTCTAATTGCTTCTAATCTAGCTACGAGAGCATACATTTTATTATAGTCTATTTCTTCTTGTTGATTATACCCTTGTGCCACTAATCTAGCTTTGTTTCTAATAATCAATCCTTCTTCATCTAGCTTATTTCTAAATACCCATTTAGTTTCAATTATGGTTTGTTCACTAGGTCTAGGCATTAAGTCCCATACATCATTTCTAGCAAATTGGTTGGGTTCTTCTTGCATAGCTAGTACCCAAAACTCATCTTCTATTGCTTCCTTAATGTTCTTAGGTTCTACTTGAGATACAAAAGCAACATATTGACAAACATTCTTGAGTTTAGAACGTGTTACCACTCCCGTTGAAGGCTCTCTAATGACTTGGTCCATTGGATGATCTCTTACCAATCGATATCCTTTAGGGAGAGGTGGTAGAGCTTCTTCTTCTTCATCTTCAACTTGAGATAGATTTGAGGATGGAGGTTCTTCATGTTGGGTCTCCTCATTATCTTCATCCTCCACTTCTTTATCATGAAGTGTAAGATTCTCAAGTTCCTCACCTACATTCACAATCTTCACATTTCTAGAAGAATCATTAGTTTCATTAAACATGACATGCATGGATTCTTCAACAATCATTGTTCTACGGTTGTAAACTCTATATGCCTTAGAATTAGTGGAGTAACCTAGGAAAATCCCTTCATCAGATTTAGAATAAAATTTTCCTAAATTTTCCTTAGTATTTAATATAAAATATTTGCATCCAAAAACATGAAAATATCCCACATTTGGGATTTTAGCATTCCAAAGCTCAAAAGGTGTTTTCTTAATTTTTGGTCTCAATAAAACTCGGTTAAGAACATAACAAGAAGTATTTATGACTTCAGCCCAAAAATACTTAGGCAAATTATTTTCGCATAGCATGGTCCTAGTCATTTCTTGTAAAGTTCTATTCTTCCTCTCAACCACCCCATTTTATTGAGGGATCCTAGGGGAAGAAAAGGTATGTTCAATACCCAAATCATCACAAAACTTGGAAATTTTTTTATTTTTAAACTCCCCTCCATTGTCACTTCTAATTTTCAAAATTGACACTCCTTTTTCATTAGAAACTTTCTTTGCAAACTTTTTGAAAAACTCAAAAGTTTCATTTTTCTTGGCAAAAAATAAAACCCATGTAAATCTAGAAAAATCATCAACTAATACATAACAATATAGCTTTCCACCTAGACTAGCTACATCACGTGGACCAAAGAGATCCATGTGCACAAGCTCAAGAATTCTAGATGTACTAACATGATTAATGCAATGAAATGAAGATTTAACTTGCTTACCTAATTGACATGCATCACAAAGTTTGTCTTTTTCAAATTTTATCTTCGGTAAGCCTTTAACTAATTCTTTCCTAGATATCTTTTGGATGAGGCTCATGCTAGCATGTCCTAGCCTTCTATGCCACAACCAAGAGTCATTCTCCATGGCAACTAAGCATCTAACATGAGGATTTGGCAAGATATTTAATTCTAAGGTGTATACATTTTCTTGCCTATTTCTAATAAACATGATATCATTTGATGGTGCACTTCTAATAATACATTTAGATGCTTCAAAAATAATTGTGTATCCATTGTCACATAATTGTGATATGCTAATCAAATTATATTTTAACCCATCAACTAATAGAACATTCGTAATGCATGGGTAAGGAAGTATACCTATGTCACCAATGCCAACAATCTTTCCTTTGGCATTGTCTCCAAATGTGACATGTCCACCATCTTTACTTGATAGGGTTGCAAATAAATTGATGTCACCCGTAATGTGCTTTGAGCAACCACTATCCAATATCCAAGTGCTTCTACTTGGTTGAGGATGCTTCTCCATCTACAAAAGGAGAAGAAACTTTCTTAGGTATCCAAATTTTCTTGGGTCCTTGAGTGTTAGTCAATTTTAGAACCCATGTAAATCTTGTATGTGAGTTCCTTCTCAATGCACAATCCTTGGCCATATGGCCAAATATGTCACACGAAAAGCAATTTCCATTAAATTTTCTTCTAGTGTGTGTGTGAGCATGAAATTGTGATGATTTCTTTTTATGAACAACCTTTGGTATGACATTTTGGATGGTTGTCATTTTTTCATTAAGCATGTAAAGTTCCTTTTTTAATGTTAGCATGCTATCATTTAGATGCTATACTTTATCACACAAATACTTATTTTCATTCTCTAGTTTTTGATTGTCAATCTCTAAGTCCTTCTTAGCCTTTTTCAGGGTGCATGTTTCTTCCTTAAGGGTGTCTATTTCTTTTCTTAGGGCATTGCATAAAAGTAATAGAATATCATTCTCAAGTTCTAAAGATCTATTGTCCTTTTTGAGATCTCTAAATTTTCTCATAATGGCATTGAATTCATCATGCATTTGCTCAAATTTATTTTCTAGCTCTTCTTGAGTAAATGAAACCTCACCAAAAATAAATTTTACCTCATCATCCTTTGCCATCAAGTAAAGGTTTGCCTTTCCACTTTTTGCTTCTTCTTCACTCGACGAGGCCTCGCTTTCATCCCACGTGGCCATCATTGCCTTCTTCTTCTTATTGTATTTTTCTTTCTTGTGAGGGGTTGGAGGTGGAGGCCATCTTGAGAAGTGGGCAATCCTTCCTTAGGTGCCCGGTCTTATTGCAATGGTAGCAAGTGTAACCCCCTCTTCCCTTCTTCATGCCTCCCCTCATGAAGCTCACGAATCTTCTTGCGAGCATCGCCATTTCTTCAAGATCACCCGTCTCTTCCTCGGATGACGACGATTCTTTTGCTCGATGTGATGCTCTTAAGGCAATGGTCTTGTCTTTGGGGGCATCTTCCTCTTGGTATTGCTTCATGTGGGTCTCATGTGTCATGAGAGACCCAATGAGCTCGGTGATCTTCAAAGTGCTCAAATCCTTGGCTTTCATGATGGCTGTCACTTTGGGCTCTCAAGATTTTGGAAGGGAACAAATGAGCTTCCTTATCTTCTCCTCTTCATTTATTTCCCTGCCAAGGTTAGCTAAGTCATTCGTAATATTTTGAAATCTAGCATGCATGGCATCAATAGACTCATGTGAAAGCATCTTAAACATTTCATAATCATGCATGAGTAAGTTAATTTTGGATTCCTTTACTTGTGAAGTACCTTCATGGGTGGTCTCTAGGACCTTCCATACTTCATATGCAGACTTACACGTAGAAATCCTATTGAATTCATTAATTGATAGGCCGTAATATAAAGCACTGGCGGCCTTTGCATTTGCATTGAAAAGCCTAATTTCTTATTGGTCCATATCCTTATTGGGTTGTTTATACTCTACTAGGATCATCCTCCATACATCCATGCCTAAGGATTGAAGGAAGCCATTCATGCGGATCTTCTAATAGGTGTAGTTGTTCCCATCGAATAGTGGTGGAGTATGAGTAGAGGACCCTTGAGCCCATTGGATTTCACTAGACATCTTGACTTGTAGGAAAGATGATTAAATCTTGACCTACAACCTTGCTCTGATATCAAATGTTGTGTGAAATCCGACACTAGAAGGGGGGTTGAATAGTATCTGTCCCCTCTTCATATGTTTTCTTCTTACTCAATTTTAGCTTCACTTAATGCAATTGTTTCTTAATGGTGAATATGATTAAATATAAATAGAAATGATAAACAAGCAAATAAGCAATGCAAACAAGAGTAATTATAGTGGTTCGGCCAGCTACCTACTCCACTACCTTGGCTCATCACCAAGGATTTCTAACCACTAGTTTATAGAATCTATGTTTCCCTTTGAATACAATGAGGACACCCTTCTCACCACTCTGAGAACACCTCAATCCTATTCACCTAGGCAAAACACAATCCTCTAAAGTCACCCTAAGTGTTTCCTAGCACACATAGTAGCTATCTCAATTAGAGAACAAGTTTACAATAAATGTCAAATACAAAGGAAAAAGCTTTAAGAATTTAAAATGAACCAAGGCTCCTTTCCACCGCCTTCACGTCTCCAACTTGCAAGAAGATGGCTCTTTGAATTGCAGCAAGATTGAAGAAGCAGGGAATTAGCGCCTGAAGTGAGTTGACGACGGAAGCAGAGGGCGCGTGCAGCAGTTCGCTCTTTTGAAGGCTTAAGATACTTCTTTAATTGCTCAATAAAAGTTCTAAGTAGGAGTAAAGAAGTTAGGTGAGGGGTATTTATAACCACTCACTCGAACGACCCCTTCAATGGATAAAAAAATAGCCGTTGAAGCCGTTCGATCGCTGGCCGATCGATCGGTCGGTCGACCGACTGATCAACCGCCAATGCGACTGCTAGCTATATGAGAGAGCTCGGTCGATCGATGGGTCGATCGGCTGACGAAAAAGTGCCGATCCCACATTCGGTCGACTAGTCGATCGACCTAATCACTGGAGCTAGGGTCGCGCGATAGGCTATCTCCAACCCGATCGATCGATTGGTCGACCGCTAAGCATTCTGCCAAGTTTTTGCCTTGGTTGGTCGACCGACCTGTCGATTGACGCAGCCTTGAATGGCTACTGCCAGATTTTACCATCATTCGGTCGACCGACCGATCGACCAAACGGCTGCTCAGCAGAATACTACTTGTTCGATCGATCGATCGGTCGATCGAACTCAGGCTGAGGCTGACTTCTTCATGGATTTTTACATGCCTTTTTTGTGGGTTTAGATACCAAGTTTCAACTTAGATAACTTTATAATTTTGGCTTGGGATACACTTATCCTAGGGGTATATCACATGAATTCTACTTGATCTAAGCCCGAGCCTTTCTTCGACATTTTCTTCTTCCATTTCTTTGACGACCTTTTCTTTCGTCTCATTTGAACAGATTTGGCATGCTTATCGCAGCCTCAACCTGAACTCAAAACTTCACGCTTGTATTAAATACATGTTTGTTATCATCAAAATAAAGATCAAGGCATAAGAGAGACCCTTATGCCAACAGCGACGGCTTAGCGGGGGCACCGAGCCGTGGTTGATATAAAATATGTCATTATCCACGGCTAGCGTCGGCTGTCGCTTATTAATTGATGGCGTGAATATGGTGTGAAAATATAAAACTCTTTACCGTCGGTTTCGTGTAGGCCGCATCGGCCGTCGATGATATTTTTAGTAAGAGTCCACGATTTACCGACGGCTGTTGGGCCGTCGGTGATAAACATTTTATTTGCGTTCGTGCCCGACCCTTCCTCTTCTACGTCTCTTCTTCTCTCCCGTGTGTCGCTGCTGCCGTCGTCGCTTGTCTTCCTGCCGCGCCTCACCGCTCCCCATCGCCGCCCATCTTCCTGCCGTGCCTCGCCGCTGCCTGTCGCCGCCCACTGATGGTTCCAACCTTCTGCCTCTGGCCCCTTTTCTTCTTGAGCTAGGTATTCTCCGGCCGACCCTTCCTCTTGTGCCCCCTTTTTGATTAGGTCGCCGACGATGACAGTGGCGAACCGCATCGGTGTGTAGACGTCGGCGCTTGGTTTGGGGCCGAATCCCTCGTCCCCAACTAGATGAACAGTACCCGACAGCTACTGCCGGCTACTATTTGATTAGGGGTTTAATTACCCCTAACCTTAGGTTTTATTTTTTTTTAGATTTATGTATTATGTTATTTGTAAAATTTATGTGTTGAATGTAGACTAATTTTAGATTAACTTTAGATTAATTATTTGTTAATTGTAGATTTATTATGTGTTAATTGTAGATTTTATATGTTAATTGTAGATTAGTTAAATTTTTACTATTTTATTAAATTTAGGGTAGAATAAATGTTAGGGTTAATTTTAGTTGGGTGTAGGTTAGTTTTAGGGTTAGTTAATCAAGGGTAGAATAAAAGTTATGGTTAATAAAAGCTATAATCATCCACTCTGGACTCGCGCGGAATCGTCTGCTGTGGACTCGCACTGACATCCACAAATTTAGAAAATAAACAAGACGAGTTGATACATTTTAGGTACACATCGATGAGTCAAGTTTTAATTTTGCAAAATCTTAGATCCGTTCGGGGGTTGTATGTTCGTGTAAATGAAGTAAATGATCTTTTATACGACTTACAACCCTTGAATTATCCTTAATTGGACAATTTGAGAACATAATTATTTATATTGCACTTAGTTTTTTTCTTTTAGTCATTATTGTTGGCTTAAGGTTTTCAACCTTGGTCTTAATCTCGGTTTTGATGATAACAAACATGAAACTAATGATTTTATGAAGAGTTATTTTTAGGTTCCATATCGGTTAGCGCACGACGTCCTCGATCGGAAATATCGAAGAAATTTGGAAATCGGAAGGACGTTGGTCGTCGCGCTCGGATTCTTCGGGGAGATAGAGTTTAGGTTTAGGGTGTCTAGATAAATTGTAAATCCTCATGATGATGCAAAGAAACCCAAAAACCAATCCCGAACCCCAAAACATGAATATCCGGAATCGTCCTGAAATTCACTAAGCCTAGGGAGCTCCTTGGAGGGCTATATAACGTAGACATTTACTTGACATAAAAAATGGCGGTAATTATTCCTTGGGTCAAAACTAGATAACGAGGTATTTTAAAGGAATTTTAGAAATCCTTTAGCATACCCATATTTGACCCGCGAGATTAGGAAATTTCCGTTTTCGAAAAATTTGTACTAGACCCCAAAAACTAGATATTGATTCTTAAGGATTTTAATTTTTTAGATATTTTTATTGAATCCAAATGGGGGGTAATTCTTATATAACATTTATGTTTTAAAGTTTATAAATGTTATATAAGTAAGCTTAGCGAAGACGGAACCCAATCGAGCAAACAAAGCAAAAAAACCAGTGCAGTCTGCCCAGTTTCGGTCGATCGAATGCTGCCAAAAATTGGCAGTAGGTGATTCGGTCAACCGATCGGTCGACCGGATTGCGGATGAAATGAATCACGACTCATTCGGTCGACTCGTCGGTCGATCCGTCAGTCGACCGAACAGAGCGATTAAAGCATAGTAAGCTTTCGGTCGATCGACCGACCAATCGACCGAACGGCGGAAACAGCTAGTTTTTCGCCCGTTGAGCCACCCATTTCTTTCCATTTCTTCTTGGCTCTATAAATACCCAAGCCTAAGCCTTCCTAAGATATTTTTTGATCACTCCTAAACTTCATTGAGCCATCCTTGATAAATTCCGAGATTTCATTGAGCCAATTTTTAGAGAAACCCTACCTTTGATATCTCATTCCTTTGATTGAGCTTTATCTTCACTAATTCATCATCAAAGGCATCAAGAGAAAGCTTGGAATTTTGTTGTGGAGCTAAGTACTTCATTGTTTGATTTATTGCTCCATTTATTGTTGTATTTTTTGATTTATTTCATTGTATTTGAGATTGTAAGAAGACCTAGTGTTAGGTCTTATGTGTAAGTGGTTACCTCGGTGAAGAAGGTGTAAAGCCACTTGTGTAAATATAGTTTACTAGGATTAGTTGAGTTGTCTCTTAGGATTGAGGTGGAAGAGTGCTCTCGGTAAGAAGTCGGAGACTTCCGGGTGTGGAAGTGCCTTAGGTTGAGAGTGAGACTCTTCGAGTCAAAGTCCTCTGTGTAAGGGAAACATCATTAATCTAGTAAAACTAAGTTTGGAAATCCTAAGCGGGGTGCTTAGGTAGTGGAGTAGGCATAGGGGCCGAACCACTATAAATTCTTGTGTTTGTATTGATATTCTGTTTGTCTTAATTGTTTTATTATTGCTTCTACATTTAGTCACTCAACTTGTAATTTGCCTAAGTAACCAAAGAAACAATTAAAAATCAGATTTAGGCTAATTGATTAGTAAACACACTATTCACCCCCCCTCTATTGTAGCCATTTCACCCACCAATTGGTATCAGAGCAGGTTCGTAGTTTGAGATTTCATCATCTCTTCTACACCTTATCTCGATCTGAAAATGACACTAGAGTTGGTAGCATCTTCACCTCCTAGGTTCGATGACTCAAACTTTGGTATTTGGAAATATATGATGTACACATATTTAAAGACTAAAGGTTTTGGTGTTTTTAACATGTTACATTTAGAATTCATTGAACCTGAGGTTGACATGCATTCTTGGAGTGAATTGGATAATAAAATGTTTAAGTATAATGGAGATGCCATGAATTGTATACTTTGTACATTACCAAATGACATCCTAGACAAAGTCATGCATTGCTCTTCGGCTTATGATTTATGGGCCACTTTAAATGTTTTATATGATTATGCCAAAACCGAAGAGATTGACACCTTTAATGAAGGTGGTGATGACAATGGTCACTCACCTACTACTAATCCCGATTTTGATGCCCATAGTGCTTGTAGTCAAAGGAGCAACTCTAAGAGCCGAAAATGAAAGGTAATTTGTCATGCTTGCAAAGAAAAGGGGCATGTGAAGAAAAATTGCCCAAGCATGAAGAACAAAGCAAGGAAGAGGTCAAGTGCTTCCACCTCCACCTCTCACTCACTTGAAGCACCCTCTAGCCATAACTATGAAGCCACATCTAAAGTTAGCCTCATGGATGCTATTGATGAGGTACACTCTCCTTCACCTAGTCATGCAAATGAAAATGATGATGCTAGCTCTACTAGTTCTCATAACATGTCATATGATGAGTTATTAAATGAGTGTAAGAAAATGTATGCCTTGCTTGTTAGAAAAGATAAAGAAAACAAAATGTTGAAAAAGGAAAATGTAATGCTTAATTCTCATTTGCATGAATCCAAACTAGAAAATAAAAAATTGAAATCTAGGTCATTTGATTCATGCCATGGTAATGTAGAACTTGAGCTTAAGGATTTGAAGCATAAAAATGACAATTTAGAAAATGAGAATTATATGTTAAAATCTCAATTACATGCATTGCATAAATCTATGAATGAGTTGAAAAATGAGATGTTGATTTTAAGTATGAAAGTTAATGCTTCTTCTTTTAATTCTAAAAATCAAAATGTCTCACTTAGAAAACCTAAAAAAAAAAATGCAAATGTTCATCATCATTCCCATGCTATGCATTCTATCATTAGAACTCATGATCATAAGAAGAGGAATGTTGTTTCTAAGAATGTTCATGTTCATCATAGCTCCCATGTCAAGCATTCTAGCGATAAATCACATGTCCATAGGGAAAATAAAAGGTTTTACGGACATTACTATTGTTGTGGTACTTATGGCCATGCAATCTATGATTGCTCATTTAAGAAGAATACAAGTGTTGCTAAGACACTTTGGATACCGAAGCCAACTAACCCCAAGGACCCAAAGTCATTTGGGTACCAAAAATTTCATGCTCGCTTGTAGGGGGAGCTACCACACAAGGATAAAGAAAGATGGACTATTGAAGTTGACCTTGGATCCAAACGAGAAATCTCCAAGATGTTGCAACTTCAAGCTATCATGATGCCATAGGAATGGAAATTGGCATCAAAGACTTTGGTATCATCTCCTACACTCACTTGCTTAAATTATAGTTGGAGTTTTGATACATGCTTAATGTTAGTAGATTTTTCGCTCTTGATAAGTTTTATGAAATGATTTTTTGATTTTGATTTCTCGGTCTCTTCGGAGACCTATGTGGCCTATAATGGGCCTAAGCGACCTTGCGGTTCAAAATCGTAGGCTCATTGTGGTCTTTCGGTTTTCAACCAACAGGAAGAGTTGAAGATCAATTTTTCATTAATATTACATTTGTGATCTCTAAAAATTCGTTTCGAATTCATAATAACATATTTTGAAACAGATTTCAAACTATTTAGCAAAGTGGATTTTAAAAATGATACTTGATTTTTCTCTTTGCTATTTGGTTTGGGTTGCTTGCTAGTAGCTTTTGTTTCATTTAAATCTACTAATGAAGTCTACTTGCAAGTTGAGAATGTTAATGGAAGGCTATGCTATCATGAAGAAAATCAAAAAGTAAAAAGACAAGTTTGGCAAAATTTCTAAGAATAAGGTATGGGTTTAATTTTGCAAAAATCTTAATATAATACTTGAATATTAATGCTTTAATGATGTCTCTATAGACTCATGATTGATTTTGCATGACAAATCCATAAAATTTCATGAGTAGGTAAAATTTTGATAACTTAGGAAATATCATGATATCTTGATTGAATGAAATTTGCTCTAGGTTGAAATTCATATTAGAGACCTCATTGTGAGTTAGTGGTTGGCAAACATGTTTAGATACACATATCATATGAGTCTAGGTATTTAAACTTGAAAAATTCATGTCTAGATGAACAATGTGATAACTAGATCACTTTAGGGGACTTAAACTTGAAAAGTTTGACCCAAGTCAACAAATCGACTTGGACACTTCATTTTAAGTCCAAACTTCATAAACATGTTTAGGAATACGTGTAACATATTTCCATGCACTTAGAATGATAAATTAATATGGATATGGATAAAATGACATAGAGGCCATTTCATGATAATATCTTTTGAACCAAGTTGACCCAAGTCAATAAATTGACTTAAAGGTCTCATTTTCAATCCATATTTTTGGAACATGTTTAGATTTACTCATGTTAGGTGTCAATAGGTTTAAGTTTAAAAAATCATGAGTAAATGATAAGATTGAAACTTAGCAAGTTTCATGATTACTAGCTTAGTTTTGAATGAAATCATTCTAGGTTGATATCTTGACTTTAGGATATAATTTTCATTTCAAACTTGACATACACTCTTTACATGATCATTTTATAGTGTCATAAAAGTTTGAATGAAAACTGAGCATGTTTTGAAAAATGGCTGAAAATTATGAAAATGTTATTGAAATTTTAGCATTTTCAGTTATTTTTAGAAAAATATAGAAAAATCATTTTTAACCGATTCTTAAAACTGCACCTTCACTGAAAAATTTAGTTTCTTGAGTAAAAATTTTGAAAAGTTTTATCAAGAATCTGATTTATAGTGGAATTTTGAAGTTGGATTTCAAAAATGCAAAGTATCATCCTTTTGAAATATCAATCTTTTCGATATTTTGATTTTTTGTCGAAAACTTCAAATGAAACTTGGTGCATACTATTTTGATTCTATTTTTAATATCGTTCTCATTATACTTTGAGTAAAATCATTTCTAAAAATGATTTTGATAACTTGAGCAATATCTTGAAAAAATCAGATTTTGGTTAAAATCAAGATCAATTGAAAAATAGACTTTGAAAATTTATTTTGAGTTCAAACTTGACACATGCATTTCAAATGACCATTCAACGATATCTGGAAAGTTTAAATAAAAAATGATAACTTTCGGAAAACACCTAAAATTTATGAAAATACCCTTGGACTTTCAAGAATTTTATGATTTTATAGGAAACTGATTTTTGAATGATTCTTGAACATGCAGATTCCTTGAAAAATCTAGTTTGTCCAGTTAAAGTTTCAAAAATTTTAGTCAAAAATATGATTTTGTATGGAATAAAAATTTTAATTTTTGAAAACTTAAAGTAGACTTTGACTTATGTCAAAAAGTGACTTAGAAATCTCATTTTCAGCCCAAACTTGATTCATATACTTAGATTCACTCATGTTTGATGTCTAGATGCCTAAGATAGAGAAAACATGAGTAGATAGCAAAATTTGATACTTAGTCATTTTCATGCTTTCATGCCTACTTTGAATGAAATCGTGCTAAGTTCATATTTTGATCAAATGACATTAGTTTCACCTCAAACTTGATATACATGCTTTAAATGACCATATCTTAGTATTTTGAAAGTTTGAATGAAATTTAAAAATGTCATGAAAAAGATATGCTATTCACGAAAATATCCAAACTTGAGTGCATACATGATTCTAAGTAAAAGATTTCATTTATCATTTCATGATATCATGTATGACTTAGTATCATATCAAATATTTGTTTTTCATCCCTTTAGTTGAGATTTTCATGTTTCATAAAAAATATTTTTAGAGTCTCAACTTTGACTAGATTGACTTTTCTTGCCCTTTTTGATTGATGTCAAAAGGGGGAGAAACATATAGGTAAAGGGGAAGAAAATATAGGAAAACCATGCATATAGATATTTTTATTGAATCCAAATGGGGGGTAGTTCTTATATAACATTTATGTTTTAAAGTTATTAACTTAAAGTTTATAAATGTTATATAAGTAAGCTTAGCGAAGACGAAACCCAATCGAGCAAACAAAGCAACAAAACCAGTGTAGTCTGCCCAGTTTTGGTCGACTAGTCGGTCGATCGAATGCTGCAAAAAATTGGCAGTAGGTGCTTCGGTCGACAGATCGATCGACCGGATTGCGGATGAAATGAGTCGCGACTGATTCGGTCGACCCGTCGGTCGACCGAACAGAGCGATTAAAGCGTAGTAAGCTTTCGGTCGATCGACCGGTTCGATCGACGATCTACCGGTTCGATCGACGATCTACCGGTCGACAGACGATCTACCGGCCAATCGACTGAACGACGGAAACGACTAGTTTTCCGCCCGTTGAGCCACCCGTTTCATTCCATTTGTTCTTGGCTCTATAAATACCCAAGCCTAAGCCTTCCTAAGATATTTTTTGATCACTCCTAAACTTCATTGAGCCATCCTTGATCAATTTCGAGATTTCATTGAGCCAATTTTTAGAGAAACCCTAGCTTTGGTATCTCATTCCTTTGATTGAGCTTTACCTTCATTGATTCATCATCAAAGGCATCAAGAGGAAGTTAGGAATCTTGTTGTGGAGCTAAGTACTTCATTGTTTGATTTATTGCTCCATTTATTGTTGTATTTTTTGATTTATTTTATTGTATTTGAGATTGTAGGAAGACCTAGTGTTAGGTCTTGTAGTTACCTCGGTGAAGAAGGTGTAAAGCCACTTGTGTAAACATAGTTTAATAGGATTAGTTGAGTTGTGTCTTAGTATTGAGGTGGAAGAGTGCTCTCGGTAAGAAGGTAGAGACTTCCGGGTGTGGAAGTTCCTTAGGTTGAGAGTGAGACTCTTCGAGTCAAAGTCCTCTGTGTAAGGGAAACATCATTAATCTAGTGAAACTAAGTTTGGATATCCTAAGCGTGGTGCTTAGGTAGTGGAGTAGGCATTGGGGACGAACCATTATAAATTCTTGTGTTTGTACTTATATTCTATTTGAGCTTAATTGTTTTATTATTGCTTCCGCATTTAGCCACTGAACTTGTAAATTGCCTAAGTAACCAAAGAAATGATTAAAAATCAGATTTATGCTAATTGATTAGTAAACATACTATTCACCCCGCCTCTAGTGTAGCCATTTCACCCTACAATTATTCATTTTTAAATTTTGGCTTGTACTTCCCTTGTTCTCCGTTACGCGCTCAAATGATATGCTTATTCGGAGAACTATAGAGAGATGCTGCCAAAATTTAGAATGAAGTTAATGACTAAAAGAAATTCTAAGTGCAATATAAATTACATGAATCCCGAATGGAATAGGACTATCCCACCTAAAGACATTACCTAAAGATATTGCCAACTTTTTGACAGAACATTTCGGGCGATCAAAGTTGGATGTACCGATGAATTCATCGTGGAGCTATATCGGACGAATTTCGAGTAGGCGTGACTTACTTCTTGAATTTTGCCTGCTTGAATAAAAAATTCCGTAGTGGTGATAAAATCCGATGTCCGTGCCGGAAATGTTCAAACATAAGATATTTGGATCGGGAAACTATCACAATACATCTGTATACAAAAGGATTCACACCAAGATATTTTGTAAGGAATTATCACGGGGAGTCTCGTCAAGTCGGGACGTCGAGCAATCCTATTGTCCAAACTCATGGTGAATCCTCTACTGTGGTTGTTTCTTCTTCCAATCCACCTAATCCTTATAAAACAATGATTCTGGATAGTCTTGGCGTACAATTCTATTTAAATGACAATGTTGAGTCAGTGACTGAGACGGTACAACTACCAGATACTACGATAGTTGAAGTCACTGAAGAACAACCTGCGATACAGATTGAATTGCCGAATAAGGAGGCTACAGAATTTTACGAGATGTTGAAAGCTGCTGATGAACCGTTGTATGAGAATTGTCCAAAATACACAAGATTTTTGGCAATGACGCAACTCCTGAGCATCAAGTCTGATTGTAATATCAGTAGGGTTGCGTTTGATCGGATTGAAGGCTTTATCAATGGTATGCTACCTCCAAATAACAAGTTTGAGCCAACTTTTTATAAGACCAAAAAGTCGATGAGGAAATTGATGCTTGGGTACGAAAAGATACACGTGTGCCCAAATAACTACATTTTATATTATGAAGAAAATGCACAGTTGGAGCAATGCTCGGTATGTGAACATCCTCATTACAAGGAGAAGAAATTGGTCTGATAAAAAATATCCCCTTTAAGGTGCTTTGATATTTTCCACTGACACAGAGGCTTCAAAGGTTATTCATGTCGGAAAAGACTGCCCCCTACATGAGTTGGCATGCAAGAGGTCATGATGATACAATAATGACTCATCCATCCGACAGTGAAGCATAGAAACATTTGGATAGATGCCATCCTTCATTTGCTAGGGATAATAGAAATATCAGGTTGGGATTGTGCACAGATGGTTTTAATCTATTTGGTAATTCGGCAACTCCGTATTCAGTATGGCCAATGCTGTTAACAGTTTATAATTTGCCGTCCTCAATGTGTATGAAAGATGAATTTATCTATCTTTCGATGATTATTTCGGGTCTTAAGGGTCATCGAAAAGAAATTGACCTGTTTCTCCGACCCCTAATTGATGAACTGAAAACATTGTGGGCAGAGGGAGTTGTCATTTATGATTATCACCAGAAGCAAAACTTCACTTTACGAGCTGCTATATTATGGACAATCAATGATTTCCCGGCCTACGGCATGTTATCTGGTTAGAGCACGTATGGGCGACTCTCTTGTACGTATTGCATGGAACACTCAAAACCCTTCAGTTTTGAGAACGGTCGGAAATTTTTTTCTTTGATTGTCATCGCCGGTTCCTATCGTCTAACCATCAGTATCGAAGGAATCGTGACAAATTTACCAAGGGTAGAGTCGAAAGAGATGAGCCACCACCGATGTTGTCTGGTGAACAGATGTTAGCACGTGTTGAATTTCTTCTAGAGATTTCTTTTGGTCAGATTGTAAGAATTTCAGGCTTCGGTCAAACACATAACTGGGTGAAAAAAGTATCTTTAGGGAATTGTCGTATTGGAGTTCATTACTGATTCGGCATAATTTAGACGTCATGCACATTGAAAAAAATGTGTTTGATAATATTTTTAACACTGTGATGGATATTCCCAGCAAAACTAAAGATAATGTGAAGGCCCGATATAATGTGAAAATACTTTGTAAGAGGCCTGAGTTAGAGTTGCAAGAGGTCAACGGACGACTTCATAAGCCAAAGGCGCTGTATGTGTTAAATAAATAATAGTTGAAAAATGTGTATCAATAGATCAAAGAACTCAGATTGACCGATGGATATGCCTCAAACTTATCTCGATGTGTGAACGTCGATGAAGACAAAATATCGGGGCTGAAGAGCCATGTTTGTCATGTATTCATGCAAAGATTGCTTCCGATCGCATTTTGAGATCTTCTGCCTGATAAGATTTGGGGTCCATTGATAGAATTAAGTATATTTTTCAGAAACATTTGTGCAAATATCCTTCGAGTCGAAGATATGTCAGCACTTGAAAATAATATTGTTGAAATCATATGCAAGTCGGAGCAATTTTTCCCTCTTGTATTTTTTGACTCGATGGGGCATCTACCTATACACTTGGCATACGAGGCACGAGTTGGTGGCCCCATTCAATACCGATGGATGTACTTATTTGAAAGATACATGAATCGTCTGAAGAAAAAAGTAAAGAACACAGCTGTAGTTGAAGGTTCCATACCAGAAGCATATATAATTCAAGAAATTTCAACATTCTGCTCATTCTATTTTGAATCATCCATCAAGACAAGACTTAATTGTCTTCCACGGAATGACGACGGGGGAGCTCGACCATCAGACGGGGGATCTCGACCATCAGATGGTTGTTTAAATATCATTTGTTACCCTGGTCGTGCTTTGGGTTCTCGTCCGTCTCGATTCTTAAACGACGAAGAGTACCATTTGGCCTACTTGTATGTTTTACTAAACAGTCCAGAGATTGAAAAATTTATTGAAATATTTGACGTCGAGATGGTGACAAAATACTCAATTTACAGCGATGAGGAATTAGAGAGATTACACAATCGTGAGTTCCCTAATTGGTTTCGAGCTTACTGTACAAAACACAAAGGCGAAATAGATAACCAAATCTTTGAGTTTGCTAGCGGACCGGCACGACTTGTACAGTGTTATAACGGTTATTTTGTTAATGGATATAAATTTCACACACTTGGATATTCATCTACAAAGAAGACTATGAATGCCGATGTCCGTGTCAAAGGGACAACGTATGCTGAATGTGATGTTGACTTTTACGGACTGTTGGAAGAAGTCATAGAATTGTAATTTTTCGGATGGAAATCAATTGTCCCTTTTAAATGTCAGTGGTTTGATACAAGCGATAGGGGCATGAGAGTTTATCCAAAGTTTAAACTTGTCGAGGTCAATTACAAATCAAAAGTGACTTCAAATGAGCCATTTATATTGGCATCTCAAGCTGAACAAGTATATTATATGTAGTATCTGTCTCGAAAGAAAGATATGGAAGATTGGCGTGTAGTCTGTAAGACAAAAACTAGAGGAAAAATTGACCCGGTAGTTGGAGAGAATGAGCCAAAAGATGACTTCTATCAAGAGGAGGATCACACCGAAGTGGAGCGAGTTAGTCCAATACTCGAGGAAGATAATACAGAGTTAGTTAAATTGGAAGTAGAATATGTTGATGACGACGATAACCATCTCGAGGAAGAAGGACAGAATGATGATGAGGGAGAAGAAGAAGAATTTGAAGATTCTAATACAGAAGAACAAGAAGAAGAGTATTACACGGAAGATGATACTAACGATGATGAATAATTGTAAATGTGAAGTATATATCACTACTGGAATAATAAGCATGAGCAACGACTAGAACCATTGCTGAGCCGTTGCTGAAAGCCATCAGCAACAGCGTGCAATGGTCCGGCCCATTGCAACGCAGCCGTGGCAGAAAATCGCTTTGCTGATAAGTTAGCAACGGATCAGCAACAGCTAGAGCGTCCGTTGCTAATAACATTATCAACAGGTTCTGCTACGGCTGCTGGGCCATTGTAGATAAATACATCATCAACGGCCCGGTTGCCATGGCAAGGCCGTTTGTGAAAGCCCGTTGCTAAGCCGTTGTTGTAGGTCATCAGCAACGGCTTTGAGGTTACGGCCCAGAAAATACGATACACTTTCAGTAACGGCTTTCCCACGAACAGCCGTGGGAAAGTCGTTGCTGATGATTTTAACCTGTAACTGATAATTTTTAAAATTTCTAATTTCCATTAATACATTGATACATTTAACCTGTTACATAACTCACACACCCATTAATACATTAATACACCCATACATAACATACACATCACAGATACACCCAGATATACATCAAAATAATTATACTTATGTTTATAATTATCCACAATCATATAAAAATTATTCAAATTCAAAACTATCATATCAATATCCAAACAAAGCAAGTCAATCAAGTATAGTATCAAAGTAACAAAGTCAATATCCAAACCAAATAATAAATCTCACGACGACGGTAGAGGAAGGTCTAGATCATAATATAACGGGGTCTGGAGTGCTTGGGTGTACACCGGCGTGGACTGACTCGAGGATGATGGATCTGATGATGCCGTGGGTGGCCACGCTCCTGCGTCAAAGTCCTCGGGGGTGCCCCCGCGCTGCATCACCGTCTGAGTGTAGGTCTCCTACTCGAGTTTGACTTTTTGTTTCATATTTTTCCTAACACTTAAATTATAAATAAATAATGAATAATTTAAACAAATATACTTACCATAATGATTGCAGCACGGGTGTCGATGTACTCCCCCGTCCCATGTCCTCGACGGTGAGTCCGCTCAAACACCTCCATCGGGGAGGGTCGCTGGACAGTGCCGTCGTCCATCACCATCGTCTATATTTACAAAAAAAAAAATATTATTTATTACACCAAGTAAAAAATAAAAGGGAAAAGGTCTAAAATGGTCCCTAAACTTTTTCGGAATTTTCACATTGGTCCCATAACTTTTTTTCGAGTCCATTGGGTCCGTAAAGATTTGTTTGGTCCCTGGTCGTGACCAATTACCAGGAACCAAAGTGACGCATTTTTTTTAACGGTAGGGTCACGACCAGGGACCAAAGTGACGTTTACAAATCTTTAGGCACCCAATTGACTCGAAAAAAGTTGTGGGACCAATGTGAAAATTCCGAAAAAGTTTAGGGACCATTTTAGACCTTTTCCCCAAATAAAATATATAATTGAATTTAAGGTATAATACTTACCATACGACGATCGTGCACTACAAATGATATTGAGCCGCCAGTGTGACGCGCTCCTCTCTCGGACATACGGTTTATAGCCACAGTCCTAGAAATCTCCTGCCATCGATCCGTCGACCATAACGCCACGAACTGGTCCCATATATCTGGAGTAATCCTATCGGGGCCATATCCTCGAGTCTCCGCGATGTTTGTGGTCCTAGCTCAGGCCATCGCCTGGGACCAGGCTTGCCTTAGTTGGCCGTTGTACTTTTACCGGGAAATAGCCTTCCAGGCAGTGTAAATGAAGGACCTTTGGTCCTCAGCCCATGTATAGCGAGCCTGAAAAACAATAGTATCAGTACCAATATTAATCATCATGTATATAAAAAAATTTTAATACGTGCCTCAAACTCGCGCCATAGCATGTCGACGTGCTCATAGGGCACGTGAGGGCACATGGGCCATGCCCTATGCATGTATCGTTGGATCGTAGAAGATATAGTCCTCGGCACATCCTCCTGCTCGAACTTGCACAACAAAAATAAAGTTCAATATTATATTATGATATAGTGAATTTGTAATAATTCATTATTGATGATATATTACCGCTCCCCAATCACACTAATGAGTCTACATGACTCCGTGGCTGGCGGAGGCTGCCACCTGTTCGGTCTGTGTGGCCGCTTGCGTCTCAATGAACTAGCCTTGGCGGCGTGAAGATCAGTGGCAGGAGTATCATCGGCAGGAGGAAGTGCTGGAGTCTGACCGATCGGAGACTCCGAAGCTCTCGTCCGACGATAACCACGACCCACCATATCTGTCGAATAAGCATATAATTAGATTATATATATAGTAGAGATAGATTTAATAGAAGATATAATTTACAATTATTTCTTATCATCTAAATAATAGTCTTCGAATTTTTATCTTCTTCATCTTCTTAATCTCCAGCTTCTTCAACTTCATGATTGTCATCATCAACATATTGAACTTCTAATTGAACTAACGCTGTATCTGCATCCTCGAGTATTGGAATAATACGGTCTATAGAAGGAGGATTATCTTCTTGATAGAAATCATCGGTCACATCTGATATCGGCTCATTTTCTCCTGCTATCGCATCAATTCTTCCTCTATCTTTAGTCTTTCAGACTACACGCCAATCTGCTCTATATTTATTTCGAGCCGAATACTTTGCGTAATATACTTGTTCGGCTTGTGATGCCAATATAAAAGGCTCATTTGCTACCAATTTTGATTTGTAATTAACCTTAACAAGTTTGTATTTTGGATGAACTTTCATGCCCCTTTCTGTTGTATCGAACCAATGCCATCTAAATAGGATAACTGATTTCAAGCCGAAGTAGTGCAATTCTATCACTTCTTCTAGTAGTCCATAAAAATCCATATCACATTCAACATATGTTATCCCTTTCATGCAGACCCCGGCATTCATCGTCTTCTTTGTAAATGCATATTCAACAATGTGAAATTTATACCCATTAACAAAATATTTGCTATAACACGACACTAGTCACGACGGTCCACTAACAAACTCAAATATTCTTTCATCTATTTCAGCTATGTGATCTTTACTGTAAGCCTGAATCCAAGTAGGTAAATCACGATCTCGTAATATCTCCAATTCTTCATCGTTGTGAATAGAGTATTTTTGCACCATCTCAATGCCAAATATTTTAATGAATTGTTCAATCTCTGGGCAATTGAGTAATACGTACAATTATGCCAAATGATATTCTTCGTCGCTTAAGTGTCGAGACGGATGAGAACCAAAAGCACGACCAGAGTGACAGAATATATTTAAACGTCCATCTGAATGTCGAACTCCCCCGTCATTGTTACGTGGAACACGATCAAATCTTGTATGCACCGTCGATTCAAAGTAAAATGAGCAGAATGTTGAAATTTCTTGGATGATATACGATTCAGATATTGATCCTTCAATAGCTGCGATGTTCTTTACTTTTTCTTTAGACGATTCATGTATCTTTCAAATAAGTACATCCATCGGTATTGAACGGGGCCACCAACTCGTGCCTCGTATGCCCAATGTATCGGTAGATGCTCCATCGAGTCAAAAAAGGCAGGAGGAAAAAACTGCTCAAGCTTGCATACAATTTCAACAATATTACTTCCAAGTGCTGAGATATCTTTGACTTGAAGGACATTTGCACAAATATTTCTAAAAAATATACTTAATTCAGTCAACAGACCCCAAATATTATCAGGTAGAAGATCTCAAAATGCGATCGGAAGCAATCTTTGCATGAATACATGACAATCATGGCTCTTCATCCCTGATATTTTGCAATCATCGACGTTCACACATCGAGATAAGTTTGAAGCATATCCAACGGGTAATTTGAGTTCTTTGATCCATTGACAAACATCTTTCATCTGTTGTTTATTTAACACATACGGGACGTTCGGCTTGAGATATCATTTGTTGACCTCTTGTAACTCTAACTCTAGCCTCTTACAAAGTATTTTCAGATCATGTCGGGCCTTGACATTATCTTTAGTTTTCCCGGGAACATCCATCAAAGTGTTAAAAATATTATCAAACACATTTTTCTCAATGTGCATGACGTGTAAATTATGTTAAATCAATAATGAACTCTAATACGACAATTCCCAAAAGATACTTTTTTTCACCCAGTTATATGTTTGACCAAAGCCCGACACTCTTTCATTCCGACCAAACACTATCTCTGGAAGTGCTGAAACACGTGCTAACATTTGTTCACTAGACATCATCGGTGGTGGCTCATCCCTTTCGACTCTGCCCTTAGTAAATTTATTACGATTCGTTCGATACTGATGGTTAGCCAGTAGGAATCGACGATGACAGTCAAAGAATGAGATTTTTCGTCCGTTCTGAAGACTGAATGATTTAGAGTTTGCCATACAATACGGACAAAAGAGTCGGCCATGAGTGCTCCAACTAGACAATATGTCGTAGGCCAAGAAATCATTGATTGTCCACAAGACCGCTGTCTTTAAATTGAAGTTTTGCTTCCGATGATAATCATAAGTGATAGCTCCCTCGGTCCACAATATTTTTAATTCATCTATTAGGGGTCTGAGAAATACGTCAATTTCTTTTCGTGGACCCTTAGGACCCGGAATAATCATCGAAAGATAAATAAATTCATCTTTCATAGACATTGACGACGGCAAATTATAAACTGTTAGCAGCACTGGCCAAACTGAATAAGGTGTTGCAGAATGACCAAATAGATTAAAACCATCCGTGCATAATCCCAATATGATATTTCTAGTATCCCTAGCAAATGAAGGATAACATCTATCCAAATGTTTCCATCATTCACTGTCGGATGGATGAGTCATTACTGTATCGTCACGACTTCTTCCATGCCAACTCATGTGGGGGGCTGTCTTTTTCGATATGAATAATATTTGAAGCCTCGGTGTTAGTGGAAAATACCGAGTGGAAAATACCAAAGCACCTTAAATGAGATATTTTTCTGTCAGACCGATTTCTTCTCCTTATAACGAGGATGTTCACATACAGTGCATTTATCCTACTGCGTATTTTTTTTATAATATAAAATGCAGTTCTTTTGGCATGCGTGTATTTTTTCATACCCAAGCCCTAATTTTCTCATCAACTTTTTAGTCTTACAAAAAGTTGGCTCAAACTTGTTATCAGTAGACAACACTCTATTAATCAATCCCGCAATCCGATCAAACGCAACCCCGCTGATATTACAATCGGCCTTGATGTTCAGGAGTTGCGTCATTGCCGAAAACCTAGTGTATTTTGGACAATTCTCATACAAAGGTCCATCAGCAGCTTTCAACATCTCATAAAATTCTGCGGCTTTTTTATTCGGCAATTCAATCTCTACCGCAGTTTGTACTTTTGATGGCAATTATGTGACATCAACACCTGTAGTATCTGGTGGCACTAGCGTCTCAGTAACTGGTTGATGGACTTTATCATTCAATTGGAATTGACCCCCAAGACTATCAAGTATCATAGTTCTATACAGATTAGATGGACTGGATAAAGAAACAACAGCAGAGGAAGATTCACCATGTGTCTGAACGACAGGATTGCTCGATGTCCCGACTTCACGTGACTCCCCATGACAAGTCCATATAAAATATCTTGGTGCAAATCCTTTGCTATACAGATGCAGAGTGATAGTTTCCCGATCCAAAAATCGTGCATTCATGCAAATGCGGCACAGACATCGGATTTTATCACTGGCGCTAACAAATTTCCGATTCGGATAGGTAAAATTTAGGAAGTAAGTTATGCTTAAGCGAAACTAATTCGTTAAATCTCCACGATCAAAACGTCGGTACATCCAACTTCGATCGCCCGACATGATTCTGTCAATCAATGACAATATCTTCAGTCAATGTCTTTATAGGTGAGATGGTCCTATTCCATTCAGGATTCATGTTATTCATATTGCACTAAATATTTCTTTTAACCGCTAACTTCATTCTAAATTTCGGCAGCATCTCCCTACAGTTCTCCGAATACGCATATCATCTGGGCGCGTATCGGAGAACAAGCGAGATACAATAGCCAAAGTTTAAGAATGAGTTAACAGTTAAAAAAAAAAACTAAGTGCAATACAAATAACTGTGTTCCTAAATTGTCCAAGTAGGGACAATTCAAGGGTTGTATGTCGTATAAAAGATCATCTACTTCTTTTACACGAACATACAACCCCCGAACGGATCTAAGGTTTTGCTAAATCATATCCGACTCATTGATGTGTACGTGAAACGTATCAACTCGTCAAATAGATGATTATTTTCTAAATGTTTCGATGCCGGTTCGAGTCCACAGTGGATGGTTCCGGCACGAGTCCAAAGTGGACGATTCCGATGCGTGTCCAAAGTGGACGATTTCGGCGCGAGTCCGAAGTGGACGATTCTAATTAATCTAAATCTAACGATTAATAATAAAATTAATCTAAATTAATATAATTTAAGTTAATCTAATCTAAACATTTATCTAAATATTTATCTAAATTAATCTAAAGAATAACATTAATCTAAATTAACCTAATATAATCTAAACATCTAAATTAACCTAAACATGTAATTAATCTAAACATCTAAGATTTAATTAATCTAAACATGTAATTTTACCATAAAAACATTTAATTAATCTAGAATTAGGATCTAATAAAAGAAAAAAAATAGGGTTTAAAAAAAAAACCCTATTTTCGGTGCCGGTGTCTAGTGTCTGACGACCGCGGACAAAGCTTCGAACACTGAACAAAGCTCTGGCTGCCAACAGAAACCCTAAACCTAGGGTTTTGGCCGGTTCTAATATAAATAGAGAGGGGGCGATATACTTGGAGAGAGCGACGATGGCGGGCGGCGGCGGTGAGTGCGTCGGTGGACGACGACAGCGGGCAGGCGTAGATCGGCGGCGGTAGAAGAAAGGAAGAAGAAGGAGGAAGCTAGGGGCGGGTGCGATCGGTTGAGTTAAATAAACTTATCAGCAACGTCTCACTCATCCATTAGAAAGCCATTGCTGATATGTAACATCATCAGTAACCGTTCACTCGTCCGTTAGAACGCCGTTGTTGATAAGTATTTTATTTTCGCACTGCGAGCGCGCGATCGGTTAAAGAGTGACAGATGCCGTAGCCGTAACTAAGCCGTTGCTAATGTGATAATATATCTGCAATGGCTCGAGCGACTGTAAGAAAGCCGTTGCAGATACATCACACCTACAACGGCCCGAGAGGCCATAAGAACGCGGCCATATATCTGCAATGGCTCGAGCGGCTTGCGCGGTCATTGCTAATTATCACATTTCTAGTAGTGTATCTTCAATTATTAAATGTATCTATTAATTTATTATATATATACTAATTATATTCATATTTGATAGCTATGGTTCGAGATGTGCGTGCTCGAGGAGGCATTCCTCGTAGGATTACCCCCTCGACGATTACCACCTGCCACCCCTGTACCCACCATCCCCCCACCTTCGGCCACCATCCCCCCACCTAATCCGGCCATCATTCCCCCACCTGATCCGTCCACCATTCCCCTACCTGATCTAGCCACCAACCCCCCACCTCGAGCCACCATCCCTTCAGTCGATCCAGGCCCGTCGACATCGAGACGTAGGCCACAAGGGCCTAACAGAATATATTCTCCCTCCGCCAGCCAAGGGAGAGTCGCACAGATTGGTTAGTGCGCGGTAGAAGGTAAGTAGATACATTAATTATTCCTTATAATTTATTTATTATTCAATATATCATAATATAGAATTGTACTATATTTGGTGCAGGTTTGAGCAGGAGGACGTCCCATGCACGTTAACGGGGACAATTCGAAAGTTTATGCACGGGGCGTGGCCTACATGGTCTCATGTGCCCCGTGAGCATATGGATTTACTATGGCGAGCGTTCTCGATAGGTATGTTTATTAAATTAATGTTAATGTTAAATATCGATCGGTAATAATATATATATTTTTTTGCAGGCTCATTATACATGGCCGGAGGACCAGACTCCTTTTGCGGAGAGTGTGTGGGAGCGTGTTGCCCGCTCTCGCTACAACGGGCTAATTCAGCAGGCCTGTAAGACCGTGATGAGATAGCTGAGGGCCTCACAAATTAGGCAAACTCGGGGACACGTACGCCCCCGAGTGGATTCCTGGACCTGTGTGGGACCAGCTTGTTGAGCGGTGGGACACGCCTGAGTGGCAAGAGGTCTCCCAAACAGCATCAAGAAATCGGATGTCTAACGGGGTCGGTATGGGGGCGCGCCACACTGGTGGCTCTGTGTCTTTTGCGGTGCATGAGCATCGTATGGTATGCATAGTTACCTTACGTTTGATTAATATATTATTTATTATGTATAATGATACTAATGTATTTGTTTTCTAATGTAAGACGTGAGTTGCAAAGGATGACACCGCCCAACGCCCCTTGCTGATGCAGGTGTTTGAGCGCACTCACCGTTGACGACGAGGAGAGGGGGACTACGTCGATAGCAGGGCCTCGACCATTATGGTAAGTATTTATGTCTATTTGATTTACATAATTTTTATTTATAGTTATATATATATATATATACATATAATTTAAAAATAAATGTGTGTAGGAGACCTATACAAGGACTGTGATCGAGCGCGGAGGCACGTCGGGGGAGTTTGACGCGGGTGCATGGGTCGAGGCCGTAGGTGGCTGGGAGCACGATCATGTTTATGGCTTTGCAGATAGTGGCCATGCAGGCACCGTGTTAGGGCCACTTGGGGCACCGACCCCTCTCGCTGCGGGTGAGAGGCCCTCGACATGGCGAACATAGGACCAAAGCCGAATAGCGGCCTTGGAGTCCAAGCTAACATAGTAGAGAGCGACGATAGAGGAGCAGAGACAGGTGATGGAGGAGTAGAGACATGCGATGGACGAGCAGAGACGCACGAATGATGAGTTGAGACAGATGATGCAGAACATACAGGCCCTCCTCACTCAGATTGTATCTCACTCTAGCCTTCTACCGATGATGTCGCAGTCATCGTCCTCCTCGACCTAGTCGATGCTCCCGACCCAGTCGTTGTTGACTCCACCTCCTCCACCGCCTCCACCGCAGCCGTGAGATGTATGTTCGTGTATTTTGATTATATTTTGATACTTGTTAGCCTTCGTTTGAGGCTTAGATACTTAATAAATGTTTATACTTTACATTTCATATTTTGATACATGTTTGTCTCTGGTTTGAGGCTTATAGTTGTTTATATACTTATAGTTGTATATATATGATATTTTGATACTTGTTTTTCTCCGATTTGAGGCTTAGATTAATGATATTTAAGTAAAACTTGTATGGTTGGTTGAAAATGTATGTGTATGATGTTTTGTGGCTGTAATATGTGATTGTAAATAGATTATAATGTATAAATATCATTGTATATAGAAATTTTTAAAATTTTAATTTTTTTCAGTTACAAAATATAACTTCAGCCATGGCTTACCCACGGCTGTCCGTCACTAGGCTGTGGCTGAAAGCGTATCGTAAATGGTTGATGGCCTAGGCAGCACCAAATATCACAGTTGCTAATGATATCACCGACAGCTAGCAGCCGCGGCTGATGTGTTTAAATTAGCGACAGTCGTCGGGTGCCGTCACTAATGTGTTTAAATCAGTGATAGCGCACACGGCTGTCGTTGATGATTTCTTGTGACGGTAGAGGTCGGCCGTCACAACTTATTTGAGACGCACACATCAGTGACAACATTTTTCCACGGTCCGCACCGTCCATGATAGTCATCATCGCCGGTTCAGCCACGGCCCGAGCCGTCGTTGACAACGACAATTCTAGTAGTGAACTACATCATTATTCCTTTTTATTTGTTGTGAGTTGTGTTAGAGTTAACTCAATTTGTTACATAGTCGAGCTCAATCAGATTGCATCAAACCCATGTTTGACCCAAATCAAGTGAATCAAATAATTGCAATTGCAACGACGGTAAAAAAGGAAGAGCGGGCTTTGCAGATCAAATCAAAGGATTTCATCATGTGGGCCTGGTGGGCTTGGCCCAGCTCTTCTATCTCCCATTTTAAGCTGTGGGCTGAGCCCTTAATATATGGTCTTAGTGGGCTACGCCTGCTGCCCTCACCTGGCCCGCACGCAGAAATCACGAGGTTGCTAAGCTCGATGCTGCTCCTCTGCTTCGAGGAGTGGTTGCAGCTCCTTTAAGCTGACCGAAAGATGGTTTTCCAGCCAATCCCAGAGGGACTTCTTCCTCTCATTCTGAAAATCATATCAGCGAGGATATTGTGAAGAAATTTTGGAAAATTTGTTGTTGCCATCGGATTCTCCGTCCAGATTTCTTTCCACAATAGGCGGCTCAAAAACTGATGGAACAGCCAGTCTCCGGTAATTCTCGACGTATATCGCAAAGCCAAAGCTCTCGACTCCTTCACAAATATTTTGCCTTTGATTCCAGCCTGAACTAGGACCTATTGCTCCAAATTTGGAGAACAACAGTAATCCGAAAATCCGCCCAAAGAAACAACTCTCCTTCCCTCTTTAAATCACAGCACAGTCAAATCTTGAACCGACAATGAAATCCAACAGTTATTTTGGCAAAGCTGAAACATCACCGATCAAATCTAGGAATAACAATTAAAATCAATTAACAAACCAATTCGTATTTCATGATCGTCCAACAATCGCACCAAGGATTGTTGAATGCTTGTATCGTTCATCGGCAACGACGACCTTGTGAGCCAGGCTTTCGCTTAGAAACCGAATCACGAACGTAGCTTTGATATGATTATTGTAATATGCAAAATTCAATTACAAATAGTAATTTTATAGTCTGATTTCGCTTTTAATTAGTAGGTTTAGAAAATTATTTTAAATCGGTTCAATTTTAGTTATCACATTATGGATATTCGAAATCGGTTTTACTCATTTTTTAATAATATATCATTAATAAAAAAATATAGCTTACAATATACTTTACAGTAGCTAGATATTTTCATATAATTAATAAAAAATATACTTTACAGTAGCTATATAATTTATTCATTTTTTATTTAGTTCATTTTTAGTTTGAGATATTTTTATTTAATTATCATTCTTCCATTTGCATAAGATTTTTATAGTTTCAACTTTTATAAATTATTTTATTTGAGTTTTTTAGTAACCGATTAATCCGTTGGTAACTAGATATCCATTATTAAACAGATAACCCCATCTATCCGAACAAATTAATACAATTAGGTTAATCATCGGATATTCGAAGTTTAATGGTTTTTTGACGCAACGGTAGCAAAGTTCGATCCAATTAAGGATCAAAAATGGAATCCAATTTTTTGAGACCTGGTTCGTTACTAATGATTGATTAACTTTTGTACACGAATTAGCTCGACAATATTTACAAAATATCAAAATGGAATTACCTATTCACTAAACTCAGCGGGTTTAAATACGTCCCACGAAAATGAAGAATTAATGGCAACTGCTGATCATTACATGTGTCAGCAGATGAGAGTTTATTTTGTTAACTAAGCTTTTGAAATCAACTATGCTTTTATGTCTAATAACTGGAATTGAAATAAGCTACAGTCGACTAGCTTTTAAACAACATTTGTGCTCATCAATTCCTCCCCTCTATCAGAGAACTCATCCTCGAGTTTAGAACAGTTGACAGGAGCTGCATCAGGTGGCATGTATGGAAAGAGATCTACGACATTGAAGATGGGAGATATCTTAAGTCTTCAGGCAATTCAACTAAGTAAGCATTGTCCCCTAAGACTTTAGATATAACAAAGGGTCCAATCTTCCTCAGTTGGAGTTTGTTGTAGGTCCCTGTCGGAATTCTCTCATTCCTGAGATATATCACCACTAAGTCACCAGTCTGATACATTTTGAACCTTCTGTACCTGTCAGTAGTAGCTTTATATTTTGTATTTGCTGCTTCAATTGCAGCCTTTAACTTTTGATGCTGATCAACAAAGTTAGTGGAAAATGTATTAGCTTGCTTGTTGGCACCAGTGTTGACAGTGATCAGGTCGACTATATATGATTTGGAATCTTAGTATAGACTATAGAAAATGGGGAATGCCCAGTGGATCTGTTAGTCATGATATTATAAGCAAACTCTGCCTGTGGAAGTATAGTGTCCCACTGTTTTGGCTTGTCCATGGCCAAACTCCTCAACATATTACCCAAAGTTCTGTTCACAACCCCTGTCTGCCCATCAGTGTGAGGATGATAAGCACTACGAAATTTCAGTTGTGTACCAAATTTCAACCAAAAAACTTTTCAGAAATGACTAACAAACTTCACATCTCTATCAGAAGTGATTGTTTTAGGCACTCCATGCATTACAATCTTCCTGAAGAACAAATTAGCAACATAACTTGCATTTGTTGTTTTCTTGTAGGGAATAAAATGAGCCATTTTGGAAAACCTATCCGCCACTACAAAGATGGAATCTACCTTCCTCACAGTCATAGGGAGCGCAAATATGAAATCCATAGAGAGGTCTTCCCATATAGTGGTTGGTACTGGAAGAGGAGTGTACAAGCCTGTATTCTGACTATGGCATTTGGCCCTCTGGCAGACCATACACTTCTCCACCAAATTTGTAATGTCCCTTGTCAGTTTAGGCCAATAGTACTTCTCTGTAATGAGCTTTATTGTTTTATACCTACCCATATAAGCTGCCAAGCCACCACTACGTAGTTCTTCCATCAAATGCTCTCTATGGAAAGTTCTTGGAATGCATAGTCTATTACGCTTAAAGAGGTATCCTTCTGATATGTAAAAGTCATCAGACTTCCCAAGTTAATGCACTTTTTCCAAATATCCTGAAAATCTTCATCAGTGGAATATAGCCCTTGCAAATGATTGAACTCAGTTAGTTCTACTTGCATAACTATCAGTAAAGTCACCTTCCTGCTTAGTGCATCTGCAACTCTATTGCTTTTGCCACTTTTGAATTGAAAGGTGTATTGAAACTTTTGTAGGAACTCCAGCCATCTAGCATTCAGTGAATTAAGCTTCTTCTAAGAAGTGAGATACTTCAAAGGTTGATTATTGTTGTAGGCGAACTCTATCAGCGGTAGGTGCCTCTCCCAGCCATCGGCCATATCTAGGACGCATGCTCTCAGCATGTCCTCCAAAATTTGGATGGTTCTCTCTGACTGCCCGTCAATCTGTGGATGGAAAGCAGTGCTAAAATGCACCTGGGTACCCAAGGCTTCCTGAAAGGACTGCCAAAATTGGGCTGTGAACTAGGTACCACGGTCGGATATAATCATCACCAGGGTACCATGATATGCCACAATCCTATCCAAGAACAGTCGGGTGTACTGCTCCGCAGAGAAGGTAGTTTTCACTAGTATGAATTGTGCGGTCTTGGTTAACCGGTCCACTACCACCCAAATGGAATCAAAACCGCCTTTTGACTAAGGCAATCCGGTCACTAGATCCATGGTGATTTTGTCCCACTTCCACTCGGGCACCTCGAGATTTTGCAGAAGCCCCACAGGCATAAGGTGTTCGGCCTTCACCTGCTGGCAGACCAGACATTTGGAGACAAACTCTACTACCTCTCTTTTCATACCTTTCCACCAGTAATGTTGCCTTAAATCCCAGTACATCTTGGTGGCCCCCGGATGCATCATGTAAGTGGAACGATGACCCAGTTCCAGGACTTGCCTACGCACCTCAGCCATATCTGGTACTACTATCCGGTCTCTGAACCTCAGTACACCCTCTGAGTCCAATCTGAAACAGTTCTTTGCATCGCCTCTTTGCACCAGATCCTTGGTCAGCGCACAAAAGGCATCCTCCCCTTGCGCGGCATGCAGCATGTCCACCAGCGTAGACTATACCCGCAGGTGTGCCATTAGGGCACCTGAAGCTGACGCTGATAAGGTTGCACCCCCATCTAGACACAAAGCCAACTCTTGAGCTAGAGGCCTCCACTTAACTTCCAAATGAGCTAAACTTCCCATGGACTTTCTGCTCAGAGCATCTGCTACCATATTCGCTTTCCCCGAATGATACATAATGGTGCAATCATAATCCTTTAGGAGCTCCAGCCACCTCCCCTACCTGAGGTTCAGCTCTTTTTGGGTAAGCAAGTACTGAAGGCTCTTGTGATCTGTGTAGATCTCGTAAGTCTCCCCGTACAGGTAGTGCCGCCAAAGCTTCAGTGCATAGATCACTACTGCTAGCTCTAGGTCGTGCGTCAGATAGTTCTTCTCATGAACTTTCAGCTGGCCGGATGCATAAGCGATGACTCTGCCATACTGCATCGGGACGCAGCCCAGGACAACCCGAGAGGCATCACAGAAGACTACAAACCCTCATGAACCAGAAGGTACAACCAACACGGGTGCATATGTCAAACATGCCTTGAGATTCTGAAAGCTCGCCTCGCATTTGTCATCCCAAAGGAACCTGACCTTCTTCTGGATCAACCGAGTCAAAGGGGCTGCAATTCTGGAGAAATTCTCCACAAACTTTCGGTAATACCCGACCAAACCAAGAAAACTGGGGATCTCAGTCACACTAGTCGGCTGTTTCCAGCTCTACACCACTTCAATCTTGGCAGGATCTACCCTTATCCCTTCCTTGGACACTACATGGCCCAAGAACCCTACACTTTCCAACCAAAAATCACACTTGGAAAATTTTGCAAACAATCGGTGCTCTCTGAGGGTTTCCAGGACCACTCTCGGGTGCTTAAAGTGCTCTTCCTCACTCTTGGAGTAAACCAGAATGTTGCCAATGAAGACGATCACAAAGCTGTCTAGGTACTTCTTAAATACCCTGTTCATTAGGTCCATGAAGGCAGCAGGTGCATTGGTTAGGCCAAAGGACATCACTAGGAACTCATAGTGACCGTAGCATATCCTCATGGCCGTCTTTGGCACATCGCAGTCCCGAATTCTCAACTGATGGTGTCCGGACCTCAGATCTATCTTTGAAAACCATTGTGCCCCCTGAAGCTAGTCAAACAGATCGTCTATCCTCGGCAGTGGGTAGCGATTCTTAACAATCAACTTGTTCAGCTGCCTATAGTCGATGCACGAAGAGAACCGGGGCACCCCAGGGTGACACACTCAGCCGAATGAACCCCAGGTCTAGCATTTCCTACAATTGCACCTTTAACTCCTTGAGTTTGGTCGGTGCCATCCTATAAGGTGGAATGGAAATTGGTTTCACCCCGGGCTGTAGGTCAATGCAAAAATCAACTTCCCTTCTGGGTGGCAATCTTGGCAATTCCTCGGGAGACACATCAGGGAATTCACAGACCATTGCGGTTTCACTAACATTCATTGCTTCATCCCCTTCCTCCTCGACCACAGATACGAAGGCCAAGAAAGATTGGCAGCCGCTCCGAAGCAACTTACGAGCCTTTAGGGCTGAGATGACCCCTATCGACTTGCTACATCCCTCCCCTTGGAAGGTGAACTACGGCAGCCCAGGCTTATTAAACATCACTGCTTTGGCTCTGCAGTCCAACATTGCAAATTGCTCTACTAGCCAGTCCATGCCGAGGATGACATCAAGCTCAAGAGTGGGTAGGAGTGTCAAATCCGCACTCAACACATGGCCGCAGATGAGCACTTCACAGCCTTGATATATTGAATTTGCTAAGATTGCATCGCCCGTAGGCGTTGATACCATCAATGGCCCGTCGAGCATAGAGGGTGCCATTGGCAACTTTGTAGCAAATATGGCAGACACAAATGAGTGTGTGGCACCCGGATCAAATAAAACATATGCAGCAGACGAACATACTAAAATAGTACCTGCACCACTGCTTTGGACGCCTCTGCCCCATCACGATTCATGGCATATACCCATATAGGCTGCCTCTGAATGACTGGTCTGCGGCCCCTTAAGTTGCGCCTATCCCCTTTGAGCTACTGACCCTACTGATATAGGTGCCTTCCCCCTAGACTACTCAGGCTTCTGACCAGCTCCCTCAGGATAGTCCTTTTTGAAGTGTCCGACTCGGCCGCACTTGAAGCAAGTGTTAGTGCGGCTAAGGCAGGACCCCCAGTGCCTTCGACTGCAGCTGCCACACTGCGGCGCCTCAGATCTCTGAGAACCACCTCCTGACACTATCGGCCTCACTGACCCAGTCCCTGGGCCCCCACGGCCCCGGTTGCCATTCTGCCCTTGGCTTTGCTGCTGATTTGCTGCAGTTATTGCCCCCTTAGAGTGCCAAGGCCGACTGCCAAAACCCTGCGACTGAAACTTCTTCTTAATTGGCCCGTCATTTCTCTCAAACGACACCCAGGCTTCTTTCCGTAGGGCTTCATCCACTACCCGAGCCAGAGTAGAATACTCAGTGTAGTGGATAAGCCTGCCAATCTGTGGCCTCAACCCTACCACGAACCTCTTGACCCTGGCAGTCTCAGATGCCACTAGGGTTGGATGGTACTTGGAGAGAGGATTGAACTCCATCTCATACTCTGATACTGTCAGGCATCCAGCCTGGCGCAACATCTCAAAATCACGGGCGCGCTTGTCGCGAACACTCATGGGTAGGTACTGCTCATCCACAACCGCCCGAAATTCCTCCCACGTGGGAGGTGGTGCGCCAGCTGCCCTACGAGCCTTCCAGGTGTGCAGCCAGACCTTTGCCAGTCCCCTCATCTGAAGACCGACCATATGAGCAGCTGCCTCTGATGAACAGCCCAGCTCCATGCATAGCTCGTAGCAATCCCCCAAGGCTTCTGTCACTTCCACCTGACGATCTGTTACGGGGAACTCTGGTGGCTTCAGTGTGACAAAATTTGCATATGTTGGGGCCCCTGGGGTTTTGACCACCAGTGCTGTCACCTATGCCATTTCTGGTACCACAGAAACTACGGGCACAGGTTGTGGCAGTGGCTGTTGAGACTGCTACTGCTGCTGCATTTGCTGTCTCAATTCTTGCTCCTTAAGGAGCGCCTCAATCAACTGATTCACCTGAGCTTGCAGTAGAACAACCGCTGACTCTTGCCCCTGACCCTCAGACGGGTCTCTATCCCTGACCCGGGCTCGGCCTCAGACGTTCTGTCGAGTTACTGCCACTGCCGCTCAAAGCAGCATTTTGAGCCTCCATTTCACTAACACAGGAAAGAAAAGAAGTTGTCTGTCACATAATAAATTCTTAACACAAAGCTCTTTAAACTTACTAACCGCAAGGTGCGCTGAGTGCAGGAGTGGTCGCCCAATCTCGTAGCATAACTATACCGTAAGTCACCACACTAGCATATGCCTCATACGGTACCCAACACTGAGTCATAGACAAGACCTAACCTAGTGCTCTGATACCAACATCCTGCTCTGTAGCCTACTGTCTACACTGACACAAGAAAACCAAGACATATCGAATAACAAAAATCTCAACACACTTTATTAAAAGCTTTCAAAGTCACAATTTTTATGTTTGTCAAAACAAGTAAGAACATCAACGTCAAAATAATTAAACGTTCAAGAAACAAGTTTTACAACTCTTTTTCAAGTACAATTGTTAGTGCAGAAACAAAACAAACACTACTAGACTTTGATCTAAGACTCATGGACGTCGCTACGAGATATGGCACCACCTCCCACCCACCAGCTGCATCATGTCGACAAGCCAAGTCACTGATCATGCTCTGCAAAATTAAAGAATAAACTGTGAGTCCGCTTGAGACTCAGTGAGTGGCTCTAGTGAACCTCCACATAAGCCTCAGTCATGCATATATATCATATAAGGCAACAAAATGAATGAACAATGAGGTAAAATACTTCTAATAGAGCTACCAACCCCCAATGGGTCAATCTGTACAACTGAATATGATAACCTGCCATCTCGGCCTATCAAGCCTCCGGCATCTGGCCCTTAGGCCTACTTATGGAATAATATCTCGACTACAGCCGTCCCTACCATATCAGGTAGTATCATACTGGCCATTGGCCACGTCACCTCAAGGTGTAAGCAAACAATCCTGGGCCGTCGACTAGGATGGTCCACTAGTCTTCGGACACCGTCTGGGGTAAGGATAGCTAGTCCCACCCAACTGGGGTCAAGCACCTAGCGGGCCCGCTGGCGCACCTCAAGACCCAATACTGGTCGAGCTGAGCATTGGTCATTCCTGACCTCCACGCTCCTCGGCAGACCATCTCAAACACACCACACAATCAATATCCTAGGGTTTCCATATATACCCTTCGGGCCATTGCCCGTATCTGGCCTTAATCCGGCTACAGGATCAACAATTTATGCCACCCCTTCAAATTGTGTACACCTACGAGTTCTAGGTTTCCAAAAGTATACAATAAGTCATAGAAGTGTTATCATCTCCTAGCTAAGTTTCCATATAAGTATGATGAATGTCTAGCGACGCATTACACGTTATCTAACCTTCTACACTACCTTGGGTGAGGAATTCCTTGCGTCGACTTGGGAATTCCGCCCATGAATATTTTTGGGCAGCATGTATAATCTCAAGAAAATATTCAAGTATTGTAACATCTACTATATATGGTCACAATATATATATGCGTAACAACTTTACACTACCTTAGGAATTTAGCACAATAAGAAGCAATTATCTAGCATGACAGGAGTAATAATAAATTCAAAAAAAGGTAGGAATTGCTAAGGATGGTAAACAATTTCAACATCTCAAAGTTAAGTATCTAATGCTAAGGATGGTCATAAGGCTAGCATTCCTACAATTCCAATTCAATCAATCTACTTGCTATGTTTGGTGTTCTTCCTAAGTATTGTCATTCCTATATGTGTGAATCTCATAATCATGTAAGTTTCCATCTAAAGCTACTCTCTTCTCCCCTCCCTAGTCTTGGCCGAGCCATGAGCAAGAAGAACCTTGCTCGGCCATGGCCCTTAAGGTAGGAAAGGAAAAGGACACTCTAGCTATACCTCTAATTCTTCGATTCCGAGTATAACTTAATATCAATGGACTATTTTGCCCCTTCCCTTACCCTTGGCCGAACCCTCTTCATGATGTGTAGGGTTCATTCGGCCACATCAAGAGAGATCTAGGGAAGATATGCTTCATGACGCGTGAAACCTACGATTTGAACTACATCAATCATGAACATGAGATCATCTAAGGGCCTTCTTGCCATCAAGGGAATTGGGGAAAATTTTGGCATGACCTTTCCCCTTTTCCCATGACTCGGCAGCCCTAACAATTGAAAATCGATGAAGACACAAGGAACTCCGACAAGAAATCATACAAAACAATGATTACACGTCGATAAAACCAAGATCCGACGAAAAGATCGCGAGAAACTCGTCCTATCACAACTAGGGGTTAGGCTACCCGCCTCACCCATGCTTCTAACTCTAACCACTCACCTAGATTATGGAGAATGAAAGATCGGGCGACGACGACTTGAAATTTTCCGACGACGATGCGAAATCCCGGATCGATCCAAGTCCTCCAAGCTTTCCCTTGCTCTTCTTCCTCTCTCCCCCTAGGCAGCCTTGTGCGTGTCAAGGGATGAGTCACACGGCTGAAAGATGAGGGTTTTAATCCCTCATCTAGCTTTCCAAAGATAGCTCCATGACTCACTTAACTCATACTCGAACCTCGACTAAACCCGAACTCAACTTGGGTTCTGACTCAACCCATAATCTGAATCGATTTAACTTGATTTAAGGAATGAATTCATAAAAGGAAAGTTAATCACCCACATAGATTCCATGAATCATTAGTCGAGTCATACCTTTTCAATCGAGGTGATCCTGAGGCTCTACTCGACTACCCCTGGGTCCGGCGCGCTGCACCAAAATAGATTTTTATATTAGGAAATTTTTTCCGGGTTTTACACCTTTCTTTAGGTTACCAGTGAGAGGGCCAACTATCTCACTCAAGTTTTTAATGATCAAACCTTCTATAAAAGGTTGGTAATCCCAGGAAGCTTCTAAGTTTAGTGATGTTGGCAGGGGTCTGCCAGTCTTTTATTGCTTTCACTTTCTTAGGATCAGTAAGAATCCCTTTTTGGCTTATAATGAACCTAGAAATAACAATCCGCTTGTACAAAATCCATATTTGTGTACGCTCAGGAAGAGTTTATTTTTTCTCAAAACTTGGAGGACTGCCTCTAGATGCTGACAATGTTCTAACTCTTCTTTGCTATATATCAGGATGTCATCAAAGTAGACAACCAAAAATTTTCCAATAAATGGTTTCAGAAGTTGATTCATCAGCCCCATTAAAGTGCTAGGTGCATTACATAGGCCAAATGGCATTACCAACCACTCATAAAGCCCTTCCCTTGTTTTGAATGCAGTTTTCCATTCATCTCCCTCCCTGATTCTTATTTGGTGATAACCACTCTTGAGATCAAGTTTTGAAAATACTTTAGATCCCTCCATCTTATCTAGCATGTCTTCAAGCCTGGGTATAGGAAATCTATACTTGTCAGTTATTTTGTTGATAGCCTTGCTATCAATACACTTTCTCTAAGTATTGTCCTTCTTTGGTACTAGCAGTGCTGGTACTTGTTGGCCTAAGTTTTTCTATCTCGGTCTTAATCTCGGTTTTGATGACAACAAACATGGAACTAATGATTTCATGGAGAGTTGTTTTTAGGTTCCATATCGGTTAGCGCATGACATCCCCGATCGAAAAAATCGAAGAAATCGACAAGGACGCTCGTCGACGCTCGGGATTCTATGGGAAGTTAGAGTTTAAGTTTATGGTGTCTATAATGTAATGTAATCATCTTTATGATGCAAAGAACCCTAAAACCAAACCTGAATCCCAAAATATGAAAACCCGGAAACCGCCCTGGAATTCAGTAAGCCTAGGGAGCTCTTTGGAGGGCTATATGACCTAGACACTTTCTTGACACAAAAAATGACGGTAATTGTTCCTTGGGTAGAAACTAGATAACGAGATATTTTTATAATTTTTTTGGAAGCCTTTAGCCTATCCATATTTGAACCGGGAGATTAGGAAGTTTCCATTTTTCAAAAATTTGTACTAGACCCCAAAAACTAGATTTTGATTCTTAAGGATTTTGATTTTTTAGATATTTTTATTGAATCCAAATGGGGGGTAATCCTTATATAACATTTATGTTTTAAAGTTGATTAACTTTAAATTAATAAATGTTATATAAGTAGACTTAGAGAAGACGGAACCAGAAACTAGCAAATGAGCAAAAAAATCAGCAAACTGAGCTAATTTTTCCAGTTTTGGTCGACCGGTCGGTCGATCGAATAGTGTCGAAAATTGGTAGTAGCCAATTCGATCGACCAAATATGGTGGAAAATTGGCAGTAGCCAATTCGGTCGACCGATCGGTTGATCGAAGTGTGCCAGAAAGCGGCAGTTTGCTTTCGGTCGATCGACTGGTCGACCGACGATCGACCGGATGGCGGAAATGGCTAGTTTTCTGCCCGTTGAGCCAGCTGTTTCATGCCATGTCCTCAAGGCTTATAAATAGAAGCCTTAGCAAGCCTTCGACCATTTATCCAAGCTTCCATTGAGCCATTCTTGATCATTCTCAAAGCATTTCTTGAGCCATCCCTTTGATAACCCTAGTTTTCATGATACATCCTTAATCTTGCCTTCAAGCTTTGAATGATTCATCATTGAGACATCAAGAGGAACTAGGACTCGTGTTTGGAGCTAAGTATATGTTGTATTATTTATGTTCTCCATTATTTGTGTATTTTGTGATTTATTTCATTGTATTTGAGCTTGTAAAGACCTTGGTTGTTAGGTCTTGAAATTGGGTGGTTGCCTTTGTGTTTGAGGCTTAATTCCACCGATGTAAACTTAGTTTACTAGGATTAGTTAAGTTGTCCCTTAGGTTGAGGTGGAAGAGTGCTCTCGGTAAGAAGGCGGAGACTTCCGGGTGTGGAAGTGTCTTAGGTTGAGAGTGAGACTCTTCGGGTCAAAGTCCTCGTTGTAAGGGAAACAAGATTAATCTAGTAAAACTTAGTTTAGAAATCTTAAGCGGGGTGCTTAGGTAGTGGAGTAGGCATTAGGGCCGAACCACTATAAATAATTGTGTTAGTATTGTTCTTTTTGGGTATCGCATTGTTTTATCTTAATTACTCACTTCCGCATTTAGTCGTTGAATTATAAATTGCCTAAGTAGTTTAAGAAATGATTAAATCCAAAATTAGGTGATAAGATTAGTTAACACACTATTCACCCACCCTCTAGTGTGGCTATTTCACCAACAGTACTACACAAGGACTCATACTTTGCCTTATCAGTTTCTTGCTTATAAGATCATCTACAATCACTACAACATTTTTAAGCTATAGGAATGGTTGAAAACCGTTCCCAAAAGATAAAAACCGTTCCCATAGACCTATGGGAACGGTTTCCCATGTGTACTCAAATCAGCCGTTCCGTTAGGCTATAGGAACGGTTTTCGTCCCTATGGTCACACTGCCAAAAAAACCGTTCCTATAGGTCCAGCCTATGGGAACGGTTCTAAAAGTGTTCCTATAAACTTATCTTATAGGAACGATTAAAGAACCGTTCCTATAGTTCCACCCTATAGGAACGGTTTTATACCGTTCTTATAGTTCCAGCCTATAGGAACGGTTCTGAAACCGTTCCTATAGTTCCATCCTATAGGAACGGTTTTAAAACCGTCCCTATAGGTCAATCTTATAGGAATGGTTCTAAATCATTTCTATAGGTAAATCTTATAGGAACGGTTCTAAACCGTTCCTATAGGTAAATCTTATAGGAACGGTATAAAACCGTTCCTATAAGCGAAAGGATGTGTATTGTTTGTGCATAGGTTCATATTTGTTCCTAAAAGGTATATATATTCCTGTAAACCATACAATTTCACAGACAATCATACAATTTCATAGACAACCATACAATTTCATAGACAACCATACAATTTCACAAACATAAATTCGAAAACATAAATTTCATTCAAACGTATAATATATTTAATTGAATAATAAGTTCACAATTATAGTATTCTCATTCTATAATTTCACAATTAAGTCTAAATAAAGTTCACAAACATATGAAATTGTTCTAAGCCTAGCATTCCCATTAGCCAAGTCCTCTTGATCATCTCAATTCATCATTTTCATGCAAAAATCAATTAATAATTAAAAATGATCAGAAGACTCCATAATCATATATCAAACTAAAATTATCTGATTTTGAGGATGATGTGTGGAAGTAGAAGAACCAAAGATGCTATTGGCATCCCTTGGAGTAGTTGGTTTGCTTGTGTAATAAGTGTCTTCAAAAGAGATTGCATTCCATGCATTTGGCGTTGCATCTGGTTCTGTCTCTCTTCCATTTTTGCATGTCTTTCTTCCATTATTGCATGTTGCTCCTTCAAAGACTTCACCTCTTGATCATGTTTTTCTTGCATTGCTGCCATATCTTCATTTTTTTAAAAGATTATGGGTGTAATTGTTCCTCCATAACAACGCACCCTTCCTGACTTCTCTTTCCCAAACATAGATTGAAATGCCTCAGCAGCAGGTTTCCCATCATGCTCAACCATGGTTTTAAGCTTTTCCTAAAATGTACATTTTAATAATGTTAGTGATAATAATAAATAATTAAGTATAAAACAATAGCTAGAAGAAAAACTCATAATTGTCTCTTCAGTTTCATCATCTAAGGCTTTTTCATCCTTAGCCCGAGTTTCAACAAACATGTCAACTTGACTGGGTTCTTCATTCTTCTGAGAATGCTTTATAAATCACAAGAATGAGTTAAAATATAATATTGACATTACTTTAAAATTCAAAATATGAAACCGTGCAAAAAAATATTACCAATTTTTCTTTTATCACAGAAAATCTTTTATTGCCCATCCGATGCCTCCATTTTTGCTGTGATCTGTTCAATCTATTTTGTTGGCACATAACCTACATCAATAACAAAAAAACTAAATATATGCAACCAGAAAAAATCAATAACCATATGAAAAGCAAGTAAGAAATCCATAGGTGGTTTCACTCTCCGCTAAAGTGTTCATAGTTAAATCCGCTAAGCAGACCAAACTCCACTAAATCTTTATAATTTTCATAGTTATATAATGAAACCTAGCTACTTACTTGGATGGGTTCATAGCTCCAATAATCAATCATTTGCTTGAAGTGTTCGAGAGGAATGTCTGTAGGACGATTTTTTATCCTCTCGCTATTTGTTACGTAATTGTCAAAATGTTCCTTCTTGATTTTTGATTTGTGTTTCCTCCAAGCTTCATCCATAATTTTGAACACAACCCCTTTCCCTATTTCTGGAAGGATGAATTTTTTCTACAAAGTGAAGCAAAACAAGCATTAATATTAACATGCAAATGTAAATGAACAATATAAAAAACTATCATACATTGATATATTTCCATATGTCATCCTTGTTTGGTACGGCCTTCCAATTGGTGTAAATCAAGGGACACCAATCTGAATTTCATGCCACGGTTCCAAAAAATTGGCTCAAGTCTGAAACAGCTTTCTAATTGGGCCCAACTGGTTGTGCTTCACTATTGAAAATTATTTATTGTCGCTCCTCTAGAGATCTTCCATGAATTCTATAGCACATTGTCTTCCCTCTTGCTTTCTTTTTTGATGTTCCTAATTGACATAACAATAATGATTTAAAAATAAGCTAATTATAGAATTCCATATAATGACATAATATACCTTCGGGAACATGTTCCAACTCATCAGGTATATTGTGCTCTTCCTCAACATCTGCTTCCTCTTCTAGCTCATCGGGTATATTGTGCTCTTCCTCAACTTGTTCCATGTCATCTTCTCTACATTCCTCTTCTAGCTGATCTTTTTCTAGCACTTGCATACCTAACTTCTCACGATACTCAACCATTGACATTGATGGACACAAAGGTGCAGTCTTTGTCTTCTTTGTTGCATACCCATGTCCTTGCTCATGGTTACCCTTTCTTTGTTGATCTTGAATGGTTGGCCTTTGTTGCTGCTACACTTGGGTAGACCTTTGATCTTGAATGATTGGCCTTTGTTGTTGTTGCACTTGAGAAGACTTTGTATTGGAATGGGAAAGAACTTGTTTTTGAGTAGAGGATGTGGGTCTTTGATCTTGAATGGTTGGTCTTTTTCCTCTATTTTGAATATATATCAATAGAAATGACCTGCCTCATAGTAGAAGCAGTAGATTGAGTGGGGACTGCATCCTTGGTCTTTTTAGAGGATGTTTTTCCTTTCTCTTGGACATTGATATTAGAGATAATATTCTTCTGATTGGCCTCTGTAATTTGTGTGACTGAGTCCTTCTTATTTTGTTTTGAGACTAAACCATATCTTATGTTTGGATTTAACTTCTTATTCTGCTCAATATTTTCACATTTAATTTTGTAATGCTTGGCCGCTAACTCTTTGCTTGACTTTGCTTGTAGTGGAAAATCCATATCAATTCTTGTGACAGAGAGGTTCAACAAACCTGAAAAAAGGGGGAAAAGATAAATATATTAGTATCAAGAGAGAATGCAAAAAAGGAACCCCTAGTTCATCTGTAATTGGTTTCAGCCCATTAACCTTTCTTAGCACGTCATCGACCAGTGATCTGCTTGCAAGATTCTACAACGCAGAAAACCACAATTAGTCCAACCAACAAATGACAGGATGTTCATTTCAAGAAAGAATAAAAGACTAGATTGCTAAGAAAAATCCAAATCAATTAAGTGGCTTAATGAAAAAAGAACAAACATGATTGAGTTTTTCAACATTAGCTGAGAAAATTTTGAAACTTATGAAAACCCAACATTTCCCTTGTAGCGTAGTCATCCATCATATCCTACCCAAACTTACCAGAATGATTACTGTCTTAGGAAGGACCATGGGAGAAGCTCACTGGCACTACTTTACTAGATAGAAAGGAAAAAGATTGATGTTCTATATCTGACTTTGCATTAAGATTTAAATTGCACGACAACTTTGATTCATTAATATCCCACATCAGATAATTCTACATAATGTTTTGTCCAAGTGCAATATTTATTAGACAAGTTGCAACTTGTTACAAAATGTCAAAGAGTTAGATCATTCTATGATTTCCTACACCTTTCCTCTTTATCTTATATGATTAGGTATAGCAAGCATTCAAACAATAGAGGTGGATGGCAAATGCAATACTTATTGTAGATAAATCCTCCTTTCTTTGATAACTATAGCTACATATTTATTTTTAGTCATACAAGCATCTCAATTTCTTCTTCTCCCCCTTACTTTCATTCCTTATCTTGTTATCTTCCTCTGAGGCTACCAAGTGCGTTAACCGGCAAAAAGCAAACAAAGCCAGTTCATTTGATTCACCCAGAATTGGTTTTAGCTGACTTCATAGTGTAAGACTGAGGAATCAATCAGATCAGCCTTGAATCCTACTGATATAAATTAAGTGTAGTATATCAGGTGGTTTGCTACTTTAACAATTTTATGATGAGCAAGGCTTATAACAAAAGCAAGAAATAGATGCTAGACAGTATCATTAGTCTTAAAGAAGATCAATTACTAATTTTGTATGGGAGTGTTGTACCATACTAAAGCAGCATTATGATGTCGTGGGATAATCTACTCTCATGAACACGAAACATGGTCCACTGCCACCAATCTGATATTACACTCTGAGCTTACTAATGAAAGGAAACATCACATGCATAGTTGTATATGATGAGAAAGTGAGTTCAAACTCACCTTGTAATTATCAAGAGCAAACCGAGTATCAGCAGATATTGTTATTGTCTTTCAATCCAAAAAGCAACAGACCTTGGTTGAGGAAATTGTTGGTTTTGTATAAAATACCAATTAGCAGTAGATGTATCCAATAAATACATTGATCAGCTCTTATGTTGAGGAAATTGGTACTTTATTCAATATCATTTCACCTCCATTTCTATTCACATCCAAAACTAAACAGACATTGCATTCAATATTAGTCTCTTATGTTTTGTTGCTACCTAATAAAACATAACATGTGTTCATCATGCCAGCTAAAGAAATTTTGGTTCTTGTAGTAGTCATTAGTTATTATCATCTTCAATACTAGTCAATGAGATGCATAGTTGCATACCATAAGTGAGCATCATATAGATAGTTGTCAAGATATAATGCACTTGTAATGTTGAGGAAAGGTCATGTGTCACAATACCTGAGCTAAGTGGCCGTTCAATTTGTGGGGGTAGCCCACCTTCTCATTTAATCTTGAACAAAAAAATCACCTTCACTAGTTTCATGTCCGTGAAGAGCAACAACAATTCCTAGTAGAGAGAATGTTATGTTTATCAATAAGGAAATACCTTCCTTGGGTTATATGAAGCCAAAGAATTTATTTACTCTTAAAAATTATAAAAGAAGTAATAAAAAAATATAGATAAACTGCAAGTTAAATAAAATGCACTTTACCTGTTACAAAAGCTGAAGGGTCAAGCAAACTTCCAGCTAGTTTAACCCTTCCACTTTCATCTTTCAAAATAAGATGATCATCAGGGTGCACAAAGAAACTAGATCTTCCAAAAAAATTAGATTAATGGTTCCATAAGATAAGAAATTGCCAATTTTGAAATAGTACATCCTAGCAACTTCTTACTCATAAAAGAAACTAGAATTCTAGTTATACTTTACACTTTTTATTCTAAAGATCCATATCTATTCCTTGGTTCTATTTTGATAAATAAATAATAATAAACAGTGAACATGTTTAATTTCCAGAAAGTAAGAATAATGATCAAACCAAAATATTTGTGTACAACGTCAAAGAATACCAGATCAAGATTATTCTCTAATCGAAATGGTCTTGCAATAACAATAAGGTATTTATAGAAGCATAATAAGTTTATTACAATAATAGTAATATAAAAGAATCACCTTATTTTATTACAATATAGAACCATTTAATCAAAGTAGTTCCAGAGCGTGTCATCAAAATCGGATTCTTCTTTGGACTCTATTTCATTTGAAATGGATGAATAATTTTCAACAATTGTAGGCTCTATGTCGTCCCTTGCCCATTCAACATTAATTTCATCATCAGGCGAAGACAAAATTGTGATTGGTTCTGACTCAATATTATATGTTTCTTCTGCACAATATGATTGGTCATTCACATTAGGAATCTCTCTATGAAGAGTTTTCATAACGTAATACCTATTGTCTTTAGAGGGATCGCGAACATAGAAGAACTATTGGACTTGAGAAGCCAGCACAAATGAATCATCCATATAACATTTTTTATTGAAGTGAACACAAGTCAACTCATACTTTTCTGATTCTACTTCAAACCAATCACATCTAACCAAGACAAACTTGAAATTACCATAATAGTCTAGCTCAATTATTTCATTTATTGCACCATAATAAGTAACTGCATTCGTCGTCGGATTTTGATCCTTACTACTAGCAAAGCTTTGAGTGATTGACACCAAAGTGACACCACTATTTTGTGTCTTGCGACTTGCATCACGCTGCGTAGTATGGAATTTACACACATTGATAACATAACCCAAAAGCCTTCTTGCAACTTTATTTGGGCCTCTACACAACTCCTTCAATCGATCAGGGACATCCTCCTCCATTGCACGATTTTTAAACCACTCAATAAAATCATGGCTTTGACATTTTGCTTTGGTCCACTTTCTTCCTCTCTTCTGATTTATGATAGTCTCATGTTCACTACATGAAAATTATTTTATTACAACAATCATTCAATTGAGTTTATAAACAAATTTTTAAGAGCAAAGAATAGTTATTTACCTAATGTAAGGCTGAACTTCATCACAATTGAACAGGATATACCGGTGAGCTTGGTTCTTCTCATTGTTGTCCATCGAAAATAAATTACCTTTTTTCTTCCCTCCTATAGGACGACCCATGGGTAAAAAAAAACTAGGAAGTTTAGCATCAAAAGACTCACATGTGTCAGCATTCCTTGTCACTCTATTCCACCGTGTCTCCACATTAGAGTTCATATAATTTGAGCAAAATGTCAAGCATTCCTCAACCAAGTAACCCTCAGCTATTGAACCTTCAGGACGAGCTTTATTGCGCACATAAGCCTTCAACTTTCCCAACTCTCTTTCTGGTGAATACATCCACCGAGAATGAATAGGACCACCCAATCTTATCTCATTTGGTAGGTGAATAGGCAAATGAAGCATTACATAAAAAAATGAAGGAGGAAAAATCCTCTCTAATTGGCAAAGTGTTTCAGCAATTTCAAATTCTAAGAACTCTAAATCGTTCACATCAATAACTCTTTGACATATGGAACGAAAAAAAGAACATAGACGTATCAAAGGGTAGGCCACTTGGTGAGGAAGTGTGCTAATCATTGCTATTGGTAGCAAGTAGTGTAGCATGAAATAAGCATCATGACTCTTGTATCCTGAGACTTTCAAACCATCTTGGTGAACACATCTTGAAATATATGCTGCACAACCATCAGGTAATTTTGCTTCCTTGAGAACACCACAGAAAATAGACTTCTCATTTTTATTCATGTTAAAGCATGCTTTTGCATACTTTACTTTATTGCCTTGATCCATTGGTTTCGGATGAAGTTTCTTTCTAATTCCCAACTCTTGCAAATCTAAATGAGCATTAACATGATCTTTTGTCTTCCCCATTATGTCCAATAAAGTACCTATCACATTGTCAAATATGTTCTTTTCAATATGCATGACATCAAGATTATGTCGTAGTCTATTATGCTTCCAATATAACAATTCAAAAAAAAATAGCTTCTTCTTCCAAGGACCATTGCTTTTCTTTTGCATCTTCCCAAATGAATTGACAAAGTCTTGCAACAAGTCCAAGATCTGTGTCCCTTCTAACAAAATAGGAGCAGGCCTATGTTCTTCTTTTCCATTGAAATCCCGTGTGTTTCTTCTATAATTATGACTCATCGGCAAAAAAACACGGTGATCCATATAACACATCTTTCGACTATGCTTTAGGTAAACCAAATTTGTGTTATAATTACAAGATGGAGATGCTAATTTTCCCTTTGTGCTCCAACCACTCAACATAGCATATCCAGGAAAGTCGCTAATAGTCCATAAAAGGGCTGTTCTCAACTTAAAAGTTTGATTCTTTGAAGCATCATATGTGTCTACTCCCAGCTCCCACACAATTTTCAACTCTTCAACCAATGGTTGCAAGTACACATCAATATTAGTCCTGGGAGAGTGTGGTCCAGGGATAATTAAGGACAACATAAAATACTCTGACTTCATACATAACCATGGTGGAAGGTTGTACGACATAACTATTACCGGCCATATACTATAAGAAATACTCATGGTCCTATATGGATTGAATCCATCGCTAGTCAACCCAAGTCTTATGTTGCGTGGGTCACTAGCAAAATCAGGATAACGCTAATCAAAGTCTTTCCATGCTTCGCCATTAGCAAGATGCCTTAACTTCCCATCTCTTGTCCGCTCTTCCTCATGCCACCTCATTAATTATGCAGTCCTCTCACACATGAACAACCATTGAAGTCTAGGAATTAACGGGAAGTGTCTTAAAACTTTAGCCACTACTTTGTGGCCTTGCTTGGGATTTTCTAGCTCATTCTCTGCCTGAGAATTCTCAACCCACCGTGAAGCACCGCAAAGATGACAAGACTTGTCTTTCTCATGCTCTTTCCAATATAACATACAATTATTGGGACAAGCATCAATCTTTTTATAATCAAGGCCCAAGTCCCTTATCATGGCTCTTGTTTTATTAAAAGATTAGGGGATGTTTAAATCTGGCATAGCTTCTTTTAGTAGCTCTAAGAGTGCATTGAATGACACATTACTCCAGCCAAAGAGACACTTCATCAAATATAACCGAATGGTGAAGGACAAAGTAGAGAAATTTTTACAACCAGGGTACAATTCCTTGTTTGCCTCCTCTAATAAATTATAAAACTTTTTGGCATCTTCATTGCCCCTTTGTAACTCCATCTTCTTCTGCCACTTCTCTAAATCTATCATGCAACAATGCATCCATATCATCCATGCAATTCTCTCCATCATCAATGTCATCCTCCTCTGTGGGCATTGTTAACTCCTCACCTTGGTTTACCCAAATAGTGTAGCCTTTTAGAAATCCATAGTCTATCAAATGTTCAAATATTGCATCTTTTGTTAACCAACGACCATTACCACATTTAGCACAAGGGCATAAAATCTCTCCTCCCCAAGGCCTTCCTTTATTATAAGCAAAATGTAGGAAACATTGCACACCATTGATATACTTCGCACTATATCTCGGCATTTGAACCCATTCCTTATCCATTGATTTTACTTAACTACAAAAAGAAAAAAATCAAATGGTCAGAAACGACAAAATCATATCAAGCCTATTCTATTCCTAGAAGTGTCTATTGAAAGTTGAGCTAATAAATATTAAACACTTAAAGGAAGCATCGAGGTTAAACTATTTAGATGCTAGCCTCAGTTTCTTTTACCTTTCAGATGTAAGGCTTAGTCCTAAGTTTTCCCAGGGGTAAATAAAGATCCTACCCATCCGAGAGAACATGGTTGTTCTCGGGCTCCTAGTAAGTGCCAATGCTGACATGAATTAAAGAAAAAATGAGGGACCAAACGAAAAATAAAGATATTTTAAGGGACTAGATGGAAAAAATATATATTTTAATAACTTAAAGCATATATATATATATATATATGCTTTTTCATTTTATTCACAAATATAAAATCTCATCAATTTATTTTTTATTATTTTAAAATCTTCACCCCATAAATCTACACTAAATTTACGACTCGCGCTCGTGCCGCCCTTGTGCCACCATGACTCGCGCTCGCGCCACCCCTTGTGCTAACCACGAGTCGTGGTCGCTTCGCCCTTGCACCACCACGAATCGCACCACCCTTGCTACTCGTGTCGTGAGACTGCCCACCATCATGTAACACCACAACGACCTCGATCTCTCCACCATGATCTCCTAGAATTAATTAATAAAGAAATCATGGTGGCAGAGAAGGGTCAAGGGAATAAAAGGTTCTGACACAGAAAAGAACAGTGCGAGCATGAGTTGTGGTGATGCAAGGGCGATGTGAGCGTGAGTCGTGGTGACGCAAGGGTGACTCGAGCCTGAGTCGTAAATTTATTGTTGATTTGTGGGGTGAATATTTTGAAATAAAAATAAATAAATTAATGAATTAATAAGATGACAAAACTTATATATATATATATATATATATATATATATATATATATATATATATATATATATATATATATATATATATATATATATGCACGCGCACCGTGCGCGCTTTAGTTTATTAAAATATATATTTTTTTCATCTAGTCCCTTAAAGTATCTCCATTTTTTCGTTTGGTCTCTCATTTTGTCTTTAATCTTTGTCAGCTTTGGCACTTAACAACAAAAGTTAACGAAAAATTGACGGATGGACCAAACGGAAACGAAAATAATTTTTGAGAGACTAAACGAAAAATTTTTAAAAATGAGGGACCAAATCGGAAAAATGTGATATTTTGAAGGACCACAAAGATAATTAAGCCTTATTAATTATATTGTATTTTTGTATTTTTATTTTGTGTAATTTTTATATGAGTATATGCAATTATTATATTATATTATAATTTATCCTGTTAGTTTTAGCAATACAATTGGCACAAAGTATTTCAGATAATTAAGAAACAAAATTACAGCTTTTTTTTTGAAGAAAAACTAATTAATTTTAGCTAAAATTAACTATACATGCATGTATACTTTGGACCTAAAATTAAACACTAAATCTACCTAAAGACAAAGCAGTCCATAAGAATGGACAGTGTGGTTTCTGATCCAATGATGCCATCTTCATCTGATTTCTGCAACAACTTGCTGTTCATGGCCTGACGCAGAGCTGGGAAGCTGCTAAAAACTGATGGCCTCTCTTCCGCCCCCTTCTTCTCCTCGTCGAAGCTGGCAAAGATTTCGTGGTGCCTCTCGCGAAGCTTCTCGAGCTCTGCAGTCCAAATCTCTATCAAGCTCGACATGGGATGAAATAGATGAAGAACTCTGAAGAGGCTAGGTTAATGGTGGATTGTATTTAAGGAGTGATGAAGAGCTTCAAAACAAGGGGCGGAGTTTTAAAGCCATTTAACTGTTTTCTTCTGTCCTCAGAAAAGAAGATTGGAATTAAACTCATTGAATGGACGTTGGTTTGATCCATCCACAGTTTAGGTTTCCGTCAATTTCAGGTAGGTCCATGTTATTTTACTTTTCTATAAAGTAAGGAAGGCTTGATCGTATAAAAAGTTGTGCTTAGGATCGATTTAGGGGGATCGGCAAAAAATAATCGACCTAATCCGACCTGAACCATGAATCCAACACCAAAATATATGTTTCGGGGTTAGATGCCATAATAATTTTAAAATTTTTTGAGTTTTGATTTTTGCATATATGACCTGACTCGATCTGAAATATGACCAGACACCAAATAACTCGGTCTAATCTAAAATAACTAATACAAAAATAAAAATCTATCAAGTATATGATCGAATTAACTTGATGTTGAAAGCACTTTAGGAACATTAGAGGGGAGTTGAATAATATGGTCAATCAAAAGTAAGTCCTTTTTCATTTTTGGCTAAGTACGACCACAGAGTAAGATTTCGTTTCAAAACAAGTTTTGATATCGCACAATATATTCAATTAAGAGCACAAATAATATGGTCAATCAATTAAGAGCACAAGTTTGGTTGAACCTCTATCGAACTTTGATCGATCGAGATTCAACCGAATGCTTCTGAAAGTTTTTGACAGAAGTTCGGTCGAACCTTGGTCAAACATCTGCAAATCAAGCTTCGACCTAACTTCGATGGAAACTACTTAATGTTCAATTTTTCCATTTCATGTCGGTTTTAGGTTAAGGCTAGGTTTTTAGGCTTTGAAAACACACGGGAATAACATCTAGGTGGGGTTCAAGATTTAAATAGTGAAACGAACACCTAAAGATCAAATTCGAGCTCGTTTCCGCTTGATATCACCATTCTTTAAAATTTGAGTTATTTGAACAATTTTTTATGAACTTTATACGCGTATCCTACACAAAACTGAAATCAAAACTTGATGAAACCATTAGACACTTATTTATTATCATCAAAACAAGAGGTACGCCCGAGTTGAAACCTTTGGGCCAACATATCCAATCCGAAGAAAATTCTTTGAACCAACCAATCCAATGTAATACCCGAATTTCTAATGGATTTCTATTTATGTGTTAGCGGGATGATTCGGAGGCACGTCGGAGCAAGTCGAGCAAATCGTCGGAAGCCACGACTTAAGGTACAACCAGATCACGCATGTGGAAATGTTTAATTCTTGATTGATTATGATGTTGGATTTTGTTGAGTGAATACCCACACTAGAAGGGGGGGTTGAATAGTGTTGGATGACTTTTTACTTCTACTTCAATTTCTTTTAAATTAATTTCAACTTCAACCAAAACTAAGTGCGTCTAAATGATATTCGTTAGTAAGTATGAAAAGAAATTATAAGCAATCAAACAAGGCAATGCAAACACAAGAGATTATAGTGGTTCGGCCAACCGCCTACGTACTCCACTATCTTGGCTCCACACCAAGGATTTCTTACCAAATCCTTTATAGACTTTGTGTTTCCCATTGAATACAACCGAGGACTCGGTTCTCAACTATTTGAGAACTCCTCAAACCTATTCACCTAAGCAAAATACAATTCTACGAAGGAAACATTAAGTGTTTACCCTAGCACACCTAGCAAGCTAATAGTGAAAATTATAAGTTTAGAACAATGAAGAATGACAAGAAGGAGCTAAAAGGAAAACCAAGAGTGTGAGCTCCTTCTAAAGCCTTCCAAGTCTCCAACTCTTCAAGATGGTGAGCTCGAATCGTTGCCAGAGTTGAGACGAGAAGGTCGCTTGAAGAGGATGAAACAATCGATGGAGAAAGGGAGCACAAATCAATCTTTGAGGGCTTGGATCTCTCTTAGAAATGCACTAAAACTTCATTAAGAACCCTAAGAGAGGTTGGTGAGGGGTATTTATAACCCCTCACTCGCAACAGCTCCCCAACGGGAATTTTTCTACCCATTGTACGTCGTCCGGTCGTTTGCCGATCGATCGTCGGTCGATCGACCGATCGACCGCCCAGCGACCGTTGGGGTTCTGCCCTTTCACAACCATATTCAGTCGACTGGATGGTCGACCGAATTGGCCAGTGGTCATTTCCTCTATTGTTCGGTCGACCGAATGAGCTACTACCAGTTTCTGGCTTTGCTCGATCGACCGACCGATCGACGAAAGTGGCTACTACCATTTTTCTACCTTGTTCGGTCGACCGAACATGGGCTGAGGCTATTTTTTACATTTGTTTTGCTACACGCTTTTTTATAGGTTTTGTTACCAAGTTTTGACTTGGATAACTTTACAAATAGGCTTGGGATGAGATCCTAGGGATATATTACATATAATCTGTTTGATAATCTATAAATTCTACTTAATATACATCTGAGCCTTTTTTTTGACGATTTTTGCGTTTCTCCGAGCGAAGTTCGTGTGCGTATCGTAACCTCAACCTGAACTCAAAATTTCACACATATATTAAATACATGTTCGTTATCATCAAAATAGAGATCGAAGCCAAAGGGGAATCCTTGGGCCAACAATCTCCCCCTTTTTGATAATGACAAACAAAACATGAAATTTTATATAAAATGAGACTCTAAGTATCATTTGTGAGTTTGAGTTAAGGCATGTGTAACGTATTGTGCAACTTAATATATGCTCTCCATATCAATATACATATCATGCTTGTAACTCCCCCTATCTATATGCATCATAAAACATATGTGACCTTACTTTTTCTCCCTCTTTTGACATCAATCAAAAAGGGCAAGAACTAAGGTACTATTAATGAGTTCCAAAAAGGGCAAGAACCAAGTATCATCTACCACTATAGTTCTTCCTATCAATGTAAGCCTATAGAAGGCAAACATCGATAAGTCGCAAAGCCCCATTACAAAGCAATACATAAGTATGATGATACTACATGAAATGTAATTTTTCAAAAGACATGTATATTTTGAATTTTCAACTACTTGGAAAAGCACAAATCGCTAATTGCATTCTTAAGTTTGTAAAGCTTTCTTCACTTAAGGGTTTCGTGAATATATCCGCAAGTTGTTTGTCGGTGGATACAAATTCCACGGATATATTTCCCTTAGCTACATTATCCCTAAGAAAATGATGCATTAGATCGATGTGCTTGGTCCTAGAGTGTAAAATTGGATTTTTTGTTAAATTGATTGTACTAGTGTTATCACAATGTATAGGTATACATGAATACTTAAGTCCATAATCTAAAAGGATTTGTTTCATCCAAAGGACTTGTGCACAACAACTAGCCGCAGCGATTTATTCCACTTTGGTAGTTGAAAGTGCAATTGAGTTTTGTTTCTTTGAGAACCAAGAAACAAGACTCATCCCTAGGAATTGACAACACCCACTAGTGCTTTTTCTATCTACTTTACACCCGGCAAAGTCGGCATCCGAAAAACTAATTAAATTGAAAGATGCATTACATAGATACCATAATCCTAAGTCAATCGTGCCATTCAAATATCTCAATATACATTTGACCGCACTAAAGTGAGACATTCTAGGACAAGATTGAAACCTAACACATGCACAAACACTAAACATGATATCGGGTCTACTTGCAGTTAAATAGAGAAGGCTACCGATCATACCTCGATATTGTTTTTCATCTATCTTTACATTATCTTTATCTTTATCAAGCTTAATAGATGTGCTCATTGGTGTAGAAGCTATCTTGGCTTCATTCATCCCAAATCTTTTGATGAGCTCCTTTGTGTACTTGGCTTGATTAATGAAGATTTCTTTGTTGGTTTGCTTGATTTGGAGATCAATTAAGCATGAAGGAAAGTTCTCCCATCATGCTCATCTCATACTCCTCTTGCATGCACTTTACAAACCACTCACAAAGAAATTCATTAGTAACACCAAATATTATATCATCAACATAAATTTGCATGAGTAAAATATCATTTTCATTATTTTTTATAAAAAGAAAAACATTGGCTTTTCCAATGCTAAAGCCTTGATCAATCAAAAATATGGAAAGCCTTTCATACCAAGCCCTAGGGGCTTGTTTTAAGCCATATAAATCTTTTTTAAGTTTAAAAACATGATTTGGAAACTCAAAACTTTCAAATCCGGAGGGTTGTTCAACATAAACTTCTTCATCGATAAAACCATTTAAAAATGCACTTTTAACATCCATTTGAAAAAGTTTAAAGCCTTTGAAACTAGCATAAGCCAAAAGTATGCGAATTGCCTCTAATGTAGCTATGGGAGCATAAGTTTCATTATATATAGTCTATTCCTTCTTCTTGATTGTACCCTTGGGCCACTAACCTAGCTTTGTTTCTAATGACTAAACATCTTTCATCTAACTTGTTTCTAAACACCCATTTAGTCTCAATCTCAATTTGTCCGCTAGGTCTAGGTACTAAGTCTCATACTACATTCCTAACAAATTAATTAAGTTCTTCTTGCATAGCTATTATCCAAAATTCATCTTCTATTGCTTCTTAAGTTTAGAGCGCGTTACCACTCCCGTTGATGGTTCTCCAATGACTCGATTCATTGGATGGTCTCTTATCAACCGGTACCCTTTGGGGAGATGTGATAGAGCTTCCTCTTCTTCTTCTTCATCTTGAGGTAGAATTGATGATGATGGTTCTTCATGATGAGTTTCCTCATTGTTTTCATCTTCAACTTCTTTGTCACGAAATATTAATTCCTCAAGTTCCTCACCTACATTCAAAATCTTAACATTTCTAGAAGAATCATAGTTTCATCAAACGTAACATGCATAGATTCTTCAACAATCATAGTTCTACGATTATATACTTTATATGTCTTAGAACTATTGGAGTAACCTAGGAAAATACCTTCATCGGATTTAGAATCAAATTTTCCTAGATGCTCCTTAGTGTTTAAAATGAAGTATTTACATCCAAAAATACGAAAATATCCCACACTTTGGATTTTATCATTCAAAAGCTCAAAAGGTGTTTTCATTTTCCATTGCAACCAAGCATCTAACAAGGGGGTTAGGCAAAATATTTAAAACTAATGTGTAAACATTTTCTTGCCTATTTCTAATAAACACAATATCATTAGATGGTGCACTTCCAATGATGCATTTAGATGCTTCAAAAATGACTACATATCCATTGTCACACAATTGAGATATGCTAATCAAATTATGCTTTAACCCATCAACTAGTAAGACATTTTTAATGCATGGGTAGGGGAGTATACCTATATCACCAATGCCAACAATCTTACCTTTGTCATTGTCTCCAAATGTCACATGTCCACCATCCTTGCTTGATAGGGCTGCGAAAAGATTGATATCACCCGTCATGTGTGTTGAGCAACCACTATCAAATATCCATATGCTTCTACTTGTTTGAGGATGCTTCTCCATCTACAAAAGGAGAAGAGATAATTTTAGGTACCCAAATCTTCTTGGGTCCTTGAGCTCGGTGTGTCGTGAGAGATCCAATGAGCTCGGTGATCTTCAAGGTACTCATGTCCTTTGCTTCCATAATTGTGATGACCTTAGGCTCCCAAGATTTTGGAAGGGAACGAAAGAGCTTCCTTACCTTCTCCTCTTCCCTTCTATCTCTATCAAGATTAGTTAATCCATTTGTAATATTTTGAAAGCGAGCATGCATGACATCAATAGATTCATGCGATAACATTTTGAACATTTCATAATCATGCATGAGTAGGTTATCTTAAATTCCTTAACTTGTGAAGTTCCTTCATCTGTAGTCTCTAAGACTTTCTAAAGATCGTATGCAGACTTACAAGTAGAAATTCTATTAAACTCATTAATTGATAGGCCACAATATAGTGCATTGATGACCTTTGCATTTAGATTGAAGAGTTTAATTTCTTCTTGATCACACTCATCCATATCCTTAGTTGGTTGCTTATACTCTACTTGAATCATTCTCCATACATCCAGGCCTAGTGGTTGTAGGAAGCCATTCATGCGTATCTTCCAATAGGCATAGTTGTTTCCATCGAACAATAGTAGAGTATGAGTAGAACACCCTTGAGCTAGTTGGATTTCACTAGTCATTCTAAATTATAGGGTAGATGGTTAAATCTAATCCTACGACCTTGCTCTGATACCAATTATTGAGTGAATACCCACACTAGAAGGGGGGTTGAATAGTGTTAGCTGACTTTTTACTTCTACTTCAATTTTTTTTAAATCAATTCCAACTTCAACCAAAACTAAGACTAAATGATATTCATTAGCAAGTATGAAAAGAAATTATAAGGAATCAAACAAGGCAATGCAAACACAAGATATTATAGTGGTTCGGCCAACTGCCTACTCCACTACCTTGGATCAACACCAAGGATTTCTAATCAAATCCTTTATAGACTTTGTATTTCCCTTTGAATACAACCAAGGACTCGGTTCTCAACCCTTTGAGAACTCCCCAAACCTATTCGCCTAGGTAAAATACAATTCTATGAAGGAAATCCTAAGTGTTTACTCTAGCACACCTAACAAGCTAATAGTGAAAATTACAAGTTAAGAAGAATGAAGAATGACAAGAAGGAGCTAAAAGGAAAACTAAGAGTGTGAGCTCCTTCCAAAGCCTTCCAAGTCTCCAACTCTTCAAGATGGTGAGCTCGAATCGTTGCCGGAGTTGAGACGAGAAGGTCGCTTGAAGAGGATGAAGCAATCGATGGAGCAAGCAAGCACAAATCAATCTTTGAGGGCTTGGATCTCTCTTAGAAATGCACTAAAACTTCATTAAGAACCCTAAGAGAGGTTGGTGAGGGGTATTTATAAACCCTCACTCACAATAGCTCCCCAACAGGTGTTTTCCTGCCCGTTGGACGCCATCCGGTCGCTTGCCGGACGATCGTCGGTCGATCAACAGCCCAATGACTGCTGGGGTTCTGCCCTTTCACAGCCACATTCGATCGACCGAATGGTCGACCAAATTAGCCGCTGGTCATTTCCTTTGTTGTCCGGTCAACCGAATGAGCCACCGCCAGTTTTTGGATTTGTTCGATCGACCGACCGGTCGACCAAAGTGGCTATTACCATTTTTTTGCCTTGTTCGTTCGACCGAACCTTTGCTGAAGCTATTTTTTATATTTGTTTTGTTACGTGATTTTTTATAAGTTTTGTTACCAAGTTTTGACTTGGATAACTTTACAAATAGGCTTTGGATGAGATCCTAGGGATATATTACATAGAATCTATTTGATAATCTACGAATTCTACTTAATCTACATTCGAGCCTTTTTTTTGACGATTTTTGTGTTTCTCCGAGCGAAGTTCGCGTGCGTACCATAACCTCAACCTGAACTCAAAACTTCACACATATATTAAATACATGTTTGTTATCATCAAAATAGAGATCGAAGCCAAAGGGGAACCCTTGGGCCAACGGGTTCGAGTCGGGCTCGAGCTCAGTAAGAGGGTTCAATCAGAACCCAATTTGGATGAGTATTGAGTCAAATAGGTTCAACTTAAATTAAAGGGCATTTAGGTCATTTTAAAATAAAAAATAAATTAAACACCCCAGCCGATCATACGACTGCAGCACAGTCGCACGGACGCCGAGGTGTGGAGGAAAGGGGAGATTGCAGCTTTTGGCGGTCAGAGTTCTCATTGTCGCTAGATATCGGAGTCGCAAGGCTTCATTTCCATCATCTCCTTCTCTTCTTCTTCATCCAGGTGAGTGGTTCTAGCTCTCTAGGTTAGGGTTAGGCTTTGTTGGCCGATCCTTCTTGTAGGTTAAAAATCCGGATTTCTTTGTGTTGTTTCTTCTATTTCTTGAGGTTTTCGATGTAAGGATTGTGTGATTTGATGTATTGCATTTTTCTACGAGGAATCGTAGGATTTTCCTTACGACAAGGGGCCGGCCGGTTAGGGCATGAAATAGGAGAGGTCATGCCGAAATTTTTATCTTCTTTTTGGCTTAGAATTTGATTCTTTAACAATTGGTGTCGGTCAGATTGAGTTGAAATGCGTGGATGAAGGAATTGGAGTTTGGGCAGCCCCTACACTCTAAGGGCCAGTCGGGTGTAGGGTTAGGGTGAAGGGAATAGATCAAATTTTATATGGCTTATACTTTCATTGGCCATAGAATCATATATTCGTCATATAGGAATTTTAGTGAAGTGTATAACATCCTAGGTGTGGTCGGACATGGTAGACCTACAGTAACCCTAGGTCGGTTAGATAAATAGGGTTGTTCCATGATTTATGTGCTCGAGTTGGGAAAGAGAATTAGTAGATCGTATTTAATGGAAGCTTGAGTCAGAGAATGACGTTTAGGACCCATGCAGCCAAACCGTCATGAGTTGGAATGGGGATACTAGGGTCGGTTTCCCTTAGGAATTATAAACATCTCCGATTATTTTCCTTTATGGCTAAGTTATGACCGCTATAAAACTATCATTGTAGCAGAGGAAATTTGACTTAGATTGTAGATTTGTAGATGATAAAATCTGGGATTTTTGTAGTATTGTTATACATAGAAAAGTCTGAAATGTTATAGAATAATATGGTATGCTTAGTTCTGGAATTTTCATAGCATGATAAGGTTGGCTGGAATTATTTTTATACATGCTGGAATAGTATTTATACATGTTGGAATCATATGTATACATGCTGAAAATATTTATACATGTTGGAATGATATGTATACATGTTTAAATTATTTATAAATGCTGGAATTATGTGTATTCATGCTAAAATTATTTATACATGCTGGAATTATGTGTATATGTACCTGTGTGTATGATGTAGTGTTATTGTTTGTGTTTGTGATTGTGGATGGACAATGGCTAGGCTGAGAAGGGTACCAACTTGGCAAGTTGGTCCCGACTCGGCGAGTATGGATACGGGTCGAGAGTTTTCGTCAGTGAGCCACGTTGACAATGGACCCGAGCAGCATTAGTTGGAGGGCTTGCAACCGGAGTGGGTACCGGAACTAGAAGGTCATCCTAGTTTAGAGGGCCCGGGCAGGATGCTCGCTAGATAGATGTTCTAGCGACCGGCTCTTGTGTTTGGATGTTTGGGTCGGCAAGGGCCGAGTGGTTATTGTGATTTTCAGCACGAGTTTGTGGATGAATGCATTTGCCTTACATGTTATTGTATTTCATCACTTCCATATTTATAATTTATGTCTGATTATATTTATGCTCGGGGTAGCTTGGAGAGGGCTCGGGTAGAACTACTCACTGAGTTCCTTTGGAACTCGCCACTGTATTTATGTTGTTTTGCAAATCCTGACCAGTAAGGTACGACTGTGTCGATATGATGCGGTTGCGAGAGGAAGCTTGTACTACACATCTCGTGGCGAGTCGAGTCGTAGTCGAGTAGTAGAGTCATTTACTTTCTTGAATTTGGAGTTGTAGTTTCATACATTGTGAACATCTTGGAGTCTGTTATCATACTTTAAACTATATATACTTATGCATTATGGATCATTTGTATTACTTCTGTTGTGTCATTATATTTGCATGGTATGTGTGTGTATTGGTAGGCTTCGGAGTACAACCGCGTACTCTGGACGGTCACGCGATCTTGTAAATGACTTAGAGTTTAGGTACCGTATGAGGCATGGCTAGCATGTCGGCATATAGTGTGATCGAGTCACGAGATCGGATTCGGTTGAGCTTGCGCACCTACGACAACATGTGTGGCGAGGTACTTAATTCTTAAATAAGTTATTTAAATTTGGTTATGTTATTTTTCTCTTATGCTAGTAAATGGAGGCAATTAATGTTGCGATGAGTGACAGTGGCAGTAATTCCACGGATCGACGAGGCCTAGGCAAGGGTCAAGGCCGTGGTAGGGAACATCTAGTGTAGGAAAATGTGGGACAGGATCCAGGGTTGTGCAACTGGAGGCCCAAGTGGTCGAGCTAACTGTGGAGCTCCTTAGGGAGTGAGAGATGAGACAGCAGCAACCATAGCCCGCGCCGGTAGCACTGGTAGCACAAGAAGCGACAGAGCCTGCCGCACCTGAGTTAGAGCAGTGGATCGTTGCGACGCAATGTTATGGGCAGTTTCATATCTGGACTTCATTAGGCTGAGGCAGTCGAAATTCATAGGCACTGATCAGCAGGTGAAGGTCACTAGTTTTCTAGGTGATTGCTTCGAGCTATGCGAGGTGCTTAGGTGCTCTTTTAAAGCGACTGGTCAAATGGTCGGGTTACAACTGAGAGGGCCAGCCAAGGAGTGGCTTAACACTTGGAGAGCTCGTAGGGGGGTAGATGCACCACCCCATACATGGGAGGAGTTTAGGGCAGCTATTGTCGAGTGGTACCTGCCTTGGAGCGTCCGCGATAGGTGGGCAAAGGGGTTTGAGCAGCTGCGTCAGACCAACAGTAACACGGTTCAGGATTACGAGATGGATTTCACTCGGCTATCTTGGTACCATCCTCTATTGGTGTGGACTGAGACATCCATGGTCAAGAGGTTTGTAGAGGGACCGAGGGTGCAGATCAGTCGGCTCTTGCATTACACAGAGGACACTACCTTTTCTCAGGTAGTAGATGAGTCTCTCTGAATGGAAGTGTTGGTGTCGTTTGAGAGAAACGATGGGCCCCCAAAAATAAGTTCAGACCTCATGGATCTGGATGTTGGTCGTTTCGTTCTAAGGGGTCTGTTGCAGTGGCAGCTCACCAGCCGAGCAGAGGGCACAACAGTTTCAGGGGCCGCATGGGCTCAGGACCGAGAGTCTTAGAGGGCAATGTTTAGGGATGCGCAATGGAGGATTGAGGTATCGCAGTGTGGCCGTTGTAGCAGGAGGCACTAGGGAGCCTGCTTTGGTCATACAGACGCATGTTTTGGGGGCGGGCAGGTTGGGCACTTCAGGAAGGACTATCGAGCCTGTGGTGGTCAAAGGGCAGAGTAGTCTAGACAGAAGGCACCGATGTCAGTTGCCTTGGTGGCTCGGAGGAGCTAGATGCATGGTAGAGGACAACAAGCCAGTGGTTCAGAGAAGCCTCCTGCACGGGTGTGTGCACTTACTCGGGAAGGTGCTGAGGCGTCGAAGGCTGTGGTGACAGGTACCCTTACTGTTTATTCTTCAATAGCCTTTATATTGTTTGATCTGGGTGCTATGCACTCTTTTATATCAGCTGAGTTTGCATCAAAGTTGGGAAGGAAGCCTTGTCTGCTTGATATGCCTTTTGCGGTGTCGACGTCTATGGGCGATGCGGTTATAGTAGAGTCAGTCTTTCGTGACTGTAAGGTGTCCATTTGTGGGCATATTATGGAGGCAGAGCTGACACTTCTACCTTCGGTAGAACTAGATGTAATTCTGGGGATGGACTGGTTGTCAGCTCATTACGCGTCGGTGGACTGCAGGGCAACGGCTGTAACCTTCAATAAGTTTGAGTTGCTGCAGTTTACTTTCCAGGGAGATGGGAGGAGGGATTCCATTAGAGTCATTTCGATCAGCTCTTAAGGCCCATAAGTTGCTTCTTAGTGGTTGTCAATCTTTCCGAGCTTTTGTGTCGGTGGTGGAAGAGGGTAAGGGATCGGCTGGTAGGATAGAGGGGACGTCTGTGGTTTGTGAGTTCCCTAATGTTTTCCCCGAGGAGCTTATGGGGCTGCCACCAGAGGGGGAGATCGAGTTTTGTATCGATTTGCAGCCGTAGGTGAAGCCGATTTCTATTCCCCTTTAGGATGAGATATGGCCACTATGAGTTCTTGGTCATATCCATCGGGCTGACGAACTCACCTGCATCTTTTATGGATCTGATGAACTAGGTGTTCAAGGAATATCTTGATAGGTTTATCATCGTCTTCATTGATGACATTTTGGTATACTCCAGAAGCAGAGAGGAGCATTGTGAGCATCTGAGGATGGTTCTGGAGACTCTCAATAGGCATTAGCTTTTTGCTAAGTTCTCTAAATGCAAGTTCTTGCTGGAGTGTGTAGGTTTCTGGGACATTTGGTGTTGAGGGAGGGGGTGAGAGTAGAACCCACGAAAGTGGAGGCAGTTCAGAACTCAGAGTAGCCAACTTGTGTGATGGAGATTCATAGTTTCTTGGGGATGGCCAACTATTATAGGTAGTTTGTGGAAAACTTCTCTAGGATTGTTGTACCTTTGACCCATCTGACTCAAAAGATGGTCAAGTTTGTTTGGGACGAGAAGTGTGAGGAGAGCTTTCAGAAGCTCAAAGACTGCTTGACGTCAGCGCCAATTTTGTCATTTCCCTCGAGTTCGAGAGGGTTTGTTGTCTACTACGATGCCTCCCACGTTGGTTTGGGATGCGTCTTGATGCAGTACGAAAAAGTGATTGCTTATGCGTTCCGCCAGTTGAAAAATCACGAAAGGAACTACTCGACGCATGACTTGGAGTTGGCGGCAGTTGTATTTGCCCTAAAGCTGTGGCGTCATTATTTGTATAGGGAGGCTTGTGAGATCTACACTGACCACAAGAGCCTCCAATATTTGTTCACACAAAAGGTGTTGAACTTGAGGCAACGGAGGTGGTTTGAACTCCTAAAGGATTATGATTGTACAATCTTATATCACCCGGGAAAGGCAAATGTGGTGGCGGATGCCTTTTGTGCTTTGACTAAGGATCTAGTTGAGAGGGGTGATGCTGATGATTGGTACAAAGTGAAATCTGAGGGTGTTCTGAGGTTCAAGGACCGGATAGTGGTACCTGATATGGCAGAGGTCCGTAGACGGGTGTTAGAGATGCCTCAGTTCCACTTACACTATGCATTCGAGAGCCACAAAATTGTATCGTGATTTGAAGCAGCACTATTCGTGGAAAGGAATGAAGAGGGAGGTGGCTGAGTTTGTGTCGAAGTGTTTGGTCTGCCAACAAGTTAAGGTTGCAGAATCTGGATGTGCCTGAGTGGAAGTGGGAGAAAATCACCATGGATTTTTTGACCGGGCTGCCGAGGTCGAGAAAGGGGATTGATTCCATTTGAGTTGTGGGGGATCAGTGGACCAAGTCGACACATTTTATACCGGTCAAGATGACTTTTTTCGTCGAGCAGTATGCCATGCTGTTCCTGGATCGGATAGTGGCATATCACGGTATCCCTGTGTTGATTATCTCGGACCGGGGTACTTTGTTTACCACTCGGTTCTGGCAATCATTTTAGGAAGCTCTGGGTACTCAGGTGCGATTTAGTATTGCTTCCCACCCTCAAACTGATGGGCAATCAGAGAGAACTATTCAGACACTAGAACATATGTTGAGGGCTTGTGTACTAGACTTGGAGGATGGCTGAGAGAAGCATTTACCCTTGGTAGAATTTGCTTATAACAACAGCTATCAGAGTAGTATCGGAATGACTCCCTTTGAGGCTCTTTATAGACAGATATGAGATTATCGGTTGGGTGGTTCGAGGCAGGAGAGCCACAGATGTTGGGTCTAGACTTGGTGCAAGATGCGGTGGTGAAGGTGAAACAAATCAGGGAGAGGCTTTTGGCAGCTCAGAGTCGCCAAAAAATGTATGTGGATGGGAAGGCCAAAGAGGTGGAGTTTTTTTATGGAGATATGGTTTTCCTAAAGGTGTCCCCTATGAAAGGGGTGGACATATTTGGGAAGAAAGGAAAGTTGAGTCTCAGGTTCATTGGACCATTCCCTATCCTCAAGCGAAGGGGCGCCGTGGTACGAGCTGGCTTTGCCTCATAGTTTGGACATAATACACCTTGTTATCCACATGTCCATGTTGAAGCGGTATATGGAGATGAGTCTCATGTGATTGAACCCACCGTTGTTGAGGTTGATACCGTACTCTCATACGAGGAGAGGCCCGTAGAGATTCTAGATCGGAAGATCAGGAAACTGAGGTCCAAGGAGGTCCCCTTAGTAAAGGTCAGATGGAAGCATAATTCTAGACAAGAGGCTACCTGCGAAGTGAAGCAAGACATGAAGGAAAAGTACCCTTATCTATTTGAGGATTTGGTAAGTCTCCTATTTTTCACTAAAACTCGAGAACGAATTTTTCCTAAGGGGGGAAGATTGTAATACCCGCATTTCTAATGGATTTCTATTTATGTGTTAGCAGGATGATATCGAGTAAATCTTAGGAAGGCGCAACATAAGGTACAGCCCGATCACGCATGTGGAATTGTTTAATTCTTGATCGATTATGATGTTGGGTTTGAGTCAGGCTCGAACCGAGTCCGAGGATTCAACCAGAACCCAATTTGGATGAGTAGATGACTCAAATAGGTTCAACTTAAGTTAAAGGACATTTAGGTCATTTTCAACAAAAGTAAAAATAAAATAAACATCCCAGCCGACCATACGACTGCAGCACAGTCGCACTGACACCGAGGTGTGGAGGAAAGGGGCAATCACAGCTTCTGGTGGCCGGAGTTCTCATCGTCACCAAAGATCGGAGTCACGAGGCTTCATTTCCATCATTTCCTTTCCTTCTTCATCTAGATGAGTGGTTATAGCTCTCTAGGTTAGGGTTAGGCTTTGTTGGCCGATCCTTGTTGTAGGGTGAAAATCTGAATTTCCTTGTGTTGTTTCTTCGATTTTTTGAGGTTTCTGATCTATGGATTGCGTGATTTTCTACGAGGAATCGTAGGGTTTTCCTTAGAACAAGGGGCCGGTCGGTTAGGGCATGAAATAGGAGAGGTTATGCCGAAATTTTTATCTTCCTCTTGGCTTAGAATTTGATTCTTTAACAATTGCTCTCGGTCGATTGAGTTGAAACGCGCGGATGAAGGAATTGGAGTTAGGGAAGCCCCTACACTCTAAGGGGCGGTCGGGTGTAGGGTTAGGGTGAAGGGAATAGATCAAATTTTATATGGCTTATACTTTAATTGGCCATAGAATCCTATTTTCTTCATATCGGAATTTTAGTGAAGTGTATAACATCCTTGATGTGGTTGGACAGGGTAGACCTACGGTAACCCTTGGCCGGTTAGGTAAATAGGGTTGTTCCATGATTTATGTGCTCGAGTTGGGAAAGAGAATTAGTAGATGGTATTTGATGGAAGCTTGAGTTGGAGAATGACGTTTAAGACCCATGCAACCGAACCCTCATGAGTTGGAATGGGGATACTAGGGTCGGTTTCCCTTAGGAATTATAAACATCTCTGATTAATTTCCTTTATGGCTAAGTTATGGCCACTAAAAAACTATCGTTGTAGCAGAGAAAATTTGACTTAGATGTGTAGATTTGTAGATGATAAAATCTTGGATTTTTGTAGTATTGTTATGCATAGAAAAGTCTGAAATGTTATACATTAATATGGTATGCTTAAATCTAGAATTATTTTTATACATGCTGAAATAATATTTGTACATGCTGGAATTATTTGTATACATGCTGAAATTACTTAGGGAAATTACTTAAATATATGTTGTACTTTGGGATTTTTCTCATTTGTGTAATATATTTTTATTTGTTTCAATTGAATCATACCATCTAATTTTCCTAAGTAGTCCCGCTAAACCGATGATGTGGCTCATTGACGTGTAATAAAAACATATTTTTCTAATATTAAAATATTATAAAATAAAAACATAAGTTAAAGGGTCTCATCTCTCTCTCTCTAAATTATTGCTCTCTCTACAACTCCTACTTGCTCGACATCTGGCAGCATGGTGGGAGTTCCACCTCCTTGAGCTCTGCCGTCCTAGCTACCATCTCCTGCGATGGGAAGGCCGTTGCAGGAGGTTTGTCACTCATCGGTGCCACATTGATCTTGACTTTGCCGCCCACCACTCGACGGTCGAGTCCAATGCGACGACATCTGCTATGCGGGAGTTCTCGACCTGCGACATCAAGTACTCCGAGTACACACCGTGCGAGGACCGAGACCGGTCAGTGCTGTTCAAATGCGACCGTCTTATCTACCAGAAGCAGCACTGCCCGAAGAGAGGGGAGCTCCTCAGGTGCCTGATTCTGGCCCCAACGGGGTACAAGACCATGTTCCCGTGGCCGACGAGTTGGGATGCCGCGTGGTTCGTGAACGTGCCGCACAAGGAGCCGATGGTCGAGAATGCAGTGCAGAAATGGATCCGGGTTGAGGATAAGTTTTGATTCCCCGGCGGCGGTACCATGTTCACGAACGGCGCCGACGCGTACATCGACGACATCGAGTGGCTCTTTCCGTTGTGTGACGGCTCCGTCCACACCACCATCGACACAAGCTATGGGGTGAGTAGTTCTGCACTCTAGACAACGCTGCACCCCCATGTTCTAATCGTCTCTGCTTTCCTTAGTCAATCGGGTAGTTGTTGCATCGGCCCGTCGCTGGCAGTCGATTCATGTCTAAAGCTTGGAATTTGGCCAAAAAATAAGAATAAATTGTAAGAAAAATTAAAGTCATAATAATTACATGAATTTGAGAATACCAAAATTAAATAGATAAAGGGAAGATCTTACTTGGAGAGATATAATTATAGCGGAAGTAATTTTTTGAGTCTCTGAGAATAGCTAGATCTTCCTCTACAGTACTTTCTTAAAAGGCTCTGCTTTGATGGGGAAAGCAACAATGAGCTAGAGTTTCTAATCTCTCAATCTCGCATGTGTAGAGGCGACCTAGTCTCTATTTATAATTGATTAAATGAGCCCTCGCCATCACGGGCTTCATTAATCGAGCTACACTTGACTAATCACACCAATCAATGTTAAGTGTTTCGAGATCAAGCCACATGGATCAAATTAAATGATCATATATACATCTCAAATAGGATCATAAGATTAACTCGTTTAAATCAAAAATCACAATTGACCATAACCCACAAAAAGAATATATTATAAAAAAAAATTAATTAAAAAAATATTCTAACATTCTCCCACTTGGCCAAGGTCAATTGTATAACTATAATTTAAAAATATTCATTTAAAAAATGAATCTCGGGTTAATCACAAATAAAAATATGATCCAAGGTGCAACACTTATTACGACTCTTATCAACAAACTAATAATATTGGATCATAGCAGTCATCACGTCATTTATTGACATAAGACTTATACATGGTCATGAATACTACTGACAATTGTCATTGGTGTGGAGTGTAGCATGAATATAGCATTTAAATTGATCCAACAATAATAATATTACTTTCATTGTCAGTCCTTATAGTTTCTCTTCTATATATACCTTTTGGTAAGAGAAAGCGTATGATTCCAAAAAACCATCATGTCCATATACTGAAATATGACGTCAATTAGTGGACAATATGATTCATATGACACTGAGTCTCAAATATGTTAGACACATATTTATAAACAAAATCATAATGCCCTAGACTCAAATATGGTATCAATCAATGAACATCTTGATTCAAATGATACCGAGTCTCAAATATGCATATAGATAACCAAAATCATCATGTCGCCCCAGACTCAAATATGGTATCAATCAAGGGACAACTTGATTCAATATGATACCGAGTCTCAAATACATTGAACACATAAATGTGACAATAGAATATAAAAAAACATGAGTATATTATTGAGCATGCAATATAACATCTAACAATAACACATTCAAGTTGCTCAATAATTAGCATAAATAAACATAAAACTCCCACTATCCAAGCACATCAAAAGAACTAAAAAATGTTTATATTTTCAAATGCCTCTCAAATTAGACTATGGGTCCGAGTCCCATGGCTAAGGGATCTGCTAATATAAAAATTGTCCCTATGTGTTCAACTATAATGTCTCCTTATTTACAAGATCTCTAGCTATCAAAAATTTGATTTTAAATGTTTGGAGTCTTGTAATGAGATCTACAATGTGAAGTCATATATTAATATTTTTAGGTCACATAGCTTGATATTCAGCTAGTTACTAATATAAAAAATATCTTTCCTCCCATTGACCTTCACATGTATATACTAATCAATTATTTTTTTTCACATCCTATGAGGTTCACTATTTTATCAACAAGTAGTTTTAGAACCAGCTAATCAATGGAAATGAATTAGTTTTCGAGAACCTATCCCCTTTGGGTAGACAGATTTTCTAAACCAACACTCACCCCCAATAAATTTATCATAATATATATAATTAGAATATGTTAGATTTAATTATAGGGCATATATTAAAATTAAGGCTAGACAAATATTACACATTTCCTTTTGGGCAAAACATGCAATCACGAAATAAAGTCTCCATGAGTTAAATAATGAGAATACACTAATTTTCAAGAACTTATCCTCTTCGGGCAGACAAATTTCTAGACCAATTCACACTCTTCTAACTCCATCACAGAACTTTCAATTAAAACACTCAATAATCTTCCTTTGGGATACACTATTGAATGAATTAATCTGAAGTATTGCTCGTATGATAAAAAAATAATTAATCAGTACAAGTAATCCCACTTTGGTGGTAGTTACAAGCAATAATCAGTGAGAAACCTTATACAGGAATTAATTGCCCACATGTCAAACATTTGAATTCATAATATAGTGCAAAATTGGTACAGAAATAAAATACCGCAACTAATGAATTTAAATCAATGACTATTTCAAAATATTATTTATGTTTATATGGTTGTAAATTATGTCAATATCTACACCTAATTGTAGCTATATTAGGTTTCACGTATATAAAATGGCAACATAATTTGCAATAATAGATTAACATTTCAAGTAATCCACGTAACATAAAATGAATAATAATGTTATCATGTAAATTAATTCGTGGATTCTCCACGCCAAATATAGCAAAATTTGAACATGATAATAAAATTTGCAATAATAAATCATGAAATGAATCATGCTGGCAAAATTATGATAATAAATCAACTATATATATTGTGTTAATTCTGCAGTATTATTACAATATCAGGATAACATTGCTACATCAGGCCTAAATAAAGCAGAAAAATAAGCCTATTTATAGTGCAGAGCTTTTATTAACAACGGGCTGAAAAATTGGAGATGGATCATTAATAACATTGAGCTCAAATATTAATGTCCAATAGCCCAGTTCTGTTCCGGCACAAGATATAACAGTTAATGTAGCAATATTAAAATTTGAATACTGCAATAAAGGCAAGATAATAAAATTGCAATAATAAATCATGTAATCAATTATAACATGATATTTAATATGATAAATTATATGGCTCATATTGAGATTAAAAGTCTGGCTCATAAATATACAAAATCTCAAAAAATTAAATACAATGAGAAATGACCCAGTTAAAATTTGAATATTTCAATAATTAATGAGACTACAAAAAATGATTTCATCAATAATGGACTAAGTTGGTAGAAATGGTCCACAAGCATTATTCGGCCCAAATACATCCATATATATTAAGACAAGAAATAATTTTATCACATAGCAACATTATATCAGCTATGTATGAAGCAAAATATAGCATAACATGAAATACCATGATAAAATAATTAATCAACAATAAATCAAGACCCCACATGAGGTAAAATATGTCATGAAATACAATAACAAATTGACATCCATAAAATTTACATAAATTAAAAAAGTAAATAATTATGTCAACGTGTAAAAAAATAACACAAATAAATTAGCCATATTTCTACATACAATAGATGTACTATGACAATGACAATAAAATTAACAATAATAAATTAAGGTCAATTATAACATGTGAACAAAATTAGCATGATAAATTAATTTATGCTACGTCCATAGAGGCTCATGAGTTGGTAGACAATAATGTTGTATTCAAAATTTCATGTTATGATCTAATTCTAAAGTAAATTGGTCAAAAAATATAGTGAACCAATTTAAATTTCATAGAATCAAAATATTGAACCAATCATAAAAGGATCAATTAAGCATGAACCAAATGTAATTGAGCTGAACCTAACATAATTTATGCAAACCGGACAAAACTAGAATGAACCAAATTAATTTTAACAATAAACCAATTCAATAGACTGGTTTGGACCAAAATTGAAATAAACCGAAGCAATGTGTAAGACCCGAGGTTTCCTAATATAAAAAAATTATTTTTGGTACAGTGCACCGGATCGAAAGTTAGTCGGGTCGAGTTGTGAAATCGCCACGAGTAGAAGGTATAATTTAAGCTTTATGAAATTTTATTAGTTAAATGTTCCTTCCTTTTTAAACATAAGATGCCTTAGTATGAGTCGAGTTCAAATCATGTATGTGGATTTAATCGGGGCTCGAATCAGACTTGGATTGAGTCGAGTAGGGGCGTAAGTGAGGAAGGGCTTTTTAGTCAGATATATATATATAACCCCTCACCTAAGCCGCTATACGACTTGGGAAGGTGAGCCGCACGCATCCTGAGGTGAAGGGAGAGAAGGGGATTCCGAGTGGTGGCGCGAGAAATTGGTGTCGTCGCTGGAGATCGGAGTTGTCGTCGTCTAGATCATCTTCCTTTTTTATCAAGGTGAGTGATCAGACTTAGTTCGGTAGGGTAGGCGTGTGGCCTACCCTTAGAGGTGATGAAACCTTGTTTTTCTTGCGTCGGACCTTGTGGATATGAAGTTTCTCGAGATTTATGGTTTCGTTATGCATATTGTATCGTGTGATGAATGTTTCCGCATCGTTTTCTTAATTTTAGGGGCCGACCAATTGAGGGAAAAAGGGGAAAGGTCATGCCAAATTTTTTCCCAAATCCCTTGAGTGGTTTAAACCCCTTGGATCGATCCCTTTTCATGTGTAGACAACTTGTGAAATTAGATCTTACGATGTCATGGTCAAATTTTCCTTCCTTTCCCCTTCAAGAAGGTTCAGCTGAACATGTTACCCTAGTTTAGGGTTCGGCCGAGTGGAGAGGAGGGGAAATATATTCGTCGATTGAAATTGTTCATTAAACGGTTGATGAATGGATTGTTGATGCTAGTCAATAAGATTTAAATTTTTAGATGGATATCCTCTTGAACGCACATATATGGCTGAGATCATATATGGTATATGATTCGTAAAATTTCCTTTATCAAATTACTAATGCTAGTATTAAAATTACCATGATAGATTAAATGTCACCTTGCTGGAATATATTAATTTAATGCAGAATTTAATTACTTTATTGTTGCCATCATGCGGTTGTTCATGGTAGTAGCTGTAGCTTAATTTTCTTATAACTGATGGGTTGTAACATGTATGTCTTCGGATATTCTACACTTATGACATGTAGTTCACACTTGAAATGTGACATATGACGCTAGATGACTATTAGGAAACTCTAGGGTGCTTATTATTTAGAAAAACTCGAATGTAAACAAGCTAGGTCTCACACCTAGGAAACAACCAGTGAGCATTAGTGTGCGAATGGTAAGGCTCGGAACAAAGGGGCTGAACACGGGTGAATGCTCGGGATTTTTAAATAAGAAAACTTAGGAACACTTTGCTTGTGTAATGTGATTGTGATGGTCAGCTGAGCAGCATGGATAGTCGGAACGACTAATGCTTGACTCAGCCAATGATTTGGGTCTTGAGATTGCACCAGCGGGCCCGCTGGGTGTTAGATCCCAATTGGGTGGGATTAGCTATCCCTAACCTGGTAGGTGTCCGGAGACTAGCAGACCATCATAGTCGACGGCCCAGTGTTTGCTCTGAATTTCTTATGTGTTATGTAGGCCACGCGATCGGAGTATTACTGTCATTGTGTGGTAAGGTCGGTTAGAGCCAAGCCATTAGTTCTTGAGCAGGCCCTAGTGGTCGGGTGCTATTCTGCTTAGTTGGGCCGTTATGGTTGGTTATATGACTGTATGGTCTATATAGGATGGCCCTTGGGTCGGTTGTCATATCTTGACTAGATTAGATCCCTAACTTTATTTTTTTTTTCTGACTGATATACATGTTGTTATTGGGGATTTATGTGGAGGTTCGGAAGAACCGCTCACTGAGTTCCATGTGGACTCATGGTTTATTTCTCTTGTTTTTGCAAAGCTGACTAGTGAGGTGAGGCTTGGAGTCATGGTGCAGCTGGAGGGCAGGCAGTGGTGTAGATCTCGTAGCAGCGTCCAGTAGTCGTAGTCGTGATATCTAGGATTGTTTTCTTTATATACATTGGGAGTTGTTAATTTGAAAAATATGTATTCGACTTTAACTCGAGCTGTTTTACTTTATAGTTGGTTTGTTTTGCAACTCTTTTAAAATTGTTGAACCTTCTTTTAAAATTAAATAAAAGCTACATTGTTGTTTTTATTCGCATATTTTCGGTATCTTGTTATCCAGTGTATGTGGTAGGCTTCAGGATAGGACATAGACCCTAGCCGGTCACGCAACCCTGAGTTGGGGCGTGACACAATGAACTAGAAATAAATAAACCAAAAATTGGATTGGGTTTAAACCAATCAAATATGAAATAAACCATGATTCAATTAAAAGACTAGATCGGTTTAATCGGAAATAAAATTGAATTGACCGATTTAATGGGTGATAAAGCAAATTCGAAATAGGACGATTTTAAATTATTTGAATTGGATCAGGTTAACCTTAATGGGCTTGGATCTGCAGAACATAAAATTGGATCCAAAAAAAAATGGCCCGAAAGAACGGATGAAGACAGTAGAAAAACAACACACACAAAAAGATCGGCGCTAGGTCCGCAGTGCTGTGCCAAAGCCACGGTCCAGCAGCCCAGCGCCGCTAGGGCACTGCCCACAGGGAATCGGGCCCGTGCAGCCCAGCGCCGCTAGGGCACTGCTCACAGGGAATCGGGCCCGTGCAGCCCAGCGCCGCTAGGGCACTGCCCACAGGGAATCGAGCTCGTGCCTGTTATGGCACGATCCACGCAGGTGCGGCTAGTAGCCCTGCTTCGCGGCACCATGGATGCAAGGGGTTGCTCGCTTCGCAAAACATGCCCATGCGGAGCGTGGACGTGAGGCGAGCATGATGAGCCTCACGAGATGTGCCTTGATGCGTCAAGTGAGATTGAAGCAGCGAGCTCGGTCTTTCTTAATGAGGCGAGGAAGCAGGCACACGCTCAAGGAGAAAATAAAAGGCAACAAGCCGCAGACGATAGATGTGCGGCACACGTACACCCAAGAAAATAAGCTGCAAAACACGGGCAGATACACATAGCGAAGGGAAGCAACGCACACAGATCGAGGCACAGTAGCAAAAAATGACAAAAATTATAGAGAAAGAACATAATAAAATATATCTTTCTGTATGTTTTTTGAGATTAAAAAAGGAGCTGTCAATCAAAATATACAACCCGCATCACGAAGACAGCTAGTATTTTTTCGATTAAAAACAACAAGTATGATTTCGATTAAAACAGCAAGTATTTTTCTGATGATAACAGAATTTTTTTTGATCAATATAGTAAAATTAAAATACACTTTGTTCATAATACAGTGCACCCATCGAATAATTGAGTGAACCCATCAGATAATAGGGCGTTCACAAAAGGAGATGCACAGCATCCTAAAAGCATTATAGAAAAATCCGAAAAAGACATATACTACACTTAATAGAAAGATTGAGAAAAATAAATTTCATATCTCAATAGAAATAAATATAAATCGTAGTCATATCATATCAAGAAGATTGATTTCTTAATTCATGTAAAAGAGTTCTGATATCAATTATAAAAAAAATTAATATTATAATAATTACATGAATTTAAAAATATCAAAATTAAATAGGTAAATGAAAGATCTTACTTGAAGAGATATAATTATAGCGGAAGCAATTTTTTGGGTCTCCAAAAATAGTTAGATCTTCTTTTACAGCACTTTCTCAAAAAGCTCTACTTTGATGGGGAATATAACTATGAGTTAAGGTTTCTAATCCCGTAGTCTCGCATGTGTGTAGAGGGGACCAAACATCTATTTATAATTGAATAAATGAATCATCTCCATCATGGGCTTCATTAATCTGGCCTATACTTGACTAATCACATCAATCAATATTAACTATTTCGAGTTCAAGCCACATGAATCAAATTAAATGACCTTATATGCATCTTAAATAGGATCATAAGATTAATTCGTTTAAATCAAAAATTACAATTGATCGTAGCCCACCAAAAAAATATTTTAAAAATAAAAAATATAAATATTTTAATAAAAAAAGTATTCTAACATAAATATCTAGTTTTGCGAGCTTGAATCAATGGAACAGCAACTTGATGGATATTTTGATCCAAACATTACCAAGTTGTTTCTTTTGGTTGAATTTTGAATTTTGTTTTGTCGACTGAACTCCAAATTCGAGTTCCCTTTACTTGATCATCTGTTACCCCAAGTCAACTTTTCATAATTGAGGTGCTCGTTTTGCCGAGTCAACACGGCGACGTGTTCAGTTACTGACCTATCTTATGGATGCTGCATTATTTGAAGACAAGTTGCATGATTGTTATCTTGAGATCCTTGTGTTTGGAATTTCTGAAAGAAAATTGCGTTTATGTCTCAGATTTTTTCAGAAATAATGAAGTTTCTGTGATGACAGTCAAAGAATTATTTGACTTTGTGATGGATGCATGTATTGCGGAATCGTCATTTGTATGGAGTTGCTCACTAGCATTGGGACGCGCGTGCACACAGGAAGCGTACCAGCTTGGCAAGTTGGTCCTGACTCGACGAGTATGGATACGGGTTGAGAGTTTCCGTCAGTGAGCCACACTAACGATGGACACGAGTGACATTGGTTGGAGGGCTATTCCCAGCCGGAGTGGGCACCGAAACTAGTAGGTCATCTTAGTTCAGAGGGCCCGAGCAAGAAGCTCGCTAGATAGATGTTCTAGCGACCGACTCATGTGCTTGGATGTTTGGGCCGGCATGGCCCGAGTGATTATTGTGTTTTTGAGCATGAGTTTGTGGTTGAATGCATTTTCCTTACATGTTATCAGCACTTTCATATTTATAATTTATGTTTGATTATATTTATGCTCGGGGTAGCTTGAAAATGGCTTGGGTAGAGCCACTCACTCAGTTCCTTTGGAACTCACCACTCTATTTATGTTGTTTTGCACATCCTGACCAGTTAAGTGTTGGTGAAATGACCACACTAGAGGGGAGGTGAATAGTGTGTTAACTAAATTTTTTGTCTAATTTCAATTTTAATCGTTTCTTAAATAGTTGGGCTAAACACGATATTAATAGCAAGCAGAAGCAATAAATATGAAGCAATTCAATACACAAAGTATCAATGCTAACTCAATGTGATTTATAGTGGTTCGGCCCCAATGCCTACTCCACTACCTAAGCACTCCGCTTAGAATTTCCAAACTAGCTTTACTAGATTATATCGTTTTCCTTACAAAGAGGACTTTACACTGGAAAGTATCGCTCTCAAATCGAAGGTACTTCCACACCCAAAAGTATCCCGCCTTCATACCGAGAGAACTCTTCCACCTCAACCTAAGGGACAACTCAACTGATCTTACAATGGTGGATTTAAGCCTTAACACCAAGGCAACCACCAACTCAATCAAACCTAGCAACCTAGGTTTACACACTTGATATACAATCAAAATAAATAACAAAATACAATAACAATTGGAGCAATAAATCAAACAACAAGGAATTAGCTCCAAAAGAAACTCCATAGTCCTCTTGATGCTTCAAGGTGATGAATTGATGAAGTTTGCGGGCTCAATCAAGTAGTTGAGGATCAAAGCTAGGGTTTAAGAAGAATCTATCAACGAAAGCTTTAAGATTGATCAAAGATGGCTCAATAAAGGTTAGAAGTGATCAACATAATGGAGAAAGACTCTCATGGCTTCCTATTTATAAGCCATGAAGAGAAGAGAGAGCTCCCCTCTTCTCAACGGGTAGATTTTTGCCCGTTACCGACCGTCGGTCGCAGGTCCGGTCGATCGTCGGTCGACTGACCGAGCGACCGCCGAGCGACCGAATGGCTTCTGCCCATTTCGGGCACCATTCGGTCGACGATCGATCGACCGAAATTGGAAAAAATAGGGCAATTTTGCTATTTTTTTGCTCGTTTATTTGTTACTGGGTTCGGTCTTCTCTAGGTCCTCTTATATAACATTTAATAACTTTAAAACATAAATATTATATAAGGATTACCCCCATTTGGATTCAATAAAAATATCTAAAAAATTCAAAATTCTTAATAATCAAAATCTAACTTTTGGGGTCTAGTACAAATTTCTGAAAAACAAAAATTTTATAATCTCCCGGGTCAAATATGGGTATGCTAAAGGCTTTCAAAAATTCTTTAAAACTACCTCGTTATCTAGTTTTTACCTAAAGAACAATTACCGACACTTTTGGTGCCAAAAAAATGTCTAGGTTATATAGCCCTCCAAGGAGCTCCCTAGACTTAGTGAATTTCATGATCTTTTCTAATTTTTTAGATTTTTGTGATTTGGGGTTCGGGATTGGTTTTGGGGTTTCTTTGCATCATCATGAGGATTTACAACACATTCTGGATACCCTAAATCTAAACTCTATCTTTTGAGCAACGATGAGCATCCTTGCCGATTTCTCCGATTTTTTTCGATCGCAGACGTCGAGTGCTAATCGACTTGGAACCTAAAAGAATTTCTCAACGAACCATTAGTTTCATATTTTTTATCATCAAAATCGAAATTAAGATCAAGGTAAAAAATGTTAGGTCAACAATTAGGTACGACTGTGTCAATATGATGCAGCTGGGAGAGCAAGCTTGTACTGCAGATCTCGTGGTGAGTCGAGTCGTTGTAGAGTAGTAGATTCATTTACTTTCTTGCATTTGGTGTTGTAGTTCCATACATTGTGAACATCTTAGAGTTTGTTATCATACTTTAAACTATATAACTTATGCTTTATGGAATATTCGTATTATTACTTTTGTTGTGTCATTATATCTGCATAGTATGTGTGTGCGTTGGTAGGCTTCGGAGTACGACCGCGTACTGCGTACTCTGGCCGATCACGCGACCTTGTAAATCGGAGTGTGACATTCAAACCCAAAACTTTAATGTTTAAAATAAATTAGGGTTAAGAAAATTCTTTGAACCAATCAATTCAAATTAAAACTTTAATGTTTAAAATAAATTCAGATCAAGCCGGAATTCAAATTGTATTAAATTTTCATAAGTTTGGTTCGATTTCAAGTTTATGTTCTAAAATTTTTTATTTAAGACTTTTGAGTCGATTAAATTTGAGTCGAAATTGATTAGACCAGACCTGATCCTACCCTTAATCGGTTGAGATATCTAATAGCGCTATATCCAGCATCAATCCATAGAGCTAGCCTTTTCACCTTGGCTCATGTTAAATTCAATTACCTATTAGCTAGCTATGGGCTTAGATACGAGCAAAAATCTTATTTTACTTACTACAACATGATTTCTAAACATAGTTTGAGATCTCCTTGGGATTAAATGTAAGTTGAATCATATGCATACAAGATAAATCTATTTCCAAGAGCATGTTTATTACCCCAAACAGCCTTCCAAGCTGTTGAACCTTTCATTGAGCCATCCCTTGATATTTACAAGTTTTTCTTGAGCCATCTTTTAGGTAAACTCTAGTTTTGATGTTAAACCTTGATTGAACCTTCACTATTTATTGATTCATCATTCAAAGGCATCAAGATGACTATGAATTCAATGTTGGAGCTAAGTATTTATATTGTCGCATGTATAACTCCATTTACTTGTATTTTTAGTGTTTATTTCATTGTTACTCAAATGTGTAAGGATCTAGTGTAGAGATTTTGAGTTTGGTGGTAGCCTTGTTCTAGAGGTCTAAATCTATCGTTGTGATTAGTTTAATAAGATTAGTTGTGTTGTCCTTTAGGGTTGAGGTAAGACAGTGCTCTCGGTATGGAGACGAAGACTTTCGGGTGTGAAAGTGCCTTGGTGTGAGAGCGGAGACTCTCCGGTGTAAATCCCTCATTGTAAGAAAACACTTTAATCTAGTGAAATTAAGTTTGAAATCCTAACCGGGGGTGCTTAGGTAGTGGAGTAGGCATTGGGGCCGAACCACTATAAATCTCGGTATTTGCATTGTCTATTATGTTTGTTGCTTAATTGTCGTATTTATTACTTTCGCTATTTGATTGAATTGTCATTTGCCTAAGTAACCTAAGAATTGATTAAAATCCAAATTATGCTTAAGTTTTTAGTAAACGTACATACTATTCACCCCGCTCTACTATTCAACTTACACTATTCCATAAGGTCACTGATCATCGCAGCTCTTCGATGGCTGGGTCGATGGCGACCGGAGCATTGTTCCTAGTCGTGTTAGCGTCACACAGCAGAGGAGGAACACTATTACTAGGTTGTTGTTGATTGCTGGTGGCGACATTTGCTTGACACCTAATATCAACCATAATGAGTCAAGTAAGATTTACTCGGCCCTGTGGTGGGCGCCAAATATTCTCGCTTGAGATCGGAGAAGCCTTCCTAGTTCCTGGCTGGATGTAGCTCTAGGGTGACCTGCAAAGATATTCTGACGCTCAAGTAATGACGTATTATAGCGGAGATTTCTCCTTAATTATAGTGGAGAGATGCTTTGAATGAAATAGTCGCCAAGCTTAGCCCATTAATTGTGTTGTAATTGAATTCAAACTATCAAGCACTGATTAAAGACAAAAATGCCCCTGGGTTGTTTGGGCGAAGCCCTCGGGCCTAGCTTGGGCTGACCTAGGTTCCTAGGTGATTTGGCCAAGCTGGGCTTTGTGGGCTCTCCATTCGGGGCCGGGGATAAAGTTCGGTCCAAAAAAAAATCATAAATAAATATGAATCTATAAAGAACTTTTCATGATGGCTACAACGATGCTAATTATGTTAGTTGTATCTTGAGCATTGAAAAGTCTAATACCTGCGCCTTTGTAAAATAATACCAAGTGGTTTATATCCCAACTACCACAACTCTTGATTTTATGAAGATAGTGACAACCTCACAAAATAAGAAGAATGTTTTATCTTCTTTTTTTTTAACGTCAAGAAAAATCCCTCGTGCTCTCATACGAAGAAAAATAAAAAAAATTACAAATCCCGAATAGATATTTGATGCCATCCTTCGATGATTTCAAGAATCACAAGCACTATATTTTCCGAAGACAAGTCAATCAATAGTGTCCAAGGAAAAAATACATCTAGAATAAAAGGAAAGTCACAACTAAAACATAATTGTTGCTTTCGCTGGACATACATTCCACCAACCATTAGTTAATTAATTTATAATACTTATCAATATTTGGATAGTAATTTTGTTTTGGATATATTATAATACTCAAACTAGCATTTCAAATTTAAAAGAACCTAGCCCTACTAAATCAAAATTATGTGGGCTATTTACCTAAGGTAAGGGATTTTGTCTTTAATTGAACCAGAAGATAAGCCTTTACATTAAAGTTTGATTCACAATGTGACAAAATCAAGTTTCATCACCATGCCAAAGTTTGCTTTTTTACATCGACAAGAGAGTAAAATCATATAAATGATCTACAGTCTAGCATAGCAAACTTTTTAATATTTGTAGGTCATTCATCTCCCCATAAATATTGAGCTTTCTTTTTCCTTGCATAACTCGCAAGCCAGTCCGCAACTATATTCCCTTGTGTTGGTCTAAGATTTTCAACCTTCATCTTTATTTCAATTTTAATGATAACAAACTCAAAACAGATGAATTATTGAGAAATAATTTTATATTCTAAGTTGGGTAGCACACGACGTCCGCGATCGAAAGATCGAGACAATCAAAAAAATCCAAGAAGGACATTGATCGGTGCTAGGAAGTTAATGAAGTTGTAGAGTGTAGGTTTTTAGATCTAGAATATTTGTATTATCCTTATAATACTTCATGATGATGAAAGAAATCAAACCCAAAATCCAAAACCCAGACTAAGAACTGAACACGCGCTAAAAGTACTCACAATGCAGTTTCAGTTGCAGGTCAGTCGGTTGATCGATCGATCGACCGTCGACTGAGGTTAAATCGGCGGCCCCAATGGTCATTTTTTCACCTATTGTAAAGCCTCCTACCCAAGCCTCTCTTATCCTTATGGACAGTACGGCCCCGCCCAGGCAACACCTTTGAGCCGAACTCAAGCTAAGTCAGACGGCCCCATCCAAAGAACCCACCCGATCAAACATCGATTCCTACGTCCTCCCTTATCACAAGGGACATACTATCATAAACTTGTCATCTCTGGGATTGGCCTCGACCCATTATGGGTAACAACCCCAGCGAGATTACTGGGAAATTGTTAGGATGTGATTTGAAAAATGCAGCGGAAATAGCAATTTAAAAATTCAAACCATCCCGAAACAATGATCTACTTTAGCAATCTTTAAGGAATTCAATTTACGAGTAGAAAGAGAAGATATACCTTATACTGCGGTTGGTATGGCTGCTCCTATCCCCGTTTCAAGACGCACACGCTCACGTCCTCCAACGAAAGTCCACACCAAGCGCCTCACATCAAAGGGGCAGCGAACACCGAGACTCGTAGTGGCTCAACGGAGAGGCTATCTCAACCCCGAATCGCACCAAGGCGAAGCCGACCCTTCCACCAAGAACCGAGCACCAAAAGGGAGGAAGAGGGGATGAGAAAACTACGTAATGAGAATGTAGATTAAAGGAATACCTCACTGTCCTTCTTGAACTCCCCCAAGAAGATGAAGTAAGCGGCACACCCAAGTAGAAGACACATTCAATTCGACTTCACAAAAGCCCAAGGAAAGAGGAAGAAGATGACCGGCCACCAAGGGAGAGGAGGAGGGATTCTTTAGAACTTTTCCACACAAGAACCCTCTCAAGAATCAAGCTCTTAATCTTCTCCAAGACCAAAAACTAATTCACTTCCATCAGGTAGTGTTTGGTTGAAGAGAATTAGTTTAGAGAGGGAATGGAATAGTATTCCATTCCCCCTCTTTATTCCTTTGTTTGGTTACACCATTTAAGTTGGAATAAGTGGGCCCCCCGGAATTGATGGGGAATAGTATTACTGATGGAGAGGGAATACTATTCCCGGAGTGAAGGGAAGGATTGTTATTCCTTGTCTATTTCGGATGCCTTTTTATAATTTTACCCTCTCTTTTCTTCCTCGTCTTTCGTCTGTCGGATGCTGCATTTTCTCCGTCGCCCTCGTCTGCCGGATAAAGGAGCGACCTCTCTCTGCGCCAGCAGAGAGGTCACAACCTCTCTGCGCCAGAGAGAGGTCGAGCGAGACCTCTCTGCGCCAGAGAGAGGTCTCGCTGGCAGAGAGGTCTCGCTCGACCTCTCTGCGCCAGAGAGAGGTTGAGCGAGACCTCTCTCTAGCGACCTCTCTCTGGTGCAGAGAGGTCGCGACCTGAGAGAGGTCGCCGACCGATCTCTCTGTGGCGCAGAGAGGCTCAGTGCCGCAAAGAGGTGGTCGAACGAGAGAGACGACCTCTCTCTAGTCATTTTAAAAATTATAATTTTTAATAATAAATATTTTTAATAAATAATTTTATATTAATTTTAGATTTTAAAGATTATTTTATATTTATTTTTCAGAATTTTATTATTTTAAAATAAATATATCAAATTTTATTAAGAAAGATATTTTGGTAATTTATCTTTGTATTGCTTATCTATTCCTTATGCTAACCAAACAAAGTAATCCTATTATTTGCCTATTTATAATGTCAACCAAATAAGATATTATTATTCCTTGTCTATTCATATTCCTTGTCTATTCCTATTCCTTATGAATTTACTTCATCCAACCAAACGCACCCTCAACCTTTTAAGGAGGTTTGTCCGGCCACCAATTTATAGGGGGCATGGGCGGCTAGAAGAGTAGACCCGCTACCTCTAAAAAACTCGTCCCAGAATTCAAAATTTTGGGGTTTGCCTCCAAAAAATATTTTATATTTAATGACTTCATAATTAATTCGAAATTAATTAAATCCAATTAAATATAAACTTTAATTTATCTCTATAAATTAAGAGTCTATTAACAAGAATGATAATTATCTAAATAAACCAATCCCCTAAACAATACGAAAGAGATTTATCTAAATAGTTTGAATTTCTATTAATTAATAGAATTATTATTTATCCTCGTAAATCATATATCTATTAATCTTATGACTTATCTCCATAAATCAAATTTCTATTAATTAGGATTTATCCAAATAAATTAATTCATAATTAATTGGTTAGGCTCATGGTTAGAAACTAATTTTCTTACTATATATATTTGATTCAAAATTAAATTATATTTAATTCATAATTAAATACAATCTCCGTCAAATGGTTAATTAAATATTTAATTCATAATTAAATTTAATCAATCACATAAAATATTATTATGTGTCAATCTCTACAATTTAGGGATGCCCTACAAATTAGGGTTACCGAGGAACTCCTTCATCGTGCATTCGTTCCCATAGAAAATACCTTTCATATTATGTCAGTAAACGAGATCCGTGATCGAGTTATAGCATATCCATGCTAGTAAACATATAGTGATGCATCCGGACTCTATCTCATAAAGTCTCTTACGTGCTTAGCCTATTGTGTCTGACCCATTGGCCCCCACACTAAGCCAGCAATGAGTTGTGCATAACGGAGAGTCGAATAAGATAGAACGACTTCTATTCGAATCTTACGAGCCTCCACTAAACCCATTTGGTGTGGTCATGAGAGACTCCACTCACAAGTTAAAGATAACATCTAGCAACGTGTCATGACTACCCGGATAGTGTGAGGTTCAATCTACAGGGATCGAACACCCTTTGGTGATTAGTTACCGTGCAACTAAATCCCTATGTTATAATGTTCCAAAGGCGGCTAGGGTACAGAAGAAGTGTCAAACCCTAATACCGATTCATATGTATTCCACCCGCCAAGATGTCGTCTCAATAGTGAAATATCAGAAATATCTTCCTGACTTTCATGTCTACTCTGGCCAGAGATTCCAAAGTCGACATTTATAGAGACATATAGGACATTATCTCCTCTCACTAGGAGTAACTGATTCCATGTTGGTTGCTCACCTACCTCCGTGAATGCTTCCCCATGCCCAATAATACCTGACACATGAAGCTGAGGGCAACGTAGGGATAGAACCAAAGCAATGGGTCATCACTTACAAGGTAGCCATGACAACCTCAGGTCCAAGGACTACTTGCACCTACCATCACCCGAGCAATATCCTATTGACACTCATGTAAGGATTCCACTTTGTGTTCCTCATGCAGGTCCATTCAGTGAACTCATTCCCTAATGAGCATCTGCACTTGTACATTAATAACGGCTCATAGGTAACTGTGAGATTAGCTACCCCTTATTGTATAGGGTATGTACCAAGTGCATTAATCTATTTCGAATCACTGATCCCCTAATTGGTGATCCTACGACTAGGAACATCTAGAACATGAGCATATGGATTCCAAGTCTCACTGGCATGATCTCATCATGACCTCGGAATCATTTACCCGGGTTCATGGGGTTCATCACAATCTTTATGAATAAAGATGCAACATATGATGAAAAAGTTGCATCATTAAGTTGATTACCCTTGAATAGTCCATAAACACATCAACATGTGATTGGCTCAAGGGCATTATTCCTTTCAGCAACATGATCATCTCCACCTGCAATATATACAGACACGGCGCAACCAATTAATCCTAAGTTCCAATTCCGTAACCTCCACCTTGGAGTCACCCTAGCTTGGGCGTCAAAGTGTTTTTTTAAAGCCCCCCTCCCCCTCCCCCCCCCACCGGCATTGAACCAGAGACGGAGGCGCACCAGATCGGACCAGAATACCCCGAATCTTAGGCAGGAACATCTGGCACCCACTGTGGGGCCAAGTAAAGCTTACCTCTCCCACAATGGTTGAAACCCAAAGCAAGCGATTGCCGCCGCACGCCATTGGCAACGACCCAATGGCGATGATCAACCGCAACTTGGTGGCACTGAAACACTACTAGAAACTTGGTCTTCAGCAACGGCTATCAGCAACGGCCGCTCAAGCCGTTGCTATTTGCAACGGCTTTCTTACGGCCGCCCGAGCCGTTGCAGATATCTATATCTGCAACGGCGTTCTAACGGAAAACCGAGCCGTTGCTGATTATTTTAATTATCAGCAACGGCGTTCATACGGACAGGCGAGCCATTGCTGATGTTTTAATTTTTAGCAACGGCTTGCTAACGGATAAGTGAGCCGTTGCTGATGATAACTTATCAGCAACGGCGTTCTAACGGGCGAGTGAGTCATTGCTGATAAGTTTATATAGGGCACGCTCTCGCGCCCGACCCTTCTTCCTCCCGCTGCTGCCGCCGCCGCTCCTGCCGACACCGCTCGCCGCTGCTGCCGACGCCGACGCCTCTCGCAACGCCTCTCGCCGCCGCGCCGCTGCCGCTGCTACCGGTATGTTGATCGGCCGACCTATACCGTTTCGGCCGGAGATGTTAAAATCCGACCGAAACCCTATTTCTAGGGTTTCGACCGGCGGCGGTCGGACTATGGCCGCCATCGGACCTTCTACAATGGTCGAACAGTGTGTCCGGCCACTGTACGCCGGCGCCGGAGGGTGGACTCCGGCGCCGGAATATATATATATATATATTTATTGTTTTGAAATTGTTAATTAATTATTTTATAAATGTTAATTAATTGTTTAGATTAATTATTAGGGTTTAGATTAATTTCGGACGCGCGCCGGAATCGTCCAATTCGGACTCGCGCTGGAATCGTCCACTTCGGACGCGCGCCAGAATCGTCCAATTTGGACTCGCGCCGGAATCATCCACTTCGGACGCGCGCCGTAATCGTCCAATTCGGACTCGCGGCGAAATCGTCCACTTCAGACTCGCGGCGGAATCGTCCACTTCGGACGCGCGTCAAAATCGTCCAATATGGACTCGAACTGTCCACTTCGGTTCATCACCAGTATCGAAGGAATCGTAATAAATTTACTAAGGGCAGAGTCGAAAGAGATGGGCCACCACCAATGTTGTCTGGTGAACAAATGTTAGCACGTGTTTCAGCACTTCCAGATATAGTATTTGGTCGCAATGAAAGAGTGTCAGGTTTTGGCCAAACACACAACTGGGTGAAAAAAAGTATCTTTTGGGAATTGCCCTATTGGAGTTCATTATTGATTCGACATAATTTAGATGTCATGCACATTGAAAAAAATGTGTTTGATAATATTTTCAACACTGTGATGGATATTTTTGGAAAAACTAAAGATAATGTCAAAGCCCGACATGATCTGAAAATACTTTGTAAAAGACCAGAGTTGGAGTTACAAGAGGTCAACGGACGATATCTGAAACCGAAGGCCCTATATGTGTTAAATAAACAACAGATCAAAGATGTTTGTCAATGGGTAAAAGAACTCAGATTACCCGATGGATATGCTTCAAACTTATCTCGATGTGTGAACGTCGATGATAGCAAAATATCAGGGATGAAGAGCCATGATTGTCATGTATTCATGCAGAGATTACTTCCGATCACATTTCGAGATCTTCTACCTGATAATATTTGGGGTCCGTTGACTGAATTAAGTATGTTTTTTAGAAGCATCTGTGCAAATGTCCTTCGAGTCGAAGATATGTCAACACTTGAAAATAATATTGTTGAAATCATATGCAAGCTGGAGCAGTTTTTCCCTCCTGCATTTTTTGACTCGATGGAGCATCTACCGATACACTTGGCATACGAGGCACGAGTTGGTGGCCCCGTTCAATATCGTTGGATGTACTTATTTGAAAGATACATGAATCGTCTGAAGAAAAAAGTAAAGAACACCGCAGCTGTTGAAGGATCAATATCTGAATCGTATATCATCCAAGAAATTTCAACATTCTGCTCATTTTACTTTGAATCGACAGTACAGACAAGATTTGATCGTCTTCCACGTAACGACGACGGGGGTGTTCGACATTCAGATGGACGTTTAAATATATTTTGTCACTCTGGTCGTGCTTTTGGTTCTCGTCCATCTCGACACTTAAGCGATGAAGAGTATCATTTGGCACACTTGTATGTATTACTCAATTGTCCAGAGATTGAACAATTCATTGAAATATTTGACATTGAGATGGTGCAAAAATACTCTATTCACAACGATCAAGAATTGGAGACATTACGGAATCGTGATTTCCCTTCTTGGATTCAGACTTACAGCAAAGATCACAGAGCTGAAATAGATGAAAAAATATTTGAGTTTGTTAGTGGACCGTCGTGACTTGTGTCGTGCTATAGCGGATATTTTGTTAACGGGTATAAATTTCACACGGTTGAATATTCATCTACAAAAAAGACGATGAATGTTGGGGTCTGCGTGAAAGGGACAACCTATGTTGAATGTGATATGGATTTCTATGGACTAGTGGAAGAAGTGATAGAGTTGCACTACTTCGGCTTGAAATCAGTGTTCCTATTTAGATGTCATTGGTTCGATACAACAGAAAGGGGCATGAAAGTTCATCAAAAATACAAACTTGTTGAGGTTAATTATAAATCGAAATTGGCAGCAAATGAGCCTTTTATATTGGCATCACAAGCCGAACAAGTATATTACGCGAAGTATCCGGCTCGAAATAAAGATAGAGCAGATTGGCGTGTAGTCTGTAAGACAAAAGGTAGAGGAAAAATTGATCTGATAGTAGGAGAAAATGATCCTCCTGGTTTCTATCAAGAAGATGATCTTCCTGCTGTGGATCGTATTATTCCAATACTCGAGGATGCAGACACAACATCAATTCAATTAGAAGTTGAATATGCTGATGATGACGATCATGAAATTGAGGAAGCTGGAGATGAAGAAGATGAAGAAGAGGAAGAAGAGGAAGAAGAAGAAGAATTTGAAGACTATTATTCAGATGATGAAGAATAATTGTAAAGTATATATTTTATTAAATATATCTCTACTATTTATACAATAATCTGATTATATGTCTGTTCGACATATATGTCTGGTCATGGTTATCGACGCAGGAGAGTTTCGGAGTCTCCGATCGGTGAGACTCCAGCACTTACTCATGTTGCTGATCCTCATGAGGATGATACTGCCGAGGCTAGTACATCCAGACGTAGGCGGCCACGCGGGCCGAACAGGTGGCAGCCTCCACCAGCCACAGAGTCACGTAGATTGATTAGCGTGATTGGGGAGCGGTACGTAATATATCATGAATTATGAATCATTACAAATTCATTATATCATAATATAATATTAAAATTTATTTTTGTTGTGCAGGTTCCAGCAAGAAGAAGTGCCGAGGAGCATTTCTTCTACTATTCGACGATACATGCACGGGGCATGGCCTACGTGGTCTCACGTGCCTAGCGAGCACGTCGACATGTTATGGCGCGAGTTTGAGGCACATATTATTAATTTTTTTACATGCATGATGATATATTAATATTGGTACTGATATTATTATTTTGCAGGCTCGCTATACATGGGCCGAGGACCAGAGGCCCTTCATTTACGCTGCCTGGGAGGCTATTTCCCGGGCAAGGTACAACGGGCAGCTGGGGCAGGCTCGGTCCCAGGCGATGGCCCGAGCTGGGACCACTAACATCGCGGAGACTCGGGGATACGGCCCCGGTTGGATTACTCCGGATATATGGGACCAGCTCGTGGGGATATGGTCGACGGATCGATGGCAGGAGGTTTCTCGGAATGCGGCTAGAAATCGCATGTCGGGGGGAGCAGCGCGTCACACCGGCGGCTCTGTTGCATTTGCAGTGCACGCAAATCGTATGGTAAGTATATCTTTTAATTATATATTTTATTTGTTATTATGTGTACTAATTAATGTATTTGTTTTGTAAATGTAGACGACGGTGTCGGATGACGGGACTGTCCAGCGACCCTCCCCGATGGCGGTGTTCGAGCGGACTCACCGTCGAGCACATGGGACGGGGGAGTACATCGACAACCGCGCTGCATATATTATGGTTACTATATATTTGTTTAAATTATTCATTATATATTTATAATTTAAGTTTTATGATAAATATTAAACAAAAAATCAAACTCGAGTAGGAGACCTACAGCCAGACGGTGGTGCAGCGCGGGGGTACCCCCGAGGACTTTGACGCAGCATCGTGGGTCGAGGCCGCAGGTGGCTGGGACCATGGCCGCGTATATGGCTTCGCAGATAGTGGTCATGCGCAAGCCGTACTAGGGCCACTTGGGGCACCGACCCCTCCGATCGCTGGTGAGCGGCCGTCCACCTCCAGATCCAGTTATGATCATAGTAATAGGATAAGGACACTAGAGGAGACGGTCGCGCGTCAGACTGAGTTGATGGAGCGCCAGAGTCAGACGATGGCGAATATAGAAGCTATGCTACGCAACTTGTCGGGTCACCCCGAAGCAGGCATCTCTTCGGCATCATCTAATCCATCATCCTCGAGTCAGTCCACGCCGGTGTACACTCAAGCACTCCAGACCCCACCATATGATCCAGGCCATCCTCCATCGTCATCGTGAGATTTTGTTTATATTGACTTTGTTACTGAGATATTGAACTTGTTTAATTTATATTGACTATGTTACTGAGATGTTGATACTTCAATTTTGCATTTGAATTGTGTTTATACTATCGTGGATAATTATGAATATAAATATAATTGTTTTGATGTATATCTTGGTGTGTTTGTGATGTGTGAATGAATGTGTATGAGATGTTTGTGATGTGTGAATGAATGTGTGTATGAGGGTATGGGTGTGTGAGTTATGTATCAGATAAATGTATCAATGTATCAATGGAAATTTGAAATTTTCAAATTTTTTGGTTGCAGGTATAGGTCATCAGCAACGGCTTTCCCACGGGCGTCCGTGGGAAAGCCGTTGCTAAAAGTGTATCGAAAGTTGTTGCTAATGACCTACAGCAACGGCTTAGCGACGGTGTTTTACTAACGGCGTTGCTACGGACTCGTGGCCGTTGCTATTAATGTTATCAGCAACGGCTCCGGGTCTGTGGCAAAACCGTTGCAGATAATATTTTTAGCGACGGCCCAGCGGCCGTTGCTGATAATGTTTTGAGCGACGGCCCGAGCGGCCATTGCTGATCCGTTGCTAAGTCATCAGCAACGCGACTTTCTGTCACGGCGCTATTGCAACGGCGTAGCCGTTGCTGATTCGCTTCAGCAACGGCTCAGCAACGGCATCAGCCGTTGCTGATGACCATTTTTCTTGTAGTGAAATAGCATGGAGCGACGCTCTGGTACTGACTCTCCTTTTTCTTGAAGAGCCCCTATATATAGCGGGCAGACAAGATAGAAGCACAACATCAACAACCAGCAACGCTAGCCGAATTACCGGCGCAGCCTCCGGGACAACCCCAGGCTCAACATGAATGCTGTTATTCGGAGCATGCATATCCCAACCACTCAGAAAGAAGGAGACTGGTTTTTGTCCTTCGAGACGAAATCTCCAGCACTCCTTGGCTGAAAGGAGACATGGCTCCCAGAGTCCCAAGAATCGAGGTAGTCTCTCCCCTTGATACATGACCCATCACCAAGCATATTATGGCAATCTGTTTTCCACCTAGAAGTGAGCTGCCCACTACTTTAACACTCTATGATGGCATGGGCGACCCCGCACTACACCTAACGACATTGTGAACCACGATGTACTATCACAGGGCGACCGACTCTATGCTCTACCAAGCCTTTCCAATCTTCCTAGGGAATGCCGCTCAGCTATGGTTCTCATCCCTCCCCCCGAGATCGACCAACTCTTTCGACGACCTTTCTCATGCCTTCCTCCGACGATTTATCACATCGTGAGTATATCACAAAATAGGAGCAACCCTGTACTACATCAAGCAAGGGCAACATGAGCCCCTAAGAGAATACCTGAATAGGTACCACGCCATAGCGCTTGACATCCCCAACCTCGATCCACAAATCGAGCTTTCGTGCATCCAACACGGGTCGAAGCTCGGACCTTTCGATGACCAAATTGCCTTGGTCGAACCCAAAGACACGGTCGAGTTCTAGGAAAAGGCAACATGATTCATAAAGATGGAAGATCAAAGATAAGCAAAGAGGATTGATTGAAAAAATCTCAAGGCCGCGATCGAAGACAAAAGACCTAAAAAGGAAGATAGTGTTGGCTTTAGGTCTTCAACCTTAGCCTTAATCTCAGTTTTGATGGTTTTGATGATAATAAACAAGGAACTAATGATTTCATTGAGAATATCCTTCAGGTTCCATATCGGTTAGCGCGCGACGTCCGCGATCGGAGAAATCGGATAAATCGACAAGGATGCTCGTCGGCGCTTCAGAATCTTCAAGAAAGGGAGTTTAGATTTAGGGTGTATAGATATGTTGTAATTCCTCATCATAGTGCATAAGAACCCAAAAACCTATCCCGAACCCCAGATCATGAAATTTTGGGACCGCCCTGAAATTCACTAAGACTAGGGAGCTCCTTGGAGAGCTATATGACTTAGATAGTTTCTTGAGTTAAAAAATGACGGTAATTGTTCCTTGGGTCAAAATTAGATAACGAGTTATTTTTAAGAAATTTTTGGAAGCCTCTACCATACCCATACTTGACCCGGAAAATTAGAAAAATTCTATTTTATACTAGATCCCAAGAACTAGATTTTGATCCTTAGGGATTTTGATTTTTTAGATATTTTTAATGAACTCAAATGGGGTATAATCCTTTAAAGTTATCATATTATAAAATTATTTAACTTTTAATAAATGTTATATAAGTAGATGTAGTGGTGAAAACAGAAGCAGAAAACCCAAGCAAAGACCCAGTCTGCCCAGTCCAGACCAATTTCGGTCGATCGAATGGCGGCAGAATTAGGCCGAAGCTGGCGGTCGACCAACCTACAAGCAACCGCGATGCAACATCGCGTCAGTCGACCGACGGGTTAACCGAATATCGCGGATCGCAATTCTTGCATCAAGCGATCGACCCATCGGTTGACCGCCCACAGGGAGATGAGCAGTGGTCAAATGACCGGTCGACCGATGCTTCGATCGGCGCTTCGACCGACAGTCTGTAACGGATAGTTTTCTATCCGTTGAACAATCGTTTCTTCTGTAGGGTATAAATATACCTGTTATAACTTCTTCTCTGACTTCCTACAGTTAATAATTGAGCATCCATAAGAGAGATCAAAGCCTTCCAAAAATAAGGTGCTCGCGTTCGATTCTTTAGGCGACAACTTCTTGCGCACACTCTGCTCCTCAACTCGGCTTCTACTCAAAGCATTTCTTTTGACGAGTTGGAGGCTACAAGACTTGAAAAGAGCATTCATTATTGGTTTTATCCTTAGCTCTTTTCATTGTAACTTTTGTTGTTATTTAAACTGTATTTAATTTGTGCATCTGTAGAAGACCGGGTGTTTGGTCTTCTGTGTGAAGTGGTATCCAAGGTGAAAAGGAGTAAAGCCACTTGTGAAAAGTTAGTGTTTACTAGGATTAGTTCTAGTTGTCCCTTAGGTTGAGGTGGGATAAGTGCTCTCGACAAGAAGGCGGAGACTTCCGGGTGTAGAAGTACCTTAGGTCGAGAGTGAGACTTTCCGGTGAGAAGTCGTCATGTATAAGGGAAACTCAAATTAATCTAGTAAAACTAGTTTGGAAATCCTAAGCGGGGTGCTTAGGTAGTGGAGTAGGCATTGAGGCCGAACTACTATAAATTGCGTGTTTGCATTGCCTTATTGTTTTTTGTTAATTGCTTTATCTTTATATCGCTTCCGCATTCATTCATCAAATTACATATCGCCTAAGTTAGTCGAATTAAAGAAACAATTAAAAGATAAATTAGGCGAATGTATAATAAACACACTATTCATCCCCCTCTAGTGTCGCCATTTCGCCTTCAATTGGTATCAGAGCGGGTTCGTAGCTTGAGATCTTACCATCTCTTCTACATCTTGTCTCGATCTCGAAATGGCTCTAGAGTCGGTAGCGTCTAGACCTCCTAGGTTCGATGAGTTAAACTTTGGTCTTTGGAAAGGAAGAATGTATGCATTCTTAAAGACTCAAGGTTTAGGTGTTTTTAATATGGTACAATCAAAATATATAGAACCTAAGAAAAAAATGGGTGCATGGACCCAAGAACAAATTAGCATGTTTGAGTTAAATGCTAAAGCTACAAATTGCTTATATTATTCTTTGGAAAATAATGTGTTTGATAAAATCATGCATTGTACTTCCGCTTTCGATATTTGGGCTACATTAAATATCCTTTATAATTATACAAAAACCGAAGAGCTCAAAACATTTGATGAGGGGAGTGATGACAATTGTCATCCACCCAATACTAACATGATTTTTGAAGCCCACAGTGTCTCTAGTCATAAGAGCACAAGAAATCGAAAAAAGAAGGTGGTTTGCCATATGTGCAAAGAAAAATGGCATGTGAGGAAAAATTGCCCTTCCATGAAGAGCAAGGCAAAGAAGAGGTCAACCGCTTCTACATCATCATCATATTCGAATGAAGCATCCTCTTCCCATGGCTATGAAGCAAATTCAAAAAATTACCTCATGAATACTAATAATGAGGTAAAATCTTCCACTTCTAGTCATGTTAAAAATCTTGATAGTGATGATAATAGCTCTAATTCTTTAGGAATGTCTTATGATGAGCTATTAGAAGAATCTAAGATGTATGCCATGCTTATAAAAGAAAATGAGGAAAATAGGAAAATCAAGAAAGAAAACTTGAAACTTGTTAATCATGTGCATGAGTTGAAGAGTGAAAATGAAAAATTGAGAACTAACATGATTAATCCTTACCATGATACATTAACTCTAGAAGTTAATGACTTGAAACATAAAAATAAAAATTTAAAGAATGAAAATGGCATGCTAAAAACTCAATTGCATGTTATTCAAAGATCAATGAATGATTTGAAAAATGAGGTTATTTTATTGAATAAGAAAGTAAATGAATTCAAAAATACTTCATCTACTAAGAACACTAGAATAAAAAATATCTATGTAAAGAATGCCAATGTTCATAATCATTCTCATGTTAGACATTCCACATTTAAACCTCATGTTCAAAATAAGAATGTCTCATTTAAGAATGCTCTCGCTCATCATGTCTCACATGTCAAGCATTCAAATGATAAATCTAATGTCCATAGCATAAATAAAAAGAAATTCAATACACATTGTTTTTGTTGTGGTATTTTTGGCCATGCTATTTTTGATTGTGCATTCAAGAAAAATCCAAGTGTAGTTAAGACACTTTGGATTCCTAGGCCATCTAACCCCCAAGGACCCAAAGTCATTTGGGTACCAAAGATCTCATCTTGTATCGTAGGGGGAGCTACCACACAAGGGTGAAGGCTTGATGATATGTTGGAGTTGACCATGGACTTGAATGATGAATTCTCCCTTGGTTGCAACTTCAAGCTACATTGATGCCTTAGGTAACGTTGGCATCAAAACTATTACGGTATCATCTTCTAACTTGCATTGTTTTACCTTAGTTGAAGTTTATGATACCATGTTTATTTTGAGTTGGTTTTGCCCGCTCTTGATAAAATTTCAAAAATATTTTTGATTTTTGATTTCCCGATCTCTTCAGAGACCTAGGTGGCCTGTAGTGGACCTAAGCGACCTTGCAGTTCTAAATCGTAGGCACATTGTGGTCTTTCGGTTTTCAACCAATAGGAAAGGTTGGAGATCATGTTTTCATTTATATTATATTTGTGATCTCTAAAATTCGTTTTGATATCACTTGATTTTATTTTTGAAATGAATTTAAAACTATTTAGCAAAGTAGATTTTGATATCGATAAATGACATCTCTTTGCTACTTAGTTTGATGACTTGCTAGTAATTTATATTCTCGTCTTTCTTACTAATGAATATTACTTGCAAGTTATGATAAAATGGAAGGCTAAATAGAATAGAGTAGTTTGACTAAATTCATGGATGAGGTATGTTTTTGGTTATTGCATATTTCTAGTCTAATACCTCAATTTTCATGGTTGATTGGTGTCTCTTTACTCATGATGGTAATTTCATGTTAAATTCTTGATTTTTCATGAGTAGGTAAAAACTTAGCACTTAGGCAAATTTCATTAAATGAAACTTACTCTAGGTTGACACTTACTGTAAGAAACATTTCATTAAGTCCAAATTAATTAAACATATTTAGAGATCTTACTGTTTAAATATTACACAATTTAAGATCTCTTAGATTCATTTTGAAATCATAGTATCCATCTTAAAATGAATCTTAACTATCTAGCTTAGGTTAAGGTTTTAAATAAAATTTTGTATTGAACCCTTGCTAGTTAGTATGTTAGCTTGCTAGTTGACATATTATTTCATTATGATACTAATGATGTCTACTTGCAAGTTATGAATGTAAATAAAGACAATGCTATCTAAAAGAAAATGAAAAAGGAAATGAAAAAATTGGGCAAATCTTCAAGAAATAGGTATGAATTTAATTTAGCAAATCTTAGTAAAATAATTTAATTTTCATTTTAATAATGTCTCTATATACTCATGATTGACTTTGCATGCTAAATATTTGAAGTTTCATGAGTAGGGAAATTTTGGATAACTTAGGCAATTTCATGATATATTGATTGAATAAAACTTGCTCTAGGTTAAAATTTTTGTTAGAGACCTCACTTTAAGTAAAGCATCTAATGAACATATATGTTTAGATACACATATCACATGAGTTTAGATATTTAAATCTTGAAAAACTCATGTCTAGATGATCAAATACAATTGATATCTCAATTTAGAGAACTTAAACTTGAAAGGTTTGACCCAAGTCAACAAATTGACTTGGACACTTGATTTTAAGTCCAAACTTCATAAACATGTTTAGAAATAGGTATGACATGTTTTCATGCTCTTAGAGTGAAAAATTCATATGGATATGGATAAAATGACATAGAGGTCAATTCATGCTTACCTCATTTGAACAAAATTGACCCAAGTCAAAAATTGACTTAGATGTTTCATTTTCAATCCATATTTGTGGAACATATTTAGATTTACTCATGTTAGGTATCCATATGTTTAAATTTGAAAAATCACGAGTAAATGTTAAGATTGAAACTTAGCAAGCTTCATAAAAAACTAGTTTAGTTTTGAATGAAATCATGCTAGGTTGATATCTTGACTTAAGGATAAAATTTTCATTTCAAACTTGACATATACTCTTTACATGACCATCATGTGGTGTCATGAAAGTTTGAATGAAAATTGAAGAAGTTTTAAGAAAAACAAAAATTTACAAAAATACCACTTCAATCTACATTTGGTATCAAATTTCAGTTATTTCTAGAAAAATATAAAATTAATTTTGAGATGATTCTTGAAGCTACACCTTCATTGAAAAATCTAGTTTCTTAAGTAAAAATTACAAAACATTTCATCAAGAATCTAATTTTTAGTGAAATCTTGAAGTTGGATTTTCAAAATGAAATGTATCATCTTTCAAAATATCATTTTTTTTCAATACCTTGATTTTTTTTGAAACTTCAAATGAAAGTTGGTGTATACCATTTTGATTATGTTTCTAATATCATTCACACCATTATTTGAGTAAAATCATTTATAGGAATGATTTTGAATTCTTGAATCATAGCTAGTAACTACATTTGGTATGTTTTGATTAGAGTCAATATAGGATGAAAAATGGACTTTGATTTTTAAATTCATTTTGAGTTCAAACTTGATACATGCATTTCAAATGATTATTCAATCATTGGTATCAAAATTTTCATCCCACAATTGGTATCAAAATGAGCATTCTATATTTGGTATCAAATTTTTTCTTTCATCCAAAAATTGGTTTCAAAAATATTTGTCAAAAATATAATTTTAAATAAACTTAAAAGGGTGATTTTTGAAAACTAGAAGTATAGGTTGACTTAAGTCAACAAAGTAACTTAAAAAATCTCATCTTAAGCCCAAACTTGATTCATAGACTTATTTTATCTCATGTTAGATGTCCAAATGCCTAAGTTTGAGAAAACATGAGTAGATAGCAAAATCTTGAGACTTAGCATTTTTCATGCTTTCATGCTTATTTCAAATGAAATCATGCTAAGTTCATACATAATTGAGATCATACTTGTTTTTGTTTTGAATTCAAATACTTAGCATTTGAACATATCATGTATGATTTTGTTTCTCCATAAATATTTGTTTTCTATCCCTTTAGTTGAGATTTTCATGTTTAATGAAAAATAATCTTTAGAGTTTCAACATCATGTATTAATTGTGTTTCATCCCTTTAAATAAATAGACCTTTCTTGCCCTTTTTGATTGATGTCAAAAGGGGAAGAAATGTATAAGTCAAAAGGAGAAGAGAATTATGTAGAAAACCATAGAGAAAATATAGGTCAAAAGGGGGAGAAAACCATGGAGTAAAGTATAAGAAAAAGGGAGAGAAAAATATAGGATATCCATGCATATAGATAGTGGAAGTCTAATTACATAGATATGCATGTTGATAGGGGGAGAAATCCCCTAATTGGTATCCTTATGTGCTTTAATGATATATTTTCTCAAGGATGTTTGTCATCATCAAAAAGGGGGAGATTGTTGGCTTTAGGTCTTCAACCTTAGCCTTAATCTCGGTTTTGACGATAACAAACATGGAACTAATGATTTCATTGAGAATATCCTTCAGGTTCCATATCGGTTAGCGTGCGACGTCCACGATCGGAGAAATCGGATAAATTGACAAGGATGCTCGTCGGTGCTCAAGAATCTACAAGAAAAGGAGTTTAGGTTTAGGGTGTATAGATATGTTGTAATTCCTCATCATAATGCATAAGAACGCAAAAACCTATCCCGAACCCCAGATCATGAAATTCTGAGACCGCCCTGAAATTCACTAAGACTAGGGAGCTCCTTAAAGAGCTATATGACTTAGATAGTTTCTTGAGATAAAAAATGACGGTAATTGTTCCTTGGGTCAAAACTAGATAACGAGGTATTTTTAAGGAATTTTTGGAAGCCTCTAGCATACCCATACTTGACCCGAAAAATTAGAAAAATTCTGTTTTACACTAGATCCCAATAACTAGATTTTGATCCTTAGGGATTTTGATTTTTTAGATATTTTTATTGAACTCAAATGGGGTATAATCCTTATATATCATTTATGTTTTAAAGTTATCATGTTATAAAGTTCGGAAGCAGAAAACCCAAGCAAAGACCCAGTTTGCCCAGTCCAGACCAATTTCGATCGACCGATCGGTCGATCGAATGGCGGTAGAATCAGGCCGAAGCTGGCGATCGACCAATCGGTCGACCAACCCGCGAGCAACCGTGATGCAAGATCGCGTCGGTCGATCAATGGGTCGACCGAAGATCACGGATCGCGATTCTTGCATCAAGCGGTCGACCCATCGGTTGACTGCCCATAGGGAGATGAGCAACAGTCGAATGACCGGTCGACCGATGCTTCGATCGACGCTTCGACCGACGGTCTGTAACAGATAGTTTTCTATCCGTTGAATAGCCATTTCTTCCGTAGGGTATAAATATACCTGTTATAACTTCTTCTCTGACTTCCTACAGTTAATAATTGAGCATCCATAAGAGAGATCAAAGCTTTCTAAAAGATAAGGTGCTTGCGTTCGATTCTTCAAGCGACAACTTCTTGCGCACACTCTGCTCCTCAACTCGACTTCTACTCAAAGCATTTCTTTTGACGAGTTGGAGGCTACAAGACTTGAAAAGAGCATTCATTATTGGTTTTATCCTTAGCTCTTTTCATTGTAACTTTTGTTGTTATTTAAACTGTGTTTAATTTGTGCATCTGTAGAAGACCTGGTGTTTGGTCTTCTGTGTGAAGTGGTATCCTAGGTGAAAAGGAGTAAAGCCACTTGTGTAAAGTTAGCATTTACTAGGATTAGTTCTAGTTGTCCCTTAGGTTGAGGTGGGATAAGTGCTCTCGACAAGAAGGCGGAGACTTCCGGGTGTAGAAATACCTTAGGTCGAGAGTGAGACTTTCCGGTGAGAAGTCATCGTGTATAAGGGAAACTCAAATTAATCTAGTAAAACTAGTTTGGAAATCCTAAGCGGGGTGCTTAGGTAGTGGAGTAGGCATTGAGGCCGAACCACTATAAATTGTGTGTTTGCATTGCCTTATTGTTTTGTGTTAATTGCTTTATCTTTATATTGCTTTCACATTCATTCATCGAAGTGCAAATCGCCTAAGTTAGTCGAATTAAAGAAATGATTAAAAGATAAATTAGGTGAATCGTATAGTAAACACACTATTCACCCCCCCTCTACTGTCACCATTTCGCCTTCAGATAGAAGTACTAAGGACCACAGTCGACATTAACTTGGAAATGGCAGAGGGCTGGGGTCCCCGCCTCGCCCAAGTGCCCGTTTCGAAAGACATACTCCCCTCAACGCCAAGAAAGAAACTATCCTCCGGGACAACTATCACTTAAAGCTCATCCAATATCCCGCCAACGCTGGAAAATAAAAGCTTCCGCCAACGCCAACATGAACAAGAAGTACGCATACTATGACACCTATGGACACACTACCGAGGAGTGTGTAATGATCGGATATCAGCTTGAAGACTTAGTTCGTGCAAAACACCTTGACAAATACCTCCATGACAGGAGGGAGAGAGTGCGGAGCAGGAGTCATGACTTTCGACGGTGAAACCGAACACCCCTGAGGTCCCAAAAGAGCCCAGTCAACTGAATGAACCCTGAGGGGTAATCAATTACGTCGCGAGCGGATTCACGGGAGGCGAGGAGTCAAGCTCGGCCAGGAAAAGATCCCTTCGAGCAGTCATGGCAGTCATGAATCTGACTTTCAAGGAATTGATCGGAATCTACACGACCCAGTCGTTATTTTTGTGAATGTAGGGAATTTCACTGTCAAAAAGGTCATTGTCGACCAAGGAAGCTAGGTCGATATTCTTTTCCACTCCACCTTTGAGAAGATGTAGTTGATCGAAGCCTTGCTCACACCTAGCAGAGGAGACTTGGTAGGTTTCTAAGGAGAGAGGGTCGATGTGAGCGGAGCCCTATGGCTAAGGACAACATTCGACTCCCGCCCTAAAGTGAAGATGATCGATGTGCAGTATCTCATCATCGACATACCCAACCCATATCATATGATCCTAATCTGACCATTCTTAAATACTCTGGGGGTTGTTGTATCTACTCCTCATCTGATCAAAAAGAAGCTTGTTGGTGCTACAATGAATGCCTCTAGCCGAAGATGGCCGAACCGAGGAATGCACCTATCGAACCATAAATATTTCCTAGAGACAAAAGCAAGCAGTCAATTGAAAATCCTGAACCAGACTCAAGACGAGATACGCGAAAGCAACCTCAGCCCAGCCCCTAAAAAAAAATCTAGGCAGTATCACAACATCAATAAAGGTCAAAAAAGAGCACTCCCCTCATACGCATAACTTCTTTATCGCTCAAATAAAGTTTTATTTCCCGTAATTCTCTAAATGAATGATTAGGAAATTATTAAAGCAATCTCGTTGTTCAAAACTCACTTGAGTCTTCGCGTACAAGCACGATCTAAACATTCTCAAGCACAAACGTGCACCTTCAATCTTACGATCTTCAGCTCCAGAAGCCAAAACTCCCCACGCATCGACCAGAACGTGGTCTTCACCAGTCTGGCTTGCCGACCTCAGCGCCTATCTCGGGCTCCCACGCCCACAAAGACTCCTCGTGCGCGATTCCGTTTTACGCTCCTCAACGAGCTCAGCCCGAATCCCTCGAGTGTGGTCTCTAGCTATCATGCCAACACATTCGGCCTCAGTGCCTATCTCGGGCTCCTACGTCCATAACAACTCCTCATGTGCGGTTCCCGCCTTATGCTCCTTGCAAGCTCGGTCCAAACCCCTGAGTGCGGTCTCTGGCTATCGAGCCAACACATTCATCCTCAGTGCCTATCTCGAGCTCCCACACCCACAATGACTCATCGTGCGCGGTTACGCCTTATACTCCTCAACAAGCTCGGCCCAAACCCCTGAGTGCGGTATCTGACTATCACACCAACACATTCGACCTCAGTGCCTATCTCAGGCTCCCACACCAACAACGACTCCTCGAGTGCGGCTCTGCCTTACGCTCCTCGACGAGCTTGACCTAAACCCTCGAGTGCGGTCTCTAGCTATCACGCAAACACATTCAGCCTAAACGCCTATCTCTGGCTCCCATGCCCACAATGACTCCTCGCACGTGGTTCTGCCTTACGCTCCTTGGCAAACTTGGCCTGAATCCCCGAGTGAGGTCTCTGACTATCACGACAACACATTCGGCCGCACCACCCCTGCATAACTCCTCGCACATGGTTCCGCCTTACACTCCCTAGCAAGCTCGGCCTAAAAACCCGAGTACTTGATTCATCACACCAAATACTTTCCGCCATGACCTCTACATGATGCTTTACACACGCCCCCGACGTCAACAAGCAATTTTTTGCCCGTTGCAAACGGCTCTTTTGGCCTCCTCCTCTTAGCTTATAAATAGGAGTCCTATAACAACCTCCCCATCTCTCTTGATCCTCATTGAGTCCATCCTAAGATATTCTAAACCTAAAGGAGTTGATCTAAAGCCCTAATCTCCATTTTCATAAACTCAATCTCTCCTCACTTAGTCAAGCTTGCTTTCACCAGAGTTACTCACATTCGAAGCCTTGAAGTGCAAGAAGGAGACGTGTTGGAGCTTCATCAAGTTTGTTTTTATATTTAAGCTCCATTACTTAATTGTGTTTTACATATTATTTTCTTGCTACTTGTATGTGTATATGTGTAGGTGTAGTGTACACCTAGGGTTCCTTTGTAATTGAGTATTTTTGCTAAAGAATAGGTGTTGAAGCCCTCATCTAGGGTTGAGGGATAACTCCTTATTGTGTTCTTTGAAAAATATTCAAGTTATAAAGAGTAGTGGCTAGAAATCCTTGGTGAGGAGCCAAGGTAGTGGAGTAGACGGGATTGGCTGAACCACTATAAATCGTCTTATTTGCATTGGTATATTATTTGTTTGATTGATCCTTACTTGTGCTCAATTTAATTATAATCGCATCTAGTCACACTTAGGATTGAGAAACTTGAGTTGGCTAGTTGAGTTGATTAAAATCGAAAAAGAATTGAATTGAACATAAACATAACCTACACACTATTCAACCCCTCCCACCTTCTAGTGTGGACATTAATTCATCCAACAATTTGCCTCTAGCTCCACTCTGAGTGTAGTTATCAATCATCAAAGGTTTCTTAACAACAACTACTACATGGGGAAGAATCTTATTGCTCAAGTATTCCATTTGCAAACCTAGTAGTTAAATCCAAACAAGAATCTCCTCAATAATTTCTTTCAGTGGTTGGAAATTATCCTTCCACTGGATTAGGGATAGTGCCTATCCCCACAGGAACCAGGGACCTCGCGCAATACATCCCAATAATCATCAGAGTTTTCAAATTTAAAGGCATAAAAACCGATAGATAAATCCACAATGTTACATCCAGCCTTTATCTTCCAAATCTTAGGTAAAATTTCTTTAACCAGATTAAATAGAGGGGATTTGCCAAAGAACTTAAAGGTCAACTTGCTCCTCCCTCCTTGCCTCTTTTAGGTCAGATTCTGATATCTTCACTCTTCCTTTCATAGAAGACCGAATTAGTTCAACTTTCTCTAACAATCTCCTTCGACTCTCTCCAATGCGAATTTGCATCTGTTAGCCTAAACAAGCTTGCCCAGGTATTCAGTCATAATCTAGAGCTTCTAGCCTTTGAACTTTCATCTTCTCTATTGCTCGATGCATCAGCCCTCTTTCCCCCATTTTTCTATTCAATTTGCTTGATGGCAGTCGTCCGATTGGGAGGCTCTTTGAGCCTCGGGATCTGTATCGTCGTCAACGCCGAAGTCGTCGCCTCCCTCTCATTCATGTCGAGCTCTTGTTTAGTTCTAAGTATTCTTGCTTTTTTATGTATAGTTTATAATTACTTTCAAGTACGTCTAAATCACATCAATTTGGATAAAATACAATCATATCATGTTAACTTATGGTTCAATCCATCAAGTGAGATCAAATCGAGTCAATTTTGATCGGATTGAATAAGCTTCAGCCGAATCAACCTAGTGTAAAGTTCATATAAGTTGCGTTAGACGGGGTCGAATTGAATTAGCTTCATATTTAGCTCAGTTCAAGTCAAATTGGATTAAAATGGATTGAATCTAATAAAAAATGTTTGGTCTATCAACTTGTTCCCAAGATGCTCCAAGTTGCATCAAGTTATCAATGCCATCAAATCAAATAGGGTTATTAGATGAAAATAGTTCAAACTTTCGCGAATTTCTCAATTTGGCCAATCCTTTGATTGATCTCAATTGTATATAAGAAGTTTAACATTGGTTCCAATAATGATCCCCCCCCCGTAAGCTAGCCGTGATGTCGCCCATTAATTTGTCGACGTGACGATCCAGAAATAATTTTTAAATATCGTCACGTCAGAAGGGGTCCACGCCATCCTTAATATTAAAAGGGTTATTAGACGAAAATGACCTCAACTTTCATGAATTTTTTAATTTTGATCAATCCTTTGATTGATCTCAATTATATATAAGAAATTTAACATTGGTTCCAATAGTGACCCCCATATATGTACCATTAAATACCAAAATGCACACTGATATATGTACCATCAAACACCACACTGCACACTGATATATACATCACATTGCACTATACTGATATATCAGTGCGGTGTTTGATAGTATGGTGTTATCAATATGATATATTAGTTTCAAAAGATACTTCATTTTTTTATGGTGTTTGATAATATTTGATAGTATTTTTGACACAGGAGTATTTGATGTTTCAGTATAATACTATATTTTTATAGTGTATTTGATGTAAACATATTGAAGTGTTCTTTTTCTTTTTGATACTGTTGATATCAATATAGTGCAATGTGGTGTATATATCAGTATGCAGTGTGGTGTTTGATAGTACATATATATGAGGTCATTATTGGAATCAATATTAAAGTTCTTATATACAATTGAGACCAATTAAAAGATTGACCAAAATTGAAAAATTCACGAAAGTTGAGGTCATTTTTCTCTAATAATCCTTTTAATATTAAGGAGGAAGTGAGGTTAAAATTAAATCGACGTAGATCCTTCCTAACGTGGCGATATTTAAAAATTATTTTTGGATCACCACGTCAGCAAGTTAATGATCGACACACAGCTAGCTGATGAGAGATTATTATTGAAACTAATGTTAAACTTCGTATATACAATTAAGGCTAATCAAAGGATTGACCAAAATTAAAAAATTCACAAAAATTGAAGCCATTTTCGTCTAATAACCCAATTAAATATAATAAGATTGAGTGTTAATCAAATCAAATATAATAAGATTTAGTGTTAAACTAGAGTACTAAATCATGAAGAAGGTGAGGAAATACAAAATTTTTGTACGAAAGAGTGAAAATGAATAAAAATATTATATATAAAAGTTATTAATATTTTTATGAGGGTTAAAATTTTAATTTATTCCTTATTAGGTTAAAATTTTATTTTATTTTAAAAGTAATTCTAATTAATAATTTTCTTATAGAAAAGTAAAACATATGCAATCAAAAAAGTTACTTTAAAAAAATTAATATTTAACTTTGCAATGACTATCAACAACCTTGTGATGTTGAACATATATTATATATAGATGGGGAAGAATTAATGCCTTTTATTAGGAGAGTTTTGAGTATCTATCTATCATTCATATATATGTATAATATTTAACCTCGTAATAACCATCAAGAACCTTCTAATGTTGAATATTAGTCTAATCTTCTTTAGATGGGGAAGAAGGCCTCTCATTGGAAGAGTTTTCAATCAATATGTCACATGTCCCTTTCATTAGAACAGATTGGAAGAGTTTTCCACCAATATGTCACATGTCCCTTTCATTGGAACAGACTTAGCTTCAATATTTTCTAACTAGAACATTTTATTGAAATTGATTTCTTTTCCCGAATCCAGCTTGATTTTTTTTTACACCCTAATTAAATTTCCACCACAATCTACCTTGATATTTGTAGTCCGATGGCATTTGATTTTTTTTTTCTTGTTTATACTGACGGTAAAATCAAAAATGTAAACATAAAATCATAAAAAATTATCTGAAATATAAAAAAATGTAAACTCGTGATCAAAATATCCCTATAAAGAAATTTAGATATTTCATGACACCTTTTGACTACTTGAGGAATCCCAAGCACAAATTGCACGCAGACTCTTACTTTAATATTTATGCATATATAAAAGAATTAAAAAAAACATGATAAAATAACTATTCGACTAGAACCAATTCGATATGTATTGAATTAAATTTTGCATTTGAAATATTTGTCTGAATTAATTCCACGCGGAGTTGAGTCGATCAGGTTCTAAGTACACAATTTTCCATCTAAAGCACGCAAGCAGATTTCGTAATTAAGTTGATATAGTAATAGTTTTTAAAAAAATATTAAAAAAAAAGAAAGCTGATTCCACGTGACCCCAAACAGGCAACACTGAAGCAATAATCAACTAAAGAAGAAAATACACGGTTCTACGTGTTACTGTGTCAGTGAACCCAAACAGGAAACACCGAAACAAGCAATCCTCCATTAATGATCCTTAACAACCAGTTCGTGACTCAGCCACTCCCGGACAAAAAGGATAAGAAGAGACGAATTATTGCCCTAACAAAAACCGTGTGATGAGCGTCCCGGTTTAATACCACAATCATCTATTCATCTTCCCCCTCCCTCCATATATACCTGCGTAGTCTCTCCTTTCATCTCATCAGTGAAACCAAAAGGACGAGGAATTAAAGAAGGCAAAGAAGAAGAAGGAGAAATGACAGGCTCTGTTGGAGTATGGATGGGTGGGTTTGCCGGGATTAAGCAGCAGCAGCACCAGCAGCAACAGCAGAGCGGCGCATTGAGCTGCAGCCGGTTCTTGAGGGAAGAGAAGGACAAGGAGGAGCAGGTGTCGGCGGCGAAGAAGGAAAGCGGTGTTCTTGACAAGGAGAGGAAGAAGAGAAGCGCGACGATCTCGGAAATCACCGTGTGCATGCTCATGGATCGGTTCGCTCCCAGTTGATGCTTTTGTTGCTTTCTTCTAATTAACATGTATATATATATATATAATATGAATAAATCTATGTGTTCCGTGTTTTTGTATCAACAAGTATTATTACTACCAATATAAATGCGACTGGATTGCTTACAACACTTCGTTGTCTTACAATATTGCAAAACGAATCAAATCAAGCCAACCAAATCAGATCAAACAGATTGAGCCCGTTTCAGCAAAATTGTTGAAATTTACGAGTTTTGTATATATTGAAATTTTTTCACAACTAAAAAAATGGTTTTTTGCGATGGCTCATTTGCGACGGCACGATGTGATCGCAGATGCGACGGGTCTGCGACCACCGTCCATTGGGGTCACGGGCTGGCCAGGTTTGCGACGACATTGCAACCGCCTTGAGTGTCGTAGCAAAATAGCGACGACACTGCAACCGCATAGAGTGCCGTCACAATATGTCGACGGTTTGGCGACCATTTGTGATCGTCACGTTGCGACCGCTTATTTGGGACCATTAAGGCCGTCGCAAAATATTACTAAATTCCCCACCCAATCCCTATTTTTTCACTTCCCCTGCTCGATCAACCCTAGCCTCTCACTCTCGTTCTCAATCTTTGCTGCCGCACGCCGACCTCCGCCCGTTGCTCGCCGCCCGCCACCTGCTGCTTGTCGCCCGCCGCAAGCAGGCCACCGTCGAACCCTAGCCGACGGTATTCTTCTCTTTCTTTCTCTCTCTCTCTCTTATCCGCAAGCTAAGGTTGTGCAACGAATTAAAGTTCATAATGTTTAGAACTTGTTAAATTAACTATTCAAAGATATGGCTTATATACCTTGTATTGGTTATAAATGGATTCCTAAAGCTAAGAGTGGAATGACTCTAGTGGTTGAGAAATATATTTAACTCGATCAATATGCTAATATGTGAAATTTAACTCTACAAATTACGTGCTATGAATATAAACATTATTACTGTCAATATGCTAATATGTGCAATGAACAATCTCATTATAATTAGCTCATATACACGGAGCTCAATGTATTCTGCTTGATTTTTGTCTATATAAGCAATACTAACCATACATTATTGTACATAAGCAATGATATCCATTCATAGAAATGAGGATAAGATTATTTCTTCAATCTTTTTATTTTAAACCAAAGACAATGTTCTTCAATTCCTTATTAATTGAAGCAGTCTCATTCATGGAGCTTGCGCCTATCAACCTACTAATTGATTAATCAATCAGCAAAGAGACGACCTATATATTAAGCACCACTTGTTTCTCTTAATTCTCTAGCGCAATCTATGCAAGTTGTGATTGATAGATTAACTACATACTTTCAATTGAATGAGATAAGCCCACTAGTCTTTCTTTCACATTTTTAGTATTAGCAAATGTAAATGATTGAGAGTAGAATATTTCTTGTTTCTGACCCTCAAGTTATCTTAGTAAAATGAATGTTTAAACACTCTCCTTCAGAATTCTTGACCTCCTCCTTAGAAAGTGTTCTCCATGTTTTCAATCCATTAGAGGTGGCGTGAGTCTCCTATTATATATTCTTTTTAGAGTAATGATGAACCGGAGGAGAAAACTAAAATAACTAACACAACCTTATTGAATCTTAAATTAGCATTTATAATCTCTCCTAAGAAAGGGAGAGGCTCTAATTATAGAGGTAAAGATCTAACCATTTCTAGTAGATTAAGTCAAAGCAGTTTTTATCTACCGTAGTTGTGTTGATGTGTTCTTGTTGTTTCCTTTATTGGGATTGCATTGGTGCTGTAGTTTGACTTGGCCATTTTATTAGACTTTATTGTGTATCAATTTTTGTAAAGGGTGGAAAATGAAGGGCTATTAATTTAGTTGGAAGAATTAAAAATTGTGTATCACTACTTCTTGGACCACCTTGACTGCCCATGGATGCAAAGAAGATCCATTATTATAGGTTTGGACCACCTTGACTTGCCCATGATGCTAAGAACATCCATAATTATAGGTAGATGTTATGCAAGTTTATTATATGATAAGCAAAAGGAATTTATTATAAAGAATAAAATATATTTAACTTAAACATAACTTTATTCTCCTTGTGTATGAGAATGAGAAATTTTAATCTGAAATAGTATTAATACTGTTGTTCATTAATATTTATATGTAATTTATATATTGAAGGAGTAATGTTCAATATATTGAAATTAATATTGCTATATGACAGTAGTATTTTGTTTTAGTATTCAATAGTATTAGTGTATAATTTTATGTTGGTGAGCTTAAAACTGAAAAAATATATTATGATTCACGAGTTGATAAAGTGACACGAGCTTGTAAAATATTTTTTTTACAATACCTTAGATCCATTCGGAGATCATATCGTTGTCTATAAGAAGTACAAAACTTATAGATTCTTTACGATTTCTGAATTGTCCTTGATCGGACAGTTTGTTGTCAAAATTATTTTACTTGCAGTTAAATATTTTTTTTAACATTCATTTCAGTTTGAAATTCTAGCAGATACCCCTTGTTCTCCAAGTATGCGCCTAGATGATATGCATACTTGGAGAACTGTAGGGAAATACTGTCAGAATTTCGATTGAAATTGAATGTTAAAAAGAATATTTAAATGCAAGTAGAATAATTTGATTCCCGAATGGAATATGACCACCCCACCTATGAAGATTTCTAAAGAAGTAATTATTGTGATATAACACGTACAGAATCATGATGGAAGATCGTAGTTGGATGTACCATAGAGGTTTACTTGAAGAACTCAAGAGTGGTGTTCAGAAATTTTTGAACTTCGCATATTCAAATCCGTAATTTGTCAGTGTTGACAAAATCAAATGTCCATGTCGTCAGTGTGTCAACTTGTTTTTCCTAAACCGACAGGCAGCGACATTGCACCTATATAGAAATGGTTTCATGAATCGTTACTATATATCGATGGATTTCACACGGGGAGTCATTCATAGGCATGTCATCGTATGAATTAGGAGGTTAGTTGTCTAATATTGGAACTTCGTCCTCAACTCATACAACATCCGTTGAGCAGCCATATCGAAATATGGTATTGGATGCTCTGGGCAGTCGTGAATTCCAAAGGTTGTCAATGCCTCACACAGAATTAGGAGGTCAGTCGTCAAGTACTGAAGTGACAATGGATATAGAGTGTGAGCCACAAGTAGAACCGGAAATTCAAATGAAGTTACCAAATCCAGAAGTAGCACAATTTTATGATTTACTGAAAGTTAGATGAACCATTGTATGAAGGTTGTGATGAATATTCAAAGTTGTCAATAATGACTCAAATGTTAAACATTAAGTCTGACTGCAACGTAACTAAGATAGCATATAATCGATTTTTTAAGCTTTTTCACAAAGCGTTGCCTAAAGATAACAAATTGGAGGATAGTTTCTATAAGACGAAAAAGATGATGAAGAGACTTGGTCTAAGGTATCAGAAAATTCATGCATGTTAGAACAACTGCATTATCTATTACCGTGAATACGCAGACTTGACCCAGTGTCCAACATGTGAACATCCACGGTACAAAGAGAAATCTTTGAGTAGGCAGAAAGATATACCATTTAAGGTTCTTCGATATTTCCCGATAATTCCCAGATTGAAGCGGTTGTTCATATCTGAAAAAATAGCCCAACATATGATATGACATGCTAAGAGTCGTGATCTGAATGTTATGACTCATCCGTCTAATAGTGAAGCATGGAAACATCTTGGTCGATGTTATCCATCGTTTGCAAGTGATCCTAGAAATGTCAGACTAGGGTTATGTACTGATGGGTTCAATCCATTCGGTCAATCATCCACTTCATATTCTGTTTGGTCGGTGCTCCTCATAGTCTACAATTTGCTGCCGTCGATGTGCATGAAAGATGATTTCATATTTTTTAGTATGGTAATACCAGGACCAAGGGGACCAAGAAGAGAATTGGATGTGTTCCTTCGACCATTAATTGATGATTTAAAGAACTTGTGGGACGACGGAGTCATCACTTATGATATTCATCAAAAAAGGAATTTCAACTTGAGGGCCGCATTGTTGTGGATAATTAGTGACTTCCCGACATATGCTATGTTGTCTGGTTGGAGCACATACGGGAGGCTTGGTTGTCCGTATTGTATGGAATGAACAAAAGCATTCAGTCTTCGGCATGGACGAAAGATTTCATACTTTGACTGTCATCGTCAATTTTTGCCACTTGATCATCCATACCGGAGAAATGGAGATAAATTCATCAGGGGCGGAGTGGAAAAAGATGGACCACCTCCGTATTTGTCTGGTAATCAAATATTAGCTTGAGTTTTCGTGTTACCGGATATCACATTTGGAGAGGTTGATAGAATTAGTGGTTTCGGAGAAAGACACAATTGGGTCAAAAAAGTATTGTTTTGGGAATTGCCTTACTAGAGCTCATTACTAGTTTGACATAATTTGGATGTGATGCACATTGAAAAGAATGTGTTTGAGAATATTTTTAATACAATGATGGATTTTGCAGGAAAATAAAAGATAATGTGAATGCAAGAACGGACTTAAAAGTATATTGCAAACGTCCAAATTTAGATCTACAGGAGGTGAATGACAAACAAGTGAAACCGAAAGCCTCTTATGTTCTCAGTAAGCAACAACAAAAAGATGTTTACCAGTGGATAAAAGATCTCAAATTACTAGATGGCTATGCATCTAATTTAGCTCGATGCGTCAATGTAGACGAAGGTAAAATATCAGGAATGAAAAGTCATGACTGTCATGTGTTCATGCAGAGATTACTCCCTATTGCATTTCGCGATATTTTACCAAACAAAATTTGGGGGCCGTTAACCGAGCTTAGTTTGTTCTTCAGAGATATTTGCGCCAATGCCCTCTGTATCGAAGATATGGAAAAGCAAGAGAAAAACATTATAGAAATTCTTTGCAAATTAGAGCAGATATTTTCACCTAGATTTTTTGACTCGATGGAGCATCTACCGGTTCACTTAGCATACGAGGCAAGAGTTTGTGGTCTGGTTCAGTATCGATAGATGTATTTATTCGAGAGGTATATGCAGAGGTTAAAAAGGAAAATAAAAAATACAGCTACAGTAGAAGGTTCAATAAGTGAAGCTTATATAATTCAGGAGATATCAACTTTCTGCTCTTTCTATTTCGAGTCCAATGTGCACACAAGGTTGACTCGTCTTCCATGAAATGATGATGGGGAAATGTGAACGCTGTAGGTTTTCTACCAATATTTTATTTTCCTGGTTTTGGTTTGGGCTCACGTCCACCGAGATATTTAACTGAAGATGAGTATCATCTTGCACAATTATACATACTGATGAATTGCCCCGAGGTTGATCCTTTCATTCAAAAATTTGACACGGATGTTCGTACACAGACATCGAATATATCCGAGAAAGAATTACAAGATAAACGTAACACAAAATTTCCAAATTGGTTCAAAACTTGGTCGAGTGAACATATTCAAGAAATAGACAACAAATTACTCGAGTTAGCATATGGACCGTCACGACTAGTCTTATGCTATAACAGATACTTTGTGAATGAATATAAATTTCATACAAAGGAGTACTCAACCACAAAGAAGACAATGAATGTCGGTGTTTGTGTCAAAGGCTCCACTTGGATTGATTGTGATTGTGATTTCTACGCACTGTTTGAGGAAGTACTTGAGCTTCAATATGTTGGGTGCAAAAAAATAGTGATATTCAAATGTCACTGGTTTGACACATCATCTCAAGGGAGTCAAATTCATCCAAAGTATAAGTTTGTTGATGCTAATTTCAAATCAAAGTTAGCGTCGAATAAGCCTTTTATTTTGACATCACAAGCACAACAAGTATATCACGCAAAATATCCAGGCAAACGAAGAGATAGATCGGAATGGCAGGCAGTGTGTAAGACTAAGGCACGATTGAGGATTGATCAAATGGCAGAGCATAATGATACTACAAGATTTGTATTAGGTGATTTTTATCAGGAGGATGATCCTCCAATAGTTGAAGTTGTGGGTCAAATAATTGAAAATGAAAATTTAGTCGTTGCACAAGGTCTGGCTGAAGAAAGTGTTGATGTTGATCCAGATGATACAGAAGATGAGAATAGTTGTGAAGATGAAGAGACAAGTGAAGAAGAAAATGACTCAATCGATTATTATTCAGATGATATCGATGATTAATGTGTAATATATATATATATATTTCATCTTTTTTCTATTAATTTATATTATATTAGACATCACTAATCAATATTTATGTATGTAGATGTCGCGTGCTCGTTCTATGGTTCATCACACAGGTTTATCTTGACCGCCGCCGCCGCCCGCGATAGCAGCATCACCACCACCAGCCGTGGCAGATGCTATACCACCACCACCTGCACCAGCCGTGGTAGATGCTGTACCACCACCAGCTCAAGGTCGTCGTAGGCCTCGTGGGCCTAATCGGGGGGAGGGGGGTGATGCACCTTCATCGTCCGACCATCGTCGGCGGATATCGCTGAATGGTTTAGAGTAAGTAAACTAATTTATTTATTATAATTGTTAATAATTAATTGTTACTTATAATGTTATTATACTTGAGTTGTAGATTTCAGCAAGATGATGTCGCCCGCACCATGACCATTATGCTTAAGAGTTTCTTTCATGAGCCGTGGACTTCATGGACCAGGGTGTCGGACCATTATCAAAATTTATTATGGAATGAGTTCGAGATACGTAGTTCAAGTTCAAATTAGTTTCTTGCTTAACTAAGAGCGTCTTAGTGCGTTGAGCTTTCCTTGTGAGCTTTCATTGAGTAATCTTTGAAGAAACCCTAAATTGAGTTGTTTGGTACATGAGTAAAGGTCTTGTTTGTATGGTGGCCTTGTCAATTATAATCCGATACACTATTTACCTATTCTAATGTGCCAAAACACCTAACATGTGTAGGACCCAAGATTTCTAGTATCTTTTTGTTTACTAAACAAATAAGAGTTGAAGCATGAAGAAAGGAAAATAACTAACAAGCAAGCATCAATCACATAAGGCATTCTGACTTATGTCATATCAACTTCTTGAAGGCAAAAGAAAATGTTAAATCTCTGTTGAGTTGCTTGCTATTTTCTTTAAGCAATGAAGCTACTCAGATGTGAAGCTGTCAGCTAACAAAGTTGGTACAGGCAGGCAACTCCTGCCTTCACCACTTTTCCATCCGCACATGCACACAAAAGAATCTTCTTCTCAGACACTATGAATGGAAGAACATGAAGCAGGAAATGGCTGATGGGATGCATCTTTTTCTATTGCATGGAGGAGTGCAGACAGGGGAACTCATTTCTACTGATGTGAAGCATTTTATATACCCTTTCGTGGATCTCAGTTCCATGTCTTGTTCCCCATAAATGGTTGCCCACTGGCCCTCATCCTTTTCTCTCCTCCCACTTTTTTCCTTTTTGAGAAATTGTGCCTAAAGTGTTTGAGGAAATGGTATCTACACAGTTGTCAGGGAGGCCTACTTGGATTCTATTTTTTTAATCGTAAAAGAATATCCTTTTGAAGAGGGTGATCAATTGTTTTTAGTTTAATGAGGTTTGAGAAGCATACTTGGAACCATGTAGACAGGCATGCCTAGTGAATCCTGGATGAACTTCTGACTTGGAATCTTGCATAAGTTTGTGCACATCCCTACACAATTGGTGCTCTCAAGAAACCTGCAGTGGTTATGAGCAGGTGAAGCACAGCACTTTATAATTTGACTCTTTTAAGAGAAATAGGTATATATTGCTAATTTGTTTAAGATACTTGAATTATAATTGAAGAGTTATACCTGCATTTAGGGATGTAAACCACATTTTTCTCTGTTTTTCCTTCCACATCTGATTTCCTTACCTTCTCAGCAAAAGTCATCAGTCAAATCTCAGATTCAAAAAATATAGGAAGATTGAAAGTGCAGAAGGAAAACTCCTGCCTTCACCTATTCTATTTTCTTTGTGTCACTGCCTTTCATATTCTCTGCAATGCAGTTCAAGAATCAAAATATTTCCTTAGAAATTCTAACATATCAAAATATTTTATAAGCTATCTTTTTCTTCTAGACATGATGAAAGAAATGTGTACTTTAAGATGCTTTGACTTCCTTTAGGGGCTTTAGAGCCAAAACCAGTTACAACATTAAGAACTCCATCAGGAAGACCTGCCTGCAGTATTGACATATCAATTGACTATCTATCCACTACAAAAAAACTGGCAGTGTTCATTACTAGAAGCAGTGTTCATTACTTCAAGCAGTGTTCATTACTTCTTCATGCAAATTAATCCATCTCATGGATAATGATTTATTTTTCAATTTCCAGAGCTTCATCTGATTCATTAATTTCTATGCAAAAATTAGAAATGGTTATTTATTACACTACATCAAACTGTAGTCAACAGCCATTTGGTGACCAATTTGATGGAGTACCTGTCAGCAGCCATTTGGTGACCAGAAATGGTTATGTTGGACGAAGGATTAATCATGCTTGATGACCAATTTGATGGAGTACCTGTTAAAGGAGTGGAGCACATCTCCTTGTTCCAGGCGGCTGCACCTTCCTTCTCTTTTGCAGCCGCATGGAATAGAGGGAGAGATTGGTTGATTGGGGAGTTGATAGTTTATTATAAGAAATCCTATAGAAGCCACAAGTGTGGAATTCGTACCTTGCAAACTTTGACTTGTTCTAGTATGTAAATAAATCGCGAATATGATCCAAGTAATAAATGCCCAAGTTCGATCTTTTAATTTTAATAAGAACAAGAAATCTTTCTCGATCAATCCCCTTGCCCCTTATTTTTGGAGAATCAGAAAGATCCTTTTCGAGTTTGAATTTGTTCATTTGGAATCTGGGCTCTTCTATCTTCTACTTATTTTGTTTTGAATATCTACTTTTTTTTTTTGCTTTATTCTTTATTTCATATTTCATTTCGATTTTCTTTCCTTCTCTTTTCTTTTTATTCCCTTCCATCATTCCTTAAGTTCCCATAGGTTTGTTGATTCTGTAGAATCTGACCCATTTTCTCATCGAGCGAAGGGTACGAAATAAATCAGATTGATTTTTCGATCAAAAACAAAAAAAGTACTATGTGAAATCTTCGGTTTTTTTCTCTTCCTCTATCCCTACCCCATAGGTACAGCGTTTTGGGTTCTTAGCACGTGGACATTGGGATATAAGTGAGGTGAATGAGAGAATAGGAACTTGGTTCACTCTTGGTCGCATAATTCAACTTGCTTTTGCTTTATATATATATATAGTATTCTTTGTGTAGGAGAACACTACAAGGGATAAATGGGTTACATTTACCTTAATTTTCTTGCTCGTGCAATTATTTTGTTATAATTGAGTAGAATGATTCCTTACTTGAATTATTGTTTGAGTGGAAATCAAAGCATACTTAGAACATATGTTTAAATTTACTTGGTTGCTATTGTAGTTGCTGGAGATTGTGGATTATAAGTTTATATTCTGAAATTAAAATTTTTGGAACTATGTGCTGAAATATGTCTTGTTTTGTTGAAAATTGGATTGAATGCATGCTGAAATTGATTTTGTTGTATTAATATTTTCTTTTTGTAGGCCCAATACACATGGGATCCCGCCATTCAGGCACAGGTGGAGGATGCTTGGGAAGCTTATCATACAAAGCTTTTCAAGGATATCCTCCACCGTGCGCGGGATGAGGCGTAGGCAAATGTAGGCGGTAATCGAGATACGCCTATGGATGCGCTGAAGGGAAATAGGCTCAACTGGATAACGAGCCACGTATGGGATCAACTATGCAGCATCTGGGCATCCGAGGAGCGGCAGGGTGCCTCCCGAATGGCGCACCGGAACCGGATGACGCTAGTTGAGGGATCCGTGGCCCGACATACCGGTGGGTCCATCCCATTTACTAGTCACGAGCGTCGCATGGTAAGTAATTTAATAATAGTTTTTATTATTTATTATAGAAAAACTAATTATATTTATTTTATTGCAGGGGATGCGAGACGAGTATGGGATGCTCGTTCCGGCTGATCCTTTGAGGGTCTTCGAGGAGACACATAGATATATACATGGTCCTTGCCGGGGTGAGTTCATCAGTGGGAGGCCGGAGACAATCCAGGTAAGTTAATATTTAACAAAGTTTATATTAAAAAAATTATATTAGTTCAATTCTGTATAATTAATTTAATTAATCAATCTTTAAAGGCCACGTATACTGAGTTGGTGACCCAGCCGGGAGGTGATCTTGCGCAGCATCAGCTTGATGTTGACGCATGGATGCAGGTGACAGGAGTCGACCACGGTCGTGTATATGGCATTGGCACAACGGCCCACGCATGGACGTTGTTGTAGCCACATGGTGCAGGGTCGTCTGCCTTCACCTTTTCCACCGCTGGTCCATCAACATCACATGCAGCCAAGGGTCGATTTGTAGCCTTAGAGGCTTCGCATGCAGAATTTCAGTCTTCTCATGCACGCCTCATCAGTAAGGTGGCTGCTATGAGGGAGTACATGACACGTATTTCTTCTTCCATGACAGGTGCTTCGGCCCCTCCGCCTTTCCCGTCATTCGACGCGACGCCAGCTGATGCCCTCCCGACGCAACCCCTCTCCTCGCCGCTTCCCTCTCCGCCACATAATGCACTTCGTGATTGGTGTACTTTATTTCCTATTTTGATGTAAACATGTTTTGATACGATATAAATATTACATTTTGATATAAATATGTATAAATATTATAATTTGATGTTTTGTATATTCCCTTGTTGTGGCATTGCATTTTGATATAATTTGATGTCTTGTAAATTCCCTCGTGACATTGCATTTTGATATAATATGATGTATGTGGCATTGCATTTTGATATAATTTGATGTCAAATATTGTAAACAGGCATTTTAAAAAAAAATAAATTATTATTTTTTAAAAAAATACACCTTTGCGACGGCTGTGCGATCGCTTGCCATTGCAAACTGTATATCGAACTAGTCACCAAAAGCGGTCGCAGTTACAATTGCAATTGCAATTGTGAGCGACGACAAACGCGGTCATAGAACAGTCGTTGATATAATATTTGCGACGGGGACTACGGTCGTAATGCCGTCGCCTATTTATTAGTTGCGACAGTCAAGGATGGTCACAGATATTACGTGACCACATTATGCGACCACTTTAACCCGTCGCAAAATGGTCGCAAAATGTTTTCATTTGCGACCGCTGCTGCTGTCGTCGTACATTTTCTGTGACAAGTTATTTTGCTACCGCCCTTTGCGATCACGACCTGCCGTCGCAGAAGGTCTTTAGCGACCGTTTTGCGACGGTAACGTCCGTCGCATATATCTAGTGTTTTAGTAGTGTTTGTTATTTTTACGAATGAAATTATGTTTTCGCCTGACTGACCGGCTTGTATTGAAATTTTCTATTATTTTTATAATTAAATTGAATTAAATTATCTTAAAAATCATTATTTTAATTCAGTATTAGTTTAAATAAAATTATAGTTAAAATTTTGGACTAATTTAATATACTATAAAATAAAATTTAAAAATATCAAGTCATATGGAACAAATTTTATATTAAAAAAACAAAAACATAGAACCTAGATCAGCTCAGGATACATCCGAACAAAAAGAGTCCCACTGGAGGTATACCTGAACGCACCGGCTCATAGTTTCACACTTGCTAACCAGAATCAATCCATTTATTATTCTTCCATAATAGTTCACAATATTACATGTTTGTTCCTCCAATACTTTTTTCACTCTTCCTCTCCCACTCTCTACTTACATTTGTTTCTGGATTGAAATAGCTCTTTGGGCCCGACCGAACCAATTCTGGAAGCGCCCACACTCATGAACCAAACTCAGAATGAGTCAACCACAACTCGGCTCGTGGACTCCATCTGGCCAAACAAGGACATCAACATCCTTCATTAATTACCAAGTATTCAAAAGTAATTAATGAGTCATCATCCCTAGGATAAACTTCGACCTGTTCATGGCATATCCCTGCGAGATTCTGGGAGACATCATTGTCAAACATCCTTGACCTGCCTTATAAAACATGCATGACTCACATCAAGTATACTATCGATTCAAATTCAATACTCATTATTTGAGATTCTCTATTAGTTGAGTGTCCGTGTGTCTTTGCAAGTTACCACCGGAGCCGCGCTGGACCAAGGAGACATGGAGGCTTGCATCATCCTGACTTCAGGCAAGAACATTTGACGTCCACCGTGGGGCCGAGTAAACCTTACCTGCCCCACCATGGTAGACATCCAGAGTCAGGCTAATTCCGCCGTGAACATGCAAACCTAGCAGCATCATTCCCCCGTTATCGAAAGACACGAACACAACAAGGAGTGATGCTCTTGTATCCGTCAACCCAATGCTAGAGGAGCTACGGCGTCTTATAATCGATCTCCAAGCGCAGAACAAAAGACTGACAGCCCAGGTCGACGCGCTATCGCAATCCAAGGAACAATATCTAGTCGAGCACGAGCCCTACCACTCGGAGCATGAAGAGGATAGTGTTGGCCTAAGATTTACAACCTTGGTCTTAATCTCGATTTTGATGATAACAAACATGGAACTAATGATTTCATGGAGAATTATTTTTTGGTTCCATATCGGTTAGCGCATGACGTCCACGATCGAAAATATCAGAAAATCGAAAGGACGTTGGTTAACGCACTCGGATCTATCGGGAAGATATAGTCTAGGTTTAGGGTGTCTAGATAAATTGTAAATCCTGATGATGATGCAAAGAAATCCAAAAACCAATCCCAAACACTAAAATATGAAAAAGTGGAAAATCAAAAAATGACCCTGAAATTCACTAAGCCTAGGGAGCTCCTTGGAGGGCTATATAACCTAGACATTTTATTGACACAAAAAATATCGATAATTGTTCCTTAGGTAAAAACTAGATAATGAGATATTTTTAATGAATTTTTGGAAGCCTTTAGCATACCCATATTTGACCCGGGAGATTATAAAATTTTCGTTTTTCGAAAATTTGTACTAGACCCCAAAAATTAGATTTTGATTCTTTAGGATTTTGATTTTTTAGATATTTTTATTGAATCAAAATGGGGGGTAATCCTTATATAACATTTATATTTTAATGTTATAGACTTAAAGTTAAGAAATGTTATATAAGAGGACCTAGCAAAGACCGAACCCAGAAACGAACAAACAAGCAAAAAAATCAGCCAAAACTAAGTAGTCTGCCTAGTTTCGGTCGACCAGTCGATCGACTGAATGGTGCTTGAAATGGGCAGAAGCCATTTGGTCGCTCGGCGATCGCTCGGTCGGTCGATCAACCAGACCTGCGATCGGCCGGCGACAACAGCTCTTTTTTGAGCTGTTCTGGTGTGTTTCATCTGAGCCTACCTCTTGGGCTCTCTATATAAACACATACCAAGCCTTTCTATGATCTTCTAATGCTTCATGAGACATCCTTTGACAATTACAAGCTTTGATTGAGCAATCTTTGTTGAAATCCTAGCTTTCTACCTTGCTTTTCTTGAGTTTGCCTTCAAGCTTGATTTGATTCATCATCAAGGTATCAAGAGGAGCTAGGATTCATTGTGTTGGAGGTAAGTATTTGTGTTGTTGTATTTTTGCTCCATTATTTGTATATTTTCTTGTTTATTTCATTGTATTTGAACTTGTGTAAACCTAGGTTGCTAGGTTTGATAGATTGGGTGGTTGCCTTTGTGTTTGAGGCTTAATTCCACCGGTGTAAACGTAGTTTACAAGGATTAGTTGAGTTGTCCCTTTGGGTTGAGGTGGAAGAGTACTCTCGGTAAGAAGGTGGAGACTTCCGGCTGTGGAAGTGCCTTAGGTTGAGAGCGAGACTCTTCGGCTCAAAGTCCTCATTGTAAGGGAAACAAGATTAATCTAATAAAACTTAGTTTGGAAATCTTAAGCGGGGTGCTTGGGTAGTGGAGTAGGCATTTGGCCGAACCACTATAAATAATTGTGTTTGCATTGTTTCTACTTGTGTTTATCTCATTATCGTATTTACTTTCTTTCCGCTTGCTATTCAACTTGTAATATGCCTAAGTAACCAAAGAAACGATTAAAATCAGATTTAGGCAAAAAGATTAGTAAACACACTATTCACCCCCCTCTAGTGTGGCCATTTCACCAACAGATAGCCACCATGAGAGAACTGGTAGACCTACCTCAATCTTCAGAGATAAGATCTCCCACACACAACATCAGAGAGAAGGAACCAGGGCCATAGAGGTCGTTCCTCCCCCTAACGTCGACTCGAGACCATTCGCAGAACACATCATGGGAGTCCCTATACTAACAACTTCAAATTGCTGACTACTCTCCAATCCTATGATGGCACGGGTGATCCGACCACCCATATGTCGATGTTCAGATTGATGATGCTTCTCACCGACGCAACTGACTGCATCTATTGTGCTAAGATATTCAACCTTGGTGCCAATCTCGATTTCGATGATAACAAATAAGGAACTAATGTTTGAGCAAGAAACACTACTACAAATATGTTATTCAGCAACGGCAGTCAGTAACGGTCGCTCAACCGTTGAAATTTCTAACCACGTTCTTACGGCCGCTCGGGCCATTGTAGATGTGATATATCTGCAATGGCTTTGTTACGGCCGCTCGAGTCATTGCAGATATATTATCACATTAGCAATGGCTTAGTTATGGCTACTGCATTCGTCACTCTTTAGCCGATCGCCCGCTCGCACCGCGAAAATAAAATACTTATCAACAACGGTGCTCTAACGGACGAGTGAGCCATTACTAATGATGTTACTTATCAGCGACGACTTTCTAATGGATGAGTGAGTCATTGCTGATAAGTTTATTTAACTCGACCCTGATCACGCCCGTCGCTTCCTCCTCCTTCTTCCTTTCTTTTGTTGTCGCCGATCTCCGTCCGCTCGCCGTCGTTGCCCGCTCGAGGTAATTCGCCCCCTCTCTATTTATTGTAGAATCGGCCGAAGCATTGTCCAGTGTCCGACATATGTCGAACACTCGACGCCGGTGCCGGAGTCCACAGGACTCCGGTGCCAAAAAAATGAGTTAATATTTAGGGTTTTTTAAACCCTAATTTTTTTCTTTTATTAAATACTTAATTAAATGGTTTTATGGTAAATTTAGATGTTTAGATTAATTAAATGTTTAGGTTAATTTAGATGTTTAGATTAGATTAGATTAATTTAGATTATTGTTAATCTTTAGATAAATTTAGATTAATGTTTAGATTAGATTAATTTTATTATTAATCTTTAGATTTAGATTAATTAGAATCATCCACTTTGGACTCGCGCCGAAATCGTCCACTTTGGACTCGTGCCGAAATCGTCCACTGTGGACTCGAACCGGCATCGAAACATTTAGAAAATAATTATCCATCCGACGAGTTGATACGTTTTACGTACGCATCGACGTGTCGGATATGATATAGCAAAACCTTAGATCCGTTCGAGGATTGTATGTTCGTATAAAAGAAGTAGATGATCTTTTATACGACGTACAACCCTTGAATTATCTCTGATTGGACAATTTAGGAACATAGTTATTTGTATTGCACTTAGTTTTTTCTTTTAACCGTTAACTCATTAATTCTTAAATTTTGGCTATTGTGTCTCTCTTGTTCTCCGATACGCGCCCAGATGATATGCGTATTCGGAGAACTGTAGGGAGATGCTATCGAAATTTAGAATGAATTTAACGGTTAAAAGAATTACTTAGTGCAATATGAATAACTTGAATGTCGAATGGAATAGGACCATCTCACCTAAAGGCATTAACTGAAGAAATTGTCATTGATTGACAGAATCATGTGGGGCGATCGAAGTTGGATGTATCGACGTCTTGATCGTGGAGCTTTAACGAATAAGTTTCAATTAGACGTAACTTACTTCCTAAATTTCGCTTAATTCGAATCGAAAATTCGTTAGCGTCGGTGATAAAATCCGATGTCCGTGCCGCATTTGCTTGAATGCACAATTTTTGGATCGGGGCATTTGTATAGCAAAGGATTTGCACCAAGATATTTTCTATGGACTTATCACAAGGAGTCACATGAAGTCGGGACGTCGAGCAATCCTGTCGTTCATACACATGGTGAATCTTCCTCTGCTGGTGCTTCTTCATCTAGTCCATCTAATCCTTATAGAACTATGATATTTGATAGTCTTGGGGGTCAATTCCAGCTGAATGATAATGTCGATCGACCAGTTATTGAGACGTCAGTGCCACCAGATACTACAGGTGTTGATATCATAAAAGTACAACCTGCGGTAGAGATTGAATTGCTGAATGAAGAAGCCGCATAATTTTACAAGATGTTGAAGCTGTCGATGAACCTTTGTATGAGAATTGTCCTAAATATACTAGGTTTTCGGCAATGATGCAACTCCTGAACATCAAGGCCGATTGTAATATCAGCGGGGTTGCGTTTGATCGGATTGCGGGATTGATTAATGGAATGCTGCCTAATGATAACTAGTTTGAGCCAACTTTTTATAAGACTAGAAAGTTGATGAGAAAATTAGGGTTTGGGTACGAAAAAATACATTCGTACCAAAATAACTGCATTTTATATTATAAAGAAAATGTGCAGTTGGATAAATGCCCTGTATGTCAACATGCTCGTTACAAAGAGACGAAATTGGTCCAACAGAAAAATATATCGTTTAAGGTGATTCGGTATTTTCCACTAACACCGAGGCTTCAAAGGATTATTCATGTCGGAAAAGATGGCCCCCTACATGAGTTGGCATGCAAGAAGTCGTGATGATACAGTAATGACTCATCCATCTGATAGTGAAGCATGGAAACATTTGGATATATGTTATCCTTCATTTGCTAGGGATACTAGAAATATCAGATTGGGATTGTGCACGAATGGTTTTAATCTGTTTGATCATTCTGCAACTCCTTATTCAGTTTGGCCAGTGCTGCTAATAGTTTATAATTTGCCGCCGTCAATGTGTATGAAAGATGAATTTATTTATCTTTCGATGATTATTCCGGGTCCTAAGGATCCGCGAAAAGAAATTGACGTATTTCTGAGACCCCTAATAGATGAATTGAAAACATTGTGGATTGAGGGAGCTGTCAGTTATGATTGTCATCGGAAGCAAAACTTCAATTTAAAGGCCGCGGTTTTATGGACAATCAATGATTTCCCGACGTACGACATGTTGTCTGGTTGGAGCACTCAAGGCTGACTCTCTTGTCTGTATTGTATGGAACACTCTAAATCATTCAGTGTTCAGAACGGACGGAAAATCTCATTCTTTGATTGTCATCGTCGATTCCTACCAGCTAACCATCAGTATTGAAGGAATCATAATAAATTTACTATGGGCAGAGTCGAAATGGATGAGCCACCACCGATGATGTCTGGTGAACAAATGTTAGCACGTGTTTCAGCACTTCCAGAGATAGTGTTTGGTCAGAATGAAAGAGTGTTGAGCTTTGGTCAAACGCACAACTAGGTGAAAAAAGTATCTTTTGGGAATTGCCGTATTGGAGTTCATTACTGATTCGACATAATTTAGACGTCATGCACATTGAGAAAAATATGTTTGATAATATTTTTAACACTTTGATGGATGTTCCCAGGAAAACTAAAGATAATGTCACGATCCGACATGATCTGAAAATACTTTGTAAGATGTTGGAGTTGGAGTTACAAGAGGTCAGCGGATGATATCTGAAGCCGAAGGCCCCGTATGTGTTAAATAAACAACAAATGAATGATGCTTGTCAATGGATCAAAGAGCTCAGATTACCCGATGGATATGCCTTAAACTTATCTCGATGTGTGAACGTCGATGATTGCTAAATATCAGGGATGAAGAGCCATGGTTGTCATGTATTCATGCAGAGATTGCTTCCGATTGCATTCTGAGATCTTTTACCTAATAATATTTGGGGTCCGTTGACTGAATTAAGTATGTTTTTAGAAACATTTGTGCAAATTTCCTTCGAGTCGAAGATATGTCAGCACTTGAAAGTAATATTGTTGAAATTGTATGCAAGCTTGAGCAATTTTTTCCTCCTGCTTTTTTTGACTCGATGGAGCATCTACCGATACAATTGGCGTACGAGGCACGAGTTGGTGGCCTCTTTCAATATCGGTGGATGTTCTTATTTCAAAAATACATGAATCGTCTGTAGAAAAAAGTAAAGAACACCGCAGCTGTTGAAGGATCAATATCTGAATCGTATATCATCTAAGAAATTTTAACATTCTGCTCATTTTACCTTGAATTGATAGTGCAGATAAGATTTGATCGTCTTCCACGTAACGACGACGGGGGGTGGGGGGGGTTCGACATTCAGATGGATGTTTAAATATATTCTGTGACTATGGTCGTGCTTTTGGTTCTCGTCTGTCTTGACGCTTAAGCGACGAAGAGTATCATTTGGCACAATTGTACGTATTACTCAATTGCCCAGAGATTGAACAATTCATTGAAATATTTGACATTGAGATGGTGAAAAAATACTCTATTCACAACGATGAAGAATTGGAGAGATTACGGAATCGTGATTTCCCTACTTGGATTTGGGTTTACAGCAAAGATCACAAAGCTGAAATAGATGAAAGAATATATGAGTTTGTTAGTGGACCCTCGCGACTAGTGTCGTGTTATATCGAATATTTTGTTAATGGATATAAATTTCACACGGTTGAATATGCATTTACAAATAAGATGATGAATGCTGGGGTCTGCGTGAAAGGGACAACATATGTTGAATGTGATATGGATTTTTATGGACTGGTGGAAGAAGTGATAGAATTGCATTACTTCGGCTTGAAATCAGTTATTCTATTTAGATGTCATTAGTTCTATACAACAGGAAGGGGCATGAAAATTCATCCAAAATATAAACTTGTTGAGGTTAATTACAAATCGAAATTGGCAGCAAATGAGCCTTTTATATTGGCATCACAAGTCGAACAAGTATATTACGCGAAGTATCCGGCTCGAAATAAAGATTGAGCAGATTGGCGTGTAGTCTGTAAGACTAAAGGTAGAGGAAGAATTGATCCGATAATGGGAGAAAATAAGCTGATACCTGATGTGACAGATGATTTCTATCAAGAAGATGATCCTCCTGCTGTAGACCATATTATTCCAACATTCGAGGATGCAGACACAACATTAGTTAAATTAGAAATTGAATATGTTGATGATGACGATCATGAAGTTGAGGAAGCTGGAGATGAAGAAGAAGAAGAATTCGAAGACTATTACTCAGATGAAAATGAATAATTGTAAAGTATATCTTCTATTAAATCTATCTCTACTATATATATAATCTATATACTTATTTGACAGATATGGTGGGTCGTGGTTATCATCGGACGAGAGCTTCGTAGTCTCTGATCGATCAGACTCTAGCACTTCCTCCTGCTGATGATCCTCCTGCTGTTGATCCTCATGTTGCTGAGGCTAGTTCATCGAGACTCAGGTAGCCACGCAGGCCGAACAGGTGGCAGCCTCCGCCAGCCACAGAGTCACGTAGACTCTTTAGTGTGATTGGGGAGTGATAATGTATCGTGAATTATGAATTATTACAAATTCATTATATCATAATATAATATTGAACTTTATTTTTGTTGTGCAGGTTCGAGTAGGAGGATGTGCTGAGGACCATATCGTCTACGATTTGACGATACATGCATGGGGTATGGTCCACGTGGTCTCACGTGCCCCGTGAGCACGTCGACATGCTATGGTGCGAGTTTGAGGCACGTATTAAATTTTTTTTATACATGATGATTAATATTGGTACTAATATTATTATTTTGCAGGCTCACTATATATGGGTTGAGGACTAGAAGTCCTTCATTTACACTGCTTGGGAGGCTATTTCTCGGCAGAGGTACAACGGCTAGCTGGGGCAGGCCCGGTCCCAGGCGATGGCCCGAGCTGGGACCACAAACATCGCGGAGACTCGGGGATACAACCCCGATTGGATTACTTCGGATATATGGGACCAGCTCGTGGAGTTATGGTCGATGGATTGATGGCAGGAGATTTCTAGGACTACGGCTAGAAACTGCATGTCCGGAGGAGGAGCGCGTCACACAGGCGGCTCAGTATCATTTGTAGTGCACGCTCGTCGTATGGTAAGTATTATACCTTAAATTCAATTATATATTTTATTGTTTACTCTGTGTAATAAATAATGTATTTGTTTTGTAAATGTAGATGACGGTGATGGATGACGGGACTATCCAATGATCCTCCCCGATGGAGGTGTTTGAGCGGACTCACCGTCGAGGACATGAGGGCAGGGGAGTACATCGACACCCACGCTGCAGTCATTTTGGTAAGTATATTTGTTTAAATTATTCATTATTTATTTATAATTTAAGTTTTAGGAAAAATATGAAACAAAAAATCAAACTCGAGTAGGAGACCTACACTCAGACGGTGATGCAGCGCAGGGCCCCCCCGAGGACTTTGACGCAGGAGCGTGGGTCGAGGCTGCAGGTGGCTGGGACCACGACCGCGTATATGGCTTTGCAAACAGTGGTCATGCACGAGCCATGCTCGGGCCACTTGGGGCACCGGCCCCTCCAGTTGCTGGTGAGTGGCCATCCACCTCTAGGACTAATTATGATCAGAGCAGCAGGATAAGGACACTGGAGAAGACGGTCGCGCGTTAGAGTGAGATTATGGAGCATCAGAGTCAGATGATGGCAGAGATGCATGCTATGCTACGTAACATCTCAGCTCATACCAGAGTAGGCATCCCTTCGGCATCATCAGATCCATCGTCCTCGAGCTAGTCCACGCCAGTGTACACCCAAGCACTCCAGACCCCGCCATATTATGATCCAGACCTTCCTCCACCGTCATCGTGAGGTTTATTGTTTTGTTTGGATATTGACTTTGTTATTTGGATACTACTTGATTGACTTGTTTTGTTTGGATATTGATACAATAGTTTTGAATTTGAATAGTTTTTATATGATTGTGGATAATTATAAATATAAGTATAATTATTTTGATGTATATCTGAGTGTATCTGTGATGTATATGTGAATGAATGTGTGTATGGGTGTGTGAGTTATGTATCAGGTTAAATGTATCAATGTATTAATGAAAATTAGAAATGTTAAAACTTTTCAATTACAGGTTAACGTCATCAGCAATGGCTTTCCCACGGCTGTTCGTGGGAAAGCCGTTACTGAAAGTGTATCGTATTTTCTGGGCCGCAACCTCAAAGCCGTTGCTAATGACCTACAACAACGGCTTAGCAACGGGCTTTCACTAACGGCCTTGCTACGACAACCTAGCCGTTGCTAATGTATATATCTACAACGGCCCTGCAGCCGTGGCTGAACCGTTGCCGATACTAATATCAACAACAGTTGTGCGTCATTGCAGAGCCATTGTTGATAAGCATAGCAACATCGGCACTGACCCGTAGCAGAACCATTGGTGATAATGTTATTAGCAACGGTCGCTCTGGCCGTTGCCGATCCGTTGCTAAGTTATCAGTACCGCGATTTTTTGTCACAGCTGCGTTGCAACGGGCCGGGCCGTTGCACACTGTTGCTGATGGCTTTCAGGAATGACCTGGCAACAATTGTAGCCATTGCTAATGCTTGTTATTCCAGTAGTAAAATATTTTCAGGTTCCATATTGGTTTTGCGCGTGACATCCCCAATCGAAAAAATTGAAGAAATTAGAGAATTTCGCCAATGACGTTCGTCGATGCTCGGAATTCATTGAGAAGTTTGAGTCTAGGTCTAGAGTGTCTAGATTATATGTATATCCTCTATTTGATGCATAAGAACCTAAAAACCGAAACTTGAACCCCGAAAACTAATTGAAAATAAAAAAAAATCAGAAAATGCCCTAGAAAATTTCAAAGTCTAGGGTGTTCCTTGGAGTGCTACATGATTTAAATATTTCTTAGCACCAAAAGTCCCGGTAATTGTTCCTTGGGTAGAAACAAGTTAAAGATTGATTTTTAACGAATTTTTTAAATCCTTTAACCTATCCATATTTGACCTGGGAGATTTTAAAATTTTCGGTTTTCACAAATTAGTACTAGAACCCAAAATAAGGATTTTGATTTTTTTATTGAATCCAAAGTTAATGAATCGGGGGGGGGGGGGGGGGGGGGGGGGGGATATTTCCTTATTTACATTTATGTTTCAAAGTTAATGAAGAATAAAAATAAATAGAGACTTGACTTAAAAATAAGAAATGAAGATAAAGATTGGAATTTCAACCCTTGCCCCTTACCAGCAAGTTGTCGGCCGACCCCCGGCCGATCATTAGTCGACTGAGCATCGACCGGTGATCGACCGACGGAGAACCTAAGGACTCTTTTTTGAGCCGTTGGATGAGTGAACCCCGAGGCTTACCCCTTGGCTCCATATAAATTGATGCCTTAACAATTCTTGAGACATTATTTGTGATGTTAAGCCTTTCATTGAGCCACTTTTCATTAAACCCTAGCTTTGACATCGAATTCTTGATTTGAGCCTTATACTTCATTGTTTGATCATCCAAGGCATCAAGAAGAAGCTAGGATATTGTTTTTGAGCTAATTACTTTATTCTTTGATGTATTGTTCCATTTAGTGTTGTATTTTATGGTTTATTTCAATGTATTTCAAGTTTGTAAACCTAGGATGCTAGGTTCTTTGATTGGGTGGTAGCCTTTTTGTTTGAGGCATAAGTCCACCGGTTTAGTTAGTTTACTAGGATTGAATTTGTTGTCCTTTGGGTTTTGAGGTGGGAGAGTGCTTTCGGTACGAAGGTGGAGACTTTCGGGTATGGAAGTTCCTTCGAATTGAGAGCAGAGATTCTTTGGTATAAATTTCTCATGGTAAGTAAACAAATTAATATAGTAAAACTAAGTTAGAAATCCTAAGCGGGGTGCTTAGGGAATTGAGTAGGCATTGGAGCCGAACCACTATAAATCTCTTTGTTTGCATTGTCTTCACTTGTGTTTGCTCAATTGTCATATTTACTTTGCTTTCACATTCATCAAGTTAAAATTGAGAATTAACCTAAGAAATCAAGCATTTGATTAAAACCAAATTTAGGTTAAGCTTTTAGCGAACACACTATTCACCCCCTCTCTAGTGCAGGCTATTCGACTTACAACATCTTGTGTCGAGCTTTCCCCACTTCCTTGGAGAAAGCCACACTGCTAATGTTTTTAACCCTCCTTTTCAGGGTTAGTATACACCTTTCAAGAGCTCTTTAAAGTCTTCATCAACCAATTATCCTCGTCTAGGATCCACTCCAAGACCGAGGACTCCCTCCACTACATCAAACAAGAACAAAACGAGCCACTAAGGGAGTATATGAAGAGATTCCACGCCGTAGCCATGGAGATCCCGAACTTGGAACCTCATGTCGAGATGTATGCCGTCAAGCATGGCCTAAAACCCGGATAGTTCGTGGGCCAAATCCCTTTGTCCAAGCCAAAAACTATGACCAAGTTTCGATAACGAGCGATGTGCTATATCGAGATGGAAGAACTCAGAGAAGCTAAAAAGGCTGACATGCAGACCAACAAAGATAGCATCGAAGACAAGAAAGCAAAAAAGCCCGACAAGAAGGGAGATGGACGAGATCACCGATGACATGACAACGATAAAAGGAAGAGATCACCACCTAGGCTTAGCGCCAGATACGACGAATACACTCCATTAAACACCGAAAGGGAGACAATTCTGTTGGGCGAATGGCCACACTAGGGGGGGGGTGAATAATGTATTATACTAATCTTAAGCCTAAGTCTGGTTTTATTCGATTCTTGAATTACTTAGGCAAATTCACAATTCAAATATCTAAGTATGTGTGGAAACGATAAATGAAACAATTAAGAGCAAGTGTGCACACAATCAAATGCCAACGCTAACACAAATATTTATAGTGGTTCAGGACCCTCCCCTACTCCACTACCTAAGCACCTCCGCACTACTAGAATAGTCACTATCATCGACGGTTCACACCGTTGCTAAATCGTCGGTGAAGACTATCACGGACGGTGAGGGCCGTGGGAAAAAGTCGTTGCTTATGTATACGTCTCAGATAATTTGTGACGGTTGAGGTCGGCCGTCCCAAGTAATCATTAGTGACAGCCGTGAGCGCTATTGCTGATTTAAACACATCAGTGATGACCCAGGGCGGCTATCATTAAAATTAAACTATCAGCCGCAGCTCAGAGCCGTCGGTGATATTATTAGCAATCGTGATATTTGGTGCTGCCCAGGCCATCAGCCATTTATGATACACTTTCAGCCACGGCCTAGTGACGGTCAGTTGTGGGTAAGCCATGGTTGAAGTTATATCCTGTAACTGAAAAAATTAAAATTTTGAAAATTCCTATGTACAACAATATTTATACAATACAATCTATTTACAACCATAATTTACAACCACAAAGCATCATACATGTACATTTACAACCAGTTATACAAGTTTTACTTAAATATCATCAATCTAAGCCTCAAACGGAGGCAAACAAATATCAAATATCAATATTAAAAGTATATATACAAACTATCAAGTATATAAACAACTATAAGTCTCAAACAGAGGCAAACAAGTATCAAAATATCAAATGTAAAGTATATGAACATCTATCAAGTATCTAAGCCTTAAACAGAGGCTAACCAGTACCAAAATATTATCAAAATATAGTAAACCAAAATCTCACGGCTGCGGTGGGGGCGATGGAGTCAACAACGATAGGGTGGGGAGCGTCAATTGGGTCGAGGAGGACGATGACTGGGACATCATCTGTATATGAATGCTCGAGTGAGATGCAATCTGAGTGAGGAGGGTTTGCATGTTCTGCATCGTCTGTCTCAACTCGTCATTCGTCCATCTTTGCTCCTCTATCACCTGTCTTTGCTCCTCCATCGCCTGTCTTGTTGTGCAACCTTGGACTCCAAGGCCGCTATTCAGCTCTGGTCCTGCGTTCGAGATGTCGAGGGCCGCTCATCCGCAACAGGAGGGGTCGGTGCCCCAAGTGGCCCTAACACGGCTCGTGCATGGCCACTGTTTGCAAAGCCATAAACACGACCGTGCTCCCAGCCACCTGCAGCCTCGACCCACGCTCCTGCATCAAAGACCTGCGGTGTGCCACCGTGCTCGATCACGGTCCTTGTTTATATCTCCTAGACGCGTTTATATTTTAAATACAACATATATAAAAACTATAAATAAAAATTGCATAAATCAAATCGACATAAAAACTTACCATGATGATTGAGGCCCTACTATCGACGTAGTCCCCCGCTCCTTGTCGCCGACGTTGAGTGCGCTCAAACACCTACATCAGCAAGGGGCATTAGACGGTGCCATCCTCCTTGGTTGCAAGTGTTATATTTTGAACACAAAGGTATATCTAGGAGAATTTGATTCAAAATCAGATGAAGGAATTTTCCTTGGTTATTCTAATAATTCTAAAGCTTATAGAGTTTATAATCGTAGAACTATGGTAGTTGAAGAATCCATGCATGTTACATTTGATGAAACTAATGAATCTTCAAGAAATTTCAAGATTTTGAATGTAGGTGAAGAACTTGAGGAATTGACTTTTCATGATAAAGAGGTTGAACATAAGCCTAATGAAGAATCTCATGATGAAGAACCTTCATCCTCATCATCCCAACCTCAAGTAGATGAAGAAGAGGCTCTACTTCTTCTCCCAAAAGCTTACCGGTTGACAAGGAATCATCCAATTGATCAAGTTATTGGAGAACCCTCAACGGGAGTGGTAACTCGCTCTAAACTTAAAAATATTTGTCAATATGTTGCATTTATTTCTCAAGTAGAATCTAAAAATATTAAGGAAGCTATAGAGGATAAATTTTGGGTTAATGCCATGCAAGAAGGACTAAATCAATTTGAAAGAAATGATGTTTGGGATTTGGTACCTAGGCCTAGCAAGCAAACCATAATTGGAACTAAGTGGGTGTATAGAAATAAGTTAGATGAAGATGACTTAGTTATTGGAAATAAAGCTAGGTTAGTGGCCCAAGGTTACAATTATTCAAGAAGAGGGTATAGACTACAATGAAACTTATGCTCCCGTAGCTAGATTAGAGGCTATTCGCATGCTAGCTAGATTAGAGGCTATTCGCATGCTTTTAGCTTTTGCAAGTTTCAAAGGTTTTAAACTCTTTCAAATGGATGTTAAAAGTGCTTTTCTAAATGGTTTTATTATGGAAGAAGTATATGTTGAACAACCCCCCGGTTTTGAAAATTTTGATTTCCCAAATCATGTTTACAAATTGAGAAAAGCTTTATATGGTTTAAAACAAGCCCCTAGGGCTTGGTATGAAAGACTTTCAAATTTTTTAATAGAACAAAGCTTTAATGTTGGAAAAGCCAATGTTTCACTTTTCATTAAGCATGATAATGATGATATTCTTTTAGTCCAAATATATGTTGATGACATAATTTTTGGTGCTACTAATGAAATTCTTTATGAGTGGTTTGCTAAGTGCATGCAAGATGAATTTGAGATAAGCATGATGGGAGAACTTTCCTTCATGCTTGGACTTCAAATCAAACAAACCAAAAAGGGGATCTTCATCAATCAAGCTAAGTACACAAAAGAGCTAATTAACAAATTTGGGATGGATAAAGCAAAGATAGCATCAACCCCCATGAGTCCATCCACCAAGCTTGATAAGGATGAAGAAGGTGCCAAAGTGGTTGAAAAATGATATTGAGGTATGATGTAATATCCTATATATTTAATTTTTTTTGCATGTGTTTGACCCTAGCGGACTAATTCATGGTCGAGCCGAGTCAACTCGTGGTCTGGAGCGAGCTTGAGAGCTCGGGTAAGTAGGATATAAATTTATAAATTCATAAATTTGATGTTGTGTGTGCATAATTGTTAATTATGTTCATGTGGGTGTAATTAATTAATTGCTTGTGATTTATTAGAATAAGTTTAATTAAATTATTTAAGTCTACCGGGTTAGCGGGTTTTGGTTTTGGCTTAAGGTGGATGCGAGTTGTGGATTAAGGGTTTAAGGGGTTAGGGTTGAGGAGGGAGTATAAAACCCCCCCTTCATGGCTTGTGGCTCCTATTTTGGAGCCACCCAAAGAGTTGAGAAAGGGAGCCAGCCACCAAGCCAAGCCAAGCCAAGCCTCCACCCCCCTTTCCCTTTCCTCCTTGGAGCCGCTGCCACCCAGAGCCGAGCCGCCTGCTTCCTCTTCCTCTTCCTCTCTTCCTTCCTTCCCTTTGGAGCCGAGCCGAGAGGAGCCGAGCCGAGCCATCTGCTTCCTCCCCTCTTCCCCTCTTCATTCCCTTTGGAGCCAAGCCAAAAGGAGCCGAGCCGCCCTCTTCTTCGTCTCTCTCCCTCTATCCAAGCCGGTGGCTTGGAGTGAGCCGCCACCCCTTGGAGCCTTTTCTTGGGTTGAGCCGCCGACCTTTTGAAGTCGGATTTGAGGGCCGTCATCAGGAATTTCTTCCTTAGTTCTTCTTCCAATTAAGGTGAGTGGTTTATCCTCTCTATTCGGAATTTTAATTGGATTTTTGAAGCCGTTCTTGACGGCTCGGTATTTATGCCTTGTTCTTGGATTTTCTTCGAGTTCTTGCCATATTTTCTTGATGTGCAAATCATGATTTATTCTCCCAATTTGGTTTCTTGATTTGTGGATTGCATGCTTAGGATTAAATCTGTGATTTTGAGTAGAAATCATGTGGTAGGATTAAGATTTTGATAATGACTAATTAAGGGTTCTTGAGAAGGGGGTTCTTGATCTTAATGCTTGATTCTTGGTTTAAGTGTGTGGTTTCTTGTGGATCTTGATGAAAAGCATGAGTTCTGTAAATTAATTCCTGAGATTAGTATTTTGTCCTAATGGTAATTTAGGGATTAATTTCTGTTAATTTTCGGATTTAATTCTAGGAGTATGCTGAAATTGCATGATTGTTGGAATTGTACGCTGAGATGATGAATCTATGCTGATTTTAATTTATTTGCTATGATGTGTGTGTATGTGTGAATATAATCATGTAACCTATCGTTTCGACCAGAAAATATATTTTGGAAACATAAGACACACTTTGGAGATTAGATTCGGGTTAGACACAACAATTCTGGGAAGAACAATACCTAAAATAAAATCCTAAAACAAAACCCTAATTGAGATGATTTAAATTTTAATTCTATAATTAAAATTGGGTTAAAGGGTGAGCATAATCTGTTATGAACCAACTTGAAAGTATGCATGAAATAAAACCATACGGGTTCATGACAATACAGGTCTAAGGGATAGGGGTCGGGTTTGGAGTGTTGAGACGCTTCATGATGAGGACACCCCTAGGAGAATCTCGACTTAGGTTTTGATGTGCCATATCCTTGAGAATGGCGGGGCGGCTCAATTTAGAGCCGGGTTACGGGCTACGCCCGAGTGGTTGGATGCTAAATTCCCAACCTGCAGAACAAGTTCAGAGGGCCTTTCTCAATTGTTCTAGTTCAGCCTCGTGGGATAAGTTTGGAGGGCCTACCCGATTATCCCCGAGGTGGTGTTAAGGAATAAGTTCGGAGGGCCTTTCCCGATTATTCATGTGATATCCTTTTCGAGTAAGTTCAGAGGGTCTTTCCCGATTACTCTTGTGATATCTTAAAGGGGCAAGTTCGGATGGGCGAATCTCGATTGCCCCTACGCGTCTTGTCGAGCAAGTTCAAAGGGCCTTTCCTAATTGCTCCTGAGTTTCTGTATACTAGGATAAGTTCGGAGGGCCTTCCCGATTATCCTAGTATGTGCGGTTGTCTTCGGGCATGGTAGGGCTTAGGCCTGATGCACTTCTCTAGTATGTGTGGTTGCCTTCGGGAATGGTAGGGCTTCGGCCTGATGCACTTCTTGGAGAGATAGATGCCATGGGCATGGGTGGCCTGTTGGCCTGGTAGCTAGTCACACCTTTGTGACATTGCCTCTTTAGAGATAGACTTTATTCTTGTTATGTCTGTGTTTTTATTTGTGATGGTTGGTAAAACCGCTCGCCGAGTTCTTTGAACTCACCCGTTGTCGTTTGATTTTTGTTTTGTAGAGCCTGACCGATGAGGTGGGCTGGAGCACTTGGCGCAGCTGGAGGGCAGTGGAGCCGCATGATCTCATAGCAGTCCTAGTTAGGGTCGTAGTCGAGTCCTTTGGTAGTAGTCATGCACTTGTATTCACTTGATTTGAAGTTGTAGTCCTGAGGGCATTTATGACATTTATTTTAGGTTTTATTGTATCTGAACTTTTGAATTGTTGAACTTAACTGTTATTTTTGCACTTTACGTATCATTGAGCTTCTTGAAATAAAATTATGTTTTGGTTCGCTTTTCATTTGAAATAAAACTTGTTATTTCTTTCAATATATTTACTTGTTGAGTTGGCATGTGCATGGTTTAGGCTGCGGGGTATAGGCACGTATACCTTGGCCGATCACGTGACCCTGAGTTAGGGCGTGACATATGATTGGTAGTTTACTCTATTTAACCGCAAGTAAACCCGATATCATGTTTAGTGTATATATGTCAATATGCTAGATTTCAATCATGCCCCAAGATGTCTCACTTGAGTGCTGTAAAACGCATATTGAGATATCTTAAGGGTACAATTGATTTAGGTTTATGGTATCCAAATGATGCATCTTTTGAATTGATTGGTTTTTCGGATGCCGATTTTGCCGGTTGTAAGATAGATAGAAAAAACACTAGTGGGTATTGTCAATTTCTAGGCATGAGTTTAGTCTCTTGGTTTTCCAAGAAGCAAAATTTGATTGCACTTTCAACTACCGAAGCAGAATGCATCGTCGTGGCTAGTTGTTGTGCACAAGTGCTTTGGATGAAACAAACCCTCGTAGATTTTGGATTGAGTTATTCATGTATACCTATTCATTGTGATAAACTAGTGCAATTAATTTAACAAAAAATTCGGTATTGCGCTGTAGGAGTAAACACATAGACTTAAGTCATCACTTTCTTAGAGACAATGTAGCAAAAGGAAATATTTTTGTAGAATTTGCGCCTACCGACAAACAACTTATGGATATATTTACTAAACCATTGAATGAAGAAAGTTTTATCAATTTAAGAATGCAATTAAGTATTTGTACTCTTCTACATGTTTAAGTTTTCCAAAAATTGCATGTCTTTGAAAAATCGGTTTTTATGGTATTATCAGACTTAAGTAATGCCTTGTAGTGGGGCTTTGCGACTTATCGATGTTTGCCTTCCATAGGCTCATATTGGTAGGAAGGACGACTATAGTGGTAGATGATACTTGGTTTTATAGATTTCTTGGTTTTCACGATGAAACTCATTAATAGTACCTTGCACTCTTGCCCTTTTTGATTAATGTCAAAACGGGGAGAAAAGACTTGGTCACATTTGTTATGATGCATATAGATAGGGGGAGTTACCTCTTAGATATGCATGTTGATAGGGGGAGCCTAAGTTAGTTTTTATCATAAACTCACAAATGAGAACTTATATCAATTAGAATTGCTTATCTTTAATGTTAAGTTTGTCATCATCAAAAAGGGGCAGATTGTTGGCCCAAGGATTCCACCTAGGCCTCACTTTCTATTTTGATGATAACAAACATGTATCTAATTCATTTGGTGAGTTTTGAGTTTAGATTGCTAGAATGATCCGCCTATGAAGTTTGTCTGAAAAAACCCGCAAAGAATCAAGTAAAAACGGCTCCAGAGGTGATCAAGCTAAAACCAAGTCAAACAACCCGGAACAACCCGGATGAACAACCTAGATGAACAAACCTGGATAAACAACCCAGAATAACATGGATAAACAACCCAAACCCAGATGAATAACTCGAATGGACCCGAAACAACCTAGATGAACAACCCAGATGTATAACCTGGAACAACCTGGATGAACAATCTGGATGGACAACCCTGAATAAACTTGAACAACCTAGATGAACAACCTGCAATACTAGAAATTGGGTCTTCAGCAACGGCTACTCAAGCCGTTGCTATTTGCAACGGCATTCTTACGACCGCTCACACCGTTGCAGATATGTTGTATCTGCAATGGCTTTCTAACGGACATGCGAGCCGTTGCTGATGATGTTAATTATCAACAACGGTTTTCTAACGGACAAGTGAGCCGTTGCTGATGATGAGGTATCAGCAACGACTTTCTAACGGCTAAGTGAGTCGTTGCTGATAAGTTTATATAGGTCACAGATCGCGCCCGCCCACCTTCTTCCTCCCGCTGCTGCCACTGCCTGCTCCTCCCGCATCTCGCCGCCGCTGCCGACGCCGCTGAGCTGCCGCTGCCGTCCATCCTCGACCGCCGATTTCAGGTATTGCTCGCCGCCCGACCATCTCTTGTCGTTGATCCCTAATGAAATCCGACCGAAACCCTATTTATAGGGTTTCGGCCAGCGGCGGATGGCCATCGGCGGCGGATGGCCGATGGCCGCCGCCGGAGCTTGTCCAGTATCCAGACACTGTGTCTGGATATTGGTGCTTATTCATCCAGTCAATCTAATCCCTATAGAACTATGATACTTGATAGTCTTCGGGGTCAATTCCACCTGAATGATAATGTTGATCGGCCAGTTACTCAGACATCAGTCCCACCAGAGACTACATCGATTGATATCGCAGAAGTACAAACTACGGTAGAGATTGAATTGCCGAATAAAGAAGCTATAGAATTTTACTAGATGTTGAAAGCTGCCGATGAACCTTTGTATGAGAATTGTCCTAAATACACTAGGTTTTCAGCAATGACACAGCTCCTAAACATCAAGGCCAATTGTAATATCAGCGGGGTTGCGTATGATCGAATTGCAGGATTGATTAATGGAATGTTGCCTACTGATAACAAGTTTGAGCCAACTTTTTGTAAAACTAAAAAGCTGATGAGAAAATTGGGGCTTGGGTACGAAAAAATACACACATGCCAAAATAATTGCATTTTATATTATAAAGAAAATGTGTAGTTGGATAAATGCCCTGTATGTCAATATCCTCGTTACAAAGGCGAAGAAATCGATCCGACAGAAAAATATCCCGTTTAAGGTATTTCGGTATTTTCCACTAACACCGAGGCTTCAAAGATTATTCATGTCGGAAAAGACGGCCCCTTACATGAGTTGGCATGCAAGAAGTCGTGATGATACAGTAATGACTCATCCATCCGACAGTGAAGCATGTAAACATTTGGATACATGTTATCCTTCAGTTGCTAGGGATACTAGAAATATAAGATTGGGATTGTGCACAAATGGTTTTAATCCGTTTGGACATTCTGCAACTCCTTATTCAGTTTGGCCAGTGCTGCTGACAGTTTATAATTTGCCACCGTGAATGTGTATAAAAGATGAATTAATTTATCTTTTGATGATTATTCCGGGTCCTAAGGGTCCGCGAAAAGAAATTGACGTGTTTCTCAGACCCTTGATAGATGAAATGAAAACATTGTGGACTGAGGGAGCTGTCACTTATGATTGTCATCGGAAGCAAAACATCTATTTAAAGGCCGCGGTCTTGTGGACAATCAATGATTTCCCGGCGTACGACATATTGTCTGGTTGGAGCAGTCACGACCGACTCTCTTGTCCGTATTTTATGGAACATTCTAAATCAATCAGTCTTCAGAACTGACGTAAAATCTCATTCTTTGATTGTCATCGTCGATTCCTACCGGCTAACCATCAGTATCAAAGGAGTCGTAAAAAAGTTACTAAGGGCAAAGTCGAAAGAGATGGGCCACCACCGATGTTGTCTGGTGAACAAATGTTAGCACGTGTTTTAACACTTCTAGAGATAGTATTTGGTCGGAATGAAAGAGTGTCAGGCTTTGGTCAAACACATAACTGGGCGAAAAAAAGTATATTTTGGCAATTGCCCTATTGGAGTTCATTACTAATTCGACATAATTTAGATGTCATGCACATTGAAAAAAATATGTTTGATAATATTTTCAACACTTTGATGGATGTTTCCGGAAAAACTAAAGATAATGTCAAAGCCCAACATGATATGAAAATACTTTATAAAAGACCAGAGTTGGAGTTACAAGAGGTCAACGGACGATATCTGAAACCGAAGGCCCCGTATGTGTTAAATAAACAACAAATCAAAGATGTTTATCAATGGGTAAAAGAACTCAGATTACCCAATGGATATGCTTCGAACTTATCTCGATGTGTGAACGTCGATGATTGCAAAATATCAGGGATGAAGAGTCATGATTGTCATGTATTCATGCAGAGATTGCTTCCGATCACCTTTCGAGATCTTCTACCAGATAATGTTTGGGGTCCGTTGACTGAATTAAGTATGTTTTTTAGAAACATCTGTGCAAATGTCCTTCGAGTCGAAGATATGTCAACAATTGAAAGTAATATTGTTGAAATCATATGCAAGCTGGAGCAGTTTTTCCCTACTGTATTTTTTGAATATATGGAGCATCTACCGATACACTTGGCATACGAGGCACGAGTTGGTGGCCCCGTTCAATATCGGTGGATGTACTTATTTGAAAGATACATGAATCATCTGAAGAAAAAAGGAAAGAACACCACAGCTGTTGAAGGATCAATATCTGAATCGTATATCATCTAAGAAATTTCAATATTCTGCTCATTTTACTTTGAATCGACAGTACAGACAAGATTTGATCGTCTTCCACGTAACGATGATGGGGGTGTTCGACATTCAGATGGACGTTTAAATATATTTTGTCACTCTGGTCATGCTTTTGGTTCTCATCCATCTCGACACTTAAGCGATGAAGAGTATCATTTGGCACACTTGTATGTATTACTCAATTGTCCAGAGATTGAACAATTCATTGAAATATTTGACATTGAGATGGTGCAAAAATACTCTATTCACAACGATCAAGAATTGGAGAGATTACAGAATCGTGATTTCCCTACTTGGATTCAGACTTACAGCAAAGATCACAGAGCTGAAATAGATGAAAAAATATTTGAGTTTGTTAGTGGACCGTCGCGACTAGTGTCGTGCTATAGCGGATATTTTGTTAATGGGTACAAATTTCACATGGTGGAATATGCCTTTACAAAGAAGACGATGAATGTCGGGGTCTGCGTGAAAGGGACAACCTATGTTGAATGTGATATGGATTTTTATGGATTGGTGGAAGAAGTGATAGAGTTGCACTATTTTGGCTTGAAATCAGTGATCCTATTTAGATGTCATTGGTTCGATACAACAGAACGGGGCATGAAAGTTAATCCAAAATACAAACTTATTGAGGTTAATTACAAATCTAAATTGGCAGCAAATGAGCCTTTTATATTGGCATAACAAGCCGAACAAGTATATTACGCGAAGTATCCGACTTGAAATAAAGATATAGCAGATTGGCGTGTAGTCTGTAAGACTAAAGGTAGAGGAAAAATTGATCCGATAGCAGGAGAAAATGAGCTGATACCTGATATGACAGATGGTTTCTATCAAGAATATGATCCTCCTGCTGTAGATAGTATTATTCCAATACTCGAGGATGCAGACACAACGTCAATTTAGTTAGAAGTTGAATATGCTAATGATGACGATCATGAAATTGATGAAGCTGGAGATGAAGAAGAGGAAGAAGAGGAAGAAGAGAAAGAAGAGGAAGAAGAGGAAGAATTCGAAGACTATTACTCAGATGATGAGGAATAATTGTAAAGTATATATTTTATTAAATATATCTCTACTATTTGTACAATAATCTGATTATATGTCTATTCGACTGCAGATATGTCTGGTCGTGGTTATCGTCGCAGGAGAGCTTCAGAGTCTCTGATCGGTGAGACTGCAGCACTTACTTGTGCTGCTGATCCTCTTGCTGCTGATCCTCCTATCGATGATAGTAGTGAGGCTAGTACATCCCGACGCAGGCGGCCACGCGGGCCGAACAGGTGGCAGCCTCCACCAGCCACAGAGTCACGTAGATTTATTAGCGTGATTGGGGAGCGATAATATATCATGAATTACGACAATTATGCAAATTCATTATATCATAATATAATATAAAATTTTATTTTTGTTGTGCAGGTTCGAGAAAGAAGAAGTTCCGAGGAGCATTTCTTCTACCATTCGACGATACATGCACGGGGCATGGCCTACGTGGTCTCACGTGCCTAGTGAGCACGTTGACATGTTATGGCGCGAGTTTTAGGCACATATTTTTTTTTATACATGCATGATAATTAATATTGGTACTGATATTATTATTCTGGAGGCTCGCTATACATGGGCTGAGGACCAGAGCTCCTTCATTTACGCTGCCTGGGAGGCTATTTCTCGGGCGAGGTACAACGGGCAGCTGGGGCAGGCCCGGTCCCAGGCGATGGCACGAGCTGGGACTACTAAGATTGCGGAGACTCGGGGATACGGCCCCGATTGGATCACTCCGGATATATGAGACCATCTCATGGGAATATGGTCGACGAATCGATGGCAGGAGGTTTATAAGAATGCAGCTAGAAATCACATGGCGGGGGGAGCAGCGCGTCACACCGGCGGCTCTATTTCATATTACAGTGCACGCGAACCAAAGGTAAGTATACATTTTAATTATATATATTATTTGTTACTATATGTACTAATAAATGTATTTGTTTTGTAAATATAGACGACGGTGTCGGATGACGGGACTGTCCAGCGACCCTCCCCGATGGCGGTGTTTGAGCGGACTCTCCGTCGAGTACATGGGACGGGGGAGTACATCGACAACCGCACTGCATACGTTATGGTAACTATATATTTGTTTAAATTATTCATTATATATTTATAATTTAAGTTTTATGACAAATATTAAATAAAAAATTAAACTCGAGTAGGAGACCTACAGCCAGACGGTGGTGCAGCGCAGGGGCACCCCCGAGGACTTTGACGCAGCAGCGTGGGTCGAGGCCGTAGGTGGCTGGGAGCATGGCTGTGTATATGGCTTTGCAGATAGTGGTCATGCGCGAGCCGTGCTAGGGCCACTTGGGGCACCGACCCCTCTGGTGGTTGGTGAGCGGCCGTCCACCTCCAGATCCAGTTATGATCATAGTACTAGGATAAGGACACTAGAGGAGACGGCCGCGCGTCAGACTGAGATGATGGAGCGCCAGAGTCAGATGATGGCGGATATACAAGCTATGCTACGCAACATGTCAGGTCATCCCGAAGCAGACATTTCTTCGGCATCATCTCATCCATCATCCTCGAGTCAGTCCACGCCGATGTACACTCAAGCACTCCAGACTCCGCCATATGATCCAGACCATCCTTCATCGTGATCGTGAGATTTTTTTTATATTGACTTTGTTACTGAGATACTATACTTGTTTAATTTATTTTGTTTGGATATTGATATTTCAATTTTGCATTTGAATAGTTTATATACTATTGTGGATAATTATAAATATAAGTATAATTGTTTTGATGTATATCTTGGTGTATTTGTGATGTGTGAATGAATGTGTGTATGAGTGTGTGAGTTATGTATCAGATAATGTATCAATGTATCAATGGAAATTTGGAATTTTATTTTATTTTCGTTTGCAGGTTCACATCACCAGCAACGGCTTTTCCACGACCGTCCGTGGGAAAGCTATTGCTAAAAGTGTATCGAAAGCCGTTGCTGAATACCTACAGCAACGGCTTAGCAACGGTCTTTTACTAACGGCGTTGCTACGGGCTCACTAGCCGTTGCTAATAAAGTTATCAGCAACGGCTCCGTGTCCGTGGCAAAACCGTTGCTGATAATATTTTTAGCAACGGCCCGAGCGGCCGTTGCTGAGCTGTTGCTAAGTTATCAGCAACGCACTTTTCTGCCACGGCTCCGTTGCAACGGGTGGGGCCGTTGCAAGCCGTTGCTGATGGTTTTCAGCAACGGCGCAGTAACGGCTTCAGCCGTTACTGATGCCCATGTTTCCAGTAGTGCTGGATGGACAACCCGGAACAACCTGGATAAATAATTTGGAACAACAAATAACAACTCGGATTGAAATTTTGGAATAGCCTGAAGAGTATCGATACTCTACAAGTATTCCCAGAATCAACTAGTCAAAATTTCTAGAATTCCCAGAATGCCCCCAACGGCTCTATTTTGAATTTCTACCCGTTGAGCTCGTTGGAGACCAAGCTCCTACCTTTGGGATTTCTATATAAGCTTCCAAACTTGCCTTCCATTGCCTCCTAAGTTTTCATTGTGAAAATCCTTAAGTGCTTGAGCCTTCAAAGAGTAATCAAAAGCCCTAGTTCTCACTTCAACACTCTCAAGTGGTGGTCTTCAATCTTCAACCCTCTCAAGACAAAAGCTCTTCATCTACTTGAGGCGTTGGAAGTTTAGAAGGCTAGAGAAAGGAGCACAACAAGTTTGTTTTACATTTATTTCTCCTTTATTGTGTTTTCATATTGTTGTGTTGATTTGATAAGCTAGCTTGCAAAGTGTGTTTGTGAAACACCTTGATGTGGTTGTAGAGATTTGTTTTGCTAGGGAATAGGTGTTGAGATCTTCCCAAAGGGTTGAGAAATAAATCCTCATTGTATTCTTAGGAAAACATTTCATCTATAAAGTGTTAGGGTTATAAATCCTTGGCGAGGAGCCAAGGTAGTGGAGTAGGCGGGTTGGCCGATCACTATATATCATTCTTGTTTGCATTGTTTCTTACTTGATTATTTACTTGCTTATTGTGCTCAGCTTATCATCCTTAGCATCCATATTCAAAGAACTCATGCTAAAGTATTAAGTTGCTTAAAATCAAAAAGATTAAACTGAATCTAGAGTTTGATCACACACTATTCAACCCTCCATCTAATGTGGGTATTTGAAGAACACATACGACGCTCATGCACCACAAAAGACACGGAGCCACCAGTGTGGAGCGCCCCTGTGTCGTCCTCCCAGGACATGCAGTTTCTCAACGCTGTGCAGGAGACCTCCTGCCACTCAGGCATGTGCCACCACTCAACGAGTTGGTCCCACACAGGTCCAGGAATCCACTCGGGGTCGTGTCTCTGAGTCTGCCCAATCTGTGTGGCCCCCAACTGTCTCATCATAGTTTTATGGGCCTGCTGAAGCAGCCCATTGTAGCAAGCTTGGGCAACGCGCTCCCATGCAGCCTCTACAAAAGGAGTCTGGTCCTTCGGCCATGTATAATGAGCCTACAAAAAAATAAATTTATTATTATCGATCGATATTTAACATTAATATTAATTTAATAAATATACTTACCGAGAACTCTCGCCATAATAAATCCATATGTTCACGGGGCACGTGAGACCATGTAGGCCACGCCCCGCGCATAAACTTTCGGTTCGTCCCCGCTATCGTGCGTGGGACGTCCTCCTGCTCAAACTTGCACCAACTTTTGAATTATAAATAAATTATAAGGAATAATTAATGCATCTATTTATCTTTTTCCACACACACTAACTGATCTGTGCGACTCTCCCTCGGGTGGCGGAGGGAGAATTCTGTTAGGCCCTCGTGGCCTACGTCTCGATGTCGACGGGCCTGGATCGGCTGAAGGGATGGTGGTCGGAGATGGGGGGCACTACAAGAAATATGATTTTTAGTGACGAGATTTGGTGGGGGTCGCGTGTCGACCCTCACTAAAACAACCTATTTATGGGGGTCGCTAGTCGACCCTCATAAAAACCTGTCAGTAAAAGAACACTTTTGTGAGGGTCGGATATGACCATCACCAAAAAGTCTATATAGTGAGGACAACATCATGACCCTCACAAAAACCTATCAGTAAAACAATACATTTTGTGAGGACATCGTGATCCTCACAAAATCATGCATTTGGTGGGTGTCTAATATGACCCTCACTAAAAAGTATATATTGTGAGAACAACATTGTGACCCTCACGTATCGTATATTTTGTGAGGGTCGAATGTGACCCTCACTAAAAAATATATTTTGTGAGGACATGTGACCCTCACAAAATCCTGCATTTAGTGAGGGTCTAATATGATCCTCACTAAAAAGTATATATTGTGAGAACAACATGGTGACCCTCACTAAATCCTATATTTTTGTAATGACTAGAAATGACCATCACAATTTCTTACCTCTAACTTCTATATTTGAAAATAAATAAAAAATAATTTAAAAATAAAAATAATTTTAGACAACTAAATAATTGATTACATATATTTTAAAAATCTAAAATATTATTAATTAAAAATTAAAAAAATTAAAATTTTTACCCCTCATCCCTCAAAATTATTTACTTAATAAAATTATAATTAATTAAATAATAATTTTAATAGTAAAAATGATTAAAAATCTGAAATAATAATAATTGATTAAGGATATTTTAATTGAAAAATATATTTAATCAATTATATATTAAAATTAATTAAAATATATTTAAAGGTAAAACCCGCGCCCTTTTTTCCCTCCCGAGATAAGGCCCGCGGTGTTGCCTCTCCTTTTTTCCTCTCCCTCATTTTTCTTCGCACTGCACTCCATCCCCCCTCTTATTTCTCTCTCGATCCCGTCCCTCGTCTTATTTCTCTCCTTCTCTCCTGATTAAATCTCAATCGCCAAACATCCTTCTCATATCTTCCCCATCCCAAAATCTTCATCTTCTTCCCTATCACCAATGCGATTCGACCTGCCTAATCACAATCGCCCCGTGCCTATCTCTGACCGACTGTGCCCTACCTCCAACAATCACCTCATGCTCTATCTCCGATCCACCGTGCCCTACCTCTGGCGATCGCCAATCACTCCATGGATGATGATCAAGAGCGGGAGTGATGATGACCTGCTAACTCCACCCGCTCTTTAATAGCTGCAGTGAGAGTGCTCATTTCATTTATCGCACATAGCTTTCCTTTCCTAACTTCGGCTTCAAGTCCGAAGCAAAGGTCGCATCTTTGATCGGAATCGTAGTTCTGTCAAAAGATTAATTGCAGGAAATGCACCAGAAATCTGTGTTCCATGATATGTTTCTGCTTTTTCCTCGTGATAGTTCATAAATTTGTGATTTTTCTCTAGTTTTTTTCACGCAACTTCATCCTTCAGCCTCCTTGACGAATTTCTTGAGCATTTCTGCAAAAATTTTGAATCATGATGAATAGATGAATGGATGCGGTGGAAGGATATAAAACCATTAAGATGACTTGAGGCTGTGGGGATAAGAGATTGGTAGAATAGGGGTTTGATGCTATTAACTGAGCTAGATGCTTAGACTATTTTTTTTGTTTACTTATACAGATGGTCTTTACTCCTTACCACATAATAGTGGGGTTAATTTCTGAATAAGATATAGTTTGATATTTTAGGTCCTTTGCTCCACAAGGTTGTTTTGCATCATGATTATATTGTGACAATATATATGGGTTTCTTAGGGAACTTCTGTAAAGGTTAGTTGCTTAGGAAGTTGCAGCTGCTCTAATACAAGCCTATTGTAGTAAAGTAAGAACCAAAATAAAAAGGCAATGCAAACAGGAGATTTGTTTATGCAATTCAGTGACAAATCAGTCATCTAATCTACGGGGCACTCATCGGACAAATGCCCAATTCACTCTCTATAAGTACAATATAAGTCCTCTCGATTTCAGACCTGAAATCCGACTACCACTACTACAGTGAATCAGAAATAACAAAAATCTATTTGCTATTGCAAGTAAATACCAACTTGCCTCTCTTTGACATCACAGCCACAGAGTTCCATCCTCCACACAGCCTCGGGATGTAGTGAGTTATCCGCCTGATAACCAATCTTCTCCTCGAAGATAAAAGGTTGTTGCCTCTTCTGCACTCGGCAGTTTTAACTCCTATATATATGACAATAATGTTTCCGCACAATGGAGTTGTCGACAATAGATCTCCTCTCCAGTATTTATAGGTGTCACTGGAAGATTACTAGAAGATCTAAATAAATGCTAACTTCAATCATAATAATCACCATCGTCTTCAATAGAAACCGTCAGCATAACTTAGGCGTTTTAAAAAAGGGTAATTACCTGAATATATCCTGAATTATGGATTTTGTCTCAAATGTATCCTGAACTTTGACTTCTCCAAATTGCATCCTCAACTATCACATTTGTATCAATTGCATCCATCCGTCAAAATTCCGTCAACTATCCTGTTAACCTTGTGACGTGGTATGCACACGTGTATTAAAAAAATAATTTTTTTATTCAAAACTTATTAAAAAATTATTATTGTTTCAAAACCTATTTGATGTCCATGTGTGCTGCACACATGGACTTTATTATTAATTTTTCTCAACACTCCTCCTTGCCTCCGCCCCACGCCGCCTCCTCCTCCCTCCTTACGCCCCCGTCGTCATCGCCGCCGCCCCCCCCGACATCGGATAGATGACGATGAGATTGATCCGCAAGCGACATTAGGGAAGTAGGGAAGCCCCACTCTTTGTCGCACGTGGAAGGGTTTTATTGCCACGCCATGTAAGATGTGTCGACGACACCAAGCTTCCTGGTCGCACCAAGATGTTGATGTCGAAGGGGAGGACGGAGTAGGTCATCCAGCACACACTGTTGAGGATGCTCACCATGGATAGCGTGAAGGGCATGTACTTGACGCTCTTCGTCTGGATCATCAGCTTCATCACCGACAGCGGGGCCACATACATGCACATCCCGAAGATGATGCAGAGGATGCCGACGATGAGCGACCGCTTCTTGTAGGTGTGCGCGGTGAGTAGCACCGCGATGATGACCACGACCACGACCACGACCACGACCACGAAGAGGATCTCGAAGACCTTGAGACGGCACTCACGGGTGGAGTAGAGGATGAAGATTGTGAGGTAGAAGGTCTCTAGGGTGAGCCCTATGCCGTTGATGGTGATGACGAGGAGGCTGTCGGGGTGGACGGTGGGGAGACTGTAGAAGGTATAGAGCATGCAGTTGAGGAGGGTGGCGAGGTAGGGGACGGGGGAGTACTTCTCGATGGCCTTCTATTTTATGATTTGGATGAAGGTCGGGGCCGGGGACAGGAACAAGTCGAAGGAGATGATGTCGCCTCCCTCATGGTCGGCGTCGGCGCTGTGAACCCGATGGTGGGGGGGAAGGCAGGGAGGAGGAGGCGGCGGCGACGATGATGGCAGGGGCGGAGACACGGAGGACGAGGAGGAGGAGTGTTGAAAAAAATTAATAATAAAGTTCAGGTGTGCAACACACGTGGACAACAAATAGGTTTTGAAATAATAATAATTTTTTAATTAGTTTCGAATAAAAAATTATTTTTTCAATACACGTGTGCATGCCATGTTACAAGGTTAACAGAGTAGCTGACGGAATTTTGACGAAGAGATGCAATTGATACAAATGTGATAGTTGATGATGCAATTTAGAGAAGTCAAAATTCAGGATACGTTTGAGATAAAGCCCATAGTTCAGGATATATTCAGGTAATTACCCTTTTAAAAATAATCATTTATGTAAATAAGAAATTCCTAAGGAATAAGTGAAGAGAAATTCTTCAAAACTAAACTGATCAGGATGAAAAATAATGATGACTTAAATGTCCAGAATTAGTTTACAAAATCATCATTAAACCAGAAGTCCATCAGTCATCAAGATCGTATTAGATAGCCATCCAGAAATCCTTTAAGACTATAAGTAGTTAAGACTGCATCTTCACAGTTGAAACCTTCATCGTTCTATTCTAGTAACAACAACTTCATCATCCGGGATGAATTCTAATTGAACAAACAATATAAGTTCGAGAAATGTCTTTTTACCTAAGAATAAATGTGGAAAAATGTTTTTGCCAAATATAGCCAACATCGACAGAATCAATACTAACAATCTCCCCCTTTGGCTTATTTGGCAAAAACCCAACCTGTCATAAATAATGCTATAAAGAGAGCATAATAACAGAAGAGATTTTTCACAGATATAATAATACATTCTATCAAGATTAAATAGTTTTAAAACTTGAGCAATCACAGAGTTTAAAACTATTCAAGACTAGAAAAAAAGAACCATTATCAACACCATCATAGAGTTCATATCCAGGCATCACAGAGCAGTTATAGAACAGTACCAAAAACCACCACATAACCAATAGACAGATAACATAGACTGGTTCAGACTTTACCTCAGACTTGACCTTAACAAGACCATACTCCATTTATTCAAAAAACCAGACATATCTCCCTCTTTTTGGCCGAATAAGCCAAAGAGTCAGGATCAGTCACTTTTTCTCATAAGATTAGTAGCTGCCTGAACCCGGGCAACCATAATCTTCTCCAGAAGATCGGTAGGGAACCCCTTCATTACTGGCTATAAGATATTTGGTAATCTTTTTCGCAAGAGATATTACCTGCAGATGAAGAGTTGGCAACAACACTTGTGTTTTGAACAGTTCATCACGAATGACTCTTTCTGTCCTGGTTCCAGGAGCCGGATAGTACTCCAGTGCTTTAGATGCAAGCGCTGAAGTTATTTCAGCAGCAATTGGCATAGAGACATTCAACCTAGTGTTAGTCTTGATTGCCTCAGCCGTAGTTTTACCTTTCACTGACTCAGTTTTAGAACACGTCTTTCCTGGAATTGAGTCATGTTTCTTGTCAGTTATAAAAATGGACCCAGAAGAAATATCGATTTCTTCTTTATCCTCCCCCCTCAGAACATAATTCCTCCCCCTCAGAACATAATTCCTCCCCCTCAGAAGAGAATTCTTCTGCAGAACTAGGAAAAATAGAAAGTGATGTGAGGGTTATGGATACAATACCCCCCCCCCCTCAGAACGTTATGTTGTTTTTTCCTTTGGATTTCTTTCTCTACTTTTGACCATGAGAGGTAGATGGAGATGATCTCTTTTTAGGGGATGGTGCAAGATTTTGTGTGTCGACAATTTCAAAAGGACTTGAGAACACCATCTCTTTTGCCAACGAAGCTTCCATCTCTTTCTTTGAGCTCATTGTTTTATCCTCTTATTGCTTTGTAATGGAACTTCGGCTTAAATATATTGTAGAATGAAAAAAGATTGAGGTTGACAATTAAGATCTCAAGAAATTGAATCGTGCTGCAATGCAGAAAGGACTTTAAATGATGACATATTTTTTCACATTCTCATTAAAGTACAGCCTCCGTCGAAAACTCAAAGTGAAGTTATAGTTACAAGAGAAACGCCAGCTGAAAATTGATTATGTGAGAGAATAATCTTTTGAAAACCAAATTAATCAACAGGTAACACACTGTCCAAGGAAGATTTAGAGATTCTTCAATATCGCAATGAAAATATGTGACATGACACACGGTCCTTGGGCAGAAATAGATTAGACTGTGCTGTACTATATATTGACCTTTGAGGTGAATGCTATATCCTTATCCAGTCTTATCTTTCATAAATGAGAGCACACATGCGAACTTAAAAGAAATTTTTCACAAGATATCAATCATCATTTAGAAACCCTCTTTGAAGAAATGAAGACGTTACCCACTATTCTCAGTTGCAATGAATATTAGTTGCAACTGCCTCTTTTTAACTAGAACCTTGATATTAAATCATGGAGTTTAGCACATGAATGCACAATAGAATCTTTGAAATTTTGATAGCACTCGTGTTATCACAATAAAGAACCTTTTCTTCTTGATTAAGACCATAATCAAGTAACATACTCTTCATAGAAATTAATTGCGTACTAAAACTGCTTGCTGCCAAATATTTTGCCTCTGCTAAAGAAAGAGAAAGAGAATTTTGTTTTTTGTTTAACCAGGCCACAAGATTTGATCCGACATAAAAATAGCCGCTTGATGTACTCTTTCTATCATCAATATTTTTAGCCCAATCTGCATATGAAAATGTAGCTAGACAAGGATTACAATCAACAGAATACTAAAGATCAAAATCCAAAGTACCTTTCACATTTTTGAGATTTCTCTTAACAGCTTAAATGTGAGACTCCTTTGGTTTTGTTTGATATGTGGTATATAATTCAACATTAAAGCATAAATCAGGTCTGCTAGCTGTCAAATATAATAAGCTGCCAATCATGCTTCTATAGAGGGTGGGATCAACACTCTTCCCTTCATCATCCTTGCATAGTTTCTCATGGGTAGAGATAGGAGCTCTAATTGTCTCAAAACTGTCTAGTCCAAACTTGTGAACTAGATTCTAGCATATTTACTCTGTGAAATAAATATTCTTTTTTTAGATTGCTTGACCTGTAGACTGAGAAAATAACCCATTTCTCTAACCATGCTCATCTCAAATTCGGCTTTCATGTCATCCACAAATTGTTTAGCAAGTAATTTAGAAGTTGAACCCAAGACAATATCATCAACATAAATCTGAACAATTACCAGTTGTGACTCCCTTTTCTTGATGAATAAAGTTTGTCCTCTTTTATAACCTTTCATGTGCAGAAATTGAGTTAGTCTTTCATACCAAGCTCTAGGTGCTTGCTTGAGACCATATAAAGCTTTCTTCAACCTATACACATGGTCAGGATGAGTAGAATCTTCAAACCCTTTTGGTTGTTCAACATAGACTTCCTCATTTAGAATCTCATTCAGGAAGGTTGTCTTAACATCTATTTGAGAAAGTTTGAATTTCAAACAACAAGATAGGGCAAGAAGTAACCTGATAGACTCCAATCTTGCAATAAGTGCAAATGTTTCACCATAATCCAGACCTTCAACTTGATTATAGCCTTGAGCAACAAGTTTGGCTTTGTTTCTCTTGATGTTTTCAGCTTCATCAATCTTGTTTTTGAAAACCCACTTGGTTCCAATTATATTGATACTTTCAGGTCTTGGAACTAATGTCCAAACATCATTTCTGATAAATTGTTGCAGCTCTTCTTGCACAGTCATGATCTATAATTCATCTTTTAGAGCTTCCTTGATGTTCTCGGGTTCAATATTTGAAGTATAGCAAGTGTATCTGATCATGTCTTGATCACTCTTCTTGGACTGATTTCTAGTCTTGACTCATTTATGAACATCATCAATAACAAAGACATGAAAATATGTAAGGTTAGACTCTCTTCCCTTACGTAATTCATAAGGAGTTTTTGTAGTCTTTGGTCTGAGATATGCTCTATTTATAATGTAGCAAGCAGTATTGATAGCTTCAGCCCAAAATCTTTCAGAGATCTTGGAATTTAGCATGTCCCGAGCCATCTCTTGGATAGAACGATTTTTCCTTTCAACAACACTATTATGTTGAGGAGTCTTTGGAGCAGAGAATTCATGAAGAATACCATTATCATCACAGAATTCAGAAAAAGATACATTTTCAAACTCTCTTCCATGATCACTTCTTATTCTAATCACCTTAAGAATATGAAGTTCTTGTTCAATCTGGAGTTTTAGACATAAGGATTTGAAATTGCTGAAGGCATTGGACTTTTCCCTTAGAAACTCTGTCCAAGTGAATTGTGAGTAATCATCTATACAAACAAGGATATATTTTTTACCTCCAATGCTTTCAACTTGCATGGGACCAACCAAATCTATGTGAAGGAGTTCTAGAGGTTTTGAAGTTGCCATCAGTTGCAACTACTTATGAGACTGCCTTGTCTGCTTTCCTTCTTGGCAAGAGCCACATACCAACTCAGGTTCTCTAGTGAGTTTAGGAATTCCTCTCACTGCTCCAGCATTAACAAGCTTCTTTAGTCCTGGTAATTTACATGACCTAACTTTTTGTGCCATAAGTTTATATAAGAGGAAACAACAGAAAGACAGATAGATGAGAAAGCAATCTTATAACAGTTATCTCTAGATCTACTTCATTCAAGAATACGATCACCATTTTTATCAAGGACTTTGCAGCTATTTTTGTTGAACTTGACATCTAGATTCTGGTCACATGATTGATTGATACTCACAAGATTTTCCTTGAGACCATCCACTAGCAGAACAAATTTTAACCTGTGAATTCCTAGAATATTGAGAATTCCAACTCCTAAGATATTTCCATGTCCTCCACCTCCAAAGGTTACTGTTGCACCTACATGTTCCTGAATATTTTTCAGATTTTTCGAATTCCCTGTCATGCTGAGAACAACCATTGTCGAAATACCATGATCCAAGAAAAGAAATAGTCTTTGACATAAAAGTAACTTTATAGTTAAGTTCAACTTTTCTTACCCAAATTTGTTTGAACTTCTGTTTAGAAGAGTCTCCATGCTTCTTTTCCTTTAGCTTGTGAGCAAGCTTGAAACAACTTGCAATTATATGTCCTCTACACTTGTAGTAAAAACATATGGGCACTTTTCTTCTCTTCCAAGTAGTGAACTGTTGATGTTTTGAGAAGTCTTTAAAAAAATTCTTCACAGGCAGTTGAGACTGGAGTTTTGACTGTCCCGAACTTATGTATCCATTTCCAGTTTGGTTAGACTTGGATTTTCTTGCACTCAAAATTTCATTTAGAGTACCAGTGGAATTCATCACTTTGGCTTCTTTCTTTATCTTTTCAAGTTCAAAAATCAACTTGAATTCTATGTCAGATGTCTTAGCAATCTGACTTTTGTAGGTTTCGACTTCCTTCTCGAGTTTCTTCTTTTGTTCAATCAAAAAATTATTTTGATTTCGGAGGATCTTGTTGAAAGTTGTCACTTCAACCCATTTATCAAACATCTCCTGATAGGCTTCTTCATGACTGTCAACACATTGAATCTTGTTATCCTCATCCTCAGTGTCTGGAATACAAATGGCTCGAATGGTGTCGACTATGCAGGCAGCAAAAGCTCTATAGTTTCCTTTCTCAGATTATTCTGCCTCATCTTCTTCATCATAATCACTCTAGGTGGTTGTGAAAGACTTCTTGAGATTTCTCTGTACATTAGGACATTCAGACCTCACATGTCCATATCAACAGAAGATTGACCTCTTCTATTTTTCCCAAAAGATGAACTTGTTTTGGATCCGGTAGAACTAGACAATTGAAACTATTGTCTGAACTGCACATTCTGATTCTGCTTGTTCTTGGCTCTTAGAAATCTTCTTAAATTCTTTCTCATAAGACCATATGCTGCATCCATCTTTTCTTCTGAACAATCTTCAGACTTGTTCTTATCTTCAGTAGCATTGAAAGAAAAATTTCTCCTTTTCTCTTCGAGAGAGTACTTCTTAGACAATTCCAACTCATAAGTTTCCAATTTTCCCATCATGGTGTCAAGAGCAATAGAAGAGTGATCGTGAACTTCTTCTATAACAACATCGTTCATATCAAATTTTGTAGGCATGGATTTTAAAACTTTTCTTACCACATTTTCTTCAGAGAATGGTTCTCCAAGGTTGAAAGCATTGTTCATCAAGTCTTTGATATGCCCATGAAAGCCTTGGATGCTTTCATCTTTGCCCATCTTCAGATTCTCAAATATTGTATTGAGAATTTCAACTTTTGACTTACAAAGAGTCAAGGATCCTTCATGATTTGTTTCTAGAATCTCCCATGCTTGTTTTGCAAGAGTGCAAGCAGAGATGAGTTTGAACAGAGAGGGATCCACACCACTGAAAATGGCATTAAGGGCTTTATTATCATAGTTGGTAGCAACAACTTCTGCTTTCGTATATAGGTTCTTTGGCTTCTTCTCAGTTCCAAGTGAAGGAGGAGTATAGCCATTTTCTATAGTATCCCAACAACGATCATATATGGACTTGATGAATGCTCTCATCCGAACCTTCCAATAAGCATAGTTTGCTCCAATAAGAAGTGGAGGAACATTGATAGAACTTCCCATTGGCATTCCTTCCATCTGTAGCCTGAAAGATAAGAGACACTCCAAGGATCTTGTGCAGGTAAAGGTTAGCACAACCGCTCTGATACCAAATGATAATATATATAGGTCTCTTAGGGAACTTCTTTAAAGGACAGTTGCTTAGGAAGTTGTAACTGTTGTAATACTAGACTATTGTAGCAAAGTAAGAACAAAAAAAAGGCAATGCAAACACAAGAAATTTGTTTACGCAGTTCAGTGACAAAACAATCACCTAATCTGCGGGGCACTCACCGGACAGATGCCCAATTCACGAATGTTGAAGTTTTCTATGTTGATTCAGTTTCATTCCTTGTCATTTTCACCCAAATCCTGAATAATTTCAAGCCTACATACTTGTGGTGCGTGTTTTTCTGATTGAAATCTCTGCTAGTTGGCTGCTAGTCCGATCAGGGAACTCTTTTGATAAAGATGTTGCACGCCAAGTCTGAATCCATTGTTGTTGTGAAGGTATACTTAACTAAAATAATTGCTATATTTTCCCATTTTCGCTAATTTAGTATTTCTCGTGCAATTTCAGCTAATTTCATAGAGAAAAATAGAATAATTTAGTTTACACTTACATTTGAATTCAGTATGCAGTAAAGCAATCTCAATTATTGTGACTACTTTTTAAAATTGGGTTACTTGTGAAAGGTCATGCATCATGCATCATTTTTAGTTGGTACGTGGCGACTCTTCGTGCCACTTGGAGGTGAATCAAATCGGCATTTTTGTCGTGTTTAACATATGTCCTCTCGGTTTCTTCGCTCGTTATGTCAGTTTTGATAATGAAGATCTTCTCATCCTACGTGGTGGCTGCTGATTGGCCCTTGTCCCCTCAGTTTTGGGGAAGCCATCATGGTGAAAAAGGCATTCATTCATGCCATGGAGGGAGTTTCTACAGAGCCGTTGATCGCTGAGCTGGTCGGTGAAGATTTAATTTCGTCTTCACTGTGGGTTGTTCGATTGGGAAGTTGAGCCTATAAAATGACTTTTCCCTTCTTTGCTTGTGTGTTTTCCTTGCGTTCTTTGGCCTTGGTCTCTAGCAGGCTCTATCGGTGCTTTCCTCTACTAGTTCCTTTCTTCGTGCATTTGCTGGTTCTCACCGGTAAGTTTTTCTAGCTTCAGTGTCATTGTTGGCCTTAGTTTTTATCAATCCTTTTGCGAATAGTTTGGTCTTTCTTGTCTTTCAAGCGAGATGTCCTCACCTCTAGACGTACCAGGCATGCGCGCCCGCTTGGTAGAAATGCGAGAGAAAAGTGTAGAAGGTAGGGGAAGTGCCCATTGGTAGATGAGTTGATGAGGCCTATGAGGGCTTCACAATCTCGAAAGTCGAGGGGTTTATGGGGTGAGGGCAGAGGCGGCCGACTCATCAGCTTCTTTAAACTCTCCAATCTTCCTTGGCTTGCTGGCGAGGCATTAGAAAAGGGCTAGACATTCAAAGGAGAATCTTCTTGCCGAAGCAACCGTCTGTCCTCGGGAGCTTAAAGACTTCAGGCTTAAGATGATTTAGAGGAAAGAGATTTGGTGGCGAAGGTCGTCGAAGTCACCCGTTTGAGTGTGGTTGTTTCTACGTCCACCGCTCGAATAGCAGAGATAGAAGGCAAGGATAGGGTGGAGGTGGAGATGGTCCGCTTAGACCTCTCTGTGGTGGTGGCAGAAAAATCTTGTCTGAAGGCCGAGACTGAGGAGTCTAGGGCCAAGTCTAGGGAGACCCTCGAGGAAGAGGTGAAATGCTTCCAAGATTGCGCTCTTGCCATGTATATGGAACTCTTTGAGAGGGCGATAGAGCAGGCTAAGCTTCTGGCTCCTGACGTTGACCTTTCGAGGATGGACCTCCTTAAGGAAGACAAGGATAGGATTCTAGTAAACCATGAGGCCGAGGAACAATTTTCTTGGTCACTTGGAGGAGACCCTTCGGCTGTGACTCTAGGCCGATGCTCATTTTCTCCGTGAGGGCTTCCTGCTCCGGAGAAGGATGTCCCTGTTGAGTGCACCAAGATGGGTGCAGTTTCTTTTCAGCAGTTTCTTTAAACTTTTCACTTGTTGGCTCTGGGAATTCTTTGGGGTTGGTTATCCCCCCCTCCCTTTTTGGTTGATAATTGCTCCTGTATGAGCTTATTTTGTTTGATAACCCATCCATGACAATTGTTGCTCATTTGTGAGCTTATTTTGTTTTGCTTTGTGCTTATAATTCTCTTTTGCTTGATTCTTCATGAGGGGAATGTCCCTATCTGATTTTATAGGATCTTTCTTTAAGGTTGAACCATCTAAAATCTGGCTTGAGATTGAACCCTTTGAATTCTAGTTCGAGGTTGAACCTTTCTGAAATCTGGTTCGAGGTTGGACCTTTCTGAAATCTGGTTTGAGGTTGAACCTTTAGATTCAAGGGTCCGAACTGAGCATTGCGTAGGTAAAATTATGCGTGACTAATGGCGTGGTAGTTAGAAACCGTACTCGGGAGTTCAGGTCGAGCTTGCCAACCGCGCGTGAGGGGTTGAATAAGGGCTCTAAGGCCGGAACTAGTGTCGTGGTAGCCAAGAACCGCACTCGGGGATTTAGGTCAAACTTGCCGAGTAGCGTAAGGCATAACCGCGCACGATGAGTTCAATAAGGGCTCTAAGGCTGGAAGTAGTGGCGTGGTAGCCAATAACTGCACTCGAGGGTTCAACACGAGGTCGCCGAGGAGTGTTAGGTGGAACCATGTGCGAGGAGTTTTTGTAAGGGCTTTGAGGCCGGAAGTAGTGGCGTGATAGCCAAGGAGTGCACTCGGGGGTTTGGCTCGAGCTCGTCAAGGAGTTTAAGTAAGGGCTCTGAGGTTGGAAGTAGTGGCGTGATAGCCAAGAACTGCAATTGGAGGTTCGGCCCGAACTCGTCGAGGAGCATAAGGCGGAACCGTGTGCGAGGAGTCATGTTGCTCATTTTTAGAGCTCATCAAGCTAAACTGGAGGCCGCATTTAGGGCTGAGGAGCAGACTCAGTGAAAACCGAGCTCGTGAGAAGCGCGGTTGGGGTCATTGAGGGAGTAAGGAGCCTAGAATAGACGCTAAGGACGACGAAATAAAGAAATTGTGCATACAGAAGGAGTGTTTTGGTTCCGCATATCTCGTCCCGAGCTAGCTTTGGAGACTTCGACCAATTGTTTGCCTTTGATTTTGGGAAGTGCTTGTGGGCTGATCAGCTCATTCCTCGGTTCCGCCACCTTTGGCTTGAGCCTTTCATTGTAGCACCATCGGGCCTCTTCCTGGTGGGGATGAGAAATATATCGCCAGGTGGGGAGTGGATACGGCAGCCCCCGGAGTATTCACGGACGGTCGACCTAGGATCATGTAAGGGTTGGAGATATTGATGACAAGATAATGTACATCAAATGTTTTCATTTTGGCTAAGAGTTGAACGTCGTCCTCAACCATATGGCTCCACGGACGTCAACTCTCTCGGCTGAGAAGCCTACTAGGTCCTTTTTGCATGGTGTGAGAGAGGCTTCCATTAATTGCATTTTCTCAAATGTAGAGTAGAAAAGGATGTCAGCCGAGCTCCCTTGGTCATCAAGAACCTTTTTAACGATGAAATCTGCAATCACAAAAATTACGACCGGGTCGTGTAGGTTCTGAACAGCTCCTTGAAAGTCGAATTCATAGAACAATATTAATTATCGGGGTATTGGGGGTAGGTCGGCGCAAGCGAGTAACGTTGTCGACTGCCATGATTGTCCGAATAGACCTCTTCCTGGCCGAGCTCGATTCTCCACCTCCTGCAAATCCACCGACGATGTAGTTGATGACCCCTCGGGGCTCGTTTGCTAAGCTGCACTCCCTTTGGGACCTCGGGGGTGTTCGACTTCGTTGTCGAGGGTCACGACTCCTGTTCTGGCCTCTTTCTTTCAGTGATAAAGATATTTATCAAGGTGTCCTACTTAGACTAAATCTTCGAGCTAGCCTCCAAGCATTACACACTCCTCAGTAGTGTGTCTATATGTGTCATGGTATGCACACTTTTTGCTCATGCCACCGTTGGGCGACAACTTTTGTTTCTATGCGTTGGCGGGGTAGTTCATGAGCTTCAGGTGGTAGATGTCTCAGAGGATTATTTCCTTCTTGGTGTTGAGGGGGGTGTGTCTTTCGAAACGGGTATTCGGGAGAGGTGGTGACCTCGGTCTCCCACTGTTATGTCACGCCCTAACTCAGGGTCACGTGACCGGCCGGGGTATACGTGCCTATACCCCGCAGCCTAAACCATGCACATACCAACTGAACAATAAAATATAACGGAAAAGAAATAACGAGTTTTATTTCAAATGGAAAACCAAACCAGAAATCATTATATGTAATTTTAGCAAAATCATAAGGTGTGGAAAAAACAAAATAAGTTCAACTGTTCAATTATAATGAAATCTGAAATAAAGACATAAATATCCCCAAAGGGACTACAACTCCAAAACACTGAAACATAAGTGCATGACTAACTACCAAAACTCGACTACGACCCCTAACTAGGACTTCTATGAGATCAATTTAACTCCTTTGCCCTCTAGCCGTGCCAAGTGCTCCAGCCCACCTCACCGGTCAGGCTCTACAAAACAAAACAGCGACAACGGGTGAGTTCAAAAGAACTCAGTGAGAGGTTCTACCAACCCCCACAAAAAAACAATCATAAATAGGATGCATAAAGCAAATCTCCCGAAGGCAGCCTACACCCAAATGGTGAAGATCAATAGGCCTAAGCCTACCATGCCCTAAGGTAACAACACATACTAGGATTATCGGAAAGGCCCTCCGAACTTATCCTAGTATAGAGAAACTCAGGAGCAATCGGGAAGGCCCTCCGAACTTGCTCCATGAGACGCGAAGGGACAATTGGGATTCACGGATCTGAACTTGCCCCTTTAAGATATCACAGGGGTAATTGCGTAGGCCATTCGAACTTACCCCTTTAGGATATCACAGAAATAATCAGGTAAGCCCTCCAAACTTATTCCTTAAAACCACCTCGGGGATAATCGAGTAGGCCCTCCGAACTTATCCCACGAGGCCAAACCAGAACAATCGGGATTTGCTCAACCGAACTTGTTCCACAGATTGGGAATTAGCCATCCAATCTCCCAGGCCTAGCCCGCAATCCAAGTATCTGACTCCTCAACGAGCCTCTCTGCCATTCATAAAGATATGGCGCAACATGACCTAAGTCAAGTCTCTCCTACGGTGTCTTAGAGGTGTCCTTATTGGAAAGCGTCTCAACACGCCAATACCCGACCCCAACTCCTAGACCCATAGTGTCATAACCCGTGTGATTTTATTTCATGCATAAACTTACTTGTTGGTTCATAACAGATTATGCTGACCATTTTGCCCAATTTTAATTATGCAATTAAAATTTAGATCAACAAGATTAGGGTTTTGTTTAGCTTACTGTTATGCCCGAAACTGATGTATCTAACCCGAATCTGGTCTCCAGAGTATATCCTATGTTTTCAAACTATATTTTCTGGTCGAAACGATAGGTTACACTACTATGTTCAGAGAAATACACACATCACAACAAGCATTTTTAAAATAGCATAGATTCATAATCTCAGTATGAAATTCCAGCAACTTTAAATTTTCAGCATGGCATGAAAATAAATCCAAAATTTATATAAATTAGATCCTAAATTACCATCAAAACAGAATACTAATCTTGAGATAAAACTCTCCAATTTCATACTTATTAACCAAGGCTAACAAGCATCAACAACTTCTTAAATAAGAAGTAAGCATCATGATCAAGAACCCATCTTTCAAGAACCTTCATGGCATCAATATCAAGATCTAAATTTTGTAAAATATGAATTCTATCCAAAAATCACAGATTTACTACAAGTCATGCTTTGACAGATAGAAACTCAAATTGATAGGCAATTTAAATCATGGATCACAAGAACACCAAAAACCCCTCACTTAGGTATTTCACTACTGGAAACATGGGCATCAGTAATGGTTGAAGCCGTTGCTGAAAACCATCAGCAATGGCTAGCAACGGCCCCACCCGTTGCAACGGAGCCGTGGCAGAAAAACGCGTTGCTGATAACTTAGCAATGACTCAGCAACGGCCGCTCGGGCCGTTGCTAAAAATATTATCAGCAACGGTTTTGCCACGGACACGGAGCCGTTGCTGATAACTTTATTAGCAACGGCTAGTGAGCCCATAGCAACGTCGTTAGTAAAAGACCATTGCTAAGCCATTGCTGTAGGTATTCAACAACGGCTTTCCCACGGACGGCCGTGAGAAAGCCGTTGCTGATGATGTGAACCTGCAAACGAAAAAAAAAAAATTTCTAAATTTCCATTGATACATTGATACATTATCTGATACATAACTCACACACCCATACACACATTCATTCACACATCACAAATACACCAAGATATACATCAAAACAATTATAGTTATATTTATAATTATCCACAATAGTATAAAAACTATTCAAATGCAAAATTGAAATATCAATATCCAAACAAAATAAATTAAACAAGTATAGTATCTCAGTAACAAAGTCAATATAAAAAAAATCTCACGATCACGATGAAAGATGGTCTGGATCATATGGCGGAGTCTGGATTGCTTGAGTGTACACCGGCGTGGATTGACTCGAGGATGATGGATGAGATGATGCCGAAGAGATGCCTGCTTCGGGATGACCTGACATGTTGCGTAGCATAGCTTGTATATCCGCCATCATCTGACTCTGGCGCTCCATCATCTCAGTCTAACGCGCGATCGTCTCCTCTAGTGTCCTTATCCTAGTACTATGATCATAACTGGATCTGGAGGTGGACGGCCGCTCACCAGCGACCGGAGGGGTCGGTGCCCCAAGTGGCCCTAGCACGGCTCGCGCATGACCACTATCTGCAAAGCCATATACGTGGCCATGCTCCCAGGCACCTGCGGCCTCGACCCACGCTACTGCGTCAAAGTCCTCGGGGGTGCCCCCGCACTACACCACCGTTTGGCTGTAGGTCCTACTCGAGTTTGATTTTTTATTTAATATTTGTCATAAAACTTAAATTATAAATATGTAATGAATAATTTAAACAAATATATAGTTACCATAACGTATGCAGCGCGGTTCTCGATGTACTCCCCCGTCCCATGTACTCGACGGTGAGTCCGCTCAAACACCGCCATCGGGGAGGGTCGCTAGACAGTCCCGTCATCCGACACCGTCATCTACATTTACAAAACAAATACATTAATTAGTACACATAGTAACAAATAATATATATAATTAAAATGTATACTTACCATATGGTTTGCGTGCACTAGAAATGAAATAGAGCCACCGGTGTGATGCGCTGCTCCCCCCACCATGCGATTTCTTGCCGTATTCCTAGAAACCTTCTGTCATCGATCTGTCGACCATATTCCCACGAGCTAGTCCCATATATCCAGAGTGATCCAATCGGGGCTGTATCCCCGAGTCTTCGCGATGTTAGTAGTCCCAGCTCGTACCATCCCCTCGGACCAGGCCTACCCCAGCTGCCCATTGTACCTCGCCCGAGAAATAGCCTCCCAGGCAGCGTAAATGAAGGAGCTCTGGTCCTCAGCCCATGTATAGCGAGCCTGCAGAATAATAATATCATTACCAATATTAATCATCATGCATGTAATAAAAAATAATAATACGTGCCTCAAACTCGCTCCATAACATGTCGACGTGCTCACTAGGCACATGAGACCACGTAGGCCATGCCCCGTGCATGTATCATCGAATGGTAGAAGAAATGCTCCTCGGCACTTCTTCTTGCTCGAACCTGCACAACAAAAATAAAATTTAATATTATATTATGATATAATGAATTTGTATAATTGTCGTAATTCATGATATATTACCGCTCCCCAATCACGCTAATAAATCTACGTGACTCTGTGGCTGGTGGAGGCTGCCACCTGTTCGGCCCGCATGGCCGCCTGCGTCTGGATGTACTAGCCTCAGCACTATCATCGGTAGGAGGATCAACAACAAGAGGATCAACAGCACGAGTAAGTGCTGCAGTCTCACCGATTGGAGACTCTGAAGCCCTCCTGTGACGATAACCACGATCAGACATATCTGCAGTCGAATAGACATATAATCAGATTATTGTATAAATAGTAGAGATGTATTTAAAAAAATATATACTTTACAATTATTCCTCATCATCTGAGTAATAGTCTTCGAATTCTTCATCTTCTTCCTCTTCTTTCTCTTCTTCCTCTTCTTCATCTTCTTCATCTCCAGCTTCATCAATTTCATGATCGTCATCATCAGCATATTCAACTTCTAATTGAATTGACGTTATGTCTGCATCCTCGAGTATTGGAATAATACGATCTACAGCAGGAGGATCATCTTCTTGATAGAAACCATTTTTCATATCAAGTATCAGCTTATTTTCTCCTGCTATCAGATCAATTTTTTCTCTACCTTTAGTCTTACAGACTACACGCCAATCTGCTCTATCTTTATTTCGAGCTGGATACTTCGCGTAATATACTTGTTCGGCTTGTGATGCCAATATAAAAGGCTCATTTGCTGCCAATTTAGATTTGTAATTAACCTCAATAAGTTTGTATTTTGGATGAACTTTCATGCCCCGTTCTGTTGTATCGAACCAATGACATCTAAATAGGATCACTGATTTCAAGCCGAAATAGTGCAAATCTATCACTTCTTCCACTAGTCCATAAAAATCCCTATCACATTCAACATAGGTTGTCCCTTTCACGCAGACCCCGACATTCATCGTCTTCTTTGTAAAGGCATATTCCACCGTGTGAAATTTGTACCCTTTAACAAAATATCCGCTATAGCACGACACTAGTCGCGACGGTCCACTAACAAACTCAAATATTCTTTCATCTATTTCAGCTCTGTGATCTTTGTTGTAAGTCTGAATCCAAGTAGGGAAATCATGATTCCGTAATCTCTCCAATTCTTGATCGTTGTGAATAGAGTATTTTTGCACCATCTCAATGTCAAATATTTCAATAAATTGTTCAATCTTTGACAATTGAGTAATACATACAAGTGTGCCAAATGATACTCTTCATCGCTTAAGTGTCGAGATGGACGAGAACCAAAAGCACGACCAGAGTGACAAAATATATTTAAACGTCCATCTGAATGTCGAACGCCCCCGTCGTCGTTACGTGGAAGATAATCAAATCTTGTATGTACTGTCGATTCAAAGTAAAATGAGCAGAATGTTGAAATTTCTTGGATGATATACGATTCAAATATTGATCATTCAACAGCTGCTGTGTTCTTTACTTTTTTCTTTAGACGATTCATGTATCTTTCAAATAAGTACATCCACCGATATTGAACGGGGCTACCAACTCGTGCCTTGTATGCCAAGTGTATCGGTAGATGCTCCATCGAGTCAAAAAATGCAGGAGGGAAAAACTGCTCCAGCTTGCATATGATTTCAACAATATTACCTTCAAGTGTTGACATATCTTCGACTCGAAGGACATTTGCACAGATGTTTCTAAAAAACATACTTAATTCAGTCAACGGACCCCAAATATTATCAGGTAGAAGATCTCGAAAGGCGATCGGAAGCAATCTCTGCATGAATACATGACAATCATGGCACTTCATCCCTGATATTTTGCAATAATCGACGTTCACACATCGAGATAAGTTTGAAGCATATCCATCGAGTAATCCGAGTTCTTTTACCCATTGACAAACATCTTTGATCTGTTGTTTATTTAACACATACGGGGCATTCGGTGTCAGATATCGTCCGTTGACCTCTTGTAACTCCAACTCTGGTCTTTTACAAAGTATTTTCATATCATGTCGGGTGTCGACATTATCTTTAGTTTTTCCGAAAACATCCATCAAAGTGTTGAAAATATTATCAAATACATTTTTTTCAATGTGCATGACATCTAAATTATGTCAAATCAGTAATGAACTCTAATAGGGCAATTCCCAAAAGATACTTTTTTTCGCCTAGTTATGTGTTTGACCAAAGCCTGACACTCTTTCGTTTCGACCAAATACTATCTCTAGAAGTGCTGAAACACGTGCTAACATTTGTTCACCAGACAACATCAGTGGTGGCCCATCTCTTTCGACTTTGCCCTTAGTAAATTTATTACGATTCCTTCGATACTGATGGTTAGCCGATAGGAATCGACGATGACAATCAAAGAATGAGATTTTTCGTCCGTTCTGAAGACTGATTGATTTAGAGTGTTTCATACAATACGGACAAGAGAGTCAGCCGTGAGTGCTCCAACCAGACAACATGTCGTACGCCGGGAAATCATTGATTGTCCACAAGACTGCGGCCTTTAAATTAAAGTTTTGCTTCCGATGACAATCATAAGTGACAGCTCCCTCAGTCCACAATGTTTTCAATTCATCTATCAAGGGTCTGAGAAACATGTCATTTTCTTTTCGCGGACCCTTAGGACCCGGAATAATCATCGAAAGATAAATAAATTCATCTTTCATACACATTGACGGTGGCAAATTACAAACTGTCAACAGGACTGGCCAAACTGAATAAAGAGTTGCAGAATGTCCAAATGAATTAAAAGCATTTGTGCACAATCCCAATCTTATATTTCTAGTATCCCTTGCAAATGAAGAATAACATGTATCCAAATGTTTCCATGCTTCACTGTCGGATAGATCAGTCATTACTGTATCATCACGACTTCTTGTATGCCAACTCATGTAAGGGGCCGTCTTTTCCGATATGAATAATCTTTGAAGCCTCAGTGTCAGTGAAAATACCGAAGCACCTTAAACGGGATATTTTATTGTCGGATCGATTTTTTCGCCTTGTAACGAGGATATTGACATACAGGGCATTTATCCAACTGCACATTTTCTTTATAATATAAAATGCAATTATTTTGGCATGCGTGTATTTTTTCGTACCCAAGCCCCAGTTTTCTCATCAGCTTTTTAGTTTTATAAAAAGTTGGCTCAAACTTGTTATCAGTAGGTAGCATTCCATTAATCAATCCTGCAATCCGATCATACGCAACCCCGCTGATATTACAATCGGCCTTGATGTTTAGGAGCTGTGTCATTGCTGAAAACCTAGTGTATTTACGACAATTCTCATACAAAGGTTCATCGACAGCTTTCAACATCTCGTAAAATTCTACAACTTCTTTATTCGACAATTCAATCTCTACCGTAGTTTGTACTTCTGTGATATCAATCGCTGTAGTATCTGGTGGGACTGATGTCTGAGTAATTGGCCAATCAACATTATCATTCAGGTGGAATTGACCCCCAAGATATCAAGTATCATAGTTCCTATAGGGATTAGATTGACTGGATGAAGAAGCACCAGTATCCGAACACAGTGTTCGGATACTGGACAAGCTCCAGCGGCGGCCATCGGCCGTCCACCGCCGATGGCCGCCCGTCGCCGACCGAAACCCTATAAATAGGGTTTTGGTCGAATTTCTTTAGGGATCAACAACAAGAGATGGTCGGGCGGCGAGCAATACCTGAAATCGGTGATCGAGGACGAACTACAGCGGCAGCTCGGCGGCGTCAGCGTCGGCAGCGGCGGCGAGATGCGGGAGGAGGGTAGCGGCAGTAGCGGGAGGAAGAAGGGGGGGCGGGCGCGATATGTGACCTATATAAACTTATCAGTAATGGCTCACTTAGCCGTTAGAAAGCCGTTGCTGATACCTTATCATCAGCAACGGCTCACTTATCCGTTAGAAAACCGTTGCTGATAATTAACATCATCCGCAATGGCTCGCATATCCGTTAGAAAGTCGTTGCAGATACAACATATCTACAACGGCGTGAGCGGCCGTTAGAATGCCGTTGCAAATAGCAACGGCTTGAATAGCCGTTGCTGAAGACCCAATTTCTAGTAGTGAATTTTACCGAACACCTTGAGGGCACCGTCGTCTCCACCTTGGCCGAGCACCCCTAGGGTTATTCTAGGGCTGCCGAATCACATAGGGAAGGATTTAGGGCCTCCTCAAACACGGCAAACAAAAGAACGACGATAAATTCAGGAGATCAACGGAAAACAAACAAGAACGTACTAGCCTTCAAGAACAGCTTCAAAAACTTGAAGAAATCCCGAAAGAAGGAGGGTGAAACCACTCACCTTGATCAAGGAGGAAAGAGTACGAGAAACTATAAATCGACGGTCTCAAAGGGGGTAGCTCGTCACAACAAGGAGCGGCGACTCCTCTTCAAGAAAGGCGGCGGCTCCAAGGTTCAAGGGAGCGCCGACTACACCCAAGGCGTCGGCTTGGCTCAAACGAGAGGGGAAGAGAGAGAAAGGAAAAGAGGGGAGGGAGAGAGGCTTGGGGGCAGCGGCTCCAAGGAATAGGAAGAGGGGAGAGAGGTGGCTCGGGTTGGCTGGGCGGCTCCTCTCTCTAGGGAGTCGCAAGCCCTAGGGTGGAGATTTTATAATCCCTTCCCCTCCTCTTCAACCCTAACCTTCATTTACCTGCATCCGCCTCAACCCGGATCCAAACCCACTAACCTCTCAATCCGCTAACCCAACTAAGCTTAATTAATCCTATTCTAGTCCCATGACAAATTACAAGCAACAACAACATGCACATCCACACATCACATAATTAAACAATCATGCATTAAACTTAAATAAATTCATCCAATCAAGGAAAGAAACTACAAAATCAAATTCCTACTCACCCGAGCTAGCAAGCTCGCACCAGATCATGAGTCGACTCGGCTCGATCTCGAACTAGTCCACTAGGCTGGCAAACACACACAATAAATGGAAATTAGAATTAATATCTAGGATATTACACGTTACCCCACTCGTGCTGGCTGCGGTCATTAGTTCTTTTGTCTTCCTTTTTGGACCTCTTGTCTTCGACAATGGCTTTAAGGTTCTTCCAGTCGATCTTCTTTGCTTCTCGGAGTTCTTCCATTTTTATGAATCCTGCCATTTGTTCCTAGAATTTGGCCATGTCTTTAGGCTCCGTCAAGATGACCTGGTCGGTGAAAGGTCCAGGTTTTAGCCCATGTTGGATGTAGAAGAGCTCGATCTATGGTTCGAGGTTGAGAATTTCGATCGCTATGGCCTGTAACCTGTTCAAGTACTCTCTTAAGGGCTCATGCTGCCCTTGCATAACATAATGGAGGGAAGCTCTTGTCTTGTGATACGCCCGCGACGTGGTGAAATAGTTGAGGAGGACGCGAGAAAGGTTGTCAAAAGTGTGAATCGATCCTAGCAGGATGGATGCGAACCAAAACAAGGCGGTCTTCCCCATGAATGTTAGGAAGGCTCTACAAAGTGTAGAATCAGTTGCCCCATGATAGAGCATCATGGTCCGGAACTCCATCAGGTGTAGTGTGGGGTCACCTGTACCATTGTAGGGTGTCAAGGTGGTAGGTAGCTCAATTCTAGACGGGAGGCGGGTTGCAATGATATGCTTGGCGAAGGGTCCTGCGTCAATATGGGAAGCAGCCCCAATTTCTTGAGCTTTTGGATCTTCACCCTTTTCCGGCCGGGGGGTGCTAGAGAGCTCATCTTGAAGGACAGAGACTGGCCTTCTTCTTTTTGAGTGGTTGCTCTCCCAATGCTCCGAGCGGCAACTCTCGCGGTTAGCCAGGGGCTATCCTGAATACCGTGTCGGTATCTCAACTTGGGCTGCTAGTTGCTGGTTTTGTGCTTCCAACTCGTTTACCCGCTGCCAGGGTTCTTGAGGGGGAAGGTGGGCTAGTACCAGAGCATCGCTCCCCGCTATTTCAGTGCCGCCAGACTGTGGTTGATTGTTGCCGTCGGTTCATTGCCATTGGCGTGCGTTGGGGGTCGCTTGGCTCTAGGTTCCAACCATTATGGGGGAGGTAACCTTTACTCAGCCTCACGGTGGGCGCCAAATGTTCCTGCATGAGAGTTGGGGGCCTTCCGGTCCGGGTCGGTGTCTCTCCTTGTTTGGTTTGATGCCGGCAGGGGGGCCCTGCAAAAGACACTATGACGCTCAAGTCAGTGGGACTCCAAGGTGGAGGTATTGCCAATATGAAATTAGAGTTACCTGAGGCGTGTTGTGTCTGTATTTATTACAGGTGGAGGTGATAAAGCTGCTCAGTAATCTCATTAGGATTGTTTCCCAAAATGGGTCAAGGCCAATCCCGGAGATGGCGGGTTTGTGATGGAATATCCCTCGTGATAAGGAAGTACGTTGATGTCCATGGTATTTTCCATTTGCACATGTTTATCAAGTTTCAACTTAAAATGAAGCCCCTAAGATGAGATTCGACCTAGAGCACATTTCATTCAAACAAGGTATCATGAAATTGTCTAAGTATCAAAATTTTATCTACTCTTGAGATTTCAATCATTTATCATGCATAACCAATCATGAGCATAGAGAAATCATTCTACCAAGAATATTGAGGTGTTATGTAAGGATTTTGCCAAAATGAAACTTATACATCATTTATTGAGAAATTCCAAAATTTTCACTTTCTTTCCCAATTTCTTCCTACTAGCCTTCCATTAGAATTCCAATAACTTGCAACAATAATCATTAGTAGCATAATTAAAATGCGACTACTAGCAAGTTATCAAACTAAGTAGCAAAGAGAAGAATCAAGTATCATTATCAATGTCTACTTTGCTAAATAGCTTGAAATTCATTTTTAAAGAATTTAAATGATATCAAAATGAATTTTTAGAGATCACAAATGTAATATTAATGAAAAATTGTTTTCCAACCCTTTCTATTGGTTGAAAATTGAAAGACCACAATGAGCCTACGATTTAAAACTGCAAGGTCGCATTAGCCCGTTATAGGCTACATAGGTCTCAAGAGACCGGAAATCAAAAATTAAAAAACATTTTTGAAACTTATCAAGAGAGAAAAATCTACTAATATTAAGGATATATATATATATATCAAAACTCCAACTATATTTTAAGCAAGTGGGCATAGGAGATGATACCAAAGTCTTTGATGCCAATTTCCATACCTATGGCATCATGATAGCTTGAAGTTACAACCTCTTGGAGATTTATCATTTGGATCCAAGGTCAGCTTCAATATTCCATTTCTCTTTACCGTTGTGTCGTAGCTCCCCCTAGAAAAGAAGATGAGACTTTTGGTACCCAAATGCCTTAGGTCCTTGGGGGTTAAAGGGCTTAGGAACCCAAAGTGTCTTTGCCACACTTGGATTCATCTTAAAAGCGCAATCATAAATGACATGCCCGTAAACACCACAACAAAATCAATGTCCATTAAATCTCTTCTTTTCATTATTCTTATGGACATGAGGTCTAATATTAGAATGCTTGGCATGAGAAACATGATGAGAGACATTTAGTTTTATAGAATTAAGAGAAGAAGTATTGACTTTTCTACTCAAAATCAACATCTCATTTTTCAAATCATTCATAGATTTATGCAAAATACCATTTTTAATTTTTAATTTTTAATTTTTCATTCTCAATTTTGAAATCACTTTTCAATTCATTATTTCTAAGTTTCATTTTTTATTTCAAATTCTCATTTTCAAGTTTCAAGGCTCTAAGCTCAATTTCTAAATTATCATGGCATGAATCCAAAGAGCAAGATTTCAATTTTTCATTTCGACTCTTCAACTCATGCAAATGACTAACAAGCTTTACGTTTTCTTTCTTGATTTTTCTATTTTCCTTATTTGATTTCATGAGCATGGCATACATTTTCTTTGATTCTTCTAATAGCTCATCATAAGTCATACCTAAAGAATTAGAGCTACTATCATCATTATCAAGATTTTTATCATGACTAGAAGTAGAATATTTTACCTCATTATTAGCATCCATGAGGCACGCTTTTGAAATGACTTCATAATCATTGCAAGAGGGTGCTTCACTTGAATAAGATGATGATGTTAAAGCGTTTGATCTCTTCTTTGCCTTGTTCTTCATGGAAGGATAATTTTTATTCACTTGCCCCTTTTCCTTGCATGCATGACACACTACCTTCCTTTTTTGACTCTTGGAGCTACTCCTTTGACTAGAAGAGCTATGGGCATCAAAATCAAGATTAGGGGTAGGTGAATGACCATTGTCATCACTACCTTCATTAGAATTGCCAATCTCTTCGGTCTTGGCATAATCATATAGCATGTTTAAAGAACAAAATATGCAATTTGTAGCTTTAGAATTTAATTCAAACATATCAATTTGTTCTTCGGTCCATGCATTCATGTTTTCCTTAGGTTCAATATATTAAATCTTTACCATGTTAAAAACACCTAAACCTTGAGTCTTTAGGAATGTGTATATTTTACTCTTCCAAAGACCAAAGATAGACTCATCAAACCTAGGAGGTATAGATGCTACCAACTCTAATGCCATTTTCCGGATCGAGGCGAGATGTAGATGAGATGGTGAAATCTCAATCTACGATCCGCTCTAATACCAAATATTGGTGAAATGGCCTAAACTAGAAGGGGGGTGAATAGTATGTTATCTAGACTTTTTGCCTAATTTTGATTTTAAATATTTCTTACAAAACTTAGGCAAGTTATTAATTTAACAACTAAATGCGGAAGCGATTAATAAATCAATTAACGAAATAAGATTATGCAAAGCTAACACAATGATTTATAGTGGTTCGGCCCCAATGCCTACTCCACTACCTAAGCATCTCACTTAGGATTTCCAAACTAGTTTTACTAGATTATCTTGTTTCCTTTACAACGAGTACGATTTCACCGGAGAGTCTCCGCTCTCACACTGAAGGCACTTCCACACCCGAAAGTCTCCGCCTTTCTATCGAGAGCACTCTCCCATCTCAAACCTAAGGACAATAAGAACTAATCCTTGCAAAACTACGTTTACACTGGTGGATTTAAACCTTAACACCAAGGCTACCACCCAATTTCAAGACCTAACAACCTAGGTCTTCACAACCTCAAATATAATGAAATAAACAAGAAAAATACACAACTTAATGGAGCAATAAATCAAAAAACAAATACTTAGTTCCAAAAGAAACTCCCTAGTTCTCTTGATGCCTTGAGAAGATGAATCCTCAAGGTTCAAAGGCAAGATCAAGGATATATCATGGAAACTAGGGTTTGCAAAGAGGTGGCTCAAAAAAAGCTTTAGAAATGATCAAAGATGGCTCAATGGAGTTGTGGATCATCAAGGAAGGCTTCTCATGGCTGGTATTTATAAGCCATGAGGAGAGGAGGCCTTAATAGCCATCCAAACGGGCAAAAATTTGTCCGTTGGCGTCGCCCGATCGGTGGTTGGTCGAAGGTCGGTCGGCCACTTGAGCGACCGGCCATCGACCGGAGCACATTGTCCAAAATGGGTAGTGGTCAGTCGATGGCCGGCTAATGGCTGATCGACCGCCCATGACCGCCCATCGGTCGACACCTAAAAATCAAGGCAGTTTGTCGATTTTTCTCGCAATGTTGTTCGTTTTTGGGTTTCGTCTTCACTATGTCTTCTTATATAACATTTCTTAACTTAAAAACATAAATTTTATACAAGGATTAGCCCCCATTTGGATTCAATTTATCAAAAAACTCTTCAATACCACATCAGCCATACCTTAAAAAAAGAGGGGAAAAAACAATTGAAGAGTTTTTTAATATTTTTTTAAAACTGGTCTTGCTGACGTGGACCATTTGATGATGAGACATCTTTGAATAAAAAACTAATTTATTTATACTAACTGTGCAGTCCACGTTAGCATATAACGGCTACTTTAACACCTAGCTGACGGGAGTATACAATCGATACCAAAATGAAAGTTCGAGTATAAATTAGTTGCAAATAAAAGTATGAGTCGGATTTGTTAAAAACACAATAGTTCAGGAAATTTTCATTAATTTCCCCTAAAACTATCTAAAAAATCAAAATCCTTAAGAATCAAAATCTAACTTTTGGGGTCTAGTACAAATTTCTAAAAACCAAAAATTTTATAATCTCCCGAGTCAAATATGGGTAGGTTAAAGACTTCCATAAATTCCTTTAAAATATATCGTTATCAAGTTTTTACCTAAGGAAAAATTACTGGGACTTTTGGTGCCCAGAAAATATCTAGGTCATATAGCCCTCCAAGGAGCTCCTAGGCTTAGTGAATTTCAGGGCTATTTTCTGATTTTCCGATTTTTCATGTTTTGGGGTTCGAGATTCGTTTTTAGATTTCTTTGCATCATCATGAGGATTTACAACACATGATAGACTCCGTACACTGAAACTCTATCTTCCTGACGAAATCCAATCATCGATGACCATCCTTGCCGATTTCTTCGATTTCTCCTATTTTTTCGATCGGGGACGACACACACAAATCGATATGGAACCTAAAAATATTTCTTCATAAATACATTAGCTCCTTGTTTATTATCATCAAAACCAAGATTAAGACCAAGGATGAAAATCTTATGCCAACAAGGGGGAGCTACCACACAAGGGTAAAGGAAAGTGAAGAGTTGAAGTTGAGCATGGACTTGAATGAAGAATCCACCCATGGTTGCAACTTCAAGTTTCTTTGATGCCTTGAGTAAAGTTGGCATCAAAAAAGTACCTTAGTATCATTTCCATAATTTACTTGTCATATTAAAGTAGGAATTGTGATACTTGATTAAGTTGAGTTGGTTTCCCCGCTCATGATGTGATTTCAAAAATGTTTTTTGATTTTGATTTCCCGGTCTCTTCGGAGACCTTTGTAGCCTATAACGGGCTCATGCGACCGTGCGATTATAAATCATAGGCTAATTGTGGCCTTTCGGTTTTCAACCAATAGGAAGGATTGTTGAACAATTTTTATTAATATTACATTTTTGATCTCTATAAATTCGTAGACCTTTGGATTCTTTAAAAATGAATTTGAAGGTATTTTACAAAGTAGACATTGATAACAATACTTGATTCTTCTCTTTACTACATAGTTTGATAAATTGCTAGTAGTCACATTTTCATTATGCTACAAATGATTATTGCTTTCAAGTTATTTGAATTCCAATGGAAGGCTAGTAGATTGAATCGGGAAAGAAAAATGAGATGTTTGGCATAATTCCCATGATTGAGGTATGATTTTGGTTTTGAAAAATGTTAGTGTAATATTTCAATATTTATACATTAATGATGTCTCTACACACATGATTGAATTTGCATGATGAATCCTTAAAATCTCATGAGTTGGACAAATTCTAGTACTTGGGCAAATTTCATTGGATGAAACTTACTCTAGGTTAAAATTTATCATTAGAGACCTCCTTTTAATTCTAAATCCCATAAACATGTTTAGATACACACATGACATGATTCTAGGTGTTTAAACTTGATAATTCATGTGTAGATGAACAAGTTGATAACTCGATCACTTTAGGGGACTTAAAGTTGGAAAAGTTTGACCCATGTCAATAAATCAACTTGGACACTTCATTTTATGTCCAAACATCATAAACATGTTTAGGAATAGGTATGACATATTTTCGTGCATTTATAATAAAAAATTCACAGGGATGTGGATAAAATGACATAGAGCCCATTTCATGATAACCTCCGTTTGAACAAGTTTGACCTAAGTCAACAAAGTGTCCTAGAGGTCTCGTTTTCAATCCATATTTGAGGAACATGTTTAGATTTACTTAGGTGTTCATGTGTTTAAACTTTAAACACCATGAGAAATGGACAAAACTTAATACTTAGCAATTTCATGGTATAATGCTTGCTTTTGAATGAAATTGTGTTAGGTTCAAATTTTGACCAAATGACATCATTCTCACCTGAAACTTGATAAACTACATGATCATATCTTGGTATCTAAAAAGTTTGAATGAAACTGAAAACATTTTTTAAAAATAACTGATATTTACAAAAATGCCACTAGATTTTAGTTTTTTTTAAAAAAAATGGAGAAAAATCCTTTTTGACTGATTCTTAAAATCGCATCTTCATTGAAAAATCTAGTTTCTCAAGTAAAAAATTCAGAAATTTTCATGAAGATTGTGATTTATCATTGATTTTCGAAGTTCATTTTCAGAAATTCAATGTATCATTTCCATCAAGAACTCATTTTTTTCGATACTTTGCTTTTTATTTGAAATCATTGAATGAGACTTCAAGTATGACGTTAGAATCATGTTTTTGATATCGTTCTCATTTTGACTTGTGAAAAATCTATTGGTCGAGGTTCCATCCTCGCCCCCTAGTATTTCCCGAAACTATTTTGATGATAACAAACTACTTTTAACGGTCTCTTTTAGCATGATAGTTTTAGGCTCATAGTCAATTTGCACGGCGCATATTTAATCGCAAAAGTCAATATGTCGTTAAAGGAAATCAGAAGAAATCGGAAGGACATGGTCTAGCATGATTGTCGACGGAAAAAGCAAATGTAGAGTTAGAGTGTCTAGGTATAAATGTATTATCCCTAAAATAATGCCTAGACTCGACAATGAACCAAATCCATTACATGGATAGGATGTTATAACATTTCGGAATAAATGTTGAAATATCCCGGATTACGGGATGAGATATTGTAACATTACGGAATGGATGTTGACGTATCCTGGATTATAGAATGGGATGTTGTAATATTCCGAGTGGATAGTGTAATATCCCGGGATGAGGTTTACAACATTTCCGAAGACAAAATGCAGAGGAAATCCCGAAAAATGAGGTAAGATGAAGAATCAACATTGAGGAAACTGGCATGATTTTTGGCCGATCCACGACGGGTCCTCGATCGACTGAGGATCGACCGGATGCTCACTGGAAATTTTCCAATGGCCAGTCGGCTAACTCGCGACCGATCCTCGGTTGACCGAGGATTGCCCGACAGTCAAACAGATTTACCATAGCCATTTTTAGGGCCATTTTCTACCTGTTGAACTCGACTTTCCTTCTCCCTTTTCTATATAAACCTTCATTCTCACTTTTCTAAGTGTTGTTGGAACACCTTGAGACATCCTAAAAATATCCTTGAGCTTCATTGAGTCATTAGCTTTGAAACCCTAGTCCTCCAAGCTTCATCTCTTGACTTTGTCCTAGTGCTGCATTGTTTCATCTTCAAGGCATCAAGAAAGGGACTAGGAATCGCTGGTTGAGAGCTAAGTTGTATTTCATTTATATTTTGCTCTCATTGGTTGTATTTTATTCTTGATTTACTTGTTACTTGTATTTGTGTAAACCAAGTGATCTAGGTATAGTTTGAGTGGTAGTCTTGGTGTAGAGACTTAAAACCACTTGTGTGAGCTAGGTTAGGAGTGTTCTTTAGGATATGAGGTGGGAGAGTTCACTCAGTGTGAAGGCGGAGACTTCTGAGTGTGGAAATGCCTTCGGACAAAAGTGAAGAGATTTTCCGGTGAAAAGTCCTCAAGTGCAAGAAACTCTTAATTTAGTGGACTTGTGTGTTAAATCCTAAGCACGGTGATTTGGTAGTGGAGTAGACGGTGTTGCCGAACCACTATAAATCTTGGTGTGTTAGCATTGCTTCATTTAGTGTTGATTTCATTCTAGCTAAAGCATATACTCATTATTGGAATCAACAACTTAGCATAAAATTAGTGGTATACACTATTCACCCCCACTCTAGTGTGAACATTCAACCTACAAAATCATTTCTAAAATGGTTTTTGATATCTTGACCGATACATGAAAATGTCATTACTTGTGTCATTACTTGAACTTGATACATGAATACTAGACTTAGAATTCTTTGATATCATGTATTGATGTGTCTCTAAATGGATTAATTTTTTCGTCTCTTATGTTGGATGACTTTGTTTTCAAGAAAACTAGTTTTCAAGTCCCAACTTTGACGTTGGTTGACTTTTCTTGCCCTTTTTGATTGATGTCAAAAGGGGGAGAAAAATATAGGTAAAGGGAAAGAAAATATAGGAAAATCAAGAATATAGATAGGGGGAGTTCTGTTATGTAGATATGTATGATGACAGGGGGAGAAATTTCATGCTTGATATCCTTTATGCTTTATTTATAATATTTTCTTAAGGATGTTTGTCATCATAAAAAAGGGAGAGATTGTTGGCCTAAAGTTTTCAACCTTGGTATTAATCTCGGTTTTGATAAAAACAAACATGGAACTAATGATTTTATGGACAAACATTTTTAGATTCCATATCGGTTTGCACACGACGTCCCCGATCGGAAAAATTGGAGAAATTGGAGAAATCGGCAAGGACGCTCGTCGACGGTCGGATTTTGTCGGGAAGTTTGAGTCTAGGTCTAGAGTGTATAGATTTATGTATATCCTCTATTTGATGCATAATAACTCAAAAATCAATACCCGAATCCCAAAACATGAAAAATAGGAAAATAAAAAAATGGCCCAAAAATTCTCAAAGCCTAGGGAGCTTCTTGGAGGGTCATATGACTTAGATATTTTCTTGGCACCGAAAGCCCTGGTAATTGTTCCTTAGGTAGAAATAAGTTAAAGACATATTTTTAAGGAATTTTTGGAAACTAACCTATCCATATTTGACACGGGAGATTATAAAATTTCCGATTTTCACAAATTTGTACTATAACGCAAAAGTTAGATTTTGATTCTTAAGGATTTTAATTTTTTAGACATTTTTATTGAATCCAAATGGGAGGTAATCCTTAACATATATGTATTAAAGTTAATAACTTTAAGTGAGACTAGTGAAGAATCAACAAACTAGGAAAATCTGCAAACTGCCCAAAACTAGTGTAGTTATCAGTCGAATCTCAACCGATCCTCGGTCGACTAACGGTTGCCCGAGGATTTACCCGAGAGGTTATGGAAAAATTCCAAAACCTGTTCAACTGACCCTCGGCTGAATCTCGATCGACTGAATTGTCCAACGGGTCTATTTAGATCCGTTGAACGGCTCCTTTTGAGCCCCTACCCTTGAGATCTTTATAAATACTCCCAAAATAGCTTTCCTTACCTTCCTAATGATCCATTGAGCCATTTTAACATTATTTGCAAGCTTTTCTTGAGCCATTCTTGAGCAAACCCTAGTTTCATAGAGAAACCTTGATTGAACCTTCATTCTCCATTGATTCATCATCAAAAGGCATCAAGAGGACTAGGGATCTTGTGTTGGAGCTAAGTATAAGTTGTTTTGTTTATTTTCTCCATTACTTGTGTATTTTGTGATTTATTATCTTGTATTTGAGTTTGTGATTGACCTAGTGTGTTAGGTCAAGTGTGTGGTGGTAGCCTTGGTGTTTGAGGCATAAGTCCATTAGTGTAGCTTAGTTGACTAGGATTAGTGATTGTTGTCCTTTGTGTTTGAGGTGGAAGAGTGCTCTCGGTCTGAATGCGGAGACTTCCGGGTGTTGAAGTGCCTTCGGTGTGAGAGTGAAGACTCTTCTGGTAAAAGGTCCTCATTGTAAGGAAACAATTATAATCTAGTGAAATTAGGTTTGGAAATCTTAAGCGAGGGTGCTTCAGGTAGTGGAGTAGGAATTGGGGCCGAATCACTATAAATTGATCGTGTTTGCATTGCCTATTGTGATTGTCTCTTAATTGCTTTACTTACTTGTTTCCGCGCATATTGCTATTACTTGTGTTTTTGTTCAATTGACATATTTACTTTGCTTCCGCATTCATCGAGATAAAATTGAGAATTAACCTAAGTAATCAAGCATCCGATTAAAACCGGATTTAGGTTAACTTTTAGCGAACACACTATTCAAACCCCCCCCCCCCCCCCCCACCCCTTCTAGTGTAGCCATTCGACTTACAAGATGAATTTGAACCCAGTGCAAATTTCATTCAATCAAGATATCATGAAATTGCCTAAGTATCAAAAAAATTTCTACTCATGAAATTCTAATCATGCATAATCAATCATGACCATAGAGAAATCATTTTGTCAAGAATATTGAGATGTTATACAAGGATTTTGCTAAAAGGAAACTCATACCTCATTTCTTGAGAATTTTCATTTTTTGAGAAATCAAACAATATTTTTCAAATCCAGCTTCACTAATAGCAAAAATTCTTTTTCAAATAAATCATACATGATATCAAAATGAATAAAGGAGATCTCTAAATATGAAATTTTGAGAAAAAGATCCCCAACCTTTCTATTGGTTGATAACCGAAAGTCCACAATTAGCATAGGGTTTAGAACTGCAAGGTCTCTTAGGCCCTTTATAGGCCACTAAGGTCTCTGAAGAGACAGATAAATCAAAAAATCAAAGTCCATTTTTAAAATCATACCACGAGCAGACAAAAATAACTTAATTAAATCAAGTATCATAACTCCAATTTAAAATTGACATATACATTAAAGGAGATGATACAAAATTACTTAGATGCCATTTTCACACCTAAGGCGTCATGATGATAACTTGAAGATCCAACCATGTAAATATTCATCAATGAAGACTTTGGTGAACTTCAGCACTTCATCAGTCTTTCACCCTTCTCTGGTAGCTCCCCCTACAAGTGACCATGAAACTTTTGATATCCAAATGGCTTTGGGTCCTTAGAGGATTAGTAGGCCTAGGAATCCAAATTGTCCTAGAAACACTTGGATTTTTCTTAAATGCACAATCATTGATTAAATGGTCATAGATACCACAACAAAAGCAATGCCCATGAAAATTTTTATTTTTATTTTTCTTATGGACATGAGTTTTAATATTACTATGCTTGTCGTGATGAGCATGCTCATTCCTAAATGAAACATTTCTCTTTTCATTTTTCTTAAAAGAGGGAATAATTTTTAATTCACTAACTTTCTTAAAATCACAATCTCATTTTTCAAAGTATGAATAGATTGATACAAAGCATGCACTTGAGATTTCAACCTGGAACTTTCATTTTTAATTTTTGAATTTTTCAATCTCGATCTTTGAAATATTTTTCAAATAATTATTTCCACACTTCAATCTATTTTTCAACTTACCATTTTAATTTATCAATTGAAAATTTCTAGTTCTCAAAACAATGATACTATCGTGGCAATCAACACTTGAGGAATTCAAATTTGCCTTTAAATTGCCATTTTCTAACTCTTATACATCCAAATGACTAGTAAGTCTAAAGTTATCCTTTTTAATTTTCTTGATTTCCTTATTACTTTTTAAAATCATGTCACGCATCTTTTGACATTCCTCTACAAGTTATTCTTAAGACATGTTAAGTGAATTTGAAGAACTAGAATCACTATCGTAATCAATATTTCTACCATGACTAGGAGTGGAAGATTTTACCTCATCATGAAGACCCATGAGGCAAAATTTGGAAGTAACTTCTTCATCATGATAGGAAGATGTTCCACTTGATTTGGAAGTTAACTTGGATGCATTCTTCTTCTTTCTCAAATTTTTCCTCAAGAGGGGACAATTCCATTTCTTGTGTCCATTTTCTTTACAAAGGAAGCACCTAAGCTTTCTTTTCTGATTTGTGCTTGTGCTCCTTTGGCTACTATTACTTTGGGCATCAAAAACCATGTTAGTAGTAGCTGGATGAGCATTGTCATCATCACCTTCATTAAGAGTAGTAATCTCCTTGGATTTTGCAAAATCATATAACATGTTTAAACAAGCCTAAACATCGAAGGCCGATGTGCAATGTATGATCTTTTCAAATATATCATTTTGTAATAAGCAAAATATACAATTCATGACTTTAGCATTCAAATTAAATAAATCAATGTCATTTTGAGTCCATGCATACATATCAATCATAGGTTCAACATATTGAGTTTTTGTCATGTTAAAAACACCTAAACCTTGAGTCTTTAGGAATGTGTACATTTTACCTTTCCAAATACCAAAGTTAGACTTGTCGAACCTAGGCGGTGCATAAACTACCGACTCAAGTGTCATTCTTGAATCGGAGTTCAATGTAGTCGAGATGGTGTAATATCAAGCTACGAATCCGCTCTAATACCAATTGTTGGGCGAATGGCCACACTAGAGGAAGGAGGGGTGAATAGTGTGTTATACTAATCTTAAGCCAAGTCTGATTTTAATCGTTTCTTGAATTACTTAGGCAATTCACAATTCAAATAGATAAGTATGTGAGGAAGCGATAAAAAGAAACAATTAAGAGCAAGTATGCACACAATCAAATACCAACGCTAACACAAAGATTTATAGTGGTACGGGACCCTTCCCTACTCACTACAAGAAATTTGGTCTTGAGGGTTGCGACCCTCACTAAAACGTCATATGATCCTCACTAAAGGATTTTAGTGAGGGTCACCCAACCCTCAAACGTCGTTGGAAAAAATCTCTTCACTAAAAGTTTAGGTGATGGTCAAGTCCCGACCCTCACTAAAAGATAGGTTTTGTCAGCCATAACTGACCATAACTAATTCTTATATTTAGTGAGGGTCGCTTGTGACCCTCACTAAAAGATAGCTTTTGTGAGGCCCAACCAACCCATGAAAGTATTAGTTTCATGTTTGTTATCATCAAAACTGAGATTAAGACTGGACTAGACTAGTACTATTGGGCCCGGTCGGATTAGACCCAGTAGCACCCCACACTCTTAAACCCAATTAGAGCTAGACCAGACAGCTCCGCCCGGGGGCTCCACCCAGCCATAGAAGGACATCCATGTGCTCCCTTATCGCAAGGGATACGCCATTACAGGCCCGCTATCTCTAGGATCAGCCTCGACCCATTCTGAGCAATATCTCAATGAGATTGTCGGGCGGCGTCATCACCTCCACCTGAAATAAATACAAACACGGCACACCTCAGGTAACCTAAGTTCCATTTCATTACCTCCACCTTGGAGTCCTACTAACTTGAGCATCTAAGTGTCTTTTGTAGGTCCCCTACCAACAGAGTTGCAATGAGCAGGAGAGACACCGAGCCAAACTGAACTACTTCGATCCTCAGGCAGGAACATTTGGCGTCCACTGTGGAGCCGAGTAAAACATACCTCCCCCATAATGGTTGGAACCCGGAGCCAAGCGACCACCGCTACACGCCAATGGCAATGACCCGACGGCGATGATCATCCGTAGCCTAGTGACGCTGAAACAATGATGAGCGACACTCCGGCACCGACCTAACTCCCCTGGAAGCCTCCCAGCGTCACATAAATGACATGGAGGTGGAGAACCAGCGATTAGCAGCCCATATGGAGATGTTGATGCGGTCCTTGAAAAAATTCCCGATCGATCATGAGGGCCGCCGCTCAGAACCTGAAGAAAGCATCTGGTCGGAAAAGAGGAGAGCGGTTTCCGTCCTCAGAGAAGAGATCTACTACACACCCCGTCTCAAAAGAGAGAAAGATTCCAAAGGCATGGAGGTTGCGACTGCCCTCCCTATCGACGTGGGACTCTTCGTCGAGCACATCATGGCAACAAGCCTTTCACCCAAGTGCAAGTTGCCGACTACTCTGACGTCCTATGACGACATGGGTGACCCTACAATACACCTTACAATGTTCAGGATCATGATGCTCTAAAACAGAGCGACCGACCCTGCTCTCTAAAGAGTTTTTCCAACTTTCCTGGAGAAGACTGCTTTATAGTGGTTCGCCTCTCTCCCACCGAAGTCTATATATTCTTTCACAAATCTCTTTCCTATGCATTCCTCAATCGATTTTCCTCATCTCGAGTCTACTACAAAATAGAGGACACTCTCCACTACAATAGACAAGGGCAGTATGAGTCCTTAGGGGAATACATATGCAGGTTTCAGGCTACAACGACCGAAATCTTGAATCTCGACTCTCGAGTCGAGCTCTACTCCATCAAATACGGGCTAAAGCCCAAACACTTCACCGACCAGATCATCCAGAAAAGCCTAGGGATTTGGCCAAGTTCCAAGACAAGGCCGCCATCTTGATAGAGATGGAAGAGCTCTGTGAGGCTAAAAAGGCCGATAGGTAGAACATCAAAGACGCTGCTGAAGATAGAAAATCTAGAAGGGCGAACAGAAAAAAGCGAAGACCGCAATCGCTGTGAACAGAATAATGGCAGAGGGTCGAGGTCTCCACCTCACCCGAACACCCGATATGAAAGGTACACTCCTTTCAATACTAGGAAGAAGACCATCCTTCGTGAAATCTACAACTTGAAACTTCTCAAGTACCCTACCAACGCTGGAAAGAAAAAGTTTCCAACTAACGTTGACATGAGTAAGAAATGTGCCTTCCATGACACCTATGGGCACACCACCAAGGACTATGTAGTACTTGGCGATCAACTTGAGGACTTGGTCCGTACAGGACACCTCGACATATATGTCCATTGTCGATGAGAAAGAGGTCAGAGCAGAAGTCGAGACCATCGACGATGGAGCCTAAGTCGGACGCCTCCAAACCCCCACTCAGGCAAAAGCGAGAGCAATTGAGTTGATCGCTCCGAAAATGAACTCCAAGGAGTTATTGACTAAATCGCTAGCAGATTCATGGGAGATGGCAAATCAAGCTCGACTAGAAAGAGATCTCTCCGGGCAATCATGGCAATTGACAGCACTACTCGCCCACGCCAACCCGTCTCTAAAACCCCAGTAATATCATTTTATGAATCCAATTTCCAGGGAATTGATCAAAACCTACATGACCCAATCATGATTTTTGTGATCATAGGAAATTTTATTGTCAAGAACGTTGTAGTCGACTAAGGCAGCTCTGCGTGACATCCGTTTCTACTCCACTTTCGAGAAAATGCAACTAACCAAAGCCTCACTCATCCCTTGAAAGTAGACTTGCTAGGCTTCTTGGGAGAAATAATCGACGTCCGAGGCGTCATATGGCTAAGGATAACATTCAACTCCCAGCCAAAGGCAAAAATGATTGATGTGCAATATTTGGTCATCAATATCCCCAGCACATACCATATGATTCTGAGGTGACCTTCCTTAAACAATCTGGGAGCTATTGTTTCGACTCCCCATCTAGCACTAAAAATTCCTGTTTCAGAGATGGAAGTGGGCATGCTCCACGCTGATCAAAAGGAGGATCGACGGTGCTACAATGAATTCCTCAAGCAAAGGATGGCCGAGCCAAAGAAAGAATCCAACAACCTACCAAACAAAACACCTTCCATAACCCTAAGCGAATAGCCAGTAGGAAACCTCGAGCAAGACCTCGGTCAAGACACGTGAAATGAACCTGACCTGGCACTTAAATGATGACTCAAGTCATGCACAAATTACCCTAGCAGGCACAAATAAAGCTCAGACATAGCACTTTTCCGTACACACAATTTCCTTTTAGTATTCAATAAATTTGCATTTCCTACATTTTCATTATGTACTCAGGAACTCTACGGCCATCTCGTTGTTCTAGCAAATATACCATGACTCATAACTTACACAACCTCCCGCACACTGTCCTGCCTTACGCTCCTCGGCGAGCTCGACTTGAACCCTCGAGTGCGGTCCTCGATCCCCAGAGCCATTACTTTCGGCGTCAGGGCCCATACACAACCCCTTGCATGCGGTCCTACTTGACGGTCCTCAGGCCCAGACTCGCTACTTCCATCCACGAAACCCTTACGCGACAAGAACTCTTTTCACCAGCCTAGCTCGTTGGCAATCAACCCACTACTTCTGACCTCAGAGCCCTTACACGACCCCTCACACGCGGTTTTGCCTTATGTTGGCCTAAGGTTTTCTACCTTGGTCTTAATCTCGGTTTTGATGATAACAAACATGGAACTAATGTTTCATTGAGAAATGTGTTTAGGTTCAATATCGGTTAGCACTCAATGTCCTCGACCAAAATTACCAAAGAAATCAAAAAATCAGAAGGACATTGGTCGACGCATTCAGGTTCTTCACGGAAATTTCTAGAAGTTCGACGTGTGCACCAAAGTCATATTGGACGAGTCTAGAGAACATATGAAAAGCACTCCAAGTTGATGCACGCTCAACACCAGAACCCAAAAATGAAGCGCGCAAGAAAAAATACGCAAAGAATTAGCATGGCCTAGATTCGGTCGACCGACAAAAGGCATTTCGGTCGACCGACTGCTCTACCGAACGATGCCCAAAATGGGTAGAATGCCTTCGGTCGGTCGATGGATGATCGACCGGCAAGCTATCGAGTGTCGCCAACGGGCAAAAAAATGCCCGTTGACGAGCCTTGGTGTTTGGGGGGTTATAAATACCCATCCCAAACTCATTCCTAGCCTATTATTGATGCTTCCAAGCCTCAAGGAGTGACCCTAAGTATCTCCTAAGCTCTTCCATGATCAAATCCACAAAACCTAACTCTTGATCCCTCATCCGCAAGTGTTCTTCATTGAAGGGGTATTCAAGCTTGCTAGGCTCAAGAAGAAGAGGTGTCCTTATTGTGAGAAGTCATCTTTACTCTCTTCTTGTGATTAAGGTGTTTTTATTTTGTTTTGAATTGATTTACTTGAGTTTGTAAGAAGACCTAGTACGTGTGTAGTCTTGTGTGTGTGTGGTTACCTTGGTGTAGAAGGTGTAAAGCCACTTGTGTAAACTAAGTTAGGAGTAGGTCTTAGGAATTGAGGTGGGAAAGCTCACTTGGTAGGAAGACGGGATACTTCTGAAAGGAATAGTGCACTTGAGCCAATCACATATCGATGTGTTTGGGGGCTATTCAAGGGTAATCAGCTTAATGAGGCAACTTTTCATCATATGCTGCATCTTTATTTATAAAGATTATGATGAACCCCAAGAATTCGGACAAATGATTCTCAGGCCATGATGAGATCATGCAAGTGAGACTTGGAATCCAGATGCCCCTGTTCTAAATGTTCCTAGTTATAGGATCATCGGTTAGGAGATTGGTGATTCCGGATAGACTAGTGCACTTGGTATATGCCCTATTCGATAAGGGGTAGCCGATCTCACAGTTACTTATGAGCCGTCATTAATGTACAAGTGCAAGTGCTCATTAGTGAATGAGTTCACTGAATGGACCTACACGAGGAACATAGAATGGAATCGTTACATGAGTGTCAATAAGACATTCATTGGGTGATAGTAGGTGCAAGCATTCTTTGGACCCGAGGTTATCATGGTTACCTTGTGAGTGATGACCCATTGCTTTGGTTTTTTCCCTACGTGACCCTCAACGTAATGTGCTGGGTATTACTGGACATGGGGAAGCACTCATGGAGGTAGGTGAGCAACCAATATGGAATCAGTTACTCCTAGTAAGAGGAGATAATGTCCTATGTATCCCTGCAAGTGTCGACTTGGGAATCTCTGGTCAGACTTGACATGAAAGTCAGGAAGATATTTTTGACATTTTATTATTGAGATGACATCTTGGCGGGTGGAATGCATATGAATCGGTATTAGGGTTTGACACTTCTTTCGTACCCTAGCCGACTTTGGGACATTGTATCCTAGGGATTTAGTTCCATGGTAACTTATCACTGAAAGGCATTCGATCCCTGTAGATTGAACCTCACACTATCTAGGTAGTCATGACTCGTTGCTAAATATCAATCTTGACTTGTGAGTGGAGTCCCTCACGACCACACTAAAGGGGTTTAGTGGAGGCTCGTAAGATTCAAATATAAGTTGTTCTATCAGGATCCAACTCTCCGTTATGCACAACCCACTGCTGGCTTAGTGTGGAGCCCAATAGGTCACACACAATAGACTAACCTCGTAACGGGCTTTATGTGATAGAGTTCAAATGTGGCATTATATGTCTACTAGCATGGACATGCTTCAACTCGATCATAGATCTCGTCTAAGTACATAATAGGAAATGTGTTTTCTATTGGAGTGAATGTGCGAGGAAGAAGTTCCTCGGTAACCCTAATTTATAGGGCATCACTAAATTGTAGCGATAGACACATAATAATATTTTATGTGATTGATTAAATTTAATTATGAATTAAGTATTTAATTAACCACTTGATGGGGATTGTATTTCATTACGAATTAAATATAATTTGATTTCGAATCAAATCTACATGGTGGGAAAATTAGTTTCTAACCTTGAGCCTAACCAATTAATTAGGAATTAATTTATTTGGATAAACCCTAATTAATAGTAATTTGATTTATGAAGATAAATCATAAAATTAATAGATATATGATTTATGAGGATAAATCATAATTCTATTAATTAATAGGAATTTAATTAGATTAGATCAATCATATTTTATTTTGATAGACCTCTTTCCTATTGTTTAGGATATTGGTTTATTTAGATAATTATTGATTCCTATTGATAGGCTCTTAATTTATGGAGATAAATTAAAGTTTATATTTAATTGGATTTAATTAATTTCGAATTAATTATGAAACAATTAAATATGAAATATTTTTTGAAAGCAAACCCCGAAATCACTACTATAATTGTCGTCATCAGTTGCAGCTCAAGTCGTGGATGCACTGTCTGTGACAACTATCATGGACGGCGCTAGCTATGGCAAAAGGCCATCACTGATGTGTGTGTCTCAGATAAGTTGTAACAGCCTCTCCCAATCATCATAAGTAATCATCAGCGATAGCCACGGGAGCTGTCGTTGATTTAAACAAATCAGTGATGGCTGTAGGCGGCTGTCATTGATACAAACACATCAGCCACGACATCGGGCCGTCGGTGATACTATTAGCAACCGTGATATGCGGTGCTACCTAGGCCATTAGCCATTTACGATAAGCTTTTAGCCACGTCTTAGTGACAGTCAATGGTGGGTAAGCCGTGGCTAAAGGTATATCCTCTAATTGAAAAAAATAAAATATTTGTAAATTCCTGTATACAATGATATTTATAGATTACAATCTATTTTCAATCACAGATTACAACCAAAAAACATCATACACATGAATTTGAAACCAAACATACAAGTTTTACAACAATATCATCAATCTAAGCCTCAAACCGAACGCAAAAAATTATCAAAATATCATATATATACAACCATAAGTATATAAACAACTATAAGTATTCAAACAAGTCTCAAAATATAAACAAAATACAATAAACCAAAATCTCACGACTGCGGTGGAGGCGGTGGAGTTGATAGCGACTGGGTCGAGGAGAACGACGGTTGCAACATCATCGGTAGAAGGCTAGAGTGAGACGTAATCTGAGTGAGGAGTGCCTGCATGTTCTGCATCGTCTGTCTCAACTCTTCATTCATTTGTCTCTACTGGGTGAGCTCCGACTCCAATGCCGCTATCCAGCTCTGGTCCTGCGCCCGAGATGTCGAGGACCGCTCACCCACAGCCGGAGGGGTCGGTGCCCCAAGTTGCCTGAGCACGGCGCGTGCATGGCCACTGTCTACAAAACCATAAACACGACCGTGCTCCCAGCCACTTGCGACCTCCACCCAAGCTACTGCGTCGAACTGCTCCGGTGTGCCTCCACGCTCGATCACAGTCCTCATGTTTGTTTCCTACACGTGTTTATATTTTAAATATATATAAACTATAAATAAATATTGTGTAAATCAAATATACATAAATACTTACCATTATGATCGAACCTCTGCTATCAACGTAGTCCTCGCTCCTCGTCGACGACAGTGAGTGCGCTCAAACAACTCCATCATCGACGGACGTTGGACGGTGCCGTCCTCCATCACGCGCATCTTACATTAGAAAACAAATAAATTAGTATCATTATACACAATATATAATTTAATTTAAAATAATTAAATTATATATACAGTACGACGCTCATGAACCGCAAAAGACACGGAGCCACCAATGTGGCGTGCCCCCGTGCCGTCCCCCCCGGACATGCGGTTTCTCGACGCAGTTTGGGAGACCTCCTGCCACTCAGGCATGGCCCACAGCTCAACGAGCTGGTCCCACACAGGACCATGAATCCACTCGGGGGCATGTAATGTCCTAGATATTTTTATTTATTTTTCCCTTTTACTGTTTGTGTTTGTCAACCTAGCGGACTAGTTGAGCTCGAGCCGAGTCGACTCATGGTCCGGTGTGAGCTTGCGGGCTTGGGTAAGTACGATTGTGATATATGCAATTTCTTTTCCGCAATGATGAATTTATTTAATTATCCTATTGCATGTGCTTGAATTACTTCATTATGTTGATATGCTATGCATGTGATTTGTGTTTGTGGTAGCATGGGATTAGAATAGGATTAATTAAGTTAGCGGGTTCGGGTTCAGCTTGAGGTGGATGCAGGTTTGATAAAGGGTTTAGTGGAGCTAGGGTTGAGGAGGGAGTATAAAACCCCCTCCCCTTGGCATGCGGCTCCCTATTGGAGCCGCACAAGTCAATTGAAGAAGAGTAGCTGCCAGCCAGCCGCCCCTCTTCCTCATCCTTGGAGCCACCACCGCCCTCAAGAGCCCAGCCGCCGTGCCCTTCCCTTCTCCTTCCTCTCCTTCTTCTTTCCCTTGGATCTGAGCAGTGAGCCAGCCGCCTAAGCCAAGCCCTCCTTCCCTCTCTTCCCCTCTCTTCAAGCCGGCGGCTTGAGGAGGAGCCGCCGCCCCCTCTGCCCCATTTGTTTGAGTCGAGCCGCCATCTTTTGAAGTCGGATTCGAGGGTCGTCGACCAGGATTTCTCCTCTAAGCATCCTTACTATTTAGCTGAGTGGTTTTACCTCTCCTTTTCTGGGTTCTCTCGTAATCTTGAGCCAATTTGGGCATGGGCATCTTCTTGTTTCTTGTGATTTTCGCCGAATCGTGGGTTTGATCGCTGTGTTCTTGTGCTGATTTGTGTGAGGAGGGTCCGAGATCCTCCCTTTGTGGGTCGGCAGCCCTAGGTTTACCCTAGGTATGCTCGGCCAAGGGTGAAGCAAGGGTGTGCCCTCAAGGTGTTCGATGAAATGCCCAAATGAGAGATCTTGTTTATCTTGAAGTTTATATCTTGATTTGCTTGACTATTTTGGTTCTTGAATTGTGGTTGCATGTCTTAGATTTAAATCTGTGATTTTTGATATGGAGCATGTTCTACAAAAATTAAGATTTGATCTTGAAGCTATGAGTGTTCTTGATATGAGATTCTTGATCATGTGAATTCATTCTTGTTTGAAGATTGTTTTGATTCATGCAATCAATACTTGATTTTTGAGAAGTTTTGCCTCAACGATATAGTTCTGATGTGTTGATAATTAAGGAATTTAATTCTGTAATTTTCGGATTTAATTACCTTTATTATGCTAGAACTCAATTAGGCTGAAAGCTGCAAGCTAAATTATTTGTTTTAGGGCTGATTTTGAAATCATGTTTGTAATGTGCATAGTTTGCTGAACATAGTCGTGTAACCTATCATTTCGATCAGAAAAGATAGTTTGGAAACATAGGACGTACTCTAGAAATTAGATTCGGATTAGATACATCAGTTTCAGACACAACAGTAAGCTAAAACAAAACCCTAATTTGGCGATCTAAATTTTAATTGCATAATTAAAATTGGGCAAAGGGTTAGCATAATCTATTATGAACCAACAAACAAAGTTTATGCATGAAATAAAACCTCACAGTTTTATGACATTACGGGTCTAGGAGTTGGAGTTGGGTAATGGAGTGTTGAGATGCTTCCCAATAAGGTTGACACCCCTAAGACACCGTATGAGAGATTTGACTTAGGTCATGTTGCGCCATATCTTTATGAATGGCGGAGAGACTCATTGAGGAGCCGAACTACGAGCTAATCCCGGAAGGTTGGATGGCTAATTCCCAACCTGTGGAACAAGTTCGGATGGGCAATTCCCGATTGTTCCGGTTAGCCTTGTGGAATAAGTTCGGAGGGCCTACCCGATTATTCTCGAGGTGATTTTAAGGAATAAGTTCAGAGGGCCTACCTGATTATTCTTGTGATATCTTAAAGGGGCAAGTTCGGATGGACGATTCTCGATTGTTCCTTCGCGTCTCGTGGAGCAAGTTCGGAGGGCCTTCCCAATTGCTCTCGAGTTTCTTTATATTAGGATAAGTTCGGAGGGCCTTCCCGATTATCCTAGTATATTTTGTTACCTTAGGGCATGGTAGGCTTAGGCATGTTGATCTTCACCGTTTGGGTGTTGGATGCCTTCGGGCAAGTGGTGGCCAGATGGCTTGTTAGCTTGTCACTCCCTTGTGGCCTTTCCTGCTTGAGTCAGGACTTTTGCTTATTGCATCATATATGTGTTTGGTTTTTCGTGGGGGTTGGTAGAACCGCTCATTGAGTTCTTTGAATCCACCCGTGGTCATTGTTTTGTTTTGTAGAGTTTGACCGATGAGGTGGGCTGGAGCACTTGGTGTGGATGGAGGGCAAATGAGCTACATTGATCTCATAGCAGTCCTAGTTAGGGATCATAGTCGAGTCTGTAGTAGTTTGTCATGCACTGTGTTTTGGCATTTCGGAGTTATAGTCCCTTAGGGACGTTTTTGTCATTTATTTCGGATTTCATTATTGGTGGTCTATTGGACTTGATTTATTATTCCGCACTTTGTACTTTTGCTAAACTTACTTATAATGAATTATGTATGGTTTTCCATTTGAAATAAAACTTGTTTATTTCTTTCCGCTATGTTTTATTGTTGAGTTGGCATGTGCATGGTTTAAGCTGCGGGGTATAGGCACGTATACCCTGGCCGGTCACGTGACCCTGAGTTGGGGCGTGACAGGGCGTGTCCCCATTCTTCCCTATTTGTGTAGCCCCCAGCCATCTCATCACGGTCTGACGGACCTGCTGAAGCAGCCCGTTATAGCGAGCGCGTGCAACATGCTCCCATGCAGCCTCAATAAAAGTGGTATGGTCCTCCGGCCATGTATAATGAGCTTGCAAAAAAAAAAATTATTATTACCGATCAATATTTAACATTAATATTAATTGAATAAATATACTTACTGAGAACTCTCGCCACAATAAGTCCATATGCTCACGGGGCACGTGAGACCATGTAGGTCACGCCCCGCGCATAAACTTTCGGATCGTCCCCGCTGTCGTTCGGGGGACGTCCTCTTGCTCAAATCTGCACCAAATATAAATTCATATTATGATATTTTGAATTATAAATAAATTATAATAAATAATTAATGCATATACTTACTATCTTCCGTGCACACTAACTGCTCTGCACAGTTCTCCCTCGGGTGGCGGAGGGAGAATTCTGTTAGGCCCTCGTGGATGATCCGACGCGAGTCCACCGTGGACGATTTGGCCGCGAGTCCAAAGTGGACGATTCTAACATGCGCGAGTCCATCCATTGTGGACGTTTCCAGCACGAGTCCACCGTGGATGATTTGGTCGGGAGTCCAAAGTGGACGATTACGACGCGCGCAAGTCCAAAGTGGACGATTTCAGAATTGTAATTTCAATGAACTAAAATTAACCGTAACATTTATTCTACCCTAATTAAATCTAATTAAAAAATAATTAATAATAATTAACAGTAATTAAATCTAATTAAAAACTAATTAATCTCATTTTTAAAAAAATTAATAGTAATTTACTAATTAAATCTAATATTAACCCTAACAATAACTAATTATAGTAATTAACAGTAATTAACAATAATTAACAATAAATAAATCTAATTAAACACTAATTAAAATAAAATAAAATCAAATCAAAAATATTGGCCGACACTGGCCCGGAGAAGGGAGAGGGGATTGAACTCACCTGGTGGCGGCGGAGAGGGCAGAGGGATCGGCGATGAAGGCGAGGGAGTAGGTCGGCGCCCAGCGGCGGCGGGGGCGAGGGAGAGGGGTTGGTGGCGTGGCGAGGGCCGCGTCTTGACGACGGAGAGAGAAGATAGCGGCGATCGGCGGAGAGAGAAGACAAATGGGAGAAAGAGGAAGGGTCGGGCGCGTATGCAAATAAAAAGGTTTTTCACCGACGGTCCCTCGGTCGTCGATAAATCATGGAAAACTAATAATTAATAAGCGACGATGACTTCTGGCGGTGGCTAATTACTTAATTACTTACTAATATCACGGACGACCGTTTGGGCCCCACTAAGCCGTCGCTACTAGGTTATTTCATTTTACGCCCCATGCGCACCATCACCTATGAGTGACAACATTGGGCAGCTGTATATGAGCCGCGGCTGATTGGGTTACATTAGCGACGGCCCTCGAGATCGTCAAAAAGCCGTGAATGGTTCTGACGGCCCAGGCGGCAGTTGGTGAGCCCCGTGGCTGATAGCTAATATTCTAGTAGTGAATTTTGAATTCCGTGGAGCGTTTTTTAAGGGGGGCGTGTCTACTCTTGTAGCCGCCCATGCCCCCTATAAATTGGTGGCCGAGCCTCTTTCAACGGTGATGAATAACTTGATTCTTGAGAGGATTCTTGTGTGGAAAAGTTCCAAAGAATCTCTCATCCTCTTCCTTGGTGGCCGGCCATCTTCCTCCTCCTTCCCTGGGCTTTTGGTGAAGCTGAATTGAAGGTGTCTTCTACTTGGGTGTGCCGCCTACTTCATCTTCTTGGAGGAGTCCAAGAAGGACAGCGAGGTATTCTTTTATTTACCCTCTCATTCCGTGGTTTTCTCATCCCCTCTTCCTCCCTTTTTGGTGGAAGGGCCGGCCTTGCCTAGGTGGATTCCGAGGTTGAGAAAACTTCTCTGTTGGGCTACAACGAGCCCCGGTGTTCGCTACCCCTATTGTTGTGAGGTGCTTAGTGTGGACTATTGTTGGAGGACGTGCACGTGTGCGTCTTAAGACGGGGAAAGGATCAGCCATATCAACCGCGGTTTGAGGTATACCTTCTCCCACATCTCCGATATTGAATTCCTTAAAATTGCTAAAGTAGATCGCTATTTTTGGGATGGTTTCAAATTTTTAAATTTCTATTTACATTGTGTTTTTGATTCCTATCCCAACAGTGGTATCAGAGCCACCTTTAGTAAAATTTTGAAATTTTTATTTTGCGTTTTGATCACATTTACGAACCGTTCGCTCCCGAAATGTCATGCTGCCCGGTTTTGGTCTTCGGGGTTTTTTGAGTCATTCTCTTGGCTCCAAGGTTCATATGATGAATCAAGGTGGAAGCCTACTATCAAAATTGATTTTGGACAGAATTTAAACTAAAAATCCCGTGGGTTCATGGTTGAACAGCCCCGAGAATCGTAAAATTCAGCATGTGTTGTTTGAACCATTTTGGGTGAAAACATGATCGGATTTGTGCGATTTCAGATTCTGTTTCTTCATTTCTTTCTCATATATGATGTGATGCATGAAAGGATGATTGTGGATGAGCCCTATGTGCATGTGACTCTGTGTAAAATGTGGTTGTGATGATTGCTTGTAAATTTATGAAATTTTAGGTTTGTAATTTTTAAATAGGGCCTGCGTACCTTGCCGTCCTCTTGAGAATTTTGATTGTAATTCACTTCTTCCTATCCTTAAACCTCTCCCCAAGGATTATTTGGGGTCTTCTTCTTTTAGTTTTGTAAAATTAGAAGTTTAGGGGCAGATTTGCGACGAGCACGCTTGCTGCCCCGTTTTGGTGTGCGCACGGAGAGGAGATGTTCGGTGCCATGTGGATGACGGCTTGAACCCCGGGAAGGCACTGATGGAACTGGCAACCTACAAGGTGATTTTGAGCAGCGCCTTGGCGAGACAGAGCTCCCTAAAAACCCTAGGATGATGGCCTTGGTTCATCCGGCGGCTCGCGTGGAACCCTTAGAACATCCATAATCATCCATATTTATTTTATGCTTTTATTTATTGATCTGCTTCAATTGTTGATTGCTTAGATAAATTATAATTGCATGAAGAAACCCTCCAATAATATTGAGTCTGAATGGCCTAGATATTAGGAATATCGATCACATCTTCCATCGTTATGAGGGACAAATGTGTATATTGTCACAACGGGTAGGGCATATACTCGACTTGTGTCTCTGCTACTGGCTTGAACATGACTTACCTTGTTGAGCTACACTCAAGGGTGGTTGTTTTCTCACTAGGGCATATGAATGATGGGTCTGACTCAACTACTGTAACCGGTAAGGTGACCAGGGCTTTGTGCTTTGCTACTTACTCTACCGCTTGGATAGCATCAGATAAAGGAGTTTATCATTCAGTGGGAGTTGTTCCTGAGGTTGCTAGTTCAGCACCAGTATTGTATGACAATACTAGGATTGTTGCTCAAAGTTAAAGAACAAAGATCCCGTGAACATCATTGGTTTTCTTAAAAGGCGGTGTCACCTCGTCGTTGGAAAGAGGTGATGACTTAAAGACATTAATGTAGATTAAACTGATTACCACAGCAGTAGATTCGATTACCATTGAAATTTGGTATACATATACCAAGATGATTGGCTAAAGTTCAAGTGGGAGATTGAAAGGAATAGTGCTCTTGAGCCAATCACATGTCGATGTGTTTGGGGACTATTCAAGGGTAATCAACTTAATTAGGCAACTTTTCATCATATGTTGCATCTTTATTTATAAAGAATATGATGAACCCTAAGAATTCGGGCAAATGATTCTTAGCCCATGATGAGATCATGCCAGTGAGAATTGGAATCCAGATGCCCATGTTCTAAATGTTCCCAGTCATAGGATCACCGATTAGGGGATTAGTGATTCCGGATAGACTAGTGCACTTGGTATATGCCCTATACGATAGGGGGTAGCTGATCTCACAGTTACCTATGAGCCATCATAAATGTACAAGTGCATGTGCTCGTTAGTGAATGAGTTCACTGAACGGACCTACACGAGGAACACAAAATAGAATCCTTACATGAGTGTCAATAGGATGTTGCTCGAGTGATAGTAGGTGCAAGCAGTCCTTGGACCTGAGGTTGTCATGGTTAATTACCTTGTGAGGGACGACCCATTGCTTTGGTTCTATCCCTACGTGGCCCTCAGCATCATGTGTCAGGTATCACTGGGCATAGGGAAGCATTCAAGGAGGTAGGTGAGCAACCAACATGAAATCGATTACTCCTAGTAAGAGGAGATAATGTCCTATGTGTCCCTACAAGTGTTGACTCGAGAATCTCTGGCTAGAGTAGATATGAAAGTCAGGAAGATGTTTATGATGTGTCATTATCGAGACGACATCTTGGCGGGTGGAATACATATGAATCGGTATTAGAGTTTGACACTTCTTTCGTACCCTAGCCAACTTCGGGACATTGTAACCGAGAGATTTAGTTGCACGGTAACTTATCACCGAAAGGACGTTCGATCCCTGTAGATTGAACCTCACATTATCCGGGTAGTCATGACATGTTGCTAGACGTCAATCTTGACTTGTGAGTGGAGTCCCTCACGACCACACTAAAGGGGTTTAGTGGAGGCTCGTAAGATTCTAATAGAAGTTGTTCTATCAGGATCCGACTCTCCGTTATGCATAACTCATTGCTGGCTTAGTGTGGCGCCCAATGGGTCACACACAAGAGGCTAACCTCGTAATAGACTTTATGAAATAGAGTCTGAATGCAACATTATATGTCTAGTAGCATGGACATGCTTCAACTCGATCATGGATCTTGTTTACGGACATAATAGGAAATGTGTTTTCTATTGGAACGAATGCACGAGGAAGGAGTTCCTCAATAGCCCTAATTTGTAGGGCATCCCTAAATTCTAGCGATTGGTACATAATAATATTTTATGTGGTTGATTAAATTTAATTATAAATTTAGTATTTAATTACCACTTCACGGGAATTGTATTTAATTATGAATTAAATATACACTAGAAAAAAATAGGGTATCACCAACGGATTGAATCCGTTGGTAATAGTCAAAAATTCGTTGGTAATACTAATACCAACGGATTTACATTGGTGAAATCCGTTGCTGATACTCTGCTAGGTATTACCAACGGATATTACAATTATCCGTTGGTATTTCCAACGGATAAAGATATATTTTTTGGTAATCACCAACAAATGAGTTGATAATTATTTGTTGGTTAAAGTCTGTTTTCTTGTGGTGATAATTTGATTTCGATTCAAATATACATGGTGGGAAAAATTAGTTTCTAACCATGAGCCTAACCAATTAATTAGAAATTAATTTATTTGGATAAATCCTAATTAATAGTAATTTGATTTATGAAGATAAATCATAAAATTAATAGATATATGATTTATGAGGATAAATCATAATTCTACTAATTAATAGGAATTTAATTAGATTAGATAAATCATATTTTATTTAGATAATCCTCTTTCCTATTGTTTAGGATATTGGTTTATTTAGGTAATTAATGATTTCTATTGATAGGCTCTTAATTTATGGAGATAAATTAAAGTTTATATTTAATTGGATTTAATTAATTTTGAATTAATTATGAAACAATGAAATATGAAATATTTTTTGGAGGCAAACCCCAAAATTTTGAATTATGGGGAGAGTTTTTTAAGGGGGGCGGGTCTACTCTCGTAGCCGCCCATGCCCCCTGTAAATAGGTGGCCGAGCCTCTTTCAAGGGTGATGAGGAACTTGATTCTTGAGAGGGTTCTTGAGTGGAAAAGTTCCAAAGAATCTCTTCTCCTCTTCCTTGGTGGTCGGCCATCTTCCTCCTCCTTCCCTAGGATTTTGGTGAAGCCGAATTGAAGTTGTCTTCTACTTGGGTGTGCCGCCTACTTCATCTTCTTGGAGGAGTCCAAGAAGGACAATGAGGCATTCTTTTATTTACCCTCTAATTCCATGGTTTTCTCATCCAATCTTCCTCTCTTTTTGGTGCTCGGTTCTTGGTGGAAGGGCCAGCCTTGCCTAGGTGGATTCCGGGATTGAGAAAGCTTCTCCGTTAAACCACAACGAGCCCCGGTCTTCGCTGCCCCTATTGTTGCGAGGTGCTTGGTGTGGACTATCGTTGGAGGACGTGCATGTCTGCATCTCAAGATGGGGAAAGGATCAGTCATATCAACCGCGGTTTGAGGTAAACCTTCTCCCACATCTCCGATGTTGAATTCCTTAATATTAATAAAATACATCGCTATTTTCGGGATGGTTTCAAAATTTTTAATTGCTATTTACGCTGCGTTTTCGATTCCTATCCCAATAACTTCCGGGTGTGGAAGTGCCTTCAAGGTGAGTGTGAGGTCTTTTCGGTGTAAAGTCCTCGATTGTAAGCTACTCTTAATTTGGTGGATTTGGGTGTGAAATCCTTAGCGCGGTGCTTAGGTAGTGGAGTAGGCATTAGGGCCGAACCACTATAAATCATTGTGTTAGCACTGATATATTTTTTGTGTTAATTGCTTTATCATTAATCACTTATGCATTTAGTCGATAAATTGCAATTTGTCTAAGTAGTTCAAGAAACGATTAAAATATAATTTAGGCGACAAGTTTAGTTAACACACTATTCAACCCCCCCCCCCTCTAGTGTGGTCATTTCAGAGCGGGTTGTAGATTAAGATTTCGTCATCTCCTCTACATCGTCTCTCGCTCCGGAAAATGGCACTAGAGAGTATAGCGTTTGCACCACCTAGGTTTGATGAGGTAAATTTTGGTGTTTGGAAGAGTAGGATGTAGGGTTTTCTTAAAACACAAAGTTTAGATCTGTGGTGCATGCTAAAGAATGAATATGTTGAGCCCACCATTGACATAAATGATTGGACTCAAGAACAAGTTAAATTGTTTGAATTGAATGCTAAAACAACGCATCTCATATATTGCTCATTTTCAAATGATATATACTTGAAAAGGTTATGCATTGTTCTTCCGCTTTTGATATTTGGGCAACTTTAAATATGCTATATGATTATGCCAAGACTGAAGAGATTGACACTTCTAATGAAGGTGATGATGACAATGGTCATCCCCCTAGTACTAACTTTGATTTTGATGCCCAAAGCACTTCCAGCTAAAGAGGCACAAGCAAGAATCGGAAACGGAAACTTAGGTGCTTCCACAAGTAAAAAACTGGTCATCTGCGATGGACAAAGCCATCGCAAAATGGTAGCAATAGGACATCTGTGATGGCCAAAAGCAGTTGCAGGAATTGGTCGCAAAAGAACTAGTTGCTGATGTGTTGCGACCCCAAGCTCCGCGATCGCAAGTAAAAAGTTAGGGCGACGGTTCTGCGACGGTATGTCACCATAGCTAAATGTGGTCGGGTGACATCTGCGACGTAGAATAGCCATCACACTTGGTACATATGCGACGGGACTACGACCACGGTTACCATCGCAAAATATTGGGTGCCATTTGCGACCAGGTGGAAGAGCATCTGCGACGGTTCTGCGGTCGCAGAGCCGTCGCATACGTATATATATATATATTTTTTTAAAAAATGAAATATTTAAATTCCTGTTCCAAAATTTAATTAAAAATACATATGAAACAAAAGACAGCAAATTATAATACATAGATATCAAAATATTATTACATCGTATCAAAATAATATTTACATCACAGCAAAGTACATCAATGATCAGGCGCATGAGGCGGCGAGGAGAGGGGTTGCGTGGGGAGCACATCAGTCGGCGTCGATGATGATGATGCATTTGATGCTGATGTCGTCGAGCCGAATGATGGGGGAGGCGAAGGAGCCGAAGCACTCGGTATGATACACGATATATGTGCCATGTACTGGGTCATCTGCGCCATATACTGTGTCATAGCGGCCACGTTGGTGCTGAGGCGTGCCCGAGCAGTCTCGATGGCCGCTAATCGGTCCTGATCCACACGTGATGTTGATGGACCAGCACCATGTGGCTGCAACAACACCCGTGCGTGGGCCGTTGTGCCAATGCCATATACACGGCCGTGGCCGCCTCCTACCACCTCCATCCATGCGTCAGCATCAAGCTGATGCTGCAAAGGATCACGTCCCCGTTGGGTCACCAACTCACTATATGTGGCCTTTAATTTAAATAAAAGTAAATTCATTAAATTAATTAATTATACATAATAGAACTAGATATTCTTTTTTAATTATTAACTTACCATTATTGTCTCCGGCCTCCTGCTGATGAACTCACCCCGGCGAGGACCACGCTGGTATCTATGTGTCTCCTCGAAGACCCTCAGAGGATCAGCAGGGATGAGCATCCCCTGTTCATCTAGCGTCCCCTACAACAAAATAAATATAATTAATTTTTCTATAATAATAAATAAATAATAAAAACAATTATTAAATTACTTACCAATCGACGCTCTTGACTGATAAATGGGATGGACCCACCGGTATGTCGTGCGATGGATCCCTCGACCAGCGTCATCCGATTTTGGTGCGTTGTTCGGGAGGCACCCTGCTATCCCTCCGACGCCCAGATGTCGCATAGTCGATCCCATACGTCAACCTCCATCCAGGTTGGCTCGTGTCCCTTGAACGCATCCATTGGCGTATCTCTATTACCGCCTATAGTGGCCCGCGCCTCATCTCGCGCCCGATGGAGGATATCCTTGAAAAGCTTCTGATTGTAAGCTTCCCAAGCATCCTTACCTGAGCCTGAATGATGGGATCCTAGGTATATCGGGCCTACAAAAAGAAAAGATTAGCTCAAAAATCATATCCGATATAGCTATAGAATGCTGAACATAACTACTTACTTTAATAGCTTAATAAATCATATCCGTTATAGCGAAATGCTTAAGGCCAGAATGACTTGTGAAGTTCTAAAAAAAGAAACTAATTGAGAAGCAATTCTTGATCATGAAGGGAGGAATAAAATTCAAAAAGGAAGTTGGAAGTTTCCTAAATTGATTTAAGCAAGCCCTTGAATGTGCAGCAACAAACATCAGCACACTAAATTAAGCAGTGCCATGTGAGAGGATCTTAAGATGTTGAACACAAGAGAACTTAATATGGTGATTTATACCAACTTCTAAATCAAATTATACCTAAAAAATTTCTTTAGGTATGTGAAAGTTTCTTTAAATTTAGAATACTATGTAAGTACTTTTTTCTATCAATTTAAGTGCATCCTCTTACGCTGATATTGACATAGCAACCTCATGGATCATATAAAATGGTAAAACTCATTTGACTCAACATGGATAATCAATATTCTTTACAAGATGCTTTCAAGCAAACTAGAACTCTCCACTGAAGAAGAAAATATAAGTTTTAGTTAAATGGACTGCAACAACATAAGATCTGGTATTATGTCATTCATTGGAGAATAAGAGGGAAGACAAACTATTTTAAACTACTATCTCTAGTTTTCAATTACTTACAACTGAAGTACAACTTTCATCACTTGTGCCCACTTTAAACTAATGCTAATACCAAGGAATATGAATAGCATCACAGAATTTGAAGGAATTCAATAGTAGGGCACATTCTCTGTCCCTTACTTTGTCATCACTTTTGCAATCTAAATATTCTCAAATAGTAAAATAGTGAAGCCTTTTACTAAGAAATCCAAAACCGTTGCATCGTAGTGACTTTGTCATCACTTTCTAATCCGTCGTAGAAAGTCGCAGAAGATTAATTCCTTTGCCAAGAGACGGGACACAAGAAGATGAATTGTCCTCTCTTGAAGAAGAAATCGAAAAAGAAGAAGTGTGCTTCTCCATCCACATCTCAATCAAGTGAAGCCTCTTCTAGACATGACGATGAAGCTACATCTAACTTTTGCCTCATGGGTCTTCGGAATGAGGTATATTTACCATCTTCTAGTCATGATCAAAATAATGATTCTAGTAGCTCTAAATCCCTTGACATGTCTTATGAAGAACTACTAGAAGAATGCGAAAAGATGTATGCCTTGCTTATGAAAAAAGAATAAGGAAAATAGAAAACTAAAGAAGGAAAATTTATGGCTTAGTTCTGATGTGCATTGACTAGAAAATGAAAAATTGAATACAAGTATACTTGTTTCTTGCCATGAAGATTTTAAGCTTGAAATTGAGAATTTAAAAAGTGAGGTAAAAGATTTGACAAATGAAAATAAAGATTTGAAATCAAAAATGGAACTTAGGAGTAATTATTTGAAAAATGATTTCAAACTTGAGAATGAAAAAGTGAGAGTTGAGAATTGCAAGTTAAAATCTCAACTACATGCATTGCATAAATCTATGAATGAGTTGAAGAATGAGATGTTGGTTTTGAGTAGGAAAGTTAATGCTTTCTCTTTTAAGAATTCTAGAAATCAAAATGTCTCATTTAGGAAACCTCAAAACAAGAATGCTTCATTTAAGAATGTTCATGCTCATCATAGTTCACATGTTAAGCATTCTAATGATAGATCTCATGTCCATAGCAAAAATGAAAATAAGTTTAATGGACATTGCTTTTGTTGTGGTATTTTTGGCCATGCTATCCATGATTGCGCATTGAAGAGAAATCCAAGTATTGCTAGGACACTTTGGATTCCTAGACCATCTTACCCCCAAGGACCTAAAGCCATTTGGATACCAAAAGTTTCTTGCTATCTTGTAGGGGGGGCTACCTTATAAGGGTAAAGAGAAATGGAATGTTGAAGTTGACCTTGGATCCAAACGAGAAATCTCCTAGAGGTTGCAACTTCAAGCTATCATGATGCCAAGGTATGAAAATTGGCATCTAGGTATACTTTGTATCATCTCCTTACTTTGGTTAGTTTCATTTAAGTTAGATTTTTGGTATATATATGCTTAACATTAGTAGATTTTTCGCTCTTGATATAAATTTCAAAAATGTTTTTGATTTTTTATTATTTCCGGTGTCTTCGGAGACCTTTGTAGCCTATAAAGGGCTAATGCGACCTTGTGGTTCTAAATCGTAGGCTCAATGTGGCCTTTCGGTTTTCAACCAAGAGGAAGGGTTGGAGATCTTATGTTTCAAATATTTTATATTTTGAGATCTCATAATTCATTTTGGATTCATGATAGTCTATTTTGAAACCGATTTCAAACTATTTAGCAAAGTAGACTTTGATATCATAATTGATTTTCTCTCTTTGCAACTTAGTATGATAACTTGCTAGTAGTTACATTGTCATTATGATACTAATGAAGATTACTTGCAAGTCATCAAAAATTGAATGGAAGGGTATTCTAAGGAAAATAGAAAATGAAATGAAGTTTGGCTAAATTCCCATGGATGAGGTATGTTTTTGGTTATTGCATATTTCTAGTCTAATACCTCAATTTGTATGTTTGATTGATGTCTCTATACTCATGATTGAAATAACATGAAAAATTATTGAAATCTCATGAGTAGAAAAATTCTTAGTACTTAGGCAATTTTTCATTGAGTGAAGTTGCCCTAGGTGTTTAGAGTTGAAAATTCATGTGTAGATCATCTTAGGGGACTCAAAGTTAAAAAAATTTGACTTAAGTCAGCAAAGTGACTTAAAAATTTCCTTTTGAGCCCAAACTTTACAAACATGTTTAGATTTAGTCATGTTAGGTGTCTATGTGTCTATGTTTGAAAAACCATGAGTATAGGTTAAAAATTGATACTTAGCAATTTCATGATATCATGCTTGTTTTTTAATGAAATCATGCTAAGGTAAAATTTTGACCAAATGACATCATTTTCATTTCAAACTTGATAAACATGCTTTAAATGACTATATATTGATATTTGAAAAGTTTGAATGAAAACTGAAAAGTTTTGAAAAATAGCTAATATTTACAAAAATACCACTGGATTTCAGTTATTTTTAGAAAAATGTAGAAAATTTATTTTTGGATGATTCTTGAAACTACATGTTCTCTGAAAAATCTAGTTTCTCCAGTAAAAGTTTCAAACATTTTCAGTAAGAATAAGATTTGATATGGATTTCTGAAATTGGATTTCAAAACTTTAAAGTATCGTTCTTCCCAAATGTTCATTTTTTCGATACTTCGATTTTTGGTCCAATATATGTTCGAATGATATTTCAAGTATGATATTTTGAATTCACTTTTGGTATCATTCTAATAATTTGATGAGAAAAATCATTTCTAAAATGATTTTTGACTTTTTGATCGAAACATGAAAATATCTATATTTAGGCTTATACATGATTTCTATACTTGGAATTTATTTATCATCTGATGCTATCATGTATGACTTAGTATCTTTTTTCATATCTTGTTTTCGTCCTTTGGGTTGGTTGACTTCGTTTTCATGAAAATAGTTCTTAAGTCTCAACTTTGACTATAGGTTGACTTTTCTTGCCCTTTTTTATTGATGTCAAAAGGGGGAGAAAAATATAGGTAAATGGGAAGAAAATATAGGAAAATCATGCATATAGATAGAGAGAGTATAATTATTTAGATAGGCATGATGATAAGGGGAGAAATCCCATGTTTGATATCCTCTATGCTTAATTGTATATATTTTCTTAAGGATGTTTGTCATCATCAAAAAGGGGGAGATTGTTGGCCTAAGGTTTTCTACCTTGGTCTTAATCTCGGTTTTGATGATAACAAACATGGAACTAATGATTCATTGAGAAATGTGTTCAGGTTCCATATCGGTTAGCACTCGATATCCTCGATCGGAAATAACGGAGAAATCAGAAAGTCAGAAGGACATTGGTCGACGTGTTCGGGTTCGTCACGAAAATTTCTAAAAGTTCAACGTGTGCACCAAAGACGTCTTGGACAAGTCTAGAGAACATATGAAAAGCTCTCCAAGTTGATGCACGTTGGAGGCCGGAACCCGAAAATGAAGAGCGTAAGAAAAATACGCAAAAAATCAACCCTGCCCATATTCGGTCGACCGACTGGTCGACCGGCAGAATGCGAAAATGGGCAGAAGGCATTTCGGTCGATCGACTAGTCGACTGAACGATACCCAGAATGGGCAAAATGCCTTCGATCGCTCGATCGGTCGACTGACGATCGATCGGCAAGGGACTGGGCGTCGCCAACGGCAGAAAAACGCCCGTTGACAAGCCTTGGTGTTTGGGGTGTTATAAATACCTATCCCAAACTCATTCCTAGCATATTATTAATGCTTCCGAGCCTCAAAGAGTGATCCTAAGCATCTCCTAAGCTCTTCCATGATTAAATCCACAAAGCCTAACTCTTGATCCCTCATCCTCAAGTGTTCTTCATTGAAGGGGTATTCAAGCTTACTAGGCTCAAGAAGAAGAGGTGTCCTTATTGTGAAAAGTCCTCTTTACTCTCTTCTTGTGATTAAGGTGTTTTTATTTTGATTTGAATTGATTTACTTGAGTTTGTAAGAAGACCTAGTGTGTAGTCTTGTGTGTGAGTGGTTACCTTGGTGTAGAAGGTGTAAAGCTACTTGTGTAAACTAAGTTAGGAGTAGGTCTTAGGAATTTAGGTAGGAAAGCTCACTCGGTAGGAAGGCAGGATATTTCCGAGTGTGGAAGTGCCTTCGAGATGAGTGTAGGGTTTTTTCGGTATAAAGTCCTCGATTGTAAGCTACTCTTAATTTAGTAGATTTGGGTGTGAAATCCTAAGCACGGTGCTTAGGTAGTGGAGTAGGCATTAGGGCTGAACCATTATAAATCATTGTGTTAGCATTGATGTATTTTTTGTGTTAATTGCTTTATCATTAATCGCTTCCGCATTTAGTCAATAAATTGCAATTTGCCTAAGTAGTTCAAGAAATGATTAAAACATAATTTAGGCGACAAGTTTAGTTAACACACTATTCATCCCCCCCCCCTCTAGTGTGGTCATTTCACCAACACCTTATGCTCCTCGATGAGCTAGGCTTGAACCCCCAAGTGCAGTCCTCAGCCCCTAGAGCGGTTACTTCCGGCCTCAAAGCCCTTACACAACCCCTCATGTGTGGTCCTGCCTTATGCTACTCGGCGAACTTGGCTTGAACCCTCAAGTACGGTCCTCGGCCCCAGAGCCGCTACTTCCGACCACACAGCCCTTACGTGACCATGACCCAATTTTCACCTGCCTGGCTCTTTGGCCATCGCGTCACTACTTCTGACATCATAGTCTTTAAACGACCCCTCATGCGTCGTCATGCCTTACACTCCTCGACGAGCTCGGCTTGAACCCCCAAGTGCGGTCCTCGGCTCCAGAGCCATTACTTCCGGCCTCTGAACCCTTACGCAACCCCTCGCTCATGATCCTGCCTTACGCTCCTCGACGAGTTTGCTCCTCGGCCATTAGAGCTGCTTCCTCTAACTTCATGGCTACAAACCTGGTTCTGAACCAAATTGACTTCTCAATCATCATGCCGGCATAAGTTAGCCCTTACTCGGCCCTATCGGTACTACTCAAACCTTTGAGGCAACCCCAAAATGCCACTACGTAAGGCCCAAACTCAAGGAAATAATTTCTTTTCAAAAAAGGCTAAGCGCTGCTGGCATGGGGATAAACCCTTCAACGAGAAAACCAGATCACAGATTACCAAGGAAACATGCATAAATAAAAACCCAATGGCATAAACATAAGCCCACGAAGGAGCAATTGTCAAATATTTCAATAGCCCTTAAAGGGGAAACAATTCACCACAAATATTTATCGAGCTGGTCCACACACGAGCAACCAAAAAATTCTAACACTTACTGCAGGAGCATCCCTCCTCGGAAAATTATCGCCCATTGGAGAAAATGAGCATTGTCCTGGAGTTGCAGCTGAAGATCCCTCTCCAAGTGACCAAGAAAAATCCTCCCAAGCCTCGGGATTCACCAGGACATCATCCCTCACTTCCTTGAGAAGGCCGACTCCAAAAGATTCAACCTCGGGAGCAAAGAACTTGGCCTACTCTACCGCTCTTTCAAAACCCTCAATGTACATCGCGAGGGTAGCATCCCGAAGGCATTTCATCTCATCCTCAAGGTCCTGCTTTACCAAATTGCACCTTTTCGCCTTGGCCTTGGCTTCTTCAACCTCAATCTTCAAACGAGAACCTTTCGCCACCGCTATGGCAAGATCAAGGTAGAGCATTTCCAGCTCTTCTCTGGACTTGCTTTCAACCTCCGTTATCAGACAACAACATTCAAGAGTGTGACCTTATCAATTTTCGCCTTTAAGGCCTTTTCCACTTCGACCAACTTGAGCTTCAATGGTTTAACCTCCTGAGACCGAACCTCGGATTCCATCGACATGGACTCATTCAGTCTACTCATCAGACTCGATGTCTAAAGTTGGATAAACTCTCATGGGTCCACCCCCTCAGGAAAGTTCATTTGATCGCTGAAACAGATACGTTTGCCCTCGCATGTGATCGTAATCGGTTGTCAAATTCTCAGTGGAATGCTATCCACCGCTACACCCTCCGGCGACATGGACTCGTCACCTGATAAACGCGTAGCCACCCGAGGAGGCATGTTTCTATCAATACGTCTAGCCCTTTTTCGATGCCTCGAAGGCGAGTCAGGGAGAGTTAGAGAGTCTGAAGGCGCCGACAACTTAGCCGCCTCCTGGACTCAAGCCCCTGAGACTCCTGGAGTTCGAGATCCCAAAGCCCTCATGGGCTTCAGCAAACTATCAACTAGCGGGTTCTTCCCCTTCTCACTCAGAGCATTCCTCCACATCTTCGCCAATTGAGCACGAATGCTTGGCACCTTCAGCAATGAAGACATCTCACCCACATACCAGAAAAATTCAGATCAGCATACCCTGAACAAACAAGGCAGCGACACCTATATACTTCTAAACCAGGGATTCATCATGGCTCTATTGTAATACTTCCTTGGAAGAAAAAGAAATGTGAGGAGATTGATTATATCCCTACCTTTAGGCGGGATACCCCCGTCCTCAAAATGCAAAATCGGTTGAAACTCCCACCTCCAAGACCTAGGGAACTTCTCTGTCTAGAAGGGTTTCTCTAGGAGAAAGGCCAAAGGTCCGCCCACTACCTAACATTGAAGAAATGGGTCTTAAAGTTCTTGTACACACTAAAGAGTTTCCTCCAAGGAATACCATTAAAGGACACCCATAGTCCCTCCTAAGTCCCCTTCTCCTAAAAGAGGGAGAAAAATACAAAACGATTCGACCTAAACCCAAGACAGTCCATTCTAATCTTGAAATAGTGGACGAGTGCCCAACTTCCGGTGCAACTGAGTTGATCACGAAAAACAAGGACAAACTAGTACGAGCCTTCCGACCTAAGGCCAATCCCAACGGTATAGAAACTAAAGCAGATAATCAAAAGACTCAGCGGAGAAAAAGTAACGACAGATGGAGAAGGTAATCAACGAAGGTGTCACCGGCGAAAATCTCCAGACAACAGACACCGAATACCAAGAGCGTGAGAAAAGTTCAAAGCGAGGAAAGGAAGGGCCACTTTATAGACCGAGGAATGACAACCTCTACATCAAACAACCAGCGATGATGTCATGATTAAATCCCAGCTGACCAGCTCAGCAAGTGACGGTTCCCTAGAAACCCTCAAAACACAAGCGAAAACTTTCTCCGCCATGATTCCTCGTCCAAAACGAGGAGGCAAGCACCAATCAGAACCGCCACGGAAGATAGAGATCCTCGTTATCAAACCGCCATGCTAGGCGTGAAAGTTGAGAAGACACAAAAATGACACAACAAAGATATGTCGATTTGATTCACTCCAATTCGAGACAAGGTTGCCACATGCGAACCCAACAGCCAAGCTCGACCTCTATGGTCGCTTGCTCTAGCTTGACCTCTACTGTCGCCTGCCCCAGCCCGACCTCTAAGGACGCCTGCTCCAGCTCGGACTCTACGGTCACTCAACACAACTCAGCCTCTACGGTCACCTACTCCAGCCCAGCCTCTACGGTCACCTGCTCTAGCTCAGCTCTACGGTCGCTTGCTCCAACTCGACCTCTACGGTCACTCAACACAACTCGGCCTCTACGACGGCTAGACACAGCACAAAAAATTATTTCCAGAAATTCCTCAAAGCCACAGAAAAACCAAAATCATGAAGCCATCTCTATGTAGAGCTCGACACTTAGTCCTTCAGACTTCGACCGAGCTCAGGGGCTATGGACTGGACTAGTACTATTGGGTCTGATCGGATTAGACCCAGCAGCGCCCTACACTCTTAAATCAAATTTGAGCCAGACCAGACGGCTCCGCCCAAGGACTCCACCCGACCATACAAGGACATCCACGTCCTCCCTTATCGCGAGGGATACGCCATTACAGGCCTTCTATCTTCGGGATCAGCCTCGACCCATTTTGAGCAATATCTCCGCGAGATTGTTGGGTGGCTTCATTACCTGACCTGCAATAAATACTGACACGGCACACCTCAAGTAACCTAAGTTCTATTTCATTACGTCCACCTTGGAGTCCTACTAACATGAGGGTCGGAGTGCCTTTTCTAGGTGCCTCAACCGCCTGAGTTGCACCTGACCAGAAGAGACACCAAACCAGACCAAACTACTTTGATCCTCAGGCAGGAACATAGACCTACGCTGAAAACTCTAGGCTAACAAATTCTACGGGAAATCCATGACATACAACTTCTCAAACATTGCAACAATGTCGAGAAACAGAAGATATTGCCCAACGCCAATTGGAGCAAGAAGTGTGAATTCCATCACACTTATGGGCATACCACCGAGGAATGTGTGGTGCTTAAAGACCAGATCAAGCATTTGATACGGGAAGGACGGATGGACCACTACATATATCGCAAAAGGAGCCGTAGCCAGGATCAGAGCATCCATGATCACTAACGCCGAAGTCAGAGCAGAACAAATCGGCTAAACAATGAAATCTGTGGGATCATTGACCACATAGTCGGAGGATTTGCGGGAGGAGGCGAGACAAGTTCGGCCAAGAAAAGGTCCCTCCGAGTCATTATGGCAGTTGATAGCACGAGTCACCCACAAAGGCCTTATGGTAGAGCCACGGTAATATCATTCTATGAATTTGATTTCCAGGGAGTTGATAAAAATCTGCACGACCTTGTCATCATTTTTGTAATTGCTGACAACTTTATTGTCAAGAAAGTCCTAGTAGACCATGGAAGTTTGATCATCATTCTCCTGCCCTCAACATTCAGAAAGATGCAACTAACTAAAGCTTCACTACATCCCTATAGTGGAGACCTAGTAGGCTTCTCTAGAGAACAAGTCAACTTCCGAGGCTATGTATGGCTGAGAACGACGTTCGACTCCCAGCCGAAGGAGAAGACGACTGACGTGCAATACTTGGTTATTGACATCCCTAGCCCTTATCATTCGATTTTTGGGTGACCCTCACTAAACAACATGGGAGCCATCGTATCAACTCCCACTTAGTGTTCAAATTCACTATTTTGGAGATAGAAGTGGGGGTGCTCCATGCCGACCAGAAATAAGTCTGCCGGTGCTACAATGAATATTTGAAGCATAAGACAGCCAAACCGGGGGAAGTGTCGAGCACTCCACCCCATCAAGTGTTCTTAGTATCTCTCACAGAGTAGCAACCAAGAATATTCGAGTTGTACCTGAATAAGGATGTTCAAGAGTGGCCCCAGCCCATCGACAACTCAAATCTCGTGCACACTAGAGCGTCGCCCAAGTGGGTAACATTCATTGGAGCTCGCCTACAAACCAAGCTCAAAATTCAACTTGGTGCTCCACACAAAAACCACGACGACTCCCGAGCAAGGGACCCCTCGCAGGAAAGGTACCATTCCTTCGTCCATTCATTCGTAACAAATGTTGATCAGTGTGTAATCTAGCACATGCCTCGAGAGGAAAGCACCCGAGCCAATCCATCGGCATCGAGCCGATCGACACCTTTGTCGAGGCCCGAACGCCTAAGCAGGCGATGGACCACCCAACAAATAGATTGGCCGAGCCAGCCAACACCATGGCCCCAATTGAAACCACGGAGCCCAATCTACTAAGGATGAGCCTCTAAAAATAAAACAATTCAGAACACTACTAAAAAAATGGCTTTTTGCGATGGCTCATTTGCGACGGCACAAGATGCGGTCGCAGATGCGAGGGGTCTGTGGTCGTCGTCCATTGGGATCACGAACTGGCCATGGTTGTGACTGCATTGCGACCGCATTGAATGCCGTCGCAAAATAGCGACGACATTGCGACCGCGTCGAGTGTCATCTCAATATGGCGATGGTTTGGCGGCCATTTGCGACCGTCACGTTGCGACCGTTAATGCCATCGCAAAATATTATTTAATTCCCCGCCCAAACCCTTTTTTTCACTTCCCCTGCTCTACCTAATCAATATCTCTCACTCGTACTCTCTGCCGTCGCACGCCTGTAGGTTGAAATGGCGACACTAGAGGGGGGGGGGTGAATAGTGTGTTTACAAAATCAATTAGCCTAAATTCAATTTCGATCATTTTCTTGATTAGTTTAGGCAAGATGAAATTATGCAATTAGATTTGGAAGCGATATAAATAATTAAGCACAAGCAACAATTTAAAACAATGCAAATACACGAATTTATAGTGGTTCGGCCCCAATGCCTACTCCACTACCTAAGCACCCCACTTAGGATTTTCAAACTAGATTTACTAGATTAATTTTCGTTTCCCTTACACAGAGGACTTTTCACTCGAAGAGTCTCACTCTCGACCTAAGGTACTTCCACACCCGAAAGTCTTCGCCTTCTTATCGAGAGCACTCTTCCACCTCAACCCTAAGGAACAACTAAACTAATCCTAGTAATAACTAAGTTTACACAAGTGGCTTTACAACTTTTCACCAAGGTAACCACTTTCACACAAAGACCAAACACCTGATCTTCACACGCACAAATAAAACACAGTTCAAATAACAACAAAAATTACAATGAAAAGAGCTCCAGGAGTAAAACCAAGAATGAATGCTCTTTTCAAGCCTTGTAGCCTCCAACTCGCCAGTAGTAGAGCTTGAGTTGAACCCCGAGTTGAGGAGCAGACGGCGCTTGAGGAAGATGTCCGTAGAAAGAAATAGAGCGCAAGCGTTGATCGTTTGGAAGGGTCTAAATCTCCCTTAGAATACTCAATGATATCTGTAAGATTGGGATAAGAGGATTACATGAAGTATTTGAGGGTGTATTTATACCCAGCTGAAGAAACGGTAGCTCAACGGATAGTTTTCTATCCGTTGCAGACCGCCGGTCAATTGGTCGGTCGATCGACCGATCAACCGATCATTCGACCGCTGCATACTTCCCTGTGAGCGGTCAACCGCCCAGACGCGAATCCATTGATCCCGCCTTCGATCGACCCATCGGTCGACCGATGCGATCTCGCGTCTCGACTATTCGTAGGTCGGTCGACCAATAGATTTACTGCCTGATTTCGGCCTCTGTCGGTCGACCGAAGTACCCACTGCCTGTATTAGGCAGTGTTCAGTCGATCGACCGGTCGACCGAAAGAGTTACTACCTCTTTCCTTACCTTGTTCGGTCGACTGCTCGGTCGATCGAACTTAGGCTGAATTGAATTTTCAGCCGTCTTTTCTTCCGCACTTCATTTTTGGGTTCCGGCTTTCAACGAGAATCAACATGGAGAGCTTTCATGTGATCTTTAAGCCCGTCCAATACGACTTTGGTGCACTCGTCGATCTTCGAGAAACTTCCGCGATGAACCCGAGCGTGACGATCAATGTCCTTCTGATTTTTCGATTTATCCGATCGAGGACATCGAACGCTAATTGATATGGAACTTGAAAGATTTCTCGACGAAATAGTATTTCCATGTTTGTTATCGTCAAAACCGAGGTTAAGAGATTAAGACCAAGGTTGAAAACCTAAAGCCAACAACGTCGACCGCCGCCCACTGCTCGTCGCTTGCCGCAAGTAGGCCTCGCCGCTGCTCAACTGTTCAACCGCCGGTATTCTCATCCTCCTCCTCCTCCTCTCTCTCTCTCTCACTCACTCACTCTCTCTCTCTCTCTCTCTTTCTCTCTCTCTCTCTCTCTCTCTCTCTCTCTCTCTCTCTCATCCGAAACCCTAGCCGACGGCTAGGGTTTATACTTGAAACCTAATTGATTAAGTGATATGTGTGATATGTGTGATATGTGTGATGTGTATTTATCAAATAGAAAAATACTCTTCCTAATTTATACTTGAAACCTAATTCATTATGTGATATGTGTGTCCTCAATTGATTCTTTGCATGAAAAAAATTAAAACTGCATGTTGTGATCTTGCATGTGTCTGCTTATATTAGGGATTGCAAGGTTAGTTAGCTAAGATTTTGAGTACTAGTTTAGATGTCTAATAGAGAATGTGATGAGACCTGCTATTTATAAAGAGGGAGAAGAGCTGAAACTTGGGATTGAAGTTTAAAAGCCCAATTACTGATGAAGTTGACTGAGGGTCGATGGTTTGATCTTATTGCATTCCAACCCGACATTGACATGCAACCCTATAGATATTAAATTCCAACTTAGCTACAGTGCTGTATGGTCAAAATAGCTGATGAGTCGTGGAACTTTGAGTTTTTTTTATGTCATTCTTCATCCTCCTCTTTGTGTATAACTTTGATTGGCTTTTACATAATTCGCTGCATTGGTTGTGTATATATAAGGAAATCAAGCCTCATTTAGGGGGCGTTTGGTTACCCGCAAGTGTAAATGCTGCAAAATCTATTTGCATGCAAAAGCAAATGCCCGCAAATAGATTTTGCAGCCTACCGTTTTGTTGCCCGCAAGTAGAGTTGCAACTTTTATTTGCAAGCATTTGGTTGGCCGCAAATGGAAGTTGTAATTACACTTGCAACTTGCAACGTGCAACTTGCATCTTACGAAATTTTTCGGATCGGGTCGGGCACGAATTTTCTCAAGTCGGGCTGAGCCGGGCCGGGCCGGGACGGGCCGAGCATGCACAAATTTATCCGGGCCGGGTACAAACTTTTTCGGGCAGGGTCGGGCACGAACTTTTCGGGTCGGGTCGTGCACAAATCTTTTTGGGCCGGGCCGGACACGAATTTTTTCGAGTCGGCCCGAGCCGGACCGGGACAGGTTGGGCAGTGCACGAATTTTTTCGGGCAAGGCTGGGCCGAACACAATTTTTTTTTCGGGCTGGGCACGAATTTTTTTTCTGGTCAGGCCGGGCCGGGAAACGAATTTTTTGGGTCGGGCATGAATTTTTTCGGGCCGGGCCGGGGTACGAATTTTTTTTGGGCAGGGCCGGGCCGACAGTGAATTTTTTCGAGCCAGGCTGAGCACGAATTTTTTCGGGCCTGGCCGAGCACAAACTTTTTCGGGCTAGGCCAGGCACGAAATTTTTGAGTCGGGCTGGGCACGAAATTTTTCAGGGCGGGTTGGGCACAAATTTTTTTGGACCGAGCCGGGCTGGGACGGGTCGTGCAGTGCACGAATTTTTTGGGTCGGGTCGGACACAAATTTTTTCGGGGCGGGACGGACACGAATTTTTTCGGGTCGGGCCGGGCACAAATTTTTTCGGGCCAGGCTGGACACGAACTTTTTTGGGCCGGGTCGGGCATAAATTTTTTGGGTCGAGCCTGGGACAAATTTTTTCGGGCCAGGCTAAAAACTTAGGCCCGACACGATTTGTCTGACAAATTAATAATTTTTAATTTTTGTATAATACTAAAAATATATTAAAAAATCTATCAAATGACATCAGATGTAAAATCTGACACTACCATCAGGTTCAGCACGCAAAAACCTACAACTTTGATATTTATCTCGTCTTCATCCGACGACTCTACGTTGCCAAAATTAATTATTTTTCAATACTTAAATTATTGCATTTGCAGCCCGCAATCTTGTATTGCGGGCTTTTTGGGCTGCAATTCCACTTGCGGCCCGCAAATGATATTTGAAATACAAGTTGCAACTAGTAAATGCTGCAAAATAATTTTGCAGCCAATCAAACAAATTTGTTATCTAAATGCTGCAACTAAAGTTGCAGCATTTGTACTTGCGGGCAACCAAACGCCCCCTTAGTATTTGCATCTCCGAATGTTGGGTGCAATTACTGAAAGAGTGAACTTAACACTTCTACAAGTTCACTTTTAATAAGGCTACATTCACTCATGCTTGAAACTTTATAATAGCCTCATAAAAAATTCGATGGAGATGACTCCATAATAGTTTTTTACCCTAGTGCTGCTTATGATAAATCAGTGTTGTCTGCATAACTGAATTTTATGCCAAATTATACATATAGTCAAACTATTTGATGAGAACAAGTTCACCCTGATACATCCTGCATTTATAGAACGATGATAGCTCGGCATGTCCGAAACTAGTCAGTCTGTAGTCTGAGTGTTTAGAATACATGAGGAAGTCATTTATTTAATTTTGTTCCAACCAAATACATGCATGTTTTACTAATAAGGGGGTGCAGACTACACCAACAATTTAAAGTTCGAAAACCAAAATCACTTGGAACTTTTATTTCAGATACTAGCCAAGTAGGTTTGTCCACTATATGAAATCTAAGCATTACGAGCTCGCATGATCTTCTTCCTGTTCATTGCGCGGCTCGTACAAGTACACTTTTCGTCCATTAATTGGCTGAATTGGTCTTGCATTGTCCTTCTGCCAAAATGATATTACAATCAGAATAGAGAACATATATATTTGAGCTCATAAATGTATAATTAGTACTTACATATCCCACAGGAGCCCTTAGCAACTCCAGCTGCTCCTCTGTTACACTTTGGACCTAGCAATTGTTATGAGATAGTTAATCGGTATAACTATCACTCTACTTTCATCTTAATTAACTAAGGACTCAGTAGAAGAAAATCATCACCTTTCTCATTACAGTCCACTTTACAGGTTCACTGCAAGGGGGTGTTGTCAATTCAAGAGCCAGAATAGCTGAAGTAAGATGCTCCTTCACCTACAGAAGGTGGCTCTATGTACCCCAAATCCACGCTATCTTCAGTCTTCAATTCATTTAAGCTATTCATCAACTGTCTGAAACAAGAGAGACTTGTCTGATACAATGAAATCCTCATAAATGTCAATATAAGGTCCACTTCTTTGTTAGGAAGTTTAGAATTCTCACATGATCAACAGGCGAAATTGTGTCATATCATAGAGGTCTCAAGGACTCAGGGAACCAAGGCATGTTACTGTGATCGTTGTTGTCATTATTTTTAGTTGGATCTGCTTATATGTTAGATTACTTCAGCTGTCTCTATCGATGGTCTTATAAGTTTCATTAGCAGCTGCTATATTTGTTCATATAATGATGCAACTGTTGGGTTTCCGTAAGAAATTTATCTTTAATTTGGGACGTTGGATAACTATTTATGTGATGGAGCATTTTCTTGCTCTCGATTTTCTAGTGAAGAAGCCCTCCTTTTCCAATGTCCATGCGCAATAACTTTTGTGGATTACTATTGATGTGGATTTATCCTAGTAAGTTTACTAGGTAGTATATATCATGTATTAAGTTTGGAAATAAGTTCACAATTGCTTTGTTGACTAGGACAGAATAGAAACTAGTGATTGAGAAAAAGTATAAGAAGTCTTTCTAATCTGAAATATGGTTGTATACCTGGATAAGTAGGGTTGTGAAGTTCAAGGTGGATTCCAGCAAATGGTACAATGAATTGCTTGGCTACCCTTCATCTTTTGCCATTCATGTTACATTTATCATCTGAGATACATGACTTCCATTTATCCCATTCATATCCTTCCATTGGAGTTTTGTTTTTATTCGTTCATTGTATTCCATTTTTTCCATCATGTAACCTCAAGTGAAGATGTCGGGACCTTACACGCCCACCGCAGTGCCGCCGCCGTCACCACAACCACCGGCCCGGAGGCTCGAGGTCGTCGTAGGCCTCGTGGGCCTAATTGGGGGGCTTGTGCACCTTCATCGACCGACCAGCGTCAACGGATATCGCTGCACGGTCTAAAGTAAGTATCAAAGTTTATTTTTTATAATTATTAATTAATTAATTTCTACTTATGTGGTTATACTTGAGTTGTAGATTCAAGCAGGACGATGTTGCTCGCAACATCACCTCTATTATCAAGAGGTTCTTTCGGGAGCCGTAGTGTTCATGGACCCACGTGTCGCAGCATAATTGAGATTCATTATGATCCGAGTTAGAGGTACATAGTTTATTCAATAATTATGATCTGTTGTGCAATATCTTGAAATGAACAACAATTAATTAGCCAGAAAATAAGATAGTTGATGCAATATCTTGTGTAGAGACTGTATTGCTGAATTGTTTTTGAGTCATTCAAATGATTATAACTGAACTAATTACATTAATTCTACACATAGATTGACTTGCAAAAATCTGGAAGCAAATTGATATTCACCAAGTCATAGTTGTGATGCCCACAAATTAATGCTTTACAGTCATCATCTCATCAGAACAAGATTGACTTTTGGGGTGAACATGATATTTCTAAAGACTTTGAGACCAAGAATTCATTCTTGGCAATCAACACATTCTAAGAGAAAAGAAGGAGACTTGGAGCCACTACCTCCTCCATGTAATTGATATCAGTTTCTGACTAGAGACTATCAACAAGAGCAACAGACTGACTACAAATTGGTCTCAATTAAACTGCTTAGGGACTTGACATATTTCATAATTTTCTAATGAGGTTCAATATCTACTTTTTGTGAACTTGTATTAATGTTTTCTTTTTGTAGGCCCGATATACCTGGGATCCCGCCATTGAGGCTCATGTGAAGGATGCTTGAGAAACTTACAATAAGAAGCTTTTCAAGGATATCCTCCATCGGGCGCGAGATGAGGCGCGCGCGAGTATAGGCGGTAACAGAGATACACCTATGGATGTGCTCAAGGGACACGGGCCAATCTGGATGGAGGTCGACGATGGAGGTCGACGTATGGGATCGGTTATGCGATATCTGGGCGTCGGAGGGATGGCAAGGTGCCTCCCGGATAGCGCACCAGAATCGAATGACGCTAGTCTAAGGATCCGTTGCCCGACATACCTGTGGGTCCATCCCTTTTATCAGTCACGAGCATCGATTGGTAAGTAATTTAGTAACTATTTTTATTATTCATTTATTATTATAGAAAAATTAATTATATTTATTTTTATTGTAGGGGATGCTCATCCCTGCTAATCCTCTAACGGTCTTTGAGGACACACATAAATACCAGCGTGGTCCTCGCCGGGGTGAGTTCATCAGCAGGAGGCCGGAGACGGTACTGGTAAGATAATACTTTTTTAAAAATCTCTTGTTCTATTATGTATAATTAATTTAATTAATTAATTTACTTTTATTTAAAGGCCACGTATAGTGAGTTGGTGACCTAGCGGGGAGGTGATCTTGCGCAGCATCAGTTTGATGCTAACGCATGGATGCAGGTGGTGTAGGCGAAATGGCGACACTAGAGGGGGGTTGAATAATGTGTTTACTAATTCGATTAGCCTAAATTCACTTTTACTCGTTTACTTAGATTGGTTTAGGTAATTTGCAATTCGATGATTTTATATGCGAAAGCAATAAATGATTTTGCAATTAAAGCAAATAAGAAATCAATGTAAACACAAGATTGGTTTAGGCCCTACTCCACTACCTAAGCACCCCGCTTAGGATTTCCAAACTAGTTTTACTAGATTAATTTACGTTTCCCTTACATAGAGGACTTTTCACCGAAGAGACGCACTCTCGACCAAAGGTACTTCCACACCCGGAAGTCACCGCCTTCTTATCGAGAGTCCTCTTCCACCTCAACCCTAAGGGACAATTAAACTAATCCTAGTAAACAGTAAGTTTACACAAGTGGCTTTACACCTAACACCAGGTAACCACTTCCAAACTCAGACCTAACAATCCTAGGTCTGTCACACGCAATTGAAACACGTTCAAATAACAAGAAAGATTATAATGAAAAGAGCTAATAATAAAACAAGAATAACTACTCTTTTCAATCCTTGTAGCCTTCAACTCGTCAAGATGTAGAGCTTGATCAAAACCTGAGTTGAGCCCTGCTTGTGCGCTTGAAGAAGAAGTCCACAGAAACAGAGCGCACTTCAATCAATCATTGGGAGGCTTTTAATCTCCTTTTAAAGTGCTCAAAAATTTGTAGGAGTCAAGGAAGAAGTTAAAATAATCATATGAGGGTATATTTATACCCTGCTGAAGAAACGATTGTTCAACGGATAGAAAACTATCAATTACAGGCCGCCAGTTGAATGGTCGGTCGATCGACTGGTCGACCGGTCCTTCAACCACTTATCTTTACTCTGTGGGCGGTCGACTGACGGGTCGACCGCTTGACGCAAGTTCTTCAATCTGCGACTTCCGGTCGACCGACGCGATCTTGCGTCTTCACCAAACGCATGTCGGTCAACCGGCTAGTCGACCGCCTGAGCTACTGCCTAATTTGGGCTTCGATCGGTCGACTGAAGTAGCTCTATGATTTTTCTTCCTTTGTTCGGTCGATCGACGGGTCGACCGAATGGCTACTGCCCCTTTTTACCTACATTCGGTCGACCGCCCGATCGACCGAATTTAGGCTGAAATTATTTTTTCAACCGATTTCTTCTGCACTTGGTTTTTGGGTTTCGGCTTTCAACGAGCATCATCTTGGAGAGCTTTTGACGTGATCTTTGGACTCATCCAAGTGACTTTGGTGCACTCGTCGATCTTCGAGAAACTTCCGCGACGAACCCGAGCGCGATGATCAATGTCCTTTCGATTTCCGATTTCTTTGACTTTTTCGATCGAGGACATCGAACGCTAATTGATATGGAACCTGAAGGATATTCTCAATGAAATCATTAGTCCTATGTTTGTTATCATCAAAACCATTAAAACTGAGATTAAGGCTAAGGTTGAAAACCTAAAGCCAACAATCTCCGCCTTTTTGATGATGACAAACATCCATAAGAAAATATATCATTTAAAGCATAGAGGATATCAACTAAGGGATTTCTCCCCCTATCAACATGCATATCTATAAGAATAAACTCCCCCTATCTATATGCATGTATCTTCTAAATTCTCTTTTATCATTTTGTGTGATACTTTGTCATGAGTGTATTCAATTATACTACTTCCCTTATCAATATATTTACTCCCCCTATCGATAAGCATATATCCATGTACTCTCCCCCATTCGTCATCCATCAAAAAGGATCAAACATAGCAAGCACATGAAAAATGAACATTACTAACCAACACATGGTTAACTAAACACATGTTCATAAAGATGAAAGTGTCAATACATCACATAGTTAATCAAATACATGTTCAAAGGAAAAAAATACCAATACATCCAATACATCAAGGAGGATTATTCATCCTCGGGTGGTGGAGGAGGTGGTAGATGCGACTGATAATACTGCCACATCTCATCCACTCTCCCAATCATTTCATCAACTCGACGACCGTACTCATCTATTTGCTGACCATACTCGTCGATGTGTCGACCATAGTCACCGATCATGGTCCCAAACTCGTCCATCTTACAGTCGATCGCTTGCATGTGCGCTGATGATGTTCTATTCCATTCCATCTGATTAATCTGAAAATGAGCAAAGAGATCCTCCAAATCACTTTGGCTCGCACGGGATGGGCCGGATGATGATCCTCCAGCAACTTCACCTTCCTCCATCTCTATCTCATCCTCAGCCTGTTCCACAGGATCTCCTCGGGTTTTTTTGCCGCGCTGATGTTTAAGAATCTTCATGCGGCTAAGGGAGGAAGAATATATGGGTTTAGGAATAGGCTCTATCTCAAACCTAGATTTATTAACCCTAGCCTCATATATGAAATGAGGGATCATTGAGGCATATGGTAAGGCTTGTTTTTAGGAGGAATGGACTTCAGCTATATATCTAAGCATGAGGTCAGTACATCTATAGGGATACTAGACATGGCACAAAAAAGTACCCTAAAACTCATGGTGGTGACCTCATCGTAGTGTCCTGCTCTAGAAAGAATATTATGTGCAATGATGAGGTGCACAATCCTAGCAATGGGTGAAAGCTTGATGCTTTGGGTAGGGATCACTCCCTCATAATCTTTAGGGCATATAGCTAATACAATTACATGAGGAGGATACTCCTCGTGAAAACGGTGGGTGGACATCTTATAAATTCGGGCTCCTAATGGAGGAAACCCAAAAGCATCTTTAATGCGGGATTTGGTTATGACTATGGATTTTCATATATTTATCAAGCAAAAGCAATCATGAGCATAGAGACTTCATTAATCATGAATAACCAATTATTATATAAATATTTTTGCAAAATTGAACTCATACTTCACCCTTGAGAATTTTCCAAATTTTTCATTTCCTTTTCAATTTGGCTCTACTAGCTTTCCATCACATTTTTGATTACTTGCAAGCAATATTCATTAGTAACATAATGGAAATATAACTACTAACAAGTTATCGTACTGGATAGCAAAGAAAAAACTAAGTATCGATCTCAAGATTTACTTTGCTAAATAGTTTGAAATCCGTTTCCAAATATGTTGTCATGAATCCAAAATGAATTTTCAAGAGATCATAAATATAATATCGATGAAAACATGATCTCCAACCCTTCCTATTGGTTGAAAACCGAAAGGCCACAATGAGCCTACGATTTAAAACCGCAAGGTCGCATGAGCCCATTACAGGCTACATAAATCATTTTGATAAGATTTATCAAGAATGAAAAATCTACTAACATTAGGCATGTATCAGAACTCCAACTATAATTTAAGCAAGTGAGTATGGGAGATGATACCAAGGATGCCTAGTTGCCAATTTTCATACCTATGGCATCTTCAGGACTTGAAGTTGGAACCAAAGATGGATTCTTTATTGATGTCCATGGTCAACTTCAATTCTTTATCTTCCTTTACCCTTGTGCGGTTGCTCCCCCTACAAAGGAACAAGGAACCTTTGGTACCCAAATTGCTTTGGGTCCTTGAGTTTTAGAGGATTTAACTACCCAAAGTGTTTTAACATCACTTGGGTTCATCTTGAATGCACAATCATATATAGCATGCCCATATACACCGTAACAAAAACAATATCCATTAAATTTCTTCCTTTCATTATGAACAGGAGATTTAATGTTGGAAGATTTGACATGAGAAAAATGATGGACATGAGCATTCTTAAGTGAAGCATTCTTCTTTTTAACTTGAGGTTTATGTGTAGAATGCCTAACATGAGAGTGATGATGAACATTTTCATTCTTTACATAAGAATTTTTTATTCTATTGTTCTTAGGAGATGGGCCATTCTTAAATTCGTTTACTTTCCTACTCAAGGAAATGACTTCACTTTTCAAATCATTCATAGATTTTTGAATATCATGCAATTGAGTTTCAACATGCTATTTTCATTTTTCAAATTGTTATTTTTATGTTTCAAAGCTTTGACCTCAGATTCTAAATTATCATGGCATGGATCAAGTGAGCTAGATTTCAATTTCTCATTCTCTAATTCTAGAGTATGCACATATGAGCTAAGTCTAGTATTCTCATTTTTAATCCTTTTGTTCTCTTTATCCTTTTTCAAGAGCAAGGCATACATAATTTTATACTCATCCATTAAATCATCAAAATCATGAGAACTAGATGAGTTAATATTATCATTTTTATTCTCATGACTAAAAGGAGAGGAGAGTATCTCATCATTTTCATTCATGGGGCAAGCTTTCGAGGTAACTTCATAATCATTGCAAGAGGACGTTTCATGGGATGATGATGTGGAAGCATTCGACCACTTCCTTGTCTTGTTCTTCATGCAAGGGCAATTCTTTTTTACATGCCCTTTCTCATTGCATAGGTGACATATCACCTTTCTCTTCTGACTCCTTGTACTTCTTTGGCTAGAAACACTAAGAGCATCAAGAACTTCATTAGATATAGGAGCATGACAATTGTCATCGTCTCCTTCATTTAGAGTAACAAGTTCTTCAGTTTTAGCATAGTCATATAGCATGTTTAAAGTATTCCAGATATCATATGCAGAAGTACAATGCATGATTTTTTCAAGTACATTATTTCCCAAAGAACAATAGATGCAATTTGTTGCTTTAGCATTTAACTCAAACATGCTAATTTCTTCTGGGGTCCATGCATTCATATTTTCCTTAGGTTCAACGTATTTTATCTTAACCATATTAAAAATACCTAAACCATGAGTCTTTAGGAAGGTGTACATTCTACCCTTCCAAAGACCAAAGTTAGATTCATCGAACGTAGGGGGTATAGATGCTACACACTCTAGAGCCATTGTACGATCGAGAGATGTTTGTAGAGGAGATGGTGAAATCTCAATCAACGAACCTGCTCTGATATCAAATGTAGGCGAAATGGCGACACTAGAGGGGGGTGAATAGTATATTTACTAATTCGATTAGCCTAAATTCACTTTTACTCATTTACATAGATTGGTTTAGGCAATTTGCAATTCGATGATTTTATATGCGGAAGCAATAAATGATTTAGCAATTAAAGGAAATAAAAAATCAATGCAAACACAAGATTTATAGTGGTTCAGCCCCAATGTCTACTCCACTACCTAAGCACCCCACTTAGGATTTCCAAACTAGTAGAATGGTTTTCAACTACCGCACGCTGAATGATAATACGCACAAAGATCAATACAGCCTTCCAGGTATTAATACCATTCTTAAGCGAATTGGTAATAGTCGAATTTTCTCTAAATTTGACTTAAAAAGCGGATTCCATCAAGTAGCAATGGATCCAGATTCAATAGCTTGGACAGCCTTTACGGTACGTCTACAAAGATCCGAAACAAATATTTGCTGCAGAACAAAAGAAAGCAAGATGACTACAACAAGAACGGAGGTTATAGCACCCAGGCCCTCCATCTCAAACCAGAGCAACCAGCAACCCACCATCGATGATCAGATCAGAAGTTTACTAGATTAATTTACGTTTCCCTTACACAGAGGACTTTTCACTGAAGAGACGCACTCTCGACCTAAGGCACTTCCACACCCGGAAGTCACCGCCTTCTTATCGAGAGTCCTCTTCCACCTCAACCCTAAGGGACAATTAAACTAATCCTAGTAAACAGTAAGTTTACACATGTGGTTTTACACCTAACACCAAGTAACCACTTCCAAATTCAGACCTAAAAATCCTAGGTCTGTCACACGCAATTAAAACGCGTTCAAATAACGAGAAAGATTATAATGAAAGGAGCTAATAATAAAACAAGAATAACTACTCTTTTCAATCCTTGTAGCCTTCAACTCGTCAATCGCTGGGAGACTTTTAATCTCCTTTTAAAGTGCTCAAAAATCTATAGGAGTCAAGGAAGAAGTTAAAAGAATCATATGAGGGTATATTTATACCCTACTGAAGAAACGGTTCTTCAACGGATAGAAAACTATCCGTTACAGACCGCCGGTCGAATGGTCGGTCGACCGGTCCTTCGACCGGTTCTCTTTACTCCGTGGGTGGTCGACTGACGGGTCAACCGCTTGACGCAAGTTCTTCGATACGCGACATTCGATCGACTTATCGGTCGACCGACGCGATCTTGCGTCTTCAGCAAACGCAGGTCGGTCGACCACCTGAGCTACTGCCCAATTTGGGCTTCGATCGGTCGACCGCCTAGTCGACCAAAGTAGCTCTGTGAATTTTCTTCCTTTGTTCAGTCGACCGACGGGTCGACCGAATGGCTACTGCCCCTTTCTACCTACATTCGATCGATCGCCCGATGGACCAAATTTAGGCTGAAATTGTTTTTTCAGCCGTTTTCTTCCGCGCTTGGTTTACGAGTTTTTGCTTTCAACGAGCATCATCTTGGAGAGCTTTTGACGTGATCTTTGGACTCGTCCAAGTGACTTTGGTGCACTCGTCGATCTTCGAGAAACTTCTGCGATGAACCCGAGCGCGACGATCAATGTCCTTTCAATTTTTGATTTCTCTAACTTTTTCAATCGAAGACATTGAACGCTAATTGATATGAAACCTGAAGGATATTCTCAATGAAATTATTAGTCTCATGTTTTTTATCATCAAAACTGGTATTAAGGCTAAGATTGAAAACCTAAAGCCAACAGGTGGCAGGTGTCGGCCACGGCCGTGTATATGGCATTGGCACAACGACCCACGCACGGGCGTTGTTGCAACCACATGGTGCAGGGCCGTCTGCTTTCACCTCCTCCGTCGTTGGTCCATCAATATCACGTGCAGATCAAGACCTATTAGCGGCCGTCGAGACTGCTTGGGCACGCCTCAACACCGACATGGCCGCTAAGAGAGATATTGTGATGCAAATGGCTCAACATATGACGTAGATGGCTCAGCATATGACACAAATGACCCAGTACTTGACACATACCTCTTCTCTCATACCTGGTGTTCCGGCTCCTCCACCTCCCCCATCATACGTAGATGTGCTCCCCACGCAGCCCCTCTCCCCGTCGCTTGATCTGCCTGATCATTGATGTACTTTTTTGATATAATGTAAACATTATTGTTTTGATACGATGTAAATAATATTTTGATATCTATATATTATAATCTGTTGTCTTTTGTCTATATTTTAATTAAATATTAGAACAGGAATTAATTTATTTTTTATTTTTAAAAAAAAAAAATATATTTGTCTGTGACGGTTTTGCGATGCTCACCACACGGTCGCATTAAGCGGTCACAAAAAACTGTACGACGGCCATTGCAACCGCCAAATCCGGTCACAATATCGATCGCAAAAAACTATGTGACGACCTTTGCAATGCCAGTTTGCTGTCACAAATATATGCATCTTTGGCAACGGTGATGTGGCGGTCGCGTAGAATCTGCGATGAGACTATCCGCGATGGACTATTTGCGACCGTGTTAGCCGTCGCAGATGATGAAGTTTTTAGTAGTGGAAGTCCGTGAGGAAAAAATGAACCTCGTCGTGGAACAAAAGCTCGCCCGAGCCGAGGAAAAAAGCAACCTACCCCTCCTAACTAAAGGTGGTCAGCACACACTTTTTCCTTCATTGTGGTTTTCTCTCACAGGGTTATTCCCTTTGAAGGTTTTAACAAGGAAACCACGAGTACGCCAAGCACCCCGCTCGGTGGGGATCTAATATATTATTAATCTCCTTTCATCTAATAAAGATTATTTCCTTTCTCCATGTCTATGTGTATGCATCCAAGAAATTTACAACTAACTTGTAATACGTGACGAAGGAATCCATCGACCTCGCGATAGGAACACCACCCCAAGACGATAGCAACCTCTCTCCTATGCGGCGCATCCACCCTTCATGACCCCAAGTGTGGTACTGCCTTATGCTCCCCGTGAGCTAGGCTTGACGCCAAGTGCGGTCCTCGACCTCAGTGCCAGCACTTTGGCCCTTAGCACCCTTGAAGACCACACTTGGATTGCGGCCTCGCTCTAAATGAGCACGACCCAAAGCGTGGTTCTACCTTACTCTCCCCGCAACCTCGGCTTAACCCCAAGCACGGTCACCGCCACCACTTCCGGCCTCAACACCCTCGAAGACCAGGCCGGATTGCTGCCATGCTCTAAATGAGCACGACCCCAAGCATGGTCTTGTCTTACGCTCCCCACAAGCTCGGCTTCACCCGAAGCGCGGTCCTTGGCCTCAGTGCCACCACTAGGGCCATATTGTAGCCTCGCTCTAAATGAGCACGGCCCTGAGCGTGATCTTGCCCTACCCCCCCCCCCCCCCCATGAGCTTGGCTTGACCCCAAGCACAGTCCCTGGCGTCAACACTATTACTTGTAGCCTTAGCACCCCCGAAGACCTCGACATCCCTAGCATCTTCCCCTGTCCAAAATACGGCCACCGACTGCAAGCGAGATCAACTGTGGCGTCCTCAGTGCCCTCTAAAACTCAAATTAAGCGCAGTTCCTAGCCTCAACGATATCTTCCTGCGCCTAAAATGAACAACCTTGACGAAGGTCAAATCTAAAGGGTCGGCAGCCCAGCAAATTAACAACAATCGAGCTACTGACCTCGGTCTTAAATCTACCTTTAACAAGAAGTCAATCTCAACCTAAAGACCTAAGGACAGTCCACTACCCTAAGAAGTAGCTATCGACTAGCCAACAGCCGCAAAAGAAACGCTAGATCACTCTAAAGCCTCAACCAATATCGACCATACATCATCGACCCAACACCGTTTGACCAAACAGACAACGTCGGCACCTGCCAAACACTTAGCTCGCAGCAAGTAGAGACAGCAAAAACAACACACGAGAAATATGGAAGAAAGTAAAAGTATCCAGAAACATATCCACAAGCCCACAAGGGGCAACAATGTCAATGGTCCACAAAGGGCGAATGTTAATAGCCCCGACTGGCAGCAATCAAAAGCCAAGCAATACTCTATTACAATTCAAGAGCCAAATGGTATAAATTACAAACTTACTAAGGTGAGGCTGGAGGAACATCAGCGACCATAGAAGGGGCATCACCCCTAGAGATGTCGGTCGCCATCATTTGAGGGGAGGTCGGCTCAATAGCAATCACCAGGGACTCCTCCTCAACTTCCTGCGACGGCACTTAAGCCTCCTCCACCTCCCCCACCCCACATCGAGTGGGTCGACCAAGGTGCCATCCATGATCTCCTTGAAGTACCCAACCCCAGAGAAGTCGACTGACGGGCCGAGGAATTTGACCTGCTCCAGCGCCATATTGAAGCCTGCAGCATATTGTAGAATAGACTCATCCCAACTGTCGCCAACCTCACCCTCAAGTCTACGCACCTGCCCCTTTAGTCTTTGAGCCCCGGACTGAATGGCGGTGACCTTAGCTTTCAGCTTAATTTTCACCTCCGCCTCGGCACTAACCTTGAGCTTGAGGAAGCCAACGTCCTTTCCAGGCCTTTCACCTGTTGGCCCAAGGGTTCCCCCTAGGCTTCGATCTCTATTTTGATGATAAGTATTTAATATATGTGTTTGTAGTTTTGAGTTCAGGTTGAGGTTGTGATAAGCACGCGAACTTCACTCGGGGAATCGCAAAAATCGTCAAGAAAGGCTCAGATGCAAATTAAGTAGATTCCTTATAATATATCCCTAGGATCTCATCCCAAGCCCATTTGTAAATTTATCCAAGTCAAAACTTGGTAACAAAACCCATGAAAAAGCGTGTAACAAAGCAAATGTAAAAATCAACCTCAGCCCAGGTTCGGCCGACCGGTCGGTCGATCGAACAAGGCAGATAAACGGCAGTAGCCACTTCGGTCGACCGAACAAGGCCAAATTCTGGCAGTGGCTACTTCGGTCGACCGAGAACAAGGCCAAAATCTGGCAGTGGTTAATTCGTAGCGGCAGAAGGGCAGAACACCAGCGGTCGCTGGGCGGTCAATAGGTCGATCGACAGACGATCGACCAGCAAGTGATCGGTCGGCGTCCAACAGGCGAAAAAATGCCCGTTGAAGAATCGTTCTGTGGGAGGGGTTATAAATACCTCTCACCAACCTTCATTAAACACTTTTAACCATTGAGATAAGCTTCAAAAGTGTGATTTGTGCCTTCTAAGCTTGATTTGCTCGCGCTTGCTTCTCCGATCGACGACTTCTCTCAAGCGCTCATCTTCCCTCAACTCTGGCGTTGATTCGATCTCAACGTCTTGTGGAGTTTGACGTATTGAAGGATTGGAAAAGAGCTCTTTGTTGTGGTTTACTCTTTAGGTCTTTTCATTATAATTTTACTTGTTACTTGTACTTGGTTTTCATTGATTTGCTTGCTAGGTGTGCTAGTGTAAACACTTAGGGTTTTCTTTGTAGAATTGTGTTTTGCCTAGGTGAATAGTTTTGAGGAGTTCTCAAAGGGTTGAGGACCGAGTCCTCGATTGTATTCAAAGGGAAACACAAGGTCTATAAAGAAGTTGGTTAAAAATCCTTGGTGTGGAGCCAAGGTAGTGGAGTAGGCGGTTGGTCGAACCACTATAATTTATTGAGTTTGCATTACCTTGTGTGATTGCTTATAATTGTGTTTCATACTTGTTAACGAACATCATTTAGTTGCACTTACTTTCGTTTGAAGTTGGAATTGAATTAAAAGAAATTGAAACATTGTTAAAAGTCACCCAACACTATTCAACCTCCCTTCTAGTGTGGGTATTCACTCAACAATTGATATCAGAGCTTGGTCATAGGATTAGGTTTAACCATCTACCCTACAATTTAGAATGACTAGTGAAATCCAACTAGCTCAAGGGTCCTCTACTCATACTCCACCATTGTTTGATGGAAACAACTATGCCTTTTGGAAGATACGCATGAATGGCTTCCTACAATCACTAGGCATGGATGTATGGAGAATGATTCAATTAGAGTATAAGCAACCAACTAAGGATATGGATGAGTGGGATCAAGAAGAAATTAAACTCTTTAATGCAAATGCAAAGGCCATCAATGCACTATATTGTGGCCTATCAATTAATTAGTTTAATAGAATTTCTATGTGTAAGTCTGCATATGAACTTTGGAAAGTCTTAGAGACTACACATGAAGGGACTTCACAAGTTAAAGAATCTAAGATAAACCTACTCATGAATGAGTATGAAATGCTCAAGATGCTATCACATGAATCTATTGATGCCATGTATGCTCAATTTCAAAATATTACAAATGGATTAGCTAACCTTGGTAGAGATATAAGGGAAGAGGAGAAGGTAAGAAAGCTCCTTCTTTCCCTTCCAAAAGCTTGGGAGCCCAAGGTCATCGCAATCATGGAGGCAAAGGACACAAGCACCTTGAAGATTACTGAGCTCATTGGGTTTCTCATGACACATGAGACCCATATGAAGCAATACAAGGAGGAAGATGCTCCCAAAGGCAAGATGATTGCCTTAAAAGCATCATACCGGGGTAAAGAATCCTCATCATTTGATGAAGAGATGGCAATGTTGGCAAGAAGATTCGTGAGTTTCATAAGAGGAGGCATGAGGAAGGGAAGAGGAGGCTACACATGCTTCAATTGTAACAAAACCAGGCATCTAAGGAAGGATTGCCCACTTCTCAAGATGGCTTCCACCTCCAACCCTCACAAGAAAGACACATACAAGAAGAAGAAGAAGGCAATGATGTCTTCTTGGGATGAAAGCGAGTCTTCTTCAAGTGAAGAAGACTCCAAAAGTGAAAAGGCGAATATTTGCCTCATGGCAAATGACAATGAGGTAAGATTTACTTTTGGCGAGCTCTCATTTACGGAAGAATTATAAAGTGAGTTTGATCAAATGCATGATGAATTTAGTATCATTAGTAAAAACTTTAAAGAGCTCAAGAAGGAAAACAAATCTTTAGAGCTTGAGAATGATAACTTGCTACTTTCATGCAATGCATTAAGGAAAGAAGTAGATACCCTTAAGGAAGAAAAGCATGCCTTAGATAATGCTAAGAAAAACTTAGAAAATGAAAACGAAAAGTTGGAAAATGAAAACAAGTTTTTAAGTGATAAAGTAGAGCACTTGAATGATAGCATGCTAAACTTAAAAAAGGAACTTTGCATGCTGAATGAAAAAATGACAACCCTACAAAATGTCATGCCTAGGGTTGCACATGCGAGAAAGTCATCAAACAATCACTCTCATGAACACTTCCATGCTTACATACGCAGTCCAAGAAAATTCAATGGAGGTTGCTTTTCATGTGGTATTTTTGGTCATATGGCTAGAGATTGTGCACTAAAAAGGAACCCTCATGCTAGATTTACTTGGGTTCCTAAGATGATTAACACTCAAGGACCCAAGAAGATTTTGGTACCCAAAATTATCTCTTCTCCTTTTGTAGATGGAGAAGCATCCTCAAGCAAGAAGAAGCACATGGATATTGGATACCGGTTGCTCAAAACACATGATGGGTGATATCAATCTTTTCGCAACCCTATAAAGCAAGGATGGTGGACATGTGACATTTGGAGACAATGCCAAAGGTAAGATTGTTGGCATTGGTGATATAGGTATACTCCCTTACCCATGCATTTAAAATGTCTTACTAGTTGATGGGTTAAAGCATAATTTGATTAGCATATAAATGCATCATTAGAAGTGCACCATCTAATGATATTGTGTTCATTGGAAATAGGCAAGAAAATGTTTACACATTAGTTCTAAATGTTTTGCCTAATCCCCATGTTAGATGCTTGGTTGCAATGGAAAATGATTCTTGGTTGTGGCAAAGAAGGCTAGGACATGCTAGCATGAGCCTCATCCAAGAAATATCTAAAAAGGACTTAGTTAAAGGAATACCTAAGATAAAATTTGAAAAAGACAAACTTTGTGATGCATGTCAACATGGTAAACAAGTTAAGTCTTCATTTCATAGCATTAATCAAGTAAGTAAATCTAGAATACTAGAACTTGTGCACATGGATCTTTTTGTGCCTTGTGATGTTGCAAGTCTAGGTGGAAAATTATATTGCTATGTTTTAGTAGATGATTTCTCAAGATTTAGATGGGTTTTCTTCCTAGCTAAGAAAAATAAAACTTTTGATTTCTTCAAAAGGTTTGGTAGGAGAGTTGCAAATGAGAAATGAATTTCAATCTTGAAAATTAGAAGTGATAATGGAGGAGAATTCAAAAATGAAAAATTTACCGAATTTTGTGATGAATTGGGTATTGAACATACCTTTTCTTCCCCTAGAACCCTCAACAAAATGGGGTGGTTGAGAGGAAGAATAGAGTCCTACAAGAGATGGCTAGTACCATGCTATGTGAAAATAATTTGCCCAAGGACTTCTGGGCCGAACCCGTAAATACCTCTTGTTATGTACTTAATCATGTTTTATTAAGACCTAAAATCAAGAAAACACCTTTTGAGCTTTGGAATGATAAAATCCCAAGTGTGGGATATTTTCATATTTTTTGATGCAAATGTTTTATCTTAAACACTAAGGAGCATCTAGGAAAATTTGATTCTAAATCCGATGAAGGTATTTTCCTAGGTTACTCAAATAGTTCTAAGGCATATAGAGTTTATAATCGTAGAACTATGATTGTTGAATAATCTATGCATGTTACATTTGATGAAACTAATGATTCTTCTAGAAATGTTAGGATTGTGAATGTGGGTGAGAAACTTGAGGAACTCACATTTCTTGATAAAGAGGTTGAGGAAGAAAACAATAAGGAAACTCAACATGAAGAACCCTCATCCTCAACTGTACCTCAAGATGAAGAAGAAGAAGAAGCTCTACCACCTCTCCCCAAAGGGTACCGATTGATTAAAGATCATCCAATGGATCAAGTCATCGGAGAACCATCAACGGGAGTGGTAACGCGCTCTAAACTTAAGAACATTTGTCAATATGTAGCATTCATATCACAAGTAGAGCCAAAAAATATTAAGGAAGCAATAGAAGATAAATTTTGGGTAATAGCTATGCAAGAAGAACTTAATCAATTTGTTAGGAATGAAGTATGAGACTTAGTACCTAGACCTAGCGGACAAACCGTGATTGGGACTAAATGGGTATTTAAAAACAAGTTAGATGAAGGAGGTTTAGTCATTAGAAACAAAGCTAGGTTAGTGGCCCAAGGGTACAATCAAGAAGAAGGAATTGATTATAATGAAACTTATGCTCCCGTAGCTAGATTAGAGGCAATTCGCATGCTTTTAGCTTATACTAATTTTAAAGGCTTTAAACTTTTTCAAATGGATGTTAAAAGTGTGTTTTTAAATGGTTTTATCAATGAAGAAGTTTATGTTGAACAACCCCCCGGATTTGAAAGTTTTGAGTTTCCAAATCATGTTTTTAAACTTAAAAGGGCTTTATATGGCTTAAAACAAGCCCCAAGGGCTTGGTATGAAAGGCTTTCCACATTTTTGATAGATCAAGGCTTTAGTATTGGAAAAGCCGATGTTTCTCTTTTTATAAAACATAATGAATTTGATATTTTACTCGTGCAAATTTATGTTGATGATATAATATTTGGTGCTACTAATGAATTGTTTTGTGAATGGTTTGCAAAGTGCATGCAAGAAGAGTTTGAGATGAGCATGATGGGAGAACTTTCTTTCATGCTTGGTCTCCAAATCAAGCAAACCAACGAAGGAATTTTCATAAATCAAGCTAAATACACAAAGGAACTCATCAAAAGTACATTTGGAATGAATGAAGCCAAGATAGCTTCTACACCAATGAGCACATCCATCAAGCTTGACAAAGATGAAAATGGTGTTAAAGTATATGAAAAATGATATCGAGGTATGATTGATAGCCTTCTCTATTTAACTGCAAGTAGACCCGATATCATGTTTGGTGTTTGTGCATGCACTAGGTTTCAATCTTGTCCTAGAATGACTCACTTGAGTGCGGTCAAATGCATATTGAGATATTTGAAGGGCACGATTGACTTAGGATTATGGTATCCATGTAGTACATATTTAGATTTAATTGATTTCTCGGATGCCAATTTTGCGGGTGTAAAGTAGATCGAAAAAGCACTAGTGGGTGTTGTCAATTCTTAGGGATGAGTCTTGTTTCTTGGTTTTCAAAGAAACAAAACTCGATTGCACTTTCAACTACCGAAGCCGAATACATCGCTGAGGTTAGTTGTTGTGCACATGTCCTTTGGATGAAACAAACCATTTTAGATTATTGACTTAGTTATTCATGTATACCTATACATTGTCATAACACTAGTGCAATCAATCTAACAAAAAAATCGAGTTTTACACTCTAGGACCAAGCACATTGATCTAAGGCACCATTTTCTTAGGGATAATATAGCCAAGGGAAATATATCCGTGGAATTCATATCCACCGACAAATAACTTGCGGATATATTCACAAAACCCTTAGGTGAAGAAAGCTTTACAAACTTAAGAATGCAATTAGGAATTTGTGCTTTTCCTAGTGGTTAAAAAACAATAAAAATATACATGTTTTTTGAAAAATTGTATTTCATATGGTATCATCACACTTATGTATTGCCTTGTAATGGGGCTTTGCGACTTATTGATGTTTGATGTTTGCCTTCTATAGGCTTACATTGATAGGAAGGACTATAGTGGTAGATGATACTCGATTTTATGGTTTTATTGGTTTTAATAGTGTCTTAGTTCTTGCCCTTTTTGATTGATGTCAATAGGGGGAGAAAAAGTAAGGTCACATTTGTTTTATGATGCATATAGATAGGAGGAGTTACAAGCATAATATGCATATTGATAGGGGGAGTATATGTTAAGTTGTGAAGTAAATTGTGTATGCCTTAACTCAAACTCACAAATGATACTTAGAGTATTCTTTTATATAAAATTTCATGTTGTGTTTGTCATCATCAAAAAGGGGGAGATTGTTGGCCCAAGGGTTCCCCCTAGGCTTCGATCTCTATTTTGATGATAACAAACATGTATTTAATATATGTGTGTGTAATTTTGAGTTCAGGTTGAGGTTGCGATAAGCACGCAAACTTCGCTCGGAGAATCGCAAAAATCGTCAAGAAAGGCTCGGATGCAGATTAAGTAGATTCCTTGTAATACATCCCTAGGATCTCATCCCAAGCCCATTTGTATCCAAGTCAAAACTTGGTAACAAAACCCATGAAAAAGCGTGTAACCAAGCAAATGTAAAAATCAGCCTCAGCCCAGGTTCGGTCGACCGAACAAGGCCAAATTCTGGCAGGGCTACTTCAGTCGACAGAACAAGGCCAAAATCTAGTAGTGGTTAATTCAGTTGACCGATTAGTCGACCAGACAACGAAGGAATTAAAATGCGACGAAGTCAATCGACCATTCAATCGACCGAACATAGCGGCAGAAGGGCAGAACACCAACGGTCGCTGGGCGTTTGATCGGTCGGTTGACCGACGATCGTCCGGCAAGTGACCGGTCGGCGTCCAACGGGCGAAAAAATGCCCGTTGAAGAGCCGTTCTGTGGGAGGGGTTATAAATACCCCTCACCAACCTTCATTAAAGACTATTAACCATTGAGATAAGCTTCAAAAGTGTGATTTGTGCCTTCTAAGCTTGATTTGCTCGCTATTACTTCTCCGGTCAATGACTTCTCTCAAGTGCTCATCTTCCCTCAACTCCAGCTTCGATTCGATCTCAATGTCTTGTGGAGTTGGAGGCATTGAAGGCTTGGAAAAGAGCTCTTTGTTGTGGTTTACTCTTTAGCTCTTTTCATTATAATTTTACTTGTTTCTTGAACTTGGTTTTCATTGATTAGCTTGCTAGGTGTGCTAGTGTAAACACTTAGGGTTTTCTTTGTAGAATTGTGTTTTGCCTAGGTGAATAGTTTTGAAGAGTTCTCAAAGGATTGAGAACCGAGTCCTTGATTGTATTCAAAGGGAAACACAAGGTCTATAAAGAATTTGGTTAGAAATCCTTGGTGTGGAGCCAAGGTAGTGGAGTAGGCGGTTGGCTGAACCACTATAATTTATTAAGTTTGCATTGCCTTGTGTGATTGCTTATAATTGTGTTTCATACTTGTTAACGAACATCATTTAGTTGCACTTACTTTCGATTGAAGTTGGAGTTGAATTGAAAGAAATTGAAACATTGTTAAAAGACGCTCAACACTATTCAACCCCCCTTCTAGTGTGGGTATTCACTCAACATGACCTTCTCTCTGAGGACATCGATTCTCGCCCAACGTGCTATTATGATCCAGGATTTCATCATCTCTCCCCTTAAGAGTCCTCTATATCTCTCCCAACTTGGCCTTCAGAAATTTGACCTCTCGAGCTCGAGCCTCAGTCGTCTCGAGCACGGATGACCTATCTTTCTTCAACTGCCTCACCAGACCAACCAGTCAGAGGCCCTAAACCTCAATGTACTTGATCATCTCGGCCGAGCCCACCTCCTCGAGCTGGCCGACCACAGTGTTTGGTAGAAGACGCCAATCGTTAAAAGAAAACCCCTCGAACCACGGGGAGTCACACCCGATTGGGGCATTTCATGTTGGCCTAAGATTTTCAACATTGGTCTTAATCTATATTTTGATGATAACAAACTTGGAACTAATGTTTGAGCAAGAAATATTTTTAGGTTTCAATACGATTTGCGCGTGACATCCGCGATCAAAAAAATCAAAGAAATCGGAAAGACGCTCGTCGACGCTCGGGATTCGTCGGGAAGATAGAGTTTAGGTTTAGGGTATCTAGATCAAATGTGTAATCCTCTTCATGATGCAAAAGAACCCCAAAACTCGAAACCAAGACCCAAAGCCCAAAAAATTAAAAATCAGAAATATCAGCAAACTGCAAGTTATCTGTCGATCTTCGATCGATCGACGATCAATCGGAGATCGACGGAGGTATTGTTGGCATTTCCAGTAATAGTTCTATCGAAGCTTGGCCGATCCTTAGTCACTTTTAGGAGTGTTACTAGAATTTCATTATTTTGAAATGGTGCAAGGCCAAGTAATAAACCTTATCAGATCATCTTTAGGAGGTCGGTCAATTTGATAGAGATAATCACATGCCAATAGATAAATGTTAGCCCAAAAAAAATTATTAAATAAATAATTTAACAGCACGATCATGTCCGTCTACGATTGGTGCACTGGGTCAAAGTCTAAGAGCCGGACCATGTCTCTGTGATTAACACGCTAAAGCACCATCAACCTCCCTCCTCGACTGCGATCCCAACCAGGTCCGAGGAGGACGACGCCGATAGCACACCACCATCATCCTCTTCTTGAGATTGATCTTCGCTAGATCTAGCTAGAGGAACGGATCCGACGCCTCTCTAGTTTCTTCCACAGCGCACCGTGTGAAGAAAGCTTACGACAAAGGAGAGAGGGAGCTACACTGAGAATTTTTTTAGGAGAAGAAGAAGAGCCACACTCGGTCAAGTGTGAGAGGTCGGGTGAAGAAGGCTTACATCAGGAACAACGCTGCAATTTGTACAAGTGTGAGTGGCTATTTTTACTTGGTCAAAATAGCAAAAGAAAGTGGAAGAACGTAAGAGAGTGAAAGAATTAATCCGGTGGGTCGCATTTCTCACGTTCACATTAATTGCAGCGTCATCTTTATAAGCACACCTCTGAAAGCTATAACAAAAAAGGAAGAAAGTAAACTTCGGCGGGGCCATCGTCAAACTAAAACTCTAGCGGGCCCCATCTCTGCTCCATCGCATTGACTCTCGCTCTTGTTCCACTGACACATCATATTGAGCTCCACATAGGGGAGAGCGCGATTGTGGAAGAAGCACTGACCAACCCCAGCTTTTTTCGCAACAATAGATCTCCAACTTATGCTTTCACAAGCAGTCTTCGCCCAGAGTAAAAGAGAGGGAGATAAAGAGACATATCAAATCATAAGTTAGTGAGCAAATTATGGCAAGATGACTGATATCCAAGTCATCAGTGGAGTTAAGAGGCTCAACAACCAAAACTATAACTCTTGGTGTACCTGCATGATGTCCTATAGGCAAGGCCAAGATTTGTGGGAGGTAGTGAATGGAAGCGAGATTACGCAACCAGAAGAGGATACAAATGGTGCACTGCGGAAGTGGATAATTAAAGCACGTAAAGCAATGTTTACCTTAATGACTACGGTCGAAGATGTGTTAGAGCACATTCCGGATGCCAAATACCCCAAAGAAGCTTGGGATACGTTCGCTAAACTATTCTCAAAGAAAAGTGACGCTAGGCTCCAACTTTTAGAAAGTGAACTTTTGTCAGTAGCGTAACGCGACATGACTGTCACTCAGTACTTCCACAAAGTTAAATCGCTATGCTGGGATATTTCAGAGTTAGATCCATAAGCTCCAATCGGGAAAAATAGGATGAAGAGGATAATAATCATCCAAGAGACAAGAGTTCAAAGGCTTTGTTGTTTCTGTGTAGGGATGATAATAATCAACCACTACCATCACTTCTTGAGTTCCAAAATTTGCTTGCAGGTCAAGAAGCATTGGCCAAGAAAATGATAGGAATTTCGCTAAAAGGTGAAGATGAAGCGCTCTACGCCAAGACGACAAGCAAGGGGGATTCCAAGCAGCATGCTAATAGAGGATCAAAATTCATGAAGGCGAAGGGAGCACACGTATAAGAGGAGCTTCGAAGAAACATGAAAATGATATAAAATTTGAAGGAAAGTGCTATAATTGCGGTAAGATGGGTTACATGGCAATACTACAACAAATTAATATAATACCTATCCATTTTAATAGAGAAATCGACCCTTTTTAGGGTCGAAATATGAGTTCAAACGCATTTAAAATGGTCGATTTGACGGTAGGTAGCACACGATAAAAAAAGTACAAAACTAATGCCCAAAAAAGGCATTAGTGTTCAAATAATTGACACCCCTATTTAGGGGCGCCAATTTATTGAATACCAACACTTAAAATAGGCGCCGATATTCAAATAGTTTTTTAAAAATTTAATAAATATTATATTAATTCTATTTATATTATTAATTTATAAAATATATAACATATTATATTTTATATTTTATTTTATATATATATATATATATATATATATATTCTATTATATTAATATAATGATTAAGATTATTATTGTGATAACCAAAATTTGAATAAATTTATTTTGGTTTTATAGCAGGAAAGCGTGGACTTAAGTTAAAAGGGTTAGCGGAGTTTTCGGGTCTGATTCGAGTAAACTTTTGACGTAGAAAAATTTTGAGAAATTTTATGTATGTTATTTCTGTAATTGGGCATGTCATAATGAAAGTAGACCTCGAGTCGAGTCCAACAGTTCGATCGGAACTAGAATCGGAGTTAAGATGGATTTTTAGCGAATCTTGTAAGCTGGGTGATAAGAGAGGGGCAAAATGGTAAATTGGGGTTTAGATAAACCCCAACCCATTTAAGTTGGGCGGTGCGACTGAGGGGCGCCACACAGCACCTGATCTTGGCAAGAGGCAGCGGCGGCGTGTGAGGGGAAGAGGACGGCCGGTGACCCATGTGGCCGAGTTCGTCGGAGGCGAGCGTTGGGAGACTCTAGTGGCATCTTTTCCTTTCCTTCCCTGCAAAAAGTGAGTAATGAAACCCCCTATCTCCCTTGTTCATTAACCTCAAGCAGCCGTCGATTCTTGATAGATTTCTTGCTATAAACCTTGTTGATCGACTGGTTGTTGATTCAATTAGTGAAATCCTTGGTATCTCTTTAAATTTCGATTGTAAGCATGGATTTGATGGTGCGACTGAGATGTTTTCCATCAAATTTATGGGGCTGTCGCCGGCCCCTTGTGCCATGGTTTTTCTTCATGAAATTAACATGATTTCCTCATGAATTGACGACAGAAATCATTCATAAATTAGCCATCTTTGATTCCTCATTGCTGTGGCAAAATTGCAAGTATGGAATCTTGCCTTTACTTGGAATTTATTCATTGTTCAATGCTACCACCCTTCCTCCTCTCTCCGCATTCCTTTTCGTGCCTCATCTTGGTGTTTGTATCGACGCTTTCTTGCGTGGCTGTTGATCTTATGTTTCAGATTTGAAGGTTTAGTGTTGATTGTTTCTTCTTGTGGGACCTAATTGATAATTTCAGGTGGTTCCCGTTAATGCTTGCATTGTCCAAATAACTAGCTACATAGTTTAATTGCAAGACGTAAGGGCGAGAATAGTAAAACACTTAAGAACCTAGATACACCTAGATCATGTTTCCTTAGTTGACATCCCAGGGACACATAATTTACTTATTTTACTTATTTTACTGCTGCTCATTTCCTTGTGTGGACTGTGATATCATTTATTGTAGTACAGGCCGGTGTACGGCTATAGAAATAATATATGAGTACTGTGTGGACCTCTGGGTTCCAAGGACATGTATAGTTGCCATTTCTTTTGAAATACTATATTCACTATTGAGATATTTACTGCTCATGATATGGTTGATTGATTGTGCTAGTGATTGTGGACTGGGAAGCTCGTCGATCGCCACATCGACGACCGACCCGGGTGCCGAAAGCGGGAAGAATGCTGAAACAAAGGTGATCAGCACCCGACTTGTAGGATTGATGGGTCCCTGGCTTTTAGGACCGACGGGTCCTTGGACCGGGGAGCTCGTCAGCACTGCCACACTGACGACCGACCCAGGTGGCTTGTTTGATTGGTTGATGGTGCTATAGATGTTTAATTCTTATTATGGTTAATACTGATGTACATTATACACATTGTATACTTGGATGCAGGGCTATATGTATACTATTTAATTTAATCCGATTGAGGAATAATAGATGCATTCGTTAAATTATATTCTAAATAATCATGCATTGTTGCTTGTTGTTAATGCTCATGGTGGATTGAGGGATAATTGCTCACTAAGTCCTAGTTGGACTTACCCTTTATATTATTGTTGCTTTTCAGCCCCTGAGTGTGATCAGAAAGGTTTTGGAATGCAATAGCGCAGCTGGTGGCGTCAGGGACAACAGATCTCATGACATGTCGTGGTCGGGGGGATATGTTAACCGTAGAGTCAGTTGTATTTCTTTAGATAGATGGGTGTCTAAACTTTGTTTCCACATTTGAAAGTCAAAAACATTGTCTATGATTATTCGACTTATTTTAAATGACTCTTAAAGATTTGAAATCATCATATTATTTATTGATTGGTTTTGGAATCTTGATCAATTATGTTTATTGTAAGAAAACTGGTTTTCTTTTATGAACTGTTCAAGGTTTCACTTTTTTATTTATTTGGTTATTATGATTGAGTTAGGCTTCGGAGTACATGTAGTACTCTGGTCAGTCATGCCCGGATTTTGGGGAGTGACACCCTATTTAGGGGCGCCAATTTATTGAATACCAACACCTAAAATAGGCGCCGATATTAAATTTTTTTTTTTTACATTTAATTAATATAATATTAATTCTATTTATATTATTAATTTATAAAATATATAACATATTATATTTTATATTTTATTATATATATATATTATATTATTTTAATATAATGATTAAGATTATTATTGGTATTTTATAAGTTGATAAAAATTTTAAAGTTTAAGAAGATATTTATAATATTTAAAAGTAACAGAAAAAAAAATGATGTGGGACTATAAATGTAATATTTATAAATAATTTTTATCAAAGTGGGTCTAAAAGTATTTTTCACAATTTTATTTTTTATTTTGTGAACCAAATCTATCAGAATTAGCTATTTTGTCAAAATTGGCGAAAATTCTGAGAAACTGACGCCTCTAAAGGTTGTTTTGTAGATTCGGGTGCCAGCTTGTAGTTGGTGCCTGAAAATGGAAAATCGGCACCACTAGAGTAGGGATGGCAAAAAAACCCGTTTAGACGGGTACCCGCGGGTATTTACCCATTTATAATGGGTATGGGGGGTAGTTTTGTACCCGCGGGTATTTCGCGGGTAATTTTTATTACCCGTTTAATAAACGAGGCGGGTACAGGTATTATAGTACTCGTACCCGTGGGTATCCGTTACCCGTGAGATTTATTAAATTACATATTTACCCCTTATGTATACTTAAAGAAAACCCTAAGTTACTGCCCTAAAATAATTCCCCAAGAGTCAAGAGACTCAAGACCCCAACAAGTCGTAGTGTCGCACGCCTCCACCCTGCTCACAGATCCATCGCCCGATGACCGAGTGCCCAACATCCGCTCGACGCGCGATGCCTCACAGATCCATCGGGGTCACGCCGCAGTGCCGCACGCCTCCAAACTGGGAAACCAACGCCTATACATGATGTTGGTTTTCCCAATACTTGCACTTGCTAGTATCAACCGGTTTCAGACTGGCACCTGACACAGACGTCGATAAATTTATATAGGTTTTCTAGATTTTTTTTTATTGTGCAGAAGAATGTCGGTCGAAGAAAAAACTCGTGGAAAGAAATGTTGTTATTGGTGAAATGGCCTACACTAGGGAGTTGGTGAATAGTGTATTTACTAATCTTTTCGCCTAATTTTAGTTTTAAACGTTTCTTAAACTACTTAAGCAAGTTATCAATTTAATGACTAAATGCGGAAGTGATTAATAATAAAGTAATTAACACAAACAAGAATAGCAATGCTAACACAATGATTTATAGTGGTTCAGCCCCAATGCTCACTCCACTACCTAAGCACCTCGCTTAGGATTTCCAAACTAGTTTAAATAGATTAATTAGTTTCCTTACAATGAGGAATTTACACCAGAAAGTCTCCACTCTCAAATCGAAGGCACTCCACACTCAAAAGTATCCCGCCTTCCTACTGAGAGCACGCTCCCACCTCAACCTAAGGACAACTCAACTAATCTTAGTAAACTACGTTTACACCGGTGGATTTAAGCCGTAACACCAAGGTAACCACCAACTCAATCAACCTAGCAAACTAGGTTTACACACTCAAGAAATACGATGTAAATAACAAGAAAATACACAAACAATTGAGCAAATAAATAATACAACAAATACTTAGCTCAAAACACGAGTCTAAGTTCTTCTTGATGCCTCAATGATGAATCAATCAAAGCTTGAAGGCAAGATCAAGGAGTTGTGATCAAAACTAGGGTTCTTGCAAAGATGGCTTACTGAAATCTTTAGAAGTGATCAAGGATGGCTCAATGGAGTGTGTATTAACCATGGAAGGCACTCAAGGGCCGGTATTTATAAGCCACGAGAGGAGAGAGCCAAAATAGCTCACCCAACGAGATGAGTTTTGCCCGTTGACACCGCCCGATCGATGGCTGGTCGATCGACCGAGCGACCGGACCAACGATCGGACCCCACTGTAGATTCTAGGGCTATTCCGGTCGACGGACCCAGCGACTGTACTTGGGAAACAAGGTAGTTTGTTGATTTTTGTTCGTTTTTGGGTTCCGTCTTTGCTATGTCTCTTATATAACATTTCTTAACTTTAAGATAATAACTTTAAAACATAAATTTTGTATAAGGATTACCCCCCATTTGGATTCAATTAAAATATCTAAGAAATCAAAATTCTTAAGAATCAAAATCTAACTTTTGGGGTCTAGTACAAATTTTTGAAAAATAGAAATTTTATAATCTTCTGGGTCAATTATGAATCGGTTAAAAGCATCCAAAAATTTCTTTAAAATATCTTGTTATCTAGTTTTTCACTAAGGAATAATTATCGGGACTTTTGGTGCCAAGAAAATGTCTAGGTCATATAGCCCTCCAAGGACCTCCCTAGCTTAGTGAATTTCAGGGTCATTTTTGGGTTTTCATGTTATGGGGTTCGGATTTGGTTTTTGGGTTCTTTGCATCATAAAAGAGGATTACATATTCATTCTAGGCACACTAAACCTAAACTCTATTTTCTGAAGGAATCCCGAACGACAACGAGCACCCTTGCGGATTTATCCGATTTCTCCAATTTTTCTGATCAGGGACGTCGTGCGCTAACCGATATGGAACCTGAAAATAACTCTCCATGAAATCATTAGTTTCATGTTTTCTATCATCAAAACCAAGATTAAGACCAATGTTGAAAACCTTAGGCCAACAATTATTACTTCCAAAAGTGAGAGATAAGGGGACGTTGAGGTGATGTTTGCTACAGAAAATTAGGAGATTGCTTTTATAGCAATAACATCCAATCAAATTGACAATGAGGATGATTGGATTAAAAGCTCGACATGGTGAAGAAAACAGAGATTTTGAGGGGGAGTGTGAAGGATAACAACCTTAGCTCTCTACTCGGCAAAGCTTGGTTGACCAAGCCTTGTAATTATCTCATTTGATTTAGTTTTCTTAATTAGTAATTTTATCATTTTTCTATGGCTTACCTTTTTTTTAGGCCAAAGTTGTTTGCTTTCATCGATCAATGCATCCATATAATTCTTTGCATGGAAGTCCATTTAAACTTGGTGTTGGTGGCTTGAGAATAGTGGTCTAGTTAGTTCTAAATTTGCCTACAGATACATTACTCGATCTTATGCCCCTAGTCTGAATAACCCTCCTCGGTGGCGTGCCATCTAGAATCTTCCTATATTGGACCAAGGGTCAAGCAATTTGCTTGGAAATTATTTCATGAGAGGCTGCGTACTGCTGAGCAGTTGTTTAGATTTAGCATCGTTAGTGTGAGGGTTAATCCAATTTAGAACTGAATCCATTTTGAAACTGGGCCAGATTACATACTTGGATAATAAAAAATAAAAAATAAAAAATAAATAGCAACAGTTACTGGGCTCGGCCCGGCCCAGCGACCAAGTCATCGGGCCGAGCCCAACCTGAGCCAACAGGCCGCGTGCACTGCACGCACCAACGCTGGTGCTGGCGCTCAATGCGGCATGCGTTGCGTGAGCCCAACGCAAGCTCATGAGCACATGAAGTGCTCGTTTCCGCTACATGAGCCCAGCGCGTGACGCTAGGCTTCATCTTCATACGGGCAGAGTTTTTGCAGCAGCCGCCTATGTTGAGTCGGTGCACGTCTTAGATTGCAATGATCAAACTTTGAAGCTTTCATTTGAAGTTGTTCCGCCGCATCAGATTTCTTTGGTCAAATGCTTGTATTAATTGCTCAAATCAAATGATCAGTCATCCGATTCAATCCTGTAATTTTCTAGCTTCCGAATCTAATGCATATGTCGGTTTCCATCCTATTATAAAAGGAGGTACATTCTTAAGTTCCAGACATCCCATCATCCCATCTACTTTGTTTCTCAAGCAAGATTCATTTCCCAGAGGCTCTCTTCCTCTTCACACCGTCTCAGGCAGAAGTAAGAAGATCAAGGACGCCATGTAATATCCTAGATATTAATATTTATTTTGTTATTATTTTTTATTGTCAGCCTAGCAAGCTAGTTCGAGGTCGAGCCGAGTCAACTCATGGTCCGGTGCGAGCTTGCGAGCTCGGGTAAATAGGAATTTGGATTATGCGAACTCTTTTCATGATTAGATAAATTTATTAAATTATGTCCATATGGGTGTGCATACTAGTGATGCTTGTTTTTAGCATGGGGTTAGTTTGGGTTAGCGGGTTGCGGATCCGAGTTGAAGTTAGTGAGGGTTAGGATGTGAATAGGAAGAAATAGGAGGGGATTATAAAATCCTCCCCTAAGGCTCGGCGGCACCCCATTGGAGCCGCACCAGCCGAGTGGAGAGAGGAGCCACCTAGCCAAGCCGAGCCGCCCCTCTCTCTTCCCCTCTCTTGGAGCAGCCGGCTTGAGGTGGAACCGCCGCCCCCTTTCTACTTGATCTTGGAGCCGCTGCTCCCTTTGTTTGAGCTGAGCCGCCACCCTTTGAGGCCGGATTCGGAGGCCGCCGCTTGGAAGTCCTTCTCTAATTCTTTCTTCTCAATTGGGTGAGTGGTTTTACCCCTCATTTCTCGGGTTTTCTCTTGTGTTCTTGAGCCGTTCTTGGAGGTTGAGAGTTCTTGTCGGAATTTCCCGTCATTTCTTGAAGTTTCTCATCGTTTTACGTGTTGCCATGAAAGAGGAGGCCCAACCCCCCCCCCCCCCACCCCCACCGTTGTTGGCAGCTCAGAGTCGCCAGAAGATGTATGCGGATGGAAAGACCAGGGAGGTAGAGTTTGCTGAGGGGGACATGGTGTTCCTCAAGGTATCCCCTATGAAAGGGGTGGTGAGGTTTGACAAGAGAGTGAAGCTAAGCCCTAGGTTCATCGAGCCATTCCTTATTCTCAAGCGCAGGGGAGCTGTGGCATATGACTTGGCCTTACCTCCTAATATGGACCGGGTGCATCCAGTGTTCCATGTATCCATGCTGAATAAGTATGTTCGGGATGAGTCCCATGTGATTAAGCCTATCGCAGTGGAGGTGGATTCAGCAGTCTCCTATGAGGAGCGACCAGTTGTGGTGCTAGACCGACAGATCAAAAAATTGACATCCAAGGATATTCCCTTGGTTAAGGTCAGGTGGGAGCACCATTCCGGGCAGGAGGCCACCTGGGAGGTGGAGCATGATATGAGGGAGCGATATCCTTCGTTGTTTGGAGATCTGGTGAATCCTTAAGCTTCTTTTTCCAAAATTCGAGGACAAATTTTCTTTAAGGAGAGAGGATTGTAATATCCTAGATATTAATATTTATTTTTGTTATTATTTGTGATTGTCAGCCTAGCGGGCTAGTTCTAGGTCGAGCCGAGTCGACTCATGGTCCGGTGCGAGCTTGCGAGCTCGGGTAAGTAGGAATTTGGATTATGCGAGTTCTTTTCTCGATTAGATAAATTTATTAAATTATGTTGTTACGTGTACTTGATTCTTAAATTATGTCGCATATGAGTGTGCATACTAGTGATGCTTGTTTTTAGCATGGGGTTAGTTTGGGTTAGCGGGTTACGGATCCAGGTTGAAGTTAGTGAGGGTTAGGGTGTGAATAGGAACAAATTGGTGGGGATTATAAAATCTCCCCCTAAGGCTCAGCGGCTCCCCATTGGCGCCGCACCAGCCGAGTGGAGAGAGGAGCCGCCCAGCCAGGCCGAGCTGCCCCTCTCCCGTTTCCTCTTCCTTGGATCCGCCGCCCTCAAGCCCCGACCGTCGAGCCATCCCTCCCTCTTCCCCTCTCTTGGAGCAGCCGGCTTGAGGTGGAGCCACCGCCCCCTTTGTTTGAGCCGAGCCGCCACCCTTTGAGGCCGGATTCAGAGGCTGCCGCTTGGAAATCCTTTTCTAATTCTTTCTTCTCAATCAGGTGAATGGTTTTACCCCTCCTTTCTCAGATTTTCTCTCATGTTCTTGACAATCTAGGCTTGGATTAATCTCCTTAATTAGATTCCTTTGATGACAATGCTTGAGTTGTGTTTAGATATATAATTTTCAGCTTATGAATCTATGTTTGCATGTGAAAAGATTAATCTTGATGTCTTGGATGGGTTCTTGATTTAAAACTTGAGTCTTGATCTTATGATGGTGTAGATGCATGTTAGATCTTGATTAGAAAATTATGAATTTATTTTTTAATGATGGACTTAATGTTTTAAATCTGTAGTGATGATAATTTAGGATTTAAATTTCTCTTTGAAACAAGTTCGGATGGGCAAATCCTTATTGTTCCTGTGTTTCCTCGTGAAACAAGTTCGGATGGGCAAATCCCGATTGTCCCCGAGTTTCTTTTAAGGAATAAGTTCGGACGGGCAAATCCCGATTATTCCTGTGATATCTTAAAGGGGCAAGTTCGGACGGGCGAATCCCGATTGTTCCTTCGTGTCTCGTGGAGCAAGTTCGGACGGGAAAATCCTGATTGCTCTCGAGTTTCTTTATTATACGATAAGCTCGGATGGCCTAATCCCAATTATCCTAGTATGATTTGTTACCTTAGGGCATGGTAGGCTTAGGCTTGATGTACTTCACTGTTATAGTGTTGGATGCCTTTGGGCATGTGGTGGCCAGATGACTTGACAGCTAGTCACTCCCTTGTGACTTTATTTCTATTAGAGATAGGTGTTTTATCATATGCTATATCTCTGTGATTGGTTTCTCGTGGGGGTTGGTAGAATCGCTCACTGAGTTCTTTGAACACACCCATTGAGGTGGGCTGGAGCACTTGGCGCGGCTGGAGGGTAGAGGAGCCACATTGATCTCATACCAGTCCTAGTTAGGGGTTGTAGTCGAGTCTTTGGTAATTTATCATGCACCTATGTTTCGGTATTTTGGAGTTGTAGTCCCTTGGGGACATTCATGTTTTATTTCAGATTTCACTTGTAAATAAAATGTTGAACTTTGATTTATTGTTTTCGCACTTTACTATTTTGCTAAACTTACTTCTAATGAAATTTGGTTTGGTTTCTCATTTTAAATAAAACTCGTTACATTCTTTCCACTACGTTTATTTATTGTGAGTTGGCGTGTGCATGGGTTAGGCTGTGGGGTATAGGCACGTATACCCTGGCTGGTCACATGACCCTGAGTTGGGGCAAGACACGCCGCCGCATCCACAGTTCAGGTTTTAATTACTCTCCCTGCTTCTTTAAAAAAATTTCATGAAAGTTTATTGTATGGCAATAATACTATTACTCTGGATGAGGTGACAACAATGCTAGTGTCCAATGAGGTTGTCGACTCTCAACTTACCACATGCAGGGTCCTCTAGAAGCCGTGGAGAAGCCCTGAATACTAGAGGATGAAATAGGTCACTGGACAAAAGCCGGGGTAAGTTCAGATCTAAATCCAAGTCCAAAAATGTACAGTGCTATTATTGCAAAAAGATGTGACATATCAAATCAGAATGTTGTAAGCTGAAATGGAGACAGGAGGAACAAAATCAGAACGGGGAAGCATCCTATGCTGATGACGATGAAAAGGTAGAGGTAGTTACTATTTCTGCTTGTTATGCTAGATCTCAAGATGAATGGATTTTAGATTCAGACTGCTCTTTTCATATGACACCGCATCGAGATTGGTTTACCACATATGAACATGGTAATGGGAAATGACTCATCATATCAAGTAGCAGGAGTCGGCTCAGTAAAAATTAAAATGCACGATGGAATTATAAGGACCCTAACTCGGGTATGGTATGTTCCAGGTCTTAAAAGAAATTTAATTTCTTTATCTTCTCTGGAAGCACTTGGATACAAGTATTCAGGCCAAGATGAAGTTTTTAGAGTCACAAAGGGATCCTTAACAGTAATGAAAGCACTAAAGGTAAACCAACTTTACATTCTGCAAGGCACAACAGTAACTAGTGGTGCGGCTATGGTAACCTCTAAACACTCTGATGATGATTTTGCTAAATTATGGCAAATGAGATTAGGGCATATTAATGAAAGGAGCATGCTAATACTTGAACAAAAGTGACTACTTGGAAAACAGAAATTGGCTAAGCTAGATTTATGTGAACATTACATCTGTGACAAATAGTAAAGAGTCTCCTTCTCCACAGGGCAACACTATGCTAAAGTAAAATTGTACTACATCCACTCTGATATATAGGGGCCATCACCAGTTGAATCTCAAGGAGGAGCTCGATACATGCTCACATTTATTGATGATTACTCCAGGAAGGTATGGGCTTATTTTATTAAAAATAAATATGATGTCTTCTCTAAATTCAGACTTGAAAGACAATAATCGAGAAGCAAACCAGTAGATATGTTTGGACCCTACGAACTGATAATGGCCTAGAATTTTGCAGTAGAGAATTTAAAGGCTTTTTCTCCAGGGAAGGAATCATAAGGCATCACACAGTTCCCAATACACCTCAGCAGAGCGAAGTAGCAGAAAGGATGAACCGCACCATCATAGAAAGGGTAAGATGTATGTTTTTAATGCTAACCTTTCTAAAAGTTTTTGGGCAGAGGCTGCATCCACCACTTGCTACCTGATAAATCGATCTCCATATTCATCAATTGAATTCAAGACGTTTGAGGAAAAATGGACCGGGTGGCCAGCTTCTCATGACCATCTTAAAATTTTTGGGAGCATTGTCTATGTCAGGGTGAATGAAGGAAAATTATAACCTAGATCAAAGAAATGTATTTTCTTAGGATATCCTAGCGGAGTGAAAGGCTATAAAGTATGGTGTATAAATAATTGTAAAGCAGAAATCCATAGAGATATTATTTTTGGTGAATGGATACTCTTGAAAATGAAAAAGAAGGACCAAGAAGAGGATGACTCACAGGAACGCCTCAAGAACAAACATCACCTCAGCCTGATACCCAAGAATTCTAGTTCCCTACACCTATGCCTCGACCACCTTCCACAGAAGTCAATAAGACTAATTCACTAGAACAGACCACTGAAGAACATGTTCAGGTCCAGGAGGAGCCACACGGGGTCGAGGATGAGCAATATCAAGTTGAGGAGGAGAATCCTTATTCCATCACCCTCAACCGACCTAGGCGAGCACCACGTCCTAATCCTAGGTATGCAAATGTTGTTATATATGCTCTAGAAGTAGCTGAAGAAACTCCATGCACTGAAGAACTAGCCTCCTATAAAGAAGCCCTAAATCGGACAGATTCAAGAAAGTGGCTTGAAACTATGATAGAAGAATTCAAGTCCTTGTAGAAAAATAATACTTGGGAACTTGTGAAGCCTCCACCGCACAAGAAACTTGTTGGGTGCATGTGGATCTACAAACTCAAAGAAGGGGGTATCTATAAAGCTCGGCTTGTGGCAAAGGGATACAGTCAAATTAAAGGAAGGTATTGACTATAAAAATATCTTTTCTCCTGTGGATAAACATACCTCTATTCGTATTCTTCTAGCATTAGTAGCCATGCAAGACTTGGAGTTAGAACAGCTTGACGTAAAGATAGCTTTCCAACGCGGTGACTTAGAAGAACAAATCTACATGACACAACCAGAAGGATTTGAACAGGAAAATGAAGATGATCATGTATGCCTCCTAAAGAAGTCACTTTATGGCCTCAAGCAATCTCCTAGACAATGGTATAAAAGGTTTGATTAGTTTATGCTCAGTATCGATTTCAGTAGATCATCTTTTGACAGTTGTGTTTACTTAAAGAAATCAGTTATTTTTATGATATGGTTATTGCGGCAAAATATATTACTGAAATAGACAGGCTTAAAAAATACCTTAAGGGTGAATTTGACATGAAGGACCTTGGGGCTGCAAGAAAAATCCTTAGCATGGAGATAAAGCACGACCATAAAGCAAGAAAGTTATACCTAACACAGGAGACTTATGTAAAGCAAGTGGTTGAACGATTTAGCATGCAAGAAGCAAAATCAATTAAAACTCCTCTTGCCGCTCACTTCAAATTGTCAGAATTTCTATGCCCGAAAGATAAAAAAGAAAGAATTGGTATGTCATAGGTACCATATGCAAGCGTAGTTGGCAGTCTTATGTACGCCATCATCTGTACCCTCCCAGACATAGCACATGCAGTGAGTGTTGTGAGCCAGTACATGGCAAATCCGGGAAAAGCACATTGGGAGGCGGTTAAATGGATTTTGCGCTACTTACAAGGTACTTCTTAAGCCAATCTTATTTTCGGTGGAACTAATGAATCATTTGCAGGATACTCAGACTCAGACTATGCCAGTGACCTTGATAAGAGGAGATCGATCACCGCCTACATCTTCACTATAGGCGAAACTGCAGTAAGTTGGAAAGCCGGCCTACAACCCACTGTCGCCCTCTCCACCACTGAAGCGGAGTACATGGCTATTATAGAAGCGATTAAAGAAACAATCTGGCTTAGGAACTTGAAAAAATAACTAACTTAGTCATGCATAGTGATAGTCAGAGTGCAATCCATCTGTCAAAAGATCAGATGTTACATGAAAGGACAAAGCACATCGATGTCATATTCCACTTCATCAGGAACATTCTTTCAAAAGGATAAATAAAGCTTCAGAAAATTGACACAACTCACAATCCTGCAGATATACCGACTAAAGTTCTATCGATGACCAAGTTTGCTCACTGCCTGAACTTGGTCAAACTGATTCATGGCATCAGTTAGCCCTACAGGGCTCTTGGGATAAGAGGAGAAGGCTTCATCAGGCTTAAATCTCACCAAAGGAAGAAATTGTGAGGGTTAATTCAATTTAAACCCGAATCCATTTTGAAACTGGGCCAAATTACATAGTTGGATAAAAAAAAACAAATAGCAGCAGTTACTGGGCTCGGCCTGGCCCAGATGGGCCAAGTCATTGGGCCGAGCCCAGCCTGTGCCAGCGGGCCATTTCCGCTACACGAGTCTTGCTTATGATGCTGGGCTTTGTCTTCATGCAGGCAGAGTTTTTGCAGCAACCGCCTATGTTGACTCGGTGTGTGTCTCAGATTGCAGTGATCAAACTTTGAAGCTTTCAATTGAAGTTGTTTTGCCGCATCAAATTTCTTCGGTCAAATGTCTGAATTAATTGCTCAAATCAAATGATTAGTCATCCGATTCATTCCTGCAATTTTGTAGCTGCCGAATCTAATGCATATGTCGGCTCCCATCCTATTATTAAAGGAGGTCCATTCTTAAGTTCCAAACATCCCATCATCCCATCTTCTCCGTTTCTCAAGCAAGACTCCTTTCCCGATGGCTCTCTTCCCCTTCACACCTCTCATGAAGAAGCAAGAAGATCAAAGACGCTGCATCCACAATTTTTAGGCAGAAGCAGGAATCCAAATTCTGGGGTGCAAAAAAATATCCGAGTCAAGGCAATATTTTTTTTTAAAAAAAATAGTTATTTATTCTGATTTTCTTGTATTGGCTGTGTTTCCTCCCCTCTCTAATAAAAATCAAGCACCCTCTTCTCCCCATGGAGTAGGCTTGGTACCCCGCCGGGCCGAACCACGTCAATTTTGGTATTATTTGTATTTTTTGGATTTATTCATTTTGGTATTTTCCTTTTGACGTTTGGATTTTTGGATCCTTGCAGGAAGACCTATTTTCTTCCTAACAGTTAGTTCCTCTAGATGTTCCCGTTGCGACAACTAGCTAGCCTGGGAGTATACTTCATGCACTACTAGAAATATGTTCTTCAGCAACGACTACCAGCAACGATCGCTCAAGCCGTTGCCATTTCTAACGGCGTTCTTACGGCCGCTCGGGCCGTTACAGATGTGATGTATATGCAACGACTTTGTTACGACCGCTCGAGCCATTGCAGATATATTATCGCATTAGCAACAACTTAGTTACGACTATGACATTTGTCACTCTTGAGCCAATCGCGCGCTCGCGGCGCAAAAATAAAATACTTATTAGCAACGGCTTTCTAACGGACGAGGGAGCCATTACTGATAATGTTAATTATCAGCAACGGCTTTCTAATGGACGAGTAAGCCGTTGTTGATAAGTTTATATAGCTTGACCCCGATCGCGCCCGCCCCTTTCCTCCTTCTTCTTCCTTGCTTCTGCCGTCGCCGCTGTCGATCTTCGCCCGCCCACCGTTGTCGCCCGCCGTCCACAACCGCCAATGCCACTCGCCGCTGTCACCCGTCGTCGTCGCTTGCTCCAGGTAAGTCGCGCGCCACCCCCTCTCTTTTAATTATAGAACCGGCCAAAACCCTAGATTTAGGGTTTTGGCCGATGGTCAGCGATCGGAGCATTCTCCAGTGTCCGACATATGTCGGACACTGAACTCCAACGCCGAAAATAGGGTTTTTTTTAAACCCTATTTTTTAAATTAAACTAATTAAATGTTTTTATGATAAATTTACATGTTTAGATTAATTGAATCTTAGATGTTTAGATTAATTAAATGTTTATGTTAAGATTTACAGTGGTTCGGCCCCAATGCCTACTCCACTACCTAAGCACCCCGCTTAGCATTTCCAAACTAATTTTACTAGATTATTTTGAGTCTCCCTTACAACGAGGATTTTGACTCGAAGAGTCGCACTCTCGACCTAAGGCACTTCCACACCCGGAAGTCTCCTCCTTCCTATCGTGAGCACTCTTCCACCTCTACCCTAAGGGACAACTTAAACTAATCCAAGTAAAACTTAGTTTACATAAGTGGCTTTACTCCTTCACAACAAGGAAACCACTTACCACACAGGACCTATCAGCCTAGGTCTTCCTACAAATCAAAAACAAGAGTTGAACAACAAATTAAAGAAAACTTGTTACAAGAAGAGGAATGTAGATTATCATGCTTAACCGCCTCTTCTTCTTGCGCCTAATCGGCTTGATCAACCCTTTGAAGTAAAACACCTTTGGCAGCAAGGGATCAAGACTTAGCAGACAAACACTTGGCACTTTGAAGATTTGGATGATGCAATTTGATCACTCTTTTGAAGCTTTTATCATCAAAAATCTGAGGGAGAAGTTGAAGAGATTAATTAGAAGGGAGTATATATAGATCCGGCTGAGATAGGGCGTCAACGGGATTATTTTCGACCGTTACATACTCCCGGTCGATGGTCTGGTCGAAGCATCAGTCGACTGGCCATTCGACCGCTGGCTCACTGTAATGTTTTTCCTCTGATCGATCGACCGACGGGTCAACCGCTCGACGAAAAAATGTCTGCTTCAAAACCGGTCGACCAGTCGGTCGATCGAATCCAACTTTTATACGCATTCGGTCGACCGATTGTCGCAAGACTTGGCGCGGTCGACCGACTCAGTGAAGCCCTCCTGCTCTGTCATCCGGTCGATCGATGAACTTTTTGCCAATTTTTGGCAACATTCGGTCGACCGATCGGTCGACCAAATTGACTGTTGTCAATGCCTTTACTCCATTCGATCGATCGGTCGTTCGACCAAAACAGAGCTGGAAATTTTTCTAGCTTGGATTTTTCATTTTGCGCTCAATTTTCGGCTTCGTTCTTCAACGTGCTTTATCTTTGAAGGATTCTCCATGCTTCCCAACACATTTTTTATGCACGCATCGGCCTGTTTTGAGGATTGATCGAGATACGATAGACTTGACGAATCTTTCATCGATCCTACAATTTTCATGCTTAAACACTTGTTAAATGGGTTTGTTATCTTCAAAATAATCATGAGGAAAATAAAACATGAAGGAAGAACCCTTCAGCTAACAGAATGGACAATTTTTGGATCGGGAAACTGTCACTCTGTATCTATATAGCAAAGGATTTGCACCAAGATGTTTTCTATGGACTTGTCACGGGGAGTCACATGAAGTCGGGACGTCGAGCAATCCTGTCATTCAGACACATGGTAAATCTTCCTCTGCTGGTGTTTCTTCATCCAGTCCATCTAATTCCTATAAAACTATAATACTTGATAGTCTTGGGGGTCAATTCCACCTGAATGATAATGTCGATCAGCTAGTTACTGAGACATCAGTGCCACCAAATACTACAAGTGTTGATATCACAGAAGTACAAACTGCGGTAGAGATTGAATTGCCGAATAAAGAAGCTGCAGAATTTTACGAGATGTTGAAAGCTGCCGATGAACCTTTGTATGAGAATTGTCCTAAATACACTAGATTTCCAATAATGATGCAACTCCTAAATATCAAGGCTGATTGTAATATCAGCGGGATTGATTAATGGAATGCTGCCTACTGATAACAAGTTTGAGCCAACTTTTTATAAGACTAAAAAGTTGATGAGAAAATTAGGGTTTGGGTACGAAAAAATACACGCATGCCAAAATAATTGCATTTTATATTATAAAGAAAATGTGCAGTTAGATAAATGCCCTGTATCTCAACATCCTCGTTACAAGGAGAAGAAATCGGTCTGACAGAAAAATATTCCGTTTAAGGTGCTTCGGTATTTTCCACTAACACCGAGGCTTCAAAGATTATTCATTTCGAAAAAGACGCCCCCTACATGAGTTGGCATGCAAGAAATCATGATGATACAGTAATGACTCTTCCATCTGATAGTGAAGCATGGAAACATTTGGATACATGTTATCCTTCATTTGCTAGGGATACTAGAAATATCAAATTGGGATTGTGCACGGATGGTTTTAATCCGTTTGGTCATTGTGCAACTCCTTATTCAGTTTGGCCAGTGTTGTTAATAGTTTATAATTTGCCACCGTCAATGTGTATGAAAGATGAATTTATTTATCTTTCGATGATTATTCCGGGTCCTAAGGGTCCATGAAAAGAAATTGACGTGTTTTTCAGACCCTTGATAGATGAATTGAAAATATTGTGGACTGAGGGAGCTGTCACTTATGATTGTCATCGGAAGCAAAACTTCAATTTAAAGGCCGTGGTCTTGGAGTTACAAGAGAGCAAAACTTCACTTATGACTGAGGGAGCTGTCACTTAGGATTGACATGATATAAAAATACTTTGTAAGAGACCGGAATTGGAGTTACAAGAGGTCAACAGACGATATCTGAAACCGAAGGCCCGTATGTGCTAAATAAACAACAGATCAAAGATGCTTGTCAATGGATAAAAGAACTTAGATTATCTGATGGATATGCCTCGAACTTATCTCGGTGTGTGAACATCGATGATTGCAAAATATAAGGGATGAAGAGCCATGATTGCCATGTATTCATACAGAGATTGCTTTCAATCACATTTTGAGATCTTCTACCTGATAATATTTCGAGAGCAATTTTTTCCCTCTTGCCTTCTTTGACTCGATGGAGCATCTACCGATACACTTGGCATACGAGGCACGAGTTGGTGGCCCCGTTCAATACCGATGGATGTACTTATTTGAAAGATATATGAATCGTCTGAAGAAAAAAGTAAGGAACACCGCAGCTATTGAAGGATCAATATCAGAATCGTGTATCATCCAAGAAATTTCAACATTCTACTCATTTTACTTTGAATCGACAGTACAGACAAGATCTGATCATCTTCCACGTAACGACAATGGGGGAGTTCGACATTCAGATGGATGTTTAAATATATTTTGTCACTTTGGTCATGCTTTTGGTTCTCGTCCATCTCGACACTTAAGCGACGAAGAGTATCATTTGGCACAATTGTACGTATTACTCAATTGTCCAGAGATTGAACAATTCATTGAAATATTTGACATTGAGATGGTGCAAAAATACTCTATTCTCAATGATCAAGAATTGGAGAGATTACGGAATCGTGATTTCCCTACTAGGATTCGAGCTTACAGCAAAGATCACAGAGCTGAAATAGATGAAAGAATATTTGAGTTTGTTAGTGGACCTTCGCGACTAGTGTCGTGTTATAGCGGATATTTTGTTAATGGGTATAAATTTCACACGGTTGAATATGCATTTACAAAGCAGACGATGAATGTCGGGTCTGCGTGAAATGGACAATGTATGTTGAATGCGATATGGATTTTTATGGACTGGTGGAATAAGTGATAGAGTTGCACTACTTCGGCTTGAAATCAGTTATCCTATTTAGATGTCATTGGTTCGATACAACAGAAAGGGGCATGAAAGTTCATCCAAAATACAAACTTGTTGAGGTTAAATACAAATCGAAATTGGCAGCAAATGAGCCTTTTATATTGGCATCACAAACCGAACTAGTATATTACGTGAAGTATTTGGCTCGAAATAAAGATAGAGCATATTGGCGTGTAGTCTGTAAGACTAAAGGTAGAGGAAGAATTGATCCGATAGTGGGAGAAAATAAGCCGATACCTGATGTGATAGATGATTTCTATCAAGAAGATGATCCTCCTGCTGTAGACCGTATTATTCCAATACTCGAGGATGTAGACACAGCGTTAGTTCAATTAGAAGTTGAATATGTTGATGATGACGATCATGAAGTTGAGGAAGCTGGAGATGAAGAAGATGAAGAAGATGAAGAAGAGAAAGAATTCAAAGACTATTACTCAGATGATGAGGAATAATTGTAAAGTATATCTTATATTAAATATATCTCTACTATATATATAATCTAATTATATGCTTATTCGATATATATGTCGGGTCGTGGTTATCCTCGGATGAGAGCTTCGGAGTCTCCGATCGGTCAGACTCCAGCACTTCCTCCAACTGCTAATACTCCTGCTGTTGATCCTCATGTCGGTGAGGCTAGTTCATCGAGACGCAGGCGGCCACGTGGGCCGAACAGGTGGCAGCCTCCGCCAGCCATGGAGTCATGTAGACTCATTAATGTGATTGGGGAGCAGTAATATATCATGAATTATGAATTATTACAAATTCATTATATCATAATATAATATTGAACTTTATTTTTGTTGTGCAGGTTCAAGCAAGAGGATGTGCCCAAGATGATATCTTCTACGATCCGACAAAACATGCATGGGGCATGCCCCACGTGGTATTACGTGCCCAGTGAGCATGTCAACATGCTATGGCGCGAGTTTGAGGCACATATTAAATTTTTTTTATACATGATGATTAATATTGGTACTGATATTATTGTTTTGCAAGCTCGCTATACATGGGTTGAGGACTAGAGGTCCCTTATTTACACTGCCTAGGAGGCTATTCCCCGACAGCGGTACAACGGTCAGCTGAGGCAAGCCCGGTCCCAGGCGATGGCCCCAGCTGGGACCACAAACATCACGGAGACTCGGGGATACGGCCTCGATAGGATTACTCCGGATATATGGGACCAGCTCGTGACATTATGGTCGACGGATCGATGGCAGGAGATCTCTAGGACTGCGGCTAGAAACCGCATGTCGGGGGGAAGAGTGCATCACACTGGCGGCTCTATTTCATTTGCAGTGCACGATCGCGTATGGTAAGTATTGTTGGCTTTAGGTTTTCAACCTTGGTCTTAATCTCTTAATCTCGATTTTGATGACAACAAACATGGAACTAATATTTTGTCGAGAAATCCTTCAGGCTCCATATCGATTAGCGTTCGATGTCCTCGATCGAAAAAATTAGAAGAAATCAAAAAATCGGAAGGACATTGATCGTCGCGCTCGGGTTCGTCGCGGAAAATTCTCAAAGATCGATTTGTGCACCAAAGTCGCATAGGACGAGTCCAAAGATCAAATGAAAAGCTCTCCAAATTGATGCTCGTTGAAAGCCAAAACCCGGAAATGAAGCGCGGAAGAAAAAGGGCTGAAAAATTAATTTTAGCCTAGGTTTGGTCGCAGAATAGGGTTTGTAAAATGGCAGTAGCCATCTCAATCGAGCGAAGGATGTCGCAAAGCGGCAGTAGCTACTTCGGTCGACCGGTCGGTCGACCTAAGGATGTTGCAAAGCGGCAATACCTACTTCAGTCGATCGGGCAGTCAACCGATCGAAGCCCAAAATGGGCAGTAGCTCTGTCGGTCGATCGACCTGCGAATCGCTAAAGACGCAACCTGTCTCGATCGACCGAATTGAGGGAACGCATATTTGCGTCTGGGCGGTCGACTCGTCGGTCGACCGCACAGAGAGAATATGCAGCGATCGATCGGTTGGTCGACCGACCAATCGACTGAGCGTCTGCAACGGATAGTTTTCTATCCGTTGAGCTACCGTTTCTTCGTGAGGGTATAAATATACCTCATCTAACTCGAATTTAGGGTAATTAACTTAGTTAACACACAATTCACCCCCCCCCCTCTAGTGTTGTCATTTCTTCAATAATTGGTATCAGAGCGGGTTGTAGATTGTGATTTCACCATCCCTTCTACAATTTGTCTCGATCTTGAAATGGCTCTAGAGTCGGTATCGTCTTCACCTCCTAGGTTCGATGAATCTAACTTTGGTCTTTGGAAGTCTAGGATGTACACTTACCTAAAGACTAGAGGTCTTAATGTTTATAACATGATTAAACTAGAATACATTGAATCTAAGGTTGACATGCATGATTGGAGTGAACACGATAAGAAAATGTTTCAATTTAATGGAGATGCTATGTATAGCATTTTTTGTACCTTACCTAATAGCATCCTTGAAAAAGTCATGCATTGCACTTCGGCTTTTGATATTTGGGCAACATTAAATATGTTATATGATTATGCCAAAACCGAATAGCTTAACACTTTCGTTGAGGGTGGTGATGACAATGGTCATCCCCCTAGTACTAACCTCGGTTTTGATGATCTTAGTGCTTCTAGTCAAAGAAGCAAATCAAAAAGCCGAAAAAGAAATGTGATATGCTACTTGTGCAAGGAAAAGGGGCACATTAAAAGAAATTGCCCTTCATCAAAGAAGAATGCCAAGAAGCGAACAAGTGCTTCAACATCCACCTCCAAATCACAAGAAGCATTCTCCTATCATGACAATGAAGCTACATCAATCTTTTGCCTCATGGGTCTTCGGAATGAGGTAAAATCTTCTACTTCTAGTCATGATAGAAATTTTGATAGTGATAATGATGATAGTAGCTCAAATTCTTTAGGTATGACTTATGATGAGCTATTAGAAGAATCTAAGAAGATGTATGCCTTGCTTGTGAAAAAGAATAAGGAAAATAGAAAACTAAAGAAAGAAAATTCAAGGCTTAGTTCTCATGTGCATGAATTAGAAAATGAAAAATTGAATACAAGTACACTTGTTTCTTGCCATGATGAATTTAAGCTTGAAAATGAGAATTTAAAAAGTGAGGTAAAAGAATTGAAAAATGAAAATGAGGATATGAAAGCTAGATTGAGGATTAGGAATAACGACTTGAAAAATGATTTCAAAACTGAGAATGAAAAATTGAAATTGAAATCTCAATTGCATGATATTCACAAATCCATGAGTGATTTGATAAATGAGGTTGTATTTCTAAATAGGAAAATCAATGATTTATCAAATGTATCTTTCTTTAAGAACTCTAAAAATAAAAATGCTTATGTAAAGAATGCCAAATGTTCATCATCATTCTCATATTAGGCATTCCACATTTAAACCTCATGATCAAAAGAAGAATGTTTCACTAAAGAATGCCCATGCTCATCATGCCTCCTATGTTAAGTATTCTAACATTAAATCTCATGTCCATGTTAAAAATGAAAAGAAAAAGTTTCATGGACATTGCTTTTGTTGTGGTGTTTATGGCCATGCTATCCATAAGTGTGCTTTTAAAAGAAATCCAAGTATTGCTAGGACACTTTGGATTCCTAGGCCATCTAGCCCCCAAAGACCCAAAGCCATTTGGGTACCAAAAGTTTCATGCTCTTTTGTAGGGGGAGCCACCACACAAGGGTAATGGAAATTGAAGAGTTGAAGTTGACCAAGAAATTGAAGGAAGGATCCTTGCATGGTTGCAACTTCAAAGTCTTCACTTAGACTAGATGCCTTAGGTAAAGTTGGCATCAAACACTTTGGTATCATCTCCTATACTTACTTGATTAAATTAGAGTTGGAGTTTTGATACATGCTTAATATTAGTAGATTTTCCGCTCATGATATGCTTTTATAAAATGATTTTTGATTTTGATTTCCCGGTCTCCTCGGAGACCTATAGTGGGCTCATGCGACCTTGCAGTTTTAAATCGTAGGCTAATTGTGGTCTTTCGATTTTCAACTAATAGGGAGGGTTGGAGATCATATTTTCAATAATATTAAATTTGTGATCTCTTAAACTTCATTTTGGATTCATGATAACATATGTTGAAATGGATTTCAAACTATATAGCAAAGTGAACTTTTATAATGATATTTGATGCTTCTCTTTGCTTTTTGGTTTGGTTAGCTTGCTAAGTAGCTATATTTTCTCTAAAATATTAGTGTAGCTTACTTGCAAGTTATAAGTATTTTAGGAAGGCTAATAATTAGGAAGAAAAATATTAGTTTGGTAAATTATCATGAATAAGGTATAACTTTGATAAATTCAAAATCTTAGTGTTATACTTCATTGCTTAAGCTTAAATAATGTCTCAATACTCTTGATTAGAATTGCATGGTAAACCCTTGAATTTTCATGAGTATGTAGAATCTTAGCACTTAGGCAAATTTCACTAAATGAAACTTGCTCTAGGTTGATACTTACTCTTAGAGACATTCCTTTAAGTCCAAACTAGTTAAACATGTTTAGGGACCTTAATTAAGATCCCTTAGATTCATTTTGATATCATGATAATCTCCTTAAAATGAATCTTTACTATCTAGCATAGGTTGATTTTTTTAAAAATGCTGCATTAAACTTGTGCTATTTAGTAAAATAGCTTGCTAGTTGGCATACTATTTCATTTTGATACTAACAAAGCCTACCTGCAAGTTAAGAAAGTGGCAAACATTGAAGGCTATGCTATCTAAAAGAAAATAAAAAGTAAATGACAAGTTTGGCAAAATCTATTGAAAGAGGTATGAATTTTATTTTATTTTTTGCAAAATCTTAATATAATCCTTGAATATTCATGCCTTAATGATGTCTCTATATACTCATGATTGTTTTTGCCTGATAAATGTTTGAAGTTTCATGAGTAGGCAAAATTTTGATAACTTAGGCAATTTCATGATATCTTGATTGAATGAAACTTGCTCTAAGTTAAAATTTTTATTAGAGACCTCATTTTGAGTAAACACTTAATGAACATGTTTAGAAACATATATCACATAAGTCTAGGTATTTAAAATTGAAATTTTATGTCTAGATGAACAAATGTGATAACTAGATCATATTAGATGACTTAAGCTTGAAAAGTTTGACCCAAGTCAATAAATCGACTTGGTCACTTCATTTTAAATTCAATCTTCATAAATATGTTTATGAATAGGTATGACATGTTTTCATGCACTTAAAATGGATAATTCATATGGATATGGATAAAATGACATAGAGGTCAATTCATGCTTACCTCTTTTGAACCAAGTTGACCCAAGTCAACAAGTTGACTTAAAGGTCTCATTTTTAATCCATATTTGAGGAACATGTTTAGATTTACTCATCTTAGGTATCCATAGATTTAAGTTTGAAAAATCATGAGTAAATGATAAGATTGAAACTTAGCAAGTTTCATGAAAACTAGTTTAGTGTTGAATGAAACCATGCTAGGTTGATATCTTGACTTAAGAACATAATTTTCATTCCAAACTTAACATATACTCTTTACATGACCATTATGTGATGTCATGAAAGTTTGAATGAAAATTGAACATGTTTTGAAAATAACTGAAAATTACAAAAATGTCATTTCCACCAACATTTGGTATCATTTTCAGTTATTTCGAAATAAAGAAAAATCCTTTTTCATTGATTCTTGAAACTGCACCCTCACTGAAAAATCTAGGTTCTTCAGTAAAATTTTTGAAAAAGTTTCATCAAGAATCTGATTTAAAATGGAAGTGTGAAGTTAAATTTTGAAAACACAAAGTATCATCCTTCTTGAAATATCAATCTTTCCGATACTTTGATTTTTCTTCAAAAACTTCAAATGAAAACTCATGTATACCATTTGGATTCCATTTCTAATATCTTTCACACAATTTCTTGAGTAAAATAATTTCTAGGAATGATTTTGATATCTTGGATGATAACTAGAAATATCCATTTGTTTATTAAAATAAATATAGGATGAAAAATGAACTTAGAAAATTCATTTTGAAGTTCAATCTTCATACATGCATTTCAAATGACCATTCATCAATTGGTATCAAAAAATTTCGTCCAACAATTGGTTTCAAAATTTTTCGTCAAATATATGATTTTGTATGAATTTAAAAATTTGATTTGTGAAAACTAGAAGTATATACCTTGACCTAAGTCAACAAAGTGACTTAGAAATTTCATCTTAAGCCCAAACTTGATTCATAAACTTACATTCTCTCATGTTTGATGTCTAGATGCCTAAATATGAGAAAAACATGAGTAGATAGCAAAATTTGAAACTTAGCATTTTCATGTTTTCATGCTTAATTCAAATGAAACCATGCTAAGTTAAAAGTTTGATTAAATGACACTAGTTTCACTTCAAACTTGATATACATGATTTAAATGACCATATCTTGATATTTTGAAAGCTTGAATGAAATCTAAAAATGTCTTGAAAAAGATATGAGTACATTCATACTTGAGTGCATACATGATTTAGTTTTGAATTGTATCTATCACTCCTTTCTATCAAGTATGATTTTGTTTCATATCAAATATTGTTTTTCATTCCTTTGGTTGAGATTTTCATGTGTCATGAAAAATATTCTTTAGAGTCTCAACTACATAAAATATATATATATTTGTTTTTCATCCCTTTGACTAGATTGACCTTTCTTGCCCTTTTTGATTGATGTCAAAAGGAGGAGAAAAGTATAGGATAAAGGGGGAGAAAAGTATAGGATAAATGGGGAGCAAATTATAGGCAAAGGGGAGGAAAATATAGGAGATTAATGCATATAGATATGGAGAGTTTATTTTCATAGATATGCATGTTGATAGGGGGAGAAATCTCTTAGTTGATATCCTATATGCTTTAATGAATATATTTTCTTAAGGATGTTTGTCATCATCAAAAAAGGGGGAGACTGTTGGCTTTAGATTTTTAACCTTGGTCTTAATCTCTTAATCTCGGTTTTGATAATAACAAACATGGAACTAATATTTCATCGAGAAATCTTTCAGGTTCCATATTGATTAGCGTTCGATGTCCTCGATCGGAAAAATCGGAAGAAATCAAAAAATTGGAAGGACATTGATCGTTACGCTCGGGTTCGTCGCGAAAAATTCTCAAAGATCGATGTGTGCACCAAAGTCTCATTGGACGAGTCCAAAGATCAAATGAAAAGGCTAGTTCTCCAAATTGATGCTCGTTGAAAGCCGGAACCCGAAAACGAAGCGCGGAAGAAAAAGGGCTAAAAAATCAATTTCAGCCTAGGTTCGGTCGACCGAGCGATCGACCGAATAGGGTTTGTAAAATTGCAGTAGCCATCTCGGTCGACCGAAGGATGCCGCAAAGCGGCAGTAGCTACTTCGGTCGACCGGGCGGTCGACCGATCGAGCCCAAAATGGACAGTAGCTCTGTCGGTCGACCGATCGATCGACTGACCTGCGAATTGCTAAAGACGCAACCTGTGTCGGTCGACCGGATTGAGGGAACACAAATTTACATCTGGGTGGTCGACCCATCGGTCGACCGCACAGAGAGAAGATGCAACGGTCGATCGGTCGGTCGACCGACCAATCGATCGAGCATCTGCAACGGATAGTTTTCTATTCGTTAAGTTGTCGTTTCTTCGTGAGGGTATAAATATACCTCATCTAACTTCTTTTAATTTTCTTCCTTGATTAATACAGATATTATTGAGCGTTCTAAAGGGAGTTTAGAGCCTTCTAAAGATCGATTAAGCACGCTCTACTCTTTCCGCGAACATTTTTTCAAGCGCCAGCTGCTGCCTCAACTTGGAAATTGAATCGAGCTCTACGACTCGGCGAGTTGGAGGCTCCAAGGTTCAAAAAGAGCATTTACTCTTGGTTTATTCCTTAGCTCTCTTCATTGTAATCTTTAGTGTTATTTGAACTCGTTTTTGTTGAATTTATGTGTGCGAAGACCTAGGATTGTTAGGTCTTAAAATTAGGTGGTAGCCTGTGTTTGAGGTTTAAATCCATCGATGTAATTAAATGTATTTTGCTAGGATTAAGTGGAGTTGTCCCTTAGGGTTGAGGTGGAAGAGTGCTATCGGTAAGAAGGTGGTGACTTCCGGGTGTGGAAGTGTCTTAGGTCGAGAGTCCGACTCTTCGAGTCAAAGTCCTCTGTGTAAGGAAAACCGATTTAATCTAGTTAAACTAGTTTAAAAATCCTAAGCGGGGTGCTTAGGTAGTGGAGTAGGCATTGGGGCCGAACCACTATAAATTTGTGTGTTTGCATTGATTCTCTATTGTGTGCTTAATTGCTTATCTTGCTTCCGCATCCAATCGTAAAATTGCAAATTGTCTAAACAATCTAAGTAAACGATTAAAATCGAATTTAGGGTAATTAACTGTGTTAACACACTATTCACCCCCCCTCTAGTGTTGCCTTCCCTTCAATAAGTACTAATTAATGTATTTATTTTCTAAATGTAGACGACGGTGATGGACGACGGGACTGTCCAGCGACCCTCCCTGATGGAGGTGTTTGAGCGGACTCACCGTCGAGGACATGGGACGGGGGAGTACATTGACAACCGCTGCAATCATTATAGTAAGTATATTTGTTTAAATTATTCATTATTTATTTATAATTTAAGTTTTAGGAAAAATATGAAACAAAAAATCAAACTCGAGTAGGAGACCTACACTCAGACAGTGATTCAGCGCGAGGGCACCTCCGAGGACTTTGACGCAGGAGCGTGGGTTGAGGCTGCAGGTGGTTGGGACCACGGTCGCCTATGGCTTTGCGAGCCGTGCTAGGGCCACTTGGGGCACTGACCCCTCCGGTCGCTGGTGAGCGACCATCCACCTCTAGGACTAGTTATGATCAAAGTAGCAAGATAAGGACACTGGAGGTGACGGTTACGCATTAGAGTGAGACGATGGAGCGTTAGAGTCAGATGATGACGGAGATCCATGCTATGCTACGCAACATCTCAGCTCGGAGCAGGCATCCCTTCGGCATCATCAGATCCATCGTCCTCGAGTCAGTCCACGCCGGTGTACACCCAAGCACTCCAAATCCCGCCATATTATGATCCAAACCTTCCTCCACCGTCGTCGTGAGATTTATTGTTTTGTTTAGATATTGACTTTGTTACTTGGATACTATACTTGATTAACTTGTTTTGTTTGGATATTGATACGATAATTTTGAATTTGAACAGTTTTTATATGATTGTAGATAATTATAAATATAAGTATAATTATTTTGACATATATCTAGGTGTATCCGTGATGTGTATGTGAATGGATGTGTGTATGGGTGTGTGAGTTATGTATCAGGTTAAATGTATCAATGTATTAATGGAAATTAGAAATTTAAAAACTTTTCAGTTACAGGTTAACATCATCAGCAACGGTTTTCCCACGGCTGTCCGTGGGAAAGTCGTTATTGAAAGTGTATCGTATTTTCTGTGCTACAACCTCAAAGCCCTTTCCTGATGACCTACAACAACGGCTTAGCAACAAGCTTTCACTAACGGTCTTGCCACGGCCACTGGGTCGTTGCAGATATCTATATCTACGATGGCCCAGTAGTCGTGGCTGAACTGTTGCTGATAATGGTATTAGCAACGGCCGAAGCGGTCGTGGCTAATCCGTTGCTAAGTTATCAGCGACGCGTGTTTCTGCCATGGCTGTGTTGCAACGGGGTGGGCCGTTGCAAGCCGTTGCTGATGTATTTCAGCAACGGCTCAGCAACGGTTGGCGCCGTTGCTGATGCTCGTTATTCCAGTAGTGATGCTCTTCTGGATTGAGGTAGCTCGGGAAATCTGGAAACTTATCGATGGTCGGTTTTTGGTTGCCCCTGCCATGATAAATACATTGTATCCAGACTATAGCCCGCGGAGTAATCCCATGATGGATTTGATTTCAGATATTGATATTGCGCTATGTTTAAATACTATGTATTGTATTTTGTACTCTCGGAATCAGGAAATTTGTAGACAAACTAAGACTAGTGTTCTATTTTTATTTGCTAAGATTCTAGCTATTACCCTTAATTTTGCATAATCACCTAAGTTTGAGGGAAATTGATCTAAAAATAATACTGGAAAAATCTGGGTGCCACCTCCCAATGATTGCTTTAAAATCAATACTCATGTTGCAATTGATGAATCTAATAATATGTATGCTTCTGTTTTATTTGTACAACTCATATTGGGCAAATAGTGTATGCTAGTGCTCCTGTTGAGAGTTATGGTTCTGTCTTGCTCAGTGAGGCTTTGGCTGTTAAGCAAGCTGTGTGTTTTGTTATTCATATGAACCGCAAGGAATCTATTATTGAATCTGATTCTAAACTTGTAGTTGATTTGTGCAACCATTGATGTTTTATGGTACATTAAGAGTCTAATTAGTGATATTTTGGTGTTAACAAATTTAGGTAAAGATTCAAATTTAAAGTTAAAGTTCCAGCACGTTCGAACGAAGGGAACAAAGCGGCAAATTGGGTTGTGAAATATGCATTATCTTGTAAATTGTCATTTAATTGGGTAGATCAGTGACCTCCTGATCTACTTAAAATTGTCCATAATGACTTTTCTTCCTTTCCTCGGAGTAATTAAATAAGAGTTTTTCTTTTTTGATAAAAAAAAGTCCCTCTAAACTTGAAAAATGTCAATCTAAACAAAAACTCATTCTAAAAACTCAACTCTTTTTAATTTACAACATGGTCATTTTAAATCAAATGATTTGCCCAAACGGGAGGAATTGAGTTTTACTACAAATTTACTTTGAACTTAGGAATATTATGTGTCCACGTCATTAGTAGTTGGAGTGGTAATATTACCGTAAGCTTAGTGACAACAACGTAACGTGGGAAGCACGAAAATTGAGGTTGAATTAATCAAAAGAGAAATCAAAAATATCGTGTGAGTATCCACAAATCTTTAATCAAATATTTCATAAATTTAATAATATCATAAATAAATTAGTAAGATAAGATCTTACATGATGACGATATATTTGCAGCGGAATAAACTTTTGAATCTCCAAGGAAAGCTGGGTCTTCCTTCACAACACCGTCTCAAACGCTCTGTTTTTTATGAGAAAAATAACTATGAGTTAGGGTTTTTCCACACGGTGTGTAGAGGGACCTAGCCTTTATAATTGATTAAATGGACTCATCCATCACGAGCTTCATTAATCGGACCTACACTTGATTAATCACACCAATCATGGTTAAGTGTTTCAAGCTCGAATCACATGAGCTAATAGGCATCTCAATATTAAATCATAAGATTAAACCCGCTTTTATTAAATCAAAATATTACAATTGATTGTAGCCCACATATGAAAAATAAAAATATAAAATATTTAAAAAATATTCTAACATTCTCCCACTTGGGCAAGATCAATTGTAAAGTTTTATTTTTGAAAACATTTATTTAAAAAACGACACTCGGGTTTAACCACATATTTCAAAAAATGTGGCCACAAAATAAATAAATAAAATAAAAAATGATCCAAGATGCAACACTTATTATGACTCATATCAACAACCAATGATATCGAATCATGGCAACCATCATTGTCAATACTGGACATAAGACTTTCCATGGTCATGAATACCACTGACAATGCTGACAATTATCATTGGTGTGGAGTGTAGCATGAAAATAACACTCAAAATGATCCAATAAGAACAGTATTATTTTTATTGTCAGTCCTCTTACTTTCTCTTCTAAAATATACCTTTCGGCAAGAGAAAGCGTATGGTTTTAAAAAACCATCAAGTCCCTAGACTCAAAAATGGCATCAATCAATGGGCAACATGATTCACATGACACCGAGCCTTTAAACAAAATCATAATGTCTCTAGACTCAAATATGGTATCAATCAAGAGACATTCTGATTCATATGATACCGAGTCTTAAATAATTATTGAACACATATATTAAATATGACAATATGATCTCAAAGGAAAAAGAGTTTATTATTGAACATGCGGTAACATAAACCTAACAATCATGTATCAAAGTGCTCAAAACAAAAGGAAAAATAACTCTCACTAACCAAGCACATCAAAAGAACTCAGAATACCCATATTTTCAACATGTCTTTTAAAGACTATGGGTCTAGGTCCCTTGGTTAAGGGATCAGCAAGCATCAGATCTGTCTTTATGTGTTCAACTAAAATATCTTCTTTCTTTACAAGATCTCTAACAGTCAAATATTTCAACTTTAAATGTTTGGAGCCACTAGAGGTTTTATTGTTCTTCATGAAGAACACAACTGCACTATTATCACAACAAATAGTAAGAGGCCTAGAAATAGAATCAACAAGACGAAGTCCAAAAACAAGATTCTTAAGCCAGACAGCTTGAGAAGCCGCAGCATAACAGGCAACAAATTCTGCTTGCATAGTGGAAGAAGCAACTAGAGTCTGCTTCTTACTTTTCCAAGAGATGGCTCCACCAGCTAACATGAAAATATATCCAGATGTAGATTTTCTGTCATCAAGGCACCCAGCGAGATTTGAGTCAGAATAGCCTACAATCTCTAAATTTTCCACTCTTTTATACACAAGCATATGATCTTTAGTCCTCTGCAGGTATCTCATAACTTTCTTAGCTGCTACCCAATGATCATAACCAGGATTAGACTGATATCTGCCCAAGACTCCAACAATAAAAGCAATGTTCGATCTAGTGCAAACCTGTGCATACATCAGGCTCCCCAGTGCACTATCAAATGGTTTGTCATTCATTTGTCCTTTTTCTAATGCATTTTTAGGATATTGATTTTTGCTAAATTTATCGCCTTTAATGACAGGTACGTCACCAGGCTTGCAATCTAACATGTTGAACATTTCCAGAATTCGATTAACATAATATTTCTGAGATAATCCAAGCAAACAACGAGATCTATCCCTATGGATTTCAATTTCCAGTACAAAAGAAGCTTCACCAAGATCCTTCATATCGAAAGATTTAGTCAACATCGATTTAGTTTCATGAAGGAGAGCAAGATCATTTGAAGCCAACAGAATGTCATCCACATATAATATAAGAAAAATTATTTTGCTCCCACTGACCTTGATATATATACAATGATCAACTTTATTTTTCTCAAAACCCATGGAAGCCACAATCAAGTCAAATTTCAAATATCACTGTCTAGAAGCCTGTTTCGAACCATAAATGGACTTCTTCAATTTGCATACCAAATGCTCATTGCCAGATTTTTTATAACCTTCAGGTTATTTCATATAAACCTCTTCATAGAGATCACCATTTAAAAATGTTGTTTTGACATCCATCTGATGTAACTCTAAATCAAAATGAGCTACAAGGGCCATAATAATTCTGAAAGAATCTTTAGAGGAAACAGGTGAGAAAGTTTCATTGTAGTCAATGCCCTCTTTCTGGATAAAACCCTTTGCAACAAGTCGGGCTTTGAACCTCTCAACATTACCTTTGCAGTCCTTCTTGGTTTTAAAAATCAACTTACAACCAATAGGTCTATAGTTTTTAGGTAATTCAACCAAATCCCAAACATTATTATCAGCCATAGAAAGCATTTCCTCATTCATAACACATATCCATTTATCTGACTATGCACAAGAAATGGCTTGATTATAGTCACTAGGATCAAGGACATCCCCAACATCATAATCATTTTCATTAAGATATACCAAATAATCATCAGGGATTGCAGATCGCCTTTCTCTAGTAGATCTTCTCACCGGCACAGGTAAAGCAGGTTCAGCAGGAACCGGATCAACAACAGGATTAGGCGAATTAACAGCTAAAGGACTGTCCGAAGGAAAAGGGGAATGAGAAATATTATCATCATGACTAGCAACAGAATCACCTGGAACCAATGACCTAAGATCATTGATAAAAGGAAGATGTACTGATACATTAGTGACAGGTTTAGAATGAAGAGGATCAGGCTCAGTTACATCAAGTTTTAAAAACTTTGCTGTCAAGGACTCCACAATTTTAGTGTATCTGCTTGGACAATAGAAACGATAGCCTTTTGAATGATTTGAATATCCAATGAAAAAACAACGACTGGTTCTTGGATCAAACTTTTTCTTAGAGGGGTTATAGATTCTCATTTCAGCAAGACATCCCCAAACCCGAAAATGATTTAAACTAGGTTTTCTACATGTCCATAGTTAAAAAGGGGTTTTGGGAACAGATTTACTGGGGACACGGTTAAGAATGTAGAGAGAGGTTTTAATGGCTTCACCCCACAGAAATTCTGGCAAATTCGACCTACTCATCATGCTCCTCATCATATCCTTAAGAGTGCGGTTACGCCTTTCAACTACACCATTTTGTTCAGGACTACCTGGCATGGTATATTGAGGAACAATTCCACATTCTTGCAAGTATGAAGCAAAAGGTCCTATTGGCTTTAGGTTTTCAACCTTAGCCTTAATCTCGGTTTTGATGGTTTTGATGATAACAAACATGGAACTAATAATTTCATTGAGAATATCTTTCAAGTTCCATATCAATTAGCGTTCGATGTCCTCGATCGGAAATATCGAAGAAATCGAATTTCGGAAGGACATTGATCATCGCGCTCGGGTTCGTCGTAGAAAATCTCTCAAAGATCGACGTGTGTGACAAAGACTCATTGGACGAGCCCAAGGATCACATGAAAGCACTCCAAGTTGATGCGTGTTGAAAGCCGGAACCCAAAAATGAAGCGCGGAAGAAAAAGACTGAAGAAATCAATCTCAGCCTATTCGGTCGACCTGGCGGTCGACCGATTGTAGGTAAAAAGGGGCAATAGACATTCGGTCGACCCGTCGATCGACCGAACATAAGGAAGAAAGTGCAGTAGAGCTACTTCGATCGACCGGGCGATTGACCGATGGAAGTCCAAAACGGGCAATAGCTCGGGCGGTCCACCCGTCGATCGACCGACCTGCGAATACTCGAGACGCGAGATCATGTCGATTGACCGATGGGTTGACCGAAGGTCGGGAATGAATAGTGGCATCTGGCGATCGACCCGTCAGTCGACCGACCACAGGGACAATTGCAGCGGTCGAAAGACCGGTCGATCGACCATTCGATCGGCGGCCTGTAACGGATAGTTTTTTATCCATTAAATAGTCATTTCTTCAGTAGGGTATAAATATACCCTCATATGATTCTTTTAAGAACTTTTCTTGACTTCCACAGCCTTCGTTGAGCATCCTAAGAGGAAGATTTGAAGCCTTCCAAAAAGCTTGCGCTGCTTCTCTGTCTACGACATTTTTTCAAGCGTACAAGCTCTGCTGCCTCAACTCGGGAATTGATTCGAGTTCTACCTCCTGAAGAGTTGAAGGCTCCAACGCTTGGAAATGAGCACGAAATCTTGGTTTCATTTTAAGCTCTATTCAATTATAATTTTTTCTGTTATTTGAACTGATTTTAAATTTGTGTGCGTGAAGACCTTGTGTTAGGTATGTTGTTTGGAAGTGGTATCCTTAGTGAAAAGGAGTAAAGCCACTTGTGTAAACGTAGTATTTACTAGGATTAGTTTAGTTGTCCCTTAGGGTTGATGTGGAAGAGAACTCTCGATAAGAAGGCGGTGACTTCTGGGTGTGGAAGTGCCTTAGGTCGAGAGTGCGTCTCTTGGGTAAATTCCTCGTGTGTAAGGGAAACGAAAACTAATTTAGTAAAACTAGTTTGGAAATCCTAAGCGGGGGTGCTTAGGTAGTGGAGTAGGCATTGGGGCCGAACCACTATAAATTACTCGTGTTTGCATTGAAATCTTGTGTGTTTTAAATTGCTTAATTATTATTGCTTCCGCATATAATCATTGAATTATAAATTTCCTAATCGATCTAAGTAATCATTTAAAATTAAATTTAGGCTAATCGAATTAGTAAACACACTATTCACCCCCCTCTAGTGTCGCCATTTCACCCTCAGGTCCTACATGCTGACCAGCAACACCATGTCTACCATAATACTCTCTTCCACGATCAGATCTCACTATCTTGATGACCGTTCTCAACTGTTTTTCAACTTCGGTCTTAAACACTTTGAATTTATCAAGCGCTTCAGACTTTTCTTTAATCAAATAAATATAGTCATATCGGGAAAAGTCATCAACAAAAGTGATAAAGTATTTATGACCACAAATAGTAGGAGAGTAATTAAGATCCACTAATGTCTGTATGAATGATTTCCAATAGACTTGAACTTCTAGAAGCACTCTTTTTCTTGGTTTTGGTCAACTTACCCCTAAAACAATCAACACAAGTCCCCATATCACCAAAATCTAAGTTAGACAAAATGTCAATTTTAACAAGTCTTTCAATCATTTCTTTAGAAATATGACCTAAACACTTATGCCACAAAAGAAAAGACTTATCTATGATCCTTGATCTTTTAGCAACTTTATTTTTAATGTTTAAAGATGTAGATGGACAATCAGGAGCTAAGGACAACATATATAAACCATTAAACAAAGATCCACTTTCAATAATTTGAGAATTCAAAATAACATGCATATTGCCATTTCCAAAACTAAAATGAAATCCAAGTTTATCTAAACAAGAAACAGAAATCAAATTTCTCCTAAATGAAGGTACATATAAGGTGTCCTTCAGAACAAGTTCAAATCCTGACTCTAAAAATAATCTAACATCTCCTACAGACTCCACAGTCACTTCAAGATCATTTTCTACTCTCAGTTTGCTTTGCCTCAGACTTGGTTTCCTTAGGTTTGCAAAATCCTCCAACTTTTTGCTTCTTTTCTAATCAAGCTTTAAATTTTGTACATTCAAACCTTTTCTGTCCTTTCTTTTTGTAAAAGAGGCATCTGATAGATTTCTTAGTAGGAGCAGGCTTAGAACCTCCAATGGGGTTATTCTGACCACTACCTTGTCCTTTATTAGATTTCTTTGGAGTAGCAGATGAGAAATGCTTAAATTTCTTATGAGGCTTGCCAGAATGGGGTTTAGGATGAACAGTTAGAAGGGCTAGATCACTCTTTTCTTTCTTAAGTTTTTTTTCCTCAGCAACACATTCAGTAATGAGATCATTCGGAGTCCATTTTTCATTCTGGGTAATATAGGCAGTCTTAATTTGACTGAACTTAGCAGGAAGAGAATTTAGGCATGAGGAACAAGGAAGAGGGAGTCATCTAGTTCAACTTTCAAGGCTTTAAGTTGGGTTTGAAACATAACCATTTTCAGAATGAACTCTCTTACACCCCAGAGTTATCATAAACCATAGTCGTCAATTCTTTCATTAGATATGCAAACTCAGCATTATCAGCCACTTGAAATCTTTTTCCAATAGAATTAAGGAACTCTTTGGCATTTGAAGTATCAGGCAATCCACTCATTAAATGTTCAGGAACAATCCTTTTAATGGCAAGCACGCTTAATCTGTTGGATCTCTCCCACTTAGATAATAGGTATTTTTGTTCAAGAGTGGTGGCTTGACCTTCAGGAATCACCGGCTTGTCTTCATGAATATCCATGTCAAGATCAGTCATGCCTAGAGAGAATTCTATGTCGTGTTTCCATTTCTTAAAGTTTGAACCAGTCAACATATCAATAGAGACATTGTAGTTATTCACACTAAAAGTAACTGTGATAAGAATTGGAATACATTAGATTAAATTATAGGGTGTGAAATATAATTGAAATTGAGGCTAATACATATTCACCTTTGGGCAGAACATGCAATCACAAAATAAAACATCACTGAGTTAAAGTATGAGAATACATTGAAAAATCTATCACCTTTGGGTAGACAGATCTCTAGACCAATGCACACCCTAATAACTTCATTTAACAAGACCTCCAATTAAAACACTCAATAATCATCCTTTGGGAAAAATTATTGAATGAATTAATTTTCAGTATTCCTCATATGATAAGAAACTACACTACTCATTATCTCAATCTCTACACCTAATTGTCACAATATTAGGTTTGAGGTTTTATAAAAGATAATATAATTTACAATAATAAATTATCATGTATGAAATTTGCATAAACAAAATAAATAATTATGCAAAAATATAACATGAATTATAGTCAAATCATAGCAATTTAATTGCAATAATAATTCATAAATCAAGCCAATTAAAGTATGAATAAATCTATTACAATAATAAATTGACATGTATAAAAGTTGCATAAACAAAATAAATAATTATGCAAAAATATAACATGAATTATAATCAAATCATAGCAATTTAATTGCAACAATAATTTATAAATTAAGCCAATTGAAGTATGAATAAATCTATTACAATAATAAATTGACATGTGCAAAATTTGCATAAATAAAAACAAGTAATTTATGCACACATGTAAAATGTAACATGAGTTATAACCAAACCCTAAAATTTAATTGCAACAATCATGCATAAATCAAGCCAATTGAAGCATGAATAAATCTATATATTGGCATTCATAATGTTCAAATTTTGAATCATTATAGCATGAAAACTCAAATATATGCAGAAGAAATAAATTTGGTCTTAAATCTTATTGAGCGGATTTATCAAAAAATATCAATTTTTTTTATTTGCTGTAAATCAAAATAAAATAAACAAATAATTTGGGCCTAAAAATTTGGCCCAAATCAGTATTTTTTTTTATCTGCGCTGGGTCTGCAGTGTTGGGCCCAGCAGGTGAGCCTAGCGACCCAGCCGAGCACTACGGATCGGGCACACGGATGCAGGCGCTGCTTGCAGGCAGTCAGGCATCGCCCGCGTGCCCGTTAGGGCACAGCAGACACGAGCGCCGCCCTCTGGCCTCGTCGAGCGCACTTTCGCCCGATCACTCTTCCTCGTCGAGCGCGCCACTGACATGGCGATGCCAGCAGGCCTCGACGAGCACGCCGCTGACGCGGCGACAAGCATTCCCAGGACGCGAGCGATGTGCTCGCTCGCCGCGGCTAGGGGCGTATGCAGGATTTTGAAAATGGGGGACATAAAAAAATTTAAGACTAAAATTATGATGTTCAATTACAATTTGGGTATAAGTGTATAAAGGTACCTTTAACATAAGACAACCAAAATACATAGATCAACAAACCAAAAGAGAAGCGATCTACTACATCTTACAATTGTCCTCTACGGCTTCTCATATTTTGGAAACGACTAATGATTGCATCATTAGTAACCTTTGAATGCATTTCAGCCTCTATAAAAGTTACTAAACAATCATTCAAGAGTTGATCGCTCATACTATTGCGCACTCTATTCTTCACAAAGCTCATTGCTGAAAAATCTCTTTCCACACTTGCTGTCGCCATTGGAAGAGTCAAACTTAACTTCAAAACCAAATAAACTTGAGAAAACACTATGTGTTTTTTTGTCTCAACAAGCAGAAAATCTCTCATCATTTTGCATATCATAAATAAAGCTTTCAAGTTGAAACTCAAGAGCCAACAAATCAATAGGTGGAAACTCATTAGGATAAAATTTCGCAAGTTTCATCAACTTTCCCTTGTCAAAATTAGCAAATGATTCTTTAGGACTCAAGCAAGACATACCAATAAGTAACTCTGAGTTAACCTCGTCAAAACGATTGTTTAGCTCTTGAAGTTGTATATTAATCACCTTTAGAAACACTTCAACTCGAAAATGGTGCAAATTTATGACTTGTTGAATTACCCTCTTTGTTCTCCCCCATGGAGCATATGCATCATCCATATTAGGAACTTCAATGTGATTCTTAGCACAAAAATCACACACTTTATCCATAAGAGATCCCCATCCCTCGTCTCTCATCATCTGCAATCTCTTCTTAGTTGATATAACAAGTGACATAGCATTGACTATATCTTGATCTTTACGCTATAAAGATAGATTTAGTTCATGTGTGGGACCAAAAATAGACATCATAAGTTGAGCCACAAAGATAAAGTGAAATGACTCTAAGTTGTATGCAATAGATTGAGCTTTTATCCTGTCACTTGAATGCGAGCAGATTTCTCCAAGTGTGTGGAGCACACTACATATCGACGAAAACATAGAATGGATGCTCAAAAGTGTCTTATAGTGGGATCCCCAACGAGTATCACCTGGCCTCCTCAAAACAATTTCCTGATTTAAACCATTTCCACTTTCAATTTCACCAACACATAATGCTTCTGCAACTTGTTCTACTTGCTTTACTCGAAGCATTTCCTTTCGCTTACAAGAAACTCCGATTACATGAACATAATAAGCAGATGGAGTTTCCTTCATGATCAAAGTTTTAAGGCCATTGATTTCACCTTTCATGTTACTAGCTCTATCGTAGCCTTGGCCTCGAATTCTAGATGGACTCAAAGAATGCTCCAGTAGTAATGAAAAGATCGAAGTTTTAAGAGACATAGCAGTAGTATCATAGACATGCACAAGTCCAAGGAACCACTCAGTTACCTTTCCACATCTATCAACAAAACACAAACATATAGCCAATTGCTCCTTCTAAGATATATCACTTGACTCATTAACTAATATAGAAAAATATTCATCACCTAGATCATCAATAATGACTTTTGTTGTTTCCTTTGCACAAGCATTGATGATGTCTTGTTGTATTATAGGAGCTATCAATTGATTATTTCCTGGAGCATTCTTCAAAACAACACTATCAACATCATCACTTCGTTTGGCATACCATGACAAAAGTTCAAGAAAATTCCCTTTATTGCTTGATGTTTCACTTTCATCATGACCACGAAAAGCCAAACCTTGATGAAGAAGAAACCTCAATACATCAATTGAGGCGGTTAGACGAGTTCTATACTCACGTTTTGCGTGATCAGATTGCTTGTAACAAGTGGTTTGGATTGAGCACTTTTCATTCATTAAATCCTCACACTTAATCCGAGCTTGATTGTGAGCACTTCTGACTAGACCGACATGTTTATCATATCTATTTATTTTGTGCCAACTATAAAATCCTCCATTAATAAATGAATCACCACCTGCAGCATTTCTGGTTTCATTCTTGAATAAGTAACACCACAAGCAAAATACGGCATCTGCGTCCACACTATATTCCATCCAACTATAATTCTTATACCAAAATGAATTAAATCGTCGTAATGCTCCTCCAACTTTTCTGAGAGGATATTGCTCCATATGAGGCCGACAAGGACCTCTTTGTAGATATGCTCTCCTTACTTCATCCCGAATATTAGGATGAAAATCTGAGATCTTTCTCCTTAATCCAGGATCAGATTGAAATGAATTAATGTCAAACATACTTGGTGTATTTGATAAATGAGGCAAACTTGGCATAGGCTCAATAGATGATGGAGGAGTACACTCATTAGCTGATGGAAGAGTATGTCCATTGGCTGATGGAGGAGTACACTACTAGAATTGTGGTCATCAGCGACGGCTGATACCGTGGCTAAACCGCCGGTGATGAATATCATGGACGGCGCCAACCGTGGCAAAAAACTGTCTCTGATGTGCACGTCTCAGATGTTTTGTGACGACCGCGCACGGCCGTCACACATAATCATCAGCCACGGCCTAGTGGATTGTTGCTGATTTAAAATCATCAGTGACGGCGTTGGTCGCTGTCACTGATATCAACACATCAGCCTTGGCTTATAGCCGTCGGTGATACTATTAGCAACCGTGATACTTGGTCCTGCCGAGGCCATCAGCCATTTACGATAGGATTTTAGCCACGGCTTAGTGATGGTTAACCGTGGATAAGCCGTGGCTAAAGGTGTATCCTATAACTAAAAAAACTAAAAATTTTGTAAATTCTTGTATACAACGATATATTGACTACAAATAATTTTCAATCACATATTACAATCAGAAAACATCATACACATGCATTAGAAACCAAATATACAATATTTACATAAATATCATCAATATCAGCCTCAAATCGGAGGCAAACAATCATCAAAATATCAACTCGTGCATCCAAGTTTCAAAATATAAACAAAATACAAAAATCAAAAGCTCACGACTGCGGTGGAGGCGGTGGAGTCGACAACGACTGGGTCGGGAGCGTCGATTGGGTCGAGGAGGACGACTGCTGCAACATCATAGGTAGAAGGCCGGACTGAGACGCAATCTAAGTGAGGAGTGTCTGCATGTTTTGGATCATCTGTCTCAACTCGTCATTCGACCGTCTCTTCTCTTGCATCTGCTCCTCCATCGTCAGCCTCTGCTCCTCCATCGTCAGCCTTTGCTCATGCATCCTCTCCTCCATCGCGTGCCTCTGCTCCTCCATCGCCTGTCTCTATTGGGTGAGCTCTAACTCCATGGCCGTTATCCGGCTCTGGTCCTGCGCTCAGGATGATGAGGGCCGCTCACCAACAGTCGGAGGGGTCGGTGCCCCAAGTGGCCCGAGCACGGCGCATGCATGGCCACTGTCTGCAAAGCCATAAACATGACCGTGCTCCCATCCACCTGCGGCCTCCACCCAAGCTCCTGCGTCGAACTCCTCCGGTGTCCCTCGACGCTCGATCACAGTCCTCGAATAAGTTTCCTACACGTGTTTATATTTTAAATATATATAAACTATAAATAAAAATTCTGTAAATCAAATTGACATATATAAATACTTACCATTATGATCAAGGCTCTGCTATCAACGTAGTCCCCCGCTCCTCGTCGACGACGATGGGTGTGCTCAAACACCTCCATCATCGACGGGCGTTGGACGGTGCCGTCCTCCGTCACGCGCGTCTTACATTAGAAAACAAATACATTAGTATCATTATACACAATATATAATTTAATTAAAAGTAAGGAAATTATACATACCATACGACGCTCATGCATCACAAAAGATATGGAGCCACCAGTGTGGCGCGCCCCCGTGCCGTCCCCCCCGGACATGCGATTTCTCAACGCAGTCCGGGAGACCTCCTGCCACTCAGGAGTATCCCACCGCTCAACGAGCTGATCCCACATAGGGCCAGGAATCCACTCGGGGGCGTGTCCCCGAGTCTGCCCTATCTGTGTGGCCCCCAGCCGTCTCATCACGGTCTGACGGGCCTACTGAAGCAGTCCGTTATAGTGAGCTCGGGCAACACGCTCCCTTGCAGCCTCCACAAAAGTGGTCCGGTCCTCCGGCCATATATAATGACCCTGCAAAAAAAAAATTATTATTACCGATCAATATTTAACATTAACATTAATTTAATAAATATACTTACGTGAACTCTTTCCACAATAAATCTATATGCTCACGGGGCACGTGAGACCATGTAGGCCACGCCCGGTGCATAAACTTCTGGATCGTCCCCGCTATCGTGCGGGGGACATCCTCCTGCTCAAATCTACACCATATATAAATTCATATTATGATATTTTGAATTATAAATGAATTATAAGAAATAATTAATGCATATACTTACCTTCTTCCGCACACAGTAACTGCTCTGCGTAGTTGTCCCTCGGGTGGCGGAGGGAGAATTTTGTTAGGCCCTCGTGGCCTACGTCTCGATGTCGACGGGCCTGGATCGGCTGAAGGGATGGTGGCTGGAGGTGGGGGGATGGTGACCATACCAGCTGGGGGAAAAGTGGATGGATTAGCTCGGGGAATGGTGGCCGGACTAGGTGGGGGGATGGTGGTGGAAGACGAAGGGTCAATGGGTACAGGTGGGACGGGTGGTAATCGTCGGGGGGTCCTATGAGAAATGCCTCCTCGAGAACTGATATCTCGAACCATATCTCTAAAAATTTAATATAATTAGATTATATATAATAGATATATTTAATAATTCAATATATACTTCACATTTACAATTATTCATTATCGTCATTATCATCATCCGTGTAATACTCTTCTTCTTTGTTCTTCTGTATCTGAATCTTGAAATTCTTCTTCGTCTCCCTCATCTTCATTTTGTCCTTCCTCAACTTCATTATCGTCCTCATCAACGTATTCTATTTCCAATTGAACTAACTCTGTGTCATCATCCTCGAGTATTGGACTAACTCGTTCCACTTCGGAAGGATCCTCTTCTTGATAGAAGTCATATTCTAGCTCATTATCTCCAACTATTGGGTCAATTTTTCCTCTGGCTTTAATCTTACAGACTACACACCAATCTGCCATGTCTTTCTTTCGAGACGAATACTGCATATAATATACTTGTTCAGCTTGAGATGCCAATATAAATGGCTCATTTGAAGCCAATTTTGATTTGTAATTGACCTCGACTAGCTGTTTATACTTTGGATGAACTATCATGCCCCTATCGCTTGTATCGAACCAATGACATTTAAAAATGGCAACTGATTTACATCCAAAAAATTGTAATTCAATGACTTCTTCCAATAGTCCGTAAAAGTCAACATCACATTCAGCATACGTTGTCCCTTTGACGCAGACCCCAGCATTCATAGTCTTTTTTGTAGATGAATATTCAAATGTGTGAAATTTATATCCATTGACAAAATAACCATTATAACACTGTACAAGTCATGCCGGTCCGCTAGCAAACTCAAAGATTTGGTTATCTATTTCGCCTCTATGTTCTATACTGTAAGCTTGAAACCAATTAGGGAACTCACGATTCCGTAATTTTTCTAATTCCTCATCGCTGTAAATTGAGTATCTTGTTACCATCTCAATGTCAAATATTTCAATGAACTTCTCAATCTCTGGTCAGTTTAGTAAAATGTACAAGTAGGCCAAATGGTACTCTTCATCGTTTAAGAATCGAGACGAACGAGAACCCAAAGCACAACCGGGGTAACAAAAGATATTTAAACAACCATCTGATGGTCCAGCTCCCCCATCTGATGGTCGAGCTCCCCCGTCGTCGTTCCATGGAAGGCGATTAAGTCTTGTCTTGATGGTTGATTCAAAATAAAATGAGCAGAACGTTGAAATTTCTTGAATTATATATGCTTCTGATATGGAACCTTCAACTGCAGAGGTGTTCTTTACTTTTTTTTTAGACGATTCATGTATCTTTCAAATAAGTACATCCACTGGTATTGAACGGGGCCACCAACTCATGCCTCGTATGCCAAATGTATCGGTAGATGCTCCATCGAGTCAAAAAATGTAGGAGGGAAAAACTGCTCCAGCTTGCATATGATTTCAACAATATTATTTTCAAGTGCTGTCATATCTTCGATTCGAAGTACATTTGCATAAATGTTTCTGAAAAACATACTTAACTCTGTCAACGGACCCTAAATCTTATCATGTAGATGATCTCGAAACGCAACCGGAAACAATCTCTTCATGAATACATGACAATCGTGGCTCTTCATCCCCAATATTTTGCATTCATCGACCTTTACACATCGAGATAAGTTTGAGGCATATCCATCAGGTAATTTGAGTTCTTTGATCCATTGATACACATCTTTCATATATTGTTTATTTAACACATACGGCGCCCTTGGCTTATGAAATCGTCCGTTGACCTCTTGCAACTCTAACTCAGGCCTCTTACAAAGTATTTTTACATCATATCGGGCCTTCACATTATCTTTATTTTTGCCGGGAATATCCATCACTGTGTTAAAAATATTATCAAACACATTTTTTTCAATGTGCATGACGTCCAAATTGTGTCGAATCATTAATGAACTCCAATACGGCAATTCCCAAAAGATACTTTTCTTCACCCAGTTATGCGTTTGACCAAAGCTTGAGATTCTTACATTCCGACCAAAAATAATATCTGGAAGCAATTGAACATGTGCTAACATCTGTTCACCAGACAACATCGGTGGTGGCTCATCTCTTTCGACTACCTTTGATAAATTTGTCACGATTCCTTCGATATTGATGGTTAGACGGTAGGAACCGGCGATGATAATCAAAGAAGGAAATTTTCTGACCATTCTCAAGACTGAAGGATTTTGAGTGTTCCATGCAATACGGGCAAGAGAGTCGACCATGTGTGCTCCAACCAAACAACATGTCATAGGCCGGGGAATCATTGATTGTCCACAATATAGTAGCTCGTAAAGTGAAGTTTTGCTTCCGGTAATAATCATAAGTGACAACTCCCTCAGCCCACAATGTTTTAAGTTCATCAATTAGGGGATGGAGATATATGTTAATTTCTTTGCGAGGACCCCTAGGACTCGGAATAATCATCGAAAGATAGATAAATTCATCTTTCATACACATTGAGGGTGGCAAATTATAAACTGTTAACAGCATTGGCCATACTGAATACGAAGTTGCCGAATTACCAAACGGATTAAAACCATCTGTGCACAATCCCAACCTGATATTTCTAGTCTCCCCAGCAAATGATGGATAACACCTATCCAAATGTTTCCATGCTTCACTGTCGGATGGATGAGTCATTACTATATCATCACGACTTCTTGTATGCCAACTCATATAGGGGGCAATCTTTTCCGATATGAATAACCTTTGAAGACTCGGTGTCAGTGGAAAATACCGAAGCAGCTTAAAGGGAATATTTTTTTGTCGGGTCGATTTCTTCTCCTTGTAACGAGGATGTTCACATACCGGGCATTATTCTAACTGTGCATTTTTTCTTTATAATATAAAATGCAGTTATTTGGGCACGCGTGTATCTTTTCGTACCCAAGCCCTAATTTCCTCATCAACTTTTTTGTCTTATAAAAGGTTGGCTCAAACTTGTTATTTGGAGGTAGCATACCACTGATAAAGCCTGCAATCCGATCAAACACAACCCCGCTGATATTACAATCGGACTTGATGTTCAGGAGTTGTGTCATTGCCGAAAATCTTGTATAATTAGGACAATTCTCATACAAAGGTTCATTGGCAGCTTTCAATATCTCGTAAAATTCTGCAACCTCCTTATTCGGCAATTCAATCTATATCTCATGTTGTTCTTCAGTGACTTCAACTGTCGTAGTATCTGGTGGTACTACCATCTCAGTAACTAACTCAATATTATCATTTAAATGGAATTGTCCTCCAAGACTATCTAGAATCATTGTTCTATAAGGATTAGGTGGATTGGAAGAAGAAACATCAGCAAAAGAAGATTCACCATGAGTTTGGACAACAGGATTGCTCGACGTCCCGACTTGACGTAACTCCCCGTGATAATTCCATATAAAATATCTTGGTGTGAATCCTTTTGTATACAGATGCAGTGTGATAGTTTCTCAGTCCAAAAATCTTATGTTCGAACATTTCCGGCACGGACATCGAATTTTATCACCACTAAGGAATTTTTCATTCGAGTAGGCGAAATTTAAGAAGTAAGTTATGCCTACTCGAAACGTCCGTTATAGCTCCACGATGAATTCGTCGGTACATCCAACTTCGATCGCCCGACATGTTCTATCAAAAAGTTTGCAATATCTTTAGGTAATGTCTTTAGGTAATGTTTTTAGGTGGGATGGTCCTATTCCATTCGGGATTCATGCTATTCATATTGAACTTAGTATTTTTTTTAGTCATTAACTTCATTCTAAATTTTGTCAGCATCTTCCTATAGTTCTCCGAATACGCATATCATCTGGGCGCGTATCGGAGAACAAAGGAGATACAAGCCAAAATTTAAAAATGAAGTTAATGACTAAAAAAAATAAACTAAGTGCAATATAAATAACTATGCTCCCAAATTGTCCAATTAGGGATAATTCAAGGGTTGTACCTCGTATAAAAGATCATTAACTTCGTTTACACGAACATACAACCCCCGAATGGATCTAAGGTTTTGCAAAATTAAAACTTGACTCGTCGATCGTACGTGAAACGTATCAACTCGTCTTGATTTTTTTCTAACTTTATGGATGCCGGTGCAAGTCCATAGTGGACGATTCCGTGCGAGTCCAAAGTGGACGATTCCGCACGAGTCCAAAGTGGACGATTCCGTACAAGTCCAAAGTGGATGATTCCGACATGATTTCATCCATTGTGGACGATTCCGCGTGAGTCCAAAGTGGACGATTCTGCGCGAGTCCAAAGTGGACAATACCGGCACGAGTCCATCCATTGTGGACGATTCCGGCAAGCGCGATTCCATTCATTGTGGATGATTCCGACGCGAGTCCACCATGGATGATTTGACTGCGAGTCCAAAGGGACGATTTGGCCGCGAGTCCACTGTGGACTATTCCGGCGCGAGTCCTCAATGGACGATTCCGCATGACTATTAATTAATATTAAACTAATACTTAACCTAATTAACATTTAAATTCTAATAATTAATCATTAATTTTTAATTATTAACAATTAATTCCTAATAATTAACAATAAAAAAACTAATGGTAATTAATCCCTAATCAAACTTTGATTAGGGATTAATTACCCTAATCAGAGTTTGATTAGGGTAATAATACCCTAATCTCAAGCAGTAGCCGGCATCACTATCGGCTACTGCTCGTCGGCATTAGGGCCGATGGTAATCGGCCCCAATACGGTGCCGGCTTGGTTGAGGCCGGCACGGAGATGGACGCCGGGTCGACACCGGCGCGGAGAGGCAGCGCAGGCGACAAGGGCGACATAGGGATTTAACAGAGGAGGAGAGGAATTGAAGCATACCGGCGGCGATTGACGACGGCGGCAAGGCAGCGACTCCGTGGCAACTCGACAGCGACGGACGACGGCGACAGCGGCGAGTAGAGAAGGAAGAAGAAGAAAGAGGAAGGGTCGGGCGCGAACGCAAATAAAAAGGATTTTCACCGATGGCTCATCGGCCGTCGGAAAACCGTGGATCTGTAATTATATTATCGCCGACGATTTCGCTAGCCGTCGGTTAAGAGTGTTTTATATTTGCGCTGCGTTTGTGCTAAGCGACGGTCGCAGCCAGCCGTGGCTAATGACTTACTCATATCACCAACGGCGTAGCCTAGCCGTTGCTACTAACCTATTTTATTTCGCGCACCCAGTTACTCTCATCACCAACGGCTCCGGGGCCCCCGCTAAGCCGTGGCTACTGACCCATTTTATTTCACGCGTCGTGCGCGCCATGATCTAAGAGAGACGGCTTTGGTCGGCCGTATGCGAGCCGCGGCTGATTTTGTTACATCAGCCACGGCCATCGAGGCCGATGCAAAGCCGTGAATGATTCTAACGACTCTGGCGGCCGTTGCTGATCCCCGTTGCTGATATAGTATATTCTAGTAGTGGTAGGCTCATTAACGGATGGAGTATGCTCACTTGGAATTGGAAGTGGATGAGGAGGCTCATCAGAGGTTGGAGTTGATGAAGAAGACTCTTATCGTTGTCATTTATGATATCGTTCAAACATATTTTTAAGCATGGTCTCAATACAGAAAGTGTCTCAAAATGAGACACCAAGCGGATTTTTGCTCCAAACTACATTAAAACTATGGAAAGTCAAAAACTAATAGTTGAAATGGAAGAAATTAATAGTTGAAATGGAAGGAACTAAACAATATACTCCTTGCCTAATATAAGCTAATAAAAACATAATGCAATTAGAATGAAATTACCAAATTGGAATAATGCAACACCTACGTAATGCAATGTTTATTTGAAAATTGATTACCAAATTGATTGCCAAAAAATAGAGATAAGATGGAAATAACTATCAAGGCACGTGAAGAAACTTGTTTCCTACTATTAAGAAATTACCTAGCCTTTGAGGAAAAATTGATTCATCATCAAGCTGAACTTCAATCCACTCCATCAGGTATTCCACATACTTGGGTGCTGAGACTTCAATGGGCTTCTTTATTTGTACGCCATCTGCCCATCTGTATTCATACCTGCATATGCAAGTCAAGTGGTATAAACAGATGCTTTAGACGAAAGCAACTAATAGCACGAGCATCACAAAGGTGAGATAACAGAAAAAATATAAAATAAGGTTATATCCAATGATGGTAAATTTAGCTTAGGTAAAAATAACAAAACTATCATATTTAAGCAGTGTTTCACTAGTTGTCTGCATTTTTCTTATCTAAAAAGGTTATGATTTAGATAAATAGGATGTGTATTCTACAAAGAAATGTAGATATTATCATAAATTATAGTGGCAAGTCATTCAAAAATACTTTTGAAATGCTTTTGAATTAAATAAAGCAAACTTGGTGTTTGGAGAAAGGTACAGAACTGGGAAGGCAAAAAGGAGAAAAGTCTTAACTCAGCACAAAATGCACACAATTAATAGTGTTATGGAAGAAGTAACTTAATATTTCATCAAGTCAGAATGAATTAGATACAAAGGTTTTGCTAGAGTAATCAGGAAATTTTCATTAAATTCTGCTATCAAAATATTCATCAAATGTTGAATGTAAGAAATGATTGCATATTTGCATTATAAACACAATTTATTTAACTATGATGCTCGATTGCTCGTGGAACCTACATCTTCAAAAGAATCTTACTATTTTTTATTTGAACTAATTACCAGAAGGTACAGAATGCGGCGGGCGGCGAAGAGAAATAGAGAGGTGGGTGGCGGGCGGCGACAACACTAGAAGGGGCAGAAGGTGAGAAGGCAGGTGAGTGGGCCGGCGGCGGGCAATTGACGGAGACTGACTTTGGCCTTTGGGGATTAGCTAGGGCTGCGGCAATCGGTAGGTGGGCGGCAGCAATCGGCGGCAATCGGAACTCGGAAGGAGAAGAGGGGAAATAGTCGCTCGGAACTCAGAAGGAGAAGAGGGGAAATAGTCACTCGAGGCGGCCTCAAGTTGCTTCTTGTGTCTCAGTGTCTCACGATTAGGGTAGCTTAGGAGATTAAGAGGGATTTGGAGTGGAATATTTGACTATAGTTGTATAGTGTGGAATATTTTTATACCATTTTCATCCAAACGGTGAGGCCATTTCTGGTGTTGACTATTTGACCGATTTGATGGGGGCCAAAATCTCATTTTTTTACAAAAAATGACCAAAAATGGGGGACAAAATGTCCCCCATTTGTATACCTGCATACACCACTGGCCGCGGCGTGGTTGCCAAGGCAAAAAGGCAACCTACCGGGTGCGGTCGCCGAGGCAAATAAAGGGAAAAAGGTGCATAAATAAATCATGCTTTATAACAAGATCCAGAGGGTAATATAATACTCCAAATAAAATTACACGACGAAGAGAAAGAACCAACGGATAAAGCACGATTCAATAAAAATATATAACATCCGGAGGATAATAAATTGATTCGAACAAAAAAATTGATTTTAATATTCAAACTCGATGAATCAAAATTTAAACAGATTATTCATCGTATTAAAATCACCCAATAATTATCATAATAGGAAAACTAATCCATAAAAAAAAATCGAATTCTTAAATTCATGAAAAAAGAGGCTTTGATACGAATTGTAAGACAAATCTTCAATCAAATATTCTATAAATTTGATAATATCATAAATAAATTAGTAAGATAAGATCTTACTTGATGACGACATATTTGCAGTGGAATAAACTTCTGAATCTCCAAGGCAAGCTGGGTCTTCCTTCACAACACTGTCTCAAATGCTCTGCTTTTGATGAGGAAAGCAACTATATGCTAGGGTTTTTCCACACGGTGTGTAGAGAGGACCTAGCCTTTATAATTGATTAAATGGGCCCGTCCATCACGGGCTTTATTAATCGGGCCTACACCTGATTAATCATACAAATCATGGTTAAATATTTCAAGCTCGAATCACATGGATCAAGATCACATGAGCTAATAGGCATCTCAATATTGGATCATAAGATTAGACCCGCTTTTATTAAATTAAAATATTACAATTGATTGTAGCCCACATATAAAAAATAAAAATATAAAATATTTAAAAAATATTCTAACATCTAGGTGCGTGATTAATAATTTTAAACAATAGATAACATTGTTACGAAGTTACTCTATATATCAATTACGTACAAATATGATCTTTCATAAAATCAGTATATATATATGCAACTGATTGATCCTTTAAATATATATAAAATATATTCTCTTGCAAGTAATAATAAATTTATGTAACACTCGAATAATAATAATAAAATTCAGATATAGAATAAATGTAAAAACCTATGTGAAGTTAAAACTGAGATCGGATTCAAATTATGAGAAGATAAATATTAGAAAGAAAAAAATGAGCAAAAAACAGTGATAAGGAAGCACAAAATGGCGCCGTCGGATTCCACCACAAACCCACTGATTTTGCATCACACCAGAGTTAGTGGCTGCTGGTTTCGGCCGCCGCTCCGCTTGATTTGGACACGCACGCCACCTAATCCTTCATTATTCATCGAGCATTCCGTATCTTCAAAATTCAATTGACAGATCAACTAAATCAAATTATATATTTTATTCATTTATATGGTCCATATACAAATATTTTCAAAGTATAAATATAGAAATATAATATTTTTACTTAATACATTTTATATAAATAGTAAACTTTTTTACTTTTGAAAATAATATTATTATATTTTTAATTTTGAGTAGGACTGTCCAAATTTCATATTACACCGAACCGAAATATTCGGTTCGATTCGGTTTCAACCGCATCAGGTTCGGTTCTTGACCCGAACCGACCCAAATACTAGATTTCGATCGATTCGGATTTGATTTTCGAATTCTGAGAACCGACCTAAACAGATATTCGAACTAAATAAAAAATAATATTTTTTATTATTTTTTATTATACATTTACACTACACAGTTGGGTAGGTTGGAAGATTTAAAAAATTAGTATAATGTTGAAAAATTTTAGCATTGTAATTAAAATTTCGGTTTTCGATTTGGAAATTAACTAAACCGAACCGAAATAATTCGGTTCGAGTCTATTCGATTTTTGTTGAATTCGGTTTGGGTTCGGGTTAAAATTTTAAAGAAGAAAAAAAATCGGTTTTATATATTTTTGTTCGATTTGATTCGGGTTGAACCGAGTGGACAGTCCTAATTTTGAGTCATCAAATCCTCTTTCAAAAATCATCATTTGGAATAATTTTCTATACGGTCTTATCGAGACTAATGGAGAAAATAGACACTTATAAACACCTGTATGAATATAATATATTCTGGAAAAATGGGGCCGATTTGGTTCACTCGGCCGTTAATTAATTTATATAAAATATATTATCAAAGTTTGTGTCTAATTAATACTATGTTTTATTAATTAATAGTAGACAACCACTACGTTTTATTAGCAACTAAATAAGTAATTTGCTGATTGTAGACATTAGGGCCGGCCAACAAGAAATGAAATAAAAAAACTAATTAAGGAAATAGAGTTGTGCTTTGTTTTGTGTATCCAATGATTTAATGCAACTCGGATTAGAGTCAAACTAGGGAAAGAGTTGGGATTATTTATGATCTTATTAGTTAGAGTTCGACTCGGGATTGGGAATGAGTGCACAAGCATTGGATGATGAATTTAAGTAATATATTAATAAATTCATCATATCAAATAATGTCAAAAAATGATGTCTTCATTAAAAGCGTAAAAGTGTCGTCGTCTTGACGTGGACCTACAATTTTGACGAATAAAACTATTTTGAAGTCATTCCTTTTCCTTATATATAGTAAATATTACGATACAAGTAAACAAGAAAACTGAGCGAGTAAAGGAGCGTGAAGATGAAAATACAAAACAAATGAGCGAATAATTATGAATATTAAATAGGCAAATATTGGGAGAGAAAGTGTATTAATTGATTTTCGCATCTAAATATATATTTGCACATGATTAAAAATTATAAAATTCTCAGGAGGGGTGTGGAAAGGTTAATTTAACTTGGAAACTGGAATTAATCCTTTATAAACATGGAGTCAAAATAGGTAAAATGTTGGGTTAGATATTAAATAAAAATATAAACAAAGCAAGTTGAGGAAACTAAAACAGAGGAGAAGAAAGAGAAAACAAAAATAAAGAAACCACGTCCTCAAGAACCCGGTTTTTTCATCCGAAATCGCTATATATAAACGGCCCTTCTCTTCCCTTCCTCTCAACTGCCATTATTTCTTCCACCACTCCTAAATCGAGCTAATTAAGAAGAGAAGTTGAAGAAGCAGCTAGCTCCAAGACATGGCTTCTTCCTCCTCCACCTCGTTCGGAGACGAGATCCAGCTCCCGGCGGCGGCGCCAAGCCCCGTGGTCACCACCTGCCTCCACCTCAAGCTAGATGCAGCACCAGGGAGGTCACTCGACAGGGATGCCGTGCTCCGGCGGATCCGTCGCCAGAAGCGCGTCAACCTGCTGCAGACGGCTCTACGGCTCGAACCTGCCGCCGCCGATAAGGATGCCGAGCCTAACCGATGGCTCGATGATGCCTTCTCCTCCCCTTAAATAAAAATATATGTATTATATGTAAATGCATGCACGGTGGGAAAAGATCTAGAAAAGAGTGTGGAGGCTGCTGCTGCTCACATGCATGCAACTTTAAATTTATGTTGTATCTGGTGTGCGTGTGCTGAGTTTATGTGGATGTGAGGGAGAGAAATTGATGACATGATTGTACTGCTACGTGCATTCTTTATTTTTGCTAATAGCACTGAACTTTAATTAAATTTTTATATAGAAATAAAATATATATATATTTCCATGCTGCAAATCTTTTGATCGGTGAATATTATGTTATCAGATTTACAATGCGAAATTTCAAAAAATATATAAAAGTTTGTAATATTTATATTTTTAATAATAGTTTATGCTTCTCGTTTCTATGGACTGAGTCGATTCACAGGTAGCACGTACTAGAGGTGGCAACGGGCTGGGCCAGCCCGTGGGCGGCACGAGCCCGGCTCGAAATCAGGCCGGGCCTGGCCCAGCACGGCTGTGCCCAGAAGACGGGTCGGGCTCGCCTTTTGGGCACACGGACCGTGCTAGGCACGGCCCGCGCACCGTGCTCTGGGCGAGCATGGGAGGCCTGGCGTGCGCCAGGCCTAGGTCGGCCCGAGCCAGACTTGGCTCGGGCCGAATATTTTATATATATAAAAAAAAATCTATAAATACCCCCTCCCCTTCTTCATTTTTTATATCTTCATCTTCAACTTTTTCTCTCAATCCTCAACTCTCAACTCTCATTTCTCAACTCTCTTACTCTCAACGATCAACAACATTTTAAGCTCATCAAGAAGCCAAAGATTCAAGATTATTGTTAATTTTTTTTAATCTCTTCAATTTGTTTCATTGATTAGTATAATATTTATACTTTTTATATTTTTAATTTTTACTAATGGCGGATGGAGATGTTTCAGGTTATACTCCACAAACTGGATCAAATATGATAGAAGAAATGTCTCCCGCTACTGCTACCACTCCTACTACTCAACAAAATCAAAACATAGAGATAAGTCCATCTATTAATTTATGTCCATCAGGTAGAAAAAAAAGTATGGTTTGGAAATATTTTGAGAAAATTATTGAACCTGATGGCACCATAACAAAAGATCGGTGCAAAAAATGTTAAAAAATTCTTTCGGCTTCAACAACCGGAGGAACTGGTCATTTATTACGTCATACAAAGGGTCATGACACTAAGGTTACACAAGCTCAACAAATTCTTAATTTATCTTCTTCTGGTTTAACAGCTTTTTCGTATGATCATGATTTTCAACGTCGAGAACTTGCAAAATTAATTGTTCAAAGTGAATCTCCTTTTAGTTTTATTGATCAACCAAGATTTTCTAGTTGGATTCAAAATACTTTACAACCAAAATATAAAAAAATTACTCGAAATACAATGAAAAGTGATGCTTTAAAATTATTTTTTACATATAGAAAAAATATAATGACTAGTTTTCAAAATAATAAATCAAAAATTTCTTTAACATCTGATGTTTGGTCTAGTCAACGTACTACTAATTCTTACATTTGTGTTACTGCACATTGGATTGATGAAAATTTTATTTTGCAAAAAAAAATAATTAGTTTTAAAGTTTTTGAATATCCACACACTTCTGTTGCTATTTGTTCTGCTATTAGATTTGTAACATCTTTTTATAATATAAATGATAAAAAAATTTCGATTAGTTTTGATAATGCTAGTAATAATGATGCTGTTATCCCTCCCCTTATACAGTTATTTAAACTAGTATTAGAAGGTGAATTATTTAATGTTCGTTGTGTTTGTCATGTTCTTAATTTATGTGTACAAGATGGTTTAAAATAAGTAAATATACATGTAGAAAAAATAAGATATGTTATTAGATATATGCGTTCTTCAAAAGCAAGAACACAAGAATTTAAAAAATGATGTCAATCTTTTAATAAACCATTTAAAAAATTTAATGGTGATGTTATTACTAGATGGAATTCAACATATCATATGCTTATGTCTACAATAAGATATCAAGATATCCTTACAATGTTTTACAATCAAAATATGCCTGATGATCCAATTAATAATAATGATTGGTTAGTTGTTGGGCATATTACTCAAATTTTAGAACTTTTTAATAAAGCTACCGAACAACTTTTCGGTGTTTATTATCCTATATGTAATTTAACTCTTTCACATATAGTTCGTATTAGTGAAGTATTTTCTTCATATAGACACCATCCTTTATTTGCACAAATTATTTCTTTAATGGAATCTAAATTTAAAAAGTATTGGTAAGATATACCTACTTTATTTTGTTTAGCAATATGTTTAGATCCTAGAATAAAAAATGATGGTTTAAATATGTTGTTAGATGATTATTATAACAATATGGAATTAGATAATGTTGAAGAAAATAAAAATAAAAATTTGAATTTATTGAATTCTATATTTGTATTTTACGCTTCAAAATTTGGTGATACAATTACAAATAAGACAACATCTTCTTCTTCTAGATTAAGAGATGATGGTGGAAATAGTATTAATTCTCAACTTGGTCGTAGAATAAAAAAAACTAAATCTACTAATTTTAATGAATTACTTTTTTTTCTAGATCATAATCATTCTGAAGAAATAGATGATAATGAAATTTTAGCATGGTGGAAAAAATAAGAAAATATGTATCCTATTATTTCCATCATGGCACGTGATATACTAATTGTTCATGTGTCTACAGTAGCTTCCGAGTCTTGTTTTAGTGCAGGAAATAGAATTCTCGACGAAAAAAGAAGCCGAATGAGTGAAGAAACGGTTGAAATGTGCATTTGCTTAAAAGACTGGTTGGATGCTGAAGATAGATTACAAGATAAGGGAGGACACGACACTTCATCATCGGGAGAGGAGGAATCTCAAACAAGCGAAGCTGGCGCTGCTGGTACTAGTACAAGTTAAATCACCGGGACTACGGGTGATTAAAAATATAAAAAGAACTACGTAGACCTGATCCTTCTATAGTTAATCATTGGGGAGTACAAGTTTAGCTATAGAAGGTACGTAGGTAACCTTTTAAGGTGCGGTCTATTATAATATTAAAAAAAATTATTTTATCATTGGATGAATATTTTTGTATTAAAAATAAATAAAAATTTAATTATAATTTGATTTTTAAAAAAATCTTTTTATTAATTTGTACTGCGTTACAATATTACATATAAAAAATGTGTTAAAAAATATATAATAAAGTTTAGCACAATGATTAAGCTATCTCAAATAAAATTAGAGGTCCAAGTTTAAAACTCACCCGTAACCATTAATTTTTAAAATTAAATTTTAAATATTTAAAAATTAAAAAAATTAAATTAAATAATTTAAATTAAATAATTATTTTTCGGGCCGGCCCGAGCCCGGCTGGGCGGGCTCGGGCTCGGCTGGGCTTGGTTGCCACACATTCGGGCCGTGCCCGGCCCAGCCCGGGCACGGCCCGTTGCCACCTCTAGCATGTACTCGACTCAGTTCCATTCAAATTTAGCATGTACAAGTGAGCCAAAATTCTTATCAATTGGGACAAAACATGAATATAGCTGATAAAATATTCGATTTTCGTAAATTTATATTAGACCTCAAAAATTAGATTTTGATTTTTAAGAATTTTAAATTTTTAAATATTTTTATTGAATTCAAATGGAGGTAATCCATATATAATATTTATGTTTTTAAATTATTAATTTAAAGTTAAAAATATATATATAAGATTTAAGGAGATTAGACCTTGCTGAAACTGCCCTTATAGTAGTTTCGGTCGAATGGTCAGTCAACCGACGAACGATCGACGAGAGGCAGAAACCCACAGTGTGCGTTCGGTCGACCGACCGGTCGATCGACAAACGAAAAGCTTTGATTAAGCCACTTTTCACTCCAAACAGCTAGTTTCATCACCTATCCTTGATTGAGCCTTGTTTCTTCATCGATTCCTCAATTTGAGGCATCAAGAGGATTAGTGAGTTTCTTTTGGAGCTAAGTATACTTAATTTGGTCTGTTGATTGCTCCATTTGTTATTGTATTTTCTTGTTTATTTCATTGTTACTCAAGTGTGTAAAGATCTAGTGTGTAGATATATCTTGAGTTTGGTGGTTTCCTTGGTGTTGAGGCCTAAATCTATCGGTGTGATTAGTTTACTAGGATTAGTTGTGTTTGTCCTTAGGATTTGAGGTGGGAGAGTTCTCTCGGTGGGAAGGCGGAGACTTCCGATTATGGAAGTGCCTTCAGTGTGAGAGCGGAGACTCTCTGGTGAAAAGGTCCTCATTGCAAGGAAACAAATTATTTAGTAAAGCTAAATTTGGAAATCCTAAGCGGGATGCTTAGGTAGTGGAGTAGGCATTCGGGTCGAACCACTATAAATCCCGATGTTTGCATTGCCATTGTGCTTGTGTGGTTACTTGTATTTAGTTGTTTCATTTATCGCTTCCGCACTTACTTATCTACGTTGGTCGAGGGTTTCATCCATGCGCTCTAATTCTCTCAACAAATGTTTTGATGATAACAAACTATGTCTAACAAGTTTTAAGCATGAAAGTGACAGGTTGAAATCGATATCATCTCATATGGCATCGTCTCAATATGTCAAGTCTTCATGGAGTTTTCTACATCCTCAATAAGCTCGCCAAAGAGATTTAGGAAATACTTAGAATGAATGTAAAAATGTTTGGGTAGGTCTCCATGGTGTATGCACTTCAGAAATCTCAAAATCCCGAAAGTCGAAACCCAAACGACAAAAGAAATCAACCTAGAAAATGGGCACCGGTCGTTGGCCGGTCGATAGTCGGTCGACTACCCCACGATAAGACAGCATGCGATAATAGAATTTTGTAGAGAAAATATCGTTTGTGGTCCATTTCCATCGGAAGGAGTAAACAGAGAGAGATGCTCTGCGAGATCAGCAATACGCCCCAAGGGGACCTGGTTGGTGAACCGAATATTCCATCCCCTCACCCTATTTTTGTCATCTAGATCTTTTGCTTCAATAATGGTTACAAGCGGATTCTCCATTAGCATGAAAAGATCTAGAAAGCGGTCTGCCAAAGTCTGCCCATTAATGAGCCATGGGTCAATCCATAATCTAATACAAGAACCATCATCCGCATGATAAGAGAGGCATTGAATAGGTTCAGGCCTTTGAGGATGCCTCTCCAAACAGAAGAAAGTCTATTTCTAAGAATTGTCGGGTGAAACAGGTCTCTTATTTGAGAATTCATGATAGCGGCCCAGAGTTTATTTGAATTTTGTCGAAGTTTCCAAAGCCAAGAACCCAGCCTAGCCACGTTGTGCATGGCTAGGCACAGGAATCCAAGTCCTCCATCTTCTATTCTTCTTGAAAGCGTGTCCCAGTTAACAAGACATTTCCCTTGGATAAAGGCCTCCATATCACCTGCCTAGACATATTTCCTCCTCCTTTCTTCTATAAGCCGTAGAACCCACTTGGGAGCTTCGAAGATAGAGAAAAAGTATGAGGCTTGATTTGAAAGGATGTTGTTAATCAAAGTACGTCTACTAGCATGAGAAAGTAAGGATTCTTGCCAAGAAGCCAAAACTTTATTGAATTTGGAGATAACTCTGTTCCAATCCTCTTTATGTAAAAGACCCAAGCGTAATGGAAGACCCAAGTAGTCAAAAAGGAAGAAGGCGGCCTCGCAACCAAGGATATTTGCCAATGACAGCGCAGTAGGAGAGGGGAGGTTATTTGCCAGATGGAGTAGCTAGCCTAGTTTTGAAAGTATTGATTTTCAGGCTCGAACTCAGTTCAAAACATTTCATAAGCATTCTAAAATTTGAGATAGCCACCTCTGAAGCCTCGCAAAATACCACAAGATCATCTGCGAAAACTATGTGACTGATTCACCCCAGGATTTGGTCTGAGAAAGCCCCTTTCATGAAATCCAATCGGCATGCTCTTTGTATTAGCTTAGATAGGGAATCCATAACAAGATTAAAGAGAAGAAATGAAAGAGGATTGCCTTGCCTCAAACCTTGTTTGTGACCAAAAGATTGCCCTATGCTCCCATTGGTCAAAATTGAAGAGGAGGCCGAAGATAGCATCTAAACAATGCAAGCTATCCATTCTTGGGGAAAACTTCATGCTTCCAACAATTCAAGAAGCAATCCATGGTTTATAGAGTCAAATGCTTTCGCGAAGTCGACTTTGATAAAGCATAAATTATCATGTCTTGCCTTGCAGGACCACATAGTCTCATTTACCGTCATAAAATAGTCTAGAGTGCTTCTACCCACAGTAAAAGCACCTTGAGTATTGTCGATGAGTGAAGGCATCAATATAGCCAATCTATTAGTAAGAAGCTTTGAAAATTTTTTAACCCGGCTACCTTCAAGACTGATAGGCCGAAAGTCCTCTATGCGGCAAGCTCCATTGTTTTTCGGGATAAGGACAATAAAGACATTGTTGATTCTTTTAATGTGCTCAGGGTGACCAAGGATATCATTGAGTAACTGAGTTAAAGTAGAGCCTAATTTAGTCCAATAATTTTTGAAGAACTCATTCTGAATACCATTTGGCCCAGGGGATTTGTGGTTTTTGATCTCAAAAGTAACCCCCTTAACTTCCTCCAAAGTGAATGGACATGTAAGATGTTGTGGTGATGGACCATCAAAATTATAGAGCTCAGGCCAATCGACGCTGAGAAGGGGCTGCCTGAAAGAACCAAGAAGATGAATGTAGAAGTCTCGGTAATGGCTTGCAATTTGAGCTTGGTCAGAAATAATATCAGTCTCCACATGAATAATAGAAATCCAGTTGACATCTCTTCTTATAGTTGCATAAAGGTGAATGGCACTAGAGTTGGTAGCGTCTATACCTCCTAGGTTCGATGAGTCTAACTTTGGTCTTTGAAAGAATAGAATATACACATTCCTAAAGACACAAAAGTTAGGTGTTTTTAACATGGTAAAGGTTTAATATATTGAACCTAAGGAAAACATGAATGCATGGACCCAAGAACAAAACAAATTGTTTATGTTAAATGCAAAGGCTAAGAATTGCATATTTTGTTCTTTGCAAAATGATATCTTTGAAATGGTCATGCATTGTATTTCGGTTTTTGAGTTTGATCCACATTAAATATGTTATATGATTTTGCTAAAGCTGAAAAAGAAAGGTTGTATGCTACTTGTGCAAGGAAAATGGGCACATTAAAAGGAATTGCATATGAGACATCTAAAAGACCTGAATCAATATTGTCCATAACTATTTATTTAATGACCCAACACTTAATCAATCAGCAGTCATCGGTTTGTGCAGCCAACATTAAAAACATCATAAACATATGAGTAACGCCCAGAACATAAAGAGTAGGAAAAACTCTTCACTACTCGTAACAGACCTTATAAGATAAAGTTTGAATGCGGCCCTATATGTCTACTAGCATGGACATGGTGTAACTCGATCACGGATCTCATTTATGGACATGATAGGAAAGATGTTTCCTACAGGAACAATACACGAGGAAGGAATTCATCGGTAACCCTAATTTGTAGGGCATCCCTAAATTATAGGGATTGACACATAATAAATCCTAATAAATAAGAATTTAATTTATAGAGATAAACTAAAGTTTATATTTAGTTGGATATAATTAATTTTGAATTAATTATAAATTCATTAAATATAAATTATTATTTTGGTGGCAACCTATGCCCCTTATAAATAGATGGCCTAACCTCCTTCAATGGGGTTAAGCAAATTGGTTATTGATCTTGGAGAAGAGTAAGAGCTTGGTTCTTCAGAGACTTCTTGAGGAGAAAAGGTCCAAGAACTCATCTTCATCTCCTTGGGTGGCCAGCCATCAAAAGCTTCCTTTCCCAATTTTCTAAAGCAAGAAAACTTTAAATTAGAATTTAGGCTAATCAAATTAGTAAACATATTATTCATCCCCCCTCTAGTGTCGCCATTTCGCCAATATTTGGTATCAGAGCAGGTCGTAGATTGTGATTTCACCATCCCTTCTACAATTCGTCTCGATCTAGAAATGGCTCTAGAGAGTGTAGCGTCTTCACCCCTTAGGTTCGATGACTCAAACTTTGGTCTTTGAAAATATAGGATGTACACCTATTTAAAGACTAAAGGTTTTGTAGTCTTTAACATGCTATATTGGGAATTCATTGAACCTAAGGTTGACATGCATGCTTGGAGTGAATTAGATGAAAAAATATTTAAGTATAATGGAGATACCATGAATTATATTCTTTGCACATTACCAAATGGCATCTTAGAAAAAGTCATGCATTATTCTTCGGCTTTTGATTTATGGGCCTTGTTAAATGTTTTATATGATTATGCCATAACCGAAGAAATTGGCACGTTTGATGAAGGTGGTGATGACAATGGTCACACACCTACTACTAATCTTATTTTTGATGCCCATAGCTCTTCTAGTCAAAGAAGTAGCACCAAGAGCCGAAAAAGAAGAGTAATCTGTCATGCTTGCAAGGAGAAGGGGCATGTGAAGAAAAATTGCCCAAGCATGAAGAACAAAGCAAGGAAGAGGTCAAGTGCTTCCACCTCCACCTCTCACAAATTTGAAGCACCCTCTAGCAATGACTATGAATCTACTTCAAAAGTTTGCCTCATAAGTATCAAAGATGAGGTACACTCTTCTCCTTCTAGTCATAATAATAATGTTAGTACTAGCTCATCTAGTTCATTCAATATGTCATATGAAGAACTAGTTGATGAATGTCAAAAAATGTATGCATTGCTTGTTAGAAAAGATAACGAAAATAAAAGATTGAAAAAGGAAAATGTGATGCTTAATTCTCATTTGCATGAATCCAAACTAGAAAATGAAAAAATGAGATCTAAGTCATTTGATTCGTGCCATGAAAATGTAGATCATGAACTTAAGGATTTGAAGCTTAAAAATAACAATTTAGAAAATGAGAATTGCAAGTTAAAATCTCTATTGCATGCATTGCATAAATCCATAGATGATTTGAAAAATGAGATGTTGATTTTGAGTAAGAAAGTTAATACTTTCTCTTTTAACTCTAAACATCAAAATGTCTCATTTAGAAGACCTCAAAAGAAAAATGTTTTATCTATGAATGCCCATGCTCATCATGCCTCTCATGCCTCTCATGCCATGCATTCTACCATTAGACCTCATAATTATGAGAAGATGAATGAGGTTTCTAAGAATGCTCATACTTATCATGTTTCACATAACAAGAATTCTAAAAATAAATCTCATGTCCATAGCAAAAAGGAAAAGAAGTTTAGTGGACATTGTTTTTGTTGGGGTATTTATGGCCATGCTATTTACAATTGTGCATTCAAGAAAAATCCAAGTGTAGTTAAAACACTTTGCATTCCTAGACCAACTCACCCCTAAGGACCCAAAGCCATTTGGGTACCAAAGATCTCATCTTCTATTGTAGGGGGAGCTACCAGACAAGGGTGAGATAAAGTTGGTGGATTGAAGTTGCTTGAGGATTCAAAGATTGTACCATTTCAAAGTTGCAACTTCAAGTCATCATGATGCCTATGGTAAAGTTGGCATCAAATACTTTGGTATCATCTCCTATACCTCTTGTTTAAATTAGAGTTGGAGTTTGATATATGCTTAATATTAGTAGATTTCCCCGCTCTTAATATATTTCAAATGATTTTTGATTTTTTGATCTTCGGTCCCTTCGGAGACCCCGGTGGCCTGTAATGGCCCTAAGCGACCTTGCGGTTCTAAATCGTAGGCACATTGTGGCCTTTTGGTTTTCAACCAATAGGAAGGGTTGGAGATCATATTTTTCATTTATTATTCTTGTGATATCTTAAAATTCATTTTGATATCACTCGATTTCATTTTGAAACGAATTTGAAACCATTTAGCAAAGTGATATTTGATAATGATACTTGATGCATCTCTTTGCTTTTTGGTTGAGTTAGCTTGCTAAGTAGCTATATTTTCACTAAAATATTAGTGTAGCTTACTTGCAAGTTATAAATACTTTAGGAAGGCTAACAGTTAGGAAGAAAATGATTAGTTTGGCAAATTATCATGAATAAGGTATAACTTTGATAAATTCAAAATCTTAGTGTTATACCTAAATGTGTAAGCTTAAACTACGTCTCTATAATCATGATTAGAATTGCATGTTTAAATCCTTGAATTTTCATGAGTAGCTAGATTCTTAGTACTTAGGCAAATTTCATTTAATGAAACTTGCTCTAGGTTGATACTAGAGACCTTATCATTAAGTCCAAACTAGTTAAACATAGGTAGAGATCTTATTCCTCAAATGTTTTATATCTTAGGATCTCTTAGATTCATTTTGATATCATGGTAAAACCTTCTTAAAAATGAATCTTAACAATCTAGCATAGGTTAAGGTTTTAAATGAAATTTTGTATTGAACCCTTGCTAGTTAGTATGTTAGCTTGCTAGTTGACATATTATTTCATTATGTTACTAATAATGTCTACTTGCAAGTTATGAATGTAAACGAAGACAATGCTATCTAAAAGAACATGAAAAAGGAAATGAAAAGTTGGGCAAATTTTCAAGAAAAAGGTATGAATTTGTTTTTGCAAAATCTTAATATAATACTCAAATATGTATGCTTTAATGATGTCTCTATATACTCATGATGGATTATGCATGATAAATATTTTAATTTTCATGAGTAGAAAAAAACTTGATAACTTAGCTCATTTCATGATATCTTGATATTTGTGAAATTGAACTAGGTTAAAACTCTTCTTTAGAGACTTCATGTTAAGGTAAAAATGAAATGAACATGTTTAGATACACACATGATATGATTCTAGGTGTTCAATCTTGAAAATTTATGTGTAGATAAAAATGTGATAACTAGATCACATTAGATGACTTAAACTTGAGAAGTTTGACCTAAGTCAATAAATTGACTTGGACACTTGATTTTAAGTCCAAACTTCATAAATATGTTTAGAAATAGGTATGACATGTTTCCATGCATTTAGAGTGAAAAATTCATATGGATATGGATAAAATGACATAGAGGTTAATTCATGTTTACCTCTTTCTGAACCATGTTAACCCAAGTCAATAAGTTGACCTAAAGGTCTCATTCTCAATCTATATTTGAGGAACATGTTTAGATTTACTCATGTTAGGTAACCATAGGTTTAAATCTGAAAAATCATGAGTAAATGTTAAGATTGAAACTTGGCAAGTTTCATAAAAACTAGTTTAGTTTTGAATGAAACCATGCTAGGTTGATATCTTGACTTAAGGACATTATTTTCATTTCAAACTTGACATATACTTTTTACATGACCATCATATGGTGTCATGAAAGTTTGAATAAAAATTGAAGAAGTTTTAAGAATAACTGAAAATTACAAAAATATCATTTCAACCTACAATTTGTATTAATTTCAGTTATTTCTATGAAAATATAGAAAAATCTTTTTTAGTTGATTCTTGAAATTACACATTCATTGAAAAATCTAGTTTTATCAGTAAAGATTTCAAAAAGTTTCATCAAGAATCTAATTTATAATGGAATTTTAAAGTTGGATTTTCAAAATGCAAAGTATCATCTTTTTGAAATATCAATTTTTTTCAATACTTTGATTTTTCGGAAACTTTAAATGAAAGTTCATGAATACCATTTGGATTCCATTTCTAATATCATTCACACAATTTCTTCAGTAAAATCATTCATATCTTGGAAAATTCATATCTAATATGAATGATTTTGACATCTTGAATGATAGCTAGAAATATCCATTTGTTTATTAGAGTCAATATAGGATGAAAAATGAACGTTGATTTTTAAATTCATTTTGAGTTTAAACTTGATACATGCATTTCTAATGACCGTTCAATAATTGATATAAAAAATTTTCATTAAAAAAAAAAATTGGTTTCAAAAATATTTGTTAAAGATATGATATTGATTAGCTCTAAAAGTTTGATTTTTTAAATCTTGAAGTATAGGTTGATCTAAGTCAACAAAGAAACTTAAAAATCTCATCTTAAGATCCAACTTAATTCATAGACTTACATTATCTCATGTTTGATGTCTAGATGCCTAAATATGAGAAAACATGAGTAGATAGCAAAACTTGAGCTTAGCATTTTCATAGTTTTCATGCTTATTTCAAATGAAAACATGCTAAGTTCATATTTAGATTAAATGACATTAGTTTCACTTCAAACTTGATACATGAGTTAAATGACCATATCTTGATATGTTGAAAGTTTGAATGAAATCTAAAAATATCATGAAAAAGATATGAGTATATTCATACTTAAATGCATTCATGATTTAGTTTTGAATTGTATCTATCAATTTTTTTTTCATGTATGATTGTGTGTTCATATCAAATATGTGTTTTCCATCCCCTTGGTTGAGATTTTCATGTTTCATGAAAAATACTCCTTAGAGTCTCAACTAAAAAATAATTGTGTTTCATCCCTTTGATTAGATTGACCTTTCTTGCCCTTTTTGATTGATGTCAAAAGGGGGAGAGAAGAGTTTAGGTATAAAGAGGAAGAAATATATAATTAAAATGGGGAGAAAAGTATAGGTAAAGGGGAGGAAAATATAAGAAATCCATGCATATAGATAGGGGAAGTTTATTCTTATAGATATGCATGTTGATAGGGGGAGAAATCCCTTAGTTGATATCCTCTACGCTTTAAATGAATATATTTTCTTATGGATGTTTGTCATCATCAAAAAGAGGAAGATTGTTGGCTTTAGGTTTTCAACCTTAGCCTTAATCTCGGTTTTGATGGTTTTGATGATAACAAATATGGGACTAATGATTTCATTGAGAATATATTTCAGGTTCCATATCAATTAGCGTTCGATGTCCTCAATCGGAAAAATAAGAGAAATCGAGAAATCGGAAGGACATTGATCGTCGCGCTCGGGTTCATCGCGGAAAGTTTCTCGAAGATCAACGTGTGCGCCAAAGTCACATTGGACGGGCTCAAAGTTCACATGAGAGCTCTCCAAGATGATGCGCGTTGAAAGCCGGAACTCGGAAACGAAGCACGGAAGAAATCATGTGAAAAATAAACTTAGCCTTATTTCGGTCGACCGAATAGGGTAAGAAATGGGCAGTAGCCCTAGCGATCGACCAATCGGTCGACCAGACTGAGGCTAGCTGCAGACACAGCTTGCGTCGGTCGACCAAAAATGAAATCGCAAGTTTCTTGCATCGGGCAGTCGACCGACCAAAGCCCAAAATGAGCAGTAGCTTAGCGGTCGACCAATCGGTCGACCGACCTGAGTATAGGCATAGATGCAAAATCACGTCGGTTGACCAACGGTTCGACCGAATGCAAAATCGCGAGATTTGCATCTAGGCGGTCGACCCGTCGGTCAACCGACCATAGGAGAATTGCACCGGTCGAAGGACCGATCGACCGACCATTCGATCGACGACCTGTAACAAATAGTTTTCTATCCGTTGAATAGTCGTTTCTTCAGCAAGGTATAAATATACCCTGATATAAATCTTTTAATACTTCTTCCTGAATTCTTACAAAGTTTATTGAGCCATTAAGAGGAATAATTAAACCTTCCAAAAGATTAGTGATTGCGCTCTGTTCTTTCGCCAAATTCTTCAAGCGCAAGCTCTGCTGCCTCAACTCGGAAATTGACTCGAGCTCAACCACTTGGCGAGTTGGAGGTTCCAAAGGCTTGGAAAAGAGTAGATAACATTGTTTTACTTCAAGCTCTTTTCCCTTGTAATTTTAACTATTCTTTAAACTATTTATGAATTTGCGTGTGACTGACCTAGGATTGTTAGGTCTGAGTTTGTGAAGTGGTATCCTTGGTGTAGAAGGAGTAAAACCACTTGTGTATACTTAGTGATTACTAGGATTAGTTCTAGTTGTCCCTTAGGTTGAGGTGGGAAAGTGCTCTCGATAGGAAGGCGGGATACTTTCGGGTGTGGAAGTGCATTCGATTGGAGAGCGGAGACTTTCCGGTGAAAAGTCCTCTGTGTAAGGGAAACTAATTAATCTAGTAAAACTTAGTTTGGAAATCCTAAGCGGGGTGCTTAGGTAGTGGAGTAAGCATTGGGGCCGAACCACTATAAATCACTTGTGTTTGCATTAATTTTTATTTGTGCTTAATTATTTATTATTGCTTCCGTATTTAAATCGCATAATTGTAATTCGCCTAACTAATCAAGAAAATGATTAAATTGGAATTTAGGCTAATTGAATTAGTAAACACACTATTCACCCCCCCTCTAGTGTCGCCATTTCGCCAACAAATCTATTTGCCTAAATTCTATTTTAAATGTTTTCTTAAACTACTTAGGCAATTCACAATTGAACGACTAAATGCGGATCGATTAATGATAAAGTAATTAACACAAACAAAATATCAATGCTAACACGTACAATGGTTTATAGTGGTTCGGCCCCAATGCCTACTCCACTACCTAAGCATCCCACTTAGGATTTCCAAACTAGTTTAACTAGATTAATTAGTTTCCTTACAATGAGGACTTTAAACCGGAAAGTCTCCGTTCTCAAACCGAAGGCACTTCCACACCCGGAAGTATCCCGCCTTCCTTCCGAGAGCGCTCTCCCACCTCAACCTAAGGATAACTCAACTAACCCTAGTAAACTAAGTTTACAATGGTGGATTTAAGCCTTAACACCAAGGCAACCACCAACTCAATCAACCTAGCACTCTAGGTTTACACCAATGATATACAATGAAAATAAACCACAAAATATACAAACAATGGAGCAAATAAATAATACAACAAATACTTACCTCCAAAGAAAACTCCCTAGTCCTCTTGATTCCTTAAGATGATGAATCGGTGAAGCTTGAATGCTAAATCAATGTGGGGAGATCAAAACTAGGGTCCTTGCAAGGATAGCTCAATAAAACCTCGTTGAGTTGCTTAGGATCACACTTTGAGGTTTGGAAGCATCAATAGCATGCTAGAAATGAGTTTGGGATGAGTATTTATAACCTCTCAAACACCAAGGCTTTTGGGGTCTAGTACAAATTTCTAAAAAATAAAAATTTTCTAATCTTTCGGGTCAAATATGGGTAGACTAAAGGCTTCCAAAAAATACTTTAAAATATCTCGTTATCTAGTTTTTACCTAAGGAATAATTACCGGCACTTTTGGTGCCAAGAAATTGTCTAGGTCATATAGCCCTCCAAGGAGCTCCCTAAGCTTAGTGAATTTCAGGGCCTTTTCTAATTTTCCAATTTTTCATGTTTTGGAGTTCGGGATTGGTTTTTGGATTTCTTTGCATCATCATGAGGATTTATAATTTATCTAGACACCCTAAACCTAAACTCTATCTTCCCGACAAAATCCGAGCAACGACGCGCGTCCTTGCCGATTTCTCTGATTTCTTTGATTTTTCTGATTTTTCCGATCGCGGACGTTGTGCGCTTATCGACTTGGAACCTGAAAGTATTTCTCAATGAAACATTAGTTCCATGTTTGTTATCATCAAAACTGAGATTAAGACCAATGTAGAAAACCTTAGGCCAACATCTTCCTCTTGGGTGAGTCATCTACTTCATCTTCTTGGAGGAGTCCAAGAAGGACAGGTAGGTATTCCTTCATCTTCCTCCTCGTTCCATGGTTTTCTCATCCCCTCTTCCTTCCTTTTGGTGCTCGGTTCTTGGTGGAAGGGCCGACTTCACCTTGGTGTGTTTCAAGGTTGAGATTGCCTCTATGTTGAGCCACAACGAGTCTCCGTGTTCGCTGCCCCTTATTGCGAGACGCTTGGTGTGGACTTTCCTTGGAGGACATTCGCATGTGCATCTTGAAACGGGGATAGGAGCACCATACCATCTGTAGTATAAGGTAAATCTTCTCCTTCTACTCGTTGTTTGAATTCCTTAAAGATTGCTAAAGTTGATCACTGGTTTATGGATGTTTTGAATTTTTAAATCGCTTTTTCCGTTGTGCTTCTTCTTCCCATCCCAACAAAACAAACTTGATGAAGCTCCAAGTTGTCTCCTCCAAGGACTTCAAGGCTTCGAGTATAGATTTCTCGGTGAATTGAGGAGGGATTGAGAGTGTGAAAATGGAGATTAGGGTTTTAGATCATCTCCTTTAGGCTTGTAATCTCTAAGGATGGAGTCCATGAAGTTCTAGAGAGGTTGGGAAGCAAGTTTGGGGTGGGTATTTATAACCCCCAAACACACCAGCTCATCAACGAGCATTTTTTTGCGCATTGGCGACGCCTGGTCGCTGGCCTGGTCGAAGGCTGGTAGACCGACCGAGCGACCGCCCCAGCGACCAGAGCCCTCTGTGCTTCCTGGGCTCCATTCAGTCGACCGGCCTATCGACCGGAACTGGGAATCAACTTTTTTACTGATTTCTTATTGCGTTCTTTATTTTCGGGATTTGGTTTTCGAGTTTTGACTTCGAACATATTACAAATAGGTTGACTTAATGCCATAGAAGAATTTTACAATCATTTTATGGTTCTAGACCTAACTTCGGACTCGGTCGCCTCCGAAGCCGTCAATGCTTGATCATCTCGCGATTTTTTTGTAACTTTTCGACGAACTTCGCGTGCGTATCGATCGCTCAACCTAAGATCAAATGCTTGATAAACTCATTAGAATAAGTTTGTTATCATCGAAATTAAGATGGTGACCAAGGTTGAAAACCTTAGGCCAAAACGCACCACCAATAATGGTATCCTCATACCATCATATGGTTTCATTGTCATCTAGAACGTCTCTCATCCTTCTCGAGTGCCCAAGAGAGTTCACCATTTGCTTTTCAATGTTATTCTCCAGGGTTTTGCCTGAAATCTACTAGATACCTCTAAGGTATAAGCAATATCAAGCCAAGTGCAAAGCATTGCATGATGGATCCTTTTGCCAAAGCATAATGGACCTCACTCATCTTTTGTCTCTCCTCAAGTATCATAGCAGACATCAGCAGACATCATCTTAGAAAGACTGATGCAATGACTCTTAGGCAAGTAACCTCTTTTACCGCCTTCGATGCTAAAACTCTTTTAGCACTGTATCAACATAAATGGGCTGGGGTAAACCGAGCATTCTTTTCAGACCTATCCACATAGATCCTAATGTCAAGCATATAGGAGGCATTTCCCAGATGTACCATAAAGAATCAATATGGGATATAACTGGAGCATGAGAACGCTTTTCCCACAAGTATGTCATACAATATAACTATACCTTGTCTTTACAAGGTTCATCCACATGTTTGATAAAATCAAAACCTTTTTGACTATCTCATCAAAATGGATGTTTCAACTCTTTGACGCTGGTTGTAGTCCATAAATGGACCTCTCCAATTCGCATACCTTACTTGGTCCAACCAAGTATACGAACTCCTCTGGCTATGTTATATAGACTTCTTCATAACGAAAGAACGCAGTCTAGACACCCACTAGCCAGATCTCATATTCATAGTACGCACTGATGGCTAGCAATGTCCTGATGGACTTGAGCGTTGGAACTGGTGAGAATGTCTTATTGCAGACAATCGATTGTCTGGGTTAGATCTCATTCACAGCTAGTCTGGTCTTATAGGTCCACACCTTGCCAGCTGCTCAGATCTTTCCTAAAGATCCACCTACACCCTATAGGAGTTATCTTTTTTGAGCCGGTCAACCAAAGTTCGTACTTGGTTTGAGTCCAATTTGGATTTGCATAATGCCACCGCATTATCACGGGCCAATTGTTTGTGCGGAAGAACCCGTGCGGCACCCTTGCATCCCGTGCAAGGGATAAGCCTATCATCACGAATTCATCCCGAATTGGGCTTCCCGACTTAACATCGCGGTTGCGCAGGTGTTGATAAGTGCAATTATGCCTGTGCCTAGGTGCCCACCCTCCCGTAGATGCTAGATGTTAGCTGCTAGATGCCTGGCTGTTAGATGACAGGAAATGAGTGTTGGTCAACGTACCAACCTCGTGCTCCATATTCGCGCTCCCAAAAGACCATGTTGGCCGAATGGTATTGAAGGCGTAAAGTAAAACAACAATTACAGGACTATGGACACAAGAAAACATAAAACCGGGTGTAGGATGAGCTCCGCAAGTTGTCTTAGGTGAAGATCGACTGGTCGTACACCCATATGGGCAACTTGATCATCTCCGCCCAAGGCAACCGCTTTGTTTGCCAACGCTCTCCTACATTATACATGAGACCCCTAACCCCCAAGTGTCACCCCCAAAGTTCCCAAAAGCATGACAAAATTGTGGCCATGAACGATGGTGATTTTTCATGGCCACGGCCATGACGAATGCAGGGAAACTGCTCTGCTTAGCCGCAGCGTACACACCAATTACCGAATGACATCGAAATGCATCCAACTCGTATCATGGGCCCTCAGGGATCACACAAAGGATTTTACAAGTACAAACTATAATGAAAGCCAAAATAACATGGATTTGAAAACATATTTACAAACATGTAGGGAACATTCCGCCATGATCCGTCGTTGCTCGGGCAAATCGAAAAGTCCCTAACATCCTCCCCACTTCAAGCTTCGACGTCCTCGTCAAACTCGCCTCGGTCGCACCGCATTTCTACATAGGCTGCAATTGCTGAAATGAATTCTTCAGAAGCAGTCGAAGGGAACATCGCCTAAGTAACGACATGATCAGTGGGGACGCAACATGTCGAGTTTCGCCGTGTGAAGTCCGTCATCAGGAAATGACTACTTGTAGCGTCATTGTGTTTCATCATCTCCTGTTGTTGCGATAAAGGGCTTTGAGATTCCCAAACTCGTTGTGGGGCAATGAGAGTCCCAAACTTATGGAGCAAACGAGCACTGTTGAGCAACGCTCGCTTGGAGGGACACAAAGAAGAGGCTACTTGATTCACCAAGTCTTGGTCTTATTGGGCAATGGAAAGTCCTAGACTTGAAGAGCATATGAGCAACGCTCATCTCGGATAACCTCTGGGTGTCGTTGTGCAACACCCAAGTGATGCGTAGTTCAGTGGCCGCACCACGCTAGAGTATTGCCTCCACCACCGTCTTGAGCCGATCATTGCTTGCTCACTCGCCCTCCGCAGAGGTCATGGTGCTCTCCTCCGAGCCCATCTGAACGAGATTTAAGTCTTGCGGATCACTGCTTTCTCACTCGTCCCCCGCAGAGGTCATGGCGCTCTCCTCCGAGCCCATATCAACGAGCTTCAAGTCTTACGCAGCTCCGCGAACCATGACTTGAGGGATTTTCTCCAACCGGGTCACGACGTCTGCCAACTCTTTGCACTAAGAGCATTGCTGCCACGCCACAGCTATTCTTCACTAGTGCTTGTTTCGAACGTGTCAATCCTGCACCTTACGAGTTCATCTACTCCACGCACGAACAAACTTGCATCTTAGAGGCCATCTTGCCTTGCACAACAACCTTGTGACTTAGGGGACATCAGCCCTGCACACCAACTTGGCGACTCACGAGCCATCTGCTCTGCGCTGCGTCTTAGGGGTCATACTCCCTGCGCACCATACTTGGCGACTCACGAGCCATCGGCTCTGCGCTACGTCTTAGGGGACATCGCCCTGTGCACCATCCTCGCGTCTTATGAGAGAGTCTTCTTTGCGCACAATGTGTGTCTTACTAGTCATCTGCTCTACGTAGGACTTTGTGTCTTATGAGAGATCTGCTCTGCGCACACGACTTAAGAGACATCTGCTCTGCGTGTAAATCATAGTCTTCGTATCGATTATCGAATGCTTGCCTCCCCGAAAACATCAGTCGGAATTTCCATCGACTGGGTTCACTGCATTAGCAACTCGAGCGCCACAGACAAAATGCAAGTCGGCTATGCCTGCATCGAGGGCTTTCTCAATGGAGACTTGCAATTCTTGCTCTGGTACCAACTGTCAAGGGCCAATTGTTTGTGCGGAAGAACCAGTGCGGCACCCATGCATCCCGTGCAAGGGATAAGCCTATCATCCCAAATTCGTCCCGAATTGGGCTTCCCGACTTAACATCGTGGGGCATGCGTTGGTCAATGTACCAACCTCTCACTCCATATCCACACACCCAAAAGACCAAGTTGGTCGAATGGTATTGAAGGCGTAAAGTAAAACAATAATTCCATGACTATGGATGTAAGAAAACATAAAATCGGATGTAGGACAAGCTCCGCAAGTTGTCTTAGGTGAAGATCGACTGGTCGCACGCCCATATGGGCAACTCGTTCGACTCCGCCCAAGGCAACCAGTTTGTTTGCCAACGCTCTCCTACATTATACATGAGACCCCTAACCCCCAAGTGCCACCCCCAAGGTTCCCAAAGGCACGAGGAGCATGACAAAATCATGGCCATGCACGATGGTGATTTTCCATGGCCACGGCCATGACGAATGCAGGGAAACTGCTTCGCTTAGCCGTAGCGCACGCACTAAGCACCGAATGACCTCGAAATGCATCCAACTTGTACTGTGGGCCCTCAAGGATCGCACAAAGGATTTTACAAGTACGAACTATAATGAAAGCCAAAATTACATGGATTTGAAAACATATTTTAAAACATGTAGGGAATATTCTGCCATGATCCGTCGTTTCTCGGGCAAATCCAAAAGTCCCTAACAACATGGTGTCCAGATATCATCACTCAGGCAATCTACGTAGTCTCCTAGAAGAGTGATGGGAAGTAATAATTACATGGATTGGTTTAACATGTGAACTTTCCACTAGTTGTTGCAATTTTATTTGTGGTCGTTGAATTATATTTCACCAAGTTCAACATATCTTTTACTCCCACCTTCCTCGACAAATTCATTTTCACAGAAAGTGGTGACAAAACTCCTTATGTTCAGTTGGGAGAACTTGATACCCAAAACACTTTTTAGGGTGTGCCTCAAAATTTTCACCTGGTCAAGTTTGTCATATGCTAGGCAATCCCAAATCACGAGATGTCGCAAACTCGGTTTCTTGCCATTCCATATCTTATATAGTGTACTAAAGACAGACAAAATTATGGCCGCTACAATAGCATATCCTCTGAAAAGAGATTGGAAGCTAAGTATGGATGACATCATATCCAATAAGGTGTTATTCCTCCTTTCAGACACACCAATGTGTCAGGAGGGAGCCATACAAAGACAATCTTATTGTCTTCGAGATAATTCAGAATCCAAGTGGATAAGTATTCTTTGCCTCGATCCAATTGAAGGCCTATAATACTTTTTCCAATATGTTTCTATAACTTCACCTTCATACTCCTTAAATGATTCAAAGGTATTGGGTTTGTGCCAAAACAGGTGGACATACCCGTGCCTAATCATATCGTAGGAGTATCCTTTTCTGGCTTGAGTTGTTATCGGCCTGCATACACCTATGTTGGTCAACTCTAATCAACTCAGCGAGCCTTTCACCAGGTCTAGTGAATAGAGACTCGGTCAAAATCTCCTTGAGACATACTTCTCAAGTTCTGACTGCGATTCATAATCGCCCAAAGTCATAAAAGCGAGAAGTAGGTGAGGTTAATTTTGTCTCTTTGTGAGTTTTTAGAAGATTTATCATTAACATTTAAAACCATTAAACCAATTGAGACGTGTCCAGTCGCATACAACTCATTAGAATGGTTCATGCGGCAATTATTGCCTTTTAAAGAACTTTTCACAACCTTATTCACACGACAAAGGAAAAATGACGTTCTTTTATTAACACTGGAGCAAATCAATTATAACATTCAATGGTCTTTGCTGAATAGTAGACTTAAACAATAGGTTCATACGACTAACGCTGCAACTCTTGTGCCTATCGCCTTCCCGAAGGTCGTAGTTGCCTTTTCTCAAGTCTTCTACTTTTCTTATTCTCCTGCAACATCTTACAGATGATGATTGATATCAAATACTCGGTATCAAATACCATTAACTAGAGTTTCATGATGAATTATTTTCTATAATGTACACACCTGAAGCGATAGTTTCAAAAACCATCTTCAGTTTTAACTCTACAAAATACTCCTTGCAGTTGCGCTTCCACTACAATAAAACATAGCTTCACCAACAGAATTTTTACCAACGGATATAATTTGTTGGTATTACCGACAAAATTACCAACGGATAAATAATCCGTTGGTAAATTAGCATTTTTTTTCATTTCAGCCGACCAAATTTTTTTTTCCCTCTCTCATTTCGGCCGACCACTTTAGTTTCCCCCTCTGCCACTCTTCAAAATAATTTCTCGCGCCTCTTTTTTTTCAGCCGACGCCGACAAAGCATCGTCTTCGTCTTTCTTCCCCCTCTCCCACTTGTCATCCTTCTTCCTAGGCCGCCCCGACAAAGCCATTTCTTCCTTCCCCACAGTTTCGTTCCCCGCCAGTTCCCTCCCCGACAGCTCCTTCCCCATAGTTTCCTTCCCCGCCGGTTCCTTCCCCGCAGCTGATTCGAGCTAGTCATCACAGATAGCGCAGGTTCCTTCTAATTCCCCGCAATTGATTCGAGCTTTTATTTCTTTCCTCCCCTTCTACAGGTTCCTTCCCTTCCTCGTGCCCTAATCCTATGTTACTTTATGGCGAAGCGCAGGAAGCGCTCAGAGGAAGCGCAAGTAGTCACAAACAGCCGACGGACGAGTGAATTCCTTCCCTTCTACGGGTTTCGAGCGCTCGGTTTCCCATTCGATTGTGGAGGTTCGATTTTAGTTGCGATTTCATGATGTTCAGATGATTTTAGTTGCAATTTTAGTCAAATATTAGAGATGCTTTTAATTTTAGTTAATGAAGGTCAAATTTTCGTTAATGCTCGTCTCCACTCTCACCATCTACCCACATTTTTTATTAATCACAAGATCTCATATAAAGATGAGATGCTTGATAATTTTCATTCTGGCATCTTTTGGCTAAGAAACATATTCTATCCATTTATCTAATTTAACCTGATAACACTTCATGCATTCGGTCTTCTCTTTTTAGTAACAGTTGCAAACAAAGGGCATGTATATATCATGATTAATGAAAAATAGATTAAATAGATGTAAGCAAGTAAATGGGATGTCCAAAACAAGTACAATGTAGAATGGAAATGGTACTGCTGCACAAGCAACAATAGCACTGCAAGCTATTGACGGAAAAGTGATGTCAATCCTGATGCATGTATGAACTACTCAGGCATGCATGGAGTCGTTTTATTATTTGTAAACTGGTCTAGCTCATCATATTTGTGAGTTGACTGATCAGCTTTCTCTCCATCTGTAACCACAAGTTGGGTTACAGCAGACATAGAATAAGGTCATTCCTTCCTTCCCATGTGAGGAAGCCTGTAAACATTGCAAAATACACCTCGTTAACTATATGGAAATTATAAGGAGAAAGAAAGAATCTAAATCAGGAACTAGTTGTGCCGCCAGTTTTAAAATGGCAGCAAAAAAAGGTCATTCTTGGTTTGAACTTGCTTGTACATATTCAAGTTATCAGAACCAAAATTTATTTTTGAAGTATTTAGTTGATACAACACGGAACACTTGCAAATAGGATCAGGTCAGTTAGGTCCATCTATCAATCACTAGCCATATGGTGCAAAAGAAACAAATACTACACTATATGTGCTAGAAATTTCAGACATAACAAGGCTCTATAATAAGATAGTAGAATGCATCTTGAAACTTTTTTTAGAGACTTTGAGATAGATGACCCTAGACTTGAATTGAATGGAGAAAGTTATTAGGATTTATTTTTCACTAGTTGAGTAATAAATTGCAGTTCACAGGCAAATAATTGCTTAGCTAGTTGCGTAAGTAGTCTCTAGACTGATAAAATCATTTGCTTAGCTAGTTCACTAGTTGAGTAATTAACTGCTTTGAGTAATTATTTTGAATTTTGATTGTAGATAAAATTGCTTGTTGTTAAGTGTTAACTGATTGTAGATTAAAATGTTTTCATTTTTGAATATGGATACATGATATTGGATGTTGCTTCTTGTCAAATTGCTTGTGTGTTCTGAATTGTTCTGATGAAATTGTTTTGAAATCGTAAAATTTGGTCGGTTAACCGGACCGAACCGAAGTTTTTCAGTTAATTCGGTCGATTAACTGAAAGTTTCGGTTCAAAAAATGGTTAAGAGGTTGTGTATAAATTCGGTTCGGTTAACCGAACGGTCGGTTTGGTTAATTAACCGAATCGACTGTTGCACACCCCTAGACGATGAAACTATTGGACAAGTCATGAATTGTATCGATGTGTTTTCCTGCTCATTGAACAATAGGTCGAATCGCATAACACAAGCAAACACTTCTCGCAATCAGAAACCAATAATTGATCCGACAATGAATGCAAATTTTTTGGCAACTCCTGCAAGTGATGATATCACTGTAGTGGACCAACCTGCTCGATAATCCTATAACAGAAAAATAACACGTAAATATACATATATAAAGAGCTAAGTTTATAGGACTTAATTGGTTCATGGCCAGTGTAACAGTGTTGCACATCACTTTCATTGCCCATGCAGTTGGAAGAGATGATAGAATAATGAGAAAAGCTATTCCTATAATAGAGACTATGAGAGGTTTAGCTATCAAGTGCCACTCGTGACTCGTATGCTCTTTTTTGTGGTTTATTGAGCACCATGCACTTTAAAAGGCATTCATCAAGAAATATGAACTGGCCTTAATTACTAAGGAGAAAGGAAATTAATTGTTGTCTCAAGACTTAAGTTCCAACCTTTTGATCGAATCCAAACCCACAAAGGTAAAACAAAGAGGGATTTATGATTCTCCCTTAAGACCTATATTTAAGACCTAAACTGACAGCTTCGGCTGAAGATAATGCAGTTGAATTCTGCTTTTTAGAACACCAGCACACTGTACTTGCTCCAACTTTGGATAGATATCCAGTAGTACTTTTCTTGTCAACTATTTATCCTCCCCAATCACTATCAGAATACCCCAGTAGTTTTAGATCATTGTCTCTTCGCAAATGACAACCATAATTACCTGTCCCCTTCAAGTATCTCAAGATTCTCTTTGCTGCCTTGAAGTGTACTGCTCTGGGATCGTTCATGAAACGAGATAGAACTTCCAAACCTAGGAAGAATTTCATCTCACCCAAATTAGTCATCTTAGAAGTTTTGAACATTCTGTTCTTGATCACCTCTCTCATTTTTTCATTGTTACTACAATAAAGCAAGTTAGCCACTTAGAGAAGAACAATTAGAATATCTCCATTTTCATCTTCTTTTGTATATAATGTGTGTTCATTCTTGCTTCTCTGAAAAATTTTTAGTAACAAAGTAACTATCAATTTTTTCATACCAGCTCCTTGGAGCTTGCTTTAGGCCATATAAGGACTCTTTAGCCTATAGATCATTTCTTCCTTTCCTTTAACCCTTTGGTTGAACTGTTGAACTACATAAACCTCTTCTTTGAGTTCTCCATTTAAGAATGTAGATTTTTTTAAACTTCTATTATACTTTTCTCAAATTATCTAATATATGTGTTTAGTGGGTCCTAAGGCCTTATAGTTGAGGAGTCACTATTTGTAATTTATTTCTAATGCAGACATGACTGACTATCTAATATGTTTGAATTATTTTTATGCTTGATGCTTGAGTTCCTTCATAATTTCTACTTTCTCTAAAGGCACATAGTTCAGGTGGTGTTATTGGGTTGTAATTGCTTAAAATTAATCCTTGCAGAGCTACAAGAAGTGGAAGTTGCTGCCAATTGGCCTTGCTGAAGTGGAGGAATTCCAAGTTAATTAAGGTTTGCATCTTGTCCAAAAGCAGTCATCAAATTAATATAGTAGTGTTCTATAATTTTCATGAAGAGAATGTGGCTAGGGGATCATTTCATTCACTTAGAAATATGCCCAGGAGATCATTTCATTCACTTTAAACTTCATTGACTGAAAGTAAGGTGATCCACAATATAATTATCTGCTAATTACTGCAACCATTCTTTTATTAAACAGGTTCTTCTGGAGGATTTGCCAACACTTTGAATTAACTATACCAAGAACTCAGGGAACCAAGGTATCATGCATAGTATCATTTTTTTAAGTCATTGACTGAATGAACTGTGTCTTTAAGTCAATAACACCTTGGTAAAACTCACCTAGTAGCAGACACTAGGCTGAGATCAATTTGATGAGTTCAGGATAGAGGTTGGGCAGTTCTAGTTCTGTATTTAAGTTACTGTATAATGATCCATGAGATATCTCTCAGTTATCGTCAGTATCACCCTTCTTATAAACGATATTAGCCTATTCTTAAAGCAACTTCAACTCAACCTTGAAAACGATTCTATTAATACATCTGTTTTGCAAAAGGGAAACTTCCTATTTTTTATGTGAATAACTAACATTAGTCTCTTGAAAACGATATTTGATCCGAGTCTCGAGGAGGTATTTTCTTTTCCTATTTTTTATGTGAATATGCTAGTCATCAAATATTTTTTTTGCTCTTCAACTAAGTAAATTTATTGCATATTACTCTGTTTTTCAGAAGTTGCTATACCAATCAATGTTGGAACCTTTTCTATGAAATTTCTGTTGAATAACTAACATTACAATATTTGATGTGTGAACTGAGATTCTACTTCTGGAGAATTTAACTTTTGAGGATGCAATATATGGTGTTAGTAAGCACTTCTGATTAAGCCTTTAGCCTTTTGTCATGTAAGTTACTAAGAAATAGAAACTAATACAAGGTATAAGCCGGCCAATCTACTCTCAAGCTGCTTAAGGTCCCTTAGGCTCATGGAGTCAAGAGACTCACCCATCAAGTTCTTGGTAAACTAGGTTTTTTAGAGGCACAAGCTGGTAATAATTAAGGATGTCTAATTATTTCAGGATTATGCTTGCATGCAGTAATTAATTAATAGCTGATATATAACTGTTTGTGCTTTGTATGCTGTTGATTTGTAATTATTTGAGTCAAGAGACTCACCCATCAAGTTCCTGGTAAACTAACTTTTTTAGAGGCACAGGTTGCTTTATATGCTATTTCATGATTATGCTTGCATGCAGTAATTAATTAATAACTGATATATACCTATTTGTGCTTTGTAATTATTGTTGTCGGAGTTTTGATGCTTCTTGCTGGTAGTACTGGAAATAGAGGATGTTGAAGTAGAGTGATGAGATTATTGTTGACTAGAGCATGATATAATCAGTAGGTACATAACTTACACATGGATAATTATTTCACTCTGACCCAATGAAACCAAAGTAGCTTATTTAGTGTTCAGTAATGATAATTAATATTAAACTAACCCAACCTTAAGATTATTAAGAAGCTCATGTAGAAATTTTATGTAACCACTTTGAGTTGCACTTTATTAGGGTTTGATTTTTAAGTTAAGAATTGAGCTTTGTAGATTGAGGAGCACATCAAGCATTAAAGAGAAAATACTGACCCCATTATCCAATCTATGTTGGACTTGGCTTTGAGATCTCATCATGGGTCGCTGCATCTCAAGGAAGATGGCTGAAATGAGATCTCCAGCAATGAGATTGGTGGCACTGCTTGCTGCCAGCGACTTCTTCCTATGATGGCAACTTGGTGTGAGCTCATTAAAATCAAAGAGAGCACACAATCTTCTTGTAAAGAAAACAACAGAACACACTACAGGACTCCTTCGAAGCAACAACTCTACTCAAAACCTGTCAAAGGAAATAACAAAGAAGAGATAAGGATAAATGTAAACACAACTTCTCCTACACTTGCTAGGTAGTTAAGGATAAGGATTTCTAGTGACAGTTAACTCCATTAGTAAGCAATTAAATTAATCTAGAGATAAGATATTAAGAATCATAAATGACAGTGAAGGTTAAGAGCATAAAGTGTTGATAGTAATCATAAAATCCAAATTAATGGCCACTGCCTCAAAATAGATGGCAATCAATAAGGTATTTTATTCAAGTCTATAGTCTTCAGTTGCATAGGAATTTAACAAGTTATAAGGTATTTTATCAGAATTTGGATGACACTATATGTTTATATATCCTTCTAATCATCTTTAATTATTTATATATGCTTCAATTATTTTATTAAGTAACGGTGAATACACGAAGTCGAGGTCGAGGTCGAGGACGAAGACGAGGGCGTCCTCCTTTGAGTCAATACCCTTCTACCACTTCTATACATTCATCATCTGAAGATACACCTGTACCACCTGTGATCATTTCTTCTGCACCCATGATACTTGAACCTGTACCTGTGATTGATTCTTTAGCACTCATGATGCCTATATCTATAACTGTACCTGTTACTGTTCCCATAGAAACACCTAATATTCCTAGTATTCCTACACCGTCGACATCGGCAGCATCGTTACCCTCACAACCTTCAGTGAATTTGCCTTTGATGTCATCAGTTCCTATTATACCATCTACGTCTATACATGACATATCTATTCCTACTCAAAGTGATGGTACTTCACATCAAAGTCGAGGAAGATGACCAAATCAGCCTTCATAGCCGCCAGAGACACCAGATGATAGACACCTACTAATTATTAATAAGAAAAGGTATATATGTAGTCAGATATTCAAACATCATCATTTGTAAATACAAGATATTTATTAACATCATTTATAATGTGTTTATTTGTTAACATTCTTTTTTGCAGCTTCCCCGAGACAGAAGTAGTACGAGATATTTCATCATTAATTAAGGCAAATTTCACGGGTGCATGGCCATGTTGGTCTCAAGTACCATCACATGTGAAGGAATTCATTTGGGACAAATTTAAGGTATTTCCCTATAAAGCAAGTCAAATTTCTTTAATGTAAGTCACAAATTTCATTGATGTCCTCAACCTAAAATTTTAATATAAAGTTATTTCAGGAAGAGTTGAATGAATGATGGAATAATTCACTTATAAAGATTTCGATTGAAAATGAATTTCTTTTTAGAAGATAGATGCCCATTGATGTACATTATTATTGATGAATATTGTACAATATGTTTTTTGATACTTGGAACAAAAGAGCAAATAGTTATATATGGATTAGGTACATATTTCTAGTCATAGAAGCTTACCAGTGGTTCACTAGCTGATGAACACCAACATCATTTTCACAGGCATGAGCTTTGGCTAATTTCCATATCCAGTTTGTTGTTGCATCATGCCCATAAGTATTGACCATTTTATTACTTCCATACAAATTGTTTACATGAGAATCCACATCTACATGGACAAAACTACTACTATTTATTACATGAGGACTACTGCTTACTACTGCAAACTACAAATGAATAAAACTTTCTTCCCTTCCTTCCTTCTGGTCCAGAGCAGACCTTGCCAGGTTGTGCGCATCACTGTTCATTTCCTTGACACTGATAGGAATTTGACTTGATAAGCTCCAGCTTGTGGATATCAGTATAATCCCTCTTTATAATCCCTATTTATTACATCACTGTTCATTTCCCTCTTTATAATCCCTTGTGGATATCAGTATCAGGATACTAAATAGGAAGAAGCTCCAGCTTATCCTAATACTGATATCAGTATCATAATTGATATAGGAATGACTAGCTGTCCAAATTCTAAGAAAATAAAGGAACTAGGGAATAACAAGTATGTGGCCTGTTCTAATACCATTAACATCTATTTGGCCTGCTCATAACAAGTATACTATACTTGACCTGAACACACCCCCTAGAAAAAAGGAGATTTACAATTAACACACGAGTAGAAACTAGAAAAATTAATAGTTAGAGGAGGAAAACAGAAAGAAAGGAACAATGTGGCTTTATAGGGGGTGTGTTCAGGTCAAGTATAGTATGTCTTGAACTTCCTGGATAATTGAAAAATTAGGAATGAACATACTAGGGTTTTATAAGATGTATGATGAGAACTCAAAATAAAATGATAGAAGTGGTCGTGCAACTTATTTAGCTCGTCCCTGTGGTGCTTTTTAGCTTTACTTATCTAGATGTTTTCTCTTTGGCACAAAGTCACTAGACCAAGAAATAATGTTCTTGTACCTGGATAAGAGAGAAATTGAACATGAGCTTCCTTGTTTATCTAAATATTCCCAGCTTTCTCTTTAAAAGTGAGGAATCAGTTTATCAAGCGATGACCACATTTCGTACAGCTAAAAAATGTGGATTTTAGTTGGATTTATAATCTAAATTCTAAAGACCACATCTACAACGATCTTAAATAAAGTTGCACCAGCTTATCAAGAAGGAAGGAAGAAGCTCTTGTGGATATCAGTATTAGGATGCTGAATAGGAAGAAGCTCCAGCTTATCCTGATACATGACTGATATAGGAATGACTAGCTGTCCAAATTCGAAGAAAATAAAGTAACTAGGGAATAACAAGTATCTGGCCTGTTCTAATTCCATTAACATCTATTTGGCCTGCTCATAACAAGTATGTTGTCCATAACAAGTATGCTGCCCATAACAAGTATGCTGCCCATAAGCTGTTCTAATACCATAGCCTGTTCTAATACCTTTGTTTATTATAAACAGTATGTTGTTATCCATTGCCTGCACAAGGAATTAAAAGAGAACCATCACCTCTCAGGAGATAACAACAACAATAGAGAAAAAAAGTATTTGATAGGCAACATCATTACCTCTTCAAGGGTCATTCCATTTAGTTCATGCTCAAGGTATTCCTTAGTTATTGCAGACTCAAAGATAGAAATCCTTATGTTGATGATTTGCCTCCTGAAGTCATTTATATCTATAGTTATTACTGCTTATCCACGGCATGTCCAGCCCAGCACTTGAATTTATAGCCTTATGGGTCACAGCTCCACATGACTTACTGAAGAGATAAACGAGTACCACAATTAGATTATTTTTGCTCTCTTCTTTTTTATTTCCAAGAAGAGAGCTACATATGTCTATACGCTCATCAGTTCCACTACCCTCATGAAGAAAAAAAAATCCTTTGTGAGATGACAGTACATAAATAAGTCTTTTTTGAGACAAAATAAAGAGTATCAGTTTATTGGTACACAAGAAAGCTTCTTAGTAAGTTTTAGCCATAACTGCATATAGCTAATATTCATAACTGCATACTAATATTCATAATTGCGTATTCATGTATGCCTTTTCATAACTGCATAACTGCATACTAAATATTCATAACTACAAAACTGCATACTAATATTCAGTTTAACCAGAACTGAATATTAGTAAGTTTTAGTCATACTAATATTCATAACTGCATATGCCTTTTCCTCTCTAAAACGATTTAGCTGAAGTAATAGAAGGTTGGTTGCATGAAACCTGCATATGTCATGATTGATTGTGTGATCATATAATTGCATCAAATTGGTACTTCTTTAGAATGTTGTCAACTATCATTTCATTAATATATTTGTCTTTTTTCAGACAGTCTATCATTGGGATCCATCTAGGACAAGCGAGGTTCATGAAATATGGGATAGAACAGCTTGTCGACGTTTTTCTGACAATATGTGTGATGCAAGGAATTATGCGAAAAGAAAGACCAATACTGATGATATTAGTCGAACTAATGGATTTGGCCCTTCATGGATATCTCCAGATGTGTGGAATCAACTTATTAGTGAGCATTGGGTCACGGAGAAGTGGAGGAGAAAATCCGAAGTTGCTCGTCAAAATCATAAGAAAGAGGTAGATAGTGACGTCACACGACATACATGTGGATCTATTTCATTTGTGGCTCATCGAAGAAAATTGGTATGATATTAATAGAATTTGTTATCCTATATGTTTTTTAAAATATTATTAATTAAATATTATTTGTCATTTTTTGTAGGAAGAGAAGTTAAACCGACCCCCAACCCATCTTGAGTTGTTTAAGCATACTCATAAGCGTAATAGTGGTGAGGGTGACTATATCAACAACAAATCATAGGGTGTTGCGGTATGTATTTATTTTATATGTTGCTTCTTTTTTAAAAATCGTAATTAACTATTTTTGTAAAACATTGTACAGGAGGCTTATGAGGTATCAATCATAGAAAAGTATGGTACAGATGTAGCATCACAACCCATTTTAGATCCAGAAGAATGGATTAATGCCTCTAGACATCCATCTCATAATCGGGTTTACGATTTTGGATGTCGAGAGGATGTTAAATCTATTATGGGGAGTTCTAGCTCAGCAGAATCTAGTACATCGGGTCATGGTCGAATGAATGATGAGTGGAATGCGATGCAGACTAAGATGACATTCATGGGATAGTATATTACTGAATTAGAAGCATCAATGCAATCACAACAATCACAAGTGCAGTCACAAGTACAAGCACAAGTGGAAGCTCAAGTTCGATTGATGTTAACACAACTCGGCTTTCCAGTCAACTCTTTACAATCAACAGATTCACCTTCAGCTTCCACCGCACCTCCACCTCCACCTCCACCTCCATCTGGGTTATGATGTTGGTTAAGATTTGTATTTGGTTGATAATGGATTTGTATTTGGTTAAGATTTGTATGTTGGTTATGATTTTGCACTACACAATTCGGTTAATGTTAGGGAAAATTTGACTTAGTAATGTTTGTATTTGTTTGATAATATACTCGATTGTAGATGCTTGGTTGTGGTTATGAAAATGACACTATTATTTGGTTATGAAATATGAATTTTTTTTCTTGACTTGTATATATATTTGTGATTGAGTAAATAAGAAATTTGATGTGTAATTATAGTTTGTATACAGGAAAATGAAAACTCATATGGGTATGAGCATTTTAATTAAAATGTATTAGCAATGAATGTTTCTGTTGGTAATACCAAAGGATGTCAGTTGGTAATACCAACGGATACCTTTGTTGAATATGTCAGTGTAAATAGGGATGATATCCGTTGGTATTCCCAACGGATATTATCTACGTTGGTAATACCAACAGAGTATGATCCGTTGGCATCACCAACAGAGTATATTTCTGTTGGTGTTACCAACGGATAATATTTTTCGTTGGTGTTACCAACGGACATTAATTACCGTCGGTGTTACCAACGGATATAATAATATCCATTGGTAATACCTAGCATGGTCATCATCGACGTATTTACCAACCGATAATCCGTTGGTAATATATTACCAACGGATTTAGTCCGTTGGTGATACCCTATTTTTTTGTATTGTTCTAGTGGTCATCTTTACCACAATGGTAGTAGGTGTCAATGGGAACAACTTTCCCTTTCTTCTTGATATTTCACATGGGTTTCACAGTTCTATTTTTCACTTTATTCTTAACATAGTATAACTTTACCTTAGAGGCATCTCCCACTAACAAGACTGTGTCCTTATCCTTCATAAGGTGGGACCCAGCAGTCTTCAGCATATTAAGGAGCTTGGGAAGTGAGACATCTTGCTTGTTTATGTGGAAGTTATCAACAAACTGTGAAAACGAATCCGAGAGGGATTGGAATACTAATTCCCGACTTAGTTCTCTGTCCATGGAGAACCTCAACCTCTCTAACTCCTCAATCAAATTGATTAGTTTGAGGACATGGTCTCAACAAAAGTGTTATCCTCCATTTTGGCACGGAAGAGTTATTTTGATAGCTTGTACCTAGCTGTCCTCATATGCTCACCATACAACAACTTGAGGTGATCGAGGATAACTTCGGTGTCCAAATGTTCATGCTGCTTTTGCAACTCATCGGACATGGATGCCAGCATTATGCATTGAACAGTGGTGCTATCTTCACTCCAAATTTCTTGCAGCTTCTCATAAGCCATCCTCTCTTCCTTGGTGTAATCCCCTTCCCAAGGGGTGGCATGGGTCTCGAAAAATCAAGAATGTGAGACAGATTCTCATAAATGAGGACGATCCTCAAATTTTGCATCCAATCGATGTAATTTGGTCTAGTTAATTTATTTTTATTGATGAAGCAATCTAACGATGGTAAAGGTGACATGATATGCTACAAAGAAAGTAAAGACATCAATGAGCAGATATTCTACAAGCATGTTTATTGAGGTCTTTTAATTAATCATGTCTCCCACTAATTTTTGTGGTTCCATAATACCCTCCGGTTTGGAATCAGGAAGCCCTCGTTGGTAAACTTCCTTAGGGGAAAATGGAATCCCACTTCTCCTACTCGGGTCTCGCATGTAACACGACAAACCCTAATAGGTCCATGGGTAGGTAACTCTTTACTGATCACATCCCTATGTGACTTCCATATGTTTTGCCTCTAGGGCAACTAAGGCCTTGTGTGTGCACAACAAACCAAGGAGCCCTAATTGAGTCAGACCCATCGTTCATATGCCTTAGCGAGAAAACAACCACCCTTGAGTGTAGCTCAACAAGGTAAGTCATGTTCAAGCCGGTAGCAAAGACACAAAAGGGATATGTGCCATACGAGGTGCAATGTGTCTATTAGCACAAAAGGCCTTGTGTGTGCACAACAAACCCATTGTGATAATAGACACACTTATCCCTCATAACGATGGAAGGAGTGACCGCTATTCTTAATATCTTAGCCATTCGTGTTGAGTGAAATCCCACACTAGAATGGGGGGTTAAATAGTGTTGGGTTACTTTAAGCTTGCATTAGATGTTAAGAAGACTTTAAAGAAGTTAGGTGAGGGGTATTTATAACCCCTCAACCGAACGGCTCTTCAACGGGCATTTTTTCACCCGTTGGACATCGTTCGGTCGCATGTCGGTCGATCATCGGTCGACCGAACGATCGACCGCCCAGCGACCGCTGGCAATTCTTGCTTCTGCCGCCCTGTCCGGTCGACCGAAGGGTCGACCGACTGAGTCATGATTCTGCTCCTCTGTGTTGGCTTAAGGTTTTCAACCTTGGTCTTATTCTCGGTTTTGATGATAAGAAACATGGAACTAATGTTTCATTAAGAAATTCTTTCAGGTTCCATATCGGTTAGCGCACAACGTCCTCGATCGAAAATATCGAAGAAATCTAGAAATCGAAAGGACGTTGGTTGACGTACTCGTATTCGTCGGGAAGATAGAGTATAGGTTTAGGGTGTCTAGTTTATATTGTAAATCCTCTTTATGATGCATAAGAACCCAAAAACCATTTCCGAATCCCAAATCATGAAAACCCGGAGACCGCCCTGAATTCACTAAGCCTAGGGAGCTCCTTGGAGGGCTATATATCCTAGACATTATCTTGACATAAAAAATGATGGTAATTGTTCATTGGATAGAAACTAGATAACGAGGTATTTTTAAGAATTTTTTGGAAGCCTTTAGTTTACCCATACTTGACCCGGGAAGTTAGAAAATTTTAGTTTTCCGAAAATTTGTACTAGACCCCAAAAACTAGATTTTGATTCTTAAGGATTTTGATTTTTTAGATATTTTTATTGAATCCAAATGGGGGGTAATTCTTATATAACATTTATGTTTAAAGTTATTTACTTAAAGTTAGTAAATGTTATATAAGTAGACTTAGTGAAGACAGAACCAAAATGAGTAGAAAAACCCAAGCAAAATAGCAGACTGCCCTGTTCAGCCCAGGTTCGGTCGATCGGTCGGTCGACCGATTGAAGCCAAAAATTGGCAGTAGGGTCTTCGATCGATCGATCAGTCGACCGGATTGAGGATCGCAAGAATCGTGACTTGGCAGAAGCGCTTCGGTCGACCAACCGGTCGACCGGATTGTGGATCGCTGATCTCGCTATTCATTCGGTCGACCCATCGGTCGACCGAACAGTGCGCATAACTCACAGAAGGCACAACGGTCGTGGGCGGTCAATCGGTCGGTCGATCGACGATCAACCGACATGCGGCCGAATGTTAGAAATAGCTAGTTTTCCACCCGTTGTCACGTTGTTTCCGTTGCAAGGTTATAAATACCCAAACCCAACCTTCCTTAAACAACTTTTGATCACTCTAAGAACTTCATTGAGCCATTTTTGATCATTCTAAAGCTTTTCTTGAGCCATCCGTTTGATAACCCTAGTTTCCAGGATAACACATTGATTTAGCCTTCAAGATTTATCGATTCATCATCTCAAGGCATCAAGAGGACTAGGGAGTGTCTTTTGGAGCTAAGTATTCATTGTTTGATTTATTGCTCCAATTGTTATTGTATTTTCTTGTTTATTTCATTGATTTTGAACTTGTAAGAAGACCTAGTGTTAGGTCTTGTGATTGAGTGGTGTCCTTGGTGTAGAAGGAGTAAAGCCACTTGTGTAAACATAGTTTACTAGGATTAGTTGAGTTGTCCCTTAGGTTGAGGTGGAAGAGTGCTCTCGGTAAGAAGGCGGAGACTTCCGGGTGTGGGAGTACCTTAGATTGAGAGTGACACTCTTCGAGTCAAGTCCTCTTTGTAAGGAAAATAATTTAAATCTAGTAAACTAAGTTTGGAAATCCTAAGCGGGGTGCTTAGGTAGTGGAGTAGGCATTGGGGCCGAACCACTATTAATTCTTGTGTTTGCATTGATATTTTGTTTGTCTTTATTGCTTTATCATTTATCGCTTCTGCATCTAGTCACTTAACTTGTAATTTGCCTAAGTAACCAAAGAAACAATTAAAACCGGATTTAGGCAACAAGAATTAGTAAACACACTATTCACCCCCCCTCTAGTGTGGCCATTTCACCCAACATTCTGCTATACGGTCGACCGAAGCAGGCACTGCCAGTTTTTGCCACTGCCGATTTTTGCATCTGTTCGATCGACCGACCGGTCGACCGAAGTGACTACTACCATTTTTCTGCCTTGTTTGATCGACCGACCGATCGACCAAACTTAGGCTGAGGTTGATTTTTAACTTATCTTTGATGCATGCTTTTTTATGGGTTTAGTTACCAAGTTTTAACTTCGATAACTTTACAATTCGGCTTGGGATGAGATCCTAGGGGTATATTACAAGATATCTACTCAACCTACACCCGAGCCTTTCTTGACGTTCTTTTCTTTCGTTTCTTCGAGCGAAGTTCACCGAAGTTCGTATGCTTATCGCAACCTCAACCTCAACTCAAAACTTCACACATAGATTAAATACTTGTTTGTTATCATCAAAATGAGGATTAAAGCTTAAGGGGAACCCTTAAGCCAACAATTCAAACTCAATATTATTGGAGGGTTTCTTCATGCAATTATAATTTATCTAAGCAATCAACAATTGAAGCAAGAGCAATAAATAAAAGCATAAAGTAAATAAGGATAATTATGGATGTTCTAAGGGTTCCACCCGAGCCACTGGGCGAACCAAGGCCATCATCCTATGGATTTTAGGGAGCTATGTCGCGCCAAGGCACTGCCCAAAACCACCTTGTAGGTTGTCGATTCCATCAGTGCCTTCCTGGGGTTCAAGCCGTCATCAACATGGCTCCGAACACCTCCTCTCAACGCCCACACCAAAATAGGGCAGCAAGCGTGCTCGCCGCGAATCTGCCCCTAAATTTCTAATTTTACAAAATTAAAAGAAGAAGACCACAAACAACCCTTGGGGAAAGGTTTAAGGAGAGGGAGAAGAATATTACAATCAGAATTGTAAAAAGTTACAATGTTGAAATTTCATAAATTTACAAGCAATCCACACAACCACATTTTACATACAGTCACATGCTCATAGGGCTCATCCATAATCATTCTTTCATGCATCTTAACAATTAAGAAAAGGAAAGAAAAAAAAAAACAGAATCCGAAAATGTGCTATTCGGGTTACGTTTCCACCCAAAACTGTCCTAACAAAACATGCTGAAAATTTTGGTTTTCGAATTGAACCATGGATCATACCAATCAAATTACTTCTTTCTAATATTTGTTATAATGAAAGTTATAATGAAAATCAAAAAATATTAGTGAAAATAAAAACATCAAAGATTCTATTAAAATGGAATTAAAAAATTCCAACCAAGAAAAAAAAGAGGGTCGATCACATCTTGTATCAAATCTACAAAAACAAAAGAAGGATCTTGAAGAGAATTATGCTAAATCAAATATTAAAAAATATCAAAAGAGAAAAGAATCCAAGAAAAAAAAGGAAAGCTAACTAGATTTGTTCCTGAAAAAATATTCTTTTTCAATTAAGATGGAATGAATCCTTGAATCAAAAAATAATCAATAATATCAAGGTATATTGTCTCCTACTTAGATCGATAAATCCAAGAAAAATTATTCTATCCTCAATTCAAAGAAAAGAGATGTATCTGGATGTAATGATGAGTCAGAAGAATCTAACTCTTACAAAATTGCTAAAAAATAGAATATTGATTATCGAACCAATTCGTCTATCTTTAAGAAGGGATGGAAAATTCATTATATATCAAACCATAGGTATTTCGTTGGTCGATAAGAATAGGCACCAAATTAATAGAAAATACATAAAAAAAGATATGTTGATAAGAAGAATTTTAATAAATCATCATGAACCCATGGGATTTTTGAGTTTAAATTCTATCCAAAATCAATTTGGACAGTAGGCTTCCACCTGGATTCATCACATGAACCGTGGAGCCAACAAAATGACTCAAGAACCCCCAAAAACCAAAATCGGGCAGCAGGACGTTTAGGGAGCGAACGGTTCATAAACGTGAGCAAAACACGAAATAAAAATTCTGAAATTTTGCTAAAGGTGGCTCTGATACCACTTTTGGGATGGGATTCGAAAAACGCAGTGGAAATAGCAATTTAAAAATTCAAACCATCTCGAAACAATGATCTACTTTAGTAATCTTTAAGGAATATAATCTACGAGTAGAAGGAAAAGATATATCTTATACCGCGGTTGGTATAGCTGCTCCTATCCCCGTTTCACGACGTACACGCGCACGTCCGCCAACGAAAGTCCACACCAAGCGCTTCGCAACAAAGGGGTAGCGAACACCGGGACTCATGGTGGCTCAACGGAGAGGCTATCTCAACCCCGAATTGCACCAAGGCGAAGCGAGCCCTTCCACCAAGAACCGAGCACCAAAAAGGGAGGAAGAGGAGATGAGAAAACCACAGAACGAGAAGGTAGATAAAGGAATACCTCGCTGTCCTTCTTGGACTCCTCCAAGAAGATGAAGTAGGCGGCACACCCACGTAGAAGACACCATCGATTCGACTTCACAAAAGCCCGGGGAAGAAGGAAGAAGATGGCTAGCCGCCAAGGGAGAGGAGGAGGGATTCTTTGGAACTTTTCCACTCAAGAAACCTCTCAAGAATCAAGTTCGTAATGTGCTCTTCAGAGGTGGGTTGGCTTCTCCTCCCCCTCTTTCTCCGTTCTCTTGGATCTAGGGTTTGCTGGTGAAATTGCCACACTAGAGGGGGGGGAGGGGATGAATAGTGTGTTAACTAAATCCTTTTGCCTAATTCTATTTTAAACATTTTCTTAAACTACTTAGGCAATTCACAATTCAACGACTAAATGCGAAAGCGAGTAATAAAGATAATCAATGCGATACACAAAGAGAACAATGCTAACTCAATTATTTATAGTGGTTAAGCCCCAATACCTACACCACTACCTAAGCACTCCGCTTAGAATTTCCAAACTAGTTTAACTAGATTGATTAGTTTCCTTACAATGAGGACTTTACAACGGAAAGTCTCTGCTCTCAAACCGAAGGCACTTTCACACCCGAAAGTATTCCGCCTTTCTACCGAGAGCACTCTCACACCTCAACCTAAGGACAACTCAACTAATCCTTGCAAACTAGGTTTACAATGGTGGATTTAAGCCTTAACACCAAGGCAACCACCAACTCAATCAAACCTAGCAACCTAGGTTTACACAAGCATTAATACAATAAAATAAACACCAAAATAAAACAACTAATGGAGCAATAAATCAAACAACAAATACTTAGCTCCAAAAGAAAGTCCCTAGTCCTCTTGATGCCTCAAGATGATGAATCGGTGAAGCTTGAAGGATAAATCAAGGAGTGGAGATCAAAACTATGGTTATTGTAAAGATGGCTCAAAGAAATCTTTAGGAATGATCAAGAATGGCTCAATGAAGGTCAAGATTGTAGAGGAAGGCACTCAAGGGCTAGTATATATAAGCCCCAAGAAGAGAGAGCCAAAATAGCTCTCCCAACTGGCTGATTTCTGCCCGTTGGCGACGCCCGATCGCTTATCGATCGATCATCGGTTGACCGAGCAAGCGACCGCCGAGCGATCGAAGGCCTACTGCCAATTTTTGGCAACATTCGATCGACCGACCGGTCGACCAAAACTGGGCAGACTGCTTGGTTTGTTTAATTTTTCTACACGTTTGTTTGTTTATGGGTTCGGTCTTCTCTAAGTCTACTTATATAACATTTCTGGGTTCGTTCTTCACTAAGTTAATAACTTTAAAACAAAAATGTTATATAAGGATTACCCCACCCCCATTTGGATTCAATAAAAATATCTAAAAAATCAAAATGCTTAAGAATCAAAATCTAATATTTGAGGTATAGTATAAATTTCCCAAAAACGAAAATTTTATAATCTCCCGGGTCAAATATGGGTAGGCTAACGGCTTCTAAAACATCCTTAAAAATATCTCGTTATCTAACTTTTACATAAGGAACAATTACCGGCACTTTTGGTGCCAAGAAAATGTCTCGGTCATATAGCCCTACGAAAAGCACCCTAGGCTTAGTGAATTTTAGGGTCGTTTTCTAATTTTTCGGTTTTTCATGTTTTGGGGTTCGGGTTTGGTATTTTGGGTTCTATGCATCATCGTGAGGATTTACAACATATTCTAGACACCCTAAACATAAACTCTATCTTCCCAAAGAATCCCGAGCGTCGACGAGCGTCGTTGATGATTTCTCCGATTTTTCCAATCGGGGACGTCGAGCGCTAACCGACTTGGAACCTGAAAGTATTTCTCAATAACACCATTAGTTCCATATTTGTTATCATCAAAACCGAGATTAAGACCAAGGTAGAAAACCTTAGGCCAACAATCTCCCCCTTTTTGATGATGACAAACATCCTTTAAAAAATATATATATTAAAGCACAAAGGATATCAACCGAGGGATTTCTCCCCCTATCAACATGCATATCTATGAAAATAAACTCTCCCTATCTATATACATGGTTTTCCTATATTTTCTTCCCTTTTACTTATATTTTTCTCCCCCTTTTGACATCAATCAAAAAGGGCAAGAAAGGTCAACCTATAGTCAAAGTCGGGACCTAAAAACTTGTTTTCATGAAAACATGTAGATTTCAACTCAAGAGATGAAAACATACATACAAGTGACACTAATCAATAAATGATATCATAGAATGCTAAATATAATCTAAAACTAGAAATCATGTATCAAGCTCAAGTAATGATATTTTCAACATATCAAAAATCATTTTAGAAATGATTTTTCACGAGTCAAAATGAGAACGATACCAAAAACATGAATCTAACATCATACTTGCAGTCTCATTCAAAGATTTCAACTAAAATTCAAAGTATCAAGAAATAAGCATTTGGGAAGAACGATACTTTAAAGTTTCGAAATCCAATTTCGAAAATCCAAATTAAATCACATTCATACTCAAGATTTTCAAAAAAATTATGCCATAAACTAGATTTTTCAAAGAAGATGTATATTCAAGAATTAACAAAAAATTATTTTTCTGTATTTTCTAAAATTCATTCAGTTTTAGTGGCATTTTCATAAATACAAGTCCTCTTTTTTTTAAAACATTTTCAGATTTCATTCAAACTTTACAGATACCAAGATATGGTTATCTAAAGCATTTGTATCATGTTTGAAGTGAAAATAATATCGTTTGATCAAAATATGAGCTTAGCACGATTTCATTCAAAGTTGACTTGAAAATATGAAAATGCTAAGTATCAACTTTTAACCTATACTCATGGTTTTTCAAACTTAGACACATAGACACTTAATATGAGTAAATCTAAACATGTTTGTGATGTTTGGACCTAAAATAAAGTCTCTAAGTCAATTTATTGACTTAGGTCAACTCTACTCAACTTTAGGTCTCCTAAAGTGAACTTGTTATCAATTTATCTACTTTCACATGATTTTTCAATTTTAATCACATGGAAGCAAATCATCAGTAAACTCAAACATGTTTATTAAGTTTCAACTTAAAATGAAGTCTCTAAGATGGATTTCTACCTAGAGCACATTTCATTCAATCTAGATGACATGAAATTACCTAAGTATCAAAATTTTATCTATTCATGAGATTTCAATCAATTATCATGCAAAATCATTCATGAGCATAGAGAAATCATTTTATCAAGAGAATAGAGGTGTTATGCAAGAATTTTGCCAAAATGAAACTCATACCTCATTTCTTGAGAAATTCCATAATTTTCTTTTTCATTCCCCATTTTCTTTAGCCTTCCAAAATTATTACTTTCTCAACTTACAAGTAGGCTTCATTAGCATCATAATGAAATTATATACCAACTAGCAAGCTAACATACTAAATAACAAATGTTCAATGCAAAGTTTCATTTAAAAATCTCAACCTTTGCTAGGTAGTAAAGTTTCATTTTTAAAAAGTTAACATGGTATCAAAATGAATCAAGGAGATCTTAAAATATGAAATATTTGAAAAATAAGATCTCTAAACATGTTTAACTAGTTTGGACTTTTAAAAAGGTCTCTAATAATAGATATTCACCTAGAGCAAGTTTCATTCAATGATGAGTGTCTAAGTACTAAAGTTCTACCTACTCACGAGAATTCAAAGATTTAACATGTAATTACCATCATGAGTAAAGAGAAACCGATAAAGCATTAATATTGAGGTATTATACTAGGATTTTATGAAAATCGAACTTATACCTCATTCTTGAAAATTTTGCCAAACTTGTCTTTTTCTTTCAATTTCTATAGCCTTCCATTTTATCATAATTTGCAATAAATATTCATTAGTAGGATAATGAAAATGTAATTACAAGCAAGTTATCAGACTACGTAGCAAAGAGAGGGATCAATTATCGATATCAAAGTCTACTTTGCTAAATAGTTTTAAATTCGTTTAAAAATGAAATCGAGTGATATCAAAACGAATTTTAAGAGATCACAAGTGAAATATAAACGAAAAAATGATCTTCATCCCTTCCTATTGGTTGAAAATCGAAAGACCACAATGAGTCTACGATTTAGAACCGTAAGGTCGCATTTGCTTGTTATAGGCTACATAGGTCTCTGAAGAGACCGGAAATCAAAAATCAAAAATCAAAAATTATTTTTAAAACTTATCAAGAGTGGAAAATCTACTAATATTAAGCATATATCAAAACTCCAACTATAATTAAGCAAGTGGGTATACGAGATGATACCAAAGTCTTTGATGCCAATTTTCATTCCTATGGCATCATGATAGTTTGAAGTTGCAACCTCTTATAGATTTCTCGTTTGGATCCAAGGTCAACTTCAATATTTCATTTCTCTTTACCCTTGTGTGGTGGCTCCCCCTATAAGAGAACATGATACTTTTGGTACCCAAATCCCTTTGGGTCCTAGAGGGTTAGTGGGCTTAGGTACCCAAAGTGTCTTAACAATACTAGGGTTCACTTTAAAAGCATAATCATAAATTGCATGCCTATATATGCCACAACAAAAGCAATGACCATGGAATTCTTTCTTTTTACCGTTCTTATGAACATGAGGTCTAATGTTAGAATGCTTGGCATGAGAAAGATGACGAGCATGAGCATTCTTAGATGAAATATTTTTCTTCTTAGGATTTCTCAAAGATGAAGCGTGTGATAAATTACTAATTTTTCTACTCAAGAAAACAACCTTATTTTTTAAGTCATTAATGGATTTGTGTAAAGCTTGTATTTGAGATTTCAACAAGCAATTTTCATTTCTCAAAATATCATGCTCAAATTTGAAATCATTTGTACAATCCTTACCATTGAGATTCACATTATATTTTTTGTGTTCTCATTTTCATTTCTAATTTTTGAAATTTTAATTAACAACTCATCATTTTCAATTTCTAATTCTTCATTTCTATGTTTCAAGTCCTTAATTTCAAGTTTTAAAACATCATGGCAAGAATCAAAAGAGCTAGTATTCAATTTTTCATTTTCTAATTCATGCACATGAGAACTAAGCCTTAAATTTTCCGTCGTTAATTTCCTATTTTCCTTTTTTTTCTTTAGCAATTCATACATTTTTCTACATTCTTCAATCAACTCATCATATGACATGTTCAATGAGCTTGAGTTGCTAGAATCATTATTTTGACAAAAAGCGGTAGAATTTACCTCATCATCAAATCCCATGAAGCAAAGTTGAGAGGTGGCTTTATTGTTATGACAAGAGGATGCTTCTTGTGATTCGGAGGTGGATGTTGAAGCACTTGTCCTCTTCTTGGCAATCTTATTTGATGAAGGTCAATTCCTTTTAATGTGTCCCTTTTCCTTGCACAAGTAGCATATAACCTTTCTTTTTCGGCTTTTTGATTTGCTCATCAAAACCGAGGTTAGTACTAGGGGGATGACCATTGTCATCACTACCCTCAACAAATGTATTAAGCTCTTCGATTTTAGCATAATCATATAACATATTTAATGTGGCCCAAATATCAAACGCGGAAGAACAATGCATAACCTTTTCAAGTATATCATTTGAAAATGAGCAATATAGATTATGCGTTGTTTTAGCATTTAATTCAAACAATTTAACTTGTTCTTGGGTCCATGCTTTCATGTTTTTCTTAGGTTCAATATATTTTATTTTTACCATGTCAAATACACCTAAAACTTGAATCTTTAGGAAAGTAAACATTCTACTCTTCCAAAGACCAAAGTTAGACTCATTGAATCTAGGGGGTGTAAAAACAACCGATTCTAGTGCCATTTCAGGATCGAAACAAAGTGTAGGAGAGATGGTGAAATCTCAAGCTACGACCTGCTCTGATACCAAATGTTGGTGAAATGAGGGGGGGGGTGAATAGTATGTTAACTAAATCCTTTCGCCTAATTTTGTTTTAAATGTTTTCTTAAACTACTTAGGCAATTCACAATTCAACGACTAAATGTGAAAGCGAGTAATAAAGATAATCAATGTGATACACAAACAGAACAATGCTAAATCAATGATTTATAGTGGTTCGGTCCTAAGGCCTACTCCACTACCAAAGCACCCCGCTTAGGATTTTCAAACTAGTTTAACTAGATTAATTAGTTTCCTTACAATGAGGACTTTACAACGAAAAGTCTCCGCTCTCAAACTGAAGGCACTTCCACACCCGGAAGTATCTCGTCTTCCCACCGAGAGTACTCTCCCACCTCAACCTAAGGATAACTCAACTAATCCTAGAAAACTAGGTTTACAATGGTGGATTTAAGCTTTAACACCGAGGCAACCACCAACTCAATCAAACCTAGCAACCTAGGTTTACACAAGCTTTAATATAATGAAATAAACACCAAAATACAACAACTAACGGAGCAATAAATCAAACAACAAATACTTAGCTCCAAAAGAAAGTCCCTAGTCTTCTTGATGCCTCAAGATGATGAATTGGTGAAGCTTGAAGGCTAAATCAAGGAGTGGAGATCATAACTAGGGTTCTTGCAAAGATGACTCAAAGAAATCTTTAGGAATGATTAAGAATGGCTCAATGAAGGTCAAGATTGTAGAGGAAGGAACTCAAGGACAAGTATATATAAGCCCCAAGAAGAGAGAGCTAAAACAACTCTCCCAATGGGCTGATTTCTGCCCGTTGGCGATGCTGGATCGCTTGTCAGTCGTTCGTCGGTCGAGCGATGGACGACCGTCAAGCGATCAAAGGCCTATTGCCAATTTTTGGCAATATTCGGTCGACCAAAACTAGGCAGACTGCTTAGTTTGGCTGATTTTTCTGCTCGTTTGTTCGTTTATGGGTTCGGTCTTCGGTAAGTCTACTTATATAATATTTCTGGGTTCGGTATTTGCTAAGTTAATAACTTTAAAACATAAATGTTATATAATGATTACCCCCGATTTGGATTCAATAAAAATATCTAAAAAATCAAAATCCTTAAGAATCAAAATCTAACTTTTGGGATCTGGTACAAATTTCTCAAAAACGGAAATTTTATAATCTCCCATGTCAAATATGGGTAGGCTAAAGGCTTCCAAAAAATCTTTAAAAATATCTCGTTGTCTAGTTTTTACCTAAGGAACAATTACCGACACTTTTGGTGCCAAGAAAATGTCTAAGTCATATAGCCCTCCAATGAGCTCCCTATGCTTAGTAAATTTCAGGGCCGTTTTCTAATTTTTCGGTTTTTCATGTTTTGGGGTTCGGGTTTGGTATTTTGGGTTCTTTGCATCATCATGAGGATTTACAACATATTCTAGACACCTTAAACCTAAACTCTATCTTCCCGAAGAATCCCGAGCACCGACAAGCATCCTTACCGATTTCTTCAATTTTTTCGATCAGGGACGTCGAGCGCTAACCGACTTGAAACCTGAAAAGTATTTCTCAATAACACCATTAGTTCCATGTTTGTTATCATCAAAACCGAGATTAAGACCAAGGTAGAAAACCTTAGGCCAATAAGGTTTTGTTCCGTTCCGATCTCTTTCCATGGCTGCTTCGGATGTTGAGTTCCGATTCTTTGTTGGTGGTCTCGCCTGGGTCACTGGCGACATCTCCCTGCAGCGCGCTTTCAGCGCCTACGGCTAGATCGTGGAATCTAAGATCATCAATGGCCGGGAGACAGGGAGGTTGAGGGGCTTTGGGTTCGTTACCTTCCGTGACGAGCAAGTGATGCGGGATGCCATCGAGGGGATGAATGGTCAGACCCTTGACGGGAGGAGCATCACAATCAACGACGCCCAGAACCGCCAGAACAGCGCCGAGAGGGAGGTGGCGGGTACAGTCGAGGTGGCGGCGGAAGTGGATACGATCGTGAACGCAGTGGTGGAGGCGGTGGTTTGGCGATGGCGGATCCCGCTTCTCCTCGAGGGGTGGCAGTTCTGACATGAGCTGCAGGAGCTGAAGCGTTCATTGCCACTATCGATGGACTGGGCTTCATAGTTATCTAGTTTTAGGTGTCATGGATCTTTCAAATGAACTTGGTGTTGGTTTTACTTCAGTTGTGTTGGTTTCGTTTCGCTGTTGATCGTCTTACCTATGGTTCGATCTGTTTATTGCAATGGTCTTTTGGTGTTCGCAGATCTAATTGAGTGGGGATAAAAGGGGTATAAAGGACCAATAAGCACACCTCTAGTTGATAATTCAGAATCCAACTTGGAGGTATCAGAATTGAGGTCTCCCATCAGATTTAATTACTTTTAGTTATAACAAAAGGAAGCTGCCGAGGCCATTGTATAACAACTATGTATGGAAAGACTTCATCTTAGGAAAATCGTCAAGCGTATTGGACATTCAATTATTTGATTGTATTTTCTAATATAGGAAAATCTTCAAGCATATTAGCATTTGTCAGCTATCTAGTGTAGCTATTATTGATAACTGTCTAATGTTCTTCGGATACAATATTATGATCAAGCATTAAGATGATCGACATACTGATCAACCTTTTTATGTTCTTCGCTTACTTTCTTCTCTTCTGTACATATTGTTATTGTCTCCCTAATGTTTTATGTGCAACATTTGATCTCCTATGTAGGCAGGCCAAATAATGAACAACATCCTACTTTTAATTATTAAGGATTTTAATTCCATGAGAAATGATGTTGGTAGATGTTCAGTTTTACCTGTTGCAGCATCTGACTTTATTAGTTCTTAGCCCTTCACAGCATCTGGTAGGTTTCTTGTCCAACTATTGCAATGCATTTAAATATGCCAAGCTAGGTTGGTAGGTATGGCTGCTCTTAACTTTACTAGAATATTGTCATATAGAAAGTTCAATGGCTTTTCTTTGGATCAAACTTGATAACTTATGCATTAACTATAGCCATCGCCCATCCATCTAGTGTAACACCTGCTCTCATCAATGTGGCAAATCCAGAGGCTTCATTCCAAGTGCCTGTATCATGTGAGGTTGTTATGTTCGGGTATTTAAAAAAAAAAAAGAAGGATGGTTATAGAAGTGGCAGGTGGTGTGACTGTTGAGGAGTTTTAAAGAGGGAAGCTGTGAGAGAGCGAGAGGTTGAGAAGCGGAAGAGGAGAGAGGGTGCCTGCGCGCGGAGGGAGGAGATCGAGGAGGAGTCAGCGCGTGTTGCCGGTGGAGCTTGTCGTCAGTTCGGAATATGCTCAACTCCTGTTGCATATTATTGTTGGACATGCCATGTAGAAAAATTTCATGTGTTGCTTATTGGTGTTTATTCTTGATTATAATATGTTGTACTAATCCTATGGTGCATTGGATTAGTCATTGTATGCATAGTGTCATGTTGATATATGTGATGTCGTTTACTAGTTGAGCATGTTAGTAGCATGTTGATCATGTCATAATCACTTGGAGTTATTGTGATATTGTTGATCATGATGTTTTGTTATTATCCTGTTGATCATGTCATAATCACTTGGAGTTGTTGCTATGTTGTTGATCATGGTGATATACCTTGTTGCACTCTTGGAGTCGAGTTGCATGGTTGTTGTCGATCTAGAGGCTACAGCCTTGGAGAGGACTTCGGTCCAGGACCATCTCAGTGTGGTACCCCCCAGGGATGGGAGAGGGTATAGATATTGACTAGTCACTTTGGGCACCTTCGTGTGTAGGGATGTCGGATACGTCATCCATCGGGCTACCTGCTTGGTAGGGGTAGTCGCGCGGATGTCGAATCCGCCGTCCATCGAGCTACCTGCTTGGTGGGGATAGTCGCGTCACTGTTGGAGCGGACGGTTGATGCCGCTCTGTAGGTGGTAGAGTGCGGCATTTTTACCCAATGGTCCACACGCTCGATGATTTAGTTGATGTTGTTTAGGAGTAGGTGATGAGTATTTGTTGTGTTCATTGCCTTTGACTGCATCTTAGGCCATATTGTTATGCATTGTTGAGTTGACACTCGATGTTTGTTGATCATATTGTGATTCTCCTACTCAGCACCCACTGATCTCCGTTGTTTTTGCTTCAGACTTGCAAGGGTGAGCGACCGATCTGTAGATCGAGGTGTAGATAGTTTTTAGACAGCTAGTAGTCAGTTGTAGATGTGGAGCTCTGATGGCGACCGCTTCTGTATTTTGGTTTATTTTGTCGTCTTATAGCTTGACCTTGATATTATTATTTTGGAGCTGTAATATGTAGAACTATTTTATATTTTGTTAAATCTTGTATTTGATCGGACTTATGGATTGTGATTATTGGTTTTAATATTGTTGTTTTATTTTATGTTGATTCGTGGCTTTTCCTTTCGCAGTGCGGTGTTCGAGTCGCCGCCGCGTCTCGGGTCGGGGCTGCCCGGTGGCGGGCCCCGGAGCCGGGGCGCGACAATTTGTTATTAGAGCCTAGGATTGAGGTTAAGGTTAAGAGCTTAGGTGTCTTATCTTAATGATAATTCTGTAAGATGTAGGAGGTGTTGAGGTGGGTTGTAAGCTTATTTTAGGTGCTTTGCTTGAATTTCTTATTTGTGGTGATGGCATTGAGAAGTCAGAGTTAGTGCCAAAGGCAGTAACATTCGGATGCAGAGGCGTCGTGGGAGCATGAGGAGGATATCAGAGTGGCGCAGTGGAAGCGTGGTGGGTCCATAAATTTGGAGGGCCAAATTTCTTAAGGTGTGGAGGATGTTTTGTCCGGGTATTTAAAAAAAAAAGGATGGTTATAGAAGTGGCAGGTGGCGGTGAGAGAGAGGTGGTGTGGCTGTTGAGGGGTTTTAAAGAGGGAAGCTGTTAGAGAGCGAGAGGTTGAGAAGCGGAAGACGAGAGAGGGTGCCTGCGCGCGGAGGGAGGAGATCGAGGAGGAGTCGGCGCGTGTTGCCGGTGGATCTCGTCGTCGTCGGAATCGTGGAATCGAGGTAGGAGATCTCATCCTCTCCGTTCTTCATTTCTGTTGTTATCTCCACTGATCTAACGACGAAGACAAGGGGGAAGCTGTGAAGCCGCAGCCCACGCGGGCTGGTCGCGTGCGGATGTCGCACGCAGTGGCTGTGTGTGGTGGCTGCGGACTGCCACGTCGAGGTCGGCCAACCGGAGGGCTGCCACGCGCGGCCATGGCGGCACCGACCAGCCGAACGCTGCCGGCGGGCCATCTGGGCCTCCGCTCGGTCGGTCGTGGGACTCGGCGGGGCCGAAGGGTTGAGGAAGCTGTGGAGTCCTCGATCGACGACGATTAGGTGGCTGGCCGGAAGAGGAGGGGGCGGCGATCTGCAGGTGGGGTGAGGGGTGTGAAGAGGGAGATCGAGAGGAGAGAGAGAGAGAGGGCGTCCCGCCGGCGCTGGGAGTCGCAGGAGAGGCGGTGTCACCACCGGGGTGATCGTTGGCGGTCGGGAGGGCCTGCCGGCGTGGGTTCGAGCGGAGCAGGTGGCGGTGTCGGGAGGGAGGTCGAGAGGGAGACAAGTGGGTGAAGAGTGATAAATAGTGTTTAGAGAAAAGAGCTGTATTGTATGAAATATGATTGATTTATAAATTGTTAGGATATTTTTGAAGTTGATTGTACAGTTGTCGGATCGAGTTGAGGTGAATACCAAAGTTGTAAATTTCCGCATGCTGAACGCGATGGTTGTATTGGATTTTAGATTGGAGATCGTTTTATATGATCTTTATATTTTAAGGTATTTTGCTCTTGTTTAGTAAGTTAGTGATATAGTTGTGTTTGAAATTTATTTATTTGGTGGATCCTGAGTTGTTGGTTAAAGTTGAGGTGAATAGCAATCGTGATCATTTTTGGGTGCTGAATGTGACGGTGGTATCGGATTTCAGATTGGAGATCGTTTGATATAATTTTTATATTTTCAGTATTTTGCTATTGTTGAATAATTGGGTGATAGTTTTGTTTGAAATTAATTTATTTGGTGGGCCCCGAGTTGGAGGTTGAAGTTGAGGTGAAGAGCAATCTTGATCATTTTCGCGTGTTGAACGCAATGGTGGGGTTGATTTTCCGAGAAAATATTATTGGGATATTCTTTCAATTGGTTAGTGGTTGAGGTTGTCGAGGGTTTAAATAATAGTAAATTTTTAGTCTGAGAATTTAGTTGATTAATTGGTGTGAAATAATTGTGTTTTGAGAATGGCTTGAGGGGAGAATGTGTTGAGCATGGGTGTTTGGAGAGTGGGTTGATCATGGGTGTTTGGAGAGTGGGTTGAGAATGGGTATTTGGAGAGTGGCTTAAGCATGAGTGTTTAGAGAGTGGCTTAAGCATGGGTGTTTGGAGAGTCGCTTGAGCATGAGTGTTTGGAGTATGGGTTGAGCATGGGTGTTTGGAGAGTGGCTTGAGCATGAGTTGAGCTTGCAAGTTTGTTGTTGATTTGTCGTCGGAGATAAATTACAAAAATACCTTTGCTTCCATTGTTTGATTTGCTTCCTGAAATTTATTAAACTCCTGTTGCATATTATTGTTGGACATGCCATGTAGAGAAATTTCATGTGTTGCTTATTGGTGTTTATTCTTGATCATAGTATGTTGTACTAGTCCTATGGTGCATTGGATTAGTCATTGTATGCATAGTGCCATGTTGATATATGTGATGTCATTTACTAGTTGAGCATGTTAGTAGGTGGAGAGAGAGAGAGGGCGTCTCGTCGGAGCCGTGAGTCGCGTGAGAGGCGGCGTCACCGCCGGGGTGATCGTCGGCGGTCAGGGCCAGTCGGCATGGGTTCTAGCGGAGCACGGGGCGGCGTCGGGAGGGAGGTCGAGAGGGAGACTAGTGGGTGAAGAGGGATAAATAGTGTTTAGAGAAGAGAGCTGTATTGTATGAAATATGATTGATTTTTAAATTGTTAGGGTATTTTTGAAGTTGATTGTAGAGTTGTCGAATTGAGTTAAGGTGAATACCAAAGTTGTAAATTTCCGCGTGCTGAACGCGATGTTTGTATCGGATTTTAGATTGGAGATCATTTGGTATTATCTCTATATTTTAAGGTATTTTACTGTTGTTTAGTAAGTTAGTGATCGATATAGTTGTGTTTGAAATTAGTTTATATGGTGGATCCCGAGTTGTCTGTTGAAGTTGAGGTGAATAGCAATCTTGATCATTTTCGGGTGCTGAACGAGATGGTGGTATCAGATTTCAGATTGGAGATCATTTGATATGATTTTCATATTTTCAGTATTTTGCTATTGTTGAATAATTGAGTGATAGTTGTGTTTGAAATTAATTTATTTGGTAGGCCCCGAGTTATTTGTTGAAGTTGAGGTTAATAGCAATCTTGATCATTTTCGTGTGCTGAACGCAATGGTGGGGTTTGTTTTCCGAGAAAATATTGTTAGGATATTCATTCAGTTGGTTAGTGGTTGAGGTTGTCGACGTGTTTAAATAATAGTAAATTATTAGTCTAAGAATTTAGTTGATTGATTGGTGTGAAATAATTGAATTTGGAGAATGGCTTGAGCATGGGTGTTTGGAGAATGTGTTGAGCATGGGTGTTTGGAGAGTGGGTTGAGCATGGGTGTTTGGAGAGTGGCTTAAGCATGAGTGTTTGGAGAGTGGGTTGAGCATGGGTGTTTGGAGAGTGGCTTGAGCATGAGTGTTTGGAGAGTGGGTTGAGCATGTGTGTTTGGAGAGTGGCTTGAGCATGGGTGTTTGGAGAGTGGCTTGAGCATGAGTTGAGCCTGCAAGTCTGTTGTTCCATGTCTGTTGTTGATTTGTCGTCGAAGATAAATTACGGAAATACCTTTGCTTCCATTGTTTGATTTGCTTCCTAAAATTTATTGAACTCCTGTTGCATATTATTGTTGGACATGCCCTGTAGAGAAATTTCATGTGTTGCTTATTGGTGTGTATTCTTGATCATAGTATGTTGTACTAATCCTATGGTGCATTGGATTAGTCATTGTATGCATAGTGTCATGTTGATATATGTGATGTCATTTACTAGTTGAGCATGTTAGTAGCATGTTGATCATGTCATAATCACTTGGAGTTGTTGTGATATTGTTGATCATGATGTTTTGTTATTATCTTGTTGATCATGTCATAATCACTTGGAGTTGTTGCTATGTTGTTGATCATGGTGATATACCGTGTTGCACTCTTGGAGTCGAGTTGCATGGTTGTTGTCGATCTAGAGGCTACGGCCTTGGAGAGGACTTCGGTCCAGGACCATTTCAGTGTGGTACCCCCCAGGGATGGGAGAGGGTATGGATATTGACTAGTCACTTTGGGCACCTTCGTGTGTAGGGATATCGGATACGTCATCCATCGGGCTACCTGCTTGGTAGGGGTAGTCGCGCAGATGTCGGATCCGTCGTCCATCGGGCTACCTACTTGGTGGGGGTAGTCGCGTCACTGTTGGAGCGGATGGTTGATGCCGCTCTACAGGTGGTAGAGTGCGGGGTTTTTATCCAATGGTTCACACGCTCGATGATTCAGTTGATGTTGTTTTGGAGTAGGTGAGGAGTATTTGTTGTGTTTATTGTCTTTGACTGCATCTTAGGTCATGTTGTTATGCATTGTTGAGTTGACACTCGATGTTTGTTGATCATATTGTGATTCTCCTACTCAGCACCCATTGATCTCCGTTGTTTTTGCTTCAGACTTGCAGGGGTGAGTGGTCAATCTGTAGATCAAGGTGTAGATAGTTTTTAGACAAGTAGTAGTCAGTTGTAGATGTGGAGCTCTGATGACGACCGCTTCTGTATTTTGGTTTGTTTTGTCGTCTTATAGCTTGACCTTGATATTGTTATTTTGGAGCTGTAATATGTAGAACTATTTTATATTTTGTTAAATCTTGTATTTGATCGGACTTATGGATTGTGATTATTGATTTTAATGTTGTTGTTTTATTTTATGTTGATTCGTGGCTTTTCCTTCCGCTGCGCGGTGTTCGAGTCGCCGCCGCGTCTCGGGTCGGGGCCGCCCGATGGCGGGCCCTGAAGCCGGGGCACGACAGAGGTAGTCTCTTTCTCTTGTCCAAGTACTAAGGTTGTCCTCAAGAATGACATATAGAACAATCAAGAATACCTCTATATATATATATATACTGTAGAAGTATCAAGCATGCATATAGATCAATCATGTCAAGTCTTGTGTTGGAGATTTAGTCAACCATTTTGCTTCTTTTCCGAAGTTGATATTTACAAGTGACATTTTGGCCCACATGCAGTTGACAGCAGTCCATTACACGCGGAACCTAGCTCTCAAGTGATTTATCATATATTATCTGATAATCAATGTTTGATTAACTCTTCATTTCAGGTGATTTATCAATGTTTGATAAGTGTGTCATGTGATGTTTAGCATATTACAGACTTCAAGAACTTTTCCAGATGTTGATGCCAAGGAAGAACATCAAGATTTCCAAAGTGATTTGAATCTTCGCTGACAACAAGATTTAATTAAACTTCAGCTTTAGGAATGTAAGAATGTCTTCTTTTGATGCTATTTAGTGGGTGTATTTTGGACATTTCCTTAGGCTTTGATATATATATATCTGTCCATTAACGAAACAACTATACCCTCATGTGCAAAACAAGTCTTTCAACTTCTAGGTTTTTTTTTTCATTCGGAAAACATTCTTTTTCATTTAAATGCTTTTGTCCTATCCATACGGAATCACAAGTCAATTTTTATATCATCTTGCACATCTACTCCTATTTCCTCATTTCTTTGTTCTTAACCTAATTTGCATAGTTCTCTACAGGACATGACTAAGGTATAAAGTCATTTTGTTCGCGGAAATGATCCTGAGAAGTTTGCTTCTCTTCTAGAAAATTTTATGGGTAAGGTAAGGATTCGGCAGTCTTATGTTTTGAAAAATGAATTTTTAATAAGGTGAACATGTTAAACATGTATCTAGATAGTCTCTCTGTCATTTGACACGCTTCAATTTTATCTGATATTTTTTTTTTATTGGACAAGGTGGCCTGATAAGAGTATGTCACTTCAACCGGGACCCACAGATAATGCGGAAGATTCTGTTTAGAAATGAAAAAAATAAGAGCACAAGAGAATGTTTGAAATTATGATATTGAGTTCCTTATCAGTCCCTGAGCAAACTCAACCAAGATACTTTTAATCTGCTCCCACCCGGTTCACCTAATTAAACAAGAATATGTTCATTTTAACTCAAATTTGAATGTAATATGAATGAAATGAGTCATACAATAAAATAGCTTGAAATGGGTTCTATGTCATTTTATCCATATTTCTATGAATTTTTCATTATAAATGTACGGAAATATATCATACCTATTCCTAAACATGTTTATGATGTTTGGACTTAAAATGAAGTGTCCAAATTGATTTATTGACATGAGTCAAATTTTTCCAACTTTAAGTCCCCTAAAATGGTCTAGTTATCAACTTCTTCATCTACACATGAATTTTTAAGTTTAAACACCTAGAATCATGTCATGTGTGTATTTAAACATGTTTATGGGATTTAGAATTAGAAGGAGGTATCTAATGATAAATTTTAATCTAGAGCAAGTTTCATCCAATGAAATTTGCCCAAGTACTAGAATTTATCAAACTCATGAGATTTTAAGGATTTATCATGCAAATTAAATCATGAATGTAGAGACATCATTAATATATAAATATTGAAATATTACACTAACATTTTTCAAAACCAAAATCATACCTCAATCAGGGAATTATGCCAAACTTGTCATTTTTCTTTCCCGATTCAACCTACTAGCCTTCCATTAGAATTCCAATAACTTGCAAGTAATATTCATTAGTAGCATAATGAAAATGTGACTACTAGCAAGTTATTAAACTAAGTAGTAAAGAGAAGAATCAAGTATTGTTATCAATGTCTACTTTGTCAAATAACTTCAAATTCGTTTTTAAAGAATTCAAATGATATCAAAATGAATTTATAGAGATAAAATATGTAATATTAATAAAAATTGATCTCCAACCTTTCCTATTGGTTGAAAACCAAAAAACCACAATTAGCCTATGATTTATAATCGCACGGTCGCATGAGCCCGTTATAGGCTACAAAGGTCTCCGAAGAGACTGAAAAATCAAAATCAAAAAATATTTTTGAAATCACATCATGAGCGGGGAAACCAACTCAACTTAATCAAGTATCACAATTCCTACTTTAATATGACAAGTAAATTAAGGAAATGATACTGAGGTACTTTTTTGATGCCAACTTTACTCAAGGCATCAAAGAAGCTTGAAGTTGCAACCAAGGGTGGATTCTTCATTCAAGTCTGTTAAATATAATAGTTTTTATATTGTATTTATTGTTGGTATAGGTTAGCTTATATTGTTCCTAAGCTTAGCTTATGATGTCTCTGGCTTATATATAGACCTTTTATATGATTAATGGAATATACTTTTTGGGGCTCAACATGGTATCAGAGCAGCCCTAGGGTTAAGTTTTTTCCCAATTTTGTTTCTCTTCTTTCTTCCCTGCGCTACATCTCCCTTGGCGGGTGCCGTCTATTTTCTGCATGCGGCTTACGCTGCTTGCCCGGCCTCGAGCTCTCGCAAGTTCTCCTTTGCGCACCTACAGCAACTCAACCAATTCATCCCTCGCAGCCTTGAGCCAATGCACAACAAATTCATCGAAGAGGAGGCCTTCTCCGGCACCTCCGCAGCATCCACCAGAGGCGGACCCGAGGACCAGGGTATAGAGGTCCTCCACATCTACTCCCAGGAGATCAGCTGAAGAGTGGCGGAGTCTACCAAGGCGAGGACTGAGGCAGCCTCTTCTTCCGTCTCTGAGAGCTTCTCCCGTATCCCTTCATCCCCTCGATCGCCGGCTCCTCCACATCCCCTCGAGCCGGTGAGAAGGCATTGAGGCGTTCTTCTCCACAATTTGTGTCCGTCTCTCTCTCTCTCTCTCTCTCTCTCTCCAAGTTGCTTCGTGAGAAGACGTTCGCCACCAAGGCGCTAACCGCCTTCCTCACGCGCCTCTTCCTCACCCTGTGCCAGAAAGAAACAATCGACGAGGCATCAAGAAGCACGACGCTTGCTTCTTCTTTTGACGGGCATCGTCTATTGTTCTCCAAATCGGCGGCTCGAAGTCGGCTTCTCCAAGCCAGCTCACCTCCAAGATGGCTCGGCTCCAAGCCGGCTCCTCTAAGCTAGCTCTCTTAGCCAGCTCCAGTCAAGCCGAGCTGATTCTGAGCCGATTCTGAGCCATTTTTAAGCCATTTTCTGAGTCGAGTTTCTACAACACTCCAAGTTTTTGGTTCCAACACAGAATTTTTTTCTGTCAATTGCTTCATTTGGTACTGCTTTATTTTAAAGAATGTCAAACGCTATGGTGGATCCCAAAACTGCAACTTTGAGTACTTTTATCAAACTTAATGATACCAATTATATTCTCTGGTCTCGTGCTTTTTGTGTTTTCTGTGGTTCTCAGAAGAAGATTAAACACCTTGAAGATGATCCTCCTAACTCAGCCGATATTGAAAAATATTCTGATTGGGAGGCAAACGATTATGCGGTTCTCTCATGGATGATCAATAGTTTGGAGTTGCAGATTGCCTCAACAGTTATTTTTCATGATACTACTAAGAGCATGTGGGATTCCCTTAAAAAAACATACTTTCAATATGCAAACATCTCTAGAGTTTATACCTTGTACTATGATATTTTTCATATGAAACTTGAGGATGGTGCATCAATTCAGGAGTTCTATGCCACCTTGAAAGGAAAAGCAGATGAATTGACTGAATATCATCCTTTCACAGCTGATATTTCAATACAAAGAAAACAAAGAGAGGAATTTCTTCTTGCAAGATTCCTATTCGCTCTACCACCGTCTCTCCATCATGTCAAGTCCTAGCTCATGGCAGATAATACCATTTTTTATCTCAGAAATGCTATGGCCAAAATTCTGAGAGTTACTGAACTCAATCCTCTTCCTGCCTCTTTTCCTACAGGAGATAACTCAGCACTTATTGTCGGAGGTAGAGGCCACCAGGGTGGTGGTGGTGGTAGAACTGGAGGAAGGGGGAGAGGTAGAAATTCCTTTTCTCCGTGTATTCATTGTGGGAGAACCAATCATTCTCCTGACAGGTGCTGGCAAAAGTTTGGAAAACCTCATCATGCTAAGGCTGCTATTTCTACTCAAGCTCTCGATAATAGTACCGGTGAAAATCAAAAGGAAGAGACTATTTATGTCTCTAAATCTGAATATGAAAAGTTCATGCAAGTAGTCACTTCCTCAGCCATGGCTTCCTCCTCTGGGACTGCGGCTATTGCTTCTTCTGGTATGTCTTGGATTCTTGACTCAGGTGCTTCCAATCATATGTCAGGTAATATGAATTTTTTCTCTAACTATAACCCTGAGTCTAACCCACCAGACGTCCACATTGCCGATGGCTCTACTTCTCCTATACATGGTCTTGGCACAATCACTGTTTCGAGCAATCTAAAATTAGATAGAGTTTTTCATCTTCCAAAATTTCTCGTGAATCTACTTTCCATTAGTCAACTTACCAAAAGTCATAATTGCTCTGTAACTTTTTTTCCTTCTCATTGTGTGATACAGGATCTAGAGACGAGGAGAAAGATTGGTGGGGGAGCTGAAATTAGAGGAATTTACCTGTTATCCACATGCGTTCCTGTCGCCCACCATTCCATCACTGCATTTCAATGACACTATCAATTAGGCCATCCCTCTATTCAAAAGCTCAAGTCCACCATCCCTGAGTCTGTGTCCTATTCTCCTTTCAAATGTGAAGTTTATGAGTTAGGTAAAAATCATCGGGTCCCCTTTACACAAAGCTCAAGTCCTCGTAGAGAGTCTATTTTTGAACTTATTCATTCTGATATTTGAGGTCCTAGTCCTGTAATGAGTCATTTGGGATACAAGTATTTTGTTACTTTTATAGATGACCACAGTCGTATAACTTGGATGTTTCTTTTAAAAAATCGGTCTGATGTGTTTCATGTCTTCCAAACCTTTTATCTTGAAGTAAAAAATCAGTTTTGCACCTCCATTAAAATTCTTCGAACTAATAATGCTCGTGAATACCTTCAGTCTGATTTTGTAAAATTTTGTGCATCCTATGGTATTCTTCATGAGATATCATGTCCCTACACATCCCAACAGAATGGTGTTGCTGAACGCAAAAATTATCATCTTCTAGATGTGGCTAGGACACTTATGTTTCACATGAATATTCCTTGGTATCTATGGGGGGATGTTGTTCTCACTGCTGCATATCTTATTAATCGTGTTTCTTCATCTGTTTTAGGGAATAGGTCACCATTCTCCGTCTTGTTTCCCAAACAATCTCCATTTAAAATTTCTCCAAAAACCTTCGGCTGCATATGTTTTGTTCATAATCTTGGTCCAGGTTATGACAAACTATCTCCTAGAGCTGTGAAGTGTGTCTTCATTGGATACCCTCACACTCAAAAGGGATATCATTGTTATGACCTGATTTCAAAAAAACTATTTATCTGCTGATGTCTCCCTTTTTGAAGATATTCCCTACTTCACCCCTACACCAAGTCCTGAAACTCCTACTTGGGAGTCTGTTCCCCTACCTCCACCTCTTCCTTCTATTACCCATCACTCCGACGAGTCATTGTCTCGTGCTCCTCCCTTGTTAGTCTATCAAAGAAGACATAAAGATACATGTGAACTCTCCAAATAAGCTACTCTGATAGCTCTGAATCACTCTCAAGATCCTTTGTCCAATGTTGACCTTCTAATTACTTTACGGAAAGGTAACCGAAGTTGTACTGCTCATCCCATTAGCAATCATGAATCCTTTGCTCAGCTATCATCCTCGTTTCGCCAGTTTGCTTTCTCCTTGTCTTCTGTTTCCATTCCCAGGACATACCAAGATGCTCTGGTTCATCCTAAGTGGAAGAGTGTCATGGATGATGAGATGGATGCTCTCAGAACCAGATAGACCTGGGAACTTGTTCCACCTCCTCCTAGCTCTAAACCAGTCGCTTGTAAGTGGGTGTTCAGCTTAAAATATCTTCCTGATGGATCCATTGAATGGTACAAGGCACGCTTGGTGGCAAAAGGTTTCACACAACAATTTGGCGTAGACTACTTCGAGACTTTTTCTCCTATGGCTCGACTAAACTCTGTGAGGATTCTCATCTCTCTTGCTGTAAATCTGGGGTGGCTCATGCATCAAATGGATGTTAAGAATGCCTTTCTTTATGGGGACTTGAGTGAGACTGTCTTTATGGAGCAACCTCATAGGTATGTTGCTTAGGGGGAGAATCTAGTGTGTCACCTCAAGAAAGTAATTTGTGACCTAAAACAAAGTCCTCGGGCATGGTTTGACAAACTAAGCAAAGTTACATCTACTATTGGGCTAAAGAAATGTAAATCTGATTACTCTATTTTTATGAAAAAGACATCTGCTGGTTGTGTTATTCTTGCAGTGTATGTGGATGACATGTTACTCACTAGCAGTGATAGCAATGAAATTGAGACAATAAAAGCTCATCTAAAAAAACATTTTGTGACAAAAGATTTAGGCCGTCCGGGGTACTTTCTTTGCATTGAGTTTGCCTATAATGAGACAGGGGTGGTACTTTCGCAGAGAAAATATGCCATGGATCTCCTGAGTGAGGTAGGCATGCTTTGGATGCAGACCTGCCAATATACCTGTTGATACAGGTGCTACTCCTGAGCTTGAAGGTGACAAAGACTTCGAGGACCTTGTGAGATTTAGAAAGTTAGTTGGGAAACTTATTTATCTGACTGTCACCCGTCCTGACATCTCCTACATCGTTGGTGTTGTTAGTCTGTTCATGCATCAGCCGAAATATTATCATTGCAATGCTCTGTTAAAAATTCTACACTATATCAAGAGTTCTCCTGGTAAAGGCTTGTGGCTCAGGAAAAACGATCACTTTAAAATAGAGGGGTACTCTGATGCAGATGATGCTGGGTCCATCTGTGATAGAAGATCCACCTCAGGGTATTGCACGTATGTTGGAAGAAACTTGGTCACATAGAGGAGTAAGAAATAGAATGTGGTAGCTCTCTGAAGTGTCGAGGCTGAGTATAGGGCCATGGCTCATACCACATGTGAACTAATGTGAGTTAAAAGTTTTTTAGGAGAACTAGGGTTCTCTTCTGATAAGCCTATGACGATGCACTGTGATAACCAGTCTGCTATTCATATTGCAAATAATCCGATCTTTCACGAAAGAACAAAACATATTGAAGTCGACTATCATTTTATTCGGGATGCCGTTCTTTCCAAGAAGATTATCACGCCTCATGTCTCCTCTCAGGGCCAAATTGCTAACATTTTCACTAAAGCTCTCAACTCGACTCGATTAAATTACTACGTGACAAGCTGGGCATGATTGACATCTATGCTCCAGCTTGAGGGGGAGTGTTAAATATAATAGTTTTTATATTGTATTTATTATTGATATAGGTTAGCTTATATTGTTCCTAGGCTTAGCTTATGATGTCTCTGGCTTATATATAGACCTTTTCTATGATTAATGGAATATACTTTTTGGGGCTCAACAAAGTCCATGGTCAACTTCAACTCTTCACTTTCCTTTACCCTTTGTGTGGTAGTTCCCCCTTGGCCTAAGATTTTCAACATTGATCTTAATCTCGACTTTGATTATAACAAACATGGAACTAATGTATTTATGAAGAAATATTTTCAGATTCCATATCGGTTTGTGTGCGTCTTCCCCGATCGAAAAACACTGATGTAAGGATTCCATTATGTGTTCCTCGTGTAGGTCCGTTCAGTGAACTCATTCACTAATGAGCACCTGCACTTGTACATTAATGACTGCTCATAGGTAACTGTGAGATCGGCTATTCCCTATCGAATAAGGCATATACCAAGTGCACTAGTCTAGTAGATGATCCTGACTGGGATCTCTACCATGTTGATGAAGATTGGAGCAGCGAATATGATGACACTGAATTGCTAGAAAATCAGCAATTCCTGACACTTTATGATGATTATGATGCCCCCAAGTGGGACACCTCAGAAGAAGAAACAACCGCATCACCTAAGATTAGGCCTAGCCTAATACTTTCTCTAGATGGAGAAGATGAAGAACAAGCATATTTTGATGGTGACGTTGATGCGGATGACGATGAAGACTATGAAGAAGATTTTGAAACAAAATATCCGGAATCACCAATCCCCTAATCGCTGATCCTATGACTAGGAATATATAGAACAGGGGCATCTGGATTCCAAGTCTTACTGGCATGATCTCATCATGGTCTGAGAATCATTTGTCCAAATTCTTGGGGTTCATCATAATCTTTATAAATAAAGATGCAGCATATGATGAAAAGTTGCCTCATTAAGTTGATTACCCTTGAATAGTCCCCAAACAGAACGACATGAGATTGGCTCAAGGGCACTATTCCTTTCAGAAGTATCCCGTCTTCCTTCCAAGTGATCTTTCCCACCTCAATTCCTAAGACCTACTCCTAACTTAGTTTACACAAGTGGCTTTACACCTTCTACACCAAGGTAACCACTCACACACAAGACTATACACGTACTAGGTCTTCTTACAAACTCAAGTAAATCAATTCAAAATAAAATAAAAACACTTTAATCATAAGAAGAGAGTAAATAGGACTTATCACGATAAGGACACATCTTCTTCTTGAGCCTAGCAAGCTTGAATACCCCTTCAATGAAGAACACTTGAGGATGAGAGATCAACATATAGGTTTTGTGGATTTGATCATGGAAGAACTTAGGAGATACTTAGGATCACTCTTTGAGGCTTGGAAGCATCAATAATAGGCTAGGAATGAGTTTGGGAAGGGTATTTATAGCCCCCCAAACACCAAGGCTCATCAACGGGCATTTTTTTGCCCGTTGGCGACGCCTGGTCACTTGCCAATTGATCGTCGGCCGATCAATCGAGTGAACGCCGAACGACCGAAGGCATTCTACCCATTTTGGGCATCGTTCGATCGAGCAATCAGTCGACCGAAATGCTTTCTGCCAGTCGACCAGCAGGTCGACCGAATCTAGGCAATGTTGATTCTTTGCGTATTTTTTCTTGCGTGCTACATTTTCGGGTTCCGGCCATCAGCGTGCGTCAACTTGGAGTGCTTTTCATATGTTCTCTAGACTCGTCCAAGACGACGTTGATGCACACATCGAACTTCTAGAAATTTCTACGAAGAACCTGAATGTGTCGACCAATGTCCTTCTGATTTTTTAATTTCTCTGGTATTTACGATCGAGGACATCGAGCGCTAACCGATATGGAACCTGAACACATTTCTCAATGAAACATTAGTTCCATGTTTGTTATCATCAAATCCGAGATTAAGACCAAGGTAGAAAACCTTAGGCCAACATATGGGAGGACCGCGCGCGAGGGGTCGTGTAAGGGCTATGAGGTCAGAAGTAGTGAGATGATTGCCAGTGAGCTAGGCTGGTGAAAAGGGTCCTTGTCGCATAAGGGTTATGTGGCAGGAAGTAGCAAGTCTGGGGTCGAGGACCGCATGAGGGGTCGTGGGGCTCTGAGGCCGAAAGTAATGGCTTTGGGGATCGAGGACCGCACTCGGGGGTTCAAGCCGAGCTCGCCGAGGAGCGTAAGGCAGGACCGTGCGTAGGGGGTCGCATAAGTTTTGTGTTGTGGGATATTTGCTAGAATATCGAGATGGCCGTAGAGTTCCTGAGTACACAATGAAAATGCAGGAAATGCAATTTTATTGAATACTAAAAAGAAATTGTGTGTACGGAAAAGTGCTATGTCTGAGCTTTATTTGTGCATGCTAGGGCAATTTGTGCATGACTTGAGTCATCATTTAAGTGTCGGGTCAGGTTCATTTTCACGTGTCTTGATCAAGGTCGTGCTCGAGGATTCCTATTGGCTATTCGCTTAGGGTTATGGAAGGTGCTTTGTTTGGCAGGCTATTGGATTCTTTCTTTGGCTCGGCCATCCTTTGCTTGAGGCATTCGTTGTAGCATCGACGATCCTCCTTTTGATCAGCGTGGAGCACGCCCACTTCCATCTCTGAAATAGGAAATTTTATTGCTAGATGGGGAGTCGAAACAATAGCTCCCAGATTGTTTAAGGAAGGTCGCCTCAGAATCATATGGTATGTGCTGGGGATGTTGATGACCAGATATTGCACATCAATCATTTTTGCCTTTGACCGGGAGTTGAATGTTGTTCTTAGCCATATGACACCTCGGACGTCAACTGTTTCTCCCGAGAAGCCTAGCAAGTCTCCTTTCAGGGGGTGAGTGAGGCTTTGGTTAGTTGCATTTTCTCCTTAGTCGACTACAACCTTCTTGACGATAAATTTTCCTGCGATCACAAAAATCACAATTGGGTCATTTAGGTTTGGATCAATTCCTTGAAAATTGGATTCATAAAATGATATTACTAGGGTTTTAGAGACGGGTTGGCATGGGCGAGTAGCATTGTCAATCGCCATGATTGCCCAAAGAGATCTCTTTCTGATCGAGCTTGATTCACTGTCTCCCATGAATTTGCTAGTGATTTAGTCAATAACTCCTTGGAGTTCGTTTTCGGAGCGATCAACTCGATTGCTCTCCCTTTGGCCCGAGTGAGGGTTCGGAGGCGTCCGACTTCGGCTCCATCATCGATGGTCTCGACTTCTGCTCCGACCTCTTTCTCTTCAGCGATGAACATATCTGTCGAGGTGTCCTGTACGGACCAAGTCCTCAAGTTGATCGCCAAGTACTACATAGTCCTTGGTGGTGTGCCCATAGGTGTCATGAAATGCACATTTCTTACTCATGTTAGCATTAGGTGGAAGATTATGCTTTCCAGCCTTGGTAGGGTACTTGAGAAGTTTCAAGTTGTAGATTTCACGAAGGATGGTCTTCTTCCTAGTATTGAAAGGAGGGTACCTTTCATATCGGGTGTTTGGCTGAGGTGGAGACCTCGACCCTCTGCCATTACTCTGTTCGCAGCGATTGCAGTCTTCAATCTTTTCTGTTCGCCCTTCTGGATTTTCTATCTTCAGCGGCGTCTTTGATGTTCTGCCTGTTGGCCTTTTTAGCCTCATAGAGCTCTTCCATCTCTATGAAGATGGCGGCCTTGTCTTGGAACTTGGCCAAATCCCTAGGCTTTATTAGGATGATCTGGTCGGTGAAGTGTTTGGACTTCAGCCCGTATTTGATGGAGTAGAGCTCGACTTGGGAGTCGAGATTCAGGATTTCGACCATTGTAGCCTAAAACCTGTGTATGTATTCCCCAAAGGGCTCATACTGCCCTTGCCTAATGTAGTGGAGAGCGTCCTCTATTTTGTAGTAGACTCGAGATGAGGAAAATCGATTAAGGAATGTGAAGGAAAGAGATCCGTGAAAGAATGTATAGACTTCGGTGGGAGGGAGGCGAACCACTATAAAGCGGTCGTCTCCAGGAAAGTTGGATAAACTCTCTAGAGAGCAGGGTCGATCGCTCTGTTGTAGAGCATCATGATCCTGAACATTGTTAGGTGTATTGTAGGGTCTCCCATGTCGTCGTAGGGTGTTAGAGTAGTCGGCAACTTGCACTTGGGTGAAAGGCTTGTTACCATGATGTGCTCGACGAAGAGTCCCACGTCGATAGGGAGGGCAGTCGCAACCCCCATGCCTTTGGAATCTTTCTGTCTTTTGAGACGGGGTGTGCTGTAGATCTCATCTCTGAGGACGAAAATCAGTCTCCACCTTTCCGAGTAGTTGCTTTCTTCAGGTTCTGAGCGACGACGCTCATGATCGGTCGGGAGTTTTTTTCGGGATCGCATCAACATCTCGATCTGTGCTGCTAATCACTGGTTCTCTACCTCCATGTTATTTATGTGATGCTTGGATGCTTCTAGGGGAGTTAGGTCGGTGCCGGAGCATCGCTCATCATTGTTTCAGCGTCACTAGGCTACGAATGATCATCGCCGTCGGGTCATTGCCATTGGCGTGCAGTGGCGGTCACTTGACTCCGGGTTCCAACCATTATGGGGGAGGTATGTTTTACTCAGCTCCAAAGTGGACGTCAAATGTTCCTGCCTGAGTATAGAAGTAGTTCAGTTCGGCTCGGTGTCTTTCTTGGTCAATTGCAACTCTGTTGGTAGGGGGACCTACAGAAGATACTTAGATGCTCAAGTTAGTAGGACTCCAAGGTAGAGGTAATGGAATGGAACTTAGATTACCTGAGGCGTGCCGTGTTTGTATTTGTTGCAGGTGGAGGTGATGACGCCACCCGACAATCTCGCAGAGATATTGCTCAGGATGGATCGAGGCTGATCCTGGAGATAACGGGCCTGTAATGGCATATCCCTTGCGATAAGGGAGGACATGAATGTCCTTCTATGGCCGGGTGGAGCCCCTGGGCGGAGCCGTTTGGTCTAGCTCTAATTGGGTTTAAGTGTGGGGTGCTGTTGGGTCTAATCTGACCGGGCCCAATAGTACTAGTCCAGTCTAGTCTTAATCTCAGTTTTGATGATAACAAACATGAAACTAATACTTTCATAGGTTGGTTGGGCCTCACAAAAGCTATCTTTTAGTTAGGGTCACAAGCGACCCTCACTAAAAATAAGAATTAGTGATGGTCAGTTGTGGCTAACAAAACCTACCTTTTAGTGAGGGTTGGGACTTGACCATCACCTAAACTTTTAGTGACGAAATTTTTCCCGACGACGTTTGAGGGTCGGGTGACCCTCACTAAAATCCTTTAGTGAGGATCATATGAGGTTTTAGTGAGGGTCACGACACTAAGACCACATTTCTTATAGTGAGTAGGGAAGGGTCCCGAACCACTATAAATCTTTGTGTTAGCGTTGGTATTTGATTGTGTGCATACTTGCTCTTAATTGTTTCTTTTTATCGCTTCCTCACATACTTATCTATTTGAATTATGAATTGCCTAAGTAATTCAAGAAACGATTAAAACCAGACTTGGCTTAAGATTAGTATAACACACTATTCACCCCTCCTCCCTCTAGTGTGGCCATTCGCCCAACAATTGGTATTAGAGCAGATTCGTAGCTTGATATTTCACCATCTCGACTACATTGAACTCCGATTCAAGAATGACACTTGAGTCGGTAGTTTATGCCTAGGTTCGACGAGTCTAACTTTGGTATTTGGAAAGGTAAAATATACACATTCCTAAAGACTCAAGGTTTAGATGTTTTTAACATGACAAAAACTCAATATGTTGAACCTATGATTGATATGTATGCATGGACTCAAAATGACATTGATTTATTTAATTTGAATGCTAAGGTCACGAATTGTATATTTTGCTTATTACAAAATGATATTTTTGAAAAAATCATACATTGCACATCGGCCTTCGATGTTTGGGCTTGTTTAAATATGTTATATGATTTTGCAAAATCCAAGGAGATTACTACTCTTAATGAAGGTGATGATGATAATGCTCATCCACCAATTACTAACATGGTTTTTGATGCCCAAATTAATAGTAGCCAAAGGATCACAAGCACAAATCAAAATTTGAGAAAGAAGAAGAATGCATCCAAGTCTACTTCCGAATCAAGTGGAGAATCTTCCTATCATGATGAAGAAGCTACTTCCAAATTTTGCCTCGTGGGTCTTCATGATGAGGTGAAATCTTCGACTCCTTCAAATTCACTTAACATGTCTTAAGAATAACTTGTAGAGGAATGCCAAAAGATGCGTGCCATGATTTTAAAAAATAATAAGAAAATCAAGAAAATTAAAAAGGATAACTTTAGACTTACTAGTCATTTGCATGTATAAGAGTTAGAAAATGGCAATTTAAAGGCAAATTTGAATTCCTCAAGTGTTGATTGCCATGATAGTATCATTGTTTTGAGAACTAGGTATTTGCAATTGATAAATAAAAATGCTAACTTGAAAAATAGATTAAAGTGTGGAAATAATGATTTGAAAAATATTTCAAAGACTGAGATTGAAAATTTCAAAAATTAAAAATGAAAGTTCCAAGTTGAAATCTCAAGTGCATGCTTTGTATCGATCTATTCATACTTTGAAAAATGAGATTGTGATTTTAAGAAAGTTAGTGAAATGAAAATTATTCCTTTCATTTAGGAATGAGCATGCTCATCACGACAAGCATCTTAATATTAAAACTCATGTCCATAAGAAAAATAAAAATAAAAATTTTCATGGACATTGCTTTTGTTGTGGTATCTATGACCATTTAATCTATGATTGTGCATTTAAGAAAAATCCAAGTGTTGCTAGGACACTTTGGATTCCTAGGCCTACTAATCCTCTAAGGACCCAAAGCCATTTGGATACCAAAAGTTTCATGGTCACTTGTAGGGGGTGCTACCAGAGAAGGGTGAAAGATTGATGAAGTGCTAAAGTTCACCAAAGTCTTCATTGATTAATATTTACATGGTTGGAACTTCAAGTTATCATCATAACGCCTTAGGTGTGAAAATGGCATCTAAAAAATTTCGTATCATCTCCTTTACTCTATTTGTCATTTTTAAATTGGAGTTATGATACTTGATTGAGTTAACTTATTTTTGTCTGCTCGTGATATGATTTTAAAAATGGACTTTGATTTTTTTGATTTATCCATCTCTTCGGAGACCTTAGTGGCCTATAAAGGGCTTAAGTGACTTTGCAGTTCTAAACCTTAGGCTAATTGTGGCCTTTCGGTTATCAACCAATAGAAAGGGTTGGAGATCTATTTCTCAAAATTTCATATTTAGAGATCTCTTTGATTCATTTTGGTATAATGTATGATTTATTTCAAAAAGAATCTTTGCTATTAGTGAAGTTGGATTTGAAAAATGTTGTTTGATTTCTCAAAAAATGAAACGTCTCAAAAAATGAGGTATGAGTTTCATTTTAGCAAAATCCTTGTATAACATCTCAATATTCTTGACAAAATGATTTCTCTATGCTCATGATTGATTATGCATGATAAATGTTTAGAATTTCATGTGTAGAAATTTTTTTGATACTTAGGCAATTTCATGATATCTTGATTGAATGAAATTTGCACTGGGTTGAAATTCATCTTGTAAGTCGAATGGCCTGCACTAGAGGGGGGGTTGAATAGTGTATTCGCTAAAAGTTAACCTTAATCCGGTTTTAATCGGATGCTTAATTACTTAGGTTAATTCTCAATTTTATCTCGATGAATGCGGAAGCAAAGTAAATATGTCAATTGAACACAAACACAAGTAATAGCAATATGCGCGAAAACAAGTAAGTAAAGAAATTAAGAGACAATCACAATAGGCAATGCAAACACGATCGATTTATAGTGGTTCGGCCCCAATACCTACTCCACTATCTGAAGCGCCCCCGCTTAGGATTTCCAAACCTAATTTTACTAGATTATAATTGTTTCCTTACAATGAGGACCTTTTACCCGAAGAGTCTTCACTCTCACACCGAAGACACTTCAACACCCAGAAGTCTCCGCCTTCAGACTGAGAGCACTCGATCTTCCACCTCAAACATAAATGACAACAATCACTAATCCTAGTTAACTAAGCTACACCGGTGGACTTATGCCTCAAACACCAAGGCTACCACCACACACTTGGCCTAACACACTAGGTCAATCACAAACTCAAATACAAGATAATAAATAACAAAAATACACAAGTAGTGGAGAAAATAAACAAAATAACTTATACTTAGCTCCAACACAAGATCCCTGGTCCTCTTGATGCCTTTTGATGATGAATCAATGGAGAATGAATGCTCAATCAAGGTTTCTCTATGAAACTAGGGTTTGCTCAAGAATGGCTCAAGAAAAGCTTGCAAATAATGTTAAAATGGCTCAATGGATCATTAGGTAGGTAAGGAAGGCTATATTGGGAGTATTTAAAAAGATCTCAAGGGTAGGGGCTCAAAAGGAGCCGTTCAACAGATCCAAATAGATCCGTTGGACAATTCTGTCGACCGAGGGTCAGTCGAATAGGTTTTGGAATTTTTCCAGAACCTCTTGGGTCAATCCTCAGGCAACCGTTATTCGATCGAGGATCGGTTGAGATTCGACCGATAACTGCACTAGTTTTGGGTAGTTTACTGATTTTCCTGGTTTGTTGATTCTTCACTAGTGTCATTTACAGTTATTAACTTTAAAACATAAATGTTAAATAAGGATTACCCCCCATTTGGATTCAATAAAAATGTCTAAGAAAACAAAATCCTTAAGAATCAAAATCTAACTTTTGGGTTCTAGTATAAATTTGCAAAAACCGAAAATTTTATAATCTCCCAGGTCAAATATGGATAGGTTAGTTTCTAAAAATTCCTTTAAAATATGTCTTTAACTTGTTTCTACCCAAGGAACAATTACCTTGACTTTCAGTGCCAAGAAAATAGAATAAGTCATATGGCCCTCCAAGAAGCTCCCTAGGCTTAGAGAATTTTTGGGTCATTTTTTGATTTTCCTATTTTTCATGTTTTGGGATTCGGGTATTATGCATCAAATCATGGATATACATAAATCTAGACACTCTAGACCTAGACTCATACTTCCCGATAAAATTCAAGCGTCGACGAGCGTCCTTGCCGATTTCTCTAATTTTTCCGATCGGGGACGTTGCGTGCAAACCGATATGGAATCTAAAAATGTTTGTCCATAAAATCATTAGTTCCATGTTTGTTTTCATCAAAACCGAGATTAATACCAAGGTTGAAAACTTTAGGCCAACAATCTCTCCCTTTTTGATGATGACAAACATCCTTAAAAAAATATTATAAATAAAGCAAAAAGGATATCAAGTATGAGATTTCTCCCCCTATCATCATGCATATCTACATAATAGAACTCCCCCTATCTAAATGCATGATTTTTCTATATTTTTTTCCCATTTACTTATATTTTTCTCCCCCTTTTGAGATCAATCAAAAATGGCAAAAAAAGTCAACCAACATAAGGGATGAATAAATTAATCCATTTAGAGACACATCAATACATGATATCAAAGAATTCTAAGTCTAGTATTCATGTATCAAGTTCAAGTAATGACATTTTCATGTATCAGTCAAGATATCAAAAATCATTTTAGAAATGATTTTGTAGGTTGAATGTTCACACTGGAATGGGGGTGAATAGTGTATACCACTAATTTTATGCTAAGTTGTGTATTCCAATTATGAGTATATGCTTTAGCTAGAATGAAATCAACACTAAATGAAGCAATGCTAAGACACCAAGATTTATAGTAGTTCGGCAACACCGTCAACTCCACTACCTAAGCACCGTGCTTAGGATTTAACACACAAATCCACTAAATTAAGAGTTTCTTGCACTTGAGGACTTTTCACCGGAAAGTCTCTTCACTCTTGTCCGAAGGCATTTCCACACTCAGAAATCTCCGCCTTCACACCGAGTGAACTCTCCCACCTCAAATCCTAAAGAACACTCCTAACCTAGCTCACACAAGTGGTTTTAAGTCTCTACACCAAGACTACCACTCAAACTACACACCTAGATCACTAGGTTTACACAAATACAAGTAACAAGTAAATCAGGAATAAAATACAACCAATGAGAGAAAAATATACACTACATGAAAACATGGTATTACCAACGCACCAAATCCGTCGGTAATATTGTTATTGACGGAGTATATGTCGGTAAAAGGCTCCTCGATAATACCGACGGATTTTAATTAATCTGTCGGTATTACCAACAGATATTTTATTTTGTTGGTAATACCAACGGAGACATATATCTGTTGGTATTATCGACAGATATAATATCCGTTGGTATTATCGAAGGATAAATATATGTCGGCATTACCAACGAAAACATATCTGTTGGTAATACCGACGGATAAATCTGTTGGTAATACCGACGGATAAATCTGTTGGTAATACCGACGGATATATATCTGTTGGTAATACTACAATATCCGCTTGCGTTGGTATTACCAACAAATAATTTTTGTTGGTAAATCTGTTGGAATTACCAACAAAATCTATCAATTGCTCATTATTGTGTACCTGATTAATCCTCAAATAATGAAATCACATATAAGATAATTTGATAATTCACACAAAATCTGAAAAATAATTTTTGAATCACACATCATTAAAATCCACACACATAAGAAACAATTGTATACCAGTAATTTCGAAATACACTGTGTTATTCAAATATTTACATTGTTTCAAAGTTTCAAAGTTTCAAAAATACATAAGATAAGTTTTTCCAAAAAGCTGATCCTTGCACTTCATCCTTTTACCTGCATGTAAAAACAAAAAAAACAATGAGGCAATGAAATGAGGAATACCAAGTTTGTAACTCAATGCAAAATAATAAACTGACACTCTGAAGATGTAAATAAAGTTTGTAACTCAATGAAATGAGGAATACCCAACAATGCAGCATGCTAAATTGTATCAATAGCATGCTGAGAATTCACGCATGTTGAGAATTGACTCAGCATGCTAAATTCACAACTGAGAATTGGAATTCACTTAGCATGCTGAGAATTGAATTCAGCATGCTGAGATTCTGAGAATGAATTCTTAGCATGTTCATTCTCAGCAAGTTTAATTTACCAAGTTTAATGTGCATAAAAGCAACAAGTTCATGTGGAGTGATATGAAGAAACAGATAGAGCTACACAAGCGAACTATTAACTCAAGTTTAATTTACCAAGTTTGTTGTGCATAAAAGCAACAAGTTCAAGTTTAATTTTAATACAGCATGCTGAATTGTAACAATAGCATGATGAGAATTAATAATAGCATGCTGAGTATTCCATGCTCTCAGCATGCTGAGAATTCAATCAGCATGCTGAGAATTCACTCAGCTTGCTGAGAGAGCATGTTGAATTCTTAGCATGTTGAGAATTCATGAGCATGCTGAGAATTCACTCAGCATGCTGAGAATTCCATGCTCTATGATTACTAATCCTAGAATTGTAAGTGAGCGGGGCATACTGATTACTAAACCAAGTTTGCTCTAGGTCCTGACAGTAGCTCACTTCTTTCTTTATGTTAGACTCTCTTAGATTGGAACTTCACATATGTAATTACTTGTTCCTCATGCAGGCTTGGTAAAGATGGTAAGGGTCAGTGTTTTGAATGATGCTCTCAAGAGCATGTATAATGCCGAGAAGCGTGGCAAGCGGTAGGTTATGATTAGACCATCCTCTAAAGTTATAATCAAGTTCCTCATTGTGAGGCAAAAGCATGGTTAGTTGTTTAATTAAAATTATGTTGTATGTTGTGTTGGTCAACTCCATCTAGTATGGAATTAATCTTAGTTGTTGTTATGTGTTGTGTGTTGTGTTGCAATGCATAGATTTTGAGGATTTTACATATATATTTGCCCAGGTTATATTGGTGAGTTTGAATACGTAGATGACCACCGATCTGGTAAGATCATTGTTGAGTTGAATGGCAGACTGAACAAATGTGGCATGATTAGCCCTTGCTTCGATGTTGGTGTAAAAGAGATCATTGTTGAGTTGAATGGCAGACTGAACAAATGAATTCACTCAACATGCTGAGAATTGCTTTAGATTCTCAGTACGCTGAGATTCTGAGTTGAGAATTCATTCTCAGCAAGTGCAAGTTTAATTTACCAATTTTAATGTGCATAAGAGCAACAAGTTCACGTGGAGTGATATGAAGAAACAGATAGAGCTACACAAGCGAACTATTAACTCACTACCATTCAAGATAATTTAATAGTTCATGCATTAACAAGAAAATTTTAATGCTATGATAAGTATAGATTCCCCAAAATGGTGTAACCTGAACAGAGCCAATTTTAATGTAGCATGCTGAGAATTCACTCAGCATACTGAATTCTCAGCATAATTCTCAGCATGTTGAGAATTCACTCAGCATGCTGAGTATTCCATGCTCTCAACATGCTGAGAATTCACTCAGCATGCTAAATTCACAGCATGCTGAGAATTGAATTAAAATGGAATAGTTTAATTTACTGACCTATTTCTTTACCCAACTGATGGAGGTGGAGGTGGAGGTGGTGGAGGTGGTGCGGTGGAACTCGATGGAGAATTTGTTGATTCCGAAGGATTGATAGAAATACCAAGCTGTGTCAATAGCAAGCGCACTTGAGCCTCCACTTGTGATTGCATCGATGTCTCCAAGTGGGTAATGTGCTCTCGCATGGATGCCACCTCCATCTGCATATTGTTCCACTCATCATGTGTCCGACGATGCCCATAACTTGAGGATGTACTTCCTTCAGAGCTTGAACTCCCAATAACAGATTTAACACCCACTCCACATCCAAAACTATAAACCCGATTATGAGATGGGGGTCCAGAGGCATTAATCCATTCTTTGGGATCAATATTCGGGTGTAATGATGCATCTGTGCCATACTTCTCTATGATTGATGTCTCATAAGTCTCCTATACAATTTTTTAAAAAATAGTTAATTATTAAATTTCAAAAATTAGTTAATTAATAGTTAAATCGAGTACATACCGCAACTTTTTGTGATTTGTCGTCGACATAGTCACCCTCACCACTATTTCGCTTATGGGTGTGTTTAAACAACTCAAGATGTGTAGGTGGTCGATTCAACTTTTCTTCCTACAAAAAAGATAAATAATATTTAGTTAACAATATTAACATAAATTTGGTATGACAACAATATTATCAATATCAGACCAGTTTTTTTCGATGAGCAACAAATGAAATAGATCCACCTGTATGAATTATAATGTCACCATCTACCTCCTTCTTGCAATTGAGACGGCCGACTTCTGATTTTCATCTCCACTTATCTGTATCCCAATGCTCAATAATAAGTTGATTCCAAAAATCTGGAGGTATCCACGGAGGGCCAAAACTGCTAGTCCGGGGGATATCATCGGTGTTAGTCTTTCTTTTTGCAGAATTTCTAGCATCACACATATTATGAGAGAAGCATCGACGAGCTGTCTCGTCCCATATTTCTCAACCTCATCGGTCTGAGAAGGATCCCAACGATAAATTGCCTAAAAAAATCCAAATACACAATAGTGGAGATAAAAATTTCAATTTTAGGGGTTTATATATCCGCAACATATAATTATCATAATCAATATTTTAAAATAAAATACCTTAAATTTGTCCCAGAGTAACTCCTTCAGATGTGATGGCACTTCAGATCAATATGACCATACACCCGTGAAATTTCCCTTAATAATTGATGAAATATCTCGAACCACTTTTGTCTCGGGGAAGCTACAAAAATAATAAAACTAGATCACAAATGAACTTTATGGTCATGCAAACAATTAAAGTCTGTAATGAACTTTTTGAGGGGGAGAAAACCACACACATATGTCATGCAAACAATTAATACTTGGTTTTTGGTCAATGGTGCTAAGTCTGTAATTAACACTACTAAAATAAACTTTGCTGAAAAATGAGGAAAGAAAAGAACAGTGGACTAGTCAATGGTGCTAAGTAAATACTATTTGACTTGCAATTAATTCCAAAAACTCAATAATAGTTTTGATAAAGTAAATAACAGTGGACTAGTCCAATATGCTTTTATATATCCTAACTGCATGAACTCAGTATAGTCAACTTAAAAACTTCATTTTTAAAAGTAATGAGATGAAGTTTATCAAATATAGCAAGTTGAACTTGAATCAGCAAATATTGAAGACTTATAGAAGATATGAGCTTGGCAAATGGAAGAGAGACCAAAAGAAAGAAGGCTGTCAAAGGAAGTTGAGGGAACTGAGAAAAAGAGCCATTGAACACTTGATTGGTTCTATACAAATGCTTGTTGTCACTACTTTTTCTTTTGTTTCATTAACTACACCTATAATGAGAATTAGAGGCAATATTCTCTATTTGAAGTATAAGTGGCAATGTAAGTAAATAGCAGGGACAAAGTGGTCATTCTGCTTCATAACTGAATAGCACACTGTATTAATGCTTTTGATATTGAAATGAAAAAAAAAGTTTATAGCCTTGTTTTTAGTCAATACAATTGAGAATTTTAATTCTTGTCTTCCCCTCTCCCTCTCCCACTTTGTCCTTGTTATTTACTTACATTGTCATTTATTCTTCAAATAAAAAATATTGCCTCTGTTCAATGGCTCTTCTTCTCACTTCCTCAGTCTTTCTTTCATTTGTCATGCTCATATCTTTTATAAGTCTCCAATCTCTGCCGTTCCAAGTTCTGTCGGCTCCTCACAGGTAGCATTATCATTGTAGACAAGGAACCATCATCTTCAGATGTATGATGAAGAGGGAGAGGTGGAAAAGGTCAGATACATGTTATGCCTTTTAAGACCCCCACTATGGAAAATTTTAATAACAAGATAAATCTCAGAGAAAACCAACTTGGCTCTTTCTCAATCTGGCCAAGAATGATTGATCACAAATGAGGTAAAAGGAAAAAAGGAAAAAAAAGAAAACAAAAGGCAAGAAGAGCCACAAATATGAATACCTTCAACAAAAGCAAAAATAAAAGAAAAGGTTTCTCTTAGTCTACTCTCTGCACTGCTTTTGTTCTTTTCCTCCTTTCTTGCTCTAGAGATGTAGGTTGGTGTGGAGTTTTTGTTAATGTGCGTGGGCTGCAACATGAAGAGATAAATGCCATGTTCCTCTTTCCTCTATTATTTTTACCCTCAACTCTTTTTTCTCCTTCAAGTCTCCTTTGCTCTGTGGGCATGAAAGGGACTTGAGTCGACTTGAGTATTTGTAAGCACAAAGGGTTTGCTAGTGTGTACAATTAAGTGCTTTGAATCAGTATGAGCAGAGCTCTTGTTTCATTGGCTAAAACACATAATATTCTTGAATCATTGGAATCAGTTTCTGCTTGAACTAGACAAGACTTCTACTCTTGTTTCATTGGTTGAAACACATAATTTCTTGAACCATTAGAATCAATTTCATCTGCAAGCATCATTAAATTTCCTTCATAACTTTCATGGGAGTACACAGGCCTCTCCCCAAAATATGCCAAGAAGGGAGCTTGTTTAAGTAGGAGTACTACTAGGAAGAAGTTCCCTCTTGTTAATTATACCAGCTAGCTGATGAAGCAATTAAAAGCACATGATAAAATAATTGGAGGAAACAAAAAGAGAGACAAGGCTGAAGTAACTAAGTAACTAATTAATATTAATGCTGAAGTAATAATTGGATGAACTCAAACTGCTAATAAAAATGACAAGTAGTTATTCATATTCATTCATGCTTATAGAACAACAATATTAATGCTGAAGTAACTAAGTAATATTAATGCTGAAGTAAGACACAACCTTCAGTTATATTGCACCATACAACAACAATAATGGTAAAGTTTAGAAGAGTACTCAAGTCTTATTATATTAATCACGATAACAGGAACCATTCCTAAGACCAACTTGGTGTATAACAATGGCATGCTTGAGTTACTAATAATTGAAAAAAAACACTCCAATGTCTTAAAAAAGTCCAATAAATTATTGACTCAAGTACCAAGTCCTGAAGACCCTTGAAGACTATGTTTTACCCCTAACTAACAAACATCAAAAAGCTCAAGCGGTGCATTATGTCATATCTCCCTCCAACAGATTGTCACATTTTTTGAGCCTTACACCAAATCAAACAAGATAAAGTAATATAATGTTGAACTAAGAATGAGACTAAATTGGCCACAATCTTACATTTCTTGATTTCCTACATGCAAAGGATGGCCACTTATGATAAAGCAACATATGCAATCAACTTTGAAACATATTACAGAATAAGCTAGTTACCCAAATAGTAACTAAAAGAATATAATGCAAAATATAATTATCTACCTTTTCTTATCAATAAATGATTGTGTAGAGATCGGAAAAGGTATTTCAATCAAAGGAGGACGCCCTCGACCTCGACCTCGTCCTCACCCTCGTGATACCATTATTTACTAAAAGTGCATTAAGAATAGTTAATAATTCAAGACACATGAATTTTTTTAAAAAATCAATTACAAACAAATGAGAGTTTGTCATCATGTTCACAATGATTTTATAAGTGATCATCAAAAGTAAACTTATACAAAAAAAGTTTCAATCATCATTCTCCTCATTTGACAAATACTCGTCAACTTCATCATCTTCACTATCTTCCATGTCTATAGTGTCCGCTTCTTCTTCATCCTCCTCAATGGCTTGTCTTCGAGTTCTTAAGAAAAATTGTTCATGTTGATCTACTTCATCAACTACACCATCGTTATCAACTAATACATTTAACAAATCCAACTCAGTTGTAGGCATAATAGGTTGTATTGTTTCAACCTCATCCTCTTGAAAAAAATCATCGGTCTGTGGAGGGATATTATCGTCTGTTTCTTCAACCTCTAATACATCAAATATATTTCTTGCTTTAATTTTACATACAGACCACCAATCACTCCTTTCTTTTTTCTTTGATGGATAACTAGTGTAATAAACTTATTGAGCTTGCTCTGCCAACACAAAAAGAGCATCATGACAAAGTCTCAACTTGTGATTGATTTCAACAAGTCCATGGCGAGGATGTACTCTAACTCCATTTTCAGTATCAAACCACACACATTTAAATAACACCACATTATTTCCACCAAAGTATTCTACCTCCACAATATCAATCAAAATGCCATAGTAATCAGCTTCAAAGTCATTGTAGCAACTACCCTTGATACAAACACCACTGTTAATTATTTTTTTTCCATGTGAAAATTCCATGGTGTGAAACTTATATCCATTCACAAAATAACCCTTCATGGAACGAACCAATCTTTGTGGTCCTTGTGCAATGGCAAGTATTCGATTATCAATCGTGTGAATGTTATGATTAACCTATATAAAAAAAATGAAATAATCGGGATTATTCACATTGACATTGACACAAGAATGATTGTTCAACTTACATAATCTCTCAACCATTTTGGAAATTCTCTGTCTTGTAACTTCTCTAGCTCTGCGTCAGTTAAGTATGGTTCTCTTTGCCTAACGATATCATTAAACTTACTAAAAAAATAAGGTTTACATTAACATAATTTGAATATATGAAATAATTAACGAAAAGTGGATGTTAATACTACTACGTACTTAATGAAAGGAGAGATTTCTTGACAATTCATAAGTACGAAAAGCTCCATTGCTTTATACTCAACTTCGTTGACAACCATCCTATTACGCCCAACGGCCCCACAAGGTCGACCAGGGTAGGTAAAGATAGATAGGCGTCTCATGGTAGTTGGAACTCCACCATCATCATTTCGAGGTACTTGATTCAATCTTGTGTTTACCTTTGGTTCAAAGTAGAAAGAACAAAAAGTAGAAATTTCTTGTATGATATATGCTTCACAAATTGATCCTTCAACATATGCTCGATTCTTCACTTTTTTCTTCAATTGAAGCATATACTTGAAATATTCTTATAAATTAAGACATTTAAAAAAATTAGAAATTTGAATGAAGAATCAAAAGGCATATGTGTTACCGTTCGAATCTATACATCTATCTATATTGTACAGGACCGCCAACTTTAGCCTCATAAGGTAAATGAACAGGGAGATGCTCCATAGAGTCGAAAAACTTGGTGGAAATATTTTCTCAAGCTTGCATAGTATCTCAACAATGTTTAACTCAAGTCTTTTGACCTCCTCAATTCGCAACACACTTGAACACAAGTCCCGAAAGAATAAACTCAGCTCAGTTAATGTATCCCATACTGGATCAGATAACAAATCACGAAATGCAATTGGAATAAGCCTTTGCATGAAAATATGACAATCTTGACTTTTCATTCCATAAAATTTGCCATCATCTATATTTACGCATCGGCATATGTTTGAAGCTTAACCATCAGGAAATTTCAATTCTTTGACCCAATGACATACTGCTTTGATTTGTTCTTTGTTTAACACAAATGAGGCTCTTGGCTTCAACAATTTCCCTAATTCTAATTCGGGGCGCTTGCAATACTTAGACAAATCAGCTCTAGCCTTGACATTGTCTTTTGTTTTCCTCTTGATGTCCATTATCGTATTGAATATATTTTCAAACACATTTCGTTCAATATGCATCACATCTAAGTTGTGTCGAATTAAATTTGTATGCCAATACGGTAAAGTCCAAAAGATACTTTTTTTAACCCAATTTTGTTGTTGCCTAAATCCTGAAATTCTAGCAACACATTAATTTTCAAATTGAATACCAGGCAATTTATTAACACGTGCCTTCATTTCATCGCCCGATAATCGTGGAGGTGGAATATCTCTTTCAATTCGGCCCTTCATAAATTTGTCTCTTTGCCTTCGATATGGATGATCAAGAGGGAGAAACTGACGATGGCAATCGAAAAATGATGTCTTTCTCCCATTTTCGAGAATAAAAGATTTGTTATGCTCTAAATAATATGGACAAGCTAACCTCCCGTGTGTGCTCCATCCTGATAACATAGCATATGTAGGGAAGTCGTTGATAGTCCACATAAGTGCTGCTCTTGTTTGAAAATTTTGTTTTCTAAACACATCATATGTCATAATCCCATCAGACCATAACATGTTCAGTTCATCAATCAATGGCCTCAAAAATACGTCAAAAACTTTACGTGGGCTCTTTGGTCTAGGAATTATCAAACTTAAGAATATAAACTGATCCTTCAAACACATAGATGGCGGCAAATTGTATACAGTAATCAGCACAGGCCAAACTGAATATGGAATAGAAAAATGCCCAAATGGGTTAAAGCCATCGGTGCACAATCCTAATCTGACATTCCTTGGATTAGAAGCAAATGAAGGATGGTGAACATCAAACTGTTTCCATGCTTCACTATCTGCAGGATGTGCAACAACATTTGAACTACGATTCTTTGCATGCCAAATCATATACTCAATAGTTTTTTCATACATAAAAAGCCTTTGAAGTCTTGGTGCTATCGGAAGATATTGTAAGACCTTATACGGTATTTTTTTTCTCCTACCATTATTTAATTGTGTTGGCTTATATTTAGGATGTCGACACACTGAGCACTGCATTAAATTTGTTGTTTCTTTATAAAACAACATGCAATTATTCTGACATGCATCTATCTTTTCGTATCCAAGTCCTAGTTTCTTCGTTTATAAAAAAATTCTTCCAACTTTGCATCTTCTGGTAACATATCTTTGATTATTGACATCAGTTGGTCATAGCAAGCTTCGCTCATGTTAAACTCAGATTTGCAATTGAGTAACTATGACATGGCTGATAACCTACTTTGACTCTTACAACCACTCCATAATGGCTCATCTGCGTACTTCAATAATTCAAAAAATTTGGCAGCTTCTTCATTTGGTCTTTCTTCTACATTTGACAAGTCAATACCAATTGCATCCACCTCCATACTTCTATAGGGATTTTGAGTGGTGCTTTCTGATTGAGGAATGGTTGAGGATTCACCAACTTCTTCACTTGTCAACTCCCCATGTGCAATCCAATGTGTGTAGCGAGGCATAAATCTCTTCGAATATAAGTGATATGCCACATCATCTCGATAATGATAATGATGATTAATACATTGTCGACATGGGCACCTAATTTTGTCACCAAAAATATATTGAGTTTTGGAGTATGCAAAATTAAGAAATCCCTCGACTCCTTGAATAAATTCATCAGTCAAAACTCCTCTAATTATTCGACATTTCATCCAACTACGATACGTAGACATTTTGATTAACTTTTTCAACCTAGAAACAATATTAAGCACATTAATTAGAACACGATTTAAAAAAAATAGCTATCATGTTATTTAGATTAGAGTCTCCTCTAAGCTAAGCAATAGTCCTATCATTCACATTGTGGACTGTGATATGTACTTTGTTAGAAAAAGGAAGAAAGAAAACCTAAGAAGTAATGTGATGGTGCTCCATCAATTGGGCATCATATTTTGGAATTTTGGCTATGGTGGTCCCACTATATGTTCAAGATTTCTTTTGCTTTGAGCAATTACCTCGATTGATCTTTTTCTTAATAAATCCTATAATTCCTAAGAATTTTTCTACTCACTAGAATTTTGAAATTTCTTTCTGGAATTTTGAAATTTCTCTACTCATTGGGTATAGTTCTAATAAGTCTAATTTGTTTCTCCATAAATCCTATAGTTCCTAGGAATTAACTAATCAATCAATCAATTATTTAAAAAGTTACCTCAATGAACATGTAGCAATATTTCAACAAAATAATTATCAAATGCATGCTCTAGACACAGATGATAGAATGTGGTTATTCCATGCAAGAAGCAAAAGATAATACCTGTCGAGTACTTCTATATACCTTTGAAATATAAGGAGCAAAAGATTGCCACTGGAAGAGAATATAAGATGTATATAATGCCAACTAAATCAAGGATAACAATTTCAAGGTTAATACCTGGCAACCAATGACTTCTGGAACAATGTCTTCAACACGCCTAAGACTTTCCTCGAGAGAAAGTCTGACCTTCTCAAATTTCGTAAGTACAGAATTTGCAGTTATCGCCTGGAAAAGCATAGCACACTTGCACATAAGATCTAGATAGTTGTGAAACTTGAAGTAGACTATGAGTACTGAGTTACATAGTTATGCAAACTAGTGAAAATGCAAAAAGACAAAATATATGTAGTGTATAAATGTAAACATTAGGTTCTGCAACCAACAAGGACTCATAATCTGTTCTTTTCCTGATCTATAAATGGAAATGTAAGAAATATATAAGTCAAGCTTAGAGGAAACTGTGAAGTGAGATGAAATTCCTTCTATCACCATGACTTGTTATGTGATAGATGAAATTCCTTCTATCACCATATATAAGTCAAGCTTAGATGAACTCCAACTCTTTGGTTACGTTTTGGATGACTCCAAAGTCTTCATGACTTGTTATGTGAGAGCTACTATGTAAGCTTCATGTCGTTATGTTACATTACTTATTCTAGTTGTATTATAACAAATTTTCTCAGCAAGTAGGATAATAAATTGATAGAATAAAAGGAAAATGCAAATCACAACTAAATTTCCTGTAAGTCTTATGATATTCTTGATAATGCATGATTTTTTGTATCTATGCAGCCTGGAAAAACTCTTAGTGCAAGGCGATGGCGTTCATCATTTTCTGATGAAGGGTATTTGGATATAACTAGAGTGATTAGACGAATACAAAGAGGGGTGAGTAATTTGTGATAGCATGAAAACTCATTATTTTTCCATAGTTCTTATGTTAAATACTTAAATGTTTAAGTAGTGTTCCATGGTTTACCAGTTAATGGAGTTTGTGGTTTATAGTTACTTGAGAGCTGATATTTGATACCTCTTGAGATCTAGTGCTTTGTGGTTACATGGAACCTTGAGCAATGGGATCTTCATAGAGAAGGAGGAAAGAGTGAAATGATGACTATGCTGACTAATTATAATAGGCATATAGCATCTTATTATCAATGTGATAATGGTTTTATTGTACATCCTCTTTACAAGAATGAAACTACCAATATTTGAGATGCTCTCCATAGTCTATACTCTACTGTCAATTTTACAGATGATGAATGTGCAGTTCTTAACTATAGGCCATTAGTCCAACGACTGTAGTTTGCCCAACAATTGTAGTTTGCAGAAAATGTAACCAGAGACCCTGAACTACATGATAACTGTGCAAATTTGCAAGCATTTTATTTCCATTTCCCTTCATTTGAGCTCATGTTTATCATCCTGATGACCATCACCACTTATTTCAACACAAAAGCAATGGTTGATAGACTAGATGAAAATACTGGATTGTTGAATTAATTTGGCCACAGGTTGGAACAAGTATGCCTAATGATGAACACATTTGTAAACCAGTATTCCATTGGAGGAGCTTATAGAGAGTTGTAACTCAAGAAAAAAATAAGTTTGATGATTTCTTCAATTTCTGATGCTTTCTAATCTAATTGTGCTCTACCCAAGTCCCAAGAGACATAGTACTAGTATGACCTCAGTGTTCTCATTAAATCTAATTGTGCTTACTAATATGTATTTGCGTGAAATATCCTTGTGCACTAGCAAATTCCAAATATATTTTCAATGTCCTACTCTTGTTTTTGATGCTTCTGCTTTATTCTTATTGATCTTCTCACCAATGCCTGGTTGGATGCACGCCGTGCATGCTCATACATAAACTTACTCTGCCTCTGCCTCATTCTATTCATTGGTGAGAAAACAAATGACCCTCGAGCATTTGAATCTTTTATCATTTTTTGCTCAGTTGGGACTTTATGATTTGTTTTTCATTGTCATATCATGTTTGCTCTAAGATTGGATCACAAATTGATCACTTCATAATTTATTTGCTTCAGTTTCCTTTGTGAGGGTTATTCATACTATGTATAGTTATGAACCTTATTGTTATTACTGAAGGTTTTGCTTTCAGTGTACTTTGTGGAAAAATTATGTTTTCAACCTTGCTGAAAAGGTGAGAGAAAATGCAGCTAAGATAACTAGCAGCTTTAGGCCTATAAAGGAATCAAGGCAAAGAATAAATTTGTCCTGTACTCTTCTATACCACATTATAATTTTGCTATTAAGTTCCGCCTAATCTTTTTGGGGAGTCGAAATTCTTCCTAGGTTTGGAAGTTGAGCAAAATGAAGAAGGGATCTATGTACCACATTCATTACTACTATTCTCTGCCAAGTATCAACCAGTTCCATTATTCCCTCTCTATGTTTACTAGTGGTACTTGACACCTAATTGTGGAATCCAACAACAATTAAAGAAAATTCAAGCATTTCATTATCCTAACTGCAACATTGTGGAACATTTCAGGTGAAATAACTGTATAATTTGAAATGAGTACGCATCAAGAATGGGATGCATGAGAATGGAAATAAAACATACTCAAACATATTATCAGAAGTTATGCATGTAAACAACTAAATAAAAAAAAAGTCACAATTATGGCCCTCTAGTCATGTGAAAACAACATTAGCACTGTACATGTCAATATTAACAGTAGCAAGAAACAATTAACTTAACATGAATAAAAAAACATACCGTTTGCACCAAAATTAATACTTCAACTTTTATTTATTTATTTATTTTACATTCAGCAATAATATGGGCACCTGGAGTTTCTTCCTCCAAACGAAAAAGAACTTTAAAAAGGTCTCTCCTAACACAAAAGTATGTATCCCCCATTTCTATATACTAACACAAAAGTATGTATCCCCCATTTCTACACAAAAGTATGTATCTCCATACATAATATTTTCTTAACTCAGAACTTTAAATGTGACACTAATCAACAGGGTATTTGCTGTGAAGATATTATGTTAAGTCCAAGCTTGAGTTCCTTACCTAGAATTTTGGCGTTGAGAGCAAGAGACGAGCAGCAAGGCTACAAAAACAAGGTTTGCATTAAACTCAAGAAGACATGAAGAACAAAATCAAGGTTTGCATTCTTTTCTACTTTATATATGCTTTTAACTCATGACCATAACAAAGTACACACGGGACTCATTTTCTGCTTTATATAATTTAGCTGCTCATTGCATTCTTCAATTTTCTCTTTTCCTGGTTGCATTTCTTTAGGCAGTAAGAAGTGTTTTATCTTGAAACACTAATTAAAGAAATGAGATAGTGAGATGGAACAAACAACATTATGCTAATCAAAATATAATTAGCAATGGAAACACTTCAACAGGATATACTAATCAAAATATAATCTGGATATACTAATGCATATGATCATGATGTATGATGCCAATGGAAACAAAAATGTAGTCTTTTATATACAAAATCCAGTTTTTCTATATGTAAATTCTATGCATCAGTCATTCTATCAATGAAACATCATTAGCACTGTACACGTCAACATTAACAGTAGCAAGAAACACCATGTAGTGCTTTAACAGGATCGTCTAGAATCAGCCACTCATGTGTTTAGATGATAACAAAAGGGTCACACAAACAATAAACTTAACCAGGATCATCTATTTTCAATTTTATTTGTATTCATGTGATGCTAATTTCTGATGAATAAAAAGGGAGCAGTAATCATGCTATAGAAATTAATTAACTTAACCAGAGAAACAAAATAATATAGTTGCTGATCAAGTGAAGATGCACAGGGAGAGCATCAGATCGACATCAGAATCAAATGATTACATGGTGGCTTCATTTTAATCTCGTACATCAACGAGTTAATTTACCGTAAGATTGTGTTGGTGGCAAGGGGAAGCGTCGTGAGGGGAGAACTGCGGGGGAGGTGTCGTGCGAGGTGGCACAGGCAAGCACCAACGGTGGAGGTGGCGTGGCGAAGGGATTAAGGATTGGAGGGTCAAGGGGGAGGTGGCACGGGGAGAGCACCGGCGGGGGAGGTGGCGCGGAGAGGATCGTAGTGAAGAAGAGAAGAGGGGAAATCACACAGTGAGATAGAAAAATATTTGGTCGGGTCGGCTGCAAAAGAAGGAGAGGGAAAATTATTTGGTCGGGCGCGGAAATAAGGTTGAAAAAAATAGGGCGCGGATAGAAAAATTCTTTGGTCGGCTAAATTAAAAGGTGGAAAAAAAAATTTGATTTACCAACCAATTATTTATCCGTTGCTAATTTTGTTGGTAATACCAACAAAATTGATCCGTCGGTGATGGTCAATTTTCTTGTAGTGATAAATGAAATACAACTTAGCTCTCAACCAGCGATTCCTAGTCCCTTTCTTGATGCCTTGAAGATGAAACAATGCAGCATTAGGACAAAGTCAAGAGATGAAGCTTGGAGGACTAGGGTTTCAAAGCTAATGACTCTATGAAGCTCAAGGATATTTTTAGGATGTCTCAAGGTGTTCTAACAACACTTAGAAAACTGAGGATGAAGGTTTATATAGAAAAGGGAGAAGGAAAGTCGGGTTCAACAGGTAGAAAACGACCCTAAAAATAGTTGTTGGTAAATTCGGTCGACTGCAGGGCGATCCTCGGTCGACCGAGGATTGGTCGCGGGTCGTCCGACTGCCCACTAGAAAATTTCCAATGAGCATTCGGTCGATCCTCGGTCGATCGAGGACCGGTCGCGGATCGACCGAAAATCACGCCAGTTTCCTTAATGTTGATTTTTCATATTACCTCATTTTTCGAGATTTCCTCTGACATTTTGTCTTGGGAAATGTTGTAAACCTCATCCCGGGATATTACACTATCCACCCGAAATATTACAACATCCCATTCTATAATCCGGGATACATCAACATCCATTCCGTAATGTTACAATATCTTATCCCGTAATCCGGGATATTTCAACATTCATTCCGAAATGTTATAACATCCTATCCATGTAATGGATTTGGTTCATTGTCGGATCTAGGCATTATTTTAGGGATAATACATTATACCTAGACATTCTAACTCTACATTTGCTTTTTTCATCGACGATCACGCATCAGATCACATCCTTCCGATTTCTTCTAATTTCCTTTAACAACATATTGACTTTTGTGATTAAATATGCGTAGCGCAGATCGACTCTGAGCCTAAAACTATCATGCTAAAAGACACAGTTAAAAGTTGTTTGTTATCATCAAAACAATTTCGGGAAATACTAGGGGGCGAGGATGAAACCTCGGCCAACAAATTTTTCACGAGTCAAAATGAGAACGATATCAAAAACATGATTCTAACATCATACTTGAAGTCATATTCAATGATTTCAAATAAAAAGCAAAGTATCGAAAAAAATGAGTTCTTGATGGAAATGATACTTTGAATATCTGAAAATGAACTTTGAAAATCAATGATAAATCACAATCTTCATGAAAATTTCTGAATTTTTTACTTGAGAAACTAGATTTTTCAATGAAGATGCGGTTTCAAGAATCAGTCAAAAAAAAATTTTCTATATTTTTCTAAAAATAACAAATCTAGTGGCATTTTCGTAAATATTAGTTATTTTTTAGAATTGTTTTCAGTTTCATTCAAACTTTTCAGATACCAAGATATGATCACGTAAAGCATGTTTATCAAGTTTCAAGTGAAAATGATGTCATTTGGTCTAAATTTGAACCTAACACAATTTCATTCAAAAACAAGCATGATACCATGAAATTGCTAAGTATTAAGTTTTGTCCATTTCTCATGGTTTTTAAAGTTTAAACACATGAAAACCTAACATGAGTAAATCTAAACATGTTCCTCAAATAATGGATTGGAAATGAGACCTCTAAGTGACTCTGTTGATTTGGGTCAAACTTGTTCAAACGGAGGTTATCATGAGATGGGCTCTATGTCATTTTATTCATATCCCTATAAATTTTTCATTATAAATGCACGGAAACATGTCATACATATTCCTAAATATGTTTATGATGTTTGGACTTAAAATGAAGTGTCCAACTTGATTTATTGACTTGGGTCAAACTTTTCCAACTTTAAATCCCCTAAAGTGATCTAGTTATCAACTTGTTCATCTACAAATGAATTTTCAAGTTTAAACACCTAGAATCATGTCATGTGTGTATCTAAATATGTTTATGGGATTTAGAATTAAAAGGATGTCTCTAATGATAAATTTTAACCTACAACAAGTTTCATCCAATGAAATTTGCCAAAGTACTAGAATTTGTCCAACTCATGAGATTTTAAGGATTTATCATGCAAATTCAATCATGAGTGTAGAGACATCATTAATGTTTAAATATTGAAATATTACACTAACATTTTTCGAAACCAAAATCATACCTCAATCATGGGAATTATGCCAAACTTGTCATTTTTCTTTCTCGATTCAATCTACTAGCCTTCCATTAGAATTCTAATAACTTGCAAGCAATATTCATTAGTAGCATAATAAAAATGTGACTACTAGCAAGTTATCAAACTAAGTAGTAAAGAGAAGAATCAAGTATTGTTATCAATGTCTACTTTGTCAAATAGCTTCAAAATTGCTTTTTAAGAATTCAAATGATATCAAAACGAATTTATAGAGATCAAAAATATAATATTAATAAAAATTGATCTCCAACCCTTCCTATTGGTTGAAAACCGAAAGACCACAATTAGCCTATGATTTATAATCGCTTGGTCGCATGAGCTCGTTATAGACTACAAAGGTCTCTGAAGAGACCGAAAAATCGAAATCAAAAAACATTTTTGAAACCACATCATGAGCGGCGAAACCAACTCAACTTAATCAAGTATCACAATTCCTACTTTAATATGACAAGTAAATTAAGGAAATGATACTAAGGTACTTTTTTGATGCCAACTTTATTCAAGGCATCAAAGAAGCTTGAAGTTGCAACCATGGATGGATTCTTCATTCAAGTCCATGGTCAACTTCAACTCTTCACTTTCCTTTACCCTTGTGTGGTAGCACCCCCTTATTGGCCTAAAATTTTTAACCTTGGTCTTAATCTCGGTTTTGATGATAATAAATATAAAACTAATATATTTATGAAGAAATATTTTCAGGTTCCATATCGATTTGTGCGTCGTCTCCGATCGAAAAAATAGGAGAAATTGGAGAAATCGGCAAGGATGGTCATCGATGCTTGGATTTCGTCGGGAAGATAGAGTTTCAGTTTAGGGAGTCTATCATGTGTTGTGAATCATCATGATGATGCAAAGAAACCTAAAAACGAATCCTGAACCCCAAAACATGAAAAAACGGAAAATAAAAAAATAGCCCTGAAATTCACTAAGCCTAGGAGCTCCTTGGAGGGCTATATGACCTAGATATTTTCTTGGCACCAAAAGTCCCAGTAATTGTTCCTTAGGTAAAAACTAGATAACGACATATTTTTAAGGAATTTTTAGAAGTCTTTAACATACACATATTTGACCCAGGAGATTATAAAATTTTTTGTTTTCGAAAATTTGTACTAGACCCCAAAAGTTAGATTTTGATTCTTAAGGATTTTGATTTTTTAGATATTTTTAGGGAAAATTAATGAAAGTATCCTGAACTATTGAGTTTTTAACAAATCTGACCCATACTTTTATTTGAAACTAATTTATACTCGAACTTTCATTTTGGTATCGATTGTATACTCCCGTCAGTTGGGTGTTAAAGTAGTCGTTATATGCTGACATGGAGTGCATAGTTAGTATAAATAAATTAGTTTTATATTCAAATTTGCCTTGTCATCAAATGATCCACGTCAGCAAAACAAGTTTTAAAAAATATATTAAAAAAACTCTTCAATTGTTTTTTTTCATCTTTTTTTTAAGGTATGGATGATGTGGTATTGAAGAGTTTTTTGATATATTTTAAAAACTAATCTTGCTGACGTGGATCATTTGATGACAAGACAACTTTAAATAAAAGATTGATTTATTTATGCTAACTGTGCAGTCCACGTCAGCATATAATAGCTACTTTAACACCCAACTTACGGGAGTATACAATTGATACCAAAATGAAAGTTCGAGTATAAATTAGTTGCAAATAAAAGTATAGATCAGATTTGTTAAAAACTCAATAGTTCAAGACATTTTTATTAATTTCCCCATATTTTTATTGAATCCAAATGGGGGGTAATCCTTATATATTATTTATGTTTTCAAGTTAAGAAATGTTATATAGGAAGACTTAGCGAAGATGGAACCCAAAAACGAACAACGTCGCGAGAAAAATCAACAAACTACCTTGATTTCTAGGTGCCGATTGATGGGCGGTCACAGGTGGTCACGGGCGGTCGATCGGCCATCAACCGGCCATCGACCGACCACTGCCCATTTTGGACAGTGTGCTCCGGTCGATGGCCGATCGCTCGAGTAGCCGACCGGCCTTCGACCGACCATGGATCGGGCCACGCCAACGGGCAAATTTTTGCCCATTTGGATGGCTATTAAGGCCTCCTCTCGTCATGACTTATAAATACCAGCCATGAGAAGCCATCTTTGATAATTTCTAAAGCATTTTTTGAGCCACCTCTTTGCAAATCCTAGTTTCCATGATATATCCTTCATCTTGCCTTTGAACCTTGAGGATTCATCTTCTCAATGCATCAAGAGGACTAGGGTATTTCTTTTGGAGCTAAGTATTTGTTTTTTGATTTATTGCTCTATTAAGTTATGTATTTTTCTTGTTTATTTCATTATATTTGAGCTTGTGAAGACCTAGGTTGTTAGGTCTTGAAATTGGGTGGTAGCCTTGGTGTTAAGGATTAAATCCACTAGTGTAAACGTAATTTTGCTTGGATTAGTTCTTGTTGTCCTTAGGTTTGAGATGAGAGAGTGCTCTCGGTAAGAAGGCGGAGACTTTCGGGTGTGAGAGTGCCTTCAGTGTGAGAGCGGAGACTTTTTGGTGAAATCGTACTCGTTGTAAATGAAACAAGATAATCTAATAAAACTAGTTTGGAAATCCTAAGTGAGGTGCTTATGTAGTGGAGTAGGCATTGGGGCCGAACCACTATAAATCATTGTGTTAGATTTTCATAATCTTGTTTCGTTAATTGATTTATTAATCGCTTCCGCATTTATTCGTTAAATTAATAACTTGCCTAAGTGTTGTAAGAAATATTTAAAATCAAAATTAGTATTCTAGATGTACTTGAAATATCTGTGCTAGCATCAAGCTGCTGATCAGAAAATTGGGATTGTTGCTATGATTGCGTAGGATCTTCGGTTTGTGAGTTAGAAGTTTCATCCCGATGTTGCTCGACTATAATATTCAAAAGTTTACGCTTTGCCATTTGTTGCCTAAGAGGAAAGAAAAAAAATTAGAAGGTGGCTACTCTAAGTTGCAAAAAGGGAAACCCATGTCACCATTTGGAATAATGTGCTAAATGACTTGCATTATAACATTTCATGCCACAGCTTAGGAAAAAGAAAATGTGTTAGTGGTAAGAAATAATTTTTGTCTCGGTAAATTTTATTTAGTGCTCAATGTGATGTACTCTAAGGACCACAGTAATAATTTAAACAAGCTCATATACTCATATATTTGTCAGTATCATTAAATAGTAATTAACAATAATAATTTAAATTAATTAATAGTAATAAACAGTAATAAGATCAGATCCATAGAAGTATAGAAGCTAAATAAGGGGACCAGTAAAGTTGACCTAGTAAACTTAGATATAAGGAAATCTTAGAAAAGCCACTATATACTAGCAAAAACATATTCCACATATACAAGTTGTAGTCCTCAAACAATAAATGAAACAACTGGAAATTTCATTCCATTTATCATGCAACTGCATAATAGATGGAATGAAATATGTGTTTATTCTATTGTACATGCTTGTTAAAGACATCTACTGAGACGAAATGCAATCTAAGTTGATTAGCAGAGTGGCCAAGTGTGTATTAGACAAAATCAATATCAATTGTTGTTTTTATCAAGATGATACTTGCTTCCTAATTCATGTCAGTGATACTACATGATATGCCTCCAGAATATCCAGTTCTCTAATAGTAGAAATTTCATCATGTTTGTAGTCTTTATGTACTTCGAAGCTTAAATCCTTAAACATTCATTACTAAATCAAGTGTACATTATTCATGAATAGTCTACAAATCAAACCTCTTATTTAACTTTCTGTGACATTCGTCAAGATAAGCATATCCACTACTAAGGTCAACTAGTTACCATTATAAAGAATGACATTGTGAGAAAGCTACAAGTATTTACTTATAAGAACTTAATTCAAGTAAACTGGAATTCAAGTAACCTGAGTCAACCATGGTAGGAAAAAATAAAAATCCAACATATGTGATGATCTAAAAAAGAAAATGACAACATTTCTTATTCAAAATTCATATAAAGTTAGATAATATCATCTCCATATTCATCGGTGGCATCATCTTCAATGAGCTCTTCATCAACTCCATCATCATCAACATCATCACGAGCCAAGGTCAAATTCTCGAGCATAACATTAGAAGTTTCAACAATATCTTGCCCTAAAGGTTCGTTGCCCATATCAAATGTGTCTCTTAATTTAGCATGCTTGACAACGAGCCAATCTTTGTGCCTTTCATCTCTTATGTAAAATACTTTGTTCGCTTGCGATGCCAAAATAAATGGGTCATCCAACAAATTATTACCTTTGTGGATTAAGTAAGAGAAATTAACAAGGGTCAAACCAAATTTATCCTTCTTAACCCCTCTATTGACATCAACCCAATCACATCTGAAAAGCACTACTTTGATAGTTCAACTGAATAATGTCCTTCAGTATGCCAAAAAAATTAATTTCTCCTTCAATAGGACGTCTGTCTCTCGCACTAGCATAGCTTGTTGCATTGACAGACACAACAACTCCGCTGTTTTGAGTTTTCAACAATCTCTCACGATCTTTAGTGTGAAACCTGAAGTCGTTGACCATAAAACTTGTATATCTCCTTGTTGATTCCAAAGGACCCTTTGAAAGATACATGATTTCATCATTCATGTCTACTTTCCCTTCATCACATAAACGTGCCACCTAGATCATTTATCGTATGTGAGTTTTATATATATATATATATATATATATATATAATTCATACTTATGCTTATTTAATTTACCCGTGAATGAAACCAATCAGGAAACCCTTCACTATGTTTCTTTTGGATTTCAAATTCTAATAAACGGCGTGGACGACTGCTTCTTTTAATAAATTCCTCATGCTCCCTTTATTAAATACTCAAAAAATAAAAACCTTATAACATATAATCGTAAGTATAATATTGTCACGCTCTAACTCAGGGTCGCATGACTGGCCAGGGTCTATGTCCTACCCTGAAGCCTACCACATACACTGAATAACAAGAAACTAAGAGTACACGCTAACCAGAAACATACAATTAAAAGAATAACGATGAAAACTTTCTTTTAATTTTAAAGAAGGTTCAATAATTTTTAAAAGAGTTGCAAAACAAACCAACTATTAAGAACAACTCGAGTTAAAGTCAAATACATGTTTTTCAAATTAACATTTCTCGATGTATACAAAAAACACAACCCTAGACATCACGACTACGACTACTAGACGCTGCTACGAGATCTACGCCACTGCTTGCCCTCCAGCTGCACCATGACTCCAAGCCTCACCTCACTGGTCGGGCTCTGTAAAAATAAGAGAAATAAACCAGGATGGCCAACTAGTCTCAGAAACCCGTTGGGTTAGGGATAGCTAGTCCCACCCAACTCGGGTCTACCGTCAGCGTGGCCCACTGACAGAATCTCAAGACCCTCTGCCACCCAGGTCTAACACCTAGCGGGCCCGCTGGTGCAATCTGAAGACCCTAATCACCCGTCGAGTCAAGCATTAATCGTTTCGACCGTCTATGCTTCTCAGCAGACCATCGCAATCACAATACACAAGCAAAGTGTTCTAAAGTTTCCTTATTTAAAACCCCGAGCATTCACCCATATCCGGGCCCCTTATTCCGGACCACATCAGTCGCACACTACCGCCCGCTGATTATTCTCTAGGTGTGAAACCTAGCTTGTCTACATTCAAGTTTTTCCGATAATTTAAGCACCCCATAATTTCCTTATAGTCATCTAGCATCATTGCCGTATTCCTTAAATGTAGATTACATGTCATAAGTTTAGAAATGTCTGAATACATTTATGCACAACACATAAGTTATAAGGAGATTATTCTACAACTACTACCATAATTAACAACATGCTTTCAACAATAAAGTAATTAAATTTTGCATTTAATCAATAAATTCCAGCAAGGTAGCAATTGATCTATCATGGTAATATCAATAGTAGCATTAGGATTTCGATGAAGGAAACATCATAAATCATATACCATACCTAGTATTTTGTCATACATGCGTATTAAAGTAGGTGTTCTTCTACAAATCATAAAAATATATATACTCAAAATTACAATACATTCGCCAATCACTAAATCTACAATTTCAATCGACGAACATCGTCCCTAAAAGATGAAATCAAGATGCTCGATTGAATTTACCCACCTCTCCACTTTGTCGAACCCTAAGCAAGGGTACATGGTCGGCCGAGCCTTCTTGAAGGGGGAGAAAGGTTAATTCAACCATGAAATCACAAGATCTAGTTGCACAAAATTGTCTACATCAAAAAGGAATCGATCCAAGGGTTTAAACCACTCGAGGGAATTGTGGAAAATTTCGGCATGACCTTTCCCCTTTTTTCTCTAGTCGATCGGCCCTTTAATCACCACAAAATGATCGTCTCACAACAAAATCCATACAACGATGAAGAACATGACTTGAGAATTCGAGAAACGTCATCAATCGATAAGAAACGACGCGCAAAAACCTCGATTTATCACATCTATTCGGTTAGGCCACATGCCTCACCTACAAGCCGAGATTCGACCACTCACCTCGATCAAGGAAGAAGAATGGATGAGCGACGATGATCTCGATCTTTCCGACGGCGGCACGAATTCGGCGCCATCTCCAAACTTTCTCCTCCTCCCTCTCATTTCTCGGGCGGCGTGTGGCTCCAATAATGAGCTGCACGGCTGCTTGGGGGATGAGGGATTAATTCCCAAATCTTCCCTTGGCCATTATGCCCCTCCCATTCACTTAGCCCCTACTCAACTAAATCTGAGCCCAATTCGAGCCCCGACTCGATCCGCGAACACGATTGTGGACTCGACTCTACTAAAACATCTTATGATTAAGAAGGAAGGAACATTTATGAAATAAAATTTCATAAGGCTTAAATTATACCTTCTACTCACGGCGATTCCGTGACTCGACCCAACTAACTCCCGATCCGGTGCGCTGCACCAAAATAAATTTATATTAGGAAACCTCGAATCTTACAACCTTCCCCCCTTAAGGAAAATTCATCCTCGAATTTTGCTGAATTATAAGGACTTACAGGTTCTTCAAACAATGAAGGGTAGCGCTCTCTCATGTCTCGCTCTACCTCCCAAGTAGCTTCCTGCACGGTGAGTGGTGCTCCCATCTAACCTTTACCAGGGGGATTTCTTTGGACCTCAACTTTCTAAATTGGCGATCGAGGATCTATACCAGCATTTCCTCGAATGAGACAGTTGAATCCACCACAAACACAGAAGGTTCAATCACATGTGAATCATCTCTTACATATCGCCTGAGCATTAATACATGAAAAACTGAGTGTACTTTGCTCATGCTAGGGGGCAAGGCCAGTTCATAAGCTACAGCACCCCTCCGCCGGAGAACGGGAAAAGGCCCAACAAATCGGGGGCTCTTCCTTTCTTCCCAAATCGAACTACTCGCTTCATGGGGGAGACCTTCAGGAACACCAGGTCGCCTTCCGCGAACTCCAGCTCTCTTGTCTTCTTGTCAGCATACATCTATTGGCGACTCTGGGCCACCAACAATCTTTCCTTTATGATCTTCACCTTCTCCACTGCTTCCTCAACTAGATCAGGACCCACCATGAGACATTCTCCGGCTTCAAACTAGCCCACTGGAGATCTACACCGCCGCCCATACAAGGCCTCAAAAGGAGCCATGCCAATGCTACTGTGATAGCTATTGTTGTAGGCGAACTCAATCAATGGTAAGTGTTTCTCCCAACCGCCAGCTAGGTCCAAAACGTAGGCTCTCAGCATATCTTCCAAGGTTTGGATGGTTCTCTCTGACTGTCCGTTTACGCACCTGAGTACCCAAAGCTTCTTGGAAGGACTGCCAAAATTGGGCTGTGAACTAGGTACCTCAATTTGATATAATCATCACTGAAGTACCATGGTATGCCACAATCCTGTCCAAGAATAGTCTAGCGTACTGCTCCGCAGAAAAGGCGGTCTTAACAGGAATGAAATGAGCGGTCTTCGTCAACCGATCTACCACCACCCAAATGGAATCAAATCTGCCCCTTGACTTAGGCAGCCCTGTCACTAGATCCATAGTAATCTTTTTCCACTTCCACTCGGGGACTTCGAGGTTTTGCAACAGCCTTGCGGGCTTCAGGTGTTCGGCCTTCACTTGCTGGCAGACCAAACACTTGGATACGAACTATGCTATCTCCCTTTTCATGCCCTTCCACCAGTAATGCTGCCTTAAGTCTCAGTACATTTTGGTGGCTCCCGGATGCATCGTATAAGTGGATCGATGCCCCAGCTCCAGAACCTGCCTGCGCACCTCTGCCATATTAGGCACCATTATCTGGTCTCTGAACTTTAAGACACCCTCTGAGTCCAACCTGAAGTCATTCTCTTCATCGCCTCTCTACACTAAGTCCTTTGTCAGGGCACATAAGGCGTCCTCCCCCTGCGTGGTACGTAACATATCCACCAGTGTGGATTATACTCGCAGATGCGTCACCAGGGCATCCGAAGTTGACACTGCTAGAACTCCTCCCCCATCCAAGCACAGTGCCAATTCTCGCGCTAGAGGTCTCCTCCCGGCTTCCAAATGGGCCAGGCTGCCCATGGACTTTCTGCTCAGTGCGTCCGCCACCACATTGGCCTTCCTAGGGTGATACAAGATGGTACAATCATAATCTTTCAGAAGTTCCAGCCATCTTCTCTGTCTTAAATTGAGCTCCTTTTGGGTGAGCAAGTACTGGAGGCTTTTGTGGTTAGTATAAATCTCACAAGCCTCACCGTACAAGTAGTGGCATCATAGCTTCAGAGCAAACACTACCGCCGCCAGTTCCAAATCATGTGCTGGGTAATTCTTTTCATGAACTTTCAACTGGCGAGACGCATAGGCGATCACTCTGCCATACTGCATCAGAACACAGCCTAGGCCAACCCGAGAGGTATCACAGTATACCACAAATCCTCCCGAGCCTGAAGGTATGACAATTGGTGCTAACGTCAAACATTCTTTGAGCTTCAAGAAGCTCTGCTCATACTTTTCGTCCTAATCAAATTTGACCTTCTTCTGGGTTAACCGAGTCAGAGGAGCTGCAATCCTAGAGAAATTTTCTACAAACTTCATGTAATTCCCAACTAACCCCAAGAAACTGCGGACTTCAGTCACACTGATCGGCTGCTTTCAATCCTTTACCGCCTCTATCTCGGTGGGATCCACACTGATTCCCTCCTTGGACATTATATGACCTAGGAATCTCACACTTTATAACCAAAACTCACATTTGGTGAATTTGGCATACAACTGATGTTCTATAATGGTTTCCAGGACCATTGTCAAATGCTCGGAGTGCTCCTCCTTGCTATTGAAATACACTAGGATGTCGTCAATAAAGACGATCACAAATCTGTCCAGGTATTCTTTGAACACTCTGTTCATGAGGTCCATAAAGGCCGCATGTGCATTAGTCAATCCAAATGACATCACCAGGAACTCATAATGGCCATAGCGAGTCCTAAAGGCAGTCTTGGGCACGTCTCAGTCTCGGATTCTCAGCCAATGATATGCAGACCTCAAATCAATCTTTGAAAATCATTGTGCCCCCTGCCCCTGGTCGAACAAGTCATCGATTCTGGGCAACGTGTAATGATTTTTGATTGTCACCTTATTGATCTGCCTAGAATCGATGCACATGCGCATGGACCCGTCCTTTTTCTTCACAAATAGGACCAGAGCACCCCACGGGGACACACTTGGGCGAATGAAGCCCAAGTCCAGTAACTCTTGCAATTGCACCTTTAGCTCCCGAAGTTCAGCCGGCGCCATCCTATAGGGTGGGATGGAGATCGGTGCCACCCCGGGCTACAATTCAATGCAAAATTTGATTTCTTTTCTAGGCGGCAATCCTAGCAATTCTTCTAGGAAGACATCGGGGAACTCACATATCACCGGAGTTCCACTAACCTCCTGAGCCGTGCCCCCTTTTTCCTCGGTGTAAGACCCGAAAAAAAAAAGTTTCCTAATATAAAAATCTATTTTGATGTAGCGCGTCGGACCCAGGGGTAGTCGAGTCGAGCCTCAGGATCGCCTCGAGTGAAAAGGTATGACTCGGCTAATGAATCATGGAGACTATTTGGATAATTAACTTTCCTTTTATAAATTCATACCTTAAATTAAGTGAACTCGAGTCATGTTATGGGTTGGGTCAGAACCCGAGTCGAGTTCAGGTTTAGTCGAGTTCCGAGTATGACTTAAGTGAGCCTTGAAACCATCTTTGGAAAGATGGTTGAGGGGATAAAACCCCCCCATATGGCAGCCGTGCGACTCAACCATTGAGTCGCACAAGGCCGCAAGGGAGAAAGAGGATGCGTCCTGGATATGGCAGATGGTTGGGAGAGGCACCTACCGTTGATCAAATTCGCCTATAACAATAGCTATCACAATAGCATTGGCATGACTCCTTTTGAGGCTTTGTATGGGCGGCGGTGCAGGTGCCCAATGGGCTGGTTTGAGGCAGGGGAATCACTCATGGTGGGCCTCGATCTGGTTGAGGGGGCAGTAGAAAAAGTAAAGGTCATTAAGGAAAGATTGCTGGCGGCTCAGAGTCGACAGAAAATATATGCCGACAGAAAGGCCAGGGAATTGGAATTTGCAGAGGGTGACTTAGAATTCCTGAAGGTCTCTCCTATGTAAGGGGTGGTCCAGTTTGGGAAGAAGGGGAAGCTGAGCCCTAGATACATTGGGTCTTTTCCCGTTCTCAAGCGGAGGGGCGAAGTGGCCTATGAGCTGGCATTGCCTCCTAGCCTGAGCAAAGTACACCCGGTCTTCCATGTATCCATGTTGTGGAAGTATGTAAAAGATGATTCATATGTGATCGAGCTCTCTTCTATCGAGGTAGATTCAGCCATCTCATTCGAGGAAAGGCCGGTAGAGATTTTGACCGCCAAATCAGAAAGCTAAGGTCCAAAGAAATTCCCCTGGTAAAGGTTAGATGGGAGCACCATTCCGAGCAAGAGGCCACATGGGAGGTAGAGTAGGACATGAGAGAGCGCTACCCTTCCTTGTTCGAGGAGCCGGTAAGTCCTTGTTATTTAAGTAAATTTGAGGACGAATTTCCCTTAAGGGGGGAAGGTTGTAAGACCCAGAAAAAAAAAGTTTCCTAATATAAAAATCTATTTTGGTGCAGCGCGTCGGACCCGGGGGTAGTCAAGTCGAGCCTCAGGATCGCCTCGAGTGAAAAGGTATGACTCGGCTAATGAATCATGAAGTCTATTTGGATAATTAACTTTCCTTTTATAAAATTATATCTTAAATTAAGTTAACTAGAGTCATGTTATGGGTTGGGTCGGAACCCGAGTCGAGTTCGGGTTTAGTCGAGTTCCGAGTATGGCTTAAGTGAGCCTTGAAACCATCTTTGGAAAGATGGTTGAGGGGATAAAACCCCCCCATATGGCAACTATGCGACTCAACCATTGAGTCGCACAAGGCCGCAAGGGAGAAAGAGGAGAAGGAGCAATGAGGGGGCTCGGGGCTTGGATCGATCCGGAATTCGTGTCGTCGCCGGAAATCCTCAAGTCGTCGTCACCCGATCCTTATTTCTTGGCGATCTAGGTGAGTGGTTAAGGCTTTAACAGTTTGGGGGAGGTGGGTGGCCGAACCCTAGATGATAGGTCGAGTTCTCACGATTTTTCCCGACGATCCATGATTTCAACGATATGTACTCACTGTTTTATGATGTTTCTTGATGGATCTCGCTATTTTAATCGCTGATCTATGTATTTTTGGGGCTGCCAAGTCATGGGAAAAGGGGAAAGGTCATGCCAAAATTTTCCCCGATTCCCTTGACGGCGAGAAGGCCCTTAGATGCCCATATACCGTTGTTTTGATGTAGTCCTTTGAACTCCTCACGTAATATGAAGCATGTCCCCTTTAAAGCCCCTTGAAGTGGCCGAATGAACCCTAAGATTCATGGAGAGGGTTCGGCCAAGGGTGAGGGGAAGGGTAAGTTGATCCTTGGTATTTAAGAAGTATGTGGAATTGAAGAGACAATGTATAGCTAAAGTCTCTTCCATCTTTCCCTACCCAAGGACCTTGGCCGAGCAAGGTTTCCCTTGCTCATGGTTCGGCCAAGGTTGGGGAGAGGAGGAGAGACTTGCCTTAGATGGAAATTTCATGATCTTAGGGATCACACATAGGAATATGACAATACTTAGGAAGAACATCAAACTTACCAAGAAGCTTAATTGATTTGAATTGTAGAAATGCTAGATTGTAACCATACTTAGCATTTGATCCTTAAACATGGATGTTGACAATGTTACCATGTTTTATAATTCATACATGTTATTTAAATTTATTACTACCTTGCCATGCTAGATAGTTGCTCCTTATTATGCTAATATTCCTAAGGTAGTATAAGAATTGTTAGGTATGTGCATTATGGTTATATATGATGAATGATGTAATATTTGAGCATTTTTCTTTAAATTATGTATGCTGCCCTAAATGTTCTTGGATGGTATTCCAAGGTTGACTCAGGGAAATTCTCACCTAAGACAGTGTAGAAGGCTAGTTAACATGTAAGGTGCCACTAGATGTTCATAGCACATTTATGGAAACTTAGATATGAGACGATAACACTTTTATGATTGCTTGTATATTTTTGAAAACTTAGATATTGTAGGTGCACATATACTAAAAAGGGCAACATGAATTGTTGTCCCGGTAGCTGGACATGGCTAGATACGGGCAAAGGCCCGAGGTATATATATATATGGAAACCCTAGGATATTGAATGTGTAATGTGCTTGAGATGGTCCGCCGAGGAGCGAGGAGGTCGGAAATGACCAATGCTCAGCTCGGCCAGTTGGGTCTAGAGGTGTGCCAGCGGGCCCGCTAGGTGCCAGACCCCAGTTGGGTGGGACTAGCTATCCTTACCCTAGATGGTGTCCAGAGACTAGTGGCCATCCTAGTCGACGGCCCGGGATTATTTGCTTGCATCTTGAGATGATGTGGCCGATGGCCAGTATGATACTACCTGATATGGTAGGGACGGCTGTAGCCGGGATATATATTGCTATGAGTAGGCCCAAGGGCCGGATGCCAGAGGCGTGTTAAGCCAAGGTGGCAGGTTATCATGTACAATGGATACTCATGGATCCGTTGAGGGTCGGTAGTTGCATTTGAAACACACCTTACCTCCTTGTATATCCCTTTATTGCCTTGTAATATATACATATCCTTGACTGAGGCTTAAGTGGAGGTTCAATTGAGCCACTCACTGAGTCCCAAGTGGACTCACAATTTATTTCTATTTTTGCAGAGCATGAGCAGTAGCTTGGTGTCGACATGGTGCAGCTGGAGGGCAGAGGCGGTGCCATATCTCATAGCGGCGTCCATGAGTCTTAGACTAGTCCTAGTTATATTGATTTTATTTCTGCACTGACTGTTGTAATTTGAAAAGAATTGTAAAACTTGATATTTGACCATTTGGATTTGACATTGATGTTTCTTGTTGTTTTGAAAAACTTATACATTGTGACTTGCAAACTTTTTATAAAGTATGTTAAGTTTCTTCAGTCGATATGTTTTGGTTTCTTGATGTCAGTATAGATAGTAGGCTACAGGGCAGGATGTGGCCCTGGCCGATCACACTACCCTCAATCGGGGTGTGACACTCGATCATAGATACGAAGGCCAAGAAAGACTGGCAGCCGCCTACCAGCAATTTACGAGCCTTAAGGGCTGAAATGACGCCCATTGGCTCATCCTTTCCTTCTCCCCGGAAGGTAAACTGCGGCAACCCGGACTTACTAAACATGACAGTCTTAGCCCTACAATTAACTCACGTAAAGTGCTCCTCCAACCAATCCATGCCAAGGATAACATCAATTTCAAGCACATGCAGAAGTGTCAATTCTGCTTTCAATACATGACCACAGATTAGCACTACGCAGTCACGGAAGATTGATTTTGCTATTAATGCATCGCCCGTAGCATTGACACCACATACGACACAAGAAGCAAGGAAGGTGCCATAGGAAATCCGGCAGCAAATTTGGAATATACAAACGATTGTGTGGCACCCGGATCAAACAGAACATAAGCATCAGAAGAACTGACTAAAATAGTACCTGTCACCACTGCCTTTGATGCCTCTGCCCCATCGCGTTTCATGGCGAAAACCCTGGCGGATGGTCTCTTTGAATGGCTAGCCTGCGGTCCCCTACTCTTCATCTGACCTCTCTGAGCCACTAACCCTACTGACATAGGCGCCTTTCCTTTTGACTGCTCAGATCTCTGGCCAACTCTGTCCGGACAGTCCTTCTTAAAGTGCCAAATCTGATCGCATTTAAAGTAGGCACCCGAGTGGCCAAAACAAGCCCCCCAGTGCCTCCGATTACAGCGACCACAATGCGGCATATCTGACTTCTGAGAAACATCCCCTAACCCTACCGCCCCCCTATCCCAAACCATGGGCCCCCACGGCCCTGGCTACCACCCTGCTCTTGGCTCTGCTGGTGATATGCGGTAGCTACAGTCCCCTCATAGTGACCCGATCAGCCTACAGATCTCTGCGGCCGAAATTTCATCTTGATCGGTCCGTCGTTCCTCTCGAACGACACCAAAGCTTCCTTTCGAAGGGCCTCATCCACCACCCGGGCAAGAGTCGAATCCTCGGTGTAGTGGATGAGCCTGCTTATCTGAGGCCTCAAACCCCCAACGAACCTCTTGACCCTTGCGGTCTCAGATGCCACTAGGGTCGGATGATATTTGGAAAGCCGGTTAAATTTCATCTCATACTCTGACACTAACATGCCACCAGACTAGTGCAGCATCTCAAAGTCCCGTGCCCGCTTGTCGCGAACACTCATTGGCAAGTATTGTTCTACCACAGCCGCCCTAAACTCTTCCCAGGTGGGAGGCGGCACGCCTACTGCCCTGCGAGCCCTCCAAGTGTGCAGCCAAACCTTTGTCGGTCCCCTCATCTATAGCCCGACCATACGAGCTGCTGCTTCCAATGAGCACCCCAATTCCATGCACAGTTCGTAGCAGTCCCCCAAAAACTCAATGACTTCCACCTGCCGGTCTATTTTGGTGAATTCTAGCGACTTCAGCGTGACGAAGTTTGCATAAGATGGGGCTCCCGGAACCCTGATCACCGGTTCTACTATCTTGGCTACTTCCGGTACCACTGGAACCACAGGTACAGGCTGCAGCGGTGGCTGCTACTGCATCTAATGTCTCAACTCCTGCTCTCTAAAGAGCGCCTCTGTTAACTAAGCCACCTAAGCTTGCAAATGAGCAACCGCAGAGTTTTGTCCCTGCTCTTCGGACTGCTCTCTTTCCCTGCCCCTGCCCCGACCTCGGCCACGGCGCTCTGCCAAATTACTGCCACTACTGCTCAGTACAGCATTACGAGTCTCCATCACACTAACATAGAGAGAAAAAGAGAAACAATTCTCCCGTTAACATAAACAATTCATTCAACTGTAATTTAAATTACTAACCACATGGTGCGCTGAGTGCAGTCATAGTTGCCAGATCTCGTAGCATACCTATACCGTATATCGACACGCTAGCATATGTCTCATACGATACCCAACTCCTAGTCGTAGTCAAGACCTAACTAAAAGCTCTGATACCAACTTTGTCACGCCCCAACTCAGGGTCGCATGACTGGCCAGGGTCTATATCCTATCCTGAAGCCTACCACATACACTGAATAACAAGATACTGAGAGTACACGCTAACCGAAAAACATACGATTAAAAGAACAACGATGCAAACTTTCATTTAATTTTAAAGAAGGTTCAACAATTTTTAAAAGAGTTGCAAAACAAACCAACTATTAAGAACAACTCGAGTGTATATAAAAAAACACAACCCTAGACATCACGAGTAGGACAACTGGACGCTGCTACAAGATCTACGCCACTGCCTATCATCCAGCAGCACCATGACTCCAAGCATCACCTCACTGGTCGGGCTCTACAAAAACAAGAGAAATAAACTGTGAGTCCACATGGAACTCAGTAAGCGGTCCTTCCGAACCTTCACATAAATCCCCAATAACATCATGCATATAAGTCAACAATTATAAATATAGGGATCTAATCTAGTCATGATATGACGTCCGGCCCAAAGGCCAACCTATATAAACCATACAACTAGCCAAACTAGTCCCACCAGACCGGGCAACACTAGGCCGCTAGAACTTATTCAAGGACTGGTGGTTCGGCTCTGCTCAGCCTATACCACAAGATAATAATCCGGCCGCACGGCCCACATATCATATAATTAAGGAAAGCCAAATAATTATCGAGTCGTCGACTAGGATGGTCAACAAGTCTCAGGAACCCACCGGGTTAGGAATAGCTAGTCCTACCCAACTCGGGTCTACCGTCAGCGTGGCCCACTGACAGAATCTCAAGACCCTCTGCCACCCAGGTCTAACACCTAGCGGGCCCGCTGGTGCAATCTCAAGACCCTAATCACCCACCGAGTCAAGCATTAGTCGTTTCGACAGTCCATGCTTCTCAGACGACCATCGCAATCACAATACACAAGCAAAGTGTTCTAAAGTTTCCTTATTTAAAACCCCAGGCATTCACCCGTATCCGGCCCCCTTATTCTGGGCCACATCAGCCGCACACTACCGCCCGTTGATTATTCCCTAGGTGTGAAACCTATACTGTCTACATTCAAGTTTTTCCGATAATTTAAGCACCCCATAATTTCCTTATAGTCATCTAGCATCATTGCCATATTCCTTAAATGTAGATTACATGTCATAAGTATAGAAATGTCCGAATACATTTATCCCACAGCACATAAGTTATAAGGAGGTTATTCTACAACTACTACCATAATTAACAATATACTTTCAACAATAAAGTAATTAAATTTTGCATTTTATCAATAAATTCTAGCAAGGTAGCAATTGATCTTGCATGGTAATTTCAATAATAGCATTAGGATTTCGATGAAGGAAACGTCATAAATCATATACCATACCTAGTATTTTTGTCATACATGCGCATCAAAGGAGGTGTTCTTCTACAAATCTTAAAAATGTATAAACTCAAAATTACAATACATTTGTCAATCACTAAATCTACAATTTCAATTGACGAACATTGTCCCTAAAAGATGAAATCAAGATGCTCGATCGAATTTACCCTCCTCTCCACTCGACCGAACCCTAAGCAAGGGTACATGGTCGGCTGAGCCTTCTTGAAGGGGAAGAAAGGTTAATTCGACCATGAAATCACAAGATCTAGTTGCACAAAATTGTCTACATCAAAAAGGAATTGATCCAAGGGTTTAAACCACTCGAGGGAATTGTGGAAAATTTTGGAATGACTTTTCCCCTTTTTCCTCTAGTCGGCCGGCCCTTGAATCACCACAAAATGATCGTCTAACAACAAAATCCATAGAACGATGAAGAACATGACTTGAGAATTCCAGAAATGTCTTCAATCGACAAGAAACGATGTGCAAAAACCTCGATTTATCACATCTATTCGGTTAGGCCACGCGCCTCACCTACAAGCCGAGATTCGACCACTCACCTTGATCAAGGAAGGAGAATGGATGAGGGACGATGATCTCGATCTTTTCGACGACGGCACGAGACACCGTCTCCAAACTTTCACCTCCTCCCTCTCCTTTCTCGAGTGGCGTGCAGCTCCAATAATGAGCCACACGGCTGCTAGGGGGATGAGGGATTAATTCCCTCATCTTCCCTTGACCATTATGCCCCTCCCATTCACTTAGCCCCTACTCAACTCAATCCGAGCCCGATTCGAGCCCCGACTCGATCCGTGAACATGATTTCGAACTCGACTATACTAAAACATCTTATGATTAAGAAGGAAGGAACATTTATCAAATAAAATTTCATAAGACTTAAATTATACCTTCTACTCGCGGCGATTCCGCGACTCAACCCGACTAACTCCTAATCTGGTGCGCTGCACCAAGAATAAATTTATATTAGGAAACCTCGGGTCTTACAAATATAGAATCTATCATCAATAACATATGAAGAGCTAATTAATTATAAAGTAACCTTACTTTTGGAAAGGAGCAACCGAATCATAGTTAAATAGCACATAACGATGTGCTTGCACAAATGTTCTTATGTCGATGTGAACTCTTGACACTCGTTTTCGTTTTCTAACTTTGAACCCTTGGTACCTCTTTCTCCCAAGCGGTCGACCAGATGTAGGTTCTTCTTCATCAAGGCCATCATCATTTCGAAGAGGTCGATTAAAGAGAGTCTCAACTCTTGATATATATCGGGAACAAAATGTAAGGCATTCCCAGGCTATATATCCTTCCGCAATTGATCCCTCTAGATGAGCTCTATTTCGTACATAATTCTTAAGTGTCAGAAGAAACCTAATGTAAGGCATGAGATGATCCTTTTAAAATTTAATATTAGCCAAAACTATAAAAATAAGATTTTGTGATAAACATTATATACCTTTCAATAGGATACATCCATCGGTACATGACTGGTCCTGCCACTTTTGCCTCAGCTGCTAAATGAAAAACTAAATGCACCATGCTGGTGAAAAAAGACGGGGGAAATATTTTTTCCAGCTCACATAATATGAGAGCAACTTGAGATTGAAGTCGGTCAAGTTGACTTTCATCAAGAACTTTAGAGAAAATCTCCTTAAAATAATGGCATAACCGAATAATAACCGAGCTCACACTATCAGGCAATGACCCACGTATTGCAACAGGAAGAAACTCTTGCATTAAAACATGACAATCATAACTTTTAAGGCCAATGAGCTTACGTTGATTGAGTATCACACATCGTGAAAGGTTGCATGAAAGCTCATCGGGAACTTTTATCTCTTTCAAAACTTTCAGAAAGCTAAATTTCTCTTGCAAAATCATCTGGTAGCAGGCCTTGGGCATGTACGTGGCATTAGAACCTGGACGACTTTTTGGATGAAATTCACTCCTTAGGCCCATTTGTTGGAGGTCACATCGTGCTTTATAGTTATCCTTTGATTTTCCTTGTCCTAACAGTGTACCAAGGATATTATCAGCAATATTTTTCTCAATATGCATCACATCGAGGTTATGACGGAAGAGATGATACTCCCAGTAAGGCAAATTGAAGAAAATACTCTTTTTCTTCCAACCTTGAGCCAAATCATCACTTCCCCTATCTCTTAATCGCTCTAATTGTTCTAATACTAAACTTCCAGAAACTGATTCAGGTGCACTTCTAAATTCTTGGGTTCCATCAAAAGAGTTCCTATCATATCAAAACCTGTGATTATGATCTAGCCATCGCTGATGTCCCATGTAGCAATACTTTCTGCTATGGTTGAGCCATTTGGACAAGGTATCAAAGCCACAAGAAGGACAAGCATACTCTCCTCTAATGCTCCATCCCGACAAACTAGCATATGTAGGAAAATCATTAATGATCCACATCAATGCAGCATGCATCTGAAAGCTTTCATTTGTTGAGGTGTCAAAAGTCTCAACTCCCTCATTCCATAAATCTTTCAATTCTTCAATCAGAGGTTGCATATATACAAAAAATTTATCACTTGGACTTTTTGGACCTGGAATAAGCAATGACAATATGAAATTAGGTTGTTTCATGCACACCCAAGGAGGTAAATTGTATGGTATAAGTATGATAGGCCAAGTGCTGTGAGTGACATTCATTGTCTTGAATGGATTAAACCCATCAAAAGCCAAACCCAATGAAGGTCGAAATGGCAACACTAGAGGGGGGGTGAATAGTGTGTTTACTAATTCAATTAGCCTAAATTCAATTTTGATCATTTAAGCAAGTTGCAATTGTGTGATTAAATGCGGAAGAAAGATCAAACAATTAAGCACAACCAAATATAACAATGCAAACATGAGAATTTATAGTAGTTCGACCCCAATGCCTACTCCACTACCTAAGCACCCCTCTTAGGATTTCTAAACTATGTTTTACTAGATTAATTAGTTTCCCTTACACAGAGGACTTTGACTCGAAGAGTCGCACTCTCAACCTAAGGCACTTCCACACCTGGAAGTCTCCGTCTTCTTATCGAGAGCACTCTTCCACCTCAACCCTAAGGGACAACTCCACTTAATCCTAGCAAAAACTAAGTTTACACAAGTGGCTTTACACCTTCATAACAAGGTAACCACTTATACTCACAAGACCTAACAATCTAGGTCTTACTAACTCAACTTCAAGAAAATACGTTCAAATAAACAATAAATATTACAATGAAAAGAGCTAAGGAATGTAACAAAAAATCAATGCTCTTTTCACGCCTTCAACGCCTTCAACTCGTCAAGGGGATGAGCTCGAATTAAATCCTGAGTAGAAGAAGAAGACTGGGCGCTTGCGAGAATGTTCGTGGAAGAACAGAGCGTCGTTGATCAATCTCTGGAAGGCTCAAATTTCCATTTAGAATGCTCAATAATATATGTAATTGGTAGGAAGAAGATTAAAAGGTGTAGATGAGATATATTTATACCCTCACGAAGAAACGGCAGCTCAACGGATAGAAAACTATCCGTTGCAGTCGCCCGGTCGATTGGTCGGTCGACCGACTGATCGATCGCTCATTCAACCGTTGCCCTCTTCTCTCTGGTCGATCGATCGATGAGTTGACCGCCCAGATGCAAGATCGTGTTCCCTCAATCCGGTTGACCCATCGGTCGATCGACGTAGGGGAAAGCAGACGCGTGATCGCGCGATCCTCACTTCGATCGATCGATGGGTCAATCGCTAGGGCTACTGCCCATTTCAGGCCTCTGTCGGTCGATCGATTGGTCAACCAAAGTAGCCACTGCCTATTTTCGGCAGTGTTCAGTCGACCGATAAGGCTACTGCCTCTAACTTACACTATTTGGTCAACCGTCCGATCGACCAAACTTAGGCTGAATTGAATTTTTAGTCCTTTTTCTTTCGCATTTTGTTTCCGGGTTTCGGCTTTCAACGAGCTTCAACATGGAGAGCTTTTATGTGATCTTTGAGCCTGTCCAATGCGACTTTGGTGCACTCGTCGATCTTCGAGAAATTTCTGCATCAAACCCGAGCGCGACGATCAATGTCCTTTTGATTTTTCGATTTATCCGATCGAGGATATCGAACGCGAATTGATATGGAACCTGAAAGATATTGTCAACGAAATATTAGTTCCATATTAGTTATCATCAAAATCGAGATTAAGATATTAAGACCAAGGTTGAAAACCTACCCATTCAACATTCATCGGCTACAACAGGAGTCAACTAATATCCAACACAACTATCTATACTCTAAATCACCACCTAGCATAAAATACAACTATTCTACATTATTTAATTATTTATCAAACTGAAATAATGACTCTTAACTACCAAATAACACTGAAATATAGAAAAGACCTACCAGACGACCTCCGATCAGAAATCCGACACCACCATTGCGTTCAGAACGCAAAAAATCTATAACATTGGTATTCACCCCGACTCGATCCTACAATCCTACGACCAACTCCAATAATCCCCCAATAATCTACTAATCAATCCCATTTCATGCCACACAGCTCTCTTTTTAATTAACCTATTTATTAAATCAAATAAAACCTCTCCCTCCCATTCGTCTCCCTCACTCATCACCCAACGCCCAGCCCGCCTCTCTCCTCCTCGGGTCAACGTCGGGCGGCCCTCCCGGCCGCCGGCGATCATCCCGCCGGCCTCCCCCCCCCCCCACCGGCAGCGGTGAGGCACCGTACCTTCACCGGGAAGGACTCGAACAGCAGCTGCAACTGCTGCCACACTGCGGGCAACAGCACGGCCGCCGCAACCTAGCTGTCGTCGTGGCCGCATGGCCCGCATGCCACTGCCACCTCCCAGCCAGCTTTGCTAGCCCTTCCTCTCTCTCCCTGCTCCTTGTCCTCTCCGACTCTGTTGCCTTGCCGATGAAGTGAATGGGAAATCAACGAAAAGAAAAGAGAGAAGACGGAGACTCCTACCTCAATACTCCTCCAAACTTTGATCTTCATTGGAGTCTTCACCGCCATCGCACGTCGCTCCGTTCACCTGCCTCCTCAACCGTTATCGACACCAAGCTCAATAGATTAGAGGAGGATTAGGGCTAAATATAAACCATTAGGCATTTTGCAAAAAGGCCCATCAAGGAAATATATTCACAATTCAATCCTTTTTTTTCAGGTCATAACAAATGTAATTCCTTTCAATCTTGGCAGTCTAAAAAATGAGCAGATTGTTTCTGTTAAGAGCAGACTTCTATCAAAATCTAGGATGTTCTTAATCTTTCCAAACTTGATCTATGGAATCCTAGACAGACAAGGATTCAAATGCTCATCAGATGAAGTTCTAGAACACTTGGGCAGTTCACTCAAGATTCATCATAAGATCCTCAAGAGGGTTGGAACTCCTGGAAAGAATCTACCCACTCCAAGTTCTGGTGTCAAGACTACTTCTGGTATTGCTTTAGGTGCCACCTCAACTGCTGAATGAGAGATTGTAGATGAACTTTTCTCTACCAGGGAGACAATGACCAAACTTCAACGGCAGGTAATCTCAATTGAAAAGAAAATCATTGAGTACTTTATCGTAGCCTCTGCAGGACCTGCCTCTCCTTCATCTGGAAGTATCTCTGACTCATCCTCTGAGAGTCATGAATGAACATTTGACTGTCGTATTTTACTCCTTTGGCTTATTATGCCAAAAAAGGGGGAGAAAAAGTTGTCACGTCCTAAACTCAGGGTCACGTGATCGGCCAGAGTATACGTGCCTATACCCCGCAGCCTAACTCATACACATGCCAACTCACAAAAGATAGCGCAAAGAAACAACAGTTTTATTTATAAAGAGAAACAGAAATAGATTTTATTAAATAATGTAGTTTTTGTCAAAAGCACGAGTGCGAAATAACATGAATCAAAGAGTATCAATACTGATATTTAAATAAAATCTGAATAAAAACATGAATATCCCCACAGGACTACAACTCCAAAATACCAAAATAAAAGTGCATGACAAACTACTATAGACTCGACTACGACCCCTAACTAGGACTTCTATGAGATCATGTGGCTCATCTGCCCTCCAGCTGCGCCAAGTGCTCCAGCCCACCTCACCGGTCAGGCTCTGAAAAACAAAACAACGACAACGGGTGAGTTCAAAAGAACTCAGTGAGCATTTCTACCAACCCCCACGAAAAAACAACACAGATAAGATGCGTAAAGCAAAACTCCTGACTCAATCAGGAAAATGTCACAAGGGAATAACCAGCTAACAGGCCATCTGGCCACCACCTGCCCGAAGACATCCAACATCCAAATGGTGAAGATCAACAGGCCTAAGCCTACTATACCCTAAGGCAACAACACATACTAGGATAATCGGGAAGGCCGTCCGAACTTATCCTAGCATAAAGAAACTCGGGAGCAATCGGGAAGGCCCTCCGAACTTGCTCCACAAGACACGTAGGGACAATCAGGATTCGCCCATTCGAACTTGCCCCTTTAATATATCACAGGAGTAATCGGGTAGGTCCTCCGAACTTACCCCTTTAAGATATCACAGGAATAATCGGGTATGCCCTCCGAACTTATTCCTTACAACCACCTCAGGGATAATCGGGTAGGCCCTCCGAACTAATCCCACGAGGCTAAACCAGAACAGTCGGGATTTGCTCAACCAAACTTATTCCACATATTGGGAATTAGCCATCCAATCTCCCGGGCCAAGCCCGCAATCCGGCTCCTCACGAGCCTCTCCATCATTCATAAAGATATGGTGCAACATGACCTAAGTGAAGTCTCTCCTACGGTGTCTTAGGGGTGTCTTTATTGGAAAGCGTCTCAACACTCCAATACTTGACCCCAACTCCTAGACTTGTAATGTCATAACCCGTGTGGTTTTATTTCATGCATAAACTTTACTTGTTGGTTCATAACAAATTATGCTACCCATTTTCTCAATTTTAATTATGCAATTAAAATTTAGATCACCAAGATTAGGGTTTTGTTTTAGGATTTTGTTTAGCTTACTGTTATATCCGAAACTGATGTATCTAACCCGAATCTGGTCTCCAGAATGTGACCTATGTTTCCAAACTATATTTTCTGGTCGAAACGATAGGCTACATGACTATGCTCAGATAAATACATACACAACAACAAGCATTTTAAAAACAGCACAGATTCATCATTCTCAACATGAAATTCCAGCAACATTAAATTTTCAACATAACATGAAAATAAATCCAAAATTTACAGAAATTATATCCTTAATTATCATCAAAATATAATACTAATCTTGAGATAAATCTCTCCAATTTCACAATCTTTAAATAAGGCTAACAAGCACCAACAACACCATAAACAAGAACAAACACCTAGAACAAGAACTCATCTTCCAAGAACCTTCATGGCATCAACATCAAGATCCATATTTTGTAAAAACAAGATTTTTTCAAAAATCACAAATTAAATACAAAGCATGCTTGAACATATAAGAACTCATTTTAATAAGCAATTCAAGACATAAACTACAAGATAACCAAGATCCCTCACTTCGGCATTTCATCGAACACCTTGAGGGCACCCTTGCTCCACCCTTGGCCGAGCACCCTAGGGTCATCCTAGGGCTGCCGAACCCCATAGAGAAGGTTTAGGGTCTCCTCAAACACGGCAATCAAAAGAATGGCGAAAACTTGAGAGATCAACGGAAAACATGTAAGAACAACCAAGCCTTCAAGATCGGCTTCAAGAATTCAAAGAAATCCGGAAGAAGGAGAGTAAAACCACTCACCTAAATAGGAAGGATGATTAGGGGAGAAATCCCGGACGATGGCCTTCGAATTCGGCTTCAAGAGATGGCGGCTCGATCCCAAGAAGGGGGAAGAGGGGGCGGCAGCTCACCTTAAGCCGCCGGCTTGAAGAGAGGGAGAGAGGAAGAGAGAGGGGTTGGCTTGGCTTGGCTCCTCTCGGCTCGGCTCCAAAGGAAAGGAAGAAGGAGAGGAAGAAGAGGGAGAAGACTCGACGGCTGACAAGCTTGGCTCGACGGGTTGCAAGAGAGAAGAAGAGGGGGGCGGTTGGCGGCTCCTCTCTTTCCTCAATGGCTTGTGCAACTCCAATAGGGAGCCGCAAGCCTTAGGAGAAAAGAATTTATAACCCTCCCCAATACTTTTAACCCACATCCGCCTCAACCCGAATCCATACCTACTAACTTCTCGACCCACTAAGCTTAATTAAACTCAAATTAATCTCATAAATAAATATAAACAAAATGCACATGCACATCCACATGCATCATAATTAAACAATCATGCATACAGAACATAAAATTAAGTAAATTTATCTGTGCAAGCAAAATTTACATATTTATATTTCTACTTACTCAAGCTCGCAAGCTCGCACCGAACCATGAGTCAACTCGGCTCGACCTGAAACTAGTCCGCTAGGCTGGCAAACACAAACCATAAAGGAAAAGAATATAATTAAATATCTAGGATATTACAATCCTCCCTCCTTAAAGAAAATTCATCCTCGAATTTTAGAAAAAGAAAATCAAGGACTCATCAAATCATCAAATAATGAAGGATAACTCTCCCTCATATCCTGCTCCACCTCCCAGGTGGCCTCCTGCCCAGAATGGTGCTCCCACCTGATCTTAACCAAGGGGATCTCCTTGGAACTCAATTTTCTGATCTGATAGTCTAGCACCTCAATTGGTAGCTCCTCATAGGAAACTACTGAATCCACCTCCACTGTGGTAGGCTCAATCACATGGGAGTCATCCTGGATGTACTTCTTCAGCATAGATACATGGAATATTGTATGTACTCGGTCCATAGTAGGAGGTAAGGCCAACTCATAGGCCATAGCTCTCCTGCGCTTGATAGTAGGAAATGGCCCAATGAACCTAGGGCTTAGCTTTCCTTTCTTACCAAATCTCACCACCCCTTTCATAGGGGACACCTTGAGGAACACCATGTCCCCCTCAGCAAACTCTACCTCCCTAGCCTTTCCATCCACATACATCTTTTGGCGACTCTGAGCTGCCAACAGTCTCTCCCTGATTAGCTTCATCTTTTCCACTGCCTCCTCCACCAGGTCAGGTCCCATCATCAGGGAATCCCCTGCCTCAAACCAACCTACGGACAACCTGCATCTCCGCCCATACAATGCCTCAAATGGGGCCATCTTGATGCCGTTGTGATAACTGTTATTTTAGGCAAACTCAATTAGGGGTAAGTGTCTCTCCCAACTGCCCTCCAAATCTAGGACACATGCTCTCAGCATATCCTCCAGGGTATGAATAGTCCGCTCTAACTGACCATCTGTCTGATGATGAAATGCAGTACTGAACCTAACTTGAGTGCCCAATGCCTCCTGAAAAGACTGCTAGAATCAAGCTGTGAACTGAGTACCCCGATCTGAGATGATCATAACTGGGACATCATGATAATCAACTATTCGATCCAAGAACAACCTCGCATACTGCTCAGCTAAAAAGGTCATCCTAACAGGTATAAAATGTGACATCTTGGTTAGGCGATCCACCACTACTCAAATAGAATCATTGCCCTTCCCAGACTTTGGCAACCCCATCACAAAATCCATGGTTATCTTCTCTCATTTCCACTCTGGTACCTCGAGGTTCTGGAGCAACCCTGTCGGCTTCAAATGTTTAGCCTTCACCTGTTGACACACTAGACACTTAGATACGAACTCGACCACTTCTCTTTTCTGCCTTTCCACCAATAATTCTACCGGAGGTCACGGTACATCCTCGTGGCTCCTGGGTGCATAGTGTATGTAGATCGATGAGCCATCTCCAGTACCTGCCTGCGAACCTCAGCCATATCAGGCACTACTATCTCATTCTTAAACCTCAGAACGCCCTCCGAGTCCACACTGAACCCATTATCGACATCACCTCTCCTGGCCAGATCCTTAGTGAGAGCACAAAAATCATCCTCCTCCTGCGCTGCCCGCAACATATCAACCAACGTGAACAACACCCTCAAGTGAGCCACCAACGCACTAGAAGCTGACACTAATAAGACTGCCCCGCCATACAAACATAGGGCCAAATCCTGAGCCAACGGCCTCCTCCTGACCGCCAAATGTGCGAGACTGCCTATAGACTTCCTGCTTAGAGCATCAGCCACCACATTAGCCTTTCCCGGATAGTACATGATCATGCAGTCATAGTCCTTCAAAAGCTCAAGCCATCTTCTTTGCCTCAGGTTCAACTCCTTCTGGGTGAGCAAATACTGGAGGCTCTTATGATTAGTGTATATCTCATAAGTCTCGCCATAAAGGTAGTGACACCACACCTTCAATGTGAACACCACTGCTGCTAGCTCAAGATCATGGGTTGAGTAATTCTTCTCGTAAACCTTCAACTGCCGAGAGGCATAAGCTATCACCCTGCCATTCTACATCAACACACAACCCAAGTCGACCCGGGAAGCATCACAATAAACAACAAATCCTCCCAAGCCCGAGGGTACTGCTAGAACTGGTGCCGACGTCAAGCGGTCCTTGAGCTTCAGAAAGCTCTCCTCGCACTTACTGTCTCATTCAAACTTGACCTTCTTCTAGGTCAGGCGAATCAATGGCGCTGCAATCCTGGAGAAGTTCTCCACAAATTTTCTGTAATAACCTGCCAACCCCAAGAAACTGTGAATCTTAGTGACATTCGTCGGCCTCTTCCAATTCTGAACTGCTTCTATCTTTGCGGGGTCCACCTTTACCCCTTCCCTGGACACCACATGGCCAAGGAAATCTACACTCTCCAACAAGAACTTGCACTTGGAGAATTTAGCATATAAGCGGTGCTCCCGGAGAGTCTCCAGGACCACCCTCCAGTGCTCAGCATGCTCCTCCCTGCTCCTGGAATAAATCAAGATATCATCAATAAATACTATCACAAATTTATCCAGGTATTCCCTAAACACTTGGTTCATCAGATCCATAAATATTGCAGGTGCATTAATCAGCCCGAAGGACATTACCAGGAACTCAAAGTGCCCATACATCGACCTAAAAGAAGTCTTAGGGACGTTACTGTCCCGGATCCTCAACCGATGATACTCTGACTGCATGTCAATCTTAGAAAACCACTGAGCCCCTTGAAGCTGATCAAATAAGTCATCAATCTTGGGCAGCGGGTACCAATTCTTCACCGTTACGTTATTAAGCTGTCGATAATCAATGCACATCTGCGTGGACCCATCTTTCTTTTTCACAAAGAGCACTGGAGCACCCCAAGGCGAAACACTTGGGCGAATGAAACCCAACTCAAGTAGCTCCTGCAATTGGGACTTCAACTCTCTCAACTTAGCTGATGCCATCCAATACGGTGGAATAGAGATCGGCTTCACCCCTGACTACAAATCAATACAGAATTCGATCTCCCTCTTAGGAGGCAACCCTGGCAACTCCTCTAGGATCACATCAGAGAACCCGCACACCACAGGCGTTCCCTTGACGTCCCTAGACACGCCTTCGCCTTCCTCTGCCACAAACACAAAGGCCAAGAAGGACTGGCAATGGCCCAGAAGTAGCTTCCGAGCCTTGAGAGCTGAAATCGACTCCAGCGAATCCCCCATCCCCTCACCCTGGAAGGTAAACTAGGGCAATCCGGGCTTACTGAAGGTCACAGTCTAAGCCTTGTAATCTACTGAGGTGAAATGGTCCACCAACCAGTCCATGCCCAAAATTACATCAAACTCCAGCATCGGTAGGAGGGTCAAGTGGGCTATCAATACATGCATGCCTGCAAATGACAACCTCACAACCTCGAAAGACTGTCTTTGTCATCACAAAAATGCTCGTACGCATAGACACCACAAGGGGCAATTCAAGCACAGAAGATATCCCTGACAACTTAGCAGCAAACAAAGCAGATACAAAAGAGTGTGTAGCACCCTGATCAAATAAGACATATGCAATAGCAGAACCAACAATAAGGTTACCTAACACTACTACCCTGGATGCCTCAGCGCCCTCTTGGTTTATAGAAAACACCCGTATAGAGGGCCTCTCTGAACCAGCTCGCTGGCCTCCTCCCTGAGTCTAACCCCTCTGAGCCACGGAACCCACTGACATTAGTTCTTTTCCTCTGGTCTGATCAGGCTACTAACCATTCCCAGCAAGCCCCCCAGTGCCTCCTGTGACATCGATTACACTACTGTGGCTCAGATCTCCACTGCGAACCTCCAGATGGCGCCCCTGGTCCTGAACCCATGTGGCCTCTGGAACTGTTATGACCTCTACCTTGCGGTGGATCTGCTGACCTGAAAGTCCCCTCTGAGTGAGCTGGCCGACCCCCCGAAGGCTGGGGCCAAAACTTTTTCTTCTGGGGACCATCATGCCTATCTGTCAGTACTAGTGCATCCTTTCGGAGCGTCTCATCTACAACTCGAGCAAAGGAAGTGTCCTACATGTAATGGATCAGTGTGGTGATCTGCGGCCTCAACCCCTCAACAAACCTCTTGACCCTGGCGATCTCTGAGGCTATCAAGGTGGGATGATACTTCGAGAGTCGAGTGAAATCCATCTCATACTTTGTCACCAACATACTGCCCGTCTGACGCAGTAGCTCGAACTCCTTCGCCTGCCTATCCCGGACGCTCATCGACAGGTACTTCTCCACCATAGCAGCTCTAAACTCCTCCCGGGTAGGGGGTGATGCATCTGCTGCTCTGCGATCCCTCCAAGTGTGAAGTCAATCTTTGGCTGGACCTCTCAGCTTGTAATATCCTAGATATTTTTATTTTTATTTTTCCTCTCATGTTTGTGTTTGCCAGCCTAACGGACTAGTGCGAGCTCAAGCTGAGTCGACTCATGGTCCGGTGCGAGCTTGCGAGCTCGGGTAAGTAGGATATGAAATATGTGAATTAGGCTTGAGTAGTTAAATTTATTCAATTTGATGTTGTGTATGCATAATTGTTTAATTATGTTTATGTGGATGTGCTTATTTAATTGCTTATGATTTATTATGAGATTAGAATAAGTTTAATTAAGTTAATTTAAGTTAGCGGGCTCGGGCTCGACTTAAGATGGATGCGGGTTGGATAAAGGGTTTAGAGGGGTTAGGGTTGAGGAGGGAGTATAAAACCCCTTCCCCTTGGCTTGTGGCTCCTATTTTGGAGCCACCCAAAGTTTTGAGAAAGGGAGCCAGCCGCCAGCGGACTCCCCCTCTCCTCTCTTCCCTTGGATCTGCCACCACCCAGAGCCGAGCTGCCCAAGCCTTCTCTTCTTCCTCTCCTTCTTCATTTCCTTTGGAGCCAAGCCAGCCAAGCCAACCCCTCTCTCTTCCTCTCTCCAAGCCGGCGGCTTGGAGTGAGCCACCACCCCCCCCCTTCTTTTTCCTTTGAATCGAGCTGAGATTCTTGAAGCTGATTCGAGGGCCATTGTCTGGGGTTCTCTTCTAATCATCTTTCCAAATCTAGGTGAGTTGTTTTACCCCTCCTTCTCAGATTTTCTTCGGGTTCTTGAAGCCGTTCTTGAAGGCTTGGATGATTTGATTTGTTTTCTGGTGAACTCTCGATTTATCGCTGATCTTTTGTGTGCCATGTTTGAGGAGGCCCTAAACCTCCCCCTATGTGGTTTAGCAGCCCTAGGATGAGCCTAGGGGTGCTCAGCCAAAGGGGAGAAAGGGGGTGCTCTCCAAGTGTTCGATGAATTGCCTAAGAGAAGGGTGTAGCTTTTTCTTACCTTCTATGATTTCAATTTGTTCACTAATCTTGATGATTATAATTTAAAAGCATGCTTGGTAATAAATCTGTGATTATTGGGTAGAAATCGTGTTTCTACAAATTAAGATCTTGATGTTGATGTCATGAAGGTTCTTGAAGGAAGTTTCTTGATCATGGTGCTTGTTCTTGTTCATGATGTTGTTAGTGCTTGTTAGCCTAGTTGTTAAGCATGGAAATTGAGAAATTTATCTCAAGATTTATATTCTGTTTAAATGATAATTAAGGAATTAATTTCTGGGAATTTCGGATTTATTTTTATGCTATGCTAAAAATTTGATGTTGCTGAAATAATGAATTTGTGCTGTTTTTAAATTGCTTGCTGTGATGTGTGTATTTATTTGAATATAGTCATGTAACCTATCATTTCGACCAGAAAAGATAGTTTGGAAACATAGAATACACTGTGGAGACTAGATTCGGATTAGATACATTGGTTTCGGGCAGAATAGTAAGCTAAAACAAAACCCTAAATGTGATGAACTAAATTTTAATTGTATAATTAAAATAGGAAAAGGGGTCAGCATAATCTGTTATGAACCAACATGAGAAGTTTATGCATGAAACAAAACCACACGGGTTTATGACATTACGGGTCTAGGAGTTGGGGTCGGGTCTGGAGTGTTGAGTCACTTTCCCATAGGATCACCCCTAAGACACCGTAGGAGAGTCATGACTTAGGTCATGGTCTGTAATATCTTTGTGAATGGCGGAGAGGCTCGTAGAGGAGCCGGATTGCGGGCTAAGCCAAGGAGGTTGGATGGCTAATTCCCAACCTGCAGAACAAGTTCAAAAGGCCTTTCCCTATTATTCCTGTGATATATTTTAAGAGAAAGCTCGGAGGGCCTACCCGATTACTCTTATGATATCTTAAAGGGGAAAGTTCGAATGGGCGAATCTCGATTGTCCCTACGCGTCTCATGGAGCAAGTTCGGAGGGCCTTTCTCGATTGCTCCCGAGTTTATTTATACTAGGATAAGTTTGGACACTACTGGAATAATGGGCATCAGCAACGGCTAGAGCCATTGCTGAGTTGTTGCTGAAAACCATCAGCAACGGTGTGCAACAGCTCCACCCGTTGCAATGGAGCTGTGGCAGAAAAACGCGTTGCTGATAATTTAGCAACGGATCAGCAGCGATCGCTCAGGCCGTTGCTAATAATACTATCAGCAGCGGTTTTGCCACAGACCCGGTTCCGTTGCTGATAATAATTATTAGCAACGACCCGCGTGTCCGTAGCAATGCCGTTAGTGAAAGACCGTTGCTAAGCCATTGTTGTAGGTCTTCAGCAATGGCTTTCGATACACTTTTAGTAACGGCTTTCCCACAGACGGCCGTGGGAAAGCCATTGCTGATTACTAGATACTGATATCGAAAAAACTTCAAAATTCCAAATTTTCATTAATACATTGATACATTATCTGATACATAACTCACACACCCATACACCCATACACACATCCATTCACACATCACAAATACACTCAGATATATATATCAAAACAATTATACTTATATTTATAATTATCCACAATCAAATAAAAACTATTCAAATGCAAAATTTAAGTATCAATATCCATACAAAACAAAACTGAAATATATATAGTATCGAAGTAACAAAGTCAATATAATAAAAAAACAATAAATCTCACGATGACGATGGAGGATGGTCTGGATCATATGGCAGAGTCTGGAGTGCCTGGGTGTACACCGGCGTGGACTGACTTGAGGACGATGGATCAGATGATGATGCTCCGGGATGACCTGACAAGTTGCGTAGCATAACTTGCATATCCGCCATCATCTGACTCTGACGCTCCATCAACTCAGTCTAACGTGCGACCGTCTCCTCCGGTGTCCTTATCCTGCTACTATGATCATCTCTAGACCTGGAGGTCGACGGCCGCTCACCAGTATGCGGAGGGGTTGGTGCCCCAAGTGGCCCTAGCACGGCTCGTGCATAACCACTATCTGCAAAACCATACACGCGGTCGTGATCCCAGCCACCTACAGTATCAACCCATGCTGCTGTGTCAAAGTCCTCGGGGGTGCCTCCGCACTGTATCACCGTCTGACTGTAGGTCTTCTACTCGAGTTTAATTTTTTGTTTAATATTTTTCATAAAACTTAAATTATAAATATATAATGAATAATTTAAACAAATATACTTACCATAATAAATGCAGCACGATTGTCGACGTACTCCCCCGTCGCTGGACAGTCCCATCGTCCAACACCGTCGTCTATATTTACAAAACAAATACATTAATTAGTACACAGAGTAACAAATAAAATATAAAATTAAAATTAAGGTATACTTACCATACGGTTCGCATGCACAGCAAATGCAACAGAGCCGCCAGTGTGACGCGCTCGTCCCCCCGACATGCAGTTTCTAGCCGCAGTCCTAGAAACCTCATGCCATCGATCCGTCGACCACATCACCACGAGTTGGTCCCATATATCGGACGTAATCCAATCGGGTCCGTATCCCCAAGTCTCCGCGATGTTAGTGGTCCTAGCTCGGGCCATCGCCTGGGACCGGGCCTGCCCCAGCTGCCCGTTGTACCTCACCCGAGAAATAGCCTCCCAAGCAGCGTAAATGAAGGACCTCTGGTCCTCAGCCCATGTATAGCGAGCCTGCAAAACAATAATATCAGTACCAATATTAATCATCATGCATGTATAAAAAAAATTTAATACATGCCTCAAACTCGCGCCATAACATGTCAACGTGCTCACTGGGCACGTGAGACCACGTGGGTCATGCCCCGTGCATGTATCGTCGAATGGTAGAAGAAATGCTCCTTGGCACTTCTTCTTGCTCGAACCTGCACAACAAAAATAAAATTTAATATTATATTATGATATAATGAATTTGTAATTATTCATAATTCATGATATATTATCGCTCCCCAATCATTCTAATGAATCTACGTGACTCTGCGGGTGGTGGAGGTTGCCACTTGTTCGGCCCGCGTGGCTGCCTGCGTCTGGATGTACTAGCCTCAGCAGTATCATCGGTAGGAGGATCAACAATAGGAGAATCAGCAGTATGAGTAAGTGCTGGAGTCTCACCGATCGGAGACTCCGAAGCTCTCTTGCGACGATAACCACGACCAAACATATATATCGAATAGACATATAATTAGATTATTATATATATAGTAGAGATATATTTAATATAAGATATACTTTTCAATTATTCTTCATCATCTGAGTAATAGTCTTCGAATTCTTCCTCTTCTTCATCTTCTTCATCTTCTTCATCTCCAGCTTCTTCAATTTCATGATCGTCATCATCAGCATATTCAACTTCTAATTGAATTGACGTTGTGTCTGCATCCTCGAGTATTGGAATAATATGATCTACAGCAGGAGGATCATCTTCTTGATAGAAACCATCTGTCACATCAGGTATCGGCACATTTTCTCCTTCTATCGAATCAATTTTTCCTCTACCTTTAGTCTTACAGACTACACGCCAATCTGTTCTATCTTTATTTCAAGCCGAATACTTCACGTAATATACTTGTTCAGCTTGTGATGCCAATATAAAAGGCTCATTTGCTGCCAATTTGGATTTATAATTAACATCAACAAGTTTGTATTTTGGAAGTGCTGAAACATGTGCTAACATTTGTTCACCAGACAACATCGGTGGTAGCTCATCTCTTTCGACTCTGCCCTTAGTAAATTTATTACGATTCCATCGATACTGATGGTTAGCCGGTAGGAATCGACGATGACAATCAAAGAATGAGATTTTCCGTCCATTCTGAAGACTGATTGATTTAGAGTGTTTCATACAATACAGACAAGAGAGTCGGCCGTGAGTGCTCCAACCAGACAACATGCCGTATGTCGGAAAATCATTGATTGTCCACAAGACCGCGGCCTTTAAAGTGAAGTTTTGCTTCCGATGACAATCATAAGTGATAGCTCCCTCGGTCCACAATGTTTTTAATTCATCTATCAAGGGTTTGAGAAACATGTCAATTTCTTTTTGCGGACCCTTAGGACCCAGAATAATCATCGAAATATAAATAAATTCATTTTTCATACACATTGGCGGTGGCAAATTATAAACTGTGAGCAGCACTGGCCAAACTGAATAAGGAGTTGCAAAATGTCCAAACGGATTAAAACCATCTGTGCACAATCTCAATCTGATATTTCTAGTATCCCTAGCAAATGAAGGATAACATGTATCCAAATGTTTCCATGCTTCACTGTCGGATGGATGAGTCATTACTGTATCATCACGACTTCTTGCATGTCAACTCATGTAGGGGGCCGTCTTTTCCGACATGAATAATCTTTGAAGCCTCGGTGTTAGTGGAAAATACCGAAGCACCTTAAATGGGATATTTTTCTATCGGACAGATTTCTTCTCCTTGTAATGAGGATGTTGACATACAGGGCATTTATCCAACTGCACATTTTCTTTATAATATAAAATGCAGTTATTTTGGCACACGTGTATTTTTTCGTACCCCAACCCCAATTTTCTCATCAGCTTTTTAGTTTTATAAAAAGTTGGCTCAAACTTGTTATCAGTAGGTAGCATTCCATTAATCAATCCTGCAATCCGATCATACGCAACCCCGCTGATATTACAATCGGCCTTGATGCTTAGGAGCTGCATCATTGCTAAAAACCTAGTGTATTTAGGACAATTCTTATACAAAGGTTCATCGGTAGCTTTCAACGTCTCGTAAAATTCTGCAGCTTCTTTATTCAGCAATTCAATCTCTACCGCAGTTTGTACTTCTGTGATATCAACCGCTGTAGTATCTGGTGGGACTGATATCTCAATAACTAGCTGATCAACATTATCATTCAGGTGAAATTGACCCCCAAGACTATCAAGTATTATAGTTCTATAGAGATTAGATTGACTAGATGAAGAAACACTAGCAGAGGAAGATTCACCATATGTCTGAACGATAGGATTGCTCGACGTCCCGACTTCACGTGACTCCCCATGACAAGTCCATAGAAAATATCTTGGTGCAAATCCTTTGCTATATAGATGCGGAGTGACAGTTTTCCGATCCAAAAATCGTCCATTCAAGCAAATGCGGCACGGACATCGGATTTTATCACTAGCGCTAATGAATTTCTGATTCGAATAGGCGAAATTTAGGAAGTAAGTTACGCCTAATCGAAACTCATTCGTTAAAGCTCCACGATCAAGATATCGGTACATCCAACTTTGATCAGCCGACATGATTTTGTCAATCAATGACAATTTCTTTGGTTAATGTCTTTAGGTGAGATGGTCCTATTCCATTCGGGATTTATGTTATTCATATTGCACTAAGTATTCATTTTAACCGCTAACTTCATTCTAAATTTCGGCAGCATCTCCCTACAGTTCTCCGAATACGCATATCATCTGGGTGCGTATCAGAGAACAAGAGAGATGCTGCCGAAATTTAGAATAAGTTAACGGTTAAAAAGAAAAACGTAAGTGCAATACAAATAACTATATTCTCAAATTGTCCAATCAGGGACAATTCAAGGGTTGTACATCGTATAAAAGATCATCTACTTCTTTTACACGAACATACAACCCCCGAACGGATCTAAGGATTTGCTAAATCATATCCGACTCGTCGATGCGTACGTGAAACATATCAACTCGTCGAATGGATGATTATTTTTTAAATGTTTTGAGTCAGTTCGAGTCTATAGTGGATAATTCCGACACGAGTCCAAATTAGACGATTCCGGCGAGAGTCCAAAATGGACGATTTCGGCGTAAGTCTGAAGTGGACGATTCCGGCGCGAGTCCACTTAGGACAACTCCGGAGTAATTAACATTTTAACTAATTAATTAATATTAATCTACAATATTTTAACTAATTTAAACAATTAACCTACCATTATTAAATATTAATCTAACTAAATTAATCTAAACTCTAACAATTAATCTAAAAATTAATCTAAATCATAACAATTAATCTAAACCCTAAAAATTAATCTAACAAATTAAACAATTAATTAAATAATTAATCTAAACATTTAATTAACAATTAAAAAATTAAAAAATTAATACTTTGGCATTTCCGGCGCCGAAGTCTAGTGTCCGGACACTGTATAAGGTTCGACAGCGGCCATCGGCCGTCGGTCGAAATTATACCTAGGAATCAATGGGAAGGTGGGGCGGCGAGAAATACCTGGAACGAACGGGGAATTGGCGGTCGAAATCGACGGTGGAGGACAGGGCGGCGACGTCGGCAGCGGCAGCTCGGCGGTGGCGTCGAAAGAGGGCAGCGGGCGGCGGCAGTAGAGGAAGAGAAAGAAGGGGGCGGGCGCGATCGTGTGTCGTATATAAACTTATCAGCAACGGCTGACTTAACCATTAGAACGTCATTGCTGATAAGTTAATCATCAGCAACGGCTAACATATCCGTTAGAAAGTTGTTGCTAAGGTAATTAATATATGCAACGGCTTGCATGTACGTTAGAACGCCATTGCAGATACAACATATCTACAATGGCTTGAGCGGCCGTAAGAACGTCATTGCAAATAGCAATAGCTTGAGCGGTCGTTGCTGATAGCCGTTGCTGAAGACCCAATTTCTAGTAGTGGGAGGGCCTTCTCGATTATCCTAGTATGTATTGTTTGCCTTAGGGCATGGTAGGCTTAGGCATGTTGCTCTTCACCATATGGGTGTTGGCTACCTTCGGGTAGGTAGTGGCCAGACGGCCTGATAGCTAGTCACACTTTCGTGACCTTATTCCTGTAGAGTTGGATGTTACGCTATTGCTTATCTCTGTATTGTTTTATTGTGGGGGTCGATAGAACCGCTCATTGAGTTCTTTGAACTCACCCATTGTCATTGTTTTGTTTTGTAAAGCCTGACCGATGAGGTGGGCTAGAGCACTTGGCGCAGCTGGAGGACAGAGGAGCCACATGATCTCATAGCAGTCCTAGTTAGAGGTCATAGTCGAGTCTGTAGTAGGTTGTCATGCATTGTTATTTTGATATTTGGAGTTGTAGTCACGTGGGGACGTTCATATTTATTTATTCAGTCTTTTAATTATTAAAGAATTATTACTCTTCGATTTATTTATTTTCGCACTTGATCTATTTATTAAAAACTTTGATATTTTGAAATAAAAATCTATTTTGGTTCTTTTTATTAATAAAAGCTATTGTTCGTTCTGTTATTTTACGAGTTGGCATGTGCATGGGTTAGGCTACGGGGTATAGGCACGTATACCCTAGCCGGTCACGTGACCCTGAACTTGGGGGCGTGACACAATTGTAGCCCAATCAATCGAGCGGTCGTCTCAAAAGAGCAACCAAGCTCCCTGCATAGCTCATAGCAATCTCTCAAGAAACTGGTGACCTCCACCCGCTGATATGTCCATGTATACTCCGATGTCCTGAATGCAACAAAATTTGCATATGAAGATGCTCTGGGGGCTTTGACCATCGGTGCCACTGCTGGACCACCTCTTATGCTGCGGGTGCTGCAGGTACTGGTTGTGGCTGTTGTCTCAACTCCTACTCCCTGCAAAGTGCCTCTGTCAGCTCAACCACCCGGGCCTGCAACTGCACAACCATGGGATCCTATCCCACCTCCTCCTGGGCCTGCGCTGGTCTCCCTCGACCCCGGCCCCGGCCCCGGCCTCAACCTCGGCGCTCAATAGAGTTGTTGTCACTACCGCTCCTGGCGGCATCAAAGGCCTCCATCAATCTAGAATCACCAGAAAAGAAACGAATCATAATCAAGTAATTGATTCACCCTAACATTTCGCAAACTTAACCACGAGTCACGCTGAGGTGCAGACTTAGCTCATTGATCTCATGACATACCCCTACCGTATACTGACACACTAGCAATGCCCAATACGGTGACAACTCTAGGTCGTAGTCAGACCGAATCACTTGCTTTGATACCACAATATCACGCCCCAAACTCAGGGTCACGTGACCAGCTAGGGAATACGTGCCTATACCCCGCATCCTAACTCATGCACATGCCAACTCACAAAAGATAGCGAAAAGTAACAACAGTTTTATTTATAAAGAGAAACAGAAACAGATTTTATTAAACAATATAGTTTTTGTCAAAAGCACAAGTGCGGAATAACATGAATCAAAGAGTTTCAATACTGATATTTAAATAAAATCTGAATAAAAACATGAATGTCCCCACGAGACTACAACTCCAAAATAACAAAATAAAAGTGCATGACAAATAAAAGTGCTCCAAAGGGAAGGAAGAATGAGAGGAAGAAGAGGGAGAAGACTCGGCGGCTGACAAGCTTGGCTCGGCGGCTTGTAAGAGAGAGGAAGAGGTGGGCGGCTGGCGGCTCCTACGGCTGGCAGCTCCTCTCTTTCCTCAATGGCTTGTGCGGCTCCAATAGGGAGCCGCAAGCCCTAAGGGGAAAGAATTTATAACCCTTCCCAATACTTTTAACCCGCATCTGCCTCAATTCGAATTCATACCCACTAACTTCTCGACCCGCTAACTCACTAAGCTTAATTAAAACCAAATTAATCCCATAAATAAATATAAACAAAATGCACATCCACATCCACTTGCATCATAATTAAACAATCATGCATACACAACATAAAATTAAAAAAAAATTATCTACGCAAGCAAAATTTCCATATTCATATTCCTACTTACCCAAGCTTGCACCGGACCATGAATCGACTCGGCTCGACCTCGAACTAGTCCGTCAGGCTGGCAAACACAAACCATAAAGGAAAAGAATATAATTAAATATCTAGGATTGTGGTTACTGTGGTTACTGTGGTTTGTGGATGCTGTGTGCTCTAGGTGTAATCCTTTTTTGGTTCTCTGTGAACTTTGTGGTTTTGTAACCTTGACTGTTGTATACTGTTAGTTAACTATTAAATTATCTTTTTAACAGTTATTGTTGTTACAACCCGCTTAATGGGATAACTGACCCATCAACTTCATAGACCAACCTATTGGCCTAATTAAAATGCTTAAGCTGAAGTTGATGGTAGCACACCCATCAAGCCTTATAAGCCAACACCACATCCAACATACTCCCAATGTGGGACTAAACCGGGGTATTACAATTGTGCTTCAGTTAAAACTTTCTATTGTCATCTTTTTTTTGTGATCTGATCAGTATGAGTTTTTCCAAATAAGCCAAAGGGGGGGATTGTTAGTGTTTGGCTTTTATATATTGGTTGTATTTGACAAAAGTGTTCCTAGTGAATTCTCAGTCTTATGCACAGTCTCAACAGTAAGGAGCCCTGCCTATGTGAGGACAGTTACAACTGTGTAAGGATAGTTTCAACTGCTCCTACATTTTGTGGCTTTCTGGATAAGTATGTTACAAATGAGATGGCTGTTGGACTTCTATTTTAGTGATGATTCTCTTGATATCTCTAGGATTATTAATTATCGTTATTTATTTATCGTTTGTCCATTTTTGGTGTTATGACTAGTGGAGAGTTCTACTCTTTATGTTCTGGGCGTTACTGTTTGTTTTGGACTTTATGATATTTTAAATGTTGGTTGTTCAAATCGATGACTGTTTGATTTGAACTGAAGAATGATTAAAGATCAGCAATTAAAGTCAGCATTGATTCAGTTCTTTCGGTTGTCTCATATAAATACCGATGGAAAGATCTGATATGTGTGTGTGTGTGTGTGTGTGTGTGTGCGCGCGTGCGAACACTGTGTTGCCACTTATTAAGAGGAGTTGAGACTGCTGAGTGCATATTGCTGAGTGCAGAAAGGCAACAATCAACATTTCTTATCTTCAAGAGAAGATTGACGTCGGGTAGATAACTCACTACAACACAAGGCTAGACGGAACTCTGTGACTGGGATGTCATAGAGAGGCAAGTTGGTATTTACTTATAATAGCAAATATTGTTATTTTCAATTCATTGTAGTACTGTAGTCGAATTTCGGATGTGAAATCCAAAGGACTTATTTTGTACTTTAGAGAGTGGATTGGACATATGTCCGGTGAGTGCCCTACAGATTAGGTGATTGGTTTGTCACTGAACTGCATAAACAAACCTCTTGTATTTGCGTATGTTCTTTTATTTTGGTTCTTACTTTGCTTCTAGTAGTAGTTGCAATAGCAGTTGCAACTTCCTATTCAACTGCTCTCGACAAAAGTTCCCATAGAGACACATACTGTCACATTTGTTGAGGGTGGTGATGACAATGGTCATCCCCCAGTACTAACCTCAGTTTTGATGCTCTAAGTGCTTCTAGTCAAAGAAGCAAATCAAAAAGCCGAAAAAGAAAGGTTATATGCTACTTGTGCAAGGAAAACGGACACATTAAAAGGAATTGCCCTTCATCGAAGAAGAACGCCAAGAAGAGGTCAAGTGCTTCAACATCCACCTCCAAATCACAAAAAACATCCTCTTGTCATGACAATGAAGCCACCTCTCAACTTTGTCTCATGGGATTTGATGATGAGGTAAATTCTACCACTTATTGTCAAAATAGTGATTCTAGCAACGCAAGCTCATTTAACATGTCATATGATGAGTTGATTGAAGAATATAGAAAAAAATGTATGAATTGCTCATGAAAAAGAATAAAGAAAATAGGAAAATAAAGAAAGAAAACTCTAAGCTTAGTTCTCACATGCATGCTTTAGAGCTAGAAAATGAGAACTTAAAGTCCAAGTCTTTTATTTTATGCCATGATAATTTGGAACTAGAGCTTAAAAACTTGAGACTACAAAATAAGGATTTGAAATAAAAAATGAAGCTTAGAAGTAATGATTTGAAAAGTGACTTCAAACTTGAGAATGATAATTTAAAAATGAGAATTGCATATTGAAATCTCAAGTGTGTGCTTTGCATCAATCTATTGATACCTTGAAAAATGAGATTGTAGTCTTAAGTAAGAGAGTAAATGAAATTAAGGATGTTTATCCTTCTAGGAAATTTGAAAAGAAAAGCGTTTCTTTGAAGAATGCTCATGCCAACCATGTTAGGCATTCCTTATTTAAACCTCGTGTTAAGAAAAATAAAAACAAAGAATTTCATGGTCATTGCTTTTATTGTGGTGTTTATGGGCATACTATATATGATTGCGCATTTAAGATAAACTCAAGTGGTGTTAAGAAACTTTGGGCAACTAAGCCCTTTAATCCCCGAGGACCCAAAGCAATTTGGGTACCAAAGATTTAATGTTCAATTGTAGGGGGAGCAACCACACAAGGATGAGTTGATGATGGTTGATGGGAGTTGCATGAGGACATAAGGCTTCACCAAATCCAAGTTGCAACTTCATATCTTAATGATGCATTTGGTATAAAAAATCGGCATCTAGTTAATTTGGTATCATTCCTATCACTCAAATTTAATTTATATATTAAAGTTGGAATTTTGATACATGAATGATTTTGGTTGATTTCCCCGCTCTCGATATATCTCTTGAAAAACAATTTTTGTTTTTGATTTCCCGATCTCTTCGGAGACCTTTGTAGCCTATAATGGGCTCATGCAACCTTGCGGTTATAAATCGTAGGCTCATTATAGCCCTTCGGTTTTCAACCAATATGAATGATTGGAGATCATGTTTTCATTTATATCTCACTTGTGATCTCTTAAAATTTATTTTGGTATCACTCGATTTCATTTGTAACGAATTTGAAACTATTTAGCAAAGTAGACTTTGATATCGATAATTGATTCTCTCTCTTTGCTACTTAGTTTGATAACTTGTTACTAATTACATTCTCATTATCCTACTAATGAACATTGCTTGCAAGTTATGATAAAATTAGAAGTTATAGAAATTGAAAGAAAAATATAAGTTGGGCAAAATTTTCAAGAATGAGGTATGAGTTTGATTTTGCAAAAATAATTTTATAATAATTGAATATTCATGCTTTAATGATGTCTCTATACTCATGATTGATTTTGCATGATAAATATTTGAATTTTCATGAGTAGAAAAATCTTGATAACTTAGCCCACTTCATGATATCATGATATGAATGAAATCGGACTAGGTTGAAATTCTTCAATAGAAACATTATTTTAAGTTAAAACTTGACGAACATGTTTGAGTTCACTCATGATTTATTTACATGTGATTAAAATTAAAAAATCATGTGAAAATGGATAAATTGATAATAGTTTACTTTAGGAGACCTTAAGTTGAGTAGAATTGACCTAAGTCAACAAATTGACTTAGAAACTTTATTTTAGGTCCAAACTTCACAAACATGTTTAGATTTACTCATGTTAGGTGTCCATGTATTTAAATTTGAAAAGCCATGAGTAAAGGTTAGAACTTGATACTTAGCAATTTCATGTTAACATGCTTGTTTTTCAATGAAATCATGCTAAGGTAAAATTTTGACCAAATGACATTATTTTCTTTTCAAACTTAATAAACATGTTTTAAATGATTATATCTTGATATCTGAAAAGTTTGAATGAAAACTAGAAAAATAGCTAATATTTACGAAAATGCCACTAGATTTTAGTTATTTTTAAAAAATACAGAAAATTAATTTTTGGATGATTCTTGAAATTGCATGTTCACTGAAAAATCTAGTTTCTTGTATAAAATTTTCAGCAAAAATATGAATTGATATGGATTTTTGAAGTTAGGTTCGAAACATTAAAGTATCGTTCTTACCAAATGTTTAATTTTTAAATACTTTGATTTTTGGTCCAATTTTCAAATGAGACGTCAAGTATGATATCGTAATTCTATTTTTAGTATAGTTCTCATTATTATTTGAGAAAAATCATGTCTAAAATAATTTTTGATATTTTGATCGATGCGGATTTGGATGTTAGCTATCATTCTGTGTTGTCATGTATGATTTAGTCTTATATTAGATAGTTATTTTTCATCCCTTTGGTTGAGATCTTCATGCTTCATGAAAACTAATTTTAGAGTCTCAACTTTGACTACATTGACTTTTCTTGCCCTTTTTTATTGATGTCAAAAGGGGGAGAAAAATATGATAAAAAGGGAAAACAATATAGGAAAATCATGCATATAGATATGGGAGTTTCATTATGTAGATATGCACGTTGATAGGGGGGAAATCCCATGTTTGATATCCTTTATGTGTAATTATAAATATTTTCTTAAGGATGTTTGTCATCATCAAAAAGTGAGAGATTGTTGGCCTAAGGTTTTCAACCTTGGTCTTAATCTCGATTTTGATGATAACAAACATGGAACTAATGTATTCCTAAAGAAATTCTTTCAAGTTCCAATTCGGTTAGTGCTCGACGTCCGCGATCGAAAACATTAGAAAAATCAAAAAATCAGAAGGACGTTGGTTGGCGCACTTGGGTTTTCGTCGAAAGATGAAGTTTGCAGTTAGGGTGTCTAGCATATATTGCAAATCCTCAAATTGATGCTTATGAACTCAAAACTTTGAAACCCGAAACCCAGAAACAAACGTCACGAGAAAAATCCACGAAAAGCCTTGTTTCCCGGGTGCCGACCGATGGGCGGTCGACGGGCCGGTTGACTGGCCATTGCCCAATCTGGACAGTGTGCTCCAGTCGATGGCTGATCGACCGGCCACCGATCGGTCGGCGCCAACGGGCAAAATTCCGCTCGTTGGGTGAGCTGTTTTGGCTCCCTTCCCTCATGGCTTATAAATAATAGCCATGAGAAGTCTTCCACACTTCTTCCAACTTTCCTAAAGCTATATTTTGAAAATCCTTGTGTTTGATTGAGCTAGTTTTCATTCCAAACCCTAGTTTCATCATCCATTCTTAATTAAGCCTTGTTCCTTCATCGATTCATCAATTTGAGGCATCAAGAGGACTACAGAGTTTTTTTTGGAGAGAAGTATACTTTGATTTGTTTATTGCTCCAATTGTTATTATATTTTGTTGTTTATTTTCATTGTATATCAAGTGTGTAAACTTAGGTTGCTATGTTTAATTGAGTTGATGGTTGCCTTGGTGTTAAGGCTTAAATTCACCGGTGTAAACATAGTTTACTAGAATTAGCTGAGTTGTCCTTAGGTTGAGGTGAGAGAGTGCTCTCAGTAAGAAAACAGAATACTTTCGGGTGTGGAAGTACTTTCAGTTTGAGAGCAGAGACTCTCTGGTGTAAATTTTTCTTTGTAAGAAAACTAATTAATCTAGTTAAACTAGTTTGAAAATCCTAAGTGAGGTACTTAGATAATGGAGTAAGCATTGGGTCCGAACCACTATAAATCATCGTGTTAGCATTGATATATATTTTGTGTTTAATTGTCCTACTTACCGCTTTCGCATTTAATCATTGAATTATGAATTACCTAAGTTGTAAAAATGATTAAAATCGATAAATCAAAATTAGGCTAAAAGTTTAGTAAACATACTATTCATCCTCCTTCGAGTGTACGTCATTTCACCAACATTACGAAATATAAAAAGTATTAAAAAAAATGATAGACTATTCTATTTATATATTATTAAAATATAGATTTTTATTTTTATTTTTTATTTTTAAAATCACATATTACCATGCTTTTGCAACTAGTGTAATGATATATGAAAAATATTATCCGGATATTAATCTCTCTCCTCTTTTCTCCAACTCTCTCTCCCTCTCTCTATTCCTTCCTAATGACTCTGTTACGCCTTCCCATCGACTCCATCTCCTCTCTCTGCTCATACGGGATTCTCTAACACTATGTTTGGATTGATGGTTTTGAAGGATTTCGGAGAGATTTGGAGGGGGAGGGTTTTGGAGGGTTTCGAAAAGATTTGGAGGGAAAGGGTTTTAGAGGGGTTTAAAATATCCTCTTTGGATAATTTTTTAAGAGGTTTGGAGGAGTTTGAACCCCTCATAAAATCCATTTTCAAAACCTTCCAAAATGAAGAATTTTCGAGGAGTTTGAAGAATTAATGAATTAAAAATAATTAAATTACAAAAATATTCATAGAATAAAAAAAATTATTATTGTAAACGAGGGCAAGTGGTCTACCAAATCTCTCCAAATCCTTCATAAAATTTAACCAAATAAAATTTTTAAAATTTTTTAAAAATCTTCAAACTCCTCGTCCTCCGAAATTCTTCCAAACTCCTTCGAAATCCTTCCGCTCCAAACCCTTACTCAACAAAGTTACCCAAGGTGACGACGCGATCGGACTCCATCATCTTTTCGGAGTCGACAGTGCCGAATAGCTTCAGGTTAGTCGAGTCCTAACATGATGATGACGCCACAGGCCGTTTGCTGCTCTCATCGCCACTTTCTCCGCCTCTCGCCGCCCTCCTCTCGTACTACTTCTTCTCCCTCCTTTGTCTCCCGTCGTCGAGGCTTTTCCATTCCTTCCGGCGCCGTAAGCTTTCTTCGTGGCCTCATGTCCGAAATAGATAAACCCTCCTAGTACCCTAATATTCCCCTGCTTTCTAACACCCCCTAACTCTTTGGTTGCAGCTCCCAATTGCTAATCTGCGATGGAAAGACTGCAACTTACGCTTCACAAATGAATCGAAAGGTAAATTTCCTCACCTCCGTCGATCACTTATTGAGAGAAATGGATATTGATCTAATTTCGGGTGGTTTTCTGCAAGGTCGACCGATTCGTCCGAGCAAAGTGTTTACTTATTTGCCCGATTCAGAGAATTCAAATGGTGCAATAAAGGAGGCAAAGCTCTCCAAAGTCGATTCAGTTGTTGGAGGATCCCTGGTTGGCGAGAATGACTCCGATGCGATACTCCGGTCTGGATCCCGCGCAAGGGGCAGTTATGATCCTTCCTGTGGGAAGTCGGGCTCGATTTCCTTTTGCGGTTTGACTCACCAGATATTGGAAGAGAGGAAGCTGGTTTCTTCCCCCTTCAAGGACGGCACAGGATCGTTGGTGTGGGTTTTGGGTCCTCTTGCTCTGATATCTTCGCTTGTGGTTCCCCAATTTTTTCTCGGCAGTATTATTGAGTCCATTGTAAGAGATGAAATCCTTGCAGGTAATTATTCTTGGCAAATACTCACTTCATACTCTTTATCTCGAGATGAATTGTTTTGTACCATGGTATGCTTCCCTTTCCTCATATCAATCTTGCTTCGTGACAATGTGCTTTTGTACCTGTTATGAAATCTGATGATTTTGTTGTTGTAGTGTTGATACCTCATTAACATTTGGGGATCACAGTGACGTTCTAGTGGTCTAGAACCTTAGTGATGAACCATTATCTCTACCAATTTTTTAATTCCTTTCTTACATGTACGCATAGCAGGCTTCAGAACCATGAGATTATGCAGTACTGCTATGTGAACTGACCTATTCATGACAGATTTAATCAAACCTCATTCCTGGTGTATGAAAAGGAGAATTACTTATGAATGATAGAATTTGTTGTCATTAGTTTATCAGTTAACTTTGGATGTCAAATTTTCTGATATTTGATGGCTAAAAAAATAAAGAATCTCTATTAAATGTTTTTTGAGATCTAGAGACATTAAAAATGATGGACATTTTCTTTTTAATTTCATTACAGATTTACCACTTAACTTCAAGTGTCTTTTTTTTGGTGGCTAAAACTGATACTTCTCCATTTAAAAAATTTCTTGAGATACAGAGGCACGAAATAAATCTGGACAATTCTTTATTTCTTGTATTATATTTCTAGAAAATTATCAGGGTGTTAGTTATATTAATAGTAAAGTCTACAAGTGCCATTAATCCGAAGGGAAGATATGAAAAATCACTTCAAAATGGTGTGTTGTTGAGAAATATGAGTGCAATATACATTGTCAAAATTAAGAGACCCTTTCTTTTCATTCACTTCATAGTTGTTTGCTAATGCTCATTAGTTGAGAAAACTATTGTAGACTATTAAAAGAATAATGCCTATTATGCCTATAGACTATTAAAAGACTGTAGGAAAACGCTGATAATTATTTCTACTTTAGACAACATCCAGCTTCATTTGTTATGACTTATTGTCATTGTATCTATAAAGTTTGTACACCTGTAGCAAGGTAAAAACTATCTTCCAATGTAAAGTACTTTATGTGACTACTATGCAAATTCAGTTCTTGCCTTAAGGCACATGAACTTGTTTATATTTTTTTTCATGAAGAATGTAATTGCTCCCCACAGAAATTGTCGCCTCGTTGTCTTCAGAGATCATATTCTATGTTGGGCTCTCTTCATTTCTGTCCATAACTGATCATGTACAGCGCCCATATCTTGACATCAGCACGAAAAGATGGAGCCTTATCACAGGCCTCAAAGGGTACCTTTCCTCTGCCTTCTTCACCACGGGTTTCAAAGTGGTTGCACCTCTTCTTGCTGCTTATGTTGTTTGGCCAGTTATTGGTCTCCCTGCTGTTGTCGCAGTTGCTCCATTCCTTTTGGGATGTGCTGCACAATATGCATTTGAGATACACCTTGGTAATCGTAATTCATCTTGTTGGCCTGTACTGCCAATAATCTTTGAGGTATTAGCTCAGTGGTTGTTTGAAGTTGTTTTTCTTAAGTTAAATCCATTGACTTAATTGGTCTTTATTGCAGGTCTACAGACTCTATCAGTTGAACAAGGGAGCACACTTTATGGAAAGGTTAATGTTCTTAATGAGAGGTGCATCAACAAACCCTGCAGTAATGGAAAGAAGCAATGCATTCATTTCCATGCTAGCTGTTTTCCAAATTCTTGGCGTTGTTTGCTTATGGTCTTTAATAACTTTTCTCCTAAGACTTTTCCCTTCTAGACCTGTGGCTGAGAACTATTAAAGGTTAGTATGAGTGAGTGACTGCAAGTTAAAATTTATACATACGTATATACATACATACTATCTTTGATATTGGCTTACAGTTCCATGAAATCTATCTTTGACAATGCCGGCTTCTTGATGATGGAAATTAAACTAGAGCATAATCTCCTAGAATAATTAAAGTTTTGTTTTTTTTAAATGTTTTGGGAAATATAAAGGGTGATTGAATGGGTCACAAATATGAATCTTGTGTAGCAATGGTTGATGCATTCATTAGGAAAAATGACAAAAGGCTTATACTAAATTTCTAGCTCTTCAGTAAGGTCGGATTTTAAGAATCTATTTGTACCCTTAATCTATTCTTTTTTCAGTCTTGGACCAGTAAGATTAGATACTACATGTGACAATGCTGTTATCTCTTCTGTAGCATATGAATTATTATAGAGAAAACAAATTAAAATCAACTTGGATCCTTAGTCTATTCTTTTTTTTCAGTCTTGGAACCAATAGGATCATATACTGCAGGTGACGATTCTATCATCTGTGCTCCAACCCATAATTAGTTATAGAGACAACAACATGGAGAATCTGGAGATAACATGTACCAGCTTTGTCAGCTTCAGTGCTACACCCCAAGTAGGGTCGACATGTCGATCAAGTCAACTCCATGGAACCCATAACAATTAAATGATTGGGTCAACAATAAATCAAGTAGAATGTCGGATAATGATAGAATGAAGCAATAAAAATTTACGACAAGTTTATTAAGGCCCCATATGGTATTCAAATTTAAAATATTAGGATTCTTGATCCCAGAATAACTAATGCTATAACTTTTAATTCGCGATTAATATTCCTAGAATTTCTTAACCATGTTTACTATCCACTACATATGATTTGTAGTTCCAACCTATATCAAAGGGGATTGAAATTCATCTTATAGTGGGAACCTCTGAAGCTTGGAAAACGCTAAAGGGCCAGTCCTTTCCGTCACGGAAAGGATCGAAAACACGCACAAATCATATCTAAGACGTTGCTGGCGACACCCCCGTGGGATGACCAGATTGGGTGTCTAATGACAGAGCAGTTTTGGATCCGTTCCACATCCTGGAGCACATCTCCTTTGGCCTTGACCGGGATTTAGACATCACCATGGATCGATTAAAAGGAGACCCCACTTTATGATCGATGTTAGGGTAAAACATCCGAAAATCAATCCCTTAGTAAGTCTTCTCCCAAGTATACAAAGCGAGAGAAATAAAAATAATACAATAGCTTGAGGAATAATTTAAGTTAACCTACACTAATAAGATTATTTACAAGTAACTTTAAAAACTCTAACACTCCTCATAGATATCAACCATGCCTAGCTTGTCACATAGATAGTTAAATTTGGTAGGCCCAAGTGCTTTACCGAAATATAGTTGTTTCCTGAGAAGGGGTATGAGTGGTAATCTTCTTGGAGAGAACGGTATAACGAATGAAATGACAATTTTTGGTTCTCTCATGAAACATTGGATTGCTTGGAATATAGATGGCAAACTGATTGTCTCAATGCATCACCATAATTCTTTCAGTGGAGTCTTGATCCACATCATTTCACAAGAAATGTGTGTCATAGCCTTATATTCTACTTCAGCACTAGATCTAGCAATGACACCTTGCTTTTTTGCAAGGTGACGAGGTTTCCTCCAACATAGGTGTAAAAGTGGTCCTTCTATCACTTATAGAACCTGCATAATGAGCATTAGAGAAACCTTCAATCGGAAGATGTCCATTCCTCCTCTACCATAGACCATTGCCTGGAGATTTTTTAATGTAGCAAAGGATCCTTAGGACCATGGTTTCAAAAATCATACCAGGCGTACCATTTTTTGAGAAAAATCGATATTTGGTACACTCGGCACCCGTTGATATTGGGTGTACCGCTCAGTATCCCATAATACCGCCCATACCGGGCAGCGCCGAACTTGATACCGGGTTGTACTGCCCGATATGGGTACTACATACTACAAGCAATATGGTGCAGAGTATGGTGCAGCAGCAGCACCATACTGCGCATTTTTTGGTACCTGCATCATTTTTCGGTGCTGAACCGTGTGTCGGTACGATACTAGACCGTGTGTCGGTACGATACTAGACCGTGTGTCAGCGCGGTATGTACCGGTACCGGTGTTTGATCGGTACCGAGATTTTAAACCTTGCTTAGGATAACATTTCAATGGCTGATCTTGGCTGATCTTTGGCTGAACTGGCTGATCACACCAGCAAAAAATGATATGTCTAGTCTAATCACAGTCATATAAATAAGTTTACCAACAAGACTCAGATATCTGACACAATCATTAAAGTTTTGATCTTCGGATTTAGACAGTAATTGGGACTCAATTGGGGTTTCGGGAAGTTGGCAACCCAGCAACCCTACGGTCCGTAGCATATTTCCTTTGAGATAAGGCCACACTCTTAGAACTGTAGGCAATTTCTATGCCGAGAAAGTATTTAGGGCGGTCCAAGTCTTTGGTCATAAGGTGTTGCTTTAAATGGGCCTTCATCTCAGATATCCCGTTATTATCATTGACCGTGAGCAAAATATCATCCACATACATTGCAAGAATGACTAAACCAACGGGGGAATGTTGTACAAACTACAAACATTGAGTGGTTTGCCTAGCTGCACTTAAAAGTTCAATGCCATGTGCAATTTGACTAAGTTTATCAAACCACGCATGAGGACTTTGTTTGAGACCACCAAGGGACAAGATCACATGTGTGTCTAGCAGTGAGAGCTAACATCTCATTCATAGCCTACTTCTATTTGGGGTCAAGAAGTGTCTCTTGATATGTCTTCGGAATGGGAACAATGGACAAGAACAAACCAAACATACGGAAAAAAGGTGATAGATGAGTAAAGGAAACACATCCACTAATAGGATGGGACATACAAGCACGCTTACCCTTCTGAAGTGCAATAGGTAGGTCAAACTCAGTGGGCGGTTCTATAGACCGATGAGGAGTTGAAGGTGGAGCTAATCTAGGGGATGCTTTATCCTTTCGGCGTTGGTAAACAAGAAGAGGTGGAGAAGTGGTATCATGGTCACGAGGAGCATGAATGGTAGATGGTGGAGGGACCACTAAAGGTGGAAGAGGGGTGTCAGCACTTGGAAAGGAGAAGGAGATCACGGTGGAAAGTAGAGTGTCTCCTCAAAGAAGGTAAAATTGGTAAATGTAAAAAGGCGTTTGGAAGTCGGGTCATAACACTTGTACCCTTTCTAGGTGTCATAGTAGATACATCTAACAGCCCGTGGCTTATCATGATCATGTCCAAGAGAATGAAAAAAACATATACAACCAAAGACCTTAGGAGAGACACACTAAAGGGTGGTCGAGTAGGGTGGAGAATGGAGAAATGTGACTTTCCTTTAAAGAAATATAAAGGCACTCTTGTAAGTGGATGTAAAAACTTGCGTCACCCCAAAATGTTGTGGAAAATTCATATGAAACATCATAGTACGGGCAACATCAAGCCAATGCCTTTATGTTTGAATAATTTCATGGGAATCATAAAGGGAGACAAAGTTTGACCGTAAGTATCGATGTGCAAAACTTTAACAAGAACACCAAATCGAGTTTTTATTTAAAATAAAAGTTTTGGAATATATGAAATAACAAATAAACCCAAGTCAAGTGTGGTCATCAATGTAAGTAACAAAATATTTGTATCCCGAACGACTAGGACCCAAATGTCACAATGAACAAGAACAAATCACTACACCTATGTGAGCTGCGTAGGAAGGTCACACAATGATGGTTCCCCAACTGACAAGCTTCACATTGGAATGAAGAAGAAGACACAAACTTAGGAAGAAAACTCTTTAGCTTTATCAAACAATGGATGACCAAGACGGTAGTGCCACTAATACAGTGTGGTGGAGAGATGAATAAGGTCATTAGGGATTTCAACAGATCTTGGATCCTAGATCATGAACATGTGAAGATGAGCCATCAACAAGAAGAACATATGGTAGAGTAGAGGATGAATGTAGGATGGAGAAGAGCCTCTCTGATTACCACTTGACATCTGATTAGAGGCTCCAGAATTAAGGATCCAAGACATACCAAAAGAGGCAGTGGTTGCAACCCTAGAAGTGTAGGACATCGCAGCAGTAGAGGTAGCAAAGGAGGAACTCATCTGTAGAAGCTTGTCATATTCAGCCTTAGATATTGTCATGCTCTTTGTGCTAGAATTTTCCATAGATTGAGTGACTGGTGAGGAAGTGGTAGCTTGAGCCACCATGATCTCTGCCCCCAGCAGCAAGGGAAGAATGTTCAAGAGTTGAAGAGGAAACAACGAGAGTGAGTTTAGTAACTCTAAGGACCATTGCCATAGCACCGCTAAGATCGGGAATCGTATTGTCTGCCACAAGCTGAGGCTTCACATGCTAAAGTGAAGATTGTAGGGCGGATAAGAATCTAGCTACAAGGAATTTCTCCCTCTTTTAGAAGGATGATATTGAGCCAACTCATCTGCATTTCTTTTAAAGTGATATAGAAGTCCTCAACACATCCTATCTTCGAGTAAAGGGTGTCAATTCTTGAAATATTTTTGTCTTGGAAGTAGGTTTTCTTGAGAGCATCCATGTGCTTTTGGCAGTGGGGTGGAAGACCAAGGTAGAGACAATTTGAGGTTGAAGGCTATTAAGCATCCAAGAGAGAACAACATTGTCATTTGCCTATATTGCTGTATTCGATGGCTCACAGTTGAGATGTTTTGTCTTTTATGAACCATATAAAAGAAGAAAACCCCTTGACTAGAGAAGATAGTTTGCACTTTCCACTGTTGAGTTTGATGGAGGTGCAAAGATAGGTGGTGGGATCCACCACAGAGGAAGAGGAAGACATTGAGTAGAAATCTTTTTATTTTTTGCCAAACAAAAACTTCAAATCTTCAAAGAAGAGGTTGCCCGAGAAGGATGGATTTGAAGAAACCATAAATTGCTTGGTTGATGTCCTCTTTTGTGCATAAAACTGTTAGAAAATCAGACTTGGACCTAACTCCATCCCAAAAGCTAGCTCATAGAGGAAGGATTGCCCAATATATTTAAAGGCTATCTAGACCACAACCTCAACCAATGTGGGACTTTAACACACACCCCTCACACCCAGGATCCACATCTGGAGCGTGAAGTTCTGCAAGTGACCCATAATCAACAATAGGTCTGGCTCTGATATCATGTTGGAAAATCAGACTTGGACCTAACTCCATCCCAAAAGCTAGCTCATAGAGGGAGGATTGCTCAATATATTTAAAGGCCATCTAGACCACAACCTTAACCAATGTGGGACTTTAACAAAAACAACAGAGCTTTTTTAGGGCAGCGGTTGTGGCTGAAAATAGGACTGTTGCCTTCTTTTTGCTGATCTCATGGGAAGGACAGGATTGCTGTTGTCTAGCCAAAGAGAAGGAGATAGGAGGATGACAATCCTTGTCTTGCAAAGCTTGGTGGATAGAGAGGAAAGGTGCGGCTCCTACCCCTTTGTAGTCGCCAGGTTGAGAGGGGCAGCCCTAGGCTGCAATTGCTTATTTAAGCAGCCCTTCGGCAGCTTAGGAGGAGTCCATGGCTAGCGCTAACAGTAGGGAGAAAAGGGAGTGATGAGGGAAGAGTGAGAAGGAGAGAAGAGAAGATTAGGGGCCCACCCTAGTCTGATATCATGTTGGGGTAAAACTCCAAAAAAAATCAATCCATTAGTGAGTCTTCTCCCAAAGTCCCAAGTATATAAAGCGAGAGAAATAAAAAGAATGAGGAATAACTTAAGTTAAATTATACCAACAAGAGATTATTTACAAGTAACTCTAATAACTCTAACAATGGACATGCGAGGTCAATAGTCCTCTCTCACCCTTGCTACATATTGTTCTCAAGTCTCAAAGATGATGATGACGATGCTGATGCTGATGATGCATGCATGTGCATGAGCGAAGTAGGAGCTGAAGATGGAGGTGGAGAAGAACATGATTCTATAGAAGTGGAAGAGGAAAGAGATAGAGTGGTGGCACCACACAAATTTTATTTAATATTAGTAATAAAAAGTGATACTAATAGTAAACAGGATTGGTATTTAAATTTTGGAAAAATTAATGTATATGTTCCAAACTTTGGACTTTGTAACAAATCTATCTCAACCTTTAATTTGGATTGACAACAATTGTATCCCTCCGTCAGATGTCCGTCAATGCAACCGTTAGGTGCTGACGTGACATTTGAGTTATCAAATAAAAAATAATTTTTTATTATCACACGCAGCATGTACTAAAAAATATTAGAATATTATATATATTTTAAATAGGGAAAATTAATGTATCTATCCCAATCTTTGGCCCTTGTAACAAATCTATCTAACCTTTAATTTCTCCCTAATCTATCCCAAACTTGGGATTGACAACAATTGTAAAGTAAATATTCATACTAAAAGGGGGGGAGGGGGTTGAAGAGTGTATTGACAACTTAGCTATATGATTAGCACAATTAGATATGAAACTAAGCAAGTGCTAATCACAAATTCAAGCAAGGCAACATAGGAATTTTAGAGTGGTTCGGCAACTTGCCTACATTCATTATCTTGGCTCACCACCAAAGATTTCAAACCCAATTTACAAAAATTAATTGTCTTCCTCCTAACTGAATTCACCAAGGACTTATTCCTCAACCCTTGAGAATGTCTCTACCTATATACCAAAGCAAGACAATTAATTACAAACCAAGGTGTAGCACCCCTCGTACTCTTTGTTTTGGGCGAGAAGCTCCCTCTACCTTCGAAGCACCATTGCCAGAGTCCTAGTGTTCGTCTTGACCTCGGTAAGCGCCTTTTTCGTCGTCCACTCAGCAGATTCATCCTTTTGGTACAGTTTCCTTGACATGGCTGAGAAATGTGATGCTTTGGTACCTTTCATTAGTTTATCTAACTGTGATCATCATATTTAGCTAAGTTGTCCATCTTGTAAATTTGCATTTAGTTAAATTTCCAATTAGAATGTCTCATTTGAAATTGAACTTGAAATTTAGATTACGTTGCAATTGTTTTCAATCGCAAAGGTTGGGATAGATTTGTTACAAAGGCCAAAGTTTGGGATTTATACATTGATTTTTCATATTTTTAGTAATGACATTTGATATTTTAATTTATTATATTAGATTATTACAACTAGTAAAATATTTTTTTGATATTTTTATAAATGATTCATATTTATATTAATGATAAATATATATTAATTTTTTATTGTTTCCTCAACATTTTCTTATCCTATACTTTTTTAGATTGACGTTTCTCCATTTCCTTTCTTGTCATGTCACGTTTTTCATTTTCGTTTATGTGCTTCATAGGTGGCAACTATATGTAGGCTTTTGAAAATCTCATATAAATCCTATGGGATGGCAATTTCCCCCCTTTTCAGTAGTCAGTCAAAATTTTCAGCAAATTTATAGTAGCTATAATTCAGACTTTCGAATATACAGTTTAAATTTCAGAAAATTGGGATGAGTATCAGAGTATGTAAACCCAAAATAAAATACCCTAACAGAATTAAGGTTTACAAGATTACATGATTGACAAAATAAATAAATAAAACAACACTTAACTATTTATAACAATCACCTAAAAGAAACATTAAACCATGATTGCACATACTATTAATAAATCTACTCACAAGCTAAAATATTTTAATAAGTTCTTCGAAGTAGAAAAGTAATGTCATGAGTCAGGACCATCTAATCATAGTTTAAATTAAAAGTTTACATGCCACATAAATGTAAGGGTTAATTTCACTTTGGCCCCTAAAATTTATATCAATTCCCATTTTGTTTCCTAATGTTTTAAAAGTTTCATTTTGGCCCCTAAAGTTTCTTTTTAGTTCCATTTTGACTTCTAAAGTTAAAATCTCATTTTGGTCCCTCAAGTTTGTTTTGACTTTCACTTTCATCCTTACAATTTGAAAAAGTATCATTTTGGCATGTTAAATAAATTTGTGCTTCATTATTACTCAAAAATAGTTGTTGATATCGTCCTATATTTAAAGAATAAACCCTAAATTTAAAGTATAAAGCATAAGGGGAAAACACCACCACCCCCCTTGCAAATAAAAAAGAGACAACTTTAACCTTATTGAAAATAAAAGTCAAACATCAAGCCGTCAAAGCAACAAGACCTCTAACTACTTTAACGAATAATAAATTATTGACATCACATGTGGTTCACATTGTAATTGGTAGAATGATTGCTATCACATGGAAATCTACGCAGCACTTCTTACTGATGTTTGCGTTTGTTGTCTCATATTCCTCCACTTAAAGTTAAGACTGGAGATAGCCATTAAAGTAGTTAGAGGACAGGTTGCTTCGATGAGTTGATGCTTGACTTTTATTTTGGATAATGCTATCTTTTATAGTGACAGTTGAATAATGTCAGGATTTCTAGAGATAAATCTGTTTATTAAACTGGCCATATCCATGGAAGCAATAATCACTGGTAAATCCACCAAGGGATCAAGAATGTGCCTGTAGAGTCATCTGCTTACCCACGGAAGGTGCAAAATTTTCCCGCCAGGGTCCAATAAGAATTGGAATTCTCCTCACACAACTAGATTCAGTACTCCAAAAATGGACTATTAGTCCATGCTTAACTGCAATGTATTATTTGTTTCTTCTAGTGCAACAGTTGCTTTTTAATAAATCAGAATAGTAGATAATAAACCATGGTATGCTCTCTTCCAGCTTGGACGATATTGCTTGATTATACCTTTGCAAAAATAAGATGCTTTATATAGACTATAAAAGTGGAATGTGATAAATAGTAGTATAAACTACACATCATATTATCACTGACAGAGTGATGTCCATGCAGGTTAATCTTCTACTTTTGGACTAGCATTCATCTTCATGTTGTAGTTATAATTGTTCATGACCACTGGTAACTCAAGCCTGCTACCCTGATGAGGTTTGGCTTTTTACCCATTGGTCAATTTGTTATATACTTTGGTCATATATCTCTCATCAAGTAATTTGGGTTTTTTTTTTATTTACCTGCAGAAATCTACTTTGAGCTGAACTGGACTTGTGGAGCATCTGTAATACTTCATTGACACACATGGCTCTATAATTGATAAAAATCTTTCAACTAGAGCTTTTTGGTTAGATGTACCTTTTCGCATTTGTTGGTCTTCTGTCTGGATCATTAACAATAGAATTAATCATATTGCCTACAGTTTGTTTCATTGGTGTTTCAATTTGCTTGTGAAAAATAGTTCTACTAATGATTCTATTCCACAACTCTCTTCGTGCCGTTTTTAATGCTTATAGACTATACATTCTACGACATTCTTATCTACGTAGAACTTCATCAGAATCAGGGTGTGAAATTAACGATTTCTTCTGTGGCATCAATTGCTAATATGGGGTAAAATAATAGTTGTGAAGTTAGAGATTCCTAGTATATTTCAAGGCTAGTGACTGCATATTTCATGTCACTCTTTCACCCCTTCTTTTCTATTTCTATCTGAAAGGATAGCGAATATCCTAAATCAGAGGGATGGACCTCTGATGGGGAATATATTATTCTGTATCACTTCCATAACATATACAAGTAGGATATTTTTTTCTTCCATCTGTGGCGGTCGAGATTTGCAGGTGGACTTTAGCATCACATGGGTTGCCAGGTTTAGTTAATTCCTTTTTCATAAAAGAGGGATGTCTCTATATTCTTCAAATGCATGTCACTAGGCATATCTGAACAGGTGCTGTTGAAGGGCTGGGAGAGGGAAGAAAATGGTTAAAATGGACTTTTTGAAAATGGAAAATGGACTTCAATGGAAGGAAATTACAACATTAGGAGTCAATTGGGGACGTTATCCAATGATTTAGATGCACCACCTTGTTTGTTTCATTTTATTTTTGTGTTTTCGCATCTTCCGAATTAAAAACTACTTTCAGCATTTTGTTTGGCAGGTGTTTTTGATTTAAAAGAAAATATTTTTTTGTGAAAACTGAAAATCAATATTCAGAAATAAAGAAAATGATTTGTGGTTATTTTCCTATTTTCAATGTTTTTGGTCAATAATTTAATATTTTAATAAAAATATTCTAATAATAAAAGTATTTTGTAGAAAAATTAATATTTGATAAATACATGCTAAAAAAGGATCATGCTTTATGAAATTAGTTTTTCAAAAACATTTTGTATTTCGAAAATAGTTTGTAGAAGCTAAAATATTGTTAAACGAAAACTTCAATTCTCATTTTTTTTAAGAGTTTAAATTTGCAAAAATATCCCTATGCCTAGGCAAAGTCTTATATACGAATTTGCCTCATCAAAGCTCATGATTTGGGGCAAATTCAATTTCTAAATATTTGAGATGTTAATGAAGTTTCACAGTGCAAAAGAAAAAGTTCCACCTTTGAATTCTAATCAAAAAAAAAATTCTAACCTATTTTCTTTAAAGATTAAAGTTTAAATGGAAAACTGTTTAAATTTTTTTAGTCATCCCATCATTGCCCGTGCGGAGATTTTTGACCCCAAAGCCTATATAGTTCTTCCATACACTTCCCATCTTTAGCACTTGACAAAGTTATATTGAGCTAAAATTTTAAGTTACCGTTGAATTTAATTCCTTGATCCTCAAACCGTCAAATTGTGCCCAAGTTCCTTGTTGAAACCTTTCTATACTCACTAAGTCATCATCTTAAGGCAACAAAAGAATAGGAGATAGCAAGGAGGAGCTTCTTATCATGTTTGCTTTCTTTTAAGCTCTTTTTAGTTGTTTTTGTAGTTGTTCTTATTGTTATCATATTGTTTGGTTATAAGGGTGCGGATAATACATTTTGTTTTTTCACTTTACTTTCTGAGGTAGAAACATCCTCTATGTTGAGGGGTAAGACATTAGATGTACCCTTCTTTGAGAAGAACAAGATTTTAGTAGAACTTGATATGAAACTATGAGATACCATGGTAGTGGATTGCTGATCATATAATATTGCTTGCTGAGTGTTGATTGATATAGCATATTGTTTTGTGCTTATTTGATCAGCATTAAACTTACTTTCAATTTTTCCAAGAAGAAATATTTTACGATCGCATACTATTCACCCATTGACCTAAGGTTTTTAACATTGGTCTCAATCTTAATTTTGATGATAACAAACTCGGAATGAATGTTTAAGTGAGGAATAATTTTAGATTTCATGTTGATAAGCACGTGACGTCTACGATCAGAAAAGATTAGAACAAAATAAAAAAAAATCTAGAGAAGACATTGCTCGATGTTTAGAAATAAAGAAAAGCTTTGAAGACTTGGTTAGAGGCTATTATCCTTAGGATGCATGTTGATGATGATAAAAATGAAATCTAATACATCAAAACCCGAACCAACCTCGAACCAGGGGTGGAGTTACAGTATCAGGATGGGGGGCAACTGCCCCCATTCAACTTTATTTTTTTCCTCTTATATATACATATTTTTATGATTCCCCCCCTATATTTTAGAAATTACCCCCCTATCCCGAAATTAATATATTCCCCTCCCGATACCTAATCCCCTCTCCCTCTCTGTTGTGCTGACCTCCACCAATCTGCCGCTCCTACTCTCTCGATGCCACCGCACGGTCGCGTGCTTCGGCCACTCCAGGCGGCAGGCGATAATTTCGGTGTGGCGGCGTGCTCCTTCCCTCTACTCGGCGTTCTCTTGTCGGTTGCCGTCCCGCATCCCGTCGTCCGCCCACTCGCCCAATCCATCGTTGGCGTCAACTCCTGCACGGCTGCACACTCCTGCGTGATTGCGTCTCTCGATCACCGACGTTCGACGTCCGCGTCCACCCAGTTCAGAGTCCAGAGTCGGCGACTCGGCATCCTGCGTCCGGCGTCTCCCACAATCCGCATCCCGGTAATTTTAGATTTTTTTTTATTTCACTGTTTGATTAATTCCATTGATTTCATTTTTTTATTCCAGTAATTTTCTATATTGATGTTTGATTAAATTTTACTGTTGGATTCCATTGATTAATACTTTGATCTTTAGGATTTAGAAAGCTAATTTTTACTTAGTTTGATACTTTGATTACAATTGTAATACCCTGATTTAGTCCCACATCGGGAGTATGCTGGATGTGGTGTTGGCTTATAAGGCTTGATGAGTGTGCTACCATCAACTTCAGCTTAAGCATTTTAATTAGGCCAATAAATTGGCTTATGAAGTTGGTGGATCAGTTATCCCATCAAGCGGGTTGTAACAAATGGTATCAGAGCAAGACCTAGTCCTAAGCATGGTGAGGGAGCCTATGTGAGAAAGGGCTGCCCAGGTGATGGGGTGGAGCCGCTACTAGGCTAGGCCTCACATGCCGATGACTTGGGTGTGATTTTGGGCTATGTGTTAGACTCGAGTTGGGTCTTGACGAGGACGTCAAGACATAAGTGGGGGAGATTGTAATACCCCGGTTTAGTCCCACATCGGGAGTATGTTGGATGTGGTGTTGGCTTATAAGGCTTGATGGGTGTGCTACCATCAACTTCAGCTTAAGCATTTTAATTAGACCAATAAGTTGGTCTATGAAGATGATGGGTCAGCTATCTCATCAAGTGGATTGTAACAGGTGTAATACCCCGGTTTACTCCCACATCGGGAGTATGTTGGATGTGGTGTTGGCTTATAAGGCTTGATGGGTGTGCTACCATCAACTTCAGCATAAGCATTTTAATTAGACCAATAAGTTGGTCTATGAAGATGATGGGTCAGCTATCTCATCAAGTGGGTTGTAACAAATGGTATCAGAGCAAGACCTAGTCCTAGGCATGGTGAGGGAGCCTATGTGAGAAAGGGCTACCCAGGTGATGGGGTGGAGCCACTACTAGGCTAGGCCTCACATGCCGCCGACTTGGGTGTGATTCTGGGCTATGTGTTAGACTTGAGTTGGATCTTGACGAGGACGTCAAGACATAAGTGGGGGAGATTGTAATACCCTGATTTAGTCCCACATCGGGAGTATGCTGGATGTGGTGTTGGCTTATAAGGCTTGATGAGTGTGCTACCATCAACTTCAGCTTAAGCATTTTAATTAGGCCAATAGGTTGGCCTATGAAGTTGGTGGATCAGTTATCCCATCAAGCGGGTTGTAACAACAATGTTTATTTAATTGCTTGATTTAATTACTTAATTTTAGTTTGATTTAACTGCTTGATTTACTTAGTTTGATTTCACTATTTAGTTTGATTTCAATTATATTTAGTTGCTTGATTGTTATTTAATTGCTTGATTCCAATTAATTTTTATTTGATTGCTTGATTGCTTGAGTTGATTTCATTGCTTGATTGCTTGATTCCAATTAATTTTTATTTCGTAGATATGGAGAATTATTTTTAAAGAAAATTTATGCCTGGGGGTGGATCATCATCTTCCTCTAACAAAGAAGTAAATGTGGAAGTTGAAGAGGATAACCGTAGCTCAAAAAGACTGTATGACGTTGATTTAGCAAATCTTCCAGCAGAAACCAAGGGTTACGTCATCCAATTAGTGATTATCATCCCAACATTCAAGATGATGTTCGTGGTGACTTAAGGTTTTCAACATTGGTCTTAATCTCGGTTTTGATGATAACAAACATGGAACTAATGTTTCATTGAGAAATCTTTCAGGTTCCAAGTCGGTTAGCATGACGTCCGCGATCGAAAAAATCGGAGAAATTAGCAAGGACGCTCGTCGACGCTCGGGATTCTTCGAGAAGTTAGAGTTTAGGTTTAGAGTGTCTAGCATGTGATGTAATCCTCTTTATGATGCAAAGAACCCAAAAACCAAACCCGAACCCCAAAACATGAAAACCCAAAAATCGTCCTGAAATTTACTAAGCCTAGGGAGCTCCTTGGAGGGCTATATGACCTAGACATTTTCTTGACACAAAAAATGGCAGTAATTGTTCCTTGGGTAAAAACTAGATAACGAGATATTTTTAAGAAATTTTTGGAAGCCTTTAGCCTACCCATACTTGACCCGGGAGATTAGAGAATTTCTGTTTTCCGAAAATTTGTACTAGACCCCAAAAACTAGATTTTGATTCTTAAGGATTTTGATTTTTTAGATATTTTTATTGAATCCAAATTGCCTGGGGGTAACACTTAAAGTTAAGAAATATTATATAAGTAGACTTAGCGAAGACAAAACTAAAAAATGAACAAACAAGGCAAACAAATCTGCCCTGCCCAGGTTCGGTTGACCAACCGAAGGAGAAGGCATTTTGGTCGATCGACCGGTCGACCGAACGTTGCCCAAAAGTGGCAGATTGCCTTCGGTCGCTCAGTCGGTCGACCGACAATCGACCGAAAGGCAAGAAACAGCTAGTTTTCGTGCAGTTGAGCGGTGCTTCACCCGAGCTTTCTTCATGGCTCTATAAATACCTATGCCTTAGCCTTCCTTTGACACTTTTGATCACTCCTACACTTCATTGAGCCATCTTTCATTGAGCCATTACTCGGAGAAATCCTAGTTTGATCTCTCATTCCTTGAGTTTGCCTTCAAGTTTGATTTGATTCATCATCAAGGCATCAAGAGGAGCTATGATTCATTGTGTTGGAACTAAGTATTTGTGTTGTTGTATTTTTGCTCCATTACTTGTATATTTTCTTGTTTATTTCATTAGATTTGAGCTTGTGAAGACCTAGGTTGTTAGGTCTTGAAATTGGGTGGTAACCATGGTGTTTAAGGTTTAAATCCACCAGTGTAAACTTAGTTTACTAGGATTAGTTGAGTTGTCTCTTAGGTTGAGGTGGAAGAGTGCTCTCGGTAAGAAGACGGAGACTTCCGGGTGTGGAAGTACCTTAGGTTGAGAGAGAGACTCTTCGGGTCAAAGTCCTCGTTGTAAGGGAAACAAGATTAATCTAGTAAAGTTTAGTTTGGAAATCCTAAGCGGGGTGTTTAGATAGTAGAGTAGGCATTGGGGCCGAACCACTATAAATCTCATTGTGTTAGCATTGCTATCTTTGTTTGTGTTTAATTGTTTTATTATCGCTTCCGTATTTAGTCATCAATTGTGAATTGCCTAAGTAACCAAAGAAACGATTAAAATCGGATTTAGGCTTATTGATTAGTTAACACACTATTCACCCCCCTCTAGTATGGTCATTTCACCAATAGTTCGAAGAGCATATCTGCAATAAAAACTTTGTCAACCTCGTGGTCATGAGTTTCCACAAACATTGCAAGGTAAAATTCGGAGAAGGTTTTGTGAATCTTGGTTTTATCAACATCCTAATTGGTTAGAATACAGCATAAAGAAAGATGCAACTTATTGTTTTTGTTGCTATTTGTTTAAATCAGAGAGTAACAAGCTAGGATGTTTTTGTCGTAGATGGATCTAGAAATTGGAAAAAAGAAGGAGAAAATAGATGCACATGTTGGTGGTCCAAATAGTTTGCACAATCAGGCTGTAAGTAAGTGTGAGACACTTTTGAATCAACGATAACATCTCAGAGCAATTATAGAGAAGCAAACAAAACAAGCTCGAAGTGACTATCGAGTTCATTTGCTTGCATCTATTGAAATTGGTCGTCTTCTTTTAAGACAAGGTTTGACATTTCGTGGTCATCATGAATCCACTGATTCAGACAATCGAGGAAATTTTTTAGAAGTCTTAAAGTTTTTTAGTGATCACAATGCAGATATTGGGAGAGTCACTCTAGATAATAGTCCTGGGAATGTTAAATTGACATCTCCAGATACCCAGCGTGATATTGTGTGTGCTTGTGCAATTGAGACTTTTAAAGTAATTGTTCAAGAGTTTGGTGATTCATTATTCTCTATCTTAGTAGATGAAGCTCAAGATATAACACTTAAAGAGAAAATAGATGTTGTTATTCGATTTGTGAACAAGCTTGGACAAGTGGTGGAGCAACTCTTGGGTATTGTCCATGTTGCTGACACGAGTGCTTCATCACTTAAAACAAAGATTGATGCACTATTCTCCGCAAATAGCCTAAGCATATCAAGATTACGTGGCTAAGGCTATGATGGGGCAAGTAAAATGTCAGGTAAATTCAATGGTCTCAAATATTTAGATCTAAGTGAGAATAGTTGTGCATATTATGTTCATTGCTTTGCACATCAAGTTCAATTAGCACTTGTAGCTATGGCTAAAAATCATGATATGATTTTTGAGTTCTTCCATTTACTCTCAATGGTTGTGAATTTTATTGGAGGCTCATGTAAACGCCATGAAATTCTTTTAGAGTGTCAATCAATGAGACTTTTAGAAGGAATTGAAAGTGGTGAAATCAAGACTAGATCAGGACAGAATCAAATGTTCACTCTTAAATGAGCTAGTGATACTAGATGGAGTTCATTTTTCATGACTATTGTTAGCTTGATTAAGCTATTTTCTGTTGTTATTTATGTGCTTGAATTTTTTCGAGAAAATAAAAATCGAGAACAAAGAGGTGAAACATTACTTTTGTTAAAGGGAGTACAATGTTTTGATACCATATTCTCTCTTCATTTGATGAAACATATTTTAGGAATCACTCATGAGTTGTCACAGGATTTGCAAAAAAAAGATGAAGATATTGTGAATGCAAAGCAAGCAGTGCAAATAGCCAAAGAGCGGTTGCAAAAATTTAGAGACAATGGATGAGATAATTTGTTGGAAGAGATTGCTTTGTTCTGTAGCAAGATGAATATAAATATTCCTGACATGAATGATATATATGTGACTATGGGACGTCCTCGGCGCAATGTTGAAAGAAACACCAACTTGCATCGTTACAAAGTTGAGATTTTTTGTACTATCATTGATATGCAGCTTCAAGAACTTAATAGTCGCTTCAATGAGGTGAACACGGAATTACTTCTATGTGTTGCATGCTTGAGTCCAATTGATGCATTCTCCTCTTTTGATGAAAGAAAATTGCTTCGTCTTGTTGAATTTTATCATGTTGAATTCTCATCAGTTGAGATTGATCTTCTTGGTAATCAATTGGAATCTTATATTATTGATATGACATCTCATCAAGGATTTTTAAATCTTTCTGGATTGACTGATCTTGCTACACAGATGTTGAAGTATAAGAAGCATGATTTGTATTCAATGGTATATAGGCTTATCACTTTAGCCTTAATTTTACCCATTGCTACTGCTACAATTGAGCATACACTTTTTGCTATGAAGATTGTGAAGAATCGAATGCGCAACAGTATGGGAGATCAATTCTTATCTGATTGTTTAATCATATTTATTGAAAAGGATATTTTCAATGCAATAGACAATGAAACTATCATACAATATTATCAACATATGAAAACTCATAGAGAAGAATTATAATTTTTTTTTATGTTTAAGACTTCAAGTTATGTTATATATTTTGCATTATGTATGGATAATGTCTATAATGACTTTTATATATGATATGATGAATTATCTTTTGTAAAAAATGCTTATTTTTTTATGTACAATATCGTTGGTAATTTGGTATCTGTTCATTTGAGAGTTTGCCCCCCTCCAATTTGATTTCTAGCTCCGCCACTGCCCCAAACCGGGGTTGAAATTATCCTTTATACAATCTCGGTTGAAGGTTCAGTTAAGTTCGGTTGAAGGTTCAGTTAAGTCAACAATCGACCTTCAATCGGCGATCACAACGATTTTTTTTTCAATCGTTGTATTTTGTTGTACCCGAGCCTTTCTCATTGGAAATCTATATATACCTATTCTCATCCTTCCTTAGACCTCGATGCTTCCATCAAGACATCCTTTTGGCCTTGCTTGAGATTTCAATGAGACATACTTGAAGTTTAACCTAACTTGAGCACATTTGCCTTGTTTGAGTCTTTGACTTTCTTGATTCATCATCAAAAGACATCAAGAGGACCTAGGAGTTGAAACTTGGAACTATGTATTTGTTGGCCTAAGGTTTTCTACCTTGGTCTTAATCTTGATTTTGATGATAACAAACATAGAACTAATGTTTCATTGAGAAATATTTTCAGGTTACATATCGATTAGCGCTCGATGTCTTCGATTGGAAATATAGGAGAAATTGGAAAATCGGAAGGACATTGATCGTCGCGTTCGGGTTCGTCGCAGAAATCCTTCAAAGATCTCAAAGACCGACGTGTGCACCAAAGACGTCTTGGACGAGTCTAAAGAACACATGGAAACCTCTCCAAGTTGACACATGGAAACGAAGCGCGCAAGAAGAAGGCTGAAAAAATCAAGTTCAGCCTAGGTTCGGTCGACTGGTCGATCGACCGAATGCAGTTAAAAAATGGTAGTAGCCATTTCGGTCGATCAGGTGGTCGACCGACTGAGGCCAAAAATGGGCAGTGCTTACGTCGGTCGACCGATTGGTCGACCGGATTACGGATCGCTCAACTCGCGACTCATTCGGTTGACCTGTCGATCGGCCGAATAGAGTAATTAAAGCAACGGTCACGGGCGGTCGATCAATCGATCGATCGACGATCGACCGGCAAGCGACCGAACGACGGTAACGACTAGTTTTCCGCCTGTTGAACAGTTTGTTCGGTTGAGGGGTTATAAATAACCCTCACCTAACTCCTTTAAGAGATCTTAGAGACTTAATTGAGCATCATCAAGGAGAGATTTGAGCCTTCTTAAGATCGATTGTTGCGCTCTGCTCTTCCGTCTACATTTTCTCAAGCGCCCAGTTTTCTCCTCAACTCGGCTTCCATTCAAGCTCAACAACTTGACGAGTTGGAGACTTGAAGGCTTGGAAAAGAGCACTGATTCTTGGTTTTATTCTTAAGCTCTTTTCATTGTAATCCTTATTGTTATTTGAACATGTTTACTTATTGGATTTGAGTTTGTGTAAGACCTAGAGTGTAGGTCTTGAAATTAAGTGGTTACCTTGGTGTAGAATATGTACAGCCACTTGTGTAAACTTAGTTTACTAAAATTAGTTGAGTTGTCCCTTAGGTTGAGGTGGAAGAGTATTCTCAGTAAGAAGGCGGAGACTTCTAGGTATAGAAGTGCCTTAGGTGGAGAGCGAGACTCTTCGGGTCAAAGTCCTCTTTGTAAGGGAAATGATTTAATCTAGTAAACTTAGTTTGGAAATCCTAAGCGGTGTGCTTAGGTAGTGGAGTAGGCATTGGGGCCGAACCACTATAAATTCTTATGTTTGCATTGATATCTTTGTTTGTTCTTTATTGGTTGCTTCCGCATCTAGTCGATAAATTGCGATTTGCCTAAGTAACCAAAGAAACGACTAAAACCGGATTTAGGCTAATAGATTTAGTAAACACACTATTCAACCCCCCCCCCCCGCTCTAGTGTGCCATTTCATCCAACAATTGGTATCAAAGCGGGTCGTAGATTGAGATTTCACCATCTCCTCTACATCGTCTCTCGATCTGAAAAATGGCACTAGAGTCGGTAACGTCTTCACCTCCTAGGTTCGATGAATCGAACTTTGGTCTTTGAAAGTCTAGGATGTACACATATTTAAAGACTAGAGGTTTTGATGTTTATAACATGATAAAATTAGAATACATTGAACCTAAGGTTGATATGCATGATTGGGATGAACATGACAAGAAAATGTTTCAATCTAATGGAGATGCTATGTATTCCATATTTTGTACCTTACCTAATAGCATCCTTGAAAAAGTCATGCATTGTACTTCGGCATTTGACATTTGGGCAACTTCAAATATGTTATATGATTATGTCAAGACCGAAGAGATTGGCACTTCCAATGAAGGTGGTGATGACAATGGTCATCCCCCTAGTACTAACCTTGGTTTTGATGCCCAAAGCACTTCTAGCCAAAGGAGTACAAGCAAAAATCAGAAACGAAAACTTAGGTGCTTCCTTTGCCAAGAGACGGGACACAAGAAGATGAATTGTCCTCTTTTGAAGAAGAAATCCAAAAATAAGAAGTGTGCTTCTCCATCCACATCTCAATCAAGTAAAGCATCTTATAGACATGACGATGAAGCTATATCTAACTTTTGCCTCATGGGCCTTTGAAATGAGGTACATTTACCGTCTTCAAGTCATGATCAAAATAGTGATTCTAGTAGCTCTAAATCCCTTGACATGTCTTATGAAGAACTAATAGAAGAATGCAAAAAGATGTATGCCTTGCTTATGAAAAAGAACAAGGAAAATAGAAAACTAAAGAAGGAAAATTTAAAGCTTAGTTCTCATGTGCATGAACTAGAAAATGAAAAATTAAATACAAGTACACTTGTTTCTTGCCATGATGATTTTAAGCTTGAAATTGAGAATTTAAAAAGTGAGGTTAAAGATTTGACAAATGAAAAATGAAACTTAGGAGTAATGATTTGAAAAATAATTTCAATCTTGAGAATGAAAAATTAAGAGTTGAGAATTGCATGTTAAAATCTCAACTATATGCATTGCATAAATATATGAATGAGTTGAAGAATGACATGTTGGTTTTGAGTAGGAAAGTTAATACTTCCTCTTTTAAGAATGTCTCATTTAGGAAACCTCAAAATAAGAATGTTCATGCTCATCATAGTTCACATGTTAAGCATTCTAATGATAGATCTCATGTCCATAACAAAAATAGAAAGAAGTTTAATAGACATTGCTTTTATTGTGGTACATATGGCCATGCAATATATGACTGTGCTTTTAAAAGAAATCCAAGTGTAGCTAAGACACTTTGGATTCCTAGGCCAACTCACCCCCAAGGACCCAAAGCCATTTGGGTATCGAAGGTTTCTTGTTCTCTTGTAGGGGGAGCTACCACACATGGTTGAAGGAAAGATATGTGTTGAAGTTGACCATGGACTTGAATGATGAATCCTCCCTTGGTTGCAACTTCAAGCTACCTTGATGCCTTAGGTAAAGTTGGCATTAAAACTATTATGGTATCATCTTCTAACTTGTATTGTTTTACCTTAGTTGAAGATTATGATACTATGCTTAATTCTAGTTGATCTTCGTGCCCTCGATTTGTTTTATGTAATGATTTTTTATTTTGATTTCCCGGTCTCTTCGGAGACGTCCTATGTGGCCTATAAAGGACCTAAGTGACATTGCGGTTCTAAATCGTAGGCTAATTGTGGTCTTTCGGTTTTCAATCAATAGGAAGGGTTGGAGATCTTATTTTTCAAAATTTCACATTTTGAGATCTCTTTGATTCATTCCAGTATCACTTTGACTTATTTATAAATGAATCTCTACTACATAGCAAAGTAGGTCTTTGAAATGATATTTGATCCTCATCTTTGCTATTTAGTATGATAACTTGCTAGTAGATATGGTTTGATTACTATTAATGAAGTATACTTGCAAGTTATGGTAAATGGAAGGCTATTATGAAGAAAATTGAAAAGGAAATGAAAAGTTTGGGAAAATTTTCAAGAATGAGGTATGAGTTTGATTTTGCAAAAATCTTAGTATAAAATTTGAATACTTATGCTTAAATAATTTCTCTATGCTCATGATTGATTATGCATGATAAATATTTGAATTTTCATGAGTAGGAAAAATCTTGATAACTTAGTTCATTTCATGATATCATGATATTTATGAAATCGGACTAGGTTGAAATTTTTCTTTAGAGATTTTATTTTAAGTTGAAAATTGGATGAACATGTTTAGGTGTGTTAATGATTAGTTATTATGTGCTTAAAATTGAAAATTCATGAGAGATTGAGCAAAATGGTAACTAGTTCACTTTAGGGGACTTAAGCTTGAAAAAGTTTGACCCAAGTCAACAAATCGACTTAGACACTTCATTTTAAGTCCAAACTTCATAAACATGTTTAAAAATAGGTATGACATGTTTTCATGCATTTAAAATAAAAAATTCATATGGATATGGATAAAATGATATAGAGGTCATTTTACGATAACCTCTTTTGAATCAAGTTGACCCAAGTCAATAAATTAACTTAGAGGTCTCATTTTCAATCCATATTTGAGGAACATATTTAGATTTACTCATGTTAGGTGTCCATAGGTTTAAGGTTGAAAAAACCATGAGTAATTGATAAGAATGAAACCATGCTAGGTTGATATCTTAACTTAACGACATAATTTTCATTTCAAACTTGACATACACTCTTTATATGATTATTTTATGGTGTCATAAAAGCTTGAATGAAAATTGAACATGTTTTGAAAAATTACTGAAAATTACGAAAATATCATTGAAATTTCAGTTTTAAAATAGTTTGAGATGATTCTTGAAGCTGCACTTTCATTGAAAAATCTAGTATGTTGTGTAAAAATTTCAAAAATTTTCATCAAGAATCTGATTTATAATGAAATTTTGAAGTTGAATTTCGAAAACTCAAAGTATCACTTACTTGAAATACTCACTTTTCCAATACTTTGATTTCTCATCCAAAAACTTCAAATAAAAATTCATGTATATTATTTGGATTCAATGTATAATATCATTCACACCATTGCTTGAGTAAAATCATTCCTAAGAATGATTTTGATAATTTAAATGATAGCTAGAAATATTCACTCTTTTATTGAAAATAATATAGGATGAAAAATAAACTTAGACAATTCATTTTGAGCTTAAACTTGACACACACATCTTAAATGATTAGATATTGATGTCCGAAAAGTTTGAATAAAAAATGATAACTTTCAGAAAAATACCTGAAAATTATGAAAATACCCATGGACTTTCAAGAATTTTATGAATTTATAGGAAATTGATTTTTGACTGATTCTTGAACCTGTAGATTTTTTGAAAAATCTAATTTGTCCAGTTAAAGTTTCAAAAATTTGCCTCAAGAATATGTTTTTATATGGATTTAAAAGTTTGATTTTTATAAATTTGAAGTATACTTTGACCTAAGTCAACAAAGTGACTTAGAAAGTTTATTTTAAGCCAAACTTGATCAATATACTTAGATTCACTCATGTTCAATATCTGGGTACCGAAATTTGAGAATACATGAGTAGATAGCAAAACTTTATGCTTAGTCATTTTCATATTTTCATGTCTATTTTGAATGAAATCGTGCTAAATTTATATTTTGATCAAATGACATTAGTTTCACCTCAAACTTGATATACATACTTTAAATGACCATATCTTGGTATTTTGAAAATTTAAATAAAATCTAAAAAAGTCATGAAAAAGATATGATATTCACGAAAATATTCATATTTGAGTAAATACATGATTCTTAGTTTTGGATTCATTGATATCATGTATTGATTAGTCTCAAAATTGATATAATGTTTTCATCCCATGACTTGGTTGACTTTGGCTTTCATGAAAAGTGTTTTCTAGTCTCAACCTTGATTTTAATTGTCTTTTCTAACCCTTTTTGATTGATGTCAAAATGGGGAGAAAAATAAAGGTAAAATGAAGAAAATATAGGAAAATCATGTATATAGATAGGGGAAATTTATTTATATAGATATGCATGTTGATAGGGGGAGAAATCCCTTAGTTGATATCCTTTATGCTTAAATAATATATTTTCTTATGGATGTTTGTCATCATAAAAAAGGGGGAGATTATTGGCCTAATGTTTTCTACCTTGATTTTAATCTCGATTTTGATGATAACAAACATGGAACTAATGTTTCATTGAGAAATATTTTCAGGTTCCATATCGATTAGCGCTCGATATCTTCGATTGAAATATAGGAGAAATCGGAAAATCGAAAGGACATTAATCATCGTGTTCGGGTTCGTCATGGAAATATCTCAAAGATCGACGTGTGCACCAAAGACGTATTGGACGAGTCTAAAGAACACATGGAAACCTCTCCAAGTTGACGCACGTTGAATGCCGGAACCCGAAAACGAAGCGGGCAAGAAGAAGGCTGAAAAAATCAAGTTCAGCCTAGGTTCGGTCAACTGGTCGGTCGACCGAATGCAGTTAAAAAATGGCAGTAGCCATTTCAGTCGATCGGGCGGTCGACCGAATAGTGCTAAAAATTAGCAGTGGCTACTTCAGTCGACCGAGCGGTCAATCGACCGAGGCCAAAAATGGGCAGTTCTTGCGTCGGTCGATCGGTCGACCGGATTGCGAATCGCTCAACTCGCGACTCATTCGGTCGACCCGTCGATCGACCGAACAGAGTAATTAAAGCAGCGGTCGATCGGTCGGTCAATCGACGATCGATCAGCAAGCGACCAAACGATGGTAACGGCTAGTTTTCCGCCCGTTGAATAGTCCGTTTGTCACACCCCAACTGAGGGTAGTGTGATCGGCCAGAGCCTACATCCTATCCTGAAGCCTACTGTCTACACTAACATATAAGAAACCAGAAAATATCGATAAAAAGAAACCTCAACACAAGCTTTATTTAAAGTTTTTCAAAGTTCACAATATATGTTTTCAAACCAAAGAGAAAAACATCATCGGAACAAACTGAACATCTCAAATATCAAAGTTTTACAAACTTTTCCAAAACACAACTGTTAGTGCAGAAAAGGAAACAACTACTAAGACACTGGACAATGGCCCAAGGACACCGCTACGAGATATGGCACCACCACCCGCCTTCCAGCTGCACCATGCCGACAGGTCACAATCATTGCTCATGCTCTGCAAAAAAAGAGAGGAAACAAACTGTGAGTCCACTTGGGACTCAGTGAGCGGTTCTTGTGAACCTCCACATAATCCTCAGTTATTCAGGCATAACATATAAGGCAACATAATATATATTCAAGGAGGTAAGTTACTTTCTAGTGTGACTACTGACCCTATGGGTCATTCTGTATAAACCATATATGTGAAAACTTATCATCTTGGCCTATCAAGTCTTCGGCATCCGACCCTTGGGCCTATTTATGGTATTAGAATCCCGGCTACAACCGGCCCTACCATACAAGGTAGAATCACACTGGACGATCGGTCACATCATAGCAAGATGTAAATAATAAATCCAGAGCCATCGACTAGGATGGTCCACTAGTCTCCGGGCACCGTTTGGGGTAGGGATAGCTAGTCCAACACAATTGGGGTCTGACACCTAGCGGGCCCGTTGGTGCATCTAAAGACCCAAATACTGGCCGAGCTAAGCATTGGTCATTTTCGACCTCCACGCTTCTCGGCGGACCATCTCAAGCACATCACACAATCAAATGTCCTAGGGTTTTCTTATATACACTTCGGGCCCTTGCCCGTATCCGGCCCTAATTCGGGCTACAGGGTCAACAAACTAATGCTGCCCTTCCAAAATTGTACACGCCTAATAGTTCTAGGTTTCCAAAAATATTTACTAGGAGTCCTAGAAAGTTGTGTCATCTCCTAGCTAAGTTTCCATATAAGCATCTTGCAACGTCATACATGTTATCTAGCGTTATACGCTACCTTGGGTGAGGAATTCTATGTACCGACCTTGGAATTCCACCCATGAACATTTTATGATAGCTTATATAATTTTTAAGAAAAATAAGAATAACTTACAAAAACTACTATATATACCTACGAGATTCATCAATAATTATTTATACACTGCATTAGAATTTATTTCAATAAGAAGCAACTTATAAAACATGGTAAGATAACCATAAATTCACAACGCACAAAATACTAAGCATGGTAACATATTTCATCATTTCAAAAATTAAAGAGGAATGAACTAAGGATGGTCACTAAGCAATCATTCCTACAATTACATAAATCAATAAATTTACTTGCCATGGTTAGAATTCTTCCTAAGTATTATCATGTCTCTATAGTTTTAGCAAGAACATTACCATAACTGAGATAAATATAGATCTATAGTTGCGACAATCTCTACGACGAACATCAATCATATGATACAAGTTCAACTTATCTATAAGCATGCGATCGCGAATCAAAACAACACAACATGAAACCAAGCATGTTAAATTGGAGCAGTCCACTTTTCTCACCCTTGCCCTTGCTCAACCGACTCAAGCAGGGTGACCCCCTGTTCGGCCGAGTCCTCAAGGATGAACGATCATGGTTGCGACAATGACATGAGTGATAAATTCATAGATCTAACATATACGAACATAAAGCGATCTACGAGTTTCGAGACAAGCGAGGAAATTGGAGAAAATTTTGGCATGACCTTTCCCCATTTTCCTCTACTCAGCTAGCCCTCAAGAACGCGAAATAAACACGTTTAAAACACAAGATCATAGAAATACACAACGATTAAAGTTCTAATACGAAGAAACGCATCGATCGGCAAGAACTTGCGAGAGAAAACCCGATTTCAAATCTTATAGGGCCGGCCACCCCCCTCCCTTCAAAAACTATGCTAATCACTCACCTTGATTGGATCCCGAGGAAGCCTCGATGAAGACGAGCTCTGATCTCCTCGAGTGTCAACGTGGACTCGGCGTCGACAAGATCTCCCCTCTCTCCTTTTTCCCCCTTGCTCGGGCTGTGTGCGGCTCCAAGATGAGCCGCACGGCTCATGATGAGGGATTATATTCCCTCATCCATAAATGACTCAAATGCCCCTCATGTGACTTAACCTCTACTCGATTCGATTCGAGTCCGATTCGGGCTCCGATTCAATCCACACTCAAGAGTCGAACTCGACTTTAATAAACATCTTATGTATAAAAGGAAATAACCATTGAGCTAATTTAAACATCATATTCTCATGAGTCGAGTTATATCTTCTACTCGAGGTGATTCTGCGGCTTGACTCGACTAACCCCCGATTCGGTGCGCTGCACCAAAATAGATTTTTATATTATGAAATTTTTGGATCTTACACCGTTCAGTTGAGGGGTTATAAATAACCCTCACCTAACTCCTTTAAGAGATCTTAGAGACTTAATTGAGCATTATCAAGGAGAGATTTGAGTTTTCCTAATATCGATTGCTGCGCTCTGCTCTTCCGTCTACACTTTCTCAAGCGACCAATTTTCTCCTCAACTCGGCTTCCATTCAAGCTCAACAACTTGGCGAGTTGGAGGCTTGAAGGCTTGGAAAAGAGCACTGATTCTTGGTTTTATTCTTCAGCTCTTTTCATTATAATTTTTATTGTTATTTGAACGTGTTTACTTATTGGATTTGAGTTTATGTAAGACCTAGAGTGTAGGTCTTAAAATTAAGTGGTTACCTTAGTGTAGAAGGTGCAAAGCCACTTGTGTAAACTTAGTTTACTAGGATTAGTTGAGTTGTCCCTTAGGTTGAGGTGGAAGAGTGCTCTCGGTAAGAAGGTGAAGACTTCCGCGTGTGGAAGTGTCTTAGGTGGAGAGCGAGACTCTTCGGGTCAAAGTCCTCTTTGTAAGGGAAACGATTTAATCCAGTAAACTTAGTTTGGAAATCCTAAGCGGGGTGCTTAGGTAGTGGAGTAGGTATTGGGGCCGAACCACTATAAATTCTTGTGTTTACATTGATATCTTTGTTTGTGCTTTATTGGTTTATTTTTTCTTCTACATCGAGTCAATAAATTGCGATTTCCCTAAGTAACCAAAGAAACGACTAAAACCAGATTTAGGCTAAAAGATTTAGTAAACACACTATTCACCCATCCCCCCTCTAGTGTGTCATTTCACCCAACAATATTTGTGTTCTATTTATTACTCCATTTTTTTAAAAGTTTTATTTTATTTTTTTGTTAACTTAAAGGTTCTTAAGTTTGACCTTGAGCGTTAGGTCATTGATTGAGTAGTTGCCTTGGTGTAAAGATATAAATTCACTTGTGCAACTAAGTTTTAGAGTTGTCTTGGAGCTTCAAGTTGGAAGGCACCTTCGGGGAGAAGGTTGTACGTTTTCGGTGTAAATCTTCTTGGAGGAATATTAATTTATAGTGTATTTGTTGAAATCCTAAGCGAGGAGCTTAGGAAGTGGATGCAAGATTGGTTAGAAGCTGAATCATATTTTCAAGTTCGTCTAAATTTTTTTAAGCACAATTTTTTTAGGGTTTACAATTAATTCCATTTAATATAGTATTTTAAAACAAAGAAATTTGTGTAGTTTAAAATAATTTAAATATCTTATTTTCTAATTATTTTAATTTGTTATCTTATATCTATATTATATTTGATTTTTATCCATACAAAATATTCCTATTTTTGCAATTTGTCCATTTTTTATCATTGAAATCAACATAGATTTATTATAATTGCTCCATTTTTTTCATGCAAAATATCATTACTATAATATCATTACTATTAAAGATTTTTATTAAAAAAATACTCTCTATAAAATAAATATATTTGAAAAAAATGCATATAAGTATAGAGAAGCATTATTTATGTATTGGAGTCAAAAATTTTCTCTTTTTAAAAAAATAATATTGAATCTTGATTTACATTTTTACATAATATTTTGTCTTTTTATTGTTGTAAATTTTGCTCTATTTTTTTATATTTATTATATAAAGTTATTATTTTTCTAAATTATAATAAATTATAAATTTACTAAATAATTGTTGAAATTAATTTTTAATGTATGTAATTATTTTTTATATTACTTTTGTATTTATAAAATATCATTTTCCTTTATTTTTGAAAAAAAACTAAAATAATCTCAAATTTCCTATTTTTGAACTAATTATCTATACTTATATAGCTTTAATTGATATACTTTACTTTATATTTGTATTATATTTGATGTTTATCCTTAAAAGTTTTCTATTTTATTTTTCTATATTTTTTTGGTAAAAATATATATAGTCTTATTTGCTTTGAAATATTTTTTATTTATTTATTTTAAAATTTTAAAATTAATTTATTTTTTATTCAATTTTTTTTACTTTGAATAAGATATATGTATTTTGAAATAAATTAATATCATTATATAAAAAGATTGTTGTCACTTTTAGATTTACATCTTATTGATATTTATTTTTTATGTTACTCTAAACTATAAATTTATTTATATGAATTTTTATTTTTCTATGTTTTTTTATTTGAACGCATTGTTGTTATGGTAAAAATAACTATTAATTACTAACATTAGACAATTTATTTTTTATATTAAATTTAACTATTATTTATAATTATTTTAACAATCGACCTTCAATCGGCGATCACAACAACCTTTTTTTCAATCATTGTATTTTGTTGTACTTGACCCTTTCTCATTGGAAATCTATATATACCTATTTGCGTCCTTCCATGGACCTCGATGCTTCCATCAAGCCATCCTTTTGGCCTTGCTTGAGATTTCAATGAGCCATACTTAAGTTTAACCTAACTTGAGCACATTTGCCTTGTTTGAGTCTTTGACTTTCTTGATTCATCATCAAAAGACATCAAGAAGACCCCGGAGTTGAAACTTGGAACTAAGTATTTGTGTTCTATTTATTACTCCATTTGTTTTATAGTTTTAGTTTATTTTTTGTTAACTTAAAGGTTCTTAAGTTTAACCTAGAGCGTTAGGTCATTGATTGAGTAGTTGCCTCGGTGTAAAGACATAAATTCACTTATGCAACTAAGCTTTAGAGTTGCCAATTGTGGGTAGCACGGTTGGTGGCAACATGTTAAACGTTGCCTAGAGATCTAGGGTTCGAACCCTAGTATGGTCACCTATTGTGACTTTCTATCTTTGTTAAAAAAAAAACTAAATTTTAGAGCTGTCTTGGAGTTTCAAGTTGGAAGGCACCTTCGGGGAGAGGTTGTATGTTTTCTGTGTAAATCCTCTTGGAGGAACATTAATTTATCGTGTATTTGTTGAAATCCTAAGCGATGAGTTTAGGAAGTGGATGCAAGATTGGTTAGAAGCTGAATCATGTTTTCAAGTTCGTCCATTTTTTTCTAAGCACGATTTTTTTAGGGTTTACAATTAATTCCATTTAATATAGTATTTTAAAACAAAGAAATTTGTGTAGTTTTGCATAATTTAAATATCTTATTTTCTAATTATTTCAATTTGTTATCTTATATCTATATTATATTTGATTTTTATCCATAAAAAATATTCTTATTTTTGCAATTTGTCCATTTTTTTTTCATTGAAATCCATATAGATTTATTATAATTGCTTCATTTTTTTTAATGCAAAATATCATTACTATTAAATATTTTTATTAAAAAATAGTCTCTATAAAATAAGTATATTTTAAAACAAATGCATATAAATCTAGAGAAACATTATTTATGTATTGGAGTAAAAAAATTTCGATTTTTAAAAATATAATATTGAATCTTGATTTACATTTTTATATAATATTTTGTCTTTTTATTGTTGTAAATTTTGCTCTATTTTTATATATATATTAGTTAAAGTCATTATTTTTCTAAATTATAATAATTATAGATTTACTAAATAATTGTTGAAATTGTTTTTTAATGTATATAATTATCTTTTATATTTATAAAATATTATTTTCCTTTATTTTTGAAATTTTTTTTAAATAATCTCAAATTTCTTATTTTTCAACTAATTATCTATACTTATATAGTTTTAATTGATATACTTTACTTTATATTTACATTATATTTGATGTTTACCCTTAAAAGTTTTCTATTTTATTTTTGTATATTTTTTTTGTTAAAAATATATATAGTCTTATTTGTTTTGAAATATTTTTGATTTATTTATTTTAAAAATTAAAAATTATTTTATTTTTTATTCAATTTTTTTTACTTTGAATAAGATATATTTATTTTGAAATAAATTAATATCATTATATAAAAAGATTGTTGTCATTTTTAGATTTACATCTTATTGATATTTATTTTTTATGTTACTCTAGACTATAAATTTATTTATATGAACTTTTATTTTTTCTATATTTTTTTATTTGAACGCATTGTTGTTAAGGTAAAAATAACTATTAATTACTAACCTAAGACAATTTGTTTTTTATCTTTTTATTTTTTATATTAAATTTAAGTATTATTTATAATTATTTTAAATAAATTATACAAATATACTTGCTCACTTTCATAATTATATAAATCAAATCAAATTAATATTTATTGTTTTATGGTATGTTTATATTTTTCACATATATGATTTTTATTATTACTCTTTAAGTATATTGGTATGAATATTACTATTTAAAATTACAATTTAATTTAAACTAATTTTTTAATCTTATTAAATATTTTTATTCTTAAAAATATAATTCTTTTATAATATGTTAATAATATAATAATTTATTCTTGAAAAATTTAGGTACATAATTGTTTGATTTTAAAATTTTAATTTTAATTATAAAAAAATTAATTTAGAATTTAAATTATATATTAATTTACAAATGATGTTTAAAATAATTATTTTCTAAAATTATAAAAATTAGTTTTAAATTTAAATTTATATAATTTCAAAGTAAATTTATATTACAAAATATGAAAATATTTAAAAATAATAATAGACTATTATATTTATATATATACATATATTAAAATATAATATTCAATTTTAAACTTTTTTATTTTTAAAATCACACGTTAATCGTGCAAAGCATGAATACTGCAGCTAGAAAGTAATAATAAATTTTGATTCAGATAATTTTAGTAATATGATGGACTTTTTTTTGTTGATCGGATATGATAACAAATGAGAGAGTTGAATAAATTTTTTTAATCAATGTATACCATATATAATATTAATTCATATTCTTTTAATATTATTTTTTCTAATTTAAATATCAAATAAATAAAATATTAAAATTCATATTTTATTATGTTATTTTTTATCTAGTGAAACAAATATATCCTGTACAATTTCTTTTTAGATTTTCTCTCGATAGCATATATTGAAGCATAATTTATTTTTTATAAATTAAAAGCTTAAGCTTTCATTGGAAAGATAAAAATTAGGCTTTTTATTTTTTTAATTTACCTGAACATGCGACGATAGAATGATGCTTGAGAGGGGTTGCTTTATTTACGGGGGGAAAAGTCAAATTTGCATCTATATAATGTTGGGCCATTTATATATATAATATTATTCTTTTTTTATTTTTTTTTATTTTTTTTTAACAAAGATAGAAAATCACAATATTTTTTTTATCTTTAGAATAAATTCTTTGGCATTATTATTTTTTATCTTTTAAAAAATTCAAAAATTAATAATTGAAGTTGGTATTCCAATTGGTTTTTATCTTCATTTCTCGTTCTTTTACTCGTTTCTCGTTCTTATCCACACTTAGGTCCCACTCACACGCAACTACTACACTCGCTCACGCACGATCACGATCCTACGTGCTTGTTTGACGCATAGTCCGTCGACCCCCCAACTAGAGTTGTTCATTGGGTCAATCTGACCCAATGTACTCGAGAACTCAACCCGACCCGACTAATTTTGGTTGGGTCGGGTCGGATAATCGGGTCAGGTCTCGGGTTTTAGAATTTGAAACTCGATGACCCGAGACTCGACCTGATGATCCGATTATTTATATTTTTTAAATTATTTTTCAAAAATTTTAAATTTTCTTTTTTAAAAACTCATTTTTACCTAAATCGGTAAACCTGATTACTCGACCCGACCTTGGTCGGGTCGTGTTTGGTCAGATCGGGTAATCTGGTCGGGGTTCGGATTTTAGAATTTGAAACTCAATGACCCAAGACTCGACTCGATGATCAAATTATTTATATTTTTTAATTATTTTTCAAAAATTTTAAATTTTCTTTTTAAAAAACTCATTTTTACCTAAACAGGTAAACCTGATTACCCGACCCGACCCGACCTGACCCAACCTTGGTCGGGTCGAGTTGGGTTGGGTTTGAGAGATGAAATTTTTTGAACCCAACCCGATTACATTTGGTTGGATCAGATCGATTTTTTCTTAAACTCGATTCGATCTGTGAAGAGTCCTACTCCCAACGTATATTTATTAATAGAGATATTTTTTAATATAATTTATATTGAGATTATTATACAATATTATCAATATATAAAATTCGTCCAGAGTAATTATAATTTTAAAAAATTTTAAAAAATTTTAAAAATATTTTTTATACTTATAATTTTATTTATCGATAATATTTATTGATTTTTATACTTAAATATAATATAATGTATTAGTTTTTGAAACATATATTGATAATTGCTGCTTCCATTTTGATTCCTGACCGCCCCGAATATTTAAAGAAGGCAGTGGAATAAAGTAAAAGTAAGACCTTTTCTAAATTGAAAGGTTAAAAAAAGTCGAGGAAAAATGAAGTGAGAAGCAGCGTGAAGTGTAAGCGGATTCCGTTCCGTCATGGAGAGCGACTCACCGCAAAGGCGAGGCTTTCTCCCAAAGCAGCAGCAGGCAGCGGCATTTGCTCTTCCCAAAAAGAATCAAAGTGGATGCCATAAGTTACTCGCCGGAGCGGAAAAGAAAGGAATTTCGGGCCCATCAAAGGATTTGATCGCTCCGCGTGAGATGGTAGATGGTGGAGGCAGCGAGAGAAGGGGCCCACCTCCGACGCAGCTCCAATTCCGCGAAAGAGACGCCACACCCCCTTGCTCGCTTCAAAATATGCTTCTTTGGGCTACCTTGCTTACCCGAATCCCTACCCTATCTTGGTGGCGAAGACAGCGAACGAGCAATGAGCTCGATGGCGGATCCCACGCATGTAATCCTTTTCAATATCTCCAATAACGAGGCAGGTAGTTGGCGAGGTGAGGTCAAGGGGTAGAAAGTTTTTGGTCTATAGGCTATTAGACTAATTAGTCCAACGTCGTCTTCCCCGATCAATTCATTCTAATTGGCGTGAGTTGATGCTGGTGAATGGTGATCGAGAAAAACAAAAAAAATAATGACCCTTTTTTTTTTTGACTTTTGGTTGGGTACGAATGAGAGATTTAGATTTCACGACCACCTTTTGATCTTTTAGAACTTTCTTCATCTCAAGGAACAGAAAAAGTTCCTCTTTTGTGGAGAGCTAAGTATTAGAGTGGGATTATGACACTGGAATGATCTGATCAAGGCCTCTATCCCAACTCTTTGTCCTCGGTCGTCATCCTCTGAAGGTAGGATTCAACATTAATTTCTTGGTATTTTGTGGTTGGTTTGCTCGATTGTCATTTTTCCTTCTCTTGTTTCTTCTTTCACTGCAACGGCTTGTGAACCTTAGATCGAGTTTCTACCGTATTATATTGGGTTCGATAAACTCTTTATGCGATTAGTTCTTGCTTTGCTCTTCTGCTGTTGGTGTAATTGCTGTTGATGGAAATGTCTTGCATCGACGTTTGAGGGAATTTGGCGAACTGGGAAGATCACATGTTGCTATTGTCGTGGTCATGGATCTTGGTTCTGTCTTTAAAGGTTTCATCTTGCTTGACATGGTATATTTTCTACTGTTCTAAGTAATGAGCTTCTTTTCTTATTATTAGAAAATTTTTAGATATTAGACGCTTGGATCTTCGTTTCTCGTTTTTTTGTTTTATAGGCATGTGATTTATGTACCAATCAATCTCCTTTTTGCCTAAAGATTGAACTATGCAATGTCCAACATATCAAAATTCTGTTGTCGACTGCTATTTCGCTATTGATGTTGGCGTCTAACTTTCAAATACCTTCAGCAGGCAAATTTTATTGATGGTACTCAATTAAGCATCTAGCTCAATGTTTTGGATAAAGGAAATAGTTAAAGAGTCTACTCTTAAAATTTCGGCTGGGCAGCACCATGGAAGACACACACATGATGGCTATTGGGACGAACCCTCTAGTTCATTGGTAATTCCTTTTAATTAAAATTTCCTACCTTGTCCTTCACTGTAATTGTGTAATCTAATCTGAATGTTTTCCAACATAATAAACTTGTAATGCATCAAAAGTACATTTATTACTTGTTTCTGAAAATCAGTAACTAATAATGCCACTATTTGCAATGTAATTAATACCTATTATTTGAGAGGAAACATGAATTGATTGGTTAATATTTATTTCTAAGTTACTATTTTGAAGCATGATCTGCAAATGCTATGAGCCATAATGAATAATGGCCATATCCATAATGGGATTATGGTTTTTTTCAAAAATGCTTTGTATTAAAAAACAGCGGTTACAAAAACAAAAGGAGATAGAAAATACTACAGCATTTCATGGATGAGGACCAACATGAGCAGAAAGAAATAAATACAAAGATCGAATGAAGACCAAGTCGCGTTGGTCTGGCCTTAGAACCGGAGAGGACAAGTAAATGCAATAGCTGCTGATCTTGCAGAATTTCAGAAGATTCTATCATTCCTCTCACCTCACACTCCCTAGAACCAAGTTATTCTGGTTCTGAACTCATCCAGAAAACTATTTATTGGTGTTGTATCATCAGTCCAAGGCATCCAGCAGTTCAAGTTAAGAGAAAAACCCAATTCCGAACTAAAAACAGTCAAACCTTCTTGGGTATAAGGACATTTTAACAATAGATGATCAGTTCTTTCTCTTAACTTCTCTACACATAACACATTTGTCCAGATGATTTCATGATTATGTAGCCAGTCTCTAGCGAGTAGCCATCCTCCCCCTAGTAGCCAATCAAAGATCTTCAATTTTAATGAGAGTATGGCTTATCTTTCTATTCTCTACTAATTGCATAGCCATGCACCTCCGCTGTAGACTTACACTGTATTTAGTTGAACCTTATTTTTGTTTAAACTCCTTTCTATAGCTACCAGAGTTACATTCCTAAAATAAGGTCTCCATAGACTTTTTGATTGTGCAAAAAGATGTTATACATCAGCAAATATATTAAATTGCTTGTTGTCAGGATGTCAGATAGTACACACATCAGATGTTTCTCATATATCTGTCATGTACTTCAAGCATATATGGGATTCATTAAATTATCATTTAAATAATATTGTTTTTCATAAATGTTAATTTTAAATACAAAACAGGACGTCAATTTGCTTTAAGTGTTCTTTCTCAGTATTTCATTGAACTAACTTGAAGTGATACTACATTGAGGTTCTTGTTATTTTCTAACTGGGGGCTTCATAATTATTAAGGTTTATTCATTCTTGATGAAAATACTTAATTACACTTCTTTCTTGCTTACTAAGTGTAAATGTTTTTCTATTGCTGTATGCATGCTATAATACAATTTTTCAATGTATGTCATATTTGTATACCACATTGTGTAAGATTGATATCCCATGCCAATATCCATGCTTTATTGGTTGTAGGGTTGTTTTACATAGATGAATTGCATTTTTACTCGTCGGTCTAATAGATATTGCTTGTTCAATTTCTACAATTTGATGGATCCTTGAACTGGTTGGCTGGTAGAAATTTCTTGTATATTCGTAGGACCCTGTAAATAGTATGACATATCTACTTTTGCTGATACCTTCTTCCACTGCTACCTTCTTCCACTGCTTCATGTCTAAATGATATGCATAGGTTGTATTTTTCCTACATCCTTGCTTGCTAACCTTAGTTAATAAATCTGATTGTTAGGATGTCCAGCCCGAGCATGAAGATGAAGACATTGATCATGCTATAGCGCTTTCACTATCAGAAGAGGATCAGAAGAAGGGGAAGGCTATTGGTTAGTACTTAGTACTACAGTAGACCAGTAATTAATTTGTGTTTATGCTTCAATTGATTGTTCGCATTGGCTTATGAATGTGATTCAAAGCCAACTAGATTCTCATGTGATCATTTTAACATAACTGGATTTAATCAATCTTTTTGTGCACAATATGTATATAGATGCTTCTTGTATAGGATCTATTTTATTACATGGTTTCTCTTCCAGTTTTAACTTTATGCCAATAACATTGTTCTGTTTATTTTTTAGACTTTAATCTGGGGTCATGAAAGTCAAATTGCATTTCCTTTCAGTTGACTCATTGCATGAGTTTATGATAAAATCTTCCTCTATTACTTTTATTACTTAGATAATTGCACCTATATGGATATGTAATTACTACTTGTGTGACAATCTTCGAGTAACCATTCCTACATATGTTTTCTACTTTTGCTGATCTCTTTATCAGTAACCTATGGACATCAGATGTAATGATCCCCACAAAGTGATGTGCTAAAAGCCTAAATCCATGTTTCTAATGCTTTCGCTAAGAATTACAATCTCAATTTTGACATCCTATCCTCATTAAGTAGCAAGATGAATTTAATTAGAGATAAGTTTCCATCCAACCATGAATTTCTGCTCAACTTAAACTAGGGCCAAATTCATTTCAACGATGCATAAGGTTGTTGTGGATAATCAATTTCAAATGACATACTTTTCAGTCCTAAATTCAGAATGCAGAATCATCTTGTGTGATCCATTCTGTTACACTATATCTATCTCAGTCGCTATTTATGCTAATAGCTTTCAATAAGTTTATTTTTAACATTCTTTTTAGCTCAGTGCTGTTGAAGTTAGTTTTTGCATTTCATTTGAGTCTCAGACAACTTATAAAGGAGCTTATGATTCAATTCACTTTTCTTTATATACTATATCCTTTTTTAATAGCATCATATATTTGCTATATTTAGATATTAAATCTCATCACGATGAGGATGAACAACTTGCGAGGGCTCTGCAAGAAAGTTTGAATACCGAATCTCCTCCCCGTCACAATGGCCAAATTTATCAGCCTCAGCCATATCCAAGTTTCTTTCCTTTACACTCCAGGTACTTGTCTTGGAGTTGTTTTCCTAATTATCATATTGTTTTTTTGTGTCTTATGTTTATTTTCATTATCAATCATGATAAGAATGATGGGTGGGAATAGTATGATTTTCCCAGCTACAATTTTTATTTTAGAACTAAACCTTTGAAAACTTATATGACAGATGCTATTTAATTCTTAACCACTGAAATCCATCTGGAATTTAAGATGCTTGTAATTAGCCCAACTATCTATACTACCAAAGTGTAAACCACTAAAAGACATGTCAATGTATAAAGTGGTTTCTATTTTGGTTTGGAATTAAAACTAATTAATATTACTATAAAGAAGAGTTCATATTTAAGGAGGAAGATGGAAAGACATTTTGGATAACTTTACTTCCATCGTAAGAAAGAAATAGAGGACTAAAAGAAAGTGGAAAGGAATGTAAAAAGACACTCCTTATAATATATATAATTATATATTTTTCAAAAAAATAAAAAAGTTGAATGTTTAAAATAATATAGTTATTATATAATTGAAAATTATATATCTAAAATATATGATTGTGTGATTTGGAAAAAGGAAGCATACCTAGTAGCCCTCTCTACGAGTATTTATATATCATATTTACAGATAAGTACATAGAGATAATATATATTTACAACTAGGTCCTTAATCAATACTCCCCCTCAAGTTGGAGCAAAGATATTATATAAGCCCAACTTGTTATAAATGTAAGTTATTCTAGGACCTCTTAATGATTTAATTAGTATATCAGCTAACTAATCATTAGAACTCACAAATGATATAACTATCTCCTTGGTTTGTACTTTTTCTCTAATGAAGTGACAGTCAATCTCTGTGTTTTTTCCTCTCATGAAAAATAGGATTAGAGGCAATATACATGGCGGTCTGATTGTCACAAAATAACTTCTCAGCACTAGACCTAGTTTCTTGCTTTTCCATGATATCAGATTACCACCAAGCATAACACAATATCCTGAAGTCGATCTACGATTAGTGGGTGAACCTGCCCAATCAGCATCAGAATAGCTTTTCACCTGTAGATGACCCCTCTCATGATAGAGAAGCCCCTTTCCTGAAGCTGTCTTGAGACAACGAAGAATTCTTAATGCAGCTCCCCAATGACTCTCACAAGATGACTCAAGAAACTGATTGACTACGCTTACAGCGAATGAAATATAAGGCCTTGTGATTATGAGGTAATTCAACTTGCCTACTAATTTGCGGTATGGACTCGGATCAACTAAGGGCTCCCCCTGTCCTGGTAGCAACTTTATATTTGGATCCATGGGAGTGTCTATCGGTCGGACTCCCAGCATGCCTGCCTCCTGTAGCATGTCAAGGACATACTTCCTCTAAAAAATGTAAATAGCTCCTTCTGACCGAGCTACTTCAATGCCAAGGAAGTATTTTAAGTCACCTAGATCTTTGTTATGAAAATGTTGATGCAAGTGAGATTTTAACTTATGTATCCCATCTGTATCATCCCGAATAATAATAATATCGTCCACATAAACAATGAGAATGACTCGTTTCCCATTAGCGTAGGTGGAAAAGAAGACCGAGTGATCTGAAATACTTCTCACCATGCCAAATTGAGAAATAGTCGAGCTAAACATGCTGAATCATGGACGAGGCGATTGTTTCAAACCATAAGGAGATTTCTTCAGCTTGCAGACTAAGGTAGACTCCCCTTGAGCAATAAACCCTGGAGGTTGCTCTATATAAACCTCCTCACCAAGATCACCATGAAGAAATGCATTCTTGATGTCAAGCTGATGCATTCGCCAACCAAAAATCGTGGCAAGGGTGAAAAGTAATTGAACAGAGGCAATCTTCGCAACAGGTGATAATGTATCGAAATAATCAACTCCATATTATTGTGTATATCCTTTGGCAATTAATCGGGCTTTGAGCCGGTCAACAAAACTATCAGGAGCTGTCTTAACAGTGAGCACCCACTTGCAACCGACAGTGGATTTTCATGAGGGAAGAGGAACAAGCTCCCATGTCCCATTAGAATGCAATGCCGTCATCTCATCAATCATGGCCTGGTGCCACCTCAGATTAGATAGAGCACCTGAAATAGTCTGAGGAATAGAAACAACAGAAATGGAAGAAAGAAAGACGTAATATTAGGTGATAAGACATCATAGCAAACGAAGTGGAAGATAAGATAAGAAGTAGAATACTTACGCGCTCCCTTAAAGCAATAGGAAGGTCAAGATCTGAGGATCTGAGACTGGTAAAGCATCGGCACAGACAGCAGAGTCAGAAGGGGCGACCTAGGTAACCGCAGGAGGAACACGTCGAGTAAAGAACTTGGTGGGTTCTTGTCGGGGCGGCAACGAGTCATCGGTAATATGAGAAGATGTGGCCTCATGAATGGATAATGGCATGGGAACAGGGAGGACCTCAACAACTGATGTAGAAGAATGGTGTGGACTTGAAGAAAGTAATGTCGGTTGAGACAAAGGCACGACGCAACTCATGTTAGTAACAACGATACCCTTTAGACGAGAATAACCAAGAAAGACACACTTGATAGACTTGGGGGACAACTTGTCTTTGCCCGGGAAAAGATGATGAACAAAGCAAGTACACCCAAACACACGAGGTGAAAGACGATATAGAGGGTCCCGTGGAAAGAGAATAGAAAAGGGAACCTGGTCATGGAGAACAGAAGAAGGCATCCTGTTAATAAGGTTATTGTCAAACAGACAATAAGAACATCATCCCAAAATTGCAACGGGACGCCCATATGCAGTAGAAGGGTGAGAGCAGTCTCAGCTAGATGGCGGTTCTTCCGTTCCGCAATCTCATTCTGCTGAGGTGTATAAGGACATGAAGACGGGTGAAGGAGACCATACATGGAGGAAAAAGATTGAAATGCTTGGAAAAGTACTCTTTTGCATTGTCACTTCTTAGCACACGAATAGGAATACCAAATTGGGTTTTTATTTCGGCATAAAACATAGTAAATATATGAAAGAGTTCAGAGCGATCCTTCATGAGGAATAACTATGTCATGAGGGAGAGTATTCGTCTGTGAAGGTAACAAAGTATCTAAACTCCAATTTGGAGGAAACACGACTAGGCCCCCATACATTTGAATGAATAAGCGAGAAAGGTGCTGAAACACGTTTATTGACACTACGTGGGAAAGAGGATCGAGAATGTTTACCCAATTGATAGGACTCACTTAAGACTCGAAATGGAAGAAAGACTAGGACACATCTTCAGATTTTGCAAATGAGGGTGCCTTGACCAGTTGTGTATTTGTAGTGGAGTTGAATTGACCACCAAGGCTGATGAAGATGGTACGACGAGCTGGTACAACCCCGAGACTCATGTCCTGTGTCAATCACCTTGCCGGTTTGAGAATCTTGGATAAAAATAGAATCAAAGGTAAATGTGACTAAACAATGTAAATCCCGAGTTAGTTTCCTAATAGAGAGCAAACTCAAAGGAAATTAAGGTATATAAAACACATGCGCAAGTGGTATGGATGATGTGGGTGAAACATGGCCAGTGCCCTTTATTCGTGAAGAGGAACCATCGACAAGAGTGACACTAAGAGATAAGGTAGGGGTAATTAAATTGGAGAAATTAGACAAGTTACCAGACATATTTAGATGCGACTGAGTCTAGAATCCAAGGGTCTGCACCAGTAGTATGTGTCAAACACGCATGAGAAGTACCTTCAGGAGCAAAAGTAGAGACTAATTGCTTTGAGTGAGAGCTTTGTACAAACTGATACTTAAAAAATCGAGAATGCTCATCTGAAGGAGGAATACCGATGATAGCCCTAGAAGGAAGAGGTTGATTGCCCAAAATATAATAGAAGATGACTGTTGCAAATACGCTAGACTTGCAGCAGCGTAGGACATATGACTAGGAGGGAAGCCATGTAAAGAATAGCACCAATCTTTGGTATGACCTCTCTTTCCACAATGAGTATATTTGAGTCATCCTCTATCAGATTCATGAGACATGGACGATGGAATCAGCATAGCGGAGACATCTGATGGGGAGGACATGACTTGCTGGTTAGGAATTGCAGCAAATATTGATCTAACAGAACTGTCGGAGATGAAGCCAAAACGGAGAAGCAATCTGCGTGCAAGTAGAAGTTTGCGGACAAAAGAGCCTCGAGTGAACAGTAATTGCGTGAATGTGCATGAACAGTAACGCATGAACAGTATGCATGAAAGGAGAAAAGAAGGTTTTAGGGATTCAAAGAGGCTTTGATACCATGTGATTTGGAAAAAGGAAGCATACTTGGTAGCCCTCTCTACGAGTATTTATATACCATATTTACAAATAAGTACATAGAGATAATATATATTTACTACTAAGTCCTTAATCAATAGATTGCAACATAAAAATTAAGAGGTTATCTGAGACAATTATTATTTTGCTATTTGACCTTTTTGTATACAACATTTTTTGTTCTTTATTTCAGTGGCATATTAGAGGAAAAATATTCTTTTTCGCTACTGATTCCAACCAAATGCATGATTAGGTACTGAATAGATTTTAGATAAGTTTTAAATAGTATTTTTTCTCTATACATTTCCTTATAATTATGTCCCTTTCTTAGCATGTGTAACCAACTAGTTTTCTAAAACATTAACCACTTCAAATCCTTGTTAAGCCATGTTAAACCATACCATTGGAATGCTTGTAATGTGGCTGGATTTCTTTTGATATCATGTTAAACTTGTGGGTCTTGTATGCATCTCACTTAGATACTGCAATATTTGTTACTGCAACTTTGCTTGTTAGATTGTGCGAGTTTGTGGCTAAGGACAAGAGACTGATAAAACAGCTGCAAAGTGCTACACCATTTTGGTCCATGGCACACACCTGTACCAGCTGGCATGCAACTCAATTTGCTTGTCATATGAAGGCTAGCATCTATATGGTTGCCATTGTCATTCAATCATGTTGCATGCTAACTTGACATTCAAGAAACTAGATTTATATTTATAGGCAAAGTATTTGATAACTTTTAAATCATTAAATGATCACTTGGCTGGTGCTCCACACATGGCATATCAGTTCTCAATAGTGAATCATGTTTATTCTGGATAACATCCTGTCTGCTTAGGACTGATTAGAGAATTCATCAGTTCCTTTGTTTTGAGAATAGTATCTTTATATCTTAAGCTCCATAAATTTTTTCTTAGATCTTATTATTGTTTAGGAGATGTGGTGGATGCAACAAAGAAGTTGGCCATGGTCGTTATCTTAGTGCTGCTGGTTCTGTTTGGCATCCAGAGTGTTTTCGTTGCTACGATTGCAAAAGACCAATATCTGACTATGAGGTGAGGAATCAAGTGTTTCATTTTTGCCATGTTAGGGATATATATTAACTCTAATTGGCTGATGTAATGCAGTTTTCTATGTCTGGGAGTCATCCTTATCACAAGTCTTGCTACAGAAAACTATATCACCCAAAGTGTGATGTATGCAAGGATTTCGTAAGTATTTACCCTTGTTATCTTGTTTCTAAGAAAACTCATCAAATATTGGCAAATTATGTATTGAAATGATAACATATAGAATGATCAAACTTGTATATCATATTTCAAGAGACTAGGAACCCTGATGATCGTTGTGAAAAGAATATCCATGAGATTATATTCAAGTAGGAGAAATTAGAGACCATCTATGCATCTAAGTGATCAATGTGCGGAAGTAGTTGGAAATATCCACGTGCCATATGCAAATATTATGCCTTATTGTTGACTTCATATTTCACGTATGATTGGTGAGGAAGCATGTAGGTTTTCTATTGTATGCTCATAAAGGTCTAACATTGTTTCAGTCCTTTCACGAAAACCATAAAAAACATCTATTTTTGTATTAGTATTGAATGGATCCATATACTTCTTTAACAAACTATATTTTTATGAAAAAATAAACTGATGCTATTTAAGTAGATATATGTAATCTTTGGTTTTTTTAAGTACACAAATACTACTTGACAACCTATAGTTGCTGTTCAAGGAAAATGTGAACCTTCAGCTTGCAATTGACAATGTTTATGGAATTAGAATGACCTGTAAAAAATCTATGATTTCAACCATGTGTAATCAAGCTTCTTTTTCATGCATCCACAGTAAGTATTGTTAGAGGCACTATTTCTGTTGGTTAACATGTAATTTATTTGATTGGATAATTAGTCTTCATTCCTTTGTCAAGGGAGAGGTTACCTCTTGTCTTTTGATAAACGAAACAGTTGCTATTTCATTTAATGTGGGTGGAAATGTATGAGAGAATAGTTTTTTCTTCCTTAAAACTAACTGGTGTGTACATGACAAGAAGGTAGTGTTTCTTAATTACACGTGTTTTTTTTTTCAAACTTTTCTCCTTTTAAATAAGAAAGCAGTTATTATGACAACCTAACATTTGTAGATATCACATGTTTAACTCTCTGATTTTGAGGTGCATTTGTTTTTAGTTAACAGGCAATATTGATTTAATATAAAATCAGGCAAGCCTATCCTAACATATATAATCTTCTTGTAAAAGAGTGCTCAAAAACTCATTTTGCAACTTTATGCGACATTAATGCAATTATTTTCTTTGTTTAAACTGTCTACCTCCATATGATAGCATTCCTTGTAATGATTCATGTGAGAAGGTTTTAGCACACTAGATGAGGGTGAATAGTGTATGATCCTAAATATAAGTTTGCGCAAGATATAGACTAAGTGTGGTGTTGGTTGTTTTTAAGCACAATTAGCAATATGACAATCAAATACTTAGCAAGCCATGTGATGAGCAACATATGACAAATAACATGTAAATTCAGCTAATATAAAAAATATGAAAAATTCAAACAAAAAGATTTAGAGTGATTCAAGAGCCTTGTATACATCCACTATGTTGACTTCACACTAAGGATTTCACATCAAAATTCACTAGTAATGTTGTTCTCCTCAACAGAGCATGCACCAAGGTCTTGTTCCTCAACCTAGAGGGTGCTTACCTTGATTATAATGAAAACCAACAAAACAATAAAAACTAGGTGTCTCATCCACACCCTTATAACCAAACAACAAATTAACAAGAAAAGTAAATAAAAAAAGAACTAAAAGGAGCTTAAGAATGATAAAACACAATATGAAGCTCCTTGCTGTCTTCCATTCCTTTGACGCCTCAAAATGATAACTTAATGAGCTAGGTAAGGCTTTAACAAGGAACTAGGGCACAAAAGACTTGGTTTGAGGATGAAAGGATTGAGACTGAATGAAATTGGCTCAATCTATCTCAACGTCACTCACTGAGGTGCTAAGAGTCAAGCAATTTCGACACCAGGAGGTTGGAGAATGGCGTATCCTACTGAGTACGATGAACTAATAAACATCGCAGATGATCCTCAGAATGTCTTATCTCAGATCAGAAGAATGTTCCTATTAGAAGATCCAACCACAGGCTCTACAGAAGAGCAAAATAGAGCCTATGAAGATCTGGAGAGATTAGCATGCCATAACGTAAAGGATCTTTTTGATTACATTAACGACTATAAGGTCTTGGCAGCTAAATCTGGGAGAATGTATGTTTCTTCTGAGTTATCAGAAAAGTTTTTCAGAAAGATGCCCCAAATTATTGGCAAGGAGCTAGAGATAGCATTCGCTAAGAAGCATCCAGGAAATACTGTAGGAGTATTCCCAAGGATATATTTTACATATCAGTACCCGGAACAACAGTGTAAAAGAGCAGCGTTTCAGCGAAGCTTGAAAGACCTAACAATATGCAGAAAGATACCCATACCTGGGTATTACCGAAAAGAAAGAAAATTTGGACTGAGAAAAGCAAAATCCTACAAGGGTAAGCCTCATGATACCCATGTACGAATTTTCAAAAAGAAGCATTCGGATAGGGTCAAGAAGTGCAAATGCTTCATATGTGGAGAAGAGGGACACTTTGCAAGAGATTGCAACAGAAAACGGGGTAACATCGCAAGAGCAGCCATAGTAGAGAATTTGGAGCTGCCAGATGACTGGGATGTGTTATCAGTTGACCTGGATGAACCAGATAGCGACGCTATATGTTCATTTTCAGAAGGCGAATCTGGTACTGCAAATACACTATCGCTAGATATGAATGAATTACCATATGAGTCCGCATTGGTAATAACTGCAGAGGAAAAGCCTGCAGAAAACTGGAGATCAAACATTACCCTACCTCAGCAAATGAATGAATGTGTACATCGCTGGGAGGACAATAGCCCAGAAGTCACCAAAGGATGTGAAAGATGTACATGCGGTAAGGAAATAACAAACCCGAGAATGAGGGCACATTGCAGAAACTGCCTACTAACAGTCTGCCCTATGTGTTCAAGGTTTAATATTGGCCGAAAGCTCCATATAATCAAGGCCAATTTTCTTACTTACAACGACAAAGATAGTCTGATAAAGGAATTACTAGAGTATACAAGATACTTACTAGCAGAAAACGCCCATATAAATGAAGAAAATGCAAGGTTGAGGAAAGAGATAGAAGACCTCAAAACAAAACAGGATATAGAAGACCTTGAAGAAGAATTCCATAATTTAAGCCTGGAAGAAGAAGAAAGGCAGAGGAAAGGTAAATATCCTGCCCAAGAAAAACAGAAGGGAATAGTTTTCAAAGATCAAGAGCCTGCAAACAAACTTTCCACAGTAACCTCAGAACAAGTGGTAACAGAAGATCCTGAAGAATTTGTGACACTAGCAGACAGAACAGAACACTCAAAAGGAAGGAGAGTGTTGAATCGTTTATACAATATGGTGATAATAATAGAAATCACTGGAATCAAGCAGTTCAAAGTTCAAGCAATATTGGATACGGGAGCGACGGTTTGCTGCATAGACCAAGATTCAATCCCTGCTGAAGCACTAGAGCCAAGTGCATATCCAATACAGATTAATGGCGTAAATTCACAGCAAATAGCAAGCATGAAACTGAAGAATGGATTCATGGCCATCGAGGAAAATAGATTCAGTATACTATTTACATACGCCTTCCCAATGAGCAAAAAGGATGGTATTCAGATGCTAATTGGATGCAATTTTATAAGAGCTATGAAAGGAGGAGTAAGGATAGAAGACCAGATGATTACTTTTTATAAGAAGGTAACTACGATTGCTACAAGAACCGACACAGAAGTCACAACTCTAGCAGCCCTTGATGAGCTAGATATGACTGAAGAAGAGTATTTTGAAGTGTTAAGCGCAACAGCTTATGATAATTTCAGAGAATCAGAGAAGTTTAAAAGAAGGTTCAGCCAATTACTCAGAAGATTGAAGGAGCAGGGGTTCATAGGAGAAGATCCTCTTAAACACTGGAGTAAGAACCAAGTCACCTGCAAGCTTAACATCATCAATCCAGATGTAACAATTCAGGATAAACCCCTGAAGCATGTTACACCTGCTATGAAGGAACAGTTCGACAAGCATGTTAAAGCTCTACTACAGCTAGGGATAATCAGACCAAGCACTAGTCGGCATCGTACCATGGCTATAATAGTGAATTCCGGAACTTCCATAGATCCCATCACAAAAAAGGAAGTCAAGGGTAAAGAACGAATGGTGTTCAATTACAGGACGCTGAATGACAACACTCACAAAGATCAGTACAGCCTCCCAGGAATTAACACTATTTTGAAAAGAATAGGGAATAGCAAGGTGTTCTCTAAATTTGATTTGAAAAGTGGTTTTCATCAAGTAGCAATGGATCCTGAGTCCATACCGTGGACGGCGTTCATAGTCCCTGGAGGACTTTATGAATGGCTTGTGATGCCATTCGGACTGAAGAATGCGCCTGCTATATTCCAGCGAAAAATGGACAATTGCTTCAAAGGTACAGAGGATTTTATTGCAGTTTACATTGATGATATTCTTGTGTTTTCTGAAAACGAAGAACAGCATGCCGAACACTTGAAGAAGATGTTACAAATCTGTGAGAAATGGGGATTAGTGCTTTCCCCCACTAAGATGAAAATAGCCACTGAAGAGATTGAATTTTTGGGGGCAATCATCGGAAGAAACAAGATCCGATTACAACCCCACATAATCAAAAGGATTATATCATTTGATGAGAAGGATCTGAGGAACAAGACACAGTTGAGATCTTGGCTTGGTATTTTAAATTATGCTAGGGCTTATATCCCTAACTTGGGAGTTCTTCTAGGGCCATTATATTCAAAGACAGGCCCCCATGGTGATAAAAGAATTAAGCCCTCTGACCAGGAATTAATTTCAAAGATTAAAGATCTGGTCCAGCATCTGCCCGACCTGGAGTTACCACCACCCGAAGCATACATAATACTGGAAACTGATGGATGTATGGAGGGATGGGGGGGCATTTGCAAGTGGAAAGCCAAGAAACATGATCCCAGGAAGAGACTGAAAAGATCTGTGCCTATGCGAGTGGCAAGTTCCCTGTGGTTAAGTCAACTATAGATGCAGAAATATATGCATGCATGGAGACACTCAAGTCCCTGAAAATCCATTACCTGGATAAACAGGAAATTACCCTGAGAACGGATTGCCAGGCTATAATAAGTTTTCACAATAAGTCGAGCCAAAACAAGCCATCTAGGGTAAGATGAATCAATTTTGTTGATTTCATTACAGGTACAGGAATACAGATAAATTTTGAACATATTGACGGCAAGCTTAATGTGTTAGCCGATGCACTATCTCGGCTCACTGCAAATCTGATCACCACAAAAGAAGTGCCGGATTATATGGTCAAAAACCTTGCAACACTTGAAGAAGCACTAGAAGAGACAAAACATGCACCAGTAGAAGTTATCCGAACGCTAAGTGCTACTATAGATTCAATGAGTGAGTCATTGGTATCTCCAGAGAATTCAGCTTTTATGGCGATCACATCATGGGACGACGAAATACAAGAAATACTTGAAGAAAATGAATCAGCCATAAGCAATCTTATAGAACAAGGATGGTTCTTGAGATATCAGAGAAGAATAGAACCAGATCTCCATCCACCTCCCAGAATAGACGAACTACCATATTGGGACGAGGATGAAAGCATTGGACATATTGTGCAAAGTAGCAAAGTGCGAGGAAGAATTAAAAAGGCAAGGGTGGATCAGTGAAAACGACATGATCAATCAAGGATGGGAAAAAGAAGAAGAAGCAGAAACATCTCAAAAATGGAAATATGAACCCGACGAACCAGAATGTTCCAAACAGCGAGAAGAGTTCTGGAATTTTTGGTCAGAAGAAGCACAACCAGAGGAAAGCCTACAAGAAGAAGAAGTTATCCCACCGCTGGATTATGATACCCTTAGAAAAGGGAAATATCCAGCCCGTGACTGAAACTGAACGAATGGGGGGAAGCGAAAACCCCCTTAACAAATGTTCGCAGTTATCTTACTAATTAGTTTTTATTTTGCAGATGATTTTAGACGAACTAAAAGGAATTGTGGCGACCAACCATACTGAGCAAAATGCAAGAAAAGACATCGCAATAGCTCAACGCTGGGCAATCCTCAGCGGAGCAACAGGTCTGGAAAAACTAGAACGCCTTACTGGGAAGATCATGTTCAGGTACCCAAGAACAACTGAAAAACAACACAAATGGGCGAAGATGATCCATGAAATTCATCATGCTCGGACGATCAAGGCCATTAACGAAGTTGAAAAATTATTAGCCATAGCACATCTTCAGAAAGCTAGGCTTGAGCAAGAAGCTGGGAAGGGCCATTGGGTAAACAAAAGAGGACCAATAAAGGGCAACTGGGCCGAAGATGCCCGTCAGCCATCACATCAACAACCTGACACTATGTCACAAGATGCTTTGTAGCAGCAAAGAAAGCAACATCCACTAAAGGTGATAAGGGTGAATCTTAAAGGACCAGCAATAATGCAAGAGATGTCGTATCACAATTTCTTTTTAGCTGTAAAGTATAGCTAGGATAAGGATGTGTGCATTATTACCTTATCTTATCAGTACTAAGGGAATCTTTACTTGTAAAAGCCAATCAATGGACGATGGGGCCCAGTGTGCACCCGCATTGAATTATTGAAGCTTGCACTAGAAGCTTCCCATAAGTCTATATAAGCAAGTTCTCATGAAGTTGCAGAACACACTCGAAATACGAGCAGTTCTACTTCTTCCTTTGTGTAATCTACTAGCTTCTCCACTTTTAATATAAGCTTCCAAAGCTTCCTTCTTGATTTCAACTCTGCGTCCTTAGTGGCCTGAAGTTGTTTTTAAGATTGTTTTCGCATACTACCGCTTCCACTTCATAACGATCCACTTCTGGTATCAGAGCTTCGTTCAAGGTACATAAGTTTTATGCTTATACAGCGGAGATGGAGTATCCCATCTTCAAGAAATTAATTAAGGAGGTTGATGATGATAAGAAAGTAGAATCAGCCTTCACAACAGCAACAACAGCAGAATCATCTGCAACCAGACTTCCCAAAGAACCAATTATGGGTCCAGCAATGTACCCACCAAGCGTGCCACAAAATTACGACCCAAATGGAATAGGGAGTACAAATATCCCTATAATAAATTCAAGAGTAGGAGGACTAAAAGGAGGGTACTCGAAGCAGCATAATGAGAAGTTCATGCTACCCTCAGCACAGTCTAACACAGGTGCCATACTGGTCCTACCGGAGCAAGTAGGACAATACAGTGACATAATATCAAGATGGGAGTCTATAACGCTGAACTTGATAAATGAGAAGACTTGGCCCGATAACAAGTCAAAAATGTGCTACATAGAGAATCTTCTGGGAGAAACAGAGAAAAAGACCTGGATACAGTGGAGAATGGCGTATCCTACTGAGTACGATGAACTAACAAACATCGCAGAAGATCCTCAGAATGTCTTATCTCAGATCAGAAGAATGTTCCTATTAGAAGATCCAACCACAGGCTCTACAGAAGAGCAAAATAGAGCCTATGAAGATCTGGAGAGATTAGCATGTCATAACGTAAAGGATCTTTTTGATTACATTAACTACTATAAGGTCTTGGCAGCTAAATCTGGGAGAATGTATGTTTCTTCTGAGTTATCAGAAAAGTTTTTCAGAAAGATGCCCCAAATTATTGGCAAGGAGCTAGAGATAGCATTCGCTAAGAAGCATCCAGGAAATACTGTAGGAGTATTCCCAAGGATATATTTTACATATCAGTACCCGGAACAACAGTGTAAAAGAGCAGCGTTTCAGCGAAGCTTGAAAGACCTAACAATATGCAGAAAGATACCCATACCTGGGTATTACCGAAAAGAAAGAAAATTTGGACTGAGAAAAGCAAAATCCTACAAGGGTAAGCCTCATGATACCCATGTACGAATTTTCAAAAAGAAGCATTCGGATAGGGTCAAGAAGTGCAAATGCTTCATATGTGGAGAAGAGGGACACTTTGCAAGAGATTGCAACAGAAAACGGGGTAACATCGCAAGAGCAGCCATAGTAGAGAATTTGGAGCTGCCAGATGACTGGGATGTGTTATCAGTTGACCTGGATGAACCAGATAGCGACGCTATATGTTCATTTTCAGAAGGCGAATCTGGTACTGCAAATACACTATCGCTAGATATGAATGAATTACCATATGAGTCCGCACTGGTAATAACTGCAGAGGAAAAGCCTGCAGAAAACTGGAGATCAAACATTACCCTACCTCAGCAAATGAATGAATGTGTACATCGCTGGGAGGACAATAGCCCAGAAGTCACCAGAGGATGTGAAAGATGTACATGCTGTAAGGAAATAACAAACCCGAGAATGAGGGCACATTGCAGAAACTGCCTACTAACAGTCTGCCCTATGTGTTCAAGATGGGGATGGTTATGGTACGACTCCATACTCTACATCGAAGGAGTGCCGGCGTGAACGCTTTGATCCTATTACGAGACACAAGATGGGCTGATGATAGATCAGTCATTAGTTCAATGGAAGTGGACTTAACGTCAGGTACACAACTTGCATATACTGCACCTGACATCACCATAAGTATTCATGATTTTAGGGAGCATATACAATTAGTGCTCCAGACACATGGCTATCAGGGATGGCAAGCAGGAGAAAGTAATCTATTGCTTTCAAGATCGCTAATTGGTAGACTGTCAAACACAAGTCACACAAACTTTCGCTACAACGTACAACATGTAGCGGACCATTTAGCCAGTCGAGGAATCCGGGCAATCCCTGGACAAATCCGAACGACTGAAAGCTTACAAGGGCAACAATGGATTATTCGACCTGCTCTAATTACTGCTGAACGCAACCCACAGACGTCAACTATTAGAACAAGAACAGATGGTACTCTTGCAGTACAGTTCGCGGATTATGCGATAGCAGCACCAAAACCAGAACAAGATGATATGGATGAAGAACTAGTCGCTATGATGATATGTGATTGGGACAGCGACTATGAGTATGAACCCGATTGGAAAAGTGAATACGACGAAGATGAAGACAAAGACCTCGCAGCTTTCCAAGTTATGGCAATTAATGATGACAAAACTGCCATTGTGGAAGACAACCTTCCAAAATGGGACACGTCTGACGGGTGTTCCGATGAAAACAACGAAGCAAATAGGTGGAACCTATTTTCTCAGGAAGAAGGAGGAGGTAATGATGAACCAAGGTATGATGATGATGATGATGATGAGGAGGACTTTGAAACCAAATTCCGGCAATTCCAACTCATAAACGAAGAGTCAGCTTATACAGCGGAGATGGAGTATCCCATCTTCAAGAAATTAATTAAGGAGGTTGATGATGATAAGAAAGTAGAATCAGCCTTCACAACAGCAACAACAGCAGAATCATCTGCAACCAGACTTCCCAAAGAACCAATTATGGGTCCAGCAATGTACCCACCAAGCGTGCCACAAAATTACGACCCAAATGGAATAGGGAGTACAAATATCCCTATAATAAATTCAAGAGTAGGAGGACTAAGAGGAGGGTACTCGAAGCAGCATAATGAGAAGTTCATGCTACCCTCAGCACAGTCTAACACAGGTGCCATACTGGTCCTACCGGAGCAAGTAGGACAATACAGTGACAGAATATCAAGATGGGAGTCTATAACGCTGAACTTGATAAATGAGAAGACTTGGCCCGATAACAAGTCAAAAATGTGCTACATAGAGAATCTTCTGGGAGAAACAGAAAAAAAGACCTGGATACAGTGGAGAATGGCAGCAGAAGTGGATCGTTATGAAGTGGAAGCGGTAGTATGCGAAAACAATCTTAAAAACAACTTCAGGCCACTAAGGACGCAGAGTTGAAATCAAGAAGGAAGCTTTGGAAGCTTATATTAAAAGTGGAGAAGCTAGTAGATTACACAAAGGAAGAAGTAGAACTGCTCGTGTTTCGAGTGTGTTCTGCAACTTCATGAGAACTTGCTTATATAGACTTATGGGAAGCTTCTAGTGCAAGCTTCAATAATTCAATGCGGGTGCACACTGGGCCCCATTGTCCATTGAGTTATTGGCTTTTACAAGTAAAGATTCCCTTAGTACTGATAAGATAAGGTAATAATGCACACATCCTTATCCTAGCTATACTTTACAGCTAAAAAGAAATTGTGATACGACATCTCTTGCATTATTGCTGGTCCTTTAAGATTCGCCCTTATCACCTTTAGTGGATGTTGCTTTCTTTGCTGCTACAAAGCATCTTGTGACATAGTGTCAGGTTGTTGATGTGATGGCTGACGGGCATCTTCGGCCCAGTTGCCCTTTATTGGTCCTCTTTTGTTTACCCAATGGCCCTTCCCAGCTTCTTGCTCAAGCCTAGCTTTCTGAAGATGTGCTATGGCTAATAATTTTTCAACTTCGTTAATGGCCTTGATCGTCCGAGCATGATGAATTTCATGGATCATCTTCGCCCATTTGTGTTGTTTTTCAGTTGTTCTTGGGTACCTGAACATGATCTTCCCAGTAAGGCGTTCTAGTTTTTCCAGACCTGTTGCTCCGCTGAGGATTGCCCAGCGTTGAGCTATTGCGATGTCTTTTCTTGCATTTTGCTCAGTATGGTTGGTCGCCACAATTCCTTTTAGTTCGTCTAAAATCATCTGCAAAATAAAAACTAATTAGTAAGATAACTGCGAACATTTGTTAAGGGGGTTTTCGCTTCCCCCCATTCGTTCAGTTTCAGTCACGGGCTGGATATTTCCCTTTTCTAAGGGTATCATAATCCAGCGGTGGGATAACTTCTTCTTGTAGGCTTTCCTCTGGTTGTGCTTCTTCTGACCAAAAATTCCAGAACTCTTCTCGCTGTTTGGAACATTCTGGTTCGTCGGGTTCATATTTCCATTTTTGAGATGTTTCTGCTTCTTCTTCTTTTTCCCATCCTTGATTGATCAGGTCGTTTTCACTGATCCATCCTTGCCTTTTTAATTCTTCCTCGCACTTTGCTACTTTGCACAATATGTCTTCAATGCTTTCATCCTCGTCCCAATATGGTAGTTCGTCTATTCTGGGAGGTGGATGGAGGTCTGGTTCTATTCTTCTCTGATATCTCAAGAACCATCCTTGTTCTATAAGATTGCTTATGGCTGATTCATTTTCTTCAAGTATTTCTTGTATTTCGTCGTCCCATGATGTGATCGCCATAAAAGCTGAATTCTCTGGAGATACCAATGACTCACTCATTGAATCTATAGTAGCACTTAGCGTTCGGATAACTTCTACTGGTGCATGTTTTGTCTCTTCTAGTGCTTCTTCAAGTGTTGCAAGGTTTTTGACCATATAATCCGGCACTTCTTTTGTGGTGATCAGATTTGCAGTGAGCCGAGATAGTGCATCGGCTAACACATTAAGCTTGCCGTCAATATGTTCAAAATTTATCTGTATTCCTGTACCTGTAATGAAATCAACAAAATTGATTCATCTTACCCTAGATGACTTGTTTTGGCTCGACTTATTGTGAAAACTTATTATAGCCTGGCAATCCGTTCTCAGGGTAATTTCCTGTTTATCCAGGTAATGGATTTTCAGGGACTTGAGTGTCTCCATGCATGCATATATTTCTGCATCTATAGTTGACTTAACCACAGGGAACTTGCCACTCGCATAGGCACAGATCTTTTCAGTCTTCCTGGGATCATGTTTCTTGGCTTTCCACTTGCAAATGCCCCCCCATCCCTCCATACATCCATCAGTTTCCAGTATTATGTATGCTTCTGGTGGTGGTAACTCCAGGTCGGGCAGATGCTGGACTAGATCTTTAATCTTTGAAATTAATTCCTGGTCAGAGGGCTTAATTCTTTTATCACCATGGGGGCCTGTCTTTGAATATAATGGCCCTAGAAGAACTCCCAAGTTAGGGATATAAGCCCTAGCATAATTTAAAATACCAAGCCAAGATCTCAACTGTGTCTTGTTCCTCAGATCCTTCTCATCAAATGATATAATCCTTTTGATTATGTGGGGTTGTAATCGGATCTTGTTTCTTCCGATGATTGCCCCCAAAAATTCAATCTCTTCAGTGGCTATTTTCATCTTAGTGGGGGAAAGCACTAATCCCCATTTCTCACAGATTTGTAACATCTTCTTCAAGTGTTCGGCATGCTGTTCTTCGTTTTCAGAAAACACAAGAATATCATCAATGTAAACTGCAATAAAATCCTCTGTACCTTTGAAGCAATTGTCCATTTTTCGCTGGAATATAGCAGGCGCATTCTTCAGTCCGAATGGCATCACAAGCCATTCATAAAGTCCTCCAGGGACTATGAACGCCGTCCACGGTATGGACTCAGGATCCATTGCTACTTGATGAAAGCCACTTTTCAAATCAAATTTAGAGAACACCTTGCTATTCCCTATTCTTTTCAAAATAGTGTTAATTCCTGGGAGGCTGTACTGATCTTTGTGAGTGTTGTCATTCAGCGTCCTGTAATTGAACACCATTCGTTCTTTACCCTTGACTTCCTTTTTTGTGATGGGATCTATGGAAGTTCCGGAATTCACTATTATAGCCATGGTACGATGCCGACTAGTGCTTGGTCTGATTATCCCTAGCTGTAGTAGAGCTTTAACATGCTTGTCGAACTGTTCCTTCATAGCAGGTGTAACATGCTTCAGGGGTTTATCCTGAATTGTTACATCTGGATTGATGATGTTAAGCTTGCAGGTGACTTGGTTCTTACTCCAGTGTTTAAGAGGATCTTCTCCTATGAACCCCTGCTCCTTCAATCTTCTGAGTAATTGGCTGAACCTTCTTTTAAACTTCTCTGATTCTCTGAAATTATCATAAGCTGTTGCGCTTAACACTTCAAAATACTCTTCTTCAGTCATATCTAGCTCATCAAGGGCTGCTAGAGTTGTGACTTCTGTGTCGGTTCTTGTAGCAATCGTAGTTACCTTCTTATAAAAAGTAATCATCTGGTCTTCTATCCTTACTCCTCCTTTCATAGCTCTTATAAAATTGCATCCAATTAGCATCTGAATACCATCCTTTTTGCTCATTGGGAAGGCGTATGTAAATGGTATACTGAATCTATTTTCCTCGATGGCCATGAATCCATTCTTCAGTTTCATGCTTGCTATTTGCTGTGAATTTACGTCATTAATCTGTATTGGATATGCACTTGGCTCTAGTGCTTCAGCAGGGATTGAATCTTGGTCTATGCAGCAAACCGTCGCTCCCGTATCCAATATTGCTTGAACTTTGAACTGCTTGATTCCAGTGATTTCTATTATTATCACCATATTGTATAAACGATTCAACACTCTCCTTCCTTTTGAGTGTTCTGTTCTGTCTGCTAGTGTCACAAATTCTTCAGGATCTTCTGTTACCACTTGTTCTGAGGTTTCTGTGGAAAGTTTGTTTGCAGACTCTTGATCTTTGAAAACTATTCCCTTTTGTTTTTCTTGGGCAGGATATTTACCTTTCCTCTGCCTTTCTTCTTCTTCCAGGCTTAAATTATGGAATTCTTCTTCAAGGTCTTCTATATCCTGTTTTGTTTTGAGGTCTTCTATCTCTTTCCTCAACCTTGCATTTTCTTCATTTATATGGGCGTTTTCTGCTAGTAAGTATCTTGTATACTCTAGTAATTCCTTTATCAGGCTATCTTTGTCGTTGTAAGGAAGAAAATTGGCCTTGATTATATGGAGCTTTCGGCCAATATTAAACCTTGAACACATAGGGCAAACTGTTAGAGTTTACCAGCACTACTCAGATGAGCGCATACTGGTCACAGAAGGTAATCAAGTTGAGTTACCTTTTATTACTGACCAAAGTTATAACCTGCTTGTCCAAGAAGGACTTCAGCATCTCCACATGGGGATGGTTATGGTACGACTCCATACTCTACATCGAAGGAGTGCCGGCGTGAACGCTTTGATCCTATTACGAGACACAAGATGGGCTGATGATAGATCAGTCATTAGTTCAATGGAAGTGGACTTAACTAGATCTGAGATGCAACGGGTAGCCGATGCTACAATGGCTAGAAAAGTAGTCGCGACGAAGTTGGCCGAAGTTCGGGTTAATATTGGATCGATCAACCTTTGGCACAAAAGGCTAATATTCGCTTTTGCGATTTCGGTCATTATGGGTCTAAATTGGGTTTTGAGGCTTGGGATTGTTGTGCTCTCGGAAGTCATGAATGCTGATTGTGATATCTGGCGCGGTGTAGGCTAATTGTGTGCCAGACGTCAGATCAACTTCCATTGAGCTGATGACCGATCGCTCATCAGACCATCTTGTATCACGTAGTAGAATGAGGGCATTAACACCGGCGCTTCTGCGGTGTAATGTTTGTAATCGCACCATGATCATGCCAAGGTGCAAGTGTTGTAGCCCTTCCTGTACTAGCATGGAATAGCTTTGATCAGTTATAAAGGGTAGCTCTAGTTGCAAACCTTCGGTGACTAGTATTCTCTCATCCGAGTAGTGTTGGTACACCCGATGGTTGCGTTCTGTCCACCCAGCTTGGTACAAGGTCTCTGCGGGTACTTGCTGAGCCCGCTGGTATTGTGATATAGATAGTTCCGCGTTTGGGTCTATTTGTGACTCCAAACTTCTTCGGAATCCACTTCGTCTGTTGGATAGTGAAATTCTCCTTTGTGCTTCATGCCTTAAGCGGTTGCTTAAGCGATAGCCACGAATTTGGTCGTCTATCGTTGGCTGCCTGTTGTCGTTACCTGAAATCGAGGGCCTTGGTGCTAGAACCTCGGTTCTGGTTATGTTGCTTCTGTTGGCAGTCATTGTTTAAGCTTTGCCTTTTCAAGATCGAAAATTTCCTTCGGGTTTTTGAAGACGTAAAGTAGTGCACTTTCTTTATACAAGCTTTCAAGAGTTCGGATTCCAATACAGCTGTTTTCTCTTGCTTAATTCCAGCGTCTCTAACGACCCGTGAATTTTGTAAGAACTGTTGCGACGAGCCTATTTCCACCTGGTATCAGAGCTATTCAAGGTATTCCTGTTTAATCTCTCTGTAATTTTCTTTAACTAAAAACACAGTCTCTAGAATTAAGATTGATCTAGGATAGACGATAAAGAAGAGATAACAGTACCCAAACTGGAGAAGATTTCCCACACATTCGCAATCCAAGTATCAGTCTTAGTTCTTATTTCTGTGCAATTAGTTTTAATTATTACATGAGCGATTGGCATAAGACTGCCCTCAGCACTGTTTACACAGATGCACTACAAGCAACTGAATCTTTAGGATCACCTCCTGAAGGATTTGTAAAATCTGCAAACATAACCACAAAACAATCAGAATATATCTTTAAACAGCTAAATACTTTAATCCAATTAACTTGTCAAATCAAAGAACAAGTTGATAATCTAGCAGCAGAAGTGAAAGCTATCAAAACAAACAAAGCTGTAGCACCTCAGACCCTCACGGACTCCATTGAAGCCCTAGCTCGAGATCTCCAGAAGTTAAAAATCGGAGAAGGAGAACCAGAGAAGAAGACATCAAAGCCTCCAGGACTACTTTACGTCTTCAAAAACCCGAAGGAAATTTTCGATCTTGAAAAGGCGAAGCTTAAACAATGACTGCCAACAGAAGCAACATAACCAGAACCGAGGTTCTAGCACCAAGGCCCTCGATTTCAGGTAACGACAACAGGCAGCCAACGATAGACGACCAAATTCGTGGCTATCGCTTAAGCAACCGCTTAAGGCATGAAGCACAAAGGAGAATTTCACTATCCAACAGACGAAGTGGATTCCGAAGAAGTTTGGAGTCACAAATAGACCCAAACGCGGAACTATCTATATCACAATACCAGCGGGCTCAGCAAGTACCCGCAGAGACCTTGTACCAAGCTGGGTGGACAGAACGCAACCATCGGGTGTACCAACACTACTCGGATGAGAGAATACTAGTCACCGAAGGTTTGCAACTAGAGCTACCCTTTATAACTGATCAAAGCTATTCCATGCTAGTACAGGAAGGGCTACAACACTTGCACCTTGGCATGATCATGGTGCGATTACAAACATTACACCGCAGAAGCGCCGGTGTTAATGCCCTCATTCTACTACGTGATACAAGATGGTCTGATGACCGATCGGTCATCAGCTCAATGGAAGTTGATTAGACGTCTGGCACACAATTAGCCTACACCGCGCCAGATATCACAATCAGCATTCATGACTTCCGAGAGCACATTCAGCTAGTTATCCAGACGCATGGATACACAGGATGGCAAGGAGGCGAGAGCAACCTCCTCCTGTCAAGATCCCTACTGGGCAGGCTTTCAAACTCCAGTCACACCAACTTTAGGTACAACGTCCAGCACGTTGCCGACCATTTAGCCAGCCGAGGTATTCGGGCAATTCCAGGACAGATCCGCACAACTGCAAGCCTCCAAGGGCAAAACTGGATTATTCGCCCTGCGAATATTGCTGTCATCAGCAATCCACAAACTTCATCCTTCATAACCCGTACAGACGGCTCCTTAGCCGTCCAGTTCACAGACTACACTATTCAACCAACTGCCCACAACGCCGAAGACGAACTCCCTGCTGACGAGTTTGCCGGCATGCTTTTTGATTATAATGATTTTGACCTTGAGTCAATAGAAACAGATTGGGCAAGCAATTTCGACGAAGACGAATATAATCTCAGCGAAGAAGATTGTCACCACCTCCTGTCTCTAACTAATGAGACTTTTGATTTCACTCAGCCTCCACGATGGGATACATCTGATGAAGATGATCAAGCTATTCGGAAAAACCTCATCTTTTCCGACAAAGAAGAAGAGACTGATGGAGAAGAAACCGAAGCTGTATTCGACAACACTTCCGAGTATTCAGATGACGAAGAGGAAGATTTTGAAACAAGATACAGTAGGTTCAATACATTTGCTACAACAGAAAGTGAAGCAACTGGCAATGAGACAGCCCTCACAGCTGAACTAGAATACCCAGTTCTGAGGAAACTGAAAGAAACAATCACCGCATCAGAATCAGCATTTGCAACAGGTTCATCATCGTCGGTGACACAGATTCCAAGAGAGCCCATTATGGGCCCAGCTCAATATCCACCGAGCAACATGACGACTCAAAATAATCCAACACATGGGACGATTTTCAACTCTAAGATTGAAAAATTCAGAGGAGGATACGCAAAGGCTTACAATGAAAGGTATACACTACCCTCCGCCCAATCAAATACTGGAGCAATCTTAGTACTCCCAGAGAACCTTGGACTCTACAGCGATGTGATTTCGAGATGGGAGTCCATCACTCTCAACCTATTGAATGAGAGAACCTGGTCAGACAACAAAGCGAAAGTCTGCTTTGTAGAGAACTTATTAGGAGAGAATGAAAAGAAGATGTGGATCCAGTGGCGGATGGCATATCCGGCCGAATATGATGAAATAGTAAGCATAGCAGACGATCCACAGAACATCCTTTCACAAGTAAGAAGGATGGTACTCTTAATAGATCCAACGACAGGCTCAACAGACGAACAGAATAGAGCATATGATGATTTAGAAAGACTATCATGCTCTAATGTCAGAGATCTATTTGAATTCCTGAACGAATACAAAATACTAGCGGCAAAATCAGGAAGAATGTACATCTCTCCAGAGCTATCAGACAAGGTTTTTAGAAAGTTACCACCAGTGATAAGCAAAGAATTAGAGAATGCTTTCAAACTCAAGCACCCAGGCAACCAAATCGGAGTAGTGCCAAGGATACACTTTATCTACCAATACATTGAGGATCAATGTAAGAGCGCTGCTTTTCATAGAAGCCTGAAAGACTTATCAATCTGCAGTAAAATACCAATCCCTGGGTATTACAACAAGAGCAAGAAGTATGGCCTGAGGAAAGCCAGGAACTACAAAGGCAAGCCTCACGACACACATATCAGAGTTTTCCGGAGAAAATACTCTGATAAATTAAGAAAATGCAAGTGCTTCATCTGCGGCGAAGAGGGACACTTCGCAAGAGACTGCAGAAAGAAGCAGGGAAACATAGCGAGAGCGGCCATAGTCGACAATCTAGAACTACCAGATGAATGGGATGTTCTATCAGTAGACCTAAATGAACCAGATAGCGACGCTATCTGTTCATTTTCTGAAGGCGAGAATGGATCAGCACATACCCTAGTGCTTGAGCAGTTAGAACTTCCATACGAAGCTGCTTTTCAATTAAACGAAGAATTGATCCTAGTCTTGACAACTGACGCCTTGAAGACCGACAACACAAGAGTTTACACATGGGGTTCAGCGGAGACCAATTGGAGAACGAATATTACGCTTCCAGAACAGATGAATACCTGTACCCACGTCTGGGAAGATAACTCTCCAGAAATAACAGCAGGATGCGAGCGTTGTACCTGCTGTAAAGAGTTTACAAATCCGCGTATGAGAGCACACTGCCGTAGCTGCACAATTACGGTATGCCCGATGTGCTCTAGGTTCATTTTGAACAGAAGACTCAACATAATCAAGAGCGACTTCCCTCAATATCAAGAAAAGGAAGCCTTGATTAAAGAACTATTCGAATACACAAACCACTTACTGGCAGAAGTAGAGCACCTGAAGAATGAGAAGCAAGCTCTACAAGAGGAAAACGAGAAGCTAAAAATTGAGAACAAGAAGCTTCAGTCTAGCCAGATAGAAGACCTTGAGGAGGAATTCCACCAGCTAAACTTGGAAGAAGACAACAGACAAAGGAAAGGAAAAATGGTAGAAAAAGAACCATTTCAACCTGATAAACCAGCCAGATTTTCAGGTATAACAATTCAAGCTGAGCATTCTAAGCTTTCATCAATTAGTACAGAACTCGATCAAGAGTATGCCACAATCGCCGATAAGGTTGATCAGCCAAAGGGGAGGAGAGTCATGAACAGATTATACAACATGACGATTACTATGGAGATCCCCAACGTCGCGAAGTTTAAAATCCAAGCAATCCTGGACACCGGAGCAACAGTTTGTTGCGTAGACCAAGGATCGGTACCTGAAGAAGCGCTAGAACCAAGCGCTTATCCAATCCTTATAAATGGTGTCAATTCACAGCAGCTAGCAAGTAAAAGACTGAAGGGAGGATACATGATAATTGAGGAGAACAAATTCCCTATACCTTTCACCTACGCGTTTCCCATGAGCAAGAAAGATGGGATACAGATGCTGGTAGGTTGTAACTTCATAAAGGCCATGAAGGGAGGCATGAGGATAGAAGATCAGTCGATTACGTTTTACAAGAAGCTGACAACGATCACTACAAAAGCTGAAGCAGAGGCTATGACAGCCTCAATAGATGATGAATTCACCCTTTCTGAGGATGAAAGGTTTGAAGTCCTAAGTGCTGCTACTTACGAATTCAAAGAGTCCGAACGATTCCACAAGAAATTCCAACCTTTGCTCCAAAGGCTAAAGGATCAAGGATACATCGGGGAAAACCCACTGACGCACTGGAGCAAGAATCAAATAACATGCAAGATTGAAGTGATTAACCCTGATATCACTATACAAGACAAGCCTTTAAAGCATGTCACCCCTCTGATGAAGGACCAGTTCGAAGTACATATCAAAAGCTTACTGCAAATTGGAGCAATCAGGCCAAGCACAAGCCGGCACAGAACAATGGCTATGATTGTGAACTCTGGAACATCACTCGACCCAGTGACAGGAAAAGAAGTGAAAGGCAAAGAGAGACTAGTCTTCAACTACAGGACCTTGAACGATAATACATACAAGGACCAATACAGTCTCCCAGGTATCAATACTATTCTCAAAAGGATAGGGAATAGTAAAATATTTTCTAAATTTGATTTAAAATCTGGATTCCATCAAGTAGCGATGGACCCAGACTCTATTCCATGGACTGCCTTCACTGTTCCAGGAGGTCTATACGAATGGCTTGTTATGCCATTTGGACTGAAGAATGCCCCTGCTATATTCCAAAGGAAGATGGACCAATGCTTCCAAGGAACTGAGAAATTTATAGCAGTCTACGTAGACGACATCCTCGTGTTCTCTGAAACAGAGGATGAACATTCAAAACACCTGAAGAAGATGCTAGAGATATGCGAAAAGTGGGGACTCATCTTATCGCCAACTAAGATGAAAATTGCCACAAGTGAGATAGAATTTCTGGGCGCAATAATTGGGAGCAGCAAGATTAGGCTCCAGCCGCATATCATAAAGAAAATAGTCACATTTGAAGAGAAGAATCTTCTTACAAAAACCGGATTGAGGACATGGCTAGGAATTCTAAACTATGCAAGAAGCTATATCCCGAACTTAGGGGTATTACTTGGGCCTCTGTACTCTAAAACCGGCCCACACGGAGACAAAAGATTGAAATCGTCCGACAGAGAGCTAATTAACAAGGTCAAGGACTTAGTACAGAGACTGCCTGATTTAGAACTACCACCACCTGATGCGTATATTATCCTAGAAACAGACGGCTGCATGGAAGGATGGGGCGGCGTCTGCAAGTGGAAGCCATTAAAGAATGATAAGAGGCAGATGGAGCGTGTCTGCGCGTACGCAAGTGGTAAGTTTTCAACGGTAAAGGCAACTATTGATGCTGAGATCCATGTTTGCATGGAGACTCTATCTGCTCTAAAGATTCATTACCTAGATAAGAAAGAGATAACTCTCAGGACGGATTGTCAAGCGATAATAAGTTTCCACAACAAATCGAGCCAGAATAAACCCTCACGGGTTAGATGGTTAAATTTTGTGGACTTCATCACTGGAACCGGGATAACTATCCATTTTGAGCACATAGATGGAAAGTTAAATATCTTAGCAGATGCACTATCGCGCCTGACAACAAAGCTAGTGTTGACTGAAGAAATCCCAGTTTGCATGGAGGGATGTGTAAAGATGATAGAAGAAGCAGTCATTGAAGCCAAGGAAGCACCACCAAAAGTCTTGTTAGAACTCAAAGCTACAATAGACACTGTGTGTGAACTCATACACAAGGAAGAATCAATTAATTCTGCTTTTTACTGGGATGATGAGACGCAAGAAATCAACGAAGATAATGATGAAGCAGTATCCATACTTATGGAAGAAATGAGACGAGATCAACTCATGTTCTATGATTATTACCCAGAAACTGGAGGATTCATGGATACAAACGGCTGGGGAGATTATATGACAAATATAATGAGGATCAGAGATGAAAATGATCAACTCAGGAGGATAATAGAGACCTTTGAAAGAAGCCATCTGACAGATGATGTACCAGAATCATCATCTAATGAAAAATCAAAGGACCAGAAAGAATCAGAGGAAATACTGTACAAGACAGCCATGAACATGCTCGACGACAACACAAAAGAGTTCTTTGAAGAGATAAACAGGCATACAATAGAGGGAGCACCACCACCTCTATGGTGTCCTGAAGACGCATGGCGATCAGATGATGAAGATGTTTGGAACTCTGACAAGGCGAAGATAGACAACAACGACTGGGGCTCAGAAAATAGTGAAGAAATTTCTGACGAAGAACCATGGTACCTAACCCAGAGAAAGGGTAAAGGTCCCGCACGAGACGACTGATGCAAGAAGACACCGAATATACTGGGACTGAAAAACCCAGGAATTATTATTATTAATATTAATGTTGTTTTTCTTATTTCTTTTAGATGATTTTAGACGAGCTAAAGAAGCTGGCAGACTCCAACAGAAGTACATATGCAACAACTAAGAGAGCCATTATGACTTCTCAGCACTGGGCCATCCTTGGAGGAACAACTGAAGAACTCCTGAAGGTAGAAAAATTAACTGGAAAGTTATTGTTCAAGGAGCCAGTAAAGCTTGACCAACAAGATAAATGGGCATATAAGGTCTTTAAACTCCATCAAGAACAAACTCAAAAGACCTTAACAGAACTAGAACATCTACTGGCTATGGCATACATGCAGAAAGCAAGACTTGAACAGGCAGCTCCAACTGATAGTTACACAGAAGACTTACTACAGCCTGTCACCCACCACATCAAGAATCTAGAAACATGCCATAAGATGATTACTAGCAGCAAAAACAGTAACCAGTACTGTCACATACTATCTGCCGACAGATAAACGTGCCCGACAAATGAACGTGCCTATCAAATCTCAAACACTGTTGAAGATTCGAGATAAGATCAAGTCACGTCGATCCACGTCAAGCCAGCCTGTAAAAACTCCATTATTGCTTACTTTTTAAAGGTGTGTAAAAGCAAAGTTGAGTGCTAGACTCAATTATTTTGCTTCTAAGTTAAGCAATCTCGGCCTATATAAGGCCACCTCTATCGAGTTGCAGAGACACACTGGACTTACCAGACAATCTCTACTTCTCTTTCTCTTACTCCTTAGTTTGTAAGCTACTTCAAGTGTGCAAGCTTTCTTTATAAAAGCTTTCAAGAGTTCGGATTCCAATACAGCTGTTTTCTCTTGCTTAATTCCAGCGTCTCTAACGACCCGTGAATTTTGTAAGAACTGTTGCGACGAGCCTATTTCCACCTGGTATCACTATACACTACCCTCCGCCCAATCAAATACTGGAGCAATCTTAGTACTCCCAGAGAACCTTGGACTCTACAGCGATGTGATTTCGAGATGGGAGTCCATCACTCTCAACCTATTGAATGAGAGAACCTGGTCAGACAACAAAGCGAAAGTCTCCTTTGTAGAGAACTTATTAGGAGAGAATGAAAAGAAGATGTGGATCCAGTGGCGGATGGCATATCCGGCCGAATATGATGAAATAGTAAGCATAGCAGACGATCCACAGAACATCCTTTCACAAGTAAGAAGGATGGTACTCTTAATAGATCCAACGACAGGCTCAACAGACGAACAGAATAGAGCATATGATGATTTAGAAAGACTATCATGCTCTAATGTCAGAGATCTATTTGAATTCCTGAACGAATACAAAATACTAGCGGCAAAATCAGGAAGAATGTACATCTCTCCAGAGCTATCAGACAAGGTTTTTAGAAAGTTACCACCAGTGATAAGCAAAGGAATTAGAGAATGCTTTCAAACTCAAGCACCCAGGCAACCAAATCGGAGTAGTGCCAAGGATTGCTGTCATCAGCAATCCACAAACTTCATCCTTCATAACCCGTACAGACGGCTCCTTAGCCGTCCAGTTCACAGACTACACTATTCAACCAACTGCCCACAACGCCGAAGACGAACTCCCTGCTGACGAGTTTGCCGGCATGCTTTTTGATTATAATGATTTTAACCTTGAGTCAATAGAAACAGATTGGGCAAGCAATTTCGACGAAGACGAATATAATCTCAGTGAAGAAGATTATCACCACCTCCTGTCTCTAACTAATGAGACTTTTGATTTCACTCAGCCTCCACGATGGGATACATCTGATGAAGATGATCAAGCTATTCGGAAAAACCTCATCTTTTCAGACAAAGAAAAAGAGACTGCAGAAAGAAGCAGGGAAACATAGCGAGAGCGGCCATAGTCGACAATCTAGAACTACCAGATGAATGGGATGTTCTATCAGTAGACCTAAATGAACCAGATAGCGACGCTATCTGTTCATTTTCTGAAGGCGAGAATGGATCAGCACATACCCTAGTGCTTGAGCAGTTAGAACTTCCATACGAAGCTGCTTTTCAATTAAACGAAGAATTGATACCAGGTGGAAATAGGCTCGTCGCAATAGTTCTTACAAAATTCACGGGTCGTTAGAGACGCTGGAATTAAGCAAGAGAAAACAGCTGTATTGGAATCCGAACTCTTGAAAGCTTGTATAAAGAAAGCTTGCACACTTGAAGTAGCTTACAAACTAAGGAGTAAGAGAAAGAGAAGTAGAGATTGTCTGGTAAGTCCAGTGTGTCTCTGCAACTCGATAGAGGTGGCCTTATATAGGCCGAGATTGCTTAACTTAGAAGCAAAATAATTGAGTCTAGCACTCAACTTTGCTTTTACACACCTTTAAAAAGTAAGCAATAATGGAGTTTTTACAGGCTGGCTTGACGTGGATCGACGTGACTTGATCTTATCTCGAATCTTCAACAGTGTTTGAGATTTGATAGGCACGTTCATTTGTCGGGCACGTTTATCTGTCGGCAGATAGTATGTGACAGTACTGGTTACTGTTTTTGCTGCTAGTAATCATCTTATGGCATGTTTCTAGATTCTTGATGTGGTGGGTGACAGGCTGTAGTAAGTCTTCTGTGTAACTATCAGTTGGAGCTGCCTGTTCAAGTCTTGCTTTCTGCATGTATGCCATAGCCAGTAGATGTTCTAGTTCTGTTAAGGTCTTTTGAGTTTGTTCTTGATGGAGTTTAAAGACCTTATATGCCCATTTATCTTGTTGGTCAAGCTTTACTGGCTCCTTGAACAATAACTTTCCAGTTAATTTTTCTACCTTCAGGAGTTCTTCAGTTGTTCCTCCAAGGATGGCCCAGTGCTGAGAAGTCATAATGGCTCTCTTAGTTGTTGCATATGTACTTCTGTTGGAGTCTGCCAGCTTCTTTAGCTCGTCTAAAATCATCTAAAAGAAATAAGAAAAACAACATTAATATTAATAATAATAATTCCTGGGTTTTTCAGTCCCAGTATATTCGGTGTCTTCTTGCATCAGTCGTCTCGTGCGGGACCTTTACCCTTTCTCTGGGTTAGGTACCATGGTTCTTCGTCAGAAATTTCTTCACTATTTTCTGAGCCCCAGTCGTTGTTGTCTATCTTCGCCTTGTCAGAGTTCCAAACATCTTCATCATCTGATCGCCATGCGTCTTCAGGACACCATAGAGGTGGTGGTGCTCCCTCTATTGTATGCCTGTTTATCTCTTCAAAGAACTCTTTTGTGTTGTCGTCGAGCATGTTCATGGCTGTCTTGTACAGTATTTCCTCTGATTCTTTCTGGTCCTTTGATTTTTCATTAGATGATGATTCTGGTACATCATCTGTCAGATGGCTTCTTTCAAAGGTCTCTATTATCCTCCTGAGTTGATCATTTTCATCTCTGATCCTCATTATATTTGTCATATAATCTCCCCAGCCGTTTGTATCCATGAATCCTCCAGTTTCTGGGTAATAATCATAGAACATGAGTTGATCTCGTCTCATTTCTTCCATAAGTATGGATACTGCTTCATCATTATCTTCGTTGATTTCTTGCGTCTCATCATCCCAGTAAAAAGCAGAATTAATTGATTCTTCCTTGTGTATGAGTTCACACACAGTGTCTATTATAGCTTTGAGTTCTAACAAGACCTTTGGTGGTGCTTCCTTGGCTTCAATGACTGCTTCTTCTATCATCTTTACACATCCCTCCATGCAAACTGGGATTTCTTCAGTCAACACTAGCTTTGTTGTCAGGCGCGATAGTGCATCTGCTAAGATATTTAACTTTCCATCTATGTGCTCAAAATGGATAGTTATCCCGGTTCCAGTGATGAAGTCCACAAAATTTAACCATCTAACCCGTGAGGGTTTATTCTGGCTCGATTTGTTGTGGAAACTTATTATCGCTTGACAATCCGTCCTGAGAGTTATCTCTTTCTTATCTAGGTAATGAATCTTTAGAGCAGATAGAGTCTCCATGCAAACATGGATCTCAGCATCAATAGTTGCCTTTACCGTTGAAAACTTACCACTTGCGTACGCGCAGACACGCTCCATCTGCCTCTTATCATTCTTTAATGGCTTCCACTTGCAGACGCCGCCCCATCCTTCCATGCAGCCGTCTGTTTCTAGGATAATATACGCATCAGGTGGTGGTAGTTCTAAATCAGGCAGTCTCTGTACTAAGTCCTTGACCTTGTTAATTAGCTCTCTGTCGGACGATTTCAATCTTTTGTCTCCGTGTGGGCCGGTTTTAGAGTACAGAGGCCCAAGTAATACCCCTAAGTTCGGGATATAGCTTCTTGCATAGTTTAGAATTCCTAGCCATGTCCTCAATCCGGTTTTTGTAAGAAGATTCTTCTCTTCAAATGTGACTATTTTCTTTATGATATGCGGCTGGAGCCTAATCTTGCTGCTCCCAATTATTGCGCCCAGAAATTCTATCTCACTTGTGGCAATTTTCATCTTAGTTGGCGATAAGATGAGTCCCCACTTTTCGCATATCTCTAGCATCTTCTTCAGGTGTTTTGAATGTTCATCCTCTGTTTCAGAGAACACGAGGATGTCGTCTACGTAGACTGCTATAAATTTCTCAGTTCCTTGGAAGCATTGGTCCATCTTCCTTTGGAATATAGCAGGGGCATTCTTCAGTCCAAATGGCATAACAAGCCATTCGTATAGACCTCCTGGAACAGTGAAGGCAGTCCATGGAATAGAGTCTGGGTCCATCGCTACTTGATGGAATCCAGATTTTAAATCAAATTTAGAAAATATTTTACTATTCCCTATCCTTTTGAGAATAGTATTGATACCTGGGAGACTGTATTGGTCCTTGTATGTATTATCGTTCAAGGTCCTGTAGTTGAAGACTAGTCTCTCTTTGCCTTTCACTTCTTTTCCTGTCACTGGGTCGAGTGATGTTCCAGAGTTCACAATCATAGCCATTGTTCTGTGCCGGCTTGTGCTTGGCCTGATTGCTCCAATTTGCAGTAAGCTTTTGATATGTACTTCGAACTGGTCCTTCATCAGAGGGGTGACATGCTTTAAAGGCTTGTCTTGTATAGTGATATCAGGGTTAATCACTTCAATCTTGCATGTTATTTGATTCTTGCTCCAGTGCGTCAGTGGGTTTTCCCCGATGTATCCTTGATCCTTTAGCCTTTGGAGCAAAGGTTGGAATTTCTTGTGGAATCGTTCGGACTCTTTGAATTCGTAAGTAGCAGCACTTAGGACTTCAAACCTTTCATCCTCAGAAAGGGTGAATTCATCATCTATTGAGGCTGTCATAGCCTCTGCTTCAGCTTTTGTAGTGATCGTTGTCAGCTTCTTGTAAAACGTAATCGACTGATCTTCTATCCTCATGCCTCCCTTCATGGCCTTTATGAAGTTACAACCTACCAGCATCTGTATCCCATCTTTCTTGCTCATGGGAAACGCGTAGGTGAAAGGTATAGGGAATTTGTTCTCCTCAATTATCATGTATCCTCCCTTCAGTCTTTTACTTGCTAGCTGCTGTGAATTGACACCATTTATAAGGATTGGATAAGCGCTTGGTTCTAGCGCTTCTTCAGGTACCGATCCTTGGTCTACGCAACAAACTGTTGCTCCGGTGTCCAGGATTGCTTGGATTTTAAACTTCGCGACGTTGGGGATCTCCATAGTAATCGTCATGTTGTATAATCTGTTCATGACTCTCCTCCCCTTTGGCTGATCAACCTTATCGGCGATTGTGGCATACTCTTGATCGAGTTCTGTACTAATTGATGAAAGCTTAGAATGCTCAGCTTGAATTGTTATACCTGAAAATCTGGCTGGTTTATCAGGTTGAAATGGTTCTTTTTCTACCATTTTTCCTTTCCTTTGTCTGTTGTCTTCTTCCAAGTTTAGCTGGTGGAATTCCTCCTCAAGGTCTTCTATCTGGCTAGACTGAAGCTTCTTGTTCTCAATTTTTAGCTTCTCGTTTTCCTCTTGTAGAGCTTGCTTCTCATTCTTCAGGTGCTCTACTTCTGCCAGTAAGTGGTTTGTGTATTCGAATAGTTCTTTAATCAAGGCTTCCTTTTCTTGATATTGAGGGAAGTCGCTCTTGATTATGTTGAGTCTTCTGTTCAAAATGAACCTAGAGCACATCGGGCATACCGTAATTGTGCAGCTACGGCAGTGTGCTCTCATACGCGGATTTGTAAACTCTTTACAGCAGGTACAACGCTCGCATCCTGCTGTTATTTCTGGAGAGTTATCTTCCCAGACGTGGGTACAGGTATTCATCTGTTCTGGAAGCGTAATATTCGTTCTCCAATTGGTCTCCGCTGAACCCCATGTGTAAACTCTTGTGTTGTCGGTCTTCAAGGCGTCAGTTGTCAAGACTAGGATCAATTCTTCGTTTAATTGAAAAGCAGCTTCGTATGGAAGTTCTAACTGCTCAAGCACTAGGGTATGTGCTGATCCATTCTCGCCTTCAGAAAATGAACAGATAGCGTCGCTATCTGGTTCATTTAGGTCTACTGATAGAACATCCCATTCATCTGGTAGTTCTAGATTGTCGACTATGGCCGCTCTCGCTATGTTTCCCTGCTTCTTTCTGCAGTCTCTTGCGAAGTGTCCCTCTTCGCCGCAGATGAAGCACTTGCATTTTCTTAATTTATCAGAGTATTTTCTCCGGAAAACTCTGATATGTGTGTCGTGAGGCTTGCCTTTGTAGTTCCTGGCTTTCCTCAGGCCATACTTCTTGCTCTTGTTGTAATACCCAGGGATTGGTATTTTACTGCAGATTGATAAGTCTTTCAGGCTTCTATGAAAAGCAGCGCTCTTACATTGATCCTCAATGTATTGGTAGATAAAGTGTATCCTTGGCACTACTCCGATTTGGTTGCCTGGGTGCTTGAGTTTGAAAGCATTCTCTAATTCTTTGCTTATCACTGGTGGTAACTTTCTAAAAACCTTGTCTGATAGCTCTGGAGAGATGTACATTCTTCCTGATTTTGCCGCTAGTATTTTGTATTCGTTCAGGAATTCAAATAGATCTCTGACATTAGAGCATGATAGTCTTTCTAAATCATCATATGCTCTATTCTGTTCGTCTGTTGAGCCTGTCGTTGGATCTATTAAGAGTACCATCCTTCTTACTTGTGAAAGGATGTTCTGTGGATCGTCTGCTATGCTTACTATTTCATCATATTCGGCCGGATATGCCATCCGCCACTGGATCCACATCTTCTTTTCATTCTCTCCTAATAAGTTCTCTACAAAGCAGACTTTCGCTTTGTTGTCTGACCAGGTTCTCTCATTCAATAGGTTGAGAGTGATGGACTCCCATCTCGAAATCACATCGCTGTAGAGTCCAAGGTTCTCTGGGAGTACTAAGATTGCTCCAGTATTTGATTGGGCGGAGGGTAGTGTATACCTTTCATTGTAAGCCTTTGCGTATCCTCCTCTGAATTTTTCAATCTTAGAGTTGAAAATCGTCCCATGTGTTGGATTATTTTGAGTCGTCATGTTGCTCGGTGGATATTGAGCTGGGCCCATAATGGGCTCTCTTGGAATCTGTGTCACCGACGATGATGAACCTGTTGCAAATGCTGATTCTGATGCGGTGATTGTTTCTTTCAGTTTCCTCAGAACTGGGTATTCTAGTTCAGCTGTGAGGGCTGTCTCATTGCCAGTTGCTTCACTTTCTGTTGTAGCAAATGTATTGAACCTACTGTATCTTGTTTCAAAATCTTCCTCTTCGTCATCTGAATACTCGGAAGTGTTGTCGAATACAGCTTCGGTTTCTTCTCCATCAGTCTCTTCTTCTTTGTCGGAAAAGATGAGGTTTTTCCGAATAGCTTGATCATCTTCATCAGATGTATCCCATCGTGGAGGCTGAGTGAAATCAAAAGTCTCATTAGTTAGAGACAGGAGGTGGTGACAATCTTCTTCGCTGAGATTATATTCGTCTTCGTCGAAATTGCTTGCCCAATCTGTTTCTATTGACTCAAGGTCAAAATCATTATAATCAAAAAGCATGCCGGCAAACTCGTCAGCAGGGAGTTCGTCTTCGGCGTTGTGGGCAGTTGGTTGAATAGTGTAGTCTGTGAACTGGACGGCTAAGGAGCCGTCTGTACGGGTTATGAAGGATGAAGTTTGTGGATTGCTGATGACAGCAATATTCGCAGGGCGAATAATCCAGTTTTGCCCTTGGAGGCTTGCAGTTGTGCGGATCTGTCCTGGAATTGCCCGAATACCTCGGCTGGCTAAATGGTCGGCAACGTGCTGGACGTTGTACCTAAAGTTGGTGTGACTGGAGTTTGAAAGCCTGCCCAGTAGGGATCTTGACAGGAGGAGGTTGCTCTCGCCTCCTTGCCATCCTGTGTATCCATGCGTCTGGATAACTAGCTGAATGTGCTCTCGGAAGTCATGAATGCTGATTGTGATATCTGGCGCGGTGTAGGCTAATTGTGTGCCAAACGTCTAATCAACTTCCATTGAGCTGATGACCGATCGGTCATCAGACCATCTTGTATCACGTAGTAGAATGAGGGCATTAACACCGGCGCTTCTGCGGTGTAATGTTTGTAATCGCACCATGATCATGCCAAGGTGCAAGTGTTGTAGCCCTTCCTGTACTAGCATGGAATAGCTTTGATCAGTTATAAAGGGTAGCTCTAGTTGCTCAAAATAATCCAACACATGGGACGATTTTCAACTCTAAGATTGAAAAATTCAGAGGTCATCATAAGGATCCCAAAGGTCACACTTCAAATTCTAGACCCTAAATCTATCATTTGATATGTCAATGCTCCGTGTCACCATTCTTTTCTTCTTTATGTTATATTTCTTTTCTTCTGAACATCTTATTTCCTGATGCGTTGTACTTTTTTGTAGATTCCAGCAATTAGAGATGGCCGCATTGAATACCGGGCTCATCCTTTTTGGGGGCAAAGATATTGTCCTTCACACGAGCGTGACAACACTCCGAGGTGCTGCAGTTGCGAGAGGATGGAGGTTATTATATATAGTTTTCGACTTTACAATAATTGATGTACATCCTTCATTAGTTATGTTTTGAAGCATAATAATAATTATTATTGCAAATTGTTATTTTGGTATGATTCATTACCTTGTAAAATGTTTAACACTCTGTTTTCATCACATGTTTGATTCTCTCTCTCTCTCTCTCTATCATGCTGAAGTTCAGCCTAGGGATGCAAAATATGTTACTTTAGATGATGGCCGGAAACTTTGTCTCGAGTGTCTCAATTTTTCAATAATGGATACAACTGAGTGCCAACCGCTTTACCTCGATATACAAGAATTTTATGAAGGTCTGAATATGAAAGTGGAACAACAGATTCCATTACTTCTAGTTGAGAGGCAAGCTCTCAATGAGGCTATGGAAACTGAAAAGAATGTAAGTCCACATAAAAACCCTTAAAGTTACTTGCATAGCATGTACTTTGGTTTCTTATGATTTTGGTCATAACATACTTTTATGCACTATTGAGAACAGGGACATCATCACTTCCCTGAAACAAGAGGCCTCTGTCTTTCTGAAGAGCAGATAATTAGAACTGTAAGAATTCTTTTAATTGTTATATCCAATTTACCAGTTAATATGATCTGTCTTCTTTTTGAGTGTTGCAAATGCTGATGAGAAAAGAAACTCTTTAGGTTCTGAGGAGGCCAACAATGGGGCCTGGAAACAGACTCATAGATATGGTAACAGGACCGCTAAGAGTGGTTAGGCGGTGTGAAGTAACAGCAATTCTTATATTGTATGGTCTACCAAGGTACTTTCTTTTTTACCAACAATTATTCTTGTTAATTACCTTTCCCTGCTTGAACCTTTTTTTTTCTTGATCAAGTTTCTCTAAGAGTTTGCTGTCAAATTGGCATTATCCTTGAACAATATAGTGTAAATTTTCATTTTAAAGAAATAATTCTGCACCAGCAGATCTAGTTACTGGTGGCATCTTTCTTTGCAATTCTTCTTTAATATTTTCGTTTCTGCATGCAGATTGCTAACAGGATCAATACTGGCTCATGAGATGATGCATGCATGGCTACGCCTTAAAGGTATGTACTTCATTCTGTGCTGGAAGATGTTCTTTCACTGTTTGCATTATGGAAAAATCATGGCATCATTGTTAGGCCATTTCTAGATATTATGCAACATGTAGATAGGAAAATATAGCATCACATTATAACTATAGCTAAATAGTTTTAGTTCATCATCAATAGGTGTATTAATCTACTGTTTAGTCCTCTATGTTACTTTCTTGAGAAAAAGGTAAGCTAAAAGGGTGGTGAGTGCATTAACGCTCCTTTATTGGACCAGACACATTATCCATATCCAGAATTTTCATAGTTCCTCACATGATTGAGTGATTTGCACAAAGATTTATAGCCACTAGCAATTATTGACTGTGGAATTAAGTTCATTACTCGTTTCCTATTTTTTGGGTCATTTTTATTTGGTTAAAAAAGATAAATTCTTGATTTGGATATCTCCTTAAACACTTATGACCAGTAAAAGTAAACAAACAAAAAAAAAGCCTTGGAACTCCCTGTTGTGAGTGCCATTGTAGCAGAGATAAAGAATATGGTACTCTTTTTTTTTTTGGAGAAACTTGAGTCGTGGCAATTATGTGGTTGACAATAAGAAGAGAGGAAGATTACACTTGTAAATCTCCAATTTAATCCCACATTAGGAGATAATATGTATTTGTCAATAAGATTTGATGGGTCTTTTTGAGCTAGGTTGTGAGAACACCTATGTTTCTCACCTATTATTTTCTTTGGAGAAAAGAGGGCAGAATTCCCTGAAATGATTCATGTCGAAAGATATGAAATATACAAATATATAAAAATTAAAAAATCACAAAAAGAATGAAAGATAAGTAATGAATAAAATCTACCATGAGATTTTGAAAGCCAGCGCGCGCGCGCGCACACACACACCCCCACACCCCCCATGGCTCAAAAATGTCAACCAACCACCTGATATTCTCGCTTTGTTCTATTACTTTCCTCTCATTGCTTCTTCCCCATAATTCATCTGACCGTTGACATCTCAAGTACATAACAGCAGAATTACAAAAACAGTGGCAGTAAGTTATGTTTCAAGCATATTGTCGTCGAATTTTAGGACCAAAAAAATTATTGTTGTCATCATAAGCATATCAATTTTCCCTTTTCTATGATCCACCTAACATCCTTCTCTTGTTCCTTCAATCAATAACTGTTAAATAGCTGCTATGGTTGCAATTTGTCTCAAGTTACAGTGTCCCTGAGTTTGCAGGATATGGATCTCTAAAACCCGAAGTTGAAGAAGGCATATGCCAGGTGCTGGGACACATGTGGTTGGACTCTGAAATCATTTCAGGGGCAGGTAGTAACGTTGCTTCTTCATCCATGCGGCCTTCAAAAAAAGGCGCACAAACCCAGGTAGAGAGAAAACTCGGGGAATTTTTCAAACACCAGATAGAAGCAGATATTTCATCAACATATGGGGAAGGTTTCAGAGCTGCAAACCGGGCAGTGGAGCAATATGGTCTCAGGCGTACTCTGGACCATATCAGATTAACCGGGACCTTTCCATAATGAACAAGCCTCATTCTTAATAAATATATATATACCTTTGCTGCTATTGGATTCCATGGCTGAAGCTTCATAAGATAAAGGGAAAAAGAAGATATTTATAGGAAAAAGAAAAAGAAAGGAAATAGAAATTCATAAGTGAATATGTTCCATTTGTAATTTGTGAACCATGAGAGAGTAATAACTCCTACGAGAAGGCTGTTTTTAAGTCTTAAATTTTACAGTTATGGAATGTTAATTTTAGATATGTATCTTCTGAAATCCCCTATGGCTCGATTGAAATAGTTTTAGCTATTATATTTCATTTTTGATAGGATAGAATAGAATAATAAATGATGAAATATTTGATAAGATTTTTTTAGCTTGGTGTATATCGAATATAATATTAATTTTATATTCTTTTAATTTTATTTTTTTCTAATTCATACACTAAACAAATAATGAATACAAAGTCATTTCTTATTTTTTATTCCCTTTTATCATATGAAACAAATATGTCACTAATGATTACATTCCAGCTATCAATTTAGGTTTATACGAGTTTGGGGTTTAGAATAAATTTTACTGCCTTCAGGCTTAAATAGTTTAATGCCATATAAAAATTATCTCTTAATTGTGGAATACAATAATACAAATTATAAGAAATAGACTGGGTTGGGTTTTAGAACAAATCTTTATGTGTTCAAGCCTATATAATTTAATAAGGTTGACTTAGTGCACTAAGCAATCACACTTTTGTGGGTTTGTGAGAGCACTGATGCACGCAATATTTCCATTCATTTTTTTTTTTAGAGAGACTGTTTCCGCAGGCCTATATAATTTAATGCCATGTAAAAATTAGACTCTCATGTAAAAACAAGTTCTGAGAAATGTTTACATCATAGAACCAGTTCTTGTGCCTAAATAACCTTCAAATCAGGAGGTCGATCAAGAGCACAAACAAAGGTACAGTTTGCGGCGGCGATGGCTGCTACTGCTACTGCATATGATGTCTCAATTCCTGCTCCCTAAGGAGCACCTCTGTTAGCTGAGCTACCTGAGCCTGCAATCGAGCAACCGCAGACTCTTGCCCCTGATCCTCGGACTGCTCCCTGTCCCTGCCCCTGCCCCGGGCCCGGCCTCGGCCTCGACCCCGGCCTCAACGTTCTACCGAATTACTACCGCAACCGCTCAGTGTAGCATTATGAGTTTCCATCACACTATCACAGAGAAAAGAATAATTCTCCTGTCATATAAATAATTTTTCAACAGAATCTTTTTAAAATTACTAACCGCATGGTGCGCTGAGTACAATCGTGGTTGCCAGATCTCGTAGCATCACTATACCGTATGTCGACACGCTAGCATATGTCTCATACAGTACCCAACTCCTAGTCATAGTCAAGACCTAACCAAAAGCTCTGATACCAACTTTGTCACACCCCAACTTAGGGTCGTGTGATCGGCCAGGGTCTATGTCCTACCCTGAAGTCTACTACATACACTGACTGACAAGAAACTAGAAGCACGTAAATAAAAATAACGATGCAGCTTTATTTAAATTTTAAAGAAGGTTCAAAGTTTTTATAAAAAGGAAAAGTTGCGAAACATCAACCACAATATGAAACAACTCGAATTTAAAGTCGAATGCATGTTTCAAATAGACAACTCTCAGTGTATGAAAAACAACAATCCTAGACATCTAGACTATGACTATTGGATGCTGCTACGAGCTCTATGTCACTGCCTTCCCTTCAGCTGCACCATGACTCCAAGCCTCAACTCACTGATCGGGCTCTGCAAAATAAGAGAAATAAATCGTGAGTCGACATGGGACTTAGTGAGCGGTTCTTCCGAACCTCCACATAAATCCCCAATAATCATATGTATATAATTCAGCAAATATAAAGTAGGGATCTAATCTAGTCATGATACGACAATCGACCCCAAGGGTCATCCTGTATAGACCATACAGCCATGTAACCAGTCATAGCAACCCAACCAAGCAAAATGACACCCGGCCACTAGGGCCTGCTCGTGAACTATTGGTTCGTCTCTAACCAGCCATACCACATAATGACAGTAATATTCTGGCCGTACGGCCTACATAACATATAAGCAAATCAGAGCAATCTCCGGGCCGTCAACTAGGATGGTATGTTAGTCTCTAGACACCTACCGGGTTAGGGATAGCTAGTCCCACCCAACTGGGGTCTCACACCTAGCGAGTCCGCTGGTGCGATCTCAAGACCCAAATCACTGGCCGAGTCAAGTATTAGTCATTCCGACTATCCATGCTTCTCGGCTGACCATCACAATCACATCACACAAGCAAAGTCTCCTAGAGTTTCCTTATTTAAAATCCTGGGCGTCCATCCGTGCTCAGCCCTTTATCCCGGGCCTTACCATCCGCACACTATTACTCATTGGTTGTTCCTTAGGTGTGAGACCTAGCTTGTCTACAGTTGAGTTTCCATGAGTAACACATACCTTAGAGTTTCCTACTAGTCATCTAGCGTCAAATGCTATATTTGCTAGTGTGAGCTACATGTCATAAGTGTAGGATGTCCAAGTATATACATGCCACAACCCATAGGTTATAAGGAAGTTAACCTACAACTATTACCATGAATAACCGCATGATTGCAACAAAAAAATAATTAAATTCTGCATTTAATCATAAAATTCCAGCAAGGTAACATTAAATCTATCATGGCAATTCATTACTAATATTAGTAATTGATAGAGAAAAACTTGGAAATAATTGCTACCTCTTAATGTCTCTATGTGTATATATACATATATGCACTAGGGTTGTAGTTTTCCTTAATTGATGTCTTACCTAATTCTCATCTTAGTTCTACTTGTCAATCGAGGTGACCCTCATTTCCTAGTGTCTCCAATATTTCCAACTATGAAGGTTAGTTCCCTCCGGTCACCTTTCCCCCTTCTTGACTCGGCCGAGCCTACAAGGGTAGGAGGAGAGGGGTTTTTTGACCATGAACCCTAACAATTAAACTTGTGACCTACCATAGATAAAATTCTAGATCAAGCTTTTCTCCATCTTGCTCGGCCGAACCTTGAACAAGGTTCCCCTTGCTCAGCCGAGCCCTCAAGGCACTAGGGAGAAGGAATCTTGATCATCCACTACATCGATTGAATCACAAATCTACGTGAGTTTAAATTTAACCGATCTAAAGGGGTTTAAACCAAGCGAGGGAATTGGGGAAAATTTCGGCATGACCTTTCCCCTTTCCCCTCTAATCGGCCGGTTCTTAGAACATCAAAATTTGGATATTTAAATCAAATCTAATACATCAATGGTTAAAAACAGCGGAGAGATCGAAGAAATACCACGAATCGACTGAACAATGAGAAAAACCTTCGATCTAGCACCCTAGTTGGTTCGGTTACCCGTCTCACCATGAAATTCAAAATGTAACCACTCACCTTGATTGAGGAAGAAGAAAGGATGAACGATGACGATCTCGATCTTTTCGACGGCGACACGATTGCGGCGCCGACCCAAGACTTCCCCTCCTCCCTCTCTTTCTCGGGCTGTGTGCGGCTCCAAGGATGAGCCGCATTGGCTACAGATGAGGGATTTTATTCCCTCATCTACAAATGAGGGATTTTATTCCCTCATCTACAAATGACCTATATGCCCTCCTTAAATGACTTAGCCCCTACTCGACTCAATCCGAGTCCGATTCGGGCCCCGATTCGATCCGCATACCCGATTTGAACTCGACTCAAATAGGACATCTAATGCTTAAGAAGGAAATGTTCATTTAACCAATTAAACTTCATAATCCGAGTTATACCTTCTACTCGAGGCGATTCCATGGCTCGAGCCGACTAACTCCTGATCCGGTGCGCTGCACCAAAAATAGATTTTTTTATATAAGGAAACTTCGGGTCTTACAATAGTGGATACACCAATCTAAAAAATCAAAATTAAATAAAATTAAGGAATAGATAAATATTTAATTAATAATATGATCAAAAGATATCAATATAATTTGAAGTATTGAATTTTCTCTAAAATGCATCTATGAACTTCATAAAAAATTCAAAAAAATAAAAAAAAACTTTAACAAAATTTATAAAAGACAATAATAAATAAAATAAATAAAATATAATAATATTTTTAGATATTTATTTAAAATAATATAATTCAATACTACCAAAATAAAAAATAAAGTAAAATTTGAAATTCAAATATTTAAATATAAAATACAATAAGAATAAAAATATATAAAGAAAATCAAAATATTTAAAAAAACAAAAATCCAATAAAAAATGGAAAATTATATATAATAAAAATATATTAAAAATAAAAAAAGCAAAATACTTAAAAACAAAAATAATAAAAATAAGAATAAAAAGTGAAAAAGTAAAATCTGAATAATTAAAAACAAAAAATATAAAAACAAAAATTAAAATAAGAATCAAAATATATAAAAGGAAAAAAAAAGGAGAAAGGGCAGCACAACACTGCCCATTCTTCGAAAAAAAAGAAAAGGGCAACAGTGCTCAAAGCTGCTGCCCTTTTTTCAAAAAAAAAAAACAGAAGGAAAAAATTTGGAGAAGACTGTCGTACATAACACATCCGTACGTTTTTTCCCCACTTCCAAAATTACTATATAGTAGATAGTCCACATCGGGATAAAAAGAATATACAAAGAGGAGAGAAAAGAATGCTCGCGAGAAAGATCACGTCCATGACAATGGGGCACAATGAAGAGAACATCGAAGAATATATATAGTTGACATATATATAGATTGAAATATATTTAGAAATTAATGATGTCAGATTTATTTTAATTATATATTATTAACCTAATTGTATTATGTCGACTCACTACCAAAAGCATCGTCTTATGCGAGAGTAGTAGCGGTTGCGCAGAAGAATTCGTTGCAGATGATCTGCGACCGCAAATCCAATCGTCGCAAGTATTAAATATTGCGAGCCAACAGGCATTGCAGAAGTGGTCATGGACTTGCCATCGCATGTTTTTCTTTTTGCCAACGCTAACGGTCGTTGTGCCATCGTAGATGTATAATTTTGTTTTTTTAATAATTAAAAAAATATAAATTCATGTTTATATTATTTAATTAAAATACATATCAAACATGAGACATCAAATTCTGGAGAGGGGTTGCATGGGGATTGGGGAGGACATCAGTTAGCGTTGACGATGATGATGGATTTGATGTTGATGTCGTCGCACAAAGTGACGGGGGAGGCGAAGGGGCAGGAGCACTAGATATGATAAAAGTTATATGCGACATGTATTTGTGTCATCTACGCCATATATTGGGTTGTTTGTTTGTACAATGTACTGGGTCACAGTATCCCTCATAGCGGCAATGTTAGTCTCGATGGTCGCTAATCGGTCATGGTCTACACATGATGTTGATGGACTAGCGGCAGAGGAGGTGAAGGAACACAACCCCGCACCATGTGGCTACAATAACGCCCATGCATGGGCCGTTGTGCCAATGTCATATACACGATTGTGGTCGACGCATGTCACCTGCATCCATGCGTCAGCATCAAGCTAATGTTGTGGAGGATCACCTCCCCGCTGGATCACAAACTCACTACACATGGCCTTTACAGAAAATTAAGTTGATTAGTTAAATTAATTATACATAACAGAACTAGATATATATATTTAAATATTAACTTATCAGTATCGTGGGATCCCTCAATCGGCGTCATCGGATTTTGGTGCGCCGTCCGGAAGGCACTCTACCACCCCTCTAATGCTCAGATGCCGCATAGCCAATCCTATACGCCGACCGACATCCAAGTGGGTCTATGTGTCCTCAACGTATCTATAGATGTAACTCTGTTACCGCCCTCACTCGCCCACGCCTCGTCCAGCGCCCAATGGAGGATATCCTTGAAAAGCCTCTTACAATAAGCTTTTCAAGCATCTTCCACCTGGACTTGAATGGTAGGATCCCAAGCGTATCAGGCCTACAAAAGAAAATAAGTTATGTATACAATCATTTCAAATATTAATACGATTAACTAAAAGATTAAGGGTAAATTACACTAGCCTCCCTTGATCAGGTTTAGTGAAATTATACTGACCTCCCCTCTATTTGTAATTTTGTCTTGTAACCCTCCTGAGTTTTGTAAAAGATTACACATACCTCCCCTACTAACGTAAACGGTTAGTGGAGTGTCTGTTATGTGCACTGCACATGCTTACTAATGATATTTTTAAAATATTTGCAGTTTTTTCTTATTTTAAATGACAAAAATACCTTTATCTCATTTTTATTTCTCTCAAAAAATTTATTTTAAAAATATTTTAAAAATAAAATAATTCATTTCAAATTTTTATTTTTAAAATATTTATTCAATTATTTTATACAGATATTTTAATGATTTTTCAGCAAGGGGCATAAGAGAAAAATCACATTACTAACGGACTTCATTTAACATCGTTAACTACATGGAAGGTGAGTGTCACCTGGACAAATAGAGGGAATGTCAGTGTAATTTCACTAAACCTCAGGGTAGGTCAGTATAATTTATCCAAAGATTTATAAACTACATACCTCGAACTCAGACCATAATAAATTTTGAGAATGCTCCAACACGTGGGTCCATGAACGCTATGGCTCATGAAAGAACCTTTTGATAATAGCAGTAATGCTGCGAGCAACATCGTACTGCTGGAATCTACAAATCAAGTATAACAACATAAGTAGAAATTAATTAATGAACAATTATAATAAACAAACTTTGATACTTACTTTAGGCTGCGCAACGCTGACGCTGGTCAGTTGATGAAGGTACATAAGCCCCCTGATTAGTCTCCAGGTCCTACAACGACCTTGAGCTCGCTGCTGAGGTGGTCATATTTCGTTCGGGAATCAAATTATTCTACTTGCATTTAAATGTTCTTTTTAACATTCAACTTCAGTTGAAATTCCGATAGTATTTGCTACAGTTTCCCAAGTAGGTAGGGGAAAGGACAATTTTGCCCTCATTCTTCCTCAAATTAATATATTTGCCCCCCCTTGTTTATCTCAATATTATGAGAACCATGAGTAAATATTTAATCTTAATTAAAATAAATGACATGATATTTGATAGGGGCTAATCACAAGAACACAAATTATTATTACTATTATTATTATTGTTGTTCTTCTTCTTCTTTTTCTTCTTTGTCTTGTTGTTGTTATTATTATTATTATTATTATGGCTTAATTATATTTTTGGTCCCCAAAATATCATATATTTTTTCATTTGGTCTCTCCTTTTTAATAATATTATGGCTTAAATGGATAAAATGTTTTATATATTGTTATGCTTTAGATTAATAAAATATTTTTTTTTTCATCTAGTTCCCTAAAATATCTCATTTTTTCCGTTTGGTCACTCTTTAATCCATGTCATCATTGCCATGTTGGCCCTTAACAACAAAAAATAACTGAAAGTTAACGAAAAAAAAAGGTTTTTGAGGGACTAAACGGAATTTTTTTAAAAAGGAGAGACCAAATGGAAAAAATATGATATTTTGAGGGACCAAAAATATAATTATGCCTATTATTATTATATAGAGTGTGATTAGTTTAACTTAGAATTCTTTTGAACTTTTTAAAAATTGAAATGAATCAAATTTCAAATACCAAACTGAGTGAAATTAATCATAATTATTTTTGTTTTGACTCAATAATTTGAACGTGCAATAATTATACAATTCTCTAAACTATAAAACTCAATCCTTAATTTTATCTTTATTTCTTATTCCTTTCCCCCTTTTCCCAATAATGTTGCTAGAGTTTTCTTATCTCCGCAACCACAGATCCTCACAATCATGAAAACCCATATCCAACTCCTCCCTCACGCTAATTCTTGTTGCAATCGTGCTAACTCCAAGCGCTCCAACATCGCGCATAATAGCTCCCTTTGTGCTCAACTATGTGTGTCTTGACCTTATGTGCAGCAACCCTTGTTGCGTTCACACTCATGTGCATAACTCTTAACGGTCGCGTTAAGTGTCAAGCAATGAGTTGTATCTAATTAAGTGTCACGCCCCAACTCAGGGTCGCGTGAACAACCAAGGTATGTGTCAATACTCCAAAGCCTACCACATGTACTGACCAATCATAATAAGAATCAACATTGAACCAACGAGAAAGTTATAACATAAAACGGTGACCAAACTTTATTAAATTCAAAACAGTTTTAAGTTTAAAGAAACAACTTAACTTTTCAAGTAACCAGTTCAAGTTTTGAAAGTAGTAAATATTTTACAAAACACGACCATCAACTCTAAACAACACGACTACGACTCTATGGACGCCTGCTACGAGATCTGTGCCTCCACCTGCACTCCAGCGGCACCATGCCACCAGGCCGTACCTCACTGGTCGGGCTCTGAAAAAAAAACAAAACATAAACCGTGAGTTCACGAGGAACTCAGTGAGCGGTTCTTCCGAACCTCCACTTAAATCCCCGGTACGGTAATACATATGACAGTTTGATACAGTGAGGAATTTAAGCTAACCAACTTGCCAAGTCATTTAAGTAATTAAACCGCCCCCCTTGGCACTTACCAAACTCTATGTCATTCGGCCACTATAGACCAAAGCACATGTAAGGGGGGGTTCGGCCATACCCGGCTTCCCCTCTCTACAAACCAGGCCAGGTCGGCCTCCTTGAACCAACTCAATGAGGCATATAATATGTAAAACAATCAAATCACGGGTCCGTCGACTAGGATGGCCACTAGTCTCAGGAACCCTCTGGGTTAGGGATAGCTAGTCCCATCCAACTCGGGTCCACCGTCAGTGTGGCCCACCGACGAAATCTCAAGACCCTCTAGCACTCGGGTCTAACACTTAGCGGGCCCGCTGGTCCAATCTCAAGACCCATATCACCGCTGAGTCGAGTAGTAGCCGTCCGGCTAGTAACACTCCTCAGTAGACCATCTCAATCACAATACACAATTAGGTTTTTTCAATTTTTCCATTCTTAATCCCCGAGCATCAACCCGTATCCGACCACTTCCTCGGGTCGCACTAGTCGAATACACCGCTATCTATCCCTAGGTGTGAAACCTAGACTATGCATTATATTTCTCAAGTGTAACCACATTTCATAAGCATGGAAATGTCTAATTTCAGGTTCATCACAACATATATAACATAGGAAATTCATTCTACTACTATCCACATGAATGATCACATGATTTCGAAAAATAAGAAGATTAAATTAAGCTTTTAATTAATAAAATTTCAACAAGGAAACAATTGGTCTAACATGGCAAGGATTTAACAATAGCATGGTAAACAATGAAGAATTTCCATGATTCACATTCTATAATAGATTCCATCCATATAAGTGCATTCAAGAACATTTCCTTATCAAATGTTAATTGCAATCTACCGCTATCAACAATCCATTCATCGAATAAAATACTTAATAGTATAATAGCATACTAGGTCAAGATATCCCCTCTTATCCGCTCGGCCGATCCCCACACAAGGATTGTCATGCTCGGCTGAGCCTATCAAGGTGAGATTAGGGCCCTTTCGATCATGAACAAGAACAATTGAGTAACAAGTCTTGCAAGGAATTCAATCCAAGAGGTTTCAACCGCTCTAGGAAATTGGGGGAAAATTCGACATGACCTTTCCCCTTTTTCCTTCATTCGGCCGACCCCTAAATCCAAGGAAAACTTCGTGAAATTTTCCATTCAACAACATAAACACAAGAAGATAAAATCTTGATAAAATTTTGATGAGACGACAGAAATATCATGAGAAACCGAACAAATCTCCAATATCTTGGGTCGGCTACCCGCCTACCCTATGGATCTCGGTTAGACCACTAACCTCGACTACAGAAGAAGATGGATGAGATGAAGACGATCCCGATCTCTTCGATGACGATGCAGATCTGACGCCTCCCAAAGCTCCCCTTCTCCTCTCCTCCACCCCTCAGGCTGCGTGCGGCTCAACTTGTCTTGAGCCGCATGACGGCTTGGGGTGAGGGATTTATTCCCTTTTTCTTTTCTTTTTTGACAATAATGCCCCTCTTCACTTAAACCCCCTCATTTGACTCCGCCTAAACCGTGATTGAGCCCTAACTCGACCCACGAACCCGATCTCAATCCAACTTGAGTCAACCAACACATACATTCCACAAACGTCAACAATGGGTCTAAAATTTAAATTATACTTGCTACTCACTGCGATCTCGTGATCCAGCACGGCTAGTTCCCGATCCGATGGGCTGCACCAATGAAATTTTATATTAGGAAACCCCGAGTATTACAACCTTCTCCCCTTAAGGGAAATTCATCCTTGAATTTTGTTGAATCATAAGGACTTACCGGCTCTTCAAACAAGGAAGGGTAGCATTCTCTCATGTCCTACTCCACCTCCCAAGTAGCTTCCTGCCCAGAGTGGTGCTCCCACCTGACTTTCACCAAGGGGGTTTCTTTGGACCTTAACTTTCTAATCTGATGGTCAAGAACTTCTACCAGTCTCTCCTCATACGAGACTGTTGAATCCACCTCGACTACGGAAGGTTCAATTACATGTGACTCATCTCTCACATATCGCCTGAGTTTTGACACATGGAAAACCGGGTGACTTCTGCTCATGCTAGGGGCCAAGGCCAGCTCATAAGCCACAATACCCCTCCGCCTGAGAATGGGAAAAGGCCCAATGAATTTAGGGCTCAACTTCCCTTTCCTCCCAAACCGAACCACCCCTTTCATGGGGAAACCTTCAGGAACACTAGGTCGTCATTCATGAACTCCAATTCTATAGCCTTCTTATCAGCATATATCTTTTGGCGACTCTGAGCCACCAATAACCTTTCTTTTATCGTTTTCACCTTCTATACCGCCTCCTCAACCAGATCAGGGCCTACCATGAAAGCCACTCCCGCCTCAAACCAGCTCACTCGTGATCTACATCTCCGCCCATATAAGGTCTCGAAAGGGGCCATACCAATGCTACTGTGATAGCTATCATTGTAGGTGAATTCAATCAACGATAGGTATTTCTCCCAACTGCCAGCCAGGTCGAGGACGCACACCCTCAGCATATCCTCCAGGGTCTAGATGGCTCTCTCTGACTGTCCGTCCGTCTGTGGATGGAAAGTTATGCTGAACTGCACCTGAGTACCCAAGGCCTCCTGAAAGGATTGCCAAAACTAGGCTGTGAACTGGGTACCTCGATCTGATATGATCTTCACTGGGGTACCATGGTATGCTACAATCCTGTCCAAAAATAGTATGGTGTATTGCTCAGCAGAAAAGGTAGTTTTGGCTGGGGTGAAGCGTGTGGTCTTAGTCAACCAATCCACTACTACTCAAATGGAATCAAACCCTCCTCTTGTCTTAGGCAACCCGGTCACTAGGTCCATGGTGATCTTCTCCCACTTCCACTTGGGCACCTCGAGGTTCTGAAGCAGCCCCGAGGGTTTCAAGTGTTCGGCCTTCACTTGCTGGCAGACCAAACACTTGGATACAAACTCTGCTACCTCTCTTTTCATGCCCTTCCACTAGTAGTACTGCCTTAAGTCTCAGTACATTTTGGTGGTCCCCGAATGCATCGAATAAGTGGAACGGTGGTCCATTTCCAAAACCTTCCTGTGCACCTCTGTCATATCAGGCACCATGATTCGATCTCTGAACCTTACGACACCCTCTGCGTCGACCCTAAAACCGTCATCTGCGTCACCTCTCCGTACCAGATCCCTTGTCAGTGAACAAAATACGTCCTACGCGGCACGTAATATATCCACCAAGGTGGACTGTACCCGTAGGTGTACCACCAGGGTACCCGAATTTGATACAAACTGTCCAAGTACTCCTTGAATACCTAGTTCATCAAATCCATGAAAGTCGCAGGTCCATTGGTCAGACCAAAGGACATCACTAGGAACTCAAAGTGGCCATAGCGAGTCCTGAAGGCAGTCTTAGGCACATCGCAGTCTCGGATTCTCAACTGTTGGTATCCGAACCTCAAATCAATCTTTGAAACCCATTATGCACCCTGTAGTTGGTCGAACAGGTCATCTATCCTTGGCAGTGGGTAACGATTCTTGATCGTCACCTTGTTAAGCTGCCTATAGTCGATACACATGCGCATGGACCCATCCTTCTTCTTCACGAAGAGCACCGGAGCACCCCACAGTGATACGCTTGGCCAGATGAAGCCCTAGTCCAGCAACTCTTGCAACTACGTTTTTAACTCCCTGAGTTTGGTCGGCACCATCCTATAGGGTGGGATGGAGATCGACTTCACCCCGCGCTGCAAATCAATGCAGAATTCTATTTCCCTCCTTGGCGGTAGATTGGGTAGCTCTTCGGGAAAGACGTAAGGGAACGCGAACCACTGGTGTTTCTTCGACGTTCCCTGCTGGGTTTCTATTCTCCTCGGCCACTGATACGAAGGCCAAGAAGGACTGACAGCCGCCCATGAGTAACTTAAGAGCGTTCAGGGCTGAAATGACTCCCATAGGCTCACCCCTTCCATCACCTTGGAAGATGAACTGCGGCAATCTGGGCTTACTGAAAATAACATTCTTAGCCTTACAATCCACTGACGTAAAGTGATCCGCCAGCCAATCCATGCCAAGTATGACATCTAATTCAAGCATTAGTAAAAGTGTCAACTTTGCACTTAATGCATGACCGCATACGAGCACCTCGCAATCACAAAAAAATTGTTCCGGCTATTATTGTATCGCTCGTAGGTGTAGACACGACATATGACACATGAAGCAAAGAAGGTGCTACAAGTAGCTTAGAAGCAAACTTAGTAGATACAAACGAGTGCGTGGCACCCGGACCAAACAATACATAAGTTACGGATGAACGGACTAAAATAGTACCTGTCACCACTACCTTCGATGCCTCTGCTCCATCGCGGTTCATGGCGTAAACTCGGGCATACGATCTCTCATAGTGACTAGCCTGTGGCCCCCTGCTCTGCATCGGACCCTTCTGGGCTACTGACCCAATTGACATCGGCGCTTTTCCATTTGACTGCTCAGTTCTCTGGCCCCCTCTGTTCGGACAATATTTTCTAAAATATCCAACCTGCCCACATCTGAAGCATGCATCCGTATGGCCATAGCAAGTCCCCCAGTGCTTTTTGTTACAGCGACCACACTGTGGCATTTCTGACTTCTGAGTGGCATCCCCGGACTTTGCTTGCCGCGCTGCCCCTAACCCTAGGCCTCTCCGCCCCGGCTACTGCTGTGTCCCCGGCTCGGCTGGTGGTCTGCAGCAGCAACAGTCCCCTCAGAGTGCCAAGGCTGGCCCCCTGCCCCCTGAGGTCGGAACTTCTTCTTTGCAGGTCTATCAAATTTCTCGAACGACACCAATGCTTCCTTCCTAAGTGCCTCATCCACTACCCGAGCAAATGTGGTGTCCTCGGTATAATGGATGAGCCTGCTGATCTGGGGTCTCAACCCCCCGACGAACCTCTTGACCCTTGCGATCTCAATAGCGACTAGGGTGGGGTGGTACTTAGAGAGCCTGGTGAACTCCATCTCGTAGTCTAACACGGTCATACCACCCATCTGACGTAGGAGGTGGTGTTTCTGCTGTCCTGCGGTCCCTCCACGGGTGTAGCCAGTTCTTTACCGGTCCCTTGAGCTATAACCTTACCATGCGAGCCGCTGACTCAGATGAGCACCCAAGCTCCACACACAGCTCATAGCAGTCACCCAGAAAATCGATGACCTCTACCTGCATATCAGTCCCAATGAACACCGGCGGCCTCTGCTTAATGAAGTCTACATAGGTGGGCGCCACTAGAACTCTGACCACCGGCGCTACTGGCTCAGTCACTTCTGGCACTACGGGTACCACGGGCATCGGTTGCTGCTACTTTTGCTATTGCCTCAACTCTTGCTCCCTACTGACCGCCTCTGTCAACTGAGCCACTTGAGTCTGTAGCTGAGCGACTATGGGGTCCTGCACCCCCTCCTCTGACTGCTCCCTTCCCCGCCCCCAGCCCTGACCTCGGCCTCGTCCCCGGGCTCGGCCTCGGCCTTGGTGTTCGGTGGAATTACTACCGCTGCCGCTCAACGTACATTGTGAGTCTCCATCACACTAGCATAAAGAATTTTTTTTTAATCATTAATACCAACAACTTATAATTGAATTTTAAAGTACTAACCGCATGGTAATTTGAGGTGCAGTCGTGACCACCTGATCTAGTAGCATAACTATACCGTATGTCGACCTGCTAGCATATGCCTCATACGGTATCCAATTCTTAGTCGTAGTCAAGATCTAACCAGAAGCTCTGAAACCAACTTTGTCATGCCCCAACTCAGAGTCGCGTGACCGGCCAGGGTATATGTCAACCTGAAGCCTACCACATGCACTGACCAATCATAACAAGAATGAACACTGAACCAACGAGATAGTTATAACATAAAACGGTGACCAAACTTTATTAAATTCAAAATAGTTTTAAGTTTAAAGAAACAACTTAACTTTTCAAGTAACCAGTTCAAGTTTTGAAAGCAATAAATATTTTACAAAAGACCACTCAATGCATGACCATCAACTCTAAACAACACGACTACGACTCTATGGACGCCTGCTATGAGATCTCTGCCTTCACCTGCACTCCAGCGGCACCATGCCACTAGGCCGTACCTCACTGGTCGGGCTCTGAATAAAAAAATAATACATAAATCGTGAGTTCACGAGGAACTGAGTGAGCGGTTCTTCCGAACCTCCAGTTAAAATTTCAGCAAGGAAACAATTGGTCTAACATGACAAGGATTTAACAATAGCATGGTAAACAATAAAGAATTTCCATGATTCACATTCTATAATAGATTCCAACCATATAAGTGCATTCAAGAACATTTCCTTATCAAATGTTAATTGCAATCTACCGCTATCAACAATCCATTCATCGAATAAAATACTTAATAGTACATACTAGAAATTGAGTCTTCAGCAATGGCTATCAGCAACGGTCGCTCAAGCCGTTGCTATTTGCAACGACATTCTTACGGCCGCTCAAGCCGTTGCAGATATGTTGTATCTGCAACAGCTTTCTAACGGACACGCGAGCTGTTGCTGATGATTTTAATTATCAGCAACGGCTTTCTAACGGACAAGTGAGCCGTTGCTGATGATAACTTATTAGCAACAGCTTTCTAACGGGCGAGTGAGCCGTTGCTGATAAGTTTATATAGGTCACAGATCGCGCCCGCCCCTTCTTCCTCCCGCTGCTGCCGCCGCCTCCTCCTCCCGCCTCTCGCCGCCGCTGCCGATGCTGTCGTCCGTCCTCGACCGCCGATTTATCCCCTCTTACGTATAATCACATACTAGGTCGAGATATCCCCTCTTACCCTCTCAGTTGATCCCCACACAAGGGTTGTCATGCTCGGCCGAGCCTATCAAGGTGAGATTAGGGCCCTTTCGACCATGAACAAGAACAATTGAGTAACGAGTCTTGCATGGAATTCGATCCAAGAGGTTTCAACCGCTCTAAGAAATTGGGGGAAAATTCGACATGACATTTCCCTTTTTTCCTTCATTCGGCCGACCCCTAAATCCGAGGAAAACTTCGTGAAACTTTGCAATTCAACAACATATACACAAGAAGATCATATCTCGATAAAATTTCGACGAGACGATGAAAATATCACGAGAAACCGACCAAATCCCCAATATCTTGGGTCGGCTACCCGCCTACCCTATGGATCTCGGTTAGACCACTCATCTCGACTAGAGAAGAAGATGGATGAGATGAAGACGATCCCGATCTCTTCGATGACGACGCAGATCCGACGCCTCCCAAAGCTCCCCTTCTCCTCTCGTCCTCCCCTTGGGCTGCGTGCGGCTCAACTTGTCTTGAGCCGCACGGTGGCTTGGGGTGAGGGATTTATTCCCTTTTTCTTTTCTTTTTTGACAATAATGCCCCTCTTCACTTAAACCCCCTCATTCGACTCCACCTAAACCGGGATTGAACCCTGACTCGACCCACGAACCCAATCTCAATCCAACTTGAGTCAGCCAACACATACATTCCACAAACGTCAACAATGGGTCTAAAATTTAAATTATACCTGCTACTCGCGGCGATCTCGCGATCCAGCACGGCTAGTTCCCGATTTGATGGGCTGCACCAATGAAATTTTATATTAGGAAACCCCGAGTATTACATTAAGTCTTTTTTTGAAAAGAGAATGCTTGTATTTATCATAATCAATGAGAAATACAAGATAGGGGGAGGGAAGGAGAACAAGAAAAGTAAAGGTCTAAAAGTAAATGAAAACAAAAATATCATATACAATTACAGGGTGGTAGAAAGCTTAAAGAGCGAGGAGCCCTCTGTAGCGACTTCCTGAAGAGATTTTGAAGTGTGGTTGAAACATCGGTTGTTTCTCTCTTGCAAAATTTTAGAGTTCCAAATCAAGATGGCCCGAAAACTCTCCTTAACAGAACTTGATGACCTTGCATTTGTGACTCCCATGGTCTGTAGGTATTAGGGTAGAAGGATAAACTACATAGAGATAGCCTGAGTGTCCTCCCTTCTAGAGTAAAAGAACAGTTGCCAAACAGATGATCGTGGATTTCCTCCTCCAGAGAACACAGAAGACATGTAGCATCATTCCCCATATTTCTTCGACGATCGCATGTCCTTCGCTTACGATTGATTAACAAGTTCAATATTGAGATAGATGCAGGGCACCTGGGACCCAAAGAAAAACACAAAAGAAGGATCCTTGATGCCTCGAAAAGTCAAGAGCTTGTACATAGATCTTGTAGAAAAATCCCCACGCTCACTCCATTTCCATGATATTACGGCATCATCAGTTGCGTATAGAGCCGGATAGATGGTTCTAGTGAAAGAAGTCAACCTGAAAAGGAGTACGGAATTCGAGAAAAAGACGTTCCATCCCTTCCCCTAATGTCCCCATTAGGCTCATCATCTTTGGCATCAACAATGAAAACCTCAGGGGGCATAACAATCGAAAAAAGCTCTGGATGACAGTCCATGAGGCATTTTCCTTGGATCCAAGGGTCATGCCAGAGTAGTACAGTAGTACCAGATCCCACATGGTAGGAGAGTGAGGTAAGTCTTGAAATCAAGTTGCATTTTGTCCAATTTAAAGGTCTGATAAAGTTGTACCTAAAAGCTTGAGCTGAATAAGCTTTTTAATCTATTGAGCTCAACAAGTTTAAGATGAACAAGTTCATGGTGATGAGCTCAAAATCTGACTCTGTGGGCATCATTGGTTAATGAATTTAATTTCCACAGGATTTGAGTGGTTCTTTTCCCTACTAAGAAGTTACAAAATTCATGGAATCACTATCCATTTTTCCCAGGTCTATTATGTCCTGGAATCACGATCATTTAGATTCATGGAACCTTGACCTAGATAAGAAACAAAGTGACTCTCTAAGCCTTGGTCATAATTGATTAGAACAGTGCGCTTACATATTAGCATATGAACATATACATAACTGTAATTGTGGCTTTCATCAATATGCTCGGAAGGTTTACACGGTGCTAAATATTATTGGCCTCCTTAATTTAACATGGCGGCCGAGGGAGTACTCCTGCCGCTTTCCTGGAATAGTCAACCGGCGGCGGTGGCGACGGTGGGACTAGTTGTGCTCGGAAGGCATTTTTAGTTGGAGCTGGTGGTCCGTACAGTGTCGTCCTCAAGCTTCGAGCAGCATGCCATGTTGATCTCGTCAAGCTGTGATTGAGATATTCTTCAGCTTTGGCTGATTATAGAAAAATTATAAACAGAGCATATACTTCAGCTATTAATACAAAAATTCAAGAAAAGAATATATATATACACTACATATACTGACATAAAGCTACAATTAGGAGGATACTGAGAAGAAACATGATGAACTTCGCCATGGAATCTCGATCAAATAGCTAAGAGCCTGTCGAAGAAGAAGAGTGGATGATGGGTAGTGTTTATATTGTATGGAAAAGGCCAAAAGGGGTTGACTTGAACGATGCTTAAAATCTGTCACTGGGAGTTGATCACGGGTAATTGGTTGGTCAGTCATGAGCTACCTACAAGAACTCAAGAAGAAGTCTTAAAAGCTGTCACTGATGCCTGTTGACTAGCTAGTTCATCAACTTGGCCAGCTAGATAAAAAGAAAAAAGAAACTTGGCCAGCTAGATAGCTCTACGTAAAGAGACCAGACTTAGACTTAATTAGGTTGAACCGCAAGTCAATGCCTCGTGAGGCGAGTTTGACAGCATGGATATGCCCTCGAAGATCCAGTTGTGATTAGGGGTGTGAACACGAGAATTCGACCCGATCCAAACCAATCGGGTTGGGTCAGATTCAATTTATTCAAATTCGACCAAAATTGAGTTATGTTTCAAGTTTCAAATATTGAAATCCGATGACCTGAGACCCGATCCGATTATTTATATATTTTTATTTTATTTTTTAAAAAATATATTAAAAATTAAAAAAATCTCGTTTGGGAAGACGTGGCCACGCGGCCAACGTCTTCTCGTGAAGAAGCGGCCCACGTGGCCACATTTTCCCAAGAAGAAGCGGGGAAGACGTGGCCACGTCCACTTCTTCTTGGGAAGACGCGTGGGCCGCTTCTTCTCGGGAAGACGCGTGGGCCACATCTTCCCGTTTGTCTCGTTTATTTATTTATTTTTAAAAAAAAAATTATTTTTTTTAACGGGTACCCGACTACTTGACCTCACCCGGCTGGTCGAGTCGGGTTCAAAAATTTTTACATTCAAATCGACCCGACCGCCAGTTACTTGTTGGTTGGGTCAGGCCGATTTGTTCTCCAAACCCGATCCGACTTAACCCATGAACAACCCTAGTTGTGATCACTATATTTGTAAATACATAATCATTGGACTTGGAGATGTAAGTAATATATATAGAGCCATTTTTCTAGTCCAGAATAATTTTTTAGAAATTCTAGATAGCGGATTATGGACCTTTAAATTCTCATAATCAAAATAAAATATGAAAAAACTCGAAAGTACTGTCCTATAAATTTTTCCACCCAAGACTCTTGAAGTGACCATATTTCATCTAAAAACTTGATAAAATTCCAAAAATATATGAATAATTCATTAAAAAATATTATAACTAATATGAGGCACGTTGATCATCATATTTTTATTGAACGAGAGTTTCACCGATAAAACTTTTAAACATGATAATATTTTATTAAAAAATTCAATAAAATTTCAAAAATATATGAATTATTCATGAAAAATATTATAAGAATATGTGACACGCGGTTCATTAATTTTTTTGTACAAAAGTTTCACTCGCCTAAACTCTTGAACATGATTATATCTCAATGAAAATTTTTGATAAAATTCCAAAAAAATTAAATAAATCATGAGAAATATTATAACTAATATGGGACACGTGATTATCAAATTTTTTATTGTACAAGTGTTTCACCTACCAAAACTCTTGAAAATGACCTATCTCATTGGAAAAATTTAATAAAAATCCAAAAACATATGGATGACTCATGAAAAATATTGTAAATAATATAAATCATATAGATCATTAAATCTTTTGTTATACAAGAGTTTCATCAAAATTCTTAAACTTGGTTCAATTGCAATCAAATCATTGAAAAGAAATTTCTGCAAAAATTTTTATTCTAAGAATTTAGAGATCCCTAATTTGATTTTGGAAATTTCTAGAAAATGTATTCCCCATTAGAGAAATTTGCTCAGTAATATATTGAGATAGCGCATGTCTACCAAATTAAACAGTACAATTGATTAATATTTTTTCGAGGTTGATCACTATTAGTTGTACAAAATTATAAAATATTAGAATGACATGAAGAGGTAATTAAAATAAGGCTTAATTATATTGTTGGTCCCCCAAATTATTATTTTTTCGTTTGATCCATTATTTTTAAAAAAATTTCGTTTAGTCCCCTAAAAATTATTTTCGTTTCCGTTTGATCCCTCCGTTAACTTTTCGTTAACTTTTGATGTTAAGTGTCAACATGAAATGCTAACATTGACTAACGAGGGATCAAACATAAAAAATAAGATATTTAAGAGACTAGATGGAATATATATATATTTTAATAACTTAAAATATAACAATATACATTTTAATAATCTAAAATATAACAATATATAATTATATTTTAGGTTATTAAAATATATATTTTTTCATTTAGTCCCTTAAAATATTTTTTTTTTTTTCGTTTGATCACTATTTAGTCCATGTCAGCATTCCATATTGACACTTAACATCAAAAGTTAACAGAGGAACCAAACGGAAACAAAAATAATTTTTGAGAGATTAAACGAAAACTTTTTAAAAAGAAAGGACCAATCGGAAAAAAAAAACATAATATTTTAAGGGACCAAAAACATAATTAAACCTTAAAATAATGTCTAAAGTTGATGATATGTGTTAAACATGTGAAAACACTATTGCAGTATCTATAGGTGGCAATGGGTCGTGCTTGGGCCGGCCCGGGCTAGCCCGGCCACCTCCAGGCTGTTCCTGGCACGACCCGGCCACTACTCAAAGGGGTTATAGTAACCGGCTTTTCTACTTTGCCCACCAATCTTGTTTGCAATTGTTTAGTAGATTCCTTGTTGTCAACTACGGCTAATTCATCTTCCACATTAGAAATAGATTGTTGTATGATGTTAGGCAGCCTATCCTCAATGTCTTGTGTTCTTGTCTAAAGTCGGAGTAATGCAGGTCTGCGCGTCTCTTAATCTAGCGTTGCTTTGGTGGGGGACCTGTAAAGACACTTTGACGCTCAAGTAAGAAGAAATTTCATATGGTGGGTATGGAATTGGAATCAATAGTATGCTTGATGTGTGTCGTGCCTGTTTATAGTGTAGTTTAGGGATGTCTCAAGCGATGATATCTTCCTGAATCTCGCGAGGATATGTCCGGAACGGATCGAGATTTATCTTGGAGATGTCAGGCTCAATATTGCCAAACCTCTGATAATTAATGAAGGACGTTGGTGTCCTTGTATGACCGGATGGAGCCCCCGAACCAGGTTATATTTAATTTGACTTGAGTTTGATTCATGAGTGCGGGTGTTTCGGATCCTTGATTCAATCGAGCCTAAAGTGCTAGTCTAGTCCACCTTGTGAACATGATCCTAGCTTTTACCAATGACTATTTCAACTTTGCTAAACCTGAGGGATCTCTTAACAACAATCGTACTTGTATTAAATAGATTCCTCCGAAATTTGTCTTATTAAAATTGAATTATAATACCTCTTTTTTGGATGATGCAAGTAGAATAAGCATAACCTTAAGAAATAATGATGGAGAATGCTTGAATGTTATCAGCCTCTTTGTCGAAGGAGAGAATGCTCTTAAACTCGAAGCTCTAGCTATAAAGAAAGTCTCAAATATACAACTCAACAAAATTTCTCCCATTTCCAAAACTCTCGTTGATGTGTTGAACTATAACAAGCCCGATCCTTGGTCTATTACTCCTATTGTATCAGACATTAAATATTTGCAATCACTTTGTAACATTGCAAATTTTAATATCTATTTTAGGGAGGCAAACAAATTTGTGCATTGGGAAGTAAATTGAGTAAGAATTTATAAGAATTTCCAAGTATAGACCATGGTTTTAAGTACAGTACTGTCCAGTATGGTTGGTATTCATCAATTTTTTGAAAAATCGATATTGGTACATCTCGGTACAACTCGATACCAGGTTGTATCAAGTGTACAAGACAGTATAAACCTCGTGCCGCTTGTACGGAGTCGATACCGTTGGATACCGAGCTATACCAACCTGGTACAATCCCAACGGCTAATTTTGTAGCCCTTGGGCCTTTTTTTTATTGGTTCCCAACATCTAATTTAGTTATTGGGGTCATTTTTTTAAGGTTTTGGGGGCTAAAAAGGCCCCACAAATCTCTCATTTTGAGGTACCACTCATTTCATTCTCATAGACTCTCTCAAACTCAAATTATGTTTTGTCTCTCAAACACATAAAAAAAATTCAAAAAATCCTGAGATGGACTGGTACAGATGTGTATGTACTCGACCATACCACGTGGTTCGTAATGAACCGTAGCGGTACGTACCGCTACTGATCAAATACTGAGATCGGTACCGATATGCGATTTTAAACCATAGTTTGAACGTCAATTTCACTCTCATACTCCATTTTGGATTTGTGGTTCATTTGTATGATGATCATTTACTTTAATAAAGTGATGAATTTATTTTCTCGAGAAAAAAAGAATTCGAAAGATCAGAAATACAAAGTTTACTTAAGTCTTTAATTATTTAATACAATATTTTCTTTTAGCTAGCTAGATTAGTATCATGTATTTTTTATGATACCTAGATCCTACTCTGTATATGACCGATTACTAAGTTTTGGAATCAGACCCAACTCTATTGGAACTTGGAACATGTTCATTTATAGGTTTCAAGATACATGTTTCAATAGGGTACCCTGTTAGAATTTATACCCTGGAACTTATAAATGAACATGTTCCAATAGGGTACAAGTTCCTTGTACCGGTTCTAGTTTCGGTTCGGGATACTCGACGTGTTGGACCTGGAATTGGAGTCGGTTTTCACCGGTGCCTTAATTTTTATTCCGAACTCTATATTAGTTCGGTTCTACCCGGTACTTATGCACACCCCTAGTTTAGGTAAGTCTTTAATTATTTAATATAAATATTTTTTTTTAGCTAGCTAGATTAGGGTTGGCCTTGGTACGAAGGCAGCCAGCATTTAGATTTAGGCTAAGTAGTGTGACCGAGGAAGATAGCTGCTCCGGTCATTTGAATGGGGATCTTATCAGTAAGCATCATCTTTTTATAATTGGTTCATTAGAGACATGCAAGTTAGAGTGTGATGATTGAAGTCTTCAATGCTTTTCTTTAGAAATATTGAAACAAAAGTGAGGTAATAAAATTATGTTGAGCTACAATCAAAGAATTAGGTGACTTGTCACATTTCATTTCCTGTATGAAATGGACTACTTATGAACCATACCACTTGAAGACAAATAAGGTCAATGGCAGAGAAAGGTGAACATTTGACAACCATATATAAACTATGGTGAGCATGAAAAGGACCAACACCTAATTATGCACTTTACTAAGTACATCTTCCAACTGTGGTTTCCTTTTACCAACCAAGTGGAAATTAAGAATAATGCTTGCAGAATCATCAGTAACCAGTGAAGATATATATTGTTCTTGCCAACTATAACAAGTTTAATTATAATATTTGCTTAAATTATATATGCATCAAAATGATGTACATGAGTGTCCCAAAAGCACCAACTAATTTGATCTCATTTGATCCTATTAAATAACTCAATTATTTAATAAATTAATTGTTTTAGATTTTTATTTTTTGAAATTTAGTGTCTAGAACTAGATTTAGTATTTTTATGTCATATTGACACTACACTCAACTTTGATTTTTTTTCATTATATAAGACCTACAAAATACAAAAATATTGAAAACGTTAAAGAAGATATGCAACTTTCTCCTAGCTAGCAAAAAACATAGTTTGATAAACTTTCTCTATGTTAGCATCTTTTTGATTAGGGAGAAAAAGAATTGATCACTTAGATGCAAATATATGAAAGTGAACTTTTCTTAAACGAATACATTTCAATTTAATAAAAAACTAAAACATATCAAACAAAGTTAGAGAAAAACACATGATTTTTATATATATATAAGAATAATAAATAAATAAATAAATAAATAGATAGATAAAAAGAAAGAAAGTTAAAGATGGAATTATATATTTAATCTATAATGAGTTTGGTTTGGATTGAAAGAATTTGAATCACTACTAAAAACTTCGTCATCTGCTACGGCTAACGCGGTCGCAAACCCGTCGCAGATGAGCAATTGCGACGTCAGAGGTTGTCGCAAAGAGTCCGTCGTGGGTAGTCTCGTCGCAGATTCTACGCGATCGTCACGTCACCATCGCCAAAGATGCATATATTGCGACCGCAAACCAGCGTCGCAAAGGTCGTCGCATAGTTTTTTGCGACCGCATCTGGCGGTCATAATGGCCGTCGTATAGTGTTCTGCGACCGCTTCGTGCGACCGTGTGGTGAGCATTTGCGACGGCAATGACGGCTGCAAAATCGTCGCAGGAATATATATATATATATATATATATTAAAAATAAAAAATATATTAATTCATGTTCCAATATTTAATTAAAATACAATCAAAAGACAGCAATAATGTTTACATTACATCAAAATAAAATATCAAAAAAGTACATCAATGATCAGGCGCATCAGGCGACGGGGAGAGGGGCTGCGTGGGGAGCACATCAGTCGGCCTCGATGATGATGATGATGGATCCGATGTTGATGTCGTCGCACCGAATGATGGGGAAGGTGGAGGAGCTGGAGCACCAAGTATGAGAGAAGATATATGTCTCAAGTACTGGGTCATCTGCGTCATATGCTGAGCCATTTGCGTCATATGCTAAGCCATCTATGTCACAGTATCTCTCATAGCGGCCATGTCGGCGCTGAGGCGTGCCTGAGTAGTCTCGACGGTCGCTAATCGGTCTTGATCCGCACGTGATGTTGATGGACCAACGACGGAGGAGGTGAAAGCAGACGGCCCTACACCATGTGGTTGCAACAACGCCTGCGCGTGGGCCGTTGTGCCAATGCCATATACACGGCCGTGGCTGACGCCTGCCACCTGCATCCATGCGTCAGCATCAAGCTGATGCTGCGCAGGATCACCTCCTCGCTGGGTCACCAACTCACTATATGTGGCCTTTAAATAAAAGTAAATTAATTAATTAAATTAATTATACATAATAGAACAAGATATTTTTTTTAAAATATTATCTTACCAGTACCGTCTCCGGCCTCTAGCTGATGAACTCACCCCGGCGAGAACCACGCTGGTATTTATGTGTCTCCTCGAAGACCCTTAGAGGATTAGCAGGGATGAGCATCCCCTACAATAAAATAAATATAATTTATTTTTCTATAATAATAAATGAATAATAAAAATAGTTACTAAATTACTTACCAATCGACGCTCATGGCTGATAAAAGGGATGGACCCATCGGTATGTCGGGCGACGGATCCTTCGACCAGTGTCATCCGATTCTGGTGCGCCGTCCGGGAGGCATCTTGCCATCCCTCCGACGCCCAGATATCGCATAACCGATCCCATACGTCGACCTCCATCTAGATTGGCCCGTGTCCCTTGAGCACATCCATAGGTGTATCTCTGTTACCGCCTATACTCGCGCACTTCTCATCCCGTGCCCGATGGAGGATATCCTTGAAAAGTTTCTTATTGTAAGTTTTCCAAGCATCCTTCACATGAGCCTCAATGGCAGGGTCCCAGGTATATCGGACCTACAGAAAGAAAACATTAATACAAATTCACAAAAAGTAGATATTGAACATCATTAGAAAATTATAAAATATGTTAAGTCCCTAAGCAGTTTAATATATTGAGACCAATTTGTAGTCAGTATGTTGCTCTTGTTGACCGTCTCTAGTCAGAAAATGGGGACGGAACTTATAGGAAGAGCAAGAGAGATGCTGAGCATTTTTTGGTTTACGACATTAAAAGTGATATGAACCTGAACTTAATTAATCTCATGCCATGCCATGCAGTAGCTATGTAATGAGAATGTATTAGTACTGTAATTGAGTCTTTAATTAAAAATAGAGAATATGATGTAGTTTCTATTTTCAGCTTTATTTAATGCTACAAGTAATTTCTATTCATGGTGAATACCTGCAATGATATCCACTACAATGCAGCAAGATGATATGAGAGGTAACCTATGCAATGATTGAAGTTGTTAAGCATCCAAAAGTCTTGATTAAAAAACTTTCCTAAATTCTAGCTAGCTCCATGACAACATATACTATCAAAAATGGATCTTAAAGAACCCGTTGTAGATAAATAAATATAGCCTAAGGTGAAAGTATATTGGTACCATCTACAAAGCATTATCTCTCTTCTTCCTGTTCTCTTACCACGACAATAAAAAATCAAGAATCAATTATCACTTAAAAGGACAAAAGAAGATAGCATCAGAACAATGAATAAAAAATGGAGTTTATGTTAGAAGCCTATATAGACAATAGAATCTAGTATGGATCTACGGTGACTCTTAATGACGCGGGGTTGCAACTGATTATGAGATTTGGAACCTCAATGAATTCTAGGAATTTAGTGGGTATAACGGTCACAGATATGTACAAGCTAGGACAAACTTTAGCATACTTTTCACATGAACATCTCCCTAATATCCAAAACTTGCTTTGTTTAATAGATAAATATTAATATACATTTCTTGATCTGTCAAGGTGGCCATTTAACATAGAATTCTTGAGACGAGGGTATTCTAGATACTTAACGGCCATGATAACTCCAAAAAGCACAGCCATGGCATAACCAATTATATACCCTAACACTGAACTTTAATATGTCCACAATTAAACTCCTTGGCTTTCTCGCTTTAGATCTCCGACCATTGAATGATATTGTTATTGCACAAATATGAAAAACCATATATGGATTATAGTGGATGTTTAAAGGGCAGGATGATAAGATGTGAAGAAGGAACTAAAGTGATGCAAATTAAGGTTAACCAAACAATATGATGAGGGATAAATAGTATTAATACAATGGCTAGTGGGGTCAAAATGGAGTACGCCAGCCCTAAAATGGAAAGGGGAGGTCCTACTTGTGTTCTAAAGTGGAATAATGCTTCCAAGTCCGACCAGAACATGCTTTGGGATTCCCTTGCAATGTAGCACATCACAACATGACCTTGGGGAAATGTCATATACAATTGTGCAATTTTTAATCACCGAGGAAACATGACCACTATTTCCCACTATCATTGTGCCCTCATCCTCCTATTATTGTGCGTCCCTTTCATATTGGTCAGAACATGATTCTACCAGCAGTTAAGAGATGTTATCTTGTAGTGAAGCAAGAGTGTAATTAAAATAATGAATGTAGAGGAACCATGGTAACATACTCAAGAGAAATGTCATATACAGCATGTGTGCAATTTCTAATCACTAAAGAAACATTAACATTATTCCCATTATCATTGTGCTCTCATCCTCCTATTATTGTGCTTCCCTTTCATATTGGTCAGAACACGAATAAACCACAAGCTAAGATAGGTGATCTTGTAGTAAAGCAAGAGAGTATACTTGCTTGGAATACATAACTGTAGAGGAAGTGAGGAATCATGGTCACTACTCAACAACGAGTAATCACTGGAATTTACATACAAAAAGGATAGAATTCAGAACAGGGTGAATCCAATCAAATGCGGATGAAAATGCCAATCTTAGTGAGAATAAGACCAAAATTTCAACATTGTGTTGTATGAAAGGGCCCTTGAGGGTTTTATGAAAAAATAGCATTAACAATTTAACAACTATATCAGGAAAAAGGAAAAACATTTACATCATGTATAAAAATTGAATTGGTCAAGACCTAGTTAACAATCAGTTAAACCAGGTGAAAAATTGATTGACCTGGTCAAAACTAATTCAATTTCAATTGAACCAGATCTTGAATCTTCTTTTTTATTTTTTTATAAATTTGGATCAATTGAACCAGTAGTACAGGTAAACCATTGAACCAATGCCCTAACTAGCAATTGGGGTTTCAAAATATTAGTTTAGACAATCAATCATCACCCTCACAAAAGAATAAACTACGTACTTCGAACTCGGACCATAATAAATCTCGATTATGCTACGACACGTGGGTCCATGAACGCCACGACTCCCGAAAGAACCTCTTGATAATAGAGGTGATGTTGTGAGCAACATCGTCCTGCTCGAATCTACAACTCAAGTATAACAACATAAGTAGAAATTAATTAATTAATAATTATAAAAAAATAAACTTTGATACTTACTTTAGACCGTGCAGCGATATCCGCTGACGCTGTTGCGAGCCTCCGGGGTCGGTGGTTGTGGTGGTGGTGGTGGCGGCGACGGCAATGCGACGGGCGTGGAAGGTCCTGACATCTTCACTTGTCTCGTAAGATTACGACACTATATATTAAACCTTAAATAAAAAAATAAAACTATATAGATAATTCCACTTTCCTTTTTTTTATATGCTAGTTTTTATCTTAAATGTATTCTATTGAATTCACTTCAAAACCAAAAGCATATATCCAAGTGTCCATAATATTCACGTGATAGTGATAGATCCGAAGCTATCATAAACTAACATTTGAGAGCTGAGCTGAATACAGTCATAAGAGAAAGGAAAGGAAGAAACATTCATTCAAGATATAGTTTGGTTAGGCACATAAGAGAAGTTAATTCCTACCATTGCCAAATAAATACTCTTCTAAATTAAACCAAAAAAAAGAATTAAATTGTCGTGAGAGAGCTGAGCTGATGCACATAACTTTCACTATGAAAAAGAATTAGAAAGCAGAAATGATTCATATGAAAACTCAATAGTCAAAAGATCATCATTTTTTAATCAAGTACTCTTTATTAAAAACAATTAAATTATGTTCTACTACAATTGATACATGAATAACAAATAAAGCGAAAGAAGGGTGAATAACAAAAAATAATCCAATTACCTAGGGGATGAAAAGATTTGGTGAGTGCTATAAAATTGTGATATTCTTAAAATATTAATGTAAAATTGTTGCATTCTATAGGTAAGGACATTATGCCAACAATGAAGGTCTAAACAAAAAATTATCCGTTTCAGTAAATCAAAAAATGTAGGAATACTTGGCATCATTAAAAATTTCTCAAATCCAATGATGTGGAACTAAAAAAATGTAGGAATACTTGGCATCATTAAAAGTTTCTCAAACCCAATGATGTGGAACTGTCCAAAATTGGGTGTACATAAAGAAGACATCATTACATATAGGTTTCAAGATTTTATACACAAAATTAAAAATATTTTGATAAAACATCAGTAGCTTGGAACTTCATATTATACCGTTTAAGATAGAAGTACACACACTTTACAGACTAAATAATTTGTTTTTTATTGGAAGATCTTTTAAGACAATGAAAGAATATTAAATACCAATATACTTTAGACCCACCAAATCATGATCAAGGGTAGTAGCTAGGGTACTGATTTCCATCAACTGAAATTTGATGATGATTTTATATGGAACTTTCAGTGCTTGAACAGTCCCGAGTGCATGGTAGTTCATAAACAGAGTCTAATAAGCTAAGGCTTAAGCTGATGCACATAACTTTCACTTTGGGATTTACTTATCAAGGTCTAACCTAAGCCTCATTTTTTGTGTGCGCCTGTGTGGTTAGCATCAAATCAAAGGGCTGTTGATGCTGTGGTTGAACTCAGTGACCTGCTTAACAAATCTAGCTTTTTGAAATAGATTAAGAAAGATCATGGATTGCTTTTGGAATGGTTTCAACGAAAGATAAGATTGGAGAAAAGCATGCAGCACCCATTGATTCCCTAATAATTGAGAGAGGGCGCCATCATCACAGTGTAGTGCTAATTGCTAGTATTTTGGAAAAAAATACTACTAATTATAAGGATGAATCTACCGTTTGCATCTTCCATTTCCTAATAGCCAGGATAGAAGATAAGCTTGCCCTATTTCAGTTCACTAGAGGCCAAATCAGGACCAAATCAGTTCATCAACCAACGTGATTGATTTGTAACCTTCAAACATTTTATGTAACCTAAAGATGATAGACATCTATACATACACAAGCACAGATGGGTCGGCTGGGAGGGCTGGTAGCCCTTCCACCTGTCGTCAGTCGAAACCCTAGCAGGCGACTGCTAGCGTTTCAGAGGAGAGAGAGAGAGAGAGAGAGAGAGAGAGAGAGAGAAGGGCAAAATACCAGCGGTGAACGGCGGGGCAAGGCGGCGAGCGGCGAGAGGCTGGCGGTAAGGGGCGGACGCGCGACAGAGAAATCACAACGAGCGAGCGAGTGAGCGAGAAGAAAAGGGGTTAAAAATTTCAATATCGGGCTCTGCGACGGCAATAGGCGGTCGCCAGAGCGGTTGCAAATATGTATACTTGCGACAGCCACGTAGGGCGGTCGCAAAGCCGTCGCCAATTTTATGCCAATGCGACCACTTTTGATCGCGGTCGCAGACCCGTCGTATCTGCGACCGCAAACCGTGCCGTCGCAGAAAAGTCGTCGCAGATATCATGATTTCTAGTAGTGAATCTAATAAAAAAATTTAATAAAAAAAACTAAAGAAAGAATCAACATAGAAAAAGTCGATAAGGAAAGATTGTTGGAGAACACAATTGTCATGCCCCAAATACAGGGTCACGTGACCGGCCAAGATATATGTGCCTATACCCCCGCAGCTTAACTCATGCACATGCCAACATCATAAGATAGCGGAATAAATAATAGCTTTTTAAAAATAAAAAGAACCTAAACATATTTTTATTTCAAAACAGCAAGGTTTAAAATAAATATCTCAAGTGCGGAAATAAATAAATCGAAGAGCAACAGTTCTTTTAGTAAATAAAAACTGAATAAAACATGAATGTCCCGAAGGGACTACAACTCCAAATACCAAAACAAAAGTGTATGACAACCTACTACAGACTCGACTACGACCCCTAACTAGGACTACTATGAGATCATGTGGCTCCTCTGCCCTCCAGCTGTGCCAAGTGCTCCAGCCACCTCACCGATCAGGCTCTACAAAACAAAACAACGACAATAGGTGAGTTCAAAGAACTCAGTGAGCGATTCTACCGACCTCCACAATAAAAATAGCACAGGGATAAACAATAACATAACATCCAACTCTATAGGAATAAGGTCACGAAAGTGTGATTAGTTATCAGGCCATCTGGTCACTACCTACCTGAAGGCAGCCAACACCCATATGGTGAAGATCAATAGGCCTAAGCCTACCATGCCCTATGGCAACAACACATACTAGGATAATCGGGAAGGTCCTCCGAACTTATCCTAGTATACAAAAACTCGGGAGCAATCGGGAAAGACCCTCCGAACTTGCTCAACGAGACGCGTAGGGACAATCGAGATTCGCCCATCTGAACTTGTCCCTTTAAGATATCATAAGAGTAATCGGGTAGGCCCTCCGAACTTACTCTCCTAAGATATCCCAAGAATAATCGGGTAGGCCATACGAACTTATTCCTTAACAAATTACCTCGGGGATGATCGGGTAGACCCTCCGAACTTATCCCACGAAGCCAAACCAGAACAATCGGGAAAGGCCCTCGGAACTTATTCTGCAGGTTAGGAATATATTAGTCATCCAACCTCCCAGTCTTAGCCCGCAACCTGGCTCCTCTATGAGCCTCTCTGTCATTCATAAAGATATGGCGCATCATGACCTAAGTCATGACTCTCCTACGATGTCTTAGGGGTAATCCTATTGGAAAGTATCTTAACCCTCCAAAACTCGACCCCAACTCCTAGACCCGTAATGTCATGAACCCGTGTGGTTTTATTTCATGCAACTTTATGTGTTGGTTCATAACAGATTATTTTGACTCTTAACCCAATTTTAATTATACAATTAAAATTTAAATCACCAAGATTAGAGTTTTGTTTTAGGGTTTTGTTTTAGCTTACTGTTCTGCCAAAAATCAATGTACCTAATCCGAATCTGATCTCCAGAGTGTGCCTTATGTTTCCAAACTATATTTTCTGGTCGAAACGATAGGTTACACGACTATGCTCAGAGAAATACAAACACCACAACAAGTATTACAAAAATGGCACAGATTCATCATCTCAGCATGAAATTCCAGCAACATTGAATTTTTAGCATAACGTGAAAATAAATCGGAAAATTACAGAATTAAATTCCTTAATTATCATCACAACATAATTATATCATGGAGAAAAAATTCACAAGAATTAAATCATATTTTTTTAGCCAAGATTAACAAGCATCAAAATATTCTTTAAACAATATCCAGACTACATGATCAAGAACCCACATTAAGCATACTCATGGTTTTAAGGTTAAAATCATATTTTTATAAACATGATTAAATTCCAAAAATCACAGACCTAAGTCTAAGGCATGCCTCAACAATACAAGAACCTAGATTAGTAAGCAATCCAAAGTATAGACCTCAAAATAAACAAGAACATCTCACTTAGGCATTTCATCGAACACCTTGAGGGCACCATTGATTCTTCCTTGGCCGAGCACTCCTAGGATCATCCTAGGGCTGCCGAGCCCCAAAGGGGAGGGTTTAGGGCCTCCTCAAGTACGACAAACAAAAAGAACGACAAGAATTCGAGAGATCATCGAAAAATAAATCAAAAACATCAAGCCTCCAAGACCGCTTCAAGAAACTCGAAGAAAACCCAGGAATGAGGGGTAAAATCACTCACCTAATTAAGGAAGGGACTGGAGAAGAAAATCTAATCGACGGCCTCCGATTTTGGCCCCAAAATCTGGCGGCTCAACCCAAAGAAAAGGAAGGGCAGGCGGTGGCTCCTCACAAGCCGCCGGCTCCAAGGGGAAAAGGAGAGCAAGAGGGGGTGGCTGGCTTAATTGCTGGCGGCTCCCTCGGCTCGGCTCCACAGGGAAGGAAGGAGGAGGAGAGGAGATGGGGAAGAGCCTTTGGGCGGCTCGGCTCTGGGTGGCGGCGGCTCCAAGGGAAAAGAGGAGAGGGGGGAGTCGGCCGGCAGCTTGGCTATCGGTTGGCTCCCTTCTCAAAAAATTGTGTGGCTCCAAATAGGAGCCACAAGCCAAGGGTGGATTTTATACTTCCACCCCAACCCTAACCCCTCAAACCCTTTATCCAACACGCATCCACCTTAAGCTGAATCCGAACCCGCTAACTTAAATTAACTTAATTAAACTTATTCTAATCCCATAAGAATTCATAAGCAACTAAATAAACGCATCCACATAACATAATTAAACAATTACACATACACAACATCAAATTGGATAAATTTAACTACTCAAGCCTAATTCACATATATCATATCCTACTTATCCGAGCTCGCAAGCTCGCACCGGACCATGAGTCGACTCGGCTCGACCTCGAACTAGTCCGCTAGGCTGACAAACCATAAGAGGAAAATAAAATTAAATATCTAGGATATTACAACAATCGGAGGTACGACTCATGGGTGCGGAAAATGATCATAATCAAGTAATGAACGTAAGTTTGGGTTTGAGTCGGGTCCGGAGATCGCTTTGTGTGAGATTGGGTCGAGTCCTTGGGTCAAATTGGATGTAGACTTAAGCTAGGGGCAGGATTAATGTAATTTCAGCCTTAAGTTAAGTGAAAAAAATAGAATAAAAGGGAAAATTGACCATGCAGCTCCAAGAGAGGATGAGTCACATGCAACCCAAAGGGGAGGAGGACTTTTGCGCTTACCAAGGAAGGAAGGATCGTGGGTTCGTTAAGGGATTCATCATCATGCTCGATCGTCATAATCTTCTTCTCAAGGGCTCCGATTCGAGGTGAGTGGCTTAGGGCCGGCCCTTGGTGGGAGCTTACGCTTTCGATGATCATGTGTTGGCCGAATTCTTTCTTTGGTGATCATGTGTTGCTAAAATTTCAATCTTTCGACTTTCGATGTTTGTTATGTATGCGTTTTGGGGATTTATTTGGGAGGGTGTGCCTCCGTTTGTTGTTTGACTGATTAGGGCAGAAATAGGATTGATCTAGGATTGATTTCATGCTTTGGTGTTGGGCGGATTTTGGTTGGTTTAAGTGGAGGCATTTCTGAAATTTTCCGGAGCTTACGCTTCTGAGGAACGTTGTTGCGATTGGGGTTGAATTGGAGAGTGGTGTTGTTCGGCCATGAACCCTAGGGTTAGGGTGAGGTTGTGACCGAACAATCCGCTCTTTTTGGTGCTATGAAATCAGTTTTCAGATTGGTGGAATTCCCAAAATTTGATCGGAAGTTTAGTTGTTAAACCTTTACTACGTGTACTGAAATTCCGAGGATGTTTTGATGATTTTGTGGTCGAATCTTTTTCTGGTTTTTGTTCAAGGTTAACTCTGATTTTTGGCATACTTATTTTTGCATTCAGTGGGATGTTTGTAGACCTAGTTTATGGTGAAGGTATGCTGAAATTTTTCGTTCATGTAAGACTAGGGCTGAAATGTGGTGATGTTATGGATAAGTAGGTGTTGTTTTCCTTGTTGATTACCATGTGATTAATCTAGTTTAATGTAAGGTTATTTATGGTTAAATGGTGCTAGGATATGCAGCTAATGTAGGAAATGCCATGACTGAACTTGGGTAGTCCTATGGCTGAAAACAAATACTGGTTTGGGGTGTTGAACCATGCCCTTTATTTGCATGTTAGATGTAAGTCTAGAGGGGCTGATTGTATCTCGACATATAGGTCGAATTGTGCCCTCTTAAGGGATGCCACTTAGTCTTGATTGAGCATGGTTCGGGATAGCACGCCAAGTGCTCGGTGAAATGTCCCAACGACACGAGCATGCTAGAATTCCGTGATCATAGCTGAACTTGATGATACGTGTTGCTGGATTGGATTCTATTTTCTTGTTGTTTGTCTTGTGCCTGATACGTGTTGCTAGAATTTCTTGTTGTTTGCCAACAACCCGATGGATTGGTGGTTGAAATATTCAGTCAATAGTTGGACTGTTATGACTAGGTTAGTGCAGCCATAAGGCTGAAATTTTTAAATTTTGAGTGGAATGTTGTATTCTATTTATGTGGGTTCACTGTAGGCCACGAGTGGTCGATTGTACCCCGGCGTGTAGGCCAAACTTTACTCTCTTAGGGGCTGCCACTCGGCTTTGGTTGGGCATGGTATGAACAGTCCGTCAAGTGCTTGGCGAAATGCACCAATATGATGAGTGTGCTGGAATTTCATAAGTATTACTCTTTTGATGAACTTGTCAAATCTGAAATAGATTTTGGTTGGTATGAGGTGGTGTGGTGTGTGGCTAGTTGTTGAGGCCCGAGGGAGGGACGGGTTGGGTGTATATATATAAGTACATCCAAAGTGTTCGATAGATTGTCACACCCATCCGAGTTAGGTTAATTGTGAGTATGCATACTTGATTTGTATGGTGATGATGATGATGATGATTTTTGTGATATGATTGATGGCTGAGCCTGGGAGCGTGTTTGTATGCCAAGCTAACGCCCGATCCGACGAGTATGGCTTTTGGGTCGGGAAGCTCATCAGAGTCACACAGACGACCGACTCGGAATGATATTGGTTGGATGGATATTCCCAACCAGATGGAGCAGTCGGTCATCCTAGCTCGTGAGGCTCGTGGCGGAAAGCTCGCTAGAGGGCCATCCTAGGAGACACCTTTAGGAAAACCAAATCCCCAAGCTAAAATTCCAAGTCTCGAGCTTTACTATCTACATACATTTTCTGCCTACTCTGCGCTACCAAAAGTCGTTCCTTAATCAGCTTCACCTTCTCAATTGCCTCATGAACCAGATCCAGACCTAACATTTGGGACTCACCAGCTTCAAACCACCATACCGGCGACCTGCATCTGCGCCCGTACAAGGCCTCAAACGGTGCCATACCGTTACTACTTCGGTAGCTATTATTATAGGCGAACTCAACTAGGAGTAAATGTCTCTCCCAGCCGCCCTCCAAGTCCAGAACGCAGGCCCTCAGTATATCCTCCAGTGTTTGAATGGTCCCCTCGGACTGACCATCCGTCTGATGGTGGAAAGCGGTGCTAAACTAAACCTGTGTGGCCAAGGCCTCCTAGAAAGACTGCCATAACCGAGTGATGAACTGAGTACCCCGATCAGATATAATCATTACTGGCATTCGATATGCAACAGTGCGGTCCAGAAACAGTCGTGCATACTACTAAGCAGTGAAGGTAGTCTTCACTGGAATAAAATGCGTCGACTTGGTTAACTGGTCCACCACAACCCAGATGGAATCATTTCCCTTCCCCGACCTCGGTAAGCCTGTATCAAAGTCCATAGTAATTTTCTCCCATTTCCATTCTGGCACTTCTAGATTCTGCAACAACCCTGCAGGCCTCAAGTGTCCAGTCTTTACTTGCTGACAGACCAAACACTTAGACGCGAACTCTGCCACCTCTCTTTTAATTCCTTTCCAGTAGTAGTGCTGCCTCAAATCCCAGTACATCTTTGTGGCCCTCGGGTGCATGGTGTAGGTGGAACGATGGGCCATCTCCAACACCTGCCTACGGACCTCCGCCATGTCGAGCACCACTATCTTGTCCTTGAATCTCAGGACACCCTGGGAATCCACTCTGTACCCATTATCAGCGTCACCGCTGCTGACCAGGTCCACAGTCAGCGTGAAAAAAGCATCCTCTGCCTGAGCTGCCAGCAATATATCCACTAACGTGGACTGTACTCGTTCTATCAATCTTCAAAGCTCCGGTTTGGGTTACCAAGCAAATTGACAGGAGGTGAAGGGCTTTTTTCTGGACAGGGAAGCATGACATTGATTTGCGAGGTAAGTGTTATGTCGGGTGGGATTTGCTTACTCGGCCCTCGGGCGAAGGAGGCCTGGGTATTTTGGATCTACGCACTCACAATTTGGCTAGGTTGGGAAAGTGGATCTCGAGCATGTTACAACCCGATGGTTTGCCGTGGTAGGATATTCTCATTGCCCTTTACCCTAGACTTCGTCTTCTCAGCTCGGCTGATCACTAGACCTTCTCTCCTGTATGGAAAGGCATTTGCAGTTTGTTGGAAGTATTCGGCGTTTCACTATCTTTCAGACCAGGGGGGGTCTCCTCATTCAGGTTTTGGCTTGACCCCTAGGTCTTCGGGGATCGTCTTTGTAGTAGATACGCCTCGCTATTCTCTGCCACCTTGAATTCGGACATATCCATCGAAATGGCCAAGCAAAGATCGACTTCAGACGAGGTTATTGGATGGTCCTTACAGATATTTGGTCTACAATGATCTTTTAGATCGATTAGCAATCGATGTAGCCCCCTTCCTGCATGGATCAGGCATTGACTCTATCGGTTGGAAATGGACCAAGGAAGGCGCATTCACCACTAGCTCACTCTACCGTCTTCTCAACTTCAAAGGAACCTCCGAGCCATGGTCCCCTTATCTTTGGCAAACAAACTTTCCTCCAGTGATTTCTCTTACTAACTGGTTGATCGAAAAGAGAAGACTCCCTACAAGAGACAGGTTGGTCAAGCATAACGTGCAGATCCCCTCCTCTTCTTGTGTCTTATGCTTCACTATTGATGAATCGCATTCCCACCTATTCAAAGACTGTCCGTTTACTATCAATGGATGGTGGTTGTTCCTTAACCTCTTGGACACTCCTTTTTATGCTCTGGATTTTAGGCCATGGGAGGATAACTGCAACGGAGTCCTAAATTTCAAAAGGAAACAATACAGAAGACAAATGTTGTGGAGATCAAAGATTTGGCACGAGCGTAATCTACGTATTTTCAAGATGACATCTCGTTCCTTCACCGAACTCGCTGCAGAGGCATCCGCTAGTTTTTGTCTATGTCTGTAATTTCTTAGTTGACATTGTGATCATTGAGGTGTATCTTAGTTCTTCTTTCCCTCCTCTCTCCCCGCTGTACTTGTATCTCATTCACTTCTCTTGAATAGAATACAAGTTCTCTCTGTTTAAAAAAAAAAAAATGTGGTCTGTACTCGCATGTGCGCCACCAAAGTTTCGGGGTCAAATACCGACAGAACTGCTCCGTCGTCCAAACACGCGGCAAGCTCCCACGCCAGCGATCTCCTCATAATTGTTATATGTGCCAAACTTCCCATGGACTTCCTGTTCAAAGCATCTGCCACCCAAAGCACCCTGGTATAGGATCGTGCAATCATAATATTTTAGCAGCTCGAGCCATCTGCACTGCCTCAGGTTCAAGTCCTTCTGGGTGAGCAAGTATTGGAGGCTCTTGTGGTCAGTGTAGATACAGGCCTCACCATATAAATAATGGCGCCACAGCTTAAGAGCAAAAACTATAGCCGCCAGCTCCAGATCATGAATCGGATAATTCTTCTCGTGGTTCTTCAGCTGCCTGGATGCGTACGCAATTACTCGGCCATGTTGCATCAATACACACCCTAGCCCAACCTAAGAAGCATCACAATATACCGTGAATCCTCCCAACCCTGAAGGTAATGCTAACACAGGGGCAGTAGTCAAGCGGTCCTTGAGCTTCTGAAAGCTCTCCTCGTATTTGTCATCCCAAATGAATTTCACTTTCTTCTGAGTCAGCGTGTGAGCGGGGCAGCAATCTTAGAGAAATTCTCCATAAATTTTCTATAGTAACCGGCCAACCCCAAGAAATTGCGGATCTCGATCACATTGGTTGGCCTCTTCCAGTTCTGAACTGCCTCAATCTTTGCGGGATCCACTTTCAACCCCTCTCTGGACATTATATGCCCCAAGAAGCCCACACAGGTCAGCCAGAACTCGCACTTTAAGAATTTTGTAAAAAGCTAGTGCTGCCTGAGGATTCTTAGGACTACCCCCAAATGGTCCCTGTGCTCAGCCTCGCTCCTGGAATAGATCAGAATATCATTAATAAATACTATGAAAAACTTGTCCAGGAACTCCTTGAATACACGATTCATCAGGTCTATAAAGACCGCTAGTGCATTAGTTAGCCCAAAAGACATGACCGAGAACTCGTAATGACCATATCTCGCTCTGAAAGCGGTATTCTGAATATCATGGTCTCGAATCATCAGCTGATGGTACCCAGACCTCATACCAATTTTTGAAAACCACCGGGCTCCCTGCAACTGATCAAACAAACCATCAATCCTGGAAAGCGGATAACGGTTTTTGATGGTTACTTTATTAAGCTGCCGATAATCTATACACATCTGCATGGATCCATTTTTCTTTTTAACGAACAGCACAGCCGCTCCCCAAGGTGACACACTTGGGCGAATGAACCCCAAGTCCAACAACTCCTGCAGTTGGGGCTAAGTTCTCTCAACTCCACAAGTGTCATCCGGTATGCAGGAATTGAGATCGATTTCACCTCCGGCTATAGCTTGATGCAAAATCCAGTCTCTCGCGCTGGTGGTAGTTCGGGTAACTCCTCGGGGAACACATTAGGGAAATCCATGACCATCGGAGTCCCTTCTATGTTGCCAGTTGAGTCACTGCCAATGGTATCTGCAAACACAAAAGCCAGAAATGACTGACAACCACCCACCATTAGCTTGCGGGCCTGGAGGGCAGAAATCACCCTGATAGAATCTTCCCTCCTATCGCCCTGAAAAGTAAAGGGTGGTATTCTCGGCTTGCAAAAAGTGACCACCTTTGTCCTGCAGTCAAGTGATGCAAAATGGGCTGACAGCCAATCCATGCCCAATATGACATCCAACTCAAGGGTTGGTACAAGCATCAGCTCCGCTTTCAAATCGTGCCCACCTATGGAGATCTCACAGTCCCTAAAGACCATTTTAGCTATTATAGTACCACATGTAGGTGTAGACAGTGCTAAGGGTTCAACGAGCCAACTTTTGTCCTTCACTAGCCTTGAAGCCAACAACTCAGATAGAAAAAAGTGCGAAGCACCCGAATCAAACAACGCATAAGTAGGAAATGTATTAACTACAATGATACTTGTCACCACTGCATTGGACGCCTCCGCCCCCTCAGGAGTCAACGTGAAAACTCAACCAGGTGGCTTCCCTGGTTCCACTATGCGCTACTGCCCTATCGTCTGGGTCTGAGTTCCACTACTAGAAACCACATCAGCCACGGGGATCATCGACGGCCGCCAGGGCTGTCAGAAATATTCATGGCTTTACGTTGGCCACAACGGCCGTGGCTGATGTAACCAAATCAGCCTCGGCTCGCATACGGCCAGATAGAGCCGTTGCTCGTAGTTCATGACGCGCAGGGCACGCGAAATAAAAAAAGTTATTAGCCACGGCTTAGCGGGGGGCTTTGAAGCCGTTGGTGATGTGAGTAACCAAATCAGTCGCGGCTCGCATACAACCGTCGCTCATAGTTGATGGTGCGCACGGGGGCGCGAAATAAAATAACCAGCTGTCACTTATTGTTTAATGCCACGAACGCAGCGCGAATATTAAAACACTCTTAACTGACGGCTCGTATAGCTGTCGGTGAAATAAAATTATAGATCCACGATTTTTCGACGGCCCTAGAGCCGTTGGTGAAAATCCTTTCTATTTGCATTCACGCCCGACCCTTCCTCTGTCTTCCTCTTTCTTCTCTGCTCACCGCTGTCACCGTTGTCCGTCGCTACCGAGTTGTCGTGACTCCGCTACCTGTTGCCGCCGCCGGTGAACCTCCCCCTTCTGGTATGCTACCTCTCCTCCTTTCATTCCCCTGTGCGCCGCCCTCTATCTCCGCCCACGCCACCCTCTCCACACCTGCGTCGACCCGGGCGTTCATCTCCGCGCCGGCCTCAACCCGGCCGGCGCCGCATTGGGGCCGATTACCATCGGCCCCAATGCTTGGACGAGCAGTAGCCGACAGTGATGCCGGCTACTGCTTGATTAGGGTTAATTACCCTAATCATTTACTTGATTAGGGTAATTAACCCCCTAACCAAATTGTGATTAGGGTAATCACAGTTTGATTAGATTTTTTCATTTAAATTTTTTATTATTAATTATTAGAAATTAATTGTTAATTATTAGAAATTAATTATTAATTATTAGAAATTAATTGTTAATTATTAGAAATTAATTATTAATTATTAGAAATTAATTGTTAATTAGGTTAACTATTAGTTTGATATTAATTAATTAGTCGCGCAGAATCGTCCGCTGAGGACTCGCACCGGAATCGTCCACTGTGGACTCACGGCCAAATCATCCACTTTGGACTCGCGGTCAAATAGTCCATGGTGGACTCACACTGGAATCGTCCACAATGAATGGACTCGTGCGTGCCGGAATCATCCACAATGGATGGACTCGTGCCGGAATCATCCACTTTGGACTCACACCAGCATTCATAAATTTAGAAAAAAATCAAGACGAGTTGATACGTTTCACGTACGATCGACGAGTCAAGTTTTAATTTTGCAAAACTTTAGATCCATTCGGGGGTTGTATGTTCGTGTAAACGAAGTTAATGATCTTTTATACGATGTGCAACCCTTGAATTGTCCCTAATTGGATAGTTTGGGAACATAGTTATTTATATTGCACTTAGTTTATTTTCTTTAGTCATTATTTATTTTTAAATTTTGGCTTGTATCTCCCTTGTTCTCCGATACGCGTCCAGATAATATGCGTATTCGGAGAACTGTAGGGAGATGCTGCCGAATTTTAGAATGAATTTAATGACTAAAAGAAATACTAAGTGCAATATGAATAACATGAATCCCGAATGGAATAGGACCATACTACCTAAAGACATTACCTAAAGACATTACCTAAAGACATTGCAAACTTTTTGACAAAACATGTCGGGCGATCGAAGTTGGATGTACCGACGAATTCATCGTGGAGCTATAATGGATGAATTTCGAGTAGGCGTAACTTACTTCTTAAATTTTGCCTACTCGAATGAAAAATTCCTTAGTGGTGATAAAATCTGATGTCTGTGCTGAAAATGTTCGAACATAAGATTTTTGGACCGAGAAACTGTCACACTACATCTGTATATAAAAGGATTAACACCAAGATATTTTGTATGGAATTATCACGGGGAGTCACGTCAAGTCGGGACGTCGAACAATCCTATTGTCCAAACTTATGGTGAATCTTATTTTGCTGGTGTTTCTTCTTCCAGTCCACCTAATCTTTATAGAACAATGATTCTGGATAGTCTTGGAGGACAATTCCATTTAAATGATAATATTGAGTCAGTTACTAAGTTGGTAGTGCCACCAGATACTACGACAGTTGAAGTCACTGAAGAACAACCTGCGATACAAATTGAAAGAAGAAATATGTCAGCACTTGAAAATAATATTGTTGAAATCATATGCAAGTTGGAGCAGTTTTTCCCTCCTGTATTTTTTGACTCGATGGAGCATCTGTCGATACACTTGGCATACGAGGCACGAGTTGGTGGCCCCATTCAATACCGGTGGATGTACTTATTTGAATGATACATGAATCGTCTGAAGAAAAAAGTAAAGAACATTGCCGCAGTTGAAGGTTCCATATTGGAAGCATATATAATTCAAGAAATTTCAACATTCTGCTCATTTTATTTTGAATTAACCATCAAGACAAGACTTAATCGTCTTCCACGGAACGACGACGGGGGAGCTCAACCATCAGATGATTGTTTAAATATCTTTGGTTACCCCGGTCGTGCTTTCAGTTCTCGTCCGTCTCGATTCTTAAACGATGAAGAGTACCATTTGGCCTACTTGTACGTTTTACTAAACTGTCCAGAGATTGAGAAGTTCATTGAAATATTTGACATTGAGATGGTGACAAAATACTCAATTTACAGCGATGAGGAATTAGAAAGATTACGGAATCGCGAGTTCCCTAATTGGTTTCAAGCTTATAGCACAGAACATAGAGGCGAAATAGATAACCAAATATTTGAGTTTGCTAGTGGACCGGCACGACTTGTACAGTGTTATAATAGTTATTTTGTCAATGGATATAAATTTCACACATTTGAATATTCATCTACAAAAAGGACTATGAATGCCGGGGTCTGCGTCAAAGGGACAACATTTGCTGAATGTGATGTTGACTTTTACGGACTATTGGAAGAAGTCATTGAATTATAATTTTTCGGATGTAAATCAGTTACCCTTTTTAAATGTCATTAATTCGATATAAGCGATAGGGGCATGAGAGTTCATCCAAAGTATAAACAGCTGGTCGAGGTCAATTACAAATCAAAATTGGCTTCGAATGAGCCATTTATATTGGCATCTCAAGCTGAACAAGTATATTATATGCAGTATCCATCTCGAAAGAAAGATAGGGCAGATTGACATGTAGTCTGTAAGACTAAAGCCAGAGAAAAAATTGACCCGTTAGTTGGAGAGAATGAGCCAGCAGATGACTTCTATCAAGAAGAAGATCCTTCCGAAGTGGAACGAGTTAGTCCAATACTCGAGGATGATGACATAGAGTTAGTTCAATTGGAAATAGAATACGTTGATGACGACGATAATGAAGTTGAGGAAGGACAGAATGATGATGAGGGAGATGAAGAAGAATTTCAAGATTCTGATACAGAAGAACAAGAAGAAGAGTATTACACGGGTGATGATAATGACGATGGCGAATAATTATAAATGTGAAGTATATATTCATTTATTAAATATATCTATTAATCTAATATATATAATATAATTATATTAATTTTTTACAGCTATGGTTTGAGATATCAGTTCTCGAGGAGGCATTCCTCGTAGGACCCCCCGACGATTACCACCCGCCCCACCTGTACCCACTAACCCTCATATATAATGGTAAGTATTTATATATGTCTATTTGATTTACACAATTTTTATTTATAGTTTATATATATTTAAAATATAAACATGTGTAGGAAACTTACACGAGGATTGTGATCGAGCGTGGAGGGACACCGGAGGAGTTCGACACAGGAGCTTGGGTGGAGGCCGCAGGTAGATGGGAGCACGGCCGTGTTTATGGCTTTGCAGACAGTGGCCATGCACGCGCCGTGCTCGGGCCACTTGGGGCATCGACCCCTCCGACTGCGGGTCCAGAGCCGGACCAGAGCGGCCCTTGACATGTAGAAATAAATCTAACACCAACAAATAAACTAAAGAAAAACATAAAGATCCTATAGACTTGAGTATACATCCCCCGACCATGATGTGTCACGATATTCGTTGTCCCTGACATCACCAGCCACGCTACTGCATCCCAGTACCTATCTGATCAAGCTTAGGTGCTGCAAGATAGCAATATAAAATAGTAAGTCCAACTAGGACTTAGTGAGTGGCATAATCCCCTACATCCATATCCATTAATTAGCCAGCAAGTAAACAAGTTTATAGATCAATTATACCTCATATACATGAGTAAAATATGCCAAGAAATAAATACCATCAATTACCTCTATCCATCCTCATAAGCAGTAATTAACATGAATATATTCATAAAGCCAGCAAGACATAAACATCATACAAAATCATCCAACATACATTCAAGCCACCCAAGTCGGTCGTCAGTGTGGCGGCTGACGAGCTTCTCGGTCAGGGATCCATCGGTCCAATATCCAGGGACCCGTCGGTCCAATAATCCAATGACCCGTCGGTCCTACGAGTTGGGCGCTGATCACTATTTTGTCTCAGCGTACTTCCCGCTCATGCCACCCAAGTCGATCGTCAGTGTGGTGGCTGACGAGCTTCTAGGTCCACAACCACAAACACATTCAAGCATTTATAATTAAATCAACAACTAAGCAGTGATAAAGAAAAAATGTATAACATCCTTATGCATGTAAAACCATCCCAAGACCGCTAAGGCCCTTGATATCCACACATGAGCAGGCGCATGATCCAAACCGCAAATAACATATAATAAGAATTATTCCCAGTAAACGTTAAATTAACCAGTTCAATGAGCTAAATCATAAATAAACAAGACCAATCTTTTTACAAAAATTAAATCATGCCATAACAATAACATACCAACTACCTCATAACTCCAAGCAAGAAAAATATAAAATTATATTTTAATTCCTACTCATAGGACCTGCCACATAAATGTGGAATTTCCCTCAAGTAGGATTTCGGCCCTTGCTCAACTTCCCTCTACTACAGTTAAGTAATCTTAGGTGTTCAAACTAAGTAATGAGATGAATAATTAGGTAAGTCTATGATCAAGTGTCTCTAATCCTTTTCCCTACCTAAATAATTTCCTAAATCAAATCCATATTAATTATAAAGGGGTGGCATGACTCTAAAGATGAAATTTGGGTACCCTAACGATGAGAACCTAATCCATACATCAAGCCAATTCATCAAGAAACTTAAGAAGGTTCTTAGGAAGGGGCGGCAAGCACCCGAATTCATCAAGACCGTGCGGCCTTCCTTTTCCAAAACCGGACAACCCCAATATTACCTTAATTATCACAAATAAAAATCTATAATCCAAGCCAAAGCCTTGCTATTCATGTTATAAATCAAGGCAAGAAAATTCATTAAAGGGAGGGGTGGCGCATCATTCGAAGACGGTGGAAATCGAGTAGCAGGCGTGAAGATCATTAAGGATACTTATAAAACTTACACATCGATAAGGAAAATTCTTAATTTATCAAGAATCTAGAATCTATGACGTAAAAATCCTCGACGAAAATCTCAAAGGAGGGGGCGGCGGCATGAATTCATGAATAAGGGAAAGAGGGCTTTAAACCACTCACCGGCTTGAGGAAGCAAGGGGGAAGAAGGGTTGCAAGGATTCCTCGACGATCAACTCCTGCGGACTAACGAAATCCGGCCTCGAACTCGACTCCCTCTCCAACAGCTACCGCCTCCTTATTGCCTCGGGTGCTGTGCAGCGCCCCTTGCCGTACAGCCCATATATATAAGTTGGGGCAGATTTTCTTACCTCAATTTACAATTTCCCCTCCACTTATAACTCGACCAGAAAATTCGTTATAAATCCATTTTAAATCTGATTCGCGTTCCAATCGAACTGTTGAGTTCGTCTCGAGATCTACTCACACCATAACGTGTCAAATTACATAAATAATAAATATGAAATTTCTCTAAAAAATTTTCCTAAGTTAAAACTTACCAAATTTTGCCCCGAAACTCTGCTAACTCGCTTAATTTAAGTCATCGCTTCCTGCTATAAAATCAAATAAATATAATCAATTTTTTTGTTATAGGACATGATTAAAATTGATTTAGAAAAGATATATGATAGGATTTCTTGGAGGTCCATTATTAAGATGAAATTGTTAAATTTAAATCCCTCATAAATTCATTAGATGGATTGAGGCTTGTATTTCTAGTGTCACTTTTACTTGTTGTATCAATGGTATTATCTCTGATAAATTTAGGGGTACTTGTGGTATTCGCCAAGGGGATCCTTTATCTCCTTATTTGTACATTTTAATAAATCATCTCTTATCTATGATGCTTAACCATGTTGGTAATTGTGGTAATATCGATTCTTTGAAAATTAAGAATGCTTTGTCTGTTAAACATCTAATGTACAAATGCGGATGATATTCTGCTTTGTTTTAGAGATAATGACAAATCTATTAATACTATTGAGAAAATCTTTGATATTTTTGGAAACATTACTAATCAAAGGATCAACTTTCAGAAATCTGAGGTTTTTTCCCCTTATAATGTTGCTCCTCATGTTAAAAATAGAATTTGTAAGTTGTTAAACATGAAAGTTGGGGTTTTTCCTTTTAAATACCATGGTACTATTGTTAGCCATAGGGCTATTCTTGCTAGTAGTTATAATTTTTTGGTTGATAAAGTGAACAGTAAGTTGAGTAATTGGAAGAGGAATTGATTATCTCAAGTTGGTAGAATTGTACTCATCAAATCTGTTTTAAATTTTGTTCCCCTTCATTCCTTTTGTGAGAGTTGGACTCCTAAATGTGTGCGGGACAAAATTAACTCCATTATTAAAAAATTTCTTTGGAGTTCTAATAGGGATAAACATGGTCTTCACTTAATTTCATGGGATAAGGTTACGATGCCTAAGGATATTGGTGCTTTGGGTATTAGATCTCTAGATTATATGCAAACTGCTTTAATTGCTAAGAGAATCAATCAACTTCTTACCAATCAAAACTCTCTTTGGATTTCTATTGTTAAGGCTAAATATAACCTATGCCTATTTGGAATGGTATTTCTATCATGAAATGTAGTGGTGCTTGAAAATTATTTCGTCATGCTGTGAATAATCTTAAGTTTGGCTTTATTAAACATATATCTTCTGGTGCTAATACTTACCTGTTTACTGAGCCTTGGATATTTGATATGCATTTATCTTTGAAGCCCACTTTTATTAATACTTGTTTGACTAATGTCAATCTTCATGTTGACTATCTTATTGATAATGGTAATTCACTACTAGAAATGTGTTAATCAGCAACAGCCGCTCGAGCCGTTGCAATGACTAACGACGTACTTACGGTCGCTCAGGGACGTTGCAAATGCGATATATTTGCAACGACTTTCTTGAGGCCACTCTAGTAGTTGCTACCAATTGGATGACGTGAACATGGCACGCAAATGATCGATATAACTTATCAACAACGGTGTTCGTAAGGTCGCGTTTGCCGCTGCTAATGATATTATCACATTAACGGCTTACTTACGGGTCCTATAACTGTTGCTCTTTAGTCGATTGCGCATTCGCGGCGTGAAAATAAAATACTTATCAGTAACGGCCTTCTATAGGACCCGCTGTCATTGATGATGATATGTATTCATTTGCAATGGCTTTGTAATAGATGAGTGAGCTGTTGCTGATAAGTGTATTTAACTCGCCCACACATCGCGTTCGCCCCCTTTCCCTACTTCTTCTTCCTTCTTCTATCGACGCTGCTGCCGACTGCTGCCGATTTTTTACCAAGGCTGACGCCACCTGCCGACTTCCTTCCCTTCCAGGTACTCTGCACCCCCCCCTCCTCCTTTTCTAGGGCTGGCCGAAACCATAGGTTTAGGGTTTCGATCGGCCACCGGAGCTTTATCCAATGTCCAATGTCCAATGTCGGACACTAGACATCGGCGCCGGAGTCCACACTCCGACGCCATTATAGTAATTTAGGGTTAAACCCTAAATTTGTTTTCTTTTATTAAACCTAATAATTTAGGGTTAATTAGATTAGTTTGTATTTAAAGTTAATTAAATGTTTAGATTAATATTTAATGTTTTTTTAGGTTAAATGTTTAATGTAGAGAGTTTATAATGTTTAATGTTAATATTTGTTAATTAAATTTAGTTTAGATTAATTAGATTAATTTTATTCTTAATCTTTAGATTTAGATTAATTAGAATCATCCACTTTGGACTCCGCCGGAATCATCCACTTTGGACTCGAATCGGCATCCAAAAATTTAGAAAATAATAATCCATCCGATGAGTTGATACATTTCACATACACATCGACGAGTTGGATATGATTTAGCAAAACCTTAGATCCGTTCGGGGGTTGTATGTTTGTGTAAAAGAAGTAGATGATCTTTTATACGATGTACAACCCTTGGATTGTCCCTAATTGGATAATTTAGGAATATAGCTATTTGTATTGCGCTTAGTTTTTTCTTTGAACTGTCAACTCATTAATTCTTAAATTTTGGCTAATGTATCTCTCTTGTTCTACGATACGCGCCCAGATGATATGCGTATTCGGAGAACTATATGGAGATGTTGTGTTTCTTCTAGATGATAGCCGTGCTCGGTCCACTTGGGGCTCCGACCCCTCCGGCAGCCGATGAGCGGCCCTCCACCTCCAGGATTAATGATCGGAGTAGGAGGATATCGACACTGGAGGAGACGGTCGCACGATAGAGTCAGATGATGGCTGAGATGCATGCCATGCTGAGACAGATGACAGGTCAGTCCAGCGGTGTACACCCAAATCCATCATCATCGACTCAGTCCACGCCGGTGTACACTCAAGCACTCCAAACCCCACCATATGATCCCGACCTTCCTCCACCGTCGCAGTGAGCTTTTATTATTTTATGACTTGATTGACTTGGATATTGACTTGTTATTTGGATATCTTAGAGTTACTTTTTTTGTGACTTGATATATTGATTTGTATCATGTTGATACGAAAGTTTTGATTTGGTATATTTTTTATACGATTGTGGATAATTATAATTATAAGTATAATTATTTTGATGTATATCTAGGTGTATCTGTGATGTGTGTGTGAATGTATGTGTATCTGAATGGATGTGTTTATGGGTGTGTGAGTTATGTATCAAGTTATAAATGTATCAATGGAAATTTCTAATTTTGAAAATTTTCAGTTACAGGTTTGTTGGCCGAAGGTTTTTCCTTCGTGCTCTATTATCTTCATGATTATTTTGATGATAACAAACCAAATCTATCCAACCAAGTTCTTGAAGCATGAAGGTCGCAGGATTGATAAAAGAAAAGCCAGTTTCACGTCTTGCGACATTGGTCTCGATACGATGACTCGCAAGAGTTCGATGCGTGCACCAAAGACGGCTTGGATGAATTGAAAGAATATATGGAAAGCCTTTCAAGTTGGAGCACGTTGAAGGGCAGAACCCGAAAACAAAGCGTGTAATGAGAAGACCCAAAAAGAAAGTTTCCAACCCAAGTTCGGTCGACCGGTCGATCGACCAAATGATGCAAAAATTGGCAGTAGCCAATTAGGTCGATCAACCGAATATGGTAAAAAATTGGCAGTAGCCAATTCGGTCGACTGAAGTGTGCCCAAAAGCGGCAGAGTGCCACGATCGCTTGGGCGGTCGATCAGTTGATCGACCGATGATCGATCGGCAAGCAACCGGGCGTCGCCAACGGGAAAAGAAAAGCCCGTTGACGACACCTTGGTTTTGGGGGTTATAAATACCCCCTCAAAACCCTCTCCTCACATGTTGTTGAAGCCTCAAAAACTAAAAGAGTGATCCTAAGCATCTTCTAAGCCCTTTCTTGATCAAATCTTCCAAGTCTAGCTCTTGATCCCTCAATCTTAAGTGTTCATCTTTGGAGGGTCACTCAAGCTTGCTAGGCAACAAGAAGAGGTGATTCTACTGTGAGAACTCCTCTTTTCTCATCTTGTGTTTGAAGTATTTTTTGGTTTGATTATGATTGTATAAATTGATCGTATAATAGACCTTGTGTGCAGTCTAGCTAGTTTGTGGCAACCTTGGTGTTTAAGGTGTAAAGCCACTTGTGTAAAACTAGATTAGGAGTTGTTCTTAGGAATTGAGGTGGGAAAGCTCACTCGGTGTCAAAGTGGATACTTCCGGGTGTGGAAGTACCTTCTAAGGGAGTGTAGGATCTTTCTGGTGTAAAAGTCCTCAATTGTAAGTTACTCTTAATATAGTGCATTTGTGTGTGAAATCCTAAGCACGAGTCTTAGGTAGTAGAGTAGGAGGTTAGCCGAACCACTATAAATTTCTTTGTGTTAGCATTGTTATTTTTGTATTTTCTTTATTGCTTTATTTCATCACTTCTTTATCTAATCATCAAATTGTGAATTACATAAATCATAAGAAAATGATTAAACACGAAAAATCGAAATTAGGCAAAAGATTTAGTTAACACACTATTCAACACCCCCCCACCCCCTCTTGTGTGGGAATTTGTCCAACAAGGTTAACATCATCGACAACGGCCTTTTTACGGTCATTTGTATCAAAGCCGTTGCTGAAAGTGTATCATAATTCCTGGTCCGCAAACTCAATATCATTGCTGATGAACTACAACAACGGCTTAGCAACAACCTTTCAACAAAGGCTTTGCAATGGCTAGCAGGTCGTTGCTGATGCAACATCTGTAATAGTCGACGCTCCGTTGTGGAACCGTTGATAAAAGTAGCAGCAACAACAGCCCCTCATTGCTGAGCCGTGGATTATAATGTATCAATGGCCACACTAGATGGGGGTGAATAGTGTGTTAACTAATCTTATCGCCAAATTCCGGTTTTAATCATTTCTTGATTAGTTAGGCTAAGCATGATATTAATAGCAAGCGAAAGCAATAAATATGAAGCAATTAACATAAAATAATATATCAATGCTAACATAATTATTTATAGTAGTTCGGTCACAATGCCTACTCCACTACCTAAGCACCCCGCTCACGATTTCCAAACTAAGTTTACTAGATTATATCGTTTCCCTTACAAATAGGACTTTACAATCGGAAAGTCTCAGCTCTCAAACCGAAGGCACTTCCACACCCGGAAGTATCCCGCCTTCCCACCGAGAGCACTCTCCCACCTCAACTTAAGGGATAACTCAACTAATCCTAGTAAACTAAGTTTACAATGGTGGATTTAAGACTTAACACCAAGGCAACCACCAACTCAATCAAACCTAGCAACCTAGGTTTACACAAATGATATAATATGAAAATAAATAACAAAAAATAATAACAATTGGAGCAATAAATCAAACAACAAGTACTCAGCTCCAAAAGTAACTCTCTAGTCCTCTTGATGCATTGAGAAGATAAATCTATGAAGCTTGAAGGCTAAATCAGCAAATGGAGATCAAAACTAGGGCACTTTGCAAAGATGGCTCAAGAATTCTTGTAGAGATGCAAGGAGTGGCTCTTTGAGGCTTAGAAGCATCATAGAAGGCTTGGAAGAGAGTTTGGGGTGATAACCAAGACGACCAAGAGGATGATGGTGATGATAACCAAGATGACCAAGAGTATGATGACCAAGATCTGAATAATGAAACAACATATACAGCATAAATGGATTATCCAATACTCAAGAAATTGGTCAAGAAAATTGAGAGAAGAAAGTTGAATCAACGTTTACCACTGCAACCACCGCTGAATCATCAGTAACGAGGCTTCCAAAAGAACCATCTTCAATTTCATCCCCGCCCTCCTTTAAAATGGAAATTTCCAAAATTTCCTATTTTCCTTCTTCCGATTTACCTTCTCCTTTTGGGGGAGAGTACGGAATAGATTTCGGCATGTTCTGATGTCGGACCTTTGAGGTTGAAATTCCCGGAATTTCACCATCCTCTACTTCTGAATCTTCTCTACAAAGAGATGATTGGGGTTCCGACCGCGCCAATTGTTGTGGATGCCGAACGTCGTCGTCTTCGGCGTATTTATAACCCCCAAACGAAATGGCTCGTCAACGGGCTGATTTCTGCCCGTTGGCGATGCCCGATCGCTTGCCAGTCGATCGTCGGTCGACCGACCGAGCAACCGAAGGCAATCTGTCGACCGAAATGCCATCGGTCGACCAGTCAGTCGACCGAACCTGGGTAGGGCAGTTTGGTTAGGCTGGATTTTTTGCTTATTTTGCTCGTTTCTGGATTCTGTCTAGGGTTGTTCATGGGTCAAACCCGACCCGACCTGAACCAATTGGGTCGAATCGGGTCCGAGTTTCAATATTTAAAACCCGATGACCCGAGACCCGACCCGATTACCCAATTTTTTTAAAAATTATTATTAAAAGCTCATTTTTTACTTAAACGTGTAAACCGACTACCCGACCCGACATGACCTAACCCTACCTAAGTCGGGTTGGGTCGGGTCGGGTTTGAGAGGTGAAATATTTTCAACCCGACCCGACCCGACCCGATTACACTTGGTCGGGTCGGATCGATTTTTTCCCTAAACCCGACCCGACCCGTGAACACCCCTAGTTCCGTCTTCTCTATGTGTACTTATATAACATTTCTTAACTTTTTACTTATATAACATTTCTTAACTTTAAGTTAATAATAAAACATAAATGTTATATAAGGATTACCCTCCATTTGGATTCAATAAAAATATCTAAAAAATTAAAATCTTTAAGAATCAAAATCTAATTTTTGGGGTCTAGTACAAATTTTCGGAAAATAAAATTTTTCTAATCTCCCGGTCAAATATGGGTACACTAAAGGCTTTCAAAAAATTCTTTAAAATACCTCGTTATCTAGTTTTTACCCAAGGAACTATTACTGATATTTTTTGTGTCAAGAAAATATCTAGGTCATATAGCCCTCCAAGGAGCTCCCTAGGCGAGCTCCCTAGGCTTAGTGAATTTCAGGGTCATTTTCTAATTTGTCGGTTTTTCATATGTTTGGGGTTCGGGTTTGGTTTTTGGGTTCTTATGCATCATCATGAGGATTTACAACATAAACTAGATACCTTAGACCGAAACTTTAACTTTTCGAAGAATCCCGAGCGTCGACGAGCATTCTTGCCGATTTCTTTGATTTCTTCGATTTTTCCGATCGGGGGCGTCGTGCGCTAACTGATATGGAACCTAAAAATATTTCTCCATGAAATCATGAGTTCCATGTTTGCTATCATCAAAACCGAGATTAAGACCAAGGTAGTAAACCTTAGGCCAACACGGATGTGGCCCGTGCTGATAACATATCAGCAACGACGCAAGAGGCCGTTGTAGATCCATTGTTAAGTTATCAGGTATGCAATATTCTGCAATGACTGCATTGCAACGGGTGCGGTCGTTGCTGGCTGTTGCTGATGGTCTCAGCAACGGCATAGCAACAGATCCAGCCATTGGTGATGCTCGATATTCCAGTAGTGATTGGAATGTTGATGTTCTGAATGACATGTTTAGTCCCCTGCTTGTGGAAAAGATATCTAGGATTAACCTTCCTTATCACCCCAATGAGGATAACTAGGTCTAGTGGCCAGATAAGAATGGTCTAATTTGTACTAAATCGGCTTATAACTATTTGGGTCGATTTAATTATACTGAACCTTATAATCTACCAAAGTGGTCTTTAGTTTGGAAAGCTAGGGTCGGACCTCGTATCAAAAATTTTATTTGGAAACTATTCCATTATAAATTACCTACTACTGATAGATTAATTACATGGTTTTGGTATAATTAGTTCCCCACGTTGTGTCGTGTGTGGCAACCTTCTGAAAATATTCAACATATTTTTATGGAATGTAAGGTAGCTAGGATCCTTTGGGAAGTAATGGACGGTCTGTTAAAAGGTGTGAGTAATATTGCTCGAGATTTTTATGTTAACAGATGTGCCTCTTTAGATTCTTTTGAAAATCTTTCCCCTATTTTGGTGGCTCTCTGTTTTAATACTCTGTATTCTATTTGGTTGGCTCAGAATAAAGTTATTTTTTAACATTTTAGACCTTTATTTGTGCTCTTTGCTAAAGTCATTGCTTTGACAATGGACTATGGAGATTGTCCTTTATCCGAGGGAAAGAAGAAAGTAACTAATTCTGGATATACTTGGAAGCCTCCTAATGAGAATTTTTATAAATGAAATATGGATGCCTCTATCTAGTAATGGCATGAATTAATAGCTCTTATGCTGCTCTTTGTAGAAATTCAAATGGTGATATCATCTATGCTTTAATTAGCTAGATTTAATCCGAATACTTCTGCTTCTTTAAATGAAGCTATTACTGTTGGATTAGCTATTAATCAAGCTCATATGCTAAATTTTAAGAAAGTGATCATAGAATCTGATGCAAAAGCTATTGTTGATATGTGTAATAATAAAACTAATATTGCTTGAAATGTTATCAATACTATTAATGACATTAAATTTTGACTAAGTTTTCTATCAGCTGCATTGGTAGAGAGGCAAACAAAGCAGTAGATTAGCTAGCAAATTATATTAGAAAAATGATGAGAAATTATAATTGGGATCATGATCTTGTAAATTTAGTCAAAATTAATGTTAGTTTGTTCCTTGCTTCAGGAACTTAGTTTGTAATTTTTATTCTTTGAATAATTTTTTTTTAAAAATAAAATATTTTTATTAATAAATGTATATAAAATATTTAAAACGTGTGACACCCTCCTTTTAACGTGGCAAAGTGCTTGTGACCAACGTACCATCTAATCAAATTTAGAGATATCATACACAAAATAGAAATTAGTAAATGACCATTTATAGATTTAGTGGACAAATATAATTAGCGATTAATTCTATAAGGAGGCTTATATTTTATTTTTTGCACACATATATATTTTACTGCAACAAAAAAGTATACAATTCCATTGACGAATATCAAAACAATTCTAGAACATTTTGGAAAAGAAATAAATCAAGCTTGAATTATACGTCTTAATCTCTCAAATTCTAGAAAAGAAATAAATCAAGCTTGAACATTTTGGAAAACAATTCTAGAACATTTTGGAAAGCAATCATTTAGGCAAAATCCATCTTAATCTCTCAAATTAAATAAAGTCTTTCTGATAGCTGACTGATTAACTTAGCCGTCGGTGGAATCTTAGCCGTTCCTTTTGCATAATCACGAATCTGTGTGCGCAAAACTTCCAAAAATACACCCGCAGGAAATCGACACTTCAATCATATACCCGGATCCACCCACCGCCCACCACGTCACTACTCTAGCCGCAAGCACGTGGGACCTGTGCCGTCGTCCCCCTTCCCAACGCCTTTAAATACCTACCCACGCCTCTACCTTTCCTCCCTTTTCTCTCTCCCTCTCCTCTCTTCCACTACCAGACGCTCCGGTTGCCGAGATAATAGCTAGCGATGGCGCCGGTCGTCGCCTGTCAAGCCCTCGCTCCCGACGGATTCCATCCGTCGGTCTCCGGCACGGCGGCGCCGGACAACCGAGAAACTGTATCCAGAGAAGAGAGGCGGCGGCTCCGCCGCATGATCTCCAACCGCGAGTCCGCCCGCCGCTCCCGGGCGCGGAAGCAGCGCCACCTGGAGGAGCTCCGCTCGCAGGCCGGACGGCTGCGGCTGGAGAATCGGGATCTCGTGGTCCGGCTCGGCGGCCTCATCCAGCGGTGCGTTCTTGTCCGGCAGGACAACGACTGCCTCCGAGCGGAGGCATCGGCCCTGAGCCGGCGACTGGCCGAGCTCCGCAGTGCGGCGGCATTGCGGCACCTGCAGCACCGCCTCATGGCGGCGCCCCCTCATGTCCACGCGCAGTACGAGCTGGCCTGGGCGTCGTCGTTGATGGCGTGATGAAGTGAACAACGCTTACGAAGAAAGAATGTACTGCATTTGCATGGATCGCCGTCATTAACGTCCGGCTTTAATCTTTGCTCTCAAGTGGACTGGAATGGCCGCGGTCTAATTCCAAGTTCCAATAATTATTACAAGTATAATTAAGTCTCTCGTCCGTGTGTCTTCGAAATCGAATCGTATCGCCATTAATCAAGACATTAACTGGAGATATAATTCCACAAATTAAGACTGATGTGATTAATTACATTCCTAGACGAAGTTAATCTTGATTATGATTTAAAGAGAAATCAGTGAAGGGTCATGCTCATCAAACATGCAGACGTGGGCCCTGCGCGATTTTGTTTTTTTTTACCAAAAAAAACTATGAATAATTAAAGTAAAAAATTACACAAAAAGTTCATCTATAGGGACGGCAGAAATAGGCACGGCACGAGCACGACACGAGCACGGCATGATAATTGCGGGCCGAGTCAAAAAAAATCGGCCCGATAAATTTATTGGGCCGACCCGGCCCGGCACGATAACATTGCGGGCCGACGCGGGCCGGCTCTTATCGGGCCGGCCCGGCCCATTTGTCCCGCTAAATATTAAAAAAAATATTTAAAGTCTAGTTTAGTGCTTGTTTAGTGCTTTAAAATTGAACGTGAAGTTAATCTATAGACATTTTGATGTGAAATATCATATTTAATATTTATTTAGTCTCTCAAATATTTTAAATTATTTTTTTAGCATTTTTTTTGTTGATAAACGGGCTCGCGGGCCGTGCCGGGCGGCCCGCAAAATATTGCGGGTTGGGCCGGGCCGGGAATTTCCAGCCAACTGAGTTAGCGGGCTGGGCCGGGCCGGGCCGGCACGCCACCTTATCGTGTCGGCCCGGCCCTGCCCACTAACTGCGGGCCGGCCCGTTTTGCCACCCCTATTCATCTAACTCTGGAGGCCTAACAGAAGTCCAAACATTTGACTCCTGTAATCGTCTGGCCCTAATTGCAGCCCAATGGGATACTTTATTACATTCACGAAAACAAAAACAAAAATTACAATGATCAAAATTGTGACTAAAACTCTTGATATGGTGAATGATAGGTTTTAGCCTCAGAGGAATAGGACAAATATCTTGAATTGAATTGATTATTGTCTTCGAATCACTTTCAAAAATAACATGCTTCAAGCATTGCATGAAGAATTGCATAGGCTTCAGAAAGAGAAGCAGAACCAACACGATTCACACAAATACTTGCAGCATAAATGCAAGTTCCTTGAGCATCCCGAGCAATAATTCCTAAGCCAGCCTGAGAATCCATCCAAGCACTATCACAATTAAATTTGATAAAAGGATAATTTGGAGGAATCCAAGTAAGAGCCCGGCCAGTTTCTGAGTTGGATATATAATTTTCCTCAAGCACCTTAGGGCTAGTTATCTGCGCAGTGTAAGCGAGAATTTTGAGTGCGAGACCGAGAGAGGAAAGCTGCCTTACAATGTGAACTTGCTCATTCCTAGCGTGCTAGGTGAACCAAAGAGTCACAGCAATAAGGAGCCTAAGAGGGACAGTCCCAGTCTGATCATTGGATAGCAAAAGTCATCCACCATTAATCCAAGAACATCTATCAAGAAGATTCAAACCAGTTTTGGAATAAATAATTGTCTAAACTAAAGCAATATGATTGCAAATGAAGAAGAGATGATTAATGGTTTCTGACTCAGAATGATCCTGACAGATAAGGGCAATTATAAGAAGTAAGTAAGCCAATGCGGTGAAGGTAGGCTCTTGTGGGAAGTCTATTATGAAGGAATTTCCAAAGAAATGTTAGGATCTTAGGAGGAAGCTTGAGTTTCTAAAGAATAGACCAGGACACAGACGAGTTGTGATCACTAAGGCTATGACTTCTTAGAAAGTAGTAAGCAGAGCTTGTGGTAATAGACCCATCATCCTCAGCAGCCCAAGCCCAGGTGTCATCATCAGGACAAGGGGGCAGACCAAGCATCTTAATGGATTCCGACATAATTGGATGAAATAGCAGCATTCCACAATTATCATTCCAAGCATTAGAAGACGTTAGATCACCTACATTAAGTACTAAGATCCAAATCAGCATTCACAAAAGTAGGTTTAAGAGTAATGAGAGCATCAAAGATCCAAAAAGCATTCATTACAGAAGTATTGCAACTAGAATTAATAATTTTAGTAAAACCAAATCTAAGATATTTAAAGGCAGATGCAAACAATTTCCAAGCCATAGAACATGATTTGGGAACATGAACACAAGTTTGACTGAGAGGATGATATTTAGCCTTCACTAAAGTAACCCACAGAGAATTATTTCCTTCTAAATAAGAGTAAATGCGTTTAAGCAGCAAGGACTTGACCTTGAGGTGAAGATCATGCATACCAAGACCTTCAAGAGGCTTAGGCAATGTAATAGTGTCCCATTTAATTAGATGGAGACCCTTACCACCATCTTTAGAATTCCAAATAAAGTCCCTTATCATGGAGGAGATTTTCTCAATAAACTTGCTAGAAATCCAAGAAACAGATAAAGTGTGAAGGGGATGGAATTTAAAACATAATTAACTAACACAATCCTGCCAGCTTGAGAAATAAAGTTGTTTTGCCAAGAACCAATTTTGTTCTGAATATTTTCTAACACATAATTGTAAGACTGAGAAGTTGCCCTTCTAGGTGAAATTAGTGCACCCAAGTATTTGAAGGGAAAACTACCACTTTTCATATTAAAAGCAGATCAAACAACATGCTTAGTAGAAGTATCAGTGTGATGAGGAAAGAATATTTCAAACTTACTATAATTAACAGCTTGACTAGTAAGAATTTCATACTGAGAGAGAATATTCTTAACAGTATGAATACTTTTATCGTTAGCTCTAAAAATAAGAAGAACATCATCTGCGTACATAATGTGGGACAGCTGAAAAGAGTTCCTCATTTTAAAAGGGATAATTTTCTTATCAAAAATAGTTTTATTAAACAAATTGGTAAGAGTTTGAGCAACAAGAATATAGAGGTAGGGAGACAATGGATCCCCCTGCCTCATACCTTTGCAAGCAGAAAAGAAAGCAGAAGAACTACCATTCACATGACAAGCAAAAATAGGAGAGCTAATGCATGGTTTAATCCAGTTGATAAACAAATGGGGAAAGTTAGTAATTCTAAGAACATGAATAATAGCATCCCAAGGCAATTTATCAAAAGCCTTTTCCAAATCAAGTTTAAACATAATATAAGGAGATCTACCTTTAGAATTATGAATAGAATGAGCAATTTCTTTTACTAGAAGGATATTATCCTGAATGTTTCTACCTTTTAGGAAAGTAATTTGCTCAGGGGAAATAAGATAAGGCAAAGTTTGCTTCTTTCTATTAGCAAATGTCTTAGCTAAAATTCTATAAGTAAGATTGCATAAAGAGATTGGTCTGAAATCTTTCACAGTTTTAGGACACTTAGTCTTTGGAATAAATGTGATTAGGGTTTGCTTCCAATCAAACGGAATAAAGCTACAATGAAAAAAATTAGTCACACAAGCAATGTATGAAGAAGAGATAGAAGACCAATAAGATTAAAAAAATTATGCAGTAAAGTCATCTGGGCCTGGGCTTTTGCCATTAAGAAGAAATTTAATAACATTCCAAATTTCAGAAGCAGTAAAATGAGCAATTAAAGTATCACATAAAGCAGTAGGTAATATGTTAAAGACATGCCAACTAGCAGACTGAACAAGTGAATCAGAAGAAGACCAAAGGTTATAGTAATGTCTAGAAAAAACATTAAGGAAGACCAAAGGTTATAGTAATGTCTAGAAAAAATATTAAGGATGAACTCATCATCAGAAACCACCTAATCCAAATGATTAATGATAGAGATAATCCTATTTGTTCTTCTCTTAAAAGTAACTATGTGATGAAAATAAGCAGAATTCCTATCTCCATCAGCCAACTATTTGACTTTAGCCTTAGCCCACCACTTGAGGGAGATTTGTCTTTGAACAACTATGGTCTTATTATAGGAAGACCTAAGAGATTGCTCCTGTTCTAGAGTAAGGTTCTGCCGAGACTCAAACTTTTCTAAATTGGAAATTTGAGCTTGAGTGGAAACAAGATTTTCTTCAAGCTTACCCAGAGATTTCCTATTCCATTCAGAGAGAGCAAACCTAGTTTGCCTAAGGTTCAAAGAGAATATGATGAAAGCATCAACGTTTATATTAGAAAAAGACCTAGTCCAAGTCTCATACACAATTTGATGAGAAGCACTGTATTTAGGCCAGAAATTTTGAAATTTAAAATCCCTAGACCTAGACCTATAAATCTCAGGATGAAGGTCAAGGAGGAGAGGGCAATGATCAGAACCAGTCCTAGGAAGGTGAGTAATAGTGGCCTTATCATAAAAGTGAAACCACGCAGGATTAGCAAAAGTCCTATCAAGCCTAATAAGGATTTTTCTAGTATTCTTCCTATTATTAGTCCAGCTGAAATTAGAGCCAATAAATTTTAAATCAACCAAACCAAAATTAGCAACAAAATTGCAAAAATAAAAAACAGATTTGTTAATAGTAAAGGGCAACCTGCCGAACTTATCAACAACATCTAGAATTGCATTAAAATCACCCATGACGAGCCAAGAATAATAGGTAAAATCAAAATTTAACACGTAATTCCACAATTCAGCCCTAGTAACTGGATTAGTATTAGCATATAACGAAGAAAGCAAAAAAGGTTCAAACTTATCAATATGAAGAATGGTATGAATGACATGAAAATTAATAGACAAAACCTGACATTGAACTGAGGAGGAATTCCAAGCTAGAATAACCCCACCAGAAGCACCCCGAGAAGGAGCAAAGGCCCCAACCCAGTTGCGACCAATAGACTTAATAAATAATTGCGCATCAGAATTATCCAGGTGAGATTCCAGAATAGCAACAACATGCAAATGATAATTTTTAATCAAACTACTCAATCACTCCTTGACAGAGTGCTTGAACGCCCCTCTAACATTCCAAGCAATTAATTTTATAAAAAACTAATTAAAAGTTGGAGAGTTACTCCCCTAAGCACGGGTAGAAAGATCCATTTCATCTGAAGCGGTTAGCACCGCATCAGAGGCAGATCGATGATGTTTGCTGGCCACAGAATCTTCCAAGATCACCAGAGGGCCCGGATGAGAACTCGGAACTGAGCACTGACCTTTCCTCTGCCGCAGAGGTTTAGGAGGGGGAGGTGGAATGGGAGCCATCGAAAAGACTAAGGTAAGTTCATTCGCCATTTGCTCGAAAGATCTTGACGGAGGGGTTGTACCAGATGCTGCATTCTTAAGACCCCCATCTAGATCAGCTCGAGAGGAAAAGAAAGGGCCCATGGCCGGTAAAGAAAGAGCCGAAGAAGACGGAGGATCGTCACCCAGTTGCGGCAAAGTGGGAAGAGCGGCGGCGGATTGCAGTTGGGGATAAAAAATAGGATTATCCAGAACACTTCCCTTATATAAAGTAGCCTTATCGGAGTCGGGTTGCGGGCTGCTGCACATGGGATCAAAACGCCCAGACTCTAACCCTAACCCTAAATGTGACTCAGAAAGCATGTCCGACCTACCTGAACGAGCTCGATTAAAAGATCGGCTGGGCGAGCCAAAGTCGAAACGGGACAAACCCGATCCAAACACCGGGTGGGTCAAGGCATCCTCGCCCTGATCGCGAGGGTCAGGTCGCGCCTCCTCATCCAAAGAAGTTGTAGCCGGATTCATACCAACATTCTGCCGATGACAAGGATGGCGGCGGCGGACCTGAACCTAAGGACCACAAGCTGGTTCCATCGTCCCCACAGGTGCCGGAGAAGGGGCTACCAAGCTAGGATTATTCGGAGCCTCATTCAAGTTCCGACAAGATTCTGCAGGCAAAGGAGTGGAATTAGAAATTTTATAATTAGCAATAGAATGCCGAACCAAACCACAACCAAAACAAATTGAAGGAATATTTACGTAAGAAACAGGTTGAAACACCTCAAATCGTTCCTCACCAACCCAAATTCCATCTCTCAATGGAGAGGCGAGATCAATTTCAATGCATACCCTGATATACTTATCTCTATCGAAGAAGAAAGATCTGTGGTCGATACGAAGCACCCGACCAAGACTGGCCGCAATTGGACCAATAGATTGTTCATTCCACAATTCAAGAGGTAAACTGTGAATCCTTACCCAAACAGCAGCCGTGGTAATTGTCTTTGTCCATGGTCTAAACATCGGACGCGAAGGTATCAGCCGAAGAAGATTACCACAGAAAGACCATGGCCCTGCCGTTATGGCGCGCATCCGTGGCTTGTTGAGGAGAATCAAATCGAAAAATGAAAAAACCCTCGTCAAGATCCAAAACAGATTTCAAGCCAAGAGAATACCACAAATTTTTTGCCCAAGATTGAACAAGAAGAACCGACGGAGTACGACCCAAGAACTTACCAATGAGGCTTGAGTGCCATGGTTCACACCATTGCTCAAGCTAAGATTTCTTGAAAGAAACCTTACCTGTAGGCTTGGAATGAATTGCCTGAAAGAGGGAAGGGGCTTCCGCAGCAGCACCATTCATACCTTTCAATATTTGGGACCAAGAAAAATTGGTCGGGCTTAGGTTAGATATGCGAGCAGCCGGAGCCGAAGGAGACGCAACATCTTTAGAACTGGGGGAACCATCATCGGACTGGGGAACAACAAGATCAGGTGGAGCGGGGGGAGGGCGATCTCTCGAGCGAGGGGACTATTGCGTCGCCCTAGGCGACCGAGAGGAGGAGCTCATTCTCTATATTTGATGATGTGACGAAAATGAAAAATCTCGCGCGAACTATTTGACTTGGCTGGAAAAGCAAACGACGGTATATAATAATATCATGTTGTCCATGATGTATTAATAAAGGGATGGTTTCACTTGAGGTCAAAGTCTCTCGCAAATTTATCAATTCAATACTTGAATTTTTCAAAAAAATAATCAATAATTTTATCTTTGAAAATTTTTATTTTATTTCTATTTTTGCATGAGGATTGGAGTAGTCTGGTCTGGCTTGGTGTCTCTCTCCTAGTCAAGTGCAACTCCGACGGAGAACTTGCAAAAGATACTTTGACGCTCAAGTTAGTCGGACTCTAAGATGGAGGCAACAAAATATGGAACTTAGCCTACCTGAGGCGTGTCATGTATGTATTTATTGCAAGTGGAGGTGATGATGTCGCCTAGTAATCTCGCAGAGATATTGCTCAGAATAGATCGAGACTGATCTCAGAGATAATAGGCTTGTAATGGTGTATCCCTCATGATAAGGAAGGACGTGGATGTCCTTGTTTGGTCGGGTGGAGCCCCTAGATGGGTTGCCTGGTCTGGTTGAGTCAGGTTTAGGAGCATGGCCGGGTGGAGCCCCCGGGCAGAGCCGTCTGTTTTGTCTCAAATTGGGTTGTAGGGCATTGATGGCTCCAATCTGACCGGACCCAATAGATCCAGTCTAGTCCACAGCCCTCGAGCTTGATCGGAGTCTAGAGGACTACGTGTCGAGCTCTTAGTGATGTTGGCCTTCGAACTCGACTGGTCACATGCAGGGTGCATGACTTCTTATACGACTCTGTGCTATCCGGGCCAGCTGTGTTATTTGTGTGAAAGGGAAAGGTGCTCTTCCAGATGTTTGCCATCTGTACGGCCGATATAGTTTGTCAGGGAAGTAATTATATGGAAAAATCTAATATGTGATTTTTGAGGCGCCTGAGCGCTAGCTGTGATGGGACATGATTCTGCCTATGAAAGAATTGCCCATCGGAGAGGTAGTTTTTGTTTTGGATCTATAAATAGCCCCCTGCGTGATGCGTGTATTGTCAATCATGGAGTGAGAGGTTTCGAAGATCACCATCCCTCTGGGGGTTACTTTTATTTTGTTGGCGATTGGTTTGCCGCTCGCCGTGGATCTGTACCACCGGGCTTAAAGATGAAGGCAGGAGACGAGATTCCAATCGTGTGTCTATACCATCAAGCTTACGGCGAAGCCGTCTCCATGGTTTAGACGTCGAGGGAGGCCTCGTGTCTTTCGACTAGTAGGGACCTTATCATGGTCCTAGTTTTTCCAAGTTGAGGCTTTCACTCCTCTCCTCCTTGCCCTTCAACTCCCGGGTTGTGGGAGATTTTTCGACCAAGTCTTCATATGGCGTTATATCCTAGTAGCAGAACCTTGATCCAGGGTTCTTGTCCGCACAGCTTGGTTGGTGACGATGTTCCTGGATGCTTTCTAAGTAGTTGTTTTGCTGGTAGGCCATTTGTATTTTGTTGATGGGCTGCCCTTTAGGGTTTGTAAGTGTAAATATCCCTTTCGGGGACTTTATGAATAAAGAGGATATCTTCTATGTTTATCCTTGTTGCGTTCTTGCCGAGTTTGATTGGCTCCTTGATTTGTTGAGGCTTTGTCAACTTCATTTCTTGGCTAGCAAAATAATATTCAAATTTGGAGTTACCTATTTGGTAATTGTGAGTAAGGCATTGAGCCGAAAGTAACAGCTCTGGAGGTCGAGGACCGCACTCGGGGGTTCAAGCCAAGCTTGCCGAGGAGCGCAAGGAGAAACCACAAGGGGTTGAGTAAGGGCTTTGAGGCCGAAAGTAGTGGCTCTGGGGGCCGAGAGCCACACTCGGGGGTTCAAGCCGAACTCACTGAGGAGCATAAGGTGAAACCGCGCACAAGGGGTTGAGTAAGGACTCTGAGGCCGGAAGTAGCAGCTCCGGGGGCCAAGCACCAAACTCGGTAAAAAACCGATCTCGCGAGAAGTGCGCTTGGTGTTGTGTTGCTCATTTAGAGAGTGATGGGCTGAGCCGTAGGCCACATTTAGGGCCGAGGACCAGACTCGGTGAAAACCGAACTCGCGAGAAGCATGCTTGGGGTTGTTGGGGTCATGGTAGCCCATAATAGGCACTGAGGCCGGTGAGCCAGACTTGTAAAAACCTAGTTCTGATCGCTGAGTGGGGCACTGAGGCTAATGAGCTTAGGCTGGTGAAAACTAAGTCCCAATTGCTTACAGAGGCTTTGTAGCATCGAGAATAGTGGAGATTGGCCGAGGAGGAATGGTGCGTCACATGGGTCAAGGGCCACTTGTGAAACTGTGTAAGTTCCTCCAACAAAGTATGCAATGGCTGCAAGTGATATTAGACACAAAGGAAATGTGCCTAATAGAAAGAGTGATTTTATTATGAAATATCATAATGATACATATATCGTGTCCCATCGAGAGTTAAGTTTGGCTTACACATGGTGGAGCCTCGTAAAAATATTTCATGGGGAAAACCCAGTGGCAGGGAAAAGAATACTCTAGTCTTATTGTAATTTAAGGGTGAAAGTTTAGCTATAGTAGGCCCGTAGATAGGCCGCGCTCCACGATCGTGAGAGTTCTCATCCAGAGAGTTCGGCAATTTTATAGGTGCCCTTTCCGAGAACCTCTGTGATCCGGTAGGGACCTTCCCAGTTCGGAGCGAGCTTACCTTTTCCGGTTGGTTTTCTTTGTTGTTCAATCTTCCGAAGAACGAGGTCTCATTCTACAAAATTTTAGGGCATGATACGTTTGTCGTATTTTTTAGCAATCTTGAGTTTCATTGCTTCTTCTTTGATTTTGGTGAGCTCTCGTTCTTCTTCAATAAGGTCAAGCTCAGCGAGTCGAGCCTCTGCGTTGCCCTGTTCCTCGAAGGTAACTCTGCAGAGGCTGGGCTCTGCGATCTCGACAGAGATTATGGCCTCTGCTCCATAGACGAGCCGGTAAGGGGTCTCCGAGGTGGAGGATTAGGTAGTTGTGTTGTAACTCCAGAGTACTTCAGGTAGCTCTTTGGCCCAGTATCCCTTAACTTGATCGAGCTTCTTCTTTAGTCATGTTAGGATGACTTTATTGGTTGCTTCAACTAGGTCGTTTATCTATGGATGTTCGACAAACAAAAAGAGTTATCGGATGTTGAGGTTTGAGCAGAATTCTCGAAACCGACGATCCATGAACTGTGTCCCATTGTCGTTGACAAGTTCACGTGGTACTCCATACCTGCAAATAATGTTTTTCCAAACAAACTTCTGAACTTTGTCAATCAGAATTGAAGATAGGGGTTCAACCTCTATCCATTTGGTAAAGTAGTTGATTGCTACGATCAAGAATTTGATTTGCCCTGGTGCTGGGGAATGGGCCGAGGAGGTTGATGCCCGTGGAACAACCAACTTGTGTCCGAGCTGTGTAGCGGTTTAGGGTGCAGTTGTGAGACTTCATAGGATCTTTGATATTTGTCACATTTTTTGACGTAGAGGTTGTAGTCTACTTTCGTGCTTGGCTAGAAGTAGCCGACCCAGAGGATTTTGGCCGCTAGGAATATTCCTCCGATGTGGTTGCCACAGATGTCGTGGACTTCCGCCATTATGGTGGCTACTCGGGGTTGGGCAACACACTTGAGGGGTGGTTGGGAGTATCCTCATTTGTAGAGTTGATTATCAAGGAGTGTATAATAGCTTGTTATTATTTTAAAATTACATGGATTAGAAGTGATTGTTCCGGGATCTCACCTTGTTTGAGGTAATTGATGTAAGAAGTTCTCCGGTATGTGCTTTGTTCGACTGTTTGGATGTTAGCCGAGGTGTTGGCTGGTTGGATGTTCGGATGTCCGAGGACTTACTAAATGACCGACCTGTTGTGTTTGAGGCTTTTTGGTACTAGTGAGTTTGGATAGCAGGTCGGTTCAGATATTTTCTTCCCGAGGTATGTGCTGAATCACACAACTATCAATTTAGTGATTAAAGAAAATACTAGTGAGAGATACCTTTCAAGGGAACAGTCCCTTGCTTAGCATGTGTCATTGACTTGTCCTATGACAAGTTGTGAGTCGCTTTTCACGACTATGCTCCAAGCCTTCGCTTCTTGGGCGAGTTTTAGCCCGACGGTTAGAGCTTCATATTCTGCCTGGTTGTTGCTGGCTTTGAACTGGAATTGAAGGGATTATTTTAGGGCGATTCCCTGGTCGTTTTTCAAAATGATATCTGCCCTGCTTCCCTTTTTGTTGGAGGCGCCATCTACAAATAGCGTCCAAGTTTTGACATGTTTAGAAGTATCTTCTTGGTCGGTGAATTCGGGGACAAAGTCGGCTAGAGCCTGGGCTTTGATGGGACCCCTTGGTTGGTATTCGATGCTGAATTATGAGAGATCTAGTAACCGGGATATCATTTGTCATGCGAGTTCGAGTTTAGCCAGTACCTGTCTAATCGACTGCTCGGTACGTACCTGGAGGCTTTAGAAATATGGCCTCAATCTTCGGGCCGAGATGAACAGGGCGAAGGCGACCTTTTCTAGCCTATGGTATCTGATTTCTAGTCCTTTGAGGACCTTGCTAACAAAGTAGATGGGTTTTTGATCTTTTTCCTGTTCTCATATCAGGACCAAGCTAAGGGCGCTTTCTGTGACTGTGAGGTTGAGACAAAGGGTTTCTCCCTGTTGCGGTTTGTCCAAAATCGGTGGGCTGGTAAGCTTCGAAAGCCTATTCACATTTTTCTCCCCAATGGAAATTCTATTTCTTCCTTAAGATGTCACACCCCAACTGAGGGTAGTGTGACCAGCCAGGACCTACCTCCTGCCCTGTAGCCTACCGTCTACACTGACACCAATAAAGTCAAGACACATCGAGTTAAAGAAATCTCATCATACTTTATAAAAAGTTTGCAAAGTCACAATCCATATGTTTTCCAAAACGAGTAGAAACATCAACATCAAAGAAACCGAATGTTCAAGAAACAATATTCTACAATACTTTTTCAATTACAACTGTCAGTGCAGAAATAAAACCAAACACTACTAAGCACTAGTCTAAGACTCATGGACGCCGCTACGAGATATGACACCGCTTCCCGCCCAACAACTGCACCATGTCGACATACCAAGTCACTACCCATGCTCTGCAAAAATAAGAATAAACTATGAGTCCACTTGGGACTCAGTGAGTGGCTCAAATGGACCTCCACATAAGCCTCAATCATGCATATATCATATAAGGTATCAAAGAAAATGTACAAGGAGGTAAAGTTTATTTCTAATGCGATTACCGACCCCAACGGGTTCATTTGTACCAACTGAATATGATAACTTGCCATCTCGGCTTATCAAGCCTTTGGCATCCGGCCCTTAGGCCTACTCATAGAATAATATCCCGGCTACAGCCGTCCCTACCATATCCGGTAGTGTCATACTGGCCATTGGCCACATCATCTCAAGAAGTAAGCAAACAATCTCGAGCCATCGACTAGGATGTTCCACTAGTCTTCGGACACCGTCTGGGGTAAGAATAGCTAGTCCCACCCAACTGGGGTTTGGCACCTAGCGGGCTCGCTGGCGCACCTCTAGACCCAATACTGGCCGAGATGAGCATTGGTCATTTCCGACCTCCTCGCTCCTCGGCGGACCATCTCAAACACATCACACAATCAATATCCTAGAGTTTCCATATATGTACACTTCGGGCGTTTGCCCATATCTGGCCTAAGTCCAGCTACCGGGTCAATAATTTATGCCGCTCTTTCAATATATGAACACCCACGAGTTCTAAATTTTCAAAAGTATATAAGGAGTCATAGAAGTGTTATCGTCTCCTAACTAAGTTTCCATATATGTGTTATGAACGTTTAGTGACGCCTTACATGTTACCCATCCTTCTACACTGCATTGGGTGAGAATTTCCATGTGTCGACCTTGGAATACCACCCAAGAACATTTAGGGCAGCATGTATAATCCAAAAGAAAATATTCAAATATTGTAGCCTTCATCATATATGACCACAATGTATATACATAACAATTTTTATACTACCTTAGGAATATTAGCATAATAAGGAGCAACTATCTAGCATGACAAGATAGTAATGAATTTAAATAACATGTATGAAATTCAAAACATGGTAACAACGTCGACATCCAAAGTTTAAAGATCTAATGCTAAGAATGGTATTAAAACTAGCATTTCTACAATTCAAAATCAATCAAGCTACTTGTTAAGTTTGGTGTTCTTCCTAAGTATTGTCATATCTCTATGTATGATCCTTATAATCATGCAATTTCCATCCAAAGCTAATCACTCCTCCTCTCCCTAACCTTGGCCGAACCATGAGCAAGGAAGACCTTGCTCGGCCATGGCCCTTGTGGTAGGAAAAGAGGGAGGAGACTCTAGCTATACCTTTACCTCTTCAATTCCGCATACAACTTAAATACTAATGAACTAATTTACCTTTCCCTCTTCCTTGGCTGAAAACCCTCTACATGAGTTGTAGGGTTCGTTCGGCCACTTCAAGGGATTTCTAGGGAGAGCATACTTCATAATACGCGAGATGTACAAAGGGAACTACATCAAATAGTGATATAAGGTCATCTAAGGGCCTTCTTGCCGTCAAGGGAATCAGGGAAAATTTTGGCATGACCTTTTCCCTTTTCCCATGACTCGGCAGCCCCAACATCTTGCAAAACGATGAAGAAAACAGTGAGTTCCGACAAGAAACCTCATAAAATAGTGAACACACGTCGTTGGAAATCAAGATTCGTTGGAAGGATCGCTAGAACTCAACCTATTTCATCTAGGGTTCGGCTACCCACCTCCCCCAAGCTTCAAAACATAACCACTCACCTAGATTGCGGAGAAACAAGGATCGGGTGACGATGACTTGAAATTTTTCCGACGACGATGCGAATCCCGGATTGATCCAAGCCCCAAGCCTCCTCCTTGCTCCTTCTCCTCTTCTCCCTAGGTGGCCTTGTGCGACTCAAAGGGTGAGTCGCACGGCTGCAATTAGAGGGTTTTATTCCCTCATCCATCTTTCCAAAGATGGCCTCAAGACTCACTTAACTCATACCCGGAACTGGACTAAACCCGAACTCAACTTGGGTTCCGACTCAACCCATAACATGACTCGAGTTAACTTAATTTAAGGTATGATTTCATAAAAGAAAAGCTAATCATCCATATAGGTTTCATGAATCATTAGCCGAGTCATACCTTTTCACTCGAGACGATCCTGAGGCTCGACTCGACTGCCCCCGGGTCCGGCGCGCTGCACCAAAATAGATTTTTATATTAGGAAACTTTTCCGGGTCTTACATAAGATTTTTAAGAAGGGGGCGGCGCAGTCGGCCAAGTTGGAGAGGAATCTGGACAATGCGGCCATCCTCCCAGTGAGCTACTGTACTTACCTCGGTGTGTCAGCATGAAGCCGAGGAACTTGAATGGCTTGGTATTTCTCCGGATTAGCTTCTATCCCTCAGTGTGTCAGCATAAAGCCGAGGAACTTGCCGCAGTGAACTCCGAAAGCACACTTTTCCGTGTTTAATCTCATGTTGTAGTATCTAAGCTGGCTGAAGATCTCGATGAGATCATTGCAAGTGTCTTGGCAACCATGTCGTCGACATACACTTCCATGTTGCAACCAATTTGTTTCTCGGAGACTTTGTTCATCAGACGTTGGTACGTGGCTCCTGCATTTTTAAGCCCGTAGGGCATTACTTTGTAACAGAAGTTCGCATGTTCGGTGATGAAAGACAATTTTTCTTCATACCCCGAGTGCATTCGAATTTTATTGTAGCCTGAATAGGCGCCGTCCATAAAGCTTACATATTGGTATCCCAAGGAGCCGTCGACGAGTTTGTCAATACTCGGCAATGGGTAAGAATCCTTTGGGTAGGCTTTGTTGACGTCGGTGAAGTCGACACACATCCACCATTTTTTCGGGTGCTTTTTGACCATTACAACATTTGTGAGCCACGTTGTAAATCGAATTTCTCTTATGAATTTTGCCTCTATTAGCTTCCCGATCTCTTCAAGGGATTCTTGTTGTCTCTCGATTTCGAGCTTTCTTTTCTTATGGGCTACAGGTTTGACCCAGGGGTTGATGGCTAGTGTATGGCAGATGACTTGGGGATCTATCTGTGGCATGTCGGTTGGCGTCCATGCGAAGAGGTCGACGTTGTTTTTGAGTAGAGTGTTGAGTTGAGCTTTGAGCTCGCTGGGAAGGTGTGCTCCCACATAGGTTACCTGTTAGGGGGATATCCCAATTTGTACATGTTCCAAATCGCTAGCGGGTTGGGGCCGCTCTTGGATGTCTCCCCTGGGATCCAGGTATGAGATTCATGGTTGGAGTTCAGCTGGTTTGAGCTTCAGGCATTCGTTGTAGCACGCACGAGCCTCCCTTTGGTCTGCATGAATTACTTCTACCTTTGTCTCCGAGATAGGGAACTTTATGGCTAGGTAGGGGGTTGATACGATGACTCCCAAGTTATTCAAGGAAGGTCGACCCAAGATCATGTGGTAGGGACTTAAGCACTGGACGACAAGGAACTGTACGTCTATCGCCCTTGTTCCCGGTGGTGAGCCGAATGTTGTGGCCATCCATAAATAGCCTTTGATGTTCACACGATCTCCTGAGAAACTAACAAGTTTCCTGTGGTACGACTGTAGCGAATCTTCGCTGATGCACATATTTTCGAGTGTTGGATAGAAGAGGATGTCGATGAAACTCCCATGATCCATCAAGACTTTCCTAACAAGGAAACTAGTAGTGATTACAGAGTTGACGACGGGATCATGTAAATTTCTGTCAACTCCCTGAAATTTGGTATCATAGAAAGATATTACCGGGGTAGGCGGGGCGGGCGTAGCCTCTGTGGTCGAGCCGTCTCATTGACAGTCATGATAGTTTGGGATGGTTATGTTCCGATACTGCTTTCTTCAGCAAATCCTCCTATTATGTAGTCGATGGCTCCCCAGATGTCGGAATGGGGTTGCTCATTTCCAAAGTCATCGTGGTTATCTGCGTTGTGAGGTGGTAGCGCTTTACTGGTACTTCAGTGCTGTCGGTGGTTCCACTAGCTTTGGCTGCGACTCCGGGCATGCCGGATGTAGTGGTCGAGATGATCTTCTCTAATTAGGCGTTCAATAGGACCACACATTCTTCGGTGGTGTGTCCATAGGTTCGTTGAAATTTGCACCTCTTGCTTTTATCTCCTTTTAATGAAAGCTTTGACCTTTTGGGGCTGTTAGGGGGTCTGAGCAGCTGTAGGTAGTATACCTCTTGTAGGATGATTTGTCTTCGAGTGTTGAGAGGTGTGTACATTTCATATCGAGCGTGCAAGCGAGGTGACGACCTCGATTCCCTGCCATCATTTTGTTTGTGGCGGTTGCGATCTTCGCTTAATCTATCTACCCTTCTGTCTTCAACAACGATTTTGAGGTTCCACCTATCTTCCTTTTTGGCATCTCAGAGTTCTTCCATTTCTATGAAGCTGATGACTTTATCCTAGAACTCGGCCAGGTCCTTGGACTTTGTTAGGGTGATATGGTCGGCAAAGTGTCCGGGCTTTAGCCCGAATCTGATGGAGTAGAATTCAACACGAGGGTCGAGGTTGGGTATTTCGGCCGCTATAGCATGAAATCTGCATATGAATTCCCTTAGGGGCTCATGTTGCCCCTACCTGACATAGTGGGAGGGCGTCCTCCATTTTGGTCCTGCGATGTGATGAAATAGTTGAGGAAGACGCGGGAGTGGTCCTCGAAGGAATGAAGAGACCTCAATGGGAGGGAAGCAAACCACCACAAAGCGATTTTTCACAGGAAAGTTGGAAAAGCCCCATAAAGAGCAGGGTTGGTCACTCCGTGATAGAGCATCATGGTCTTGAACATCGTTAGGTGTATTGTAGGATCTCTCGAACCATTGTAGGGCATCAGAGTGGTAGGCAACTTGCTCTTCGATCGGAGGTGGGTTGCCATTATGGGCTCAGCGAAAGGTTCCGCATCGATAGGAAGGGCAGTCATAACCTTCTTGGCTTTGGAGTCCTCCTCTTTTTCTTGACGGGGTGTGATGGAGACCTCATCGTGAAGGACGAAAACCGATCGTCTCCTTTACGAGTGATTGCATTCTTCGAGCTCTGAGCGGCGGCGCTCATGGTCAGTCCGGAGTTATCACCGGGACCATGTCAGCATCTCGATTTGGGCTCCTAATCGTTGGTTCTTTGCTTCCAAATCATTTATTCGACACTAGGGCTCTTTAGGGGGATGGTGGACGCACTGGTGTCGAAGTATTGCTCTTCGTTGTTTCAGTGTCACTAGGTTGCGATCGATCGTCGCTGTTGGGTCGTTGCCATTGGCATGCGGCTGCGGTCGCTTGGCTCCGGATTCCAACCATTGTTGGGTAAATAAGTTTTACTCGGCCCCATGGTGGGCGCCAAATGTTCCTGCTTGAAGATTGGAGTAGTCTAGTCCGGCTCGGTGTCTCTCCTGGTCAAGTGCAACTCCAACGGGGGACCTACAAAAGACACTCCAATGCTCAAGTTAGTCGAACTCCAAGATGGAGGTAACAGAAATATAGAACTTAGCCTACCTGAGGCATGTCATGTCTGTATTTATTGAAGGTAGAGGTGATGACGCCGCCAGATAATCTCGCGGGGATATTGCTCAGAATAGGTTGAGACTGGTCCCGGGGACAACGAGTTTGTAATGACGTATCCCTCGTGATAAGAAAAGACGTGGATGTCCTTATTTGGCTGAGTGGAGCCCCCAGGTGGAGCTGTTAGGTCTGGCTCGAGTCAGGCTTAGGAGTATGGCCGGGTGGAGCCGTCTGATTTGGCTCGAAATGTGTTGTAGAGCCCTATCAGTCTAATCCGACCGAACTCAATAATTTTAGTTTAGTCCAATTTTATTTGGTTTGCCCGTCCATAAATACCGATGGCGTTTAGAATTTTATCATTTCTTTACCGCATACAAAATAATTAATTTTTATGCATAAATTAAACATAAGTGAATGTTTATATATTTTCTACTAGTGTTAGCCGTTGAATCCATATTTTTTCATCAAAATTCTTTGTATTTTACTTTTGATTCAACTACGAGGGCGCGTGAAAAAGACATAAATTAGTGCCCACTTATTTTTTATATCTAAATAAATTAGAATTTTACAAAAATGATGAACCATAAGTGTTTTGAGATAGAAGGACCAAATTAAAATAAATCAAAAATTGGAAAGATCAAATTCGAACGACTGTAGGGCCAAATTTAAATCAAGCAATGAAAAAGTCTTAAGAAGTAATGACTGAGAAGCTATAAGACACGAACACGAAACACGACACGAATATAAATATAAGGACACATCAATTTCAAAAATTTACATGACACGAAAATGGCTTATAGCATATATATATATAAATCAATTTTTTTTTAAAATTCACAGTTTATATATATATATATAGTTCAAGAATTTCTAATAATATCATGATATTTTTATTGATATCAAACTTCTAATTTTTAGTTTTTTGCAGACCTCTTTCAAAATATATGAAGCGTTCTAAATAATTTCTTTTGTCAATACTTATTATTTCTTAGCCATTTCCAAAAGCTTGTGGCACAATATCCATCGACATCTCTCAAATTTTTTTTAAATTAGCATGTCTTAATAGAACTAGTCATATACAACCACTCGTAAATAAAAAGTTAAGTAGAGTCCCACTATCTTCTTCATTAAAAAATATTACTCTCTCCAACTCTGATTCATCAAGAGAAAGATTGACAACTTCAAAGATTTCATTATCTTCATCAATTGAAAATTCATCTTCTGTAATATTACAATATCGTCTCACATTATTGTTTTCCCTTTAAAACAAGATGCATGGCTGGCCGTGTCCGAGTCGTGTCCAGGGAAAAAAAAAAAACTTTGACTGGTCAAGACACTCTTGGACACGTGGAACACGTGTATCGAACGAGTGTCTTCGTGTGTCGATGTCCGCGGCATATCGGACATGCGGACACGGTAGTCCCATGGAGTGTTCGTGTTTCCTAGCTGAGAAGTGAGAACATTGAGGCTCATGTTTCATATGCACGTAACGTGACTTCCCTATTCACTTTTGTAGAAATATTTAATTAATTATTGTCTCTGTGTGTTACATCACGTGTAGACAACATATATAATATTAATATATTGTATAATATTTAGATAAATTAATTTTGCTTATCTTCTCCTTTATCACCCTACAGGTATAATTTGCTGGGTTACAGAGAATGCAAATAAATAAATTTAAAGCAAACATACCACTGGTACTAAGGTTGTTAGTTTTGTTAGCATGTATGTTTGGCCAATTAGACATAAGTCAACATGTGCATCGTTACTTGGTATGAGTAGATCATTTGCCTAATTAAGTAGATGTAGATTTGGTTAGAATATTCTAAAGGGTTAATTACATGGTATATTTTTAACTTTGGATATTTTCCTAATTGTGTCCCGATTTTTTATTGAATTAATTCTATACTTCAACTTTAATTTTGTTTCAATTTTTATCCCGACGTCAACCATCTGTTAGTTTCACCGTTTAAGCGATGACATGGCACTGCTGACCTATATCAAAAATAATAAAAAATACCCTTATGCCACATCATCCACTACTTATTAGTTTATAATATATTCAAATGCTGATGTTATCATCTCCTTCTCCTGTTACCGTCTCCCTCCCCTGTTACCGTCATCGGCGATGACAATGTAGGCCTCCCCTTAATGCTTATCTCCATCATCGACCTCCGCCACCATGGCGTCCTCGTCTTATCCCTCATAGTTGAAACTGATACCTCGATGCCCTAGTTCAGGGGTGCTCCTTCCGAGTCGATGCCCTCGACAGAAATTTGGTTCAGGCGAGCTCATCGTTGTCGCCTCCTACGGATCTAGTCCTTGGAAGCTCTCCACCGAGATTGTCGTATTTTGAGCCTCTGATCCGTCATGTCGCTCTGTGATCAGTACCCGCGGGTCAACCCCAAGTCTTCACCACTACAACCCCTTTTTCTCGCCGGAGTCAGGTTACTGAATTGGGATACCATCGTTCTGTGGGGAACTGTCACCGGGGGATTCCGTGGTGCCCCATCTCTAGCCGGTGTGCTCTCCTATGAGCGTGCTTTAGATGCTCTGAATCCATTGGAGCTTTCCTTCCTTCTCATCAAACGACAGATTTATCACCAGAGAACCTCACACTAAGCTAGATATTGTCATAGATCCACACAGGATGCGAGTAGTGACAACGACAAGACGACGACCATCGATCGACACTGGATCACCAGCAAGATAGTGATCCGATGGTCATCAGCGAGGATGGGGTCTGCTTGAACGGGAGAGGGGGCTTGGCGGTGCTCCACGCGACAATGGAGGGCAGCAGGACAAAGGAGGAGGCGGAGGAGGTGGCCCCTACAGTTCCAACTTTCAAGTGGGTTCCTACAGGGAATATGTTGGATATAAAACTGTAAGTACTGACGTGGATTAGTTTTCAACACTTGAATATATTATAAACTAATAAGTAGTTGATGACATGGTATAAGGGTATTTTTTTATTGTTTTTGATATAAGTCAGTAGTGCCATGTCATCGCTTAAATGGTGAAATTAACAGATGATTGACGTCGGGATATAAATTGAAATAAAATTAAAATTGAAGTATATAATTGATTCAAATAAAAAGTCGGGACACAATTGGGAAAACACCCAAAGTTGAGGATATACCATGTAATTAACCCTTTAGAATATTCTAACCAAGTTTACATCTACTTAACCATGTCTAATTGGCCATACATACATGCTAACAAAACTATCAACCTTAGTACTAGTGGTATGTTTGCTTTATAGGATAAGATATGATATGATAGAATAATAAATAAGAAAGGATTGAATATGAATATTTTAAATTTGGTATACATCGGATATTATATTAATTTTACGTTATTTTAATCTTATTTTTTCTAAGCAATGTACTAAACAAAAAATAGATTCAAATTCATATCTTATCCTATCTCCCTTAATCCTATGAGCAAACAAGCTCTAAATGTTTACAAGTGAATGAGCATAACATACACAAAAAAAACCAATATTAAAACAAGTAAAAGGAAAATAAATCTTAGCTAAACTACTAAAATTTAGCCAAATTGCTACGGGCTATTAGCAACGGTTAATGAAGCTGTCGGTAACAACAATGACTTAACATAGGCCGCTTTGGTCATTACTAATGTAACAACATTAATGGCGTCTTAGCAATGGCCGCTAGAGCCGTCGCTAACTAAATACCCATCAATGACAACCTAGCAAAGGTCGTTAGAGCCACCAATAATTAGAAGTTTATCAGCGACAATCGCTGATAAATAAACATCAGCGACGGCTTGCTACGATCATGTTGACTATAGCTAATGACCTATATAAGGCTATCGATTATCGGTTATCCTTATTAATTTGCTCCCTCTCCTCTCTCACTCTTATCTCCTCTCCCTCTCAATTATCGTCTCTCTTTGCCGATTGATCGTTGTTGTTTGTTGCCGCTCTTGGAGGTAAGATCTTTAATCCGTAATTTTTATTAATTGATAAATGTTAATTTATTAGAATTTAATTATTGTTAATTGTATGATCCCGTGTTAGTATGCCAACTTTTATTAATTATATGATGCCTTGTTAATTGATAAAGTATATGGTGCCATGTTTAGATTTAATTAATTAGTTAATTATATGTTGAATTAATTAGTTGAATTAATTTGTTTAATTTCTTTTATGTTAATTGTTGTTAATTAGTTTATTTAATTTTTTTATTGTTAATTGTTATCAATTAGCTAGGTCGACTTATAACTAAATTGAAATTAATCACAATTAACGAGTTGATATGTGTCACATACGTGTCGACGAGATAGGTATGATTACCAATACCTTAGATCCATTCGAGGGTTGTATATTTGTATAAATAAAGTAGATAATCTTTTACACGATATACAACATTTGGATTGTCCATAATTGGAGAACTTGATAATATTAATTGTTATTTGTATCGCACTTAGTTTTTCCTTTTAGCATGTCTTCATTCATAAATTTCGACTAGTGAATCTCTCTTGTTCTCCGATACGCGCTTAGATGATATGTGTATTCATAAAACTATAGGAAGATGAAGCTGAAATTTAAAATGAAGTTAACAACTAAAATGAATGCTTATAGTGTGATATGAATAACATAAATCTCGAATGGAATAGGACCATCCCACCTAAAGACATTAATCGAAGATGTGATTAATTGATTGATAGAATCATGTCGGGTGATCGAATTGATCGTGGAGCTATATCGAATGAGTTTCGAGTAGACGTAACTTATTTCTTGAATTTTGCCTATTCAAATAGAAAATTTGTTAGCCGCGATAAAATCCGATGTCCATGGCGCATTTGCTCGAAAGGAAGATTTTTAGATTGAGAACTGTCAAAATACATATATCCAAATGCATATGTATTCAAAGGGATTCACACCAAGATATAATCAGTTGATTTGTCACGAGGAGTCATATGATAACAGAACATCGAGCAATCCTACTGCGAAAACTCTTGGTGAATCTTCTAGTGCTGGTATCGTTCCTTCATCTAATCCTAGTAATATGTACACAATAATGATATATACTTGATAGTCGTGGTGGTCAATTCTATTTTAATGATAACGTCGAGCCAATTCCTGAGACGTCAGTGGTGGATACTAGAATAGTTGATGTCACATAAGAATAACTTGTGATAGAGATTGAATTGTCGAATAAAAGGACCGTAGAATTTTGAGTTATTGAAGGCTGCCGATGAACATTTGTATGAAAATTGCGCACTAGAGTATCGACAATGCCACAACTCTTGAGGCCAGAGGTAATGTATTATTTATTAATAATTATTTATATATACTACAATATATAATTGTTTAATTTTGTGTGCATGTTCAAGCAGGAGGAGGTACCGCAGACTATTGTTGGTTCTATTCGACATTTCATGCACGGTGCATGACCTACGTGGTCCCTTGTGCCACATAGTCATGCCGAGTTGTTATGGCATGAGTTCCAAGTACTATGACTTAAATTAAAACTCAATTCTTATTATAAACATATGTAGTAATAGTATCATTTTATTTTATAGGCACGCTACACGAGGACACTGACCCGAGTGGATACCAGTAGATGTGTGGGACCAACTTGTGTATTATTGGTCATCAGAGGAGTGACAGGAGGTCTCTCTTTCTCTCTCGCTTACATATATAAAGAAAATCAACCATATAATGTAGACGAGATAGTGATGTGTTTGGGAGACTATATTACAACCCACGTAATGAAATAATTGACCTCTCAACATCAACTTCATTGTTTTAAAGCATTGTCTAATTAAAATGTTTGAGCTAAAGTTAATGGTAGCATGTAAGACCACCCCTACTCAAGTTCTTATTGTCCATTATCAAGACTCAACTAAAGTCTAACACATAGATTAGAACTATACCTAAGTCGACGTAGTATGTAAGACCTAACCTAGTAGTCGACAACCCATCTAGGACAACTTTTTCTCACATAAGTTTCCTCATGTTTAGGATTAAACCATATTTCAATACCATTTGTAACAATTTTCTTGACGAAAACTAATCTATTAATTTTATAAACTAAAATCATGGTCTTAATTAAAATACATAATTTTAATTAATTTGATGCTAATACATCTATTAAGTCTTATGAACTAACACAGTTTCCATGAACACCCTACATAGGACTAAACTAGGAATGTTACATATATATTTAGTTTGAGCCAGGTACTAAAGTGGAAAACAATCACACATATATAAACAATATTAGATCTAATTTTGTCGAAAAAAGTTATTTAGGTTGTGGACCAATCATATATTTTTGTTTAACCGGTCTCTTCATATATTCGACTATTATTTTCACTCAAAAACTAGCTCAATAGCACAAGAAACATTCTTAACATCTCCATGTTTCATATGTCTGGATTCCCCTGATTGGAGAGGTATCCCATTTGGATAGTAGAGAGGCAACATTCAACTAGACATACACCTTAAATATCATCATTTTAGGTTGAGCCATTGATAAACTTAGAATAAACTTGAATTTAATACCACTTCTATAGAATTTTAGCAAAGTTCGATGAAAGTGTCTATACAATTTTATATGATTTAATACCACACGATGAAAAAGAAATTTCAATATTAGTTAGGTCACTTAATATTTAGGAATAAGTGTCATATTTGCCCCTAAAATTTTTGAAAAAGTATAAATTTATCCTTAATTTTTTTTTCTTTCAAAAATGCCATTACAGTTCAAATTTTGGACCAAAAATACCACTGATTATAACGGTTTGATAAGTCCGCAAACGATTGCTTACGTGGGAAGGACAAGAGTCATATTTGCCCCTAAAGTATTCGAAAAGGTACAAATTTGTCCTTACACTTTTTTTTTTGAAAAATATCATCGTCGTCCAAATTTTAGACCATATTTGCTCCTAAAGTATTCGAAAAGATACAAATTTGCCCTTAAACTTTTTATTTTTTAAAAAAATACCCTCGTCATCCAAATTTTGGGCCAAAAATTTCTCGCACTCTTGAGGGATGAGGTATAAATACTAAATTCCCAATCGCCAAAAGACCAAAGTGCTCCTTAACTTAAGTTGAGTCTAAAATAAGCCAAAACTCAACCAATATAAGTATGATTTGAGTTAAGTTCGAATCTCCGGAGTCATCTCAAACCAAGCAACCCATCTAAGGACTAATCAAACTTAGATAAATTAATTTTCTCTCGCACAAAGGCCAATATTCAATTCAAGCCCTCCGATGTTTCATCTGGTCCATCCTGACGCGCGATTAGATTATCCCGCTGAAATAATTAAATAAGCATTTTAAAAATTTCCGGGTATTAAAAAGATGTGGTGGAATGTGTTTTTGCAGCACCCCTTAACTGACTAGTTTTTGTAGCTGGCTGCACTACCTTATTTTCCTTTTCTTAATTTTTCTATCTTTTCATCTTGTTCAATTTGATGCATGTTTTAATGGCTTGTAACTAAAAGCTAGGATATATGCGAACTCTATATGTCGCTCCTAATTAATTTAGGTTGTGAATATATTAGGTATTACATGTTGGCAGCTTAAAATCCAATGTGGCTTGATGATGTGACTTATTTTATTTGCCACATAATATTTGCTGACTTATCAAACCGTTACATGTAGTGGTATTTTTGGCCCAAAATTTGGATGACGATGATATTTTTCAAAAAATAAAAAATTTAAGGGCAAATTTGTACATTTTTAAATACTTTAGGAGCAATTATGACCCAAGATTTGGATGACGATGATATTTTTTTAAAAAAAAAGTTTAAGAACAAATTTGTACCTTTTTGAATACTTTAGGGGCAAATATGACCCTTATCATTGCCACGTAAATAACCGTTTGCTGATTTGTCTAACCGTTACATGCAGTGACATTTTTTGCTCAAAATTTGGACGACGAGAGTATTTTTGAAAAAAAGAAGATTTGAGGACAAATTTATACATTTTCGAATACTTTAGGGATAAATATGACCCTTATCCCTAATATTTATGACCTCATATAACAATTATATATATATATATATGTATGTGCATAGAATACTTAATTTTATAAAATAATTTAACTTAATACAAAATTCAAAAGAGCAAACTTATTTTTTGACATAATAGTTTGAGACTAATTTTTTTTGTCATGTCGAGACTAATTGGGAAGGTTATAATTAATGGAATGTTCAAACTAATATTGACAATGGACAAAAATAGAGTAGACTTTGTGGCAATGGTAGACAAATGACTAATGTCGGAATTAATTAATGATTAATGAAAATTTGTATTAATTCGTTGATGACCCATCACAATTGCCACGTCGAAAGACGAGGAGGCGTGATAATTTCAATGATTCAAGTCCACTAAACGTTTGCTTATTGTGGGGAGTGAAAGCAACTCCACTTTAGTTTAATTTTGTACTTGAATGTGACTCTTTTGGCACTACAAGTACAGCTCCAACTTATTAATGTTATGATTAATTTAATTAATTGGGTTCACTTGACAGTGACTTGAGAGTAGTTTACACGACTCTTAATTGTTATTAATTTTATTGGGGCATTTTCTTAATTTGCATTATGAAATGTCCACTTAATTATGTCTTTCTTTTCACCTGTTCACTTTTGTTATTATCGATAAATTCAGAAATTGCACATAGCGTTTGCTACTTTAATTTCATGATGTATTGCATTTTTAGGTTTTTTTTTCGGAATTAGATGAATAGTTTTTAGGTTAACTCTTTAATTAATCCATACAATAGTTGATTTTTAGATCATGATTTAATTTGTCTGTTATACTGGGGGTCTTGAGTTTTCAATTCTCTATTATTTGAATGTTTTTTAGATTTTTCAGAATTTTATGGATTAAATTATGATTTGAAAAATGTAGGAGGCTTTTGTGCAAAATTCATCCATAGGGTTAGACTATAAATAGTATTTCATCTCATGTTTGTCTCCGTTTTGGTGACCGTAGAGAGTGGGGACTGGGACCTGTGACGTGTTTCCTTTTTGGAGGCTGAATTATTCTACATCCTTGTTTTCTGTGGGATCCCTGTGTGGAATCGTTTGGTTTGGCTCAAGTCTCATCTAAGAGTGTCGCCGGATGGAGCCCCCGGGCAGAGTCATTTGGTTCGGCTCAAGGTAAGTTATGGGGCGCTACTGGGTCTAATCCGATCGGGCCCAATAATTCTAGTCCAGTCCATAGCCTGTGAGCTCGATCGGAGTCTTGAGGACTGTGTATATATCGAGCTCGTAAATAGTGTTAACTTTCTTGTTTCTGATGTCTCTGTGGTTTAAGGAACTTCTGAAAATATTTGTCGTGTTGTATTCGGCCATCATAAAGGCTTGAGTTTTATTGGGTGGCCTTTGAGGCCAGTCTTTAAGCAGGTGACTACGAAGGTCATGCCGAAATGGGCGACTATGAAAGCCGAGTTGAGGTGAGTGGCTGTGAAAGCCTAACTGGAGCAAGCGACCATGAGGGCCGAGCTGGATCTGGTGGCCGTGTAGGTCATTCTAGAGCAAGTGGCTGTGAAGGTCGTGTAAGAGTGGATGGCTACAGAGGCCAAACTGAAGTGAATGTTCAAGGAGGACGAGTTGGAGCAAGCGGCCGTGAAGGAGAGTTTGGTTGGTACATAGCAACTTTTTCTTTTCCGGGAGCGAATCATATTGTCGTATCTTTGTTGTGTTAGTCTTGTCTTCTTGTCTTCAGTGCTTAGTATAACAGCTTACTAGTAGGGTTTTCCCCCTCTCGTGGCGCCTTTTGGTTGGCTTTTGCCCTTTCAGTTCAGAGGAGTAATCATGATAGGAAAGTAGTCCTGCGGACTTATGCGGTTTTTCAGGAAACCATCGTTTAGTGGATTTGATCGGCTGAGATTTATCTTGCGGTATATTTGCCTACCATTCGATGGGGGGTTTATTGTCTTTGAAGCAATATCTCTCCCCTCGTTCTTCGGAGTTTTCACGCTTTTGGTACCCTAGTGTTTTGAGGTTTTCTCCAGTGGCAGACGAGTGTTTTCGGTTTTTAGCTTTCTTTGTTCGCCATAGGTGTTCGAGGCTTTTTCTCAAGTCGATGGTGAAAAGAAAAGCTACGACCATGTCGGAGGTAACGGCGTCGAAGAGGTTTCTCGATCCCTACTTGTGGGTTTTTCATAGGATATGCCGGGAGAGCTCGGTGATGACAACCCTGAGCAACATTCAAACTTTCCGGGATAGGGTAAAGATCTCTCGTCGTTACGATGAAGATTATGTTAGCTGAAGGGTTCCTTCTTCATGCTTTATTCTCCTCATGATTATTTTGATGATAACAAATCCATTTAACAAGTGTTTGAAGTATGAAAGTTGTAGGATCGATGAAAGATTCGTCAAGCCTATCATCTACCGATCAATCCTCAAAACAGATCAATGCATGCATCAAAAATGTACCGGATAGCATGGAGAATCTTTTAAAGATAAAGCACGCTGAAGAACGAAGACGGAAACCAAGCGCGAAATGAGAAATCCAAAGATAAAAAATCTTCCAGCTCTGTTTTGGTCGACCGGGCGGTCGACCGAATGATGCGCAGAAGTGGCAGTAGCCATTCGGTCGATCGAAATTGGCGAAAGAATTTTTGCATGGCTGCATCGGTCGACCGGTTGGTCAACCGATCGATGCCAAAAATTGGCAGAGAGTTCATCGGTCGACCGGATGGCATAGCGCGAGTCAGGGAACTCAAGTCGGTAGACCGCGCCAAATCTTGCGATAATCGATCGACCCGTCGGTCGACCGAATGGCGTATAAATGCTGGCTTCGATCGACCGATTGGTCGGTCGATTTTGAAGTAGATATTTCTCCGTCAACCGGTCGACCCGTCGGTCGACCGATCAAGGGAAAAATGTTATAGTGAGCCAACGGTCGATTGGTCGGTCGATTGGTCGGTCGATCGACGCTTCGACCGGGCGTCTGTAACGATCGAAAATAGTTACGTTGATGCCCTGTTTCAGCCGAGTCTATAAATACTCCCTTCTAATCTTTCTTAATACCTTCTCTCTCAAATTTTTGATGATAAAAAGCTTCAAAGAGTGATTCAATTCCATCATCCAAACCTTTAAAGCGCTAAACGTTCATCAGCTGAGTCTTGATCCCTTGCTGCCAAAGGAGTTTTATTTCAAAGGGTTGATCAAGCTGGTTAAGCGCGAGAAGAAGAGGCGGTTAAGCATGATAAGCTACTATTCCTCTTCTTGTAACAAGTCTTTATTTAATTTGTTCTTCAACTCTTGTATTTTGATTTGTAGGAAGACATAGGTTGATAGGTCTTATGTGTAGAAGTGGTTTCCTGTTGTGAGGGAGTAAAGCCACTTGTGTAAACTTAGTTTACTAGGATTAGTTAAGTTGTCCCTTAGGGTTGAGGTGGAAGAGTGCTCTTAATAAGAAGACGGAGACTTCCGGGTGTGGAAGTGCCTTAGGTCGAGAGTGCGGCTCTTCAAGTCAAAGTCCTCATTGTAAGGGAGACTCGAATTAATCTAGTTAACTTAGTTTGGAAATCCTAAGCGAGGTGCTTAGGTAGTGGAGTAGGCATTGAGGCCGAACCACTATAAATCCGTGTGTTTGCATTAATTTATAGAAGATCATACATTGTACTTCTGCATATGATATCTGGAATAGTTTGAACATGCTTTATGATTATACTAAAACTGAATAACTCATTACTCTAAATGAAGGAGAAATGTGATATGTCACCTATGCAATGAGAAAGGGCACGTGAGAAAGAATTGCCCTAACATGAAGAACAAGGCAAAACGGAAGTCAAATTCTTCCACTCACTCACTTGCATCAAGTGAGGCATCCTCACACCATGATCACGAAGTCAACATCATGAACGTTGATGAGGAGGTATGTTCTTCCTCTAGTCATGATAACAAAAATGATAGTATTAATTCATCTAGTTCTCATGATTTTCTTTATGATGAATTAATGAATGAATATAAAAGAATGTATGCCTTGCTTGTTAGAAAAGATAAAGAGAACAAAAAATTGAAGAAAGAAAACTTAAATCTTAGTTCTCAATTGCATGATGTAAAATTAGAAAATGAGAAGTTAAAAACTAGTGTCTTAAATTCATGTCATTCACCTTAAGTGTTGGCACTCAAGATTTAAAGACAAAAAATGACATTTTAAAGAAGGAAAATAGCATCTTGAAAACTCAATTGCATGTTTTACATAACTCTATGATTGAATTGAAAAATGAGGTTCTAAACCTAAACAAGAAAGTGAATGAAGTGAAAAATATTTCCTCATTTAAGAATTTTAGTAGAAATGACCTTTCGAAAAAGAATGTTCATGCCAATGTTAAATCTCTTGTTAGACATTCTACTCTTAGACCTCATGATCATAAAAAGAAAAATAATGTGTTTAAGAATGCTTATACTCATCATATTTCACATGTCAAGCATTCTAATGATAAATCACATGTCCATAGCAAAAATAAAAAAATTAATGGACATTGTTTTTGTTGCGGTGTATATGGGCATGCTATATATGATTATGCATTCAAGATGAACCCAAGTGAAGTTAAAACACTTTGGGTAGCTAAGCCCTCTAACACTCAAGGATCCAAAGTCATTTGGGTACCAAAGGTCCCAAGCTCTTTTGTAGGGGGAGCAACCGCACAAGGGTAAAGGAAAATGAAGAATTGAAGTTGACCATGGACATCAATAAAGAATCCATCTTTGGTTGCAACTTCAAGTCATGAAGATGCCATAGGTATGAAAATTGGCATCTAGGTATCTTTGGTATCATCTCCTATACTTATCTGCTTAAATTATAGTTGGAGTTTTGATATATGCTTGATGTTAGTAGATTTTTCAATCTTGATAAGTTTTATCAAAATAATTTTTGATTTTTGATTTCCGGTCTCTTCGGAGACCTATGTAGCCTGTAATGGGCCTAAGCGATCTTGTGGTTTTAAATCGTAAGCTCACTGTAGCCTTTTAGTTTTCAACCAATAGGAAGAGTTGGAGATCATGTTTTCGTTATTATATTAATGATCTCTTAAAAAATTCATTTTTGGATTCATGATAACTTATTTTGAAATGAGTTTCAAACTATTTAGCAAAGTAAATTTTGAAATCGATACTTGATTTTTTCTTTGCTATCTAGTTTGATAACTTGTTAGTAGTCACATTTCCATTATGTTACTAATGAATATTGCTTGCAAGTTATCAAAAATGTGATGGAAGGCTAGTAGAGCAAAACTAAAAGGGGAAATGAAAATGTTAGGTTAGAATTTGAAAATTCTCAAGAATGAGGTATGAGTTCAATTTTTGCAAAAATACTCATATAATAATTGATTATTCATGATTAATGTAGTTTCTATGCTCATGATTGTCTTTGCTTGATAAATATATGAAAATTCATGAGTAAGTAAATCTTTGATAACTTAGGCAATTTCATATCTTGATTGGATGAAATTTGCTCTAGGTTAGAATTTTCATTACAGACCTCATTCTCTATGGATTGGCAAACATGTTTTAAATACACACATCACATGAGTCTAGGTTATTACACTTTGTATCACATGAAAATTCATAACGAGATGAACAATGTGATCACTAGATTAGTTCATGAGACTCAAATTGGAAATAATTGACCTAAGTCAATAATCCGACTTAGAAATCTCCTTTTGCGTTTAAAATTTTCACAAACATGTTTAAATTCACTCATGTTAGATGTACAAGTGTCTAAGTTAGAGAAAACATGAGTAGATAGCTAAATTTGATTCTTAGCACTTTCATGGTTTCAAGCATACTTTGATTAAAATCATGCTAAGCTCATATCTTGATTAAACGATATTAATTTCACTTTAAACTTGATAAACAAGTGTTAAATAATCATATCTTGATATCTAGAAAATTTGAGCAAAATCTGAAATCGATGGATAAATAATTCATATTTCTAAAATGCCACTGAGATCTTGTAGAATTTTTAGAAAGTTGTAGAGATATTCTTTTTGAGTGATTCTTGATTCTTTGGAATCCTCATAGGGTCTAATTTGTGTAAATTTTTTTTTTACAAAATTTGAATGATCACACCATCCCAAAAATAATTTTTTCTTAAGAAACAAAAACCAAGGCAGATCGAGCGGTCGATCGGCATTCGACCGCCCGATCGACCGGCGGGTGAAAAATAACACAGATCGTTCATTTCTTCGGCCAGATTTAATGCTGGCCGTTCAAACCGCTTGCTTAAGCCCGAAACTAGGGTTTTCTTGCCCATTCGACCGGCTGCCCCATTCCAAGACTTCTCCTTTCATCTTCTAGGGTTCTACCTCCTCTCCAAGACTCTTCTCCAAGGTAAAAAGCCTTCCTTCATCCATCATTAATGAAGTTGCTCTCAAAAACATGATTTCTTCACTTTTACTAACACAATGTGTGTGGATTCATACACAAAAATGTCATTCATGCTTACTTTACTTGGATGATAACTTTTCTTTAGCATGTTTACTTCAAAAACAAGTTTTCTTTCAATAAAAATCAAATAACCCATGGTTTTCTTAAAATGATTCATCATTTACTTCTTAATAGAGTTTTATTTTGATAAAAAATTATTAGTAAAAAACTCCCTTATTTTCTCTCATGAGTTATTCTTAACTTTAACTTTAGCCTTCTAAAATTTTTTTGTTTTGGTCAAAAGAAAAATGTTTCTTATTCTTCTCTAGTCAAAACATTTTTTTTCTCCTTATTTGTGAATTATCTTGTTTAATCCTTCCTCTTTTATTTTATTTTATTTTTTGTTATTTATTATCTATCTTGAAATTTAATGAGTAAATCTTTTTGTTCTTGCATGAGTCTATGCCATGATTTAAACTTTTTGCTCTCTTTCCTTTGCGTTAAAAGCATGCATCTTTCAGTTAAAACTAATCATCTACATCATCTTCGTAATTGTTTTGCAGAATGGCACCCAAAACTAAGCTCCCATCCTTACCTGATAACCTTTTGACCAAATTAGGCAAGAAACAAGCTGCTAAGTTTGTTGATAGAGCCATCGTGCAAACGCGGCCAGTTAAATTAGATGACCTAGAACAATTTGATATCCGAAGGAAACTTGTTAGTATGGGATGGGTAGAATTTCTAGGAAAACAAGTACCAGTATGTCCCATCCTAGTAAAAGCCTTTTTCTCTAACCTTGTGATAGAAAAGGCAAGGCTTGGTGATGAATTAGTTCTTAGGTCTGAAATCTTAGGAAAATCTATAATCATCACCAAATCCCTCATCACAGATGCATTTGGGTTTCCTCTAGTGGAAAGATAAATTTTCAAGATGTCCACACACCGATTTCATGAGGATTTTCCTCCTCATGAAGTTATGTCAGCCATATGCCCTGAGGATTATGAGGGAGTGATCCCTACCCAAAGCATAAAACTCTCATCCATTGCTAGGATTGTGCATCTCATCGTGTCATATAATATTCTTCCTAGATCAGGTCACTATGAGTGCTAGGGTTCTCTTCTTTGCCATGACCCATGCATATTCCTATAGATATCCCTGACCTCATGCTTAGGTATATAGCTGAAGTCCATTTCTCCAAAAAACAAGGTCTACCATATGCCTCGGTGATCTCTCATTTCATATATGAAGCTGGGGTAAAAAGATCTAGGTTTGAAATATAGCCTATTCCTAGAGCCATAGATTCTTCCTCCCTTAACCGCATGAAGATCCTTGAACATCAGCACGACAAAAGAATGCGAGGAGGTCCTGTGGAACAGGATGAGCATGACATAGAGATGAAGGACGACGAAGCTGGTGGAGGCTCCTCATCTGGCCCTTCCCGTACGAGTCTAAGCGATCTGGAGCATCGATTTGCTCAGTTTCAGATTGGTCAGATGGAACATCATCAGAGCGCATGGACGCGTTCGGCCGTCAGATGGACGAGTTCGGTACCATGATCGGTGACCATGGCTGGTGTATAGAGGAGATATATGGAAGAGTGGATGAGATGTGGCAGTATTATGAGTCGCATCTACCACCTCCTCCACCACCTGAGGACGAGTAATCCTCCTTGATGTTTTGATGTATTGATGTATTGACATTATTGATGTGATGTATTGATATTTTTCATCCTATGAACATGTCTTTGGTTGACTATGTGATGTACTGACACTTTTATCTTTTGAACATGTATTTAGTTGACATTTTCATCCTATGAACAGTTAGTAATGTTCATTTTTGATATGCTTGCTATGTTTAATTTTTTTTTGACGGATGACAAAAGAGGGAGAATATAGGGATATATGCTTATCGATAGGGGGAGTACAATTGAATACATTCATGTCAAGTATCACAAATAATGATAAAGGAAAATTTAGAATATATATGCATATAGATAGGGGGAGCTTAAATTGATTACATTGCTTCATTTCCTTGATACTTCCTTGTATCTTGATATTTATCGTCAAAGGTTTGTCATCATCAAAAAGGGGGAGATTGTTAGCTGAAGGGTTCCTCCTTCATGCTTTATTCTCCTCATGATTATTTTGATGATAACAAACCCATTTAACAAGTGTTTGAAGTATGAAAGTTATTGTATCGATGAAAGATTCGTCAAGCCAATCATCTCTCGATCAATCCTTAAAACAGATCAATGCGTGCATCAGAAATGTGTTGGATAGCATGGAGAATCCTTCAAAGATAAAGCACGCTGAAGAACGAAGCCGGAAACCAAGCGCGAAATGAGAAATCCAAAGATAAAAAATCCTTCAGCTCTGTTTCGGTCGATCGGGCGATCGACCGAATGATGTTTAGTATTGGATGCAGCCAATTCGATCGATCGACTGGTCGATCGAATGATGCGCAGAAGTGGCAGAAACCATTCGATCGACCAAAATTGGCGAAGCAATTTTTGCATGGTTGCATCGGTCGACCGGTTGGTCGATCGATCAATGCCGAAAATTGGCAGAGAGTTCATCGGTTGATCGGATGGCATAGCGCGAGTCGAGGAACTCAAATCGGTCGACTGCGCCAAATCTCGTGACAGTTGATCGACCCGTTGGTCGATCGAATGGCGTATAAATGCTGGCTTCGGTCGACCGATTTTGAAGTAGACATGTCTCCGTCAATCGGTCGACCCATCGATCGACCGATCGAGGGAAAAATATTACAGTGAGCTAGTGGTCGATTGGTCGATTGGTCGGTCGATCGACGTTTTGATCGGACCATCGATCGGGCGTCTGTAACGGTTGTAAATAATCCCGTTGACGCCCTATTTCAACTGGGTCTATAAATACTCCCTTCTATTCTTTCTTAATACCTTCTCTCTCAGATTTTTTATGATAAAAAGCTTCAAAGAGAGATTCAATTCCATCATACAAACCTTTAAAGTGTTAAATGTTCATCAGCCGAGTCTTGATCCTTTGCTGCCAAAGGAGTTTTATTTCAAAGGGTTGATCAAGCTGGTTAAGCGGGAGAAGAAGAGGCGATTAAGCGTGATAAGCTACTATTCCTCTTCTTGTAACATGTTTTTATTTAATTTGTTCTTCAACTCTTGTATTTTGATTTGTAGGAAGACCTAGGTTGATAGGTCTTGTGTGTAGAAGTGGTTTCCTGTTGTGAGGTAGTAAAACCACTTGTGTAAACTTAGTTTACTAGGATTAGTTAAGTTGTCCCTTAGGGTTGAGGTGGAAGAGTGCTCTTAATAAGAAGACGGAGACTTCCGGGTGTGGAAGTACCTTAGGTCAAGAATGTGACTATTCAAGTCAAAGTCCTCATTATAAGGGAGACTTGAATTAATCTAGTTAACTTAGTTTGGAAATCCTAAGCGGGGTGCTTAGATAGTGGAGTAGGCATTGGGGCCGAACCATTATATCCGTGTGTTTGCGTTGATTTATCGATTGTATTAATTGCTTTATTATTTTTCGCTTCCGCATCAAAAATACTCAATCGTAAATTACCTAAACAATCTAACTAAACGATTAAAATTGAATTAGGCAAATAACATTAGAAAACACACTATTCACCCCCCTCTAGTGTGCCGTTTCATACAACAGATTCCTTCGACTATCTTCCTTGTTCCTCATTAGATATGAATTTTCATCGTGGAGAGTTTAGATCCTTGTTTATGTATTAGGTTCTGTTTGAAGAACTTGGAGTTCGTTTGCGTTTCACGAACTTTGAGTGTGGGGTATTGGATCAGGCGAACGTAGCTCATTCGCAACTACACCCCAATAGTTGGGCGGTTATCTGCTGTTTTGAGATCCTGATGTAGTGTCTCAGCCTCGAGCCGAGCCTTCGTGTATTCTTCTCTTTCTTTTAGATAAATGGTTCCCAAAAGGGAGTTCTGGTGTCACTTAGTGGTGTGCCAGGGAAGAGACTCTTCAATTCTTTTCGAATTTCTCATTAGAACTTCAAAGAGTGTTTCTTCGAGGTTAAATCAAAACCATCTTTATGTCCATTTTATTTGGGCCCCGTCTCCCGAAAGGAAATGTTTCCTCTGTCCTAGACTGAGGAACCCATGCTGATTGGGCATGTGAAAGAGGAAGATCTTTTTGCCAGGGAAAGTCATATTTTGGATTTTTTGATCAGGTGTGGCCCTTCTGAGCATTTTTCCCACAAGGAAATGTTGAAGAGAGACTAGGAGGGTCCGTCGGTTTCAACTTATATAGGTAGGTATTTTTTGAAGGGCATTCGCCGGGTAGCCCTTATTATCCTTTCTAACTAGAAAACTCTTTTGTTGCAGAGAAGATGTCATCCATGTTGGACGAAACGACTTTTCATGGCTGCTTTAGGAGTAAGAGGTGTGGTACCCTGTCATCGATAGATGGAAGAATTTATTAGTGGATGAATATCCATCAGGGCCCAGCCACTCGCCGCCGTTGTTGGCCTTGGACTTTCCAAGCTCCTGATTGGCGGACGTAGTGGAGTTGTCTAGTTCTTCTGACTCAACTACTTCTGTTCTTTTCTTATGGTCCGAGGAGCAAGCTGGGAATCATATTTTTAACAGGGATTCATCACCCTACGAAGGGATGACTTCAGTAGGACTTGGTTCCATATATCTGTATATCCGTATATCCGTATATTCAACAGGAGATTCTCCACTGTTAGCCCAGCGGTTGGCCTTGGTCCCGTATATCCGTATACGAGTGTTTTGTTTCACCCGAAAACTTAGTGTTTTCGTCGGAGGAGTCAGAGACATGGACCTAGCTTTTGGCTTTTACTGGTAGGTTGAGGCAATTTGAGTCAGATAGATATGCAGCTTATATGCTAGAAGTGGAGCTGTTGGAGCTTGAGCTGGCCAAGTTCAGGAGAGTAAAGAGCCGTAAGATTTAGCGTCTGAATCTTACTGTTGCGAAATTGACTGCCCAGCTGAAGGCCGTGGAGGATGAGTCTAGGAGGAAAATTGAGGTGTTCGAGATGGAGAATTCTCGCTTGTGATCCGAGGTGGAGGAATATAGACGGGTGGAGATGAACTACGGGCGGGATGCTAGTTTGATTTTGTATAATGAGGGTTTCAAAAGGGCAATTGAGCAGGCTCAATTTTTTGCTCCTGAGCCTGACTTTTCTGGAGTCGACAATTTTAAGGAGATACGGGATGGGGCCTTAGCGGATCCCGAGCTTGAGGAGGAGGTTCCCGTTCCCCTGGAGAAAGAATTGTCATCTACTGCTTCTGAGCCTCGTGTTGTTCCCTTCGAGGGTGTTCCAGAGAAGGAAGCCGCTGTGGAGTTGGTTAATACCAAGGTTCTTCCTCCTTTATAAATATTTTAGAATTACCCTTGTGGGGGCCACATGTTGTCTATAATGGATTATCACTTCTTGTGAAGCGCTTGACTATTGCACCCTTCGTGGGTCTATTTATGCACATGATGGCTTTGTTTTGCTTCATGTTTTTGTTGGTTTGTTGTTTCTACTGTCGGTAGTGCTTGGTCCCCTATGAAGGGAAAGTCTTTGTCTAGCTTCTGGAATCTTTGTTTGAGTTTGGACCTTCTGAAATCTTTATTTGAGGTTGAACCATATGTTTTAAGTAGTAATAACGAGTTCTGGTGCCAAGCTAGGATAGTTGTGTATTGATGACGAATTTAGGAATAGTGGCTCTAGGACCGAGTGCTACATTCATAGGTTCAACCTGAGCTCGCCGAGGAGCGTACGATAGGATTGTGCATGAGGAGTTGAGTGAGGGCTATGAGGCTGGAAGTAATGGCGTGGTAGCCCACGAGCTATGCTGGTGAGAGCCGAGTCATGGTTGTGTAAGGGTGCCGAGGCCAAAAGTAACGACTTTGATAGCCGAGGACTGCACTCGGGGGTTTGAGGTCAAGCTCGCTGAGGAGCGTAAGGCAGGACTGGGAGTCGATAAGGGCTCTGAGGCTGAAAGTAATGGCCTAGTAGCCCAGGAGCCAAGCAGGTGAAAACCGAGTCCTGGTAGTGTAAGGGCGCTGAGGATAGAAGTAACGACTCTGATAGGCAAGAACTACAATCGGGGTTTCAGGCCAAGCTCGCCGAGGAGTATAAGGTAGGATTGCGCGCAAGGAGTCGAGTAAGGGCTATGAGGACGAAAGTAATGTCGTGGTAGCAAAGGACCAGACTCGGTGAAAACCGAGCTCGCGAGAGGCACGCTAGGGGTCATGTTGCTCATTCAGAACATGCCGGGCTAAGCCAAAGGCCGCATTTAGGGCCAAAGACTAGACTCGGCGAAAACCGAGCTTGTAACAAGCACGCTTGGGGTCATTTGGGGCGCATGAGCCTGTAATAGGCACTGAGGTCGGTGAGCCAGACTGGTGTAAACCGAATTCTGATCGCTGAATGGAACATCGAGCTTTGAGGCCCGGGGTAACGACTCTGAAAGCCAAAAACACGTGTAGGAGTTCTGGTCGAGCTCACTGAGGAGCACAAGGTGGAACCACGCATGAAGATTCGAGTAGGTATCGAATAATGAAATATTCATTAAAGTGACTAGATGGCCACAGAGTTCCCTTGGCATACACGGAGAAAAGATGCAACAAATGCAATTTTATTAAGTAATAAAGAAATTGTGCATACAGAAGAGTGCTTAGTCTAAGCTTTGTTTGTGCCTTCTGTGGCGATTTAATCACGACTTGAGTTCTTTCAAAGATTGAGTGAAGGTTGTTTTCTCATGTCTCGTCCAGGGTTTGGCTCGAAGACTTTTGCCGGTTGTTTGCCTTCGACTGTGGAAAATATTTATGGGCCATTAGATTCTCTCTTTGATCCGACCATCTTTGGCTTGAGGCATTGATTATAGCACCACCGGGCTTCTTTCTGGTCGGTATGCAACATGCCTACTTATGTTTCCGAAATAGAAAACTTTAACGCCAGGTGGGGAGTGGATACGACAACTCCCAGATTGTTTAAGGACGATTGTCCTAGGATCAAATGATATGGGCTGGGGATGTTGATGACTAGGTATTGTATATTAATTGTTTTCGCCTTTGGCTAAGAGTTCAATGTCGTCCTCAGCCAAGGGGGGGGAGGTGAATAGTATTTTAACAAATTTATCGCATAATTCTGATTTTGATTATTTCTTGATTAGTTAGACTAAGCACAATATTTATAACAAGCAGAAGTAATAAATATAATGCAGTAAACACAAACAAATTATCAATGCTAACACAAGTATTTATAGTGGTTCGGCCCCAATGCCTAATCCACCACTACCTAAGCACCCGAGGACTTTAACCCGAAGAGTCTCACTCTCAACCTAAGGTACTTTCACACCCGGAAGTCTCCACCTTCTTACCGAGAGCACTCTTCCACCTCAACCTAAGGGACAACTCAACTAATCCTAGTAAACTATGTTTACACAAGTGGCTATACTTCTTCTACACCAAGGATACCACTCAATCATAAGACCTAACACTAGGTCTTCTTACAAGCTCAAATCCAAAGAAGTGACAGGAAATTATACAAGTAATGGAGCAAAAATTACAACAATACAAATACTTAGCTCCAACACAATGAATCCTAGCTCCTCTTGATGCCTTGATGATGAATCAAATCAAGCTTGAAGGCAAACTAAAGGATTGAAAGATCAAACTAGGATTTCTCTAAAAAATGGCTTAATGAAAGCTTGGAATTGATCAATGATGGCTCAATGAAGGTTAGGAGTGATCAAAAGTATCTAAGGAAGGCTTAGGCTTGGGTATTTATAGAGCCAAGAAGAAATGGAACGAAACGAGCGGCTCAACTGGTGGAAAACTAGCTATTTCTGCCATTCGGTCGCTTGCCAATCGATCGTCGGTCGACCGACTGATCGACCGCCCAGCGACCGCTGGCTCTCTGTGAATCAATCGCACTATTTGGTCGACCAACGGGTTGACCGAATGAGTCGCGACTTCAGCAATCCGCAATCCGGTCGACCGACGCACGCGCTGCCAAATTTTTACCTCGGTCGATCGAAAACTGGACAGACTGGGCAGACAGCTAGTTTGCTTGGTTTTCTTTGCTTGTTTAGGTTCCATCTTCGCTAAGTCTACTTATATAACATTTATTAGCTTTAAGCTAATAACTTCAAAACATAAATATTATATAAGGATTACCCCCAGTTGGATTCAATAAAAATATCTAAGAAATCAAAATCCTTAAGAATCAAAATCTAGTTTTTGGGGTCTAGTACAAATTTTCCGAAAACAGAAATTTTCTAATCTCCCAGGTCAATTATGGGTATGTTAAAGACTTCCAGAAATTTCTTTAAAATACCTCGTTATCTAGTTTTGACCCAAGGAACAATTACCGCCATTTTTTATGTCAAGAAAATGTCTAGGACATATAGCCCTCCAAGGAGCTCCCTAGGCTTAGTGTTTCAGGGCGGTTTCCGGGTTTTCATGATTTGGGGATTTCGAGTTTGATTTTTGGGTTCTTATGCATCATCATGAGGATTTACAACATAAACTAGACACCCTAAACCTAAACTCTAACTTCCCGAAGAATCCCGACCATCGACGAGCGTCCTTGCCGATTTCTTCGATTTCTTCAATTTTTCCGATCGCGGATGTCGTGCGCTAACCGATATAGTACCTGAAAGATTTCTCAATGAAACATTAGTTCCATATTTGTTATCATCAAAACCGAGATTAAGACCAAGGTAGAAAATCTTAAGCCAACAATCTCCCCCTTTTTGATGATGACAAACATCCTTAAGAAAATATCTACAATTAAGCATAGAGGATATCAACCATGGGATTTCTCCCCCTATCAACATGCATATCTATGAAAATAAACCCCCCCTATCTATGCATATGGTCTTCCTATATTTTCCTACCCTTTACCTATATTTTTCTCCCCCTTTTAACATCAATCAAAAAGGGCAAGAAAGGTCAATCTAGTCAAAGTTGAGACTCTAAAATTATTTTTCATGAAACATGAAAATCTCAACCAATGGGATGAAAAACAAATATTTGATATAAAACTAAATCATACATGATAGCAAAGAGTGGTAGATAGAATCCAAAACTAAATAATGTATGCACTCAAGTATGAATATCTTCGTGAATATTGTTTCTTTTTCATGACACTTTTAGATTTCATTCAAACTTTCAAAATACCAAGATATGGTTACTTAAAGCATGCATATCAAGTTTGAAGTGAAACTAATGTCATTTGATTAAAATATGAACTTAGCACGGTTTCATTCAAAATAGACATGAAAATATGAAAATGCTAAGTACCAAATTTTGCTATCTACTCATGTTTTCTCAAACTTAGGCACCTAGACATCTAACATGAGTGAATCTAAGTATATGAGTCAAGTTTGGGCTTAAAATAAAATTTCTAAGTCACTTTGTTGACTTAGGTCAAAGTATACTTCAAGTTTACAAAAATCAAACTTTTTAATCCTTATAAAATCATATTCTTCACGAAAATTTTTGAAACTTTAACTGGACAAACTATATTTTTCAAGGAATCTAGAGGTTTAAGAATCATTCAAAAATCAGTTTTTTATAAATTCATAAAATTCTTGAAAGTTCAGGGGTATTTTCGTAAACTTCAGGTATTTTTTCAAAAGTTGTCAATTTTGCTTCAAACTTTTCAGATATCGCTGAACGATCATTTAAGATGTGTGTGTCAAGTTTGAGCTCAAGATGAATTGTCTAAGTTTATTTTTCATCCTATATTGATTTCAATGAAAAAAAAAACTCATTTTTAGAAATGATTTTACTCAAAGAATAATGAGAATGATATTAGAAATGGAATCAAAATAGTATGCACAAAGTTTCATTTGAAGTTTTCGATGAAAAATCAAAGTATTGGAAAAATTAATATTTCAAGAAGATGATACTTTGCATTTTTGAAATCCAACTTCAAAATTCCACTATAAATCAGATTCTTGATGAAACTTTTCAAAAATTTTACTGAAGAAACTAGATTTTTCAGTGAAGGTGCAGTTTGAAGAATCAGTTAAAAATGATTTTTTTATATTTATCTAGAAATAACTGAAAATGCTAAAATTTCAATGACATTTTCGTAATTTTCAGTCATTTTTCAAAATATGTTCAGTTTTCATTCAAACTTTTATGGCACAATATAATGGTCATGTAAAGAGTGTTTGTCAAGTATGAAATAAAAATTATGTTCTTAAGTCAAGATATCAACCTAGCATAATTTCATTCAAAACTAAACTAGTTATCATGAAACTTGCTAAGTGTCAATCTTATCATTTACTCATAGTTTTTCAAATTTAAACCTATGGATACCTAACATGAGTAAATCTAAACATGTTTCTTAAATATGGATTGAAAATGAGACCTCTAAGTTAATTTGTTGACTTGGGTCAACTTGGTTCAAAAGAGGTTATCATGAAATGACCTCTATGTCATTTTATCCATATCCATATGAATTTCTCATTCTAAGTGCATGGAAACATGTCATATCTATTCCTAAACATATTTATGAAGTTTGGACATGAAGTGTCCAAGTCGATTTCTTGACTTGAGTCAAACTTTTCCAAGTTTAAGTCCCCTAAAGTGAATCAGTTATCACTTTGTTCATCTAGACATGAATTTTCAAGTTTAAATACCTAGACTCATGTGATATGTGTATCTAAATATGTTTGTTTGATTTTTACTAAAAATGAGGTCTCTAATAAGAATTTCAACCTAGAGCAAGTTTCATTCAATCAAGATATCATCAAATTGCCTAAGTTATCAAAATTTTGCCTACTCATGAAACTTCAAACATTTATCATACATAATCAATCATGAGCATAGAGAAGTCATTCTAGCATAATTATTGAGGTAATTGAGCAAGATTTTAACAAAAGTCAAACCCATACCTCTTTTAAAGTGAATTTTGCCAAATTTATCATTTACTTTTCAATTTTCTTCATGATAGCATAGCATTCCATTAACATTCTCAACTTGCAAGTAGACTTCATTAGTAGATTTAATGAAACTAAAGCTACTAGTAAGCAACCCAAACCAAATAGCAAAGAAAAGAATCAAGTATCATTTTTAAAGTCCACTTTGCTAAATAGTTTGAAATCCGTTTCAAAATATATTATCATGAATCCGAAACGAATCAAGAGATCTCAAAATATGAAATATTAAAAAATAAAATCTCCAACCCTTCCTATTGGTTGAAAATCGAAAGGCCACAATGAACCTACGATTTAGAACCGCAAGGTTGCTTAGGCCCATTACAGGTCACATAGGTCTCCGAAGAGATCGGGAAATCAAAAGTCAAAAAGCATTTTTGAAACTTATCAAGAGCGGAAAATCTACTAATATTAAGCATATATCAAACTCCAACTATAACTTAAGCAAGAGGGTATAGGAGATGATACCAAAGTACTTTTGATGCCAACCTTACTAAGGCATCAAGATCGCTTGAAGTTGCAACTTTGAAATGGTATAATCTTTGAATTACCAAGCAACTTCAATCAACCACCTTCATCTCATCCTTGTGTGGTAGCTCCCCCTACAATAGAGCAAGAGACCTTTGGTACCCAAATGAGTTTGGGTCCTTGGGGGTCAATGGGCTTAGGTACCCAAAGTGTCTTAACAACACTAGGGTTTACTTTAAAAGCACAATCATAAATGGCATGCCCATATATACTACAACAAAAACAATGTCCATGAAACTTCTTCTTTTCATTTTTAACATGGACATGAGATTTAATGTTAGAATACTTAACCTAAGAAGGATGATGGGCATGAGCATTCTTAAGTAAAATATTTTTTTTCCTAGAGTTTCTAAAGGATGAAACATTGGATAAATTATGTGTTTTCTTACTCAAGAGAACAACCTCATTTTTCAAGTCATTAATGGACTTATGCAATGCATGAGATTGAGATCTCAACAAACAATTTTCATTTTTCAAACTCTCATTTTCCTTTTTGAAATCATTTGAAGAATCATTATCCTTAAGTTTTAATCTATTTTTCAAGCTCTCATTTTTATTTCTAATTTTGGAAGTCTTACTTAATAATTCATCATTTTCAATCTCTAACTTTTCATTTCTATGTTTTAAGTTCTTAATTTCAAGCTTCAAATCATCATGGCATGTATCAAGCATACTAGTGTTCAATTTTTCATTTTCAACTTCTAAGGCATGCAAGTGACTAGTAAGCTTAGATTTCTCCTTTTTAATTTTCTTTATTTTCTTGTTCATTTTCACGAGCAATTCATATATTTTTCTACATTCATCAACCAGCTCATCATAAGACATGTTAAATGAGCTTGAATTGCTAGAATCACTATTATGACAAGAAGCGGAAGACTTTACCTTATCGTTAAGACCCATGAGGCACAATTTTGAGATGGCTTCATTGTCATCACATGAGGGGCCTCCACTTGATTCCGAAGTGAAATTGGAGATATTCTTCTCCTTCTTGGATTTCTTTCTCATCAAATTATCCCTTCTCTTGGCAAAGGAAGCACTTGACTTTTCTTTTTCTGCTTTTAAGCGTGCTTCTTTGACCGAAAATGCTATGGGCATCACAAGAGACGTTAGTAATCTCTTTGGTTTTTGCAAAATCATATAGCATGTTTAATATTGCCCAAATATCAAATGTCGATGTACAATGCATGAGTTTATCAAGGATGCTATTAGGTAAGGTACAAAATATGGAATACATAACATCTCCATTAAATTGAAACATTTTCGTGTCATGTTCACTCCAATCATGCATGTCAACCTTAGGTTCAATGTATTCTAATTTAATCATGTTATAAACATCAAAACCTCTAGTCTTTAAGTAGATGTACATTCTAGACTTCCAAAGACCAAAGTTCGATTCATTGAACCTAGGAGGTGAAGACGCTACCGACTCTAGTGTCATTTTAAGACCGAGAGACGATGTAAAGGAGATGGTGAAATCTCAATCTACGACCTGCTCTGATACCAATTGTTGTACGAAATGGTCACACTAGAGGAGGGGTTAATAGTGTGTTAACTAATTTATCGCCAAATTCTGATTTTGATCATTTCTTGATTAGTTAGGCTAAGCACGATAATTATAGCAATCAGAAGCAATAAATATGAAGCAGTAAACACAAACAAACTATCAATGCTAACACAAGTATTTATAGTGGTTTGGCCCCAATGCCTACTCCACTACCTAAGCACCCCGCTTAGGATTTCTAAACTTAGTTTACTAGATTAAATCATTTCCCTTACAAAGAGGACTTTGATCCGAAGAGTCTCACTCTCAACCTAAAACACTTCCACACCTGGAAGCCGCCACCTTCTTACCAAGAGCACTCTTCCACCTCAATCTAAGGGACAACTCAACTAATCCTAGTAAACTATGTTTACACAAGTGGCTTTACTCCTTCTACACTAAGGATACCACTCAATCACAAGATCTAACACTAGGTCTTCTTACAAGCTCAAAACCAAAGAAGTAACACGAAAATATACAAGTAATGGAGCAAAAATTATAACAATACAAATACTTAGCTCCAACACAATGAATCCTAGCTCCTCTTGATGCCTTAATGATGAATCAAATCAAGCTTGAAGGCAAACTAAAGGATTGAAAAACTCAAACTAGGATTTCTCTAAAAAATGGCTCAATGAAAGCTTGGAATTGATCAATGATGGCTCAATGAAGGTTAGTGTTGGCTTTAGGTTTTCAACCTTAGCCTTAATCTCGATTTTGATGGTTTTGATGATAACAAACATGTGACTAATGATTTTATTGAGAATATCTTTTAGGTTCCATATCGGTTAGCGCGCGACGTCCGCGATCGGAGAAATCAGATAAATCGACAAGGATGCTCGTCAGCGCTCGAGAATCTTCGAGAAAGGGAGTTTAGGTTTATTGTAATTCCTCATCATAATGCATAAGATCCCAAAAACCTATCTCGAACCCCAAATCATGAAATTCCAGGACTGCCCTGAAATTTACTAAGACTAGGGAGCTCCTTGGAGAGCTATATGACTTAGATAGTTTCTTGAGATAAAAAATGGCGGTAATTGTTCCTTGGGTCAAAACTAGATAACGAGGTATTTTAAAGGAATTTTTGGAAGCCTCTAACATACCCATACTTGACCCGGAAAATTAGAAAAATTTCGTTTTACACTAGATCCCAAGAACTAGATTTTGATCCTTAGTGATTTTGATTTTTTAGATATTTTTATTGAACTCAAATGGGGTATAATCCTTATATAACATTTATGTTATAAAGTTATCATGTTATAACTTAAAATTAATAAATGTTATATAAGTAGATGTAGTGGTGAAAACGGAAGCAGAAAACCCAAGCAAAGACCCAGTCTGCCCAATCCAGACCAATTTCGGTCGACCGAATGGCGGCAGAATCAGGCCGAAGCTGGCGGTCGACCAATCGGTCGATCAACCTACGAGCAGCCGTGACGAAAGATCGCAGATCGCGATTCTTGCGTCAAGCGGTCGACCCATCGGTCGACCGCCCACAGGGAGATGAGCAGCGGTCGAATGACCAGTCGACCGATGCTTCGACCGGCGCTTCGACCGACGGTCTATAACGGATAGTTTTCCATCCGTTGAATAGCCGTTTCTTCCGTAGGGTATAAATATACCTGTTATAACTTCTTCTCTAAATTCCTTCACTCCCATAGATTTTTATTGAGCATTTAAAAGGAGATTAAAGCCTTCAAAGAGATTGTTTGGAGCACGCGCTGCTTTTTGTCGAGTTCTTCCTGCGCACACTCTGCTCCTCAACTTGGAAACTGACTCGAGCTCATCCCCTCAGCGAGTTGGAGGTTCCAAGGCTGTGAAAGGAGCTTACAAACACTGGTTTTATTTTAAGCTCTTTTCAATTGTATTTTTATCTGTTATTGAACGCTTAATTTATTTGTTCCTGTGTGAAGACCTGGTGTTAGGTCTTGTTGTATAAAGTGGTATCCTTGGTGAAAAGAAGTAAAGCCACTTGTGTAAACTTAGTTGTTACTAGGATTAGTTCTAGTTGTCCCTTAGGTTGAGGTGGGAAAGTGCTCTCGGTAGGAAGGCCGGATACTTCCGGGTGTGGAAGTGCCTTCGGTTGGAGAGCGGAGACTTTCCGGTGCAAAGTCCTCGTGTGTAAGGGAAACTCTAATTAATCTAGTAAAACCTAGTTTGGAAATCTAGACCTCCTAGGTTCGATGAGTTAAACTTTGGTCTTTCGAAAGGAAGAATGTATACATTCTTAAAGACTCAAGGTTTAGGTGTTTTTAATATGATAAAATCAAAATACATAGAACGTAAGGAAAAAATGGATGCATGGACCCAAGAACAAATTAGCATGTTTGAGTTAAATGCTAAAGCTACAAATTGTTTATTTTGTTGTTTGGATGATAAGATTTTTGAAAAGATCATGCTTTGCACTTCCGCTTTCGATAGTTGGGCTACTTTAAATATGCTTTATAATTATGCAAAAACCGAAGAACTCAAAACATTTGATGAGGGGAGTGATGACAATTGTCATCCACCCAATACTAACATGGTTTTTGAAGCCCACAGTGTCTCTAGTCATAAAAGCATAAGAAATCGGAAAAGGAATGTGGTTTGCCATGTGTGCAAAGAAAAAGGGCATGTTAGGAAAAATTGCCCTTGCATGAAGAACAAGGCAAAGAAGAGGTCAAGCGCTTCCACACCATCATCATATTCAAATGAAGCATCCTCTTCTCATGGCTATGAAGAAAATTCAAAAGATTACCTCATGAATACTAATGATGAGGTACACTCTTCTACTTGTAGTCATAATAACAAAAAGTGTAGTACTAATTCATCTAATTCTCATCATATGCTTTATGATGAATTGATGGATGAATATAAAATCACGTATGCCTTGCTTGTTAAAAAAGATAAAGAAAACAAAAATTTGAAGAAAGAAAACTCAAATCTTAGCTCTCAATTACATGATGCAAAATTAGAAAATGAGAAGCTAAGAATTAGTGTCAACAATCCATGCCATGATACTTTGAGTATTGACACTAAGGATTTGAGAAATGAAAATGACATATTGAAGAATGAAAATAGCACGTTGAAAACTCAATTGCGTGCTATTCATAAATCAATGAATGACTTGAAAAATGAGGTTGTTTTTCTAAATAAGAAAGTCAATAATCTATCTAGCAATTCATCTTCTAAGAATTCTAGAAATACAAATGTTTCTTTCAAGAATACTTATGCACATCATGCTTCTCATATCAAGCATTCTATTATTAAACCTCATGCTCAAAAGAAAAATAATTTGTCTAAGAATGCTCATACTTATCTTGTTTCACATGATAAACATTCGAAAGATAAATCTCATGTCCATGCTAAAAATGAAAAGAAAAAGTTTCATGGACATTATTTTTGTTGTGGTGTTTATGGCCACACAATCCATGATTGTGCATTTAAAAATAATTCAAGTGTACGGGGTACCTAGGCCAACTAATCCCCAAGGACCCAAAATTATTTGGGTACCAAAAATTTCATGTTCTATTATAGGGGGAGCTTCCACACAAGTGTGAAAGATTGATGAAGAGTTGAAGTTGACCAAAGAGTTGAATGAAGAATCCTATTATGGTTGCAACTTCAAGCCTTCACCTAGATGCCTTAGGTAAAATTGGCATCAAACATTTTGGTATCATCTCCTTACTTTAGCTTGTTTTATTTTAGTTGGAGATTTTGATACATATCTAATTTGAGTTGTTTTCACCGCTCTTGTTAAAGAGTTCTTTCAAAAACATTTTTGATTTTTGATTTTTGGTCTCTTCGGAGACCCCGGTGGCCTGTAATGGGCCTAAGCGACCTTGCGGTTCTAAATCGTATGCACATTGTGGCCTTTCGGTTTTCAACCGATAGGAAGGGTTGGAGATCATATTTTTATTTATATTATATTTGTGATCTCTTAAATTCGTTTTGATATCACTCGATTTCATCTTTAAAACGAATTGGAAACTATTTAGCAAAGTTGGATTTTGAATGAAATCGTTAATGCTTACTTTGCTATCTAGAATGATTAACTTGCTTGAAATAATTATGTCATGATGTTATCAATAATTTCCTCATGCAAGTTAAATCTAAGGTTAAAAGGAAGGCTAATTAGGAAGAAAAAGATTAGTTTGGTAAATTATCATGAATAGGGTATAACATTTGATAAATTCAAATCCTTAGTGTTATACCTCAATGCTTAAGGTTAAACTATGTCTCTATACTCATGATTAGAATTGCATGTAAAATCCTTGATTTTTCATGAGTAGGTAAAATTTTAGCACTTAGGCAAATTTCATTGAATGAAACTTGCTCTAGGTTGATACCTTCTATTAGAGACATACCTTTTAAGTTTAAACTAGTTAGTCATACTTAGGGACCTTATGCCTCTAATGGTTTACATCTTGATCCCTTAGATTCATTTTAATATCATGGTAAAAACTTTCTCATTTAAAAATGAATCTCTACTATCTTGCATAGGTTAAGACTTTAAAAATAAAACCTTGCATTAAACCTTTGCTAATTTTTTCATCATGCTACTAATGAAGCCTTCTTGCAAGTAAACAAAGTGATAAGAATTGGAAAGGTATGCTATCTAAAAGAAAATGAAAAGGGATATGAAAAGTTGGGCAAAATTTCTAAGAAAAAGGTATGTTTTAATTTTGCAAAAATATTTGTAAAATGATTGAATATTCATGTTTAATGATGTCTCTATATACTCATGATTGATTATGCATGATGAATATTTAATTTTTCATGAGTAGAAAATAATTTGATAACTTAGGCAAATTTCATGATAATCTTGATTAAATGAAACTTGCTCTAGGTTAAAATTCATGTTAGAGACCTCATTTTAAGTTAAAATTTGATGAACATGTTTAGATACATATATCACATAAGTCTAGAAAGTTAAAATTGAAAATTCTTGTCTAGATGAACAATGTGATATATATATCACTTTAGGGGACTTAAGCTTGAAAAGCTTGGTCCAAGTCAACAAACCACAATTGGTATCAATTGACTTGGTCGTTTGATTTTAAGTCCAAATCATCATAACCATGTTTAGGAATAGGTATGACATGTTTCTATGCACTTAGAGTGAAATTTTCATATGGATATGGATAAAATGACATAGGGGTCAATTCATGAAAACCTCTTTTGAACCAAAGTTGACCCAAGTCAACAAGTTGACTTAAGGTCTCATTTTAAATTCATATTTGAGAAACATGTTTAGATTTACTCATGTTAGGTATTCATAGGTTTAAACTTGAAAAATCATGAGTAAATGTTAAGATTGAAACTTAGCAAGTTTCATTAAAACTAGTTTAGTTTTGATTGAAAATATGCTAGGTTGATATCTTGACTTAAGGAAATAATTTTCATTCCAAACTTGACATATACTCTTTACATGACCATCATGTGGTGTCATGAAAGTTTGAATGAAAATTAAAAAAGTTTAAAGAAAAATTGAAATTTACAAAAATATCATTTCAACCTACATTTAGTATAAATTTCAGTTATTTTTAGAAAAATATAGAAAAATCTTTTTTAGGTGATTCTTGAAACTACACCTTCATTGAAAAATCCAGTTTCTTAAGTAAAAATTTCAAAACATTTCATCAAGAATCTAATTTATAATGAATTTTTGAAGTTGGATTTCAAAACTCAAAGTATCATCCTAAATTGAAATATCAATCTTTCTATACTTTGATTTTTCTTAAAAAACTTCAATAAAAACTCATGTACACCATTTGGTATCTAATTCTAATATCATTCACACATTTTCATGAGTAAAATCATTTCTAGGAATGATTTTGATATTTTGGGTGATAGCTAAGATCCATTTGTTTATTTGAAAACAATATAAGATGAAAAATGGACTTTGACTTTTAAATTCATTTTGAGATCAAACTTTGATACATGCATTTCAAATGACTATTCAATAATTGGTATCAAAATTTTCATCCCACATTTGGTATCAAAATGAGTATTCTATATTTGGTATCAAATCTTTCATCCAAAAAATAGTTTAAAAAACATTTATCAAAAATATGATTTTGAATAAACTTAAAAGGGTGATTTTTGAAAACTAGAAGTATAGGTTGACTTAAGTCAACAAAGTAAGTTAAAAATTTCATTTTAAGCCCAAACTTAATTCATAGTCTTACATTCCCTCATGTTTGATGTCTAGATGCCTAAGATAAAGAAAACATGAGTAGATAGCCAAATTTGATACTTAGCATCTTCATGATTTCAAGCATACTTTGAATGGAATCATGCTAAGTTTATAAACTCTTGAGAGCATACATAATTTAATTTTGAATTGTATCTATCACTTTCTTCATATCATGTATGATTTAAAGTTTCCTATTAAATACTTATTTTTCCATCCATTTGGTTGAGATACCCATGTTTCATGAAAATAATCCTTAGAGTTTCAACCTCATGTATTAATTGTGTTTCATCCCTTTAAGTAGATAGCCTCTCTTGCCCTTTTTGATTGATGTCAAAAGGGGGAGATGAGTACGGATAAAGGGGGAGAAATGTATACGTCAAAAGGGGGATAAGTGTATAAGAAAAAGGGGGAGAAAAATATAGAAAAATTCATGCATATAGATAAGGGGAGTTTATCTCATAGATATGCATGTTGATAGGGGGAGAAATCCCTTAGTTGATATCCTTATGCTTTAATGATTATATATTTTCTTAAGGATGTTTGTCATCATCAAAAAGGGGGAGATTGTTGGCTTTAGGTTTTCAACCTTAGCCTTAATCTCGATTTTGATGGTTTTCATGATAACAAACATGTGACTAATGATTTCATTGAGAATATCTTTTAGGTTACATATCGGTTAGCGCGCGACGTCCGCGATCGGAGAAATTGGATAAATAGACAAGGATGCTCGTCGGCGCTCGATAATCTTCAAGAAAGGGTGTTTAGGTTTAGGGTGTCTAGATATATTGTAATTCCTCATCATAATGCATAAGATCCCAAAAACCTATCCCGAACCCCAAATCATGAAATTCCGGGACCGCCCTGAAATTTACTAAGACTAGGGAGCTCATTGGAGAGCTATATGACTTAGATAGTTTCTTGAGATAAAAAATGGCGGTAATTGCTCCTTGGGTCAAAACTAGATAACAAGGTATTTAAAAGGAATTTTTGGAAGCCTCTAACATACCCATACTTGACCCGAAAAATTAGAAAAATTCTGTTTTACACTAGATCCCAAGAACTAGATTTTGATCCTTAGGGATTTTGATTTTTTAGATATTTTTATTGAACTCAAATGGGGTATAATCCTTATATAACATTTATGTTATAAAGTTATCATGTTATAACTTAAAATTAATAAATGTTATATAAGTAGATGTAGTGGTGAAAACGGAAGCAGAAAACCCAAGCAAAGACCCAGTCTGCCCAGTCCAGACCAATTTCGATCGACCGAATGGCGGCAGAATCAGGCCGAAGCTGGCGGTCGACCAATCGGTCGATCGACCTACCAGCAGCCGCGACGCAAGATCGCGTCGGTCGACCGATGGGTCGACCGAAGATTGCAGATCGTGATTCTTGCGTCAAGCGGTTGACCCATCGGTCGACCGCCCACAGGGAGATGAGTAGCGGTCGAATGACCGGTCGACCGATGCTTCGATCGGCGCTTCGACCGACGGTCTATAGCGGATAGTTTTCTATCCGTTGAACAGTTGTTTCTTCCGTAGGGTATAAATATACCTGTTATAACTTCTTCTCTAAATTCCTTCACTCCCATAGATTTTTATTGAGAATTTAAAAGGAGATTAAAGCCTTCAAAGAGACTTTTTGGAGCGCGCGCTGCTTTCTGTCGAGTTCTTCCTGCGCACACTCTGCTCCTCAACTCGGAAACTGACTCGAGCTCATCCCCTCGGCAAGTTGGAGGTTCCAAGGCTGTGAAAGGAGCTTACAAACATTGGTTTTATTTTAAGCTCTTTTCAATTGTATTTTTATCTGTTATCAAACGCTTAATTTATTTGTGCCTGTGTGAAGACCTGGTGTTAGGTCTTGTTGTGTAAAGTGGTATCCTTGGTGAAAAGGAGTAAAGTCACTTGTGTAAACTTAGTTGTTACTAGGATTAGTTCTAGTTGTCCCTTAGGTTGAGGTGGGAAAGTGCTCTCGGTAGGAAGGCCAGATACTTCCGGGTGTGGAAGGGAAACTCTAATTAATCTAGTAAAACCTAGTTTGGATATCCTAAGCGGGGGTGCTTAGGTAGTGGAGTAGGCGTTGGGGCCGAACCACTATAAATCTTGTGTTTGCCTTGTTTGATTTCTTGCTTGCGCTTAATTGCTTTATATTGCTTCCGCATCTAATCGTCAAATCATGAATTGCCTAAATGTCTTAAGTAAACGTTTAAAATTGGATTTAGGCTAATTAAATTAGTCAACACACTATTCACCCCCCCTCTAGTGTCGCCATTTTGCCTTCGGTTAGGAGTGATCAAAAGTATCTAAGGAAGGCTTAGGCTTGGGTATTTATAGAGCCAAGAAGAAATGGAATGAAACGGGTGGCTCAACGGGTGGAAAATTAGCCATTTTCGTAGTTCGGTCGCTTGTCGATCAATCGTCGATCGACCGCTGGCTCTCTGTGAATCAATTGCACTATTCGGTCGATTGACGGATCGACTGAATGAGTCGCGACTTCAGTGATCCACAATTCGGTCGACCGACGCACGCGCTGCTAAATTTTCACCTCGGTTGGTCGACCGATCGGTCGACCGAAAATTGGGCAAACAACTAGTTTGCTTGGTTTTCTTTGCTTGTTTGGATTCCGTCTTCGCTAAGTCTAGTTATATAACATTTATTAACTTTAAGCTAATAACTTTAAAACATAAATGTTTTATAAGGATTACCCCCCATTTGGATTCAATAAAAATATCTAAGAAATCAAAATCCTTAAGAATCAAAATCTAGTTTTTGGGGTCTAGTACAAATTTTCCGAAAACTAAAATTTTCTAATCTCCCGGGTAAAATATGGGTATGTTAAAGGCTTCCAAAAATTTCTTAAAAATACCTCATTATCTAGTTTTGACCCAAGGAATAATTATCGCCATTTTTTATGCCCAGAAAATGTCTAGGACATATAGCCCTCCAAGGAGCTCCCTAGGTTTAGTGTTTTAGGGCGATTTTCGAGTTTTCATGATTTGGTGAATTCGGGTTTTGTTTTTGGGTTCTTATGCATCATCACGAGGATTTACAACATAAACTAGACACCCTAAACCTAAACTCTATCTTTCCAAAGAATCCCGATCGTCGACGAGCGTCCTTGCCGATTTCTCCAATTTTTCCTATCGCGGACATCGTGCGCTAGCCGATATAGAACCTGAAAGATTTCTCAATAAAACATTAGTTCCATGTTTGTTATCATCAAAACCGAGATTAAGACCAAGGTAGAAAACCTTAGGCCAACAGAGGCTTTTGTTAATTGCACTTTCTCAAAGGCGGAGTAGAAAAGGATGTCGATAGAGCTGCCTTGGTCGACGAGGACATTTTTGATGTTGAAATTTCCTACAATCACAGAGATTATGATCGGATCGTGTAGGTTTTGATCAGTTTCGTGAAAATTAGATTCATAGAATGATATTATCGTGATTTTGGAGATAGGTCAGTGTGGGCGGGTGGAGCTATCGACCGCCATTATTGGCTGAAGAGATCTTTCTTTGGCCGAGCTCAATTCTCCGCCTCTTGTAAGTCTGCCTGCGATGTAGTTTATGACTCCTCGGAGCTCGTTTCCCGAGCGATCAACTCGATTGTCTTTCCATTGACCTAAATGGGGATTTGGGGGTGTTTGACTTCGTCGTCAAGGGTCATGGGTTTTGCTCCGACCTCTCTCTCTCTCTCTAGCGGTGGATGTATTTGTTCAAGCGTCCTACATGGACTAAATCTTCAAGTTGGTCACCGAGTACTACACACTCCTCCATGGTACGACCGTAGGTGTCATGAAATGTGCACTTCTTGCTCATATTAGCTTCGGACGGTAGCTTTTGCTTTCCCGCGTTGGCGGGGTATGTGACAAGCTACAAGTGGTAAATGTCACGAAGTATGGTTTCATTCCTAGTATTGAAAGGAGTATACCTTTCAAATCGAGCACTCAGGCAGGGTAGTGACCTTGGCCCTTTCCCACTATTCTGCTCTTGGCGGTTGCAATCTTCACTTTTTTTGTCTCCCTTTTTGGACTTTTTGTCCTCGACAATGACCTTGAGATTTTGTCAGTCAACCTTTTTAGCTTCTCAGAGTTCTTCCATTTTTATGAAGCTAGCGGTTTTCTCTTGAAATTTTCTCATGTCCTTAAGCTCTGTTAGGGCGATTTGGTCGGCGAAGGGTCCGGGGTTTAGCCCAAGCTTGATGGAGTAGAATTCGACTCCTGGGTCGAGATTGGGAATTTCGGCTGCTATGGCCTCGAACCTGTTCATGTATTCTCTTAGAGGCTCATGTTGCCCCTGCCTTACATAATGGAGGGCAGCCTCCGTCTTGTGAAAGACCCGCGATGTGGTGAATCGGTTGAGGAAGACATGGAAGAGGTCCTCGAAGGAATGAATAAATCCCAGCGAGAGGGAGACAAACCACAACAAATTAGTTTTTCCCATGAAAGTTGGAAAGGCTTTGTAGTGCGGCATCATGGTCCTGAATGCCGTTAGGTGTAGTGCGGGGTCGCTTGTACCATTGTAGGGTGTTAGGGTTGTAGGCAACTAATTTCATGGCAGGAGGCGGGTCACCATTATGTGTTCGATAGGAAGGGCAGTCCCGGCCTGTCTGGCTTTGGGATCTTCGTCTTTTTCTGGACGAGGGGTGCTGGAGACCTCGTCACGATGGACGGGGACCGATCACCTCTTCTTGGAGTGATTGCTTTCTCTATGTTCTGAGCGGTAGCGCTCGTGGTTAGCTGGGAGTTGTCCATGGGACCACGTCAGCATCTCGATTTGGGTTGTTAATAGTTGGTTTTCTATCTCCAAATTGTTTATTCAAAACTGGGGCTCTTCAGGGGGAGGATGGGCTAGTGTCGGAGTGTTGATCCTTGCTATTTCACTGTACTAGGCTGCGGTGGATCGTCGTTGTCGGGTTGCCATTGGCATGTGGTGGCGGTCGCTTGGCTTCAGGTTATATCCATTATGGGGAAGTTAAGCTTAACTCGGCCCCATTGTGGGCGCCAAATGTTCCTGCATGAGGTCTGGTTCGATGTCTCTCATGGTCGGGCTAAACGCCCGCGAGGAGGGGGGACCTGCAAAAGACAATCCGACGCTCAAGTTAGTGGGACTCCAAGGTGAAGGTAGTGAAATTGGAACTTGGGGTTACCTGAGACGCGCCATGTCCGTATTTATTGTAGGTGGAGGTGATTACGCCGCCCGTAATCTTGCGCGGATGTTGCTCAAAATGGATCGTTGCTGATCCCAGAGATGGTTGGCTCGTAATGGCGTATGTCTCGTGATAAGAAAGACGTGGATGTCCATGTATGGCTGGGTGGGATCCCCGGGTGGAGCCGTCTGGTCTAGCTTGAGTCTCGCCCAAGAGTGTGGTCGAGTGGAGTCCCTGAGCAGAGCCATTTGGTTCAGCTCAAGGTAACTTATGGGGCGCTGCTAGGTCTAATCCGATCGGGCCCAATAATTCTAGTCCAGTCCATGCCTATTTAGAGAACCTGGACTATGTTCACTACAATTTGCGCCTTCGAATGCAGACATTAATTTCAAATCAAAGGAAGAGAAGAAAGTTTAGAGATAGATCCTTTCAATGTTGGTTTTGTCCAAACTGAGAACGACCTAATGATTGATTGATGGAGCGTGATGGAAAATAATCAGCCACTTTTGGACGAAGCAAACGATCCACCCCAACCTTCAAGATTTTTATTTGAAGCAATTGAGTTGGAAGACGTGCAACAAGACGTACATAGATAGCTAACAATTTGAAAGGAAAATGAGTCTTGCTCCCTCACAACAAATGTGTTCTCAGTCGAAAGCACAATTTGACTCCTCAGCATCCCAATCACAATCACAGTCACAATCCCAAACACAGTTGTAATCCTAATCTTGACTAAGCGGGAAGAAGAAGTCTGCATTGCCACTATGGAGGACTGCAAAAGCCAATGGAAAAAGGGCCAATTGTAGATCCTTTAGACACAATTGAAGAAGAAGAAACCTCTATCCATATCAGTAGTAGGACACAAGATGGTGGAGATGATGATGATGGAGGCCGAGGACAAATCGAAGTTCCATTGATACTAACACTTGTAGATCTTTGGACAAATGAGCTCTACTCCGATCATTGCACGCAAGATATGGCCATATTTTGGTTGGAGAAAAGGAACAACCAAAGTATATGAAAAGAGGGTCAAAGACAAACATCGACCAAAATCAAGAGGACTAACAACATTGCAAGATTACCATATTGATATGATGAGTAACTTGCAAGAGGTCAAGTTAGATACATACCATGTTGATTAGGGACAAGTGCTTGGGCTCCCACAAAAGAAAGTCTGATGTCAATGTAGTATTTTAGATACCAAAACATCGTGAATTGAGAGAACTTTCATATATGGGCTTCACAAACATATGAAATCGACCTTAGTCATGCTAGGCCCATCGAGATGCCTACTTTCTTGTATGGATGTCATTCTTCAACATTTTAAAATTTACTTGTATATTTTTTATTGATATTTGAAGAAGAAAATTATTTTTTTAATGTATTTGATCATGTTTGAGGAATTTATGGATGTTTTTTCATCATTTATTAGTAGATTATTGGCGTATTTTTTCGCAGGATAAGATTTCAGACGAATAAGAATTTAATTGGAATTAACTAGGATAAGAATCACAATGGATAAGCTTATATCCTATCAAACGTTTGTTGAAATTTGAGATAAGAAGATCACAAAAGATAGAATTTTGAAATCCTATGTTTGTGCTGGCTCCGGATAAAGGAGTTGGATATCAATAATCTAATAATTAAATTTGATTTTATCAAATTTTTATTTTAAGAATTATGAAATTAAATTTAAATAATTATTTTAACATAATAATAGTAAAATATTGATAAAATATTTCTAAAAGTTAAATTATAATTGACTTATCACAAATATCCAACTTAATTGATAGGAGAAGAAACAATCCCCGAGGATTTTAATTCTCAACCCCCCAGGAGGATATTTATATCCCATTAGAACCGGATTTGGATCCGGTCATAACCAACTTAAATGATATCCGAAGCTCATAGCAAACGACGGATATAATTTGACAAATTCCATCCACCAGTCATCAAACAAACGCGCCATATGTGTATTTTGTAGCTTCAAACCATGTTTTGAAGCTTAGAACTATATTTTGAATATTACATTTGAAAAAAAAAACTCGAGCGTGGCAGGTACTGACCTATTTGTATCAGACCATATCGAGTGTTGGTACGATATGGTATTGGTACATATCGATACCGGCCTCGCACCAAGATTGGTACGAGTATGAAATTTAAAATCATGATTCAAACTGATTTTAATGTGATATTAATAGTTGTATCTAAGGTGGTGTAAGAAACCAAATCTAACTAGACTACATCTATTAACCATATGCTTCAAGTACTAAAACCAGCTTCACACTTGGTGATCTTAAAGTTGAAATGAATTTTTTTGTCTTACATGCATATATTCCTCTTGTTTAAAAAATACCTCATTGAATTATTGAAATAGAAATATGTTCTCTTATAATTAGCCCATCACTTGTTATTGATCCCTTACCATACCATGATAGAATGTTTGTAGTTCACTCATTTAGACTCCATTGAACTTATTTGTTATTACCTTTTTCTCATGTAGTAAGGTTCCTTTTTTTCAAGCAGGCACTATAACTTATGATATACTCTTAGCTTCATTTAGACTTAATTAGCTAGACTCCATTAACAAATTAAGTGCTATATATTGTTCATGAAGTGCCACAACACTGTAGCTTCCACTATTTGTTTTATTCTTGTTCCACATAGTAAACTGAGATGGTGAGGAAGTGGAGTCAAATCTTGTTTCCATTGATCTGGAAGCACAAGATTAATGTGTTGTGTTAATTAAGCATTTATCAAGTATATTTTTCATTATAAAATTATCAAGGGAAAAAAGTTGTTGTGAAGAGGTTTGTGAAAAATTGTCGAGGCTTCAAGTCAAATTCTACATGCAAGAAGCTTCATGCCTTGGATATTTATTTTATTTATCATTCTAGACTATCCACAAGAAGACAAGCTTGCTTCTTGTTTTGTGCATATTGCTTTTGACATTTGTTCAATCATGTTGTTCAATATGTACTATCATTCATGATATTATACATTTTTCAATAATATTAAAAATCACTGTAAGGACAAAGAAAATCACTGTAGGAAATAAGACACCACAATGCAAGAGCATTAAATATTTGTGAAATAGTCTCGCCAAGATGCAGGCGTAAAGAATCACGAGAAAAAAAATGCGCTATATATATAATAATTTGGGAGGAAGACAAGCTTCATGCATCCTCTCTCATAGTTGCACGTTTTCTCTATAAACAAACATTTTGTTTCCCTTTTATTTTGTACAATAAATGATCAATAGTAGATTAACGGTTGCTGAAAACCTCTCAATTCTTTATCTTTCTAGCCATTAGGGGTGAGCATCAGTCGGTTCGGTTAATTGGTCGATTAACCGAACCGAAAATTTTACAAAAATTTTTACCGTTTACCGAACCGAATATTTCGGTTAACTGACCGAATTAATTGAAAAATTTCGGTTCGGTTCGGTTAATCGATCGAATTAACCGAAATGTGTTTCATATGAAAAAAATTTGAGATGTTGTAAGCTAATACATAAAACAGAGAATGTAAGTGTATAGAAAACATAAAATTGAGATGCTGTACAAGCTAATACATAAAATTGAGATGTTGTACTTTAAGAAAATACCCTAACCAAAGTCAAATAATTACAGAATACACAAGATGAACCAGAAAACTCAGTGTTCCAACAAAATTTTATATGGAGATTCTAGTACAGAGCAACAACATTTCCACATAAATATTATCCAGCAAAATAAATACTTCACTGTTTCCACATAAACATAACACATCAAAATTTTGTTGCAACATCAATATCTCCAATTCTCCATTCTCCAAATAGTATTTATCCACCATTACCCTTGCAGTAGTAGAAAATAAAGCAATTTAGCAAATAGCAGGAACTAAATACTAAACTGATCATAAATCATTAAATTTCCATTAAGAAAGAACCTTTTAAATGTTACAAAAATCACCAAGGCAGTATAGCACCACCAATTATGGTTAATTTCCATTGAGAAAGAACATTTTACATGTTACAATAAAGCTTTGAAGTTGATGTACTTCTACAGACAAGTGCTACAGACAAGTGGAGTAATGCAATATCTATTGTTAGATCACTTCATTAGTTTTTTTGGATGTTCATGACATGTATCATGTATGGATAATTGGCTGACTTTTTGATAAGTAAATTTACATTTCAAAGATACATATCCTCTAGGTAATTGTCCCTCAGCTAGGCAGGCAGCCACCTTAACTTCTCACCTAAGGTTTCAAACAAAATCAATGTATAAATTGCTAAACCTACCATTGCTAAACAAAATGAAACACAATTTAAATTTCCAACCAAGTAAATTAGAAATGTTACCAAATACCAACCAAGTAACCAACCATTCTCAGTCATCTCAGCAACCTAACCAAGTAACCTGTAACCAACCATTTAAAAATTAATTTTATAAACAGCAAGATTTTATAAAAATTAATTAATTAATTTCGATTAGCCACAAGCTATACACTTAAACAAAAACTCACTGAGTCACCGAGTTAAAACTCTTCAACTTGTAACTGCACTTGGGCCAACTATACTCAATCCAATAATTGGCAAATCTATTTTTTTCAAATAGACAAACATATTCAATTAATAATATGCACATAAAATTAAACAGAATATATAAAAGAATATATATAAAAATAGAGTACCATTTTCAAACTTCTCAACTTCTGTGATATCTTCTTCAACATTCAATCCATTAGACTTTCGAATCCAATCTTGTGCACATATCAAAGACTCAACCACCTTCGGAGTCAAAGAACTTCTAAATGGATCAAGAACCCTCCCGCCAGCACTAAAGGTAGATTCAGAAGCCACTGTGGATATAGGAATAGCCAAGATATCTCGAGCCATGTGTGAGAGGATCGAAAATCTCTCGGAATTAAGCTTCCACCACTTCAGAATATCAAAATCATCCTTATCTTCCTGCAGTGCCTCATCTAAGTACATATCAAGTTCAGACTTTGCATGAACATATCCACTCTCAATTCTTCGTTTCTTGGCAATTAACTTGTAATGTCCTCTTGGTCTATTACCAACCGATTCATTACTTGAAGTAGTGCTTGTTGGACTTGTTTCACTTGAATGACCATTCTCAATTTGTAACATATTCTTGTACTCCTTGAAAATGTCATAAAGTGACATCTTCACTCTTTCAAATAGTTCAGTCCCTTCATTTTCACCATAAATATCACAAAAAGAAACTTTCATTGCCATGAATTTCTCACGAGGATCAAGTACAACAGCAAAGAAAATGATTTTATTCATTCGATCAACGTTTTCCCAATATTTGTCAAACTTTGTCTTCATCTTTGTACCCATTCCCTTCACATTTGAATCATCGCTTCGAGTGCATTCTAGGATTGCGCTGAGTAGGTCGCTAATTTCAGTCCAAAATGTGTTAGATGTAACATATAATGAACCAGAAACACGTATTGTGGTATCATAAAAAAGCCCTAGCATAGTGATCGTTCTCCTCACGACATCCCAATCCACGAAACCCTTTGAATTTGCATCCACCTCAACTCCGAAGTATAGATCTTCTAATTCAAATCTTTCAAATGCCTTCTCATACTTCTCAGCTACACTCAACATCAAGTAAGTGGAATTCCATCTGGTGCACACATCTAAACACAATGTACTCTTACATTCAACTTGCACTGAATCAGCACACCCCTTGAATTTCTTAAGCTTGGCTGGAGAACTTCTAATATATTTCACTGCCTCCCTGACCCACCTAATTGCAGGATCCAAGTCCTTTAAGCCATCTTGCACAATCAAGTTAATTATATGAGCTATGCACCTCATGTGTAAGTACTTGCCATTTGCAATAGTAGTCCCCCAGTTAATAAATTTTCGCTTCAAGTGCTCAACAGCCACATCATTTGAACTGGCATTGTCTACTGTAATTGTGAACACTTTATCTATCCCCCACTCTAGTAAGCATGTCTCTATTGCCCTGCCAATAGATTCACCCTTATGACTAGAAATTGGACAAAAATTTTAAAAAAAATTGTGCAGCTTCCAATCCCTATCAATGAACTGAGCTGTGATGCATATGTAATTGATTTGTTGAATGGATGTCCATGTGTCAGTTGTTATGGAAATTCGTTGATCATTCTTTTTCAAATAATGTTTCAGCTTCAACCTCTCATCCGTATATAACTGAAAATAATCACGTGATACAGTCCATCTTGAAGGGAATTTAAATCTAGGACATGCATTATGCATAAACTCTTTAAAGCCTTCACATTCAACAAATTTAAATGGCAACTCATCAACAATTATCATGCGTGCACGACTTTTTGTAATAGCAGCTTGATCAAACTTCTAAGTAGATAACATACCCGTACTTTCATCATCTCCCGATGGTTGCAAAGACAACTGTGATTGTGTTTTATCTTCATTCCCATCTTCTTACACGTTTTCACATGGTAATTGAGTGCACTTGTCCCATTTTTTTTTGTATCTGCAGCATATTCTTTCTGACAATACTTGCACTTGCCTTTGATATCCCCTTTTTCTTTATCAACATAAACTTCAAAGTATTCCCACACTTTTGACCTTTGTTTTGGGCCTTTTGGCGGCAATGTTGCTTTTCCGATTTCATTGCCGCTTTCATCGCTTGCGGGTGTAGATATTGGTTGTGCTACTGCTGCTACTGTATTTGAATCTGCCTCTTCTTGAGAGTTGGACATCTAACATTTATTTCCATTCAATACAAAACTTGATATAAATAGTAAAAGCAAGCTGCTATAATGAAAACAAGATACTTGCAAGTTATAATGAAACAAATCTACTGTTATAATGAAACAAATCTACACTATCAAGTAGACTTATAACCACTTGCAAATCTACATTCTAAACAGACTACTATCTTGTAGATTTGTTTCATTATATCTACACTATCAAGTAGACTTATTAAATCTACACAGACTACTATCCGACTTAAAATCTACACTATCAAGTAGATTTATTAAATCTACAATTCTACACAGCCACTCCAGCCGGTCGGCACTATCAAATCTAGTAATCTACTATTATATGCTTAAAAATACAAATCAACTAGGTATTTTAAAAATTTAACCTTGCTTAAGATTGAAGACCGGTTGTCGGCTGATGAGGATGTCGGATGTCGGATGCCCCGGGAAGTAGATGCTCACCCCTACTGCCGCTGGCCTGGAGTCCTGGATGCCGGATGAAAAGAAGAGTTTGCGATTTGGCGAGGGCCGATTTGGGGGGGAGGCGACTTGGCGAGTGCGATTTGGGGGTGAGGAGGCGACTTGGTGAGTGCCGACCGGCCGGAGTGGCGGAGTGCCGCGTTGCCGACCGATCGGGAAGCCGAGTGGGGGAGCCGGGCTGCCGTCGCTGCGACGCTGCGTTCGCCCCGGCGTCGCCCGCCTGTGTAGTTAGGGCCGGCTGATGAGGATTTCGACTTGTCGAGTGCGAGAGAGTCGAGTCTGTCGAGAGACAGAGACTGAGAACATTAGGTTAGGAATCGGGTCGGGCGGCGGGGCGAGTACAAGGTAAGTGGGTATCGGATTTAACCGTTTAAGGTATTAGTGTTTGGGATACATATGTAATTAATTAAATTGTTGGGGGTAAAATGGTAATTTTTTTAAATTTTCGATTAATTCGGATAAAATCGATTTTTTACGGTAAATTAATCGAACCGAACCGAAAACCGAAATCTCGGAAAAAATTAACCGAAAACCGAACCGAAATTAATTCGGTAAATTCGGTTCGATTAATTCAGGTTCAGTTTCGGTGAATCGGATAATTCTGCTCACCCCTACTAGCCATAGGGGGAGATGTGATCATCACACCACCATTTACCTTTGGATCCATGTTGGCCTTGTCGACTAACATCTCATTCCTATCTTTTGATACAATATATGAAAATATTTGTACTATTGCCATAAGTCTGTATCTTCCTTAGAACAAGTTGCTGATCTCTAATCACCCATCAGATCGTCTGAGACCTAAAATCAATGCATGTGTATGGTCATTTTTACTCAAATTCACAACACTTATAACATTATATACTCCTTATGTCTAAATCTAGCCCTTAAAGAAATCTTTTAATCCTAGACAAAGCGACACAATTTAGCAATTTGGACTAGCTACCATGAGATAGCTTCTACGGCTAAATTAAATAAATAGCCTAAAGTAGACTTCCTATCATTCAAATTCCCTACCATGTTTAAATCTATAAACTCTTGAAGAACTATGCATCATTCCAAAACATATTGAAACCGTTTGGTACCTTTATCTCAAAACATATGCACTCTACAGAGACCAGCTCCTTGAATCAAATAATGAATACTCCTAACATCTACTGCACGTGAATACTTCTGCATAATATAGAACAATGAAGAAGTTACCAGCAGGAAACTGTCTCACCTAAACAAATGAATTAGAATCTATGCTGTTGTACCCAAGCTAATAACACAAGGATCTAGCTTTTCATACCACTGCTAAAAACTCTAGGTTTGGCTGAATAGCATTCATCGCCAGAGGTAATGCTAAAAACTCTAGGTTTGGCTAAAAACCTTCGTTGAAGAAGGCTTCGCCAGAGGATTTCTCCATCGCACTTCACCTTCTTCAGAGGTTTGCAAGCAAAGGTTCGTTCTTTCCTCTCCATCGCAACTTCTTCATAGATTCTCATTATTCTTATTTTCCTTTTGGTTTGGTCGAGAAAATGTAGGAAGGAACGACAAGCAATTTCACGGCAATTTGGGACAATGATCTCGAATCGACAATTTGGTAATCATCGATTTAGGGTTCAAGACAATTTGGCATTCTGTTTGTTGTTCACTATTCCTTTTTGATTTTGATTTTTATGAGTAGTGCATCTAACACTTTTCAGCAGCCTCATTTGCTGCTTTCATTGCATTTGACTTTCTATTTCTCCAAAATTGCTATGCAAGCTGTGCCTCATGTACTCTTTTTTTCCTCTTTCATTTTCCACTGTTGGAGTTCTATTACCTGCGGTGTTGTTGCAATTCCGTTAGTTGACAAAATGTAAGGTTGCATATTTCTAGTTAGAGTAACCGAAACTTGAAGTGTTTCGTTAGCAATTTTAGGACAATATAGTGAGATTTATTATTCATGTTTCCGTTAACAGTGTTAAAGTTCCACATTGGTTGAGATTATGATTTAAATAGCCTTTAAATAGATTGGGCAATCCTCCTCATTTGAGCTAGTTTTTGGGGTGAGTTAGGTCCACTAATTTCTTAACATGGTATCAGAACCAAACATATAGTTGAGAGTGGGCCACCTGTAGAACTTCACGCTCCAGATGTGGATCCTGGGTGTGAGGGAGGTGTGTTAAAGTTCCACATTGGTTGAGGTTGTGGTATAGATAGCCTTTAAATAGATTGGGCAATCCTCTCCCTTTGAGCTAGCTTTTGGGATGAGTTAAGTCTACTAATTTCTTAGCAAACAGCAAATGATTGTATAGACAGCGCACGTGCAATATTCATTTTTTTATTTGTGTCTTTCTCTTGTATGAATAATAGAACTTGAAATGAATGAAAATGGTTTGCATTTAGTGTCATTATTCTGTCAAAAACCAAACTCCAACCCAAGAGAGAGTTAGAGCCAAAAAAAGCACCTTCTGTTTTGCTAGCGGTGCTTCTTAATTTGCAGGCTACATAAGACATTTCCATTGTTTGCTTGACCACCATTTCAAGCCTTTCCATGTTATCTTATGTTTCCTCCTGCAAGTTCCATGGCCAATACAAATATTTTAACCATTTTTTTATTTTAATAAAATATATAGAGATGGTCTGATGCGAAACATTGCTAAGCTTAAGCATGCTAAATGACAATGATATATGTATATATATTGATATGCTTTCATATAGAATTGATATATTGAACTGCTTCATAGAGTGATGTGATATATTTTGATATGCTTTCGTATAGAATTTTAATAACATAATTTGATAGTTTTTTTTTTTTTTTCAGAAATCCTGTTGATCATTAAGCTTTCTTGGGGAAAAAAATTGAAGATTTATATAAGTAGCATCCGGCTGAATTTTAAGTTTGGCTAAATTTGCTTATGTTGTATATGTTAACTTTCGCAGAATTAGTTCAAGTGGATAGAGAAGAAGAGATGAACAAAATGGAGACAAAGCAATCTTATTCATCTTGAGAATGAAATGAACTCTCTAATGAATATATTGTTCATTGAATCAATTAATAGAAAAGCTCTTAACAGATCATCAGAAGGAACTATATCAGTTGCACTCGTTTATTAGTTTTCACGGGTGCACTGATTACAACAGAAGCTAACTATCAAACGTGTCAATTCACTTGACACGTGTAAAGCTGATATATGAATCAGTAGTTTAACACTCCCCCTTTAATTCATACCTTTTGTACTCCTAACATGCTTCTGAAGTATTCAAATTTGTCAGTAGGTAAGGCTTTAGTACAAATATCAGCAACTTGATCCTTGGTATAACAATGCTTGAGTTCTATAGTTCCATTTCCAATAAGCTCTCGTATGTAACAATACTTAGTTTCAATGTGTCGAGACTTGGAATGCTGAACAAGATTTTTTGAAATGGCAATAGCTAAAATATTATCACACCAGATAACAGTAGCTAGGCATCAAAATATCAAACCCAATTTCAGCTAGAACTCTTCTTAACCAGGTCGCATGACATGAGGCAGTAGCAGCTGCAATGTATTCAGCTTCTGCCGTTGAAAGAGCAGTTGTGGCTTGTTTTTTGAACACCAATAGACAGCTGCAGCTCCACATTTGAAGACATACCCAGTGGTGCTTCTTCTGTCGTCAACACTACCAGCCCAGTTAGAGTCTACAAAACCAAGCAGCTCAAATTTACACTCCATGTGATATATCAAACCAAAGTTGAAGGTCCCTTTTATGTATCTCAAAATTCTTGGTTTTTGTATATACCTTGACAAAAACCCAACTGAAAACATGAGATCGGGTCTGGAATTACTTAGATACATAAGGCAACCAATTAGAGATCAGCAATTTAATAGTATATGATTCATGAAGTGTAATCATTTTCAACCTGTAATTCTATCCATATATGTGTTTTTTGTTTTTTCTTTGCTTCTATTGGAGTGTTATGTGGTATAAAAATTAGAAGTTCTGTTTATTATGAATGTGTTTGGTGCACAAGATAAGAAGAGAGGATTAGACTATAGTATTTGATCCATCTCTTTATCTTGTGTTTGGTGTCTCAATGAGATTGGATATACATATTCAATGAACCAATTATAATTCCTCCTTATCTTGTGTTTGGTTATTAGTTAAAAAGTTTATAGTATTTGTTGTTAGATTTATGAAGTTCAAATAGTTTTTTTTAAATGAAATCTATGAAGATATAGAGTTCTCTAACACACTGTAACGCATATAACTTATTAATTAACAGTTCAAATAATTTGTAGTATCTTGTGTTTGGTTATTAATTATTTAACATTTTCTCTAGTACTAGTTTCATTTTTTTTTTTTTTCTGTCACATAGGTATTTGAGTTATCAATTGAGAAAGAGTATAGTAGGTACTTTGATTTAAAATAGAAAAGGGAATGACAGAGGACAATATCTAAGATGGAAAAAAGTTGGGTCTATCTTAGCAGGTACTTTGATTAGGTTTGTCAATTTTATTTTTCTGTAGTTATAGATAGTTTTCTGAGTTTATTTATTTTGTTTAAATTGGCAAAAAATTAGAGGAATATGTTTAAGAAGCATGGAATTTTATTACAATGGATGATACAATTACATGGAATTCAAGAGTAATTTTGTGTCCTTGTAAAAACTGTAAAAACTTGAGACATCGTAGTCTAGAAATTGTGCATGAGCATCTAATCATAAGTAGAATGGATCCTACATATACGAAATGGTTTCATCATGGAGAACTAATTGATAGTGATAATAATGAAGATATGGAGTTCTCTAACACATATAACTTATATAGACCTGCAAATTTGAGTGATAAAAATTATATGGAGCCTCTTAATGAAACAAATCATGAGGAGTTTGATAGAGAATTAGAGGATGTTGAAAACCCTTTGTATGCTGATTGTACAAAGTACACAAAATTGTCATATGTTGTAGCATTATACAAGGTTAAAACTGCGAATGGATGGGTCCAACAAAGACTTTAATGAACTTTTAGAAATTTTATATGATATGTTACCCATGGACAATGTACTTCTCAAGTCCATTAAAGAGGTAAAAAAAATGTACTTCCTCATACAACTAGTTGCAAAGGTTATGCTAGATTGAAAGAAGATATGGCAATAATATTATATATTTGAAATACTTTCTTTATTACTCTATTAGTTACTAGATGAATGATGTTTTTTTTTCTTTTTCATTGTTCTTATATAGAAACAAGAAAATAGCAATCCATCTTTGGTTATAAGAAAGAGAGTTTGAGTTAAAGTGCCTACGAAAAAGAATGGGGAACCTATAAACACTTTAGTTGGTGAAACAATAATAAGTATTTCTTTTGAAACAATAGCAATTCATCTTTGGTTAGTCACTGTTGAAGTATTTCTTTTCCATGACTGCTTATACATTCATAAATTCTCTATTTTGATTTAGGCCAAAATGGATGACGTTGAAGAAGATGAATCAGTGGTTATTACAATTGTTGGCCTAACATTTTCAACCTTTGTCACCATCTTGATTTTGATGATAAGAAACTTATTCTAATGAGTTTATCAAGTGTTTGAGTTCAGGTTGATGGAAAGATACGCGTGCGAACTTCGTTCAGAAGAATGCCAAGAAATGCAAAAAATGGCTCCAACGATGATCGTGTATATTCCTAGGATTAGAATTACAAATTAATGTAATATGCCTCTATGATATCAATCCAAACCTAATTGTAATAAATTCCAAGTCAAAACTTGAGGGCGAAACTCGGAAACGAACATCATGCGAAAAATCAACAAAGAACTGTTGTTTCCAAGTTCCAGCTGATGGGTCGATAGCTGGCCATCGATTGACGGAGCTTGAAAATGACCACAAGGCTTCAGTCGATGGTTGGTTATGATGTGTCCCCTCACATTGGCTTATAAATACAAGCCTTATACTTGCTTCTTAACCTCTCTTGAACTTCATTGAATCCATCCTAAGAGTCTTTGAGCCTAAGAGAGTTAAATCTTGAGCCCTAATATCTCCTCACTTCATCAAACTTGGACTTCACCGAGAAATCCATACTCGAAGCCTTGAAGTGCTCGGAGGAGACACGTTGGATCTTCATCAAGTTTATTTTACATTTAAGCTCTATTAATATTGTTTTCCTATTGTTTTGTATCGATTTTAAGGGTAGCTTGGAAGGTGTGTGTGTAAACACCTTGGTGTCTTGTAGATTGTTGTTTTTGCTAGAGAATAGGAGTTGAGGCCCTCCTCTAGGGTTGAGGGATAAGTTCTCATTGTATTCTTAGAAAAACTATCAATCTATAAAGTGTTAAGGTTAGATATCTTTGGTAAGGAGCCAAGGTAGTGGAGTATGCGGGTTTGGGCAAACCACTATATATTTCTTGTTTGCATTTCTATCTTGATTGCTCTATTCGATTCTTACTCATGCTTGATTTAATTGTAATTTCATCTAGTCGCACTAAGGATCAAGTAGTTGAATTGATCATATCCGAAAAAGAATTCAATTAAACGTAAAAGTACCTACACACTATTCAACCCCCCCTTCCAGTGTGGACATTTATTCAATATTTGGTATTAGAGTAAGGTTATAGGCCTAGATTTAATCATTTGACCTACACTTATGGCTTCTAGTATCGCACTAGGTCAAGGGCCTTCAACTCATGCACCTCCTTTTTTTGATGGAAACAATTATCCTTATTGAAAAACTAGGATGAGTATTTTCTTGCAATCTCGAGGATTAGATGCCTAAAGAACTATTCATGTAGATTATGAACCACCCTCCAAGAGCATGGATGATTGGTCTCAAGAAGAGATCCAATTGTTTAATTCTAATGCCAAAGCAATGAATGCATTACATTGTGGTTTATCTATAAATTAATTCAATAGAATATCATGTTGTAGATCCGTTTTAGAATTTTGGCATATTTTATAAACTACTCATGAGGGAACTTCCCAAGTTAAAGAGTCTAAAATTAATTTGCTCATACATGATTATGAACTCTTTAAAATGTATACTCATGAGACCACAGATGAAATGTATGCCTGTTTTTAAAATATTATAAATACTTTGACTAACCTTGGAAGGGACATACAAGAGGAAGAAAAAGTGATGAAGCTTCTTCGACCGCTTCTCAAAGCATGGGAGAGAAAGGTGGTTGCTATCATGGAGGCCAACAATCTTGGCACCATGAAGCTCACCGAACTCATTGAATCCCTTATGACCCATGAGATTCATATGAGGGCAAAAAGGGAGGAAGATGCCCCCAATGGCAAGAACATTGCCTTAAAAGCATCATATGGTGATAGGACCTCATCATCATCATCGGAGATTGAAGAATCCAAGTACCAAGAAGAGATGATTCACTTTGGAAGTGTAAGACCCGGAAAAAAAAGAAGTTTCCTATTATAAAAATCTATTTTGGTGCAGCGCGTCGGACTCGGTGGTAGTCGAGTCGAGCCTCAGGATCGCCTCGAGTGAAAAGGTATGACTCGGCTAATGAATCATGAAGTCTATTTGGATAATTAACTTTCCTTTTATAAAATCATACCTTAAATTAAGTTAACTCGAGTCATATTATGGGTTGAGTCGGAACCCAAGTTGAGTTCGGGTTTAGTCGAGGTTTGAGTCTGAGTTAAGTGAGTCAAGAGGCCTCATTTGAAAAGCTAGATGAGGGATTAAAACCCTCATCTTGCAGCCGTGTGGCTCATTCATTGAGTCGCCTAAGGCAGCAAGGGAGAAAGAGGAGGAGCAAGGGAAAAAAAGGGGAGGCACTACTCGAATTCTTGGTCGGAGATCTTGCCATTGCCGGAGCCGATCACTTCGAGGACGTGGGGATCTTCTTCCTCACTATTTTCTCTTCTTAAAAAGGTGAGTGGTTAAGGCTTTAACAGTTTGGGGGAGGCGGGTGGCCGAACCCTAGATGCTAGGTTGAGTTCTCGCGTTTTTCCAACGATCTATGATTTCAACGATAGGTACTCACTATTTTATGATGTTCTTATCGGATCTCGCTATTTTAACCATCGATTTGAGTATTTTAGGGGCTACCGTGTCATGGGAAAAGGGGAAAGGTCATGCTGAAATTTTCTCTGATTCCCTTGACGGCAAGAAGGCCCTTAGATGCCCTATACCACTGTTTTGATTCAATCCTTTGAACTCCTTGCGTAACATGAAGCATGTCCCCCTCTAAAGCCCCTTGAAGTGGCCGAATGAACCCTAAGATTCATGAAGAGGGTCGGCCAAAGGGTGAGGAGAGGGGTAAGTTGATCTTTGGTATTTAAGAAGTACGTGGAATTGAAGAGACAAAGTATAGTTAAAGTCTCTTTCATCTTTCCCTACCCCAAGGACCTTGGCCGAGCAAGGTTTCCCTTGCTCATGGTTCGGCCAAGGTTGGGGAGAGGAGGAGAGATTTGCCTTAGATGGAAAGTTCATGATCTTAGGGATCACATAAGGATATGACAATACTTAGGAAGAACATCAAACTTAGCAAGTAGCTTAATTGATTTGAATTGTAGAAATGCTAGATTGTATCCATACTTAGCATTTGATCCTTAAACTTGGATGTTGACAATGTTACAATGTTTTATAATTCATACTTGTTATTTAAATTATTACTACCTTGCCATGCTAGATAGTTGCTCCTTATTGTGCTACTATTCCTAAGGTAGTATAAGAATGGTTAGGTATGTGCATTATGATTAAATATGGTGAATGATGTAATATTTCAGCATTTTTCTTTCCATTATACATGCTGCCCTAAATGTCCTTGGATGGTATTCCAAGGATGACTCATGGAAATTCTCACCTAAGATAGTGTAAAAAAAGCTAGGTAACATGTAAGGTGTCACTAGATGTTCATAGCACATTTATGGAAACCTAGATATGAGATTATCACACTTCTATGACTACTTGTACATCTTGGAAACTTAGAGATTGTAGGTGCACATATACTAATAGGGGTGGCATGAATTATTGACCCGGTAGCCGGACATGGCTTGATACGGGCAAAGGCCCGAAGTGTATATATATATATGGAAACCCTAGGATTTTGATTGTGTAATGTGCTTGTGATGGTCCACCGACGAGCGAGGAGGTTGGAAATAATCAATGCTCAGCTCGGCCAGTTGGGTCTAGAGGTGCGCCAGCGGGCCCGCTAGGTGCCAAACCCTAGTTGGGTGGGACTAGCTATCCTTACCCCAGACGGTGTCCGGAGACTAGTGGCCATCCTCGTCGACGGCCCGGGATTGTTTACCTGCATCTTGAGATGATACTATCTGATATGGTAGGGACGGCTGTAGCCGGGATATATTGCTATGAGTAGCTCCAAGGGCCGGATGCCCGAGGCTTGATAAGCCAAGGTGGCAGGTTATCATGTACAGTTGGTACTGATGGATCCGTTGAGGGTCTGTAATTGTATTAGAAACACACTTTACCTCCTTGTACATTCCTTTATTGCCTTGTATGATATATATGCAGGTCTGAGGATTATGTGGAGGTTCATTTGAGCAACTCACTGAGTCCCAAGTGGACTCACAGTTTATATTTTATTTTGCAGAGCATGAGCAGTAGCTTGGTGTCGACATGGTGCAGTTAGAGGGCGGAGGCGGTGCCATATCTCGTAGCGGCGTCCATGGGTCTTAGACTAGTCCTAGTTATGTTGGTTTTATTTCTGCACTGACGGTTATCTTTGAAAAGAATTGTAAAGCTTGATATTTAACCATTTGGATTTGATGTTGATGTTTCTTCTTGTTTTGAAAAACTTATATATATTGTGACTTGCAAACTTTTTATAAAGTATGTTAAGTTCATTTCAGTCGATATGTTTTGGTTTCTTGATGTCAGTGTAGACAGTAGGCTACAGGGCTGGACGTGGGCCCTGGCCGGTCACACTACCCTCAGTCGGGGTATGACAGGAAGGATGTTGATGGAACTAATGGGAAAGCCTCTCAAGAAAAAGAAAGGCAAAGATAGACACATGTGCTTCCAATGCAACAAGCTCGGACACTTGGAGAGTGATTGTCCTAAGTCCAAGCTCATCTCCCCATCATCCTCTAAGAAAGATAAAAGAAGAAGGATGAAGAAGAAAACACTAATGGCTACTTGGGATGAAAGTGAGTCATTATCACAATCAATTGGGGAAGAAAGCACAAGGGAGGATGCAAACCTTTGTTTCATGACAAAGGACAATGAGGTATCCACTATCACTATAGATGATAATATTTTTACCCAAGTAGAATTAGAAAATGAAATTGTGCATATGTATAAAGAATTTAATATTATTAGAAAAAGATTTAAGGAAGTTAAAAAGGAAAATAAAATGCTAGAACAAGAAAATAATGATCTTTTGCCTTCTTGTAATGAGTCAAGAATGAAGGTTGAACTCCTAGAAAACGATAAAAATTCTCTAGAAAATAAAAATATAGATTTACAAAATATGAATGACTCATTGAAAATTGAAAATGCCTTATTATGTTCACAAGTTGAAAATTTGAATATTGGCATGTTATCATTAAAGAATGAGTTACTTTCATTAAATGAGAAAATGAAATGTTACAACCCGCTTGATGGGATAGCTAATCCATCAACTTCATAGGCCAACCTATTGGCCTAATTACCCATCAAGCCTTATGAGCCAACACAACATCCAATATTCTTTCTATGTGGGACTAAAGTAGGGTATTATAATCTCCCCCACTTATAATTTGACGTCCTCGTCAAGATCCAACTCAAGTCTAACACATAGCCCAGAATCACACTCAAGTCGGCAGCATGTGAGGCCTAGCCTAGTAGCGGCTCCACCCCAGCACCCGGGCATCCCTTTCTCACATAGGCTCCCTCACCATGCCTAGGACTAAGTCCTACTCTGATACCATTTGTTACAATCCGCTTGATGGGATAGCTAATCCATCAACTTCATAAGCCAACCTATTGGCCTAATTAGAATGCTCAAGCTGGAGTTGATAGTAGCACACCCATCAAGCCTTATGAGCCAACACAACATCCAATATTCTTCCTATGTGGGAGTAAAGTGGGGTATTACATGAAAAATATGTATGTCCATGTCTCTCATGCAAAATTTTCTAAAGTATCTTCCCATCCTCATCCAAACATTCGTGTCCATCATCATGAATCCATTAAATTTAAAGGTAATTGTTTTTGTTGTGGCATGCATGGACATATGATTAGGGACTGTGCATTGAAAAGGAACTCAAATGCTAAATCACTTTGGGTTCTAGAAGCTTCCAATCCACAATGACCTAAAGATATTTGGGTACCAAAGTTTTCATGCTTAAATGTAGAGGGAGACACTACACTTAAATGAAGACACATTGATGGCTTGAAGTTGCTTGAGAAGTAAAGAAAGAGGAATTAACTTTGTTGCAACTTCTTGATTAATATGATCGGTATCAACTCCTAACTCTCCTCTTGCCTACATTATTATTGGAGTTTGATGATTTATGAATATGCTTTATTGAGTACTCACTTGATACCTGATTCTCCTTGTGTTCGCCTTTGATTAACATCTTTATGGTATCAAGTTTGGATTTCAATTTTTCATTTTATTTTCGGTCTCCTTAGAGGCCATTTGTGACCTATAATGGGTCTATGCAACCTTTGATTTTGAAACCTTGGCTATTTATAATTGTTTTGGTTTTCTACCTTAGGAAGGGTTTTGAGGTCTTGATTTTAAAATATTTTCACTTCTTGAGATCTCATTGATTCATTTTGATTTCATTTCTTATTGTATTTTGAAAAATGAATCCCCACTAGTTAGCAAAACTTGACTTTTGAGAAATGAACTTGACTTTCCTTTCCTATCTAGTTTATGAACTTGCTAAGTAAGAAAATGCTTATGATGCTATCTATGATTCAATTACTTGCAAGTTGAGCATTGATTAGGAGGCAAATGTCTTTTAGAGATTTCAAGAATACATGCTAAATACTTGAAAAATCTATGAGGTATTAGTTTCATCCTTGTACCATGTAGTAAGATACCTTATAAAGCATGTAAGAACTCTTGCACCTTGCTCATGATAAAGTACTTATGTGTAAATTTGTGTTTATGTGAAAATTCATGAGTATTTAGGAAAATGACATGTACACAAATTTCTTGATATATCATGTTGATTCTTGATCGAAATTGTGCCAAGTCACTTGAGTAATCTTTGAGACTCTTTACAGTAATTCAAACTTTGTATACATGATTAGAATGATCATCTCATAGTCATATACAAGTTTGATAAAAATTATTGTGAAAAATAAGTATTTGTCGATAAAATGTGAAATCTGAAATTTTAGTGATTTTATAAAAAATACAGAAAATTAATTTATGAAATATTCTTGTTTCTGCACTTCCTTGAAAAATCTAGTTTCCGCTGGAAATGGTTCAAAAATTTTCATTCAGGGTTTAATTTTATATGATTTTTGGTTCATCTTTATCAAAAAATCAGAAACTAAGTCTTTATTCGATCTAACTTTGACAAAGCTAAACTCCCTAGTTGCATGTGTTTGTATAAACCTCTTGACATATCATGGCACTTATGGTATCATTGTGTTTATTGTTCCTAAGTGTTCTAACATGTGTTACTTACAATTTGTCATTGGTTAACTTATGGGAATTATAGAAATGCTTAACCTAGGCTCTTTTTGATTGATGTTAAAAGGGGGAGAATTTAGACATGCATATAATTAGGGAGAGTTCATTCTAGATATGCATGTTGATAGGGGGAGCATTATACACTCACTTGATAAAATATTATGCTTGTTGATACTTTCGTAAATGCATTTATTGAGAAGTTTATCATCATCAAAAAGGGAGAGATTGTTGGCCTAAGATTTTCAACCTTGGTCACCATCTTGATTTTGATGATAACAAACTTATTCTAATGAGTTTATCAAGTGTTTGAGTTCAGATTGATGGAACGATATGCGTGCGAACTTCGTTCGTAAGATTGCCAAGAAACATAAAAAATGGCTCCGACGATGATCACGTAGATTCCTAGGATTAGAAATAGAAATTAATGTAATATGCCTCTAGGATATCAACCCAAACTTGATTGTAATAAATTCCAAGTCAAAACTAGAAGGTGAAACCCGAAAACGAACATTGCATAAAAAATTAGCGAAGAACTGCTATTTTCAGGTTTCGGCCAATGGGCGGTCGACGACTGGCCGACCGGCCCATCAGGGCATCGACTGGTGGAGCTCGAAAATCACCAGAGGGCTCCGATCGGTGGTCGATCGACCGGTCATCAGCCGACCACTGACCGGGCGGCCCCAATGGGCAAATTTTTGCCTGTTGGGTTGGCTGTGATGTGTTCCCTCACCTTGGCTTATAAATACAAGCCTTATACTTGCTTCCTAACCACTCTTGAACTTCATTGAGTCCATCCTAAGAGATTTTGAGCCTAAGAGAGTTAAATCTTGAGCCCTAATCTCCCCTCACTTCATCAAGCTTGGTCTTCACCGAGAAATCCATACCGAAGCCTTGAAGTGCTCGGAGGAGATGCGTTGGAACTTCATCAAGTTTGTTTTATATTTAAGCTCCATTAATATTGTTTTCATATTGTTTTGTATCAATTTTAAGGGTAGCTTGTAAGGTGTGCATGTAAACACCTTGGTGTCATGTAGATTGTTGTTTTTGCTAGAGAATAGGTGTTGAGGCCCGCCTTTAGGGTTGAGGGATAAATCATCATTGTATTCTTAGAAAAACTATCAATCTATAAAGTGTTAAGGTTAGAAATCCTTGGTGAGTAGTCAAGGTAGTGGAGTAGACGGGTTTGGCCGAACCACTATATATTTCTTGTTTGCATTGCTATCTTGATTGCTTTATTTGATTATTACTTGTGCTTGATTTAATTATAATTTCATCTAGTCGCACTAAGGATCAAGAAACTTGAATCGGGTAGTTGAGTTGATCAAATCGGAAAAGAATTCAATTAAATATAAGTATATACACACTATTCAACCCTCCTTCTAGTATAGACATTCATTCATCCAACAACAGCAAGCATAAAAAATGATGTTTTGTCTAAAGTACTTGGTCTTAAAAAACGTGGAAGAGTGAGAGTACTTGAAAAAGGAGTTACAAATATTGCAACAAAGTGAAGATCATTCAAATCAACTCCAAAGTAATGTTAAGCATTTAGAAGAGAAAGTCACGTTGAGACTTTAATGAGAAACCAAGTAACAACATAATAAAAAAAACCTTATATTTTCCAATGTATTATTAGTTGAATTAGATTTTGTATTCTTAGGGATAAAACAAGCAAAATCAGCAAAGTCAAGAAAGTTTAAATCAACATCTACCTTCCCATATGGTAAATATGTATTTACTTTATCTTTTCAAGATGATGGTTGTATGTAAATGTTTAAATATGTTATCGGGTATGTGTATATGTTGGTTTTGTGTATGTGTTATTTGAGTATACATAATAATGTGGAAAAAAAAATTCTATTCTTTTTGTCTTTTTGGAGAGTGTCAATACTGGGACATCTAACAATATGTGCAAACTGTTAGATTGGCTTGGTTTAGGAGAAGCAGTGGCTGAAGGTCGTTGGTCTTCATCATGTTCCTTTAAGACCAAATATTGTGAGAGTTTGGGTGGATGTAGCAAGAAAGTCTGAAATATTTTTATGGAGACCTACATCTGATATGATCTGCCTTGAAGATGATGTAGGGTCTATTATTGCATGGTCTACAGACAAAATTGTTAAGTTTGCATCACAATGGTATGTCTTGAAACTAAAATTATAGATGCAATATGTACAAACTGTTATGATTACATTTCATTAACTTGAGGCATTAAAATATAATTATTTTCTTGTGCAGTTCTGGAATTTAAAGGGTCAGATAACTCGAAGCTATGTTGGAAGATTTCATGACTATAACAATCTAGCTACTTTTGTTTTATAATAAAATACTTAATTTACTTTTTATTATTAGAAAACAATATTGATCTATATTTAAGTTCATTAGTTGATATTTACTAAGTTCGGATTAATGTTATGTTTTAGTAGTTTAAATTTTATGTAATGTAAGACATACACCTTAGACCTAAAACAAACTAAAAATACAATTAAAATGAAGCAACAAATCCACCAAATAATACTTAGCTCCAATGAACTATTCTAGCTCCTCTTGATGCCTATCTTTAAGGGATCAAGATTCAATCAAAATGGAAGTGCTTGAAAGCTAAGGTTTTACAATAGAATGGCTTAATAATGTCAGTAAAATATCCACATTACAAGCGGGGTTGAATATTGTGTACGCAAATTTCTACGATGATGTAGGGTCTATTATTGCATGGTCTACAGACAAAATTGTTAAGTTTGCATCACAATGGTATGTCTTGAAACTAAAATTATAGATGCAATATGTACAAACTGTTATGATTACATTTCATTAACTTGAGGCATTAAAATATAATTATTTTCTTGTGCAGTTCTGGAATTTAAAGGGTCAGATAACTCGAAGCTATGTTGGAAGATTTCATGACTATAACAATCTAGCTACTTTTGTTTTATAATACAATACTTAATTTACTTTTTATTATTAGAAAACAATATTGATCTATATTTAAGTTCATTAGTTGATATTTACTAAGTTCGGATTAATGTTATGTTTTAGTAGTTTAAATTTTATGTAATGTAAGACATACACCTTAGACCTAAAACAAACTAAAAATACAATTAAAATGAAGCAACAAATCCACCAAATAATACTTAGCTCCAATGAACTATTCTAGCTCCTCTTGATGCCTATCTTTAAGGGATCAAGATTCAATCAAAATGGAAGTGCTTGAAAGCTAAGGTTTTACAATAGAATGGCTTAATAATGTCAGTAAAATATCCACATTACAAGCGGGGTTGAATATTGTGTACGCAAATTTCTACGTTCAATCCGATTCTTTTCGTTTTAAGTGAACAATGAGGCAATTGTAAATTAGTTGGTGTCAAGTTATCAGAAAATGCAAATACGATTAATTTGAGCACAAGTATGAGTAGATGAACAACAATTAAGCAATGCAAACAAGTTGATGTATAGTGGTTCAGACCGTTCCCTACTCTACTACCTTGGCTACCCATCAAGGATTTCTAACCTCAACACTATATAGATTACTTGATTAGCATAAATATAAACCAGTATCATAATAAACTATTATGATCATATTTATATAAATATCCAAGTTAACATCTCGTGCGCGCCCGCGCACACACCGGCCATCATCGGCCAAATCACACTATGCTCAAAGTGTACAAACACACTGGTTGGTCACTAGGCTAGCTCCCTAGCGAGCTTCCCGCCCCAGGCCCTCTGAGCTAGGATGGTCAACTAGCCCTAGTGCCCCCCCTCTGGTTGGGAAAGACATTCCAACCAATGTCACTATGGGTCGATCGTCAGTGTGGCTCTCTAACGAGCTTCTCAGTCAAATATCATACTCGTCGAGTCGGGCATTAGCTCACACGCTAACGTGGTTCTCGGCCCGACCATCCACAAGCACAAGCACAATCACACCCAGAATAACTATAATATAACCACATGACACCATCATCAAGCTCGAGTGGGTGTGGCCTCCCATCAAATACCTCGGGTGCACTCATGAGGGTACCCAACACGGTCTTTCCTTTGCCCAAAAATACCTAGACACACCGACCCCCAAGTTTCAACTGTAACCCAAACGTCATAACGAGGCTCTTACAAATCAAATAGAAAATTTTCAGAAATCAGAATTTAAATTCTAGGCTGAAAATTTCAGCCTACAAGATGGATTTTCAGCAATCAAAACAGCGGTAGCAAGTTGAGATTCCCCGAAATTAATTTAATAAGCCAAGAGAAGACATGTCCAGGGCTAACAATCCTGAACCCATAAGTTTACAACTGATGTGTATTGGATTACTATTTGAGAGCACAATAATCTTGCACAAATATGAAATTTACCTACATGGTCTAGTGGCAAATGCCAGAATGATATTAGTTTTCTTATTCATAATGTATATCAGGTTTATACAAACTTTGAGAGTATTCATCAAAGAGTTTCCTAGAGAAAGATGTCATCAAAACCAAAATGTTAAGAATATAAACGAATATATCATGTCTCATCTAACATATGAAAACTTGAGAAAAATAAACCTCCAATTAATTTATAGTGAAATGATCTATTGTGTATCTTAAAACAAGTGTGACAAGTGTTTTAAGCACCATCAATTGTCACATCATTTCTAAGACTTTTTTTTCCTAAAAGAAAATGACCAGTAGCTTAAGTCCAGGTGGTATAGCTAAATCCAAGTAAACCCATGCTGCACAGATCACTTTATTTACTTCATTATGGAAGTGTCGATCATAAGAATATGATATAGCTACCTATTCTTTCAGCCATGATATCCTTTCAACTTCTCATTTGTAGTTTAAAGAATAATAATTTATCTCCAATGTTACCCCTCTTTTCATAATGTCAATTGGATAAGAAGATAATCATAGTATCATACTATCATTTAAATGTATCTCTTTTTTTCACTATCATACTATCATTTAAATGTATCATTTTTTTACTTCATTAGAATATTTTTCGTATGACATCAAAAAAGAATATGGTTCATCCATGGCATACCATTGCTACAACAAGTAGATTGGTTTGAGTCTTCCAACATCTATTTCCATCAAATCATATACAAGAGCAGTCCAGTCTCCATTAACTATGTGAATTATGACGGCAAACATAGCAAGCCGACAAAAGTAGATGAACTCATGAAATTTCTGAATAGTTTTAACAAGCAATTTCCTGCCACCATATAAGCCCTAGAACAGCCCTTAAGGGGTCCTTACCATTGCCCTAATCCAAGCCAAGCATCAAGGGAGACCCTTCTCCCAAAAACCACATCCAATCGAAGGATGATAACCAAGGAAAAATCCAACCAAGACATTCCCAGCGCCCCTTTCTATAATAAACAACACTCGGCCAGCCCCTAGGGATTATTTCAAGGAAAAAAATTTAGAATTCAAATCACTCACCTTGAAATGGAGATGAAGACACTCGCAGAGGGAATCCCGACGACTTCTCGTGATCTCGGTCTCCGCAATCCACCCTCCACTAGCCGCCCCTCCCTTTGGGTGTCGCTCGCCCAGGACTCCTCTCCTCTTTTCCTGTACCACCTCCTCAATCACTTCTTTTTTATTTAATTTAATTATTTATTTAAGGCCAAATGTCTAATTTGCCCCACTTAAGTAGAATTGACACAAGTTGGATTCCAATCTCAACCAAATCACGTCCTGAGTCAAAATCATCCTAAATTATGATAAATTTCTCACCCATAAAGGTCGTACCTCTAACTGCACCCTTTGGCACATCCCGAATCTCCCGTGGAGATTCAAAATTAAATAATTAATAATAATAATAATAATAATAATAATAATAATAATAATAATAATAAATGCGGGTATAATAATCTTCTCCCTTAAAGAAAATTCGTTTTCGAATTTTGGGGTGAGATAAGAAATTTACCAAATTATCAAACATATAGGGGGGTATTATTTATTTATTTATTTTTTCGAGTCATCCTCCACCTCCTAGGTAACCTCTTATCCCAAGTGATGCTCCCACCGTACCTTTACTAAAGGAACCTCTTTGGATCTCAACTTCCTAACCTTCCGATCCAAAACCTCCGCGGGCTTCTCCTCATACAAGATTGTTGTGTCCGCCTCCACTACAGTGGGCTCTAGGTCATGGGATTCGGCTTTCCCTTCTTTGATCAGCTTAACATGCCATTTGTCTATAGCGTGTCCCAATCAATGAACCCACGTCCAACCCGTGGTTGTCGAAATATAACCCGTCTAGCAGGCAAATTCACTCCAGCAGTCAAAGTAGTGTAATATCCTAGATATTTTTATTTATTATCCCCTTATTGTTTGTGTTTGCTAGCTTAGCGGGCTAGTTCGAGGTCGAGCCGAGTCGACTCATGGTCCGGTGCGAGCTTGCGAGCTCGGGTGAGTTGAATTATAATTTTAATTATATAGCTAATTGGCTGATTATGTTGCTTGTAGATGTGTATGTGTTTGTTGCTTGCATTCTCTCATAGGGTTAGTTTGGGTTAGAGGGTTGCGGATCCGGGTTGAGGAGAGTGCAGGTTAGGGTGTGGTTAGGTGGAAGTGGGAAGGGATTGTAAAAATCCCTCCCCCCTAGGGCTGGCGGCTCCCTATTGGAGCCGCCCCAGCCGATTGGAGAGAAGAGAGGAGCCAGCCGCCTAAGCCGCTGCCACTCCCTTCCCCCTCTTGGAGCCGTCGAGCATCCCAGCCGTCTAAGCCACCGCCTCCCTTCTTCCCCTCTCCCTTCCTTGGAGCCGAGCAGACAGGAGCCGCCCAGCCTAGCCGAGCTTCCCCTCTCTTCAATCCGGCGGCTTGAGGAGGAGTCGCCGCCCCCTCTCCCCCGTTCTTTGAGTCGAGCCTCCATCTCTTGAAGCCGAATTCGAGGGCCATCGTCCGGGATTTCTCCTCTAATCATCCTTCTTATTTATGTGAGTGGTTTTACCCCTCCTTCTCGGTTTTCTTCGATTTCTTGAAGCTGTTCTTGAAGGCAAAGATATTCTTGAATTGTTTTCCGATGATCTCTCGAATTCTCATCGTTCTTTTTGTGTGCCGTGCTTGAGGAGACCCTAAACCCTCCCCTATGGGGCTCGGAAACCCTAGGATGATCCTAGGGGTGCTCGGCCAAGGTGGAGAAAAGAGGTGCCCTCCAAGTGTTCGATGAAATGCCTAAGTAAAGGGTGTAGATTTTTCTTGCCTTTTATAAATCAATTTGTTCATCAATCTTGATGCTTGTAAATTTAAATTCATGCTTCTTATTAAATTTTTGATTTTTTCTGGAAATATATCATGTGTTTCTAAGATGGGTTTGATTTTGAAGGCATGAGAGTTCTTGATTTAAATTCTTGAGTATAAAGGTTGGTTCTTGGCTAAGGAGGGTTGTGATGCTTGTTGTCATTGCATGTTAAATATGGTTTTTATAAGATTTATTGTAATGATTATGAATTTGATGTGATGGAAATTTTAGGAGTCATTTTGTATAAATTTTCAGATTTATTTTCAAGATATGCTAAAAATTCAATGTTGCTGGAATTTCATGATGAGATGATGAATCTGTGTTGTTTTTGAAATACTTATTGTGGTGTATATAATTTACTGAATATAGTCGTTTAATCTATCGTTTTGATCAGAAAATATAGTTTGGAAACATATGTCACACTCTAGAAATCTGATTTGGGTTAGATACATCAATTTCGGGCATAACGGTAAGTCAAAACAAAACCATAAAACAAAACCCTAATCCTGGCGATCTAAATTTTAATTGCATAATTAAAATTGAGCAGGGGTCAGCATAATGATCTGTTATGAACCAACAAATAATTTATGCATGAAATAAAACCTCACGGGTTTATGACATTACCGGTTTAGGAGTTGGGGGTCGGGTATTAGAGTGTTGAGACGCTTCCCAATAAGGACACCCCTAAGTTATGCATGAAATAAAATCTCACGGGTTCATGTTGTGTCATATCTTTATGAATGACGGAGAGGCTCGTTGAGGAGCCGAATTACGGGCTAGGCCCAGAAAGTTGGATGGCTTATTCCCAACTTGTGGAACAAGTTCGGATGGGAAAATCCCAATTGTTCATGCGTATCTTATGGAACAAGTTCGGACGGGTAAATCCTAATTGTTTCCAAGATTCTTTCTTTAAAGGGGTAAGTTCAGATGGGCGAATCCCGATTACTCCTACGTTATTTATTGGAAGATGTTCGGATGCGCAAATCTCGATTGTTCCGGTTTGGCCTCGTGGAATAAGTTCAGAGGGTCTACCCGATTATTCCTGAGGTGCTTTTAAGGAATAAGTTCGGACGGGCAAATCCCGATTATTCTTGTGATACCTTGAAGGGGCAAGTTCAGATGGGCGATTCCCAATTGTTCCTACGCGTCTCGTGGAGCAAGTTCGCGCCCGATTGCTCCGGAGTTTCTTTATATTAGGATAAGTTTGGAGGGCCTTCCTGATTATCCTAGTATGTTTTATTGCCTTAGGACATGGTAGGCTTAGGCCTGTTGATCCTCACCGTTTGGGTGTTGGCTACCTTCGGCCAGGTGGTGCCCAGAGGGCCTGATAGCTGGTCACTCCCGTATGACCTTTCCTGGTTGAGTCAGGAGTTTTGCTTTATGCAGTATATCTGTGTTTGGTTTTTCGTGGGGGTTGGTAAAACTGCTCACTGAGTTCTTTTTAACTCACTCATTGTCGTTTTGTTTTGTTTTGCAGAGCCTGATCGGTGAGGTGGGCTGGAGCACTTGGCGTGGCTGGAGGGCAGAAGAGATCTCATAGCAGTCCTAGTCAAGGGTTGTAGTCGAGTTTTTGGTAGTTAGTCATGCACTTATGTTTTAGTATTTTGGAGTTGTAGTCCCTTGGGGACATTCATGTCTTTATTTCAAATTTCATTGTAATTGAACAGTTGAACCGATTTATTATTTCCGCACTTTATATTTTTACTTAGTTATAATGAATTCTGTTTGGTTTTCCATTTGAAATAAAACTTGTTTATTTCTTTTCGCTATGTTTTATTATTGAGTTGGCATGTGCATGATTTAGGCTGCGGGGTATAGGCTCGTATACCTTGGTTGGTCACGTGACCCTGGGTTGGGACGTGACAAGTAGAGATAGCAATGAAAACATGTACAAGTCATCTATGATAGCATATTTTAATAATCTCCCTCTCCTCTGCCGTGAGACCAGCGTGTTGATATGTAACACCAGATGGAAGTGTCTCTTCAAGAATAGGGTCTAATCCACCAAGAGACCTCCTTAAGGCTTCAATTGCAATAGGATCATCACTAAATTCACAGTCCCACAATGTGGTCAGGTTCTTTGCCTCCAAGATCAGCAGTTTTTTTTTTTGGGAATCATGCGGACAACATTCATTTTCTTGCCGAAATGGTATTTGCAACTTTAAAGAACTCCTGCAATGGAACATGATGGAACTCTATCTGATAGAGCGCTGCCTGAAGCCAATGAGCAACAGTTGCTACCGTAGGCATGGTGGCACTCATTCCATCTATCTGCAGACCATGAGCTGAGTTAGCCTTCACTCTACCGGCCTTTCCTGAACTTCCTCCGCTACACAAGTTAAAACTTTCTTCACCCACGGCATAAGAAAGCTTTGTCGACATTAGCTCTAGAAGATAACCTCTGTGCTGATCTGCAACCATATGAAGTTCATCTATCACAATAATTCCAAGTTCGAGAGGCAGCCTATTGAAATGCACCTAATTGAAGCTTATTTTAATCAATTTTGAGTATTTTTTTATTCAATTATTGATGTAATTTAAGAGAATTAAAAGGTGCAATAGATAGTCTAATATGAGATGTTTAATGAGGATATTATATAATTCAAGTATGAATTATATAATTAAGTTTTATATGCCCAAGAAGGAGTATATGAAAAGATGCATTCATGTTATTTATGAAAACTAGGCTTTAGTCCCATATGGGAAGATATGCTAATTTTATATTAGCCTATAAGCATTAGTGTGTATGTTTAGATACTTGTGTGGACAAAGTGGAACGTTAAGAGTCGATATTAGTGCGGTGCATCGCACGCGATCGCGATCGTCGTATTGGTGTTTTTAGGCGCAATTTGCACTCAATATTTGATTAATTGGAGAGTTATTTTGAGATATTTTGCTCATTAATCAAATTGACTGTTACTAATTCTTAATAATGAGCATCAAATTCGAAATTAACTTTGGATTAATCTATATAACTCAATTTCAAAATCTCTCTTAAAAATCCATCTCAAATCCTTCTCTTCATCTTCCTCCTCTTGTTGCAACCTTCTAATTGGCTTGATAAATCCTAGAGGTGTATTGCTACGGGGCAAAAGAAACCTTAAGGACAGAGATCTCCCGTCAGCCCTTAGATCTTTCTCGACTCCATCTACTTCATAACAATCTTAAGGTTTCTATTCTGGAGATGGATTTGGAGTTGTTCAAGATCATGAACTAGGATTTCGTCAAGCTCGATCGCTTTGACGGCAACAACTTCAGTCGCTGGCAAGACAAGATGAAGTTCCTTTTGACGGTGCTCAAGCTCGCCTACGTCCTGGACTTGAACCTTCAACCTATTCCTGAATATCTGAAGCCAGTTGAAGGATGAGATCCATATCAAGCGACGATCGACTCTCTGAACGAGCAGAGAAAGAAGAGGGCTGAAGATGAGGAGCTTGCGCGCGGACTCATCCTCAACACTCTCTCGGATCGGCTGTACGACCTCTACACCAACGTTCGGTCGCCAAGAGAGCTATGGGAATCTTTGGAGTTCAAATACAAAGCCGCTGAGGAAGGTACAAATAAGTATCTAGTTTCTAAGTATCTTAACTTTAAAATGGTTGACAATAAACCTATTCTTGAGCAAGTGCATGAGCTCCAGGTTATTGTCAACAAACTGAGGGTCCTAAAGATCACCTTGCCTGAAACCTTCCAGGTCGAAGCTATAATTTCTAAGCTGCCCCCAACCTGGAAGGATTATGCTAAGAGGTTGATGCATAAAAACGAGGACTTTTCCTTAGAACAAATTCAGAAGCATCTACGTACCGAGGAAGAAGCCTGAAAACGTGATGCTAAGAATTTGAACCAAGGACAGTCAAGCGTCAACTGTGTGAAGGCTAAGAAAAAAGAACCAGGACAGTTCAAGAAAAAAAATGTGCAGCTCAAGAAACTCTGACATAAACTAAAACCCGATCTTAACAAAAGAAAAGGAAAATGTTACGTTTGTGGAAAAACAGAACATTATGCCAGAGAATGTCAACATCGCAAGAGTGGATCTAGATCTGATAATATGGTTGAGGAGAACCTTGTAGCAATGATTTCAGATCTTACTCTTGATGTGGCCATGATCTCTGAAATAAACATGGCAAGTGAGCCATCTGGATGGTGGTTGGATTCCGAGGCCACTATTCACATTTGTAACAATCGAGAACTGTTCAAAATTTTTACTGAAGTTGTTGGACAGGAAGTACAAATGGGTAACAGTTCCCGTGCTAGTGTTGGAGGCAAAGGAACTGTAGAGATCAACTTCATCTCCGGGAAGAAACTTACATTACTCAATGTTTTGTTTATTTTGGAAATTAGAAAGAGTCTAATTTCTGTTTGTCTTTTGGATAGGAAAGGTTATAAAATTTCTGTTGAGTCTAGCAAAGTAATTCTTATTAAGAATGAAGTCTTTGTTGGAAAAGATTATGAATGTAATGACATGTACAAATTGTTTATCAATAATATAAGTAATGCTTCTGTTTATTCTTGCTCTTCAATTTCTCTATGACATAGTCGATTAGGACATGTGAATGCTAAGAACTTAAATATTATGTATGCAATGGGACTTATAAAGATTGATAGCAATAAACTTGATAAATGTGAAATTTGTGTTAGATCAAAAATTGTGAGAAAACCTTTTCCAATTGTAGAAAGAGAATCACAATTATTAGATTTAATACACACTGGTTTTTATGTGAATTAAATGGAATATTGACTAGGGGTGGACAGCGATATTTTATTACATTCATTGATGAAGCTAGTAGAAATTCATATATTTACTCGCTCACTTTAATAAATATAAATCAGAAGTAGAAAACCAACTTGAGAAGAAGATTAAAATTCTACGTTGTGATAGAGACATGAAATTTTTTTCAAATGAATTTGATACCTTTTGTGAAGAAAATGGTATTATTCATCATACAAATGCTGCTTATATACCACAACAAATGGTATAGTAGAAAAGAAAAATTGCACATTCCATGACATGATAAATTTCATGCTAAACCATGCTAAATTACCATATAATTTGTGGGGTGAGGCCCTCTTGACTGTCTGCCATATACAGAATAGGATTCCTAGTTCAATGGTGAAAACTAGTCCCTATGAAATATACAAAGACAAAAAGCCTAATATAAATTATTTCAAAGTGTTGAGGTGTGTTGCCTATTTTAGAGATCCAGATCCTAAGAGGACTAAGTTGTGTGATAGGACTATTAAGAGTGTCTTTGTAGGATATGCTACTAATAGTAAAGCCTATAGACTTCTAAACATAGAGTCTAATATTATAACTGAGTCTAGGGATGTGGAATTCTTCGAAAATAAATTTTTAAAATATGTTGAAAATGGATCAAGACCCACACTTGATGAGACTAGAGGTCCTACAAGGTCTATGGTTGAGATTGGAGAACCTAATGTTCCAGAACAACCTATAGAACCTAGGAGGAGTACTAGGGCAAGAATAGAGAAGAACTTAGATAAAGACTTCATCTCTTCTCAATCTTTGTTATTTTTGGTAGAAGGGGACCAAAATAACAAAGTGACAAATGAGATACCCTACATGTACAGTCTTGAGAATGATCCTACATCATTTAAAGAAGCTATGACTTCTAGGGATGCTGCCTTTTGGAAGGAAGCTGTTAATGATGAAATGGATTCAATCTTGGGAAACAATACTTGGGTAATAACAAATTTGCCAAGTGGTTCTAAACCCATAAGGTACAAATGGGTGTTTAGGAGAAAATATAATACCAATGGTACTATTTCTGCCTTTAAAGCTAGATTCGTAGCTAAAGGATTTAGACAAGTAGAAGGGGTTGACTATTTTGACACTTACACATCGGTAGCTAGGGTTACTTCCATTAGGATCCTCTTTGTCATGGTTTCTCTTTATGATCTGTTTGTTCATCGAATGGATGTAAAGACAACATTCTTGAATGAAAATTTGAATGAGGAAGTGTATATGGAACAACCCGAAGGGTTTATTACTTCCGGTAACGAGGCTAAAGTGTGTAAGTTAGTCAAATCACTTTATGGTCTAAAACAAGCACCAAAACAGTGGCACAAGAGATTTGATACTGCTATTTTAAACTTTGGGTTTAAATATAACAAACATGTGTCTATATTCTAAAACCACTTCGGACTACATGGTGATAGTCTATTTGTACGTCGATGATATGTTGATCATTAGTACAAACATGGTTGGAATAAATGAGACTAAAAAATATCTATTGTCTGTTTTCAAAATGAAAGACTTAGGTGAAGTAGATATTATTTTAGGTATCAAAGTAAGAAAACATAATGGAGGTTTTGTTTTAAGTCAATCCCATTATATTGAGAAAGTAATTTCTAAGTTTAGTCACCTCGAGATCAAGGAGGTGAACACTCCTTTTGACTGTGGTTTGAAACTCCAAGAAAATACTGGTAGAGCTATTGCACAGCTAGAGTACGCAAGTGCTATTGGTAGCCTTATGTACTCTATGCACTGCACTAGGCCAGATATTTGTTTTGCAGTTTCCAAACTCAGTAGATACATAAGCAAACCAAATGTTCGATCATTGGAAAGCTATTAGTAAGGTACTTGGTTACCTTAAGAGGACTAGTAGCTTGAGTTTGTTTTATGATAAATTCCCTAGTGTGTTGGAAGGGTACTGTGATGCAAGCTGGATAAATAGTGTGGGAGATAATAAGTCCACAAGTGAGTGGATTTTCACTCTTGACGGTGGATCGAGCTGTTTCTTTGGCAAGCAAGAAACAGACGTGTATCTCTCATTCCACTATGGAATCTGAATTCATAGCTCTAGCTCAAGCTGGATGGGAGGCTGAGTAGATAAGAAATATGTTGTTAGACATAAATCTTTGGCCAAGTCCAATGCCTTCCATTTCACTATATTTTGATAGTGAAGTCACACTATCAAAAGCGTATAGCGTTACCTACAATGGTAAGTCTAGACATATTGGTCTAAGACACGAGTTTGTGAGACAATTAATACATGATGGTATTATTACAATTGTCTATGTAAAGTCAAGTAAAAACTTAGCAGATCTGCTTACTAAGCCTCTGACGAGAGACTTAATAAGTTTGACTACACGAGATATGGGACTTAAACCACTGAGTCAGGGGTGATGGATACCCAACCTATTCTCTAGGTTACCCCTAGTTTATAGGTTTAATGGGAAAAACAAGTCATAGTTGTTGGCTATATCACTATCTCGTGATCTCATATGTAATATTATGATAGTAGTCACTGTTGTGTGACTGAGGATGAGTTATGCTTTTAACAAAGTGTTGCACTTATAGCAACAGAAGTGCTTGAGAAACACTTTGCCTATATGAACTAAAAGTGGTGCCGCTTCTTATAGAGAATTGTGGTTTACTCTCTTAGATGTTCATGAAACAGGATATTGCGCATGGCCATAATAGCGCCAAGCAATATGATTGCTCAACTTGGAGCGTGAATTGTTTGTGTGTGACAATTCTAGTTGTGTCATAAAGGAGTAGAGGTTTAATCTACGGACACCGTCAACTCCGACATAGCTTTGAAATGTTTACACTAAGGGGAGGTTTAATGATTCGTCACACCTTCTTTTACGCAAATAATTCTTGGAGATGATTTGTTTGGTCAAATGTAGTTTTCCAAACATGTGGGGGATTGTTGAAATGCACCTAATTGAAACTTATTTTAATCAATTTTGAGTAATTTATTTATTCAATTATTGATGTAATTTAAGAGAATTAAAAGGTGCAATAGATAGTCCAATATGATAGGTTTAATGAGGATAATATATAATTCAAGTAGGAATTATATAATTAAGTTTTATATGCCTAAGAAGGGGTATATGAAGATGTGCATTCATGCTGTTTGTGAAAATTAGGCTTTAGTCCCACATGGGAAGATATGCTAATTTTATATTAGCCTATAAGCATTAGTGTGTATAGTTAGTTACTTGTGTGGACAAAGTGGAAGGTCAAGAGGTGACATGTAGATGGTCAAGAGGTGACATTAGTGCGCCACACCGCATAGCACGCGAGCGTGTCGCAAAGTCGCAATGACGCTTTTAGGCGCACTTTGCACTTTGCTAGGAGCCTCGCCCCAATCTTTTTGTCAAGTATGACCTTGATTCGAATTCAAACCTAGTGACTATTGGAATTCAACAGTTACATGAATTATGACAATCAATATTTGATTAATTGTAGAGATATTTCGAGATATTTATTAATTCTTAATAATGAGCATCAAATTCGAAATTAACTATGGATTAATCCGTCTCAATTTCGATATCTCTCTTAAAAATCCGTCTCAATTCCTTCTGTTCATCTTAATAATGAGCCAATCTTGCTGCAACATTCTAAGTGGCTTGATAAATCCTGGAGGTGTATTTCTACGGGGCAATAAAAACCTTAAGGACAGAAATCTCCCGTCAGCCCATAGATCTTTCTCGACTTCAGCTACTTCATAACACGGCCTTCCCCCGACATGTAGTTAATTAAGGAGTTTGCCTTCTCAAACCTAGATTCACTACTGATATATCTTTTGGAAGTGACCACCACCTTGGTTTCCATAGAACCACGAACATGCTTGCCGAGTGGCTAAAGAAGTAGCTGCAATGTCCAAACGATGTCCTGAAGAGCTGGCCTTATGCTTTCTTTCAATAACTTCTGATGCTCCAAGGTGTCATCATTGAACTTCTTTATTTCCACCAAATGAAATGCAGGGGTGACCTCAAACATCTCGACATCAATGGCTACAACACCCTTCCTGCCTTCATCGAATCCTCCTATTTTTGAACACCAATATCCTTCTTCTTAATTTTTAACTTCAAATGCTTAACTAAATCCTCAATCTGTTGGTGCCTTGGAAGTGAACCGTACTTCATTCTTGTGGTCATTTTGAAATAAACCTGAGAGATCAAATCCTGTGGAAAGAGCGATAATATCATAAGCATTCAACTTGGTGGCTTCAACTGAATCTTGCTATATACCTAGGGAATCTTCAATTGAATCTTTCGATACTGCTTTACTCTTCAACTTTTTCTCAGAAAACCTTTCTTAAACCATTTATTTTCTTTGATTGTTGCAACTGAAATTCTGGTAATTGGGTCGGCGTCTAAATTTTTTGAAACCAAATTCCTTACATCATAAGAAAGCCAACCTGGGAACCTAAACTCACTATTTTTTTTTGTCCAATTTTTTTTGTACATCTCCATAAGATTTGAATCAAGGAAGGGGATAAAACTAGCGAAAAAAATCATATAGAACCACCCCGCAGGACCAACTATTGGATTTTGCGCCATCATATCTATAAGATCCGAAAAAATTTCCTAATATAAAAATCTATTTTGGTGCAGCGAGCCGGACCCGGGGATAGTCGAGTCGAGCCTCAGGATCGCCTCGAGTGAAAAGGTATGACTCGACCATTGGTGTATGAAATTTAATTGGGTGATTGACTTTCCTTTTATGCAATCATACCTTAAATCAAGTTGTAGGTTGAGTCGGAACCCAAGTCGAGTTCGGGTTTAGTCGAGTCTTGAGTAGGAGTCAAGTGAGTCAAGAGCCTATATGGAAGGCTAGATGAGGGATTAAAATCCCTCATCGTTGTGTCGTGTGACTCATCTATGAGTTGCACAAGGCAGCGCCTAAGAGAGGGGGAGAAGAAGCAAGGGGAAAAGGGATTTGGTCGATCCGGGATTTCGCGCCGTCGCCGGAAGATTCGAAGTTGTCATCATCCGATCTTTCATCCTCCTCAATCAATGTGAGTAGTTAGATAGATGTTGAGGGGAGGTGGGTGGCCGGCCGCATAGATTTTGAAATTGGGATTCTTCTTCACGAGTTTTGCCGATCGAGTTGTTTCTCCATGTTAGATTCTTAGATCATTGTATATGATGTGATTTCAAGGTTTTATACGTGTCGATTTCTTGTTTTAAGGGGCTGGCCGAGTCGAGGAAAAGGAGAAAGGTCATGCCAAAATTTTCTCCAATTTTCTCGCGTGTCTCGCAACTTGCGCATCGACTTGTATTCGCTTGTTTTTGCTTTTGGATTGACAATCGTGTGGACATCGCAGCTATGTCCACCACCCCTAGATGTTCGGCCGAGCATGGTTATCATCCTGCTCGAGTTGGCCGAGCAGTAGAAGGGAGAAAAGTAGGACTGTTTGTATTGGATTGTTGGATCTCGTATTTTATCGTCTTAACCCGCACCGTCATGTTTAAATGTTAGATTCAATTTGAAGTTTATGTTTACTGTTCCATTGGTTAAAATGCATAGATTCCAACCCCTTCCCACATGGATTGATCGGCCGAGCAAGGGTGACCTTGCTCAAGCTTCGGCCGATCAAGGAAAAGGGGGAGGAAGCGAACGATTTTGTGTAGCTGTTCATATCCCTCCGTTTAATGTTTATTCATATTCACGTTAATGTTAATCCATATTCATGTTGTGAATTGTTGGGATAGATTTATATTATCAAATTGAAAATGTTCTTGCTAATGCCTATATAGTATATGTAGACAAGAAATGTTTCATTTAATTGCTCATATCATGTTTAATTGTCGCTATGCTTAGTGTACGTTCGATATGGGTTTAACCTCTACATTACTTAATTTTTATTTCGGTTCTTCATGATGTTACTATCCGAAATTAATTTGGTAAGTGATGTACATTGCCGCCTGCCGAGTGCTGAGCAGTGGCGTCGGGAGGTCGGCGCAGCAGAGAGAGAGAGGAAATTAGGTATCGGGAGGGGAATATTAATTTCGGGATAGGGGATAATTTTTAAAATAGAAGGGGGCAAAATAGTAAATATATATATATATATATAAGAAAACAAAAATTGAATGGGGGGCAGTTGCCCCCATTCTGATAGTGTAGCTCCGCCCCCGTCGACATGACAGTACATAATCAACAGCGTTGACGAGCCGCTGATAGAATTTTCGTGCAACATTCTCATGAAGTCCGCCTTTGGAGATCTTGTCAAAGAGCTCACCACCATTAACATATTCCATGACAAAATACATCTTACCCTTGCTTGCCATAACCCCAAATAGGTGCGCATGCAATATTTAGATGCATCACCCATCTCATTACTGATATCTCCCACTTGATTTGTTCCATAAGACCAATACTCATTATTTTACCTTTGACAAACATCTTAATAGCAACATTTTGGCCATTCCCGAAGGACAACCACTTTTTTTTCTTAGAAGATGCCATACAAGAATCTGCCCCAATTTGATATGATTTCCAGTAGCAAGCATGAACCACCAGACTTGCATGCAGAAGAATCAGGATTTTGTTTAGCGGCCATGTGTGTTGTCATTTGTTGTGAATCTCCCAGAAAACTCAAGTTGTGAATATATATCTATACTTCCTATGATGTTAACATTCTTGGTTTGCAAAGGGGAAACAAGAGAAGTTTTAGTTTTCTCTGAAACACAATGATGCAAGTTATCCTCATGGGAGAAGTCAAAATGCTTTATAGGCAATGGAGATGATCTTTATGTTGAAAGGCTTTCCGAAACACCTTATTCTCATGAACATGATTACCATAAGCCTTCAAAGAGCTCACTAATGAGATTTCTCCAGTATCTAAAACACCACCTATAGCTCTAGCTTCATTTAAATTTTTGTTATGTTCTGCAACCCTAGAGAATGGTTCATCTACAACTAATTTCTCATTGCAGATTAAAAATTGTTTACTACATTATTATATGACATACTGAATCGATGATGTCCTGTCTTGGAACTGCTAGACTTTGGAGTAGCACTGCATACTCTCAAGCCCATACCTTCTGCATCAATTTCACTGCATACCTTAACACATGATACCTCATTTTCGACCATTGCATGTGATCCATTGGTAGATGGTTGGGAAAAGCATGAGAAGCCTCTACCACCTCCTGTCTTCATCACTCTGAACAAGGCACATTATTATTATTATTATTATTATTATTATTATTATTATTATTTACCGTAAGCCTTTCTGCAACCAGCTATAAGAGGACTACCTTCTCTTTTGCCCCTTCGGTTCTGATTGCAAGGGAATACTTGCAGCTGGAGGTAGATCACTGCAATACAAGGATAGAAAATCCACAACAACCTTCTTGACTTTCAAAATCCCTCTGTTGATGATCTCACAAGATAATTCTGCCTTTGAAGAATTTTTTTTTTTAACATCCAGGGAATGAAGTTGAACGGAATCAAGATGGTCTTCAGACCCACAACTTTAATTAGCAGAATCATTCTTTTTTCAAACCATTAATTAAACTATCCCAACTACACGAAACAATCCTAAGTTCAATTATCACATGCATACTAAATTTCTATCATGACAGGTCAAACTCAAACATGGGCGGCCACGAAAAAGTTCCACACCCAACCAATTATATCCCACTGTCGACTAACCAAGAGAAAAAACATAATCGATAACCTCGAGAATAGCGATCACATGCATAGAAACTTTTCATACAATAACCCACAATTAGGTTAAGATCATTTGGCACCTCCCTTTGATAGACCTATCAAGAGTGCTGCCCTAACACTCACCTTGGGGCAAAATATGAACACAAGCAACAATTAGTTGCTACTACTAATCACAAGATATATAAAATACATACCGCCGAATGTGCAAGCTCAGTCTCCCCAATCTCGTGAGGTAGGACACATTGTATGCCAACATGCTAGTTATGACCCAGACGATACCCTGTGCCCTACTGTCATGGTCAGGACCTAACCTCGCTCCGATACTACTTTGTCACACCCCAAAACCAGGGTCACGTGACCGGCCGAGGTACGGTCCCGTACCCCGAAGCCTACCAATAACACATACCATAATACACAATGGAACTGAATTATAACCATGCATAAAACAAATAAATAAGTCATGACACCAAGTACATGTATGACAACACTCGACTCCATAGACAATATGATCATAATGCAAAAGTATAACAAGTCTCTCTACGACACTACACGACACAACCACGACCACGACTGTGAGATCAGCTTCATGAGCTTGCAACCTCCAACCGCTCCACACAGTTACAGGCGTACCTCTACTGACGAGGATTTACAATAAAACAAAAAGAAAATGGCGAGTTTAACGAACTCAATGAGTGGCTCGACCCAAGCCCTCGCTAAGCCCAACCATAACATGATTAGCATAAATAAAAACCAGTATCATAATAAACTGTTATGATCATATTTATATAAACATCCAAGTTAACATCTCATGCTGCGACTGCGCACACACCAGCCATCATCGGCCAAATCACAGTATGCTCAAAGTGTACAAACACACGGGTCGATCACTAGGCTAGCTCCCTAGTGAGCTTCCCACCTCGGGCCCTTTGAGTTAGGATGACCAACTAGCCCCGGTCCCCCCCCCCTCCGATTGGGAAAGACCCTCCAACCAATGCCATTCCGGGTCGATCGTAAGTGTGGCTCTCTCACGAGCTTCCCGGTCCAATATCATACTCGTCGGGTTGGGCATTAGCTCACACGCTAACGCGCTTCTTGGCCCGGCCATCCACAAGCACAAGCACAATCACATCCAGAATAACTATAATATAACTACATGACACCATCATCAAGCTTCGGTGCAGTGTGGCCACCCATCAAATACCTCGGGTGCACTCATGAGGGTACCCAACACGGCCTTTCATCGGCCCAAAAATACCCGACCACACCGACCCCCAAGTCTCAACTATAACCCAAACATCATAATGAGACTTTTACAAATCAAATAGAAAATTTTCAGAAATCAGAATTTAAATCCTAGACTGGAAATTTCAGCCTGCTAGGTGGATTTTCAGCAATCAAAACAGCGGTAGCAAGTTGAGATTCCTCGAAATTAATTTAATAAGCCAAGAGAAGACACATCCGGAGCTACTATGAGAAATGCACAAAAGCTAGCAAAGAATCCTGAATCCATAAGTTTTCAGGTGATGTGTATTGCATTACAATTTGGGAGCACAATACTCTTGCATAAATCTAAAATTTACATACATGGTCTAGTGGCAAATGTCTGAATGATTTTAGTTTTATACAAACTTTGAGAGTATTCATCAAAGAGTTCTAGAGGTAGATGTCATCAAAACCAAAATGTTAAGAATATAAATGAATATATCATGTCTCATCTAACTAATGAAAACTTGAGAAAAACAAACCTCCTGTGAAATGATCTATTGTGTATCTTAAAACAAACGTGACAAGTGTTTTAAGCACCATCAATTGTCACATCATTTCAAAAACTTTTTTTTTCCTGGAAGCAAATGACCAGTAGCTTAAGTCCAGGTGGCATAGCTAAATCCACGTAAACCCATGTTGCGCAGATCACTTTATTTAATTCATTATGGATGTGTCGATCATAAGAATATGATATAGCTACCTATTCTTTCAACCATGATATCCTTTCAACTTCTCATCTGCAGCTTAAAGAATAATAATTTATCTCCAATGTTACCCCTCTTTTCATAATGTCAATTAGATAAGAAGATAATCATAGTATCGTACTATCATTTAAATGTATTCTTTTTTTACTTCATTAAAATATTTTTCGTATGACATCAAAAAAGAATATGATTCATCTATGGAATACCATTGCTACAACAAGTAGGTTGGTTCCTGGCCTTCCAACATCCATTCCCATCAAATCATATACAAGAGAAGTCCAATCTCCATTAACTATGTGAATTATGGCAGCAAACATAGCAAGCTGGTGCTTCTTCTCCATCTAACAAAAGTAGATGAACTCATGAAGCTTCTGAACAGTTTTAACAAGATATTTCCTGCCACCATATAAGCCCTAGAACAGCCCTTAAGGGGTCCTTAATTACCACTGCCCTAATCCAAGCCAAGCACCAAGGAAGACCCTTCTCCCCAAAACCACATCTGATCAAAGGATGATAACCAAGGAAAAACCGAAGCAAGACATTCCCAACGCCCCTTTCTGTAATAAACAACACTCGGCTAGTCCCTAGGGATTATTTCAAGAAAAAAAATTTAGAATACAAATCACTCACCTTGAAATGGAGATGAACGACACTCGCAGAGGGAATTTCGACGACTTCTTGTGATCTCGGTCTTCGGAATCCACCCTCCACCAGCTGCACCTCCCTTTGGGAGTCGCTCGCCCAAGACTACTCTCCCCTTTTCCCGTATCACCTCCTCATTCTCTTCTTTTCTATTTTATTTAATTATTTATTTAAGGCCAGATGTCTAATTTGCCCCCCTTAAGTTGAATTGACTCGAGTTGGCTACTTGGCTTCCAAGCTCAACCAAATCACATCCCGAGTGTCTTCCGAACCCCACTCGAACCCAAATCACATCTCCAGCAGAGATTTAAAATTAAATAATAATAATTAATGTGGGTATAACATGAAACTCCTTTCGATCTGGACGAGCACGAAACTCCTTCCGCGCTCTTCTCTCCCTTTGTTTGGTGGAAGTCGGCTGTCACAAAGGGAGCTCGGCTTCCTTCAAAAGAAGCTCGGCTTCCTTTTAGGAAGTGGTCGCCAGCCACCATGAGATGATAACTTTCCTGTCTAAGCCATATGCAGGTATTTATAGATGTGTCAATCATATTGTACGAGTCATCACAATAGTTGATCAATTCAACGTCATATCCGAAATCTTTAAATCGATTTTAATATTCGAATACAATTTGAGGTGGAGGTGTTGACGCCGCCCAACAATCTTGTAATGACGGGCTTGTAATGGCGTATCCCTCGTGATAAGGAAGGACGTGACTATCCTTGTTTGGTCGGGTGGAGCCGTTTGGTCTGGCTCGAATAAGTTTTGAGAATGCAGCTGGGTGGATCGTCTAGTTTAGCTCGAATTTGGTTGTACGACGCTACTGGATCTAATCCGACCAAATCCAATAGTTCCAATCCAGTTCAATATATTTTCTCTCCCTTTTAGCATCAATCAGAAAGGGCATGAAAACAAAGTATTGACATTGAAACTTTAAGTTTTTTTTTTAAATTTCAAAAATATCAAATCCAATGAGATGTCAAATTGATATCAAGTATGGAATTAAATTATCATAAATGAAGTGCAAATCACAATATAAGAATAACAATCCAAATTGCATACGAATTTTCAAAGTACCATAACTTGATCACTTAAAAAGAATGTTGTTCAACCCTTCTTTCAAAATTCATATAAATTCATATACTTAATTAAAAAAGTTAAAATTTTAACAGCAAAAACTATATTCATCAAAGAGTATGAAGATTCAAAAATCATTCAAAAACAAGTTTTTGAATTTTTATAAAATTCTCTTAATAAGCGTTGCATTTTTGTAAATATCAACTATTTTCAAAACATTTTTCATATTTTAATTAAACTTGCACATAATAGAAATATAATTATATTCAACATGTGTATGAAGTTTAATAAAAAAAATAATATTTATAAGTTCATATTAAAAACTTAGTACAATTTCAATCGAAACAAGTATATATTATGAAAATTAACGATCCTTTCTAATGTGACGCTCTGAGGCAATTCTTGATTCCTTTCTCTCTTTTGCGTTGGGTTTCTTGGCTAGTTTATCTTGTGTGACTCGTGTGGTGATCATTAGTCATCGATTGTGCTCGTAATCTCTGCCCCTAGCTCATCGTGTGGTGGTCTTTTCGGCATTTGGTTATTATGGGGGTATTAGGGTCTTTTGCCTTGCGCAAGAAACATTATCTTGCCCTATCTCTTTAGGGTTTCTTTATTGTGTTGGCGTTGTGCTCTTCGTTGGTGTCTCCGCACGATGGCGGGCAGAGGCGATCAGGGTCGCCGACTTGGTGATCGGTTGAATGGGACTCGTCCGTCAACGTCGGGAATGTTCTCTCATCCTCAAGATGTGGCTCAAGCAGCGATGAACTTGGGTAAGCATACTTCTACTCCTTCGATTACTAAAGTTGGAGCCAACTCTGATAAAGATCCTAAAGGTACTTCTTCTCATACTATGAAAGATGTCTCAGTCTTGAAAACTGATGGTAGAACTAGGGTTTCTCTTGTTGAGAAGTTTTCCGATTCAATTTCTTGGGTGATTTTTTTTAAAAAATAAAGGCGCCTCTGATAATAACTTTTCCTCTTTTGAAATGCTTTATAAAATCAAAGCCTCATATGTAGACTTTGTTGAATTTAATGAATCAGAGCTTTCAGAGTTTCGAAAACCTTTGTTTTCTTCATTAATAGGATGTTTTCCTCGTAAGCCTCTGTTACATTTTCACTTAGGTGAATGGGCTTTCAATATTTGGCGTTCATTTAACATTCAACATGTTATTGATCTAGAAAATGACTATTTTGTTCCGATTTGATTCTGAGGCTAATGCTTTAGTAGTTCTTTCTGAGGGGACGTGGGCTTTTCGGGGAGAGTTGTTAATCCTTCGGCCTTGGCTCCCGAATTTTCAAGCTCTAACTAAAGAGCTCATGTCTGCTCCGGTTTGGGTTCAACTGCCTGATCTTCCTATTGAATATTAGTGTAATATCCTAGATATTTAATTGTATTATTTTCCCTTATGCTTGTATTTGCCAGCCTAGCGGACTAGTTCGAGGTCGAGCCGAGTCGACTCATGGTCCGGTGCGAGCTTGCGAGCTTGGGTAAGAAGGATACGAGTTATGTGAATTTTGCTTGCATAAATAGATTTATTTAATTTTATGTTGTGTTGCATGATGGTTTAATTATGTGGAATGAGGATGTGCATGTGCATTAGGTTTGTATTATTTACGGATGGTTATGTGGAGAATGGAATTAATTAAGTTAATTTAAGTTAGCGGGTTCGGATTTAGCTTGAGGCAGATGCGGGTTGGATAAAGGGTTTAGTTGAGTTAGGGTTGAGAAGGGAATACAAAACCCCCTCCCCTTGGCTTGTGGCTCCTTATTTGGAGCCACACAAGCAAGAGGAGAAGGAGCAGCCGCCAACCGCCCCCTTTCCTCTCTCTCGCAAGCCGCCAGCCGCTGAGCCTTCCCTCTTCTTCCTTCCCTCTTCCTTTCCTTTGGAGCTGATCCAAGAGGAACCGACTAGAAGCTGCCAGCCCCTCACTCTTCCTCTCTTCCTCTCTCCAAGCCAGTGGCTTGGAGTGAGCCCCCCCCCCCCCCCCCCCACCCACCTTCTCTTTTTTTTGAATCGAGTCGAGTTTCTTGAAGCCGATTCGAGGGCCGTTGTCCGAGGTTCTCTTCTAATCATCTTTCCAAATCTAGGTGAGTGATTTTACCTCTCCTTTCCGGGTTTTTTTCTTGGCTTGAGCCATTTTGGGCTATTTCTTGATTCTTGTATTTTCTCGACGAATCATAGATTTTGAGTGCCGATTTCTTGTGCCGGATCATGGGAGGAGGGCCAAGACCTTTCCTTTGTGGCTCGGCAGCCCTAGGTTTACCCTAGGGGTGCTTGACCATGGGTGAAACTTGGGTGCCCTCAATGTGTTCGGTGAAATGCGTAAGTTAAAGTTTTTAGTGTTTTTGAGATTCGTATTTTATATTGTTTATGAAATCGAGTTCCTATATGTTCAAGCATGCCTTGTATGTAATCTGTGATTTTAGATAAACATCATGTTTAAGAAAAAAATGAATCTTGAGATTGATACCATGAGGGATCTTGAAAGAGGGGTTCTTGTTTTTAATGCTTGTTCTTGTTCATGATGTTATTAGTGCTTGTTGGCCTTGTTGTTAAGCATGAAAATTAAGAAAATTATCTCAAGATTTATATTCTGTTTAAAGGATAATTATTTGCTTAGGTTTCTGGAAATTTCGGATTTATTTCTTATGTTATGCTAAAATTTGATGCTGCTGAAATTGCATGCTGAAATGATGAATCTGTGCTATTTTTAAATTACTTGTTGTGATGTGTGTATTTATCTGAGCATAGTCATGTAACCTATCGTTTCGACCAGAAAACATAGTTTGGAAACATAGGACATACTCTGGAGATCAGATTCGAATTAGATATATCAGTTTCAGGCAGAACAGTAAGCTAAAACAAAATCCTAAAACAAAATCCTAATTCTGGTGAACTAAATTTTAATTGTTTAATTAAAATTGGGAAAGGGGTCAGAAGAATCTATTATAAACCAACATGAGAAGTTTATGCATGAAATAAAACCACATAGGTTTATGACATTACTGATCTAGGAGTTGGGGTCTAGTTTTGGAGTGTTAAGACACTTTCCAATAGGATCACCCCTAAGACACTGTAGGAGAGTCATGACTTAGGTCATGGTGCACCATATCTTTATGAATGACGAAGAGGCTCGTAGAGGAGCTGGATTGCGGGCTTAGACCGGGAGGTTGGATGGCTAATTCCCAACCTGCAGAACAAGTTCGGAGGGCCTTTCGTGAGTGTTCTGGTTTGGCCTCGTGGCATAAGTTCGGAGGGGCTACCCGATTATCCCTGAGTTGGTTTGTTAAGTAATAAGTTCAGAGGGACTACCCGATTATTGCTGTGATATCTTAGAGAAGTAAGTTCGGAGGGCCTACCCGATTACTCCTATGATATCCTAAAGGGGCAAGTCCAGACGGGCGAATCCCGATAGTCCCTACTCGTCCCGTCGAACAAGTTCGGAGGGCTTTCCCGATTGCTCCCGAATTTTTGTATACTTGTGGTAGTCACATTTTCGTGATCATTGTTTTGTTTTGTTTTGTTTTGCAGAGGCTGACCGGTGAGTTGGGCTGGAGCACTTGGCGTAGCTGGAGGGCGGATGAGCCACATGATCTCATAGCAGTCCTAGTTAGGGGTCGTAGTCAAGTCTGTAGTAGGTTGTCATGCACTGTGTTTGGTATTTGGAGTTGTAGTCCCGTGAGGACATTCATCTTTTTATTCAATCTTTTATTTATTAAAGAACTATTGCTCTTCGATTTATTTATTTCCGCACTTAAGCTATTTATTAAAAACTTTGATGTTTTGAAATAAAAATCTTTTTTGGTTCTTTTTATTAATTAAAGCTGTTATTTGTTCCGCTATTTTATGAGTTGGCATGTGCATGGGTTAGGCTGCAGGGTATAAGCACGTATACCCTGGCCGGTCACATGACCCTGAACTTGGGGCGTGATAATGTGGTATTAGAGCATGTGGTTCGGTCTGACTACGACCTAGAGTTGTTATCGTATAGGGCATTGCTAGCGTTTCAGTATAAGGTAACGATATGCTATGAGATCAATGGGCTAAGTCTGCACCTCAGCGTGACTTGTGGTTTATTTATTTAACGACTTAGGGTGGATTGAATTGTTTAAATTTTGATAATTTCTTTCTGGTGATTCCAGATCGATGGAGGCTTTTGATGCCGCGATGAGCGGTAGTGACAACAACTCTATTGAGCGCCGAGGCCGTGGTCGTGGGAGACCACCGCATGCCCGAGAGGAGGTGGGACTGGATCCCATGGCTGTGCAACTGCAAGCCCGAGTAGGCTGAGCTGATAGAGGCACTCCGCAGAGAGCAAGAGCTGAGGCAGTAGCCACCGCCAGTACCTGCAGCATCCATAGTACCGGTGGTTAGAGCCCCTAGAGCACTTTCATATGCAAATTTTTTTGCATTTGGGCCACTGGAGTATACGGGGACAGATCAGCGGGTGGAGGTCACCAGTTTCCTAGGAGATTGCTATGAGTTATGCAGGGAGCTTGGTTATTCTTCTGAGACAACTGTTCGACTGATCGGGCTACAGTTGAGAGGTCTAGCAAAGGATTAGCTTCACACCTGGAGGGACCGCAAAGCAGCAGATGCACCACCCCCTACCTGGGAGGAGTTTAGAGCTGCTATGGTGGAGAAGTACCTAGCGATGAGCGTTCGGGACAAGCGGGCGAAAGAGTTTGAGCTACTGCATCAGACGGGCAGTATGATGGTGAAAGATTATCAGATGGAGTTCACTCAGCTCTCGAAGTACCATCCCACCTTGATAGCCACAGAGATCGCCAAGGTCAAGAGGTTTATTGAGGGACTAAGACCGCAGATCGCTAGACTGATCCATTACATGGAGGAGACTTCATTTGCCTGGGTCGTTGATGAGGCGCTCCGAAAGGAGGAACTAGTACCGACAGACAGGCATGATGGACCTCAGAAGAAAAAGTTTCAGCCCCAGCACTCAAGGGGTCGGCCAGCTCACTTTGAGGGTACTCCCAAGATAGCGGATCCACCACAGGGCGAAGGTCATAACAATTCCAGAGGCCACACGGGTTCAGGACCAATGACATCATCTGGAGATTCACAGCGGAGATCTGGGTCATAGTAGTGTATCCAATGTCATAGGAGGCATTGGGGGCTTGCTGGGGACGTCCGGAGGTATATTTCGGCTATGGGCAGACTATATATTTCAGAAAGGATTGTCCTAGCAAGGGCAGAAAGGCACCTATGTCAGTGGGTTCGGTATCTAAGAGGGGTCAGACTCAGGGAGGAGGCCAGCGAGCTGGTGGTTCAGAGAGGCCCGCTGCACGGGTGTTTGCTATGAACTAAGAGGGCGCTGAGGCATCCGGGGCAGTGGTGTCAGGTAATATTGTCGTCGGGTTTACCATTGCATATGTTTTATTTGATCCGGGTGCTACACACTCTTTTGTATCTGCTTTGTTTGCTGCTAAGTTGTTATGGGTACCTTCTGTGCTTGAGTTACCTCTTGTGGTGTCTATGCCTACGGGCGTTTTTGTGATGGCAGAGACAGTCTTTCAGGGCTGTGAGGTTGTCATTTATGGGCATATGTTGATAACCGACTTGACACTCCTGCCGATGTTGGAGCTTGATGTGATCTTGGGCATGGACTGGTTGGCGGACCATTTCACCTCAGTGGATTGCAGGGCTAAGACTGTGACCTTCAGTAAGCCCGGATTGCCCCAGTTTACCTTCCAGGGTGAGGGAAGGGGAGAGCCGTTGATGGCAATTTCAGCTCTTGGGGCTTAGAAGCTACTTATGGCCGGTTGCCGGTCCTTCTTGGCCTTTGTGTATATGGCAGAGGAAGGCGCAGGTGCGGCTAGGGACATCGGGGGAACGCCCGTGGTGTGCAGGTTCTCTGATGTGTTTCCAGAGGAGTTGACAGGGTTGCCTCAAAAGAGGGTGATCGAATTTTGTATTGATTTATAGCCAGGGGTGAAGCCGATCTCCATTCCACCGTACCGGATGGCAGCAGCTGAGTTGAGAGAGTTGAAGTCACAATTGCGGGAGCTGCTTGAGTTGGGTTTCATTCATCCAAGTGTTTCTCCTTGGGGTGCTCCAATGCTCTTTGTGAAAAAGAAAGATGGGTCCATGCGAATTTGCATTGATTATCGGCAGCTTAACATGGTAACAGTGAAGAACCGGTACCTGCTGCCCAGGATTGATGACTTGTTTAATCAGCTTCAGGGAGCTCAGTAGTTTTCTAAGATTGACCCGCGGTCATGGTATCATCAGTTGAGGATCCGATATAGTGACGTCCATAAGACTGCTTTCAGGTCGAGGTATGAGCACTTTGAATTTCTGGTGATGTCTTTCGGGCTGACTAATACACCTGCAACATTTATGGATCTGATGAACTGAGTGTTCAGGGAATTCTTGGATAAATTCCTAATTGTGTTCATTGATAATATTTTGATTTATTCCAAGAGGAGGGAGGAGCATGTTGAGCACTTGAGAGTAGTTATGGAAACTCTCAGGGAGCACCAATTATATGCTAAGTTCTCCAAGTGCGAGTTCTGGCTGGAGAGTGTTGGATTGCTTGGTCATGTGGTGTCCAGCGACGGGGTAAAGGTGGACCCCGCAAAGATAGAAGCAGTTCAGATCTGGAAGAGGCCGACTAATATCACTGAGATCCGCAATTTCCTGGGGTTGGTAGGGTATTATAGAAAGGTTCTGGAGAATTTCTCCAAGATTGCAGCGCCATTGACCCGCCTGACCAAAAAAAAGGTCAAGTTCGAATGAGACAGTAAATGCGAGGAGAGCTTTCTGAAGCACAAGGACTGCTTGACGTTGGCACCAGTTCTAACAGTACCTTCGGGCTCGAGAGGGTTTGTTGTTTATTGTGATGCCTTCCGGGTCGGCTTGGATTGTGTGTTGATGCAGATTGGCAGGGTGATAGCTTATACCTCCAGGCTGTTGAAGGTTCACGAGGAGAATTACCCAACCCATGATCTTGAGCTGGCAACGGTGGTGTTCGCATTGAAGCTGTGGCATCACTACCTTTATGGTGAGGCTTGTGAGATTTACACAGATCATAAGAGCCTCCAGTATTCGCTCACCCAGAAGAGTTGAACTTGAGGCAGAGAAGATGGCTTGAGTTGTTGAAGGACTATGACTGCATAATCATGTACCATCCAGGGATGACAAATGTGGTAGCTGATGCTTTGAGCAGGAAGTCTATGGGCATTCTGGCACATTTGGTGATCAGGAGGAGGCTGTTGGCACAGGACTTGGCCCTATATTTGGGTGGTGGGGCAGTCTTATAAGTATCATATTCTGGTGCTCTGGTGGCTCACTTGAGGGTGTAGTCCATGTTGCTTGACATGCTGCGAGCAGCGCAGGAGGAGGATCCTTTCTGTGCACTCACTAAGGATCTGGCCAGGATGAGAGATGCAGATAATGGGTTCAGTGTTGACTCGGAGGGCGTCCTGAGGTTTAAGAATCGGATAGTGGTGCTTGATATGATCGAGGTTCGCAGGCAGGTGCTGGAGTTGGCTCATTGATCTACATACACTATGCACCCGGGTGCCACGAAGATATACCGAGATCTCAGGCAGAACTATTGGTGAAAAGGCATGAAAAAAGAAGTGGCCGAGTTTGTGTATAAGTGCCTAGTGTGTCAGCAGGTGAAGGATGAGCATTTGAAGCCGGTAGGGTTGCTCCAAAACATAGGGGTACTGGAGTGGAAATGAGAGAAGATAACCATGGATTTTATGGCAGGGTTGCCAAAGTCTGGGAAAGACAATGATTCTATTTGGGTAGTGGTGGATCGCCTAACCAAGATGTCACACTTCATACCAGTCAGGATGACCTTTTTAGCTGAGCAGAATGCAAGGTTGTTCTTGGATCGGATCGTCGCATATCATGGTATTCCGGTGATGCACATCTCAGACCGGGATACTCAGTTCACAACTCATTTTTGGCAGTCGTTCTAGGAGGCTTTGGGCATTCATGTTCGGTTCAGTACTGTATTTCACCCTCAAACAGATGGTCAGTCGGAGTGAACTATTCAGACGCTGGAGGATATGCTGAGAGCATGTGTCCTAGATTTGGAGGGTAGTTGGGAGAGGCACTTACCTCTGATTGAGTTTGCCTATAATAACAGCTATCACAACAGCATCAGGATGGCTCCATTTGAGGCATTATATGGGCAGAGATGCAGGTCGCCCGTAGGCTGGTTTGAGGCAGGGGATTCCCTCATGATGGGACTTGACCTAGTAGAGGAGGCAGTATAAAAAGTGAAGCTAATTAGGGAGAGACTATTGGCAGCTCAGAGTCGCCAGAAGATGTGTGCGGATGGAAAGGCCAGGGAGATAGAGTTTGCTGAGGGGGACATGGTGTTTCTCAAGGTGTCCCATATGAAAAAAGTGGTGAGATTTGGTAAGAAAGGAAAGCTGAGCCCTAGGTTCATTGAGCCGTTTCCTATTCTCAGGCGCAGGGGAGCTGTGGCCTATGAGTTGGCCTTACCTCCAATAATGGACCAAGTACATCCAGTGTTTCATTTGTATATGCTGAAGAAGTATATTCGGGATGAGTCCCATGTGATTGAGCCTACAATAGTGGAGGTGGATTCAGCAGTCTCCTATGAGGAGAGGCTAGTTGAGGTACTAGACCGTTAGATCAAAAAGTTGAGGTCCAAGGAGATCCCATTGGTTAAAGTCAAATAGGAGCACCATTCCGGCCAAGAGGCCACCTGGGAGGTGGAGCAGGATATGAGGGAGTGTTATCCTTCATTGTTTGGTGATTGGTGAGTCCTTTTTTATTTTCTGAAATTCGAGGACAAATTTTCTTTAAGGAGGGAGGATTGTAATATGGTAGATATTTAATTATATTATTTTCCCTTATGCTTGTATTTGCCAGCCTAGTAGACTAGTTCGAGGTCGAGCCGAGTCGACTCATGGTCCGGTGCGAGCTTGCGAGCTCGGGTAAGTAGGATATGAGTTATGTGAATTTTTCTTGCATAAATAGATTTATTTAATTTTATATTGTGTTGCATGATGGTTTAATTATGTGGCATGTGGATGTGCATGTGCATTGGGTTTCTATTATTTATGGATGGTTATGTGGAGAATACAATTAATTAAGTTAATTTAAGTTAGCGGGTTCGGGTTCGACTTGAGGCGGATGCAGGTTGGATAAAGGGTTTAGTTGAGTTAGAGTTGAAAAGGGAATATAAAATCCCCTCCCCTTGGCTTGTGGCTCCTTATTTGGAGCCACACAATCAAGAGGAGAAAGAGCAGCCGCCAGCTGCCCCCCTTTCCTCTCTTTCTCTCGCAAGCCACCAGCCGCCCTCAAGCCAGCCAGTCGCCGAGCCTTCCCTCTTCTTCCTTCCCTCTTCCTTTCCTTTGGAGTCGAGCCAAGAGGAGCCGACTGGAAGCCATCAGCCCCTCTCTCTTCCTCTCTTCCTCTCTCCAAGCCGACGGCTTGGAGTGAGCGCCCCCCCCCCCTTCTCTTTTCTTTGAATCGTGCCGAGTTTCTTGAAGCCGATACGAGGGCCGTTGTCTGGGGTTCTCTTCTAATCATCTTTCCAAATCTAGGTGAGTGGTTTTACCTCTCCTTTCCGGGTTTCTTTCTTGGCTTAAGCCGTTTTGGGCTATTTCTTGATTCTTGTGTTTTCTTGACGAATCATGAATTTTGAGTGCCGATTTCTTGTACTGAATCATGGGAGGAGGGCCAAGACCTTTCATTTGTGGCTCGGCAGCCCTAGGTTTACCCTAGGGGTGCTCAGCCATGGGTGAAACTTGGGTGCCCTCAAGGTGTTCGGTGAAATGCGTAAGTGGAAGTTTTTGGTGTTTTTGAGATCCGTATTTTATATTGTTTATGAAATCGAGTTCCTCTATGTTCAGACATGCCTTGTATGTAATATGTGATTTTAGATAAAAATCATGTTTAAGAAAAAATTGAATCTTGAGATTGATGCCATGAGGGTTCTCGAAAGAGGGGTTCTTGTTTTTAATGCTTGTTCTTGTTCATGATGTTATTAGTGCTTGTTGGCCTTGTTGTTAAGTAAGGAAATTAAGAAAATTATCTCAAGATTTATATTCTTTTTAAAGGATAATTAATTGCTTAATTTTTGGAAATTTTTGATTTATTTCTTATGCTATACTGAAATTTGATGTTGGTGAAATTGCATGCTGAAATGATGAATATGTGCTGTTTTTAAATTGCTTTCTGTGATGTGTGTATTTATCTGAGCATAGTCATGTAACATATCGTTTCGACAAGAAAACATAGTTTGGAAACATAGGTCATACTCTGGAAATCAGATTCGGATTAGATACATCAGTTTCAGGCAAACGAGTAAGCTAAAACAAAACCCTAAAACAAAACCCTAATTGTGGTGAACTAAATTTTAATTGTATAATTAAAATTGGGAAAGGGGTCAGCATAATCTATTATAAACCAACATGAGAAATTTATGCATGAAATAAAACCACACGAATTTATGATATTACGGGTCTAGGAGTTGGGGTCTGGTTTTGGAGTGTTGAGACACTTTCCAATAGGATCACCCCTAAGACACCGTAGGAGAGTCATGACTTAGGTCATGGTGCGCAATATCCTTATGAATGACGGAGAGGCTCGTAGATGAGCTGGATTGCGAGCTTAGCCCGGGAGGTTGGATGACTAATTCCCAACCTGCAAAATAAGTTCAGAGGGCCTTTCTCGAATGTTCTGGTTTGGCCTCGTGGGATAAGTTTTGAGGGCCTACCCGATTATCCCCAAGGTGGTTTGTTAAGGAATAAGTTCGGAGGGCCTACCCGATTACTCCTATGATATCTTAAATGGGCAAGTTTAGACGGGCGAATCTCGATAGTCCCTACGCGTCTCGTCGAGCAAGTTTGGAGGGCCTTTTCCGATTGCTCCCGAGTTTCTGTATACTAGGATAAGTTCGGAGGGTCTTTCCGATTATTCTAGTATGTGTTATTGCCTTAGGGCATGGTAGGCTTAGGCCTGTTATTCTTCACTATATGGGTGTTGGCTGCCTTAGGGAAAGTAGTGGCCAGATGGCCTGATAGTTGGTCACATTTTCGTCATCTTATTCCTGTAAAGTTGGATGTTATGCTATTGCTTATCTTTGTGATGTTTTGTTGTGGGGGTTGGTAGAATCACTCACTGAGTTCTTTGAACTCACCCGTTGTCGTTGTTTTGTTTTGTAGAGCCTGATGAGTGAGGTGGGCTAGAGCACTTGGTGCAGCTGGAGGGCAGATGAGCCACACGATCTCATAGCAGTCCTAGTTAGGGGTTGTGGTCGAGTATGTAGTAAGTCATCATGCACTGTTGTTTTGGTATTTGGAGTTGTAGTCGCGTGGGGACATTCTTGTATTTATTCAGTCTTTTATTTATTAAAGAACTGTTGCTCTTCGATTTATTTATTTCCGCACTTGAGCTATTTATTAAAAACTTTGATGTTTTGAAATAAAAATCTATTTTAGTTCTTTTTATTAATTAAAGCTATTTTTTATTCCGCTATTTTATGAGTTGGCATATGCATAGATTAGGCTGCGGGGTATAGGCACGTATACCTTGGCCCATCACATGACCCTGAACTTGGGGCGTGACAATTGGAATAATACTTGTCTGTTTAAGATCGAATGTCTTATAGGTAGGCCTCTTAAAATATATGAGAATTCTTTTTCTTAGGAGAGAGGTAAATTCGTGTGTATATGTATTGAACTTGATTTTTCAAAGCCTCTAAAATAAGTAATTTGGATTGGCAAACCCGGGGAAGGTTTGTTTCAGTGTATCATGTATGAGGGATTGCCCATTTTCTGTTTTCATTGTAGTTGCCTTGGGCATCAATCTAATTCTTGTTCGCAAAAGAAAGGTGATTGTGAAGGTTTGGTTGCTGTTGTAACTAATTCTGATGTTAATATTCCTTTTTCTATTAAAAATGCTTCTCTTGATAGAACTGCTGTAAATACTATGAATATTGATGGTTGTTCTAATAATACTGCTTTGTGTATAGCCCTTGGATTAGAGTCAATAGGAGAAATAGAAGGAATAGGGTCAATAGGAGTAGTAATAAAGTGAGAAATCCTTTAGATGAGGTTGAGGAGATTTTTGAAGCTGATAGGATAGAAGCCTTTAATGAGGATATGGAGCATGTTGGAGTTAGCATTACTGAAAACCTTAATGAGCTTCATATTAATGAAAATCCTGAAGAAATGGGGGCATCCTCTCCTGTTATTCAAAATTCTCCTATGCATGAACGGAGTTAATATACATATTCAGGTGGCAAACTAGATTGCTAGTTCTTTTGAGACCCTTAGTAATAGTAACAGTCATTTTAAGGCAATTATACAGAGGGTCTATCCTTCCCTTACAAATTTGGATGTAAAGGGAAAGGCTGTTATTTTTTCCAATATAGAGGTACCTGGGCCACAAACTTAAAGCCGTTGCTGATGAACAACAGCAACGACTTAGCAACAACCTTTCAGCAAAGGCGTTGCAATGGCTCGACGGTCGTTGCTGATGGTAATATCTGCAATAGTCCTTGCGCCGTTGCAGAACTGCTGCTGATAAAAGCAGTAGCAACAATCGCGCCTCGTTGTTGAGCCGTGGTTGATGATGTATCAACAACGGGTGTAAGCTATTGCGGAACCATTGCTGATAATAGCATTAACAACAGCGTGAGTGACTGTTGCAGATCCGTTGTTAAGTTATCAGGTACGCGATCTTCTGCAACGGTTGCGTTGCAACGGGCGGAGCCATTGCTGATGGTCTTCAGCAACAGCGTAGCAACGGATCCAACCATTGCTGATGCTCGTTATTCTAGTAGTGCAATCTTCTAGGCATGATAGGATGTCTATGGCTTAGGTAATTGATGGGAGGGTGAACCTGGACAATAATGTCAATGATGCTATGGATTTTTAATTGGAATTGTAGAGGCTTGAATAGGAAGGAAGTAAGGAATTTCATTCATATGAATATTAAGATAAATAAAATTGATTTAATTTTTCTGCCAAAAGTGGAGTAACCTTGCTAAGGTGAATTGGATTAGAGATGTAGAGAAGAATACTAAATACTATCATCATTTAGTTGTTTCTAGAAAAAAAAAAGAAACTTTATTTCTGCTGTTAAAATAAATGAGGTGTATATTTCTAATTCGGAAGATATTGTTCAAGGTTTTGCTGCTTTTTATAAGAATTTTTTTTGATATAATGATACTCAAAGTATTTTGAAATATGTGTTGCCTGATATGGGTAAGATTGATGAGTCTTACCATGATGCTTTGGTTTCTGTTTTCTTTTATGATGCACTTTTTAATACTGTTAAATCTCTTTGTATGGGTAAAAGCCCTACCCCAGTTGATTTTACTGGGGAATTTTTCAAATGCTATTGGGAGAATATATTTGTTTCTATCCTTAATGCTTTTAACTATTTTCATGCTTATGATGCGATTGCAATTGATTGGAATGAGACCAATATTGTTTTTATTCCAAAAAAGGACGGTCCAGTTTTATTAAGGATTTTAGACATATCTCTTTGTGTAATGTAATTTATAGAATCCTTACTAAGACTCTAGCAAATAGGATCAAATCTATTCTTAATGATTTAATCTCCAAAAACCAGTCTGCACTCATATATGGTAGATCTATTCATGACAATCTAGTTGCACGGGAAATTATTCATCATTCATATAACTCTAAAGGTAAAAATCCCATTGTTATGATTAAAATAAATCTAAAAAAGCATATGATAAAATTTCATGGAGTGCTATATTTCATGTTATGAGAATGTTCAATTTTTCTATTAAATTCATTAATTGGGTAAAGGTTTGTAATATTAATGGCATGCTTTCATCCAAATTTACTTCTTCATGTGGTATTAGACAAGGGGATCTTTTGTCCCCTTACTTGTATATCATAGTAAGCCATCTTTTATCTTGTATGTTAAATGAGGCTACTACTTTAGGGAATATATCAGTTGTCACCATCAAAAGTGATTTTAAAATCAATCACCTTATGTATGTAGATGACATTTTGCTTTTCTTTAGGGCAAATGATAGGTCTATAAAACCTGTGCTAAAGATATTTGAGTGCTATTAATAAACTTTCAAAAATCAAAAATATTTTTCCTCGATAAATCTTATGCTTCAATTAGGCATAGTATATGTCATAAATTTGGGATGAAAAATGGAAATTTTCCTACTAAGTACCTTAGAACTATAGTCTCCCCTAGACAACCAGCTGATAAGGACCTCAAGATACCTCAACTTTATCTTAGACAAGGTTCAAAACAAGCTTAATAATTAGAACAAATCTACCTTGTCCTAGAATGGTAAGATTATCCTTATTAACTCCATTTTAAATTCTGTCCCATTACGTGCTTTTACTGTTACATGATTTCCTAAAAAGATGTTTTCAAAAATTAAGTCTTTGATTACAAATTTTCTGTGGAGCTCAAATAAAGATAAAAAAAGGCCTTCATCTGGTTTCTTGGGATAAAATAACTAAGCCTAAGTCCCTTGGGGGCCTTGGTATAAAAGATCTAGCTTTAATGCAGCTTTCCTTATCTGCTAAGAGGATCCAAAACCTGCTTAATGATAATGACTCTATTTGGTGTAATTTGGTGAAAGCTAAGTATAGTACTTTTCATATCTGGACTTCTGTGTTGCAATATAAGTTTAGTAGGTGCTGAAAAATTATTTTGAATGCTGCTGATTGCTTTAAGTGTGGGTTTAAAAAGGTTATTTCTTCTTGCACAAATACTAGGATATTTGATGATCCATGGTGCTTTGATATTCCAATTGCTTATAAGCTTGCTTATGTTAATATCTCTATATTTGAATTGGACTTGTTTGTGGCTGATTTAATGGATAATAATAATTGGAATCTTGATATGTTGAACAATTTATTTGATTCAGACTTGGCCCTAAATGTTTCCAGGATTAGTTTGGGTTTGAACCCTGATGATGATAAATGGGAGTGGTTTTTAGAGAACAGTGGTCTGGTTAGTTGTAAAGTTGCCTATAGATAATTAACTTGTTCTTATGCCCCTGGCCTAGACAATCCGCCTAAGTGGGGTGTCCTCTGGAAGCTTCCAATTAGCCCTAGGGTCAAGCACTTTGCTCGGAAGTTTCTCCATGAGCGACTACCCACGACAGAGTGATTGTTTAGGTTTAACATTATTAATTCCCCAATTTGCTCTCGTTGAGGCACCCAACCTGAGAGTGTAGAACATGCACTTCAGGACTACGAGGTAGCTCGGGAGGTTTGGAGGATTATGAAAGGTAGATTTTCGGTTACCCCTGACCTTTTGCATACTTTGTATTCGGACTTTAACCCTTGAGACCCTTCGAACTTAAATGTTGTCTCGGATATTAAAGTTGCGATGTGTCTGAATACTCTGTATTGCATTTGGCACTCTCGGAATAGAGCAGTTTTTAAACAAACTAAGATTAATGTTTTCTTTATAATTGCTAACATTATAGCTATCACAATTAATAATGCTGAAATGCCTTTAGCTGAGGGTGTGGGCGAAATGGCCACACTAGAGTGGGGGGTGAATAGTGTGTTTATTATATTATTCGCCTAAATTCAAATTTAATCGTTTACTTAAATAGTTTAGGCGATTTGTGATTCGATGAATGTATGCGGAAGCGAAATAAACAATTAAGCGCAAACAACAATAAAAATAATGCTAACACACAATTTATAGTGGTTCGGCCCCAATGCCTACTCCACTACCTAAGCACCCCGCTTAGAATTTCCAGACTAGTTTTACTAGATCACTTTAAGTTTCCCTTACACCCGAGGACTTTTCACCGAAGAGACGCACTCTCGACCTAAGGCACTTCCACACCCGGAAGTCACCGTCTTCTTATCGAGAGTCCTCTTCCACCTCAACCCTAAGGGACAACTAAACTAATCATAGTAACAACTACGTTTACACACACAAGTTGCTTTACACCTTGCAAGGTAACCACTTACACAACAAGACCTAACACAAGGTCTTCACACACAAATCCAAATAAAACGTTAAATAACAGGTAAAAATTACAATCCAAGGAGGTTAGAATAAAACCAATAATACATGCTCCTTAGCAAGCCTTTGGCACCTTCAACTCTTCAGGAGGTAGAACTCAATTGAAACCCGAGTTGAGCCAAGCTTGTGCGCTTGAAGAAGATGTTCGCGGAAGAAGCAGAGCGCGCTTTAGATCTTTTGGAAGGCTTCAAATCTTCCTCTTAGAATGCTCAATGAGGACTGTAGAAGATGAGGAAGAAAATTAAAAGAACCATATGAGGGTATATTTATACCCTCGTGAAGAAACGGCTGTTCAATGGATAGATAACTATCCGTTACAGCCGCCGGTCGAAGCATCAGTCGACCAGTCATTCGACCGCTACAATTTTCCCTGTGGTCGATCGACCGACGGGTCGACCGCCCAGACACAAATCGTGAATCTGCGATCTTCGGTCGACACATCGGTCGACCGACGCATTTTGCATCTTCGGCTATTCGCAGGTCGGTCGACCGACAAGCCTACTGCCCTTTTTGGGCTTCAGTCGGTCGATCGACAGACGCAAGAAGCTTGCGATTTCTCTTTCGGTCGACCGACGCAAGCTGTGTCTGCAGCTAGCCTCAGTCCGGTCGATCGATCGATCGACCGCTAGGGCTACTGCCCATTTCTTACCCTATTCGATCGATCGCTCGGTCGACTGAATTTAGGTTGAGATTGTTTTCTTCAGCCTTTTTCTTCCACGCTTCGTTTTCGGGTTCTGGCTTTCAACAAGCATCATGACAGAGAGCTTTCCATGTGATCTTTGAGCTCGTCCGATGCGACTTTGGTGCACCCGTCGATCTTCGGGAAGTTTTGCGACGAACCCGAGCGCGACAATCAATGTCCTTCCGATTTTGCGATTTCTCCTATTTATCCGATCGAGGACATCGAACGTTAGTCGATATGGAACTTGAAAGATATTCTCAATGAAATCATTAGTTCTATGTTTGTTATCATCAAAACCATCAAAACCGAGATTAAGACTAAGGTTGAAAACCTAAAGCCAACAGAGGGGATCTCACCTATTAATAATACTGGAAACATTTAGGTGCCACATCCTCAGAATGTTGTTAAAATTAATACTGATGGTGCATGTATTGAGGAATCTAATTCATTTGCTACAGGCTTTATATGTCGTGACACTGCTAGTAAAATAATATATGCAAGTGTATCTATCCTTGAGCATGGTTCTACGATGTATTGTGAAGTAGAATGGATAGTTAAGGAGGCATTAATCAAGATGCAATAGATCTTTTACATGGGTGGACGAATGGCCACTGATTTGATAAGGATTGTATATAATGATTGTTCTCCCGGTAGTTAAGTAATAAGAATTTTTTTATTTGGTTGAAAAAAAATATGTATTATGAAATTGTCTAAGGGGGCGTTTGGTTGCCCGCAAGTACAAATGCTGCAACTCTAGTTGCAACATTTAGATAACAAATTTGTTTGGTTGGCTGCAAAATCATTTTGCAGCATTTACTACTTGCAACTTGTATTTCAAATATCATTTGCGGGCCGCAAGTGGAATTGCAGTCCAAAAAGCCCGCAATACAAGATTGCGGGCTGCAAATGCAATAATTTAAGTATTGAAAAATAATTAATTTTGGCGGCGTAGAGTCGTCGGATGAAGACGAGATAAATATCAAAGTTGTAGGTTTTTGCGTGCTGAACCTGAGATGTCATTTGATAGATTTTTTAATATATTTTCAGTATTATACAAAAATTAAAAATTATTAATTTGTCAGACAAATCGTGTCGGGCCTAAGTTTTTAGCCTGGCCCGAAAAAATTTGTCCCAGGCTCGACCCAAAAAATTTATGCCCGACCCGGTCCAAAAAAGTTCGTGTCCAGCCTGGCCCGAAAAAATTTGTGCCCAGCCCGGCCCGAAAAAATTCGTGTCCGTCCCGCCCCGAAAAAATTTGTGTCCGACCCGACCCAAAAAATTCGTGCACTACACGGCCCGTCCCAGCCCGGCTCGGTCCGAAAAAATTCGTGCCCAACCCGGCCTGAAAAATTTCGTGCCTGGCCTAGCCCGAAAAAATTTGTGCTCGGCCAGGCCCGAAAAAATTCGTGCTCAGCCTGGCTCGAAAAAATTCACTGTCGGCCCGACCCTGCCCAAAAATAATTCGTACCTCGGCCCGACCCGAAAAAATTCATGCCCGACCCAAAAAAATTCGTGCCCAACCCAGCCCTGCCCGAAAAAATTTATGCACTGCCCGACTCGTGCCGACCCGAAAAAAATCGTGTCTTGCCCGACCCAAAATTATTCGTGCACGGCCCAACCCCAAAAAATTCGTGCCCAACCCGGCCCAAAATATTTTGTGCTCGGCCCGCCCCAAAAAAATTCGTGCCCGGTCTGGACCGAAAAAATTCTTGCCTGGCCCTGCCCGAAAAAATTCGTGGTCAGCCCTGCCCAAAAAAATTCGTGTCCCGACTCGACCCGAAAAATTTGATGCCCAGTCCGAAATATTCGCATCGGGCCCAACCTTGCCCGAAAAATTCGTGCACTGCCCATCTTGACTCGGCTCGGCCCAAAAAATTTATGCCCGACCCCACATGAGAAAATTCGTTCCCGGCCAAAAAAATTTCGTGCTCGGCCCGGCCCGAAAAAATTCCTGCTCGGCCCGGCCTGAAAAAATTCGTTTCCCGGCCCAGCTCAAAAAAATTCATCCCCGGCCCGGCCTGACCAGAAAAAAAATTCGTGCCCAGCCCGAAAAAAAAAATTGTGTTCGGCCCAGCCTTGCCCGAAAAAATTCGTGCACTGCCCAACCTGTCCTGGTCCGGCTCGGGCCGACTCGAAAAAATTCGTGTCCGGCCCGGCCCAAAAAGATTTCTGCATGACCCGACCCGAAAAGTTCGTGCTCGACCCTGCCCGAAAAAGTTTGTACCCGGCCCGAATAAATTCGTGCATGCTCGGCCCGTCCCGTCCCGGCCCGACTCAGCCCGACTTGAGAAAATTCGTGCCCGACCCGACCCGAAAAATTTCATAAGATGCAAGTTGCACGTTGCAAGTTGCAAGTGTAATTACAACTTCCATTTGCGGCCAACCAAATGCTTGCAAATAGAAGTTGCAACTCTACTTGCGGGCAACCAAACGGTAGGCTGCAAAATCTATTTGCGGGCATTTGCTTTTGCATGCAAATAGATTTTGCAACATTTACACTTGCGGGTAACCAAACGCCCCCTAAGTATCAATTTTACATTTTGTCGTGCATTTTCAATTTTATACACATAAATGCATATCATATGCACAATTCAAGTATGGTCTTGAGGTATATAGTACTTAATATTTGCAATAATGAAACAAATACATCTCATTTTGATCATTTTGCTTATTTTATTTTATTTTTCAAATTTTCTTTATAATAATCTTTCGTGAATAAGATATAATAATCATTAGTACCAAAATCCCGATCAGCAGTGAGATGATGGTTGTTTTGTCATTGAAAGTTATGCATTTGATCCACCAGGCCCAGCATTGGTGGTTATTACCACCATCAGCGACGAGGTATAACTGCTACTTCAACTATGTGTTCATCAAGACATTGTTGATGTCCAATTTATTGACCATCCAAAATGGAATTGTGAAGACAAAATTAAATAATTGGTGATGACTCAGCGATGCTGCAAGTCAGTTGCCAGTTGCTAAACTTTAGTGATGTCTGTTAGTGACAAATGAAAGTTGTCGCTAAATGCTATCAACGATGGCTTAGTGCCTATTAGCAATAGTAGCATCGTGGTTTTGTAGTCACAACCTACAAAGTATTATTTCTCTACTTAAATATAATGTAAAGAAGAGCTTTATAAATTATAGACTATTAATGTAAAGAAGAGCTTTATAAATTATAGACTAGAATATATAGACCACTAACAAGGAGTATAGTTTATCTGTTAGTGTACGAAAATTCTAATATAGTTTTCATGAAATAAATTAAAATTTTACGCGTACAATAAATCTATCTGAGTTTCAACCATGTGGATTTTTTTTTCTTCGTAATAAAAATATATCAAATTTCTTAAAATCGAATTGAAGCGATCACTAGACCGGTCCACACTCCCCAGCCACCGCTACCACCAAGCACAAAACCCAACAAGAGATCAGTTCAATCTTTTCCCCTGACACCCCTCTTGTCATGCACACATGTCTGCTCCTACTACCCAACAACCAAGTGGGGACGATCAGATATATCCTTGCCAACCCTCTCCTTTGCCCTGCTTTTGGGTGGAATTCTTCTGTGGAATGTGTGTTGCTTCAGCACTGCCATGCTGATCATGCTCTTCCTTCAGCCCTCGGTGCAGAATGTTGGCCTTACTTCTGCTCCTTCCTCTCTTTAGGCCACCACCATCCTCCCCTTCCTGTCTCTTCATGACTTCTGCCCTCAATCCATTGCACCATGGAACAAGAAGACTTTTTGAGCTCTTGGAAGAGCAGCAAGAGCCTGAAATGAAGCCCCAAAATGCCACAATATTCTTGTGCTGGCCAGCCGGTAGCAGTGCCTGCAGGAAGCTGAGACGTCGGTTCAGCAGTCATGGCTTCAAGAGAAGAAGAGGTAGTAGATTCATCAAGTCTCTACTGGACAAGCTGATGAGGAAAGGAAAGAACAATCCAGTAACATTCCAGAGGCTATCCTACAGTAAGGAAGAGCAATGGAGGGATTTGAGCTCCTCCAACCAGCTTAGTCCTATTTCAGTCCTTGATCCCCATTCTCATCAAGGTTTTCTACTTGATTTCTTTTTTGTTATTTCTGTATCTTCGCACTTCATTTCCTATCATTATAATTAAGATGATTATGCAGTTGAGGAAGAGTCATCACCTTCAAGTTCTGATTCAGCGAGGCTGCTGCTAGCAAAGGAAGCTCCTTGGGTCGACTTTGAAGAGCTCATCTTCTCTAACTCACATGATCCTGAAAAGGTGAACTCAAGCAAAGAGGAGATGTTGTGCTCGTGGGAGAATAATGATCAAGATGATGATTTGGAAGTAATCATATCCCAATTGGTAGATATTGATCTCGCCAAGTCAAGGAAAGAATGGAGCCACTTTGAGAACGATAAAAGAGGGGTGGGGAGTGAGATTGAGTACATCATCTTTGAAGAGATCAGGAGAGAAACAGTACTCGATCTTCTAACATTGGGAAAATGTTGATTGAATTTACTTCGCTCTGGATTATCGGAGTCCTTTGCTGACATGGGAATGTGAGAATCTTCGCGGGTAAAGATCGGGGAAACGACAAATCCATACTTGATCTAGCTGGGCCGGACGTCTTTCGGATTACAGAACTTCGATCCAGCGTCAATGGTGGATTAATTCTCTATATATTGCTGTACGCTGTGATCAATTAATTTAAAGTTCATTGCTTATGTGCAGATCATCAGATTATGTACTTGGTTGTAATAATGGAAGATTTTTGCCCAGGAGGATTAGAAAATTAACTTCGATTGTTATCAGTGCAACAGGTGTGTGTATTCCTTGTGAACATATTAATTAACTTTGAGGTGAGAATTGGTCAGCATGTGAATTGATATGATGACCACGTGACTTTACATTAGTTAGGGAATGATTTGATACTATAACCATGTCTAATCTTTCAACAACATGCAAAGTAAAAAGGTAATGTTAAAATCAATTTTAATTTTGGACGTTGACTTGTCTACCTCTATCGTAGAAGAGTTTGTTTTATAACTTGGACAGAACCAGTCGATTGCTTCGGTTCAAAAGAAATTCACCAGCCAATTTATTTGATTTGGCCAATTTTTTTTCTTCTCAAACTTGTTAATAAATTATGAATAACATACATACAGACAACGAAAGAGAGACAAAAAGTTTATATTCGAGTGTTCCCTGTTGTGCCGATGATCCGATGGATGATGGTAGGTGGAACGGAGTATTAAGTATGGTCCATGGTAACAGTCATATGGTCATAACATAAATTGGTCCATGGTTCCATCAAACCATGTGCATATTAATTAGATACACTTGACAAAGGATGTACGTTGATATGCCACAAAAGACTTCACTATCATTAATTGTGCATCTTTAAAGTTTGTAACATCTCTCTGTAGTTACACCCCAGAGTTCGTAATAAATTGCATTGGTTAATAAAACTTAAATATATATACTTTTTTTTTTCTAGCCAATAGTAGCTTTTCATTCCAATCAAGAAAGAGATAAGGATATTAACCATACATAATATCCAAATGTTACTCCAGGTTCGAGCTCCATTGCTGATAGCTAATATTCTAGTAGTGTACTTCCACTCATACTTCCATTCTCCAATGGTGGTTGGCAGCTCAATCCAAACTTCGAAACTGCACCCAAGGAATGGAGCTTCTTTCTTGCCTCCTATGGAGTATCTGGAATCTCAAGAACCAAGTCCTTTTTCAACCGCCAGGAGCAACTCCGACGTCTGCAGTCCTAGCCGTCGGTGATAAACCTTTTCATTTGCGTTCGCGCCCGATCGTTCCTCTTTCCCCTGCTCTCTGCTCTCTCCGCTATCGACCGAGTTACCGGCGCCGCCGATCATCCTTTACACCGACTTCGCGCGCCGTCGATGGAGACGCCGCCCTCGCCCTCGCCGCCGCCGCCGCCCCCTGCCCTCGATCGCCGCCTGCTCCCTCTCCCCTTTCCCCTCTCCGTTGCCACCTAGGTGAGTTCCTCCCCTCTTCCGTCTCCCCTCTTCGGGCCGGCATCGGCCATTTTTTTTAATAGATTAATTTATTGTTAAATTAGATTAATTAGTTAAATTATTGTTAGATTAATTATTTGTTAATTAGATTTAATTAGTTTTGTTAATTACTGTGAATTAGTTTTGTTAATTACTGTTAATTAGTTTTGTTAATTAAGGTTAATGATAGATTTAATTAGTTTTGTTAATTAATTAGGGTTATTTGTTAATTAGATTTAATTAAGGTTATTTGTTAATTATATTTAGTTAGATTTAATTAGGTTTTTTGTTGTTAGATTAAATTTAGGTTAGTTTTAATGTTAGGGTTAGTTAATCAAGAGTAGAATAAATGTTAGGGTTAATTTTAGTCGGGTGTAATAACAATTTTAAAATCATCTAGTTGGACTCGTGCGTGCCGGAATCGTCCACTTTGGACTCGCGGTCAAATCTGTTGGTGAAATGACTACAATAGAGGGGGGGGGGGGTGAATTGTGTGTTAACTAAAATAATTTGCCTAAATTCGGTTTTAATCATTTACTTGATTACTTAGGCAATTCACAATTGAACGACTAAATGCGGAAGCGATTAATGATAATACAATTAATGTTGGCCTAAGGTTTTCTATCTTGGTCTTAATCTCGGTTTTGATGATAACAAACATGGAACTAATATTTCATTCAGAAATCTTTTAGGTTCCATATTGACACTACATAAAAAATAAGAATTTGTGGTAAAATTTTGGAGTGGCCAACAATAATTGGCCACAAAAGGTGTAATCTGTCACGAAATTTGTGGCAAAATTATTTTTGTGGTTAAAAGTATAAGTTCGAACAATTTGTGACAAGTTTTCTAATTTTGCCACTATGTTTGCCACTAATAATTGAGTCAATGTTTAAAATTTATAGTTTTTTAAATTTATGACAATAGATTTTGCCACTGATTCAAAATATTCTACCGTGACAAGCATTTGCGACAAAAAAAATTGCCACAAGTTTGTCACGATATTCTGTGGCGAGCGTTTGCGACAACATTTTTGCCACAACTTTGTCACGATATTCTATGGCAATTATTTGTGACAATATATTTGCCATAGACATAAATTCTTTTTATTGTGGCAAATTACTCTAGCATAGATGATAAAATAATTAAAAAATAAAAAGTTTGGCAAAAAATTTTTCGGTTAACCTGAAAATCGGTATGGAACCGAACCAGCTTTTCCGGTTAACCACCACAAGAAAATTGGTTATCACCGACGGATTTACTACCGACAGATAAATTTCATTGGTATTACCAACAAAATTACCGACGGATGAAAAAATCCTTTGGTAATTAAACCGACCAATATATATATATATATATATATAATTTTCTTTACATTATATTTTTCAACCTTTTCTAAGCCGGCCACTTAACCCGGTAAAATTAATTTTCACTAGGGATGAGAAAAAACCTATTTTTCGGTTAATCGAAAAACCGATCCGAAACCGAACCGGTTTTTTCGATTTCAGGTTATATTTTTGAAAAATACGGTTTTCGGGTTCGGGTTCAGTCCGCGGTTTAAAAAGTCCATCGATTTTGGTTAATCGACCGGCTTAACATATTTTTTAATATATATAATATATTATATTAAATAATAATTTATAACTTAAAAAGTACACATGAAAACTTAGAAACCCTATTCTCCACTCCAGCCGTCACATACTCACATGCCATTTACCCACTTCTTAGTTCTCTCTCACACCCTTTTCCTCCGCTCTCGTTCTCTTGCACGCCGCCGCACGACTACCATTTCCACTCTCACCAGTCGGCGCACTGCACAGTTTACTGTCCTTGACACACTGCTCTTCTCTATCTGCCTCTCCCCATCTTCAATCGGCGAGTCGACGCACTGCACAGTTCACTGTCCTCGGCACACTGCTCTTCTCTATCTGCCTCTCCCCATCTTCAACCGACGAGTCGGCGCACTGCTCTTCTCTCTCTGCTTCTCCGACATTGGGTATGTATCACTGTCCGCCTCTCCTCTTATTTGGTCCTCTAAGTTCACTGTCCTGTTTCTAATTTGGTGCTTCATCCCTAATATTAGGTCTTTGTTGTTGTTATTTAATCACTGTCCACAGTTCATTGAATGATTGAATGATTCAATGATTATAATTAGTATTTTTTCGGCTTTGAGATTCACGGAGACGGTGAGGGCGAGGATCCTGAAGGCTAGAGGAGAGTGCTTGACCTTTGACCAACTTGCTCTTCGAGCTCCTCTCGGACAGAACACTGTATGTAATCTACACTTTTAATAGTTTATAGGAGATTGGTAAACAATTACAAATATTTTATCTGTAATTTCAATTTTCATGGTGATTTCTTAATGTATTATTCTTCTTGTAATTTTTTGGTCGGTTCAAGTTGATTCAAAAAAAAAAAAATTGTTTTTATTTGTGTTTCATGCAATAGTAGCTAGTTTAAAAAGTGAAGTAATTTTTTTTGTGATTTCTACCTAGTTCTATCATTATAAAGATCTTTCAGGTCTTCCCATAGGTGATCGAATGATAAACACTCAATTGATTCTTCTAAATGACCTTAATATTCCAAAAATCATTGGATTTGTTTCTGATGCTTTCCGAATAAGTATTGGATTAAGGTTGGTTCAGAGTTCTGGTCTACTCAATGAATATCATGCTCTCTTTCTAACACTCAATTTGCTTCAATATTTTACAAAATTTAATACTTACTGTGATGATCCTTATGTGAGGGCACATATGTTGTCTTTTCTAAAGTATGCTTCCCAATCTATGTGAAGTTAAAAAAGTCATCTCTCTTTAAAACTAATTTGAATGACATCTTTGAGCTTCTTTCGATTCCCAATGATGGCAATGTTTTACTATGCTAATGCTGAAATGCTGAAATGCTTTGATGGCAATGTTCTAGGAAATGGATCTAACACTTTTTAGGTTATAAAATGCCTAAAACTTCACTATCATTTTTTTCGAAGAGTTCTCAACGAAGACAAATTTGTTGAGGCTTTTGGGTCCTACATTGTCTTGGACGGCTGATTTCTACTACCTCTCAACATCAAGGTGAGTGAAAAATCATTTTCACCACACTCTTTATTCATCTTTACTTGGCATCTTTACGCTACTGATCTCTGTCTTTGTTTTTTTTCTCGATGTGATTTGCTTAGGACTATTTCTTCTTTAAGCAAATGTTGCTACCATTTTTCGATTTATTATGTTGTGATTGAAGAGATATTATTATGCTTCAGTATGGGGTTTAGTTCCGCGACAGATTTATTTTTTTATTTGTAAGCACATTAATTTCCTTTGTGGTTGACTTAGGTGGTTCAAGTGTTTTCAAGTAACTGATACAAGTTTTACAGTCATCTTCTTTGGTTCATCAAACTTGTTCTTCGCTACAATTTGTAGTCTACATAAATTGTTCTGTTTTTATTTATTTTTGGATCTTCGTGCTTGTATAAAGTAGTCTTTCTTTGAATATATGTAACTAATTGTCCTACTACTGTATCTTTGAATATATGTCATCATTTAGTAGCCTTTCTGAATACAAAGTAGCGGACAATTATGCCTCATCATCATGCATGTTCAATTTATGGACAATTATGGCATATAACATAGTGGACAAATTCACATACTGATAATCATGAAAGACTATTTTATATGATCAACTGTTGTAGGAAAATTACTCTTACAAGAAATTCTAAACCAATATGGTTACTTCATAATAGATGATTTAGTAATATGTAAACCAATATAGAAAACTGAAATATGGTTCTTTTTTTAGATGGATAAGGGATGGATGGAACTCACTGATAGATTCTCAGCGGATTATCTTAATGGCGTAAAGAATTTTCTCGATTTTGCATACAAGTACGTTGAACTAAGTGCTAAGATTCGTTGTCCCTGTACGAGATGCAACAACATCAACAAGCATAAGCGAAAAGTTATAGAGTAGCATCTTATTGTACACGGCATTGAGCAAAGTTATAACACTTGGATACATCACAGAGAATTAACCGCGTCCAATCACTATGATGATCATGAAGATGGAGAAGAGCAAGAGCAAGATAATATGCATGGGATGCTAAATGATATATTTAGAGGTCCATACGGAGAGGAATTTGGTCAAAGAAATACAAGTGAACAAAAAGGAGTTGAAAAGTTGCTTAATCTTACTAGGGATGCTAACAAAGAATTGTATCCGGGCTGTAAATCATTTACAAAATTATCTTTCGTTGTCAAATTGTTACACCTCATGTCCATGAATAATTGGACTCAAAAATCTTTTAACATGCTCCTTCAACTGTTCAAAGACGTGCTTCCAGAGGACTCTAATGTCCCTAATTCTTTCTACGAAGCAAAACTGGTGGTGCGGGACTTGGGGCTAACCTATACTAAAATTGATTTTTGTAAAAACGATTGTGTCCTATATTAGGGTGCAAATGAACATGAAGTAACCTGCCCTACGTGTCACGAGTCAAGATGGATAGGAAAAAAGGCTAATGGGCATAACGTTCCTCATAAGATCTTCCGTTATTTTCCAATTAAACCAATGATGCAAAGATTATTTCTAAACAAAGGTGTCGCTATGGATATGAGGTGGCACAAAGACAAGCGTGTTGTGGAGGCTAATATCTTGCAGCATTCTGTTGATGGCTTAGCATGGAAAGAATATGATAAAGTCAATGCTTCAATTGCAAGTGAGCCTTGTAATGTTAGGCTTGCACTTTCAACTGATGGGTTTAATCCTTTCTCTAATATGAGCACATCATATAGCATGTGGTCTGTGTTGCTTGTAAATTATAATTTACCACCATGGAGATTGATGAAACAACCATTCCTTATTTTGTCATTACTTATTCCTAGACCCAAGTCTCCTAGAAACGATACTGATGTGTTCTTACAACCGTTAATCAAAGACTTGAGAGAATTATGGTAAGATGGATTGGAAACTTTTGATGCCTCGATTGGGAGTACATTTCAGCTACGTGCCGCGCTTTTATAGACCATTAGCGATTTTCCTGCGTATGCTAACTTATCGGGTTGGAGTACCAAAGGAAAATTAGCTTGTCCAGTTTGCAACGAGGGTACATCTTCAATGCGGTTAAGTAATGGACGTAAGACAAGCTACATGACTCATCGTCGCTTTTTACCAACTGATCATAAATGGAGGGAAAATAAATCCTCCTTCGATGGTACAAAAGAGCATTGCCAACCTCCAAAATTCTTGAGTGTAGATGATACTTTATGTCAAATAGAGAAGTGCAGACTTGTTGTGTTTGGAAAGGGTAAGAACGGAACAGGAAAGAGGAGGCGTGATGAATACGAATTAAATTGGACAAAACATTCAATATTCTTCACACTCCCTTACTGGAATACATGTTTATTCCGTCATAATCTTGACGTAATGCATATAGAAAAGAATGTGGCTGAAGCTGTGTTGGGGATTTTATTGAATATTCCTGGAAAAAGTAAGGATACACTTAATTCTAGGCTGGACTTGCAAGTATTAGGAATTAAAATGGATCAACACCCCATCATGAAAGGCAATAAATTAGTGATGCCTCCAGCATGTTATTCCTTGTCTAATGAAGAACGAAGGAGTATATGCGAATTTTGGCAGTCACTGAAGTTACCAGATGGGTATGCATCAAATTTTTCTCGATGTATCAATTCTGATGGACAATTGTCTGGTTTGAAAAGTCATAATTATCATATCTTTTTGCAACGATTACTAGCACCTGCAATACGTGCGTATCTGCCAAAAGAAGTGTGTGAGCCAATAATTGAGCTTGAATTATTCTTCAAAGAGTTGTGCTAAAAAACATTGAGGTTGGATAATCTTGAACACATGGAAAAAGGGATAGCCCTTACTTTATGTAAGTTGAAAAGGCTATTCCCTCCATCGTTTTTTGATATTATGGTTCACTTGCCCATTCACCTTGTAAAGGAGGCCGTCCTCGGGGGACCAGTACAACCTCGGTGGATGTATCGTATGGAAAGGTAACATAATCTTACTTGCTAAGTTGGTGTGACTTGTGAAGTTACTACTGATTTGCTGAACTCTTTTTGTAGATGCATGCACACTTTCAAACAGTACGTGAGTAATAAAGCTTGTCTGGAAGGGTCAATAGCAGAAGCCTATATTTTTAACGAGGCTCTCTCGTTTTGCTCAATGTATGTCCATGGCGTTGATACCAAACATGATATAGGAGGGAGAAATTTTGATGGCAGTAATTACAAAGAAGGATTCTCGATTTTTTCATACAATAACCGTTTGCCCAAACACTTCAGCTATCGAACTTTGTCTAAAGCTGAAATTCATAAAGCTCATTTCTATATTTTGGAAAACTGTGATGAAGCCCGAAAATATACTGAGTATCTGACATTTGGTACTTCTAAGTTTATTACAACTTATTTCTATTACCTTTTAAGTTTAAAATATTTGTAATTCCATAATTTTATATCACGGAGAGCATAAAAACCTGTTAAAGTCAGCAAGTCCACTTAAAGTGAATGACAGGCATGAGCAAATGTTTCCAAAATGGTTTGAAATGCGGGTAACTACTATATATTTAGTTAACAATGCTATAACTCTACATATAATTAATTATTTTTAAATTTCTACTTTCTAGGTGAAGGATTTAAAGCATCAAAGTCCCGGTAAAGCTAATAAACAACTTCGTGCTTTATCTTGGGGTCCAGATCGACGAGTTCAACATTACAAGCGATGCATCATAAATGGGTTTAGGTTCAATACAAAAGATATTGAAGAGTATAGAAAAACTCAAAATAGTGGTGTTGTTGTATCGGGAGAACACGAAGGAAAGGAGATTGATTTCTATGGTGTTTTGAATGACATTGTTGAATTAGAATATCAAGGTGAAAATATAGTGGTTCTCTTCAAATGTGATTGGTAGAACATCGGGTCAAGAAAAGAGACATTTGGAATTTGCAAAGACAATTTTGAACTTACAAGTGTAGACACAAAGTCAACATGGTATAAACACCATCCGTATGTTCTTGCATATCAAGCCAAACAATGCTATTATGTGCCTGATATAAAGTTAGGTAATAGTTGGAAAATTGTTATTAAAAATACTCCAAGAGACGACTTTAACTTTCCAGACGAAGAAGAGGATGAAATGGATAAAGAGCTGTACCAACAATTGGAGGGAAGTGATTACAATATGTCAGTGGATGTTGATGATAGCGATATGCAGTTACGAAGGTTTGATGTTCCATTGAAAGAGGATGATGCTTTTTGCAAGGATACCCCAAGTGAAGATAGTGAAGAGGACGACTGATCATTCCATATGAAGATGATGACGATGACCATGTATTCTCTTAGTTTGTTCTCCTAATGTAAATATACTTTTTATGTATAAGTGGACAATAGTTTATGGCCTAGAATCTACTATAAGAAGTAGATGTAGAACTAGATTGGAAGAAGAACAATTTGCTTAGTTTTGTTAGTAAGCTCTAGCTTTTGAATTATGAACAATTAGTTTCTTGGAATCTGCATGAGTAGAAAAAAATATTCAGCATAGAGGAATTGCTTTTGAGTCTAAAATGCATATACTCTGAACAAAGTTTAATTTCAGGATTTGCATAACTCTAACATTAAAATCTTTTTTTGGAGGGATGCAAGTGAAACTATGCTTAGTGAGAACATTTATAGCAATAGAAAAGCTTTAAGAAATAGATATTCAACATTAATATATTTTCTACTGATTTTACTTGGAACTCCATATCATAAATACAATACTTTGGGCTTCCTAAATTTCTAACAGTTCACAAGAAGATTGTTAACCCTTTCATTCTTCATATAACTTCTCATTTAGCTAGATGTTTCTCCATTGTTTGTTTATGATCTCCATAATCATCTGAATTGCTTAACCTGACTCACGGAGTATAGAGCATCTTGCACTTGGCATGAGATTCTAAGCCATAAACTAATGTGCAAATAATGGGCATTAATAAGACATTGGTAAATGAATAGGATCAATGCACTTGTCATGGTTTTGAACTGTTTAATCCCGAGTATCAATATTTATGGTATTTGAAAGGTCTTTCATTTAGTGGTACACTTGCTAAATATACTTGCTAAACATACTTGCTATCAATATTTATTTTTTTATTTACTGCCATATTTGTTTATTAGCCATACACTTGCTAAATATACTTGCCATACACTGGCTATTTTTTACGGTGGCAACAACTATGAGTGATATGATTAAGATTGTTGTTAACTACGCCGGAAGATTTATCAATAGGCCGACGAAGCACTATGTGAATGGTTTCAAGTGGTCATCATTTCAAGATCCCGATTTGATTATGATGAGAGGGATAATTGAAACTTTGGCGGAACATCTGAAATATCACAAAGACTCTAAAGTTTACTACAAAAATGATGGGGAGACGTTTGTTAGTGGACTGTCATATGTGAAATGTGATGAGGTTGTTAGGAAGATTGCACAACTTGGTTTGAGGAGATCAGACAAAATAATTGAGCTTTATATGGACCACCAACTTAGTGTGAACCATCCAAATTTTAATAAAAAACGAGAAATGGTTCGGAATTTGGAAAGGAAGGAATATGATGATAACGCTGGACAATGGTCAAATATGGATCTGAGAGTGGATATGAATATTCTGCAGGAACCGGTCACAAATGCAGGTATGCAATTATAAGCTTTCAAATAATCATAGTTTAAAGTATATTTCCTTTTCAATGGAATTTTTTAAGTACACAAGTCACTAATTCAGGTATGTTTCCATTTTGCAGCCCTAAAATTTGAAAACTATGAGAAAGTCAGAGAAAGACAAATGAAAGAGAATGATAAGAAAATGCATGCGCTTGGGAAAATAAAAAAGGCAAAACAACTACAACAACCTGTTCGTCGCAGTCCTCGAAATGCTGGAAGGAGTCGACAACAAATAACAATTGAGAGTCGACCTACATCTGCCCGTCGTATGTTGGTAACCGAGCCGAAGAAAGAAAATGAAGTTATGGTAACTGAACAATCCAATATTGTTGGGTCCAATCAACTTAATATAGAGGCAAGTTATACCAGTGGAGAGAAGGAAAACACGGAGAAGGAAGGTGCGGAAAAAAATTTGAGGGGAGCGACTCGTGGGATCAAGCTCACTAACAAAAGAAAGAACAATGCGTCACTCGATATAGTGATCCCTACAGACAGGATGCGCATTTGTGGGGACGATGCCTCTGATCTGATAACGGAATGCGACGTAATTGTGAGGAATTTCGCTCCATTGCAATATGCTACTTGGAAAAAAATGCCAGAAGAAGAAAAGTTGAAACTGTGGGAGATTATAAAGGTAAAGTGTCCTCTTATGTTACATCTTTCAACATTTTGAACCTCCAAGTGAATATCAACGTGCTTTACCTCTAAGTTTATTTAAGAAACCATACTTGTGTCCCCTTTAGAGGTTAAAATGTTGATAACTATACTTTAGGATTAAAATCGTCAAAAGTTATAACTTAATAGGATACTTTATTCTCCATAATTCACACACTAATAGAGTAATCATTTTTATTTATATTATTTGTACCACTTTTATTTATATTATAACAACTATTTTTTCTAAATCAAGGATAAATTTAAGATGAATGATGAAGATGAATTGGTGAAAGATGTGGTGTACAAGCAGCTGGCTAATAGTTATAGAAACTGGAAAAATAGGATGCATACCATGTACTACTTGCCCCATGGAAGCATGGAGATAGCACTTCAAAATTGCCCTCCAGATACTGACAGTGATAGATGGGTACAGCTGTGCCAAATATTTAATAGTGAAGAATTCAAGGTGATATCCATGACTTTCCTCCATATTTACTTACTATATATTACTTATGCTTAGGTGTTTACTTTATAATTTTATAAATTTATTTTACTTCTAAATTTTTGGTTGATGCGAAGTGAAATCAACAAAAGCAATTGTGCTTGCCAAACAACAATACATGGAAATGGGAGCATGGGTTTTGCTCGTCGAGAATTTAAGTTGGTAAAAAAAGTCAACTATAGTATTGTAAAAAACAACAATACTTATGCTTAGGGGTTTTGATTTTTATTTCTAGAGCTATTCTGAACTCGTTGATGATAAATCAAAACTGTTGCTGATTTTTATTTCTAGAACTAATTTCAAAATCAGAACTGTTCTAATTCTATTATGATTTCAAAAATCAGAACTGTTCTGATTTTGTTCAGAAATCAGAACTGTTCTGATTTTGTTCAGAAATCAGAACAGTTCTGATTTTGTTTAGAAATCAGAACAGTTTTGATTTCAAAATAGAATTAGAACTGTTCTGATTTCAAAACTGTTCTATCAAAACTATTCTGATAGAATAGTTTTGATTCTGTTCAGAAATCATAACTATTTTGATTTCAGAACAGCAGTTCTGATTTCAAAATAGTTCTGAAATATCAGAACAGTTCTGATTTCTGATATTTTAGAACTGTTTTGAAATAAGGAGTTTAGTAGAGGATCATGAGTTAAGTAGCAGACATTCTGAAGTTAGAACATTCGATATTGTTGCTGTAAAAAATATATTTTATTGAATTTTTTGATCTTATTATTATTCTGTAAAGTTTGGTAAATTAAAATGTAATTGAATCTTTTTAATGGATATGTATGCTTAATGGATATTTGAATCTTCTGTAAAGTTTTTATTGATATGTATGCTTAATGGATAATTGAATACATTTTATTGAATATTCTGTAAAGTGTGGTAAATTAACATATATTTTAATGGATGTGTATGCTTAATGGATATTTGAATCTTTTTAATGCATATATGCATATATTTGTTAGTAATAATTATATATTTTTTTATTAAATCTTGGTTGATTAGTGGTTCAACCCGGATTGACCCTTTGATTGGTGATCCTCTATCTCTCCTAGTTCGGTGGATGAGAGGGTTGCATTGTTTGTAGGAGAAAACATCTTGTTACAATCAGCAACCATAGTTTAGAGTTTAGTCTATTTACTATTTTGATTGAACCAAATGTGATTTAGATTTTAGAGTGACATTTTTTTTTTCTTTTTTACTTTAAGAGTTTGGTCTATTTACTTTTAGAGTTCGGTGGATGTCTTATTTTATATAGAATTGTTTTCAAAAGTAATTAAATTTGTCTACAAAACTATTCTGATTTAAGAACAGTTATGATTTCATAACTGTTCATAATTGTTTTGATTTATTGGTTTGTTCAATTTTTACTTTTTCCAAAATTGTTGTGAACTTGTCGAGGATAAATTTGAACAGATCAGTAAAAATTTATCTTTAATGTATTTTTGGCTCATCCTATTTTTATGTCAGACCAATAAAGATACAATGGAGCGGCCTTCCATGAAACTCACTGGAGTAAGAAGAAGAATGACTGGGTCAATGAGCAAGCTAGGACAAATTATGTAAGTTTAGTTTATATATAATTCTCCTTATATAGTGAAATATTAGTTGCAATAGGTTTTAGTTGTAGTCCACTATTTTTTTTGTTTTTTAGGAGGCAGCGAAGGCAATAATTGAATCTCTAAAAGAAGCTGACGAGGAAGTTGATGAAGATAAGATATACTCCGAGGTTCTTGGACAAAAGAAAAATTATATACATGGTCGTGGGCCGGGACCTAAGCCTGACGGGTTGAGAGTCCAAAAATTAGCTGCGAGGGAGAAAGAATTGGCTGAGCGTGAGAAGGCATTGTTGGAGAAAGAGCTTCAGCTTGCGGAGAAAGAAGTACTTGTGGTGAAAGAATCAGTAGAAAAAGAAGTTGAGTTATTAAAGGAACAACCAAGCAAAGAGGTTCAGGCATTGAAGGAACAAGTTGAGAAAGGAAAAATGGAAGCCGAGGAAGCACGAAAAGAGGCAGCCCTTGCAAACATTAGAGTTGAGGAGGTGAAAAAATGTCAAGAAGAGATGTCGGCTCAGATTAAAGCAATGATGATGATGTTATCGAATCTACGAAATGCTCCTAAGGTAAGAATTTCTTCTATTTGTTTCAGCTTAACACACTACCATGATTAGTTGGTTTACATACACAGTTTGCAAATAAAACTCTATGTATTTGGTGATGGTCAACATTCTGAGTATTTTATATTCACTTCCTTCCAATGTTCAAGCCAAGCAAGAAACTTCCTGTGAATGATATTTTTCTATGTTTCTATGTTTTTTTCTATGTTTCTAGATTTGGAAAAGAGCAATGTTTCTAGATTGCTGTCAATATTTTTCTTGTGAATTAAATGTGAATTAAAAGTTCATACTTTTCTATGTTTCTATATTTGGAAAAGAGCAATGTTAGTTATTTTTATTTTTGTTAATGATTCGTGCTATATAGTACTTGGTAGGGCTTGCTGGGAGGATTATCAAATTTTACTCCCAATAATTGAATATGTTTGGCATGAATTTGATTATCAAATTATCTTTGCATCAGAGTATATTGTCTTTGGGAAGGCCATCCAATTGGTTCTTTTTTATGGCTATATACAGTAGGAATGATGAACATGATAGAAGAAGAATGTGAAATTAATGGATTGGTATTCGTGCTTAAGTTCATGACCCATGCATGAATTGTTATGTTATTTAGTTTTGGATAGATTTATTGTAATCACTATTGTAATATGCTATTTAGTTTCACATTAAGAGTTCATTAACATTAACTCGAATAGCTAAATAAGACTTGATTATATGTACTGTTTGCAATTTTTGAGTATACACAAAGCTTGCATATTTACATTATTAGGTTATAATATATTGCAATTTTCTGGTTGGAACTAATGAGGTGGTGTTCTTACTTCCCTTCTTTTTCAGGAGAAAAAGAAGAAGAAATGAGGCAGACCTAGCAGATGTACTGTAACTTCTTTTTATTGGGGTAGTGTTATTTGGTTTTTTTTGGCGCACCTAGTATTTTGTGTACTTATTGTAACTTCTTTTTAATGGATATTAGATAGTTTGGACTATTTCATGTTGGTAGACAATGTTGTTTGATGTATTTGGATTAAATTGAACTTATTTTGGATTTGTTGATGGTTGGATATGTAGGTGGTTGGTTGTATACCTGCTAAGTTGTAGGTTTTGTAATTAGCAGGTGGATTATTATATTAATGAATGACTAATTGTTAAATTTAGTGTTTGTGGCAAATTTATTCATCATAGATTCTCAAAGTTGTGGCAAACTCATTACATATTGTGACAAAATCATCACTAATTTTGTGGCAATAATTGAAATTTAAAATCGTGTTAGTGGCAAATTTATTTTAACGATTAATGACAAAGGATCAAACATACAGTGGCAAAAAATTTTATAGCAAATTAGATATTTAATGGCAAAATGTAACATAATATTAGTGGCAAATTTTATATATTTTTGCCACGAAAAGGATTCTAGAAAGGATAGAATAATTGTAAATATTTATTAATAAGTGGCAAAAGTTTTTGCCATAAATGATATGTGGCGTCAGGAATCCTCGTTTGCCACAATAGAATGGAGGTAGTTTGACTTTTTCATTTGCCACTAAAGAAATTGCAATTTGTGGCAATCCGCTAAAGTTCGCCACAAAAGCCATAAATGACCTTTAGCGGCGGTCCTAATGTGGCAAACGATTGATGAGCATTTTTTTACCACTGAATCATCATTTCGCCACTGTAGGTCACTACTGTGGCAAAAATAGCTTGCCACTAATTCTAATCTTTTTTGTAGTGCGATTAGCTCGTGATGTCCTCAATTATAAATATTAAAGAAATCAGAAAATCGGAAGGACATTGATCGTCGCGTTCGGATTCGTCATGGAAATCTCTTGAAGTTCGACGTGTGCACCAAAGACGTCTTGGTCAAGTCTAAAGAACACATGGAAAGCTCTCCAAGTTGTCGCACGTTGAAGACCGGAATCCGAAAACGAAGCACGCAAGAAGTAGGCTAAAAGAAAAATCAAGTTCAGCCTAGGTTCGGTCGATCGAATGTAGTTAAAAAAATTGGCACTAGCCAATTCGGTCGATCGGTCAGTTGACCGAATGATGTTAAAAATTGGCAGTAGCCAATTCGGTCGATCGATCGGTCAACCGAAGATGGTTAAAAATTGGCAGTGGCTACTTCGATCCACCGACCGATGCCAAAAATTGGCAGTGCCTACTTCGGTTGATCGATCGGTAGACCAAATAGCAGAGGAGCTTAATCGTGACTCATTCGATCGACCGAACAGAGCAGTAGAAGCGCAAAAAGCCAGCGGTCGCTGGGCGGTCGATCGACGATCGACCGGCAAGCGACCGAACGGCGTCCAGCAGACGAAAAAATGCCAGTTGAGGAGCCGTTCAGTTGAGTGGTTATAAATACCCCTATCTAACTTCTTTAATCTCTCTTAACAACTAAGATAAGCATTCAAAAGAGAGATTTGTGTCTTCTAGAGCTTGATTGACTTGCGCTCGCTTCTCCGATCAACGACTTCTCAAGCGCTCATCTTCCCTCAACTCGGGCTTCGATTCGAGCTTAACGTCTTGGTGAGTTGGAGGCTTTGAAGGCTTGGAAAAGAGCACTTGGTGTTGGTTTTATTCTTTAGCTCTTTTCATTGTAATTTTAATTGTTATTTGAACTTGTTTTCATTGGATTTGAGCTTGTGAAGACCTAGGTTGTTAGGTCTTGAAATTGGGTGGTTGCCTTTGTGTTTGAAGCTTAATTCCACCGGTGTAAACTTGGTTTAGTAGGATTAGTTGAGTTGTCCCTTAGGTTGAGGTGGAAGAGTGCTCTCGGTAAGAAGACGGAGACTTTCGGGTGTGAAAGTGCCTTAAGTTGAGAGCGAGACTCTTCGGGTCAAAGTCCTCGTTGTAAGGGAAACAAGATTAATCTAGTAAAGTTTAATTTGGAAATCCTAAGCGGAGTGCTTAGGTAGTGGAGTAGGCATTGGGGCCGAACCACTATAAATAATTGTGTCTGCATTGATTCTACTTTTGTTTATTTCATTATCGCATTTACTTTGCTTTCGCTTGCTACTCATCTTGTAATTTGCCTAAGTAACCAAAGAAACGATTAAAACTGGATTTAGGCAAAAAAATTAGTAAACACACTATTCACCGCCCCTCTAGTGTGACCATTTCACCAACATTTGGTATCAGAGTAGGTCCGTAGCTTGAGATTTCACCATCTCTTCTACACTTTGCTATGATCCGAAAAATGGCACTAGAGTGTGTAGCGTCCATACAACCTAGGTTTGATGAGTTAAACTTTGGTCTTTGGAAAGGAAGAATGTATACATTCTTAAAGACTCAAGGTATAGGTGTGTTTAATATGGTAAAGTCAAAATATGTAGAACTTAAGGAAAACATGGATGCATGGACCCAAGAACAAATTAGCATATTTGAGTTAAATGCTAAGACAACAAATTGCATATATTGTTCTTTGGAAAATAACATTTTTGAAAAAGTCATGCATTGTACTTCTGCATATGATATTTGGGCTACTTTGAACATGTTTTATGATTATGCTAAAACTGAACAACTTGTTACTCTAAATGAAGGAGACGATGACAATTGTCATACTCCTATATCTAATGAAGTTCTTGAATGTATCTAGCCAAAGAAGTACAAAGAGTCGAAAGAGAAAGGTGATATGTCACCTATGCAATAGAAAGGGCACGTGAAGAAGAATTGTCCTAGTATGAAGAACAAGGCGAAACGGAGGTCAAATGCTTTCACTCACTCACGTGCATCAAGTGAAGCATCCTCACACCATGATCACGAAGCTAACATCATGAACATTGATGAGGAGGTATGCTCTTCTTCTAGTCATGATAATCATAATCTTAGATCTAATTCATGTAGTTCCTCGGATCTTCTTTATGATGAATTATTAAACAAATATAAGATCATGTATGCCTTGATAGTTAAAAATGAAAAAAATAAAAAATTAAAGAAGGAAAACTTGACTCTTAGCTCTCATTTACATGATGCTAAATTAGAAAATGAGAAGCTAAAAATTAATGTCTCTAATCCATACCACGATGTTTTAAGTATCGACACTAACAATTTGAAAAACAAAAATGACATGTTAAATAATGAAAATAACATGTTGAAAACTCAATTGCATGCTTTACATAACTCCATGATTGATTTGAAAAAAGAGGTTCTAAACCTAAACAAGAAAGTGAATGAAATAAAAAATATTTTCTCATTTAAGTATTTTAGTAGAAATGATTTTTCAAAAAAGAATGTTCATGCTAATGTTAAATCTCATGTTAGACATTCTACTTTTAAGCCTCATATTCAAAAGACAAATGAAAACAAAAAGTTTAGTGGAAATAGTTTTTGTTGTGGTATATATGGCCATGCTATCCATGATTGTGCTTTTAAAAGAAATCCAAATGTTGCCAGGACACTTTGGATTCCTAGGCCAACTCACCCCCAAGGACCCAAAGCTATTTGGGTACCAAAAGTGTCTTGTTCTTTTGTAGGGGGAGCTACCACACAAGTATGAATGGGAAAATGGAACATTGAAGTTGACCTTGGATTCAAATGAAAAATCTCCATTTGGTTGCAACTTCAAACCATCATGATGCCATAGGTATGGATATTGGCATCTAAGTAAACTTGATATCATCTCCTTTACTTTATTTGAATTCATTTAAGTTGGAGTTTTATGATACTCGATTGATTTGAGTTGATCTTATCTGCTCTTAATACGAGTTTATTAAAATGATTTTTGATTTTTGATTTCCGGTCTCTTCGGAGACCTATGTGGCCTATAACGGGCCTAAGCGACATTGCGGTTCTAAATCGTAGACTCATTGTGACCTTTCGATTTTCGACGAATAGGAAGGGTTGGAGATCTTATGTTTCAAAATTTCATATTTTGAGATCTCTCGATTCGTTTTGGTTTCATGACGATTTTACTTGAAACAAATGTCTCACTACCTAGCTTAGGTTGAAATTCTCAAATAAAGATTTCTATTTCACCTTGCTATTTAGTATGATAACTTGCTAGTAGATATGATTTGATTACCATTAATGAAGTATACTTACAAGTTATTGTAAATGGAAGGCTATTATGAAGAAAATGAAAAAGGAAATGAAAAGTTTGGGAAAATTTCCAAGAATGAGGTATGAGTTCGTTTTTGCAAAAATCTTAATATAATGCTTGAATATTCATGCCTTAATGATGTCTCTATATACTTATGATTGACTTTGCATGATAGATGTTTGAATTTTCATGAGTAGGAAAAATCATGATAACTAGGCTATTTCATAAAACCTTGGTTAAATGAAATGAGCTCTAGGTAGAATTTCATCTTAGAGACTTCATTTTAAGTTGAAACTTAATAAACATGTTTAGATTTAATCATGTTAGGAGTTCATGTGTCTATACTTGAAAAACCATGAGTATAAGTTAAAGATTGATACTTAGCAATTTCATGTTAACATGTTTGTTTCTTGAATGAAATCATGGTAAGGTAAAATTTTGATCAAATGACATTATCTTTGTCTCAAACTCAATATACATACTTTAAATGATCATATTTTGGTATCTAGAAAGTTGGGACAAAATTTGAAAATGTTTGACAAATGACTCATATTTACATAAATGACATTGAGAACTTGTAGATTTTTTAGAAAATTGTAGATATATCCATTTTTGAGTGATTCTTGAACTTTTTGGAATCCTCATGAAGACTAGTTCATGTGGAAAAAATTTCATAAAGTTTCAATATATAGATCTCTCAAAAACAATTTTTTTTGGCATAAGAAATCACATGGCAGCTCGAGCGGTCGCATGACTTGCGACCACCCGATCAACCGGTGGACAGAAATCAATCTTGTCCTCCCATTTGGCCGCTAGTTTTAATCTCAGCTCTTCAACCCAAGTTTTTAAGGCCGAAATTAGGGCTTCCTTGATCATTCAACCGGCCTCTTCACCCCTCTTCTCTTGGTTCTAAGGTTTCTACTCCTTCTTCAAGGTAAAAGACTCAATCTTTAGCTACCATTCATGAGTTAGTACATAATGTTGAGTAGATTCTTCATCTTTTCCTCTCAATGTCTTGATTCATTCATAAAAATCACGATTCATGTTTCTTTTTCTTGGATGATGATCTTCTTTGGTATTTTTACGTCAAAAACAAGTTTTAGGGAAGGAAAATCAAATTTATCATATTTTTGTTTGTATAAGTAAAAGCTTCTTTTTTTTCATGAGATATCTTTACTCTTAACATTTGCTTTGTCTTTCTTAAAAGGATTTTTTTGTTTACTTTTGGTTAATTAAAATTTCTCATCCTCATCTAGCCAAAACAAAAGTTTTTTTTGGAGAATATAAATGATTCAAATGTATGTCTGTTATTTTATTTGTGACCCATTTTATATTTTCTTTGGATCCTATCTTTTATTTTTATTTTCTTTGCTCCTTTTTGGACTAACATATTGAGATTTAATGTTAAAGTTCATCTATTTATTTTTTTAAAAAAAAGAAAAGAAAAAGAAAAAGGAGGCCTTGTACGAATTTATGTCGATCTTAAAAGTGTTTCTTTTCCTTGATCTAAAAGCATGCATTACTCATCAAAGCTAATCATCTACAGATCATTCTAATTGTCTTGCAGAATGGCAGCCAAGACAAAGCTTCCAAGTTTGCCCGATAACCTTTTGACCCCTATAGGCAAGACTCAAGCTCCTAGGTTTGTAGACAAAGCTATCCTATAGACTCGTCCAGTTAATTTGTGTGACCTAGAGCAGTATGACATTAGAGGTAAACTTGCAAGCATGGGTTGGGTAGAGTTTATAGAAAAGCAAGTACAAGTATGTCCCATCCTGATAAAATCTTTTTTCTCCAACCTCGTGATAGATAAAGCTAGATTAAGTGACTCACTAGTTCTCCGATCTGAAATTTTGGGCAAATCCATAGTAATCACAGAATCAGGCATTAGAGTTGTTTTTGGGTTTCCTCTGCTAGGAAGGTCAATATATAAGATGTCTACACACCTTTTTCATGAGGATTTTCCTAGTCATGAAGTCATATTAACCATCTGTCTTGAGGACTATCAGGGGATGCTTCCTACCTAAAGCATCAAACTATCAACCTCAGCTAGGATTATGCACCTTATCATTGCTTATAATAATCTTCCTAGAGCAGGTCACTATGATGAAGTAACCACTATGAGTACTAGGATACTCTTCTTTGTCATGTCCCGCATACCCATAAACGTCCCTGATCTCATGCTTCGGTACATAGCGGATGTTCATGCCTTAAAGAAGCAAACCCTGCCATATGCCTTAGTGATTCCTCACTTTATATATGCTACTGGGGTAAACAAATCTAGATTTGAAATAGAACCTGTACCCAAAGACATAGATTCATCCTCTCTCAACCACATGAAAATCCTTGAAAATCAGCACGGTAAAAGAGTGCGGGGGGCTCCTAAGGAACACACTGATCATGATATAGTCACGGAGGCGGGAGATTCTGGTCGAAGCTCATCATCCGGCACTCCCATTGCACGTCTAAGTGATCTGGAGCATCACTTTGCTCAGTTTCATATTGACCAGGTGGAATGGAATAGAGTCACAAGAGAATGCCTAGACGAGTACGACCGACGGGATCGATGAGTATGGTCAGATGATCGATGAGCATGGCCGGCGTATGGAGGAATATGGTCAATGTGTTGACCAGTACGATCAGCAAGTGGATGAGTACGGTCGTCGGTTTGATGAGATGTATGGTCAGTTGGATGTGATGTGGCAATACTATCAGTCGCATCTACCACCTCCCCCACCTGAGGATGATTAGTATTATTTGATGTTTGATGTTATTCATTTTATGGACTTGTATTAACACTACACTTTGCTTGATCGACTTTATATTTGTATTTGAAACTCCTTATCTGTAAGGATTATGTGATGATGGAATGACTTGTTATATTTGAAACATGTTAATGTTTACACTTGGTCGTTCTATGATTGATTACTCTCACTTGTATGTATGTTTTCATCCCTTGAGTTGAGATCTTCATACTTCATGAAAACTAATTTGCCTTTTCTTGCCCTTTTTTGATTGATGTCAAAAGGGGGAGAAAAATATAGGTAAAGGGGAAAAAAATATAGGAAAACCATGCATATAGATAGGGGGAGTTCTATTATATAGATTGCATGTTCATTTGGGGAATCCCATGTGTGATATCTATGCTTAATTATAGATATTTTCTTAAGGATGTTTGTCATCATCAAAAAGGGGGAGATTATTGGCCTAAGGTTTTCTACATTGGTCTTAATCTAGGTTTTGATGATAACAAACATGGAACTAATGTTTCACTGAGAAATCTTTCAGGTTCCATATCAATTAGCTCGTGATGTCCTCAATCAAAAATATTGAAGAAATCAAAAAATCGGAAGGACATTGATCGTTGCGTTTGGGTTCGTCGTGGAAATCTCTTGAAGTTCGACGTGTGCACCAAAGACATCTTGGTCGAGTCTAAAGAACACATGGAAAGCTCTCCAAGTTGTCGCGCGTTGAAGGCCGGAACCCGAAAATGAAGTGCGCAAGAAGAAGGCTGAAAAAATCAAGTTCAACCTAGATTCAATCGACCGGTCGGTCGACCGAATGTAGTTAAAAAAATTGGCAGTAGCCAATTCGGTCGACCGGTCGGTCGATCGAAGATGGTTAAAAATCGGCAGTGGCTACTTCGGTCGATCAATCGGTCGACCAACAGAGACCAAAAATTGGCAGTTCCTACTTAGGTCGACCGATCGGTCGACCGGACAGCAGAGGAGCTTAATCGTGACTCATCCGGTTGACCCTCCGGTCGATCGAACAGAGCGGGAGAAGCGCAAAAAGCTAGCGGTTGCTGGGCGGTCGATCGGTCGGTCGACCGATGATCGATCGACAAGCGACCGAATGGCGTCCAACGGATGAAAAAATGCTCGTTGAGGAGCCATTCAGTAGAGGGTTATAAATACCCCTCATCTAACTTCTTTAATCTCTCTTAACAACTAAGATAAGCATTCAAAAGAGAGATTTGTGCCTTCTAAAGCTTGATTGACTTGCGCTTGCTTCTCCGATCAATGACTTCTCAAGCGCTCATCTTCCCTCAACTCGGGCTTCAATTCGAGCTTAACGTCTTGGCGAGTTGGAGGCTTTGAAGGCTTGGAAAAGAGCATTTGGTCTTGGTTTTATTCTTTAGCTCTTTTTATTGTAATTTTAATTATTATTTGAACTTATTTTCATTGGATTTGAGCTTGTAAAGACCTAGGTTGTTAGGTCTTGAAACTGGGTTGTTGCCTTTGTGTACATTTGAGGCTTAATTCCACCGGTGTAAACTTGGTTTACAATGATTAGTTGAGTTGTTCCTTAGGTTGAGGTGGAAGAGTGCTCTCGGTAAGAAGGCGGAGACTTCCGAGTGTGGAAGTGCCTTAGGTTGAGAGCGAGACTCTTCGGGTCAAAGTCCTCATTGTAAGGGAAACAAGATTAATCTAGTAAAGTTTACTTTGGAAATCCTAAGCGGGGTACTTAGGTAGTGGAGTAGGCATTGGGGCCGAACCACTATAAATAATTGTGTATGCATTGATTCTACTTTTGTTTATTTCATTATCACATTTACTTTGCTTTCGCTTTCTACTCATCCTGTAATGTGCCTAAGTAACCAAAGAAACGATTAAAACCGGATTTAGGTAAAAAGATTAGTAAACACACTATTCACCCCCCCTATAGTGTGACCATTTCACCAACAATTAACACAAAAAAAATATCAATGCTAACACAATGATTTATAGTGGTTCGGCCCCAATGCCTACTCCACTACCTAAGCACCCCGCTTAGGATTTCCAAACTAGTTTAACTAGATTAATTAGTTTCCTTACAATGAGGACTTTACACTGGAAAGTCTCTGCTCTCAAACCGAAGATACTTCCACACCTGGAAGTATCACACATTTCTATCGAGAGCACTCTCCCACCTCAACCTAAGGACAACTCAACTAATCCTAGCAAACTAAGTTTACAATGGTGGATTTAAGCCTTAACACCAAAGCAACTACCAACTCAATCAAACCTAGCAACCTAGGTTTACACAAGTTCAAATACAATGAAATAAACAAGAAAATATACAAGTAATGGAGCAAAAGTACAACAACATAAATACTTAGCTCCAACACAATGAATCCTAGCTCCTCTTGATGCCTTGATGATGAATCAAATCAAGCTTGACGGCAATATAAGGATTACCCCCCATTTGGATTCAATAAAAATATTTAAAAAATCAAAATCTAATTTTTGGGGTGTAGTACAAATTTCTGAAAAACAGAAATTTTATAATTTCGTGGGTCAAATATGGGTATACTAAAGGCTTCCAAAAATTCCTGGGTCAATTACCGGTATTTTTGGTGCCAAAAAAATGTCTAGGTTATATAGGCCTTCAAGGAGCTCCCTAGGCTTAGTGAATTTTAGGGTTTTTTCTAATTTTTCGTCTTTTAGGGTTCGGGTTTGGTTTTTGGATTTCTTTGCATCATCATGAGGATTTACAACATATTCTAGACACCCTAAACCTAAACTCTATCTTCCCGACGAAATCCGAGTGTGTCAACCAACGTCCTTCCGATTTTTTGATTTCTCCGATATTTCCGATCGTGGATGTCGTGCGCTAACCGATATGGAACCTGAAAATAATTCTCCATGAAATCATTATTTCTATGTTTGTGATCATCAAAACTGAGATTAAGACCTAGGTTGAAAACCTTAGGCCAACAAAATCATCCACGGTGGACTCCCGTCGGAATCGTCCATAATGGATGGACTCGCATCGGCATCCACAAATTTAGAAAAAAATCAAGACGAGTTGATACGTTTCACGTATGCATTGATCAGTCAAGTTTTAATTTTGCAAAACCTTAGATCTGTTCAGTAGTTGTATGTTCGTGTAAACGAAGTAAATAATCTTTTATATGACGTACAACCCTTGAATTATCCCTAATTGGACAATTTGGGAATATAATTATTTATATTGCACTTAGTTTATTTCTTTTAGTCATTATTCATTTTTAAATTTGGCTTGTATCTACGTTGTTCTTTTATACACGCTCAGATGATATGTGTATTCGAAGAACTGTAGGGAGATGCTGCCGAAATTTAGAATGAAGTTAATGACTAAAAAAAATTCTAAGTGCAATATAAATAATATAAATCCTGAATGGAATAAGATCATCCCACCTAAAGACATTACCTAAAGATATTGCCAACTTTTTAACAGAACATGTCGGGCGATCGAAGTTGGATGTACCGACGAATTTATCGTGGAGCTATAACGGACGAATTTCGAGTAGGCGTAACTTACTTCTTAAATTTCACCTACTCGAATAAAAAATTCCTTAGTGGTGATAAAATCCAATGTCCGTGCTGAAAATGTTCGAACATAAGATTTTTGGATCGGGAAACTGTCACAATGCATCTATATACAAAAGGATTCACACCAAGATATTTTCTATGGAATTGTCATGGGGAGTCACGTCAAGTCGGGACGTCGAGCAATCCTATTGTACAAACTCAAGGTGAATCCTCTACTGTGGTTGTTTCTTCTTCCAATCCACATAATCCTTATAGAACAATGATTCTGGATAGTTTGGCGGACAATTCTATTTAAATGACAATGTTGAGTCAGTGACTGAGATGGTACAACTACCAGATACTATGACAGTTGAAGTCACTGAAGAACAACTTACGATACAGATTGAATTGCCGAATAAGGAGACTGTAGAATTTTACGAGATGTTGAAAGCTGCCGATGAACCGCTGAATGAGAATTATCCTAAATATACAAGATTTCTGGCAATGACGCAACTCCTGAATATCAAGTCCGATTGTAATATCAGCGGGGTTGCGTTTGATTTGATTACAGGCTTTATCAATGGTATGCTACCTCCAGATAATAAATTTGAGCCAACTTTTTATAAGATAAAAAAGTTGATGAGGAAAATTGGGGCTTGGGTACGAAAAGATACATGTGTGCCCAAATAACTGCATTTTATATTATAAAGAAAATGCATAGTTGGAGCAATGCCCGGTACGTGAACATCCTCGTTACAAGGTGAAGAAATCGGTCTGACAAAAAAATATCCCCTTTAAGGTGCTTCGTTATTTTCCACTAACACCGAGGCTTCAAAGGTTATTCATGTCGGAAAAGAATGCCCCCTATATGAGTTGGCATGCAAGAAGTCGTGATGATACAGTAATGACTCATCCATCCGATAGTGAATCATGGAAATATTTGGATAGATGTTATCCTTCATTTGCTAGGGATACTAGAAATATCAGGTTGGGATTGTGCACGGATGGTTTTAATCCGTTTGGTAATTCGACAACTTCGTATTCAGTATGGCCAGTGCTGCTAACAACTTATAATTTGCCGCCCTCAATGTGTATGAAAGATGAATTTATCTATGTTTCGATGATTATTCCGGGTCCTAGGGGTCCTCGGAAAGAAATTGATGTATTTCTCCGACCCCTAATTGATGAACTGAAAACATTGTGGGCTGAGGGAGTTGTCACTTATGATTGTCATTGGAAGCAGAACTTCACTTTATGAGCTGTTGTATTGTGGGCAATCAATGATTTCCTGGCCTACAACATGCTGTCTAGTTGGAGCACGCATGGGCGACTCTCTTGTTCGTATTGCATGGAACACTCAAAAGCCTTACAGTCTTGAGAACGGTCGGAAAATTTCCTTCTTTGATTGTCATCATCGGTTCCTACCGTCTAACCATTAGTATCGAAGGAATCGTGACAAATTTACCAAGGGTAGAGTCGAAAGAGATGAGCCACCACCGATGTTGTCTGGTGAACAGATGTTAGCATGTGTTGAATTGCTTTCAGAGACTACTTTTGGTCAGAATGTAATAATTTCAGGCTTTGGTCAAATACATAACCGGGTGAAAAAAAGTATCTTTTGGGAATTATCGTATTGGAGTTCATTACTGATTCAGCATAGTTTAGACGTCATGCACATTGAAAAAAATATGTTTGATAATAGTTTTATCACTGAGATGGATATTCTCTGCAAAACTAAAGATAATGTGAAGGCCTGACATGATGTGAAAATACTTTGTAAGTGGCCTGAGTTAGAGTTGCAAGTGGTCAACAGACGACTTCATAAGCCAAAGGCATCGTATGTGTTAAATAAATAACAAATGAAAGATGTGTATCAATGGATCAAATAACTCAGATTACCCGATGGATATGCCTCAAACTTATCTTGATGTGTGAACGACGATGAAGGCAAAATATTAGGGATGAAGAGCCACGATTGTCATGTATTCATGCAGAGATTTCTTTCGGTCGCGTTTCGAGATCATCTACATGATAAGATTTGGGGTTCGTTGACAGAATTAAGTATGTTTTTCAAAAACATTTGTACAAATATCCGTCGAGTCGAAGATATGTCAGCACTTGAAAATAATATTGTTAAAATCATATGCAAGCTGGAGCAATTTTTCCCTCCTGCATTTTTTGACTCGATAGAGCATCTACCGATACACTTGGCATACGAGGCACAAGTTGGTGGCCCCGTTCAATATTGGTGGATGTACTTATTTGAAAGATACATGAATCGTCTGAAGAAAAAAGTAAAGAACATAGCTACAGTTGAAGGTTCCATATCAGAAGCATATGTTATTCTAGAAATTTCAACATTCTTCTCATTCTATTTTGAATCCACCATCAAGACAAGACTTAATCGTCTTCCATGGAATGACGACAGGGGAGATCGACTATCAGATGGTTGTTTAAATATCTTTTGTTACCTTGGTCGTGCTTTGGGTTCTCGTCCGTCTCGATTCTTAAACGATGAAGAATATCATTTGGTTTACTTGTATGTTTTACTAAACTTTCTAGAGATTGAAAAGTTCATTGAAATATTTGACGTCGAGATGGTGATAAAATACTCAATTTACAACGATGAGGAAATCGTGAGTTCCCTAATTAGTTTCGAGCTTACTGTACAGAACACTTGCACTTGTACATTAAATGACGGCTCATATGTAACTGTGAGGTCGGCTACCCCTTATCGTCTAAGGCATGTACCAAGTGCACTAGTCTATCCGGAATCACTAATGCCCCAATTGGTGATCCTACGATTGGGAACATTTAGAATAGGGGCATCTGGATTCCAAGTCTCACTAGCATGATCTCACCAAGGCCTTGGAAACAATTGCCCGGGTACATGGGGTTCATCACAATCTAATATATACAAAATATAGATGCAGCATATGATGAAAAGTTGCCTCATATTATTCGTTAACCAAAAATAGTTCCCTACACATCAACATGTGATTGGCTCAAGGGCACTATTTCTTTCAATCTCTCACTTGCACTTGTAGCCTATCATTACGGTATTTAATACCCATACAACTATAGTGGCGATCGAACTGCTGCTGTGGTAATGACTTTGTGAATGGATTTGCTATATTATCTTTCGTGTCGACACGTTCGACTTATATATCACCACGTCCAACGATCTCTTTGATCAGGTAATACCGCCTTAGGATGTGTTTTGATTTGTGGTGGGATCTAGGTTCTTTTGCTTGAGCAACAACACTAGTGTTATCACAATAAATAAGGATGACTGGACCGGCAACCTCATGAACAACACCCAGCTCAGTGATGAACTTCTTTATCCACACTATTTCCTTGGTGGCTTTGCTTGCAGAGATGTACTTAGCTTTTGTCACTGAGTCGGCCACAGTACCTTGCTTGGAACTTTTCCAACATACTGTGCCACCATTCATAGTAAATACATACCTAGAAATGAATTTACTATCATCCGGGTTCGATTAGAAGCTAGAATCTATGTAGCCGTCCAGTTTAAAATCTAACCCACTATAAATCAGGAGAACATCTTTAGTCATTCTTAAGTACTTAAGAATGTTCTTCATGGCTTTCCAATGTTCCTCTCCGGGATCCGCCTGAAATCTACTAGTTACCCCTAGGGCATAAGCGACATCAGGCCGAGTACAGATCATTGCATACATGATGGATCCTATTGCCGAAGCATAAGGGATCTCGCTCATCCTTTTTCTCTCCTCGGGTTTTTTAGGAGACATCTTCTTGGAAAGAGTGATGTCATGACTCATAGGCAAGTAACCTCTTTTACTGCCTTCCATGTTAAACCTTTTTAGCATGGTATCAATATACTGAGACTGGGACAAACCAAGCATCCTTCTAGACCTATCCCTATAGATCTTAATGCTTTGTACATAGGATGCTTCACCCAAGTCTTTAATGGAGAAGTTTTTAGATAACCATGCTTTCACTGACTTGAGCAGAGGAACATCATTCCCCATGAGCAGTATGTCATCTACATACAACACAATAATCACAACGGCGCTCCCACTAACCTTTTTGTAGACACAAGGTTCGTCTACATTTTTGATAAAACCAAACTCTTTGACTGTCTCATCAAAACGGATGTTCCAACTCCTCGAGGCTTGCTTGAGTCCATAAATGGACCTTTGCAATTTGTATACCTTCTCTGGTCTTACTAGAGACACGAATCCTTCTGGCTGGGACATATAGACATCCATCTGCTAGATCTCGTAGTCATGATATGCAACAATGGCTAGCATTATCCTAATGGACTTGAGCATGGCTATAGGAGAAAAAGTTTCATCATAGTCAACACCTTGCCTGTGGGTGAAACCTTTTGCAACTAGTTTGACCTTGTAGGTCTCTACCTTGCCATCTGCTCCGATCTTTCTTTTGAAGATCCACTTACACCCTATAGGAGTGACTCCTTTAGGTAAGTCAACCAAAGTCCAAACTTGGTTTGTGAACATCGAGTCCATTTCGGATTTCATTGCTTCCTGCCATTGTCTACAATCAACATCCTTGATTGCTTGATCATAGGATTGCGGATCAACGTCTTCCTGGTCATTTTCAATGGTTAGGAAGAATCTCTCAGGTTGTTGATGCAATCTCCATGATCTACGAAGAGTGTTGGGAGGTAGTGATTCTATGACTAGTTCAACCTGTGGATTATCCATCGGTTGTTGCGATTCGGTCTATGGTTATTGATCTTCATCAAGTTCAACATTTCTTCCACTCCCACTTTCCTTGATAAACTCTTTTTCTAAGAAAGTGGCATGCCTACTAACAAACACTTTTTGTTCAGTTGGTGAGTAGAAGTAATACCCTAAACTCTCTTTGGGGTATCCCACAAACCTGCACCTAGTTGATTTAGGATAAAGTTTATCCGGCTCTAACTTTTTTACGTACGCAGAACAATCCCAAATCTTGAGATGCCTCAGACTTGCTTTCTTGCCACTCCATATCTCATATGGTGTACTAGAGACAAATTTTATGGGAACCTTATTAAGAAGGTAGATAGCGGTTTCTAGCACATATCCCCAAAAAGAAATCGGGAGATCAGTAAGCATGGACCGCATCATATCAAGCAATGTACGATTCCTACTTTCAGACACTCCATTATGTTGTGGTGTGCCAGGAGGGGTCCATTCGGAGACAATTTTATTGTCCTTGAGATAACTTAGGAGCTCAATGGATAAGTATTCACCACCTCGATCTGATCGAAGAGTTTTAATACTTTTCCCTATTTGTTTCTCAACCTCAGCCCTATACTCTTTGAACCTTTCAAAAGCATCGAACTTATGTCTCAACAAGTAGACATATCTAAACTTCGATGCATTGTCTATAAACGTGATGAAGTAGGAATACCCACCTCTAGCTTGAGTTGTCATCGGTCCGCACACATCTGTGTGAACCAACTCTAACAACTCAGCTGGCTCTCTCACTATGACCAGTGAAGGGGGACTTGGTCATTTTTCCCTTGAGATAGGATTCACAAGTTGGCATCAATTCAAAATCAAATGGGTTAAATAACCAGTCTTTGTAGAACTTGTTGATCCGATTCTCATTAATATGACCGAGCCTCAAATGCCAAAGATAGGTGATGTTAAAATGATCTCTTTTTCTTTTATGTGTTTCAGCATGAAAAATATTATCAGTTACATCTAAGATCATTAAACCATTCGAAATGCGTCCAGTTCCATATAACTCATCAAAATGATATATGTGGCAATAATTGCCCTTTAAAGACATTTCATAACCTTGTTCAAATAACAAGAGAACAGAAATAACATTCTTTATTAAAATTGGAACGTAATAATAATTATTTAATTCAATGATCTTGCCAAAAGGCAGACATAAATAATAGGATCCTACGGCTAAAGCTGCAACTCTTGCCCTGTTGCCTACCCGAAGGTCGTCGTAGTCTCCCTTGTTCAGCATTCTAGTTATTCTCAACCCCTGCAACGAGTTGCAAATGTGAGAACCACAACCTGTATCCAATACCTATGTAGTAGAATTATGTAACGATAAATTTATTTCAATAACAAATGCACCTGCGGAGGGGGCTCCAAAAGCCCTCTTTTGCCTTACTTCTGCAATGTACTCCTTGCATTTGCGCTTCTAGTGGCCATCTTTACCACAATGGAAACAGGTGCCTTTAGAATCAGTCTTTTCCTTTTTCTTGATTTCCTTCTTAGGTTTTACAGCTTTGTTTTCCGCTTTGTTCTTAACAGAGCGTTTCTTCACCTTTTTCGAGGCACTACCCACTAACAAGACTTTGTCCTTTTCCTTTGGAAGGTTGGCTTAGCAGTCTTCAGCATATTAAGGAGATTGGGAAGCGAGGCATCCAACTTGTTCATGTGATAGTTGATTATAAATTGTGAAAATGACCCTGGGAGGGATTGAAGTATTAAGTCCTAACTTAGCCCCTTATCAATGCTTAGGCCCAATTTCTCTAACCTCTCGATCAAATCGACTAGTTTAAGGACATGGGTTTCAACAGGGGTCCCTGCCGTCATCTTGGCCTGGAAGACTTGCTTTGATAGCTCAAACCTAGCAGTTCGGTTCTCTTCACCATATAACTCTTTGACGTGAGAGAGGATGACCCTAGCGTCCATCTTTTCATATTGTCGCTGCAGCACATCGGACATAAAGGCGAGCATAATTCACTGAAGAGTAGTGTTGTCATCTTGTCACTTCTTGTAAGAATGCTACGTAATGACAGTGTCTCCCACTAATTTTCGTGGTTCCATAATACCCTTCTTGTAAGAATGCTACGCACTGAAGACAATCCTCAAATCGATGTAGTTTGTTCAGTGAGTTTATTAGCATCAAGAATGCTACGTAATGATAGTGTAGACGACATGGTGACGGTTAAATGCTACAAGCAAAAAGAAAGACAAGTATAAGCTACCATTTCACATGCACGATCAATGAGGTCTTTTATTTAATCATGTCTCCCACTAATTTTCGTGGTTCCATAATACCCTCTGGTTGGAAGAGAAAAGCCCTCGTTAGTAGACTTCCTTAAGGGAAAAACAGAATCCCATTCCTCTTACTCGGGTCTCACATGTAACACGACAAACCCTAATAAGTCAATGGGTGGGTAACTCTTTACCGATCATATCACTATGTGACTTCCATATGTTTTTGCCTCTAGGAGAACCAAGGCCTTGTGTGTGCACAACAAACTAAGGAGCCCTAGTTAAGTCGGTCCCATCGTTCGTATGCCCTAGCAAGAAAACAACCACCCTTGAGTGTAGCAGAGACACAAAAGGGATATGTGTCATATGAGGTGCAACGTGTCTATTAGCACAAAAGGCCTTGTGCGTGTTGAGTGAATACCCACACAAGAAGGGGGGGTTGAACAATGTTGGGTGAATTTTTTCTTCTATTCGATTTCTTTCGTGTTCAATTTCTAATGCAACCAAATTGATCACTTAACTAAATTACGATGGTTGACAAGTAATAATTAGACAATAAGCACAATCAAACAAGCAATGCAAAGACAAGTAGTTATAGTGGTTCGGCCAACCGCCTACTCCACTACCTTGGCTCCACACCAAGGATTTCTAACCAAATCCTTTATAGGCTTTGTGTTTCCCTTTGAATACAATCGAGGATTCGGTTCTCAACCCTTTGAGAACTCCTCAAACCTATTCACCTAGGCAAAACACAATTCTACGAAGGAAACCCTAAGTGTTTACACTAGCACACCTAGCAAGTTAATAATGACGATTACAATTTAAAAAACAATGAAGAATGACAAGAAGGAGCTCAAAATGAAACCACAAGTGTGAGCTCCTTCCAAAGCCTTCCAAGTCTCCAACTCTTCAAGATGGTGAGCTCAAATCGTTGCCGGAGTTGAAACGAGAAGATCGCTTGAGAAGGATGAAGCTATCGGTGAAGCAAGCGAGCACAAATCAATCTTTGAAGGCTTAAATCTCTCTTTGGAGTGCACTAATGATCATTAAGAAGGTCTAAGAGAGGTTTGTGAGGGGTATTTATAACCCCTCCCTGGGCACATCACTCCAACGGGCATTTTTCTGCCCCTTGGACACCGACTGGTCCATTGTCAGTCGATCGTCGCTCGACCGCCCAACGACCGCTGGACTTCTGCCCTTTCTCAGCCACATTCGGCCGACCGATTGGTCTACCGAATTGGCTACTGCCAATTTTTGCTTTTGTTCGATCGACCGAATTAGCCACTGCCAGATTTTGGCTTTGTTTGGTCGACCGACTGATTGACCAAAGTGGCTACTACCAATATTTTGCCTCATTCGGTCAACCGACTGGTCAATCGAACTTGGGCTGAAGTTGTTTTTTACATTTGTTTTGTTGCGCGCTTTGTTCCCAGGTTTCATTACCAAGTTTTGACTTGGATAACATTACAAGTAGGCTTGGGAAGAGTTCCTAGGGATATATTACATAGAATCTACTTGGTGATCTATGAACTCTACTCAATCTACATCCAAGCCTTTTTAATGATTTTTTGTGTTTCTTCGAGCGAAGTTCGCGCGCATATCGTAACCTCAACCTGAACTCAAAACTTCACACATATATTAGATACATGTTTGTTATCATCAAAATAGAGATAGAAGCCTAGGGGGAACCCTTGGGCCAACAATCTCCCCCATTTTGATGATGACAAACACAACAAGAAATTCTATATAAAAAAATTATAAGTACCAGTTGTGAGTTTGAGTTATGGCATGCACAACCTATTTTTCAACTTGACATTTGCTCCCTCAATCAATATGCATATCATGCCTATAACCCCCCCTATCTATATGCATCATAAAACACATGTGACCTTATTTTTTCTCCCCCGTTTGACATCAATCAAAAATGGCAAGAACTAAGGTACTATTAATGAGTTTCACCAATAAAACCGAGAAAAACATAAAATCGAGTATCATCTACCACTATAGTCCTTCCTATCAATGTAAGCCTATAGAAGGCAAACATCAATAAGTTGCAAAGCCTCATTACAAGATAATACATAAGTGTGATGATACTACATGAAATGCAATTCTTCAAAAGGCATGTAAATTTTGAAATTTCAAACACTTGGAAAATCATAGATCCCTAATTGCATTCTTAAATTTGTAAAGCTTTCTTCACTTAAGAGTTTTTTGAATATATCCGCAAGTTGCTTGTCGATGGATACAAATTCCACGGATATATTTCCCTTAGTTACATTATCCCTAAGAAATTGGTACCTTAGATCAATGTGCTTGGTCCTAGAGTGTAAAATAGGATTTTTTATTAAATTAATTGCACTAGTATTATCACAATGTATAGGTATACATGAGTACTTGAGTCTATAATCTAAAAGGGTTTGTTTCATCCAAATGACTTGTGCAAAACAACTAACCGTATCGATGTATTCCTCTTCGGTAGTTGAAAGTGCAACCGAATTTTGTTTCTTTGAGGACCAATATACAAGACTCATCCCTAGGAATTGACAACACCCACTAGTATTTTTTTTATCTACTTTAAACCCGGCAAAATTAGCATCTGAAAAACCAATTAAATCGACAGATGCATTACATGGATACCATAATCCTAAGTTAACCGTGCCCTTCAAATATCTCAATATGCGTTTGACCGCACTTAAGTGAGACATTCTAGGACAAGATTGAAACCTAGCACATATACAAACACTAAACATGATATCGAGTCTACTTGCAGTTAAATAGAGAAGACTACCGATCATACCTCGATATCGTTTTTCTTCTACCTTTACACCATCTTCATCTTTATCAAGCTTAATGGATGTGCTCATTGGTGTAGAAGCTATCTTTGCTTCATTCATCCCAAATCTTTTGATGAGCTCCTCTGTGTACTTAGCTTGATTTATGAAGATCCCTTTGTCAGTTTGCTTGATTTGGAGACCAAGCATGAAGGAAAGTTCTCCCATCATGTTCATCTCAAACTCCTCTTGCATGCATTTTGCAAATCACTCACAAAGCAATTCATTAGTAGCACCAAATATTATATCATCAACATAAATTTGCACGAGTAAAATATCATTTTCATTATTTTTTATAAAAAGAGAAACATCGGCTTTTCCACTGCTAAAGCCTTGATCAATCAAAAATGTGGAAAGCCTTTCATACACGGGGCTTGTTTTAAACCATATAAAGCCTTTTTAAGTTTAAAAACATGATTTGGAAACTCAAAACTTTCAAATCTAGGGGATTGTTCAACATAAACTTCTTCATCGATAAAACTATTTTAAAAATCACTTTTAACATCCATTTGAAAGAGTTTAAAATCTTTCAAACTAGCATAAGCCAAAAGCAAGAGAATTGCCTCTAATCTAGCTACGGGAGTATAAGTTTCATTATAGTCCATTCCTTCTTCTTGATTGTACCTTTCGGCCACTAACCTAGTTTTATTTATAATGACTAAACCTCCTTCATCTAACTTATTTCTAAATACCCATTTAGTCCCAATTACGGTTTGTCCCCTAGGTCTAGGTACCAAGTCCCAAACTTCATTCCTAACAAATTGATTAAGTTCCTCATGCATAGCAATTACCCAAAATTCATCTTCTATTGCTTCCTTAAAGTTTTTTGGCTCTACTTGAGATATGAATGCTACATATTGACAAATATTCTTAAGTATAGAGCCCGTTACCACTCCTGTTGATGGTTCTCCAATGACTTGATCCATTGGATGAACTATAACTAACCGGTACCCTTTGCGGAGAGGTGGTAGAGCTTCCTCTTCTTCTTCTTCATCTTGAGGTAGAGTTGAGGATGAAGGTTCTTCATGGTGAGTTTCCTCATTGTTTTCATCTTCAATCTCTCTGTCATGAAATGTTAGTTCCTCACCTACATTCATAGTCTTAACATTTCTAGAAGAATCATTAGTTTCATCAAAAGTAACATGCATAGATTCTTCAACAATCATAGTTCTACGACTATAAACTCTATAGGCCTTAGAACAATTTGAGTAGCCTAGGAAAATACCTTCATCGGATTTAGAATCAAATTTTCCTAGATGCTCCTTACTGTTTAAAATAAAACATTTACATCTAAAAACACGAAAATATCCCACACTTGGGATTTTACCATTCTAAAGCTCAAAAGATGTTTTCTTGATTTTAGGTCTTAATAAAATATGATTAAGTACATAACAAGAGGCATTTATGGCTTCGGCCCAAAAATACATGGGCAAATTATTTTCATAAAGCATGGTCCTTGCCATCTCTTGTAAGATTCTATTCTTTCTCTTAACTATCCCATTTTGTTGAGGGGTTCTAGAGAAATAAATTGTATATATGCTCAATACCCAATTCATCACAAAATTCGGAAAACTTTTTAGTTTTAAATTCTCCTCCATTATCATTTCTAATTTTCAAAATTGAAATTCCTTTCTCATTTGTAACTCTCCCAGCAAATTTTTTAAAGAAATCAAAAGTTTCATTTTTTTTAGCTAAGAAGAAAACCCACGTAAATCTCGAAAAATCATCAACCAAAACATAGCAATATAATTTTCCACCTAGACTAGCCACATCACAATGACCAAAAAGATCCATGTGCATAAGTTCAACTGTTCTAGATGTACTCACTTGATTAATGCTATGAAATGAATACTTAATTTGTTTTCCATATTGACATGCATCACAAAGTTTGTCTTTTTTAAATTTTATCTTATGTATTCCTTTAACTAAGTCCTTTTTAGATATTTCTTGAATGAGGCTCATGCTAGCATGTCCTAGCCTTCTATACAACCAAGAATCATTTTTCATGGCAACCAAGCATCTAACATGAGGATTAGACAAAACATTTAAAACTAGTGTGTAAACATTTTCTTGCCAATTTCCAATAAACACAATATCATTAGATGGTGCATTTCTAATGATGCATTTAGATGCTTCAAAAATGACTACATATCCATTATCACACAATTGAGATATGCTAATCAAGTTATGCTTTAACCCATCAACTAGTAAAATATTTTTAATGCATGGGTATGGGAGTATACCTATATCACCAATGCCAACAACCTTACCTTTGGCATTGTCTCCAAATGTCACATGTCCATCATCCTTGCTTGATAGGGTTGCGAAAAGATTGATATCACCCGTCATGTGTTTTGAGCAACCGCTTTCCAATATCCATGTGCTTCTACTTGCTTGAGGAAGCTTCTCCATCTACAAAAGGAGAGGAGACAATTTTATGTACCCAAATCTTCTTGGGTCCTTGAGTGTTAGTCATCTTAGGAACCCAAGTGAATCTAGCATGAGGGTTCCTCCTTAATGCACAATCTCTAGCCATATGGTCAAAAATACCACATGAAAAACAACTTCTATTAAATTTTCATGGGCTATGTGTGTGAGCATGGAAGTGTGCATAAGCATGATTGTTTGATGGCATTTTGTAAGGTTATCATTTTTTCATTTAGCATGCAAAGTTCCTTTTTTAAGTTTAGCATTCTATCATTCAAGTGATCTACTTGATCACTTAAGAACTTGTTTTCATTCTCCAATTTTTTGTTTTCATTTTCTAAGTTTTTCTTAGCATCATCTAAGACATGCTTTTCTTCCTTAAGGATATCTACTTCTTTCCTTAATCCATTGCTTGAAAGTAGCAAGTTATCATTTTCAAGCTCTAAAGATTTGTTGTCCTTTTTAAGCTCTTTAAACTTTTTCCTAATAGTATTAAATTCATCATGCATTTGATCAAATTCATTTTCTAATTCTTCTTGAGTAAATGAAAGCTCGCCAAAAGTACATCTTACCTCGTTATCATTTGCCATGAGGCAAAGATTTGCAATTTCATTTTTTGAGTCTTCTTCACGTGATGAAGACTCGCTTTCATCCCAAGAAGCCATCATCGCCTTCTTCTTCTTCTTCTTCTTCTTCTTCTTCTTCTTCTTCTTCTTCTTCTTCTTCTTGTATTTGTCTTTCTTGTGAGGGTTGTAGGTAGAAGCCATCTTGAGAAATGGGAAATCCTTCCTTAGATGCTCGGTTTTGTTGCAATTGAAGCATGTGTAGCCTCCTTTTCCCTTTCTCATGCCTCCTCTCAAAAACTTACGAATCTCCTTGCCAACAATGCCATTTCTTCAAAGTCATCCATCTCTTCCTCGGATGATGAGGGTTCTTCACTCCAGTGTGATGCTTTTAAGGCAATGGTCTTGCCTTTGGCGGCGTCTTCATCCTTGTATTGCTTCATATGGGTCTCATGTGTCATGAGAGACCCAATGAGCTCGATGATCTTCAAGGTGCTCATATCCTTGGCTTCCATGATTGCGATGACCTTGGCTCCCAAGCTTTTGGAAGGGAACGAATGAGCTTCCTTACCTTCTCCTCTTCCCTTATGTCTCTACCAAGGGTAGCTAATCCATTTCTAATATTTTAAAGCGAGCATACATGACATCAATAGATTCATGCCATAATATTTTGAACATTTCATAATCATGCATGAGTAGGTTTATCTTAGATTCCTTAACTTGTGAAGTCCCTTCATGTGTAGTCTCGAAGACTTTCCAAAGTTCATATGCAGACTTACAAGTAGAAATTCTATTAAACTCATTAATTGATAGGCCACAATATAGTGCATTGAAGGCCTTTGCATTTGCATTAAAGAGTCTAATTTTTTCTTGATCCCACTCATCCATATCCTTAGTTGGTTGCTTATACTCTACTTGAATCATTCTCCATACATCCATGCCTAGTGATTGAAGGAAGTCATTCATGTGTATCTTCCAATAGACATAGTTGTTTCCATCGAACAATGGTGGAGTATGAGTAGAGGACCCTTGAGCTAGTTGGATTTCACTAGCCATTCTAAATTGTAGGGTAGATGGTTAAATCTAATCCTACAGCCTTGCTCTGATACTGATACCAATTATTGAGTGAATATCCACACTAGAAGGGGGGTTGAATAGTGTTGGGTGAATTTTTTCTTCTATTCGATTTCTTTCGTGTTCAATTTCTAATACAACCAAATTGATCACTTAACTAAATTACGATGCTTGACAAGTAATAATAAGCACAATCAAACAAGCAATGCAAAGACAAGTAGTTATAGTGGTTCGGCCAACCGCCTACTCCACTACCTTGGCTCCACACCAAGGATTTCTAACCAAATCCTTTATAGACTTTGTGTTTCCCTTTGAATACGACCGAGAACTCGGTTCTCAACCCTTTGAGAACTCCTCAAACCTATTCACCTAGGCAAAATATAATTCTATGAAGCTAATAATGACTATTACAATTTTAAAAACAATGAAAAATGACAAGAATGAGCTAAAAATGAAACCACAAGTGTGAGCTCCTTCTAGATGGTGAGACGAGAAGATCGCTTGAGGAGGATGAAGCTATCGATGAAGCTATCGGTGAAGCAAGCGAACACAAATCAATCTTTGAAGGCTTAGATCTCTCTTTGGAGTGCACTAATGATCATTAAGAAGGTCTAAGAGAGGTTGGTGAGGGGTATTTATAACCCCTCACTCGGCACATCACTCCAACGGGCATTTTTTTGCCCGTTGGACGCCGATCGATCTCTTGTCAGTCGATCATTGATCGTCCGACCGCCCAGCGACCGCTGGGCTTCTGCCCTTTCTCAGCAATATTTGGTCGACCAAATTGTCTACTGCCAATTTTTGCTTTCGTCCGGTCGATCGACCGATCGACCGAATTAGCCACTGTTAGTTTTTGGCTTTGTTTGATCGATCGCCCAGTTGACCAAAGTTGCTACTACCAATATTTGCCTCGTTCAGTCGATCGACCAATCGACCGAACCTGGGCTGAGGCTATTTTTTACATTTGTTATGTTGCGCACTTTGTTCCCGGGTTCCGTTACCAAGTTTTGACTTGGATAACATTACAAGTAGGCTTGGGATGAGTTCCCAGGGATATATTACATAGAATCTACTTGATGATCTATGAACTCTACTACATCTACATCCAAGCCTTTTTGGCAATTTTTTGTGTTTCTTTCAGTGAAGTTTACGCGCGTATCTTAACGTCAACCTGAACTCAAAACTTCACACATATATTAGATACATGTTTGTTGTCATCAAAATAGAGATAGAAGCCTAGGGGGAACCCTTGGGCCAACAGTGTGTGCACGACAAACCCATTGTGACAATAGATACACTTGTCCCTCATAACGATGGAATGTGTGATCGATATTCTTAATATCATAGCAATTCGGACTCAATATTATTGGAGGGTTTCTTCATGCAATTATAATTATCTAATCGGGAGAAGTTCAGATTTGGTCCTATAAGTTTTTAATTTTTTGGACATTGGTCCTATAAGCTTTATTTTGGTATTTTCGGTCCTATAAGTTTGCTCTATAATACAGATTTGGTCCTATCCGTGACGGTCTATTAACTCTCCGTCAACGTGGATTAACGTCGTTCATACATGTTGACATATTTGGTTTTATAAGTTTCATTTCAAAATTTTTAGTCCTATATGTTTGCCCCGTAGCACAGATTTGGTCCTATATATTTGTCCCGTAGCACAAATTTGGTCCAACATATTTGCCTCATAGCACAAATTTGATCATATCTGTGATGGTATGTTAACTCTTTGTCCACGAAAAAATAAACGACGTTATGTTCATATTGACGCAGTTAATGGACTGTCATGAATAGGACCAAATCTATATTACGGAGCAAACTTATATATGTTACGGATCAAATCTATCAGGTCCGTTATATAGATTTGGTCATATCCACGACGGTCTATTAACCCCGTCAACATGGACATAATGTTGTTTATTTTTTCGTGGACGAAGAGTTAATGGACTGTCACAAATATGATTAAATCTATGCTAGGGGATAAACCTATAGGACCAAATCTGTTCTATGGGACAAACATATAGAACTGAAAATTTTAAAACGAAACTTATAGGACCAAATATGTCAACGTGTATGAACGGCGTTAGTCCACATTGACGGAGAGTTAACGGACCGTCACGGATAGGACCAAATTTATACTACAGTGCAAACTTATAAGACTGAAAATAACAAAATGAAACTTATAGGACCAAAGTCCAAAAAATTGAAAACTTATAGAATCAAATATGCACTTCTCCTTTATCTAATCTATCAACAATTGAAGCAAAAGCAATAAATAAAAGTATAAAGTAAATAAGGATAATTATAGATGTTCTAAGGGTTCCACCCAAGCCACCGAGTGAACCAAGGCCATCTTCTTAGCATTTTTAAGGAGATCTGTCTCGCCAAGCAGCTGCCCAAAACCATCTTGTAGGTTGCCGGTTCCATCAATGCCTTCCCGGGGTTCTAGTCGTCTTCAACATGGCGCCGAATACCTCCTCTCCGCGCACGCACCAAAATGGGGCAGCAAGCGTGCTCGTCGTTTATCTGCCCCTAAACTTCTAATTTTATAAAACTAAATGAAGAAGACCCCAAACAACCATTGGGGAAAGGTTTAAGGAGAGGGAGAAGTGAATTACAATCATAATTTCTAAGAGGAAGTCTGGGGTACACAAGCCCTATTTAAAAATCACAATGCTGAAATTTTATAAATTTACAAGCAATCATCACAACCACGTTTTACACACAGTCACATGAACATAGGGCTCATCCATAATCATCCTTTCATGCACCACATCATATATGAAAAAAGAGGAAAAAATAGAATCTGAAATCGCGCAAATCCGATCACGTTTCCACCCAAAATGGTCCAAACAACACTTGCTGAACTTTTTCAGTTCTTGGGGCTGTCCAACCACGAACCCATGGGATTTTTGAGTTTAAATTCTGTCCAAAATCAATATGGACAATAGGCTTCCACCTTAATTCATCATATGAAACGTGGAGCCAAGAAAATGACTAAAAAACTCCCGAAAACCAAAATCAAACAGCATGACGTTTACAGAGCGAACGGTTCGTAAACATTACCAAAACGTGAAATAAAAAATTCCAAACTTTTGCCAAAGGTGGCTCTGATACCACTGTTGGGATGGGAATCGATCAGGAATGCAATGGAAATAGCAATTTAAAAATTTGAAACATCCCAAAACACCAATCTTCTTTAGCAATAATTAAGGAATTCAATCTACGAGTAGAAGGGGAAGGTATACCTTATACTGCGGTAGGATAGGGTGCTCCCATTCCTGTATCAAGATGCAGACACACATGTCCTCCAATGATAGTCCACACCAGGCACCTCGCAACAAAGGGACAGCGAACAACCGGACTCTTCGTGGCTCAACGGAGATGCTTTCTCAAACCCCAAAACTTCAAAAGCTAGGTCAGCCCATCCACCAAGAACCGAGCTCCAAAACGAGAGAAAGGAGATGATAAAACAATGGAAGGAGGAGGTAGATCAAAGAATACCACGCTGTCCTTCTTCGGAATCCTCCAAGTGGATGAAGTAGGCGTTGTTGGCCTAAGGTTTTCAACCTTGGTCTTAATCTTGGTTTTGATGATAACAAACATGGAACTAATGATTTCATGAAGAGTTAATTTTAGGTTCCATATCGGTTAGTGCACGACGTCCCCGATCGGAAAAATCGGAGAAATCGGCAAGGACGCTCGTTGACGCTCGGGATTCTTTAGGAAGATAGAGTTTAGGTTTAGGGTGTCTAGAATATATTGTAAATCCTCATGATGATGCAAAAAAACCAAAAAACAAAACTCGAATCCCAAAATACAAAAACCCATAAAATTAGAAAAGGCCCTCAAATTCACTAAGCTTAGGGAGCTCCTTGGAGGGCTATATAATCTAGACATTTTCTTGGCACCAAAAGTCTCGATAATTATTTCTTAGGTGAAAACTAGTAAACGACATATTTTAAAGAATTTTTGAAAGCCTTTAACCTATGCATATTTGACAAGTAGTTATAGTGGTTCGGCCAACCGCCTACTCCACTACCTTGGCTCCACACCAAGGATTTCTAACCAACTACTTTATAGAACTTGTGTTTTCCTTTGAATACAACTGAGGACACAATTATCACCTCTTTGAGAACTCCTCAAACCTATTCACCTAGGCAAAACACAAATCTAGAAAGTCTAACCCTAAGTGTTTCTCTAGCACACCTAGCAAGCTATTACAGATAAAATATATTTGAAATAAATCTTCAAATACAAAGAAAAAGAGCTGAGAATTAAAAGAAGGACCAATGCTCCTTTTCCCAAGCCTTCAAGCCTTCAACTCGACCAGTAGATGAACTTGAATCGCAGTAGAGTTGAGGAGCAGTTGGCGCTTGAATTGAAGAAGAATGTTGACGGACGAGCAGAGCGCGCTGCAATCAATCTTTAGAAGGCTCAAAACTCTCTTTTTAATGCTCAATAAAATCTGTAAGAGTTAGAGATGAAGTTTCAAGAGGTTAGATGAGGGATATTTATAACCTCTCAAATAAATGGCAGCTCAACGGGTAAAAAATAGTCGTTACAGCCGCTCAGTCGATTGTCTAGTCGATCGTTGGTCGACCAACCGATCGACTGCCAGCGACCGCTCACCTAAATACTCTGTTCGGTCGACCGATGGGTCAACAGAATGAGTCGCGAGACTTGCAATCCGCAATCCGATCGACCGATGCGATTAAGCAAGAGGTGCGTAATCGCGATCTGCAATTCAGTCGACCGATTGATCGACTAACGCACGCACTGCCATTTTTTCACCTCTGTCGGTCTACCGACCAATCGACCGAAGTAGCCTTAGCCAATTTCTACACCATATTCGGTCGATCGATTGGCTACTGTCATTTTTTGGCAACATTCAGTCGATCGACCGGTTGACCGACATACTTTATTGTTTGATTTATTGCTCCATTTATTATTGTATTTTGTTGTTTATTTCATTGTATTTGAGTGTGTGTAAACCTAGAGTGCTAGGTTGATTGATTTGGGGGTTGCCTTGGTGTTGAGGCTTAAATTCACCATTGTAAACTTAGTTTACTAGGATTAGTTGAGTTGTCCCTTAGGTTGAGGTGAGAGAGTATTCTCGGTAGGAAGGCGGGATACTTTCGAGTGTGGAAGTGCCTTCGGTTTGAGAGCGAAGACTTTCCGGTATAAATTCCCCGTTGTAAGGGAAATGATATAATCTAATTAAACTAGTTTGGAAATCCTAAGCAGGGTGCTTAGGTAGTGGAGTAGGCATTGGGGCCGAACCAATATAACTAATTGTGTTAGCATTGTTTTATTTGTTTATCGCATTGCCTAGCTTTATTACTCACTTCCGCATTTGTTCGTTAAATTATGAATTGCCTAAGTAATTTATGAAAATATTTAAAATCGAATTTAGGCAAATAGATTTAGTTAACATACTATTCATCCCCCCCCTCTCTAGTGTGACCATTTTACCAACAAGCGGCACAGCCAAGTAGAATACACCTCCAATTTGGCTTCGTAAAAGACTAGGAAGGAGGAAGTAGATGGCCGGCCACCAATGGAGAGGAGGAAGAATTAATTCACCAATCCTCCCGTGGGGTGTTCGGCCATAATTTATAGTGAGGGGGCCAGCTATAGAAGTAGACTCAGCCCCCTAATAACTCTCTCATCGAAATTTAAAATTCCAAGGTTTGTCCTCAAAAATAATTTATATTTTAATGGCTTCATAATTAATTTAAAATTAATTAAATCCAATAAAATATAAAATTTAATTTATCTCCATAAATTAAGAGTCTATTAATAAGAATGATAACTATCTAAATAAATCAATTTCCTAAACAATAGAAAAAAAAATTATCTAAATAATTGAATTTCTTATTAATTAATAGAATTGTGATGTATCCCATCACGTAGAGGTTATTTTTTTATTAATTAATAGAGATTAGACTCATAGTTGAAAACTAATATTTTCACCACGTATATTTGAGTTAAAATTAAATTATATTTAATTCATAATTTGTATATATATATAAAAGTCAAATACTAAGACAAGTGTCAAAAGGAAAATTTATCCACGTTGATCAATAAGTGTTAAGTTTTGAATTCTATGCAATTATTCATTATTTTTTTAACAAATTAATCTCTTTTTCTTTTTTTCTTTTTAATTTCACTCTCTCTCCCTTTTTTTTCTTCTCTCTAGTCGAATAATTTAATGCTCTCTTTCCACTTTTTATCTTCCACGTTTCTTGAAAAAATCTCACCCTTTTCTCTTCTCATTTCTCTCTCTTTTGCCGTCAACCCTCTCTCTTGTTTTTTTTATAAATAATTTTACTTCTCCTCTATCTTATAATCTATCTTTTAATTATTTCACACCATTCGGGCATTCTCTCTCTCACGCTCTATTCCCATAAATAATACTAATTTATGAATTTATAGCAATTAAATATATGAGAGATAAATATTTTGGTAATTAAAATTAAATTAAAAAATAAATGAGAGAGAGAGAAAGAAAGATTAATGGAAAATTAAAATTTTGGTATTTAAAATTAAATAAATAAATAAATAAATAAGAGAGATTAATGAAAAATCAAATATGATTAGAGGGAGAGATTTTGAAAATTAAATAAAAAATAAATAAGAGAGAGAGAAAAAGATTAATGAAGATTAAATATGAGAAAGAGAGATTTCGATAATAAAAATAAATAAATAAATAAATGAGAGAAATATATATTTCGGTTAGTGAGAGTAATGAAAAATTAAATAAAAATAAATGAGAGAGATATTTGTTAAATTAGAGAGAGAAATTTGTGGGCAATTAAATATGGACGATTAGCATATTATAAAACAATTATATTTTTAATAATAAAAATATTTAGAAAGATTAAAAAATTAGTTTAAATTAAGTTACAATGTAGATAGTAATATATAAATATACCACAAAAAAATAAATATTAATTTAGTTTGATTTCCATAATTACCAAAGTGTGCAAGTATATTTATATAATTTAATTTAAAATAATAATAAATAATAACTAAATTTAATATAAAAATGAAAAATAGAAAGGTAAAAAGTGAATTGTCTTAGATTAATAATTAATAATTATTTTTACCATAAAAATAATATGATCATATAGAAAAAGTATAGAAAAAATTAAAAAAAGCATATAAATAAATATACAATCTAGAATAACATACAAAATAAAATATCAATAAGATGAAAATCTAAAAACGACAACAATCTTTTTATATAAAAATATTATATTTTTTTCAAAATATATATATCTTATTCAATGTAAATTCTTCTGAATAGAAAACTAATAATTTTTAAAATAAAAGAATATCAAAACTATTTCAAAACAAATAATACTATATATAGTTTTAACAAAAAAATATAGAAAAAATAAAATAAAAAACTATTAATACTTTTAAGGGTAAACATCAAATATAAGCAAATATAAAGTAAGGTGTTGCTTGGGCAGAGTCCGCTAGGCGGGTCCGCGTGGTTCGGTTCGAGGTGAACGGTGGAGCGCTGTTTGGTCTAATCTGATCGAGTCCAATAGTTCCATTCCAGTCCAATACCATTATTCTATTTAACTTGAAATATAATGTGATTAGTATACAATAATTTGGACAGACTTGAAAACATGTTGATTAGATTAGGAATTCAAGAGGGGTAAAAAAAGAAATAAAATTAAAAATGAAAGGATATAAGTGGAAGATCAAATATGAGAATTTGACAAGGAGGAGGCAAGAGAGGGATTAGGGACACAAGGTCGAGAGGGTTTACGGACTCGAGGTCTGAACACACGGGTGTGTCGACAGCTCGACGGCCCGACGAAAGGATATTAGAATCACTCGACGACATCAGAGCACCTCCATGGAAGACAGGGAGTGTTGGTGAGATGGCCACACTAGAGAGGGGGTGAATAGTATGTTAACTAATCTTATCACCTAATTCTGATTTTAAACTTTTCTTAAACTACTTAGGCAATTTACAATTCAACGACTAAATGCAGAAGCGAGAAATAAAGATAAGCAATGTGATACACAAAGAAAACAATGCTAACACGAATATTTATAGTGGTTTGGCCTCAATGCCTACTCCACTACCTAAGCACCCCGCTTAGGATTTCCAAACTAACTTTACTAGATTATCTTGTTTCCTTTACAACGAGGACGTTTTCACTGGAGAGTCTCCGCTCTCACACCGAAGGCACTTCCACACCCGGAAGTCTCCATCTTCCTACCAAGAGCACTCTCCCACCTCAATCCTAAGGACAACAAGAACTAATCCTAGGAAACTATGTTTACACCGGTGGATTTAAACCTTAAACACCAAGGTTATCACCCAATTTCAAGACCCACACTCTAGGTCTTACACAAACTCAAATACAAAGAAATAAACAAGAAAGTACAACAACTAATGGAGCAATAAATCAAACAACAAATACTTAGCTCCAAAAGAAACTCCCTAGTCCTCTTGATGCCTTAAATTGATGAATTGATGAATTGATGAATCTTGAAGGCTTTGTCAAGGAGATGAGAGATCAAACTAGAGTTTTCAAGAATGGTGGCTCAATTAAGCTCAAGGATCATCAAAATATGGCTCAAAGTATGTTGGATAAAGGGTGGAAGACTTGCTAAGACTTTTATTTATAAGCCTTGAGGAGATGACATCAAACAACCGACTCAACGGGCGAAAAACTAGCCATTTCCGTTGTTCGATCGATTGTCGGTCGATCGACCGAAAGGAAACCGATGCTTTCTGGCACACTTTGGTCGACCGACCGGTCCACCGAATTGGCTACTGCCAGTTTTTGGCACCATTCGGTCGATCGAAACTTGGCAGACTGCACTTCTTAGTTTTTTTTGCTTGTTTGCTCGTTTTCTAGTTCCGTCTTCGCTAAGTCTACTTATATAACATTTCTTAACTTTAAGTTAATAACTTTAAAATATTAAAACATAAATGTTATATAAGGATTACCCCCATTTGGATTCAATAAAAATATCTAAAAAATCAAAATCCTTAAGAATCAAAATCTAGTTTTTGGGGTCTAGTACAAATTTTCGAAAAATGAAAATTTTCTAATCTCCCGGATCAAATATGGGTAGGCTGAAGGCTTCCAAAAAATCCTAAAAAATACCTCGTTATCTAGTTTCTACCCAAGGAATAATTACCGCCATTTTTTGTGTCAATAAAATGTCTAGTTTCTACCCTAGGCTTAGTGAATTTCAGGGTGGTTTCCGAGTTTTCATGATTTGGGTTCTTATGCATCATCATGAGGATTTACAACATAAACTAGACACCCTAAACCTAAACTCTAACTTCCCGACGAATCCTGAGCGACGACGAGCATCCTTGCCGATTTCTCCAATTTCTTTGATTTTTCTAATCGGGGACATCGTGCGCTAACCAATATTGAACCTGAAAATAACTCTCCATGAAATCATTAGTTCCATATTTGTAATCATCAAAACCTAGATTAAGACCAAGGTAGAAAACCTTAGGCCAACAGGGAGGAGGCAAGAGAGGGATTAGGACACGAGGTCGAGAGGGATTAGAAACTTGAGGTTCGAACACACGCTACAACCCTCTCTTGCATCTCCCGGTCCAAGTGAGGTATGTTGATGGCCCGACGGCATGAGATTAGAATTGCTCAACGCCAGCATAGCACCTTAGAAGAGGATGTGGATGAGGCAAGAGAGGGATTATGGACACAAGGCTAAGAGGGATTAGGGACTCGATGTTCGAACGCACACCACAACCCTCTATTGCATCTTTCAGTCCGAGCGAGGTCTACCAACAGCCCAATGGCAAGAGATTAGAATCACTAGACGATAGCAGAGCATCTCCGTGGAGGAAAGGGAGAAGGCAATAGAGGGATAAAGGGACACGAGGTTGAGAGGGATTAGGGACTCGAAGTCTGAACACACTGCAACCCTCTCTTGCATCTCTTGGTCTAAGTGAGGTATGCCAATGTCCCGACGACAGGAGATTAGAATCGCTCAACGATAGCATAGCACCTCCACGGAGGACGAGGAGGCAAGAGAGGGATTAGGGACTCGATGTTCGAACGCACACCACAACCCTCTTTTACATCTTCCGGTCCGAGCGAGGTCTGCCGACAACCCAAGGGAAGGAGATTAGAATTGATCGGCGGTAGTTGAGCACCTCCGATGGAGGACAAGGAGGAGGCAAGAGAGGGATTAGGGACTCGAGGTCCTAACACACGCCGCAACCCTCTATTGTATATCCCAGTCCAAGCGAGGTGTGTCGACGACAGGAGATTAGAATCACTTGACGACAGCATAACACCTTCATGGAGGATAAGGAGGAGGCAAGAGATGGATTAGGGACACAAGGGGGGGGGGGAGGGAGGGAGAGGGAGAGAGAGAGAGAGAGAGAGAGAGAGAGAGAGCCAAGACGACGACAAGGAGGGCGAGCGAGAGCAGTGAGATGCCGAGACATACGAGAGAGCAACAATGTTAGGGTTTTGTTTCCAGGGGCATTCATGTATTTTCTCTTCGTCCTTCACCCTCTCAACTGTGTCTTGAGAACTTATAATTAATCAATAAAAATATATTCCATGTTTGGGATAATTAAACTTATTATATACATTAATTAGAATATGTCATCAATCAATTAAGATATCCATTTCGATCAATTCTAAAAATAAATAGATTAATTTACATTTTCACTTTAAAATTAAGGTCAATTCAATATTTATATTAGTTCTTAATTTTTATTTCGTTCTTATTTATTTTCCGCGCAATGCGCGGGTGTTATACTAGTTAAATATATTTTCGATCAAGTAGCTAATTAAATATTTAATTCATAATTAAATTTAATTAACTACATGAAATATTTTCATGTGCCAATCCTACAATTTAGGGATGCCCTACAAATTAGGGTTACCGAGGAACTCTTTCCTCGCGCATTCGTTCCTAAAGAAAACAACTTTTCTATCATGTTCGTAAACGAGATCCGTGATCAAGTTGCAACACGTCCATGCTTGTAGACATATAGGGGCCGCATTCGGACTTTATCTCATAAGGTCCGTTATGAGGTAAGCCTATTGTGTGTGACCCATTGGGCCCCACAATAAGCCAGTAGTGAGTTTTGCATAACGAAGAGTAGGATCTGATAGAATGACTTCTATTCGAATCTTACGAGCCACCACTAAATCCCTTTAGTGTGGTCGCGAAAGACTCCACTCATAAGTCAAGATTGACGTCTAGTAATATGTCATGACTACCCAGATAGTGTGAGGTTCAATCTACAGGGATCAAACACCCTTCTGTGATTAGTTACCATGCAACTAAGTCCCTCGGTTATAATGTCTCGAATACGGCTAGGGTACAGAAAAAGTGTCAAACCCTTATACTAATTCATATGTATTCTGCCAACCAAGTCATCGTCTCAATAATAACATGTCAGAAAACCTTTTTCCGACATTCATATCTACTATGGCCAGAGATTCCTAAGCCGACACTTACAGGGACACATAGAACATTATCTCCTCTTACTAGGAGTAACTGATTCCATATTGGTTGCTCACATACCTCCATTGGTGCTTTCCCATGCCCAGAGGTATCCGGCACATGACACTAAAGGCCACGTAAGGATAAGTCCAAAGCAATGGGTCGACACTCACAAGGTAACCATGACAACCTCATGTCCAAGGACTGCTTGTACCTACTATCACCCAAGGAACATCCTATCGACACTGATGTAAGAATTCCATTCTGTGTTCCTCGTGTAAATCCGTTCAGTGAACTCATTCTCTAATGAGCACCCGCACCTGTACATTAAATGACGGCTCATAGGTAACTATGAGATCAGCTAGCCCTTATCGTATAAGGCATGTACCAAGTGCACTAGTCTATCCGGAATCACCAATCCCCTAATTGGTTATCCTACGACTGGGAACATTTAGAACAGGGGCATGTGGATTCCAAGTCTCACTGGCATGATCTCAATATGGCATTGGAAACAATTGCCCGAGTCTATGGGGTACATCACAATCTAATATATACAAAATATAGATGCAGCATATGATGAAAAGTTGCCTCATATCATTCATTAACAAAAAATAATTCCCTACACATCAACATGTGATTGGTTCAAGGGTACTATTTCTTTGAAGAGTTTCCAAAGTAGAAGATTGAGCATTTGTATTGTAGCTCCATAGCACTTTGTGTAGTTCTTCGGCCCAGTGCTCCTTGACTGGGTGCTCGACTAATGAGAAGAGTTGTCGAATATCGAGGTTGTCACACCCTAAATTCAGTATGACCGGCCAGAGTACGCCACGTACCCCGAAGCTTAACCCAACTCAATCCACATACACAATAAACAACCTGAACAGTTTATGACATTTCAAAAGAGCTAAAATAGACATTTGATTTCAAAACCAAACCAACAACTCAATAAATCCTAAATGTTCATGTTAATTAAATAAAAACTTCAAACAGTAAACCAAGACACCTATATATAAGAAAACTACGAAAACATAACGACCCGAATCTATATGACTCAAACGACCAAAAATGACATGACTCGACTCGGTATCTCCCCCGACCACGACATGTCACAAGACCCGCTGCCCTGCCACCACTAGCTGCGCTACTGCACCTTGGTACCTCTCTAATCTCGTTCAGGTGCTGAAAAAAATAACAACAATGAGGGGTAATTCCAACTAGGACTTAGTGAGTAGATCAGTTCTCAATCATCCATATCATCATCATGAAAAACCAATAATAAGCAGGCATATAATATAAGCAATAAATGACAAGAACAATATAATATGCTTATCCACTACCCTGTGCATGATAAAAACTTTCATCAACAGATATATAAATAACCACATAAATCAAGGTATTATGAATGCAACATCTCAATCACATGAATGCTCACCGGACCCGTTGGTCTCACATAGCCACGCATGGTTGGTAGATGGCGTTGCCGCCGAACTACCACCCAACTCAGTGCCGTCTCTTTGGGGCATGCTCTCCCCTCATCGACAATGGCTCTTCCGATCCATCTCTTTGGGGCATACGTTACCCTCACCGGTCGGGTCTCCGGACTGTCTCTTTGGGGTATGATCTCACCTCACCAGCCGAACTTCCGGAATAAGGTCAATGCTGTCTCTTTGGGGCATACCCTCCCCTCACCAGCGAGACTTCCGAGAAATGTAACGAGCACATCACACACGCATGTATATATATAATGAAAGATGCGCTACTCAACAGATAGTCAAGGATATGTTAAGGACATACCTCAACCTCCACATTCTTATGCCATACGCCATAACCACATATATATCATAATGATGGTCATAATTCATAATTATTTAACATAAATAAGCAAACCATAAATAAAGAAATATAGTGCATCCAACAACGTAGGAACATGCCAATCCGGCTAAACATATACAATAAGCATAACACCATAAGTATACAATATAAGCACATAGGTAAGAAAAATAAAAAGCATAATTGACCCTAAAACATGGAAATATCACTTAGCGACCCAACACACACTACTAGAAAAATGGTCATCAGCAACGGCTGATGCCGTTGCTGAGCCGTTGCTGAAGGGAATCAGCAACGGCTGAGCCGTTGCAATAAAGCCGTGACAGAAAGTCGCGTTGCTGATGACTTAGCAACGGATCAGCAACGGTCGCTCGGGCCATCGCTCTAAATATTATCAGCAACGGCCGCTGGGCCGTCGCTAAAAATATTTTCAGCAACGGTTTTACCACGGAACCGGAGCCGTTGCTGATAACATTAATAGCAACGGCCTCGAGTCCGTAGCAAAGCCGTTAGTAAAAACCCGTCGCTAAGCCGTTGCTGTAGGTCATCAGCAACGGTTGTCGATACACTTTTAGCAACGGCTTTCCCACGGACGGCCGTGGGAAAGCCGTTGCTGATGACCCATACCTGCAAACAGAAATATTTCAAATTTCTAATTTCCGTTGATACATTGATACATTTATCTGATACATAACTCACACACCCATACCCTCATACACACATCACAAACATCTCATACACATTCATTCACACATCACAAACACACCAAGATATACATCAAAACAATTATATTTATATTCATAATTATCCACGATAGTATAAACACAATTCAAATGTAAAATTGAAGTATCAACATCTGAGTAACATAGTCAATATAAATTAAACAAGTTCAATATCTGAGTAACAAAGTCAATATAAACAAAATCTCACGATGACGATGGAGGATGGCCTGGATCATATGGCGGGGTCTGGAGTGCTTGAGTGTACACCGGCGTGGACTGACTCGAGGACGACGGATTAGATGATGCCGAAGAGATGCCTGCTTCGGGATGACCTGACATGTTGCGTAGCATAGATTGTATATCTGTCATCATCTGACTCTGGCGCTCCATCATCTCAGTCTGACGCGCGACCGTCTCCTCTAGAGTCCTTATTCTGTTACTATGATCATAACTGGATCTAGAGGTGGACGGCCGCTCACCAGCGACCGGAGGGGTCGGTGCCCCAAGTGGCCCTAGTACGGCTCGCGCATGACCACTATCTGCGAAGCCATATACGCGGCCATGGTCCCAGCCACCTGCGGCCTCGACCCACGATGCTGCGTCAAAGTCCTCGGGGGTACCCCCGCGCTGCACCACCGTCTGGCTGTAGGTCTCCTACTCGAGTTTGATTTTTTGTTTAATATTTATCATAAAACTTAAATTATAAATATATAATGAATAATTTAAACAAATATATAATTACCATAATGTATGCAGCGCGGTTGTGGATGTACTCCCCAGTCCCATGTGCTCGACGGTGAGTCCGCTCAAACACTGCCATCGGGGAGGGTCGCTGGACAGTCCCGTCATCCGACACCGTCGTCTACATTTACAAAACAAATACATTAATTAGTACACATAATAACAAATAAAATATATAATTAAAAGATATACTTACCATACGGTTTGCGTGCACTGCAAATGCAACAGAGCCGCCGGTGTGACGCGCTGCTCCTCCCGACATGCGATTTCTAGCCGCATTCCGAGAAACCTCCTGCCATCGATCCGTCGACCATATCCCCACGAGCTGGTCCCATATATCCGGAGTAATCCAACCGGGGCCGTATCCCCGAGTCTCCGCGATGTTAGTGGTCCCAGCTCGGGCCATCGCCTGGGACCGAGCTTGCCCCAGCTGCCCGTTGTACCTTGCCCGAGAAATAGCCTCCCAGGCAGCGTAAATGAAGGGCCTCTGGTCCTCGGCCCATGTATAGCGAGCCTGCAAAATAATAATATCAGTACCAATATTAATATATCATCATGCATGTAAAAAAAATAATAATACGTGCCTCAAACTCGCGCCATAACATGTCGACGTGCTCGCTAGGCACGTGAGACCACGTAGGCCATGCCCCGTGCATGTATCGTCGAATAGTAGAAGAAATGCTCCTCGGCACTTCTTCTTGCTGGAACCTGCACAACAAAAATAAATTTTAATATTATATTATGATATAATGAATTTGTAATGATTCATAATTCATGATATATTACGTACCGCTCCCCAATCACGCTAATCAATCTACGTGACTCTGTGGCTGGTGGAGGCTGCCACCTGTTCGGCCCGCGTGGCCGCCTACGTCTGGATGTACTAGCCTCGGCAGTATCATCGGAATGAGGATCAGCAACAGGAGGATCAGCAGCATGAGTAAGTGCTGGAGTCTCACCGATCGGAGACTCCGAAACTCTCCTGCGTCGATAACCACGACCAGACATATCTGTCGAACAGACATATAATCAGATTATTGTATAAATAGTAGAGATATATTTAATAAAATATATACTTTACAATTATTCTTCATCATCTGAATAATAGTCTTCGAATTCTTCTTCTTCTTCCTCTTCTTCCTCTTCTTCCTCTTCTTCATCTTCTTCATCTTCAGCTTCCTCAATTTCATGATCGTCATCATCAGCATATTCAACTTCTAATTGAATTGACGTTGTGTCTGCATCCTCGAGTATTGGAATAATACGATCCACAGCAGGAATATCTTCTTCTTGATAGAAACCAGGAGGATCATTTTCTCCTACTATCGGATCAATTTTTCCTCTACCTTTTGTCTTACAGACTACACGCCAATCTGCTCTATCTTTATTTCGAGCCGGATACTTCGCGTAATATACTTGTTCGGCTTGTGATGCCAATATAAAAGGCTCATTTGCTGCCAATTTCGATTTATAATTAACCTCAACAAGTTTGTATTTTGGATGAACTTTCATGCCCCTTTCTGTTGTATCGAACCAATGACATCTAAATAGGATCACTGATTTCAAGCCGAAGTAGTGCAACTCTATCACTTCTTCAATCAGTCCATAAAAATCCATATCACATTCAACATAGGTTGTCCCTTTCACGCAGACCCCAGCATTCATCGTCTTCTTTGCAAATGAATATTCAACCGTGTGAAATTTATACCCGTTAACAAAATATCCGCTATAGCACGACACAAGTCGCGACGGTCCACTAACAAACTCAAATATTTTTTCATCTATTTCAGCTCTGTGATCTTTGCTGTAAGTCTGAATCCAAGTAGGGAAATCACGATTCCGTAATCTCTCCAATTCTTGATCGTTGTGAATAGAGTATTTTTGCACCATCTCAATGTCAAATATTTCAATGAATTGTTCAATCTCTGGACAATTGAGTAATACATACAAGTGTGCCAAATGATACTCTTCATCGCTTAAGTGTCGAGATGGACGAGAACCAAAAGCACGACCAGAGTGACAAAATATATTTAAACGTCCATCTGAATGTCGAACACCCCCATCGTCGTTACGTGGAAGACGATCAAATCTTGTCTGTACTGTCGATTCAAAGTAAAATGAGCAGAATGTTGAAATTTCTTGGATGATATACGATTCAGATATTGATCCTTCAACAGCTGCGGTGTTCTTTACTTTTTTCTTCAGACGATTCATGTATCTTTCAAATAAGTACATCCAACGATATTGAACGGGGCCACCAACTCGTGCCTCGTATGCCAAGTGTATCGGTAGATGCTCCATCGAGTCAAAAAATGCAGGAGGGAAAAACTGCTCCAGCTTGCATATGATTTCAACAATATTATTTTCAAGTGTTGACATATCTTCGACTCGAAGGACATTTGCACAGATGCTTCTAAAAAACATACTTAATTCAGTCAACGGACCCCAAATATTATCAGGTAGAAGATCTCGAAATGCGATCGGAAGTAATCTCTGCATGAATACATGACAATCATGGCTCTTCATCCCTGATATTTTGCAATCATCGACGTTCACACATCGAGATAAGTTTGAAGCATATCCATCGGATAATCTGAGTTCTTTTACCCATTGACAAACATCTTTGATCTGTTGTTTATTTAACACATATAGGGCCTTCGGTTTCAGATATCGTCCGTTGACCTCTTGTAACTCCAACTCTGGTCTTTTACAAAGTATTTTCAGATCATGTCGGGCTTTGACATTATCTTTAGTTTTTCCAGAAATATCCATCACAGTGTTGAAAATATTATCAAACACATTTTTTTCAATGTGCATGACATCTAAATTATGTCGAATCAATAATGAACTCCAATAGGGCAATTCCCAAAAGATACTTTTTTTCACCCAGTTGTGTGTTTGGCCAAAACCTGACACTCTTTCATTGCGACCAAATACTATATCTGGAAGTGCTGAAACACGTGCTAACATTTGTTCACCAGACAACATCGGTGGTGGCCCATCTCTTTCGACTCTGCCCTTAGTAAATTTATTACGATTCCTTCGATACTGGTGATGAACCGGTAGGAATCGACGATGACAATCAAAGAATGAGATTTTTCGTCCGTTCTGAAGACTGATTGATTTAGAGTGTTCCATACAATACGGGCAAGAGAGTCGGCCGTGAGTGCTCCAACCCGACAACATGCCGTACGCGGGGAAATCATTGATTGTCCACAAGACCGCGGCCTTTAAATTGAAGTTTTGCTTCCGATGACAATCATAAGTGACAGCTCCCTCAGTCCACAATGTTTTCAATTCATCTATCAAGGGTCTGAGAAATATGTCAATTTCTTTTCGCGGGCCCTTAGGACCCGGAATAATCATCGAAAGATAAATAAATTCATCTTTCATGCACATTGACGGTGGCAAATTATAAACTGTCAACAGCACTGGCCAAACTGAATAAGGAGTTGCAGAATGCCCAAACGGATTAAAACCATCTGTGCACAATCCCAATCTGATATTTCTAGTATCCATAGCAAATGAAGGATAACATGTATCCAAATGTTTCCATGCTTCACTGTCAGATGGATGAGTCATTACTGTATCATCACGACTTCTTGCATGCCAACTCATGTAGGGGGCTGTCTTTTCCGACATGAATAATCTTTGAAGCCTCGGTGTTAGTGGAAAATACCGAAGCACCTTAAACGGGATATTTTTCTGTCGGACCGATTTCTTCTCCTTGTAACGAGGGTGTTGACATACAGGGCATTTATCCAACTGCACATTTTCTTTATAATATAAAATGCAGTTATTTTGGCACGCGTGTATTTTTTCGTACCCAAGCCCCAATTTTCTCATTAGCTTTTTAGTCTTATAAAAAGTAGGCTCAAACTTGTTATCAGTAGGCAGCATTCCATTAATCAATCCAGCAATCCGATCATACGCAACTCCGCTGATATTACAATCGGCCTTGATGTTTAAGAGCTGTGTCATTGCTGAAAACCTAGTGTATTTAGGACAATTCTCATACAAAGGTTCATCGGCAGCTTTCAACATCTCGTAAAATTCTGCAGCTTCTTTATTCGGTAATTCAATCTCTACCGCAGCCCCTACTTCTGTGATATCAACCGCTGTAGTATCTGGTGGGACTGATGTCTGAAGAACTGGCCGATCAACATTATCATTCAGGTGGAATTGACCCCCAAGACTATCAAGTATCATAGTTCTATAAGGATTACATTGACCGGATGAAGAAGCACCAGCAGAGGAAGATTCACCATATGTCTGAACGACAGGATTGCTCGACGTCCCGACTTCGCGTGACTCCCCGTGACAAGTCCATAGAAAATATCTTGGTGTAAATCCTTTGGTATATAGATGCAGAGTGACAGTCTCCCGATCCAAAAATCGGCCATTCGAACAAATGCGGCACGGACATCGGATTTGATCACCCATGCTAACGAAATTCCGATTCGAATAGGCGAAATTTAGGAAGTACGTTACGCCTAATCGAAACTCATTCGTTAAAGCTCCATGATCAAAACGTCGGTACATCCAACTTCGATCAGCCGACATGATTCTGTCAATCAATGACAATTTCTTTGGTTAATGTCTTTAGGTGAGATGGTCCTATTCCATTCGGGATTTATGTTATTCGTACTGCACTTACGTTTTTATTTTAACTGTTAACTAATTATTCTAAATTTCGACAGCATCTCCCTACAGTTCTCCGAATACGCATATCATCTGGGCGCGTATCGGAGAACAAGAGAGATGTTGCCGAAATTTAGAATAATTAGTTAACAGTTAAAATAAAAACGTAAGTGCAGTACAAATAACTATATTCCCAAATTATCCAATCAGGGACAATTCAAGAATTGTACGTCGTATAAAAGATCATCTACTTCTTTTACACGAACATACAATCCCCGAACGGATCTAAGGTTTTGCTAAATCATATCCGACTGATCGATGCGTACGTGAAACATATCAACTCGTCGGATGGATGATTATTTTCTAAATGTTTTGAGACAGTTCGAGTCCATATTGGACGATTTCGGCGCGCGTCCGAAGTGGACGATTCCGGCGCGAGTCCGAATTGGACGATTCCGGCGCGCGTCCGAAGTGGACGATTCCGGCGCGCGTCCGAATTGGACGATTCCGGCGCGCGTCCGAAGTGGACGATTCCGGCGCGAGTCCGAATTGGACGATTCCGGCGCGAGTCCGAATTGGACGATTCCGGCGCGAGTCTGAATTGGACGATTCCGGCGCGTGTCCGAAATTAATCTAAACCCTAATAATTAATCTAACAAATTAAACAATTAATCTAAACAATTAATTAACATTTATAAAATAATTAATTAACAATTTCAAAAACAATATATATATATATATATTCCGGCGCCGGAGTCCACCCTCCGGCGCCGGCGTACAGTGGCCGGACACACTGTCCGGCCACTGTAGAAGGTCCGGCGGCGGCCATAGGCCGACCGCCGCCGGCCGAAACCCTAGAAATAGGGTTTCGGTCGGATTTTAACATCTCCGGCCGAAACCGTATAGGCCGGCCGATCAACATATCGGCAGCAGCGGCAGCGGCGCGTCGGCGAGAGGCGTCGGCGTCGGCAGCAACGGCAGCAGCGGCGAAGTTCTCGGCAGGAGGCGGCGGCGGCAGCAGCGGGAGGAAGAAGGGTCGGGCGCGAGAGCGTGCCCTATATAAACTTATCAGCAACGGCTCACTCTCCCGTTAGAAAGCCGTTGCTGATAAGTTATCATCAGCAACGGCTCACTTATCCGTTAGAAAGCCGTTGCTGAAAATTAAAAAATCAGCAACGGCTAGCCTTTCCGTCCGAAAGCCGTTGCTGATAATTAAAATAATCAGCAACGGCTCGGTTTTTCGTTAGAACGCCGTTGCAGATACAGATATCTGCAACGGCTCGGGCGGCCGTAAGAATGCCGTTGCAAATAGCAACGGCTTGAGCGGCCGTTGCTGATAGCCGTTGCTGAAGTCCAAGTTTCTAGTAGTGACAATTTAAACCTACCATAGTGTCCCTAGTTGCGTACCCTAGGGTCGGCCTACCTCCCTCACCCGAATGCCCTAAAGGCAAGGAGGGTCCGCCCCCCTAGAGTTTCCTTAGGGTCAAGTCATCCAAATGTCATCCTAGGGTTCCAATATCTCTAGGTGTCCCTAGGATCCTTAATTTCCTAATTGTAGGTCTCTACAATTTTACAACTATTAGATATTATTTAACATACCCTAAAAGTGTATTCCCTGGGTGTGAAATTATATCTAGAACCCCTAAAAATCATCCCTAACATGGTCGGCCACCCTAAGGTTCTTAAGGAACCACCTAAGGGGGGCGGCATACCCTAAAATCCTCATATCTTCCTTCTTTCACCAAGACACCAACCAAGCATCAAGATTACCTAACAACCAACAAGAAAAGACAAGATTTCCTCAAGAAATCAAAGAAGAAGAGGGGAGGCACAGCAAGGAAAGGGGCGGCCAAATCGTCCAAAAATCAATCCGACGGATTCACGACGACGACGAGAAAATCCTCAATCCAAAGATCCAATCCGATATGAGAAAAACACATAAAAAATCGACGAAATCCCCATGACATAGGGGCGGCGGCATGAATGAAGAAATTTGGCAAAAAGGGCTAAATCCACTCACCTTTTCGTGGAAGATGGAAAGGAAGAAGGCGCTAAGGATCTTCCTACAACCGACGCCGACGAACTCGCGGAATTCCGGCTCCGGATTGGATCTTCCCCTCTTGGTGTCGCCCTCTCTCTCCTCTCTCTATGCCTCGGTTGGCATGTAGCTAAACCCCTGGCTGCACGCCCCAGGTTCATTTTTATGGGGTCTGGTTGGGCCGTAAATGACCAAGTTGCCCCTCCTTAAGTTAATCGACTTATAAAGTCCATATCTAACCCGTTCTAACTCCTATTCGAGTTCTGATTGAACTGCTAGACTCGACTCGAGACACCCTATCATCTTAGCATGCTAAATCACATAAATATAACAAATAATTTTTTCCTAAAATTTTCTACATTAATTGCTTACCCGGAATTAATCCTAAGCTCTCCGCCAGTCCGGGCTAATTCGAGCCTACGATCCCCTGCTTAGGGATAAAATATTATTATTAGAGCTTTGGGCATTACAGAGGTCCAAGAATAATTCTCGGAATCATCTATCTGTGAATTGTGTTTTGTTATCGTTGATGAGTTCGCGAGGTATTTCGTACCTACAAATGATATTTTTCCAAACGAACTTTCAGACCTTCATAGTCGTAATTTAGGATAGGGGTTCGGCCTCTTTCCATTTGGTGAAGTAGTCGATCGCTACTACCAAATATTTGATTTGTCCTTGTGTTTGAGGGAACGGGCCAAGGAGGTCGATGCCCCATTTGAGGAATGACCAACTGACTTCCGAGCTATGCAATGGCTTGGAATGTTATTGTGATACTTCGAAGAACCTCTAGCATTTGTCACACCTTTTGACATAAAGCCTGTAATATGTCTTCTTGGTTGGCCATAACTATCCGGCCCAGAGGGTCTTGGCTGCTACGGATCTTCCTTCGATGAGATTACTGCAGATGTCATCATGGACTTCTGCCATTACTGTATCTGTTCGAGGTCGGCTGATGCATTTGAGTAGCGGTCGAGAATATCCTCTCTTGTAGAGTTGATCATCGAGGAGGATGAAGTAGCTTGCTATCCTCCTGAACTTGATTGGGCTGGAGGTATGATCCAAAATTTCTCCTCGACTGAGGTAAATTTGTACGTGGTCCTCCAATCCATGCCTTGTTTAACTATTTAGACCTCGGCTGTCCGAGGATTTGTTGAATGATCGACTTGTTGTTTTGAGGTTTCCTGGTTCTAACAAGCTTGGATAATATATCAGCTCGGGTATTTTCCTCCCTAGGTATGTACTGGATCACACAGTTGTCAGAGTTAGTGATTAAGGGTGGGGTCCCTTGCTTGGCATGTGTCGTTTACTTATCCTACTACCAGCTGTGAGTTACTTTTCACGATCACATTTCAAACTTTCACATCTTGGGCGAACTTCAGCCCGGTGATCAAAGCTTTGTACTCCGCCCGATTGTTGCTGGCTTTGAATTAGAACTGAAGGGATTGCTCTAGGGCAATTCCCTGGTCATTCTCTAGAATGATGCCTGCTCCACTTCCTTTTTCGTTGGAGGCACCATCCAAGAACAACGTCCAAGTTTTGACCAGGTTGGGGATGCCTTCCTGGTCGGTGAATTCGGTGATGAAATCTCTAAAGGCTTATTATGGTTTGTCCCGGATGTGAGGTAGAAGAAGAGTGTCTCTCCTGGTTGTGGTTTGCCCAGGATTGGCGAGCTAGTGAGGATGTGTTTGAGCTCTTCGAAGGCTTGTTCGCACTTCTCGTCCCATTGGAAGTCATATTCTTTCTTAGAATTTTGAAGAAGGGAGCGGTCATGTCGGCCGACCTAGAGAGGAATCTGGACAGGGTGGGCATTCTTCCGATGAGATGTTGTACATCTTTAATGTCATGTGGGCTCCACATTTCTTTGATGCCTTGGCATTTTTTAGGATTGTCTTTGATCCCTCGATTCGTGATCATGAAACTGAGAAATTTACCATTGTGGACTCCAAAGGCACACTTCTACGGGTTTAGTCACATTGTAGGGCCTCGATGAGATCGCTGTATTGGTCTCTGGTAGTGGTGTTTTGGCGACCATGTCATAAACGTACACCTCCATGTTATGGTTGATGTGTTGCTCGAAGACTTTGTTCATTAAGCGCTGGTAGGTAGCTCCTTCACTTTTGAGTTCGGACATCACTTTGTAGAAGGAGTTGGCATTAAGCTTAGCAAGTCTCAAGTCTTGCTACGCAGGATGAACGAGAGCACATGAGCAAGATCCTGTATGTGTCTGTGTCACGCCCCAACTCAGGGTCACGTGACCGGCCAAGGTATATGTGCCTATACCCCGCAACCTAAACCATGCACATGCCAACTCAATAAATAAATATAGTGAAAAGAAATAACAAGTTTTATTTCAAATGAAAAGCGAACCAAAACAGAGTTTATTTCAAGTAGCTTAAATTAAACGTAAAGTGCAGAAATAACAACTTAAGTTCAACATTTTAAAAGTCCAACTACAATAAAGTTTGAAATAAATGCCAAAAATGCCTTCAGAGCTACAACTCCAAATCAAACTAATAAAAGTGCATGACTACTACCAAAAGACTCGACTACGACCCTAACTAGGACTACTATGAGATCATACGGCTCCTCTGCCCTCTAGCGGCGCCAAAACATCCAACCCACCTCACCGGTCAGGCTATGCAAAATAGAAAATCAAACGGCAACGGGTGAGTTCAAAGAACTCAGCAAGCAGTTCTACCAACCTTCACAAATAAATATCACGGAGATAACAAGAATGAAAATCTATCTCTACAGAAGGTGTGACTAACTAACAGGCCACACATGCCTCAGGGCATCTAACCCTCCAAGAGTGGAGAACATCAGGCCGAAGCCTACCATGCCAGAATGCAACAACACATACTTAGGATAATCGGGAAGGCCCTCCGAACTTATCCTAGTATAAGGAAACTTGGGAGCAATCAGGAAAGGCCCTCCGAACTTGCTCGACGAGACGAGATATCACAAGAGTAATCGGGCAGGCCCTCCTAACTTACTTTTTTAAGACATCACAGGAATAATCGAAAAAAGCCCTCTGAACTTATTCTTATTTAAATATAAATCACCTCGGGGATAATCGAGTAGGCCATCCGAACTTATCCCACGAGGCCAAACTGGAACAATCGGGAAAAGCCATCCGAACTTGTTCCCAGGTTGGGAATTTATCGTCCAACCTTCCGGGCTTAGCCCGCAATCCAACTCCAAATTGAGTCGCTCTGCCATTCGTAAGGATATGGCACATCATGACCTAAGTCAAGACTCTCCTACGGTGTCCTAGGGGTGTCCTCATTAGGAAGCGTTTCAACACTCCACACCTGACCCCTATCTCTTAGACCTGTAATGTCATGAACCTGTGTGGTTTTATTTCATGCATACTTTATAAGTTTTATAACAGATTATGCTCACCCTTAATCCAATTTTAATTATGTAATTAAAATTTAGATCACCAAGATTAGGGTTTTATTTTAGGATTTTATTTTAGGATTTTATTTTAGCATACTGTTCTGCCCTGTAATGATGTATCTAACCCAAATCTATTCTCCAAAGTGTGTCCTATGTTTCCAAACTATATTTTTTGGTCGAAACGATAGGTTACACAACTATATTCACAGAAATACACACACCACAGCAAGCCATCTAAAAACAGCACAGGTTCATCATCTCAGCATAAAATTCCAGCAACATACAATTTTCAGCAGAACATGAAATTAAATCCGAAAATTAACATAAATTAACTCCTTAATTTCATTAGGACATAATACTAATATCAAGATTAATTTCACAGAATTCATGTTTTTTTATCAAGATTAAAAAGAATCTACAACACTTTAATCAAGAAACAATATCAAGATTAAGAATCCCCCCTTCTCAAGAATCCCCATGGCATAAATTACAAGATCTTGATCCTAATCATGATTTCTACCCAAAAAACACATATTTAATCCTAAGCATGCAATCCACAAATCAAGAACTCAAATTAGGTAAAGAGATCAAGATTTAAACATCAAGGAGACAAAAAGGCTCATTCGGGCTTTTCATCGAACACCTTGAGGGTGACCTCGATTTCCCCCTTGGCCGAGCACCCCTAGGTTTACCCTAGGGCTGCCGAGCCCCTTAGTCGAGAGGTTAGAGCCTCCTCAAGCATAAACTACAAGAAATCACGACAATAAAGCGAAAGAACGTCGAAACAATTCAAGAATGAAACAAGAAACGCCAACACTACTAATATATACCACATCAGCAACGGGGATCAGCGACGACCGCAAGGGCCGTCAGAATCATTCACGGCTTTGCATCGGCCCTGGCAGTCGTGGCTGATGTAACTAAATCAGTCGCAGCTCGCATACGGCCGACCAAAGCCGTTGCTCATAAATCATGGCGCTCACGGCGCGCAAAATAAAATAGGTTAGTAGCCACGGCTTAGCGGGGGCCCCGGAGCCATTGGTGATGAGAGTAACCGGGCGCATGAAATAAAATAGGTTAGTAGCGACGGCTAAGCTAGGTCGTCGGTGATATGAGTAAGTCGTTAGCGACGGCTGGCTGTGGTCGTCGCTTATTATTTAATGCCACGAACGCAGTGCGAATATAAAACACTCTTAACCAATGGCTCGCAGAGCCATCGGTGAAAATAAAGTTATAGATCCACGGTTTTCCGACGGCCGATGCGCCGTCGGTGAAAATATTTTTTATTTGCATTCGTGCCCAACCCTTCCTCTTTCTTCCTCTTTTTTCTCTGCTCGTCGCTATCATCGCTTGCCGCCGTCGTTCGTTGCTGCCGTGCCACGGAGTCGCTGCATATTGCCTCCTTCATAAATCGCCGCCGGTGAACCCCTCCCTTTCGGTATGCTCCCTCTCCTCTCCTTTTCATTCCCGTTTAATACCTCTCCGTGCGCCCGTGCCGCCCTCTCCACCCCGGCGTCGACCCGGTCGGCCCTCTTCGTGCCAGCGTCGACCTGGCGGTTCTACTCCGCGTCGGCCTCAATTCGGTCGGCACTGCATTAGGGCCGATTACCATCGGCCCTAATGTGTCGACCTAGCAGTAGCCGGTGGCACCACTGCCGGCTACTACTTGATTAGGGTTGATTACCCTAATCAATTAGTTGATTAGGGTAATTAACCCCTAATCAAATTGTGATTAGGGTCCCTAATCACAGTTTGATTAGGATTTTTTTTTAATTTTTTATTGTTAATTTTATTAGAAATCAATTTTTAATTAGGTTAATTATTAGCTTAATATTAATTAATTAGTTGCGCGGAATCGTCCACTAAGGACTCGCGCCGGAATCGTCCACTGTGTACTCACGGCCAAATCATCCACTTTGGACTCGCGGTCAAATCGTCCATGGTGGACTCGTGCCGAAATCGTCCACAATGGATGGACTCATGCTGAAATCATCCACAATGGATTGACTCATGCCGGAATCATCCACTTTGGACTCGCGCGGAATCATCCACTATGGACTCGCGTGGAATCATCTACTATGGACTCGCAACGGCATCCATAAATTTAGAAAAAAATCAAGACGAGTTGATACGTTTCACGTACGATCGACGAGGCCACGATCCCTTCAGCAGATCCAGGACCGTCGTCTTCAAGACGTAGGCCACGAGGGCCTAACATAATTCTCCGTTCGCCACTTGAGGGAGCACTGCGCAAAGCAGTTAGTGTGCACGGAAGACGGTAAGTATATGCATCAATTATTTCTTATAATTTATTTATTTCAAAATATCATATTATGAATTTATATTTTGTGCAGGTTTGAGCAGGAGGACGTCCCCTGCACGATAGCGGGGACGATATGGAAGTTTATGCACGAGGCGTGGCCTACATGGTCTCTCGTGCCCCATGAGCATATAGATTGATTGTGGCGAGAGTTCAAGGTAAGTATATTTATTAAATTAATGTTAATGTTAAATATTCATCAGTAATAATATTTTTTTTTGCAAGCTCATTATACATGGCCGGAGGACCAGACCACTATTGTGGAGGCTACATGGGACCGTGTTGCCCATGCTCGCTACAACGGGCTGCTTCAGCAGGCCCGTCAGACCATGATGAGACAGCTGGGGGCCACACAAATAGGGCAGACTCGAGGACACACCCCCGAGTGGATTCCTGACCCTATGTGGGACCAGCTCGTTGAGTGATGGGACACACCTGAGTGGCAGGAGGTCTCCCGAACTACGTCGAGTAACCACATGTCCGGGGGGGATGGCACGGGCGTGCGCCACACTGGTGGCTCCATCTCTTTTGCGGTTCATGAGTGTCGTGTGGTATGTATAATTTAATTGTTTTTAATTAAATTATATTGTGTATAATGATATTAGTGTATTTATTTTCTAATGTAAGATGCAAGTGGCGGAGGACGGCACCGTCCAACGCCCGTCGATGATGGAGGTGTTTGAGCGCACCCACCGTCGTCGACGAGGAGCAGAGGACTACGTTGATAGCAGAGCCTCGTATATAATGGTAAGTATTTATATATTGTCTATTTGATTTACACAATTTTTATTTATAGTTTATATATACTTAAAATATAAACATGTGTAGGAAACTTACACGAGGACTGTGATCGAGTGTGGAGGCACACCGGAGGAGTTCGACACAGGAGTTTGGGTGGAGGCCATAGGTGGCTAGGATCATGGCCGTGTTTATGGCTTTGCAGACAGTGGTCATGCACGCACCGTGCTCGGGCCACTTGGGGCACCGACCCCTTCGACTGCGGGTGAGCGGCCCTCGTCATCCCGAGCACAAGACCAAAGTCAAATAGCTAGCGGCCATGGAGTCGAAGCTCACCCAGCAGAGACGGGCGATGGAGGAGCAGAGGATGGAGATGCAGGAGCAGAGGCAAGTGAATGACGAGTTGAGACAGACTATCCAGAATTGAAGATGCAGACACTCCTCACTCAAATTGCGTCTCACGCTGGCCTTCTACCGATGATGTCGCAACGTCATCCTCCTTAACCCAATCGACGCTACCGACCCAGTCGTTGTCGACTCCACCACCTCCGCCGCCGCCGCCGTCGTCGTGAGATTTTGATTAATTGTATTTTGTTTATATTTTGATACTTGATATAGATGATATTTTGATACTTGGATATATAGATGATATTTTGATAATTATTTGCCTCCGGTTTGAGGCTGAGATTGATGATATTTATGTAAAACTAGTATGTTTGGTTTCAAATGCATGTGTATGATGTTTTCTGATTTTAATATGTGAATGAAAATAGGTTGTAGTTGGTATATCATTATATACAGGAATTTACAAAAATTTTAGTTTTTTTAATTACAGGATAACATCTTTAGCCACGGTTTACCCACGGTTAACCGTCACTAAGCCATGGCTGAAAGCCTATCGTAAATGGCTGATGGCCTCGACAGGACCAAATATCACGGTTGCTAATAGTATCATCGACGGCTCCTAGCCGTGGCTGATGGCTGTATTAGTGACAGCGCCCGTAGCTGTCACTGATGATTTTAAATCAGCGACAGCCCATGAAGCTGTCGCTGATGATTACGAGCTCGGCCGTCACAACACATCTGAGATGCGCACATCAGTGACGGTTCTTTGCCACGATTGACGCCATCCGTGATATTCATCACCGACGGTATCAGCCGTCGCCGATGACCACAATTCTAGTAGTGCAAGCCGCCAAGAACGGCTTCAAGAATTCGAAGAAAACCTGAAAGAGAGAGGGTAAAACCACTCACTTAATTTGGAAAGATGATTGGAGAAGAAAATCCAATTGACGACCTCCGGTTTCGACTTTGAAATCCGATGGCTCAACCCCTAAAGAAGAAGGGGCAGGCAGCGGCTCCTCCCAAGCCGTCGGCTCCAAGGGGAAGGGAAGAAGCAAGAGGGGGGCGGCTCGGCTCAGGGCGATGGCTCCCTCGGCTCGGCTCCACAGGGAAGAGAAGAGGAAGAGGAGAAGGGAAGGCTGGCGGCGGCTCCAAGGGGAAAGAAAGAAGGGGGCTGGCTGCTAGCTTGATTGGCGGCTGGCTCCCTCTCTTCAAAACTTTGGGTGGCTCCAAAAATAGGAGCCACTAGCCAAGGGGAGGGGGGTTTATACTCCCTCCTCAATCCTAACCCCTATAAACCCTTTATCCAACCCGCATCCACCTTAAGGCGAATCTGAACCCGCTAACTTAAATTAACTTAATTAAACTTATTCTAATTCTAAAATAAATCATAAGCAATTAAATAGGCACATAAACATAATTAAACAATTATGCATACACAACATCAAATTGAATAATTTTTACTCAAGCATAATAATTTCATACACTACTTACCCAAGCTCGCACCGGACCATGAGTCGACTCGGCTCGACCTCGAGCTAGTCCGCTATAATGGCAACACAAATATAAGAGGAAAAATAAAATTAAAATATCTAGGATATTACAGTTTGCTATTGGATCTGTCATGTATGTCATGTTATGTACTCGACAAGATGTCTTGTACACATTGAGCATGACTAGTATATACTAGTCAGATCCCGGCGAGTATCACTGGATAGCAGTCAAGAGCATTCTTATGTACTTAAGAAGAACTAAGGATGTCTTCTTAGTTTATGGAGGATTGGAAGGTGAGCTGGCTGTAAGTGGTTACACCGATGCTAGCTTCCAGTCCGACATAGATGTTTTCAGATCACAATCAGATTTTGTATTTTATTTGAATGGAGGTGTCATCAGTTGGAAATGTTCAAAGCAAGACCCGTTGCCGATTCTACTATAGAGGTCGGGTACATACCTGCATCAAATACTGCTAAGGAGGCCGTTTGGATAAGGAAGTTCATCTCTGGACTAGGTGTTGTTCCTAACATCTCTATCCAGTGGATCTATATTGTAACAACTATTGTGCATGCTAAGGAACCCAGATCCCATCAGCGATCCAAACACGTTGTGAGACGTTTCCATCTCATTTGAGAGATCATTGAGAGGGGAGATGTGAAGATATGCAAAGTACATACCGATGACAAAGTTGTTGATGCATTGACTAAACCAGTCCCGCAGTCAAAGCATGATAGTCATTCTAGATCATTGGGTATGAGATACATAGATGATTGGGCCTAGTGCAAGTGGGAGATTGGTAGTAGTGTGCCCTAGGCCAATGGTATAACGTTGACATTATTACTTTTCTTTTCTCATTAGATGAAATATTTGATTTTTCTTGTTATTCATTGTGAGCATGTTTAACTTGATAAAAGATCCCTTGAATAGTTGATTCAGCCTAATGATCATCAAGTAAGAGAGATGATAGTAAAACCCTAAGGAAGTTTCAATCATATTCTGAACAATCCCTAGTCGATCATTATCTTGGAACGATAATGAATGAAGACTAGTATGTAGTCTAACTGACGATGAACATGTTTTACTAGTCATGGATATGTGATATCAAAGTCAGATCATAGACACATGTTGGAGAACATGGGTCGGATAGACCCACTACGAGAATACTACGTGGATTATATCATTAGTATATCTCCAGTAGTATTGATACGTCAGTCCTTCGACCTGATGTCATCATGGATTCCTACATGAGGAATTCTGTGTTTTGACCTAGTATAACGTCATATTTAATCGGGTGGTAATAATGACTACAATTGGATATGGAATGAATCATGTAGAGGAATATGTGTAGTCATAAAGAAATTTGTCCCTCTCGTATATGAGAGAGATATCTATTAGACCCTTGATGAGTCTGACTGAAGAAATGCATGGTCGTGCTCAAATGAATTGATAGGAGTATCGATGTCATTTGTTAAGTCAGTCTACTCAGTAATCAAGAAATTAGATTGAGCATTATAAGAATGATGTAATCCATGTCTTATGCTCGATCCAAAATATCGCGTCACAAAAGGACAAAGTTGTTGGCTTTAGGTTTTCAACCTTAGCCTTAATCTCGGTTTTGATGATTTTGATGATAACAAACATGAGACTAATGATTTCATTGAGAATATGTTTTAGGTTCCATATCAGTAGCGTTCGATGTCCTCGATCAAAAAAATTGAAAAAATCAAAAATCGGAAGGACATTGATCGTCGCACTCGGGTTCGTCGCGAAAGTATCTCGAAGATTGACAAGTGCACCAAAGTCACATTGGATGGGCTCAAAGATCACATAAAAGCTCTCCATGTTGATGATCGTTGAAAGTCGGAACTGGGAAACAAAGCGCGGAAGAAAATCGGCTGAAAAAGAATTCTTAGCCTAAATTGGGTCGACCGAGCAGTCGACCGAATAGGGTAAGGTATCAGGCAGTAGCCTAATCGGTCGACCGAACACTGCCTAAAACAGGCAGTGGCTACTTCGGTAGACCAATCGGTCGACCGATAGAGGCCTGAAATAGGCAGTAAGCCTGGCGATCGACCTGCATTTGCTGAAGACGCAAGACGGATCGATGTTTTTGCGTCTGGGCGGTCGACCCGTCGGTCAACCGACCACAGAGAAAGGAGCAGCGGTCACATAGGCGGTTGACCAATCGGTCGACCGACCATTCGACCGGCGGCCTGCAATGGATAGAAATGTATCCGTTGAGCTGTCATTTCTTCAACAGGGTATAAATATACCCTCATATGATTCATTTAACATTCTTCCTTGATTCTAACAGAGTTCATTGAGTATTCAAAAGGAAGATTTAGAGCCTTCCAAAAGATTTAAAGCTTGCGCTCTGCTTCTCTGTCGAGTTCATTCTTCAAGTGTCAACTGCTGCCTCAACTTGGAAACTGACTCGAGCTCATCCCCTCGGCGAGTTGGAGGTTCCAAGGCTGAGAAAGGAGCTTGCAAACATTGGTTTTATTATTTAGCTCTTTTCATTGTATTTTATCTATTATTTTAACTGTTTGTTTAATTTGAGTCTGTAAGACAGGGTGTTAGGTCTTGAATTGGGTGAAGTGGTATCCTTGATGTAGAAGGAGTAAAGCCACTTGTGTAAACGGAGTATTACTAAGATTAGTTCTAGTTGTCCCTTAGGTTGAGGTGGGAAAGTGCTCTCGGTAGGAAGGCGGGATACTTCCGGGTGTGGAAGTACCTTCGATTGGAGACGGAGTCTTTTCGGTGCAAAGTCCTCATTGTAAGGGAAACTCCAATTAATCTAGTAAAACCTAGTTTGGAAATCCTAAGTGGGGTGCTTAGGTAGTGGAGTAGGCATTGGGGCCGAACCACTATAAAATCTCAGAGTTTGCATTGATTCTTATCTTGCTTTCGCATTCGAATTGTAAATTGCCTAACTAATCTAAGAAAACGATTAAAATTAGAATTTAGGCTAATCGAATTAGTAAACACACTATTCACCCCCCCCTCTAGTGTCGTCATTTCGTCCATATTTGGTATCAGAGCAGGTACGTAGCTTGAGATTTCACCATCTCTTCTACACCTTGTCTCGATCTTGAAATGGCTCTAGAGTCGGTAGCGTCTACACCCCCTAGGTTCGATGAATCAAACTTTGATCTATGAAAATCTAGGATGTACACCTTTCTAAAGACTCAAGGTTTAGGTGTATTCAACATGGTAAAGATAAAATATGTAGAACCTAAGGAAAAAATGGATGCATGGACACAAGAATAAATTAATAGGTTTGAACTAAATGCTAAGGCAACAAATTGCTTATATTGTTCCTTAGAAAATAACATCTTTGAAAAAGTCATACATTGCACTTCGGCTTTCGATATTTGGGCAACTCTAAACATGCTATATGATTATGCCAAGACTGAAGAGATTACTACTTTTGATGAAGGTGGTGATGACAATGGTCACTCACCTACTACTAATCTCAATTCTGATTCCCATAGTGCTTCCAGTCAAAGAAGCAAATCTAAAAGCCGGAAGAAAAAGGTAATTTTCCACTTGTGCCAAGAGAAATGGCATGTAAGGAAGAATTGCCCTACCATAAAGAACAAGGCAAAGAGGAAGTCAAATGCTTCCACATCATCCTACTCAAGTGAAGCATCCTCCCTTCATGACTATGAAGCCATCTCAAAAGAATTTCTCATGAATGATAACAATGAGGTACACTCCACCTCTTATAGTCATGTTAATAACAATAATAGTATTAATTCATCTAGTTCTCATGATTTTCTTTATGATGAATTAATGGATGAATATAAAAACATGTATGCCTTGCTTGTTAGAAAAGATAAAAAAAACAAAAAATTGAAGAAAGAAAACTCAAATTTTAGCTCTCAATTACATGATGTAAAATTAGAAAATGAGAAGCTAAGAATTAGTGTCCCCAATCCATGTCATGATACTTTAAGTATTGACACTAGGGTTTTGAAAAACAATGACATATTGAAGAATGAAAATAGCATGTTGAAATCTCAAATGCATGCTTTACATAACTCAATGATTGATTTAAAAAATGAGGTTCTAAAACTAAACAAGAAAGTGAATGAAATGAAAAATATTTCTTCATTTAAGAATTTTAGTAAAAAGAATGCTCATGCTAATGTTAAATCTCATGTTAGACATTCTACCTTTAAACCTCATATTCAAAATAAAAATGTTTCATGTAAGAATGATCATATTCATCATGTCTCACATATTAAGCATTCTAACATTAAATCTCATGTCCATGCTAAAAATGAAAAGAAAAAGTTTCATGAACATTGCTTTTGTTGTGGTATTTTTGGCCATACTATTTTTGATTGTGCATTCAAGAAAAATCCAAGTGTTGCTAAGACACTTTAGATTCCTAGGCCAACTCACCCCAAGGACCCAAATCTATTTGGGTACCAAAGATTTCATCTTTCTTTGTAGGGGGAGCTACCACACAAGGATGAATGAGAAGTGGTGTATTGAAGTTGACCATGGACTTGAATGATGAATCCTTCCTTGGTTGCAACTTCTAGCTACCTTGATGCCTTAGGTAAAGTTGGCATCAAAACTATTCCGGTATCATCTTCTAACTTGCATTGCTTAATCTTAGTTAAAGATTATGATACCATATTTAGATTGAGTTGTTTTCCTCGCTCTTGCAAAAGAGTTCTTTTAAAAATATTTTTGATTTTGATTTCTCGGTCTCGTCGGAGACCTAAGTGGCCTATAATGGGCCTAAGCGACCTTGCGGTTCTAAATCATAGGCACATTGTGGTATTTCTACTTTCAACCAATAGGAAGGGTTGGAGATCATATTTTTCATTTACTATCTTTGTGATCTCTTAAAATTCATTTTGATTTCACTCGATTTTATTTTGAAACAAATTTGAAACCATTAAGCAAAGTGAAATTTGATAATGATACTTGATGCTTCTCTTTGCTTCTTGGTTGAGTTAGCTTTCTAAGTAGCTATATTTGCTCTAAAAATATTAGTGTAGCTTACTTGCAAGTTATAAATATTTTAGGAAGGCTAATTAGGAAGAAAAAGATTAGTTTGGCCAAATTATCATGAATGAGGTATAACTTAGATAAATTCAAAATCTTAGTGTTATACCTAATTGTTTAAGCTTAAATCATGTCTCAATACTCATGATGGTAATTACATGTAAAATTCTTGATTTCGCATGAGTAGGTAGAATTTTAGTACTTAGGCAAATTTCATCAAATGAAACTTGCTCTAGGTTGATATTCATTATTAGAGATATTCCTTTAAGTCCAAACTAGTTAAACATGTTTAGGGACCTTATTACTTAAATGGTTCACATCTTAAGATCTCTTAAATTCATTTTGAAACCATGGTATCCATCTTAAAATGAATCTTAACTATCTAGCATAGGTTAAGGTTTTTAAATGAAACATTGCATTAAACCCTTGCTATTTAGTATATTAGCTTGCTAAGTCGGTGTATGATTTCATTTTGATACAAATAAAGCCTACTTGCAAGTTAAGAAAGTGGCAAACATTGAAGACTATGCTATCTAAGAGAAAATGACAAAAAAAATGAAAAAGTTGGGCAAATTTTCTAAAAGATAAGGTATGGATTTTATTTTGCAAAAATTTTTGAAAAATAATTAAATTTTTATGTTTAATGATGTCTCTATACTCATGAGTGATGTTGCATGATAAACATTTGAATATTCATGAGTAGGAAAAATTTTGATAACTTAGCTCATTTCATGATATCATGATAATTATGAAATTGAACTAGGTTAAAATTCTTCTTTAGAGACTTCATTTTAAGTTAAAATGAAATGAACATGTTTAGATACACATCATATGAGTCTAGATATTTAAAACTGAAAATTCATATCTAGATAATCAAATACAATTGGTATCTCAATATCTCCATTTAGAGGACTTAAGTTTGAGAAGTTTGACCCAAGTCAACAAATTGTCTTGAAAAATTCATTTTAAGTCCAAAACTTAATAAACATGTTTAGGAATATGTATGACATCTTTCCATGCTCTTGGAGTGAACAATTCATATGGATATGGATAAGATGACAATAGAGGTCAATTCATGTTTACCTCTTTTTGAACCATGTTGACCCAAGTCAACAAGTTGACTTAAAGGTCTCATTTATGATCCATATTTAAGAAACATGTTTAGGTTTACTCGTGTTAAGTATTCATAGTTTTAACTTTAAAAATTCATGAGTAAATGTTAAGATTGAAACTTAGCAAGTTTCATAAAATAGGTTAGTTTTGAATGAAACTATGCTAGGTTGATATATTGACTTAAGGACATAATTTTCATCTCAAACTTGACATATACTCTTTACATGACCATTATGTAGTGTCATGAAAGTTTGCATGAAAATTGAACAAGTTTTAAGAATAACTAAAAATTACATAAATACCATTTCAATCTACAATTGACATAATTTCAGTTATTTCTAGAAAAATATAAAAAAATAATTTTGAGATGATTCTTGAAGCTGCACACTTTCTGAAAAATATAGTTTTATCATTAAAATTTTTAAAAAGTTTCATCAAGAATCTAATTTATAATGGAATTTTGAAGTTGGATTACAAAACACAAAGTATCATCATTCTTGAAACACTAATCTTTCCGATACTTTGATCTTTCTTCAAAAACTTCAAATGAAAACCCATATATACCATTTGGATTTCATTTCTAATATCATTCATACAATCTCTTGAGTAAAATCATTTCTATGAATGATTTTGATATATTGGATGATAGCTAGAAATATCCATTTGTTTATTAGAGTCAATATAGGATGAAAAATGATCTTTGAAAATTCTTTTGAGATCAAACTTGTTCATGTATTTCAAATGACCATTCAATATTTGGTATCAAAAATTTTCATCTAAAAATTAGTACCAAAGTTATCATTAAAGATATGATTTTGTTTAGATCTAAAAGTTTGATTTATGAAAACTAGAAGTATATCTTGACCTAAGTCCAAACTTAATTCATAGAGTCACATTATCTCATGTTTGATGTCTAGATGCCTAAATATGAGAAACCATGAGTAGATAGCAAAATTGAGACTTAGCATTTTCATAGTTTTGGATTAAATAACATTAATTTCATTTCAAACTTGATATACATGAGTTAAATAATCATATCTTGGTATTTTGAAAGTTTGAATGAAATCTAAAAATGTCATGAAAAATAAAACAATATTTTATTTTGAGAGCATACATTAGGGGTGAGTAAAAAAAACCGGTTTTCCGGTTAACCGAACCGATTTTTTCGGTTTCGGTTTTTTTTTTTTGAAAAATCGGTTTTCGGTTTCGGTCCGAGAGGTAAAAAGTCCACCGGTTTCGATTAACCGACCGGTTGGATATAATTTATTAATTTATTAATTTTATTTTTATATATATATATAATAATAATAATTTATAAATTATAAAAAATTATTAAAAAATTACAAAAAATTATAAAAAAATTAAAAAAAATTAAAAAATATTAAAAAATATTAAAAAATATTAAAAAATATTAAAAAAATAAAAAAAATAAAAAAAATATTTTAAAAAATCAAAAAATATTTTAAAAAATAAAAATAAAAATATTAATTTTTGTAGAACATTATCTTGGTTCAATGGTTTCACTTTTTTTTCTTTTTTCTTAATGAGAATTTGCTATTTATTTAGATTTTTTTCCACGATTTGCATAATATTATTATGTTTGTAGGTTAAAAAATTTTATTGGTTAACCGAAAATTATCGGTTAACCGAACCGAAAAAACCGAAACCGAAATAGCGGTTAACCGAAGTTAATGGACCGGTTTATGGTTAATGATTTTGAAAAACCGAAGTTAATGGACCGATTTTTTTTTTTGCTAATGGATCGGTTAACCGGTCCATGCTCACCCCTAGCATACATGATTTAGCTTTGAATTGTCTCTATTTTTTATCATATATGATTTTGTTTCATATCAAATTATTTGTTTTCCATCCCTTGGTTGAGATTTTCTTGTTTTATGAAAAATATTCTTTAGAGTCTCAACTAAATGAAAAATTATTTGTTCCTCCTCCCTTTGACTAGATTGACCTTTCTTGCCCTTTTTAATTGATGTCAAAAGGGGGAGAAGAGTATAGGTATAAAGGGGAAGAAATATGGAGAAGAGTATAGGTATAATTGGGGAGAAAACTATAAGTAAAGGGGACGAAAATATAGGAAATTCATGCATATAGATAGGGAGAGTTTAATTATATAAATATGCATGTTGATGGGGGGAGAAATCTCTTAGTTGATATCCTTGTGCTTTAATGATTATATATTTTCTTAAGGATATTTGTCATCATTAAAAAGGGGGAGATTATTGGCTTTAGGTTTTCAACCTTAGCCTTAATCTCAGTTTTGATGGTTTTGATGATAATAAACATGGGACTAATGATTTCATTGAGAATATGTTTCAGGTTCCATAACAGTAGCGATCGATGTCCTCGATCGGAAAAATCAAAGAAATAGGAAATCAGAAGGACATTCATCGTCGCGCTCGGGTTCATCGCGGAAGTATCTCGAAGATCGACGAGTGCACCAAAGTTTCATTAGACGGGCTCAAAGATCACATAAAAGCTCTCCATGTTGATGCTTGTTGAAAGCCAGAACCCGAAAACAAAGCGCGGAAGAAAATCGGCTGAAAAAGAAATCTCAGCCTAAATTCGGTCGATCAGGCAATCGACCGAATAGGGTAAGGTATCAGGCAGTAGCCTTATCGGTCGACCAAACACTGCCTAAAACAGGCAGTGGCTACTTCGGTCGACCGGTCGATCGATCGACAGAGGCCTGAAATAGGCAGTAAGCCTGGCGGTCGACCGACCTCGTTTGCTGAAGACGCAAGATCGCGTCGGTTGACCGACGGGTCGATCGAAGGGCGGATCGACATTTTCTCATCTGGGCGGTCGACTCATCGGATGATCGACCACAGAGAGAGGAGCAGCGGTTGCATAGGCGGTCGACCGGCCATTCGACCGACGGCCTGCAATGGATAGAAATGTATCCATTGAGCTGTCGTTTCTTCAGCAAGATATAAATATACTCTCATATGATTCATTTAACATTCTTCGTTGATTCTAACAGAGTTCATTGAGTATTCAAAAGGAAGATTTAGAGCTTCCAAAAGATTTAAAGCTTGCGCTCTGCTTCTCCGTCGAGTTCATTCTTCAAATGCTAACTACTGCCTCTATTCAAAAACTGACTGGAGCTCATCCCCTCGGCGAGTTGGAGGTTCCAAGGCTGAGAAAGGATCTTGCAAACATTGGTTTTATTATTTAGCTCTTTTGATTGTATTTTATCTTTTATTTTAACTGTTTGTTTAATTTGAGTTTGTAAGATCGAGTGTTAGGTCTTGAATTGGGTGAAGTGGTATCCTTGGTGTAGAAAGAGTCAAGCCACTTGTGTAAACGGAGTATTAGTAGGATTAGTTCTTGTTGTCCCTTAGGTTGAGGTGAGAAAGTGCTCTCGGTAGGAAGGCGAGATACTTCCGGGTGTGGAAGTGCCTTCGGTTGGAGAGCGGAGACTTTCCGGTGCAAAGTCCTCGTTGTAAGGGAAACTCTAATTAATTTAGTAAAACCTAGTTTGAAAATCCTAAGCGGGGCTATTCTCCATCAGGTAGGAAACCATTTGAAAGTCATCACAGATATCCATGTTTACATAGGTGGGCTATTTATTAAGTAGAATGTTGGAGATCCAAGGATCTTTCCAAATATTGGTAGCAGAGCCATCACCAAGTCTGATTCGAAGGCCTTCTTTAAGCTTCTGAATAGCTTCATGGAGACACTTGAAACTCCATGAAAACTTAGTGCAGGAACTGAAAAACCAGGGATGATAGCTGTTATATTTTTCAATAAGAATTCTAGACCATAAGTGCTTTTCTTTGTTTAAAAAAGGTAGAATCATTTTTGCATGAATAGAGTGCTTAATGACAGTTAAGTCTCTAACTCCCAAACCCCCCAAAGTCTTTCTTTTTGTGACATTATCCCAACTAATAAGATGAAGACTTTTCTTCTTACCACTTTGGTTCCAAAGATACCCATTTGTCAATTTCCGAAACTTATCAATGGCACTGCTATTAGTCCAAGAAGAGATAAGACTGTGAATTGGGATGGAGCTTAGTACAGAATTTAGTGAGACCAGTCTACCTGCTTGGAAAATACACTTCCCAGCCCAACCTTCTATTTTAGAGAGGGCTTTATTGAGCATAATCTCTTAGTGATTCAAATCAACTTTTTGAGGTCCAATATAAGTCCCTAAATACTTTTTTCGGTAGGTACCTTCAGACACCCCAAACTCATTGCAAATCTCATCTCTGATATTGACATTGCAATCTTTAGGAAAATATACATCAGACTTATTGATATTGATCTTCTGCCCAGTCAGCTGACAGTAAGTATTAAGTGTCTTCATCACATTTCTGCAGTTGTTGATATTTCCTTTAATCACAATTAAAATGTCAGCAGCAAAGAAAAGATGACTTAGATTTATCTCCTTGTATCTAAAGCCTTTAATGACTCCTTTATCCACCTGATCTTTCAGCATTTTAGAAAAAAGTCCATGCATTAAGATAAAGATGTAGGGGGATAGAGGGTCCCCTTGCCTCACCCCTTTTTGACTGGTAAAACAATCTGATTTGATACCATTAACAGAGCAGCGAAATTTGGCTGAATTTTAACAAACTAGAATCCAATCAATGAAGGTACCAGGAAACCTCATGAATTCCATTATTCTTTTAACTATCTTCCAAGATACTCTATCAAAAGCTTTTTCCAAGTCCAATTTAAGGAGAATATAAGGACATTTTCTCTTGGACTTGTGAATGATACTAATAACTTCACTTATAGTGCTAATGTTGTCATGCATTCTTCTTCCCTTAATAAAAGCACTTTGCTAACATGAGACCAAGTATTTCATACGCCCCATCAATCTATTTACAAGAGCTTTAGAGAGTATTTTATAGACCACATTGCACAATGCAATTGGTCTATAATCAGTGATGACACAAGGCCTCTCTTTTTTCTAAATGAAAATTAGATTAGTTTCCCCCCATGATTCAGGAATTCTCCTTGTTACAGTGAACTCTTCAAAAGCATCTACTAGAGAATCCCCTATGATATCCCAGAATTTAGCAAAGAACTCTACATTGAAACCATCGGGTCCAGGTGATTTCCCTCTACCAAGACCCTTTATGGAATACCAAATCTCTTGTTTAGTAAACTTCCTGCATAATTCCTCCTTTCTCCTATTAGCAATTTACTCCATTTCAATTCTTTGACTAGTCCCCATTCCGACCTATTGAGCTCGACAGAATCACATTCCCACAAGCTTTTATACCACTTAGCAAATCCTTTTGCAATGTCAGATAAATCATTCACCACTTTATCATCAATATTAAGACTAGCAATGCTGCTTCTACTTTTTTTGAACTTAGCAAGACTTTGGAAAAATATGGTATTCTTATCATTTTGTTCCATCCATTTAGCTCTAGCCTTAGACCACCACTTGATATGCAATTGCCTATTTAGTGCCATAGTCTTATTAACAAGACATTTCATCTTGGATAAGTCCTGTTCAGAACAAAGGCCTAGTTCATCAAGTCTGTCAAGCTCTTCAAGTTCTTTTTTCGTGTTCTTCAGTTCAGATTCCAGAGAACCTAGGTTTGCTTTGGCCCAGAGAGAAAGATTCCTTCCTAGGGAGGCAAGATAGTGTCCCACCTTGTCCATACTATTCATCTGAGATGTATTAGAATACCAGCTTGAGTGAATGATGTTTTCAATTTCCTTGTTTTCTAGCCAATAGTGTTCAAAAATGAAATTTTTCCTTTGCTTCTTATCCATTTTGATATTGGAAGCAGTAAACAAGATTGGCTTATGGTCAGAAGCCACTTTACTTAAATGAGTGATAGAATTTTCACTAAACAGACTCACCCACTTCCAGTTAATTAATGGTCTATCAAGTCTTGCCCAAACTCTAGCATTCCCCTTTCTATTGTTACACCAAGTGAAGTTACTACCTTTATAATTGACATCCAATAAACCAGCCGATATGCACATATCCCTGTAAGCACTCACTGATTTACCCCATTTGAAGGAATTTCCACCTTTTTTATCCTCTTGTTTATCAATACAGTTAAAATCCCCAATTATCAACCAAGGATAACCACCAGTATCCATTTTACTGAGAAACTCCCAAAGGATTTGCCTGTTCACTGGGTTATTACTTGCATAGACTCTAGTAAGCAGCCAGGGTTTAGGGTCTGCATAGACTCCTTATTTTTTGGAAAAATAACTACATTCATCACCTGACTGCAATAGAAGACCATTGTAGCATTAAGAATGTTTTCATTCCATACAAAAACAAGACCTCCAGCTCTACCATCACCAGCAACATAAACACCCTTCCAATTGGTGCCAAATTTTTTAATACAATCCAGTGAACACTGGTCATTCAAATGGGTTTCCACTAGGAGAACCAAGTCAGGTCTGTAATTATCTATAAGAACCCTTAGGTGATCCCAAGCAGTCATTTTGAGACCCCCTCTTATGTTCCATGCTAGGACTTTCATGATTAACAATTATGGCTCCTCTTCCCATTACTATGCCCTGGGTCCCCATCAGAAGGAATGCCCAAGGAATCATTTGAAGATCTCTTTTTTTCCCCTTTAAACTGCTTAGTATTAAAAGGAAAATCAGAAGAATGGACAACTTGAGAGGAAGATTTTCCTTTTCTGGAATTAGCTTGCTGTAATTCTTGGTCAGGTAAGTTGCTAAGCTAGTCCAAGTCTTCTTTGCTTTTGATTTCACTTACAATAACTTCAAATACATCAGTCATTTTTCTGTGAAGGTCAGCCATATTTTTCTCTAGGCACATTAATTGAAGAATTTTTAGCAGAAGAAATTCCTCCTAGGCTATTTTGAAACTCAACAGTGCTAACATTGTTACCCTTATTGAAGGGATTAATGAGAGGCATGGTTCCACAACCTGAATTAAGGTTCACAATAGCATTGTCATTACCAGTAGCCTGCATACATTCTGTAGTAACATTACTGAAAGGATTGGTTCTAAGATTTACACCTCCACCTGAGTTTGACAACGCAATATCAGAAGCAACAAAAGTGGGGAACAACTCTTCAATGACACTGCTACTTCCAGGCTTAACATTCAAGTTAGCAGTGGGTTTTGAAGGAGAATCCATTGCCATACTTTTCATAATCTTTTCCTTCTGTGAAACATCCATACTATCAGAAGTTCTAATGCCAATATCATTTTTCCTAAGAGCACCTTTTTTCTTCCTGCTGATTACTTGCCAGGGTCCATGAACACCTTCATCCACAAAAGGGCTCTTGACAGACACATTAGGAACAACTGAATTAGTTTCACAAGTTTTAGCTAGAAGGACTTCATTAGATGATTTTAGATCGACACAAGATTCAATCAGGTGACCAATTCTGCCACAACCATAACAGAACTTAGGAATATTTTCCAGCACAATTGCCTGCCATATCCTTCCATTCATACTGTTAATCCAGATCCCATTCGGAACACTTTTATTCAGTTCCCACAAGACACAAATTCTGGCAAATCTGGCTCTTGAACCTCTACTTGTGACATCATCAACCTTGATAGGGGTGCCGATTGCCGAAGCTAGCTTGAAAAGTATCTCATTGTTCATATACTCGATTGACAATCCAGGAAGTTGGATCCAAACTGGTATGGTGTCAATCTTCTCAATAAGAGGCTGAAAATTAGCCTTCCATGGGATCACCAATAGTACTTGACCATTAAGAAACCAGGGACCATTTGAAAGCACATGGTTCATATCATCGTAGTTTGTGAATTTAAAGCAGAAGAATCCAGATGCCATATCAATAATATGCACTCTATTTTTAATTTTCCAGATTCTAGGCAGAGCAGCTTAAACCAAACGTAAGGAGGGGGTTTTGCCATAGAACTTACCATAGAGACAGTTCACCCAATTAAGCTTCGATCTCTCAATCAGATCGTCTTCAATGAAGATTTCATCTGAAGAACTATCTTGGATTGCCTTCATTCTCTGGACAGCAAAGAGTCCACTTTCTCCATAAGATCTGAGGCTTTCTTCTTTGAATAAGGCAGCCCACGAGCCAGGTTTCTTCTCCAGTTTAGGACTAATCTTCATAGAAGATGGATCACCCACAGCCTCCTTGCCTCTATTAGCTGGAGGTTCCTTCGAAAACTTATCGCCCTGGACCTCAGCCTCTAGGATCGCCACCAACTTGTGGCTGAAGATCGGATCTGGAGGCTTCTTAGGCTTCACAATCCAGATCAGGGAAGGACTATTGTCAGGCGAACACGAGTCGCCAATGGCGCAATTCGTCATCCTTCACTCGATTCCTTTGGCCGTTCACGTTTTACCTCTAACCCTATTAAAATAGATTAAGTCGAACAAAATTAAACTGAAGGCAAAGAAACCTATTTGATTTTTATAAAAAGTTAAAAAGAACCAAACAAAGTCCTAGGAGATGTTGCCTGCCCAGCTATTAAGACTTGAGACCGTGGGAGATGGGTCCGTTGACCTAAGATTTTGAACCTAAATTGTAATTTGTTTTATAATAATAAATAAGTTACTAATTTCTACATGAGTAAGATTTGACAATGATATCAAAGCGAAAACTCTAAAGAAGACATTGCTCGAAGTGAAAATGCATCAAATATTAGATTTTTAGCTTAGATATGTGATTGTAATCCTTTCACGATGATTATAACTAACTAACCCAAATCTCAAAATCCAAATCGAACCCAAAGCAATCAATATACAAGAAAAACCTATGGAGGGGTTTTGGTCGAATTATCGATCGATCAACCATTGACCAGTGATTTGATTGATGTTGTAACAAATACTTTTCTAGTCGTTGTTTTCGTGGTGTCTGAACCATCCCTGACTCTATAAAAACATCAAATGTGTCTTCCTAAAGTCATCTATGATACCTAAGACATATATTAAGTGATTTGGAAACTTCAAAGAGTATCCTTAATTATTGCGAATCCATCTAAAAACCCTAACAGGTTAAGAACTTGTCAAGGAGAACTAAGTTGTTTTTGTATATTTATTGCTTGCATTACTTGTAGTCTAACTTTGTTTATCTTGCTTAGTAGCTTGTTTGCTAAACCTACGGCGTTAGATCTAAGTTTAGTAGTTGTCTTTGTTGATGTTTGGCTTGTGTGTTGGCTATATTTGACAAAAGGATTCCCAATTTTGTTGCCATGTGAATTGATAGTTACAATTTCTTTTGTCTTTGATGAGTTCTGCTTAAGTTACTCAGTTGTAAGTCAGTTACAATTACTATTGTAACGGTGGTTTTCAGGTTGAAGGTTTGCTGCTGCGATGATACCTTTTCTGGTTGTTGTAATTAATGATGATTTCCTTTATTATCTCTCTGATATTTTAAATCATCTTTAATTACTTGTTTATTGTCTATTCACTTATGGAAAGTAGAAGTGATCTTTATTGTTGGGCTGATGGTTATCTTGAAGTCTTTATGACCAAAGTTAATTATGGAAGAAATGAAGTGATCTTCATTAAAGGGTTGACGATTTTTCTTGAAGCTTTTTTTTACAACGGTTTTTCTTAAATCTTTTATGTTTGCTAGTTACAATTATGGAAGAAATGAAGTGGTCTTGTTTAATTGGCTAATGGTTTTTCTTGAAGCTCTTATGGCGGTGGTTTTTCTTGAGGCTTTTATAACCGAATCATTATGATATATTATGGATGACCTTTGAGTTTTGAAGCCGATGTAATTAAGGTCTTGTGCTTAATGGCTGTTATGCGAGTGGTTTTGACTTTCTACTATATATGAGGAAAGAGATTATGTTGTAAGTCTCCTATGTCAACACAGTCAGTTGCAACTGCTCTTGGTGCCGTGGAGATTATGTTGTTGTTTGTCAACTGTTAGTAAGTTATAACTGCTCTTGTTGCTATGAAAATTGTTAGTCAGTTATACCTACTCTTGTTGCTCTAGAAATCGTTAGTCAATCATAACTGCTCTTGTTGCTCTCGAAATTGTTAGTAAGTTATAACTGCAGTTGTTGCTAGCCACAACTGCTCTTGATGCTGTAAAGTTTATGCTGCCGCAATGTTGCTTGAATGTTGTTGAGGTTATTGATATATTCTGATGATATATTGTATATATGTATTTTGGGTGGAGTTATGTGTTGGCCAAAGGTTTTCAACCTTGGTCTTAATCTCGGTTTTGATGATAACAAACATGGAACTAATGATTTCATGGAGAATTACTTTCAAGTTCGAAGTCGGTTAGCGCACGACGCCCCCGATCGAAAAAATTGGAGAAATCGAAGAAATCAGCAAGAACGCTTGTCATCACTCGGGATTCTTCGAGAAGTTAGAGTTTACGTTTAGGGTGTTTAGAATGTATTGTAAATCCTCATGATGATGCAAATAAATCCAAAAATCAAATCCGAACCCCAAAACATAAAAACTCAAAAAATTAGAAACGGTCCTGAAATTCACTAACCCTAGGGAGCTCCTTGGAGGGCTATATGACTTAGACATTTTCTTGTCATCAAAAGTCCCGGTAATTGTTCCTTAGGTAAAAACTAGATAACGAGATATTTTAAAGGATTTTTTTAAATCCATTAGTCTACCTATATTTGAACCGGAAGATTATAAAATTTCTATTTTTCAAAAATTTGTACTAGACCCCAAAAGTTAGATTTTGATTCTTAAGAATTTTGATTATTTAGATATTTTTATTGAATCCAAATAGAGGATAATTCTTATATAATATTTATATTTTAAAGTTATCAACTTTAAGTAGACTTAGCGAAGACGGAACCCAAAAATGAACAAACAAGCAGAAAAATAAACAAACAAAAAATCAGCCCTGCCCAGATTCTATCGACCGATATGTCGATCGACCGATGCCCAAAATGGGCAGAATGCCTTCGGTCGCTCGGCGGTCGCTCGGTCAGTCGACCGACAAGCGACCGAGCATCGGCAACGGGCAAAAATATGCCCGTTGACGAGCCTTTAATGTTGGGGGGTTATAAATACACATCTCAAACTCATTCCAAGCCAAATGTTGATGCCTCTAAGCCTTAAAGAGTGATCCTAAGCATCTCTCTTGATCAAATCCTCAAAACCTAACCTTGATCCTATTGTGATAAGTCCTCTTTTCTTTCTTCTTGTGTTTAAAGTGTTTTTAGTTTATTTTTCATTGTATTAACTTGATTGTGTAATAGACCTTGTGTAAGGTCTAGTGAATTTATGGTAACCATGGTGTTTAAGGTGTAAAGTCACTTGTGTAAAACTAGATTATGAGTTATTCTTAGGAATTGAGGTGGGAAAGTTCACTCGATGTGAAGGTGGATACTTCCGGATGTAGAAGTATTTTCGAAGGGAGTGTAGGGTCTTTCCGGTGTAAAGTCCTTGATTGTAAGTCACTCTTAATTTAGTACATTTGAGTGTGAAATCCTAAGCACGGGTCTTAAGCAGTGGAGTAGGCAGTTGGCCGAACCACTATAAATTCCTTTGTGTTAGCATTGTTCTGCTTGCGTTTGCTTAACTGCTTTATTTATCGTTTCATATTTAATCATCTAATTGTGAATTGCCTAAATTATAAGAAAATGATTAAAATTGATAAACTGGATTTAGGCGACAAAATTTAGTTAACACATTATTCACCCCCCTTCTAGTATGACCATTTCACCAACATTTTGGTCATCATGGAGCTTTATGACCTTAGTCATTCATTTGGTGGAAGTTATGGTCGTCATGATGCTTTATGGCATTGGTCATTCATTTGGTGGAATTAATGGTCATTATGGTGTTTTATGACCTTGGTCATTCAATTGGTGGAAGTTATGGTCAATTGGTCATCATGGTGCTTTATAGCCTTGGTTATTCATTTGGTGAAATTAATGGTTATTTATGATGCTTAATGAAGATATGGTCATCATTAAGATAATGAGGTGAACGTTTCTATGGAATAATGGCTGACCTTTGAGATGATAGGCTATTGAATTGTGATGGAGTTATGATCGATTGAATTATGATGGAGTTATGGTCATAATGGACACTTTATGGCTTGGTCATTCATTTGGTGGAGTTAATTGTCGTCATGGAGTTAAGAGTTTCCTTGAGTTTTTTTTGTGGAGTAATGACTATGTCTTTTGGGTTGCCTTCCATGTTTATAAAAGAAGTAAGAGAATGATTGTTTTTGGTTGATCCTCTCCTATTGATCTACTCCTATGGATCCACTTATATCCACTCCTATGGGCGTACACTGAGTTGCTAGAGTTATATGAGGAGTTTAGACTATTGAGTGCAAAGACGACAACAATCTACCTTTCTTATCTTCAAGCTAAGATGGTTGTGGGCTGTTAACTCACTGCAACACAAGGACTATGTGGAGGACAGAACTCTATGACTGAAATGTCATAGAGAGGCAAGTTGGTATGTACTTATAATAATAAATAAGTTTTCGTTGTTTCCAATTCACTGTAGTATTGATAGTTGGATTTTGGAGTGTGTAATCCTGAAGCCAATATTGTACTTGTTGATAGTGGATTGGGCATCTGTCTGGTTAGTGCCCAGCAGATTAGGTGATAAGCTTTGTCACTAAACTACATAAACAAATCATTGTGTTTGCGTGCTTCCTTGTGTTTTTTTGTTTTGGTTCTCACTTTGCTACTTTCAAGCAGTTGCAATAGCGGTTGTAATTTTCCGTGTAACTGCCTCTTAACAGAAGTTTCCTTAGAGACTGTACTGTTAGTCTTGGTATTCAAATATAAGTCTGCTTGGTCAAATCTAGTATAGGATAGTTTTTTTTAGTCTTGAGGTGGTTGAGATACTCTTGTTCTTGAGGGAGGAAGCCTTGATTTGTAAATCTTTTTGGAGGAAACCTTATACTAGTGAATTGTGTTAGAAAACTTAAGCGGAGTGCTTATATATGGATTAACCAATTAACCAAATCGCAATATTCAATTTCAAATAATAATTTTGCAGTTTAGTTTTGGTTAATGAATTCAAAAAGCCGGTTTAATTTAGTTATTTGGTTTCAATTATAAATTATTTAGTTTCTATTATCGGTTTGCATTGATAATCGAAACAAAATATAGATTTATTATAATATATATATATAATTACAAAAAATTTATATTTATATTTTTAGTAACAAATATATGTTTAGCAATCCGTTAATCATTTAATAGTAGGTTAACCTCTTTTATCCAAATCGTTTCAGCTAGTTCGATTAACCGTCGTATATTCGATAGCAATCCTAAAAATGCTTTCGTTTCAATTTTGGTTTAAAATATCGGTTTTGCAAATGGTTTCAATTTCGATTATTCATAAAAAATACAGTTAATCAAATCGTTGCCACCCCTAGTACGGATGTAGGCAAGGTTGTCAAACCACTCCAACTCTTGTGTTAGCACTGCCCTCTATTTGTGTTGTTGTGCTTATTGCATAATTGTTTACTTTGTGATTAAAATATTGAAATTGTCATTCATATTTACTTAAGGTATACAAATTAACATCTAACTTTAATATTAGCTACATAATATTCATCCCCTTTAGTGTGCCTAAAAACACTAACACTTTCAAGGTTGTGAGAGGAGGGGTGGGGGCGGTGGGACATAGGTTGCAGCTTATGCAAGATATGGTGCAGGCAACTCTCGTAGGAAGAGGCATAGTCGTTAGACACACAAAGGAGCCACATGGAGGAGGCATGGATGGCGGCTGTAGGGAGGAGTTACGGGTGGAGAGCCGTATAGAGGAGGCATACAGGCCACAACAAAAGGCTAGAGGCAAAGGCCAAAGGCAGCAATCCTTGGGAGAAGGCGAGTGTAGTGGTTAGGGCTAGGACAAGTTGGCGGGAGCAAGGAGTTGGTCTTAACCCTTGTTTCTTGAGTGAGTGAAGTGGTCCGTAGAGGTAAGAAAGCTTTTTATTCATTCCACTTAATGAGTTATATATATATATATAAATATATAATCCATGAGAAGCTATTTGAAACTCGACTAGTGCCTATCGGCCGGCCGGATTAGGCCCAGAAGCGTCCACACTCATGAACCAGACTCAAGTCAAGCTAGACGGCTTAGCCCCTAGGGGCTCCACCCGGCCAAACAAGGATACTTCTATCCTCATTAATTATGAGGAATTCGCCATCACGAGCCCGACATCTTCGGGATCAGCCTTGATCCATTCCGAGCAACACCGCTACGAGATTACCAAGCGACATTATCACCAATCATCCCTCATCCCACAATATATATAGACACCACGCTACTCAGGTACAAGAGATTCAAATTTACATTACACCCACCTTGAACACGTTCTAACTTGAGCGTTAGAGTGTCTTTTGTAGCCCTTCGGCCGGAGTTGGACCTAATCAGGAGAGACACTGGACATGACCACATCACTTTCACTTCAGGCAATAATATTTGGCGCCCATCGTGGGGCCGAGTAAATCTTACATACCCCACAATGGTTGGTGCCCAGAGCTAGGCCAACATAGTCGCTCATAGTGCGATGGAGACAACCACTCAAAAAAAGGAGACCAGTTTTTGTCCTTCAGGATGAGGTCTCGTGCACGCATTATCAGAGAGAAGAGAAGGACACCAAGGTCACAAAGGCTACCCCTCCTCTCCATGTCGACTCGGGATCCTTTGCCGAGCGCATCATGGCAGTATATCTTCCACCCAGATTCAAAATGCCGAACACACTCCAGCTATTTTCTATCAAGCATGGTCCAAAGCCTGGACACTTTATGGACCAGATCGCGCTGCTGAAGCCAAAGGACATGATCAAGTTCCGTGAGAAGGCTGCAAACCATATAGAGATAGAAGAACTCCGAGAGGTCAAAAAGGCCGATAAACAGAATGCAAAAGACGCCACCAAGGATAAGAAGGGCAAGAGGCCCACCACAAAGGTCAAAGACATGGATCATCACGACCATGACCACAACAAAAGAGGGAGGTTGCCCTCCAAGCCTATTTCCAAGTACGACGAGTACACTCCTCTCAACACTAGACGAGAGACCATCCTCCTGGAGATCTATCTGTCAGCGGCCCAGAAAGACGGAAAACCCTCATCTAATGTCGACAAGAGCAAAAGGTGCGTGTTCCACCGAACCTATGGACATATCACCGAGGAGTGCATAGTGCTTTGGATCATATTGAGCGCTTGATTAGAAAAGGTCGCCTCAATCGATATGTCCATCATAGACGAAGCTGTAGCCGAGACCGATGAAATTACGACCACCAGCGCCAAAGTCCGAGCAAGACGCCGCTGCCCCATGGCACAACAAGCAATCATAATGACCGTAGAGCTGAGCAGCCAAACATCAAAATCGTGGAGTCATCGATTACATAGCTGTCACAATAGGAGCTCGACTCCCTTCAAAAGGAGGTCGGCTTCTTTTCTTGAAGAGGTAGATTGGCACCAAAAAGTAGATATTATATCTATCTAAAATATAGGTGGGTATTTATAGATGCATCAATCATATTGATCGAGTCTTTTCATCTATTGATTGATTCAGGCCATATTCGGAATATTAAAACACCTTTAATATCTAAATATTATTTATATTATTAATAACAATTACAAGGACAAATTACCTTAATTTGTGATTTCAATTTTAATATATCATTTAATAACTATTATGTTGGGTCATCGAGGACCGGGCAAGCAACAAAAATTTTACATGCAACGGAAATAAAACTGATCCCCTATCCAAACTAATCAATGCTTGTCAGTTAAATCAATACTATGCTAGAAGTTATACCTTTGAAGATCGAACTCCGTCTTGGCATCTTCTGCTCTGCAAGTCCAAGAACGTGATCTTGCTTCCAATCCAAGGTACTGTCAAGCGATGAACACCCTCTATGGTTAGCATGAGGACAAATGCGATGAACTGGGTAGCTCCCGAGTGCTAGCTCGGTTCTATCGGAACTCCTTTTGATCTAGAGCACAGAACTCCTTCTGCTCTCTCTCTCTCTCTCTCATATAGAGATCTCTTGTTGCCCTCAATGTCCCCACCGCCGGCCACCTCACCTCCCGCTTCAAGTAAGTTAAATTTTTATAAAATGAAAACTTAAGTTAAATAGACCCATCTCTCTCTCTCTCTCTCTCTCTCTCTCTCTCTCTCTCTCTCTCTCTCTCTCTCGTGGAGGTCGGTTGCCACAAAGGGAGCTCGACTTCCTTCAAAAGGAGGTCGGCTTCCTTTAACAACGAGGTCGGCAGCCACTAGGAGGTAATACCTATCCCCAACTAAAACATAGGCGAGTAATCACTACTAGAAAAATGGTCATCAGCAACGGCTGATGCCGTTGCTGAGCCGTTGCTGAAGAGAATCAGCAACGGCCGAGCCGTTGCAATAGAGCCGTGATAGAAAGTCGCGTTGCTGATGACTTAGCAACGGATCAGCAACGGCCGCTCGGGCCGTCGCTTAAAACATTATCAGCAACGGCCACTCGGGCCGTCGCTAAAAACATTATCAGCAACGGTTTTGCCACAGACCCAGAGCCGTTGCTGATAAGATTAATAGCAACGGCCGCTGAGTCCGTAGCAACACCGTTAGTAAAACTCCGTCGCTAAGCCGTTGCTGTAGGTCATCAGCAACGGCTTTCGATACACTTTTAGCAACGGCTTTCCCACGGACGCCCGTGGGAAAGCCGTTGCTGATGACGTATACCTGCAACCAGAAAATTTGAAAATTTCAAATTTCCATTGATACATTGATACATTTATCTGATACATAACTCACACACCCATACCCTCATACACACATTCATTCACACATCACAAACACCTCATACACATTCATTCACACATCACAAACACACCAAGATATACATCAAAACAATTATATTTATATTGATAATTATCCACGATAGTATAAAAACAATTCAAATGCAAAATTGAAGTATCAATATCCAAACAAAATAAGTTAAACAAGTTCAATATCCAAACAAAAAATCTCACGATCACGATGGAGGATGGTCTGGATTATATGGCGGGGTCTGGAGGGCTTGAGTGTACACCGGCGTGAACTAACTCGAGGACGATGGATTAGATGATGCCGAAGAGATGACTGCTTCGGGATGACCTGACAAGTTGCGTAGCATAGCTTCTATATTCGCCATCGTCTGACTCTGACGCTCCATCATCTCAGTCTGACGCGCGACCGTCTCCTCTAGTGTCCTTATCCTATTACTATGATCATAACTGGATCTAGAGGTGGACGGCCGCTCACCATCGACCGGAGGGGTCGGTGCCCCAAGTGGCCCTAGTACGGCTCGCGCATGACCACTATCTGCGAAGCCATATACGCGGCCATGGTCCCAGCCACCTGCGGCCTCGACCCACGATGCTGCGTCAAAGTCCTCGGGGGTACCCCCGCGCTGCACCATCGTGTGGCTGTAGGTCTCCTACTCGAGTTTGATTTTTTGTTTAATATTTATCATAAAACTTAAATTATAAATATATAATGAATAATTTAAACAAATATATAATTACCATAATGTATGCAGCTCGGTTGTGGATGTACTCCCCCGTCCCATGTGCTCGACGGTGAGTCCGCTCAAACACCGCCATCGGGGAGGGTCGCTGGACAGTCCCGTCATCCGACACCGTCGTCTACATTTACAAAACAAATACATTAATTAGTACACATAATAACAAATAAAATATATAATTAAAAGATATACTTACCATACGGTTTGCGTGCACTGCAAATGCAACAGAGCCGCCGGTGTGACGCGCTGCTCCTCCCGACATGCGATTTCTAGCCGCATTCCGAGAAACCTCCTGCCATCGATCCGTCGACCATATCCCCACGAGCTGGTCCCATATATCCGGAGTAATCCAACCGGGGTCGTATCCCCGAGTCTCCGCGATGTTAGTGATCCCAGCTCGAGCCATCGCTTGGGACCGAGCCTGCCCCAGCTGCCCGTTGTACCTTGCCCGGGAAATAGCCTCCCAGGCAGCGTAAATGAAGGGCCTCTGGTCCTCGGCCCATGTATAGCGAGCCTGCAAAATAATAATATCAGTACCAATATTAATATATCATCATGCATGTAAAAAATAATAATAATACGTGCCTCAAACTCGCACCATAACATGTCGACGTGCTCGCTAGGCACGTGAGACCACGTAGGCCATGCCCGTGCATGTATCGTCGAATAGTAGAAGAAATGCTCCTCGGCACTTCTTCTTGCTCGAACCTGCACAACAAAAATAAATTTTAATATTATATTATGATATAATGAATTTGTAATGATTCATAATTCATGATATATTACCGCTCCCCAATCACGCTAATCAATCTACGTGACTCTGTGGCTGGTGGAGGCTGCCACCTGTTCGGCCCGCGTGGTCGCCTACGTCTGGATGTACTAGCCTCGGCAGTATCATCCTCATGAGGATCAGCAACAGGAGGATCAGCAGCATGAGTAAGTGCTGGAGTCTCACCGATCGGAGACTCCGAAACTCTCTTGCGTCGATAACCACGACCAGACATATCTGTCGAACAGACATATAATCAGATTATTGTATAAATAGTAGAGATATATTTAATAAAATATATACTTTACAATTATTCTTCATCATCTGAATAATAGTCTTCGAATTCTTCTTCTTCTTCCTCTTCTTCCTCTTCTTCCTCTTCTTCATCTTCTTCATCTCCAGCTTCCTCAATTTCATGATCGTCATCATCAGCATATTCAACTTCTAATTGAATTGACGTTGTGTCTGCATCCTCGAGTATTGGAATAATACGATCCACAGCAGGAAGATCATCTTCTTGATAGAAACCAGGAGGATCATTTTCTCCTACTATCGGATCAATTTTTCCTCTACCTTTTGTCTTACAGACTACACGTCAATCTGCTCTATCTTTATTTCGAGCCGGATACTTCGCATAATATACTTGTTCGGCTTGTGATGCCAATATAAAAGGCTCATTTGCTGCCAATTTCGATTTGTAATTAACCTCAACAAGTTTGTATTTTGGATGAACTTTCATGCCCCTTTCTGTTGTATCGAACCAATGACATCTAAATAGGATCACTGATTTCAAGCCGAAGTAGTGCAACTCTATCACTTCTTCAACCAGTCCATAAAAATCCATATCACATTCAACATAGGTTGTCCCTTTCACGCAGACCCCAGCATTCATCGTCTTCTTTGCAAATGAATATTCAACCGTGTGAAATTTATACCCGTTAACAAAATATCCGCTATAGCACGACACAAGTCGCGACGGTCCACTAACAAACTCAAATATTTTTTCATCTATTTCAGCTCTGTGATCTTTGCTGTAAGTCTGAATCCAAGTAGGGAAATCACGATTCCGTAATCTCTCCAATTCTTGATCGTTGTGAATAGAGTATTTTTGCACCATCTCAATGTCAAATATTTCAATGAATTGTTCAATCTCTGGACAATTGAGTAATACATACAAGTGTGCCAAATGATACTCTTCATCGCTTAAGTGTCGAGATGGACGAGAACCAAAAGCACGACCAGAGTGACAAAATATATTTAAACCTCCATCTGAATGTCGAACACCCCCGTCGTCGTTACGTGGAAGACGATCAAATCTTGTCTGTACTGTCGATTCAAAGTAAAATGAGCAGAATGTTGAAATTTCTTGGATGATATACGATTCAGATATTGATCCTTCAACAGCTGCGGTGTTCTTTACTTTTTTCTTCAGACGATTCATGTATCTTTCAAATAAGTACATCCAACGATATTGAACGGGGCCACCAACTCGTGCCTCGTATGCCAAGTGTATCGGTAGATGCTCCATCGAGTCAAAAAATGCAGGAGGGAAAAATTGCTCCAGCTTGCATATGATTTCAACAATATTATTTTCAAGTGTTGACATATCTTTGACTCGAAGGACATTTGCACAGATGCTTCTAAAAAACATACTTAATTCAGTCAACGGACCCCAAATATTATCAGGTAGAAGATCTCGAAATGCGATCGGAAGTAATATCTGCATGAATACATGACAATCATGGCTCTTCATCCCTGATATTTTGCAATCATCGACGTTCACACATCGAGATAAGTTTGAAGCATATCCATCGGGTAATCTGAGTTCTTTTACCCATTGACAAACATCTTTGATCTGTTGTTTATTTAACACATATAGGGCCTTCGGTTTCAGATATCGTCCGTTGACCTCTTGTAACTCCACTACAACAAATTTGTTATATATCGACGTCATAATTTTGACGTCTATCAAAGACGTCGAAATGTAAAATTATTTAAAAATAATAATACAATAAATTTCGACGCCTTTCGCAGACGTCGAAATTTTTTCGACGTCTTTCGCAGACGTCAAAATTTTTTCGACGTCTGACAAATATTTCGACGCCTGACAGGGGTCGAAATGTTTCGACGTCTGAGAAGACGTCAAAAAGTTTAACATTTTGACGTCAGTTCAGCCGTAAAAAAAAAATTTTTAACATATCGACGCCTCTGAGAGGCGTCGGTATATTTTTTTTAAATTTTTTATATGAAAAAAAAAGCGTGCGGCGGAAATCGAGCGGGATTCACGCCCGCTCGATGTCCGCCACGCTGCGTAAATCGAGCGGCAGCGGATTCGCTGCCGCTCGATTTCCGACGCGTGGCGGAAATCGCGCGGCAGCGGATTGGCTGCCGCTCGATTTCCGACGCGTGGCGGGTAATGGGCGGACGAGCGCGCAATCGCACGCGCTCGCCGAGGCAGGAGGCGGGAGATTTCCCGCCTCCTGTAGATTTTTTTAATAAATTTTTAATTTTTAATTTTTTTTAACATAGTTTTTTTTATATATTCTACACCTTTTCTCCTTCTTCTCCGACGACGAGAGCTCTTGATCGCCAATCCCGCCTCCGACGATGGATTTCCTCGCTTGATCGCCAACTTGGTTCCGTCGTCTTGCATTCCGAGGTATACCTTCCCGAATCCGCCGACCCCAATCACGGCCTTCTCGTCGAAGTTCTTCGTCGCCTCCCTTATCTCGACTAACGTGAAGATCTGCCGACGCCAATGGTGCCGGAGGCGAAGACGCCTCCGACAATGCTCCTGATCTTGTGCGATCCGAACTGATTTCTCGATCCCCCTTTGCTGTAGCTGCTGCTCGTGAAGCTGGACTGGTTCACGTGTAGAGGGAGGAGCCAAGACGAGAACCTATTCATTCCTCTTCTCCCACTCCGGCCGCCGCCTCCATCGGCAGAACCTATCTCACGTGTGTAGAGGGAGGAGCCAAGCTGGACTGGTGCACCCTTCTCGTAGAGGGTGTTTCCGTAAATTTACAAAGATTTTAATTGAAGGTTTTATTAAAAAATATAATTAATATGCTTAATTAATTAAGCGGCGTAGAGGCTCGAATTAATATATAATTAACCCTCGAATTAACATATAATTAACCTCAATATGTTTAGCATATTGACGCCGACGTATTGACGTCAAAGGCGTCAATATGCTAAGCATATTGACGCCGACATATTGACGTCAAAGGCGTCAATACGTTGGCGTCGAAATTTTAAATATTGACGTCTCGTTTCGATCGTACACGTCGTCGAAATGTAAATACTGACGCCTCTTTTTCGACAGTTGGAGGCGTCGAATTTTAAATATTGACGTCTGTATAGACGTCAATATTTAAAATTAAGCGGTGATTATTCGACACGCATTTTCGACGGATTTACAGCCGTCAGTATGCAAATTTTTACTTCCTCCGACGTCGAAATTTATATATAATGTGCCGTCGAAATTTAAATCATTTGTTGTAGTGCTCCAACTCTGGTCTTTTACAAAGTATTTTCAGATCATGTCGGGCTTTGACATTATCTTTAGTTTTTCCAGAAATATCCATCACAGTATTGAAAATATTATCAAACACATTTTTTTCAATGTGCATGACATCTAAATTATGTCGAATCAATAATGAACTCCAATAGGGCAATTCCCAAAAGATACTTTTTTTCACCTAGTTGTGTGTTTGGCCAAAACCTGACACTCTTTCATTGCGACCAAATACTATATCTGGAAGTGCTGAAACACGTGCTAACATTTGTTCACCAGACAACATCGGTGGTGGCCCATCTCTTTCGACTCTGCCCTTAGTAAATTTATTACGATTCCTTCGATACTGGTGATGAACCGGTAGGAATCGACGATGACAATCAAAGAATGAGATTTTTCGTCCGTTCTGAAGACTGATTGATTTAGAGTGTTCCATACAATACGGGCAAGAGAGTCGGCCGTGAGTGCTCCAACCCGACAACATGCCGTACGCGGGGAAATCATTGATTGTCCACAAGACCGCGGCCTTTAAATTGAAGTTTTGCTTCCGATGACAATCATAAGTGACAGCTCCCTCAGTCCACAATGTTTTCAATTCATCTATCAAGGGTCTGAGAAATATGTCAATTTCTTTTCGCGGACCCTTAGGACCCGGAATAATCATCGAAAGATAAATAAATTCATCTTTCATGCACATTGACGGTGGCAAATTATAAACTGTCAGCAGCACTGGCCAAACTGAATAAGGAGTTGCAGAATGTCCCAACAGATTAAAACCATCTGTGCACAATCCCAATCTGATATTTCTAGTATCCATAGCAAATGAAGGATAACATGTATCCAAATGTTTTCATGCTTCACTGTCAGATGGATGAGTCATTACTGTATCATCACGACTTCTTGCATGCCAACTCATGTAGGGGGCTGTCTTTTCCGACATGAATAATCTTTGAAGCCTCGGTGTTAGTGGAAAATACCGAAGCACCTTAAACGGGATATTTTTCTGTCGGACCGATTTCTTCTCCTTGTAACGAGGGTGTTGACATACAGGGCATTTATCCAACTGCACATTTTCTTTATAATATAAAATGCAGTTATTTTGGCACGCGTGTATTTTTTCGTACCCAAGCCCTAATTTTCTCATTAGCTTTTTAGTCTTATAAAAAGTAGGCTCAAACTTGTTATCAGTAGGCAGCATTCCATTAATCAATCCAGCAATCTGATCATACGCAACTCCGCTGATATTACAATCGGCCTTGATGTTTAAGAGCTGTGTCATTGCTGAAAACCTAGTGTATTTAGGACAATTCTCATACAAAGGTTCATCGGCAGCTTTCAACATCTCGTAAAATTCTGCAGCTTCTTTATTCGGTAATTCAATCTCTACCGCAGCCCCTACTTTTGTGATATCAACCACTGTAGTATCTGATGGGACTGATGTCTGAAGAACTGGTCGATCAACATTATCATTCAGGCGGAATTGACCCCCAAGACTATCAAGTATCATAGTTTTATAGGGATTACATTGACCGGATGAAGAAGCACCAGCAGAGGAAGATTCACCATATGTCTGAACGACAGGATTGCTCGACGTCCCGACTTCGCGTGAGTCCCCGTGACAAGTCCATAGAAAATATCTTGGTGCAAATCCTTTGCTATATAGATGCAGAGTGACAGTCTCCCGATCCAAAAATCGTCCATTTGAACAAATGCGGCACAGACATCGGATTTGATCACCCATGCTAACGAAATTCCGATTCGAATAGGCGAAATTTAGGAAGTACGTTACGCCTAATCGAAACTCATTCGTTAAAGCTCCACGATCAAGACGTCGGTACATCCAACTTCGATCAACCGACATGATTCTGTCAATCAATGACAATTTCTTTGGTTAATGTCTTTAGGTGAGATTGTCCTATTCCATTCGGGATTTATGTTATTCGTACTGCACTTACGTTTTTATTTTAACTGTTAACTAATTATTCTAAATTTCGACAGCATCTCCCTACAGTTCTCCGAATACGCATATCATCTGGGCGCGTATCGGAGAACAAGAGAGATGTTGCCGAATTTTAGAATAATTAGTTAACAGTTAAAATAAAAACGTAAGTGCAGTACAAATAACTATATTCCCAAATTGCCCAATCAGGGACAATTCAAGAATTGTACGTCGTATAAAAGATCATCTACTTCTTTTACACGAACATACAATTCCCGAACGGATCTAAGGTTTTGCTAAATCATATCCGATTCGTCGATGCGTACGTGAAACATATCAACTCGTCGGATGGATGATTATTTTCTAAATGTTTCGAGACAGTTCGAGTCCATATTGGACGATTTCGGCGCGCGTCCGAAGTAGACGATTCCGGCACGAGTCCGAAGTAGACGATTCCGGCGCGAGTCCGAAGTGAACGATTCCGGCGCGAGTCCGAATTGGACGATTCCGGCACGCGTCCGAAGTGGACGATTCCGGCGCGCGTCCGAAATTAATCTAAACACTAATAATTAATCTAACAAATTAAACAATTAATCTAAACAATCAATTAACAATTATAAAATAATTAATTAACAATTTCAAAACAATAATATATATATATATATATATATATATAAATTCCGGCGCCGGAGTCCACCCTCCGGCGCCGGCGTACAGTGGCCGGACACACTGTCCGGCCACTGTAGAAGGTCCGGCGGCGGCCATAGGCCGACCGCCGCCGGCCGAAACCCTAGAAATAGGGTTTCGGTCGGATTTTAACCTATACTCCGGCCGAAACATAGTGAGAGCCGGCCGGCCGATCAACATACCGGCAGCAGCGGCAGCGGCAGCGGCGAGAGGCGTTGGCGTCGGCAGCAGCGGCGAGAGGTGTCGGCAGGAGCGGCGGCGGCAGCAGCGGGAGGAAGAAGGGTTGGGCGCGAGAGCGTGCCCTATATAAACTTATCAGCAATGGCTCACTCGCCCGTTAGAAAGCCGTTGCTGATAAGTTATCATCAGCAACGGCTCACTTATCCGTTAGCAAGCCGTTGCTGAAGATTAAAAAATCAGCAACGGCTCGCCTTTCCGTCAGAAAGCCGTTGCTGATAATTAAAATAATTCGCAACGGCTCGGGTATCCGTTAGAACGCCGTTGCAGATACAAATTTCTGCAATGGCTCGGGCGGCCGTAAGAATGCCGTTGCAAATAGCAACGGCTTGAGCGGCCGTTGCTGATAGCCGTTGCTGAAGATCAAGTTTCTAGTAGTGAATTATAGACACGCCAATCATATTGATCGAGTCATCATAATCGTTGATCAATTCAAAGTCATATCCGGAATCTTAAAACAATTTTAATGCTCGATTAAGATATATATCCTGAATAACAATTATCAAAGATAAATTTCCTAAATTTGTGATGTCTATTATAATGTATTATTTAATAATGATTATTAAAGATACATTACATAAATTGTAATCAATGTAATTTTAATTTTAAATCACAATGAAAATTTAGAATAACTAATTATAATTTGAAAACTCCTTTTCAAATTCGAAATTAATCTCCAAACTTACCAAGAGAGAATTGCGGGTTAATGGTCATGCAGGTCGAATCCGATGAGTCATAACCCTGAACCTAATTCTATTCGCCCTATGTGTGCGACCCTGTAGGTTTACTTAATGTTGGCAGTGGGTTCAAATAACATTTGCAACCCACAAGTCATAAGCGGCCTATACCAAGACAATATGACTACCCAAGTCAAGTGAGGTCGGTGATCGGAGAAATCTAACTGACAGTATGATACTTTTGTGGGTGAAATGCCGACACTAAAGGGAGAGTGAATAGTATGTTTATTAATTCGATTAGTCTAAATTTTAATTTTAATCATTTTCTTAAATTAGTTAGGCAATTTACAATTTGAATGCGAAAGCAAGATAAATGATAAAGCACTTAAGCACAAAATTAAAAATCAATGCAAACACTGAGATTTTATAGTGGAACTATGACCTCATCTTGAATCTCCTTGGTGGATTTCATCTTAACTGCATTCTTCAAATTCATATCCCAAAAGAGAAAATTAAAGATAAGTGGATTTGGAGCCATAATGAAAAAGGGGTGATTAGCTGTAAAGCAGCTTACAATTCTATTAAAGAAAATAGTTTCTGAAACAGCTCCCCCTGATGCTTGGTGGAAAAAAATTTGGGATTTGAAGGTTATACCTAAGGTAAAAATCTTCCTTTGGAAGGTTCTTTGGGGCAGATTGCCTACTTCTGCCTATCTTGCTAGAATTAGTAAAGTGCCTCTTGCTTCATGTTATGTGTGTGGAGATGACACTGATAGCTTGAATCATATTCTGTTTGACTGTCCATTTGCCAAAGGGTATTGGGAGAAAATTGAAATGGAGTTCAAAATTAGATTCAAACATAAAGAGAATTGGTTTGAAGGTAAATGGACCGAGGAAGTTTTGCTTGATAAACCAGATTTTAGTAAATGGTTAATTGAGCTTATTGCGGCATCAATATGGAACTTGTGGAAGAATAGAAATAATTGCTACTTTAACAACCGCAAAGTTGGGTACAATACATTATTTTATAGAAGCATAGCTAACATTCAATGGTCTGTAGAGCCATTCACTGATTCTTCTTATACCAATTGTAACAGTTTAAAACCTAATGTCATGCTGGGTAAACAAAGTGTGAATTGTGACTATAAAATTCTCTGTGATGCTGCTTAGAAAAGCACTGATACAAATGCTGGGTTGGGTGTTAATATCACTGACAAGAAGGGTTCTACCATTAGCAATATTTGTTCTTCTAAACCAGCTTGTTAATTTCCCTCTTGCTGTAGAAGTTTGGGCCATTTGGTTTGGCCTGACTAAAGCCAAGGAGCTGAAACTAGATAGAGTGGAAATCCATACGAATTGTCTTCAAGCAGTAAACATTCTAAATAGAAAGGACAAACCCCCTTGATTCATGTAAAGTGTTATGAGGGATGTTTGGCTGCTTACGAGGAGCTTGGATTCTTGTATTCTGAATCATATTGGAAGGAATTCCAATCTCATTGCTCATGATCTTGCGAATGATGGATACCAGGAAGGCATAAGAAGGTCTCAATCTCAGGAAACCAGAGGGGATATCCTTCGGAATTGCAATGTTCAATTAGTTAGTAATTTTGCAAATAGTAATGCTTGTTCATCTACTACTATTTCTGTTAACTATGTACTTGAAAGGATTATGGGAGATATTAATAAAGTTTCTATCACTCGTGGAGGAATATATATATTATTGCTTACCTGAAGGCAAGGACTGTACGGCCAGTGCTCCTCTTCATCCTTTTCCCTCCTAGGTAAGCGGTGAGTGACCTCCCGGTGTGATTCTTTTCTTAAAAAAAAAATTGTTTTAATAAAATTCTGAAACTACTATGGAAAAATGTCCACTAAATAAGCATTTCAATCAAACCTTTTTTTTCTTCTTTAGTTTTTTCTTTTTTCTTTTTTTTCCCCTCTTTTTGGGAACGAAACATGCATAAACATGAAAGACATCAGGGCGAACAAATCATTTTTAAACAATAGATAAACCTGCAAAGATCAACAAAATTCTCTTAATTTTTATTGTAATTCCCAAATTCAATTTTCAAGAACTAGTAAAAAAAACAAGTATATTTCCAAAAATCACTGCTGTCTCATTTTTGAAAACTATAAATTACTTGAAAAACATTTTTAGCAATTCATCAATCCTTGAAAAATCCAGGTGGAGTGAGAGAGGGCAAATTCTTTTGCTAACTATCACTATTACATAAATCCTATATTAACTTTCACAATATTAGAAATTAATATTAACAACAATTCCCTTTTCTATAATTTTCCAAGCTCAAAGGAAAGAGTCTTTAATTCTTCCTACTTGATCTCCTCCCTCTCTCCTTCTTCCGGAAGCTTTGCCGGCAGCCTCACCATGGCTTCCTCCCTCACCTCCCTTCTTCCTCCCCTACACGACAGTCCAAGCTTCTCCCATAAATCCCTCTTCCTCCCTTGCTTCCTGCTCTTGGTGCACTCCATGTACGCCGCAAGAAACGGGTCTCCTCCCTCCTTCATCGACACCTTCTTCCCCGGCGCCTTCTGCGGCAGCGACGGCGGCGGCTGGAAAGCGCAGGGTGGAAGGGGAACGTATATGCCGTGCAGCGTTGACTGCTTCGGGTTCTCGACCTTGCACGGCGGTGGCGGCAGCTTCTTCGTGAGCTTGGGAGTCACCAGTTGTTCTTCTTCATGGGGTGCAACTGGGTTGTCCTCCCCCAGGTGCGGGGCGACCTTGGAGATCCCAGGTTGGTTCTCCCATGAGAAGGGGATGTTGGCCAAGGAATGAGTCTTGTGGAGGCTCATGGCTATGTTGAGATTGAGGAAGATGAAGAGAAGGTGAGAGTTGTGTGCAGTATTTGTAGGGGAAGATGATCTCTATACTTGCTCCACCAGAGTCTGTTACTTTTGCTTGAGACTTAAGTTCCCCATGGAAAGCTTGAAGGGGAGAGAGAGAGAGAAGAAGGGAGGAAATTGTTATGAGATGACGAAGAGAGGAGGACAAAGTTAAGCTATATAGTGTTAATTTAGACCGCGTTCGAATGGTGGATTGCTAATTTGCTATGTTTACTACAACTGTAACATGAGATAAGCCAAGGGACGACCAGAGATGGAGTTGGTGAGTGGACTGGAATGGAGGGTTGACTTAGTCAACAATAGACACAGAGAAAACAAAAAGGCATGTATACGCGATCACTTTCACTGAGAAGTTTCCTTGCTAAAAAATCTACAAGAATCAAATGTTTTCATCAATTCGATAAGAATTTATGGAAGTATCATTTGGCTGAGTGGGCAAATGGATGGAGGTGGCTACAAATGACTGTAATGGTCCTATCTAATTTCAGCTATTTACAAATCAATCATATGCTCTAAATTAGATTTGAACTTGGTAGAATGATCAGATTGACGTAAATATAAGAGAAAATTGTAGTGTCCCTTTTGGAATAAAGATTTTAAAAGCTAGATGTGCTTTTTTATTTGATATTTTTGAGATAAACACTTTAAAAAGCGATCATCTTTATAAATTTAATAAAATCTAATCAATAGAATAATTTTTTAGACAAAAATTACTCTCATTGATACCTGACTCATATGACGAAAAGATATGTCTAACCCGTTCAGGTATCGACAATCGATGACAACACGTCCATATGTCAATAAACAATGGACAAAGACAACGTACCACTCCCTAGATGTCAACAACCCAGGACAACCTGGGAACACTCCATCCATATGTCAACAATAAGGGACAAAGACAACACACCCCGCCCTAGATGTCAATAATTAACCTAGGACAACCCGATGACACCTCGTCCATATGCTAACAACAAAGGATAAAGACAAAACACATCGCTCTGGATGTCGACAACCCAGGACAACCCACATAACCCGTCCAGCGTGTCGGTAACTCGGGACAACCTGTCGATGAAGTCAACAATCCGTGACAAAGACAAAACACCCTGCACTCATATCATTGTTTGCTTGTGTGATTTTTGTTTGTGCTACAAGTCACTTAGAAGAAAGAGAAGAATCTAGTTTATGCTAAAGATGATTGCAGGATGTCAAAGATACACTACTACAATAGTCGCTGTCACTGACGACTCGTACCGTTGCTGAACCGTCAGTGAAGACTATCACGGACGGCGCGAGCCATGGTAAAAAGTCGTCGCTTATATGTGCGTCTCAGATATTTTGTGACGACTGAGGTCAGTCGTCCCAAGTAATCATCAGCGACAACCGCATGCGATGTCGCTGATTTAAACACATCAGTAACGGCTAGGGGCGGCTGTCACTAAAATTAAACTATTAGCCGCGGCTCTGAGCCGTCAGTCATATTATTAGCATTCGTGATATTTGGTGCTGCCCAGGCCATCAGCCATTTACGATACGCTTTCAGCCACGGCCTAGCGACGGGCAGTTGTGGGTAAGTCGTGGCTGAAGTTATATCCTGTAACTGAAAAAATTAAAATTTTGGAAATTCCTGTATACAACAATATTTATACAAAATAATCTATATACAACCACAAAATATCCTACACATACATTTACAACTAACCATACAAGTTTTACTTAAACATCATCAATCTAATTCAGCCTCAAATGGAGGCAAACAAGTATCAAATATCAAAACTAAAAATGTATATACAACTATCAAGTATATAAACAACTATAAGCCTCAAACGGAGGCAAACAAGTATCAAAATATCAAATATAAAGTATATAAACATCTATCAAGTATCTAAGCCTCAAACGGAGGCTAACAAGTATCAAAATATAATCAAAATACAATAAACCAAAATGTCATGGCTGTGGGGGAGGCGATGGAGTTGACAGCGATTGGGTCGGGAGCGTCGACTGGGTCGAGGAGGATGACGGTTGGGACATCATCAGTATATGAATGCCCGAGTAAGATGCAATCTGAGTGAGGAGGGTATGCATGTTCTGCATCGTCTGTCTCAACTCGTCATTCGTTCGTCTTTGCTCCTCCATTGCTAGTCTTTGTTGTGTAAGCTCGAACTCCAAGGCCGCTATCCGACTTTGGTCCTGCATCCGGGATATCGAGGGCCGCTCACCCGCAATGGGAGGGATCGGTGCCCCAAGTGGCCCTAACACGGCTCGTGCATGACCACTGTCTGAAAAGCCATAAGCACGACTGTGCTTCCAGCCACCTGTAGCCTCGACCCATGCTCCCGTGTCAAAGTCCTGCGACTTTCCTCCGCGCTCGATCACGGTCCTCGTGTAGATCTCCTACACGTGTTTATATTTTTAATACTATATATATAAAAACTATAAATAAAAATTGTGTAAATCAAATAGACATAAATACTTACCATGATGGTCGCGGCCATGCTATCAACGTAGTCCCCCGCCCCATGTCGCCGATGGTGAGTGCGCTCAAACACCTCCATCAGCAAGGGGCGTTGGATAGTTTCATCCTCCGCCACCTACGTCTAATATTAGAAAATAAATACATTAGTATTATTGTACATAATATATAATTTAATTAAAAGTAATTAAGAAAATTATACATACCATACGACACTCATGCACCACAAATGATATAAAGCCACTATTGTGGCGTGCCCCCATGTCGTCCCCCCTCCTGAACATGCGGTTTCTTGACGCAACCCGGGAGACCTCCTACCACTCAAGCGTGTCCCACGCTCGATGAACTAGTCCCACACAGGTCTAGGAATCCACTCGGGGTCGTGTCCCCAATAGTGTGTGGCCTCCAACTATCTCATCACGGTTTTATAGGCCTGTTGAAGCAGCTTGTTGTAGCGAGTGCGGGCAACATGCTCCCATACACTCTCTACAAAAGGGGTCTAGTCCACCGGCCATGTATAATAAGACTACAAAAAAATAAATTTATTATTACTGATCGATATTTATAATTAACATTAATTTAATAAAACGTACCGAGAACTCCCGCCACAACAAATCCATATGCTCACGGGGTACGTGAGACCATGTAGGTCACGCCCCATGCATAAATCGTCGGATCGTCCTCGCTAGCGTGCATGGGATGTCCTCCTGCTCAAACCTGTACCAAATATAGTACAATGCTATATTATGATATATTGAATTATAAATAAATTATAAGGTATAATTAATGCATCTACTTATCTTCTTTTGTGCACACTAACTGATCTGTGTGACTCTCCCTCAGGTGGTAGAGGGAGAATTCTGTTAGGCCCTCGTGGCTTACGTCTCAATGTCGATGGGCCTGGATCGACTGAAGAGATGGTGGCTGGATCAGGTAGGGCGATGGTGGTCGGATTAGGTGGGGAATGGTGGACGGATCATGTGGGGGAACAATGGACGGATCATGTGGGGGGATGGTGGCCAGAGGTGGGGGGATGGTGACCGGAGGTGGGGGGATGGTGGCCGAAGGGGAAGGGTCGGTGGATACAAGTGTGGCAGGTGGTAATCGTCAGGGGGTACTTCTGCGAGGAATGCCTCCTCGGGAATGCACTTCTCGAACCATAGCTATAAAATATGAATATAATTAGATTATATATAATAGGTTAATAGATATATTTAATAACTCAATATATATACTTCACATTTATAATTATTCGTCATCGTCATTATCATCATCCGTGTAATATATACTCTTCTTCTTGTTCTTTTGTATCGGAATCTTCAAATTCTTCTTCTTGATCTCTCTCATTATCATTCTGTCCTTCTTCCTCAACTTCATTATCATCGTCAACAACATATTCTACTTTCAATTGAACTAACTCTGTGTCACCATCCTCGAATATTGGACTAACTCGCTCCACTTTGGAAGGATCCACTTCTTGATATAAGTCATCAGTTTGCTCATTCTCTCCAGCTACTAGGTCAAATTTTCCTCTAGCTTTAGTCTTACAGACTACACGCTAATCTGCTCTATCTTTCTTTCGAGATGAATAATGTATATAATATACTTGTTCAGCTTGAGATGCCAATATAAATGGCTCATTTGAAGCCAATTTTGATTTGTAACTGACCTCGACAAGTTTATACTTTTGATGAACTCCCATGCCCTTATCGCTTATATCGAACCAATGACATCTAAAAAGGGCAACTGATTTCCATCCGAAAAATTTCTATTCTATGACTTCTTCCAACAGTCCGAAAAAGTCAATATCACATTCAGCATACATTGTCCCTTTAATTTGACGCAGACCCCGACATTCATAGTCTTCTTTGCAGATAAATATTCAAGTGTGTGAAATTTATATCCATTAACAAAATAACTGTTATAATACTGTACAAGTCGTGTCGGTCCGCTAGCAAACTCAAATATTCGATTATCTATTTCGCATCTGTGTTCTGTACTATAAGCTCGAAACCATTAAAGGAACTCACTATTGCGTAATCTCTCTAATTCCTCGTCGCTGTAAATTGAGTATTTTATCACCATCTCGACGTCAAATATTTCAATGAACGTTTCAATCTTTGGACAGTTTAGTAAAACGTACAAGTGGGTCAAATGGTACTATTCATTGTTTAAAAACCGAGACGAACAAGAACTAAAAGCACGACTAGGGTAACAAAAGATATTTAAACAACCATCTGATGGTCGAGATCCCCCGTCTGATGGCCGAGCTCCCCTGTTGTCATTCCGTGGAAGATGATTAAGTCTTGTCTTGATGGTTGATTCAAAATAAAATGAGCAGAATGTTGAAAGTTCTTGAATTATATATGCTTCTAATATGGAACCTTCAACTGCCGCGGTGTTCTTTACTTTTTTCTTCAGACGATTCATGTATCTTTCAAATAAGTATATCCATCGATATTGAACGGGGCCACCAACTCGTGCCTCATATGCCAAGTGTATTGGTAGATGCTCCATCGAGTAAAAAAATGTATGAGGGAAAAACTGCTCCAGCTTGCATATGATTTCAACAATATTATTTTCAACTACTAACATATCTTCGACTCAAAGGACATTTGCACAAATGTTTTTAAAAAACATACATAATACTATCAACGGACCCCAAATCTTATCATGTAGATGATATCGAAATGCGACCGGAAATAATCTTTGCATGAATACATGACAGTCGTGGCACTTCATCCCTGATATTTTGCATTCATCAACTTTCAAACATCGAGATAAGTTTGAGGCATATCTATCGGGTAATCTAAGTTCTTTGATCCATTGATACACACATCTTTCATCTGTTATTTATTTAACACATACGGCGACTTTGGCTTATGAAGTCGTCCATTGACCTCTTGCAACTCTAACTCCAACCTCTTACAAGGTATTTTCATTTCATGTCGGGCCTTCACATTATCTTTAGTTTTATCAGAAATATCCATCACAGTATTAAAAATATTATCAAACATATTTTTTTCAATGTGCATGATGTCCAAGTTATGTCGAATCAGTAATGAACTCCAATACAAAAATTCTCAAAAGATACTTTTTTTCACCCAATTATGTGTTTCACCAAAGCCTGAAATTCTTACATTCCGATCAAAAGTAATCTCGGAAAGCAATTCAACACGTGATAACATCTGTTCACCAGACAACATTAGTGGTGGCTCATCTCTCTCGATTCTACCCTTGGTAAATTTATCACGACTCCTTCGATATTGATGGTTAGACGGTAGGAACCGACGATGACAATCAAAGAAGAAAATTTTACGATCGTTCTTGTCACACCCCAAATTCGGTATAACCGGTCAGGGTACGCCACGTACCTCGAAGCCTAACCTAACTCAAACCAGAAGGTAGAAATAACCTGAACCGACCATAATATTTCAAAGAGAATAAATAAACTCAATTCCAACCAAACAATAGACTCAAATAACATAAAGTGTTCAAGTTATCAAAGAAAGTTTATAAATAACCAAGACGCCTAAAAGAAATAAAATACAGAAACATCGACCCGAGTCTACATGACTCATTAACTCAAAGAAATGGGAAAAGACTCAAGTATCCCCCTTGACCACGACATGTCACGAGACCCGCTGCCCTGCCTCCACCAGCCGCACTACTGCTCTCCGGTACCTCTATGATGTGGCTCAAGTGCTGTAAAATAATAGAAATGAGGGGTAAGTCCAACTAGGACTTAGTGAGTAGATCAATCCTCGATTCCTCCACATCATCATCATGCAATAAGGAAGCATAATAAGAAGCGGTAAATAGCATCGTAACATAATAAGCATAACTACTACTCTATGCATGGAAACCACATCCATCACATATAAAACATCATAATGCAATGTCACATCCACATGAATGATCTCCGGACCCGTCGGCCCCTCAAGCCATGTAGGGTAGGTAGATGGTGTGGCCTCCGAACTACCACCCAGCTCAATGTCATCTCTTTGGGGCATGCACTCCCCTCACCGGCACTTGCTCTTTCGTACCGTCTCTTTGGGGCATATGTTCCCCTCATCGATCGGATCTTCGGACTATCTCTTTGGGGTATAATCTCCCCCACCAGTCGAACTTTCGAAATAAAGTCAATGTTGTCTCTTTGGGTCATTCCCTCCCTTCACCAATGAAGCTACTAGGAAATGCACAAGCACATCACACACGCAGTTATAAGAATAAGTATAAGATGCGCTATCAGTATATAACAGGCTAGGTTAAGGACATATCTCAACCTCCACCTCCTCAAGTCATAAATCACAACCACGCATGTATATAAGAATATAACATGGAATGTATAGCTCATAAATAAAAGGTACAACACATCCCATAGTGTAGGAAAAAGAGAACGAAAAGCATATATAATAAGACCTAAAACAGGGAATCACCACCCAACAATCCTACACAATTTTAACTCGCCCTTGATGACCCTAGCCGAGTACCCTAGGGTCGGCCTACCTCCCTCACCCGAGTGCCCTAAGGGCAAGGAAGGTTCGCCCCCCTTAGGTTGCCTTAGGGTCGATTCTTCCGAATGATAAATTAGGGTCCTAATGTCTCTAGGTGTCCCTAGGGTCCTTAACTCCTAGGTATAGGTTCCTAAAATATTTATATAATTAGGAAAAAATTCAACATACCCTAAAGTGAAATTCCAAGGTATGAAAATATGTTAAAAAAACCTAAAAATCCTTCCTTTAGGTGGTCGGCCACCCTAGGGTTCTTTGTGAACCCTGAAAGGGGATGACATACCCTAAATCTCTCCCAAAATACTTTCTTCCCTCAAGATTTCAAGCAAGCACCAAGAACCCTCAACAATCATCAAGAAACCCCAAAGAAATAATCAAGAATTAAAGGAAAAGTGGGGCGGTGGCACAGCAAGGGTAGGGGCAGCCATATCGCCCAAAAATCGATCCGACGAAATCACAACGACGATAAGAAAACCCTCGATACGAATTCTCAAACCAATACAGTGAAATCGAATTTAAAAAAAATCAACTAAACCCCATGACATAGGGGTGGCAGCATGACTGATGAAAAAGAGGGGAAAAGAAAGCTAATCCACTCACCCCTTTGGAGAAAACGAGAAGGAAGAAGACGATAGGGATCCTCCTTCAATCGGCATCGACGAACTCGCGGAATTCCGGCTCCGATGGCTCCTCCTCCTCCTTGTCGTCGCCTCCTCTCTCTCTCTCTCTCTCTTGGGTGGCATGCAGCTAAACAGTAGTCGTACGCCCCCAATGGGCAATTTATGGGCCCTGGTTGGTTCAAATTACCAAAACACCCTCACTTATTTGACTCAACTTTTAAATTCCATAATTAATTCATTCTAACTCTGATTCGAGTTCCGCTTGAACCTATAGACATGTCTCGAGGTCCGCTATCATATTAGCATGATAAATCACAAAAACAAAATAAATAAATTTTTCCTAAATTTTTTCTATATTTAAAGATTATACGAATTCAATTCCGTAGCTCTACGCCAACCCGCGCAAACTCGAGCCCACGATCCCCCTGCTTAAGAATAAAATATTATTTTTTAGGATTTTGGGCATTACAATTTTCAAGACTGAAGGCTTTTGAATGTTCCATGTAATACAGACAAGAGAGTCGCCCATGCGTGCTCCAACCAGACAACATGTCGTAGGCTGGGAAATCATTGATTGTCCACAATATAATAGCTCCAAAAGTGAAGTTTTTCTTCCGGTGACAATCATAAGTGACAGCTCCCTCGGCCCTCAATGTTTTCAGTTCATCAATTAAGGGTCAGAGAAACACATAATTTCTTTTTGAGGACCCTTAGGACCCGGAATAATCATCGAAAGAAAAATAAATTCATCTTTCATACACATTGACGATGATAAATTATAAACTATTAGCAGCACTAGCCAAATTGAATACGGAGTTGCCAAATTATCAAACAGATTAAAACCATCTGTGCACTATCCCAATCTGATATTTTTAGTATCCCTAGCAAATGTAGGATAACATCTATCCAAATGTTTCCATGCTTCACAGTTGGATGGATAAGTCATTATTGTATCATCACGACTTCTTGCATGCCAACTCATATAGGGGTCTGTCTTTTCCTACATGATAACCTTTGAAGCCTCGGTGTTAGTGGAAAATACTGAAGCACCTTAAACGGAATATTTTTTTGTCAGACTGATTTCTTCTCCTTGTAACGAGAATGTTCACATACAGGGCACTGCTCCAACTGTGCATTTTTTTTATAATATAAAATACAGTTATTTAGGCATGTGTGTATCTTTTCGTACCCAGGCCTTAATTTCTCATCAACTTTTTTGTCTTATAAAAAGATGGCTCAAATTTGTTATCTGGAGGTAGCATTTAATTGATAAAGTCTACAATCTGATCAAACGCAACCCCGCTGATATTACAATCGAACTTGATTTTCAGGAGTTGCGACATTGCCAAAAATCTTGTATATTTAGGACAATTATCATACAAAGATTCATCAGCATCTTTTAACATCTCGTAAAATTCTGCAGCCTCCTTATTCGATAATTCAATCTGTATCGTAGGTTGTTCTTCAGTGACTTCAACTGTCATAGTATTTGGTGGCACTACCGTCTTAGTAACTGACTCAACATTATCATTTAAATGAAATTGACCGCCAAGACTATCCAAAACCATTAATTGTTCTATAAGGATTAGGTAGATTGGAATAAGAAACAACGACATTGGAAGATTCAACATGAGTATGGACAATAGGATTGCTCGACGTCCCGACTTGATATGACTGATCGTGACAATTTCATACAAAATATCTTGGTGTGAATCCTTTTTTTATATAGATGCATTTTGATAGATTCCCAATCCAAAAATCTTATGTTCGAACATTTCCAGCACGGACATCGGATTTGATCACCACTAACGAATTTTTGATTCGAGTAGGCAAAATTTAAGAAGTAAGTTACGCCTACTCGAAACTCATCCGTTATAGCTCCACGATGAATTCTTCGGTACATCCAACTTCGATCGCCCGACATATTCTGTCAAAAAGTTGGCAATATCTTTAGTTAATGTCTTTAGGTGGGATGGTTCTATTCTATTCGGGATTCATATTATTCATATTGCACTTAGTATTTCTTTTAGTCATTAACTTCATTCTAAATTTTGGCAGTATCTCAATACAGTTCTCGAATACACATATCATCTGGGTGAGTATCGGAGAACAAGGGAGATATAAGCCAAAATTTATAAATGAAAAATGACTAAAAAAAAAATTAAGTGCAATACAAAAAACTATGTTCCCAAATTGTTCCAATTAGGGATAATTCAAGGGTTGTATCTCGTATAAAAGATCATCTACTTCGTTTACACGAACATACAACTCCCTGACGGATCTAAGATTTTGCAAAATTAGAATTTGACTAGTCGATGCGTATGTGTTCAACTCATCATGATTAATTTATTTTCTAAATTTATCGATGCTGGTGCGAGTCCACAGTGGACGATTCTCACGTGAGTCCAAAGTGGACAATTCTAATTAATCTAAATCTAAAGTTTAAAATTTATCTAATTAATCTAAACTAAAATTAATTAACAGATATAACCTAAAATAAAATGTAAATCTAATTAACATTAAAAAAACATTAAACTTAATCTAAATCTAATTAACATTAACACTAAACATTAACAGATAAAAATTTAAAAATTAACAACATTAACATATTAAACATTAATCTAAATCTAATTAAAATTTACCATAAATCTAATTGAACATTAATCTAAATCTAATTAACAGAATTAAAATTAACCTAAATCTAATTAACAGATTAAACATTATAATTAACAGAAGAAAAAAAAAGCTACTGCCAGCGACGGTCGAAACCGAGGGTTACGAACACAGCCAATCGGAGAGGGGAGGAAGAAGACCTCACTTGAAGGTTGTTGGTGACGGCGGTCTTCGGCGAGGGAGAAGGTAGTCATCGGTGAGGGAGAAGGCAGTCATCGGCGATAAGATTAGGGCGTGGTGGCGAACACTTGCGGGCGTCAATCAGCAGAGACTAGGGCTTAAGGATGGCGAAGACTTGCGGACGGCGGCGACGAGCGGCGATTAGCGCCGCCGTCCGCGATTAGCGGCTCAAACTCAGTGACGGCGGCGAGGCAGCTTCGACGATGATTTCTCGGCAGAGAGTATCGCAGAAAGTAGAGCGGGAGAAGAAGAGAGGTCGGGCGCGAACACAAATAAAAATCTTTTTCACCGATGGCTCGTCAGCCGTCGATAAATCATGGATTAAAATATACTATATCACCACCGGCCGACGCGGCCCTCTCTCAGCCCTCGGTGATTCATTTTTCATTTTCGCGCTGTGTGCGCACCATCATTTTATCACAGACGGTCGATCCTAGCCGTTGCTAATTACTAATAAATATCACCGATGGCCTCCCTCGCCCTCTCTAAGTCGTGGTTGATAACATTTTTCATTTTGAGCGTCGTGTGCGCCATCAGATATGAGTGACGGTCTGAGGCGGCCGTATGCGAGTCGTGGCTGATTGGGTCACATCAGCCATGACTTGTGCGACCGTCGGAGAAGCATGGATTCTTCTGACAGCCGAGGCGACCGTTGGTGAGCCCCGTGGCTGAAAGCCAATATTCTAGTAGTGATAAGTCGATGAAATCACAATGCGAGATTGCACGTTGGTCAGTGAGAGGATAGGGTGGGGGGGAGTGGCGAGGGGCGACCGCTGATAATGAATCCGACGAAGAGAGAGAGAACAAGGGAGGGAGACAGATGAGCAGGGGACGGGAGGGGAAAAGTATATAAGGATGAAGGGTATTTTTGTCCATTCATATAAAATTTGACCAAAAGTTATACGGACGATCACTTTTTAAAACGTTATCCCAAAATGGTCAGTCCACGCAATTTCATCTAAAAACTAACCCTCCATACGAGGCTTTTAAAAAATGGTCATATTTTACCATTTTGGATGAAAATATCATTGGAACAGTTGTTCAAATCTTGAAACCCTAATTATAGGCAAAATGCACCAATGTTGTTGGAAAATAAAAAAAAATCACATTTTAAAAGTTCTGAAGCTATTACTTTGAATTCGCATTGATCTCCTCAACTTGCATTTCAGTTCTGAATTAAGTTGCTTTTTCCTCAACCTGTGTTCCAAAAATTGATGGATTTCACCACTCGTTGCTGGATTTCAGTTTATCAGCATCTTTTGCCTTTTTTGTAGTGTGTGAGACGTTATTTTGTGAAGCGGGGGTTCAATGCCCGAGTGATGAAATCAATTTTTTCTTTAGCTTTAGTTTAGGTTCTACATCTCATATCGAATGAGGTTGGGTTATGCTTGTGAGATGTTGGAATATATATTAGATTTGGGCGGGATGTTATAGAGGGGGCATGATGTTCTAGATGCGACGGCTTATTGTGATAGTGGGTTGGATGTTAGGAAGGGGATGAGATGTTGTGAGAGTAGATGGAATGTTATTAGGGGCGGCAGAAATGGGCACGGCACGATAGCACGGCACGAGCACGGCACGATAACTGCGGGCCGGGCTAAAAAATTTGGCCCGATAAGCTTATCGGGCTGGGCCGGCCCGGCCCGCAATTATTGCGGGTTGACGCGAGCCGGCTCTTAGCGGGCCGGCCCGGCCCGCAAGATTTAGGTAACCTATCTTTATTCTTTAATTCTTTTTGGTTTTTTACCCACCCGCTGCGGCTCAGCGCCTCACGCCCTCACTCGACTAGTCGACTACTCGCGGCCCGCTCGCCTCCTACTCTCCTCCGCTGTCCGCAGTCCGCCTACCTCCGAGGAGTCCGAGCCCTAGGAGAAGCTCTCCTCTGCGGCTCTGCCTCGAGCATCCTCGTCAACTCCGACCTCCTACTCTCCTTCGCTGTCCGCCTACCTCCGAGCCCTAGGAGAAGCTCTCATCTGCGGCTCTGCCTCGAGCCTCCGTCGTCAACTCCGACCTCCTACTCTCCTCCGCTGTCCGCCTACCTCCGAGCCCTAGGAGAAGCTCTCCTCTGCCTCGTGCCTTCGGCTCTGCGCCTGTGCCTCCGATTTGAGGTCCACACTCTATCCACACTCTATCTTGGATTCTTGATTTCTTGGTAATGTATTAGATATTTAGATTAATCTATCTTGCTTACTGATTGTTTGGATTCTTGATTGCTTGCTTGGATTCTTGATTGCTTGCTTACTGGTGTAATCACTGTCTCGCTGTATTACTGATTGCTTGGATTCTTGATCATACCCATTTACTGATTGCTTGATCATACTGATGTCCTATACGCCTATACTGCTATCATATCCATTTGTATCCTATTGTGCTATACGCCTATACTGCTATCTATATTTCATTATCGTTAATATCCATTTGTATCATATCCATTTGTATCCCATACTGATCATATTCATTTGTATCATACTGATTGCTTGATCATACTGCTATCGTTAATATGGTTGAGAGTATTTCATTATCCTATTGTGCTATACTGCTATCTCCATTTGTATTCCATTTGTACCCATTTAATGTAATTATGATATTTCTTTATCTTGTTTTTGGCATTTTTAAATATGTATTTAGCATTGATACTTCATTAAGCATTTTGAAAACTACTTTGTTATGACTTTCTCAGTTCATTTGTGTTTGACAATTTTTGGCGGGCTCGCGGGCCGGGCCGGGCCGCTAATTTCTGGCCCGCATAGTTAACGGGCCGGGGCCGGGCTGGGCCGCAACCTTAACGGGCCGGGCCGGCCCGTTTTGCCACCCCTAAATGTTATAATCACGGACGAGATATTGTGAGAGTAGACAAAATATTATAACCACGGACGAGATATTATGAGTGTGGATGAAATGTTATAACCACAAGTGAGATGTTATAATCACGGACAGAATATTGTGAGAGTGGGCAAGTTGTTTGGGATGTTGTGAGAGTGGGCAAGTTGGTCTGAGAATGGACGAGATGTTATAATTATGGACAGAATATTGTGAGAGTGGGCGAATTATTCTGAGAATGAACGATATGTTATAACTACGGGCGGGATATTATAATCACGGACGGAATGTTGTGATAGTAGTGAGATGTTGACTTAATCATTTAACATATAGGGATAATATTGTCCAAAAAATTATTTTCTTGATTATTTTTTGTTTAACTTATATATTGAAGGTCTTTTTAAAAAAAATATTATTCAAATGAGATATATATATATATATATATATATATATATATATATATATATATATATATATATATATAACCGCCCCTAAATTTAAATATTTTTTTAACTCGAACGCAGGCATTGAACCAACGGAGCCAAAAATAAAACTGAATTAAACTAGATAGTGTTAATCTATAATTGAAAAACACTGTTTTCAATATATCATGGGCTACATATGTACAGGTAGATTTGTGCATTTATTGTGTGCCATTAATTAGGCTATATTTTATAGTGAACAAGTAATAACAGTAGATCTTGTACAATAGCTTTAATTACGAACATTAATGAGCTAATTTGTATAATAAGACTGCAATATCTGATTTAATTTGTCGAATTTATTGCATACATGATAATTGATACTCCCTCCGTTTCATAATAAGTAATTTTTTAAGCTTTGGCACATAAATTAAGAACACTATTTAATAATCTAATTTTTAATATTTTTTTCTTTTTTTTTACTAAATTACTTATAGTGTGATCCTTAAATTTCATACTTTTATTATTGTACTTCAATAGGAGAAATTTTTATTAGAGATTAAAATTGATAAAAAAATAATTAATACTATATTGGAAGTCTATAATATCACTTAATATAAAATTTTAAAAAAAATCCTAAAAAATCATTTATTATAGAACGAAGAAAATACATTACATGTCTTACGTATAACATGATGCATTGCATCTTCCGATATGTTCTTTCTGTGTTCACATAGAAAATGATTTGAATCAAAATATTATATGATAAATATGAGAGCTCCCAATGGAGTAGATATTAAATTTGTATTTTTTTTCGCTTAATTCAGGCATACACCAAGAATTTTTTTTAACCAAGAAAAAGATCAAATATTATTAAAGAAAGTTATAACATAAAGCCTTCAGATACAATGTATTTCTCCGGAACAAAGCATTTTTTTTCAAATTCATAGAATGTGTGGCAATCTAATCAGCTGCCTTATTCTCTTCTATCCGTAATTTTAGGACATTTACTAAGCCTACAAGATAAAAAAAATATCAGGAATTAAATTCTTAATAGACCAAAAATGCTCAAAGTGTTTTTACATATATCTATCATCAATTTTGAATTCGATTCTATTTATTTTTATAATTTTCCTATATAATGTATGCAAAAGCAAGCTTCACGGCTAACAACCACAACTCTTCGCAAAAGTATGTTAATGAGAACAAAATACAAGTGAAAGACAATAATAAAGAGTTCAAAATAAATACAAACACAGTATGGGCTCTTTGCTTGCTGTCCCCTAGCCCAATAATAAAGACCTTCAAAGACTCAAAAGGATAATCAAGGATGCTTGATAGCTTGAGGAAGTGGAGAGGGCTCAAGAGGGATGTTGATTGAGGTTAGGATATAAAAGTCAAGGAAAATAGCTTAATCAATGAAGGATAAACTCAATAAATGGTTCAAGAAGCTTGGAGGCAGAATTGAGACTTCTATTTGTGAGTCAAGGAATGGGGGTTGTTACAATCGTTGCAATAAATAGAAAACTATATGTTGGGTCTGTCGGTTGATCCTTCGTTCGAAGGTTTAGTCGATCGAACCTTCACCCAAACATCGATCGAACGCATGATGTGGGTTTTCGCTTGAATTCGGCTGCTCGTCGATCGAGGGTCGATCGACCGACCATTCAATCGAACATTCAACTGAAACACTATTAATACTGATTTTTTACTCGAGTTCGATTTCGGGTTTCGATTGGGTTTTGGCTTTGCATAAATACATAGAGATGAATGATTTGAGGATTGAGATGTATTTTATATCAAAATATAATCCTAGACCTAACTTCCGACTCGATCGCCTCTGAAGTCGTTAATACTTGAATTTCTGTAATTTCTCCATGATTTTTTCATGAACTCCGCACGCGTATTAATCGCCCAACCTGAGATCAAATACATGATAAATCTATTAGAATAAGTTTGTTATCATCAAAATCAAGATGGTGACCAAGGTTGAAAATCTTAGGCCAACACTAACACACAACAACAACTAACTACACTAGCCCCAATGGCTAGACCATCGCATGACACTTGCAATTACACTCTGCCCTCGATCACACGATTGTCCAGGTACCCTAGACTCGCCCCGCTGCGAACATCCCATACGATTGTACCCTTCCTACTTCATCTACCTCCATCTACTTCGTCGTATTCTCTCTTTTCTGTAAGTGAAATGACCTACACTAGAGGGGAGGTGAATAGTGTATTTGCTAAAACTTTAGCCTAAATTTTGTTTTAATCATTTTTTTAATTACTTAGGTAAGAGTTCAATTTAACTAAATGAATGCGGAAGCGATTAAATAACACAAGTAATCAAAACACATTATAAGCAATGCAAACAAGATATATTTATAGTGGTTCGAGCCCAATGCCTACTCTACTACCTAAGCACCCCCACTTAGGATTTCCAACTTAGCTTTACTAGATTATAATTATTTCCTTACACTTGAGGATTTTTTCTTTGGAGATTCTCCGTTCTCACACCAAGGCACTTCCACACCCGGAAGTCTCTGCCTTCTCACTGAGAGCACTCTCCCATCTCAAACCCTAAAGGACATGCAACAAGAACTAATCCTAGTAAACTAAGTACACCGGTGGACTTATGCATTTACACCAAGTCAACCATCAAACTCAAGATCTACACACTAGATCTTTACACACTTGAGTAGCAACGAAATAAACACCAAAAGATACAAGTAAAAGGAGCTACAAAATACAACAATGAAAATACTTAGTCCTCTTGATGCCTTTGATGATGAAACTCAAGGTTGAAGGCTCAATCAAGAAGGTAGAAGCTCAAAGGTAAGTTTTCCACAAAGAATGGCTCAATCAAAGCTCTTGGATGTCAAAAGATGTCTCATGAAGTGTTAGATGGCTTGTAAGGCAAGTTTGAGGTCTTATATAGAGATCCCATAGGTAGGTGCTCAGTTTTCATACAGCTCAACATGTAGGAATTCAAAATAGAGCTGTTGGGGGCATTCTGGGAATTCTATTGGGAATACTTGTAGAGTACCAGTACTTTCTAGGCTATTCCAAAATGTCAATCCGAGTTGTTTCAAATTGTCTATCCAGGTTATTCCGAGTTGTCCATTCGGGTTATTCCGGGTTGTTACAACAATCCATCCGGAATGTTGTTTATGACTTTGAAACTCTTGGTAATACTGTAGAGTACAGGTACATTCTGGTTGAAGTCTAGTCAATCGAACCCAAGGTTCTTTCTTTTGGTTTGGATTTCGGATTTGGTTCTTTAGCATCAATATAAGGATTTACAATAAAATCTAGACACCCTAACTCTAAACTCTATATTCCGACGAAAAGTCTGAGCATGTCGACCAACATCCTTCCGATTCACCGATTTTGTCGACATTTTCGATCGCGAACGTCATTCGCCAACCAACATGGAACCTAAAAATATTACTTTCATGTTTGTTATCAACAAAACCGAGATTAAGACAAAGGTTGAAAATCTTAGGCCAACATTTTCTCCTTCTCCAGTTCTTCGGGACTCCACCTAGCTTAATCCGCTTGCTTAACCCTCATGTGGCAGTCCCTATGTAGTCGTGCTCTTTCCTGCATTTGTCATTTCCCCTCTTCTCTCCTTCAGTTCTCCAAATTGCCTTATCCTTGTGTGGTCACACCTTGCCCTTACTACCATGTGCGCCCATCCTCACTCTTTGGCCTTGCTCCTGCGTGGCTGCGCCCCCACACCTAGCCCTCGCTACACACTCTTTTTAGTTTCTTCCCTATTTTAGGCAAAAAAAAATTAGGTTGTAAGCTGATCTACTCCCCTTATACGGCTACATACTCTCTTCTGTACCTCTTCGCCTTAACCCTACTCCCTCTCTTCTTTGATGATCAATCTCTCTTCCTTTCTTTATACAATTGTAATTAGTACTTAGCCTCTCTCCCTAATTTTAGGTATTAGTGACATACCACCAAAGTGACTGGACTAGCAAGCAACAACTTCTACTATCTAAAATTGGTGTTGGCTTATTGTTCATTGTTGATCAAATTGATTTATTATGATCAAAACTAATGAGTGGTGACCGATTGTTGTTGTAAACTTGATTGTTATTTGTAGATATGGAGAGATATTTCAAAAGAAAATTTGTTCTTGGAGCTGAACCATTGTCTTCGTCTAGCAAAGAAGTGAATGAATAAGTTTACGAAGAAAAGCTCAAAAAGACTTTATAACATCGATTTGGAAAATCTTTGGACATATCATGGGTTACACAATCCGATTAATGCTTATCATCCCAACATTCATGATGAACTTCCAAGAACAAATCTGCAAATGAAGCCTCTGCCAATTGATTGACTCCCCGTCCTCGCGACACAACAGTAATGACCACTATCGATTAGACGATCTGGGTTTGCCCCTAACTTCAAATCCTAGCTATGTCGTTGCTAATGGCTCATCTATTTTATGGAATAAAAGTGGGTAAAATAAAAGAATAAGTTTTAATTCATTATTTGTTTGAAGTTTGAATTATAGAGGGATCGATTAGATTAGAGTTGGAAAAAACACATATTATATAATGTTTACGTACATCGAATAACAAAATCTTATTTGCACTGTGTTTGATACAACTAAAAATAAAGTATTGGTCGATTTATCCCGTATTTGGTGTGCAAAATGAGTCACGATATAGGAAAAACTAGTGGGACTTACCGTAGAACTTATGTGTTTATTGTACTTCATATGAAAAAGTTACAACACAAAAGATAAAGGAGGAGATAAATGGGTGTGGGAGAAAAGTCTAGATAGAAATCTATCAATTAAGAGTGTTTATCACTTCTTAAAAACAAAGGAGCGGGAGATTACTAAAAAACCTTTTAACTGGAAGGAAATTTGGGGTTTAAAAGTTGCAGAGAAAGTAAAAGTATTCATTTGGAAGGTAATTTGGGGAAAATTACCTACCTCTGATTGGTTTAGTAGCTTCTCTGGAATGGAAACTGAAGCCTGCTGGCTGTGCAAAGAGGGTAAGGATGAACTGAACCATATATTATTTGAATGCAAATGGGTGGAGAAATACTGGCAAGAAGTAAAGAAGAGGATTAATGTGTGTTTCAAATTTGAAGAGGAATGGAAGGAATGGAGATGGATGGAAGAAGCTGCAGATTATGAAAAGGAATCAGTAAAGAAATTGAGGGCATTTATAGCAAACTCTATATGGCTATTCTGGAAAAATAGAAGCAGGGTCAAACATGGAGAGAACGAATGAAAAATGAAAACAGTATTTAACAAAGCCTTAACTGATACAATATGTTTCAAAGAAAAGAAGAGGAAGTTGAAAGTGATAACAAAGCAAACACAGATTGTAAGGAATGGCAAGCTTATGGAGGATACCAGGATGAAGAAGAAGACAAAGAGATGTTTGCACAGGAAGAATTAAAGTGATGTATATTAAGGATTGCATTCACTAGTTACAGAGATCGTAAGATTATATATACACATGTAGGTGCAGGTGAAACGAATGGACAACGTACGTTGCATGGTACCGTGCATTAACGTATGGAGAACTTTTCATTAGTAACTTGAGGCGTTTTGTTTGTAGAGTAATCACTCATCCTTTATATGCCCCCGCAAGATAGGTGTCGATTGTAGTGAGACCTATCTTGCTCCGGTGTGCCAAGAATATTTTTGACTGAACTGGTTTGGTCAATGAGTCGGCTAGTTGTCTTTCAGCAAGAATGTATTCTACCAGTAGAGATTTCTTCCGAACTTGGTCGCGCACAAAATGATAATCAATGGCGAGGTGTTTGATCCTGCTATTGAAGGCCGGGTTTTTGGAGAGAAATGTAGCTAGGTTGTCACAATGAATAGTGGGTGCAACAAGATGACGGACACCAATTTCTCATTGAAGGTTCTCTAACCAGTTTGTCTCGGCGGCAGCATTGGCCAGAGCTTGATACTCGGCTTCGGTCGAGGACTGAGCGATTGTCCTTTGCTTCCGCGACGACCAGCTGATTGGGGTACGTCCGAGGAAGGTGATGTAGCCACTGGTCGAGCAACGATCATCTACGTCATCACCCCAGTCGGTATCGGAGAATACCTGAAGAGACAACGGAGAGTTTGAATGAATATGAAGACCCAGTGTTTGTGTGGCGTTCAGGTATCTTAAGACATGTTTGCAGGCTTGCCAGTGTGAGTGCCTTGGAGCGTGCATGAACTGTGAGAGCTGATTCACAGCGAAGCAAAGATCAGGCCTTGTAAAGCTGAGGTACTGAAGGGCCCCAACAGTGCTTCTGTACTGAAGTGGGTCAGTGAGAGGGGTGTCGTCATCCAGTTGAAGGTGAGGTTTGGTTGGTAACGGAGTTTTAACTCCTTTAGCCTCAGTCATGCCAAATCTCTGAAGTATATCAAAGATGTACTTCCTTTGAGATAATAGCATACCATCAGTTGTTCGGATCACTTCGATGCCGAGGAAGTAGGAGATCGGGTGTATGTCTTTAAGTGAGAAATGACGTGCCAAAGCTTGATAGACTTCTTGAATCTTGAGGGCCGAGTCTCCTATTAAGATTATATCATCGACGTATATTAGTAGAAAAATGTTGAATTCTGAAGTGTGAAGTATGAATAGTGAGCAGTCGGTCTTCGATTCATGGAAACCAATCGAACTTATGTAGCTTTTGAATTCGTTGAACCATGCTCGAGGGGTCTGTTTAAGGCCATAAATGGCCTTGTTTAGTTTGCATACATGAGAAGGCTTGTTTCTGTCGACGAAGCCAGGAGGTTGGATCATGTAGATATCACCGTCAAGTTTGCCATGTAAGAAGGTGTTATTGACGTCAAGTTGCTGAATTGGCCACTTATGAACAATTGCAATCGTGAGCAAAACTCGAATTGTTGTTGGCTTCACCACAGGACTGAAAGTCTATTTGAAATCAATACCTGGTCTTTGGTGGAACCCTTTCGCGACTAGTCTCCCTTTGTACCTCTCGGTGCTACCATCCGGGTGTTGTTTCACTTTAAACACCCATTTGCATCCGATTATATTCTGAGAAGGATGTGAAGGGACCAACGTCCATGTGTTGTTGTTTGTGAGAGCTTGTATTTCTTCGAACATGGCTTGTCTCCAGTTCGCATTCTTCATGGCATGTTTGACTGTGGCTGGAGTTTGAACGGAAGCAGTCAAGGCAGTGTAATCCAGGGGTTGACGAGGTTTGTAAATGTTGTGTTGCGATCTGGTAGTCATCCGCATTGGTTGAGGTAGAGCAGGCCCTGTGGATGAACCATCACTCGAGATAGGAGTGGAAGTTGTTCTATGATGGACGAAAGTAGTCTGAGGAGATTCTGATGCAGGTGTCTGTTGCTCAGGAGGTGGCGGAGAGGCAATGTCAAGGTAGAGCAGTGAGTGATCGGCTGGGTATGCAGGAATAGTGTCTGATGAGGGGAGGATATTGAACCAGAGGTCAGCATTGGTGACTGGTCGTGGTATGTGTGGCTGATTATGTTTGAATGGAAAAATATCCTCATGGAACTCCACATGCATGCCGTGAAGTATATAATTTAGAGGTTGATAGATCCATGCATTGATAGTCATGGTATTTGATTGAGCAGCCAAGGAACACACAGGGATGAGACTTGGGTTCAAGTTTATTTGTCAAATATGGTTTGAGCCATGGATAGCAAAGGCAGTCGAAGATCTTGAGGGATGAGTAGTTTGGAGGCAGCTGAAATAATTTTTGGAAGGGGGGAGTTGCCATGTAGCACAGTCGTAGGAAGCCGGTTAATTAAGTAGACAACAGTGTTGCATGCGTAAGCCCAGTATTTTAGAGGAACAGAGGCCCGATGAAGGAGTGTGGTGGCTGTCTCTAAGACATGTCGATGGCATATCTCAACAGTGCTAACCCGCTGTGGAGTGTAAGGGGGGGAGATGAAGTGTTGAATACCGAGTTGGTTTAACAGGTCAGCTAACCCAATAAATTTGCCTCCTCCATCAGTGTATAAACTAAGAATTGAACTGTTGAAGAATTTTTCAACAAGAGCGGTAAAGGAAGCAAAGATTTGAGAGACATCGGACTTGGCTTTCATGGGGAACAGCCACATATATTTAGTATAGTGATCAACTGTCAACAAATAAAATTTGAAACCATCATCCAATGTAATTGGAGAAGGTCCCCATACATCCGAGTATAATAGCTCAAGAGGTCTACTGCTGTGTAGGGTTGATTCAAAGAACGGGAGTTTGTGGCTCTTGTTACAAGAGCATGCATTGCACTGTTTCTTGAGAGAACCTGATATAGGAATGCTGAAGGTGGATGCAATGTGATGAAGAGTTTGTTGATTGGGGTGGCAGAGACGTTGATGCCAAAGCTTGGCTAAAGCCTTGATGGTTGTGGATGCAAAGTTGGCTGAAGATGAGAGAGCTCCAGTCCACTCATAGGTGTTAGCCTTGTTCTTGCCCCGAGCAAGGATCCGACCAGAATTTAGATCCTTCACAAGAAAGTAGGTGGGAAAGAACTCAATGGAGACATTATTTTGAGTACAAAATTGAGCAACTGATATCTAGTTTTGTTGGATATGTAAGAATGTATTCCCTGAATCGGAAATGTAAGAATTGCCTGTATGAGTGATTCGAATGCTCTTACCATAGCCCAGTGTGACACCATCATCACCTGTATATTCCGATGCCTGCTGTAGAGTTTGGTAATCGCTGGTGATGTGATGAGAGGCCCCGGAATCCATAACCCATGTGTTTAGGGTTGATTGTCAACTGGTATAGTATGCCCTGGCCTCCTCATGGTTGTGAGACTTAGATCGACAATTCTTTGCAGTGTGGCCAATACTTTGAGGAGATGTGGGAGGTCGCCAAGGTGTGTGTCGAGAATTTGACTGCTGTGGTTGTCTGTTCCAGCTTAAGGATTGATTCCATTGTTGTCTGTTGTTGTAGAATTTTGGTTTTGAGCCAAACTGTAACTGGCTTCGTTCTTGTCGGTGAGAGAGCTGTGCAGTGATCACAGGTTTGTTGATCCTGTGCAGAATAAAGGCCTCATGGCCAGATAATTTATCGTACAGTTCTTCAAGGGATATTGAGGTATCGCGCGACCTGATCGCGACACTGATATCGTTATACTCAGCACCCAGACCTCCTAAAATCTTGATTACAAGGGCTGATTCATCAATCAGAGAGTTTGTCATTGCTAATTCATTAGCGGTCGATCTTATTTCATTGAAGTATTCTGAGATCGATTTGTTACCTTTAGTGGTCTGAGCGAGGTTATCTTGAAGAGCATAAATTCGCGACTGGGATTTATTCGCATATTGTTATGCCAGCCTTTTCCATGCATCAAAGGCTGAGGGAGACGTAGCGACCACAGTGACGATCGTTGGGTCGATCGAGACCATGATCGCATTGCGGATCAGGCCATCTTGACGAAGCCAATTGCGTCGTTTTGGGCTGTCATCCGGAGGACAGGGTAAGGAGCCGCCGATGTAGGAAGTCAGATCATACCCAAGTAGTAATAACTTAAGCTGGGTCTTCCAGTTCAAGTAGTTGTTGGCTCCTGTCAATTTCAGTGGCAACTGGGCGGCGGGGTTGATGGTGATGATTGAACTGGTCTGGTGTGTTGGGTTGAGGACGTCGAGACTGGATGAGGCTTCGTTTGTATCCATTGATGAGAGAAAAAAAAGAGAGAGAAGGAATTGGATTGAAGAGCTCGATGGAGCAGATCAATGCTCTGATATCATATGGAGGATACCAAGATGAAGAAGAAGACAGAGAGATGTTTGCACAGGAAGAATTAAAGTGATGTATATTAAGGATTGCATTCACTAGTTACAGAGATCATAAGATTATATATACACATATAGGTGCAGGTGAAACGAATGGACAATATACGTTGCATGGTACTGTGCATTAACGTATGGATAACTTTTCATTAGTAACTTGAGGCGTTTTGTTTGGAGAGTAATCACTCATCCTTTATAAAGATGAGACTAATTTCTCATCTAGATTGCTCTGTGTAGATGCTTTTTGAAAAGGGGGAACAAAAATTGGGTTTGGCTTCATTTTGATTGAAAATAAAAGATGTGTATTAAAAGGTTATGGAGGAAAACTAGCTGAGGATCCTTTACATGCTGAGTTGATAGCCATATGGTATGGCGAGGATGAGGGATTTTGGGGTTGTATCAGATTGTCTAATGGCAATTAAGTTACTTCGAAAACAAGTTGTGATACCTTGGAAGATTACAGGATTAGTAAGGTTGATATGTGAAGTAGGAGAGGAATGTGATGTTAGGAAATGATTTTTTGTAAAGAGAGAGAGAAATAGAGAGACTCATCAGCTAGATGAGGTAGCTTGGAATAGTAACATAGAAACATCCTACATATGTAATCAGGATGACTTATCTTGTATGAAAATTGTAATAAACTTTTGATTAATGATAAGAGCTAGTTAGGGGAGAGTATAATACTTGAACCTAACTGAGCTATTTTTCTTTTTTTTTTAAAAAAAAATTACAACACAAATAGTGCTAGGACAAGCCAAAAATTTCCCTCGAATAAAATCTCGAAATAAAATTACCTACATTATTTATTATTATTATTTTGATTATTTCCTATCAAATAATATATTTTGATTAATGATTTAAAAAACCCATTTCACTTTAATATAGATTAACTTTTAGAAACAAATCCATTAATTAAATTAATCCATCTCTTTAAAAAAAATCAAACTACTTAAAAAATAATCAATATGGGATTATACATGCAAATTAATTGAAAACTTGACACCCAGATGTTAATTGATGTTGGTTTTCAATCAATCGACGTTAATTTTTGTTAAGAATTTAGTAGGCCTAACTCATCCCAAAAGCTAGCTCATGAGGAGAGGATTGCCCAAATTTTTTAAAGACTACTTTGATCATATTTTTAACCAATGTGGGACTACATACTTCTCTCACGCTCAGGATTGGACATCTGGAGCGTGGTTTGTAGGACTGAACATCTGCGGGTGGCACAATATCAACCACAAGTTTGACTCTGATATCATGTTAAGAAATTAGTAGGCCTAACTCATTCCAAAAACTAGTTCATGAGGAGAGGATTGTCCAAATTATTTAAAAACTACCTTGATCCTATTTTTAATCAACGATGTTAGAACTAGCACCCGTTGTGTTTCGGCACTAGTAAATTGATGCTCTCGGTTGCCTTAATTGTTACATTATTTCTTATCTTATTTAAGTCCTAAGTAAAAAGAAGGCAGAATGTACAGGGATAAGCAAAGAGATGCACTAAATCATAAGTTTTGTTTTATGACATTTATCATTAAAAGATAAGTAATTTAATTAAACTTAAGTTAGTTACCTTAACTAAAAATATATATGTATATATTTTAATAAATATGAGTGTCAAATCTTCATGTGTAGTGTAATATATATAAATTAATTATCTTATATCTTTAAAGGTCTCGATCATTGGACACCCCTATTTTAACCGTAGCTTCACCACTAATGGTACTTACAGGGTGGTAACCAAAAATAAACTCTAAATACGACCAATGCCTCCACCCAACATAACTAATAAACACGTCAACCAGCAAGAACTGGTCCAAGCTAGAGATGATCATTAACCAAGTTCTTAAGAACTTATTCAAGCTCCAATCAACCAACTTAGTATTTCTGTCAACCAGATCGAGGACTATAATTAATCATGATTCTTTGTCCTACCAAGCTAGCTATTCGTTCATATACTGTACATGATGATTTTTTTCTATAAAAGTTGTTTTGGTACGTATGATGTGAATTTGGATAATGATGATTGTCATGATTTCAAAGAAATCACCTAATTGGCTGACTTCTTTCTTAATTGGGTTGCTCTAGACCTGTACGTGGAAGAAAATATAACGCCAGTTACGGGTCAAACAAAAGCACAGTCAAATGTTTAATGAAAAGCGTGTGGAAGAAAATATAATTATCTTCTATTGAAAATGACAACATCCTAATTAATTACACACAAATATACTATATATTAATTAAGTTGGTCATGAAAGCCATGTTTAATTTGTCACTTCAATTGAATTCGTTGGCGATTATTCCAATGCCTGCGTGAACAAGTATTATCAACGACAAAGTATTAGTATTCGAATGGAAGAAGACAGCAAATATATTGGATATTTTTTAGAAAATAATATAAAAATAACAGCACTTGACCAAAACCAGAATTAATCTTCAGTTTGATGATTTTTTTTTTCAGTTTTGCTTTTGATAAAATCCGAAAGTTATAATTTTAATTTTGGTTTATTCTTGTTAAAAGAATATGATCATTTTTTAAAGGTCACATGGATAGATAAAGACATATTAGACTGTAATTCTAGAAACTTAATTAATGGTTGTCAATTAGAAGCGTGCAAACTCAATTTTATATCAAAGACGAAATAGAAGATTAAATGTTCCAGAAAAATATATTTGTATTAGAAAATTTGAAGTTAGGCCGTGACGATAGAGAAAATAAATAAATTAATCAAAACGAAAATGTCGTTTTTTAATTATGTAAAGACTCGCTTTTGTCTTGTTAGGGAAATCTTTTTTTGCATGTTTCCGTTCCCTAAAATGAAATCAATTGAGTGTTAATTGCATAGCGTTGATTAGGGATGAGCATCGGTCGGTTAATTGAACCAAAATTCTATATCTTTTATTAACCATTCTTCGAATCGAAATTTTTGATTAACCGAATTAACCTAGAAAATTCGATTTGGTTCGGTTAACCGACCAAAATCACCGAATAAATTTCAAATAAATATAAATTTCTAAAATTCAAACCTTAGACCTCTCGATTACTTTTTTTTATAACCACTAAAATAGATATTATTTGATAATAATTATTACTAAACTATCTATATTATAAGTATAAATTAAAATAATAAATATAAATAACCTGCTGAGATTTGAACCTTGGCAACCTGTGTAATTGCAATCAAACATAAACAATTTAGCTAATTGCAATACATGATATATTTGTATTTTTGTTATACTTAATATATAATTCGGTTAATTCGGTAATTAACCGAACCGATTGGTTAATTTACCGAACCGAACCGAAAACCGAAAACTTATATTTTTTTAACCGTTAATTGAATCGAAAATTATTCAAAAAATTCGGTTCGATTAATTGGGATTCGGTTCGGTCGGTTAATCGGTTAATTCGGTTAATCGATAAATTTTACTCACCCTTAGCGTTGATTTAAAAATTTAGGGGAAAATATATTTGGGAGAATAAAGTAATATAGAAATTCTCGACTAAATAAATATAAATTATTAGGAAGAACAAATCTGATAACGTAGAAGAATATCCTTAAAAGCCCGTTACTTTATCTGACAAATTATTCAAACTTGAACGATTTTAACCTCGAATCACGACTATTTTTACATCAATTTCACTGATTCAACTAGTTCAACTAATTCAAATATCAAATTAGAAAATGTTTTTTTTTCTTCAAATTTCAGTTCAATTAAATTTGGTTCACCTCATTTTGGCAAGTTCAATTACATTTTAATTGATTTTTGATCGACCTAGCTCATACATTCTAGCCATATTATGCAATCTAATCTTATCCTCATAAGTTGATAAAAAAAATATATCTAATTTATTAGTTGTCTCCTTATGAAGATGAAGTAAATACTAAAGAGCAAGGTTATGATAATTTGGAACAAGTTTATGAAGTAAATTTCAGTTTCCTTCTGCCTCTGGAGCTCCCTAACGCCTCTCAGTCGTGCTTCAATCAGAATTCCATTCGAATTTTTTCCGGCTTCCCCCCGGTGGGCTCTCCCCCTCGCCTCCATCACCATGTCTCACCCTCCCCCTTCCTCTTCGTCACACCTGAATACTGGAAACGATCTCACATCGCAAGAGAATACTTTCACTCTCGACCTGGTTGAAGAAAATATTAGTTTACCATCAGAAGTCTCATCCTTCAGCCTTATAGGTAGACTCTAGACTGAAAAAAACTAGTCCTTGGCCACCATGCAAACTGTCCTCTCCTCCATCTGAAATCAACCGAGAAGCCTCAAATGCGAAGAAATTGCTCCCAAGAGTTACAAATACTATTTAGGTGAAAGCATCCAGATGAAGAAAATCCTCCGCAACCAGCCATGGATATACAAGAACCAACTACTAGTCATCCGAAGATGAGATTGTGGTAAAGAGGTCTCAGATTACGATTTTAACATGGTCCCTTTATGGATCCAACTCTGGAGCATACCTGGTCAACTCCGTCATGTTCAAACAAGCTCTTAAATCTTTAACTCGCTCGGCAAAATTGATAACATTGGCCTATACTCGGTTAGAGATCCACATGGTTTCATTATCAAAGGGAAGGTTGCTCTTGACGTTTCTTTACCGATCAAAAGAGGTATGAACCTCAACTCCTCTACCTCTGGCAAAATTTGGGGCAATTTCAGATATGAAAAGCTCCCCACCTTTTGCTATTACTGTGGCCACATTGGCCATCAAGATAAAAATTGTGACTTGCTGATAGAGGAGACAGAAGATGAACAGTCTCCCAACCTTCGGTTTGGCCCTTAGCTATGCACAAACCAAACTAGTGCAATCATTCAATTAGACGGACAAGATCTCCGTCGTCAAGCCATGCAGTCAACCTCTTGTGATAAGTAGAAAGCCGCAGATGTCTCCTCTCTCATGTCTTCTCTCTCCATGGCAAAAATAACCTCACTGCATCATGCCTGCACACCATTGGATAACAACCCCAGCCATCCCACTTGATCCTCGCTATCCTTAGTAGACAACACAACCCCAGGAAACATTATTCCTTCTCCCAACTCCAACATGGATCAAACTGCAAACCTTCTTTCAGGGAGCAACACAAAAATTTCCAAAAGAAGAAGAGATGGAGCATCCCATGAAGCACTAAACACTCCCAAAAAATGTACTAGCGACTCTCTGATGGAGAACAATTCCGAAAAGGTGATGGCGGCCAGCTTGAATTTCCCCCCGCCCCCCTCCTCATGAATACAATAATCTAGAATTGCCAAGGGATGGGGAATCCCTTAACAATTCGTCATCTCAAGAACATTAGTTCTTTACATTGCCCATACTGTGTATTTATATATCCGAGATTAAACAAGATGGCAACATGTTTCAAAATCTTCTAAGAAAATGTGATTTCGACGAATCATTCATTATCCCATCTCAAGGCACTGTTGGAGGCCTAATCTTGGCTTGGAAACAACATCTCAACATTCACATTACAATCTCTATTCCATACTACATTCAAGCGCAAGTTATCAACCCTGAAGGCTTGTTATCCTGGCAATTCATTGGCCTCCATCTCCACTATGAATTAACGACCCGACGAGCTCAATTCCTAGAACTCTACTCCATCATTCAGTGTCATTCGTGTCCTCCTCTAATTGGAGAATACCTCAATGCTATCCTTCGGCCACAAGACAAAATTGGAGGAGCCGAATTCACCTCCCAAATGGTCGAGGATATACATTGCTTAATCAATAGTGGCAGTATGCTAGAATTTCCCACTTCCGGCCCCCCTTATAGCTGGTCAAATAAAAGAGCCCATCCCTATCACATTGAAAAAGTTCTTGGCAGGTTTCTTGCCACTTTCGATTGGCATGATGCTTGAGGAAATTGGCAAGCTATTCACTTGGATGTAGTCGGCAATGATCATAGGCCAATCTTACTCAAGCCTTTTGGTTACAAGAGGAAGAAGCCCTCCTTCAAATTTGACAAAAGATGGATCTCTAACTCTTAGGTGGATAATATCACAGTAACTTCTTGGCTCTGTCTCCTCATACAGGCTCTCCTCAATTCCAAATTCACTCGAAGCTGAAAGCCATCAGAGCAGCAATTCTCCACTAGTCCAAAACCAACTCTCAGTCTTGTGTATCCGACCTTCAAAATCAACTCTTGTCTCTGTCGAACCAGCATGATGCAACTTCTACTCATATGCGAAGGCAAATTGAAATGGATCTCTACAATGCTATCCATGAGGAGGAGGTCTTCTGGAGACAAAAATCCCGCATTAAATGGCTTCATGAAGGAGATAGGAACACTTTCTTCTTCCACGCTAGCACTCCCATCAGAAGGAATTATAATAACATCCATTGCCTCAAAAACTCTAACAGAGTATGGCTTGAAGGGCCTTCTGCTATCGCTGGCATAGCTCACGATAACATCCAGTCCATCTTCCTTACCTCTAATCCTGATGTCACTAATATTTGTTTCCTTTCTTCATGGAAAAGGGTCACTCATGGAATCAACAATTGGATTTTACGGACAGTCACCCACGAGGAAACAAAGCTAGTTGTCTTCTCCCTGGACCCTGATAGAGCACCTGGATGAATACACAGGCCATTTCTTTCGTCACCACTAGGCCTCATCGGGATTGAAATTACTAAAGCTGCAGCCTCCTTCTTTTGGAGCCGAAAAATGCTTAAAAGTATTAAGCATACCCATATTACGCTCATCCCTAAAGCCAAAGCCCCTCAGGCAATGACTAACATTCGATCCATCAACCTATGCAACTTCATTTACAGGATATTCTCCAAGATCCACACCAAGCACCTCGCAACAAGGGGCTAGTGAACACGGAGACTCGTTGTGGCTCACCGAAGAGACAATCTCAACCCCGAGCCCACCAAGGTGAAGCCGGCCCTTCCACCAAGAACCGAGCACCAAAAGGGAGGAATAAGGGATGAGAAAACCACGGAACGAGGAGGAAGATGAAAGAATACCTCACTATCTTTCTTGAACTCCTCCAAGAAGATGAAGTAGATGACACACCCAAGAGGAAGAGACCTTCAATCGGCTTCACAAAACTGGGGAAGGAAGCTTTAGATGGCTGGCCACCCAAGGAGAAAATTAATTCAAATCCAACCAAATATAAACTTTAATTTATCTCTATAAATTAAATTCTTATTGATTAGAATTTATCATGTGTCAATCCCTATAATTTAGGGATGCCCTACAAATTAGGGTTATCAAGGAACTCCTTCCTCGTGTATTCTTTCCTATAGAAAATATTTTTCCTATCATGTCCATAAACGAAATCCATGATCGTGTTGCAGCATGTCCATGCTAGTAGACATATAGTGCCGCATACATACTTTATCTCATAAGGTTTGTTACGAGATTAGCTTGTTGTGTCTGACCCATTGAGCCCCATACTAAACCAGTTGTGAGTTGTGCATAATGGAGAATCGGATCCGATAGAACGACTTTTATTCGAATCTTACGAGCCACCACTAAAACCCCTTTAGTGTGGTCATGAGAGACTCCACTCACAAGTCAAGATTGACGTCTAGCAACGTGTCATGACTACTGTGAGGTTCAATCTACAGGGGATCGAACGCCCTTCGGCGATTAGTTACCATCCAACTAAGTCCCTCGGTTACAACGTCCCGAAGTCGGCTTGGGTACGAAAGAAGTTTCAAACTCTAATACCGATTCATATGTATTCCACCTGCCAAGATGTCATCTCAATAATGAAATATCAGAAACATCTTCCTGACTTTCATGTCTACTCTGGCCAGAGATTCCCGAGTCGACACTTGTAGGGACATATAGGACATTATCTCATCTCACTAGGAGTAACCGATTCCATGTTGGTTGCTCACCTACATTCAGGAATGCTTCCCCATGCCTAGTAATACCCGACACACGACGTTGAGGGCCACGTAGGGATAGAACCAAGGCAATGAGTCGTCACTCACAAGGTAACCATGACAACCTCAGGTCCAAGGACTGCTTGCACCTACTATCACCCGAGGAACATTCTATTGACACTCATGTAAGGATTCCATTTTGTGTTCCTCGTGCAGGTCCGTTCAGTGAACTCATTCCCTAATGAGAGCATGCACTTGTGCATTAATGACGACTCATAGGTAATCGTGAGATCAGCTACCCCTTATTGTATAGGGTATGTACCAAGTGCACAAGTCTATCCGGAATCACTGATCCCCTAATTAGTGATCCTACGACTAGGAACATTTAGAACATAGACATCTGGATTCCAAGTTTCACTGGCATGAACTCATCATGGCCTCGAAATCAGTTGCCCGGGTTCGTGGGGTTCATCACAATCTTTATGAATAAAGATGCAGCATATTGATGAAAAGGTTGTCTTATTAAGTTGATTACCCTTGAATAGTCCCTAAACACAACGACATGTGATTGGCTCAAGGGCACTATTCCTTTCAAATATGAGCATAATGCGGAAATAAGGATTTACAACCATGAAATTACCAAAATATGAAATAAATATAATACCAAACCAAATCATGAATATTTAAAAAGTATATCAAATACTACATCAAGACTGAAAATAAAATGCAACTACTATCCTAAACACCACTACGACTCCGTGTCACGAGATCTACGCCCTGAGCTCACCACCCAGCTAGGTCTCATGTGCCACAGTACCTCTATTGCTCTGGAGCTGAAACGAAAATAATAAAGGAAAACGAGGGTGAGTTCATAAGAACTGAGTGAGTGACTCATCCTTGAGTCCTCCCTAAGCCATTATTTAATTAAATAAAACTGAAGCAACATAATCAAATGACATTAATAATAAATCAATTCATACAAAGTCATACAAGTCCAGCGCCATGCGTCAGTCACCCTCATGCTGATATAAGTACAACCATCACCATGTTAGGGGTCATTTTGCTAGTTTAAGACTAGCAACCCTCATGCATGATCCCCTGAGGTGAACCCAGGAAAAATCCAGTGGTTGGGTGTGACCCTCCCACCAATGCCACTCTCGGGGCTGCCGCTAGGGTGGCTCACTAACGTGCTACCCGACCTGTAAACCATAAGCTGACCATGCCGGTCATATATCTAGTCATAACATCCACATCCACATCCACATCCACATCGCATGCAGGCAATGCATAAAAATGCAGGAAAAACCATATTCAATAGCACCTAACTAATTTCAAAGAATTAGCAATATTATGTCGCCAGACTATGGTATGTGCGTGCGCATGCCTAAATCAGCCCTACCCCAGGCTCCAGTCCTTTGGCGATGAAATTCATATTTCCTCATACATAACTCTAGGAATATATCTAATATAATATCCATGGCATAAATTCATAAATGGAAAGCATAACTCACTACCGATTTACCAACAAGTCTCACTTGTCATTCAAATAACAAAACAAAATATACTTATCCGAGCTGAAATTATTTAGCCATAATTCCCACATAATCAGTAATAAATCCATAAATAACACACTTATTTTTAAGGAATATTTTCTAGGAATTTCATGCTCAACAATTTACGAGGTAGTGTGCGTAGCCTTCACGAAACTCGGATTCCTGTAGCCTTAGGAATCGGCCTAAATACCCATGTTAAATCTCTACCCTTAAACCAATATTTTTCTATCATTTATATGTTATTTACCAACTGTTTTATCATGTGTTAACATGTAAAACACACATGTCAAGTAGGTAAACCAAGCCCTTACCATTTTTTCATAAGCCCACGTTCTACGGTAACGACCCTAAAAGTGTAGGGTAGGACTTAAGGGTTTTGCAAGAGTGTACAACCCTCCTAATACTTTATGAACTAAGTTATGGAGATGTTGCCATTACTAAGTGATCTAAGAGCCTACAATATCATCATCATCTCTAAATTTACGCAAATAACCCAACTCAGCCTACCCTAAAACCCTAGGGTAACCCTAGTGTGGTCTGCCCTACACTATTCCTTATTTCATGCAATAAGACACAAGGATATTGTAAACATCCTAGGCAATATATCAATGATTTCTAAGTGTAAATACTAAGAGTTTATTGCCCTAAATCATTCGGCCCTTACCCTAAATTTAGGGTAGCCCTATGCGGCCAGCCCTCCAGTCCTCCTTACTAGGGTGATCAATTGAAACAACATGTAGGGGATGAAATCAACTCAACCCTAAATGAAATTGCAAAGCCCTCTTCCCTATCCTTGTTCAGTCGGTCCTAAACCCCTAAGGCCACAAATAGGGGCTGTCATAGCTTGAAACATGCACAAGAAGACAAGGACCGCAAAAATACAAGATTTCTGATAGCTAACATCCGAGAAATGATGACAAATCGGAAGAAAACTCAAAAAATTATCAACTACAAGGGGCGGCTAGGAGAATATGGAAATCTACTATTAAGGACAAGGAAATCACTCACCAGAAGAAGAAATCGGAAAGGAAGACGACCCTCTGTGTTACCGCGTGGACGAAATTTAGAAGCGTTGAGATCCGAGTCCTCTCCTAAGTCCTCCTCTCTCCTTCGTGCGCCTAGGGGGGTGCGGCTAATGCTTTGAACCATGCATCCCTGATGTGTGTAATATATATTGGTTCCCCCATTTATCAAATGACCAAAATGCCTCTCACTTCAAGTTAAGACTAAAACAAGTCATAACTTAACCAATTTAAATTCGATTCGAGTTTCATTCGAACTTCCGGACTCGACTCGAATCCTACAACTCATCTAAAGACCAACCAACCTTAAATAAAATAAATACCTTGCGTGTAAAGGCTAAAATTCAATTCACACCCTCCGGTGATTCACTCGGCTCGATCCAACGCACGTCCAAATTTTCCCACTCAAATAATTAAATAAAAATTTAGAAATTTTGCGGGTATTACAAGCTAAGCTGATGAAAATTGAGTGTTGATCGTGTAAGGGCTCTGAGGCCAAAAGTTGCGACTCTAGGTCGAGGACCACACTCGGGGATTCAAGCTGAGCTCATCGAGGAGCGTAAGACAGGTCTACACCGCGAGGGGTCGAGTAAGAGCTCTGAGGCCAGAAGTAGTGGCTTGATGACCGACGAGCCAGGCTGGTGAAAATCGAGTCTTGATTGTGTAAGGGCTCTGAGGTAGGAAGTAGTGGCTCTGGGGCCGAGGACAACACTCGGGGGTTCAAGCCGAGCTCGCCATAGAGCGTAAGGCAGGTCTGCGTGCGAGTGGTCGTTGGGGGCATGGCAACCCGTAATAGGCACTAAGGTCAACGAGTCTAGGCACTGAGGCCGATGAATCAAACCGAGCTCTGGCCATTGAGTGTGCCGCCGAGGCCGGCGAGTTTAAGCTGGTGAAAACTGAGTCCCAATTGCTTACAGAGGCTTATAGTGCCAAAGATAGGGACGATTGACCGAGTAGGAATGGTGCGTCACATGGGTCTAGGGCTGCTTGTGAGACCATGTAAATTCCCCTACGAAGTATACAATGACTGCAAGTGATATTAGACACAAGAGAAATGTGCACAATAGAAAGAGTAAATTTTATTGTTGAATATCATAATGATACATTGCATCCCACCTAGAGTTAAGCTCGGCTTACACATTGTGGAGCTTTGTTAAAACCTTTCATGGGGAAAAACCAAGTGGGAGAAAACCGCCATATAGGAAAAAGAGTTCTCCAACCTTGTTATAATTTAAGGGTGAAAGCTTAGTTGTAGTAGGCCCATAGAGAAACCGCATTCGTCGATCGAGGGAGTTCTCGTCCAGAGAACATGATGATTCTGTAGGCACCCTTTCCGAGGACCTCTATAATCCAGTAGGGGTCTTCCCAATTTGGAATGAGCTTACCTTCATCGGCTGATTTTATTTGTAGTTCAATCTTTCAGAGGACGAGGTCCCCTTCTACAAAATTGATGGGCCTAACACGTTTGTCATATTTTTGGGATATTTAAAGTTTAATTGCTTTCTTCTTTGATTTTGGTGAGCTCTCGTTCTTCTTCAATGAGATTGAGCTCGGCGAGTCGGGGTTTTGAGTTTCCTTGTTCCTTGAAGGTAATTCTGCAGAGGCTAGGCTTTGGGATCTTGACAGAGATCATGGCCTCTACTCCATAAACGAGCCGATAAGGGGTCTTTGAGGGGCAAGATTGGGTAGTTGTGTTGTAACTCGAGAGTACCTCAAGTAGTTTTTCGACCTAGTGTCGCTTGACCCAATCGAGTTTCTTCTTTAATCCTATTAGAATGACCTTGTTATCTACTTCAGCTAGATCATTTGTCTGTGGGTGTTCGACAGACGAAAAGAGTTGTCGAATGCCGAGGTCCGAGCAGAACTCTCAAAATCACCGATCTGTGAAATGTGTCCCGTTGTCACTAACGAGCTCATGCGGTATTCCTTACCTGCAAATGATGCTTTCCAAACAAATTTCTGGACTTTGTCAGTCACAATTGAGGATAGGGGTCCAGTCTCTATCCATTTGGTAAAGTAGTCGATTATTACGACCAAAACCTTAATTTGCCCCGGTGCAAGGGGAATGGGCCTAGGAGGTCGATGCCCAACTTGTGGAACAACCAGCTAGTGTCCGAGTGTAATGCCCAAAAATTCTAAAAATAATATTTTATTCTTAAGCAAGGGACTGTATAGAGCTTCAAAATTGAATCCGGGTAAGCAAATTGTATAGAAAAAAAATTACTTACCATAATTCTATGAGAAAGCATGCTAGGATGATAGAGGGTCTTGAGAAGAATTTAGCGGTTCAATCAGAACTCAAATCGGAGTTGGAACGGGTTAGATACGGGTTGTTTAAGTCAATTAACTAGAGTAGGGGCATTTTGATCATTTGGACCCAACCAGAGCCCATAAAAGACCCCAAGTGGTGCACGGCTACAATTTTATCTGCACAACACCCGAGGAGGAGAGAGGAAGAGATAGAGGCACCACCGAGAGGAGGAAGAGCCACCGGAGCCGGGATTTCACGAGTTCGTCGGCGTTCAACGTAGGAAGATCCCTCGCTTCTTCTTCCTTCCCGGTTTCTCCAAAAAGGTGAGTGGATTAGCCTTCCTATTTCCCTCTTTTCATCAGCCATGCCACTACCCCTATGTCATGGGGTTTTGTCGATTTTTGGTTCGATTCCGTCGTAGTGGTTTGAGCTTTCGTATCGAGGGTTTTCCTATCTTCGTTGAGATTCCGTCGGATCGAGTTCTGGGCGATTTGGCCGCTCCCTTCTTCTTCAAATTCTTGGTGGTTTCTTGAGGATTCCTGATGGTTGTTGAGGTTTCTTGGTGCTTGCTTGAGATCTTGAGGAAAGGAGGGATTTTGGGGAAGAATTAGGGTATGCTGCCCCGTTTTAGGGCCCTTTAGGAGCCCTAGGGTGGCCGTCCACTTAGGGACAGATTTTAGGGAAATAAAAAGACGATTTTTCCACCTAAGGGACATACTTTAGGGTACCTTGATCTACTTCTGCACATTAGGGAATTTTAGAGACGCTCAAATAGAGAACTAGGGACAGTTAGAGACACTAGAACCCTAGGATGACACTCGGGAGGGCCAACCCTTAGGGATCCTAAGGGGGTCGAACCCTCCATGCCCCTAGAGCATTCGGGTAGAGGAGGTAGGCCGGCCCTAGGGTACACGGCTAGGGTTGCTAAGATGGGCTTAAACTGCGTAGGGTAACTAAGAGGTGTTGTATTGTTTTTTATGCTATACATGCTTGCTTTTCTTACTATGATTGGACGTGCTATATCTTATTTTCATGATTGTTGTATACACTATGAAATCATGATTTTGAGCACTATTTTCATATATATATTTTGGATTGTTGTTTTTGATGTGTTTGGATTAATGTTAAACTTATTTTGGATTGTTGATGATTGGATTTATAGGTGGTTGTATACCTGCTAAGTTGTAGGTTTCGTAATTAGCAGGTGGATTACTATATTAATGAATGATTAGTTATTAAATTTTGTGTGTTTGTGGAAATTTTTTTCATCACAAATTCTCAAAATTGTGGCAAAATTATTACATATTGTGGCAAAATCATCACTGATATTGTGGCAATAATCTAAATTTGCAATCTTGTTAGTGGCAAATTCATTTTAGCATTTAATGACAAATGATCAAACATGTAGTGGCAATGTTATTTTTGATGTATTTAGATTAATGTTAAATTATTTTGGATTGTTGATGATTGAATTTATAGGTGGTTGTATACCTGCTAAGTTGTAGGTTTTGTAATTAGCAGGTGGATTACTATATTAATGAATAATTAGTTATTAAATTTTGTGTATTTGTGGAAAATTTATTCATCACAAATTCTCAAAATTGTGGCAAAATAATTACATATCACTACTACAAACTTGGTCTTCAGCAACGGCTATCAGCAACGGCCGCTCAAGCCGTTGCTATTTGCAACGGCGTTCTTACGGCCGCTCGAGCCGTTGCGGATTATTTTAATTATCAGCAACGGCTTTCGGACGGAAAGGCTAGCCGTTGCTAATTATTTAATCTTCAGCAACGGCTTACTAACGGATAAGTGAGCCGTTGCTGATGATAACTTATCAGCAACGGCGTTCTAACGGGCGAGTGAGCCGTTGCTGATAAGTTTATATAGGGCACGCTCTCGCGCCCGACCCTTCTTCCTCCCGCTTCTGCCGCCGCCGCTCCTGCCGACTCCTCTCGCCGCCGCTGCCGCCGCTGCCGCTGCTGCCGACGCCGACGCCTCTCGCCGACGCCTCTCGCCGTCGCGCCGCTGCCGGTATGTTGATCGGCCGGCCTATACCGTTTCGGCCGGAGATGCTAAAATCTGACCGAAACCCTATTTCTAGGGTTTCGGCCGGCGGCGGTCGGCCTATGGCCGCCGCCGAACCTTCTACAGTGGTCGGACAGTGTGTCCGGCCACTGTACGCCGGCGCCGGAGGGTGGACTCCGGCGCCGGAATATATATATATATATATTATTGTTTTGAAATTGTTAATTAATTATTTTATAAATGTTAATTAAATGTTTAGATTAATTGTTTAATTTGTTAGATTAATTATTAGGGTTTAGATTAATTTCGGACGCGCGCCGGAATCGTCCACTTCGGACGCGCGCCGGAATCGTCCAATTCGGACTCGCGCCGGAATCGTCCAATTCGGACTCGCGCCGGAATCGTCCACTTCGGACGCGCGCCAGAATCGTCCAATTCGGACTCGCGCCAGAATCGTCCACTTCGGACGCGTGCCAGAATCGTCCAATTCGGACTCGCGCCAGAATCGTCCACTTCAGACTCGCGCCGGAATCGTCCACTTCGGACGCGCGCCGAAATCGTCCACTTCGGACTCGCGCCGGAATCGTCCACTTCAGACGCGTGCCGAAATCGTCCAATATGGACTCGAACTATCTCGAAACATTTAGAAAATAATCATCCATCCGACGAGTTGATATGTTTCACGTACGCATCGACGAATCGGATATGATTTAGCAAAACCTTAGATCCGTTCGGGGATTGTATGTTCGTGCAAATGTCCTTCGAGTCGAAGATATGTCAACACTTGAAAATAATATTGTTGAAATCATATGCAAGCTGGAGCAGTTTTTCCCTCCTGCATTTTTTGACTCGATGGAGCATCTACCGATACACTTGGCATACGAGGCACGAGTTGGTGGCCCCGTTCAATATCGTTGGATGTACTTATTTGAAAGATACATGAATCGTCTGAAGAAAAAAGTAAAGAACACCGCAGCTGTTGAAGGATCAATATCTGAATCGTATATCATCCAAGAAATTTCAACATTCTGCTCATTTTACTTTGAATCGACAGTACAGACAAGATTTGATCGTCTTCCACGTAACGACGACGGGGGTGTTCGACATTCAGATGGACGTTTAAATATATTTTGTCACTCTGGTCGTGCTTTTGGTTCTCGTCCATCTCGACACTTAAGCGATGAAGAGTATCATTTGGCACACTTGTATGTATTACTCAATTGCCCAGAGATTGAACAATTCATTAAAATATTTGACATTGAGATGGTGCAAAAATACTCTATTCACAACGATCAAGAATTGGAGACATTACGGAATCGTGATTTCCCTTCTTGGATTCAGACTTACAGCAAAGATCACAGAGCTGAAATAGATGAAAAAATATTTGAGTTTGTTAGTGGACCGTCGCGACTTGTGTCGTGCTATAGCGGATATTTTGTTAACGGGTATAAATTTCACACGGTTGAATATTCATCTACAAAAAAGACGATGAATGCTGGGGTCTGCGTGAAAGGGACAACCTATGTTGAATGTGATATGGATTTCTATGGACTAGTGGAAGAAGTGATAGAGTTGCACTACTTCGGCTTGAAATCAGTGTTCCTATTTAGATGTCATTGGTTCGATACAACAGAAAGGGGCATGAAAGTTCATCAAAAATACAAACTTGTTGAGGTTAATTACAAATCGAAATTGGCAGCAAATGAGCCATTTATATTGGCATCACAAGCCGAACAAGTATATTACGCGAAGTATCCGGCTCGAAATAAAGATAGAGCAGATTGGCGTGTAGTCTGTAAGACAAAAGGTAGAGGAAAAATTGATCCGATAGTAGGAGAAAATGATCCTCCTGGTTTCTATCAAGAAGATGATCTTCCTGCTGTGGATCGTATTATTCCAATACTCGAGGATGCAGACACAACGTCAATTCAATTAGAAGTTGAATATGCTGATGATGACGATCATGAAATTGAGGAAGCTGGAGATGAAGAAGATGACGAAGAGGAAGAAGAGGAAGAAGAAGAAGAATTCGAAGACTATTATTCAGATGATGAGGAATAATTGTAAAGTATATATATTTTATTAAATATATCTCTACTATTTATACAATAATCTGATTATATGTCTGTTCGACAGATATGTCTGGTCGTGGTTATCGACGCAGGAGAGCTTCGGAGTCTCCGATCGGTGAGACTCCAGCGCTTACTCATGCTGCTGATCCTCCTGTTGCTGATCCTCATGAGGATGATACTGCCGAGGCTAGTACATCCAGACGCAGGCGGCCACGCGGGCCGAACAGGTGGCAGCCTCCACCAGCCACAGAGTCACGTAGATTGATCAGCGTGATTGGGGAGCGGTAATATATCATGAATTATGAATCATTACAAATTCATTATATCATAATATAATATTAAAATTTATTTTTGTTGTGCAGGTTCGAGCAAGAAGAAGTGCCGAGGAGCATTTCTTCTACTATTCGACGATACATGCACGGGGCATGGCCTACGTGGTCTCACGTGCCTAGCGAGCACGTCGACATGTTATGGCGCGAGTTTGAGGCACGTATTATTTTTTTTTTTACATGCATGATGATATATTAAGAATTGGTACTGATATTATTATTTTGCAGGCTCGCTATACATGGGCCGAGGACCAGAGGTCCTTCATTTACGCTGCCTGGGAGTCTATTTCCCGGGCAAGGTACAACGGGCAGCTGGGGCAGGCTCGGTCCCGAGCGATGGCCCGAGCTGGGACCACTAACATCGCGGAGACTCGGGGATACGGCCCCAGTTGGATTACTCCGGATATATGGGACCAGCTCATGGGGATATGGTCGACGGATCGATGGCAGGAGGTTTCTCAGAATGCGGCTAGAAATCGCATGTCGGGGGGAGCAGCGCGTCACACCGGCGGCTCTGTTGCATTTGCAGTGCACGCAAACCGTATGGTAAGTATATCGTTTAATTATATATTTTATTTGTTATTATGTGTACTAATTAATGTATTTGTTTTGTAAATGTAGACGACGGTGTCGGATGACGGGACTGTCCAGCGACCCTCCCCGATGGCGGTGTTTGAGCGGACTCACCGTCGAGCACATGGGACGGGGGAGTACATCGACAACCGCGCTGCATACATTGTGGTAATTATATATTTGTTTAAATTATTCATTATATATTTATAATTTAAGTTTTATGATAAATATTAAACAAAAAATCAAACTCGAGTAGGAGACGTACAGCCAGAGGGTGGTGCAGCGCGGGGGTACCCCCGAGGACTTTGACGCAGCATCGTGGGTCGAGGCCGCAGGTGGCTGGGATCATGGCCGCGTATATGGCTTCGCAGATAGTGGTCATGCGCGAGCCGTACTAGGGCCACTTGGGGCACCGACCCCTCCGGTCGCTGGTGAGCGGCCGTCCACCTCCAGATCCAGTTATGATCATAGTAATAGGATAAGGACACTAGAGGAGACGGTCGCGCGTCAGACTGAGTTGATGGAGCGCCAGAGTCAGATGATGGCGAATATAGAAGCTATGCTACGCAACTTGTCGGGTCATCCCGAAGCAGGCATCTCTTCGGCATCATCTAATCCATCATCCTCGAGTCAGTCCACGCCGGTGTACACTCAAGCACTCCAGACCCCGCCATATGATCCAGGCCATCCTCCATCGTCATCGTGAGATTTTGTTTATATTGACTTTGTTACTTAGATATTAAACTTGTTTAATTTATATTGACTATGTTATTGAGATGTTGATACTTCAATTTTACATTTGAATTGTGTTTATACTATCGTGGATAATTATGAATATAAATATAATTGTTTTGATGTATATCTTGGTGTGTTTGTGATGTGTGAATGAATGTGTATGAGATGTTTGTGATGTGTGAATGAATGTGTGTATGAGGGTATGGGTGTGTGAGTTATGTATCAGATAAATGTATCAATGTATCAATGGAAATTTGAAATTTTCAAATTTTCTGGTTGCAGGTATAGGTCATCAGCAACGGCTTTCCCACGGGCGTCCGTGGGAAAGCCGTTGCTAAAAGTGTATCGAAAGCCGTTGCTGATGACCTACAGCAACGGCTTAGCGACGGAGTTTTACTAACGGTGTTGCTACGGACTCAGTGGCCGTTGCTATTAATGGTATCAGCAACGGCTCCGGGTCTGTGGCAAAACCGTTGCTGATAATATTTTTAGCGACGGCCCAGCGGCCGTTGCTGATAATGTTTTGAGCGACGGCCCGAGCGGCCGTTGCTGAACCGTTGCTAAGTCATCAGCAACACGACTTTCTCTCACGGCGCTATTGCAACGGCTCAGCCGTTGCTGATGCTCTTCAGCAACGGCTCAGCAACGGCATCAGCCGTTGCTGATGACCATTTTTCTAGTAGTGTATTGTGGCAAAATCATCACTGATATTGTGGCAATAATCTAAATTTGAAATCTTGTTAGTGGCAAATTCATTTTAGCGTTTAATGACAAATGATCAAACATGTAGTGGCAAAATTTTTATAGCAAATTTGATATGTAATGACAAAATATAACACGTTATTAGCGGCAAATTTTATATATTTTTGCCACGAAAAGAGTTTTAGAAAGCATAGAATAATGACAAATATTTATTAATAAGTGACAGAATTCTTGCCATAAAACAATAGAGTGGAGGTAGTTTGACTTTTTCGTTTGCCACTAAAGAAATTGCAATTCGTGGCAATTCGCTAAAGTTCACCACGAAAGCTAAAAATGACTTTTAGTGACGAACCTAACGTGACAAACGGCTGACAAGCACTTTTTTGCCACTGAATCATTATTTTTCCTCTCTATATCACTATTGTGGCAAAAATAGCTTGTTACTAATTCCAATTTTTTTTATAGTATAAGACACTTGATGAGAGAAAAAGGATGAGTGAGATCCCTTATGCTTCGGCAGTCAAATCCATCATGTATGCTATGCTTTGTACTTGGCCTGATGTCGCTTGTGCCCTAGGGATAACTAATAGATTTCAGGCAGATCTTAGAGAGGAATATTGGAAAGTCGTAAATAACATTCTTAAGTACTTGAGAAGGACTAAAGATGTTCTCCTAATTTATGGTGGGTCAAATTTTAAACTGGAGGGCTACACAGATTTTAGCTTCCAATCAAACCCGGATGATAGTAAATCCATTTATGGGCATGTTTTTACTCTAAATGGTGGCGCAGTATACTGGAAAAGATCCAAGAAAGGAACTGTGGCTGACTCAGTGACAAAAGCAAGCTGAGTGCATCGCTACAAGCGAGGCCGTAAAGGAAGGAGTGTGGATAAAGAAATTTATCTTTGAGCTGGGTGTTGTTCCTGAGGTTGTCGGTCCGGTCCCCATTTATTGTGATAATACTAGGGCAGTTGCTCAAGTAAAGGAACCTAGATCCCACCACAAATCAAAACATATCCTAAGGCGATATCACCTGATCAGAGAGATCGTTGGACGTGGTGATATAAATGTCGAACATGTCGACACAAAAGATAATATTGCAGATCCATTCACAAATTCATTACCACAGCAGTAGTTCGATCGCCACTTAAGTGTTGGCCCAAGGGTTCTCCTTAGGCCTTGATATCTATTTTGATGAGAACAAACATGTATTTAATATATTTGTGAAGTTTTGAGTTCAGGTTGAGGTTACGATACGCGCGAACTTTGCTCGGAGAAATGCAAAAAATTGGCAAAAAAAGACTCTGATGTAAATCATGTAGAACTTATAGATTACTAAGTTGATTTCATGTAATATACCTGTAGGAAAAAATCCCAAGCCTATTTGTAATGTTATCCAAGTCAAAACTTGGTAACAGAACTCGGAAACAAAACACATAGCAAAATGAGTGTAAAAAATAGTCACGGCCCAGATTCGGTCGACCGACGAAAGCCAAAATGAGGCAGAAAGAAGGATCTCGGCATTCGGTCGATTGATTGGTCGATCGCCCGAAGTCAGAAAAGAATAGAGGAAATTCGGTCGACTCGGCGGTCGACCGAATGTGGCCAGAAAAGGGCAGTAGGCTCGAAGTCGCTGGGCAGTCGATTAGTCGATTGACCGATGATCGACCGGCAATCGACCGGATGGCATCCAACGGGCAAAAAAAAACCGTTGGAGTGTACTGTCGAGTGAGAGGTTATAAATACCCCTCACCAACCTCTCTTAAGGACTCTTAACAATGATTAGTACATTCCTAAGAGAGATTTAAGTCTTCAAAGATCAATTTGTGCTCGCTTGCTTCGCCAATAGCTTCATCTTCCTCAAGCGATCTTCTCGTCTCAACTCTAGCAATAATTCAAGCTCACCATCTTGAAGAGTTGGAGACTTGGAAGGCTTTGGAAGGAGCTCACAATTGTGGTTTCATTTTTGTCTCATTATTTGTTGTTTTTCATCGTTTTTAATTGTAGTTCTCATTGTTGGCTTGCTAGGTGTGCTAGTATAAATACTTAGGATTTACTTTGTAGAATTGTGTTTTGCCTAGGTGAATAGGTTCGAGGCATTCTCAAATGGTTGAGAAGCAAGTCCTCGATTGTATTCAAAGGAAAACACATAGTCTATAAAGTGTTGGTTGGAAATCCTTGGTGTGGAGCCAAGGTAGTGGAGTAGGCGGTTGGCCGAACCACTCCAATTGCTTGTGTTTGCATTGTGATGCTTATTTGATATTAATTGCTATTTATAATTGTTAAGCATCGTAATTTAGTTGCGCGATTGATTTGGTTGCATTAGAAATCGAACTCGAAAAAAATTGAATAGAAGTTAAAACTCACCCAACACTATTCAACCCCCCCTTTCTAATGTGGGTATTCGATCAACATTAAGTTGTATGGGTATTAAATACCGCAATGATTGGCTACAAGTGCAAGTGGGAGATTGAAAGAAATAGTGCCTTTAATTAAGCCAATCACATGTTGGAACTATTTTTTGGTTAATGAATAATATGAGACAACTTTTCATCATACGCTGCATATATATTTTTTATAGATTAGATTGTGATGAACCCCATGAACCTGGGCAATTAATTCAAAGGCCATGATGAGTTCATACCAGTGAGACTTTGAATCAAGATGCCCCTGTTCTAAATGTTCCCAGTTGTAGGATCATCAATTAGGGGATTGATGATTTCGAATAGACTTGTGCACTTGGTACATACCCTATACAATTAGGGGTAGCTGATCTCACGGTTACCTATGAGTCGTCATTAATGCACAAGTGCATGCTCTCATTAGGGAATGAGTTCACTGAACGGACCTGCACGAGGAACACAAAATGGAATCCTTACATGAGTGTCAATAGGATGTTCCTCGGGTGATAGTAGGTGCAAGCAGTCCTTGGACCTGAGGTTGTCATGGTTACCTTGTGAGTGACGACTCATTGCCTTGGTTCTATCCCTACGTGGCCCTCAACGTCGTGTGTCGGGTATTACTAGGCATGGGGAAGCATTCCTGAATGTAGGTGAGCAACCAACATGGAATCGGTTACTCCTAGTGAGATGAGATAATGTCCTATATGTCCCTACAAGTGTCGACTCGGGAATCTCTGGCCAGAGTAGACATGAAAGTCAGGAAGATGTTTCTGATGTTTCATTATTGAGATGACATCTTGACGGGTGGAATACATATGAATCGGTATTAGGGTTTGACACTTCTTCCGTACCCTAGCCAACTTCGGGATGTTATAACCGAGGGACTTAGTTACACGATAACAAATCACTGAAGGGTGTTCAATCCCTATAGATTGAACCTCACACTATCCGGGTAGTTATGAAATGTTGCTAGATGTCAATCTTGACTTGTGAGTGGAGTCTCTCAACCACACTAAAGGGGTTTAGTGGTGGCTCGTATGATTCGAATAGAAGTCGTTCTATCGGATCCGACTCTCTGTTATGCACAACTCACTACTGCCTTAGTGTGGGGCCCAATGGGTCATACACAATAGGCTAACCTCGTAACGAACCTTATGAGATAAAGTCCGAATGCGACGCTATATGTCTACTAGAATGGACATGCTGCAACTCGATCATGGATCTCATTTACGGACATTATAAGGAAGATGTTTCCTATATTAATGAATACGCGAGGAAGGAGTTCCTCGGTAACCCTAATTTGTAGGACATCCCTAAATTATAAGAATTGGCACATGATAAATCCTAATCAATAAAATTTTAATTTACAGAGATAAATTAAAATTTATATTTAGTTGGATTTAATTAATTTTGAATTAATTATAAATCTATTAAATATAAATTATTATTTTGGAGGCTAACCTTGGAACTTTGAATTCCGGGGAGAGGTTTTAAAAGGAGGGGGGGTCTACCTCGGTAGCAACCTATGCCCCTTATAAATAGATGGCTTAACCTCCTTCAAGGGGGTTAAGCAAATTGGTTATTGATCTTGGAGAAGAGCAAGGGCTTGGTTCTTAAGAGACTTCTTAAAGAGATAAGCTCCAAGAACACATCTTCATCTCCTTGGGTGGCCGGCCATCTAAAGCTTCCTTCCCTGATTTTTGTGATGCCGAATTGAAGGTCTCCTCCTCTTGGGTGTGTCATCTACTTCATCTTCTTGGAGGAGTCCAAGAAGGACAACGAGGTATTCCTTCAACTTTCTTCTCGTTTTGTGATTTTGTCATCCCCTCTTTCTCTCTTTTGGTGCTCGGTTCTTGGTGGAAGGGCCGACTTCATCTTGGTGCATTTCGGGGTTGAGATTGCCTCTCCGTTGAGCCACAATGAGTCTTGGTGTTCGTTGCCCCTTGGTTGCGAGGGGCTTGGTGTGGATTTTCCTTGGAGGACGTGCATGTGTGCATACTGAAACGAGGATAGGAGCAGCCATACCATCCGCAGTATAAGGTATATCTTCTCCTTCTACTCGTAGATTGAATTCCTTAAAGATTGCTAAAGTTGATCGTTGTTTTTGGGATGGTTTGACTTTTCTAAAATTGTTTTTTTCACTGTACTTCTTATTTCCATCCCAACCAAATCGGAGTTAGAACGGATTAGATACATGCTGTTTAAGTCGATTAACTTGAGTAGGGGCATTTTGGTCATTTGGACCCAACCAGGGCCCATAAAAGACCCCAAGTGGCTCACAGCTACAGGTTTTCCGCACACCACTTGAGGAAGAGAGAGAGAGAGGCACTGTCGAGAGGAGGAGGAGCCACCGGAGGCGGGATTTCGTGAGTTCATCGGCGTTCAACGTCGAAAGATCCCTCGCTTCTTCTTCCTTCCCGGTTCTCCAAAAAGGTGAGTGGATTAGCCTTCCTATTCCCCTCTTTTCATCGGCCATGCCACCACCCCTATGTCATGGGGTTTTGTAGAGGAGGTAGGCTAGCCCCTAGGGTACACGGCTAGGCCAGGTTGCTAAGACGGGCTTAAACAGCGTAGGGTAACTAAGCAGTGTTGTATTGTTTTTATGTTATACATGCTTGCTTTTCTTACAATGATTGGACATGCTATATCTTATTTTCATGATTGTTGTATGTGCTGTGAAATCATGATTTTGATCACTATTTGCATATATATATATTTGTGTGTGGTTGTGATGGATGACGGGAGGAGGCGGAGGTTGAGGTATGCCCTTGACATACCCTTTTACCTACTTGTTGTTAGCACATTTTATTTTATGTTTATATACCTACATGTGTGATGTTGTGATGTGCTTGTTGCATTTTCCGGAAGCCTCGCTGGTGAGGGGAGGGTATGCCCCAAAGAGACATTGTTGGCCTTATTCCGGAAGTCTAGCTGGTGAGGGGAGATCATACCCCATAGAGATAGCCCGGAGACTCGACCGGTGAGGGGAACGTATGCCCCAAAGAGACGGATCAGAAGAACCGTGTTGGTGAGGGGAGAGCATACCCCGAGGAGACGACACTAGTTGGGTGGTAGATCGGGGGCCACATCGACTACCTACCCTTTGTGGCGACGAGGACCGACAGGTCCTGGTTGAACAAGTGGATTGTTGCATTGAGCATGTCTGTATGTTGTGGCATATTTCTTGCAGGTTGCTATGTGATGACTTGGAGGATTGCTCAGCTAAAAATAAATGCTCCTAAACTTATGCTTTATTTTTCCTATGATTAATTATATGTTATTTGATGATGCATGATGATGATGTTGTGGTGAAATTGAGGACTGATCTACTCACTAAGTTCTAGTTGGACTTACCCCCTGTTTTGTTATTTTGCAGCACCAGAGTTAGATCAGAGAGGTACCGAGTGCAATAGCATGGCTGGTAGCGGGTCTCGGGATATGTCGTGCTCTAGGTGGATACGGAGTCGTTTTCTTTTTCTTGAGTCAATGAGTCATGTCGACTCGGTTTATTATGCTTCCACATTTTATTTACTTTGAGATGTCTTTGTTTAGTAATTAAAATTTTGAAATTGATTTGGACATTTAGCTATTTATTGAGTTGGTGGTTTAGGACCTCTCTTGAAAATAAATGTCTTTTATAAATCCTTGAAAAGTTATTAAATGTTCAAGTCTGGTTTTGTTGTATATGTGATTTGGTTTGGGTGAGGCTTCGGGGTATGTGGCGTACCCTGGGCGGTCATACCGGAGTTAGTGTGTGACAATGTGGTATCGGAGCGGGCACGATAATAGGATAGTAGGTATCGTATGGGGGTATTGCTAGCGTGTTCACATATGGTATGTCCTAGTCACGAGATCGACAGTTGAACGTGCGCACCAGCGGCGGTATGTATTTTTGATTTAAGTTGTTGTTCGTATATATTGAAATTGTGTAGTACTTGCTTTCTTATTAATAGAAATGGAGGCACATGATGATGTCGTGATGAGTGGAAGCGGAAGTAACTCTGCTGGCAGACGAGGCTGAGGCCGGGGTCGCGGGCGAGGCAGAGGCTATGCTACCAACTAGGTGGTTCAGGAGGAGGCAACACGAGATCCCAGAGTTGTACTGCTAGAGGCCCAAGTGATGGAGCTGGTGGAGGAGCTTCGCAGAGAATGAGATGAATTCTATAGAGAACGGGATGAGTTTCGTAGGGAGTGCGAGGAGCATCGTAAGGAGCGGGAGCTACCGCAGCAGCAACCCCACCTATACCACTAGTGGTACCCACAATGGCTGAGCCGATCAAGCCGGTTTAGTCTGGATACGGGGAGGAGGACCGGCGAGAGCCGGTGGCAGACATCTCGTCGTATATGGATTTTGTAAAGTTGAATCCGCTAGTATTCACAGGCATGGATCAAGTAATGGAGGTGACAACATTCCTAAATTATTGTACAGAGTTATGCTCGGTCTTGGAATGTTCCTCTGAGGCGATGGCGCATACAGTTGGGCTGCAGCTTAGAGGCCCAACAAAAGAGTGGCACCAGTCATGGAGGGCGCGTAGGGGGACTCATGCACCAGCCCCTACGTGGGGAGAATTTTGGACTGCTATCATTAAAAAGTACTTACCCAGCTTAGAGTCTGCGCTTTGTTCGACTTGTGGTCGAAATGGCGACACTAGAGGGGGGGTGAATAGTGTGTTTACTATGTTATTCGCCTAATTTCCAATTAAATCATTTTCTTGAATAGTTATGCAATTTGCAATTTGATGATTGATTGCGGAAGCGATAAATAATTAATCAATTAAGAACGAACAATCAATCAATGCAAACACAGAGATTTTATAGTGGTTCGGCCCCAATACCTACTCCACTACCTAAGCACCCCGCATAGAATTTTCAAACTAAGTTTTACTAGATTAATTAGTTTCCCTTACACACAAGGACTTTTCACTGAAGAGACGCACTCTCGACCTAAGGCACTTCCACACCCGGAAGTTATCGCCTTCTTATCGAGAGTCCTCTTCCACCTCAACCCTAAGGGACAACTAAGCTAATCCTAGTAAACAATACGTTTACACACACAAGTGGCTTTACACCTTGCAAGGTAACCACTTACCCACCAAGACCTATCACAAGGTCTTTTACAAACTCAAGTCAAGGAAAAATAATAGTAAAAATTACAATTAAAAGAGCTAAGAATAAAACCAAGAAGACGTGCTCTTTTCAAAGTCTCGGAACCTCCAACTCGTCAAGGGAATGAGCTCAAATTAACTCCCGAGTTGATGTAGCAGCTGGCGCTTGAGAAGGTATTCACAGAGGGAGCAGAGCGCAAGCAATCTTTCTTTTGGAAGGCTCAAATCTCTCTTCTTGATGGCTCAATAATTTCTGTAAGAGTGTGAGAGAGGGACTAAAAGAAGTTATAACAGGTATATTTATACCCAACGGAAGAAACGGCTGCTCAACGGATAGTTTTCTATCCGTTACAGAGCACTGGTCGAATGGTCGGTTAGGCCCATTACAGGCCACATGGGTCTCCGAAGAGATCGGGAAATCAAAAAATCAAAAAAGTTTTTGAAAGATGTTAAGAGCGGGGAAATCAACTAATATTAGGTACATATCAAACTCCAACTATAATTTTAAGCAATGGGATATAGGAGATAATATCAATGTGTTTGATGCCAACTTTACCATAGGCATCTAGATGACTTGAAGTTGCAACTTTGAAATGGTTCAATCTTTGAATCCTCAAACAACTTCAAATGGCTTTGGATCCTTGGGGGTTAGTGGGCTTAGGTACCCAAAGTATCTTAACAACACTAGGATTCATTTTAAAAGCACAATCAAATATGGCATGCCCATATATACTACAACAAAAGCAATGTTTATGAAACTTTTTCTTTTCATTTTTAGCATGGACATGAATTTTAATTTTAGAATGCTTATCATGTGAAACATGATGAGTATGACCATTCTTAGAGATATCATTCCTCTTTTTATGATCATGAGGTTTAAGAGTGGAATGCATGGCATGAGAGGCATGATGAGCATGGGCATTCTTAGATAAAACATTTTTCTTTTGAGTATGGGGTTTAATGGTAGAATGCTTAGCATATGATTTAACATTAGCATGAGCATTCTTTTTACTAGAATTCTTAAATGAAGAATAGCTAGATACATTACTAACCTTCTTGTTTAAAAAAACAACCTCATTTTTCAAATCATTCATTGATTTATTTAATGCATGTAATTGAGATTTTAACATGCAATTCTCTTTTTCTAAATTGTTATTCTTGAGCTTCAAGTCCTTAAGCTCAAGTTCTACATTTTCATGGCATGAATCAAATGACCTAGATTTCAATTTTTCATTTTCTAGTTTGAATTCATGTAAATGAGAATTAAGCATTTCTTTTTCTTTTTTCAACTTTTTATTTTCTTTATCTTTTTTAACAAGCAAGGCATGCATTTTTTGACATTCATCAACTAGTTCTTTATATGACATATTGAATGAACTAGAAGAGCTAGTACTAACATTTTTATTATTATGACTAGAAGGGAAAGATTGTACCTCATCATTGGTACTCATGAGGCAACCTTTTGAAGTAGATTCATAGTCATTACTAGAGGGTGCTTCAAATGAGTGAGAAGTGGAGGTAGAAGCACTTGACCTCTTCCTTGCTTTGTTCTTCATGCTTGGGCAATTTTTCTTCACATGCCCCTATTATTTGCAAGCATGACATTTTACCTTTCGTTTTCGGCTTTTAGAATGACTCCTTTGACTAGAAGCACTATGGGTATCAAAATTAAGATTAGTTGTAGGTGAGTGACCATTGTCATCACCACCTTCATCAAAAGTGTCAATTTCTTCAGTTTTGGCGTAATCATATAAGACATTTAACGAGGCCCATAAATCAAAAGCCGAAGAGCAATGCATGACTTTTTCTAGTATGTCATTTGGTAATGTGCAAAGTATGCAATTCATGGCATATCCATTATACTTAAACATTTTCTTGTCCATTTCACTCCATGCATGCATATCAACCTTATGTTCAATAAATTCCCAATGTAACATGTTAAATACACCAAAACCTTTAGTCTTCAGAAATGTGTACATCCTAGATTTTCATAGACCAAAGTTTGATTCATCGAACCTAGGGGGTGAAGACACCACACTCTCTAGAGCCATTTCTAGATCAAGACGAATTGTAGAAGGGATGGTGAGATCACAATATACGACCCGCTCTGATACCAAATGTGGTAGAAATGGCGACACTAGAGGGGGGGTGAATAGTGTGTTTACTATGTTATTCGCCTAATTTCCAATTTAATCATTTTCTTAAATAGTTAGGCAATTTGCAATTCGATGATTGATTGCGGAAGCGATAAATAATTAATCAATTAAGAACGAACAATCAATCAATAAAAACACAGAGATTTTATAGTGGTTCGGCCCCAATGCCTACTCCACTACCTAATCACCCCGCTTAGGATTTCCAAACTAAGTTTTACTAGATTAATTAGTTTCCCTTACACACGAGGACTTTTCACCGAAGAGACGCACTCTCGACCTAAGGCACTTCCACACCCAGAAGTTATCGCCTTCTTATCGAGAGTCATCTTCCACCTCAACCCTAAGGGACAACTAAGCTAATCCTAGTAAACACTACGTTTACACACACAAGTGGCTTTACACCTTGCAAGGTAACCACTTACCCACCAAGACCTATCACAAAGTCTTTTACAAACTCAAGTCAAGGAAAAATAATAGTAAAAATTACAATTGAAAGAGCTAAGAAGAAAACCAAGAAGACGTGCTCTTTTCAAAGTCTCGGAACCTCCAACTCGTCAAGGGAATGAACTCGAATTAACTCCCGAGTTGATGTAGCAGCTGGCGCTTGAGAAGGTGTTCATAGAGGGAGCAGAGCACAAGCAATCTTTCTTTTGGAAGGCTCAAATCTCTCTTCTTGATGGCTCAATAATTTCTGTAAGAGTGTGAGAGAGGTATTAAAAGAAGTTATAACAGGTATATTTATACCCTACTGAAGAAATGGCTATTCAACGGATAGAAAACTATCCGTTACAGCAGCCAGTCGAAGCGTTGGTTGAAGCATCGGTCGACCGACCATTCGACCGCTGCAATTTTCCCTGTGGTCGATCGACCGCCGGATCGACCGATTGTCGTGAGCCTCGCGATCCTCAGTTCGGTCGACCGATCGATCGATCGCTCGAGGCTTTCCATGATTTCTTTCCTAGCTTCGGTTGACCGACTGGTCGATCGATTGGCTTCTGCCAATTTTTGCCGCCATTCGATCGACCGAACCTGGGCTGAACAAGGCAGACAACTTTGTTCTGCTTGGTTTTTCTGCTTCCGTCTTCACTATGTCTACTTATATAACATTTATTAATTTGAAGTTAAATAACTTTACAACATGATAACTTTAAAACATAAATGTTATATAAGGATTATACCCCATTTGAGTTCAATAAAAATATCTAAAAAATCAAAATCCCTAAGGATCAAAATCTAGTTCTTGGGATCTAGTATAAAACGGAAATTTCCTAATCCTTCGGGTCAAATAAGGATATGCTAAAGCTTCCGAAAAATCCTAAAAAATACCACATTATCTAGTTTTGACCCAAGGAACAATTATCGCCATTTTTTATTTCAAGAAAAGGTTTGGATCATATAGCCCTCCAAGGAGCTCCCTAGTCTTAGTAAATTTCAGGGCGGTCCCAGAATTTCATGGTTTGGGGTTCGGGATAGATTTTTGGGTTTCTTATGCATCATCATGAGGATTACATTAATTTATAGAGACCCTAAACTTAAACTCCATTTCTTGAAGATTCCCGAATGCCGACGAGCATCCTTATCGATTTATCCGATTTCTCTGATCGCGAACGTCACGCACTAACCGATATGGAACCTGAAAGATATTCTCAATGAAATCATTAGTCCCATGTTTGTTATCATCAAAACCATCAAAACCGAGATTAAGGCTAAGGTTGAAAACCTAAAGCCAACACGACTTTTTGGACCTCGGTCAAGATGTCGGCTGGTAGGATGCTCGGATGTCCGAGGACTTGTTGAATGACCGATTTATTGTTTTGAGGCTTTTTGGTGCTGGCGAGTTTAGATAGTAGGTCGATTCGGGTGTTTTCTTCCTGAGGTATGTGCTGAATCACGCAACTATCAAAGTTATTGATTAAAGAATGTACCAGTGAAAGATACCTTTCAAGGGAGAGGTCCCTTGCTTGGCAAGTGTCGTTGACTTGTCCTACGACAAGCTGTGAGTCGCTCTTTATGACTATGCTTCGGGCATTTATCTCCTGAGCAAGTTTTAGCCTAGCAATCAGAGCTTTATACTTTGCTTGAGGCGAGCTTCTCTAGCCTCTAGTATATGGTTTTTGGTCATTGGAGGACCTTGCTCACAAAGTAGATTGACTTTTAATCTTTTCTCTGTTCTCGGATCTGGACCGAGCTGAGGGCACTTTATGTGATCGTGAGGTAGAGGAAGAGGGTTTCTCCCTATTGTGGCTTGTCTAGGACCAATGGGCTAGTTATGGAGTGTTTGAGTTCCTCAAAAGCCTATTCATATTTTTCATCACAGTGGAAGTCTTGTTTCTTCCATAGAATTTTAAATAAGGGGGCGGCCCGATAGGCTATCCTGGAGAGGAATATGGAGAAAGCGGTCATCCTCCTTGTGAGTTGTTGTGCTTCTTTGATGTTGTGCGGCCTTCGCATCTCTTGGATAGCTCAACATTTCTCTGAATTAGCTTTGAACCCTCAGTGTATCAGCATGAAGCCGAGGAATTTGCCGCTGTGAACTCTGAAGGCGCACTTTTTCGGGTATAATCTCATCTTGTAGTGTTTTCATTGCTGAAGATCTCGATGATATCATTGCAGTGGTTTCCGATGGCTGGTGTTTTGGCAACCATGTTACGTGGCTTATTCATCTTGTAGTTTTGACTTGCGACCAATTAGTTTCTCGAAGACCTTATTCATCAGGCGCTGATACGTGGCTCCTGCATTTTTAAGCTCGAAGGGCATCACGTTATAACATAAGTTTGCATGCTCGGTAATGAAAGTCATTTTCTCTTCATCTTCCGGGTGCATCCAAATTTGATTGTAGCCTGAATAGGCGTCCATGAAGCATAGATATTGGTATCCCGCAGAGCCATCGACATGTTTGTCTATGCTCGAAAATGGGTAAGAATCCTTTGGGCGGGACTTATTGAGGTCAGTGAAGTCGACACACATCCACTACTTTCCCGAGTGTTTCTTGACCATTACAACATTTATAAATCATGTGGTAAATTGGATCTTTTTGATGAATTTTGCCTTTAGTAGATTCCTGGTTTCTTCAAATGATGAATGTTGCCGCTCGATTCTGAACTTTCTTAATTACAATAAAAATAGCTAAAGAATAAACCAAGACAAAGTGCTCTTTTCCATGCCTTCAATGCCTCCAACTCCCCAAGACGTTGAGATCGAATCGAAGCCGGAGTTGAGAGAAGATGAGCGCTTGAGAAATTGTTGATCGGAGAAGCGAGCGCAAGCCAATCAAGCTCTAGAAGGCACAAATCACTCTTTTGGAAGCTTATCTTAGTTGTTAAGAACGATTAAAGAACTTAGGTGAGGGGTATTTATAACCCATCAATGGAACGGCTCCTCAACGGGCATTTTTTTACCCGTTGGACGCCGACCGGTCGCTTGCCGATCGATCGTCAATCGACCGACCGATCGATCGCCCAGCGACCGCTGGCATTTTGCCCTTCTCCCACTCTATTCGGTCGACCGAATGTGTTGCGTTTTAGCTCCTCTGTTGTCTGGTCGACCGACCGGTCGATCGAAGTAGCCACTGTCGATTTTTTGCATTGTTCGGTCGACCGAAGTGGCTACTGCCATTTTTCTGCCTTGTTCGGTCGACCGAACTTAGGCTGAGTCTGATTTTTACCTTTTCTTTGTTACAGACTTTTTCATGGGTTTAGTTACCAAGTTTTAACTTGGATAACTTTACAAATAGGCTTGGGATGAGATCCTAGGGTTATAGTACAAGATATCTACTTAACCTACATCCGAGCCTTTCTTGACGATCTTTTCTTTCATATCTCCGAGCGAAGTTCGCCGAAGTTCGCATGCTTATCGCAACCTCAACCTAAACTCAAAACTACACACATATATTAAATACTTGTTTGTTATCATCAAAATGAAGATCGAAGCCTAAGGGGAGAACCCTTAAGCCAACAATCTCTCCCTTTTTGATGATGACAAACACAACATGGAATTTGAAGAAAACGATAAGTATTTTTTGTGAGTTTGAGTTAAGGCATACACAACTTAACATATGCTCCCCTTATTAATGTGCATATCTTACTTGTAACTCCCTCTGTCTATATGCATCATAAAACAAATGTGACATTCATTTGACCTTCTAATCTAGCTATAGGAGCATAGGTTTCATTATAATCTATCACTTCTTCTTGATTGTACCCTTGGGCCACTAACCTAGCTTTGTTTCTAATGACTAAATCTCCTTCATCTAACTTGTTTATAAACACCCATTTAGTCTCAATCACGGCTTGTCTGCTAGTTCTAGGTACTAAGTCACATACTTCATTTCTAACAAATTGTTTGAGTTCTTCTTGCATAGCTATTACCCAAAATTCATCTTCTATTATTTTCTCAATGTTTTTTGGCTCTACTTAAGATATGAATGCTACATATTGACAAATATTTTTAAGTTTAGAGTGTGTTACCACTCTCGTTGATGGTTCTCTAGTGACTTGATCCATTGGATGATCCCTTATCAATCGATATCCTTTGAGGAGAGGTGGTAGAGCTTCCTCTTCTTCGTCTTCATCTTGAGGTAGAGTTGAGGATGAGGGTTCTTCATATTGAGTTTCCTCATTATCTTCATCCTCAACCTCTTTGTCATGAAATGTGAGTTCCTCAAGTTCCTCACCTACATTCACAACTTAACATTTCTAGAAGAATCATTAGTTTCATCAAATGTAACATGTATAGATTCTACAACAATCATAGTCCTACGATTATATACTCTATATACCTTAGAATTATTGGAGTAACCTAGGAAAATACCTTCATCAGATTTAGAATCAAATTTTCCTAAATGCTCCTTAGTGTTTAAGATAAATCATTTACATCCAAGAATATGAAAATATCCCACACTTGGGATTTTATCATTCCAAAGCTCAAAAGGTGTTTTCTTAATTTTAGGTCTCAATAAAATACGATTAAGCACATAACAAGAGGTATTAATGGCTTCGGCCCAAAAGTACTTGGGCAAATTATTTTCGCAAAGCATGGTCCTAGCCATCTCTTGTAAGGTTCTATTATTCCTCTCAACCACCCCATTTTGTTGAGGGGTCCTAGGGGAAGAAAAGGTATGCTCAATACCCAATTCATCATAAATTCGGAAAACTTTTTCATTTTTAAATTCTCCTTCATTATCACTTCTAATTTTCAAAATTGAAGTTCCTTTCTCATTTGTAACTCTCATAGTAAATTTTTTGAAAAAGTCAAAAGTTTTATTTTTCTTGGCTAAAAAGAAAACTCATGTAAATCTTAAGAAATCATCAACTAGCACATAGCAATATAGTTTTCCACCTAGACTAGCTACATCACATAGACCAAAAAGATCCATGTGCACAAGTTCAAGTGTTCTGGGTGTGCTTACTTGATTAATGCTATGAAATGAAGACTTAATTTGCTTACCTAGTTTACATGCATCACAAAGTTTGTATTTTTCAAATTTTATCTTAGGTAATCGTCTAACTAAGTTCTTCTTAGATATTTCTTGGATGAGGTTCATGCTAGCATGTCCTAGCCTTCTATGTCACAACCAAGAATCATTTTCCTTGGCAACCAATCATCTAACATGGGGATTAGGCAAAACATTTAAATCTAATGTGTAAATATTTTCTTGCCTATTTTCAATAATCATAATGTCATTAGATGGTGCGCTTCTAATGATGCATTTAGATGCTTCAAAAATGATTACATATCCATTGTCACACAATTGAGATATGTTAATCAAATTATGCTTTAATCCATCAACTAGTAAGATATTTTTAATGCATGGGTAAGGGAGTATACCTATATCACCAATGCCGACAATCTTACCTTTGGTATTGTCTCCAAAAGTCACATGTTCACCATCTTTGCTTGATAGGGTTGCGAAAAGATTGATGTCACTCGTCATGTGTTTTGAGCAACTGGCCACTATCCAATATCCATGTGCTTCTACTTGCTTGAGGATGCTTCTCTATCTACAAAGGGAGAAGATACTATTTTAGGTACCCAAATTTTCTTGGGTCCTTGAGTGTTAGTCATCTTAGGAACCCAAGTAAATCTAGCATGTGGGTTCCTCCTTAATGCACAATCTCTAGCCATATAGCCAAATATAGCGCATGAAAAACACTTCTATTAAACTTTCATCTATTGTGTGTGTGAGCATGGAAGTGTGATGACTTTCTAACATGGACAAACCATAGGCATGACATTTTGTAAGGTTGTCATTTTTTCATTTAGCATGCAGAGTTCCCTTTTTAGACTTATCATGCTATCAATCAAGTGTTCTACTTGATCACTTAAGTACTTATTTTCATCTTCCAATTTTTTGTTTTTATTTTCTAAGTTTTTCTTAGCTTCATCTAGGGCATACTTTTCTTCCTTAAGGGTATCTACTTCTTTCCTTAATGCATTGCATGATAGTAGCAAATTATTATTTTCAAGCTCTAAAGATTTGTTGTCCTTTTTAAGCTCTTTAAACTTTTTCCTAATAGCATTAAATTCATCATGCATTTGATCAAATTCATTTTCTAGTTCTTCTTGTGTAAATGAAAGCTCACCAAATGTAAATCTTACCTCATTGTCATTTGCCATCAAGCAAAGATTTACCTTTTCACTCTTGGAGTCTTCTTCACTTGATGAAGGATCACTTTCATCCCATGAAGCCATCATTGCCTTCTTCTTCTTCTTCTTCTCGTATTTGTCCTTTTTGTGAGGGTTGGAGGTAGAAGCCATCTTGAGAATTGGGCAATCCTTCCTTATTTGCCCGGTTTTGTTGCAATTAAAGCATGTGTAGCCTCATCTTCCCTTTCTCATGCCTCCTCTCATGAAGCTCATGAATCTTCTTGCCAACATTGCCATTTCTTCAAAGTTGTCAGTCTCTTCCTCGGATGATGAGTATTCTTTAGCTTGGTGTGATGCTTTTAAGGCAATGGTTTTGCCTTTGGGAGCATCTTCCTCCTTGTATTGCTTCATATGGGTCTCATGTGTCATGAGAGACCCAATGAGCTCGGTGATCTTCAAGGTGCTCATATCCTTAGCTTCCATGATTGCGATGACCTTGGGCTCCCAAGCTTTTGGAAGGGAATAAAGGAGATTTCTTACCTTCTACTCTTCCCTTATCTCTCTGCCAAGGTTAGCTAATTCATTTGTAATATTTTGAAATCGAGCATACATGACATCAATAGATTCATGCGATAACATTTTGAACATTTCATAATCATACATGAGTAGGTTTATCTTAGATTCTTTAACTTGTGAAGTACCTTCATGTGTAGTCTCTAAAACTTTCCAAAGTTCATATGCCGACTTACAAGTAGAAATTCTATGGAACTCATTAATTGATAGACCACAATATAATGCATTGATGGCCTTTGCATTTGCATTAAAACGTTTTATCTCTTCTTGGTCCCACTGATCCATATCCTTAGTTGGTTGCTTATACTCTACTTGTATCATTCTCCATACATCTATGCCTAGTGATTGTAGAAAATCATTCATACGTATCTTCCAATAGGCATAGTTGTTTCCATCGAACAATGGTGGAGTATGAGTAGAGGACCCTTGAGCAAATTGGATTTCACTGGTCATTCTAACCTTGTAGGGTAGATGGTTAAATCTAATCCTACGACCTTGCTCTGATACTAATTGTTGAGCGAAATCCCACACTAGAAGAGGGGGTTGAATAGTGTTGGGCCACTTTACCAATGTACTTCAATTTTTTTTTAAAACAATTCCAACTTCAACCAAATGTAAGTGCAACTAAGTAATGTTCGTTAGCGAATATGAAGCACAATTATAGACAAACACAGAAGGCAATGCTAACACACGAAAGTATAGTAGTTCGGCCTGTTGGCTTAAGGGTCTCTCTTAAGTATCGATCTTTATTTTGATGATAACAAACATGTATTTAATCCAAGTGTGAAGTTTTGAGTTCGGGTTGAGGTTGCGATAAGCATGCAAAGTCCGTTCAAATGAGACGAAAGAAAAGATCATCAAAGGAACGGAAGAAGAAAACGTTGAAGAAAGGCTCGAGCTTAGATCAAGTAGAATTCATGTAATATACGCCTAGGATAAGTAGTCTGCCAAGCAGCCTATTCGGTCGACCGAATGACGATAAAAATCGGCAGTAGCCATTTGGTCGACCAAAGTTGGCGAAGTAATCCGCGCAAGGCTGTGTCGGTCGACCGATCGATCGATCGACCGAAGCAAAAAATGAGCAGAATGGTCATCGATCGACCAATCGGCCGACCGGATTGGAGATCGCTTGTCATGCGACCCTGGCTCCATTGATTCGATCGACCGACTGGTCAACCAAATGTGGGATCGATAGTTTTCCGTTAGTCGGTCGACCGAGCTCTCTCATACAACTAGCGGTCGCATTGGCGGGCGATCAGTCGATCAACCGACCGATCGACCGGCCAGCAACCGAACGGCTTCAACGGCTATTTTTTTACCCGTTGAACAAATCGTTCAAGTGAGGGGTTATAAATACCCCTCACCTAACTTCTTGACTACTTCTAAGAACTTTTATTGAGCAATTAAAGAAGTTTTTGAGCCTTCATTAAGAGTGAATTCGTGCGAGCGCTCTGCTTCCGTCGACAACTCATTTCGAACGCTGCTTCCCTACTTCCTTCAATCTTGCTGCAACACAAAGAGTCATCTTCCTGCAAGTTGGAGACATGAAGGCGGTGGAAAGGAGCTAGGTGTGCTAGGAAACACTTAGGGATAACTTTATAGGATTGTGTTTTGCGTAGGTGAATAGGATTGAGGTGTTCTCAGAGTGGTGAGAAGGGTGTCCTTATTGTATTCAAAGGAAAACATAGATTCTATAAAGTAGTAGTTAGAAATCCTTGGTGATGAGCCAAGGTAGTGGAGTAGACAGTTGGCCGAACCAATATAATTACTCTTGTTTGCATTGCTTATTTGCTTGTCTATCATTGCTATTTATATTTGATCACCTTTACCATTAAAAGACAATTGCATTAAGTGCAGCTAAAATTGAGTAAGAAGAAAATATAGAAAAATGGGACATACACTATTCAACCCCCTCTTCTAGTGTCGGATTTCACACAACATTTGGTATCAGAGCTAGGTCATAGGTCAAGATTTAACCATCTTTCCTACAAGTCAAGATGTCTAGTGAAATCCAATTAGCTCAAGGGTCCTCTACTCATACTCCACCACTATTCGATGGGAACAACTATGCCTATTGGAAGATCCGCATGAATGGCTTCCTTCAATCCTTAGGCATGGATGTATGGAGGATGATCCTAGTAGAGTATAAACAACCCAATAAGGATATGGACCAATAGGACCAAGAAGAAATTAGGTTTTTCAATGCAAATGCAAAGGCCGTCAATGCTTTATATTGCGGCCTATCAATTAATGAATTCAATAGAATTTCTACATGTAAGTCCGCATATGAAGTGCGGAAGGTCCTAGAGACCACCCATGAAGGGACTTCACAAGTAAAAGAATCCAAAATTAACTTACTCATGCATGATTATGAAATGTTTAAGATGCTTTCACATGAGTCCATTGATGCCATTCATACTAGATTTCAAAATATTACAAATGGCTTAGCTAACCTTGGCAGAGAAATAAAGGAAGAGGAGAAGGTAAGGAAGCTCCTCCGTTCCCTTCCAAAAGCTTGGGAGCCCAAAGTGACAGCCATCATGGAAGCCAAGGATTTGAGCACTTTGAAGATCACCGAACTCATTGGGTCTCTAATGACACATGAGACCCACATGAAGCAATACCAAGAGGAAGATGCCCCCAAAGGCAAGACCATTGCCTTAAAAGCTTCACATCGAGCAAAAGAGTTATCGTCATATGAGAAAGAGACGGATGATCTTGAAGAAATGGCGATGCTCGCAAGAATATTCATGAGCTTCATAAGGGAAGGCATGAGGAAGGGAAGAGGAGGCTACACTTGCTACCATTGCAACAAAACCGGGCACCTAAGGAAGGATTGCCCACTTCTCAAGATGGCCTCCACCTCCAACCCTCACAAAAAGGAAAAATACAAGAAGAAGAAGAAGACAATGATGGCCACGTGGGATGAAAGCGAGGCCTCATCAAGTGAAGAAGAAGCAAAAAGTGAAATGGCAAACCTTTGCTTGATGGCAAAGGATGATGAAGTAAAATTTATTTTTGGTGAAGTTTCATTTACTCAAGAAGAGCTAGAAAATGAATTTGAGCATATGCATGATGAATTCAATGCCATTAGGAGAAAGTTTAGAGATCTCAAAAAGGATAATAGATCTTTAGAACTTGAGAATGATAATCTATTACTTTCAAGCAATGCCCTAAGGAAAGAAATAGAGACCCTTAAGGAAGAGACATGCACCCTAGAGAAAGCTAAGAATGACTTAGAGATTGACAACCAAAAATTAGAGAATGAAAACAAGTATTTAAGTGATCAAGTAGAGCATTTGAATGGTAGCATGCTAACATTAAAAAGGGAACTTTGCATGCTTAATGAAAAAATGACAACCATCCAAAATGTCATGCCGAAGGTTGTCCATAAAAAGAAATCATCACAATTTCATGCTTACACACACACTAGAAGAAAATTTAATGGAAATTATTTTTCGTGTGGCATATTTGGCCATATGGCCAAGGATTGTGCATTGAGAAGGAACCCACATGCAATATTTACATGGGTTCCCAAATTGACTAATACTCAAGGACCCAAGAAAATTTGGGTACCTAAGAAAGTTTCTTCTCCTTTTGTAAAATGGAGAAGCATCTTCAACCAAGTAGAAGCACTTGGATATTGGATAGTGGTTGCTCAAAGCACATGACGGGTGACATCAATTTATTTGCAACCCTATCAAGTAAAGATGGTGGACATGTCACATTTGGAGATAATGCCAAAGGTAAGATTATTGACATTGGTGACATAGGTGTACTCCCTTACCCATGCATTATGAATGTTCTATTAGTTGATGGGTTAAAACATAATTTGATTAGAATATCACAATTATGTGACAAATGGATACACAATTGTTTTTGAAGCATCTAAATGTATCATTAGAAGTGCACCATCAAATGATATCATGTTTATTGGAAATAGGCAAGAAAATGTATACACCTTAGAATTAAATATCTTGCCAAATCCTCATGTTAGATGCTTAGTTGCCATTGAGAATGACTCTTGGTTGTGGCATAGAAGGCTAGGACATGCTAGCATGAGCCTCATCCAAGAGATATCTAGGAAAGAATTAGTTAAAGACTTACCCAAGATAAATTTAAAAAAGACAAACTTTGTGATGCATGTCAACTAGGTAAGCAAGTTAAATCTTCATTTCATAGCATTAATCATATTAGTACATCTAGAATTCTTGAACTTGTGCACATGGATCTCTTTGGTCCATGTGATGTAGCTAGTCTAGGTGGAAAGCTATATTGTTATGTATTAGTTGATGATTTTTCTAAATTTACATGGGTTTTGTTTTTGGCCAAGAAAAATGAAACTTTTGAGTTTTTCAAAAAGTTTGCAAAGAAAGTTTCAAATGAAAAAGGAGTATCAATTTTGAAAATTAGAAGTGACAATGGAGGGGAGTTTAAAAATGAAAAAAAATTCCGAATTTTGTGATGATTTGGGTATTGAACATATCTTTTCTTCCCCTAGGACCCCTCAATAAAATAGGGTGGTTGAAAGGAAGAATAGAACATTACAAGAAACGGCTAGGACCATGCTATGCGAAAATAATTTGCCTAAGTATTTTTTGGCCGAAGCCATAAATACCTCTTGTTATGTTCTTAACCGAGTTTTATTGAGACCAAAAATTAAGAAAATACCTTTTGAGCTTTGGAATGGTAAAATCCCAAATGTGGGATATTTTCATATTTTTGGATGCAAATGTTTTATATTAAATACTAAGGAGAATTTAGAAAATTTTGATTCTAAATCCGATGAAGGAATTTTCCTAGGTTACTCCATTAATTCTAAAGCATATAGAGTTTACAATCGTAGAACAATGATTGTTGAAGAATCCATGCATGTCACATTTAATGAAACTAATGATTCTTGTAGAAATGTGAAGATTGTGAATGTAGGTGAGAAACTTGAGGATCTCACACTTCATGATAAAGAAGTAGAGGATGAAGATAATAAGGAGACCCAACATGAAGAACTTTCATCCTCAAACCTACCTCAAGTTAAAGACGAAGAAGAAGAAGCTCTACTATATCTCCCTAAGGATATCGATTGGTAAGAGATCATCCAATGGACCAAGTCATTAGAGAGCCTTCAACGGGAGTGGTAACACATTCTAAACTCAAGAATGTTTCTCAATATGTAGCTTTTGTATCTCAAGTAGAGCCTAAGAACATTAAGGAAGCAATAGAAGATGAGTTTTGGGTACCAGCTATGCAAGAAGAACTTAACCAATTTGCTAGAAATTATGTATGGGACTTAGTACCTAGACCTAGTGATCAAATTATAATTGGAACTAAATGGGTATTTAGAAATAAGCTAGATGAAGAATGACTAGTTATTAGAAACAAAGCTAGGTTAGTGGCACAAGGGTACAATCAACAAGAAGGAATAAACTATAATGAGACGTATGCTCTCGTAGCTAGATTAGAAGCAATTAGAATATTTTTGGCATATGCTAGCTTTAAGGGTTTTAAACTCTTTTAAATGGATATAAAAAGTGCATTTCTAAATGGTTTCATTAATGAAGAAGTTTATGTTGAACAACCCCCCGAATTTGAAAGTTTTGAGTTTCCAAACCAAGTTTTCAAACTTAAAAATGCATTATATGGTTTAAAATAAGCCCCTAGGCCTTGGTATGAAAGACTTTCAATTTTCCTAATTGAACAAGGTTTTGATATTGGAAAAGCCGATGTTTCACTTTTCATTAAGCATCATGAAAATGACATGTTATTAGTTCAAATTTATGTTGATGACATAATTTTTGGTGCTACTAATGAAATGCTTTGTAAGTGGTTTACTAAATGTATGCAAGATGAGTTTGAGATGAGCATGATGGGAGAGCTCTCCTTCATGCTTGGTCTCCAAATTAAGCAAACCAACAAAGGGATCTTCATCAATCAAGCCAAGTACACAATGGAGCTCATTAAAAGGTTCGAGATGAATGAAGCCAAGATAGCTTCTACACCTATGAGCGCATCCATCAAGCTTGACAAAGATGAAGAGGGCATTAAAGTGGACGAAAAATGATATCGAGGTATGATTGGTAGTCTTCTTTATTTAACCACAAGTAGACCCGATATCATGTTTAGTGTGTGTGTATGTGCTAGGTTCCAATCTTGCCCTAAGATGTCTCATTTAAGTGCAGTAAAACACATATTGAGATATTTAAATGGCACAGTTGACTTAGGATTATGGTATCCATGTCATACATCATTTGATTTAATTAATTTTTCGGACACTGATTTTGCCGGATGTAAGGTAGATAGAAAAAGCACTAGTCGGTGTTGTCAATTCTTAGGAGCGAGTCTTGTTTCTTGGTTCTCAAAGAAACAAAACTTAGTCGTACTTTCAATTACCGAAGCGGAATACATCGCTGCGGCTAGCTGTTGTGTGCAAGTCCTTTGGATGAAACAAACTCTTTTATACTATGGACTTAGGTATTCTTGCATACCTATTCATTGTAATAATACTAGTGCAATAAATTTAACCAAGAATCCCATTTTACACTCTAGAACTAAGCATATAGACTTAAGACATCATTTTCTTAGGGATAATGTGACTAAGGGAAATATATCGATAGAATTTGTATCCACCGATAAACAACTTGCCGATATATTCACAAAACCCTTGGTTGAAGAAAGCTTTACAAATTTAAGGATGCAATTAGGAATTTGTGCTTTTCCTAATAATTAAAATGTATTTTCATCAAAACTTGCATTCTATAAAGTATCATCACACTTATGTATTGCTTTGTAGTGGGGCTTTGCGACCTATTGGTGTTTGCCTTCTATAGGCTTACATTAATGGGAAGGACTATAGTGGTAGATGATACTTGATTTTTGTGGCTTTCTTAGTTTTTATGATGACACTCATAACTTGTACCTTAATTCTTACCCTTTTTGATTGATGTCAAAAGGGGGAGAAAAAGTAAGGTCACACTTGGTTTTCACGATGCATATAGTTAGGGTGAGTTTTATAGTTAAGGGAGAGTTAAAAAATGATATGCACATTGATAGGGGGAGCATAGGTTGAGTTATAAGTATTTGAATATGCACATTGATAGGGGAGCATAGGTTGGGTAATAAGTAGTTGAATACAAATGCTAAGTTACATTGTTGAATGCATATGCGAAGTTACATATCTTGCATGCCCTAACTCATGGATGCCCTAACTCAAACTCACAAACACTTATGCTTTTTAAAAATTTCATGTTATATTTGTCATCATCAAAAAGGGGAAGATTGTTGGCTTAAGGGTCTCTCTTAAGCCTCGATTTTTATTTTGATGATAACAAACATGTATTTAATCCAAGTGTGAAGTTTTGAGTTCAGGTTGAGGTTGCGATAAGCATGCCAATTCTGTTCAAACGAGACGAAAGAAAAGATCATCAAAGGAACGAAATAAGAAAATGTTGAAGAAAGGCTCGAGCTTAGATCAAGTAGAATTCATGTAAAATACCCCTAGGATAAGTTTATCCCAAGCCAAAATTATAAAGTTATCCAAGTTAAAACTTGATAACTAAACCCATAAAAAAAAAGCATGTAAAAATCCAAGAAGAAGTCAGCCACAGCCTGAGTTCGGTCGACCGGCCGATCGACCGAACAAGGTAGTAGTCTGCCAAGCAGCCTATTCGATCAACCGAATGATGGTAAAACTGGCAGTAGCCATTCGGTCGACCAAAGTTGGTGAAGCAATCTGCACAAAGCTGCGTCGATCGACCGGTCGGTCGACCGACCGAAGCAAAAAATGGGCAGAATGGTCACCAGTCGACCAATCGGTTGACCGGATTGGAGATCGCTTGTCGCGCGACCCTGGCTCCATTGATTCGGTCGACCGAATGTGGGATCTATAGTTTTTCGCCAGTCGATCGACCCATTGGTCGATCGAGCTCTCTCATACAGCCAGTGGTCGCATTGGCGATCGATCAGTCAATCGACCAATCGATCGACCGGCCAGCGACTAAACGGCTTCAACGGCTATTTATTTATCCGTTGAATGGATCGTTCGAGTGAGGGGTTATAAATACCCCTCACCTAACTTCTTTACTGCTTCTAAGAACTTTTATTGAGCAATTAAAGAAGTTTTTGAGCCTTCATTAAGAGTGAATTCGTGTACACCCTCTGCTTCCGTCGACAACTCATTTCGAGCGTTGCTTCCCTACTTCCTTCAATCTTGCTGCAACACAAAGAGCCATCTTCCTGCAAGTTGGAGACGTGAAGGCGGTGGAAAGGAGCCTTGGTTCATATTACATTCTTAAGCTCTTTCCTCTGTATTTGACGTTTATTGTAAACTTATTTTCCATTTGAGAAAGCTACTAGGTGTGCTAGGAAACACTTAGGGATAACTTTATAGGATTGTGTTTTGCCTAAGTGAATAGGATTGAGGTGTTCTTAGAGTGGTGAGAAGGGTGTCCTCATTGTATTCAAAGGGAAACACAGATTCTATAAAGTAGTGGTTAGAAATCCTTGGTGAGGAGCCAAGGTAGTGGAGTAGGCAGTTGGCCGAACCACTATAATTACTCTTGTTTGCATTGCTTATTTGCTTGTCTATCATTGCTATTTATATTTGATCACATTTACCATTAAAAGACAATTGCATTAAGTGCAGCTAAAATTGAGTAAGAAGAAAATATAGAAAAAGGGGACATATACTATTCACCCCCCTCCCCTTCTAGTGTCGGATTTCACACAACATGGCCAATCGCCTACTCCACTACCTTGGCTCCACACCAAGGATTTCTAACTAAGTATTTTATAGAATTTGTGTTTCCCTTTGAATACAACCGAGGACTCGATTCTCAACCCTTTGAGAACTCCTCAAACCTATTCACCTAGGCATAACACAATTCTATAAAGTAAACCCTAAGTGTTTACACTAGCACACCTAGCAAGCTAACCAATGAAAACAAGTTCAAATAACAATTAAAATTACAATGAAAAGAGCTAAAGAATAAACCATGACAAAGTGCTCTTTTCCATGCCTTCAATGCCTCCAACTCCCCAAGACGTTGAGATCGAATCGAAGCCGGAGTTGAGAGAAGATGGGCGCTTGAGAAATTATTGATCGGAGAAGTGAGCGCAAGCCAATCAAGCTCTAGAAGGTACAAATCACTCTTTTAGAAGCTTATCTTAGTTGTTAAGTAGGATTAAAGAAGTTAGGTGAAGGGTATTTATAACCCCTTAACGAAATGGCTCCTCAACAGGCATTTTTTTGCCCGTTGGTCGCCGACCGGTCGGTTGCCTATCGATCGTCGATCGACCGACCAATCGATCGCCCAGCGACTGCTGGCATTCTGCCCTTCTCCCGCTCTATTCGGTTGACCGGATGGTCGACCGAATATGTCGTGTTTTAGCTCCTCTGTTGTCCGATCGACCGATCGGTCGACCAACCAGTCGACCGAAGTAGCCACTATCGATTTTTTGCATTGTTCGGTCGATCGACCGGTCGACCAAAGTGGCTACTGCCATTTTTCTGCCTTGTTCGGTCAACCGAATTTAGGCTGAGACTGATTTTTACCTTTTCTTTATTACATGCTTTTTCATGGGTTTGGTTACCAAGTTTTAACTTGGATAACTTTATAAATAGGCTTGGGATGAGATCCTAGGGATATATTACAAGATATCTACTTAACCTACATCTGAGCCTTTCTTGATGATCTTTTCTTTCGTATCTCCGAGCGAAGTTCGCCGAAGTTCATATGCTTATCGCAACCTCAACCCGAACTTAAAACTACACACATATATTAAATACTTGTTTGTTATCATCAAAATGAAGATCGAAGCCTAAGAGGGGAACCCTTAAGCCAACAATCTTTGGCGGTGTTTTTAATGTTTTATCCATGGGCCTTTCTGGCCTCTCGGAGTTCTTCCATCTCTATGAAACTGGCATATTTCTCCTGGAACTTGATCATATCCTTAGGCTTTGTCAGGGGCGATCTAGTCGGCGAAGCGTCTCAGCTTCAGCCTGTATTTGATGGAGTTAGAGCTCGACTAAGGGGGTCAAAGTTCAGGATTTCGACCGTTGTAGCATGAAACTTGCGTATGTATTCGCTTAAGGGCTTATGTTGCCCTTGTCTCACATAGTGGAGAGTGTCCTCTATTTTATAGTAGACTCGAGATGAGGAGAATTAGTTGAGGAAGGCGTGAGAGAGATCCGCGAAAGAGTTAATAGACCTCGGTGGGAGGGAAGCGAACCACAATAAAATGATTTTCCCTAGGAACGTCGAAAAAGCTCTACAAAGAGCAGGATCCATCGCTCCTTTGTAGAGCATCATGATCCTGAATGTTGTCAGCTGTAATGTAGGGTCGCCCATACCGTCATACGACGTCAGAGTGGTAGGCAACTTGCTCTTGGATGGGAAGCTTGTTGTCATGATGTGCTCGCCTAAAGGTCCCGCGTCAATAGGGAGGGCAATTGCAACCTCCATGGCTTTGAAATATTTTTCTCTTTCCTGACAGGGTGTGCTGGAGATCTCGTCTCGAAGGACGAAAGCTAGTATCCTCCTTTTCGAGCAGTTTCTTTCTTCTTGTTCTGGGCGGCGGAGATCGTGATCAATCGGGAGTTGTCCTCAGGACCATGTCAACATCTCGATCTAGGCTGCTAACCGCTAGTTCTCCATCTCCAGGTCGTTTATCCAACACTGGGATTCTTTTGGAAGAAGTTGGGTTGGTACCGGAGCGTCGCTCCTCGCCGTTTCAGTGTCACTAGGTTGTGGATGATCGTCGCCGTCGGGTCGTTGTCTTCGGGTTCCAACCATTATGGGAGAGGTAAGCTTTACTCGGCCTCACGGTGGGCGCCAAATGTTCATGCTTGAGGATCGGAGTAATCCGTTACGGCTCGATGTCTCTCCTGGTCAGGTGCAACTCCATTGGGGGGGCCTGCAAAAGTCACTCTGGCGCTCAAGTTAGTAGGATTTCAAGGTGGAAGTAATAGAACATGGAACATAGGTTACCTGAGGGGGTACTGTGTTTGTATTTATTGTAGATGGAGGTGATGACGCCGCCCGGCAATCTCATGGGGATATTGCTCATAATGGATTGAGGCTGATCTCGGAGATAGCACGTCCTATAATGGTGCATCCCTCGTAATAAGAAAGGACGTGGATGTCCTTGTATGGACGGGTGGGTCTGGCTCGAGTCAGGTTTGGGAATATGGCTGTTTGGTCTGACTCGAGTTGGAGCCCTCGGACGGAGCCGTTTGGTCTGACTCGAGTTGGGTTGTAGGGCACTGTTGGGTTTGATCGGCCGGGTCCAATAGTACTAGTCCAGTCGAGAAACCATTAGGAATAACTTTTTGGTTTTATGATGGGCGAAATTGAAAATTACCATTACCTCAAATTTGTGCTATAAATATGAGGGGTTATGATCCCTAGTTCACACACATTATTCCTCCCTCTAAATTCCCATTAATCCGAGAGAAAGTTAAGGTTTTGTGCGTTAACTTAAAAGGCCGCACTTTGTCTCCCAAATTCCGACGATGAATTTATGTATGATTCCGCTTATCGTTTTTCTTAGTGATTTGGCATGTAGGATTTTTGGTTGAGGATGAAATTCATGTATATCCTTCGTAATGATGATCAAGTAGATGATGGTATAGATGATCACATAGATGATAAGATAGATAGTGATACTTAAGGAAGAGCATAATGAAGAAATGGATGTTGAGTTGCTTTATAACGACGAGTAGCAATAAGATTGAGGCAAAGTTTATTCTTATAAACGACCAAGATATATGTATACCATAAGTTTATGTTCAAAGCAAATATGGGAAGATAATGTTACAGGCTTATCAAATGTTTGTCAATGTTAATGTTTTTAGAACTATTTTGAAAGAGTATTCCGTCCAAGAGGGATTAAACTTGTTAAGACTAAAGAATGAAAAAACAAGAGTGATAGTTATATGCATATGACATAAGTATTTAAGTTGCGTTCGGTATATTGCTTGGTATATTATAATAGTAATTCATATCGTCATAAGATAAATTATCACTTTTAATTTATCGATAATATAATATTATCTCGTTTAGCATGTTTGGTTAACATAAATGAAAATTTAATTTTTTATTTTTTGACTTCACAAAAATTACTAAAAACCCTTGTAAAAAATTGTTGGTGTATTAAATGAAAAAAAACGTAGAGATGAGAATGATAATATTGAAATTTAGGATTACCATTTGGTGGTAATTCACATATTCATCTCCCTTGGGAGCTATCTATATTATCAGCAATCTGAATTATTGATAAAATGCCCAAATCAAACATGATAATATGTGAGCATTGAGAATTTAAAAACCACATTACCAATGATATAAATTGATGCTTACCAAACGTCCTCCCTAAGAGAATCTATATTTTACTAACTCTCGATAAGAATAAATTTATGATCAAAACATGGCAGGACCAATATACATATATCTGATCAGGAAGGTTAGAAGCCCAAGCATAACCAAAGAAACAAACAAGCACTAAAGAAAAAATATGACGTGGAATCTAATCCACAATATATTTACGGCGGTGGCAGTGGCCACATTAATAGTAATCATATTTTGAATTAAAATCTTTTTTTACTTTTGTTAATTTTATATTTTAGGTTTTTCTCTATAAGAAATAGTTTTATCATTTTTTAACTAGTTTTTAAATATCTGGTCAAACAATTATCATAAAGACCTTAATTTATAAGTGAAGTTCCTTTTGAAGTTATTATTTTTCTTTTTAAATTTTTCTTACATAACAAATACAGGGTATTCACAGGCTAGTGGGTTGGGTTGTAGGACTTTTCACTTCCCACACTCGACCCAACTCAAACTAGGTCGGATTAGTTCGAGCCGAGTACCCATTTAAAAAAAATTAAGAAATAAAACTAAAATATCATAAATTTAATAACTTATATCAAAATTACAAGTGCATTATAATCAAACTCCAAAAACCAATTTTCATTAGGTTTAAATTTTAACATGTTGTTTATTATTTTTAGGGTTTATTTGTATTATTTTACAATTTAAAGTATCATTTTCATTAGGTTGAAGAAGAAGAGAGATCATGTGCGATGTTGAAATAGTCAATTTTTGACGATTTTGTGACGACCGCGATAAGATCGGTCGGTTGGTCGCAGAGTTGCGAGTGAATTAAATTTGCAACGACAAACATGTCGGTTGCACTGTCATCGCAAATGTGGCGACCATGCGATGCCTTTTGAACCGTCACATTTGTGATCGCGGTTTTTGCCATCGCAAAAGGCCACGTACCATGGATTACATATTATGTAGTAGTAGAATGACTTAATTATGTTTTTGGTCCCCCAAAATATTAGGTGCTGTTTGGTTAGCGAAAATTATTTTCTGGTTTGGTTTCAGTGAAACTGAAAACTTGGTTTCGAAAACTTGATTTTGGTTTCTAGTTTTCAGTTTTCTGAAAACGCGTTTGGTTAATAAAAACAACATCAGTTTTAGTTAGTTGAAACTAGTAAATATTTATTTGATTATAAAAAATAATATTAATTTTCCTTGAACATTTTTAGTAGTAATTAAATGTTTAGTTAGTTTACAAAATTAAATATTTGTTAATATGGTTACAAAATATTTAAATAATTTAATTAATTAAGTTATTGGTAATTTAAGATTTTTTTTGTTCAATTAGATATAAAAATTAATTAATAGTTATTATAAAATTTCAAAAAAAAAAAGGTCCAATGATCTAAAATTAGGTTTGATTAAATTATAAATAGACAAACTTTAAGAAAATTGAGTTATTTAAAATTTAGGTTTGAGTCAATTAGATATAAATTGGTTTAATTATTTTATAAATTTAAGATAAAAGTTTGAGTTAAAAATGATGATTTTTATTTTTATTTTTAAAAATTCGATATAGTTTAATTTATTTTTAAATTAATTAATTTTATAAAAAAATATTTATAATTACAAAGTTGTCACAGCATTTTGATAACGAAATCGACAGTCTCGAAACCACAGAAAACAACATTCTGTTGTTTTCATTTTTATTAAGAAAACTGGTTTCATTTTCATTCTGGTTTCGATTCAGTTTTACGAAAACACTAAACCAAACACGTTTTCGTAAGCAGTTTTGGTTTCAGTGAAACTGAAACCATGAAAACAGACTTGGTTTCGCTAACCAAACAGGCCCTTATGTTTTTTTTCGTTTGGTCCCTCCGTTAACTTTTGATATTAAGTGCTAACATGGAATGCTGACATGGACTAAAGAATGACCAAACGAAAAAGAAGAAGATATTTTAAGGGACAAGATGGAAAAAATATATTTTTTAATAACCTAAAACATAATTATATATTGTTATTCTTTAAGTTATTAAAATGTATATTGTTATGTTTTAGATTATTAAATTATATATTTTTTCATTTAGTCTCTTAAAATATCTTTTTTTTTTCGTTTGGTCCCTATTTAGTCCATGTCAGCATTTCATGTTGACACTTAACATTAAAAGTTAACGGAAAGTTAACGGATGGACCAAACGAAAACGAAAACGAAAATAATTTTTGAAGAACTAAACAAAAAATTTAAAAAAATGAGGGACCAAACGAAAAAAATATGATATTTCGGAGAATCAAAAATATAATTAAGTCTAGTAGAATGGACCCAATTATGGTCAAGTTTGATTGAATTTTACTTGAACAAACTCAATGAGTCCGACCCAGTCCAACCTAGACTAAGTGGATTTGATTTATTGGGTCAGGTTCTTGGGTTCATCGGGTATACCCAATCCAATGAACAACCCAACCGAATTGATCACGATTACTTTTCACATTTGATTGATTGCATGGACTATTTACAAATTTGATTTTATCTTTTCACATTTCGTTGCAGAAAGATGTTCACAAATTGAAAAATGTACATTTGAAACTAAATTCATAAATTAAGAGGCCAAAGTAAGTTTTTTAAAGAAAATTGCAGAACCATATTGTAATTAAGATAAAACGTTATAAACTAATAAAAAAACACTATCATGCCATCTAATTTTTAAAATTACATTTCCACCCCTCAAGTTTAAGTCACCAGTCACCTTTAATTGTTTTAATAATAAATTTTATGATATTATCATGAATCAATGACATGATTGTATTTAATAATAAAAATTAAAAAAATAAAAATTAAATTTTGATGCAATACTAAAATCATTTTGTAATATTTTTAATTTTTTGTCATTAACAATATTTAATTAAAAATATAAATAATTCTTCTAATCAACTTACAATCACTTGGTGAGATTTATTATTACAATAAAAAATAATTAATGAAACATAGTTGAAGAAGTAGGATTGTAATTCTAAAAATAGAAAGGATGGAAGTAATAATATGATACAAAAAAAATATTTCAAAGGGGGATAAATAAGAAAAGTAATTATTTACAGCCCAACTCATTTGAAACAGGTGAAAAAGAATTCACAATCATCCGGGCCGAACCCAAAATATCCGTCCCGATCGCATAATGATACGACCAACACCAGTAGACCACGTGTCCGGTAAAATCTAGGGTTAGGTTTTCCACTCTCCTATATAAAGCACAGAAATGCATAGAACCGCAAACCAAATCGATCGGCCATCTTTTTCCGTAGGCAGTGCTTGATCCGCCCCCGACCCCCATTTCTCCACCATTTTTCACTGTTTGATCTTTGTTTTCCGTCTCGATTAATTTTGCTTTGATTTGTTTAATGGGAGTTGTCGACCTATCGGTTCGCTCATCGCCGCAGAAATCAATGGCGCGGGGTTTAAATATTCGGCTCCCAAATCGATCTGAGGCGTTTAAAGCCCTAAACTTTTGGTAAAATTAGTTCTTGTGGTTACGCTCGCCTCTAAATTCTTTTATACAGAAAAAACTGGTTTTTGTTTTTGTTTGTAGTTTCAAGTTCGATTGATTCTTGTACAGAAACTGGCAGTGATGACAGATTTCATTTCTCGATGCTGATAATCTTTAATTTTAGGACTACAGTGATGAGTTATTTGTGCGTGTCTGAGCCTTTTCATCCAAAGATACTGTACTTTGATGGTTGATTGTGTGCCTCGAATAGTAATTCGATTCATGGAGAAAATCAATGGCTCTGTTTTTTAATGTTCTCGAGAATTTTCTTTTCCTTTATCAGTTGCATTTTCAATGGTATTTTGGATGTCGATTGACTTATGAAGATTTCTGGTGCTGTGATTATAAAAAAATTCCTCGTTCGGAATGCTTTAGAAATCGGCATGACAGACTCATTTATACACCCATAGAATATGAGCGCCTCAATATTTTGATTTTTTTCCTTTTGTCGAAATAAATGTTATGTTTATATCGCTGATATTTTTCCATGGAAAATATTTATTACTAATTGTTGAAAGTTTTAGTAGACATCTAAATTGCTATTGATTTATGGATTAATAGGTGCTATGATTATAAAAAATTCCTCGTTCTGAATGCTTTAAGAATAAGCATGACAGACTCATTTTACACCCATAGAATATGAGCACCTTTTAATTTATGAGCAGTTGCGGATTATAGATTATTATTTTGTTGTTGCACAATTGCAATTGCAATTTTGTTGAAAGTTAAATCTGTTGCCGAACTAGTAAAATTAAACTCAAATTGGTGCTAAACTGAGTCTAGTTCGGACCATATTTAATTGATTAGGTCTAGCCCATAAATAACTTTAGTCAGACTTAATTACATGTGGTCTAGTTCGGACCAAATTTAATTGATCAGGTCTAGTCCATAAATAATTTTAGTCAATCTTAATTACAGTTCATGTTTAATTGATTATTTTTGTAATAGGGGTTAGAGTAATTTTGATTGGTTCTGTGTTTTGACCAATTCACTTTCAAAATTAGATCATCATATAAAATTTTAAAAGGTTAATTATGTTTTTGGTTCTCAAAATATCATTTTTTTTATTTGGTCACTCATTTTTAAAAAGTTTTCGTTTAGCTCTACAAAAATTATTTTCGTTTTTGTTTGATCTCTTCGATAATTTTTGTTGTTAAGTGTCAATGCGATAATGGTGACATAAATTAAAGGCAAAATGAGGGATCAAATTAAAAAAAACTTAAAAGGATTAGATGGAAAAAATATAAAATTATATATAAATTTTTTCATCTTATTCACTAATTTAAAATTTTATTAATTTATTTTTTTTATTTCAATATTTTTATTCCTCAAATTTATAATAAATCTATGAATGATACTAACAATTCAAAAATAATATTCAAAAATAATAATTGTATTGTGCTGAAATCTTTTTTTTTTTCTAAAAATATTATGAATGCATTATGTTTATCAATCTTTATTATGGACCAAGAGTGTTTTTATGATTATATTTTTTACTTCTTAAATTTATATTGGTGAATAAGATGAGAAAACTTATATATATAGATTGGATTAGAATTATTGGGCTCGATTAGACTCATTAGTATTCCACAACAGTTCAAACCAAACTAGGCGGCCTCGCCAAGGAGTTTCGCTTGGCCTCTTAGACTTCACTTGAGTCGAATCAGACGGCCTTGCCCAGGCGCTCCACCTAGGCAAATAAGGACATCCTTGACCTCTCCTATCATGAGAGATATGCCATTACAAATTTGTCATCTTCGGGATTGACCTTAACCTATTCTAAACAATATTTTCATGAGATTATCGAGCGACGTCATTACCTTCACATGCAATAAATATAAACATGGTGCGTCTCAAGTAACACCAATTTCAATTTGCATTACCTCCACATTAGAATCTCACTGACTTGAGTGTCGGAGTGTCTTTGTAGGTTTTCCCGTCGATGTTGAACCAAATAAGGAGAGACATCGAATTGGATCGGAAGGCTCTTAACACATTGGTAGGAACATTTGGCGCCCATCATGGGGCCGAGTAAAGCTTACCTCCCCCACAATGGTTCGAACCCACAGCTAAGCAATCGTCGCCGCACGCCAATGACAATGACCTGACGATGACGATCGATCGTAGCCTGGTGACGCTAAAACAACGAGGAACCATGCTTTAGTACTAGCCCACCTTCCCCCTAAAGAGCCCCGACAGCGGGTAAACGAGTTGGAAGCACAAAACCAATAATTAGCAGCCCGAGTTAAGATACCAGCACGGTCTCAGGGATAACCCCTGTCTGATCGCGAGCGTTGCCGTCCAGAGCAGGGGGGAGCAACCACTTAGAAAGAAGAAGGTTAGTTTTCGTCTTGCGAGATGAGGTCTCCAGCAGCCCCCAACCGAAAAAGGGTGAAGATCTAACGGTTTGAGAAATTGGGGCTGCTTCCCATCTTGACGTAGGACCCTTCACCAATCACATCATGGAAACCCACCTCCCTTCGAGAAGCGAGCTAAATACCACCTTGACACCCTACAATGGTACAGGTGACCCCATGCTACACCTAACGACGTTCTGAGCCACGATGCTCTATCATGGAGCAACCAGATTTTGCACTTTGTAGAGCCTTCTCGACATTCCTAGGGAAAATTGTCTTGTTATGGTTCGCTTTCCTCCAACCAGGATCAATTCACTCTTTCGACGAGCTTTCTCACATCTTTCTTCGTTGTTTCACCACGTCGCGGGTGTATCACAAGACAAGAGCTGCCCTCCACTATGCTAGGCAGGGGCACACCCCCCTCAACACCAAGAAAGAAATCATCCTCCGAGACATTTGCCATCTGAAGCTCATCAAGTACCCATCAATGTAGGGAAGGAAAAGTTGCTACCCAATGCTGACATGAGTAAAAAGTGTGCATACCATGATACTTTGGACACACTAGCGAGAAGTGTGTAGTCCTTGGAGACCAGCTCGAAGATTTAGTCCGCGCATGACACCTTGATAAATATCTTCATCACAACAAAGAAAGAGGTCGGAGCAAGAGCCGCGACCCCTAATGACGAAATTGAACATCCCCGATGTCCCAAAGGGAGCGCAGTGTCACGGGCCAATTGTTTTGTGCGAAAAAACTTATGCGGCACCCTTGCATCTCGTGCAAGGGATAAGCCTTAATCCCGAATTGGGATTCCTGACTTAACATCACGGGGCATATGTTGGTCCACGTGCCAACCTCTCATTCCATATCCGTGCCCAGAAAAGACCATGTTGGCTGAATGATATTGAAGACGTAAAGTAAAACAACATTACAGGACTATGGATGCAAGAAAATATAAATCCGGGTGTAGGATGAGCTTCGCAATTGTCTTGGGTGAAGATCGACATGTCGCATGCCCATATGGGCCGCTCGTTCGTCTCCGCCCAAGGCAACTGCTTTATTTGCCAACGCTCTCCTACATTATACAAGAGACCCCTAACTCCCAAGTGCCACCTTCAAGGTTCCCAAAAGCACGAGGTGCATGACAAAATCGTGACCATGCGAGATGGTGATTTTTCATGGCCACGGCCATGACGAATGCAGGAACATTGCTCCGCTTAGCCGTAACGCACGCACCAAGCGTCAAATGACCTCGAAATGCATCCAACTCGTACTGTGCGCCCTCAGGGATCGCACAAAGAATTTTACAAATACGAACTAGAACAAAAGGCAAAATTACATGGACACTTACAAATATGTAGGGAACATTCCGTCATGATTCGTCGTCGCTCGAGCACATCGAAAAGTCCCTAACATCCTCCCCCACTTCAAGCTTCAACGTCCTCATCGAACTCACCTAGGCCGCACCGCCTTTCTGGCATAGGCTGCAATTGCTGAAGTGAATTCTTCACAAGTAGTCGAAGGGAACACCGCTTGAGTAATGGCACGCCGCAGTGGGGCTACAACATGTCGAGTTTCACCGTGAAGTCCGCTACCAAGAAATGATTACTTGGAATATCGTTGAGTTTCATCATCTCCTGTTGTTGCGAGAAAAGGCTTTGAGATTCTCAAACTCGTTGCTGGGCAGTGAAAGTCCCAAACTTGTGGAGCAAACGAGTGTCGTTGAGCAATGCTCGCTTGAAGGAGCATTAGCACCGTTGAGTAACGCTCGCTTGAATGGACACCGTGAAATAACTACTAGGTTCACCAAGTCTCGATGTTGTTGGGCTATGAGGTTCCTAGACTTTCTAGGGCACAAGCGCCATTGAGCAATGCTCGCGTGAAGAAACCCGAGAAATGGTTACTCAATTCACCAAGTCCCATTTTTGCTGGGCAATGAAAAGTCCCAGACTTAAGGAGCATACGAGCAATGCTCGTCTCAGATAACGTCTGGGTGTCGTTGTGCAACACCCAAGTGATGAGTAGTTCCAAGGCTGCACCACACTAGAGCATTGCCTCCAATGCTACCTTAAGCCGATCACTGCTTGCTCACTCATCCCCCGCAGGAGTCATGGTGCCCTCCTTCGAGCTCATCTCAACGAGCTTCAAGTCTTACGGATCACTGCTTACTCACTCGCCCTCCGCAGAGGTCATAGTGCCCTCCTTCGAGCCCATCTCAACAAGCTTCAAATCTTACGCTGCTCCTCGAATCACGACTTGAGGGAATTTCTCCAACCTGGTCACAGCGTCCGCGAACTCTCCGCACTAAGAGCATTGCTTTCACACCACAGCTGTTCTTCACTAGTGCTTGGTTCGGATGTGCCAATCTTGCGTCTTAAGAGTCATCTGATCTGCGCATAAATCTTTCATCTTAGAGGCCATCTTGCCATGCGCACCAACCTTTGCGACTTAGGGAACATCAGCCTTACGCACCAACTTGGCGTCTCACGAGCAATCTACTCTGCGCTGCGTCTTAGGGGTCATCAGCTCTGCGCACAAACTTGGCAACTCACGTGCCATCGGCTCTGCGCTGTGTCTTAGGGGTCATAAGCCCTACGCACAAACTTGGTGACTCACGAGCCATCGGCTCTGCGCTACGTCTTAGGGGACAACGCCAAGAGATCTGCTTTGTGCACCATCTGCGTCTTACTAGAGATCTGCTCTGCACATGACTTTGTGTCTTATGAGAGAGTCTGCTCTGTGCACCACCGTGCGTCTTATGAGAGATCTGCTCTACGCACATGACTTAAGAGCCATCTGCTCTGCGTGCAAACGACTTTGCGTCTTGGGGCCCATCCGCGCTGCGCAAAAGTCACGATCTTTAGATTGATCATCGGCCAGCTCTGATATCAACTCTGCTCTGATACCAACTGTCACGGGCCAATTATATTGTGCGGAAGAACCCGTGTGCCACCCTTGCATCCCGTGCAAGGGATAAGCCTTAATCTCGAATCCGTCCCGAATTGAGCTTCCCGACTTAACATCACGGGGCATATGTTGGTCCACGTGCCAACCTCATGTTCTATATCCGCGCCCCCAAAAGACCATGTTGGCCGAATGGTATTAAAGACGTAAAGTAAAACAACATTATAAGACTATAGATGTAAGAAAACATAAAACCGGGTGTAGGACGAGCTCCGCAATTGTCTTGGGCGAAGATCGACATGTCACATGCCCATATGGGCTACATGTTCATCTCCGCCCAAGGCAACCGCTTTGTTTGCCAACGCTCTCCTACATTATACAAGAGACCCCTAACCCCCAAGTGCCACCCCCAAGGTTCTGAAAAGCACGCTTTGTTTGCCATGACGAATGCAGGAACACTGCTCCGCTTAGCCGTAACGCACGCACCAAGCGTCGAATGACCTTGAAATGCATCCAACTCGTACCGTGGGCCCCCGAGGATCGCACAAAGGATTTTACAAGTACGAACTAGAATAAAAGGCAAAATTACATAGACGCGAAAATATATTTATAAATATGTACGGAACATTCCATCATGATTTGTCGTCGCTTAGGCACATCGAAAAGTCCCTAACAGCAGCCAAGCAAACGAACCCCAAGGGGTCATCGACTACATCACTGACATATTTACAAGAGGTGGAGAGTCGAGCTTGGCTAGGAAAAGGTCTCTTTGTACAATCATGACAGTCGACAACGTTACTCGCCCACGCCGACCTAACCCCAAAACCTCGATAATATCGTTCTATGAATCCGACTTTTAAGGAACTGATCAGAACCTACACCACCCGGTCGTAATTTCTGTGATTGCCCAAAATTTCATCGTTAAAAAGGTTCTTGTCGACCAAGGGAGCTCGGCCGACATCCTTTTCTACTCTACCTTTGAGAAAATTCAATTAACGGAAGACTCACTCACACCATGCAAAGGGGACCTAGTAGGATTCTTGGGAGAGAGGATTGACGTCCGCGGAGCCATATGGCTGAGGACCACGTTCAACTCTCAGCCAAAAATGAAAACAATCGATGTACAATATATTGTCATCAACATCCTCAGCCCATATCACAAGATCCTAGGACGATCGTCCTTGAATACTCTAGGGGCTGTTGTATCCACTCCTCACCTAGCGATAAAATTTGTTGGCCCAAGGATTCAACCTATGCCTCACTCTCTATTTTGATGATAACAAACACTAATCCATTTGGTGAGTTTTGAGTTCAGATTGATAAAACGATACGCCTACGAAGTTCGTCCAAAAAAATGTAAAGAATCAAATAAAAACGGCTACGACTACGGTGGCGATCAAGTTGAAATCGAGTCAAACCCTAGGTTTAGTCTTAGAATCAAATGTAATATATCCCTAGGACATGAACCAAATCAATTACCAAGGTTTCCCAAGTCAAAACCCAAGAAGAAATCCGAAAAAACTATGTAAGTTGAAAAAATCAGCATAAAACTAGTTTCAGGAAACTAGGTTGGGTATCGGCCGATCCTCGGTTGACCGAAGGTCACCCGAGGATCAACCGAAAGCTTATTGGAAATTTTCGAGTAGCCAGTCAGCCGACTTGCGGCCGATCCTCGATCGATCGACGGTTGACTGAAAAGCCCAACTGATTTATTTAGATCTGTTGAACAGCTAGTTGACCCCAACTACCTTCATCCCCTCTATAAATACACCTAGCTTCAGCCATTAAACCTCCACAACTGTTCATTGAGTTTATGCTTAAGTCTTTGAGCCTCTAAAGAGTGTTTTAAAGCTCTAATCTTCACTTCTACTCTCTCAACTGGTGGTCTTCATTCTTCAATCCTCTCAAGGCAAAGCTCTTCATCTTCTTAAGGCGTTGGAAGTCTAGAAGGCTGGTGAAAGGAGCACATCAAGTTTGTTTTACATTTATTGCTCCTTTTATAGTGTTTTCATCTTGTTTGATTGATTCAATAAGCTAGTTTGCAAGGTGTTTTTGTGAAACACCTTGGTGTGAGTATAGAGATTTATTTTGCTAGAGAATAGGTGTTGAGGTATTCTCAAAGAGTTGAGAACTAAATCCTCATTGTATTCTTAGGAAATCATTTCGCCTATAAAAGTATTAAGGTTAGAAATCCTTGGTGAGGAGCCAAGGTAGTGGAGTAGGCGGGTTGGCCGAACCACTATTTATTGTGCTTAGCTTATCATCCATAGCATTCATATTCAAAGAACTCGAATTGTAGTTCTAAGTTGCTTAAAATCGAAAAGACTAAAATTGAAGCTAGAGTTTGATCACACACTATTCAACCCCCTTCTAGTGTGGGTATTTGAACAACTTTTGGTATCAGAGCAATGTCGTAGGTCTAGATTTGACCTTCTACCCTACAATTTACAATGACTACCAAAATCCATCTAGCTCAAGGGACCTCTACTTATGCTCCTCCACTTTTCGATGAAAACAACTATGCCTATTGGAAGATTAGAATGAATATCTTCCTTTAATCACAAGACATGGATGTATGGAGGATAATTCAAGTATAAAATAAGCAACCTACAAAAAACATGGATGAATGAAACCAAGATGAGCTTAAACTCTTTAATGCAAATGCCAAGGCTGTGAATGCTTTGAATTATTGTCTTTCTATTGTTGAGTTTAATAGGATCTCAACTTGTAAGTCGGCCTTTCAAATTTGGAATGTCCTAAAGACTACACATGAAGGTACCTCACAAGTTAAGGAGTCCAAGATTAACCCCCTAATGCATGACTATGAAATGTTTAGAGTGCAATTACTTGAAACTATTGATGAAATGTATGCACGCTTTCAAAATATTACTAATGATTTATGCAATCTTGGTAAAGACATTAGAGAAGAGGAGAATGTAAGGAAGCTCCTCCGATCTCTTCCCAAGACTTGAGAGCCAAAGATGATTGCCATAATGGAAGCCAAGGATTTGGCAACCATGAAAATCACCGAACTTATTAGATCTCTCATGACTTATGAGATCCACATGAGGGCACACAAGGAGGAAGATGCCCCCAAAAGCAAGAGCATTGCTTTAAAAGCATCACGTCGAGTTGAAGAACCCTCATCATCCGAAGAAGACTTTGATAATAAAAAAGAGATGATGATGATGATGACGACGACAAGAAGGTTCATGAGATTCATGAGGGGTGACTTGAGGAGAGGCAAGGGAGGCTATACTTGCTATAATTGCAACAAGACTGAGCACCTAAGGAAGGATTGCCGACAACTCATGATGGCTTCTACCTCCGCTCCTTACAAGAAGGACAAGACCAAGAAGAAGAAGAAAGCCATGATGGCTTCATGGGATGAGAGTAAATCCTCTTCAAGCGAGGAGGACACCAAGAGTGAAAAGGCAAACCTTTGCCTCATAGCAAATGACAATGTGGTAAAATTTACTTTTGGTTAACTTTCATTTACTCAACAAGAATTAGAAGTAGAATTTGAACAAATGCATGATGAATTTAAAGAAATTAAAAAGGACAACAAATCTTTAGAGAGAAAAAATGATAGCTTACTTCTTTTATGCAATGCTTTAAAAAAGGAAGTTAAAAATCTTAAAGATGAGAAACATACCTTTGAGAAAATCGAAAATGAGTTCAAAAGTGAAAACAAGTTTATGAGTTCTTAAATAGAACATTTGAATGATATCATGCTTAGCTTAAAGAAGGAATTATGCATGCTAAATGAAAAGATGATAACCTTACCAAATGCCATGCCTAAGGTTACTCATGTTAGAAAAACCTCACATGCTCATGATCATGCACACTTCCATGCTCACACTCATAGTTCTAGGAAATTCAATGGAAGTTGCTTTTGTTGTGGGATATTTGGGCACATGGTTAGAGATTCTGCACTTATAAGGAACCCTCATGCTAGATTTACTTGGGTTCCTAAGATGACTAACACTCAAGGACCCAATTTGGGTACTTAAAGTTGCCTCTTCTTCTTTTGTAGATGGAGAACTATCCTCAAGCAAGTAGGAGCACTTGAATCTTGGATAGCGATTACTCGAAGCACATGACAGGTGACATCAATTTATTTGCAACTCTATCAAGCAAGGATGGTAGGCATGTGACCTTTGGAGACAATGCCAAAGGTAAGATTGTTAGAATTGGTGATATAGATATACTTCATTACCCCTGCATTAAAAATGTTCTATTAGTAGATGGGTTAAAACATAATTTGATAAGTATATTTCAATTAAGTGATAATGGGTATCTAGTTATTTTTGAAGCATCTAAATGCATAATTAGAAATGCACCATCAAGTGACATTGTTTTTATTGGAAATAGGCATGAAAATGTTTACACTTTATGTTTAAATATATTGCCTAATCCACATGTTAAATGCTTAGTAGCAATGGAAAATGATTCTTGGTTATGACATAGAAGGCTAGGACATGCTAGTATGAGCCTTATTCAAGAAATAACTAAAAATGATTTAGTTAAAGGAATACCAAAGATAAAATTTGAAAAGGATAAACTTTGTGATGCATGTCAACATGATAAACAAGTTAAGTCATTCTTTCATAGCGTAAATCAAGTTACCACATCTAGGACACCTAAACTTGTGCATATGGATCTTTTTGGTCCTTGTGATGTTGCTAGCTTAGGTGGTAAACTTTATTGCTATGTTTTAATTGATGATTATTCTAGATTTACATGGTTCCTAGCTAAGAAAAATGAAACATATGATTTCTTCAAAAAATTTGCTAGGAGAGTAGTAAATGAAAAAGGAATTTCCATTTTGAAAATTAGAAGTGATAATGAAGGTGAATTTAAAAATGAAAAATTTTCAAAATTTTGTGATGAGCTTGGTATTGAACATACCTTTTCTTCCCCTAGAACCCCTCAACAAAATGAGATGGTTGAGATGAAGAATATAACTTTACAAGAAATGGCTAGGATTATGCTTTGTGAAAATAATTTGCCTAAGTACTTTTGGGCTGAAGCCATAATACCTCTTGCTATGTTTTAGATCGAATTTTGTTAAGACCAAAAATTAAGAAATTAACGCCTTTTGAGCTTTGGAATGATAGAATCCCAAGTGTGAGATATTTTAAAGTTTTTAGTTATTGCAAGTGTTTCATTTTGAACACTAACGAACATCTAGGAAAATTTGATTCAAAATCAGATGAAGGAATTTTTCTTGGATATTCTAATAGTTCTAAGGCTTATAAAGTTTATAATCGTAGGACTATGGTAGTTGAAGAATCCATGCATGTTACATTTGATGAAACTAATGATTCTTTAAGAAATTTCAAGATTGTGAATGTAGGTGAAGAACTTGACGAATTGACTTATCATGATAAAGAGGTTGAAGATGAACTCAATATGGAACCACGTAATGAAGAACTTTTATCCTTATCATCCCAACCTCAAGTTGAAGAAGAAGAAGCTCTACCTCCTCTCCCAAAAGCTTACCGGTTGATAAGGGATCATCCAATTGATCAAGTCACTGAAGAACCTTCAATGTGAGTGGTAACACGCTCTAAACTCAAAAACATTTTGTCAATATGTTGCCCTTCTTTCTCAAGTAGAGCCTAAAAATATTAAGGAAGATATAGAAGATGAATTTTGGATTATTGTCATGCTTGAAGAACTAAATCAATTTGAAAAAAATAATGTATGGGTTATTGCCATGCAAGAAGAACAAACCGTAATTGGAACTAAGTGGGTGCGTAGAAACAAATTAGATGAAGATGGCTTAGTTGTTGAAAATAAAGCTAGGTTAGTGGCCCAAGGTTATAATCAAGAAGAGGGAATAGACTATAATGAAACTTATGCTCGTGTAGCTAGATTAGAGGCTATTCATATGCTTTTAGCTTTTGCAAGTTTTAAAAGTTTCAAACTCTTTCAAATGGATGTTAAAAGTGTCATTTTAAATGGTTTTATTATGGAAGAAGTGTATGTTGAACAACCCTATGGTTTAGAAAATTTTGATTTTCCAAATCATGTTCACAAATTGAAAAGTGAATTATATGGTTTAAAAACAAGCCCCTAGGGCATGGTATGAAAGGCTTTCAAAATTTTTAATTGTACAAGGTTTTAATGTTGTAAAAACCGATGTTTCTCTTTTCTTAAGCATGATAATAATGACATTATATTAGTCCAAATATATGTTGATGACAAAATTTTTGGTGCTACTAATGAAATTCTCTGTGAGTGGTTTACTAAGTGCATGCAAGATGAATTGGAAATGAGCATGACAGGAGAACTTTCCTTCATGCTTGGATTTCAAATCAAGCAAACCAATGAGGGGATCTTCATCAATCAAGCTAAGTACACAAAGAATCTAATTAAAAAATTTGGGATGGATGGAGCAAAGATAGCATCAACCCCCATGAGTCCATCCACCAAGCTTGATAAGGATGAGGAAGGCATCAAAGTGGATGAAAAATGATATCGATGTATGATTGGTAGTTTACTTTACTTAACCGCAAGTAGACCCGATATCATGTTTAGTGTATGTCAATGTGCTAGGTTTCAATCATACCCCAAGATGTCTCATTTAAGCGCGGTAAAACGCATATTGAGATATCTTAAGCAATTCTAGGTTGAACCCAAATGATGCATCTTTTGAGTTGATTGGTTTTTCGGATGCCGATTTTGCTGGTTGGTGTTGTCAATTCCTAGGCATGAGTTTAGTTTCTTGATTTTCCAAGAACCAAAATTCGGTTGCACTTTCAACTACCGAAGTAAAATACATAACCGCGGCTAGTTGTTGTGCACAAGTGCTTTGGATGAAATAAACCTTTATAGATTTTGGATTGAATTATTCATGTATACCTATTCATTGTGATAACACTAGTACAATTAATTTAACAAAAAATCTAGTATTGCACTCTAGGACTAAGCATATAGACCTAAAGCATCATTTTCTTAGAGACAATGTAGCAAAAGAAAATATTTTCGTAAAATTTGTGCCTACTGACAAACAACTTACGGATATATTTACTAAACCATTGAATGAAGAAAGCTTTACTAATTGAAGAATGCAATTAGGTATTTGTACTCTTCCACATGTTTAAGTATTCAAAAAATTGCATGTCTCTTTGAAAGATCGGTTTTAATGGTATCATCACACTTAAATATTGCCTTGTAATGGGACTTTGCGAGTTATCGATGTTTGCCTTTCATAGGCTTACGTCGGTGGGAAGAACTATAGTGGTGATGATACTCGATTTTATGGATTCTTGGTTTTCATGATGAAATACATTAATAGTACCTTGCACTCTTGTCCTTTTTGATTGATATCAAAAGGGGAAGAAAAGACTTGGTCACATTTGTTTTATGATGCACATAGATAGAGGGAGTTGTCTTTTAGATATGCATGTTGGTAGGGGGAGCCTAAGTTAGTTTTTATCATAAACTCACAAATGAGAACTTATCTTTACTTAGAATTGCTTATTTTTCATGTTAAGTTTGTCATCATCAAAAGGTTCAACCTAGGCTTCACTCTCTATTTTGATGATAACAAACATGTTTCTAATCCATTTGCTGAGTTTTGGGATCAAATTGATATAACGATACGCCTACAAAGTTCGTCCGAAAAAATGGAAAGAATCGAGTAAAAATGGCTCCAATGGCTATCAAGTTAAAATTGAGTCAAACCCTAAGTTTAGGCTTAGAATCAAATGTAATATATCACTAGGACATAATCCAAATCCATTACCAATGTTTCCCAAGTCAAAACCCACGAAGAAATCTGAAAAACTATATAAGCTGAAAATATAAACATAAAACCAGTTTCAGGAAATTGGGTTAAGTATTGACCGATCCTCGGTGAACCGAAGGTCGCCCGAGGATTGACCAAAAGCTTACTTGAAATTTTCCAGTAGCTAGTCGGCCAACCCACGACTGATCCTCGATCGACCGAGGATCGACCGACGATCGATCGAAAAGCCCCAACAGATCGATTTAGATCAGTTGAATGGCTAGTTAATCCTAACTACCTTCATCCCCTCTATAAATACACCTAGCTTCAGCCATTAAACCTCCCCAACAGTTCATTGAGTTAATGTTAAGTGTTTGAGCCTTCAAAGAGTGTTTTAAATCCCTAATCTTCACTTATACTCTCTCAAGTGGTGGTCTTCATTCTCAAACCCTCTCAAGGCAAAGCTCTCCATCTTCTTGAGGCGTTGGAAGTCTAGAAGGCTGGTGAAAGGAGCAAATCAAGTTTGTTTTACATTTATTGCTCATTTTATAGCGTTTTCATCTTCTTTGATTGGTTCGATAAGCTAGCTTGCAAGGTGTGCTTGTGAAACACCTTGGTGTGAGTATAGAGATTTGTTTTGATAGAGAATAGGTGTTGAGGTCTTCTCAAATGGTTGAGAACTAAATCCTCATTGTATTCATAGGAAAACATTTAATCTATAAAAGTATTAAGGTTAGAAATCCTTGGTAAGGAGCCAATGTTGGTGAAATGGCCACACTAGAGGGGGGTGAATAGTATGTTTACTAATCTTTTTGCCTAAATCCGGTTTTAATCATTTTTTTGGTTACATAGGAAAATTACAAGATGAGTAGCAAGCGGAAGCAAAGTAAATACGATAATGAAATAAACACAAGTAGAATCAATGCAAACACAATTATTTATAGTGGTACGGCCCCAATGCCTACTCCACTACCTAAGCACCCCACTTAGGATTGTCAAACTAAACTTTACTAGATTAATCTTGTTTCCCTTACAACGAGGACTTTGACCCGAAGAGTCTCGCTCTCAACCTAAGGCACTTTCACACCCGAAAGTCTCCGCCATCTTACCGAGAGCACTCTTCCACCTCAACCTAAGGGACAACTCAACTAATTCTAGTAAACTAAGTTTACAATGGTGGATTTAAGCCTTAACACCAAGGCAACCACCAACTCAATCAAACCTAGCAACCTAGGTTTACACAAGCTTTAATACAATGAAATAAACACCAAAATATAACAACTAATGGAGCAATAAATCAAACAACAAATACTTAGCTCCAAAAGAAACTCCCTAGTCCTCTTAATGCCTCAAATTGATGAATTGATGAAGCTTGAAGGCTATGTCAAGGAGATGAGAGATCAAACTAGAGTTTTCAAGAATGGAGACTCAATTAAGCTCAAGGATCATCAAAATATGGCTCAAAGTTTGTTAGATAAAAAGTGGAAGGCTTGCTAAGGCTTCTATTTATAAGCCTTGAGGAGATGGCATGAAACAGCTAACTCAACGAGCGGAAAACTAGCCATTTTCCCCGTCCGGTCACAGGTCCGGTCGATCGTCGGTCAACCGATCGAGTGACCGAAGGCCTACTACCATTTTCTGGCACACTTCGGTCAACCGACTTGCCTACTACTAGTTTTAGCAGTATTCGGTCGACCGGTCGACTGAAATTGGGCAGACTGCACTGCTTGGTTTTTTTTACTTGTTTGCTCGATTCTTTGTTCCGTCTTCGCTAAGTCTACTTATATAATATTTCTTAACTTTAACTAAATAACTTTAAAACATAAATGTTATATAAGGATTACGCCCTATTTGGATTCATTAAAAATATCTAAAAAATCAAAATCGTTAAGAATCAAAATCTAGTTTTTGGAGTCTAGTACAAATTTTAGGAAAATAGAAATTTTCTAATCTCCCGGGTCAAATATGGGTATGCTAAAGGCTTCCAAAAATTTCTTTAAAATATTTCGTTATCTAGTTTTTACCCAAGGAACAATTATCGTCATTTTTTGTGTCAAGAAAATGTCTAGGTCATATAGCCCTCCAAGGAGCTCCCTAGGCTTAGTGAATTTCAGGGTGATTTTCGGGTTTTTATGTTTTGGGGTTCGGGTTTGGTTTATGGGTTTTTATGCATCATCATGAAGATATACAATATAAACTAGACACCCTAAACCTAAGCTCTAACTTCCTGAAGAATCCCGAGTATCGACGAGCGTCCTTGCCGATTTCTCCGATTTTTCCGATTGGGGACGTCGAACACTAACCGACTTGGAACCTGAAAGATTTCTCAATGAAATATTAGTTTCATATTTGTTATCATCAAACCCGAGATTAAGACCAAGGTAGAAAACCTTAGGCCAACAATCTCCCCCTTTTTGATGATAACAAATATCCTTAACAAAAATATATTCATTAAAGCGCAAAGGATATCAATCATGGGATTTCTCCCCTTTCAACATGTATATCTATGAAAATAAACTCCCCCTATCTATATGCATGGTCTTCCTATATTTTCTTCCCTTTTACCTATATTTTTCTCCCCCTTTAGTACATCAATCAAAAAGGGCAAGAAAAGTTAGTCTAGTCAAAGTTAAGACTCTAAAATTAGTTTTCATGAAGCATGAAGATCTCAACTCAAGGTATAAAAACATACATACAAGTGAGACTAATCAATACATGATATCATAGAATGATCAATATCATCTAAAATTGGAAATCATGTACTAATTCAAGTACTGATATTACACGTATCGGTCAAAGTTTCAAAAATCATTTTAGAAATGAGTTTTTCTTAAATAATAATGAGAACGATACCAAGGATAGAATTACAATATCATACTTGACGTATCTTTCAAAGATTTTGACGAAAATCTAAAGTATCGAGAAATGAGCACTTGGGAAGAATGATACTTTAATGGCATTTTCATAAATAAGTGAATATTTTATGACATTTCTAGATTTCATTCAAACTTTCAAAATACCAAGATATGAGAATTTAAAGCATGTATATCAAGTTTGAAGTGAAACTAATGTGATTTAATCAAGATATGAACTTAGCATGATTTCATTCAAAGTAGGCTTGAAAACATGAAAATTTTAAGTATCGAATTTTGCTATCTACTCATGTTTTCTCTAACTTAGGCACTTGGACATCTAACATGAGTGAATCTAAGTATACGAGTCAAGTTTGGGCTGAAAATGTGGTTTCTAAGTCACTTTGTTGACTTAGGTCAAAGTATACTTTAAGTTTTCAAAAATCAAACTTTTAAATCCATACAAAATCATATTTTTGACGAAATTTTTTGAAACTTTAACTAGACAAACTAGATTTTTTCAATAAATCTACAGGTTCAATAATCAGTCAAAAATCAGTTTCCTATAAATTCATAAAATTCTTGAAAGTCTAGGGGCACTTTCGTAAATTTTAGGTGTTTTTTCAAAAGTTATTATTTTTTATTAAAACTTTCCAGATATTGCTGAATGGTCATTTGAAATGCATGTGTCTAGTTTGAACTCAAATTTTTTTTTCAAAGTTCATTTTTCAACCGATCTCGATTTCAACAAAAAAAACTCATTTTTTCAAGATATCGCTCAAGTTATCAAAATTATTTTTAGAAATGATTTCACTCAAAGAATAGTGAGAACGATATTAGAAATGAAATAAAAATAGTATACACAAGGTTTTAGTGGAAGTTTTCGACAAAAAATCAAATTATCGGAAAAATTGATATTTCAAGAAGGTGATACTTTCCATTTATGAAATCTAACTTCAAAATTCCACTATAAATCCGATTCTTGATGAAATTTTTTGAAATTTTTACTGAAGAAACTAGATTTTTCAATGAAGATGCAATTTTAAGAATCAATTAAAAAAGAGTTTTCTACATTTTTTTAGGAATAACTAAAAATGCTAAAATTTCAATGGCATTTTTGTAATTTTCATTCATTCTTCAAAACGTGCTCAGTTTTCATTCAAACTTTTATGGCACCACAAAATGATCATGTAAAGAGTGTATGTCAAGTTTGAAATGAAAATTATGTCCTTAAGTCAAGATATCAACCTAGCATGGTTTCATTCAAAACTAAATTAGTTGTCATGAAACTTGCTAAGTTTCAATCTTATCATTTACTCATGGTTTTTCAAACTTAAACCTATGGATACCTAACATGAGTAAATCTAAATATGTTCCTCAAATATGGATTGAAAATGAGACATCTAAGTTAATTTGTTGACTTGGGTCAACTTGGTTCAAAAGAGGTTATCATGAAATGACATTTATGTCATTTTATCCATATCTATATGAGTTTCTCATTCGAAGTGCATGGAAATATGTCATATCTATTCCTAAACATGTTTATGAAGTTTGGACTCAAAATGAGATTTCTAAGTCAAATTGTTGACTTAAGTCAAACTTTTTCAAGTTTTGAGTCCCCTAAAGTGAGCTAGTTATCATTTTTCTTATTTACACATGATTTTTCAAAGTTTAAATACCTAGACTCATGTAATATGTGTATCTAAACATGTTTGCCAACCACTAACTTAAAATGAGGCCTCTAATATGAATTTCAACCTAGAGTAAATTTCATTCAATCAAGATATCATGAAATTGCCTAAGTTATCAAAATTTTACCTACTCATGAAATTTTATATATTTATCATGCAAAAATAATCATGAGCATAGAGAAATCATTTAAGCATAAGTATTCAAATATTATACTAAGATTTTTGCAAAATCAAATTCATACATCATTCTTGAGAATTTTCCCAAACTTTTCATTTCCTTTTCAATTTTCTTCACAATAGCCTTCCATTTTCAATAACTTGCAAGTATACTTCATTAATAGTAATCAAACCATATCTACTAGCAAGTTATCGTACTAAATAGCAAAGATGATGATCAAGTATCATTTTTAAAGACCTACTTTACTAAGTAGTAGAAATTCATTTACAAATAAGTCAAAGTGATACCAGAATGAATCAAAGAGATCTCAAAATGTGAAAATTTGATAAATAAGATCTTCAATCCTTCCTATTGGTTGAAAACCGAAAGGCCACAATGAGCCTACGATTTAGAACCGCAAGGTCGCATGAGCCCGTTATAGGCTACATAGGTCTCCTAAGAGACCGGAAATCAAAAAATCAAAAATCATTACATAAAACAAATCGAGAGCATGAAGATCGACTAGAATTAAACATAGTATCATAATCTTTAACTAAGGTAAAACAATGCAAGTTAGAAGATCATGTTATAAACATCAAAACCTCTAGTCTTTAAGTAAGTGTACATCCTAGACTTCCAAAGACCAAAGTTCAATTCATCGAACCTACGACATGTGGAAACAACGAACTCTAGTGCCATTTCTGGATTGAAACAAAGTGTAGGAGAGATGGTGAAATCTCAATCTACGACCCGCTCTGATACCATTTTCGGCCTCCTCCTTGCGCGTGGTTCTGCCTACGCCCCTCGGTGAGCTCTGCATGAACTCCCGAGTGTTGTCCTTGGCTACCATGCCACCACTTCTGGCCTTAGAGCCCTTACTCGACTTCTTGTGTGTGATTCCGCCTACGGTCCTCGGTGAGCTCAGCCTGAACCCCCAAGTGTTGTCCTTGGCTACCACGCCACCACTTCCGTTCTTAGGCCCTTATTGGACTCCTCGCGCGCGGTTCTGCCTATGCTCCTCAGCGAGCTCAGCCTCAACCCCCGAGTGGGTCCTCGACTACCACGCCACCACTTCCTGCCTCATAGCCCTTACTGGACTCCTTGCACGTGGTTCTGCCTACGCTCCTCGGTGAGCTCGGCTTGAACCCCCAAGTGCAGTCGTTGGCTACCAAGCCACCACTTCCAGCCTCAGAGCCCTTACTTGACTCCTCGTGCGTGGTTCCACTTACGCTCCTTGGCAAACTCGGCTTGTACCCTCGAGTGCAGTCTTTGGCTACCATGCCACCACTTCTGGCATCAGAGCCCTTACCTGACTCCTCACACACATTTATGCCTACGCTCCTCGGCAAGCTCGGCCTGAAACTTCGAGTGCAGTCCTTGGCTACCATGCCATAACTTTCAGCCTCAAAGCCCTTACTCAACTTCTCGCGCGCAGTTCCATCTATCGTAAGCTTGGTCCTCGACTATCGCATCGCTACTTCTGGCCTCAACACCTATACAATACCAAAATTTGACTCTCACCAGCCTATTTCGTTAGTCACTACAGCCCCAGGACCTTTATCTCACCTTACACTCCTTAGCGAGCTCGACTAAGACCCACAAATGCGAGCTATCACTCCTCAACACAGACTCAAGAAATTACTACTTAGCCTATAAAGCGACTTCGAAGTTGCTACTGAAGGTTCAACCCCAAATGAGATTTCAGAAGGTTCAACCTCGAACAAAGATTTCTGACGGTTGTCGAGCAAGGCTTTCCCCTAATTGGGAACCAAGCGAAAACAATTAAAACCACATAATCGACCAGGGCATATTGCAAAACAAAAAGAACCCACGAAGGGGCAACTATCAAACAAAAGGGGGAATAGCTGACCCTAGAAAGTTTTGAAATTAGTACATACAAACAAAGAGTGTAATATGACTAGGGAGGAGAAACAACACCAAGCTTGGTGTGCTCGATGGGAGCATCCCTGGAGTCTCTGCCGAAGGTTCTTCTTGAGCGGATCAAGAAAAATCATCTTCGGCTTCATGGTTCACCAGAGCACCATCCTTGACTTCCTTGAGGAAATCCATCCCTAAAAGGTCAAAATTGGGAGCAATGAGCTTAGCTTGTTCCGTCGCTCTTTCGTAACCCTCCATATACATGGCGAGAGCATGGTCCCGAAGGCACTTCACCTCCTCCTCAAGTTTTTGCTTGGCCAAGTTGCACCTCTCAATCTCGGCCCTGGCCTCCTCAACTTTGACCTTCAGACGGGAGCCCTCCGCCACCACTACGGAAAGGTCAAGGTAGAGCATTTCCAATTCCTCTCTTGACTTATTCTCCACCTCCTCTATTCGAGAGCGTGTTTGACTTGATAAAAGATTCCCTGAATAGTTGACTCGCCTAATGGTTATCAAGTAGGAGATTTGATAGTAAAACTCTAAGGCAGTTGAAATCCTATTCTAATCAGTTCCTTGTTGGTCATTATCTTGGAACGACAATGAATGAAGGCTTGTATGCAATCTGACTAACGATGATCATGTTTTACTGGTCATGGATATGTGATATCAAAGTCAGAAGATAGACACATGTTGGAGAACATGATGTCGGACAGACCCACCGTGAGTATACTACGTGGATTATATCATTATTATATCTCTAACGGTAGTGATACGTCAGTCCTCCGATCTAATGTCACCATGGATTCCTACATGAGAAATTCTGTGTTTTGGCCTAGTCAAACATCACCTTTAACTAGGTGGTAGTATGGACTATAGTTGGACATGGAATAAATTGAACAGTGGAATATGTGTGTTGTGAAGGAATTTGTCTCTCTCGTATATGAGAGAGATATCTCTGGGCCCCTTGATGAGTATGACTTAAGAAATGCATGGTCGTGTCCAAATGAATTGATGTGAGTATCAATGTCATTTGTTAAGTCGATCTACTTAGGAATCAAGAAACCTGATTGAGCAATATAAGGATGATGTAATCCATGTCTTATGCTTGATCTAGATATCGCATGACAAAAGGATAGAGTATCATATTATGAGTTATGTTACTTGGATCACCTACATCACTTGACTTGAGTAGTCATAATGTCTTGCTGGAGGCCGCTTATTCTGAAGCTAATTTTGCTCCTGTACCTGAAACCATCCATGTTTTAACTCTACAAGAAGCAATTGAAACTACTACTCTAGTTCCTGAAGCAGTTGAAACTGTTACTGCAGTTCCTGAAGTAATTTTTGTTCATGTTCGTGAGACTGAGATTGAACACCAAGCTCCATCAGAACACCAAGCTCTTGTTCCTGAGGAAGCAATGCAGGAAACTACTGAGAATGCTGCTACATTGAAGAAGAAATCTAGCACAACTTCAGTCAAGAAAGACTCGGCCAAAAAGAAGAAAAATCCCTCAAACCTCACTAAAAAAAAGGAGTTCCAAGAGGAAGCTTTTTGAGAAGTCCAAACAACAGTCTGGTCAAACTGTAAATTTAGATATTGACTCAGATAAGGTGCCCTTGATGGATACGGCTAGTAAACCGAGGAAAAACTAAGAAGAGAAAAGTCAATCCTGAAGTTTCTAAGGAGAAAGAAAAAAGTCCCCTGCCTGAGAAGACTATGACTTCTGTCTCCAAAAAGAAGCTTTCTAAATCTGCCAGGAAAGCTTTTAAAAAAAACAATCACCGGGAAGCTTCACAAAGGACTTCTTTTTGATAATCTCTACCCCCTTTGGAAGGCTCTTCAATTGAGAGGTATTATCTCTCAAATACCTCTAGATTTGGCATATTTTTCTTTAAAGTGCAAACCAATTTTGGACATTCTTGATAAAAGGAATTTATCTAGCTCTTTCATGACTATTACTCCTTACTGCAAATTACATGTCTTGGAGTTTTATTGCAATCTTGTTGAGGATATATCTGATCCTGAAAGCAGTCACTTTTAATAAGTATTTGTCAAAGGAAAGTGGTACTCTTTCAGTCCTTAGATCATTAATGAGTTTCTTGATTTTACTCCATCTTCCTCTTCAACTGATCATCCTGATGAATCTAATACCGATTTTCTAAAAACTATGGGGTGTGAGGTACCTAATGGTGAAATTACAAACTGGGCAGCAGGTCATGGTATAAAATCTTCTTCTTTGAACACTTTCTATGTTGTGCTATTTTTAATTGCAAGGAACTATTCGATCCCTACTTCTCACATCATATTTCTGAGCAAAGAAATTATGATGTTGATGTTCAAGATTACCAATGGGATTCATTTTGATCTAGGAAGTTTGATTTTTGAACAAATTACATCTCTTAGATCTAGATTGAATTCAAAATCCAGAACGGTTCTGATCTTTCCAAATTTGATTTATGGAATTATGGAAAGGTAAGGTTTTAAATGCTCATCTGAAGAGTTTCTTGAACCAGTTGGTTCATACATGAAGATTCATCACAAGCTACTAAAGAGAGTTGGTACACCTGTAAAGTCTCAGGTTGGAACTAGTTCCATCAAGAAATCTTCTGCTGCCTTAATTGCCAGTGAACAAGCTCTCCTAGAGGAACTCTTTAATGCAAGGTAAACCATCTCTACTTCAACAACAACTCATTTCTATTAAGAAGAAAGTCACTGAGCACTTCAATGCAACTTCAACAGGTCCTATTTCTCCTTCCTCTGGTAGTCTTTCAGATTCTTCCATCTCATATTGATATTGACTCTAGTCTCCTTTGGCTTATGTTGCCAAAAAGGGGGAGATCAAGTTGCAACTTTATTTGTCTGCCTATTTGTTGGTTTGAACTGTATTCTGGTGGGTAACTTTAACTCTTGTGGTGACTTAAACCTGTTTGTATGACTGTGTGTCTGTTGGTTGTCTGGTTGTAATATTTTATCTTGACTGTGGATGGTTGTGATGACTGTGATGGTTGGATTTTGCATATTATCTGTTAATCGCTATTTTGACAATTAATATGTTTCAGTTTAAATTGCCATCTTTTTTCTGTCTTGCTGAGTTGTTCTGACAGATTGTGTTTTGCCAAATAAGCCAAAGTGGGAGATTGTTAGTGTTTGACTTATGTGTGTTGGCTCTATTTGGCAAACGGTTTCCCAATTTTGTTCTTAATTGAATTGAAAATTACAACTATTTTTGTCCATGAGGAGTTCTGCTTAAAGTTACTCAGTTGTAAGCCAGTTACAATTGCTCTTATAACTATGGTGTTAATTAGGATGAAGAAGTTGTTGCGATGATGACTTTTGGTTGCTGTAATTAATGATGATTTTCTTTATTATCTTTTTGATATTTTAATCATCTTTAATTACTTGTTTATTGCCTGCTCATTTATGGAATGTGAGAGTGGTCTTCACTAATGAACTAGGCATTACTCCTGGAGCTATTATGATCGATGCTTTATGGTGATTCATGGTTGTCTGTTCGGTTTGAACTGATGTTGTTATGATCATTGATTAAGCAGGCATTTATTCAGATTGATTGGTTTTCACACATATATATATATACTGAAAGAGAAGATATAAATTTTGAGGACGTCTCCTATGTGCGTAAATTATGTTACCAGTTATATGAGGAGTTGAGACTACTGAGAGCATAGACGGCAACAAACTACTTCACTTATCTTCAAGCCAAGATGGAATTGGGATGTTAACTCACTCACTACTAGAATATTAGATATCGGCCATGGGGCTCACCGACGGTCGCCTGGGCCGTTAGAACCATTCACAGCTTTCCAACGGCCGCAGGGGTCGTGGCTGATGTAACTCAATCAGTCGTGGCTCGTATACGGTCGCCTAATGGCATCGCTCATAGGTGATGGCTCTCACGGGGCGCAAAATGAAATAACCTAGTAGCGATGGCTTAGCGGGGGCCAAAGGATCGTTAGTGATATAAGTAAGTAATTAGCCACGGCCAGAAGCGGCTGTCGCTTATTAATTGAAGGCGTGAACACGGCGCGAAAATAAAAAACACGTCACCGACGACTGAGAGAGGGCTACACGACCGTCGTTGACACTATTATTAGTTATCCACGATTTACCGACAATCGAGGGGCCATCAATGAAAAACTTTTTTATTTGCGTTCGCGCCCGACCCTTCATCTTTCCCCGTTCTCTTCCCTCTCTGTGCTGCCAACCGACATTCGCCGCCGATCGTCACTGTCCGCCGTGACCCATCTTGCCATCGAGACACCACCCTCGCCCTCGCTGCCTACTCCCTCACCCTCACCGCGCCGCCGCCCCCTCTCCCCCTCTCCGTCGCCCACGCCGCCGCTGGCCTGCTCCCTCGCCCTCATCGCCGATCCCTCTCCCCTCTCCGCGGCCACCAAGTGAGTTTAATCCCCTCTCCCCTCTCCCTTCTCCGGGCCAGCGCCGACCAATATTTTTTTTTTTTTTTTTTTTAAAATTGGATTAATTAGTTTTTAATTAGATTTATTTACTGTTAATTACTGTTAATTATTGTTAATTACTATAATTAGTTAATGCTAGGGTTAATTTTTTATTTAATTAGTAAATTACTATTAATTTTTTTAAAAAATAGATTAGTTAGTTTTTAATTAGATTTAATTACTATTAATTATTTGTTAATTAGATTTAATTAGGGTAGAATAAATGTTAGAGTTAATTTTAGTTGGGTATAATTATAATTATAAAATCATCCACTTTGGACTCGCGCGCGCCAGAATCGTCCACTTTGGACTTGCGGCCAAATCGTCCAAAGTAGACTCACGCCGGAATCATCTACAATGGATGGACTTGCGCACATCGGAATCGTCCACTTTGGACTCACAGTGAAATCGTCCACAATGGATGGACTCGCATCATAATCATCCACTTTGGACTCGCGCGGAATCATCTACTGTGGACTCACGTCGGAATCGTCCACTATGGACTCACACAGAATCGTCTGCTGTGGACTCGCATCGGCATCCACAAATTTAGAAAAAAATCAAGACGAGTTGATACGTTTCACGTACGCATCAACGAGTCAAGTTTTAATTTTGCAAAACCTTAGATCCGTTCAGGGGTTGTATGTTCGTGTAAACGAAGTAAATGATCTTTTATACGACGTACAACCATTGAATTGTCCCTAATTGGATAATTTGGGAACATAGTTATTTATATTGCACTTAGTTTATTTCTTTTAGTCAATATTCATTTTTAAATTTTGGCTTGTATCTCCCTTGTTCTCCGATACGCGCCCAGATGATATTCGTATTCGGAGAACTATAGGGAGATGCTGCTGAAATTTAGAATAAAGTTAATGACTAAAAGAAATTCTAAGTGCAATATAAATAACATGAATCCCGAATAGAATAGGACCATCCTACCTAAAGATACTACCAACTTTTTGATAGAACATGTCGGGCGATCGAAGTTGGATGTACCGACGAATTCATCGTGGAGCTATAACGGACGAATTTCGAGTAGGCATAACTTACTTCTTAAATTTTGCCTACTCGAATAAAAAATTTCTTTGTGGTGATAAAATCCAATGTCCGTGCCAAAAATATTCGAACATAAGATTTTTGGATCGGAAAACTGTCACAATGCATATGTATACAAAAGAATTCACACCAAGATATTTTCTATGGAATTGTCATGGGGAGTCACGTCAAGTCAGGACGTCGAGCAATTCTGTTGTCCAAACTCATGGTGAATCTTCTTCGACTAGTGTTTCTTCTTCCAATCCACCTATTCCTTATAGAACAATGATTCTGGATAGTCTTGAAGGGCAATTCCATTTAAATGATAATATTGAGTTAGTCACTGAGTCGGTAGTGCCACCAGATACTATGATAGTTGAAGTCACTGAAAACAACCTGCGATACAGATTGAATTTTATGAGATGATGAAAGCTGCCGCTGAACCTTTGTATGAGAATTGTCCTAATTATATAAGATTTTCGGCAATGACGCAACTCTTGAACATCAAGTCTGATTGTAATATCAGCGGGGTTGCGTTTGATCAGATTGCAGGCTTTATCAATGGTATGTTACCTTCAAATAATAAGTTTGAGCCAACTTTTTATAAGATAAAAAAAATGATGAGGAAATTAAGGCTTGGGTACAAAAAGATACAGGTGTGCTCAAAATAACTGCATTTTATATTAAAAAAAAATGCACAGTTGGAGCAATGCCCGGTATGTGAACATCCTCGTTACAAGGAGAAAAAATTGGTTCGACAAAAAAATATCCCCTTTAAGGTGCTTTGGTATTTTCCACAGACACCGAGGCTTCAAAGGTTATTCATGTCGAAGAAGACTATCCCCTATATGAGTTGGCATGAAAGAAGTCGTGATGATTCAGTAATGACTCATCCATCCGACAATGAAGCATGGAAACATTTGGATAGATGCTATCCGTCATTTGCTAGGGATACTAGAAATATCAGGTTGGGATTGTACGTGCACGGATGGTTTTAATCTGTTTGGTAATTCTTTAACTCTATATTCAGTATGGCCAATGTTGTTAACAGTTTATAATTTGTCACCCTCAATGTGTATGAAAGATGAATTTATCTATCTTTCGATGATTATTCTGGGTCCTCGGAAAGAAATTAACGTGTTTCTCCAACCCCTAATTAATGAACTGAAAACATTGTGGGTTGAGGAATCTGTCACTTATGATTGTCACCGGAAGCAAAACTTCACTTTACGAGCTACTATATGATGGACAATCAATGATTTCCCGGCCTATGACATGTTGTCTGGTTGGAACACGCATGGAACACTCAAAATCCTTCAGTCTTGAGAACGGTCGGAAAATTTCCTTCTTTGATTGTCATCGCCGGTTCCTACCGTCTAACCATCAGTATCGAAGGAATCGTGACAAATTTGCCAAGGTAGAGTTGAAAGAGATGAGCCACCACCGATGTTGTCTGGTGAACAAATGTTAGCACATGTTCAATTGCTTCCAGAGATTACTTTTGGTTGGAATGTAAGAATTTCAGGCTTTGGTCAAACACATAACTTGGTGAAAAAAGTATCTTTTGGGAATTGTCGTATTGGAGTTCATTATTGATTCGACATAATTTGGACGTCATGCACATTGAAAAAAATGTGTTTGATAATATTTTTAACACTGTGATGGATATTTTTGGCAAAACTAAAGATAATGTGAAGGCCCGACATGATGTGAAAATACTTTGTAAGAGACCTGTGTTAGAGTTGCAAGAGGTCAACGGATGACTTCATAAGCCAAAGACGTCGTATGTGTTAAATAAACAACATATGAAAGATGTGTATCAATGGATCAAAGAACTCAGATTACTCGATGGATATGCCTCAAACTTATCTCAATGTGTAAACGTCGATGAATTTAAAATATCCGGGATGAAGAGCCACGATTGTCATGTATTCATACAGAGATTGCGTCCAATCGCGTTTCGAGATCATCTACATGATAAGATTTGGGGTCTGTTGATAGAATTAACTATGTTTTTCAGAAACATTTATGCAAATGTACTTCGAACGAAGATATGTCTGCACTTGAAAATAATATTATTGAAATCATAAGCATGCTGGAGCAGTTTTTCCCTCGATGGAGCATCTACCGATACACTTGGCATACGAGGCATGAGTTGGTGGCCCCATTCAATACCGGTGAATGTACTTATTTGAAAGATACATGAATCGTTTGAAGAAAAAAGTAAAGAACACCGCGGCAGTTGAAGGTTCCATATCAGAAACATATATGATTCAAGAAATTTCAATATTCTGCTCATTTTATTTTGAATCAACCATCAAGACAAGACTTAATCGTCTTCCATGGAACGACGAGGGGGGAGCTCGACCATCAGATGGTTGTTTAAATATCGTTTGTTACCCCGGTCGTGCTTTGGGTTCTCGTCCGTCTCGATTCTTAAACGACGAAGAGTATCATTTTGCCTACTTGTACATTTTACTAAACTGTCCAGAGATTGAAAAGTTCATTGAAATATTTGACATTGAGATGGTGACAAAATACTCAATTTACAGCGGTGAGGATTAGAAATATTACGAAATCGTGAGTTCAAAATTGGCTTCAAATGAGCCATTTATTTTGGCATCTCAAGCTGAACAAGTATATAATATGCAATATCCATCTCGATAGAAAGATATGGCAAATTGGCGTGTAGTCTATAAGACTAAAGCCAAAGGAAAAATTGAACCGATTGTTGGAGAGAACGAGCCAGCAAATGACTTATATCAAGAAGAGGATCCTTCCGAAGTGGAATGAGTTAGTCCAATACTCGAGGATGATGACACAACGTTAGTTCAATTGGAAATAAAATATGTTGATGATGACGATAATGAAGTTGAGGAAGGACAGAATGATGATGAGGGAGAAAAAAAGAATTTCAAGATTCCGATACAGAAGAACAAGAAGAAGAGTATTACACGGATGATGATAATGACGATGACGAATAATTGTAAATGTGAAGTATATATTCAATTATTAAATATATCTATTAATCTATTATATATAATATAATTATATTAATTTTTTACAGCTATGGTTTGAGATATCAGTTTCCGAGGAGGCATTCCTCATAGGACTACCCCCCGACGATTCCACACGCCCCACATGTACCCACTGTCCCTTCGCCTTCCACCACCATCCCCCCACCTCCGGCCACCATCCCCCCATCTGATCCGTCCATCGTTCCCCCACCTGATCTGGCCACCATGCCCTCACCTCCGGCTACCATCCCTCCACAGATCCAGGACCATCGTAGGCCACGAGGGCCTAACAGAATTGTCCCTCCGCCACCCAAGAGAGAACTGCGCAGAGCAGTTAGTGTGCGCGGAAGACAGTAAGTATATGCATTAATTATTTTTTATAATTTATTTATAATTCAAAATATCATAATATAAATTTATATTTGGTGCAGATTTGAGGAGGAGGATGTCCTTTGCACGATAGCGGGGACGATCCAGAAGTTTATGCACAGGGCGTGGCCTACACGGTCTCACGTGCCCCATGAGCATATGGATTTATTATGGCGAGAGTTCTCGGTAAGTATATTTATTAAATTAATGTTAATATTAAATATTGATTGGTAATAAAAAAAAAATTTGTAGGCTCATTATACTTGGCCGGAGGACCAGACCACTTTTGTTGACGCTGCATGGGAGCGTGTTGCTCGAGCTCGCTATAACAGGCTGCTTCAGCAGGCTCGTCAGACCGTGATGAGACGGTTGGGGGCCACAGAGATAGGGCAGACTCGGTGACACACCCCCGTGTGGATTCCTGGCCCTGTGTAGGACCAGCTCATTGAGCGATGGGCCACGCTTGAGTGGCAGGAGGTCTCCCAGACTGGATCGAGAAACTGCATGTCCGAGGGGGATGACACTAGGGCGCGCCACACTAGTGGCTCCGTGTCTTTTGTGGTTCATGAGCGTCGTATGGTATGTATAATTTAATTATTTTTAATTATATTATATATTGTGTATAATGATACTAATGTATTTATTTTCTAATGTAAGACATGCGTGGTAGAGGACAGCACCGTCCAACGCCCGTCGATGAGGAGCGGGGGACTACGTTGATAGCAGAGCCTCGATCATAATGGTAAGTATTTATGTCTATTTGATTTACACAATATTTATTTATAGTTTATATATATTTAAAATATAAACACATGTAGGAAACATACACGAGGACTGTGATCGAGCCTGGATGTACACTGGAGGAGTTTGACACAGGAGCTTGGGTGGAGGCCACAGGTGGCTGGGAGCACAGCCGTCTTTATGGCTTAGCAGACAGTGGCCATGCATACGTCGTGCTCAAGCCACTTGGGGCACCGACCCCTCCGGCTACGAGTGAGCGGCCCTCGACATCTCGAGCGTAGGACCAGAGTCGGATAGCGGCCTTGGAGTCGGAGCTCACCCAGTAGAGACAGGCGATGGAGAAGCAGAGGCTGGTGATGGAGGAATAGAGACGGACGAATGAAGAGTTGAGACAGACGATGTAGAACTTGCAAGCACTCCCCACTCAGATTACGTCTCACTCTGGCCTTCTACCGATGATGTCACAACCGTCCTCCTCCTCGACCCAGACGATGCTCCCGACCTAGTCGCTGTCGACTCCACCGCCTCCATCGCCTCCACCACAGCCGTGAGATTTTGGTTTATTGTATTTTGTTTATATTTTGATACTTGTTTGTATACTAATAGTTGTTTATATACATATGGTTGTATATATATGATATTTTGATAATTGTTTGCCTCCGGTTTGAGGCTTAGATTGATGATATTTATGTAAAACTTGTATGTTTGATTACAAATGCATGTGTATGATATTTTTTAGTTGTAATATGTGATTGAAAATAGATTGTAATCTATAAATATCATTGTATACAGGAATTTACAAAAATTTTATTTTTTTCAGTTACAAGATATACCTTCAACCACGGCTTACCCACAGTCAACCATCACTAAGCCATGGCTGAAAGCTTATCATAAATGGTTGATGGCTTGGGCAGCACCCAATATCACGGTGGCTAATAGTATCATCGACGGCCCGAAAGCTTATCATAATGTGTTAAGCTTCAACCACGGCTTACCCACAGTCAACCGTCACTAAGCCATGGCTGAAAGCTTATCATAAATGGTTGATGGCTTGGGCAGCACCAAATATCACGGTGGCTAATAGTATCACCGACGGCCCGAAGTCGTGGCTGATATATTTGTATCAATGATAGCCGCCTACAATCGTCACTAATGTGTTTAAATCAGCGACAGCGCCCGTGGCTATCGCTGATGATTACTTGTGACGGCTGGGAGAGGTCGTCATAACTTATCTGAGACGCACATATCAGTGACGGCGTTTTGCCATGGCTAACGCCATCCATGATAGTTGTCACGGACGGTTCATCCACAGCGTGAGCGGTCAGTGATGACGACAATTCTAGTAGTGACTACAACACAGAGACTATGTGGAGGACAAAACTCTATGACTGAGTTGTCATAGAGAGGCAAGTTGGTTAGTAATTGTAATAACAAATAGGTTATTTATTATTGGGTAATTACCTAAATATATTCTGAACTTTGGACTTTGTCTCAAATGTATCCTGAACTTTCATTTCACCAAAATGTATCCTGAACTATTAGATTTATATCAATTGTATCCCTCCATTAAAATTCCGTCACCTACCCCGTTAACTATGTGATGTGGCTTGCACACGTGGATTAAAAAATTATTTTTTAAAATTTGATTTAAAAATTAATTTTCTAAATATGATTAAAAAATTAATTTTTTAAGACCTTGAAAATGTGGACAAAAGACAAGGATACATAAAAAAATTTTATGTAATAGAACTATAGTACTTACAAAAATTTTATGATTAATTTTAAAAAAAAACAAGGATAGTCCAAAGTTCAGGATATAACGAAGGGATACAACTGTAGTACTGATTGTTGGATTTCAGAGTGTGAAATCCTAAAGCTAATATTGTACTTGTTGATAGTGGATTGGGCATCTATCCGATGAGAAACCCCCAGATTAGGTGACAAGCTATGTCACTGAACTGCGTAAACAAATCATTATTTTTGCGTGTTTTCTTGTGATTTTTGATTTGGTACTTACTCTGTTTCTTTCAAGCAGTTGCAACTTTCAGTGTAACTGTCCCTTAACAAAAGCTCCTTTAGAGACTTTTTTGTCAATTAGTATCAGAGTGATTGTGCTAACCTTTACGTGCACAAATCCTTAGAGTATCTCTTTTCTTTCACGCTCAAGATGGAAGGAATGCCTATGGGAAATTTGTCAATATTCCTCCACTACTCATCAGAGTAAACTATGCTTATTGAAAGACTCGAATGAGAGCTTTCATCAAGTATTTGGATGATCATTGCTGGGATACTATAGAGATTGGCTACATACCTCCAACGATAAATGGGATTGAGAGGAAGCCCAAAAGCCAGTATATATATTTAAGCAGAAATTATTATAGTAAACTATGACAATAAGGCTCTAAATGCTATCTTCAGTGGTGTAGATCCTTCTCAATTCAAACTTATCTCAGCTTGTACTCTAGCAAAGCAAGCTTGGGAAATTTTAGAAACAAATCGTAAAGGATTCCTGACACTTCGGAAATCCAAAGTTGAAATCCTCAACACCGGATTTGAAAATCTGAAGATGGGAGAAGAGGAAAACATTCAAGACTTCCATGGGTGTATCAAAGACCTTATGAACAATGCTAGCAACCTTGGAGAATCATTCTCAGAAAACAAGATTGTTAGAAAGGTTCTGAGACCCTTGCCTAAAAAATTTGACATGAAAGTTGCAACCATCAGCGAAGTTCATGATCCATCAACCATTACTCGTGACACCTTGATGGGAAAACTTGAAACCTATGAGTTAGAACTATCTGAAAAATATTCTTACAAGAAAAAGAAGAAAAATCTTGCCTTCAGTGGTATAGAGGATGAGATTAAGTCTGAAGACTATTCTGAAGATGAGATGAATATTGTCTTTGCCCTTATGACCAAGAACTTCAAGAGATTTTCGAGAGCCAAGAATAAGCCAAACCAGAAATTGCAGTTGCATTCACAGTTCCAACAACAGTTTCAACCGACCAATTCAACCAGTTCTAAATCAAATTTCTCTGCTAGAAAAAATAGAAGGAGTCAATCTTTAGGACTCAGAAATCATTCAAAATAGAAGTCCAAATGTATTAGATGTTTTGAATGTGAGGGATATGGACATGTCAGATCAGAATGTCTAAATCTATAGAAGAGGCCTAAGAAGTCCTTTACTGTCACCTGGAGTGATGACGGTGAATAAAATGACTCTAAAGAATCTAAAAAGGGAAATTTTAGAGCCTTCACAGGTAGTATTGGTGACTCAGTTAGAACTTCAGAAAACTCAAATGCAGAAGATGATCACTGCAAAGTTCAATGTGCTGATAGTCTTGAGGAAGCCTACCAGGAGATGTTTGATAAATAAATTGAAGTGGCAAAACTAAACAAGTCTCTTAGTAATCAAAACAAGTTGTTGATTGAAGAAAAGAAGAACCTTGAGCAGAAAATTCAACATCTTCAAACTTAATTAGATTGATGATAAAGAAGACAAATAATCCAAGTTGATTGTTGAACTTGAAAAGGAAAAGAACGAAGTTAGAATGACGAATTCTGGTGGTACTCTTAACAAAATTTTGAGTGTGGGAAATTTTCCTTCTAATCACCCTGGACTAGGGTACACTGGTCGATCACAGTTGAAACCCTAGTCTCAACTGCCTACTCAATTGAGAAACTTTCAGAGGGGTTCTTCAAGTCGACAATAGCCCACTACAAGAAGAAGTCACAGGGTGCTCATATGCTATTATTGCAAATGCAAAGGGCACATTATAGCAAACTGCTTCAAACTCTCAAACAAACTGAGAAGAAAGAATCAGGTAAAATCCCCGAGGTAGAAAGTTAAACAAATTTGGGTAAGGAAGGTTGATCTCAATTATCATGTTGCTTTTATGTCCAAAATTGTTTCTTCTCTTAGTTCTTGGTATTTCGACAATGGATGTTCTCAGCACATGACAGGAAGTCCAGACAATCTGAAAGATATTCAAAAATATGGAGGAACAACTGTTAACTTTGGAGATGGAGGATATGGGAATGTTGTAGGAGTTAGAACTCTTAATGGCCCATGAATTCCGAATTTGGAAAATATCCTACTTGTTGAAGGTCTCGAGGCTAATCTTGTAAGTATAAGTCAACTTTGTGATCAAAATTTAAATGTTCAGTTTACCTGGAGCAGCTGCAAAGTGTTTGATGAGGATGGTGAGTGTATCCTTGAAGGAAATAGATCAAAGGATAACTGCTACAAAATAGCTTATTCACATGCTTGTTTTTCTGTTATTTTATTTGACATCATCCTGCGGCATCGATGGCTTGGCCATGTCAATTATAGAGACCTCATGAATCTTGTAAAAGGCAAAGCAGTTAGAGGAATTCCTAAGCTGACTGGAGAACCTGAAGGTGTTTGTGACCCATGTCAAAAAGTAAAACAGACAAGGTAGTCTCATCACCAATTACAACTGGTTGCTACATCAAGACCTCTAGAGCTTCTTCATCTGGACCTAGTTGGTCCTATGCAAGTTGAAAGTATTGGAGGTAAAAAATATGTTCTTGTATGTGTTGATGATTTCTTTCATTTTACTTTGACAGAATTTCTAAGAGAGAAGTCAAGTGCCTTTAACAATTTCAAATCTCTTTGCTTAAGGCTCTAAAATGAGCAGGAACTTCTTATTATGAAGGTGGTTAGAATAAGAAGTGATCACGGAAGGGAATTTGAGAATATTTCATTCTATGAGTTCTGTGATGAGAACAGTACCCTAAGACTTCTCAGCAGAATGGTATGATTGAGAGAAAGAACCGCACTATCCAGGAGATGGCTCGAGTAATGCTTAATTTCAAACACATTTATGAGAGATTCTAGGCTGAAGCCAACAACACGGCTTGTTATATCATCAATCGAGTTTATCTCAGACCAAAATTTGCTAAAACTCCTAATGAATTATGGAAGGGAAGAAAGTCTAACCTTACATATTTTCATATATTTGGTAGCAGGTGCTATGTTCTAAATGATAGAGAGTACCTTCGGAGATGCAAAGCAAGAGTGGTGAAGCCATATTCTTGGGCTATTCTACAAATAGCAAGGATTATCGTGTCTACAACAAACGGACACAAACTGTAATGGAGTCAGCAAATGTGAAGGTAGATGACTCTCAAATTAGCCAAACTCTAACTGCTGATGAGAAGGGAGTTACAACTGTTGACAAAACTGCTCAGAACACTACTAAGGTCTCTAATCAGTCAGTTGAAACTACTGATCCAACTGACCCTAAGATAGATACATAACAAGATGATGAAAGTGATGACTCCAGAACTGGAAGATTTGCAAAAACTCTCAAGAATCATCTCTTGCAAAACGTGATTGAAGATGTAAAGGATGGAGTCAAGACCAGAAATCAATCTAGGAAAAATCACTAGGATATGAGTAGGTACTCCTTCTACACTTCCACAGTTGAACCAAAATATGTGAAGGAAGTCTTAAAAGATGAATTCTAGATTTGTGTTATGCAAGAGGAGTTACAATAGTTCGTCAAAAATAAAGTATGAGAACTTGTTTCAAGATCGAAAGGGGTCAATGTTGTTGGAACCAAATAGGTCTTCAAGAACAAGACTGATGAGGCAGGGAACATTACAAAAAATAAAGCCAGACTTGTTGCTCAAGGCTTTAATCAAATTGAATGACTATACTATGATGAAACCTTTGCACTAGTTGCAAGATTAGAATCCATCATATTGCTTCTTGCCATATTCTACTATATGAAGTTCAAATTGCTCCAGATGGACGTTAAAATTGCCTTCCTGAATGGGTTTCTTAATGAAGAAGTCTATGTTGAATAACCAAAAGGCTTTGAAGATCATGATCATCCTGACCATGTATACAGATTGAAGAAAGCTCTTTGTAGGCTTAAGCAAGTACCTAGAGCTAGGTATGAGAGACTCATACAGTTCTTGCTTTTGAAAGGTTACAAAAGAGGAAGTTCATACCATACACTATTTATCAAAAGAAAGGACTCTCATTTGGTAATTGCTCAAATTTATGTTGATGATATTGTTTTTGGTTCAATATCTGAAATTTATGTAAAACAATTTGTGGAAGACATGAAATCTGAGTTTGAGATGAGCATAGTTGAGGAAATGAATTATTTTCTTAGTCTCCAGGTAAATCAATCTAAAGATGGGATATTCATCTCTCAAAGTAAGTATGCCAGAAATTTATTAAAAGGAGTCTATTGAATATGTTAAAGGAGTCTCATTTAATCCAAAGGAGTCTCATCTTTATGCTGTTAAAAAGATTCTGAAATATATTAAAGGTACTTTAGATTTCAGACTTTGGTATTCTATTGAATCTAATCCTTGTCTAGTAGATTTTTCTTATGCAGATTGGGTTGGAAATATTGATGATAGAAAGAATACTACAAGTGGATGTTTTTATATTGGTTTAAATCTAGTAGCTTGATTGAGTAAAAAATAGAATTCTATCTCTTTTTCTTCTACAGAGGCAGAATATTTGACAGCAAGTAGTTATAGCATTCAGTTAATTTGGATGAGAAATATGTTGTTATATTATGCTTTCAAACAGGAGTGGCCTACAGTTTTCAACCTTGGTCTTAATCTCAATTTTGATGATGACAAACCTAGAACTAATGTATTCATGAAGAAATATTTTTAGGTTCCAAGTCGATTAGCGTATGACGTCCCCGATCGAAAAAAATAGAGAAATCGGTAAGGACGCTTGTCAACGCTCGAGATTCTTCGGGAAGTTAGAGTTTAGGTTTAGTATGTCTAGCACGTGTTGTAAATCCTCATGATGATGCAAAGAAACCCAAAAACCGAACCCGAACCCCAAAACATGAAAAACCAAAAAATCAGAAAACAACCCTGAAATTCACTAAACCTAGGGAGCTCCTTGGAGGGCTATATGATCTAGATATTTTCTTGGCGCCAAAAGTCTCGATAATTGTTCTTTAGGTAAAAACTAGTAAATGAAATATTTTTAAGGATTTTTTGGAAGTCTTTAACCTATGCATACTTGACTCGGGAGATTATAAAATTTTTGGTTTTCGGAAATATGTACTAGACCCCAAAAGTTAGATTTTGATTTTTTAGATATTTTTACTGAATCCAAATGGGGGGTAATCCTTGTATAACATTTATGTTTTAAAGTTATTAGCTTGAAGTTAAGAAATATTATATAAGAAGACTTAGTAAAGATGGAACCCAAAAACGAACAAAAATCTACAAACTGTGTTGATTTTTGGGTGCCGGCCGATGGGCGGTCGACCGGCCATCAATCGACCATCGATCGACCACTGCCTATTTTGGAGAGTGTAATTAACTCATATTATGTTTTTCCTAAGTAATTAAGAATCGTTTAAAACCGAAATTAGGCGAAAAATTTAGATAACATACTATTCATCGCCCTCTAGTGTAAGCTATTTCACCAACAGAAATGATTGTGTATTGTGATATACCAGTGCTATCAATATCTCAAAGAATCTTATTATGCATTCTCACACTAAACACATTGATATTCGATTTCACTACATCAGAGAGTTAGTTGAAAGGAAGGATTTGCAACTGGAATACATTTCTACAGATAGACAAGTTGCAGACATTTTCACAAAAGCATTGGATGGAGGGAGATTTGAGCAGTTGCAATCTGCTTGGGACTGTCTTATATTACACATTTTTTCTTTTACATAAAAAAGGGGGGGGAGGAAAATTTGAAAGATTTTTAATTATTTTTATTCCATCTATTCCTCCACTTACCACTGTTTTTTTGTAGGCTCTTGATGAAATATCATTTATGGGCGGGAGTTTTGGAATTAATTGCCCACTTTTCTATTTAGTCACTCATTTTATCTTTAGTCCATGTCAGCATTGTCATGTTGACATTTAACATCAAAAGTTAACTAAAAAAGTTAACAGATGGACCAAATGATAACAAAAATAATTTTTGAAGAACTAAACGAAAACTTTTGAAAAAGGAAGTACCAAACATTAGGGACCAAAAACATAATTATTGAATACAACATTTTTGGTTGCCAGTACACTCATGGGCCTATATGGACATAGCATGATTAACTTATCATACTAATTTTGCTATCACGTTATTATTGACCTTAGTCATGATTTATTGTCATACTTTATGTTATTGCTTATGTAGTGCTTTCGTGCTATCTTTAGTGCTACATCAAGTAAGATCTCCCCTTCTTTATTTCTTGGTGTTCTTAAATTCATGTAATATTTTGTAGCATTAATTTTTTCTACATTTAAGGATATGAATTGAGTTGGGTTTATCAAAATGGGAAGGAGGCTTTAGCATTGGTGAAATTGAAGTTATGAATTGAGATGATGTTCCTGCTTGAGGATCAGAGTAGTCTGGTCCGGCTCGGTGTCTCTCTTGGTCAGGTGCAACTTTGGGGGGGGGATGGAAAAGACACTCTGATGTGTCAAGACTGTCTCTATGGAAGCTTTCTACTAAGATTCAGTTGCACATGAGTTACAACTGATACTAGAACAGGGTTAAGACAGAGTGAGTAGCATATATATAGATAAAAATAAAAAAAACCCAAACACTTAAAAAATTATTTACGCAGTTTAGTGACAATCTTGTCACCTAATCTGCGAGGCTCTCACTGGACAAATGCACAATCCACTATCAACAAATTACATTACAAGTATCAAGATTTCACACACTGAAATCCTACTTTCAATACTAAAATGAATCTGAAATAACAAAACATTTATTGCTATTGGAAGTAGTAACCACTTGCTTCTCTGTGACAACTCAATCATAGAGTTCTGTCCTTCACACAATTTTCGTGTTGTAGTGAGTTCAACAGCCCAAATCCCACCATGATATGAAGTTGATTTGTAGAAGTTCGTTGCCTACAATCCACAAGCTCTCAATAGTATAATCTCCTCATAATTTTGGTAACACTATTTTAGCGCATAGGAGTGGATCATTGATTCACACCTTCTCTTCCTTCTTATATATCCTCAACAAAGCAGCACTCATAAATGACATTGAGTTTATAACTCCTAAACTCGCAACAGCATAGTCTCAACATCACATCATCATAATCTCCACAGCAATATAAGCAGTTGCAACTGAATAATAACTGGAATACTTTTTGCCAAATACAAACATCATAGAATAAGCCAATTAAACATCAACACGACGCGCTCAAGTTAGTGGGACTCCAAGGTGAAGGTAATGGAAAATGGAATTTTGGTTACTTGAGGCGTGCCATATTTGTATTTATTATAAATGGAGGTCACGACGCCGCCCGACAATCTCTCGGGGTTGGACATGTCGCAACACGATCACAAATCTCATTTACGGACAAAATAGGAAAGGTGTTTCCTATTCAAATGAATTATAAGCACTCGAGCAAGGGGTTCATCGTAACCCTAACTTGTAGGGTTTGACACACGATGAAGTCAACTCGACCCCGGGTCAAGACCAAAGTGTTGACTTGATCGGACCCAAGGGTCAAGGTGGGTCGACTAAAAATAAGAGGGAAACTTGAATTCTATTTTAAATAGAATTACGATTTGAATTTTGAATCTGAATCGGAGGGGAGATCAAGCTTGGTCTCTTATGTGCCTAGCCTCCCTATTAAATAGGGAGATTAGTTTCTTGACTCCCTATTTGATAGGGAGATGAATCAATAGGATTAATCAAGCCTACTTGAGAGACAAAAATAATCAGAGATAAACCTCGGAATTTCAAATTCTGAGGTAGGCTTGAATTTTGATAGGGACGACTATTATAGCCGGCCCTTGTAGATAAAATAGAGGTGTGGCCGACCACCCCCTTGAATGATTTTGATCAGCATAAATTCGTGCTCCCTCTCCAATTGAGAAGCCTCCCCTTGGAGTTCTCCCTCTCCTCCCTCTGTTAGCTTGGTAAAGCTCCGCCGGATTATTTCCTCGTTGGAAATCATCATCGGTCCAATTCTTTGGAGGTGTCCAAATATCATAGCAAGGTATCCCTATCCTTGTGAATTCGTTCATGAGGTTTCTCGTCTCTTTTCTCCCGTGCTTCACTGCCTGGTTCTTGGTGGAAGGGCGGGCATGCACGTGTGCATCTCAGATTTGGGATCGGGGCAGCCCCATTTACCCTATAGCTTAAGTTATAACTTATGCTCATTCCTCTTATGTTGAATTCCATAGTATCGCTAAAGTAGATCGTTGTTTTCGGGATGTTTGGATTTTTAAATTACTATTTTCCGCTGTGTTTTTCTCTCCGCATCCCAACACACACAACTCTACAAGCTACGTAGGGATATCACCAAAGTAATGGATCGTCAATCACAAGGTAACCATGACAACCTCAGGTCTAAGGAGGTCTAAGGATTCCTTGCACCCACTATCACCTAAGGGTCTGTTTGGTTCGCAAACTGCTCATCACAGGACACCAGACAGGGACAAGGACAGGACATCAGATGTCCTGGAACAATAGCTATACCGTGCTTGTTTCGTCAAGAACAGGTCACGATATTCCGTTATGTCCTGCGTTTGTTTCGCTATAACAAAGTATTATATATGACAAATGACTAAAATATTTTTGTAAATTAGTCTTAAAATTAATTAATATGTAAAAAAATATTAATATATAGTATCAAATACTTTAATACAATAAGAAGTTTTAGTTTAACTAATTAGTGTTCAACTAATTTTCAATTAACCTAAGAGTATAACAATAGGATAATACCGAAAAATATAAAAATCATACCAAACGATTTCCATTCTGAAATCTGACACCACCATCGCGTTCAGCACGCGAAAATTTACAACTTTGGTATTCACCTCGACTCGATCCGACGATTCTACGATCAAAAGAAGGGGTAATTTTGACAATTGCAGTCTTTGTCCTCCGCCCGATTTCGGTGTACCGAGAAATTTCTCGGTACACCAAAATGGGTGGAAATCCTGTCCCGGACAAGGAGAAGTCCTTGTCCCGAAGCTTCTTTTGCAAACCAAACGGGGGACATGGGCGGATGTCCAGTCCAGTCCCCCGTTTTTTAGCAAACCAAACGGGCCCTAAGTGTTGAATGGGTTGTGTCATCAATTGTCCCGTGGCGGAGGCCGGGTTTGGCTGAGTCACATTCGAACTCCGAGGGCGCTCAGGCCCTATACAGTATAAGATAAAGGTAGCGCCCTTTCCCTTCACCAATTGGTTTGGGGAAAGCTGGCTAGTGTTGGATTCTGGGAGCTGATATCAGAGCCGGGGTCCCGGGTTCGAATCCCAGCGGGTAATTGCTGAGGGGGAGATTGTTGAACGGGTTGTGTCATTAGTTGTCCCGTGGTGGAGGCCGAGTTTGGCCGAGTCACATTTGAACGCCGGGGGCGCTCGGGCCCTATACAGTATAAGATGAAGGTAGCGCCCTTTCCCTTCACCAATTGGTTTAGGGAAAGTTGGTTAGCGTCGAATTCTGGGAGTTGGTATCATCAAAAATTCCATGTTGTGCTTGTCATCATCAAAAAGGAGATCGAAGCATAAGGGGGGAACCCTTAATCAAACACTAAGGAACAACCTATTGACACTCATGTAAGGATTCCATTGGGCGTTTCTCGAGCGGGTCCGTTTAGTGAACTTATTCTCCAATGAGCACATGTACTTGTACATTAATGACAACTCATTGGTAACTGTGAGATCAATTACCCTCTATCATATAGGGCATGTACCAATTGCACTAGTCTTGCTGGAATCACCGATCCCCTACTCGGTGATCCTACAACTAGGAACATTTAGAACATGAGCTTTTGGATTTTAGGTCTCACTGGCTTGATCTCATCATGATATTAGAATTATTTGCCTGAGTTCATGGATTTCACCATAATCTTATTAACAAAGATACAACATATGATGAAATGATGCCTCATTTCATTTATTACCTTTGAATGATCCCTAAACACATCGACATGTGATTGACTCAAGGGCATTATTCCTTTCAATTTCACACTTGCACTTTAGCCAATCACCCTGATATCTCCCTACTTGTATCTTTTGTGACAATTGAATTTGTTGTTGTGGTAATCAATTTGATCTAAAATAATGTCTTTTAGTCATCACCTCTTTCAATGACGAGGTGATACCGCCTTTAAGAAAAACAACTATTATTCATAGGATCTCAGTTCCTTTACTTTGAGCAACAACCCTAGTATTATCACACAATACATGTATTGAACTGGCAACCTTAGGAATAATTCTCATTAAATGATAAATACTTGTATCCAGATGCTATCCTTGATGGCTTCTCAAGTAGCAAAGAAAAAAAGCTTTTGTCACCCTATCAGCTACAGTACCCTAGCTAGGAACTCTTTCCTGCTTATTGTACCGTTGAATCATCGAATTAGCTATAGTACCCCGCTTGGAATTCTTTCTAGCTTACGATACCACCATTCAGGTATCCCCATACCTTGATATGGTTTTACTGTCATCTGGAATATCTCTCGTCATTTTCAAGTTCTTGAGAGAGTTCTCCATGGCTTTCTAATGTTCTTCTCCAGGATCTGCTTGAAATTTGCTAGTTACCCCTAAGGCATGAGCGACTTCAGGCTAAGGGCAGAGCATCAAATATATGATGGATCCTAATGTCGAAACATAAGGGACCTCACTCATCTTTTGTCTCTCCTCGGGTGTCTTGGGAGACATCTTTTTGGAGAGACTAATGCTATGACTCATAGGCAAGTAACCTCTTTTATTGCCTTTCATGCTAAATCTCCTTAGCACTGTATCAATATACTTGGACTGGACAATCGAGGCATCCTTTCAGACCTATCCCTATAGATCTTAATGTCGAGCATATAGGAGGCCTTTGCGAGACCAATCATGGAGAAATTTTTAGGAAAATTACTGGAGCATGGCGACATCTTTTCCTAATGAACTGTATGTCATCCTTATACAACACGACTACACTGTAAGTCGAATGACCTACACTAGAGGGAGGGTGAATAGTGTGTTATCTAAAACTTTAGCCTAATTTAGTTTTAATCATTTCTTATCATCTTTAGGTTAATGACAATTCAAAGACTAAATGTGGAAGTAATTAAACACAAACAAGATGTCATTGCTAACATAATAATTTATAGTGGTTCAGCCCAGTGGGGGTCGTGGCCCCTACTGAAATAATATTTTTTCTAAAAAAAATTTCGGGGTGCCCCCACAGTCACAGCTGTGAGCTGTTTATTGAAATATTTTTTGATGGCCCCACAATAACTTTTCACTACAAGAAAACAGGGTATCACCAACGGACCAAATCCGTCGGTAATACCCAAAAATCCGTCGATAATATTGTTACCGACAGAGTATCTGTCGGTAAAATCCGTTGGTAAAAGGCTCCTCGGAAATACCAACAAATTTTAATTAATCTGTTGGTAATACCGACAGATATTTTCTTTTGTTGGTATTACCAATGGATACATATATCTGTTGGTATTACCAACGGATATTTATTTGTCGGTATTACCAACGGATAAATATCTGTCGGTAATACCAAGGGATAAATATCTGTTGGTAAAACCAACGGATATATATCTATCGGTATTACCAACGGAAACATATCTGCCGGTAATACCAACGAATACATATCTGTTGGTAATACCAACGGATACATATCTGCCGGTAATACCAACGGATACATATCTGTCGGTAATACCAACGGATACATATCTGTCGGTAATACCAACGGATACATATCTGTCGGTAATACCAACAATGTCCGCTAGCGTTGGTATTACCAACAAATAATTTTTGTTGGTATATCCGTTGGAATTACCAACAGAATCTACCAATTGCTCATTATTGTGTACCTAAATCAATCCTCAAATCATGAAATCACATATAAGATAATTTGATAATTCACACAAAATCTTAAAAATAATTTTTAAAATCACATGAACCATTGAAATCCACACACATAAGAAATCATTGTATACAAGTAATTTCGAAATACATTGTGCTAGTCAATATTTACATTGTTTCAAAGTTTAAAAGTTTCAAAAATACATATAAGATAATTCTATCCTTCCAAGAAGCTGATCCTTGCCCTTCTTCCTTTTTACCTGCATGTAAAAACAAAAGAAACAATGAGATAATGAAATGAGGAATACCAAATTTGTAACTAAATTATCTAATGCTCAACTATGCTTCCAGCACTATTTAACTATAAAATGCTCAACTATGTAATCAAAACAAGTATACTAACTGCAATAGTAAAAAAATGAAAAGAATATGGAAAGAACTCACGCAAAGATGACACTCCAATTCTTTCAAAAAATTTCTTCAACAAGAGAGTTTTTTGTCAACATCCCATCATGACATATTAACACACTTGCTACTCCATTAAGGAATTGATTACACCAAGAAGGATTCTATTCACTTGAGCTTTGTTTACTATTTCTCTCATTTCCGTATATGTTGGGGTTGAGTAGGTAGAAGCATATATATGTTATTTCGTGTACTTATATGATGTATGGATCGGTATTTCAGTAAGTTCAGTGCTTATCTGACTTGCAACTTTCCAATGTCAAATGCTGTAGTGATTGAATAATTGAATATTTATTTTAGCCATGCAAATTTTCCTTATTTTGTATTTTTCCATATGACATGAGCACCACATTCGTTATTAATATTCCTGTATGGCCATTTGATCTCATTCACCTCTCAGAATTGAACACTTGGACATATAACTGTTCAGATCCTTATGTCCAATGGCCACATCAATGCGGCATTGGCATCCATACTTACAAGGGCCAGTATCCATCACTATCAACTTCAATCAGTCTTATTTCTTGTTTTGCAATACATTTTTCTTTTTCCATTAGAGACATTTTACACTTCTGTGTAACTATAATATAATCATAACCACTATAGCCTGTTATCTTTGATTTTTTTTACCTAATTAGATATTATATCAGTATTTTTTTGAAAAGAATCAACTCTATGAAACAATGAAAGTGGAAAATTTATGAATCCCTCCTCCCTATAACTGTGTAGTGGTTCTAGTGGTCCTAAAACTTTACATTTCTCTAAGTTGAGCAGAATAGAGTTCCTGTGTTTATAAGATAGTCTGTAAGAAGGTAGTCTAAGGTATTTTCTGCATGCATGCATAACAAACTTTACCTCTCCAAGAAATGCATGCATGCAGTCTTCACTTACTGAATCAAACTATAAGCACATTCCAAGAGAAAGATTAGACAGGGCTCTTAGTGACATCATATTTCTCAAAAAAAGAAATGGTTCTACATGAATAAGACTCATATAATCATACCATGTTCTAATTCAAATCAGAATAAGGAGAATAAAATATCCTAGCTAGGGTGAAAAACAAAGTAGGTATGATAGTGGGATCTGAACTGAATGCCATCAGGCTTTCCCCCACTACAACACTTTTAATACTGCTCATCAATGGGAACTCATGACATATAACACTGATTTCCTCAAGTTTCAGGTGTCAATTTCTGCACCATATTCACATGCTCATTGGAGCTATATGCTTATAATATGTCACATTGCCTAGTTTATCTGCATTAATGTTCTGGTTAGAAATAATCACAATCCTTAGCATCACAGTAATTTCTCATATGGGTTATTCTACCACCACTATCACAGTACTCTACCTGTCCTTCATCCTTTCATATCTTCTTCTCAGCCAAGACTTGCATGTTCATGCAAGAGATAGTGCCGATGAAAGGCCGGCGCTTTTAGAATTCAGAAAAGCCATAGAGAATTCCAAGGTGCTCAGTAATTGGAATGATTCAATTCAACACTGTCACTGGATAGGCATCAGCTGCAAGCAAGGAAGGGTAATCAGTCTCAACCTCACTAACAAATCTCTGCCGGGAACAATCTCACCATCTTTGTCCAACCTTTCTCAACTTTCTCTTGTGGATCTCTCATACAATTTCCTTCAAGGGTCCATTCCTGTTGAGCTAGGAGAATTGTCTAACCTTGCTTATCTTGATCTCAGTATAATAACAGGTTGCAACATGGAATATGAAATACCTTTGGCAAGCTTGCTAAACTAGGGTTCTTAGACCTTTCTGTCAATCAGCTCGAAGGCAAACTTCCTACGTCCATCTTCTACAATTGCACATGGTTGTACTCATTGCTCCTTCATGACAATTCTCACACTTGCATATAAGCATTGAATAGTTACAAATTCCTACGAGTTATGTGAATATATTTGCTTTCATATAAAGTTAAGTATCATCTGTTATGCCCTTGTTCTTTTTACAGGTCTGGAAGGATGTTGATGGTGTTTTGACATGTGATCCTAATATATATCCAAATGCAATACCCGTTCCACATTTGACATTTGAAGAGGCAGTTGAGCTTGCCTATTTTGGGGCACAGGTATGCCTGCCTCTGTAGTTTGTACATGATTTTTGTTGACTTCATTTTTTCTTGATAATACATGTGTAAATGGTTTAACTTTATTGTACTGCACCTATTCTTATGGTGCTTTTAGTTTCAGCAAAAGAAGATTTGCAAACTTGCAATAATTTGATGTGTGAATTGGATGCCTATAAACAAAAGAAGATTCTGAGAATTCATTCTCAGCAAGTCAGCATGCTGAACATAGCATGCTGAGAATTCATTCTCAGCATGCTGCCATGCTACCATGAGATTGATGATTTTGGGAGCTCAAAAGTTCCTTGATTCATCATGCACAAAATCTTCACTTGTCCTGTAGTTAGCCTAATTCGTAGGGGTGCTTGTTGAAGTAATTGCACAAACTAAATTAAATTTGCTTTCATATATTTAGTCTACAAAAGACCTCATTGATAGTTTAATTTACTGACCTTCATCACACGGTTTCTCAATTCAACTGGTAATCTTGGCTCTACTAGAACCAAAGCCTTGCACGCACTCAAAGCAAGAGCATGGGAAGAATGGAATTTGAATCACACAAAAGAGAGGGATAGAACCCTTAGGTCAAAAGTATTTCTCTATGATCTCAACTGAAAATAATAAAAATTCTGTTGTTAATAAATCTGTCGGTGAAACCTTGTTTCCTTGTAGTGTTTATACCATGAAGGATATCAAACTCAAGCAATCAGAAAGCTAACCATAGAATATCTAAATCATCAAATGTAAAGGCAGATATAAGAATTAAGTACTGATGGTGTGGTTGTCAAGCAATACTCTACGTGTCAACTCCCTTAGTAAATAAAAGAGTGCAGTTCATAAGCTCTATTGCAATTATGCATTCAGTAATATTTCAATATAAAAATTATCTGAAGATGGAAGCAGAAAGCATGACTAGTATTCTCATTCAAGCATATATTTTAGCATCATAATTTAGCTTCTTGCACACATATGCTAATCATCAAATTTAATGCTTTTGACCTTGTACTAAGGAGCATCAATAAAAAAAGTACATGATTGTTATGAGAGAAAGTACAAATAGAACATAATTAGGAAGTATAGAGCCACTTGCAAGAAAGACAAAAATGATAAAACCCTTATACTGATATAAGTGATACTTATATGTATCTTTTAATATACTGATATGTATCATACTGATATAAGTGATATCAGTATGATACATATCATACTAATATGGTATGTCTGACAATATTTTGGCAGAAAAAGAAAAGACTATATTTAGAAAAACATGAAAGTGAAAGAGAGATGGAGCTAAGCAAACTTTTTGTGGACTAGTATAAGGTAGTCTATATTTTGGCAGTCTCAGGATGAACTTGGTCTTACACGTAACTAAGGAGTACATTGAATATCCTAGTGCATGTGTGACAATAAACATCATGGTTGTGTTGCATTTCACACACAGAGGAAAACCTTATGCTAAAATTAATAAATGAAATTTTCAAATGCTGCTAGCATCAAATTGTGTTTGTGGAAGTGATGATGCTTGAGCCCTAATGGAAAAGAACCACTCTCTTCTTCCCACTTCCTTGATATCAGTATGATACTGATATGTATCAAACCAGTGACAAACCAGTGACATTTGGATTCAGAAGAAGGATGAAATCCCAGCAAACAGGCATAAAATGCTACTTTAGCAAATCCATATGCTGAAGAGGAACCAAAGTCATACATAGCAATTAAGTTATGTTTGGTGGTATAGATATGTTTAATTTACAATTAGTATGGAGCTAATTCAGTATGGGATACTCTTTTAGACTTTGTATTTTTTTTGTACTACTGGCCAAGGAAGACATTCTTAACGTATGCAGTATTAAATGTATTTTTTTTTGTACTTTGTATATCATGCTTTCTAAAGATGCCAACCGGTAAGGAAAACCATAAAAATTCTTCATTCACATGTGAAGAAAGGTTTTAATAGATGCAACACAAATTAGATTCTAGATTCCTATATGGATTGGTAAATCAAGATTAACACCACAGTCTTAGAATTTGTTCACCTTAAATTGAACTATCAAAGAAATTCTAGCTATATGGCAGATCAACATGTCAAAAAGAAATGTAAATCATGCGAACACATAACTTAGAGTCAATCGGTTATTATTGATACAACCCTCCCCAACTTTCTAGTGACAAGTACATGAAAATTAGAAATATTATGCTCCCAGGGAAAGAGTCAAGTTAACATATATAGCTATTGAGAATCTTACAATGTCATAGGTGTTCAGCCTTTTGACATCAATTCCCCGAGCTGACAAGCCTCTCTCTGAATAGATGATACAAGTATACCAAAGTAAGCATTGACCAATGACTATGCACATCCTAGTCAAAAAGTAAATAAAAAATTAACTGATGACTATGCACATCCTACCAAAGTAAGCATTGAAGAAAGGTTTGCACAAGGAAACGAGATATACAAATTGAAAAATGACTAGTTGAAGTATCAAGTAGTCAACTATCTCTTAGTAATGTGTAGTTGAAGTATCTTATGAGGCCTTTGCAAAAATTATTTAAAGAATCCAAACTCTAGGAAAACATTTAGATAAGATGCATATATTGACAATTAAAATATTGAAAGTTATATATGTATTAAACAAGAAAGCCTACTTTGATATATTCTACAAAATTAGAGAGTAAACCTTGGTTATCATCCTGCATCTCCTCTGTTGTACCTTCATCATTAACAGAAAATGCCCCTTTCCACTTTTAAAACTCCAAAGCTACAGCTTCCTCTTTGCTTTCTAAGCCATAGCATCTTATACTTCATAGAATCACAATAACAAGCATGTATCAGATATAAGAATCTAGAATCTATATGAAACATAATCAGTAAGTTAATTACTTGACATTCCATGTGATTTCTCTGTGTTTCCTTCATCAAGTATCAATCCATGGTAGTAGTATGCAGCCGCCTATTAGAAAACAGAAGATCATGTGTAATAATAAACTAAGTGTTTGTATGACTTTTATGCAATAAGGTTATCTTTGATTAAGACGACCTCTTTTAAGGTGGAGACTTGAAGAGTTGTCTAGGAAAGAACTCACTGTAAAGTCCATGTGAAAGGAAAAATGAGTTAGAGAGCTCCAAATAAGTTTTCTATAGCCAATTAATAATAGAAATTTTAGGATATTCCAAAATAGAATGCTGACAAGTATTGCGAATAAAGTTGTGATGAGAACCTCAAGATAAATAAACCTGGTTTGTGGAGGTATTTTAGGAAGAACATATCAAATAGAACAATCCAAATAACCTACTGCTTTCAACAAAATATCAATCGAGTTTCTTGTTCTCTATATAGTCAATGCCAAAAAAGAAGATAAAATTATGTTTACCCAACTTCATGACAGTAATGGCTTTATATGAGTTATTATGTTAGACATGATTTTGGTTTGCATGAATTAGGTTTAAGTTCCCCAGATCTCTTAATCTTTCTACTCTAGTGTCCTCTTAGTAGTTTGCTTATTCTAATGGTTCTTGCTAGATTGTTGGTATCCTAACATAGTATAGTCAACTGCCAAGGTGCTACCCCTGTTGTGTATGCACTCGCAAGCAAAAGCAATTAATTATATTGTGTCAGTGACGGGCGCCAAGAATAACCACATGAGTTGGAAATAAAAATCAGAATTATCATCCTCATAACAAATGTAACTTGAGATATGAAGTAGATTAAACTTGAGTCTATAGTTAGAAACCAGGGAAAGCAAAGAATAGTTCACCTCATCCCCCGTCCTCAAAAATGCAAACAAAGAACAAGCAATGGCATGTGTACTAGAGAAAAAACTGCAGAAATAAAGTGGCAAAAAAGAGTTCAAGTGTATGACTAAATGGTTCATAAAAATTAAAAATTATCTACTATTTTCAATATGGGCATAATTGATTTTCTTTGGGCCAATATACTCAATACCATGTGAACATGATATCATGATTGTGTCATGTTCACTTTGTAGAGGCAACTTAATAAGGAAAATACTCAAAAGAATACTAACAGATATTCAAATTGTGCTATCAATTTATGCTTAGCATATCTTAGTGAAAAAACAGTGACAACAGATATAACCAAGAAGGGTATTTCAAATTTGAAAAATTGAATTGCCTCAAATTCTGAATTATGTGACGTACGTACTATAGCAATTCAAAGGTACATCAATCTCATGAACCAACATTTTGCAAAATATCTATTGATAAAAAATTCGATGAAGCCTTATTTTCTTGTAGTGAAGTGACAAACATATACTAGATATCTACGCCCTTGCATGCCCAACCATAATCTTCAAAAGTTCAACAATAATACAAAGGAATTGCAAAATAGCACCCAAGCCTATGAAGTAAAGAAAAAATATTCAAAATTACAACAAAAGGAACTTTCTTTCTTTATAAAATATAACTTAATAATTACATAAAAATTGTGGTTTAACATAAATTCAAAAATTCAAGTAATCTAGCAAAGAACCACAAGAAACAATATGGTCTACATGAATAAAATCATTACTCAAGCCATCAGAAAAAAGAATGCATGGATAATGCATGGATGTAAATGGAACCGATTTGTTATTTTCATGAAAACATGATATGTCCATGATAAATTTGTTTAAGATTTTAAGCAAAGATGTTTTTCATCTAATGTTCATGTCTTGGATATTCATACCAGATACTCATAAACTCCAGGAGCTTCATTGCTGCCAGCTAGAAAACTACCCATCATAATAGTGGAAGCTCCTAGAACCAAAGCTTTAATAATGTGTCCTGAATTTGAAATCCCGCCATCAGGAATAACATGCACATCGTGGTCCTTTGCGAAAGAAGCAACCTTGTAAACAATTGTTGCCTAAACATATGAAAACAAAAACAATATTAGCATCTTTACTAATATCTTATAGATTTGCAAACAAAGATCCAATATCATGTCAAAACAAAGATCTAATATCATGTCAGAATTAATATAGATAAAATGAAACCACTTCAAAATATCTAATGCCTATAACCATTTATCTGAGATTAGTTTCAAGTATAAGTTCAACAAGTGAGTTACCTGGATATTACAAGCTAGTTTGAACTTTCAAAGATACATATATTACAGGTCTACTTGGATGATATAGCACATGTTGAGGAAGACATATATATCCCATCTCATAAACAATGGCTTACATTGCCGATTTAATTAGTTGAGAAAAATGTAGAAAACCATCAAAGGATTAGGGGAAAAGAACAATGAAACAGGGTAAGGATAAGCAGTCTCAACTCCGTGCTTATGCATCAAAATCTGAAACAAGAAGAAAGACCATACCTTTAAATTAGAAACCAAGGATAAGTCCCTATTGTAGGCCTTCTGGATTACAAATTAAAAGTGATCATAGATCCTAGACATTAAATTTTAATTAGTGATGAAAGCATAAATAAAAGACCAAATAATAATCAGCATTGTTGCCGAATAAATTACAATTAGTGATGAAAGCATACAAACCAAATAGTTTTCATTTGAGTTCAAGCAACAAAAACCTAAGTAATAATCTAATGATGTGCATCTAAAACAAACTCAGCACTACTTAACCAAGGAGTAGATTCTTGCTACTTTTAGACTGATATAAGCAAAAAATATATTTAGAAGAGCTCAGAAAAAATAAGGTGCATACCTTTCTCTGATGTAGGAATTTGGAGAAGATGAGGATGAGAGATTGAGTCCAAGCCTGAGATCTGTGCTTAAATATGTCTTCGGGTGAGAAGAAGATCACGAACATGTTGAGCCCAAAACCTGAGGAAGCGAAGAGGTGAGGAGATGCAGTAAAGAGGTGAGGAGATGCAGTAGAGGAGGTGAGGCTGATCCGAAAAAGAGAAGCGAAGATAGGAGGTGAGGCTGACCGTGTTACTAAAGGAGGGAGAAGTGGAGGAGGAAAGACAGGTCTGGAAAAGAGAAAGAGAGAGTGTAAAATGCCTTTTGAGCGAGATGGGCTCAGAGACGGGCGAGGTGAGCACTAGAGGGAGGCGAGCGCCAGCGATCGCGCAGCGAGGCGTTGTAGGGAACAGAGAGTTTGTCGGCTGGGAAAGGATATATTGCAAAGGGTTAGGGAAAGAGTGGGTTGGTCCGGTAGGGAAAGGAGCGCGGATTTGATTTAGAAATTAAATTAGAGCGCGGTTTTTAGCCGATGGTAGAGGGAAAAAAAAGTTGGTTGGCTGAAATAAAAGAGGGAAAGAAAAAAATAATAAATTTATAAATTTCGTAGGTTGAATTACCAACGGATTAACTATCTGTCGGTAATTTTGTCGGTGATAGCAACAAAATAAATTCGTCGGTAATAAATCCGTCGGTGAAAGTCTATTTTCTTGTAGTGTTTGGATTCAATGGATTCGCTCGCCTTCTGTTCTATGGCTTCTGCCCCCTCGCTCGCCTTCAGCACTCGCTGCCGACGGCCAGAGATAGAGTCATCTCTGAGCTACTGTCTCCGACATCCTCGGACAAGGAGACAACGACTACAGCGCCTGTCGCCTGCCGTCTGCTTATGCCTTCACAGCGTTGCCGGCTTCTCACAGCGTCTTCACAGTGTTGCCGCCTACCGCCGGGCTGCTCGCAGTCGCAAGCAGCGCCTTCACTTGAGTCTCAACCATTGTTGGCTTCTCACAAACACACTACCGCCTGCCGCCGCCTTCATAGCGCTGCCGGTTTCTCACAGCGCCTTCATAGCACGCTGCCGCCTGCCGGCTTCTCACGGTGCCTTCACAACGTTTGCACTTGGTAATAATTATTAATGGTTATGATTATAATTGTTAATTCGATTACACACTTGATAGCAACTAGAAATGGAGTATTAATATTTAATAGTTAGTTTTTTTTATTCATAAACTTATGTATGCAAAGTTGATTAATTCCAGCAATGGGACTTCTTAAAAGATCGAAAATTTATTCATAAGTTTTTTTATTCGTAAACTTGATTAATTATGCAAAGTTGATTATTTCCAGCAAGTTGATTAATTCATAAGCTTTTTTATTCATAAACTTGATTAGTTATGCAAAGCTGATTAATTCCAGCAAGTTGATTAATTGATAAGCTTTTATTATTCATAAGTCAACTTATGTATGCAAACTTGTGTAGCAATGGAAATTTCTGTCATGGCTCTGTTTAAATTAATTCTAGCATTTCTTTACTTCTAAAACGGTAATTAGTAACTCTTGATAGGTAAAAAAGACTTCTTAAAAGAGGCATCGGTGAGATTATTTTCCTTTGCCGGGGTTGTTCGCTACCTTCAGCCTTCATTGGACCGCCTTCAATCGTCATTGAACTACTAGCATCGTACGGTATTTTTATTTTATTGATTACTTTATTCGGATGGTAAGATCGATATTTTTATTTCATTCAATATAAATTATTTTATCCTTATTAATTTTTTTAAAAAATTTCAGCATTATTAATTATCTCAATATTTAGCTTTTATTTTCTTGTTGATTAAATTGATTGAAAAAAATATATATGTATTGATCGAAAAAAATTTGCAACGTTTTCAAAACCTGAAGACTTGTCTAGGTCGACTATCAAAGTTAATTAGCTTGAAGTTGAAGTCTTAAAAATTTATGTATTAGTTTGCCCCCACTAATAAAAATTTTTGGATCCATCACTGGTTCGGCCCCAATGCTTACTGCATTACTTAAGCACCCCGCTTATGATTTTTAAACTTAACTTTACTAGATTATATCGTTTCCCTTACAATGAGGATCTTTTACTCGAAAAGTTTCCGCTCTCACACCTAAGGGACTTCCATACCCAGAAGTCTCTGCCTTCCTACTGAGAGCACTCTTCCACCTCAATCCTAAGGAACAACAATCACTAATCCTAGCAAACTAAGTTTACACTGATGGATTTAGGCCTCAAATACAAAGGCTACCACCCAATCAAACAAATGTAGCAACCTAGGTTTACACACTTGATATACCATAAAAATAATAATAAAATACAAATAGAGCACCAAACTGATCAAGGGCATTTTGAGAGTCCTGAATTGATCTCTCAAAACCATTTTGGGCTCTGCACGCAAACCACTTTTATAGGTCGACCGGGATTCACTTCTCCTGCCGCATCTCCTTGAACCTTGATGCTCCTTTCTCTTTACCAGAAGTTCACGAGGTCATCAAGCATTCGAAGAATTTCAAAGCTCCCGGTCATGATGGTCTGCCATTAGAAATATTCAAGTGTTTTTGGAGTTCTATTGGGGGCGGTTTGGTTGATATTCTTAATTATCTACTTCTCCACCCAGAGGATCTTCGTAAGATCAACTCAGCTCTTATCACCCTTATTCCTAAGAAGGACGATGTGAGTAGAACAAAGGATTTTTGCCCTATCAGCCTGGAGAACGGCATTATTAAGATCTTCTCCAAACTTCTGGCTAACATATTAGCCCCTTTAATGCCTTCTCTCATTGACAAGAAGCAGGGTGCCTTTACTCAGGGCCGCAACACCTTGGACTACTTCATGACGGTATCTGAGACTTTATGGGCTTGTCATCTTGTGGACAAAGATTCTTGCATCATCAAGTTCGATTTTGAGCACGCCTTTGATTTCGTTAGCTGAGACTTTATTAAAGATATGCTGACTGCAAGAGGTTTCCCGGCCAATTGGATCAGTTGGATTTCTAATCCTCTTAAATCTTCATCTTCTGCGGTCCTCGTTAATGGATCTACGGGCAATCCTTTCGCCCACAAGAGGAGCCTCCGGCAAGGAAATCCCATATCTCCTCTCCTCTTTAACCTGGTTGCTGACGTTCGTTTTAGACTGATAAGTCGTGTTGTTCATCGGGACTTAGTTCATGGAGTTTTACAGGACTACCTACCGAAGGCAATCTCTCATGTGCTCTTCACCGATGACTTAATCATGATTTACAAGGCTTCGATCGCATCAAACTCCTTTTTAAATGTTTCGAGCATCAAACGCCTCAACATCGACAAAACTTGTGTCATTACTCTAAATGGTGATGTTCATACCGCTTCTAGCTTGGCTTCGATCCTTGGTTGTAATGTGGGCATCTTTCCGCTCAAGTACCTCGATCTTCCTCTCAGAATTGGTAGACCTCTTAAGGAGGATTGGCATAACCTTATTGCCAAGCACGACAAAGTTCTTGCCTCTTGGCAAGGGATGAATCTCTCTAGAGCAGGTAGACTTACTCTCATTAATAGTACTTTGACCACTCAGGCCTTCTACATGATTTCTATCTTTGCTGCTCCAAAATGGGTCATCAAGTCCTTAGATCAACGACGAAGACAATTTTTTTGGTGCGGGTCTAGAGGCAACACCTATCGTGGCAAAGCTCTCGTTAACTGGTCCTCCCTTCTGGGGGATATTTCAGAGGGTGGTCTTGGACTGCTTGACTTATAGCTGCACAATAAGGCTCGTCTTGTCAATTGGATTTGGAAAATCTGGAACATAAAGGATCTTCTATGGACCTCCCTGCCATTATCCTTTTATTCGGCTTCACTTGGACTCGGTTCTATAGATAGAGCTCTTTTATCTCCCATTTGGAAAGGTATCTGTGCTCTTTCTAATCTTTTTAGACTTTCCACCTCCTTCTCTATTGGTGATGGATCCAAAGTTCATTTTTGGCTAGATCATTGGAATGGTTGCACCTACCTCAGTAGGAAATATCCTCTGTTGTTCTCACTTGTGGTCGAACCAAATGCTTTTATTAGGGACCTTAAGGTGCTTGATGCGGAAGGTCGGCCTTATGGGTTGAACATACAGTTTTCTAATTTTGTTTCAGTTGAGGATGTTTTCCATTTGATCTCTGATATCCAGGACTATCTCCAGTGCTCCGGATAGGATAAAGTACTGTGGAATTGGACTTCCTCAAAGGTTTTTTTCTACTAGCTCCTTGTACTACATCTTAAATTATCGCGATATCAAAGATCAAACGACTACTTTCATTTGGCAACCTTTGTGCCCTAGAAACATCTCCATTTTCAATTGGCTGGCTCTTAGGAAAAAACTCCACACCAAAGACAAACTATCTCGTCATGGGTTACAGGTGGAGCCTACTTGTCTTCTTTGCTCCTCTGAAGCAGAGACTCATGACCATCTCCTTCTTCACTGTTCTTTCACGAGGTCTGGATGGGCTAGGATGTTGTCTTTCACATCCCTGGATTCCTTCCCTCTTTCTTACCAGCCTTGGAAGTCACGTCGTTTGGACTCACATTCAGTTAAACTGCTTAAATACAAAGCTATTATGATTTGGAGATGGAAGGTTTGGATGGAACTTAACTATCGTTGCTTTGACTCTCGCACACGTCATCTTTAAGAGGTCGTCATGGACGGCGCTACTTTATTTGAGCTAGCTTCTCGTCATTTGTAGTCTTCCTTCTCTTGGCTCTTTTTTGGCTTTAGTTTTTCTTGTACTTTTCTTCTTTTTTCGTCTTCCTCTCTTCGCTTACACTTGTATTTCTCAAATCTCCTGATAAATACATGGTTCATACATTCAAAAAAAAAAAAGATGTCACAATAGATTCCAACTGCTCATAGGAAGGCTTAGAAGAGTGTTATATAGGCACATAACACCATAGAGGTCGGGCTCAATGGAAATAAACGGTTATTTTTCTGTCAGTTGGTCTGTCGGTCGATCAGTCGGATGATCGATGGTCGACTGAATGGCTATTGGACATTTCTAGCAGTCTTCAGTCGATGTTCGATCGAACATTCGGTCATCCAAACCATCTGCCTAACAACGACCAAAACTGCTCTAAATGTAGTTTTAGCTGGGTTCTTTCTTCGGTTCGGGTTTTAGATTTCAGGTTTGGTTCTTTACGGTTCTTTACATGAGAATGAGAATTAATACAAGAAGTCTAGACACACTAAACCTAAACTCTATCTTTTCGAGTGTCGACGATCTTCCTTGTCGATTTCTCTGATTTCTTCGATTTTCCGATCGAGGACGTCGTGTGCTAATCGACTTGGAATCTGAAAATATTTCTCCATGAAAATATTAGTTCTATGTTTGTTATTATGAAAACCGAGATTAAGACCTAGGTTGAAAACTTTCGTCCAAGAATACTCCCACTACCCACCTTATATACACAAGTTTCATCCACATTTTTGATAAAGTCAAACCCCTTTTTTGGACTATCTCATCAAAATGGATGCTCCAACTCCTCGATGCTTGTTGGAGTCTGTAAAAGGATTACTGCAGCTTGCATACCTTACTCGGTCCAACCGAGGATATGAATCGCTACGGCTGTGTCATATAGACTTCTTCTCCATTAAATAATGTAGTCTTGACACCCATCTACCAGATCTTGTATTCATTGTACGCTTTGATGGTTAGCAAAATCCTGACGGACTTGAGCAAGGTAACTTGTGAGAATGTCTTATCATAGACAACTCATTGTCTAAGTTTGATATCATTCTTAACCAGTCTGGCCTTATAGGTCTCCACTTTGCCATATGCTATGATATTTCTCCTAAAGATCCACCACCCTATAGGATTTACCCTTTCAGGCAGGTCAACCAAAGATCATACTTTGTTGGTGTACATTGAGTCTAGCTTGGATTTGCATTTTGCCATCGCTTGTGGTCAACACCCTTGACCACCTTATCAAAGATTGTGGATCGCATGAATCTAGGTCATTCCTAATGGCTAGATACAATCTCTCAAGTGGTCTACGTAGTCTACTTGATCTACCATGAGTGGTGGGAGGTAGTAATTCTTAGATTAGTCCAACCTGTGGACTTTCCACCTGTTGTTGCAAATTTGTTTGTGGCCCTAAACTTCATCAAGTTCAATATTTCTCTCACTCTCACTTTCCTCAATAAACACCTTTTCTAAGAAAGTGACATACCTACAGACGAAACACCTTTTGTTCAGTTGGGGAGAAAAATGATACCCAAAACATCCTTTAGGGTATCCCATAAAATCTACACATGGTTGATCCGATTTTAGTTTGTCATACGCTTGGCAACCCCAAATCTTTTAGATGATTCAGACTTGATTTCTTGCCACTCCATATCTCATATGGCATATCGAAGACACTAAATATATAGTAGTTACAAGACCATATACCCGAAAGGATATCGGAAGCAGAGTATGGATCACATCATATACAATAAGGTGCAATTCTTCCATTCAGACACTCCATCATGCAGTGGTGTGCTAGGAGGGGTCCAGACAGAGACAATCTCATTGTCTTTGAGATAATTCAGAAACCTAATTGATAAGTATTCCCTGCATCGATCCGATCAAAGGCCTATAATACTTTTTTCAATTTGTTTCTTAACTTCACCTTTACACTCCTTGAACTATTCAAAGGCATCGGATTTATGTCGCATCATATGGACATACATGTGCCTCGTCATGTCATGGGAGTATTCTCCTCTAGCTTGAGTTGTCATCGGTGGGCACACACCTATGTGGGCCAACTCTAACAACTCAACGACCCTTTCATAGGGTTGTCACTTTGTCCTTGTGACACAATTCTCAAGTTGAGAATGATTCACAATCGCATGGGTCAAAGTACCCTTTGAAAATTTCGTTCTTTCATCACAATGATATATCATGTCCCGATTTCAGTCTAACTAATAACATGCAGTTTATCATCCATAAACCCGAAACTATATCATGCCATAGACTGAAAATATACATGCAATAAATCTAAAATATATCATTAATCATTCGCATAATATATTAAACTTAAATAAACACTTAATTCTAAGATATTCCATGCTCAAATCTAGAATTAAAATATCACATGAAGTTTTTCACGAAATCGGCATCCAAAAATCGTAAGGATCGGCCTATACCCCCATGATACGCCTCTACTCTCAAACCATGTTTTTCATACCATTTAATCCTCATTTAATTACTGTTTTTACAGATTATGACAATGCCTTAATTTACATGCTAAAATGAGTAAACCGAGGTTTTTTTGTTAGTCCAATAAGTCCTATTTCTAGGGTCGGCCTTTAACTTAGGGTTGGACCTTAAATTCCCTAGCCAAGCTTCCACCCTTCCTCATTCCTTAGATTTTGGATAGTGATGTCCTCATCCACTCTAGGAAATTTGGAAACCAAGCCACTACCTCATCCATCGTAAATTTCTAAGAACAACCTTCTCCCTACATGTCCTTAACTGGTCGACCCTAAAAATTTATGGACTACCCTCATGTGGCCGGCCCTTCGCTATTTCATAGAACACCCAATAATTGTTTAATTAGGACTTAGGAAATCACAACCAATACTGACCACCCAAATCATATTTTCTACAAGAACCCGTGTCCCAAATTTCCCTAACCGGCTGGCGCCTAAAGGTTTAGGGAAACCCTAAGGTGGCCGACCCTTAAACCCTACATGAATACCAATAATTATTTATCTATGCTACAAGGAAGAGTAATCTGCATTATTCATCTATACCAAGAAAATTTCTCAACCATCCCCTCCCTACCCTATTTGGCCCTAAAACCTAGGGTCCCTCCTAGGACTCCCGTACCCCTCTTCATCCCATAATTCACAAAATCCCTTAAGAACACATTAATAAACAAAGAATCATCCGGAATCGAATTAAACAACACAAAAATTCAATAATCTCAATTCCTACGACTAGGGATCAAAACCATTCATCGACAAGGAAAGACGAGAAGGAAGACGACCCTCTGCGGCCTCCCGTTGATGAACTCCAGCGGCGTCGATCTCCGGCCACCACACTCGCCTCCTCTCCTCTTCCAAGATGCCTAGGGATGCATGCGGCTCTTTTTGTAGCCGTACGGTCCCAAGTATCTTTTTATTTTATTTTTTTCATTTTACCAAAGTGCCCCTATAGCTTAAGTTAAGTATAGTTCAACCCATACTCATCCAATTCGAGTCCAATTCGAGTTCCAATCGAACCCCTTGACTCGACTCGAGTTTGACACCCATCCAAGGATCAAACCAACTTAAATAATAAAATTTCTCATGCATAAGGACTGTACCTTAACTCGCGCCCTCCGGCGTTTCACATGGCTCGTTCCGACGTGCATCCAAATTTTTCCTCTGAAACAAAATCATATCAAATTAAAAAAAATTCCGGGTATTACAGTCGATCGACCTTCGGTTGATCATCGACCGATGGCATAACGACTAATTTTTCAACCGTTGTAACTTATTTTTACTCGAGCCTATTTCTTTGGTCCCTATACAAACCCTTTCTCGACCTTCCTATGAACCTTATGAACTGTATTAAGCCATTTTTGCTTGTTGTTTGAGATTCTAAGAGTGATTTTTGATAAACCCTAACTTTTAATTTCTCACTTTTGATTGAGTCTTTCATTACTTTGATTCATTATCAAAAGATATCAAGAGGAACCAAGAGATTGCATTGGAACTAAGTACTTATATTTTATTTATTGCTATATTTATTGTATATTTTTAGTTTATTTTTGTGCTCATTAAAGATTGTTTATTTGACCTAGGGTGTTAGGTCAAGGTTAAGTGATAGTTTTGGGATAGAGACATAAATTCACTTGTGTAATAAGATTAGAAATCTTTAAAATATACAAATTTTAATTTTATAATATCCGATTTTTGAAATTATTCAACTATTTTTTATTATGTTAAAGGTTTTTATCACATAAATTTTTTCAGAAGCATTTTAGGCTATTCTTAATTTTTTATGGTAAAAATGGTAAAAATGTATAAAATACTTAAAATGATTTACACCGAGAAACAACAATGTTATAAAAAAATTCAAAATTTTAAGAAAATTTTTAGCTTTAACGAAATTGAAAACAATCGTATTAAAGGACATTTTAAACATGAAAAATATTAATTAAATACGAGGGAACTTAATATGTAGTAAAAGGCGAAGAAAAGGAATCTTTTGATAAAATTTACGACCGCTAAAATAATTGCTAAAATTACGTATCGAATATAGTAAAATGATTTATGCAATCCTCATCTTGAATTCGAATCCATTTTAGAGATAATAATAGAATTTAAACAACTAATTCTATTACATATATTAATTTTCAATTCCAAATTATAAACAGTTAGAATAAATAACAAATTTGAATGATACGAAGTTTTAGGCGATATCAAATCTTTTAATTAAATAATTAGCTGTAATCCCTTCTTAAACCCAAACCTTCCCGATTTCCTTCTTTATTAGAAACCCTCTCATGAAACCCTAATGGCAGCAAAACCCCAGAGCGAAGGCGAGATGGAGCCGCCGGCGTCAGAGCGGGCGAAGCTGTTTATCGGTGGCCTCTCGAACGAAACGAGGGAACCGGAGCTAAGGGAGTACTTCGGCATGTTCGGCGAGGTGAAGGACGCTGTGGTGATGACAGACCGCCTCACCGGGAACGCGAGGGGATTCGGCTTCGTCTGCTTCGTGGACCCAGAGGCTGCCGATACCGCGCTCAGGAAGACCGAACATGTCATTTGCGGGAAAAAGGTTCGTATAACTCAGTTTATTTGAATCTTTTTTCTTGTTTTTGTCGACCGTCTTAACCGTGGAATTTATAATTGAAACCATCGCGGACTTGGTTGAACTGCACAAGATTACGGTTCTTGGTAAAAAAAAAGGATTTTGTTTTGAATAGTGCAACTTCATCAAAATTTATTACTTCCAATGTCTGATGCACCTTTCTTAGTTGCGAAAGTAAAGACAAGAAAGATAACTTTGATTCAAAAAAAGTATTTGTCATAGACATGCTGCCTTTTCCCCTTCTGTCTGCTTCATATTTTGCTATGGAAATATTTTTTTAACGTTTAATTTAGTTTTTTATTAGTTTTTCTACCTTTGTACCACGGAATTTTGAATGAAAACTTTTGTGGACAGTGTTGAACTGCTGAAAGATCACTGTTCGTCATGAAAAGAATTGATTTTGTTGTACACCTTGCTATTTCATCAATGTTTATTACTTACAGCATCAGCTGCGTCTTTTGTTGGTTGTGAACAAAAATAAATATAATTACTTTGACCTCAAAAGAATATTTGTTATATATACATTGCCATTTTCCCTTCTTTTATCTATAAGAAAGTAACAATTGGTTTAATCGTTTTTCTTCTAATGAATAAAACAAATCATAAAGTGATCTTTATTTCAAGATCTTGTGAGATTCAATGATTCTCAATTATTAATTGTGTCATATATTTTCTTATTTCTGTGTCGTATTTTAGGTTGAAGTGAAAACAGCCACGCCAAAAGGTGCTAAAACCCAAAATAGGCAGTACCAAAGCCCACAACAAAGAGGATGGTATAGCAGTTGTAATGGTGACACTAACAATGTTGACCATTCCAGCTCAAAGAAAATCTTTATTGGAGGATTACCAGACAGTGTAACACAGCTTGAGCTTAAGAATTATTTTGAGAAATACGGTTCTGTTGTTGATTCTGTTGTAATGTATGATAATGCAACTCAGCGATCAAGGGGTTTTGGTTTTATTGCATTTGCTTCTGAGGAGTCGGTGGCAATGGCATTGCAGCACAAGGAGCATATGTTGAATGGGAGAATGGTTGATGTCAAAGTAGCTGTTCCCAAACCTAGCAACAATATTGTCAAGAATAGAAGCATCGGGAACTATCATAATTCAATATCTGCAAATGGAAATGGACCTGTATATGACTCCTATCCAGGCTATTTTTATCCAACATATGGCTCATATGGTTATCATGGATACTATAATTATTACAATTGTTATGGAGCAGCACCTCCTTCTCCTTATTTTTATGGAGGTGCTTATGGACGAGCATATAATATGAATGGTTGGCATGGTATTCATTATGGATCTCCATTTGGAAGCACTAGTACCCAGCCAATGGTTGTTTCTAATATGGATTCTCCCAATGGAGGCTTCACAAGCAACATGTCTGCAAGTGCTGGTGGATATGAAGAGGGAGGTGATTGGGAGTAGAGCAAAGTCGCATGTTGTAGAAGATAAGAAGTGTGATAAAGAGTAAATTTCAGTTTCTATAATTTCTTTCTTTATGTTTTTTCTTTCTTACTTAATATGCTTTCATTCTTGATTCTTATAGATTGTTTAAAGTTAATATTATATTTTATGATTGCATGTTTGCTGAGATTTCTTGTTTTTCTTTACGAAAGGAAGATGTGTTTTTTCATGTTCTCTTATTGCTTCCTCGTCCAAACTAAGATATCAAAATTTCTAAACTTAACAATGGTTATGACTACAGCTTGGCTACCAGTAATTTTGCCTGACACAAGAACCTTAGCTAATATATGTTTTGATGGGACATGTACATTTTATCATTACCAAAGTGTCCAGGCATTAATGCACAAAAAATCCAACACCATCTGGGGAATATGTTCTATGTTTATTTAATTAATACAGGCTATACATTCTGCGAACTTTGGTTTGTTGTGTAATTTTGTTAATTTCTTTGCTTGTGCTACTTAATAGTTCCTTTGCTTCATACTTCACAATACTACATTTTGTCAGGTAAAATGTATAATAACAATTTGTCACATGCAGTTTTTTGAAAATACATTTTTAGCTTTTGTCAAGTTTGAAAATACTTTTTGAAAATGCATTTTGTTAATATAATGATCCAGAAAGAGTGGAGATTGTTGAGAACCTATGTTTCAGGTAAAATAACAATTTGTCACATTCATTTTTGAAAATACATTTTTTTAATTGTTTGGTCTTGTGGTATATGTTTTGTTACATTTTCTTTGTTTTTAATTGGACAACTACTCTCAACTTTTAGCTTTTGTCAAGTTTGTCTTCAAGGTTGGTCACAAACTCATAAAGATTCTTTATTAGTTTTTTTTATAAAAAAAGTTATTTGTTAGTTGTTAGAGTTATGATGATAATACTGGCGACCTTTGTTAAATCTGATGATTAAAGCAATTGATTTGGTCGTCTGCCTTGATCAAGCATAATATTGTAGACTAAATGTTTTGTCACCTAGTGCTCTGTACTAATCCTCTTTTTGATGAGATTAAGAATTCTGCAAAATATTTTAACATAATATGGGGGATTGTTATTCTTTACTTTGTTACTCCATATCCTTTCAGATAATACCTGTATTATTATCATCATTATTCAATGTCAAATGGAAAAGTGTAATCTGTTTATGGACTTCTAAACAGGAGTTATGTTTTAGAATACCAACACCAGGAAAAAGGTTTTCCTTGAAGAATCAGTAAGAGAGAACAGTGATGAAAACATTGTGAAACTTATTATAATCTAGAACCAACAGTTAATATGCTTTTTGGAATCCTATGATCTTCTTAGAACATATTCCATGCACATTGTTCTATGGAAATTAGGGGACTAGCTTTGGGTTGGTTGCAGGTCATATTTGATCTTTCCCTGAAACATGTGTCCAATACCTTGTTTTCTCCTATTTGAGTTGGGCTTAGTCAGCCCATTGAACTCGGTCCATATATTATGAGTTATTATTGCTGAATGTGTAATAGTTAAACATTAGGAGTAAGCTCTTGCAAAATCTGCTTTACTTTAATACCAGTTGTTGATATTGATTAGATGACTGATAGACACTATAAATCAAAATTGAAAAACGAGTCCCTACTAGATTTGGTCATACAAAATATCAGAAATTATATATATTTATATATGGTACAATGTTCTGGAAGAAAATGTTCAGTTATGCTTGCTTTAGCCTCAATTTTTGCAATCTTATGCTCCTAATGCTCAATGAGGACTGAGAGAATGCAACATGGATAATTATAAACATTTACCCATGGACATTTATTCAATTTTTTGCTGATTTGTTATTGCTATTGTATATATTTGGAGTGCACAAAATGTGGTACAATGGGTTACCTTAATCCTGTTGATAATAATGCAAAGGAAATAATAAACTGTTTTATATTCCAAATCTAACCTGCTAGGTCGATCAACAAATTGATCGGGTAAATTGCTGTTCTCATTATTACCTATTTTCACTAGGGTACATCAAATCTTCGTTCTCTTTGTAATTATTAGGTACACCCAGGTTTTGTTATTAGTTTCTATAAACATTTACTTAGTCCTCTATTTGATACAATGGAAGGCATATGTATTCTTGCTTGATTGAATTGATTGTGGTGTGATATCAAAAGTAGCTTGTTCAATTAGCTAGTCTAAATGCTTCATTGTAGAGTATGATGCTACAGTAGTTGCAAGATTTACTTATAAGTTCCTTTTTTTGTTTTTATATTTATTTTCTTTTTCAGTAAATTTAAATTGATGCCTACTTTATTGTTGGATATTTTCTGATTGACATTTTGATGCAACAGGTGCCCTAAGGTGCCGCCATTCATCTCGAAGCCTGGAGACTGGTCTCCAGGCGCATTTGTTCAAATGAACAGCAATTCATCTACAGTTTTCCTTTTTCTTTTTCTTTTTTAAATTCTTTTTCTTTTTTCTTTGCTCAGACATTGGACAATCAGCTTGTATAGAGCATATTTTGTTTCTTAATTTACTTTGCTAACAAATTATTGGTTCGACCTCAAAAGCTTGTGGTTATTGTTGGTGTTTGATGCTGATTATTGGCGTTATCTGTGCTTTCTCTCATGTGCATGATGCATAATGGTATTTTAGGAAATATATTGAAAATGAGATTGGACATGGGTCAGTATGAATTTGATCCCAATCAAGCTTCGAAATTGATGTGATCAAGAATTAACCAAATTCTTCCTGTCTCTAAGGCAATGGTTAACTTTTTGCATTCCTCCTTTTTGACAAGAACCCTCGTAGACGCCTACTGACCCCACCTCTTGATCCACCCCGATGATGCTTCTTCCCTTGTGAATCTTGAGAAGAGGACTTTGCCATCAACTCATTTGCTCCTTGATCCCAATCGGCAAAACCTAAGAGTTACTCTAATCCTAAATCTTCATCTTCCTGTATTCATCCTTGTTTCGTCGAATCTCCTCTCAACTCATCGGTAGGATTTCTTTTACACAGGAACAACTCCATCAATGGAGTTTGCCATGGAAATCTAGTCTCATATGCAAGATTTTGGGTAAGCCTCCTTCGATTGACACTATTTGTTCTTGCGTTGATAGATTATGGTTTCAATCAGGCTTTATTAATGTCTTTGACCTTGATCATGAATTCTTTGATTTCCAATTCAATAGTGCCGAGCACGCCACTGTCGTGCTCATTCGCTAGAGACCCTTGGTCACTCCGCGGCAATGTAATTAGATTAATACATTGGAAACTCATGTTCCAACCATGAAAGGAAAATTTTACAATACATTGGAACCGATATCGTGTTCAATTAATTGCTTTGGGCCTTGATTCTGTTATTAAAATTGATGGACATTCATTTGATTTTGAAAGAGGTTGATTCATTAGGGCATGCATAGACATCGACCTCTCCGTTACCATCCGACAAGGAATTTGGATTGGCAAAGAAGGCCAAGAATGCTTTTACCCTATTTCATATGAGAACCTACCGATGGTTTGTTATATTTATGGCCTGATTGGCTACCACGAGGCAAATTGCCCCTCTTCCTCAGCATCTATTTCTAATGGAAAAATCACTATATCAAACAATGTGGTTCTAGCATCCTCCACCTCAAACTTGGCTTCTGTATCGACATCTAATGCTAATCCGGCTCCTGAGCTACTATCGGAATCGGCTTGAGGACACTAGGTGCAAGTTTGTCGTTGACATCCTATCCGCCAACCTCATGGTCGTTCGCATTAGGGTCATGATGAGAGCCCCAACAATGCGCGATCCAAGTCACCCTCACATGACTCAAGTGTGGAGGCCACGACCCGCTCTGAGCCCGATGATGCGGATGCGACTATCAAGGGTTCCACCCAACATAATTCTAGCCGTTGGGCCCCCTATTAGTGGCAACCCTAATCATTCATCCACCCCTTCTTTCAAATCTTAAGGGTACCCGTAGTTCACTTAACTCTAAATCCACTTCGTCTACTTTAACTAGATTCGAACTCGCTCTCCCAAGTGCCCTAGACACATCGATGGATGATGAATGTCCTCATATCACACCAATTAATACACCATCTAACAACTCTAATTTTCACTCCACTAGGGTTTCTTCCCTTAAACTTTTGCCAACACTACTGTCTCCTCTTCTCCAAACCCTACCTCACCCCTTCCATCTACCTCAACAACAACTAATCCATAGACTCTTACCCAGTTACCCCCTTTTAGTTTGACTCAAATCAACAAGCTTCAACACCGCCTCCTCGCTCTTTTGATCAGCTGATCAAAGAACTTTTTTAGTTTTTCCTTCTCCTTCAACTTTGTCGCCCCTTCCGACACATCCTCTAACCCTCAAAAAGGGGTGCTCGTAAACCTCCATGTGCTTCTTAGAAGGAACCTGTTGTTCTCCTCTTAATTGTTGGCTCAATCTCCCTTAAGCAGAGTAAAGCAAAGAGCAATGGTAACAAGTGATATTTGTAGTGGTTCGGCAACCTTGCCTACTCCAATACCTTGGCTTCCCACCAAGGATTTTTAACCTTAACTCTTTATAATTAGAATGCTTCCTAAAGAATTCAAAGATGACTTATCCTTCAACCCTAGAGGATGCCTCAACTACTATTCTAAAAAAAAACACCAAGTTACAAAGATACCTAGGTGTAACACCTACGCCTTACTTAACAAATTAACAAATTCAAATGAGAAGTAAATAACAATAAAAAGTACAAATAAATGATCTATAAATTAAAACAAACTCAAGCAAGCTCCTCCAAGTAGCCTCCTAGCACTCCAAGGCCTCAAGATGATATAGAAATTTGGACTTAAAGGCTTGAAGTGAAGTTTGAAGGCTTTGAGGATGAAAAATTAGGGTTTGGACTTTGAATGACTCTTTCAAGCTCTCAAGGATCATATAATGGCTCAATGAACAGTTAGGGAACTAAACAAGACGAAACTAGGAGCTTTTATAGAGTGTGGAGAGGTATGAGTCGAAATATGACTGTTCAACGGATCAAAAAAGATCCGTTGGACGGTTCGATCGATCTCCGGTCAATGGTCAGTCGACTGAAGATCGACCGAACTTCGATAGATAACTTGACTGATAACTAATTTTTGGTTTTTGCTGATTCTTTTGACTCGGGTTCGATTTTGGGTCTGGGTTTGGCTTTGAATAAATACATAGAATAGGTTTGTTTGAGGCCTTAGGAGGTTTGTACATTGAATTCTAAGCATATACATAACTTCTGACGCTCGCCTCCGAAGCCGCTGACTCTTGATTTTTCACGATTTTCTAACGAACTTCACACGTATATCTTTCTTTTGACCTGAGCTCAAAACTTGAGAAATGTGTTAGTTTCATGTTTGTTATTATCAAAATTAAGATCAGTGCCAAGGATGAACCCTTGGGCCAACACTACCATCCCTGAATGATTATATTAAACTAGAATGTTAAAGGGGTTTTTAGACGCCCCATTAAGGACAGACTTCGTGCATTTATCAAATCTATGCATGTGCATGTTTATGCCTTTAGGAATCGCACCTGGATCACATCCATGCTCTAAAATTAATTTATTCCTTTGACCGGTCCTAGAATGGAATGGAGCTTTTGGAGGAATCATTCTTGCATGGGATAATTCCAATACTAAAACCCCGGTGCTCCCCATCCAATCTCAAATCATTCATGCCATTATTGAATGTCATCCATCTACTATTTTTAAGTTCAACAATTTATGTAAATACTAGTCAAGACATTCGTGCAACTCTTTGGCATTCTTTATAATCGATTGATCTATCACCCTTTCCTTGGTTAATCACAATACTATAATTAATGCATTTGACAAACTGGGTGGTTCCAAATTTACTATTAATGAATTTGTAAGAGAATTTCGTAGTTTTGTAGCTAATATGGGTTTGATTGATCTAGGTTATTTTGTACCTAATTACAATTGGTGTAATAACTATAATGGTCAACACTGTATTCTAGTGCGCCTCGATGGAGCTTTTGCTATCTATTACATTTTTATGGCAAAACTTCTATTTTCCACATTCCTAGAAACATGTTCTGATCATGCACCTCAAATTAATAACCCTCAACCATATTTTCTAAACCTCTCAATTTAAATTTCAAATTTTTTTAACAGAATATAAGAACTCCTATAGAATTGTGCATGATGTTTGGCAAGGACCTATTACTGTTAATCAAAGTCATTCATTCACTAAGTTTCACTTAGGCATTGTTCATACTCGTAGAGCTTTATCAAACTAGAACAAATACACCCTAGGCAGGCTAGAGCATAATTTAGCCAATACCCAAACTAAAATATTCATCCTAGGAAGCATTGGATCTAGAGCTTGAACTTAGAACTCTTTATAATAAGCATAATTTAGCCAATACCCAAACTAAAATTTCCAACCTAGGAAGCATTGAATCTAGAACTTGAACTTAGAACTCTTTATAATAAATGTATAGCATTAGAAAGGCAAATAGACCTCAAATGGTAGGAAAAATCTAACAAAAACATGGATTCAAGATGGTGATAATAATATTGCAAATTACCATAGACTTGTAACCACTAAAAGAAGACTCAACAAAGTTCAATTCATTCATATAGACGAAAATACTATACTGAACTCTGACCATGACACTTTACATATTTTTGCTAAGCACTATTCCAAACTCTAATGTCCCCATAATACAATTTTCAACCATTAAACTCATCTTTTTTCTCTAATCTTATTGTTCCATTTACAATTGAAGAGGTTTGGTCTACCATCAAAACTCTTCCCAATGGGAAAGTTCATGCATTGATGATTTTACTATTGAATTTTTTAAAGCATACTGGTCATCAGTTTCCCCCACATTTATGCAATGTATTGAAGGTTTTTACACATATTATTATATCCCTTATGAATGGAACAAGACCATACTTACCTTCATCTCCAAAACCAAACATCTCATTGCTATTAAGGACTATCGACCGATTGCTCTTTGTAATATATCATTTATAGTCTTATATAAATTGATTTCTAATAGGTTACAACCCATTCTAAACTCTATTAACACAAAAGAGCATTATGTCTTTCTTAAAGGGAGATCTATTCTTGACAATATACTCATTGCTCAGGAGTTGGCCCATTCAATTCACAATTCTAAAGGGGTTGCCCCAAATATTTTAATTATAATTGATCTGAATAAAGCTTTTGATAAGCTGTCTTGGAGAGTTATCGTTCATATTCTTTGCTCCTTTGACTTTCCCACTAAGTTTCTAAATTGGATTAACTTTGCATATTTACTGCTACATTTGAGTGTCTAATTAATGGATTAACATCCTAGTTCTTTTCCTCCCATCAAGGGATTCAGCAAGGTGATCTCGTTTCACCTTATCTTGTTTCACCTTATCTTTATATTTTAGTTGCCTAAACACTCACAAATTTACATAATCAAGCCGCACTAAAGAAAAAACTCCCCCCCTTAAAAATTAAAAACAACTTTACCTTCACCCACATGATGTTTGCTAATGACATACTATTAGGATTCAGGGCTAATAGGAAAAGTATCTTGACAATTAAAAATATTTTTCAAACTTATAGTAACCTTATGGGTCAAATTGTTAATTTTCATCAATCTGATACTTTTTCTCGCATAAAATTTTATGGCCACAAAAAAATTGATTTGCTCCCAACTTAATATAAAATGTGGGTCAAATACTTAGAAACAATGATTGCCCCTAGAAGAGCATCTTCTTCCTCATATGACTTCATCACTACTCAAATTGATAATAGGTCGGCCAATTGGCAAAACCTAGTTTCTATCTCAAGCTAATAGATGTTTTTAAGTTAATTATGTTAAACTCTATTCCACTTTATTCCTTAGGTGTCTCCTTGGTCTCATACTCCACTTTCACAAAAATTACTTTAAAATTAGGCATTTTTTAGAGCAATTACTTAAAATCATAACTTGGACATGGGATTTTCTCAAATCCATAATATGGATCCTAATTTTCTCGAATCTACAACTAATTAAATGGCCAAAGTTCAGAATTTGCTCTTCATTTCAAAACATGGTTCCCCTTTTACTAATTAAAGATTTTTCTAAAAAACTTTAAGTGACTCAAAATAAAATATTTTTTATTATTCATAACAATTTTTTTCAGCAATTCATATTAATATTATAGTAGATAAAAATTTATTTTAGTGACTAATAATATTATTATTTTATGAATTTATGCACTTAAAAACTTTTGCACTAAAAAAATAAAAAATAAAAATTTTGGCTACTAAAATATTTTTAGACACTAAAAGAAATACTACAAGGACTGTTAAAAAATTAATTCACGTTATATTTTACTTAACAAGTATATAATTTAAGTATTTCAACATTTTAAAAAATATTTTAAATGTTTCAAAAATAAATAATATTATTATTAGCCACTATAATATTAATATAAATTATTGAAAAAAATATTATAAATAATAATAATAATATTTTATTTTGAGTCATTTAAAGACTTTTTTAAAAAAAATTAATTAGTAAAAGGGGAACCATGTTTTGAAATGGATGATAAATTCGAAATTTTGGTCATTTAGTTATGGATCTGAAAAAATTAGGATCCATATTATGAATTTAGGAAAATCTCATATCCAATTTATGATTTTAAGTAATTGCTCCATTTTTTATGGGCTTATAACAAGGAAAATAAAGGTCTTCATTTAATTAGTTGGAACACACTCCATCTTCCTAAAACTTTAGGAGGTTTAAATATCCATGATCTCTCCTTGAAAGCACAGGCTTTGCATGATACAATACTTTAGCAATTTTTAAATAACTCTAACACACTTTGGGCACAATGGGTCAAATCTAAATATCCACTCTTAAACTTCTCAACTATAACTGCTCCCTGCATTCTTCCTAGTCTTGGAAACTCCTCTTCTATACTTTCTAGGTCTGAAATATGACTTTATTAAAATAATTGGTATCAATTTTAAATGATCATTTGTGTAGTAATCTCCCTATTGCTTTTAGATCTACGTTTTTAGCAACCTCACCATTCCTTGATGGCTAATTTTGTTAATTTTTTAATCTAAAATCAAAACTGGAACCACACATTAGGTCATCAATATTTTCACCCGGCTCTATGGGAATCCATTATACACAGATTCAATTGCCTAATATACCCGATGGTGATACCTAGGCTTGGAAAATTGAGGTCTCGAGAAATGTTATCACGAATAATTAGAAGCAGTGAATCATTAGGTGTAGAAAACCCAAAGTATTGGGCAACATTATAAAAAATAAAACTTCCACCAAATGTCTCTCTTTTATGCTGAAAATCCTGCATTAATAAGCTACCTACCAAAACATACCTAGAACAACTTGGCATTCTTGCTAATGACCTTTGTCCTTTATATAACACCACTCTTGAAACTATTTGACGTCTCTTTCTTTCTTGTCCCTATGTACTAGAAATCTGGGCAGGCCTACAAATTCAACTCACTTAATTTTCTAGGCACCACAATTGGGCAACTGGTTCTTGGTTGTCGAAACCTGACCAACAATCTTGTGTTTTCTTCCTTTCGTTGCATTGTTGCCTACACATTTTGGTTAACTTGGCATGCAAGGAACGAATGGATCCATTTCGTTAGGCAACTTCCCTTAGCTAGCCTTGTGCCCCGACTTATGACTCACCTATTTGAGTACTCGATGTTTTAGGGACATATTAACCAATCAATCTATGTTAAATGGATTCCTCCCGTGTCGAATTTTACTAAAATAAATTGTGATAGATCCTTTAAAAATAATGATGATGATGTTGCTTTCACTATTAGGGACTCTTGTGGAGTCTGTTTACACTCTGAAGCATGCAACTTTCATGTTTCCTTTCCCTTGCCGATGGAGACCAAGATAGTCCTTCTAGGAATGCAATATATAGTTACTATAAGTAAATGACTTCGGTTATCATTGAGTCGGATTGCTCCATCCTAACAGATATGCCGAAAGATAAATCCTCTTATGCCTAGCTTTAGCCAATTTTACAACAGATTTACTCTCTATTAACCTATACTCAATTGTAATTTTACTTTTATCTACCGACAATGTAATTAAGCGGCTCATTGGGCTGCAAACTTTTATTTACTGAAAGATTAATTTCACTTTAATCTTTGGATGGGTGTGACTTTGGGTTTGAGTCGGGTTCGAGAATCACTAGCAACGTGGGTTGATTGAGTCTAAAAGCCAAGTTAAATCAACTTGACTTAAGAAGGGGTATTAAAATAATGTAATCTTTAAGTGGAAAAAATATATATTTACCTAAGAGGGTGACCGTACGGCTCCAAGGAGGAGCCTGACGCCACCAAGAAAGGAGAAGGAGCCGCACCTTGGAAGGTTGGCCGGATTCCTCGTCGTTGGAGTTCTTTGTCACGAGGTTTCACCGTGATGATCTTCTCCTCGTCTTCTTTCCTAGGTGAGTGGACTTCGACCCTAACCCTTGTAGGATTTCTCCCATGTTTGGACGTTGCTTTAGATGGATGATGCTGGAAATTTTTGTCTTGCCTGTTTGAACTTTAATTATGTAGAACATGACATGGTCTATTTTTAAGGACATGATTATATCAACAATAGAACATGACATGTATGATTGCGGAAGCGTATAATCATGACTAACCTCCTGCCATTGATACCGTATCGATGTACTGCTCAGGTACTCTTTCTTGCTCCTGTGAACCTTCCTCAATAGGCCTTCCAATACTCTATTCAGGACCCTCAGTAGATGGTGTAGAAAGGTAGGAATGAGTATGGGGACCTATGAGTATCCCGACCTATTTATATACGCACCTTGCCATCAAAGGTGGAAGGATAGGCTTGAACCGGGTTTGAGATAGACATGGGTAAAATGGTAAAACTACATAATATGTGGACCACATAAGGATAGACACGTGAAGATAAGTGGTCCACATCAAATGATGATGTGGACCATATATTTATAAATCACTTTATTTATAAATCACGTCTAACATTCTCCCACTTGGTCCATATATTATCATACCAAAAATCCTCATATCTGCTTTAGATAGAATAAAACACACGAATCATAGCGACAAGTCCTCTTTAAGCGAGTATTATCTTCTATGTATCACAATGCATTTCAATCCAAAATAACTTTATGAATAAACCTTATGTTTATTCTAGGTCCAACTAAATTGTTATTCTCAAACTGTATGTGTACACCATAAAATGAGAAATAACAAATTAAAATAGGAGTCTTAATTAAAAACATAAAATGTCTTTATATTTTACATCAAGGAAGCAAGTCCCATACTGTCTACATGACCCTTAAAATCCTTTGGCGGCATGCCCTTTGTCAAAGGATCGGCGATCATTAATTCAGTATTGATGTGTTCAATGACTACTTTATTGTCTTTAACACGTTCCTTTATGGCTAAATACTTTATGTCGATGTGTTTGCTTCAACTTCCACTTCTGTTATTTTTAGCCAAGTAAACAGCTGCTGAATTATCACAGTAAATCTTTATAGGTCTGGAAATAGAATCAACGATTCTTAGACCTGAAATAAAACTCCTTAACCACACACCATGTGAGGTTGCCTCAAAATAAGATACGAACTCCGCCTCGGTGGTAGAAGTAGCAGTCAATGTCTGCTTGGCACTTTTCTATGAAACAGCTCCACTGGCTAACATAAAAATGTACCCTGGTGTCAATTTTCGAGAGTCGACACATCCAGCAAAATCTGAGTCAGAGTAGCCAATAACCTCCAAGTTGGCAGTCCGCTTATACATGAGCATGTAATCCTTGGTACCTTTAAGGTATCTCATCACCTTCTTTGCAGCTTTCCAGTGGTCCATCCCTGGATTACTCTGAAATCTTCCTAATACTCCAACAGCAAATGCTATGTCGGGCCTTGTACAAACTTGAGCGTACATGAGGCTGCCAATGGCTGAAGCATATGGAATATTTTGCATCTGTTCCCTTTCGAAATCACTTTTGGGACACTGGCTAAGACTAAATCTGTCACCTTTTACAATGGGTGCTATACTTGGTGAGCAATCTTTCATCCGAAATCTCTCTAAGACTTTATTGATATAGGTTTCCTGAGATAGACCTAAAATGCCTTGAGGTCTATCGCTATGGATCTTGATGCCAATGACATAAGATGCCTCACCCATATCTTTCATGTCAAAACTCTTAGAAAGAAATTATTTCACCTCATATAGCAACCCTTTATCATTGGTTGCAAGTAAAATGTCATCTACATATAAAATAAGGAAACAAATTTTACTCCCACTAATTAAGTGATATATGCATTGATCCATGATGTTCTCTACGAAACCAAATGAAGAGATGACATCATGAAACTTTAAATACCACTGACGGGAGGCTTGTTTCAATCTGTATATGGACTTCTTGAGCTTGCAAACCAAATGCTCACCTTTATTAGAGGAAAATCCTTCTGGTTGTTTCATATAAACCTCTTCCTCTAGCTCACCATTGAGGAATGCCGTTTTCACATCCATTTGGTGCAGTTCTAAGTCAAAATGGGCCACTAATGTCATAATGATACAGAAGGAATCTTTCTTTAATACTAGAGAAAAAGGTCTCCGAGTAATCGATCCCTTCCTTTTGAGTAAATCATTTGACTACTAGTCTGGCTTTATGTCTTTCGATATTGCCCAGAGAATCCCTTTTGGTTTTGAAGACCCATTTACACCTATGGCCTTAAAACCTTTAGGCAATTCGACAAGATCCCAGACTTCATTTGAAACCATTGAATCCATCTCTTCCTTCATAGCATTGTACCACAACTTAGATTCACTGCTATCTATAGCTTGTGAAAATATTTCTGGATCATTTTCGGCCCCAATATTGTAGTCAGACTCCTGCAGATACACTACATAGTCACTAGGAATAGCTGACTTTCTAATCCTAGTAGATCTTCTTAATGTTGCATCATCAGGCTCTTGAGGAGCCTGTTGTACAACTGGCTCCTCAACAGTGTTCGGTAGTCGTTGAGTACCAAGGTCTACTTGATTGTTGTCGATTATTTGTGGATTCTCAATGATCGGTTGTTGAACACCTGGAAGAGGTGCATTGTGAATCACAACCAATCTTTCACTTGAGTCAGGAGTGGATTCCTCCAAATGATCTTTGTGAAAAAGATCACTCCCACTAATCAAGTCATTTTCTAGAAATTTAGCATTTCTAGATTCCACAAACCTAGTACTATGAGAAGGACAGTAAAATCTATATCCCTTAGACTTTTCGGCGTATCCAACGAAATACCCACTTATAGTCCTTGGGTCTAGCTTCTTCTCTTGTGGATTATAAATCCTCACTTCAGACGGGCATCCCCATACGCGCATATGTTGCAAACTCGGTTTTCAACCTTTCCATAACTCGAATGGCGTTTTAGTAACAGCCTTGGTTGGAACCCGGTTTAATATATACACTGCTATCTTAAGTGCTTCAGGCCACAAGTACTTATGAAGCTTCGAGCTGCTAAGCATACTCCGTACCATGTCCAATAATGTTCGGTTCCTTCTTTCTGCAACACCATTTTGATCTGGAGATCCCGGCATGGTGTATTGGGCAATTATCCCATTCTCTTGAAGGAACTTTGCAAATGGACCGGGTGCTTGTCCATCCTCAGTATATCTACCATAATATTCACCTCCCTTATCTGATCTCACGATTTTTATTTGCTTACCGCATTGTTTTTCTACTTCTGCCTTGAAAACTTTAAAGGCATCCAAAGCTTCGTGCTTGTTATGAAGCAAGTAGATATACATATATCGTGAGTAATCATCTATGAAGGAAATGAAATATTTCTGACCACACGAGTCCATGTCTGGACTACATATATCCGTATGTATGATCTCCAATATGTCGGAACTTCTCTTGGCACCTTTCTTTGACATATTAGTCTGCTTTCCTTTAATGCAGTCTATACAAGTGTCAAAGTTGGTAAAATCCAAAGTATCAAGTACCTTTTCATTTACCAGTCTTTTTACCCTTTCAATGGATATATGACCTAACCTTCGGTGCCATAATTTAGAGGAGTTATCTTTTACAACACATCTTTTAATACCCACAGTTTGTTGAACATGCAAAGTTTTATTATAAGAAACATTTTACAATTCTATTTTGAAAAGACCGTCTACCAGAATACTTTTTCCAATAAAATCAGATTTATAAAACAAGAAACAAGATGAATCTAAAAAATTAAAGGAATATCCAAAAGGTAGCAATCTTGAAACAGATATCAAGTTTTTGGAAAAATTTGGAATATAAAATATCTTTTCTAAAATCAAAACAAAACCACTACTTAAAGTTAATTTGCATGTTCCTACTGCCTCTACATGTGAGCGCACTCTATTTTCAGTATAGATGCAATGCTCACTTCCCGTTAGCTTCCTGTGGTTTTGAAAGCCCTGCAGGGTATTGGAAATGTGGATTGTAGAACCGGAATCAATCCACCATATGTTTCGACAAATATCTATCATATGAGATTCATAACAAACTAATGAGATTGAAATACCTTTCTTTTCAAGCCAGATTCGGTATTTGGCGCAGTCCTTCTTTACGTGCCCCTTCTTTTTACAGAAGTAACACTTGGACTCTTTCTTGATGTCACCTTTGATGACTGGTGTGCCTTTTCCTTTATGCTTGTTGAACTCCTTTTTCCTCTTTCCTTGAAGAGCCAAATGTGCATTCTCTCCCATTTCTGCAAGTAGCCTTCCTTCTTCTTGTACACACATAGTCAGTAATTCATTGATTGACCAATTCTCCTTATGTGTGTTATAGGAGATTTTAAAGGCCCCATATTGCGAAGGTAAAGAATTTAGAAAATGCATAATAAAGGAATCAGACATTTCAACCTCTAATTTTTTGAGTTGAGCCGCTATATCCCTCATTTCCATGATGTGCTCGCGCACACCTTTTACTCCTGTGAGCCTCATTGATGACAGTTTATTCATCAGGGTGCTGGCTAAGGATTTGTCTGAAGACTCAAACTGCTCGTCTATGGCCTTCAGCAAGTCCTTTACATTCTTGTGCTCCTCAATAGAACCACGAATGCTAGCAGACATTTTGGCCTTTATAAACATCGTGCTAAGCCGATTGGACCTCTCCCATTGTTCATATAAAGCAACCTTAGTCGGAGTACTAGCGTCTGTAGGAGCAGGTGGTTCCGGTTTTCTTATAGCGTAGTCAATGTCCACACACCCCAGATGGAGAAGAATTCTCTCTTTCCAGATTCTATAGTTGTCCCCAGTTAATTCAGGAATGTCTATAAAATTAATAGCTTGAGTTGCTGCAATTTAGGAAAATACATGTTCATGAAAAATAGAGGCAAATATAGATTTCAAGTTTTACCAATGTAAACAGAAAAAATAGAAATAACATGGGCCAATGCAATAGAAAACTGCCTGTGGGCTAAGTTTTTATTTTAGGACTCATGTTTAAACTTTATGTGAAACTAATAAAATTATATACCTTTTTCCTAATACCTGTGGGCTAATTAGGAAAATATAACCTATTATTTCACACTAATTAACCATATAAGTCTGACAAAAATTCCTGTGGGATAAGATTTATCATACTCTAAATGGCTAATTACAATTTGATGTCATATATATCTATATGTGACCTAAGAATTGCCAATTTATATAATTTTAATATAACTAAAGATGCTGTGGGTACTCTTTAATTAGTTAAAATTATGTGACCAATTACCTAATATATAATTTAACTTAACTAAGGATGCTGTGGCTACTCCTTAATTAGTCAAATTCTATGGATCACATGACATCATAATATTGCATAAATAATTATATGATATAACTTGGCATATGCATTATAATTAACTACAACATAGCATAGTTAATTTATTTAACAAGCATGATATGACAAGTAGATGAAAGATCATAATTTATCAATGCAATAATTAGAGCAGTAAATAATTATATTCATGTAACATGATTTAACACAATATATAAAATAATTTACTGCTAATTGGTTTTAATCAATTAATTCTTCTAGTTCATGAAATTTTAGATTGGGTTAGATATGTAATTTCAAAGAAATCAAATCTGAAAACCCAAATTAGATCTAGGTTGACCCAACCAACATTGAACCAACTTTAAACCAATGAGAAATTTCAAATGAACCAAAAATTAAATCAAATTGGATCTGATTTCAATTTATTTGAATCGGACCAGAAGTTTTATTTAAACCAGATATGAACCAGAATAAACCAAACCATAAATTAAAATCAACCCAAACAAAATAAATTGGACTGGGTTCAATTAATTTGAACTGGACCACTCTGATTTTTGAAATAAACCTGATTCCATGAACCGAACCAAATCTCATAAGTTGCGGGTCGGGTGGAGAAGAGCAATGGATCCGGGTTTAAATTAAATATAAAATAGTTAACGGGTATAAAAGATAATAAAAAAAACGGATCCAATAACTTAAAATCATTTTAAAAACGGGTGTGCCTTAATGGGTTCAAAATCCATTAAATTGGATTTGAACCCGATTAACTTGAACCATGCAAATAAGAAGGTTAATCCAAGATCCATTATATTGGATCCAAAATCCAATAGCCCATCTTCCCATCTTCTTCCCACGTACAGGAAACTCACTGCCTTCATGTGCATGAATTTGGACCCGGCGGGCGTGCCGTCTGCAGCTATCCATGGACTCAGCAAGGATTTGATTCAGCAACCCGCTTATGAACAGGTGCTTGAACAGATCCTTCTGCGTGTCCCTTCTTCTCTCTGTTGGCCGATGAGAGAAAAATTGCTGCACCATCATTGGCGACCGACGTCACCGGAAACATGCACGGAAGAAGAAAAGCATGGAAAAATGGAAACAAAATTGAAAAACCAGAACTTAATCAAGGCGGAGAAAAACAGCTCTGATACCACATGTTTGAACTTTAATTATGTAGAACATGACATGGTCTATGTTTAAGGACATGATTATATCAACAATAGAACATGACATGTATGATTGCGGAAGCGTATAATCATGACTAACCTCCTGCCATTGATACCATATTGATGCGCTGCTCAGGTACTCTTTCTTGCTCCTGTGAACCTTCCTCAATAGGCCTTCCAATACTCTATTCAGGGCCCTCAGTAGATGGTGTAGAAAGGTAGGAATGAGTATGGGGACCTATGAGTATCCCGACCTATTTATATACGCACCTTGCCATCAAAGGTGGAAGGATAGGCTTGAACCGGGTTTGAGATAGACATGGGTAAAATGGTAAAACTATATAATATGTGGACCACATAAGGATAGACACGTGAAGATAAGTGGTCCACATCAAATGATGATGTGGACCATATATTTATAAATCACTTTATTTATAAATCACGTCTAACATTGCCTACTTCATGCTTGATTTCCTTTGGTTTGTGTGTGCTTAGAGGAAAGTGGCAGTGCTTGAGAGGTTAGGTGTGGTGGGGCGGCCTTAGGGCATCCTTAAGACCTTAGGTCAGCGAGCTTCGAAGGGCCCTTGACCCTAGAGTATCGACTTGGAGATGTCATGGGTGGTGATGTTGTTGCGTAGGATCTTTACTTGGAGAATATGACTTTAGGACCCATTCGGTTATGGTTCTTAGGCGGGAGAGGGGTCTTCTAGGGCCGGCCCTTCATGGGGTTTGGATGCCCTGTTCTGGTCGAGTAGTGGAGGAATCAAGCTTGCTGAAATTTATCCTCCTTACCCAACTTTCAAGTTTATACCTCTCTCTCCATGGTTGCTTATTGAAGGAGATAGCTAAGTTAAAGTATCAAAATGCTTTAGGACAGTACTTAGTTCTCCTTAGGACTCAGTGATGTGTTTTTCCATGGTAATCACGCATCCGATTTCTGATGCTGAAAATTTTTCAGCACTACTTAACTTGTTCATAAATTCTGAAATTTTCCTTTTGAAAAGCTGAAAATTTATGTTGAGGAAGCTACTTTTAAATTCTGCAAATTTAGTTTATCATGTTCAACTTTCAAAGTGATGATTGTGCCTCGAAACTGAAATTTTCAGTTTGAGATGCTAAAAATTTTCAGCTTGCCGGGTGTTGTATACTGAAAATCTCCAGGTTGTGGGGTGACTATTGGTGCTAAAATTTAGTTTGAGGACTATGCTTGAGTGTCAAAAACTTCTAGGTCCGTGGAAGATTCCTTGGGTTGAGCTAGTGGTTAGTGGTGTAGAACGACATTCTGAAATTTTTAGCACAAGGCTGATATTTTCAGGATTTGAGAAATCTTCTACCCATCACCACTCTTGTTGGGTTATTGAACCTGAAGCTTGTATTACTTGATGTGGGGGTGGTGAGGTATGTGGACGCGGGCTTAGAGCCGAGGAAAGGCCGAGTTGGGTGTGTCTACACGCACCCGGAGTGCTTTATGAAAAGCCGCACCCACCCGAACTTGATGAAAGTGAACATGCGGGTATATTACATATATTATGGATGTGTCTGTGCTTGTGCTTGAGGGATGGCCAGGCCAAGAAGCGCGAGAGCGTGCGAAGCTAATGCCCGACTCGGCGAGTATGATTATGACCGGAAAGCTCGCCCGAGAGCCACATTGACGATCAACCCGGAGTGGCATTGGTTGGAGGTATATTCCCAACCAGAGGGGCACCGGGGCTTGTCAGCCATCTTAGATTATAGGGCTCGGGGCAAGAAGCTCGCTAGGGAGCCATCCTAGTGACCAACCCGTGTGTTTGCTTACTATATGCTATTTGTGATTTGGCCGATATCGGCCAGTGTGCGTGTGGACGCACGCGAGATGAATACTAGCTAGTTTTACATATTTTCATGTTGGTTTATTATTATGCTGGTTTGCATTTAGATAGATTATTATACGGTTTGGCTTAGTGAGGGCTCGGTTCGGGCCACTCATTGAGTTCTAATGAAATCACCGCTCTTTTCTTGTTTTTATTTTAGGTTCAAACCAGTAGAGGTACACTCATACTTAGGTGGCGCGGCTGGGGTTTAAGCTCATGAAACGGTCTCGTGTCGTAGTCGTAGAGAGTCTTATTGTACTTGCATCTTGTCATGTTGTCTAGAGTGAGATGTCCTTTTTATTAGGTACACTGTTGGTGTCATGACACATTACTTTGACTTATGCATGATTATATTCATTCTGTCGCATATTGTGGTATGAATTATTGGTAGGCTTCGGAGTACGGGTCGGTACCCTGGCCAGTCACGTGACCCTGGTTTTTGGGCGTGACAAAGTGGTATCAGTGCTCCGTCACAGAAGAATGTGTAGCTATGTACTAAAATCAGATTGTTGATAAAAAAATTCTATTAGATCATCAATGAGTGATAGAGTTAGACTTTTGAAAGATAAATATTACAAATTTCCTAGTAGAGAAACATCATAGAAAATAATTCCCCTTTGTGAATCCAATCCTTGTCTTCGGGTGAAGAATCTGATTTATTGTTGAAAATTAGCCTTATGACATTTGATATTTATTGTTACAGAATGCACTTGTTGCTATAGTTGGGTTTGTTTTTCGCAAAAAAAATAACAAAAAAAACATCAGTGAGTCCACATGAATATAAAGTTGAATTGTGTAATGCAAATTCTTTAGATGTGCCAACTGCCAAGCATGGCTAGCATGAAGAAAGTTTGCAGCAGTGATGCTAGCAACTATCAAGAAAGGCTTATGACTTCATGTAACGGAAACAAGAAATCATGAATCTGTTATAGATGAATGAAAAAAAAGAAATAATAAATAGAGGCTTGGGCGACCTTACGGCTCAAAGCGGGGAGCCGAATGCAGCCCCAAGCGAAGGAGGAGGAAGAACCGACTTGGAGATCTATTGGATTCTTCGTTGCTGGAATTTCTTCGTCACGAGGCTTCATCGTGCTCGTCTTCTCTTCTTCAAGCTATTGTGAGAGGTTAAGGGTCTTCCCTATCGGTTTTAGTCAAGCATGTGTAGGGTAGATGAAATCTGAAATTTCTTAGACGAAACCTATTTTTTTATTGTTTTGGTTTGACATTCTCAGTTTTCTTGGAGGGTGAGCCTCGGTGTAAGTGCAGCTGTTGTTGGGCAGCTTTGTGATCAGGTTTGTGGCCGGGTTTCTTGAGAGAGAATGTTTGTGTGGGCGAAATTTTGGTAGAAGGCCACGTTTGCTGAAATTTCTTTCCTCTCGCAGTTCCATGCCCGATTTCTCCAAGGTTTAAGGTTTATTGGAAAGGAAATAGTCTTTCTTATGGTGGCGTTCGCCGTTCGGTTAGGGCAAAACTAGGGCTGCCTTTGGACTTAAGGGGTAGCTGGTTTGGAGTTTGAAATTATGTTCATAGAGGTATGTTAGAACTTTGTTCGGTTTGATGACTCGTAGATACAAATTAGAGCCGAAACGGAGGGCTTATCCCTTAGACCCTACTCGGCTGCAAAATCCCGAGTTTAGGGAAAATGTTGGCAGGCCATGGTTGAAAATTCTGTTGGGTTAGATGTGGTTGAGAATGGTTGAGTTTTGGGGCATCGATTAGACGAGAATTAGCCTCCGAGGCGAGGTGTAGATGCTGAAATTTTGAGGTCACTTTGAAGGTTTTTATGACTGGAATCTTATAGTTGAGTATTGCTTGGGTACCGCTCAAGCATGATATAAATTAGACTCTGAAATTTCAGTTTGAGATTATTACTTTTGGATTGCTGAAATTTTCAGTGTGCTGAATAATTTCGGGGATTGGGTTGAACTATTCGGGTTGGATTTTTCCTCCGCAATTACTTGTGTGAATCTGGGATTTTGTATGCTTGACCTTGATGTCAAACATGAGGGTATAAGTCGAACATTCACAAATTCTTGTTGGTATGTTTTAGGCTGGAAATGGAAGCTGAGATATGCACTTTTACTACACTTAAGATGCTGAAATATGCACTTTTACTATTACCTTTTGATGCTGCCATCTGCACCTTGACTTAGGTGTTTGGATTTTGAAAATTTAGTGTTGGAGAATCTTAGTTTGGTAGGCATTATTGATGCAGAACTTTCAGTTTATTGGAGTGTATGGATGCTGAAATTTTCAGCTTGGGGTGTGGCTTTAGGTTGCTGGAATTTTTCAGCCTTGTAGGTCACATTCTCTCGCCGGAATCTACACTATTTGTATACATTCCAAGGTAGAGATTAGTGCCAAAATGTTGGACGAGTGGGCAAGTTTTGATGCTAAAATTTTAGATTTGTAGATGCTTGATTGTTCAGCTTCATATGTGTTTTGTTGCTAGTATGATAGCTGCAATAGTTATGCTGAATTGCTAGAATTAGTAGCTGAAAGGTCCATGTAATTGCTAGGAATGGGGGCTGGAATGTTCGTGTTATTGGTCATGAGTGAGGACTGAAATGTTCAGTTTTAGGAGAACGTTTGGATGCTGAAAATTTTCAAGATGGTGAAGGTAAATGAGAACAGAAATTTTCAGATGTTGATGTCATTTTTGGGCTGAGTTTCACACTTAAACTTGTACTTGTTCAGTATGAAAAATCTTGAACTTTGAGTGTGTTTTGGATGCCAAATATCTATGGGTAGAGAACATGTTTTGTTGCTGAAAATTTCAGCTCGATGGGAGCACTCCGATTTCTAAAAACTTCAGTTTTGTGGGCTGAAAACTTTAGCTTGGTAATTTTATATGAATTTCTGAAAATTCAAGTTGATACGTTGAAATTTTCAACCTAATGTATGGGTTGGTTACGGAGCTTATTGGGGCGGTGTGGTCGGGTACTCTAGGCCAAGATAAAGGCCGTGTGGTGTGTGCTCTTGAGTGCACCCGAGTTGTTTGATAGGAGACCACACCCACTCGAGTTGGATGGTGGTGAGAATGACAGTACATTTTATCTCTTGTGATTGTGCATGTCATGTTAGCATCTTTAGATTGTCTAGGAATCATGGATGAAAAAGTACTATAATCACTTTGCTTTTAATTTTTGTACTTGTCATAGTCATTTGGGAATACCAGAAAACGTTACATGAATTTATAATATATATACATGAATTTGTTAAATTAATTTGCTCTAGCTAGCTCCTAGTAAGGATTCCTTTTGTACTCTGACTAGAGACTCAGCAGAGAGATGCGAGGCTGATGTAGGGTTCAGAGTGGACAAAGAGGATGTCCAAAGATTTAGAGATAGAAGTTTGGTGCCAGGTATGGCAGAGGTTAGGTGACGGGCACTTGAGTTGGTGTAGCCCCACTTACACTACGCACCACTCGGGGTAAGAGTCCACTTGGGAGGTGGAGCGCAATATGCGCAGCTAGTACTCATTCTTGTTCTGTGATTTGGTGAGTCTATAACTTACCCTAAAATATGAGGAAGAATTTTCTTTAAGGGGGGAGATTGTAATACTCGTGCTAATTTTAAGCGATAACATACAAAATGATCCCTCAAATATACACGAGTTTTCAGAGTGGTCCCTCAAAAAAAAAATCGGTCAAAAAGGTCACTCTAAAATGACTTGGGCAAAATAATTCCTGACTCGATCAAAATAACCTATAAAATATATTAGTCAAAAATATATTATGTCTAAAATATGACTCGGGCAAAATAGTCCCAGACTCGGACAATAATGAATGTCAACAAGTATCAAAACTCAGCTACTTTGCTCGAGTCAAGGACGATTTTGCCCGAGTCATGTTTTAGAGGGATCACTTTGACCGATTTTTTCTTTGAGTGACCACTATGAAAATCCGACTATAATTGAGGGACAAAATTGTACGTTATCCCTAATTTTAATTGATTTGATTTCAGCCGAAAAGCCGGGATGTGCGTCGGAGTGGGCGCAAATAATTCATCTTAATTTTTGGATGGGTTTGACGTGGGTTCAAGTCGGGTCCGAGAATCATTCAGAACATGGGTTGGTTGAGTCTAAAAGCCAAGTTAAACCAAATTGACTTAAGGAGGGGTATTAAAGTAATTTAACCTTTAAGTGGAAAAAAATATATATTTACCTAGGGGTGACCGTACAACTCCAACGAGGAGCCACACACCACCAAGAAAGGAGATAGAGTCGCACCTTGGAATAGTACTGGAATAATAAGCATCAGTAACGACTTAAACCGTTGCTGGAAACCATCAGCAACGACTTGCAACGGCACGATCCGTTGCAACACAACTGTGGCAGAAACACGCGTTGCTGATAACTCAGCAACGGATCAGCAACGGCGCGAGCGGCCGTTGCTAATAACATTATCAGCAATGGTTCGGCCACGGCTGCGGTGCCGTTCTAGATATGTACATCAACAACGGCCCTGCGGTCGTGGCAAGGCCGTTAGTGAAAGCCTGTAGCTAAGTTCTTATTATAGGTCATCAGCAATGGCTTTGAGGTTGCAGCCCAGAAAATACGATACACTTTCAGTAATGGCTTTCCCACAGACAACCGTGGGAAAGCCATTGCTGATGATGTTAGCCTGTAATTGGAAAATTTTAAAATTTTTAATTTTCATTAATACATTGATACATAACTCACACACCCATACACACATCCATTCACATGGTTTTACTAGATTAATTTGTTTCCCTTACAACGAGGACTTTTCCCCGGAAAGACTCCGCTCTCAAACCGAAGGCACTTCCACATCTGGAAGTATCTCGCCTTCCTACCGAGAGCTCTTTCCCACCTCAACCTAAGAGACAACTAAAACTAATCCTAGTAAGCGCTAAGTTGACACAAGTGGCTTTACTCCTTTTCACCAAGGATATCACTTCACCCAATTCAAGACCAAACACCTGGTCTTCTACAAACCCAAATTAAAACAGTTCAAACAACAATTAAAAGATACAACGAAAAGAGTTAAGGATAAATACAAGATTAACTACTCTTTTCAGGCCTTCAAAAACTCTAACTCGCCAAGTAGAATATCTTGAATTGAAGCCCGAGTTGAGGAGCAGAGTGCGCAGGAAGAAGAACTCGTGGAAGTAACAGAGCGCAAGCGTTTTGATCTTTGGAAGGCTTTGGATCTCTCTTGGATGACTCAATAAGATCTGTAGAAGAGTGTGAGAGAGATTAAATGAATCATATGAGGGTATATTTATACCTTGGTGAAGAAACGATTGTTCAACGGGTCGCCGGTCGAAGCGCCGGTAGAAGCATCGGTCGACCAGTCATTCGACCGCTCCATTTCTCCCTGTGGTCGGTCAACCGACTGGTTGACCGCCAAACGCAGATCGCGCGATCCGCGATCTTCGATCGACCCGTCGGTCGATCGAGCGGTATTGCGTCGTGGCTCATATGCAGGTCGGTCGACCGATTGGTCGACCGCCAGCCTCGGCAAGTTTCTTTCGCCATTCGGTCGACCCGTCGGTCGACCGACTCGATCTTGCGTTGCGGGTATCAGCAAGTCTGTCGACCGACAGGTCGACCGCCCGAGCTACTGCTCGTTTTGGGCTTCCATCGATCGACCGAAGCAGCTCTGCTACTTTTTTTTACCTTCGATCGGTCGATCGACCGATCGATCGAATCTAGGCTGATTGTTATTTCTTCAGCATATTTCTTCCACGCTTCGTTTTCGAGTTCCGGCTTTCAACGAGCATCATCTTGGAGAGCTTTTGACTTGATCTCTGGACTCGTCCAAACGACTTTGGTGCACTCGTCGATCTTCGAGAAGTCTCCGTGACGTACCCGAGCACGACGATCAATGTCCTTCCGATTTTTGATTTCTCCGATTTATTCGATTGAGGACATCGAACGCTTGTCGATATGGAACCTGAAAGATATTCTCAATGAAATCATTAGTTCCATGTTTGTTATCATCAAAACCATCAAAGCCGAGATTAAGGCTAATGTTGAAAACCTAAAGCCAACAATCTCCCCCTTTTTGACGATGACAAACATCCTTAAGAAAATATAAATCATTAAAGCACAAGGATATCAACTTAGGGATTTCTTCCCCTATCAACATGCATATCTATGTTATTAAACTCCCCCTATCTATATGCATGAATTTCCTATACTTTTTTTTCCCATTTTAACTATGCATTTCTCCCCCTTTGACATATATTTTCTCTATAGACTTTTCCTAATTTTCGTCCCCTTTTGACATCAATAAAAAATGGCAAGAAATATCTATCTATTTAAAGGGATGAAACACAAATAAGTTTTCATGAAGTTGAGACTCTAAGGATTTTTCATGAAACATGACAATCTCAACCTTAGGGATGGAAAATAAGTAATTAACATGATACCAACTTAAATCATACATGATATCAAGAAGTAATAGATTGAATTCAAGCCTAAATCATGTATGCACTCAAGTCTGATACCAATGTTGTAGTTTATCTTTTTCATCACATTTTTGATTTCATTCAAACTTTCAAAATATCAAGTTATGGTCATTCAAATCATGAATATCAAGTTTGAAGTGAAACTAATGTCATTTATCAAATTGTGAACTTAGCATGTTTTCATTTGACATAAGCATGAAAACTATGAAAATGTTAAGTCTCAAGTTTTGCTATCTACTCATGTTTTCTCATATTTAGGCATCTAGATATCAAACATGAGATAGTGTAAGTCTATGAATTAGGTTTGGGCTTAAGATGAATTTTTAACTTACTTTGTTGACTTAGGTCAACTTATACCTTAAGTTTTCAAAAATCAAATTTTTAAATCCATTCAAAATTAGATTCCTATTTTTTTAAAAATTATACCAATTGTTGGATGAAAATTTTGATACCTAATATAGAATGCTCATTTTGATACCAATTGTGGGATGAAAATTTTGATACCAATTATTGAATAGACATTTGAAATACATGTATCAAATTTGAACTCAAAATGAATTTAAAAATCAAAGTTCATTTTTCATCCTATATTGTTTTCAAATAAACAAATGGATCATAGCTATCACCCAAAATATCAAAATCATTCATAGAAATAATTTTACTCATGAAAATGTGTGAATGATATTAGAATTAGAATCCAAATGGTGTACATGAGTTTTTATTGAAGTTTTTGAAGAAAAATCAAAGTATAGAAGAAGATTGATATTTCAATTAAGGACGATACTTTGAGTTTTGAAATCCAACTTCAAAATTGTATTATAAATTAGATTCTTGATGAAATATTTTGAAATTTTTACTTAATAAACTAGATTTTTTAATGAATGTGTAGTTTCAAGAATCACCTAAAAAAGATTTTTCTATATTTTTTTTAAAATAACTAAAATTTATACTAAATGTGGGTTGAAATGATATTTTAGTAAGTTTCAATTTTTCTTAAAAATTTTTCAATTTTCATTCAAACATTCATGACACCACATGATGGTCATGTCAAGAGTATATGTCAAGTTTGAAATGAAAATTTTGTCATTAAGTCAAGATATCAACCTAGTATGGTTTCATTCAAAACTAAACTAGTTTTCATAAAATTTGTCAAGTTTCAATCTTAACATTTACTCATGATTTTTCAAGTTTAAACCTATGAATACCTAACATGAGTAAATCTAAACATGTTTCTCAAATATGGATCATAAATGGGACCTTTAAGTCAACTTGTTGACTTGGGTCAACAAGGTTCAAAAGAGGTTTCATGAATTAACCTCAATTGTTATTTTATCCATATCCATAAGAATTTTCATTCTAAGTGCATTGAAACATGTCATACCTATTCCTAAACATGTTTATAAAGATTTGGACTTAAAATGAAATGACCAAGTCAATCAATACCAATTGTGGTTTGTTGACTTGGACCGATCTTTTCAAGCTTAAGTTCCCAAAAGTGATATAGATATCACATTGCCTATCTAGACAAGAATTTTCAATTTTAACTTTCTAGACTTATGTGATATGTGTATCTAAACATATTCATCAAATTTTAACTTCAAATGAGGTCTCTAACAAGAATTTTAACCTAGAGTAAGTTTTATTTAATCAAGATTATCATGAAATTTGTTTAAGTTATCAAATTATTTTCTACTCATGAAAGATCAAATATTCATCATGCATAATCAATCATGAGCATAGAGACATCATCAAGCATAAAAATTTAATTGTTTTTAAAAGATTTTTGTAAAATAAAATCATATCTTATTTTTAAAAATTTGCCCAACTTTTTTTTTTTTTTTCAGTTACTTGTAGATAGCATAGCTTTCCAATTTTTAACTTGCAAATGGACATCATTAGTATCATAGTGAAATAATATGTCTACTAGCAAGCTAATTTACTAACTAGCAAAGGTTCAATGCAAAGTTTCATTTAAAACCTTAACATATGCTAGATAGTTAAGATTCATTTTTAAGAAAGTTTACCATAATATTAAAATGAATCTAAGGGATCAAGATGTGAACCATTTGAGAAATGTGGTCCCTAAACAAGTTTAACTAGTTTGGTCTTAAAGGAATGTCTTTTATAGTATGTGTCAACATAGAGCAAGTTTCATTTGATGAATTTTGCCTAAGTGCTAAGTTTTTACCTACTCATGAAAAATCAAGGATTTTACATGCAATTCTAGTCATGAGTATAGAGACATGATTTTAGTTTAAACAATGAGGTATAACATTAAGATTTTGAATTAATTGAAGTTATTTCTTTTTCATGATAATTTGTCAAACTAATCTATTCTATTTAGTCTTCCTAAATACTTATAACTTGCAAGCCAAAAAGCACTAGTAGCACAATGATACAATAACTAGCAAGTTAGCATACTAAATAGCAAATGTGAAATAGAAATTTTCATTTGAGAATTTCAACATAAGCTAGATAGCAATAAATTCGTTTCAAAAGAATTATCATGAAACCAAAATGAATTTTTAAAGATTACAAAAATAATGAAGGAAAAATATGATCTCCAACCCTTCCTATTGATTGAAAATTGAAAGGCCACAATGTGCCTACGATTTAGAATCGCAAAGTCGCTTAGGCCCATTACAGGCCACCGGGGTCTCCGAAGAGATTGGGAAATCAAAATAAAAAATATTTTCAAAGAATTCTTTTGTAAGAGCGGAGAAAACAACTCAATTTAAGCATATATCAACACTCCAACTTGAATAGAATAACTAAATAAGGAGATGATACAAAATATACCTAGATGTCAATTTCCATACTTTAGGCATCATAAATATTCGAAGTTGCAACCTCTTGGAGATTTCACATTTAGATCCAAGGTCAACTTCAATACACCATTTCTCATTCATTATTGTGTGGTAGCTCCCCCTACGAAAGAAGATGAAATTTTTGGTACCCAAATAGCTTTTGGGTCCTTGGGGGTGAGTTGGCTTAAGAATTCAAAGTGTCTTAACAACACTTGGGTTTTTTTTAAATGCACAATCATGAATTGCATGACCATAAATACCACAACAAAAGCAATGTTCATTAAATTTCTTCTATTCATTTTTATTATGGACATGAGATTTATTTCTAGAATGCTTGTCATGTGAAACACGATGAGTATGAGCATTCTTAAAAATCTCATTCATCTTCTCATAATTATGAGATCTAATGGTAGAATGCATGATATGAGAGACATGTTGAGCATGGATATTCTTAGGTAAATCATTTTTCTTTTGAGCATGAGGTTAAATGGTAAAATGCTTAGCATGGGAATGATGATGAACATTTGCATTCTCTTTTTGAGATTTTCTAAATGAGACATTTTGATGCTTAGAATTAAAGGAAGAAGCATTGACTTTTTTACTTAAAATCGATATCTTATTTTTCAACTCATTCATATATTTGTGTAATGCATGTAATTGAGATTTTAACATGCAATTCTCTTTTTCTAAATTGTTATTTTTGAGCTTCAAATCCTTAAGCTCAAGTTCTACATTATCATGGCATGAATCAAATGACTTAGATTTCAATTTCTCATTTTCTAGCTTTAATTCATGCACATGAGAATTAAGTATTACATTTTCTTCCTTTAGCATCTTATTTTCTTTATCCTTTTTAGTAAGCAAGGTGTATATTATCTTATATTCGCTTACTAACTTATCATATTGCATATCATGAGAATTAGAAGAGCTAGTACTAACATTTTCATTTTTATGACTAGAAGGGAGAGAGTATACCTCATCATTGGTACTCATGAGGCAAACTTTTGAGGTAGCTTCATAGTCATTGCTAGAGGGTGCTTTAAATGTGTGAGAGGTGGAGGTGGAAGCACTTGATCTCTTCCTTGCTTTATTCTTCAGGCTTGGGCAATTTTTCTTCACATGTCTCTTCTATTTGCAAGCATGACAGATTACTCTTCTTTTTCGGCTTTTAGTGCTACTTCTTTGACTAGAAGAGCTATGGGCATCAAAACCAAGATTAGTAGTAGGTGTGTGACCATTGTCATCACCATTTTCATTAAAAGTGTCAATCTCTTCGGTTTTGGTATGATCGTATAAAATATTTAAATTAGCCCATAAATTATGAGCCGAAGAACAATGCATGATTTTTTCTAGTGTGTCATTTGGTAATGTGCAAAGTATGTAATTCATGACATCTCCATTATACTTAAATATTTTTTTGTCCATTTCACTCCATGCATGCATGTCAACCTTAGGTTCAATAAATTCCTAATGTAACATGTTAAATACACCAAAACCTTTGGTCTTCAGAAATATGAACATCCTAGATTTCCATAGACCAAAGTTTGATTCGTCGAACCTAGGGGGTGAAGACACTACACTCTCTAGAGCCATTTCTAGATCGAGACTAGGTGTAGATGAGATGGTAAAATCTCAAGCTACGAACCCGCTCTGATACCAAATGTTGGAGAAATGACGACACTAGAGGGGTGAATAGTGTGTTTACTAAATTGATTCGCCTAAATTCCAATTTAATCGATTCTTGATTAGCTTAGGCGATATGTGATTCAATAAATGTATGCGGAAGTGAAATAAACAATTTATCGCAAGCAACAATAAATTAGTGGTTCGGCCCCAATGCCTACTCCACTGCCTAAGCACCCCGCTTAGGATTTCCAAACTAAGTTTTACTAGATTAATTAGTTTCCCTTACAACAAGGACTTTTCACAGGAAAGACTCGCTCTCCAACCGAAGGCACTTCCACACCCGGAAGTATCCCGTCTTTCTACCGAGAGCTCTTTCCCACCTTAACCTAAGGGACAACTAGAATTAATCCTAGTAACAACTAAGTTTACACAAGTGGCTTTACTCTTATACCAAGATCCACTTCACAAACAGCAAGACCTAACACCCCAGGTCTTCACACAAACAAATCAAACAATTAAAATAATAGTAAAATTACAATTGAAAAGAGCTAAAGGATAAACCAAGCATTAGTGCTCTTCTCAAGCCTTCAATGCCTCCAACTCGTCAAGACGAATTGCTCGATTTAATTCTCGAGTTGAGGAAGAACTTGCGCTTGAAGTGGAACTCGCTGGAGAAGCAGAGCGCGCGCGATTACTCCTTGGAAGGCTTTAAATCTCCCTTAGAATGCTCAATGATCACTGTAAGATTGGGAGAAGAAGATTAAATGAAGTATCAAAGGGTGTATTTATACCCTCGTGAAGCAACAACTGTTCAACGGATAGAAAACTATCTATTATATACCGTCGCTCGAAGCGTCGGTCGAAGCATCGGTCGATCGGTCATTCGACCAATCCATTTCTCGCTGTGGTCGGTCGATCGACTGGTCGACCACCATACGCGGATCACACGATCCACGATCTTCGGTCGACCCGTCGATCGACCGACGCGGTATTGCATCGTGGCTCATATGCAGGTCGATCAATCGATTGGTCGACCACCAGCCTCGTCTAGTTTCTTTCACCATTCGGTCGACCCGTCAATCGACCGATGCGATCTTGCGTCGCGGGTATCAGTAGGTCGGTCGATCGACGGGTCGATCGCCCGAGCTTCTGCCCGTTTTGGGCTTCCATCGGTCGACCGCTCGGTCGACCGAAGTAGCTATGCTACTTTTTTTTACCTTCGGTCGATCGAACCTAGGTTGAATGTTATTTCTTCAGCCTATTTCACTACTAGAAAAATGGGCATCAGCAACGGCTGATGCCGTTGCTGAAACTCATCAGCAACGGCTGGAGCCGTTGCAATGGAGCCGTGGCAGAAAATCGCGTTGCTAATAACTTAGCAACGGATCAGCAACGGTCGCTCGGGTCGTTGCTAAAAATATTATCAGCAACGGTTTTGCCACGGACGCGGAGCCATTGCTGATAACATTAATAGCAACGGCCGGTGATCCCGTAGCAACGCCGTTAGTAAAAGCCCGTCGCTAAGCCGTTGCTGTAGGTCATCAGCAATGGCTTTCGATAAACTTTTAGCAACGGCTTTCCCACGGATGGCCGTGGGAAAGCCGTTGCTGATGATGTGAACCTGGTAACGAAAAAATTTCAAATTTCAAATTTTCATTAATACATTGATACATTATCTGATACATAACTCACACACCCATACACTCATACACACATTCATTCACACATCACAAATACACCAAGATATACATCAAAACAATTATATTTATATTGATAATTATCCACAATAGTATAAAAACTATTCAAATGAAAAATTGAAGTATCAATATCCAAACAAAATAAATTAAACAAGTCCAATATCTCAGTAACAAAGTCAATATAAAAAAAATCTCACGATGACGATGGAGGATGGTCTGGATCATATGGCGGGGTCTGGAGTGCTTGAGTGTACACCGGCGTGGACTGACTCGAGGACGATGGATGAGATGATGCCGAAGAGATGCCTGCTTCGGGATGACCTGACATGTTGCGTAGCATAGCATGCATCTCCGCCATCATCTGACTCTAGCGCTCCATCATCTCAGTTTGACGCGCGACCGTGTCCTCTAGAGTCATTATTCTGCTACTATGATCATAATTGGATCTAGAGGTGGACGGCCGCTCACCAGCGACCGGAGGGGTCGGTGCCCCAAGTGGCCCTAGTACGGCTCGCGCATGACCACTATCTGCAAAGCCATATACGCGGCCTTGGTCCCAGCCACCTGTGGCCTCGACCCATGTTGCTGCGTCAAAGTCCTCGGGGGTGCCCCCGCGCTGCACCACCGTCTGGCAGTAGGTCTCCTACTCGAGTTTGATTTTTTGTTTAATATTTATCATAAAACTTAAATTATAAATATATAATGAATAATTTAAACAAATATATAGTTACCATAATGTATGTAGCACGGTTGTCGATGTACTCCCCCGTCCCATGTGTTCGACGGTGACTCCGCTCAAACACCGCCATCGGGGAGGGTCGCTGGACAGTCCCGTCATCCGACACTGTCATCTACATTTACAAAACAAATACATTAATTAGTACACATAGTAACAAATAAAATATATAATTAAAAGGTATACTTACCATACGGTTCGCGTGCACTGCAAATGCAACAGAGCCGCTGGTATGACGCGCTGCTCCCCCCGACATGCGATTTCTAGCCGCATTCCGAGAAACCTCCTGCCATCGATCCATCGACCATATTCCCATGAGCTGGTCCCATATATCCGGAGTAATCCAATCGGGGCCGTATCCCCGAGTCTCCGCGATGTTAGTGGTCCCAGCTCGGGCCATCGCCTGAGACCGAGCCTGCTCCAGCTGCCCGTTGTACCTCGCACAGGAAATAGCCTCCCAGGCAGCATAAATGAATGGCCTTTGGTCCTCGGCCCATGTATAGCGAGCCTGCAAAATAATAATATCAGTACCAATATTAATCATCATGCATGTAAAAATAATAATAATACGTGCCTCAAACTCGCGCCATAACATGTCGACGTGCTCGCTAGGCACGTGAGACCACGTAGGCCATGCCCCGTGCATGTATCGTTGAATAGTAGAAGAAATGCTCCTCGGGACTTCTTCTTGCTCGAACCGGCACAACAAAAATAAATTTTAATATTATATTATGATATAATGAACTTGTAATGATTCATAATTCATGATATATTACCGCTCCCCAATCACGCTAATAAATCTACGAGACTCTGTGGCTGGTGGAGGCTGCCACCTATTCGGCCCGCGTGGCCGCCTGCGTCTGGATGTACTAGCCTCGGCAGTATCATCGGCATGAGGATCAACAACAGGAGGATCAGCAGCATGAGTAAGTGTAGGAGTCTCACCGATCGGAGACTCCGAAGCTCTCCTGCAACGATAACCACGACCAGACATATCTGTCGAATAGACATATAATCAGATTATTGTATAAATAGTAGAGATATATTTAATAAAATATATACTTTACAATTATTCCTCATCATCTGAATAATAGTCTTCGAATTCTTCCTCTTCTTCATCTTCTTCATCTCCAGCTTCCTCAATTTCATGATCGTCATCATCAGCATATTCAACTTCTAATTGAATTGACGTTGTGTCTGCATCCTCGAGTATTGGAATAATACGATCTACAGCAGGAGGATCATCTTCTTGATAGAAACCATGTGTCATATCAGGTATCAGCTCATTTTCTCCTACTATCGGATCAATTTTTCCTCTACCTTTTGTCTTACAGACTACACGCCAATATGCTCTATCTTTATTTCGAGCCGGATACTTCGCGTAATATACTTGTTCGGCTTGTGATGCCAATATAAAAGGCTCATTTGTTGCCAATTAAGATTTGTAATTAACCTCAACAAGTTTGTATTTTGGATGAACTTTCATACCTCTTTCTGTTGTATCGAACCAATGATATCTAAATAGAATAACTGATTTCAAGACGAAGTAGTGCAACTCTATCACTTCTTCCACCAGTCCATAAAAATCCTTATCACATTCAACATAGGTTGTCCCTTTCACACAGACCCCAGCATTCATCGTCTTCTTTGTAAATGCATATTCAACCGTGTGAAATTTATACCCATTAACAAAATATCCGCTATAGCACGACACAAGTCGCGACGGTCCACTAACAAACTCAAATATTCTTTCATCTATTTCAGCTCTGTGATCTTTGCTGTAAGTCTGAATCCAAGTAGGGAAATCACGATTCCGTAATCTCTCCAATTCTTCATCGTTGTGAATAGAGTATTTTTGCACCATCTCAATGTCAAATATTTCAATGAATTGTTCAATCTCTGGACAATTGAGTAATACATACAAGTGTGCCAAATGATACTCTTCCTCGCTTAAGTGTCGAGATGGACGAGAACCAAAAGCATGACTAGAGTGACAAAATATATTTAAACGTCCATCTGAACGTCGAACACCCCCGTCGTCGTTATGTGGAAGACGATCAAATCTTGTCTGTACTGTCGATTCAAAGTAAAATGAGCAGAATGTTGAAATTTCTTGGGTGATATACGATTCAGATATTGATCCTTCAACAACTGCGATGTTCTTTACTTTTTTCTTCAGACGATTCATGTATCTTTCAAATAAGTACATCCACCGATATTGAACGGGGCCACCAACTCGTGCCTCGTATGCCAAGTGTATCAGTAGATGCTCCATCGAGTCAAAAAATGCAGGAGGGAAAAACTGCTCCAGTTTGCATATGATTTCAACAATATTATTTTCAAGTGTTGACATATCTTCGACTCGAAGGACATTTGCACAAATGTTTCTAAAAAACATACTTAATTCAGTCAACAGACCCCAAATATTATCAGATAGAAGATCTCGAAATGCGATCGGAAGTAATCTCTGCATGAATACATGACAATCATGGCTCTTCATCCATGATATTTTGCAATCATCGACATTCACACATCGAGATAAGTTTGAAGCATATCCATTGGGTAATCTGAGTTCTTTTACCCATTGACAAACATCTTTGATCTGTTGTTTATTTAACACATATAGGGCCTTCGGTTTCAGATACCGTCCGTTGACCTCTTGTAACTCCAACTCTGGTCTTTTACAAAGTATTTTCATATCATGTCGGGCTTTGACATTATCTTTAGTTTTTTCGGAAATATCCATCAAAGTGTTGAAAATATTATCAAACACATTTTTTTCAATGTGCATGACATCTAAATTATGTCGAATCAATAATGAACTCCAATAGGGCAATTCCCAAAAGATACTTTTTTTCACCCAGTTATGTGTTTGGCCAAAACCTGACACTCTTTCATTGCGACCAAATACTATATCTGGAAGTGCTGAAACACGTGCTAACATTTGTTCACCAGACAACATCGGTGGTGGCCCATCTCTTTCGACTCTGCCCTTAGTAAATTTATTATGATTCCTTCGATACTGATGATTAATCGGTAGGAATCGACGATGACAATCAAAGAATGAGATTTTTCGTCCGTTCTGAAGACTGATTGATTTAGAGTGTTCCATACAATACGGACAAGAGAGTCGGCCGTGAGTGCTCCAACCAGACAACATGCCGTACGTCGGGAAATCATTTATTGTCCACAAGACCGCGGCCTTTAAATTGAAGTTATGCTTCCGATGACAATCATAAGTGATAGCTCCCTCAGTCCACAATGTCTGAGAAATATGTCAATTTCTTTTCGCGGACCCTTAGGACCCGGAATAATCATTGAAAGATAAATAAAATCATCTTTCATACACATTGACGGTGGCAAATTATAAACTGTCAGCAGCACTGGCCAAATTGAATAAGGAGTTGCAGAATGTCCAAACGGATTAAAACCATTTGTGCACAATCCCAATCTGATATTTCTAGTATCCCTAGCAAATGAAGGATAACATGTATCCAAATGTTTCCATGCTTCACTATCAGATGGATGAGTCATTACTGTATCATCACGACTTCTTGCATGCCAACTCATGTAGGGGGCTGTTTTTTCCGACATGAATAATCTTTGAAGCCTCGGTGTTAGTGGAAAATACCGAAGCACCTTAAACGGGATATTTTTCTGTCGGACCGATTTCTTCTCCTTGTAACGAGGATGTTGGCATACAGGGCATTTATCCAACTGCACATTTTCTTTATAGTATAAAATGCAGTTATTTTGGCACGCGTGTATTTTTTCGTACCCAAGCCCCAATTTTCTCATTAGCTTTTTAGTCTTATAAAAAGTTGGCTCAAACTTGTTATCAGTAGGCAGCATTCCATTAATCAATCCAGCAATTCAATCATACGCAACTCCGCTGATATTACAATCGGCCTTGATGTTTAAGAGCTGTGGGCATTGCTGAAAACCTAGTGTATTTAGGACAATTCTCATACAAAGGTTCATCGACAGCTTTCAACATCTCGTAAAATTCTGCAGCTTCTTTATTCGGTAATTCAATCTCTACCGCAGTTTGTACTTCTGTGATATCAACCGCTGTAGTATCTGGTGGGACTGATGTCTGAAGAATTGGCCGATCAACATTATCATTCAAGTGGAATTGATCCCCAAGACTATCAAGTATCATAGTTCTATAGGGATTAGATTGACTGGATGAAGAAGCACCAGCAGAGGAAGATTCACCATATGTCTGAACGACAGGATTGCTCGACATCCCGACTTCGCGTGACTCCCCGTGACAAGTCCATAGAAAATATCTTGGTGCAAATCCTTTGCTATATAGATGCAGAGTGACAGTCTCCCGATCCAAAAATCGTCCATTCAAACAAATGCGGCACAGACATCGGATTTGATCACCGATGCTAACGAAATTCCGATTCGAATAGACGAAATTTAGGAAGTACGTTACGCCTAATCGAAACTCATTCGTTAAAGCTCCACGATCAAGACGTCAGTACATCCAACTTCGATCAGCCGACATGATTATGTCAATCAATGACAATTTCTTTGGTTAATGTCTTTAGGTGAGATTGTCTTATTCCATTCGGGATTTATGTTATTTATATTGCACTAAGTACTTATTTTAACCGCTAACTTCATTCTAAATTTCGGCAGCATCTTCCTACAGTTCTCCGAATACGCATATCATCTGGGCGCGTATTGGAGAACAAGAGAGATGTTGCCAAAATTTAGAATAATTAGTTAACAGTTAAAATAAAAACGTAAGTGCAGTACAAATAACTATATTCCCAAATTGTCCAATCAGGGATAATTCAAGAATTGTACGTCGTATAAAAGATCATCTACTTCTTTTACACGAACATACAATCCCCGAACGGATCTAAGGTTTTGCTAAATCATATCCGACTTGTCGATGCGTACGTGAAACATATCAACTCGTCGGATGGATGATTATTTTCTAAATATTTTGAGACAGTTCGAGTCCATATTGGACAATTCCGACACGAGTCCAAATAAGACGATTTCGGCAAGAGTCCGAAGTGGACGATTCCGGCACAATGCCGAAGTGGACAATTCCAAAATTAATCTAAACCCTAATAATTAATCTAACAAATTAAACAATTAATCTCAATAATTAATTAACATATAAATAAAAAAATAAAAAATCATAAATCTACTCTTTCCGGCGCCGGAGTCCGGTGGACTCCCCCTATCTATATGCATGAATTTCCTATACTTTTCTTTTCATTTTAACTATGCATTTCTCCCTCTTTTGACATATATTTTCTCTATAGACTTTTCCTAATTTTCTCCCCCTTTTAGGTAGTGGAGTAGGCATTGGGGCTGAACCACTATAAATTGTGTGTTAGCATTGTATCACATTGTTCATCTAGATAAGAATTTTCAATTTTAACTTTCTAGACTTATGTGATATGTGTATCTAAACATATTCATCAAATTTTAACTTAAAATGAGGTCTCTAACAAGAATTTTAACCTAGAGTAAGTTTCATTTAATCAAGATTATCATGAAATTTGCCTAAGTTATCAAATTATTTTCTACTCAAGAAAGATCAAATATTCATCATGCATAATCAATTATGAGCATAGAGACATCATCAAGCATGAAAATTCAATTATTTTTTAAAGATTGTTGCAAAATAAATCATACCTTATTTTTAGAAATTTGTCCAATTTTTTTATATCCTTTTTCATTTACTTCTAGATAGCATAGTTTTTCAATTTTTAACTTGCAAATGGACATCATTAGTATGATAGTGAAATAATATGTCTACTAGAAAGCTAATTTACTAACTAGCAAAGGTTCAATGCAAAGTTTCATTTAAAACCTTAACCTATGCTAGATAGTTAAGATTCATTTTTAAGAAAGTTTACCATGATATTAAAATGAATCTAAGAGATCAAGATGTGAACCATTTGAGAAATGTGGTCCCTAAACAAGTATAACTAGTTTGGTCTTAAAGGAATGTCTCTTATAGTAAGTGTCAACCTAGAGCAAGTTTCATTTGATAAATTTTGCCTAAGTGCTAAGTTTTTAGCTACTCATGAAAAATCAATGATTTTACATGCAATTCTAGTCATGAGTATAGAGATATGATTTTAGCTTAAACAATGAGGTATAACACTAAGATTTTGAATTAATTGAAGTTATACATTTTTCATGATAATTTGTCAAACTAATCTATTCTATTTAACCTTCCTAAATACTTATAACTTGCAAGCCAAAAAGCATTAGTAGCACAACGATACAATAACTAACAAGTTAGCATACTAAATAGCAAATGTGAAATAGAAAATTTCATTTGAGAATTTCAACCTAAGCTAGATAGCAATAAATTCGTTTCAAAAGAATTATCATGAAACCAAAATGAATTTTTAGAGATCACAAAAATAATGAATGAAAAATATGATCTCCAATCCTTCCTATTGGTTAAAAATCGAAATGCCACAATGTGCCTACGATTTAGAACCGCAAGGTCGCTTAGGCCCATTACATGCCACCGGGGTCTCCGAAGAGATCAGGAAATCAAAAATCAAAAATATTTTTGAAATATGTTAAGAGCGGAGAAAATCAATCAATTTTAAGCATATATCATAACTCCAACTTAGATAAAGCAAAGGGATATAGGAGATGATACCGGAACAGATTTGATGCCAACTTTACCTAAGACATCAATGTAGCTTAAAGTTGCAACCAAGGGAGTATTCATCATTCAAGTCCATGGTCAACTCCAATACACCACTTCTCATCCATCCTTGTGTGGTAGCTCCCCCTACAAATGGAGATGAAAGTTTTGGTACCCAAATGGCTTTAAGTCCTTGGGGGTGAGTTGGTCTAGGATTCCGAAGTGTCTTAACTATACTTGGATTTTTGTTGAATGAATAATCATAGATGACATGGCCAAAGATACCACAACAAAAATAATGTCCATTAAATTTCTTCTTTTCATTTTTATTATAGGCATGAGATTTATTTTTAGAGTGCTTGTTATGTGAAACATGATGAGTGTGAGCATTCTTAGATAAATCATTTTTCTTTTGAGGTTTCCTAAATGGGACATTTTGATTTTTAGGACTCTTAAAAGATGAAGCATTTGATAAGTTACTAGTTTTCTTACTCAAGAAAATAACCTCATTTTTTAAGTCATTGATGGATTTGTGTAAAGCTTGAATTTGATATTTCAACAAGCAATTTTTATTTTTCAAAATGTCATGCTCAAATTTGTAAACACTTATACAATCCTTACTTTTGAGATTCACATTATTTTTTGTGTTTACATTCTCATTTCTAATTTTTGTAATCTTAGTTAACTCATCATTCTCAATTTCTAATTCTTCATTTCTATGTTTCAAATCCTTAATCTCAAGTTTCATATCATCATGGCAAGAATTAGAAGAACTAGATTTCATTTTTCTCATTTTCTAATTTGCATTCATGCAATTGAGAACTAAGATTTAAGTTTTCTTTCTTCAATTTTTTATTTTCCTTGTTCTTTTTTAGTATGATGGCATACATTTTCTTGCTTTCTTTTAGTAGTTCTTCATAAGACATGTCAAGAGATTTAGAGCTACTAGAATCACTATTATGACAAGAAGCGAAAGACTTTACCTCATCGTCAAGACCCATGAGGCACAATTTTGAGGTGGCTTCATTGTCATTGCATGAGGAGGCTCCACTTGATTTCGAAGTGAAATTTGTGACCTTCTTCTCCTTCTTGGATTTCTTTTTCATCAATGGACAATTTTTCTTAATATGTCTCTTCTCTTGGCAAATGAAGCACTTGACTTTTCTTTTCCTACTTTTAAGCATGCTTCTTTCACCGGAGATACTATGGGCACCACAAGAGACATTAGTAGTAGGTGGATGACCATTGTCATCACCACCTTCAACATAAGTAGTAATCTCTTCGGTTTTTGCAAAATCATATAGCATGTTTAACGTTGCCCAAATATCAAATGCAGATGTACAATGCATGGCTTTATCAAGGATGCAATTAGGTAAGGTACAATATATAGAATACATAGCATCTCCATTATATTGAAATATTTTCTTATCATGTTCACTCCAATCTTGCATGTCAACCTTAGGTTCAATGTATTCTAATTTGATCATGTTATAAACATCAAAATTTCTAGTCTTTAAGTAAGTATACATTCTAGACTTCCAAAGACCAAAGTTCGATTCATCGAACCTAGGGGGTGAAGACGCTACACTCTCTAAAGCCATTTCTAGATCAAGACGAATTGTGGATGGGATGGTTAAATCACAATCTACGACCCGCTCTCATACCAATTGAAAGCGAAATTGTGACACTAGAGGGGGGGTGAATAGTGTGTTTCCTAAATAATTAGCCTAAATTCACTTTTAATTGATTTCTTAAATCGGTTTAGGCAAGATGTAATTATGCGATTGTATGCGGAAGCTATAAATGATGGAGCAATAAAAACAAACAATCAAACCAATGCAAACACGCAATTTATAGTGGTTCGGCCCCAATGCCTACTCCACTACCTAAGCACCCCACTTAGGATTTCCAAACTAGATTTTAAAAGATTAATTTGTTTCCCTTACAACGAGGACTTTTCCCCGGAAAGACTCCGCTCTCCAACCGAAGGCACTTCCACACCCGGAAGTATCCCGCCTTCCTACCGAGAGCTCTTTCCCACCTCAACCTAAGGGACAACTAAAACTAATCCTAGTAAGCGCTAAGTTTACACAAGTAACTTTACTCCTTTTCACCAAGGATACCACTTCACCCAATTCAAGACCAAACACTTGGTCTTCTACAAACCTAAATTAAAACAATTCAAACAACAATTAAAAGATACAACGAAAAGAGCTAAGGATAAATACAAGATTAACTACTCTTTTCAGGCCTTCAAAAACTCCAACTCGCCAAGTAGAATATCTTGAATTGAAGCCCGAGTTAAGGAGCAGAGTGCGCAGGAAGAAGAACTCGTGGAAGTAGTAGAGCGCAAGCATTTTGATCTTTGGAAGGCTTTGGATCTCTCTTGGATGACTCAATAAGATCTGTAGAAGAGTGTGAGAGAGATTAAATAAATCATATGATGGTATATTTATACCCTGGTGAAGAAACGACTATTCAACAGATAGAAAACTATCTGTTACAGGCCGTCGGTCGAAGCGCCAATCGAAGCATCGGTCGACCTATCATTCGATCGCTCCATTTCTCCCTGTGGTCGGTCGATCGACCGGTCGACCGCCAGACGTAGATCACGCGATTCGCGATCTTCGGTCGACCCGTCGATCGACCGACGCGGTATTGCGTCGCGGCTCATATGCAGGTCGGTCGACCGCCAGCCTCGGCAAGTTTCTTTCGCCATTCGGTCGACCCATCGATCGATCGACTCGATCTTGTGTCGCGGGTATCAGCAGGTCGGTCGACCGCCCGAGCTACTGCCCATTTTGGGCTTCCATCGGTCGATCGCTCGGTTGACCGAAGTAGCTCTGTTACTTTTTTTTACCTTCGGTCGGTCGACCGACCGATCGACCAAACCTAGGCTGAATATTATTTCTTCAGTCTATTTCTTCCGCGCTTCGTTTTCGGATTCCGACTTTCAACAAGCATCATCTTGGAGAGCTTTTGACTTGATCTCTGGACTCATCCAAGCGACTTTGGTGCACTCGTCGATCTTCGAGAAGTCTCCGTGACGAACCCGAGCGTGACGATCAATGTCCTTCTGATTTTTTATTTCTCCGATTTATTCGATCGAGGACATCGAACGCTAGTCGATATGGAACCTGAAAGATATTCTCAATGAAATCATTAGTTCCATATTTGTTATAATCAAAACCATCAAAGCGAGATTAAGGCTAAGATTGATAACCTAAAGCCAACAAAGTCAACAAGAATCAACCACCTTTAAAACCATACCCAACTGTACCGTCATAATAAAATACTTAAATTATTATTTAAGGCTCGGTGGACAAATCGAGGCAATCCACCAAATACTATTTTTAAAATCTGATCATCTTTTGGAGAAACAAACATTGATACCCTCTAATATAAATAATACTCCAACATAACTCCATCAACACCGCTACAAAGCTAGTAACGCTGTCACAAATTAATACCACTAAATAATAATATAACATTGCCACAAGAATATAACATAAGAATATAACACTGTTATATTCACAACACTTCATCTTCCACCACCCACCTCAAACTTGGGTTTCTAACTCCAACTCCCAACCAGCCGTCGTCGCCACCAACTTCGGCCGACACGAGGGTCTCGTCGTGGCCCTCTTCGGCCGTCGGAGACAAGCCGCCGCCACCCTCCGCCGCTCGCTGCACAGCGAGCGGCACCTAATGGCAAAGGCGTGGCTACCCCTACATGTAGCCGCGTCCTTTACGCGAGGCGGCGGCGCCTCGCTGGGCGCCGCCCACCACCGCCCAAATAGGGCCAATTGTGGCCTGGCGAGGCTGCGACAAGGCTTGTTCGGGCTGTACCTGGCAACAACGACCCACCGCTGCTGTGCAAGCAACACAACCCCAAATGGTGCTGCCATGTGGCACATCCCTGTCCAGGTGCTACCGCACCAGCAGCAGCAAACAGCCTCACCGGTCGCCTGCTTGCCGGCGACCAAGGTCACTGTTGACGAGCAGCACAATCCAGATCATAAATTCCAAGAAAATCCAACGAAAAATTCCAAGAAACATAGAAAATCTCATGAGAAATCGCAGCACAAACCCGATTCAAAAATCTTGAGAAGAATACTTGATCGCGATCTCATCCCAACATATACAACTACCCTAGATGAAGAACAAGGGACTGGGAAAAGAATCCTACCTCGAATCGCTCCGATCACTGGTTGATCATTCCTCTAATAGTTCGACCTCTTCCCACGACGGCTGCCATCTCCCTTTCTCACGACGGTTGCCACCTCCCCAATCAAAGACCTAATCAATCTAGGTTTTTATTTTGATTTGGGCATTTTACATAAAAACCCTTCAATTACATAAATTTACCAAAATACCCCTCAATCATAATAAAATCCCAAAAATTACCAAAATAATTATTCAAATTTTCGGGGTGTAACAAAAAATAAAACCGATCATCTACCCAATCGGATCCATGCAACTCCATTAAATTGATACAAGATTCAAGATTATACCTTCGAAGAGCGAACTCCGTATTATGCTCCGCAAGTCCAAGATCACGATCTTGCTTTGGATTCATTATGCTGCCAAGCGACGAACACCCTCTACGGTTAGCACACGAACGAACACAACAGACTAGGTGGCTTCTGAGTACTAGCTCGGCTATCTCAGAACTCCTTCCGATCTGGTCGTGCGCGGAACTCATTCCGCACTCTCCTCTCTATCTCTTTGTTTGGTGGAGGTCGATTGACACAAAGGGAGCTCGACTTCCCTCAAAAGGAGGTTGGCTTCTTTTCACGAAGAGGTCAGCAGCCACCAGGATATTATCACTACTCCCATCTGAACCATCGGTGGGTATTTATAGACGTGTCAATCATATTGATCGAGTCTTCTCATCCATGATTAATTTAAAGTCATATCCGAAATCTTAAAACGATTTTAATGCCTGAATAAAATATATCCTTGATAACAATTACCAATGATGAATTTCCTAAATTCGTGATGCCTATATAATGTATCATTTAATAACGATTATTAAACATACATTACCTAAATTGTAATCAACATAATTCTAATTTTAAATCGCCTTTAAAATTCAGAATAATTAATTCCGATTTGAAAATTTCTTTTCAAATTTGAAATTAATCTCCAAAATTATCTAGAGAGAATTAGTGAGTTAATGGTGATGTGATCCAATCGGATGAGTCATAACTCTAAGCCTAATTTAGTTCGCCATATGTGTGCGATCCTATGGGTTCACTTAACGTTGTCAGTGGGTCCAAAACTCATTTGCAATCCACAAGTCATAAGCGGCCTCTAGCATGATATTATGATTATCCAAGTCAAGTGAGGTTGGTGATCCGAGCAACCTAACTATGAATCGAGCATAAGGCATGGATTACATCATATTTATATTACTTAATCTTGTTTCTTGATTCCAGAGTAGACTGACTAAACAAATGACATTGATACTCCTATCAATTCATTTGAGCACGACCATGCATTTTCTCAGTCACACTCATCAAGAGGCCCATACATATCTCTCTCATATACGAGAGGGACAAATTCCTTCACAACTACACATATTCCTCTATATAATTCATTTCATATCCAACTGTAGTCCTTATTATACCATATGATTAAAGATGATGTTAGACTAGGTCAAAACACAGAATTTTTCATGTAGGAATCCTTGGTGACATCAAGTCGGATGATTGACGTATCACTATCGTTGGAGATATACTAATAATAAAATCCACATAGTATTCTCACAGTGCGTCTGTCCGACACCATGTTCTCCAACATGCGTCTATGATCTGACTTTGATATCATATTTTCATGACCAGTAAAACATGATCATCGTCAGTCAGACTGCATACTAGTTTTCATTCATTATCGTTCCAAGATAATGATCGACTAGGAACTGTTTAGAATAGAATTTTAATTAACTTAGGGTTTACTATCAAGTCTCGTACTTGATGGCCATTAGGCGGAATCAACCATTCAAGGAATCTCTATCAAGTTAAATATGCTCACAATAAATAACAAGATAAAATAATTGTTCCATTAATCCAAAAGGAAACTACAATGATAATATTATTCCATTGGCCTAGGGCACACTACTAACAAGGTACGCTCATACTTGGGTGGCGCGGTTGGGGGTGTAAGCTCATGAAGCGGTCTCCTGTCGTAGTCGTAGAGAGTTTTATTGTACTTGCATCTTGTCATGTTGTTGGAGTCAGATGTCCTTTTTTCTATATACATTTTGGTGTCATGACACGTTACTTTGACTTATGCATGGTTATATTCATTATGTTGCATTTTGTGGTATGCATTATTGGTAGGCTTCGGGGTACGAATCTGTACCCTGTCTGGTCACTTGACCCTATATATTGCGCGATCGCTGATACGGGAGGTCAATCCATCTTCTGTGACAATCCTACCAACGCAGATGTTAATTTTGGTTTTTTTATAATTTAAAAAATTAAAATTTCCTATTTAGAATAATATTTAAAACTATCCAACAAATACATGATATCAATAAACATACAAAAACACATATATGCATCAAATAAATGTTATATATACATTAATCACGATGTATTTACATCAAGTGTATCAAAATAAGTATGAATATCAACGTATAAAAACAAATGTATTTATCAAATAAATACAAAGTAAACATACAAAAATATTGTCATAACTCATGATCGGGCGGTGATTGCAGCGATGCGAGGGACTTTGTGGGGAGCGCATCACTTGGTGTCAACGATGATGTCGTCGTGCTGAATGAAGGGGGGAGCACTGAGCAAAATTGATGCGATCTGTCCTAGGTACTTGACCAACTACATCAACTAATGTCGAATTGCAATTACCCCACTTTCCAACTCTGCTCTGGTCGATCATCAGTCTTCAATATGTTCGGACGCTACTAATGTCGATGAGTCCACAGTGGAGGAGGTGAAGACAAAGGGTTCCGACCGTGCAGTTGTAACAATGCTCATGCATGGGTTGTTGTGCCAATATCGTAAACATGATCGTGCTCGATGCATGTCACTTGCATCCATGTGTCAACATCGAGGTGATGTTGCGTAGGATATCATCCATGCTGGGTCACCAACTCACTATAGGCAGCGTTTAAATTAAACTTAATTAAATTACGTAGTAAAACACAAAATAAATGTTGAAATAATAACTTAATTCTTATGAGTATCGTCTCTGGTCTCCCACTAATAAACTCCTCCCGACGAGGACCATGTTGATATCGATATATCGCCTCGAAGATCCTAAGAGGGTCAGCAGGTGTCAGCGTGCCCTCCTCGTCCCGCTTCCCCTTCCATTAAATAAATATTAGCTTTTATATAATAAATAATAAATAATAAAAGTAATTATCAAATTTCTTACCAGTCGATGCTCGTGACTTGTAAACGGAATAGACCTATTGGTATATATGTTGAGTGATGGATCCCTCCATCAGCGTCATTCAATTATGGTGTGTTGTCCAGTAGGCACTCTACCACTCTTCTGATCGGAACTAAGTTATTGTAAATATATTTATGATTCAACGACCGATAAATTCGTGACACTTATCAACTCGTGATTAATCATAATATATATTTTTTCAATTTTAAACCTAAAGTTATATCAACTCATGAATCATAATTATGAAATTATTCCTTATAGAATTAATTATTAAATTTAGTTTTATAGAAAATGTATTTTTTAATTAATATGATTAAATTAGTAAAGATAGCTAGAACATGAATCATCAAAATTATTAACATAATATAAAACACGAATTGATATAGAACATGAATCATCAAATTAAATATTGAACATGATATAGAACATGATATCAAACATGAATATAATTGTGAAAAATTAAATATTAAGCATGATTTCATGAAAACTTAACATGAACATGTTCGAAAACTTACCTTGATTGACAATATGGTGATTTGGTCGATTTCTTATAAATTTAAACACCTGAAATAAATTAAATAAAATAAAAGTTTATATATAATATATAATTATATAATTATATATAATTATAATTATATATAAAAGTCTATATATAACTATACATATAATATATAATATATAATAATAAAAAAATCTATATATATATTAAAACTTTTATATAAAAATAAATAAATAAATAAAGAGGGGGGCGCGATCGCAACCCCCTCAGATCGATTGGAGCGGCGGTGCCCCCCTGATCGAGGCGGCCTGATCGGTGAGGTCGGGATATTTTCAGGCCTTAGTCGTTACCAAAAGGGAGGCCGACTCAGTCCTCCCTCCCACCTACGGCGAAAGGGATCCATATCACCAAATCATGGTTTCTGCATGGGGTTAAATATTGGTTTTGTGACGATGAGCAAAATCGCTAAATCTGATCGCCACACTATCGTTGTGACATCATGAGTCATTTATTTCTACAATGACTAAAGTATTCGTCGCATTGTCGTCGCAAATATGGATACGGTGCGACACCCATTCATAGTGGTCGCAGAGCCGTCGCATCTGCGGTCGTTGCTTAGCCATCGCAGATTAGCCATCTCTATATATGATATTTTATTAATTATAATTTTGCTGATCATATATCATATAAGTATTGTCGATGCTTCCCAATTTGCATAATTATCTACGATAAATGTGCTTATCAAGGACATCTATTGATATTAACCGTATCAGATCTGAGAGGGAAAAGAGAGAGAAGTAGAGAAGAGAGATTTAAAGAAGAGGTAGGAGAATAATGAGATTAAGAGAAACTAGATTGATGTTAAGCATTTCATAATCCCCATCTTACAGCTACATCTCTTATTTATAGTCTTCTGCCGAACATACACAGTCGACTAGTTAATGCATAACGTAATCGTCTAAATGACGTGGCAATCTTCTCACTCGCACCCGGGTTCCATTGGTTGGCTCAGCTGCCTCCGTGGTGACAAGACTGGTGTATACGTCCCTTTCGTGCTCTTGAGATGCTCCGCGTGCAACGCTTGTGACAATACCCCCATCTGCCAGGCAAACCTTGTCCTCAAGGTTATATGGAAAATCGCTAACTTTTGGGTCTTCATTCCCTTACGACAGCTCTTCTGCCTCTTCATCTGATGCCCCCAATCCTTTTGTGAATGGAGCTAATAGAGGAATGAGAGTGACCTGAATCTCCGACTGACCTCTGCAAGGCTTGAGTTTGGAGACATGGAACACTGGGTGCAAAATTGTCGACACTGGTAAGTCGACTTTGTGAGCAACAGCTCCGACCTTCTTCACGATCCGAAAAGGGCCGAAGAATCTCGGGCTCAGCTTATGTTGTTTCTGAAGTCGCACTGATAGCTGATGATATGGTTGAAGTTTGATGTATAGCGAATCGCTGACTTGGTAGTTGACCTCTCTCCGATGTTGATCTGCCTGAGCTTTCATGCGTTGTTGTGCCTGAAGCAAGTTCGCTTTAAGCTGCCTCGGTATTTCATCTCGCTTTTCCATTTCCTTCTCTACTACCTTGTTAGTAGTCAAACCTGTCAAATACCGCAATAAGGTCGGAGGTTCTCGACCATATACTGCCTTGAAGGGAGTCATCCCTGCAGTCGACTGGTAGGCGGTATTGTACCAATACTCAGCCCACGGCAGATACTTCTTCCATGTCTTGGGCTCGTCGAAGGCAAAACTACGAACGTACATCTCCAAGCACCGGTTTAACACCTCGGTCTGACCATCCATTTAGAGATGATAGGCTGAACTGAACTTGAGTTTTGTTCCCTGTAAGCGCGCTAGTTCCTTCCATACTTCTCCGACGAAGTGGCAATCTCGGTCACTGACTATGGAACGAGGGACACCGTGGAGTTTGATAACCCCATCCACCAAAGTCTCGGCTACTTTCTCACTTGTATAGTTTCTCGGCAAAGCCAAGAAATGACCATATTTTGTTAGTCTGTCGACGACCACCAGTATGTCAGTTTTCCCTCCCGAGGGCGGCAGATTGGTGATAAAGTCCATTGCGATGTCCTCAAAGACCTCTTCGGGAATAGGCAGTGGTTGCAGTAGGCCGGCCGGGGATAATTGCTCTGCCTTCATCCTCTGGCAGACTTGACATTCTTTAACAAAAACTTCCACGTCTCGGCGCATTCCTTTCCAATGGAAGCTGGTGGCTATTCTCCGAAATGTTCTATCAATTTCGGAATGACCCCCAACCACTGAATCATGGTATTCCTTCAAGATGGTCGTCTGAATGCCATTTTGTAAAGTATAATGTCCATTAACCTCTCATCCACTTACAATATCAACTTGCAACTTCTGTAACTGAGGATTCGTTTGATTTGCTTGTTTGATCTCCTCCAGTACTCTAGAGGCTGGTTGTAGTAGCACCATATATTGACTTGTGAACTATCGAGACAAAGCATCCGCGACGGTATTCAGCTTCCCGACTCTGTACTTCACCTCAAAGTCGTAGCCGAGCAACTTACTGAACCATCTTTGTTGCTCCGGAGTCTGAATGACTTGGGAAGTCATTTCCTCCAGAGCTTGCTGATCGATGACGATGGTGAATCTCCTGCCCAGCAGGTACTGTCGCCATTTGCCGATTGCCTGCGTGATCGCATACATCTCGCGATGGCATACGGAAGCTCCTTGAAGACGGGGGGATAACTTTTGACTGAAATATGCAATCGGTTTTCCGTCTTGAGTCAAGACTGCTCTGATCCCCACCCTTGACACATCCGTCTCCACTTCGAAGCCTTTGCTGAAGTCGGGCAGAGTCAAAATAGGAGCTTTACTTAGCAGCTCCTTAAGATGTTCAAAGGCTTGTTGTGCTCCTGTCATCCAACAGAAGTCTCACTTTCATAATAAATCAGAGAGTGGTGCCGCAAGACTTGTGAACCCCTTTATAAAACGGCGGTAATACCCCGCCAACCCGAGGAAGCCCCTCACTCCTCGTATGTGTACAGGAGGTGGCCTTGCCTGAATTGTCGCCACCTTACTCAGGTCAACCTGCAGTCCTTCGGATGACAAGAAATAGCCCAAGTATTCAATTCTAGTGCATCCAAACGAACACTTGCCTTCGCCACCAACTTATGCTGCTAAAGTATTTGCAACACTAGTTCCACATGCCTAAGGTGCTCCTTATAACTGCCACTGTAGACGAGGATATCGTCGAAGAAAACCAGCACGAACTTTCGGAGGTATGGCTGAAATATACGATTCATAGTGGCCTTAAAGGTTGAAGGAGCATTAGTTAGCCTGAAGGGCATCACTAAGAACTCATAGTGGCCTTCATGAGTTCCAAAAGCCATCTTTGACACATTTGAGGTCGCAACTCTGATTTGGTGGTATCTTGAGAGTAGATCAAGTTTGGAAAACACCGTCGACTTCCCCAATTCATTGAAGAGCTCATCGGCATTTGGAATGGGAAATATGTCCTTCACCGTCATTGCATTGAGAGCTCGGTAATCCACACAGAAGCGCCATGTGCCGTTTTTCTTTTTAACCAGTAACACCAATGAAGAAAATGGACTGCTATTGTGCTGTATTATCCCCTCCATCAGCATTTGTCGCACCTGCCGCTCAATCTCGGCCTTCTGATAGTGTGGAAACCGATAGGGGCGCACATTGATAGGAGCTTGTTGCAAAGGTAAATGGATTTGATGATCAGTAACTCTAGCCGGAGGAAGGCCTTGAGGTTTCATGAATACTCTTGGATATTGTTCTAGCAGCTTGCTCATTTCTACTTCTTCCTTGCCATCCACTGGCTGCTCAATTGGCCGCAGCTCCAGGTGGTACAACTCTGCTATCGATTGTGTTCCATACAGTCTCCGCAATGCTTGATATGGAATTTGTTCTGCTGAATTACCTTGCTCTCCTTTCCACACATGCTTCTGCTCATGCATGTGGAACTCAAATTGAAGCTGCGCATAATCCATCAACACGGGCCCAAGCGTGGCCATCCAAGCCACTCCCAACACTACTTCGGACCCTTTAATAGGCAAGATATAGAAATCAACTTCAATAGTAGTCTCTTGTATCACCAACTTCAATTGGCGGGTGATTCATTCACATTGCACACGAGCTCCATTACCCACTATAACCCCAAAGTTTGGCGTAGGTTCTATTTGTAATCCCAGATGTTTGGCCACTCGGGTTTGGATAAAATTATGGGTACTTTCCCCATCTAATAGGATTTCGACCTCCCTTCCTACAACCAAGCCTCGAAAATGCAATGTCATTGGCAGGAAGCATCCGGACAATGCATTGAATGATATCATTGGTTGCTCTGAAGAATCGGCTTCGCCAACTTCCTTGGTCTGCTCCAACTTCGTCGTTTCTTCCATGGGATCTGTGTTTAAGCCATCATCCAGCATGAACAACTGGGGAGACTGACATTTGTGCCCCCAAGTATACTTGTCATCACAATAAAAACACAGACCTTGTTCCTCTCTCTTTTGAGCCTCCACCGATGTGATTCGCCGCAAGTTAGGTCAGAGGTTCTTTGCTGAGCCACCGGGTGGAGGGAAGCCTTGGGTAGGTGTGGGCAGAATTTCTGCGGCCTTTGAACATGTATTCACCGCTTGAAATCATCGTGTGGCCAACACCTTTGCTTCGTGCCTTTTAGCAAGTGTCACCGCTTCATGCATGGAATCGGGTTGCTGAGTTAATTAATACCTCTGCCTTGATGTCAGCTCGTAAACCGAAAATGAAGCAGTTGATTAGGAACGATTCCGGCAGCTGTGTGGTTCGAAGGGCCATGTCCTCGAATCGGCCTTCATATTCCTCTACGATTGACACTTGGACGAGCTTAGTGAGTTGGCCTTCCGGCGGCTTCAAATCAGTGGGTTCGAATCGCCGACGGATCGCGTCCATCAGATGGCGCCAACCGGCGAGTTGCTTCTGGCGTTGCATCCAGTGGAACCATTTTTTTGTCGTTCCCTCCATGCGAAAAGAAGGCACCATCACCCGGTGTTGATCTTCAGTCGCATAAAATTCGAAAAAATCCTCGGCAGAGGCGATCCATACCTCTGCATCAGTCCCATTGAAGATCGAAAATTCGACTTGAGGTGGCTTCGGGGGAAATGGAAACTCGTCTTCGTCGCCGTCCCCTCGGGGTCCTTTTCCCCGATTCCCAAATCCATGCCTCCCGATCCCGACGCTTCATTCTTGGGCTTAGTTAGGTGAACTAATTGAGAATTTAGAAACGAGATCTGGGAGGTTACATTTTGAAGGAGTTTCTGCTGCGATTCCATGGACTAGCGTTGGAGTTCCAAAGTCTGCTATTGCACTTCAAGGTTGGCTTGCAGAATCCCCAAGATTTGATCATGCCTAGAACTTGTTTCATGAAGAACCTTCAATGATTCTGTCACCGCTTGTCCTCGGGTTTCCCCCTTTTTAGTAAAAAACACTCGCAAATTAGCTTTAAAGGGTCTTGTAATCCTTTCTTTAATCAATGTACCAGCTCTTGAAGATAATGAGAGTGCAAATGAAGTTGGCTGTTTTGTCCGGGAAATTCTACTTGAGCGCGACATTTTATTAAAAAACTGCCTCAAGTTGAAATTGGAATATTCCAACTATTAAAAGCATATAAGAAATCATATCATTAAAATTAAGCAATAGGCAGCAAAACCAGCCTGGCTAGAAACCCCATTAGATTTGGAGCAACTGTCTGTGGGGTCATCATTTCCTGGGCCTTCTTAATATCGCTTTTATCGTCCTTGTTTACAATTGTACATGTAATTTTTTCAAAGTCCTGATCTAATTTGAATTATGAAGATAAATACTCCAAGTTAAATTTCAATTTAGATATAATCAGTGAATTATGTCTGATCTGATGCCTCGATACAACACAGTTTTACTTTTCTTCTTTTCTTTTTTGCAAAAACGAGTACATGCAGGTTTAAGTTTATTTTCGTATTCTGTTTATTAGAGTGTATATATATAATGCAGGATAGCTGTTGTTTTGACTTTGCATATGGGTAGTTTGATGAGTAACCCACCTGTTTGTTATTCCTAAAAGCATGATTTACCCCAGTAATTTATTTGGTAAAAATATCGAGTAGATGCTAAAAGTCAATCAAAATTTAGCAAAATTCAAATAATTCGACCCAGTTTTTTTTTAAAAAAATAAAAATACAATTCAACCAAATACATATTGCCAAAATCCAGTCAGCTTTAAAAACAAATAGCCCCGTTTAGAGAAAAAAAAAGTTCATTCTCGCCATCCAGAGACAAATAGACATGATGTAAACTCTGTCGACATAAATATAATTTCATATCGTTGTATGTCCTTACATACATCTGTTTAAGGCGAGATCCATCTCAATATCTAATAAATCTAAATTCTTAGACACTATTTTTCTCCACGTAATATTAGGTCTACTCTATCATTCTTCTTATTTTCTATTACTAAACTATCACATTTTCGCATTGGAGCACCTGAGTCTTCCTAGCACATGTCTAAATCATCTTAAATGATTTTTTCTTAATTTGTCTCCAATAATGACAAAGCCAGTACCTCATAATTAGGGGTTGCAATATTTTAAGTATACTATAAATCAAATAAAATGGAAGCATTCACTTTCTAGTTAATTGGAAGCATTCACTTTATGATTATGTTCGTTTGTTTTTTAGCCAGATTTGCTTAATTTCCAGTTAGATTTTTTCTCACTTCTTAATAAAACTCATTCATTTGAGGAAATTGATTTGAGAGGCAAATAAATAAGGAATTTTAAGATTCCAGATTTGCTATTTGGCAAACAATCTGAGTTGCACTGATTTTGAATGCATCAAGGCTTTTATTTTTTTCCTATTAATAATATATATGAAGAGAGTGATTTAAATAAAAAAATTTATCAAATAAGTTTAAATACACATGGAAGTTTTACTAATTCAAAACAAAATATTTTATAATAAATAAAATTTATAAAATAACTATTAACTCATTTATATTGACCTACGTAATGTAATTTATTTAAAAGGAATGCAAGTGATTTAATAATAATTAAAACATTAACATAAGTAATTTAATTAAAGTTAACCTAAGAAATTTAATTAAAACAAACTAATGTGTGCAATTTAATTTAAATAATCTAGAAATTTTAACATAACTAAAATTATCATAAATTTTGTTATATGTATTATCATTTATTTTACAACATAATTCAATTAAAATTAATTGATTTAATTTAATTTAATTTAATTTAATTTACTTTAAATTAACTAATTAAATTAAATTTAATTAAAACTAACTTTACTAATTTAGTTAAACTTAATTAAGTTATTTAGTCTAGTTAAAAATAAAAATAAATAACTATGTATTTTAACAAATAGGGGTGTCAATAGTAGGTTTCTATTAATAAATAGACATATACTAATTATAACACATATTTTACATATATGTACAACTTAATTATCTTCATATTTAGGGGTGTCATTGAACACTCCTAATTTAAATGTGACTTTGCTACTGTCTCCAATATGTGTTACATATATCTTCTACTAAATATATTCATTTATAATCTTTTGCAATCATGTATGGTCACTCATCCACCCTAACATCCGCATTTCTGTCACATTCAATCTCTATATATGTTGAACTTTAGTTGTCCAACACTCACTCCCGTATAGCATGATTGGTCTAACTATTCTTTTATAAAAAATTTTCTTCACTTTGTTAGGTATCTCCTTGTCACATAGTATGCTTATGACAATTCTACAGTTAAACAATCATGCTTTGATTCTATGGATTACATCTTCATCTATTATCCCATCATTTTGAAAAATAAAATCTAGATATTTAAAATGACTACAATTAGTCACTATTACACCACCTAAACTCACATCTCATCCATCCCTCTTATTTAGACTAAAATTATAATGCATATATTCCGTCTTGCTTCTACTTAACCTAAAACTTTTGCTTTCAATGATGTTTCTCCACACCTCTACCTCATGTTTAACACACACACACTCTCTCTCTCATCAACTAATATAGTGTCATATGCAAACAACATAGACCATAGGATATCATCTTGTATATATACTACTAGTCAACTCATCCATTACCAGAGTAAACAATCATAGGCTCAAGGTCGAACCCTGGTGTAAACCCATTATTATACGAAACTCCTCTGTGACTCATCTCCTTGCTCTCACACTTGTAACTGCTCCTTCGTACGTATCCTTAATAATATTTATATATTTAACATGGATACCATTCTTCTCCAATATCCACCAAATCATTTTTCTCGACACTCTATCATATGTTTTCTCTAAATCGATGAAAATCGTATTATAGGTGGCAATGTGTCGTGCCTGGGACGGCCTAGGCTCGGCCACCTCAGGGTCGTGCCTGGCACGGCCCGACTGCTCAAAGAGGCGGTCTAGCCCAGGCTTGAGCCCACCCCTTCGGGCTCGAATAGCCGACCTTCTATATAATATTATATGTTTCTATATTATTTTATTAAGTATAGTATATATTGCCCAAGCCTAGCACAAAAAACTAGGCTAGGCCTAGGTGCAGACCAAGCTACGCTTGGGTGTAGACCAGGCTAGGCCTGGGTGGCACCTGGCCTAGCCTGCGAGTGCAGGGCCAGGCACGGCCCACGTGCCCAAGGGGGTGAGCCCAGCCTGCCCCTTGTGCACAAACGGGCCGGGCCCGGCACATTACCACCTCTACCACCTCTAATGGAGATCCTTCCTATTCTCTCTATAGATCTTCATCAAGCGCCTCAATAGAAATATAGCTTCTATTGTAGATCTACCAGGCATAAAACTGAATTGGTTCTCCAACACTTTCGTAATTTTCCTGAGTCGATGTTCTATCACTCTCTCCCAAAGTTTTATCGTATAACTCATTAGTTTAATTCCATTATAGTTAGTACAATTTTAAATATCCCCTTTATTATTATATGTAGGAACCAAAATGCTCCTTCTCCAACCATTTGGCATCTTTCCCCCTCTTAAGATAGAGTTAAATAGATTGGTTAACCATGCTACCCCGACTTCTCCAAGGCACTTCCAAACCTCAATTGGGATACCATCTGGGCCGCTTGCTTTACTAGCCTTCATCTTTTTCAAGGCCTCCTTGAACTCATTAGGTATGATTCTACGTGTGTAGTTATGATTCCTATCTATTGTAGGTGTATCAAGATATGTGAAGTCATTTTTCATGTCCTCCATTGAATAGGTGATCAAAATATCTTTCTCATATCTCTTTAATCTAAATATCTCATGTCAATACTTGTTCGGGATCATTTTTAATGCACTTAACTTCATTCATGTCATTCCTCTTTTTCTCTCTTAGTCGTGCAAGCTTGTACATTTCCTTCTCCCCTTATTATGTCCCTAACGTTTGGTACAAATCCTCTAGGAATTTACCTCGGGCCTCACTAACCGTTTTATTGGCCTCTTTCTTTTCTCTCTTATATATAGTTCTGAAAGGCTTCCCCATCTTCAACTTTAGGTAGCCTTCTATACCAATATTTTTTCTCTTGTATAGCCTTTTGTACATTCTCATTCCACCACCATGATTATTGTGGTAGCGGTCATAGTCCCTTAGACACCCCTAGGACCTCCCTTGCTACCTTCTTTATGAGATTTGTCACCCCTTTCCATAAGGAGTCTGCATCAGCTTTCATCTCACAAACTCCCTCTTCCCAAAGCTTCTTCTTAAAAGCTATTTGACTAGTGCCCTTTAATGTCCACCATCTAATCCTAGGCTCCCTAACACTGATCGCTTTGTTCGCTTTACTCATTTTCTTCACATCTAAAAGCACTAACCTATGTTAGGTAGTTAGGGCTTCCCCATATATAACATTGTAGTCTTTACATATAAACTTGTCCCTTCTTCTAATGAGAAGGAAGTCTATTTGACTATGGTTACCCCCACTCTTAAAGGTAATTAAGTGTGATTCCCTTTACTTAAAGCAAGTATACTTGGCCAACTACCAGGTCATGAGCCAAAGAAAAATGTTACATCCCGCCTAAGTTTATCCCTAGAGAATGGACCTTACCTAGGAGAAGCGCAACCTACAACTAAACCACAAGATACACCAGAAAATCTGAACAAGAACAACTGAAATCTTCTTTTCAACAAGGAGTTCTCTAAACAAATATTCAACATCAATCTAAGGATAATTAAGAAAACAACTAAGAAGCGGATGATGTCTCCTCCTCCAAGTCTCTAGCTACCTAACTTCAACTACTAACATATCTGCAAAACTAAGGCAACAACAAACAACGACAGCGGAAATGCTGAGTAGGAGTATCAATATGTCAACAATAAGGACAAACAATCATGATGCAATGGTATGATGGAGTGATGGAGTATGCTAACGAGTTTGATGCACTCGTGAGGTTCGTCCCAGGTCTGGTTTCCACTGATAGCAAACGGGCAGAGTTCTTCTTCAGCGGACTGAACAACTCTATTAAGGGGTTGATGGCTAGCGAAGAGTTGGGAAAGTATGACAGAGTTCTGAAGCGGGCACTGCGAGCAGAGGCAACTTATGTTGAGATGTTTTCGGACCGTTGGCAGGTGGAAGCCAGCCGACTAGCTCAGGCACGGGATCAGAGTGGCTGGGGGTATGCGCTGCAACCCTAGAGGGCCAAGACGGCACCAACACAGTCTCAAGGGTCTTCATAACCCTTCTATCAGCCGGGAGGTCAGGCGCATAACACACCTACTGTTCAGGGATGTCAGATGGGCAGAGCATAGTTTCGTTATTTCAAGTGTGGAGATGCTTCCCATGGAGCTAGGGATTGCCCACTGCCTCAGCGTATTTGCTTTAGATGCAGGCAGCCAGATCATATCAGCAAAGAGTGTTCGATCATACAGCAAGCAAGAGGTCAGAGCTCTCAGTAGCAGCAGAGGGGCCCGCAACAGAGTACCCAACAGTCTGCCAGAGCGTTTGCACTAACCCAGGAGCAGGCCCAAGGTGATGTTCGTGTTGACCAGCACGTTCTTCCTGAGACATGTACTCGAATTTGGGGCACCAAATTCCTTTAGGTGGGGAGAATGCTACAACCTATAAAAAAAAAAAGAGGAACTAAGTTGTAAATATATTTCTTGCAGGGGTCTTCTTGCAAAATGCCTAATCTTATTCAATAAGCAACATGACAACTAGATCTCACCATATGACAAATCACAACTGATCTACAATGCTAACAACAATAAATGCTACAACAAACTATCAAATATAGATGCAGCCAAAATAATTTATGCTATCAAATACAACTCATGATGACGCTAATACTATAATGTACACCATGTCTAGCATAATATCATGCTCAAATAACCATCAATAAATAACAACTAAATTAAACTCATGCAATTATCAACATGGCATGTCCAATAAAATAATGCAACAGGATATCAACGGATTTCGGAAGCAAATAGAGATAAGGGGTAAAATCATCATCTCACCCATTCAACATTCACTGGCTACAACAGGAGTCAACTCATACCCAACACAACTATCTATACTATAAATCACCACCTAACATAAAATATAACTATTCTACATTATTTAATTATTTATCAAACTAAATAATGACTCTTGACTACCAAATAACACTGAAATATAGAAAAGACCTACCAGACGACCTCCGATCAGAAATCCGACACCACCATCGCGTTCATAACGTGAAAATCTATAACTTTCGTATTCACATCAACTCGATCCGACAATCCTACGACCAACTCCAAAATACTCCAATAATCTACAAATCAATCCTATTTCATGCGATGCAGCTTTCTTTCTAATTAACCTATTTATTAAATCAAATAAATCCGCCCTCCCTCACTCGTCTCCTGCCCCTGATGCCGCCCTCCCCTGCTCCGCTCGGATCCACACCGGGCGGCCCTCCCGGCCGTCGGCGACCACCGCCGACCCTCCTCCGACCTCCCCCGCGGAGTCCGGCACCGGTGAGACATTGTCCCTTCGCCGGAAAAGGGCCAAACAGCAAGCGCAGCTGCTACCCCACTGCTGGCAGCAGCGTGCCACTGCGGCCTGGCCATCGCACCGGGACCGCACGGTCCGGCGCCATAAGCAGCGGCACGACCGCCGCCACCTTCCGATCGGCTCCGACTATTCTATCTCCTCCAACTACTCCGCTACCGCCGATGAACGCTGAATCGGAAAACGATGGAAAACAATGACGACGGAAAACAAGAAAGAAGAGAAAAGACTCCTACCTAAACAGTCCTCCACACTAGCTTTGGTCTTCACTGGAGTCTTCTCACCACCACCGTCGCACGTCTGCACTACTCGGCTCCTCAGCCACCGCCGCTACAGTGATCCAAAGAGAGAGAGAGAGAGGTTAGAGAATATATTATGGCTAATTAAATAAGATTAGGCATTTTGCAAGAAGGCCCCTCCAAGAAATATATTTACAACTTAGTCTCTCTCTTTTTTTTTTTACAGGTCGTAACACAAAATTTAAAATAGTATTTCCTTCCTCATTCCTGCAACCATATCCATATCCTCCATGCACTTGCTCATAGTCATCGTTGAGTCTACCCACATGTCCATTAAGATCTCCCCCGATATAAAGCTCTTGCTCATTACGGATCTCTTGAACTACTGCATCCATATCTTTCCAGAACTTATCCTTAATATCATCACTTAAGCCTACTTGAGGGGCATATGCACTAACTATGTTGATCGTCTCTTTTTCTAGCATTATTTTAAAATGAATAATCCTATATCCTACTCTCTTTACTTCAACTACTTTGTTCTTAAGACATGGTTCTATAATTATTCCCACACCATTCCTGTTTTTATCCTTTCTGCAATACCGCAAATTATAACCTACATTGTTAATCAATCTCTCTAGCTTAGTCTCTTGTAAGCACACTATATCAATCCTTCTTCTTTTAAAGGTATTTACTAACTTCATTGACTTTCTTGTCAAACACCCTATGTTCCAACTACCTATCATAATCCTGCTCCGATGGACTAGCTTCTTTACCTGCACCCGTCCATTTAGATGCGATGACCCTTTCCTATCTAGCACCGCATTCGGGCGCCGATGTGGTGGGCTTCTTTACTCACCCTCGTCCAAAATATGGGAACCCTTGCCTATACTCTCTCACACCCTGGTGGCAATGTGATGGAACCCCTTGCTCATTTAACACTACACTCGGGTGTCAATGTAGCGCGTGCCTAGATAGGCACATCCCAACGTCATATAACAAAGAATCCATATTATAAAGTTTGACTAGTTTTTATGCTGGTTATCGACCTAACGCAACCCTCCTCCTTTATCAATGCTTGGGACGAGCTATTCTCGCATAAGCTCACACAGGCGGAGTTTATGTTCTTACAAAATGAAACATGTTATTTAATAAATGAGAAACATTGATGAGATTCATTCGACAATATTAATTTTCACCTCTTATGGAAAATTACAGATTTCACTTCACATTGAGAATGAAAAACAATGTCAAAAGTCAAAACAAGTAAAAAAGAAACACACTTAGACATGGAATATATGCGGCAACAGCTTATATCTAAAGAGAAAAAAAATCTAATTTTCTCATTAGTAAATATCTCATTTTCTTGTAAAGATAACCAGGAAGCTGTTCCATATGGTAGTTTGAAATCACATTGCTCTTTTTGGAAATTCACAATGTAGACCCTTTCTTATTCTCTATCTACTGGCTCTGAACATGAGAGTGATATTGATGTAGGTGAATTCCCCAACTAAACATCAATTTTGTTACAAAAGAATGATACATGAAAGAATGAAACATCCAACGTTCTGCAAGTGGAACTTATCTACATCTCCAAAGAGAAGAAGTATTACTTGTATCTCTCCACAAGGGAATGATATGATTGTGGGAAAGGCATGTCTCGTTGCCTTTGATGTTATGTGATTCCACAATGATAGTATATACTGGTAAAACATTGTTTAACCTACCCTCAATCAATCTGTTCGCCGATCAGATCCAGACCCACCAGTAGAAATGACATCCCCTGGAAAAGGAGAAAGTAGAAATGTATACCCTGGGCCGATAGCAAGCTCCGAGCAGCTGCAGTTAAGAGCAGGAGTGCAAGTGCCAGCTCCTTCCGGTATATCCTGTTGTACTTTTTCTTTGACTCCTTTTTCGGCCGAGGTTCCTCCTTCGCAATGGTTTCAAGGTTGGGTGCAGAGGAACCCCGCTGCGGCTTGGGATCCTTCTTCACAAGAGAAATAAGATCACCCTCAGACGAACGGCCAGACTTCTTCGTGACCACCCACTCGTAGGCACTCCCAAGCTGGAAGAGGCCTGAGATCATTGCGTTGAACTTGGTCACAGACATGGTGTTCTCAAAGAGAAGGTATGGGACAATAAAGGGAAAGGATTTTGGGGCTGGGAGGATGCTGAGTAAGGACATGGTTGCAGGAATATAGCAGACAACCCACGCAGGGAGCTCAGCTTCTGGGACAAACATGGTTAGTGGGAGGATTACACAGAAGAGGGTAAAGGAATAGAAGGGTAATATGAGTTTACGAAGGAGGAAGAAGAGAAATATCAAGTTGGACTTCTTCCAGAATCCAATCTGAAACAGGAAAAACATGCATCAGTGTAATGAATTTGATTAAACTAGATTTCAGCAAGAAACATTCAGTAATATGATAATCAAGACATTTTTGTTTTTGAAAAGAGAAACAAAAAGCATAGTCAAGACTTAAGCTAATTGCTAAAAGACCAGTACGTCTAGGTTTTCTAAGAATCAGCACAACATAGTGGTGTATTTTCCACTTAATACATGGAAATAACATAATGGCATATCAACATTCATTTGCATTCTAGTCATATTGGTTTCAATTTCACAGAATTGCAGCAATTAGATATTGAAATATGCTTATGTGCTATAATACCTTCTAGAGATATTGATATGTTATAGGTATATCATATAAATCTTCTTCCATCTATTGTAAAGAAAAAAAAACTCCCCCCTCTCTTATGGGCAAGCTGACTTGAATTAGCCCAAATCCAACATATGGACTAACTTAGATTACATATTAAATATCAACACTAGCAGAATCTTGTGCTTTCGTGCTCTCTTATATCATATTACATTTGACTGGATGTCTATCTTTCCAAAAGCTTAAGCTATTAGAAAGGACTCAATTCCTTTCATCAATTATTCACCTAGTTTATGCACTGACACTAATGAATGATATAGAAGAAAACTAAATTTATCTAATTTCAATTAACACATGATTAAGATAGTTATTTGCTCATTCTTAAAACTAACTCAGCTGTTTATTAATAACCACATAATTTACAGTTTTCAGAGATAAACAAGTAATAATGCATTATGGTGATCAGATTCTGGTTCATGAATTGTCTATACCTTAGATTTGATGATGGCAGGCAAGCAGAGCCTAAATAGCTGCATAGGACCAGAGTGCCATCGGTGCTGCTGCTTCCTGTAAGCCTCGTAAGACTCGGGCAACTCGCATTGGCACTGAACAAATAATTTAAACATGCAAAAGAAAAATTTTAATATACTTATGTACTACTTCGGGTTTATGGAATGTTGGGTATTCCAAATCATTTTTATACCTCGACATCATTAAGGTAAATAAACTTCCATCCTTTAAGATGAGCTCGCACAGCAATATCCATGTCCTCAACCGTAGTCCTCTCCAACCACCCTCCTGCATTCTCCAGTGCCTTAATCCTCCAAACTCCTGCTGTGCCATTGAATCCGAAGAAATTGATGAACAACCCATTCACCTGCTGCTCCACCTCAAAGTGGAAGCACAAGTTAATGTTCTGAAGCCGAGTGAGCAAATTCTCATCTTTGTTCACAAAAGACCACCGTGCTTGCACTAATCCTATCTCTTCATTGTCCTGTATGCCAAATTGCCATCAATTAGTTTCAATCTTTATTAATGACTAAAGTTAAGAAGTGGAAAACTCACACAAAGTGCGCACCTTGAAATGAGGCACAGTGCGCTTCAAGAAGTCTGGCATAGGCTGGAAGTCAGCATCAAAGATGGTGACAAATTCGTAGTCCTTGACATAGCTACAATTCATGGCTGACTTGAGGTTTCCGGCCTTGTAACCATCTCGAATCACGCGGTGCCGATACAGAATATTGGCACCATTCTGTTGCCACTTCTCTACCTCCTCCTTGATGAGAGTTTGCGTCGAGGGGTCATCAGAGTCATCCAGCACCTGAACCAGGATCTTGGACCGTGGCCAATCCAAATCACATACTGCAGCAATTGATTGCTGGTACACCTACAAATCGCCAGCAGAATTTATAGAGATTGTCATTTAGCTCAAAACACTGGAATACAACTGGCAAAGATCCAAGCTTGGTTTCTATTAAGTTTACCTCTTTCTCATTGCACATGGGTATCTGGACCAGAACCATGGGATAGTAATCCTCGCTTCCGGACTCGAGATCCTTGGACTCGCTAATGGCGCTCTTCGGAATGGGTTTAATGCCTTTGAGACGGATCCAGAAGCAGCCCAGGCAGAGAATTAGGCGATCCGCGCTTTGGATGAGGAAGAGAATGACGCAGGCGTTGGCGAGGAATTGGAGAGGCGGCGCGAGGTATTCTACTCGGAAGTGCACCCATTCGCTGTAGAGTGACTCCAAGAGCCCCCGGACGCCGAACGACGAAGGAAGGACTAAGCGCTGCATCTCCGCGGCGTTCAAATGCCAGCCTTTGAGGTAGGCAGCGACCTCGAAACCGAGCATAAAGACGGAGAGCCAGAGGAAGGCCTTGATGCAGGAGTAGAACCGCGACCGCAGCACGGGGCTCTCCTCCTGGGGGGACGAGGCGGCGTCGGAGTCCGTCCGCCGGGACACGACGCGCCGGCGCACGGCGGATGCGAGACCGAAGACGGCGGAGGCGAGGTAGGTGAGGCATCCGGCGGCGCGGTGGGCCTTGAGGAGGAGCACCCAAGTGATCTGCTTCGCGTTCCTCCCCCGGGCGCCCTTCTTCCGTGCCCCTCCCCCGGTAGAGGTGAACTCGTCGGCGGCGCCGACGCCGTACTCATCGTCGTCGTCGAGGGACGATATATCGGCAATGGACCAGTTGGGGTTCTCCATCTTGACGATCACCGGCGTTCCCCGATGATCTTCCTTGTCCCACCACGCAAACGGCGGTGCCATTACCCTCACTACCTCCCGAACACTATCAAGATCTCACCTTTTCTAAAAATCCGGCTGCGGGGATCAATTACCGCCACGGATCCGAGCCCTTGGCGGCCTGGGGCGAGGACTACGACGGCAATGCGACGTATTCCGGTAGGAGAGAGCAAAAGGGTGAAATTTTTAGCTCAGGAGTCCAAAGGGAAGCACCTTGTTATAAAAGGCGCGATCTCGCGGTTTGCGGGCAAATATTACAGCTTGGAGGCGGGCGAGTTGCCGCTTTCCTTCCCCGCAATAAAAAGGGCACGACAAAGAGGACCAGAAGATGCGAATAAAAGAACAGCTCAACACGTCGACCGCCGATCTCAACAGCAGAAACAAAAATAATATAAAATAAAATAAACGAGAGAGAGAGAGACAGAGAGAGAGAGAGAGAGTAAACAAGCTGTTGTTATTTTCCTTTAATTGAGTAGAAGAACATAAGAGGGAAATATGCAGTCAAACTTAATATTTCGTTTCTTTTAAGACACATAATTGACTGCCTCAATTTCTTTCATATAAAAGTTAAGATTATAACAACACATATCAAAAAGAAAAAAAGAAAAAGGCATCATCCAGTATTATTTACTTTAAAAGGTGTGCAACTACAAGGCATAAAATACCAGATAACGAACAAGATAAAAAAAAGAGCAATTAACTATTTAAAAACTTCCCACTTTTTTATTTTATATTTGCAGATAGCCTTTGTTTACAGGTATTTAGAAATTAGTTCTTAATTACAATTTGAATTTTTTGTATTAATTATTGTATCATCTATTGTTTCAACAAAATCTGCTTTAGATTGTTTAAATATTTTAAAAAATTGTATTGTTTTAAGAGAAAAATACACAATCAGTACCTAAAATTATTCTACTAAAATATATTTTCTATCAACTAAACTTTTTAATTTCATTAATCCCAAACCTACTTTTGTTGGGAGGTGAGTTAGTTTTAATAGGGGTTAATTTCAATTGGCACCTAAATTTATTGTTTTAATTATTTTGGTTCCTAAATTTGACTAGGGGTGATAATTTGAATCGATTAATTGCGGCTAGCCTACCAACCAAATCATAAATTTTAATTATAAATAGTATTTATACGATTTATTGTAGTTTCTGGACTAGACTGGCTCTCTAAGCCTGATCGGATTGGTCCCGTGAGTGACCCAACCCATGCACCAGACCTAGATCGAACTAGCTACAACACAGCTTGGGGGCTTCACCGGGCCAAACAATGATATTAATATCTTGCATTTATCACCAAGAATTCGACAGTAATAAATTCACAATCTAGTGGATAGAAATCAACCTATTCAGTACATGTTCCCGCATAATTCCAAGAGATATCATTGTCGAGTACCCTATACATGCCTCATAAAATAAACACGACGCATAACAATGTATACTCTATGTTCTAATTCAATACACTCTATTTGGAATTCCCTCTCATTTGAGTGTTCGTGTTAAACTAGGACTGGGAGCCTGTAACATCCTCGACTTCAAGCGAGAACATTTGGCGCCCACCATGGGGTCGAGTAAATCTTACTTGCCCCACCATGGTAGACACTCAAAGTCAGGCGAACACTGCCAGCAACAGGCAGCAACCAAACAGTAGTGTTCCCCCGCTATATAAAGATGCTAACACAGTAAGGAGTCATGCTCCTGTGACCACCAACTCAACTCTAGAGGAGCTACGAAGCACGGTCTTTGATCTTTAGGCGCAAAATCAAAGGTTGAAAGCCCATGTCGACGCGTTAACACAATTCAAAGAGTAGCATTCAACTAAGTGCGAGCTTTTCGATTAGACTTGAGGTTATGACTCATCGAATTGGATCCGCATTACCATTAACCGACTAAATGTCTCTTGGTAATTTTAGAAACTAATTTTGAATTTGAAAATGAGTTTTCAAATCAGAATTAATTATTCTGAATTTTAAATGTGATTTAAAATTAGAATTACGTTGATTACAATTTAGATAATGTATCTTTAGTAATTGTTATTAAGGATACATTATAATCGATATCTTGAATTTAGGAAATTCATCCTTAGTAATTGTTATTAAGGATACATTTTATTCGGGCATTAAAATCATTTTAAGATTTCATATATGGCTTTGAATTGATCAACGATTGAGATGACTCGATCAATATAATTGATGCGTCTATAGATACCCGTCTATGGTTTAGATAGGTGGAAGAACTACTCTTGGAGGTTGTCGACCTCATTGTGAAAGGAAGTCGGCCTCTTTTTGAAGGAAGTCGAGCTCCTTTTATGGCAGCCGACCTCCACCCAACGAGAGAGAAAGAGAGAGAGAGAGAGAGAGAGAGAGAGAGAGAGGAGAGCTCCGTAGGAGTTCTGTGCTCATCCAAATCGGAAGGAGTTCTGATAGATTGCCGAGCTAGCACTCAGAAGCTGCCCAGTTCGTCGCATTCGCTCGTGTGCTAACCGTAGAGGGTGTTCGTTGCAGGCAACACCTTGGATCCAAAGCAAGATCATATTCTTGGACTTATGGAGAAGAAGACAGAACATTATTGATTTAACCGAGATGCATGGATCCGCTTGGGTTGAGGATCGGTTTTATATTTTTGCTACGCAAAATTTTTAATTTCTCGTCCTATCCTCGTCGAACCGAATAGAATGAACCACTGAGGGAATACCTAAAGAGATTCAACGTTGTAGCCATGGAGATCCTCAACCTCAACCCTCACGTCGAGTCGTACTCCGTCAAATACGACTTGAAGCCTGGGTAGTTTGCGGATCAGATAGTTTTGTATAAGCCTAGAACTATGGCCGAGTTCCGGGAATGAGCAGTATGCCATATAAAGATGGAGGAGCTCAGGGAAGCCAGAAAAGCAGACAAACAAACAAACAAAGATAGCACCGAAGACAAGAAAGAAAAAATCCCGATAAGGGAGAGGGGCGAAATCGTCGAGGACAGGACGAAGGCAAAAGAAAGAGATCGCCGCCCCCCGACCTAGCTCTAGATATGGAAAATACACCCCACTGAACACCTAAAGGGAGACCATTCTCCGAGAAATCTACAACATGCAGCTTCTCAAATATCCCAACAACGTCGGGAAGTAGAAGGTCTCGCCTAACGCCAACAGAAGTAAGAAGTGTGAATTTCATCGCACCTATGGGCACACCAACAAGGAATGTGTAGTGCTTAAAGACTGGATTGAGCACTTGATATGGAAAGGCCCGCTCGACCGCTACATTAGTCGCAGGAGAAGCCATATTCGAGATCGAAACAATCAAAATTATCGACGCCGAAGTTGGAGTAGAATGACCACGGAGGACACCAGGGGCAATCGAGACAACGACGGAGCATATGAGCCGAACAATGAAACCCGTGCAAAGGTCTCACGTTAGAACCCCGACAATATCGTTCTACAAATCTAACTTTGAGGAAATTGATAAAAACCTGCATGACTCCGTCGTTATTTCTGTAATCACCGACAACTTTATTATCAAGAATGTCTTGGTAGACCAGGGGAACCCAATTGATATCATGTTCTACTCAATGCTCAAGAAGATGCACTTGATTGGAGCCTCGCTCCACCCCTACAATGGATACCTTGTCGGGTTCTCGGGAGAATGAGTTAATGTCCGGGGCATGTGTGGCTAAGGACGACGTTTGACTCCAAGCCGAGGGGCGAATGTTAAAAGCCCTAAAGGGCAGCAATCCAAAAGCCAAATAACACAACAGTATAATGCAAGGGCTGAATGATTTGAAGTTATAAACTTACTAAAGCGAGGTGGGAGAACGTCGGCGTCTGCAGGAGAAGTACCACCTCCAAAGACATAGGCCCCAGTCACGAGAACCATAGGGAAATTGATTCAGCAACATTCATCGAGGACTCATCCTTAGCTTCCTTTGTCGGCGCAGGAGCCTCCTCCCCCTCCATGATGAGTTGATCAATAAGAATGCCATCCCTTATCTCTTTAAAATATTTGGCCTCTGAGAAGTCAACTTTCGGGTGGAGAAACTTGGCCTGCTCTAGCGCCTTGTCGAAACCTATAGTATATAGTAGAGGAGCCTCCCTCTGGTACTCGTCAATCTCTAAATCTCGGCTTAAGAGTAGCGACATCGGCCTTCGACAAATTTTCTGCTTCTGTGCAGCACTAACTCTGAGCTCCAAGGCGGCCAACAACATTTTTAGGTCCTCGGCCTTCCCCTTGAAGGCGTCGACCTCCCTTGCCTCCCCCCATAGTTCGAACACTATATCCCTGACCTCGACAAGATTATCGAGGGATGTAGAATTTCATCCTTCTTCGCTTTGAGCCTCCTCTCCCTCTAGCTCGGCCTGATGAGATAGCTTTAAAAATTCAACCTCTTCGATCCAGACCTCGGTCTCCTCCAGCACAGAAGATATGTCCTTATCTTTGATCATTTTGGCCAAGCCACCTCCTTGAGCAAGTTGACAGCAACATCTAGTAGAAGATGTTGGTCATCGAAAGAGAACTCCTCGAACCATGGGGAGTCGAACCCGGCCAAGGTGTTTCGAGCATGGGGAAGAGTAGTCATGCAAGGTACGTGCCGCTGCGCTTGGGAACTCTTCACCGCCACCATCGATGTCACCGCCATAACCATGGTCAGCTTTGGGAGGGCAACTTCCTGAGGGGCCAAATCCTCCTCCTCCAAATTGACGACACTCGGAGCCCTTGCCCTCCTCTTTCGCTTCAGAGGAGGGGGAGAAGGAGAGGGAGACAGAGAAGGCGAGGGGACCCTCCGTTTGCCTGACCCCTTCTTTTCAGAAGACTGAACTTGGGGTCCCAAGATCCTCACCGACTTCAACGGAGGCGGACAAGGTGAGACGTCGGCTGACGGAGGCAGAAAAGTCACAAAACAGCAATGCCAAGATACGCTGAACTCACTTACCTTGACATAATTCAGTACATGCTCACATACCGATTTGAAGTCTAAAGCTCGACCAAACTAACTACAACTACAACTCATATCAAACTAACTACAACTCAGCCCGAGGGCTTCACCCGGCCAAACAAGAATATTAACATCTTGCATTTATTACCAGAGATTCGGTAGTAATAAATATGCAATCTAGGAGATAGAAATTGACCTATTCAAGACATGTTCCTGTGGAGTTCCAGGAGATATCCTTGCTAAGTATATATCCAGACTTACTTCATAAAATAAACACCACGCACAACAAGATATACTCTCAATTTTAATTTCATACACCTCATTTGAAATTCTCTCACTTGAGTGTTAGAGTATCTTTGCAGGTCACCACTAAAGCAGCGCTAAACCAGCAGACGCAAAAGCTTGCAACACCCCCGACATCGAATGAGAATAGTTTCAATTGGTACATTTCAGAAGTTATTTAAATTTGATTCAATTTCAATTACCCTCTTATGGATAATCAATATTTGAAACTAGTTACATATATAATAAATATATAATTTTATAAAAATACACATTATCAATTTTATAAAATGTAATTAAAAAAAAAAATTAATAACTGATAATTGGTTACCTCCTCATAAATAACCAATAACTCATAGGGGTGTGCATAGGTACTAGGTAGATTCGAAACTAGTTGGAACCTATCCGATTTGTGTAGACCCGAATTAAATTTAGATATGGTCTGGAACAAAAATTAAGGAACTAGTTAAAATCAGTTTCGGTTATGGGTCCAACACATCGGGTACCCAAAACAATGAACCAAAACCGGAATCGGTATCGAAAACTTGTACCTTAGAACTTGTGAGTGAACATATTTCAATAGTGTATCCGAAACTTGTACACTAGAAGCTGTAAATGAACATGTTCCATTAGGGTAATCGAAAACCTATAAATGTACAAGTTCCAACATGGTACTCGAAACTTGTACTACACAAGTTCTACGTAGAGTACGATTCTAATCTCAATAGGATAGGATCCAGATCCAAAACCTAGGAATTAATCCTATACAGGGTAGGTTTGGGCATCATGAAAAATATAGGGTATCTAGACCCGCTCACCCCTAATAACTCGTTATATATTAATAAAACATATATATTAGAATTTAGGGATAATAGACAAAAAATCACAAGGTTTGCAAAAATTTTATGTTCTACTTGTGCTTTTAAAATTCGCCTATAAATGCACAACCTTTATATTCGTTGATGTCATCTACCAAATTGTCAAGCGTCGTCTCAACTAAGCTGACGTGGAGGAAAATGGCGCTCACGTGGCTGACAACTTCATATGTGACCACCTAGTTGTGGGTCTGTTATTAAAAAAGAATATGTATGGTCCTACCTCTTTTTCTCTCTCTTCTTTTCTTTTTCCCTACTTCTTCTTCCACCGCCACCTCCTCTTCGCCAGTTGACTCCCTCCTCGATTCCTTTCACATCAATGAGTGGTAGAACTTGACGACTTTCGACACCCGCTTCATGGTAGACACAGCCATTCTAACCCCTTCGATGGTGGCGGGGGAGGCGGAGGTGGTGAAGGTGGCCTCAAGCCGACGGGTGGAGCCGGCGGCGAGATCAGTGGCAGGTTCGCCAAGGTGGGGCCTTTGCTCTTCGAAATGCCGGACGTGCTTTCCAAGGCGCACGAAGACAATGAAGATGAAGAAGTGGAAGAGTTGCAGGAGCACATCTTGATTTGGACCAGTGTCGGTGGATTTGGAGATTTTTCTAAATCTCCTAGAAAGATTTGATCTATTGGAGGCATCGATGATGCCTCAAAACCTCTACGACGATGATCACTCGTCGCTGTCCATTACATGCGCGCAAAGCCACCATGAGTTGCCATTACTCTGCTCAGATGCAGCCTTATTCGGCTTGGGAGAGCTCGTCGCCCCTTGTGGCAATCTCCTTCTCGAGGAAGGGTACGATGGCTGCGGACTCCTTGAGGTTCTCCCGTAGGTGGTAGCCGCTCAGCTGCCGCTCGTCAAGGGAGTTCATGTGGCCACCGAGAGATTTGAAATTAATCTTCCACTCACAGCTCTGGCTCTGCTTGAAATTAATCTTCCGCCGAGAGATTGGAATTCCATCGTCCATCATCGCGTCCTTCAAGTGATACCTTGCCACATCAATGAGTGGTAGAACTCGACGACTTCCGACACCCGCTTCACGGTAGACAAACTCATTCTGACCCCTTCAATGGTGGCGTGGGAGGCGAAGGTGGTGAAGGTGGCCTCAAGCCGACGGGTGGAGCCGGTAGCGGGATCAGTGGCAGGTTCACCAAGGTGGGGCCTTTGCTCTTCGAAACGCTAGACGTGGTTTCGAAGGCGCAGGAAGATAATGAAGAAGAAGAAGAGGTGGAAGAGTTGCAGGAGCACATCTTGATTTGGACTAGTGTCAGTGGATTTGGATATTTTTCTAAATCTCTTGGAAAGATTTGATCTATTGGAGGCGTCAATGATGCCTCAAAACCTTTGCGACGATGAGCACTCGTCGTTGTTCGTTGCACGCGCGTAAAGCCACCGTGAGTTGCCATTGCTCTGCTCTGATGAAGCCTTCTTCGGCTCGGGAGAGCTTGTCGCCCCTTGTGGCGATCTCCTTCTCGAGGAAGGGTACGATAGCTGCGGACTCCTTGAGGTTCTCTCGTAGGTGGTAGCCGCTCGGTCTTAATCTAGTTTTATGTTGTTGGCTTAAGGTTTTCAACCTTGGTCTTAATCTCAGTTTTGATGATAACAAACATGTAACTAATGTTTCATTGAGGAATTATTTCAGGTTCCATATCGGTTAGCGCACGACATCCTCGATCGGAAATATCGAAGAAATTGAAAAATCAAAATGGTGTTGGTCGACACATATCGGTTCGTCGAGAAGATAGAGTCTAGGTTTAGGGTGTCTAGTTTATGTTGTAAATCCTCATGATGATGCATAAGAATCCAAAAACCATCCTCGAATTCCAAAACATGAAAACCCAAAAACCGTCTTGAAATTCACTAAGCCTAGGGAGCTCATTGGAGGGCTATATGACCTAGATATTTTCCTAACATAAAAAATGGTGGTAATTATTCATTGGGTTAAAACTAGATAACAAGGTATTTTTAAAGAATTTTTTGAAAGCCTTTAGTCTACCCATATTTGACCCGGAAAATTAGGAAATTTTCGTTTTTTGGAAATTTGTACTAGACCCCAAAAACTAGATTTTGATTTTTTAGATATTTTTATTGAATCCAAATGGGGGGTAATCCTTATATAATATTTATGTTTTAAAGTTATTAACTTAAAGTTAGTAAATGTTATATAAGTAAACTTAGCAAAGACGGAACCAAAACAAGCAAAAAAACTCAGCCAAACCAAACAGTGTAGTGCAATATGCCTAGTTTCAGTCGATCGATCGGTCGACCGAATGCTGCCAAAAATTGGTAGTAGGCAATTCGGTTGACCAGTCAATCGACCGAAGTGTGACAGAAAATGGCAGTTTGCTTTCGGTCGATCGACCGGTCGACCGACGATCGACCAAATAATCGATCGAACGTCGCCAACGGGCAAAAATGCTCCCGTTGATGAGCCGTTTCTTATGGGAGGTTATAAATACCCATCACAATCTTTCTTCTAGCCATTGATGCTTCTAAGCCTCAAAGAGCTATTCCTTGCATCTCTACAAGAATCCTTGAGCCATCTTTGCAAAGAACCCTAGCTTTGAGCCTAAGAACCTTAAGATTGACTTTGAGCTTGCCTTGATTCATCTTCAAGTCATTAAGAGGAGCTAGGACATTGTGTTTGAGAGCTAAGTTTACATTGTTTATTATTTGCTCTTATTATTGTTGTATTTTTGTGTTTATTTCATTGTATTTTCATTTGTGTAAACCTAAAGTGCTAGGTTGATTGAGTTGGTGTTTGCCTTTGTGTTTGAGGCTTAATTTCACCGGTGTAAACTTAGTTTATTAGGATTAGTTGAGTTATCCTTAGGTTGGGGTAAGAGAGTGCTCTCGGTAGGAAGGCGGGATACTTCCGGGTGTGGAAGTGCATTCGGTTTGAGAGCAGAGACTTTCCGGTGAAAAGTCCTCATTGTAAGGAAACTAATTAATCTAGCTAAACTAGTTTGGAAATCCTAAGCGGGGTGCTTAGGTAGTGGAGTAGGCATTGGGGCCGAACCACTATAAATTATTGTGTTAGCATTGTGTACTTTGTGTATCTTATTGCTTATCGTTTATATCTTGCTTCCGCATTTAGTCGTTCAATCGTAAATTGCCTAAGTAGTTTAAGAAAAATTTAAAATCGAATTTAGACAAATATATTTGGTAAACACACTATTCACCCCCCACCCACCCCCTCTAGTGTTGCCATTTCACCCAACACATGTGGCCGCCGAGAAATTACAAATTAATCTTCCGCCCGTAGCTCTGGCGTTGCTCGAAATTAATCTTCCAATGAGAGATTGGAAATCCTCCGTCCATCATCGTGTCCTTCAAGTGATACCTTGCCGCAGCAACATAGATCAAGAACTCAATCAGCGAATGGAATGAGATCTTGTATTCAAGTATCAAATAATTGTTGCTTTCATTACTAGCCTCCCATGAGGACCTTGTCCTAGTTCATCAAGCTGAGGGTGGCAAGGGACACACCGTCCTCGTTCTTGGTCTGGTACTTGCAGACGGGTGCAACGGCGTACCTATGGGTGTCGTCGTCATTGACAAAGCAGCGGAGGATGTTTTAGGCGGTGAGCAGGCCAAGGATGCGGTCGACCATCACGGCGATAGCTTGCTGGTTCTTGGCATGCATCTAGTTAACGACTTAGGCGACGGTGAGTCGGGCACCGATGTTGGCGCGGACGATGATCTCGAGGAGACCGAGCTCGATGGCAGCCTTGTGGGTCATGGGGAGGATGGAGCCGTTCGCTAGTAGGTGGGTGAATATGCATGCTTGGTCGTTTTCCTCCGGCGTCAGCTGCAGCGCGAGCGACAGGAACAAATCTGGGTTAGGGATTTCAAGAACAGAGTTCAAGAATAGCTTCCCATTCTTGAACAAAGTTCATATATCGACCAATGGGAAGCTATTATCGCCAGAGGAGACGACATCGATTATCAAGATGGTCGACGTCGCCTCCCCGCTGCCGTCATGGATTGCATGAGCAAGCTAAACTCTAGATACGAGGTGGTTTGCAGGAGGTAGTGGTGCAAGATGACAGTGGCGGTGGAAGAAGAAAAAGTGGGGAAGAAAAAGAGAAGAGAGAAAAATATGTTGGACCATATATATATATATAATAACAGACCCACAACTAGACAGGCCACGTATCAAGTCGTCTGATCACGCAAGCGACATTTTCCTCCACGTTAGCTAAGTTGAGACTATACTTGACAATTTGGTAAATGACATAAACATATGTAAATATTGTGCATTTACAGACGAATTTTAAAAATGCGAGTAAAACATAAAATTTCTACCAATCTTATGATTTTTTAATATATTATCCCTAGAATTTATGATATGTTTATTAATAAGATATCATATAATCAGGTCTATCATAATAAGTTAGATTGATTTTGTTAACTGTCGAATATGTGATAGTTAGATATACTTGTTTGAGAGAGTAATTTTAAAAATTGATCAATTTTGATTTCGCTTAAGATTTACTTAAATTATTTAATTCCAGTTATCCATATAAAATAGTGTTAACCGAACTGTTATCATTGCTAAATTCGGCACATAAAGTATGCTCTTCCTTTCTCTAATTGCTAAAATTTATGTGATTCAAACATTACTATTTTGGCAAGGTACTAAGGACAAATATAACTTTTTGTCCCTTACCAAGCGTTTAACATTCCAATTAATCAGTACTTGTGCGATTTATACATGATTTTAACATTCCAATATCATTTAATATTTTAAAAATTAGGAATATGCAAGAATACCGGAGAGATCCAAAACTAGTTGGAACCGACCCGATTGGGTAGATTCTGGATAGATCCAAAATTATATTCTGGTAGGGTTCAGGACAAATTTAAGAACCGGTTAAAACCGATTTCGATTCCGAATCCAACACATCGGGTACCCGGAATCGGAACCATACTCGATACCCAAAATCGAAACTGGAACCGATACTCAAAATCTGTACTCTGGAACCTGTTCATTTATAAGTTCCAAGATACATGTTCCAACATGGTACCATGTTGGAACCTGTACATTTACATATTCCAACAAATCTGTTCATTTACAGGTTCCAATAGGGTACCCGAAACTTGTACTCTAGAACCTATATATGAACAGGTTCCAACAGGATACTCGGAATCGAAACTTGTGTTCCGGATAGGGTCCGGTTCCGAGTTCCAACAGGTAGGGGTGAGCATGAACCGGTTAACCGGTCTATTAGTAATTTTATTAACCGGTTCATCAACTTCGATTTTTGAAAATCATTAATCGTAAACTGGTCCATTAACTTTAGTTAACCGTCATTTCAATTTTGTTTTTTTCTAAAAAAATTTAACCTACAAACATAACATTATACAAATCATATAAGAAGAAAAATTCAAACAAATACCGAATCCTCATTGGGAAAAAAAATGAAACTACTTGAGCCAAGATAATGTGATGCAAGAATTAATAATTTATTTTTTAAAATAATTTTTAATAATTTTTTATAACTATTTTTTAATATTTTTTTAATAATTTTTATAATTTTTTACATTTTTTTATGATTTTATAAATCATTTTGGTAAATTTTTTAATTTTTTATAATTTATAAATCATTATTTAATATATATATATATATATATATATATATATATATATAATATTAAAAATTAATAAATTATATTGAATCGGTCAGTTAATCGAAATCGGAGGACTTTTTAGATTGTGGACCGAATCCGAAACCAAAAACCGGTTTTTTCAAAAACATAAATCGAAATCGAAAAAACTGGTTCGATTAATCGCAAAAATTGATTCGATTTTGAACCGGTTTTTTGGTTAACCAAAAAATCTATTTTTTTTCTCACCCCTTCAAATATGATAGGGTCCGATTCTAAAATTTAGGAATCAGTCCTATACAGAGTAGGATTTGGGTATCATAAAAAATACAGGATATTCGGATCCAATTATTCCTATTAAAAATCAGTACAGTGAAGAGATTAATTAGGAAAATAATAAAAACTAAAAATAAACCCCCTATTTTATAGATTAATATTTATTTATAGTCAATACAAATTTTTAAAAAATTGGTTCGTCTAAAATTAATGGCCCAATCAATTTTCAAAAATTAATATTAAATTATAAATTATTGGCTATGTGTGGGGAAACAAATTATAAAAAGAAAATAAGTCATATTGTTACTGGAGATAGATAATTTGGGACTTCGGAATTATATTATTACTACTTGGTAGTAAAAAACAATTCAAGTGGTGAGCACCAACAGATGATTTTGACAAGAAAACACGCAATCAATTAAATAAATGCTACATACAATTTAAAAGACTAAGACACTAATTGCCAAATTAAGCCAGCGTTTGCTGCGTTTACCACTGCTTTCTCTGCTCTCATGTCTCTTATATTTTATACTCCTTAATGATCTCTATCAAAACATAGCATATGCTTCTCATACCTACCTGTCCACTTTAATACTTGACAAATCAAATATTATATTATATTATGCAATAATCACGTAGTATTTCTTTTTACAAAATTTCGATAAAAATTATACCTAAAGAGATGAGGAGGGTCACTCCCCTCTCACGTGATTACAACTTAGCACAGCCTCAAGGCAAATCGACAAACGGCTTCCGTAGCTGCTCATATACACGTACAATGATTCGTTGGTTATTTGTGGGGCGACTGGGTCCACTGGGGCTGAAGCTTTTCGGGGGGCTTCATCCAGACGTGAGGGTAAATGATAGTGATAATGATTCGACGGTAACAAATGGCAATTCAATAATTACTTCAGTACATTCTTAAACGGACAGAGATGAGCGAGCTCACGCATTTCTCACGTGATTTAGAACCAATTCGAAGCCACAGAAAAGAATTCGACAAACGGAGTTTGACCGGATCGTCTACACATGATTCGATTCGATAGTCCTCTACGGGGCCCGCTAGGGGCCCCGCGCTTCCTCAGTCTCAAAATTCTTGACGGGTAGGACGGCCGGGGACGTGAAAATAGTATTAACTACGGAGTGATGACAGTAATAATAATGCAAATGGTGAAGGGCAGTTGGGGAATTATAATACATAGCACCGACTTCGTGCCAGGTGGCAAGAAGAGACAGACGAGCTGAGAGGACGGCACGGCACGTGTCGGTTCCGGTTTGCGAACCCGGCCGGCGCGGCTCGGCCGGCGGCCTGTCGTGCCCCCGAGTTAGTGCGCAATCCGCGGCCATGTCTTTCTCCTTCTGTTTACTTTTTTCTTTTTGTGCTTATTTGCACATTTAAAATAAATAGAAAAATGAAAAAGAATGCAAGAGAGAGGAGACTTGTGACATTTGGATGCGAGGGATAATTAATTAATGGCCACTTAAATTAAGCTTTTAGTAGGCAGGACAAGGAATTGGACCTCCAATTTAGGATTAAATTGCGAAATCTTTCTTTTTGTTCCTTTGTATGTTGACTTTGAGGCATTTGTTTGTATCATCATATTTAATGGGAATTTGATGCAAATTTTGTCAATTGGAAACGGATTGGGAGCATTACGTGCCACATTTGTCGCTAAAAATCAATTATAATGTGATGATGACATCATTCTATAAATATTTTTTAAAAGCAACTCAATAGACATTTCTTGTTGGATTGATTGGTTTCTTAATGTTAAATTAATTATGAAAAGATACATTAACTATTTAATTGAAGGCTATTATATGAAGGATTAATAAACATTTTGATTTTTTGTAAAATTAAATAAATGAGATTTACATTTGGGTCAGACATGTAAAAGAGTTATAACGAAGGTCAATAAAGTTGAAAAGAAATAGATAGGAGCTTGTGAAAGAAGAAATGAGACACCTACGAACTTCATTGTTGTTGTTAGGTGTAGTGATGGCCATCTCCATCCACCTCAAGATTGAATGAGCGTGTTGGGCTCAAGTTGGTCTACTCCTTTTATGGAAACCAGCTCATTGCCATGTACATGATTGCACTCAACAGCTCATCTTCCCATGAATGAACACTATAAATTCACTTTTTAGGAAGTTTCTATTGTTTGTAACTCCAAAGGATAAAGTCCACAATCTACACCAGCTAGAAGAATCCTTAGTTGCTTCATTTCATCTGTAATTAGACATAATTAGACTTCATTTTCAATCAAATGTAAATTAATTATTTTTATCTAATATCAACTTGTTTTTGTAATGAGCAATCACCTAAATAATTTTTTAATATATTTCAAAAAAAATCATTAGTGGCTGAAAGTTCTTGCTCAATTCAACTATACATCTTTACATGGGCAATTTAGTCCTACATGTATTAAAATTTTTTAGAGAGCAATATGCTGATGTAAGTTGAAGGACAAAAATGTCTGAAGTCCGCTCACTCTAAAACAAATAATAGATATTATTGTTGTTCAATAAATTCCTAATTCGTTTGTATTATTTTTTGGTCTATTAATTTATTTTACCTATTTAATCAATTTTCTTATTTTGATGATAACCTAATTAATGCAAATATGTAACTAAAAAAATGAAAAAATGCCATAATGGAAGATTAAGTGTATAGATGTGTAGAATATTCCTAGGTTGGACCATCACCGACAGTGGCGGTGGATAATGTGATATTTGACTCATGTGCAATGCAATAATCTATGATTGCACTCATGTGCTTTTGATGTCTTCAATCTTGGCCACTTGATTACCTCATTTGACTTGTAGTTGTGTTGAAGGTTCCCCTAAGTTGCAAGTAAGCTTTTTATAGACCCCCTAAACTAAAATACATGCTATAGCTAGCTGGGTGAAAAGTTTCTTTTAAAAGTTATTTCAACAAAGACAATGCTCGTTGACTTGACTATTCATGCTTGCCAAGTGGTATAACTCAATTAGATTTCATAGATTTGAATTTTGATTCATTAGAAATTAGGGGAAATAATTGAAGAATTGGAGTGTGCAAATTAATTAATCAATCAGCTCTCCAATAAATTGATCTCATAATTGAACTCATTTGTGCTCAGGTGATAGTAGCATCTAGGTATATTATATATTGGTCTTGAATTTGATCTCTCGTTGTAGCACTTTATACGTATATTTTCACGTCTATGTGTACGTCTTGTAATGCGCCTTGTGCGTAAATTATCACATGTACACTTTATAATGACTATATTATAAAGCCAATTTTTATATATATAAAATCCTTCAATTACACTTGATAAATATTTATAACAATTAATGAAAATCAATTCATTTGAATTAAAATTTATATTTCTTATAAATGATTGAATTAATAACATGGTGTTCTCAATAATTCAATTGGTTCAATATTGCTTTAGAATTTATAAAGATAAAAACTAAATCATTTGGAATGGATTCTTTTTTTATAAAAAAATCTTGTAAAATTGAATATATAAATACCAATTTCTTTGGGCAACTAGGTTCTATTGTTTACAAATTAAGTTGAATAAGCAGAATTATTATTTCTAAATAGAATTTTGTTTTATTTTATACGAGGACTATATATGATTAATGAAGTTATAACAATTAATTAGAAAAATATAATCGCTATTTGAAGAAAATAGGTATTACTGTTAAGAAAATATATAATTCAAAAATTTATAAAATCGTTACCAAAAAAAAGTATAAACACTACAAGAATTAAGACTACTACTATAGTATTATTGCTAAACCATGTTGTTAACTACTGTGGCTGAAGGCCAACTGTGAGTAGCACAGTTTACCAATTTGCTAGAGTAGGAGACCTCAGTGTGTGTCGGTTTCGTCGCCTCATGACTCTTCGATTTTTATAGTTAATGTGGTGATTGTGAGGAAGGGGTGCCTTTTTGTGTGCCGTCTGCTCAGCTTTTAATTCTGACAAGAGGATAATTTTGACTTCGGAGATTCGGTTGTCGATTTCCAAGGTACTCGAGTGCTTGCCGCTGGTTGACAGATTTAGCTTTGTTACCGAGGAGCGACCAACGACCGTTAGATGGGCGACCTTTCTTGGGTCTATAAAAGCCCCATGTCTCTTCCTTTTCCTACGTATATGAGTTTTGGCATGGAGTGGGAAGTGCTGCGAGTTTTCGTCCCTCCGATAGTCAGCCTTGGGCTGGCAGTGAGTAGATTAGAGATTCTCGTGGGCTCACACCTCTAGGCTTATGAGGAGGACGAAGGGAGGTCAAATGGGAGCGACCGAGAGCGTTCCGTGAGGACCTGCTATAGTTGGACTGTGGTAGGTTCGCACCGCGGGGGCTTACCTTGCTCTTTCCTCGAGTTTGAGGAGTGTGCCTGAGCATTTGCCCTACTTTCGGAGGTACACTGTTGTTCTCTTGCCTCCCCTACATTGGCCTTCCCCACCTTGTCAGCGACAGTTCCTGGTCAATTCAGCCAGGTATACTGGTGGCTGGGAGTTAGAGGCCCGCCGTCGGCGGTTGAACTCCTTAACTCTCGCCTTTGGTGGCATCAAATATAGTAGGACCAGAGAGGTGTCATGAACAATGTTGTCTATTTTACATCGGCAAAATTCGCATCCGACAAAATCCGCATCTGAAAAATCAATTAACTCAAAAGATGAATCACATGGATACCATAATCCTAATTCAACCGTGTCTTTTAGATATCTCAATATGCGTTTTACCGCACTTAAATGAGATCTCTTTGGGCATGATTGAAATCTAGCAATGCACATACACTAAACATTATATTGGGTCTACTTGCGATTAAGTAAAGAGAGACTACTGATCATATCTCGATATCACTTTTCATCTACCTTTACACCATCTTCATCCTTATCAAGCCAAAATCCAAAACGAGATCAAAAAATGAGCTCCAATTGAAAAATTGGCATCAAAAATTAGTTTCAGCTTCAGATTGGGTTATCGGTCGAATCTCGGCCGATCCTTGACCGACTGAGGGTCGCCCGAAGATCGACGAAATCATAGTGGAATTTCCATTAGCCTTTTCGGCTGATGCTCAATCGAATCTCAACCGACCGAGATTCGACCGAGGGTCGATCGAAAAATCCAATAGATGCTTTTAGATCCTTTGAACGGCTCTTTTGAGAGCCATGCCTCCACCATCTATATAAACCCTCATGTTTTCGGCCTTCAAACACTTCACATTGTTCATTGAGTTAATCCCCAAATTGAGCCTTAAAGAGTCATTCTAAAGCCCTAATTCTTATCTCCACACTCTTAAAGTTTGGCCTTCACTCTTCCAGCCTTTCAAGCTAAAGCTTTTCATCTTCTTGAGGCATTAGACTGCTAGGAGACTGTTGGAATGAGCACACCCAAGTTTGATTTAATTTTATTGCTCATTTACTTGTTTTCATCTTGTTTGTTTGAATTCCTCAAGTGTAGTTTGTAAGGTGTGGTTGATACACCTTATTGGATTGTAGATTATTATTTTTTGCTTTAGAATAGGTGTTGAGACCTCCTCTAGGGTTGAGGGATAAATTCTCATTGTATTCTTTAGAAAAAAAAGTAATATATAAAGTGTTAATGTTAGAAATCCATAGTAATGAGTTGAGGTAGTAGAGTAGGTGGTGTTAGCCGAACCACTATATATCTACTTGTTCTTGCCTGAAGTCGGAGCGATGGGATCCGGTCCACTGCGTCTCCTGGTTAGGTGTAGCTCAGGCGCGGGGACCTGCAAAAGGCACTCCGACTCCCAAGTCAGGAGGTGATCGAGGTGGAGGTAATAGAATTAAACTCTAGGTTACATGAGGTGTGCTGTGTTTATATATATTGCAGGGTGAGGGATTGTTGGCGATGATGTCGCCCGATAATCTCGTAGAGATGTTGCTTAGAATGTGTCGAGACTGATCTCGAAGATGTCAGACTCGTAATGACAAATCCATCGTATTTAATGAGGATGCAGGAGTCCTTATATGGCCGGGGGAGCCCCGGGCTGAGCCGTTCGACTTGTTTTGAGTCTAGTTCATGAGTGTGTATGTTTCTGGGCCTAGTTCGATCAGACCCAAAGTGGTAGTCCAGTTCACTACCTATTAGCATTGATTGTTTGTTGTTCATTTATGTTTACTTGTGTTCAATTATATAGTGTTTACATCTTCTGACATCTTAGCATCAAGTAGATTTGAATTGCCTTGTTAGGTGCCACTACAAGAAATCCGGATTTTAGTGAGGGTCGCAACCCTCACTAAAACCCCATATGACCCTCACTAAAGACTTTTAGTGAGGGTCACCCAACCCTCACACGTCGTCAGAAAAAGTCTCGTCACTAAAAGTATATGTGAGGGTTATGTCTCGACCCTCACTAAAATGTGACTTTCATGAGGCAAAAGTGACCCTCACTAATTTTTATATTTAGTGAGGGTCGGAACATGACCCTCACCTATACTTTTAATGACGAAACTTTTCCTGACAACGTTCGAGGGCTGGGTGACCCTCACTAAAAGCCTTTAGTGAGAGTCATATGAGGTTTTAGTAAGGGTCGATTCTGCCTCACGAAAGCTACTTTTAGTGAGGGTCGGAACATGACCCTCACTTATACTTTTAGTGACGAGATTTTTTTCGACGACGTCTGAGGGCCGCGGGTTTTAGTAAGGGTCGCGACCCTCACATGCCTCACGAAGACTTTTAGTGAGGGTCGCGACCCTCACTAACTACTACATTTTGTGAGGATCGCTGATCATACTAAAACTTTTTTTATAAATTTATTTTTTTCGTGACCCCCACTAAAAGTTATTATAATCAACATATAAATTCTAATATTTTTTATAATTTAATTATATTTACATAAACATTAAGAAGCATATGAATACAAAAAAATACATGTCATCATTTATTTTGTAATATATCTATTATAAAATTCATAAAGTATCACTATATTGTCCATTACAAAAAACACATATAATAAAGTATCAATCTCATTACATAAAAAATTTAACTTCAAAATAAAATTCGGACATGTTCTACTAATTCATATATAAATCAAGATCTATCTTTACAAATTTTTTCCTTTAATCTCGTCCATGAAAACAACTATCATATTCATCTTTCTTCTATCATCACTACAACACAATTGACCTATAGAGACACAAAATTAGAGACAAAATATATTTTTGTTTCTAAATCTTCACATTTAAAGACTAATAGACACAAAATTTGCTATTAATTAGCCTATAAAGATCTATAAAAATAACAATAATAGAATCACTTAATTGATTTGACTCTAAGCTATAGAAACACCAACAATAGAGTCACTTAATTGATTTGACTCTAAAGCTATTTTTATAGACTAATTAGGGACAAATTTTATATCTATTAGTCTCTAAATGTGAAGATTTAAAAATAAAAATCTAATTTGTTTCTAATTATGTGCCTCTATAGGTCGGTTGTGTTGTAGTGCATGTTGAAATTGTTCTTCCATCTTCTTTCTCTCCTATTCCATTTTCCTTTTTTCTTCCATAGCTCTGCAATTTTCACAAAATTCAAATGACATACACAATTAAACTTGCAATTATGTTGACATATATGTTGATAAACTATGAAGTCTAATCAGTAGAGACTCATATTGAGTTACTTCCCCGTCTCTGAAACTTTGAATTTTCGGAGACTGAAAGTCCATATGAACAACTAAAAATAAGTTGAAGCAATATTGAAATTATTAATACTACATCACCATCTAATCCCACAAAAGCAAAGTCATATCAAATGTTACCTTCAATATACTGCCTAGTGCCACCATGAAGTTTGTGAACCCACTATAAAGACAATCCAGTACAGTCACAAGTAAATGCAAAAACAATATAAAAAACTGCATGAAGTAACTCCAAGTGTTTCTAGTATGTTTGGTGATATCTTTTTCCAAAAAAAGTAAAAAACAAACAATAAATCATATGGCATCATCACCATTTGATTACTAGAGGACATGGACAGGTTAATATCAATAGATGCTTATGTACCATGACATGATAAAGAAGTAAATTCAGGCACCACAGATTTGGATGAAGGCATTAATAGTCACAAGAAAATGAAGCCATCAAATTGTAATGGCGTCATTACCATCTGATCACTAGAGTTAATATCACTGGATGCTGAAGTACCATTACATGATAGAGAAGTTAATCCACGAACCATAGATTTGGCACAACAGTATGAAGGCATGAATACATTCATAAGATATTGAAAGCCAACCAATTTTAACCTAGATGTACATACCAGTCATGTAAATTCATGAAACAAGACTTGGATGTACCTGTCCAACAGATACGAGCACAGTTCTTCAAATTTGGCCCTTGTAAGGGTCATCTCAATGTGCTTGGGCCCATCAGCAGTTGTAGTAATAAATGGCAAGCTGTAAATAATAAAATATCAAATTAAAAAAGAAAATCCAGAAAGGAGCAAAACATAAATGGAATTAAAGATAGAATAGCAAGATGCCTAATGCTCGTTTGAGTCAACGAAGACAATTCCATCTTTGCCTTCTCTGATGTCTCAATAAGTCTCTGGAGAGCTTGTTTGTCTTTCAAAAGTTTTATCCTTTCATCTCTCTTAAAGTCAGAGGCAAGCCAGTCAACAATTCTCTGCTTAATGGTGAAAAAATTTTGCAGGTTTCTACAATTAAGAACAAGAATACATATCCTTCACACCATAACATAAACATAACATAAATTTGAGAATAAACAATACTCGATTCACAATCGCTTTTGGTTTCTACAAGGAATTTTCAACCTTCCTCAAATGCACATCTTTTGGATCTGCATGCTCTAACATAATCAAAAATCCATTGCACCATTATATCTTGAAATAAAATTTTAAGAGCATATACCTTCTTACCAGCAAAAAATAGGGGAGTTGCAACCGCAGTATCTTTTGTATGAGCCAAATAGAAAAGTGTATATAAATGAGGTAGAAACTGATACCACCTTAGCAGCGCAAGGCGACATACTTCTTCACATTGAACATGACAAATAATGTTAGAATTGCTTGAAACACCCTTGGATATACAAAAGCAATATCCAATAATCTTAATATCCAAAGAACAATCATACAAGTTAATTTGTTGTTCTTAATAAATGATTAAAAATAGTGATCTAACTATACAATGAAGCATATTCAAGGCTGCTGCTGAATTGGACAAGGAGAGCAACAGTAGCGGTGTCCAAGTCCAACCTCTCAAGAGATGGACACGCAAGTGATGATGTTTCGCCATTTTATTCGGAAGGAGCTCAAGGAGGGCGGTGGCAGCTTGATGTCGTGCTGGTCGAGCGAGAATTGGGGGGACTTGAAGGAGGCCACCTTGGGGAGGCAAGACATGGCGTAGGAGAGGATGGGGAAGGAATTAGGGTTCGGATCCATGGCTTCGATCTCGATCGATGAAGACGAAGAAGAAGAATTGGGGGAAGCAATTTAGGGTTTAACATCAACTCAAAGGCCACTACTTTTTAAGGTGCTTAAAGTTTTGCAGCCCTTGCTTGTTTTGCAGAATCAGATCTATTCTTGTATTGTAATATATAGTAATAGCAAAAATCATATCTCATCATGAAAGCATGTGACTATAAAGAGGGAAGGCAGCATTGAACCAATCTATTATCTGTGATATATAGTAATGGCAAAAATCATATCTATCATCAAAGCAACATGTGGTTATATACCTTTGATATTTCAAGATCATCTTCAATATACTAATTCACTAGTAAACACTTTAGCAGTCATGCTGTTTGCTAACTATTATGTAAAAATTACCAAAGATGCTTGAAGAACCCTATCAGAATTGGATCCCTGAGTGGTTCAACAATGATGTCACAAAGCTAGTTCAGAACCTGCAAACTCCAAAAGTAATAAGTGCAGGAATTAGGACGTGGTGATTGTAGTTAATAAGTAGGTTGATGTCATGTGTAGTAATTTTAGGCAACTTACATGCATCCTACCACAATGTCTCGCATCGCCGTTCCTATGAAGCTTCACTACTCCTAACTAGGTATTCTAGACAGTAGCCACTTGGCCACCATAGTAACTTAACTCTCACAAGAGTCGTGACACATGCTATTTCTACTACTATACAATCATTATGCAATTGCAAACAATACATAATGACTCTTTGGCTAAAAATCATTCAACTTGTAATCCTAAATTACATAAAAAATATAATAATTACAACAATTAGCATATAATCTAATATCCCAATACCACTTGTGAAACATGTTTGGTTTTTGTGTTGACAATGAATGCCAGTTCCCATCAGGTGAAGACGACAGAAGAAATCAAAATTATCCAAAAGAAGCTCAAAAATTGGATGGAGAATAAGATCAACAATTTTTTTTTTCACTTGAGATATTCATATATGGACTTGTAAAGGAACAGTTACAATTAATTACTATCATAGCTAATTTGACAAGAATGAAAAAATAATAAGTAAAGCCAGTAGAATCTCTTCACACTAACAATACATGTCACTAAACTAATTCAAGAGTTATTAACAGAACCTATCAAACCATATAGTCAATACAGGAAGCACTATTAACAAAGGTGTTGAATTTGCTGCATGCTTTGTACTCAAAAGTCCAAGTAGAAGAAGCTGGAAAATAATCAGTGCAGTGATAATGCACCTGTGAACAGCTGGCCAAAATGCTGCCCCACTCTCATATTCGTGATTGTTTACCTTTATAATCTGCACCACAGGAACTTATTGAGTCATTGAAAATAATGGTACCAAAAGATACAAGCTATCCATGGGAGCATTCACTAGAGTAGTTAGATATCATGGATTAGAAACCATTATTTGACAGTATATAATCCTTCCCCAACAAAAGATAAATCCTCTAGTCTTAAGCTTTAAGCTTTGAATATTCAGATGTTAGCTCATTTGGATAAGTCAACACAGTGCAACAAAAGGCAAATCCTCAAGATTTAAGCTTGACTAGTTTTCCTCTCAATATTTCAAATTTAGCTCATTTGGATAAGTTAATTAGTATATCACACCTTAAATAGACTTGTGCGGTTAGGACCACATAAAAAGCAAGAATAACCAAGCTCCAGAAATCAAACACGAAACCTAAACTAGTTATATAATTACTGAACTATATGGACATTCAGAAAATATTTTGCAATCTCTAAATCTGCTGGATCATTAGATTCCTGAATTGTCTACCTGATGTCGACAGACAACATAAGCCAAAGCATAGAAGATTATTAATTATGAATGGAAGTAAGAATGGTGTAACCACTGGATAAAGAAGACCAAGCAAAAAGTAGAGCTATATTTTAGGTTCACATGAGGCAAAATCAATACTTTCAGGATCCATCGCCTCTTCCCTGTCTTTTTCAGTCTTCACCAAGAATAAGTTCTTAATTCTAATGGTAGGTTATCAAAGGCTTCGGTCTTAAGATATCCCCAGCAGCTATAAAAAGTAAAACACCAAAAGACAAACTGTCCTTTGAGAAAATAGCAACATAAGAGAAAAATAAAGTGAAACGCATAAGAAAGAAACAATTTGAAATACCAATTTGAAGAAATAACTATGAACTCTTTGTATAAAAAAAATCTCCAAAGCAAAAGATCTGCAATTTAAAATCACCATTCCATATTGACATAATTGACAAACACGTTCAGTAATGATAGGCGCACACCTAATCCATAGATAAATAACCCAAACCATAGTGAAATCATCCAATCCATAGGGAAATCACCCACCAATGGGAGAAAGAAAAGGAAAAGAGAGAGATTTAAGTGTATCACGTTTAGGCAACGTGCGAGTGTGCAACTGGCGATGAGCAGCTTGCGGGAGTGAGTGCCGCAGCGGCGGGCAGCAGAACGTAGGTGCGAGCGGGCGGTGGGTGGCTTCCTAGAGCGAGCGCATGCTACATCGAGCAGCGACGGACGGAAGCGATGGGCGATCGGCGTGCTGGAGCAGTGTAGCTGTAAGAGTAGTGGGCAATCGGCATGCGAGATAGGGAGATTGGGGAAGGATTTTAGGAAATATGGAGAAGGGTTTGCGTGGAGACAAGGGCGGGGAAGGGTTTGAACAGCGAAGAAGGGGAAGAATGTGGGTGGGGATAAAGAAGAGGAAGGTAGTAGAAGAGGAAACAAAAAAATTGCGGGCTTTTGTTGGGAAAAAACGAGGGAATTCTAGAAAAATAAGGAGACGCGGGCCTTAATTATTTTTTAAAAATAATTTTAAAATATTTAATTAATTTTAACTATATAAAATATTTAAAGACCAAAAATTATTATATATATAGTATTAGAGGCATTTTTTTTGTTTGCCTCTGGATCTTATATTTAGAGCAAATGATTAATTGTTTCTAAACATTTACCTTTAATTAGGATTTTTATTGTAGTGATAATTCACCGTTAATTGTATCTTTTCGTGTAGTGATCTATATATTTATATTATATATAATATGTATTTACTAAACATGGTGAGAGATGAAGGTTGAGGGTTGAGGGGTGAAAATTTTAATAATTTTATTATTCCAATTATTTAATTATTATTTTTAATTAATTTTTATTTATTTTTAGATTTAGAAATAAGAAAAAAAAATGGTGAGGGTCATTTTTTACCATCACAAAATATAAATATAGTATTAATGGCAAATTCTAAAGGCAAATTTTATTTTAGATTTTAAAATATATTTAATCAATTATTATTATTTCATAGTATTAATAATTTTATTATTAAATTGTTATTTATTTAATAATAATTTTATTAAGTAAATAATTTTGAGGAGTGAGGCGTGAGAATTTTAATTATTTTATTTTTTACTTAATAATATTTTAGATTTTTAAAATATATTGAATCGATTATTTAATTATCTAAATTTATTTTTATTTTTAAATTAATTTTTATTTATTTTTATATTTAAAGTGAAAGGTAGGAATTGGCGAGGATCATCATGTTGTCCTCACAAAATATACTTTTTAATGATGATCATATTAGATCCTCACTAAATGCAGAATTTCGTGAGGGTCATAATGTCCTCACAAAATATACTTTTTAGTGAGGGTCATGATGTTGTCCTCACAAAATATACTTTTTAGTGATGGTTATGATGTTGTCCTCACAAAATATACTTTTTAGTGATGGTCATATTAGACTCTCACTAAATGCAGGATTTCGTGAGGGTCACGATGTCCTCACAATAAATACTTTTTAGTGAGGGTCATATTTGACCCCCACAAAATGCAAGATTTTGTGAGGACCAAGATGTTATCCTCACAATATATACTTTTTAGTGAGGGTCATATCTGACCGTCACAAAATATTTTATTTTTACTGACGGGTTTTCGTGAGGGTCATGTTGTTTTTCTCACTATATATATATTTTAGTGAGAGTCATACCCGACCCTCACAAAAGTGTTCTTTTACTGACGGGTTTTTATGAGGGTCGACTAGCGACCCCCATAAATAGGAAGATTTAGTGAGGGTCGATGCGCGACCCCCACCAAATCTCATCACTAAAAGCCAAATTTCTTGTAGTGTGCTCAGAATCGAAAAGAAATAAGTTGAACATTGAATTAGCGTACACATTATTCAACCCCCCTCCTTCTAGTGTGGATATTTGACTCACACCACCCCTTTCGGGTGGCAGCCCCTTTTGGAAGGGGCAGGCGGGCCTGGCGTTGCTGCGCGTTGCCGCAAGTCCACTAGTTCTAGCAAAGTCTGGAGCCGGGGTTGGCTTGGCGTGGCGAGCAAATCGTCGGCCTTGCCTCCCTTTTTTGGCAGTTTGCTAAAAACTTTCAAAAATCATTGGAAAACCTTCAAAAAGACAAGATTCGTTGGAGAACTCCAAAAAAGCTAAAAACTCGAATAAAATTTGATCTTGAGCATCGAACATGGTAAATCCTCCCTAATTTACGAGTCACCATGCATTAAGAATATGAAGGAAAGAGAGAAGAATCCTACCTCAGAATGCGAAACCCCTCTCGATCCACGAGTACTTCGCCTTCATACATCATGTACCTCGCTCTAAAACCACCAATCCCAAAAAGACATAAGCATGGCAATAAGGCGAGGGACCGTATTTATAGACAGTAATTAAGTTACGGCTTTTTACATAACAAACATGTATCTAATAACAAACATGTATTTAATATATTTGTTAATTTTTGACTTCAGGTTGAGATTACGATTAGGGCTGAGCAAAACTCGATTCGACCCGAAAATTCATTTAGGAGGTCTTGAGCTCAAGTCCTACTTGGGTTATAATTTTAATACAATTGTTTATATTTTTTATCACTATTTTCAATATGAATTTTTTTTTTCTAAATCAAATTCGGGTTATTCGGGTTAATCGGGTCGGGGCCCGATTTTTTTGGGTTGTTCGGGTCGGGTCAGGTATAATTTTTTTGGAAATTTTGGGTTAATACCCGATCGGGTCGGGTTGGGTATTGACCCGACCCGCCTGATGCTCAGCTCTAGTTACGATACGCGCGTGAACTTCGCTCGGAGAAATGCAAAAAATCGACAAAAAAAGGCTCCGACGTAAATCGTGTAGAATTCATAGATTAATAAGTAGATTTCATGTAATATACCTCAAGGAATAAATCCCAAGCCTATTTATAATGCTATCCAAGTCAAAACCTGGTAACGGAACCCGAAGACAAAGGCGCGCAACAAAATTAGTGTAAAAAATAGCTTCAACCCAGATTCGGTCAACCGCCTGTTCGACCGACGAAAGCAAAAAAGAGGCAGAAAGAAAGGAGCTCGGCATTCCGTCGACCAGTTGGTCGACCGCCCGAAGTCTGAAAAGAACAAAAGAAATTCGGTCGACCAGGCGGTCGATCGAATGTGGCCAAAAAAGGGCAGTAGGCTCGCGATCGCTGGGTGGTCGATCAGTCGATCGACCGACGATCGATCGGCAAGCAACCGAACGACGTCCAACGGGCAGAAAAACACTCGTTGGAGTGTACTGCCGAGTGAGGGGTTATAAATACCCCTCACGAACCTCTCTTAAAACTTCTTAACAGTGATTAGTGCATTTCTAAGAGAGATTTAAGCCTTCAAAGAACGATTTGCGCTCGCTTGCTTCGTTGATAGCTTCATCTTCCTCAAGTGATCTTCTCGTCTCAACTTTGGCAACGATTCGAGCTCACCATCTTGAAGAGTTGGAGACTTGGAAGGCTTTGGAAGGAGCTCACACTTGTGGTTTCATTTTTAGCTCTTTTTTTGTTGTTTTTCATCGTTTTAATTGAGTTCAAGTCCTACTTGGGTTATAATTTTAATACAATTGTTTATATTTTTTATCACTATTTTCAATATGAATTTTTTTTTTCTAAATCAAATTCGGGTTATTCGGGTTAATCGGGTCGGGGCCCGATTTTTTTGGGTTGTTCGGGTCGGGTCAGGTATAATATTTTTGGAAATTTTGGGTTAATACCCGATTGGGTCGGGTTGGGAATTGACCCGACCCGCCCGATGCTCAGCTCTAGTTACGATACGCGCGCGAACTTCGCTCGGAGAAATGTAAAAAATCGACAAAAAAAGGCTCTGACGTAAATCTTGTAGAATTCATAGATTACTAAGTAGATTTCATGTAATATACCTCAAGGAATAAATCCCAAGCCTATTTATAATGTTATCCAAGTCAAAACCTGGTAACGGAACCCGAAGACAAAGGCGCGCAACAAAATTAGTGTAAAAAATAGCTTCAGCCCAGATTCGGTCAACCGCCTGTTCGACCGACGAAAGCAAAAAAGAGGTTGAAAGAAAGGAGCTCGGCATTCCGTCGACCAGTTGGTCGACCGCCCGAAGTCTGAAAAGAACAAAGGAAATTCGGTCGACCAGGCGGTCGACCGAATGTGGCCAAAAAAGGGCAGTAGGCTCGCGATCGCTGGGTGGTCGATCAGTCGATCGACCGACGATCGATCGGCAAGCAACCGAACGACGTCCAACGGGCAGAAAAACACTCGTTGGAGTGTACTGCCGAGTGAGGGGTTATAAATACCCCTCACGAACCTCTCTTAAAGCTTCTTAACAGTGATTAGTGCATTTCTAAGAGAGATTTAAGCCTTCAAAGAACGATTTGCGCTCGCTTGCTTCGTTGATAGCTTCATCTTCCTCAAGTGATCTTCTCGTCTCAACTTTGGCAACGATTCGAGCTCACCATCTTGAAGAGTTGGAGACTTGGAAGGCTTTGGAAGGAGCTCACACTTGTGGTTTCATTTTTAGCTCTTTTTTTGTTGTTTTTCATCGTTTTAATTGTAGTTCTCTTTGTTAGCTTACTAGGTGTGCTAGTGTAAACACTTAGGATTTGCTTTGTAGAATTGTGTTTTTCCTAGGTGAATAGGTTTGAGGCATTCACAAAGGGTTGAGAAGCAAGTCCTCGGTTGTATTCAAAGGAAAACACATAGTCTATAAAGTGTTGGTTAGAAATCCTTGGTGTGGAGTAGGTGATTGGCCGAACCACTCTAATTACTTGTGTTTGCGTTGTGATGCTTATTTGATATTAATTACTGTTTATAATTATCAAGCATCATAATTTAGTTGCATGATCAATTTGGTTGCATTAGAAATCGAACTCGAAAGAAATCAAATAGAAGTTAAAACTCATCCAACACTATTCAACCCCCCTTCTAGTGTGGATATTTGATCAACATTTGGTATCAGAGCGAGGTCATAGGATTAGACTTAGCCATTTACCCTACAATCTAGAATGTATAGTGAAATCCAACTAGCTCAAGGGTCCTCTAGTCATACTCCACCATTGTTTGATGGAAACAACTATGTCTATTGGAAGATACACATGAATGACTTCCTTCAATCACTAGGCATGGATGTATGGAGAATGATTCAAGTAGAGTATAAGCAAGCAACTAAAGATATGGATGAGTGGGATCAAGAAAAAATTAGACTCTTTAATGCAAATACAAAGGCCGTCAATGCACTATATTGTGGCCTATCAATTAATGAGTTTAATAGGATTTTCACTTGTAAGTCGACATATGAACTTTGGAAAGTCTTAGAGACTACAAATGAAGGGACTTCACAAGTTAAGGAATCTAAGATAAACCTACTCATGCATGATTATGAAATGTTAAAAATGTTACCGCATGAATCTGTTGATGCTATGTATGCTCGCTTTTAAAATATTACGAATGACTTAGCTAACCTTGGTAGAGACATAAGGAAAGAGGAGAAGATAAGAAAGCTCATTCATTCCCTTCCAAAAGCTAGGGAGCCTAAGGTCATCACAGTCATGGAAGCAAAGGATACAAGCACCTTAAAGATCACCGAGCTTATTGGGTATCTCATGACACATGAGACCCATATGAAGCAATACAAGGAGGAAGATGCCCCCAAAAGCAAGAATACCGCTTTAAAAGCATCACACCGGGTTGAAGAACCCTCATCATCCGAGGAGGAGATGGAAGATTTTGAAGAGATGACAATGTTGGCAAGGAGACTCACGAGCTTCATGAGAGGCGGCATGAGAAGGGAAAAAGGAGGCTACACATGTTATAACTGCAACAAAGCTGGGCACTTGAAGAAAAATTGCCCGCTCCTCAAGATGGCTTCAACCTCACACCCCAACAAGAAGGATAAGTACAACAACAAGAAGAAGAAGAAGAAAAAGAAAAAGAAAAAGAAGAAGAAGGCGATGATGGCCTCATGGGATGAGAGTGAGTCCTCATCAAGTGAAGATGAGACCAAGAGCGAAAAGGCAAACCTTTGCCTTATGGCAAATGACAACGAGGTAATATTTACATTTGGAGAACTTTCCTTTACGCAAGATGAATTAGAATTGGAATTTGAACAAATGCATGATGAATTTAATGTCATTAGGAAGAAATTTAAAGAGCTAAAAAATGATAACAAATCTTTAGAACAAGAAAATGATACTCTACTACTTTCATGCAATGATTTAAGAAAAGAGGTAGATAGACTTAAGGAAGAAAAACATGCTTTGGATGATGCTAAAAATAACTTAGAAAATGAGAATAAAAAATTAAAAAATGAGAACAAATCCTTAAGTGATCAAGTATAGCACTTAAATGATAGCATGTTAAATTTTAAAAAGGAATTATGAATGCTAAATGAAAAGATGATAACCTTACAAAATGTCATGCCTAAGGTTGTAAATGCTAGAAAATCATCAAAAAATCATACTCATGCACACTCTCATGCTCACACACATAGCACTATAAAGTTTAATGGAAGTTGTTTTCATGTGGTGTGTATGATCATATGGCTAGAGATTGTTCTCTTAGGAGGAACCCCAATGCTAGATTTACTTAGGTTCCTAAGATGACTAACACTTAAGGACCCAAAAAGATTTGGGTACCTAAAATTGCATTCTATCCTTTTATAGATAGAGAACCATCCTCAAGCACGTAGGAGCACATGGATCTTGGATAGTGTTGGGACATCAACTTGTTTGCAATCCTATCAAGTAAGATTGATGGATATGTAACGTTTGGAGACAATATCAAAGGCAAAATTATTGGCATTAGAGATATATGTATTCTTCCCTACCCGTGTATTAAGAATATTTTACTAATTGATGGGTTGAAACATAACTTGATTAACATACCTCAATTATGCGATAATGGTTACTTAGTTATTTTTGAAGCATCTAAATGCATCATTAGAAGTGCACCATCTAATGATATAGTGTTAATAAGAAAAAGGCAAGAAAATATTTACACTTTAGTCTTGAATGTTTTGCCTAATCCTAATGTTAGATGTTTAGTTGTCATGAAAAATGATTCTTGGTTGTGGCATAGAAGGCTAGGACATGCTAGCATGAGTCTCATCCAAGAGATAACAAAAAAAGATTTAGTCAAAGGAATACCAAAAATAAAATTTGAAAAAGATAAACTTTGTGATGCAGATCAATATAAAAAACAAGTTAAATCTTCATTTCATAGTATTAATCAAGTTACCACATCTAGAATATTTGAACTCATGCACATGGATCTTTTTGGTCCTTGTGATGTTGCTAGTCTAGGTGGTAAACTATATTGTTATGTTTTGGTTGACGATTTTTCAAGATTCACATGAGTTTTCTTCCTAGCTAAGAAAAAATAAAACTTTTGATTTCTTTAAAAGATTTGCTATGAGAGTTACAAATGAAAAAGGAATATCAATTTTGAAAATTAGGAGTAGTAATGGTGAGGAATTTAAAAATGAATTTTTTTCAATTTTTGTGATTATTTAGGTATTGAGCATACTTTTTCTTCCCCTAGAACCCCCAACAAAATTGGATGGTTGAAAGGAAGAATAGAACTTTACAAGAAATGGCTAGGACCATACTTTGTGAAAATAATTTGTCAAAGTATTTTTGGGCCGAAGCCATAAATATCTCTTGCTATGTACTTAATCATGTTTTATTAAGACCTAAAATTAAAAAAATATCTTTTGAGCTTTAGAATGATAGAATACCAGGTGTGGGATATTTTTGTATTTTTGGATGTAAATGTTATATTTTAAACACTAAGGAGCATCTAGGAAATTTGATTCTAAATTCGATGAAGGTATTTTCCCAGGTTACTCTAATAGTTCTAAGGCATATAGAGTTTATAATCATAGAACTATAATTGTTGAAGAATCTATGCATGTTACTTTTAATAAAACTAATAATTCTTCTAGAAATATTAAGATTGTGAATGTACATGAGGAAATTGAGGAACTAACATTTCATGACAAGGAGGTTGAAGATGAAAACAATGAGGAAACTCTCCATGAAGAACCTTTATCCAATGGATCAAGTAATTAGAGAACCATCAACGAGAGTGGTAACACACTCTAAACTTAAGAATATTTGTCAATATGTAGCATTCATATCTCAAGTAGAGCCAAAAAATATTAAGGAAATAATAGAAGATGAATTTTGGGTAATTGCCATGCAAGAGGAACTTAATCAATTTATTAGGAATGAAGTTTAGGACTTAGTACCTAGACCTAGCGAACAAACCGTAATTGAGACTAAATGAGTATTTAGAAATAAGTTAGATGAATGAGGTTTAGTCATTAGAAACAAAGCTAGGTTAGTGGCCCAATGGTGTAATCAAGAAGAAGGAATAGATTATAATGAAACTTATGCTCTCGTAGCTAGATTAGAGATAATTCACATGCTTTTGTCTTATGCAAGTTTTAAAGGTTTTAAACTTTTTCAAATGGATGTTAAAAGTGCTTTTTAAAATGATTTTATCGATGAAGAAGTTTATGTTGAACAACCCCCGGATTTAAAAGTTTTGAGTTTCCACATCATGTTTTTAAACTTAAAAAGGCTTTGTATGGTTTAAAATAAGCCCCTAAGACTTGGTGTGAAAGACTTTCCACATTTTTGATTGATCAAGGCTTTAGCATTTGAAAAGCCGATGTTTGTCTTTTTTTAAAAATAATGAAATTGATATTTTACTCGTGCAAATTTATGTTGATGATATAATATTTGATGCTACTAATGAATTGCTTTGTGAGTAGTTTGCTAAGTGCATGCAAGAAGAATTTGAGATGAGCATGATGGGATAACTTTCCTTCATGCTTGGTCTCCAAATCAAGCAAACCAACAAAGGGATTTTCATAAATCAAGCTAAGTACACAAAGGAGCTCATTAAGAAATTCGAGATGAATGAAGCCAAGATGGCTGTACACCAATGAGCACATCAATTAAGCTTGACAAAGATGAAGATGGTGTGGAAGTAGATAAAAAATAATATCGAGATATGGAAGCCTTCTTTATTTAACCGCAAGTAGATCGACCCGATATCATGTTTAGTGTTTGTGCATGTGCTAGGTTTCAATCGTGTCCTAAAATATCTCATTTAAGTGTGCTTAAACGCATATTGAGATATTTGAAAGACACAGTTGATTTAGGGTTATGGTATCCATGCAATGCATCTTTTGACTTAATTGATTTTTCGAATGCCGATTTTACCGGGTGTAAAATAGATAGAAAAAGCACTTGTGGGTGTTGCCAATTCCTAGGAATGCGTTATATTTCTTGGTTTTCCAAGAAATAAAACTCGATTGCACTCTCAACTACCGAAGCGGAATACATCCCCGTGGCTAGTTGTTGTGCACAAGTCATTTAGATGAAATAAAACTTTTCAAATTATGGACTTAAATATTCATGTATACTCATACATTGTGATAATACTAGTACAATTAATTTAACAAAAAAATCCAATTTTACATTCTAGGACCAAGCACATTGATCTAAGGCACCCTTTTCTTAGGGATAATGTAGCTAAGGGAAATATATCTATTGAATTTGTATCTAACGATAAGCAACTTGAGGATATATTTACAAAATCCTTAATTGAAAAAAGCTTTACAAATCTAAGAATGCAATTAGGGATTTGTGTTTTGCCAAGTGTTTAAACTTTCAAAATTTACATGCCTTTTGAAAAATTACATTTCATGTAGTATCATCACACTTATGTAATGGGGCTTTGCGACTTATCGATATTTGCCTTCTATAGGCTTACATTGATAGGAAGGACTATAGTGATAGATGATACTCGGTTTTATGGTTTTCTCGATTTTATTAATGAAACTCAATATTAGTACCTTGGTTCATATCCTTTTTGATTGATGTCAAAAGGGGGAGAAAAAGCAAGGTCACGTTTATTTTATAATGCATATAGATAGGGGGAGTTATAAGCATGATATGCATATTGATAGGGGGAGCATATATCAAGTTGCAAAATAGGTTATGTATGGCTTAACTCAAACTCACAAATGATACTTAGAGTACTTAGAGTTGTATAGAATTTCATGTTTTATTTGTCATCATCAAAAAGGGAGAGATTGTTGTCCCAATGGTTCTCCCTAGGTCTTGATCTCTATTTTGATGGTAACAAACATGTATTTAATATATTTGTGAAGTTTTGAGTTTAGGTTGAGGTTACGATACGCGCACGAAGTTCGCTCGGAGAAATACAAAAAATCGACAAAAAAGAGGCTCCGACGTAAATCATGTAGAATTCATAGATTACTAAGTAGATTTCATGTAATTAACCTCTAGGAATAAATCCCAAGCCTATTTGTAATGTTATCCAAGTCAAAACTTGGTAACGGAACCTGAAGACAAAGCGCTCAACAAAATAAGTGTAAAAACATCCTCAGCCCAGATCCGGTCGACCGACGGAAGCAAAAAGAAAGGAGCTTGGCATTTGGTCGACCGCTCGAAGTCTAAAAAGAACATAGAAAATTTTATCAATTAGGTAGTCGATCGAATTTGGCCAGAAAAGGGCAGTAGGCTCGCGGTCGCTGGGCGATCGATCAGTCGATCAACCGACAAGCGATCAGACGACGTCCAACGAGCAAAAAAACACATGTTGGAGTGTACTGCCGAGTGAGGGGTTATAAATACCCCTGACCAACCTCTCTTAAAGCTTCTTAATAGTGATTAGTGCATTTCTAAGAAAGATTTAAGCCTTCAAAGATCGATTTGCGCTCGCTTGCTTCAATGGTAGCTCATCTTCCTCGAGCGATCTTCTCGTCTCAACTCCGACAATGATTCGAGCTCACCATCTTGAAGAGTTGGAGACCTGAAAGGCTTTGGAATGAGCTCACACTTGTGGTTTCATTTTTAGCTCCTTCTTTGTTGTTTTATATCGTTTTTAATTGTACGTAGTTCTCATTGTTAGCTTGCTAGGTGTGCTAGTGTAAACACTTAGGGTTTGTTTTATAGAATTTTATTTTACCTAGGTGAATAAGTTCGAGGCATTCTCAAAGGATTGAAAAGCAAGTTCTTGGTTGTATTCAAAGGGAAACACAGTCTATAATGTGTTGGTTAGAAATCTTTGGTGTAGAGCCAAGGTAGTGGAGTAGACGGTTAGTCGAACCACTCTAATTACTTGTGTTTGCATTGTAATACTTATTTGATATTAATTACTATTTATAATTGTCAACTATCGTAATTTAGTTGCACGATCAATTTGATTGCATTAGAAATCGAACTCGAAAGAAATTGAATAGAAGTTAAAACTCATTCAATACTATTCAACCCCTTTCTAACTAGTGTGGATATTTGATCAACAAAAAATACATCAAATATAAAATTCTAAGAATAATCCCTAAAATATGAAAAATTTCAGCAATAATTTAATTTTTAAAATAAGAAGAAAATATGGATATAACAAGTACAATATCATCGTCTTTTATGTTTTAGTTATTTGTGACAACTTGTACAACCGTTGGGTGCGTTGCTATATTACATTGGCACTTTTTATTTCACATAATATAATTGGTGGATATGTTTTAAGTTTGACATGATATGTTTTAAATAATAGTGATGACTTATTACTTTTGTGTCTAAGTAATTACTATTAGCAACAACTTCGTCCGTGGTCGCTAAAAGACAGTAAAATAACTTCTAGTAGTGTAATTTGAAAGTCTTCTCGAAATATATAATCTCGAATTAATTTCAATACTATATCTAGTATACCTCAGATATATAATAATAGATATTAAGTAAAAAAGACTGACTTTTTGCTAATTCTTCATATATAAATACCTTAAACTTAGTACATAATTTTACTCATAAATATCCATAGAGACCTACCAATACCATATGCATATATCCAATCGATCCAACGTGAATCCAATTGTAAATAAGCTAGAATTTGTTTTATTATTAATATATCTGCTGACCTAATGATTGAGCGAAATAATTAAGATCAGAGTTCGTCTAAATTGTCATAAAATAATGTCACAAATTTAATTCTTGTGTAATGCATGCATGACGTATATATAATTTGGTCAAAATAAAGAAAAATACATGGAATAAAATTAGTAAATATGATAGAGCAAGTGAATATATAAATAATGCATGAGTAAATATATATAAGCAAAGGGTGAATACAAATAATTCATTCATTAATATACATAAGCAAATTGATGCACGCATGAAGGCAATTTCGCTGCTCTCACATCATCGTTTTTTTATTATAAGAAAATATATAAAAGATAATATTGTTAGCAGGTAATTAACAAATAATATTTATAGGCCTAGTTATAATATAATGAGAAGAAGGTAGCTAGTACGATTGCAATATTAATTTATAGCTAGAGAAGGCTCTATTCATAACTAAACTAATTCTAATTTTATCTAAACCATTGAATTTGAACATATTATATATTAAAAAAAACATGTAATGAAGTCAGATTCAACGAGCTAATCACAAACTATTTGAGCTTTTTATTCATTAATTTAATCAGTACATAAATATTTTAAGATGAAGTGATAAAAACACTACTAAAAAAATGACTTTTTGCGATGGCTCATTTGCAACGGCACTGGATGCGGTCGCAGATGCGACGGTTCTGCAACCACCGTCCATTGGGGTCACGGAGTTCTATTCTAGCGACGGCACTGCGACCGCCTCAAAGTGCCATCGCAACATATTGACAGTTGGCGACCGCCCTCAAGTACCGTTGCAACATAGCGACGGTTTGGCGACCGCGTAACGATCGTGTTTTTGCGACCGCTGGTGCAGTCGCAGAGCCGTCAGAGGTTAAAAATACTTAGCACCGGTTCACACCCAAATCTCAGTCTCGATCGCGCTCTATCTCTCGATTTCGCTCTCTCACGCCGACGCCAACGACAACGCCAACGCTGACGGTGTCTCACACGCTCTCTCTCTCTCTCTCTCTCTTCGAAGCCCTAGCCGCCCGCTACAGTTTCGATTGGGATTAAAGGGGAGGACTGCGGCAGAGGGATGAACTCTCCCTAGCTCAGACACAAAGGGATGAACTATCCTTAGCTCAGAGGGATAAGATTTGCCCAGTCATATGAATCGAAAAAAAGATGAACTCTAGTTGCATGCCTTTGCCTAAATGGGGTGAGGCCTGGAAAGGGATGAGTTTAGCTGGCTCACCTCAACCTGGAAGGATAAGCTCAGCTCCTTGCATGCCTTGGTTGAAATAATGAGCTCAACCTACTTAGCTCGACCACCTTGACCTGCTAGCCTTGACTCACAAGGGATTGGCTTGGCCTACTCATCTCAGATCAAGCAGGATGGTTATTGCTTGCTCGCCTCGACCTAGAAGGGATGAGCTTGGTGTGCCGACCACATTTCCAAAGAACGTGCTTGGTGTGCTTACCACAGTTCAAAAAGAATGAGCCTATGTTGGCTTACCTCCACCTTGGAGAATCAGGGATGAGCTTGGTTGGACTTTTTTTTCACCTATATTTAGACATAATCGTATGTCATTTCATAGACATCTTGTGATCCAAATTTTTAAAGCATATCATAATGATCAAACACATCATGTACTTAACGTGGATATGTGATTATGCCTCCTTCTGATGAATAATTCTTCATTAATGGTTAGAGTTACTTTTTCTGTATACATATTCTATTTAAAGAACTTGTGGATATCATGTTCCTTCAATAATTCTTCATTAATGTGGATATCATGTTCCTTTGATCGTTAATTGACAATTTAAAAAACTTATGGGACGACGAAATCATCACCTATAATATTCATCAAAAAAAAAAGTTTAACCTGAGGGCCGCATTGTTGTGGACAATTAGTGACTTCCCGGCATACGCTATGTTGTCTGGTTGAAACACACACGGGAGGCTTGGTTGTCCGTATTGAATGGAACGAACAAAAACATTCAGTCTTCAGCATGGACGAAAGATTTTATACTTTGACTGTCAACGTCAATTTTTGCCACTTGATCATCCATACCGGAGAAATAGAGATAAATTCATCAAGGGTAGAGTGGAAAAAGACGGACCACCTCGGCGTTTGTCTGGTAATCAAATGTTAGCTCTGGTTTCTGTGTTACCGGATATCACATTCGGAGAGGTTGACAGAATTAGTAGTTTCGGAGAAAGACACAATTGGGTCAAAAAAAGTATATTATGGGAACTGCCTTACTTGAGCTCATTACTAGTTCGGCACAATTTGGATGTGATGCACATTTCAAAAAATGTGTTCGAGAACATTTTGTCACACCCCAAACCCGGTATGATCGGCCAGGATACGCCACCTACCCCGAAGCCTAACCCATCTCAAACAAAACAACAATAACCTGAATAGTGGGATTTTTTTTTGAAAAGAACAGACATGACATCACGAACCAAATCAAACCAAAACTCAATATGAACACACTGGACAAGTTTATTTAAAAGGAGTTCAAATAAATAAATAAGACTCCCCACATAAAAATAAATGCGGAAATCACGACCTGAGTCAACATGACTCAACAAAGAGACACTAAAATGACTCAGGTATCCTCCTCGATCATGATATGTCACGAGACCCGCTGTCCTGCCACCACCAGCCGCGCTAGTGCACCTCGGTTCCTCTCTGATCTAACTCAGGTGCTGCAAAATAATAGTAATGAGAGGTAAGTCCAACTAGGACTTAGTGAGTAGATCAATCCTCAATTCACTAAATCAATCATCATGCATAAAAACACAAATAGCCGATATAAATCAACGTCAGAAGAAATCATCAATAATATATCCATAGCTCTATGCATGAAATCAACATCTGTCAACAAGTATAAAAGATCATTTTTAAAAAAATGACGGACAAGCATCAATAACACCTCTACCACTCTACTCACATCCACAGCAAAAAGTATAAGCATCCATCAATAAGTATAAACAAATCGACAACAAGTAAATAGGATGAATGCAACACCTCAATCATATGCATGCAATGCAGCACCCCAATCATATGCATGCTCTCCGGACCCGTCGGTCCCACACAGCCACATAGGGTAGGTAGACGGGTGGCTGCCGAACTACCACCCAGCTCAGTGTCGTCTCTTTGGGGCATGCCCTCCCCTCACCGGCACTAGCTCTTTCGAGCTGGCCTGTTGGGGCATACGTTCCCCTCACCTACTCGGGTCTCCGAACTATCTATTTGGGGTAGGATCAGTCGGACTTCCGGAAGAAGGCCAACGCTATCTCTTTGGAGCATACCCTCCCACACCAGCGAGGCTTCCGGGAAATGCAACAAGCACATCACAACACCACACACGCAAGTATATAAGTATGAACAATATGTGCTATCAACAAGTAATAAATTAACGGTATGTCAAGTGCATACCTCATCCTCCACCTCCTTCTGCTATACATCACAATCACATACAGATATATATATATATATATATATATATATACCAATAGTACTCATAAATCATAAATGCTCAGCACAAATGAACAACCATAAAACAGAATCATAGCACTGTAAGAAAGGATACACGTGTATCATGAAAGCAGTGCAAACAAAAACTCAAACTATAAATCAATGAACTGTAACATGATAAAATGACTCATCATAGAAATCACTGATCTAGGGCAAACTTCACCTCATTAACTACTATATCCATGAATCATCTCAGATCGAATCATAAAAATATATAAAATATGATTTTTCAGCCTAGCACGCAAAATGAGGCGATGCTCGGCTACTGTTTTCAAAATCCAAAGGTCTGATGGTGAAACAGACCACACCAATGAATTCGGAACGTCTATTAGGTGAAAATTCATATATAACATGAATAGTTTTGCTAACTTTAAGGCCTCCAAATAATTATTTAGAATAATGAAAGAAATATCTTAATTTATTTAATAATTCACTGCTATGAATAAATATAACAGTGTTACAATCAATAAACCAGTAATGAAATCTCCGCCTTTCATCTAAACAACATCACAACCTTCTATCTAATATGATGCAATCACAACCCTCTATTTAACATGATGCAATCTCAACCTTACATCTAACCAGATGCAATCACCACCCTCCATCTACGTGATGAAATCATAACCTTACATCTAATCAGATGCAATCACAGCCCTCCATCTAACCAGATGTAATCACAGCTCTCCATCTACATGATGCAATCACAACCTTACATCTAACCGGATGCAATCACAACCCTCCATTTAACCAGATGTAATCACAGCTCTCCATCTAACCTGATGTAATCTCCACCCTCCATCTACATGATGAAATCATAACCTTACATCTAATCAGATGCGATCACAGCTCTCCATCTAACCAGATGCAATCACAGCTCTCCATCTACACAAGATCAAATCCCAGCCCTTCATCTCAACCAATTCAATCCAACCCTTCATCTTACCCAAATCAATCTCAACCCTCCATTGAACTCACCCCCTTATGGCATCTTCCTCCTCCTCTCCCCAACCCAGCCACCACCGCCCCTTCTCCGGCTGCCATCGGGCCACTTGAGATGATGGCGCTGACGCTGGCGCCTACCGACGCCCCGCCGCCGCCACGCATGGCAGCGACGCCGCGCCTGGCGCCGCCGCCACCCTGGCGCCTCCATCGACACCCACTGCCGCCGCTGCCGCGGTGCCTCACTGGGCGTCGCCTCCTGGCGCGGCCGGTGCCTGCCGGCATAGTGAACAGGAAGGGTAGTGGAAAGAAAAAGAAAAAGGAAAAAGGAAAATATTATTTTATTCCAAAAGAGATAAATAATTGATTCGATTAAGAAACGATCGATCCGACTTCCGATCCAATACGAGAAAATGCGTCAAAAATCGACGAAAAACTCCAAAACATAAAAACAATGACATGAATCAAGAATTGGAGAAAAGAAGACCTAAATCCACTCACCGGACGGAGAGAAAATGGAAGAAAAGACGTGCAAGATCTTCGCCCGATCGACACCGACGAACTCGCGAAAATTCAGCCCCGACGGCTCCTCCTCCTTGACGACACCCTCTCTCTCCTCTGTCTTTTGCCTCGGGTGGCATGTGGCTCAAAACCCCTAGCCGCACACCCCAGGGTCTAATTTATAGACACCGGTTGGGTCCAAATGATCAAAATACCCCTATCTAAGTTTTATGACTTAAACAACCCATAACTCATCCAATCTAACTCCGATTTGAGATCCGATTGCACCGCCAAATTTGCCTCGAGACCCTCTATCACCCTAGCATGCTAGATCATAGAGATAAGACAAATAAATTTTCCTTTAATCTACATTAAATGCTTGCTTGGGTCTAATCCCGAAGCTTCCTGCCAATTCGCACTAACTAGGGTCCATAATCCCCTGCTCAAGAATAAAATATTACTATTAAGATTTTGGGTATTACACATTTTTAATACAGTGATGGATTTTGCAGGAAAAATAAAAGATAATGAGAATGCAAGAATGAACTTAAAAGTATATTGCAAACGTTCAGATTTAGATCTACAAGAGGTGAACGACAAACAAGTGAAATCGAAAGCCTCTTATGTTCTCAGTAAGCAATAACAAAAAGATGTTTGCCAGTGGATAAAAGATTTCAAATTACTAGATGGCTATGCATCTAATTTAGTTTGATGCGTCAATGTAGACGAAGGTAAAATATCAGGAATGAAAAGTCATGACTGTCATGTGTTCATGCACAGACTACTCCCTATTGCATTCCGTGATATTTTACCAGACAAAATTTGGGGTCTGTTAACCAAGCTTAGTTTGTCCTTCAGAGATATCTGCGCCAATGCCCTCCGTATTGAAGATATGGAAAAGCTAGAGAAAAATATTGTAGAAATTCTTTGCAAATTAGAGCAGATATTTCCACCTGGATTTTTTGATTCGATGGAGCATCTACCGGTTCACTTAGCATACGAGGCAAGAGTTGGTGGTCCGGTTCAGTATCGGTGGATGTATTTATTCGAAAGGTATATGCAGAGGTTAAAAAGAAAAATAAAAAATACAGCTACGGTGGAAGGTTCAATAAGTGAAGCTTATATAATTTAGGAGATATCAACTTTCTGTTCTTTCTATTTCGAGTCTAATGTGCACACAAGGTTGACTCGTCTTCCCCGAAATGATGATGGGGAAATGTGAACGCTGTAGATTGTCTACTAATATTTTCTTTTCCTGGTCGTGGTTTGGGCTCACGTCCATCGAGATATTTAACTGAAGATGAGTACCATCTTGCACAATTATATGTACTGATGATCGAATTGCCCCGAGGTTGATCATTTCATTCAAAAATTTGACATGGAAGTTCGTACACAGACATCAAATATATCCAAGGAAGAATTACAAGATAAATGTAGCATAGAATTTCCAAATTGGTTTAAAACTTGGTCAAGTGAACATATTCAAGAAATAGATAACAAATTACTCAAGTTAGCATGTGGATCGTCACGACTAGTCTTATGCTATAACGGATACTTTGTGAATGGATATAAATTTCATACAAAGGAGTAGTCAACCACAAAGAAGACAATGAATGCCGGTGTTTGTATCAAAGGCTCCACTTGGATTGATTGTGATTGTGATTTCTACGCAATGCTTGAGGAAGTACTTGAGTTTCAATATGTTGGGTGCAAAAAAATAGTGATATTCAAATGTCACTGCTTTGACACATCATCTCGAGAGAGTCAAATTCATCCAAAGTATAATCTTGTTGACGTTAATTTTAAATCAAAGTTAATGTCGAACGAGCCTTTTATTTTGGCATCACAAGCACAACAAGTATATTACGCAAAATATCCAAGCAGACGAAGAGATAGATCGGAATGACGGGCAGTGTGTAAGACTAAGGCACGATTGAGGATTGATCCAATGGCAGAGGATAATGATACTACAAGATTTGTATTAGGTGATTTTTATCAGGAGGATCATGGATGATCCTCCTGTAGTTGAAGTTGTGGGTCAAACACTTGAAGATGAAAATTTAGTCATTGCACAAGGTTCGTCTGAAGAAAGTGTTGATGTTGAACCAGATGACGCAGAGAACGAAGATGATGAGAATAGTTGTGAAGATGAAGAGACAAGTGAAGAAGAAAATGACTCAATCGATTATTATTCAGATGATATCAATGATTAATGTGTAATATATATATATATATATATATATCATCTTTTTTCTATTAATTTATATTATATTATTGGTTGACATCACTAATCAACATTTATATCGTAGATGTCGTGTGCCCGTTCTAGGATTCATCGCACAGGTTTATCTCGGCCACCGCCGTCGCCCGCGATAGCACCACCACCACCACCACCAGCCGTGGCAGATGCTATACCACCACCTCCTGCACCAGCCGTGGTAGATGCTATACCACCACCTCCCACCACCTCGAGGTCGTCGTAGGCCTCGTGGGCCTAATCTGGGGGGGGGGTGATGCACCTTCATCGTCCGACCAGCGTCGGCGGATATCGCTGAATGGTATAAAGTAAGTATCAAAATTTATTTATTATAATTGTTAATAATTAATTGTTACTTATAATATTATTATACTTGAGTTGTAGATTTCAGCAGCATGATGTCGCCCACGCTATGATCGTTATGCTTAAGAGTTTCTTTCATGAGCCGTGGGCTTCATGGACTAGGGCGTCGAACCATTATCGAGATTTATTATGGATCGAGTTCGAGGTACGTAGTTCAAGTTCAAATTAGTTTCTTCTACTCTAAATTGTTGTATCATGCAAATTTTTATATTAAACCAAACATAATTTTTCTTACTCGAAAATAGTAGTTTGACTAACCTTTCTGGATGGTGTTTGTTTTTAATCAAAATAGAACAACTCAGAAAATTATGGCTTCACCTTCACATGTTTCACCATCCTCTTCCAAATTTACTTAATTATTCAAACAGTCAAATATTTTCAGTATTCTTCCTTACAGTCTTGTCCTTCTATGAGAAAAAAAGAAGGAAAGTTGCATGCAGGGCATAAGAACTGTTCCTTTAAGCAAAATATATTAAATTAGAAGAAAAGTTACAGTACTCTTTAAAACCTCTTTTACTTCGAATTAATTAGATTGCTAGTGTCATCTTTTCAGGTCTTTAGATTGCAAGGGACCTTTAAGAGGTAGCTTAAAGTGCAGCTTTGGATGTACTCAATGTGTTATATGCAGTACTCACTGTATTGCCCTCTGCTTTATTCATACACTAATCAGCTCGATCCTGTTAGTTTTGAATTGTACATTTGACTGATTGATCTATATATATAAGATTGAACAAAGAGTACTTAATTATTAGAAGAGTACATTACTTTGAACTGATCTGGAGATGAAAGCAATCAAATGAATGGTGCATGTATGTGGATTGAGCAATTATAAACAGATCACAAGCAGATGGTGAGTCCATTAATTCTGAACAGGTGGGCACAAGCAGCTGCCTTTTCCTGCACTTTGTGAGTGGAAATGGAGATGCAAAATAAATGTTAGGTTGTCACCTAACTTTAATACAGGATGCCATTGGCACTGATCACATGGAATCTTTCTCCAGTACCCCAATAGTTTAAAGAGGCTTTCCCTTGTTTCTTCATGGTCTCAGAAACAAGGATTAATCTTTGTTTGTTAACTCAGAGTATGCTAGATTATTATGGAAATGAACAACATGAATGACTTGTTTGGTAAGATTTAGTCTAGCTAGGGAATTTGTGTGATTAATTAGCTAGTGTTCATGTGTTAGAGGAGGGAGAAGTCACAATGCAATGAGTAGATGGACAAAGTTCTGAATAGAGCAAGGGGATGCAAATGAGTCATTAATAATGAAGAAAACATGTGTGATTAATTAGGGAATTTGAACACTTGCTAATATCAAAAATATCAAAAATAGAACAAGGGGATGCAAATATCAAAAATACAACTCAGAATTTGGTGTCAGGTTTCTCATCCACCAATCAGATCATGGTTGTGCTGAGGAAAGGAAGTATTCTGCTATCATTGCAAGTATTATGCTATCATTGCAGTAGGTGTTTAGCTGAGAGCATATAATTTTATTTATGCAATCTTTAAAATTGATTGACATCTGAAGTAGTTTAGAGAGTAGAGACCCGCATTACAACATCACCCCCACATTTCAATCATCTGATTGCAGAAAGTGTCGGTGTGCTTACCATTTTTTATGTGTAGATATTATTGGGCTCTCCTTGTTCTTTCTTTTGTCTGATTTGCTAACCTGCTTCTTTCAAAGTAATTTTCTATTTTGGGACTGATACAAGTCAGATGGATGCACATGGCTTAATAATTAGTTGATTTTGACATTGATTTTAATAATTAGTTGTCTTGATTTGATCCTTCCTCTTCCTTTCTTCTATTGGTTTAATAATACAGTGTAGATTCTTCCATTTGGATTTATATGTATAGACAATCACTACCTGTTCATGGAATGATGTATTAAAAATCTTTTTGATGGCTTTAAATGATTATATTAATATTATCTCTTTTAGGCCCGATACAACTGGACCCTCCATTCAAGCTTAGGTGGAGGATGCTTGGGAAGCTTACAATAAGAAGCTTTTCAAGGATATCCTCCACTGTGCGCTGGATGAGGCACGAGCAAATGTAGGCGGTAATCGGGATACACCTATGGATGCGCTGAAGGGACATGGGCCCAACTGAATAACGGGCCACGTATGGGATCATCTATGCAACATCTGGGCGTCCGAGGAGTAGCAGGGTGTTGTTCGAGAAATGGCGACACTAGAGGGCGGGTGAATAGTGTGTTTACTAAATTGATTCGCCTAAATTCTAATTTAATCGATTCTTGATTAGCTTAGGCGATTTGCGATTCGGTAAATGTATGTGGAAGTGAAATAAACAATTTATCGCAAGCAGCAATAAATACAATGCTAACACACAATTTATAATGGTTCGGCCCCAATGCCTACTCCACTACCTAAGCACCCCGCTTAGAAATTCCAAACTAAGTTTTACTAGATTAATTAGTTTCCCTTACAACAAGGACTTTTCACCGGAAAGACTCGCTCTCCAACCGAAGGCACTTCCACACCCGGAAGTATCCCGCCTTTCTACCGAGAGCTCTTTCCCACCTTAACCTAAGGGACAACTAGAATTAATCCTAGTAACAACTAAGTTTACACAAGTGGCTTTACTCTTATACCAAGATACCACTTCACACACAGCAAGACCTAACACCCTAGGTCTTCACACAAACAAATCAAACAGTTAAAATAATAGTAAAATTACAATTGAAAAGAGCTAAAGGATAAACCAAGCATTAGTTCTCTTCTCAAGCCTTCAATGCCTCCAACTCGTCAAGATGAACTGCTCGATTTAATTCTCGAGTTGAGGAAGAACTTGCGCTTGAAGTGGAACTCGTTGGAGAAGCAGAGCGCGCGTGATTACTCCTTGGAAGGCTTTAAATCTCCCTTAGAATGCTCAATGATCACTGTAAGATTGGGAGAAGAAGATTAAATAAAATATCAGAGGATGTATTTATACCCTCATGAAGCAACGACTGTTCAACGGGTAGAAAACTATCCGTTATAGACTGTCGATCGAAGCGCCGATCGAAGCATCAGTTTAACTAACTGTTAACTAATTATTCTAAATTTCGGCAACTGTTAACTGCGTATTCGGAGAATTGTAGGGAGATGCTGTCGAAATTTAGAATGAAGTTAGCGGTTAAAATAAGTATTTAGTGCAATATAAATAACATAAATCCCGAATGGAATAGGACAATCTCACCTAAAGACATTAACCAAAGAAATTGTCATTGATTGACAGAATCATGTCGACTGATCGAAGTTGGATGTACCGACGTCTTGATCGTGGAGCTTTAACGAATGAGTTTCGATTAGGCGTAACGTACTTCCTAAATTTTGCCTATTCGAATCGGAATTTCGTTAGCATCGGTGATCAAATCCGATGTCCGTGCCGCATTTGTTCGAATGGACGATTTTTGGATCGGGAGACTGTCACTCTGCATCTATATAACAAAGGATTTGTACCAAGATATTTTCTATGGACTTGTCACGGGGAGTCACGCGAAGTCGGGACGTCGAGCAATCATGTCGTTCAGACATATGGTGAATCTTCCTCTGTTGGTGCTTCTTCATCCAATCAATTTAATCCCTATAGAACTATGATACTTGATAGTCTTGGGGGTCAATTCCACCTGAATGATAATGTTGATCGGCCAGTTCTTCAGACATCAGTCCCACCAGATACTACAACGGTTGATATCACAGAAGTACAAACTACGGTAGAGATTGAATTACCGAATAAAGAAGCTGCAGAATTTTACGAGATGTTAAAAGCTGCCGATGAACCTTTGTATGAGAATTGTCCTAAATACACTAGGTTTTCAGCAATGACACAGCTCCTAAACATCAAGGCCGATTGTAATATCAGCGGAGTTGCGTATGATCGGATTGCAGGATTGATTAATGGAATGCTGCCTACTGATAACAAGTTTGAGCCTACTTTTTATAAAACTAAAAAGTTGATGAGAAAATTGGGGCTTGGGTACGAAAAAATACACGCATGCCAAAATAACTGCATTTTATATTATAAAGAAAATGTGCAGTTGGATAAATGCCCTGTATGTCAACATCCTCGTTACAAGGAGAAGAAATCGGTTCGACAGAAAAATATCCCGTTTAAGGTGCTTCGGTATTTTCCACTAACACCGAGGCTTCAAAGATTATTCATGTCGGAAAAGACAGCCCCCTACATGAGTTGGCATGCAAGAAGTCGTGATGATACAGTAATGACTCATCCATCTGACAGTGAAGCATGGAAACATTTGGATACATGTTATCCTTCATTTGCTAGGGATACTAGAAATATCAGATTGGGATTGTGCACAAATGGTTTTAATCCGTTTGGACATTCTGCAACTCCTTATTCAGTTTGGCCAGTGCTCCTGACAGTTTATAATTTGCCACCGTCAATGTGTATGAAAGATGAATTTATTTATCTTTCGATGATTATTTCGAGTCCTAAGGGTCCGCGAAAAGAAATTGACATATTTCTCAGACCCTTGATAGATGAATTGAAAACATTGTGGACTGAGAGAGCTGTCACTTATGATTGTCATCGGAAGCAAAACTTCAATTTAAAGGCCGCGGTCTTGTGGACAATCAATGATTTCCCGGCGTACGGCATGTTGTCTGGTTGGAGCACTCACGGCCGACTCTCTTGTCCGTATTGTATGGAACACTCTAAATCAATCAGTCTTCAGAACGGACGAAAAATCTCATTCTTTGACTGTCATCGTCGATTCCTACCGGCTAATCATCAGTATCGAAGGAATCGTAATAAATTTACTAAGGGCAGAGTCGAAAGAGATGGGCCACCACCGATGTTGTCTGGTGAACAAATGTTAGCACGTGTTTCAGCACTTCCAGATATAGTATTGGCCGCAATGAAAGAGTGTCAGGTTTTGGCCAAACACATAATTGGGTGAAAAAAAGTATCTTTTGGGAATTGCCCTATTGGAGTTCATTATTGATTCGACATAATTTAGATGTCATGCACATTGAAAAAAATGTGTTTGATAATATTTTCAACACTTTGATGGATATTTCCGGAAAAACTAAAGATAATGTCAAAGTCCGACATGATATGAAAATACTTTGTAAAAGACCAGAGTTGGAGTTACAAGAGGTCAACGGACGATATCTGAAACCGAAGGCCCTATATGTGTTAAATAAACAATAGATCAAAGATGTTTGTCAATGGGTAAAAGAACTCAGATTACCCGATGGATATGCTTCAAACTTATCTCGATGTGTGAACGTCGATGATTGCAAAATATCAGGGTTGAAGAGCCATGATTGTCATGTATTCGTGTAGAGATTACTTCCGATCGCATTTCGAGATCTTCTACCTGATAATATTTGGGGTCCGTTGACTGAATTAAGTATGTTTTTTAGAAACATCTGTGCAAATGTCCTTCGAGTCGAAGATATGTCAACACTTGAAAATAATATTGTTGAAATCATATGCAAGTTGGAGCAGTTTTTCCCTTCTGCATTTTTTGACTCGATGGAGCACCTACCGATACACTTGGCATACGAGGCACGAGTTGGTGGCCCCGTTCAATATCGGTGGATGTACTTATTTGAAAGATACATGAATCGTCTGAAGAAAAAAGTAAAGAACACCGCAGTTGTTGAAGGATCAATATCTGAATCGTATATCATCCAAGAAATTTCAACATTCTGCTCATTTTACTTTGAATCGACAGTACAGACAAGATTTGATCGTCTTCCACGTAACGACGACGGGGGTGTTCGACATTCAGATGAACGTTTAAATATATTTTGTCACTCTGGTCGTGCATTCGGTTCTCGTCCATCTCGACACTTAAGTGAGGAAGAGTATCATTTGGCACACTTGTCCAGAGATTGAACAATTCATTGAAATATTTGACATTGAGATGGTGCAAAAATACTCTATTCACAATGATGAAGAATTGGAGAGATTACGGAATCGTGATTTCTCTACTTGGATTCAGACTTACAGCAAAGATCACAGAGCTGAAATAGATGAAAGAATATTTGAGTTTGTTAGTGGACTGTCGCGACTTGTGTCGTGCTATAGCGGATATTTTGTTAATGGTTATAAATTTCACACGGTTGAATATGCATTTACAAAGAAGACAATGAATGCTGGGGTTTGTGTGAAAGGGACAACCTATGTTGAATGTGATATGAATTTTTATGGACTGGTGGAAGAAGTGATAGAGTTGCACTACTTCGGCTTGAAATCAATTATTCTATTTAGATGTCATTGGTTCGATACAACAGAAAGGGGCACGAAAGTTCATCCAAAATACAAACTTGTTGAGGTTAATTACAAATCTAAATTGGCAGCAAATGAGCCTTTTATATTGGCATCACAAGCCGAACAAGTATATTACACGAAGTATCCGACTCGAAATAAAGATAGAGCAGATTGGCGTGTAGTCTATAAGACAAAAGGTAGAGGAAAAATTGATCCGATAGTAGGAGAAAATGAGCTGATACCTGATATGACACATGGTTTCTATCAAGAAGATGATCCTCCTGCTGTAGATCGTATTATTCCAATACTCGAGGATGCAGACACAACGTCAATTCAATTAGAAGTTGAATATGCTGATGATGACGATCATGAAATTGAGGAAGCTGGAGATGAAGAAGATGAAGAAGATGAAGAAGAGGAAGAAGAGGAAGAAGAGGAAGAAGAGGAAGAATTCGAAGACTATTATTCAGATGATGAGGAATAATTGTAAAGTATATATTTTATTAAATATATCTCTACTATTTATACAATAATCTGATTATATGTCTATTCGACAGATATGTCTGGTTGTGGTTATCGTCGCAGGAGAGCTTCGGAGTCTCTGATCGGTGAGACTCCTACACTTACTCATGCTGCTGATCCTCCTATTGCTGATCCTCATGCCGATGATACTGCCGAGGCTAGTACATCCAGACGCAGGCGGCCACGCGGGCCGAACAGGTGGCAGCCTCCACCAGCCACAGAGTCACGTAGATTTATTAGCGTGATTGGGGAGCGGTAATATATCATGAATTATGAATCATTACAAATTCATTATATCATAATATAATATTAAAATTTATTTTTGTTGTGCAGGTTTGAGCAAGAAGAAGTGCCGAGGAGCATTTCTTCTACTATTCGATGATACATGCACGGGGCATGGCCTACGTGGTCTCACGTGCCTAGCGAGCACGTCGACATGTTATGGCGCGAGTTTGAGGCACGTATTATTATTTTTTTTACATGCATGATGATTAATATTGGTACTGATATTATTATTTTGCAGGCTCGCTATACATGGGCCGAGGACCAAAGGCCCTTCATTTACGCTGCCTGGGAGGCTATTTCCTGGGCAAGGTACAACGGGCAGCTGGGGCAGGCTCGGTCCCAGGCGATGGCCCGAGCTGGGACCACTAACATCGCGGAGACTCGGGGATACGGCCCCGATTGGATTACTTTGGATATATGGGACCAACTCATGGGAATATGGTCGACGGATCGATGGCAGGAGGTTTCTCGGAATGCGGCTAGAAATCGTATGTCGGGGGGAGCAGCGCGTCACACCGGCGGCTCTGTTGCATTTGCAGTGCACGCGAACCGTATGATAAGTATACCTTTTAATTATATATTTTATTTGTTACTATGTGTACTAATTAATGTATTTGTTTTGTAAATGTAGACGACGGTGTCGGATGACAGGACTGTCCAGCGACCCTCCCCGATGGCGGTGTTTGAGCAGACTCACCGTCGAGCACATGGGACGAGGGAGTACATCGACAACCGCGCTGCATACATTATGGTAACTATATATTTGTTTAAATTATTCATTATATATTTATAATTTAAGTTTTATGATAAATATTAAATAAAAAATCAAACTTGAGTAGGAGACCTACAGCCAGACGGTGGTGCAGCGCGGGGGCACCCCCGAGGACTTTGACGCAGCAACGTGGGTCGAGGCCGCAGGTGGCTGGGACCATGTCCGCGTATATGGCTTTGTAGATAGTGGTCATGCGCGAGCCGTACTAGGGCCACTTGGGGCACCGACCCATCCGGTTGCTGGTGAGCAGCTGTCCACCTCTAGATCCAGTTATGATCATAGTAGCAGAATAAGGACTCTAGAGGACACGGTCGCGCGTCAGACTGAGATAATGGAGCGCCAAAGTCAGATGATGGCGGATATACAAGCTATGCTACGCAACATGTCAGGTCATCCCGAAGCAGGCATCTCTTCGGCATCATCTAATCCATCGTCCTCGAGTCAGTCCACGCCGGTGTACACTCAAACACTCCAAACCCCGCCATATGATCCAGACCATCCTCCATCGTCATCGTGAGATTTTTTTTATATTGACTTTGTTACTGAGATATTGGACTTGTTTAATTTATTTTGTTTGGATATTAATACTTCAATTTTGCATTTGAATAGTTTTTATACTATTATGGATAATTATCAATATAAATATAATTGTTTTGATGTATATCTTGGTGTATTTGTGATGTGTGAATGAATGTGTGTATGAGTGTATGGGTGTGTGAGTTATGTATCAAATAATGTATCAATGTATCAATGGAAATTTGAAATTTTAAATTTTTTCGCTACCAGGTTCACATCATCAGCAATGGCTTTCCCATGGCCGTCCGTGGGAAAGCCGTTGCTAAAAGTGTATCGAAAGCCGTTGCTGATGACCTACAACAACGGCTTAGCGACGGGATTTTACTAACGGCGTTGCTACGGGCTCAGCGGCCGTTGCTATTAATGTTATCCGCAACGGCTCCGGGTCCGTGGCAAAACCGTTGCTGATAATATTTTTAGCAATGGCCCGAGCGGCCGTTGCTGATCCGTTGCTAAGTTATCAGCAACGCGATTTTCTGGCACGGCTCCATTACAACGGCTCCGGCCGTTGCTGATGCTCTTCAGCAACGACTCAGCAACGGCATCAGCCGTTGCTGATGCCCATTTTTCTAGTAGTTCAAGATGGTGAAATCTCAAGCTATGAACCCGCTCTGATACCAAATGTTGGAGAAATGACGACACTAGAGAGGGGGGGGGTTGAATAGTGTGTTTACTAAATTGATTCGCCTAAATTCTAATTTAATCAATTCTTGATTAGCTTAGGCGATTTGCGATTCGATAAATGTATGGGGAAGTGAAATAAATAATTTATCGCAAGCAACAATAAATACAATGCTAACACACAATTTATAGTGGTTCGGCCCCAATGCCTACTCCACTACCTAAGCACCCCGCTTAGAATTTCCAAATTAAGTTTTACTAGATTAATTAGTTTCCCTTACAATAAGGACTTTTCACCGGAAAGACTCGCTCTCCAACCGAAGGCACTTCCACACCCGGAAGTATCCCGCCTTCCTACCGAGAGCTCTTTCCCACCTTAACCTAAGGGACAACTAGAATTAATCCTAGTAACAACTAAGTTTACACAAGTGGCTTTACTCTTATACCAAGATACCACTTCACACACAGCAAGACCTAACACCCTAGGTCTTCACACAAACAAATCAAACAGTTAAAATAATAGTAAAATTACAATTGAAAAGAGCTAAAGGATAAACCAAGCATTAGTTCTCTTCTCAAGCCTTCAATGCCTCCAACTCGTCAAGACGAACTGCTCGATTTAATTCTCGAGTTGAGGAAGAACTTGCGCTTGAAGTGGAACTCGCTGGAGAAGCAGAGCACGCGTGATTACTCATTGGAAGGCTTTAAATCTCCCTTAGAATGCTCAATGATCACTGTAAGATTGGGAGAAGAAGATTAAATGAAGTATCAGAGGGTGTATTTATACCCTCATGAAGCAACGACTGTTCAACGGGTAGAAAACTATCCGTTACAGACCGCCGGTCGAAGCATCGGTCGACCGATCATTCGACAGCTCCATTTCTCCCTGTGGTCGGTCGATCAACTGGTCGACCGCCAGACGCAGATTGCGCGATCCACGATCTTCGATCTACCCATCGGTCGACCGACGTGGTATTGCATCGTGGCTCATATGCAGGTTGGTCGACCGCCAGCCTTGGCCAATTTCTTTCGCCATTCGGTCGATCGACGGGTCGATCGCCCGAGCTACTGCCCATTTTGGGCTTCCATCGATCGACCGCTCGCTCGACCGAAGTAGCTCTGCTACTTTTTTTTACCTTCGGTCAGTCGACCGAACCTAGGCTGAATGTTATTTCTTCAGCCTATTTCTTTCGCGCTTTATTTTCGGGTTCCGGCTTTCAACGATCATTATCTTGGAGAGCTTTTGACTTGATCGCTGGACTCGTCTAAGCGACTTTGGTGCACTCGTCGATCTTCGAGAAGTCTCCGTGACGAACCCGAGCGCGACGATCAATGTCCTTCCGATTTTTGATTTCTCTGATTTATCTGATCGAGGACATCGAACACTTGTCGATATGGAATCTGAAATATATTCTCAATGAAATCATTAGTTCCATGTTTGTTTTCATGAAAACCATCAAAACCAAGATTAAGGCTAAGGTTGAAAACCTAAAGCCAACAGGTGCCTCCCGAATGGCGCACTGGAACCGGATGACGCTAGTTGAGGGATCCGTGGCCCGACATACCGGTGGGTCCATCCCATTTACTAGCCACAAGCGTCGCATGGTAAGTAATTTAATAGTAGTTTTTATTAATTATCATTATTATAGAAAAACTAATTATATTTATTTTACTGCAGGGGACGCGAGACGAGCAGGGGACACTCATCCCGGCTGATCCTTTGAGGGTCTTCGAGGAGACACATAGATATAGGCATGGTCCTCGCCGAGGTGAGTTCATCAGCGAGAGGACAGAGACGATCCTGATAACTTAATATTTAATAAAGTTCATATTTAAAAAAATTATATTAGTTCAATTATGTATAATTAATTTAATTAATTAATCTTTAAAGGTCACGTATACTGAGTTGGTGACCCAGCGGGGAGGTGATCCTGCGTAGCATCAGCTTGATGTTGATGCATGGATGCAGGTGACAGGAGTCGACCACGACCGTGTATATGGCATTGACACAACTGCCCTCGCACAGACGTTGTTCCAGCCATATGGTGCGGGGTCGTCTACCTTCACATCTTCCATCGCTGGTCCATCCACATCACATGCGGGCCAGGATCAATTTGTAGCCTTAGATGCTTCGCACGTAGAATTACATGCTTCTCACGCAGCCTTAGAGGCTTCTCATGCACGCCTCATTAGTGAGGTGGCCGCTATGAGGGAGTACATGACACATATTGCTTCTTCCATGCTTGGTGCTCCAACCCCTCCTCCTCCCCCGTCATTCGACGCGACGCTAGCTAATGCCGTCCCGACGCAACCCCTCTCCTCACCGCATCCGTCGCCACCACATGATGCGCTTCATGATTGATGTATACTTTTTTTTTTTTTATTTTGATGTAAACATATTTTGATACGATGTAAATATTACATTTTGATATAGATATGTATAAACATTATAATTTGATGTCTTGTATATTCCCTCGATGTGGCATTGCATTTTGATATAATTTGATGTCAAATATTGTAAACAGGCATTTAAAAAAATATTATAAATTATTTTTTTAAAAAAATACACATTTGCGACGGCTGTGCAACCACTCGTCGTCGCAAAAGATATATCGAACTAGTCGCCAAAGCGGTCGCAATTGTAAATTGTGACCGTTTTGCGACGACAAACGCGGTCGCAGAACCATCGCGGAGATAACATTTGTGACGGTGTCCATGGTCGCAATGCCATTGCAGAATTAGTAGTTGCGACGGCAAAAGAAGGTCGCAAATGTTATGCGGCCATATTCTGCGACCGCTTGCTGCCATCGCATAACGGTCGCAGAATCTTTTTATTTGCAACCGCTGCTGTTGCGGTCGTAAATTTTTTGCGACAAGTACTTTTGCTACCGACCTTTGCGACTATGCCTTGCTGTCGCAAAAGGTCTTTTGCGATCGTTTTGCGACGGTAGTGTCCGTCGCAGATATCTAGTTTTTTAGTAGTGAAAGTGAAATGTTTCCTCTATCAAGGATAACTCCACAAGAACCAAACATTGTAAATCATTTTTAATTTTGACAAATTAATTGAAGATCAAATTAAATACATATAGTTCTTTGTATTTGCTAGTTCTCTTGCATAAGGAAATGATATCCTTTTATTTTTTGTTCTTTCTTCTAGAACAACACATGGACAAATTGAGAACAAATTAAATTGTCATATACTTCAAATGAGTAGTAAAAATTAAGACACACTTAATGATTAGTTATTGTTAGGCAAGTATTTAAACGAAGGCTAGTCATAGTTCTTTGATTGAGATCAAACAAATGACTATAGCCAAATGATTAGTTTCGTCAACCCATGGATTCGGTAACACTCGTTTAATGTCGAGAAAACCATGGCAGTCAATAGATTTAATTAACTTGTCCAACCAATGAGAAGGCGAACGACGACTAACATATATAGTAGCCCAAGGAGTTGGTAATTAAACACTCCTCTAATGTCGAATGAAACGTTGCACTTGCAATATTGAGTAGCATTGATGGCGACAAGGGCCTCTTAATGAGTTGGTCCAAATTAAACTAGCAAGTTTAGTACGTGACACTCCTTCGAGGCCAAGAAAACAACGACCATCTATCGATGAAACCACGACAATGAAACAACAACAAGAAACTGATGACACCAACAATGTCAAAGGGGGAGAGATGCTATGCATCAATGAGAGTGGGGTAAAAAAGGATTTATAGGACAATTTACCATCTTAGCCTTGTGGTCAAAATAATAGAAAATCACCTCATTGGCAATACCATAAAACCATGAGCACATCACTCAAAAAGAGATCAAACATGACATTGTAAAAGAAGCAAAGAAAAATTAATCCACGCCAATTTATGAGTTTAGGATCTTAAACATTAGAATGAGAGTGAATAGTATGTTGAAGGCTACGTTAGCACTTTTTGAATTTTGTCATAAATTAGGCATAATATCAAAGTAATCTTAGGGGTGTTTGGTTGCTCGCAGGTGCAGATGTAGCAAAAAGTATTTGCATGAAAAAAATAAATGCACACAAATAGAATTTGTAGCCTATTATTTGGTTGCCCGTAAGTAGACTTGCAATTTTCATTTGCAAGTGTTTACTACATTGTGGAGTGAATGACCACACTAGAGGTGGAGGATGAATAGTGTGTTTACTATAAGTTTTAGCTTAAATCCAATTTTAATCGATTTCTTGAATAATTAGGGAAAACTCAAATGACTAATACATGTGAGCAAAGGAAAAAAGCAAGTAAGCACAACACACAAAGAATAATGCAAACACAAGAGATTTATAGTGGTTCGGTAACCCACCTACTCCACTATATAATCACCCTGCTTAAAATTTCACATTTAATGCACTAAGCATAGAATTCCTTTACAATGAGAGTTTTACACCAAAAAGCCTCCACCTTCCCACCTCACTCACTAATGACACTCTAATCCTAGAATACAAAAGTGGACTTATGCCTCTTCACCCAGGAAACCACTCAAACAAGACCTAAATACCTTAGGTAAAAAACAAGTAAATAACTTCACAAAATACAAGTAAATGGAGAAAATAATCAACCAATACAATTCCTAGCTTCTTTTTGATGTCTTGATGATGAATCGAATCAAGCTTCAAGGCAAAGGCAAGAGAATAGGCTCACATGGCTAGGGTTTCAAAGAAATGACTCAAGAGAGACTTTGATCAAATGATGGCTCAATAGTGTCTAAGGGTTATAAGAAGGATGGGAGTGTGTTTATATATGCAGATAACATTCCAAGGCCTGGGCTCAATAGATTGAAACGAATAGAACAGAGCCGTTGGGCTATTCGTTTGATCTTCGGTCGATCGTCGGGCTCAACGAATTGAAATTGCTCCCCTTGATCAGTCGCTTCTGCTCCTTACTCCGTCTCCCTCTCTTTTGCAAAAAAAACTCTTGCTGGAGAAGGAGCCGGACCGCGACTACTCCTCTTGAGCAGTCGTGTCTCCCTCTCTACTCCTTACTCCGTCTCCCTCTCTTTTTGCCTTCTCTCTCTAGATCTCTCTCTCTCTATCTCATGCATGTGTTCTTGAATATGTTTCTGATTTGTACGTTTCTTTGATTTCAGTTGCTGAATATGGTTCGTGTATTTTTTGATTTGTGTTCTATTAGAAAATTTGCAGATAACATCACCAAAACAAGGCACTTCCGGTGGTCAAGTATCAAATTCTAAAAATTTAGTTGATATAGTTTGTTGATGTGAAAGTATAAAAATTTACAATTGATATGTTAAATCTAGTTTGTTCATGCTAAATTGTAATATTTTTAGTTGATATTAGATGTGAAGTGGTGTGAATTGATATTAAATTCATGTGGTTTGTTGATACTTAAATTGTGAATTTATAGTTCGATGTGAACTGTTGTGATATGTTATGGTGCCTTGTGCTTTCTAATGGACCTTGCTTTTGATTTCATTAAAGTGTACACTTGACTGTTGTGATATGTTAAATCACATTCTGTATTAGAGCAGGAGTTTTTCCAACATTAGTTTACTTTAGTTTTTTTCCACTCCTATTGCGAGACAATTCTTTTTTGAGCCAAGTCGAAAATTCTTGAACAACTAGAATCTCTAAGTTTGGTAAGAGATGGAAGCTTGATATTGTTTCCATGCTTATATAATAGAGGTTCATTTGTATTTCTGGATCTTGATGAAACAATTTCTACTCCTTTTTACTGTGTACCTGGAGTTGAACTGTTGTCATTGCTACAATTTCAAACCAGAGTAGTATTATAGTGTTAATGTGGCTTAGTACAAACTAATTGAGGTCAGTTTTGATAAGAATCTCCTATTAGTGGTGAGGCCTCCAGAAATGAGATTTATGGTGCCTACAACTAAGGTTGATGGTTAGTCCATTTTAAGTTGAGTATGTAGAATTGTGCTTAGTTCCTAACTCTTATTTTCTTTATGTGTTTATTTTTGTTAACTATGTTGCAGTTTGTATAGACTTTTTTCATTTTATGTTTCAGTTTATATATGGATTTAATAGTTTATTCACTTGACCCTCTCTTTCTGCATAAAAATAAACTCAGTTAACTGATAATGAAAGGGATTGTCTGATATATATATGCTTTTAAGAAATAGCTCATTTTCTAGCTATAATAATTACATAAAAGGTCATCTTATAGCTATTGATGAATTTGGTTTGAAATAAATATTTTAGTAGTTCCAGTTCACATGCTAACCATACAATTATCCATCTTAGAGTTAGAAATGCATTTATAGGAATATTGCTTGAATTAAGATTCCAGCTCCTATGCCATCATATACAAAGAGGATTTTTGGGTTCCCTTTGAGGGTTGAAAATATATGTTCTTCATTAGAGAAATTTTGTCATATAAAAACTACCCTGTAACCTGTTGCTCTTATTACATCTACTAATGATGTTGTGGTGGTGGTTTGCCTATCCTCTATCCTTGACTATATGCTTACCTTTTAATTTCTGAAGTTTGGTTGATTTTCTTTACCAAATATGCTGTTATATATATTTTTAATCTTGAAAGCATTATCTTGATTAACACCTCTGCAAAAGAAAACTTATATACATAGTCCCCTAGTTCTAAGTTGTATAAGAAGGATCACATAAATCCACTGTAGTTAAATTTTATTTCAATTTCTGTCACCTTGTTGAGTTGATCTACTTACTTGAGTTATTAAATATGGATTATAGTGATGCTCTAGTGCTCTACTTGTTCATTAATTAGTTGTTTGTTGAGTTGTAATTGAGCTCCAAAATATTAGAGGCTGAAACCTATTGAAATATGTATCTGGTTTTTTTATATATTAATTTTTGTTTTCTTAGTGAACAATGGATGAGTGCCATTTATTTCATATATATTATTGAATGGAGAATGTATTTACATTTGCTTGCTATGCTTGTGGTTGGATTCTTTTTTGTTAACTTCGGGCGTGATGATTATGAGAGGAGAGTTGTAAATGAAAAAAAATTGGTTAGGAATATGACTCGTATGTACGTTCTTGATTCCATGATTAGGGAAATTGATTATAATTGTTGTTGGGAGTTGAAAAGGTCTATTAATATTCTTTTGCAAAATTTTATGAGTTATTGATTGTTCGGGGTCGGTTAACGGGTGATGGGTGGGTGACACTGGGCGAGTTGTTGATTGAAGAAATTTTGTGAAAATCTACAATACGAGACATTTTTATGGGCTTGGATGAAAGCAGAAGATTGTCTTTTGTGAAGATAGTTATGTTGCTTTTGAAAGCCGTGTTAAAGGTATTTTGTATAATTGACCGAATTGTCACAAAAGTGTATCAAGTTATAATGGTGCACTATTAAATCATATGATTCACTAGTCGAAACAGATGCAACATATGTGTTGTATGATAAGAGGTGGCATAGACCTCCACCAATAGATATAGAGATAGTAGGTTCTACTTCACTTATATTAGAAGCAGAAACAATACACGACAATAAAAAAAATTTGGATGAAGGGACAAAGGGTCTGTTAAAATTTGATAAGGGTTCATGGTGCATGATGTCTATTTTTGTTTTAGGGATGGTTATTGGCATTTTCATCCTGATGAACATTATGGTCTAATTAATTATGAATTTTAAAGACTTTTATGTATTCAAAATTTTGATATTATTGTATTACTTTCAATGGATTATATATTGTAGTTGACAGACAATTGTCTTGGTTAATTTTAATATTTAGAAATTATATAAATTATTCAAAATATATAATATTCAATTTGATCATGAAAAAAATGTAAATGATATTTTTGTTATTTTAACTTGTACAGTATTGTATCAAGTGCTTGGCGAAACAAATAAAGTACAAGGTGTTATCTCAGGACATCTGCTGTCTCGTCCCTATCTAGCACCAATGTTATGTGCCAAGTATTTTGCAAATTAAATGAGCCCTTAATAATAATACTTCTGTACTATGACAATTTAAAATTTTTATTTGAATACTAAATACTTGAATCCTACATTCTTAATGTTTATAATTTATTTATTTATAGACAATATAACTAAGCTACTGATTAGACATTAAATAAGGTATTAATTTGTAAAGAATTTATGATTTGAAATATCATTCAGATGTGGCTCTAAGTTTTGTAAATAATAGATTTTTTTTATACAAGATAGAAAATTATAATAGATGATCATACTAGGATTTGAACCTTAGATGTTTAAAAAATATTTAAGATGTTATCACCACTATTCACAGTTGACAAATAATAGATCTTCTTTACTTGAAAAAAAGGGGGAAAATACCTAAATATAATCTATACTTTGACATTTATCTTAATTGTGGTATGTACTTTTATTTGTCTCATTTTTATACATATACTAAGACATTTATTTTAATTGTGGTTTGTAGTCTAATTTTCGTCAGGGGCTCCGTTAAGCTGACGACGTGGCATGCTGACATATATAAAAAATTATTTTTTATTCTATTATCAATCCCAGTCGCCATGTCATCTCTCATCTCTCTAGTGTTATTAAAATTGGGTCCCCCTCTTTTAATATTAAAGAGCGGATCCCATCTCACGCACTCTCTCTCTCTGCAACAAGTCGACATCGAAGACTCGTCTGCGGCCTTGGTGGTGCCGACGCGAGAATCGCTTGCGAGACCCAGATTGGCGGGGTGCCTCCCGATGACCCCGACCTCCCGCCGGAGTCGATCGTGTTGCCAGTCGGCGGCTTTAACTGGGCCGACGTGGCCGCTGGTGCTGTCGTCATCTACGAGCGCTACGACTCCACCAATGGAAGCACGAATCCGAAGGCGCAGGCGAAGAAGCGGTAGCATCAGCATGCCCAGCCCAAGCCCCTGTCCACCTTGCAACGCTTCTCCGACGTTCTCCACGCCAAGGCTCACATCATCGGCCTTCCGCCCAAGATAGAGCACCACTCCGGCGAACTTGGCCGCAGTGGACGCCACGCCGCAAACGCCCTGGTCTTTTCGAAGAAACTCCACGGCATTGGTGGTGGGGAGGAACCTATAGTTGCCGATGGAGACCTAGGGTAGCCCAAGGTTTCTTGCATGGGGAAGGTTCTGCCAGAGTAGGAGCCGAACCGGTGCCACAGATTGTTGGAGGAGGGGAATGCGCTTGCCGGCTGTTGGGCGAACGTGTCGGCAGTTATCTGCTGCGGCAAGCATAGGCTAGCTAGGAGCGCCAAGGGGGAGGAGAACGAGGAGCGAAAAATTGAGGCGGAGGCAGCGATGGAGCCGTCGGGGTTGGGGACGATGAGGCGGTACGCATCAGAACGACGGACGGTGGACTAGGACGTGGACTTGGAGGAACACGTAGTCGAGGCAGGATTGTTTGACGAGGATGTTCCTACGGCGGTTTATGCTGAGGGGAGGAATGAGATCGGCGTTGATGTAGGCGTTTGGGAGGGTGAAGGAGACGACGAGGATCGTGGACCTTCGAGGAGGTGGGCTTCAACGTTTGGGGGCTGTCGATGGAGTGCTTCTTGCCACCGGCGGACCTCAAGGAGGAGAAGGAAGGTGGTGATTTTGGGGGCGACAACGGATTGATGGCTGCTAAGAGTGTGTGCTCGCCTTCAAGAGTCCAACGCCACAGAGAGAGAGAGAGAGAGAGGGGTGGGACCCACTCTTTAATATTAAATAAGATGAAATCCGAGATAACGTGGCAAATGAATTTAATGACATAATAAAAAATAAATTTTTATACGTATCAGCATGCCACGTGGTCAACGGAGCGTTCGAACGAAAATTTAACAACATGTCACAATTAAAATAAATGTCTTAGTATATGTATATAAATGAGATAAATAAAAATACATATTATGATTGAGAAATGGTCAAAGTACAACTTATATTTAGGTATAATTTTTTTTTTTTTTAAAAAATTTACATTAACGAGTAACACTTTAACTGTGGTGTGGTGACTGATGAACGTAACAGCAAACCATGTGCACCAATTGCCAATCTGTTCCACCATGTGTGTATTAATTGAAGATTCTATATATGCAGCATGTGCAGTTAGATTATGTCATATCCAATTATTTGACATATGTATATATGTAGCTTGTGAATATGGACAAACTGAAATCAGAAATAAATTCTGGATTGCCAAAACATAGAATTGTATGCATGTGATTAAGCATCTACTTGCTTGGAAATGAAACCCTGTTTAGAAATGACGATGAGTTGGATGCTGATGACAAGTCAATCTTGTATTGACTAAGTCCGAGTTGCAATATATGTGATACCAACTGGATATTGGGAAACCAAGTCAGTTAAAATTTGACGATGATGATGCGCGCGCCGGATATTAATTTTATATATATATATATATATATATATATATATATAAATTTATTTATTAATCCGCATCCCGTTGAATAATACAATTAAAAATTAAATCAATACAATCATTTATTAAAATATTTTCTAATTCAGAAGGCCGGCTCGAGGACCAAATCAGTACATCCCTCTCGATCTTTGCTTGGTTTGCTACCCAATGGGCAGCTTGGTTTGTTGTCCTTCAAGAAAAGGTGATCAAACTTAATATCTTGCTTTTCAGTAGTAAGCTGTTGGATATTCCGAATTATGATATATTTCAATTGATAGCTTCAATAACTATTTAGAATATGATTCAACAATCATCTAGTGCAAATTTTGAGAAATAATATAGTTAGTAGCATCCATAATAGCTTGACATTCACAATGTAGAATACAATCCGTTTGAAAAAACTTAGCTTGATAAAAAATGCAATATCCCACTTGGTTTCTAATTAGAAAACCAGCACCACCATCAGGGGAAAAAAAATTCATCGCAATTAATTTTCAGCCAACCAGTAGGCGGGAGATCATTTTGAAGTAATTGAATTATTTTGCATATGGCTCTCAGACCTGGGACCAGACAAATATTGCTTTGAAAAAGCAATAATACGATTAATCAATTGAATACTAGATGGCTTCCGATCACCATGCAATACAATATTCCTAATAAACCAAATGTACCAGATGATATTAACAACAATGACTTTTGCTTCCTTTGAAAAGGATTGAGCTAAAAGTCAGCTACTAGAACATCAATCTGTTCTATTAGATAGGCTAACATTTAGGAATTGCACTAGACCCAACCAAATTTGACCGGTCCAAGTGCAATTAATTAAAAATATATGAGTTTGAGTTTCATCTTCATTATTACAAAGAACACAAGATTGATTACTTAAAAGATTTAAAAAAAATAATCTAGATCTAGTAAGCAATCTGTTATGAAAAAAATTTCAGAGAAAAATCTTAACTTTGGGAGGAATAGACAATTTCCAGAGCAAATTTCAAATATTAGGCCCATCAGCTAGATGTATATTTTGATCTCTAAGGAAAGTGAAAGCAGAGAATAAGATAATCAAACCAATATTTTCATATTTCCAAATAAATTTATCCTCACCGGGTTGCAAAGATAAATCAATCATTCTAATGGCCTCCCAGAGAATAGAATCACAAACATTCATACCAACATCATTACACCAATTATGAGCAACAATAAATTGATTAACAGTATGGATATTATGCACATATTCTATGTTAATGTAAGTTGGTTTAAGTGCAAGAGGAAGGTCTAAAATCTAGTTATCATGCATAAATCAGTGTTATTTCTAGAGCTAATAAGCTTAACATAACCAAACTTAAGATGATCAAAAGCATTAAGAAATAATTTCCAAGCTCAAGAACAATTTCTTGGGTAAATAGTATTTGTATGAGTAACAACTTGGTACTTAGCATTAACAAAATTGCACCATAGAGAATTTTTTTTGTTTAAGTACAATTGAATGCGCTTAGCTTGTAAAGCTAAACTCCTAGTATTAATATCTTGGATACCTAGCCCCCCTAAATGTTTGGGGAGAAGAACAATATTTCAATTTATCAAGTGAATACTAGGCTTATCAGAATTATGATTCCAGAGAAAATTCTTAATTTTTTGATCAATTTTATCACTAATGCCTTTATTCAACCATGATACAACAATTGAATGGGTAGGGACATCACTCAGAATAGATTTAATAAGGACAAGCTTACCAACCTGAGAAAGAAGATTTTGCTTCCAATTTGAAAGCTTATTTTCAATCTTATCAAGAATTTGGTTTTGATCCTGCAACTTAAGCCTCCTAGGAGCAATAAGAGTACCAAGATACTTGAAGGGAAATGATCCACATTTCATATTAAGAAAAGAGAAAATTCTGTTTCTAATATGAGGGGGGGGGGGTAAATTTGGAAAGAAAATATTTGACTTATTCAAGTTGACCTTTTGACCAATGAGGCCCTCATAATGCTTAAGGACATGAGTAAGAGAAGTAAGGCTTTTATTATTTGCTTTCAAGGTGATAATAACATCATCAACAAACATTAAATGAGATACAAAAATTTCCTTCAACTTAAAAAGGGTTATGGAATTTTCATTCACATCATATTTAACAGATAAGTAAGGATATATTTGAGCAGCTAAAACATAAAGAAAGGGGGAGAGTGGATCCCCCTGTCTAATACCCTTATGGGATTTAAAAAAATCTGACAACCTAGAATTAATCAAGCAAGCAAACATAGGAGTGGTAATATAGGCTTTAATCCAAGCAATAAATTTAGGAGGGAATTCACAGCTATTCAAAACATGAAGAATTGCCTCCCAACTCAGAGTATCAAAGACCTTTTCTAAGTCAATTTAAATGATAATGTAGGGAGTAGAACTTTTAGAACTATAGGAAGAATGAGTTATTTCTTGAACAATTAAAATATTATCATGGATGCTCCTACCCTTAATAAAAGCAGACTGCTCTTGAGAAATTAAGTAAGGTAAGGAAACTTTCAATCTATTTGCTAAAAGCTTCGAAAGGATTCTATATGATAAATTGCACAAAAAAATATGCCTGAAATCTTTAACATTAATTGGATACTCTTTCTTAGGAATATAAGTAATCATAATATCATTTCATCTTTCAGGTCAAATGCAAGAGTTATAAAAATCTTTTAAGCAATCAATATAACTACTAGAGATAATGCTCCAATAACTTTTAAAGAACTCAACAGAAAAACCATCATAACTTGGGCTCTTACCATTGCCCACAGACTTTACAGTATTCCAAATCTCATCATGAGTAAAAGGAGCAATAAGAGAAGACTTGAAATTTTTAAGAATGCATTTGAAAGTAGGCCAAACAAGGGAGCATTGCATATTAACAGAAGGAGACCACAGGGTAGAGTAGAAGGAAACAAATTCTTGCAACATGAAATTATCATCATTAATAGTTAATTCTTCTCCTCATGGTAACTACCCTATGATAAAAAGCTGTATTTCTATCCCCATATTCAATCCAATTTTGCTTAGATTTTTCCCACCACTTAAGACAAATTTGTCTTTGTAGAGCAACAACCTTATTATGGAGACGCAATTTGGGTTCAGAACTAAGATGAAGAGCACGGTCATATTTTAAGGATTCTAAAAAAGTTATATCACTATTTGTTTGAGCTAACAAATCTTCTAAAATACCAAGGCAATTTTTATTCCAAATAGAGAGATCATGTCTAGTAGCAGAAATTTACTTAGAAAAATAGGAACCAAGATTAGGAATGAGTAATTGAGAGTTCCAAGCATTAGAGATAATATCAGAACTTTCATTATACTAAATCCAAAAATTCTGGAATTTAAAAAGCCTATTCCTTACTTTCTTATGAAGAGGAATATGTAATAAAAGAGGCTTATGGTTTGAAGCAATTCTATTAAGATGAGAAACTTGAGCATTACCAAAATGATGTAGCGAGTCGGCATTAGCAAACATTCGATCAAGACAAACTAAAATCTTAGCTAAACCACTACGGTTATTTGTCCAAGTATATTTATTACCATTAAAATCTAAGTTAATTAAACCACAATCTGAAACAAAATTTCTAAAACAAGAAACAAATGTATTTAGACAGAAAGGAGACCCACCAAACTTGTGCTCAGCATTAAGAATTGCATTAAAATCACCTAAAATTAGCTAAGGATAAGCAGGTAAATCTAAACTGGCTAAAGAATACCATAAAGAGTTCCTAGCAATCATCTTAGTACAAGCATACACAGTAGATAGAAGAAAAGGGGTAGCATCTTCAATTTTTACAACATGAATAACTTGCGAGGAAACAGAGATAACATGAGTTTTAACCACAGAACTATTCCAAGCCAAGATTATGCCACCAGAAGAGCCAAGACTTGGCTGAATTGAGCCCTCCGAGCCTCTACCAAAATATCTAATAAGCTTCAAGGCTTTTGGATTATCCAAATGAGTTTCTTGCAAACAAATAACTTTAAACAAATATTTTTTAAGAAGAAAAGATAAGTGATCTCTAATCGATTTTCTCCAGGCCCCACACACATCCAATTTAAAATATTCATGGAATTCATGGATTTTCAGCATTAATAGAGGAATTCATGGCATCAGGAATCGAGGAAATCAAAACATTAGAAATAAAGGAAGATTCCTCAACATTTGATAAAGCATTCAATATAGTATTAACAGAATAGGAACCAGAGCGAGGCCTCTTTAAATTATAGCTATTCTGAACAAAAGCCGTACTAATCGTTGGATGTTTAGTGGGCCTCGGAGGCTTAGAGGTGGAACCCTTATTTTTTGAAGGCAAAATAGGAGCAGCAGACTTAAAAATAAAATTTAAATCATTTGCAAACTCTTCAACAGATTTCTAACTGCCCTTTGTAGAAAAAACTTTAAAGAGGGGAAACTGATATCCAAAAGCAGCATTATTAACCAAAAAATCAATTTTTGAAGTAGGTTTCAAATTTAAATCAATTTTCACAAAATCGGAATGCCCAATGCTAGTATTAGATTTTTTTGGAATAAAGGAAGTTTTTTGATTTTTTTGAAAATGGGGAGGAAAAGATTTTTTCGAGGTGCAGGGGCCTGAAAAAAAGGATTCCTATTACAAACATTAAAAGCAGAAGGAGTAATCAAGGAAACCTCACCCTGGTGGTCCTATTACAAAAAAAGGGTCTGACACGTCTCCCTCGCTCGAGTCCAGTGGTTTAGGACGAGAGTTCCTAGCATCAGTCTTAACCAGAGAGCGAGCTCTTCCTGGTTTAGGACGACGACGATGAGGGTTCCTCCGCTCGACCCTGATCCACGGATTACAAGCTGGCTTCGACTGGATCGGATCTTTTAGAGGAACATAGTTGGGAATAATATTCGAAGGAGCATCCGAGGGGGCAACCTTAAGAGCAACGATATTAGCAGAATTGTGATGCCCCAACTCAGGGTCACGTGACTGGCAAGGGTATACATGCCTATACCCCGAAGCCTAAACCATGCACATACCAACTGAAAAATAAAATATAGCGGAAAAGAAATAACGGGTTTTATTTCAAATGCAAAACCAAACTAGAAACCATTATAAGTAAGTTTAGCAAAATAATAAAGTGCAGAAATAATAAATCAAGTCCAATATACCACCAATGATAAAATCTGAAATAAATGACATAAACGTCTCCAAGGGACTACAACTCCGAAATGCCAAAACACAGTGCATAACAACTACTACGGACTCGACTACGACCCCTAACTAGAACTACTATGAGATCAATGTAGCTCCTCTGTCCTCCAGCAGCGCCAAGTGCTCCAGCCCACCTCACTAGTCAGGCTTTGCAAAATAAAACAATGACAACGGGTGAGTTCAAAAGAACTCAGTGAGCGGTTCTACTAACCCCCACAAAAAAATAATCATAAATAGGATGCATAAAGCAAATCTCCTGACTCAAGCAGAAAAAGGTCACAAGGAAGTGACCAGCTAACAGGCAATCTGGCCACCACCTGCCCGAAAGCAGCCAACACACAAACGGTGAAGATTAACAGGCCTAAGCCTACTGTACCCTAAGGCAACAACACATACTAGGATAATCGAGAAGGTCCTCCGAACTTATCCTCGTATAAGATGTTGGCTTAAGGTTTTCAACCTTGGTCTTAATCTCGGTTTTGATGATAACAAACATGGAACTAATGTTTCATTGAGAAATCTTTCAGGTTCCAAGTCGGTTAGCGCTCGACGTCCCCGATCGGAAAAATCGAAGATATCAGAGAAATTGGCAAGGACGCTCGTTGGCGCTCGAGATTCTTTAAGAAGTTAGAGTTTAGGTTTAGGTGTCTAGATATGTTGTATATCCTCTTTATGACGCAAAGAACCCTAAAACCAAACCCGAAACCCAAAACATGAAAACCCGGAAATCGCCCTGAATTCATTAAGCCTAGGGAGCTCCTTGGAGGGCTATATGACCTAGATAATTTCTTAACATAAAAAATGGCGGTAATTGTTCCTTGGGTTAAAACTAGATAACGAGGTATTTTAAAGGAATTTTTAGAAGCCTATAGCCTACCCATATTGCACTCGGGAGATTAGAAAATTTTCGTTATCTGAAAATTTGTACTAGATCCCAAAAACTAGATTTTGATTCTTAAGGATTTTAATTTTTTAAATATTTTTATTGAATCCAAATGGGGGGTAATCCTTATATAAAATTTATGTTTTAAAATTATTAACTTAAAGTTAATAAATGTTATATATGTAGGCTTAACGAAAATGGAACCCAAATGAGCAGATAAACAAAGCAAACCAATCTGCCCAGTCCAAGTTCGGTCGATCGGTCGATCGACCGAATGATGTTAAAAAATGGCAAAAGGCAACTTCGGTTGATCGGGCGATCGACCGACAAAAGCCAAAAACTGGTAGTGGGTGAGTCGGTCGATCAATCGGTCAACTGGATTGCAAATCGAAGATCATGCGTCTAGGCTTCATTGCACCGGTCGACCGATTCGATCAATCGGATCTGGGATTGAGGAAGCTGCTGTTGGCTTTAGGTTTTCAACCTTGGTCTTAATATGTTAATAACGATTTTGATGATAACAAACTTGGAACTAATATTTCGTTGAGAAATCTTTCGGGTTCCATATCGAGTAGCGTTCGATGTCCTCGATCGAATAAATAAGAGAAATCGATAAATCGGAAGGACATTGATCGCCGTGCTCGGGTTCATCGCGAAACATCTCAAAGATCGACGTATGCACCAAAGAAGTATTGGATGAGCTCAAAAATCACATGGAAAGCTCTCCAAGATGATGCTCGTTGAAAGCCGGAACCCGGAAATGAAACGCGAAAGAAAAAGGCTGAAGAAATCAATATCATCCTATGTTGGTCAACCGGTCGGTTGACCGAATAGGGTAAGAAAGTGGCAATAGCCAATTCGGTCGACCAGTCGGTCGACCTAACACTGCCAAAACTGGCAGTGGCTACTTCGGTCGACCGGTCGATCGACCGATAGTGGCCAGAAATGGGCAGTAGCCGTAGCGATCGATCGAATTAAGGATCGCGCGATCACGCGTCTATGCTTCCCCTGCGTCAGTCGACCGATGGGTCGACTGGATTGAGGGAATGCAAGTTTGCGTCTGGCGGTCGACCGCACTGAGAGAACAAGCAGCGGACGCTCCAAGCGGTCGATTGGTCGATCGACTGACCAATCGATCGAGCGTCTACAACAGATAGTTTTCTATCCGTTGAGCTACCGTTTCTTCGAAAGGGTATAAATATACCTCATATATCTGATTTAACTTCTCTCTCTCACTTTTTACAGATTTAATTGAGTATTAAAAAGAGAGATTTGAGTCTTCAAAGATTGATTAAGCGCGCTTTGCTATTTCGCGAACATTTTCTCAAGCGCCTAGTATTCTTCCTCAACTCGGGATCTAATACGAGTTCTACCTCTTGACGAGTTGAAGGCACCGAAGACTTGGAAAAGAGCTGTGGTTCTTCTCTCATTTCTTAAGCTCTTTTGATTGTAATTTTAATTGTTTATTTAAACCTATTTTTTCTTGGATTTGAGTCTGTAGAAGACCTTGTGTTAGGTCTTGCGTATAAGTGGTATCCTTGGTGTAGAAGGAGTAAAGCCACTTTTGTAAACTTGGTTTTACTAGGATTAGTTGAGTTGACCCTTAGGGTTGAGGTGGAAGAGTGCTCTTGATAAGAAGGCGGAGACTTCCGGGTGTGGAAGTGACTTAGGTCGAGAGTGAGACTCTTCGAGTCAAAGTCCTCTGTGTAAGGGAAATGAGAATTAATCTAGTAAAACTAGTTTGGAAATCCTAAGCGGGGTGCTTAGGTAGTGGAGTAGGCATTAGGGCCGAACCACTATAAATTCATGTGTTTGCATTGATTTATCGATTGTTTTAATTGCTTAATTATTTATCGCTTCCGCATCTAATCATCGAATTATAAATTGCCTAAACAATCTAAGTAAATGATTAAAATTGAATTTAGGCTAATTGAATTAGTAAACACACTATTCACCCCCATCTAGTGTTGTCATTTTGACTATATTTGGTTTCAGAGCGGGTTCGTAGCTTGAGATTTCACCATCTCTTCTACACCTTATCTCGATTCGAGAATGACACTAGAGTGTGTAGCGTCTATACCACCTAGGTTTGTGAGTCTAACTTTGGTCTTTGGAAGAGTAGAATGTATACTTTTGTAAAGACTCAAGGTTTAAGTGTCTTTAACATGGTAAAAATCAAATACATTGAACCTAAGGAAAATATGAATGCATGGACCCAAGAACAAATTAATATGTTTGAATTAAATGCTAAGACAACAAATTGCATATATTGTTCTTGTGAAAATAATATCTTTGAAAAGATCATGCATTGTACTTCGGCGTTTGATATTTGGGCAACTCTAAACATGTTATATGATTATGCTAAGACCGAAGAGATTACTACTTTTGGTGAAGGTTGTGATGACAATGGTCACTCACCTACTACTAATATCAATTTTGATGCCCGTAGTGCTTCTAGTCAAAGAAGCAAGTCTAAAAGCCGAAAGAGAAAGGTGATTTGCCATGTGTGCAAAGAAAAAGAGCATGTGAGGAAAAATTGCCCTTCCATGAAGAACATGGCACAGAAGAGGTCAAACACTTCCACATCATCATCTTACTCAAGTGAAGCATCCTCTTACCATGACGATGAAGCCATCTCAAAAGAATGCCTCATGAATGATAGCAATGAGGTACACTTCTCTCCTTCTAGTCATGTTACTAATAATGATAGTATTAGCTCATCTAGTTCTCATGATTTTGATGAATTGATGGATGAGTATAAAATTATGTATGCCTTGATGGTTAAAAAGGATAAAGAAAACAAAAAATTAAAGAAGGAAAACTTAACTCTTAACTCTCATTTACATGATGCTAAACTAGAAAACGAGAAGCTAAAAGTTAGTATTTCAAATTCATGCCATGATGCTTTAAGTATCAACACTAAGGATTTAATAACAAAAAATGTCATCTTAAAGAATGAAAATAGCATGTTGCATGATATTCATAAAACCATGAACGACTTGAAAAATAAGGTTGTTTTTCTAAATAAGAAAGTTAATAATCTATCTAGTAATTCATCCTCTAAGAATTTTAGAAATACAAATGTTTCTTTCAAAAATGCTTATGTACATCATGCTTCTCATGTCAAGCATTCTAATATTAAACCCCATGTTCAAAAGAAAAATATTTCACTTAAGAATGCTCATACTCATCATGCTTCACATGATAAGCATTCTAAAAATAGATCTAATGTCCATAGCACAAATAAAAAGAAATTCAATGGACATTGTTTTTGTTATGGTGTTTATGGGCATGCCATCTATGATTGTTCCTTTAAAATGAACCCAAGTGTTGTGAAGACACTTTGGGTACCTAAGCCCATTAACTCCCAAGGATCCAAAGCCATTTGGGTACCAAAAATTTCATGCTCTATTGTAGGGGGAGCTACCACACAAGGGTGAGATGAAGTTGGTTGATTGAAGTTGCTTGAGGATTCATAGATTGTACCATTCCAAAGTTGCAACTTTAAGTCATCATGATGCCTATGGTAAAGTTGGCATCAAAGACTTTGGTATCATCTTCTAACTTGCATTGTTTTACCTTAGTTGAAGATTATGATACTATGTTTAATTTGAGTTATTTTCTCCGCTCTTGCTAAAGAGTTCTTTTGAAAATACTTTTGAGTTTTGATTTTGATTTCCCGATCTCTTCGGAGACCTATGTAGTCTGTAATGGGCTCATGCGACCTTGCGATTTTAAATCATAGGCTCACTGTGGCCTTTCGGTTTTAAACCAATAGGAAGGGTTGGAGATCTTATGTTTCAAAATTTCACATTTTGAGATCTCTCGATTCGTTTTGGTTTCATGACGATTTTTCTTGAAACAAATTTTTCACTATCTAGCTTAGGTTGAAATACCCAAATGAAGATTTCTATTTCACCATGCTATTTAGTATGATAACTTGCTAATAGTTAAGATTTGATTACCATTAATGAAGTATATTTGCAAGTTATTGAAAATGGAAGGCTAATTAGGAAGACTAAGATTAGTTTGGCAAATTATAATGAATAAGGTATAACGTTAATAAATTAAAAATCTTAGTGTTATACCTCAATGCTTAAGCTTAAATAATGTCTCAATACTCATGATTAGAATTACATGGTAAACCCTTGAATTTTCATGAGTAGGTAGAATTTTAGTACTTAGGCAAATTTCATTGAATGAAACTTGCTCTAAGTTGATACTTACTATTAGAGACATTCCTTTAAGTCCAAACTAGTTAAACATGTTTTAGGGACCTTATTCATCAAATGCTTCATATTAAGATCCCTTAGATTCATTTTGATATCATGATAACTCCTTAAAATGAATCTCCACTATCTAGCATAGGTTAAGATGTTATATGAAACTTTGCATTAAACCTTTGCTATTTAGTATGTTAGCTTGCTAGTTGGTATATAATCTCATTATCTACTAATGAAGTCTACTTGCAAGTTGTGAATGTCAATGAAGGCTATGCTATCTAAAAGAAAATGAAAATAAATGACAAGTTTGGCAAAATATCTAAATAGTAAGGTATGGATTTAATTTTGCAAAAATTTTTGTATAATAATTGAATATTCATGTTTAATAATGTCTCTATACTCATGATTAATTTTGTATGATAAATGTTTGAAGTTTCATGAGTAGGCAAAATTTTGATAACTTAGGCAATTTCATGATATCTTGATTAAATGAAATTTGCTCTAGGTTAAAATTCTTATTAGAGACTTCATTTTGAGTAAACACCAAATGAACATGTTTAGAAACACATATCTCATAAGTCTAGGTATTTAAAATTGAAAATTCATGTCTAGATGAATAAATGTGATAACTTGATCTGGGGTGGGGTTTGTAAATGGAAAATCAAGAAGAATGACAGCAGAAAGACAGAGCGTGTGTGTGCATACGCCAGTGGCAAGTTTCCAATAGTAAAATCAACAATTGATGTAGAAATTCATGCCTGCATGGAAACTCTCAACGCTCTAAAGATTCACTATCTTGACAAAAGGGAAATAACGCTGAGAACAGATTGCCAAGCTATCATTAGCTTCCACAATAAGTCAAATCAAAATAAACCATCCAGAGTTAGATGGTTGAACTTTGTTGACTACATAACCGGCACAGGTATTTTGATTAATTTTGAACATATTGATGGAAAGCTAAACGTTTTGGCAGACGCCCTATCAAGATTAGCAACCAAGTTAGCAATACTGGAAGAAGTCCCACAACAAACGGCGGAATACATAAGAGACATAGAAGAAGCTATCGAAGAAACCCAAGAAGCTCCAACAACAGTCACAAAGGAACTAGGCATCACTATCAACGCCATTAGCAATCTTCTAATTAAACAAGAAGAAGCCAATGCGCTCTATGCCTGGGATGAAGAAACAGAGGAGATCAATGACGACAACGAAGAGGCAGTGAGCATATTAATAGAAGAAATGGCAAGAGAAACGAATGACTACTACGCTTATTATCCAGGGGCAAGTTTCTATTATGGTACGCCACTGAGAATGGCGGACATTCCTGGCTGGGAAGATTACATGGATGAATATATGAAAGAAAAGGAAGAAGAACAGCTGGAAGAACAGCTTAGGAAGATACAAGAAACATTTGAGCGAAGCATGTCAATAGAAGATCAACCAGAGTCCTCTAAAGGAAAGGAGGAAGAAAGAAAAGAATACATACAGAAAGTAGTAGAAGAAGAAAACATGTACCAAAAGGCAATGAGGAAACTATTCAGGGAACAAGAAGAATTCTACAGCGCATTACAGCAACATCACACTGATGGAATAATCTGGCGACCAGACAGATTACTGGAAGAGTTGGAAAGACAATGCAAAAACCAAACAGAAGAAGGGGACTATGATACCCTCCGAAAGGGTAAAAGTCCCGCCAAAAACGAATGATAAAACACACTACTGGGAAGCGAAGACCCACTAAATATTCGCTGGGGAAACGAAAACCCCATTAAAAAATATTCGTATGTTTATTACTAACTTATTTGCATATAATCTTTGAATTTTCTTCAGGATGATTCTAGACGAGCTGAAGAGTCTGGCAGACGCATATAGAGGAACTTATGCAACGACCAAGAGGGCAATAATGACGGCTCAGCACTGGGCGGTCTTAGGAGGAACTGGTCTTAGCGAGTTGGAAAAACTGGAGAAATTAACAGGAAAAATTATGTTCAAAGAACCAACAGTCTTAGATCAGCAAGAAAAATGGGCATACAAAGCATTTAAGATGCATCAAGCCCAGACACAGCAGACGTTATCAGAGCTAGAAAAACTGCTGGCAATGGCCTATCTGCAAAAGGCCAGGTTAGAACAGGCCGCTCCACATGACAACTTCATGACCGATCTATTACAGCCTGTCAACCATCACATCAAAAATCTGGAAACGTGTCATAAGCTTATCAGCAACAGCAAAAACAGTAACACATACTGTAACATACGTTTCAGATAAGGATGCTCAGGAGATAAGATGCCCAAAGGATAAGAACAAGTCACAGCCAGCTCATACCAGCCTGTAAAGATGTAAATTATTGTACGGAAAGATTCCAAAGCAAATTATTGAGTGACCCACTCAATTATTTTGCTTACTTATTAAGTTTGCTATTTGCTTTCTAGGCATATATAAGGCCAGTTAGATAGAGTTGCAGGACACACTGGAATAACCAGAGAAATCCTACTTCTGTCAAGAGTGTTCTTTTAAGTGAGTTTCCTTTTGAGTGTTCTTGTAAAGCTTTCCCGAGTTCTTGTAAACTTTCAAGCTTTCAATATATAAAGCCTTCAGAATCCTTTGTTCACCTTGATCTTCAAAGTCTTACACTATCCCGTGTTTTCAACGACCTGTGATTTTGTAAGCTGAGATCATTCGATCCAAGGTTTTATTCTGCTCGCGTTTTCCATCTGGTATCAGAGCTACTTCGTTCAAGGTACTTTCGCCAATTAGTTCTTTTACTCTGCCGAGATTTACTGAATCTTGATACAAATACTTTAAAGCTAAATTCTGCTAGGATAGGCGATAAAGGGGTTAACAGTATCCACAGAAGGAGAAGATTACCCACACGTTCGTAATCCTAGTATAAATTAGCTCAACAAGTATTCCTGTATTCTGATTTAGGAAATCTTTATGAGCGACTGGAACTTAACAGCCGCAAGTACAGTTTACAAAGAGGCTCTTAAGGCCACAGAATCTCTCGGCTCTCCTGCCGAAGGATTCATCAAACCTGCACTCATAACAGCTAAACAATCGGAGAGCATATTCAAGCAATTGAACACTCTCATACAGTTAACTTGTAAAATTAAGGAACAACTTGACGAACTAGCACTAGAAGTCAAAATACTCAAGGAGGCTAAGACAACAGCCCCTAAAACTATTTCTGACTCTATTGATTCCTTGGCTCGTGACTTACAAAAGCTTAAGATCGGAGATTCAAAAGCAACAGTAACACCAAAGCCACCAGGAAAATTGTACGTATTCAAAGATCCAAAACTTATCTTTGAACAGGAGAAGGCAAAGTTAGGGCAATGACTACATCAGCAAACCGGCCCTCAACCTCAACAAGAACAGAAATGCTGGCTCCAAGACCTGCCATAGCCGGCCAAGACAACAGACAACCAACAATAGACGATCAAATAAGAAATTATCGTCTAAGCAACCGACTCAGACATGAGCTCCAACGAAGGGTAGCAACAACAAATAGAAGAAGAGGCTTTAACAGAAGTCTCGAATCTCAAATAGATCCAAATGCTGAGCTCACGATTTCACAATACCAAAGAGCCCAACAAGTCCCTGCAGAAACCTTGTACCAGGCAGGATGGGCTGAGCGAAATCACCGAGTTTATCAACACTATTCTGATGAGAGAATCCTCGTAACAGAAGGTGCTCAACTTGAACTCCCTTTCATAACTGATCAAAGCTACTCAACATTAGTGCAGGAAGGACTTCAACACCTGCATCTGGGAATGATCATGATACGACTGCATGTATTACACCGAAGAAGTGCTGGTGTAAACGCACTAATCCTGTTAAGAGACACTCGATGGTCTGATGATCGATCAATTATAAGTTCAATGGAAGTTGATCTTTCATCCGGAACTCAACTAGCCTATACGGCTCCAGATATGATGATTAGCATCCACGACTTTCGAGAACACATCCAACTCGTGATACAAACACACGGTTACACCGGATGGCAAGGAGGAGAAAGCAACCTCCTATTATCAAGATCTCTGCTGGGAAGGCTATCAAACACCAGCCACATAAACTTTAGATACAACGTTCAACACGTTGCTGATCACCTAGCAAGCAGAGGCATACGAGCTATCCCAGGGCAAATACACTCCATAGAGCATCTACAAGGACAACAGTGGACGATACGCCCAGCTTTGGTTGCGGTAACACGCAACCCACAAACTTCAAGCATAAGGACGAGAACAGATGGCTCCTTAGCCATCCAATTTTCGGACTATGCCATCCAACCTACCACCACTGAAGACGACGATCTACCAGCCGACGAATTCGCTGGCATGATTACTGATGAAGTAGATCCAGACTGGTGTCAATCATTTATTGTTGACACAGATTGGAGCAGCAACTACGACGAAGAATATTATGAAGAAGACCAAAAATTCTTCGCTATCAATGACGAAGAACTCCAACCCAGGTGGGATACTTCAGAAGAAGACGACGAACCAACATCAACAACTAAGATTAAGTGGAACTTAATCTTTTCCGACGGGGAAGAAGAAGAAGTCAACAAACCAATTTTTGATGAAAGTGTTGATGAAGATGAAGATGAAGATGATTTTGAGACAAAGTACCGTAAGTATAATAGTACTTTCGATAATGATAATGAGACTGCATTAACAGCAGAGCTGGAATACCCGATCCTAAGAAGGTTAAAGGAAAAGGTTTCTGATGAAGTAAACAACGCATCAGAATCAGTTTTTGCTACAGGAGAATCATCATCAGTAACACAGATCCCAAGAGAACCAATCATGGGACCGGCTCAATATCCTCCAAGCAGTATACAGAGGCCATCCTATCAAGGAGACATTGGAATAATGAATTCCAAAATAAGCAACCTAAGAGGCGGATATGCAAAAGCCTACAGTGAGAGATACACTCTACCTTCAGCTCAAGCCAATACAGGAGCCATATTAGTTCTACCAGAAAACGTTGGTCAATACAGTGATGTGATCTCCAGGTGGGAGTCAATCACTCTAAACTTGATAAATGAGAGGACTTGGACAGACAACAGAGCGAAGGTATGCTTCGTAGAAAACTTATTAGGAGAAAATGAGAAAAGGATGTGGATACAGTGGAGAATGGCGTACCCCGCAGAATATGAAGAGATTGTTAACATAGCGGACGATCCACAAAACATCTTATCTCAAGTAAGAAGAATGGTATTGCTGGAAGATCCTACAACTGGCTCAACAGATGAGCAAAATAGAGCATATGAAGATCTGGAAAGATTGTCATGCACCAACGTTAAAGATTTGTTTGATTATTTGAATGACTATAAAATCCTAGCCTCAAAGTTAGGGAGAATGTACATCTCCCCGGAGCTATCAGAGAAGATCTTCAGAAAGATTCCACCGGTAATCGGGAAAGAATTAGAAGCTGCTTTTAAACTAAAGCACCCTGGCAACACCATTGGAGTAGTACCAAGAATCCATTTTATCTACCAGTACATTGAGGAACAATGCAAGAGGGCAGCGTTTCAAAGAAGCTTGAAGGACCTGTCCATATGCAGCAAAATCCCAATACCAGGCTACTATAACAAGACTAAGAAATATAGCCTGAGGAAAGCCAAAAACTACAAAGGAAAACCTCACGACACACATGTGAGGATCTTCAAACGAAAATATTTTGACAGAATGAGAAAGTGTAAATGCTTTATTTGTGGTGAAGAAGGCCATTTTGCAAGAGATTGCAAAAAGAAATTAGGCAACATTGCCAGAGCCGCCATTATCGACAATCTAGAACTACCAGAAGACTGGGATGTTCTGTCAGTAGATCAGAACGAACCGGACAGTGATGCTATCTGTTCGTTCTCTGAGGGAGAAAATGGGACAACACACACCCTATTTCTAGAACAATCAGAACTTCCATATGACACAGCCTTCGCCATATGGATCAATGAAGAAAATGAAGAAATAATCATGATGACCTCTACTACAGAAGCAAAGGAGAAAATCTGGGGAACAGCAGAAAATAGCTGGAGAACGAAAATAACTCTGCCAGAAAATATGAACAATTGTGTTCACAGATGGGAAGATAATAAAGAAGAAATTACCCCGGGATGTGAAAGGTGCACATGTTGCAAAGAATTCACGAATCCCCGTATGTTGCAAAGTTCCACTTAATCTTAGTTGTTGATGTTGGTTCGTCGTCTTCTTCTGAAGTATCCCACCTGGGTTGGAGTTCTTCGTCATTGATAGCGAAGAATTTTTGGTCTTCTTCATAATATTCTTCGTCGTAGTTGCTGCTCCAATCTGTGTCAACAATAAATGATTGACACCAGTCTGGATCTACTTCATCAGTAATCATGCCAGCGAATTCGTCGGCTGGTAGATCGTCGTCTTCAGTGGTGGAAGGTTGGATGGCATAGTCCGAAAATTGGATGGCTAAGGAGCCATCTGTTCTCGTCCTTATGCTTGAAGTTTGTGGGTTGCGTGTTACCGCAACCAGAGCTGGGCGTATCGTCCACTGTTGTCCTTGTAGATGCTCTGTGGAGTGTATTTGCCCTGGGATAGCTCGTATGCCTCTGCTTGCTAGGTGATCAGCAACGTGTTGAACGTTGTATCTAAAGTTTGTGTGGCTAGGATTTTATAGTCATTCAAATAATCAAACAAATCTTTAACGTTGGTGCATGACAATCTTTCCAGATCTTCATATGCTCTATTTTGCTCATCTGTTGAGCCAGTTGTATTAGGGGACTTAAGCTTGAAAATTTTGACCCAACTCAATAAATCGACTTGGTCACTTCATTTTAAGTCCAAAACTCATAAACTTGTTTAGGAATAGGTATGACATGTTTCCATGCACTTAGAATGGAAAATTCATATGTATATGGATAAAATGATATAGAGGTCAATTCATGCTTACCTCTTTTGAACCAAGTTGACCCAAGTCAACAAGTTGACTTAAAGGTCTCATTTTCAATCCATATTTAAGGAACATGTTTAGATTTACTCATGTTAGGTATCCATAGATTTAAGTTTGAAAAATCATGAGTATATGATAAGATTGAAACTTAGCAAGTTTCATGAAAACTAGTTTAGTGTTGAATGAAACCATGCTAGGTTGATATCTTGACTTAAGGACATAATTTTCATTCCAAACTTGACATATACTCTTTACATGACCATTATGTGGTGTCATGAAAGTTTGAATGAAAATTGAACATGTTTTGAAAAATAACTGAAAATTACATTTCAATCTTAAAACAGTTTAGTCAATGAATTTTAGGGAAATATAGAAAAATCTTTTTTAGTTGATTCTTGAAGTTGCACATTCACTGAAAAATCTAGTTTTATCAGTAAAATTTTTGCCTACATTTGGTATCAATTTTTTTTTAATATGTTGTGAAAAAATTTCAAAAAGTTTCATCAAGAATCTGATTTAAAATGGAATTTTGAAGTTAGATTTCGAAAACACAAAGTATCATCCTTCTTGAAATGTCAATCTTTCCGATACTTTGATTTTTCTTCAAAAACTTCAAATAAAACTTAAGTATACCATTTGGCTTCCATTTATAATACCATTCACACAATTTCTTGAGTAAAATCATTTCTAGGAATGATTTTGATATCTTGGATGATAGCTAGAAATATCCATTTGTTTATTAAAATCAACATAGGATGAAAAATGAACTTAGAAAATTCATTTTGAATTCAAACTTGATACATGCATTTCAAATGACCATTCAATAATTCGTATCAAAAAATTTTCATCCAACAATTGGTATTTCAAATCTTGAAGTATAGGTTGACCCAAGTCAACAAAGTGACTTAAAAATTTCATTTTAAGCCCAAACTTGATTCATAGACTTACATTCTCTCATGTTTGATGTCTAGATGCCTAAGTTTGAGAAAATATGAGTAGATAGCAAAAACTTAATACTTAGCAATTTCATGCTTTCATGCTTATTTCAAATGAAAATGTGCTAAGTTCATATTTGGATCAAATGACATTAGTTTTCACTTCAAACTTGATATACATGATTTAAATGACCATATCTTGATATTTTGAAAGTTTGAATGAAATCTAAAAATGTCATGAAAAAGATATGTGAACATACTTGATTTAATTTTGAATTCAAATATTTAGTTTTGAAGATATCATGTATGATTTAAGTTTCATATTAAATATTTGTTTTCCATCCATTTGGTTGAGATTTTCATGTTTCATCCCTGTGACTAGATTGACTTTTCTTGCCCGTTTTGATTGATGTCAAAAGGGGGAGAAATTTATAAGAAAAAGTGGGAGAAAAGTATAGAAAAATTGGGGAGAAAATTATAAGTAAAGTGGAGGAAAATATTGGAAATCCATGCATATAGATAGGGGGAGAAATCCCTTAGTTGATATCCTATATGCTTTACTGAATATATTTTCTTAAGGATATTTGTCATCATCAAAAAGGGGGAGATTGTTGGCTTTATGTTTTCAACCTTGGTCTTAATATCTTAATCTCGATTTTGATGATAACAAACATGGAACTAATATTTCATTGAGAAATCTTTTAGGTTTCATATTGAGTAGCGTTTGATGTCCTCGACCGGAGAAATCGGAGAAATCGATAAATCGGAAGGACATTGATCGTCGTGCTCGGGTTCATTGCGAAACATCTCAAAGATCGACGTATGCACCAAAGACGTATTGGATGTGCTCAAAAATCATATGGAAAGCTCTCCATGATGATGCTCGTTGAAAGATGGAATCCGAAAACGAAGCGCGAAAGAAAAAGGCTGAGGAAATCAATATCAGCCTATGTCGGTCGACTGGTCGGTCGACCGAATAGGCTAAGAAAGTTGTAGTAGCCAATTCGGTTGATCAGTTGGTCGACCGAACATTGCCAAAATAAAACTGGCAGTGGCTACTTCGGTCGATCGGTCGGTCGACTAATAGAGGCCAGAAATGGGCAGTAGCCCTAGCGGTCGACCGATCGGTCAACCGAATTGAGGATTGCGCGATCACGCATCTCTACTTCCCCTGCGTCGGTCGACTAATGGGTCGATCGGATTGAGGGAATGCAAGTTTGTGTCTGGCGGTCGACCCGTCAGTCGACCCGTCGGTCGACTGCACAGAGAGAACAAGCAGCGGTCCCTCCAAGCAGTCGATCGGTCGGTCGATCGACCAATCGACCGAGCATCTGCAACAGATAGTTTTCTATCCGTTGAGCTGCCGTTTCTTCGAAAGGGTATAAATATACCTTATATATCTGATTTAACTTCTCTCTCTCTCTCTCTCACTTTTTACAGATTTAATTGAGTATTAAAAAGAGAGATTTGAGTCTTCAAAGATTGATTAAGCGCGCTCTGCTATTCCGCGAACATTTTCTCAAGCGCCTAGTATTCTTCCTCAACTCGGGATCTAATACGAGTACTACCTCTTGACGAGTTGAAGGCGCTGAAGACTTGGAAAAGAGTTGTGGTTCTTCTCTCATTTCTTAAGCTATTTTGATTGTAATTTTAACTATTTATTTAAACCTGTTTTTTCTTGGATTTGAGTCTGTAGAAGACCTTGTGTTAAGTCTTGCGTATAAGTGGTATCCTTGGTGTAGAAGGAGTAAAACCACTTGTGCAAACTTGGTTTTACTAGGATTAGTTGAGTTGACCCTTAGGGTTGAGGTGGAAGAGTGCTCTTGATAAGAAGGTGGAGACTTTCAGGTGTGGAAGTGACTTAGGTCGAGAGTGAGACTCTTTGAGTCAAAGTCCTCTGTGTAAGGAAAATGAAAATTAATCTAGGAAAACTAGTTTGGAAATCCTAAGCGGGGTGCCTGGGTAGTGGAGTAGGCATTGGGGCCGAACCACTATAAATTCCTGTGTTTGCATTGATTTATCAATTGTTTTAATTGCTTGATTATTTATTGCTTCCGCATCTAATAATCAAATTATAAATTGCCTAAACAATCTAAGTAAACGATTAACATTGAATTTAGGCTAATTGAATTAGTATACACACTATTCACCCCCCTGTAGTGTTGCCATTTCGACAACAGCTGCGGCTCATTCGATCGACCCGTCGGTCGACCGAACAACACAATTTATTCACAGAAGGCGCAACGGTCGCGGTCGATCGACCGACGATCGACTGGCAAGCGACCGAACGGCAGAAATGGCTAGTTTTTCGCCCATTGAGCCGCCCGTTGACGTACCGTTTTTTATGGGGGTTATAAATACCCAAACTCAGCCTTCCTTAAATAACTTTTGATCACTCTTAATCTTCATTGAGTCATTATTGATCAACTCTAAAGCATTTCTTGAGCCATCCCTCTGGAATCCCTAGTTTCCAGGATAACACCTTGATTTAGCCGTCAAGATTTATCAATTCATCATCTCAAGACAGCAAGAGGACTAGGGAGTGTCTTTTGGAGCTAAGTATAGTTTGATTGATTTATTGCTCCAATTGTTATTTTATTTTGTTGTTTATTTTGATTGTATATCAAGTGTGTAAACCTAGATTGCTAGGTTTGATTGAGTTGGTGATTGCCTTGGTGTTAAGGCTTAAACCCACCTCTGTAAACGTTGTTTACTAGGATTAGTTGAATTATCCCTTAGGTTGAGGTGGAAGAGTGCTCTCGGTAAGAAGGCAGAGTCTTCCAAGTGTGAAAGTGCCTTAGGTTGAGAGTGAGACTCTTCGAGTCAAAGTCCTCTTTGTAAGGGAAATGATTCAAATCTAGTAAACTAAGTCTGGAAATCCTAAGCGGGGTGCTTAGATAGTGGAGTAGGCATTGGGGCCGAACCACTATAAATTCTTGTGTTTACATTGTTAGTTGTTTGTGCTTATTGCTTTATATTTATTGCTTTGGCTTGCTATAAATATCGTGCTTAGCCTAACTAATCAAGAAACGATTGAAATCGGATTTAGGCTAATTAATTAGTTAACACACTATTCACCCCCCTCTAATGTGTCATTTCACTCAATAATTGGCATCAGAGCAGGTCGTAGATTGAGATTTCACCATCTCCTCTACATCGTCTCTCGATATTAAAATGGCACTAGAATCGGTAGCGTCTTCACCTCCTAGGTTCGATGAATTGAACTTTGGTCTTTGGAAGTCTAGAATGTACATCTACCTAAAGACTAGAGGTTTTGATGTGTATAACATGATTAAATTAGAATACATTGAACCAATGGTTGACATGCATGATTGGAGTGAACATGACAAGAAAATGTTTCAATCTAATGGAGATGCTATGTATTCTATTTTTTGTACCTTAACTAATAGCATCCTTGATAAAATCATGCATTGTACATCGGCATTTGATATTTGGGCAATTTTAAATATGCTATATGATTATGCCAAGACCGAAGAGATTGACACTTCTAATGAAGGTGGTGATGACAATGGTCATCCCCCTAGTACTAATCTTTATTTTGATGCCCAAAGCATTTCTAGCCAAAGAATCACAAGCAAGAATCGGAAATGGAAACTTAGGTGCTTCATTTGCCTAGAGACGGGACACAAGAAGATGAATTGTCCTCTTTTGAAGAAGAAATCCAAAAAGAAGTGTGCTTCTTCATCCACATCTCAGTCAAGTGAATCCTCTTCTAGACATAACGATGAATCTACATCGAACTTTTGCCTCATGGGTCTTCAGAATGAGGTATATTTACCGTCTTCTAGTCATGATCAAAATAGTGATTCTAGTAGCTCTAAATCCCTTGACATGTCTTATAAAGAACTTCTAGAAGAATGCAAAAAAATGTATGCCATGCTTGTAAAAAAGAACAAGGAAAATAGAAAACTAAAGAAAGAAAATTTAAGGTTTAGTTCTCATGTGCATGAACTAGAGAATGAAAAATTGAATACAAGTACAATTATTTCTTGCCATGATGATTTTAAGCTTGAAATTGAGAATTTAAAAAGTGAGGTAAAAGACTTGAAAAATGAAAATGAAGGTTTGAAATAAAAAATGAAACTTAGGAGTAATGATTTGAAAAATGATTTCAAACTTGAGAATGAAAAATTAAAAGTTGAAAATAACATGTTGAAATCTCAGGTGCATGCATTGCATAAATTCATGAATGATGTGAAAAATGAGATTGTGACCTTGAGTAGGAAAGTTAATACTTCCTCTTGTAATTCTAAGAATCAAAATGTCTCATTTAGGAAACCTTAAAAGAAAAATATTTCCTTTAAGAATTCTCATGATCATCATAGTTCACATGTCAAGCATTCTAATGATAAATCTCATGTCCATAACAAAAATGAAAAGAAGTTTAATGGACATTGCTTTTGTTGTGGTACTTTTGGGCATGGTATACATGATTGCGCATTTAAGATGAACCCAAGAGGAGTTAAAACACTTTGGGTAGCTAAGCCCTCTAACCCCCAAGGACCCAAAGTCATTTGGGTACCAAAAATTTCATCTTCTATTGTAGGGGGAGCTACCACACAAGTATGAATAAGAAATGGATCATTGAAGTTGACCTTGGATTCTAATGAAAAAATCTACAAGAGGTTGAAACTTCAAGTCATCTTGATGCTTTAGGTGAAGTTGGCATCAAAACTGTAGGGGGGGTGAATAGTGTGTTCACTAATTCTTATTGCCTAAATTCCGGTTTTAATCGTTTCTTATATTGTTTAGGTAAATTGCAATTTTACGATTAAATGCGAAAGCAAGATAAACCAATTAAGCACAAACAAAAGAGTACAATGCTAACACACAAATTTATAGTGGTTCGGCCCCAATGCCTACTCCACTACCTAAGCACCCCGCTTAGGATTTCCAAACTTAGTTTTACTAGATTAATGTTGGTTCCCTTACAAAGAGGACTTTGACTCGAAGAGTCTCACTCTCAATCTAAGGCACTTCCACACCCGGAAGTCTCCGCCTTCTTACCGAGAGCACTCTTCCACCTCAACCCTAAGGGTCACCTCAACTAATCATAGTAAACTATGTTTACACAAGTGGCTTTACACCTTTTACACTAAGGTAACCATTTACTTTCAAGACCCAACACTAAGTCTTCTTACAAACTTGAATACAAAGAAAGAAATCACAAAAATATACAAGTAATGGAGCAAATAAATATTACAACAAATACTTAGCTCCAAACACGAGTCCTAGTTCCTCTTGATGCCTTGAGACGATGGATCGATAAATCTTGAAGGCTAAATCAAGGTGTATATCTTGGAAACTAGGGTTATCAAATGGATGGCTCAAATAAAGCTTTAGAATGATCAAGAACTGGCTAAATGGAAGCTTGGATCAATTGTTGGAAGGCTAGAAGAAGGATTGGGATGGGTATTTATAACCCCCCAGCTGAAATAGGGCGTCAACGGGCATAATTTTTACTGTTACAGATGCCCGATCGATGGTCCGATCGATCATCGGTCGACCGACTGATCAACGACCTAGCTTTCTGTGAGTTATTAGCGTCATTCGGTCGATCGACGGCTCGACTGGCTTCACGATTTTAGCGATCCCAAATCCGGTCGACCAACCGGTCGACCGAAGCAATGATGCCAAGGTCGTGTGACTTGCGATCTGCAATCCGGTCGACCGGTGTAGCTACTGCCAATTTTTGGCAACGTTCGATCGATCGAACTGCCTTCTCCTTTGATCGATCGACCAGTCGGTTAATAACTTTAAAACATAAATGTTATATAACGATTACCCCCCATTTGGATTCAATAAAAATATCTAAAAAATTAAAATACTTAAGAATCAAAATCTAGTTCTTGGGGTCTAGTACAAATTTTCAGAAAATATATCTTTTCTAATTTCCCGGGTCAAATATAGGTAGGCTAAAGGCTTCCAAAAAATTCTTAAAAATACCTCGTTATCTAGTTTCTACCCGAGGAACAATTACCGCCATTTTTTATGACGAGAAAAAGTCTAGGACATATAGCCCTCCAAGGAGCTCCCTAGGCTTGGTGGATTTTAGGGCAGTTCCAGATTTTTATATTTTGGGGATCGGGATTGGTTTTAGGGTTCTTGTGCATCATAAAGAGGATTTACAATATAAGCTAGATACCCTAAATCTAAACTCCTCTTCTCGAAGATTCTCGAGCACCGACGAGCGTCCTTGCTGATTTGTCCGATTTCTTCGATTCTTTCGATCGGGGACGTCGTGCGCTAACCGACTTGGAACCTGAAAGATATTTCAATGAAACATTAGTTCCATGTTTGTTATCATCAAAACCGAGATTAAAACCAAACTTGAAAACCTTAAGCCAACAATCTCCCCCTTTTTGAGCATGACAAACATCCGTAAGAAAATATATATATTAAAGCATAGAGGATATCAACTAAGGGATTTCTTCCCCTATCAACATTCATATCTATGTAATAGAACTCCCCCTATCTATATGCATGGTTAACCTATATTTTCTTCCCCTTTACCTATAATTTTCTCCCCCTTTTGACATTAATCAAAAAGGGCAATAAAGGTTAATCTAGTCAAAGGGATGAAAAACAAATATTTTTTCATGAAGTTGAGACTCTAAAGATTTTTTATGAAATATGACAATCTCAACCAAAGGGATGAAAAACAATTATTAGATATGAAACAAAATCATACATGTTCAAAATTAAATCATGTATGTTCTCAAGAATGTATGTACTCATCTTTTTCATAACATTTTTAGATTTCATTCAAACTTTCAAAATACCAAAGATATAGTTATGTAAAACATGTATATCAAGTTTGAAGTGAAAAGAATGTCATTTGATCCAAATATGAACTTAACATGTTTTCATTTGAAATAAACATGAAAACATGAAAATGCTAAGTATCAAATTTTGCTATCTACTCATGTTTTCTTTATCTTAGGCATATAGACATCAAACATGATTGAATCTATGTATATGAATCAAGTTTGGGCTAAAAGTGAAATTTCTAAGTCACTTTGTTGACTTAGGTTAAGGTATACTTCAAGTTTTCAAGAATCAATCTTTTATATCCACACAAAATCATATTTTCGAGGAAAATTTTTGAAATCAATTGTTGGACGAAATTTTTTGAAACTTTAACTGGACAAGCTAGATTTTACAAGGAATCTAGAAGTTCAAGAATCAGTCAAAAATCAATTTCCTATAAATTCATAAGATTCTTAAAAGTCCAGGGGTATTTTCATAAATATTAGGTATTTTTTGAAAGTTATTATTTTTTATTCAAACTTTTTAGATACCGTTGAATGGTCGTTTGAAATGCATGTTTCAAGTTTGAACTCAAAATGAATTTGCAAAGTTCATTTTTCAATCGATCTCGATTTCAACCAAGAAATGAATATTTCTACCTATCATTCAAGATATCAAAATCATTCATAGAAATAATTTTACTCAAGCAATGGTGTGAATTATATTAGAAATGCAATTAAAATGGTATACATGAGTTTGCATTTGAAGTTTTTGAAGAAAAATTAAAGTATCGAAAAAATGAGTGTTTCAAGTAAATGATACTTTGTGTTTTCGAAATCCAACTTCAAAATTCCATTATAAATAAGATTCTTGATGAAATTTTTGAAATTTTTTGCACAACAAACTAGATTTTTTAGTGAAAGTGCAGTTTCAAGAATCATCTAAAAAGAATTTTCCTACATTTTTCTAAAAATAACTGAAAATGCTGATACCAATTATTGCAGAAATAGCGATTCCGTAATTTTCAATTATTTTCAAAGAGTGCTCGGTTTTCATTCAAACTTTTATGACACCATAAAATGATCATGTAAAGAGTGTATGTCACGTTTGAAATGAAAATTATGTTCTTAAGTCAAGATATCAACCTAGCATGGTTTTATTCAAAACTAAGCTAGTTATCATGAAACTTGCTAAGTTTCAATCTTATCATTTACTCATGATTTTTCAACCTTAAACCTATGGATACCTAAGATGAGTAAATCTAAACATGTTCCTCAAATATGGATTGAAAATGAGACATTTAAGTCAACTTGTTGACTTGGGTCAACTTGGTTCAGTTTCATGAAACCACCTCTATGTCATTTTATCCATATCCATATGAATTTTTCATTCTAAGTGGATGGAAACATGTCATACCTATTCCTAAATATGTTTATGAAGTTTGGACTTAAAATGAAGTGTCAAAGTCGATTTATTGACTTGGGTCAAACTTCTCAAGCTTAAGTCCTCTAGTGTGATCTAGTTATCACATTTTTCATCTACACATGAATTTTCGTGATTAAACACCTAGAATCATATTATGTGTGTATCTAAACATGTTCATTTGGTGTTTATCAAAATGAGGTCTCTAAAAAGAAATTTCAAACTAGTCCAAATTCATTCAATATTAATATCATGAACTTGCCTAGTTACCCATGAAATTACCTACTCATGAAAATTCAAATATTTATCATGCAAAATTAATCATGAGTATATAGAGACATCATTAAAGCATGAATATTCAAGAATTATATTAAGATTTTACAAAAAAATGAATTCATACCTCTTTCAATAGAATTTTGTCAAACTTGTCATTTACTTTTCACTTTTCTTCAAGATAGCATAGCTTTCCAATGTTTACCGCTTTCTTAACTTGCAAGTAGGCTTCATTAGTATCATAATGAAATTATATACCAACTAGCAATCTAACATACCAAATAGCAAAGGTTTAATGCACAGTTTCATTTAAAACTCTTAACCTATGCTAAATAGTAGAGATCCATCTTAATGAATTGACATGATATCAAAATGAATCAAAGAGATCTTAAGATATGAAATATTTGAGGAGTAAGATCTCTAAACATATTTAACTAGTTTGGACTTAAGAAGAATGTCTCTAATAGTGAATATCAACCTAGAGCAAGTTTCATTCAATGAAATTTGCCCAAGTACTAAAATCCTACCTAGTTATGAGAATTCAAGGGTTTTGAGACATCATTTAAGCTTAAACATTGAGGTATAACACTAAGATTTTGAATTGATCGAAGTTATACCTTATTCATGATGGTTTAGCCAAACTAATTTTTTTCATTCTAATTAGTCTTTCTAAAATATTCATAACTTGCAAGTAAGTTACACTAATGTTTTAGTGAAAATATAGCTACTTAGCAAGCTAACCAAACCAAAAAGCAAAGAGAAGAATCAAATATCATTATAAAACTTCACTTTGCTAAATAGCTTGAAATCCATTTTAAATAGAGTTATCGTGAATCCGAAACGAATTAAGAGATCTCAGAATATAAAATGTTTGAAAAATAAGATCTCCAACCCTTCCTATTGGTTGAAAACCGAATGACCACAATTAGCCTATGATTTAGAACCGCAAGGTCGCTTAGGCCCATTATAGACCACATAGGTTTCCAAAGAGATCGGAAATCAAAAAATCAAAAATCATTTGAAATATATTAAGAGCGGGGAAAATCAATCAATTTTAAGCATGTATCATAAACAACAACTTTAAACATAAAGTAGAGAAAATGTGATGATACCAAATGATTTGGATGCCAATTCTTAAACCTAAGGCATCTAGATTGGGTGAAGACTTTGAAGTTGCAATCATGAAATCGTACAATCTTTGAATCCTCAAGCAACTTCAATCAACCAACTTCATCTCACCCTTGTGTGGTAGCTCCCCCTACAATAGAAGATGAGATCTTCGGTACCCAAATGGTTTTGGGTCCTTGGGGGTTAGATGGCCTAGGAATCCAAAGTGTCCTAGCTATATTTTAATTTTTCTTGAATGCACAATCATAAATAGCATGGCCAAAAGTACCACAACAAAAGCAATGTCCATTAAATTTCTTTTTGTTTTTGTTATGGACATGAGATTTATTTGTAGAATGCTTGTCATGTAAAACATGATGAGTATGAGCATTCTTAGAAACATTATTCCTCTTCTTATGATCATGAGGTCTAATGGCAGGATGCATAGCATGGGAATGATGATGAACATTGGCATTCTTTTTCTGAGATTTCCTAAATGAGACATGCATTTTGATTTTTAGAATTAAAAGAAGAAGTATTAACTTTCCTACTTAAAATCAATATCTCATTTTTCAACTCATTCATAGTTTTATGCAATGCATGTAATTGAGATTTTAACATGCGATTCTCATTATCTAAATTGTCATTTTTAAGCTTCAAATCCTTAAGCTCAAGTTCTACATTATCATGGCATGAATCAAATGACCTAGATTTCAATTTTTCATTATCTAGTTTGGATTCATCCAAATGAGAATTAAGCATCACATTTTCTTTTTTCAACATTTTGTTTTCCTTATCTTTTTTAACCATCAAGGCATACATAATTTTACATTCATCTAATAATTCATCATAAAGAAGATCCGAGAAACTAGATGAATTAGATCTATGATTATGATTATCATGACTAGAAGAAGAGCATAACTCCTCATCAACGTTCATGATATTAGCTTCGTGATCATGGTGTGAGGATGCTTCACTTGATGCGCATGAGTGAGTAGAAGCATTTGACCTCCATTTTGCCTTGTTCTTCATACTAGGGCAATTCTTCTTCACATGCCCTTTCTCATTCCATAGGTGTCATATGGCCTTTCTCTTCCGACTCTTTGTACTTCTTTGGCTAGATATACTATTAGCTTCAAGAACTTCATTAGATATAGGAGTATGACAATTGTCATCGTCTCCTTCATTTAGAGTAACAAGTTCTTCAATTTTAGCATAATCATAAAGCATGTCCAAGGAACCCAAATATCATATGCCGAAGTACAATGCATAACTTTTTCAAAAATATTATTTTCCAAAGAACAATATATGCAATTTGTTGCCTTAGCATTTAATTCAAACATATTAATTTGTTCTTGGGTCCATGAATCCATATTTTCCTTAGTTTCAATATATTTGATTTTTACCATGTTGTAAACACCTAAACCTTGAGTCTTTAGAAAGGTGTACATCCTAGACTTCCAAAGACCAAAGTTCGATTCATCGAACCTAGGAGGTATAGACGCAATCAACTCTAGTGCCATTTCTGGATAGAGGCTAGATGTAGAGAAGACGGTGAAATCTCAATCTACGATCCGCTCTTATACCGATTGTTATACGAAATGACCACACTAGAGGGAGGGTGAATAGTGTGTTTACTAATTCTTATTGCCTAAATTCCGGTTTTAATCATTTCTTATATTGTTTAGGTAAATTGCAATTTTATGATTAAATGCGGAAGCAAGATAAACCAATTAAGCACAAACAAAAGAGTACAATGCTAACACACAAATTTATAGTGGTTCGGCCCCAATACCTACTCCACTACCTAAGCACCTCACTTAGGATTTCCAAACTTAGTTTTACTAGATTAATGTTGGTTCCCTTACAAAGAGGACTTTGACTCGAAGAGTCTCACTCTCAATCTAAGGCACTTCCACACCCGGAAGTCTCCGCCTTCTTACCGAGAGCACTCTTCCACCTCAATCCTAAGGGACACCTCAACTAATCCTAGTAAGCTATGTTTACACAAGTGTCTTTACACCTTTTACACTAAGGTAACCACTTACTTCCAAGACCCAACACTAGGTCTTTTTACAAACTTGAATACAAAGAAAGAAATCACAAAAATATACAAGTAATGGAGCAAATAAATATTACAACAAATACTTAGCTCCAAACACGAGTCCTAGTTCCTCTTGATGCCTTGAGACGATGGATCGGTAAATCTTGAAGGCTAAATCAAGGTGTATATCTTGGAAACTAGGTTTATCAAAAGGATGGCTCAAGTAAAGCTTTAGAATGATCAAGAACTGGCTTAATGGAAGCTTGGATTAATTGTTGGAAGGCTGGAAGAAGGATTGGGATGGGTATTTATAACACCCCAGCTGAAATAGGACGTGAACGGGCATAATTTTTATCATTACAGACGCTCGGTCGATGGTCCGGTCGATCGTTGGTCGACCGACCGATCGACCACCCAGCTTTCTATGAGTTATTAGCGCCATTCGGTCGACCGATGGGTGATGCCAGGGTCATGCGACTTGCGATCTGCAATCCAGTTGACCGATCGATCAATCGATGCAGCTACTGCCAATTTTTGGCAACGTTCGATCGACCGAACTGCCTTCTCCTTCGATCGGTCTACCAGTCGGTTAATAACTTTAAAACATAAATGTTATATAAGGATTACCCCCCATTTGGATTCGAAAAAAATATCTAAAAAATAAAAATCCTTAAGAATCAAAATCTAGTTCTTGGGGTCTAGTACAAATTTTCAGAAAATGAAACTTTTCTAATTTCCCGGGTCAAGTATGGGTAGGCTAAAGGCTTCCAAAAAATCCTTAAAAATATCTCGTTATCTAGTTTCTACCTAAGGAACAATTACCGTCATTTTTTATGATGAGATAAAGTCTAGGACATATAGCCCTCCAATGAGCTCCGTAGACTTAGTGGATTTCAGGGCGGTTCCGGGTTTTCATATTTTGGGGATCGGGATTGGTTTTAGTGTTCTTATGCATCATAAAGAGGATTTACAATATAAACTAGATACCCTAAACCTAAACTCCCCTTCTCGAAGATTCCCGAGCGCCGACGAGCGTCCTTGCTGATTTCTCCGATTATTCCGATCGGGGACGTCGTGCGCTAACCGACTTGGAACCTAAAAGATATCTCAATGAAACATCAGTTCCATGTTTGTTATCATCAAAACCGAGATTAAGACCAAGCTTGAAACCTTAAGCCAACAAGAACTATTCTGGTATCATCTTCTAACTTGCATTGTTTTACCTTAGTTGAAGACTATGATACTATATATGCTCAATTCTAGTTGATCTTCGCGCCCTCGATTTATTTTATAAAATGATTTTTGATTTTGATTTCCAGGTCTCTTTGTAGACCTATGTAGCCTGTAATGGGCTCATGTGACCTTACGGTTTTAAATCGTAGGCTCATTGTTGGCCTTTCGGTTTTCAACCAATAAGAATGGTTGGAGATCATATTTTCATATTTATTATTCTTGTGATCTCATAAAATTCGTTTTGATATCAGTCGATCTCATTTTGGAACGAATTTGAAACTATTTAGCAGAGTACATTTTGACATCGATAATTGATTCCTATCTTTGCTACTTAGTTTGATAACTTGCTAGTAATTATATTCTCATTATCCTACTAATGAATATTGCTTGCAAGTTATGATAAAATGGAAGGCTTTAGAAACCAAAAAAGAAAAAGATTAGTTTTGCCAAATTTTCATAGTATGAGGTATGATTTCGATTCTTATAAAATCCTAGTATAATACCTCAATATTAATGCTTTATCGGTGTCTCTTTACTCGTGATGGTAATCACATGTTAAATCCTTGAATTCTGATGAGTAGATAGAATTTTAGTACTTAGGCAAATTTCATTAAATGAAACTTGCTCTAGATTGATATTCACTATTAGAGACATTTTTAAGTCCAAACTACTTAAACATGTTTAGAGATCTTATTTTTCAAATATTTCATATTTTAAGATCTCTTTGATTCATTTTGATATCATGTTAACTTTTTTTAAAATGGATCTTTACTATCTAGCATAGGTTGAGATTTTTAAATAAAACTTTGCGTTGACCCTTTGCTATTTAGTAGGTTAGCTTGCTAGTTGGCATATTATTTCATTATGATACTAATGAAGCCTACTTGCAAGTTGAGAAAGTGGTAAAACTTTGGAAGGCTAGAGGAAAATGGAAAGAAAGTGGAAATTTTAGAGTTTCTTAATAAATGAGGTATGAATTTCATTTTGATAAAATTCTTGCATAACACCTCTATTATCTTGATTAAATGATTTCTCTATGCTCATGAATGATCTTGCATGATAATTGATTGAAATCTCATGAGTAGATAAAATTTTGATACTTAGGCAATTTCATGAAACCTTGTTTGAATGAAATGTGTCCTAGGTAGAATTTCATCTCAGAGACTTCATTTTAAGTTGAAACTTGACAAACATGTTTGAACTTACTCATGACTTTCATCTATGTGGTTAAAATTAAAAAATCATATGTAGATGGATAAAATGACAACTAGCTCACCTTAGGAGACTCAAAATTGAAAAGGTTTGACCTAAGTCAACAATTTGACTTAGAAATCTCATTTTGAGTTCAAACTTCACAAACATGTTTAGATTTACTCATATTAGGAGTCCATGTGCTTAAAGTTGAAAAACCATGAGTAAAAGTTAAAATTTGATACTTAGCAATTTCATGTTATCATGCTTGTTTTTGAATGAAATCGTGCTAACGTAAAATTTTGACCAAATGATATTATTTTCATTTCAAACTTCTCAAACATGCTTCAAATGATTAGATCTTCATATCTGGAAAGTTTGAATGAAAACTGAGAACTTTTGAAAAATAGCTAATATTTACGAAAATGCCACTAGATTTCAGATATTTTTAGAAAAATATAGAAAATTGATTTTTCGATGATTCTTGAAACTGGATGTTCTCTGAAAAATCTAGTTTCTTTAATAAAAATTTCAAAAATTATCAGTAAGAATACGATTTGATATGGGTTTTTGAAATTAGATTCCAAAACTTTAAAGTATCGTTCTTTCCAAATGTTCATTTTTTCGATACTTTGATTTTTGGTCCAATCTTCGAATGGTACTTCAAGTATGATATTTTGAATTCGCATTTGGTATCGTTCCACTCATGTGATGAGAAAAATCATTTCCGAAATGATTTTTGACTCCTTGATCGATACACGAAAATATCAATACTTAAGCCTATACATGATTTCTAGACTTGAAATGTATTTATCATCTAATGCTATCATGTATGATTTAGTCTCATATTAGATAGTTGACTTTTCATCCCTTGAGTTGCGATTTTCATGTTTCATGAAAAAGGTTTTAGAGTCTCAACTTTGACTTTAGGTTGACTTTTCTTGCCCTTTTTGATTGATGTCAAAAGGGGGAGAAAAATATAGGTAAAGTGGAAGAAAATATAGGTTAACCATGCATATAGATAGGGGGAGATCCAATATGTAGATATGCATGTTGATAGGGGGAGAAGAGAAACCCCATGATTGATATCCTTTGTGCTTGAATGATATATTTTCTTAAGGATGTTTGTCATCATCAAAAAGGGGGAGATTGTTGGCTTAAGGTTTTCAACCTTGGTCTTAATCTCGATTTTGATAATAACAAATATGGAACTAATGTTTCATTGAGAAATCTTTTAGGTTCCAAGTCGGTTAGTGCTCCACGTCCCCGATCGAAAAAATCGAAGATATTGGAGAAATCGGCATGGACGCTCGTCGGCGCTCGAGATTCTTCAAGAAGTTAGAGTTTAGATTTAGGGTGTCTAGATATGTTGTATATCCTCTTTATGATGAAAAGAAACCTAAAACCAAACCCGAAACCTAAAACATGAAAACCCAAAAATCGCTCTGAATTCATTAAGCCTAGAGAGCTCCTTGTCGGGCTATATGACCTAGATAATTTCTTAACATAAAAAATTGCGGTAATTGTTCCTTGGGTAGAAACTAGATAACGATATATTTTTAAGGAATTTTTGGAAGCCTTTAGTCTACCCATATTTGACCCGGGTGATTAGAAAATTTTCGTTTTCTGAAAATTCATTTTCTGAAAATTTGTACTAGACCCCAAAAACTAGATTTTGATTTTTTAGATATTTTTATTGAATCCAAATGGGGGGTAATCCCTATATAACATTTATGTTTTAAAGTTATTAACTTAAAGTTAATAAATGTTATATAAGTAGGCTTAGCGAAAATGAAACCCAAACGAGCAGAGAAACAAAGCAAACCAATCTGCCCAGTCCAAGTTCGGTCAATCGGTCGATCACCCGAATGGTGTTAGAAAGCGGCAAAAGGCAACTTCGGTCGACCGGGCAGTCGACCGACAGAAGCCAAAAACTGGCAGTGGGTGCGTCGGTCGACCGATCGGTCTACCGGATTGCAAATTGAAGATCGCACATCTAGGCTTCACTGCATCGATCGACCGAATCTAAGATTGAGGAAGCTATGACTCATTCAGTCGACCCGTCGATCAATCAAATAACGTGATTTATTCACCGAAGGCGCAGCGGTCGCGGGTGGTCGATCAGTCGATCGATCGGCAAGCGATCGAACGACGGAAATGACTAGTTTTCCGCCCGTTGAGTCGCCCGTTGACGCACCGTTTCTTATGGGGATTATAAATACCCAAACCCAGCCTTCCTTTATCAACTTTTGATCACTCTTAATCTTCATTGAGCCATTATTGATCAACTCTAAAGCATTTCTTGAGCCATCGCTCTACAATCCCTAGTTTACAGGATAACACCTTGATTTAGCCTTCAAGATTTATCGATTCATCATCTCAAGGCATCAAGAGGACTAGGGAGTGTCTTTTGGAGCTAAGTATAGTTTGATTGATTTATTGCTCCAATTATTATTGTATTTTGTTATTTATTTTGATTGTATATAAAGTGTGTAAACCTAGATTGCTAGGTTTGATTGAGTTGGTGGTTGCCTTGGTGTTAAGGCTTAAACCCACCTCTATAAACGTTGTTTACTAGGATTAGTTGAGTTATCCCTTAGGTTGAGGTGGAAGAGTGCTCTCGGTAAGAAGGCGGAGACTGTCGGGTGTGGAAGTGCCTTAGGTTGAGAGTGAGACTCTTCGAGTCAAAGTCCTCTTTGTAAGGGAAACGATTTAAATCTAGTAAACTAAGTTTGGAAATCCTAAGCAGGGTGCTTAGGTAGTGGAGTAGGCTTTGGGGCCGAACCACTATAAATTCTTGTGTTTGCATTATCAGTTGATTGTGGTTATTATTTTATATTTATTGCTTCTGCTTGCTATAAATATCGTGCTTAGCCTAACTAATCAAGAAACGATTAAAATTGGATTTAGGCTAATAAATTAGTTAACACACTATTCACCCCCCTCTAGTGTGTCATTTCACCCAACATAAGAAACTCGGGAGTAATCGGGAAGGCCCTCCGAACTTGCTCCACGAGACGCGAAGGGACAATCGGTATTCGCCCATCCGAACTTGCCCCTTTTTGATATCACAGGAGTAATCGGGTAGGCCCTTCGAACTTATCCCTTTAAGATATCACAGGAATAATCGGGTAGGCCCTCGGAACTTATTCCTTAAAAAAATCTCGGGGATAATCGGGTAGGCCCTCGAACTTATCCTACGAGGCCAAACCAGAACAATCGGGTTTAGCTCATCCGAACTTGTTCCACAGGTTGGGAATTTGTCATCCAACCTCCCAGGACTAGACCGCAATCCGGCTCCTCAACGAGCCTCTCCACCATTCATAAAGATATGGCGCAACATGACCTAAGTCAAGTCTGTCCTACGGTGTCTTAGGGTGTCCTGATTGGAAAGCGTCTCAACACTCCAACACCCGATCCCAACTCCTAAACCCGTATTGTCATACACCCGTGTGGTTGTATTTCATGCATAAACTTTACTTTTTGGTTCATAACAGATTATGCTGCCCCTTTCCCCAATTTTAATAATGTAATTAAAATTTAAATAACCAAGATTAGGGTTTTGTTTTAGGTTACTGTTATGCCCAAAACTGAAGTATCTAACCCGAATCTGGTCTCAAATTGTGACCTATGTTTCCAAACTATACTTTCTGGTCAAAACGATAGGTTACACAACTATGCTCAGCAAATTACAGATACCACAACAAACAATTAAAAAATAGCACAGATTTATCATCTCAGCATGAAATTCCAGCAACATTAAATTTTCAGCATAGCATGAAAATAAATCCAAAAATTCACAGCTATTAAATCCTTAATTCACCAACATATCAGAATTATAGCATTGGGATAAGTCTCACAAAAATCATATTTGTTAAACAAGGTTATCAAGTACTACAATCATCTATAATCAAGAATCAAGCTTTAAGATCAAGCACTCATATGAAGAATTTAGATTCAAGAACCTCATGCCTTCAAATCAAACCCATCTTAGAAACACATGATATATTTTCCAAATATCACAGATTTAATAACTAGCATGCATTTACATTTACAAACATCAAGATTGATGAACAAATTGATTTATAGAAGGCAAGAATAACTACACCCTTCACATAGGCATTTCATCGAACACTGGAGGGCACCTCTTCTCTCTGTTGGCTTTAGGTTTTTAACTTAAGCCTTAATCTCGGTTTTGATGGTTTTGATGATAACAAACATGAGACTAATGATTTCATTGAGATTATCTTTCAAGTTCCATATCAATTAGCGTTTGATGTCCTCGATTGGAATAATTGGAGAAATCAGAAATCGGAAGGACATTGATCCTCGCACTCGGGTTCGTCGCGGAAACTTCTCGAAGAGCGACACATGTGCCAAAGTCATTGGACGGGCTCAAAGTTCACATGAGAGCTCTCCAAGATGATGCGTGTTGAAAGCCGAAACCCAAAAATGAAGTGCGGAAGAAATTGGCTAAAAAATAAACTCAGCCTAAGTTCGGTCGATCGAATAGGGTAAGGTATCAGGCAGTAGCCTTATCGGTTAACCGATCAGTCGATCGAACACTGCCTAAAATAGGCAGTGGCTACTTCATTCGACCGAACACTGCCTAAAATAGGCAGTAAGCCTGGCGGTCGATCGATCGGTTGACCGACCTGAGGATAGCCAAAGACGCAAAATGCGTCAATCGATCGATGGGTCGATCGAAAGTCGCGAATCAAGAAATTTGCGTCAAGCGCTCGACCCATCGGTCGACCGCCCACAGGGAGAGGAGTAGCGGTCGAATGACCGATCGACCGACCATTCGCCCGGCAGTCTCCAATGGATAGTTTTCTCTCCGTTGAGCAACCGTTTCTTCAGCAGGATATAAATATACCCTCATATGATTCTTTTAACTTCTTCCTTGACTCCTACAGATTTTTATTGAGCATTTAAAAGGAGATTAAAGCCTTCAAAGAGATTGTTTGGAGCGCGCGCTGATCTCTGTCGAGTTCTTCTACAAGCGCACAAGCTCTGCTTCTCAACTCGGGTGTTGATTCAAGCTCTACTACTTGACGAGTTGAAGAATTGAAGGATTGCAAAAGAGCATGAATTCTTGGTTTATTTTAAGCTCTTTTCAATTGTATTTTAACTGTTATTTAAATTGTTTGATTTGGGTTAATGAGAAGACCTTGTGTTAGGTCTTGCGTATAAGTGGTATCTTTGGTGTAGAGGGAGTAAAGCTACTTGTGTAAACGTAGTATTTACTAGGATTAGTTTAGTTGTCCCTTAGGGTTGAGGTGGAAGAGGGCTCTCGATAAGAAGGCGGAGACTTCCGGGTGTGGAAGTACCTTAGGTCGAGAGTGCGTCTCTTCAAGTGAAAAGTCCTCTGTATAAGGGAAACGTAAATTAATCTAGTGAAACTAGTTTGAAAATCCTAAGCGGGGTGCTTAGGTAGTGGAGTAAGTATTGGGGCCGAACCACTATAAATTTTGTGTTTGCATTGCCTTTAATTGTTTGTTTTATTTGCTTGATTATTTATCACTTCCGCATCCAATCGTAAAAATGCAAATTGCCTAAACTAATTAAGTAAATGATTAAAATTGGAATTTAGGCTAATAGATTTAGTAAACACACTATTAACCCCCCCCCCCCTCTAGTGTCGCCATTTCACCCACAATTTGTATCAGATCGGGTTCGTAGCTTGATATTTCACCATCTCGTCTACACTTAGTCTCGATCTAGAAATGGCTCTAGAGAGTGTAGCGTTCTCACCTCCTAGGTTCAATAGTCAAATTTTGGTCTTTGGAAGTCTAGGATATATACCTTCTTAAAGACCCAAGGTTTCACTACTAGAAAAATGGTCATCAGCAACGGCTGATGCCGTTGCTGAGCCGTTGCAATAGCGCCGTGACAGAAAGTCGCGTTGCTGATGACTTAGCAACGGATCAGCAACGGTCGCTCGGGCCGTCGCTCAAAACATTATCAGCAACGGCCGCTGGGCCGTCGCTAAAAATATTATCTGCAACGGTTTTGCCACAGACCCGGAGCCGTTGCTGATAACATTAATAGCAACGGCCACGAGTCCGTAGCAACGCCGTTAGTAAAACCCCGTCGCTAAGCCATTGCTGTAGGTCATCAGCAACGGCTTTCGATACACTTTTAGCAACGGCTTTCCCACGAACGCCCGTGGGAAAGCCGTTGCTGATGACCTATACCTGCAACCAGAAAATTTGAAAATTTCAAATTTCCATTGATACATTGATACATTTATCTGATACATAACTCACACACCCATACCCTCATACACACATTCATTCACACATCACAAACACACCAAGATATACATCAAAACAATTATATTTATATTCATAATTATCCACGATAGTATAAACACAATTCAAATGCAAAATTGAAGTATCAACATCTCAGTAACATAGTCAATATAAATTAAACAAGTTCAATATCTCAGTAACAAAGTCAATATAAACAAAATCTCACGATGACGATGGAGGATGGCCTGGATCATATGGTGGGGTCTGGAGTGCTTGAGTGTACACCGGCGTGGACTGACTCGAGGATGATGGATTAGATGATGCCGAAGAGATGCCTGCTTCGGGGTGACCCGACAAGTTGCGTAGCATAGCTTCTATGTTCGCCATCGTCTGACTCTGGCGCTCCATCAACTCAGTCTGACGCGCGACCGTCTCCTCTAGTGTCCTTATCCTATTACTATGATCATAACTGGATCTGGAGATGGACGGCCGCTCACCAGCGATCGGAGGGGTCGGTGCCCCAAGTGGCCCTAGTACGGCTCGCGCATGACCACTATCTGCGAAGCCATATACGCAGCCATGGTCCCAGCCACCTGCGGCCTTGACCCACGATGCTGCGTCAAAGTCCTCGGGGGTACCCCCACGCTGCACCACCGTCTGGCTGTAGGTCTCCTACTCGAGTTTGATTTTTTGTTTAATATTTATCATAAAACTTAAATTATAAATATATAATGAATAATTTAAACAAATATATAGTTACCATAATGTATGCAGCGTGGTTGTCGATGTACTCCCCCGTCCCATGTGCTCGACGGTGAGTCCGCTCGAACACCGCCATCGGGGAGGGTCGCTGGACAGTCCCGTCATCCGACACCGTCGTCTACATTTACAAAACAAATACATTAATTAGTACACATAATAACAAATAAAATATATAATTAAAAGATATACTTACCATACGATTTGCATGCACTGCAAATGCAACAGAGCCGCCGGTGTGACGCGCTGCTCCCCCCGACATGCGATTTCTAGCCGCATTCCGAGAAACCTCCTGCCATCGATCCGTCGACCATATCCCCACGAGCTGGTCCCATATATCCGGAGTAATCCAACCGGGGCCGTATCCCCGAGTCTCCGCGATGTTAGTGGTCCCAGCTCGGGCCATCGCCTGGGACCGAGCCTGCCCCAGCTGCCCGTTGTACCTTGCCCTGGAAATAGCCTCCCAGGCAGCGTAAATGAAGGGCCTCTGGTCCTCAGCCCATGTATAGCGAGCCTGCAAAATAATAATATCAGTACCAATATTAATATATCATCATGCATGTAAAAAAAATAATAATACGTGCCTCAAACTCGCGCCATAACATGTCGACGTGCTCGCTAGGCACGTGAGACCACGTAGGCCATGCCCCGTGCATGTATCGTCGAATAGTAGAAGAAATGCTCCTCGGCACTTCTTCTTGCTGGAACCTGCACAACAAAAATAAATTTTAATATTATATTATGATATAATGAATTTGTAATGATTCATAATTCATGATATATTACATACCGCTCCCCAATCACGCTAATCAATCTACGTGACTCTGTGGCTGGTGGAGGCTGCCACCTGTTCGGCCCGCGTGGCCGCCTACGTCTGGATGTACTAGCCTCGGCAGTATCATCCTCATGAGGATCAGCAACAGGAGGATCAGCATCATGAGTAAGTGCTGGAGTCTCACCGATCGGAGACTCCGAAACTCTCCTGCGTCGATAACCACGACCAGACATATCTGTCGAACAGACATATAATCAGATTATTGTATAAATAGTAGAGATATATTTAATAAAATATATACTTTACAATTATTCTTCATCATCTGAATAATAGTCTTCGAATTCTTCTTCTTCTTCCTCTTCTTCCTCTTCTTCATCTTCTTCATCTCCAGCTTCCTCAATTTCATGATCGTCATCATCAACATATTCAACTTCTAATTGAATTGATGTTGTGTCTGCATCCTCGAGTATTGGAATAATACGATCCACAGCAGGAAGATCATCTTCTTGATAGAAACCAGGAGGATCATTTTCTCCTACTATCGGATCAATTTTTCCTCTACCTTTTGTCTTACAGACTACACGCCAATCTGCTCTATCTTTATTTCGAGCCGGATACTTCGCGTAATATACTTGTTCGGCTTGTGATGCCAATATAAAAGGCTCATTTGCTGCCAATTTCGATTTATAATTAACCTCAATAAGTTTGTATTTTTGATGAACTTTCATGCCCCTTTCTGTTGTATCGAACCAATGACATCTAAATAGGAACACTGATTTCAAGCCGAAGTAGTGCAACTCTATCACTTCTTCCACTAGTCCATAGAAATCCATATCACATTCAACATAGGTTGTCCCTTTCACGCAGACCCCAGCATTCATCGTCTTTTTTGTAGATGAATATTCAACCGTGTGAAATTTATACCCGTTAACAAAATATCCGCTATAGCACGACACAAGTCGCGACGGTCCACTAACAAACTCAAATATTTTTTCATCTATTTCAGCTCTTTGATCTTTGCTGTAAGTCTGAATCCAAGAAGGGAAATCACGATTCCGTAATGTCTCCAATTCTTGATCGTTGTGAATAGAGTATTTTTGCACCATCTCAATGTCAAATATTTCAATGAATTGTTCAATCTCTGGACAATTGAGTAATACATACAAGTGTGCCAAATGATACTCTTCATCTCTTAAGTGTCGAGATGGACGAGAACCAAAAGCACGACCAGAGTGACAAAATATATTTAAACGTCCATCTGAATGTCGAACACCCCCGTCGTCGTTACGTGGAAGACGATCAAATCTTGTATGTACTGTCGATTCAAAGTAAAATGAGCAGAATGTTGAAATTTCTTGGATGATATACGATTCAGATATTGATCCTTCAACAGCTGCGGTGTTCTTTACTTTTTTCTTCAGACGATTCATGTATCTTTCAAATAAGTACATCCAACGATATTGAACGGGGCCACCAACTCGTGCCTCGTATGCCAAGTGTATCGGTAGATGCTCCATCGAGTCAAAAAATGCAGGAGGGAAAAACTGCTCCAGCTTGCATATGATTTCAACAATATTATTTTCAAGTGTTGACATATCTTCGACTCGAAGGACATTTGCACAGATGCTTCTAAAAAACATACTTAATTCAGTCAACGGACCCCAAATATTATCAGGTAGAAGATCTCGAAATGCGATCGGAAGTAATCTCTGCATGAATACATGACAATCATGGCTCTTCATCCCTGATATTTTGCAATCATCGACGTTCACACATCGAGATAAGTTTGAAGCATATCCATCGGGTAATCTGAGTTCTTTTACCCATTGACAAACATCTTTGATCTGTTGTTTATTTAACACATATAGGGCCTTCGGTTTCAGATATCGTCCGTTGACCTCTTGTAACTCCAACTCTGGTCTTTTACAAAGTATTTTCAAATCATGTCGGGCTTTGACATTATCTTTAGTTTTTCCAGAAATATCCATCACAGTGTTGAAAATATTATCAAACACATTTTTTTCAATGTGCATGACATCTAAATTATGTTGAATCAATAATGAACTCCAATAGGGCAATTCCCAAAAGATACTTTTTTTCACCCAGTTGTGTGTTTGGCCAAAACCTGACACTCTTTCATTGCGACCAAATACTATATCTGGAAGTGCTGAAACACGTGCTAACATTTGTTCACCAGACAACATTGGTGGTGGCCCATCTCTTTCGACTCTGCCCTTAGTAAATTTATTACGATTCCTTCGATACTGGTGATGAACCGGTAGGAATCGACGATGACAATCAAAGAATGAGATTTTTCGTCCGTTCTGAAGACTGATTGATTTAGAGTATTCCATACAATACGGGCAAGAGAGTCGGCCGTGAGTGCTCCAACCCGACAACATGCCGTACGTGGGGAAATCATTGATTGTCCACAAGACCGCGGCCTTTAAATTGAAGTTTTGCTTCCGATGACAATCATAAGTGACAGCTCCCTCAGTCCACAATGTTTTCAATTCATCTATCAAGGGTCTGAGAAATATGTCAATTTCTTTTCGCGGACCCTTAGGGCCCGGAATAATCATCGAAAGATAAATAAATTCATCTTTCATGCACATTGACGGTGGCAAATTATAAACTGTCAGCAGCACTGGCCAAACTGAATAAGGAGTTGCAGAATGTCCAAACGGATTAAAACCATCTGTGCACAATCCCAATCTGATATTTCTAGTATCCCTAGCAAATGAAGGATAACATGTATCCAAATGTTTCCATGCTTCACTGTCAGATGGATGAGTCATTACTGTATCATCACGACTTCTTGCATGCCAACTCATGTAGGGGGCTGTCTTTTTCGACATGAATAATCTTTGAAGCCTCGGTGTTAGTGGAAAATACCGAAGCACCTTAAACGGGATATTTTTTTGTCGGACCGATTTCTTCTCCTTGTAACGAGGGTGTTGACATACAGGGCATTTATCCAACTGCACATTTTCTTTATAATATAAAATGCAGTTATTTTGGCACGCGTGTATTTTTTCGTACCCAAGCCCCAATTTTCTCATTAGCTTTTTAGTCTTATAAAAAGTAGGCTCAAACTTGTTATCAGTAGGCAGCATTCCATTAATCAATCCAGCAATCCGATCATACGCAACTCCGCTGATATTACAATCGGCCTTGATGTTTAAGAGCTGTGTCATTGCAGAAAACCTAGTGTATTTAGAACAATTCTCATACAAAGGTTCATCGGCAGCTTTCAACATCTCGTAAAATTCTGCAGCTTCTTTATTCGGTAATTCAATCTCTACCGCAGCCCCTACTTCTGTGATATCAACCGTTGTAGTATCTGGTGGGACTGATGTCTGAAGAACTGGCCGATCAACATTATCATTCAGGTGGAATTGACCCCCAAGACTATCAAGTATCATAGTTCTATAGGGATTACATTGACTGGATGAAGAAGCACCAGCAGAGGAAGATTCACCATATGTCTGAAGGACAGGATTGCTCGACGTCCCGACTTCGCGTGACTCCCCGTGACAAGTCCATAGAAAATATTTTGGTGCAAATCCTTTGGTATATAGATGCAGAGTGACAGTCTCCCGATCCAAAAATCGTCCATTCGAACAAATGCGGCACGGACATCGGATTTGATCACCCATGCTAACGAAATTCCGATTCGAATAGGCGAAATTTAGGAAGTACGTTACGCCTAATCGAAACTCATTCGTTAAAGCTCCACGATCAAGACGTCGGTACATCCAACTTCGATCAGCCGACATGATTCTGTCAATCAATGACAATTTCTTTGGTTAATGTCTTTAGGTGAGATTGTCCTATTCCATTCGGGATTTATGTTATTCGTACTGCACTTACGTTTTTATTTTAACTGTTAACTAATTATTCTAAATTTCGACAGCATCTCCCTACAGTTCTCCGAATACGCATATCATCTGGGCGCGTATCGGAGAACAAGAGAGATGTTACCGAATTTTAGAATAATTAGTTAACAGTTAAAATAAAAACGTAAGTGCAGTACAAATAACTATATTCCCAAATTGTCCAATCAGGGACAATTCAAGAATTGTACGTCGTATAAAAGATCATCTACTTCTTTTACACGAACATACAATCCCCGAACGGATCTAAGGTTTTGCTAAATCATATCCGATTCGTCGATGCGTACGTGAAACATATCAACTCGTCGGATGGATGATTATTTTCTAAATGTTTCGAGACAGTTCGAGTCCATATTGGACGATTTCGACGCGCGTCCGAAGTGGACGATTCCGCCGCGAGTCCGAAGTGGACGATTCCGCCGCGAGTCCGAATTGGACGATTACGGCGTGCGTCCGAAGTGGACGATTCCGGTGCGAGTCCGAATTGGACGATTCTGGCGCGCGTCCGAATTGGACGATTCCGGCGCGAGTCTGAATTGGACGATTCCGGCACGCGTCCGAAGTGGACGATTCCGGCGCGCGTCCGAAATTAATCTAAACCCTAATAATTAATCTAAACAATTAATTAACATTTATAAAATAATTAATTAACAATTTCAAAACAATATATATATATATATATATATATATATATATATTCCGGCGCCGGAGTCCACCCTCTAGCGCCGGCGTACAGTGGTCGGACACACTGTCCGGCCACTGTAGAAGATCCGGCGGCGGCCATAGTCCGACCGCCACCGGCCGAAACCCTAGAAATAGGGTTTCGGTCGGATTTTAACATCTCCGGCCGAAACGGTATAGGTCGGCCGATCAACATACCGGCAGCAGCGGCGCGACGGCGAGAGGCGTCGGCGTCGGCAGCAGCGGCAGCAGCGGCGAGCGGTGTCGGCAGGAGCGGCGGCGGCAGCAGCGGGAGGAAGAAGGGTCGGGCGCGAGAGCGTGCCCTATATAAACTTATCAGCAACGGCTCACTCGCCCGTTAGAACGCCGTTGCTGATAAGTTATCATCAGCAACGGCTCACTTATCCGTTAGCAAGTCGTTGCTAAAAATTAAAACATCAGCAACGGCTCGCCTGTCCGTATGAACGCCGTTGCTGATAATTAAAATAATCAGCAACGGCTCGGTTTTCCGTTAGAACGCCGTTGCAGATATAGATATCTGCAACGGCTCGGGCGGCCGTAAGAAAGCCGTTGCAAATAGCAACGGCTTGAGCGGCCGTTGCTGATAGCCGTTGCTGAAGACCAAGTTTCTAGTAGTGTTTGGGTGTTTTCAACATGGTAAAAATTAGGTATAGTGAACCTAAGGAAGGCATGAATGCATGGACCCAAGAACAAATTAGCATGTTCGAGTTATGCTAAATCTACAAATTGCTTATTTTGTTCTTTGGAAAATAATGTGTTTGAGAAAATCATGCATTGCACTTCGACTTTTGACATATGGGCAACATTGAATATGTTATATGATTATGCTAAAATCGAAGAGCTTACCACTTTTGTTGAGGGTGGTGATGACAATGGTCATCCCCCAAGTGCTAACCTCGGTTTTGATGATTTTAGTGCTTCTAGTCAAAGAAGCAAATCAAAAAGCCGAAAAAGAAAAGTGATATGCTACTTGTGCAAGGAAAAGGGGCACATCAAGAGGAATTGTCCTTTATCAAAGAAGATTGCCAAAAGGAGGACACGTGCTTCAACATCCACCTCGAAATCTCAAGAAGCATCATCTTGTTATGACTATGAAGGCACATCCAAGGTTTGTCTCATGGGTATCCATAATGAGGTACAATATTCTACTTTTAGTCATGATAATGATATAGCATATGATAGTGATGCTAGTTCTTCACATTCAATCAAAATGTCATATGAAGAATTAGTACAAGAATGTCAAAGTATGTGTGCCATGCTTTTGAAAAAGAGTAAAGAAATGAAGAAAATTAAAAAGGATAACTCTAGGCTCATTAAGGATTTGCAAGCACTAGAATTAGAAAATAAAAATTTAAAGGCAAATCTAAGTTCCTCAAGTGTTGATTGCCATGTTAGTATTGATATTTTGAGAACTAGTAATTCTTGTCATGACATATTTAAGATTGAAATTGAAGACCTAAAAAGTGAGAATATTGACTTGAAAAATGAAAATGATGATTTGAAAATTGAATTGAAAAATATCTCAAAAGTTGAGATTGAGAATTTGAAAGTAAAAAATATGAAAATCAAAATTGAAAATTGCATGTTGAAATCTCAAATACAAGCTTTACACAAATCCATAAATGACTTAAAAAATGAGGTTGTTTTCTTGAGTAAGAAAACTAGTAACTTATCACATGCTTCATTTTTTAGAAATCCTAGGAATAAGAATGCTTATGTAAAGAATGCTAAGGTTCCTCATGCTTCTCATATCAAGCATTCCAACATCAAACCTCATGCTCCAAAGATGTGCTTCTCTCAAGAATGCTCATGCTCATCTTAATTCATGTAAGAAGCATTCTAATAATAAATCTCATGTCTATGTTAAAAATGAAAAGAAAAAGTTTCGTGGACATTGCTTTTGTTGTGGTGTGTATGGGCATACTATTTATGATTGCGCTTTAAAGAGAAATCCAAGTGTTGCTAGGACACTTTGGATTCCTAAGCCCTCTAACCCCTAAGGACCCAAAGCTATTTGGGTACTAAAGGTATCATGTTCTTTTGTAGGGGGAGCCACCATACAAGGGTAAAGAGAAGTGAAAAGTTGAAGTTGACCATGGACTGATGAATCCTCCCTTGGTTGCAACTTCAAGCTACCTTGATGCCTTAATTAAAGTTGGCATCAAAATTATTCCGGTATCATCTCCTATATCCCATTGCTTAAGATTATAGTTGGAGTTGATATATGCTTAATATTAGTTGATTTCCCCGCTCTTAATATATTTCAAAAATGTTTTTGATTTTTGATTTTCCGGTCTCTTCGGAGACCCAAGTGGCCTGTAATGGGCCTAAGCGACCTTGCGGTTTTAAATCATAGGCACATTGTGGCCTTTCGATTTTCAACCAATAGGAAGGGTTGGAGATCATATTTTTCATTTATTACTCTTGTGATCTCTTAAAATTTGTTTTGATATCCTTCTATTTCATTTTAAAATGAATTTAGAACTATTTAGCAAAGTGAGCCTTTATAATGATATTTTGATGCTTCGCTTTGCTTCTTAGTTTGATTAGCTTGCTAAGTAGCTATATTTTCACTAAAACATTAGTGTAGTTTACTAGCAAGCTATGAGTATTATAGGAAGGCTAACTAGGAAGAAAAAATTTAGTTTGGCTAAACTTTCATGAATTAGGTATAACTTCAATTAATTCAAAATCCTAGTGTTATATCTCAATGTTTAAGTTTAAACTATATCTCTATACTCATGATTAGATTTGCATGCTAACACACTTGAATTCTTATGAGTAGGTAGAATATTAGCACTTAGGCAAATTTCATTAAATTAATGAAACTTGCTCTAGGTTGATACTTGCTATTAGAGACATTTCTTTAAGACCAAACTAGTTAAACTTGTTTAGGGACCTTATGCCTCAAATAGTTCACATCTTCATCCCTTAGATTCATTTTGAAATCATGGTATCCATCTTAAAATGAATCTTAACTATCTAGCATAGGTACGTTAAGGTTTTAAATAAAATTTTGTATTGATCCCTTGCTAGTTAGTATGTTAGCTTGCTAGTTGACATATTATTTCATTATAATACTAATGATGTCTACTTGCAAGTTATGAATGTAAATGAAGACAATGCTATCTAAAAAGAAAATGAAAATGAAAATGAAAAAGTTGGGCAAATTTTCAAGAAAAATGTATGAATTTTATTTTGCAAAAAACTTTGAAAAATAATTGAATTTTCATGTTTAATGATGTCTCTATACTCATGATTGATGTTGCATGATATATGTATGAAATTTCATGAGTAGAAAAATGTTTTGATAACTTAGGCAATTTCATGATATCTTGATTGAATGAAAGTTGCATTAGGTTAAAACTCATATTAGAGACCATGCTAGGTTGATATCTTGACTTAAGGATATAATTTTCATCTTAAACTTGACATACACTCTTTACATGACCATTATATGGTGTCATAAAAGTTTGAATGAAAACTAAGCATTCTTTGAAAATAACTAAAAAATTATGGAATTGTCATTTGTTCAACAATTGGTATCACTAATTTCAGTTATTTCTAGAAAAATATAAAAAAATTATTTTTAGATGATTTTTGAAACTACACATTCACTGAAAAATCTAATTTTATCAGTAAAAATTTTAAAAAGTTTTGTCAAGAATCTAATTTATAATGGAATTTTGAAGTTGGATTTCGAAAACACAAAGTATCCTTATATGAAATATCAATCTTTCCGATACTTTGATTTTTTTTTTCTTTGAAAACTTCATATAAAAACTCATGTACACCATTTGGATTTTATTTCTAATATCATTCACACAATTTCTTCAGTAAAATCATTCCTAGGAATGATTTTGATATTTTGGATGATAGCTAGGATCCATTTGTTTGTTTGAAAATAATGTAGGATGAAAAATAGTATTTGAAAACTCTTTTAAGTTCAAACTTTATTCATGCATTTCAAATGACCATTCAATATTTGGTATCAAAATTTTCATACAACAATTGGTACCAAAGTTTTTCATCAAAAATTTGGTTTTGCATAAACTCAAAAGGGTGATTTTTGAAAATTAGAAGTATAGGTTGACTTAAGTCAACAAAGTAAATTAAAAATTTCATCTTAAGCCCAAACTTGATTCACAGACTTTCATTATCTCATGTTTGATGTCTAGATGACTAAATATGAGAAAATATTATTAGCTAGCAAAACTTGAGACTTAGCATTTTCATGTTCTTATGCTTATTTCAAATGAAACCATGCTAAGTTAAACATTTGTTTTCCATCCATTTGGTTGAGATTTTCATGTTTCATGAAAATAATCTTTGAAGTCTCAACCTGATGAAAAAATAATTGTTCTTCATCGCTTTGACTTGATTGATCTTTCTTACATTTTTTGATTGATGTCAAAATGGGGAGAGAAGAGTATAGGTATAAAGGGGGAGAAATATGGAGAAGAGTATAGGTATAATTGGGGAGAAAATTATAAGTAAAGGGGAGAAAAATATAGGAAATCCATGCATATAGATAGGGGGAGTTTAATTATATAAATATGTATATTAATAGGGGGAGAAATCCCTTAGTTGATATCCTTCTATGCTTTAATGATATATATTTTCTCAAGGATGTTTGTCATCATCAAAAATGGGGAGATTGTTGGCTTTAGGTTTTCAACCTAAGCCTTAATCTCGATTTTGATGGTTTTGATGATAACAATCATGAGACTAATGACTTTATTGAGAATATCTTTCAGGTTCCATATCAATTAGCATTCGATGTTCTCGATCGAAAAAATTGGAGATATCGAAGGGACATTGATCCTCGCGCTCGGGTTCATCGCGAAAACTTCTCGAAGAGCGACGCGTGCGCCAAAGTCATTGGACGGGCTCAAAGTTCACATGAGAGATCTCCAAGATCATGCACGTTGAAAGCCGAAACTCAAAAATGAAGCGCGGAAGAAATCGGCTGAAAAATAAACTCAGCCTAAGTTCGGTCGACCGATCGGTCGACTGAATAAGGTAAGATATAAGGCAGTAGCCTTATCGGTCGACCGATCGGTCGATCAAACACTGCCTAAAATAGGCAGTGGCTACTTCGATCAACCGGTCGATCGACCGACAGAGACCTAAAATAGGTAGTAAGCCTGGCGGTCGACCAATCGGTCGACCGACCTGAGGATAGCCAAAGACGCAAAATGCGTTGGTCGACCGATGGGTCGATCGGAAGTTGCGGATCGAGAAATTTGCGTCAAGCGATCGACCCGTCAGTTGACCGCCCATAGGGAGAGGAGCAACGGTCGAATGACTGGTCGACCGACCATTCGGTCGGCGATCTGCGACGGATAGTTTTCTATCCATTGAGCAGCCGTTTCTTCAGCAGGGTATAAATATACCCTCATATGATTCTTTTAACTTCTTCCTTAACTCCTACAGATTTTTATTGAGCATTTAAAAGGAGATTAAAGCCTTCAAAGAGATTGTTTGGAGCGTGTGCTGATCTCTGTTGAGTTCTTCTACAAGCGCACAAGCTTTGCTTCTCAACTCGGGTGTTGATTCAAGCTCTACTACTTGACGAGTTGAAGAATTCAAGGATTGCAAAAGGGCACGAATTCTTGATTTATTTTAAGCTCTCTTCAATTATATTTTAAGTGTTATTTAGATTATTTGATTTGGGTTTGTGAGAAGATCTTGTGTTAGGTCTTGCGTATAAGTGGTATCCTTGGTGTAGAGAGAGTAAAGCCACTTGTATAAACGTAGTATTTACTAGGATTAGTCTAGTTATCCCTTAGGGTTGAGGAGGAAGAGGGCTCTCGATAAGAAGGCGGAGACTTCCAGGTGTGGAAGTACCTTAGGTCGAGAGTGCGTCTCTTCAAGTGAAAAGTTCTCTGTAGAAGGGAAACGTAAATCAATCTAGTAAATTAATCTAGGCTCACCCTAGGGTTGCCGAGCCCCATAGGGGAGGGTTTAGGGCCTCCTCAAACACGGCACATAAAAAGAACGACGAAAATTTGAGAGATCGTCAGAAATAAATCAAAATCAATATAGCCTTCAAGAACGGTTTCAAGAACTTGAAGAAACCCGAGAAAGATGGGTAAAACCACTCACCCGAATAGGAAGGATGATGGGAGGAGAAATCCCGAACAACGACTCTCGAAATCGGCTTCAAAAGATGGCGGCTCGACTCAAGAAGGGGAAGAGAGGGCGGCGGCTCCTCCTCAAGCCGCCGACTTGAAGAAAGAGGAAGAGAGGGAAAAGAGGGCTCGGCGGCTCCTCTTGGATCGACTCCAAAGGGAAGGACTTGGCAGCTGGCTCCAAGCGGCTGGGTTTGGCGGCTCCAAGAGAGAGGAAGGGAGGGCCGACTGGCGGCTCCTCTCTTTTCCTCAATTAGCTTGTGCGGCTCCAATAGGGAGCCGCAAGCCATAAGAGGGAATTTATAACTCTTTCCACCTCTTTTAACCCGCATCTGTCTCAACCCAGATCCAATACTCACTAACTTCTCGACCCGCTAACCCACTAAACTTAATTAAACCCCAATTAATCACATGCTCCACATAAACATCCAACACATACACACCCATATGCGACATAATTAAACAATCATGCATACAAAATTAAATAAATTTATCTACGCAAGCAAAAATTTCTATAACACATATTTCTATTTATACCCGAGCTCGCAAGCTCGCACCGGACCATGAGTCGAGTCAGCTCGACCTCGAACTAGTCCGCTATGCTGGCACACACACACAATAAATGGAAATCAGATTTAATATCTAGGATATTACAAGAATCTTTATTAACAAAAACATTTCCAATCGAAGAAACATCCGATGTAAGAGAAGGACAAGAACTTTCATTGTGGCCAAGAATACCGCACTGAAAACAAACCTCCGAAAGATTTTCGTAAACAACAGGTTGAAAAAAGTCATTTCTAGGGTTGCCAATCCAAATACCTTGGCGAATAGGGCTAGCCAAGTAAATTTGGACACAAATCCTAATATAGTGACCACACTCAAACATCGAAAATATATCATCAATACGTAAAACCGAGCCAGTAACAGAAGCAATAGCATGAATAGAGTCATTGTTCCAATATTCTAAAGGAACAGATTGCAATCGGATCCAAATAGGAGCAAAAGAAAAATTTTCATTCCAAGGTTTAAAGAGGGGCTTCCAACAAACTAATCTTATGATATCTCCACGAAAGGACCAAGCTCCTCCAGTAAGAACCAAATTTGCTTGCGACACAGAAACAAAACCAAATACAAAAAAAATGCTCATCTAAATCAAGAACCGATTGAAGACCGAAGCAAGACCAAATACACATAGCCCAATTTTTAATCACCTCTAATGAAGGAGGTTTATTAAGAAATTTTCCGATAAGAGCGTTTTCCCAAAGCTGACGCCAAGATTGAAGTTGATCATCCGAGAAAACCACGCGATCAGAGAAAGAAGAAAGAATATGATTTAGGGTAGATGAAGCGGCCGGACATGAAACGGTAGACGAATAACCGTTTAGAATTTGGGTCTAAGACTTCGGCGAAGCCGACTCTTAGCCAGAGCCCGACGAAAAAGAAACATTCTTATAAAGGAAAGAGTTTTTTACCTGAGGTGAAACCAAAGAGGAGACTGACTTACCGATTAGAGCATTCTGAACCGAGGCCAAGAGGGCCGAGGACTCACAAGGGGAAGACAACGGAACATCAAACGACGGTCCATCAACCACAGAGCGCTTCTCTGAATCGCCATTAATTAGGAGGTCGAGGCGGAGGTTTCAGATCGGGGAGAAGGAGGCGAAAAGGGAGAAGTGACAGGCAAACAACTAGGGTTTGCCATCGCTTCAGCTTATAAAGAAGCCGAAGCGATGCGCACAACTGTAGTTCCGAAGCACCCCGATCAAGACTCCGAAGAGTCTTGATCAAGACACCGAGGCAAGGCTCGGAACCGAAGCAGCGCTTAGCTGTCGCCCCAAAATAACAATAAAATTTTGCGGGCCGAATATTAATTAATAAAGAAAAATAAGTCAGCTAATTTTGACATATATGATTTGATAATATTTTTACCAATTTGATGGTTATGAAAAACCTAGCTTCTTAGGAGCTCCTTGAAATCTAATTAGTAGGAGTGTGATGTATTTGCCACATGGCTCCCATTAGTCCATTAATGATTAATCAGGTGGCCCAAAGCTAGAGAGAACAGTCCTGTGGTACCTCTTAATTCATCTTCTCAGTAAATCAACTTAATATCTTTTTTGTTAATATCACATAAAAGCTCCGTTTTTATTTACATTTTACGCTTTTGGTCTGGAACTGAAATTCAACCGTACATGTGGTCAGTAAACTTACATAAGTTAATTTGGAATTTATATTACTGGAAAAATATATTTATTTCCTTTTAAGGATTTTTTTTTTCACGAACTGTCCATAACATGATAAGACTGGTCAGGATGGTACAAGACTATACAAAATAATACAAGGGCTTGTCTTTCATTCATTTCTTACAGCACTGGACAATAGATTTAATATTGTGTTGTATTTATTTCATATTATTACTACACATGATAATATGATTTGATAAAAATATTTTTTGCTCTATTTCTTGTTCCTTTAATCATACAAAGAACACCAAACTAAATCAGATATTATAATAATAAATTTAATTAATTTTTGATTAAAAACTACAAATTCAATACATTAATCCACCAATAGTTAGTAAGATAATTATGACAAAAGTCTTTAAGGGAACTTTTGTTAATAAATAGTTGCACATGAAGTTCCAACTAGGACTGACAACCGATCGAATACGGTGCGGATATTGGATTATTCGTATTCGCACTGCACCCCATATCCGCACATTCGTATCCGCTACGGATGTGAATATGGATATCCATATCCGCACTGCTTCAAATGCGGATATTCGCACCGCATCCGTATCCACACCGTATTTAATAAAAATATATTAAAATAATATATTTAATTAAAATATCAATAAATTACCAATTCATTGATCCAAAATAAATATATAATATACTTCAAAATTCATCTTGACATGAAATTACCATAGAGCTCTTATATATATTAATAACTTATATGGACAAAATAGTAATTTAGAGACACGGATAGACGGTGCGGATCCACAGTCATATCCGTATCCGCACCGTATCCGTGTGGATATAAGTTTTCTAAATTCGTATACGTATTCATATCCATTTTTACTTGCGGATATGGATCAGATACGGTGCAGATGTGGTTTTTAGTTAGCGGATGCGAATAAAATTGCCACCCTTAGTTGCAACTGCCTTAGAGTGGCAAACTAAGAATCAAAACAAAAATATACGAAAACATAAGTATTTGTTTACACAGTTCAGTGACAACTTATGTCACCTAATCTGCGAGGCACATACCGGACAAATCTCAAATCCACTATCTATAAGCTGTATAATATAAGCTTCAAGATTTTACACTTCGAAATCCAACTATCCGTACTTCAGTAAATTGGAAATAACAAAAACCTATTGCTATTACAAGTACATACCGACTTGCCTCTTTATGATATCTCAGCCACAGAGTTCTGTCATCTACACAATCCTTGCGTTGTAGTGAGTTAGCAACCTACAACCATCTTAGCCCACAACCATCTTAGCTTGAAGATAGAAAAGGTAAATTATTGTCTTCTTTGTACTCAACAATCTCAACTCCTCAAATAACTGACAATACAAAGTACACACCTCCAAAGTTAAGAAATCAGATCTCTTCACCAGAATTTATATGAAAACAGACATATTTGAATCAATGCTGGCTTAATCACCGATCATTAACGAAATTAATTCAAAAATAATCAGTCATCGATTTAAACAGTCAACACTAAATCATCATAAACTCATGACCATAAAAGACCAAGAAGTAACACCGAAAATATTAAAGAAGATTTCTCCTCTTTTCATAAATTAAATGGGCAATAAAAATGTAATCAGTGATGATTAAAAATACCAAGAGTCATCATATGGGCATCATTCTTATCCAGAAAAACATAGATCGTAGGAAAAGTTAAAATTTTTCTCACACAATTATAATTGTCTTCAATGTAAGTAGAACTCCTCATAGATATGACTGTCCAAATAATTGAAATATTTTTTCCAAAAAAATTAACATATAAAAAGTCAATACTAACAAATTAAATAATTCTATTGATATATTTCATTATAATTATATCATAAATAAATTAATTAATTAACATATTCATCAAATGGGTCATAATAATTCCCAAACAATTCCTACAACCAAAACAATGCACATCTTGAAGCTTTGAGATTTATCAAACGCGCTCTAAATTTTATCGATACAATTAAAATGCTTTTCTTAGAAAACCTCAAACAAGTAGTACTTACTATCACATTACATGACCATCTAGCTAGAGGACCTCAAGTCTTTAACATTCCAATTCAATATTCAAATAGCCAAACTATGTGATATTAGGGTTAACTAAATCCACAAGCAGTGAGTGCGTTATTTGTAATCATCTTCCTTTCAGGATATGGGAATCTAATTGAACAATGGAATAATATAAATGTAGAATCAGATTATACTAGCAGCTGTGGCGATCAGAGAGTGGAAAGTTCACCGGATTTTATGATTCCAAACAAAAAATTGAATTACGAAACGGTATTTCCAATTCCATATATCTTTTTGTCCAATTAAACTGCAAAAAAACTTTGCCACCATCGTTTCGGGCTCCAATATATATGCAGATCAAATTACTCTAGCTATATTTGCTTTACAAGATATGATTTGAATAAGATAAAATTTAAGATGAATAAAAATAAGATAAAAATATAAGAAAATTTCTTGAAATTCTACCATATATTTATTTTGACATAGGATAAAAAAGATAGATAAGATATAAAATTATATCTTGTGAATTTGGATCCTAAATCTACCCCCTCAACGAGTTTTTTAAATCGGGTCAGCGATGAATTTGGGCTAAAATAAATCCACCCATTTTCTAACCCGATTCTTATTTATTACTACATACAACAAATAGTGGATTGGATTTTAAAATCCAATACACCTCCTTAGTCTGACAAAGCAAACGAGGCCTAGCAGTTTGCCATGTAACATAAGTTTAAGCCATAAATTACAGTTGGAAGAATCCCAGCAACTCTGACTCATTCACACATCACTCTAATATGCCAAGATTACAACTCAACAATGCAAAATTTAAATTCAATGGACAGTTACATTGTAATGATGGAAGTTCTAGAACAGGAATTAAACCAAAAGTCATGATCATTCATGTTAAATCATCAAGAACATCAAAGAACGAAAGCGTACCTGATTCAATCGCTCAAATTCTGGAGATGGGATGAACTTCCAAGTCAACACGCGAACCCGTATAAACGCTCAATGAGAGATAGAGATTTCAAAGACTATGAACTTAACGCGTGACTTGGGGACCATAATCCCTCTTTATATAGAGAAAACCAAAGGTTGATAATTTACGATTTCGCTCATCATGAAACTGTAATATTACCACTACGGTATCTGTGCATAGAAAATTAATCCCATAATTATGAAATGATACATGGCCTAATAATTAACTTTATTAGATCACCTTTATTCGGCCAATCAAATTGATATCGTAACCACATGCCAATAGATAAATGTTGGCACATAATAAATTATTAAATAAATAATTTAACAATCTCCCACTTGGGCTAACATAAATATCACCATAGTGTCACGGGTCAATTATTTTGTGTAGAAGAACCCGTGCGGCACCCTTGCATCCCGTGCAAGGGATAAGCCTATCATATCAAATCCATCCCGAATTGGGCTTCCCGACTTAACATATATCGCGGGGCATGCGTTGGTCCACTTGCCAACCTCGCGCTTCATATCCGTGCCCCCAAAAGACCATGTTGGCCGAATGGTATTGAAGGTGTAAAGTAAAACAACAATTACAGGACTATGTACGCAAGAAAACATAAAACCGGGTATAGGACGAGCTCCGCAATTGTCTTAGGCGAAGATCAATTGGTCGCACACCCATATGGGCCGCTCGTTCGTCTCCGCCCAAGGTAACCGCTTTGTTTGGCAACGCTCTCCTACATTATACATGAGACCCCTAACCCCCAAGGTTCCCAAAAGCACGAGGAGCATGACAAAATTATAGCCATGCGAGATGGTGATTTTCCATGGCCACGACCATGACGAATGCAAGAAAATTGCTCCTCTTAGTCGTCGCACACGCACCAAGCGCCGAATGACCTCGAAATGTATCCAACTCGTACCGTGGGCCCTCGGGAATCGCACAAAGGATTTTACAAGTACCAACTAAAATAAAAGCCAAATTTACATAGACGGAAAAATATATTTACAAATATGTAGGAAATATTTCGCCATGATTCATCGTTTCTCGAGCACATCGAAAAGTCCCTAACAATAGGGTCATGTGTACCAAAATTACTTTATGAGCTCATTTTCGCTATCAGTATTAACCATCTCAATAATCTGGTCCATCGATCATACCAACATACAACCAAAGCAACTTTCATCATATTTATCATGACTAAATCCATCAATGATCACAATGCTAATACTTTCGACAATATAGATTAAATATGGGTGCACAGCATGGAAATTACATGTAATGCAATTTAAACATGTCTATTTCCAACTGGTCCTACTTTATTCTTTAGTGAGATCAAAACCACATATATATACTAAGTGAACATAACAAAAGAACTTTATTCCGCAGAAAAAGTTTATAAAGCATAGTATAAATTACAGCCTCCCACTAAATCATCATATCATTACATGATAAAACACTCATATAAGCAACATGCTCATGAAAAACCATGGGTGGTAATCCTTTATTAAGCGAATTCGCCCGCCTGGAAGCTGTACCAATAAGCTCTATACATAATTGACCACTCTGAATTCTTTCTTTAACAACCAAGAATTTAATGTCAATATTCTTTGACTTAGACGAACTCCTGTTGTTATTGTAATGTAACACTGCTGATTTATTATCACAGAATAACTTTAGTGGTCTTTCAATGCCATTAACAATATGCAGCCTAATGATAAAATTGCGCAACCATATTCCATGATTGGATGCCTCAAAACAAGCTATGAACTCTGCTTCCATAGTTGAAGCCGCAATGAGTGTCTGCTTAGCACTCCTCCAAGAGATAGCTCCATCGGCAAGCAAGTAAACATAGCCAGAAGTGGATCTGCGACTATCTTGGCATCCGGCAAAATCAGAATCAGAATACCCAATGATCTCCAACTGATCTGATCTTTTATATGTGAGCATGTTATGCTTTGTTCTCTAAAGATACCGCATAACCCATTTGGCTGTTGTTATATTTTGGTTTGTTTAAAAAAAGAAGAAGTAAGGGCCTGTTGTGAATTATGAGGTGTGGGGGGTTATTTGAAAATTTACCTCCCCACCGCCTCATAGCTAGCTCTTATACGAGCTGGCTTAGTCACGTGAGAAGGGAGGGAAGAAGCGGTGAAATCGGCGTTGGAGGGTGAAGAATCGGAGGTCGGATCATCGTTGGCGTCGTCGTCGAAGCCGGAATCTTAAGGTAGGAGTCTTACCTTCCTCCTTTCCTTCCGTCAAATACCCTCACTTCATCGGCAGTAGTAGATGGAATCGGAGACAAGGGAGGAGGTCGGAAGTGGTCGGAGCCCGTCGGAGCACGGCCCGACGCCATTGTGCGTCGGTGCCGCTATGCGCTACAGCGGCCAGGCCGCAGCGTCAGTGTGTGCAGCACGCACAGCGCGCTGCGATTGCGCTTTCCAAAGCTGTCTAGAGCACGCCGGGGGGCGTAGGCCGACGGAGGAGGCAGTGAGTACGCCAAGGTGGGTCACCGGCGGCAATGGAGCCGGTCGGCGACAGATTGAGGTGGAGGAAGAGGGGATCGGTGTGAAGCAGAGGAAGGGGAGGAAGAGGGTGACGGGGATTTGGTGCAAGGGGTTGGGATTTGATGCAGGGATAAGTTGTATAGGTAATTATTTATTAATAGTTAATTAATGATTAAGATAAATTATGAAATTAATTATTTGGATGATATAGAGTAGTTTGATCGAGTTAGGGTGAACATCAATATTGTATATTTCCGCGTGCTGAACGCGATGGTTGTGTCGGATTCTAGATCAGAGATCATTTGGTATGATTTTTTTTATATTTTTCAGTATTTTACCATAATTAAAAATTTATTAATTTAATTGGATAAAGAATTAAATATTTTAAAAACATTATATTACTTTAAATGGTGATTTAGGGGCAAATAGTTAGTGTGGGCTTGAGTTTGATTCCCGTTGTAGCCGATGAATTACTGTTGGATGAAATGACGAAATTACCCTTTTGCCTCCATCTGCTTAATATTGCTTCTAATTCCGTTGAACTCATGTTGCAAATTATTGTTGGACATTCCATGTAGAGAAATGCATGTGTTACATTTTATTGTCATTTATTGATGTTGATATTTGATCATGATATGTCATGCATGATATTATGTTGTTACTTATGGTGTTATTCTTTTGATCATGTCATCATCATTTGTTGTATATATATTGCCTTTAACTACATGTTAGGCCATATTGTCGTTTGATGTTGAGTTGACATCTTATTCATGTTGTTGATCATATTATGGTACTCATATTCAGCATTCGCTGACTCCTGTAGTTATTGCTTCAGACTTGCAGGGGTGAGTTGTTGACCTGTAGATCGATGTGTAGATAGTTGGTAGTCTGCGTGTAGATCTAGAGCTCTGATGTGGCGATAATTTTTGTATCTTGTCCTACCTTGTCGTCTTTTTATATTGATGATTTTGGAGTTTTATAAAATATACATTATTAAATACCTTGTTTAATATTGTACATGAATATATTATCTTTTGTTGTATATATGTATCATCCGGCTTTTTGATGTAATTATCTGTCTCATAATATGCTTGATTATGATCTCCGATGTGTATCGGTGATTTTCCATCCACTGCATGGTTTTTGAGTCGCCCACTATCGCGCTTCAGAATGGGGTCGCCTCGGGGCGTGGGGGTGGACCCGAATCGGGGCGAGACAATATTTATTGGTATTAGAGCATAGGAGTTAAGGTTAGGTTAAGGTTAAGAGTTTAGGTGTCTTACCTTAGCGATAATATTTTATGGTGTAGGAGTTAAGTTGTAAGCTTTACCTAAATTTTTTGTTATATTTGTAGAGAGATGGCATCGAGGGGCAGTGTTGGGCCTGCGAGGGGTCTTGGAGACCCGGGTGCAGATCAGGATCGGGTGGTCGTTCCTCGTCGAGCACACACTACTCAGGTGGTGACTTCGACTGCCAGGGGTCGCGGTGGGCGAGCTAGTCGGGGTGCTCGTCAAACTGGTCGCACTGCTTGTGGCAGGGGGCACGGTCGTGTTGCCCCGGTGCGTGTTCGTACAGAGGAGGTGCTTGATTTTACTCCAAGGGCTGGAGTGAGAGTGGAGGAGGCAGTTGTTGAGGCTGTATCTATAGTTCCTTAGGCTATTGGAGAGGGCTCGGCGGTGCATGTTCCTATGGCACCGTAGCTTTAGTATGTGATGCTTGTACCGGGATCTCAGGGAGTTCTTGCTGGAGCAGAATCATGGGAGTCTCGCATGCTAAGGTTCCATCAACTTGGCAAGGAGCGTTTTGGTAGTTTTGGGGGTAGCACAGATCCGATGATAGCTAGGAGATGGTTAGCAGGGGTGGAGGATACCTTTAAGGCACTTAGGTGCAAGGAGGAAGAGAAGGTGAAGTTGGCCACCTTATATTTGATTGATGGAGCCAGAGAGTGGTGGAGGGCACAGGTTGCTGCTAGAGATGGAGTTGATGTTTCCTGGGTAGAATTCAGAGCTGTATTCTTTCAGAAATACTTCCTAGTGACATTTTGCCTGCATAAGAAGCAGGAGTTTCTCGATCTACGTCAGGGGAGTCGTACCGTAGCAGTGTACGAGGCAGAATTTGATCGACTGTCAGAGTTTTGTCCGTAGATGGTGGCTACCGGGGACAAAGCAGAGCATTTCTTCAGAGGACTGAATATTGTTATTCAGGATCGGATGTCCAGTCATGATGACCTAGGGAACTATAGTCTGGTGGTGGCTCGAGCACTTTTAGTTGAGCGTATTCACTCGATGATCACACAACAGAAGCAAAAGGATAGTCATGGTCGATCGCCACTTCCACTAGCTGCAGGAGGACAAGATATGAGCCAAGGATGCCATAGAGCTCAGGCCCAATCATCCCAGAGTGGGTCTATCAGTGGTTACTTCAGGCCGCAGAAGATGGCAACGACGTATTCCTCTCAGGCACAAGGATCGTCCCAGTCTTCTCAAGCAGTTCGAGATTAGATATCAGGAGTCACTGCTAGACTTGCAGATAAGATAGGAGTCAAGACTGACCACTGCTTCAGATGTGGAGACAATGGACACTTTGCTAGAGACTGTCCCAGAGGTGGCAATGTGTGCTATCACTGCAAGCAGCCCGACCACATCAGCAAGAGTTGCCCAGCTAGGGGGACATCGGAGACTTCACAACAGCAGTCCAGAGAGCAGAATCAGGGTTAGAGGCAGTACCATTCAGATGCAGAGGCTTCTTGGGAGCATGAGGAGGATATCAGACATCGCTTCCCACACTTGTTCGACTCTTCAGGTACATAAATTTGGAGGACCAAATTTCTTAAGGTGGGGAGGATGTTATATTCTATTTTAAAAAAGAAGAAGAAGAAGTAAGGGCCTAGTTGTGAATTATGAGGTGTGGGGGGTTATTTGAAAATTTACCTCCCCACCGCCTCATAGATAGCTCTTATATGAGCTGGCATAGTCGCGTGAGAAGGGAGGGAAGAAGCGGTGAAATCGGCGTCGGAGGGTGAAGAATCGGAGGTCGGATCGTCGTTGGCGTCATCGCCGGAGCCGGAATCTTGAGGTAGGAGTCTTACCTTCCTCCTTTCCTTCCGTCAAATACCCTCACTTCATCGGCAGTAGTAGATGGAATAAGAGATGAGGGAGGAGGTCGGAAGTGTCAGAGCCCGTCGGAGCACGGCCCGACGCCATTGTGCGTTGGCGCCGCTGCGCGCTACAGGGGCCAGACCGCAGCGTGCAGTGTGCGTAGCAGCACATACAACGCGTTGCGGCTGCACTTTTCGGCGCTGTCTGGAGCATCGCCTGGGGGCGTAGGCCGGCGGAGGAGGCAGTGAGTCCACCAGGGTGGGTCACTGGCGGCAAGGAGCCGGCCGACGACGGATTGAGGTGGAGGAAGAGGGGATCGATTGTGAAGCAGAGGAAGGGGAGGAAGAGGGTGACGGGGATTTGGTGCAAGGGGTTGGGATTTGATGCACGGATAATTAGCATAGGTAGTTATTTATTAATAGTTAATTAATGATTAAGATAAATTATGAAATAAATTATTTGGATGATATATAGTCGTCAGATCGAGTTAGGGTGAACATCAATATTGTATATTTTCGCGTGCTGAACACGATGGTGGTGTCGGATTCTAGATCAGAGATTATTTGGTATGATTTTTTTATATTTTTCAATATTTTACCATAATTAAAATTTATTAATTTAATTTTTATCGGTAATGTTCAGTATTCAGTATTTTATCAATTATTTGGTTGTACCCGATGAATTACTATTGGGTGAAATGACAAAATTACCCTTTTGCCTCCATCTGCTTAATATTGCTTCTAATTCCGTTGAACTCATGTTGCATATTATTGTTGGACATTCCATGTAGAAAAATGCATGTGTTACATTTTATTGTCATTTATTGATGTTGATATTTGATCATGATATGTCATGCATGATATTATGTTGTTACTTATGGTGTTATTTTTTTGATCATGTCATTATCATTCGGAGTTGTTATATTGTTGATATCGGTAATGTTATTTATTATTCATTGATCGTGGTGATACACTTTGTTGCATTGTTGGAGTTGAGTTGTCGACCTAGAGGCTACGGCCTTGGAGATGACTTCGGTCCAGGACCATTTTATTACGGTACCCTCCAGACATGGGTGAGAGTATGGATATTGACTAGTCACTTTGGGCACCTTCGAGTGTGCGGATGTCGGATACGTCGTTCGTCGGGCTACCTACTGGAAGGGGTAGTCGCATCACCGTTGGAGCGGACGGTTGATGCCACTCTGCGGGTGGTAGAGTGTGGGGTTTTTACCCAACGGTCCATACGCTCGATGATTTGGTCGACGTTGTTTAAGAGTAGGTGTGGAGCATTTGTTGTATATATATTGCCTTTGACTGCATCTTACGCCATATTGTCGTTTGATGTTGAGTTGACATCTTATTCAAGTTGTTGATCATCTTGTGGTACTCCTACTCAGCATCCGCTGACTCCTGTTGTTATTGCTTCAGACTTGCAGGGGTGAGCTATTGATCTCTAGGTCGATGTGTAAGTAGTTGGTAGTCAGCGTGTAGATCTAGATATCTGATATGGCGATAATTTTTTGTATCTTGTCCTACCTTGTCGTCTTTTTATACTGATGATTTTGGAGTTTTATAAAATATACATTAATAAAAACCCTGTTTAAAATTGTACATGAATATATTATCTTTTGTCGTATATATGTATCATCCGGCTTTTTGATGTAATTATCTATCTCATAATATGTTTGATTATGATTTTCGATGTGTATCGGTGATTTTCCTTCCGCTGCGTGGTTTTTGAGTCGCCCACTATCGCGCTTCGGAACAGGGCCGCCTCGGGGCGTGGGGGTGGACCCGAATCGGGGCGTGACAGCTGCTTTCCAATTATCCACTCCAAGATTGCTCATATATCTACCCAACATCCCAACAATGTATGCAATATCCGAATGCGCACACACTTGAGCATAAGGAATCTTCTGCATTTTCTTCTGCTCAAATTCATTCTTTGGGCACTGATTGAGACTAAATTTGTCTCCTTTGGCAACAAGTGTACCAATGGGTTTACAATCTTTCATGCCGAGTCTAGCAAGTACCTTATCGATATAGCCCACTGTAAAAGATGAGTGGCATTACTGCAGTATGTTTATTATAATAAGGAAAAAAAAAATCCTAAATGCTACTAGCAATGAAATTACTAGAGCTTCACAATGTATTGCCATTGTTAAGTAGTAGTATTAAGACTCACCAGATATGACATGAATAATGTAAAAAGTCATATATGGGCAAAAACAATGAGGTCGAAGGAAAAAGAGATTTTGTCGTCTTCTATAGTGCTTGCACTGAGACCCAAGAAACCACCCGATCTGTTGGCCTCGAAGGATTTGGTACGTGGGGTGGATGGGTGGGTGGGAGGAGGCGAGCTCTTCTTCATGTCATCAGAAGAAGAGACTCTACTTGGATTTTTTTATCAAGGAACAATTTCTTTTCTTTTGACCCATCTCTTGTGAAAGGAAACACCTAGATTTGAGTTTTCAATTCTTACATGTGCTCCTTTGGTTATATGTGTTTTGAGCATCATAACTCATATTAGTAATAAGGGAATGATAATTGTCATCACCACATTCATTAAAAGTTATCAATTCTTCATTTTTCACATAATAATATAAAACATTTAAACTAGCCCAAACATCAAATGTTGAAGGACAATGCATGACCTTTTTAAAGATATCATTTTGCAAAGAACAAAAAATTGCAATTCATAGCCTTTACATTGAAGTTAAACAAATCAATTTGTTCATGGATCCATGCACTCATATCATTTCTAGGTTCAACATATTGAATATTTAGCATGTTAAAAAACCCCTATACTTTTAATCTCTAAAAAAGTGTACACTAAGGTTTTCAACCTAGATCTACATCTCAGTTTTGATGAAAGAAACATGGAACAAATAATTTCATGGAGAAATATTTTCAGCTTTCAAGTCGATTTGTGCACGACGTCCACAATCAGAGAAATCTGAAGGACGCCCGTCGACCCTCAAATTCGTCGAGAATATAGAGTTTAGGTTTAATGTGTTTAGAATTCTTGTACTAATCCTCATTATGATGCAAGGATCCCCAAAAAACAATCCCGAAACTCGAAATCCGAACCAAAAGCGAGAAACTAGAAATCCACTTTTTTAGTTATTAGCTGAAGGTTCGGTCGAACCTTCGGTCTACCCCTTAGTCGATCGAAGGTAGATCGAACTAGTCACTGGAATTCCAATGACCTCTCCAGTCGATGTCCAGTCAACCGACCATCAATCGAAGCTCGACCGCGGGCCCAAAGGCACTTTTTGTAGTTGTTTCAAATCGTTGGACCCAAATGTGACGATGTTATTTGCCTATATAACACCCATCTAAGCCTTCCTCTAATGTTGTTGAACACTTTGAGACATCTTTTGACATCCACAAGCTTTCATCGAGCTATTCATTTAGTGAAACCCTAGTTTGAGCCTAAAATACCTTGATTCATCTTCAAATCATCAAGAGGAGCTAGGACATCTTGTTTGAGAGTTAAGTTTGTGTTGTTTAATATTTGCTCTTATTTACTTGTTTATTTTGTGATTTATTATTGCGCTTCAAGTGTTTGTGATAGACCTAGGTGTTAGGTCTTGAGTTTGGTGGTTCCCTTGGTGTTGAGGTATATGTCCACCGATGTAGCTTAGTTTACTAGGATTAGTTGTGTTGTCCTTTAGGGTTTGAGGTGGGAGAGTGCACTTAGTGTAAAGGCGGAGACTTCTGGGTGTGGAAGTGCCTTCGTTGTGAGAGCGAAACTCTCCGATGAAAAGGTCCATAATTGTAAGGAAATACTTTAATCTAGTAAAGTTAAGTTGGAAATCCTAGGCGGGGGTGCGGGGGTACTTAGGTAATGGAGTAGGTGTGGGATCGAACCACTACAAATCGCATTGTTAGCATTGTCATTTGTGTGTGTGCCTACTTGTTTATTATCGCTTATGCACTTATTGATTTCGATTAAATTGTGAATTTGCCTAACTTATCAAGAAATATTTAAAACCGGAATTAGGCTAAAGTTTTTAATAACATACTATTCACCCCCCTCTAGTGTAGGCCATTCACCCAACAATTGGTATCAGAGCGGGTCATAGATTGAGATTTCACCATCTCTACTACATCTAACTTGGATCCGGAAATGGCACTAGAGAGTTTAGTGTTTACACCACCTAGGTTTGACGAGTCCAACTTTGTTATTTGGAAGAGTAGGATGTGTTGTACGAAATGACACACTAGAGGGGGGGTGAATAGTGTGTTATCTAAGTCTATTTGCCTAATTCCGATTTTAATCGTTTCTTATATTGTTTAGGCAAATTGCAATTTTACGATTAAATGCGGAAGCAAGATAAACCAATTAAGCACAAATAAAAGATTACAATGCTAACACACAAATTTATAGTGGTTCGGCCCCAATGCCTACTCCACTACCTAAGCACCCCACTTAGGATTTCCAAACTAAGTTTACTAGATTAAATTGGTTCCCTTACAAGAGGACTTTGACCTGAAGAGACTCACTCTCAATCTAAGATACTTCCACACCCGGAAGTCTTTGCCTTCTTACCGAGAGTACTCTTCCACCTCAATCCTAAGGAATAACTCAACTAATCCTAGTAAACTACATTTACAATGGTGGAATTAAGCCTTAACACCATGGCAACCACCAACCAAATCAAACCTAGCAACCTAGGTTTACACAAGTTCAGTTACAATGAAATAAACAATAAAATACGCCAATAAATGGAGCAATAATTTAAATAATGAAGTACTTAGCTCCACACAAAGTTTCCTAGCTTCCTCTTGATGCATTTGATGGTGAATTAGTGAAGTCAAGGCTCAATCAAAGGGATGAAATATCAAAGCTAGGGATTCTCTAAACATTGGCTCAATGACAGCTTTGGAATTGATCAATGATTGCTCAATGAAGTTTATAGAGTGACCAAAAGTTGTTTACGGAAGGCTGGATTTGGGTATTTATAACCCTGCAACGGAAACAACGCGTTAATGGGCGGAAAACTAGCCATTTCCGTCGTTCGATCACATGTCGGTCGATCATCGATCGACCGACCGATCAACCGCTCGAACGACCGCTGGCTTAATCTCTCTGTTCGGTTGACCCACGGGTCGACTGCCAGACGTGATTCTTCTTCTCTACAATCCGGTCGACCGACGCAAGTCTTTCGTGATTTCTTCACCAACTTTGGTTGACTGACAAGTCGATCAAATGGCTACTGCCATTTTTGGCATCAGTCGATCCACCGCCCGATCGACCGAAGTGGCCTTCTGCCGCTTTTTAACGCCATTCAGTCGACCGACCGGTCGATCGAAACTAGGCTGAGCAGTTTGGTTTGCTTTGTTTCTCTGCTTGTTTGGGTTCCATTTTCGCTAAGCCTACTTTTATAATATTTATTAACTTTAAAACATAAATATTATATAAGGATTACCCCCATTTGGATTCAATAAAAATATCTAAAAAATCAAAATCCTTAAGAATCAAAATATAGTTTTTGGGGTCTGGTACAAATTTTCGGAAAACAGAACTTTTCTAATTTTTTGGATCAAATAAGGTTAGGATAAAGGCTTCCAAAACTTCCTAAAAAATACGTCGTTATCTCATTTTAACCCAATGAATAATTACTGCCATTTTTTATGTCAAGATAATGTCTAGGTCATATAGCCCTCCAAGGACCTCCCTAGGGTATTTCAAGACGGTTTTCGGGTTTTCATATTTTGGAATTCGGGGATAGTTTTTGGATTCTTATGCATCATCATGAGGATTTTACAATATAATCTAGACACCCTAAACCTAGACTCTATCTTCCCGACGAATCCGAGTGCGTCGACCAACGTCCTTCCGATTTCCTGATTTCTTTGATATTTCCGATCGAGGACGTCGAGCGCTAACCGATATGGAACATGAAAGATTTCTCAATAAAATATTAGTTCCATGTTTGTTATGATCAAAACCGAGATTATGACCAAGGTTGAAAACCTTAAGCCAACAGGATGTATGCCTTCCTTAAAACACAAAGTATAGATCTATGGTGGATGCATGCTTAGAAGAGTTGCATCATTCCTTAGTATAAAAACAAAACATCAAGCGGCAGTTTCTACAAGCATCTTCTTAATCTTACGAGAAGCATTAGACCTTGAATAATTGATACCAATGAACCACAAGTTGCCTTAAAACCTTAGGCCCTTAAATCAACAACCCAAAGTGTTTTATACTCATATGGTCAAGTTTCTCTATAGGTCAATACCCAGAAAATTTTCTGCTTGCTACTCAAAAAAGACAAGGAATCAAAACTTAAACATCATTCAACCAAACTAGAAATTCGAATAAATCCCCTTACACCCCACTCGGCCGGCCCTATAGACCTAGGTTACCTTTAAGGGCTGCCACAGCCCACTTCCGCTATCCAATAACTCCAATTCTGTCATAAAGCACATATTCATGCATCAAATCAATGGAGAAACCCAGTCGGATAGAAAATTTCAGAATTATCTCAATTACAAGGGGCGGCTACATGAGGAAGAAAATCCTATATCTAGGGTGCAAGAACCACACACCCTAGAGATGAAAACAAGGAGGAGAAAATGACGACGACAAAGATGCAACCAAAAGGGTTGCGCCTCCTTCTTCTTGATCATGGCTTCATGATCACAACCAATGCACTAACCTTAAATGAATGCACCTATTTTCTGATTTTTCTAACAGGCAGGTATAGATTTAATTCCTGTCTTCAAATACTAAAATTTGAAATGTTATGTCTTAACCACCACAATACTATAGCATATATAGTATGCTAGGTTTTATTATCCTTAGGCAAATTATCCTTTCTTTATTTATTAGGTTTGTTTGTCTGCCATTAAACAATCTAATATGTGTATGAATTAAACAATGAAAAATTGAATAGTAATATGTTTATTTCTTGTCATGATGATTTGAAGCTTGAAATTAAGGATTTGAAAAATAGAAATGAAGAATTAGACATGGAGAACGAGGTATTGATAAATGAGACCTCAAAATTTAGAAACCAAAATAATTTCAAATATGAGCATGATATTTTGAAAATTGAAAATTGCTTGTTGAAATCTCAATTACATGTCTTGCATAACTCCATGGATACTTTGAAAAATAAGGTTGTTTTCTTGAGTAGAAAAATCAAGAGCTCACCAAATGATTCATCTTTTAAGAATCCAAAAAGGAGAAATAGCACCTTTAAGAATACTCATGCATTTCATGCTTATCATGTTAAGTATTCTACCTCTAGACCTCATGATCATAAGTAGATGAATGTTTCTCTTAAGAATGCTCATGCTCATCTTAGTCCACTTGTCAAGCATTCTAATGATAGATCACATGTCCATAAAAAGAATGAAAATAAATTTCATGGATATTGTTATTGTTGTGGTATTTATGGTCACTCAATTTATGATTGTGCCTTCAAGAAAAATCGAAGTGTTGTTAAAAACTTTGGATTCCTAGGCTTATTGACCCTCAAGGATCTAAAACCATTTGGTACCAAAGGTTTCCTGTTCTTTTATAGGGAGAGCTACCACACAAGGGTGAAAGATTGATGGCGTGTTGAAGTTGACCAAAGAGTTGAATGAAGGATCCTTATACGGTTACAACTTTAAGCTTTCACCTAGATGCCTTAGGTAAAGTTGGCATCAAATACTTTGGTATCATCTTCTATCTAACTTTGATCCATTTTAGTTGAAGTTTATGATATGCATGATTCGGTTGAGTTTTGTCCACTCTCGATATGATTTCGAAAATATTTTTGATTTTGATTTCCGGTCTCTTCGGAGTCCTTAGTAGCCTATAAAGGGCTAATGCGACCTTACGATTCTAAATTGTAGGCTAATTGTAGCCTTTTGGAGTCTAAATTGAAGGGTTGGAGATCATGCTTTCATTTATATCACACTTGTGATTTCTTAAAATTCGTTTTGGTATCACTTGATTTCATTTAAAATGAATTTCAAACTATTTAGCAAAGTGTCTTTGATAATGATACATGGTGCTTCAAGATCTAAAGTTTCGGAAAATGAACACTTAGGAAAAACGATACTCTAAAGTTTCAAGATCTAACTTCAAAAATTTATATCAAATCATATTCTTACTCATGATTTATATTCTTACTCATGATCTATAGCATGAGTATATTTAAATATATCAAATTATATTCTTACTCATGATCTATAGCATGAGTATATTTATTTAGATATGCATGATGATAGGGGAAGAAATCCCGTGATTGACTTCCTTAATACTTTATTGAAAATATTTTCTTAAGGTTATTTGTGTCGGTAAAATGGCCTACACTAGGGGGGGTGAATAGTGTATTTACTAATCTTAAACCTAATTTTGGTTTTAAACTTTTCTTACAAACTTTAGGTTAATGCTTAATTCAATAAGATAAATGCTGAAGCGAATAAATAAGTAAACAAACACAACCAAGAAAAGCAATGCTAACACAATGCGATTTATAGTGGTCCGGCCCCTATGCCTACTCCACTACCTAAGCACCCTGCTTAGGATTTCCAAATTTGACTTTACTAGATTATGAGTGTTTCCTTACAATGAGGAATTTCCAACGAAGAGTCTCCACTCTCAACCTAAGGCACTTCCACACCCGAAAGTCTCTGTCTTCTTACCGAGAGCACTCTTCCACCTCAAACCCTAAGGTACAAAAATCACTAATCCTAGTAAATCAATCTACCTGGTGGACTGCTTCAAACACAAAGGCTACCACCCAATCTAACAAACCTAGCAATCTAGGTTTACACATGCTCAAAATACAATGAAATAAACGATAAAATACAACACTAAACGGAGCAATAAATCAAATAATAAATACTTAGCTCCAAAAAAAACTCCCTAGTCCTCTTGATGCCTCAAGATGATGAATAGATGAAGCTTGAAGGCTAAATCAAGGAATGGAGAGATCAGACTAGGGTTTCACCAAATAATGGTTCAATGAAGACTTGGGAATGATCAAGGATGGCTTAAGGGTGTGTAAGATGAACAAGGAAGGCTCTCATTGCTTTGTATTTATAAGCCATGAAGAGAGGAGGCAACACACCTCATCCCAACGGGTTTTTTTTTGCCTGTTGGTGCCGCCCGATCGGTGGCCAGCCGAGCGACTGACCACCGATCGGAGAACATTGCCCATTTTGGGCTGTGGCCGGTCAGTGCCCAGTCAGTGGTCGGCTGATGATCGATCGACCGGCCTGTCGATCGCCCATCGATCGACACCCAGAAATCAAGGCAGTTTGTTGTTTTTTCTCGCGACGTTGTTTGTTTTTGGGTTCCATCTTCGTTAAGTCTTCTTATATAGCATTGCTTAACCTTAAGTAGATAACTTTAAAATATAAATGTTAGATAATGATTACCCCCAATTTGGATTTAATAAAAATATCGAAAAAATCAAAATCCTTAAGAATCAAAATCTAATTTTTGGGGTCTAGTACAAATTTCCAAAAATCGAAAATTTTATAATCTCCCGGGTCAAATACGGGTAGGTTAAGGCTTCCAAAATTTTCTTAAGAATATGTTGTTAGCTAGTTTTTACCTAAGGAACAATTACCGCGACTTTTGGTGCCAAGAAAATATTTAGGTTATATAGTCCTCCAAGGAGCTCCCTAGGCTTAGTGAATTTCAGGGTCATTTTTTGATTTTCTGGGTTTTCATGTTTTGGGACATGAGTTTCGGTTTTTTGGGTTTTTATGCATCAAATAGAGGATTTACAACACATGCTAAACACCCTAAACCTAACCTTTATCTTTCCAATGAAATCTAAGCGTCGACGATTGTCCTTGCCGATTTCTTCGATTTCTCCAATTTTTCTGATCGAGGCCGTCCTGCGCTAACCGACTTGGAACCGAAAAATATTTCTCCATGAAAATATTAGTTCCATGTTTGTTATCATCAAAACCGAGATTAAGACCAAGGTTGAAAATCTTACGCCAACAGTTTGTCATCATAAAAAAAGGAAGATTATTGACCTAAGGTTTTCAACCTAGGTCTTAATCTTGATTTTGATGATAACAAATATGGAACTAATATTTTCATCGAGAAATATTTTGAGGTTCCGAGTCAGTTAGCGCATATGGTCCCCGATTGGAAAAATCGAAGAAATCGGTAAGGACGCTCATCGACACTCGGAATTCATCGGAAAGTTAGAGTTTAAGTTTAGGGTGTCTAGACTTCATGTACATCCTCATTATGATGCAAAGAATTCGAAATACTAAGTCTCGAAACTCGATATCCGAACCGGAGAAAGAACTAGGCTGAAACTGCATTTAGTGCAGTTTCGATCGATGGTTCAGTCGATGGTTCAGTCGATGGTTCGATCGACCGAATGGTCGATCGGACTTCGATCGAAAGCTGCTGGAAATGTCCAGTAGCTATTCAGTCTACCATCTGTCCAATGGTCAGTCGACTGACCTTCGACCGAAGGATCGACCAATGTTGTAACGAACAAAAAAATAGTTGTTTCTTTTCGTTGAGCCCAATCTTTGCTTGGTGTTTTCTCTATATAAACACCTCACCTACCTTCCTTCTCCATGACTATTATAATTGGAATAGTCCCATTACTACGAAGAAATCAATTTACGTATTTTCAAAAGAAAAAAAAAGATTATTTTTGGTCTTATATAATTCTTATGTATCTGAATGCGAATTTGTATTTGTTTTTCTTCATAAACAATCTTCTTATTTACGATTAACATCTTCTGGAGTCTTTCTTGAGCGAACATATTTTTATGGAAAAATAGAACATCTTGTAGTGTGCCGAAATTTTTTTAAGAAAACTCTATGGGTCTTCAAGGATCCTTTCATGCATTATGTTCGATATCAAGAAAAAGTGATTCTGGGTTCAAGGGGAACTCATTCCTTAAACCCTCTTACACTCCTTTAGACATATTTTGACCACCATTGAGCTTGATTGAGCCATCATTTGTGTAAACCCTAGCTTGGAGACAAAAACCCTTTATCTTGCCTTCACTCTTTAATTGTTTCATCATCAAGGCATCAAGATGAGCTAGGACTTCTTTGTTGAGAGCTAAGTTGTATTTGTTTTATTTTTTCTCTTGTTTTTCTTATATTTTGCGGTTTATTTTGTAATATTGAAGTTGTAATTAAATCTAGGTTGCTAGGTTGTTTGAGTTTGGTTGTTACCTTGATGTAGAGACTTAATTCTACCGGTGTAATCTTAGATTAGAATGTCCTTAGGGAGAGTAAGGTGGGAAAGTGCTCTTGGTAGGAAGATGAAGACTTTCGAGTGTGGAAGTGTCTTCGGTGTGAGAGTGGAAACTTTTTAGTGAAAAGTCCTCATTGTAAGGAACTCTATACTAGTAGATTGTGTGTGAAATGCTTAGGTAGTGGAGTAGGCATTGTAGCCGAACCACTATAAATCATTGTGTTAGCATTGATACTATTTGTGTTTATTACTTATTTATTCGCTTCCGCATTTTAGTAGTTGATTTGTGAATTACCTAAGTAACCTAATAATCGATTAAAATCGATAATTAGCATTTAGGCTAAAGTTTTAGATAATTACCCCCCTCTAGTGTAAGTCATTCGACTTACACTTAACTACTAGTACTTTTAAATTTCAAAAAGGTGTTGCTATGGAAGATGGTATAGGTTTTGATTCTCCAACATTGGGTTTAGATATATTTCAGCAGAAATTGGTTTTCCGGACATCAAGACGTGAACGCAAAAATGATTGACCCAATCTAATTTATTAAATATAATTGAAAGAACTGTAATAGGACTACCTTTGCCATTGATTTCTCGGAAGGCTTAAAGTTCAGTTGGTAGAAATGTAGGCAAGATGGAGTGTGATAAGAACATTTGGAGCTATTTGTTTTTGTGCTATCCGTTTCTTCCTTCAATGAAAACCTTTCCTCTCTTGTTATTTTAGTCTCATAACATGATGAATCTATTTCATGACTGTCAGCTTTATATTGTGATTGTCATATTCATGATACTGACGTACATATATGTTTGATGCCATGATGTGCAAGGGCCTCCTTTTTCTTCTGGAGTAGTTTTGCTTATTGTATAGTCTTATATTCTCAACTTGCTTCGATTTAGAAGTCAGAAATATCAATTAAAGCTTAAGACATGATTATTAATAAACATAAGATTAGGTTCTAAGAAGAAAAATAATCCTAATTTATTTGGTATAGTTGGAGTTAGCGAAACCCAAGTTTTTTGTTGTTGTTGTTCTCTCTTAATATTTTACTTATCTCTTGGACCCTAGGGCTTAAATCCTTCAGCCATGAGCATTGCTGCAGTGTCTCTGGTATAAAAGGAAAGTTGTTGCATTCCATACTGGCTAGATATATGAGATTAAAAAAAATTCTGCACACTTAAGGAGAGAAACTTATAGCATGTGAAGATGTTGATAGAAGCTTCAAACAATTGAATATAGTTTGACAAATGATGATTAAGCTTTATTGAATCAAAGAGCAACATGATACATTCGCAAGAAGAGGGAAAAAGACATAAGGAAGAGGAAGATTCAAAAGTATTCGAGCTCTACACATCAGCTCATTATTTAACTAAGTTCTCTACTAATTAACTAACTAATGAAAAAGACTAAAAAGCCCTCTTATTGCATACAGGACAGCAATGCCCATTATAGTCTATCTACATGTCATTTAAATCAGCTTACTTAACACTCCCCTCGCAAGCTGGGACAAGAGAAAGGATTCTTCATGCCCAGCTTTTATATCATTTCTTCATGTTTCTGATGTGGTAAGACCTTTGTGAGGATATCAGCTGGTTGGCTATCACCTGAAATGTAGGCAGGTTTGATGATTCCCTGTAAGTACTTTTCTTGTGCAAAGTAATAGTCAATTTCAAAATGTTTTGTTCTCTCATGGAATACAGGATTGGAGGTGATGTGAATTGAAGTGCACTTCTGTTGTCACAATAAATTGGTATAGGTGTGCTGAATTTGAAATTAATTTTAGTCAAAAGTTTAATGAACCAGGTTACCTCAACTGTGGTGCTAGATAGAGCTCGAAGCTCACTCTCAGCACTGGGTTTACTTATAGTTGTTTGTTTCTTTGATTTTCAGCTTACTAAAGAAGAGCCAATTCTGATTAAGTACCCCCTGTTACAGATCTTCTTGTCATCACACAACTTCCCCAATCTGCATCTAAAAAACCTGAAACTGATGTGGTTGTTTCAGTAGGGTAGAAGAGGCCCACACCAGGAGCCTTTTTAAGGTACTTTAAGACTCTTATTGCTGCCTTGTAATGAGATCCTCTTGGGCTTTGACTGAATTGACTTAAGGTGTGTACTGTATAAGTAATATATGGTCGGGTAATGGTAATATACAATAGCTTTCCAATTAAACTCTTGTAACTTGAACAATCATTCAGTCTTTACCTTCTTCAGGACCTTCATTTGTGAGTTTGATGTTTACCTGCATGGGAGTATCTTTTGGCTTGCAATCTTTCCCATTTTACTCAACAAGTTTGTGACATACTTTCTCTGACTGATTTGTATTCTATTTGTAGTTTTGTGTACTTCCAATCCAAGGAAGTAGGTTAGGTCTCCAAGGTCCTTAATCCTGAATTGATCATTCAAGTATTGTTTTAGGTTCTTCATCTCTACAATATCAGTTCCAGTCAACACTATATTACCAACATAAACTGACACAATTACAATCTTGTTATTGTTTCTTTTGATGAAAAGACAAGTATCTGCTGAGCTTTGTTCATAGACTCTAGACAAAATACTTGTGGACAATTTAGCAAACCATTGTCTGCCAGCCTGCTTTAAACCATAAATGGATTTTTTTTAATTTACAAACTCTTGAGTCATTTGGATTTTCATACCCCAAGGGTTTAACCATGTAAACTTCATCATCCAACTCACCATGCAAATAGGCATTATTTATGTCAAATTGTTGCAATGGCCAAATTTGAGAGGCTGCTACTGCTATTAGAGTTCTTATGGTGTTCATCTTTAAGACAGGGGCAAAAGTTTTCTCATAGTCTATTCCTTCTTGTTGTGTGTAGTCTTTAGCTACAACCCTTGATTTGAACTTCTCAACCTCTCAATTTGGTATTATTTTTGGTGCGAAACACCCATTTACTACCAACTGCCCTTTTTTTAGGAGGCAAATCATATAACACCCAAGTATTATTTTCTTCAAGAGCCTTTAACTCAGCCCAACCCAAATTTGTTTATGGACAGCTTCACTATAGGTTTGGGAGTTTGTGTGTTGTCTATGTAAGTTAGGAAGGCTTGGTGACCTTTTCGGATACTGTTTAGGCTCATGTATTTGTGTAAGGGATAAGGAGAAGTTTTAATTTTGGCTTTGGGCATTGGTTCAGTGGCCAATGAGTTGCAGTAATAATAATGGAGCTTCAATGGTTTTTGTGTGACTCTAGTACTTGTCCTTGTTGCTGGTTTGGTTGAATGAGGAGAAGAATTTGTATCATGGTTTTCAAATGTGCTTGTTTCCCTATCTATTGGACTTAAAACAACTTTCAGAATTTGTATCATGGTTTTCAAATGTGCTTGTTCACTCTGTACTTCTTCATTTTCCTTTTCTTTTTCTTTTTCTTTTCTTTTTTCTTTCTCACTGTTACCCCTAGTGGATGACTCAGTAACTTGTTCAGTGTGTATGAATTTAGCATTGTCAAGGACAAAATGTTCATCACTTGATGTTTGTAGTGGAAAAATGGTTTTTTGTGTAGAGGAGGAAGTATTGAATGGGTAAATACTCTCTACAAAGGTAACATTTCTGAAAACAAAAATGGCTTGTGTCTTCAAGTGATACACCTTATACCCTTTCTTGCCATAAGGATAGCCTAAGAACATGCATTCAATAGCTCTAGGTTCGAATTTAGTTCTTCCTTTTTTGAGTGAATTTGCATAGCATAGACACCAAACGTCTTCATGTGAGATATCAATGGAGGTTTTTGGTATAGCCTTTCATAGGGAGTCAAATTCTCAATGGCTACATGAGGTGTTCTGTTGATGATGTATGTGGCTGTTAGCAAACAATCTCCCCATAAATGTGGAGGGAGTTGAGCTTGAAATTTCAAGCTTCTAGCTACATCCAACAAATGCTTATGCTTTCTTTCTACTAAGGCATTTTGTTGAGGTGTCTCGACACATGTACTTTGGTGCATGACTCCTAAATTTGCAAGATAGGTTTTAAGGGTTGCATTGAAGAATTCACTACCATTGTCAGACCTAAGGATTTTAATGGTAGTTTGGAATTGGTTTTGGATGAGTTTGATATAGTCTATGAGCAAAGAAGGTACTTGTGATTTGGAAGAGAAGAGGCAAGTCCACACACATCTACTGAAGTCATCCACTATGGTCAAGAAATATATTTTTTATCATAAGTAGGAGTTTTGTGAGGTCCCCAAACATCAACATGCACTATTTCAAAAGGAAATGAAGCTTTATTCATTCTTTGAGGAAAAATAATACATGCTTGATTGGCCAGTGGACAAACATTATAGAAAAACTTTAAGTTTATACTAATATCAGGTATCACACTAGTCATCAGTTTCATCTTATTCATAGACATGTGACCAAGTCTCATATGCCATAAGGCAGTGTTATCTAAGGAAACATGAGAAGTAAATGAAGAAAAATGTTGTTTGCTGACAGGTGGGAAAGCTCCATTGATGTAGTACAACCCATTTGCCACTCTACCACTCCCCAGGTTCTTCTTCGTAATGAGGTCCTGGATTATAAAGTTTTCTGGGTAAAAGGTAATAGAACAATGTAGGTCTTTGGTTAGTTTACTTACTGATAGCAGGTTGAACTTAAAAGAAGGGACAACAAGGGTTTTCTCTAGCTTAATATGCTTGTTAATGTAAGCAGTTCCTACTTCAGCTATTTCAGTGGTTGACCCATTTGGTAATGAAATACTATTGAATTGTTTTGGTTTGGAAACACTGGCTAAGGGTATTTTGGATGATGCTACATGGTCTGTAGCTCCACTGTTCATAATCCAAGATTCAAGTTTATTATAACTAGCTGAGTGAAGGTCTATACCTGCCATGTTGACCCTTGGGTTTGCAATGTGCTTCTGACCTTGCATAATACTCACAAGAGTTTGGTATTGTTCTTCAGTGAAACCTCCTATGCTTCTTCCTTTGCTCTCATGGCATTCTGTCCCAGTTTCTGAACTTTCAGCTGCTTGTGAAGACTGAACATTGTTAATCAGATTCTCCTTATTTGCATTGCTTCCATTCCAATCATTCACTTTTTGCTTTCCTTTATAGAATCTATGTCCTAGTGGGAACCCATGAAGTTTATAGCATACTTCTTTTGTGTTCCCTGGTTTTTGGCAATGTTCACAAAATTTCTTGCTCCATGTTTGAGGCTTGTCCTTTTGAGCTGGTCTGAAAGCATAGTTAATGCCCTGGTAAGTGGAGTTCAAAGCCACACTAACAATTTGGTTTCTTGTGATTTCAGAACCTACGTGCCTTTGTGTTTCCTCTTGCTCCAACATGGAGTAAATTTGGGTTATCTCTGGCAATGGATTCATTAACAGAATTTGGCCCCTAATTCCCATGTACGACTCATGAAGCCGCATTAGGAACGGCCTCATATTTCCTTTTTCCCTTTCTTCCTTTCCTAATTTGCAATTGCAGCTTGTGTTCATTCGAAGGGCATCCATCTCACCCCATAAACTCTTCAGCTTGTCCCCATAAACTCTTCAGCTTGTTATAATATGCTGAAATGGTCATGGTTCCTTGCCTAGTGTTACTGACTTGCGATTGAAGGTCGAAGATCCTCGGTTCATTGCTGCGCCCGAATCTGCCTTCAAGATCCTTCCACATCTTGTATAATGTATTAGTGTAAATCACACTAGTACAAAGATCAGGTGCAATGGATTGAAGAATCCATGATCTGACCATGTCATCGCATTGGCGCCATAGCTCATGTTTGGAATCAGTTTCCTCAGACTCGATCAGAGAACCATTCACGAAACCTAGTTTCTTCTTGGTGGACAATGAAATCAACATTGACTGCTTCCAAGGGAGATAGTTTTCATGCCATTTCAATTGAATCGAAACAATCGACATACCAGGGTTATCACTTCCTTGAAGAAAGTAGGGATTGCTCTCGGTTTGATTGACTTTTGGGGTCGCCCCTTCTTGATGTTCGGTTTGCGATTCATCCATCACGGATCGCGCTGTGTAATTTCTTCGATTCCTTGCCATTTTCGAAGAGGGATCTGAAAGTTGATTGCCGATCTGATATGCTAATCTTCTTCACTTCTTCGGACTGATCAAACCCGCTCTAATACCATGTTGATAGAAGCTTCAAACAATTGAAACAGAGTTTGACAAATGATGGTTAAGCTTCATTGAATCAAAGAGCAACCTGATACATTGGCAAGAAGAGGGAAAAAGACATAAGGAAGAGGAAGATTCAAAAGTATTCAAGCTCTACACATTAGCTCATTATTTAACTAAGTTCTCTACTAATTAACTAACTAATGAAAAAGACTAAAAAGCTCTCTTATTGCATACAGGACAACAATGTCCATTATGGTCTATCTACATGTCATTTAAATCAGCTCACTTAACAGAAGACATGCACATTTTAGATTATGTCTTGGCCCTTTTTGGAGCATTATTTATTTTTGTTAACAATTGCCTTCTTTTATGCTCTCATATTTTTTCTTATTTCATTTGCTTTACTAATACAGTCATAAATTACCATGTGCAGTTTAACTAGAATGTAAAGAACGAGGAAGAAGAAGAAAGAAGAGATGAGGATAGAGAGGATAGAAGAAAGAAGAGACGAGGAAAAAGAAGAGGAAGGAAAAAAATGGAGAAGATAAAAGTATAAATAGAAGCGATAGATTAGAAAAAATAAAAATAATTTTTTTTTGTTTTATTTTTAAGAAAAACTACAGGAGCCTCGGTCTGGGCGAGCGCGCCAACTTGCGCGGGTTAACGGGTTGGCCCCGCCAACTGATTTTGTTGTAATGAGAGTAGCTTTATCTTTGAATGTAAATGAAATATATAAATGTAATGGAAAGAGATTAGGAGGGGGAGAAACAGAACAATGTAAAAGATGTAATATTTTCTCTTGAAAATTAAAGAGTATGTTTTGATGTTATTACGGGATTGTGAAGTTTTAAATTTGGAAAGATTAAAATGCATTTAGTAAGTAAGATGAGTATTAATGAGTTTTCATGTTATAAAATAATGGTAAGTAATTATAAGTAATAATAATTTCCTATCTTATTCTTATGTCATAAATAAAAAATCCTTAATTCAAATGAGCCCAAATATAATTAGATTTTTGTAGGAAAAACCTAAAATATAAAATACAATCTTAAGAACTTAAGTGGTATTGAATGTTGTATGGAAAATTTAAAAAACAATGAATTATTATTGGAATATGTAAAAAATAATTAATATAAATTTTTAATAATAATATATATTGGTTTAGTATCTAATAAAGATTCAGAGATGACATTGTTTTCATATCCAATAATAAGACATATTCTTTGATAGTGAGCACATACACTATCCATAAATCACTCTCCCAATATTATCTGGTTAAGAAATTAATGGACCTAATTTCACCCCAAAAGTAAAATCATGGAGAGAGGATTACCCAAATTATATAAAGACTATTTTGACAATATCTCTAAGGAATGTGAGACTTTAACACATCCTTCTCATGCCCATGATTGAAGAGTTTGCAGGATTGGACATCTGCGGGTGACACAATGTTAAGAAATTAGTGGGTCTAACTTCATCCCAAAAGCTAGTTCATGCAGAGAAAATTACCTAACTATATAAAGACTATTTTGATCATATCTCTAAATAATATGACACTTTAACATTATCCAAATTGCCTATTATCCTAGTCTCGCAAACAATTTATTTAATTTCAAAGTCATGGAATTAAAACGTGGAAGATGACAATATATATGATAAAGACCAAGAAACATAATCATGCACAATCGACTGTTCAACAACCTACACTTTAATGTAAGCACAACACTTGTGGAAATTAAGGTTGTCATCACAATGAATTTGACAAAGAGATTTCTCACCAAATGAGGCATACATGATAGTCATACATATCAAAGCAAATTTATTCACAGGAAGATATAATCACTATGTAGTCTTGCATATTCACTAAGTGTATAGATGCCCACATACTGAGTATATATTTGATCTAAATATATTGGTTTACTCATTTAATAAATAATCTTACTTTCATTAAATAAGATACTGAGTGTATAGATGCCCACATACTGAGTGTATAGAATTACGCCAACCAGCGCGTCGGCGACTGCTAGCTCGTGCACTCGGGCGGTCCTTACGGAGAGAACATCTTCTAGGGCTCCGGCGGCGACTTCACGGCGGCAGACGCCGTAAACTCTTGGGTGTCGGAGAAGAATGACTACGACTACAACAACAATAGTCGTGCTACCGGTAAAGTCTGCGGTCACTACACTCAGGTGGTGTGGCATGTTCAATAAGTCCCATAGAGTGTATAGATGCCCATATACTGAGTGTATAGAATTACGCCAACCAGTGCGTCGACGACTGCCAGCTCGTGCACTTGGGCGGTCCTTACGGAGAGAACATCTTCTATGGCTCTGGCGGTGACTTCACGCCGGCAGACGCTACAAACTCCAGGGTGTCGGAGAAGAATGACTACGACTACAACAGCAATAGCCGCGCCATCGGTAAAGTCTGTGGTCACTACACTCAGGTGGTGTGGCGGTCATCGACATCCATAGGCTGCACTCGCATGCGGTGCAACAACGGCGCCATCTTTATCACTTGCAACTACAGCCCTACGGGAGTGCAACTTCTATGGAGCCAGGCTCCATAGTAATTTCTATGGAGCTCCTCATAGGAATTAATGAACCTAATTTTATTAAAATTGAACATAGTATAAGTAATACTGAACCTAAAGTAATAGTGAACTTGTGTTGCAAACAAGTGAACCTAGAACTTTCACTTTAAGTTTAGTATTAATAATACTAGGTTCATTCTTAGAAATATCTGGTTCACTCAAGTGGGGCTCTATAGAAATTCTTTCTTCATAATAATTTTTTCCAACAACCATTTGACTCTCTCTTCATCAACACAAACCGAATAGGAAATTCTTTTATTCCCAAAATAAGAAATACTATTGTTTTTTTTTCAAAACCCGAATCAACTTTTGAAAATACCACTAATACCCTCACAACTATTGACGGGGTTAACTTTTGGTCATTTTAAACCACTTTGGATCATTTTAAACTGCTTCGGATCATTTTAAACTACTTCGGTCCATTTTAAATTGGTTCACTTATTAGGTCATATATGTATTCTAAAATTATCATAAATTCACAGAAATTATATAATACATAATGAAATGTGATCCACAACTTGGATGTTTAAGAGTGGCATATCAATTTATTTTTACTATTTTAAATTATTTTGAACCATTTTAAACTAGTTCAGAAAAAATATTCTAAAATCACCATAAATTCACAGAAATTATATTATGTATAATGAAATGTGATCCATAACTTAGATCATCAAAATAATTATTTAAGAGTGTCATATCAATTTTTTTACCATTTTAAACTACTTCGTGCCATTTTAAACTAGTTCGGATAATTTTAAACTGCTAAGGGTAATTTTAGACTGCTTTGGGTCATTTTAAATGGGTTCACTTATTAGGCTATATAAGCAATAAAATGCATTCTAAAATCACCATAAATTTAAATAAATTATATTATGAATAATAAAATATTATCCACAACTTGGATCATCAAAATAAGTGTTTAAGACTGATATATCAATTTAGTTTTATCATTTTAAACTACTTCGGGCCATTTCAAATTGATTCAGAAAAAGCATTGAAATGCATGCTCCTACCATTATGCATAAATTGGTGATTTTAAATGCTTTTCTAGAACCAGTTTAAAATGGTCCGAAATAGTTTAAAATGATAAAACTAAATTGATATGTCACTCTTAAACACTTATTTTGATGATCCAAGTTGTGGATCACATTTCATTATGCATAATATAATTTATGTGAATTTATGGTGATTTTAGAATGTATTTTATTGCATATATGGCCTAATAAGTGAACCCGTTTAAAATAGTCTAAAATATTTTAAAATTATCCAAAGCAGTTTAAAATGATCCGAACTAGTTTAAAATGGCACGAAACAGTTTAAAATGGTAAAAAAAATTGATATGACACTCTTAAACACTTATTTTGATGATCCAAATTATGGATCACATTTCATTATGCATAATATAATTTATGTGAATTTATGATGATTTTAGAATGTTTTTGTCATGCCCCAAATTCAGGGTTATGTGATCGACCAGGGTATACGTGCCTATACCCAGCAACCTAACTCATGCACATGCCAATTCACAAAAGATAGCGGAAAGAAACAACAATTTTTTTTATAAAGAGAAACAAAAACAGATTTCATTTCCCCACGGGACTACAACTCCAAAATACCAAAACACAAGTGCATGACAAACTACTACATACTAGACTACGACCCCTAACTAGGACTGTTATGAGATCATGCATGTGACTCCTCTGCCCTCCAACCACGCCTAGTGCTCCAACCCACCTCACAGGTCAGACTCTATAAAATAAAAACAATGACAACGGGTGAGTTCAAAGAACTCATGGCTCGTTTGGTACACCGTATAATACTAGCCTATATTGACTAACCTGTATAGTACTAGCATGTATTCTACTATTATTATATAGTGTTTGATGCACACATGTACTAGCTTGTATAATACTAGTATGTATTGACTAACCTGTATAATATTATATTATATTATATTATATGTAATATAATATAATAATATAATATAATATAATATAATATATATAATATATAATATTATATAATGTAATATATAATATTATATAATATAATGTATAATAATATACACTATAATATTATATTATATGTAATACATTATAATAATATAATATATTATAATATAAAAAAATTATATAATATATTTATCATTAAAAATATTTCATAAATTAAAATTATTTTTATAATAATTTTTTTATATATTTTTAAATTTTTGGTCGGAGGTAAAATGAGTATCCAAAATATTGAAAGTTCTAGTGCAAGCTAATGAAGAGCTTTGAGAGTGTATTACTAATACACCTTATGGCAGCTTTTGGGGTACTATTTTTTGTGCAGGTATTAGTTAATACCTTTCCCAAATACTGTATAGTATTATCCGAATACTATACAACATGCTTATACAGGGTACCAAACATGCCCTCAGTGAGCGGTTCTACGAACCCCCACGAAAAAAACAACATAGATAAGATGCATAAAGCAACACTCCTAACTCAAGCAGGAAAAGATCACAAGGAAGTGACCAGCTAACAGGCCATCTGGCCACTACCTGCCCGAAGGCATCCAACACCCAAACGGTGAAGATCAACAGGCCTAAGCCTACCATGCCCTAAGGCAACAACACATAATAGGATAATCAGGAAGACCCTCCGAACTTATCCTAGTATAAAGAAACTCGGGAGCAATCGGGAAGGCCCTCCGAACTTGCTCCACGAGATACGAAGGGACAATCGGAATTCGCCCATCCGAACTTGTCCCTTTAAGATATCACAGGGGTAATCGAGTAGGCCCTCCGAACTTATCACACGAGGCCAAACCAGAACAATCGGGATTTGCTCAACCGAACTTGTTCCACATATTGGGAATTAGACATCCAATCTCCCGGGCCTGGCTCGGCCCGCAATTTGGCTCCTCAACGAGCCTCTCCGTCATTCATAAAGATATGAAGCAACATGACCTAAGTCAAGTCTCTCCTACGGTGTCTCAGGGGTGTCCTTATTTGGAAACGTCTCAACACTCCAATACCCGACCCCAACTCCTAGACCCGTAATGTCATTACCCGTGTGGTTTTATTTCATGCATGAATTTTACTTGTTGGTTCATAACAGATTATGCTGACCCTTTGCCCAATTTTAATTATGCAATTAAAATTTAGATCACCAAGATTACGGTTTTATTTTAAGGTTTTGTTTAGCTTATTGTTATGCCCGAAACTGATGTATCTAACCCGAATCTGGTCTCTAGAGTGTATCCTATATTTCCAAACTATATTTTTTGGTCGAAACGATAGGTTACATGACTATGCTCAGAGAAATAAATACATCACAACAAGCATTATAAAAATAGCACAAATTCAATTATCTCAGCATGAAATTCTAGCAACATTAAGTTTTTCAACATAGCATGAAATAAATCCGAAATTAATAGAAATTAGATCCTTAATCATCATTAATAAAGAACACTAATAATGAGATAAATTTCTCAAATTTCATGTTTATTAACAAGACTAACAAGCACCAACAATACCATAAACAAGAACACACATCATGATCAAGAACCCATCTTGCAAGAACCTTTATGGCATCAACATCAAGATCCAATTTTTTTAAAAACATGATTTTTTTTCCAAAAATCACAGATTAAATACAAAGCATGCTTGAACATATAAGAACTCATTTTAATAAGCAATTCGAGACATAAACTTTAAGATAACAAAGATCTCTCACTTGGGCATTTCATCGAACACCTTGAGGGCACCCTTGCTCCACCTTGGCCGAGCACCCCTAGAGTCATCCTAGGGCTGCCAAACCCCATAGGGAAGGGTTTAGGGCCTCCTCAAACATGGCAATCAAAAAGAATGGTGAGAACTTGAGAGATCAACGGAAAACCTTCAAGAACATCCAAGCCTTCAAGATCGGCTTCAAGAATCTGAAGAAACCCAGAAAGGAGGGTAAAACCACTCACCTAAATAGGAAGGATGATTAGAAGAGAAATCCCGGACGACGTCCCTCGAATCTGGCTTAAAGAGATGACGACTCGACTCAAAGAAGGGGGAAGAAGGGGCGGTGGCTCCTCCTCAAGCCGCTGGCTTGAAGAGAGGGAAGAAGGGCTTGGCTTAGGCGGCTGGCTCATTGCTCGGCTCCAAGGGGAAAGGAAGAAGGAGAGGAAGGAGAGGAAGAAGAGGGAGAAGACTCAGCAGCTTGCAAGAGGGAGGAAGGGGGGGCGGCTAGCGGCTCCTCTCTTTCCCTCAATGGCTTGTGTGGCTCCAATAGGGAGCTGTAAGCTCTAGGGGGGAAGAATTTATAACCCTTCCCAATACTTTTAACCCACATCCGCCTCATTCCGAATCCATTCCATAATTAAACCCACTAAGCTTAATTAAACCCAAATTTATCCCATAAATAAATATAAACAAAATGCACATGCACATCCACATGCAACATAATTAAACAATCATGCATACACAACATAAAATTAAATAAATTTATTTGCGCAAGCAAAATTCCATATTCGTAATCCTATTTACCTGAGCTGATCGTAAGCTCGCATTGGACCATGAGTCGACTCGGCTCGACCTCGAATTAGTCCGCTAGGCTGGCAAATACAAACCATAAAGGAAAAGAATATAATTAAATATCTAGGATATTATAATTTTTTATGAAGTAGTTTAAAATGACCTCAAGTGGTTTAAAATAGAAAAAATAAATTGATATATCACTCTTAAACACTTATTTTGATGATGCGAGTTGTGGATCACATTTCATTATGTATAATATAATTTCTGCGAATTTATGATGACTTTAGAATGTTGTACGAAATGGCCACACTAGAGGGGGGTGAATAGTGTGTTTACTAATCTTTTCATATAATTCCGATTTTAATCGTTTAGTCAATTACTTAGGCAATTAACAAATTGAATACCAAGCAGAAGTAAAGTAAATATGCTAATTAAGCAAACGCAAGAGAAAGCAATGCAAACACAGTGACTTATAGTGGTTCGGCCCCGATGCCTACTCCCCTACCTAAGCACCCCGCTTAGGATTTCCAAACTAAGTTTACTAGATTATCTTGATTCCTTTACAATGAGGACGTTTTCACCGGAGAATCTCTGCTCTCACACCGAAGACACTTCCACAGCCGGAAGTCTCCGTCTTCCTACCGAGAGCACTCTCCCACCTCAATCCTAAGGACAACAAGAACTAATCCTAGCAAACTACGTTTACACCGGTGGATTTAAGCCTTAACACCAAGGCAACCACCAACTCAATCAAACCTAGCAACCTAGGTTTACACAAGTTCAATTACAATGAAATAAACAATAAAATACAATAATAATTGGAGCAATAAATCAAACAATAAGTACTTAGCTCCAAAAGACACTCCCTAGTCCTCTTGATGCCTTGAGATGATGAATCGGTAAATCTTGAAGGCTAAATCAAGGATGTATCTTGGAAACTAGGGTTGTCAAAAGGATGGCTCAAGAAACACTTTAGAATGATCAAGAATTTGCTCAATGGAAGCTTGGATCAATTGTTAAGTTGGGTTAATGAAGGATGGAGAGGAGTATTTATAACCCCTTAATAGAACGACAGCTCAACGGGCGGAAAACTAATCGTTTCCACCGTTCGATTGCTTGTCGGTCGATCGTCGGTCGACCGACCGATCGACCGCCCACGACCACTGCTTTAATTACTATATTCGGTCGACCGACGGATCGACCGAATGAGTCGCGAGTTGAGAGATCCGCAATCCGGTCGATCGACGAAGCTACTACCAATTTTTGGCCTCGGTCGGTCGACCACTCGGTCAACCGAAGTAGCTATTGCCGCTTTTTAACCATCTTCGGTCAACCGACTGGTCGCTTGAATTGGCTACTGCCAATTTTCAACACTATTCGGTCGACCGAACCTGGACTGGGCAGTTTGGTTAGGCTTGGTTTGTTCATTTTCTAGTTTCGTCTTCACTAAATCTACTTATATAACATTTATTAACTTCAAGTTAATAACTCTAAAACATAAATGTTATATAAGAATTACCCCCCATTTGGATTCAATAAAAATATCTAAAAAATTAAAATCCTTAAGAATCAAAATCTAGTTTTTGGGGTGTAGTATAAATTTTCCGAAAACAAAATTTTTCTAATCTTTCGGGTCAAATATAGGTAGGCTAAAGGCTTTCAAAAGTTCCTTAAAAATACATCGTTATCTAATTTTAACCCAAGGAACAAATACTGCCATTTTTTATGTTAGGAAAGTATCTAGATCATATATATAGCCCTCCAAGGAGCTCCCTAGGCTTAGTGACTTCAGGGCGGTTTCTGGGTTTTCATATTTTGGGGTTCGGGTTTGGTTTTAGGGTTCTTATGCATCATCATAAGGATTTATAATATAAACTAGACACCCTAAACCTAAACTCTAACTTCTTGAATAATTTGAGTGCGTCGACCAATGTCCTTCCGATTTTCCAATTTCTTCGATATTTCTGATCAAGGACGTCGTGTGCTAACCGATATGGAACCTCAAAGATTTCTCAAAGAGACATTAGTTCCATGTTCGTTATCATCAAAACCGAGATTAATACCAAGGTTGAAAACCTTAAGCCAACAATCTCTCCCTTTTTGATGATGACAAACATCCTTAAGAAAATATATATATTAAAGCATAAAGGATATCAACTAAGAGATTTCTCCCCCTATCAACATGCATATGTATGAAAATAAACTCTCCCTATCTATATGCATGGTTTTCCTATATTTTTTTTCCATTTACTTATATTTTTCTCCCCCTTTTGACATCAATCAAAAAGGGCAAGAAAAGTCAACCTATAGTCAAAGTGGAGACTCAAAAAAATATTTTTCATGAAACATGAAAATCTCAACCGAATGGATGAAGAACAAATATTTGATATGAGACTAATCAATACATGATATCAAAGAATGTTAAACATAATCTAAAACTAGAAATCATGTATCAAACTCAAGTAATGATATTTCCAACTATCGGTCAAGGAGTCAAAAATCATTTTAGAAATGATTTTTCTCTCTAAAATATTTGAACGATACCAAAAGTGAATTCAAAATATCTTACTTGAAGTCTCATTCGAAGATTGGACCAAAAATTAAAATATCGAAAAAATAAACATTTGGAAAGAACGATACTTTAAAGTTTTGAAATCTAATTTCAAACCCATATCAAGTCATATTCTTACTAAAATTTTTTGAAACTTTTACTGAAGAAACTAGATTTTTCAGCGAACAGACAGTTTCAAGAATCATAGAAAAATCAATTTTCTGCATTTTTCTAAAAATAACTAAAATCTAATGGTATTTTCGTAAATATTAGCAATTTTTCAAAAGTTCTCAGTTTTTATTCAAACTTTCCAGATATCAAGATCTAATCATTTAAAGCATGTTTATCAAGTTTGAAATGAAAATAATGTTATTTAGTCAAAATTTTACCTTAGCATGATTTCATTCTAAAATAAGCATTGTATCAGGGAATTGCTAAGTATCAAATTCTAACATTTATCCATGGTTTTTCAAATTTAAATATATAGACACCTAACATGAGTAAATCTAAACATGTTTGTGAAGTTTGGACCTAAAATGAAGTTTCTAAGTCAATTTATTGACTTAGTCCAACTCTACTCAGCTTTAGGTCTATTAAAGTGAAGTTGTTATTAATTTATGCATTTTCTCATGATTTTTCAATTTTAATCACATGGAAGCAAATCATGAGTGCACTCAAACATGTTTATCAAGTTTCAACTTAAAATGAAGTCTCTAAGATGAAATTCTACCTATGGCACATTTCATTCAAACAAAGTTTCACGAAATTGCCTAAGTATCAAAATTTCATCTACTCATGAGATTTCAATCAATTATCATGCAAGATCATTCATGAGTATAGAGAAATCATTTTACCAAAAAAATAGAGGTGTTATGCAAGAATTTTGCCAAAATGAAACTCATACCTCATTTCTTGAGAAATTCCAAAATTTCCACTTTATTTTCATTTTCCTTTAGCCTTCCAAATTTTACCACTTTCTTAACTTGCAAGTAGGCTTCATTAGTATCATAATGAAATCATATACCAACTAGCAAGCTAACATACTAAATAGCAAAGGTTTAATGCAAAGTTTCATTTAAAAATCTCAACCTATGCTAGATAGTAAAGATTCATTTTAAAGAGTTCTCATGGTATCAAAATGAATCAAAGAGATCTTAAAATATGAAATATTTGAAAAATAAGATCTCTAAATATGTTTTACTAGTTTGGACTTAAAAAGAATGTCTCTAATAGTGAATATCAACCTAGAGCAAGTTTCATTTAATGAAATTTGCCTAAGTGCTAAAATTCTATATACTCTTGAGAATTCAAGGGTTTAACATGCAATTACCATCATGAGTAAAGAGACACCGATAAAGCATTAATATTGAGGTATTACACTAAGATTTTGCGAAAATTGAAATCATACCTCATACTTGCAAGCAATATTCCTTAGTAGGATAATCTTTTTCTTTTCAATTTCTAAAGCCTTCCATTTTATCATAACTTGCAAGCAATATTCATTAGTAGGATAATGAGAATATAGTTACTAGCAAGTTATTAAGCAAAGATAGGGATCAATTATCGATATCAAAATCTACTTTGCTAAATAGTTTCAAATTCGTTTCAAAATGAAATAGAGTGATATCAAAACGAATTTTAAGAGATCACAAGAATAATAAATATGAAAACATGATCTCCAACCCTTCTTATTAGTTGAAAACCGAAAGGCCACAATGAGCCTACGATTTAGAACCGCAAGGTCGCTTAGGCCCATTACAGGCCACATTGGTGTCCGAAGAGACCGGGAAATCAAAAATCAAAATCATCTTTAAAAGGACTCTTATCAATAGCGGGAAAAATAACTCAAATTAAACATGTATCATATACTCTAACTTAAATGAAGCAGAGCAAAGTAAGGAGATGATACCAAATTAACTAGATGTCAATTTTTCATACCGAAGGCATCCATACGATGCGAAGTTGCAACTTGTATTTGGTGAAGCTTTAAGTCTTCATGCAACTCCCACCAACCATCATCAACTCATCATTGTGTGGTTGCTCCCCCTACAAGAGAAGATGAGATCATTGGTACCCAAATGACTTTGGGTACTTGGGGATTAGAGGGCTTAGCTACCCAAAGTGTCTTAACGCCACTTGAGTTCATCTTAAATGCACAATCATATATAGTATGCTCATATGTACCACAACAAAAATAATGTCTATGAAACTTTTTATTTTTCCTGTGGACATGTAATTTATCACTAGAATGCTTGACATGTGAGCTATGATGAAGATGAGCATTCTTAAACGAAACATTTTTATTTTCAACATGAGGTTTAATGGTAGAATGCTTAGCATGGGAATGATGATGAACATTGGCATTCTTTACATAAGCATTTCTAGTGTTCATAGGAAATGAAATATTTTTCAATTCATTTTACTTTCTTATTTAAGGACAACCTCATTTTTTAATGAATCAAGTGATTGATATAAGACTTTAGATTGAGATTTCAAATAGTTGTTTTGACTTATAATTTTTGAATTCTCAAGTTTCAAATTTTCCTTTTCAAACTTTATGTCACACCCAAACTGAGGGTAGTGTGGCCGGCCAGGGCCTACATCCTGCCCTGTAGCCTACTATCTACACTGACATTAAGAAAATCAAGACATATCGAATGAAAGAAATCTCAACATACTTTATAAAAAGTTTACAAGTCACAATCTATAAGTTTTCCAAAACAAGTAGAAACATCAACATCAAATAACCGAATGTTCAAGTAACAAGTTTTACAATTCTTTTCAAATACGACTGTCAGTGCAGAAACAAAACCAACATAACTAAGCACTAGTCTAAGACTCATGGACGACACCACGAGATATGGCACCACCTCCACCCTCCAGCTGCACCTTGTCGATACCAAGCTACTGCTCATGCTCTGCAGAAATAGAAATAAACTGTGAGTCCACTTGGAACTCAGTGAGTGGCTCAAATGAACCTCCACATAAGCCTCGGTCATGCATATATATCATATAAGGCAATAAAAGAATGTACAAGGAGGTAAAATTTATTTCTAATGCGACTACAGACCCTCAACGGATCCATCGACATCAATTGTACATGATAACCTGCTACCTCGGCTTATCAAGCCTGCGGCATTCGACCTTCGGGCCTTCTCATCGAATCATATCCCGGGTAGTATCATACTGGCCATCGACCACATCATCTCAAGATCCAAGCAAATAATCTCGGGCCGTCGATTAGGATGGTCCACTAGTCTTCGAACACTGTCTGGGGTAAGGATAGCTAGTCCCATCCAACTAGGGTCTGGCACCTAGCGGGCCCACTGGCACACCTCTAGACCCAACTGGTTGAGCTGGGCATTGGTCATCTCCGACCTCCTCGCCCCTCGGCGGACCATCTCAAGCACATTACACAATCAATATCCTAGGGTTTCCATATATACACATCGGGCCTTTTCCCGTATCTGGCCTATGTCTGGCTACCGGGTCAACAGTTTATGCCACCCTTTCAATATATATGCACGTACGAGCCCTAAATTTCTAAAAGTATACAAGCAAATATAGAAGTGTTATCGTCTCATAACTAAGTTTCCATAAATGTGCTATGATCATCTAGTGACGCCTTACATGTTACCTATCCTCTTACACTGTCTTAGGTGAGAATTTTAATAAGTCGACCTTGGAATACCATCCGAGAACATTTAGGGCAGCATGTATAATCCAAAGAAAAATGTGCAAATATTGTAACATTCATCATATATGACCATAATGTTTATACATAACAATTCTTATACTACCTTAGGAATATTAGCACAATAAGGAGCAGCTATCTAGCATGGCAAGGTAGGTAATGAATTTAAATATATAACATGTATGAAATACAAAACATGGTAACAATGTCAACATCCAAAGTTTAAGGATCTAATGCTAAGTATGTTTACAAAACTAGTATTTCTACAATTCAAAATCAATTAAGCTACTTGCTAAGTTTGGTGTTCTTCCTAAGTATTGTCATATCTTTATGTGTGATCCTTAAAATCATGAAATTTCCATCTAAAGCAAGTCTCTCCTCCTCTCCCTAACCTTGGTCGAACCATGAGCAAGGAGGACCTTGCTCGGCTAAGGTCCTTGGGGTATAAAAAGAGGGAGGAGACTCTAGCTATACCTTTACGTCTTCAATTCTGCATACAATTTAAATACCAATGAACTACTTAATCTTCCCCTCACCCTTGGCCAAACCCTCTTCATGCGTTGTAGGGTTCATTCAGCCACTTCAAGGGACTTTAGAGAGGGCACACTTCATAACACGCGAGATGTTCAAAGGAACTATGTTAAAAGTGATATATGGTCATCTAAGGGCCTTCTTGCCGTCAAGAAAATCGAGGAAAATTTTGGCATGACCTTTCCCCTTTTCCCATAACTCGGCAGCCCCAAGAACATGCAAATCGACGATTAAAACAACGAGATCCGATAAGAAACTTCATAAAACAGTGAACACATGTCGTTGAAATCATGGATCGTCGGAAAAATCACGAGAACTCAACCTATCATCTAGGGTTCGGCCACCCGCCTCCCCCAAACCTTTTTAAACATTAACCACTCACCTAGATCGCCAAGAAACAAGGATCGGGTGATTACGACTTGAGATTTTCCGGAGACAACGCGAGTTTTGGATCAATCCAAGCCCCCAATCCTCCTCCTTGCTCCTTCTCCTCTTCTCCCTTGCGGCCTTGTGCGACTCAATGGGTGAGTCACACGGCTGCCATAAGGGGGATTTTATCCCCTCAACCATCTTTCCAAAGATGGCCTCAAGGCTCACTTAAGTCATACCCAGAACTCGACCTAAACCCAAACTCGACTTGGGTTCCGACTCAACCCATAACATGACTCGAGTTAACTTAATTTAAGGTATGATTTCATAAAAGGAAAGTTAATCATCCAAATAGACTTCATGATCCATTAGCCGAGTCATACCTTTTCACTCGAGGCGATCCCGAGGCTCGACTCGACTACCCCCGGGTTCGACGTGCTATACCAAAATAGATTTTTATATTAGGAAACTTTTTCGGGTTTTACACTTTAAGTCCTTAAGCTCAAGTTTCAACCTATCATGGGAAGAATCAAAAGAACTAGATTTCATTCTCTCATTTTCTAGTTTTAATTCATCCACATGAGAGTTAAGCCTTTTATTATCTTTCTTCAATCTTTTATTTTCATTATCTTTTTTAATAACCAAGGCATACATTTTTTTGTACTCATCTACTAACTCATTATATGATATGTCAAGAGAACTAGTAGAGCTAGCATTGTTATTATCATTAGCATCAATGAGGTAAACTTTCGAAGTGACTTCATGGTCACGAAAAGAGGATGCTTCACTTGAGTAACATGTGGAGGTGGAAGCACTTGACCTCTTCTTTGCCTTATTTTTCATGGTAGGGTAATTCTTCTTCACATGCCCTTTCTCTTTGCACACGTGGCAAATTACCTTTCTCTTCTGGCTTTAAGAGTTGCTTCTTTGACTAGAAGCACTATGGACATCAAAACTGAGATTAGTAGCTAGTAGGTGAGTGACTATTGTCATCACCACCTTCATCAAAAGTGTCAATCTCTTCGGTTTTGGAATAATCATATAAAACATTTAAAGTGATCCATAAATCATAAGCCGAAGAGCAATGCATGATTTTATCTAGGATGCCATTTGGGAATGTGCAAAGAATACAATTCATGGCATCTCCATTATACTTAAATATTTTCTTATCTAATTCACTCCAGGCATGCATGTCAACCTTAGGTTCAAAGAATTCTAGTTTTAACATGTTAAGGACACCAAAACCCTTAGTCTTTAAATATGTGTAAATCCTATATTTCCAAAGACCAAAGTTCGAGGCATCGAACCTAGGAGGTGAAGACGCTAAACTCTATAGTGCCATTTTTTGGATCAAGAGACGATGTAAAGGAGATGGTGAAATCTCAATCTACGACCTGATCTAATACCAATTATTGTACAATATGGCCACATTAGAGGGGGGGGTGAATAGTGTTCTTACTAATCTTTTCATCTAATTCTAGTTTTAATCATTTAGTTAATTACTTAGGCAATTAACTAATTGAATAACAAGCGGAAGCAAAGTAAATATGCTAATTAAGAAAACACAAGAGGAAGCAATGCAAACACAATGATTTATAGTGGTTCGGCCCCAATGCCTACTCCCCTACCTAAGCACCCCGCTTAGGATTTCCAAACTAAGTTTACTAGATTATCTTGATTCCTTTACAATGACGACGTTTTCACCGGAGAGTCTTCGCTCTCACACTGAAGGCACCTCCACACTCGGAAGTCTCCGCCTTCCTACCGAGAGCACTCTCCCACCTCAATCCTAAGGACAACAAGAACTAATCCTAGCAAACTACGTTTACACCGGTGGATTTAAGCCTTAACACCAAGGCAACCACCAACTCAATCAAACCTAGCAACCTAGGTTTACACAAGTTCAATTACAATGAAATAAACAATAAAATACAATAATAATTAGAGCAATAAATCAAACAATAAGTACTTAGCTCCAAAAGACACTCCCTAGTCCTCTTGATGCCTTGAGATGATGAATCGGTAAATCTTGAAGGCTAAATCAAGGATGTATCTTGGAAACTAGGGTTGTCAAAAGGATGGCTCAAGAAACGCTTTAGAATGATCAAGAATTTGCTCAATGGAAGCTTGGATCAATTGTTAAGTTGGGTTAATGAAGGATGGAGAGGAGCATTTATAACCCCTTAATAGAACGACAGCTCAACGAGCGGAAAACTAGTCATTTCCACCGTTCGGTCGTTCGTCGGTCGACCGACCGATCGACCGCTACTTTAATTACTCTATTCTGTCGATCGACGGGTCGACCGAATGAGTCGCGAGTTGAGCGATCCGCAATCCGGTCGATCGATCGATCGACCAACGAAGCTACTACCAATTTTTGTCCTCGGTCGGTCGACCACCCAGTCGATCGAAGTAGCTACTGCCGCTTTTTAACCATCTCCGGTCGACCGATCGATCAACCAAATTGGCTACTGCCAATTTTCAACACTATTCGGTCGACCGAACCTAGACTGGTTTCTTCATTTTCTGGTTTTGTCTTCACTAAGTCTACATATATAACATTTATTAACTTCAAGTTAATAACTTTAAAATATAAATGTTATATAAGAATTACTCCCATTTGGATTCAATAAAAATATTTGAAAAATCATAATCCTTAAGAATCAAAATCTAGTTTTTGGGGTCTAGTATAAATTTTTCGAAAACGGAAATTTTTAATCTTTTGGGTCAAATATAGGTAGGCTAAAGGCTTCCAAAAATTCCTTTAAAATACCTCATTATCTAATTTTAACGCAAGGAACAATTACCGCCATTTTTATGTTAGGAAAGTATCTAGGTCATATAGCCCTCCAAGGAGCTCCCTAGGCTTAGTGAATTCAGGGCGGTTTCCGGGTTTTCATATTTTGGGGTTCGGGTTTGGTTTTAGGGTTCTTATGCATCATCATGAGGATTTACAATATAAACTAGACACCCTAAACCTAAACTCTAACTTTTTGAAGAATTCGAGCGTGTCGACCAACCTCCTTCCGATTTCCCGATTTCTTCGATATTTCCGATCGTTGACGTCATGCGCTAACCGATATGGAACCTGAAAGATTTCTCAAAGAGACATTAGTTCCATGTTTGTTATCATCAAAACCGAGATTAAGACTAAGGTTGAAAACCTTAAGCCAACATAAAATGCATTTTATTGCATATATGACCTAATAAGTGAACCAGTTTAAAATGGTCCGGAGTAGTTTAAAATGGCCCGAATCAGTTTAAAATGGTAAAAAAAATTGATATGACATTGTTAAATACTTATTTTGATGATCCAAGTTGTGTATCACATTTCATTATGCGTAATATAATTTTTGTGAATTTATGATGATTTTAGAATATTTTTTCTGTACAAATTTAAAATGGCCCAAAGTAGTTTAAAATGGTAAAAATAAATTGATATGCCACTCTTAAACACCTATATTGATAATCCAGGTTGTGGATGACATTTAATTATGCATAATATAATTTTTGTGAATTTATGATGATTTTAGAATGCATTTTATTGCATACATGGCCTAATTAGTGAACCAATTTAAAATTATCCGAAGTAGTTTAAAATGGTCTGAAGCAGTTTAAAATGATCTGAAGCAGTTTAAAATGACCCGAAGCAGTTTAAAATTGCAAGAAGTTAACCTCGTTAACAGCTGTGAGGGCATTAGTGGTATTTTGAAAACTTGATTCGGGTTTTGGGAAAAAAGCAATAGCTTTTTTTGTTTTGGGAATAAAAGGATTTCCTATTCGATTTTAGGGAAATCGTTATTACTTTATTTCCATTTTAGAGTTCAGGCTAATAAGAATGAGGTCTTCCTCACTCCTCACTTTGATTTGTGTCGTGGCTCTTGCCATGGCGTACACTACCTTCACCCAAATCTCCCCTTAAGACTTCTTGGCTGCCCTACTATGGCATACGTCGAGAACTACGCCAAACAATGCATCGAGGACTACCAACTCGTATGTGTTAGTGAAATGGCCACACTAGAGGGGGGTGAATAGTATTTTAACTAAATTTTTTGCCTAAATTCAATTTTAATCTTTTCTTAAACTACTTAGGCAATTAACAATTCAACAACTAAATGCGCACAAAGATAAGCAATGCGCACAAAGAAAATAATGCTAACACATGCAATTATTTATAGTGGTTCAGCCACAATGCCAACTCCACTACCTAAGTACCCCTCTTAGGATTTTCAAACATAGCTTTACTAGATTATATCATTTCCCTTACAAAGAGGACTTTTATCCGAAGAGTCTCGCTCAAAACCTAAGACACTTTCACACCCAGAAGTCACCGCCTTTCTTACCGAGAGAACTCTTCCACCTTAACCCAAAGGAACAACAATCACTAATCCTAATAAACTACGTTTACACTAGTGGAATTAATCCTTAACACCAATGCAACCACCAACTCAATCAAACCTAGCAAACTAGGTTTATACAAATGATATATAATGAAAATAAACCACAAAATACATAAACAATGGAGCAAATAAATAATACAACAAATACTTAGCTCCAAAGAAAACTCCATAGTCCTCTTGATGCCTCAAGATGATGAATCGGTGAAGCATTAAGGCTAAATCAAGGAGTGGAGATCAAAACTAAGGTTCTTGTAAAGATGACTCAAAGATAAGTTTTAGAGATGATCAAAGATGGCCCAATGGAAGCTTAGATAACCATGGAAGGCACTCAATGGCTTGTATTTATAAGCCATGAAGGTAGAGAGCCAAAACAACACTCAACAAGTCCAAATAGAGATGTTTTTCACCATCCGATCGCAGGCCGGTCGATCATCGGACGTGACCGAGCGACCGAATGTCTTTTGCAATTTCTGGGCTCATTTCGGTCGACTAGTCAATCGACCGGCCGTAGAGTACCAGTACTCTACATATTGTACTTGTACTCTACATTCAGTTTCAGTCAATTTATTTCTTCGGTTCGGGTTTAGGATTACGGGTTTGGTTCTTGGATTTCTTTGCATCATTATGAGGATTTACAATTTATCTAGACACCCTAAACCTAGACTCTATCTTCCTGACGAAATCTGAGTGTTGGCCTAAGGTTTTCTACCTTGGTCTTAATCTCAGTTTTGATGATAACAAACAAGGAACTAATATTTCATTGAGAAATACTTTCAGGTTCCAAGTCTATTAGTGTTCGACGTCCCCGATCGAAAAAATCGGAGAAATCAGCAAGGACGCTCGGGATTCTTCAGGAAGTTAAAGTTTAGGTCTAGGGTGTCTAGCTTGTGTTGTAAATCATCATGACGATGCATAAGAACCCAAAAAGCAATCCCGGATCCCTAAACATGAAAATCCAGAAAATTAGAAAAGGCCCTAAAATTCACTAAGCCTAGGGATCTCCTTGGAGGGCTATATAACCTAGACTTTTTCTTGGCACCAAAAGTCCCGGTAATTGTTCCTTAGGTAAAGACTAGATAACGAGATATTTTTAAGGATTTTTTGGAAGCCTTTAGCCTACCCATGTTTGACCCAAGAGAATATAAAATTTTTGGTTTTCGAAAATTTGTATTAGACCCCAAAACTTAGAATTTGATTCTGAAGAATTTTGATTTTTTAGATATTTTTATTGAATCAAAATAGGGGTAATCCTTATATAAACTTTATGAAAGTTAAGAAATGTTATATAAGTCGACCTAGAGAAGAGGGAACCCAAAAATGAGCAAGCAAGCAGAAAAAATTAGCCAAACCAATCAGTTTGCCCAGGTTCGATCGACCGACTGGCCAACCAACAGAAGGTGAAGGCATTTCGATCGACTGACCAGTCGACCGAACGATGCCCAGAATGGGCAGAATGCCTTTGGTCACTCGGTAGTCGCTCAATCGGTCGACCGACGATCGACCAGCAAGTTACCGGGCGTTGCCAACGGGCAGAAATTAGCCCGTTGGGAGTGCTGTTTTGGCTATCTATTCTTGGGGCTTATATATACTAGGCCTTGAGTGCCTTCCTCTGCATCTTAATCTTCATTGAGCCATCCTTGATCATCTCTAAAGATTTCTTGAGTCATTTCTTTGCAAACCCTTGAATTGCCTAAGTAGTTTAAGAAAACGTGTAAAACCAAATTTAGGCGACAAGTTTAATTAACACACTATTCACCCCCCTGTAGTGTGGCTATTTCACCAACATTTGGTATCAGAGCAAGTCGTAGATTGAGATTTCACCATCTCTCCTACACTTTGTTTCGATCCAGAAATGGCACTAGAGTCGGTTGTTCCCACACCTCCTAGGTTCGATGAATTTAACTTTGGTCTTTGGAAGTCTAGGATGTACACTTACTTAAAGATTAGATGTTTTGATGTTTATAACATGATTAAATTAGAATACATTGAACCTAAGATTGACATGCATGATTGGAGTGAACATGACAAGAAAATATTTCAATCTAATGGAGATGCAATGTATTGCATTTTTTGTACCTTACCTAATAGCATCATTGATAAAGTCATGCATTGTACATCGGCATTTGATTTATGGGCTACATTAAATATGTTTTTTTATTTTGATAAAACCGAAGAGCTTAATACACTTGTTGATGGTGGTGATGACAATGGTCATCCCTCTAGTGCTAACCTCGGTTTTGATGCTCTTAGTGCTTCTAGTGAAAGAAGCAAATTAAAAAGCCGAAAAAGAAAGGTTATATGCTACTTGTGCAAGAAAATGGGGCACATTAAAAGAAATTGCTCTTCATCAAAGAAAAATGTCAAGAGGAAGACAAGTGCGTCAACTTCCACAACCGAATCACAAGAAGCATCCTCTTGTCAAGATCATGAAGTCCTATCTCAATTTTGCCTCATGGGTCTTTAGAATGAGGTAAAATCTCGTACTTCTAGTCATGATAGAAATCTTGATAGTGTGATAGTAGCTCAAATTCTTTAGGTATGTCTTATGATGAGCTATTAGAAGAATCTAAGAAGACGTATGCCTTGCTTATGAATAAGATCAAAGAAAATAGAAAACTATAAAAGGAAAATTTAAGGCTTGATTCACAAGTGCATGAATTAGAGAAAGAGAAATTTTATACTAGTTTTGTTAATTCTTGCCATGACAATTTTAAGCTTGAAATTGAAGACTTAAAAAGTGAGAATATTAATTTGAAAAAAAAAATGAGGATTTGAAATAAAAAATGAAGCTTAGAAGTAATGATTTGAAAAGTAATTTCAAACTTGAAAATGAGAATTTGAAAAAATGAGAATTACATATTGAAATCTCAAGTGTGTGCTTTGCATAAATCTATTGATACCTTAAAAAATGAGATTGTAGTTTTAAATAAAAGAGTAAATGAAATTAAGGATGTTTATTCTTCTAGGAAATTTGAAAATAAAAGTGTTTCTTTCAAGAATGCTCATGCTAACCATAAATCTCACATCTCAAGAGTAAATATTAGGCATTCCATATTTAAACCTCATGTTAAGAAAAATAAAAATAAAAAATTTCATGATCATTGTTTTTGTTGTGGTCTTTACGGGCATGCTATATATGATTGCGCATTTAAAATGAACCCAAGTAGTGTTAAGACATGTTGGGTAGCTAAGCCCTCTAACCCCCATGGACCCAAAGCCATTTGGGTACCAAAGGTCTCATACTCTTTTGTAGGGGGAGCTACCACACAAGGATGAATGACAAATGAAATATTGAAGTTGACCGTGGATTCAAATCAAAAATCTTCGTGATGTTGCAACTTCAAGTCATCTTGATGCCTTGGTAAGGTTGGCATCAAAAGTACTTTGGTATCATTCCTATTACTCTAATTTTTATATTAAAGTTGGAATTTTGATACATGAATGACTTCGGTTGATTTCCCCGCTCCCGATATATTTCTTGAAAAATAATTTTTTATTTTTTATTTTCTGGTCTCTTCGGAGACCTATGTAGCCTATAACGGGCTAATGAGACCTTGCGGTTCTAAATCGTAGGCTCGTTGTGGCCTTTTGGTTTTTAACCAATAGGAAGGGTTGGAGATCAATTTTTCATTAATATTACATTTATGATCTCTTAAAATTCATTTCGGATTCATGATAACACATTTTGAAACAGATTTCAAACTATTTAGTAAAGTGAATTTTGAATATGATACTTGATTCTTCTCTTTGCAATTTGGCTTGGGTTGCTTGCTAGTAGCTTTATTTTCATTAAATTTACTAATGAAGTCTACTTGCAAGTTGAGAATGTTAATGGAAGAAAATTAAAAAGTTAAAAGACAAGTTTGACAAAATTTCCAAGAATGAGGTATGAGTTTGATTTTGCAAAAATATTAGTATAATATTTGAATACTTGTGATATAATGACATCTCTATACTCATGATCATTTTTGCATGATAAATATATGAAATTTCATGAGTAGGTAAAATTTTGATAACTTAGACAATTTCATGATATCTTGATTGAATAAAACTTGCTCTAGGTTAAGATTTGTCACTAGAGACTTCGTTTTTAAGTCTACACCCAATAAACAAGTTTACATACACACATGACATGATTCTAGGTGTTTAAACTTGAAAATTCATGTGTAGATGAACAATGTGATAAAAAGATCATTTTAGGGGATTTAAACTTGGAAAAGTTTGACCCAAGTCAACAAATCGACTTGGACACTTCATTTTAAGTCCAAACTTCATAAACATATTTAGGAATAGGTATGACATATTTCGATGCACTTAGAATGAGAAATTATTATGGATATGGATAAAATGACATAGAGGCCATTTCATGATAACCTCTTTAATTTGAACCAAGTTGATCCAAGTCAACAAATTGACTTAGAGTTCTCATTTTCAATCCATATTTGATAAACATGTTTAAATTTACTCATGTTAGGTGTCCATAGGTTTAAGTTTGAAAAATCATGAATAAATGATAAGATTGACACTTAGCAAGTTTCATGATAACCAGCTTAATTTTAAATGAAACCATGATAGGTTGATATCTTGACTTAAGGACATAATTTTCATCTCAAACTTGACATACACTCTTTACATGACCATTATGTGGTGTCATAAAAGTTTGAATGAAAACTGAACATATTTTGAAAAATAACTAAAAATTATGGAAATGCCATTGAAATTTTAGCATTTTCAGTTATTTCTAGAAAAATGTAAAAAAATCCTTTTTAACTGATTCTTGAAACTGCACCTTCACTGAAAAATCTAGTTTCTTCAGTAAATATTTCAAAAAGTTTCATCAAGAATCTGATTTATAGTAGAATTTTGAAGATGAATTTCGAAAACACAAAGTATCACTTACTTGAAATACTCACTTTTCCAATACTTTGATTTCTCATCAAAAACTTCAAATGAAAACTTACGTATACTGTTTTGATTCAATGTCTAATATCATTCACATCATTGCTTGAGTAAAATCATTTATATAAATGATTTTGATAACTTGAATGATAGCTTTTTTTTTCTTTTTTTTACCAAGAAAAGTAATGTACTATATTAAAACCCAGAGCTGTCCGGGGCCAAAAAGATCACAGTTCAGAACACCATCTAATTCGATCGGGAGGGTGGATGGACGACCACACCGAGACATCCTGGTGATGTCTAGCCCTATTTGTTGCCCAATGGCCAGCTTGGTTAGCTTCTCTAAAACAAAATAGGAAGCTATCAAAATTACATTGAGAAACCAGAAAAAAATATCAGCGACCATGGAATGAATCTCCCACGGAACGTCGATCTTTCTGGTCAATGCTTCAAACAAAATCTTGGAATCAGTCTCCACTTGAAAACGCAGGAGAGCTCTCTCCAAGGCAAAAATAAGGCAATGCTTGTTGCCATTGCTTCCAAAAAAATAACTGAATTTCCTTCTAACATAGAACTCATGGCATACAAACATTCCCCATCAACAGAATGAACCACAAAGCCAATACCACCTGCAGAATTAGATAAAGAGGCCTCACAATTGATTTTAAGTATTCCCTGTGGCGGCGGGTTCCATTTAATAACGGAAGAAATACACGATGAATTTCCCTCAGGCAAGGAGTTACTGAAATATGATTCAGTAAATGATATAATCTGCTTCACTAGAGAGAGGCGGGTAGCTGCCTAACCTCGTGCACCAAAGTGTTTCTAGCGTACCAGATGTTCCAATATCCTTAGCAATTAAGGCATTTCTATAGGCAGTACCCTTTGGATGAGGGTGGTTAGAGAAAATCCAGGAACTAGTATCCCAAACGGGGCGGAGGGGGGGGGGGGTGGATCCCAGTTTTATCTCTAAGGATGGCCCAAATACTAAGGGCGTATGGACAAATTGTAAACAGATGGACAATGGTCTCAGAAGCAGCATTGCAAAAAGGACAAATATCAGTCAAATTAAGTCCTAGATAGAATAACCTACACCTAGTACGTAGGCGTAGGTGAAATAGTTTCCAACAAAATAATTTGACTTTTGGGGCAAAGGTCAATTTCCAAAGTGACCCCCAAGAAGAACCTAATTGGTCGGTTATGGTACATGGCTTCTAAGAAACCTATAGGCTGACTTGGTGGTAACGCTACCCCCCTAGTCCCTTTCCAAATAAACTTATCGTCATCGGGATTCATGGGTAACTCTAGCCCCAAGATGGAATCCGTCACCACAGAGCCGAAGTATTTATCACATGCAACCATATTCCGAACTTGTGCATTAATTATTACATCCACATTAAAATTAGCGTAAAAAAGATCGACATGAATAAAAGAAGGTTTTACACAAAATGGTAATACAAACAACCAATTATCCAACAGCAGAGAAGAGTTAGATCCACAATTCACCAATTGAAGACATCTAGGCAAAAGCTGAGAAAAAGCATTACTGAAAAGGCGCCAACTCCAAGAACAATTCCAGTCATTCGAAAAAAAGAACCTAGGATTTTTATATTTAGCTTTAACTAACTTAATCCAAGGAGTGTCCTTATTGTTCAGATAGTCAAACATTGGCTTAGCTTGCAAGGCGTAGCCTTTCTCACGAAGGTCGTGAATACCCAATCCACCCTCGTTTTTTGGGAGAGTGGTAGTATCCCAGCTTACAAGGTGAAGGCCATTTTTATCCTTGGATGAGGACCAAAGGAAGGTCCTAATTATGGTCTCAATCTTATCAATTTGGCCAGAAATAAACCAATTAACAGACATGGCATGCAAAGGTATGGAGTTAAGAACCGAATTAATTAAAACCAAGCATCCAACCTGAGACAGAAAGTTAGTCTGCCAAGTACCTAACTTACTCTTAACCCGGTCAGCAATTAAGTCAAAGGTTTGAGCAGGGGGTCTACGAGGTGCAATAAAAGTACCTAAATATTTAGAGGGAAAACTTCCTAACTTCATGTTTAAAGAGTTAGAGATTTGCAACTTGGTTCTTCGAGGAGTGTTTTTTGGAAAAAAATTTATAGATTTAGCTAAATTAATAGATTGACCAGTAAATTGAGCATACTGTTCAAACACCCTCTTAATGGCAAGTAGACTCCTAGGGTTGGTACGAAGGTCCAACAGAATGTCATCGGCGTACATTAGGTGACTAATCTAGAAACTACCCCTCAACTTAAAAGGGGTTAAATTCTTATTATTAATAGCCTTGTTAATTAATAAAGTTAGGAGTTGAGATACCAAAACATGAAGATAGGGTGACAGTGGATCACCCTGTCTTAACCCCCTTTTTGAAGGAAAGAAGGAGGAAAGTTTGTGATTTAAAAGACATGCAAAATTGACCGAAGACAAACATGTTTTGATCCATGAAATAAATTTTGAAGGAAAATTATAAGCTTCCAAAATAGATAGCACAACATTCTAATCTACTTTATCATAATCCTTAGCTAGATCAATCTTAATTATAACATATGGATTCTTGTATTTAGAAGCGAACATTGAGTAGGCAATTTCCTGAGCCAACAACACATTATCATGAATGTTACGTCCCTTAATAAAAGCATATTGTTCATGCGTAACTAAGTGAGGAATAACATGCTTTAATATATTGGCAAAACATTTAGATAGAATTCTATAGCTAAGATTACATAGAGTTATAGGTCGGAAATCACCCACAACTCTGGGACTCTTAACTTTAGGAATGAAAGAGAGTATGGTCTTATTCTAATCCAGTGGTAATATTGCATTCTCATGAAAATCAACCATGCATTGCATAAAAACCTCAGAAAAAGTGTGCCAATAAGCCCACAACTCTCCAGTGAAGCCATCTAAGCCCGAGCTTTTACCATTAGGTAGGGCCTTAATGACATTCCAAACCTCACAAGTAGAAAAAGGAGCAATTAAGTTATCGGAGAAAGTAGGATCAATATACAAAAATAGGCAAATCAGCTGCTAAATTTTGACAATCCACAGTTTGTCCCGACCATAAATCACGATAAAAACCAGAAAAAGCATCAAGGATCTCATCATCCTTAGTGATCATGGAGCCATTAGCAAAGAACAAATGATCAATTCTATTAATCCTACGACGAGAAGTAGCTATTATATGAAAATACGCAGAATTAGAGTCCCTCTCAGCAATCCATTTACATTTAGCCTTACACCACCATTTTAAGGTAATTTGCCTTCCCAAGGCAGCAGCTTTGTTATACAACATTCTAAGCATAATTCCATCAGAATCAAACAGAGTAGCAGAGGCGGATATCAGTTCTAAACTAGCAATATGGGCATTGGTATCATCAAGCATATTTTCAGTAGAACTTTAAACATTCTTATTCCATTGAGACAAAGCAAAGTGAGTATAACGCAACCCAATAGAAAACTTACCCTGCGCAGGCATATAGGAGGGAACCTCATTCCAAGCAGATTTAACCACATCAGTAGTTTCTGGATACTCAGTCAAGAAAATTTGAAATTTAAACAATTTATTAACAGTCCGCACATAACCAAAATTAAATAGCAAAGGGCAGTGATCATAAGATCCTTTTGGAAGATGCGTAACACTAGCATTATCAAAAAAGTGGAGCCAAGCGGCATTACAAAAAAATCTGTCAAGCCGAATTTGTATCCTAGCATAAGCCTGTCTATTGTTAGACCAAGTAAAAGGGGTTCCAATGAACCCTAAGTTGATAAGACCAAGAGACTGCACAAATTCACGAAAGCCCCGAGTAGAAACATTCAACCGAAAATGTAAACCCCCTTTTATCCCCCTCATGCAAGTAGCTATTGAAATCCCGCAAAAAATCTAAGGAAAATTCAAGAGATTAAGGGAAGAAAAGCTATTCCAAAACTCATTACGTAAAAGCGCATTTGTACTAGCATAGATATTAGACAAAATAAAAGGTTCAAGTCCCTCATTACCAACAACTGCTGTAATCCCTTGAGAATGAAGAGATAGAACTTTTACCAAAATTACCGAAGAGTTCCAGGCTAGAATCAAACCTACTGAGGCTCCCCTCGATGGGTAAGACACACCCTCCAAACTTCTTCCAAAGGAACGAATTAACTTAGATGCTCGAACATCATCAATATGGGTTTCCTGCAGCACAACAAGCTGAACAGAAAACTTGCGAATAGAACAAACCAAATAATCTTTTACCTGACGATGCCACGTACCCCGCACATTCCAGCAAATGTAGATCATTGTGGAACAATGGTGAGTGCATTTGTATCGATTGCAATAGGTGCAACAGAAGGCAAGTTGGGCGCAGAAGCATCACCATCAGTCGGACGGGCCCCCTTGGCCATCCGCAAAGCTAGAGGAGGGGACATGGAGATGGACGCTTTAGGCAGCTTTGAAATCTTGCAGGCCCCATGGGGGGCCGAGGCCAAGGGGGTCACGAAGGTGAACTGAAGCTCGCGGACCAACTGATCCATTAATCGCGATGGAGGGGCGAGAACATTAGGAGGAAGGGCGAGAGAAGGGAGTGGAGTTGCATGCAAAAGAGGTGGAGCACACATGGCAGAGGGGGGAGAAATATGGAGAAGTGTGGAGGTGGAAGGGCTATTAGATACACTGACCACGGTTAAACCGGGTTAGGGGAGTTAACCAAGGTACATGGCGGCATGGGGGGAGTAATCAAGGGAGGATCCGCAGAAGATCTCATGCCATCATGACTAATGGGCAACGGGACATTCGAGCGAAGCGACACACGGGGAGAGGTAACGACACTTTTTTGCCCACACAGAACCCCAAACGGTAATCTGTGCGGCACGTCAGGGCTAGTGTGAGTAGACGCGCTAGCTACCAATCCAGAAGCAGGGACACGTGGTGGCACAGCGTCAAGCGAAGCATTCTCGGGGGCAAAAACTGAGCGAGGATCCGCAGAGGATCTCACACCATCATGGCAAATGGGCGGCGGGACATCCGATTGAAGCAACGCCCATGGGCCGGGTGCCGAATCATTTGAGTAAAACTCCCCATCCTCCAAATCCGACCACGACACATGAGAAGCCCGTGATGCGGGATGACCGTTGGCCACGTGGGTGGCACGTGAGGCTAGTCGACCACGCGACGGGGCACCTTCGGACACAGGGCTCGAGCGAAAACTGCCCTGCCGAGGTCCGTTGAGCCGCCGCCTGGTCACATGCGCCCAGGGGCCACAGACGGGCACTGTCGGCGTCTCCACCAAGGGCCTATTAAGATTAAAACCAGAACATTCAAAAGCATTCACGTTCGGTGAAACATTCGTAGATGAATTTTTTGAGATCTCAAAAATAGGAGGAACTGAATACGAAGCCGAACATGAAGCCAACGATTTAGAAGCACAATCAACCTCACGATGACCCACACGGCCACAACTAAAACATAAAGATGGTAAGTTTTCGTATGAAATAGGCTGGAAAATTTCTTTACCTAGCTCCCCAATCCAGAGAGCCTGTTTGAGGGGATTCGCCAAATCAACCTCAAAACAAAGCTGAACATAACGACCTCGATGGAAATTAAAAGAACGAGAATCAACCGAGATAACCTTACCCAACGAACCACCGATCAATTTAACACACTCTTCATTCCAAACTTCAAGTGGTAATCCCAACAGACGGACCCAAATTAGAGCCGTGGAGAAGGCCTCATGCCATGGGCAAAACGAGGGTCTCCACGGGGTTAAACGCAAAGAACAACCTCGTAGCGAGAAAGGTCCTCCGGCGAGGACAGAATTTGAAGAGAAAGCATCTCAAAATCGAAAAACGAAAAAGTCCTCTTCTAGATCAAGAACGAAAACAAAACCCGAAGCATGTCATATACGTTTCGCCCAGTCAAAAATCACCGACAAAGAAGGGGCACGACCAAAAAATTTACCTATCAAATAGTTCTCCCAGTGAACACTCCATGCCTGGATATGTTCAGGGGTGAATCAGACAAAATCGGAAGTCGCAGCGTGAATTCCTTGCAAGGTGGGGTCCTGGCATACCTTGGAGATGCTAGGCTCCTCGCAGAGCAGCTCTACCTAGGAAACAGAGGGTTTAGGTGCAACATGATGAGCAGCAGGCTTCGTCGGAGGAGGGCGCGAGCCAGAGGACTACGATCGCGAGGCAGTAGGCTTCGTCGAGGGATGGCATGAGCCAGCGGACCGCAATCGTGAGGCAGCTAGGCACGACAAAGGGGGTCTCGATGCTGGATCAAGAGGGCGCCCATGATCAGGGGGGACAAGGGGTGGATCATCAGAGGGAGGAGGTGAGAAGGGCGAAGATGAGTGCACAGCAGAGCGGGAGGCACTCATTTTTTCGCCTCCGTCGTGTTGGGAGAAGAAACTTTAACAAACACCCGAGCGGGGAGGCAAGTGGATGTTCGTGTCGTGAAGTAGATTTCAGCAAGTCATATGTAACTTTCACGCTTCTTCGTGCTGCAGTGATTGCATGTGATTTGTGAAGTGTGTTGCTCGCTTGGAATCCTCAAACCCACCTCCTCCATCTCCTTGTTTGTTTCCTCTCTCTCTCTCTCTCTCTCTCTCTCTCTCTCTCTCTCTTTGCCATCTTGTGATCTAGCTTCGTCACTTGAATGATAGCTAGAAATATCGATTTTTTTATTAAAATCAAGATAGGATGAAAAATGATCTTAGAGAATTCATTTTGAGCTCAAACTTGACACACGTATTTTAAATGATTATTTAGCAATGTCTAGAAAGTTTGAAGCAAAATTGACAACTTTTGAAAAAATACTTGAAATTTACGAAAATGCTCTTAGACTTTCAGGAATTTTATGAATTTATAGAAAATTGATTTTTGACTGATTCTTCAACTTGTAGATTCCATGAAAAATATAGTTTGTCCAGTTAAAGTTTCAAAAATTTTCATCAAGAATATGATTTTATATGAAGTTAAAAGTTCGATTTTTGTAAACTTGAAGTATACTTTGACCTAAGTCAACAAAGTGACTTAGAAATTTCATTTTAAGCCCAAACATGACTCATATACTTAGATCCACTCATGTTTGATGTCTAGATGCCTAAGTTAGAGAAAACATGAGTAGATAACAAAATTTGATACTTAGCCATTTTCATGCATATTTCGAATGAAACCGTGTAAGTTTATATTTTGATCAAATGACATTCTTTTCACTTCAAACTTAATATACATGTTTTATATGACCATATCTTGATATTTTTAAAGTTTGAATAAAATCTAGAAATGTCATGAAAGATTCAATTATTTACGAAAATACTATTAAAGGACCACTCTTCCCAAGTTGCTCATTTTTCTGATACTTTAAATTTCATTAGATTTTCAAATGAGACTTGAAGTGTGATATTTTAAATTCACTTATGGTATCGTTCTACTCATTTGATGAGAAAAATCATTTCTAAAGTGATTTTTGACTATTTGACCAATACTTGAAAATATCGATACTTAAGTTACTACATGATTCTTGGTTTTGAATTTCATTTATCATTTCACGATATCATGTATGACTTAGTCTCTTATTTGATGTTTGGTTTTCATTCATTGAGTTGAGACTTTCGTCATTTTGAAAAATCTTTTAAATTTTCAACTTTGACTTTTGATTGATTTTTCTTGCCCTTTTTGAGTGATGTCAAAAGGGGGAAAAAATATAGGTAAAAGGGAAAAAAATATAGGAAAACCATGCATATAGATAGGGGGGTTTCTTTCCATTTATGCATGATGATAGGAGGAGAAATCCCATGGTTGATATTCTTTATGCTTAATTGAATATATTTTCTTAAGGATGTTTGTCATCATCAAAAAAGGGGAGATTGTTGGCCTAAGGTTTTCCACCTTCGTCTTAATCTCGGTTTTGATGATAACAAACATGGAACTAATGTTTCGTTGAGAAATACTTTCAGGTTCCAAGTCCGTTAGCGTTCGATGTCCCCGATCGGAAAAATTAAAGAAATCAGATAAATCATTAAGGATGCTCGTCGACGCTCGGGATTCTTCGAGAAGTTAAAGTTTAGGTCTAAGGTGTCCAGCTTGTGTTGTAAATCCTCATGACGATGCATAAGAACCCAAAAACCAATTCCTAACCCCTAAACATGAAAACCCAAAAAATTAGAAAAGGCCATGAATTTCACTTAGCTTAGGGAGCTCCTTGGAGGGCTATATAACCTAGATATTTTCTTTGCACCAAAAGTGTCGGTAATTGTTTCTTAGGTAAAAACTAGATAACAAGATATTTTAAAGGATTTTTTTGAAGCCTTTAGCCTACCCATATTTGACCCAGGAGATTATAAAATTTTCTATTTTCGAAAATTTGTACTAGACTCCAAAATTTAGATTTTGATTCTTTAGAATTTTGATTTTTTAGATATTTTTATTGAATCCAAATAGGGGGTAATCCTCATATAATATTTATGAAATGTAAGAAATATTGTATAAGTAGACTTAGTGAAGACGGAACCTAGAAATGAGCAAACAAGCAAAAAAATCAGCCAAACCAATTAGTCTACCCAGGTTCGGTCAGCCGACTGCTCAACCAGCAGAAGGTGAAGGCATTTCGGTCGACCGACTGGTCGATCGACAAGTGATCGAGCATCGCCAACGGGCAGAAATCAGCCTATTGGGAAAGCTATTTTGGCTCTCTCTTCTTAGGGCTTATATATACTACCCCTCGAGTGTCTTCCTCTAGCATCTTAACCTTCATTGAGCCATCCTTAATCATCTCTAAAGATTTCTTGAGCCATTTCTTGCCAAACCCTAGTTCTCATGAAAAAACTTGATTTTGCCTTCAAAGCTTTTATCGATTCATAATTGAGGCATCAAGAGAAACTAGGACTTGTGTTTGGAGCTAAGTATAAGTTGTATTGTTTATTTCATTGTATTTTCATTTGTATAAACCTAGGTTGCTAGGTTTGATTGAGTTGGTGGTTGCCTTGGTGTTAAGGTATAAATCCACCATTGTAAACTTAGTTTACTAGGATTAGTTGAGTTGTCCATCAGATTAAGGTGGAAAAGTGCTCTTAGTAGGAAGGCGGGATACTTCTGGGTGTGGAAGTGCCTTCGGTTGGAGAGCATAGACTTTCCAGTGTAAAGTCCTCGTTGTAAGGGAAACGATATAATCTAGTAAAGCTAGTTTGGAAATCCTAAGTGGGGTGCTTAGGTAGTGGAGTAGGCATTGGGGCCGAACCACTATAAATAATTGTGTTAGCATTGATATATTATTTTGTGTTAATTATTTTATCATTAATCGCTTTCGCATTTAGTCATTAAATTATGAATTGCCTAAGTAGTTTAAGAAAACGTGTAAAACCGAATTTAGACGACAAGTTTAGTTAACACACTATTCATCCCCCCCCCCTCTAGTGTGGCCATTTAACCAACACTGAGCGCGTCGATCAACGTTCTTCCGATTTTCGATTTCTCCAATATTTTTGATCGTGGACGTCGTGCGCTAACCGATATGGAACATTAAAATAATTCTCCATGAAATCATTAGTTCCATGTTTGTTATCATCAAAACCGAGATTAAGACCAAGGTTAAAAACCTTAGGCCAACAGTATGCGGGTATGCTCCATGTTGGGCGCGTTATCAGCTTCACCGATGGTCGGCACCGTTGCTAAAACGCCAGTATGGTTATCAATGATGGCTCGAACCCCCGAGTTCGGTCTCTGGCTACCATGCCACTACTCTCGACCTCAGTGCCTTCACACGACTCCTCGCGTGCGGTTCTGCCTTACAGTCCTCGGCGAGCTCGGCTCGAACCCCCGAGAGCGGTGTTTGGCTACCACGCCACTACTGTCAGCCTCAGTGCCTTCACATGACTCCTCGCGCGCAGTTCCGCCTTACGCTCCTCGATGAGCTTGGCCCAAACCCCCGAGTGCTATCTCTGGCTACCATGCCACTACTCTCAGCCTCAGTGCCTTTATACGACTCCTCGCGCATGGTTTCTCCTTACGCTCCTCAGCGAGCTGGGCCCAAACCCTAGAGTGCACTTTTTCATCACCTCGGCATTACATTGGTAGGCTCAGTGCCCTTACTCAAATCTTCATAAGCGGTTCCGCATTACACTCCCTAGAGAGTGCAGCATGAACCCCCGACTACGACTTTTTGCCATCACTACCACCGACTTTGAAGTCTTCATCCCACCAACACGCTCGAGGGCTCGATGCCCTCTCGCCACTATGCAACTCGGGAACTAAACTGATTCTGCAAGCAAATCTACTGAGGACAATCCTACCCTTAGAGGAGAAAACCAAAAAGCAAAGTCAGGAAAACTCAGCAAACCTAATACAAAGATAAACCCACAAAGGGGTAATAATTCATTACAGGCCGGTGCAAATGACCCACATACCGACAAATCAGTAAAACTACTTGGTATCAGCTGATGCAACATGAACTTCCTCCTCTGGAACAACACTCTCAGGCAAATCCTCCTCAAGATGTGCTAAAGCCTCCTCCTCGGGTACTAAAAGCACACTATCGTTTACTTCCTTGGAAGGGCTAGCCTCTGAAAAGTCAATACCAAGAGCTAGAACTCGAGCTTGCTCAAGCACTCTAAAGAAACCCGCGTCATACAACGCACCTCGGCCACAAGCCTCTGGGCATCAAACAACCATTTATCCCCTTCAGTCCGCAATTGCGCTTTCACCACCTCAATTCGGATAGCAATCGCACTCGGACTACTTCAGTTTTAGCTCGTAGGCGGACATTCTCCGCTTCAACCATGGCGAGGTCTTGATGAAGCTTGGTTAAGTTCGCCTGGACGATCATTGGCTGGTCCTCTACCTCCTTCATCCGGGCTTTCTATCATACACACCGTTGCAACCATAAGCCCACTCACTGGGAAACCGGTTGATTGGGAACTTGAACCCTCTGTGGCGCTCCTATTTCTCTTCTTACGTCTCACGGGGGAGCAGGGACGAGTGAGGACATTTGAAAGCACCAACCATTCAATAGCATCTGAAGCAAGAGGCGACGGAGACCTTACGGGCCGAGAATTCACGAACTTAAGCAAGGTCTCCACCAAGGGATTACTCTCCGAGTCATCCCTCTTCATCGCCACCCACCGAGTACGGGCACTAGGGGCTCTCCACAATGAAGACATTTTCTCTAGACAAAACAAAGAGGGGAATGAGTAAACAATTTCCAAACAAAGAAAGAACACTGAACACATTACACTACAAATTACCCACTTATATACTCCAAGACCAAAGACTTATCGTGACTCATCTTAAAAATTTCTTGAGGAGCAAGAGGAGCAGGCAGACAATTCTACTCTAAAAACAAAATCAAGACTTCATCCTCAATCGGGATACCCCCTTCCTCAAAATCCTACACAGGACAAGGATTCGACCTCCAAGACAAAGAAAATTTCTCTATGCAGTTCGCGGGCTCTAGCCAAAAGGGCTAAACCCCCTCTCGCGATCGGACTCTGAAGAAGCGAGATTCGAAGCCTTTATACGAACTTCTGAACAAGGCAAAAAGTTTCCCCCTCGGGACGGCGTTGAAAGGCCCAAGTATTCGGGGGCCATTATGTTGGAGCCACGTTGGCCAGATTCAGCACACCATGCTTGAACCCGGTAAAGGGAAGGCGAATTCCCAATTCCTCAAAGAAGCTCTGGTACATAAAAAAGAACTCTGAGTTTGTGTTATGACACACCCGTTCTAACAAAATGCTAGGAAGACATTCGAAGTCCTCCTTGTTGCCTTCACGAGAAATGGGCACACTCTCACAAAGAGAACAATGTGTTGGCCTAAGATTTTCTACATTGGTCTTAATCTCGGTTTTGATGATAACAAACATAGAACTAATATTTCATTGAGAAATACTTTCAGGTTCAATATCTGTTAGCGCACGACATTTGCGATCGAAGAAATTGAAGAAATCGATAAGGACGCTCGTCGACACTCGGGATTCTTCAGGAAAATAGAGTTTAGATCTAGGGTGTCTAGCTTGTATTGTAACTCCTCTTAATGATGCATAAGAACCCAAAAACAAATCCCGAACCCTTAAACATGAAAACCCGAAATATTAGAAAAGGCCCTGAAATTCACTAAGCCTAGGGAGCTCTGGAGGGCTATATGACCTATACATTTTCTTGGCAACAAAAGTGTCGGTAATTATTCATTAGGTAAAAACTAGATAACGAGATATTTTTAAGAAAATTTTTGGAAGCCTTTAGCATACCCATATTTGACCCGGGATGTTATAAAATTTTTGTTTTTCGTAAATTTGTACTAGACCCCAAAACTTAGATTTTGATTCTTAAGGATTTTAATTTTTTAGATATTTTTATTGAATCCAAATGGGGGATAATCCTTATATAATATTTGTGTTTTAAAGTTAAGAAATGTTATATATGTAGACTTAGTGAAGACAGAACCCAAAAATGAGCAAACAAGCAAAAACTCAGCCAAACATTTATGTTTTGGTCAACCAGTCGATCGACTGAATGCTGCCAAAAACTGGCAGTAGACAAGTCGATCAACTGAACGGTCGACCGAAGTGTGCTAGAAAGTGGCAGAATGCCTTCGGTCGCTCGACGGTTGCTCGGTCAGTCGACCGACGATTGACCGACAAGCGACTTTGCGTCGGCAACGGGTAGAAAAACACCCGTTGACGAGCCATCTTGTTTGGGGGATTATAAATACCCACCCCAAACTCTCTTCCATGCCTTCCATGATGCTTCAAAGCCTAAGAGAGTCACTATCTTGCATCTTTACAAGATTTCTTTGAGCCATATATCCTTTCAAGAACCCTAGTTTTGTTCTTCACTCTTTGATTTAGCCTTCAAGCTTCACCGATTCATCATCCTAAGGCATAAAGAGGACTAGGGGGTTTTCTTTGGATCTAAGTACTCGTTGTATTATTTATTTGCTCCATTGCTTGTATATTTTGTGATTTATTTTCATTGTATATCATTGGTGTAAACCTAGAGTGCTAGGTTGATTCAATTGGTGGTTGCCTTGGTGTTAAGGCTCAAATCCACCATTGTAAACGTAGTTTACTAGGATTAGTTGAGTTGTCCCTTAGGGTTGAGGTGGAAGAGTGCTCTCCGTAAGAATGCGGAGACTGGCGGGTGTGGAAGTGCCTTAGGTTGAGAGCGAGACTCTTCGGGTCAAAGTCCTCGTTGTAAGGGAAAAAAGATTAATCTAGTAAGGTTTAGTTTGGAAATCCTAAGCGGGGTGCTTAGGTAGTGGAGTAGGCATTGGGGCTGAACCACTATAAATAACTGTGTTAGCATTGTTTATCTTGCGTTTCTTATTGCTTATCATTTATATTTTGCTTTCGCTTACTACTCGATTTGTGAATTGCCTAAGTAATCAAGTAAACGATTAAAATATGAATTACGAAAAAAGATTTACATAACACACTATTCACCCTCCCCCCCCCCTCTAGTGTGGACATTTCACCAATAGAATGCTGTCACGATAGGTTAACACTGAGTTGCTCAACTTTACATCCTCTTGGACCCAAGAGTAGGAATTTGGGTCCCTCACCGGCGTTCCAACCTTCGATTTCACTGTGGCACCCCTTCTCGCCATCCCAGAAATCCTAGAATGGGGACGAGTCAGTTTTAACCTACAGACCTAAGACAAGACCCGAACACTACTAGAAAAGTGCTCATTTGCGACGGCTACGTTGGTAGCAAAATCGTCGCAGACGACCTTCTGCGACCGCGACGGCCATCATAAATGTCCGTCGCAGAATATCGCGTCGCAAATTCTTTGCAACGATAGATTTTGCCATCGCAGTATAGAGACGACTTTGCTACGGCACTACTACAGCTTGGCCGTCGCAATGACGTAGCAGAAGCTGGTCTTCTGCTACGGCGACCGCGGTAGCAAAACCGTAGCAGAAGATGGTCTTCTGCTACGTCTATCGCGGTAGCAAAACCGTAACAGATATCAATTTTATTTTATTTTTAAATAAAATATTAAAATTTTCTATTTATAATATTTTAATAGAAAATAGATACAATGGATACTATTTATAGAGTCAGGCACTTACATTTTTTGATGTTCTACAAAATAATACAATGGATGAGTCGAGAAAATATGCAAGGATGCTATGATTAATCTTGTTTGGAACCAATTATGGTTCCATACAATTTGATTGCACAGACACAATACATGAAGCATAAGCTTTGTTCTCATCATAGTACATGGATTTCTTTACCAGTCAAGGAAATTCTTGAACTCTACACTCGAGACATCTACTTTTCTCTTCTTGGTAGTTAGACTTATCTGATTCCGCACCTTTTTTACCAGCTGAATTAGCAGTCATGAAAGTTCTTGCACTAAGGTACTTGCCAATACGACTGCCGAGACCCACAGAACCACTCCTGTGCCAGGATTACTGTACCATGAGCCCACCTTATCCTGCAAATTTAAGTGGTAGTTTGATGCATCTCAACATAAAAAATTATATTGCATAAGGATAACAAGGCAACGAAACAAATACACTTACATTTTCATCGTTAGCTAGTTTTACTTTCTCTTCTGCCTTTACTTCCTCTTCATCTGGCTCTGAGTAAGGGGTTACGAAAATTTTAACACTTGTTATCTTGATCTCCTCCTGAAATAACAAAGTAAAAACAAACTAATGAAACACGATAGTGAAGATCTAAGAAGACAAAACTGAAGATCATGGAACATTATTCATTGCTCTCAATACTGATTTGTCGAAACAAGGATATACTCCGTCAAAAAGAAGAATCATAGTGCTTTAAATCACAAATAATCCAAGTCATTCACATACTTGAAGATGTAAGTTGTTGGTCATGAAGTCACTAACTTCCTTCAGTCTGTGGTAAAAGATGCTTCTTCCTTGGAGACTAATCTTTTACATTTCAACAAAAGAATTTCAGCGAATAGTGCACTTCAGTATAGAGCTTGTTCAAGATGAAGGAAAGAAGAAAACTAGCAAAAGAGGAAGGATCAAAGACATAGGGACGAGTTCATGGGACATTTGAATAAACATCCAGAAAAATCTAAAAAGAGGGTCAGTCAATCTGAATTTATCCCTTCTAGAAGGCTTCTTGGCCATCCTTCAGAAACATAGGTGATATAACCATTTCAATCTAAACATTCAAGTACAAGAACAAGATATGAAGCAAAAAGTAAAAGAAAGAATAAGATACAGTATGCATGTAACAATAGCTAATAGATGATGTAATGGAGTCAATTGAAAAATTTCATGCCAAGGACTACAAAATTATGATTATCCTTCCGGCCAATATTCACTCATTACGCAAAATTACAAACCAACTAAAGAATAATAGACATTTCATAACATAATCATTGCATGGACCTTTAATAGGAAAACATTAGTTCAAATTATCAATAGACATCTAAAGATGAGCAGCATCCATGTTTTTAATAGCAACAAGAAAGCAAATGAAAGACATCATATAACAACTTCAACCATGTATACCTATTTTAAAAATGGGCACTATCTGAAACAATTGTCCCATATAATCTTAGTGATTCAAGACTGAGAAGAGTAGAACAGTAAGTAGATTTCGAGAATCAATCCATCAGAAAAGGACATGATGGCTGACATGCATTATTCCAAATATTACTTTCAACAGAGGATGATATGAAAAATTGATCTGGTATATTTCTTCAAGCCTTAACTCATATACTGTTTGAACTTATTAGCAGACTATAACATCAATCTCTCTGTTAATTCTTTGCTAAATCAATGTGAAATGGTTTCACTCACAACAACTTGTGAACTAAATTTGTTTATTCCATCATCCATGGACCAAGCAAAGGTTTTAAATACTGTTCAATTCTATAATAAACAATGGAGAAAAGACTCTGGAGCTTACTTCCAAAAATTTACAAGATTGAATGCTACAAGTAGGAAATAAAATGAATGAAACTAGCTAGAAAATAAATTGAGGCAGAGACTTCAGGAATAACATAAGCGACACTATAGATAGAAGTTGCGACACTTTCCTACTTACAAATAAATATCACTTGGATCAATTTCTCTAAATAGATTGAGGTAAAAGAGGAAACCATCAAGACTAGCATCTCTGCATAGAAGGCCTGAAAAATATTTAACCAAGTAAACATGGTATTCACGGACAAATTTTACCATAACAATAATACTCAAATCTTTGGTTTTAGCAGGCAGTAGTTGTTCATTGGCAAGAGCAGGTGCAATTCCTAATGTCAATGCAGCATCACTGGGGCTTATTCCTATTTTTGACTTTGAATCATTGTTTGCATAACAATAATACTCAAACAGTTTTTGTTGGAATTACCAACAAAATCACCCTATTCTGTTGGTAAAATTTATAAAACCCTTTTTTTTTCATATTCCCTCTTATTTTTCAGCCGACCATGCACTTCCCCCAGTCAACAAAATCCCGCGCCCATTTTTTTCTCCAGTTGCGTGACTTTTCCCCCTGCGACAAAAGTCCGCGCCCATTTTTCTTCAGCTGCCAGCTGTGGACACTTCCCTCTATGCCCTTTCCTTTCTCCAGCCAACACAAATCAGCCAACGACTCCTCCCCCTGTCGACAGAAGTCCCATGGCTCTTCCCCCAAATCCCTCGCCTCTCTCCCCAGCCGACAAAAATATGTCACGTCCATCGTCGATTGCCCGTCGCTGCTCATCAAAATCGTCTTAATTCGCAATTGATGGATTCGTCTTTTACCTCTCTCTCTATAGATCTCTCTTGATCTCTCGATCTTGGTTGCTTTTTTCTAGGGTACAATATTGAAGTATTTCTTTCTATTTCCTGGTTCCATTTACTGGTTCTCTCTTGATCTCTTGATCTCTTGATATCATCTTAGCAAAGTAGAAGAAGCTTTGTATGGCAAGATAAAGGAAATGACATAATAGCAATTAGGAAGTTGATTCAAATAATCTTCTCACTTTTTGACCAGAAGAGGAGTAGCATATATAAAAGTTAAAGTTTGTAAGTTTTTTATTCCCGTTAAGTTAATTGTTTCTTGCTACTGTTAAAATGAGTATTTGCCATTATGCTTGTTGTTGTTCTAGTGTTGCATAGTTTTGGTATGATGTAGTGGATATGTATCCGTTGAAATTAAGGGTTGACAATAGCCTTTTAGTTATTTTAATGGTGTTTGGTGTTAGGTAGCAAATTAAAATCAGGCAGCATTTACATTTCTTGGTGGGTGATTAATTCCTGCATGTTTTGCTTATGTATTTAGATCATTTTGACATGTCTGACCAGTAGAATGAAATTGCTTTCTTCTACATTAGTTTGTGGCTTTCATGCATGTTAGCTCTCTTGTTTTGTAATTTTTGCATCAACTAGTTGAATTCCTAGACTGTCCTTATGGATTTATGATTAAAAATGCATCTCAATATTGGATGTATGGGTTCAAATTCAGCTATTTGTTTGTGAAAATGGAATAGCCTTTCGTACTTCATGGCAATGTTCTAATGTTAATTATATTTATATATATTGTACATTGAAATATGATTTCAATCTATTTTGCTATTGTCTTTGATTCTTCACCTTTTTACGAGCTGGAATAAGTAGCAGTAGTTAACCACACTTTTCTAATGCATAGTTTGAATGAATTTATATCTCGGGTTTATTGCTAAATCTAGCATGTAAACTAATGGTTGTAATGGATTTAGTCAAAACTTTCTTTTATAACAAATATTTAGACATAGTTTGTTGTTTCACACAACTATTGCCAACTATAGATTCCCAATAAAGTTTTTCATTATCTTTCTTTGCTAGCAAAGACATGGTATTCTTATTTCTTGGTTAACTATCCACATAATCAAATGACTCAACGACCTCAAAAAGTGCTTTATGATTGGGACTTCCTTTAGACATTTAGATGATATAGTGGTCCCAGAAGGCTTTGTAAGCTTAGGGTTGCTGCATTGTTTGATGATGTAGCAAACTGACAAGGATAACCAGCCCGCATTAGTTTGTTAACATTATCAACATAACAACAAAGTTAATAAAAATATGATGACTAGTTAGTAGTTACATTTGCCAAAAATCTCAAAATACATGTATATATTTGTCAAAATGAAGGTTCAGGCTAAATTCGTTAAAACTGTCAATGTACAAGCTAAATTTAGCAATTAACTCGTATGTATATCTGAACATCATGCATGGCCATGTAAATTAAATGTTAAAATGTTTGAGCATTTTTGTTGGGATCTTTAGTTGACCATGAATTTATTAAATTTTGATTTTGATATGGGTTGCTGAAAAATAAACAAAGATAACAACATATATCTTGTTTGGATAGTTTATCTATCTGTGAGTAGACATATGGTTATCTTTTAATTCTTTTGCTAGTTATTAGGGTAGAGAATGATCATCAAAGCACTTTAAATTTATGTCAGATTATCTGGTATCATCGATTGCTATTAACAATTATTTGGACTTTGCCATAGACTTATAACATATTCTTGCCTAGTGAAACTTTTGGTTAACCCAGTTTGACTTGGTTTTATGTTGTACTAAACATCTTCTTCTTCTTTTTGCAGCTTGCCACATTGTGAAGAACTACATTGCCCATCTCCTAAATGTTAAAGTTCCTTTAATACTAGGTAAAATCTAGTTGGTCTTTTATAAAGGACTCCTTTTCGTGTGCGAAAAACAATCAAGTTAGAGAACATATTGCATTCCTCTCTGTGAACTTTTCTAAATTCCATGCTTCGCAAAACTCTAGCTTGCTACTTTTGCTATATATATATATATATATATATATTCTAATCCGCATCTTAATCTTATCCAAAACAGTACCTTTATTATTTTGGTCGTGTATAGTTGATAAAGAGTCCATTTTAGTCCAAATTATCACTCAACAGTATGAGCCTACTTTTGCCTAGTTATTCCGCATTTCCGCAAGATCATATTGGAAAGCAAGAATTAGTTTTGATCTATCATAATGCTATCTCAAAATTTTCTTTTGTTGGATTATTTTTCTGCTTGAGTTTTTTGGTTCTAATTATTTCCCTAGTTATTCTGTATTCTTTAAGAATCTGGCTAGCATGCCTGCTTGTCAGTTTGAATTTCTTATTTGCTAATATGCCTTCAAGAGCTAGTGTCATTCCTCTTTTTGGTCCTAGAGCCTGTGTAGTTGGAAATTTAAGTACTTTTTTGGTCTAAAATATGCTGAAGAAAAGATTTTTCATGCTGACATTTGTCTTCATCCTTCATCCTTAATCTTTTATACATAAATTAATGTATTTTTTTTAATAAAAAAGAGTCATATGCCAATGTACTTATCATCTGTTATTTTTGGGTCATATGTCATAATATATACGCCCTTTCCCCATGTGGTGGGGAGCCTCATGTAGTGGACTTGCCTCCTTTTCTATTATGCTGATTAGTTAATTTCCACAACGCATGTTCCTTTTCTATTATCAGTTACATCAGGTATCAATTTTCTGTATTGAGAACTGGCAGCTGATATTATTATCTTCAGAATTTCTAATGCAACCTTTTGATATTGTAGGTATTTGGGGAGGGAAAGGTCAGGGTAAAACATTTCAAATTGAACTTATTTTTCGTGCAATGGGAATTTTGCCAATCATTATGTCTGTTGGGGATCTAGAATCAGAGAGGGCAAGTAACGGCAATCTTTTCTTATGGTAGTTAGCATCTGTCCTGCAAGTCTATTGTGATGTCTTTTTCAGTCCAGTAGTTATATGATGCCAATAGCTTGGATCTGTTCTTTTGGCTTTTGGTGCAATCCATCAAAAATTAGAGGCTATGAGTATATATATTTATGTTGGTTATGTCTTGTTCAAGTTCCAAATTTAAGAATAAATTATAGATATACAATTTTCTAAAGTAATTTCTCGGTTATATGAATGTTCTGAATTGAATTCTTTTTAAAATTATTCTTCTAAATTAACCCAAAATTGAAAAATATTTTCTTCATTTGGATTATATATGATTTCTCTTCCATAAATATTGTTTATTTTCTTTTCAGGAGAACTAGGCAAACTCATACGTGAACGATATAGAACAGCTTCTCAAGTGATCCAAAACCAAGTCAGAGTCTCTATTACTTTCACTGTTTATATCTATGTTTGTCACACATAATTTTGAAGTTATTCTATTTGTACAATAGTTTCTGGTTTGGTCACACATTTTTTTTAGTTTATGCATTTTTTGCATATGGGTTATCCAAATATCAACTCCATATGCAACGGTCCTTGGATTTCAATTGAAAACTAGATATGAAAAACTGCAACTAATTTTTTCCATTCTGTCATTTTTATTTGGTTGAAATGTCTATTTCTACTATTCTAACAGTCTCAAGTGGTTTGGAGTTATTGATGAGAAAAGGAGAGAAATCATTTTTCTTGTTTTTTTTTTTCATTCCTATCATACATAATTTAGAAGTATTTACTTCAGATGTGTAATGTCAATTACTTAAAAGTATAGATCGGGCCATTTTTCTAACAACTTAAGCTTTTGGAATAAGTGATCATCCAATTAAACTTAATATGATATCAAAGTAGAATTTTTCATGTGCTCAAATCCTATCAAAGTCATATGATATCCTATCAGGAGGGGGCTCACCAGTAGGAGGAGAGGAGAACGGGGGCAGAGGGGAATGCACGGGCTCACTCATGCCTCTCCCTCCCAACTTTTTTGAAGAAGTGAAGTCATGAGGAGGGATAAGAGAGAAACAAGTTGGTAAAGTTATGATTCATGTTCTAAGACTTTTGAGACCAAAGACCACCATCTGAATGAGTTTTTCAGCACTTGTAATATAGAAAAAATTAAGATATTTCAACGTAAGCTATTTCACTTAAACTCTGTCTGTTTTTTTCAACTTCCTATTCTTTCTTCCCTCCATCTTTCATTTGCTGCCTCATTAGGTTTGTATTGAAACATATTATTATATGATTATGAATTCTTTGGAGGGTGATTGCTATAATGCACATGGTGCTTTTGCTTTGTTTATTGAACCGATTTCTTTATGCAATCTTTTATTCTTCTTGAATTATTTAATCCACTCCCCAATCCCTATTAAAAATTCAAGTTAGTTCTACGACTGACATTTTAGTGCTTTTACTTTCTACTAGTAAGGGCTGACTCCTTTGTATACTCACTGCATTAAGTGTCTTTACTTTCTACTAGTAAGGGCTGACTCCTTTGTTTAGTCATTGCATTAAGTGCTTTTACTTTCTACTAGTAAGAGTTGAAGTACCAACTTAGAACCTAGAATAGTCCATACCAAATTGTCAAAGCATTTGAGTGCTTACTATGTCCAACATGGTAATATTTAATTTCAAAACAATACTGGTCAGTATAGCCTGAACTATACACAATAAAATAATGAGTCCAAATAATAAGAATAAATGACCTCAATTCTAGAAGAAACAACAGAAATTGGTTACTTGTGGTTATACCTTACTCATATCTCTTTCTCTAGTGATGACCGTACCTGGAGCTTGAGGATTGTAAGAATTCTTCATCCTCACTAGTATATCACCTTCTCTAGCATGTCTCATTGATTGGGGATGCAAACTACAGAGGCAGGCATACCTGTGCCCCAAAATAGGCAGCATGCTGAACATAGCATGAAATTTTGTCCATGTAGATGAAATTTTGTCCATCATGGACTAGGATTTATATGGTGTTGTATTTTGTCCATCATGGTCACCCTTGTTGCCATGTATTTGGTGGATGAAGCCAAACTAGGTGACCTGTTCACCCGTCGGAATCTGGGCAGCATCAAAGAACTGCTCTTTGAACTAATCTTGTGCTTTAGTGCTTCAAATGCATTAATGAATATGTTTGACGTTTACCCCAAACTGGGCATTCAACTGCACAAAGGAGGATAGGTGAGCACAACATGCTTCAACTTTTCCCTTTATAAGTTGTCTGTTCATGTGTCGGGCTTGTGCCTATATTTTCAAGATCTTATTATCAAGTAGTCCACTTGTAGACAAGTAATTAAAACTTTTAACTATATAAGTGCTATTGTCTTGTACAAACAACAATGTTTGAAATTTAACTATTGTCTTGTGCTATTGAAACTTAACTATAATTAAAGTTCAATGTATACTAACAGTGTTTGAAAGAGTTTGCCTTTGTTCTGCTTTGGTTACCGGGCTTTAAAATTTTAATTTGTGGCTTTAAAAATATTATGAATTCTGTAAAAAGTATATGAAATTAGGATTGAGTTGCATGTTATCCAAGTGTCCTTGATACTCCATTGGTGATATATTTATTATTTATTTATTCTTAATTCAAGATTCAACATTCAAGTGTTGTTTACTCTACTAGTTTAGATCAGAATTTTTTAAACTAGCTTTCTTTCTTCTTCTTTATTCACTTACAATTACTTTTAACTGGGTGATATATTTCTTGACTTCTGAGTTAAGTTTTGAGTATTAATTATAGTTTAGAAACTACAATTTCTTGACTTCTAAGTTCTAAGTGCAAGATCTCTAATTTAGTGGTAAACTAGATATATTAATTGTTAGGGACCCGAAGAGGCGACTAACTATGAGGTTTTGTGTAAGTACTCATTTGTTAATTAGATATATTAATTTTTATGAGAACACTATTTGAATCATGGCCAAGATCAAAAATTTGTGATTGGCTACAGGGCTCATGCTAGTGAAGCTACTTTTGTTTTGCTTCCATCAAATATTACTGTGTTTAACACTAGAATGTTATTCTAGGATGGAATGAAGTGCTTACTCTAGGATAAGTTCTTCCAAATATGTATACAAATAAATAATTTACTTAACAATTAATGAATTCTAAATGTGAAAATTCAACATATTGGCCAATATGATTAGATGATTGGCCTAGGTCTAGATGATCTAGCTGATTTCAATGTTTATCACCAGTCAAATCAAGACAGTTCATTAATTCTGGTGGACATCTACTATTTTGAGTGGATGACTTTCATAAGACAGTGACTGGTTGCATCAAGCAGTAAACTGAAAATTCTTGGTTTAATATAAGAAAAGGCACAAGAAGCAGGAGACAAATATCATACTCAGTGAACTTGGAGAATACATTGTAGAGTACAAGAACACAAACATACACAGCCCCTTATATGAACAACATGAAGCAAACACAAAGCATAGAGGGAGAACTCATTTGTTGCATTAATACATAATGTTTACTAGGTACAAAACCCTCTCACACTTAGCACACACACACTCTATTGTTGCCTACTGCTTTGCACACAAGAACTCCAGGAAACTTCAAGCTTTTGGTCACCCAAACAATGAGGCACAGCAGTGTTCCCCGCCAACACTCCACAACATCAAGTCTTCAAGCCAAATCTCGGTTTTCTACACAATGTACAGCCTAACACAGCCTTCCCTTGTGCAAGAGGAATCCAGCCATCTTTATAGTGTCCTGGGCGTGCATCACTTGCATCCTGGCCATACACATCTCAGCCATGGAGCAATCTCGCCCAGCCACCAAGGATAGAGTAGTTTGTGTCTTGTCTTCAACTCCATCATTTGCACAAGTTGAAGGGTCTCAAATCTGCCCAAGTGTTGCCAAACACTCGGCTTGTTGCGCGTTGCACGCCGCGCTACTTTGATTAAGTCACATCAACAAAGAACTATTTGGCACCATCAAATCTTGGTTTGGGGCAGTGGCGTAGCAAATTTTTCAAGCGGTTTGCTGTCCTCTCAGTCCGCAGCAAGTTCGAGCAGTGTTCTTCGCACTCCGCTCCTCTTCTGTGCATGTACATGAGCGCCCCGACATCATTTGCAACAGCAACATGCTTCTGCCCAACTCGCATCTGCGCCTAGCAGTAGCCCCTTCCTTGGCAATGCGTTGGCCATCATCTCGTTGCCAATGCTCGCTGCCTCGCCAAGTCTTTGCACCGAGCAACAGTCTACATCAAGTAGTAGTCCACACATCTAGTAGTCCGCAATGTGGCAGCCCCGTGCTGTCACTCCTTGACTATGCCGCTCCACTGTGGTGGCCTCCTGCCCACCACACGGTGCCGAGTCTGTGCCACCAAGCACACGGACCTATTTTTGTTCTGCACCAACGTCCCGCAATCCCTCACTTCCCTGTGCACAAGAAAGTAAACATAGGTTATGCACAATATTCATGCCTCTGCGCACATGGACAGTCCGCCTTGTGGTGCAATGTTCATGCCCGTCACGAATACTTGTATCCCGTTGTGCCTTTGGAACACCGTGCAAGGATGCTCCCTCCAATTACTCCGACACCTGGATGTTGTTCCCCCGCTTTGTTCAGGCCTTGGTCGTGTGTGCACCCGAGGCCAGCCCACACCGCCGCCTTCCTCAAGATCTGGACTGAGATCAGCCCCCTCCACTTGAGGCCTCCGACTCAATAGCCGGAGTGGACTGGAAGTCGTCGTTCTTCGACTTATTCGCTGCTCGGTAGGAGCGAGAAGCTTTGTGGTCCTTCCCACCTCTCTTCTTCTTAGCAGCACCACTCCCATACATGAAGTAGACAACCATATTTAGAACATGATTGAATAAGAAGATTGAACATGACTAACATGTTTCCAGAACAAGATTTAACAAGATTTAGTATGTCTCTACAACAGAACACAACAGTGACTGCAGATAACCCTAATCTGTTGCCATAAAAGTTTAACAACTAATCCTTTGCCATTTCCCTCAAGCAACGGACTTTAAGCGGCATGCTTAGCGGTACTATAAGTCTTAGCAATTTCATAGCAATCCTTGGATTAAGTTATATTCTTCAATCAAAATTATGAGAGTAAGTCCCATTATCATCATAAATCAGAAAAAATACGAGGATGTGTTGAAAACAAATGGTGTTCTTACAATCAAACAATGAAGAAAAAATATACAAATTGTACTTAAGAATAACTACAACATATGCAATTTTTCGTGGTTACTACCATTCTTCTTTGATGAGATAAATGAACAAAGACAAATGGTAAACATATATATTTTAGCAATAACAGAAATTTCAGCATGATTATTTCTAAATCAAAAATTAGTTTATTATCTTGTTGCAAGTGATAACATTGGGGATAAGAGATAATGCCACGCTTATTGTCTTCACTTGGTATTGAGTGAAAGTCTAGGTGGGTAAAACTAGGTAGTAAATGTAAATTGATTTTTGATTTTGTTAATTTGCTTAATATATGCCTTAATGTGTGATTTCTCACATTAGTTGCTTGCACAAATATCATTAGTTATTTTAGGGGAGTGTGAAGTCTGATGCAATATCCATCTTCTACTTATGTTGATTGTTAGGGTTTGAAATCTATTGCCTATCGCAATGTCCCCAAGCTAGTTAATTAGATTTATGAGTTATAATTATCATCATGTAGCAATCCAAATGCCTCATATAGTTGAGGATTTTATCTTTTAATTTTATTCATATTTCTTTTGTTTTTACATGCAGGTATAAAAAGGATGAAGTGCAAGGATCTACTTTTTGGAAAAGACTATCACTGATATATATTTTTGAAACAATCTTAATGTATTTGAAACTCTGAAACAATATATTTGCTTGACTAGCAAAATGTACTTTGACTAGCACAATCCTAATGTATACAATGGTTTCCTTAAGTTATTTATGGTTGTGTGTGAATTTAAAAATATAATGGTTCATATGTGGTTTCAAATTTTATTTTATGGTTTCTTGTAAATGTGATATATTTTAGGTGTTTAGGATTGATTTAGGTATTAGCCAATAAAATGTATTACCAACGGACATATTTTGTTGGTATTACCAATAGAAATATATCTGTTGGTATTACCAATGAAATTACCAACGAAAACACTTCCGTTGGTATTACCAATGAAAATAATTCGGTTGGTAATACCAATGGAAATACTTCCGTTGGTATTACCAACAGAATAATTACCAATGGAAGTACTTCCGTTGGTATTACCAACGGAAAAACATGTGTTGCTAATACTCGATAACGCAAAAATCCGTTGGTAATATTGACGAATTTTACCAAATCTGTCGGTATTATCGAGCAGGCTTTTACTGACGGATTTTAGCAATGGAGTGTCCGTCGATAATAGTATTACCGACGAATTTTGGAGTATCACCGAACGAATTTCGTCCGTTGGTGATATCCTATTTTCTTGTAGTGACAGTAAACAAATCAAGTGCTGAAAGTGAGCTTCTAGTACTATCAAGTGCTATAGTTGGGCTAGTTTGGATTATAAATTTGATAAATGAAATTGGCATCAAATGTAAATTGCCTGTCACACTTTATTGCGACAATCAAAGTGCTTTACATATAGCAGCTAATCCTATTTTTCGTGAATGAACCAAGCACCTAGAGGTGAATTGCTACTTTATGAGGGAGAAGCTCCAACCGAAACTTATCGCAAATGTCAAGTTGCAGATATCCTGACCAAAGTATAACCAACCAGAGAACACCAAGATTTCTTAGCCAAGTTAGGCCGGGAGAGTACTAACTTGAGGAGGGAGTGTTGAGCTGCGTCAATATTATGTATATTGTATGGAATGAAACATAACTGCATTTTATTTTGTACTTTTACTTTCTTATCCTTGCTACATGTAATAGGTTTATAATGTGCCCACGGGCATAATTGTAATTTTTATACATCAGAATAACACAACTACATAGAGCATGTTAATTCAAACCTATGAACTAATCTCTTTCTGTAAGCTAATACACTTTTTGGGGAAGAACTCTTCTTCACCCTGTTTTCTTGCATCCTTGTGAGGATTCAATGTTAATCGATTGTTGGGATCAAAAAAATGTGCCACTTTCATTACTTTTTTTCTTTTCTAGCTCTCTTACCAAACTCATATTTCTCGGACTCTTTTTTTAAAAAAAAAAATTCTCTCGTATTCCAAAAAAGACTCCAACATTGTTCAATCGACCTAAAAAGGCACGATATATGAATTAATAACTTGTATAACTACTTCGTTGATTAAATACCTTCTCAACATGTAAGTAGCTAGAGCCAATTCTTAAAAATAGAGAATCTCCGGACTAGTTAATTATAGTAAACTCTTTTTGTTAAAGTCTTCTTCCTATTTAAGATTAATATATTTCACTTGTCTCCTAGAAAAAACATCAAGTTGTACGCTGTACACATGACAATTAAGAGTTTGGCTCCTCCGAGAGCATTAAAATAGAAGCTACTATTGGAACTTTATGCAAACTAATGAGCCAAAAATAAACTCATTATCGGGGATTGAGAGACATGAGCGGAGAAAGGGTGACAGCTGGGTCAAATGTGGCGACGACTTCGGCAAATAAGGAATTCCTAATCCCAAGGATAAAGAAGCCGCCCGATCGGGTGACGGAGATGGAGAGATATGATGAGATGGAGGAGAGAAACTTGTAGAAAAAAAACAAAAATGGTGACGAGATGAAATTGAAAGAGATGACTACGGGAGGAAGCCCTAGTACTTGGGCGAGCTTATTTAGAAGATCGGAGAATCCGGCCAACTGGAAGGAATCAAAAGAACTGTTGGAGAAGATAAAAAGGATTCAAAGCAGCGCAAAAAGGGAGGGTAAAGATTGCAGAAGCTAATCTGATAGAAGCAAGAAAGAGAAGCAATCTGACTCTATATGGCAGATTCTTCGGAAGGACCCCGCCGTTTGATCTGGTAAGGAATGCATTACCGAAAGTCTGAAAATTAAAATCGGATTGCAATATTATAGATTTGTCTGCTGGATTTTTTGCTTTTAAATTTTCCAATGCTGATGAATATTAGGATGTTTATTCGGGTGGGCCTTGGTTTCTTAGAGGACAAGCTTTGTCTTTAATTCAATGGAAAGATAATTTTCTACCGCTGAGGGAGAGAATAGATATTATTCCGGTATGGATTCAATTACCGGGAGTGCCATATGAATTTATGAACAACAATATTCTTCCAGAAGTAGCTGCAGTAATAGGCAAGCCTCTGAAAATTGATAATCACACAATGAATGGTGACAGAGGAAAGTTTTTTCCAGTCGGTAGCGTATTTGTGTAATGTTGAATATTAGAAAGCCAATTCAATAGGGATTCTGGGTTGACATAGAAGTAGGAAGTTTCTTCCAGTCGGTAGCGTATGAGAATTTGCCAGTATTATGCTTTAGCTGTGGAATGGTTGGGCATGGAGAGAATATGTGCAAATTGGAGAACTACAGTATAGCTGAGAAAGATGGAAAGCCAGAGGAAGCAATTGCAGATGACACTGAGAAAGATAAGGAGCTAGGACCTTGGGTGCAGGTCCAAAGAAGGAAGAGAGGTAATCAATTTCAGAAGTATGATACAATCCTTTCAAGGTGTTGGACAATCCAACATTTGAAAAGGATACAAGTGGTAAAGAAAAAAACAAAGAGGAAGATACAGTTGAAATCAAAGAGAAGAGGATGGCCCAAACAATATTAGAAAAGGAAAATGATACTATTTTTTATAAGAGTGGTTCGGCAAGAATGGTGATAGATAAAAAAAATCTGTGAGAGAGAAATGGCAGATGTAAGACAAAACAAGGAAGTAGTTATATGGTGAAGGAGAAACATATTCAATGTGATTTGAAAAGTGGAGAAGGGGAACAAGCAAAATCTCAGCAAATTCTAAAAAGAGGTAAGACAACAAACAATAAGCAAGAAAGACGGTGGGTTGCAAAAGAGAAGAAAAGTGCTGATGGAGAATTTAGTTTCATGGCTACAATTATCAAAGAAAAGGAGAATGTAATGAAGAAAACAAAAAATAAAGAAAAGGATGAATTAAATATTCTGTCTGAAAAGCTCTCTGAGTCATTTAGAAAGATCTTAGAAAATAGCATGCGGAAGAAGACTTTCTAGAGGCTAGTCTGAATCCTGAAATGTCAAGAGAAAGGAAAAAGGATGAGGTGAAGAGCAGGAAAGGATGTGAGAAGGAAAAGTTTTTGATAGACATTCCTGTAGAATATAAAAATATCAGAGCAAAGAAGAAGAAGTATTCAAATGAAGATAGTATCTTAAATGATGAAGGAGACCCTGAACAAGTGTATGACATGGAGGAAAATATTAGCAGGAATACACAATGATAATATTATCACGGAACATAAGAGGAGCTATGAAAAGAGAAGCAATCTCCTATCTATGGATCACTATTAAACAACATAGAGTGGATATGATTATTCTACAGGAATCACATATGGTTCAAGAGGAGGTAGTGATGTTCTTATCAAAGTATAAAAGAAACTGGTAAGGGGAATTTGTGCCTAGTGTGAGAAGATCTGGGGGATAGTATTTTTATGGATGAGTAATATCTTCAAGGTGATAAATGTGTATAAAGATGAACAAAGTATCAGTAACTTGATAATGTCTGATAATGGCAATCAGGTACTAATTATTGGGGTTTATGCTAATAATGATTACAGGAGAAGAAATAAGCCTTGGAAGCTACTAGGAGAAGTAGACACTTTTCAACTGCCATGGATAATTGTAGGTGACATGAACTGTATTAGAAATGAGAGAGAGAAACTAGGGGGGGGGAGGAAGTTTGTCTATACAAAAGCAATAAATGAGTTTAACAGCTTTATTGAAGATGCAGGGTTATTAGAAGCAGACTTCACTGGACCCAGACACACCTGGAGCAACAACAGGAAAGGGAAAGCCAGAGTGCAAGCAAGATTTGACAAAGTGCTTTTCAATGATAGATGTTTAAATGAGAATATGGATATAAATGTAAAGCATATGCAAAAAGTTGATTCAAACCATAGGCCACTTCTAATTAGCTGTGAGAAAGAAAGAAGGAAGAAAAACACAAAGAAAGACTTTATAGTTGAGCATTTTTTGTTTGAAAATGGGGAGTTCTCGGAAATTGTTAAGAAGAGTTAGAATAAAATTGAAGTAAAAAAAGAAAATGTAATGGAAAAACAAAAGAGAGTTGCGGAAACACTTATTCAATGGAATAGAGAAAAGATTGGCAACTTGGAAAGAAACCTTAAAGACTCTTTGAGAAAACTAACAGAATTGAAGGAATTTTTGGAAATGGATATATTAACAAGTAGATCTGAAGCTCTTGCAAAAGAAATACACCTTAAGTGGTGGTCTAAAGCAAGAAGTAAATGGGTTGAGGAAGGGGAAAAGAACACAAGATATTTCCATAACTTGGTCAAAATTAAAAGAAAGAAGAGCAAGGTAGAACATATAGAGGAGAATGATGAAACAATAGTGGGCAATTCAGAAATGGCAAATGCCTTTGCAAGCTGGTATGAAAAGCTTTGGAAAAAGACTGACAATAGTAATACATGCAAGCAGGTTGTGGAAGATTTGAACCGGAAGAAGTTGAGTGGAACAGATAAAAGGAAATTGTTGAAAAGTTTCAGTGAAGAGGAAATTTGGATAGCTGCAAAAAGCCTGGGCAGAGGCAAGAGCCCAAGGAATGATGGATTTATTCTGGAATTTTACATAAACTGCTGGGACATCATAAAGAAGAATATTAAAGAAGAGATGGATAGTATATATAAAATTGGTCAAATTCCCAGAAGTTGGAAAGAGATTGTTCTTGTGATGATTCCAAAGACAGAAAAGCCAAAGCAGACAAGAGACTTCATACCTATTGCTCTTTGCAATGTAATCTACAAGATCTTTGCAAAAGTGTTGGTAAACAAGTTTAGAAATGCATTAAGCAAAATTATAGGAGCTGAACAGAGTGCGTTTGTGCCTGGAAGATGCTTACATGATAGTGTTCTGGTTCTTAATGAAGTTGTGTGCTCAACCTATAAGTCTAAGGCTAAGTGTCCTATTATAATAATTAAAATGGATCTAGAGAAGGCCTATGATAGGGTGAATTGGGACGTTGTTTTAATGATCACGGAGGAAATGGGATTTCCAAGTAAAGGGAAGAAATTGGGTTGAGAGTTGTTTAAGGGAGATTATATTCTATTGTAAAGTGAATGGAACCAAATCAAGAGTATTTGAAAGTAATAAATGAATAAGATAGGGGGATCCTATATCCCCCTATCTCTTTATTGTTCTTGAACATTTGCTAACTGAGATGCTGAACAAAGCTGTAAATGAAAACAAAATAGATTGCTTTAACTTGGGAAATCAGAAACTGAGTCATTGCCTTTTTGCGGATGATATTATGTTCTTTATCAAAAGCAATAAGAAGTCATGCAGAAATTTGAAGGAGGTATTGAGAAGATATTGTGACTTTACAGGGCAAAAAGTTAATTTGTTGAAGTCAGAAATTTTATTCCCAGAGAAATGTAAGCTAGAAACTAAAAGAACGGTGTCACAAATTATGAACATCAAAGAAGGCAACTATCCCATAAAGTACCTAGGAACATTTGTTGATCCTAAGAGGTTGGAGAAAAAATACCAGGTGGACCTGGTGAATAAGGCATAAATAAGAATGGATAATTGGGCTGCTAAACAACTATCTCAAGCAGGAAAATGAGTATTGATAAACTCAGTTATAAGCTCAATACCAATGCACTCTTTAATGACTTCATGGGTTAGAGATGAAGCCATAAAAGAAGTTGTTAAGCTTGAAAGGAACTTTTTCTGGGGAAATCAAACTTAGAAAAAAGCTGCTAGTTTGATTAAATGGGAAAAGATAACTGATAGTAAGAAGAATGGGGAATGGGGATTAGAGACTTATGCATCTCAAAAAAATCTGCAATGGCAAAAAGAGTTTTACCAATTCTGAATAAGGAGGACAACAGATGGAGCAATATTTTGAACTCCAAATGTAGGAGATGGCACCCTTGGATGAAATTAGCTGGATAAGTCAATATTTTGAACTCCAAATGTAGGAGATGACACCCTTGGATGAAATTATCTGGAAAAGACTTATCCTGGAATGCTAAAACAATTGCTAATTGTATGAATGACCTTAAAGATGGTATAATGATGAAGATAGGTGATGGAAGAACAGTCAAGATATGGAAAGATCCTTGGTTAACTACAATTTCATTAGGAAAGTGGCCTACATTTGTGAATCCAACTAAGCTAGAGAAATTTGATTTGATCAGTGATCTGATAATTGAAGGGGAATGGTCTACAGAAGCTCTGAACATGTGTTTTGGGAAGGAGGTGAGGTTATTAATTGAAGACATAAACATCAATTTACAAGATGAGAAAGATAGATGGATTTGGGCATTAAGTAAAGATGGTAAACTAACAACCAGAAGAGCTTACTACTTTCTGAAAGAAAAATCTATAGAAGGGAGAGATGATAAGGTTGAATGGTTAAAAATTTGGAAACTGAAGGTTCCTGAAAGAGTCAAGCTATTTATTTGGAATTGCTCAGAAACAAACTGTCTACTTCGAGTTGGTTCAGCAAGTTTTCAGGAGCTGAAACTGAAAAGTGTTTTTGCTATGGCAATTTTGAAGATGATAGTTTTCATTTTCTATTTTTTGAATGTGAATATGCAAAAAATTATTGGGAGATGATGGAAGAAAGATTAGAAGTAGTTTTCAAATATAGAAGAGGTTGGAAAGAGGGTGAGTGGCTTAAAGAAGGGGAAATATATGAAAGAATCTCATGGGATAGATTGGTGGTTGTTATTGTCATATCTTTATGACTTATTTGGAAGAGTAGATGTATGATTAAGTACAAGGGACTGAAAGAGAGCATCAATTCAATTTTTTTGAAAGCCATGAGAGATGCTTAGGAGTATGCTTATAGGAATAGAATGAATAAAAAAGTTTACATTTCAAGAGATAGAAATACTGAATCTGAAAAGGAAGCAAGAGGGCTTGAAGACTCACTACTTTTCTGTGATGCTGCATGGAGAAATGGATCATCAGCTGGAGTAGAATTTATTTTAGTGAACCTGGGAAAATGGAGATGCATTGGCACAAGATTGATAAGAGCTAGTTGTGTATTGAAAACTGAATTGATGACAATATGGTATGGACTTGACAATGTAACAAAGAAAAGACAAATGATAGATTGGGTGTATTCCGACGGTGTGAATGCAGTCAAGATGCTTAATAAAGTGAAAAAAGCTCCATGGGATGTAGAAAATCTGATAAATAACATAGCAAGGATTGGAGAGGAAATTGGAATTAAAGGTTGGATGTACATCAACATAGAAACAAATAGAATTGCACATAATGCTGCTTTGAGAGGAATCAACAGAGAGATTTCTATGGTTTGGGATAGTAGTGGCTTGAATGGAGATACTGTAGAAGATGTGGAAAAGATGTGCAGTAATCAGCTGTGGGATTACTTATCAATGGATGTGAAAGAAAGAAAGTTATATCAGATAAGAGAAGGAAAGAAGATTGATAGAGGTAGAAGAGATGAAGGATCAGCAACAATATTGGGTAAAGAAGGTAGATTTGAGAATGAACAAGAAAATGCCATCGAGACTTATGCTGAGTCAAGTAGTGATGGTTTACATAAGGAGCAAATGTTAGGTGAAGTTGCTAGTGATTGTAATAGATGGAGGAACTTATCTGAATGTAATGAAGACTGTAATCTTTTTGTTGAGAGTTTAAATAAAGATGCATATGCCCGAGGGGAATATACTCCTGCTCAGAATGTTGGCGAGGCAAGTATGATCCATGGACCCAACGCTTCCTTCACCCACACCGGGGCAGAAGGTGACCTATCTTGAGCATGATTTGTTTAAAAAAAAAAAAGAGTTTGGCTCCTCGATCTGATATATATATCTCTTTCCATTATTCAAATAAGAAAAATATTCAAATTGTGTAATCCTTGTGCACGCAATGTATCCAAACCAATCTACCTACACCTTTATGACTTTTTGCTAGTACGTACGGTATCAAGACTAAATGCAGATGAAAAAATAGATTGTGGCTGCTAGAAATTCTAAAGGCATGCAACACGAACTTTTTCTAATGCTTCGTCTATGCTGGATCTTTCTTTTTTCTTACGGCAACTATTAACTTTGGCCAGACTCATTCTTATAACCTCAAACCTCTCCAAAATATTACTCCATCCGTTTCATAATAAGTGATTTTTTAGGATTTTTTTAAAATTTCATATTAAGTGACACTTTAGACTTTCAATATAGTATTAATTACTTTTTTACTAATTTTAACCTCTAATAAAAGTTTCTCCCATCAATGGAGTACAATAATAAAAACATAAAATTTAAGGATCACACTATGCATAATTTAGTAAAAAGAAAGAAAAAATTATTAAAAATTAGACTATTAAATAATATTTTTAATCTATGTGTCAAAGTCTAAAAAATTATTTATTATGGAACGAAGGAAGTAACTGTTAAATGAACTTATTGAGCCATGTGAAAAATATTACTAAATTAGTGGAAAATAGAATTAAATGAATGTTAAATGTGAACTTATTGCATTTGAAATTCATTACTTTTTTTCATGAAAATATTGTTATGTACGTCAAAGGCAATAAAATCTATAAATAAATAAACAAGGTTCTAAATTTCAGTCTCATGGTCTTACTCGAACCTTGGATGGTCCGGGACACAACCACACTGGAATTTTTTGACATTAAGAAAAAGAAAATCCTCTTTTGGACTGATTGGTACAGGTCAGACCTGTTGATATGGTCTGAGGATTAAAACAATAAAGATAAATACAACCTTCACCTAATTGAACCCTGAAATAAAGATAAATGCAATTGACAAGTAACAATTTCAACAAATTAATGGCGCAAATAAATTAGGAATAGAAAGATCAAAGATTAACTACTATAAAATATTGCAATTTGCTATAGCTAAAAAAGTGGTCACAGATGCGATGATTTCTGGGACTGCTGAGAATGGTCATCGCACTACCAAAATAATTGATATTTCTACAAATATGTACGGTATCTAAGAAAAATTACGAGTCATTTTAATATGCTAATGCTAGTCCATAGAATTTCACGTATAATTCAGTGAGATATACATTAGTTGATTAATTTAACTCGTATCATTAATTTGATATATACCACTATAATAAAAATGAGTGTTAGCGGCGGAAAATAACTGGCGCTGGTTATTAATCTAAATAATTTATAATTATTTAGATTAATAACAGACGCTAGCGAAGACCGCTGGTTATTATTATTTTTTTATTTATTTTTCCCGCTGCTTCTTGCGTCTGCCATCTCCTTTTCCCACTGTTTCTCGCATCCACCATCTCCTTTTCCCGCTGCTTCTCTAGGTCATTGCGGTGCGTGACGTGGATTTCACCTCTCTCGCACAGCATCCTTCCCGTGCTGTTGAAGAACGTCGTCACCTCTCTAGGTCACCCTTTTCTGAACTGCTTTCCTGCTTGAGCAAACCCTTCATCTTTTCCCGTTGCGTACCGATCTGCTTCTCACATCTAAAAACCCTTTTCCTCATCTATTCGCTAGCGATCCACTTCTATTCGCGTCCAAAAACCCTTTTCCTCATCTATTTGCTAGCGATCCACTTCTATTCGCGTCCAAAAACCCTTTTCCTCATCTAATAGCAGGCCCGAAGGTGATCTCAGTCGGCGACGATCCTCACCATAACATTGAGTGCAGAGAGCAAAGCCGGGCGCCGATTCACCAATCGTTGCACACCCGATTCGCCGCTAGCCTGCGGCCGATTGACACTCGGAAGAATTGCTCCGGAATCGAGCCGCTCCTTCTAAAGAACCACATTCCGACGAGAAGAGAGATCTCTTCCCCTCTTCCAAACAGAGGAAGAAGGAGATGGACCGAAGCTGTCCGCCGAATCCCATCCTCAATCCGGCGCTAGATCGCGATCAAGCCGCTGTCACAAGAGAAGAAGAGAAGCAGTTCCAGATCTTCTCGGGAGAGAAGAAGAAGCTGACTCGGTTGAAGAAACCACCAGGTTCTTCTTCCACAAGCTCCAGATCGCAACTGCTGGCGTGAAGAAGAAGTCGTTGTACGCTCAATCTCCAATTTTCTACGCAAGAGGTCGAGGTACTCTGTTTTTTATGCATTGAAGAATTCTTTTTGATAAAGAATTGCTTCATTTGTTGAGGGAGAAAAGGTGTCATCTTCTAAGAAATCATGTGAGGTAGAAAATATGTTAAAGCTGAGGTGTTCTAACTGGTTATTCACATCTAGTTTTCAATTTTATTTGGTTCCTTCGGTGTTTTTGCATAATCATAGTCCAAGTCCTGTGCAGCTACATTACACTTCCTCTATATGCACTTGTATCTCAGGTAAGTTCTTCTTCATCTTGTTTAGTTATTTTATAATGGGATTGAAGTTCTTTTTGAAAACTATAATCTATTAAAAAGTTCTCTAGAAAATTAATTTTTTTCTATAATATTTTCTGTCTAAAATTTAATTATGTTGCTTAAGCTCCTTACAACCATATGAATATCTCCATTATATGTTTCCAAGCAGAAGCTTTACTTTAGGCCAGTGAAGTAAATTTAATTATGTTTTCTTGTTTAGTGAAGTAAACTTTAAGCAGAAGGTTAAGCTTGTTCCATAACAGCTTACAAGCTCCACTTGTTAAGCTCATGAAAACTCATTTGGCATGCAATTTAGTGGTGGGAATGTGAAGGGCTTGAGTGATGATGTATTATATATTTATATACTCTTCTTGAGCTTTTCTCTTCTTCCATGAATTGTATGGGCAATTGTTTTGAAGATTAAATTTCATTAGCTGTCCTTAAGGATGTAATGGGAACTAAAAAAATCAATGATTTGAGTGGTTGAGTCTGATGACCTGGTTGTTTCAATTTGTCTCATTAGTAGGCACATAAAAGTATAAACGCATCAGCTTTAGGCAATCCAATGAACAATGGAGGATAAATAGCTTTTGTGATGGCTTTAGATCAATATAGTGAATCTTTTCTTTTTCTTTTACAACCAATGAACGGGATGCATGTGATGGTGTTCTCAAAGTGATTGTTTGTTGACTTGCTTTATCTTTCGATCAGAATAGTCTCACAGTCTCACTCTAAACAGTTGTGTTTTAATAGTGTGTTACTGCATTCCACTTTCGACAGATAAAGATATTGTTTTCATCATTCACAGTCTCCTGATTTTTAATGTCAATCATTCCTCTGTTTTCTTGAGATAAAGATATTGTTTTCATCTTGTGGACATAAATATTTTATATGCAGGTGCCAATTGAAGTTTAATCCTGAGAACATTAGACAAGTTTCAGTTGGCTACAATCATTCATCTATTCTAACTGGTGAGAGAACAATATACCTGCCAAGCTTTCTTATATGTGGTTTGCTGAGTTCTTTGACAGAAACTTGTTTGTCAATTAGAAGGGTACTAAGCTTATATGTGGTATATGTACTTACTAGATAAGTACTTTTGTTTGATCTCTTATTTTGAGCATGTCGATGTCTATATAAACTGATAATCTGAAAATTCCAATATGTGCTATCATTTATGTATCTATTTCTTAAGTCTTTTGCAATTCTAGCTTCTGAATGTACTTTGGTGTTGATGTAGGTTGTAATTGGCATGGATGTTACTACTTTAGAGAATTCTGTAATGACAAGCATAAGACATAGGATCTCAATTTCAAGGAGGAGGTGAGATTATCCTTGTTGGTTCAAAAATTGGCTTGAACTCCAGCTCCAATCCTTGCTGAACTCCAGCTCGATCCAGAGGGATAAGTTACTCCTCTTTACTATCATCTGGGTAAGTTACAACTTCAATCCACGTTGTAATGGATAATGTAGGGTTTAGGGTTTAGGGTTTTACTAGGTGATTTGGTATGTTTTCAGATGTGAAACCTTCCACTAATTTCCTGATCAGTATTGCTTCTTTGTGGCTTTGGTAAGTAGCATGTGATTGCATAGAATAGTTCCTCGATGGGGGAAGTTATGCAGGTTAGATCATTTACAGACCCCGACAAGGAACCTTACTCATTGATCATGTGTATCATCTATTGAATACCATAAGGATGTGAGCAGATCATACCTAAATTTGATTAGGGCTCATCTAGTTGCACAATGTACTAGATTATTTGTTGAATTCAAAATTGTATACCTATCCTGTTTAGATAATCTTTAAAGCTCCCATCTGGAACTCTAATTGGTTGACAGAGTTGGTCTCGTTGTTACATTCTAACATGTAGTTTAGGTACGCACAATATTGCTTTTATTTACTTTGTATCTCTTTGTTTGTTTAAATGAAGTATTATATATGTTTTTGCATTTACTTGAGATTGTACTGGATTTGATGATGATGTAGTATTAATGATGGTGTAGTACGGCCGTAAGGCTTTGCTTACTCTGCCAATGACAACTGCAATTATACCATTAGATAATTCTCCTTCTGTGTTCAATTTTATACACTTCAATACCTTTGAATACTTTGTAGACATTGCTTTTGCAAAATAGAGTTGGATGGCACCAAAAGAAATTGATCTAAGCAATGGAAAAATAAATCAATAGTAGTTCAGTTTTATAAGAGCTCTCTCTGCATTTTGACTCATAATCACCTTAATTAATCGTCGTCTTATTACATGACCTATTACATGACTCACAATCACCTATTAATTTATCAGATATCAATTAGGAATGATGAAAAGGATTTGATGGCATTTGGCTTTGACTACTGTTTTTATTTTTTTTATTTTTAACATTAGTAGCGCTCAATATGGATATAACTTGACTCTAGACTATTTTATACTTCATATTCACAAATTAAAAATTGCCTTCAATGAAATTAGAAATTAAGTTGCTAATTCTGGTCTTTTCAGGATATTGAGTTGTTATACTCTGCATTCACATGATACACTTCTTTGGCTTTTATGGTATGCTGTGTTATTTATTCTTTATAATATCTTATTTTTTACTAAGAGGAAATTATGGTATGCTTTGTGTTATTCTTTACTCCGAGGAAAACTCTAGCTTAATTTATTATTTATAATAGTTGGTAAGCTATCTCATCAAAATCAATAAGCAACTATGGCTTTTTCTCATTGCTTTTATACCAAGTCTTCTTTGGTTTGCACCAAGAGCCTTTAATTTGAACTAGTTGAATTAACCTTATATTGGATACGTCATACTGAATGCTACTAACCATTAACTTGAACCTTTAACTGGTTGAACTTGTTGAATTAACCCTATAGAAGTATACAGTATAGCCCTTATATTTTCAAGAAATTAACAAGGCTGTAAAAAATATCATTTACAGAAGGAAACAGCCCTAAGGTTGAGATTGAAACAAAATCCTATATAAATTCTTTATATACTTTCAATTTTTCCTTACATTTATTTAAAATTTTGATGGTAATTAGAGTAATCCAATTGTGTTTAAATATAATAGATGGAATGCTTTGAAAATTTCCAAATCTCATATATTTTTTGAGATATAATTATACTTCTATATTTACTTCTGTAGTCTTCTAATGTAAGTTATGTTATATCAAAAATTGCAACCTAAAAAAGAGCGGAAAAAATCGATCATCAAAGAAGACAAATGAAGCTGAGCAAGTTATATCTTTCGAATAAAGTTAATTTCTTTGAATAAAGTTAATTTCTGAACCTATATCTTTCGAAGAACGCTGAATTTTGACTCTTTGGTATTTTTTGTAATTATTAAGTTTGAGAATAGATGTTATTTTATACTTTTGCATTCTTAGATTTTTTGTTGATGAAATAGAATAAAAAAATTGGAAAAAGAAATTTGAATGATTTTTTAGTATTTCTTGATTTGGTATGTCTAAATGTTTGATATTTACTCTTCATATTAATTAATTATAATTAATATGAATTAATGTATATTTCATATTAATTAAATATATATTAATTACTTCCATATATTAAATATATATATTTATAAAATATTTATATACAATTCACTTATATATAATATATGAAAATATTAATAAATATTTATCTATACTATAATATAATATCATATAACATGTAGTGATATATTATATATATAGTAATCGAGTAATTAATATTTAGAATTAATACCTAGGTAATTAATACTCAGGTGTTTAATAGAGCCGGGTATTAATTACCCGGTGCCATTTATAGAAGGCACCGGATATTAATTATCCGGCGCCTTCTATTAGTGTCGCCGGGTATCATTTATAGGTCGGATATTAATTATCTGGCGCCTTCTATTAGTGTCGCCGGGTATCATTTATAGGTCGGATATTAATTATCTGGCGCCTTCTATTAGTGGCGCCGAGTATTAATTACCCGACGCCTTAAATGGCGCCAGGTAATTAACATCTGGCGCTATTTTTAGAAGGCGCGGGGTAACTAATACCCGGCGCCCTTATGAAAAGGTCAAAAATAAATTTAGCACCTCAAAAAAGATGCCTATTTTTCTTAAAATAAGCGGCTGTTTCACTACATTTTGTTGTAGTGTACGGAGATGATTGTAAATTTTTCAAACATATCCGTGAATCATTCATAGTTGTAGTAGTCCACCGCGCGAGAGACTTGTTAGTCAAAATTAAGAACAGAAACTAAAAATTAATCAAACAGCCAAAGACGAAAGTCAATGGAGAGAAATGCTTTTAACAGCTAATAAGAGTAGATCAGGAACAAACAAACCAGGAAGCGAATAATTTCTGTTATATATCAAATTTAAATTGCATCCTTTCATTCAAATCACCATATTACTAATAAATATGAGTAATGCGTTATGCCCAGAATTAATATATAATCGCGTAGTTTTACAAGTCTTTTATCTTGCTCTTGCTTATTCTTAATCTTAATATTAATTACTGGACGTGGAAATTAAGTTGATCTTAGTAAGGGCGGTGCCCGACGAAGTTGCCGGGAGGGTTGTAGTTGCAAGATAAAGATGGCGCCGCTGTTGCACCGCACGTGGGTGCACCCGATGGACGTCGATGATCGCCACACCAAGTGTGTGTAGTGACCGCAGACCTTGCCCGTGGCGTAGTTGTTGTTGTAGTCGTAGTGATTTTTCTTTGAAACTTAGGAATTTACGGTATCTACCGCCGTGAAGTCAGCGCTGAAGCCCCAGAAGAGGTTCTCACCGTAAGGACCGCTCGAGTGCACAAGCTGGCAGTTGCCGACGTGTTGGTTGGCGTAGTTCTGGGCGTACGTTGCCACAGTGGCGTCCCAGCTCACGGGCTCGACGTCGACAGTGGCGCGGGCGGCGTTATGATCGTCCACGAAGTCTTGAGGGGAGTTTTGGGCGAAGGTAGAGTACGGCCATGGCCACTACCGGATCAAAGCGAGGAGTGAGGAAGACCTCATTCTTATTATAGCTTTCCTGAACTCTTGAATGGTCTTGAATGGAGATAAAGCAATGTGTTGATGAAGAGAGGGTGGAATGGTTGTCTATTTATAGATGATGAATAGTGCAGAAGTCTAGGGTTTACGTCGGAAAAAAAACATGAAACATTTTAAGCAGCTATTTTTTTTCCCACAAGACTACAAGGACTTCATTAAAGATCAAATTGTTTATACTATCTATTTATTGTAATGGCGTGTTCTACACAGGGAAATCAAAATTCAATATATACAGCGGACACAGCATATATATGATCTAGCAAGAAGTCCTCCGTTCATCACGCATCATCAAAGTAATGTAATTCAAAACATACAAATGAATATCATGTAATATATTAGTTGTTTATCTAATTAGTTATTTCGATATATTGAGCATCAAAACAACTTCGGTCTTGGAAAGAAATATTTTAATGGGAAATTATATTGCGTTTGTTTGATGGGAAATATTGCCAAGGAAATTGTTTTCCAAAAATCGAAATGAATACAAAGTATCATATATTGATATAATATTTTTTGTTTTGAAGAAGTCTTCTCAAAGTGTTGAACACGTTTCTTCAATATTATTAATAGGAAAAATTATATTTTTGGTCCCGATAATTTTCTCCAATTTTAGTTTGGTTTTTATAATTTTAAAATTTTGATTTTAGTTCCCACACTTTATTTCCGTTTAGGATTTGGTCTCTATCGTTAAATAAGTTTTAAACGGTGCTGACATGAATAACATGTGTTGACTGGACAATGCTGACGTAGAGCCTGCAGGAATCAACTTCGTAAACTATAGGGACTAAAACTAAAATTTTATAAAATATGAGGACTAAAATTAAAATTTTGTAAATCATAAGGACTAAAATCAAAATTTAAGTAATTATTTTTTTTAATAAATATAAAAAATTATATGATATTATCTGGCTCGGCTCAGCTTGGCCCGAAAAAATTCGTGCTCGGCCCGAAAAAATTCGTGCCCGACCCGGCTCGAAATGATTCGTGACCGACCCGGCCCGAAATAATTCGTGCCCGATGCGGCCTGAAAAAAAAATTTCGGGCCGAGTCAGGCAAGAATTTTTTCGGGCTAGGTCGGGCACGTATTTTTTCGAGTTGGATCGGGCACGAATTTTTTCGGGCCGGGTCGTGCACGAATTTTTTCGGGTCGGGTCGTGCACGAATTTTTTCGGGCCCGGTCGTGCACGAATTTTTTCGGGCCCGGTCGGGCACGAATTTTTTCGGGCCGGGTCGGGCCTGAATTTTTTCGGGCCAGGCAGAGCCAGGCCAGGTATGCAAAACAAAAACAACGACAACGGATGAGTTCAAAGAACTCAGTGAGCGGTGTTGTATAAAATGGCATACTAGAGGGGGGTGAATAGTGTGTTTTCTAATTCTATTTGCCTATTTCGGTTTTAGATGTTTCTTGAATTATTTAGGCAAATCACAATTTGTCGATAAGATGCAGAAGCAAAAATAAACCAATCAAGCATAAATAAAATTTAACAATGCTAACACTAAGATTTATAGTGGTTCGGCCCCAATGCCTACTCCACTACCTAAGCACCCCACTTAGAGATTCCAAACTAAGTTTTACTAGATTAATTAGTTTTCCTTACACAGAGGACTTTGACTCGAAGAGTCTCACTCTCAACCTAAGGCACTTCCACACTCGGAAGTCTACGCCTTCTTATCGAAACAAGTCCACCTCAACCCTAAGGGACAACTAGAACTAACCGAGTAAAATACATTTACACAAGTGGCTTTACACACCACTTAAATCCAAGACCTAACACTAGGTCTTCCTACAATTCAAATACAATGAGTTGAAGAACAAATTAAAACAAAAATTATTACAAGAAGAGGAATGACAGCTTATCACACTTAAACGCCTCTTCTTTCCACACCTAACCGGCCTGATGAACCCTTTGAAGGAGTGCTCTTTTGACAGCAAGGGATCAAGCGTTAGGCTGATGAATGTTGATGCATTGAAGCTTGGAGGATGTTATGGAATCACTCTTTGAAGGTTTTCTTGTATCCAAAAAATCTGAGCTAGAGAGACAAAAGAAGTTGGAAGAGGTATTTGTAATCCTCAGCTGAAACAGGGCGTCAACGGGCATAAATTTTACCGTTATAGATGATCGGTCAGTGGTCCAGTTGATCATTGGTCGACCGACCGATCAACCGCCAAGCTCTCTATAAGATTTACGCGCCATTCGATCGATCGACGGGTTGACCGACTGTCGCGAGATTGGCAATCCCGAATCCGGTCGACCGATGAGCACTCTACCACATTTTGGCTTTGGTCGGTCGACCGACGCAGTCCTTCTGTGAATTCTTCACCAATTTCGATCTACCGACAGGTCGACCGAATGGCTACTGCCTCTTTTGTGCATAATTCAGTCGATTGAATGGCTACTGTCTCTTTTGCGCATCATTCGACCGACCTAATTGGCTGCTGCCATTACTTAACACCATTCGGTCGACCGTCCAGTCGACCAAACCAGAGCTGGAAACTTTTATCTTGACTTTCTCATTTCGCACTTGGTTTTTTGGCTTCGTTCTTCAGCGTGCTTTAACTTTAAAGGATTCTCCATGCTATCCAAAATATTTTTGATGCACGCATTGATCTGTTTTGGAGATTGATCGAGAGACAAAAGGCTTGACGTATCTTTCATCGATCCTGTAATTTTCATACTTCAAGCACTTGTTAAATAGGTTTGTTATCGTCAAAATAATCATGAGGAGAATAAAGCATGAAAGAGGGACCCTTCTGCTAACAATCTCCCTCTTTTTGATGATGACAAACCATTGACGATAAATATCAAGATGAAGTAATGTATCTGATAATTATTATGAAGCATGACTTGTTAAATGGATACATGGGAGCATCAAGGAAATGAAGTAGTGTATTCAATTAGAGCTCCCCCTATCTATATGCATATATTTTCCAATTCTCCCCCTTTTGTCATTCATCAAACATAAAAAATATCAAACATACCAAGCATACATAAAAAGAAAGAATAACACTTACAATACTAATCATCACTTAACATAGTCAACCAAATACATATAAAGTTGAGTGTGAAATACATGTTCATAACATCAATACATCAAAGAGGACTAGTCGTCCTCGGGTGATGGAGGAGGTGGTAGATGTGACTGATAATATTGCCACATCTCATCCACTCTCTCATACATTTCATCAACTTGACGACCATACTCATCTATTTACTGTACGTACTGGTCAACACGTTGACCATACTCGTCTATACATCAGCCATGGTCACTAATCATGATACCATACTCGTCCATCTAACGCCCGTAGTCGCCAATCTGACGGTCATACTCGTCCATGCGTTCTAATGTGCTTTTGTTCCATTCCATCTGACCGATGTGAAACTGAGCAAAGTGATCCTCCAGATCACTTAGACTCGTAAGGGAAGTGCCAGATGATGAATCTCCACCAGCTTCGTCTTCCACCATTTCAGTGTCATGCTCAGGTTGTTCCATAGGTTCTCCTCACGTTCGTTTGCCGCGCTGATTTTCAAGGATCTTCATTCGGCTGAGGGAGGATGAATCTATGGCTCTGGAAATGAACTCTATTTCAAATCTTGACCTATTTACCCCAGCTTCATATATGAAGTGAGAGATCACTGAGGCATATGGTAAGGCTTGTTTTTTCGAGGCATGAACTTCAGCTATGTACCTAAGGATAAGATCAGGGACATCTATAGGATTACGAGACATGGCAAAGAACGGTACTCTAGAACTCATAGTGGTGACCTCATCGTAATGACCTGCTCTAGGAAGGATATTATACGAAATGATGAGATGCATGATCCTGGCAGTGGTTGACAGTTTGATGCTTTGGGTAGGGATCATTCCCTGATAACCCTCATGACATATAGTTGACACAACTTCATGAGGAGGAAAATCCTCATGAAAACGGTGTGTGGATATCTTATAAATTGATCTTCCTACTAGAGAAAACCCAAATTTATCTCTAATGTGGGATTTGATGATTACTATGGATTTTCCTAGGATTTCAAACCGAAGAATTAAGTCATCACCATACCTTGCCTTTTCTATCACCAGGTTGGAGAAAAAGGCTTTTATTAGGATGGGGCATACAAGTACTTATTTTTCTAGAAACTCTACCCATCCAATGCTAACAAGTTTGCCTCTAATATCGAATTATTCTAAATCACCTAGATTGACTGGACATGTCTGCAGGATGGCTCTATCTACAAACTTAGCAGTTTGTTTCTTGCCTAAAGAGATCAATAGGTTATCGGGTAAGGTTGGGAATTTAGTCTTGGGTGTCATTCTACAAGATAATTTTCAGGATGATGTAGATGATTAGTTTTAAATGAGAGAAGCATGCTTTTAATGCAAATAAAAGAAGGAAAAAAATTTAAAAATCAGCATAGATTCATGCAAGAACAAAAAGATTTTGTCATTAAATTTCAAGATAAAGAATAAACATAAAAAAAAATTAAAAAAATAAGATTAAACAAAATGATCCATAAATGAAAAGATCATACAAAAAAAATTATTTTGGCTAGAAGAGAATAAGAACCATTTTTCTTTTTTACCAAAACAAAATTCTTTTAAGAAGGCCAAAGTTAAAGTTGAGAAAAACTCATAAAAGAAAAGAAGAGAGTTCTTGACTAACATTTTTTGACCACAACAATTTTTTTAAAAAAAGTAAATATTGAATCATTTAAAGAAGAAATGGGATATTGATTTTTGTCAAGAAGAAAAACTCATTTTTGGAGTAAACATGCCAAAGAGAAATTATTATCCAAGTAAAGTAAGCATGAATCACATTTTTATGTATGAATCAAGACACATTGAGAGAGTAAGAGATAAAGAAATCACATTTTTTGAGAATCACCTCATGAATGATGGATAAAAAAAATCTTTTTACCTTGGAGAAGAGTCTTGGAGAGGAGGTAAAAACCATAGAAGATGAGAGGAGAGGTCTTAGGTTGGCGCAGCCGGTCGAATGGGCAAGGAAGCCCTAGTTTCGGGCTTAAACATTACATTTGAACGGCCAGGATTGAATCTGGCTGAAGAGATGGGCGATATGGATCGATTTTTGCCTGTTGGTCGATCGGGCGATCGCAGGCCGATCGACTACTCGATCTACCCTGTATTTTTTTCATCCCTTAAAAAAAATATTTTTGAGAGGGTGTGAACATTCAAATTTTATGAAGAATTTTTTACATGAATTGGACTTTATGAGGATTTCAAAAAAATCAATAATCACTTCAGAAAGGATATCTCTACAATTTTCTAGAAAGTCTACAAGATCTCAGTGGCATTTTTGTAAATATAAGTCATTTATCCACCGATTTTAGATTTTGTTCAAATTTTTTAGATATCAAGATATATTCATTTAAAACTTGTTTGTCAAGTTTGGAGTGAAACTAATGTCGTTTAATCGAGATATGAACTTAGCACGATTTCATTCAAAGTATCCTTAAAACCATAAAAGTGCTAAGTATCAAATTTAGTTATCTACTCATATTTTCTCTAACTTAGGCACTTTGATATCTAACATGAGTGAATATAAACATGTTTGTGAAAATTTGAACTTAAACAGAGATTTCTAAGTCAAATTGTTGACTTAGGTCAAATATTTTCAATTTTGAGTTTCATAAAGTAATCTAGTTATCGCATTGGTTATCTAGACATGAATTTTCAAGTTTAAGTGTCTAGACTCATGTGATATGTGTATTTTAAACATATTTGCCAACCATTAAAAAAAATGAGGTCTCTAATGAGAATTCTAACCTAGAGAAAATTTCATCCAATCAAGATATCATGAAATTGCCTAAGTTATCAAAGTTTTACCTACTCACGAACTTTCATATATTTATCATACAAAGACAATCATGAGTATAGAAACATCATTAAACATGAATAATCAATTATTATACAAATATTTTAGCAAAAAATAAGCTCGTACCTCATTCTTAAGAATTTTCCAAACTTTTCATTTCTTCTTCATTTTCTTCATAGTAGCCTTCCATTTAAAATAACTTGCAAGTATACTTCATTAATAGTAATCAAACCCTATCTACTAGCATGTTATCATACTAAATAATAAGGTGAAATAAAAAAAAATTATTTGAGAATTTCAACCTAAGCTAGATAGTTAAAAATTTGTTTCAAGTAAAATTGTCATGAAACCAAAACGAATCGAGAGATCTCAACATAAGGCACTTTGAAACATAAGATCTCCAACCCATCCTATTGATTGAAAACCGAAAGGCCACAATGAGCCTACGATTTAGAACCGTAAGGTCGCATGAGCCCATTACAGGCTACATAGGTCTCCAAAGAGACCGAAAATCAAAAAAAAAATCAAAAACGTTTTCCAAAGGACTCTTAACAAGAGCGGGAAAAATAACTCAAATTAAACAAGTATCACAACTCCAACTTAAATAAAGCAGACCAAAGTAAGGAGATGATACAAAGTATACCTAGATGTCAATTTTCTTACTTAGGCATCATGATGATCTGAAGTTGCAACCTCTTCAATATTTCTCATTGGGATCCAAGGTCAACTTTATTATTCCATTTTTGTTTACCCTCGTGTGGTAGTTCCCCCTACAAAAGAAGATGAGATTTTTGGTACCCAAATGGCTTTGGGTCCTTGGGGATTAGTGGTCTTAGGTACCCAAAGTGTCTTAACAATACTAGGGTTCATTTTAAAGGATCAATCATAGATTGCATGCCCATATGTACCACAACAAAAACAATGTCCATTAAATCTTTTCTTTTCTTTTTTCTTATGAACATGAGGCATAATGTTAGGATGCTTATGATGAGCATGAACATTTTTAAAGGAAACATTTTTCTTCTGAGGTTTCCTAAATGAGACATTTTGAATTTTTGAATTAAGAAAAGAATTATTAACTTTTCTATTCAAGATCAACATTTCATTCTTCAAATCATTCATAGTTTTATGCAAAGCATGAAATTGAGTTTTCAACATATTATTTTCATTCTTTAACATGTCATTTTTATTTTTCAATTCCTTAGTGTTAATACTTAAAACATCATGGCATGGATCAGAGATACTAAGTTTTAGCTTCTCATTTTCTAATTTAACATCATGTAAATGAGAGCTAAGAGTCAAGTTTTTCTTCTTTAATTTTTTGTTTTCTTTATCCTTTTTAACCATCAAGGCATACATAATTTTACATTCGTCTAATAATTCATCATAAAGAAAATCTGAGGAACTAGATGAATTAAATCTATAATTATGATCATCATGACTAGAAGAAGAAGAGCATACCTCCTCATCAACGTTCATGATGTTAGCTTGGTGATCATGGTGTGAGGATGCTTCACTTGATACATGCGAGTGAGTGGAAGCACTTGACCTCCGTTTTGCCTTGTTCTTCATACTAGGGCAATTCTTCTTCACGTGCCCTTTCTCATTGCATAGGTGACATATCACATTTCTCTTTCGACTCTTTGTACTTCTTTGGCTAGATACACTATTAGCTTCAAGAACTTTATTAGATATAGGAGTATGACAATTGTCATCGTCTCCTTCATTTAGAGTAACAAGTTCTTCAGTTTTAGCATAATCATAAAGCATGTTCAAGGTTGCCCAAATATCATATGCCGAAGTACAATGCATGACTTTTTCAAGAGTGTTATTTTCCAAAGAGCAATACATGGAATTTGTTGCCTTAGCATTTAACTCAAATCTGTTAATTTGTTCTTGGGTCCATGCATCCATATTTTCCTTAGGTTCTATGTATTTTATCTTTAACATATTAAACACACCTATACCTTGAGTCTTTAAGAATGTATACATTCTTCCTTTCCAAAGACCAAAGTTTGACTCATCAAACCTATGTGGTATAGACGCTGCCAACTCTAGTGTCATTTTCAGATCGAGACTAGATGTAGACGAGATGGTGAAATCTCAAACTACAACATGCTCTGATACCAATTATTGTATAAAATGGCACATTAGAGGGGGGGGGTAAATAGTGTGTTTTCTAATTCTATTTGTCTATTTTGGTTTTAGACATTTCTTGAATTATTTAGGCAAATCATAATTTGTCAATAAGATGCAAAAGCAAAAATAAACCAATCAAGCACAAACAAAATTCAACAATGCTAACACTGAGATTTATAGTGGTTCGGCCACAATGCCTACTCCACTACCTAAGCACCCCGCTTAGGATTTCCAAACTAACTTTTACTAGATTAATTAGTTTCCCTTACACAGAGGACTTTGACTCGGAGAGTCTCACTCTCAACCTAAGGCACTTCCACATCCGGAAGTCTCCGCCTTCTTATCGAGAGCACTCTTCCACCTCAACCCTAAGAGACAACTAGAACTAACCGAGTAAACTACGTTTACACAAGTGGCTTTACACACCACTTAAATCCAAGACCTAACACTAGGACTTCCTACAATTCAAATACAATGAGTTGAAGAACAAATTAAAACAAAAATTATTACAAGAAGAGGAATGACAGCTTATCACACTTAAACGCCACTTCTTTCCACACCTAACCGGCTTGATGAACCCTTTGAAGGAGAGCTTTTTTGACAGCAAGGGATCAAGCATTAGGCTGATGAATGTTGACGCATTGAAGCTTGGAGGATGTTATGGAATAACTCTTTGAAGGTTTTCTTGTATCCAAAAAATCTGAGCTAGAGAGACAAAAGAAGTTAGTAGAGGTATTAATAATCCTCAACTGAAATAGGGCATCAACGGGCATAAATTTTACCGTTACAGACGCCCGGTCGATGGTCCGGTCGATCGTTAGTCGACCGACCAATCGACCGCCAAGCTCTCTATAAGATTTACGCGTCATTCGGTCGACCGACTATCGTGAGATTGGCGATCCCGAATTCGGTCGACCAATAGGTCGATCAAATCAGTGATGCCAAATCGTACGACTCGCGATTTGCCATCTGGTCGACCGATGAGCACTCTGCCACATTTTGGCTTTGGTCGATCGACCGACGTAGCCCTTCTGTGAATTCTTCACCAATTTCGGTCAACCGACAGGTCGACCGAATGGCTATTGCCTCTTTTGCGCATCATTCGATCTACCAAATTGGCTACTGCCACTACTTAACACCATTCGGTCGATCGTCTAGTCGACCGAACCAGAGCTGGAAAGTTTTATCTTGGCTTTCTCATTTCGCGCTTAGTTTTTCGGCTTCGTTCTTCAGCGTGCTTTAACTTTAAAGGATTCTCCATGCTATCCAAAACATTATTGATGCACACATTGATCTGTTTTGGAGATTGATCGAGAGACAAAAGGCTTGACGTATCTTTCATCGATTCTATAATTTTCATACTTCAAGCACTTGTTAAATAGGTTTGTTATCATCAAAATAATCATGAGAAGAATAAAGCATGAAGGAGGAACCCTTCAGCTAACAAGCGGTTCTACAAACCCCCACGGTAAAACAGCACAGAGATAAACAATAGCATAACATCTATCTCTATAGGAATAAGGTCACAAAGGTGTGGCTAGCTAGCAGGCCATCTAGCCACCACATGCCTTAAGGCACTCAATGCTCCAAAGGTGGAGTATAACAGGCCTAAGCCTAACATGCCCAAAGGCAACACAACATACTAGGATAATTAGGAAGGCCCTCCGAACTTATCCTAATATAAAGAACCTCGGGAGCAATCGGGAAAACCCTCCGAACTTGCTCCACGAGACGCGAAAGAATAATCAGGAATCACCCATCTGAACTTGCCCCTTTAAGATATCACAGGGATAATCGGGAAGGTCCTCCGAGCTTACCCCTTCAAGATATCATAAGAATAATTGGGATTTGCCCGCTCGAACTTATTCCTAAAAATAAATACCTCGGGAATAATCGGGAAGGCCCTCCGAACTTAGTCAACGAGGTCAAATCAGAACAATCGAGAGATGACCATTCAAATTTGTTTCTTTAACACAGGTTGGGAATTAGCTGTCCAACCTTCCGGGCCTAGCCGACAATCCGACTCCTAACCGAGCCTCTTTGCCATTCTCAAAGATATGACGTAACATGACCTAAGTCAAGTCTTTCCTATGGTGTCTTAGGGGTGTCCTTATTGGAAAGCATCTCAACACTCCAATACCCAACCCCAACTTCTAGACCCGTAATGTCATAAACTCGTGTGATTTTATTTCGTGCATAAACTTTAGTTGTTGGTTCATAACAGATTATGCTAACCATTTGCCCAATTTTAATTATGCAATTAAAATTTATATCACCAGGATTAGGGTTTTATTTTAGCATACTGTTGTGCCCAGAACTGATATATCTAGCCCGAATATGGTCTCAAGAGTGTGTCCTATGTTTTCAAACTATATTTTCTGATCGAAACGATAGGTTACACAACTATGTTCAGAGAAATATATACACCACAACAAGCATTTTAAAATCATTCATCATTCTCACCATGATATTCCAGCAACATTAAATTTTCATCATAGCATGAAAATAAATCCAAAATTTACAACAAATATATCCTTAATTATCATCAAAATAGAATATTAATCTTAAGGTAAATCTCTCAAATTCCACAATTATTAAATAAGGCTAACAAGCATCAACAACACAATAAACAAGAACAAACACCATGATCAAGAATCCATCTTTCAAGAACCTTCATAGCATCAACATCAAGATCCATATTTTGTAAAAACATGATTTTTCAAAAAATCACATATTAAATACTAAGCATGCTTGAACATATAAAAATTTATTTTAATAAATAATTCAAGACATAAACTACAAGATAACCAAGATCTCCCACTTGGGCATTTCATCGAACACCTTGAGGGCGCCCTTGCTCCACCCTTGGCCGAGCACCCCTAGGGTCGTCCTAGGGCTGCCGAATCCCATAGGGAAGGGTTTAGGGTCTCCTCAAACACGGCAATCAAAAGAACGACGAAAACCTTAGAGATCAACGAAAAACATTCAAGAATAACCAAGCCTTCAAGATCGGCTTCAAGAACCCGAAGAAACCCAGAAAGAAGGTGGGTAAAACCACTCACCTAAATAAGAAGGATGATTAAAGAAAAAATCCCGAATGATGGCCCTTGAATCCGGCTTCAAAAGATGGCGGCTCGACTCAAGGAAGGGGTAAGAGGGGGGGCGACTCACCTCAAGCTGCCGGCTTGAGGAGAGGAAAAGGGGAAGAGAGAGGGGCTGGCTGGCAGCATGGCTGGCTCATCTTGGCTTGGCTCCAAAGAGAAGGAAGAAGAAGATGAAGGGGGAGAACTCGGCTCGGGGGCTGCGGCTTGAAAACAGCGGCTCCAAGGAAGGGGGGAGGGACGTCTGGCTCGGCTTGGCTCCTCTCTCCTTTCACAACTTGTGCGGCTCCAATGGGGAGCCGCAAGCCAAGGGGAGGGGGTTTTATACTCCCTCCTCAACCATAACTCCACTAGCCCTTTATCAAACCCGCATCCGGCTCAGGCCGAACCCGAACGCGCTAACTTAAATAATCATATTCTAATCCCATGATAAATTATAAGCAACCACATATGTACATCCATGTAAACTAAACATTTATGCATACATAACATAAAATTAAATGAATTTAACTACTCAAACAAAATTCACATATCTCATATTCTTACTTACCCAAGCTCGCTTCGGACCATGAGTCGACTCGGCTCGACCTGGGACTAGTCCGCTAGGCTGGCAAACACAAACCATAAGAGAAAAAAAAATATAATTAAAATATTTAGAATATTACATGTTCTTTTCGCTATCTTTTGTCAGTTGGCATGTGCATGAGTTAGGCTACGGGGTATAGGCACGTACCCTGACCGGTCACGTGACCCTGAGTTTGGGGCGTGACAATATGTATATCTACTGGTTTGGATTTTTGAGAATGGTTGCAGGAGATTATGTCATTCACTGAGTCCTAGTTCGACTTACTATTTTATTCACTATTTTGCAGCACCTAAGCGTGATAAGGAAAGTACTGGAGTGTCGTAGCACAGTTGGTGGCGTCAGGGACGGCAGATCTCATGACACGTTGTGGTCGAGGGTTATGTTGAGTCCATAGGATCATATTTATTCTGTTTATTTGTAAATGGGCATTTAACACTTTGTTTCCGCATTGAATGTCAATAACTTTGTTTATGATTAGTTGATTCATTTTAAATGAGTTTTGAACATATGCCATTATCAGAATATTTATGGGTTAATTTTGAAAATTTTGATCATTTATGTTTATTGCAAGAAAACTAGTTTCTTATATGAACTGTTCAAGGCTTCGTATTTATTGGTTATTATATTTGGGTTAGGCTTCGTATTTATTGGTTATTATATTTGGGTTAGACTTCGAGGTACATGTAGTACTCTGGCCGATCACGCCTAAATTTTGGGGTGTGACAGTAAAATTTAATGTCAAGATGATAAACACAAAGATAATAACTCAAAATAACATGAACACTAGTATATGCAAAATGTAATTATATAATCAATATTAATAGTTCTAGAGCGATGTAGACAATAGCTTCATGGTTCCCTCTTGCACTCTCACACCTATGAGTGATCCTCCCAATTTGCTAATACGAGAAGAATAACTATTTAAAGATAGCTCGTAGTCACTATCCAATGCCCTCATGTCATGTAGCTTATCTTTTGAACACCCATGTTTTTAGTTATTGACTCCCAAAGATTCATTGATTATAATATATCCCTACCCCAAGCACGAGCCTATTAGGCTACAAATATATTGTCACGATGCATTTATGTAATATAATATTAGAATGGACACATGTATATTAATTATGATATCTCCATGTCATATATCAATAAAAACCATACAGACAAACTCAAAGAGCAAGAGCACAACGCGGACAACATCACTTAGCTCAGTATTCACATGAATGTAGGTGAGGATTTATATATCTTGATACTCTATTAATTGTTCTAAATAATACAACACTAATCTAAAGCACTGTTTACTATAAACACGAAAATTGAAGCACCATACTTGTGCACTATTCGATTAATTCAAGTTCAATTTGTGAAAATTGATTTATCCAATGAATCCAAAGCATTATTTATATAAAAATTCATATGTATACCCTAAACATAATTTTTTAAAAAATAATTACTTTAAATTCACTCAACTATGAAACAAAAACACAACCTGACGTGTTGAGCAATAAATTTAGAGTTAAAATAATATAAGTAATGATGGGCAGTAACAATTGGGGAATAGTAAAATCATGGCGCGATAGAGATTATTTTTTTATTAATTATAAACTTCTAATAAAACCTTGAACACAAAATCATGTGCAATAAGAATAAAAATGAAAAAGATTTGGTTGACATCAATTTCTCTTTTGCCATTAGATTGATGGGAATCTCATACCTTTTTCTCGTTATAAAAAAAAATTATTTTTATTGAGTCGGCAGAGAACATAACAGAGGACAGTCATAGGATAAATTGATAATTAATAATTTTAGAGATCCGGAATTTGGGAATAGAAATTTTTAAATTTGGGAATAGGTAATTCTTAAAATTAGAATTGGGTGGAATAAATATTTATTTTATCCTATATTAAAATTTCTAATCAGGTTAAAAATTAAAAATATATAAAAATATATATATAATAATTTTAATTTATTAAAAAAAATATAATAGAAATAAGGTGTTTGATTCTAAAAAATATATTTTTAAACTTTATGATAATATAGAAATGGAATGTTAGAGTCTAAAAAATATATTTTCAAATTCTCTAAATCATTAAATATTTTTGCATAAAGTTTATAAATTTAAATTTAAATTAAAAATTATAAAATATTTTTGATACTATAGACTTTGGTAAAAGTCTCTAATGCATTAGATACTTTTGTCCAAAGTCTATAAAATTAATTTTTAATTATGATGTTAGTAAAAAAAATTTATCCAAAATATTTTGATAGACTCTAGCACATCTTTTATATCACATATATATATATATTTTAAATTAAAATTTATTTTTATAATTATAAAATTATTATAAATAAAAGTCTCTAACTCATTAGAGATTTTTGTGCAAAGTCTATAATAACTTCATAATTTTTTTAAAAAAAAATTTGAATTCATAAAATAATTTTTTAATGATACAAAAGAGGTGTCATGATCTAAAAAAATATTTTATATTAAAATATTTCATAATTTTTAATTTAAATTTAAATTTATAGACTTGGTACAAAAGTCTTTAATACATTATAGAGTTTAAAAAATATTTTTTTTATTCTCTAATATCTTATTTTTATCATAAAAAAATATTTTATAAATTAAAATTATATTTTTTATATTTTTTATATTTTTTTTTTAATTTTTGATCAAAGTTTCTAATTGATTGAGAGACTTTTAGCATAAGGCAAGATGAGTATTGAATTCATTCAATTTTCAAATCTAAATATTATTCATCTTCGTATTCGAATTTGAAATTTTCACGTTCTCAAAATTCGAATTCTAAAAATTGCTAAATTATTAATAGCTAGATAAAAGATTTCAAAAAAATATTTAATTATCTTGATTAGACTGAAACTTAATAGCATACAATTATTTTATTTATAGCTCTGGGTCCTACTTTAATTTATTGCATTCAAAGTACTCCTAGGCCTACATTTAAAGTATGCTATTAGGCATACCGCTGATAAAATCGTCCAATGTCAAATTTCAAGATATGATAAGATGGTTGTATGGCTAATTAAATGATTCTTTTTCTCACTCTCTTAGTTCTTTGATAATCTATGGGGGAACTTTATTATTGATTAAAAGAATGCTTACTTTGTTTGAACTCATAATAGGTGGTTTGAAAATAATGGCATTGATAATAAAAGATTCTAGGCACATCAAAGTGCAGGCCTCTCTCTCTCTCCTTTAATGGGATCATATTGGATATGATTTTGGAAGAATATTTATCTAATATATGACACACACTCACACTCACTCACTCACTTACTCTCTCTCTCTCTCTCTCTTCTTCAATGGGATCACGTTGGATATGATTTTGGAAGAATATTTATCTACAGTGTATGAATAAACAACAATTTTATAATTTATTAAGAATTAGATCAATTAACGTATATATATCAACTTTTACTTCTCATGTATCACATATTTTGATTGGAATCAAATAAGATTTTTAACTTTTATTTCATTTCAAATTTATCCCGCTGTCAATTTTTCGTTAATTAAATTATTTGAATGCTGATGTGCACATGATGTCCGGTACTAGACCCATCTCCAATTTGTAAGACATGAGGCCTACGCACCTTGTGATGTGATCCACGTACTCATGTATTGATCCTGAAGTGATTCATATTATATGAATAATTATTTAGTTTGACTCATTACCATATTTATCCCCTTAACTAAATCAAGTCTATCTCTTTAAACATCTTTGATGACAAGGTGAATCTATAAATAGGTTGTTAGGATTCTCAGGCTCATCGAGACTTAAATATATACCATCTAAAATAAGCCTAGAGGAGAGCCAGGAAAAGCCCTTGCAGAGACTCTCGGTACGTAACGAATTCCAGATTTGAACGACGATAAATATAATAGCAGAGGTTAGCGATTCTACACTTTCTCGTCCTTCTACAATTTTAATACTCTATAAGTTTATACGATAATCGAATACATATACAAATTTATTATTAAGGTACAAATTGTCAAATTTATTATACGATAGACGTTGAATACATATACAAAGCATATTTTTCTCCGTCTTGATTAAGTTGTATTTTTTCGATTTTATTTATGCTTTTCCGTGTGTTTCTTCTCCACGTTCAAGCATAATCGGTTTTCTCTCTTCTTCCTCATAGGCAGCCTTGGTGTACTTCGTCCTTCCCATCACTGTCGGCATGCAGTTTGTCGACGTGATGGTGGATGGGTGCAGGCGGGCATGGTTGGTCGGCGTGAGGAAAGATGACGCTGAATTCACTACAACACATCGTTGGAATTTTGACGGCAAATTATAAAGAAATTCTGACGTCGGAGGAAGTAAATATTTGCATACTGACGGCAGTAAATTCGTCGAAAACGAGTGTCGAATAACCTCCGCTTAATTTTAAATATTGACGTCTATGCAGGCGTCAATATTTAAAATTCGACGTCTACTACCATCAAAAAAGATGCGTCAATATTCAAATTTCGACGACGCGTACGGACGAAACGAGACGTCAATATGCTAAGCATATTGACGTCTCCTCAGGCGTCAATATGCTTAGCATATTGACGCCAGTGAAGGCGTCAATATGGCGTTTTTAAAAAAAAATAAAATTTCATGAACCGCGTAATTAATATACTCGTAATTGATATATTAATTAGCTAATTAATTTAAAATTAATATACTCGTAATTGATATTAATTAGCTAATTAATTTAAAATTAATCAAATTACGTCTGACCATTAATCAAATTATGCATCAAAATTTATAATTTTATTTAATTAAAACAGTAATACAAAATTTGATTAAAATAATAATGCGTAATTTTATTTACAAATAAAATTAAATAAATTAATCTTCATCGTCCATTTCGTCCTGCTCCTCCTCGTCTTCTTGTTCTTCCTCGTCGTCTTCTCTATACGGATCAACATCTCTATCTATACATTTATATCAATTATAAGCATATAAATTTAAATATTATTAATTAAAATATTCAGTATGACAATATATAAATTACTTACAGTTTAGAAATGGATCTTTACTTGTACCTTCTCCGAGATTAGCCGGCGGTATTTCATGAGAAAGACTTTCAGGAACATACAATCGATCCTGTTAGAAAAACATATTTAATTAATTACAATGCTAAAAATATCAACTACAAATAAATTAAATAAATACATACATAATCAATTGGCGAGGAAAACATATTAGCTTGATTAATAATTGGATTTAGCCCCTGTGACGATGAATTATCAATTTGATGTTGAAACCACATCTGCTCCATTCTGTTGAGTCTTTGTTGAACCTCCCTCATCTCAGCATCATGTTTTTGCTGCATTTCTTTCATTGCAGCCTCTTGTTGTCGTTGAAGCTCGTCATATGTTGCATCGTGGGAAGATCCAACAAAAGATTGTCGATGATGTTCATAAAATTGACTTGGTGTGACTCCAATCCCTTGTAGGCGAACTCGAGAATGATGTTCGGGACCAGATATTTCCCGATATACTTGGTTCTCGAGTTGAACTCGCTCTGTTGTTGGATTAGTCTCAAGTCGTTCATTAAATGTTCGTTCGACGGTGGCCTACATTTCAAATAATAGATTATAAATTTTAAAAATATTAATTTAATTCATTCGTAGATGTGTTATACCATAAATTGAGCTGCTTCTTCGCGTACATATCCTCGTTCACTTCTACGAAGATGTGTTGTTCTATACACTTCAAGCTCACTGGGCTCTCTATCATGTGCACGCCGCTTCACACAATATAAATAAAAATTAATTATTTAAAAGATATTAAAAATAAAAACAAATAAATTATAAATTATTTACTAAACTACTTACAAAATCAGCACGTCTTTGAATGTATGGGGTCGCACCGCTAGTATGTATGCAATCTTGAGTTGCACTTCTTGCCCTTCGACCCCGTTCAGATGCAGCCTGTCATATTTAATTATAATTATAAAATAAATATTGCAAGTATCAAAATATAAATTCTTACCTGACTAACCGAAGAATGCCAATAGTCGACCATTCTTATCCATGATTCTCTACTAACATTTCGTGGTCGACGTGTAAGATTTTCCTCTTTTGACTCTTCAATTTTAAAATATTTTTTTTTAATATAAGTTTATAATTTTTAAATTTTCTGTCGAAGGCTGCTATAGTAGTGCGGAAAATGCGATCCCTGTTCTCAGTAGGGATCAAAAAATATCTCTGCATTTATAAATGATATTAGTTTGACCCCAAAATATATATTTAATATATAGTTTCACACAACTAAATAATGCAATCTAACATAAATTCATATAAATTCATAACATACCAATAATTGGTCTCATAATTCATTCTTATATATGGAAGAAATTTGATTCCAAGGGTCAGACGTCAATGGTAAGAATGTAGAATCACGCACTAGTAACCCCATAAAACGTGAGTATAATCTGTGGCCGCCATCATGACTTTGACCCCAATCAGAAAAATTGACCATAATTAACTGGTTGAGATTAAGTGTATACACAGAAGAAGCTGTAAAATATGGAGACCCTTCATGTTGCATTTGTGTTGTCGTGTCTATTTTTAAATTATATCAGAAAATATTAATATAAATTTGATTAAATAAATAATGTTCACATGTATGATGACATAAAAACTAACTCCAAATGTAGAAAGGTCTATGAATTCGTCCTTGTGACGACCCAGGACGATCACTCTCGGGACTAAGTTCCCCCTCCTCGCGGGTCTCAGCATCTGAATTTATTATTCTTGATCATGACATCCTGTATAATAACATAATATTATATATTGATAAATACATAAAGATACCCAAATTATATAAATAATATTGATAAATAATAAGTCATTTACCGATGTCAAATAAATCTCTAGGATATACATTTATGACATGCGACCACTCATTATTCTTCGGATCTGACATGTAAAATACTTGTTTTGCTTGTGATGAAAACACATACGGGTCATCTTTTAGAAATACACCGGTATGAAATAATCGAGAAAGATTAACTAATGTGAATCCATTCTCATCCACTCGTAAACCCCGTGAATTCCTTATATCAACCCATTCAGCACGAAAAAGAACTATCTTGAATACCTCACGATAGTCCAATTCAATTACATCCGTTAGAACTCCATAATATTGACGATTGTCAGTCTCAACCATTAAATCATTATTTTGTGTTTTACGCAATCTTTCTCGTTGCTTGTAATGAAATCTATAACCATTTATAATCAATCCATTATATTGTTTAATTACAGATTTTCTTGTTGTGATTATTTCAGCCTGTACAGGAAATTTACAGCCGTCGCACATATCCACAGCATGCATACGAAGTCTCTATTTCTCCTACTCCATCTTGTCCTTCTAATCGCCGTCCGATGCGGACGTATTCTTCGTTGGCGCATGAAGATGAACGGTGAGTGGTCGGAATGGGAGACGAGGCGTGGTGGCCGGAGATGCGGTATGCAGATGGTGCGTGTCCTCGTCGCCGTGAAGGTGATGGAGATCCGTGGCAGGTGATGTTGATGCGTGGCATGAATCACGTATGACTGGGTGGCGCGGCCGTTACCGGCGCTCCGGCGTCTCTGGATGGCAGGCATCTCTGAAATCACCGGCGGTGGCCGGCGGTTCAGGCGGCTGTATCTGGTGATCTCAGTTTCTTTACTGCCTCATGTCGCTCTCCTCTCCGTCGCCAGCGTCTCGTGATGGAAGGCGGCTGAAGAGGTTCCGCCGGCGCATAATGATGGACGGCGTCGAGTCGGAGATGAGGCATTGAGCGGCTGCATGAAGATGACCCCATTCCTCGGCTCTCAAACTTTCTCCCTGACCCCAGTTGCGAGCGTTTCTGGAGTCGTCGGCGATGGCTGACGATTGAGGCAGCAAGATCGGGGTTTGAAGCAGCTCGGCATGGAAACATGCAAGCGGCGGCGGCGGCTGCTAGCAGGTAGTGTTTCCTATCAGCAGTGCTGTACGTGGGTAGGAGGGGAAGATGGGTGTAAACAGCGGGTTTCGGATCCAAATATATTGGGTTCGGATCCAATTTAATGGATTTTGGACTTATTAAGACACCCAACCATTTTAAAACCGAATCCATTGATTTTCACACCCGATCCGCAACTTTAGTGAAATTTGGTTCAGTTCAATTGTTTTGGGTTTATTTCAAATTCGGTTCAATTATTTTCGGTTCACCTCTAATTTAATATGAGGTTGGTCCGGTTCAAATCAATTGAACCCGGTCCAATTCATTGATTATTGGGTTGATTTCAATTTTTGATTCAAATTACTTCGGTTCATATATGATTTGATGCAAATTCTGGTCCGGTTCAAATCAATTGAAAATAGATCCAATTTAATTTTATTTTGTTTCATTTGGTGTTATTTCATTGGTTTAAATTGATTCAATGTTGATTGGTTCAGCACAAATATTTTTTTTTAAATTGCTTGAATCAATCAAATTTAAATTTATTTTATGAGCTAGAAGTACTTAAAGATTAATATTGAATCTATTTATGATTGATTTGAAATTTGTTAATAGTAAATTTTCCAATTTATATATTGTTCAATCATATTACATAAATATAATTATTTACTGTCTCATTTTTGTTGCATTGATGACCATGATATATATGTTGCACATATTCATGTATTGCATTGTTACGTTTAATAATTAAATTGTGTCATGTTGTAGTTTATTATGATGCATATTATCAATAATGCTATGTTATTTCATGTAATCATCTATGCTACATTATGATGTCATTTGACTTATAGAATTTGACTAATTGAGGAGTAGTCACAACATTCTTAGTTTTGTTAAATTATATATTAGGTAATTGAGGAGTAACCACAACATCTTTAGTTATGTTAACTTATATATTTGGTAATTTTTAGGTCACATATAGATATATATGACATTAAATTGTAATTAGCTATTTGGAGTATAATTATAAATATCATCCCACATGAATTTTTGTCATACTTATATAGTTAATTAGTGTGAAATAATAGATTATTTTTTTCTAATTAGCCCACAGGTACTAGGAAAAGGTATATAGATTGTTAGTTTCACATAAAGTCTAACATGAGTTATAAGATAAAAACTTAGCCCACAGATAGTTTTTATTGTATTGAATCATGTTATTTTGATTTCTGATTTACATTAGTAAAACTAGTATCGTACATGTCTCTATTTAGATTATGAGCATTAATATATGATTTAAATATGTAACAATTTAAATTTTTTTTAAACTACTCTGACTTTAAGACTAATTTGTTGAACTAACTAGGGACAATTATAGAATTTAAAGGGAAATAATTTTTTTTCATTTATGGTGCATGAACATATATTACACTATAAGGAAATATGAACCAATTGCTTCTACAAATACTAGCATTACGGTTGAGGTCATGTCTTATGAACAGTAGGAGCAATCCCATCGCCTTAGTGATGTTCATAAAAAAACCCACACATTTTTGCTAGTATTTGTGGTTCTATTTGGATAATAATATAAAGAATCTACTAAAGACTATAAATGAATAATTTGAATATTCAGATAAGGTCCTTGTCACCACCTTAATGACTAAACTATCATCATTAAGGCTCACTAGAGTTAGAGGTGTACATGAGCACATCATGTAGATGAGGAATATAATGACCCAACTTAAAAACCAGAGGTTGATATGTTTGAGTCTTTTCAATTTCATTTTATTTTGAACTCCTTACAGCATACAGAGCCTTTAAAATCTCTTAAAATACACATAAAAAGAAATTGTGAGTTAATGAACTTTTGTCCATGTGTATACAAGAAGATAAAAGACTGCTCGCTAAAATGGAAGGAAATGCACATTCAATCTCTTTGATTTATTGTGAATCTAATATGGTTGATATTTATTATAACACTTGGTGGATTGATTCAAGTTCTATAGTCTATATTTTCAATACCTTACAAGGCTTTCAAAACCACATGAAGCTAGTGGGAAGTGAGCATTGCATCTATACAGGAAATATAGTACACTCACATGCGGAAGTCGTTAGAACATGTAGGTTTATTTTAAGTTCTGGTTTTATTTTGTATTAAAAAAAAATATATTGAGTTGCAAGAAAATTCCACTTATAATGCATTGCATGTTTAATAAAGTGCGGGTATTAAAAGATGTGTTATAAATGAAAGCTCTTTTAGGTTATAGTACCAAAGGATAGGACTTACATCCATTAAGAGAATAAAAGGGTTGGTAAATGAAGGGGTACTTAGTGCTTTGAATTTTACTGACTCTGAGACGTGTATAAACTACATAAAGAGAAAATAGACTAACATGTCAAACAAATGTGCTAATAAGAGTTCAAACATATTAGATATTATACATATAGATATTTGTAGTTCAAACATAGACTCATATGGTTAGAAGTATCTCATCTTCTTCATAGATGATTACTCACGGTATATGTATATCTACTTGCTTCATAACAAATACGAAGCATTAGACCCCTTTGAGATCTTCAAGACATAAGTAGAAAATCAATGCGGTAAGCGAATAAAAATCGTGAGATCAGACATGTTATATAAGTAGACTTAGCGAAGACGGAACCAGTAACGAGCAAACAAGCAAAGAAAACCAAGCAAACTAGCAGTCTACCCAGTTTCGGTTGACTGATTGATCAGTAAGCAATTTGGTCGACCGGTCGATCAACCGAAGTGTGTCAAAAAATAGCAATTTTGCCTTCGGTTGATCTGTCGGTCGACCGGACAATCGACCGGGTGTCACCAACGGGAAAAAATGCGTCCATTGATGAGCCGTTTCTTCTGGGGGGCTATAAATACTCATCCCAATCTTTCTTTTAGTCATTCATTGATGCTTCTAAGCCTCAAAGAGTCACTCCTTGCATCTCTACAAGAATCCTTGAGCCATCTTTACAAAGAACCCTAGCTTTGAGCATAGAAACCTTGAGATTGACTTTGAGCTTGCCTTGATTCATCTTCAAGTCATTAAGAGGAGCTAGGACATCTTGTTTGAGAGCTAAGTGTGTATTATTTATTATTTGCTTTCATTATTGTTGTATTTTCTTATTTATTTCATTATACTTGAACTTGTGTAAACCTAGGTAGCTAGGTTTGATAGTTGGTGGTTGCCTTGGTGTTAAGGCTTAAACCCACCGTTGTAAACGTAGTTTACTAGGATTAGTTGAGTTGTCCTTACGTTGAGGTGGGAGAGTGCTCTCGGTAGGAAGGCGGGATATTTTCAGGTGTGGAAGTGTCTTCGGTTTGAGAGCGGAGACTTTCCGGTGTAAAGTCCTCATTGTAAGAAAACTGATTAATCTAGTTAAACTAGTTTGGAAATCCTAAGTGAGGTGCTTAGGTAGTGGAGTAGGCATTGGGGCCGAACCACTATAAATCTCTGTGTTAGCATTGTATTTTTGTTTGTACTTAATTGGTTTACTTTTGCTTCTGCATCTAGTTGATAAATTACGATTTGCCTAAATAAATTAAGAAATGATTAAAACCAAAATTAGGCAATAAGTTTTAGATAACACACTATTCACCCCCTCTCTAGTGTGTCATTTCATCCAACACTTGGTCGATTTGCTAAGTTTCTTCAAGAGCATGGGATAATTGTCCAATACACCATGCCGGGATCTCCGGATCAAAATGGTGTTGTAGAAAGAATGAACCAAACATTATAAACATGATTCGAAGCATGCTTAGCAGTTCCAAGCTTCCTAGAATTTTGTGGTCTGAGGCTCTTAAGATGGTTGTCTATATATTAAACCGAGTTCCAACCCAGACTGTTCCTAAAACGTCATTCTCGTTATCGAAATGTTGGAAATTGAGTTTGCAACATATGTGCGTATGAGGTTATTCGTCTGAAATTAGGGTTTACATCCGCAAGAGAAGAAGCTAGACCCAAGGACTATCTGTAGATATTTCGTTGGATATACCAAAAAGTCCAGAGGGATATAAATTCTATTGTCCATCTCAACCACTAGATTCGTGGAGTCAAGAAACTAATTTTTTTTGAAAATAACTTGATTAGTGGGAGCGATTAATTTCATAATTTAATTTCTGAAAAAGATTATTTGGAGGAGTCCACTCCCGACTCAAGTAAAAGATTGATTGTTATTCACAATGCACCTCTTTCGGGTGCTCAACAATCGATCATTGAGAATCCATAAATAGTTGATAATGACCAAGTAGATCTTGGTACTCAACAATTACCCGACAATGTTGAGCAACCAGTTGTGGAACAGGCTCCTTAAAAGTTTGGTGACACAACATTAAAGAAATCTACTAGGATACGAAAGTCAGTTATTCCCAGTGTCTATGTAATTAATCTACAAAGAGTCTAATTATAAATCTTGGGGGCAAAAATAATCTAAAGATATTTTTTTCACAAGCAATGAGTTGCGGTCAATCTGAGTTATGATACAATGCTATGAAGAAAGAGATAAGTTCAATGGCATCAAACGGGTCTGGAATCTTGTCGAGTTGCCTTAAGGTTTAAAGGTCATTGGTTATAGATGGATCTTTTAAATCAGAAAGATTTTCCTAGGCAACATCGAAAGATATAAGGCTAAGACTGGTGGCCAAATGATTCACTTAAATGGAGAGAATCGACAACACGGAAACCTCTTTCTCTTGTACCTTGTGATGTGGCCTACGTACCCATGTATTTATCCTGAAGTGGTTTATATTATATGGACAATTATTTAGTTCGACTCATTATCGTGTCTATCCCCTTAACTCAATCAAGTCTATCTCTTTAAACACATAGGGTCCCCAGGCTCATCGAGACTTGAATATACACCATCTAAAATAAGTCCAGAGGAGAGCCTAGAAGAACCCTTGCAGAGACGCTCGGTACGTAGCGAATTCCAAATTCGGACAATGATAAATACAATGACAGAGGTTAGCGATTCTACGCTTCCGCATTCTTCTACAATTTTAATGCTCTATATGTTTATATGATAGATGTTGAATACATGTACAAATTTATTGTTCATGTGCAAATTTTCTAACACAATCTTGACACATGAATCGAGAATTAAGTAAATGGTGGGATCGAGTAATCGAAACTTTGACCTAAAAGAAACATTTTGATCATGATAACTCACCGGCAATAACAGAGAGAAAAGTTGTTTCGCATCTCCTTGCCGACTTTCGGATGTGGGCAGCGATGCCAGGGCAGAGTTGGGGGGTTTATTTTGTGAACAGGTCTGGGGAAGAAGGTGGTGGATGAAAGAGAGAGGGGCTATGAGATTCATCCTCCATCCCAGAGCGGAGAGCACCAGAAGCTCCATCTGCCTGACGGTCTTGGTCTCGAATACGAACTCGCCTCCCTCCGCCGCTGGTGCAGGCACTTGGAGGTCAAGCAGGATAGGGATTAGGGACGTGGGTCTCCTCCACCTTCGCTGCCAGCGAGAGGCACTCCACGGCGGTGAGCCGCCCCATCCACGGCTTATCATCGTGGAGCTACAGTAGCCCGCGACCGGCCCCAGCACACGCGAGGAAGCACCGATCAAAGTAGCTCACAGCTAGCAACACCGTGAGGACTGAGAAGTAGTGGATAGCAGCTGCGCGCGCGGGCCAATCCACCTCCTCTTTCCTCATTGACCAGAGGTAGGAGTCGTTGCCGCCTCCATTAGGGACGAACAGGGGTAAGGCCTCCCCTTTGGCCGCCAGAGAACAGAGCACCTCCTCCCACTCATGCTCTTTCCTTGGTTGCCAGAGAACAGAGCACCTGCTCTTTCCTTGGCCATCAGCGTTAGCACCGTCGTCGGGGATGCCGGAATCGACGGCAATGATGGAGATGGTGATGGGGTGGCGTAGGGCAGACTTGTTGGCGAGGACGACGAAGGGTTGGATGAGGGGGCATTGCCCGCGATGGTAAGGATGGAGGACTTGATGCCACGAGAGAAGAGTAAGGTTGGATTCTGACATGACTGCTAATTGAATTCAGCGTGTCCACGTCAACGTTCAAATAAATTAATTAACGAAAAATTAATAGCGAAATAAATTTAAAGCGAAATAAAAGTTAAAAATCTCATTTGATAAAAATAAAAAGATGTGATATTACGAAGAGAGAATAAAAATTAGGATATATATAATAATTAATCCTTAAAATTAATATCATCCGAATATCGAACAATTAAATTACATATTAAAGCCGCTCCAGTAACAATTTATGTTCATATTTTTTTGTTTTTTACTTTATGTACTTTTCTAAACCAATTAAATGATCAGACTCTAATCAAATTAAATTTGAGAAAGCAAGGTTGTATATATTCGAAATTTAATTGGAATTTAGAAAAATTGATAGTAATGGAAAGAAGAAGAGAAATGGTTCACTTAGTTAATGATATGATTAATTATTGACATTAATTAAGGATAAGACAGTATATATGAAAAGGAAAGCCAGACTTTGGAACCAAATTAATTATTGGATACGGTTAGTTTAGGAATTGTTAGTTTGCTATATTTTTAACTTAATGATTTGTTTCATTTCTATGTAATTCTTTTATTTGATTTAATTATATTCTTTTGTTGATTTAATTATATTCTTTTGTTACTTGTTCGTCACAATCTTATTAAATAGATAACATGACTGGGTTGACATGATCACTTTTTTATGTTTATATTAACATTAAAATTTAAAATAGTGTATACACTCGAGGAGGTAGTGGTGAATAGTGTATATAGAAAATTACGAAGCTAAATTTTAATTTTAATTTTTAAGTTAATATTAAAGATAATTTTAATAATTTTAAACATAATTAAAAATGAATCAACGAATATAATCACAAATATAACCATGCATACACGGTAGTTCAATAATATTATGTACCTTTACTACCTAAGCTCTTTATTTATGATTTTAATCAAATTCACTAATAAAAATTGTCTCCTCCAAGATGATTTACAAATTGAGACTTTCATCCTAAACATTGAGAAAATCTCAAACACCTCAAGTTTCAAGGACAATAATTCTAAACTAGTAAACAAAATAAATTTATTTCTCTACACTAAGACAATTATTCAACTTAGACCTACGACCATAGGTCTAGAAAATAAGCTTTAAATAAAGATAAATAAGCTAAAATTATAAATAAATCAAGCAATCGACGAACATGCATAATTTAGCTCTTTTGGCAAACTCCTAGCTACTCTTGATGCTTTTGATGATGAATCTTTCAAGAATAAAAGCTAAGTCAAGAAGATAAAGATCAAGCTATAGTTTTTCACAAGAAATTGCTCAACAAGGTTTACAAATAATTGTAAAATATTCTAGTAATGAATATTGGAGGATGAATGTGAATTGTCTAAAGGGAGAGGGATTTACACCCGTAGGCTATATGACAAAATCCTTCATAGTTAAGAAAGACTAGAATAAATAATATATCAAAATAACTAAATTTAGATGTCTAATTATACATAGTCGAAACAAAACTAACACAATATAGGACCGACCTAATAAAATATAAATCGACGAAATAAAGATGTGTCACATACACCCAAATCTTGATTACATATTTGTAATAAACCTCTCAAGTATTACAAAAAATTCATTCACTAGTTCCTCTAGCATCTCCACCTCCTATCTCCTTGTCTAGTGGGGCAATTTTGTAAACCCGGGCGGCATCGGCACATGCCTCATCATCATCTTCCATCAAAACCAACTATGTATGGTGATGCATGGTCGCCTCGATGAATCCTGGAAGCATCCCATAACCACATGCTTCCATCAACAACCATGTGCTTCGTGTCATTGCTCTCATTTACCTTTCTCTCATTTTCTCTCTTTTGGTCGAACCATGACAAGTAGAATAATGGAGAGAGAGAGAGAGAGAGAGAGAGAGAGAGAGTTGATGACGAGGGGCGGCGCATGCGGCGGGAAGCGGCAGCAGCAGAGAGATCGTAGAGAGAGAAAGTGTGAGCGGGTAAGAAAAAATGGATCGCACACAGGTTAAATATTGTAATCCCTGACGATTTTACGACGGTCAAAAGCGGTCGCAAAAGGCGATCACTATGCGGTCTCCATGTCGTCGTGGGGTTATTAATTTTGCAACTAATGTTTTGGTCGCATGATCGTCGCAGATGTGGTGACTTTGCGACCCTCGTTTCCCGCGATCGTAAAATTGTTGCATCTGCGATTGCCACTTTTGCCGTTGCAAAAGGACCATCACAAATCACCTAATTCTAGACAGTGTTAGACATACTATTCAACCCTTAGTGTGTCTAAAACCACTAGCAAGGTTTAGTTGGTGAGTTCTCTACTTTTAATTATGGTGTGAAGTGATTTAACATCACAGAAAGTGATGGATAATGTGTTTCCAAATTAAGTTTTCTAGCAATAATTAAAATATTAATCACCCAAGTGAATAAATCTAAGTGAAAAAGTATACCTGTGAGCACGTAAATGAAATAACAAGCAACTAAGGAAACAACACAATAAACAATGCAAATATAGTTAATTGAGAGTGTTTTAGTTCCAACTAAGTTTACCTCCCCTAGCTAGTATTTTCAATAAAATACAATAATATACTTGTTTTCCTCAAAGAGAATACAACTTAAGACTTCTTACCTCAACCTAGAAAGTTCTTAATCTTACGCACACAAAAAACAATGTTTACGTACATGTTCACGTGAACATGGGTTTTATGTCCAATTTGACAAAATCATGACACTACTAAAATAGTCGCTGCCATTGACGACTAGTGTCGTTGATGAATCGCCAGTGAAGACTATCACGAACAGCAAGAGCGGTTGCAATGAGTCATTGCTTATGTGTGTGTCTCAAATAATTTGTGACAGCGTGGGGCGACCCTCCCAAATAATCATTAGTGACAACCGTCAGCGTTGTCGCTAATTTAAATCCATCAGCGACGGTCCCTAACAGCTGTCGCTGACATTTAATTATTAACAACGGTCAGGATCCATCGTTGATATTATTAGCAACAGTGGTACCTGCTGCTGCCAAGGCTTTCAGTCAATTACGATACGCTTTCGACGACAACATAGTGATGGACATCCGTTGGTAATCCAGTAACTTAAATGTATCATGTAACTGAAAAAAAAATTAAATTTTTAAAAATTTCTGTATACATCAATATTCACACAATACATTATACACGAACAATCAATTTACAACCACAAACACATATTACATGTACAAATACAAGCAACCACAATTTTTACTTAAATGTCATCAATTTAAGTTTTAAATGGAGACAAACAAGTATCAAATATCAAAACTAAAGTATATATACAAATATCAAGTATCTAACCAGCCTATCAAGCATCAAATATCAAAATATAATCAAAATACAATAAAATAAAATCTCACGACTGCGATGGAGGCGGTGGAACATGAGATGACAGAGTCGACAGTGACTGGGTTGGGAGCGTTGACTGGGTTGAGGAGGACGACTCGAACATCTGAGATATATGAATGCGGGAGTGAGATGCAATCTGAGTCAGGAGCATCTGCATGTTCTCCATCATCTGTCTCTGCTCCTTCGTCGTCTATCTCTACTATGTAAGTTCCAACTCCAAGACCATTATCCAGCTCTGGTCCTGCATCTGAGATGTGGAGGGTTACTCACCCGCAACGGGAGGGGTAAGGTGCCCCAAGTGGACCTAACACGGCTTGTGCATGGCCACTGTTGGCAAAGCCATAAACACGATCGTGCTCCCAGCCACCTACAACCTCGACCCACACTACAGGGCGAAAGTCCTGCGGTGTTCCTCCGCGCTAGGTGACGGTCCTCGTGTATGTCTTCTACACGAGTTGATTTTTTAAATACTATATATATATAAACTACAAATAAAAATTGTGTAAATCAAATATATATACTTACCACGATGATCGCAGCCCTCCTATCAACATACTCTGTCATACCCCAACTCAGGATCGCGTGATCGACCAGGGTCTATGTACTACTCTGAAGCCTACCACATACACTGAATAACAAGATATCGATAATACACGCTATCCCGAAAACATGTGAATAAAAACAACGATGCAACTTTTACTTAATTTTTAAAGAATGTTCAATAATTTTAAAAGAGTTGCAAAATAAACCAACTATAAAAACAACCCGCTCGAGTTAAAGTCAAATAAATGTTTTTCAAATTAACATCTCTCAGTGTATATAAAGAAAAACAATCCTAGACACCACGACTACGACTACTGGACGCTACTATGAGATCTACGCCACTGCCTGCACTCCAGCTGCACAATGACTCCAAGCCTCACCTCACTGGTCGGACTCTGCAAAAACAAGAGAGATAAACCGTGAGTCCACATGAGACTCAGTGAGCGGTCCTTTCGAACCTCCACATAAATCCCAAATAATAACATGCATATAAGTCAACAATTTATAGTTATAGGGATCCAATCCAGTCATGATATAACAACCGGCTCAAGGGCCAGCCTGTATAAACCATGCACCCGGCCAAAATGCCCCTACACCACAAGATATTAATCCGACCGCACAACCCACATATCATATAAGGAAGGTCAAACAATCATCGGGTCGTCGACTAGGATGGTCAACTAGTCACAAGAACTCACCGGGTTAGGGATATCTAGTCCCACCCAACTCGGGTCTACCGTCAGCGTGACCCACTAACGGAATCTCAAGACCCTCTGCCACCCGAGTCTAACACCTAGCGGGCCCACTGGTGGAATCTCAAGACCCAAATCACCTACCGAGTCAAGCATTAGTCGTTCTGACCGTTCATGCTTCTCAACCGACCATCGCAAGCACGGTACACATACAAAGTGTTCTAAAGTTTCTTTATTTAAAAATCCTGGGCATTCACCCGTACTCGGCCCCGTTATTCTGGGCTATACCAATCGCACACTATTGCTTGTTGGATTTGTCAAGAATCTAATTTATAATGGAATTTTGAAGTTGGATTTCGAAAACATAAAGTATCCTTATATGAAATATCAATCTTTTCGATACTTTGATTTTTTTTCTTCGAAAACTTCATTTAGAAACTCATGTACACCATTTGCATTCCATTTCTAATATCATTCACACAATTTCTTGAGTAAAATCATTCATAGAAATGATTTTGATATTTTGGATGATAGCTAGGATCCATTTGTTTGTTTGAAAACAATGTAGGATGAAAAATGGTCTTGAAAACTCTTTTGAGTTCAAACTTTATTCATGCATTTCAAATGACCATTCAATATTTGGTATCAAAATTTTCATCCAACAATTGATACCAAAGTTTTTCATCAAAAATATGGTTTTGCATAAACTCAAAAGGGTGATTTTTGAAAATTAGAAGTATAGGTTGACTTAAGTCAACAAAGTGAATTAAAAATTTCATCTTAAGCCCAAACTTAATTCATAGACTTACATTATCTCATGTTTGATGTCTAGATGCCTAAATATGAGAAAACATGAGTAGATAGCAAAACTTGATACTTAGCATTTTCATGTTCTCATGCTTATTTCAAATGAAACCATGCTAAGTTAAACATTTGTTTTCCATCTCTTTGGTTGAGATTTTCATGTTTCATGAAAATAATCTTTGAAGTCTCAACCTCATGAAAAAATAATCGTTCTTCATCCCTTTGACTTGATTGATCTTTCTTGCCCCTTATGATTGATGTTAAAAGGGGGAGAGAAGAGTATAGGTATAAAGGGGGAGAAATATGGAGAAGAGTATAGGTATAATTGGGGAGAAAATTATAAGTAAAGGGGAGGAAAATATAGGAAATTCATGCATATAGATAGGGGGAGTTTAATTATATAAATAAGCATGTTGATAGGGGGAGAAATCCCTTAGTTGATATCCTTCTATGCTTTAATGATATATATTTTCTCAAGGATGTTTGTCATCATCAAAAAGGGGGAGATTATTGGCTTTAGGTTTTCAACCTAAGCCTTAATCTCAGTTTCGATGGTTTTGATGATAACAAACATGAGACTAATGATTTCATTGAGAATATCTTTCAGGTTCCATATCAATTAGCGTTCGATGTCCTCGATCAAAAAAATCAGAGAAATAAAAAATCGGAAGGACATTGATCGTCGCGCTCGGGTTCGTTGCGAAAACTTCTCGAAGAGCGACGCGTGCGCTAAAGTCATTGGACGAGCTCAAAGTTCACATGAGAGCTCTCCAAGATGATGCGCGTTGAAAGCTGAAACCCGAAAACGAAGCACGGAAGAAATCGGTTGAAAAATAAACTCAACCTAAGTTCGGTTGACCGGTCGGTCGATCGAATAGGGTAAAGTATTAGGCAGTGGCCTTATCGGTCGACCGAACACTGCCTAAAACAGGCAGTGGCTACTTCGGTCGACCGATCGGTCGATCGATAGAGGCCTAAAATAGGCAATAAGCCTGGCGGGTGTTGGAGTGCGCGCTGATCTCTGTCGAGTTCTTCTACAAGCGCACAAGCTCTGCTTCTCAACTCGGGTGTTGATTCAAGCTCTACTACTTGACGAGTTGAAGAATTGAAGGATTGCAAAAGATCACGAATTCTTGGTTTATTTTAAGCTCTTTTCAATTATATTTCAATTGTTATTTAAATTGTTTGATTTGGGTTTGTGAGAAGACCTTGTGTTAGGTCTTGCGTATAAGTGGTATCTTTGGTATAGAGGGAGTAAAGCCACTTGTGTAAACGTAGTATTTACTAGGATTAGTTTAGTTGTCCCTTAGGGTTGAGGTGGAAGAGAGCTCTCGATAAGAAGGCGGAGACTTTCGGGTGTGGAAGTACCTTAGGTCGAGAGTGCATCTCTTCAAGTGAAAAATCCTTTGTATAAGGGAAATGTAAATTAATCTAGTAAAACTAGTGTGGAAATCCTAAGCGGGGTGCTTAGGTAGTGGAGTAGGTATTGGGGCCGAACCACTATAAATTTTGTGTTTGCATTGCCTTTAATTGTTTGTTTTATTTGCTTGATTATTTATCGCTTTCGCATCCAATTGTAAAATCGCAAATTGCCTAAACTAATTAAGTAAATGATTAAAATTAGAATTTAGGCTAATAGATTTAGTAAACACACTATTCACCCCCCTCCAAGTGTCGTCATTTTGCCCACAGTGGCCATCTTTAGAAGCGGGCAATCCTTCCTTAGGTGCCCCATCTTGTTGCAGTTGTAGCAAGTGTAGCCACTTCTTCCTTTCCTCATGCCTCCCCTCATGAAGCTCATGAACCTTCTGGCAAGCATTGCCATTTCTTCAAGGTAATCTGTCTCTTCTTCGGATGATGATGACTCTTCAGCCCGATGTAATGCTTTTAAGACAATGGTCTTACCTTTAGAAGCATCTTCTTCTTGATATTGCTTCATGTGGGTCTCATGTGTCATGAGAGACCCAATGAGCTCGGTGATCTTTAGCGTGCTCAAATCCTTGGCTTCCATGATGGCCGTCACTTTGGATTCCCAAGATTTTGGAAGGAAAAGAAGGAGCTTCCTTACCTTCTCCTCTTCCCTTATCTCCCTGCCAAGGTTAGTTAAGCCATTCGTAATATTTTGAAAACCTAGCATGCATGGCATCAATAGACTCATGTGAAAGCATTTTAAACATTTCATAGTCATGCATGAGTAAATTGATTTTGGATTCCTTTACTTGCGAAGTCCCTTCATGGGTGGTCTCTAGGACCTTCCACACTTCATATGCGGACTTGCATGTAGAGATCCTATTAAATTCATTAATTGATAGGCCGCAATATAGAGCATTGACGGCCTTGGCATTAGCATTAAAGAGCATAACTTCCTCTTGGTCCCATTTATCCATGTCCTTATCGAGTTGTTTATACTCTACTAGGATCATCCTCCATACATCCATGCCTAAGGATTGAAGGAAGCCATTCATGCGGATCTTCCAATAGGCATAGTTGTTCCTATCGAATAGTGGTGGAGTGTTAGTAGAGGACCCTTGAGCTAATTGGATTTCACTAGACATCTTGACTTGTAGGGAAGATGGTTAAATCTTAACCTACGACCTAGCTCTGATGCCAATTATTGTGTGAAATCCGACACTAGAAGGGGGGGTTGAATAGTGTCAGTCCCCCTTTACAATTTTCTTTTGATCAATTTTATCTTAGCTTAATGCAATTGTTCTTTGATGGTTGATATGATCTCAATTCAATGTCAATGATAAAAGCAAGTAAATAAATAATGCAAACAACAATATTTATAGTGGTTCGGCCAACCGCCTACTCTACTACCTTAGCTCCTTACTAAGGATTTCTAAACACTACTTTATAGAATTTATGTTTCCCTTTGAATACACTTGAGGACACCCTTCTCCCTCACTTGGAGAACACCTCAATCCTATTCACCTAGGAAAAACACAATTCTACAAAGTTTACCCTAAGTGTTTCCTAGCACACCTAGCAAGCTATCTCAAACTAGAAAATAATATACAATAAGGATCAAATACAAGGAAAGAGCTAAGGAATCAAAGATTAAACCAAGCTTCTTTCCACCGCCTTCTTGTCTTCAACTTGCAAGATGATGACTCCAAGGATTGCAGCCAAGTTGAAGCAGAAAGAAGCAGCGCCTGGATTTGCTGTTGAGAATGGAAGCAGAGGGCGTGCGCAAGTGAAGGGCTTTGAAGGCTTTAAAGATCTCTTTTAATGCTCAAGTAAGATTGCAAAAAGTGTTTAATGAAGTTTGGTCAGGAGTATTTATAACCCCTCACCCGAACGGACCGTTCAACGGGCGAAAAGTCGACCGTTGAGCCCGTTCGGTCACGGTCGGTCGACCGACGGATCGATCGCCTAGTGCGACCGCTCATAGCTGAGAGAGGTCGGTCGACCATCGGGTCGACCGCAAACAAATCTTCCGACATTTGGTCGACCCGTCGATTGATCGAATTGCTGCAGCGAGTCATGAGAATGTGGCTATCTTTAGGTCGATCGACCGCTACCTTTTTGCCAATTTTTCGCCTCTACCGGTCGACCAACCGGTCGACCGACGTAGCCCTGCTGTTTGGCCTTTGCCACATTCGGTCAACCGAATGGCTTCTGCCAGATTTTTACGATCTCCGATCTACCAATCAGTCAACCAAATGGGCTGCAATGCTATACTTATTGCCTTGTTCGATCGACCGAACCCAGGCTGAGGATGACTTCTTCCTTGTATTTTTACATGCCTTTTCTATGGGTTTGGTTACCAAGTTTCAACTTGGATAACCTTATATTTTAGGCTTGGGATAAACTATCCTAGGGACGTATTACATTAAATCTACTTGACTTAATCCCGAGCCTTTCTTCAAATGATTTCTTTTTCCGTTTCTTTGACGATCTTTTCCGTCGTCCCATTTGAACGGATTTGGCATGCGTATCGCAACCTCAACCTGAACTCAAAACTACACACTTGGATTAAATATGTGTTTGTTATAATCAAAATAAAGATGGAGGCTTAAGAGAGACCCTTAAGCCAACAATTTATTCCCTCATCTTCAATTGACCATTATGCCCCCCCATTCATTTAGCCCCTACTCTGCTCAATCCGAGTCCGATTCGAGCCCCAATTCAATCCGCATACACGATTTTGAACTCGACTCTACTAAGACATCTTATGTTTAAGAAGGAAGGAACATTTAACAAATAAAATTTCATAAGGCTTAAATTATACCTTCTATTCGCGACGGTTTCGCGACTCGACTCGACTAACTCCCGATCCGGTGCGCTGCACCAAAAATAAATTTTTATATTAGGAAACCTTGGGTCTTACAGCCTTCCCCCCTTAAGGGAAATTTGTCATCGAATTTTGCTGAATTATAAGGACTTACCGGTTCTTCAAACAAGGAAGGGTAGCACTCTCTCATGTCTCACTCTACCCCCCAAGTGGCTTCCTGCCCGGAGTGGTGCTCCCATCTAACCTTTACCAGGGGGATTACTTTGGACCTCATCTTTCTATTTTGGCGGTCGAGAATCTCCACCGACCTTTCCTCGAATGAGATAGCCGAATCCACCTCAACAATAGAAGGTTCAATCACATGCGAATCATCTCTCACATATCGCTTGAGCATGGATACATGAAAAACCGGGTGTACCCTGCTCATGCTAGGGGGCAAGGCCAGCTCATAAGCTACAGCACCCCTCCGCCGGAGAACGGGAAAAGGCCTAACAAACCTGGGGCTCAGCTTTCCTTTCTTCCCAAATCGAACTACCCCCTTTATGGGGGAGACCTTCAGAAATACTAGGTCGCCTTTTGCAAACTCCAGCTCTCTGGCCTTCTTGTCAGTATACATTTTTTGGCGACTCTGAGCCGCCAACAATCTTTCCTTTATAATTTTCACCTTCTCCACCGCTTCCTCAACCAAATCGGGACCCACCATGAGTGTTTCTCCGGCCTTAAACCAGCCCACTAGAGACCTACACCACCACCCATACAAGGCCTCGAAAGGAGCCATGCCGATGCTATTGTGATAGCTATTGTTGTAGGCGAATTCAATCAATGGTAGGTGTTTCTCCCAACCGCCAGCCAGGTTCAGAATGCAGACCCTTAGCATATCTTCCAAGGTTTCGATGGTTCTCTCTGACTGTCCGTCCGTCTGCGGATGGAAAGCTGTGCTGAAGCGCACCTGAGTACCCAAGGCTTCCTGGAAGGACTGCCAGAACCGGGCTGTGAACTGGGTACCTTAATCCGATATAATGATCACTGGGTACCATGGTATACCACAATCCTATCCAAGAATAGTCTGGAGCACTGCTCAGTAGAAAAGGTGGTCTTGACCGAAATAAAATGAGTGGTCTTTGTCAACCGATCTATCACCACCCAAATAGAGTCAAATCTGCCCCTTGACTTAGGCAGACCTGTCACTAGATCTATAGTAATTTTTTCCCACTTTCACTCGAGAACTTCGAGGTTTTACAGCAGCCCTGCGGGCTTCAGGTGTTCGGCCTTCACTTGCTGGCAAACCAAACACTTGGATACGAACTCTGCTACCTCCCTTTTCATGCCCTTCCACTAGAAATGCTGCCTTAAGTCTCGGTACATTTTGGTGGCTCCTCGATACATCTATAAGTGGATCAATGCCCCAGCTCCAGAACCTGCTTGCGCACCTCTGCCATGTCAGGCACCACTATCCGGTCTCTGAACCTTAAGACACCCACTGAGTCCAACCTAAAACCATTCTCTACATCGCCTCTGTGCACTAAGTCCTTTGTCAAGGCACAGAAGGCGTCCTCCCCCTGCGTAGTACGCAACATATCCACTAGTGTGGATTGTACCCGCAGATGCTCCACTAGGGCACCCGACGCTGACACTGCTAGAACTGCTCCCTCATCCAAGCACAGAGCCAAATCTCGCGCTAGCGGCCACCTCCCGACTACCAAATGGGCCAGGCTGCCCATGGACTTCCTGCTCAACGCGTTTGCCACCACATTGGCCTTCTCAGGTTGATACAAGATGGTATAATCATAATCTTTCAAAAGTTCGAGCCATCTTCTTTGCCTTAAATTGAGCTCCTTTGGGTGAGCAAGTATTGAAAGCTTTTGTGGTCGGTATAAATCTCACAAGCCTCACCGTACAAATAGTGGTGCCATAGCTTCAAAGCAAAACACTATTACGCCCCGCCTAGGCTTATCCCTATATAAGGGACCTCACCCGGGAGGGGTGCAACTAGCAATAGAACAACAAACAATAAGTGGACTGAATTTAAATTACAACCAGATTCCAAAGCAAATATCCAACAAGATAACAAATAATGAAAATTCAACGGTCCATATAGGAACAAAAGAATCCAACTTTAGTCCCAAAAGTCTAAATAAGTCCAAAAGAAAATAGGAGTAAATAGTTCAACGAATAAAATAAGAAACTAAGATAATGTGCAGAAGACGTCTCCTCCTCCAAAACTCCAGCTACCCTATAAGAAAATGCTGTCATACTTGAGGATTTGAGGCAAAAATAACAAACATCAGTAGAAGGCTGAGTAGGATTGCAACAAGATGCTATGATGCTATGTATACAATGGAAGATACGATTCAACAGTTTATTTAATGCTCATACACCAACAACTATGCCAACTATTGTCTACATGAATATATGGTCATAGACCCAATCAAGAGCGTAGTGGACATTGGGTTTCCCCCGCACTCTCGCACCCCGAGAGTGGCACCTCAAGCTCGCTCTAGCTAGAGATGCGACTATCCAAAAATGGTAGTCCGCCGACGTCTAACACCTCGACGCTGCACACGCACCTGTGTGTTAAATAGGTGATCACCGCGCTTACCCTACACCTTGGGCAATATATCAACAGTGTCCAGAGCCATCGCCTAATAATAGATCAACTATGCATCATGTCAACAACTTACACTAGTGCAACTCAACTAATATAGAATGCTAGTAGTCATGTCATCATGTATATAGACAATACCATAAGATGTTATCAACAGATAGGGCATGCAACATCTATACTATCATCCTCAACTGATAAGCATATGAAAACATCATGCTAGCAACATGTTTCAACAAAATATGCATAAAGAGCTTCAACGACAGTATATATCAATTTTCAATGGAATAGAAAAACAAGATAATATTTCAACATAGGGTAATCACCGATCTAGGATGAGATTCACCTTAACAACTCTTTTAACAATAAACAACTCGGTTGAAACCATAAAAACAATTAAAATAATATTTTCCTACTTGGCACAAAAAATGAGACAAAAACACTCATTATTTTCAACATCTGAAAGTCAAACGGCAAAACTGACCCCACCAATGAATTCGGGGCGTTGAGTATGTACAAATTCATATATAATATGACTAATTTGACCAACTATAAAGCCTTTAATCAATTATTTAAAATAACAAGGAAAATACCATAAATGCTACTTAATAAGGTGTTGTTACGAACTTTCATAACAGTGCTACGAATCTATATATCATAGCTACATCCATCATATCACTAACAACAACATCTAACCACATATAACAGTGTTATATGACTAAAATAGTTACTTAACTGATACAAGATATATAATAACACTGGTATAATAAATATAACACCGATATATACTTATAATTATATTATAATGATATAACATAACCCTTCATCTACCCTAACCTAGGGTTCATCAGCGCAGCCTCCACTCCACTGCCGCCGCCTCTACCCGATGCTGCCGCCTACAGCATTTGACCGGATGAGATACCCGCTGGGATTCTCGGCGTTCGACGAAGACTCGCCACCACCTCCATCCCGTCACTGATGCCGCCGCCCGAACCACGCGAGCGGCGAGATGGGAGCTATGACATTGCCGACCGGCGACGGTCACTTGCCGATCGACGCCGCCGACTATCGCCGCCTCTCCGAACAGGCGACAACGAGAAAGAGGGGTTAGCGATCCCCGTGTTGTACGAAATGGCACACTAAGGGGGTGAATAGTGTGTTATCTAAATCTATTTGTCTAACTCCGATTTTAATCGTTTCTTAAATTGTTTAGGAAAATTACAATTTTATGATTAAATGCGGAAGCAAGATAAACCAATTAAACACAAACAAAAGATAACAGTGCTAACACACTGATTTATAGTGGTTCGACCCAAATGCCTACTCCACTACCTAAGCACCCCACTTAGGATTTCCAAACTAAATTTACTAGATTATATCTTGTTTCCCTTACAATGAGGACTTTACACCGAAAAGTCTCTGCTCTCCAACCGAAGGCACTTCCACACCTGGAAGTATCCCGTCTTCCTACCGAGAGCACTCTCCCACCTCAACCTAAGGGACAACTAGAACTAAGCCTAGTAAACTACGTTTACAATGGTGGAATTAAGCCTCAACACAAAGGCAACCACCAACTCAATCAACCTAGAATTCTAGGTTTACACGAAATCAAAATACAATGAAATAAACACAAAAATACACAAGTACTTAGCTCCAAAACCGAGTCCTAGTTCCTCTTGATGCCTTGAGATAATGAATCGATAAATCTTGAAGGCTAAATCAAGGTGTGTATCTTGGAAACTAGGGTTATCAAAAGGATGGCGCAAGAAAAGCTTTAGAATGATCAAGAATGGCTCAGTGAAGTTTTTTTAGAGTGATCAAAAGTTGTTTAAGGAAGGCTAGGTTTGGGTATTTATAGAGCCAAGAAGAAATGGAATGTAACGGGCGGCTCAATGGGCGGAAAACTAGCTGTTTCCGCAGTTCGGTCGCTTGTTGGTCGACCGATCGACCGTTGGCTCAATCTCTGTGTGGTCGACTGACGGGTCAACCGCCGAACGTGATTCCTGTGATCCACAATTCGGTCGATCGACGCAAGTCGCGACTTCAACGATCCGTAGTTCGGTCGACCGATGAAGCTACTGCCGCTTTCTGACAAACTTCGGTCGACCGACTTGCCTACTGCCTATTTTTGGCAGCATTCGATTGACCGAAATTAGGCAGTCTGCATTGCACTACTTGGTTTGGCTGAGATTTTTAGCTCGATTTGGTTTCGTTTTTGCTAAGCCTACTTATATAATATTTATTAACTTTAAGTTACTAACTTTAAAACATAAATATTATATTAGAATTACCCCTCATTTGGATTCAATAAAAATATCTAAAAAATCAAAATCCTTAAGAATCAAATTCTAGTTTTGGGGGTCTAGTACAAATTTTCCGAAAATAGAAATTTCCTAACTTTTCGGGTCAAGTATAGGTAGGCTAAAGGCTTCCAAAAATTTCTAAAAAATACCTCATTATCTAATCTTAATCCAAGGAACAATTACCACCATTTTTTATATGAAGAAAAGGTCTAGGACATATAGCCCTCCAAGGAGCTCCCTAGGCTTAGTGAATTCAGGGCGGTTTTCGAGTTTTCATGTTTTGAGTTTTCGGTTTGGTTTTAGGATTCTTTGCATCATAAAGAGGATATACAATATATCTAGACACCCTAAACCTAAACTCTAACTTCTGGAAGAATCTCGAGCGCCGACGAGCGTTCTTGCCGATTCCTTCGATTTCTTCGATTTTTCCAATCGCGGACATCGTGCGCTAGCCGATATGGAACCTGAAAGACTTTCTCAATGAAACATTAGTTCCATGTTTGTTATCATCAAAATCGAGATTAAGACCAAGGTTAAAAACCTTAAGCCAATAATCTCCCCTTTTTTGATGATGACAAACATCCTTAAGAAAATATATATATTAAAGCGTGAAGGATATCAACTAAGGGATTTCTCTCCCTATCAACATGCATATCTATGAAAATAAACTCCCCCTATCTATATGCATGGTTTTCCTATATTTTCTTCCCATTTACCTATATTTTTATCTCCCTTTTGACATCAATTAAAAAAGGGCAAGAAAAGTCAACCTATAGTCAAAGTTGAGATTCTAAAGATAGTTCTCATGAAGCATGAAGATCTCAACTCAAGGGATGAAAAAGCAAATATCTAATATGAGTCTAAATCATACATGATGGCTTTAAATGATAAATACATTCCAAGAGTAGAAATCATGTATAGACTTAAGTATTGATATTTTCGTGTATCGATCAAGGAGTCAAAAATCATTTTGGAAATGATTTTTCTCATCACATGAGAGGGACGATACCAAATGTGAATTCAAAATATCATACTTGAAGTCTCATTCGAAAATTGGACCAAAAATCAAAGTATCGGAAAAATGAACATTTGGAAAGAACGATACTTTAAAGTTTTGAAATCCAATTTCAAAAACCCATATCAAATTATATTCGTACTCAGGATTTTTGAAATTTTTATGCCATAAACTAGATTTTTAAAGGAAGATGCATATTCAAGAATCAACAAAAATGTATTTTTCTGCAATTTTCTAAAATTCATTGAGTTCTAGTGGCATTTTTGTAAATAACTAAAAATTTTCAAAATTTTTCAGTTTTCATTCAAACTTTTCAAATATCAAGATATAATCATTTAAAGCATGTTTATCAAGTTTGAAATGAAAATAGTGTCATTTGATCAAAAATTTACCTTAGTATGATTTCATTCAAAAATGAGCATGTTAACATGAATTTGCTAAGTATCAATCTTTAACCTATACTCATGGTTTTTCAAATTTAAGCACATGGACACCTAACATGAGTAAATCTAAACATGTTTGTGAAGTTTGGATCTAAAATGAAATTTCTAAGTCAATTTATTGACTTAGGTCAACTCTACTCAACTTTAGGTCTTTTAAAGTGAACTTGTTATCAATTTTATCCATTTACATATGATTTTCAATTTTAACCACATGGATGCAAATCATGAGTGAACTCAAACATGTTTATTAAGTTTTAACTTAAAATAAACACTCTAAGATGAATTTTTACCTAGAGCACATTTCATTCAATCTAGATGACATGAAATTGTCTAAGTATCAAAATTTTATCTACTCATGAGATTTCAATCAATTATCATGCAAAATCATTCATGAGCATAGAGAAATAATTTTATCAAGAAAATAGAGATGATATGCAAAATTTTTGCCAAAATGAAACTCATACCTCATTTCTTGAGTAATTTCAAAATTTCCACCTTCTTTCTATTTTCCTTTAGCCTTCCAAATTTTATTATTTTCTCAACTTACAAGTAGGCTTCATTAGTATCATAATGAAATCATATGCCAACTAGCAAGCTAACATACTAAATAGCAAAAGTTTAATGCAAAGTTTCATTTAAAAATCTCAACCTATGCTAGATAGTAAAGATCCATTTTTAAAACAAGTTAACATGATATCAAAATGAATTAAAGAGATCTTAAAATATGAAATATTTGAAAAATAAGTTCTCTAAATATGTTTAACTAGTTTGGACTTAAAAAGGTCTCTAATAGTGAATATCAACCTAGAGCAAGTTTCATTTAATGAAATTTGCCTAAGTACTAAAATTCTACCTACTCATGAGAATTCAAGAATTTAACATTGCAATTCTAATCATGAGTATAGAGACATAATTTAAGCTTAAACATTGAGGTATAACACTAAGATTTTATGGAAATCGAAATCATACCTCATACTTGAAAATTTAGCCAAACTAATCTTTTTCATTCTAATTAGCCTTTCATTTTCAATAACTTGCAAGTATACTTCATTAATGACAATCAAATCATATATACTAGCAAGTTATCATACTAAATAGCAAGGTGAAATAGAAATCTTCATTTGGGTATCTCAACCTAAACTAGATAGTGAAAAATTCATTTCAAGTAAAATTGTCATGAAACCAAAACGAATCGACAGATCTTAAAATATGAAATTTTGAAACATAAGATCTCCAACCCTTCCTTTTGGTTGAAAACCGAAAGGCCACAATTAGCCTACGATTTAGAACTGCAAGGTCTCTTAGGCCCATTACAGGCCACATAGGTCTCCGAAGAGACTGGGAAATCAAAATCAAAAACATTTTTGAAATTCATATCAAGAGCGAAAAATCTACTAATGTTAAGCATGTATCAAAACTCCAACTCTAATTTAAGCAAGTGAGTATAGGAGATGATACCAAAGTGTTTGATGCCAACAACTTCATTACCCAAGGCATCATGATGACTTGAAGTTGCAACTTTGAAATGGTACAATCTTTGAATCCCCAAGCAACTTCAATCAACCAACTTCATCTCACCCTTGTGTGGTAGCTCCCCTTACAATAGAGCATGAAATTTTTGGTACCTAAATGGCTTTGGGTCCTTGGGGATTAGTGGGCTTAGGTACCGAAAGTATCTTAACAACACTAGGGTTCACTTTAAAAGCACAATCACAAATTGCATGCCCATACACGCCACAACAAAAGCAATGACCATGTAATCCTTTCTTTTTACCATTCTTATGATCATGAGGTCTAATGTTAGAATGCTTGGCATGAGAAACATGATGAGCATTAGAATTCTTGGATGGAACATTTTTCTTCCTAGGATTTCTAAAAGATTAAGCATGTGATAAATTACTAGTTTTCCTACCCAAGAAAACAACCTCATTTTTTAAGTCATTAATGGATTTGTGTAAAGCTTGTATTTGAGATTTCAACAAGCAATTTTCATTTCTCAAAATATCATGCTTAAATTTGAAATCATTTGTACAATCCTTACCATTGAGATTCACATTATTTTTCGTGTTCTCGTTTTCATCTCTAATTTTTGAAATCTTAATTAACAACTCATCATTCTCAATTTCTAATTCTTCATTTCTATGTTTCAAGTCCTTAATTTCAACTTTTAAAGCATCATGACAAGAATCAAAAGAGCTAGTATTCAATTTTTCATTTTCTAATTCATGCACAAGAGAACTAAGCCTTAAATTTTCCTTCTTTAATTTCATGTTTTCCTTATTCTGTTTCATGAGCAAGTCATACATCTTTTTACATTCTTCTAGTAGTTCTTCATATGACATATCAAGGGATTTTGAGCTACTAGAATCACTATCATTAATATTTTGAACATGACTAGAAGATGGAGAATATACCTCATCTTGAAGACCCATGAGGCAAAACTTTGATGTAGCTTCATTGTCATGTCTAGAAGTGGTTTCACTTGATTTGGATGTGGATGATGAAGCACAATTCTTCTTTTTGGATTTCTTCTTCAATAGTTGACAATTCTTCTTGTTGTGTCCCTTCTCTTGGCAAAGGATGCACCTAAGTTTTTTTTTCCAATTTTTGGTGTTCTTGTGACTAGATGAGCTTTGGGCATCAAAAACTTCATTAGGACTAGAGGTATGACAATTGTCATCACCTCCTTCATTGAAAGTAATAAGCTCCTCGGTTTTTGCATAATTGTAAAGCATGTTTAAACAGGTCCAAATATCAAATGCGGATGAACAATGCATAACTTTTTTAAGTATATCATTTGAGAATGAGCAATATAGAAAGTGTGTTGTTTTAGCATTCAATTCAAACAATCTAATTTGATTTTGAGTCCAATCATTAATGTCAATGGTGGGCTCAACATATTCATTCTTTAGAATGCACCATAAATCTAAACTTTGTGTTTTAAGAAAAGTATACATCCTATTCTTCCAAACACTAAAATTTTTCTCATCAAACCTAGGTGGTGGTGCCAATGCTATACTCTCTAGTGCCATTTTACTGATCGAAAGACGATGTAGAGGAGATTGTGAAATCTCAATCTACGATCCGCTCTGATATCAATTGTTGTACGAAATGATACACTAGAGGGGGGGTGAATAGTGTGTTATCTAATTCTATTTGCCTAATTCCGGTTTTAATTGGTTCTTAAATTGTTTAGGTAAATTGCAATTTTACGATTAAATGCGGAAGCAAGATAAGCACAAACAAAAGATAACAATGCTAACACACCGATTTATAGTGGTTCGGCCCCAATGCCTACTCCACTACCTAAGCACCCCGCTTAGGATTTCCAAACTAAATTTACTAGATTATATCTTGTTTCCCTACAATGAGGACTTTACACCGGAAAGTCTCTGCTCTCCAACCGAAGGCACTTCCACACCCGGAAGTATCCCGTCTTCCTACCGAGAGCACTCTTCCACCTCAACCTAAGGGACAACTAGAACTAATCCTAGTAAACTACGTTTACAACGGTGGAATTAAGCCTCAACACAAAGGCAACCATCAACTCAATCAACCTAGAATTCTAGGTTTACACGAAATCAAAATATAATGAAATAAACACAAAAATACACAAGTAATGGAGCAAATAAATAATACAACATATACTTAGCTCCAAAACCGAGTCCTAGTTCCTCTTGATGCCTTGAGATGATGAATCGATAAATCTTGAAGGCTAAATCAAGGTGTGTATCTTGGAAACTAGGGTTATTAAAATGATGGTGCAAGAAAAGCTTTAGAATAATCAAGAATGGCTTAGTGAAGTTTTTTTAGAGTGATCAAAAGTTGTTTAAGGAAGGCCGGGTTTGGGTATTTATAGAGCCAAGAAGAAATGGAATGTAATGGGTGGCTCAACGGGCGAAAAACTAGTCATTTTCGCCGTTCGGTCACATGCCGGTTGATCATCGGTTGACTGACCGATCGATCGCTGGCTCAATCTCTCAGTGCGGTTGACTGACGGGTCGACTGCCGGACGTGGTTCCTGCGATCCGCAATCCGGTCGACCGATCGGTCGATCGACGCAAGTCGCTACTTCAGCGATCCACAGTCCAGTCGACTGGTGAAGCTACTGCCGCTCTTTGGCAAACTTCGGTCGACAGACTTGCCTACTGCTATTTTTGGCAGCATTCGATCGATCGATCGGTCGACCAAAATTAGGCAATCTGCACTGCACTACTTGGTTTGGCTGAGATTTTTTGCTCGTTTTGGTTCCGTTTTTGCTAAACCTACTTATATAATATTTATTAATTTTAAGTTAATAGTTATAAAACATAAATGTTATATAAGAATTACCCCCCATTTGGATTCAATAAAAATATCTAAAAAATTAAAATTCTTAAGAATCAAAATCTAGTTTTTGGGGTCTAGTACAAATTTTCCGAAAACGGAAATTTTCTAACTTTTTGGGTCAAGTATAGGTAGGCTAAAGGCTTCCAAAAATTCCTAAAAAATACATCGTTATCTAATCTTAACCCAAGGAACAATTAACGCCATTTTTTATGTCAAGAAAAGGTCTAGGATATATAGCCCTCCAAGGAGCTCCCTAGGCTTAGTGAATTCAGGGCGGTTTTCGGGTTTTCATGTTTTGGGTTTTGGGTTTGGTTTTAGGATTCTTTGCATCATAAAGTAGATATATAACATATCTAGACACCCTAAACCTAAACTCTAACTTCTTGAAGAATCTCGAGCGCCGACGAGCATCCTTGCCGATTCCTCCGATTTGTTCGAGTTTTTTTGATCGCGGACATCGTGCGCTAGCCGATATGGAACCTGAAATATTTTCTCAATGAAATATTAGTTCCATGTTTGATATCATCAAAATCGAGATTAAGACCAAGGTTAAAAACCTTAAGCCAACACCCCGATCCGGCGCAAAGTCGCGGCTCATGTCGTCGCGCCTCGGACGATGTCGCGCACGGCGTCTAGTGACCTCGCGCACGGGGACAGGGGCCGTGACTGTCATGTGGCCGAGCCATTGCATGAACATTATCGATCGGGTCTAATAACTTGAGAAAATGATGATTAAAACGATGAGATTCGATGGTCCGACGACGAAAAAAAACACAACAGATGGTACGATGCACAAATCGCACAAGATCTCGGAAACATTGCAGAACCACAGATCGACAACATGCATCCTAAAATCTCATCTAAGAACAATGTTACCCTACGCATAAAGAAAGAAGTAGGACGGGAATCCTACCTAAAGGTCCACCAATTCCGAATAATTTTCCAGATTCTTCAAGGTCGCACACCGCCGATACGATCCGCCACGTGCTCACGATCTTCGGGGTACACGTCGGCAGCAACTACAAGACAAAAAGGGGTTAGAGCGGCTTAAATAAGCGATTAGTCATTCATTTTATGAAAATACCCCTGAATAATTAATTAATTACAAAACAACCCCTCAATTAATAATATTAATTATTTAAAAAATTTCTAGGCATTACAATCCTGCCCACCTATAGGAATTCGGTCCCCCAAATTCGAATACCTGTCTAAAAAATATGAGGGTAGAGTGCTCGAATGACCTCCTCTCGCTCCCAAGTGGCCTCTGAATCAGAATGATGCTGCCACGCCACCTTGACGAGAGATATCACCTTGTTCAGTAGCTGATGCTCTTTCCTGTCAAGAATCCGAACAGGCTGCTCCTCGAAGCTAAAGTCAGGCTGACGCTGAACTGACTGTTGCGCCAAGATAGGATCAGGCACGTACTTCCTCAGCATGGAGACATGGAAGACATCATGCACATCAGCTAATGAAGGAGGCAATGCTAGCTGATACGCTACCACTCCCACTCTCTCCAAGATCTCGAATGAGCCAATATAACGCGGTGTGAGCTTTCCTTTCTTGCCAAACCGCATAACACCTCTGGTAGGGGACACTCTAAGGAATACATGATCTCCAACTGAGAATTCTAAGTCTCTCCTACGCTGATCAGCATAACTCTTTTGGCGACTCTAGGATGTTAGTAATCTCTGCCTGATCATATGCACCAGCTCTATATTTCGCTGAATCATCTCTGGTCCCAAAAGACGTCTCGCCTGCCTCATCCCAATGCACTGGTGATCTGCATCTCCGGCCAAAAAGAGCCTCAAACGGTAGCTGTTATTATATGAAAACCCCACCAGATGAAGATGATCCTCCCAACTACCTCCGAAGTCCAACACACAAGCACGTAGGAGATCCTCAAGGGTCTGGATCGTGCACTCCGACTGGCCATCAATCTGAGGGTGATAGGCGGTGCTGAATCCAAGCTGCGTACCGAAGGCCTGCTGCAGACTCTCCCAAAAATGCGAAGTAAATCACGAATCTCTATCTGAGATGATGCTAGCTGGTACACCATGTAGCCAAACAATCTCTCTGCAATATAAAGCTGTCAATCGACTAAGAGGGAAATTCTTCTTCATCGGCAAGAAGTGGGCAGACTTGGTAAGTCGATCAACAATCACCCAAATCAAGTCATGCCCTCTTTGCGATCTCAGAAGTCCAGTAACAAAATCCATCGTGATATGCTCCCATTTCCACTCTGGAGTATGAATGTTCTGAAGCTTCCCTGCTGGTCGCTGATGCTCTACCTTGATTTGCTGACAGATCAAGCACTTAGCCACGAACTCTGCCACATCCTTTTTCATCCCTCGCCACCAATATGACTACTTCAGGTCCTGATACATCCGAGAACTCCCCGAATGTACTGCAAATCAAGATCTGTGAGCTTCGGCCAACAGTTCTTCCTTTACCGGATGCTCCTCAGGCACGCATAACATGCCTCTAAATATGTTGATACCATCTGCATCTCTGGAGAAGTCAGGCTTTCACCCCTACTCTATCTCCTCATTCATAGCCTGAAGATGACGATCCTCCATCTGACTCTCCTGAATTCGCTGAACAATCGGCGAATGAGCAATGAGATGAGCTAGTACTCCTCTCTCAGTAGAGCGAATCACATCCAAACTCAGCTCTGAAAACTGCCTAATTAGTTCGGACGTTGCAACTCTAAGGTGAGCCAACATCCCAACTAATTTCCTGCTTAAGGCATCTGCCACCACATTAGCCTTACCAAGATGATAGTTAATGGAGCAATTATAGTCTTTCAAAAAATCCATCCATCTGCGCTACCTCATGTTCAGTTCCTTCAGAGTGAAAAGGTACTTCAGGCTCTTATGATATGTGAAGATCTTAAAAGTCGTTCCATACAGATAATGCCGCCAAATCTTCAGTGCAAAGTTGATCGCTGCTAGCTCCAAGTCATGCATTGGGTAGTTCTTCTCATGCTCCTTCAACTGTCGAGAAGCATAAGCGACTACTCTCTCATGCTGCATCAACACAGCTCCAAGTCCCTGAATGGACGCGTCTGTAAACAACACAAACCCGTCACATCCAGATGGAACTACCAACACAGGTACACTAGTGAGCCGCCTCTTGAGCTCAAGGAAGCTCACCTCGCACCGATCATCCCAAATAAATTTCATCCCTTTCTTTCTCAATCTAGTCAAGGGTGAGGCGATCTTTGAGAAACCTCAACAAATCGCCGATAATAGCCTGATAGTCCCAAGAAACTTCAGATCTCGTGGACTGTCCTAGGCCTTTGCCACTCGGTCACTGCATTAATTTTCTGGGGATCCACTGCAATGTCGGCTCCAGAAATCACATGACCAAGAAAGCTAACTTCCTTCAACCAGAAAGCACACTTGCTGAACTTGGCATACAACTGCTATTTCCTCAACACACCAAGCACCATCCTCAAGTGTTCCTCATGCTCCGCCTCTCTGCGAGAGTACACCAAAATATCGTCGATGAACACCACAATGAACCGATCAATAAAATCCATAAATATGAGGTTCATCAAGTCCATAAATGTCGCAGGTGTGTTGGTCAACCCAAACGGCATAACCAAGAACTCGTAGTGCCCACAGCAAGTCCTGAATGCAGTCTTCTGAACATCCTCATCTCTAACTCTGAGCTGGTGGTAGCCTGACCTCAAATCAATCTTGGAGTACACGCTCGTCCCCTGCAACTGATCAAACAGATCATCGATCCTAGGAAGAGGGTATCTGTTCTTTATAGTCACCGAGTTCAGCTGCCTATAATCAATGCAAAGCCTCATAGAGCCATCCTTCTTCTTTACAAATAACACTGGAGCTCCCTAGGGTGAGACACTGGGTTGAATGAACCCTTTATCCAACAGCTCATGCAACTGCTCCTTCAGCTCCTCCAACTCCTTAGGGGCCATTCTGTACGGTGCCTTTGAGATAGGGGCAGTTCCAGGATGCAAATCAATGATGAAGTCAGTCTGACGCATCGGGGGTAATCCTGGTAACTCGTCCGGAAATACATCTGGAAAATCACATACCATAGGTAAATCCTCAAGCCGACTTTGACTGCTTTCGAAAGTGCCCACCAATGAAGCAATGAAACCAATGCACCCCTGAGCTGACAATCGTCGGGCCTGCAGTGCTGAGATTAGGGGAGTCATGGATTCTCTCACTCCCAAGAACTCAAATGAAGGCAATCCCGGAGGTGATATTATCACAGCCTTCTCATGGCAGTGAACTTTAGCATGGTTGGCAGAAAGCCAATCCATACCCAAAATAACATCAAAGTCAGAGAAATCTAACACCAACACATCAGCTAAGCAAACATGACCACCAAAGTCGAGTCTACACCCACTTAACTGCAACTATGATACTAGCACATCCCCAGATGGTGTATGTACGGTCAGACTCATCGCGGTAGGTGTACGCTCCATATTCAATTTTTCAACCATATGAGGAGCAATAAAAGAGTGTGTAGAACCAGTATCGAACAACAATGATGCATGAATACAAAAAAAAACTAAATTATACCTCTCACAACTATACCAGAAGCCTCCTGGGCATGCTGCTGGGTCAGTGCGAACACTATGGCAGACTGCTGAGTACTCTGCTGCGGGCCCCTCTGCCACTGCTGTTGAGAGCTCTGACCTCCTGCCACCTGCATGGTTGGACACTCTCTACTGATGTGGCTTGGCTGCTTGTAGCTAAAGCAAAGACTCTGCGCCTGTGGGCAGTCCCTGACAGCATGGGAAGCATCCCCACACTTAAAGAAAGGAATTGGCCTCGACCCGTCTGACCTCCCGACTGATGTGAGGGTCGTGAAGATGCCTAAGACTGGGCTGGTATTGATCTGGCCCTCTTGGCCTGTAGTTGTCCAAACCCTCTGCCACCATCTCTACGTTCCCACTAGCCATCAACCCCTTAATGGAGTTGTTCGGTCCATTGAAGAAGAACTCTGCCCGTCTACTATCGGTGGAAACCAAATCTGGGATGAAGCTCGCGAGTGCATCAAACTCGTCAGCATACTCCACCACCCGCCTCGTACTCTGACGCAACTAAAGAAACTCCTGTAACTTCTGCCTCGCATAAGTGGCTAGATAATACTTCTTGAAGAATATCTTCAAGAATCTATTCCAAGTGACAGTCTTCCATCTCGACAGCCTCTGCTGCATCTCCCACCAAACCAGAGCCTCCCTAGTAAAATAATAAGTCGCCAAACCGACCCGCTCCTCCTCGGGACAGCCCAAAACACCAAAATCCCACTCCACCTCATAGACCCACGACTGAGCCACCGCAGGGTCAGTGGTCCAAGAAAAGCTATCGAACTTGCCTCTCCCTAAGCGCAGAAACTAATTTAGTTGGTTCATCTTCCACCTCTCGAGGGACTCGGTCTGCACTGGGTCATACTGAGCTACTGGCTATGACTGCACTGGTGAATCCTCTGAAGGCTCTCCAGCAGACATCTCAGAAGGTGTATCCACATTGCGTGCTGAGTTAGTGTCAGAATCAAACTTGGAATCATACTCAGGCTAAGGCTCCGTCCGCTCGGTCTATCCTCCCACTCAGCCACCCCGAGTGCTACTCCAGCTAGGGCTACGGCTCGAGCGTGCTCGATGCTGAAATTGAGCTAAAGAAACATCATCTGCCAGGTCTGACTCGACTCTGGCCAAAACTGGACTGACCATCTGAGTCTGCGTAGACTGCCTACCGCCTCGACCTCGGCCTCGGCATCCACCTCTGAAGGCAATCCTGACACCCGCATTACCTCTAGCCTCCATACTTCATAAAAGAAAAGAACAACTCAGGTTTCAAATTCAATCAACATCCAAACAATTTAAAAAATCAACTTATCGACTTAAAGTAAGGTTGAATCTCATCCTTAGACCTAAACACCCAACCTTAAATCCTATGGAGGAGGACGAACCTAGGCTCTGATACCAAATTGTTATGCCCCGCCTAGACTTATCCCTATATAAGGGACCTCACCCGGGAGGGGTGCAACTAGTAACAAAACAACAAACAACAAGTGGACTGAATTTAAATTACAACCAGATTCCAAAGCAAATGTCCAACAAGATAACAAATAATGAAAGTTCAACAGTCCATATAGGAACAAAGGAATCTAACATTAGTCCCAAAAGTCTAAACAAGTCCAAAAGATAATAGGAGTGAACAGTTCAACTAATAAAATAGGAAACTAAGATAATGTGTGAAAGACGTCTCCTCCTCCAAAACTCTAGCTACCCCATAAGGAAATACCGTCATACTTGAGGATCTGAGGCAAAAACAACAAACAACATGAGAAGGCTGAGTAGGATTGCAACAAGATGCTATGATGCCATGAATACAATGGAAGATACGATTTAACATTTTATTTAATGCTCCTACACCAACAACTATGTCAACTATTCTCTACATGAATATATGATCATAGACCCAATCAAGAGCGTAGTGGACATTGGGTTTCCCCCACACTCTCGCATCCCAAGAGTGGCACCTCAAGCCCGCTCCAGCTAGAGATGCGACTATCCAAAAATGGTAGTCCGCCGACATCTAACACCTCGACACCGCACACGCACCTATGTGGTAAATAGGTGATCACCGGTGTCACTTGCCCTACACCTTGGGCAATATATCAACAGTGTCCAGGTCCATCGCTAATAGTAGATCAACTATGCGTCATGTAAATAACTTACACTAGTGCAACTCAACTAATATAGAATGCTAGTAGTCATGTCATCATGTATGAATTAAATATATAAACAACAACATAAGATGTTATCAACAAATAGGGCATGCAACATCTATACTAGCATCCTCAACTAATAAGCATATGAAAACATCATGCTGGCAACATGTTTCAATAAAATATGCATAAAGAACTTCAACGGCAGTAGATATCAATTTTCAATGGAATAGAAAAATAAGATAATATTTCAACATAGGGTAACCACCGATCTAGGATGAGATTCACCTTAACAACTCTTATGATAATAAACAACTCGATTGAAACCATAAAAACAATTAAAATAATATTTTCCTACTTGGCATGAAAAATGAGACAAAAACACTCACTATTTTCAACATCTGAAAGTCAAACAGTAAAACTGACCTCACCAATAAATTCGGGGCGTCGAGTAGGTACAAATTCATATATAATATGACTAATTTGACCAACTATAAAGCCTTTAATCAATTATTTAAAATAACAAAGAAAATACCATAAATGCTACTTAATAAGGTGATGTTACGAACTTTCGTAACAGTGCTACGAATCTATATATCATAGCTACATCCATCATATCACTCACAGCAGCATCTAACCACATATAACAGTGTTATATGTCTAAAATAGTTACCGAACTGATACAAGATAATAAACTGGTGTAATAAATATAACACCGATATATACTTATAATTATATTATAATGATATAACATAACCCTTCATCTACCCTAACCTAGGGTTCATCAGCACCACCTCCACTCCATTGCCGCCGCCTCTACCCGATGCTGCCGCCTGCTGCATTCAACTGGACGAGATACCCGCCGGGATTCTCGGCGTCCGATGGTGACTCGCCGCTAGGGGTGAGCAAAAAAAACTGGTTTTTCGGTTAACCGAAAAACCGGTCCGAAATCGAACCGGTTTTTCCAGTTAATCGAACCGGTTTTTTCGGTTTCGGTTTTTTTTTTTTGAAAAATCGGTTTTCGGTTTCGGTTTCGGTCCGAGAGGTAAAAAGTCCACCGGTTTCGGTTAACCGACCGGTTGGATATAATTTATTAATTTATTAATTTTATTTTTTTATATATATAATAATAATAATTTATAATTTATAAAAAATTATAAAAAATTACAGAAAATTATAAAAAAATTATAAAAAATTATAAAAAAATATTAAAAAATATTAAAAAAATATTTAAAATATTAAAAATATATTAAAAATATTAAAAAATCAAAAAAAAACATTAAAAATATTTTAAAAAATCAAAAAATATTTTAAAAAATAAAAATAAAAATATTAGTTTTTGTAGAACATTATCTTGGTTCAATGGTTTCACTTTTTTTTCTTTTTTCTCAATGAGAATTTGCTATTTATTTAGATTTTTCTCCACGATTTGCATAATATTATTATGTTTGTAGGTTAAAAAAATTTATTGGTTAACCAAAAATTATCGGTTAACCGAACCGAAAAAACCGAAACCGAAATAGCGGTTAACCGAAGTTAATGGACCGGTTTTTTTTTTTTGTTAATGGACCGGTTAACCGGTCCATGCTCACCCCTACTCGCCGCCACCTCCATCCCATCGTTGCTACCGCTGCCTGAACCACGCGAGCGGCGAGATGGGAGCTGTGACATTGCCGATCGGCGACGGTGACTCGCCGATCGATGCTCGCCGACTGTCGCCGCCTCTATGAATAGGCGATGATGAGAAAGAGGGGTCGGCGATCCCTGATCCGGTGCAAAGTCGCGGCCCTTGCACGATGTCGCGCACGACGACTCGCGTCGTCGCGCCTCACACGATGTCGCACACGGCGACTTGCGACCCCGTGCATGGCGACTCGCACCCAACAGCCACCTCGCGCACGAGGACAGGGGATGTCATTATCATGTGGCCGAGCCATTGCATGAATAGTGCCAATCGGGTCTAACAACTCGAGAAGATGATGATTAAAACGACGAGATTCGACGGTCCGACGATGAAAAAAAACACAACATATGGTACAATGCACAAATATCACAAGATCTCGAAAACACCGCAGAACCATATATCGACAACAAGCATCCTAAAATCTCATCCTAAGAACAACGTTACCCTACGTGAAAAGAAAGAAGTAGGACGGGAATCCTACCTAAAGGTCCACCAACTCCGAATAATTTTCTGGATTCTTCAAAGTCGCACACCACCGCTACGATCCGCCATGTGCTCACTATCTCCGGGGTACACGTCGACAGCAACTACGTGACAAAAAGGGGTTAGAGCTGCTTAAATAAGAGATTAGTCACTCATTTTACAAAAATACCTCTGAATAATTAATTTATTACAAAACAGTCCCCCAATTAATAATATTAATTATTTAAAAAACTTTAGGGCATAACAAACACTACTGCCGCCAGTTCCAAATCATGTGCTGGGTAATTCTTTTCATGCACTTTCAACTGACGAGATGCATAGGCGATCACCTTGCCATACTGCATCAGAACACAGCCCAGGCCAACCCGAGAGGCATCAAAGTATACCACAAATCCTCCCGAGCCTGAAGGTACAACTAGAATTTGTGCTGACGTCAGACATTCTTTGATCTTCAGGAAGCTCTCCTCACACTTCCCCTCCCAATCAAATTTGACCTTCTTCTGGTTTAACCGAGTCAAAGGACCTTCTCCTCACCCTTGGTCCGGTGCGCTGCACCAAATAGATTTTTATATTAGGAAAATTTCGGGTCTTACACAAATGGAAAGGCCGTCAATGCATTATATTGCGGCCTATCAATTAATGAGTTCAATAGGATTTCTACTTGTAAGTCCGCATATGAACTTTGGAAAGTCTTAGAGACTACACATGAAGGTACTTCACAAGTTAAGGAATCTAAGATAAACCTACTCATGCATGATTATGAAATGTTCAAAATGTTATCGCATGAATCTATTGATGCCATGTATGCTCGATTTTAAAATATTACAAATGGTTTAGCTAACCTTGGTAGAGAGATAAGGGAGGAGGAGAATGTAAGAAAACTCCTTTGTTTCCTTCCAAAAGCTTGGGAGCCCAAGGTCATCGCAATTATGGAAGCGAATGATATGAGCACCTTGAAGATCACCGAGCACATTGGGTCTCTCATGACACATGAGACCCATATGAAGCAATACAAGGAGGAAGATGCGCCCAAAGGCAAGACCATTGCCTTAAAAACATCACACCGGGGTGAAGAATCCTCATCATCCAAGGAAGAGACGAACGATTTTGAGGAAATGGCGATGTTGGCGAGAAGATTAATGACCTTCATGAGAGGATGCATGAGAAAGGGAAGATGAGGCTACACATGCTACAATTGCAACAAGACCGGACATCTAAGGAAGGATTGCCCACTTCTCAAGATGGCATCCACCTCCAACCCTCACAAAAGAGACAAATACAAGAAGAAGAAGAAGAAGAAGAAGAAGAAGAATAAGAAGAAGAAGAAGAAGAAGAAGGCAATGATGACTTCATGGGATGAAAGCGAGCCTTCATCAAGTGAAGAAGATTCCAATAGTGAAAAGGCAAATCTTTGCTTGATGGCAAATGACCATGAGGTAAGATTTACATTTGGTGAGCTTTTATTTACTCGAGAAGAACTAGAAAATGAATTTGATCAAATGCATGATGAATTTAATGCTATTAGGAGAAAATTTAAAGAGCTTAAAAAAGACAATAAATCTTTAGAGCTTGAGAATAATAGTTTACTACTCTCATGCAATGAATTAAGGAAAGAAGTAGATACCCTTAAAGATGAGAAACATGCCCTAGATGAAGCTAATTAAAACATAGAATATGACAATAAAAAATTGGAAGATGAAAACGAGTACTTAAGTGATCAAGTACAACACTTGAATGATAGCATGCTAACTTTGAAAAAGAAACTTTACATGCTAAATGAAAAAATGACAATCTTACAAAATGCCATGCCTAAGATTGTCCATGCTAAAAAGTCATCACACTTCCATGCTCACACACACAATAGAAGGATGTTTAATGGAAGTTATTTTTCATGCGGTATTTTTGGCCATATGGCAAAAGATTGTGCATTAAGGAGGAACCCACATGCTAGATTTTCTTGGGTTCCTAAGATGACTAACACTCAAGGACCCAAGAAAATTTGTGATCAATTGGGTATTGAACACACATTTTCTTCCCCTAGGACCCCTCAACAAAATGGGGTGGTCGAGAGAAAGAATAGAATCTTACGTGTTGCGAAAATAATTTGCCCAAGTATTTGGGTCGAAGCCATAAATACCTCTTGTTATGTGCTTAATCGCATTTTATTGAGACCTAAAATTAAGAAAACACCTTTTTGAGCTTTGGAATGATAAAATTCCAAGTGTGGGATATTTTCATATTTTTGGATGTAAATGCTTTATCTTAAACACTAAGGAGCATTTAGGAAAATTTAATTCTCAATCCGATGAAGGCATTTTCCTAGGTTACTCCAATAATTCTCATATAGAGTATATAATTGTAGGACTATGATTGTTGAAGAATCTGTGCATGTTACATTTGATGAAACTCATGATTCTTCTAGAAATGTTAAGATTGTGAATGTAGGTGAGGAACTTGAGGAACTTGAGGAACTCACATTTCATGACAAAGAGGTGGAGGACGAAGACAATGAGGAAACTCAACATGAAGAATCACCATCCTCAACTCTACCTCAAGATGAAGACGAAGAAGAGGAATCTCTACCACCTCTCCCTAAAGGATATCAGTTGATAAGGGATCATCCAATGGATCAAGTCATTGGAGAAATATCAACGGGAGTGGTAACACGCTCTAAACTTAAAAACATTAGCATTCATATCTTAAGTAGAGCCAAAGAACATTAAAGAAGCAATAGAAGATGAATTTTGGGTAATAGCTGTGCAAGAAGAACTCAACCAATTTGTTAGAAATAAAGTATGGGACTTAGTACCTATACCTAGCTGATAAATCATGATTGGGACTAAATGGGTGTTTAGAAACAAGTTAGATGAAAGAGGTTTATGTTGGTGCGTAGGCCTGGGTTTGGCCGAGTCATCAATTGTCCTATGGTGGAGGCCGGGTTTGGCCAAGTCACATTCGAACGCCGGGGGCGCTCGGGCCCTATACTGTATAAGATGAAGGTTGCACACTTCCCTTTCACCAATTGGTTTGGGGGTCGTTGGTTAGTGCCGGATTCTGTGAGCTGGTATTAGAGCCGGGGTCCCGGGTTTGAATCCCAGTGGGCAATTGCTGAGGGAGAGATTGTTGGCGCGTAGGACTGGGTTTGGCCGAGTCATCATTAATTGTCCCGTGGCAGAGGCCGGGTTTGGCCAAGTCACATTCGAACATCAGGGGCGCTCGGGCCCTATACAGTATAAGATGAAGGTTGCGCCCTTCCCTTTCACCAATTGGTTTGGGGGTCGTTGGTTAGCGCCGGATTCTGGGAGCGCTATTGTTGGCTTAAGGTTTTCAACCTTGGTCTTAATCTCGGTTTTAATGATAACAAACATAAAACTAATGATTTTATGAAGAATTATTTTCAGGTTCCATATCGGTTAGCGTGCGACGTCCGCGATCGAAAAATCAGAGAAATTGAAAAATCGGAAGGACGTTGGTCGACGCGCTCGAATTTGTCGGGACGTTAGAGTTTAGGTTTAGGGTGTCTAGAATTTAATGTAATCCTCATGATGATGCATAAGAAACCCAAAAACCAATCCCGAATCCCAAATCGTGAAATCCTGGGACCGCCCTGAAATACACTAAGCCTATGGAGCTCATTGGAGGGCTATATGACCTAGACATTTTCATGACACCAAAAGTCCCGGTAATTGTTCCTTGGGTCAAAACTAGATAACAATGTATTTTAAAGGATTTTTTGGAAGCCTTTAGCATACCCATACTTGGCCCGGGAAATTAGAAAAGTTCCGTTTTCGGAAAAATTGTACTAGACCCCAAGAACTAGATTTTAATTCTTAAGGATTTTGATTTTTTAGATATTTTTATTGAATCCAAATGGGGGGTAATCCTTATATAATATTTTTGTTTTAAAATTATTAACTTAAAGTTAATAAATATAGACTTAGCGAAGACGGAACCAAAACAAGTAGAAAAACCCAAGCAAAATAGCAGACTGCCCTGTTCAGCCCAGGTTCGATCGACCGGTCGGTCGACCGACAGAAGCCAAAAATTGGCAGTAGGGTCATCGGTCGACCGAATTAAGGATCGCTGAGTCGCGAACCAGCGGTAGCATCATCGGTCGATCGGATTGCAGATCGCAAGTCGTGAAGCTGGCTTCAGTCGATCGATTGGTCAACCGGACTGGAGATCGATAAATTAGCAACACTCGGTCGACCCGTCAGTCGATCGATCATCGTTAAAATTTCACATAAAGCCAACGGTCGATCGGTCGGTCGACCGACGATCGATCGGGCGTCGGCAACGATGAAAAATATACTCTTTGACGCCCTGTTTCAGCCGGGGAGTTCTAAATACCCTTCCCAATCCTCCTTCAAACCTTCTAACGATGCTTCCAATCTTAAAAGAGTGATCCTAAGCATTTCTACAAGCCTTCATTGAGCAATCCTTTCAAGAACCCTAGCTTTGATCTACACACCTTGATTTAGCCTTCAAGATTTACTGATTCATCATCTCAAGGCATTAAAAGGACTATGGAGTTTGTTTTGGAGCTAAGTAACTATTGTTTGATTTATTGCTCCAATTATTATTGTATTTTGTTATTTATTTCATTGTAATTGAACTTGTGTAAACCTAGGTTCCTAGGTTTAATTGAGTTGGTGGTTGCCTTAGTGTTAAGGCTTAAACCCACCGTTGTAAAAGTAGTTTACTAGGATTAGTTCTAGTTCTAGTTGTCCCTTAGGTTGAGGTGGGAGAGTGCTCTCGATAGGAAGGTGGGGTACTTCCGGGTGTGGAAGTGCCTTTAGTTGGAGAGCGGAGACTTTCCTGTGAGTCCTCGTTGTAAGGGAAACTCGATATAATCTAGTAAAGCTAAGTTTGGAAATCCTAAGCAGGGTGCTTAGGTAGTGGAGTAGGCATTGGGGCCGAACCACTATAAATCGGTGTGTTTGCATTGATACTTGTTTGTTTTAATTGCTTTATCATTTATCGCTTCCGCATTTAGTCATAAAATTACAATTTGCCTAAGTAATCAAAGAAACGATTAAAATCAGAATTAGGCAAATAGATTTAGATAACACACTATTCACCCCCCTCTAGTGTGCCATTTCGTACAACAATTTAGTCATTAAAAAACAAAGCTAGGTTAGTGGCCCAAGGGTATAATCAAGAAGAAGGAATAGTTTATAATGAAACTTATGCTCCCGTAGTTAGATTAGAAGCAATTCGAATGCTTTTGGCTTATGCTAGGTTTAAAGGCTTTAAACTTTTTCAAATGGATGTCAAAAGTGCATTTTTAAATAGTTTTATAGATGAAGAAGTATATGTTGAACAACCCATCGGATTTGAAAGTTTTGTGTTTCCAAACCATGTCTTCAAATTTAAAAAGGTTTTATATGGTTTAAAACAAGCCCCTAGGGCTTGGTATGAAAGGCTTTCCACTTTTTTGATTGATCAAGGTTTTACCATTGGAAAAGCCGATGTCTCCCTTTTTATAAAACACAATGAAAATGATATTTTACTTGTGCAAATTTATGTTGATGACATAATTTTTGGTGCTACTAATGAAACCCTTTGTGAGTGGTTTGCTAAGTGTATGCAAGATGAATTTGAGATGGGCATGATGGGAGAGCTCTCCTTCATGCTTGGTCTCCAAATCAAGCAAACCAACAAAGGAATCTTCATCAATCAAGCCAAGTACACAAAGGAGCTCATCAAAAGGTTTGGGATGAATGAAGCCAAGATAGCTTCTACACCAATGAGCACATCCATCAAGCTTGACAAAGATGAAGATGGTGTCAAAGTAGATGAAAAACGATATCGAGGTATGATTTATAGTCTTTTTTACTTAACCGCAAGTAGACCCGATATCATGCTTAGTGTTTGTGCATGTGCTAGGTTTTAATCTTGTCCTATAATGTCTCACTTAACTACAGTCAAACGCATATTGAGATATTTGAAGGGCACGATTGACTTAGGACTATGGTATCCATGTAATGCATCTTTTGACTTAAATCGATTTTTCGGACGCGAATTTTGCCGGGTGGAAAGTAGATAGAAAAAGCACTAGTGGGTGTTGTCAATTCCTAGGAGTGTGTCTTGTCTCTTGGTTTTCAAAGAAACAAAACTCAGTTATACTTTCAACTACTGAAGCGGAATACATTGTTGCGGCTAGTTATTGTGCACAAGTCCTTTGGATAAAACAAATCCTTTTGGATTATGGACTTAAGTATTCTTGCATACCTATACATTGTGATAACACTAGTGCAATCAATTTAACGAAAAATCCTATTTTACACTCTAGGACTAAGCATATTGATCTAAGGCACCATTTTCTTAGGAATAATGTAGCTAAGGGAAATATATCGGTGGAATTCATATCCGCGGACAAACAACTTGTCGATATATTTACAAAACCCTTGAGTGAGGAAAGCTATACAAACTTAAGAATGCAATTAGGAATTTGTGTTTTTCCAGGTGGTTAATTTTTTTTCAAAACATACATGTTTTTAAAAAATTGCATTTTATAAGGTATCATCACACTTATGTATTGCCTTGTAATAGGGCTTTGCGACTTATTGATGTTTGCCTTCTATAGGCTTACATTAATATGAAGGACTATACTGGTAGATGATATTGTTGGCGAAATGGCAACACTCGAGGGGGGTGAATAGTATGCTTACTAATTCGATTAGCCTAAATTCTAATTTAATCGTTTCTTAATTAGTTTAGGCGATTTGTAATTCGATGATTTTATATGCGGAAGCAAAACATGATTTAGCAATTAAAGGAAATAAGAAATCAATGCAAACACAAGATTTATAGTGGTTCGGCCCCAATGCCTACTCCACTACCTAAGCACCCTGCTTAGGATTTTCAAACTAGTTTTACTAGATTAATTTACGTTTCCCTTACACATAGGACTTTTCACCGAAGAGACGCACTCTCGACCTAAGGCACTTCCACACCCGGAAGTCACCGCCTTCTTATCGAGAGTCCTCTTCCACCTCAACCCTAATGGACAACTAAACGAATCCTAGTAAACACTAAGTTTACACAAGTGGCTTTACTCCTTCTACACCAAGGATATCACTTCACACAGAAGACCAAACACCCGGTCTTCGACAAACGCACAAATTAAACACAGTTTAAATAACAGTTAAAATACAATTGAAAAGAGCCAAAGAATGAAACCAATAGAGAAAGCTCTTTTGTAATCCGTCAATCCTTCAACTCGTCAAGGGGTAGAGCTTGAATCAATCACCCGAGTTGAGGCAGCAGTTGGCGCTTGAGAAGGTGTTCGCGAAAATAGCAGAGCGTGCTTGATCAATCGTTGGAAGGCTCAAATCTTCCTTTTAATGGCTCAATAAATTCTATAAAAATCAAGGAAGGAGGTTAAATGAAGTATATGAGGGTGTATTTATACCCTCGTGAAGAAATGGCTGCTCAACGGATAGAAAACTATCTATTACAGACCGCCGGTCGATTTGCCGGTCGACCGTCTGGTCGATCGGTCATTAGACTGCTTCTTTTCTCCCTGTGGGCGGTCGACCGATGGGTCGACCGCTTGACGCAATTCTTCGATCCGTGAGTTCCGGTTGACCGATGTGATCTTGCATTTTTAGCAAACGCAGGTCGGTCGAACGACTGGTCGACCGCCCGAGCTACTGCCCAATTTGGGCTTCAATCGGTCGACCGCTCGATCGACCGAAGTAGCTCTGCGGTTTTTCTTCCCTTTGTTCGGTCGACCGACGGGTCGACCGAATGGCTACTGCCCCTTTTTTACCTACATTCGGTCGACCGCCCGGTCGACTGAATTTAGGCTGAAATTGTTTTTCAACCGATTTCTTCCGCTCTTGGTTTCTAGGTTTTGGCTTTCAACGAGCATCATCTAGGAGAGCTTTTGACGTGATCTTTGGACTCGTCCAAGCGACTTTGGTGCACTCGTCGATCTTCGAGAAACTTCCGCGACGAACCCGAGCGCAACGATCAATGTCCTTTCGATTTTCGATTTCTTTGATTTTTCTGATCGAGGACATCGAACGCTAATTGATATGGAACCTGAAAGATATCCTCAATGAAATCATTAGTCCCATGTTTGTTATCATCAAAACCATCAAAACCGAGATTAAGGCTTAGGTTGAAAACCTAAAGCCAGCAATCTCCCCCTTTTTGATGATGACAAACATCCTTGAGAAAATATATAACATTAAAGCATAGAAGGATATCAACTAAGGGATTTCTCCCCCTATCAACATGCATATTTATATAATTAAACTCCCCCTATCTATATGCATGGATTTCCTATATTTTTCTCCCCTTTACCTATACTTTTCTCTCCATTTATACCTATACTCTTCTCCATATTTCTTCCCCTTTTGACATCAATCAAAAATGGCAAGAAAGGACAATCTAGTCAAAGGGATGAAGAACAAATAATTTTTCATGAAGTTGAAACTTTAAAGATTTTTCATGAAACATGAAGATCTCAACCAAAGGGATGGAAAAACAAATATTTAATATGAAACTTAAATCATACATGATAAAAAAATGATAGATACAAATCAAAACTCAATCATGTATGCACTCAAGTATGAATGTATTCATATCTTTTTCATGACATTTTTAGATTTCATTCAAACTTTCAAAATACCAAGATATGGTTATTTAACTCATGTATATCAAGTTTGAAATGAAACTAATGTTATACAATCAAGATATGAGCTTAGCATGTTTTCATTTGAAATAAGCATGAAGGACATGAAAATGCTAAGTCTCAAGTTTTACAATCTACTCATGTGTTTCTCAAACTTAGGCATCTAGACATTAAACATGAGATAATGTAAGTCTATGAATCAAGTTTGGGCTTAAGATGAAATTTTTAATTCACTTTGTTGACTTAGGTAAGCCTATACTTAAAGTTTTCAAAAATCAAATTTTTAAGTTTATACATAGTCATATTTTTGACAAATATTTTTGAAACCAATTTGTTTGGATGAAATTTTTTTATACCTATTATTGAATGGACATTTGAAGTGCATGTATCAAGTTTGAACTTAAAATGAATTTTTTAAGTTCATTTTTCATCCTATATTAACTCTAATAAACAAATGGATATTTCTAGCTATCATCCAATATATCAAAATCATTCCTAAAAAATGATTTTACTCAAGAAATTATATGAATGATATTAGAAATGGAATCCAAATGGTGTACATGAGTTTTCATTTGAAGTTTTTGAAGAAAGATCAAAGTATCGAAAAGATTGATATTTCAAATAAGTGATACTTTTAGTTTTTGAAATCCAACTTCTAAAATTCACTTTAAATCCGATTCTTGATAAAACTTTTTGAAATTTTTACTGATAAAACTAAATTTTTCAGTGAATGTGTAGTTTCAAGAATCATCTAAAAGGATTTTTTTATATTTTCCTAGAAATAATTGAAATTGGTGATACCAATTGTTGAACAAATGACAATTCCATAATTTTTCAGTTATTTTCAAAGAATGCTTAGTTTTTATTCGAACTTTTATGACACCACATAATGGTCATGTAAAGAGTGTAGGTCAAGTTTGAGATAAAAATTATATCCTTAAGTCAAGATATCAACCTAGCATGGTTTCATTCAAAACTAAACTAGTTTTTATGAAACTTGCTAAGTTTCAATCTTAACATTTAGTCATGATTTTTCAAATTTAAAACTATGAATACTTAACATGAGTAAACCTAAACATGTTTCTCAAATATGGATCATAAATGAGACTTTTAAGTCAACTTATTGACTTGGGTCAACATGATTCAAGAGGAGATAAACATGAATTGACCTCTATTGTCATCTTATTCATATCCATATGAATTTTTTTACTCTAAATGCATGGAAACATGTCATACCTACTCCTAAACATGTTTTGAGTTTTGGACTTAAAATGAAGTGTCTAAGTCGATTTGTTGACTTAGGTCAAACCTTTCCAAGTTAAGTCCCCTAAAGTAAGATACCAATTGTATTTGTTCATCTAGACATGAATTTTCAAATTTTAAATATCTAGATTTATGTGATATGTGTATCTAAACGTGTTCATTTGGTGTTTACTCAAAATGAGGTCTATAATAAGAAATTTTAACCTAGAGCAAGTTTCATTCAATCAAGATATCATGAAATTACCTAAGTTATCCAAATTTTTCTTACTCATGAAAATTCAAACATTTATCATGCATAATCAATCATGAGCATAGAGGAATCATTTAAGCATGAAAATTCAATTATTCTACTAAGATTTTTGCAAAAATTAAGTTCATACATTTTTCTTGAAAATTTGCCCAACTTTTCATATCCTTTTTCATTTTCTTCTAGATAACATAGCTTACCAATTCTTAACTTGCAAGTAGACTTCATTAGTATCATAATGAAATAATAAGACTACTAGCAAGCTAATATACTAAATTGCACAAGTTTTAATACAAAGTTTTATTTAAAACCTTAACCTATGCTAGATAGCAAAGATTCATTTAAAGCAAGATTTTACCATAATATCAAAATTAATCTAAGGGATCTTAAGATGTGAACCATTTAAGTAATAAGGTCCCTAAACAAGTTTAGCTAGTTTAGTCTTAAAGAAATATCTCTAATAGCAAGTATCATCCTAGAGCAAGTTTCATTTAATGAAATTTGCCTAAGTGCTAATATTCTACCTACTCATAAGAATTCAAGTGTGTTAGCTTGCAAATCTAATCATGAGTGTGTTAGCATGCAAATCTAATCATGAGTATAGAGACATAGTTTAAACTTAAACATTGAGGTATAATACTAGGATTTTGAATTGATTGAAGTTATACCTAATTCATGAAAGTTTAGCCAAACTAATCTTTTTCTTCCTAGTTAGCTTTCCTATAATACTCATAGCTTGCAAGTAAACTATACTAATATTTTTAGAGAAAATATAGCTACTTAGCAAGCTAACTCAACCAAAAAGCAAAGAGAAGCATTAATTATCATTATCAAATACCACTTTGCTAAATGATTTCAAATTCGTTTCAAAATGAAATCAAGTGATATCAAAACGAATTTTAAGAGATCACAAGAATAATAAATGAAAAGTATGATCTCCAACCCTTCCTATTGGTTGAAAATCGAAAGCCACAATTAGCCTACGATTTAGAATCGCAAGGTCTCTTAGGCCCATTACAGGCCACCTGGGTCTCCGAAGAGACCGGGAAATCAAAAATCAAAAAGAGCATGATACCTTTAGTACCCAAATAACTTTGGGTCCTTGGGGGTTAGAGGGCTTAGGAATCCAAAGTGTCCTAGCAACACTTGGATTTCTCTTTAATGCGCAATCATGGATGGCATGCCCAAATACACCACAACAAAAGCAATGTCCATGAAATTTTTCTTTTCATTTTTAACATGGACATGAGATTTAATTTTTGAATGCTTGTCATGTGAAACATGATGAGTATGAGCATTCTTAGAAAAAACATTTTTCTTTTGAGTATAAGGTTTAATGGTAGAATGCTTAGCATGGGAATGATGATGAATATTGACATTCTTTACATAAGCATTTTTCATTCTAGTGTTCTTAGGAAATGAAGTATTTTTTAATTCATTTACTTTCTTATTCAAGAAAGTAATCTCACTTTTCATTTCATTCATGGATTTATGTAATGCATGTAATTAAGATTTTAACATGCAATTCTTTTTTTCTAAAATGTTATTCTTGAGCTTCAAGTCCTTAAGCTCAAGTTCTACATTATCATGGCATGAATCAAATGAACTAGATTTCAATTTTTCATTTTCTAGTTTGGATTCATACAAATGAGAATTAAGCATTACATTTTCCTTTTTTAGCATTTTGTTTTCCTTGTCTTTTCTAACTAGCAAGGCATACATTTTTTGACATTCATCAACTAGTTCTTCATATGACATATTGAATGAACTAGATGAGCTAGTGCTAACATTATTATTATTATGACTAGAAGGAGAAGAGTGTACCTCATCTTTGGTACTTATGATGCAAACTTTTGAAGTAGCTTCATAGTCATTGCTAGAGGGTGCTTTCAAATGTGTGAGAGGTGGAGGTGGAAATACTTGACCTCTTCATTGCTTTGTTCTTCATGCTTAGGTAATTTTTCTTCACATGCCCCTTCTCTTTGCAAGCATGACAAATTACTTTTCTTTTTCGGCTCTTGGTGCTACTTCTTTGACTAGAAGAGCTATGGGCATCAAAACCAAGATTTGTAGTAGGTGTGTGACCATTGTCATCACCACCTTCATCAAACGTGCCAATTTCTTCGATTTTGGCATGATCATATAAAACATTTAACGAGGCCCATAAATCAAAAGCCGAAGAACAATGCATGACTTTTTCTAAGATGTCATTTGATAGTGTGCAAAGAATATAATTCATGGAATCTTCATTATACTTAAATATTTTTTTATCTAATTCACTCCAAGCATGCATGTCAACCTTAGGTTCAATGAATTCCCAATGTAGCATGTTAAAGACTCCAAACCCTTTAGTCTTTAAATAGGTGTCCATCTTATATTTCCAAAGACCAACATTTGAGTCATCGAACCTAGGGGGTGAAGATGCTACACTCTCTAGAGCCATTCATAGATCGAGATGAATTGTAGAAGGGATGGTTAAATCACAATCTACGAACCCGCTCTGATACCAATTGTTGGCGAAATGGCAACACTAGAGGGGGGGGGGGTGACTAGTGTGTTTACTAATTCGATTAGCCTAAATTCCAATTTAATCGTTTCTTGATTAGTTTAGGCGATTTGCAATTCGATGATTTTATATGCGGAAGCAATACATGATTTAGCGATTAAAGCAAATAAGAAATCAATGCAAACACAAGATTTATAGTGGTTCGGCCCCAATGCCTACTCCACTACCTAAACACCCCGCTTAGGATTTCCAAACTAGTTTTACTAGATTAATTTACGTTTCCCTTACACAGAGGATTTTTCACCGAAGAGATGCACTCTCGACCTAAGGCACTTCCACACCCGGAAGTCACCGCCTTCTTATCGAGAGTCCTCTTCCACCTTAACCCTAAGGGATAACTAAACTAATCCTAGTAAACACTAAGTTTACACAAGTGGCTTTACTCCTTCTACACCAAGGATATCACTTCACACAGAAGACCAAACACTCGGTCTTCGACAAACGCACAAATTAAACATAGTTAAAATAACAGTTAAAATACAATTGAAAAGAGCTAAAGAATGAAACCAATAGAGAAAGCTCCTTTCCAATCCTTCAATCCTTCAACTCGTCAAGGGGTAGAGCTTGAGTCAATCACCCGAGTTGAGGCAGCAGCTGGCGCTTGAGAAGGTGTTCGCGAAAATAGCAGAGCGCGCTTGATCAATCGTTGGAAGGCTCAAATCTTCTTTTTAATGGCTCAATAAATTTTGTAAAAATCAAGGAAGGAGGTTAAATGAAGTATATGAGAGTGTATTTACACCCTCATGAAGAAACGGCTGCTCAACAGATAGAAAAACTATCTGTTGCAGACCGCTGGTCAATTTGCCGATCGATCGTCTGGTCGACCGATCATTCGACCGCTTCTTTTCTCCCTGTGGGCGGTCGACCGACGGGTCGACCGCTTGACACAATTCTTCGATCCACGACTTCCGGTTGACCCATCGGTCAACCGATGCGATCTTGTGTCTTCAGCAAAAGTAGGTCGGTCGATCGGCTGGTCGACCACTCGAGCTACTGCCCAATTTAGTTTTCGATCGGTCGACCGAATTTAGGCTGAAATTGTTTTTTCAGCCGATTTCTTCCGTGCTTGGTTTCCGTGTTTCGGCTTTCAACGAGCATCACCTTGGAGAGCTTTTGACATGATCCTTGGACTCGTCCAAGCGACTTTGGTGCACTCGTCGATCTTCGAGAAACTTCCGTGACGAATCCGAGCACGACGATCAATGTCCTTCTGATTTCCGATTTCTCTGATTTTTCCGATCGAGGACATCAAACGCTAATTGATATGGAACCTAAAAGATATCCTCAATGAAATCATTAGTCCCATGTTTGTTATCATCAAAACCATCAAAACCGAGATTAAGGCTTAGGTTGAAAACCTAAATCCAACAGATACTTGGTTTTATTGCTTTCTTGGTTTTTATGATGGAACTCATTAATTGTACCTTAACTCTTGCCCTTTTTAATTGATGTGAAAAGGGGGAGAAAAGTAAGGTCACATTTGTTTTATGATGCATATAGATAGGGGTTACAAGCAAGATATGCACATTGATAGGGGGAGCATATGTTAAGTTGTGTATTGTGTATGCCTTAACTCAAACTCACAAATAGTACTTTTTGTTTTTCTCAAAATTCCATGTTGTGTTTGTCATCATCAAAAAGGGGGAGATTGTTGGCTTAAGGGTTCCTTCCTTAGGCTTTGATCTTCATTTTGATGATAACAAACAAGTATTTAATATATGTGTGAAGTTTTGAGTTCAGGATGAGGTTGCGATAAGCATGCGAACTTTGGCGAACTTCGCTCGGAGAATTGAAAGGAAAGAACGTCAAGAATGGTTCAGATGTAGGTTGAGTAGAAATCTTGTAATATACCCCTAGGATCTCATCCCAAGCCTAGTTGTAAAGTTATCCAAGTTAAAACTTGGTAATTAAACACATGAAAAAGCATGCAACAAAGATAAGGTAAAAATCAGCCTCAGCCTAAGTTCGTTCGATCGGTCGGTCAACTAAACAAGGCAGAAAAATGGTAGTAGCCACTTCGGCCGACCGAACAGATGCAAAAAATGGCAATGGCTACTTCGGTCGACCGACCGAGGCCAAAAACTGGCAGTACCTACTTCGGTCGACCGGATAGCAGATGAGCTGAAACGTGACTCATTCGGTCGACTCTCCGGTCGACTCAACAGAGCGATAAAAAGCGCAAAAAGCCAACGGTCGCTGGGTGGTCGATCGGTCGATCGACCGACAATCGACCGACAAGCAACCGAACGACATCCAACGAGCGAAAAAAATGCCCGTTGAGGTGCCGTTCGGTTGAGGGGTTATAAATGCCCCTCACCTAACTTCTTTAAACCCTCTTAACATCTAATACAATAGAGGTGACAACGGGCTGGGCCTGGCACGGCTGTGCCCAGGAGACGGGTCGGGCTCGCCTCCTGGGCACGGCCCGCACACCGTGCTGACCCGAGCACGGCACGGGGTAGGCCTAGCACGCGTCAGACTAGGGCCGGCCGATAACGTTAATATATATATATATATATATATATATATATATATATATATATATATATATATATATATATATATTAAATTTTTCTTTAATTACCCATCTTCTTCTTCATTTCTTCTATCTTCGTCTTCAACTCTTTCTATCAACTCTCAACTCTCTTACTCTCAACAATCTAAGTTCATTTACAATTATTCTCAACGATATTTTAAGTTCATCAAGGAGACAAGGATTCAAGATTGCTGTCAATTTTTTTTAATCTCTTCAATTTGTTTCATTGATTAGTATAATATTTATACTTTTTATATTTTTAATTTTTACTAATGGCGGATGAAGATTTTTCAGGTTATACTCCACAAATTGGATCAAATATGTTAAAAGAAATGCCTCAAGCTACTCCTACCACTCCTACCACTCAACAAAATCAAAATATAGAGATAAGTTCATCTATTAATTTATGTCCATCAGGTAGAAAAAAAAGTATGGTATGAGAATATTTTGAGAAAATTATTGAAGCTGATGGCACCATAACAACAACCCAGTGCAAAAAATGTCAAAAAATTCTTTCGGCTTCAACAACAGGAGGAACTAGTCATTTATTATGTCATGCAAATGGTCATGATAATAAGGTTGCACGAGCTCAACAAATTCTTAATTTATCTTCTTTTGGTTTAACAACTTTTTCGTATGATCATAATTTTCAACGTCGAGAACTTGCAAAATTAATTGTTCAAAGTGAATCTCCTTTTAGTTTTGTTGATCAACCAAGATTTTTTAGTTGAATTCAAAATACTTTACAACCAAAATATAAAAAAATTACTCGAAATACAATGAAAAATGATGCTTTAAAATTATTTTTTATATATAGAGAAAATATAATGACTTGTTTTCAAAATAATAAATCAAAAATTTCTTTAACATCTGATGTTTGGTCTAGTCAACGTACTACTAAATCTTACATTTGTGTTACTGCGTATTGGATTGATGAAAATTTTAGTTTGCAAAAAAGAATAATTAGTTTTAAAATTTTTGAATATCCACACACATTTGTTGCCATTTTTTCTGCTATTAGATTTGTAACATCTTTCTATAATATAAATGATAAAAAAATTTCGATTAGTTTTGATAATGCTAGTAATAATGATGTTACTATTCCTCCCCTTATACAGTTATTTAAGCCAGTATTAGATGGTGAATTATTTCATGTTCATTGTGTTTGTCATGTTCTTAATTTATGTGTACAATATGGTTTAAAACTAGTAAATATATATGTAGAAAAAAAAGATGTTATTAGATATATGCGTTCTTCAAAAGCAAGAACACAAGTATTTAAAAAATTATATCAATATTTTAATAAACCATTAAAAAAATTTAATGGTGATGTTATTACTAGATGGAATTCAACATATCATATGTTTATGTCTACTACAAGATATCAAGAGATCGTTACATTGTTTTACAATGAAAATATACTTGGTGATCCAATTAATGATAATGATTGGTTAGTTGCTGGGCATATTACTCAAATTTTAGAGTTTTTTAATAAAGCTACCGAACAACTTTCCGGTGTTTATTATCCTCATGTAATTTAACTCTTTCACATATAGTTCGTATTAGTGAAGTATTTTCTTCATATAGACATCACCATTTATTTGCACAAATTATTTTTTTAATGGAATCTAAATTTAAAAAGTATTGGTTAGATATACCTATTTTATTTTGTTTAGCAATATGTTTAGATCCTAGAATGAAAATTGATGATTTAAATATGTTGTTAGATGATTATTATAAGAATATGGAATTAGATAATGTTGAAGAAATTTTTTTTTTCAAATTTATTGAATTCTATGTTTGTATTTTACGCTTCAAAATTTGGTGATATAATTACAAATAAAACAACATCTTCTTCTTCTAGATTAATAGATGATAGTGGAAATAGTATTAATTCTCAACTTGGTCGTAGGATAAAAAAAACTAAATCAACTAATTTTAATGAATTACTTTTTTTTCTAGATCATAATCATTCTGAAGAAATATATGATAATGAGATTTTAGCATGGTGGAAAAAATAAGAAAATGCGTATCATATTGTTTCCATCATGGCACGTGATATGCTAACTGTTCCTGTGTCTATAGTAGCTTCCGAGTCTTGTTTTAGTGCGGGAAATAGAATTCTTGAAGAAAGAAGGAGCCGAATGAGTGCCGAAACGATTGAAATGTGCATTTGCTTAAAAGACTGGTTGGATGCTGAAGATAGATTACAAGATAAGGGAGGACATGACACTTCATCATCGGGAGAGGAGGAAGCTCAAACAAGCGAAGCTAGTGCTGCTAGTCCAAGTACAAGTTAAATCACCGGGCCTACGGGTGATTAAAAATATAAAAAGAACTACGTAGACCTGATCCTTCTATAGTTAATCATTGGGGAGTACAAGTTTAGCTATAGAAGGTACGTAGGCAACTTTTTAAGGTGCGGTCTATTATAATATTAAAAAAAAATGTTTTATCATTGGGTGAATATTTTTGTATTAAAGATAAATAAAAATTTAATTATAATTTGATTTTTTTTAAAATCTTTTTATTAATTTGTACTGCGTTACAATATTACATATAAAAAATGTGTTAAAAAATATATAATAAAGCTTAGTACAATGGTTAAGGTATCTCAAATAAAATTAGAGGTCTAAGTTCAAAACTCACTTGTAATCATTAATTTTTAAAATTAAATTTTAAACCTTTAAAAATTTAAATTTAATACTTAATTTTCAGACCAGTCCGAGCCCGGGCTGGGCTTGCCCGCTGCACATTCAGGTCGTGCCAGGCACGGCCCGAAATGTGGCCGGGCCTGGGCTGGCCCTGGCATGGCCCATTGGCACCTCTAAATACAAGCTTAAAGACGAGAGATTTGTGTCTTCTAGATATTGATTACTTGTGCTTGCTTCTCCGATCAACGTCTTCTCAAGCGCTCATCTTCCCTCAACTCAGGCTTCGATTCAAGCTCAACAACTTGGCGAGTTGAAGGCTTTGAAGGCTTGGAAAAGAGCGTTTGATCTTGGTCTATTTCTTAGCTCTTTTCGTTGTAATATTAAGTGTTGTTTAAACTTATTTTCATTGGTTAGCTTGCTAGGTGTGCTAGTGTAAACACTTAGGGTTTACTTTGTAGAATTGTATTTTGCCTAGGTGAGTAGGTTTGAGGAGTTCTCAAAGATTTGAGAATAGAGTCCTCGGTTTTATTCAAATGGAAACACAAAACCTATAAAGTAGTTGGTTTGAAATTCTTGGTGTGGAGCCAAGGTAGTGGAGTAGGCGGTTGGCCGAACCACTATATTTTCAAATGTTAGCATTGCCTTGTGTGTTTGTTTTCAATTGTGCTTCATATTCACTAATGAACATTACTTAGTTGCACTTGCATTTTGTTAAAATTGAAATTGGAAAAAAGAAGAGAATTGAAGTATATTAGTAAAGTAACCCAACACTATTCAACCCCCCCCCCCCCCTTCTAGTGTGAGATTTCACTCAACAGCACGGTCCACATATCATATAAGGAAGGTCAACTAGTCTTAGGAAGCCACCGGGTTAGGGATAGCTACTCCCACCCAACTCGGGTCTATCGTCAGCATGGCCCACTGACGGAATCTCAAGACCCTTTACCACCCGGGTCTAACACCTAGCGGGCCCGCTGGTGCAATCTCAAGACCCAAATCACCCGCCGAGTCAAGCATTAGTCGTTCCGACCGTTCATGCTTCTCAGTCGACCATCGCAAGCACAGTACATATACAAAGTGTTCTAAAGTTTCCTTATTAAAAAACCCCGGGCATTCACCCGTACTCGGCCCCGTTGTTTCGGGCCATACCAATCGCACACTATTGCTCGCTGGTTGTACCCTAGGTGTGAAACCTAGCTTGTCTACATTCAAGTTTCTCTGAATAATTAAGCACCCTAGAATTTCCTTATAGTCATCTAACGTCAATCGCCAGATTTCTTAAGTGTAAATTACAGGTCGTGGGTGTAGAAATATCTGAATACAATTATGTCACAACACATAAATTATAAGGGAATCATTCTACAACTACCACCATAATTATCCACATGATTTATACCACAACATGATTAAATTCTGCATTTAATAAGAAATTCCAGCAAGGTAAACAATTATCTCATAAGGTAACAATTGAACATATATATTGAAATAAATGAAACATTCTTATGATTCACATGCCATACTAAGATCCTATCCATGTATGTACTACCAAGAATATTTCCTTATAATATACTAATCTCAATCCATCACTACCAAAGTTTCATATACTATGTGAGTAATCTACAACATAAAAATATAATTTAGCACCCTAGATGTAAGCATAAAATATAACAAGCCCTTTTCTCCCCCTAATACTCACTCGGCCGAGCCTACCCAAAGCTGTTCATGCTCAGCCGAGAGCGAGCAGGGTAGGGAAGTAAGGGTTCGGCCATGGTTGAGAAGAATCAAGTCGTCAATCGCGAGAGAAACTCAATTTGAGGGCTTCCAACCACTCTAGGAAATTGGGGAAAAATTCGGCATGACCTTCCCCCTTTTCCCTTCATGTGGCCGGCCCTAATCATTGAGAAAAATGACTAGAAAACTTCATGCGAGCAGCATAAATAACATTGGAATCAAATCTTGGAAGAACATCGGTGAATCGACGGAATTTACTCGAGAAATCGGAGAAAATCCTTAAACCTTGGGTCAGCTACCCGCCTACCCTACATAATAAGGTTTGATCCACTCACCTTGATCAAGGAAGAAGAATGGATGAGCGACGGTGATCTCGCTTTTTCCAATGACGGCACGAATTCGGCGTCGTCTCCCGACTTCCCCTTCCTCCCTCCCCTTTCTCGGGCTGCGTGCGGCTCCAATGATGAGCCGCACGACAGGGGATGAGGGATTTATTCCCTCATCTTCACTTGACCATTATGCCCCTCCTATTCACTTAGCCCCTACTCGGCTCAATCCGAGTCCGATTCGAGCCCCAATTCAATCCGCATACACTATTTTGAACTCAACTCTACTAAGATATCTTATGTAAGAAGGAAGGAACATTTAACAAATAAAATTTCATAAGGCTTAAATTATACCTTCTACTTGCGGTGATTTCGCGACTCGAACCGACTAACTCCTGATCTGGTGCGCTACACCAAAAATAAATTTTTATATTAGGAAACCTCGGGTCTTACATACTCCCTCGCCCCCTGTCGCCAACGGTGAGTGCACTCAAACACCTCCATCAGCGAGGGGCGATGGATGATGCCATCCTCCTCCACCCGCGTCTAACATTAGGAAACAAATACATTAGTATAATTGTACATGATATATAATTTAATTAAAAATAAAAAATTAAGTTATACATACCATATGACGCTCATGCCCCGCAAAAGACACGAAATCACTAGTATGGCGCACCCCTGTGCCGTCCCCCCTGGACATGCGATTTCTCGTTGCAGTCTTAGAGACCTCTTGCCACTCACGCGATGACCACCGCTCAACGAGCTGGTCCCACACATGTATATGAATCCACTCGGGGCCATGTCCCCGAGTCTCCGTTGTGTGTGTGGCCCCCAATCATCTCATCATGGTGGTCTGAGCCTGGTTCAGCAGCCCATTGTACCGAGCGCGGGAAACACCCTCCCATGTACTTTCTATAAAAGTGGCTTGATCCTCCGACCATGTATAATGAGCTTGCAAAAAAACAAATTTATTATTACCGATCGATATTTATAATTAATATTCATTTAATAAATATACGTACCCGGAATTCTCGCCACAACAAATCTACATGCTTACGGGGTACGCGAGACCATATAGACCACGCCCCGTACATGAATCATCAGATCGTCCCTGCTATCGTGCGAGGATAATTTCACTGAAATTGGGTCCGATTCAGTGTAATTGGATCCGATTCTGCATTGATTTAGGTCTAATTTAATCGGTTCAACACTGGTCCAGGTTAATTTAGACCGGTTCAGTTCAATTGATAAGCGGTTCATTAGGTTTCTTAATTGGTTCACTAAAATTAGCATTTGGTTTAGCATAATTTCAACCGGTTCAATTAGATTAGCATTAGGATTAACCTAATTTAGCTTTAATCAGCTCAATTAACATTGGTTCAACTCAATTTTGACCGTTTTATTATAATTTGACCAATTTAACTTGAAATAAAATAATGGCCCATCATGTCAAATATTTTGAAATATGTTGATTTGAAATAACATCTCGCTAAAGCGAGCTGTCTTGTGCAGAATTAGCATGTTTTAGAACATAAAAGATGTTTGCATATTTGAAATTCATGCGGGTAGTAGTCGGCCCAAAGGAAGGTTACTACTTGGTCGGATTCCTTGCGTGCCTGCGGTAATAAATACATAACGGTCATAACGTTTTCCATGTGGACAAGAGTCGGTCCAGAGAAAGGCTTCTTGTTTGACAAGACTGATTGTCAATATTTGATTACTGCATTGAGAATACCGCTTACAAGTTGATATTTTTATCCAAAGATGAAGTGTCAATTTTGTGCTTGGTATCTTGTAATGGGACCTACTATTATTTATTTCTCTTTTGCTTTAATTATATATTGAGCTGATTATATTATTATTTTGTTTTGTTCTTTGCTCAGCTAATTTTTCTGCTTCTTCAAAAACTACTGCCACATTTAATTACATCCCTAATCTAACTTACACAAATTTTAAGGTTCCTACCAATTTCTTTTGCAAAGATCCGTTGGCATGTAAAGTCTGATTGTACCAAGTATCATGCTTGGTGTTCAAAGAAAGGCTCATTTCTCACTCTAGTTTATTTTGAAGTTAATTTGACTTCTGTACCCACAGACACTTGGTGGACAGATTCTGGTGCTACTACCCACATAAGTGTGTCTATGCAAGGTTACCTGAGTTGCCGAACACGAAATGATGCTGATGAATTCATCTATGTGGGCGATGGCAATTCAGTTGAAGTTGAAGTTATATGCACTTTTAGGTTATTATTAAGGACCGAATCTTATTTGGACTTAAAAGAAACTTTTATAGTACCATCTTTTAGACGGAATTTGATTTCTATTTTCGTACTGGACAGATCCGGTTATTCTTATTCATTTGAAAATAGAAAATTCAATTTGTCTCTTGGTACAAATATTATTAGTACCGGTTCTTTATCCTGCGATGACAACCTTTATATGCTTGATGTAATTGCTTCATTTAGTGAAACCATACATACCAGTTCACGTGGTACAAAACAAAAATTAACTGATGAGAATTTCACAATTTTGTGGCATAATTAAGTGCTTAGGTCATATATCCAAGCAAAGGATACAGAAGCTTATGTCTGACGAGATTCTTGATATCCCTGATGCTATGAACTTTGAGGTCTGTATGTGTGCATTAAGGGGAAATAGACAAACATTAGGGGATCATGTACTAATAGGAGTTCAGATGTCTTAGAACTTATTCATATGGATGTTTGTGGACCATTCTCTACGGTTTCTTGGAATGGTTAATAATATTTTATAATGTTCATAGACGATTACTCCAGATATAGGTACCTATATCTAATCAGTGAGAACTGATCTCAATCACTGAATGTGTTCAAGTCCTTTAAAGCTGAGGTTGAAAATCAGCTTGTTAAAAGGATTAAGGCTGTTAGATCATACCGTGGTGGTGAGTACTATGGCAGATATGATAGATCAAGTGAACAACATCTAAGACCTTTTGCTAAGTTCCTAGAGGAATGCGGTATCGTCCCACAGTACACCATGTTAGGGAGTCCTATCATGAATGGTGTTGCAGAAAGACGAAACATGACTCTTAAGGATATGGTGAGGAGCATGGTTAGTCATTCTACCTTACCAGAGTCCCTCTGGGGAGAGACACTTAAGACTGCAGCTCACATTCTGAATAGAGTACCAACTAAAGTACGTAGTATAAACAACCCTTTATGAATTATGGACGAGCAAGAAGCCTAGTCTAAGACATTTGCATATTTGAGGTTGTCCAGCTGAGGCCAGGCCATATCGGCCAATTGAAAAGAAATTGAACTCCAGAATGGTTAGCTGCTATTTTGTTGGGTACTCTAAGAGGTCTAGGGGGTATAAATTTTATAATCCCATAAATGAGACATTCTTTGAGACAAGAAATGCTCGGTTCTTTGAGGATATTGAGTTGGGGGGGAGGGGGAGAGATAAGGTTAAGGAGATTGTCTTTAAAAGGGGGAATTTGTTTCTCTTCGTACGGTTGTTGTTCCTGTTTTTGAGCAGACAATAAATTTGGAACCACCAGACAACACTGAAATACTCCCCATTGAGCCTCAAGAGTTCACTCCTGAGGAATCTACCCATGAAGAACAAACTGAACAATCTCAAGAACATATGCCATTAAGGAGGTCCACTAGAGAAATGAGAAGTGCAATTTTAGATGATTACATTGTATTTCTGAGGCTGACATAAATGTGATGGAAGATGATCCAATCAACTTCTGTCAAGTCATACAAAGCCCTAACTCTCAAAAGTGGATTGATGTTATGAATGAGGAGATTAAGTCTATGCAGCATAATGACGTTTGGGATCTTGTTATGTTACCTGAAGGTATGAAACCCATTGGTTGCAAATGGATTTTTAAAACCAAGAGGGATTCAAAGGGTAATGTGGAAAGGTATAAGGCTCGTCTTATTGCAAAAGACTTTACTCAAAAGGAAGACATTAATTATAAAGTGACTTTCTCTCCTGTTTCTTCAAAAGACTCTTTCAGGATTATAATGACACTTGTAGCTCATTTTGATCTTGAGCTGCATCAAATGGAGGTAAAGATGACGTTTCTCAATGGTGATATTGATGAGACGATTTATATGGTGCAACCAAAAAATTTTGTGTCGGGAGACCCAAAGAAGAGGATTTGCAAACCAAAGAAATCCATCTATGGGCTAAAACAGACTTCTCGTCAGTGGTATCATAAATTTCATCAAGTCACTATCTGATTTGATTTTGAGATAAATACGGTTGATGAATGCATATACCATAAGTTTAGTGGGAGCAAGTATATTTTTTTGGTTTTGTATATCGATGACATCTTACTTGCGAGTAATGATATAGACTTATTGCATGAAACCAAGAGATTTTTATCGGAGAAATTCAAAATGAAAGATCTTGGGAACACATCTTTTGTATTAGGAATCCAAATACATCGAGATCGCTCTCTGGGTATCCTTGGATTATCATAAAAGAGCTATATCGATAAGGTGCTCACAAGATTTGGCATGAAGGATTGTAAACCAAGTCATACCCTTGTTGCAAAAGGAGACAAATTTAGTTTCAACCAGTGCCCCAAGAATGAGTTTGAGCAGAATGAAATGCAAAAGATTCCCTATGCATCTGTTGTAGGGAGTCTGATGTATGTTCAAGTGTGTATGTGTCTGAATATTGCGTACATTGTTGGGATGTTGGGCAGGTATCTAAGTAATTCCGGAATGGATCATTGGAAAGCAGCCAAACGGAGTATGCGGTATCTACAAAGAACAAAGCATTACATGCTCACTTACAAAAAGTCAGATCAGTTGGAGATCATCGGGTATTCTGACTATGATTTTGCTGGATGCCAAGATAGTCGAAGATCCACTTCTGATTATGTTTATCTACTAGCCGATGGAGCTGTTTCTTGGAGGAGTGCTAAGCAGACACTAACTACAACTTCAGGAAGTAGAGTTCATAGTTTGTTGCGAGACATCCAATCAAGGGATATGGCTGCGAAACTTTGCCACTGGGTTGCGCATTATAGATGGAATTGAAAGATCATTGAAACTATTCTGTGACAACAAATCGACAGTGTTATATTCCAATAACAACAAGAGCTCTTCAAAATCTAAGCACATCGACATCAAGTTTCTAGTTGTTAAAGAAAGAATTCACAGTGACCAATTATATATAGAGCACATAGGTACAACTTCCATGAGGGTGGATCCGCTTACTAAAGGCTTACCACCCACGGTCTTTCATGAGCATGTTGCTCATTTGGGTGTTACATCATTTACTGATATGATGATTTAGTGGGAGTTTATAATTTGTTACTGCGCTTTATGAATATTTTTTTACAGAATAAAGTTTTGATTATTTTTACACTTTGAATATTTTATTTGATCTCAATATAGTAGGACTAGTTGGAAATAGGGATATTTGGATTACATTGCATGTAATTTTCATGCTGTGCACCCATATATGATCTATATCGTCGAGAATATTAATTTTGTGATCATTGATGGATTTAGTCACGATAATTATGACAAAAGTCGCTTTGGTTCGTTGTTAGTATGATCGATGAACCAGATTGTTGGAGATGGTTGATAATAATAGTGATGACAAGCTCATAAAGTTAGCATGCATAGCTAAACAGTGATACATTTGTTGGCCCAAGTGAGAGATTGTTAGATTATTTTTAATAACCTCATGTGGGCCAACACATATCAATAGACGTGCATCTGGCGCTATCGAAATTAACGGCCCAAATCCTAAGTGATCTAATTATTATTTATGTATGGGCCCATAACATCTCAATAGTATATGAGAATTAATTATACAAATACCATTAGAGGTAATTTCTAATTTTATGATGGGCGAAATTAGAATTATCGTTACCCAAGGTTTTTCTATAAATATAGGGATTATGATCCCTAGATCATGCACTAGTTCCTGTCTCAGAAGTCCCATTGTTCAGACACGTCATATGGTTGCCCCAATCTCTAAAACACCGGCGATGGATTCAGGCACGCTTCCTCTTTTAGTTTTTTTTCTCAATGATTTGATTCTAGGCATAGGTTAAATTCCTGTTATTGATTTCCTTCAAGGGTGACCTTACCTGATCGGCGGCGAGGGAGGGAGGGCGGGCGTCGGAGAGGGCGATCGTCGGAGGCGGCAGCGGCGCACGATAAGTCGGCGACGACTTATCGCGATTGGGCCGAGGCGGATGCTGGAACTCCACGGTAGTGGCAAAGTCGACGGCAGCGGCGAAGTCGACAGTGAATGATGAACTCGACGTCAGTGGCAAAGTCGAAGTCGATGGTGCGAACGACGGCAGCGGCGACTGTTTGTAGAGAGAGGAGAAAACGGGAGAAAGAAAAGTGGATGGGCACGAACGCAAATAAAAAACCTTTTCACCGACTGCCTGCCAGCTGTTGGTAAATCGTGGATCATTAATTATCATATCACTGACGGCCGACGTGACCCTCTCTAGGCCGTTGGTGACGGGTTTTCTATTTCCGCGTTGAGTGTGCGCCATCAACCCATAAGCAACGATCGCCGCTAGCCATGGTTAATGACTTATTTATATTACCGACAGCCCAATGGGCCTTCTATAAGCCATGACTAATAACTTATTTTATTTCACGCCCCGTGCGCGCCATCGTCTATGAGCAGTGGTCTTAAGTGGTCGTATGCTAGCCGTTGCCGAGTTTGTCACAACAGCCACAGCTGTTGCGACCGTCGAAAAGCTGCGGATTTTTCTGACGGCTTAGGCAGCCGTCGGTGAGCCCCATTGGTGAAATTGATTATTCTAGTAGTGCTAAGACATTTACACCTAAGTCTCTAAGTTTTACAAGTAACTATAGAGATAAGGAAAACTAGAGAGCAAGTTTTAAAATGCACAAATAAATATGTTGACGCTTCCTTTGATCTTCTAACACTTCAACAAAGGTGAGAACTTCAAACAAACTCAATAATAGATTCTTAGAAGATATAACTCAAGAAATCTTGTGAAATGTGATTAGATCACTTCAAAATCTTGTAAAATGATTGAAATATTTCGAAGAAGACAAACAACAACTAATAGGAATTTATATGGAAGTTTTTGACATAAAGATTAATGTGTTATTTGAAGAGGGCAAACAAATAATAGGAATTTATATTCTTTTTTTTTTAAAAAAAAAAAAAAAAGTACACAAAGCGCTATAACTAGGAATTAAACCTCAAGACCAATAGACAATATACTCAGATGCTATTATCACTTGAGCACAAGTGGATTTTTTATTAAAGATATAACTCGATAATAGATTCTTAGAAGATATAACTCAAGAAATTTTGTAAAATGTGATTAGATCACTTCAAAATCTTGTAAAATGATTGAAATATTTTGGAGAAGACAAACAACAACTAATATGAATTTATATAAAAGTTTTTGACATAAAGATAAAGATTAATACGTTGTTTGAAGATGACAACTAATAGGAATTTGTATTCTTTTTTGAAAAACAAATAGAAAAAGTGTGCACAAAATATTACAACTAAAGATTGAACCCAAAATCAACAAGCAATATACTACTACCATTTGAACACACATGTCTTCACAATTTATATTCATTTTGACCTAAAGAGTAATACGTCATGTCACATTAAACTATATATTAGGATGAAAGCTTGAATTTGAGATGTTTTTACAAATTTAAGCATGAATTTAATAAAAAAATTACATATTTAGTTACCAATTTATAATTTTGGCCATAATAAAATTATTAAAATCTAATAAATCATTTTAAATAATATTTGATTAAAATATAATATAATTAATAGCATTAACTTATGATGTAATAAAATTTTTATTCAAATAATTAAAAAGAATTGTAAATTTATAGTTGAGGGATGATATTTATTACTTTCAAAAATAAAGAAAGTTGAAAAATAATAAGGATAAAATCGAATAGATAGAACTGTAATTATTTTTTAAAAAATCCGTGCGAGCATGTCAACTTAGCCTTTATGCTTCAGTAAGCTCTCCACAAAGATGAGAAGGGAACGTTTGGAGGTGTAGGTCCTCCGGACTCTAGCGGAGCGTTATATACTCTGCTATTCGTGATCCCCTCGCTTGGATGATCATAAAAGACGATTCTTTATTTGAATTGTTAATTAATTAGCATACAAATGATAAATAAAATATTTTATTAAAAATAAATAAATAAATAATAAATTGTACTAATATAATAAATTTTAACAAAAGGGACATGTAACACTACAACCACTGGAACATACATCACCTCCCCGTCTACTTGATTTGACATCGGAAAAGAAAGCCACCTGCAAACAATATTGCTTTCCCTTCTCTCTCTATTCCTCTTGGATCCATTGGGCACTGTCCATTGTGTTCTTCTTCTTCCTCTTCATCTTCCTCCCCCTCTCATCTCGATATCCCGATTCTAATTCGGATGAAATTATAGGTGCAATTGTTCCTCCTACTTCATCTTTCCTTCTTCGATCTCTAACTATTACATCCTTTAGTGGGAATAAGATCGATGGAGGAATTCGCTCATTTCGGTGGCGGAAGCGCCTCATCAGCTCTGCTACCGCCGCTGAGCGCCGCCGTGTACGGCCGGGATTATTGCCCCACCGCCACCTCCGTGCGCTGTTTTCAACCCGAAGCCATCTCCTCTCTACAACAGCCTCACCTGGAGATCTCTGCAAGTGATCACACAGAAGAGCTCAAGCTCAAAATCATGTCTCACCCTCAGTATTCCAACCTCATCACAGCCTACATCGACTGCCAAAAGGTTCGATCACCTCCACATGATCTTGTCGTCGAGGCACGATATTATTAACTTCCTTGTTCTACTTTCGAAGGTGGGCGCGCCGCCGGATGTGGCTGTGCGGCTCTCGGCAGCCTTGGCCGGAGAGCTCGAGTCGTCGCGAGCAAGCTGCCCTCCCGAGCCGGCGAATTCCTCCGATCCCGAGCTCGACCGATTCATGGTGTTAATTACTCTTCTGAAGCCTTCTTCTTTTTCTTCTGGTTCTTCTTCTGAATCTAAAGACTGTTGTAACAGGAGGCGTACTGTGATATGTTGGTGAAGTACCGAGAGGAGGTGACGAGGTTAGTGGAAGATGCGACCGAGTTCCTAAAGAGAATTGAGTCGCAGTTCAACGCGATCGCCAACGATGGTTCGTCGCTGCGGCTCTTCTCCTCTGGTAATTAAAGTCTTTGTCTCTCAGGTCTTCGTTTTTTTCTTCTCTGCACATACTTTTGTCGAGAGAGACGTCGGAGAGAGAGAAGGGTAGGAGGAGTATTGTTGTGTGTCACAGAGAGAGAGAGAGAGAGAGAGAGGCGTAGTAGGAGTGTTGTTGGGTTGGAAGACTTTTTTTTTTTGTGGCTGCAACAGTGGATTTGCAGACGTACATGGGATGTGTGTTTACGAGAACAGGTTCCTGTTTTCACGCTCACTGAGACTGAGACTGAAGCAAGCGGTCGTCTCGCTGTGTGTGTCGGAGGGTGGCATTTATAATGAGAAGGAAGTAGGGACATACCGTCGTCTTCTCTCTTTCCTTGGATTGCTATTTGTTTACTGGGGTGGGATTTCGATGGAGGAAATAAAGGGGAGAAGCGTCATTTTCTGAGCGAGTATAATATATAAATATATATAAATGGATGAGGAAACCACACGTTGATGTGCAATATAAGCTAACATTTCGGTGCTGACAGCAACACAAGGGCCATGTTAGGGTTCCAAAAAGAATCCTCTCTTTCTCTTCTATTTTATTTCAAAAGTTAAAAAGGCACATTCCTCTCTCTCTCTCTCTAGATCCTTGTTAGTACGTAGAGTATAAATAAAAATATATCTAACAATATTTTATCCTCCACATGATCAATGTTATCAGAACTACCACATGATTAATTAATCAGACTCTAGCTCCACCCGATCCTAAAACCCGAAAAACAGACCCTCGGATGGGCATGATTGCATAAGCTCATTTAGGAATGTAAGAAAGTAGAGTTGAATCGATTGACCCCTTAATAATTCTACTTTCTAAACTTAATTATCATATGTTCTTTAATAAATGTGTGATCTGGCTTAGTTGACCCATAAACTCACTCACCACGGGACAGCGGTGATTCGAGAATCGGTTAGGTTGCAGCTGCTTAATTAGTGCACCTTGTTCTTAATTTCTTACAACTTTATCTGCAATTATTTCATCCTTTTTTATTTTTTGGAACTATTAATTTGTCAGGTTGTAATCTATATGATGGAAATAAGATGAAGGCTATGTCTATATGTAGTGACATATTATTATGCATTCAAATAGTTCTGTGGAAAAAATGTGTAAATATATAAATTGAATTGGAGTTGAATGAAATAAGTGATTTTCTTTAGCTTCTGAGCTATAAGGTAGTTACGAGAAGATGATCGCAAATCGGATATTGTAATTAAGAGTACAGTGGGTTCTATTGATTATAGGGTTTTTCAGTGGCATAATCTACTGAGCAATTTAATTCCTAAAACCATAATAACTTCATTGAAAATTCTTAAAACCATAAATATGGAAGCTAAACTTAAAACCATAATTCTATTTCTTAGATACCTAGAATATACGCCTTTGAAATTAGTCTTTTTCCATTTCTAAGTATGGTTCTCTCCCTTTTACAACTTAAAGATTTTTGCTCATAATTCTTTAATTGGCTCAAATGGAATGTTTTTTTAATTATGCATAACTTGAATTTACTTTTAACTATTCATATCGGTATTTTAGTATTTCTATAGTGGCTAAATGCTATTCTAATGGCCAAAATTATTGCTTCCTTGGTTTTTTAGGCACTTAAAAATTTTGGCGACTTTTGCGCAAAAGTCTTTTAGTGCCAAAAATAATCAAGGAACCAATTACTTCTCCTACCCAAACATATTTTTCTATCATAAATAACTAAAGAACAACTTATTGCTTCAAAATTATAGACCTTTTAGCCACTTAAAGACTTTTACAACCACTCAAAAGTCTTTTAAATACCAAAAAAGTCAAGGGAGCTATAATTTTACCCACTAAAATTGAATTTAGTTACTAAATAAATATTAAAATATAGATATGGATTGCTAAACATAAATTCATGTTATAATTGAAAAAACATCCCATTTTGAGCCACTGAAAGAATTTTGAGCAAAAGTCTCCAAGTACCTAAAAAATGAACCAGCTAGGTACTTATACTACCTAAACATAACTTCTTGTTATAGATAACTTGAAAACAACTTATTATTTTAAAACTATAGACATTTTAGCCATTTAAAGACTTTTGCTCATAAAGTGTTTAAGTATCTAAAAAACCAAGCAAACAATAATTTTAGCCACTAAAATAACATTTAATCACTAAAGAAACACTATATAAAATACTAATATGCATTGTTAAAAATAAATTCATGTTATGCATAATAAAAAAATATCCCATTTAAAATGGAGGGAACCATATCTAGAAATGAAAGGAAATTTACTTTGAAGCACGTTTTGGTTATTTGAGAAATCTTGTTATGGCTTTGTAAATTTTAGTTTCCATATTATGGTTTTGGGAATTTTCAATGTGTGATCATTTGCTTGGTTTAGTTTTCTAATTAATGATCATTTCATGTACAGTGGCTCACCACAAGAAAAACAGGCATCAGTGATGGAAAAATCTATCACCGATGCTTGAAAATCCGTCACTGAGGGTATTAGTGACGGAAATTTCCGTCACAAATTCCGTCGCTGAAAGTCTCGTGGCTAATGCTTCATTTGCTCTTCTGTGATGGATGTGTCCGTCACAAAAATCTGTGACGGAAAAATTTTTGTCACAAAATCCGTCACTGATGTAGATGACCAAAAATAATTTTTTCATCACTAATTATGATTTTAGTTATAATTTTTATTAATAAAAATATATCAATTATATTATATTATAGATTATTATAATATAATAATATAAAAATATATTATAATAATCAATAATGATATAACATTATATTATAATTTATAATTTTATAATAATTTTTATTAAATTTATAAAAGATAGTATGATAGTAAACTTTTTGGTTTCATGAGGTATCAATTTATAAAATTTAAGAAAAATAGGAGAGAAAAAAATTAATCCATATGGGACTAAAAAAATTATATTTATAATGGTTAAGAATAAGTAAAAAACCAATTTAACCTATGTGGGACTAAATATGATAAAATTTGTTTTACTAATATTTAGTTTAATTTTGTGTCAGAATTCTATCTGTCACTGTTATGTGGTGGCTTAGTGACGGATATGAAGAAAAAAATTCAGTGACTGACTAGTGTCGGAAAATTAGTGACGAAAATGAAATCCGTCACTATTTTGTCATTGATGTTATTTATTAAAAATTCTAGGCTAAATTGATCAAAAATTCTGTGATTGATTTGTGACGGAATCGTCTTGTGTCGAATTTTCCGTCACAAATTTGTCACTGTTTTGAAAAAAAGAAAGTCCATTTCACGCTGTCACAAATCCATCACAAATCTATCACAGTTTGTGACGGATTTTAGCCGTCACAAAATTTTCGTCATTGATGCTCATTTTTCTTGTAGTGGCTGGTCATCAACTATATATGTGGTATATATGTATGTGGAGAACTTTATTTGACTTGTTTAGATTGTATAAATCAGCCATTTATTTGTACTTGGAAAACTTATATGGTCATTGCAATCATGTCTTAAATATTCTATTATTCTTATAAAGACTATATGTTTACTTAGAATCTTCATCTTTAATTAGCCATCATTTTATTTCTTGTTATTTTTCTTTCATTTTCTAGCAATACTCCATCTTAGCACATAGATTATGCATTTCAAATTGTTATTAATTGTCCATGTACTATTTGATGAGATTGAAAATTTGAATCTTCCATATGTCTTGACCATATATAGTTTTTCTAATTAACAATTTTTATCTACTCTATGGATATATGACAAATCTCTATCTTGTTTGTTAAACCACCCCAGCCCTAAATTTGGATGATGGTCCTTGTGATTCTCATATCAGTAATTTCCTTGTACAATTGTCAACTTAAAAATGGAATCACACTCATCAACTTCATCGTTGAAGAGTAATTCGCAATCACCAAATTTAATAAAGAAGGTAAAATTTGCATGTTAATTATCTCCATGACCAAAATTATCTAAAGGAGACCAAGACAAAGAGCCTTATAAACAATATCTAAATTAAACATCAGTTAGCTGTAACATGCATGCAAGGAGTCTCCCATTTCTATTCCAGTACTAGTAGTCTTTTTTTCTTTCATTTTTTTAAATTTCATTACATGTAAAGGGTCCTCTTCAAAGCATATGAAGGGGATAAAATAATGAAGGTTGCTTAACTATCCCCATGTTCATTCGACTATTTTGATACCTACTTAATTATCGAGAGGCATAACATGATTTTATCTTCTGAAATGCAAGGATTTAAATTACCTTAACACTATAGCTGGAGATTCTTTTTTTACATGCTGGATTCTCTTGTGACTAATATTTATGAGCAATTTTTATTTAAATACATAAAAGAATATGTGCTATTTGATTGCTGAGAAAAATGTTATTCAATGCATGGAAGTTTTAGTTGTTGTGGATGCTGTTTTTCATAGTTACACATCATGAACTTTTGAACACAACTTGAAAGTTTCAATAATTCATAGTTCTTTTGTTATCTCTATAACAAAAAAAAATTTAAAGGATAACTATGAAAGGTATTTATATTAACAGGTAAATTACCTAAACATGCAGTATCTGAATTGTATCTCTTATATCAATTGGATTCCTAATTTTTTTTATCAATTTTCATTCAATAAACTTTCAGATTATTCCATTTAAGACACTTATCAAGTTAGCATTGTTATTATTATTTGGATTGCAAATAGATGTTCCTTATGATTATTATTTAATGTAATTTGGTATTTGAATGGCTTTGGAATGATTTGTATGTTGATTAGAATGCTTATCTTATTTTAAAAGCAATTAACATTTGTTATACAGATAAAAAAGAAATAACAGTTGACTAGAATGTCTATTTCACTTATCATCTAATTTTGTAGATGGAAGCAAAGTGAGGGATTGGAATTCTCAGAAATCATTTAAGTTATCTATCCTTATATTAACCATATATCTCTAGAAAAGTTAGGGGTAGAATTTTGGAGGAATTTAAATATGGTTACCCTTAAATTTACTTGAGGCAAAAAGTTTGACCTCCAATATTATTGTTGTTAAAATTTTTAGATCGAGAGGATATAAAAATTTAAGGGGAGTGGTTCTTCTATATAAGGACTATAATTATAGATGCCTCTATATTGTGGAAGTAGATATATGTACATATTTGAATTTTAGGGTTATTTTGGTTTCCTCCTAATGTGTATATCTCCTGTAATGTGCTTTACAGTATATATATTTTCTTGTGGCAAAATAGTCAAGTTCATCATGATGATTTCTTGAGTCTTAGTTTTTTCAGAAAAAAAAAAATGAATTTTACATATTTCTTTAGCTGTTATAGGTAGAATTGATCTATTGCAGCTCTTTCTTAACATGTGTGAATCTTTTGAAAGAAAATTCATTTTGTTCATTTTGGTGCATATTCTCTAGAGATTTGGTCTTACTCCAAGTTCAATGGCAAGAAAAAACTATTCTAGAGCCAACTCCAAAATAAGTTTGGACTTTATTGTTGTTAATTTGTAATTTTTATAACCAGTTAGTACGCCTTCTTTTAATTGATCCTGCATGCAGATGAAAACTGTGAAGGAGTTGCATCCTCGGAGGAGGACCAGGATGCCAGTTGTGGAGCAACTGATCTCCCGGAGATTGATCGGTTCGCTGAGGACAAAGAGCTCAAGAACCAACTTCTAAAGAAGTACAGTGGATACTTGAGTGGCCTCCGGCAGCAGCTATCCAAAAAGAAGAAGAAAGGAAAGCTGCCGAAGGAAGCCCGGCAGAAACTACTCAACTGGTGGGAGCTGCACTACAGATGGCCGTATCCTTCGGTATGAATCTGCTGATCCTTGTTGTAATGTTCCCTCCACATTCATCAATTAATTGTTGATAACAAATCCAATTTGATAAACTACTGCTGAATTTATGTCTTCAGTTAGAATATAAAACATAAAATTGAAATGAAAAAGCATTTTCTCAAATAGAATATATATATATTTTATAACACATCTTTGTGACAAAAACAGGAAACTGAAAAGGTGGCGTTGGCCGAAGCAACAGGCCTCGATCAAAAGCAAATCAATAACTGGTTTATAAACCAGAGGAAGCGACATTGGAAGCCATCAGAGGAGATGCAATTTGTCATGATGGAGGGCTTTCATCCACAAAATGCTGCTACTAATTTATACATGGAAGGGCAGCAGTTCACAGGCGATGGGCTTTATCGCCTGGATCTGTAATTTCCTTTCTCATCCAAAAAAGAAAAAGAAAAATCAAATTTGGCAGAGTTAGATATTACTCTCTTTACTCTTCACGTAGTCATAATATATATATGTTGTCTTCTTTGCAGTACATATCATTATGTCCTTAATTTGATGTTGATATGGCTAATAACCATGATTAGGGAATTAAGTCTGTAATATGACTAGCTAATACTTCCAAAGTGCGCTGATACTGCTTATTGTTATCACATCATCACTTTCCTATTCTATATATGTCTGCTGATTAAGTTTGTTCCTTTTCTTGTATTTTTTGGGAATACAAGTTAGGCTTCACGGAAATAATCTCTCTGCAAAACAGCATGGAAAAAGCTGGATACATCAACTATAATCTCTCTGCAAAAAAGCATGGAAAAAGCTGCATACATCGACTATTTATCTCCGGAATGCTTCGTTTAACCCATTTTGTGACTTAGTATGTGAAAATAAAGGAAAAGGTATATATTTATGCTGTTGAGGGAGAATGGCATATTAATGACATAAGAGTACTATTGCCAATTGGCACAATTACAGTACTAAATTATTTATGACAAGATCTTTGGTAAGAAAATGGTGGGATCAAACTTATTTGCTACGATTAATTTTTGTACCGTAATAGTAATGGGTAAGAACTAAGAAGTGACGGTAGTATTTCCATCAGAAAAAAAGAAGAAGTGACGGTAGTAAATGGAGGGCCCATCAGCCTTTTCTTTCGTCCTGTACGCAACAGTAATTAAGTCGGTTATTCTTGAAAATTTTATCTATCTATGTCTATGTTGAATAACTTTGTTTTTTTTTATAAAAGAAAACTTTTATTAATAAAAAAAAACTTTGATAGTACAACTTGAGAGAGTCGATGGGAGGAGGAAAATTACGTACAAGTATTAAATATACAAAACCTAGGAACATAGTTTGACGAAATTCGCCCCCTTCAACAACAAGCTCCACAAAGGATTTGCATATCCCTTCAAAGCATCAATTTATTCCTTTCAAGCCAAACTTTCTTATTATATCCGCATATTTTTCCAATTTTATTTAATTTCGAATTATATATATATATATATATATTCTGGTAATGTTTTGGAATTTTGTGTGTTGGGGGAGACCTTTTTGTAAAATAGCCATGACTCGATCATTATAAATAGTACATTTCCGTTCAACCCTTGCACGAACGTCTTTGGAAACGATGTTTTCAGATCAATATTACACGTCACGAGCGGAGGCGGAGCGTGGGAGAGTTTGGGGGGAGTTGCGTTTCGAGGTAGGATTTATTCCCTTCTTTCTGGTCCTTATTGTCGGGTAAATAGGAGAATTGAGAAGATTTTTTCATTATCGAAATTCTGTCGATAAATTTTTCTATTTTCGGTAATATTTTTCGACGATTTGTATTTTTCTGACGATCTTATCTATTTTTGGAAAATTTTGGCCTGCGGACTATTTTGGGTCAACCAAATCTTCCCAAGTCCGGCAACAGTGCACACCGGCACTTTGTGGTCGGAACGCCCCCAGATCGGGGCAGGCGGCGGCCATAGCGGGCCGACGTCTGCCCCTCAAGGCGGGCAACACCCATGGAGGATCGGCTGCAACCCTGTGAGGTTATTGTTCCTGGGCGGTGCTGATCGTGTTTTCTCCAGGCAGCGACCATCGCTCGGTGGAGCGAAAGAGGGCGGCGAGCATCGCCGCCCGGGGTTCACTCGTCGCCGGCAGCTCAGATTTGGGGAAGGAAAAACTTAGTTTTCCCCATCCATGTACCACCGTTATAAAGTTCGTAACGGTGATAAGTTATTGTAACAATATTATTGAGCTTTATAGCTATGTTTTAAATAAGAGAGATGATATATTAGATATAATAGTGTTTTTTATACTGATATAAAGGATAGAGTTAAGTATAGATGTTATGGTTTTATAACGGTGTTATAAACTATTATAGATGAAATAACAGTGTTATAATGATTTACCTATATGTTGATATATTTAGAGAAAATTAAGAGATTTTTCGAAAATTAATTTCAAGGGCTTCCCTAAGTTGGATTTCGGTGTATTTTATATTAATCTTTATGTAATCGATGTCTTGGATTCATTAGTGATGTCAGATTCGTTTTCGGTTCTAAGTATAATTGTACTTTAAAATTTATATTTTAATGTTAGAGAGAAAGAAGTTGTCATTAGTTATTAGATACTCTCCTAGACTCCTGTGGACCCTACTTCTTGACATTTTACTTATTGTGCTATTATCTATCGAGCTTTGATTAAGTATTTTTTCTTGAAATTTTTTGCATAATTATTTGAACCATGACATGTAGCGCTCATCTAAATGATATATCTATGATCATATTGGTGTTATGTTGATTATATTAGACATGTAATGTGCTAGGATTGTGCTCGTAGGGTTATTATCATATGTGTTACAATGACTCATGTTACTTTTCTTATGCATTAGGTACAAGTGTTATAATAGTGTTTTTAGCATTTACATGTTATTACTACATTCATTAGTGCTCTATTTATTATGATGATCTATTTGTGACCTGTTAGCCTCGTGCTTCGGACGGGGACATTTTTACGACCCAATGGACCTAAGGGAGTCTACGGCCAAGAAACACCAGTGTTTAGTAGATGCGTTGTGGCGTGGGGGCATTGTGCAGTGCTCGGGCTATCCTTGGATAGTCGTTCTCTCTATACGAGCGGACGGATAGAACCACTCTCAGGTGCGAGAGTGCAGGGGAAAACCTATGGAGCTCTTGTCTATACCGCTCTTGATTCGTTGGCATGATATATACTGGTGGCATTGATGCATGAAGAGCTATTAGATTTAATTTTAGAGTATATTTGCATTTATTGGGGCTCATAGCATTTTGAGTTATTATCTTGGTGTTTGTCATATTTGTTGGCTTAAGGTTTTCAACCTTGGTCTTAATTTCGATTTTGATGATAACAAACATGGAACTAATATTTTATTGAGAAATACTTTCAGGTTCCAAGTCGGTTAGCACACGACGTCCCCGATCGAAAAAATTAGAGAAATCGGCAAGGACACTCGTCGGTGCTCGAGATTATTCAAAAAGTTAGAGTTTAGGTTTAGGATATCTAGCATGTGATGTAATCCTCTTTATGATGCAAAGAACCTAAAAACCAAACTCGAACCCCAAAATATGAAAACCCGAAAATCGCACTGAAATTCACTAAGCCTAGGGAGCTCCTTGGAGGGCTATATGACCTAGACATTTTCTTGACATAAAAAATGACGATAATTATTCCTTGGGTAAAAACTAGATAACAATGTATTTTTAAGAAATTTTTTAAAGCCTTTAACATACCTATATTTGACCCGGGAGATTAAAAAAATTTCGTTTTCCGAAAATTTGTACTAGACCCTAAAAACTATATTTTGATTCTTAAGGATTTTCATTTTTTAGATATTTTTATTGAATCCAAATAGGGGGTTATCCTTATATAATATTTATGCTTTAAAGTTTTTAACTTAAAGTTAGTAAATGTTATATAAGTAGACTTAGCAAAGACGGAACCCAAACGAGCAAAAAATCCAGCCAAATCAAACTGCCCTACCTAGATTCAGTCGATTGATTGATCGACCGACGGTATTTCGATCGATCGAACATTGCCCAGAACGGGCAAAATGCTCTGGTCGCTCGATCGATCGCTTGGTCGGTCGACCGACGATCGACTGGACAAGCAACCGGCGGGCTGTAACGGGCAAAAAATCGCCCGTTGAGAAGAGAGAGCTCTCTCTTCTCTTCATGGCTTATAAATAGGAAGGCTTGAGAGCCTTCCTTCAGCATATTGATCACCTCTAACATCTTTGAGCCATCTTTTGATCAATTCTAAGCATTCATTGAGCCAATCTTGTGAAAACCCTAGTTTGAACCTTTCATCTCTTTGATTGAGCCTTACCTTCATTGTTTCATTATTGTTTCATCATTGTTTCAAATGAAGCATCCTCTTGCAATGACTATGAAGTCACATCAAAAGTTTGCCTCATGAGTACCAATGATGAGGTACACTCTTCCCCTTCTAGTCATAATAATGATAATGATAGTACTAGTTCTTCTAGTTCATTTAATATGTCATATGAAGAACTAGTTGAGGAATGTCAAAAAATGTATGCCTTGCTTATGAAAAAGAACAAGGAAAATAAAAATCTAAAGAAGGAAAACTCTAAGCTTAGTTCACATGTGCATGCCTTAGAAGTAGAAAATGAAAAATTAAAGACTAGCCATTTTGATTCATGTCATGATAACTTAGAACTTGAGCTTAAAGCTTTGAAACTTGAAAGTGATGATTTGAAATCTAAAATGAAATCTATAAATAATGATTTCAAACTTGAGAATGAGACTTTGAAAAATAAAAATTGTATGATAAAATCTCAAATGCAAGCCTTAAACAAAACCATTAATGTCTTGAAAAATGAGGTTATTTTCTTTGAGTAGGAAAACTAGTAATTTATCACATGCTTCATCCTTGATAAATCCTAGGAAGAAAAATATTTCATCTAAGAATGCTCATGCTCATCATGTTCCTCGTACCAAGCATTCTAACTTTAGACCTCTTGCTCATAAAAATGATAAAAAGAAAGAATTTCATGGACATTACTTTTGTTGTGGCGTATATGGGCATGCGACTTATGGTTGTGCTTTTAAAGTGAACCCTAGTGTTATTTAGACACTTTGGGTACCTAAGCCCATTGACCCCCAAGGACCCAAAGTCATTTGGGTACTAAAGGTTTCTTGCTCTATTGTAAGGGGAGCTACCACACAAGGGTGAGATGAAGTTGATTGATTGAAGTTTCTTGAGAATTCAAAAATTATACCATTTCAAAGTTGCAACTTCAAGTCATCACGATGCCTTGGGTAATAAAATTATTTGCATCAAACACTTTGGTATCATATCCTATACTTACTTATTTTAAATTAGAGTTGGAGTTTTGATATATGTTTAATATTAGTATATTCCCCGCTCTTGATAAGAGTCTTTTGAAAAATGATTTTGTTTTTGATTTTCGATCTCTTCGGCGACCTATGTAGTCTATAATGGGCTTATGCGATCTTGCGGTTCAAAATCGTAGGCCCATTGTGGTCTTTCGATTTTCAACCATTAGGAAGGGTTGGAGATCAATTTTTTCATCAATATTACATTTGTGATCTCTTAAAATTTATTTCGGATTCATGATAACATATTTTGAAATAGATTTCAAACTATTTAGCAAAGTGAATTTTAAAAATGATACTTGGTTTTTCTCTTTGCTATTTGGTTTGTGTTACTTGCTAGTAGCTTTAGTTTCATTAAATCTATTAATGAAGTCTACTTACAAGTTGAGAATGTTAATGGAATGCTATACTATCATGAGGAAAATTGAAAAGTAAAAAAACAAGTTTGACAAAATTTCTAAGAATAAGGTATGAGTTTAATTTTGCAAAAGTCTTTGTATAATAATTCAATATTCATGTTTAATGATGTCTCTATACTCATGATTGATGTTGTATGACAAATCTATGAAATTTCATGAGTAGGTAAAATTTTGATAACTTAGGCAATTTCATGATATCTTGATTGAATGAAACTTGCTCTAGGTTAAAAATCATATTAGAGACCTCATTTTGAGTTAGTAGTTGGTAAACATGTTTACATACACATATCACATGATTCTAGGCATTTAAACTTGAAAATTCTTGTGTAGATGAACAATGTGATAACTAGTTTACTTTAGGGGACTTAAACTTGAAAAGTTTGACCCAAGTCAACAAATCGATTTGGACACTTCATTTTAAGTCCAAAACTTCATAAACATGTTTAGGAATATGTATGACATGTTTCCATGCACTTAGAATGAAAAATTTATATGGATATAGATAAAATGATATAGAGGTCATTTCATAATAACCTCTTTTGAACCAAGTTGACTCAACTCAACAAATTGACTTAGAAGTCTCATTTTCAATCCATATTTGATAAACATGTTTAGATTTACTCATGTTAGGTGTCCATAGATTTAAATTTAAAAAATCATGAGTAAATAATAAGATTGACATTTAGCAAGTTTCATGATAACTAGTTTAGTTTTGAATTAAATAATGCTAGGTTGATATCTTGACTTACGGATATAATTTTCATTTCAAACTTGACATACACTCTTTACATAATCATTTTGTGGTGTCATAAAAGTTTGAATGAAAACTGAACATGTTAAGAAATTTTCATAACCACCCTCCGAGTCTGACCCCATTGTTTTGTTTTAGGTTTAGCACCCCCAATGCCGCCCTCATCTTTTTTCAGTGTGACTAAGTTCCAACTGATATGACACTTACCTTGAAGTTCTTACACTCGTCCAGATGAATTATTTCTTTCTCTCGTCAATGAACTTGATAACCCACATGCTGAATAACTTAGTTAATTCTAAATGCTTAATTCAAAATTTATTTAATTAATTATATTGAGAAGTTGAATTTTGAAGTAATTTTATTTTGGGTTAATTAATGAATATATCCCTACTTTTACCGAAATTTTCAAATTCATCGTAACTTTTCATTTGTTTCAAATGAGGACTTTAATTTTTAATTTCTTCCAATTACATTATACTGTTAATTCGGAGTTAGTTTTTCCGTTCTACAAGCTGAGTTAGCAATGTTGACTTATATTTTTTATCTATTTAATGTTCAGTCAGCGAAAAAAAAATAATTAAAAAATAAAACTGCACTCTGACTCCTTTTATAATCCCGCTCGCCTCCCTCGCCACACCACCTCCGCAGCACCTCCTTGCAATTTGTCTGTTCGCAGGAGATCGTCAAAGGGAAGCCCGAGGCCAACAAACCAACAGCAGCAGGCTTGTCATCGAATCATGAAGTTGTCATCAGAGCCGCCGAGCAACCTACCTTCCTTATCAAAATCAAGGTCGTGCGCTGCTCCAAGGTCTACATCCCATCACCGTCATCGCCGGCGACGCAATACGAACACTTGGCAAACAACAACCAGCGATCCGAGCTCACTCGCAATGAGAACACCTCGTCGTCGACGTCCGTCCTCCAAGTCGCCAATCCAGTATGCTGCTTCCTTGAGGACTTCGACATGGAGGACCTGATCTCAGGCTTCCCGATCGGCGATGCCTTCCTACAGCTTTGCGTTGACGACGGACATGGCACACCGGGTGATAACTTGCACAAACTCGTTGCCAAGTCCAGGACCTGCTCCAAGCGTTTGGGCTAGCTGCCGCCTACATGACCAAGTTTCGGCGATCGGAGATCCGCGATTCGGTCGGAGACAGCCACGAGGATGGGAGCGCGTCGACGTTGGCGGAGGGGTTGCATGTGAGCCAAGGAGCACCATAGGCGGAGGTAGTAGCCACCGAGGACAAGGGGCTCGACCTGTGTCTTGGGCTTAGCCCCGAGGGATGGAATACAGGAAGATGGAGAGGAACGACGCCGGAGAAGAGGAGGGATGAGCGTGTACCAGAGGCGTGCCATGTGAGGCTGGATCTCGGCTTGGCAGCGTGATGAATGACACGGACGCCTGACGCAGAGAGGGAGAGAGAGAGAGAGAGAGAGAGAGAGAGAGAGAGACCGATCGATTTGGTGATGAGCGTGTACCAAGAGGGGTTCCCAAATTTATCAGCCTCACATGGCACGCCTGAGATCGGCTCCTCCATGTCGAAGTCCTCGAGGAAGCAGCGGGCGGGGTCAGTGACTTGGAGGACGGACGCCGACGACGAGGTGTTCTCGTTGCGAGTTAGCTCGGATCGTTGGTGGTTGTTCGCCAATGTGAGGCGGTAGTGGTGAACGGCGAGGGAGGTGAACGGGATTATAAAAGGAGTCAGAGTGCAGTTTTATTTTTTAATTAATTTTTTTTGCTGACTAGACATTAAATAGATAAAAATATGTAATTCAACGTTGCCAAATCAGCTCGTAGACGAAAAAATTAACTCTGAATTGACGGTATAATATAATTTGAAAGAAATTAAAAATTGAAGTCCCATTTGAAATAAATGAAAAGTGATGATAGATTTAAAAATTTTTATAAAAGTCGGAATATATTTATTAATTAATTTTTTTATTTTTGGTATTCAAAATTTTATTTTTGTTATGTGCAGGTGTTGATTTTACTAAAGAAGGGAGAGAGAAAAATATCATTTAAAATCAGAAATTGATGCCTAATTACTTTTTGGAGCTGATTTTCAATCTTTTTCAATTATAATCCCACACGTCGTAGATAATTTTTTTCTAAACCTTGATCAACTTTTTAAAATCTATTATTAGTTTTGAATTAATTCTTACTTTAATTCACATTAATATTAAATAATTTTTTCTCTTAAGCATCAACATTTAATCTCACGTCAAATAAAATAAAATAAAATAAAATAAAATCGATGAGATACTAGATACTGGTGCTTGTGAAACATACCTAAGTACCTAAATACTGACACCAATAATTTGTGCGGGTGCCTCGAATTTATTTAGACTTCACTTTCGTTTTTATTAGAAAATCAGTCTTGGATTTAAATCCACTCTAAAAACTAGCTCAAGGGCGAAGAATTGTTCAATCTATTTAAAGATTATCTAAATCACAACTTCAACCAATGTGAGACTTTAACGGTCTTCCATTTAGTCACGTTCAAAAGCGTTGAAAGTTAACTTTCGGCATTTACCAGACGCAAATTTTTCAACTAGATCTGGCACTAATTTATAACGGGTTAATTAAATGATATATCCCCAACTTGGGTGTTTTTCCAATTATGACTCAACTTTTTATTTGAATCAATTCTATACTTCAACTTTAATTTTGTTTCAATTTCTATCTCGATGTTAACCATCTGTTATTTCCACTATTTCAAAGCTGACATGGCAGTACTGATCTGTATAAAAAATAATTAAAAATACCCTGTATGCCATAGAGATGAAGGCCCCGCCCAAGCTACCTCGGCATCCGTGCGACTCTACGGGAGTCATACGGTCGCCAATCTCCCCATTTATTTATTTATTTAGTTTTGAAATTACTAGTTTATCCCCTCAACTTAAGTTGAACCCACAAGCCTACTTAGACTCATCCAATTTGGGTTCCGGTCGAACCCTCGGACTCGACTCAAGCCTAACTCAAACCCAACATCAGAAACAACAGAATTCAAATAGTTCTTCTTGCACAATCAGATTGTACCTTAAGTCGCACCCTCCGGCGATTCACTCAGCCCCCTACGATATGCCTCCGAGTCTTCCCGCTAAAACATAAATAAAAATTTAATCAAAATTTGTAGGTATTACAATTTAGCTAGCTCTTCTATTTAGAATAGGGAAGCAGGAAGCAGCAAATGAAATAAAACCCAATAGAGGAATTTTTTTGGAGGCAAGAAGCAATGTTTTTTTCGTATCCTTTTTTGGCAGTGCAAGTATTTATAGGCATCTTAAAAACCGCTACGAAGAGGAAAATTTTGGGGCACAAAATATCGTGGAGAAGAAATAGGAGAGGACAATGACAAGTGAGAGGAAAAATAGGAGCATAACTTTAACCGGTCAAAATTGGACTAATTCAGATAACGTCCTGAATTATCTTTTTAAGATGCAAGAGATTAAAATTAATTTAGGAGATAAAATATCAAAAAGTGATGAGCCCCCACGAGTTCTACACGCATAGGAGATTAGGAGGGGGTGCAAATCCACCAATAAGGTGTCGTGGCTTATAAATCAAGGAGGTTGTATTTAGGTGATGTGGGACAATAAGTCCTTTTGAAATACTTCACTTTATATAACAAAGATTGGGTGACTACTACTTATACAAGTAAAGCTCCCTATTTTGTTTTCAACGACCATACATGATGGTCCGATAAGAGGAAAATCAAAGGATTTGTGGTTTGCTATAAAATTGAGAGGAAGGATTCGATAGAAATTTTTTATCTGATGCACAATAAATATAATATTAATTTTATATTTTTTTAATCCTAATTTCTTTTAATCCAAGCAACAAATAATAAAGGATTAAAATTTATTCCTTATATTATCCTCCTTTATCTCATAACATACCCCATTGGGGTTTGTAAGGATAGTAAATCTAATTGAACCACCGTATACTTGAACTATTAAATTTATATGAAACTTCTAATTAATATATCGCATTCTTCAACCTTTAAATATTCTTTGATTCCCATAGCGCTTCCTTTGAATCATCCAAGTGACCAACAACTTGCTTCTCCCTCAACAGACTCCCATGCAAGTACAAAGAGGTGAATCTCAAAGGATGCAGAGAGAATTTGAGAAAGAAGTCATGGTCTCACGATGGATGAAAATTTAGATGAGGATTCAGGAAGAATAAATGATTCAAATGAGATGTTCTTGTTCTTAAGATTTCTATTGCCCCCACCTAAGATTTGGGATTGTAGGTAATACACCACCAGAATATATGTCAAGCCTTTAAAAGGAGTAGAAACTCTATGTTATTGCAAATTCACAAAGAATTCTTGAATTGCTACTGTATGGAAGATGAAAAGGTAAGAGAGAAGAGTGAATTCAAGAGTTATTATATTGATCAATCCATATTGCCGTATATAATGCTCATTAGTTCAAAGAATAATAACTGAAATATTTTACTAATGAACAGTAATATTGGCAATGATTGGCAATTGATCGAAATTTATGTGCATTTAATTTCATGTAACTGATGAATTTCAAAAGTTACAGCAACTAGGTTGGTCACACCTAGCTCGAGCTCCACAAAAAGATTGGCTCGCAGCTCGGGCGAGGCTCCTAGCAACGATGCGTACATGCGAAGTGCGCCTAAAGCGCCAATGCGACTTTGCGATGCGATTGCACAAACGCACCTTAGCGATAGAAAAAAATGATTGATCAAATTCTATTGGGTCTAACTCGTAGTAATCATTTATCAAAGAATGACACTGGTTATCAAATGATTGAACAACAGGGATCAATTTACTTACAATACTTAATTAGTTGACATTTTATAAAAAGTATTTAATGAATTATGTATTCAACCCCACCATTAACTACTTCATTTTTATTTATGAATTTCATAGTAATTAGAAAAATACATGTCCTACCGAGACAGAATTTGTAATTTACTATCCTCTTGCCTAGCAAGCAAAGATTTTACCTGACATGAGAGTTCAACTGCATTGTATTACCAAAATGCTTGTTGTATATTTCTTAACACATACGTTACATGTAAGTCTTCTCTTTTGTCCACAAGTGATAAAGCATGTACACTTATGTTGATAAGCTGATATTTAATTAGTACACTTGTTTATGTAGGACAAAGAGTCCGTCCTAATTTTACAAACAACATAAATGCGTCAAACTCCAATAAATAAGCTCCTACAATAAATAACGACATGGCAATCTCCGATTGCGTGCTGGCCTTGTACGCGGTTTCGCCCAGCCTGATGGATTTGACGCGTGTCTTCGTTCTTCCGTTGCGTCCTTTTCTGCCGTTGCATCTTCGCCGAACTCAGCTTCCTCATACCGCCCAGGCTCCACGTCAACTACCAATGGACCCCTCCCCCCTCTTCCTGATTCGGCTCCACGTCAGCTCTCGCCGATTTCCCATCTGTAACATTAGCCTGGCCTTCAAGAACCTTGTCCTCAAGGTTCGATTCTGTCCTTCTCAGAACGAGTCCCTCATCCCCTTCAGTTTCTTCATCAAGCAGTTCTATTGGCGTAACCTGCACCCTTGGTCGGCTATGACACTTCTTTAATACGGACACATGGAAGACGGGGTGCAGTTTAGCTGATGCCAGCAACTCTAATTTATATGCCACACTTCCTACCTTTTTGATAACACGAAATGGCCCGAAAAATCGCGGTCCCAACTTCTGCTGCCGCCGCAAACGCAGAGATAGTTGCCGGTAAGGCTGGAGCTTAATAAAAACCCACTCTCCAACTTGAAACTCTAGTTCCCTCCTTTTTTTATCCGCTTGAAACTTCATTCGATCCTGCGCCCGTCTCAAATTCTCCTTAACCTTTCACAGAATCTCTTCTCTGGTTATAAGATCTTGGTCAACTTTAGAATTCTTGGAAGCTCCTCTGGAATACCTGATGAGCTCGGGTGGGTCTCGGCCATATAACGCTTTGAAAGGAGTCATTCCCGCCGACGCCTACAATGCCGTATTGTACCAATATTCCGCCCATATCAAGTAATTTTACCACCGCTCGGGCTCATAAGCTACAAAGCTTCTCAGGTACATTTCTAAACACTTGTTCAACGACTCTGTTTGCCCATCTGTCTGCGGATGGTATGCCAAACTCATCCGCAGCTCGATACCTTGCATCTTCGCGATCTCCTGCCACATCTGACTCAGGAAGATACTGTCTCGATCACTCACAATGGATTGAGGTATCCCATGGAGCTTAATAACTCCATTAACAAATATCTTCGCTATCTTCTCCGTGGTGAACTTCTTTAGCAGAGAGAAGAAGTGGCTGTACTTTGTCTGCTGATCGATTACTACCAACACCGCTGATTTCCCATTGGAGGTGGGTAACCCTATTATAAAGTCCATGACTACGTCTTCAAAAATAGCCTCTGGAATAGGTAGCGGCTGAAGCATGCCCACCGGAGACAGCTGCTCGCCTTTCACCCTTTGACACGTCTGGCATTCCTTTATAAATTTTTTAACGTCAGCTCGCATGCCCTTCCAAGTGAAGTTGGCTACTAACCGGTGATAGGTCCGGTTAACTCCCGCATGCCCTCCGACTACTGAACAATGGAATTCCCTGAGTAAAAGAGATTTAATCGTTGGGTCAGCTGGAATGAGTATCTTCCCATGATGCAACAATATTCCTTCGCGTACCTCGTACTCCTCATTAACTCCTACTTGTTGCTTATGCAGAGATAAAAGTTCCTTGTTTTCCCGATTCAACCTCCTTACTTCATCCAAAATGCCAAATACTGGTTGTGACAGAGCCATTAAGGTGAACTCGGCTTCCCTCGACAAAGTATCTACTGCCTTATTGGCTCGGTCGGCCCGGTATTGTAGGTCAAAGTCGTACCCCATCAATTTTACTAACCATTTTTGTTGATCTAGAGTATGGATGATTTGTGTATTTAATTCTTTTAAGGAACAGTGATCGGTTAGAATCAAAAATCTTCTTCCCAACAGGTACTGTCGCCATTTATTGACTGCTTGTGTTATCGCCAACATCTCCCTCTGGTACACGAAAGTAGCTTGTGTTCTGGGCGCCAATTTTTGGCTGAAGTAAGCGATGGGTCATTTGTCTTGTGATAATACTGCCCCAATGCTGACGCCGGAGGCATCCATCTCTACCACAAATGTTTTGCGGAAGTCAGGCAGAGCCAGCACCGGAGCATTACTTAATGCTTGTTTTAACTGATCAAATGCAAGTTGAGCTTCAACACTCCAATTAAAGATCTCGACTCGTAGCAGATCCGTTAATGGAGCGGCTATCTGTGAAAATCCACGGATGAATCATCGGTAGTATCCCGCGAGCCCCATAAACCCGCGTACCCCTTTGACATTACATGGTGTCGGCCAATCCTTAATTGCTGCAACCTTGGATGAGTCGACTCTCAGGCCATCTGCCGATACCCAGTGACCCAGATACTCGATCATTGAAGCTCCAAAGGTACATTTAGAGCGCTTGGCCACAAACTTATAGTCTCTTAATAGCTTCAGGACAACCCGTAGGTGCTGCAAGTGCTCACTCATCGATTGACTAAACACTAATATATCGTCGAAGAAGACAAGGATGAACTTCTATAGGTAGGGTCGGAACAACTCATTCATTGTGGACTGAAAGGTTGTCGGAGCATTTGTTAATCCGAAGGGCATTACTAAGAACTCGTAGTGCCCTTCGTGCGTCCTGAAGGCCATCTTGTATACATCTGTTGGGTGCACTCGGATCTGGTGATATCCTGCCAGCAGATCCAGCTTCGAGAATACCCGAGTGTTCCCCAATTCGTCAAATAGTTCATCAGCAGTTGGGATCGGATATCGATCCTTTTTGGTAACCGCATTCAGGGCCCGGTAGTCCACGTAGAACCTCTAGGTCCCATCTTTCTTCTTCACCAGCAGTACGGGAGAAGAAAAGGAGCTACTACTATTATGTATCAGCCCATCCTTCAACATCTGCGTTACCTGTCATTCAATTTCCTCTTTTTGAAAGTGATGATAACGATAAGGCCTTACATTCACCGGCGATTGACCCTCCGGTATATGAATCTTATGGTCTGTTAGTCTTTTTGGAGGTAACCCGGATGATGCAGTGAAGACTTCAGGAAACTGCTCGAGTAGACTGGCGAGCTCTCTATGTTCATGCCGTGGTTCCTCTTCCTCCGGTGGTTGCAGCTCGAGCTGATACCATTCCATCATTGCTTGTGTGTTGCTCATTCTCCATAGAGTATTGCACTGAACTGGCTCCGGTCGTAAGGAATGGATTCCCCTCCATGCATGTCTGATACCTTGCATCTGGAATTCAAATAGTAAATTGGCAAAGTCCATCATCACCGGACCAAAGTATAGAAGTCAGCTACTATTGTAGAGTCATGTATTTTAACAGCCAAATTTTTCACAACTCCTTCAGTCCGAATGCGTTCGCCACTACCCACCATCACCCCAAATGTCGGGGTTGATTCTACTGTCAGACCAAGATGTTTTGCAACCCTTGATTGGACGAAGTTATGAGTACTTCCCCCATCGAGAAGCACTTGCACCTCCCAGCCCTTGATTACTCCCTTAAATCGTAGGGTCATAGGGGAAAAATAGCCTATCATGGCGTTGAAGGAGATTAATGAATGTTCCGGAGACTCCCCTTCACCTGTCTCTGTTTGGTTCTCCGATTCGTTGCTTCCTTCATCCATCATAAACAGCTGCGGAATTCTACATTTATGTCCTCGTACAAACTTCTCATCGCAATAATAACAGAGCCCTTGGTCGCGACGTTTTTGCACCTCAACTGCCGATAATTTCCGCCAAGTCCCTTTGGATGACGCTGACGACTCAGTAGTTCGTGATGCCCCCTCTGCCGATGTTATTGACTTTGTCGTGATTGATGGTAGCGGTAAGAGTCCATTCCTCTGAGTACTTCCCTGATTCGCGGATCCCTTCGACGTATAATAGGCACTAGGTAACTGTCGAGCTGCATTAATCTTTGCCTCAAATCTTTTAGCCATGGTGACTGTATCCTGCATTGTATTTGGTTGCATGGCTAAGACTTCGATCTTAATATCGGCTCGTAACCCAAATACAAAACAATTAACAAGAAAGGATTCAGGAAGATTAATAGTTCTTAGTGCAAGATCTTCGAACCTCCCTCATACTCTTCGACTTTTGTAACCTGCACCAGCTTGGTGAGCTGGCCTTCTGGCGGCTCAAGATCCATTGGCTCAAACCAATGTCGGATAGCGTCGACCAGATGATGCCACCCAGCCAATTGCTTGCGGCGTTGCATCCAGCGAAACCATCTTTTAGCTATCCCTTCCATCCGAAACGACGCCATTGTTACGCGATGTTGATCCTCGGTGGAGTAGAAGTCGAAGAAGTCCTCTGCCGAGGCAATCCAATCCTCCGCGTCAGACCCATTGAAGATCGGCAATTCCACCATCGGCGGCTTGGGTAAGAAAGGGAACTCATCCTCCTCTCTACCTTCATTCTGAATGCATGTCTTCCGCCGCGCATTCTGATCACTATTGTTCCTGCTGGTACCCGCTTGATCCCCTTTGATCTTTGAGAGTTGTACTATTTGGGAGTTTAGTAATCCTATCTGCGATGATACATATTGCAAGATCTTTTGTTGCGCTTCCATCATCTGCTGCTGAGATTCCAAACTTGTTTGGAACGTCTCCAGCAATCGATCATGTTTATGGCTACTCTCCTGTAGCATCCTCACTGCTTCAGCAAGAGCGTGAGTTCGTGTCTCCATCGAATATGGAGACAAGCAATGAAAGCACCAATGTCACCCACTCGGTTGATCGCCGAAAGAAAGAACGAAGATGTGGGAAATAGAGAGGTCGAAGAAAGGAAAAAGAGCAAGGGAAATAGAAAGAATACGATAACTTGATTATTAATTTCCATATCTATTACACGTGTAACCTCCTCATTTATACGCGTTACATTTCATAATCGTCATAACAACGTGGCAATCTCCGATTGCGTGCTGGCCCTGTCCGCTGTTTCGCCCAGCCTGATGGATTTGACGTGCGTCTTCGTTCTTCCGTTGCGTCCTTTTCTATCGTTGCATCTTCGCCGAACTCAGCTTCCTCATACCACCCAGGCTCCACGTCAACTACCAATGGACCCCCCTGATTCGGCTCCACGTCAGCTCTCGCCGATTTCCCATCCGTAACAGATTTCTACGTCGGCAGAGTTATCATAAAAGTTAATAAATAAATTACTTATTTCAAAGTTTACTTTGAAAAAATATATGCACCGATTAAATTTTATGAATAAAATATACAAATAGTATTTGTACTAATTAAAGTTAGAAATTAATATCTAAATAATTTTTTATTATTAAAAATTCATATCAGAACTTGTAAAAGAATCTGGATTTCATGTTGTTGTTAAATTACTTAACAAAAGCAATTCAAAATTGCATGAAACACGTGATCGAATAGAATAGTTGGTTCGAAATTAAAAGAGAAGTATGCTAGTTGGGACGAAGTCGACGAATTGTATGTTCCAATCGGTGATGCCACAATCCTAAGTTCTTTACCGTCGGCTAGGGGAGATACACGGATCATGAGCCGCAGAGAACAAGGTCGGAAATCTATCCTTTAATCTACCTCCACAAAGCCAAGGGTCTTCCCATAGCGTGATCTTGCTTCCAACCCCAACATGGAAACTCAGGGAAATGTCGAATAAATTAGACAAGGTATAAATTTTCCTCCAAATTGGGGACAAGGGCGCTAGTAAAGAATAAATTAGGGTGCAATTCTTTAAGATGTTAATATAGCACATACCTTCGGCAGTCCGAAGTTTTCATAACCATCTGCAAAATCTTGCTTTGTTGTGACATGATAAGTTGATTGTGTGGAGGCCTCCTTCTGCAGTCTTACAAGTGAGATTATCCCAACTGATCAAACTCTTTGCACTTAGGGGGCTAGGTCCGCTTCCAAGTCAAAATAATAATCTTCTTTGTCAGTCCACAAGCCTGATGTCCCAAGTTGGGGCCTTGAAGATAGAGAAAATGTACGAGGCTTGACTGGTCAAGGCACTATTAATAAGTGTGAGGCAGCCCGCTATGGACAAAAGGGTGCCTTACCAAGAGGTCAGCTTGGCATCAAATTTAGCGACCACCTTCATCCAATCCTCCTTAGCGAGGCTACCTAGTCGTTGGGGAATGCTGAGGTTGTTAATAGTAAAAGTACCGACCTTGCAACCCATGGTTGCCGCGGCACGCATTGCGACATCTTCGTCATTCAGGATATGTATTGCTTTTGTCTTGTTTACATTAATCTTGAGCCCTGAGCAGAGTTCAAAGCATCCGATTAGAAGGCTAAGTGACCTAATGTTTTGATTGATGGCTTCACATAATAAAACCAAATCATCCGCAAAGAGGACATGAGTGATTCCCCTGGCATGAGGTGAAGCCCACCCATAATCAAGCCATGATCTGTAGCTCTCTTGATTAACCTAGAGAAGCATCAACCTAGAGCGAGGAAATAGGGTTATCTTGGCGAAGCACCCTCTTGTGAGAGAATGGAGCCATCAGAGCGCTGTTAATGAGCAAGGATGAGTGGGCAGGAGATAACAAGCTTTAGATCCATAATCTCCATTCTGGAGGGAACCCCTTAGCCTCAAGCAGATCGGAGATGAAGTCCCAGTCGGTCGATTTGAAGACCTTTTCAAAGTCAATCTTTAACATGCAAACATATGATTCAATTTTTTACAACCCAAATAGTCTCGTAGACTGTCATATAGCAATCCAAACTATTGCGGCCAAAAATAAGAGCACCTTGTGTGTTATCAATGAGATCGTGAATGAGAGGATTGAGTCGATTAGCTAGGAGCTTGGATAACAACTTGACTAAGCCGTTTATAAGGCTAATAGGCTGAAAGTCTTTGGTAATGTGAGCTCCTTGCAATTTTGGGATCATAGTGATCGATGTAAACCTTGTTAATTTTTCGCGGGTTTGTTGGCGTCTGCTGGAGGTCGATGAGGATTTCTAAGACCTTGTCTCTAATGTGATCCCATAATGTTTTGAAGAACTCGGGTAAGATTCCATCATGCCCTAGAGATTTGTAATTTTTTGTGCTGAAGACCACCCTTTTAACTTCTTCAAGTGAAAAGGCTCGTCACAGTGTTATAGCTGTTGAGAATCTGGTTGGTATATTTCAGACCATTTGATTTTCAATAATGGGGTAACCCTTCTCCCATGAAGTTAATGTAAAAATTCTGAAACGCATGGGCAATGTCATTATATGATCCATCAAATATCCCAAGTCGGATCGCAAGGAAGAGACCCAGTTGTGGCATCGCTTGTTCGACGCACACATGTGAAAGTATCTTATGTTCTTGTCGCCTCCTTTAGCCATCTTTTCTTAGCCCTTTATCTCTAATAAGAATCTTCAGTTTCATAGTGTTTATCAAGGTTCGCTTTTGCTTTCTTGAAATCTCCAATCTCATAGTGTGTTAAGGATCCTAAGTATGCTAAAGTGCTAAGCTGGTGGATTTTGTTTTCCAACTCCTTCCTAATTCAACCTCTGTTGACCTCCTTCAGTCTGGACCAGTCTTTGAGAATCTCTTTGAGTCGATTCCATTTGGCTATCCAATAAATGAGAGACATCCCAGTGGTTGACTCCACTGTGCACTGACTCTGGGCCCTTTGTCAAGTCCTTTTATAATGATCTCAAGAAATTCAGGTGATGTTAACTAGTATCGCTCCAGCCATGAAGGGTCTGGCATTATGAATATGGCGCGTGTTTGTTTTGGCCAAAGCACTTGAAGCATATGTTTTGAGCCCGAAGGGAAGCAAGGAACTCAAAGAAGGAAGATGTGGGAACTAGAGTCAAGGGAGAAGCAATAGCGATAGGAGAAGCTGAAGTCGGGACTCCTAGCTTAACCACTTCCGTGAAAGAACGTTCTGAGTTGGTCGAGACTTCTAAGCATGATATACCCCTAATTCCATCATCACAACATCGATCCATCAAATCTTTCCAGACTTCTAAGCATGATATACCCCTAATTCCTTGGGTTTTGCATTTACCTAGAAGTCTTTCATTGTCTCTTCTTTCTTTAATTTTAGGAGTCGAACAGTGAATACCTTTTCAAAGTGTTCACTTTATAATCTTCTATTCTAATTTTCTTTTAATTCATATACTAAAAAAAGAATGAATTAAAATTCATCATTTTTTTTAAGATAAAAGTTAGGCCAGGGGCCACACACTGCATTTCATGAGGTTTGAAATGTACACCGAGTTTGGTCGAGAAGAATACTTCTCTAACCAGTTCCTTATTACCCCAATAAGGATCAAGAACAAGGAGAAAACGTTAAATAAAGTTATTGAATATAAGCAATTATATAAAAGGAATTAGCAAACAATATCTAGACTACTAATGAGCAAATCATGTCGACGCCTTAATTCGACTCCAAAAAAATTCATCTTTTATTTTATCATTCTTTATCCTATAAAATAAACGTATGTTTGAGTGCGATGATTTTAACATTTTATTGAGAAGTAAAATAATTCTTAAAATTTTTTAAAACCATTCATTGATAGTTGACATGTTTTAATTTTACATCTAAATTACTTGTGCTTAATTTTCTTACAAAAAATATTTCAAAAACAAGATCTTTAATCGTAATAATCCTTTTGAACTCTAAAAAAGCTTTGGATATATAACATGTAAAAGAACATCACTATAAACATTTTAATTTTTCTTATAATAAGTCAAAACAGGGGCCTATTTGATAAAAACCCACTTACTCTTCTGTATAATTATAAATTTTCCCCAAAATATATTTATAACAATATCCTGCATTCCTTGTGCAGTCATATTCTCAATTTCTCAGCTTTTACGTGCAGTCTTATTCTCTTCGGTTAGAGAGAGAGAGAGAGAGAGAGAGAGAGAGAGAGAGAGAGAGGATTTAAATCCGCAACAAGAACACAACCACAAGCGTCCACAAGTATTACAAAGGACAAGAGATGATAGAGAGGTGTTTGTCGAAAAGCTGAAGTGAAAACACATCACTGCGTTGCAAGACCTCTCTTCTAGAGAATAAAGAATCCCCGGCCCACACATCTTCTTTCCGGTGTCCTTAATTGTTTCCTCCATTTGGGTCATTTGCATTCCTTTCTCTTCCTTCCGTACTGACCACTGAGTCAGCCTTCTCCCACTTTTCACTTCAAGTATCCTATAAATGAAAACCCAGAGTCAGCAAGCAAGCAAACAAATTGGAACCTCTCCTCCTAAATTAATCCACATCCGGAAAATGAGAGCTAGACTTCTTCTCTTCGTGCTCATCCTCTTGAGCTCCACTCAAGACAACCATTCAGCACAAGGTAAACCCGACATCATGCATTGTACTAATCTGTCTCCATTGATTCTTTCTTCAAACTTGAAATCTTTTAATAAGTTCCAGAGTTGCAGGTAGAACACTCTCCAGGATTTTGATCACTTCAAATGTAAGATATACTTTGATTATAACTTATATTAGATTTAAATTTTTATTATATAAAGAATCCATATAACACATCTAATGCTCAACTAATGGCAGGAAGGAGGAGAAGAGAAGGTAATGGTGAGAGCTTTGATTGGATCAAGACCCCCAAGATGTGAGAGGAGATGCTCAAAATGTGGGCACTGTGAAGCAGTTCAAGTGCCAGTTATCCCACAGTGGGAGAAGAAGAGGGGAAGCAAGCAGTTGTTCTTCGAAATGGCCAATTTGAGAGGTGATTACACCTCCAATTACAAGCCTTTGAGCTGGAAATGCAAATGTGGAGATGTGTTCTTCAATCCATGAAGCCTCGCAACAATGAGAATTCAAGATTGAATTGTTAATATATGTAGTGCTTGTTTGCTCTTTCTCTTTCTGATTTTTTTTGGATCTCTTCTTTAATCTGGCCTGTTGTTTCGTGAGAAATGATAATGGATTTGGAAGTCAATCTCTGTACTTTTTGGGCTATCGGAAATCATTATATTCAAATCACATTCTAATTCTGTAGCTAGCTGATCTAATAAGCTTGACGGAAACATTTTGCCTCCTGTTGAGAACGGTGTTGAAGTGACAGAACAAGATGACTTTTGCGTGCCTTACTTTCCTTGCAAGCCATTCTATTCTCCATGAAAAGTCTTGTCCACACAACAGTGAATCTAACGAAATTTCTTTTCCTGATCTCATGGAAGATTTTGGGCATTAAAGATTTCATCCAGTCTTTCACTCTGGCTGGACTTGTCAGAATAAGAAAAATGGCTCAGGTTTGCTTCTCTTGCTTTATTCCATTTTGTTCTGTTCCAACTTGCATTACGTCGAAGGCCATTCATGAGCCCTTTCTTTCATGCCATCACAATGCTGAGAAAACAAAGTAACACTCAACAAAGGTCAGAGAGTCAATATTTATTTCATGGTATTAAAAGAAAAAAAATAAAACACTCAAATTGTTTCTCATATTCTACAAGACAAAACATTCACTTGCATCATTAAAGACATTGTTGAGTTAATCATTGTTCTAACAACTTAACCTTTACCATCATCAATGCAGCTGTGTTTGCAAACATGCACAGCATAACCAGATTTAAGCCATGAATTATTTCCTGGCCTCATCAGAGAATGCATTTTCCTTTCTGCAGGCCCACAAATATATGGTGATAGAAAAAGCAAGAATAAGAGAAGCAAGGATTAGTTCAATGCGAAAAGCCAGGATCCAGTTACAGCTTTCCAGAGTGGAGCATGTGACTACAGCTGTTATTTTGGACCTTCTTTGCATCATAGAGATTAGTAGACTGACTACCCTGTAAAACGTTCATTATCATGCATGGTAGACATAAGATAACTTTTAAATAGAAGACATCAAAGCATAGAAGACAGTAGAATCTACTGTCTACTCAGAAGGACTAAATTCCAAATGAATGTTTCATGTGGACCTTGATCAATTATGCACAGCATAGTACTCCTTCAACTAAATGGTAAATAACGAGGAAAAGATGTACATTTGTTTTTGATAATTAAGGTTGTAAAGGTCCGAGACCTGGTTTCACCATTTATCCTTAAACAAGAGAGAAAGAGATGTGCAACAATTATTGATTCTAGGAATAGTGTATAATTGCCATACAACAAAATGAATAAGCAAGGAAATGCATTTTGCATATTGAATCTAGGAATAGTGTAAGATTGTGACGGAAAAATGCATAAACCAGCAATGCAAGTATCATATACAATTTCACTAACAAAACTGACATTTTTTATTTCTAGAGGGCGTAATGTCAATTCTAAATGAAACTGCGAGTCAAACATAGAAAAGGCTTCTTGCAAGTTAATTTTGCAATACAAGGCCAAAACAATCACTTTCATGTCATTCCACCCATATTTCAACTTTGACTACAACTATGGAAGATAGCAATCAATAAAGTTTCAATGATTGCTTCTGATAATGACTAAAACCAAACCTAACCAAACCGGATCAAACCAAAGTTTTCTCCAATATCTTTACAAATCAAACTGAACCAAATACAACTCCGTTCAGCTGAAGTAAATAATCAAAAATTTCAATAATATATTTTTTCAAAATAAAACTTCCAACTTTTCAGTTGGGTTCATTTTTTCGAGCATAAGACATTTAGCAAAAATACAATTCGAAAGCTTTAAAAAATACAGGGGAACAGTAGGAAGGGGAGAAAGAGTACTTACCTAGAGAAAAATCAACAATGAAAGACTAGTCTGAAACCAATTTCTTGATTGATTCAGTTCAATTGAAATTGAATAAATTTAGGTTCAGTTTGGTTCTTTGGTTGAAATAGCAAGGCCCTACTAACTTGAATTGCAATGCAAACCAGCCATAAAGCTTTGTATGATTGGTTTTTCAGGTTGCATGTCTCAACCCATCTCCACAATATTTATGCAATCTACACAACTGACTCAGAAGAACTCATCATGCATTCCTAAAAGCCTGGTTATCATGTCTTTTACAGATAATACTACTATGATTAAGTTCCCCTGTCACATTCAATAAAGCAAGGTACCTAAAGAGATAAGAGATCTGAGGTAAGGCTGGGGTAATGATAGTCAAAATACTTTCGTTTGTTGCAAAAGCATAGCTTACAAATAAAGCATCATATCATCAGTATTCAGTAAATGTATTCAGTGCATTGATTCCAGGAATTCATACTCTTGTAAAAAATCAAAAATCCATATTCGAATATTCTGATCCATGCTAACTTCAGTTTTTAATGTCATATGTCAACCAGAATAGCATATTAAAGAGAAACGATTTCTCTTCAAAAACTGTTAGCAAATATTTGCACTATACCAAGCATGGTTTAAAATACCGGTCGGTACGGTACGGTAAGTCCGGTATTTACCGGTTTTTTGAAAAACCGGTATCCGAGATGCCCGGTATGGGTAAATACCGGGTATCTCGGTAAATACCGCCCAGTATGCCCGGTATTTATCAAATACCGGGCGGTATAGCCCGGTATGACATTTTGCACTGTAGCATAAGACCGAAATTTTAAAAGTACCGGTATACCGGTACATACCGGGCGGTATTTACCGGTATACCGGTATTTAAAAAAAGAAAAAGAAAAAGAGGCTCGGTATGCAATTTTCATACCGGACCGTACCGTGTGTCGGTACGGTACGGTACCGGTACGTACCGGTACCGGTCATCCACCGAGATGATGACCGGTATCGGTATTTTAAACCATGATACCAAGTAATCCTGAATAGTTGTAATGTTAGCAACCATATATACAGGCTGCAATAACTTGATGGTAGCAATAGCATTAGCGGTTTCCATATCGTCATCAACTTTTAAGACTTACAACAATGTCAGTCCCCATAATTTATGCTGATGAATCCAAGTCCAATCTGTACATATCACCCTTCAGATTTAATTTTGTCTCAGGAATCTAATTTATGCTTCACCTTCACAGAATCACAGGAAACCAACTACTAGCTTCAAGATCAACATCAGTAGGTCGACATCATTTTCAGAAACATACCACCAGTAGATAATCAGTAACCCCGATGCAATAACGAAAAAATAAAAATCTGATATCTTGTCAACTATAAATGATCATATATTTCATATAAGCATGGGGAGAAAAGTAAAGAGATCCAATATAGAGGTCCAAAGCCTTGCATGTATTAAATAAAGGCAACACTGCACCATATATTTGAAGTTTACACCAAGTAGCTTAGACGTAAAATTTGATTAAATGTGATGACAAGCTATAATTAGCAAGTTTGCTAAGTCAATCATAAATGATATCAGAAGCAATCTTAAGTAGATGAGATATTTTTAAGAAATATTTTCTTCTTTTCTTGGGTGACAGTGTGCTCTTATGGCATTGTTAGAGATAGGAACCAATCCTTTGCCTCGCAAGGGCCATAGTGAAGCCGATGAAGGGTTTCCGTGAATGACACCTCTTAGCCTTAGCTGCCTTACAACTAAGTTGAGCTGCTCGAGATAACCTTATCTGGCAACATTGTACTTGTCTTCACTATCAATTTTCAAAAATTCCCTAGGATGATCCAGAGAGCGGACTCTAACGCTGGAAGTCAGCACAACTTTGGAGAAACCCTACCCAAATGACCCAAGTTGGCCTAAGCTCGTGATACTGGAATTCATGTCTCATGCATTGGCTTGGAGCCACTCAAACATCATGTTTTGCACTATGGTTATGGTGTGTTCTCCAATCATGCATTTGGGCGTGAGGTTATGCAAGAGGGAATAAGTGCTTCGCTCAACTTTGGAGTATTAAGACACATAACATATATATTTTTTTTAAAAAGGCATAGCATATACATATATAATCCTTAATTTAATTATGTTACCAACATTACATGATTGTGTGCATGTGTTTAATGGCTTTAGTGGCACAAGCACTGAAATTGCAATGTGAGCATTTAAAATTCAACATATTTTGCATGGTAGTCAAATTAATTCATTCTTATTCAGCTAATTTATATTATGTAATTAACTGTGTTGCATTTATATAAATTAGATTTATTATAATCAACCATGTTAATTATAATGTTGAATATTTAGGCAACAATTCCCTAATAGGCATCAAATATTTCCTAGACATTTAGAATCTAAAAAGACTGTCACCCTTTCCAATATACGTGGTCCTGGTCAATTTTGATTTTTGACTTCACAAGTGTACAAGAAATTGAAATATGTATTAGAATTTGCATTGAAATCAGAAATGTAACTTTAGATTATTAACAAAATTCCAACAATGCTAACTCAAATCAGTGCTAGTTGAATTAGCAATACGTGCCAGAATATGATTAATCCAAGACATAAATAAGTACTTAATTAAAAAGGTAGTAGAAATTTACCTGAAAGCATGAACAACTGAATTAATTTGGAAGCAGAAAGAAGTTCAACTATCAAATCTCCTTACTGGAAAACAGTAAAAAGAATCACCAGACATCCCTGGATAACAACTAAAGGCTCACAAGTAGGAATATCATACCCCTCAAACATATTGTCTTTGCATTAGTAGCTTCATGAAAGATGGATTTGACTTGAATGCAAGGTTTGAAATCTACCAGTACTAGTGTTTGACTGGTACCGGTACTTATACTGGTACCGGTACCGTATACTGGTACTGGCACATGGTACGGTCCGGTATAAAAAAAATGATATGGTCCGTATGATACCTTATGGGCATACCAAGTATGGTACTGCTACATCACACTACTTATATACCACCATGCTGCACCATACTGTACCCATACCGAGCAGTACCGCCCGATATCATGTTCGGTACCACCCGGTATGGATGGTATTATGGAATATCGGGCGATACGCCCGGTATGTATGTACCGGGTGTACCAAATACCAGTTTTTTTCAAAAACTGCTACGTATCGGACGGTACGAGTTTTAAACCTTGCTTGCATGTACTTGCTTCCCTTGGTTATTCATAAACAATTAAAGATGCAAGTGAATTCTTTAGGTATGTGTTTTACTAGTGTGGGTCAGCAAGCAATTGTGGTGAGGATTTCTCAATTATGCTAATGCATATTGTAAAGATAAAACAAAAAGAAAAAGAGCGTCTAATCCAAACAATATGCTACATGTAGGAATTTTTTTTGGAAAATAAGCCCCTTTGACATCTCTTAATGTGGAAAGAATTCTTGAAAATACAAAGACAAAAGGCTGATTGTTGAATAGGGAAAAGAATGGATTCGCATTGTTACAACCCGCTTGATGGAATAACTAATTCATCAACTTCTTAAGCCCAAACGAAATGCTTAAGCCGAAGTTGATGGTAGCACACCCATCAAAGCCTTATAAACCAACACAACATCCATCAAGCCATATAAACCAACACAACATCCACTATACTCCCCATGTGGGACTAAACCAGGGTATTACACGCATGGTCCCAAATGAATGGGCTTATTCAAAAAGAGCCTTGTTCTCTGGAAGATCTATCTCGTCTATCCAATTAAATATGATGAAGATGTTAAATTTTCTATAGGTTTCCATTAATTTTTAGTGAACCATTCCGTATTTTTTGTATCAGACATTGGTTACAAATAATGCATTGAAAGCACAGCACTCAAACAAACATTTAGGACTACAATGTACCTAGGTCCTTGTATCCCTCCTCTCAGTTGACAAAGTTTCAGTTCCGTAACAGGGTCAAGAGACTCAGTACGCTTGAAGTTACATAAACAAAAATAAGTCAAAAATGAACCGACTATTCCTAAAAGATGAACTTCCAGCCAAAAAAGAGGCAAAAGTTACCACTAATCACTATTGGATCCACATTATGCATAGTAAACAACAAAATATCATTGACAAGAAAGTTAAGCAAAGTAAAGTGTGTGGAAAGTGGTAACAAACTGGGACTGAGAAAATATGGAAATTCACAGGCAAAAATCAACAGATAGCATAGGTGAAAAAAAGAGAAAGTGGTGAAGAAAGACTACATAATATTTTACATGTTTTCACAATTTTATGATCTTTGTTCCAAACTATTTTCTTGGTAACTATCCCAATTCCTTTCTGCCTACAGATTCCAAGCAAAACATGATTTGCTTATTGTTTCGGTCAAGAAATAGGGGCATGCAGTCAAGTGATGAGGGAAAGGAAACGGAAGTTTGCCATCTTCATCAATAAACCCATAACCTTAATTTGCATGCCCATTCAGAAGAAAGAATTAAAAGAAGCAAAGGAGTATGTTTGTAAAGCTACTCTTTCATTAACAGTTGGATCACATCTAGAAAACATGGAATCGGGAATGCTTGGCATTAACCCAAAGCATCATTAAAGCAGAAGTAGAGCAAATCCAAACCTGATGAAGCAAAACAAGTAGTGAAAAAAACAGTCTACTAAGCTATATCTTGAACACTATTCTGCAGCCTCATCTTCTATGCTCTTCATTACATCATTTTGGACGTCAGGTAAGGTGGATAGATCAACTCGAGAATCTCTTTCTTCTTCTATGGCCATTCTATGTGAAGAGCCAGCTGCATCTCCCTCAACTGCATCTCCATTTTCATTTACAGGAAGAGTAACAGCAGAGTGATCTTCCAAGTTTTCCAAACTTTCTAGTCCAATGGTTGTGTTGGACTTGTTAGGCTGTCGCTCCACCACACTTTTCAAGTTGGGCTTTTCTTGGTCAGTAATTCTTAATGTAATTGTAGTATTTTGATTATCATCTGAGCCCATTATAACAGTCACATTGTCAAAGGGCAAACTATCTGGTTTTACTTCAGTTTCATTGGAAGTGACAGCTACTGGTTTAGCAGTTTGCAGCCTGACTTGATTGTCAGATACAATTGGTATCATAGAGTTGCCATCCTGCAACATTGTTTGATTGCCAAGATGAGAAAGATCTTGCACAACTTTTTCAGCACCAGCTCCAATTATGGTTTGGCTATTATTCAGAATGTTGTCGTTAACTGTGGAAAAAACAACAGGGATATTTGTGTTATTACCATCCTCATGAGCATTATCGCCTACTCCATTTTTACCTCCCGTCTCAGTATCATTCTCATTGTTCTGCAGTTGCTCCTTATGCGCTCTACTGGTTTTATTTTCTATTTCAGTCACTTGGTTTTCTTGATGTACAGCACCAGAAGCATCATCTTTTTTATATCTTTCTTCATGTACCTCCTCCTTGTGAGCATTATCACTTCTACTTTTATTTTCTGCCTCTACATCATTCTCATTGTTCTGCAGTTGCTCATCATCCGCTCTACTGTTTCTATCTTCTGTTTCAGTTACTTGGTTTTCTTGATGCACAGCACTAGAAGCATCATCTTTTTTATATCTTTCTTCATGTGCCTCCTGGGAAGAACCCTCCTCATGTTTTTGGTCTACCAGGAACTCTGCTTCCTCAACTTGATCATCCTTTTCTTCTTCATTAACAGTCTCATCTCCATCCTCGGCTTCTTCATCTCCCCTCCCTTGATCATCCTGCTCATCTGTTTGCTCATTATCTTGTTCATCAATCCTATCATCTCCATTCCCTTTGGCTTCTTCATCCTCAACTGCTTGATGAGAGTTTCTGTCTTCTTCTTCCTCAATTTCTTCATTTTCTTCCTCGTCCTTATGGGTACTATCATCAGATGCCATAGGATTGTCATTTTTTGGGAGGCCCTTCCGGCCAATGTCTAGAAACTCAGCCTGATGGTCAACAACATTGTTTAAAATCCTTGAGCCATGCTCATTCAATCCTTTCTTCTTGTCATAAGAGTGTTTCAGCTGATAAAGCAACCAGAAGAAAACGGCAACCAATAGGCAAATCTGAATAATATTTTTCAATTTTAGCCCTTTGTTCCTCTGGTTCCTGCTAGATGCCTGTCTCATCATGGTGACTATATAACCGAACAGCTCCCAGAAATAGTACAGGCAGCCGACTTCAGAATTAACCAAACCGAAAGCAGCTCAACACTTGATACCTGCGTACACAGCCTGTATCTGAACCTGAATAAGCCCAAATAAAAATCGGAAAAGAAAATATCAATCTGATTAAGAAAAGATATTCAATGAGCATCTTAAAAGAAAAATGACAGCTCCAGTATCAAGATGTGTGCAAATCTGAATAACCATCACAGCAGAAAAATCGCTCCCTTTTTTCATCTTACAAAAGGTAATAATTCAAATCGCTCATATAACAAACTAATCCATCTAAAAGGAGTTAAAAAATAAATCAAGATTCGCAAAGAAAATGCACTGGAACAAAAGGAACACAGAGTGAAAGAAAACCCCTCTTCCGCAAGAATCCACCACCTCAATCCAATCCCAAATCTCAAGCAACAACATCCAATGAAAAAGGAAAAAAGCATACTTTTTCGTCAAATTACTAAAGCACCTACCTTAAAATCCAAGATCAAGCTCATAAAGCAGATGCAACCAAAAAAAGAGGGAAGCACGCGCACCATGAAAGAAGACAAACTAAGAAAAAGAAAGCATCTTGACGAAGGGAGAAATAGCATCATAAAAGTGGCTGAGACAGGGAGCTCCCTTACCTGAAGGAGCCTCCTTTTCGCTCGCTAGGATTTCTCCATGCATGTGGGGAGAACTCAGAGAGGCATGATGGGGTGGTAAGAGGGCATGAGGGCTTGCTGCTACAGTGGATTACAGCGGAGAGAGAGAGAGAGAGAGAGAGAGGGAGAGATTTAATTTATTGAGGATTATTTTATGGTGTTGGAAAACCAAATAGTGTGAAGTGGCAAACAGAGTGGAAGACACTGTGCATTTAGAACTGCTCTAATGTTTGGCAAAATTCCTTTTTGCACCTATGTTCTTACCCAGAAAAGAACCCTCTCTTCTCACTGGTGGAACGCACAGGACCATAAATGTGTGGCAATAAAAAAAATAGTGATATAAAAATTTCTAAAAGGCTGCCCATCAGCTCATGTGATATTTAAAATATTTTTTTGAACGATAGTACAATTACCTCCACTTCATTCGCATTTATCGTCGCGTCCACTTGATTGACTCAGGTTTTTTCGAATATATTCTTTTACCTCTGTTTTCCCCCGCTTATTATTATTATTATTATTATTATAACATTATTATTAAAATTGGACCTCATAAGTCACTCACTGAACCTAATCAATCGGAACTCATGATAATTAAAATTTATAAATAGTATAGTATAAATAAATTATCAATATATAATACCAATTAAAATCACTTTAAAAGTTAAAATAAATAAATCAAATAATTCACGAGCTCATAGCATATTTTCAATTATTGTTGTTATCTCGGTTTGGCCAAAATTCTGATTGCATTAATCATGACAATTTCAGTTCGAATATTTGGGGTATTTTTAATCCATGAGTATAATCATATCAGTCGGATTAGCGAGTTGGATCTGAATTTTTATGATTATGCAAAAGAATATGTATATATGATTTATCTATCATATATGCATTCTGACCCAATTTTATTATCGCTTCAGGCCAACCACATAGAACATGGGTTAGATATTTTGGCACTGAATTGATCAATTATGGGTTAAAAAAGTTGACAAGCTTATTTGACCAAATCAATCAGGACTTTAGGTATTGTTTGGTGAGTGAAAAACTATTTTTTGATTTAATTTTAATGAAATTGAAAATTTAGTTTAGTAAATTTGATTTTGATTTTTAGTTTTCAATTATCTGAAAACACATTTAGTTAATGAAAACAACATCAATTTTAGTTAGTTAAAATCAGTTAATATTTATTTGATTATAAAAAATAATATTAAATTTTCTTAAATATTTTTAGTAGTAATTAAATATTTAATTATTTTACAAAATTAAATATTTATTAATATGATTATAACACGTGATATACATCATAATTATTTGTTACATATATCAATTAATATTAAAGAATGAATGAGTTAAATGTTTATAAGATTTAATTAATTTATTTATTGGTAATTTTAAAAAAATTGTTCAATTACATATAAAAATTAATTAATTATTATTATAAAATTTCAAAGAAAATATCCAATAGGATAAAATTAATTTTGATTAGATTATAAATAGATTAACTTTAAGAAAATTTAATTATTTTAAAATTTATGTTTGGGTTAATTAAATATAAATTGATTTAATTAATTTTTAAATTTGAGATAATAGTTTGAGTTAAAAATGATTATTTTTATTTTTATTTTTAAATATTAGATATTGTTTGATTTATTTTTAAATTAATTAATTTTATATAAAAAAAATATTTATAATTATAAAATTGCCACTGCATTTTGATAACAAAATTGATAATCTCGAAATCATAAAAAATAACATTATGGTGTTTTCATTTTTATTAAAAAAACTGATTTCATTTTTATTTTGATTTCGATTTAATTTCATGAAAATATTAAATCAAACATATTTTTATAAATAATTTTAATTTTAATAAAATTAAAATTATTAAAATAGATTTGATTTCGCTAATCAAATCGGTATTGACCAACCAATTTGGTCTAACCAAAAGTTGAGGTCACATGAAAAAATCAAACGAATTAATATGCATTAGGTCCAAACAATAACTAGTCCGCCTTTATTTTACTTGGGCATGAGCCAAGGCATTCTTTTTGTTATTTCCTCGAAACCAAGGCATTCTTGAATCCTGTTGACTCTATTACATATGAGGCAATAAATTAAAGATGAATAAAGTTAATCAAATTTATTTTCATATTTTCGATTACATTAAAATTAAAATTATTTACGAAAATTTATTTGATTTGGTGTTTTCTATTGTTTCAAAGATGTGGATTTCGATATCAATGCATTGATTATTTTATAATTATAAATATTTTTTATAAAATTAATTTATAAAAAAATCAAACTATATCTAATTTATAAAAATAAAAATAAACATCATCATTTTCAACTCAAATAATTATCTTAAATTGATAAATTAAGTAAATCAATTTATATTTAATTTTTAAAATAACTTAATTTTATTAATATTGATCTATTTATAATTTAACCAAACTAATTTATCTTAGTTATTTGTATTCTAAATTATAGTGTTTCATAGTGATTCCTTTTACTTTTATCAATATACAGTTTTCTTCTACAATCATATTAAGTTTTATGAATTATTTTCACATAAATTAGTTTACTATTTAATCAAAATTAGATTATTACTAATATTGCACTGGTTTAAACTAACTAAAATTGATATTATTTTCATTAACAAACGTGTTTCCAAAAAATAAAAATTAGAGACTGAAATTAAGTTTTCGAAACTAAATTTTTATTTTCATTGAAACCAAATCATGAAATAGTTTACGCTAACCAAACATCACCTTAAGGCGGCGTTTTGTCACATATCAATTGTTTTGTGTAGAAGAATTCGTGCGGCACCCTTGCATTCCATGCAAGGGGTTAGCCTTAAGCCAATTTGCTTGGCCAATGTCAAAAAGTCGCAGGTTCCCACTTCACGTGGGTCGAAGCCTCTGAGTGCTTGGACGCAAAAATGTTGTTGGGCCAAATGGCCGATTACATGAAAATGCTAGGAAATGCTTGAACGAAAGACTAGAGTGTACCCAGGCTATACCTGGGTACTATACTTATGAAGCCTACACTACTAGAATTGTCGTAATCATCGACGGTTCAAGCCGTGGATGAACCATCGGTGACAACTATCACGGACGGCGTTAGCCATGGAAAAACGCCGTAACTGATGTGCGCGTCGTAAAAAAGTTGTGACGGCCTCTCCCAACCGTCACATGTAATCATCAACGATAGCCACGGGCGCTATCGCTGATTTAAACACATCAGTGATGGCTGTAGGCAGTTGTCACTAATACAAACATATCAGCCACGACTTTGGGCCGTCGGTGATACTATTAGCAATTGTGATATTTGGTGTTGCCCAGGCCATCAGCCGTTTACGATAAGCTTTCAGCCACAGCTTAGTGACAGTCGACCGTGGGTAAGTCGTGGCTGAAGGTATATCCTGTAACTGAAAAAAATAAAAAAATTGTAAATTCTTGTATACAATGATATTTATAGATTACAATCTATTTTCAATCATAGATTACAACCAAAAAATATCATACACATGCATTTAAAATCAAACATACAAGTTTTACATAAATATCATCAATCTAAGTCTCAAATCGGAGGCAAATAATTATCAATATATATATATATATATACAACCATAAATATATAAACAACTATCAGTATACAAACAAGTATCAAAATATAAACATAATACAATAAACCAAAATCTTACGGCTATGCTGGCGGCGGTGGAGGCGTTGGAGTCGACAGCAACTGGGTTGGGAGCGTTGACTAGGCCGAGGAGGAGGACGGCTGCGATATCATCCGCAGTCAGAGGGGTCGGTGGCCCAAGTGGCCCGAGCACGAAGCGTGCAAGGCCACTGTCTGCAAAGCCATAAACACAGTCGTGCTCCCAGCCACCTGCGGCCTCCACCCAAGCTCCTGCGTCGAACTCCTCCGGTGTGCCTCCACGCTCGATCACAGTCCTCGTGTATGTTTCCTACACGTGTTTATATTTTAAATATATATAAACTATGAATAAAAATTGTGTAAATCAAATAGACATAAATACTTACCATTATGATCGAGGTTCTGCTATCAACGTAGTCCCCCGCTCCTCGTCGACAACGATGAGTGTGCTCAAACACCTCCATCATCGACGGGTGTTGGACGATTCCGTCCTTCGCCACACGCGTCTTACATCAGAAAATAAATACATTAGTATCATTATACACAATATATAATTTTATTAAAAATAATTAAATTATACTTATCATACGACGCTCATAAACAACAAAAGACACAGAGCCACCAGTGTGGCGCACCCCCATGCCGTCCCCCCGGACATGCGATTTCTCGACACAGTCAGGGAGACCTCCTATCACTCAAGCGTGGCCCACCGCTCAACGAGCTGGTCCCACATAGGGGCAGGAATCCACTCGGGGCGTGTCCCTGAGTCTGCCCTATCTGTGTGGCCCCCAACCGTCTCATTACGGTCTAACGGGCCTGTTGAAGCAGCCCGTTATAGCGAGTGCAGGCAACACGCTCCCATGCAGCCTCAACAAAAGTGGTCTGGTCCTCCTGCCATATATAATGAGCCTAAAAAAAATTATTATTATTACCGATCAATATTTAATATTAAAATTAATTTAATAAATATACTTACCGAGAAGTCTTGCCATAATAAATTCATATGCTCACGGGGCACGTGAGACCATGTAGACCACGCCTCGTGCATAAACTTTTGGGATCCTCCCCGCTATCGTGCAAGGGACATCCTCTTGCTCAAATTTGCACCAAATTTAAATTCATATTATGATATTTTGAATTATAAATAAATTATAAGAAATAATTAATGCATATACTTATCGTCTTCCGCGCACACTAACTGCTCTGCGCAGTTCTCCCTTGGGTGGCGGAGGGAGAATTCTGTTAGGCCCTCATGGCCTATGTCTGGAAGACGATGGTCCTGGATCTGCGGAGGGTGGCAGAGGGATGATAGCCGGAGGTGAGGGGATGGTGGCCAGATCAGGTGGGGGAACGGTGGATGAATTAGGTGGGGGGATGGTGGCCGGAGGTGGGCGGGTGGTAATCGTCGGGGGATCCTACGAGGAATTCCTCCTCGGGAATTGATATCTTGAACCATAGTTGTAAAAAATTAATATAATTAGATTATATATAATAGATTAATAATATATATTTAATAATTGAATATATACTTCACATTTACAATTATTCATCATCGTCATTATCATCATCCGTGTAATACTCTTCTACTTGTTCTTCTATATCGGAATCTTGAAATTCTTCTTCTTCTCCCTCATCATTATTCTGTCCTTCCTCAATTTCATTATCGTCGTCATCAACGTATTCTATTTTCAATTGAACTAACTCTGTGTCATCATCCTCGAGTATTGGACTAACTCATTTCACTTCAGAAGGATTCTCTTCTTGATATAAGTCACCAGCTGGCTCATTCTCTCCAACTACCGGGTCAATTTTTTCTCTGGCTTTAGTTTTACAGACTACACGTCAATTTATCCTATCTTTCTTTCAAGATGGATACTGCATATAATATACTTATTCAACTTGAGATGCCAATATAAATGGCGCATTTGAAGCCAATTTTGATTTGTAATTGACATCGACCAGCTGTTTATACTTTGGATGAATGCTTATGCCCCTATCGCTTGTATCGAACCAATGACATTTAAAAAGGGCAACTGATTTATATCCGAAAATGTCATGCTCCAACTCAGGGTCACGTAACCGGGCAGGGTATACATGCCTATACCCCGCAGCCTAAACCATGCACATAATGACTAAATAATAAAACATAGCAGAAAAGAAATAACAAGTTTTTTTTCAAATGAAAAACCAAACCAGAAATCATTGTAAGTAGTTTCAGCAAAATAATAAAGTGCGGAAATAACAAAACAAGTTCAACTATTCAATTACAATGAAATTTGAAATACATCCATAAATGTCCCCAAAGGAACTACAACTCCAAAATACTGAAACATAAGTGCATGACTAACTACCAAAACTCGACTACGACCCCTAACTAGGACTGCTATGAGATCAATGTAGCTCCTCTGCCCTCCAGCTGTACCAAGTGCTCCAGTCCACCTCACCGGTCAGGCTCTGCAAAACAAAATAATGACAACGGGTGAGTTCAAAGAACTCAATAAGCGGTTCTACCGAAACCCCACAAAAAAACAATCATAAATAGGATTCGTAAAGCAAATCTCCTGACTCAAGCAGGAAAATATCACAATGAAGTGATTAGCTAACAGACCATCTAGTCACCACCAGCCCGAAAGCAGCCAACACCTAAACGGTGAAGATCAACAGGCCTAAGCCTATCGTGCCCTTAGGGATGGCAATTCAAACCGATTAACCGAACCGCAAAATCCGGTTTTGGATAGTGGATTTGCGGTTCAGTTTCGGTTTCAGATAGTAAAAACCAAAAACCATTTAAAATTGGTTTGATTTTGATTATCGAGCCGCGGTTAACCGGTAATCGAAATCGGTTATATATTCGGTTTCAGTTACCAATGTTTTGCGATTAACCGGTATTCGAAACTAATTTTATTATTAATCTTTGAACCAGTTATCAATTTACTACCGATTTTTTACGGTTAACCGATATCCGAAACTAGTTTTGTTACTAATCTTTGAATCGGTTATCCGTTTATTACTGGTTAACCAATTAGTAAATGGATAACCAGTTCTATTCGAACCAAAAAATTCAGTTTCGATTTCGGATATAGGCTTTTGAAACCGACCAGTTTCGATTAGCGGGTTTGGAAATCGGTTTTGGTTTCGGTTAACACCAAAAAGTGCAATTAACCAAACCGTTGTCATCCCTACCTAAGGTAATAACACATACTAGGATAATCGGGAAGACCCTCTGAACTTATCATAGTATAGAGAAACTCGGGAGCAATCGGGAAGGCCCTCCGAACTTGCTCCACGACACGCGAAGGGATAATCGAGATTCGCCCATCTGAACTTGCCCCTTTAAGATATCACAGGGGTAATCGGGTAGGCCCTCCGAACTTACCCCTTTAGGATATCAGAGGAATAATCGGGTAGGCCCTTCGAACTTATTCCTTAAAACCACTACGGGAATAATCGGGTAGGCCCTCTGAACTTATCCCACGATGCCAAATCAGAACAATCGGGATTTGCTCAACAGAACTTGTTCCACAGATTGAGAATTAGTCATCCAATCTCCTGGGCCTAGCCCGCAATCCGGCTCCTCAACGAGGCTCTCCGTCATTCATAAAGATATGGCGCAACATGACCTAAGTAAAGTCTCTCCTATGGTGTCTTAGGGGTGTCCTTATTGGAAAGCGTCTCAACACTCCAATACCCGACCCCAACTCCTAGACTCGTAATGTCATAACCCGTGAAGTTATATTTCATGCATAAACTTTACTTGTTGATTCATAACAGATTATGCTGACCCTTTGCCCCATTTTAATTATGCAATTAAAATTTAGATAACCAAGATTAGGGTTTTGTTTAGCTTACTGTTATGCCCGAAACTGGTGTATATAACTTGAATCTGATCTCCGGAGTGTGTCCTATTTTTCCAAACTATATTTTCTGGTCAAAATAATAGGTTACATGACTATGTTAAGAGAAATACACACATCACAGCAAGCAATTTTAAAACAGCACAGATTCATCATCTCAATATGAAATTCCAGCAACATTAAATTTTCAGCATGACATGAAAATAAATCCGAAATTTACAAAAATTAGATCCTAAATTACCATCAAAATAGAATACTAATCTTGAGATAAAACTATCCAATTTCATACTTATTAACCAAGGCTAACAAACATCAACAACTCCTTAAACAAGAAGTAAGCATCATGATCAAGAACCCATCTTTCAAGAACCTTCATGGCATCAATATTAAGATCTAAATTTTATAAAACATGAATTCTATCCAAAAATCCCAGATATACTACAAGTCATGCTTTGACATATAGAAACTCAAATTTATAAGCAATTTAAATCATGGATCACAAGAACACCAAAAACCCCTCACTTAGGCATTTTACTGAACACCTTGAGGGCACCCGCATCTCCACCTTGGCTGAGCACCCCTAGGGTTATCCTAGGGCTGCCGAACCCCATAGGGAAGGATTTAGGGCCTCAAACATGACAAACAAAAGAACAGTGACAAATTCGGGAGATCAACGGAAAACAAAACAAGAACGTACTATCCTTCAAGAACGGCTTCAAGACTCGAAGAAATCCTGAAAGGAGGGTGAAACCACTCACCTTGATCTAGGAGGAAAGAGTATGAGAAACTCTAAATCAGCAGCCTCTGAATCCGGCCTCAAAGGGGGCAACTCGACTCAACAAGGGGTGGCGGCTCCTCTTCAAGAAAGGCGACGGCTCCAAGGTTCAAGGGGGCGGCGGCTACACCCAAGCCGTCGGCTTGGCTCCAAGGAGAGGGGAAGAGAGGGAAAGGAAGAGAGGGGAGGGAGAGAGGTTTTGCGGCTAGCTTGGGGGCAGCGGCTCCGAGGAAGAGGGGAGAGGGGTGGCTCGGCTCGGCTCGGTTGGGCGGCTCCTCTCTCTGCGCGGCTTGTGCGGCTCCATTAGGGAGCCGCAAGCCCTAGGGGGGGGGGGGATTTTTATAATCCCTTCCCCTCCTCTTCAATCCTAACCTTCATTTACCCGCATCCGCCTCAACTCGGATCCAAACCCACTAACCTCTCAACTCGCTAACCCAACTAAGCTTAATTAATCATATTCTAATCTCATCACAAATTACAAGCAACAACCACACACACATCCACACATCACATAATTAAACAATCATGCATTAAACTTAAATAAATTTATCCAATCAAGGAAAGAAACTACAAAATCAAATTCCTACTCACCCGAGCTCGCAAGCAAGCACCGGACCATGAGTCGACTCGACTCGACCTCGAACTAGTCCGCTAGGCTGGCAAACACACACAATAAATGGAAATTAGAATTAATATCTAGGATATTACAGAAAATTATAATTATACGACTTCTTCCAATAGTCCGTAAAAGTCAACATCACATTCAGCATACTTTGTCCCTTTGATGCAGACCCCGGCATTCATAATATTTTTTGTAGATGAATATTCAAGAGTGTGAAATTTATATCCATTAACAAAATAACCGTTATAATATTGTACAAGTCATGTCGGTCCGCTAGCAAACTCAAAGATTTGGTTATCTATTTTGCCTCTGTGTTCTGTGCTGTAAGTTTGAAACCAATTAGAGAACTCACAATTCCGTAATCTTTCTAATTCCTCATCGTTATAAATTGAGTATTTTGTCACCATCTCAATGTCAAATATTTTAATGAACTTTTCAATCTCTGGACAATTTAGTAAAACGTACAAGTAGGCCAAATGGTACTCTTCGTCGTTGAAGAATCGAGACGGACGAGAACCCAAAGCACGATTGGGATAACAAAAGATATTTAAATAACCATCTGATGGTCGAGCTCCCCCGTCGTCGTTCCGTGGAAGACGATCAAGTCTTGTCTTGATGGTTGATTCAAAATAAAATGAGCATAATGTTGAAATTTCTTGAATTATATATGCTTCTGATTGGAACCTTCAACTGCCGCGGTGTTCTTTACTTTTTTCTTCAGACGATTCATGTATCTTTCAAATAAGTACATCCATCGATGTTGAAAGGGGCCACCAACTCGTGCCTTGTATGCCAAGTGTATCGATAGATGCTCCATCGAGTCAAAAAATGCAGGAGGGAAAAACTGCTCCAACTTGCATATGATTTCAACAATATTATTTTCAAGTGCTGACATATCTTCGACTCGAAGTACATTTGCACAATTGTTTCTGAAAAACATACTTAATTTTGTCAACGGACCCCAAATCTTATCATGTAGATGATCTTGAAATGCAACCGAAATCAATCTCTGCATGAATACATGACAATTGTGGCTCTTCATCCCCGATATTTTGCATTCATCGACGTTTACACATTGAGATAAGTTTGAGGCATATCTATTGGGTAATCTTAGTTCTTTGATCTATTGATACACATCTTTCATCTGTTGTTTATTTAACACATACGACGTCTTTGGCTTATGAAGTGGTCCGTTGACCTCTTGCAACTCTAACTCGGGCATCTTACAAAGTATTTTCACATCATGTCGGACATTCACATTATCTTTAGTTTTGCCGAAAATATCCATCACAGTGTTAAAAATACTATCACACATTTTTTTCCAATGTGCATGACGTCCAAATTATGCCGAATCAGTAATGAACTTCAATACGGCAATTCCCAAAAGATATTTTTTTTCACCCAATTATGTGTTTGACCAAAGCATGAAATTCTTACATTTCGACCAAAAGTAATCTCTGGAAGCAATTGAACACATGCTAACATCTATTCACCAGACAACATCGGTGGTGGCTCATCTCTTTCGACTCTACCCTTGGTAAATTTGTCACGATTCCTTCGATACTGATGGTTAGACGATAGGAACCGATGATGACAATCAAAGAAGGAAATTTTCCAACCGTTCTCAAGACTGAAGGATTTTGAGTGTTCCATGCAATACGGGCAAGAGAGTCACCCATGCGTGCTCCAACCAGACAACATGTCGTAGGCTGGGAAATCATTGATTTTCCACAATATAGTAGCTCGTAAAGTAAATGGTTCTGAGGGCCCAGGCGACCGTTGGTAAGCCTCGTGGCTGATAGCAAATAATCTAGTAGTGCTACCCCCCAAGTGCCACCCTCAAGGTTCCCAAAAGCACAAGGAGAATGACAAAATTCCTATGTTGGCACACCCCCATTGTCCATGCTACTAGAGCGGTGGGTGGTACGCGAGCGCATTTTACAATGTATATTTACATGGATGCTCATGATGCAATATTTACAATGCACGTTAGAGACCGTCATGACACATACAGGATTTGACAACCCCGAAGGTTCCTAACAGTTTGGTACGAGGTAATCCATTTGGATTACCAGTAATCTAAATTAACATTACCTAGGCCCACCAGATTACCACGTTTGGTTGAAATAGATTATCACTAATCTGAATTCTCATGGTAATCTACATTACCACTCAATTGATCATCCACATTAACAAGAGGGGGGTGGCTATGTGGATTACCAGTAAAGTGGTAATGTTCTTTTTTTATTTTTGACAAAATTACTCCCCACTAAAATATCTCCTATTAGCATAGAAAAAAACTCTCGTCTCATCTCATATTAAAGGGGTAATCCTTTTTTTTTTTTTTTTTTAAATTTTATTTCTTCATTATATTTTTTATTCTTTTTTATTTTAGGGGATTTTAGTTAAAGATATAAGTTTATCGATAATCTTTTTTGTACCAAACAAGATAATTGTTGTTCAAATACCCACACTAAAAGGGGGGGAGGGGTTGAATAGTATTGGGTTAATTTTAACTTCAAGCCAATGCAAACTCGAAAGATTATAGTGGTTCGGCCAACCGCCTACTTCACTACCTTGGCTCAACACCAAGGATTTCTAACCAATCCTTAATTTATAGATAATGTGTTTTCTTTTGAATACAACCGATGACTCGCTTCTCAACTTTCTGAGAATGTCTTAAACATATTCACCTAGGCAAAACACAATTCTACAAAGGAAACCTTTAACCTAGCACACCTAGCAAGCTTACAATGAGAATCAAGTTTAATAACAAGTAAAACAATGACAAAAGGAGCTAAAGATTAAACCACACAAATGAGCTCCTTGCGAAGCCTTCAATGCCTCCAATTCTTCAAGTCGGTGCGTTCGAATCGATGCCGAAGTTGAGGCGAGAAGAGCGCTTGAGGAGGATGAGTAATCGGTGAAGCAAACATGTAGAAATCAAGCTTGGAAGGCACAAATCTCTCTTAGAAAGATTTAAAGACGGGTTGGAATAGTTTAAGAGAGGTTGGTGAGGGGTATTTATAACCCCTCATTCGGCAGCTCCACCCAATGGGCATTTTTCTACCCGTTGGGGACACCCGATCGCTTGCCGGTCAACCGAACGATCGATCGCCCAAGCGACCGAAGCATTCTGCTACTTCTGGGCGCCTTTCGATTGACCAGTCGATCGACCGAATACCCTTTTGCCAATTTTTGGCTTCATTCGGTCAACCAAATGGTTCTGACAGCCCAGGCGGCCGTCGGTGAGTACCGTGGCTGATAGCTAATATTCTAGTAGTGCTAACCCCCAAGTGCCACCCTCAAGGTTCTCAAAAGCACAAGTAGCATGACAAAATTCCTATGTTCGCGGACACCCCCATTGTCCATGCCACGCCTAAACAAACGAGCTCATTTGCCTAGGCGTGAGCAAGAGCGGTGGGCTGTGCGAGAGCACGTTTTACAATGCATATTTACATGGATGCTCATGATGCAATATTACAATGCACGTTAGGGACCGTCATAACACATACATGATTTGACAACCCCGAAGGTCCCTAATAGTTTGGTACGAGGTAATCCATTTGGATTACCAGTAGTCTGATTTAAAATTACCTAGGCCCATCAGATTATCGTGTTTGGTTGAAACAGATTACCGCTAATCTTAATGCCCATGGTAATCTATATTACCACTCAATTGGTAATCCACATTAACAAGAGGGGGGGGGGACGTGGCTATGTGGATTACCAGTAAAGTGGTAATGTTCTTTTTTTATTTTTGACAAAATTACTCCCCACTAAAATATCTCCTATTAACATAGAAAAAAAACTCTTGTCTCATCTCATTTGCCTAATCTCATATTAAAGTGGTAATCTTTTTTTAATTTTTTTAATTTTTTTAATTTTTTTAATTTTTTTAATTTTTTTATTCTTTTTTATTGTAGGATATTTTAGTTAAAGACATAAGTTTATCAGTAATCTTTTTTGTACCAAACAAGGTAATTGTTGTTCAAATACCCACACTAGAAAGGGGGGAAGGGTTGAATAGTGTTGGGTTAATTTTAACTTCAATTTAATTTCTTTTAAATCAATTCCAACTTCAACCTGCGACTAAGTGATATGCGATAGCAAGTATGAAAAGCAATTATATGCAATCAAACAAGTCAATGCCCAATGGTATAATCAAGAGGAAGGAATAGATTACATTGAAACTTATGCTCCCGTAGCTAGATTAGAAGCGATTCACATACTTTTAGCTTATGCAAGTTTTAGAGGCGTTAAACTTTTTCAAATGGATGTCAAAAGTGAATTTTTGAATAGTTTTATCGATGGAAAAGTGAATTTGGTGCTACTAATGAATTGCTTTGCGAGTGATTTGCAAAGTGCATGCAAGAGGAGTTTGAGATGAGCATGATGGGAGAACTCTCCTTCATGCTTGGTCTCCAAATCAAGCAAACCGACAAATGGATCTTCATAAATCAAGCCAAGTACACAAAAGAGCTCATCAAAAGATTTGGGATGAATGAAGCCAAGATATATAGCTTCTACACCAATGAGCACATCCATTAAGCTTGATAAAGATGGTGTAAAGGTAGATGAAAAACGATATCGAGGTATGATGGGTAGCCTTCTTTATTTAACCACAAGTAGACCTATTATCATGTTTAGTATTTGTGCATGTGCTAGGTTTCAATCATGTCCTAAAATGTCTCACTTAAGTGCGGTCAAACGCATATTAAGATATTTGAAAGACACGGTTGAATTAGGATTATGGTATCCATATTACGCATCTTTCGATTTAATTGGTTTTTCGGATGTCGGTTTTGCCGGATGTAAAGTGGATAGAAAAAGCACTAGTGGGTGTGGTCAATTCCTAGGTATGAGTCTTGTTTCTTGGTTTTCCAAGAAATAAAACTCGGTCACACTTTCAACTACCGAAGTGGAATACATCTCCGCGGCTAGTTGTTGTGTACAAGTCCTTTAGATGAAGCAAACTCTTTTAGACTATGGACTTAGATATTCATATATACCTATATATTGTGATAACATTAGTGCAATCAACTTGACAAAAAATTCGATTTTACACTCTAGGACCAAACACATTGATCTAAGGCACTATTTTCTTAGAGATAATGTAGCTAATTAAGGGTAATATATTCGTAGAATTCGTATCCACCGATAAAAAATTTGCAGATACATTTACAAAATCCTTGAATGAAGAGAGTTTTACAAACCTAAGGATGCAATTAGGAATTTGTACTTTGCCGAATGCTTAAGTTTTCAAATTTTGCAAGTCTTTTGAAAAATTGTATTTGGTATCATCACACTTATGTAATGCCTTGTAGTGGGCCTTGCGGCTTGTCGATGTTTGTCTTCTATAGGCTTACATTAGTAAGAAGGACTATAGTGGTAGATGATACATGGCTTTACGGTTTTCTCGGATTTCTTGATAAACTCATTGATAGTACTATGATTTTTGCCCTTTTTGATTGATGTCAAAAGGGGGAGAAAAGACAAGGTCACATTAGTTTTATGATGTATATAGATAGGGGGAGTTATAAACTTGATATGTATGTTGATAAAGGGAGTATATATTAACTTATGTTAGTATTCTATATAGCTACCAAAGAACTACAAATGTATACTTTAAATTGATAAATTTCATGTTTTGTTTATCATCATCAAAAAAGGGGGAGATTGTTGGCCCAAGGGTTGCCCCTAGGCTTTGATCTCTATTTTGATGATAACAAATATGAAACTAATGCATTTGTGAATTTTTGAGTTCCGGTTGAGGTCACGATACGAGAGCGAACTTCGCTTGGAAAAATATCAAAAATCGGCAAAAATGTCTCTGACAACGATCGAGTAGAAAATCTAGAGTTATAATAGATTTCATGTAATATGACTCTAGAAATATATCCCAAGCCTAATTGTAATGTTATCCATGTCCAAACTCGGTAACGGAACTCGGAAACGAAGTGCGCAAGAAGAAAACTAGAAGAAACAGCCTCAGCCCATGTTCGGTCGACCGGTCAATCAACTGAATGAAGCCAAAAATTAGTAGAAGGGTATTCGATCGACCGACTGGTCAATCGAAAGGCGCCCAAAAGTGGCAGACCTCTTCAGTCGCTTGGGCGACGATCGTTCGATCGATCGGCAAGCGGCCGAGCGTCCCCAACAGGCAGAAAAATGCCCATTGGGTGGAGCTGCCGAGTGAGGGGTTATAAATACCCCTCACCAACCTCTCTTAAACTCTTCCAACCCATCTTTAAAGCTTTCTAAGAGAGATTTGTGCCTTCCAAGCTTGATTTCTACGCGTTTGCTTCACCGATTACTCATTCTCCTCAAGCACTCTTCTCGCCTCAACTCCGACATCAATTCGAACTCACCGACTTGAAGGGTTGGATGCATTGAAGGCTTTGCAAGGAACTCATTTGTGTGGTTTACTCTTTAGCTCATTTTGTCATTGTTTTACTTGTTATTAAACTAGATTCTCATTGTAAGCTTGCTAGGTGTGCTAGGTTAAAGAACATTTCCTTTGTAGAATTGTACTTTACCTAGGTGAATAGGTTCGAGACATTCTCCAAGAGTTGAGAAGCGAGTCATTCGTTGTATTCAAAGGGGAACACATTGTCTATAAATTAAGAATTGGTTAGAAATCCTTGGTGTGGAGCCAAGGTAGTAGTGTAGGCGGTTGGCTGAACCACTATAATTTTTCGAGTTTACATTGTCTTGTTTGATTGCTTATAATTGCTTTTCATACTTGTTATCACATATCACTTAGTCGCAAGTTGAAGTTGGAATTGATTTAAAAGAAATTGAATTGAAGTTAAAATTAATCCAATACTATTCAACCCCTCCCGCCCCCTTCTAGTGTGGGTATTTAAACAATAATTACCTTGTTTGGTACAAAAAAGATTATCGATAAATTTATATCTTTAACTAAAATACCCTACAATAAAAAAAAATTAAAAAATTAAAAAAAAAAAATTACCACTTTAATATGAGATGATACATATAATTTCTAAAGATATTTTCTATCATTTGGGATTCTATCATTCCAAAGCTCAAAAGGTATTTTCTTAATTTTAGGTCTTAACAAAACACGATTAAGCACATAACAAGAAGTATTTATGTCTTCGACCCAAAAGTACTTAGGCATATTATTTTCACAAAGCATGGTCCTAGCCATTTTTTATAAGGTTCTATTCTTCCTCTCAACCACCCCATTTTGTTGAGGGGTTCTAGGGGAAAAAAGGTATGCTCAATACCCAACTCATCACAAAACTCGAAAAACTTTTGATTTTTAAATTCTCCTCCATTATCACTTCTAATTTTCAAAATTAAAATTCATTTTTCATTTATAACTCTTCTAGAAAACTTCTTAAAGAAATCAAAAGTTTTATTTTTCTTGGCTAGGAAGAAAACCCATGTAAATCTCAAAAAATCATCAACCAAGACATAACAATATAATTTATCACCTAGATTAGCAATATCACAAGGACCAAAAAGATCCATATGCACAAGTTCAAGTGTTCTAGATGTAGTGACTTGATTAATAGAATGAAATGAGGACTTGACTTATTTTCCATGTTAACATGCATCACAAAGTTTATATTTTTCAAACTTTATCTTTGGTATTCCTTTAACTAAGTCCTTTTTAGTTATCTCTTGGATGGAGCTCATGCTAGCATGTCCTAGCCTTCTATGTCATAACCAAGAGTCATTTTTCATGGCAACTAAGCATCTAACATGAGGATTAGGCAAAATATTTAAAATTAGTGTGTAAACATTTTCTTACCTATTTCCAATAAACATAATATCATTAGATGATGCACTTTTAATGATGCATTTAAATGCTTCAAAAATAACTATATATCCATTATTACACAATTGAGATATGCAAATTATGTTTTAACCCTTCAACTAGTAAAATATTTTTAATACATAGGTAGGGGAGTATACCTATATCTCCAATGCCAATAATCTTACCTTTGGCATTATCTCCAAATGACACATGTCCACCATCCTTACTTGATAGGGTTGCAAAAAGATTGATATCACCAGTCATATGTTTTGAGCAACCGCTATCCAAGATCCATGTGCTTCTACTTGCTTGAGGATGATTCTTCATCTATAAAACGAGAAGAGACAACTTTAGGTACCCAAATCTTCTTCTTGGGTCATTGAGTGTTAGTCATCTTAGGAACCCAAGTGAATCTAGCATGGGGGTTCCTCCTAAGAGCACAATCTCTAGCCATATGGTCAAAAATACCACACAAATGAGATCCTTGCGAAGCCTTCAATGCCTCCAATTCTTCAAGTCGGTGCGTTCGAATCGATGCCGAAGTTGAGGCGAGAAGAGCATTTGAGGAGGATGAGTAATCGATGAAGCAAACACATAGAAATCAAGCTTGGAAGGCACAAATCTCTCTTAGAAAGCTTTAAAGACGAGTTAGAATAGTTTAAGAGAGGTTGGTGAGGGGTATTTATAACCCCTCACTCGGCAGCTCCACCCAATGGGTATTTTTCTACCCGTTGGGGACGCCCGATCGCTTGCCGGTCGATCGAACGATCGACCGCTCAAGCGACCGAAGCATTCTGCTACTTCTGGGTGCCTTTCAATCGACCAGTCGGTCGATCGAATACCCTTTTGCCAATTTTTGGCTTCATTCGGTCAACCAAATGGTTCTGATGGCCCAGGCGGTCGTCGGTGAGTACTATGGCTGATAGCTAATATTCTAGTAGTGTTAACCCCCAAGTGCTATCCTCAAGGTTCTCAAAAGCACAAGTAGCATGAAAAAATTCCTATATTCACGGACACCCCCATTGTCCATGCCACGCCTAAACAAACGAGGTCATTTTCCTAGGCGTGAGCAAGAGCGGTGGGCTGTGCGAGAGCGCGTTTTACAATGCATATTTACATGGATGCTCATGATGCAATATTACAATGCACGTTAGGGACCGTCATGACACATACATGATTTGACAACCCCGAAGGTCCCTAATAGTTTGGTATGATGTAATCCATTTGGATTACCAGTAATCTGATTTAAAATTACCTAGGCCCATCAGATTATCGTGTTTGGTTGAAACATATTACCGCTAATCTTAATGCCCATGGTAATTTATATTACCACTTAATTGGTAATCCACATTAACAAGAGGGGGGGGGGGGACGTGGCTATGTGGATTACCAGTAAAGTGGTAATGTTCTTTTTTAATTTTTGACAAAATTACTTCCCACTAAAATATCTCCTATTAATATAGAAAAGAACTCTCGCCTCATCTCATATTAAGGTGGTAATCTTCTTCTTTTTTAAATTTTTTATTGTAGGGTATTTTAGTTAAAGATATAAGTTTATCGATTTTTTTTTTGGTACAAAAGAGGGTAATTGTTGTTCAAATACCCACACTAGAAGGGGGGAGGGGTTGAATAGTGTGGGGTTAATTTTAACTTCAATTCAATTTCTTTTAAATCAATTCCAACTTCAACCTGCGACTAAGTAATATGCGATAACAAGTATGAAAATCAATTATAAGCAATCAAACAAGTCAATGCAAACTCGAAAAATTATAGTGGTTCGGCCTACCGCCTACTTCACTACCTTGGCTCTACACCAAGGATTTCTAACCAATCCTTAATTTATAGATAATGTGTTTCCCTTTTAATACAACCGAGGACTCGCTTCTCAACTCTTTGAGAATGTCTCAAACCTATTCACCTAAGCAAAATATAATTCTACATAGGAAACCTTTAACCTAGCACACCTAGCAAGCTTACAATGAGAATCAAGATTAATAACAAGTAAAACAATGACAAAAGGAGCTAAAGATTAAACCACACAAATGAGCTCTTTGCAAAGCCTTCAATGCCACCAACTCTTCAACTCTTCAAGAGGAGGATGAGTAATTGGTGAAGCAAACGCGTAGAAATCAAGCTTGGAAGGCACAAATCTCTCGTAGAAAGCTTTAAAGTCTAGTTGGAAGAGTTTAAGAGAGGTTGGTGAGGGGTATTTATAACCCCTCACTCAACAGCTCCACCTAATAGGAGTTTTTCTACCCGTTGGGATGCTCGGTCACTTGTCGATCGATCGAACAATTGATCGCCCAAGCGACCGAAGCGTTCTGGCACTTTTGTGCACCTTTCGATCGACCAGTCGGTCGACCGAATACCCTTCTGCCAATTTTTGGCTTCATTCGGTCGATAGAATGGTTCTGACGACCCAGGCGGCCGTCGATGAGCCTCGTGGCTGATAGTTAATATTCTAGTAGTGCTAACCCCCAAGTGTCACCCTCAAGGTTCTCAAAAGCATAAGGAGCATGACAAAATTCTTATGTTCGCACACCCCCACTATCCATGCCACGCCTAGACAAACGAGGTCGTTTGCCTAGGCGTGAGGAAGAGCGGTGGGCGGTGCACGAGCGCGTTTTACAATGCATATTTACATGGATGCTCATGATGCAATATTTACAATGCACGTTAGGGATCGTCATGACACATACACGATTTGACAACTCCGAAGGTCCCTAACAGTTTGGTATTTCTTCGAGTGGAGTTCGCGCGTGTATCGTGACCTTAACTTGTACTCAAAACTTCACAAATGAATTAGTTTCAAAATAGAGATCAAAGCCTAGGGGCAACCCTTGGGCCAATAGTAATGTGGATTACTGGCAAGATTTGTGAAGTTTATGTCAAACATGATAATGTAAGAATACGAGTAATTTTAAAAATAGTAATCTATCTAAGTGGTAATTTAGATCTATAGTAATCTTAAGCGGTAATGTAGTAAACGCCCTTTAAGATCTTAGGTATATTTGTTGGGCGAAAAAATAAATAAATAAAATAAATAAAAAACAAATTTCAATCTCTTCTTTTTCTCATGCCTAGATTACAAAAAATATAAAATTAATATTTATATTTAATGTATACTAAATAAAAAAATCATATTTAATTTCGCTCTCATATTTTATCATATATTATATAATATTTTATCCATTGAAATAAATTAATCATTGAAGTATTTGCAATGAGAGCGTAGACATGCAATTTCTAGCATAAAAGTCAATGACATTAATAAAAAGGATTCATCAGACATTGCCATGGAATTTGCTAACTGGTACAAAGAGCTGTGAAGCAGTGAAAGCAACAATAATCTCTCTAATGAATGGGTTATGACAAAGGAATTGAACGAGAGAAAACTTTCAAAATCAAAAAGGAAAAAACTGTGTAAGAATTTCTCAGAAGATGAGGGTTGGCAGTTAACAGATGAGTTTGGGGAGAGAAAAAGTCCCTGCCCAGATGAGTTTAACACTGAATTTTATATTAGATACTAGAAAATTCTAAAAAGCTTAATATTCAATGCTCTTAGGAATTTTTTGCTGAAACTGCTGTGATCCCTTCTTCATGGGAATGACAAACCTTGTATTTGTGCCTAAAAAAGGACTCACAGTAATTATATATTATAGGCCCATTATTTTATGCAATGTCTTATAAAATATTTTCAAAGATCATAGTTAACCGACTAAAAGGGCATATTAGTTATTTTATTTCAAAATAGCAAAGTGCTTTTATTGAGGGGAGGAAAATTATACAAAATAATATTTTGATTGCCAATGAGATTGTCAACATTGTTGTCACGCCCCAAAAGCAGGGTCACGTGAGCGGCCATGGTATACGCACCTATACCCCGCAGCCTAACTCAAGCACATGTAATCATCATAAATAACAAAGTAAATAACAGCTTTTAATAATAAAGAACCAAAATAAATTTTCATTTCAAAACAACATGGTTTTAAATACATATCTCAAGTACAGAAATAAATCGAAGAACAACAGTTCTTTTAATAAATAAAACTGAATAAAATGTGAATGTCCCCACGGGACTACAACTCCAAATACCAAAACAAAAGTGCATGACAACCTACTACAGACTCGACTACGACCCCTAACTAGGACTGCTATGAGATCATGTGGCTCCTCTGCCCTCCAGCTGCACCAAGTGCTCCAGCCCATCTCATCGGTCAGACTCTGCAAAATAAAAAAAAGAACAACGATAATGGGTGAGAACTCAGTGAGCAATTTTACCAACCCTCACAAATCAACATCATAGAGATAACAAGAATATATCTATATCTACAGAGACAATGTCACAAGGTGTGACTAGCTACCAGGCCAACAGGCCACCATGCCCACGACATCTAACTCTCAAAGAGGTGCCTCGGGCCGAAGCCCTACCATGCCCGAAGGCAACGCCACCTAAAAATGTGCATCAGGTTGAAGCTCTACCATGCCCAAAGGCAACATCACCATCAAATAGGTGCATCAGGCCGAAGCCCTACCATGCCCGAAGGCAACATCACCATCAGTGAGGTGCACCGGGTCGAATCCCTACCATACCTAAAGGCAACATCACCATCAAGAAGTGCATCTGGTCGAATCTCTACCATACCCAAAGACAACATCACCATCAAGAGGTGCATCGGGTCAAATCCCTACCATTCCCAAAGGCAACATCACCATCAAGAGGTGCATCGGGTCGAATCCCTACCATGCCTAAAGGTAATCGCGCACATATCAGGATAATCGGGAAAGACCCTCCGAACTTATCCTACAGGTTGGGAATTTACATCCAACCACACGGGCGTAGCCCGTAACCCGGCTCCTAAATGAGCCACTCCGTCATTCTCAAGGATATGGCGCATCAAGACCTAAGTCAAGATTCTCCTATGGTGTCATAAGGGTGTCCTCACTATGAAGCGTTTCAACACTTCAAACCCGACCCTTACCCCTTAGACCCGCAATGTCATGAACCTGTGTGGTTTTATTTCATGCATACATTGTGAGTTGGTTCATAACAGATTATGTTCACCCTTAGACCCAATTTTAATTATAGAATTAAAATCTAGATCATCTCAATTAGGGTTTTATTTTAGGGTTTTGTTCTGCCTAGAAGTGCTGTATATACCCCGAATCTACTTTTCAAAGTGTGTCATATATTTCCAAACTATATTTTCTGGTCGAAACGATAGGTTACACGACTATGTTTAGAGATATAAGCACATAATAACAGAGAAATAAAAAATCAGCCCAGATTCAACAAACAGCATATATATTTCAGAAAACTGAAATTTTCAGCACATCAAGGAACAAAATCCGAATTTTTCAGAATTAAATCCTCAAATTTCTAACATCACATATTCAAGTCATCATGCCAATCATGCATACAATCTCATAATTTTTACTAAATAAAAACTAGCATATATAACAAGAATCCCTTAATCAAGAATCAAGCATTAAGATCAAGAACCCCCTTCTCAAAAACCCTTAATTAGTCATTATCAAGATCTTAATCCTACCATATGATTTCTATCCAAAATCACAGATTTAATCCTAAGCATGCAATCCACAAATCAAGAAACCAAATTGGGAGAATAAATCATGATTTGCACATCAAGGAAACATGACAAGAACTCGAAGAAAATCCAAGAATAATGCATAAATACCGAGCCGTCACGAACGGCTTCAAAAAAATCCGATTAAAATCCTGAAGAGAGAGGGTAAACCACTCATATGAAAAGGGAACAAGATCCAAGAAGGATTTCCAATCAACGGCCTCCGATTCCGGCTCCAAACCCCGGCGGCTCGACCCAAAGAAAGGAGAAGATGAGGCGGCGGCTCACTCCAAGCTGCCGGCTTGGAAATAGAGTGAGAGATGGAAAGAGGGTGGCTTGGCTGCAGGTGGCGATGGCTCCAAGGAAGAAGAGGAGGGGCGGCTGGCGGCTTGGGCTGTCGGCTGGCTCCTCTCACAATTGTGTGGCTCCAAAATTTGGAGCCACAACCTAGGGGAGGGGGTTTTATAATTCCTCCTCAACCCTAATCCTTCTAACCTAAGCCAAACCCGCATCCACTTAAGCCAAGACCAACCCGCTAACCCGATAACTTAATTAAATTATTTTAGGCTTGATTAAACACGTAATTAAATCATAAGTAAATCAACCTACAACTACTTAGCTGATGAACAACTCTCTGTTAAAGCTCCTGTTTTCAATTGGAAATGCATTTAGAAGCTCAAAACTTCGCCTAGAGTTAAGAATTTTATCTGAAAACTTGCTTGGGGCAGATTGCCTACTTCTAGCTACTTATCAAATATCCGCAAGGTTAATACCAATAGCTCTTATGTTTTTGGGGAAGGTGTAGATGACATTAAACATATATTACTGGATTGTTCCTATGCTAAGGAATACTGAGAGAAATTGGAGCAGGAATGCAACATTAGATTTAAATTTAAAGATCAATGGAGTAAAGGGAAATGACTTCTAGAGAATGGTATTGACAATTCTCGACTTAATTCCTGGATAAGTGAGTTGATTGCTGCTTCTTTCTGGCAGCTATGGAAAAACATGAATGCATGTTATTTCAACAATAAGAAGCTTGGTTTTAACTCAATCTTCTGTAAGGTGATTGCAGACATACAATGGAGAAAACTAAATGATAATAGAGCATCTGCTCATAATGATTCTGTTCATCAACCGAAAATGCTGCAGTCTGCTACTTGTTCTTATAATGCTATAGACAAATCCACTATCAGTTATGATGCTGCTTGGTTGAAGATAAACTCAAAGGCTGAATATGGGTTTTTAATCACTGATCAAGATAACAAATTGTTAAACGAACACTGTAGTCATGGTTCTGCTGCTTCATCTCATGAGGCTGAACTCAAATCAATTCGGAAAAGCATGCTAAGAGCCAAGGAACTTAATCTGAAACATGTAACAGTTGCAAAATGGTCATTGATTTCCTAAGAAACAACGAGATTTCTCCTCCATAGTATCTGCAAAGCTTAGTGAAAGACATCATTGCTCTGGGTAAAGGTATTGTTTGTAATTGGAGATACATTTCAAGAGTCTGGAATCATAATACGTATACTCTGGCAAAGAGGGGATTCAATAGTGGAGTTCAGGAAGCTGATCTTAATAATAGTAATATAGAAAGTTGTAATAATGTTTTTTGTTCCAAGGACTTTGTAAATTCTGAAGAAGCTTTTAATAATATCGATCATGCTCATAAAGAATATATCTTTACTCATATTGTAGGCGTGGGTAGAGGTGGCAACGGGCAGGGCCGTGCCCGGGCAAGCACGGTCACCTCCGGGCTGGGCCAGCCACATTTCGGGCCGTGCTTGGCACGACCCGAATGTTTGGCAGCCAAGCCCAGCCCGGGCCCGAGCCCGCCCAGCTGAGCTCGGGCCGGCCCAAAAATTAATTATTTAATTTAATTTTTTTAATTTAAATTTTTAAATTTTTAAATTTAATTTTTTAAAGGTTTAAAATTTAATTTTAAAAATTAATGGTTACGGGTGAATTTTGAACTTGGATCACTAATTTTATTAATCATTGTACTAAATTTTATTATATATTTTTTAACACATTTTTTATATGTAACATTGTAACGCAGTACAAATTAATAAAAAGATTTTTTTTAAAAATAAATTATAATTAAATTTTTATTTATCTTTAATACAAAAATATTCATCCAATGATAAAATAATTTTTTAAAATATTATAATAGACCGCACCTTAAAAGGTTGCCCACGTACCTTATATAGCTAAACTTGTACTCCCCAATGATTAACTATAGAAGGATCAGGTCTACGTAGTTCTTTTTACATTTTTAATCACCCGTAGTCCCAGTGATTTAACTTGTACTTGGACCAGCAGCACCAGCATCGCTTGTTTGAGCTTCCTCCTCTCCCGATGATGAAGTGTCGTGTCCTCCCTTATCTTATAATCTATCTTCAGCATCTAACCAGTCTTTTAAGCAAATGCATATTTCAACCGTTTCTTCACTCATTTGGCTCCTTTTTTTCGTCGAAAATTCTATTTTCTGCACTAAAACAAGACTCGGAAGCTACTGTAGACATAAGAACAGTTAGTATATCACGTGCCATGATGGAAATAATAGGATATATATTTTCTTATTTTTTCCACTATGCTAAAATTTCATTATCATCTATTTCTTCAGAATGATTATGATCTAGAAAAAAAAGTAATTCAATAAAATTTATAGATTTAGTTTTTTTTTATTCTACGACCAAGTTGAGAATTAATACTATTTCCACCATCATCTCTTAATCTAGAAGAAGAAGATGTTGTCTTATTTGTAATTGTATCACCAAATTTTGAAGCGTAAAATACAAACATAGAATTCAATAAATTCGAAATTTTAATATTTTTTTCAACATTATCTAATTCCATATTGTTATAATAATCATCTAACAATATATTTAAACCATTAATTTTCATTCTAGGATCTAAACATATTGCTAAACAAAATAAAGTAGGTATATCTGACCAATACTTTTTAAATTTAGATTCCATTGAATAAATAATTTGTGCAAATAAAGGATGATGTCTATATGAAAAAAATACTTCACTAATACGAACTATATGTGAAAGAGTTAAATTACATGTAGGATAATAAACACCGGAAAGTTGTTCGGTAGCTTTATTAAAAAGTTCTAAAATTTGAGTAATATGCCTAGCAACTAACCAATCATTATTATTAATTGGATCACTAGACATATTTTGATTGTAAAACATTGTAAGGATCTCTTGATATCTTATAGTAGATATAAGCATATGATATGTTGAATTCCATCTAGTAATAACATCACCATTAAATTTTTTAAATGATTTATTAAAAGATTGACATAATTTCTTAAATTCTTGTGTTCTTGCTTTTGAAGAACGCATATATCTAATAACATCTCTTATTTTTTCTACATGTATATTTACTTGTTTTAAACCATCTTGTACACATAAATTAAGAACATGACAAACACAACGAACGTGAAATAATTCACCATCTAATACTGGTTTAAATAACTGTATAAGGGGAGGAATAGCAACATCATTATTACTAGCATTATCAAAACTAATCGTAATTTTTTTATCATTTATATTATAGAAAGATGTTACAAATCTAATAGCAGAAAAAATGACAACAGAAGTGTGTGGATATTCAAAAACTTTAAAACTAATTATTCTTTTTTGCAAAATAAAATTTTCATCAATCCAATATGCAGTAACACAAATGTAAGAATAAGTAATACGTTGACTAGACCAAACATCAGATGTTAAAGAAATTTTTGATTTATTATTTTGAAAAGTAGTCATTATATTTTCTCTATATATAAAAAATAATTTTAAAGCATCACTTTTCATTGTATTTCGAGTAATTTTTTTATATTTTAGTTGTAAAATATTTTGAATCCAACTAGAAAATCTTGGTTGATCAACAAAACTAAAAGGAGATTCACTTTGAACAATTAAATTTGCAAGTTCTCGACGTTGAAAATCATGATCATACGAAAAAGCTGTTAAACTAGAAGAAGATAAATTAAGAATTTATTGAGCTTTTGCAACCTTAGTGTCATGACCCTTTGCATGATGTAATAAATGACCAGCTCCTCCGGTTGCTGAAGCTGAAAGAATTTTTTGACATTTTTTGCACCGGGTTGTTGTTATAGTGCCATCAGGTTCAATAATTTTCTCAAAATATTTCCAAACCATACTTTTTTTTTAACCTGATGGACATAAATTAATAGATAGACTTATCTCTATATTTTGATTTTGTTGAGTGGTAGGAGTGGTAGGAGTAGCAAGAGGCATTTCTTCAAACATATTTGATCCAGCTTGTGGAGTATAACCTGAAAAATCTCCATCCGCCATTAGTAAAAATTAAAAATATAAAAAGTATAAATATTATACTAATCAATGAAACAAATTGAAGAGATTAAAAAAAATTAACAACAATCTTGAATCCTTGTCTTCTTGATGAGCTTAAAATATTGTTGAGAATGATTGTAAATGAACTTAGATTATTGAGAGTAAGAGAGTTGAGAGTTGAGAATTGAGAGTTGAGAGTTGAGGATTGAGAGAAAGAGTTGAAGATGAAGATAAAAGAAATGAAGAATGAGAGGGGGTATTTATATGTAAATTTATTTTTTTATATATATAATATATTCGTCAGCTCGAGCCAAGACCTAGGCCTAGCGCGCGCCAGGGCTCTCGTGCTCGCCAACACGGGCACGTGGGCCGTTGTCGGCCCGCGTGCCGTGCCGAGCACGATCCGACTGCACGGCCCGCGTGGCCAGAAGACGAGCCCGACTCGTCTTCTGGGCACAGTTGTGCCGGGCCAGACCCAGCCCAAACCCGGACCGGGCTCGTGCCGCCCATGGGCTGGCCTAGCCCGTTGCCACCTTTGGGCGTGGGAAGTATAGCCAATGGCCCAATGCTCCCTCCTCCCTCTTATGAGTGGAGAGTAACTTCTCACTTGCGCGTTTTGTTGAAAAAAAAAATATTTGCAATGAGAAGTTAATAAATTCAATGAGACCAGACCATCAGATTCAATTGTGTCTAATTTGATCCAAGTCATAGCAAAAATTTGAATTGATAAAAAAATCAGCCAATAACAAATTCAAGCAAGTAAAAAATTGATAGATCCAATCAAACCTAATTTAAATGGACATTTTTTTTTAATTTTTTTTTTAAATTATTAATTAAAACAATTGAATTAGTTGACCTAATGAGATTGAAAAAATAATCCCACCACTAGTGGTTTAATAACATTGCTTAAATCAGTAAATGGGTTTCAAACGAAAAAAAAAATCAGATTTTTTTTTTTTTTGACAAATACCCAGCTACACGAAGTTAGGTATTGTACTTGCAAATACTGCAACTTTAGTTATAGCATTTAGACAATAAATTTATTTGGTTATTTGTAAAACTATTTTGTAGTATTTACTAGTTGCGATTTGTATTTCTAATATCATTTGCACACCGCAAATAAAATTGCAGCTTAAAAAGCCCGCAATTCAAGATTGCGGGCTGCAAATACAATAATTAAAGTATTAAAAATAATTAATTTTGACGACTTAGAGTCGTTGGATGGAGACGAGAAATATATCAAAGTTGTAGATTTTAGCGCGCTAAACGTGATGGCCAGACTTTAGATCTAATGTCATTTGATAGATTTTTTTATATATTTTCAATATTATACAAAAATTAAAAAATATTAATTTATTTTTATAAATAATTAAATAATATAAAATATATTTTACCCCAGCCCGTCACGGGGTCGCCGCTTCGGGCTATATGGCCAGGTCGGACCTACATCCCCTGAACCGACACAATAATGGGTTTCTTAATCATGATTTTATCATGTCAGGCCTAAGTTTTCGGCCTGGACCAAAAAAATTCGTGCTCGGCCCGACCCAAAAAAATTTATGCTCGGTCCGGCCCGAAAAAATTCATGCACGATCCGGCCCAAGAAAATTTTTGCACAGCCCGACCTGATCCTAAAAAATTTGTGCCCGGCTCGGCCCGACCCAAAACAATTTGAGCCTAGCCTGGCGCGAAAAAATTCGTGCCCAACCTGGCTAAAAAAAATTCATGCCTGATCCGGCTCAAAAAAATTTGTGCCCAGCTCGGCCCGAAAACACTAGTCGGGCCCAGCCCATTTAGCCCGATACCACTAAAAATTATTTAAAATTGGGTTTAAACCCTATAATTAATGAATTTTAAACTCGCTAATATTGATCCGAAGTATTTATCGGGCTATCGGGCCGGACCAGCCCGATAACACTTGGCTCTACCCGACACGATAAGGGATTGGCCTTATCGGGCCGGCCCGATAACAGCCCGAACCCGATAAAACTGGCCCGAACCTAATTTTTTCGTGCTGGGTCAAGTCAGACTATCAGGCCAGGCCGAAAACTGCCACCACTATATCAGATCGTCCCAAAATTAGTAGACCTAGATACGAAGAGGTAGGTTGCAAGTATAATTATAACTTCCATTTGTGGCTAACCAAACGCTTGTAAATTAGGAAATTTAGCTAATATCAATTTTAGACAATTTATTATTTCCATAATATTATTTGAAAAACCCAAGCTTCACAACTTTTACAATTTTTTTTATTTTTTATTACTTTCAGTGGATTCCGATAAATTTTAATAGGAGATATAGCTTAATAATAACATAACACACATGAAAATAAAATAATATGAAAATGATGATATCATGAAACGAGTGAAAAATTATTATTACCCATCCTCGAATTCTCAATTTTGTTTCTTATTCTACCTCACTTTCATCTCATGTTATCTTCCATTCTTTTTCCTCTACATTTAATCGACAACCATCGGTTTCTCTTATAACCATGTTTTACGATATTCTCAATGGGATAATTGACCTATCAACTTCATACACCTAAATTATTGACCTAATTAAAATACTTCAATTGTAGTTGATAATAGGACACCCATCAAACCTTATTAACTAACACAATATCCAATAAACTCCTAATGTGAAACTAAACCAAGCTATTGCAATCTCCAACACTTATGTCTTATATCATCACCAAGATTCAACTGAAGTTTAAAATAGCTTAGAGTTATACTCAAATCGGCCACATGTGAGGCCTAGCCTAATAGTAGCTTCATCCTATCTCCAAGGAGCTTGTTCTCACATAGACTATCTCATCATGCCTAAGATTAAGTCGTTCTTTGATCTAACTTATCACATGTCTATTGGCCTAAAATATTCAACCTTGGTCGTAATCTTGGTTTTGATGATAACAAACTAGGAAATATATTTTAGTGAGAAATAATTTCAGGCTCCAAGTCGATTATTAAGGAATGAGAAAAATCCAAGTGGACATTGATCGGTGCTCCAAGTGAAGAAAGATTTTAAGATTAGGGTTCTTTGGGTCTAGAACGATTGCAAAATTCTTGTTATGCATGATGATGATGAAGAAAACCAAATCAAAAACTCAAACTTGAACCAGAATTTGAAATCGTACACAGTGTAGTTCCAATCAATGTTTGGCCAAAGGATCAATTGATCGACCTTCAATCGACCATCGACCATCGACCAACGAGCCCAATAACTCTTTTTTTGATTGTTGGACTTTGATGTGCCTGAGCTTCACTCTGTTGTTTGCATATATAAAGGCCTCACCTAACAACCTTGAGTGCTATTAAGCACATTGAGCCACCATTGAAAGCTTTCTTGAGTTTGATTGACCCACTCTTTCAAAATCTCTAGCTTTGAGCTTTCCACATCGATCTTGTCTTTATCTTTCAAGTTTCATTATCAAAAGACATCAAAAAGGAGTTATGTTACTTAATTTGGAGCTAAGTAATTGTATTTGATTCATTAATCCATTATTTGTGTGTGTTTTGGTTTCTTTTGTTGTCATTTTAAAGGTTAGGTGTAGACCTAGGTGTTTAGGTCTTGGTTGAGTGGTTGCATGTAATACCCGCACTAATTTTATTTTATTTTTGGTTTCAGTAGAAAGCCAGGATGTGTATCAGAGCTGGCCAAGTGAATTGCCGAAGAGCACAATTGGAGGTATGGTTCTTGCGCACAAATAATTCATTTAATTTAAGGTGCTTGTGGATGTTGGGTTCGAGTTGGGTTCGAGAGCCGACGTGTACGCGGCATGATTGAGCTGAGAACCACATTAAGTTAAGTTCTTAAGGGGAGATGGTAATTTTGTAATTTTGAGTTTAAGTGAAAAAAGAAATATAAAATAGAAGTGACCGTATGACTCCAAGGAGGAGCCACACACACCCCAAGGCGGAAGGAGGTTCCTGCACCCCTCTTGGAGTTGGTCAGATCTCTTCTTCGTCGGAGTTCTTCGCCGCAAGACTTCGTCATTGTCACCTTCTCCTTGTCTTCTTCCCTAGGTGAGTGGATCTTGAACCCAACCCTTAGAGAATTTCCCTTGTTTGGCCGAAACTTTCATGATGAGAATGGACGCTGTAATTTTTTTCTCCTATATGATTTTGTGGTCGATTCCCTTTAATCGATGTTGTTTGGGAGGGAGGTGGTGCCCTTTTGGGAGGAGTTGGATTACGACAGCCCTAGGGTAATCCCTAGCACCCTAGGGCTCATTAGGTATTGGAAATATTTTGGTCCTAGGCACTTCGGGTTGGAGAAGGAATAGGTGGAATGATGTCGAGTAGGACCTTGAGTCAGAGAACGCAACCTTAGAACCCATACAGTTACACTTCCAAGTGTGAGAGAGGGTCCTAGGGCCGGCTCTCCATAGGGCCTTATAAACCTTGTTCCGGTTGAATTTTTGTGGCTAAGTAAGGTTTGCTAAATTTTAATTTTTCTTGTCCAAGATTCATGATATATCTCTCTCAATGGGTGTTCGTTAACCAGAATAGGTTTGGTAGAGGATTGAGATGTTGTAGGGTAGAATTGGGGCATGCTTGGGATGCCCTTAGACCTAGGTGATGGCTGGAACTTTGTGGGTAGGGTTAGTTCCAAAAATTTTAGAATTCTACTCGACTAAACTAGAACTATTGGGCCCGGTTGGACTAGACCCAGCAGCGCCCCATCTTCACCTCGAACCAAATCGCGCGGCCCTGCCCAAGCAACGACTTCAAGCCAAACTCAAGCTAAGTCAGGCGGCTCCATCCGAGGGATCCACCCGGTCAAACTTGGATTCCTACATCCTCCCTTATCACTAGGGACATACCATCATACATTCGTCATCTCAGGGATTGGCATCGACCCATTCTGGTCAACAATCCTAGCAAGATTACCGGGCAACATGATTACCTCTACCTGCAATATATACAGATGCGACGCACCTAGGTAACCCTAAGTTCTAATTTTCGTAACCTCCACCTTGGAGTCATCCTAACTTGGGCGTCGGAGTGTCTTTTGTAGGTCCCCCCTCACCGGCGTTGAACCAGACACAGAGATACACCAAATCGGATTAGAATACCTCGACTCTCAGGTAGGAACATTTGGCGCCCACTGGGGGCCAAGTAAAGCATTACATCTCCCACAATGGTTAGAACCCGGAGCCAAGCAACCGTCGCCGCATGTCAATGGCAATGATTCGACGACGATGATCAATCGCAACCTGGTGATGCTAAAATAGTGAGGAGCGACGCTCCAGAACCAACCCCCTTTCCCCCTGAAGAGCCCTGACAATGAGCAAACGAGATAGCAACACAACATCAGCAACTAGCGGCACAAATCGAGATACCAGCTTAGCCTTAGGAGCAGCCCTCGGGTGAACATAAACACTGTCATCGAAGCATGCACAGCCCAGCCACTTAGAAAGAAGGAGACCAGTCTCTGTCCTTCAAGACGAAATCTCCAACACACCTCAATCGAAAGAAGACACAGCTCCTAGGGCCCTAGGAATCGAGGCAGTCTCTCCCCTCGACGTAGAATCCTTCGATAAACATATTATGGCAACTCGCATTCCGCCTAGAAGTTAGCTACCCACTACTTTAACACCCTACGATGGTACGAGTGACCCTGTCAGGAACTTACCAGCTGACATTCCGTAAGCAATGGCGCGATCAAGTTTTCACAGATGTTTCCTGGGTGATGAAGCTCGCTCAGGTGGCGGATGCGTCGAACCAACAGGAAGAATTAGATGAGGGAGAAGAAGGTCACGAGGTGGGAAAAGAATAGAGGAGAAGGAGATCTGGGAGAGAGATAGGAGAGAAATTAACGAAGTAGCAATCAGTGTGTAATTTCTTATTCCAATCTCAATTTCAAATCGTATTTATACTCTTTACATTTCAAACTCATCAAACCAACGTGGTCTTTTCTCTGTACGTCGCATGCATCCACGTGTCAACACAGTATTTTCTTGATTTAATTCCTCATTTGCTGCGCCATCGACTCTACTCATGACATTACCCCTTCGTGTAATCAGAACTTCGTCCTCGAGGTCTCTTCCGAGCACCGGCGCCACTTGACTAGTTTCGTCTTCCTCAAGGGCAGTAACTTGGTCTTGTCGCTGCTCTGGCAAGGAACTATTGTTGGAAACAAGCAGAGGTAATCGCATTATCTGCATTTTGGGGTTTCCCCGACAAAATTTGAGCACTAATATGTGCATCACTGGGTGGATTTTTGCAGCCGCAGGTAAGTCAAGTTTGTAAGCTACTTATCCTACTCTCTTGATGACTTGGAATGGTCCAAAAAATCTCGGACTCAGTTTCTGCTGTCGTTGTAATCTTACCAAGAGTTGTTGGTAAGGTTGGAGTTTAACGAAAACCCAGTCACCTTCCTTAAATTCCACGTCCCTTCTTTTATTATCAGCTTGGAGCTTCATTTTTATTTGAGCCTTCCTCAAGTTTTCTTTCAACTGGGAAATGAGTTCATCTCGTGTCGTAAGGGCTCGATCCACAGTGGAATTTGTAGTAGTTCCTAACCCAGAATACCGAATCAATTGAGGGGGATCTCAACCGTAGAGGGCCTTGAACGGTGTCATTCTTGCGGCGGATTGGTAAGAAGTATTATACCAATATTCTGCCCAAGTCAAATATTGATTCCACCGAGTTGGTTCATCAGCGGCAAAACTCCTCTGATACATCTCCAAGCAACGATTCAGGGCTTTTGTTTGGCCATCTGTCGGTGGATGGTAGGAAGAACTAAATCTCAATTTAGTACCTTGTAATCTGCACAGCTCTCTCCATAGTTCACTAATGAAGTGACTGTCATGATCACTCACGATCGATCTGGGTAACCCATGCAGCTTAATAATTCCTTTTACAAATATATCAGCCACCATCTCGGTTGAATACTATTTTGGTAGGGAAAAGAAATGCCCATATTTAGTGAGTTGATCTACTACTACTAGAATAGTAGTCTTATCGTTTGAGGGTGGCAAGCCGGTAATAAAATCCAGGGAAATGTCTTCAAACACTTAGTTTGGTATGCTCAGCGGTTGTAACAATCTTGCTGGGGACATTTGCTCAAGCTTTATTCTTTGGTAGACTTGGCATTGCTTAACAAATTTTTGAACATCTGCTCTCATAGTTTGCCAATAGAAACTGTTAGCTAGGCGATGCAGAGTGCGGCTAATGCCCGCATGATCACCTTGTAATGAACTGTGGAATTCTCTTAGTAAAATAGATTTGAGAGTGGCATCATCTGGTATCACTATTCTATTTCGGAACAAGATCGAGAATGCCATCCCTCAATTCATATCCTTCTTCCTTGCCAACTAAGCTGTGTTTGCCCATCAGCTCATCACTCCCACGATTCAATCTTCGGAGTTCTTCTAAAATACCAAAGATAGGCTGAGACACTGCCATAGTTGCATAAATGGGCTCTCTTGAGAGCGCATCAGCTGCCTTGTTCAGTTTCCCAGCACGGTATTGTATGTCAAAATCATAGCCCATAAGTTTCACCAACCATTTCTGCTGCTCGGGTGTTTGAATCACCTGTTGTGTTAGCTCCTTTAATGCACACTGATTGGTGATGATAAGGAACTGTCGGCCAAGTAAATACTGCCGCCATTTCTTCATAGCCTGAGTGATAGCAAACATCTCACGTTGGTAGACTGAAGCAGCCTGCATGCGTGGCGAGAGCTTTTGGCTGTAATAAGCTATGGGTCGTCGATCCTGGGCGAGCACAGCCCCCACACCTACGCCTAACGCATCGGTCTCTAGCTCGAACCTTCTATTGAAGTCAGGCAATGCGAGTAGTAGTGCATTGCTAAGTATTGATTTCAGCCGCTCAAAAGTCTTCTGAGCTTCTGTTGTCCATTGGAAGGCCTCCTTGCGTAACAGGTCAGTGAGAGGCCCTGCTTGTTGTGGAAAATTGCGGATGAAGCGTCAATAATACGCAGCTAGCCCTAGAAATCCACGTAGTCCCTTCAAATTGCGTGGTGACGGCCATGCCTGGATGGCTGCAATCTTCTGAGGATCCACATTAAGGCCATCCGCTGATATAATATGGCCCAAGTATTCGACTGTAGTGCTTTCGAAGGAGCACTTGGAGCGCTTGGCGACCAGGCAATTGTCCTGAAGGACCCGCAGTGCTATCGCCAAGTGGGTCGTGTGTTCCTCCATTGTCCTGCTGTATATTATAATATCATAAAAAAATACTAATAAAAACTTATGGAGGAATTGTCGGAACACCCGGTTCATGGTCACCTGAAACGTGGAAGGAGCGTTGGTGAGGCCGAAAGGCATCACCAAAAATTCATAATGGCCCTCATGCGTTCTAAATGCTGTCTTCGCAACATCCTCTTCATGGACCCGTATCTGATGATACCCGACCAACACATCGATCTTGGAAAACACTATTGCTCCACCCAGTTCATCGAACAGTTCGTCGGCTGTATGGATTGGGAACCGATCTTTAAGTGTGACAACATTGAGAGCCCGGTAATCAACACAGAATCTCCACGTTCCATCTTTCTCCCTTACCAAAAGAACTGGTAAAGAAAAGGAACTGGTGATGGTTCAAATGGGGCCTGCTCTCATCATCTGGGTCACTTGCCTTCAATCTCAGCCTTCTGGAAATGTGGATACCAATATGGTTTCACATTAACGGGTGGTTGCTCTGGACGCAGCACAATACGATGATCAGTTTCACGGGTGGGTGGCAACCCCTGTGGTGGTTCAAATACATGAACATATTGGTCCAAAACTCCCTGCAGTTCTTGTGGAGCTTCATTGGATTATGAGATCGCATTATCTACTAGCTCGAGCTGATACATTTCAAGGAGTGAGTGAGTATCTTGCATTCTTCGCAGTGCATGGAATTCCACCTGTTCGATGCCTGATGAGGTTAACCCATGCCACGTTTGTGTCAGTCCATTCCACTGAAACTGAAACTGATGGTTTGTGAAATCCATGGTAACTGGGCCAAGTGTGGCCATCCAAGCGACTCCCAACACCAACTCAGTTCCTTGAATAGGTAGAACATAGAAGTTGGATACGAGAGAGGTGCCTTGGATGTTCAATGTTAGGTTTCTGATCACTCCTTCACTCTTAATTCGAGCACAACTGCCCATCATCACGTTAAAAGTCGGACCAACTTCAATAGACAGAGCCAAATGTTTAGCCACCCGCGTTTGAATGAAATTATGTGTACTGCCGCCATCTAATAGTACCTGCACATTTCTACCTTTAACGCTACCTTGGAAGCGTAAAGTCATCGGAGAGAACTAGCCAGACATGGCATTCAACGATATTAGTGTTGGTTCGTTCATCTCCAGCTCTAGCAATTCCTGTTGTTCTCCGCTCTCTTTTTCTGCGTCAGGCAATGCTCCATCATCCATTATAAAGAGCTGAGGAGTTTTGCACTTGTGACCTCTAACATATTTGTCATCACAATAGTAACAGAGTCCTTGTTCTCTCCGTCTCTGTGACTCAGCTGAAAAAAATTTTCTTAGAAGGATTTTATGTTCTGTGGAGTTAGCTGAGACTACTGGTCGGAAAGGAAAGGATGAGGTTGTGCTTGTTCTCCCATTCACCACTGGTGTAGGTAGAATGGCCGTCCCTTTAGTTCCAACGGAGGTGTGGGAAAATCGCCGAGAAGCAGCGATCTTGGCTTCACAGCGCTTGGCCATGACCACAGCTTCATGCATTGTCATGGGCTGTTGGGTGAGAACCTCCGATTTGATGTCAAGACGTAATCCGGATACAAAGCAATTAACAAGAAAGGACTCCAACAAATTATTGGTCCGAAGAGCCAGTTCTTCGAACCGTCCTTCATACTCTTCTACAGTGGACGACTGCAGCCACTTAGTAAGCTGACCATTGGGTGGTTCCAGATATGTCGGCTTGAATCGTTGCCTGATAGTTTCGACGAGATGATTCCATCTGACCAACTATTTCCTTCTTTGCATCCATCGAAACCAGCGCTTGGCCAATCCCTCCATCCAGAACGAAGCCATGGTTACACGGTGCTAGTCTTCAGTCGAGTAGAATTCAAAGAAGTCTTCGGTGGAGGTGATCCAATCCTCCGCATCTGATCCGTTAAAGATCAGTAGTTCCACTTGTGGTGACTTAGGGGGAAAAGGGAAGTCGTCCTCTTCCCCATACTTGATTCGTGGGTGAAATTTTCCACAACAAGTCGATGCAGCAAGGGATCCTTGGTTAATCCCGTGTGGAATTCCAGATCCATTAGTCTCGACTTTAATTTTGTCCATCTGAACCATCTGCGTATTGAGCAAGTGGATCTGAGACGATACAACTTGTAACACTTTCTGCTGAGATTCCATTGTTTGCTGCTGCGTCTCTAGATTGGTTTGAATCGTACCCAGGATTTGCTCATGACGAGCACTGGTTTCTTGCATCACTTTCACAATTTCAGCTAATGTCTGTGATCTGGTTTCCATCGGAACAGAGGAAGAATTCCAATACGAATTATAGTCTCTCAATGAAAGCACCAATGTCAGGAACTTACCAGCTGACATTCCGTAAGCAATGGCGCGATCAAGCTCACTCAGGTGGCAGATGCGTCGAACCAGAAGGAAGAATTAGAGGAGGGTGAAGAAGGTCACGAGGTGGGAAAAGAACATAGGAGAAGGGGATTTGGGAGAGAGATAGGAGAGAAATTAACGAAGTAGCAATCAGTGTATAATTTCTTATTCCAATCTCAATTTCAAATCGTATTTAAACTCTTTACATTTCAAACTCATCAAACCAACGTGGTTTTTTCTTTGTACGTCGCATGCATCCACGTGTCAATGTGGTATTTTCTTGATTTAATTCCTCATTTGCTGTGTCATTGACTCTGCTCGCGAGAAACCCCACCCTACACCTAACGGTGTTTCGACGGTGTTTCAATCCGCGATGTACTATCACGGAGCGACCGACGCTGCGCTTTGCCGAGCCTTTCCAATCTTCTTAGGGAAGGGCGCTCTGCTATGGTTCTCATCCCTCCCGCCAGGATCAATCAACTCCTTCGATGACCTTTCCCAGGTCTTCCTCCGACGATTCACCACATCGCGAGTATATCACAAAACAGGGGCAACATGAGCCCTAAGAGAATACCTGAACAGGTACCATGCCATAGCATTTGATATCCCCAACCTCGATCCACAAATCGAACTTTTCTGCATCCAACATGGGTTGAAGCCCGGGCCTTTCACCGACCAAATTTCCTTGGTCGAGCCCAAAGACATGGCCGAGATCTAGGAAAACCGATAGGTTTCATAAAGATGGAAGATCAAAGAGAGGCAAAGAAGATTGACTCGAAAAACCTTAAAGCCGTGATCGAAGACAAAAGGCCCAAAAAAGAAGAGGGAAGAACTGAGGACCACAGTTGACATGAACAAGGAAATGGCAGAGGGTCGAGGTCCCCAGCTTGCCCGAGTGCCCGCTTCGAAAGACATACTCCCCTCAACACCAAGAAAGAAACTAACCTTTGGGACATCTACCACTTGAAGCTTATCAAATACCCTGCCAACGCATGAAAACAAAAGCTACTGCTCAACACCGACATGAACAAGAAGTGCGCATACCACGACACCTATGGACACACTATCGAGGAGTGTGTTATGCTCGGAGATTAGCAGGAAGATCTAGTCCGCACAAGACACCTCGACAAATACCTTCACCACATGAAGGAGAGAGGTCAGAGCCAGAGTCGCGACCCTCGATGGTGAAGCCGAACACCCCCAAGGTCCCAAAAAGAGCGCAATCAAGTGAACGAACCTCGAGGGGTAATCGACTACATCGCAGGTAGATTCGCGGGAGGTGGGAAGTCAGGCTCGGCGAGGAAGAGATCCCTTCAGGCAGTCATGGCGGTCGACAACGTTGTTCGCCCGTGCCGACTTCCAAGGAACTGATCAGAATCTACACGAACCCTGGTAATATCATTCTATGAATCCGACTTCCAAGAAACTTATCAAAATCTACATGACCCGGTCGATATTTGTATAATTATAGGGAATTTCATTGTCAAAAAGGTCATCGTTGATCAAAGAAGCTTGACGATATTCTTTTTCACTCCACCTTTGAAAAGATGCAGTTGATCGAAGCCTCACTCACACCTTGTAAAGGGGACCTGGTAGGTTTCTCAGGAGAGAGGGTCGATATCCATGGAGCCCTATGGCTAAGGACAACATTCGACTACCGACCTAAAGTGAAGACGATGGATGGGCAGTATCTCATCATCAACATACCCAGCCCATATCATATGATCTTGGAACGACCATCCTTAAACACTCTGGGAGCTATCGTATCAACTCCTCATCTAGCAGTAAAGTTTCCTATCTTGGAGACAAAGGTAGGAGTGTTGCATGCTGATTAGAAGGAAGCCCGTTGGTTCTACAATGAATGCCTCAAGTCGAAGATGGCCGAACTGAGGAACGCATCTATCAGACCACAAACATTTCCCAGGGACAAGAACAAACAGTCAGTTGAAAGTCTTGAACCAAGCTCACGATGAAACACACGAAAGCAGCCTCGGCTCAACCCATGAAAAGAACTCCAGGCGAGATCACATCATCAATAAAGCTATGAAAAAAACACTTCCTCTGTACGCACAACTTCTTTATCGCTCAAATAAAGTTATATTTCTCGCAATTCTCTCTATGAATGATCAAGAAACTATTAAAGCAATCTTGCTGTTCGAAACTCACTTGAGTCTCCAAGTACAAACACACTCTAAACACCCTTAAGCACAAACTTGCATCTTCAAGCTTACGGTCTTCGGCCCCAATAGCCCAAACACTCCACGCAGTGACCAGAACATGGTCTTCACCAATCTGGCTCGCTGGCCTGAGCGCCTATCTCAGGCTCTCACACCCACAACAGCCCAAAGCGCGCTCCTCGCGAGCTCGGTTTTCATTAAGTGCAGTCTTTGGCTTCCACGCCAACACGTTTGGCCTCAACGCCCTTATACGACTCCTCGCATGTGGTTCCGCCTTACACTCCTTGACGAGCTCGGCCTGAACCCCCTAAGTGCGGTCTTTGGCTACCACGCTAATACATTCGGCCTCAGCACCCTCATACGACTCCTCACGTATGGTTCTGCCTTACGCTCCTCGGTGAGCTCGGTCTGAACAAACGAGTGCGGTCTCTAGCTACCACGCCAACACATTCGACCTCAACGCTCTTATACGACTCCTCGCGTGCAGTTCTGCCTTACGCTCCTCGGTGAGCTCGGTCTGAACCCCCGAGTGCGGTCTCTGGCTACCTTGCCATCATATTCGGCCTCAGCGCCCTCATACGACTCCTCGCTTGAGGTTCCACCTTATGCTCCTCGGCGAGCTCGGCTTGAAACGCCCAAGTGCGATCTCTAGCTACCATGCCGACACATTCGGCCTTAGCGCCCTCATATGACTCACTGCGTGCATTCGACTTACGCTCCTCAACGAGCTCGGCCTGAATCCCCCAAGTGTGGTCTCTAGATACCATACCAACACATTCGACCTCAGCGCCCCTGCATAACTCCTCGCGCACGGTTTTGCCTTACGCTCCTTAGTGAGCTCGGCATGAACTCCCATGTATCTGATTCCTCACACCAAATTCTTTTGGCCATAGCCTCTACATGATGCCTTGCACACGGCCCCGACGTATACCTATTGGTGGGCTCGACCTAAGGCACTACTTCTTATATGTAATCAACAAGGTTCAAACATGAACTGGATTTTACAAGGTTCAACCATGAACCAAATCTTAGAAGGTTCAATCATGAACCAAATTTCAGATGGTTCAACTATGACCCAGATCTCAGAAGGTTCACGAACCAGATTTCAGAATGTTCAACCATGAACCAGATTTCAGATGGTTCAACCGTGAACCAGATCTCAGAATATTCAACCGTGAACCAAATCTCAAAAGGTTCAATCATGAACCAGATCTCAGAAGGTTCAACCGTTAACTAGATGTCGGAAGGTTCAATCATGAACGAAACTTCGGAAGGTTCAACCATGCACCAGATTTCACAAGGTTTAACCACGAACCAGATCTCAGAAGGTTCAATCATGAACCAAATTTTAGATGGTTTATCTGTGAATCAAATCTCAGAAGGTTCAACCACGAACCAGATCTCAGAAGGTTCAATCATGAACCCAGATTTCAGATGGTTCAATCGTGAACTAGATCCCAGAAGGTTCAACCATGAACCAAATCTCAGAATGATCAATCATGAACTAGATTTCAGATAGTTCAACCATGAACAAGATGTTGGAAGGTTCAATCATGAACTAGACTTCAAAAGGTTCAACCATGAACCAAATTTCAGAGGGTTCAACCATAAGCATATCCCATAAGATTAAAATCATTATGATTCAACCATGAGGTTTCAATCCAAAATCAGATGGTTTAAACTCCGAGTCAGAGCCTAAAAAATGGGGCAAGGACATTCCCTTCATGAAATACTAAGAAAAAGAGGTTTATGTATGAAACAACGCAAATAAGCTCACAAATGAGCAGAAGTTCCCATAGAGTCAACAAAATAGATCCACACAAGGACAACCGTTAGAGTCAAAATGAAAGGAAAGGGGTAAAACAATTGATCCCTCCAAAAGAAGTCCCCAAGAAGACAATAGAAGAAAATTTAAAGGAGCCACTAAGAAGAAGCTGAGCCTGCCTTGGCACAGTTAGCAAGAGCGTCCTTTTCCATGAGAGGAAATCCTACGAGAGAAAATGAGCATTGGCCCGGAGTCACGACCGAAAAGTCCCCTCAGAGCGACCAAGAAAGCTCTCTCTCAGCCTCAGGATTCACCAGGGCGTTGTTCTTAACTTCCTTAAGGAAGTCCATCCCTAAAAGATTAGCACTAGGAGCCAAAAGCTTGGCTTGCTCAGAAGATCTCTCAAAATCCTCTATATACATGGCGAGTGCATTATCCCGGAGGCACTTCACCTCCTCCTCAAGCGACTCATTAGCAAGATTGCACTTTGCAGTCTCGCCCCTCGCCTCCTCAGCCTCAGCCTTTAGAAGGGGCTTCATCGTTGCCGCCACAAGAAAGGTCCAGATAGACCATCTCTAGCTCCGCCATGGCCTTATTTTCCAACTCTGCTATCCAAGCAGTAGACTCAGAATGGTTGTGCTCAAGCAAGTGACTTCTTCGGCCTTTGCCTCCGAGACCTTCTACATCTCTATCATCCTAAGCCTGCATACCACGAGTTCTTCATGCTCTCTCCGCGAGACTTCCTGCAGCTTGCCCAGCGAAAGCTGGATGTACTCCCATATGTCTGCCCCATCTTGAAAGACCAACTGGCTCCCGAAATAAAAATGCGGTGCTGAACCAGGCTGACGAACCTCTACCGATGTGCTGGTCGCCACCTCCGCCTCTAGGAGTAGGGGCTCATTCCCTTGAGGACGGACATTCGAATCTACAAGAAAGTTCTTTCCAGAATACCGAACCCTCTTTTGATGCCTCTCCAGCAAACAAAGGAGGTTAGGGGAATCTGAAGAGACTGACGAGCTAATAACTTCCACTTCCGCTCCCGAAGCATGTGGCTTCCGAGACTATGAAGCCCTCATAGGCTTCAACAACTCGCGAGGGGGGAAGAAAAAACCCCTTTTATAAACCTCACTTCCCCATTGAACGACCCACGACAAAAAGAAAACTAAATCTACATCGACCAACTCAGTGATCAGCGGCTCCCTAGAAACTCCCTCCATCACATGAGCGAGCGCCTTTTTTTTACCATGATGTCTCTCCAAAAACGAGGAGGCAAAGACCGATCAACAGCCTCCATGCAGAGTGAGAATATCTCCACTAGCAAAACCGCCATACTAAGCATTGAAGCCAAGAAGACGCATGATAAACACGACAAAAATACCGATTTGATGTACTTCGAAGTAATACGAAGAGTCGCCATGTGCCTGCCAGAAGTAACACACAAATCACTTATAGCAGCTCGGCTCTTTTCGAGCCTTTCATGTCGTCATGGCCAACCTCACGTACCTCCATTTCCCAGATCATTCTTTTTAGCTTAAGCCATAAAATAAACTAACATCTTCTCCCTGGTCATCCATTACGGCCTAGCCAACTCGTCCAAGGATCTCCCTATAGGACACCTAAAGTCAAGAAAAACACTCACACTACTCAAGAGCTCGGCACGTAGTCTTCTAGACTCCGACCAAGCTCGGGGGCTGTGGACTGGACTAGAATTATTGGGCTCAATCGGACTAAACCCAGTAGCGCCCAGCTGTTTTCCTCGAATCAAACCACGCGGTCCCTCCCCAGGGGGCTCTGCCCAAGCAATGCCTTCGAGCCAGACTCAAGCTAAGTCAGGAGGCTCCATCTAGGGGATCCACCTGGCCAAACTTGGACTCCTATGTTCTCCCTTATCACGAGGGACATACCATCATAAACTTGTCATCTCTGGAATTGACCTCGGCCCATTTTGGGCAATAATCCTAGCGAGATTATCGGGCAACATGATTACCTCCACCTGTAATATATACAGATGCGGCGCACCTAGGTAACCCTAAGTTCTAATTTCTGTAACCTCCACCTTGGAAGTCATCCTAACTTAGGCGTCATAGTGTCTTTTGCAGCACCCCGCCACCGACGTTGAACCAGACACAGAGATCTAAAGACCCTGACTCTCAGGTAGGAACATCTACGTTTTCGAACTATGAATTTAATGGCTGAAGTTTTGATGTTTGTGGTCGAATACTCTTAGGTAAGGGTGTTTAAATCTGATATTTCTGTTCAGGAGTTAAAATCTTGAGTTGTTTCGCTAAAATTTCAAGATGTTGAAAGTTTAGGTTGCTGAAGTTTCAGTTTGCTAAAATTTCAGGAGGGATGCCTTGCACGTTGAGATTGCTGAGACAAGGACTTAATTAACGCATCAGTATGATAGATTTAGGATTCATATTATTGTCAAGTTGCTTTCTCAAATCACGTATGTTGAAATTTCACTTGTATTCACATGATTAGTCGCTAAAACCTTCAGTTTAGTGTGTTGAGAAAATGACTGATTAACGGTGCTGAAAAGTTTGGCTTAGAAGATGTGTTCTTGCTTGCTAATAAATTTTTGGTTTTATAGTTGAGAATTTTCAGCTTAACGTGTTGAAATGAATTCTAAAATTTCAGCTTGTTATGCAGAAATTTTCAAATTGTTTAGATTGTTATAAATCTTGAAATTTATTTAATCGTTGTGAGGGTGGTATGGTATGTGGCCGAGGCTTTGGGCCGAGGAAAGGCTGAGTAGGGTGTTTGAGGAAAAGCCACACACTACCTGAGATTAATGATAGTGGACATGTAGATATATTTTCTTGTTATGTGTGTGTTTGTATTGTGTTTGATGAACGGCTGGGTGTAAGCGTGCGATGCTAATGTCCGACTTGATGGGTGTGATATTGGGCTGGGAAGCTCGTTAAATATCCACACTGACAATCGACCAGGTGTAATATTGGTTGAATGGATATTCCCAACCAGAGGGGGCACCGGGGCTAGTCGGCCATCCTAGATCAGAGGATCCGGGGCGAGAAGCTCGCTAGGGAGTCATCCTAGTGATCGACCCGTGTGTTTGCTTACTATATGCTAGCTATTTGTGATTTAGCCGATGTTGGCCGGTGTGTGTGCGGACGCACGCGAGATGGATACTTGGTTTTACATATGTTCATGCTAGTTTATTATGTTGGTTTGCATTTATGTTGATTACTATATCATTTGGCTTAGTGGGGGCTCGGTTCGGGCCACTCACTGAGTTCATATGAACTCAATACTCTTTTCTTGTTTTTTATTCATGTTCAAACTAGTATAGGTATGCTTGTACCTGTGTGGCGCGGCTGGGGAGTGCAAGCTCACGAAGCGGTCTCGTGTCGTAGTCACTTAGAAAGTCGGAATGTGGTCTAGCTTCATGGTTATGTTGTTCTTGTAGTAGGACATTTTTGTTATATTTTGGAGTCATGATACACTTACTTGATTGATGCATTGTTATGTTCATGTTCTTTTCATACTGTGGTATGCATTATTGGTAAGATTCAAAATACGAGTCTGTATCTCGGTGTTATACCCGTGATTTTTTTAATTTAATTAAAATATTTTAGCAAAAAAATATGGATGCGCATTGGAACGGACCAAGAGAAATGTCGGATGTTGCAAATTAAGGTAAGGCTATTTGAGCATGTTGTATTTTATTGTTGGATATATTAGTGGGTTGAGGTCGAGTGAGGTTTGAGTCGAGTCCAACGGTTTGATCGGAATTCAATTTGGGTGAGAATTGGTCGAGTTAAGTGGAAAAAATGGGTTCGATTTAAATAGGGGCAAAATTATAAAATTGAAAAAAGGGGTATAATATTTGGACCGTACGACTCCTGGGAGAAGAGCCACACGAGTCCCGAGGTTAGGAGGCGAGCGAAAGGGGAGAGGAGGTGCAGTTCGGTGAAGTCGAGTTCGTCGATATCGATGATCGTCGGCGCAAGGGGACGGAGGGTCATCTTCCTTCTCTACTCTTGGTATCGATGAGTGGTTCTTGCACATCTTACTTTGGGTTCTTTCCTTCCTCTTGTAGCCGCCCACTTTTTCTTGAAAATTTGGAAATTTTGGGTCAATTTCCTATTTGATTTGGATGAATGGCATGTCTTGTAAGTGTAATCCTCCTTGGTTTTGATAATGGCATGTTTGGTTGTTGAATTGGGAACCTGGACTTAGGAATTCGTCCACTTCATTGGCCGCACATCTCCAGAATTGGGTGAGGTGCCCAATTGAGATGTTAGTAGTATTAGTTTATGTTGGCAAATGGGTGAATAGTTTCTGGTTTCTAATTTAAGGAAGAAAGTGATGTGTGTGGCAGCCCTAGAGGTCAATTAGGGTTGCCGAACCTAGCACTGGGATAGTACCTGATTATGTGTAATTTCATAGATGATATATACATTTAATTTACTATTGTGCACCTATTTGATGTACTAGTATGAGTTGGGTGACTTCATATTTGAGCCCTTTAATTTAGTAGAAAAGTTAAGGTATATCTAGATTATATATTTAATTATGCTGGGTAGAAATCGGAGGGGATTAAAAGTATGTATCTTTAGGGATTGTATGTGAATCGACCAGGTAGAAATTCAAGAAGTCGGGGTACTAACATGAACACATAGGTAGTAGGCGAGTGCATCATTAGAAATATTATCATGAAGGCGTACTTAGAAAGAAATAGCCAAACTTTAGAATTTTGGGACGTCGATTTTGTGGGATAATTATGTTGTACATAAATATTAGACCATAGCATGAAATTCTCTAATATTAGATGTTTAATTTCAGCTTGGTATTTCTGGACTAATTTATTTAAATTTTTGTATTGGGATAATTTAAGTCGGAAGGTAGTAAACAACTGTGTTCTTTTACTAGACATATACTTGATAATATTTAGTTTGGGTGAACTAGTTGGTTTTGAATGCTTATATGTTATTGGTGCATCCATCATCTGTAACATGCTTGTGCTTGTGGATAAGATGGGGGTTTCGACTTGGCTGATCAGCATATGGGATGTGGATCGAAAACCTCGTTAGTGAGCCACACTGACGACGAACCTGGAGTGGCACTAGTTTGTCACGCCCCAAGTTCAGGATCATGTGACCAGCCAGGGTATACGTGCCTATACCCCGTAGCCTAACTCATGCACATGCAAACTCATAAAAATAGCGGAATAAACAACAGCTTTTATTAATAAAAAGAACCAAATAAATTTTTATTTCAAAACATCAAAGTTTTTAATAAATAGCTCAAGTGCGAAAATAAATAAATCAAAGAGCAACAGTTTTTTTAATAAATAAAAACCGAATAAAACATGAATGTCACCAAGGGACTACAACTCCAAATACCAAAATAAAAGTGCATGACAAGCTACTACAGACTCGACTACGACCCCTAACTAGGACTGCTATGAGATCATGTGGCTCATCTGCCCTCCAGTTGCGCCAAGTGATCCATCCCACCTCATCGGTCAGGCTCTGCAAAATAAAACAACGACAACGGATGAGTTCAAAGAACTCAATGAGCGATTCTACCGACCCCCATAATAAAATAGCACAGAGATAAACAATAACATAACATCTATCCTTATAGGAATAAAGTCATGAAAGTATGACTAGCTATCAGGCCATCTGGCCACTACCTGCCCAAAGGCAGCCAACACCCATATGGTGAAGATCAACAGGCCTAAGTCTACCATGCCCTAAGGCAACAACACATACTATGATAATCGGAAAGACTCTCCGAACTTATCCTAGTATAGAAAAACTCGGGAGCAATCGAGAAAGACCATCCGAACTTGCTCGATGAGACGCGTAGGGACAATCGAGATTTGCTCATCCGAACTTGCCCCTTTAAGATATTATAAGAGTAATCGGGTTGGCCCTCCGAACTTACTCCCCTAAGATATCCCAGGAATAATCGGGTAGGTCCTTCGAACTTATCCCACAGGGCCAAACCAGAACAATCAGGAAAGGCCATCCGAACTTGTTTTGCAGGTTGGGAATTAGCCATCCAATCTCCCGAGCTTAACCCGCAATCTGGCTCCTCTACGAGCGTCTCCGCCATTCACAAGGATATGACGCACCATGACCTATGTCATGACTCTCCTACGATATCTTAGGGGTGATCCTATTGGAAAGTGTCTCAACACTCCAAACCCGACCCCAACTCCTAGACTCGTAATGTCATAAACTCGTATGATTTTATTTCATGCATAAACTTCTTATGTTGGTTTATAACAGATTATGCTGATCCTTTTTACCTAATTTTAATTATGCAATTAAAATTTAGTTCACCACAATTAGGATTTTATTTTAACTTACTGTTCTGCCCGAAACTGATGTATCTAATCCGAATCTGGTCTCTAGAGTGTGTCCTATGTTTCCAAACTTTGTTTTTTGGTCGAAACGATATGTTACATGACTATATTCAGAGTAATATACACACCACAGCAAGCAATCTAAAAATAACACAGATTCATCATCTCAGCATAAAATTCCAACAATGTTCAATTTTCAGCATATCATGAAATTAAATTCGAAAATTAACAAAAATCAAATCCTTAATTATCATTAGGACAGAATACTAATCTCAAGATTTATTTCATATATTTCATGCTTATTAATCAATATTAACAAGAATTTACAATATCAAAAACAAACATTAAGATCAAGAACCTCTCTTTCAAGAACCCTCATGGCATCAACCTCAAGATTCAAATTTTTCTTAAACATGATTTTTATCTAAAATCACAGATTTAATACTAAGTACGCTTGAACATATAAGAACTCATTTCAAAAATCAATTGGAGATATAAGCCACAAGATAATCAAGATCCCTCACTTAGGCATCCATCGAACACCTTGAGGGCACCCTTGTTCCACCTTTGGCCGAGAACCCCTAGGGCCGTCCTAGGGCTGCCGAACTCCATAGGGAAGGGTTTAGGGTCTCCTCAAACACGGCACACAAAAATAACGTCGAGAATTTGAGGAATCGTCAGAAAACAAATTAAGATTTCAATAGCCTTCAAGATTGGCTTCAAGAACTCGAAGAAACCTGAAAGAATGAGGGTAAAACCACTCACCTAGATTTAGAAAGATGATTAGAAGAGAACCTCGGACAACGACCCTCGAATCAGCTTCAAAAAACTCGGCGGCTCAACCCAAAGAAGAGGAAGGACAGGCGGCGGCTCACCTCAAGTCGTCGGCTTGAGGAGAGAGGGAGAGGGGAAGAGAGAGGGGCTGGCTTCGGCTGGCTCCTCTCGGCTCGGCTCCAAAGGGGAGGAAGAGGAGAGGAGTGGGAAGGGAAGAGGACTTTGGGCGGCGGCTCGGCTCTTGGTGGCGGCGGCTCCAAGGGGAGAGGGAAGGGGGCCGGCTAGCGGCTTGGCTGGTGGCTGGCTCATCTTTTCAAAATTGTGTGGCTCCAAATAGGGAGCCATAAGCCAAGGGGTGGGGTTTTTATACTCCCTCCTCAATCCTAACCCCTCTAAATCCTTTATCCAACCCACATCCATCTAAAGTCGAACCCAAACCCGCTAACTTAATTCAACTTAATTAATCCTACTCTCAACATAATCAACCAATACATGCTCATAATTAAACAATCATGCAACATAACATATAATTAAATAAATCTATTTATGCAAGCAAAATTCAGATAATTCATATCCTACTTACCCGAGCTCGCAAGCTCGCACCGGACCATGAGTCGACTCGGCTCGACCTCGAACTAGTCCGCTAGGCTGGCAAACACAAACATAAAAAGAAAGTAAAATTAAAATTTCTAGGATATTACAATCCTCCCTCCTTAAATAAAATATGTCCTCGAATTTCAGAAAAGAAAATTAAGGACTCACCAAATCATCAAACAATGAAGGATAACGCTCCCTCATATCCTGCTCCACCTCCCAGGTGGCCTCCTTGCCGGAATGGTGCTCCCATCTGACCTTAACCAAGGGGATCTCCTTGGACCTCAACTTCCGGATTTGCCGATCTAGCACCTCAACTGGCCGCTCCTCATAAGAGACTGCTGAATCCTTTGATGATGAATCATTCAAGAACAAGGCTTAACAAGAAGGTAAAGGGTGCAAAGCTATGGTTTTAGGAAGAATAACTCAATCAAAGCTCGTGTTTGATAATATGATCACTCAATATCAACTAGGGGCTCAAAGGAGGGCAAGGACCCATATATAGAGAGAAACCAAGTGAAAAGGTCATGTTCAACGACATGCAACGACTGAAAATAGAACTGTTGGTCCCACTGGTCGAGTATCGGTCAACCGAGGATCAACCGAGCTTTAACTGAACAATACTAGAAAATTCCAATTCTCTTAAATCGAACTCCGGTCAACCGAAGATTGGTTGGGGATCTATCGAAACTCAAGTTTAGGGCTGATATTGAATTCTTTGGATTTTGGATTTTGATTTGGGTCTACAACTCCATCATCATGCATCTTAAGGATAATATAATAAATCTAAAGTCCCTAAACCTAGACTTAATTATTCTTTGTCTTTCGAGCATCGATCAACGTTCTTGAGTTTTTCTCTAATTTGTGTCGATCTTCTGATCGCGGACGTCACGTTCTACTCAACTTGAAACCTAAAATTATTTCATATGTTAGTTTCGAGTTTGTTATCATCAAAATCAAGATTGATACAAAGGTTGAAACCCTTAGGCCAAGAGGTCAGCTATTCAATCGATCGAACATTGACCAATCTACAACTGGCAAGCCCAACAACTCTTTTTCCAATAGTTGGTCAAGCCCCTCTCCTCATAATCGTTGGTCATTCTTATAAGTAGGCATGTTTTCATGCTCCTTTATTTTCTGTGGTTCCGATACTGTTAGTTTTGTTGGACAAATGGCCTATACTAGCGGGGGGAGGGGAGTGAATAGTGTGTTTTACTCATCTTAAACCTAATTATAGTTTTTATCGATTTCTTGATTTCTTAGGTTAAGCATGATTTAAGATACTAAATGCGGAAGCGATGATGAAACAATTAATCACACACAATAGGCAATGCAAACATAATGATTTATAGTGGTTCAGCAACACCGTCTACTCCACTACCTAATTAAGCACCCTGTTTAGGGTTTCAAACTTTAGTTTACTAGTTTAAGTGTATCCTACATGAAGATTTACATGCTAAGGTACCGACCTTCACACCCGATGGTTACTCTCACACACAGGGAGTATCTCCAACACCTCCTCTCCTAAGGACTACACAACTAATCTTAGCAAACTAAGTTTACACCGGTGGACTTATGTCATTACACCAAGGCAACCACCAAACTTTACCTAATACACTAAGTCAAAACACAAGCTTGAAATACAAAGAAATAAACACCAAAATACAAGTAAAATGAGAGCAAAAATAACTAATAACAACAACTTAGCTCTCAATAATGATTCCTAGCTTCCTCTTGATGACTTTGATGATGAAATGATGAATTCAAGGTGAGGTCAAGAAAATTTTAGCACAAAGCTAGGGTTTGATGAAAAGTTCTCAGTAAAAGATTTAATATCTCAAATAATGGCTCAAAAAGTATTAGAAGGTTGAAGGTATCGAGAACCCTTATTTATAGGGAAACAAGGGTATATGGCTCAGGTTTAATCGCACTCAACAGCTCAAAAAAGACCCATTGGCTCGACGGTCGATCGACGGTTGATCGAATTTTTGATCGATAACTGCACAGTTTGTAGTGTCGGCGCAGTTCGATCGCTGGTCCGGGTTTCTGATTTGGTTTTTGGGTTCTTTACATAATAAATGATAGGATAGTCTCTAAGGAATCTTTACGTTAATACTCAGTTGCATTGGCAGTTGCAACTGCTATGGTAACTGCTTTAAAAATAAAGTGAGTAGCAAATACGAAATAACAAAAAACACACACAAACACATAAAGAATTATTTACACAGTTTAGTGACAAACTCGTCACTTAATCTGCGGGGCCCTCACCAGACAGATGCCCAATTCACTATCAACATAGTACAAAACAAGCTCCAGGATTTCACAACCCGAAATCCAACTCTCAGTACTACAGTAAATTGGAAATAACAAACAAACTATTTGCTATTATAAGTACTAACCAACTTGTCTCTCTATGACAACTCAATCATACCCTCCACATTGTCTTTGTGTTGTAGTGAGTTAACAACCCAACTCCATCTTGACTTGAAGATAATTGAAATAGTTTGCTGTCGTCTACACACTCAGCAGTCTCAACTCCTCATATAACTTGCAACTCTGTTTCAGCGTATTGGAGTGGATCCATAGGAGTGAGAGATAGAATTCTGTAGATCCATAGGAGTGAGAGATAGGAGTGGATCCAACTCAACCATTCTCTCACTTCTTTTATAAACAAAGTAGGCAACCCATAGGTCTCCCTCCATCTAAGGTCTTTGTGAAAATGTATGTCAATTGTCGATCCGTAGAAATATACTCTAGTTGTAACTCTTCTTGCATTGCTGTAGGAGAGATAGAATTATGTTTCTTGCTCAACCATGCCACCATATTTGACCCATTATAAAATCATCCACATGTGGTACTTTTTTCGTCGTCAATATTTCCAGCCCAATCTGCATTTGTAAACCCAACTAAACAGGCATTACACTCAATAGAATACCAAAGTCCAAAGTCCAGATTACCTTTGACATATTTCACAATCCTTTTAACTTCCTGAAGATGAGACTCCTTTGGATTTGCTTGATATTTGGCACAAAATCCCACACTAAAACATAGATCAGGTCTGCTAGCTGACAAATACAATAGACTATCAATCATGCTTCTATAGAGACTAGGATCAATACTCTTGCCATCTTCATCTTTGCTCAATTTTTCATGAGTTGAGATAGGAGTTCTAACTAACTTAGAACTGTCAATTCCAAACTTATGAATAAGATTTCTAGCATACTTTCTTTGAGAGATGAATATCCCTTGTTTAGATTGCTTCACCTAGAGACTGAGAAAATAATTCATTTCTCCAACCACACTCATCTCAAACTCAGATTTCATGTCTTCCATAAATTATTTTACATAAATTTCAGAAGTTGAACAAAAAACAATATCATCAATACAAATATGAGCAGTTACCAATTGAGACTCCTTTCTTTTGATGAACAGGGTCTGGTCAACACTTCCCATTTCATACCTCCTTGATTGATTCCTGGTCTTGACCCCCATCATTTACATTTCCAATCACATTCTACGGGGGTTGATTTTTTAGAGCTTTTGTAGGCTTTTCAGTTTTGGTGTCACCACTTTCATCATCCTGTTCAGCATCAATCTCAGTGCCAGTTGCATCGACAGTTTCAACTGCCTGATCAGTGGGCTTGGTAGTGTTCTGACTAGTTTTGATCTCAGTTGCAACTCCCTTCTCATCGGCAGTCAGAACCTCCAAGACTTTCAACTTGCATAGGTCCAACCAGATCTAGATGAAGAAGCTCTAGTGGTCTTGAAGTTGCAATCAGTTATAACTGGTGACGCGATTGTCTTGTTTGTTTGCCTTTTTGACAAGGTTCACAAACGGCTTCAGATTCTCCTGACAGTTTTAAGCAGTTAGCCTTTATATGCCCTTTGAGTTTGCAAAAATAGCATACTGCTCAGATTTCTTCTAGCAGTAGAGTGTTGCTCGCTTGTAGATCCACTATGGACAAACTTCAGTTGCATAGGCAGTTGCAATTGAGTCTTTGACTGGGATAATCCAGTGTTGTCATGCCTCAAACCCGAACATGACCGGCCAGAGTACCACACGTACTTCGAAGCCTAATCCAACCAAACCACAAATACAAATACAAGACCTGAATATTTTAATAAACCACTTTGATTTGCGAAAAATATAATAGAGTACTTCTCAAAATCACCCAGCAAATAATTTAGTATTTCCAAATGTTCAAATCCTTTGAAGAATGAAATCATTTAACAAAAATGAATCCCTCAACATAATAATGGGGAAATAAAATCTAAACCCAAGTCCAGATGACTCAAATAAAACAAATAAAAATCAAAGACTCGGGTATCCACCCCTGACCACGACATGTCACGAGATCCGCTGTCCCCACCGCCATCAACTGTGCTACTGCATCCCAGTACCTCTCTGATCACGCTTAGATGCTGAAAAAGACAACATAATAAAGAGTAAGTCCAATTATGACTTAGTGAGCGGATCAGTCCTCAGACCACCATATCCATAAATAATAAATCCAACGAGTAAATAAGCATATAATGGGTAGGCGCATAACTCATAAGAAAATTACCAACATGCACATCAACTCATTCATACATGATATAGCAACAAACAAAATAATATGTCAACCATGTATGATATAACCAATACGCAACCCACCACTTGTACAACATAGTACATCAACCAACAACACACCCGCGCCAAGCAAGTGAGTCATATCAACATACACATCCAATAACAAGCAAGCCATCCAGGTTCTGTCGGTCCAATATAATATGGAACACATGAACAACCAGCCACATATGATAGGTAGTCGATGTGGCCTCTGTACTACCACTTGGCCTAGTACCGTCTCCTCGGGGCATCCCCCATCACCGGAATGGGCTTCCGGACCGTCTCTTCGGGGCACTCCCTATCACCGATCGAGAATAGTACACAACACCGTCTCTTCGGGGCATTCCCTCCCCGTCACCGGAGGGGTTTCAAGGGATCGCACATCAACCCAAACACATACACATACAGTAACATATTATGGAAATAAATTACATCCACATGATCGGTAATAGTGCCCTAGGACACTTAAGGTCCTTAATGTCCTGCACATGTATACCATAAATATGTCATGGTCATACCTCGGCCCCTCCATGTCCTCATGCCACACATCGCATATCACATGTCCAAATGCCATAACGTTACATGTTAACATAATCATATACCGTCATATGAACATACTATGAACATGCAAGTCAACACAACCATAACACACGCCCTAAGAAAATAAATATGTTTCATACCCGGATACTATCATAGGCGCATGACATAGATATATATCAATATGAAATGACAAGTGAACAATAGCAATATCAAGTATGAAGAATAATTAGACAAGGCATTAGAACATAGTTTAGCACATAACGATAGTAAGCTATATATATCCATGTCATCCATAACCTTAGCTCCTAGGGCTGGCCTACCTTTACCCGGGTATTTTCCAAAGGGGTTTCGGCCCCTACAAGCCCTCCATGAAGTCGCCTTAATGTAAAATTCATCCTAGTAACCATATGTCTTTATGTGTACCTAGGTTTCATAATTTCTCTAAGTGTAGGTCTCTACCTTTCACCATGCTTTAATCACCCTAGATAGATTTCTAATATGTAGTCTCTATGATCCACCATGTCTCGATGTCACCTACATGGTCTACTAAGGGCCGCCCTACCTTAAGGTTCCTAGGTGAGACCACCTAAGAAGGGCGGCACACCCTAAATAAATCCATCATTACCATAAACCTCACCCTTAACCTCCATGTCTTCTCTTCTATCAAGAACCCAAGATTACCACCAAGATAGCAATAAAATCCATCAAGAAACAAAGAGGAAGGGGCGGCATCCCCAAATTTGGCCATGAACCATTTGGCCAAGGTCACAATTCTCGCTCTAAAATTCACGATGATAACACGTAAATCAGTAATCCAACCACTCAAAATCAATACGAGAAAACCATACAAAAATATGGCAAAAATCCCTTTCATAGGGGTGGAGACAAGGAGATGAATATGGGGAAAATAGGTAAAATTCCACCCACTGGAAAAGGAAATTGAAAAGGAAGACAGTTCTCCATGCTCCCACGTCAACGAGGTCCGGGTGCGCTGCCCAATTTCAAGTCCTCCCACGCCTTCTCATTCCCTCTCGTGTAACCCAAAATCTATCCGTCCAAAATATATCTCCACCGTTCCCATCTAGGTACAAGGGGTCTCGAACATGCTCCCTAAATTTCAATCTGATCAGCCCCCGGATAGTGTCCCGATCGCCCGATTTGGCGAAACTCAACGTAGTTGAATCCTGGAGAAGAAAACCACAACTAGGGCTTCGGTAATTCCATGACAACGACAAATTCGGTCGTCAAAATTCAATCTCCACCGATCAAAATGTAAATCATGAAGTCTAAAACTTACTTTCCAAATTTCATTACGATCCGACCACGGACGCTCTGTCGATCGTGAAGTTTGCTGTCATTTGATGCTCCAAGGAACAGTCTGCCGAGATTCCATTCTTCCCTCTCCATGCATGCACCTCTTCCTATGGACGCCCAAGGGGGTGTACAGCTGCTGCTATGAGCTGCGCGCCCCTGAGGGATGATGTATAAATACTAAAATCTAAATCGCCAAATGACTAAAGTGCCTCTTAACTTAAGTCAAGTTTAAAACAAATCATAACTCGACCAAAACAAATCCGACTCGAGTTCCGTTTGAACCTCTGGACTCGTCTCGAACCCAACTACACATCTAAGGACTAATTTAACTTAGATAAATTAGTTTCCTTGCGCACAAATGTCAATCTTCAATTCACGCCCTCCGACGTTTCATCCTACCCAACCTGACACGCGACCAAATTATCCCGCTGAATAATCAAATAAATATTTTAAAATTTTTTGGGTATTACAATCTTCCCCCTTTAAAGAAAATTCGTCCTCGAATTTTGGGGTAAATAAAGACTATCAGGACATCAAACAAATATAAACATTTCTCCTACAAATCACGCTCCACCTCCAAGATGACCTCCTAACCCGAGTGGTGCTCCTATCGGATCTTGACCAAGGGTACCTCCTTGGACCCAAGCTTCCGAACCTACCTATCCAGAATCTCAATGAGTCTCTCCTCAAACGAGACCACGGTGTCCACTTCGACCATAGTAGGTTCAAGAATGTATAACTCAACTCTGACATACCACTTAAGCATCGACACATAAACACAAGATGTACTTTCTCCAAACTCAGTGGCAGGGCCAACTCATAAGTCATGGCTCTATGCCACAAATGGGGAAAGACTCAATTAACCTGGAGCTCAAATTCCTTTTCTCACAAAATCTTAGTACACCCTTCCTACGAGATATTTGCAAGAAAATTATGTCCCCCTCAGAAAACTCGACATGACGGGTCTTCCCATCAGTATGCACTTTCTGACGACTCTGAGTCACCAAGAGCCGCTCCCTAATCATCTTTACCTTATCCACTACATCCTGCACTAAATCTGGTCCAATCACCTAAGCCTCACTAGCCTCAAACCAGCTCACCGGGGATCTACATATACGCCCATACAGGGCTTCAAATGGTGTCATCCCAATGCTACTTCGGTAGCTGTTATTATAGGCAAACTCTACAAAATGCAGGTATTTCTCCCAACCATCCTCTAGAGTTTGTATGGTCCTCTCCAACTGCTCGTCGATCTGCGAAAGGAAGCGGTACTAAACCTCACCTAAGTGTCCATGGCCTCCTAAAAGGACTGCCAAAATCTGGTTGTAACAGGGTACCTTGATCGAATATGATCATCATCGGGACCCCATGATAGGCAACAATACAATCCAAAAATAATCGGGCATACTGATCAGCGGTGAAAGTCGTCTTCACTGGAGTGAAATGCGCCGACTTAGTGATTCGGTCCACAACCACCCATATGGAGTCATTACCATTCCTTGACCTAGACAGGCCGATCACCAAAATCCATGGAGATCTTTTCCCATTTCTACCCTGGTGCCTTCAAACTCTGTAGCAACCCTGCAAGTCTCAAAAACTCGGCCTTAACCTGCTGGCAGATCAAGCACTTAGATACCAAATCTGCTACATCCTTCTTCATCCCTTTCCACCAATAGTGCTACCTCAGGTCACGGTACAATTTTGTAGCTCCCGAATGCATCGTATAAGTGGAGCTATGAGCCCTCTCAAGTACCTACCTGTGAACCTCTGCCATAGCCGACACCACCACCTTGTCTCTAAACCTAAAAACACCATCGAAGTCAACCCTGAATCTGCCACCAGTATCACCTCTCTCAGCTAAATCCATGGTCGGAGCAAAGAAAGCTCAATAGTACCCAGTAACGATCATCTAGAGACTTGATGAAAGCTCTCATCCAAGCCTTCCAATAGGCATAGTTTGTTCCTATGAGCAATAGTGGAACATTGACTGAATTTCCCATTGACATTCCTTCCATCTTGAGGTTGGAAAGATAGAGACACTCCAAGGATCTGTGCTGGTAAAGGTTAGCATAATCGCTCTGATACCAATTGACAAGATAGTCTTTAAGAAATCTTTTTGTTAATACTTAGTTGTATTGGAAGTTGCAACTGCTATGGTAACTGCTTTAAAAATGGAGTGAGTAGAAAATATGAAATAATCATAAAAAATGCAAACACAAGGAATTATTTACGCAGTTCAGTGACAAACTCGTCACCTAATCTGCGGGGCCCTCACCGGACAGATGTTCAATTCACTATCAATATAGTACAATACGCTCTAGGATTTCACAACCTCTCTTGAATTTTATTGAGCAAATCTTTGAGATTGACCTAGCTTGATCACTTTTCTCTTGATTAAGCAAGAACCTTTTATTAACTCATCATCAAAGGTATCAAGAGAAGCTAGGTTGGATCTATTGGAGCTAAGTATTCTGTTATTTGATTTATTGCTCCATTAACTTGTGTATTTGTTCTTTATTTTGTATCATTTAAAGCTTATAAAGGATCTAGAGTATTAGGTCTTGTGTTTGGATGGTTGCCTTACTATAAAGGCATAAATCCACTCTTGTACACTAGATTTAGATAGGGTGTCCTAGGAGAGTGAGGTGAGATGTGGCCTTCGCGGAAAAGGCAAAGAATTTCAGGTGTAAAATTCTTCATTGTAGAAACCTTAAATTGAATAGTGAGTTAGGCTGAAATCCTAAGCGGAGGTGCTTAGATAATGGAATATAAAAAGTTTTTGAACCACTAAAATCTCTTTGTGTTAAAATTGATTTTTTCGTGTGTGCTTAATTATATCATTATTTGCTTCTACTTTGTTGATTGAATTGTGCATTGCCTAAAGATTCAAGAAACCGAACAAAATCAAATTTTGGCTTAATTTTATAGAAATACACTATTCATCCCCCTCTAGTATGGTCATTCACTCCATAGAAGTAACTTACCAAGGCTCCCAAATAAGTATATTTCATATGTTTTGTATCATGTAAAAGTTTACCAAAATATCACCCCATTCCTAGGGTCACTCCCCATTGAGGCAGATATTACGTAGGAAAGCATGTGATAGAAGAATAGGACAAGCAATGAAACATAAAAAAAATAATTTGTAGCAAAAGGTAAAGTTTCAATAATAATTGGGATGATAGTTAAGGTTCAAATATCAAATGATATTCATAAATAATTTGGACTTGACTAGCACTTTGGGCATGGCCGGATTAGACCCAGACGTGCCCACACTCATGAACCAAACTCAAGTCAAGTCAGACGGCTTAGCCCGGAGACTCCATCCGGCTATACAAGGACGTCAACATCCTCATTAATTGCAAGGGATTCGTCGTTACGAGCCCGACATCTCCGGGATTAGCCTCGACCCATTCTGAGCAACATCCATACGAGATTATCGGGTTTCATCATCGTCAATCATCCCTCATCCTGCAATATATACAAATATGACACGCCTTAGGTAACCTAGAGTCCAATTTCTATTATCTCCACCCCAAACATATTATGACTTAAGTGTCAAGTGCCTTTTGCACACACACACCCCCCTTATAGTTCCACCTAACCAGGAGACACACCGAACCAGATTGCACCGCTTCAACCTTCAAGAAGTAAGAACATTTGGCGTCCACTGTGGTGCCGAGTAAATCTTACCTGTCCCTACAATGGTTGGTAGCGGGAGTCAAGAAAACGTCACCACAAGTAGGCAGCATCCTAACAGCGATGTCCCCCCGCTACCTGGAGACGCTAAAACGATAAGGAGTGACGGTTGGAACAACACTCGACCGAACACGAGCGCCACCATTCAGAGCATGAAGAAAATAATCAGTCAGAAAGGAGGAGGCCAGTTTCCATCCTCTAGGATGAGGTTTCCAGCATGCCTCACTAGAGAAAAGAGAAAGACGCTAGGGCCCCAAAAGCTACCACTCCTTTCCTCGTCGACTTGGGACCCTTCGTCGAGCGCATCAAGATGGCATGCCTTCAACCCAGATACAACCTGTCGACTACACTAAAGCCCTATGATGGTATGGGTGACCCAACTACACACATGTCAATGTTCAAGTCCATGATGCTCCTCAACGGAGCAACTGATCTCGTCCTTTGCAGAGCCTTCCCGACCTTCCTGGAGAAGGTCATATTATTATGGTTCTCCTCCCTTCAACTAGGATCTATACACACTTTCGCGAAGCTCTCCCACGCCTTCACCAATCGGTTCTCCTCATCCCAGATCTACTCCAAAATCGAGGATGCCCTCCACTACATCAAGCAAGGGCAACATGACTCCTTAAGTGATTACATATAGAGATTCCAGGCTACTGCCGCGGAGATCCTAATTCTCGACCCACAAGCCAAGTTATTTTCTATCAAGCACGGGAGGAAGCCCGGACACTTCACATACTAGATTGCCCTAGCAAGGCCGAAGGACATAACTGAGTTCCAAGAGAAGGCTACAAGTCACATAGAGATAAAAGAGCTCCGTGAGGCCAAAAAAGCCGACAGGTATAATGTTTAAGATACTGCCGAACACAAAAAATCCAAGAAAATTGACAAGAAGGGCGAGGATCAAAATTGTCGTGAGCAGGAGAACAACATGTGGGCAAAGTCGCCACCCCGCCCGAATGCCCGGTACGAGAAGTACACTGCATTCAACACGAAGAAGGAAACCATCCTCCGTGAGATCTATGACTTGAAACTCCTCAGGCACCCCATTAATGTCGGGAAGCAGAACTGCCACCCAACGCCGACATGAGCAAAAAGTGTGCTTTCCACGACAACTATGGGCACACCACAGAAGATTATATGGTGCTCGAAGACCAACTCGAGGACTTACTCTGCGCAGGACGCCTCGATTGATACATCAATCGCGAAAGAGAACGTGGTCGGAGTAGGAGCCGTGACCACCGATGCCGAAGTTGAAGCCGATTGCCTTCAAACCATCATGGAGGTGAGAGAGACAACAATCGAGCCAACCGCTCAAGAAACAAAGTCTGAGGGGTCATCGACCACGTAGCCTGCAGATTCACAAGAGGAGGCGAATCGAGTTCGACGAGAAAGATATCTCTCCAAGCAATCATGGCGATCGACGACATTGATCGCCCACAAGAGCCTATTTCTAGAACCTCGATAATGTCGTTCTATGAATCTGATTTTTAGGGGATTAACAAAAACCTACACGACCCAGTCAGGTGTGATCGCGAGAAACTTTATCAATAAGAAAGTTCTGGTGGATCAAGGTAGTTCAGTCGATACCCTCCCCCACTCTACGTTCGAGAGTATGAGCTAACAGAAGTTTCACTCTCACCCTGCAAGGGAGACTTTGTGGATTTCTTAGCGGAGCGAGACAACGTCCAAGGCTCTATATGTCTAAGGACAACGTTCAACTCTTAGCCAAGAGCAAAGACAATCGACTTGCACTACCTAGTCATCGACGTCCCTAGACCCTATCAAATGATCTTGGGACGATCTTCATTAAACAACTTGGGAGCCATCGTAACCACCCCCCACTTGGCACTAAAATTTTCTATTCAGAATGGGAAGTAGGCGTACTCCACAACCACGCTAATGTCGATGTTACAACGAATGCCTCAGGCAAAGGGCAACCAGACCAAAGAAGGAGTCAAACGCTTTGTCTTATCTGGCGCTCTCAATGCCCGTGGGCAAACAGCCGACGGGAACCCCCAAACGAGACTCAAGCAGAGGTGTCCAAAAATGATCACAACCCGACACAACTTGAAAACCGAGCACCACTTGGAGCAAAGACATCAGTCTAAGTTTAACTAGGCTCGGAGCAAACCATAGACAATCATCGATTTCTCCTCTCCTCCCTCCTTTGCCTTGACAGGCGCAGCCACGCTCGGGTCAAGCACCTCACCTTCGAAACTCTATTGTATCAACAATTTCTTTTTGCATTAATAAAGATTGTGTTTTTCACATTTCTGTGTGTGCCTCAAGAATTTCATGGGCATCTCGCCGTCCGAGCGAATGTCCCACAACCTGAGACAAGAACGTCACAGTTGACCACCCCATGCACGGTCCTCTGCCTCAGCATCGCTACTGCTAGCCTCAGAGCCCTTACTTAGCCTCGGCGCCGCTACTTCCAACCTCAGCGTCCTTACTCGACCTCAAAGCCCTTATTGACCCATTACGCGGTCCTGCCTTACGCTCCTCGACTAGCTTTGCTTGACCCCCCAAGTGAAGTCCTCGGCCTCAGCGCCGCTACTTTCGGCCTTAAAGCCCTCACTTGTCCTCAGGGCCACTACTTCAGGCCTCAGATCCCTTTTATACCTTATGACGAAAAGCGAGTGAGCTGCTCTGATCCTAAATCCGAGATGCACACATGCACATCCTCCAATGATAGTCGACACTAAGCACCTCATAATAAAGGGGCAACAATCTCTCGGACTCGTCGTGGCTTAACGAAATTTTTTCTCAAACTCCGGTTTGCACCAAACAAGGGCCGGCCCATCCACCAAGGATTGGGTAGCGAGCAAAGGGAGGAAGAGGATGAGAAAACCCAAAATGAATTGACACAAGATTAAAGTACTTTTCTAGAATTTTAGGACTCCTCCAAAGATCCAACACAACAATAATTTCTCCATGCTTGCAGATGGGTAATAGGTGAAAACAGGAGTGCGGCCAAAGGTTGGAGGAGGATAGGGGATATGAAAATTAATTCATCAAGAGGGGTATTTGTCCAACCCCCTCTTATAGCTCTCCAAGGGTTGGCAATGATAACTGACAATGTTAATTTTGATTAACCCTGGTATTCAAAATTCAGGGGTTTGCCTCCAATCGAACTCCCTATCAATAGGGAGTTCAAATTTCGGCTCCCTATCAAATAGGGAGTCAAAACTAATCTCCCTATTCAATAGGGAGACTAGGCTCATTGGGAGACTAAGCTTGGTCTCCCCTGATTCGAATTCAATTCAAATTCAAATTCAAAAATAAATAGAATTTTATTTTCCCACCATGCTTGACCAGACCCAATTTAAACCATGGGCCAATTCACTCCATGAACCGGACCATGGGTTCAATTCGGTTTGGTTCAACCCTTGAACTGTACCAAGGGTCGATTGAAACTTATCACGTGCCAGACCCTAACAATTAGGGTTTAGAGGAACTCCTTTCTTGAGTACTTTTAATTCGTCCAACTTGAAAACCTCTTTCCCGATTTTGTCCGTACATGAGAACCGTGATTGTGTCGCAGCATGTTCATGCTAGCAACATTAAGTGCCGCATTCGAGCTTTAACCCATAAAACCTATTACGAGGGAAGCATTGTTGAACGAATACCCCACACTAGAAGGGGAGTTGAACACTGTTGTGTGAGTTTTAATTTCTATTCGATTTCTTTCGAGTTCGATTTCTAACGCAACCAAATTAATCGTGCAACTAAATTACGATGCTTGACAAATATAAATGGAAAGGTTTATCAAATGAGTAACACAGTGCAATCACAAGCAATTAGAGTGGTTTGGCCAACCGCCTACTCCATTACCTTGGCTCCACACCAAGGATTTATAACCAACACTTTATAGACTATGTGTTTCCCTTTGAATACAATCGAGGCCTTCCTTCTCAACCCTTTGAGAATGCTTCGAACCTATTCATCTAGGCAAAACACAATTCTACAAAGTGAATCCTAAGTGTTTACACTAGCACACCTAGCAAGCTAACAATGAAGAAATGAGTTCAAATAACAAGTAAAATTACAATGAAAAGAGCTAAAGAGTAAACCACAACAAAGAGCTCTTTTCCAAGACTTCAGCGCCTCCAACTCCACAAGATGTTGAGGTCAAATCTAAGCCGGAGTCGAGGGAAGATGAGCGCTTGATAGAAATCATCGATCAGAGAAGCAATTGCGAGAAAATCGACTTTGGAAGGCTCAAACCACACTTAGGAAGCTTGTAAGACTTGTTAAGGACCCTTAATGAAGGTTGGTGAGGTGTATTTATAACCCCTCACTCGGCAGTTCACTCCAACAGGCATTTTTCTGCCCGTTGGACGCCGTCCGATCACTTGCCGGTCGATCGTCAATTGACCGACTGATCGACCGCCCAGCGACTGCAGGGCTACTGCCTCTTTTTGGCCACATTCGGTCGACCGAATTGGCCATTGCCAATTTTTGGCCTTGTCGGTCGACCAAACCTGGGCTGAGGCTATTTTTTTCAGCCATCTTCTTGTTCGCTTCGTCTCCAAGTTTCGTTTCCAAGTTTTGACTTGGATAACATTACAATTTAGCTTGGGATAAAATTCCTAGAGACATATTACATAAAATCTAATCCGAACTCTAGATTTTTCTACTCGCTCGTTTTTGAAGTCATTTTTGCTGATTTTTATATTTCTCCGAACGAACTTCGCGCGCGTATCGTAACTGTTGGCTTTAGGTTTTCAACCTTAGCCTTAATCTCGGTTTTGATAATAACAAATATGGAACTAATGATTCCATTGAGAATATCTTTCAGGTTCCATATCGACTAGTGTTCGATATCCTCGATCGGATAAATCGGAGAAATCATAAAATTGGAAGGACATTGATCGTCACGCTCGGGTTCATCGCGAAACTTCCCGAAGATCGATGGGTGCACCAAAGTCGCATCGGATGAGCTCAAAGATCACATGGAAAGCTCTTTGTCGTGATGCTCGTTGAAAACCGGAACCCAAAAATGAAGCGCGAAAGAAAATAATCTCAGCCTAAATTCGGTCGACCGAGCAGTCGACCGAATAGGGTAAGAAATGGGCAATAGCCCGACCGGTCGACCACACTGAGGCTAGCTGTAGATGCAGCTTGCATCGGTCGATCGAAAGAGAAATCGCAAGCTTATTGTGTCTGTCGATCGACCGGCCTGATCGATCGACCGAAGCCCAAAAAGTGCAGTAGGCTTGGCGGTCGACCGATCTGTGAATAATCGAAGATGCAAAATGCATCGGTCGACCGATGGGTCGACCGAAGATCGCGGATTCACGATTTGCGTCTGGGTGGTTGACCCGTCGGTCGACCGACCATAGGGAAAATTACAGCGGTTGAATGACCAGTCGACCGGCGCTTCGATCGACGGCTGTAACGGATACTTTTCTATCCGTTGAATAGCCATTTCTTCACGACGGTATAAATATACCCTCATATGATTCTTTTAAACTTCTTCCTCATCTTCTACAGCCTTCATTGAGCATTCTAAGAGGAAGATTTGAAGCCTTCCAAAAGATCTAAAGTGCGCTCTGCTTCTTCCACGAACATCTTCTTCAAGCGCACAAGCTTGGCTCAACTCGGGTTTCGATCGAGTTCTACCTCCTGAAGAGTTGAAGGTGCCAAAGGCTTGCTCAGGAGCTTGTACTATTGGTTTTATTCTAAGCTCCTTGGATTGTAATTTTTACCTGTTATTTAACGTTTTATTTGGATTTGTGTGTGAAGACCTTGTGTTAGGTCTTGTTGTGTAAGTGGTTACCTTGCAAGGTGTAAAGCCACTTGTGTGTGTAAACGTAGTTGTTACTAGGATTAGTTTAGTTGTCCCTTAGGGTTGAGGTGGAAGAGGACTATCGATAAGAAGGCAGTGACTTCCGGGTGTGGAAGTGCCTTAGGTCGAGAGTGCGTCTCTTCGGTGAAAAGTCCTCGTGTGTAAGGGAAACATAAACTAATTTAGTAAAACTAGTTTGGAAATCCTAAGCGGGGGGCTTAGGTAGTGGAGTAGGCATTGGGGCCGAACCACTATAAAATCTCTGTGTTTGCAATGATTTGTTGATTGTTTTAATTGCCTTAATTATTTATCGCTTCCGCATCAAATCATTCAATCGTGGTTAGCCTAACGAATTAAGTAATCGACTAAAATTAGAATTTAGGCTAATCGTTTTAATAAACACACTATTCACCCCCGCTCTAGTGTCGCCATTTCGCCCACAGTAACCTCAACCTGAACTCAAAACTTCACAAATATATTAAATACATATTTGTTATCATCAAAATAGAGATCAATGCCTAGGGAGAACCCTTGGGCCAACAAGCATATTTGTGTGTGACTCATTGGACCCCATACTAAGCTAGCAGTGAGTCGTGCAACACGAAGAGTCGAATTTAGTAGAACTCCTTCTATTTGAATTTCCATGAGCCATCACTAAACTCTTTTAGTGTGGTCGTTCCAGACTCCACTCACAAGTTAAGACTGACGTCTAGCAATGTATCATGACTACTTGGATAGTGTGAGGTTCAATCTGCAAGGATCAAACGTCATTCGGTGATTAGTTACTGTGCAACTAAATCATTCGGTTACAATATCCCGAATGCGGCTAGGGTACGAAAGTCATGTCAAACCCTAATACCGTCTCAAGTTGTGTTCCACTCTCTCAAGTTGTCTTCTCTATTTTTAGCAGATAGAAACTGATTCCCGATATTCATATCCACTATGGCTATAGATTCCCAAGTCGACACTTGCAGGAGTATATAAGACATTCTCTCCTCTTACTAGAAGTAACTGATTCCTTGTTGGTTGGTTGCTCACCTACCTCTATGAAAGCTTCACTATGCCCAGTAGTACCTGATACACAACTCTGGGAGTCATAAAAGGAATTCACCAAAGCGATAAATCGCCAATCACAAGATTACCATGACAACCTTAATTAGGTTCAAGGATTGCTTACACCTACTATCACATGAGGAACAACCTATTGACACTCATGTAAGAATTCCATTTGGCGTTCACCAAGCGGGTCCTTTCAATGAACTCATTATCTAATGAGCAACTGTAGTTATACATTAATGACTCCTCATAGGTAACTGTGAGATCAATTATCCCCTATCAAATAGGGCATGTACCAAGCGCGCTAGTCTTGACGAAATCACCGATCCTCTACTCGGTGATCCTATGACTAGGAATGTTTAGAACTGGGCATCTGGATTCTAAGTCTCACTTGCATGATCTCATCATGTGCTTAGAATCATTTGCCCGAGTTCATCAAGTTCATCATAATCTATTAACAAAATATAACGATGTAGCATATGATGAAAAGATGTCTCATTTATTCATTAACCATAAATAGTCCTGGACTGGACTAGGACTATTGGACTCGATCGGATTAGACTCGGCAGTGCCCTACCACTCATCTCGGGCCGAACCAAGTGGCTCCACCTAGGGGGGTTCACCTAGCTACGCCCTTTAACCAGATCTGAGCCAGACCAAGCAGCTCTATCCGGGGACTCCACCCGGATATACAAGGATATTTGCATCATTCCTTATCATGAGGGATACGCCATTACAAGCCCGTCATCTCCGGGATCAACCTTGACCCATTCTGGCAATATCCCCACGAGATTTTTGGGCGGCGCCATCACCTCCGCCTGCGATAAATACAGACACAACATGGCTCAGGAAACCCTTAGTTTCAATTTTCATTACCACCTCTTGGAGTCCCCCTTACTTGAGCGTCAGAATATGTTTTGTAGGTCCCCCCAGCGTTGAACCAAAGAAGGAGAGACACCTAACCGGACCAGGGTACTGCAATCCTCAAGTAGGAACATTTGGTGCCCACCGCACCGTGGGGCCAAGTAAATCTTACGTCCCCCACAATGGTTGGAACCCGGAGCCAAGCGACCGCCACCACACGTCAACGGTAATGACCCGGCAGCGACGATCAACCACAACCTGGTAATGCTAAAACACCGAGGAGCAACGCTCTGATGCCAGCCCATCTTCCCCATGAAGAGCCCCAGCAGCGGATGGACGATTTAGAAGCGAAAAACCAACGGTTAACAACCCAAATCGAGATGCTGATGCGATCCCGTGGACGACCTCCGGCTAACTATGTGTGCTGCTGCTCAAAGCCTGGGGAAAGCAATCACTCAAGAAGGAGTAGACTGGATCCCGTCCATCACGACGAAGTCTCCAGCACCCCACCCCCCCCCCCACCCCCCCCCACCCCCCATCAGGAGAAGAGCGAAGGCGCTGAAGCCCGAAAAGTCGGGACTGCTCTCCCTCTCAATGCGAGACCCTTCGTCGAGCACATCATGGTAATCCGCCTCCCACCAAGAAGCGAGTTGCCCATCACCTTGACACCCTACGGCGACCCCGCACTACACCCGATGTCATTCAGAACTACAATGCTTTATCACGGGGCGACCGACCCCACACTACATCCGATGTCGTTCAGAACTACAATGCTTTATCATGGGGCGACCGACTCCGCACTCTGCAGAGCCTTTCCAGCCTTCCTCAAAAAAATTGCTCTATTGTGGTTTGCCTCCCTACCGTCAGGGTCTATTCATTCCTTTGAAGACCTCTCCCGTGTTTCTTCACCGAGTTCACCACATTACGGGTCTATCACAAAATGCCGACTTTCCTTCACTATGTCAGGCAGGGGTAACATGAGCCCCTAAGAGAATACCTGAATAAGTTTCAAGTCATATTGGTTGAAATTCCTAATCTCAAACCACAGAACGAGATCTACTCCATCAAGCTTGGCCTAAAGCTCAGACTCTTTGCTGACTAGATCACCCTGACAGAGCCTAAGGACATGGTCGAGTTTTAGGAGAAGGCCGCTAGCTTCATAAAGATGAAAAAACTCTGAGAAGCTTAAAAGACTGACTAGCAAAATCTTAAGTTCACTGTCAAAGATAAGAAATCCAGAAAAGGAGACATAAAAAGCGAAGATCGTGACCACCACAAGCATAACAACAGCCTAGCGCTGAGGTCTCTACCTCATTCGAGTACCTAACTAAGGTATACTATCTGCAGCTACTCAGGCCCCTTAATACCTTAATACCTCTTAATACCTCGAGAGAGAGACCATCCTACAAGAGGTATACTATCTGTAGCTACTCAGGCCCCTGGACTATCCCAAAAAGGTGAGATCTTCATTCAAAGGCGACAAGAGCAAAAGATGTGAGTTCCATCGAACCTACGGACACACCACCGAAGACTACGTGGTCCTTCGTGACCAAATTGAACATTTAATCAGAGAAGGTCGCCTCAACCACTACATCCGGCATGATCGGAGTCGCAGCCAAAGCCAACGAAATCGCCAACAACACCAAAGTCCCAACAACACACCACCATATGGTGACACAGACAACCACGATGACTCTGAAGGTGAACAACCCCACCCTAACATTCAGGGATTCATCGAGTACATAACGGGAGGATCTGCCGGAGAAGGCATCCCTGAAGCGTAACCATCCTGAAGCAGCTCGGCCACAAAGGCCACACCTACCCACCACTGCAATATCCTTCTATGATACTGACTTTCAAGGAGTTGACAAGAATTTACATGATCTTATCATTATTTCTGTGATTGCTACTGGCTTCCTTGTTAGGAATGTTTTGGTAGACCAGGACAGTTCTGTCAACATCCTTTTCTACCATACACTCGAGAAAATGAGCATCAACGAATCTTCACTACACTCATACCATGGAGAACTTGTCAGCTTCTTAGGAGACCATGTAATTGTCATGGGCTATTTATGGATAGCCATGACATTTGGCACCACATCGGGGACAAAGATGATAGACGTATAGTTTTTGTTGTCCAGTACGCAAGTCCCTACCGCATGATCTTAGGCCGACCCTCCTTGAACAACTTAAGAGCCATTGTGTCGACCCCCCACCTCAGCATCAAATTTCTCATCTCGGAGACAGAAGTGGGAGTAATCCATTCAGACCAGATGGAAACTCGCGCGTGTACAACGAATGCCTGATGCTCAAGTGAGCTGCACTCCAACCAAGAATATCATACTTGGATCCCAGAGGAGAAATTCAAGAGCGGCCCCAGCCCGCTAACGACTTGGAGTCCGTGCAGATCAGGACATCCCCCGAACAGGTAACATACATGGGAGCATACCTCCCCAATGAGCTCAAAGCATAACTTAGCACCTTGCTCAAAAGCAACGTCGATCTCTTCACATAGATGTCTGCCGACATGCCAGGAATAAAAGGTCATCTTCCATAGGCTGGCCATCAACCCTTGCGTCAAACCCGTGGCCACAAGAAGAGAAAGTTCGGAATCAAACGACAACAAGCATCTCTTGAAGAAACCAGGAAGCTGCTAAAAGCAAAATTCATTAGAGAAATTCGATTCACAACATGGCTCATGAACGTTGTGATGGTCAAAAAGCACTCAGGAAAGTGGCGAATGTGCGTCAACTTCATCGACCTCAACAAAGCCTGCCCAAAAGATTTCTACCCATTGCCGAGCATTGACAAACTTGTCGATGACTCCTCAGGATACCAATATCTGAGTTTCATCGATGCCTATTTATGCTACAATTAGATCTGAATGCATACCGACAATGAAGAAAAAATGTCCTTCATCATAAAGCATGCAAACTCTACTATAGGGTAATGCCCTTCGGACTTAAAAACGCATGAGCCATATACCAGGGATTGATGAACAAAGTCTTCGAGAAGCAAATTGGTCGTAACATGGAAGTGTACGTCGATGACATGGGTAACTAAAACGCCAGCCACTGGCGATCATTGTAGTGTCTCATCGAGATCTTCAGCCAGCTCAAACACTACAACATGATATTAAATTCGAAAAAGTGCGCCTTTGGAGTACAAGGGGGCAAATTCCTCGATTTCATGCTGACACATCGAGGGATAGAAGCCAATCTGGATAAATGTTGGGTTATTCAAGAGATGTAGAGCCCATGTAATATCAAGAAGGTGCAACAGCTCACTGGGAGGATGACGACGCTCTCCAGGTCGACCGACAGAGTCGCTCCCTTCTTCAAGATCTTACGAAAGAAGCAAAATTTCCACTAGGATGAAAAATGTGAACAGGCCTTCGAAGAATTAAAATAATTTCACACTAGCCTACTAGTTTTGGATAAATCGTGGCAAGGAGAAACCTTGTTTCTTTATCTCATAGTAACGAAGAACGCCCTCAGCTCGGTCCTGATCCAAGAGCAGGAAAAAGATCAAAAACCAACCTACTTCGTGAGCAAAGTCCTCCAAGGACCAGAAATCAGGTACCATAGGCTTGAAAAGCTCACTTTCGCCCTGGTCATCTGGGCTCAGAGACTAAGGTCGTTATTTCCAGAGCCACCACATTCAAGTGTGCACCGAACAGCTAATCATGCATGTATTGGCTAAATCCGAACTCGCAGGACGAATGATATCTTGGTTGGCGAAACTTTTTGAATTAAGCATTGAATACCAACCCCAGGGATCCCATAAAGGCCCAGGCTCTGGCCGACTTCGTTGTCAAATTCACCAACCAAGAAGATACTCCTAAACTAGAGGAAACCTGGATGCTATTTGTGGATGACGCCTCTAATGAAAAAGGGAGCGGGGCAGGCATCTATCTAGAAAATGGACAAGGAATCACCCTCGATCAGTCCCTTCAATTCCAGTTCAAAAATAGTAACAATCAGGCGGAATACGAAGCTCTGATCATTAGGCTAAAACTCGCGCATGAAGTGAAAGCTCAGAACGTCGTCATAAAAAGCGACTCACAACTTGTCGTAGGACAAGTCAACAACATCTACCAAGCCTGGGACCCCTCCATCAAAAGGTATCTCGCACTAGTACTTTCTTTGATCACTAATTTTGATAGTTGTGTGATTCAGCATATACATCGGGAAGAAAACACCCGGGCCGGCCTACTATCGAAACTTGCTAGCACCAAAAAATCTCAAAACAACAGGTCGATCATTCAGCAAGTCCTCGAACATCTGAGCATCCAACTGGCCGTCACCTCGGCCGAGGTCCAAATAGTCAAACAAGGCACGGACTGGAGAACTCCCTACATCAATTACCTCAAACGATGCGAGATTCCAGAGCACTCTAATCCATGTAGATTTAAAAGAATGGTAAGTTACTACACACTTTTTGGTAACCAGCTTTACAAGAGGGGGTATTCCCGGCCGCTCCTCAAATGTGTCACTCAACCCCAAATAGCCGCCATAATGGCGGAAGTTCACGACAGCATCTGTGGCAACCACATCGGAGGAAGGTCCCTGGCAGCCAAACCCCTTTGGGTCGGCTAGTTTTAGCCAAGCATGAAGGTAGATTGTAGCCTCTACGTAAAAAATGTGACAAATTCCAAGGGTTCTCGGAAGTTTCTCAACTGCACCCTGAACCGTTGCACAACTCGGACGTCAATTGGTTGTTCCACAAATGGGGCATAGACCTCCTCGGCCCATTTCCCCAAGCACCAAGGCAATTCAAATACTTGGTCGTAGCAATCGACTACTTCACCAAGTGGATAGAGGTTGAACCCCTATCTACAATTGTAACTGAAAAAGTTTAAAAGTTTGTTTGGAAAAGTATCATCTAGAGATTTGGAATACCACGTCAGCTCGTAAGCGACAACAGGACACAGTTCACGAATCGTCGATTTAGAGAGTTCTAATCATACCTCGGCATCAGACGGCTCTTTTCGTCTGTTGAGCACCCGCAAATACACGGCCTGGATGAAGTAGCCAACATAGTCATTCTAACAGGGTTAAAGAAGAAGCTCGACTGGGTCAAGACATACTGGGTCGAGAAGCAACCTGAGGTACTATGGAGCTACAACACAACCACCTAGTCTTCCACCTCGAAGACCCCTTACTGGCTTGTCTATGGAGCATAGGCCATGATCTTTGTTGAGATCGCAGAGCCCAGCCACTGCAGGATTACCTTCGAATAGTAGGGCAACGCAGAAGCCTGAGTCGCTGAGCTCGATCTTATCGAAGAAAAAGGAGAGCTCGCCAAAATTAGAGAAGAGACAATGAAACTTAGGATTGCGCGGAAGTATGACAAACGTGCCAGGCTCAGAAACTTTGCAGAAGGAGACATTGTTCTCTGAAAGATTGAACCACAAAGAAAACTAGCCGGAGAAGGCAAGCTTGCTCTAAACTGGGAAGGCCCCTACCAGATCAAAGAGTTTTTCAAAAAAGGTGTTTATAGAATTGATGAGCTCTTCGGACGATAACTCTCACGGTCCTGGAACGCAGCCCCCTACATGCCTACAACAGCGAAGGTTCCACCCTTAAATTACAGCAAGGCTAGAGTACTCTTTCCCCTACTTGACGATTTTTTTTCACTAGATTTTCCCCATGAAAGGTTTTATTGAGGCTCCGCCATGTGTAAAGCCAAGCTCAACTCTCGGTGGGATAAGATGGGTCTTCTTGATATTTCACAATGAAACCATTGTTTCTATTCTACGCATAACTTTTATGTCTAACATTCCTTGCGACCATTTGCATACTTTACGGGAGGAATTTACATGGTCTCACAAGCGGCCCTTGACCCACATGACGCGTCGTTCCTCCTCGCCTAATCACAGCGTCACCAAGCGCCTAAGCAATTAAGACTTGGTTCCTCCCCAAGTCTAAAAGCTCGAACTCAACACCTCATTCAGCGACTAGAACTCGGTCTTTACCAGCCTGGCTCACCAACCTCAGTGCTTATCTTGGGTTCCTATGCCTTCAGCGACCCCAAGTGCGCTTCTCGCGAGCTCGGCTTTCACCGAGTCTGGTCCTCGACTCTAAATGCGGCCTCCGGCTCAGCCCGACACACTTTAACGAGCAACACGACCCAAAGTACGCTTCTCGCAAGCTTGATTTTCACTAAGTCTAGTCCTCGGCCCTAAATGCAACCTCCGGCTTAGCCCGAAATCCTCTAAACGAGCAACACGACCCCAAGCGCTCCTCGTGAGCTCGGTTTTCACCGAGTCTAGTCATTGGTCCCAGAGCCACTACTCTCGGTCTCAGCGCCTTTAAACCACACTTCACCCATGGTCTCGTCAGACGTTACTTGGCAAGTTCGACTGGAGCCCTCGAGCGCAACCCTCAGTCCTCAGAACCATCACCTCCGACCCTAGCGCCCCTAAACGACCAAAACTCGGCTTACACTGATTCAATCCGTTGGCCATTATTCCGCTATAATCGGCTTAAACGCCTTACTCACAAACATCAGACACGTAACACCAAGTTTAGATGTTTTCTAACCAATACATACAGATAACAAGTTTCCATAGGTTAGAGAGCCGATCAAACTTCGCAATGAGACACAACAAGGACAAATCCAGAAGGCATCTTTTTATTCATAAAGCCCATAAGGGGAATATTTTACACTTACAAACCCTTCGAAGGTAACTTACAAAGGAAAACAAAGCCACAAAGATATAGCTCCCATGGAGCACAGCACATAAAAGACGTTCCCCTTAAGGAACCTAGTAAACCCTCTGGCTAGCAGCCCCGTTACCAGGATTCCCACAGACCAGGATTGGAGGACAGGAGAAAAGGAATTCAAAGCAACGAGATGACCAGTTGAGAACCACAGAACAAGGTTTCAACCAGCACGACACCTTCCATGATGCCTAAAACTATAGGGACAGCTTTGCCATAAGCCCGATGGTACAAACCCACACTTGGAACTCCTCTCGCCTCCATCTTTTAAGCCCGATGGTAGAAACCCACGGCGAATGATAAACCCTTCGCATGCGGAGTAAGAGCAACCCCCAAAGGGATGGTAATCTTTACTTCCCAGTCCATGATTTCCAAAACGCACAACAAACAGGGGGCTATTTATATGCTCAAAATAAAGAACAGTCACCATAACTAACGAATCCATGAGGCTCTTTTCCGTCAAACTACAATTGACGCTCAATGCTTTGGGAACCGATTACCGAATCCTTACTCATTATTATTTTTCCGTCGAGATATATATACCGTACAGGTGGTGGACATCCGAAAAAGCTCATAGAGGCGTCACATCTGGTCCGAATATCGAAGCAATACATAAAAATCGCAGACTCATCCCATGATCAACAGAGGTCATGAAGGCCGACCTCACTTAAAGCTCGACATAAATTCTTACAGACTCCAACCGAGCTCGGGGTTGTGGACTGGACTAGAACTATTGGGCCTGGTCGGATTAGACCCGATAGCGTCCCACCACTCGTCTCGGGCCGAACCAAGTGGCTCCACCTAGTGGCTTCACCTAGCTACGCCCCTAAACCAAATCTGAGCCAGACCAAGCAACTCTATCCGGGGACCCCACCCTGCTATGCAAGGATATTCGCATCCTTCCTTACGATGGATACACCATTACAAGCCATCCATCTCCGGGATCAGCATCAACTCATTCTGGGCAATATCCTCACGAGATTTCTGGAATGTGTCATCACCTCCGCTTGCAATAAATACAAACACAACACACCTCATGTAACCTAAGTTCTAATTTTCACTATCTACACCTTGGAGTCCCCCTAACTTGAGGGTCGAAGTTTCTTTAGTAGGTCTCCCCTCCCCCCGTCGGCGTTGAACCAGACAATGAGAGAAATCGAACCGGACCAGAGTACTTCGATCCTCAAGTAGGAACAAGTCCCTAAACATATCAAGATGTGATTGACTCATGGGTATTATTTCTTTTACACATCTCACTCAAAAAATTTAATAAAATTCCAAACAAATATGTATAGCTCATGAAAAATGTTATAACTAATATGTAGCACAGAGATCATTAAATTTTTTGTTGTACAAGAGTTTCACCTTGTTCAAAAAAAATTAATGATTCACGTGTCCATATCAATTATAATATTTTTCACGAATTATTCATATTATTTAAAAAATATATTAATTTTTTTATCATAAGATATGATTATGTTGACCGAAACTCTTATGCAATAAAAAAAAATATAATGATCCATCTTTCTTATAATATTTTTCATATTTTTTAAAATTTTATTAATTTTTTCAATGAAATATGATCACTTCGAGAGTTTTATTGAACTTCAATTCAAAAAAAAAAATTTGTTGGAAACGAGATGATCGGATGGAAAAGTTAATATAAGTGTATTTTTGAATTTATACATATTTCATCTGATTCTGGGAATTTGGAGGTGCTTAATTCGGTTCCTAAAATTTTCTAAAAAGTTGTTTCGAATTAGAGAAATTGCTCAATAACTAATTAATAAAATTCTTTAGAAAATGCAATATATTACCAAATGTAGTAACTCTACATAGGGAGGAAAAAAAATTAGTTTTTCGATTAATCAAAAAATCAGTCCGAAATTTTTTTTGGTTAACCGAGCTGCTTTTTTGGTTTCAGATTATATTTTTGTAAAATTCGGTTTTCGGATTCGGATTCGGTCCACGATTTAAAAAATTCACCGATTTCGATTAACCAGTCGGTTCAATATAATTTATTAATTTTTAATAATATATGTATATAAAATAATGATTCATAAATTATAAAAAATTTAAAAAATTAACCAAATGATTTATAAATCAACAATTTACCAAATTCGAATTTTGTGAACGAGAAATTTTCAAAACCGAATTTGAAGATCCAAAACTTCCTAAATCGAAATTTAGTGGATCAGATACATATATTACCCCTGGCCAAAGTCTCTAACTAGTTAGAGATTTTAGTCAAAAATTAAATATATATATATATAATAATTTTAATTTATAAAATATTTTTTATAATAAAAATAAGATATTAGAGAATAAAAAATATTTATTTTAAACTCTCTAACGTATTAAAGACTTTTGCACAAAGTCTATAAATTTAAATTTAAATTAAAAATTATGAAATATTTTGATGTAAAATTTTTTTTTGGATCATAGTAAATCTTTTGTATCATTAAAAAATTATTTCATGAATTCAAATATTTTTTTTAAAAAAATTATGAAGCTATTATAGATTTTGCACAAAATTCTCTAATGAGTTCGAGACTTTTGTTTATAATAACTTTATAATTATAAAAAATAAAATTTAATTTCACAAAAAATATATATGTGATATAAAAGATATACTAGGGTCTATCAAAATATTAGACAATTTTTTTTTACTTTTTTAATTAAAAATTAGTTTTATAGACTTTGAGCAAAAATCTTTAATGCATTGGAGACTTATTAGAGACTTTTGACCAAAGTCTATAATAATTTTATAATTAATAAAATATATTTTTTAATGTAAAAGATGTGTAGTTCAAAAAAATATTTTTATCAAAATATTTCATAATTTTTAATTTAAACTTAAATTTATAGACCTTATGCAAAACTCTTTAATTAATTAGAGAGTTTGAAATTTTATTTTTTAGACTCTAACACCTCACTTTGACCGAGAGGTAAAATGGGTATCTGATCCACTAAATTCTGGTTTGAAGAATTTTAGAACTTCAAATTTGGTTTTGGAAATTTCTTATTCCCAAAATCCGAATTTGATAAATTGTTGTTTATAAATTATAAAACAATCATATAAAAACTATAAAAAAACTATAAAACAATTATAAAAAATCATAATTTTTTTTAAAAAATGTATAAAAATTATAAAATATATATATAATATACAAAAAATATAAAAAAATTATGAAAATTATGAAAAAATATAAAAATATAAAAATCATTAATTTTTTACAACACATTATCTTAGCTCAAGTTATTTCACTTTTTTTTCTCAATAAAAATTCTATATTTATTTGAATTTTTCTTCGTATATGATTTATATAATATTACCATATTGGTAGGTTAAAAATTATTATTAGTTAATAAAAAATTATCAATTAATCGAACCGGAAAAATCGAAACTAAAATAATGATTAACCGAAGCTAATTGACCGATTTACGATTAATAATTTTAAAAAACTAAAATTAATGCACCGATTAATAAAATTACTAATAGATCAGTTAATCGGTCCTTGCTCGTCTTTAACTCCACACTTAAGTTTGTTCATATTTTTTCTATTATTGCACAAACAAAGAATCATTACATTAATATAAAGTATGATATGCACTTACAAATTACAACCTATATTTCCTTTTCCAAACACAAGATTCGTAACCTTGAAACTCCTAATTTATATATGATGTAGACTTTTAGCTTTAAAAAAGATCTAAAAGACCAAGTAATAGCTTGTCAGCTTAGTCCAAGGTATAAAATCAATTAGACTTAATTATATTTTTTGTTCCATAAAATATTATATTTTTTTTATTTAATTCTTTTTTTAAAAAAAAATTATTTTAATTCTTAAAAATTATTTTTATTTTCGTTTGATCTCTTTCGTTAATTTTTCGTTAATTTTTATTGTTAAGTGTCACATGACAATATTGACATAAGATTAAATAAGGATCAAATGAAAAAAATTAAATATTTTAAAAGATTAAATGAAAAATATATATATTTTAATAATTTAAAATATTATTATATATTATTATATTTTAGATTATTCAAATATATATTATTATATTTTAAATTATTAAAAAATATATATTTTTTCATCTAATTTTTTAAAATTTTTTATTTTTTTCATTTAATTCCTCTTTAATTCATATTAGTATTGCAACGTTGGCCGTTAACAATAAAAATTAACGAAAAGATCAAAAATAAAAATAATTTTTGAGACATTAGACAAAATTATTTAAAAACAAAAATGATAAAAAATATATATATTTTGGGACCAAAAGAAGCAAGTCGATTGACCGTTGTTCGATTCCAATCACCTCAACAAGTCGGGCGCGCTCAGCTCCTTCCGGAGCCTGTGCGAGAAGAGGCGGCAGGCGTCCATGCTGAGGTCCACGGCAGCAGCCAGCGCCACGAATACGGCAGCGTCTTCCGCACATCCGACGTAATGCATTCCGACATCCACGGTGGGCCGGCCGCCTCGCCCCTCGCCCGCCACGGTTGAGGACATTACAAAGCCGCGGTAGCTCGAGAAGGGCCACGGCGCGAAGTTTAAGTCGCGGTTCCCAGTCGGGCTACATACAGGCGAACCCGACTGGCCTTGGGGGTTGCCGACGCATCCAGTAAGGTCGATGATGAACTGGCCTCCTTTTACCGTGCTGATAGTTGACTCGGCGAGAATGATGTTGCCGCCCATGGCAGCGTCAAGGAGAAGCTGGAATCGATAGCCAAGGCTGTCGCCAACACCGGCGCCGCCGCGCTCGCGCCAGGCCTCGAGACGGCCCCATGGCCTCCAGGTGCCCTCGTCGGGGCGGAGCACAAGCCATGCACCAGGGTTGGAACGGCTCACCCGATCGGTTCCAGGGGACGCGACAAAGGGGGTCACCATGGAGGCGAGGGCCACCGATGACCCAGAGAGATCGTGGACAGTCACCGACCACCCTTTCCGCTCCCTTCCCGGCCGCTCCCGCTCCGATCCGAATGACGAAAGCCAACTCCTCGAGCATCCCGGTTCCCGGAACACCGATCTGCAATTGAAAATTCAATTTTTTTTTTCTCAAGTCATACAAACCTTCCGCAAATTGAGAAAAGAAAAAATCATCATTCTCTCAATTCCAAATTGACGAATAAATTCGAGGAAGAAGGGGAAATGAAGACAAGGGAATGGGGAATCGAAGAAAAACCTAGAGGTGAAGGTGAAGCTGCGATCAGCTACATTGCGACAACTAAATTTGCAAGTGAAGACGGTTTGCCTCATGGTGCCTTGAACCTGTAACACCTGTGGACTGCATTCCGGCTCCCCATCGAACTCGAACATGAATCGCGGTTCTGGCTCCGCCTTGACTGACAGATACAACTGCGTATCCAAGGACGGCGAGGAATAGAAGCCTTTCAATGCCGTTTTCTTGCCAAGAGAGACCCACCCGCTGTGCAATTCCACCGCGTTGATCGTGCTGGCATCCTTCGCAAACCCTTTCAGATCCAGCGATAGTGTGACCTTGCCTAGGAGCTGCCCGGAGCTCACCTTGCACGTGCTTCCCCGGCGGCCGGTATAGATGGAGACCTCAAGCTTGGCGCGACCGCTGGAGGAGGTGAAAAACGACGACTTTCCTACGAAACGGGCGAGATCGGCCTTGGAGAGATGGAACCGAGCGGCGATGGAAGGGGAGGACGAAGAGAAGGAAGTGGAGGGACTATCTGGAGCGGCATGATCGTCGGGAGTGACGAGGGGGACATCAGCGATTTGGTGGGGGAACTTGTCGAGGCGGATCTTGGCGAAGCATGGGGAGGCGGAGGGGTGGACGCAGGCCCCGGCAGGCGGCGCCGCCACCGGGATTTTTAGAGCCAAATTGCCCACGAGGACGCGGACGAAAGGGCACGGGTACATGAAATTGCCCTCCAAATCGACCAAGTTTCTTTTCTTCACAATGTCGTAGCTTTTAAATGAGAGAAGAAGAAGAAAGCAAGCTAAAAAGAGACGGAGAATGTGAGGGAGGGAAGGGAGACAAGGAGTCGAAGAATGACAGCAAAAGACAGGCTGGCCGTGGACCTTCAAACTTCGTGTGGAGTTATTTTTGCTTTTTTGTTTTTTCTACAAAATTATTATTTGAGACATATTTTGAGGAGACAAAAGGGGGGTGACGTTTTTGTGCTTATTTTATTTTTTTTGCCTTGCTAATTAGTAAAATTAATCGTAAAAAATAAAATATATGAAAAATTAGGAAACTATAACCTTTCCCCAGGTTTGAAAAATAGAAATTTAGAATTCTCAATTTAACAATTTTGTTTTTATTTATTTCAACTTTGACTTATTAATTACTATTTATATAAAAAATAAAAATTAAATTTGTCAAATAAAAAATGAAAGACAATTTTTGTTGAACTAGTGAACTTAGTGTTGATATGGAAAGTAACAGCAGAAAGTTATAATTCTCATGAATTAATTTTTTATGTATATTTTTTAAAAGATATTCAAAAAAATATTTGATTGACAAAAAGTTAATTCATAGAAAGTGTAATTTTTTATATACAATATTTTGATTGACATAAGTACTTCTCATGAAGTACATATAAAATGTCCAATATTTTTTTATAAATTGATATTTTAATTTATATGTATTTGTGTATTTTATATATATATATATACGTGTGCGCAAAATATAATATATTTTTATATATAATCAATGATACATATACATTATTGCTCAAAATAAAAAAGAAGTACTTTACACCGTTGAAAAGAAGTATATACAACATTATTGATTGACATGAGTTAATATGAGAAAATTACATATATTGCTCAAATTAAATTAAATTAAATTAAATTGATAAACAATTCATTAATGATGTAATCTCATATTATTGATAATATAAATTTTGCTTTAAATATAAGTTAGTTGTAGTATCCGTACTTTACACAGTTAAAATATGGTTTTAAAAATAAAAAAAAATAAAAATAAAAATTATATTTTGTGATTTTAAAAATGAAAAGGTTTTAAGTTAATTTTTTATATTTTAATATATAAAAAGAATAGTTTATAAAAAAAAATTATATTTTTTATATTTTCTAACTTAATTTTAATTTAAAATTATTTAAATTTAAATTCAAAACTGATTTTTAAGATTTTAGAAAAATAATTATTTTAAACTTAAATAGTAAATTAATTTTTAATTTAAATTTCAAATTAAATTTGTAACTATAATTTAATATTCTTAATAATTAAAATTAAAATTTTAAAATTAAATATTTGTATACCTAGATATTCAGAAATAAGTTACCATATTATTATCGTATTATAAAAAAATATTTTTAAGAATAAAAGTTGATACTTAATTGGAAGTGAAACCTGTTTAATTTATTGGACTCGAAAATTTTCAATTAATCATACATAAATAAGGAGGAAAAATAAAATTTAAAATTAAACATGCATAATATAATATATAAAATTTGAAAATTAAGCGAACATAATTAATTTGATTCTAATCAAATAAAAATTAATAAAATTCATAATTAAGCATGTTTAGTTAAGCGAACATAACAAAATTCAAAATTTCATAAATAATTATTCATACTTGAAATTAATTAAATTTAAAATTTTGAAAATTAAGCATGATTAATTAGAAGTCAAACATGCTTAATTAAATGGATTTGAAAAATTAAAATTAAACATGCACAATTATGGAAGAAAATAAAATTCGCTATTAATAAAAGGGTTAATTACAAAATATATCCCGACTTTTGACGTGTTTTCCAAATCTATCCTCACTTTTTAATTTTTTCAATTCAGTACACCATTTTTCGATTTGTTATAAATTTATCTCACTGTCTACCTAATGTTAACTTTGCCGTCAAAATGCTGACGTGGTTAATAATCTCAGTCAGCATTCAGATGCGATTTTTTAACTTATTTTTTTTCGACCCCACTAAACCTAGTCAGCAACCATGTAAGCATTAATTATAAAATATATCTCAACTTTTGACATGTTTTCCTAATCTATCCTCACTTTTCAATTTTTCCAATTGAGTACATCATTTTTTGATTTGTTACAAATCTATCCCACCGTCTACCCAGCGTCAACTTCGCAATTTTCAACAGAGAGAAGAAATCCCTCTCTTCCGTTATTTAATAGTATCATCACTATTGGAAAATTTTACAGTATCATATGAAATCTTACATTTAACAGTATCACCACTGATGGAAAATTTTTAGAATTTATACTAATCATACCAGACGGAAGAGGGGAAGGCGAGTGAGCAGGTGAAAATTAATAAAGAGATACCAGAGTCGACGGGGATTAAGACAGGGAGCACGAAGAGATGCGAGCGACGTCGGGGATTGAGAGGAAAATGAGAGGCGAGCAGGCGACAAGGTCGGCGAAGAAGCAAGTAGGTGATTTTAAAGGTGGATTTTTTAAAATTAATTTATCGTGATCTGCTGACTGGGTTTGGTGGGGCCGAAAAAAAATAAGTTAAAATTTGTGTCTGAATGCTGGTTGGGATTATTAGCCACGTCGGCATTCAGATGCGCGAAGTTGACGCTGGATAGATGGTGGGATAAATTTGTAACAAATCGAAAAGTGATATACTGAATTGGAAAAATTAGAAAGTTGTGATATATTAGGGAAATACGTCAAAAGTCATGATATATTTTATAATTAATCATGTTGCTTACTGGGTTTGGTGGGCCGGAAAAAAAATAAGTTAAAAAAATCATGTCTGGATGCTGACTGGGATTATTAGCCACGTCAGCAGCGCCACGTCAGTATTCTGATGGCAAAATTAACTCTGAGATATATTTTGTAATTAAACCTTATATGAAAATTTAGAAAATAAGAATAATTAATTGAAAATAAACTTGCTTAATTAAATTGGTGTGAAAATATGAAAATTTTAATTTAAAAATTTAGAAATTAATTTCCATTAATTAATAAGATTTAAATTAGTAAAATTTAAAATTAATATGCATTTCAATAATTAATAAATTTCAAGATTTATTATACATAATTAAAATAATTCAAAATTTTAAAAATTAATCATGTTTACTTTGAAATTAAGTCTAATTAATTTAAATATAATTGAAAATTTAAAAATTAAGCATACTTATAAGCTAACATAATTAATTTGATTATAATCAAATGGAAATTAATAAAATTCAAAATTAATCACATTTAATTAAGCAGACATAATAAAATTCGAAACTAAGATTTAATTTATTTTAAAAAAAATCAAAATTTCATAAATAATTCTTAATATTTGTAATTAATTAAATTCAGAAATTTAAAATATTAAGCATGATTAATTGAAGGAAAATAAAATTAATCATTAATAAAATTCAAAATTAATTTAATATGAAAATCAATTTTTGAAATTGTAATTAGTTTAATTCAAAAATTTAAAAGTTAAGCATGATTGATTTAAAATAAAACAATGTTGAAAGTGTAACTTACTTTCCGCGCTTTGCAGAAAATTGCACTTATTGAGAAAGTTGTACTTTTTGCTATATGCAGAAAGTGCGTCAACCAAACAATGTCTTAAATATTTTTTGAGAGAGAGAAGAAACTGTTGGACAAATCGATCGACCTCCGACAGATCCTCGGTCGATCAAGGTTGGACCGCGAGTTGGCCGAATAGGTTCTGGAAATCTTCTAGAACACTTCTTGTTTGACCAAGGATCGGCCGAGATTCGATCAATATCCGCATCAGTTTTCTGAAACTAATATTTATGCTAATTTTTTCAGCTTACATTGTTTTTCGAATTTCGTCTTGGATTTTGTCTTGGGAAATCTTTGTAATATGTTTGGCTAATGTTCTAGTTATATATTACAATCAATTCTAAGCCTAAGCCTAGGTTTCGACTCAATTACAACTAAATAGCCATCAGAGCCATTTTTACTCGTTTCTTTGCGATTTTTGGATGAACTTCGTAGGTTTGTCGTTTTATCAATCTGAACTCAAAACTCAACAAATGAATTAGATACATATTTGTTATCATCAAAATAGAGAGTGAGACCTAGGTTAAACCTTTGGGCCAACAACTTTTATAGGTCCGGGTGGAACAGTCTCCTTAATGGTCGTTACCCACTTCCTCACTAACATGGCAATGTCTGCCATTCAACAACTAAAATTCGAGTGCCTCAAAAATTGTCGATCAGATCTTTTGTCATAATTATCTCATGTTAGAATTAATGACTGCGCAGGAGGCGCACACAAAAATCCGCCCTTTCTCTCTACGCAATCGACGCATTTACTTTGGAAGCTAAAGAGTCGCAAAGCAATGATACCGATACTAGCCAAGGTCTCTTGATTAACACATTTGTCAAAGACCCGACCGAATTAGGCCCAAAATCGTTCACACTCACGAACCAGACTCAAGTCAAGCCAAACAACTTAGCTTGAGGGCTCCACCTGACCATACAAGGATACTTATGTCCTCATTAATTTTGAGGAATTCATCATTTATGAGACTGACACCTTCGGGATCAGCCTTGATCATTCTGAGCACACCCCTACGAGCTAGATTACCGGGAGGCATCATCGGCAGACATCCCTCATCCTACATTATATACATCCACGATGCTGCCCAGGTGTTGGCGCAAGGTTTTCAACCTTGATCACCATCTTAATTTTTATGATAACAAACTTATTTTGGTAGATTTATCAAGTGTTTAATCTCAGGTTGGACTATCGATACACGCACGAAGTTCGTCGAAAAATTATGAAGAAATCACGAAAATTCAAGTGTCGATGGCTTCAGAGGCGATCGAGTCGAAAGTTAGGTCTAGGGTTTGAAATGATTGTAAAGTCCTTCTAAGGCCTTAAGTCAATCCATGTGATGTATTTATGTAAAGACAAAATCCAAACGAAACCCGAAAATGGACATCGAGCAGAAAAATAAAAAAATTGGGCAGAATTCATCGTATCGACCGTTGGCCAGTCGATAGGTCGATCGATCGACTATCGACTGCTAGCCGACTGCCAAGGCTCGAAATCAACAAAAGCCCCACGGTTGATGACCAGTCGCTTAGGCAGTCGACCGACCCATCGATCGGGTGATCGATCGACGGGCGTCAACGAGCAAAAAAGACCTATTGCAACTGTTGTTTCATGCTTCTCTCTTCATGGCTTATAAATAGAAGCCTAATATCAACCTTCTAACATCTCTTGATATTCATTGAGTCGCGGAGCTAAAGTTTGCGACGACAGCTGCAGTCGTAGTGCCGTCACGAAGCTAAAGTTTATGACGGCAAATGAGCGTCGCAGATGTCACGCGACCACATTCTGTGATGGTTGCATACTGTCGCAAAATTTTTTTACTTATGACCGCGGTGGTGGCTGTCGCAAACATTCTACGAGGACTACTTTCGCTACCGACCTTTGCGAGCCATCGCAAAAGGTCTTTAGCGACTGTTGCAGATGATCAGGTTTTTAATTGTGTATGTATGAAGAATTCAATATTATTAGAAATATGTTTAAGGAACTTAAAAATGAAAATAAAATGCTAGAACAAGAAAATGATAGTCTTTTGCTTTCTTGTAATGAGTTAATAAGGAAAATTGAATCCTTAGAAAATTATAAAAAAATCATTAGAAAAGAAGAATGTAGATTTCCAAAATTTAAATGACTCATTGAAAATTGAAAATGCTTCACTATGCTCACAAGTTGAAAATTTGAATGTTGGCATGTTATAATTGAAAATGAGTTATTTTCATTGAATGAGAAAATAAAAAATATGTATGCCCATGACTCTCATGTAAACTTGTCTAAAGTATCTTCTCATGCCCATCCTCATGCATCCACTAGATTTAAGGGTCATTGTTTTTGTTGCGGCATGCATGGAAATATGATTAGGAATTGTGCCCTGAAAAGGAACCTCACACTACTACAATAATTGTCATTAATAGTTTGTCATAAATGTTATCATAGATAGTGTATAACATTATCCGAAATGCTGTCAAATCGCACGTTATCTTATGTTGGGAGGTTACAATAGTATTTCAGAAATGCAATTGCAAATGCTATACAAATATTATTTTATAATATATATTTTCAGTTATGATTAGTTTGTTATCGCATTCATAACCTGCTATTACTTCTCTCTACAATAGCATAATTAGTTAGTTATCATATTTACTTATATAGCTTTTTCAAACCGTGATCTGTTACTAAAGAGAGCATTTCAAAGCTATATATCATACAAAAATAGGTTTAATCTCAACTTATCACAAAAGTAGGTTCTCAACTTATCAACAAACTACTAAAATCAAGAACATTACATAGATCAATATATAAAGAACATTTTTATATTAAATAAAGAGTACATTACATAAATCCAAACTACTAAAATATAACATTATCTGAACTTAGTCAATATCAATAAAAATAGATTAAGTATTAAGTGTACACAATAGCTAATTTGTTATAGTCAACAAAAATAGATTATATTATCTTCTAAAACAAAATAGCTAGCTTGTTATGAAATCTTTCACCAAATGTGATTCCATGTGCTCTCACCCTTTAAGTTCCAATTCCAAAACTACATAAGAAAAATAATTATATGTTAATGAAGAACTTAACGTCAATGTATATAAATGTAACATCTCACTTCGTTCACAAAAAATCATTAAATTAGTGAAGATTAATGCTTTTGCTATAAATGTAACCTCACCAAGTATCTTATAGCCTGCAAAATACTTCTGCTTAATAAATCATACAAGAGACACAGAAATCTAGAGTCTAGTAAAAAAATAATGAAAATTATGATTAGATGATGTCCTTACTATGGATATATGAAGGGGGAAAAGAATTACTTTGTATCTTAATTTTAGTACTTGTGCTCGCCATTCAGCTCGTGGCCATCACTGTGTATCACATGCATTATATGCCAACAACATCAGAGTAATGGCAGTCGATTGCATGATGACGCTTATTATTATAAAAAAGGCAACAATTTCCTATAGAGTAATGGTGGGATACTTGGTTCCAATACACAAATCACACATGAAAACCCAATCAGAAAGTCATGCAATTAATGTACATTTATTATGTAACTAAGCAAGAAAGAATAGAAGATCGAAGAAAATAATTCATTCTTTTGAGAGATGGAACTAACCAAAACTCAAAGAGCTTGAATTCTGAGACACAAGAACAACATTCATGGCCCTGTAGAACACCATCCCAACCTCTGTACTCTTGAAGGAGGCAAAAGCAACCAGGAATAGGCTAGAACCTCAGCTACCATTCTCTCTATGCATACATGCATGAGGTCCAAATTAAGCTAGGCTGATAATAAATCTCAAATCTGTAAGAAACTAAATGTGTGATGTAAACTAATTAAGCGAATAGGCCAATCGGAAAATTAATAATTTACAATTTAAAGATAAGAAGACTAAGATCCATTCACTTGCCTACGTATACACTCATAAAGCATCCAGCTATGATAACTTCAATGAGCATATATGATAATCCTGGATAATAAAGAAATCAAATTAATTAGTAAATAAGATGCTCATTATGTGCTAGAAAATTTATGCAATAGTAGTTCTCATGACATAGCTATTTGTTAGGGTTAATGCCCAATCCTAGAGCTTGTGCATAGAGTAGAGAGGAAAACAAAAAGAGGGAAAAGTTTATTCTGTAAAACTTTAGTTCAATCTAATTACACTTCGCGCTTATATATCAGTGCAATTATCTACTAACATAATGAAAGAAGGAAAATACAAGTATACCCTTTCACTACAGCTAACTCATATTTATTACATGTGTACAAAATGGTAATTGCAATTGAAACAAAATATATCATGACATTGGTATAAGCCTAAGTAGTAAGCATAAGGTCTTCAATTACTTCAATACTATTGGATGTTGGATAGATCATGCTAAAATGTAACAAGCAATATAAAGAGCATCAACTCAGTTTGCAATGCATCTGCAAGCACATTCAGATCTGCCAGTTGTGGATCAGCTCGATATTAACCGAAGAGGGGCATCAAACCTGCTCAATATTATGGTTGGCAAAGTCTTCAAACTGAAGATTGACAAAATACAATAAACAATGAATGATCGCATGAATCAAAAATCAAAACTGCAATTAAAATCTTAGTAAAAGCCATATGAAATAGAAGTTTACAAATAAAAAAGTGCATAAAATAAGGACAATGGTATTATCAATAGTAAAACATAGATCTAAAGCACTCACTGTCTAAATAAGCAAATAATAAAATTATACTATAAAGTACAAGACTTATAGCAATACCATATTTAAGAAAACATCTCTGAAGCAAAGGTCCAGCAACTGGCAACAACCGAGCTGATTTGTAAACTGTAGTCATCAGTAAATTAATTTTTTGCATGTCATGTGAGTCTATCTAGCAAGTTTTCTCCCGAACTGCAATTATCTCCGAGTATATTTGCAGTAGCAAGGATAGATAAGAAAAATGGATAGCTAAAAGTGTTTATGAATTAGATGTTCAGACATCAAATGTTCTTGCTCTCGAAGATTTCTTTGTATTTAGCTTACCAAGTTTAGCTATCCAACAAAAGATAATTAAAATAAGCAATAACCTTATTTTGCTTGGATAAGTTTTATCAAGCTACTGGAGTTGCAAAATGAAAGTCTGTCTAACTTTGGCAGAATTTGAATGGTCTAACATAGTAACATGCACATAAGTCAGACATGAAGAGCACATTGGCATGACTAGATTTCAGTAAAGGAAATTGAGGATTTTAAACTATTTCGAAAATTCAATAAATCAATGAGAACACTACAACGCAACTGACCTATAGAGGCACATAATTAGAGATAAATTAGATTTTTATTTCTAAATCTTCACATTTAGAGACTAATAGACACAAAATTTATCCCTAATTAGCCTCTAAAAATAACTTTAGAATCAGATCAATTAAGTGACTCTATTGCTGGTGTTTCTATAGCTTAGAGTCAAATCAATTAAGTGACTATGTTGTTGTTGTTTCTATAGATCTTTAGAGGCTAATTAAGAACAAATTTTGTGTCTATTAGTCTCTAAATGTGAAGATTTAAAAATAAAAATATATTTTGTCTCTAATTTTATGTCTCTATAGGTCAATTGTGTTGTAGTGGAAAATGCTAACAAATAAAGAAGTTGCAAGATCCAAGAAATCAGAAAAAAAAATGTACCTTTCCTATTTGCTGTCCATAACATATTCCCATGAGTAGTCAAGTCATCTGCAATTTCCATTTTGACTCTGTGCATGTTATAAAGGAGATCTGATTCTGTGAGATTGAACTTTGAAACCTGTGGAAACCATTAAAATAAATTTGGTGATATATATAAAATACTGACTTGCCATGAGTAGTCAGGTCATCTGCAATTTCCCATTCTTCTTTTCAAGCATATTATGCATGATCATCCTACAAATCCAAAGAGTTAAGAAAAAGTCAAGATGATTACTTATTGATATTGTTTGCTAGTAGAAAAGATGTACCTCATCAACGATAGTAATATGGGGCATGCCTAACTTGATGATCTCATACAATCCAATTTGAAGTACCTATTGAAAGTGAATGCGCCATATTTGTCGTGCAATTGTAATTACTAACTTAGATTGATATAAATACAATATAATATCTATTGTGTCTTTTATGAATTTAAGTAGTCCTTATATCTTATATTTGGAATTAGAAAGGTTTCTGATAACAAGTATCTCACAAAAATAAGCCTTACAAATAGTAATCCCTCAAAGGAAGTAGTGATGCTGCAATTTGTCATATTTTTAGAGATATTGCAATGCTTTCTGTGGTCCAAGTGTGTAAAAGAGTTATACTTGCAAAGAAGTAGTTTCATGTCTCTAAACATTTTCTCCTCGCTGCAAAGAGACATTATGAGATGGTCAAGATAGTGTCTCCAACGAACAGTTCCTCAAACAATTTCTGTCACCTATGTCAGCAAGGAAGCCAAGTAAGCTCACAAAAGAACAAAAACTTCATTCTAACAACACAATATTTAATTTAGTTGATTGAATATATTTTTCTGTTTCACTCGAGACATCAAAGAAAAAAGACACAACAATGGACAAGAACTAGCTATGAACTTCTCTACCACATAATGGAAAAGGAGCAGAAAAGTGCAACTTTACAGACCAATCTTATATTAACTTTAAAAAGACTTGTTGCTGCATAGAACTTAAGACAATTTTAAAAAGAGATGGAAAAAGGATTATTTAAAAAGAGAAAAACATTCCAAATTATGTAGGAGACACCATCTTAGAATGAGCAAGCCCTAAAAAAAGAAGCTTTTGAAGAAGAAATGTTAGCGGAGGATAAAGAACATACAGGGTGCCATTAAGCACACAACGGAGATCAAATCTTGCATTTGTTTCTGTTCACTATGAAGGTAGGATTTTTCACAGTACTCGGCAGTAGAATAAAGCTAAGGCCTCAAGTTCTTGAGTTTCTAAACATGGTCAGTATCACTCAAAATCAGAATGAAGTTCATGAGAAGTGTTTCAGACGACGATTATGTACCAGCATAGCAATGAACATTAAGATGCTTCCAAAATAAGAGTACAAAACAAAATGATTCCATTTCTACTTTCTACTACAAATTTAAGAAATGGACATGGACTATTGGATCAAATTCTAGCAACCTTACCGGCAATAGAATCTGAAATAGCAAGATAAAAAAGGATAAGAAATTGAACGATCCAAAAAAAATCCCAAATGGCAAGATATTAATAACACAAGGAAAAACATGTTGAACACAAAAAATCTACAAAAATAATCACGCACACACGAGAAGAAGGAGAAGAGTAAGCAGTATGTAATCCGATATTGCGAGTAGGAGAACGAGAAACCCAATGACATATCAAATCAACCAAAACAAGAAGAAAATAGAGAAATAAGCAAAGAAAAGATCCCACGCACAGAAAGAAAAACCCATCAGATCGAGAGGCTTGCCAAAACAGTAGAAGGAAGAAGGTTCCCATATTGGGAGGAGCAGCCGCGCAAACCTGCAAAGCGTGGACGAAGCCCTTGCTCCGCTCAAGGGAGGCCACGAACAGACAGGGTAGCAAAGAACCGAGAAGTGGCTTACGAGATCTTGCGTTGGCCGGCTTGGGGGGGCATGCGTGGTAGCAAGCGATGAGGGTTTTGGAGAAGTACAGGAGTCGTCTAGTGGCCGGCTTACGCGGGATTTGGGGAAGGTTTTGATTAGGAGAGGCAAGGAGAGTCGGCGGCGATCGACATGGGTTGAGGTTTCGTTGCTAGAGGAGAAGGGGGGCGTGGGTTTAGGTTTTGTTGAGTGAGGGAAAAAATAAGGGAGCGGAGCTTTTTGTTGTTAACACGAAAAAAAGAAGGGACTTATCTCACTTTGCTAAAATTTTAGCTATGGTTAACCATAACGTTTCGGTAGAACGCTATCGTTAAATACTATAGAAAACCCTAAATGTAGTGGTGTCAATGCTAGATCTCTTTGGGTTTCAAAAGTTTTTAACCCTCAAGGACCCAAAGCAATTTGGGTACCAAAGTTTTCATGCTCAAATGTAGGGGGGAACTTCACTTAGATGAAGACACATTGATTGCTTGAAGTTGTTTGATAAACAAAGAAAAAGAGACTATGTGGTTATTTCACCAACATACTATGTGGTTGCAACTTCATGACAGTATCAACTCCTTAACCTTACTTTTGCATTCATCATTATTGGAGTTAGACAAGTGTCCCTTCATCTAATACCCACTTGACACTTAGTTCTCTTGTTGTGACACATGACAAATGCTTGCTTACTTATGTTTAACATCTTTTTGGTATCAAGTTTGGATTTCAATTTTTTAGTTTTTTTTAGTCTCCTCGGAGGCCATTTGTGACCTATAATAGGGTCTATGCAACCTTTGGATTTGAAACCTAGGCTAATTGTGGCCATTTCAGTTTTCAACCTTAGGAAGGGTTTGAGGTCTTGAATTTAATGTTTTCACTTCTTGAGATCTTCTTTATTCATTTTGATTTCACTTTCGATTGATCTTGAAAAATGCATTCCGACTAGTTAGCAAAGTAAACTTGACTTTTGAGAAATGAACTTGATTTTTCCTTTGCTATCTAGTTTATGAACTTGCTAGTAAAAAGAAGTTTATTGTGATATCTATGGATTAAATTACTTGCAAGTTGATAAATAATTAGGAGGCAAATGGTTGATAAATACATGCAAATACTTGAAAAATCTATCTAAATGAGGTATGAGTTTCACTATTGCACTATCTAGTATATTACCACATAAAGCACATAGAGACTCTTGCACCTTGCTCCTGATAAAGTACTTAGTTGTGTTTATATGAAAATTAAGTTTGATCAAAATTAAAAACTATTGTGAAAAATGAGTATTTGTAGATAAAGCATGAAATCTAGAATTTCAGCGAATTCTTAAAAATATAGAAAATTAATCTTTAAATTTTTTTTAATTCTGCACTTTTCTTAAAAACTCTAGTTTTCGCTAGAAAAGTTTCAAAAATTTTAATTGAGAATTCAATTTTATATGATTTTGGGTTCATCTTTATCAAAAATCGGAAACTTAGTCTTTATCGATCAAATTTTTACAAAGCTAAATCCCTCTTGACATATCTTGACACTTGTGGTATCTTTGTGTTCATTCTTCCAAAGTGTTCTTGATAACATGAGTAACTTAGAAATTGGCATTGGATAAGTTAGGGGGAGCCTAGAAATGTTTAACTTAGGCCCTTTTTGATTGATGTCAAAAGGGGAAAAATTTAGATATGCATATAGATAGAGGAAAGTCTATTCTAGATATGCATGATGATAGGGGGAGCATTGTACACGAACTTCATAAAATGCTATGCTTATTAAGATTTTCCTTTATGCATTTACTAAGAAGTTTGTCATCATCAAGTGTTTCTATAGGCCGTTTATGCATTAGATAGGGGGAGATGGTTGGCGTAAGGTTTACAACCTTGGTCGCCATTTTGATTTTGGTGATAACAAACTTATTTCGATAGGTTTATCAAGTGTTTGATCACAGGTTGGGCGACCGATACGTGCCAAGTTCGTCAGAAAATCATGAAGGCGATCGAGTCGAAAGTTAGGTCCAGAATTTGAAATTATTGTAAACTCCTTCTAAGATCTTAAGTCAACCCATGTGATGTATTTATGTAAAGCCAAAAACCAAACGAAACCCGAAAACAGACATTGAGCAAAAAAAATTCAGAAAACTAGGCAGAATTCAGCGTATCGATCGTTGGTCGATCGATAGGTCGGTTGGGGGCTCGAAATCAACAAAAGCCCCGCGGTCGATGATCGATCGACTTACCCATCGATCGGGTGATCGACCGACGGGCGTCAACGGGCAAAAAAAGACATGTTGCAATGACCATTTCATGCCTCTCTCTTCATGGCTTATATATAGAAGCCTAATATCAACCTTCTAACTTCTCTTGATATTCATTGAGTCTATCCCAAAGTATATGAGCGTAAAAGAGTTTATCTAAAGCCCTAATCTTCACTTGCACAGTCTCAATCTCTCCTCACTTTATCAAGTTTTTCTTTCATCGAGAAATCTATACTTGAAGCCTTGAAGTGCAAAGGTGGAGCCTTGTTGGAGCTTCATCAAGTTTGTTTTTATATTTAAGCTCAATTGCTTGTGTTTTTACTTGTTATTTCTTGCTACTTGTATGTGTGTATGTGTAGGTGTAGTATACACCTAGGGCTCCTTTGTAATTGAGTATTTTTGCTAGAGAATAGGTGTTGAGGCCCGCCTCCAGGGTTGAAGGATAAATCATCATTGTATTATTAGAAAAATATTCAAGTTATAAATAGTAGTGGTTGGAAATCCTTGGTGAGGAGCCTAGGTAGTGGAGTAGGCGGGATGGGCCGAACCACTATATATTCTCTTGTTTGCATTGTTATATTGCTTGCTTGATTGATCCTTATTTGTGCTCAATTTAATTGTAATTGCATCTAGTTACACTTAGGATCATGAAACTTGAATTGGCTAGTTAAGTTGATTAAAATAGGAAAAGAACTAAATTGAACTTACTAAGTAACCTACACACTATTCAACCCCCACTTCTAGTGTGGACATTCATCCTATGAGCCTATGAATGACTAAAAGATGTGGCCAAGAATTAATGAGGAACCTTTACTGCCTCCACAAATTTTGAAAAAAGTAGGTAAACACAAGACAGGAGGAAGGACATGTTTGAGAAAGATTCAAACCCAAATAAAGGTGGCACAGTCAAGTGCATCATATGTGGTGGATATGAGCACAACAAAAGGACTTGTCCAAACAATGGACAACAACAAGCTTCAAGCTCTAGAGCTCAAGTGCAGAAGAAAAGAGGTAGACCTCGAAAGGACACCAATGCTCCTCCTAAGAAAACCAGTTCGGCAGAACTTGATAAACTTGTGAGCCAAGGCAATAAAGCACCATATGAGAGGACATCTAAGATCCTAGTAAGAAACCAGTATGCACCATCCTAGAGCCTCCAAGGCACTACTGAAGAACCATCTCATCAAAGCCAATGCACTACTGAAGCACCATCTCATCAAAGCCAAGGCACTAATCTCTCAACATCTTCAAGAAAGAAGTGCACAGTAAGAATGCAGAAAGTACCTTATGAGCAGATGGTACATAAAGAGAGGGCCAAAGCTATGTGTGGTTATGGGGTTCTCACCAGCACAAAAACAGAAAATGCTTACGCGAGGGTAAGTAATAGCCTATTTTTGTTAGACTAAAAAAATCATATACTTTTATATTATTTTAAGTTCTACCAATATTTTTGACTCAGATGCCTGGAGAACAGCTTCGCATGTTTTATATTGGTACACGTGGAGCTCAATTTACAACTATGATAAACCAACATCAATCACAGAGCCCAAGCATAACAATCAAACCATCAAACCAGCACCAATATAAAGATAACCAGCATAGCAGCACCAACTTGGGCACCCAATAGAGCAGCACCAGCACAAACAAGGGGAAATAGAAAGAATTTCCATCACCAATAAGAAGCAACCAAAGATCGAGGAAGAAGAAAACTATATTTGAATGAGAATAAAACTATGTGGTCCTTTGTTGTTAAACATGTGATGTTGTTATGGATAGTAACTCTGAATGGTTATTGTTAAACACTTGAATTATAACTTTGTTGGAAGTAGTTGTTGTATTGTGACTTTGTTGTGGAAGTGTTTTAGTTTTGTGGTCTTGTGGTTATGAAATATTCATTTTGTTAATTGAAAGTAATTTGAAGTTTTTTGGTGTATACTTTGTCATGATGTAATCAGAATCATTAATTTGAATTTACATATTGTTATGTGCCAAAAATTGGTATATCGTATAATTTTATCAAACCATGTAATTTTTTTTGTCAAAGTTTGATAAAACTATGTGATTTTTAGTCTAACAGTGTGACATACAAGTAGAAGCTGAAGCTATTCCTCATTACTAACAGAAACATGTTCTTCATCTTACATCAAGGCATTATACTAATATTCTATCAACTAAAAATTATTATACTGATAATAACAACAAATACAATCAAGAGGACCATGCATACATGGTTCTTCATCATTAACTTGTTCACTTTCATCCTCAAGTTATTTAATTCTTCTTCTAGTGACTTGTTCCTCCTTTCCATTGCTTGAACTTTCTCTTCCAGAAGCTCAATTTTCATCCGATGAACTTCATTATTTCATTTTAATAGTTTAATCTGCTCAATCAAACTCTTCTTCTCGGATGTTAAAGAGTGCAATACATCTTTAATATGCCCTTGGTCATCTGGATCATGCCATTCAAAAAAATGATAATCCTTAACCTAAAAAAAACTTCAATCATTAACACTAGAAAGATTAAGATGCATTTACATTAGGAAATATGGCGCACCGGCCAAAATCTGCAGCCCCAAAATCTTTGCCCCGGATTCTTCAAGCTCCACGAGGTCAAAAGTTTAACTTTCATTCCGTGTCTGTGAAAAATTTCTCCTCTTGACAACGTAGAATCAATAGAAGCTTCGCTGATCTCCATACATCTTAGCTTCGTTCGGCGATGCCCTAATTGGTCGATCTCCAACAAAGGAAAAATTAGGGTTCTTCATTGGGGAAAATAGGTGACCCTGATTAAGTGGGAGTGGAGGGGGAAAATGACTAGATTGACCTCGTAAAGTGAGCGAAAGTGGAGGGAAAAAATGAGATCTCGTAAAGTGGGAGAAAGTAGAGGGTAAAAAAATATGGGTGGCAAGCCACGTATGAAGCCGTCAGCCATGCGAGCGTCATATTCCTCCACGTCAGCTTAGTTGAGACGATGCTTGGTGATTTGGTAGATGGCATCAATGAATGGAAAGTATGTGCATTTACAGAAGAACTTTGAAAATGCGGGTAGAACTTAAATTTTTTTCAAACCATGTGATTTTTTAGTCTAAAAACTCTTTATATTTAACCTTCATTGCTTGTGTTTTTACTTATTGTTTCTTGCTACTTGTATGTGGGTATATGTAAGTGTAGTGTACACCTAGGGTTCCTTTGTAATTGAGTGTTTTTGCTAAAGAATAGGTGTTAAGGTCCGCCTCTTGGGTTGAGGGATAAGTCATCATTGTATTCTTAGAAAAACATTCAAGTTATAAAGAGTAGTGGTTAAAAATCCTTGGTAATTGCTTGGTTGATCCTTATTTATGCTCAATTTAATTGTAATTGGATTAAGAAACTTGAATTGACTAGTTATAGTGTTGAACTTATTAAAAAATCTGAAAAGAACTAAATTGAACTTATTAAGTAACCTACACACTATTCAACCCCTACCTTATAGTGTGGACATTCATCCAACACCAGGTATAAAAATATTCCAATTTCTATTACCCTCACTTAGAACTCTTTATTACTTGAGAGAGAGAGAGAGAGAGAGAGAGAAGGGTTTATGCGAGCAGGGGAGAGAAAGGGTTTCACATGTACTGGAATAATACAATTTTTGATGATTTTGCGACAATTGCTCAAATATATATCAATCGCAAATTGATCATCTTCCTATCATTAATTGAATATTTTGCGACCGCTAATCGCTCGATCGCAATGTCGTCGCCAGTTGGCGACGCCAATTCACGATGGTTGCAGAATTGTCGTAGTTGTGACGGTCGTTTCTTAGTCGTAAATTGTTAATTTTTTAGTACTACACGTTGATTTGGAAATCAAGTTCATCTTACGATTGTGCATGATTTCTAAGATGATTTTGTTGGCTTTAGGTTTTCAACCTTGGTCTTAATCTCTTAATCTCAGTTTTGATGATAACAAACATGGAACTAATATTTCGTCGAGAAATCTTTTAGGTTCGATATCGATTAGCGTTTGATGTCCTCGATCGAAAAATCAAAAGATATCAAAAAATCGGAAGGACATTGATCGTCGCGCTCGGGTTCATTGCGAAACATCTCAAAGATCGACGTATGCATCAAACACGTATTGGACGAGCTCAAAGATCACATGGAAAGCTCTCCAAGTTGATGCTCGTTGAAAGCCGAAACCCAGAAACGAAGCGCGGAAGAAAAATGGCTGAAAAATCAATTTTAGCCTAGGTTCGATTGACCGGGCGGTCGACCGAATAGGGTTAGAAAAATGGCAGTAGCCATCTCGGTCGACCGGAGGATGCCGCAAAGCGGCAGTAGCCACTTCGGTCAATCGGGCGATCGACCTATCGAAGCCCAAAAAGGGCAGTAGCTCTGTCGATCGACCGGACAACAGATCGCTAAAGCCGCAAACCTGCGTCAGTTGACCAATGGGTCAACCAAATTGAGGGAACACAGGATTCGCATCTGGCGGTCGACCCGTCGGTCGACCGCATAGAGAGAAGATGCAGCGATCGTTCGAGCGGTCGACCTGTTGGTCGACCGCACAGAGAGAAGATGCAGCGGTCGTTCGAGCGGTCGATCGGTCGGTCGATTGGTCGGTCGACCGACCAATCGACCGAGCGACTGCAACGGATAGTTTTCTATCCGTTGAGCTGTCGTTTCTTCATGAGGGTATAAATATACCTCATCTAACTTCTTTCATGCTTCTTCCTTGATGATTACAAATTTTATTGAGCAATTAAAAGGAATATTTGAGCCTTCTAGAGATTGATTAAGCGCGCTCTGCTCTTTTCGCGAACATTTTCTCAAGCGCCAGCTGCTGCCTAAACTCGGGAATTGAATTGAGCTCTATGACTCGATGAGTTCGAGGTTCCAAGGCTTGGAAAAGAGCTTTTAATCTTGGTTTACTCTTTTAGCTCTGTTGATTGTATTTTATCTGTTATTTGAACTATTTTTTCTTTGATTTGGGTTTGTACGAAGACCGTGTGTTAGGTCTTCTTATGTGAAAGTGGTTACCTTATTGTGAAGGTGTAAAGCCACTTGTGTAAACTTAGTGTTTACTAGGATTAGTTTAGTTAAGTTATCCCTTAGGGTTGAGATGGAAGAGTGCTTTCGATAAGAAGGCAAAGACTTCCGAGTGTGGAAGTGCCTTAGGTCGAGAGTGCGACTCTTCGGGTCAAAATCCTCATTGTAAGGGAAACGAGAATTAATCTAGTAAACCTAGTTTGGAAATCCTAAGCGGGGTGCTTAGGTAGTGGAGTAGGCATTGGGGCCGAACCACTATAAATCTTGTGTTTGCATTGATTTATTGACTATTTTAATTGCTTTACTATTTATCGTTTCCGTATCTAATTATCGAATTATAAATTGCCTAAACAATCTAAGTAAATGATTAAATTTGATAATTTAGGCTAATTAAATTAGTAAACATACTATTCACCCTCCCCCCCTCTAGTGTTGCCATTTCGACTACAATTGGTATCAGAGCGGGTCATAGATTGAGATTTCACCGTCTTCTCTACATCTAGCCTCGATCCGAAAATGGCACTAGAGAGTTTAGCGTCTACACCTCCTAGGTTCGATGAGTCTTATTTTGGTCTTTGAAAATATAGGATGTACACTTATTTAAAGACTAAAGGTCTTGGTGTCTTTAACATGTTACATTGGGAATTCATTGAACCTAAGGTTGATATGCATGCTTGGAGTGAATTTGACAAGAAAATGTTTAAGTATAATGGAGATGCCATGAATTGTATACTTTGCACATTACCAAATGACATCCTAGATAAAGTCATGCATTGTTCTTCGGCTCATGATTTATGAACTAGTTTGAATGTTTTATACGATTATGTTAAAACCGAAGAAATTGGTACATTTAATGAAGGTAGTGATGACAATGGTCATTCACCTACCCCTAATCTTGGTTTTGATGCCCATAGTTATTCTAGTCAAAGAAGTAGCTCCAAGAGCTGAAAAAAAAACGTAATTTATCATGCTTGCAAAGAAAAGGGGCATGTGAAGAAAAATTACCCAAGCATGAAGAACAAAGCAAGGAGGAGGTTAAGTGCTTCCACCTTCACCTCTCACTCATTTGAAGCATCCTCTAGCAATGACTATGAAGCTACTTCAAAAGTTTGCCTCATGAGTACCAATGATGAGGTACACTCTTTCCCTTCTAGTCATAATAATGATAATGTTAATACCAGCTCTTCTAGTTCATTCAATATGTCATATGAAGAACTAGTTGATGAATGTCAAAAAATGTATGCCTTGCTTGTTAGAAAAGATAAGGAAAATAAGATGCTAAAGAAAGAAAATGTGATGCTTAATTCTCATGTGCATGAATTAAAGCTAGAAAATGAGAAATTAAAATCTAATTCATTTGATTTATGCCATGATGATATGAAACTTGAAATTAAGGACTTGAAACATAAAAATAAAAATTTAAAGAATGAAAATAACATGCTAAAAACTCAATTGCATGCTATTCAAAGATCAATGAATGATTTGAAAAGTGAGATTATTTTATTGAATAAGAAAGTAAATGAATTCAAAAATACTTCATCTACTAAGAACACTAGAATGAAAAATGCCTATGTAAAGAATGTCAATGTTTATCATTATTCTCATGTTAAGCATTCCACATTTAAACCTCATGTTCAAAATAAAAATGTTTCATTTTAGAATGCCCATGCTCATCATGCCTCCTATGTTAAGCATTCTAACATTAAATCTCATGTCCATGTTAAAAATGAAAAGAAAAAGTTTCATGAACATTGCTTTTGTTGTGGTATTTTTGGCCATGCTATCCATGATTGTACATTCAAGAAAAATTCGAGTGTAGTTAAGACACTTTGGATTCCTAGGCCAACTCACCCCCAAGGATCCAAAGTCATCTGGGTACCAAAAGTCTCATCTTCTTTTGTAGGGGGAGCTACCACACAAGGGTGAAAGATTGATGATGTGTTGAAGTTGACCAAAGAGTTGAATGAAGAATCCTTTTATGGTTGCAACTTCAAGCTTTCACCTAGATGCCTTAGGTAAAATTGGCATCAAACATTTTGGTATCATCTTCTTACTTTGGTTTGTTTTATTTAAGTTGGAGTTATGATACATATTTAATTTGAGTTGTTTTCACCACTCTTGTTAAGGAGTTATTTGGAAATGATTTTTTGATTTTGATTTCCCGGTCTCTTCGGAGACTATGTAGCCTGTAATGGGCTAATGCGACCTTGTGGTTCTAAATCGTAGGCTCATTATGGTCTTTCGGTTTTCAACCAATAGGAAGGGTTGGAGATCTATATTTCAAAATTTTACATTTTGAGATCTCTCGATTCGTTTTGGTTTCATGACGATTTTACTTAAAACGAATTTGTTCACTATCTAGCTTTGGTTGAAATACTCAAATGAAGATTTCTATTTCACCTTGCTATTTAGTATGATAACTTGCTAGTAGATAAGATTTGATTAACATTAATAAAGTATACTTGCAAGTTATTGAAAATGGAAGACTAATTAGGAAGAAAAAGATTAGTTTGACAAATTATTAGGAATAATGTATAACTTTGATAAATTCAAAATCTTAGTGTTATACCTCAATGCTTAAGCTTAAAAAATGTCTCAATACTCATGATTAGAATTGCATGTTAAAACCCTTGAATTTTCATGAGTAGGTAAAATCTTAGTACTTAGACAAATTTCATTGAATGAAACTTGCTCTAAGTTGATACTTACTATTAGAGACATTCCTTTAAGTCCAAACTAGTTAAACATGATTAGGGACCTTATTCATCAAATGCTTCATCTTAAGATCCCTTAGATTCATTTTGATATCATGATAACTCCTTAAAATGAATCTCTACTATCTAGCATAGGTTAAGGTTTTTAAATGAAAATTTTCTTTGAACATTTGCTATTTAGTAAGTTAGCTTGCTAGTTGGCATCTTATTATTTCATTATGATACTAATAAAGCCCTCTTGCAAGTTAAGAAAGTGATAAAAATTTGAAAGGCTATGCTATCTACAAGAAAATTGAAAAGTAAATGACAAGTTTGACAAAATTTCTAAAGACTAAGGTATGGATTTAATTTTGCAAAAATCTTAATATAATCCTTGAATATTCATGCTTTAATGATGTCTCTACATACTCATGATTGTTTTTGCATGATAAATGTTTGAAGTTTCGTGAGTAGGCAAAATTTTGATAACTTAGGCAATTTCATGATATCTTGATTGAATGAAACTTGCTCTAGGTTAAAATTCTTATTAGAGATCTCATTTTGAGTAAACACTTAATGAACATATTTAGAAATACATATCACATAAGTTTAGGTATTCAAAATTAAAAATTCATGTCTAGATGAACAAATATGATAACTAGATCATATTAGAGGACTTAAACTTGAAAATTTTTGACCAAAGTCAACTAATCGACTTGGTCACTTCATTTTAAGTCCAAAACTCATAAACATGTTTAGGAATAGGTATGACATATTTCCAAGCACTTAAAGTGAGAAATTCATATGGATATGAATAAAATGACATAGAGGTCATTTCATAAAAATCTTTTTTGAACCAAGTTGACTTAAAGGTCTCATTTTCAATCCATATTTGGGGAACATGTTTAGATTTACTCATGTTAGGTATCCATAGGTTTAAGTTTGAAAAATCATGAGTAAATGATAAGATTGAAACTTAGCAAGTTTCATAAAAAAACTAATTTAGTTTTGAATGAAACAATGCTAGGTTGATATCTTGACTTAAGGACATAATTTTCATTTCAAACTTGACATATACTCTTTCAGGACCATTATATGATGTCATGAAAGTTTGAATAAAAATTGAACAAGTCTTAAAAATAACTAAATATTACAAAAATACAATTTTGACCTACAATTGGTATCATTTTCAGTTATTTCTAGAGAAATATAGAGAAATCATTTTTAATTGATTCTTGAAACTGCACCCTCACTGAAAAATATAGGTTCTTCAGTAAAATTTTGAAAAGTTTCATCAAGAATCTGATTTATAATGGAATTTTGAAGTTAGATTTCAAAAATACAAAGTATCATCCTCTTGAAATATCAATCTTTTCCGATACTTTGTTTTCTCATAAAAAACTTCAAATGAAAACTCATGCATACTAGTTTATTTCATTTCTAATATCATTCACACAATTTTTTGAGTAAAATCATTTCTAGGAATGATTTTGATATCTTGAATGATAGCTAGAAATATCCATTTGTTTATTAAAATCAATATAGGATGAAAAATGAACTAAGAAAATTCATTTTGAGTTCAAAACTTGATACATGCATTCCAAATGACCATTTAATAATTGGTATCAAAAAATTTCATCCAACAATTGGTATTTCAAAACTTGAAGCATAGTTTAACCTAAGTCAACAAAATGACTTAAAATTTTCATCTAAAGCCCAAACTTGATACATAGACTTACATTCTCTCATGTTTGAAGTCTAAATGCCTAAATATGAGAAAAACATGAGTAGATAGCAAAACTTGATACTTAGCATTTTTCATGATTTCAAGCATACTTTGAATGAAATCATGCTAAGTTCATACCTACTTGAGATTATACATGTTTTTGTTTTGATTTCAAATATTTAGTTTTGAACATATCATGTATGATTTAGTTTCATATCAAATTTTCCATCCCTTTGGTTGAGATTTTCATGTTTAATGAAAAATAATCTTTAGAGTCTCAACTTCATGCAAAAATATTTGTTTTTCATCCCTTTGATTAAATTGACCTTTCTTGCCCTTTTTGATTGATGTCAAAAGGGGGAGAAAACTATGGAGAAATGTATAAGAAAAAGGGAGAGAAAATTATAGGAAAATTAGGGAGAAAATTATAGGTAAAGGGGAGGAAAATATAGAAAATTCATGCATATAGATAGGGGAGAGCTTATTCTCATAGATATACATATTGATAGGGGGAGAAATCCCTTAGTTAATATCCTATATGCTTTAATAAATCTATTTTCTTAAGGATGTTTGTCATCATCAAAAAGGGAGAGATTGTTAGCTTTAGGTTTTCAACCTTGGTCTTAATATCTTAATCTCGGTTTTGATGGTAACAAACATGAAACTAATATTTCGTCGAGAAATCTTTCAAGTTCCATATCGATTAGCGTTTGATATCCTCGATCGAAAAATCGGAAGAAATCAGAAAATCGAAAGGACATTGATCATCGCGCTTGGGTTTGTTGTGAAACATCTCAAAGATCGACGTATGAACCAAAGACGTATTGGACGAGCTCAAAGATCACTTGGAAAGCTCTCCAAGTTGATGCTCGTTGAAAGCCGGAACCCGGAAATGAAGCACGAAAGAAAAAGGGCTGAAAAATCAATTTCACCCTAGGTACGGTCGACCGGGCAATCGACCGAATAGGGTTAGAAAAATGGCAGTAGCCATCTTGGTCGACCGAAGGATGCCGCAAAGTGGCAGTAGCTACTTCGGTCGATTGGGTGGTCGACCGATCGAAACCCAAAAAGGGCAGTAGCTCTGTCGATCGACCGGATAGCAGATCGCTAAAGTCGCAAATCTACGTCGGTCGACCGATGGGTCGACCGGATTGAGGGAACGAATGATTCACGTTTGGTGGTCGACCCATCGGTCGACCGCACAGAGAGAAGATGCAGCGGTCGTTCGAGCGGTCGATCGGTCGGTCGACCGACCAATCGACCGAGCGACTGTAATAGATAGTTTTCTATCCGTTGAGCTATCGTTTCTTCATGAGGGTATAAATATACCCCATCTAACTTCTTTCATGCTTCTTCATTGATGATTACAGATTTTAATGAGCAATTAAAATGAAGATTTGAGCCTTCTAGAGATTGATTAAGCGCGCTCTGCTCTTTCCGCGAACATTTTCTCAAGCGTCAACTGCTGCCTCAACTCGGGAATTGAACCGAGCTCTACGACTCAGTGAGTTGGAGGTTCCGAGGCTTGGAAAAGAGCTTTTAATCTTGGTTTACTCTTTTAGCTCTTTTGATTGTATTTTATCTGTTATTTAAATGGTTTTTTCTTTGATTTAAGTTTGTACGTAGACCGGGTGTTAGGTCTTCTTGTGTGAAAGTGGTTACCTTGTTGTGAAGGTGTAAAACCACTTGTGTAAACTTAATGTTTACTAGGATTAGTTTAGTTATCCCTTAGGGTTGAGGTGGAAGAGTGCTTTCGGGTGTGGAAGTGCTTTAGGTCGAGAATGCGACTCTTCGGGTCAAAGTTCTCATTGTAAGGGAAACGAGAATTAATCTAGTAAACCTAGTTTAGAAATCCTAAGCGAGGTGCTTAGGTAGTGGAGTAGGCATTGGGGCCGAACCACCATAAATCTTGTGTTTGCATTGATTTATTGACTGTTTTAATTGCTTTACTATTTATCGCTTCCGTATCTAATCATCGAATTATAAATTGCCTAAACAATCTAAGTAAATGATTAAATTTGATAATTTAGGCTAATTGAATTAGTAAACACACTATTTACCCCCCTCTAGTGTTGCCAATTCGACTACAGATTTGTGCTAAATCTACATATTCACTCCCTATCCTTCGTTAACATGAGTATTTAATCTATTGATTTTTGTTTCCTGAAGATAGAGGGGTTCATTTTTAAAATTAGGGGTACAAATGTTTTAAGATAGATCATGCTAATGCATCCAACATCACTTTCTGAAGGAAAGGAAACCAATCAAATAAACTTAACATGCTATAGTGGACTCCTTCCACGTGTCTAAAGCCATTTGTATGCTTTCATCTATTGACTGAGCAATGGATTTAAATAATCAATCATTTTTGCTCTTCCAAATACTCCAGAGAACTCGGCCAAAGAACTCCTTCATGTGCACTGCCTGACTTCGGTCCTGCAAAGAGCCTCCCAACCTTCCACTGGTGAGTTGATATGTGAAGTGTCAGAGAGGGAAAAGGGATGTTTCGCCATACTTGTGTCACCCATCTGCATTGGAAGAAATCATGCACTGTCGATTTTGGATGGGAAGAACAATGAGTACATGAGATATCTTGGATGGGAATTCCTCTATTACTCAGTTTACATCGGAGAGGGAGTGCATCCTTACAAAGCCGCCAAAGGAAAAAACTTGAGTTTAGGGGGAGCTTTGAGCTTCCAGATTTTGTACCAGGGTGGCTTGTGATGTATATTCTGTGCTTTATCCTACATCTCCTTCTCCAGAAGGTATTTGTATCCAGACTCTACAATGTAGACACCATTGTTTGAGTGTGGCCAGTTTTGTTTGTCTCTGCGACGCAAGATTTCCATGCTGAGAATACAATCTGCCAGAGACTGGGGAAAGAGGGATCGAACTTTTGTAGTCCTCCACATGCCTGTTTGTGTCCATAAACTCCGAAATCATACTAGGAGAAGGTGCATTCTCCTTTGGGCCAGCCACTACTAGAAACTTCGTCTTCAGCAACGGCTATCAGCGACGGCCGCTCAAGCCGTTGCTATTTGCAACGGCATTCTTACGGCCGCCCGAGCCATTGCAGAAAACTGTATCTGCAACGGCGTTCTAAGGGAAACCCGAGCCGTTGCTGATTATTTTAATTATCAGCAACGGCTTTCTGACGGAAAGGCGAGCCGTTGCTGATTTTTTAATCTTCAGCAACGGTTTGCTAACGGATAAGTGAGCCGTTGCTGATGATAACTTATCAGCAACGGCGTTCTAACGGGCGAGTGAGCCGTTGCTGATAAGTTTATATAGGGCACGCTCTCGCGCCCGACTCTTCTTCCTCCCGCTGCTCGCTGCTGCCGCCGCCGCTCCTGCCGATGCCACTCGCCGCCGCTGCCGCTGCTGCCGACGCCGACGACGCCGACGACGCCGATCGCTGCTGCCGACTTGTTCAGGTAAGTCTCCCCTGCTGCCGTCTCTTCCCTGCGGCCGGCGGAAATCACCCGACCGAAACCCTATTTCTAGGGTTTCGGCCGGCGGCGGTCGGCCGATGGCCGCCGCCGGACCTTCTGCAGTGGCCGGACATTGTGTCCGGCCACTGTACGCCGGCGCCGGAGGGTGGACTCCGGCGCCGGAATTTAGTATATATATATATAGTTTATATTATTTTATATTTGTTAATTAATTATTTAATAATTGTTAATTAATTGTTTAGATTAATTGTTTAATTTGTTAGATTAATTATTAGAGTTTAGATTAATTTCGGACGCGCGCCGGAATCGTCCACTTCGGACGCGCGCCGGAATCGTCCACTTCGGACGCGCGCCGGTATCGACCACTTCGGACACGCGCCGGTATCGTCCAATTCGGACTCGCACCGGAATCGTCCACTTCGGACGCACGCTGGAATCGTCCAATTCGGACTCGCGCCGGAATCGTCCACTTCGGACTCGCGCCGGAATCGTCCACTTCGGACGCGCGCCGAAATCGTCCAATATGGACTCGAACTGTCTCGAAACATTTAGAAAATAATCATCCTCCGACGAGTTGATATGTTTCACGTACGCATCGACGATCGGATATGATTTAGCAAAACCTTAGATCCGTTCGGGAATTGTATGTTCGTGTAAAAGAAGTAGATGATCTTTTATACGACGTACAATTCTTGAATTGTCCCTGATTGGACAATTTGGGAATATAGTTATTTGTACTGCACTTACGTTTTTATTTTAACTGTTAACTAATTATTCTAAATTTCGGCAACATCTCTCTTGTTCTCCGATACGCGCCCAGATGATATGCGTATTCGGAGAACTGTAGGGAGATGCTGTCGAAATTTAGAATAATTAGTTAACAGTTAAAATAAAAACGTAAGTGCAGTACGAATAACATAAATCCCGAATGGAATAGGACAATCTCACCTAAAGACATTAACCAAAGAAATTGTCATTGATTGACAGAATCATGTCGGCTGATCGAAGTTGGATGTACCGACGTCTTAATCGTGGAGCTTTAACGAATGAGTTTCGATTAGGCTTAACGTACTTCCTAAATTTCGCCTATTCGAATCTGAATTTCGTTAGCATGGATGATCAAATCCGATGTCCGTGCCGATTTGTTCAAATGGACGATTTTTGGATCGGGAGACTGTCACTCTGCATCTATATACCAAAGGATTTGCACCGAGATATTTTCTATGGACTTGTCACGGGGAGTCACGCGAAGTCGGGACGTCGAGCAATCCTGTCGTTCAGACATATGGTGAATCTTCCTCTGCTGGTGCTTCTTCATCCGGTCAATGTAATCCCTATAGAACTATGATACTTGATAGTCTTGGGGGTCAATTCCGCCTGAATGATCCTGAATGATAATGTTGATCGGCCAGTTCTTCAGACATCAGTCCCACCAGATACTACAGCGGTTGATATCACAGAAGTAGGGGCTGCGGTAGAGATTGAATTACCGAATAAAGAAGCTGCAGAATTTTACGAGATGTTGAAAGCTGCCGATGAACCTTTGTATGAGAATTGTCCTAAATACACTAGGTTTTCAGCAATGACACAGCTCTTAAGCATCAAGGCCGATTGTAATATCAGCGGAGTTGCGTATGATCGGATTGCTGGATTGATTAATGGAATGCTGCCTACTGATAACAAGTTTGAGCCTACTTTTTATAAGACTAAAAAGCTAATGAGAAAATTGGGGCTTGGGTACGAAAAAATACACGCGTGCCAAAATAACTGCATTTTATATTATAAAGAAAATGTGCAGTTGGATAAATGCCCTGTATGTCAACACCCTCGTTACAAGGAGAAGAAATCGGTCCGACAGAAAAATATCCCGTTTAAGGTGCTTCGGTATTTTCCACTAACACCGAGGCTTCAAAGGTTATTCATGTCGGAAAAGACAGCCCCCTACATGAGTTGGCATGCAAGAAGTCGTGATGATACAGTAATGACTCATCCATCTGACAGTGAGGCATGGAAACATTTGGATACATGTTATCCTTCATTTGCTATGGATACTAGAAATATCAGATTGGGATTGTGCACAGATGGTTTTAATCCGTTTGGACATTCTGCAACTCCTTATTCAGTTTGGCCAGTGCTGCTGACAGTTTATAATTTGCCACCGTCAATGTGCATGAAAGATGAATTTATTTATCTTTCGATGATTATTCCGGGTCCTAAGGGTCCGCGAAAAGAAATTGACATATTTCTCAGACCCTTGATAGATGAATTGAAAACATTGTGGACTGAGGGAGCTGTCACTTATGATTGTCATCGGAAGCAAAACTTCAATTTAAAGGCCGCGGTCTTGTGGACAATCAATGATTTCCCCGCGTACGGCATGTTGTCGGGTTGGAGCACTCACGGTCGACCCTCTTGCCCGTATTGTATGGAACACTCTAAATCAATCAGTCTTCAGAACGGACGAAAAATCTCATTCTTTGATTGTCATCGTCGATTCCTACCGGTTCATCACCAGTATCGAAGGAATCGTAATAAATTTACTAAGAGCAGAGTCGAAAGAGATGGGCCACCACCGATGTTGTCTGGTGAACAAATGTTAGCACGTGTTTCAGCACTTCCAGATATTGTATTCGGTCGCAATGAAAGAGTGTCAGGTTTTGGCCAAACACACAACTGGGTGAAAAAAAGTATCTTTTGGGAATTGCCCTATTGGAGTTCATTATTGATTCGACATAATTTAGATGTCATGCACATTGAAAAAAATGTGTTTGATAATATTTTCAACACTGTGATGGATATTTCTGGAAAAACTAAAGATAATGTCAAAGCCCGACATGATCTGAAAATACTTTGTAAAAGACCAGAGTTGGAGTTACAAGAGGTCAACGGACGATATCTGAAACCGAAGGCCCTATATGTGTTAAATAAACAACAGATCAAAGATGTTTGTCAATGGGTAAAAGAACTCAGATTACCCGATGGATATGCTTCAAACTTATCTCGATGTGTGAACGTCGATGATTGCAAAATATCAGGGATGAAGAGCCATGATTGTCATGTATTCATGCAGAGATTACTTCCGATCGTATTTCGAGATCTTCTACCTGATAATATTTGGGGTCCGTTGACTGAATTAAGTATGTTTTTTAGAAGCATCTGTGCAAATGTCCTTCGAGTCGAAGATATGTCAACACTTGAAAATAATATTATTGAAATCATATGCAAGCTGGAGCAGTTTTTCCCTCCTGCATTTTTTGACTCGATGGAGCATCTACCGATACACTTGGCATACGAGGCACGAGTTGGTGGCCCCGTTCAATATCGTTGGATGTACTTATTTGAAAGATACATGAATCGTCTGAAGAAAAAAGTAAAGAACACCGCAGCTGTTGAAGGATCAATATCTGAATCGTATATCATCCAAGAAATTTCAACATTCTGCTCATTTTACTTTGAATCGACAGTACAGACAAGATTTGATCGTCTTCCACGTAACGACGACGGGGGTGTTCGACATTCAGATGGACGTTTAAATATATTTTGTCACTCTGGTCGTGCTTTTGGTTCTCGTCCATCTCGACACTTAAGCGATGAAGAGTATCATTTGGCACACTTGTATGTATTACTCAATTGCCCAGAGATTGAACAATTCATTGAAATATTTGACATTGAGATGGTGCAAAAATACTCTATTCACAACGATCAAGAATTGGAGACATTACGGAATCGTGATTTCCCTTCTTGGATTCAGACTTACAGCAAAGATCACAGAGCTGAAATAGATGAAAAAATATTTGAGTTTGTTAGTGGACCGTCGCGACTTGTGTCGTGCTATAGCGGATATTTTGTTAACGGGTATAAATTTCACACGGTTGAATATTCATCTACAAAAAAGATGATGAATGCTGGGGTCTGCGTGAAAGAGACAACCTATGTTGAATGTGATATGGATTTCTATGGACTAGTGGAAGAAGTGATAGAGTTGCACTACTTCGGCTTGAAATCAGTGTTCCTATTTAGATGTCATTGGTTCGATACAACAGAAAGGGGCATGAAAGTTCATCAAAAATACAAACTTGTTGAGGTTAATTACAAATCGAAATTGGCAGCAAATGAGCCATTTATATTGGCATCACAAGCCGAACAAGTATATTACGCGAAGTATCCGGCTCGAAATAAAGATAGAGCAGATTGGCGTGTAGTCTGTAAGACAAAAGGTAGAGAAAAAATTGATCCGATAGTAGGAGAAAATGATCCTCCTGGTTTCTATCAAGAAGATGATCTTCCTGCTGTGGATCGTATTATTCCAATACTCGAGGATGCAGACACAACGTCAATTCAATTAGAAGTTGAATATGCTGATGATGACGATCATGAAATTGAGGAAGCTGGAGATGAAGAAGATGACGAAGAGGAAGAAGAGGAAGAAGAAGAAGAATTCGAAGACTATTATTCAGATGATGAGGAATAATTGTAAAGTATATATATTTTATTAAATATATCTCTACTATTTATACAATAATCTGATTATATGTCTGTTCGACAGATATGTCTGGTCGTGGTTATCGACGCAGGAGAGTTTCGGAGTCTCCGATCGGTGAGACTCCAGCACTTACTCATGCTGCTGATCCTCCTGTTGCTGATCCTCATGAGGATGATACTGCCGAGGCTAGTACATCCAGACGCAGGCGGCCACGCGGGCCGAACAGGTGGCAGCCTCCACCAGCCACAGAGTCACGTAGATTGATTAGCGTGATTGGGGAGCGGTAATATATCATGAATTATGAATCATTACAAATTCATTATATCATAATATAATATTAAAATTTATTTTTGTTGTGCAGGTTCGAGCAAGAAGAAGTGCCGAGGAGCATTTCTTCTACTATTCGACGATACATGCACGGGGCATGGCCTACGTGGTCTCACGTGCCTAGCGAGCACGTCGACATGTTATGGCGCGAGTTTAAGGCACGTATTTTTTTTTTTTTTACATGCATGATGATATATTAAGAATTGGTACTGATATTATTATTTTGCAGGCTCGCTATACATGGGCCGAGGACCAGAGGTCCTTCATTTACGCTGTCTGGGAGTCTATTTCCCGGGCAAGGTACAACGTGCAGCTGGGGCAGGCTCGGTCCCGAGCGATGGCCCGAGCTGGGACCACTAACATCGCGGAGACTCGGGGATACGGCCCCAGTTGGATTACTCCGGATATATGGGACCAGCTCGTGGGGATATGGTCGACGGATCGATGGCAGGAGGTTTCTCAGAATGCGGCTAGAAATCGCATGTCGGGGGGAGCAGCGCGTCACACCGGCGGCTCTGTTGCATTTGCAGTGCACGCAAACCGTATGGTAAGTATATCGTTTAATTATATATTTTATTTGTTATTATGTGTACTAATTAATGTATTTGTTTTGTAAATGTAGACGACGGTGTCGGATGACGGGACTGTCCAGCGACCCTCCCCGATGGCGGTGTTTGAGCGGACTCACCGTCGAGCACATGGGACGGGGGAGTACATCGACAACCGCGCTGTATACATTGTGGTAATTATATATTTGTTTAAATTATTCATTATATATTTATAATTTAAGTTTTATGATAAATATTAAACAAAAAATCAAACTCGAGTAGGAGACGTACAGCCGGACGGTGGTGCAGCGCGGGGGTACCCCCGAGGACTTTGACGCAGCATCGTGGGTCGAGGCCGCAGGTGGCTGGGACCATGGCCGCGTATATGGCTTCGCAGATAGTGGTCATGCGCGAGCCGTACTAGGGCCACTTGGGGCACCGACCCCTCCGGTCGCTGGTGAGCGGCCGTCCACCTCTAGATCCAGTTATGATCATAGTAGCAGAATAAGGACTCTAGAGGAGACGGTCGCACGTCAGACTGAGATGATGGAGCGTCAGAGTCAGACGATGACGAATATAGAAGCTATGCTACGCAACTTGTCGGGTCATCCCGAAGCAGGCATCTCTTCGGCATCATCTAATCCATCATCCTCGAGTCAGTCCACGCCGGTGTACACTCAAGCACTCCAGACCCCGCCATATGATCCAGGCCATCCTCCATCGTCATCGTGAGATTTTGTTTATATTGACTTTGTTACTCAGATATTGAACTTGTTTAATTTATATTGACTATGTTATTGAGATGTTGATACTTCAATTTTACATTTGAATTGTGTTTATACTATCGTGGATAATTATGAATATAAGTATAATTGTTTTGATGTATATATGTTGGTGTGTTTGTGATGTGTGAATGAATGTGTATGAGGTGTTTGTGATGTGTGAATGAATGTGTGTATGAGGGTATGGGTGTGTGAGTTATGTATCAGATAAATGTATCAATGTATCAATGGAAATTTGAAATTTTCAAATTTTCTGGTTGCAGGCATAGGTCATCAGCAACGGCTTTCCCACGGGCGTCCGTGGGAAAGCCGTTGCTAAAAGTGTATCGAGAGCCGTTGCTGATGACCTACAGCAACGGCTTAGCGACGGAGTTTTACTAACGGTCTTGCTACGGACTCAGCGGCCGTTGCTATTAATGGTATCAGCAACGGCTCCGGGTCTGTGGCAAAACCGTTGCTGATAATATTTTTAGCGACGGCCCAGCGGCCGTTGCTGATAATGTTTTGAGCGACGGCCCGAGCGACCGTTGCTGATCCGTTGCTAAGTCATCAGCAACGCGACTTTCTGTCACGGCGCTATTGCAACGGCTCAGCCGTTGCTGATGCTCTTCAGCAACGGCTCCGCAACGGCATCAGCCGTTGCTGATGACCATTTTTCTAGTAGTGAGCTATGGTAAAAGATGAAGCCGTAGGGAGCCATGGAGTGTGCAACATCGGGAGAGTCGTAGATGATCCAATGTTCCATAACATCCCAGACTGAATAATATCTCTTCCTTTTAAGATACTTTTCCATCCCCAGGATGGGTTGCAATCGCTGACTGCCTCAATCACAGAAGAATGGGGATAATATCTTGCTTTCAGGACATGAGAGCAAGGAAGGAGTAGTTAGAAGATGCCAAGAGTGTTTCGCCAATAAGGCCAAGTTGAATAGATGGCAGTCTTTGAAGCCAAGGCCACTATCCTTCTTCTCATGACATAGAGATCTCTATGCAACCCAGTTAATGGACCTTTTCTCTCTATTGTTTCTCCACCAGAAGTTTTGACAACATCTATTAACTTCCTCCGTCAGGGTTTTCGGTAGTAGGAAACAAGACATGGCATAGGTTGGAATATATGGCCGAGATGGTGGACTTTATTAGGGTGGCTTTTCCTGCATGGGAGAGAAAACGTGATTTCCATCCTTCCATCTTGTACTTTATCTTCGAGATGATGAACTCGAAAGAAGCTCACTTGGATCGATTAACAGTAGAAGGAAGACCCAAGTAATGGTCTTGTGCACCTATGTATCGAATATGCAGCATATTTCCTAACTGAGTTCTGAGCCGATGAGGTGTATTTCGAGAGAAGAACACTATCGACTTCTCCAAGTTCACTTTTAGTCCACTCAGGGATTCAAAGGTATTCAAAGTGCTTCTGAAAGCTTCCATAGAATGCCCATCTACATGCTTTGCCAAATAGTATAATGTCATCGGCGAAGAATAAGGAGGTAATCAGCGGTGTCGGGCGACTGACCTTCACCCCTTGGAGGCGCTATTGATAGCTCTCTTTGCTTAGCAGGAAGGTAAGGCTTTCCATGCAAAGGACGAATAACAATGGGGATAATGAATTGTCTTGGCAGAGGCCCCAGCCAGGTCTGAAGTAATCATACACCAGGCCATTCGAGAGGAAGGAGAAGGACGTTGTGGATATGCATTGCATAAGGAGTTCTATGAAATGTTCATGAAAACCCATCTTTCGCACGCTGAATTGGATGAACGACCACTCTACGCGATCATAGGCTTTACTCATATCTAGTTTGAGGGCCATTTCTTTTACAGAATTGGTCAGCTTGCTCTTCAAATGGTGCATGATCTCATGAGCCACCAGAATGTTATCATAGATCAATTTATCCTTTATAAATGTGCTTTGGTTTGAGGAGACAATCTTAGGCATAATACCCTTGGAGTCTATACATCAAAATTTTCGAGAAAAATTTGTATAGACAATTGCAGAGACTGAATGGTCTCACTTGAGACATATTTTGCACATTTCGACCTTTCGGGATGAGGGCCAGGAGGGTGTGGTTCAAGCCTTGCATGAGACATCGACTTCCAAAGGAGACGCTGGCCTCATAAATATTCTGGCCTACAATGTCCTAGTATATTTGGAAGAAGGCTCTTGTAAAGCCATCTTCACCCGAGGCACTGTTGTGTTTGATAGAGAAAGCAACAAACTTTACTTCTTCTTTTGTTACCGGTCAGATGAGCCATCGATTCATTCGTGCTGATACAGTCCGCGACAGACCTTCAAGTGAAAGAGATGGGTCAGCAAGATCAGAGGAGGAGAAGAGCTCTTTGTAGAATGAACTGTCCACTTTAGCGACATTATTAGCCCCCACAGTCCAAACACTTTCCTTATTTTTACTCTGGTATATGGAGTTTGCATTTCTTCTTTCCTTTACACATGCATGAAAGTAGGTTGTGTTCCTATCTCTCTCTCGAAGCCATTTGATCCTCGATTTTTATCTCCAGTAGTTCTCTTCCCTTTTGATCTCGGTAGCTAAGTTCACTTCCAATTGCCGAATTAGATCGCAATGGGAAGATGAATTGTTGTTTGCTAGTTGCCATATATGTTGTTTGGGGCATTGGATTGAAGTGTTAGAATTGCTTTGTCTGTTGTGCCTCCATTGGACTAGTTTCCTACATCCTTCAATTTCGAGAGAACCTGGAATTGTTTAGTTCCACGTTTTGGGGAAAGCCATGTGTCTTTAATAATTCGATATACTTCTTCATTATTGAGCCATTGTTTATCGAACTTGAAGATTTTTGTAAACTCCGAAGGAGAGATGGATGAGAGCACTATTGGTCTGTGGTCGCTTCCCAGCACTTCCAGGTGAGAAGCCTTGCACTGCGGAAATAATTCCTCCCATGAGGAATTGCCAAGGAATCGATCCAACACCTGTTCAATATTGTAGTTTGTATTTATGGCCCGAGCATGAAAACTCCGAAAGATCTTCATTGATGAGTGAGCGAAGGTTATTTTCCAACTACACTTGAAAGCTAGATCCACCTTGCTTTTCTTCTTGTCTGAGCACCTCATGAAAGTCTCCTCCCAGCAGGAGAGCTGAGCTTTTAGCTACACTTATTCGAACCAATTCCTGACATTGTAGACCTCTGATATGTTTGTATAATGCAAGTGGACTTCAATGAATTCTCATTTCTTGCTTAGATTTGGAGTTTGAATAGAGGTGTGGATGAAGTGTGTATCTGAAGAGATTATTTCCACTTCTAAGAAAGTTTTCCATGCCAAAATTAAGCCTCCAGTCCAACCAACAAGATTGGCATAATAATAGTCAATGAACTCGCATCTTTGAATCAAGCTTAAGTACTGAGTTTCTTCATTCTTAACCTCCGACAAAAATAAATAGTCGGGGGAAATTTTACAGCAAAGCTCCTTGAGATAGTGATTGTCAAGAATTTTTTCGGCCCTTGATAATTCCAACATAGTGTTAGGGAATTTTTCGATGCCCCCGTGCAACGTCGAACCATGACGGAAGGTTCCCTACATGTTTGTAAATATGTATTCATGTGTATGTAAACTTATATTTTATTCTTGCCCATTCATGTAAAATCCCTTTGTGTGATCCTCGTGGGCCCATGGTATGAGTTGTATGCATTTCGAGATCGTTCGACACTTGGTGTGTGCGTTACGACTAAGCGGAACACTTTGTGTGAATTCGTCATGGTCGTGGCCATGGAAAATCACCATGTCGGGTGGCCATAATTTTGTCATGCTCATCGTGCTTTGCGGAACCTTGGGGGTGGCACTTGGGGGTTAGAGGTCCCATGTATGGTGTAGGGGAGTGTTGACTTACGAAAGCGGTTGCCTTGCGCGGAAACGAACGAGTGGCCCATATGGGCATGGGACATGTCGAATTCGCCCAAGGCGATTGCGGAACTCATCCTACATCCATTTTTGCATTTTCTCGTATCCGTAGTCCTGTAAATGTTATATTTTACTTTACGCATTCAATACCATTCGGCCAACATGGTCATTTGAAGGCGCGGACATGGAATACGAGGTTGGCACGTGGTCCGACATATGCCCCACGATGTTAAGTCGGGAAGCCCAATCGGGACGAATTTCATCTCAAGGCTTATCCCTTGCATTGCATGCAAGGGTGCCGCACGGGTTCTTTCGCACCAAAATAATTGGCCCATGACAGTTGGTATCAGAGCAGGTTTGCGAGCCTCCAACTGAGAAAGCTCTTGATACAAACATAGCCGATGCATATTCCGTCTATGGCGCTCGAGTTGCCGATGTAGTGAACCCAGTCGAGGACCTTTCGACTGTTGTGTTCGGGGAGGCAAGCATTCATATGATTGATGCAAAGACGGTGACTTTTGCGCAGGGCGGATAGGCCCCTAAGACGCAAAGTCGTTTGCAAGCAGAGCGAGAATTGCGAACCTCCAACTAATAAATCCCTCGATGCAGACATAGCCTACGTGCATTTCGTCTATGGTGCTCGAGTAGCCGAGGCAGTGAACCAGTCGATGAACTTTTCGACTGTTGTATTCAAGGAGGCAAGCATACATTTGTTGATGCAAAGACGATGACTTTTGCGCAGGGCAGATAGGCCCCTAAGACGCAAAGTCATTCACCCGCAGAACGAGAATTGCAAGCCCCAACTGAGAAGGCCCTCAATGCGGACATAGCCGACGTGCATTCCGTCTGTGGCACACGAGTTGCTGATGTAGTGAACCCAGTCGATGAACATTCCGACTATTGTATTCGGGGAGGCATGCATACATTGATGGAGGTGAAGATTAAGACTTATGTGCAGGGCGGATGGGCCCATAAGACGCAAAGTCATTTGCGCAAGGTGGATGGTCTCCTGTAAGACGCAAAGTCTCACGCAGAGTAGATCTCTTGCAAGACGCACATTGTGCGTAAATTATACTCTCTCATAAGACGCGAGGATGGTGCGCAGGGCGTTGGCCCCTAAGACGCACCGCAGAGCTGATGGCTTATGAGTTACCAAGTCTTTGGCGCGAAGTAGACTCTCTCGTAAGACACACATTGTGTGCAAAATAGACTCTCTTGTAAGTCGCAATGATAGTGCGCGAGGCGTAGTCCCATAAGTCGCAAGGATTGTGCGCAGGGGCGTTGTCCCCTAAGTCGCAAGGTTGGTGCGCATGGCATGATGGCCTATAAGGCGCAAGGTTTGTGCGGAGAGCAGCGTAAGACTTGAAGCTTGTTGAGATGGGCTCGGTGGTGGGCACCATGACCTCTGCGGGGGGCGAGTGAGCAAGCAGTGATCCGTAAGACTTGAAGCTCGTTGAGATAGGCTCGGTGGTGGGCGCCATGACTCCTGCGGGGGGCGAGTGAGCAAGCAGTGATCGGCTCAAAGCGACGGTGTGGGCAATGCTCTAGTGTGGCGCGACCATGGAGCTATGCTCGTTGGCTCTACAAGTCTAGGACCTTCCATTGCCCAGCAAGAACGGGACTTGGCGAATGGAGTAACCATTTTCCGGGTTCCCTCACGCGAGCGTTGCTCAATGGCGTTCGTCTGCACCACAAGTCTGGGATTTTTCATTGTCCAGCAAGAACAAGACTTGGTGAAGTGAGTAACCATTTCTTGGGTTCCTTCACGCGAGCGTTGCTCAACGGCGCTTGTATGCCCCACAAAAGTCTGGGACTTGTCATTGCCCAGCAAAAATGAGACTTGGCGAATTGAGTAACCATTTCTCGGGTTCCTTCACGCGAGCGTTGCTCAACGGCGCTCGTGTGCCCCACAAAGTCTGGGACTCTCATAGTCCAGCAACACTGAGACTTGGTAAACATAGTAGCTATTTCTCAGTGTCCATTCAAGCGAGCGTTGCCCAACGACGCCGGTGCCCCTTCAAGCGAGCGTTGCTCAAAGACACTCGTTTGCTCCACAAGTCTGGGACTTCATTGCCCAGCAACGAGTTTGGGAATATCATAACCCTTTCTCGCAACAAACATGAGATGATGAAACTCAAGGATGTTCTAAGTAGTCATTTCCTGGTGGTGAACTTCACGATGAAACTCGACATGTTACAGCCCCACTGTGGCATGTCGTTACTCAGGCGGTGTTCCCTTCGACAACTTATGAAGAATTCACTTCAGCAATTGTAGCCAAAGGCGATGCGGCCGGGGCGAGTTCGACGAGGACGTTGTAGCTTGAAGTGGGGGAGGATGTTAGGGAATTTTCCGATGCCCCCGTGCAACGTCGAACCATGACGGAAGGTTCCCTACATGTTTGTAAATATGTATTCATGTGTATGTAAACTTACATTTTATTCTTGCCAATTCATGTAAAATCCCTTTGTGTGTTCCCCGTGGGCCCATGGTACGAGTTGTATGCATTTCGAGGTCGTTCGACACTTGGTGCGTGCGTTACGGCTAAGCGAAACACTTTGTGTGAATTCGTCATGACTGTGGCCATGGAAAATCACCATGTCGGGTGGCCATAATTTTGTCATGCTCCTCGTGCTTTGCGAAACCTTGGGGGTGACACTTGGGGGTTAGAGATCCGATATATGGTGTAGGGGAGTGTTGGCTTACGAAAGCGATTGCCTTGCACGAAAACGAACAAACGACCCATATGGGCATGGGACATGTCGAATTCGCCCAAGGCAATTGCGGAATTCACCATACATCCGTTTTTGCATTTTCTCGTGTCCATAGTCCTGTAAATATTATATTTTACTTTACGCCTTCAATACCATTCGGCCAACATGATCATTTGAAAGCGCAGACATGGAATGCGAGGTTGACATGTGGTCCGACATATGCCCCGCGATGTTAAGTCGGGAAATCCAATTGGGACGAATTTTATATCAAGGCTTATCTCTTGCATGCAATACAAGGGTGCTGCACGAGTTATTTTGTACTAAAACAATTGGCCCGTGATAATAGTGTCTTCGTCGGAGAAGGTGGGCCAATCTCGGCTGACCTCCTCCACCTCAATAATTGATGAATTTAGGTTCTCTTGTTTGGCTTTCTTCCGAGTCAAATCATGACAGACTTCCGCGCGTCGTTTCCTGTTTGCCAGCACGAGGTAATCTTTTTAACTCCCCGGAGAGAAATTGGAGGATGTACAATGGCTTCGTTATTCTCCTCTTGACATGTTGGATTGCTGGGGGTGCAGGTATCTCGCCCGTGTTCCCTCAGAAGCTGCAAGAGGAACTTGATATAAATTAGTATTACTTTTACCTTTTATGAAGATGGAGACCATGAGGATTAAAAAACATCAAAATATATCGACTCACTAATGCAAATAAGTTTTATTTTTATTTCTTTATCCCTCGTTCATTCACTTCCAATCTTTATCACTAATTAATTATGATACTCCAAAATATGAATTGGTACTACTTTAAACCTTTTTAATGAAGATGGAGACTTATAACTAATTAATTATTATTCTCCAAAATATGAATTAGTACTACTTATAACTTTTTTAATGAATATGGAGACTTATCACTAATTAATTATTATACTCTAAAATATGAATTAGTACTACTTTTACCTTTTTAATGAAGATGGAGACGATAAGTCTCAGAAAACATCAAAACCTATCCACTCATTAATGCAAATAATTTCTATATTTTTTATTTATCCCTACTTAATTCACTTCCAATCTTTATCTCTTTTAATCCACAAAAATTCATTTTTTCATCCGTTTACAATCACTATTTTCAACCACCTATCTTTTCATTGGCTATCACTAGTGATCCCACCATGTCATGTAGGCAATAAGTATAAGTTTTTGCAATGATAAATGAGCAATTTCTCAAAGTCATGACATAAAAATAGAAATTCCCAAAATTAAAATATTTAAATAGAAATTCTTAAAATCATAACCTAAATTTTCACATACCCAAAATGTCATCAAAATTATTTTTTTCTTTATTTTTAAATAGGATTATCTCATTTTACCATTGAAAGATATTAGTGGCTTAAAATAAAATATATTTTTATTACGCATAATATAAATTTACTTTTAGCACGTCGTATCTGCATTTTAATATTTCTTTAAGTGCAATATATCTATAGTCTTGAAATAATAAGTTAATTTTGAGTTATTTATGACAAAAAATTATGTTTATTGTTGTATGCTACTTATTCAAAATGAGATTTTTTTATATTATGAATGACATGAATTTACTTTTAGCAATTTATATTAATATATTAATTTTTTTTATGATTAAATACTACTTTAGTGTCTAAAATTAGTATTTCGTTAATTTTTTAAAAAATGACTATATTTTTCATAAGGTTAGGACTAACATATGTCAATGTAGGGGGAAGGAAGGTTTTTGATATATTTGTGATATGATATTATGTTTGGGTAATATAAGTAATTGGTTCGTGAATTTTTTATATTGCCATTTAAAGATTTTTGAAAAAAAAATTATATTTAAAAACTAAGAAATTTAACTACTAAAATAGTAGTTAGACATCAAAAAACAATATTAATAAAAATACTAATATGAATTGCTAAAATCAGATTGATGTGAAATTGGGAGGAAACCATATTTATATTCAAGGTATTTTAAGTATTTAGATATTTAAGTTATAATTTTAAGAATTTGCGTTTTCGTATCATGAGTTTTGAGAATTTTCAGCTACTTTATTATAGTTTTGGAAATTGCTCGCTATAAATTACCCACTTGCATTATCCATCCGCGAATAACCGATTCTATTGATAATGTAGTAGGGCCCACCATTTTGTCAGGCAGGGATAAGAATGGGTAGGAAAACTTTAGGCTTTCTTATAATCTCCCTTCCGAATTAGACCTCGTTGGACCAAATCCAAATCTTTCTTTATGTATCTTCATCCTTTCTCCCTTGTTCCCAAATTATCTCGGCCAAAACCCTTCCTATCATCTACCCTATCGCATTGTCTTCCTTTCTGTATCGAGAAGGATTCGCCATGGCATTCTCTCTCCCGAGCGATGCCCTCTTCCTCGGATTCGACAGCTCTACCCAGTAAGCCCCCTTTCCTCGCGTATTTTGCTTCAACATTTCAACGAGAAATATTTGCTTTTGTTTGGTCGGATCGTGGCAAAGTTGGAACTTTTCAGGCATTGTTTGTTGCTCCATTTGGTTCATGGAGTGTAATGTGTGTTGGAGTTTTAAACGGATTTTCTCACGTCGATAACATTTTCGGTGTACGGTTCTGATGGGAACTGAGTTTAGGCTTTGAACTTCTTATTATATTTGGAGAAAAATGACATTTTGATACGGATTTTTATGGAGTATGTTGTATGCGCTTCAAATTGGTATCGAAGAGGCGCTAATAGTGAAACTGGGTAAAATACCTTCTATGCATCCTTATGTGGCATCACTGTCATACCTTAACCACATCATGCTGCTTTAGGACCATGCTCATCTGCAGTATAATCTATTCTGATTATATTTATTGTGAAAAATTTTACTCATGAAACTGGTGAAGTAATTATACTTAAATTCATAATATATCACTTCAATTGTTTTATGTTTTTCATTACAGACATAGGTTGAGTGCTGGAATCGTAGTGTTTTCTTTTTTAATTTTATGTTAGAAGCAAATATGATGCTTATCAAGATCAAACATTTTGAGACTCTTAGATAAGTTAAGCTGTATGTTTCTCTCAATTTATGCTTTTGCTTGTACTTTCTTCACAGTCTAAGACCAACATATTGCTGAAAATTAATACAGGTCACTGAAAGCTACTGTGCTGGACAGCAACCTGGTCATTTTTGCTTCAGAAAGTGTGCATTTTGATTCTGAAGTGCCCCACTATAGGACCAAAGATGGGGTGTACAGGGATCCTTCTGAAAATGGAAGGATTGTCTCCCCGACCTTGATGTGGGTGGAGGCACTTGACATTTTGCTTGAGAAATTAAAATCGAAAGTGGACTTTGGCAGGGTGGTAGCTATTTCAGGAAGTGGACAACAACATGGCAGTGTGTACTGGAATAAGCATAGCAAAGCCATGCTAGCCACATTAGATCCTCAGAAACAATTACGGAGTCAACTGGAGGATGCTTTTTCAGTGAGGGAGTCACCAATATGGATGGATAGTAGCACCATGTCACAGTGTAGAGAACTAGAGAATGCTGTTGGAGGTGCTTTAGAGCTATCAAAACTTACAGGTTCTCGTGCTTATGAGAGATATACTGGGCCTCAAATACGCAAGATATACCAAACACAACCTGATGCTTATAATAACACTGAGAGAATCTCTCTTGTTAGTTCTTTTATGGCTTCTCTTTTCATTGGAGGTTATGCCAGTATTGATGAAACTGATGGAGCTGGGATGAACTTGATGGACATTAAAAAACGTATCTGGTCAAAGATTATTTTGGAGGTTTGTTCTATTAACAGTAATCCTTGTTATTAAAATTGGGTAACTATAAGCTATGACTATAATAATAACAAGTTTATTCATAGGCGACAGCACCAGGTTTGGAGGAAAAACTTGGACAATTAGCACCTGCTCATGCAGTTGCAGGATTGATATCTCCATATTTTGTGGAGAGGTAATCTTTTTTGTATAATGAATTTTTTATTTGTGTTCATTTATGCTTGGGCCATCTATTACATTCATGTACATTTAATTTCTTTTGGCATTATGCTGTTTCCATCTTTTTGACTTTTGATTCCCTTTATTAGATTTTGGCATTGTTGTTTATTTGGGAAAACAACTTTGTCAGATTACTGGACTTATATTACTAACAGCAGCATTCCATACTTACAGTTCCTATCATGTTTTGGATATCACATGGACTAAGATGCTGTGGTGCTGCAGTATTACTCATGCTTAAGCAGAGGACTTTTAACTGCCATCATAAGAATAAAAAAACTTAGCAAGACAACAGACATTTATTTTTCTATATTCATGGTAAACTCTTGAAGTCTAAATTGAATATTCATTTAGCTGTGAGTGTAGAAGGACAAGCTATCAAAGGCTCAGGTATTTGGGGGTGGCTACATGGATCTGCAATTGCAGCACTATTAAACAATAAACTGACAGATAGCAAAACCTCCTGAATAGTTATAATTTAGTCACTACATGAATTTACTAAATCCAACTAGGAATTGGCAGATTACAATTATAATGTAGTTCCATTTTGACAATAATTTTCTGTATTTCTTTCTCGAGATCATACTACTAGTATTTTAAATGGCGCTGCATGTTGTTATGAACCATTGCACACAAATTATCAATGCCAAGTCAACTAGAGATTAACACTTATTTCACTCTATCTTGCAGATTCCATTTCAAAAAAAGTTGTCTAATAATCCAGTGGTCTGGAGATAATCCTAATAGTCTTGCTGGTCTGTGAGCTATTCTTTGCTTTATATCTCAGTTGTTTTTGAGTTGCTAATCCTGTTCAGTTTTCATCTTAATTATATATGAACGTTGACATACAGATTTAGAGATTCTCTGCAATCTTGCCTATATAGTTTTTGTAATCGTAGTTTTGGCAGTATGTTATTTTCATCTATTCTGGATGTTGCACAGGTTTGACACTCAATACTCCTGGTGATCTAGCAATTAGTCTTGGAACTAGTGATACAGTAAGTTATATTCTGTGATTTTCTGACATGTGGATTACTATAGCATGTCAACAACGATAGAAGCTGACTTCTTTTACATATTTCCCTACTCATTGTTTATTAGGTCTTTGGTATAACTAGTGAGCCTCAGCCAAGTTTAGAAGGACATGTTTTCCCAAACCCCGTTGATCCAAATTGCTACATGGTTATGCTGGTTTACAAAAATGGCTCACTAACTCGAGAAGGTATTTCCCTTTGTTTGTTTACAATTTATACTCATAAGGCTTCCCAATGGAATTATAATTGATGTTTGGTTGTACCATGAATGCAGATGTGAGAAATCAGTGCGCAGAGCACTCTTGGGATGTTTTCAATGACTATTTGGAGAAAACACCCCTTCTAAATGGTATTTGCAGATTCTTTGCTAATGTTATTGATGTTTTGCTTATTTATGTAATATCACATTTTCTGCATTTTTTATGAAAGTGGATAGAATTTCTTGATTAATGTGTTCAACTAGAAGGTTTATACTTCATAATTATCTATAGAAGGCAAATGACAACATGTTTTTAATTTATACAAAGTAGCATATGATATCCTAGATGAGATTGTTTTCCATTGGAAGTTTCTGCATTTGTCTTTACTATGTCACTACAAAAATATAATAGCAAATTGTCGCCAAATTTAATTAAAAACCAGCACTAGTAGTGGTGTATAAATCAAAATTTAGGCGCTTTACGAAGCAAATAAATCAAAGTTGAAACTTCATAGGGAGGAAATTAGGATACTGATGCTACTATCTTTGTTTTTCATTTACATTAAATACCGGCACCAATGGCAGATGCACCTTTGATTATTTTTTTTAATCAACGATGTGGGGTTAAATCGTTGGTTAGTATAAAAAATATTATTTAACTTTGATTTGAATTAATTTATTGAACTCTCACTTAAAGAATAATTTGATACAAAGTGTTATTTATAAAACTTTGATTAAACTTAAAAAGAATTAGTTAACGATGTGGAATTAAGGAGAGAAACCGACGCTGCTGGTTTGGGTGCAAATTTTCAGAAAAACACCTGAATTCCGGGAGCCAGAGCTGGCGCTGATTTCCCAAACCGGCACCAGCCAGTTTTGGACATTGGCTTTGGGAAATTGGTGCTAGAAACTAGCGCCGGCGCCTGTTTGTCTCACGTGCTGGTTTCTAAGGGTAATTTTTTTGTAGTGTGTGGACTATTGTAATTGTGTAATGGAGCTAATCTAGTTACTTGCTGCAAATTGAACTTTGATATGCATGCCACAGCATCATTACTTGTATTATTCTAATTTGTATTGGTACTATGTTTGACAAAAATCAAACAAGCAAGCAAATAAAAATTTTGCATCCTTCTATGAAAAGTTATTATTGTGTATTTTTTATGGTCTTGTTGTCATTATGCATAGTTATTATTATGTCTCTTGAAGGTGGAAAGTTGGGATTTTACTACAAAGAGCACGAGATTTTGCCTCCTCTCCCAGGTGATTAACAAATCATATCGCTTTCCACTTTACATTCTTCGACATTGTATGATCTTAAAAGACAATATTTATGCAATTTGTATCCTGACATGGTATGATTTATATGTAGTTGGATTCCATCGTTATGTGCTTGAAAACATGGACTCTTTAAATGAGATAAGGGTTCTGGAGGTTGAGAAATTTGATGCCCCTTCAGAGGTTGGTAGCTATCAATAAACTTTACATAGTCAATCACAAATTGCAACCTATGGTGTACTAATCTGGATGGAAACTTACTGATATAGGTGCGTGCAATAATTGAAGGGCAGTTTCTTTCCATGAGAGGCCATGCTGAGAGATTTGGTATGCCAACTCCACCGAAAAGGATAATAGCAACTGGTGGAGCTTCATCAAATGAGTGTATTCTTAAATCAATAGCCGACATTTTCGGTTGTTCAGTCTATACTGTGCAGCGACCTGGTAAGTGGAAAAGCTTTTGCTCTTTTAATGCAATCTCACTGTACCTAGTTTGAAACCATAGACTTCATTGATATTTGTATTGCCTGCCTTCAGTAATCTTCACACATATGTGGACATTTATAATCTTGGCTTGCTTTAGTTGTCATTTAGTGTTTGATATGTTTGTAAGCATCACTACTATTATATATATTTGTTATGAGAGATTAATAATCAATCTAGTCATTCTCCAGTCACTTTATGTATAACTAAAACGTTTGGTCTGACAGACAAAAAAAACAAAATGTCAATTAATCATGACATTGAAAATAGTTTGGTTGTCAAACATCACGCATGACAACCTGAAGATTTCTGGATCATGGTATGGTTAGTTTGCATTTCCATCATATAGACAAGATGTGGCTGAAATTTCAAATTTGCATATGAAATAATAAATAGCAGTGTGATGACCATGAAAAATAATAAGCAGCGGCATGAAATTCCATTCAAAATGATATAGATGCATTTCCACGGTCTCATGTTTTCAATTTCTTATTAGACAGAATTCATTCTATACTTCTTGCTTATGATTTATGGTGCATGCTATATTTTGTGTTGTCACTTCTTTCATTGGTTCCTAAAGTCTCCATGCTTGCAGAGACTTAGACTTGTTCAAATGTCTTGTATGCTGTTTGAATACATGGTATTTGTCCGCTGAATGAATTTTGAATCTGTTATGCATGTTGCTTTTTGCTTTGTGGATGTCGTGTATGCCTAGGTAGATCTCGTAGCTAGTTATTATACATTTAAGTTAATATGTCACCTCGAAGTGGAAAATCACTACTAGTGTCAATTAGCAAGTTAAGCACGACTTCTAATTGTTAGCTAAAACCATTCTGATTTTAGCTAGGAAATTATTCACCATTTTATATCTTATATGGTGAACTATTCCTTGCCACTGATTGCTTATGGGATATCTATGAGCTTACCTTCGTAATTCCATGGTTTTTTCTTGAGTACTAGAACATATGCATCAATCTTGTTGCAATCTTTTGCAAAAAACTTCTACAAGTAAAATTATTTGCCTGGGCCAATATAAAACCTTCAAGCTCGTGTTTATAAAAAATGTTTGAGAAGATTAACAAAAGCAATATGCACAAAGAAGAGGAAGGAAATATTGTGGACACTATTTTTGGTCAAATTATTGTCTACATTGAGGTTTTAACTTCCAAGTCTGCTACTATTTCCACAACTTGAGAAATCAGTACAATACTGGCATACCAGGTGGTAAATAATCTGTACTGAGTCATATTGCCTAGGATTGATTATACTTGTCCAACTGATATTTTATGTGGGTAACTAGTATTTAATTAAAGTAATCGACACAAAACAAAAAGAACCAAGTAATGAGATTAATTCTACAAATATTCAAAATGTGTATTTTTGATAATTTATCAGTGTTTTTTGTCCAAATAAATAATGAGTATATGGAGGTGTCTTTTTTTTCATGATTTTTATGAAAATTGATGTGTTCGCTCGTCTTAAGATTAGTAACCCTTTGTCTTTATGCAACAGATTCTGCTTCCTTGGGAGCAGCTCTGAGAGCTGCTCATGGATGGTTGTGCAACCAAGAAGGTAGATTTGTGCCCATCTCAAGCTTGTACGGGGACAAGCTTGACAAAACATCTCTGAGTGCAAGGCTTGCTTTTCCTGCTGGTGACGAGAATCTTCTATCCAAGTACACATTGCTGGTGAATACAAGAATGCAGATAGAGAAAAGTCTTGTCGAAAAGTTTGAACGAAGTTAAGCTGGTCACTGGAAGCTCTTGGCAGTCGAATTAATGGTTTTTTTTTTGAATAAAGGCTGTCGAGTTAATGGTTAGTCCAATAAAAACTGCAGGATGTCAACTATGTCATCTAAGAATGTCGGAAGAATGGTGAAATAATTTATAGATTCCTGTACAAAAATCTGAACCATTTTAACAAAGTTTGGAAAGTGTCTTCTGTGTTGTTAATACTGATTTAAACTATTGCAGTACGGCGATCCTCTGTTAAATGAAAAGAGCAATTACCTCTAAAAACATAATAAGGACCTAGGATTTGCCATCCATAATATGGATTGAGATTTTTTCAAATTTATAATTAAATATTAATATATTTGGATTTGTCCTCCATTTTAAAATATTATTTTTATATTATTTTTTTTTTTAAATCTTTAAATGATTCAAAATAAAATATTTTTTATTATTCATAATATATATATATTTTCAACAATTCATATTAATATTATAGTAGATAAAAATTTATTTTATTGGTTAATAATAATATTATTTTATTTTTAAAATATTTAAAATATTTTTAAATATTTAATTATACATAAAATACAACATGAATTAATTTTTTAACATTGTAATTATTTTTTAGTGTTTAAAGAATTTATTAATAGTCATTTTTTTTGGTGCAAAAGTTTTTAAGTGCATAAGTTATATACTATTTTTATTTATAATAATTTTACACTAAAAAAATAAAAAAAATAAAAATTTTGGCTACTAATAAATCATTTAAACACTAAAAAAAATACTACAAGGATTATTAAAAAATTAATTCATGTTGCATTTTACTTAACAAGTGTATAATTTAAGTATCTAAAAATTTTTGAAAAATATTTTAAATATTTCAAAAATAAAATAAAAATATTATTAGTCATCAAAATAAATTTTTATCTACTATAATATTAATATGAATTGCTGAAAAAAATATTATGAATAATAAAAAAATATTTTATTTTGAGTCACTTATTTTTTTTAAAAAATCTTTAATTAATAAAAGATGAATCATATTTTGAAATAGATGACAAATTTGAAAGTATTAGTATTTAATTATGGATCTGAAAAAAAAAATCCTAATCTATATTATGAATTTAAAAAAATCTTCCCTGTTATGCTGTTGAGTAATTGCTCAAATGAAAATGTGGGTACTATTTAAAAAATTGTGGCAAACTCACATATCACACGGATAACCTTTTTGGTTTTCATATGTTGGGGTCTTTGATCCTATAATTTGGTATTTGGTAATAATGTACACCCATTATCCCGTGCACAAGATCACCGTTAAAATTAGATAAATTTGATTAAGACTTCAATTTTTCTTCAGGTATTTCTCAAAAATCGGATTATGATAAAAGGAAATTCGTAGTTCCAAATTATGGTGATTGAAATTTTCAAATTCGAAATCAAATTATCATAATATCAATTTTACCTTCCGCAAAAATATTTAATTTGTTAGACATTTTGGTAATACTACATACTTATGATGAGAAAAATTACTTTTAGCACTGTAATTGATTCAATATGATGTGAATTGATTTCTAGGGATATTAAACTAATATTTGAAGTGGTATATTTGTGCATTTTGAACTTTTACACCACGTTAGATATTTGGGTAGAATTCCGTATTTACAATGGAAAAATTATATTTAGCATTAAATTGATTCAATATGATGTGAATTGATTTCTAAAAATATTAAATCAATATTTAGAGTGATATATTTGTGCATTTTAAATTTTTATTTTTTGTTATACACTTTCCGCAAAAGTGTCTAATCGGTTAGACACTTTAGTAAAAATTAATTTTATTATTTAAATTAATTTAATATGATTTGAATTGATTTCTGACAATACTAAATTAATATTTAAAATGATATATTTGTATATTTTGAATTTTTTTATTTTGTATTATACATTTTCTGCAAAAGTATCTAATATATTAGATACTTTGGTATAATTGCATATACATATGATGGAAAAAATTATTTTATCACTTAAATTAATTCAATATAATGTGAATTGATTTGTACATATATTAAATCAATATTTGGAGTAATATACTTGGGCATTTTAAATTTTTTACGGAAGTGTTTGCGACTAAAATCACTATCCGAGAATTTCATAGTAATCTGATTTAAAGAAAATGGCTGATTTTTCTTTACAACCACAGAGACTGGAATCTTGCAGGTGTTAGTTGTGTTTATGTTATTTTTGTCTTTCTCATTCCAATTTATTCAAACACTTTGGAGTTTGGACTTCGAATGCTCGCTAATATTGGAAACCAGCAGTCTTAGCAGGTATGTTAAACTCAGTGCTGTGTAGATCATTCACTCTTTATTTTGAGGACATTAGTACGTCAAGACCCTCTTCTTCTGTCATTATATCTGTGCAGGGAAACTGTCATGGAAACAGTGCCAGGTACAAAAATGTTTCTGGTGGTCAGACAAACATGAGGACACTTCACATGGCTTTCTCCTTCTGTCATCTACAGCACTTTCTTTTCTGTCATCTACTCATCTGCATCAGTGCTTGAGGTTCAAGTCTCAAGTCTGATGGCACTCCATTTTATTCATGTATTATATGAATTACTCGAGGAGTCGGAGCACAAACTTAGCTATGCGATTGCCGGCCATTAAAAAGTTTAGGAACTCATTTTTTCTTTCTGGCACAACATTTTAAAATTTTCCTAATGTTAAATTCCACTTTGCTTTACTAAATCTATTTGTAATTGTAAATCCTCATTTGATGTATATTTTAAAGGGGGCTAGTTTGCAAACATGCCCTAGAGGTAGACGAATACAGGAAGTGCAAAGAAAAAGAGATCATATCAGTCATTGGCTGCAAATTACAATCATAGTTGGCATTCTTGTCGATTGCACAAAGGATGTCCAATCAGAAGAGCTTTCTATCTTGTCATCATCATACTACCCACCTTAGGTCTTTACTTTTGTTAATAAAATGGAAGGAAAAGGTAAGAGGACAAATGCAACGTGATAGTTAGGTTTACTTTTGTTACTTCAAGTTTAGCTAGCTGATGGTTCATCATTTAATTCAACTGTAGATTGGCTCTTTCATTGTGAGTGCTATGGCAAGTTTTGTTTCAGTAATAAAACTGAGTTGTGATATATAGTAAGCCTTGTACTCTTTTACTGCATCCTGACAAACTTCATAAAGATTGCATGGTCCCCATACGGCAGCAATGGGCCCCTAAAGAGATTTTTTGTAATATCACCATCTAAATCTATTGTATACTTAAAGCACCTGGTGGGTTCCTCTTTTACTAAATTCAATGCTGATGTAGTTAATACACAGTTGATTAAAAGAGTAACAATGAGTTCAATTTTGGTCAAGTTTGGGAAGCTGGGTATTCAATTGAGTTTAGTTGCCCATTGTATATATTGTAATCCGTGAAGGTCTAATTTATATATTGGTTTCATGATCTTACGGTCCGCTACCCTAAGAAGTGGTTATCGGCTAGCCAACATCAACCAAAGAAGCACCATAACACTCTTCAGCCCCAGCGACTATCGACCACACAGCGTTGATCAGATGTCATTCAACCGACCAAAAGAGCATTAGCACCTGTTAAATACTCAGCTCGTAGCTAGTAGAGAACAAAAACAATGTACAAGGAATGTGGTAGAAAAATGAAACATTCAAAAACACATTCACAAGCCCACGATGGGCAACAATATCCGCATACTCACTATTGGCTTTAGGTTTTCAACATTGGTCTTAATCTCGGTTTTGATGATAACAAACATGAGACTAATGATTTCATTGAGTATATCTTCAGGTTCGTCGCGGAAACTTCTCGAAGATCGACGAGTGCACCAAAGTCGCATCGGACGAACTCAAAGATCACATGGAAAGCTCTCCGAGATGATGCTCGTTGAAAGCCGGAACCCAGAAATGAAGAGCAGAAGAAAATAGGCTGAAAAACTAATCTCCGCCTATGTTCGGTCGACCGGGCGGTCGATCGAATAGGGTAAGAAAATAGGCAGTGGGCACTTCGGTCGACCAGTCGGTCGATCGGCAGATGTTGGTTTTGGGCAGTAGCCCTAGCAGTCGATCGATTGGAGTAAAAAATCACGCAGCGCACAATCTTGGCCTCCCTGCGCCAGTCGACCGGATTGAGGGAATGAACAGTCGCGTCTGGGCGGTCGATCGACCACAAACAGAAAGCGGCAGTCGATGTAAGCGATCGATCAGTCGATCGACCGACCAATCGACCGACGGTCTGCAACGGATAGTTTTCTATCTGTTGAGCAGCCGTTTCTTCAGCAGGGTATAAATACATCCTCATATGATTCTTTTAATTATTCTTCCCTCATTTCTACAGATATTATTGAGCATTTAAAGGGGAGTTTAAAGCCTTCCAAGTGATTGATTGAAGCGCGCCTATTCTTCTGTCGAGTTCTTCTTCAAGCGCCAGCTGTTTCCCTCAACTCTGCTGCAACACAAGATTTATCTTCCAACAAGTTGGAGGTTCTAAGGCTTGGAAAAGAGTAGATAATTTTGTTTTACTTTAAGCTCTTTTCCCTTGTAATTTTAACTGTTATTTGAAACTGTTACTTTGGATTTGTGTGTATGATAGACCTAGGCTATTAGGTCTTGATTGGAAGTGGTATCCTTGGAGTAGGAGTAAAGCCACTTGTGTAAACTTAGTATTTACTAGGATTAGTTTAGTTGTCCCTTAGGTTGAGGTGGGAAAGTGCTCTCGGTAGGAAGGCGGGATACTTCCAGGTGTGGAAGTGCCATCGGTTGGAGAGCGGAGACTTTCTGGTGAAAAATCCTCTGTGTAAGGGAAACAGAAATTAATCTAGTAAAATTAGTTTGGAAATCCTTAGTGCGGTGCTTAGGTAGTGGAGCAGGCATTGGGGCCGAACCACTATAAATAACTGTGTTTGCATTGTTTTAAATTGCTTGTGCTTAATTGCCTTATCTTGCTTCCGCATTCAATCGCATAATTGCATCTTGCCTAAACAATTTAAGTAAACGATTAAAATCCGATTTAGGCTAATTATTTAGTAAACACACTATTCATCCCCCCTCTAGTGTCGCCATTTCGACTACATTTGGTATCAGAGCGGGTCGTAGATTGAGATTTCACCGTCTCCTCTACATCTAGCCTCGATCCGAAAAAATGGCACTAGAGAGTATAACATGTGCACTATCTAGGTTTGATGAAGAAAACTTTGGTGTTTGAAAGAGTAGGATGTATATCTTTCTTAAAACACAAAGTTTAGATTTATTGTGCATGCTAAAGAATGAGTATGTTGAGCCCACTATTGACTTAAATGATTGGACTCAAGAACAAGTTAGATTATTTGAATTAAATGCTAAAACAACACATCTCCTATATTGCTCATTTTCAAATGAAATTCTTGAAAAGGTTATGCATTGTTCTTCCGCTTTTAATATTTGGGCAACATTAAATATGTTATATGACTATGCTAAAATCGAAGAACTTAATACTTTTGTTAATGATGGTGATGACAATGGTCATCCCCCTAGTACTAACCTCGGTTTTGATGCCCAAAGCACTTCTAGCCAAAGAAGCACAAGCAAGAATCAGAAAAGAAAACATATGTGCTTCCTTTGCCAAGAGAAGGGACACAAGAAGAAAAATTGTCCACTCTTGAAGAAGAAATTCAAAAAGAAGTGTGCTTCTTCATCCACATCTCAATCAAGTGAAGCCTCTTCTAGACATGACGATGAAGCTACATCAAACATTTGCCTCATGGGTCTTCGAGATGAGGTATATTCTCCATCTTCTAGTCATGTTCAAAATGTTAATGATAGTGATTCTAGTAGCTCTAAATCCCTTGACATGTCTTATGAAGAACTACTAGAAGAAAGCAAGAAAATGTATGCCATCCTTGTAAAAAAGAACAAGGAAAATAAGAAATTGAAGAAAAAAAACTTAAATCTTAGTTCTCAATTGCATGAATGCAAATTAGAAAATGAGAAAATGAATTCTAGTTCTTTTAATTCTTGCCATGATGATATGAAACTTGAGATTAAGGATTTGAAACATAGAAATGGAGAATTAGAAATTGAGAATGATGAGTTGTTAACTAAGATTTCAAAAATTAGAAATGAGAATAAAAACACAAAAAATAATGTGAATCTCAATGGTAAGGATTGTATAAGTGATTTTAAATTTGAGCATGATATCTGGAAAAATAAAAATTGCTTGTTGAAATATCAAATTCAAGCTTCACACAAATCCATCGATGACTTAAAAAACAAGGTTATTTTCTTGAGTAAGAAAACAAGTAACTTATCAAATGCTCCATCTCTCAGGAGTCCTAAAAATCAAAATGTATCATTTAGAAAATCTCCAAACAAGAATGCTCATGCTCATAATGTTGGATTTAGATTTTCAACCTTAGCCTTAATCTCGGTTTTGATGATAACAAATATGGAACTAATGATTTCATTGAGAATATCTTTCAGGTTCCATATCGGCTAGCGTTCGATGTCTTCGATCGGATAAATCGGAGAAATTGCAAAATCGAAAGGACATTGATCGTCGCGCTCGGGTTCATCGCGAAACTTTTCAAAGATCGACGGGTGCACCAAAGTCGCATCGAATGAGCTCAAAGATCACATGGAAAGCTCTCTGTCATGATGCTCGTTGAAAGCCGAAACCCAGAAACGAAGCGCGGAAGAAAAAGGCTGAAGAAAATAATCTCAACCTAAATTCGGTCGACCGAATAGGGTAAGAAATGGGCAGTAGCCCTAGCGGTCGATCGGAAAGAGAAATCACAAGCTTCTTGCGTCTGTCGGTCGACCGGCCCGGTCGACCGACCGAAGCCCAAAAAGGGCAGTAGGCTTGGCAGTCGACCAACCTGCGAATAGCCGAAGACGCAGATCGCGTCAGTCGATCGAAGATCACGGATTGTGCGATTTGCGTCTGGCGGTTGACCCGTCGGTCGATCGACCAGAGAGAAAATTGCAGCGGTTGAATGATCGGTCGACCGACGATTCGACCGGACCATCGACCGGGCGTTTGTAACAGTCGAAAATAATCCCGTTGACGCCCCGTTTCAGCTGGGGGTATAAATACACATCATACACATCTTTTAATCTCTCTCTCTCTGATGTTTACAAAAATTATTAAGCATCCAAAAGAGAGATAAAAGCCTTCCAAGGAGTAATCACAACGCGCTCCGTTCCTCTGTTGAGTTCTTTATCAAGCGACGCCTGCTCCTCAACTCGGGCTTTAACTCAAGCTCTACCACTTGGCGAGTTGAAGGTTTTTGAAGGATTAAAAAGAGATTTTAATCTTATTTTATATTGTAGCTCTTTTGATTGTATTTTATATCTTTATTTGAACTATTTTTATTTGGATTTGAGTTTGTAAGACCAGGTGTTTGGTCTTGTCGGGTGAAGTGGTATCCTTGGTGAAAAAGGAGTAAAGCCACTCGTGTAATTAAACGTAGTGTTTACTAGGATCAGTTTAGTTGTCCCTTAGGTTGAGCTGGGAAAGAGCTCTCGGTAGGAAGGCGGGATACTTCCGGGTGTGGAAGTGCCTTCGGTTGGAGAGCGGAGTCTTTCCGGGGGAAAGTCCTCGTTGTAAGGGAAACTCAAATTAATCTAGTAAAACTAGTTTGAAAATCCTAAGCGGAGAGCTTAGGTAGTGGAGTAGGCATTGGGGCCGAACCATTATAAATTGTGTGTTAGCATTGTTTTTATTATTGCTTGCGCTTAATTGTTTATTTCGCTTCTGCATACATTCATCGAATCATAAATCACCTAAATTATTTAAGTAAACGATTAAAATTGAATTTAGGCTAATCGAATTAGTAAACATACTATTCACCCCCCCTCTAGTGTCGCCATTTCGCCCACACTTCCTATTATGTATGCTTCATTTATTATTTTTCAATGTTATGTATGCTTCACTTCACTGTTATGCATGCTTCCTGTTATGTATGCTTCACTTATTATTTTTCACCACTATGCTACCTTGCTAATCTATGCTTCACTTCACTGTTATGTATGCTTCATTGTTATTCTTCAATTATTGTTCAATGATTCACTGTTATGTATGCTTCACTTATTATTCTTCACTGTTATGTATGCTTCACTTATTATTTTTCACTCCTATGCTACCTTGCTAATCTATGCTTCACTTCACTGTTATGTATGCTTCTTTGTTATTCTTCACTTATTCTTCACTTATTTTTAAAATAGATATAATTATAAATGAGAGACTATCTTAATCTGAGGGAGAAGTCAGAAAATTGGTCCAAAAATGCTACGAAAGACTTTTTGTTTATACTGTATAATAAATAAATAGAATTAGACACTTTGAATTTTGACAAGCATGTATGGAAAAAAATTAGCAATAGGCTTTTGAAAAAATATGACACTAGGTACGGGGTTGATCAGTGTAAGGGAAAGAAGAACTGCCTTCATCGTATCTTTAAAGACTTCCATGAATTGATTAACCACACTGGGGTCACCTGGAATCCCGACACAAGGAGGATTGAGGCTGATGAAATCGTGTGGAAATGCACAGTAGGTTTTTCTTAATATAGTAGGTTGCATGTTGGGTAGCATTTTAATAGAGTTTATTTTGTGTGGAGAGAGGAGGAAAAAAAGATTGTTTCAAACAGTTTAATAATGGGCCACCTGTCAACTCCACACTGTTGGAATTGATTTTCCAAAATCAATTGGCAACTAGTGGGATGATCCGATCATCTACATAGGCGTCTTTGAATTCATCCAAGGAGCGTCGATTAGAGGATCAATTCTTGGGGCAGAATGCACGCAGTAAGGAGCCTCTTGTGGAAGAGAAAGGTGAAGAGGAGGACCCGGGGGATAACGACCATGAAATCCCTCGACGTCCATTGTCACACCCCAACTGAGGGTAGTGTGACCAGCCAGGGCCTACATCCTACCCTGTAGTCTACTGTCTACACTGACATATAAGAACCAGAACATATCGATGAAAAAGAAACCTCAACACAAGCTTTATTTAAAGTTGTTCAAAGTTCACAATATATGTTTTCAAACCAAAGAGAAAACCATCATCGGAACAAACTGAACATCTCAAATATCAAAGTTTTACAAATTTTTCCAAAACACAACTGTCAGTACAAAAAATGAAACAACTACTAAGACATTGGACTATGACCCAAGGACGCTGCTACTAGGTATGGCACCACCACCCGCCCTCCAGCTGCACCATGCCGACAGATTACAATCACTGCTCATGCTCTGCAAAAGAAAATAAAGAAACAAACTGTGAGTCCACTTGGGACTCAGTGAGTGGTTCTTGCAAAAAAAATAAGGAAACAAACTGTGAGTCCACTTGGAACTCAGTAGATAATTTTGTTTTACTTTAAGCTCTTTTCCCTTGTAATTTTAACTGTTATTTGAAACCGTTACTTTGGATTTGTGTATGTGATAGACCTAGGCTATTAGGTCTTGATTGGAAGTGGTATCCTTGGAGTAGGAGTAAAGCCACTTGTGTAAACTTAGTGTTTACTAGGATTAGTTTAGTTGTCCCTTAGGTTGAGGTGGAAAAGTGCTCTCGGTAGGAAGGCGGGATACTTCTGGGTGTGGAAGTGCGTTCGGTTGGAGAGCGGAGACTTGTCGGTGAAAAGTCCTCTGTGCAAGGGAAACGGAAATTATTCTAGTAAAACTAGTTTGAAAATCCTAAGCGGGGTGCTTAGGTAGTGGAGTAGGCATTGGGGCCGAACCACTATAAATAACTATGTTTGCATTGTTTTAAATTGCTTATGCTTAATTGCCTTATCTTGCTTCCGCATTCAATCGCATAATTGCATCTTGCCTAAACAATTTAAGTAAACGATTAAAATCTGATTTAGGCTAATTATTTAGTAAACACACTATTCATCCCCCCTCTAGTGTCGCCATTTTGACTACACTCACGAATGGCGAATGTTAAATGCTCTGAAGAGAAGTAATCCACAAGATAGACAATACGCTGTTACAACCCAAGTTACAATCCACAAACACCGCAACAATTCAACTTATCGAGACAAGGTTGGAGGAATATTGGTGGTTGCAGAGGAGCATCGTGCCCAAGGATGTCGGTCGCCATCATCGGAGGGGGGTTCGACTTAGAAGCAATTGTCGAAGGCTCTCCCTCAGCCGGTATAGAAGCCTCCTCCACGACGAATGGGTCGACCAGGGCACCATCCATGATCTCCTCGAAAAACTCGACCCTCGAGAAATTGATTTCCAGATCGAGGAGCTTGGCCTGCTCCAGCACCTTATCAAAACCTGCAACGTACTGCAAAATGACCTCATCCCGATAGTCGCGGACCTTGCCCTCAAGTCTATGCACTTCTCCCTTGAGCCTCTCAGTCTCAACCCAGCGACAACAATCTAAGCCCTTAGATTAACCTCCACCTCAGCCACAACACTAATCTCAAGATCCAAGGAGGCCAATGCCTCTTCCAAGATGGCAACTTTGCCTCTTAGGAGGTCGATCACATCCCATGCCTCCCTCGTCTTGACCGCGACGTCAAAGGCGACACTATTGAGATTCAAGATCTCATCATCCCTCACCCTGAGAGTTTTATCGATCTCCTCCTGTTTGGCCTTTCGAGATTTGATCTCCCGAGCCTGGGCCTTGACCATCTCTAGAACAGACGACATGTCTTCATCTAACTTTTTTGCCAGGCTAGCCAATCTGAAGCACTGAATCTCAATGTACTTGGCCAGGCTCACCTCCTCGAGAAGGTCGACCACATCATCCGACTGAGCCGGGGGAAGAGTAGATGTACTAGGGCACTGCTCCACATAGGAGCCCTCCACTGTCACTATCATTGCCAGCGTCATAGCCACGGCTTCCCTTGGGAAAATTGCTTCTTGAGGGGGTAGGTCCTCATCTTCCAGAATCACAACGTCTAGAGGCTTGGCCCTCTTCCTCCACTTGAGGGGAGGAGGGGAAGGAGACGAAGACAGAGAAGGCAAAGGGACTTGCGGTCTGCCAAACCCCAAAGCCCAAGGTCCTAAAATCTTTATCGGCTTCAGTGAAGGCGGGCGGGAAGAGACATCGGCCACCGGCCCACCGACCCCTTTCCCTTGTCAACAGCATGGGCCTTCCCTTTTAATTCCTCCAATCCAGATCAGAGGGACATCTAGCTTAAACTTGAGGCCATCTCTCCTGTAAAGAAAAGTCATGAATTAGCACATTCAACATAGCTAAGGTAACAAAATAACTACCCTATGATCTCGGACTTACTTATATATCTTGTGGTCGAGGACTTGTCTCGGTCCCACTTATATATCTTGTGGTCGAGGACTTGTCTCGGTCCCACTTCAACAACTCTCTACAAGAAAAAAGGAGCAGAAGGCCAACGCTGGTTTAAGTACCTAATCACCAGCTTATGCTCGAGCAGAAATGCCCCCTCCTCAAGGGCCAAAATGGTGATCAGATTCCGCCTCTAGAACAACAAAAACTTCTCTGTGGTCGGCACCCTATCCAAGAAGAACAACCAGTCACTTGGCATTGACCTCACCCTAAAGCAATGCCTCTTGAAGTTCTTGTAAGAACTCCTGAACAGGCTGAAGAGTTTCCTCCCTGAGATGCTGCTGAAAGACACCCACAAACCCTTCTGCATCCCCTTTGCTTGGAAGAAAGAAAAGAATACATTGAGGCTCAGCTCAACACCAAGGAACTCCATCAGAATCTCGAAATAGTGGACATACATCCAACTATTTGGATGAAGCTGTGTCAGGGTGACGCTTGCTTGGGTGAGTACCCTAAACTCAAAATCGGTAAAAGGCAGTCAGATGTCGAGATCCTCAAACATGGTTCGATACACAAAGAAAAACTTAGGGTTCTCCCTAGAGTGAAAAACCCTATCCTTCAAAGAGCAGGGAAGGCTCTTGAAGGCATCCTTGTCGCCGAGATGGGAAAGCAATACACCTAAGCAGAAGGCCTTAATACCACTAGAGCTGGTCATCGCCGAGCGCTGCTGTCTTATCTCGTCGTGAACCCATGAGTAAGGGTCTATGACTTCGTCCGATGTACCTACTACCAACTCAGGGCTAACAACCAATTTCTTCCACATCAACCTGACGAAGACTGGGAACCCTAATGAATGAGTGAGTCAATACAACCTACCAACCTAAGAGTGACCCCGATGAGGCAAAAATAAAAGGTCGAGTTAGAAAGACTGATTGAAAATGAATGACAACAGACAAGGTGATGAACAGAGCGGCAGCGTTGCCGATGAAGACCTCAAGAGAACGAATGAGAAAGAGGCAAGAACGTGGGACACAAGAAATGAAGGAGATGAGAGATCTTTAAAGACCAAGAAGCGACAACCTCCTCATCGGACGTCTGATAGTTGTGCTCTGACAACATAATGAATCGTTGTCGATCTTCCCATCAGTGCAGATACTTAAACGTCTCAAAGCATGAGTGAGAGGATCTCTGCGTCATGACTACCCCCTACCAAAATTAAATGTCAGGAAAAGCAAACAACAATTGAAGGCCGACACATGAAAAGGAGCACTCCCTCTTCACATGATCACCATATTGGGTGCAGAAATTGAAAAATCGCAAAACAACGAGACCAAGATACGTTGATCTCACCTACCTCGATAATTCAAAGATAGAACTCAGCATATGCTCACTTACCGAAGTCCGATCGAAGTTAGATATTCAAAACATGCAGAAAGCTCGGCAAACGAATAAAAGACGACAAACTAGTACGAATACTCATTAATCATATTCGGATACTGAACTACTTTTATCAGATGGGAGTGAATTCAATAGATATAATATATTTATCTAGAATAGAGTTTTACCTTCTTAAGGGATAATTCAATAGATGTATGAATCTTAAAGTTAAATTAATTATTAAAAATTAAATCTACGTGATTCTGTATCCACTTCTCAAGTTGTTTATAGAAGTGCTCATAAGTTTAATATACACTCGGATCAAATTCAAATTAGGGCAGGAGAAATGGTAAACTAAAGCATCATCCATTACCATCAATGCATCAACTGATCACACACATCAGATGCAAAGGGCTCTGCAGTCAACTGCGAAGAAATGATGGCTTCTCATTGCCACGCACGGTGCCATAAATCATGTGATGTCTTATGTCTTTGTCATCAAGTCAAAATAAAGAAATAAGGCCTGTGCAAGTACAGAGAAAAGAAATAAAAAAACATTGGAAAATTGCATTTTAATTTGGGGACAGAGGTAGAACCGTGAAAGATTCATGGAAGCTCAATAGAGCGGATAGCAAAATAATTGAATCAATATCTAGAAGGAAGCATCAGATATGCCAACTAGTATTAGGTGTAATTTTCCTTTTCGAAACAAACGCCAAACCTGATACCTACATGTTATTGTCATGTATCTCTTCATGACCATAAGCAACGCAAAGGGAAACAATGAAATCTAACTCAAGTTTTGCTAGGCTGGAATACTTGGTCTAGTGAGTGCTGAAAGAGTTTGATGTGTACACTGGTTAATGCCACACTTTACAGTGAGCAGGAGCAGCAAAGTAATAGAATGGTAGAACCATTAGAGCAATAACTCTCCAATTCTTCTGTAAATGACATGCATCAAGATATACTATCCATAATTAAAGCCATTGATCGTGGAATTTGAAGCCAATGAAAGAGGGCTCATGAAGCAAACCCCAGGCTAATGCATCAAATGCTAAGGAGATCTGATGGTGGTGAGTTTGAAGCTGGTTGTGGTTGCTGTTGCTTTGTTTCCTTGGTAGGTGACTCCACATAGTCCACAAGATATGTTGTTGCTGGCACATTAGCACTGGAAGAGTCTTCTCCTTGCTTTGGTGGTGGCTTGGGGAGGTCAGTGAGGATTTGAACGACCTCCCTCATTGTTGGCCGCTCAGCGCTTTGCTCCTCCGTGCACACAATTGCAATGGAAAACATATGCATCACTTCGTGGAGAGGAACCGTAGGAAGCCTTGGGTCTAGTATCTTCCTCACCTCTTCCTTGTTTGAATCAGTCATCTTTCTTACCCATTGTACAATGTCCACTCCATCCCCGAATTCACCAACAGGCTTCCTTCCAGTTACGAGTTCTAGGAGCACCACGCCGAAGCTATAAACGTCACTCTTCTCGTCTACCTTAAGGGTATAAGCATACTCTGCTACCAAAGAATCACAAGAAGAATGGTAACAACATCTCAGATATAACTAACGAAATATAACCAGCAATTAGAAAGCAGTTTACATGACCTGAAAAATCTCACCGAGTTACTCAACTTGCATATAAGCTCTCTTCTACTAGGGGGGACTAAGACCTATATGAGTATATGACAAGAATCAACATGCACAAGATAACAAGGATAATACAGAATTTGTCAAGGATTATTTTTGATTATGTTAAGAATGCAAACAAATATATCACCACTCTCATGTAGCCACTTAAGCCTTTTAGATGGAATGACATTGATAAAAACTTATATGGCATAAGGAGGTCCATCTTGATTATTGTTCAAGCCACACGTTTAAACACACACACAGACACATTTACTCCTGAGTTATTCCAGTTTTGGTACGTAACTTGCGCTAATCTTGACAAGAAAAACAAGTTAATAAATCATGTATCATCTATCTGCTTAAGTCTTTCACTAAAATGGTATTTGATAAAATCTTAAGAAACAGCAATGAATTTCTTAAGATTTTTTAGATGTACTTCTTCAATATATGTTTCCAACTAGCTGATATATAGACAGTACTACATAGATTCTAATGAGACAATATGAAGCAGACAAAAGCTTGACTAGGATTCTAATGATTATTATGTATGAACATGCAGCTACTAAATATTCTTTGCAGGTGAATAAAACAACTGATTGAATGTTCCATTAGAGAGAGGAAGGAAGGAAACCTGGAGCAATGTAACCATAAGATCCAGCAATGGCGGACATGCATTCAGAGGTGCCTGTCTCCTGCAAAAACCTGGCTAGTCCAAAATCAGCCACATGAGCTTCAAAGTTGGAATCCAAAAGGATGTTGTTGGACTTCACGTCTCGATGGAGGATCAACGGCGAGCAATCATGGTGGAGATAGCAGAGACCCTTTGCGGCCTCCACAGCAATCTTGTACCTTGTGGCCCAATGTAAGTGTCCACTCTTCTTCCCATGGAGAACCTCCCCAAGGCTCCCATTAGGCATGTACTCATAAACCAAGAAATTGGTCTCATGGTTAGAGCAAAACCCTAGAAGCCTTACAATGTGTCGGTGGCGGATCCTCCCGAGAGTCTGTATCTCTGCGTTGAATCCATGGTCGTGTGATGATCCTCGGCTCATTGCAGGAAGCCTCTTGACTGCGACCTGCTCACCGTTGGGCATGACACCCTTGTAGACTATCCCAGCCCCTCCTTTGCCTATGATGTTTTCCTCCTTCACACAATTCAGCACATCATCACAAGTGAAACCCAGCCGCTGGAATGCAGTGAGCTTCCACGCACGGGCCTTGTTGGCCTTCTTCAAAGACCGAGCTTTGATGATGGCCGCAATGGCCGTGACAAGGGAACAGAGAAGTAGGCCAATGACAAGCAAAAGCTTGGAGATCGAGAGGGCTCCTTTTTTACTGGAGATAGCAGGTCGGCAGGGGCCAAGATAAGGCCCGCAAAGGTCTGGGTTGCCAACAAAGGATGTGGCATTGAAGTAGCTAAACTGGCCTGTGCTCGGGATGACACCAGAGAGGTTGTTGTAAGAGAAGTCCACCGTCGTCAAGCTTTGCATTGTTGAAATGGCATCTGGGATTTGACCATCAACATGATTCCTCGACAGATTGAGGTAATTCAAGATCCGCATTGATGCTATCTCTGCTGGAAGGTTAGAGGAGAGTTCATTCCTACTGAGATCAACAAAAGTCAGCAGCTTGCACTTGCTAATCTCCAAAGGGATCGGGCCGGAGAACTGGTTTGCACTGAAGTCCAGTTTTGAGAGCTGCTGCAACTTTCCAACCTCCGGCGGGATGCTGCCAGTGAAAGAGTTTTCGTTCAGCAGCAACTTCTGGAGGCCGGAGAAGTTGGAGATGGATAGTGGCAGAGGGCCGGAGAGCCGATTGTTCGAGAGACAAATCTCCCCAAGGTTTGGAGAGACTGGAGAACTACCGGTGTCCGGGAATGCGCCAGTAAGGAGGTTATCCTGGAGTTCCACTTGAGAGAGGTTGGACAAGCTAAACAGACCCTGCGGAATGGTTCCATTCAGGAAATTGGCTGCCATTCTGATGCGGCTCAAGGATTTGCAGCTGCCGAGAGACTCCGGTATGGGTCCGAAGAGGAAGTTCCCGAGCGCGATCAAAGTTTGGAGCTTGTTTCCATAGCAGAGGTCCGGTGGGAGTGATCCGGTGAACTTGTTCGACGAAATGTCCAGGGACTGAAGGCGGCCGTTCTTGCCGAGCCGGCGTGGGATGCTCCCGGTGATGTTGTTCTCCCACAGCTGGAGCACCTCGAGCTCGGGGAGGTCGCCTACGAACTCTGGGATGGCACCGAAGAGCTTGTTGCGGAAAAGGTTGAGGAGGGTGAGGTTGCTGAGGTCCGCGAAGCTCTGCGGGATCTCGCCGGTGAGGGCATTGTTGGAGAGGTCCATGGATTTGAGGCTCCGAAGCTGGCCGAGCTCCGGAGGGATTTCACCGTAGAAACCGTTCACCTGGAGAAAGAGGGAGTCGAGGTTCCGGAGGTTGCCCAACTCGGGCGGGATGCGGCCGGAGAGGCCACAGTTGGCGGCGTCGAGGCGGACCAGGCTGGAGAGGTTTCCGATCTCCGGCGGAAGGCTGCCCTCATAGCTGTTGTAATAGCCAAGGTATAGCTCGCGGAGCGAGGACAGATTGCCAATCTCCGGTGGGATGGGGCCGCCCAGCTCGTTCCCGGAGACGGCGAGGTACTCGAGGAACTGCCAGCTGCCGTAATCCGAGGGAATGGCGCCGGAGAAGAAGTTGCCGCCAAGGTGGACGTGGCGGAGCCGGGGCAGCGCCGCAACCACGTGAGGGAGGGGGCCGTTGAGATTGTTGTTATAGAGGTCAAGGACTTGGAGTTCGGCGAGGCGGGCGAGGGCTGCGGGGAGGGAGCCATTGAAGATGTTGTTTGAGAGATTGAGATGGCGGAGGTCGGGAAGGAGGGCCATAGCAGGGGGTACGGAGCCGGAGAGGTTGCGCCCGGAAAGGTCGAGGGCCACTACGGCACCAACGCCGCGGTCGCAGGTGACACCGGGCCAGGCGCAGTGGTCGGTGGCGGGGTCCCAGGCGGCAAGGGCGTCAGGGTCGGAGAGGTCGGACTTGACGGAGAGCAGAGCGCGGTCTTCCTCGGCATAGACGGCGCCGAAGTCCACCGCGCGCGCGGAGGGAGGGCGGAAGAGGAGGAGGGAGAGGAAGACGAGGTGGTAGAACAAAAGCATGTCTTTGTGGTGTCACTGTTCGTTAGCTAAGACAAGTGAGTGGCAGTGTAGAGCAGAGCGTATACATTTATATATGGTTTTTTGCTGCTGCTTCTTCCTTTCTCACTCTTGAAGCCAACTCCGTATTCTCTGTACTCTCTACTCGAGTAGTACTGAGATGAGCTTATGTCAAAGAAGAATTAGTAATATTTACTTTTTTTTTTTCAGGAGTTAAAAATTTCTAAATTCGAAATTTAGGCTTGTTTGTTTGCCCACTTTTCACTTTTCATTTTTGTGAAAATTGAAAAGTGGGTCCGAAATTATGTTTATTGAGGAAAACACGTCCCGCTTTCGAGTCTTGTTTCGCTAAAATGAGTTTTCGTGAAACACCATTTTTATACTGATTCGCGAAAATAATTTCCGCTCGTTTTCGTATTTTTGCGAAAACTGGCGAAACGAGCGGTGGCATACTTGTAAATATGATGCCATTTTCGCTCGTTTTGCCTGTTTCGATCGAAAACCAAACAAACCCCGGTTTCACCCGTTAGGGCTCAATCACTCGACCATGCTCGTATTCGGCCGCTGTTGGCGACACAGGCGACACAGGCGACACAGGCGACAAGTTGTCGCCACTTCCTTTTTCGATCACTCATAAGCGATTTCCGTCGCCGACTTCGATGAAAAAGAACCGGTTCATCACTTGTTGGCGATCTCATTCATTAGGTATATTTTTTTTTTGATTTTAGGCGTTTTTCCGAGTTAGGGTTTTGATGTTCTTGCGTTCTTCTGACTATTCTTGAGATGTTTCTTCGATCTATGTTTTCTTTCTTCGAGTTAGGGTTTTTTCGAGTTAGTTTTGATGTTCTTGCGTTCTTCCGACTATTCTTGAGATGTTTCTTCGATCTATATTTTCTTTCTTCGAGTTAGGATTTTTTCAAGTTAGTTTTGATGTTCTTGCGTTCTTTCGAGATTTGATGTTCAGGTTTTGATGCTAGGGTTTAGGATGATTTGCTTTTGCTTTGCCTCGATCTAGGGTTTTGATGGATTTTCTCGATATAGGGTTTCCAATCCAACATGGTTTTCGATCTAGGATTTTCGATCCATGTTTTGGATCTACGGTTTTGATGGATGTTCTTTCGATCTAGAGTGTTTGATGTTCACCTTTCCTCTGATCTTGATGTTATTCTGATATATGGTTTTGATGATCTTTCGATCTAAGGCATTGATGATGTTCCGACCTAGGGTTTTGAAGATCTTTCGATCTAGGGCATTGATGATCTTTCGAACTAGGGATTTTAAACTGTCTATGAACTCTGTGAACTATAGAATTTAACTGCATTTTATGTATATAGCTATCCATGTATTTTCTGCATTTTCTGTGAACTATAGTTAACTATAGATGTTAACTATGAACTCTGTGAACTCTGCCTATCAACTCTGTGAACTCTGCATTAAGCTATGCTTACCCATGGATTCACTTGACATATAGTTTATTCTCACTTATGTTATGTTTTAATTAATGTTCACTGTTGTATCTATCTCAATTATGTTCTATTTAAATTAATATTCATCTTTTTTTAATTAATGTTTACGGTCACAACTATCTCAATTATGTTCTGTTTCTATATAGCTATCTCACTTATCTCACTTATTTGTATATAGTTAATTAATGCTTCACTTTGTTAGCTGAAGGTTCTTCCTTCATGCCTTATTCTCCTTATGATTATTTTGATGATAACAAACCTATTTAACAAATGCTTGAAGTATGAAAATTACAGGATCGATGAAAGATACATCAAGCTTTACGTCTCTCGATCAATCTCCAAAACAAATCAATGTGTGCATCAAAAATATCTTGGATAGCATGGAGAATCCTTAAAGTTAAAGCACATTGAAGAACGAAGCCGAAAAACCAAGCACGAAATGAGAAAGCAAAGAAACATATTTTCCAGCTCGAGTTCGGTCGACCGAACGGTCGACTGAATGATGTTATGTATTTGGCAGCAGCCAATTCAGTCGACGATTCGGTTGACCAAATGATGCGGAAAAGAGGCAGTAGCCATTCGGTCGACCTGTCGGTCGATCGAAGTTGGTGAAGCAACCGCAGAAGGCTGGTCGGTCGACCGGTCGATCGACCGACCGATGCCAAAAATTGGCAGAATGCTCCTCGGTTGACCGATCGGTCGACCGGAGTGCAAAGCGCGAGTCGCAGACCTCGGCATCACTGATTCAATCGACCGACAGGTCGACCGAATTCGAGATTGCCAAATTCCGCGATAATCGGTCGACCTGTCGGTCGACTGAATGGCGCATAAAATACACTGAAGGCTGGCTTTGGTCGACCGGATTGGAGATCAATAATTTACCGTCAATCGGTTGACCCGTCGATCGACCGATCAAGGTAAAAATCTCACAGTAAGCCAACAATCGATCGGTCGATCGACCGACAATCGACCGGTCGGTCGACCGACAATCGACCGGATCATCGATCGGGCGTCTGTAACGGTAAAATTTATGCCCGTTGATGCCCTATTTCAGCTGGGATTATAAAAACCCTCTTCTAACCTCTTTTGTTAAACTTCTCTCAGATTTTTTGGATGAAAAAAGCTTCAAAGAGTGATTCAATAGCATCCTTCAATCTTCAAAGCGTTAAAGTTCATCAGCCTAAGTCTTGGTCCCTTGCTATCAAAAGAGCCTTCCTTCAAAGGGTTCATCAAGCCGGTTAGGCGCAGAAAGAAGAAGAGTTTAAGTGTGATAAGCTGTCATTCCTCTCCTTCTAACAAGTTTTTGTTTTAATTTTGTTCTTCAACTCATTGTATTTGAGTTTGAGTAAGACCTAGGTTGTAGGTCTTGTGTGGAAGTGGTTATCTTGTTGTGAATGTGTAAAGCCACTTGTGTAAACTTAGTTTTGCTAGGATTAGTTAAGTTGTCCCTTAGGGTTGAGGTGAAAGAGTGCTCTCGGTAAGAAGGCGGAGACTTCCGGGTATGGAAGTGCCTTAGGTCGAGAGTGCAACTCTTCGAGTCAAAGTTCTCATTGTAAGGGAAACAACAATTAATCTAGTAAACCCAGTTTAGAAATCCTAAGCGGGGTGCTTAGGTAGTGGAGTAGGCATTGGGGCTGAACCACTATAAACAATTGTGTTAGCATTGCTCTCATTGTGCATTCATTGTTTATTTTCATTACTCGTTTTCGCATTTAGTTGTCAAATTATAACTTGCCTAAGTAATTTAAGAAAATGATTAAAATCTAATTAGGCAAAAAGAATTAGTCTAACACACTCTTCACCCCCCCTCTAGTGTGCCATTTTATACAACAATTGGTATCAGAGTGGATTCGTAGCTTGAGATTTCACCATCTCTTCTACACCTTATCTCGATCCGAAAATGACACTAGAAAGTATAGCATCTTCACTTCCTAGGTTCAATGAGTCTAACTTTGGTCTTTGAAAGTCTAGGATGTATACCTTCTTAAAGACTCGGGAGGCGTTTGGTATGAGGCAATCCATCCAGATTATTGGCAATCTTGTCTTTAAATTACTTGGACCCCACACATTACATTATTTGGTGTCTCACTTGAGAAACATCAGGAATTCACTTCAAAGAATCAGTTAACATAACTCGAATAAGAGAAGCAAGTGATGAAGAAATCCTGAATTTGGTACCTAAACCAAGGCTGGAAAGGCGAGTTCTGAACCGTTTATACAACATAGAACTACTCATGGACATACCAAGAGTAAAAATGTTCAAAGTACAAGCAATTCTGGATACGGGAGCCACAGTATGCTGTGTGGATCAAGAAGCGGTACCACCTGAAGCATTAGAGCTTAGTGCTTTCCCGATACAAATAAATGGAGTAAATTCGCAACAGACTGCGCGATACAAGTTAAAGAATGGGAAAATGTCCATAGAAGAAAACCACTTCAGGATCCCCCTTACTTATGCTTTCCCAATGGGAGAAAGGAATAGCATACAAATGCTGATAGGGTGCAATTTTATCAGAGCCATGCAAGGTGGCTTAAGAATAGAAGGCCAAGCTGTGACCTTCTACAAAAATGTTACAACTATAACTGCCAAAATTGATGCAGAGGTAGCAGCAGCAGCAGTAGTGGAAGAGTTACAAAGCACTAAGCTCTAATGCTTCAGGTGGTATCGCTTCTTGATCCACACAGCATACTGTGGCTCCCGTATCCAGAATTGCTTGTACTTTGAACATTTTTACTCCTGGTATGTCCATGAGTAGTTCTATGTTGTATAAACGGTTCCACCTACCTTATGATCTAGAACTGTAGTTCTTTTCTTGTTCCTTCTCAGAAGGAGAAGCAGGGATGGCCAACACCATTACAATGGATTTGAACCACCTACCGTATGAAACGGCGTTAGTTTTATTTGAAGGAGAAGAAGAACCCATCAACACATAGAGAATGCATGTTACCCTCCCAGAACAAGTGGAGAATTGTACTCACTCGTGGGAAGATAACACTTCTGTACCAAGCGGACATGAGAGATGTACTCTCTGTAAAGAGCCAACGAATCCTAGGATGAGGGCATTCTGCACAAAATGCAGAATTACTACCTGCCCAATGTGTTCAAGATTTCACCTAGGAAGAAAGCTGACTATCCAGAAATCTAGAATGACACCATATGACGACAAGGACTCCTTGATAGATGAGCTACTAAACTACACAAAGCATCTGCTAATGGAAGTTCAAAGGCTTAAAGAAGAACTTCAAAAATTTGAGCTCACACAAGAACTGAATGAATTGGAGTCAAGTGCAACAAAAGCAGCAACAAAAGGAAAAGAGAAAATGGCTGAAGAAGTTGACACTGAGGAAGAACATTGTTACTTAGAAAGGAAGACTGAAATAATGAGGATTGGAAGAATAATAAGATCAGAAGGCGATGAAGATCCACCTCCCTTATGGGGAACACCTCCTATATGGGATGAAACAGCCCTTTGGGAGGATTATGACAGTGAAATCGCTCGAAGCTTGAGCGCAGATACAACAGGCCCTGCTAACAACCAAGAGCAAGAAGCAAGCCCTAGCATCATCATAGGAGATTCAAAAGAATTTACTGGTCCAAAGGAGGACGTAATATCTCAGGACGAGATATCCCAGGACGAGATAGATCTAGAACTGCAGTTCTACCTTAACAACACCATATACGAGCAACCGAAGAGCTCAAAGAAAAGAGATACCTCTTTCACCTGGGAAGACATAAACACAGATCAGGAGTGGACTGAACCACTTAGCTTCTACAAGGACAAAGATGAAGGAAGGGATCCCATCCCTGACATCTTGCTGGATTACGACACCTTGAGAAAAGGGAAGTATCCAGCCCGTAGTAGCTACAATTAGAAACAGGTCCAAAAAGGGGAAGCGGAAACCCCTTCAAAAATATTCGTAACCCGCGAACGGATTTGAGAAGCACGTATTCCACCCCCTTTGGTATCAGAGCCTAATTTCCTTCTCCCCCTGCATCAGGAGGAGGAATAAGGCAGGCAGATATCCCAGTTATACAAGCTCGAGTTGACAAATTAACAGGAGGATAGACCAAATGGCATGACCAGCCATTCGTATAACCCTCCCGGGACTAAAAATGTTGTCCATGGGATTGACTCAGGGTCGTATAACCCTCTCGGGATTAAACACGCACAAGGATCAATACAGCCTTCCTGGCATCAATACCATCCTAAAGAAGATTGGAAACAGTCGAATATTCTCAAAATTCGACTTAAAAAGCGGATTTCACCAGGTCGCTATGAGCCCTGAGTCAATCCCATGGACAACATTTTAGTCCCGGGAGGGTTATACGAATGGCTGGTCATGCCATTTGGTCTGAAAAATGCACCTGCAATTTTTCAGCGAAAAATGGATAACTGCTTTGCAGGAACTGAAAATTTCATAGCAGTTTATATAGATGACATTCTGGTGTTTTCTGAAAATGAAGATCGGCATGCGGAACATCTGAAGATTATGCTGTCCATATGTGAGAAGTGGGGCTTGGTCCTATCCCCCACCAAGATCAAAATAGCAACAAAGGAAGTGGAGTTCTTGGGAGCCATTATTGGGGACAGAAAAATCAAATTACAGCCCCATATTATAAAGAAGATCGTAGACTTCAAGGAAGAAAAGCTCAAAGAAAAAACCGGCCTAAGGTCGTGGCTTGGGGTCCTCAATTATGCAAGAAACTACATCCCTAATTTAGGGAATGTGGATTGCCTTGGTAATTTAGATTGTCATCAAAGTGGTAGTTCAGATTGCTCAATGGATAGGTGTCTATGTTACACAAAGCATCTGCTAATTAATGGAAGTTCAAAGGCTTAAAGAAGAACTTCAAAAATTTGAGCTCACACAAGAACTGAATGAATTGGAGTCAAGTGCAACAAAAGCAGCAACAAAAGGAAAAGAGAAAATGGCTGAAGAAGTTGACACTGAGGAAGAACATTATTACTTAGAAAGGAAGACTGAAATAATGAGGATTGGAAGAATAATAAGATCAGAAGGCGATGAAAATCCACCTCCCTTATGGGGAACACCTCCTATATGGGATGAAACAGCCCTTTGGGAGGATTATGACAGTGAAATCGCTCGAAGCTTGAGCGCAGATACAATAGGCCCTGCTAACAACCAAGAGCAAGAAGCAAGCCCTAGCATCATCACAAGAGATTCAAAAGAATTTACTGGTCCAAAGGAGGACGTAATATCTCAGGACGAGATATCCCAGGACGAGATAGATCTAGAACTGCAGTTCTACCTTAACAACACCATATACGAGCAACCGAAGAGCTCAAAGAAAAGAGATACCTCTTTCACCTGGGAAGACATAAACACAGATCAGGAGTGGACTGAACCACTTAGCTTCTACAAGGACAAAGATGAAGGAAGGGATCCCATCCCTGACATCTTGCTGGATTACGACACCTTGAGAAAAGGGAAGTATCCAGCCCGTAGTAGCTACAATTAGAAACAGGTCCAAAAAGGGGAAGCGGAAACCCCTTCAAAAATATTCGTAACCCGCGAACGGATTTGAGAAGCACGTATTCCGCCCCCTTTGGTATCAGAGCCTAATTTCCTTCTCCCCCTGCATCAGGAGGAGGAATAAGGCAGGCAGATATCCCGGTTATACAAGCTCGAGTTGACAAATTAACAGGAGGATAGACCAAATGGCATGATCAGCCATTCGTATAACCCTCCCGGGACTAAAAATGTTGTCCATGGGATTGACTCAGGGTCGTATAACCCTCTCGGGATTAAACACGCACAAGGATCAATACAGCCTTCCTGGCATCAATACCATCCTAAAGAAGATTGGAAACAGTCGAATATTCTCAAAATTCGACTTAAAAAGCGGATTTCACCAGGTCGCTATGAGCCCTGAGTCAATCCCATGGACAACATTTTAGTCCCGGGAGGGTTATACGAATGGCTGGTCATGCCATTTGGTCTGAAAAATGCACCTGCAATTTTTCAGCGAAAAATGGATAACTGCTTTGCAGGAACTGAAAATTTCATAGCAGTTTATATAGATGACATTCTGGTGTTTTCTGAAAATGAAGATCGGCATGCGGAACATCTGAAGATTATGCTGTCCATATGTGAGAAGTGGGGCTTGGTCCTATCCCCCACCAAGATCAAAATAGCAACAAAGGAAGTGGAGTTCTTGGGAGCCATTATTGGGGACAGAAAAATCAAATTACAGCCCCATATTATAAAGAAGATCGTAGACTTCAAGGAAGAAAAGCTCAAAGAAAAAACCGGCCTAAGGTCGTGGCTTGGGGTCCTCAATTATGCAAGAAACTACATCCCTAATTTAGGGAATGTGGATTGCCTTGGTAATTTAGATTGTCATCAAAGTGGTAGTTCAGATTGCTCAATGGATAGGTGTCTATGTTACACAAAGCATCTGCTAATTAATGGAAGTTCAAAGGCTTAAAGAAGAACTTCAAAAATTTGAGCTCACACAAGAACTGAATGAATTGGAGTCAAGTGCAACAAAAGCAGCAACAAAAGGAAAAGAGAAAATGGCTGAAGAAGTTGACACTGAGGAAGAACATTATTACTTAGAAAGGAAGACTGAAATAATGAGGATTGGAAGAATAATAAGATCAGAAGGCGATGAAAATCCACCTCCCTTATGGGGAACACCTCCTATATGGGATGAAACAACCCTTTGGGAGGATTATGACAGTGAAATCGCTCGAAGCTTGAGCGCAGATACAACAGGCCCTGCTAACAACCAAGAGCAAGAAGCAAGCCCTAGCATCATCACAAGAGATTCAAAAGAATTTACTGGTCCAAAGGAGGACGTAATATCTCAGGACGAGATATCCCAGGACGAGATAGATCTAGAACTGCAGTTCTACCTTAACAACACCATATACGAGCAACCGAAGAGCTCAAAGAAAAGAGATACCTCTTTCACCTGGGAAGACATAAACACAGATCAGGAGTGGACTGAACCACTTAGCTTCTACAAGGACAAAGATGAAGGAAGGGATCCCATCCCTGACATCTTGCTGGATTACGACACCTTGAGAAAAGGGAAGTATCCAGCCCGTAGTAGCTACAATTAGAAACAGGTCCAAAAAGGGGAAGCGGAAACCCCTTCAAAAATATTCGTAACCCGCGAACGGATTTGAGAAGCACGTATTCCGCCCCCTTTGGTATCAGAGCCTAATTTCCTTCTCCCCCTGCATCAGGAGGAGGAATAAGGCAGGCAGATATCCCGGTTATACAAGCTCGAGTTGACAAATTAACAGGAGGATAGACCAAATGGCATGATCAGCCATTCGTATAACCCTCCCGGGACTAAAAATGTTGTCCATGGGATTGACTCAGGGTCGTATAACCCTCTCGGGATTAAACACGCACAAGGATCAATACAGCCTTCCTGGCATCAATACCATCCTAAAGAAGATTGGAAACAGTCGAATATTCTCAAAATTCGACTTAAAAAGCGGATTTCACCAGGTCGCTATGAGCCCTGAGTCAATCCCATGGACAACATTTTAGTCCCGGGAGGGTTATACGAATGGCTGGTCATGCCATTTGGTCTGAAAAATGCACCTGCAATTTTTCAGCGAAAAATGGATAACTGCTTTGCAGGAACTGAAAATTTCATAGCAGTTTATATAGATGACATTCTGGTGTTTTCTGAAAATGAAGATCGGCATGCGGAACATCTGAAGATTATGCTGTCCATATGTGAGAAGTGGGGCTTGGTCCTATCCCCCACCAAGATCAAAATAGCAACAAAGGAAGTGGAGTTCTTGGGAGCCATTATTGGGGACAGAAAAATCAAATTACAGCCCCATATTATAAAGAAGATCGTAGACTTCAAGGAAGAAAAGCTCAAAGAAAAAACCGGCCTAAGGTCGTGGCTTGGGGTCCTCAATTATGCAAGAAACTACATCCCTAATTTAGAGAATGTGGATTGCCTTGGTAATTTAGATTGTCATCAAAGTGGTAGTTCAGATTGCTCAATGGATAGGTGTCTATGTTACACAAAGCATCTGCTAATTAATGGAAGTTCAAAGGCTTAAAGAAGAACTTCAAAAATTTGAGCTCACACAAGAACTGAATGAATTGGAGTCAAGTGCAACAAAAGCAGCAACAAAAGGAAAAGAGAAAATGGCTGAAGAAGTTGACACTGAGGAAGAACATTATTACTTAGAAAGGAAGACTGAAATAATGAGGATTGGAAGAATAATAAGATCAGAAGGCGATGAAAATCCACCTCCCTTATGGGGAACACCTCCTATATGGGATGAAACAACCCTTTGGGAGGATTATGACAGTGAAATCGCTCGAAGCTTGAGCGCAGATACAACAGGCCCTGCTAACAACCAAGAGCAAGAAGCAAGCCCTAGCATCATCACAAGAGATTCAAAAGAATTTACTGGTCCAAAGGAGGACGTAATATCTCAGGACGAGATATCCCAGGACGAGATAGATCTAGAACTGCAGTTCTACCTTAACAACACCATATACGAGCAACCGGAGAGTTCAAAGAAAAGAGATACCTCTTTCACCTGGGAAGACATAAACACAGATCAGGAGTGGACTGAACCACTCAGCTTCTACAAGGACAAAGATGAAGGAAGGGATCCCATCCCTGACATCTTGCTGGATTACGACACCTTGAGAAAAGGGAAGTATCCAGCCCGTAGTAGCTACAATTAGAAACAGGTCCAAAAAGGGGAAGCGAAAACCCCTTCAAAAATATTCGTAACCCGCGAACGGATTTGAGAAGCACGTATTCCGCCCCCTTTGGTATCAGAGCCTAATTTCCTTCTCCCCCTACATCAGGAGGAGGAATAAGGCAGCCAGATATCCCGGTTATACAAGCTCGAGTTGACAAATTAACAGGAGGATATACCAAATGGCATGACCAGCCATTCGTATAACCCTCCCGGGACTAAAAATGTTGTCCATGGGATTGACTCGGGGTCGTATAACCCTCTCGGGATTAAACACGCACAAGGATCAATACAGCCTTCCTGGCATCAATACCATCCTAAAGAAGATTGGAAACAGTCGAATATTCTCAAAATTCGACTTAAAAAGCGGATTTCACCAGGTCGCTATGAGCCCTGAGTCAATCCCATGGACAACATTTTAGTCCCGGGAGGGTTATACGAATGGCTGGTCATGCCATTTGGTCTGAAAAATGCACCTGCAATTTTTCAGCGAAAAATGGATAACTGCTTTGCAGGAACTGAAAATTTCATAGCGGTTTATATAGATGACATTCTGGTGTTTTCTGAAAATGAAGATCGACATGCAGAACATCTGAAGATTATGCTGTCCATATGTGAGAAGTGGGGCTTGGTCCTATCCCCCACCAAGATCAAAATAGCAACAAAGGAAGTGGAGTTCTTGGGAGCCATTATTGGGGACAGAAAAATCAAATTACAGCCCCATATTATAAAGAAGATCGTAGACTTCAAGGAAGAAAAGCTCAAAGAAAAAACTGGCCTAAGATCGTGGCTTGGGATCCTCAATTATGCAAGAAACTACATCCCTAATTTAGGGAATGTGGATTGCCTTGGTAATTTAGATTGTCATCAAAGTGGTAGTCCAGATTGCTCAATGGATAGGTGTCTATGTGGATTACCTCTGAAGTGGTAATCTTGAATTAATTTTTAGGACAAAATTACCCTCCTTAAAGTGTAGCTTTTTTACAAGTTCTTTGCTCCTCCCACGACTTCTCCCATGACATAATATTGCAATAATATTATAATATAATATTACAATAATATTATAATATAATATTACAATAATATTATAATATAATATTACAATAATATTATAATATAATATTACAATAATATATTATATTATATTATGTATATAATATAATAATATAATAATATAATGTTATATTATTATAATAATAGTATAATATAATATAATATAATATAATATAATAATAATAATAATATAATATATAATATAATAATAATATTATATTATATATATAATATATTATATAATATGATTAATTATAATATTATAATATATTTGTGAAAAGGGTATTTTTGGAAAGTATATCTCATTACTTGATAATGTATTTGTTATACCAAACATGTCTATGTGAATTCTAGCAATCTTATCATAACATTACTTGTGTATACCAAACACTATATTCTATATTATCAGCAATCTTTTTAGTGGCAATCTATCTGAAAGGTATTCTAGATTGCTTGGTAATCGGAAAAGTAATGCACCAAACGCCACCTCAAGGTTTGGGTGTTTTCAACATGGTAAAAATTAGGTATAGTGAACCTAAGGAAGACATGAATGCATGGACCCAAGAACAAATTAGCATGTTTGAATTAAATGCTAAAGCTACAAATTGCATATTTTGTTCTTTGAAAAATAATGTACTTGAGAAAATCATGCATTGTACTTCTGCATATGATATTTGGGCTACTTTGAATATGCTTTATGATTATGCTAAAACTAAAGAACTCGTTACACTAAATGAAGGAAACGATTGTTATTGTCATACTCCTATATCTAATGAAGTTCTTGAAGTTTTTAGTATTTCTAGCCAAAGAAGTACAAAGAGTCGGAAGAGAAAGGTGATAAGTCATCTATGCAATGAGAAAGAGCACGTGAAAAAGAATTGCCCTAGTATGAAGAGCAAGGCAAAACGGAGGTCAAATGCTTCCACTTACTCACGTGCATCAAGTGAAGCATCCTCACACCATGATCACAAAGTCAACATCATGAACGTTGATGAGGAGGTATGTTCTTTCTCTAGTCATGCTAACAAAAATGGTAGTATTAATTCATCTAGTTCTCATGATTTTCTTTATGATGAATTAATGGATGAATATAAAAGCATGTATGCCTTGCTTGTTAGAAAAGATAAAGAGAACAAAAAATTGAAGAAAGAAAATTTAAATGTTAGCTCTCTATTACATGATGTAAAATTAGAAAATAAGAAGCTAAAAATTAGTGTCTCAAATTCATGCCATGACACATTAAGTGTTGACACTCAAGATTTAAAAACAAAAAATGACATCTTAAAGAATGAAAATAGCATGTTGAAAACTCAATTGCATGCTATTAAAAAATCCATGAACGATTTGAAGAATGAGGTTGTTTTTCTAAATAAGAAAGTTAATAATCTATCTAGTTATTCATCCTTTAAGAATTTTAGGAATACAAATGTCTCGTTCAAGAATGCTAATGCACATCATGCCTCTCATATCAAGTATTCTAACATCAAACCTCATGTTCAAAAGAAAATTGTTTCCTTCAAGAATGCTCATGTTCATCATAGCTCTCATGTCAAGCATTCTAGCAATAAATCACATGTTCGTAGGGAAAATAAAAGGTTTCACGGACATTGCTATTGTTGTGGTACATATGGTCATGCAATCTATGATTGCGCATTTAAGAAGAATTCAAGTGTTGCTAAGACACTTTGGATACCGAGGCCGACTAACCCCCAAGGACCCAAAGCTATTTGGGCACCAAAGGTTTCTTGCTCTCTTGTAGGGGGAGCTACCACACAAGGATAAAAAGAAGTGAAGTGTTGAAGTTGACCATGGTCTTCAATGAAAAATCCATCTTTGGTGGCAACTTCAAGCCATGATGATGCCATAGGTATGAAAATTGGCATCTTGGTATGTTCGGTATCATCTCCTTATTTTGGTTTGTCCTATTCAAGTTGGAGTTATGATACATGTTTAATTCTAGTTGATCTTCGTGCTCTCAATTCGTTTCATGAAATGATTTTTGATTTTGATTTCCCGGTCTCTTCGGAGACCTATGTGGCCTGTAATGGGCCTAAGCGACCTTGCGGTTTTAAATCATAGGCTCATCATGGGCTTTTGGTTTTCAACCAATAGGAAGGGATGAAGATCTTATGCTTCAAAATTTCATATGTTGATATCTCTCGATTCGTTTTGGTTTCATGACGATTTTTATTTGAAACGAAATTCTTTAACTATCTAGCTTAGGTTGAAATTCTCTAATGAAATTTTTTATTTCACCTTGCTATTTAGTATGATAACTTGCTTGTAGATATGGTTTGATTACTATTAATGAAGTATACTTACAAGTTATTGTAAATGGAAGGCTACTATGAAGAAAATGAAAAAGACATGAAAAGTCTGGAAATTCTCAAGAATGAGGTATGAGTTTAATTTTGCAAAATATTTGTATAATAGTTAAATAATCATGTTTCAATGATGTCTCTATATACTCATGATTGATCTTGCATGATAAATATATGAAAAGTTCATGAGTAGGTAAAACTTTGATAACTTCGGCAATTTCATGATATCTTGATTGGATGAAATTTGCTCTAGGTTAGAATTCTCATTAGAGACCTCATTTCTTTTATGATTGGCAAACATGTTTAAAATACACATATCACATAAGTCTAGACTCTTAAACTTGAAAATTCATGTCTAGATAATCAATGTGATAACTAGATTACTTTATAAAACTCAAAATTGAAATTGCATGATCTAAGTCAACAATTTAACTTAGAAATCTCTATGTAAGTTCAAATGTTCACAAACATGCTTAGATTCACTCATGTTAGATATTCAAGTGCCTAAGTTTGAGAAAACATGAGTAGATAGCTAAATTTAATTCGTAGCACTTTTATGATTTTAAGGATACTTTGAATGAAACGACATTAGTTTTACACCAAACTAGACAAACAAGTCTTAAATGATTATATCTTGATATCTAAAAAGTTTGAACAAAATTTGAAACCAGTGGATAAATGACTTATATTTACAAGAATGCCACTGAGATCTTGTAGAATTTTTAGGAAATTATAGGGATATCCTTTTTAAGCGATTCTTGATTTTTTGGAATCCTCATAAAGTCTAATTCATGTAATTTTTTTTTCATAAAGTTTGAACGCTCACATCCTCTCAAAAAAATATTTTTTTTGAGGAAAAAAAAAAACACAAGGCAGATCGAGCGGTCGATCGCTCGATCGACCGGCGGGCGGAAATTGATCTGGATCGCTCGTTTCTTCGGCCAGATTCAATCCTGGCCGTTCAAACCTTTTGTTTAAGCCCGAAACTAGGGCTTCCTTGCCCATTCGACTGGTTGCCCCATTCCAAAACCTCTACTCTCATCTTCTAGGGTTCTACCTCCTCTCCAAGACTCCTCTTCAAGGTAAAAAATCTTTCTTCATCCATCATTCATGAGACTATTCTCAAAAACATGATTTCTTTATCTCTTACTCTCTCATTGGGTCTTGATTCATTCATGAAAATATGATTCATGCTTATTTTTCTTGAACGAAGATTCTGTTTAGCATGTTTACTCCAAAAATGAGTTTTTGTCTCTTAACAAAAATCAAATATCCCATATCTTCTTAAAATGAATCATCATTTACCTTTTAAAGAATTTTACTTTAGTCAAAAATTATTAATCAAGAAATCTCTTGTTTTCTTTCATAAGTTTTTTTTAACTTTAACTTTAGCCTTCCTAAAAGAATTTTATTTTGGTCAAAAAGGAAAAATGGTTCTTATTCTTCTTGAGCCAAAACATTTTTCATGATCTTTTCATTTATGGATCATTTTGTTTAATCTCATCTTATATTCTATTTTTATTTATCTTGAAATTTAATGAGAAAATCTTTTTGTTCTTGTATGAATCTATGTCAATCTTTAAACTTTTTGCTTTCTTTTACTTGCATTAAAAGTATGCATCTCTCATTTAAAAGCTAATCATCTTCATCATCCTCATAATTATCTTGCAGAATGGCACCCAAGACGAAACTCCCAACCTTACCCGATAACCTATTGACTTCCTTAGGCAAGAAATAAGCTTCTAAGTTTGTAGATAGAGCCATCCTGCAAACACGTCCTATCAATTTAGGAGATCTAGAACAATTCGATATTAGAGGCAAACTAGTTAGCATGGGATGGATAGAGTTTCTAGAAAAACAAGTACCTGTATGCCCCATCCTGATAAAAACCTTTTTCTCCAACCTGGTGATAGAAAAGGCAAGGCATGGTGATGACATAGTTCTTCGGTCTGAAATCTTGGGAAAATCCATAGTAATCACCAAATCCCACATTAAAGATGAATTTGGATTTCCTCTAGTAGGAAGATCAATTTATAAGATGTCCGCACATCGTTTTCATGAGGAGTTTCCTCCTCATGAAATTGTGTCAACTATTTGTTCTGAGAATTATCAGGGAGCAATCCCTACCCAAAGCATTAAACTCTCTACCATTGCTAGGATTATGCACCTTATCATCTCATATAATATTCTTCCTAGGGCAGATCACTATGATGAGATCACCTCTACGAGTTCTAGGGTTCTTTCACTTATTATTTTTCATTCCTATGCTACCTTGCTAATCTATGCCTCACTTCACTGTTATTTATGCTTCATTGTTATTCTTCACTTATTGTTCAATGATTCACTGTTATATATGCTTTACTTATTATTCTTCAGTGTTATGTATGCTTCCTGTTATGTATACTTCATTTATTATTTTTCAATATTATGTTTGCTTCACTTCACTGTTATGTATGCTTCCTGTTATGTATGCTTCAGTTATTATTTTTCACTCCTATGCTACATTGCTAATCTATGCTTCACTTCACTGTTATGTATGCTTCATTGTTATTCTTCACTTATTGTTCACTTATTTTTCAAATAGATATAATTATAAATGAGAGACCATCGTAATCTGATGGAGAAGTCGGAAAACTGGTCCAAAAATGCTACGGAAGGCTTTTTGTTTATACTGCATAATAAATAAATAGAATTAGGCACTTTGAATTTTGACAAGCCTGTATGGGAAGAAATTAGCAATAGGCTTTTGGAAAAATATGACACTAGGTACGGGGTTGATCAGTGTAAGGGAAAGAAGAATCGCCTTCATCGTATGTTTAAAGACTTCGAAGAATTGATTAACCACACCGGGGTCACCTGGAAACCCGACACAGGGAGGATTGAGGCTGACGAAATCGTGTGGAATAGCACAATAGGTTTTTCTTATTAGAGTAGGTTGCATGTTTGGTAGCATTTTAATAGAGTTTATTTCGTGTGGAGAGAGGAGGAAAAAAAGATTATTTCAAACAGTTTAAGAATGAGCCACCTGTCAACTACACATTGTCGGAACTGATTTTCCAAAATCAATTGGCAACTGGTGGGATGGCCCGATCATCTACACAAGCGCCTTTGAATTCATCCAAGGAGCGTCTGTTAGAGGATCAATTCATGGGGCAGAATGCACGCGGTAATGAGCCTCTTGTGGAAGAGGAAGGGGAAGAGGAGGACACGGGGGATAACGACCATGAAATCCCTCGACGTCCATTGTCACACCCGAACTGAGGGTAGTGTGACTGGCCAGGGCCTACATCCTACCCTGTAGCCTACTGTCTATACTAATATATAAGAACCAGAATATACCGATGAAAAAGAAACCTCAACACAATCTTTATTTAAAGTTTTTCAAAGTTCACAATATATGTTTTCAAACCAAAGAGAAAACCATCATCGGAACAAACTGAACATCTCAAATATCAAAGTTTTACAAACTTTTCCAAAACATAACTGTCAGTGCAGAAAAGGAAACAACTACTAAGACACTAGACTATGACCCAAGGACGCTGCTACGAGGTTTGGCACCACCACCCGCCCTCCAGCTGCACCATGCCGACAGGTTACAATCACCGCTCATGCTCTGCAAAAGAAAACAAGGAAACAAACTGTGAGTCCACTTGGGACTCAGTGAGCGGTTCTTGCAAACCTCCACATAATCCTCAGTTATTCATGCATAACATATAAGGCAACATAATATATATATTCAAGGAGGTAAGTTACTTTCTAGTGTGATTACTGACCCTATGGGTCATTCTGTATAAACCATATATGTGAAAACTTGCCATCTCGGCCTATCAAGCCTCCGGCATCCGGCCCTTGGGCCTACTTATGGTATAAGAATCCCAGCTATAACCGGCCCTACCATACAAGGTAGAATCACACTAGCCGACCAGCCACATCATATCAAGACGTAAACAAGAAATCCCGGGCCATCGACTAGGATGGTCAATTAGTCTCCGGACACCATCTGGGGTAGGGATAGCTAGTCCCACCGAACTGGGGTCTGACACCTAGCGGGCCCGCTGGTGCATCTCGAGACCCAAACACTGGCCGATCTAAGCATTGGTCATCTTTGACCTCCACGCTTCTCGGCGGACCATCTCAAGCACATCACACAATCAAATGCCCTAGGGTTTTCTTATATACACTTTGGGCCCTTGCCCATATCCGGCCCTAATTCGGGCTACAGGGTCAACAAATTAATGTTGCTCTTCCAAAATTATGCACACCTAATAGTTTTAGGTTTCCAATAATGCTTACTAGGAGTCCTAGAAGTCGTGTCATCTCCTAGCTAAGTTTTCATATATGCTAAGCATCTCGCAACGTCCTACATGTTATCTAACGTTATACACTACCTTGGGTGAGGAATTCTATGTATCAACCTTGGAATTCCACCCATGAACATTTTAGGATAGCTTGTATGATTTAAAGAAAAATAAGAATAACTTACAACAAATACTATATATACCTACGAGATTCATCAATTATCATTTATACACTGCATTTAGAATTTATCTCAATAAGAAGCAACTTATATAGCATGGTAAGATAACCATAAATTCACAATGCATGAAATACTAAGCATGGTAAAATATTTCATCATTTCAAAAATTAAAGAGGAATGAGCTAAGGATAGTCACTATGCTATCATTCCTATAATTACATGAAACAATAAATTTACTTGCTATAGTTAGGGTTCTTCCTAAGTGTCATCATGTCTCTATTGTTTTAGCATTCTAACCATGGAAATTTCCATCTAAAGCTCTCCCTCTCCCTCCCCTAGGCTTGGCCGAGCCGTGGGCAAGGTGAACCTTGCTCGGCCATGCCTCTTAGGATAGGAAAGGAAAAGAAGAATTAATCCCCGACCCTAATTCTTTGTCTCCGCTATATCTTAATTTCATATGGACTAGATTGCCCCTTCCCCTACACCTGGCCGAACCTTTCTCATGAAGTTTAGGGTTCATTTGGCCACACCTATGAGTTCTAGGGAAGACAAGCTCCTTAACATGTGAAATCGACGATTAAGAATGCTCTATTAATGAACTTAAGATCATCTAAGGGCTCTACTTCCGTCAAGGGAATTGGGGAAAATTTTGGCATGACCTTTCCCCTTTTCCCATGATTCGACAGCCCTAGTATTGGAGAAATCAATGAGGAAAACAAAACGATTCGACAAGGATTGATACAAAACCATGAATACACAACTACGAAACCTTGATTCGTTGGAAACTCGCGAGAAACACGATCCTATCACCACTAGGGGTTCGGCTACCCACCTCCTCCATTACTTCAAATCTAACCACTCACCTTGATTTAGGAAGATGAAGGATCAGATGACGACAACTTTGAATCTTTCGACGACAGCGCGAAATCCCGTATCGACCAAATTAAATCCCCTTTTCCTTGCTTCTTCTCCCCCTCTCCTATGCGCTGCCTTGTGCGACTCCAAGATGAGTCGCACGACAGCATGGATGAGGGATTTTAATCCCTCATCTAGCCTTCCATATTGGCCCTTGACTCTTACTCAAGACTCGACTAAACCTGAGCTCGACTTGGGTTCCGACTCTACCCGCAACACGAGTCGATTTAAACTCGATTAAGGTATAAATGCATAAAAGGAAAGAGTCATTTACCCAATTAAATTGCATACATCATTAGTTGAGTCATACCTTTTTACTCGAGGCGATCTCGAGACTCAACTCGACTACCCCCGGGTCCGCCGTGCTGCACCAAAATAGATTTTTTTATATTAGGAAATTTTCCTGGGTCTTACATCCATCTGTTTCTTCAAGTCGCAATCGCAATCGCAATAAGAAATGAGGTAAATCATCGGTGAGAACATCTATAGAACAGGAGAGGCAAAAGATGTATGAACTCATTAGTGAACGCTTTGCAGCCCGTCGTGTTCGAAGTGAGGCAGCCTCAGTATGTACTATACCCCCACCCGTAGATCCATATAGCCTAGCAAATTGCATTGAGTGAATTAGTAATTTGCAGGGGCTATCTGCAGAAACTCATGCTAAGACTTGTCATTTCATGCATGCTAATGCAGAATCTCAGATACTTATTATGACATTGCAAGATGACAAACTGAGGAAGTTCTTGAAAACTTTGCAGTGAGTGAGTGAACTGCTATTTAATTTGAACTGATGACTTTGTGCACCCTTATATGTGCAACCTTGCATTTATTTTTCAGTATTGTTATTTTATATTTTGGATACTTATTTGTTTGATGTGCGGTTGAGTACTTGGTAATAATTATAGCAATTTGTGTGCTTATTTCAGTTTAAGAATGTGTGCTTATTTCAATTTAAGATTGTGTGCTTATTTCAGTTTAAGATTGTGTGCTTTTTTAAGTTTAAGATGAATTGCATATTTGTGTGATGATTTCTTTCTCTATGTTGTTGTAGAATGAATCATCCACCAAATACATCACATGAATCAGATAGTGATGAAGAGCAATACTGCAATGATGTTATATTAGTAATTATGTTGGATATAATGAAATCATTAGACAACCAACTAAATGCTCCTCCACGTAGAGCAGTACGCACTTCAATGTTGAGAGGTGCTGACTACGTCCAAGAGTTGATATATAGTCCGGTTAGATATTATGAAAATCTTCCTATGGAACCACCTCTCTTCCTAAGATTATGTGGTGAGCTTAGGAGATTAGGCTTATAGGACAAAAATATTTATGTGGAAGAAGTTGCTGCTATGTTCATGTATACAATTTGTCGCAATGAACGAGTTTGAGTAGTTGCAGAGCGATACCAACACTCAACTCAAACATGCCACAAATGGTTCAAGTATGTTCTTACAACGGTTCTAAGGTTGGGAACCGAACTTATAAAACCTTGTGAACCGCGAATAATTCAACCGGAGATTCATGGAAATCCACGATGATTTCCATATTTTAAGGTAATGTATACCACTTAGGCACTTTATTTTAGTCTTAAGGGGTCTTACTAATCCAAGAATGATTTGGTAAAATTGCATAGGGGCAATTGATAGGACTCATGTCTCCGTTTTCGTTTCCGCCAACAAATCATCTTTATATCGTGGCTGTAAGGGAACAATAACATAAAATGTGATGGCGGCTTGCGCCCACAATATGCAGTTCACATATGTGAAGGCGAGTTGGGAGGGAACCGCAAATGACTCGTGGATTTTTGCACATACAATATACTCACATAATTCGGATTTTTCGATGCCAAACGAAGGTAAAATTCATGAACCATAATCACATTATTGTATTGGTTTTATTACTGATACATTTTATACATTATATTGATAGATGAATATTACTTGGTGGATGCCGAATATCCTTATGTATTCGAATTTTTGGCACCTTATCGAGGCGAAAGATATCATCGGTCAGATTATCGTAGATGCGGCCCAACGTCTAAAAGAGAATTGTTAAACCAACGACATTCATCTTGTTGGAATATTATCGAACGATGCTTTGGACTCTTGAAAGAATGTTTTCCAATCCTAAAGATGATGCTGAATTACGAGGTTTCAAGACAAGGAAATATTGTATTGGCTTATTGTGCAATTCACAACTTTATTATTAAATATAAAATTTTTGATGAATTAGTAGATATTTGGAACAATGAAGAAATTATTGATGATGATGATGATGAACCTACATCATCAATAGGTGAACTTTCTTCTAGCCAAAATGTAATGCATGATATTCGTGAGGGTATCGTTAATCAACTTTGGGCGCATCGCCGCTGATTGCCCGAAACTTGATGTATTTTCATATTTTATGTTAATAGATACAATGATGCTTACACATGTAATATATTTTCATGATGCTTTGAATTTTATTAGTTTTATTAGTGCATAGTACCAATAATATACAAACATACTTGCGATACCAGAACAGAACAGTATGACAGCTTCCTCAAGTCGCATAAGTGAAAATACAATATATTTGCGATACCAAAACATAATATATTTTTGTGGTATACGAGCTGTAGTAAGAATAAGTGAAACTGCAAAGAACCCTGGCTGTTTATATGTGGCTTGCTCTGCAAGTCCCAATGGTTGTGGATTCATCCAGTGGATCACTCCCATTGCATCAACCATACGCGATGGGAAAAAAGAAGTGAACCAAACCTTGTATCAACCATTGCATCAACTAGAGGCCAAAATTGACAAGCTCCTTGATATGAGATTCAAGGGGTTACTAGTGCTTGTTTTTATTGCTATTGTATTTTTGTGTAAGTAAGTAAGATAATTCAGTGATGGTTGTGATGTTATTTTGATGGTGTTTTTGGATATACTGCTACTGTAATTATATTATGTTGTGATGATGTTATTTCTTGGATGTATTGCTGCTGTGATGCCGTAATTTTAGGTTGATGTGTTGTTATTTTATATTTTTTGATTTTTTATCGTCAGCGAAGAATTGGAAGCGATAACCAATTAATGGTTATGCGCACTTTCTTCATAAAGTCGTAAAGTAATATTGCCCATTATTATGTATTTAATTATATGCATTATTGTTAACAACTTGTTATTTGTTTTCCGATCTAGGGTTTTGATTTTATTGTGTGGCTATGATTATAATTTTCAATGCGTGATTTGGTTTGTAATTTACATTGCGAGGTTGGGTTGATTTTATCATTGCATGGTTATGCTGATTTTGTAATTGTGTGGTTATTAGATAATGAGCCAATCTATTTTTGGTGGACTATGAATTGTAGGCGATCACCAACTAATGGTGATACGCATTTTCCTTCATTGTTCTACATTTATAGTTGATTTTTTCATCCTATTCTATCAACGATCCTCACTGACAACAGTGATGTCTGTAATGTGATATGTGATGATGGTGTTTTGATGGTGATGTGATGAACATGTGTTGGCTTGACTGTTGTATTATGATAGTGCCGTGTTGGTTAGTACCTGTTAGTGGTGTTTTTAAAGGTGTTGTTGTAAGCTATACTATTGTTAGATAAAATGTTGTTTTGTAGCTTCATTTACAAGTTGCTTCATTGCTAGAGAGATTTCTTGTAAAATTAGCTGCTGTGTTCTTAATTGGCTGCTGTATTCTGATGGTGCTGTGTTGGTAAATGCTGTTAGTAGTGTTTTTAAAAGTGTTGCTATAAGCTATACTGTTGTTAGATAAAATGTTGCTATGTAGCTTCATTTACAAGTTGCTTCATTGCTGGAGAGATTTCTTAAGTGTTCTACAATAGTGTAGTCATAATGAGTTTTATCATGTAAAAACTTCTTTTGATTTAGCTGATATATGATGTACACTAACGCGTAACACCACCAACAAAAAACCATATGATGAACACTAACGCGTAACATTGCACTCACACATAATTATGTTCAGCCCCTTACGAATACATCTCTTTCTCTCCCATCGGCCATCATGTTCAGTCTTACGAACTCCATAGGAGTCGACAACTTCACAATGTCAAAATGTCGATTTTTTTTAATAACAAACAAGTTAAAAACCATCATACTTAGTCAATGTCACCATATCGTTTAGTTAATACTTAGTCCATATATGAATAAATATGATTACACTTAGTCTATTTTTGTACAAATACAATATATGAAAATGATGACACTCCATATATATTTGTGCAGTCCATGCCGCTATACTTAGTCTATATATTGTTCATGTCGGTATACCATTTAGTTAATACTTACTCTATACTTAGTCATATCAATTAGTTAATAATTAGTTGATGTCGCAATACTTAGTTCGTACTTGCATAATGACTTTATTAGTTAATTAGTTTATACTTAGTTCATATTTTTATTAAAAAATAACAATTATAAATATTTTTTTAAAAATAGTATGTTTCATTTTTAATATAATAATTTTTAATGTAAAAAATATTTTAATATAATTATATTTATGTTAACTAATAAAATAATATTAATCATAATATTTATTTATGAATTAACATATAATAAAATAATATTCATAATAATATTTATTTATGAATTAACATATAATAAAATAATATTCATAATAATATTTATTTATGAATTAACATTTAACAAAATAATATTCATAATAATATTTATTTACGAATTAACATAATTAATAATATTTTTTAAGTTCGAGTAAAAAATTGAAAATAGATACTATGTTTGACAAACAAACGCAGTTTCAATTTTTGTCCCGAAAACAATCATCGAAAACAACACACAACAAATAATTTTTCGTTGTTTTCGTTTTGCGAAACATGAAAACAGGACATGTCAAACAAACACGTTTTCGCCAAACATCAAAATCGAAACTGAAAATTCGAAACTCGAAAATCCATTTCAGTTTTCACGAAACGAAGATTGCTTCTAAATTTTTGCAAACAAATGCGCCTAATGTTTTAAATATCTATTTTACTCCTAGGCCAAAGTCTTCAATCAGTTAAAGACTTTGGTTAAAAATTAAAAAAAAATATTTTTTTAAAAAAATAATTTTAATTTATAAAATATTTTTTATAGTATAAATGAGATGTTATAGTCTAAAAAACATATTTTAAACTCTCTAATAGAAAAAATTAAAATGTAGGCATCCTACGTTTAAACCTCATGTTGAAAATAAAAATGAAAAGAAAAAAATTATTGGAAATTATTTTTATTGTGGTATCTATGACCACTATATATATGATTGTGCATTTAAAAAAAATTCAAGTGTAGCTTAGACACTTTGGATTCCTAGACCAACTCACCCCTGAGGACCCAAAATCATTTGGGTACCAAAGGTTTCTTGCTCTCTTGTAGGGGAGCTACCACACAAGGGTAAAGAGAAGTGAAGAGTTGAAGTTGACCATGGACTTAACTGAAGTATCATTCTTTGGTTGAAACTTCAAACCATCATGATGCCATAGGTCTGAAAATTGGCATCTAGGTATACTTTGTATCATCTCCTTACTTTGCTTGGTTTCATTTAAGGTGATGTATATGACATGTTTGATTTGAGTTATTTTCTCTGCTCTTGATAAGAGGCATTTGAAAAAATAATTTTTGTTTTTGATTTTTGGTATCTTCGGAGACCTATGTAGCCTATAACGAGCTAATGTGACCTTGCGGTTCTAAATCGTAGGCTCATTGTGACCTTTCATTTTTCAACCAATATGAAGGGTTGGAGATCTTGTTTTCATTTATATTCCACTTGTGATCTCTTAAAATTTATTTTTGTATCACTCGATTTTATTTTAAAATGAATTTGAAACTATTTAGCAAAGCAGACTTTGATATTGATAATTGGTTCTTTCTCTTTACTACTTAGTATGATAACCTGCTTGGTCTGTTTTCATTATGTTACTAATGGTTATTGCTTGCAAGTTATGATAAAATGGAAGGCTATAGAAATTGAAAGAAAAAGATAAGTTTGACAAAATTTCTAAGAATGATGTATGAGTTTGTTTTTGCAAAAATCTTAGTGTAACACTTCAAAAATTATGCTTCTATAATGTCTCTATACTTATGATTGATTTTGCATGATAAATGTTTGAAATTTCATGAGCGGGTAAGATTTTGATAACTTAGGCAATTTCATGATATCTTGATTGAATGAAACTTGCATTTATATTAGAGACCTCATTTTGAGTTAGTAGTTGGTAAACATATTTAGATACACATCACATGATTCTAGGTATTTAAACTTAAAAATTCATGTGTAGATGAACAATGTGATAACTAGATCACTTTATGGGACTTAAACTTGGAAAAGTTTGGCCCAAGTCAACATATCGACTTGGACATTTCATTTTAAGTCCAAACTTCACAAACATGTTTAGGAATATGTATGACATGTTCTCATGCATGCACTTTGGATGAAAAATTCATATGAATATGGATAAAATCATATAGAGGTCATTTCATGATAACCTCTTTTGAACCAATTTGACCCAAATCAACAAATTGACTTAGAGGTCTCATTTTCAATCCATATTGGTGGAACATGTTTAGATTTACTCATGTTAAGTGTCCATAGATTTAAATTTGAAAAACCATTAGTAAATGATAAGATTGACACTTAGCAGGTTTCATGATAACTAGTTTAATTTTGAATGAAACCATGCTAGGTTGATATCTTGACCTAAGGACATAATTTTTATTCCAAACTTGACATACACTCTTTACATGAACATTATGTGGTGTCATAAAAGTTTGAATGAAAACTGATCACATTTTGAAAATGACCAAAAATTATGGAAATGGCATTAAAATTTCATCATTTTCAATCAATTTTAGAAAAATGTAAAAAACTGATTTTGCGATGATTCTTGAAACTGCACTTTCATTGAAAAAACTAGTTTGTTCGGCAAAACTTACAAAAAATTTCATTAAGAATCGGATTTATAGTGGAATTTTGAAGTTGGATTACAGAAATGCAAAGTATCACTTTCTTGAAATATCAATTTTCTCGATACTTTGATTTTTTGTCGAAAACTTCAAATGAAATTTTATGTATACTATTTTGATCTCATTTCTAATATCGTTCTCACTATTGTTCAAGTAAAATCATTTTTAGATAACTTGAGCGATATCTTGAAAAATGAGTTTTTCATTGAAATCAAGCTAGGATGAAAATTGACCTAGAAATTTTATTTTAAGCCCAAACTTGACTCATATACTTAGATTCACTCATGTTAGATGTCTAGATGCCTAAGTTAGAGAAAACATGAGTAGATAAGCATTTTTCATATTTTCATGCCCACTTGAATGAAATTGTGCTAACTTTATATTTTGATCAAATCACATTAGATTCACTTCAAACTGGATACACATGCTTTAGATGACTATATCTTGGTATCGGGAGAGTTTGAATGAAATCTGAAAACGTTTTAAAAAATTCCAATAGAGCTTAGTGAATCTTAGAAAAATTCAGAAAAGTGATTTTTGGTTAATTCTTGAATCTGCATCTTTTTTAAAAAAATCTAGTTTATGGCATAAAAATTTCAAAAATCTCGAGTATAAATGTTATGGATTTTTGAAATTGAATTTCGAAATTTTAAAGTATCGTTCTTTTCAAGTGCTCAATTTTCGATACTTTGAATTTTCGTTAAAATTTTCAAATGAGACTTCAAGTATGATATCATAACTCTATTTTTGGTATCGTTCTCACTATTTCACGAGAAAAATCATTTATAAAATGGTTTTTGGTATTTTGACCGATACTTGAAAATATCGATACTTGAGTTTATACATGATTTCCGGATTTGAATTTTAGTTATCATTCCTTGCTATTATGTATGATTTAGTTTCATATTAGATATTTGATTTTCATCCATTTGGTTGAGATTTTTATGTTTCATGAAAAATTCTTTTAGAGTCTCAACTTTGACTATAGGTTGACTTTTCTCGTCCTTTTTGATTGAAGTCAAGAGGGGAAGAAAAATATAAGTAAAATGAAAGAAAATATAGGAAAACCATGTATATAGATACAAGGAGTTCTATTATATAGATATTTATGTTGATAGGGGGAGAAATCTCATGATTGATATCCTTTTATACTTATATAACATATTTTCGGAAAAATACCTAAATATAACATGTACTTTGACCTTTGTCTCAATTGTGACATGTACTTTCATTTGTCTCATTTGTATACATGTACTTTCATTTGTCTCATTTGTATACATGTACTAAGATATTTGTTTCAATTATGGCCCGCCATCTGATTTCTGTCAGGTGTCCCGTTAAATTGACGACGTGGCATGCTGACCGTATAATTTTTTTTATTATTCTATTAACTTTAATTTCTATCTCAATAATTATTAAAGTTGGGCCCATTTTTTTTATTATTAAAAAGTGGGTTCCACATCTCTCTCTCTCTCTCCCACAATGCCCAGCAACTATGCGCCCGGCCAGTACATAATCCCGATGAGGATGGTGATCTGCCCTTCGACAGCCAACCCGAAGGTCGCTGCCGGGTTCACGTGGCCGTAAGCAATGGCGGAGCCGACGCCAACGACGAAGAGGAGGGTGGAGATGAACTCGACGAGGTAGGCCTTGAGCGAGCTGGTAATGAAGGAGTCGTCGCAGCGGCCGAAGGCGATGCATGCCATGACTACGACGAAGCGAGTTTAGAGATATTGTGCTCTTTTGGGGTGTTCTTATCAAATACGTATGGTAGAGGCCAAACGTATTTGTACTGATTAGGATGGCTGTCGGACCAACGGCAGTGAGCTGAGCTGGGAGAACACTTGGAGTCCATGAAGTAACAATAACGACAATACGTAGATGTCGGAGAGGCGAACACATGCAAAGCATAAGAACACAAACTATATCCCACATATTAATTAATTAATTAAATTGTGTCGTGACCTCAAATGGGTCTCAGTAACGCATCATGTGACTTAATAAAGAGCTGTCAGCTCCCGATGTTAAGACCGGAATACAAGAAGGAAACATGGGGAAAAGGTTGGAGACTTTAACAGTTAACTTTTATTTTGTAGTGGGGATTTATGATGTAATGGGAATAACATGAGCGGGAGGAAAGTAGGGGAAGAAGAGAAATAGTGGACAGGATCTGCAATGGTCTTCTCCAAGGTGAAAAGGGAGTGATGGATATGAGTCATGGAGCATGGCATTTAGTGTTTTATTTGATAAGAACTTGTTATTTGATAAGAACATGATAATATCAAGTTCTTGTTCTTATCAAATAACAAGAACTTGATATTATCATGCACTGTGGCGTTAAATAACTACTCTCTTTCTTGTTCTTATCAAATTCAAAAGTTGATATTATCATGCACTCGTTCTTGTTCTTGCTAGATGCCGAGTGTGGCTGTGGAGCTTTACAACTTAATTGTTCTTCAAGCTTCTGCTCAAGCACAAGCTGCAGAATCGCCTGCAGGCGGAGGAGGCTGCGGCCTCGAGTGGCTATGGCGTCACTCAGTCAACTAACTGCTACATATACACATCCTGATGTTCCAACGAGCTGAGGGCCTGAGGCGACTTTGGATTGATGCAGCAAACCAACCGTGTGGTATGTGTCTGATTACATGTCATTGCTCATTAAACTTGATGTCAAACAGCGATGGGGCTTCGTTCGCGATCTCAAACAGCGGTGGCTTTCGGCAGGAGCGTTCGGGTCGCAGGTCACTTCGTCGTCGTCGGGGCAGCCGCAGGCGCAGGTGTTGCAGGGAACGACATAGTCGTTGTAGAAGGCAGAGTCGTTCGGGTTGTAGGTTGCTTCATCATAATCATGGCCTGCATCGCCTTCGGCTGCTGTGATGATTCCTTCAGCGCCAACTCGCTCAGGGCCTACCTCGTCGAGTTCATCTCCACCCTCTTCTTCGTCGCTGGCGTCGGCTCCGCCGTTGCTTACGGCCACGTGAACCCGGCGGCGACCTTCGGGTTGGCCGCCTCTCCTCTTCGTCGCTAGCGTCGGCTCCGCCATTGCTTACAGCCACGTGAACCCGGCGGTGACCTTCGGTGTCACGCCCCAAAACTGCGTCACTTGACCGGCCAGAGTGCGGTCGAACACCCTGAAGCCTAAACCAAACACCTAGATATTATATGAACCAAAACTAGAAAATAACGTACTATAGTATAAAAACAACATCTGATGACAACACAACATCATGACTTTGAAGTACCAGATAACAAGTTCACTTATAAGTCTAGGAAATAAAAGAAACTACCATTACAATCACACTACTGTTTTAACAGACTCAATTCTAACAAGACTCGACTCGACTACATCAACTAGCTCACGAGATCACTACTGGGGTCCGCCGTCATCAGTTGCGCCGTACCTCAGAATCACGCTCTGCAAAACAGACACAGAAATAAAAGTGAGTGTAAAAGTCAGTGAATGGTCTTCCATTCTACACCAATAAAATTCGATAATAACGACATATAGTATGATAAGTGAATACGGATGTCAATTAAATTACACTGCTCTAGGAAGACTACCCAGACTCAATGTCCAACTGACTCTTCCCTCAGGTTCGCTGGTCTAGGAAGGCCCTCTAGAACCAGAACCCAACTAAATGCCTGCCTGGGTTCACTGGTCTAGGAAGGCCCTCTAGAATCAGTACCCGCTGTATCTTTGCTCAGGTTCACTGCCTAGGTAGGCCCTCTAGAACTAGCACCCGCTGTATTTTTGCTCGGGTTCACTAGTTTAGGTAGGCTCTCTAGAATCAGCACTCGCTTGGTCGGGAAGGCCCTCCGACCCATGATCGCTCGCACGCTATGCGTACCACTCGGCCTGCATACGACCCAATTAACCTGTGCTACAAAAACTCCAACCTACTGAAATCGTCCATTTCCTAACCACACGTTACTGTTCAAGTCCCCTAAGTACTTTCTATGTTTTCAAAACATATCTTATACGAAGATCAGTAGATTACATCAGTACCTTCCACATTAAACTGGTTACCCAAACTGCTAAAATAATTCAGCATATCATCATGTATAATTTCAACACATATTTAATAGATTTCAACAAATCAACATGTTATTTCAGCATACAAAATCCATCCTTACACTTCTATTTTCAGCATGGCATTGTGGAACTATAAAAATCAACGTCTAATCATGCAATTTCAGCATCATTTTTATATACAATTTATTACATGATAATATCAGCAATTATAATTTCAGCAAATAGAAATTTCAACAATCATATAAATTCAGCAACCCATATAAGTAGACTAATCACTCTTCTTTCACCTTTGACATACGAACCAACTTATGGGAAAAAGGAAAAGAAATTTAAAATTTCCAAATTTTGAACCCCACTCAAAGCTCACTGTGTCAAACCCTCAATTAAATTTCATTGACTGCGCATTGTAGTCAACCTCCTCTATATCATGCGGCCACCAAAGAAAAAGTGGCACGGGTGGCCACTGTTCGCCTAGGTTTCCCAATTCCATCTTCACCCATACCACCCATTTAATTCCAAAGAATCTTGCTTTTAGATGATATTTCTATTTACAATCAAAAGGAAATCCCTAAATCATAAAATCTCATCCAAAATTTACATGGCAGCGGGCGGCCACCAAGAAGAAAATAATTTCCATTGCACAGATTTCATGTTTTTAATCTCCAATTTAGAGAAGAAATCGGCACAAGAACATGACTCAAATCCATTAGAAGAAGAATCAATAACGGTAGAGAAGAATCCAATTTTTTTTCTCATGACAAGAAGCGGCCAAGAAAGAAGGAAGACCTCGAATTTTTCAATGATAATTAAACCACTCACAAGAAGGGGAAGAACGGAAGGAAAACGATAGCCTTAAGAAATTCGACATCCGATCTCTCCTTCTCCCCAAGCCGCTCGCCTCTCGCCTCTCGCCTCTCCCTCTTGCGTCTCGGGTTCCGTGCAACCCTAGCAGCCATACGACGACCCTATTTATGCTTTTTTTTATCATTCTGTCCTCAACTTAAGCGGTTCACTAAATCCTCTCTATCTCACCCGATCCGAGTTCGAATCCGGATCCGATTGAACCGCTGGATTCCACTCGGAGACCTCTTTAAATTCGAGACACATAAAATATTCTGCACTTAAAATTTATCATTAAGAAAAATTTCATAGTATCTGAGTCTCACCTCAAGATAAGTGTCAATGCTCAAGCCCGTGCGCACCATCTCGCGTCATGCGCAACCCGCTGAAATCAATACATATAAAATATTTTATCGGGTATTACATTCGGGTTGGCTGTCGGAGGGCAGATCACCATCTCATCGAGATTATGTACTGGGTCGCACAGCTGCTGGGCGCTGGAGAGAGAGAGAGAGAGAGAGAGAGAGAGAGAGGTGGGACCCACTTTTTAATATTAAAAAGAGTGGGCACAGCTTTAATAATTCTGAGATGGAAATCAAAGATAATAAAATAAAAAATTATTTTTTTATACGGTCAGCATTCCACATCGTCAATTTAACGGGACGTTTGACGAAAATTAGACGACAGACCATAATTGAAACAAATGTCTTACTACATGTATACAAATGAGACAAATGAAAGTACATGACACAATTGAGACAATGGTCAAAGTACATGCTATATTTAGGTGTTTTCCCTATATTTTCTTATGATTGATATCCTTTTATGCTTAAATGATATATTTTCTTAAGGATGTTTGTCATCATCAAAAAGGGAGAGATTATTGGCCTAAGATTTTCTACCTTGGTCTTAATATCAGTTTTGATGATAACAAACTTGGAACTAATGTATTCATGGAGAATTATTTTCAGGTTGCATATCGGTTAGCGCATGACGTCCACGATCAAAAATATCAGAGAAATTGGAAAATCAGAAGGACGTTGGTCGACGCGCTCAAATTCATCGGGAAGATAGAGTCTAGATTTAGGGTATTTAGATAAATTATAAAATCCTCTTTTATGATGCAAAGAACCCAAAAAACCTAAACCGTAATCCGAAACTCGAACTGAAGAAAGAAATCGGCCAAAACTCAATGTAGAGTACAAGTACAATACGTAGAGTACCGGTACTCTACGGCCGGTTGATGGACTGGTCGACCAAATGGAGCCTAGAATCCACAACGGGCTCTGATCGATCGAGCGATCGCTCGAGCAATCGATCAACCTTCGACCAGACGGCGGAAAATGGCTATATTTCGAGCCGTTGAGTGATGCTTCCCTCATGGCTTATAAATAGAAGACTTAACAAGCCTTCCACTCTTCTTCCCACATTCCTTGAGCCATATTTTGATGATCATTAACCCTCATTGAGCCACTCTTTGGTGAAATGCTAGTTTGATCTCTCATCTCCTCAACATAGCCTTCAAGCTTCATCGATTCATCATCTTGAGGCATCAAGAGGACTAGGGAGTTTCTTTTGAAGCTAAGTATAATTTAGTTTGTTTATTGCTCTAATTGTTATTGTATTTTCTTGTTTATTTTCATTATACATCATGTGTGTAAACCTAGGTTGCCAGGTTTGATTGAGTTGGTGGTTGTCTTGGTGTTAAGGCTTAAATCCATCGGTGTAAACGTAGTTTACTAGGATTAGTTGAGTTGTCCTTAGGTTGAGGTGGGAGAGTGCTCTTGGTAGGAAGACGGGATATTTTCGGGTGTGAAAATGCCTTCGGTTTGAGAGCGGAGACTCTCTGGTGTAAATTTCTCTTTGTAAGGAAACTGATTAATCTAGTTAAACTAGTTTGGAAATTCCAAGCGGAGTGCTTAGGTAGTGGAGTAGACATTGGAGCCGAACTACTATAAATCATTGTGTTAGCATTGATATATTGTTTGTGTTTAATTGCCTTACTTATCACTTCCACATTTAATTATTGAATTGTGAATTATCTAAGTTGTTTAAGAAACATTTAAATCAAAATTAGACCAAAAGTTTAGTAAATACACTATTCACCCCCCTCTTGTGTAGGCCATTTCACCAACACTCCTTACTTAAGGGTCGGAGTGTCTTTGCAGGTCACCGCAGGAGCTGTACCGGATCAGTAGACGGGCTGAACTACATCACCCCGACTTCAGCAAGAATATTTGGCACCCATCGTGGGGTCGAATAAATATTACCCTCTTTACAATGGTTTGTATCAGCAAACGCTGTCACACGTAAGCAACATTCTAGCAATAGTGTTCTCCCACTACCTAGAATTGCTAACATGGTAAGTAGTGACGCTCTGGTACCGATCGACCTTACACCAAAATAACTGCATCACATAGTCATTGACGTCCAAGCGCACAACCAAAGCTTAACAATCTAGATAGCAGCTTTGAAACAACCAGGGGAGTAACACTCAACTGAGCACGAACACAACTGCTCGGAACAAGATGAGGATGGCCACTCGGAGAGATTCGAGAGGCAGATCTCTGTCTTCCGAGACAAGGTCTCTCACACTTAGGGGTGAGTATCGATCGGGTCAGGTCAAAACCCGACCCAATTAACCTGAATAACCTTTAAAAACAAAAAACAAAAAAAAAATCAAAATTATACAAGTCAATAATTCTCCATTGATGAAAATGGTGAAAAATAGCATTAGGCCACCTCGAGAGATCCAAGAGGCAGATCTCTGACTTACGAGACGAGATCTCCCGCACCTAAGGGTGAGCGTCGATCGGGTTAGGTCAAAACCCGACTTGACCTGAATAACCCGAACCTGAATAAGGAGGAAATAGGTCAAAACCCGTCGATCCTACTCCACCCGACCCTATCCGAATAAGAGATCGGGGCCCGACCCAATTAACCCGAATAAGATCGAACCTCGACCTGATTAATCCGAATAACATTTAAAAAACAAAAAACAAAAAGTCATAATTATAAAAGATAATAATTCTCCCATGGTGAAAATGGTGAAAACTAGTATTAGGATATATCTCTATTAGGAGTTGATCTCAAAACCTTTAAGACGAGATCCGAGAGGCAGACCTCTGTCTTCCGAGACGAGGTCTCCCGCACTTAGGGGTGAGCATTGGTCGTGTCAGGTCAAAATCCGACCTGACCCAAATAACCCGAACCCGAATAAGGAGGATCCTACTTCACCCGACCTTATCCGAATAAGAGATCGGGGCCCGACTCGAGTAACCTGAATACGATTGGGCCCGACCCGATTAACCCGAATAACCTTTAAAAAACCAAAAATCAAAAAGTCAAAATTATAAAAGACAATAATTCTCCTATGGTGAAAATGGTGAAAAATAATATTAGGATTTATCTCTATTAGGAGTTGATCTCAAAACCTCTAAGATTTAATTTTCCACCTTTTAACCACCATACCAACATCACCTTTTATAGCTATAATATACATAAGTATATATATTTAACTTACATTTCGGGTCGGTTGGGTCGGGTATATCAAGGTTTTCACCCGACCCAACCCGACCCGACCCGACCTGACCCAACCCGAATAAAGAGTATGAAATCTCTAAAATTTAGACCCGACCGAAACTGACTAAAGAGTATGAAATCTCTAAAATTTAGACCCGCACCCATCATCAAAGAGAAGACGAGGAGACCAGGCTCACAGAGACCGCTCCTCCCAACACCATCGACTCGGGACTCTTTGCCGAGCAAATCATGACAGTTCGTCTCCCTAATAACTTCAAGCTACCGACCACACTTCAGCCTTATGACGGCATAGGCGATCCGACTACTCACCTGATGATGTTCAGGTCTATGATGCTCCTCAACGATGCAACCGACTTCATCATCTGCCGAGCCTTTCCAACCTTCTTGTAGAAGGCCGCGATACTTTGGTTTTCTACACTCCCGCCATGGTCTATACACATCTTCCAGGAGCTCTCCCGAGTCTGTTGTATGAAATCCGACACTAGAAGGGGGGGGGGGGTGAATAGTGTCTGTCCCCTCTTTTATTTTAATCAATTTTTCTTTTTACTCAATTTAACTTCAATCAAATGCAAGTGTATCTTAACAGTGGATGTGATCAAATATCAAGATCAATAATAAGCAAATATTGAAAGCAATGCAAACACGATCAATTATAGTGGTTCGGCCAACCGCCTACTCCACTACCTTGGCTCCTCACCAAGAATTTCTAACCAACTACTTTATAGAACTTGTGTTTTCCTTTGAATACAATTGAGGATACTCTTATCACCTCTTTGAGAAATCCTCAAATCTATTCACCTAGGTAAAACACAAATCTACAAAGTCTACCCTAAATGTTTCTCTAGCACACCTAACATGCTATTACATATGAAAAATAAGTTTGAAATAAATCTTCAAATACAATAAAAAAGAGCTTAATAATTGTAAGAAGGAACCACTGCTCTTTTCCCAAGCCTTCAAGCCTCCAACTTGCCAGAAGATGAACTCGAGTTGTAGCAGAGTTGAGGGAAGCGGGCGCTTTAAGAAAGATATTGACGGACGAGTAGGGCGCAGCAAATCAATCTCTCTGAAGGCTCAAATGACTTCTTGAATGCTCAATTAAATTTCTAAGAGACTTTAAAGAAGTTAGGTGAGGGGTATTTATAACCCCTCAGCTGAATGAGTGGTTCAACGGGTAGAAAACTAGATGTTACCGCCGTTCGGTCGCATGCCAGTCGATTGTCGGTCGACCGATGGATCGACCGCCCGAGCAACCGTGGCTTTCTGTGCTTTAATCGCACTATTCGGTCGACTGACGGGTCGACCAAATGGATCGCGACTTCATCGATCTGTAGTCCGGTCAACCGTTCGATCGACCGATGCAGTGAAGCCAAAGGTGCGATATGCGATCTGCAATCCGGTCGACCGATGCACCTTCTGCCAAATTTTGGCTTCGGTCGATCGACTGATTGGTCGACCGATGTAGCCTTCTGCCAATTTTTCACCAACTTTGATTGATCGACAGGTCGACCGAATGGCTACTGCCGTTTTGTGGCATCATTCGATCGACTGACCGATCGACCGAATAGGCTACTGCCAGAGTTCTGCCTTGTTCGGTCGACCGAACTCATGTTGAGGCTGATTTTTACTTTGAATTTGTTACATGCTTTTTCATGGATTTAGTTACCAAGTTTTAACTTGGATAACTTTACAATTTGGCTTGGGATAAAATCATCCTAGGGGTATGTTACATGATTTCTACTTGATCTATACCCGAGCCTTTCTTTGACGTTTTCTTCTTCCATTTCTTTGACGATCTTTTCTTTTATTTTGTTTGAACGAACTTCGCATGCTTATCGCAATCTCAACCTGAACTCCAAACTTCACACATAGATTAAATACATGTTTGTTATCATCAAAATGAAGATCGAAGCTTGAGAGAAACCCTTAAGCCAACAATCTCCCCCTTTTTGATGATGACAAACACAACATGGAATTTTAAGAAAGCATATGCATATTTTTGTGAGTTTGAGTTAAGGCATACATGAGTCAAGGTATATAAGATATAAAACTAAACATATGCTCCCCCTATCAATGTGCATATCATTTTAACTCCCCCTAACTATATGCATCGTAAAAACCAAGTGTGACCTTACTTTTTCTCCCCCTTTTGACATCAATCAAAAAGGGTAAGAATTAAGGTACAGTTTATGAGTTTCATCATGAAGACCAAGAAAGCCACAAAACCAAGTGTTATCTACCACTATAGTCCTTCCTATTAATGTAAGCCTATAGAAGGCAAACATCAATAAGTCGTAAAGCCCCACTACAGAGCATTACATAAATGTGATGATACTTTATAGAATGCAAGTTTTGAAAACCATATAAATTTTGGAGAAGAACATCTTAACTACTAGGAAAAGCAAAAATTCCTAATTGCATCCTTAAATTTGTGAAGCTTTCCTCAACCAAGGGTTTTATAAATATATCGCCAAGTTGTTTGTCGGTGGATACAAATTCTACTGATATATTTTCCTTAGTCATATTATCTCTAAGGAAATGGTGCCTTAAGTCAATATGCTTAGTCCTAGAGTGTTAAATAGGATTCTTTGTTACATTTATTGCAGTAGTATTATCACAATGAATAGGTATGCAAGAATACTTAAGTCCATAGTCTAAAAGGGTTTGTTTCATCTAAAGGACTTGTGCACAGCAACTAGCCGCAGCGATGTATTCTGCTTCGGTAGTTGAAAGTGCAACTGAGTTTTATTTCTTTGAGAACCAAGAAACAAGACTTGCTCCTAAGAATTGACAACACCCACTAGTGCTTTTTCTATCTACTTTACACCTGGCAAAATCCACGTCCGAAAAATCGATTAAATCAAATGATGTATGACATGGATACCATAGTCCTAAGTCAACCGTGCCCTTTAAATATCTCAATATGCGTTTGACCGCACTTAAATGAGACATCCTAGGGCAAGATTGAAACCTAGCACATGCACAAACACTAAACATGATATCGGGTCTACTTGCGGTTAAGTAAAGAAGACTACCAATCATACCTCGATATCATTTTTCGTCAACTTTGACACCCTCTTCATCTTTATCAAGCTTAATAGATGTGCTCATTGGTGTAGAAGCTATTTTGGCTCCATTCATGCCAAACCTTTTGATGAGCTCCTTTGTGTACTTGGCTTGATTAATGAAAATTCCTTTGTTTGTTTGCTTGATTTGGAGACCAAGCATGAAGGAGAGCTCTCCCATCATGCTCATCTCAAACTCATCTTGCATACACTTAACAAACCACTTACAAAGAATTTCATTAGTAGCACCAAAAATTATGTCATCAACATAAATTTGTACTAATAACATATCATCTTCATGATTCTTAATAAAAAGTGAAACATCGGCTTTTCCAATATTAAAACCTTGTTCAATTAAAAAGTTTGAAAGCCTTTCATACCAAGCCCTAGGGGCTTGTTTTAAACCATATAATGCCTTTTTAAGTTTGAAAACATAGTTTCGAAACTCAAAACTTTCAAATCTGGGGGGTTGTTCAACATAAACTTCTTCACTAATGAAACCATTTAAAAATGAACTTTTAATATTCATTTGGAAAAGTTTAAAACCCTTAAAGCTAGCATATGCCAAAAGCATTCTAATTGCTTCTAATCTGGCTACTGGAGCATAAGTTTCATTATAATCTATCCCTTCTTGTTGATTGTACCATTGTGCCACTAACCTAGCTTTGTTTCTAATGACTAATCCTTCTTCATCTAGCTTATTTCTAAATACCCATTTAGTCCCAATTGTAGTTTATTCACTAGGTCTAGGCACTAAGTCTCATACATCATTTATACCAAATTGGTTGAGTTCTTCTTGCATAGCTAGTACCCAAAACTCATCTTCTATTGCTTCCTTAATGTTCTTAGGATCTACTTGAGATATGAAAACTACTTATTGACAAATATTGTTGAGTTAGAGCATTTTACCACTCCCGTTGAAGGTTCTCCAATAACTTGATCCATTGGATGATCCCTTACCAACCGATATCCTTTAGGGAGAGGCGGTAGAGCTTCTTCTTCTTCATCTTCAACTTGAGGTAGATTCGAGGATGGTGGATCTTCATGTTGAGTTTCCTCATTATCTTCATCCTCCACATCTTTGTCATGAAGTGTGAGATCCTAAACTTCCTCACCTACATTTACAATCTTCATATTTCTAGAAGAATCATTAGTTTCATTAAACGTGACATGCATAGATTCTTCAACAATCATGGTTCTAAGATTGTAAACTCTATATGCCTTAGAATTGATGGAGTAACTAGGAAAATCCCTTCATCGGATTTTGAATCAAAATTTCCTAAATTCTTCTTAGTATTTAATATGAAACATTTGTATCCAAAAATATGAAAATATCCCACATTTGGGATTTTACCATTCCAAAGCTCAAAAGGTACATGTGGGTGTAATTAATTTATTGCTTATTAGAATAAGTTTAATTAAATTAATTAAGTCTATCGGGTTAGCGGGTTTTGGTTTTGGCTTAAGGTGGATGCGGGTTGTGGATTAAGGGCTTAAGGGGTTAGGGTTGAGGAGGGAGTATAAAACCCTCCCTCATGGCTTGTGACTTCTATTTTGGAGCCAACTAAGAAGTTGAGAAAGGGAGCCAGTCGCCAAGCCAAGCCAAGCCGCCAAGCCGCCAACCCCTTTCCCTTTTCTCCTTGGAGCCGCCACCACACAGAGCCGAGCCGCCCGCTTCCTCATCCTGTCTTCCTTCCTTCCCTTTGGAGCCGAGTCGAGCCGCCTTCTTCCTCCCCTCTTCCTCTCTTCTTTCCCTGTGGAGCCAAGCCAAGGGGAGCCAAGCCGCCCTCTTCTTCCCCTTTCTCCCTCTCTCCAAGCCGACGGCTTGGAGTGAGCCGCCGCCCCTTGGAGCCATTTTTTGGGTTGAGCCGTCGACCTTTTGAAGCCGGATTCAAGGGCCGTCAATCGGGATTTATTTCCTAATATTTTTCCAAATTAAGGTGAGTGGTTTACCCTCTCTATTCAGGATTTTAATCAGATTTTTGAAGCCGTTCATGACGGCTCGGTATTTATGCCTTGTTCTTGGATTTTCTTCGAGTTCTTACCATGTTTTGTTGATGTGCAAATCATGATTTATTCTCCCAATTTGGTTTCTAGATTTGTGGATTGCATGCTTAGGATTAAATATGTGATTTTGGGTAGAAATCATGTGGTAGGATTAAGATATTGATCGATAATGACTAATTAAGGGTTTTTGAGAAGGGGATTCTTGATCTTAATGCTTGATTCTTGATTTAAGTGTGTAGGTTCTTGTTAATCTTGATGAAAAACATGATTTCTGTGAATTAATTTCTGAGATTAGTATTATGTCCTAATGGTAAATTAGGAGTTAATTTCTTATTAATTTCGGATTTAATTTCACAAGTATGCTGAAATTGTATGTTGCTGGAATTTGTATGCTATTTGTTGAATCTGGGCTGATTTTTATTTTTCTTGTTATGATGTGATTAGATCTCTGAACATAGTCGTGTAACCTATTGTTTCGACCAGAAAATATAGTTTGGAAACATAGGACACACTTTAGAGACTAGATTCGGGTCAGAGACAGCAATTCTTGGCAGAATAATAACCTAAAACAAAACCCTAATTGAGATTATCTAAATTTTAATTATATAATTAAAATTGGATTTTAGGGTGAGCATATTCTGTTATGAACTAACTTACAAGGTATTCATAAAATAAAACCATACGGGTTCATGACATTATAGGTCTAAGGGATAGGGGTCGGATTTGGAGTGTTGAGGCGCTTTATAATGAGGACACCCCCTAGGACACCGTAGGAGAATCTTGACTTTGGTCTTGATGCGCCATATCCTTGGGAATGGTGGAACGTCTCAATTAGGAGCCGGGGTTCGGGCTACGCCCCGGTGGTTGGACACCAAAATTCCCAACCTGCAGGATAAGTTCGGAGGGCCTTTCTCGAATATTCTAGTACGTGCTGTTACCTTTGGCATGGTGGGCTTCGGTCTGATGCACTTCTTTGGTATGTGTTGTTGTATTCGGGCATGGTGGGCTTCAGCCTGGTGCACTTCTTTAGAGATAGATATTGCCTCTGTAGCTAGTCACACCTTTGTGACATTGCCTCTGTAGAGATAGATATATTCTTGTTATCTCTGTGATGCTGATTTGTGGGGGTTGGTAAAACTGCTCATTGAGTTCTTTTAACTCACCCATTGTCGTTGTTTTGTTTTGTTTTGCAGAGCCTGACTGGTGAGGTGGGCTGGAGCACTTGTCGCAGCTGGAGGGCAGAGGAGCCACATGATCTCATAGCAGTCCTAGTTAGGGGTCGTAGTCGAGTATGTAGTAGGTTGTCATGCACTTTTGTTTTGGTATTTGGAGTTGTAGTCCCGTGGGGACATTCACGTTTTATTCAGTTTTATTTATTAAAAGAACTGTTGCTCTTCGATTTATTTCCACACTTGAGATATGTATTTAAAATCTTGTTGTTTTGAAATGAAAATCTATTTTGGTTCTTTTATTATTATAAGCAATTATTTACTTGTTGTTTATGATGTTGGCATGTGCATGATTTAGGCTACGGGATATAGGTACGAATACCCTGGCTGGTCACGTGACCCTACAATTGGGGCGTGACAAAGTGGTATCAGAGCATGTGGTTTGGTTTGACTACGACCTAGAGTTGTCACCGTATAGGGCATTGCTAGTCTGTCAATATACGATAACGGTATGCTATGAGATCAATGGGCTAAGTCTGCACCTCAGCGCGACTTGTAGTTTAGTTTGTAAAATGTTGGGTGAATCCCATTGCTTAATCATGAGTTGTTTCTTTTCTTGTGTTTCCAGGTCAATGAAGGCCTTTGATGCCGTAAGGAGCGGTGGTGATAGCAACTCCACTGAGCGCCGAGACCGAGGCCGAGGGCGGGGCCGGGGCTGTGGGAGACCACTACAGGCCCGTGAGGAGGTGGGACAGGATCCCATGGTTGTGCAGCTGAAGGCCTGAGTGGCTGAGCTGACTGAGGCACTTCACAGGGAGGAGGAACTGGGACAGTCCCAGGGTATCACAGGTTGAGGCCGTGAATGGCCTTGTGCTAGAGAGTGCACTATTTTTGGGGGGCCTACCTTTGTATGGGTGTTTGGATTAGAGATCATTGCAATGATTACTTAGTATCTTGAATGATTCATTGGGTCTTGTCATATAGTTAAATATTTATGGTGCAATATGGTTAGGGCGGCCCTAGGGATCCTAGGGGGGCCGGTTGATAGAGTTCTGCATAAGGGATCTGCAGGGGTTGGCTGAGAGTAAATTTCCCTTATAGCTAAAATTTTGGATTGATTGGAGCATCTTTCCCTTAGATTTCAGAAAATATAAATTATGGGTGTAGAGCGACCTTATGCTTAAGGGCCATGATTGTGTGCGACCAGAGTTGAGCAGGACCAGAGCAGTTTTGTTTTGAGGCATGTTTTGGGTGCGAACAGGTTGGGCATTTCAGAAAGGATTGTCCTGGCAAGGGCAGTCAGTAGCCTGATCAGACCATAGGAAAGGCACCGATGTCAGTGTGTTTCGTAGCTCAGAGGGGTCAGACTCAGGGAGGAGGCCAGTGAGCAAGTGGTTCAGAGAGGCCCGCTGCATGGGTGGTTACTATAAACCAAGAGGGCGCTAAGGCGTCCAGGACAGTAGAGTCAGGCAATCTTGTTGTTGGTTCGGCAGTTGCATATGTCTTGTTTGATCCGAGTGCTACACACTCTTTCGTGTCTGTTTTGTTTATTGCTAAGTTGGTAGGGCTACCTTATGTGCTTGAGTTACCCCTTGTGGTGTCTACGCCTACGGGCGTTTCTGTGATGGCAGAGATAGTCTTTCGAGGCTGCAAGATTGTCATTTGTGGGCATGTGCTGATGGTTGATTTGACACTCTTACCGATGTTGGAGCTTGATGTGATATTGGGCATGGACTAGTTGGCAGACCATTTCGCCTTAGTTGATTGCAGGGCTAAGACTATGACCTTCATTAAGCCTAGGATGCCCCAGTTTACCTTCCATGGTGAGGGAAGGGGTGAGCCATTGATGGCGATATCATCTCTTAAGACCCGGAAGTTACTTTTTGGCGGGTGTCAGTCATTTTTGACCTTTGTGTCAGTGGCAGAGGAAGGTGGAGGTGCAGCCGGAGACATCGGGAGAATGCTTGTAGTATACAGGTTCTCTAATGTATTTTCGGAGGAGTTACCGGGGTTACCTCCAGAGAGAGAGATCGAATTCTATATCGATTTGTAGCTAGGGGTTAAGCGGATCTCCATTCCTCCGTACCGAATGACACCAACTGAGTTGAGGGAGTTGAAGTCCCAATTGTAGGAGCTGCTTGATCTAGGTTTCATTCGCCCTAGTGTTTCGCCTTGGGGTGCTCCAGTGCTCTTTGTAAAGAAGAAGGATGGGTCCATGCGGATGTGCATTTATTATCGACAGCTTAACAAGGTAACAGTGAAGAATCGGTACTCGTTGCCCAGGATTGATGATTTGTTTGATCACCTTTAGGGAGCGCAGTGGTTTTCTAAGATTGACCCACGGTTAGGGTATCATTAGTTGAGGATTCGGGGTAGTGATGTCCCTAAGACTGCTTTCAGGTCAAGGTATGGACACTTTGAGTTTCTGGTGATGTCATTCGGGCTGACTAAAGCACCTGCAGCATTTATGGACCTGATGAACCAAGTGTTTAAGGAATACCTTGATAAGTTTGTGATTGTGTTCATTGATGACATTTTGATTTATTCCAGGAGCAGGGAGGAGCATGCTGAGCACTTGATGGTAGTTTTGGAAACTCTCAGAGAGCACAAATTGTATGCCAAATTCTTCAAGTGCGAGTTCTGGTTGGAGAGAGTGGGATTTCTTGGCCATGTGGTGTCCAAGGAAGGAATAAAGATGGACCCTATAAAGATAGAGACGATTGAGAACTGGAAGAGGCCGACTAATATCTCGGAGATTCGCAGTTTTCTGGGGTTGGTAGGTTACTACAGATAGTTTGTGGAGAATTTCTCCAGGATTTCAGCGCCATTGACCCGCCTAACCCAAAAGAAGGTCAAATTTGAATGGGACAGTAAGTGCGAGGAAAGCTTTCTGAAGCTCAAAGACCACTTTGACGTCGGCACCTATTTTAGCAGTACCCTCAAGTTCAGGAGGTTTTGTTGTTTATTGTGATTCCTCTTGGGTCGACTTGGGTTGTGTGTTGATGCAGAATGGCAGGGTGATAGCTTATGCCTCTCGTCAGTTGAAGGTGCATGAGAAGAATTAGCCAACCCATGATCTAGAGCTGGCAGCGGTGGTGTTCGAATTGAAGCTATGACGTCACTACCTTTATGGCGAGGCTTGTGAGATATTCACTGATCATAACAACCTCCAGTATTTGCTCACCCAAAAGGAGTTGAATCTGAGGCAGAGAAGATAGCTTGATCAAGCTGTTGAAAGACTATGACTACACGATCATGTACCATCTAGGGAAGGCTAATGTGATAGCTGATGCTCTAAGCAGGAAGGCTATGGGCAATCTGGCGCATTTGGCGGTCAGGAGGAGGCCGTTGGCCCAAGATTTGACCCTATGTTTGGATGACAGAGCAATCTTGTCAGTATCAGATTCTGTGCGCTGGTGGCCCACTTAAGAGTGTAGTCCACATTGATTTACATGCTACGGGCAGCGTAGGAGGAGGATGTTTTTTTTGCACACTCACTAAGGATCTGGCCAGGAGAGGAGATGCAGATAATGGGTTCAGTGTAGACTTAGAGGGCGTTTTGAGGTTTAAGAACCGGATAGTAGTACCAGATATGGCCGAGGTTCGCAGGTAGGTTCTGGAGATGGCTCCTTGATCTACCTATACTATGCATCTGGGAGCCACAAAGATGTACCAAGATCTCAGACAGAATTATTGGCGGAAAGGCATGAGAAGGGAAGTGGCCGAGTTTGTGTCTATGTGCTTGGGGTGTCAGCAGCATTGGGATGGCCCCTTTGAGGCGTTGTATGGGCGGAGATGCAGGTCGCCTGTAGGCTGGTTTAAGACAGGAGATTCCCTTATGGTGGGACCTGATTTGGTAGAAGAGGCAGTGGGAAAAGTAAAGCAGATCAGAGAGAGGTTGTTGGCAGCTCAGAGTCACCAAAAAATATATGCTGATGGAAGTGCCATGGAGGTAGAGTTTGCTGAGGGGGACATGGTGTTCCTCAAGGTGTCCCCTATGAAATGGGTGGTGAGGTTTGGTAAGAAAGGAAAGATAAGCCCTAGGTTCATTGGGTCGTTTCTTATTCTCGGGCACAGGGGAGCTGTGGCCTATGAGTTGGCCCTACCTCCTAGTATGGACTGAGTACATCCAGTGTTCCATGTGTTTATGCTGAGGAAGTACATTCGAGATGAGTCCCATGCAATTGAGCCTACCGCAGTGGAGGTGGATTCAGCAGCCTCATATGAGGAGCGGCCAGTTGAGGTGCTAGACCGGTAGATCCGGAAGTGGAGGTCCAAGGAGATCCCCTTGGTTAAGGTCCGATGGGAGCACCATTCCGGCCAGGTGGCCACTTGGGAGGTGGAGCAGGATATGAGGGCGCGTTATCCTTAGCCACTTGAGTAGATCAGCGCCCTCCTTAGCCACTGGGATCTGCTCCTGCTCCAATTGAGTAGATCAGTCCTCAATTCACCAAATCAATCATCATGCATAAAAACACAATATAGCAGATATAAATAACGTAACAATAAAGTCAGAACAAATCAGCAATAATATATCCATAGCTCTATGCATGAAATCAACATCCGTCAACAAGTAAAAAAATATCTTTTTAAAAATGACGGACAAGCATCAGTAACACATCCACTACCTTACTCAGATCCATAACAATAAATATAAGCATCCATCATAAGCATAAACATATCCACAATAATAAAATAGGATGAATGCAACACCTCAATCATATGCATGCAATGCAACACCCCAGTCATATGCATGCTCTCCGGACCTGTCGGTCCCACATAGCCACATAGGGTAGGTAGATGGGTGGCCGCCGAACTACCACACAGCTCAGTGCCGTCTCTTTGGGCATGCCCTCCCCTCACCGGCACTGGCTCTTCCGAGATGGCCTATTGGGCATACATTCGCCTCACCTGCTCGGGTCTCCGTACTGTTTCTTTGGGGTATGATCTTCCCTCACCAGCCGAACTTCCGGAATAAGGCCAACGCTGTCTCTTTGGGGCATACCCTCCCCTTACCAGTGAGGCTTCTGGGAAATGCAACAAGCACATCACAACACCACACACACAAATATATAAGTATAAACAAGATGTGCTATCAACAAGTAATAAAGGGTATATCAAGTGCATACCTCATCCTCCACCTCCTCCTGCTATACATCACAATCACATACAGATATATATGTAGAAATAGCGCTCATATATCATGAATGCTCAGCATAAATAAACAATCATAAAATAAAATTATGGCACTGTAAGAAAGGATGCACGTGTATCATGAAAGCAGTGCAAAAAGAAACACTAACTATGAATCAATGAACTGGAACATGATAAAATAACTCGTCATAAAAATCACTGATCTAGGATAAAATTCTCCTCATTAACTACTATACTCATGAATCATTTCAGATCGAATCATAAAAATATATAAAATATAATTTTTCAGCCTGACACGCAAAATGAGGCGACACCCCGGCTACTATTTTCAAAATCCGAAGGTCTGATGGTGAAACAGACCTCACCAATGAATCCAGAACATCGATTAGGTGAAAATTCATATATAACATGAATATTTTTGCTAACTTTAAAGCCTCCAAATAATTATTTAGAATAATGGAAGAAATACATTAATTAATTTAATAAACCGATGTTATGAATGAATATAACGATGTTACAATCAATAAACCAGTAATGAAATCTCAGCCCTTCATCTAAATATGATCACATCACAGCCTTCCATTTAATATGATGCAATCATGACCCTCTATTTAACATGATGCAATCTCAGCCTTACATATAACCAGATGCAATCACCACCCTCTATCTACGTGATGAAATCATAACCTTACATCAAATCAGATGCAATCACAGCCCTCCATCTAACCAGATGCAATCACAACTCTCAATCTACATGATGCAATCACAGCCTTACATCTAACCAGATGCAATCACAGCCTTACATCTAACCAGATGCAATCACAGCTCTCCATCTAACATGATGCAATCTCCACCCTCCATCTACATGATGAAATCATAATCTTACATCTAATCAGATGCAATCACAGCCCTCCATCTAACCAGATGCAATAATAGCTCTCCATCTACACAAGATCAAATCCTTGCCCTTCATCTCAACCACTTCAATCCAACCCTCTATCTCACCCAAACAAATCTCAACCCTCCATTTCATCTCCTCACCTAAACTCTTCATCTTCTCCTCCCCTCACCCATTGCCGCCGCCGCCGCCCCTTCCTCGTCGCCGCCGCCGCACACCGCCTAGAATCTGGCTGGACGGGGCTCGTCGGCTCCCTCGCTATCCGACGACAGATCGCCGCCGCCTAGCTCTCGGCGGTGGCCCCAAAGGCAGCAGCTAGGCCAGCTGCCCCAAGGGTCGGGCAGCCGCTGGCCGCGCTGACCTGGACAGGCCAGGGCCCGACCGGAGGCGCTGTCGCCAACCCGGCCAGGCCACGGCCTGACCCACCACTGCCTGGCAGCGGCCGCTCCTCGCGGCGGCCGTGCCGACGATGGTTGCTCAAGGCAACAAGGTTTTTATTATTATTATTATTATTATTATTATTATTATTATTATTATTTTACAAAGGAAGAACCACGATTTTTTTATATTTTCGATTCAATACAAGAAAAATACGTCAAAAATCGACGAAAAACTCCGAAACATGAGAACAATGACATGAATCAAGAATTGGAGAAGAGAAGGCCTAAATCCACTCACCGGACGAAGAGAAAACGGAAGAAGAAGACGTGCAGGATCTTCCCCCGATCGACACCGACGTACTCGCGAAAATCCGGCTCCGACGGCTCCTCCTCCTCGACAGCACCCTCTCTCTCCTCTCTCTTTATCCTTGGATGGAATGCGGCACAAAACCCCTAGCTGCACACCCCAGGGTATAATTTGTAGACACTGGTTGGGTCCAAATGACCAAAATACTCCTACCGAAGCTATCCGACTTAAATAGCCCATAACTCACCCGTTCTAACTCCGATTCGAGATCCGATCACACCGCTTAATTTGCCTCGAGACCCTCTATTACCCTAGAATGCTAAATCATAGAGTTAAGACAAATAAAATTTCTATTAATTTTTCTACATCAAATGCTTACTTGGGTCTAATCCCGAAGCTTCCCGCCAATCCTCGCTAACTAGGGCCCACGATCCCCCGCTCAAAAATAAAATATTATTATTATTATTATTATTATTAATAAGATTTTGGGTATTACAAAATCATGTGGTAGGATTAAGATCTTGATAATGACTAATTAAAGATTCTTGAGAAGGGGGTTCTTGATCTTAATGCTTGATTCTTGATTTAAGTGTGTGGGTTCTTGTTAATCTTGATGAAATGCATGATTTCTGTGAATTAATTCCTGAGATTAGTATTATTTCCTAATGGTAAATTAGGAGTTAATTTCTAATTAATTTCGAATTTAATTTCACAAGTCTGCTGAAATTGTAAGTTGTTGGAATTTGTATGTTGTTTGTTGAATCTGGGCTGATTTTTATTTTCCTTGTTATGACGTGATTAGATCTCTGAACATAGTCGTGTAACCTATCGTTTTGACCAAAAAAAATAGTTAGGAAACTTAGGACATACTTTGGAGACTAGATTCAGGTCAGACACATCAATTTTGGGCAGAACAGTAACCTAAAATAAAACCCTAAAACAAAACCCTAATTGAGATGAACTAAATTTTAATTATATAATTAAAATTGGATTTTAGAGTGAGCATAATCTGTTATGAACCAACTTACAAGGTATTCATGAAATAAAACCACACAGGTTCATGACATTACGCGTCTAAGGGATAGGGGTCGGGTTTGGAGTGTTGAGACGCTTCATAATGAGGACACCCCTAGGACACCGTAGAAGAATCTTGACTTAGGTGTTGATGCGCTATATCCTTGGGGGTGGTGGAGCGGCTCAATTAGAAGCCGGGGTTCAAACTACGCCCCGGTGGTTGGACACCAAAATTTCCAACCTGCAGGATAAGTTCGGAGGGCCTTTCCCGAATATTCTAGTACGTGCTGTTGCCTTTGGCATGGTGGGCTTCGGTCCGATGCACTTGTTTGGTATATGCTGTTGCCTTCGGGCATGGTGGGCTTCAGCCTGATGCACTTCTTTGGAGGGTTAGATGTCGTGGGCATGGGTGGCCTATTGGCCTGGTAGCTAGTCACACCTTTGTGACATTGCCTCCGTAGAGATAGATATATTTTTGTTATCTCTGTGATGTTGATTTGTGGGGGTTGGTAAAACTGCTCACTAAGTTCTTTGAACTCACCCGTTGTCGTTGTTTTATTTTATTTTGCAGAGCCTGACCGGTGAGGTGGGCTGGAGCACTTGCCGCAGCTGGAGGGCAAAGGAGCCACATGATCTCATAGTAGTCCTAGTTAGGGGATATATTCCTAGAGTCATATTACATAAAATCTATTTCTGACTCTAGATTTTCTACTCGATCGACGACGGAGCCATTTTTGCCAATTTTTGGTATTTCTCCGAACGAACTTCGCTCGTGTATCGTATCCTCAACCTGAACTCAAAACTTCACAAATACATTTGTTTCATGTTTGTTATCATCGAAAAAGAGATCGAAGTCTAGGGGCAACCCTTGGGCTAGCAATCTCCCCTTTTTGATGATGACAAACAAAACATGAAATTTATCAATTTATGGTGTACATTTGTGAGTTTTTTGATAAACTATATAGATTACTAACATAAGTTAACCTATAATCCCCCTATCAACATGCATATCAAGCTTATAGCTCCCCCTATCCGTATGCATCATAAAACAAATGTGACCTTGTATTTTCTCCCCCTTTTGACATCAATAAAAAAGGGCAAAAATCATGATGCTATTAATGAGTTTATCAAGAAATCAAAGAAAACCATAAAGCCAAGTATCATCTACCACTATAGTCATTCCTACCAATGTGAGCCTATAAAAGGCTAACATCGATATGTCGCAAAGCCCCACTACAAGACATTACATAAGTGTTATGATACCATATAAAACATAATTTTTCGAAAGGCATGCAAATTTTGAAAACCTAGGGGCTGTTTGGTTAGCGAAAATTATTTTCTGGTTTGGTTTTGGTGAAACTGAAAACTTGGTTTCGGAAACTTGGTTTTGATTTTCTAGTTTTCAGTTTTCTGAAAATGCGTTTGGTTAAAGAAAACAACATCAGTTTTATTTAGTTGAAACCAGTGAATATTTATTTGGTTATAAAAAATAATAGTAATTTTTCTTGAACATTTTTAGTAGTAATTAAATGTTTAGTTAGTTTACAATATTAAATGTTTGCTAATATGGTTATAAAATATTTATATTATTTAATTAATTAAGTTATCGGTAATTTAATATTTTTTTTGTTCAATTAGATATAAAAATTAATTAATAGTTATTATAAAATTTGAAGAAAAAAAAGTCCAATGGTCTAAAATGAGTTTTGATTAAATTATAAATAGATTAATTTTAAGAAAATTTAGTTATTTTAAAATTTAGATTTGGGTCAATTAGATATAATTTGGTTTAATTACTTTGTAAATTTAAGATAAAAGTTTGAGTTGAAAATGATGGTTTTTATTTTTATTTTTAAAAATTAGATATAATTTGATTTATTTTTAAATTAATTAATTTTATAAAAAAATATTTATAATTACAAATAGCTACTGCATTTTGATAATGAAATTGGCAGTCTCGAAACCATAGAAAATAACATTCCGGGTGTTTTCATTTTTATTAAGAAAGTTGGTTTCATTTTCATTCTGGTTTCGATTCAGTTTTATGAAAACGCTGAACCAAACACATTTTCGTAAGTAGTTTTGATTTCAATGAAACCGAAACCATGAAAATAGACTTGGTTTCACTAACCAAACGGGCCCTGGGTCTGTTTGGTTAGCAAAACCAGATCTGGTTTCATGGTTTTGGTTTCACTAAAATCAAAACTGCTTACGAAAACGTGTTTGGTTCTGCGTTTTCATGAAACTTAATCGAAACCAAAATGAAAATGAAACTAATTTTCTTAATAAAACTAAAAATGACAGGATATTATTTTTTGTTCTTTCGAAGCTGTCGATTTCAATATCAAAATACAATGGCAAACTTGTAATTATCAATATTTTTTTAAAAATCAATTAATTTACAAATAAATCAAACTATATCTAATTTATAAAAATTAAAATAGAAATCATCATTTTCAACTCAATCTATTACCTTAAATTGACAAATTAATTAAACCAATTTATATCTAATTGACTCAAACCTAATTTTTAAAATAACTCAATTTTATTAAAGATGATATATTTATGATTTAACCGAAACTAATTTATCTTAGTTATTTGTAGTCCAAATTATAGTGTTGAATAGTGATTCCTCTTACTTTTATCAATATGCGACTTTCTTCTACAATCATATTAAGTTTTATGAAATATTTTATATGAATTAGTTTACTATAAAATAAAAATTATATTAGTAATAAAGTTGTTTAATGAAAATTAATATTATTTTCTATAGTCAAATAAGTATTCACTGATTTTAAAACCAACTAAAACTGATGTTGTTTTCATTAACCAAACGTATTTTCAGAAAATTGAAAACTAGAGTCTGAAACCAGATTTTTGAAACCAAGTTTTCATTTTCGTTGAAACCAAACAAGAAAATGGTTTTCGCTAACCAAACAACACAGCATTCGACAAAGTACAAAATTCCTAATTGCATCCTTAGGTTTGTGAAACTCTCTTCATTCAAGGGTTTTGTAAATATATCCGCAAGTTGTTTATCAATGGATACGAATTCTACGAATATATTTCCCTTAGCTACATTATCTCTAAGAAAATGGTGCCTTAGATCAATGTGTTTGGTCCTAGAGTGTAAAACCAGATTTTTAGTCAAGTTGATTGCACTAGTATTGTCACAATGTATAGGTATACATGAATATCTAAGTCCATAGTCTAAAAGAGTTTGCTTCATCCAAAGGACTTGTGCACAACAACTAGCCGCGGCGATGTACGTATTCCACTTTGGTAGTTGAAAGTACAACCGAGTTTTATTTCTTTGAAAACCAAGAAACAAGACTCATCCCTAGGAATTCATAACACCCACTAGTACTTTTCTATCTACTTTACACCCGACAAAATCGGCATCCGAAAAACCAATTAAATCAAAAGATGCATTATATGGATACCATAATCTTAATTCAATCATGCCTTTCAAATATCTCAATATGCGTTTGACCGCACTTAAGTGAGACATTTTAGGACAAGATTGAAACCTAGCACATGCACTAACACTAAACATGATATCGGGTGTACTTGTGGTTAAATAAAGAAGGCCACCGATCATACCTCGATATCGATTTTCATCTACCTTTACACCATCTTCATCTTTATCAAGCTTAATGGATGTGCTCATTCGTATAGTAGCTATCTTGGCTTCATTCATCCCAGACCTTTTGATGAGCTCCTTTGTGTATTTGGCTTGATTTATGAAGATCCCTTTGTTGGTTTGCTTGATTTGGAGACCAAGCATGAAGGAGAGTTCTCCTATCATGCTCATCTCAAACTCCTCTTGCATGCACTTTGCAAATCACTCACAAAGAAATTCATTAGTGGCACCAAATATAATGTCATCCACATAAATTTGCACAAGCAAAATATCATTTTCATCATTTTCAATAAAGAGAGAGACAACAGCTTTTCCAATGTTAAAACCATGATCAATAAAAAAGGTAGAAAGCCTGTCATACCAAGCCCTAGGGGCTTGTTTTAAACCGTACAAGAATGTTTTAAGTTTAAAAATATGATTTGGAAACTCAAAACTTTCAAAATCGGGGGGTTGTTCAACATAAACTTCTTTATCAATAAAAGCATTCAAAAATGCACTTTTGACATCCATTTGAAAAAGCTTAAAGACTTTAAAACTTGCGTAAGCTAAAAGCATGCGAATTGCTTCTAATCTAGCTACATGAGCATAAGTTTCATTGTAATATATTCCTTTCTCTTGATTATGTTGGCTTTAGGTTTTCAACCTTAGCCTTAATCTCAGTTTTGATGGTTTTGATGATAACAAACATGGAACTAATGATTTCATTGAGAATATCTTTCAGGTTCCATATTAATTAGCATTCGATGTCCTCGATTGAAAATATCAGAGAAATCGGATATCAGAAGGACATTGATCATCGCGCTCGGGTTCGTCGCGGAAATCAATCAAAGATCGACGCGTGTGACAAAGACATATTGGATGAGATCAAGGATCACATGAAAGCACTCGAAGTTGATGCGCGTTGAAAGTCGGAACCCGAAAATGAAGCGCAGAAGACAAAGACCGAAGAAATCAATGTCAGCCTAGGTTCGGTAGACCTGGCGGTCGATCGACTGTAGGTAAAAAGGGATAGTAGACATTTGGTCGACCCGTCGGTCGACCGAACATAAGGAAGAAAGCGCAGCAGAGCTATTTTGATCGATCGAGTGGTCGACCGATGGAAGCCCAAAACGGGTAGTAGCTCAGGCGGTTGACTCATCGGTCGACCAACCTGCGTTTGGTGAAGACGCGAGATAGCGTCGGTCGACCGAAGGTCGGGATCGTGATTCTTGCATTTGGGCGATCGACCCGTCGGTCAACTGACCAGAGAATAATGGAGCGGTCGAATGACCGATCAACCAGTCGATCGACCGACCAATCGACCGACGTCCTGTAACGGATAGTTTTCTATCCGTTGAACAGGCGTTTCTTCACGAGGGTATAAATACACCCTCATACACTTCCTTTAACCTCCTTTCTTGATTCTAACAGAGTTTATTGAGTATTCAAAAGAAAGATTTAGAGCCTTCCAAAAGATTTAAAGCTTGTGCTATGTTCTCTATCGAGTTCATTCTTCAAGCGCCAGCTGCTGCTTCAACTCGGGTTTTGATCAAGCTCATTCCTTGAAGAGTTGCAAGCACCAAAGGCTTGCAAAAGAGCTTTGTCCATTGGTTTTATTATTTAGTTCTTTTGATTGTATTTTATATGTTATTTTAACTGATTATTTAATTTGAGGTTGTAAGACCGGGTGTTAGGTCTTGAATTGGGTGAAGTGGTATCCTTGGTGTAGAAGGAGTAAAGCCACTTGTGTAAACTTATTGTTTACTAGGATTAGTTTAGTTTGTCCCTTAGGGTTGAGGTGGAAGAGGACTCTCGATTATAAAACGGTGACTTATGGGTGTGGAAGTGCCTTAGGTCGAGAGTGCGTCTCTTCGGTGAGAAGTCGTCTGTGTAAGGGAAACGTAAATTAATCTAGTAAAACTAGTTTGGAAATCCTAAGCGGGGTGCTTAGGTAGTGGAGTAGGCATTGGGGCCGAACCACTATAAATCTTTTATTTGCATTGATTTCTTATCTGCTTTAATTGCTAAATCATTTATTGCTTCCCCATATAAAATAATCATCGAATTGCAAATTGCCTAAACCAATCTAAGTAAATGATTAAAATTGGAATTTAGGCTAATCAAATTCGTAAACACACTATTCACCCCCCCTCTGGTGTCGCCATTTCGTCTATAGATTATACCCTTGGGCCACTAACCTAGCTCTGTTTCTAATGACTAAAACTCCTTCATCTAACTTGTTTCTTAACACCCATTTAGTCCCAATTACGGTTTGTCCACTAGGTCTAGATACTAAATCCCAAACATCATTCATAACAAATTGATTTAGTTCCTCTTGCATGGAAATTACCTAAAATTCATCTTCTATGGCTTCCTTAATATTTTTAGGCTCTACTTGAGATATGAAAGCTAAATATTGACAAACATTTTTTAGTTTAGAATGCGTTACCACTCCCGTTGATGGTTCTCCAATGACTTGCTCAATTGGATGGTCTCTTATCAACCGGTATCCTTTTGGGAGAGGTGGTAGAGCTTCCTCTTCTTCTTCACCTTGAGGAAAAGTTGAGGATGAAGGCTCTTCATGATGAGTTTCCTCATTGTTTTCATCTTCAACCTCATTGTTATGAAATGTTAATTCCTCAAGTTCCTCACCTACATTCACAATCTAAACATTTCTAGAAGAATCACTAGTTTCATCAAAAGTGACATGCATGGATTCTTCAACTATCATAGTTCTACGATTATAAACTATATAAGCTTTAAAACTAGTACAATAACCTAGGAAAATACCCTAATTGGATTTAGTGTCAAATTTTCGTAGATGTTCCTTAGTGTTTAATATATAACAACTGCATCCAAAAACTCAAAAATATCCCACACTTGGGATTCTATCATTCCAAAGCTCAAAAGGTATTTTCTTAAATTTAGGTCTTAACAAAACACGATTAAGCACATAACAAGAAGTATTTACGGCTTCGGCCCAAAAGTACTTAGACAAATTATTTTCACAAAGCATGGTCCTAGCCATTTATTGTAAGGTTCTATTCTTCCTCTCAACCACCCTATTTTGTTGAGGGGTTCTATGTAATATCCTAGATATTATGATAATTTTTATTATTTATATTTGCTAGTCTAGCGGGCTGATTTGAGATCGAGCTGAGTCGAGTCATGATCCAGTGCGAGCTTGAAAGCTCGGGTAAGTAAAAATAGGAATTAAGTGTCTTCTTTTCTTGCTTAGATAAAATTATTTATTTGTTCTAATGCATGTGCTTGAGCATAATGATGTTTGGGTTTAGGGGTCAGTGGATTTGGACCCGGGCTTGAGGCAAATGCTGGTTTAGCATTAGGTTAGGGTTGTGAGGGGATTAACTTCCCCCCCCTCCCCCCCCCCATGAGGCTATCACTACTAGAAAAATGGTCATCAGCAACGGCTGATGCCGTTGCTGAGCCGTTGCTGAAGAGCATCAGCAACGGCTGAGCCGTTGCAATAGCGCCGTGAGAGAAAGTCGCGTTGCTGATGACTTAGCAACGGTTCAGCAACGGCCGCTCGGGCCGTCGCTCAAAACATTATCAGCAACGGCCGCTGGGCCGTCGCTAAAAATATTATCAGCAACGGTTTTGCCACAGACCCGGAGCCGTTGCTGATACCATTAATAGCAACGGCCGCTGAGTCCGTAGCAACACCGTTAGTAAAACTCCGTCGCTAAGCCGTTGCTGTAGGTCATCAGCAATGGCTTTCGATACACTTTTAGCAACGGCTTTCCCACGGACGCCCGTGGGAAAGCCGTTGCTGATGACCTATACCTGCAACCAGAAAATTTGAAAATTTCAAATTTCCATTGATACATTGATACATTTATCTGATACATAACTCACACACCCATACCCTCATACACACATTCATTCACACATCACAAACATCTCATACACATTCATTCACACATCACAAACACACCAAGATATACATCAAAACAATTATATTTATATTCATAATTATCCACGATAGTATAAACACAATTCAAATGTAAAATTGAAGTATCAACATCTCAATAACATAGTCAATATAAATTAAACAAGTTCAATATCTGAGTAACAAAGTCAATATAAACAAAATCTCACGATGACGATGGAGGATGGCCTGGATCATATGGCGGGGTCTGGAGTGCTTGAGTGTACACCGGCGTGGACTGACTCGAGGATGATGGATTAGATGATGCCGAAGAGATGCCTGCTTCGGGATGACCCGACAAGTTGCGTAGCATAGCTTCTATATTCGCCATCGTCTGACTCTGGCGCTCCATCAACTCAGTCTGACGCGCGACCGTCTCCTCTAGTGTCCTTATCCTATTACTATGATCATAACTGGATCTGGAGGTGGACGGCCGCTCACCAGCGACCGGAGGGGTCGGTGCCCCAAGTGGCCCTAGTACGGCTCGCGCATGACCACTATCTGCGAAGCCATATACGCGGCCATGATCCCAGCCACCTGCGGCCTCGACCCACGATGCTGCGTCAAAGTCCTCGGGGGTACCCCCGCGCTGCACCACCCTCTGGCTGTACGTCTCCTACTCGAGTTTGATTTTTTGTTTAATATTTATCATAAAACTTAAATTATAAATATATAATGAATAATTTAAACAAATATATAATTACCACAATGTATGCAGCGCGGTTGTCGATGTACTCCCCTGTCCCATGTGCTCGACGGTGAGTCCGCTCAAACACCGCCATCGGGGAGGGTCGCTGGACAGTCCCGTCATCCGACACCGTCGTCTACATTTACAAAACAAATACATTAATTAGTACACATAATAACAAATAAAATATATAATTAAACGATATACTTACCATACGGTTTGCGTGCACTGCAAATGCAACAGAGCCGCCGGTGTGACGCGCTGCTCCCCCCGACATGCGATTTCTAGCCGCATTCTGAGAAACCTCCTGCCATCGATCCGTCGACCATATCCCCATGAGCTGGTCCCATATATCCGGAGTAATCCAACTGGGGCCGTATCCCCGAGTCTCCGCGATGTTAGTGGTCCCAGCTCGGGCCATCGCTCGGGACCGAGCCTGCCCCAGCTGCCTGTTGTACCTTGCCCGAGAAATAGACTCCCAGGCAGCGTAAATGAAGGACCTCTGGTCCTCGGCCCATGTATAGAGAGCCTGCAAAATAATAATATTAGTACCAATTCTTAATATATCATCCTGCATGTAAAAAAAAAAATAATACGTGCCTCAAACTCGCGCCATAACATGTCGACGTGCTCGCTAGGCACGTGAGACCACGTAGGCCATGCCCCGTGCATGTATCGTCGAATAGTAGAAGAAATGCTCCTCGACACTTCTTCTTGCTCGAACCTGCACAACAAAAATAAATTTTAATATTATATTATGATATAATGAATTTGTAATGATTCATAATTCATGATATATTACCGCTCCCCAATCACGTTGATCAATCTACGTGACTCTGTGGCTGGTGGAGGCTGCCACCTGTTCGGCCCGCGTGGCCGCCTGCGTCTGGATGTACTAGCCTCGGCAGTATCATCCTCATGAGGATCAGCAACAGGAGGATCAGCAGCATGAGTAAGTGTTGGAGTCTCACCGATCGGAGACTCCGAAGCTCTCCTGCGTCGATAACCACGACCAGACATATCTGTCGAACAGACATATAATCAGATTATTGTATAAATAGTAGAGATATATTTAATAAAATATATATACTTTACAATTATTCCTCATCATCTGAATAATAGTCTTCGAATTCTTCTTCTTCTTCCTCTTCTTCCTCTTCGTCATCTTCTTCATCTCCAGCTTCCTCAATTTCATGATCGTCATCATCAGCATATTCAACTTCTAATTGAATTGACGTTGTGTCTGCATCCTCGAGTATTGGAATAATACGATCCACAGCAGGAAGATCATCTTCTTGATAGAAACCAGGAGGATCATTTTCTCCTACTATCGGATCAATTTTTCCTCTACCTTTTGTCTTACAGACTACACGCCAATCTGCTCTATCTTTATTTCGAGCCGGATACTTCGCGTAATATACTTGTTCGGCTTGTGATGCCAATATAAATGGCTCATTTGCTGCCAATTTCGATTTGTAATTAACCTCAACAAGTTTGTATTTTTGATGAACTTTCATGCCCCTTTCTGTTGTATCGAACCAATGACATCTAAATAGGAACACTGATTTCAAGCCGAAGTAGTGCAACTCTATCACTTCTTCCACTAGTCCATAGAAATCCATATCACATTCAACATAGGTTGTCCCTTTCACGCAGACCCCAGCATTCATCGTCTTTTTTGTAGATGAATATTCAACCGTGTGAAATTTATACCCGTTAACAAAATATCCGCTATAGCACGACACAAGTCGCGACGGTCCACTAACAAACTCAAATATTTTTTCATCTATTTCAGCTCTGTGATCTTTGCTGTAAGTCTGAATCCAAGAAGGGAAATCACGATTCCGTAATGTCTCCAATTCTTGATCGTTGTGAATAGAGTATTTTTGCACCATCTCAATGTCAAATATTTCAATGAATTGTTCAATCTCTGGGCAATTGAGTAATACATACAAGTGTGCCAAATGATACTCTTCATCGCTTAAGTGTCGAGATGGACGAGAACCAAAAGCACGACCAGAGTGACAAAATATATTTAAACGTCCATCTGAATGTCGAACACCCCCGTCGTCGTTACGTGGAAGATGATCAAATCTTGTCTGTACTGTCGATTCAAAGTAAAATGAGCAGAATGTTGAAATTTCTTGGATGATATATGATTCAGATATTGATCCTTCAACAGCTGCGGTGTTCTTTACTTTTTTCTTCAGACGATTCATGTATCTTTCAAATAAGTACATCCAACGATATTGAACGGGGCCACCAACTCGTGCCTCGTATGCCAAGTGTATCGGTAGATGCTCCATCGAGTCAAAAAATGCAGGAGGGAAAAACTGCTCCAGCTTGCATATGATTTCAACAATATTATTTTCAAGTGTTGACATATCTTCGACTCGAAGGACATTTGCACAGATGCTTCTAAAAAACATACTTAATTCAGTCAACGGACCCCAAATATTATCAGGTAGAAGATCTCGAAATGCGATCGGAAGTAATCTCTGCATGAATACATGACAATCATGGCTCTTCATCCCTGATATTTTGCAATCATCGACGTTCACACATCGAGATAAGTTTGAAGCATATCCATCGGGTAATCTGAGTTCTTTTACCCATTGACAAACATCTTTGATCTATTGTTTATTTAACACATATAGGGCCTTCGGTTTCAGATATCGTCCGTTGACCTCTTGTAACTCCAACTCTGGTCTTTTACAAAGTATTTTCAGATCATGTCGGGCTTTGACATTATCTTTAGTTTTTCCAGAAATATCCATCACAGTGTTGAAAATATTATCAAACACATTTTTTTCAATGTGCATGACATCTAAATTATGTCGAATCAATAATGAACTCCAATAGGGCAATTCCCAAAAGATACTTTTTTTCACCCAGTTGTGTGTTTGGCCAAAACCTGACACTCTTTCATTGCGACCAAATACTATATCTGGAAGTGCTGAAACACGAGCTAACATTTGTTCACCAGACAACATCGGTGGTGGCCCATCTCTTTCGACTCTGCCCTTAGTAAATTTATTACGATTCCTTCGATACTGGTGATGAACCGGTAGGAATCGACGATGACAATCAAAGAATGAGATTTTTCGTCCGTTCTGAAGACTGATTGATTTAGAGTGTTCCATACAATACGGGCAAGAGAGTCGGCCGTGAGTGCTCCAACCCGACAACATGCCGTACGCGGGGAAATCATTGATTGTCCACAAGACCGCGGCCTTTAAATTGAAGTTTTGCTTCCGATGACAATCATAAGTGACAGCTCCCTCAGTCCACAATGTTTTCAATTCATCTATCAAGGGTCTGAGAAATATGTCAATTTCTTTTCGCGGACCCTTAGGACCCGGAATAATCATCGAAAGATAAATAAATTCATCTTTCATGCACATTGACGGTGGCAAATTATAAATTGTCAGCAGCACTGGCCAAACTGAATAAGGAGTTGCAGAATGTCCAAACGGATTAAAACCATCTGTGCACAATCCCAATCTGATATTTCTAGTATCCATAGCAAATGAAGGATAACATGTATCCAAATGTTTCCATGCTTCACTGTCAGATGGATGAGTCATTACTGTATCATCACGACTTCTTGCATGCCAACTCATGTAGGGGGCTGTCTTTTCCGACATGAATAATCTTTGAAGCCTCGGTGTTAGTGGAAAATACCGAAGCACCTTAAACGGGATATTTTTCTGTCGGACCGATTTCTTCTCCTTGTAACGAGGGTGTTGACATACAGGGCATTTATCCAACTGCACATTTTCTTTATAATATAAAATGCAATTATTTTGGCACGCGTGTATTTTTTCGTACCCAAGCCCCAATTTTCTCATTAGCTTTTTAGTCTTATAAAAAGTTGGCAGCATTCCATTAATCAATCCAGCAATCCGATCATACGCAACTCCACTGATATTACAATCGGCCTTGATGTTTAAGAGCTGTGTCATTGCTGAAAACCTAGTGTATTTAGGACAATTCTCATACAAAGGTTCATCGGCAGCTTTCAACATCTCGTAAAATTCTGCAGCTTCTTTATTCGGTAATTCAATCTCTACCGCAGCCCCTACTTCTGTGATATCAACCGCTGTAGTATCTGGTGGGACTGATGTCTGAAGAACTGGCCGATCAACATTATCATTCAGGTGGAATTGACCCCCAAGACTATCAAGTATCATAGTTCTATAGGGATTACATTGACTGGATGAAGAAGCACCAGCAGAGGAAGATTCACCATATGTCTGAACGACAGGATTGCTCGACGTCCCGACTTCGCGTGACTCCCCGTGACAAGTCCATAGAAAATATCTTGGTGTAAATCCTTTGGTATATAGATGCAGAGTGACAGTCTCCCGATCCAAAAATCGTCCATTCGAACAAATGCGGCACGGACATCGGATTTGATCACCCATGCTAACGAAATTCCGATTCGAATAGGCGAAATTTAGGAAGTACGTTACGCCTAATCGAAACTCATTCGTTAAAGCTCCACAATCAAAACGTCGGTACATCCAACTTCGATCAGCCGACATGATTCTGTCAATCAATGACAATTTCTTTGGTTAATGTCTTTAGGTGAGATTGTCCTATTCCATTCGGGATTTATGTTATTCGTACTGCACTTACGTTTTTATTTTAACTGTTAACTAATTATTCTAAATTTCGACAGCATCTCCCTACAGTTCTCCGAATACGCATATCATCTGGGCGCGTATCGGAGAACAAGGGAGATGTTGTCGAATTTTAGAATAATTAGTTAACAGTTAAAATAAAAACGTAAGTGCAGTACAAATAACTATATTCCCAAATTGTCCAATCAGGGACAATTCAAGAATTGTACGTCGTATAAAAGATCATCTACTTCTTTTACACGAACATACAATCCCCGAACGGATCTAAGGTTTTGCTAAATCATATCCGATTCGTCGATGCGTACGTGAAACATATCAACTCGTCGGATGGATGATTATTTTCTAAATGTTTCGAGACAGTTCGAGTCCATATTGGACGATTTCGGCGCGCGTCCGAAGTGGACGATTCCGGCGCACGTCCGAAGTGGACGATTCCGGCGCGCGTCCGAAGTGGACGATTCCGGCGCGAGTCCGAATTGGACGATTCCGGCGCGAGTCCGAATTGGACGATTCCGGCGCGCGTCCGAAGTGGACGATTCCGGCGCGCGTCCGAAATTAATCTAAACCCTAATAATTAATCTAACAAATTAAACAATTAATCTAAACATTTAATTAACATTTATAAAATAATTAATTAACAATTTCAAAACAATAAATATATATATATATATATATATATATTCCGGCGCCGGAGTCCACCCTCCGGCGCCGGCGTACAGTGGCCGGACACACTGTCCGGCCACTGTAGAAGGTTCGGCGGCGGCCATAGGCCGATCGCCGCCGGCCGAAACCCTAGAAATAGGGTTTCGGTCGGATTTTAGGATCTCCGGCCGAAACGGTATAGGCCGGCCGATCAACATACCGGCAGCGGCGCGACGGCGAGAGGCGTCGGCGTCGGCAGCAGCGGCAGCGGTGGCGAGAGGAGTCGGCAGGAGCGGCGGCGGCAGAAGCGGGAGGAAGAAGGGTCGGGCGCGAGAGCGTGCCCTATATAAACTTATCAGCAACGGCTCACTCGCCCGTTAGAACGCCGTTGCTGATAAGTTATCATCAGCAACGGCTCACTTATCCGCTAGTAAGCCGTTGCTGAAGATTAAATAATTAGCAACGGCTCGCCTTTCCGTCAGAAAGCCGTTGCTGATAATTAAAATAATCCGCAACGGCTCGGTTGTCCGTTAGAACGTCGTTGCAGATACAGATATCTGCAACGGCTCGAGCGGCCGTAAGAACGCCGTTGCAAATAGCAACGGCTTGAGCGGCCGTTGCTGATAGCCGTTGCTGAAGACCAAGTTTGTAGTAGTGTATGCGGCTCCTAGTTGTGCCACATAAGCCAAGAGAAGAAGAGGGGAGCCGTCGCCTCCCCCTCTTTTAGAAGCCAAGCCGCTGCCAAGCCATCTTCCTTTCCCCCTCTCTCTTGGGGAGCCGGGCTGTTGAGGAGAAGAGGAGCCGCCGCCCCTCTTCCCCTCTCTTGGAGCCATCAGCTCTTGGGTGGAGCTAAGCCGCAGCCGTGCGGTGTGGTTGGATTTGGAGGCCGCCGATCGGGAAAACCTTCTTTTCTTCTTCCTAATCATGTGAGTGGTTCATCCTCCTTTTTTTTTTTTCCTTTTTTTTGTATTCTTGCATTCTTGAGTCGTCTTCTTGGATTTTGAGAAAGTTTGTCGTTTCTCCATTGAGATTGTGTTTTCTCGTCGATTTCTCGCGTTGTCATGAGTAGGGAGGCCCGAGGACCCCCTTTGTGGTGCGGCAGCCCTAGGATTGACTTAGGGGTGCTCGACCAAGGTGGGTAAAAGGGGACACCTTCAAGATGTTTGTGAAATTTCCTAAGAGAGTATGGGGTGTTTAATGAGATTTAAATTATTGATGATGATGAAAGCGAAATGGCGACACTAGGGGGGTGAATAGTGTGTTTACTAATTCAATTAGCCTAAATTCAATTTTAATCGTTTACTTAGATTGTTTAGGCGATTTATGATTGAATGATTATATGCGGAAGCTATGAATGATAAAGCAATTAAACACACCCAAATGTAACAATGCAAACACAAGATTTATAGTGGTTCAGCCCCAATGCCTACTCCACTACCTAAGCACCCCGCTTAGGATTTTCAAACTAGTTTTACTAGATTAATTTTCATTTCCCTTGCATAGAAGACTTTGACTCGAAGAGTCTCACTCTCGACCTAAGGTACTTCCACACTCGAAAGTCTCCGCCTTCTTATCGAGAGCACTCTTCCACCTCAACCCTAAGGGACAACTAAACTAATCCTAGTAAACACTAAGTTTACACAAGTGGCTTTACACCTAACACCAGGTAACCACTTCCGCACAAGAAGACCTAACACCCGGTCTTCGTACAAACCCAAATTAAAGAAACAATAGTTCAAATAATAGATAAAAATACAATCAAAAGAGCTAAGTGATTAAACCAAAGATTAATGCTCCTTTGCAAGCCTTTGGCACCTTCAACCCGTCAATAGGTAAAGCTTGATCAAAACCCGAGTTGAGCCCAGCTTGTGCGCTTGAAGAAGATGTTCGCGGAAACAACAGAGCTCAAGTAGTTCCTCTTTTGGAAGGCTTAAATCATCCTCTTAATTGCTTAATTAAATTTGTAGAAGTCAAGGAAGAAGGTTAAATGAATTATATGAGGGTGTATTTATACCCTCCCGAAGAAATGATAGCTCAACGGATAGTTTTCTATCCGTTGCAGATGCCGGCCGATTGGTCGGTCGACCGACCGATCGATCGATCATTCGACCGCTGCTCTTCTCTCCGTGGTCGGTCGACCGACGGGTTGATCGCCCAGATGCAAATCCTTTGATCCCGCATTCGGTCAGCCAGTCGGTTGACTGATGCGATCTTGCGTCTTCGGCTATCCGCAGGTCGACCGACTGACAGAGCTACTGCCCATGTTGGGCTTCGATCGGTCGGTCGAAGAAGCTTCTGCCTCTTTTAGGCTTTGTTCGGTCGACCGACTGGTTGACCGAAATGTCTGGTGCCATTTTCCTTACCCTATTCGGTCGACCGACTAATCGACCGAACTTAGGCTGAATTGAATTTTTAGCCCTTTTCTTTCGCGCTTTATTTCCGGGTTCCGGCTTTCAACGACCATCAACTTGGAGACCTTTCATGTGATCTTTGAGCCCGTCCAATACTTCTTTGGTGCACACGTCGATCTTCGAGAAGTTCCCTCGATGAACCCGAGTGCGACGATCAATGTCCTTTCGATTTTTTGATTTCTTCCGATTTATCCGATCAAGGACATCGAGCGCTAATTGATATAGAATCGAAAAGATATTCTCAATGAAATTATTAGTCCCATGTTTGTTATCATCAAAACCGAGATTAAGACTAAGGTTGAAAACCTAAAGCCAACAATCTCCCCCTTTTTGATGATGACAAACATCCTTAAGAAAATATATTCATTAAAGCACAAGGATATCAACCAAGGGATTTCTCCTCCTATCAACATGCATATCTATATAATTAAACTCCCCATATCTATATGCATGGATTTCCTATATGCATGGATTCCTCCCCTTTACCTATAGTTTTCTCCTCCTTTTACCTATACTTTTCTCCCCATTTTCTCCATACTTTTCTCTCCCTTTTGACATCAATCAAAAAGGGCAAGAAATGTCTATCTATTTAAAGGGATGAAAAACAATATATCCTTGTGCTTATTTTTTCTTTTTATGAAGTTGAGACTCTAAAGCTTATTTTTCATGAAACATGAAAATCTCAACCAAGGGATAGAAAACAGTATTTGATATGAACACACAATCATACATGATAGAAAAAAATAGATACAATTCAAAACTAAATCATGTATGCACTCAAGTATGAATGTACTCATATCTTTTTCATGACATTTTTTATTTCATTCAAACTTTCAAAATACCAAGATATGGTTATTTAACTCATGTATATCAAGTTTGAAGTGAAACTAATGTCATTTGATCTAAATATGAACTTAACATGTTTTCATTTAAAATAAGCATGAAAGACATGAAAATGCTAAGACTCAAGTTTTGCTATCTACTCATGTTTTTTTTTTTTTTTTTTCATATTTAGGCATCTAGACATCAAACATGAGAGAATGTAAGTCTATGAATCAGGTTTGGGTTTAAGATGAAATTTTTAAGTTATTTTGGGTCAACCTATACTTCAAGATTTGAAAAGAATCAAACTTTTAAATCTATACAACATCATATTTTCGATGAAAAACTTTGGTACCAATTTTTGGATGAAAATTTTGATACCAAATATTGAATGGTCATTTGAAATGCATGAATAAAGTTTGATCTCAAAAGAATTTTCAAAGACCATTTTTCATCCTATCTTGACTCTAATAAACAAATGGATATTTCTAGCTATCATCCAAGATATCAAAATCATTCCTAGAAATGATTTTACTCAAGAAATTGTGTGAATCATATTAGAAATAGAGTCCAAATGGCATGCACAAAGTTTCATTTGAAGTTTTTGAAAAAAATTCAAAGTATCGAAAAGATTGATATTTCAAAAAAGTATGATACTTTGCATTTTCTAAAGACCAACTTCAAAATTCCATTATAAATTAGATTCTTGATGAAATATTTTGAAATTTTTACTGAAGAAACTATATTTTTCAGTGAACGTGTAGTTTCAAGAATCATTTAAAAAATAATTTTCTATATTTTCCTAGAAATAACTAATATTATACCAATTGTAGGTTGAAATGATATTTTTGTAATTTTCAGTTATTCCTAAAACTTCTTTGATTTTCATTCAAACTTTCATGACACCACATGATGGTCATGTAAAGAGTGTATGTCAAGTTTGAAATGAAAATTATGTTCTTAAGTCAAGATATCAACCTAGCATGGTTTCATTCAAAACTAAACTAGTTTTTTATGAAACTTGCTAAGTTTCAATCTTAACATTTACTCATTATTTTTCAAATTTAACCCTATGGATACCTAACATGAGTAAATCTAAACATGTTTCTAAAATATGGATAAAAAATGAAACCTTTAGGTCAACTTGTTGACTTGAGTCAACTTGGTTCAAGAGAGGTAAGCATGAAACCACCTCTATGTCATTTTATCCATATCCATATGAATTTTTCACTCTAAATGCATGGAAACATGTCATACATATTCCTAAACATGTTTATGAAGTTTTGGACTTTAAAATGAAGTGTCCAAGTCAATTTGTTGCCTTGGGTCAAACCTTTTTCAAGCTTAAGTCCACTAATGTGATCTAGTTATCACATTTTCATTTACATATGAATTTTCAAGATTGAACACCTTGAATCATATCATGTGTGTATCTAAACATGTTCATTGGGTGTTTACTCAAAATAAGGTCTCAATATGAGTTTTTACCTAGAGCAAGTTTCATTCAATCAAGATATCATGAAATTGCCTAAGTTATCAAAATATTTTCCTACTCATGAAATTTCGTATATTTGTCATGCAAAAACAATCATGAGTATAGAGACATCATTAAAGCATGAATATTGAACTATTATGCTAAGATTTTTGTAAAATTAAATTCATATATTTTTCTTGAAAATTTGCCCAACTTTTCATATCCTTTTTCATTTTCTTTTAGATAGCATAGCCTTTCATTTACATTCACAACTTGCAAGTAGACATCATTAGTATCATAATGAAATAATATGTCAACTAGCAAGCTACCATACTAAATAGCACAAGTTTAATGCAAAGTTTCATTAAAAGAAAATTCAACCTATGCTAGATAGAAAAGATTCAACCTCAACTCTTCATCAATCTTTCACCCTTTTGTGGTAGCTCCCCCTACAAGAGAAGATGAGACTTAATTTTGGTACCCAAATGTCTTTGGGTCCTTGAGGGTGAATTGGCCTAGGAATCCAAAGTGTCTTAACTACGCTTGGATTTCTTTTAAAGGCACAATCATGGATAGCATGACCAAAAATACCACAACAAAAATAATGTCCATTGAATTTCTTTTTATTTATGCTATGGATATTAGGTCTATCATTTGAATGCTTGACATGTGAAACGTGATGAGTATGAACATTCTTAGAAACCTCATTCATCTTCTCATAATTATGAGGTCTAATGGTAGAATGCATGGCATGAGAGGCATGATGAGCTTGAGCATTCTTAGATAAAACATTTTTCTTTTGAGATTTCCTAAATGAGACATTTTGATTTTTAGAATTAAAAGAGGAAGTATTAACTTTCCTACTCAAAATCAACATCTCATTTTTCAAATCATCTATGGATTTATGCAATGCATGCAATTGAGATTTTAACTTGCAATTCTCATTTTCTAAATTGTTATTTTTAAGCTTCAAATCTTTAAGCTCATGTTCTACATTATCATGGCATGAATCAAATGATCTAGATCTCAATTTTTCATTTTCTAGTTTGGATTCTTGCAAATGAGAATTAAGCATCACATTTTCCTTTTTCAATCTTTTATTTTCGTTATCTTTTCTAACAAGCAAGGCATACATTTTTTAACATTCATCAACTAGTTCTTCATATGTCATATTGAATGAACTAGAAGAGCTAGTACTAACATTATTATTATTATGACTAGAAGGGAAAGAGTGTACTTCATCTTTGGTACTTATGAGGCAAACTTTTGAAGTAGCTTCATTGTCATTGCTAGAGGGTGCTTCATATGAGTGAGAGGTGGAGGTGGAAGCACTTGACCTCTTCCTTGCTTTGTTCTTCATGCTTGGGTAATTTTTCTTCACATGCCTATTTTCTTTGCAAGCATGACAAATTACTTTTCTTTTTTGGCTCTTGGTGCTACTTCTTTGACTAGAAGAGCTATGGGCATCAAAACCAAGATTAGTAGTAGGTGAGTGACCATTGTCATCACCACCTTCATTAAAAGTTCCAACCTCTTCGGTTTTGGCATAATCATATAAAACATTTAAAGTGGCCCATAAGTCATAAGCCGAGGAGCAATGCATGACTTTATCTAGGATGCCATTTGGTAATGTGCAAAGTATGTAATTCATGACATCTCCATTATACTTAGACATTTTCTTATCCATTTCACTCCAAGCATGCATATCAACCTTAGGTTCAATGAATTCCCAATGTAACATGTTAAAGACACCAAAACCTTTATTCTTCAAATAAGTGTGCATCCTATGTTTCCAAAAACCAAAGTTTGAGTCATCGAACCTATGAGGTGAAGACTCTACACTCTCTAGAGTCATTTCTAGATCGAGACTAGAAGTAGACGAGATGGTGAAATCTCAATCCACAACCTGCTCTGATGCCAACTGAAAGCGAAATGGCGACACTAGAGGGGGTGAATAGTGTGTTTACTAATTCAATTAGCCTAAATTCAATTTTAATCGTTTACTTAGATTGTTTAGGCGATTTACGATTGAATAATTATATGCGGAAGCTATGAATGATAAAGCAATTAAACACACCCAAATGTAACAATGCAAACACAAGATTTATAGTGCTTCGGCCTCAATGCCTACTCCACTACCTGAGCACCCTGCTTAGGATTTCCAAACTAGTTTTACTAGATTAATTTTTGTTTCCCTTACACAGAGGACTTTGACTCGAAGAGTCTCACTCTCGACCTAAGGTACTTCCACACCCGAAAGTCTCTGCCTTCTTATCGAGAACACTCTTGCACCTCAACCCTAAGGGACAACTAAACTAATCCTAGTAAACACTAAGTTTACACAAGTGGCTTTACACCTAACACCAGATAACCACTTCCACACAAGAAGACCTAACACCCGGTCTTCGTACAAACCCAAATTAAAGAAACAATAGTTCAAATAACAGATAAAAATACAATCAAAAGAGCTAAGAGATTAAACCAAAGATTAATGCTCCTTTGCAAGCCTTAGGCGCCTTCAACTCGTCAAGAGGTAGAGCTTGATCAAAACCCAATTTGAGCCCAGCTTGTGCGCTTGAAAAGATGTTCGTGAAAACAACAGAGCGCAAGCAGTTCCTCTTTTGGAAGGATAAAATCTTCCTCTTAATTGCTTAATTAAATCTATAGAAGTCAAGGAAGAAGGTTAATGAATTATATGAGGGTGTATTTATACCCTCCCGAAGAAATGATAGCTCAACGGATAGTTTTCTATTCGATCGACCAGTCATTCTACCGCTGCTCTTCTCTCTATGGTCGATCAACCGACAGGTCGACCGCCCAGATGTAAATCCTTCGATCACGCATTCGGTCGACCAGTCGGTCGATCGACGTGATCTTGCGTCTTCGGCTATCCGTAGGTTGGTCGACCGGTTGGTTGACCGACAGAGCTACTGCCCATTTTGGGCTTCGATCGGTCGACCGAAGTAGCTTCTGCCTCTTTTAGGCACTGTTCGGTCAATCGACTAGTCGATCGAAATGGCTGGTGCCATTTTCCTTACCCTATTCGGTCGACCGGCCGATTGACCGAACTTAGGCTGAATTGAATTTTCAACCCTTTTCTTTCTAGCTTTGTTTTCGGGTTCCAGCTTTCAATGACCATCAACTTGGAGAGCTTTCATGTGATATTTGAGCCCGTCCAATATGTGTTTGGTGCACACGTTGATCTTCGAGAAGTTCCCATGATGAACCCGAGCGCGACGATCAATGTCCTTCCGATTTATCCGATCGAGGACATCGAACGCTAATTGATGTGGAACCTGAAAGATATTCTCAATGAAATCATTAGTCTCATGTTTGTTATCATCAAAACCGAGATTAAGACTAAGGTTGAAAACTTAAAGTCAACAGATGAATCCTGTTAAGTTCTTTAGATGTTAAATCATGTTTAATGTCAAATTCATAAATCTCAGCCTGTTAATTTTATGATTTCATATGAAAATATTTGATCTTGATGGCATGATTATATGTTCTTGATGGTTCTTTAATTTATGAAAGCATGAATCTTGATGTTGATGTAAGGATTGGATGCATGTTAAATTATGCTTAGAAGATAAGCCTTTTTAATTGTTGTTTGTGATGAATGTAATTTGGTTTGGCATTATGGTTGGAATGTTTATTGCTGTGATTTTCGTATATATTAATCAAGCATGATGAAAATCTAATCATGCTGAAATATCAGGCTGGATTATCAACAATGATGCTGAGATTTGAAATGATGATTATGAAATGAGATGATTGTTGAACATAATCATGTAACCTATCATTTTAACCAAAAAACATAGTCTGGAATCATAGGACACACTCTGGAAATCAGATTCAGCTTGGGTACACCAGAATTGGGTTCAAACAGTAAGCTGAAAATAAAACCTAATTTCGGGAATTTAAATTTTAATTGTATAATTAGAATTCAAGGGGCAGAATAAACTGTTTAAGAGCCAACAAAAATCTAAATGCATGAAAAAAAACCTCATGGGTTGATTACATCGCGGGTTTGGGGCGTCGGATCGGGCATAGTATGTTGCGACAATTTCCTAGTAGGAACACCCCTAGGGCACCGTGGATGACACTTGACTTAGGTCGTGTGGCGCCATATCTTTCATGAATGGCGGAGAGGCTCGGTTGGGAGCCGGTGTTGCGGGCTTGAGCCCGCAAGGTTGGATGGGTAAATCCCAACCTGTGTCTAAAAAGGAATAAGTTCGGATGGAGGAATCCTGATTATTCTTGTTTCTCTTTCGAATAAGTTCGGATGGGCAAATCTTGATTATTTTTGTTTCTCTATGGAAAAAGTTCGGATGGGCAAATTCCGATTATTCCCGTTTCTCTTTGGAATAAGTTCGAATGGGCGAATCCCGATTATTCCAGTTTCTCTTTGGAATAAGTTCGGATGGGCGAATCTGATTATTCTCGTTTCTTAAAGGAATAAGTTCGGATGGGCAAATCCCAATTATTCCCGTAAATTTCTCTTTAAGGGTGTGATTATAGGATAAGTTCGGATGGGTAAATCCTGATTATCCTCATAATTCTTGTGTGTGACTTGAATGCCTTATGGGATGGGTAGGCATATAGGTGTGTTGTAGATTCACTGCTATGTGAATAGGCTTGCCTTTGGGCATGGGTCGACCAAGTGGCCATTAGTTATCCATACCACAAATGTTGCGATCTCCCTATATGAGACAAGGGTATTTATGTTTATATGTTATATATATGTGGTTGGTTTTGTGGTGGAGGTTGGTAGAACCGCTCACTGAGTTCATTTGGACTCACCCTCGTTTCTTTTCTATTTTTTTTGTAGAGCCTGACCGGTGAGGTAGGCTGGAGCACTTGGCGCGGTTGGAGGATAGTAGGGTACCATTGATCTTATAGCAGTCCTAGTTAGGGGTCGTAGTCGAGTCTTTGGTAGATTTGTCATGCACTTGTGTTTTAGTATTTTGGAATTGTAGTCCCTTCAGAACATTTATGTCACGCCCCAACTCAGGGTCCTATGACCGGCCAGTGTATACGTGCCTATACCCCTTAGCCTAACCCATGCACATGCCAAAACAAATAATGTAGCGGAAAGAAAACATCAAGTTTTATTTTAAAGGAAAAGTAAATCAATACCAGGTTTAGATTAATAATTCAGAAGTAAAGAAAATAAAAAATACGATTAAGTTCAACAGTTCAAAAGTTCAGTCAATAAAACCTAAAATAATAACATAAATGCGCTCAGGCTACAACTCCAAATCAAGCTAAAAACATAAATGCTCCGCAGAAATAGAAATAAACTGTGAGTCCACTTGGGACTCAGTGAGTGGCTCAAATGAACCTCCACATAAGCCACGGTCATGCATATATATCATATAAGACAATAAAGGAATGTACAAGGAGGTAAAATTTATTTCTAATGCGACTATAGACCCTCAACGGATCCATCAACATCAACTGTACATGATAACCTGCTACCTCGGCTTATCAAGCCTTCGGCATTCGGCCCTCAGGCCTTCTCATCGAATCATATCCCGGCTACCGTAGTCCCTACCATATCAGATAGTTTCATATTGGCCATCGGCCAAATCATCTCAAGATGCAAGCAAACAATCCCGAGCTGTCGACTAGGATGGTCCACTAGTCTTTGGACACCGTCTGGGGTAAGGATAGCTAGTCCCACCCAACTGGGGTCTGGCACCTAGCGGGCCCGCTGGCGCACCTCTAGACCCAACTGGCTAAGCTGGGTGTTGGTCATCTCTGACCTCCTCGCCCCTCGGCGGACCATCTCAAGCACATTACACAATCAATATCCTAGGGTTTCAATATATACACACATCGGGCCTTTGCCCGTATCTAACCTATGTCCTGCTACCGGGTCAACACTTTATGCCACCCTTTCAATATATATGCACATACGAGCTCTAAGTTTCCAAAAGTATACAAGCAGACATAGAAGTGTTATCGTCTTATAACTAAGTTTCCATAAATGTGCTATGATCATCTAATGACGCCTTACATGTTACCTATCCTCCTACACTATCTTAGGTGAGAATTTCCATGAATCGACCTTGGAATACCATCCGAGAACATTTAGGGCAGCATGTATAATCCAAAGAAAAATGTGCAAATATTGTAACATTCATCATATATGACCTTAATGTTTATACACAACAATTCTTATACTACCTTAGGAATATTAGCACAATAAGGAGCAGCTATCTAGAATGGCAAGGTAGGTAATGAATTTAAATAACATGTATGAAATACAAAACATGGTAACAATGTCAACATCCAAAGTTTAAGGATCTAATGCTAAGTATGGTTACAAAACTAGCATTTCTACAATTCAAAATCAATTAAGCTACTTGCTAAGTTTGGTGTTCTTCCTAAGTATTGTCATATCTTTATGTGTGATCCTTAAAATCATGAAATTTGCATCTAATGCAAGTCTCTCCTCCTCTCCCTAACCTTGGCCGAACCATGAGCAAGGAGGACCTTGCTCGGCCAAGGTCCTTGGGGTAGGAAAAGAGGGAGGAGACTCTAGCTATACCTTTACCTCTTCAATTCCGCATACAATTTAAATACCAATGAACTACTTAATCTTCCCCTCACCCTTGGCCGAACCCTCTTCATGAGTTGTACGGTTCATTCGGGCACTTCAAGAACTTTAGAGAGGGTACACTTCATAACACGCGAGATGTTCAAAGGAACTACATCAAAACAGTGATATAAGGTCATCTAAGGGCCTTCTTGCTGTCAAGGGAATCGGAGAAAATTTCGGCATGACCTTTCCCCTTTTCCCATGACTCGGCAGCCCCAAGAACATGCAAATCGACGATTAAAACAATGAGTTCTGACAAGAAACTTCAAAAAATAGTGAACACATGTCGTTGAAATCATGGATCGTCGGAAAAATCGCGAGAACTCAACCTATCATCCAGGGTTCGGGCACCCACCTCCCCCAAACCTTTTAAACATTAACCACTCACCTAGATCACCAAGAAACAAGGATCGGGTGACGATGACTTGAGATTTTCTGGAGACGATGCGAGTTTCAGATCGATCCAAGCCCCCTATCCTCCTCCTTGCTCCTTCTCCTCTTCTCCCTTGCGGCCTTGTGCGACTCAATGGGTGAGTCGCACGGCTGCCATAAGGGGGATTTTATCCCCTCAACCATCTTTCCAAAGATGGCCTCAAGGCTCACTTAAGTCATACCCGGAACTCGACCTAAACCCAAACTCGACTTGGGTTCCGACTCAACCCATAACATGACTCGAGTTAACTTAATTTAAGGTATGATTTCATAAAAGGAAAGTTAATTACCCAAATAGACTTCATGATCCATTAGCCGAGTCATACCTTTTCACTCGAGGCGATCCTGAGGCGCGACTCGACTACCCCCGGGTTCGACGCACTGCACCAAAATAGATTTTTATATTAGGAAACTTTTTCGGGTCTTACAACCTTCCCCCCTTCAACCGGCTCCTTGAACAAGGAAGGGTAGTGCTCTCTCGTGTCCTCCTCTACCTTCCATGAGGCCTCTTGCCCGTAATGATGCTTCCATCTGACCTTTACCAGGGGAATTTCTTTGGAGCTTAGCTTCCTGATTTGGCGGTCAAGGATCTCTATAGGCCTTTCCTCAAACGCGATGGCCGAATCTACCTCTATGGAAGAGGGCTCAATCACATGTGAATCATCTTTTACATATTTTCGCAACATGGATACATGGAAGACCTGGTGTACTCTGCTTAGGCTAGGAGGTAATGCCAGCTCATAGGCCACCTCGCCCCTCCACTTGAGAACGGGAAAAGGCCCAATGTATTTAGGGCTCAACTTCCCCTTCTTCCCAAACCGGATCACCCCTTTCATAGGAGAGACCTTCAGAAAGACTAAGTCACCCTCGGCAACTTCCAATTCCCTGGCCTTCTTGTCGGCATACATTTTCTATCGACTCTGGGCCGCCAGCTGCAATATTTCCTTTATAGCCTTTACTTTCTCTACCGCTTCCTCAACCAGATTAGGGACCACCATGAGTGATTCCTCGGCCTCCAACCAGCCCACCGGAGACCTACACTGCCGCCCATACAAAGCCTCAAAAGGGGCCATGCCGATGCTACCGTGATAGCTATTGTTGTAGGCGAACTCTATCAACGGTAGGTGCCTCTCCCAGCTGTCGGCCATATCCAGGACGCATGCTCTCAGCCTGTCCTCCAAAGTTTGGATGGTCCGCTCTGACTGCCCATCTGTCTGCAGATGGAAAGCTGTGCTGAAATGCACCTGGGTACCCAAGGCTTCCTGGAAGGACTGACAAAACTGGGCTGTGAACTGGGTACTGTGGTCGGATATAATCATCATCGGGGTACCATGATATGCCATAATCCTATCCAAGAACAGTCGGGCGTACTGCTCCGCAGAGAAGGTAGTTTTCACTGGTATGAAGTGTGTGGTCTTGGTTAACCGATCCACTACCACCCAAATGGAATCAAAACCGCCTTTTGACTTAGGCAATTCGATCACTAGATCCATGGTGATTTTGTCCCATTTCCACTCGGGCACCTCGAGGTTTTGCAAAAGTCCCGCATGCTTAAGGTGTTCGGCCTTCACCTGTTGGCAGACCAGACATTTGGAGACAAACTCTGCTACCTCTCTTTTCATACCTTTCCACCAGTAATGCTGCCTTAAATCCCTATACATCTTGGTGGCCCCCGGATGCATCGTGTAAGTGGAACGATGACCCAGTTCTAGGACTTGCCTACGCACCTCAGCCATATCTGGTTCTACTATCTAGTCTCTGAACCTCAGTACACCCTATGAGTCCAATCTGAAACCGTTCTCTGCATCGTCTCTTTGCACCAGATCCTTGGTTAGCGCATAAAAGGCATCCTCCCCCTGTGCGACTCGCAACATGTCCACCAGCGTGGACTGTACCCACGGGTGTGCCATTAGGGCACCTGAAGCTGACACTGATAAGGTTGCACCCCCATCTAGGCACAAGGCCAACTCTCAAGCTAGAGGCATTTGCTTAACTTCCAAATGAGCTAAACTACCCATGGACTTCCTGCTCAGAGCATCTGCTACCACATTGGCTTTCCCCGGATGACACATAATGGTGCAATCATAATCCTTTAGGAGCTCTAGCCACCTCCTCTACCTGAGGTTCAGCTCCTTTTGGGTAAGCAAGTACTGGAGGCTCTTGTGATCTGTGTAGATCTTGTAAGTCTCCCCGTACAGGTAGTGTCGCCAAAGCTTCAGTGCAAAGACCACTGCCGCTAGTTCTAGGTCATGCGTCGGATAGTTCTTCTCATGAACTTTCAGCTAGCGGGACGCATAAGCAATGACTCTGCTAAACTGCATTAAGACGCAGCCCAGACCAACCGGAGAGACATCACAGAAGACTACAAACCCTCCTGAGCCAAATGGTACAGCCAACACGGGTGCAGATGTCAAACATGCCTTGAGCTTTTGAAAGCTCGCCTCGCATTTGTCATCCCAAATGAACCTGACCTTTTTCTGGGTCAACCGAGTCAAAGGGGCTACAATTCTGGAGAAGTTCTCTACAAACTTCCGGTAGTACCCGGCCAAACCAAGAAAATTGCGGACCTCAGTCATGCTAGTCGGCCGTTTCTAGCTCTACACCACTTCTATCTTGGTAGGATCTACCCTTATCCCTTCCTTGGACACAACATGGCCCAAGAACCCTACACTTTTCAACCAAAATTCACACTTGGAAAATTTTGCAAACAAACGGTGCTCTCTGAGGGTTTCCAGGACCATGCTCAAGTGCTTATAGTGCTCTTCCTCACTCTTGGAGTAAACCAGAATGTCGTCAATGAAGACGATCACAAAGCTGTCCAAGTACTCCTTAAATCACTGTTCATTAGGTCCATGAAGGCAGCTGGTGCATTGGTTAGGCCAAAGAATATCACTAGGAACTCATAGTGACAGTAGCGAGTCCAAAAGGCCATCTTAGGCACATCACAGTCCTGGATCCTCAGCTGATGGTACCCGGACTTTAGATCTATCTTTGAAAACAACTTTGCCCCCTGCAGCTGGTCAAACAGATCGTCTATCCTCGGTAGCGGGTAGCGATTCTTGACGGTCACCTTGTTTAGCTGCCTATAGTCGATGCACATGCACATCGACCCATCCTTCTTCTTCACGAAGAGAACCGGGGAACCCCAGGGTGACACGCTTGGCCGGATGAAACCCAGGTCTAGCATTTCCTGCAATTGCACCTTTAACTCCTTGAGTTCGGTCGGTGCCATCCTATAAGGTGGAATGGAAATTGGTTTCATCCCGGGCTACAGGTCAATGCAAAATCAACTTCCCTTCTGGGCGGCAATCCCGGTAATTCCTCGGGAAACACATCAGGGAATTCATAGACCACTGGGGTTTCGCTGACATTCCTTGCCTCACCTCTTTCCTCCTCGGCCACAGATACAAAGGCCAAGAAGGATTGGTAGCCGCCCCGAAGCAACTTACGAGCCTTTAGGGCTTAGATGACCCCTATCGGCTTGCTACCGCCCCGAAGGTGAACTGCTGCAGCCCAGGCTTATTAAACATTACCGTTTTAGCTCCACAATCCAATATCGCAAAGTGATCTGCCAACCAGTCCTTGCCAAGGATGACATCAAGCTCAAGAGTGGGTAGGAGTGTCAAATCCGTACTCAACACATGGTCGCAGATGAGCACCTCACAGTCTTCGTATATTGAATTTGCTTAGATTGCATCGCCCGTAGACGTTGATACTATCAATGGCCCATCGAGCATGGAGGGTGCCATTGGCAATTTCACAACAAATATGGCAGACACAAACGAGTGTGTGGCACCCGGATCAAATAAAATATATGCAGCAGACGAACATACTAAAATAGTACCTGCCACCACTGCTTTGGACGCCTCTGCCCCATCACGATTCACAGCATATACCCGAGTAGGCGGCCTCTCTGAATGATTGGTCTGTGACCCCTTATTCTGTGTGTGCCCCCTCTGAGCCACTAACCCAACTGACATAGGCACCTTTCCGTTAGACTGCTCAGGCTTCTGGCCAATTTCCTCAGGATAGTCCTTCTTGAAGTGCCCGACTCGGCCGCACCTGAAGCAAGTGTTTGCGCGACTAAGGTAGGCCCCCAGTGCCTCCAGCTGCTGCTACTGCCACATTGCAACACCTCAACCTTCTGAGAGGCACCTCCTGGCACTGACATGCCACCAGACTTGCGCGGCATCTCAAAGTCCCGTGCCTGCTTATCACGAACACTCATTAATACATCTCATGCTCATGAATGTCAAGATCACTTGGCCCATGCCGACCCAACAGAAAACAATACATTCACATGACCCAAACCTAGAAATCATACTAGTCAGTCGCTAGAATCTATTTAGCGAGCCTTCTACTCGGGCCCTCTCTGGTTGGGAATAGCCCACCCAACCAAATCCACTCAGGTTTAATGTCAGCGTGGCCCCCACTCGGGTCTAATGTTAGTGTGGCTCACTGAAGCAGTATCAAGACCCAAAATCCACTCGCCGAGTCGGGACCAACTTGCCAAGTCGGCACGCATCTCAGCCCGGTCATCGCTCATCCACGAGCACAAACACAATCAACATCCTTGCACAGTACACACAAGTACATAAAGAATATTTTCTGCCGACAACTGGGGTACGCGTCTACGCACCCCCACTCGACCCTCTCTTGGGTCCAACCTCCTTGACTCTATGTTTTATCACCCAAATTACTATCACTGTCACTTAGTGCAGCATTGTGAGTCTCCATCACACTATCATAGAGAGAACAAGGAAACAATTATCTTGCTAACATAAATAATTCATTCAACTGTAATTTAAATTACTAACAGCATGGTGCATTGAGTGCAGGAGTGGTTGCCCAATCTTGTACCATAACTATACCGTATGTCGACACGCTAGCATATGTTTAATAGGGTACCCAACACTAAGTCATAGACAAGACCTAACCTAGTGCTCTGATACCAATTTTGTCACACCCCAACTGAGGGTAGTGTGATCGGCCAGGGCCTACATCCTGCCCTGTAGCCTACTATCTACACTAACATCAAGAAAACCAAGACATATCGACTGAAAGAAAACTCAACATACTTTATAAAAGTTTGCAAGTCATAATATATAAGTTTTTCAAAACAAATAGAAACATCAATATCAAAACCGAATAGTCAAATATCAAGTTTAACAATTCTTTTCAATTACAACCGTCAGTGCAGAAACAAACCAACAAAACTAGGCACTAGTCTAAGACTCATGGACGCCGCTACGAGATATGGCACCGCCTCCGTCCTCCAGCTGCACCATGTCGACACCAAGCTTCTGCTCATGCTCTGCAGAAATAGAAATAAACTGTGAGTCCACTTGGGACTCAGTGAGTGGCTCAAATGAACCTCCACATAAGCCTCGGTCAAGCCTATATATCATATAAGACAATAAAGGAATGTACATGGAGGTAAAATTTATTTCTAATGCGACTATAGACCCTCAACGGATCCATTAACATCAACTGTACATGATAACCTGCTACCTCGGCTTATCAAGCCTTTGGCATTCGGCCCTCAGGCCTTCTCATTGAATCATATCCCGGCTACCGCCGTCCCTACCATATCAGGTAGTATCATACTGGCCATCAGCCACATCATCTCAAGATGCAAATAAACAATCCCGGGCCGTCGACTAGGATGGTCCACTAGTCTTCGGACACCGTCTGGGGTACGGATAGCTAGTCCCACCCAACTGGAGTCTGGCACCTAGCGGGCCCGCTGGAGCACCTCTAGACCCAATTGGCCGAGCTGGGCATTAGTCATCTCTAACCTCCTCGCCCCTCGGCAGACCATCTCAAGCACATTACACAATCAATATCCTAGGGTTTCCATATATACACACATCGGGCATTTGCCCGTATCTAGGCTATGTCCTGCTACCGGGTCAACAGTTTATGCCACCCTTTCAATATATATGCACGTACGAGCTCTAAGTTTCCAAAAGTATACAAGCAGACATAGAAGTGTTATCGTCTCATAACTAAGTTTCCATAAATGTGCTATGATCATCTAATGACGCCTTACATGTTACCTATCCTCCTACACTGTCTTAGGTGAGAATTTCCATGAATCGACCTTGGAATACCATCCGAGAACATTTAGGGCAGCATGTATAATCCAAAGAAAAATGTGCAAATATTGTAACACTCATCATATATGACCATAATGTTTACAAAACTAGCATTTCTACAATTCAAAATCAATTAAGCTACTTGCTAAGTTTGGTGTTCTTCCTAAGTATTGTCATATCTTTATGTGTGATCCTTAAAATCATGAAATTTGCATCTAATGCAAGTCTCTCCTCCTCTCCCTAACCTTGGCCGAACCATGAGAAAGGAGGACCTTGCTCAGCCAAGGTCCTTGGGGTAGGAAAAGAGGGAGGAGACTCTAGCTATACCTTTACCTCTTCAATTCTGTATACAATTTAAATACTAATGAACTACTTAATCTTCCCCTCACCCTTGGCCGAACCCTCTTCATGAGTTGTAGGGTTCATTCGGCCACTTCAAGGGACTTTAGAGATGGCACAGTTCATGACACGCGAGATGTTCAAAGGAACTACATCAAAACAGTGATATAAGGTCATCTAAGGGCCTTCTTGCCGTCAAGGGATTCGGGGAAAATTTCGGCATGACTCGACAGCCCTAAGAACATGCAATTCGACGATTTAAACAATGAGATCCGACAAGAAACTTCATAAAATAGTGAACACATGTCATTGAAATCTTGGATCGTCGAAAAAATCGCGAGAACTCAATCTATCATCTAGGGTTTGGCCACCCGCCTCCCCCAAACCTTTTAAACATTAACCACTCACCTAGATCGCCAAGAAACAAGGATCGGGTGATGACGACTTGAGATTTTCCAGAGACGACGCGAGTTTCGAATCGATCCCAGCCCCCACTCCTCCTCCTTGCTCCTTCTCCTCTTCTCCCTTGAGGTTGTACGACTCAACGGGTGAGTCGTACGGCTGCCATAAGGGGGATTTTATCCCCTCAACCATCTTTCCAAAGATGGCCTCAAGGCTCACTTATGTCATACCCGGAACTCGACCTAAACCCAAACTCTGCTTGGGTTCCGACTCAACCCATAACATGACTCGAGTTAACTTAATTTAAGGTATGATTTCATAAAAGGAAAGTTAATTACCCAAATAGACTTCATGATCCATTAGCCGAGTCATACCTTTTCAGTCGAGGCGATCCTGAGTCTCGACTCGACTACCTCCGGGTTCGACGTGCTGCACCAAAACAAATTTTTATATTAGGAAACTTTTATTGGTCTTACACCCAAAGGCAACATCACCATCAAAGAGGTGCATCGGGTCGAAGCCCTACCACACCCAAAGGCAGCATCACCATCAATGAGGTGCATCGGGTCGAATCCCTACCATACCTAAAGGCAACATCACCGTCAAGAGGTGCATCGGGTCGAATCCCTACCATGCCCAAAGGCAACATCACCATCAAGAGGTGCATCTGGTCGAATCCCTACCATTCCCAAAGGCAACATCACCATCAAGGGGTGCATCGGGTCGAAGCCCTACCATGCCTAAAGGTAACCGCACATACTAGGATAATCGGGAAAGGCCCTCCGAACTTATCCTACAGGTTGGGAATTGGCATCCAACCACCCGGGAGTAGCCCGTAACCCGGCTCCTAAATGAGCCGCTCCGCCATTCCCGAGGATATGACACATCAAGACCTAAGTCAAGATTCTCCTACGGTATCCTAAGGGTTTCCTCTCTATGAAGTGTCTCAACACTTCAAACTCGACCCGTACCCCTTAGACCCGTAACGTCATGAACCCGTGTGGTTTTATTTCATGCATACCTTGTAAGTTGGTTCATAACAGATTATGCTCACCCTTAGACCCAATTTTAATTATAGAATTAAAATCTAGATCATCTCAATTAGGGTTTTGTTTTAGAGTTTTGTTTTAGGGTTTTGTTCTGCCCAGAAGTGCTGTGTATACCCAGAATCTACTCCTCGAAGTGTGTCCTATATTTCCAAACTATATTTTCTGGTCAAAACGATAGGTTACATGACTATAATCAGAGATCTAATCACATAATAACATAGAAATAAAAAATCAGCCCAGATTCAATAAACAACACATAAATTTCAGAAAGCTTAAATTTCCAGCACAATATGAAATAAAATCCGAATTTTACAAAATTTAATTCATAAATTTCTAACATCACAGGTTCATGTCATTTAATAATTTTTACTCAATAAAAACTAGCATATATATCAAGAATCTCTAAACCAAGAATCAAGGAGATTAAATTAATTCTTTAGCATCAAGAATATCTAGAACTCCAAGATGAGGTTTACACCCAAGATTCACAAGATTTAATTATAAAATCACAGATCTTCCCTTAAACATAAGTCCCATGATATGAGATCAAAATTTAAGATCTAAGCATGGCATAGAAAACCAGAAAATCTCAAGAACACAAAATAACATCATCAAAATCAAGAATCTTCAAGGCGGCTTCAAGAAAATTCGAAGAAAACCCGAATAGGAGGGATAAAACCACTCACATGAAAAAGGAAAAAAGATTTGAGAAGGATTTCCAATCAACGACCTCCGGTTCTGGCTCCAAACCCCGGCGGCTCAACCCAAAGGAAGGAGAAGATGAGGCAGCGGCTCACTCTAAGCCGCTGGCTTGGAGAGAGAGAGAGAGAGAGAGAGAGAGATGAAAAGAGGGCGGCTCGGCTGTAGGTGGCGGCGGCTCCAAAGGAAGAAGAGGAGGGGCAGCTGGCGACTTGGGCTGTCGGCTGGCTCCTCCTCTCACAATTGTGTGGCTCCAAAAATTGGAGCCACAACCTAGGGGAGGGGGTTTTATAATTCCTCCTCAACCCTAAGCCCAACCCACATCCACTTAAGCCAAGACCTAGGGCTGTCCATGGTTCGGTTCACACCGAACTGAATCGAAAAACCGAACCGAATTTTTCGGTTCGATTCGGTTTCAACCATTGTAGGTTCGGTTCTTTGACCCGAACCGAACCAAAATTTGAATTTGTCAAAGAACCGAACCAAAATTTGAATTTCGGTTTGGATTCGGTTTTCGAAATTCGGGAACCGACCCGAACCGAAAACCGAATTAATTAAAAAAATAATATTTTTTTAAATTTTTAATAGAATTACTTAAATAGGTATTAAGTAATTATTTTGAATTTTGAATTTTTAATTAAAATAATTAAAACTTCGGTTTTTGGGTTGAAAACCGAACCAAACCGAATAATTTCGGTTCGGGTTAAATCGGTTTAGGTATAGTTCGGTTCGGGTTCGGGTTGGAATTCGGGTATAAAAAAAAATTTGGTTCGGTTCGAACCGAACGGACAGCCCTACCAAGACCAACCCGCTAACCCGATAACTTAATTAAATTAATTTAGGCTTGATTAAACACATAATCAAATCATAAGTATCTAATTAAATGCACCCACATAGGCATAATTCATAATTATTCAAACACCACAATAATTAAAAATAATTCCAATCACTCAAACCTAATTTCATAAATTTATATTTTTCTTACCCGAGCTCGCAAACTTGCTCCGGACCATGAATCGAATTAGTTCGCTAGGCTGGCAAACACACGCAATCGAAAATAATAAATTAAATATCTAGGATATTACAATTTATGTCTTTCATTCAGATTTCACTTGTTAAAGTAAACTGTTAAACTTCGATTTACTTATTTCCGCACTTTAAATGTTTTGCTAAAACTTTATTTCTTAAATAGAATCTATTTTGGTTTCTCGTTCATAATAAAATCTATCATTCTTTCTGCTATGATTTATTATGAGTTGGCATGTGCATGGGATAGGCTGCGGGGTATAGGCCGTATACCCCGGCTAGTCACGTGACCCTAAGTTGGGGCATGACATTCTAGGGGAAGAAAAGGTATGCTCATCAATACCTAATTCATCATAAAATTCGGAAAACTTTTCATTTTCAAATTCTCCTCCATTGTCAGTTCTAATTTTCAAAAAATGAAATTCCTTTCTCATTTATAACTCTCCTAGCAAATTTTTTAAAGAAATCAAAAGTTTCATTTTTCTTAGCTAGGAAGAAAACTCATGTAAATATCGAGAAATCATCAACCAAAACATAGCAATATAACTTTCCACCTAGACTTGCAACATCACAAGGACCAAAGAGATCCATGTGCACAAAGTCTAGTGTTCTAGATGTACTAACTTGATTAATACTATGAAATGAGGACTTAACTTATTTTCCATGTTGACATGCATTACAAAGTTTGTATTTTTCAAATTTAATCTTAGGTATTCCTTTAACTAAGTCCCTTTTTGTTATTTCTTGGATGAGGCTCATGCTAGTATGTCCTAGCCTTCTATGCCACAACCAAGAATTATTTTCCATGGCAACTAAGCATGTAACATGAGGATTAGGCAAAACATTTAAAACTAGTGTATAAATATTTTCTTGCCTATTTCCAATAAACACAATATCATTAGATGGTGCACTTCTAATGATGAATTTAGATGCTTCGAAAATGACTACATACCCATTATCGCATAATTGAGATATACTTATCAAGTTATGCTTTAACCCATCAACTAGTAAAACATTTTTAATACATAGGTAGGGAAGTATACCTATATCACCAATGTCAATAATCTTACCTTTGGCATTGTCTCCAAATGTCACATGTCTACCATCCTTGCTTGATAGGGTTGCAAAAAGATTGATATCACCCGTCATGTATTTTGAGCAACCGCTATCCAAAATCCATGTGCTCCTACTTGCTTGAGGATGATTCTCCATCTACAAAAGAAGAAGAGACAATTTTAGGTACCTAAATCTTCTTGGGTCCTTGAGTGTTAGTCATCTTAGGAACCCAAGTGAATCTAGCATGCACTACAACACAACCGACCTATAGAAACACATAATTAGAGATAAATTAATTTTTTATTTATAAATCTTCACATTTAGAGACTACTAGACACATAATTTATTCCTTATTAGCCTCTAAAAATAGCATTAGAGTCAGATAAATTAAGTGACTATGTTGTTGGTGTTTCTATAACTTAGAGTCAAATCAATTAAGTGACTATGTTGTTATTGTTTCTATATATCTTTAGAGGCTAATTAGAAAAAAGTGTCTCTAATTTTGTGTCTCTATAGGTCAATTGTATTGTAGTGATGGGGTTCCTCCTAAGAGCACAATCTCTAGCCATATGACCAAAAATACCACATGAAAAATAACTTTCATTAAATTTTGTTATGCTATGTGTGTGAGCATGGAAGTGTGCATGAGCACGATTATTTGATGACTTTCTAGCATGTACAACCTTAGGCATAACATTTTGTATGGTTGTCATTTTTTTCATTTAGCATGCATAGTTCCTTTTTTAAGTTTAGCATGCTATCATTCGAGTACTCTACTTGATCACTTAAGAACTTGTTCTCATTTTCTAATTTTTTGTTTTCAATTTCTAAGTTTTTCTTGGCATCATCTAAGGCATGATTTTCTTCCTTAAGAGTATTTACTTCTTTCTTTAGGGCATTGCATGAAGTAGCAAGTTGTCATTTTCAAACTCTAAAGATTTGTTGTCCTTCTTAAGATCTTTAAACTTTTTCCTAATAGCATTGAATTCATCATGCATTTGATCAAATTCTAATTCCAATTCTTCTTGCGTAAATGAAACTTCACCAAAAGTAAATTTTACCTCATTGTCATTTGCCATAAGGCAAAGGTTTGTCTTTTCACATTTGGTCTCCTCTTCGCTTGATGAGGATTCACTCTTATCCCATGAAGCCATCATTGCCTTCTTCTTCTTCTTGTACTTGTCCTTCTTGTAGGGGGTGGAGGTAGAGGCCATCTTGAGAAGTGAGCAATCCTTCCTTAGGTCCTCGATTTTGTTGCAATTAAAGAATGTGTATCCTCCTTTGCCTCTTATCATGCCGCCCCTCATGAAGTTTATGAATCTTCTTGCCATCATAGTCATTTCTTCAAAATCATCCATCTCCTCCTTGGCTGATGGAGCTTCTTCAACTCAGTGAGCTGCTTTTAAGCTTCATATGGGTCTTGCCTTTGGGAACATCTTCCTTCTTGTATTGCTTCATATGGGTCTCATGTGTCATGAGAGACCCAATGAGCTCGGTAAGCTTCAACGTGCCCAAATCCTTGGCTTCCATGATTGCAATGGTCTTTGGCTCCCAAGCTTTTGGAAGGGAGCGGAGGAGCTTCCTTACCTTCTCATCTTTCTTTATGTCTCTACCAAGGTTAGCTAAGCCATTTGTAATATTTTGAAATCTAGCATACATGGCATCAATTGATTCATGTAATAACATTTTAAACGTTTCATAGTCACGCATGAGGAGGTTTATTTTGGATTCCTTAACTTGTGAAGTCCTTTCATATGTAGCCTCTAGGACATTCCAAAGTTCATATATCGATTTACAAGTGGAAATCCTATTAAACTCATTAATAGATAGGCCACAATATAGTGCATTGATGGTCTTGGCATTTACATTAAAGAGTTTAACTTCATATGGGCTCCATTCATCCATATCCTTAGTGGGTTGCTTATACTCCACTTGTATCATTCTCCATACATTCATGCCTAGTGATTGTAGGAAGCTATATATTCATGTGTATCTTCCAATAGACATAGTTGTTTCCATCGAATAACGGTGGAGTATGAGTAGAGGACCCTTGAGCTAGTTGGGTATCGCTAGACATTCTAAATTGTAGCGTAGATGGTTAAATCTAATCCTACGACCTAGACTATGATACCAAATGTTGTTTAAATACCCACACTAGAAAAGGGGAGGGTTGAATAGTATTGGATTAATTTTAACTTCAATTCAATTTCTTTTAAATTAATTCCAACTTCAACCCAAATTAAGTGCGACTAATTGATATGCGATAGCAAGTATGAAAAGCAATTATAAGCAATAAAAATAGAGCAATACAAAGTTGAAATATTATAGTGGTTCGGCCGACCACCTACTCAACTATCTTAGCTCAACACCAAGGATTTCTAACCAATCCTTTATAGACAATGTGTTTCCCTTTAAATATTTCTAACCACTTTCTTCTTGCGCGCTTCGTGTTTGGGTTCCGTTATCGAGTTTGGACTTGGATAACATTACAATTTGGCTTGGGATATATTCCTAGAGTCATATTACATGAAATCTATTTCTAACTCTAGATTTTCTACTCAATCGACGACGGAGCCATTTTTACCAATTTTTGGTATTTCTCTGAACGGAGTTCATGCGCGTATCGTAACCTCAACTTGAACTCAAAATTTCACAAATATATTAGTTTCATGTATGTTATCATCAAAATAGAGATCGAAGCCTAGGGGCAATCCTTTGGCCAACATCATGTTGTCCCTGCTTGATGTAGTGAAAGACGTCCTCGATTTTGGAGTAGATCCGTGATGAGAAGAAGTGGTTGGTGAAACTCGAGAGAGCTCCGGGAAGTTAAGTATATATCCAGGTGGTAGGGTAGAGAACCAAAGGAACGTGGCCTTTTCCAAGAAGGTTGGAAAGGCTCAGTAGAGGATAGAATTAATTGCGCCTTTTAGGAGTATCATCAACCTAAACATCGTTAGGTGAGTGGTCCGATCGCCCGTGTCGTCATAGGGTTCGAATGTGGTCGTCAGCTTGAAGTTGTCAGGGAGTCGAACTACTATGATGTGCTCGACGAAAGGTCCAGATGTGTATATATAAATTGGAATCTAGGTGTACCTGATGTATGTCGTGTTTGTATATAGTGCAGGATAAGGAATTTATGTTGCTAATATCTCCCGGAATCTCGTGGGAATATGCTCAGAATAGGTCGAAGCTAATTTGTAATTAATGAGTACGTAAGTATCCTTGTATGGCTAGGTGGAGCCCCCGAGCTAAGTAGCGTTTTGTTTGACTTGAGTTGGGTTCATGAGTGTGAGTGCTTCTAGGCCTAATCCGGCTAGGCCCATAGTGTTAGTGCATTCCCTAACCTATATATGCATAACATATACATCATATAGTTATAACTAACATTGTAACTCTACCTATGCTTTAGAGCTCATTTCTTGCATCTTATGGAGTCTATGGAATGCGAGGAATAACTGCCATCTTCGTGTTTCAAATACAAGTGCGGATTTAGTTCTTCAACACGCGTTCCAACTATGGTCGTCTTCCTGCAATATTTCCTAATGCAAACTTACTTCTTATACTTCATGTTGGAAATGTCGTAGTCTTGTCAAAATGTTGTCACATGGCGGTGAACAGTTTGCTTATTTTATCTCTTCCTTAATTGGAATGAAATATCTACTTTTGGTAAAAAAAACTAACATTGTAATATCTAACTTGTCCATGCAATTGTATAAATGACAATGACATTATAACACCACAATCAAAATATAGTACTAAAATATTCCAAATATCAAAACTAGCATCACAACATCCAACAAGTATCAAAATATGTATTAATCCTAATATCATATATTTAACACATCTATCAGATGATCTCATTATCAAAATACTCCAACAATGATGGTTGTGATATTAGAGCCTCCAACAGTGGCAGGATGGATCATATAGTGATGTTTGTGTCGACAGGACGTTCGATGATGTTTATGATAACTACGGTTGCTAAGATAACATGAGTACTGGTCGAAACATACTAACCAAAAAGTCCATTATATTATCCATTTGTTGTCGTCGTGCCTTCAACGATCAGCTCGCAACTCATTGTATATATTGGGCCTCCATCTATTCATCATGTGCATTATTACATTTCTCAGCCATCTTAGCACGGGCTTAAGCCAGTTGCACCTCTAATATTGCTATCCAATCTAAGTTCCCTTGCAATTACGGTAACGAAGGCGCTTGAGAGCTTAAGGTGCTGTTTGGTTAACGAAATTATTTTCTAATTCGATTTCAGTGAAACTGAAAATTTGATTTTGATTTTTAATTTTTAGTTTTTTGAAAACGCATTTAGTTAATGAAAATAACATTAGTTTTAGTTAGTTGAAATTAGTGAATATTTATTTGCTTATAAAAAATAATATAAATTTTTCTTGAACATTTTAAATAATAATTAAATATTTAGTTAATTTACAAAATTAAATATTTGCTAATATGGTTATAAAATATTTATATGATTTAATTAATTATGTTATTGGTAATTTAAGATTTTTTTTTCAATTAGATATAAAAATTATTTAATAGTTATTATAAAATTTCAAAAAAAAATAAGTCCAATGGTCTACAATTAATTTTTATTAAATTATAAATAGATCAACTTTAAGAAAATTAAGTTATTTAAAATTTGGCTTTGAGTCAATTAGATATAAATTGGTTTGATTAATTTGTAAATTTAAGATAATAGTTTGAGTTGAAAATGATGATTTTTATTTTTATTTTTAAAAATTAGATATAATTTAATTTATTTTTAAATTAATTAATTTTATAAAAAAATATTTATAATTACAAAGTTACCACTACATTTGGATAACGAAACCGACAGTCTCAATACCATAGAAAATAACATTATGGTATTTTCATTTTTATTAAGAAAATTGGTTTCATTTTCATTCTGGTTTCGATTTAGTTTCGTGAAAACGCTGAACTAAACATATTTTTGTAAGCAGTTTTGATTTTCTGTGAAATTGTAATATCCTAGATATCTTAATTTTATTTTTCCTCTTATGTTTGTGTTTGCTAGTCTAACGGACTAGTGCGAGATCGAGCCGAGTCGAGTCGACTCATAGTCCAGTGCGAGCTTCTGAGCTCGGGTAAGTAAGATATGAAATATGTGAATTAGGCTGAGTAGTTAAATTTATTCAATTTGATATTGTGTATGTCTAATTGTTAAATTATGTTTATGTGGATCTGCTTATTTAATTGCTTATGATTTATTATGAGATAAGAATAAGTTTAATTAAGTAATTAAGTTAGTGGGTTCGGGTTCGGCTTGAGGTGGATGCGGGTTGGATAAAGGGTTTAGAGGGGTTAGGGTTGAGGCGGGAGTATGAAACACCCTCCCCTTGGCTTGTGGCTCCCTACTTGGAGACACATAAGATTTTAAGAAGAGGAGCCAGCCGCCAGCATCAGCCGCCAGCCGCCACTCCCCTTTCTTGCTCGGAGCCGCCTGAGATAGCCGCCCTCTTCCTCTTCTTCCTCTCCTTCTTCCTTTCCTTCGGAGCCAAACCGAGAGGAGCCAAGCCAGCCAAGTCAGCCCTTTTCTCTTCCTCTTTCCCTCTCTCCAAGCCGGCGGCTTGGAGTGAACCGCCGCCGCCGCCTTCTCTTTTCTTTGAATCGAGCCGAGTTTCTTGAAACCGATTCGAGGGCCGTTGTTCGGGGTTCTCTTCTAATCATTTTTCCAAATCTAGGTGAGTGGTTTTATCCTCTCTCTTTTGGGATTTCTTCGAATTCTTGAAGCCGTTTTGGGGGGCTTATCGTTCTTGATTTGTTTTGATGATTTATGGAGTTCTTGCTATGTTTTCTTGTGGTTTGTGCATGAGGAGGCCCTAAACTCTCCCCTATGGGGCTCGGTAGCCCTAGGGTAAACCTAGGGGTGCTCGACCAAGGGGGAAATCGGAATTGCTCTCAAGGTGTTCGATGAAATGCCCGAATGAGCGTTCTTGTTACCTTGATGTGCAAATCTTGATTTCTTTACCTAAATAGGTTCTTGATTTATGGATTGCATGCCTTAGATTTAAATCTGTGATTTTTGGATAGAAATCATGTTATAGGATCAAGATCTTGATATTTATGCCATGTGAATTCATGGGAAGGGGTTCTTAATCTTGATGTTTGTTTCTTGATTAAGGTGTTGCATATTCTTATTAATCTTGATTAATAAGCATGAAATCTGTGAAATTAATCTTGAGATTAGTATTATGTCCTAATTATAATTAAATATTTAATTTGTGTTGATTTTCGGATTTAATTCCATGATATGCTAAAAATTGAATTTTGCTAGAATTTTATGCTGAGATGATGAATCTATGGTGTTTTTAGATTGCTTGTTGTGGTGTGTGTATTACTCTAAATATAGTCATGTAACCTATCATTTCAACCAGAAAAAATAGTTTGGAAATATAGGACACACTCTGGAGATCAAATTCAGATTAGATACATCAGTTTCGGGCAGAACAGTAAGCTAAAACAAAACCCTAATTGTGGTGAACTAAATTTTAATTGTATAATTAAAATTGGGAAATGGGTCAGCATAATTTGTTATGAACCAACATAAGAAGTTTATGCATGAAATAAAACACACGAGTTTATGACATTACGGGTCTAGGAGTTGGGGTTGGGTTTGGAGTGTTAAGACACTTTCCAATAGGATCTCCCTTAAGACACTATCGGAGAGTCATGTCTTAGGTCATGGTGTGCCATATCTTTGTGAATGACGGAGAGGCTCATAGAGGAGCCGGATTGTGGGCTAAGCCCGGGAGATTGGATGGCTAATTTCCAACCTGCAGAACAAGTTCGGAGGGCCTTTCCTGATTGTTCTGGTTTGGCCTCGTGGGATAAGTTCGAAGGGCCAACCCGATTATCCCCGAGGTGGTTTGTTAATGAATAAGTTCGGAGGGCCTACCCGATTATTCCTGGGATATCTTAGGGAAGTAAGTTCGAAGGGCCTACCCGATTACTCCTATGATATCTTAAAGTGACAAGTTCAGACGGGCGAATCCTGATTGTCCCTACGCGTCTCGTCGAGCAAGTTCGGAGGGCCTTTCCCAATTGCTCCTGAGTTTCCATATACTAGGATAAGTTCGGACGGCCTTCCCGATTATCCTAGTATGTGTTGTTGACTTAGGGTTGGCCTTCCCGATTGTTCTCGATGGTAGGCTTAAGACTGTTGTTCTTCCCCGTTTGGGTGTTGGCTGCCTTCGGGCAGGTGGTGGCCGGATGGCCTATTAGCAGGTCACTCTCTTGTGACCTTTTCCTGCTTGAGTCAGGAGTTTTACCTTGTGTATCTTATCTGTGATGTTTGTTTTTGTGAGGGTTGGTGGAACCGCTCACTGAGTTATTTGAACTCACCCATTGTCGTTGTTTTGTTTTGTAGAGCCTTGTTGGGTGAAATGACCACACTACAGGGGGGTGAATAGTGTGTTAACTAATCTTATCGCCTAATTCCGGTTTTAATTATTTTTCGATTAGTTAGGCTAAGCACGATATTGATAGCAAGCGGAAGCAATAAATATGAAGCAATAAACACAAACAGAGATAACACTAACACAATGATTTATAGTAGTTCAGCCCCAATGCCTACTCCACTATCTAAGCACCCCGCTTAGGATTTCCAAACTTAGCTTTACTAGATTATCTTGTTTCCCTTACACAGAGGACTTTGATCCGAAGAGTCTCACTCTCAACCTAAGGCACTTCCACACCCGAAAGTCTCCGTCTTCTTACCGAGAGCACTCTTCCAGCTCAACCCTAAGGGACAACTCAACTAATCCTAGTAAACTATGTTTACACAAGTGGCTTTACACCTTCTACACCAAGGTAACCACTTACACACAAGACCTAACACTAGGTCTTTTTACAAGCTCAAATACAATGAAATAAACAACAAAATACAATAATAAATGGAGCAATAAATCAAACAATGAAGTACTTAGCTCCAAACAAAGTTTCCTAGCTTCCTCTTGATGTCTTTGATGGTGAATCAATGAAGTTAAGGCTTGTCCAAGAAGTTGAGAGATCAAAGCTAGGGATTTCAAGAATTGTGGCTCAATCAAGCTTAGAATTGATCAAGGATGGCTCAATGAAGTATAGGAGAGATAAAAAAGTGTCAAAGGAAGGCTTAGGCTTAGGTATTTATAGAGCTAAGAAGAAAGCTTGGGGCTCAACGACACGAAATCTAGCCGTTTTCCACCTTTCGGTCGATTGCCAGTCGATCGTCGGTCGACCGACCGATTGACCGCCGAGCGACAACTGGCAATTCTTGCTTCTACCGCTCTATCCAATCGACTGGAGGGTCGACCGATTCAGTCATGATTCTACAGCTGGCACTGCCAATTTTTAGCCTCGTTCGGTCGATCGGGCGGTCGACCGAAGTAGCCACTGCCAATTTTTGGCTTCATCCGGTCGAACAAATTGGCTACTGCCAATTTTTCTCTACATTCGGTCTATCGACCGATCGACTGAACCTAGGTTGAACTTGATTTTTTTAGCCTTCTTCTTGTGCGCTTTGTTTCCAGGTTCTGGCCTTCAAAGTGCGTCAACTTGGAGAGCTTTTCATGTGTTCTTTAGACTCGTCGAAGATGTCTTTGGTGCACACGTCGAACTTTGAGAGATTTCCACGACGATCCTGAATGTGCCGATCAATGTCCTTTCGATTTTCTAATCAATGCCCATGACGAACCGGTGAGGTGGGCTGGAGAACTTGGCGCAGCTGGAGGGGCAGAGGAGCCACATGATCTCATAGCAGTCCTAGTTAGGGGTCGTAGTCGAGTCTCTAATAGGTTGTCATGCACTGTTGTTTTGGTATTTGGAGTTGTAGTCCCGTGGGGACATTCATATTTTTTTATTTCAGTCTTTTATTTGTTAAAAGAACTATTGCTCTTCGATTTATTTATTTCCGCACTTGAGTTATTTATTTAAAACCTTTCTATTTTGAAATGAAAATCAGTTTGGTTCTTTTATTAATAAATGATGTTGTTTATTCCGCTATTTTATGAGTTGACATGTGCATGGATTAGGCTGTGGGGTATAGGCATATATACCCTGGCCGGTCGCGTGACCCTAGACTTGGGGCATGACAATGTTGTATCAGAGTATGTGGTTCGATCTGACTTCAACCTAGAGTTGTCACCATATAGGGCATTGCTAGCGTGTCAGTATACGGTAGGGATATGCTACGAGATCAATGGGCTATGTCTGCAGCTCAACGCAACTTGTGGTTTATTTATTTAACAACTTAGTGTGAACTGAATTGTTAAAATTTTGATATTTTCTTTCTGGTGATTCTAGATCGATGGAGGCTTTTGATGCCGCGAGGAGCGATAGTGACAGCACCTCTACTTAGCACCGAGGCTGAGGTCATGGGAGACCACCGCAGGCTCGAGAGGATGTGGGACAGGATCCCATGGTTGTTCAGTTACAGGCCCGAGTGCTGAGCTGACTGAGGTGCTCCGCAGGGAGCAAGATCTAAGGCAGCAGCCACAACCAGTACCGGCAGCACTCACAACACCAGAGGTGGTCCAGCCAGTAGCATCGGTGGTTAGAGCCCTCAGAGCACCTTCATATGCAGATTTTGTTGCATTTAGGCCAACAGAGTACACAAGGACAGATTAGCGGGTGGAGGTCACCAATTTCCTAGGAGATTGCTATGAGCTGTGCATGGAGCTCAGTTGTTCTTCTGAAATGACCGCTCGACTGATCGGGTTATAGCTGAGAGGTCCAGCTAAGGATTGGCTTCACACTTGGAGGGACCGTAGAGCAGCAGATGTACCACTCCCTACCTGGGAGGAGTTAAGAGCTACTATGGTGGAGAAGTACCTGCCGATGAGCGTCCGGGACAGGCGGACGAAAGAGTTAGAGCTACTGCGTCAGACGGGCAGTATGTCGGTGGCAGATTATGAGATGGAGTTTACTTGGCTCTCAAAGTACCATCCCACCTTGATAGCCACAAAGACCGCCAGGGTCAAGAGGTTTGTTGAGGGATTGAGGCCGCAGATCGCTAGACTGATCCATTACACGGAGGAGACTTCATTTGCCCGGGTCATTGATGAGGCACTCTGGAAGGAGGCACTGGTACCAATAGACAGGCATGATGGACATCAGAAGAAAAATTTTGGCCCCAGCACTCAAGGGGTCGGCCAGCTCACTCTGAGGGTACTCCTAAGATAGCAGATCCGCCGCAGGGCGGAGGTCATAACAGTTCTAAAGGCCACATGGGTTCAGGACCAGGGGCGTAATCTGGAGGTTCGCGGCGGAGATCTAGGCCACAACAGTGTAACCGATGTCACAGGAGGCACTAGGGGGCTTGCTGGGGATGTTCGGAGGTATGTTTCAACTGTGGGCAGATTGGACATTTCAGAAAGGATTGTCCTAGCAAGGGCAGTTAGCAGCCTAATCAGACCAGATGAAAGGCACCTATGTCAGTGGGTATCGTAGCTTAGAGGGGTCGGACTCAGGGAAGAGGCCAGCGAGCTGGTGGTCAGAGAGGCCCGCTGCACAGGTGTTTGCTATGAACCAAAAGGGCGCTGAGGCGTCCAGGGCAGTGGTGTCAGGTAATGTTATTGTCGGGTCTGCCATTGCATATGTTTTGTTTGATCCAGGTGCTACGCACTCTTTTGTGCTTGATTTTCCCCTTGTGGTGTCTACGCCTATGGGTGTTTCTGTGATGGCAGAGACAGTCTTTCGGGGCTGCGAGATTGTCATTTGTAGGCATGTGTTGATGGCCGATTTGACACTCCTGCCGATGTTGGAGCTTGATGTGATCTTGGGCATGGACTGGTTGGCAGACCATTTTGCCTCAGTGGATTGCAGGGCTAAGACTGTTACCTTCAGTAAGCCCAGATTGCCCCAGTTTACCTTCCAGGGTGAGGGAAGGGGAGAGCCGTTGATGGCAATTTTAGCTCTTAGAGCTCGGAAGTACTTATGGGCAGTTGCCATTCCTTCTTGGCCTTTGTGTCTGCGGTAAAGGAAGGCGTTGGTGCGGCTAGGGACATCGGGGGAACGCTCGTGGTGTGCGGGTTCTCTAATGTGTTTCCGGTGGAGTTGCCAAGGTTGCCTATAGAGAGGGAGATCGAATTCTATATTGATTTGCAGCCAAGGGTGAAGCCGATATCCATTCCACTGTACTAGATGGCCGTTGGGGGAGTTGAGGGAGTTGAAGTCCCAGTTGCAGGAGCTGCTTGAGTTGGGTTTCATTCGCCCAAGTGTTTTTCCTTAGGGTTCTCCAGTGCTCTTTGTGAAAAAGAAAGATGGGTCGGATGTGCATTGATTACCGATAGCTTAACAAGGTAACAGTGAGGAATCGGTACCCGCTGCCCAGGATTGATGACTTATTTGATCAGCTTCAGGGTGCTCAGTGATTTTTTAAGATTGACCGACAGTCAGGGTATCATCAATTGAGGATCCGGGATAGTGACGTCCCTAAGACTGATTTCAAGTCAAGGTATGGGCACTTTGAGTTCCTCGTGATGTCCTTCGGGCTGACTAATGCACCTGCAGCATTTATGGATCTGATGAACTGAGTGTTCAGAGAATTCTTGACTAAGTTTACAATTGTTTTCACTGATGATATCTTGATTTATTCCAGGAGCAGGGTGTTGGGTGAAATGGCCACACTAGAGGGGCGGTGAAAAGTGTGTTAACTAATCGATTAGCCTAAATCCGATTTTAATCGTTTCTTAAATTATTTAGGCAATTCACAATTGTACGACTAAATGCGGAAGCGAGTAATAAAGATAATCAATGCGATACACAAAGAAAATAATGCTAACACAAGTATTTATAGTGGTTCGGCCCCAATGCCTACTCCACTACCTAAGCACCCCGCTTAGGATTTCCAAACTAGTTTAACTAGATTAATTAGTTTCCTTACAATGACGACTTTATATCGAAAAGTCTCCGCTCTCAAACCGATGGAACTTCCATACCCGGAAGTATCTTGCCTTCCTACCGAGAGCACTCTCCCATCTCAACCTAAGGACAACTCAACTAATCCTAGTAAACTACGTTTACAATGGTGGGTTTAAGCCTTAACACCAAGGCAACCACCAACTCAATCAACCTAGCACTCTAGGTTTACACAAGTGGTATACAATGAAAATAACCAAGAAAATACAATAACAATTGGACCAATAAACAAATCAAACTATACTTAGCTCCAAAAGAAACTCCCTAGTCCTCATGATGTCTTGAGAAGATGAATCGATGAAGCTTTGAAGGCTATACCAAGGAATGAGAGATCAAACTAGGGTTTTTCCAAGTAATGGCTCAATGGAAGCTTGGAATTGATCAAGGATGGCTCAATGAAGTATAGGAGTGTTCAAAAAGTATCAAAGAAAGGCTTAGGCATGGGTATATTTAGAGCTAAGAGGAATGCTCGGGTGAAGCAGCACTCAACGGCACGAAATCTAGCTCAAGGACCGCTTGATGTCGACGCCAGTTCTAGCAGTACCTTCGGGCTCGGGAGGGCTTATTGTTTATTGTGATGCCTACCGGGTTGGCTTGGGTGGTGTGTTGATGCAGAATGACAGGGTGATAGCTTATGCCTCCAAGTAGTTGAAGGTTTACGAGAAGAATTACCCAACCCATGATCTTGAGCTGGCAGCGGTGGTGTTCGCATTGAAGCTATGGCGTCACTACCTTTATGGCGAGGCTTGTGAGATATACACTGATCATAAGAGTCTCCGGTATTTGCTCACCCAGAAGGAGTTGAACCTGAGGCAGAGAAGATGTCTTGAGCTGTTGAAGGACTATGACTGCACTATCATGTATAATCCGGGGAAGGCCAATGTGGTGGCTCATGCTTTGAGCAGGAAGTTTATGGGTAGCCTGGCACATTTGGTGGTCAGGAGGAGGCCGTTGGCTCAAGATTTGGCCCTATGTTTGGATGGCGGGGAAATCTTGTCAGTATCAGATTCTGGTGCGTTGGTGGCTCACTTGAGGGTGCAGTCCACGTTGGTTGATATGTTGTGAGCAGCGCAAGAGGAGGATGCATTATGTGCTCTCACTAAGGATTTGGCCAGGAGAGGCGATGCCGATGATGGATTCAGTGTGGACTCGGAGGGTGTTATGAGGTTTAAGAACATGATAGTGGTGCCAGATATGGCAGAAGTTCGCAGGCAGGTGCTAGAGATGGCTCATCGGTCCATATACACTATACATCCAGGACCCACGAAGATGTACCGGGACCTAAGGCAGAATTATTGGTGGAAATGTATGAAAAGAGAAATGGCCGAGTATGTGTCTAAGTACCTGGTGTGTCAACAGGTGAAGGCTGAGCATTTGAAGTCGGTAGGGTTACTCCAGAACCTAGAAGTACCAGAGTGGAAATGGGAGAATATAACCATGGATTTTATGACAAGATTGCCAAAGTCTAGGCAGGGCAATGATTCTATCTAGGTAGTGGTGGATCGTCTAACCAAGACTTCTCATTTTATACCAGTCAGGATGACCTTTTCAGTTGAGCAGTATGTGAGGTTGTTCTTGGATCGGATCGTCGTATATCATGGTGTTCCGGTGATGATCATCTCAGATCGGGGTACTCAGTTCATAGCTCATTTTTGGTAGTCATTCCAGGAGGCTTTGGGAACTCAGGTTCGGTTCAGTACTGAGTTTCACCGTCAGACAGATGGTCAGTTAGAGCGGACTATTCAGACGCTGGAGGAGATGCTGAGAGCATGTGTCCTAGATTTGGAGGGCAGTTAGGAGAGGAACTTACCTCTAATTGAGTTTGCCTATAATAATAGTTATTACAGCACCATCGGGATAACCCCATTTGAGGCATTGTATGGGCGGAGATGCAAGTCTCCTGTAGGTTGGTGTGAGGCAGGAGATTCCCTCATGATGGGACCCGACCTAGTGGAGGAGGCGGTAGGGGAGCTGTGGCCTATGAGTTGCCCTAGGATCATTGGGTCATTTCCTATTCTACGGCGCAGGGGAGCTGTGTCCTATAAGTTGGCCTTACCTCCTAGTATGAACCGAGTCTCTATGCTGAAGAAGTACATTCGGGATGAGTCTCATGTGATCGAGCTACCACAGTAGAGGTGGATTCAGCAGTCTCTTATGAGGAGTGGCCTGTTGAGGTGCTAGACCGTCAAATCAAAAAGTCGAGGTCCAAAGAGATCCCCTTGGTTAAGGTCAGATGGGTGGTAGGAGGCCACCTGGGAGGTGGAGTAGGATATATAAGGGAGCGTTATTCTTCATTGTTTGATGATTTGGTGAGTCCTTAATTTCCTTTTCTGAAATTCGAGAACGAAATTCTTTGAGGGAGGATTGTAATATCCTAGCTATCTTAATTTTATTTTTCCTCTTATGTTTGTGTTTGCCAGCCTAATGGACTAGTGCGAGATCGAGCCGAGTCGACTCATGGTCCGGTGTGAGCTTGCGAGCTCAGGTAAGTAGGATATGAAATATGTGAATTAGGTTGAGTTGTTAATTTATTCAATTTGATGTTTCATGTGTATGCCTAATTGTTTAATTATGTTTATGTGGATGTGCTTATTTAATCGCTTATGATTTATTATGAGATTAAAATAAGTTTAATTAAGTAATTAAGTTAGTGAGTTCAGGATCGGCTTGAGGTGGATGGGGGTTGGATAAAGAGTTTAGAGGGGTTAGGGTTGATGAGGGAGTATAAAATCCCCTCCCCTTGGCTTGTGGCTCCCTATTTGGAGCCACACAAGATTTTGAGAAGAGGAGCCAGCTGCCCCTCCCCTTTCCTGCTTGAAGCCGCCAAGCCAGTCGCCGCCTGAGCTAGCCACCGCCTGAGCCAACCATTCTCTCCCTCTTTTTCCTCTCCTTCTTCCTTTCCGTTGGAGCCAAGCCAACCCCTTTCTCTTCCTCTTTCCCTCTCTCCAAGCCAGCGGCTTGGAGTGAGCCGCCGCCGCCCCCTTCTCTTTTCTTTGAATCGAGCCGAGTTTCTTGAAGCTGATTCGAGGGCCGTTGTCCGGGGTTCTCTTCTAATCATTTTTCCAAATCTAGCTGAGTGATTTTACCCTCTCTCTTTCGGGATTTCTTTGAATTCTTGAAGCCGTTCTTGGCATCATATCGTTCTTGATTTGTTTCGATGATTTCTCGAGTTCTTGCTGTGTTTTCTTGTGGTTTGTGCTGGAGGAGGCCCTAAACTCTCCCCTTTGAGGCTCGGCAGCCCTAGGGTAAACCTAGGGGTGCTTAGCCAAGGGTGAAATCAGGGTTGCCCTCAAGGTGTTCGATGAAATGCCCGAATGAGCATTCTTGTTATCTGATGTGCAAATCTTGATTTTTTTTCCTAAATAGGTTCTTGATTTATGGATTGCATGCCTTAGATTTAAATCTGTGATTTTTGGGTAGAAATCATGTAATAGGATCAAGATCTTGATATTTATGCCATGGGATTCTTGGGAAGGGGTTCTTAATCTTGATGTTTGTTTCTTGATCAAGGTGTTGTAGATTCTTGTTAATCTTGATTAATAAGCATGACATCTGTGAAATTAATCTTGAGATTAGTATTTTGTTCTAATGATAATTAAGGATTTAATTTCTATTAATTTTTGAATTTAATTTGACGTTATGCTGAAAATTGAATGCTGCTGGAACTTTATGCTGAGATTATGAATCTATGGTGTTTTTAGATTGCTTGCTGTGGTGTCTGTATTACTTTGAATATAGTCATGTAACCTATCATTTCGACCAGAAATCATAGTTTGGAAACATAGGACACACTCTGGAGACTTGGTTCGGGTTAGATACATCAGTTACGGGCAGAACAGTGGGCTAAAACAAAACCCTAACATGGTTGACCTAAATTTTAATTTCATAATTAAAATTGTGAAGAGGGTCAGCTTAATCTGTGATGAACCAACATAAGAAATTTATGCATGAAACAAAACCACACGGGTTTATGACATTACGGGTCTAGGAGTTGGGGTCGGGTTTGAAGTATTGAAACACTTTCCAATAGGATCACCCCTAAGACACCGTAGGAGAGTCATGACCTAGGTCATAGTGCGCCATATCTTTGTGAATGGCGGAGAGGCTCGTAGAGGAGCCGAATTGCGGGCTAAGCCCGGGAGGTTGGATGGCTAATTCCCAACCCGCAGAACAAGTTCGGAGGGTCTTTCCTGATTATTCTGGTTTGGCCTTGTGGGATAAGTTCGGAGGGCCTACCCCGATTATCCCCGAGGTGGTTTGTTAAGGAATAAGTTCGAAGGGCCTACCCGATTATTCCTGGGATATCTTAGGGGAGTAAGTTTGGAGGGCCTTTCCGATTACTCCTATGATATCTTAAAGGGGCAAGTTCGGACGGGCGAATCCCGATTGTCCCTACGCGTCTCGTCGAGCAAGTTCGGAGGATCTTTCCTAATTACTCCCGAGTTTCTGTATAGTAGTGTAAGTTCGGAGGGCCTTCTTGATTATCCTATTATGTGTTGTTGCCTTAAGGCATGGTAGGCTTAGGCCTATTGTTCTTCACCGTTTAGGTGTTGGCTGCCTTCGAGCAGGTGGTGGCCGGATGACCTGTTAGCAGGTCACTCCCTTACGACCTTTTCCTGCTTGAGTCAGGAGTTTTACCTTGTGCATCTTATCTGAGATGTTTATTTTTGTGAGGGTTGTTAGAATCGCTCACTGAGTTATTTGAACTCACTCGTTGTTGTTGTTTTGTTTTGCAGAGCCTAACCGATGAGGTGGGCTGGAGCACTTGGCGCAGCTAGAGGGCAAAGGAGCCATATGATCTCATAGCAGTCCTAGTTAGGGGTCATAGTCGAGTCGGTAGTAGGTTGTCATGCACTGTTGTTTTACTATTTGGAGTTGTACTCCCGTGGGGACATTCATGTTTTTTTATTTCAGTCTTTTATTTGTTAAAAGAACTGTTGCTCTTCGATTTATTTATTTCCGCACTTGAGCTATTTATTTAAAACCTTGCTGTTTTGAGATGAAAATCTGTTTGGTTCTTTTATTAATAAAAGATGTTGTTTATTCCGTTATTTTATGAGTTGATATGTGCATGGGTTAGACTGCGGGGTATAGGCACCTATACCCTAGCCGGTCACATGACCCTGAATTTGGGGCGTGACAAAAATCGAAACCATTAAAATAAATCTGGTTTCATTAACCAAACAGACCCTAATGCTTCGGCAAATGATGAAGGATCGACTTTTGTATTAGTGTTGTGTGGCTACTATCGCTAAATCCAAATAATCACTCATGCTGCCAACTCCTTATTGCATAGAGGTCCTAAAATTTACGTATTGTAATTTGTAGTTGAATTTATAATTTTATAAATAATAAATTAATAAATGCAAAAAATACTCAGATGACTATCATAGTACGAGTGTTAATATATATATTTGATGTCCATATACTTTGTTGTCCATGAGTCCTCTCAAAAACCTATGGCAGAGTTAGCCAACACTACAACAAAGTCACATGTTATCGACGGAAAAATTTTGACGCCAGCTAAATGCGTCGAAACGTAATAAAAATAAAAATTATAACGTACATACAAATTGGTGCCCAGGGCAGGTGTTGAAATGTTGGCGTCAAAAATTATTGGTGCAAGAATAATGGCGCCTTGGGTGCTAGTATATATCTACGCTGGCGCGGGTATGTAGGCGTGCGAGTTCGCACCTACGTCTGCTCGCGCAAGTAAGCGGGCGCGCGAACCCGTGCCGGCGCCAACTAGGCGCGCTCCCCTCCTCCTGCAGTATTTTATTTTAAAAATATTTTATTTATTTTTTACTTATATATATATATATATAAATAAGTATTTCATAGATCTCAAACCCAATAAAGAAATAGAGAATTAAGAAGGAAGGATAAACATAATAAAAAATGGAGGGTCCCTTTACTTTTATATATATATACGCGCATTTATTTCCTATTTTTTTAAGTTAAGGGTGATTTTTTCCCTTGGACTATTGGAAATCAGGTAAAAATAGCTCTAAACTTTGTTTTGATTGGTTTTTACCTTTAGACAAACAGAAACTGTTGAAAAATACCCTTATTTTAGATGGAATATCTAGTTGGCAAACGACACTAACTGTGTCCAATCACAAGCCGACATGTAGGATGCCAGATGACACGCTATCTCAGAGTCAGCAATAAAGAATAAAAAGTGTTAAGTGTGATTTTTGCCCTCAAACTATTAGAAATGAGGTAAAAATACTCCTAAATTTTGTTTTGATCGATTTTACCCTTAGACAAATAAAAACTTTTGAAAAATACTCTTTTTTGGACGAAATACCCAATTGGCAAACGTCACTAATGACATCCAATCACAACCCGATACGTAGAATGTCAGATGACACTCTCTCTCCTAATCAGCAATAATAATTTAAAAACTAAATTATATTTTTAACGTGACAAAACAAATTTAAAAAAAGAGTATGCCCCTAAATTATAAATAACATGAAAAGAATAATACTTTCATAGCCCTAACACATATAAACCCTAATAAAAAATTGTCAGACACTACCCCAGATCATGCAAAGGAACTCTTTGGATGGGTTGCTTGGAGCATCTAGAAAAGTCGAAACAATTGTGTATTTTCGTCCATTTCTCGTTCAGCATATGAGATCATCCAACCAGCTTTTGACATATGGAAGACATCAACTGTAGTCTCCTAATTAAATTATTTCCTTTCCTTTGGAAAGCGATGTTAAATGCATCAACTAATGTATTTTTATCTTTGTACCCCTCATTTCATGAATGGACCCAGCTATCTTTTGGGGGGAAAAAAGTATAATATTTGAAATAAAATAAAACCTTAAACTCCACCCGCATCGGTAGCTGAGTCTCTTTGGGCACTAACGACCATGGATGTCATGGGTCTCATTCGTGACAAATCTGAAACAACAACCATCAAATAGTCACAATAAGAAGGTAAAATGTGCATAATCTTTATCTAAATCTCTTTACCTATTCTGACACACATGTACACGGATGTAACTTTGTCCTTGCTGAGGTAGTGAGGCGACTCTATTACGCCTCGTAGCTAGGATGTACATGGAGTTGGAGCAGTTGTACGCAGCATGAAGAGCAACAATAGTATTTCTCTTCTTTCTACTATCCTCTTATCCAAAAGAGCCTTACACATAGGTAAAAGTGGACAATTAAATAGTCATAGGTGGAATCCTTTGGGATGGGTTTAGCTAGGTGTGTGGGATCTCAAACACCATGTGTACATCTTTTTTCTTTGTATTCCTCCTTTAGCTCATACATTTGTATTCAAGCCTTTTGAATACAACCCTGAGAGATGTTACATTTCTCGGGGCCACAATCTCCACTAAAACTAACTATGGCCCCCAGTAAAGACTTTTAGTGAGGGCCTTGCGGCCTCCAAATATCGCCAGTAAAATATATCGGTAAAGGTCTGGCCAACCTTTATCGAAGGTCTGGCCAACCTTTATCTAACATCTGGCCAACCTTTATCGAAGGTTAGCGAGCGATCCCCAAAAAATATAACTTTTTCTAGGGATAAGCGACCCTAAAAAAATATTATTTTTCCTGGGAGTCGCGACCCTCGAGAAATATAATTTTTCCTGAGGGTCAAGAACCTCGATGTTACGCTCCAAAAGCAGGGTCACGTGATCGGCTAGGGTATACGTACCTATACCCCACAGTCTACCTCATGCACATGCAAACATCATAAACAACAAAGTAAGTAACAGCTTTTAATAATAAAAGAATAAAAATAGATTTTTATTTCAAAATAACAAGGTTTTAAATACATATCTCAAGTACGAAAATAAATCGAAAAGCAATAGTTCTTTTAATAAATAAAACTAAAAAAAATGTGAATGTCCCCACGGGACTACAACTCCAAATACCAAAACAAAAGTGCATGACAACCTACTATAGACTCGACTACGACCCCTAACTAGGATTGCTATGAGATCATGTGGCTCCTCTGCCCTCTAGCTGCGCCAAGTGCTCCAGCCCACCTCACCGGTCAGGCTCTGCAAAACAAAATAAAATACCGACAACGGGTGAGTTTAAAGAACTCAGTGAGCAATTTTACCAACCCCCACAAATCAACATCACAAAGATAACAAGAATACATCTCTCTCTACAGAGGCAATGTCACAAAGGTGTGACTAGCTATCAGGACAACAAGCCATCCATGCTCACGACATCAAACACTTCAAAGAGGTGCATCAGGCTGAAACCCTACCATGCTCGAAGGCAACATCACCCATAAAATGTGCATCGGTTCGAAGCCCTACCATGCCCGAAGGCAACATCACCATCAAAGAGGTGCATCGGGTCGATGCCCTCAGCTACCACATTAGCCTTCCCTCGATGGGACATGATCATGCAGTCATAGTCCTTCAACAGCTCAAGCCATCTTCTTTGCCATTCTGCATCAGCACACAATCCAAGCCGACTCGGGATGCATCACAATAAACAACAAAACCTCTTGAACCCGAGAGTACTGCTAGAACAAGCGTCGATGTCAAGCGGTCTTTGAGCTTCATAAAGATCTCCTTGCACCTACTGTCACATTCGACCTTGACCTTCTTCTGGATAAGGCGGGTCAATGGCACTGCAATCCTGGAGAAATTCTCTACAAACTTTTTATAGTAACCCGCCAACCCTAGAAAACTGTGAATCTCTCAGACATTGATCAGCCTCTTTCAGTTCTGAACTGCCTCTATCTTTGCAGAGTCCACCTTTATTCCTTCCTTGGACACCACATGACCAAGAAATTCTATGCTCTCTATCCAGAACTTGCACTTGGAGAATTTTGCATACAACTTGTGCTCCATGACAGTTTTCAGAACTACCCTCAAGTGCTCAGCATGCTCCTCCCTGCTCCTGGAATAAATCAAAATGTCATCAATGAACACAATCACAAACTTATCTAGGTATTCCTTGAACACTCGGTTCATCAGGTCCATAAATGCTGCAGGTGCATTAGTCAGCCCGAATGACATCACCAGAAACTCAAAATTCCCATACCTTGACCTGAAAGCAGTCTTAGGGACATCACTATCGCAAATCCTCAACTGATGATACCCTGACAGCAGGTCAATCTTAGAAAACCACTGCGCTCCCAGAAGCTGATCAAACAAATCATCAATCCTGGGCAACGAGTACCGATTCTTCACTATTAGCTTGTTAAGCTGTCGGTAATCAATGCGCATCCACATGGACCCATCCTTTTTCTTTACAAAGAGCACTGGAGCACCCCGAGGCGAAACACTGGGGTGAATGAAACCCAGATCAAGCAGCTTCTGCAGTTGGAACTTCAACTCCCTCAACTCAGCTGGTGCCATCCGATACGGAGGAATGGAGATCGGCTTCACCCCTAACTATAAATCGATACAGAATTCGATCTATCTCTTTGGAGGTAATCCTGGCAACTTCTCAGGAAATACATCAGAGAACCCGCATACTACAGGTGTCCTCCCGATGTCTCTGACCGCACCTCCACCATCCTCTTGTTGGCAAAATGGCGACACTAGAGAGAGGGTGAATAGTATGTTTACTAACCGATTCGCCTAAATTCACTTTTAATCATTTTCTTAGATTAGTTTAGGCAATATGCAATTCGATGATTTTATATGTGGAAGCAATAAATGATTTAGCAATTAAAGCAAATAAGAAATCAATGCAAACACAAGATTTATAGTGGTTCGGCTCCAATGCCTACTCCACTACCTAAGCACCCTACTTAGGATTTCCAAACTAGTTTTACTAGATTAATTTATGTTTCCCTTACACACGAGGACTTTCCACCGAAGAGACGCACTCTCGACCTAAGGCACTTCCACACCCGGAAGTCACCGCCTACTTATCGAGAGTCCTCTTCCACCTCAACCCTAAGGGACAACTAAACTAATCCTAGTAAACACTACGTTTAATTACACAAGTGGCTTTACTCCTTCTACACTAAGGATACCACTTTCCACACACAAGACCAAACACTTGGTCTTCACACGCACAAATAAAAACACAGTTTGAATAACAGATAAAAAAAAATCAAAAGAGCTAAATAATAAAACCAATGGAAATAGCTCTTTTGCAAGCCTTTGGCGCCTTCAACTCTTCAAGGGATGAGCTTGATCAAAACCCGAGTTGAAGCAGCAGCTGGCTCTTGAAGAATGAACTCGACGGAGAATAGAGCGCAAGCTTTAAATCTTTTGGAAGGCTTAATTCTTCCTCTTAATGGCTCAATAAACTATGTAAGAATGAGGAAGAAGAAGATTAAAAGAATCATATGAGGGTATATTTATACCCTCATGAAGAAATAACTGTTGAACAAATAGAAAACTATCTGTTATAGGCCGCCGGTCGAATAGTTGGTCAACCGACGCGTCGACCACCCAGACACGACTATTCATCCCCTAGCTTCGTTTGACCCATCGGTCGACCGATGGAATGTCGTGTCTTCAGCTTTCAGCAGGTTGGTCGACCGACCAGTCGACCGCCAAGCCTACTGCCCAAAACCAGCCACTGTCAATCGAATGACTGATCGACCGAAGTGCCCACTGCCATTTTTCGGCAGTGTACGGTTGACCGACCGGTTGACCGAAATGGATGGGCCTTTCTTTCTTACCCTATTCGATCGACCGCTTGGTCGATCGAACATAGGCTGAAATTGCATTTTCAGCCTATATCTTCCGCGCTTGGTTTTCGGGTTCTGGCTTTCAACGAGCATCATCTTGGAGAGCTTTTGACTTGATCTTTGGACTCATCCAAGCGACTTTGGTGCACTCATCGATCTTCGATAAACTTCCGCGACGAACCCGAGCGCGATGATCAATGTCCTTTCGATTTCCGATTTCTCCGATTTCTCCGATTTTTCCGATCGAGGACATCGAACGCTAATTGATATGGAACCTGAAATATATTCTCAATGAAATCATTAGTCTCATATTTGTTATCATCAAAATCATCAAAACCTAGATTCAGGCTAAGGTTGAAAACCTAAAGCCAACAATCTCTCGCTTTTTGATGATGACAAACATCCTTAATAAAATATATACAATAAAGCATATGGATATCAACGTAGGGATTTCTTCCCCTATCAACATGCATATCTATAAGAATAAACTCCCCTTATCTATATGCATGGATTTCCTATATTTTCCTCCCCTTTACCTATACTTATCTCCTCATTTTAACTATACATCTCTCCCCCTTTATACCTAAACTCTTCTCTCCCCCTTTTGACATCAATCAAAAAGGACAAGAAGGGTCTATCTATTCAAAGGGATGAAAGACAAGTATTTTTTCATGAAGTTGAGACTCTAAAGATTTTTCATGAAACAAGAAAATCTCAACCAAGGAATGGAAAACAAATTATTAATATGAAACAAAATCATACATGATATGTTTAAAGCTAAATTTTTGAATTTAAGATAAATCATGTATGTTCTCAAAATGAAGATTGTTTCTTTTTCATGACATTTTGGTTTCATTCAAACTTTCAAACTACCAAAATATGGTCATTTAAATAATGTATATCAAGTTTGAAATGAAACATATGTCATTTGATTTAAATATGAACTTAACATGTTTTCATTTGAAATAAGCATGAAAACTATGAAAATGCTAAGTCTCAAGTTTTGGTATCTACTCATGTTTTCTTATATTTAGGCATCTAGACATCAAACATGAGATAATATAAGTCTATGAATTTAGTTTGGGCTTAAGATGAGATGTTTAAGTTATTTTGTTGACTTAGGTCAACCTATCTTCAAGATTTCAAAAATCAACCTTTTAAGTTTACACAAAATCATGTTTTTGACAAATATTTTTGAAACCAATTTTTGGATGAAAATTTTTGATACCAATTATTGAATGATCATTTGAGATGCATGTATCAAGTTTGAACTCAAAATGAATTTTCTAAGTTCATTTTTCATCCTACATTATTTTCAAACAAACAAATGAATCCTAGCTATCATTCAAAATATCAAAATCATTTCCTAAAAATAATTTTACTCATGAAATTGTGTGAATGATATTAGAGATGGAATCCAAATGTGGTACATGAGTTTTTATATGAAGTTTTCGAAGAAAAATCAAAGTATCAGAAAGATTTATATTTCATATAAGGATACTTTGTGTTTTCGAAATCCAACTTCAAAATTCCATTATAAATTAGATTCTTGACAAAACTTTTTGAAATTTTAACTGATAAAACTAGATTTTTCAGTAAATATGTAGTTTCAAGAATCATCTAAAAATGATTTTTTTATATTTTCCTAGATATAACTGAAATTGGTGATACCAATTGTTGAACAAATGGCAATTCCATAATTTTTCGGTTATTTTCAAAGAATGCTTAGTTTTTATTCAAACTTTTATGACACCACATAATGGTCATGTAAAGAGTGTATGTCATGTTTGAGATGAAAATTATATCCTTAAGTCAAGATATCAACCTATCATGATTTCATTCAAAACTAAACTAGTTTTAATGAAACTTGCTAAGTTTCAATCTTAACATTTACTCATGATTTTTCAAATTTAAACCTATAGATACCTAACATGAGTAAATTTAAACATGTTCCACAAATATGGATTAAAAATGAGACCTTTAAGTCAACTTGTTGACTTGGGTCAACATGGTTCAAAAGAGGTTTTCATGAATTGACCTCTATTGTCATTTTATCCATTTCCATATGAATTTTTTACTCTAATTTGCATGGAAATATGCCATACCTATTTCAAACATGTTTATGAAGTTTGGACTTAAAAACAAGTGTCCAAGTCAATTTGTTGACTTGGGTCAAGCCTTTAAATTAAGCTTAAGTCCACTAATGCGATCTAGTTATCACATTTTCATCTACACATGAATTTTCAAGATTGAACACCTAGAGTCATATCATGTGTGTCTAAACATATTTGTTTGATGTTTACTCAAAATGAGGTCTCTAATATGAGTTTTAACCTAGAGCAAGATTCATTCAATCAAGATATCATGAAATTGCCTAAGTTATCCAAATTTTTCTTACTTATGAAAATTCAAACATTTATCATGCAAAATCAATCATGAGTATATAGAGACATCATTAAAGCATTAATATTCAATTATCATACTAAGATTTTTGTAACGTTAAATTCATACCTTATTTTTTGGAATTTAGTTTCATTTCAAGTTTAACTTAACATGAAGTCTCTAAAGAAGAATTTTAACCTAGTTCAAGTTTCATTCAATCAAGATATCATGAAATTGAGCTAAGTTAACAAAAAACTTCTTACTCATGAAGATTCAAATATTTATCATGCATAATCAATCATGAGCATAGAGAAATCATTTAAGCATGAGTATTCAATTATTCTACAATGATTTTTACAAAATTAAATTCATACCTTATTTCTTGAAAATTTGCCCAACTTTTCATTTCCTTTTTCATTTTCTTTTAGATAGCATAGTCTTCCAAATTTTTAACTTACAAGTAGACTTCATTAGTATCATAATTAAATAATATGACTACTAGCAAGCTAACATACTACATAGCAAGGTTCAATGCAAAGTTTCATTTTAAAACCTTAACTTATGTTAGATAGTAAAGATTCATTTTAAATGAGTTTTCATGATATCTAAATGAATCTAAGAGATCCTAAGATGTGAAACATTTGAGAAATAAGATCTCTACCTATGTTTAACTAGTTTGGACTTAAAGAAATGTCTCTAATAGCAAGTATCAATGTAGAGCAAGTTTCATTCGATGAAATTTGCCTAAGTGCTAATATTCTACGTACTCATGAGAATTCAAGGATTTTACATGCAATTCTAGTCATGAGTATAGAGACATTATTTTATCTTAACCAATGAGGTATAACACTTAGATTTTGAAATTATCAAGGTTATACCATATTCATGATGATTTAGCCAAACTAATATTTTTCTTCCTAAATAGCCTTCCTAAAATATTTATAACTCGCAGGTATACTTCTTAAGTAGACAATGAAACCAATTCTACATGCAAGCCATCAAACTAAATAGTGAAGAGAAAAAAACAAGTATCATTTATCAAATTCAACTTCACTAAATAGCATGGATTCATTTTCATATAAATCTTCATGATAACAAAATGAATCAAGAGATCTCAAAATATAAAATTTTAAAAAATAAGATCTCCAACTCTTCCTATTGGTTGAAAACCGCAAGGCCACAATGTGCCTATGATTTAGAACCGCAAGGTTACTTAGGCCCATTACAGGCCACAGGGGTCTCCGAAGAGACCAGGAAATCAAAATTTAAAAACATTTTTGAAATATATTAAGAGCGGGAAAAATCAATCAATTTTAAACATGTATCATAACTCCAACTTAGATAAAGCAAAGGGATATAGGAGATGATACCGGAATAGTTTTGATGCCCACTTTACCTAAGGCATCAAGGTGATTCGAAGTTGCAACCTCTTGGAGATTTCTCATTAAGATCCAAGGTCAACTTCAATCCTTCAATTTCTTTACCCTTGTGTGGTTCCTTCCCCTACAAAAGAAGATGAAATCTTTGGTACCCAAATAGCTTTGGGCCCTTGGGGGTGAGTTGGCCTAGGAATCCAAAGTGTCTTAACTACACTTGGATTTTTCTTAAATGCACAATCAAAAATAGCATGGCCAAAAATACCACAACAAAAACAATGTCCATTGAATTTCTTTTTATTTATGCTATGGACATTAGATTTATCATTTGAATGCTTGACATGTGAGACATGATGAGTATGAGCATTCTTAAATGAAATATTCTTATTTTGAATATGAGGTTTAAATGTGGAATGCCTAACATGAGAATGATTATGAACATTGGCATTCTTTACATAGGTATTTTTTATTCTAGTGTTCTTAGTAGATGAAGTATTTTTGAATTCATTTACTTTCTTATTCAATAAGATAACCTCACTTTTCAAATCATTCATTGATCTTTGAATAACATGCAATTCTAGTTTTCATTTTTATGTCTCAACTCATTAACTTCTAGAGTTAATGTATCATGGCAAGGATCAATCATGCTAGTTTTCAATTTTTCATTTTCACTCTTCAACTCATGCACATGATTGACAAGCTTCAAGTTTTCTTTCTTGATTTTTCTATTTTCCTTATTTGATTTCATGAGCATGGCATACATCTTCTTAGATTCTTCCAATAGCTCATCATAAGACATTCCTAAAGAATTAGAGCTATTATCATCACTATCACTATTAAGAGTTTTAACATGACTAGAAGTGGAAGATTGTACCTTATTGTTATCATTCATGAGGCATTCTTTTGAGACGGCTTCATAGTCATGAAAAGAGGATGCTTCACTTGAGTAGGATGATGTGGAAACATTTGACCTCCTCTTTGCCTTGTTTTTCATACTAGGGCAATTCTTCTTCACGTGCCCTTTCTCATTGCATAAGTGACATATCACCTTTCTCTTCCGACTTTTAGTGCTCCTATGACTAGAAGCACTATGGGCTTCAAAAACCATATTAGTATTGGGTGGATGACAATTGTCATCACTCCCCTCATCATAAGTAGTTATCTCTTTGGTTTTTGCAAAATCATATAGCATGTTTAATGTTGTCCAAATGTCGAATGCGGAAGTACAATGCATGACATTTTCTAGTATATCATTTGAAAATGTGCAATATAGAAGGTGTGTTGTTTTACCATTTAATTCAAACAATTTAATTTGTTCTGGGGTCCATGCATTCATGTTTTCCTTAGGTTCAATATATTTTGTCTTTACCATGTCAAATATACCTAAACCTTGAGTCTTTAGAAATGTGTACATCCTAGATTTCCATAGACCAAAGTTAGAGGCATCGAACCTAAGAGGTGTAGACGCTACCGACTAAAGAGCAATTTCAAGATCGAGACAAGGTGTAGAATGAATGGTGAAATCTCAATCTACAAACCCGCTCTGATACCAAATTGTTGGTGAAATGGCGACACTAGAGGGGGGTGAATAGTGTGTTTACTAATTGATTCACCTAAATGCACTTTTCATCGATTTCTTAGATTAGTTAGGCAATATGCAATTCGATGATTTTATATGCGGAAGCAATAAATGATTTAGCAATTAAAGCAAATAAGAAATCAATGCAAACAAAAGATTTATAGTGGTTCGGCCCCAATGTCTACTCCACTACCTAAGCACCCCCGCTTAGGATTTCCAAACTAGTTTTACTAGATTACTTTATGTTTCCCTTACACACGAGAACTTTCCACCGAAGAGACGCACTCTCGAACTGAGGCACTTCCACACCCGGAAGTCACCGTCTTCTTATCGAGAGTCCTCTTCCACCTCAACCCTAAGGGAAAACTAAACTAATCATAGTAAACACTACGTTTAATTACACAAGTGGCTTTACTCATTCGACACTAAGGATACCACTTTCCAAACACTTGGTCCTCACACGCACAAATAAAAACACAGTTTGAATAACAGATAAAAACAATCAAAAGAGCTAAATAATAAAACCAATGGAAAGAGCTATTTTGCAAGCCTTTGAAGCCTTCAACTCTTCAAGGGATGAGCTTGATCAAAACTCGAGTTGAAGCAGCAGCTGGCGCTTGAAGAATGAACTCGACGGAGAATAGAGCGCAAGCTTTAAATCTTTTGGAAGGCTTAATTCTTCCTCTTAATGGCTTAATAAACTCTGTAAGAATGAGGAAGGAGAAGATTAAAAGAATCATATGAGGGTATATTTATACCCTCGTGAAGAAACTGCTGTTCAACGGATAGAAAACTATCCGTTATAGGCCGTCGGTCCAATAGTCAGTAGACCGACGGGTCGACTGCCCAGACGCAACTATTCATCCCCGACCTTCGGTCGACCGATAAGATCTCGCGTCTTCAGCTTTCAGCAGGTCGGTCGACCGCCCAATCGACCACCAAGCCTACTGCCCAAAACCAGCCACTGTCGGTCGACCGACTGATCGACCGAAGTGCCCACTGCCATTTTTTGGCAGTGATCGGTCGACCGACCGATCGACCGAAATGGCTGGGCCCTTCTTTCTTACCCTATTCGGTCGATCGCCTGGTCGACCGAACATAGGCTGAAATTGCATTTTTGGCCTATTTTTTCCGCGCTTGGTTTTCGGGTTACGGCTTTCAACGAGCATCTTCTTGGAGAGCTTTTGACTTGATCTTTGGACTCATCCAAGCGACTTTGGTGCACTCGTCAATCTTCGATAAACTTCTGCGACGAACCCGAGCGCGATGATCAAAGTCCTTCTAATTTCTGATTTCTCCGATTTTTTCAATCGAGGACATCGAACGCTAATTGATATGGAACCTGAAACATATTCTCAATGAAATCATTAGTCCCATGTTTGTTATCATCAAAACCATCAAAATCGAGATTAAGGCTAAGGTTGAAAACTTAAAGCCAACACCTCTGCCACTGACACAAAGTCCAAAAATGACTAATACCCGCCAAAAATTAACTTTCGGGCCTTAAGAGCTGATATCGCCATCAACGGCTCACCTCTTCCCTCACCTTCGGAAGGTAAACTGGGGCATCCCGGGCTTACTAAAGGTCACAGTCTTAGCCCTACAATCAACTGAGGAGAAATGGTTCGCCAACCAGTCCATGCCCAATATCACATCAAGCTCCAACATCAGTAGGAGTGTCAAATCAGCCATTAGCACATGCCCACAAATGACTACCTTGCAGCCTCAAAGGACTATCTCTGCCATCACATAAACGCCCGTAGGCATAGACACCACAAGGAGCAATTCAAGCACAGAAGATATCCCTAACAACTTAGCAGCAACCAAGGCAGACACAAAAGAGTGCATAGTACTTGGACCGAACAAGACATATGCAATAACTGAACCTACAACAAGGTTATCTAATACTTCTGCCCTGGACGCCTCAGTGCCCTCTTGGTTCATACTTACCCGTGCAATGGGCCTCTCTGAACTACCAGCTCGCTGGCCTCCTCCCCGAGTCTGACCCCTTTGAGCTACGAAACCCACTGACATCGGTGCCTTTCCTCTGGTCTGATCAGGCTACTGGCTACCTCTTCCAAGACAATTCCTCCTGAAGTGCCCAACCTGTCCGCACCCAAAACATGCCTCAGAACGAAACCGCTCTTTGGTCACACATAACCATGGCCCTTAAGCATAAGGTCGCTCTACACCCATAATATTTCCTAAAATCTAAGAGAAAGATCCTCCAATCAATCCAAAATTTCATCTATAGGGGAAATTTACTCTCAGCCAACCCCTGCAAATCCCTTTTGCAGAACTCTATCAACCGCCCCCCTAGGATCCCTCGGGCCATCTTAACCATACTGCACCATAAATATTTAACTATATGATGAGACCCAATGAATCATTCAAGATACTAAATAATCATTGCAAGGATCTCTAATTCAGGCACCCATACAAAGGTAGCCCCCCCAAAAATGGTGCACTCTCTAGCACAGGGCCATTCATGGCCTCAAGCTTTGCTACCCTAGGACTGTCCCAACTCCTCCCTACGGAATGCCTCAGTTAGCTCAGCCACTCGGGCCTGCAACTGCACAACCATGGGATCTGGTCCCACCTCCTCCAAGGCATGCAGTGGTCTCCCTCGACCCCAGCCCCGGCCTCGACATCGGCCTCGGCGCTCAGTGGAGTTGCTATCCCTACCGCTTCTTGCGGCATCAAAGGCCTCCATTGATCCGGAAACACCAGAAAAGAAATAATTCAAGATTAAGCAACTGATTCACCCACTATTTACAAACCAAACCACAAGTCACGCTTAGGTGCAGACTTAACCCATTGAACTCATAGCATACCCCTACTGTATACTGACACGCTAGCAATGCCCTATACGGTGACAACTCTAGGTCCTAGTCAGACCGAACCACATGCTCTGATACCAACTTTGTCATGCCTTAAAAGTAGGGTCACGTGACCGGCTAGGGTATACGTATTTATACCCCGCAGCCTAACTCATGCACATGCAAACATCATAAACGACAAAGTAAGTAATAGCTTTTAATAATAAAAGAACCAAAATAGATTTTCATTTCAAAACAATAAGGTTTTAAATACATATCTCAAGTACGGAAATAAAAAAAAGAGCAACAGTTCTTTGAATAAATAAAATTGAATAAAATGTGAATGTCCCCACGGGACTACAACTCCAAATACTAAAACAAAAGTGCATGACAACCTACTACAGACTCGACTACGACCCCTAACTAGGACTGCTATGAGATCATGTGGCTCCTCTGCCCTCCAGCTGCGCCAATTGCTCCAGTCCACCTCACCGGTCAGACTATGTAAAACAAAACAAAACAACGACAATGGGTGAGTTCAATGAACTCAGTGAGTAGTTTTACCAACCCCCACAAATCAACATCACAAAGATAACAAGAATATATCTATATGTACAGAGGCAATGTCACAAAGGTGTGACTAGCTACCAGGCCAACAGGTCATCCATGCCCACGACATCTAACTCTTCAAAGAGGTGCATCAGGACGAAGCCCTACCATGCCCGAAGGCAACATCACCCACAAAATGTGCATCGGGTCGAAGCCCTACCATGCTCGAAGGCAACATCACAATCAAAGAGGTGCATCGGATCGAAGCCCTACCATGCCCAAAGGCAACATCATTATCAAAGAGGTGCATTGGGGCGAATCTCTACCATGCCTAGAGGCAACCGCACATACTAGGATAATCAGGAAAAGCACTTCGAACTTATCCTGTAGGTTGTGAATTTGCCGTCCAACCACTCGGATGTAGCCCGTAACACGGCTCCTAATTAAGCCGCTCCGCCATTTCCAAGGATATGGCACAACAAGACCTAAGTAAAGATTCTCCTACGGTGCCCTAAGGGTGTCCCATTATGAAGCGTCTCAACACACTAAACCCGACCCCTACCCTTTTGACCCGTAACGTCATGAACCCGTGTGGTTTTATTTCATGAATACCTTGTAAGTTAGTTCATAACAGATTATGCTCACCCTTAGACCCAATTTTAATTCTAGAATTAAAATTTAGATCATCTCAATTAGGGTTTTGTTCTGCTCAGAAGTGTTGTGTATACCACGAATCTACTCTTCACAGTGTGTGCTATGTTTCCAAACTATATTTTCTGGTCGAAACGATAGGTTACACGACTATGTTCAGAGATCTAAGCACATAATAACAGAGAAATCAAAAATCAGCCCTGATTCAACAAACAACATAGAAATTTCAGAAAGCTGAAATTTCCAGCACATCATGGAATAAAATCCAAATTTTGTAGAATTAAATTCCCAAATTTCTAACATCACATATTCAAGTCATCATGACAATCATGCATACAATCTCATAATTTTTAATAAATAAAAACTAACATATATAACAAGAATTCCTTAATCAAGAATCAAGGAAATTAATTATTCTCTAGTATCAAGAACATCCAAAACTTCAAGATGAGATTGCATCCAAGACTCATGAGATTAAATCAAGATTCACAAGACTAAAAATCACATATCTTCCATTAAATATATGCCTCATGTTATGAGATCAAAATTTCAAATCTAAGCATGGCATGGAAACCAAGAAAATCTCAAGAACACAAAATAACATCATCAAAATCAAGAATCTTCAAGGTGGCTTCAAGAAAATTCGAAGAAAACCCGAATAGGAGGGATAAAACCACTCACATGAAAAAGGGAAAATGATTCGAGAAGGATTTCCAATCTATGGCCTCCGGTTCCGGCTCCAAACCCCGTCGGCTCGACCCAAAGGAAGGAGAAGATGAGGCGGCGGCTCACTCCAAGCCGCCGGCTTGGAGAGAGAGAGACGGAAAAGAGGGTAGCTCGGCTGCTCCTTTTGGCTTGGCTCCAAGGGGAGGAAGAGAGAGGGAAGGAGAAGGAGAGGTTCTGGTGGCTTGGCTCTAGGTGGCGGCAGCTCCAAGGGAAGAAGAGGAGGGGGCGGCTGGCGGCTTAGGTTGTCGGCTAGCTCCTCCTCTCACAATTGTATGGCTCCAAAAATTGGAGCCACAACCTAGGGGAGGGGGTTTTATAATTCCTCCTCAACCCTAATCTTCTAACTTAAGCCCAACCCGCATCCACTTAAGCCAAGACCAACCCGCTAACCCGATAAACTTAATTAAATTAATTTAGGCTTGATTAAACACACAATTAAATCATAAGCATCTAATTAAATGCACCAACATAGGCATAATTCATAATTATCCAAACACCACAATAATAAAAAATAATTCCAATCACTCCAACCTAATTTCATAAATTCATAAATTTATATTCTACTTACATGAGCTCGCAAGCTCGCTCCGGACAATGAGTCGACTCGGCTCGACCACGAACTAGTCCGCTAGGCTGTCAAACACACACAACAGAAAATAATAATAATTTAAATATCTAGAATATTACACCCGGGAAATGTAACTTTTCTAGAGTGTCGTGGCCCTCGGGAAATATATCTTTTCTTGGGGGCCGTGGCCCTCGGGAAATATACCTTTAATTTCCTAGGGGCTGAGATCCCCGGGAATGTAGGTCATGGCTCCGGGTATTTTTTTCATTCATAGTGAGCCAAAATTATAGCCTAAATATCATAGCTATAAACCAAAATTACATATTGCAAACCAAAATGTCAACCAAAATCCCAATACATTGATTCATAGATTCATCTTTACATAAATTCAAGATAAGATTCATAGATTCATCTTTATATAGATTCAAAATAAGATTAATAGATTCATTTTTATATAGTTATATATAGTCCAAGCATCAGTGTGAGAAAAATTCCCACTGGAGAAGAGTGGCACAAAGAAGAATCACAACAACCAGAGAAGAATCACAACCTGGAGCAGCTCTACACTTGTAATGAAGATAAAAAAAGCACTACTGCAGTGTTCACCTCTACACAGCATATCCACACATTTTCTCTTAGCATCAGACTTTGAAATTGATATTTTTTTTTACAATTATACAGAAAATGGCAAATTTTAAATAATAGTGGTTATAGAAAACTTATGTACTCAGCAGATGAGATGCCATGACTTTCATTCAAAAAAACTTATGTACTCAAAAGTTTTTAAATAAGTGAATCCATGCTGCACAGTCATTTCATTGGTGAACATTCTTGCTATTCCAGCTAACTGAAGGCATCATCAAAAAGATATATCAGACCACACAATAGCAATCCTCATAACTTGGTTTAGGTTGAGTGCTAACCTCTGGTAGCCAGTATTTACTAGCAAACATCATCCTTAACGTATCAGGACTCCATGGCATATAGTAAGTCAGACTATGCAAAGTTCAATGTAAAGCTCCATTAACTGTGAAACATAAAATTCAACTCTATTACATGAAAATAGATATTATATCCCTCATCATTAAACTACACTAGAAATATAAACCAAAATATCTAGGGTAAAAGAGGACAAGCCCACCAGAAATAATATATATAGGACGTCCTAACTACACTACGCAATATATCACAACAAAATTACAAAGTTGAACAAGTGAATCCTAGACATTATTATGCAAAACATAATCATCTTCCATTATAAACTAAAAGATCAATGGAGAAGAGGCAACAAAATAGAAAATAATGATGAGTATGAACAGATAGAAAATAAACAAAAGATCAACAAGAAACTGTCAGATAACAAAAGCAGCTAAATATCAAATGATGAGTATGAACAGATAAAAAAAATCTATTAGAACAAATAGATGAATATGAACAGATAGATGAGTATGAACAGATAAAAAAATCTATTAGAACAGATAGATGAGTATGATAAAAGAGTTTTTATCTATTAGAACAAATAGATGAATATGAACAGATAGATGAGTATGAACAGATAAAAAAATCTATTAGAACAAATAGATGAGTACGATAAAAAAACCTTCTGAACAAAATTCTAGGAGTTCCTCCAGAAATACACATGGAAGCTCAAATATAATCTAACAAGTTAGAACAAATAGAAATATATCTATTAAGCTCACAATGTAATAAAAGAGGACAAGCCCACCAGAAATAATATATATAGGATGTCCTAACTACACTACGCAATATATCACAACAAAATTACAAAGTTGAACAAGTGAATCCTAGACATTATTATGCAAAACATAATCATCTTCTATTATAAACTAAAAGATCAATGGAGAAGAGGCAACAAAATAGAAAATAATGATGAGTATGAACAGATAGAAAATAAACAAAAGATCAACAAGAAACTGTCAGATAACAAAAGCAGCTAAAAATCAAATGATGAGTATGAACAGATAAAAAAAATTTATTAGAACAAATAGATGAATATGAACAGATAGATGAGTATGAACAGATAAAAAAATCTATTAGAACAGATAAATGAGTATGATAAAAGAGTTTTTATCTATTAGAACAAATAGATGAATATGAACAGATAGATGAGTATGAACAGATAAAAAAATCTATTAGAACAGATAGATGAGTATGATAAAAAAACCTTCTGAACAAAATTCTAGGAGTTCCTCCCGAAATACACATGGCAAGCTCAAATATAATCTAACAAGTTAGAACAAATAGAAATATATCTATTAAGCTCACAATGTAATAAAAGAGGACAAGCCCACCAGAAATAATATATATAGGACGTCCTAACTACACTACGCAATATATCACAACAAAATTATAAAGTTGAACAAGTGAATCCTAGACATTATTATGCAAAACATAATCATCTTCCATTATAAACTAAAAGATCAATGGAGAAGAGGCAACAAAATAGAAAATAGTGATGAGTATGGACAGATAGAAAATAAACAAAAGATCAACAAGAAACTGTCAGATAACAAAAGCAGCTAAAAATCAAATGATGAGTATGAACAGATAAAAAAAATCTGTTAGAACAAATAGATGAATATGAACAGATAGATGAGTATGAACAGATAAAAAAATCTATTAGAACAGATAGATGAGTATGATAAAAAAACCTTCTGAACAAAATTCTAGGAGTTCCTCCAGAAATACACATGGCAAGCTCAAATATAATCTAACAAGTTAGAACAAATAGAAATATATCTATTAAGCTCACAATGTACTAAATAACATACATATCTCAGCATTTTTGAAAATTTTAGTATTGTGAAAAATACTTGTAAAAGGGACAAAACTTGGGTACAGCCGTCGCTGCACCCAAGTTTTTTCCTTGTAAAGGGCCTAAAAAGCTAATTAATGCATGCATATACTATGATTCAATGCAAGACTGCATAACATTCTTGAAAAAATAACCATCCGTTGATATTTCATCCTAATATAAGTTTACTAAAGATGTTTATGCTGAAAGTTGTCACTTAACATGCTACACAAGAACAACAATAACAAATTTAAATAGAAATAAGGATAGACAAAAAAAGATGTGTATAAAAATTAGGGTAATTACCTGAATACATCTTGAACTTAATTTGGAATTTGTCTCAATTGTAGCCAAATTCGAAATATTTTCAAATTATCTTCTAAACTTTGACATTGATCTCAACTACATCCTCCCATCATCTCTCCATCATCATCCACGTTAAGGTCATGACGTGACTTTTCCACGTGGAATAAAATAATATTTTTAATACATCATTAAAAAAAATTAATTTTTTTTTATAATTCTTGTTCCACGTGATCTTCACCCGATGCCCTAAAAACCACTCACCATCTTCACCCTAAAATCCTCAAATCCCTGACAATCTCACCGGTGCATTGATCCCCACTCGTCGAGATGGTCACAAACGCTCATCGGTGCCCTAAATTTTGAAGGAGTTCTCTACCTGTGCTCTGTCGATGAGGAGGAGGAGTTGTCTCCTTCGTAGCTTTTGAGGTAATAAGCTATTTTACTTTAGCTTAGTCACTCTATAGCTCATTGAACAACCTTCCTAACCTTTCTGATTTCACTCATTGATCACGTAGCTTAGTTGCTCATCTTACCACTCTCATAGCTTACTATTTCACTCATGCACTTAGCTATAACATCAATATCATAAATAGAAGTAAAGGAAACATCAGCTTCCTTAATTGTTGACAGACCAATTAATGTGTGATCATTCAATTGAAGCTTGGCCGTTAACTTTGAGAAAAAAAAAATCATGGGAGACAATTTTGGAGGTGTTCCCACGGGAAGTTAATTGGTTTAATGAATTACAACCTAAAAATGTATTTTATTGAGTTTTTTGTGTTAATATGCTTTTTTTAAAAATAAATAATATTTTGTAGGATTATCAAGACGATTGTGTTTTTTTTGTGGCATGACCCTGGATATTCTAAGCGAGGTAGCGAAGATATAAGATTCCCAACAAGCGAGAAGGAATATCTTATAGAGAAAATCAAGCTGGTGGAAGAGAAAAATATCATTTTGCTGGACAATTTAGCCATCCTGAAAGAGAAAGTGAATAGATTAGTGGAGGGAAAAAGAAGAAGTTGGAGCATCCATTTGAAGTTTTCAAAATGACAAGTAGGAGAATGCAGATGTATTTTTGTGTGGTGATATGTGCTTGGATGGTGTTGAATACTTAGGGTGTGTTTGGTTGGATGGAGTAAATTCATAAGGAATAGGAATACACAAGGAATAGTATTACATTGTTTGGTTGACATTATAAATAGGTCAAGAATATGATTACTTTGTTTGGTTAGCATTAGGAATAGATAAGGAATAAGAAGATAAATTACCAAAATATCTTTCTTAATAAAATTTGATATATTTACTTGTCATAATATTTTATATTATATTTTATTATAATTAATAATAATATAATAATAAAAATTTAAAAATAATATAAAATAAATTTTAAAATTTATTTATTGAATATATTTTCTTATAATAATATTACATACTATAATTTATTATAATTAATAATAATATAATAAAATATGAAATTCATATAAAATAATTTATTGAATATATTTATTGAAAATAATATTTTATATTATATTTATTATAATTAACTAATTAATATTTTAAATATATCTATTATAAATGTAATAAATATTTATTATATTTATACATATATTTATTATAATTAATAAATGTAATAAAAAATAAATTAATCTTAATTTTAATTTTAATATTTTAATTAATATTTTAGCTCTAATGGCTGAGAGAGGTCTCTAGCGCAGAGAGGTCGCTCGACCTCTCTCCGACGACCTCTCTCTGTCGGACAGAAGGTCCCTCGCGACCTCTCTTCGCAAGAGATTAGGTCGAGCGACCTCTCTGCGCAAGAGAGAGGTCGCGCGACCTCTCTCTGTGCCAAAGGGAGGTCGCATGACCTCTCTACGCTAGACCTCTCTTAGCGGCAGAGAGATCTCATGACCTCTCTGTGCCAGAGAGAGAGGTCGAGTGATGGAGAGCTTCGTTAGATGGAGAGGAAACACAGGCAAGAAATTGCGGGGCGTCGGGTAAAATAGTAAAAATGCATCCAGAATAGACAAGGAATAGCATTCCTTGCCTTGACCCCGGGAATAGTATTCACTTTCCATCGGTAATACCATTCCCCATCAATTCCGGGGGTCCCACCTATTCCAACTTAAGTTGGTGCAACCAAACAAAAGAATAAAGACGGGGAACGAAATACATTCCCTCTCTATTCCCTTCATCCAAACACACCCTTAAGGTCATGTGGTTGTAATGAAATAACTTGTAATGAGTTGTATCAGTAATGTATTTTGGTGTAATGAAAGATCTGTATCAGTAATTGTAATGCCCAAAAACCTAAAAGTAATATTGGGACCGTGGGCTCGAGTCAACGCTGATTGGCGTAGAGATTCGGGATTGAACCCGGGTAAGCTTTAAATATTAAAAAAAAAATTATTTACCTTATTTCTATGAATTAGCATGCTAGGATGATAAAGGGTTTGGAGACGAATTTAGTGGTTCAATCGGAACTCGAATCGGAGTTAGAATGAATTAGTTATACATTTTACAAGTAGGGCGAATAAGTGAAGGCGTTTTGGTAATTTGGGCCAACCAGGGCCCATAAATTATGAAAGGGGGGGGCGCACGGCTGCTGTTTTAGCTGCACGCCACCCGAGAGAGAGAGAGAGAGAGAGAGAGAGAGAGAGAGAGAGAGAGAGAGAGAGAGAGAGAGAGAGAGAGAGAGAGAATGAGTGAGAGAGAGAGAGGGAGGGAGAGGAAGAGACATCAAGAGGAGGAGGAGCCGCCGGAGGCGGGATTTCGCGAGTTCGTCGGCATTCAACGTAGGAAGAACCCTCACTTCTTCTTCCTTCCCGGTTTCTCCAAAAAGGTGAGTGGATTAGCCTTCCTATTTCTCTCTTTTCATCAGCCATGCTGCCACCCCTATGTCACCACCCCTAATTCGATTTCGGTGTATAATTTGTTGAGCTTTCGTATCGAGGGTTTTCCTATATTCGTCGTGATTTCATCAGATCGAGTTTTGGGCGATTTGGCCGCGCTTACCTTTGCTGTGCCACCCCATTCTTCTTCAAATTCTTGATGTTTTCTTGAGGATTCTTGATGGTTGTTGAGGTTTCTTGGTGCTTGCTTGAGATCTTGAGGAAAGAAGGGGTTTTGGGGAAGAACTAGGGTATGATGCCCCCTTTTAGGAGCCCTAGGGTGGGCGGCCAATTAGGGACATAATTTAGGGAAATAAAAATAGGATTTTTCCACCTAAGAATCATAGGTTAGAGTACATTGATCTAATTCTACACATTAGGGAATTGTAGAGACATTCAACTAGGGCCTAGAGACGCTAGAAGCCAAGGACGAAACTCGGGAGGGCCGACCCTTAGGGAACCCAAGGGGGCCGAACCCAATATTCCCCTAGATCACTCAGACAGAGGAGGTAGGCCGGCCCTAGGGTACACGGCTAGGGTTGCTAAGACGGGCTTAAACTACGTAGGGTAACTAAGCGGTGTTGTATTGTTTTATGCTATACATGCTTGCTTTTCTTATTATGATTGGACGTGCTATACCTTATTTACATGATGGTTGTATAGGCTATAAAATCATGATTTTTAGCACTATTTCCAAATATATTTTTGTGTGTGGTTGTGATGGACGACGGGAGGAGGCGGAGGTTGAGGAATGCCCTTGACATACCCTTTTACCTACCTGTTGATAGCGCATTTATTTTATATTATATACCTGTGTGTGTGATGTTGTGATGTGCTTGTTGCATTTATCAGAAGTCTCACTGGTGAGGGGAGGGTATGCCCCAAAGAGACAGCGTTGGCCTTATTTTGGAAGTTCGACTGGTGAGGGCAGAGCATACCCCAAAGAGATAGTACGAAGACCCGATCGGTGAGGGGATCGTATGCCCCAAAGAGACGGATCGGAAGAGCCGTGTCGGTGAGGGGAGAGCATACACCAAAGAGATGACACTCGCTGGGTGGTAGATCGGGGGCCATGTCGACTACCTACCCTAAGCGGCGATGAGGACCAACGGGTCGGGGTTGAGCACGTTGATTGTTGCATTGAGCATGTTTATATGCTGTGGCATATTTCTTGTAGGTTACTACATGTTGACGTGGATGATTGCTCTACTAAAAATTATGCTTTATATTTCTTATGCTTAATTATATGTTATTTGATTTTGCATGATGATGATGTGTGGTGAAGTTGAGGACTGATCTACGTACTCACTAAGTTCTAGTTGGACTTACCCCTCATTCTGTTGTTTTGCAGCACCTGAGTTAGATCAGATAGGTACTAGGGTGCAGTAGCACGGCTAGTGGTGGCAGGGCAGCGAGTCTCATGACATATCATGGTCGAAGGGGATACCGAATGATTTTTCTCTTTCTTGAGTTGTTGAGTCATGTCGACTCAGTTTATTGTCTTTCCACACTTTTATTACTTTGAGGTGTCTTTGTTAGTAATTAAGCTTTGAAATCAATTTGAACATTTAGTTATTTATTGAGTTGGTGTTTTGGGATTTTTCTTGAAAATAAATGTCTTTTAAAAATCCTTGAGATGTTTTCAAATGTTCAGGTCTAGTTTTGTTATATATGTGGTTTGGTTCGGGTTAGGCTTCGGGGTACGTAGCGTACCCTGATCGGTCATATCAGATTTGGGGTGTGACAATGTGGTATCAGAGCGGGTTCGACATTAGGATAGTAGGTATCGTATGAGGTATTGCTAGCGTGTTCACATATGGTACGTCCTAGTCACGAGATCGACAGTTGAACCTGTGCATCAGCGACTATACGTATTTTTTATTTAAGTTGTTGTTCATATATTGAAATTGTGTAGTTACTTGCTTTCTTATTAATAGAAATGAAGGCATATGATGATGCCGTGATAAGTGGAAGTGGAAGTAACTCTGTTGGCAGACGACGCCGAGTCCGAGGTCTCGATCGAGCTGTTCTGTGAGATATTCGAGCTGCTCGGTCGACCGAATGAGTCGTGACATCGCCAATCCACAATCCGATCGACCGATCGGTCGACCAAAGCAGAGATGCCAGGGTCGCGACTTACAATCTGCAATCCGGTCAACCGATTGGTCGACTGCTTGAGCTACTGCCAATTTTAGCATCGTTCGGTCGACCGAACTGCCTTCTCCTTTGGTTGGTCGACCAGCCGATCGACCGAACTTGGGCAGGGCAGCAGGGCAGTTTTCTTTGCTTGGTTCGTTTTCTGGTTCCGTCTTCTCTAAGTCTACTTATATAACATTTATTAACTTCAAGTTAAATAACTTTAAAACATAAATGTTATATAGGGATTACCCCCCATTTGGATTCAATAAAAATATCTAAAAAATCAAAATCCTTAAGAATCAAAATCTAGTTTTTGGGGTCTTGTACAAATTTTTCGAAAATGGAAATTTCCTAACTTCCCGGGTCAAGTATGGGTAGGCTAAAGGCTTCCAAAAAATCCTTAAAAATACATCGTTATCTAGTTTCTACCAAGGAACAATTATCGTCATTTTTTATGTCAGGAAAATGTCTAGGACATATAGCCCTCCAATGAGCTCCCTAGGCTTAGTGAATTTCAGGGCGGTTCTGGGTTTTCATGTTTTGGGATTCGGGGATGGTTTTTGGGTTCTTTGCATCATAAAGAGGATTACATTATAAACTAGACACCCTAGACCTAAACTTTAACTTCCCGACAAATCCGAGCGCCGATGAGCATCCTTGTCGATTTCTCCGATTTCTTTGATTTTTCCGATCGGGGACGTCGTGCGCTAACCAATATGGAACCTGAAAGTATTTCTCAAAGAAACATTAGTTCCATGTTTATTATCATCAAAACTGAGATTAAGACCAAAGTTGAAAACCTTAAGCCAACAATCTGCCCCTTTTTGATGATGACAAACATCCTTAAGAAAAAATATATATTAAAACACAAAGGACATCAAACATGGAATTTCTCCCCTTATCAACATGCATATCTATGAAAATAAATTCCCCCAATCTATATGCATGGTTTTCTTATATTTTCTTCCTTTTTACCTATATTTTTCTCCCCCTTTTGACATCAATCAAAAAGGGCAAGAAAAGTCAATCTAGTCAAACTTGAGATTCTAAAATTATTTTTTATGAAACATGAAAATCTCAACCAAAGGGATGAAAAATGAATATTTGATATGAAACTAATCAATATATGATATCAAAAATGATAGATAGAATTCAAAACTAAATCATGTATGAACTCAAGTATGATTGTTTTCGTGAATATTGGTTCTTTTTCATGAAATTTTTATATTTCATTCAAACTTTCAAAATACCAACATATATATCAAGTTTGAGATGAAACTAATGTCATTTGATCAAAATATGAACTTAACATGATTTCATTCAAAGTATGCTTGAAACCATGAAAATGCTAAGTATCAAATTTTGCTATCTACTCATGTTTTCTCATATTTAGGCATCTAGACATCAAACATGAGTAAATCTAAGTATATGAGTCAAGTTTGGGCTTAAAATGAAATTTCTAAGTCACTTTGTTGACTTAGGTCAAAGTATACTTCAACTTTAAAAAAATCAATTTTTTTAATCCTAATCTTAACGAAAATTTTTGAAACTTTAACTGGACAAACTAGATTTTTCAAGAAATCTACAGGTTCAAGAATTGGTCAAAAATCAGTTTCATATAAATTCATAAAATTCTTGAAATTCAGGGGTATTTTTGTAAATTTCAAGTACTTTTTCAAAAGTTGTCAATTTTACTTCAAACTTTCCAGACATCGTTGAATGATTATTTGAAATGCATGTGTCAAGTTTGAACTCAAAATGAATTTTCAAAGTTTATTTTTCAATCGATTTTGATTTCAACCAAAAACTCATTTTTTCAATATATCGCTTAAGATATCAAAATCATTTTTAGAAATGATTTCACTCAAAGAATAGTGAGAGCGATATTAGAAATGAAATCAAAATGGTATACACAAGCTTTCATTTGAAGTTTTCGACGAAAAATCAAAGTATCGGAAAGATTGATATTTCAATAAGATCATACTTTGCGCTTTTTAAATCCAACTTCAAAATTCCACTATAAATCAGATTCTTAATTAAACTTTTTGAAATTTTTCTTGAAGAAACTAGATTTTTTAGTGAAAGTGCGGTTTCATGAATCAATTAAAAATGATTTTTCTACATTTTACTAGAAATAACTGAAAATGCTCAATTTTTAATGGTATTTCCGTAACTTTCAGTTATTTTCAAAAAGTGCTCAGTTTTCATTCAAACTTTTATGACACCACATAATGGTCATGTAAAGAGTGTATGTCAAATTTGGAATGAAAATTATATTCTTAAGTTAAGATATCAACCTAGCATGGTTTCATTCTAAACTATGCTAGTTATCATGAAACTTGCTAAGTTTCAATCCTGTCATTTACTCATGATTTTTCAAACTTGAACCTATGGACACCTAACATGAGTAAATCTAAACATGTTTCTCAAATATGGATTGAAAATTAGATCTCTAAGTCAATTTGTTGACTTAGGTCAACTTGGTTCAAAAGAGGTTATTATGAAATGGCCTCTATGTCATTTTATCCATATCCATATGAATTTTTTCATTCTAAGTGCATGGAAATATGTCATACCTATTCCTAAACATGTTGTGTTCCTTTGAGATGATGGCGCATATAGTAGGCCTACAACTTAGGGGCCAGCGAAAGAGTGGCACCAGTTATGGAGGGCGCATAGGGGAACTCATGCACTAGCCCCTACGTGGGGAGAATTTTGAACTACTATCATTGAGAAGTACCTACCTAGGAATGTTCGCGAGAGGTGGGCTAGGGAGTCGAGCAGCTTCGCCAGACTGGCACTATGATGGTGGTGGAGTATGAGGTCGAATTCACACGATTGTCCCTTTACCACCCATCGCTAGTTATGACTAAGACGGACCAGGTGAGGCAGTTCGTGGAGGGTTTGGGGGTACAGATTGGTAGACTAATACACTACACCGAGGACACTACCTTTGTGCAGGTGGTGGATGAGGCAATGCGAAAGGAAGCCATGGTACCTACCGACTGGCAGAATGGACCAGCCCAGAAGAGGTTCAGGTAGCACCGTCAAGAGGATAGGCCCACCTAGTCTTAGGGTGCCAGCAACGGGTCAGCGCGCTCGCATAACCAAGGACTAGGAAATTTTAGAGGCCGTACACGGACGGGACTACCGATGGCTACTCAGAGTGCCATGGTACCAGGAGGTTAGAGAGGCGAGGTGCCAGAGTGAGAATAGTACGAGAGGAGCTTGCAATGGTCCTAGTACCTATTTTGGGTGTGGCTAACCAGGCCATATCAGGAGGGACTACCCTACAGGCGGTCATACAGCGTTACCACCCAGAAGGAGAGCTCCTATGTCGACAGCTTCAACGGCACAGCAGGCTCAGACTCAGGGGATCGAACAGTAGTGCATGGCGGGCCCAGGGAGGCCACTTGCTCATGTCTTTGCATTGACTCTTGAGAGAACAGAGGCGTCCAATGCTGTGGTGATAGGTATCATTTCAGTTAGTTCGTTACTTGCTTATGCACTATTTGATCCAGGTACTACTCATTCATTTCTATCTAAGTTGTAGGCGTTGAGGTTGGGGAAAGATAAAGGTTGGTAAGCTGAACCATTAGCAGTGTCTACACCTATGGCAGTACTGTTGTTGCGAGGATGGTCTTCAGGGATTGTGGCATTTCCATAGGTGGGCACGATATGAAAGCAGAGATAATGCTATTATCGACCTTAGAGTTGGATGTAATCCTGGGCATGGACTGGCTATCAGCCCATTATGAATCAGGCAATTCCAGGACAAAGGTGGTTATATTTTGCAAGCCAGGAATACCACCCTTTACCTTTTAGGGCGAAGGGCGAGGGGACTCTATCAGGGTGATCTCTGCTCTCTACGCCCACAAGCTGATGGTGGTCAGGTGGCTATTAGTCCTTCTTGGATTTTGTCTCTACAGATGTTACTGGTGAGGGCTTGGCCAGTAGCATTGAGACTACTCTTGTTGTCATGAATTTTCCAGATGTGTTTCTTGAGGAGTTGTCGGGATTGCCACCAGTGCGGGAGACCGAGTTCTATATTGATATGTAGCCACGGGTGAAGCCTATATCGATCCCCCCATACCGAATGACACCCGCTGAGCTGAGGGAGCTTAAAGTGCGGTTTCACGAGTTGTTAGACATTAGGTTCATTCGCCCAAGTGTCTTGCCCTGGGGGGTGCTGGTGTTATTCGTGAAATAGAAAGATGGGTCCATGAGGACGTGCATCGACTATCGGCAGCTCAATAAGGTGATGATCAAGAACCAATACCCTCAAAGATCGAACTGAGGTCGGGGTATCATCAGTTGAGGATCAAGGATCATGATATCCAGAAGATGTCTTTTAGGACGCGGTATGGACACTATGAGTTTTTGGTCATGTCCTTTGGGCTTACTAACGCCCCGACAGTCTTTATGGAGTTGATGAACCGGGTGTTCAAGGACTTTTTGGACAGATTCATCGTAGTCTTTATTGACGACATTCTGGTATATTCAAGGAGCGAGGCGGAGCATAGGTAGCATTTTAGGGTAGTTCTAGAGAACCTTAGACAACACTAGCTCTTTGCAAAATTCTCAAACTGTGAGCTCTAGTTGACCAATGTGGGATTTCTAGAGCATACTATATCCTTGGATGGTGTGAAAGTTGATCCTACAAAGATTGAGGCAGTTGAGAATTAGGAGAGGCCGACTAGCATGACCGAGGTCTGCAGCTTCTTGTGGTTGGCCGGCTACTACAGAAAGTTCATGAGAATTTTTTCCAAAATTGCCGCCCCGCTCATGCGCCTAACTCAGAAGAAAGTAAAGTTTATCTAGGATGACAAATGTGAGGAGAGTTTTTAAAAGCTCAAGGACCGCTTGACTACTGCTCCTGTAATAGCACTACCATCGGGGTCGGGAGGATTTGCACGTTCTGATGCAGTACGTCAGAGTGATCGCATACGCATCCAGACAGCTGAAAATCCATGAGAAGAATTATTTGACTCATGATTTAAAGTTGGCAGCCATAGTCTTTGCCTTGAGGCTATGGCGTCACTACTTTTATGGGGAGGCATGTGACATATTCACCGATCACAAGAGCCTCCAATATCTGCTTTCTCAGAAGGATCTGAACTTGAGGCAGCAGAGATGGCTTGAACTATTAAAAGATTATGACTGCACTATTCAATATCACCCAGGAAAGGCAAATGTAGTAGTAGATGCTTTGAGTAGAAAGTCGATGGGGGTCCTTAGCCAACTTGGTCGTGAGTAGGAGATCCTTGGCCAGAGATCTAGCGGTGAGCCTGGGCCGAGGGGATTTGTTATTTGTGGTTGTTTCAGGTGGATTGGTGGCACACGTAGATGTACAGTCCACTTTGGTAGATATGCTACGAACCGCTCAGGGTGAGGATGCTTTCTGTTCTCTGATGAATGATCTAGTTGTAAGAGGTGATGTAGAGGATTTCAGAATGGACTCCGAGGGGATTCTCAAATACAGAGATAGGATCGTGGTACCAGACATGGAAGAGGTCCATAGGCGGGTACTAGAGGTGGCCCACTGTTCCACTTACACTATCCATCTAGGGGCCACCAAGATGTACTGAGATCTGAGGCAGCACTACTAGTGGAAAAGGATGAAGCGGGAGGTGGCAGAGTTCGTATCCAAATGTTTAGTCTGTCAACAGGTAAAGGCCGAACACTTGAGACCCGCAGGGTTATTATAGATTCTCGAGGTACTAGAATGGAAATAGGAAAAAGATCACCATGGACTTTGTTATCGGGTTACCGAGGTCAGAAAAAGGAAATGACTCTATTTGGGTGGTGGGGGATCGCCTAACCAAATCAGCACACTTTATTCTGGTGAAGACCACTTTCTCTACCGAGCAGTATGCACAATTATTCCTTGATCGTATTGTGGCTTACCATGGGATCCCAGTTATGATCATATCGGACCGAGGTACTCAGTTCACCGCTCAATTCTGGCAGTCATTTCAGGAGACTTTGGGTACGCAGGTACGATTCAGTATCGCTTTTCATTTTTAGATAGTCAGTTAGAGAGGATCATTCAGACGCTTGAGGACATGCTGAGGGTGTACGTGATGGACCTGGAGGGTAGCTGGGGGAGGCCTCTACATTTGGTAGAGTTCGCCTACAATAACAACCACCATAGCAACATCGGTATGGCCTCATTTGAGGCTTTGTACGAGCGTAGGTGCAGGTCACCGATAGGCTAGTTTGAGGTCGGCGAGTCCCAAATGCTAGGGCCAGACTCGGTTCATGACGCCGTTGAGAAAGTGAAGCCGATCAAGGAGCGACTTCTAGCGGCTCAGAGTGGTCAAAATATGTATGCCGATGGTAAAGCCCGCGACGTGGAGTTTCAAGAAGGGAATTCGGTCTTTCTGAAGGTGTCCCCTATGAAGGGGGTTGTGCGCTTTAGGAGGAGGGGAAAGTTGAGCCCCAGATTCATCAGGCCTTTCCCTATTCTGCAACGCAGAGGAGCAGATGCTTATGAGTTGGCTCTACCGCCTAGCATGGACCGAGTGCATCCTGTCTTCTATATCTCCATGCTTAAGCGATATTGTAATATCCGAGATATTATGGAAATTTTTATTATTTATCTTTGCTAGTCTAGCGGCTTGATTCGATGTCGAGCTGAGTCGAGTCATGATCCGGTGCGAGATTGAAAGCTCGGGTAAGTAGAAATATGAATTGTGCATTTTCTTTATTTGCTTAAATAAATTTTTTCTTTAATTTTTAATGCATGTGCTTGAGCATAATGATGATGCTTGTGTTAAGCTTGGGGTTAGTCTGGGTTGAGGGGTCAGCGGGTTTGAAAATGGGCTTGAGCCGGATACGAGTTTAGCATAAGATTAGGGTTGGGAGGGGATTATAACCCCTCCCCCCCCCCATGAGGCCCTACGGCTCCTAGTTGAGCCAAACAAGCCAATGGAGAAAGAGGGGAGCCGCCGCCTCTCGTGTGCTGGATTCGGAGGCCGTCTTCAAGGATTTCTTTCGCTCTTCTTCTTCCTAATCATGTGAGTGGTTCCTCCCTTCCTCCCCCTTCTTTTTCCTCGTTTTCTTGAGCCACCTCTTGGAATTTGAGAATTTTTGTTGTTTTCCGACATGGCTGTTGTTTTCTCGTGTTACCATGAAAGAGGAAGCCCGAGAATCCCCCCTTTGTGGTGCGGCAATCCTAGGATTATCCTAGGGGTTATCGGCCAATGTGGGAAAGGAGGTGCCCAAGGTGTTTGTGATATTGCTTAAGAGAGCATGTCTATGTTGATAAGTTTTTAAATCCCTTATTTTGAATCTTTGCTATATTCTTATGATGTTGAATTATGTTTGATGTCAAAAGTATGAATCTCAGCATGTTAAATTTATGGTTTCATGTGAAAGATTTAGTTCTTGACCACATGATTTATGTTCTTGATAATTCTTGATTTATGAAGCATGAATCTTGATGTTGGTGTAAGGATTTCAAGCATGCTAAATTATGTTTAGAATATAGACCTTTTTAACTATTGTTTGTGATGAATGAAATCTGGTTTAGCAATATTTTTGGAATGAATATTGTTGTGATTTTTGTGTTAATTAATTTAGCATGCTGAAAATATAAATATGCTGAAATTTCATGCTGGATTGTCATGATGCTTAGATTCGAAATTGTGTTTGTGAGGTGTGATGATTACTGAGCATAGTCGTGCAACCTATCATTTTAACCAGAAAACATAGTCTGGAATCATAGGACACACTCTAGAAACCAGATTCGGCTTGGGTACACAAGAATTGGGCTCAAACAGTAAGCTGAAAACAAAACCTAAATTTGGAAATTTAAATTTTAATTGTAGAATTAAAATTCAATGGGCAAAATAAACTGTTAAGAGCCAACAAGAATTTAAATGCATAAAACAAAATCTCATGGGTTGATGACATTGCAGGTCTGGGGCGTCGGGAATAGGCATAGTGTGTTGCGATATTTTCCCAGTAGGAACAACCCTAGGACATCGTGGAAGACACTTGACTTAGGTCTTGTGGGCGTCATATCTTTCATGAATGGCGGAGAGGCTCGGTTAGGAGCTTGTTTGCGGGCTTGAGCCCAAAAGGTTGGATAGATAAATCCCAACCTTTGTTTAAAAAGGAATAAGTTCGGATGGACTAATCCCGATTAGCCCCACTTCTCTTTGGAATAAGTTCGGATGGGCGAATCCTGATTATTCCCGCTTCTCTTTGGAATAAGTATGGATAGGCGAATCATGATTATTCTCGCTTCTCTTTGGAATAATTTCAGATGGGCAAATCTTGATTATTCCTATATGTCTCTTTAAGGGTATGTTATGGGTTATGTTCGAATGGATAAAATCCGATTATCCTCACAACCCTTGTGAGTGACTTGTATGCATTACGGCATGGGTAGTCAAATAGGCCGATTGTAGATTCACTGCTATGTGAATAAGATTGTCTTAGGGCATGGGTCGACCAAGTGGCCGTTAGTTAGCCATACCACAAATGTTGCATTCTCTCTGTATGAGACATGGGTGTTTATGTTTGAATGTTACATCTCTGTGGTTGATTTTGTGGTGGGGGTTGGTAGGACTGCTCACTGAGTTCCTTTGTACTCACCCTCGTTTCTTTTCTATTTTTTTGCAGAGCCTGATCAGAGAGGTAGGCTGGAGCAGTTGGCACGGCTAGAGCGCAGAGGAACTACATTGATCTCATAGCAGTCCTAGTTAGGGGTCGTAGTCGAGCCTTGTAGTATTTGGTCATGCACTTGGTATTTTAGCGTTCTTGGAGTTGTAGTCCTTTTGGGACATTCTTATATTTTATTCCAGACTATGTTTCTTGAGAAAACTAATAAACTTTTTATTTGTAAATTTCTGCACTATGTTTGACTTGCTGAACTTTACTCCTTTAAAATGAAAATAGAAACTAATTTATTTTCTCTGCTATAATATAACTTTATCGTATTTTCCGCTATGTGTTATTATGAGTTGGCATGTGCATGTGTTATTAGAGTCTGTTTACTGTATAGGGCATTGCTAGCGTGTCAGCATACGATAGGGTTGTGTTATGAGATCAATGGGCTAAGTCTGCACCTCAGCGCGGCTTGTGGTTAGTTTACTTTAAGATTCAAGGGTGAATGAATTATCTAATCTTTATGTTTTCTTTCTGGTGATTCTAGAGTGATTGAGGCTTTCAACGCTGCTTGGAGCGGTAGTGGCAATAACTCCACAGAGCACCAAGGCTGGGGCTGGGGCCGTGGGAGAGCACATGAGGCCCGGGAGGATGTGGGACAGGATCCCATAGTTGTGCAGTTGCAGGCCCGAGTGGCTGAGCTAACTGAGGCACTCCACAGGGAGCAAGAACTGAGGCAGTAGCCGCAATCGGTGCCGGTAGTACCCGCGGTACCAGAGGTGGTCGAGCTAGTGGCACCAGTGGTTAGAGTTCCCAGAGCACCTACATATGCAAATTTTTGTCAAATTTAGGCCACCAGAGTTTATAGGGATAGATCAGCGGGTGGAGGTCACCAATTTCCTTGGGGATTTCTATGAGTTGTGCATAGAGCTCAGTTGTTCTTCTGAGACGACCGCTCGGATGATCGGGTTGCAGCTGAGAGGACCAGCCAAATATTGGCTTCACACCTAGAGGGATTGCATAGTAGCAAGTGCACCACCCCCTACTTAGGAGGAGTTCAGAGCCGCTATGGTGGAGAAGTACTTGTCGTTGAGCGTCCAGGATAGGCGGGCGAAAGAGTTCGAGCTACTGCACTAGACCGACAGTATGTCAGTAATGGACTATGAGATGGAGTTCACCCTACTCTCGAAGTACCATCCCACTTTGATAGCCACAGAGATTGTCAGGGTCAAGAGGTTTGTTGAGTGTCTGAGGCCGCAGATCGTTAGACTTATCCATTACACGGAGGACACTTCTTTTGCTCGGGTTGTGGATGAGGCGCGCCAGAAGGAGGCATTGGTACCAACTGACAGGCATGATGGACCCTAGAAGAAAAAGTTTCAGCCCCAGCACTCGGGGGGTCAACCAGCTCACTCTGAGGAGACTTGTACAGTGGTGGATCCACAACAAGACAGAGGACAGGGCAGTGTTAGAAGCTGCATGGGTCCAAGACCAGGGGCGTCATCAGGAGGATCACAGTGCAGACCTAAGTCGCAGCCGTCTAGCCGATGTCACAGTAAGCACAGGGGAGCTTGCTTTGGACGATCAGAAGCATGTTTTAGCTGTGGACAGGTTGGGCACTACAGGAGGGACTGTCCTTGTAGAGGTAGTCAGCAACCTGATCAGACTAGAGGGAAGGCACCGATGTCAGTAGGTTCGGTAGCTCAGAGGGATCAAACTCAGGGCGGAGAACAACAAGTCAGTGGTTCAGAGAGGCCTTCTGCATAGGTTTTTGCCTTAAATCGGGAGGGTGTTGAGGCGTTCAAGGCAGTAATGACAAGTAACCTTACTGTTGGCTCTGCTTTAGCTTTTGTGTTGTTTGATCCAGGTGCTATGCATTCCTTTGTTTCTGCATTGTTTGTTATTAAATTATCGGGGAAACCCTTTATGCTTGATTTGCCTCTTGTAGTGTCTACGCCTACGGGCGATGCTGTGCTGGCAAAGACAATCTTTCGGGGCTGCGAGGTGGTCGTTTTTGAGCATGTACTGATAGCCGAATTGACACTACTGTCAATGCTGGAACTTGATGTGATATTGGGCATGCACTGGTTGACAGCCGAATTAAAACTATTACCTTCAGTAAACCAGGATTGCCCCAGGTTACCTTCTAGGGTGAGGGAAGGGGAGACTCGTTGGTGGCCATTTCAACTCTCAAGACCCGAAAGCTACTTCTAGGCGGTTGCCAGTCCTTCTTGGCCTTTGAGTCAGTGGCAGAAGGAAGCGGAGGTGCGGCCAGAGATATTGAGGGGACGCCAGTAGTGTGCGGGTTCTCCGATGTTTTCCCTGAAGAGTTACCAGGTTTGCCCCTAGAGAGGGAAATCGAGTTCTGTATTGACTTGCAGCCAAGGGTAACGTCGATCTCCATTCCACCTTATTGGATGACACCAACCGAGCCAAGAGAGTTAAAGTCCCACTTGCAGGAACTTCTTGACTTGGGTTTCATACGCCCGAGTGTTTCACCTTGGGGTACTCCAGTGCTCTTCGTGAAAAAGAAGGATGGGACCATGCGAATGTGCATTGATTATCGGCAGCTTAACAAGGTGATAGTGATGAATCGTTACCCGCTGCCTATGATTGATGACTTATTTGATCAGCTTCAGGGGGCTCAGTGATTTTCTAAGATTGACTTGTGGTCAGGGTACCACCAGTTGAGGATCCGAGATAGTGACATTCCTAAGACTGCCTTCAGGTCGAGGTATGGCCATTTTGAGTTCCTGGTTATGTCTTTTGTGTTGACAAATGCACCAGCAGCATTTATGGACGTGATGAATCGGGTGTTCAGGGAATACCAGGATAGGTTTGTAATTGTATTCATAGATGACATTCTGATATACTCTAGGAGCAGGGAGGAGCATGCTGAGCATTTGAGGATGGTTCTGGAGACTCTCAGGGAGCACAGGTTATATGCTAAATTTTTCAAGTGCGAGTTTTGGATTGAGAGTGTAGGGTTCCTTGGCCACGTGGTGTCGAGGGAAGGGGTAAAGGTGGACCCTATAAAGAAAGAGGCAGTTCAGAATTGGAAGCGGTCGACTAATGTCACAGAAATTCGCAGCTTCCTAGGATTGGAAGGTTATTACAAGAAATTCATGGAGAACTTCTCCAGGATTGCGCCGCCATTGACTCGTCTGACTCAGAAGAAAGTCAAGTTCATCTGGGACAGTAAATGCGAAGAGAGCTTTCAGAAGCTCAAGGACTGTTTGACGTCAGCACCAGTTCTAGCCGTACCATCGGGCTCGGGAGGGTTTGTTGTTTACTGCGATGCCTCTCGAGTCAGCTTGGGTTGTGTTTTAATGCAGAATGGCAGGGTGATACCTTATGCCTCCTGTTAGTTAAAGGTTCACTAGAAGAATTACCCGACTCATGATCTTGAGCTGACAGCTGTGTTGTTCGCATTGAAGCTATGGCGTCACTACCTTTATGGCGAGGCCTGTGAGATATTCTTATGTTTTATTCCAGACTATGTTTGTTGAGAAAAGTGATAAACTTTTTATTTATAAATTTCTGCACTCTGTTTGACTTGCTGAACTTTACTCCTTTAAAATGAAAATGGAAACTAATTTATTTTCTATGCTATAATAAAGTTTTCTCGTATTTTCCGTTATGTTTTATTATGAGTTGGCATGTGCATGGGATAGGCTGCGGGGTATAGGCATGTATACCCTAGCCAGTCACGTGACCCTACGATGGGGCGTGACAAATATGTTCGGGATGAGTCCCATTTTCTAGATGTTGCTACGGTGGAGGTCAATCCGACCATTTCTTATGTGGAGCGGACTGTAGAGATCCTAGACAAGCATGTGAGAAAGCTAAGGTCCAAGGAGGTCCACTTGGTGAAAGTTCGTTGGGAGCACCACTCAGGGCAGGAGGCCACTTGGGATGCCGAGCAGGATATGAGAGAGAAGTACCCATACCTTTTTGATGCTGAGGTGAGCTTTTCTTTTTCATCTCAAAATTTGAGGACGAATTTTCTTTAAGGTGGGAGGAAAATGTAATGTCCAAAAACCTAAAAATAATATTTTATTCTTAAACAGGGGACCATGGGCTCGAGTCTGCGCGGAATGGCATAGAGCTTCGAGATTGAACCCGGGTGAGATTTAAATATAGAAAACTTTTAGAAAAAATTTATTTACCTTATTTCTGTGAATTAGCATGCTAGGATGATAGAGGATCTTGAGACGAATTTAGCAGTTCAAACGGAACTCGAATCGGAGTTAGAATGAATTAGTTATGGATTTTAGAAGTCGGGCGAATAAGTGAGGGTGTTTTGGTAATTTGGGGTGCACGGCTGCTCTTTTAGCCATATGCCACCCAAGAGAGAGATAGAGAGAGGGAGAGGAGGCGACATCAAATGGAGGAGGAGCGCACGACTGCTGTTTTAGCCATACGCCACCCAAGAGAGAGAGAGAGAGAGAGAGAGAGAGAGCAGGCGACACCAAGAGGAGGAGGTGCCGCCGGAGCCGAGATTTCGCGAGTTCATCGACGTTCAACATAAGAAGATCCCTCGCTTCTTCTTCCTTCCCAGTTTCTTCAAAAAGGTGAGTGGATTAGCCTTCCTATTTCCCTCTTTTCATTAACCATGCTGCCACCCCTTTGTCACAGAGTTTTGTCGATTTGTAATTCGATTTCGTCGTATTTGTTGAGCTTTCGTATCGAGGGTTTTCCTATCATCGTTGTGATTCCATTAGATCGAGTTTTGGGTGATTTGAGATTCCGTCACATTCTGTCATAATTATTCCATCAGATTCCGTCACAGCAAATACGACGCCTCTACCCTTGCTGTGCCACCCCGTTCTTCTTCAAATTCGGGAGGGCCGACCCTTAGGGAACTAAAGGGGGCCGAACCCTCTATGCCCCTAGAGAACTCGAGTATAGGAGGTAGGACGGCCCTAGGGTACACGGCTAGGGTTGCTAAGACGGGCTTAAACTGCGTAGGGTAACTAAGCGGTGTTGTATTGTTTTATGCTATACATGCTTACTTTTGTTACGATGATTGGACGTGCTATACCTTGTTTTTATGATTGTTGTATAGGCTGTGAAATCATGAGTTTCAGTACTATTTCTATATATATATTTGTGTGTGATTGTAATGAATGACGGGAGGAGGCAAAGGTTGAGCTATTCCCTTGACATATCCTTTTACCTACCTGTTGATAGCACATTTATTTTATATTATATACCTATGTGTGTGATGTTGTGATGTGCTTGTTGCATTTCCCGGAAGCCTCACTGGTGAGGGGAGGGTATGCACCAAAAAGATAGTGTTAGCCTTATTCCGAAAGTCCGACTGATGAGGGGAGATCATACCCCAAAGAGACGGTCCGAAGACTCGACCGGTGAGGGGAACGTATGCCCTAAAGAGACGGATCGGAAGAGCCATGTCAGGGAGGGGAGAGCATACCCCAAAGAGATGACACTGGCTCGGTGGTAGATCTGGGGCCACGTCAACTACTTACCCTCTGTGGCGATGAGGGCCAACGTGTCCGGGTTGAGTATGTGGATTGTTGCATTGATCGTGTTTATATGTTGTGGCATATTTCTTGCAGGTTGCTACATGATGACGTGGATGATTGATCTGCTAAAAATAAATGCTCCAAAAATTATGCTTTTATATTTCTTATGCTTAATTATATGTTATTTGATTTTGCATGATGATGATGTGTGGTAAAATTGAGGACTGGTCTACTCACTAAGTCCTAGTTGGACTTACCCCTCATTCTGTTATTTTGCAACACCTGAGTTAGATCAGAGAGGTCTGGGGTACAGTAGCACGACTGGTGGCGACAGGGCAATGAGTCTCGTGATATGTCGTGGTCGAGGGCGATACCGAGTCATTTTTCTCTTTCTTAAGTTGTTGAGTCATGTCGACTCGATTTATTATGTTTGCGCACTTTTATTACTTTGAGATGTCTTTGTTGAAATTAAGCTTTGAAATTGATTTGAATATTTAGTTATTTATTGAGTTGGTGTTTTGGGATTTTTCTTGAAAATAAATGTCTTTTAAAAATCCTTGAGATGTTATCAAATGTTCAGGTATGGTTTTGTTATATGTGTGGTTTGGTTTGGGTTAGGCTGCAGGGTACGTGGCGTACCCTAATCGGCCATACCAGATTTGGGGTGTGACATATATCAGTAATGTATTTTAGTGTAATGAAGCATCTGTATTTGATATCTGTATTTGATAGCTATATTTGATATCAACATCTATATTTGATAACTGTATATTAGCATTTGTATTTGATAATTGTAATGAAACAACTTGTATATCAGCATTTGTATATATTTGATAATGGTATTTGATATCGGCATATGTAGCTGATGTTGATATCAATTATCAGCTGATATCAAATACAGATGCTGATAGTGTGTTCCACGAAGAATTGTCCTAATGTAAGTATATCAACTTGTATATCAGCATTTGTATTTGCCAGTTCTGAAGTACATATCAGTATACTTCAGTTGATATATATTGATACTGACTTTTGTCATCATCAAAAAGTGGTATATTATTTGGCCTAAGGTTTTTAACATTGGTTTTAATCTCGGTTTTGATGATAACAAACATGAAACTAATATTTTCATGGAGAAATACTTTCTGGAATTCCATGTTGGTTGGCGCAAGATGTCCGCGATCAGAAATATCGAAAAAATGGTGAATTAGAAGGACGTTGGTCGACGTGCTCGGACTCTTTGGGAAGAATAGAGTTTAGGTTTAGGGTGTTTACAATGATTGTATTGTTGAAGGAATATTGATACTAAGAAGATACCAGATTCAAGTATTTAGTTAAGACTATAATAATGTAGTTGCAATACTATGCACTTAATTAAATAAAGCCTAAGAGGGCATTTAAGTCTTTTAAGTACTTATTTTGAGCTTCTTATGTTAGCTTAAATAGCTAACTCACTGTAAACATTTCATTCATTCGAGAATGAGTAAGATTTCCCTGTTTCCCCCGTTTCCACATTTTATATTCATTTTCGCATCATGGTATCAGAGCAGAGAAATTAGGGATCCGAGGGAAACAAAGTCGATCGCCTATCAGATCTAAAGACTGCGAGAAGGCGGAGATCAAATGGCAAGGACTCGTCATAACTCGACAGCAAGATCTGTAGTGGGTGAATCGCAAGCCACTACAGAAAATGAATCGCCGATCGGCATCAACGAGATAGATGATAATCCCTTCATTCTTCAAGGCAATGATGATCCATGTATGGTTCTTATTTCCACTCAATTAATTGGACATGGAAATTATCTATCATGGAAAAAGTCGATGTCCATCTCTTTGTCTGCAAAGAATAAGATGGGCTTTGTCGATGGCACAATTGAAATGCCAGAAGAAAACACACCCAAGCATCGAATCTGGCGGAGATGCAATGACATGGTGAGCTCGTGGTTATTGCAGTCAATCTCTCCGCAATTAAGCTCAAGCGTCATGTATGCCACAACTGTTGCTAAGATGTGGAGCGATCTGGAAAATTGATTCGGGAGAAGCAATGAGCCCCAAATAGTTGAACTTCAAATACATATCAACAACACATGCATGGTCAACATGAAGACCGCATACTACTACACAATGCTTAAAGGGATTTGGGATGAGCCTGATGCGATTGACATCAATTCTCGCGGCAGATGTACACATTGTAATTGAAAGAGCTGAGGAGAAGATGTTGAGAGGAATCAACTGAGATAGTTTTTAATGGGGCTGAATGAGACCTACGTGGGCATAAGAGAACAAATGCTATTGATGAAACTCCTACCAGATATTAATCAAGCCTACTCACTACTTGAGCAAGAAGAATCTCAGAGGCTTGTTAGTATGAATGGAGGAATAGGAGTTGATACTGTTGCTTTGAACAGTGTACTCCAGGACAATGCAAACAGTCAAAGGTTCAACAAAACCAAAGCTCAGTTTGGCTCGAAGAAGTTCTGTGATAATTGTATGAGAGCTGGATATTCTCGGGAGAATTGTTACAAGATACATGATTATCTGCCAGGTCACAAGTTCTTCAAAGGAAAACAAAAGGGAGTTAATCAATATGACATTGGCAAACAAGCTAACAATGTTCAAGCCACAACTCAAGAAAATGAAGAAGGAAGTAGCTCCACAATTGAGAATTCTTGGAAAACTGATGACACTTACAGTGATGATCAACTCAGAGAACAACTCAGCAATATTCTTAACATTCTCAACAAGAAACAAGGCACAAATCATAGGGTCAATATGACAGATAACCATTTATGCTTAGCTAATGCATTTAATTCAGTTAAACATTGTTTTTATAATAAATGGATACTTGACAGTGGTGCAACATACCACATAGCAACCCAATATATTAGCCTTGATAATCCCAGTAAACCAATACTGAATGACAAGATTTCTTTGCCAAATAGAGCCACCAAATCCATTGCTAGTATAGGAACTGCATATGTTAACAAAAATATCCATCTTTCAAACACATTGTCAGTACCCACATTCCATTTCAACCTCATGTTGGTTAGCAAATTAACTAAGCAATTAAATTGCTCAATCACATTTAATCCTCACAACTTTGTCATTTACGACCTTGTGTCGAGGAAGATTCTTGGGAGTGGTAGAGAAGATTATGGATTATATCTGGTAGATGGAACTCCACAAGTGTCAAAACAGGGTCAGTCAAGGCCTTATGCATTGTTAGTAGCTTTAGATTCTCACTCTCTTTGGCATTTAAGGTTAGGCCATATGTCAGTAAATAGAATGAAGCTATTGTGTAGTAGAATACCTGAGTTGTGTAAGAAACCATCCTTTTTTATGTAATGTTTATCAATTGTCAAAGCAATGCAAATTGCCTTTTTCCTTACGCATGAATAAAACAACTAAGATGTTTTATATGCTACATTATGATGTGTGGGGATCTCACAAGGCCCAAACGTACGATGCATACTATTATTTCTTGACTTTAGTGGAAGATTACACAAGATCACATTGGACTTATCTATTTTCATCAAAAAGCCAAGTACCTGATATCCTTATCAAATTCCTCAAACTCATTAAAATCCAATTCTCAAAAACCACCAAAGTTCTTAAAATAGATAATGGAAGTGAGATTTGTAATCATACATTGAAGTCTTTCCTAGATGAATGGGGCATAGTACATTAGAGTACACGTGTAGAAACACTCCAACAAAATGCAATAGAGGAGAGAAAGCATAGACACCTATTAGAGGTAGCAAGGAGTTAGAAATTTTAGTCCAACTTACCTCTAAAATTTTGGGGAGATTGTATATATACTCACCGCCACATACCTAATAAATAGACTACCTGGTCCTATATTGTCAAACAAGAGTCCTTATGAGCTACTTAACGAAAAACTACCCAATCTAAATCACCTTAGAACTTTTGGTTGTTTATGTTACATAAACACCATTAAGAAGGGTAGAACAAAGTTTGACCCAAGGGCTAGGGAATGTATATTTTTAGGGTACCCATATGGAAGAAAATGATACAAGGTGTATGATATTAAAACTCACTCCATACAAACTTTTGCTGAACACATATTTCCTTTCAATTCTACCTCAAATCCGAAAACAATTTTCTCCATATTCACTGAAACTAGTCCAACTAATACTTTTTATCCATTTCAAACCCAAGGACTTGGTAATGCTTCCACTAAAGTCATGAAAGAATGGATGAATACAGAAAAAGAAAGACCACTTTCAAAAGAAAATAAGAGAGTCAGCAAAACAAATGAGCATGAAAAAAATATTCCATCCATTGTATTTGATAGTGAATCAGATTCTGATATAGGTCAAGATGCTGAAACCTCACCTAATACTCAGCCTATTCATTCAACTTCAATTCAGAACTCAGCCAACCAGTGCATATTACCTGTTAGGAGAAGTTCAAGAGTGCCACAAAAGCCTATTAGACTTAGAGATTACCAGTGTAATCATTCTCAAAAGAAACCAGGACCAATAATCTCCTCAGACAAAAGTACACCATATCCTATTACCAATTACATTGACACATCACAGTTACCACACAAACACCAAAGCCTGCTAGCCTACATTGACCTACAAAATGATCCCAAATCATATGACATTGCTGTCAAGAATTCCAAATGGGTAAAATTAATGAAAATTGAATTTAATGCATTAGATGCTAATGGGACTTGGATATTATGTGACCTACCACCTCGCAAAAGAACTACTGGGTGCAAATGGGTGTATCGCACTAAGTTCAAGCCAGATGAAAGTGTAGAAAAACATAAATCCAGGCTTGTAGCTAAAGGATTTACACAAATTGAGGGGGTGGATTATTAGGAAACTTATGCCCCAGTATCCAAAATGGCCACTGTGCGCACACTGTTAGTAGTTGCAACAAAAAATAATTGGCCATTGTGCCAATTGGATATTAATAACGCATATCTACATGGAGACTTAGATGAAGAAATTTACATGTCCAAGCCACCAGGATATGGTGTGGCAAGTGATAAAAGATTATGTAAATTGCTCAAGTTCATATATGGACTTAAACAAGCTGGAAGGCAGTGGTATGCCAACCAATATAATTTCTCAAGGATATCAGCCAAGTAACTATGATACATGTCTATTCATCAAAAGAAATCAAGACAGAATCGTATTGATATTAATATATGTGGATCGAATTGGTCAAACTGAGATTGGATATGTAAAGAAATACTTGGGTGAATAGTTCAAAATAAAAGACCTAGGGCGGCTAACATATTTTCTAGGTCTTGAGATACAAAGAAGCAAAAGAGGCATTCACATATGTCAAAGGAAATACATTTTGGATTTGTTGGGTGAGTTAAATCTTCAAAACTGCAAACCAAAAGAAACTCCTATGTAAACCAACAAACAAATTAGCAATGAAGTAAGTGATAATGACAATTTCATTGAAGATGCTTCAAATTACAAAAGTCTCATAGGAAAGTTACTTTATATTACTCTTACAAGACCAAACATAGCTTATAGTGTTCATAAGCTTAGTCAATTTGTGCAAAATCTAAAACAGTCTCATTATCAAGTTGCACTCAGAATTGTGAAATATTTGAAGAAGGCACCAGGCTTGGGCTTGTTTTATGCGGCAGTCAAATTCAATTGTAATAGGATATTGCGATGCTGACTGGGGCAGCTGCAGCTTGTCTCGAAAGTCAGTATCAGGTTACTTGATTAAATTTGGTGACTCTTTGATCAACTGGAAGTGTAAAAAATAGAACACTGTTAGCAGATCCAGTGCAGAAAGAGAACTCAGATCCATGTCAAGTTCCACAGCTGAACTGATTTGGGTTGTAAACCTGTTAACAGACATGGGAGAGAATATAAGCTTCATGTAACTCTCTACCTTGACAATCAAAGTGCATTACACATTACATCCAATCCAGTGTTTCATGAAAGAACAAAACACTTGGAGGTAGACTGCTATTTTGTTGTAGAGAAGTTTCAAAAGGGTTTTGTAAAATCAGCCTACATTTCATGACAGAGGCAACTAGGCATTACCTTCTCAATTGCATTATCAACTTCTGGGCAAGTTGGGATTGGAAAATCTCTTCTCCACTTCCAACTTGCAGGCGGTGTGTTGAAGGGATAGTGATACTGAGAAGATACCAGATTCAAGTAATTAGTTAAGACTGTAATAATGTAGTTGCAATACTATGTACTTAAGTAAATAAAGCCCAATTATATAAGCGGGCATTTAAGTCTTTTCAGTACTTATTTCCAGCTGCTTATGTTAGCTTAAATAGCTAACTCACTGTAAACATTTCATTCATTCGAGATTGAATAAGATTTCCCTGTTTTCCCCTTTTCCACATTTTATATTCATTTTCGCATCGTGTATTAATCCTCATTATGATGCAAAAACTCCTAGGACATGAACCTAATAAATTACCAAGAGTTTCCAAGTCATAAACAACTTCCCGGATGGACAACCCGGAACAACCCGGATGAACAAATTGGATGAACAACCCTAATGGACAACAAGAAACAACATAGATGAACAACCTAGAGAGAAACCCCAGAACAACCTGAATAAACAAACTAGAGAACATCTCGGATGGACATCCCGGAATAGCCAGTAGAGTACCGGTACTCTACAAGTATTTCTAGAATCAACAAGTCAAATTGTCCAGAATTCCCAAAATGCCCCCAACGACTATTTTAAATTTCTACCCATTGAGCTTACTAGAAATCGAGCTCTTACCTTTCGGATCGCTATATAAGCTCCTAAACTTGCCTTCCAAGCTATCTAACACTTCATGAGACTTCTTTTGACATCAAAAAGCCTTCATTGAGCCAATCTTTATGGAAAACCCTAGCTTTGAGCTTCTACCTTCTTGATTGAGCCTTCAACCTTGAATTTCATCATCAAAGGCATCAAGAGGACTAAAGAACTTGTGTTGGAGCTAAGTATTTTTGTTGTTGTATTTTGTAGCTCCTTTTACTTGTATTTTTAGTGTTTATTTCGTTGCTACTCAAGTGTGTAAAGATCTAGTGTGTAGATCTTGAGTTTGGTGGTTGCATTGGTGTAGAGGCTTAAGTCTACCGGTGTGCTTAGTTTACTAGGATTAGTTTTTGTTATCCTTTAGGGTTTGAGGTGGGAGAGTGCTCTCGGTGAGAAGGTAGAGACTTTCGGGTGTAAGGAAACAATTATAATCAAGTAAAGCTAAGTTGGAAATTCTAAGCGGGGTGCTTAGGTAGTTGAGTACGCATTGGGGTCGAACCACTATAAATCATTGTGTTTGGTTTGATACTATTTGTGTTTGCTTAATTGTCATACTTACTTACTTCCGCACATATCATTTAATCTTGTGTTTGCTTAAGTTATTAAGAATTGATTAAAATCGAAATTAGGCTAAAGTTTATAGTAAACACGCTATTCACTTACATAACTAGGTATATATCAATAACTGGATGTATTTGAGACAATAACTAGATATATATCCATATACCAATAACTAGATAATCATACAACTTATCAATATAATGCAAAGTATGAAAATCAACTTATCATAGTGATACAATTGCAAAGTAGAAAAAAACAGAATCACCTTCATCATATCATGAAACAAAATCTATATTTCATATTGTTGGCTTTAGGTTTTCAACCTAAACCTTAATCTCGGTTGTGATGGTTTTGATGATAACAAATATGGTACTAATGATTTCATTGAGAATATCTTTCAGGTTCCATATCAATTAGTGTTAGATGTCCTCGATCAAAAATATCGGAAGAAATCGGAAATCGGAAGGACATTGATCGTCGCGCTCGGGTTCATCGCGGAAGTTTCTCGGAGATCGACGAGTGCACCAAAGTCGGTTGGACGAGTCCAAAGATCACATCAAAAGCTCTCCAAGATGATGCTCGTTGAAAGCCGAAACCCGAAAACGAAGCGTGGAAGAAATGGGTTGAAGAAATAAACTTCAACCTAGGTTCGGTCGACCGGGCGGTCGATCGATGGAAGCCCAAAACGGGCAGTAGCTCGGGCGGTCGACCCATCGGTCGATCGACCTGCGGATAGCTGAGACGCGAGATCACGTCGGTCGACCGATGGGTCAATCGATGAGTCGACCGAAGGTGGGGATCGATAGTTTTCCGTCTTGCGGTCGACCGACCACAGAGAAAAGAGAAGCAGTCGAAAGACTGGTCGACCAGTCGATCAACCGACCTTTCGACCAACGGCCTATAACGGATAGTTTTCCATCTGTTGAATAGTCATTTCTTCAGCAGGGTATAAATATACCCTCATATGATTCTTTTTTTCCTTCCTTCATTTTTACAGAATTTATTGAGCCATTAAAAGGAAGATTTGAGCCTTCCAACGATTGATCAAGCGCGCTCTGCTATTTCTGCGAACACCTTCTCAAGCGCCAACTTTCTGCCTCAACTCAAAAATTGATCGAGCTCCACCTCTTGACGAGTTGAAAGCGTTGAAGGCTTGAAAAAGAGTTGTGGTTCATCTTTTCATTCTTAGCTCTTTTTATTATATCTTTTATTATTTATTTAAACTGATTTTCATCTGTGCGTGTAAAGACCAGGTGTTTGGTCTTGAGTGTATAAGTGGTTACCTGGTGTTAGATATAAAGCCACTTTTGTAAACTTTGTGTTTACTAGGATTAGTTTAGTTGTCCCTTGGGCTTGAGGTGGAAGAGGACTCTCGATAAGAAGGCGGTGACTTCCGGGTGTGGAAGTGCCTTAGGTCGAGAGTGTGTCTCTTCGGTGAAAAGTCCTCGTGTGTAAGGGAAACGTAAATTAATCTAGTAAAACTAGTTTGGAAATCCTAAGCGGGATGCTTAGGTAGTAGAGTAGGCATTGGGGCCGAACCACTACAAAATCTCAGTGTTCGCATTGATTCTTAATTTCGTGCTTAATCGCTTTATCATTTATCTCGCTTCCGCATTCAATTGTAAATTGCCTAACTAATCTAAGAAAACGATTAAAAGTAAATTTTAGGCTAATCGAATTACTAAACATACTAATCACCCCCCCTCTAGTGTCGCCATTTCGCCAACAATTGGTATCAGAGCGGGTTCGTAGATTGAGATTTCACCATCTCCTCTACAAATGTCTCTTGATCGTAAAATGGCTCTAGAGTGTGTAGCGTCTATACCCCCTAGGTTCGATGAATCTAACTTTGATCTTTGGAAGGGTAGAATGTACACATTCCTAAAGACTCAAGGTTTAGGTGTTTTTAATATGGTTAAGATAAAATACGTTGAACCTAAGGAAAATATGAATGCATGGACCCAAGAACAAATTAGCATGTTTGAGTTAAATGCTAAAGCAACAAATTGCATATATTGTTCTTTGGAAAATAATATATTTGAAAAAATCATGCATTGTACTTCCCCATTTGATATTTGGGCTTGCTTAAATGTATTATATGATTATGCTAAAACCGAGGAGTTAGAAACTTTTAATGAAGGTAGTGATGACAATGGTCATCCTTCCAATGCTAACATGGTTTTTGAAGCCCAAAGTGTCTCCAGTCATAGGAGCACTAAAAGCCGGAAGAGAAAGGTGATTTGTCATGTGTGCCAAGAGAAAGGGCATGTAAGGAAGAATTGCCCTACCATGAAGAACAAGGCAAAGAGGAGGTCAAATGCTTCCACATCATCATCACATTCGAATGAAGCATCCTCTTTCCATGGCTATGAAGCAAATTCAAAAGAATGCCTCATGAATGATGACAATGAGGTACACTCCACCTCCTCTAGTCATGTTAATAACAATAATAGTATTAACTCATCTAGCTCCCACGATTTTGATGAATTGATGGATGAGTATAAAATCATGTATGCCTTGCTCTTGAAAAAGGATAAAGAGAATAAAAATTTGAAGAAAGAAAACTCAAATCTTAGCTCTCAATTACATGATGTAAAATTAGAAAATGAGAAGCTGAGAATTAGTGTCAACAATCCATGTCATGATACTTTAAGTATTGACACTAAGGATTTGAAAAATAAAAATGATATATTGAAGAACGAAAATAGCATGTTGAAAACTCAATTGCATGATATTCATAAATCAATGAATGATTTGAAAAATGACGTTGTTTTTCTAAATAAGAAAGTTAGTAAATCTATCTAGTAATTCTTCCTTTAAGAATTCTAAAAATACAAATGTTTCTTTCAAGAATGCTTATGCACATCATGCTTCTCATATCAAGCATTCTACAACTAAACCTCATGCTCAAAAGAAGAATGTATCTTTTAAGAATGCTCATGCTCATCCTAGCTCAAATAACAAGCATTCTAAAAATAAATCTCATGTCCATAACAAAAACAAAAAGAAATTTAATGGACATTATTTTTGTTGTGGTATTTATGGGCATGTCATATATGATTGTGCTTTCAAAGTGAACCCTAGTGTTGTTAAGACACTTTGGGTACCTAAGCCCATTAACCCTCAAGGACCCAAAGCTATTTGGGTACCAAAGGACCCAACATTTTTTATTTTTTATTTTTCGATCTCTTCGAAGACCCAGGTAGCCTGTAATGGGCTCATGCGACCTTGCGGTTTTAAATCGTAGGCTCATTGTGGCCTTTCGGTTTTTAACCAATAGGAAGGGTTGGAGATCATGTTTTCATCGATATTATATTTATGATCTCTTGAAAATTCATTTTGGATTCATGACAACATATTTGGAAACAGATTTCAAACTATTTAACAAAGTAAATCTTGAGATCGATACTTGGTTTTCTCTTTGCTATCTAGTATGATAACTTGTTAGTAGTTACATTTCCATTATGTTACTAATGAATATTGCTTGCAAGTTATCAAAAATGTGATGGAAAGCTAGTAGAGCCAAATTGAAAAGGAAATGAAAAATTTGGAAAATTCTCAAGGGTGAGGTATGAGTTCAATTTTGCAAAAATATTTGTATAATGATTGATTATTCATGATTAATGAAGTCTCTATGCTCATGATTGCTTTTGCTTGATAAATATATGAAAATTCATGAGTAAGTTAATGTTTGATAACTTAGGCAATTTCATGTGTTGATTGGATGAAATTTGCTCTAGGTTAGAATCTTCATTAGAGACCTCATTTTCTATGGTTGGCAAACATGTTTTGAATGCATATATCACATGAGTCTAGGTTGTTACACTTGGTATCACATGAAGACTCATAACTAGATGAACAATGTGATCACTAGATTAGTTCATGAGACTCAAATTGGAAATAATTGACCTAAATCAACAATTTGACTTAGAAATCTCTTTTTGGGTTTAAATTTTCACAAACATGTTTGAATTCACTCATGTTAGATGTCCAAGTGTCTAAGTTAGAGAAAACATGAGTAGATAGCCAAGTTTGATTCTTAGCACTTTTATGGTTTCAAGCATATTTTGATTAAAATCGTTCTAAGCTCATAACATGACTAAGTGATATTAATTTCACTCCAAACTTGATAAACAAGTGTTAAATGATCATATCTTGATATCTAGGAAATTTGAGCAAAATCTGAAATCGGTGGATAAACAACTCATATTTATAAAAATGTCACTGATCTTGTAGAATTTTCAAAAAAATGTAGGGATATCCTTTTTGAGTGATTCTTGACTTTTTGGAACCGTCATAGAGTCTAATTTGTGTAAAAAAAAATTCACAAAATTTGGATGATCACACCCTCTCGAAAAATAATTTTTTCTTAAGGGGTAAAAACTAGAGCAGATCGAGCGGTCGATCGGCATTTGACCGCCCGATTGATAGGCGGGAGAAAAATTGCCCAGATCGCCCGATTTCTCACCCAGATTGAATCCTAGTCGTTCAATCCATTTACTTAAGCCCGAAACTAGGGTTTCCTTGCCCATTCGACCGGCTGCCCCATCCTAAGTCCTCTCTTTTCTTCTTCTAGGGTTCTACCTCCTCTCCAAGACTCCTTTTCAAGGTAAAAATTTTTCTTTGTCCATCACTCATGAGATTATAGTAAAAAACATGATTTTTTCATCTTTTACTCTCAATGTACCTTGTTTCATACACAAAAATATGATTCATGCATATTTTACATGAATGATAACTTTTGGTTAGCATGTTTCCTTCAAAAACAAGTCTTCTTCCAACAAAAATCAAATATTTCATGTTTTCTTCAAATGATTCATCATTTGCTCTTTAATAGAATTTCATTTTGATCAAAAATCTTTAGTCAAAAATTTTCTTGTTTGCTTTCATGAGTTTTTCTCAACTTTAAACTTATGTCCTTTAAAAGAATCTTATTTTGGTCAAAAACAAATATGCTTTCTATTCTTCTCTAGCCAAAAAAAAAATTATTCTTTTTATTTATGGATCTTCATGGTTAATCCTTCTTTTTATTTTATTTTATTTTATTTTATTTTATTTAAATTTAATGAGCAAATCCTTTTGTTTTTGCATAAGACTATGCCAATCCTTAAACTTTTTCGCTCTTATCGTTTTGCATTAAAAGCATGTGTTTTTCATTTAAAACTAATCATCTACACCATCCTCAAATTTGTCTTGCAGAATGGTACCCAAGACCAAATTCTCATCCTTACCTGATAATCTTTTGACCCAATTAGGAAAAAAACAAGCCTCTAAGTTTGTAGATAGAGCCATCCTGCAAACATGGCCTGTTATTTTAGATGACTTAGAACGATTTGATATCTGAGGGAAACTTTCTAGCATGGGATGGGTAGAGTTCTTAGGAAAATAGGTACCAGTATGCCCCATCCTAGTGAAAGCCTTCTTCTCTAACCTAGTAATAGAAAAGGCAAGACTTGGTGATGACTTAGTTCTATGATCTGAAATTTTAGGAAAATCCATAGTCATAACCAAATTCCTCATTAGAGATTCTTTTGGATTTCCTCTATTAGGAGAACGAATTTATAAGATGTCCACCCACCGTTTTCATGAGGAGTATCCTCCTCATGAAATTATATCAGCTATATGCCCTGAAGATTATGAGGGAGTGATGCCTACCCAAAGCATCAAGCTTTCACCTATTGCTAGGATTGTGCATCTCATCATTGCACATAACATTCTTCCTAGAGCAGGACACTACGATGAGGTCACCACCATGAGTTCTAGGGTACTTTTCTGTGCCACGTATAGTATCCCTATAGATGTCCCTGACCTCATGCTTAGATATATAGATGAAGTCCATTCCTCAAAAAAACAAGCTCTACCATATGCTTCAGTAATCTCTTATTTCATATATGAAGCTGGGGTTAATAGATCTAGATTTGAGATAGAGCCTATTCCAAGAGCCATAGATTCTTCCTCCCTTAGCCACATGAAGATCCTTGAACATCAGCGCGGCAAAAGAACGCGAGGAGATCCGGTGGAATAGGCTGAGTATGACATAGAGATGGAGGAGGACGAAGCTGGTGGAGGCTCCTCATCTGGCCCTTCCCGTATGAGTGTAAGCGATCTAGAGCATCGATTTGCTCAGTTTCAGATTGGTCAGATGGAACATAACAGAACATCAACAGAGCGCATGAACGTGTTCGGCCGTTAGATGGACGAGTTTGGCAACACGATTGGTGACCATGGCGGGCGTATAAAGGAGATATATGGGAGAGTGGATGAGATGTGGCAGTATTATCAGTCGCATCTACCACCTCCTCCACCACCTGAGGATGAATAATCCTCCTTGATGTATTGCTATATTGACATTAGTGATGATTGATGTATTGGATGTATTGGTATTTTTCATCCTATGAACATGTCTTTGATTAACTATGTGATATATTGACACTTTTATCTTTATGAACATGTGTTTAGTTAACCATGTGTTGTTTAGTAATGTTCATTTTTTATATGCTTGCTATGTTTGATCCTTTTTGACGGATGACAAAAGGGGGAGAGTACATGGATATATGCTTATCGATAGGGGGAGTAAATATATTGATAAGGGAAGTATTATAATTGAATACACTCATGACAAAGTATCACACAAAATGATAAAAGAGAATTTAGAAGATACATGCATATAGATAGGGGAAGTTTATTCTCATAGATATGCATGTTGATAGGGGGAGAAATCCCTTAGTTGATATCCTTCTATGCTTTAATGATATATATTTTCTCAAGGATGTTTGTCATCATCAAAAAGGGGGAGATTGTTGGCTTTAGGTTTTCAATCTAAGCCTTAATCTCGGTTTTGATGGTTTTGATGATAACAAACATGGGACTAATGATTTCATTGAGAATATCTTTCAAGTTCCATATCAATTAGCATTAGATGTTCTCGATCAAAAATATCGAAAGAAATCGAAAATCGGAAGGACATTGATCGTCGTGCTCGGGTTCGTCGCGGAAGTTTCTCGGAGATCGACGAGTTCACCAAAGTCACTTGGACGAGTCCAAAGATCACGTCAAAAGCTCTCCAAGATGATGCTCGTTGAAAGCCGAAACCCGAAAACGAAGCGCGGAAGAAATAGGTTGAAGAAATAAACTTCAACCTAGGTTCGGTCGACCGAGCTGTCGATCGACTGAAGGTAAAAAGTAGCAGAGCTACTTCGGTCGACCAGGCGATCGACCGATGGAAGCCCAAAATGGACAGTAGCTCGGGTGGTCGACCAACCTGCGGATACCCGAGACGCGAGATCACATTGGTCGATCGATGGGTCGACCGAAGGTCGGGATCGATAGTTTTCCGTCTAGCCATCGACCGACCACAGAGAAAAGAGAAGCGGTCAAAAAATCGTCGACTAGTTGGTCGACCGACCATTCAATCGGTGGCCTGTAATAGATAGTTTTCTATCCGTTGAACAACCATTTCTTCAGCAGGGTATAAATATACCCTCATATGATTCTTTTTTTCCTTCCTTCATTTTTACAGAATTTATTGAGCCATTAAAAGGAAGATTTGAGCCTTCCAACAATTGATCAAGCGCGCTCTGCTATTTCTGCGAACACTTTCTCAAGCGCCAACTTTCTGCCTCAACTCAAAAATTGATCGAGCTCCACCTCTTGACGAGTTGAAAGCGTTGAAGGCTTGAAAAAGAGTTGTGGTTCATCTTTTCATTCTTAGCTCTTTTTATTATATCTTTTATTATTTATTTAAACTGATTTTCATCTGTGCGTGTAAAGACCAGGTGTTTGGTCTTGAGTGTATAAGTGGTTACCTGGTGTTAGATATAAAGCCACTTTTGTAAACTTTGTGTTTACTAGGATTAGTTTAGTTGTCCCTTGGGCTTGAGGTGGAAGAGGACTCTCGATAAGAAGGCGGTGACTTCTGGGTGTGGAAGTGCCTTAGGTCGAGAGTGCGTCTCTTCGGTGAAAAGTCCTCGTGTGTAAGGGAAACATAAATTAATCTAGTAAAACTAGTTTGGAAATCCTAAGCGGGGTGCTTAGGTAGTAGAGTAGGCATTGGGGCCGAACCACTACAAAATCTCAGTGTTCGCATTGATTCTTAATTTCGTGCTTAATCGCTTTATCATTTATCTCGCTTCCGCATTCAATTGTAAATTGCCTAACTAATCTAAAAAAACAATTAAAAGTGAATTTTAGGCTAATCGAATTACTAAACACACTATTCATCCCCTCTCTAGTGTCGCCATTTCGCCAACACATATCAATATCAGTTACTGTATCAGAGTCATAGTATCCTCCCTTATAGTCTTTACAAAACATGAAACTTAGGCCATTAATATATACATCAAAATCAAAATCAAATTTTACAGTGACACGGTATCAAAATCATCATTCAGCATGACACTTAGGCCATTCCAAATCAGATTACAATGTCTAACATGAACATCTACACTTCAATCTGTTGGCTGAAGGTTTCTTCCTTCATGCTCTATTCTCTTCATGACTATTTTGATGACAACAAACCAAATCTTTTTAATAAATTTCTTGAAGTATGAAAATTGCAGGATCAATAAATGACAAGTCAAAGCGCTAAAGGATCGATCTTGAAACAAACCAATGCGTGCACAAATGGCTTGGACAAATCAAAAGAAAACATAGAAAGTCCTTCAAGTTGAAGCACACTGAAGAACGAAACCTAAAAACAAAGCGCGAAATGAGAAGACCAAAAGAAAAATTTCCAGCCCAGGTTTGATCGACTGGTCGGTCTATTGAATAGTGTTGAAAATTGGCAATACCCAATTCGGTCGACCGGGCGGTCAACTGAAGATGGGTAACAAACGGTAAAAGGTTATTTCGGTCGATCGAGGCCAAAATCTAGAAGTAGCTATGTCGGTCGATCGGACAATAGAGAAGCAGAATCGCGTCTGGCGGTCGACCCTCCGGTCGACCGGACAGAGCGGCAAAAGCTGGAATTGCCAGCGATCGCTGGGCGATCGATCAACCGGCAAGCGATCAAATGGCATTCAACGGGCAAAAAAATGCTCGTTGAGGAGCCGTTCGGCTGAGGGGTTATAAATACCCCTAACCTAACTTCTTTTACATTGCTTAGAGACTTAATTGAGCATTCAAAGGAGAGTTTTGAGCCTTCTAAAGATCGATTGCTTGCGCTTGGTTCTTCCGTCGATAATTTCTTCAAGCGTTCATTCTTCCTCAACTCGGGCTTGGATTCGAGCTTAACGACTTGGCGAGTTGAAGGCTTGAAGGCTTGGAAAAGAGCTTTGGTTCTTCGTTTTATTCTTTAACTCTTTTCATTGTAATCTTTATTGTTATTTGAACTTGTTTACTTATTGGATTTGAGTTTGTAAGACCTAGAGTGTAGGTCTTGAAATATGGTGGTTGCCTTTGTGTTTGGGGCTTAATTCCACCGGTGTAAACTTGGTTTACTAGGATTAGTTGAGTTGTCCCTTAGGTTGAGGTGGAAGAGTGCTCTCGGTAAGAAGGCGGAGACTTCCGGGTGTGGAAGTGCCTTAGGTTGAGAGTGAGACTCTTCGGGTCAAAGTCCTCTTTGTAAGGGAAATAATTTAATCTAGTAAACTAAGTTTGGAAATCTTAAGCTGGGTGCTTAGGTAGTGGAGTAGGCATTGGAGCCAAACCACTATAAATTCTTGTGTTTGCATTGATATCTTGTTTCTACTAATTACCTTATCATTTATCGCTTCCGCATTTAGTCACTCAACTTGTAATTTGCCTAAGTAACCAAAGAAACGATAAAATCGGATTTAGGTAAATTGATTAGTAAACACACTATTCACCCTCCCCCCCCCCTCTAGTGTGTCATTTCACCCAACAATTTGTATCAAAGCGAGGTCCGTAGCTTGAGATTTCACCATCTCTTCTACACCTTTTCTCGATCCGAGAATGGCACTAGAGTTGGTAGCATCTTCACCTCCTAGGTTCGATGAGTCTAACTTTGGTCTTTGGAAGAGTAGAATGTATATTTTCCTAAAGACTCAAGGTTTATGTGTTTTTAATATGATAAAAATCAAATATATTGAACCTAAGGAAAACATGGATGCATGGACCCAAGAACAAATTAATAGGTTTGAATTAAATGCTAAGGCAACAAATTGCATATATTGTTCTTGTGAGATTAATATCTTTGAGAAGATCATGCATTGTACTTCGGCTTTTGATATTTGGGCAACTCTAAACATGTTATATGATTATGCCAAGACCGAAGAGATTGGCACTTCTAATGAAGGTAGTGATGACAATGGTCATTCACCTACCACTAATCTTGGTTCTGATGCCCATAGCTCTTCTAGTCAAAGGAGTAGCTCCAAGAGCCGAAAAAGGAAGGTAGTGTGCAATTCATGCAAGGAAAAGGGGCATGTGAAGAAAAATTGTCCTTCCATGAAGAACGAGGCAAAGAAGATGTCAAATGCTTCCACATCCTCATTCCAGTCGAGTGAAGCGTCCTCATGCCATGACTATGAAGCCACATCAAAAGATCGCCTCATGAATGATAACAATGAGGTACACTATTCTCCTTCAAGTCATGTTAATGAAAATGATAGCATTAACTCATCTAGCTCTCATGGTTTACTTTATGATGAACTAATGGATAAGTACAAAAACATGTATGCCTTTATAATCAAAAAGGATAAGGAGAATAAAATATTAAAGAAATAAAATATAAGGCTTGTTTCTCATTTGCATGAATGCAAATTAGAAAATGAGAAAATAAAATCTAGTTCTTTTAATTCTTGCCATGATGATATGGAATTTGAGACTAAGGACTTGAAACATAAAAATAAAAATTTAAAGAATGAAAATAGCATGTTAAAAACTCAATTGCATGCTATTCAAAAATCCATGAATAATTTGAAAAGTAAGATTATCTTCTTGAATAAGAAAGTAAATGAATTAAAAAATGCTTCATCTCCTAAGAACACTAGAATGAAAAATGCTTATGTAAAGAATGCCAATGTTTGTCATCATTCTCATGTTAGGCATTCCTCATTTAAATCTCATGTTCAAAAGAAGAATGTTTCACTTAAGAATGCTCATGTCTATCATCCTTCTTATGTCAAACATTCTAACATTAAATCTCATGTCCATAATGAAAAGAAGAAATTTAATTGACATTGTTTTTATTGTGGTGTTTATGGGCATGCTATATATGATTGTGCATTTAAGATGAACCCAAGTGGCGTTAAGACACTTTGGGTAGCTAAGCCCTCTAACCCCCAAGGATCCAAAGTCATTTGGGTACCAAAGATCTCATCTTCTTTTGTAGGGGGGGTAACCAAACAAGGATGAGTTGATAATGGTTGGTGGGAGTTGCATGAAGACTTAAAGCTTCACCAAAAACAAGTTGCAACTTCGCATCGTATGGATGCCTTCGGTATGAAAAATCGGCATCTAGTTAGTTTGGTATCATCTCCTTACTTTGCTCTGCTTCATTTAAGTTAGAGTGTATGGTACATGTTTAATTTGAGTTATTTTTTCCGCTCTTGATAAGAGTCTTTTTTAAAATGATTTTGATTTTTGATTTCCCGGTCTCTTCGGAGACCAATGTGGCCTGTAATGGGCCTAAGCAACCTTGCGGTTCTAAATCGTAGGCTTATTGTTAGCCTTTCCAGTTTCAACCAATAGAAAGGGTTGGAGATCATGTTTTCATTAATATTATATTTATAATCTCTTAAAAATTCATTTTGGATTCATGACAACATATTTTAAAACAAATCTCAAACTTGTCGACAAAGCGGACTTTGAAAATGATACTTGATTTCTCCCTTTGCTATTTGGTTTGGGTTACTTGCTAGTAGCTTTGTTTTCATGAAATCTACTAATGAAGTCTACTTGCAAGTTATGAATGTTAATGGAAGACTAAACTGCCATGAAGAAAATCGAAAGGTAAATGACAAGTTTGGCAAGAATGAGGTATGAGTTTAAATTTGACAGAATCTTTGTAGAATATTGGATCATGCTCTCATGATGTCTCTATACTCATGATTATTTTTGAATACCAAATCTATGAAATTACATGAGTTGGTAAAACTTTGATATCTTAAGAAATTTTATGATATTTTGATTGATTGAAATTTGCTCTAAGTTAAAATTCACATTAGAGACTATCATTTTGAGCTAGTAGTTGGAAAACATATTTAGATTTACTCATATTAAGTGCTCATATGTCTATACTTGAAAAAACCATGAGTATAAGTTAAGTATTGATAATTAGCAACTTCATAAGTAATATGCTTGTATTTTGAACGAAATGATACTAAGATAAAATTCTTGATCAAATGACATTATTTTTGTCTCAAACTTAACATACATGCTTTCAATGATCATATGTTGGTATCTAGAAAGTTTGAACAAAATCTGAAATTGTTGGAGTAATGACTCATATTTACAAAAATACCACTGAGAACTTGTAAAGTTTCTAGAAAATTGTAGAGATATTCTTTTTGAGTAATTCTTGATATTTTGGAATCCTCATGAAGTCTAGTTCATGTGGGAAAAAATTCATAAAATTTAAATATACACATCTCTCAAAAATAATTTTTCTTTAAGGGTTAAAAACTCATGGCAGAACGAGCGGTCGATCGAAGTGCGATTGCCCGATCGACCGGCGGACGGAAAACCATCCGGTTCGTCCATTTTTCGGCCAGATTTAATCCAGACCCTTCAACTCAAGTTCTTAAGCCCGAAACTAGGGCTTCCTTGCCCATTCAATCGGCTGCTAAACCCTTCTTTCCTTGCTTCTAGGCTTTCTACTTCCTCTCCAAGGTAAAATACTTGATCTTTAGCTTCCAGTCATAAGTTTATACTCAATGTTGAGTGGATTCCTGATCTCCTCTTCTCTCAATGTCTTGATTCATCCATAAAAATTATGATTCATATTTCTTTTTCTTGGATGATGATTTTCTTTGGCTTGTTTACCTCAAAAACAAGTTTTTAGGGAAGAATAATCAAATATCTCATATTTTCTTTAAATGATTCAATATTTATTTCATTTTTTTCTTTAAATGACTCAAAAACAAGTTTTTCCTTGCTTTCTCTCATGATTTATCCTCAACAATTATTTTGTCCTTCTTGAACAGATTTTTTTTGGTCAATTAGAAAATTTGTTCGTCCTTATCTAGCCAAAATAAAAAAAAAATTAATGACTCAAATGTATGTGTGCTCTTTTATTTGTGGCTCACTTTATTTTTGGATCCTATCTTTTATTTTTATTTTTATTATTTTTGTTTTTTTTACTCACATATTGAGATTTAATGTTAAAATCCATTTTTTTAAGGAGGTCTTACATGAATCTATGTTGATCTTAAAATGCTTCCTCTCATTGCTTTAAAAACATGCATCTCTCATCAAAGCTAATCATCTACACATCATCCTAATTGTCTTGCAGAATGGCACCCAAGATAAAGCTCCCAAGTTTGCTCGATAACCTTTTGACCTCTATAGGCAAGACACAAGCTCCTAGGTTTGCAGACAGGGTCATTCTACAGACTCATCCAATTAACCTAGGTGACCTAGAGCAGTTTGATATTAGGAGTAAACTTGCAAGCATGGGTTGGGTTGAGTTCTTAGGAAAGCAAGTACCAATGTGTCCCATCCTGGTAAAAGCCTTTTTCTCCAACCTAGTAATAGACAATGCTAGATTGGGAGACAGACTAGTTCTTCGATCTGAAATTATTGGAAAATCCATAGTAATTATAGAATCAGGCATTAAAGATGCTTTTGAGTTTCCTCTGCTACGAAGGCCAATATATAAGATGTCCACACACCTATTTTAAGAAGATTTTCCTACTCATGAAGTTATATCAGCTATTTGTCCTCCCTACCCAAAGCATCAAACTTTCAACCTTTGCTAGGATTATGCATCTCATCGTTGCATATAATATTCTTCCTAGAGCAGGTCACTATGATGAAGTAACCACTATGAGTTCTAGGGTACTCTTCTTTGCCATGTCTCGCATACCCATAGACGTCCCTGATCTCATGCTTCGGTATATAGCGGATGTTCATGCCTCTAAGAAGCAAGCCCTACCATATGCCTCAGTGATTTCTCACTTCATATATGCTGCTGGGGTTAACAAATCTAAATTTGAAATAGAACCCGTACCCAAAGCCATAGATTCATCCTCCCTCAATCGCATGAAAATTCTTGAACATCAACACGAAAAAAGAGTGCGGGGGGCTCCTACAGAACTCACTGATCAGGACATAGCCATGGAGGAGGGCGATGTCGGTGGAAGTTCATCATCAGGCACTCCTATTGCGCGTCTAGGTGATCTGGAGCATCGCTTTGCTCAATTTCACATCGACCAAGTGGAGTGGAACAGAGGCACAAGAGAGCGCCTAGACGAGTACGGCCGTCAGATCGATGAGTATGGTCTGATGATGAATGAGCATGGCCAACGTATAGATGAATATGGTCAATGTGTTGACTAGTACGGTCAGCAAGTGGATGACTACGGTAGTCGTTTTGATGAGATGTATGGTCGGGTGGATGAGATGTGGCAATACTATCAGTCGCATCTACCACCTCCACCACCACCTGAGAATGATGAGTAGTATTTGATGTTTTTGATGTTATTCATCTTATGGACTTGTATTTAATGATCGACTTTACATGTATTTGGCAACTCCTTATCATGATTGACTATTGTTGATGATTCGTAATGTAAGTGGTATTTCATGATTGAATGACATGTTGTTATGTTTGAAAATTTTTTTAATGAATGACAAAAGGGGGAGAGTTATCATATATAGTATGGCATGATGATAGGGGGAGAGTTAGAAATATATGCAAAATGATAGGGGAGCGCTAAATACAAAATGTATAAATCATTCCTTTTAATGCTCTCATATCTCCGTCTATAAACTCATGTTTCATACTAATTGACGAATACTATATTCTCTTACTCTTTATCGTCAATGGTTTGTCATCATCAAAAAGGGGGAGATTGTTGGCTGAAGGTTTCTTCCTTCATGCTCTATTCTCTTCATGACTATTTTGATGATAACAAACCAAATCTATTTAACAAATTTCTTGAAGTATGAAAATTGCAGGATCTATAAATGACAAGTCAAAGAGCTAAATGATCGATCTTGAAACAAACCAATGCCTGCACAAATGGCTTGGATAAATCAAAAGAAAACATAGAAAGTCCTTCAAGTTGAAGCACGCTGAAGAACGGAACCGAAAAACAAAGCGCGAAACGAGAAGACCAAAAGAAAAATTTCCAACCCAGGTTCGGTCGACCGAATGGTGTTGAAAATTTGCAATAGCCAATTCGGTCGATTGGTCGATCGACCGAATGTTGCAAAAAATTGGTAGTAGCTGGAATTGGTCGGTCAAAGCGACAGAAGCTGGAATTGCTAGCGGTCATTGGGCGGTCGATCAGTCAGTCGACTGATGATCGACCGGCAAGCGATCAAACGGCGTTCAACGGGCGAAAAAATGACCGTTGAGGAGCCATTCGGCTGAGGGGTTATAAATACCCCTCACCTAACTCCTTTTATAGTGCTTAGAGACTTAATTGAGCATTCAAATGAGAGTTTTGAGCCTTATAAAGATCAATTGCTTGCGCTTGGTTCTTCCATCGATAATTTGTTCAAGCGCCCATTCTTCCTCAACTCGGGCTTGGATTCGAGCTCAACGACTTGGCGAGTTGAAGACTTGAAGGCTTGGAAAAGAGCTTTGGTTCTTGGTTTTATTCTTTAGCTCTTTTCATTGTAATCTTTATTGTTATTTGAATTTGTTTACTTATTGGATTTGAGTTTGTAAGACCTAGAGTGTAGGTCTTGAAATAGGGTGGTTGTCTTTGTGTTTGAGGCTTAATTCCACCGGTGTAAACTTGGTTTACTAGGATTAGTTGAGTTGTCCCTTAGGCTGAGGTGGATGAGTGCTCTCGGTAAGAAGGCGGATACTTCCGTGTGTGGAAGTGCCTTAGGTTGAGAGTGAGACTCTTCGGGTCAAAATCATCTTTCTAAGGGAAACGATTTAATCTAGTAAACTAAGTTTGGAAATCCTAAGCGGGGTACTTAGGTAGTGGAGTATGCATTGGGGCCTTAGGTAGTGGAAATTCTATTGTCGGTTGTCCTTCTTCAAGTGGAAATCCTAATCTAGTAAACGATTTAATCAAGTGATGTGGCTTGTTCAAGTGGTTCCATTGTAGTTTGTTCTCCTTCAAGTGATGTGGGTTGTAGTACCTCTGAAATTTGCAATGACTATCCTTGTTGGAAAGCTTGATGAACATAAGGAGTATCACTTGAACTACTACTACTAGAAGTTTTATCTGCCTTGGCTTTTGCCTTTAGCTTTGCCTTTTCAATTTGCACAAACTGATATCTTTGCATATTATCATCTGAGCTACTACTGTCGGAACTTCTATTTGCCTTTCTCATATCAACAGCTTCTGGTTTTTTAACATCATCATCTGCCTTTCCCATATCTGAGCTACTATTATCTGAAGTAATATCAACCTAAACAAAATGCAGATACTATTGGGTGAAATGGCACACTAGAGGAGGGGTGAATAGTATGTTATCTAAATTTGTCGTCTAATTCCGATTTTAATCGTTTCTTGATTAGTTAGGCTAAACACAATATTAATCGCAAACGGAAGCAATAACTATGAAGCAATTAACACAAAATAATATATCAATGCTAACACAAGTATTTATAGTGGTTCGGCCCCAATGTCTACTCCACTACCTAAGCACCCTGCTTAGGATTTCCAAACTAAGTTTTACTAGATTGATGATGTTTCCCTTACACAAAGGACTTTAACTCGAAGAGTCTCACTCTCAACTAAGGCACTTCCACACCTGGAAGTCTCCGCCTTCTTACCGAGAACACTCTTCCACCTCAACATAAGGGACAACTCAACTAATCCTAGTACACTACATTTACACAAGTGGCTTTACTCCTTCTACACCAAGAATACCACTCAATCACAAGACCTAACACTAGGTCTTCTTATAGGTTCAAATTCAATGAAATAAACAAGAAAATACAATAACAATTGGAGCAATAAATCAAACAATGAATACTTAGCTTCAAAAGACACTCCCTGGTCCTCTTGATGCCTTGAGATGATAAATCGATAAATCTTGAAGGCTAAATCAAGATGTTATCTTGGAAACTAGGGTTATCAAAAGGATGGCGCAAGAAAAGCTTTAGAATGATCAAGAATGGCTCAATGAAGGTTAAGAGTTATCACAAGTTGTTAAAGGAAAGCTGGGTTTGGGTATTTATAACCTTGCAACGGAAACAGCACGATAACGGGCGAAAAACTAGTCATTTTCGCCGTTTAATCGCATGCCGGTCGATCGTCGGTCGACCGATCGATCGACCGCCCGCGACCGCTGCGCCTTCTATGAGTTATGTGCACTGTTCGGTCGACCGATGGGTCGACCGAATGAATCACGAGATCAGCGATCCGCAATTCGGTCGATCGAAGCGCTTCTGCCAAGTCGCAATTCTTGTAATCCTCAATTCGGTCGACCGAAGACCCTACTGCCAATTTTTGGCTTCTGTCGATCGACCGATCGATCGACCAACCTGGCCTGAACAGGGCAATCTGCTATTTTGCTTGGGTTTTTCTACTTGTTTTGGTTCTGTCTTCGCTAAGTCTAATTGTAACTTTAAAACATAAAGGTTATATAAGGATTACCCCCTATTTGGATTCAATAAAAATATCTAAAAAATCAAAATCCTTAAGAATCAAAATCTAGTTTTTGGAGTCTAGTACAAATTTTCAAAAAACGAAAATTTTCTAAATTCTTGGGTCAAGTATGGGTAGGCTAAAGGCTTCCAAAAATTCCTAAAAAATACATCGTTATCTAATTTTAACCCAAGGAACAATTACCGTCATTTTTTATGTCAAGAAAAGGTCTAGGACATATAGCCCTCTAAGGAGCTCCCTAGGCTAAGTGAATTTCAGGGCGGTTTCGAGTTTTCATGATTTGGGATTCGGGATTGATTTTTGGGTTCTTATGCATCATCATGAGGATTTACAATATAAACTAGACACCCTAAACCTAAACTCTAACTTCTCGAAGAATCCCGAGCGACGACGAACGTCCTTGCCGATTTCTCCAATTTCTTCGATTCTTTCGATCGAGGACGTCGAGCGCTAACCGATATGGAATCCAAAAGATTTCTCACTGAAACATTAGTTCCATATTTGTTATCATCAAAACCGAGATTAAGACCAAGGTTGAAAACCTTAAGCCAACAGATACTTTCAGAACAATTGAAACAAAATGCAAATAAACAAAATTCATAGCAAATAAAATGAAAATAAACAAAATGTAGAGGTATTGTCTTGAAAATAAACAAAATCAACATGCAATATTAAAAGCCCTAAAAACATATTCAACAAACCCCCAAAAACCCTAACTTTGATATCAAAGCCCTAAAACACCAAATTGCACATGAAATGAGCCAACATTGGAAGAACTTACCAGTTTGGAAGTAGATGACTTATCAGCTTTTGGAGGAAGAACTGTCTTGCGACGACGAGTAGAACGCTGCAAGGATAGGTTGCTGTGCACCACCATACTAGAACGATCATTCATCGAAGACGTGGGCAATGTCTAGAATGATCACTCGCTGAAGATGTGGGGAAATTATACCTCGCTTCGTTCTCGCCAGTTGAAGTCGCCCTCGTCGCGGCTTCACTGCGGGGCAGCAGTCGGTCAAAGTGGGGTATAGGGTGTTGATTCAACTAAGTTGATGTGAAGATGATGTGGAACGAGAATTAAAAAAATATTATTTTAATTTTTTTTAATTATTTTTAATAATATGTTAAAAATATATTATTTTATTTCACGTGGGCAAGCCACATCATGACCTTAACGGGGCTGACGATGGAGAGATGACGGGAGGATGTAATTGAGATCAATGTCGAAGTTTAGGATGTAATTTGGAAATATTTCAAATTTGGCTACAAGTGAGATAAAGTTCAAAGTTCAGCATGTATTCAGGTAATTATCCTAAAAATTATTGAGAAAACATAAGGGTCTGTTTGGTTAGCGAAACCAAGTCTGTTTTCATAGTTTCAGTTTCACTGAAACCAAAACTGCTTACGAAAACGTGTTTGGTTTAGTATTTTCATGAAACCGAATCGAAACCAGAATAAAAACGAAACCAGTTTTCTTAATAAAAATGAAAACAACAGAATGTTGTTTTCTGTGGTTTCGAGACTGTCGGTTTCGTTAGCAAAATGCTGTGATAATTTTGTAATTATAAATATTTTTTTATAAAATTAATTAATTTAAAAATAAATCAAACTATATCGAATTTTTAAAAATAAAAATAAAAATCATCATTTTTAACTCAAACTTTTATCTTAAATTTATAAAATAATTAAACCAATTTATATCTAATTGACTCAAACCCAAATTTTAAATAACTCAATTTTCTTAAAGTTGATCTATTTATAATTTAATCAAACCTAATTTTAGATCATTGGACTTGTTTTTTTTTTGAAATTTTATAATAACTATTAATTAATTTTTATATCTAATTGAACAAAAAAATCTTAAATTACCAATAACTTAATTAATTAAATCATTTAAATATTTTGTAACCATATTAACAAATATTTAATTTTGTAAACTAACTAAACATTTAATTACTATTAAAAATGTTCAAGGAAAATTAATATTATTTTTTATAATCAAATAAATATTTACTGGTTTCAACTAACTAAAACTGATGTTGTTTTTATTAACCAAACGCGTTTTCAGAAAACTGAAAACTAGAAACCAAAATCAAGTTTTCGAAACCAAGTTTTCAGTTTCACTAAAACCAAACCAGAAAATAATTTTCGCTAACCAAACAGCACCTAAGGTGCCCAAGAATAGCAACAAAGTGAACATTATAATCATTCAAAAGTTGTAAAGTAGGTAAACCCAAAGAAAAAAAGGTTAATTAATGTATCTAGCCCAAACTATAATATTTTTCACAAATCTAGCTCAATTTTTAATTTGTATCAATTATATTTTGAACTATCAGATTGATATCAATTCTAGCCCGACGTCAGATGTCCGTCAATGCAACCGTTAGATTTTGATGTGGCATCTGACTCAGCAAATAAAAATATTTTTTTTATTATAACTTGTGCCATGTCAGCAAATAATAAAAATATTATAATATTATATAAATAGGGAAAATTAATGTATATATCCCAAACTTTGATCTTTATAACAAATCTATCTCAACCTTTAATCTTTCTCTCTAATCTATCCCAAACTTTGGGATTAACAACAATTATAATTCTTGAAGACAAATAATTTTTTAAAATACATCAAAACTCTCACTTTATCCGATAATTTCATATCTGATTTCACTAATTTTTTTCCTTCTAAAAATTTACACGAAAAACTTTTTAACACCTCGAAGAACCTCACGTCTAATTTCACCAAAATTAATTTATAGTCGTTATATATATATATATATATATATCATTTCAGATTTTGTATTTTTAAAAAAATTAAAATTAATACTAAAAGAAATAAATTTTATGAAGAAAATTAAATGCTAAACCAAATTAAATACAATATAAATAATATTAAACGTATGATATATAATAATATTATGAGTAAAATATATTGATTTGCTTCAAGTTTTTAATTTTTCTTTCTAAAATACTATGATCGAATTGAATAAAAAAATCAACACAAAACTAAAAAATCAAATTTAAAATGCCAAATTTTATTAGGCACTAAATAAAATATTGTTATAATGTTAAATATTTAATAAATAATAATATAAGCAAAAATATCTTTGTTTGATAGAAAGTTTTGAATTTTTTATAAAACACAATAGCTGAATTGAATAAAAAAATAAAATTTTGGTAAATAATAATACTATATAGAAAGTTATTGGTTTAATTAATTTGGGCATTTCGATTTTATGTGAAATGCAATAATATAATTAAATAAAAAATTAATAAGAAAGTCAAAAATTGAATCAAATTTTTTGAAATACAATTTCAATAGATAATTATAAAATTATTTTAAAATTTTTGAAAATTTTATAAATAATAAGAATATATGAAAAAGATATAAGTTTTATTCCAAGTTTTAATTTTTTTAATGTAATAGTCGAAATTCAAACTTTTGGATTGATTATAATTATAATGTAATCTAAATTTGCAAGTTCAATTTTAAATGAGACAATTGTTGTCAATCCTAAAGTTTGGAATAAATTAGGAAGAAACATTAAAAGTTAGGATAGATTTATTACAATGGCCGAAGTTTAAGATAAATACATTAATTTTTTTATTTATACAATATTATAGTATTTTTTATTACATGCTGACGTGGCACAAGTGATAATAAAAAAAAAAAAATTTAAATTTGCTGAGTCAGATATCATATAAGCACCTAACGATTGCATTGATGGACATTTGACGTCGGGCTAGAATTGATATCAATCTGATAGTTCGGGATGTAATTGATACAAATTAAAGATTGAGCTAGATTTGTGAAAATGATCATAGTTAAGACTAGATACATTAATTAACCCAAGAAAAAAAAAAGTACACTAAAAAAAAAATGACTAAGCTAGTTGCATTTTGATCACAAGATATTTACCAATTAAGGATCAAAGAGAAAGCATATAAAATCTTCTACTCATTTTGCTCATCTTGTAAGGCTGGAAAGAAGAACAGTAATTGCCCAAACTTATTGGTTAAAAATTGGAATCCTGAATCTGCCATGGTCTTTGAGTACTTATCCATGCACGTTTAATTTTTAAGACTTGTTTGGTATATAGGAAGGAGAATCCTTGATTGTGGATGTGCATGTAAGTTAACTGACAGAAGTCCTGAACTATCTCTAGCTTGCAATTAATGAATTAGAGCACATGGTGGATTGTTGTTATTTCAGTCAAACAAGCCTACATCTCTACAAGCATTCTTTTAAATTTATTTAGTTAGGAAGTAGATATTGAATAGGTTACTCACCTATCGACATTAGCATACAATTTTGCCTTCTTGCATATATCCTTGAATAAATTCCTTGTTTATATCACTCATACTTTCTTCAAGGATAACTGTCAAAATTTGGGGTTGGGTGTAGAAAATAATAAATTATTCCTTAGAGAGATATTGACTCAACTAAAATGGCATCAACAAAGTTTGTTCAAAACCACTCCGTTAGGGATGAGGAGCCATATGCCTTTTAAGGCTCCAAAGGCTACCCTTCCTCAATGTGTCAAAAACATCCTCAATACATTGCATACACTACACGTTGATATCTTTCACATTGATAATGCTTCTCTGTAAACAAAGTACAGAATTTGAGAGATTACTAGTATTATAATTATAATCTAAGAAGAAGGTAAAGGGTTTTTTACTTTAACAGATGAGACCTGCTGATGAAATTGGGACTTCTCAAACTACAACAAGCCTTTTCAAGTGTGAAAAAAATAAAATAAAATAACAAAAAATAATGAGAACAAGCAGCTACAATGACCAAAGATCGGAAAGATAACTGACAAAATATTGTTGAAGTTGATTCTGAAACTTCAAAAAAATACGATCGTGTATTCTCAGAAACCCTCATAAATCCTAAAAAAGAAATCCTCAAACGAAACCCTTAATCATTCAATTTAAGCCGCTAAAAAACCCTCAAAAAACCTCAAATAAAACCCTTAGAAGTCAAAACAAAAAGAAACCCTCAGCAATCAGATTTAATCATTCAATTACCTAAATTCGTAGATGGCAGATGACGCAATGGAGATGGCAAACACGGCGATGGAGATGGTGGAGACGGCAAGGTGGAGATGGCAGACACATCGGTGGAGATGGTGGAGACGGCACGGTGGAGATGCAGAGAAGAAGATTAGGGGTTAGATGTAGAGACGATGCGGTGGAGATGCAGAGATGACGGTGGCTGGCAGGAAGATTAGAGAAGAGAAATTACATAAAAGAGAGAGATATTAATTATGATTCTAATTTCACATTTACGGGGGCCGGGACCCAACCATCAGGAAAATTAAAGGCTTTTCCCAAGGACCGAAAATAGCCCCCAGGAAAATTAGAGGCTTTCCTAAGGGTCAAAAATAAACCCCAGGAAAATTATTTCCTGGGGACCGAGTTTTCCGATTCCAATGAGATGTTTTACTGATGCGTTTGGCTGTAAGCCAATGCTTGGCCCTTAGAAAAATATTGGTTTGTTGGGGCCAATGCGCGACACCATTAGAAGCCGTCACGAAAAGTCACATTTCTTTCTTGTAGTTGAGCTAGATCAACTAGAGATGGAGCGCTTGTACGTAGAATGAGGAGTAACAATAGTATTTATATTCTTTCTACTATCCTCTAATACAAGGGCGGAGCCAATGTTTTGGTAGGGGGGCAATTGCCCCCCCCCCCCCCTCACATTGGTCCCTCATTACATATATACTATCATATATTAATATTTAACTATATTAGTCCTCTTCTAAAAATATTTTTTTAATTATGTAATTGTCCTCATAAGATGCAATTTTATATTTTGCCGCTCCTAAAATAATTTTCTGACTTCGTCCCTGCTCTTATCCAAAAGAGCCTTAGACTTAGGTAGAGGTGGACAATGTATACATCTTTTTTTCTTTGTATTCCTCCTCTAGCTCATACATACGTGCTCTTCGAATCTTTGATAAATACAATGAATTCTTTTTCTAAAAAAAAATCGTACAAGGTTGAATAGTTAGTTGGTGTCACTCGTGAGTGAGTCTATAGAGCTAGTGCACAATAACTTTATTATATGGTTCATTACACATGATATGTAAGAGTACACGATTAAGTTGCACTTTGGGTTAAATATTTTACTATGATGATTTCTGAAAAAAGAAGAAGAATATTTTTCGCATTATTTTTTTCAATGCTTATTTGTGTTTAATTTTTATATATCTTATATAATGTTACATGTTATATGACTGATCAGGTGAACTTGATCTCACGCTGGAATTAATGATCTGATCGATCATGCACAATATATACCCCATAAATATTAAATATTCTTGTGCGCATATAATATATTCCATAGATTTCGTAATAATATATATAATTTTGGCCACTTTTTATCGTTACATATATATATATATATATATATATAGGATTTGTTTTAATTTTACCTATATATATATGGTAAAATTAAAACAAATCCTCTGGGAAATGCTGCTAAAAAATCCAACAGACACCAGGTTTTCTTCCAACTTTGATCACCATCTACATAATTAACAAAATCTGGTATGTTGATCCCTTATCCGTGGCAAGATATGATGTGCGCACCATGTTATGTTGGTTGGTATGCCTCCATTCCATTCTAGCAAAATATATATTTCTTTTCTACCTACTTCAACTTTAATTAGGGCCAGTAGCAATATCACAATTGATCTTTCCAAGATACTGTGACATGTTAGTAGCTAGAGGGGATCATCTTGTTCAATCTGAAAAATCAAATATTTTAACTAAATTAAAAATTAAGTTAATTTTCCTTTGAAAATCATAGAGAGGTTTGCTTTTGGATATATACAACTAAATCAAAATAAACATTAGAATTTCATTTTTTTAATTAATTTCCTATTTTATCGTATCGCCTTTAAAAAAAAATTATCTATTTATACACATTACATGTTTTCTAGTATATATGTCGCATACTTCATTATTTTGTATACTTATAGTATGAAAATGAAAATTTTATAATTACATACCAATCTAGTCTTGAATTTGTAATATGGATGATCTAAATTATTTTCATTCAGATGACATGTCAATATTTATGCCAAATAAATATTATTTTGATAATAAGATATATATACCACAAAGAAAAACCACATGAACATATAAGAGAAAAACTTATGCAATTTTAATAATAATAATAATAATAATAGATTAAAAATAATTGAAAACTATGTGTAATAATTCTGAAAAGTTAAGAATTGAATTAAAACGAGTTCAGTTTAGTAGTGGGTTGGGGTTTAATTAACTAGTGAGTTCTTTATTGATTTATGGATTGGTTTGCAAAATTGTATGTGTTAATATGATATACCCTGAATAAAATAAGAGATTTGCTGCAGATAACATTGGTGATCTGTCATAATCATTCCCTGAAAGTGTGATATCTGCTATCTCTGTATCTAGAAAGCTAAAGCTAAGAGTAGATGGGGGAATTATTATTTTTTAATGCATTCATTTAAAGAATGTTTTCTTCTTTGATTGATTCCTTGTTGCTTTTGGTTTTTGGAGTGGAATAGGTTTATTATGCTGGTTTTGTACTATTGTTTCTGGAAGAGCAATGGGAGTTACTTGAAAAGATGCACCATATATACATTTTATATATACACACATGGGCCCATCAAACTTCAGTCAGCTGGCTCGATGGTTTATCACGGGCCAATCGTGCTTCGCCCGATCAACTCTTATCGTGCTGCGCCACTATCGGGTTGGCTCGATAAGGCCCGGGCGATTATCGGACCGTACGTGTCGAGCCACGTGATGTAGGCCTGGCACAGCCTGATAACCCGATATGATTTTTTAAATAAATTAATTTCAAAATTCATTACATATGTTTTATGATCGGAGTGGATTGAATCGGGCCGATTTGGGCTAGTTATCGTGCTCCAGTCGAGCCGATGTATTATGATCCACTTTTTTCTTTTTCGTTATTGTGATAATAGGTCGTGTCAGACAATTTATTTATTTCTCGTGTTGTGCTGAGCTCGAGGGTCCCATGCTTGAACTTTTTTTGGGTAGGGCCGAGCTCGGCCGCCGAGCATGGTTTTTGTTGGGACTGGCATGGCTCGATAGCTCGGGCCCAGCACGATTTGCCATGTCTATACACATGACGATCCTTTATTTTCTCTCTAACTTTTGTTTATTAATTATCAGGTTATTAAGGCCGAGTTTCATCTCTGCTTGACAGATGAATCTTGCAGTCAAGCTCCCTTCTTTTTTGCACTTGAGAGTCATTGTTTATTTGGCTCGAGAAAACATTTTACCCATCTCGTTTGGTTTTTAAGATATCTTGTATTTCTAAATATATAAATTTTCTTATAATTTCATTCTTTATTTTATATCGTTATTAATTTTTCCCAATTTTTGTCTTTATCTATCTTCTAAGGCATATATAGTAGAGTTTATACATATAAAATAGCCTAAAAACAATTTCACCCTATGTGTGAGTAGTTATTTTCTAGTAAAGACCCTCTCCTCATGCTTAGAATTATATCTACTATGATTCCAATTGTTACAATTTATGAGATAAAACATTAATATGATCATCGGCACTTTTCAATCTGCACTTTTCAAGGTAGTACGATAGACATATATGCTAGATCATATAATTTTAATTAGAGCTCGCCTCCCCTCCGAGCTCAACTCGACACTTAATTTATCAGAGACAACACCGACCTCTTCGTATGGATGTCCGCTGACATGCCAGTGATAGACCCCCGAGTCATTTGTCACAGGGTCGTTGTCAACCTCCGAGTCAAGCCCATCATGTAGAAGAAAAGAAAGCTTGGAGCTGAGTGCTAACATGCATTTCTCAAGGAAATCAAAAAAAATTTGAAGGCAAATTCTATCAGATAAATCAGATTTGCCACATGGCTTGCGAATGTCATGATGATAAAGAAGCACTCGGGAAAATGACAGATGTGTGTCAATTTTATCGACCTAACAAAGTCTGCCCGAAAGATTCCTACCAGTTGCCGAGCATAAACAAACTTGTCGATGGCTCCTCGATGTACTAATACCTGAGTTTCATGGATGCCTACTCATACTACAATAAAATTTGAATGCATCCGAAAGATGAGGTGAAAACAACCTTCATCACTGAGCATGTCAACTTCTATTACAAGGTGATGCCCTTGGGGCTCAAGGATGCAATGGATACATGCCAGCGCCCGATGAACAAACTTTTAGAGCAACAGATTGGTTGAAACATGGAGGTGTACATGGACGATATGGTTGCCAAAACATCGACCATTGGAGATCACTTCTGTGATCTCACCGAAATCTTCAACCAACTCAAACACTACAATATGATGTTAAATCCAGAGAAGTGCCCTTTCAGAGTCCACGAGGGCAAATTTCTTGGTTTTCATACTTACGAATCGAGGAATCGAAGACAATCCCGAAAAATGTCGGGCCATCCAAGAAATGTGTAGCCCACACAACATGGACTCGGACTACTACTATAGCGCCTGGTTGGATTAGGCCCAATAACCCCCCGCACTACTGAACCCAACCCCGAGCCAGGTCAAATGGCTCTACTCGGGGGCTCCACCCATTCATACAAGGACATCCACGTCCTCCTTAATTACGAGGGATACGCTATTACAAGCTCGACACCTCTGGGATCAGCCTCGATCCATTCTGAGCAATATCCCCATGAGATTACATGGCGACATTATCACCTCAACCTGCAATAAATATAGACATGACACGCTTCAGGTAACTATAATATCCAAAATCTTAATAATAAAATTTTATTCTTGAGCAGGGGATCGTGGGCCACAGTTAGCACGGATTGGCGGGAAGCTTCGGGATTAGACCCGAGTAAGCATTCAATGTATAAAAAATTAAGGGAATTTTATTTGTCTTATCTCTGCGATTTAGCATGCTAGGGTGATAGAGGGTCTCGAGATGAATTTAGCGGTGCAATTGGATCTCGAATCGGAGTTAGAACGGATGAGTTATGGGGCTGTTTAAGTCAGATAACTTAGGTAGGAGTATTTTGGTCATTTGAACCCAACTGGTGTCTATAAATTAGACCCTAGGATGTGCAGCCAGGAGTTTTGAGCTACACACCACTCGAGGCAAAGGAGAGAGGAGAGAGAGGGCACCGTCGAGGAGGAGGAGCCGTCGGAGTCAAATTTTTGCGAGTTTGTCGACGTCGATCGGGGAAAGATCCTGCGCGTCTTTTTCTTTCGTTTTCTCTCTGTCCGGTGAGTGGATTTAGACCTTCTCTTCTCAAATTCTTGATTCATGTCGCTATTCTCATGTCTCGAGATTTTTGTTAATTTTTGACGTGCTTTCTCGAATCGGATCAAAATTCGGATCGATCGTTTCTTAATCGGATCATGTGGTTTACCCCTCTTTTGGAATAAAATATTCTTTTTTTCTTTTCTTAGTTTTTTTCCTTCTGTAGTCGGTCGGTCGGTGCTTGCCGCGCCCAGTGAGGCACCGCGGCGGCAACTACATTGGCGAGGCACTGTGGGGGAGGCGGCGCTCGGCGAGCAGCGGTGCCCGACGTGGCGTCCCTGCCACGTGCGGGCAACCGCGCGTGGCGCTACCGTCGCGTGGTGGCGACAGTGCATCCGCAGGACTCGACGTTGGTGCCGGCGTCGGCGCCAGCGTCGCTGGCGGCCCGGCGGCGGTCGGGGAAGAGCGGCGGCTGGTTTGGGGAGGAGGTGGAGAAGATGACCCAAGGGAGATGAGATGAAATGGAGGGTTGAGATTGGTTTGGGTAAGATGAAGGGCTGGATTGAATTGGTTGAGATGAAGGGCAGGGATTTGATCTTCTGTAGATGTAAGACTTAGATTGCATCATGTAGATGGAAGGTTGAGATTGCATCGGGATATATGTAAGGCTATGGATGCATCATGTTAGATGTAATGTTGTGATTGCATCTGGTTAGATGGAGGGCTGTAATTGCATCTGGTTAGATGTAAGGTTGTGATTGCATCATGTAGATGGAGAGCTATGATTGCACCTAGTTAGATGGAGGGCAATGATTGCATCTGATTAGATGTAAGGTTATGATTTCATCATGTATATGTAGGGTGGTGATTGCATCTGGTTAGATGTAAGGCCGAGATTGCATCATGTTAAATAGAGGGTTGTGATTGCATCATATTAGATGGAAGGCTGTGATTTGATCCTGTTTAGATGAAGGGGTGAGATTTCATTACTAGTTTATTGATTGTAACATCGTTATATTTATTCATAGCAGTGATTTATTAAATAAATTAGGGCATTTCTTTCATTATTCTAAATAATTATTTGGAGGCCTTATAGTTAGCAAAATTATTCATGTTATATATGAATTTTCACCTAATCGACTTTCTGGATTCATTGGCGAGGACTGTTTCACCATCAGACCTTTGGATTTTGAAAACAGTAGCCGGGCGTCGCCTTATTTTGTGTGCCAAGCTGAAAAATCATATTTTATATATTTTTATGATTCGATCTGAGATGATTTATGGATATAGTAGTTAATGAGGTGAATCTTATCCTAGATCAGTGATTCCTATGTCGAGTTATGTTGTTCCAGTCCATTAATTTACAGTTGGAGTTTCTTTTTGCATTGCTTTCATGATACACGTATATCCTTTCTTACAGTGCTATAATTCTATTTTATGGTTGTTTAATTATGCTGAGCATTCATGATTTTGCAGCACTAAGTCCTAGTTGGACTCACCCCTAATTACTATTATTTTGTAGCACCTAAGTTAGATCAGAGAGAAACCGAGGTGCAGTAGCGCGGCTAGTGGTGGCAGGGCAGCGAGTCTCGTGACATGTCATGACCGAGGAGGATACTTGAGTCATTTTAGTGTCTCTTTGAGTTGTTGAGTCATGTTGACTCGGGTTGTGGTTTTCGCATTTTATCTTATTTGGGAAGTCTTGTTTATTTATTTGAACTCTTTTTAATAACTTGTTGAGTGTGTTCATATTGAGTTTTGGTTTGGTTTGGTTCGTGGTTTCATGTCTATTCTTTTCAAAAAAAATCTTCCACTGTTCAAGTTATTATTGTTGTGTTTGAGTTGGGTTTGGCTTCGGGATACGTGGCGTATCCCGGCCGGTCATACCGGATTTGGGGTGTGACAGTAACCTAAGTTCCAATTTCCGTCGCATTCACCTCACTACAAAATAAATGACATCTACTAACATATAATATTACTAGTGGTAAGAATATTTGTTGGTAAATGTAACTTTTTCAAACAGAAACAACAGTCATTGCTGAAAGTCATACCCTATACCAACGGACAAGCTTTGTCGTTGGTATATAGCAAATCAATGCTAACAGATTATGTATTCGTTAGTAAAGTTGCTAATGAATTTTATGAGTCGTTAGTAAAACATCTTCAATAATAACGAATTTTATGGGCAGTTAGTAAAGTTGCATCCGTTAGCGAAACATCTTCTATACAAACGAATGAATTGTTACTAACAGGCCTGACAAATTTCAGCATGGCCCAATAGCCCGGTAGGGGTGAGAAAAATTCATCAATTAACCAAAAATCGATTAACTGACTGAACTGAAATCGAATTAACTAAATCGATTTGTCCAATTGATTTTCGATTCGGTTAACAATTATAATTTTTTTAAAAAATCAATTTTCTATTCGATTCGAATTAACCAAAATACAGTTTTAGTAAGTAAAAATAAAAATATATATCATAAGTTATAGCTTGTTTGAGTAGTTAACATGAAACACTTTCCTCTCACCAACCTAAGTTAAAATCATAATATGGTCAAATGATATATCAATAAATAATACTAATATTATTTTTCTAATAAGGTCAATAATTATTAATATAGGATCATCTATACTAACAGATTTTTCTTCTAACGAGATTAATAACCGTTAGTATAGCTAGGGACCTCTATACTAACAAAAAAAATTTCTAACGAGATCAATAATTGTTAATATAGGGACCTTTATACTAACGATATATCTCTACTAACGATGTGAATCATTTGTTAGAATATGTGCATCACTATACCAACGACCCCAACATCCGTTGGTATAAGTCTATACTATCGTGAGTTCTACCGACGGGGGCATATGCCCTTGGTATAGGATGTACTAACGATTTTTGGGGTTGTAGTAACGGAAATAACCCGTTAGTAAATGACATTTTTCTTGTAGTTGATCTTGATCTCCTACTGACTTGAGCGTCGGAGTATCTTTTGCAGGTTTCCCCTACCAGAGCTGCACCTCAATAGGAGACGCACCGAACCAGACCATACCGCTCCGACTCTCAGGCAGGAACACAAAATAAAATAGGTATAGCAGCTAACGGGAATAATGGCCATACCGTCAAGATTCCTCTCCATATCGACTGACATGGCTGCATCCTTCTTCAAAATCTTGAGAAAGAAACATGACTTTCGATAGGACGAAAAGTGTGAATAGGCATTCGAGGAGCTCATGAGTTTCCTTTCTAGCCCACCTGTCCCGGATAAATAGTAAGAAAAGACACTCTTCCTCTACCTCACGGTCATAAAAAATGCCCTCAGCTCGGTGCTAGTCCAAGGATAAGAAAAGGATCAAAACCCAATCTACTTCGTCAGCAAGGTCCTAAAACCCGATACCAAAGGCTAGAGAAGCTCGCCTTCGCCCTGGTCATCTCGGCCAGAAGACTAATGTTATACTTCCAGAGTCACCACATCCAAGTATGCACAGAATAGCCGATCAGGCAGGTCTTGGCCAAACTTGAGCTCGACGGATGGATGATAGCTAGCTTGGTCAGTGGAACTCTCTGAGTTCGACATTGAGTATCAACCCAGACCCCCTATCAAAGCCTAGGCATTGGCAACCTTCGTCGCTGAATTCACAAACCAGGAAGATATCCCCAAGTCGAAACGTGGATGATGTTCGTGGATGGTACCTCCAATGAGAAAGGAAGCAGAGTCGGCATCATCCTGGAAATCAGTCAGGGATCGCCCTAGAGCAGTCCCTACAGTTTCAATTCAAAGCCAACAAACAACCATACAAGATATATATGAAGCTTTGGTCGTCGGGCTGAAGCTCGCCTGAGATGTAAAAGCCCGGAAAGTGATCGTGAAAGTGACTCATCACTTGTCGTAGGACAACTCAACAACAACTACCAAGTGAGGGACCCCTCCCTAGAAAGGTATATATCTCTCCCGAGTACATTCTTTAATAACTAATTTTGATGATTGTGTGATCCAGCACATACCTCGGGAAGAAAACACCCGAGCCAGCCTGTTATCCAAGCTCACCAGCACCAGAAAACCCCAAACACAATAGGTCGATGATACAACAAGTCCTCGGCCATCCGAACATCCAATCAGTCGACGCCTTAGTCAAAGTTCAAGTAGTCAAGCTCAGCTTGACCCCAAGCGCGATCCTCGGCCCCAAATGCGGCCTCTGGCTCCTATGAGTCCATCTCGCTCTAAATGAGCATGACCCCAAGCATGGTCCTAGCACACGCTCCTTGTGAGCTCGGCTTTAGGCGTGGTCCTCGGCCCTAAATGCGGCCACTAGCTCCTATGAGTCCGTCTTACTCTAAATGAGCTCCCATACCCTCAACAATTCGAAATGCGCTCCTATCGAGCTTGGTTTCCACCAAGTCTACTTCTCGATCTCACTGCCATCAAAGAACTATGTCCTGTGCCCCTTAATGACCAAAAGTGCGCTCCTCGCCCCAGCGCCACTACCCTCGACTTCTGCACCTCTTCCCCACTCGAACATCTTCGAGAGAACCAAAAAATATCAAACATATAACCCTAGTCTTAACTCTATTTTTGGCAGGATTCTGCGCTTGACTTCGATGAAATTAGTCGATTACTCAACATCGGCGACGTCCGATATACAGATCAAGAAAAGGCCAAACAGTCTAACAAACATAAAAGACATAGTCATTACAAAGGTAGAAATATGATTTTATTCATAAAGCTAAAAACATATATTTATAAACCCATAAATGGGCAGTGCACAAACAAAAAATTAGGTTACTAAAGATATGATGTACAAAACAACTACCGAAGGAAGAGCATTCTGATAATGCAAAAGTGAAGAGCATTCTATCAATTTTATATTCTTCTATTCTCCTTTTCTTCTGATCTATGCAATAAATAAACAATGGATATTAATCTATCCCTTATCTTATTCTCTTTTATCCAATGAAGCAAACATACCATTAGTGCATGTTTTGCTTCATATGATAAGGAATGATATGATAAGGGATGGATTAATATCCATTATTTGTTTAGTGCATGGATTAGAAAAAAATGGGTATAAAATTGATATTATATTCGGTGTATACTTGATTTAAAAAACTTATATCAAATCCATCCTCATTTATTATCTAATCCTATCCTATCCTATCCTATGAAGCAAACATACCATTAGGGCATGTTTGCTTCATAGGATAGAGATGAATAAGATTAGAGATAGATTTATATTCTTTGTTTGTTTAATGCATGGATTAGAAAATTAGAAGAATATAAATTTGATATTATATATATTCGGTGTATACCAAATTAAAAAAATCTTATCCAATACTCACTCATTCGATATCATATCCTATTCAATCTTATCTACTAAGGTCTTGTTTGTTTCATGGTAGAGTATGGTTTACCATGATATGGTATGGTATGATTTTATGTGTGGGAAAACTTTTAAAACCATGGTATAGTATGGTATGGTAATCTCATGGTTTTAAAATCATGGATTTTGTAAGATTTTGAAACCACCAATTCGGTGATTTTTCATGGTTACCAAATTTTAATACCTAAAATACTCATCAATTTTTTATATATTTCTTCTATCCATCGGTTCTTATTATGTTTCCCTTTCTTCTTTTATCCGCCGGTCCTTATTATGCTTTCATTTCTTCTGATTTTTTTCTTTTGTAAAAATTTATGTATTTAATTAAATTTAATATTTTGACAAAAAAATGAATTTAATATATGTTACATGAATTTTTATGTTTGAGGGCATTTTGATCATTTTATCATTTGAGGAATTATACCATACCATCAAACCAAACGAAAATATATTATTTAACCATACCATACCATATTATCTTCCCAAACATGATAACAATAATTACAGTACAATACCATACAATACTATACCATACCATACATTATTAAACTATGTTACACGCCTAAAGCAAAGGAATCATTAGAGTATACTAGACAAGGTGATTTCGATTTTGATGAAATTTTCTTCAAGTTTTTATAAAATTGAAACAAACCAGTTCAGTTTATTTTTTTCTTTAAGAAAAGGGACGATATTAATTAGTTTTGATCTCCTGGTTAAAAAAAAAAAGTTTTGATCTCCAATGTCATCAAGAAGCTTACAAAGCAGTGATGGGTTAGGGTCTAATCATCTGTCTGTAGTGAACAATATAAAAGAAATGTCGTCAAATCTCAGATATAAAATGATTTTACATCAAAATTAAATAAATGTTTCTCTCGCTTTCTAGAATTAGTCCAAAATGTCATTCCTCAATAAAACAAACATATACAGTGTTATCTTCATTGAGAGATTGATTCATACTCATCTTTCTCAAGACAACAACCCCATAGCGTTAAATTAATATTCTTGAGGGAAAATAATTGATTGCCACAATTAAAGCATAAAAAAACTATTTGGCACGTAATCCTTGTCGAGCAACATATATATATATATATACTTTCATTCTAATTTCATTTCAAATTAAGGAATAATTATTTATACTTAATCGATCTCTTCCACTAACACCATACATGAATATTATATCCAATTAAAGATCTCATTAACAATATCATGGAGATCATCTCGATCATATAATAAATTAAGGAGCTTGAAAAATTCTGCGGATCCCACCTAATTAAACCTGATGCAAAGTCTTCGTTAATTTTTTTAAAAAAGATGATCATGAGTACTTATCTCTTTAACTTGTTTGACGTTTTTCTTGAAACTTTTTGTGAAATGAAAATTAATTCAGAGAGTAATTCATCCTTTTCTGTAATGTAATTCCTTTTGTTTCTGAATTTTAATTTTCATTTATTGGCATCATCCAAAATTTGAACAAAACTATTATTTAATTCTACCTGATTATATTTGAGTGAATTTGCCTAGCCCCAAAATTACAATGCTTTTGAACCTTCATCTCTCTAATTTTTCTCAGTTTATCATTGATAGTGAATGAGCAACACCTGTATATATATCTATACGCGCATAATATAATATCTAATGTGAGTCGGTTCTTGACCTAGTTTTTATATATATAATTGCCCGTGTGCATCATTGTGAAGTCAAAATAGAGACAGAGAGGGTGACTCTAAATAGGAAGACCAGCTGGGAACGTTCACACGACCGATGACTCTTCGTAATAATTCAATTGAGATGATGCAAACTTAATTAGGGCAAGCAGCAGTGTTGGGAATCAGCTGGTGGAGAAAGAAGAGAATACGGTGCATGGTATAGTGAAGGTCAGTGCTCTTCTCCTTTGTTTTCTGATATTTTCCAAAATAATTAAGAGAGGATTTATATTTTCCTTGCGAAGATATGCATGTGAATCTACTCTTAAGTGCTTGGGGCAAAGAAATTAAAGACTTGATTTTATTTGGAGTTTTGTTCATGAAAGAACCCTATATATGGCTGCCAGTTATTAATTCCCCCTTTCATGATCTGAGACCTTTTCTTGCTTTCAACATGACTAATTTCTCTAAATTTACATCTTTTTAAAAACGAATTATTGTCAACGAAATAATAATAATAAAGACAAATGGTTTTCCTTCATCCTCCAAATTTAATTATTTACAAGCGAGCTAATATGTTTCTTGATGTAACATATCAGGATCTCTTTGTTTGCAGGAAGAAGAAGAAGAAGAAGAAGATGGAAGCACCATGGAATAATTGGTTCTCAGATACTGTAAGCTTTAATTGTTTCACTAGCTTGAAATTTGTTTTCTCTTAAATGTAAGAAAAATAATCCTAATTTTATTTGATTAATTATAATTATACGATCCACAGGATCAAATGAATGATTCTAGCAATCTTCTTCACCAGTGGGAGATCTCCCCAGTAACTGCACCTGCAACAGCGAGAGGCTTCGCCAAATCTCTCTCGTCCGAGTGCCACACCTCTCACCCTTTTCATTTTGCTTCGGGATCATCAAGGACGAGCAGAGCCCAAGAAATTATCACCTGGAACTTCCTAACCAATGCCAAAATAGATCAAAATTCGTCATCCCTTCTTCTACCCAATAACCCTAATCTACCAACTCTGAAGCCGAAGGAAGAGACTAGGGTTTCGAACTCTCGAGAACAGAAACAACCAACACTGTCTCAAGCTCAAGAGCACATCATTGCGGAGAGAATTCGGCGAGAGAAGCTCAACCAAAAATTCATCGCACTCTCGTCAATAATCCCAGATCTTAAAAAAGTAAGTAAATTTCGAGAAGGACAGATTGCGTTTCATGTCATTTGACATGATACTTTGTTTCTTGTCGGAAATATGATATCACTGCATGCAATAATAGGACCAGAAATTAACAGTTTTACCAAATTTGGTACGCTGCAGGCAGACAAGGCGTCAGTTCTGGGAGATGCAGTGCGGTATGTGAAGGAGCTGCAAGCCAAACTGAAGTCCCTGGAAGACCAGAACACGGAGAGGACGGTGGAGTCCGTGGTGCTCATCAAGAAGTCAAACCTCGCCGGAGAAGACGACGATGGCTCCTCGTCGTCCTCTAACGGGAAGCACGGCCAGCCGTCGCAAAAGGCTTTCCCTGAGATCGAGGCGAAGGTCTCCGGGAAGACGGTGCTCGTGAGGATCCACTGCGAGAACCGCAAAGGAGTGCTTGTCAAGATCTTATCCGAGATCGAGAGCCTAAATCTCATCATTACCAGCACCAACGTCATGCCATTTCTGGGCCACTCGATCAACATAACGGTGACAGCACAGGCAAAGCCATTGAGTTCCCTCATCTTCTTCCTCCTCGCTTGTGATAAATATACAAGAGGCTTCATTGATTATTGAGTTAACGCAATTAATTTCTTTTTATTTTTGGATATACACAGATAGAAGGAGAGTTCTCAATGACAGTGAAGGATCTTGTGAGGAAGATGAAGTCTGCTTTGAGCTAATTCTTCTGTGAGGATCGAGTTGGGTCTCAAGTGTTTGTCATGTTATCTTATGCCATCAGTAGGACTTTAATTTCTTTCAGAAGAGATAATTTTTGTTTCTTCTTCATGCATGCAGTTCCCTACCGTTTTTGTTTAATTACTTGATCAGTTAGTCAAACTATTTAAATAGTAGAGTACTATTGCTAGCTCAAACTAGTTAATTAATTTTCTATTTTGTTTGTTCAGGGTCACTTTAATTCACTGTATATGTATACAAGTATTGTAATTAAAGTCATATCAGGTAAGTTGGACCAGTAGTTGTAGATGATTCGATCAGTCTTAAGTCAATTCAAGTTAACATATAGATGGATTTTAGTATATATATTTCCTTTATCCTTCATGTGGATTTTTGACAAAGCCAACTATATATAAGGCTAATTTAGATGAGATATGAGATATATATTAGCATGCATGCATGCATGTACGTTTTTATATATGTTTCTTTTGCTTGTGGTACATGTTGAGTACAGATGGGACAGGTGATCCATTGGTTCATGAATATTGATTCAATTTCAAACCCATTTGTACAAATTTGCATCCTCATATTAGTTGTCTGTTAGCTTTTATGGCTTTCAGGACAGCTTGTCATTTGTTGATTTATTCACCTGCATAATTAGGTGGCCGGTAGGGATGAGGATTGCATTAATTGTTTATAAGATCATTAACTTTGATCATCTCTAGTTGTATTAATTTTTGAGAAATTTAGCACTCACCCAACTAAAAGATTGCAATCTTGTAAAGAACACCCTCAATAATGCGCGCTATACATTAAACAACATTTTCTTTTGTTTCTTCTTGTCTTTGATCATAGATACAGATAAGTTTCCAGTACAGGCATGCATTATCTGTGATGCAAATTAATTAGCAAACAAGTTAATTAATTCAAAAAGTGACATTACTTCTTTATAATTAAGGATTAGTATAAGCAAACCATTGCTATTTTATCCTTTTCTTATTATTCTTTTACAAGCGACTGTGTGTGGCACATGCAAGTATTTGTAATTAGATATCTTTTCCAATTATCACTATTTTATTGATTTAATTCTTGGTAAAATAATGCAGAAGAAATTAAATTAATGCATTAATTGGAATTCCTTTGTTAAATTTAGCATGATCATGTTCAATTGGCCACAAAAAAAATTGAAAGATTTAAGGATCTGTTTCAAGTTAAGTTTGGTTGCATATATAATTAATAGATTCGTATCTCATTTCTTAATCATCCATCATATATAACACTAAATTGTAGTTGTGTTATTTATTTGGTTTTAGGTGTTTGTTGAATTAGGGCTGGAAAATATTGATAGTATATGATGTCGTGGTGGCCAACCAGAAGAATAATTATACTTGCGTAAAATTTTAGCCCGTCTACTCTCCACTCCTTTGTAGCTGCCTTTCCTGAGAAGAATATTGGAATGATAGTATATAATAGGAGGGTGATAATATTATTTATGACTGATTTTTTCCTCAATAAAATGTAAAACAACTTAAATAACAAGAAAAGAGAGATGAATTCTTAGCCAATATACTTATATATAAGTTTTTTTTTTGCCTAGCAATTTTGAATAGCCCTCCAAAAGTGAGTGAACTTGAAGATTAAGAATTTTAAGAGGCCATGTTTGATTAGCAAAATCAAGTCAATTTTTATTATTTCAATTTCACCCGAACAAAAGCTCTTTATGAAAATGTATTTGGTTTGATATTTTCATAAAATCGAATCGAAACGAAAATAAAATTAAATGAATTTTGTGAAACTAATTTTCTTAACAAAAATGAAAACCACAAAAGATTATTTTTAGTGGTTTGCAATTGGGTCCGATATCAAATAAAATGGTAAACTATTAATTATATTTTTTTAAAAAAATAAAATTTAGCAATTTAGCAATAAATCAAACTATATTTAGTTTATAAGAATTAAAATAAAAACCCAAACTATTTTCTCAAATTGACAAGTTAATTAAACCAATTTATATTTGACTAATTAAATCAAACCTAATTTTTAAAAGAACTCAATTTTTTTAAAGTCGATCTATTTATAATGTAATCAAAACTAATTTTAGACCATTCAACTCAATAATTTTTTTGAAAATTTATAATTTTTATTAACTGATTTCATATCTAATTGAACAAAATATAATCTTAAATTATCAATAATTTAATTAAATCTTACACATCCATATATACTAGCAAAAACTAATTTTATAAACTAACTATAAATTTATAAATAATATTTTATAAACTTATAAACTAAACTATATAATAATCTACTACAACACAACCAACCTATAGAGACACACAATTAGAGATAAATTAAATTTTTATTTTTAAATCTTCACATTTAGAGACTAATAAACATAAAATTTGTTCCCAATTAGCCTCTAAAAATAGCTTTAGAGTCAGATTAATTAAGTGACTCTATTGATGGTGTTTCTATAGCTTAGAGTCAAATCAATTAAGTGACTATGTTGTTATTGTTTCTATAGATCTTTAGAGACTAATTAGGAACAAATTTTGTGCCTATTAGTCTCTAAATATGAAGATTTAAAAATAAAAATATAATTTGTCTCTAATTTTGTGTCTATATAGGTCAATTGTGTTATGATGTAAATAAATAAAATAATATGTGAGTATTCAACGGAAGCACAATAGTTAAAAGTAAAAGGAATGATATTGTTTATAAAAAATATGAAATTTATGTCAAGCTCTCTTTTTTTAAGCTTCATAATAGGTTAATTATAGAATTGATAATTATGTTGAGAAGTTAATACCAATGATGAATGGAGCTATTCAATTTTTTTAATTGATTAAATTTTAATATTTAAAAATGGATACAAAAATTCATATTATGATTTTAGCAAATTTATTTTAGGTGTTTGTAATCCAAGTTACGGTATTGTATATTGATTTCTCTTACTTTTATCACTTTTTTCTACAATCATATTAGGTTTCATAAACTATTTGTACTATGAAGTAATTTACCATTTATTCAATACCGGAAGTAGTATCTAACGAAAATCAATCTTGTTTTCTATAACCAAATAAGTTTGCACTAGTTTTGACCAACTAAAATTAATATTATTTTATCAATTAAACGCATTTCCAGAAAGCTAAAAACTCGAAATCGAAACTTAGTTTTTGAAATCAAATTTTTATTTTCGCTGAAATCAAATCAGAAAATATTTTTTGCTAACCAAACAACACCTAAGATTGAAAGAATGACTCGAGTGAGGCTTAAACTCAAATATTTAACTTTCAAGGCTCAAGGATGTAGGAGATAGATCAATAATGATTTAAGGCATTAATCCTTACTAATGGAATATTGTAATGAAGTATATATAGAGTTTCAAGGAAAGTGAGTCGCGAGTGGTAGCTATTTAACGGCCAAAAAGCTACCCTTTACAACGTGCAAATTATAGGTCTATTCGATCGTCAATCTGTTAGAGGAAATGACTACACTAGAAGGGGGGAGCGGTGAATAGTGAAAGGTGTTAAGGCGCACTAGAGAGGGGTGGGGTGAATAGTATGAGTCTAAGGTGATTTAATTCAATTTAAGTTTAAACTCAGCTAATTCAAATTCCAACCTACGTCAATGTGCTATAATGAATGTTTGACTCGATTATGTTTAGATGATGAGAAAGTGAGCAAGTAATATAACTAAGCAATTCAAAACACAATTAGATTGCTAACAAAGTATTTAGAGTGGTTCGGGAACCTTCCCTACTCCACTTGTATTAACTTTCTTTTCCTACAAATGAGGATCTACCAAGGTCTTATCTCTCCACAATGAGAATGTCTCTACCTCAAACCTAAGGAACTCTAAGGTTACAACACAAGTGAAACTCAAGGTGTGTCACTCACACATTCTTACAAACCGATTTTGAGAATGAGAAAAGTAAACAACAAACAATCAAGGAGAAATTCTAAAACAAATATCACAAACTCTTATTGAAGTCCAAGCCTTAGAATGATGTCCACACTGAATTTGAGGGCTTGAGAGTGAAGGAACACTTTGAGAGGATGAGAATTAGGGTTAGGCTCTTAAAATCACTCTTTGAAGCTCAATGGAATCCTAGATGGCTCAATGGAACAATAACATATGTAAAACACCTCAAAAGATGAGCCTATATAGAAGTAATCAAGGTATGGGTCGAATTCTAGCCGTTCAACGGATTTTAAAAGATCCGTTGGGCATTTCGGTCGACCGCTAGTCGATTCTCGGTCGATCGAGATTCAGTCGAGATTCCAATAACTTTTCGGTCGATCTTCGATTGATCGAAGATTTATAATTCTTTTACTAACATTTCTTCCGAGACTTGGTTTCGAGTCTCATTTTGGGTTTTTAGCTTTGGTAACTCAATATGGACATCGTGATAAGGCTCGGATCATTTACAATGAAAAAATTCAGTCCTAAACCAATTTTCATGCACTCAACTCTGAAGCCTCCAATTCTTGATTTTTCGCGATTTCTCCGACGAACTTCGGACGCGTATTGTATGTCCAACCTAAGACTGAAATTTCATGAACTATTAGAATCATATTTGTTATCATAAAAACTAAGAGTGTTGCCAAGGTTGAACCCTTTGTTGGCCTAAGGTTTTCAACCTTGGTCTTTGTTCCTGCTTGGTGCAACTCCTAATCTGGTGTGACAGGATTCGATCGGGTGCAACTTTGGCGGGGGGGGGTACAAAAGATATTTCGTCGCTCAAGTCGGGATGTGATCAAGGTGGAGGTAATTGAAATTAGACTCTAGGTTACCTGAGGCATGTCGTGTACGTATATATTGCAGAATGAGGAAGGAATGACGATAACGCCGCGAGGTAATCTTGCAGGAATGTTGCTTGAAATGGATCGAGGCTGATCCCGGAGATGTCGGGCTCATGATGACGAATCCTTCATAATTAATGAGGATGTGGATGTCCTTGTATGGCCAGGTGGAGCCCCCGAGTTGAGTCGCCTAGCTTGATTTGAGTCTGGCTCATGAGCGTGGGCGCTGTTGGGCCTAATCCTGTTGGGCCCAGAAGTACTAGTCCAGTCCACTTCCCTCGAGCTTGGTTGAAGTCTGGAAGACTTCATGCTAAGCTCTAAGTAGTGCTAGTTTCCAATCTTGGTATATATGGTCCGCAGACGTCGGTTGGATTTTGGGAGTGTATTACTTTTGCCAAGCTATTTTCAGTGTTGAGCTGCTACGAAGGACGAGCTCTGATTTCGACGAGGTGGTACATGCCCGTCGTGGCCTTTATTTGGTTGAGGCATATCGGATCGACCTTTCTTTGTCATGTCATTTTTTGTTTTCTCCGATTTCCACTCCAAACGTGGTAGCTCTTGATTAGCACTTGTCTCTTCGCTCGAAGAGTAATCATGGTGGAGAGAGTGTCCGCTTGTGTCTTGGGGGTTTCTAGGGAACTGTTGCTTACTGAGCTGGTCGATTGAGATTTGATCGTGGCATGATCGCTGACCGTCTGATGGAGAGGTTGTCACTCGTGGGCCTATAAAGTGGCTCTCTTTGCATTCATGTCAAACTTTTTTTCTTGCTTTTGGCATTCGGTGCTTGATCTTCAAAGGTCTTCAAAGGTCTTTGACGTCGATACCTATGTTGATCGCCTTCTCTGCCTGTTGTCATCCTCTTTTTTCTCTAGTGAGTCTCTCGGCCATCTTTAGTCCTTGCATTGTTGGGATAGGCCTTAGGTTGATAGGTTCATACTAACTTGTCCCTATTTATTAGGGGTTTGCGATCTTTGTTGGGTTGATGGCGGGGGAAGACTATGTTGTTAAGTCGGATGTTGGGTCGTCAGAAGAGAACCCAGACTCTTTTCCATGGGTCAATGAGGAGATAAAGCTGCAGGATTCGGTGATGACAAATCGAAATAGCATCTTGTCTTTCTGAGAGAGCGTGTCGATTGTCCATGAGGGTGTCGAGGAGGATTACGATCGTCTTCCATGCTTGGTATCGGTCAAGGTATACCATTGGGGGGAACCTGAGTTTATTTTTATATATTGGACTCTTTTTGAGGAGCTTAGGGTTCATCTCTCATTTACCGATTTTGAGAATGAAGTCCTGAATTTGGCCAACGTCGCCCCTACCTAGTTGCACCTGAATAGCTGAGCGTTCAACCACTCCTTTGATATTGTCATGGGATGTCTCAAGTTTAAGCCGGGCCTTTTTGTGTTCTTTTCTCTCTTTCAGGTGAAGGGGACTCAAAAAGGTCTATGGGTGTCCTTCAGTAGTATTCTTGGGAAGAAGCTCTTTAGCCTGTATAAAAGTTCTTACAAGAACTTCAAGACTTATTTCTTTAGAGTTTGGTCACAAGAAGACTTTTGGCAATTCTTCTTAGAGAAACCGTTCTAGACGGAGAAGTTTTCTTTGTCTTGGAGGACAGATCCTCGCTCGATTTTGCATTTTTAGGACGAAGGTGTCCCGCCTGAGGATAGGGACATAATCAAACTCTTGGAGCGACATTGTACTTCTACTCCTTTTTCTCCTAAGGAGGTGTTGCAACGGAGCCACGATAGGTCCTTCGTTCTGAAGTATATATGTGAGTTTAGAGTGTAAGATGTTGCTGCTTTGTTTTCTAAGGTATGCTTAGTTGAGTTTCTTCATCATGTAGGTGAGATGTAGAGGAGTGTGTGTTGTAGGTTGAATGTTCACACTAGGTGTGTGGAGGGGGGGGGGGGTGAATAATGTGTTCCGCTAATTATTAGGCTAAGTTCAATTCTTTAACCGAGTTGTTAATTTCAATTATAAGTATATGCTTTAATAAGAATGAAATCAACTTTAAATAAATCAATGCTAACACACCAAGATTTATAGTTGTTCGGCAACACTGCCTACTCCACTACCTAAGCACCGTGCTTAGGATTTCACACACCAATCCACTAAGTTAAGAGTTTCTTACACTTGAGGACTTTTCACCGGAAAGTCTCTACACTCTTCTCCGAAGGCACTTCCACACCCAGAAGTCTCTGCCTTCACACCAAGTGAGCTCTCACGCCTCAAATCCTAAAGAACACTCTTGACCTAGCTCACACAAGTGGTTTTAAAAATCTACACCAAGACTACCACTCAAACCACACACCTAGATCTCTAGGTTTACACAAACACAAGTAACAAGTAAATCAACACCAAAATACAAACAATGAGAGCAAATATAAATGAAATACAAGTTAGCTCTCAACTAGCGATCCTAGTTCCTTTCTTGATGCCTTGAAGGTGAAACAATGAAGCACAAAGACAAGGTCAAGAGATGAAGCTTTGAGGACTAGGGTTTGAGGAAAAATGACTCTAAGAAGCTCAAGGATGTTTATGTGATGCCTCAAGGTGTTCCAACAATCTTTAGAAGGCTGAAAATGAGAGTTTATATAGAATGGGGAGTGAAGGAGTCGGGTTCAACAAGTAGAAAACGGTTTGAAAAAGAGCCTTTGGTATATTCAGTCGACCGTTGGGCGATCCTCGGTCGACCCATTATCACCCGAGAGTCGACCGAATCAGCTACTGGAGATTCCAGTAGCCATTCGATCGATCCAGGGATGAACCTCGATCGACCGAGGGTCACCTGAGGATCGAGTGATAATCTGTTATTAGCACCGATAACAGATTATTCGATGGAAGCTCGATTCGGGGTTCGATTATCGCATATTATCGAATCTAGGCATCATTTTAGATAAAATACACTATACCTAGACACTCTAACTCTACATTTGCTTTTTCTGTCGATGATCGCGCATCGGACCACATCCTTTTGATTCCTTCTAATTTCTTTTAACGACATGTTGACTTTTCTGATCAAGGATGTGTCGCGCAAGTCGACTCCGAACTTGAAACTATCATGCTAAAAGACACCGTCAAAAGTAGTTTCTTATCATCAAAACAATTTCGAGAAATACTTGGGTGCAAGGACGAAACCTCGGTCAACAAGTGCATCAAGTGGCAAAGGGAAGAACCCATTGGTGGACAGCTTGTTGAGGCCGATGAGAACTTCGAGGTCTCGATCTTCAAAGGCCTCGATTGGGACCTCGGGTCTCAGAGACGATTAGACTATTCACGCCTTTGGATTCCCCGACTCCTCTTAATTAACCTCTAAGGCAGCGGAAGAGAACCAGATGCGCTGGCAAAAACTTGCATCCTCAAGTGGCCACGCTTTTAGAGGGGAATGAGGCCAAGATGCCAAAGGTAGCTGCGGCGGAAAGCATTTCATTGACGTCGTAGCAGCCGGCCGCGCCTTCTCGTGGAGGTAAGCACATCCATTATGGTAGCCATACGGGGTATCCTGAGGGAGTGCATCCATGGGAGTCCGCCCGAGTCCTATTTTCTGGCCTGATAATAGGCCTGAGGAAGTCTTTGTCAAAGGCGTCTGAGGCTCGGTTCCAAGAGACTGGGTCGCTGAGGCTTGAGCTTGCTGAGGCAAAAAAGGCCCTAGAGGCAAGGGCTGGCAAAGTTGCATGTTTGAATGCTCGAGTGAAGGAGATGGAGGGTCGATTCAGTGTTAAACAAGAAAAACTCTATAATGACCTTGCCGCCATAATGCCAGAGGATTCCCGTTTAAGGGCCGATGTCGAGGTTGCTAGAACCAAAATGGAGAAATGTAATTTAATGACGCGGGACCTTGAGGGCGAGGTGAATCGCTTCCGGGATGCGGCCCTCAACATGAACGCCGAAGGATTTAATAGGGTGATTGAGTAGACCAAGCTTTTTGCTCCCGAGGTTAATTTTTTTGAAGTTGATCTCCTTAAGGAGGTGAGAGGCAGTGTCCTGGTGAGTCCTAAGGTCGAGGAGCAATTTTCTGGGCCACCAGGAGAAGGACTTCTAACCGGAGCTCCAGGGCAGTGCTCGCACTCTCCAATGGACGTTGATGCTCTAGGGGAAGATGCCCCTGCTGCGTTTGTTGAGGCTGACCAGACCCTTCCATAGTAAGTGTTGAAGTATTTTAGATCGCCCGTGTGTGGGTTTTCCTCATATTTGTCTGTGATGAATTGTTTCCCCCTTTTAAGGGTTGTCGATGTATCTTACAATTGCCCCTGCGTGGGTTTACATTTGTGCCTTCGGGCTCTTACTTTTCTGCTTGCATCTTTGATTGCTATTGTTAGTTGTTTGAGAATTGCGCACCTTGATGTTTATAACCGAGCTTCCTCATTCGGCTGGGAGAGTATTCCGATGCTTTGAGGTCGTTGGCTGCATGTAGTGAAGTGCCTGTTGGGAACGTGGGAGCTTGATACATCGACGTGAATAGTACTTGGGATTTAAGCCCTATGTTATAAATAGGAAGGAATTTGGGATTACATGTGAGGCCAAGTAAGGGCCATGAGACCGGATGTAGTGGCGCTGAGGCCGAGTAAGGGCTCTGAGGCCAGATGTAGCAGCGCCGAGGTCGAGTGAGGGCTCTGAGACCGGGTGTAGTGGCACTAAGGCTGAGTAAGCGCTCTGAGGCCAAATGTAGCGGTGTTGAGGCCGAGTATGAGATCTGAGGCCAGATGTAGCGGCACTAAGGCCGGATAAGAGTTATGTGGCAGGAAATTATGTGTCACACCCCAAAACCCGGCATGATTGGCCAGAGTACAACAAGTACCCCGAAGCCTAACCCAACCAAATAACCAGATAAGACATCAACCTAAATAGTTTATAAAACCCGACACGCTTGCAGAAAACATAAATCAAGTAAGATTGAATTTTCAAACCATATAGTTGAATAATAACAAATGTTCAAATTCCTTTTAAAGATCAAGTTAAAATGAATATTTCTCTCAACATCAACAATGCGGAAATAAATCTAAACCCGAATCTACAGGACTCAAAGGAAAAATAAATAAATAAAAAGACTCTGAACATGGGTATACATCCCCACAACCACGACACGTCACAAGACATGCTATCCCTGCCACCACCAGCTACGGTACTCTGATCACGCTCAAGATTGAACACAACAATAATATAAAGGGTAAGTCTAACTAGGACTTAATGAGTAGTTTAGCCCTCAATCAACCATGTTTAATACCACAAGTCCATCAAGCAAATACAACATCGCATTAATCAACTACTCATGTAGGGTAACAGGTAACATAAGCATCAACTCAAATGGATCATAAATACTAATATATGAAACCATTCCAACCATGTAAAGAATAAGCATAATGTGTATAACCATCACTTCAAATAAAAAGTAAACACCATAGCACATTCATCTTTTTAAGCAAGCCACCCGAGTCGGTCGTCAATGTGGCGGTGTTGACGAACTTCCTGCTCCAATACCCAGGGACCTGTCGGTCCAATATCCAGGGACCCATCGGTCCTACGAGTCGGGCACTGATCACCTATGTCTCAGTGTACTTCCCGCTCACGCCATCCGAGTCAGTCGTTAGTGTGGCGGCTGACGAGCTTCCCAGTCCACAATCACAAGCACAACCAACCGTAAAAAAAAAAGTAAACCAAAAGAAATGAACATAACATTCTATGAAGTCATTAAATGTCCTGGGACCCCTAAGGCCCCCCATATCCACATAGCTCACAGGCATTCAAAACCATTGTCGTATATCGAACCATGTATCATTATACAATATCAAATCCATTCTCCAATATATAACCAGAGAATTAAATAATTTCCAATGAACATCAAATTAATCTTAACTATGCGCCATGTCTAATGAGAATAATTTAAATGTCTCACTTGGCTATGTAATAGCAGTAGCTATATACTAAGGTAAATGTTTTCTATAGTCGGGTGTCCCTAGGTTGTCAAGTAAGGAAGGAACATGTTCTAGGTGAGTATGGGTTCATAAATTCCCCATTTCATGTTCCTACATCATACCCCACCCAACCGAGTTCAAATAAATCTTAAGGACATCATATATCGTCTAGAAGTAATGTATTTTTATAGGGACAACATGTATATACCTAAAGTAATGTGTTTCCTATGTGGACAACATGTATATACATCTAAAATGATGTGTTTCCTAAGTGGACAGCATGTATATGCATATGAAACGATGAGTTTTCTAAGTGGACAGCATGTATGTTCATCTAAATTGATGTGTTTCTCAAATGGGCAGCTTATGTATGCATCTACATTGATATATTTCTTGAGTGAACCGCAGGTATACATGTATAAACAATTTATGTTTCCTAAGGAAAGACATGAAATTCCTAAGGAAAACATATGTCTACTCCTTATAGGAGAACAACCATACCACCTTTGGTTCTCCCATCAATCCTACATCATCCAAGAACAAGAAACCACCAAGATACATAAGAAGATTTAAAATCAACAACAAGGGGTCGACACACCCCAATTCCTTTCATCAACCATGAGGCAACAATGGGAAATCCGAACAATCCACACATATATCATACCACCATAACGAACTATTCGTAATTCAATCAACAACAAGAGAAACTATGCTAGCAATTTGTGAAAGAAACCTCAAAAGGGGAGGGGCGGCACACACCCAAGAACAATACAAGAACCATAAATCAAGGAGAAAATAAGAGCATCATAGAAGGAATACAAGAAGAACCATACAAGAGTTATGCATTGATGTTATGGGTTCTTAGATTGATTCAAGCCTTAAAGACCACATCTCAAACTCACGGCCAAAGTTGGGAGGGGCGGCTTGGGTAGAAGTAAGAGAAGGAGAAGATTAAACCACTCACCAAATGAGGAAAAAGGAAGGGAAGAAGAGTGATTTGAATCTCCCGACGAGCTCGACAAAACCAGCCACCGTCCGCTTCTCCTCCTCCAAGCGTCACTGGTACACGGGTGCTATGCGGCGCCCCCAGTCGCACAGCCGGGTTATAGATTTGGGGTTTAATTTTTGAACCCCAAATCACAACTTTTATCCTTCACTTAACTTGAACCTAAATCCACCTAGACTCATCCAATTTGGATTCCGGTCGAACCGTTGGACTCGACTCGAGCCCAACACGAATCCAACATCACAATCATCAAGATTAAAATAATTCTTCTTGCGCAATCGGGCCATACCTCAAGTCGTGCCTGTCGGCGATTCACTCGGCCCACCTGATGCGCCTTCGAGTTCTTCCGCGAAACATAAATTAAAATAAATTAGAAATTGAGGGTATTACATAGTGGCGCTGAGGCCGAGGACCGCGCTTTGGGGGTCAAGCCGAGCTCACCGAGGAGCATTGTTGGACAAATATCCACACTAGAAGGGGGGTGAATAGTGTGTAGCTAAAACTAGGTTTAACTTAATTCTTTTCGATTCAAATCCGTTCACAACCAAATCAATGTTATTTTAATTATGATGCTTTGGCAAGTAAAGATATCAAATGAAAGCAAGTAATCAAGGCAAGACAAACACAATTGATTATAGTGGTTTGGTCAACCACCTACTCTACTACCTTGGCTCAACACCTAGGATTTCTAACCAAAACTCTTTATAGACTAAGTGTTTCCCTTTGAATACAATGAAGACTCACTTCTCAATCCTTTGAGAAAGCCTCAACACCTATTCACTTAAGTAAAACACAAATCTACAAAGAAACCCTAAGATGTTTACCTTGCACACCTTACAAGATAACAATGAAAAACATACTTGAATAACGATGAAAACAAGATCTAAAGGAGCAAAGGAATGAACCAAGCTTGCGTGCTCCTTTCTTAGCCTTCAGAGCCTCCAACTCCTCAACTCGAAAGATGCAATTTGAAGCTGGAGTCAAGATGCGAAGAGCAATCTGAGTAGAAGATCAATCGTCGAAGCTCGGGCATGGAAATCAACGAAGGGCTTAGAAATCACTCTTAAAGGCTTAATCAACTGTAGAGAGGGTTAGGTGAGTGTTTGTGAGGGGTATTTATAACCCCTCACTTAGACAGGTCACCCAACAGGCAAAAAAATGCCCATTGGCGCCGCCCGGTCAGTGGCAGGCCAAAGGCTGGTAGATAGGCCGAGCGACCGGCCATCGACCATGGCTTTTTGTTCATTTTCAGCCTCCAATGGTCGATCGTTGGCTGATGGCCCAGTCGATCGATCGTCGATCGACCATCAGCCGAAAACTTGGAAATGCTAATTTTTCACTAATTTGTCGTACGATGTTCGTTTTCAGGTTTCGTCTCCGAGTTTTGACTTGGGAATTATTACAATCAGGTTTAGGATGAATTCCTAGAGGTATATTACATGATTTCTATTTCTAATCCTAGGATTCTACGCGATCGTTGTCTGAGCCATTTTTGACGTTTCTTGGCATTTTTCCAAATGAAGTTCACACACGTATTGTATCATCAACCTGAACAAAAAACTCCACATATGCATTAGTTTCATGTTTGTTATCATTAAAATAGAGATCAAGGTATAGGGATAACCCTTGGGCCAACAAGAGTAAGGTAGGACTGCAGGAGGGTCGGTAAGGGCTCTGAGGCCAGAAGTAGCGGCGTTGAGGCCGAGTAAGGGCTATGGGGTCAAAAATAGCAACACTGAGGCCGAATAAGAGCTCTGAGACTGAATGTAGTGACACTGAGGCTGAGTAAGGGCTATGAGGCCAGAAGTAGCGACGCTGAGGCCGAGGACCGCACTCGGAGGGGTCAAACCAAGCTCGCAGACGAGCATAAGGCAGGACCGTGCGAGGGGTCGGTAAGGCCCCTAAGGCTGAAAGTAGTGGTGCTGAAGCCGAGTAAGGGCTTTAAGGCTGAATGTAGCAAAGCTGAGGCATCTGACTTGATTTGAGTTTGGCTCGTGAGCGTGGGTGCTGTTGGGCCTAATCCGATCGGGCCCAAACATACTAGTCCAGTACAGACTTAATCTTGATTTTGATGATGAAAAACATAGAACTAATGTTCGAGGAAGAAATATTTTAAGGTTCCTTATCGGTTTGCGCATGACTTTCGTGATCGAAAAAATTGGAAAAATCAAAAGGACGATCTTTGACACTCGGATTTCATCGGGAAGATAAAGTTTGGGTTTAGGATTTTGGTATACTTGTATAGACCTCTTCATGATGCAAAAAGATCCTGAAACCTGGAACCTGAACCCCAAAAACCTAAAAACTAGAAAAAACACAAAACAATGCAAAAATTTTCGAAGTCTAGGGAACTCCTTAGAGGGATACATGATTTAGACATCTTCTTGGCACCAAAAGTTCCGGTAATTATTCCTTGGATAGAAACAAGTTAAAGAGTGAATTTTAAGGAATTTTTGGAAACCCTTAACTCATCCATGTTTGACCCGGGAGAATTTAAAATTGATGGTTTTCACAAATTTGTACTAGAACCCAAAATTTATGGCCACACTAGGGGGGTGAATAGTGTGTTAACTAAATCTTTTGCCTAATTCCAATTTTTTGAGTTTAATCATTTTCTTACAACTTAGGCAATTCACAATTAGATGATTAAATAAAGAAGTGATAAAATAAAACAGTTAAGCAAACCCAAGAAAAACAATGCTAATACAAAGGAATTTATAGTGGTTCGGCTAACCGCCTATTCCACTACCTAAGACCCGTACTTAGGATTTCACACACAAATGCACTATATTAAGAGTAGCTTTCAATTGAGGACTTTACACCGAAAAGACCCTACACTCCCTTCAAGGGTACTTCTACACCCGGAAGTATCTACCTTCACATCGAGTGAGCTTTCCCACCTCAATTCCTAAGTACAACTTCTAATCTAGTTTTACACAAGTGGCTTTACACCTTAAACACCAAGGTTACCAAAAACTAGCTAGACCCTACACAAGGTCTATTACGCGATCAAGTTAATACAATCAAAAACAAACCAAAAACACTTTAATCACAAGAAGAGAGAAAAGAGGACTTATCACAATAGGATCATCTCTTCTTGTTGAGCCTAGCAAGCTTGAATGATGAACACTTGAGATTGAGGGATCAAGATCTAGGTTTGAAAAATTTGATCAAGAAAAAGCTTAGAAAATGCTTAGGATCACTCTTTTAGATTTAGAGGCATCAACAATCACCTGCGAGAGAGTTTTGGGTGGGTCCCCCCAAACTCAAGGTGTCATCAACAAGCATTTTTCTGCCCATTGGCGACGCCCGATCGCTTGTCGATCGATCGTCAATCGACTGAATGATCGATCGTCGAAGCGATCGCGGCAATCTGTCGCTTTTGGGCACACTTCAATCGAACGACTGATCGACCGAATTGGCTACTGCCAATTTTTCACCACATTCTGTCGACCGAATTGACTACTGCTAATTTTTGACCGTATTTGGTCGACCGAATTGACTACTGCCAATTTTCTATAGCATTCGATCGATCGACCGGTCGACAGAACCTGGGCTGGAAATTTCTTCTTTGGATCTTCTTGCTGTGCGCTTTGTTTCCGAGTTCCGGTCTTCAGCGTGCGTCAACTTAGAGAGCTTTCCATATGTTCTTTCGACTCATCCAAGACGTCTTTGGTGCACGCTTTGAACTCTTGTGAGTCGTCGTATTGAGACCGATGTCGCAAAATGTGAAATCGACTTTTGTCTTTTATCGAACTTGCGACTTTCATGCTTCAAAAACTCAGTTAGATAGATTTGGTTTGTTATCATCAAAATAATCATGAAGAAAATAGAGCACGAAGGAAAAAACCTTCGGCCAACAATCTCCCCCATTTTGATGATGAGAAACCATTGACGATAGAGAACAGAAAATTTATATGTGATGTATTAGTCAATTAGTGTGAAGCATGAGTTTACAAGTGCATATTTGAGAACATTAAAAGATGATGAATGCAAGACATATTATATTTAGTGCTCCCACTATCAATATGCATATCTTTAACTCTCCCCCTCTCATCATGCATAATTTGAAACATGTTAACTCGTAATGATAAACACTCTTCTCCCCCTTTTGTCATCGATCAAAAAGGGTACTTAAAAAAATAAGAAAAGAAATGAGTCTTTCATGAGAAGTCATATAGCCACATAATTAAGTGCAATCCTCACATACATAATTAAGTGCAACAATAATAAGTTCAACGTAGCCACATAAATATAAAGGTAAGCAGTCTCAAAAACAAATACAAAGTAGTCTGAGCAAAGTATAGTATTAATACAAGTCCATAGAATGAAATGACATCATGCAACAGTGGGACTAATCATCCTCAGGTGGTGGAGGTGGCAGATGCATTTGATAGTATTGCCACATCTCATCCACCCGACCATACATCTCATCAACGCGATGACCATACTCATCAACTCTCAGACCATACTGATCTATGCGTTGACCATACTCATCAATGTGGCGACCGTACTCATCAATTATCTGACCATACTGATCGATATATCGGTCGAACTTATCTAGATGCCTTGTCGTACCTCTGTTCCATTCTAACTAGTCAATATGAAATTGAGCAAATTGATGCTCCAGCTCTCCCAAACGCTCAATGTGAGTATCAGCTGACGAGCTTCCACCAACATCTGCCTCATCCCTGACCTCATCATGATCGTTGTGTTCCGCAGGTTCCCCCCTCACCCTTTTACCGTGTTGTTTTTCAAGTATTTTCATACGGTTTAGGGTATAGGAGTCTATCGCTTTGGGCATAGATTTTATCTCAAATTTGGATTTGTTTACCCCAGCAGCATAGATGAAGTGAGAGATTACTGTGACACAGGGTAGGGTTTGTTTTTTAGAAGCATGGACATCCGCTATGTAGCGAAGCATAAGATCATGAACGTTTATAGGTCTGCGGGTCATAGCATAGAAGAGCACTCTGGTGCTTGTGCTGGTTACCTCATCATAATGTCCTGCCCTAGGAAGTATATTATAGGCAATGATAAGATGCATAATTCTAGCAGTAGTTGACAATTTGATGTTTTGAGTAAGAAGCATCCCCTGGTAACCCTTAGGACAAATGACTAACACAACCTCAGAACTAGGAAAATCCTCATAAAAGTGATGTGTGGACATGTTATATACTGATCTTCCTAGCAAAGGGAACCCAAATGCATTCCTAATGGCTGCTTCGGTAATGACTATGGATTTACCTAGGAATTCAGATCTAAGGACTAGTGAGTCGCCTAATCTAGCCTTATCTATCATGAGGTTAGAGAAGAATGTCTTTATCAATATGAGACACACTGGTACTTGTCTCCCTACATATTCTACCCATCCCAGGGCTGCAAGTCTGCTTCTAATGTCATACTTTTCTAGGTCTCCTAGGTTAATTAGACGAGTCTGTAAGATGGCTCTGTCTACAAACCTAGGGGCTTGAGTCTTGCCTATGGAGGTTAGGAGATTATCAGGCAAACTTGGAAGCTTCATCTTTGATGAGTAATGTAGGCTGCAAAACCAAAGAGAATGGACACTTTTAAGATCAACATGAATTTTTACAAGACTCTTTTTCTTATGCTTCTTTCTGAGAGAAAATCATTTTAATTTTAATATTTAATATCAATGTATGGGTCCAATAAGTGCATCAATATGCATCATTGATAAAAAAAAAGGAAGCATTTTCTTTTAAAATGAAACCACAAGTGTAAATTATTTCCTTTTAAAACACTCTTTTAGAACACTCTTTTGTTTTGGCATTTTTCCTTGTTCCCCCTTTTTTAAAAATTTTTTTTGACAAAATGGCAATGAGAAATTTGAATCATCAAGAAGATCCCTTTTGACAACAACAACAAAAAAATAAAAGTAAAAAATGAGATTTCATAAAGAGAAAACTTTTAAACATACAAAAGACACAAGAAATTTGATTTTTTCTTCCTTGGAACTTGTTTTGAACCAAAAATATCAAAGAAAACCACCATGTATAGGATAGAGATGCATGAACTATGATCTTTATGAGTAAATCTAGACATAGAGATGAAGGAAGATGAAGGATCTACTCAACATGATGAACTAACTCATGTATTAGAGCTAAGAGTTGAGTTTTCACCTTAGAAGTGGAGAAGAAACCTTAAGATCCAAGGAATGTGGGTGAGTGGCCGGTTGGAATGGTGAGAGGAGCCCTAGTTTCGAGCTTAAAAGCTTATGTTAAAGGGCTCAGATTAAAACAATCGGCCAAATGGGTGGACATGATCATTTTCTGTCCGCTGGTCGACCGGGCGGTCGCAAGTCGTGCGACCGCTCGAGCTGAAGTGTGTTTTCTAGGCTTACAAAGAAAATTATTTTGAGAGATCTAAATATTATAATTTTATAAAAAAAAATTCCACATGAACTAGGCTTCATGAGGATTCCATAAAATCAAGAATCACTCGAAAGGACCTCTCTACAATTTTCTAGAAAATCCTCAAGTTCACAATGGTGTTTTCGTAAATATTTGGACTTTATGCGAAACCTTAGATTTCTATCGTAGAATCCCCTGATCTGGTAAGATCTTGTATAGATCACTTATAATGATGTTTTTGAGCATGTAGAGTTTTACTAAAAATTTTATGCATTTTTAATCATATATATCAATTTTTCAATACATCCACTCATCACATTTTTATTTGCCTAAATTATGAAATTTTATGTATTCATCAAGATACTTGTTTAAGTGTAATTATTTTACAATTTATACTCATGACAATTTTGTCAAACAAGATACAAGGTTCCAAGTTCAAACAACATGCAAGATCATTCATAAGCATATGGAATTCATTTAATCAAGAGAAAAGAGGTGTCATGCAAGAATTTTTACTAAATTAACGCTCATACCTCATTTCTTGAAGAAATCCATAGATTTTATTTTTCTTCCCCAATTTTCAACAATAGTCGTCCATTTTCAATAAAAGTTAACTTACAGGTCAAAAATCATTAGTAGCTCAATGATATAACATCTAGCAAGTTAGCATACTAAATAGCAAAGGTGAAAAAGAAATCTTCATTTAAGAGTTTTAACCTAAGCTAAATTGTGAAAAAATCGTTTCAAGTAGGATTGTCATGAAACCATAACGAATCGAGAGGTCTCAAAATGTGAAAATTTGAAAAATAAGATCTTCAACCCTTCGTATTGGTTGAAAATCGAAAGGCCACAATGAGCCTACGATTTAGATTCGCAAGGTCGCTTAGGCCTGTTATAGGCCACATAGGTCTCCGAAGAGACCAGAAATCGAAAGTCAAAAATGTTTTTTAAACTTATCAAGAGTGGAAAATCTACTAATATTAAGCATATATCAAAACGCCAACTATGATTTAAGCAAGACGGTATAGGAGATGATACCAAAGTCTTTGATGCCAATTTTCATACCTATGGCATCATGATAGCTTGAAGTTGCAACCTCTTGGAATATTTCTCATTTGGATCCAAGGTCAACTTCAATATTTTATTTCTCATTCATCATTGTGTGGTAGCTCCCCCTACAAAAGAGCATGAGATCTTTCGTACCCAAATGACTTTGGGTCCTTGGGGGTTAGAGGGCTTAGGAACCCAAAGTGTCTTTGCCACACTTGGATTTTTCTTGAAAGCACAATCATTAATGGCATGACCAAAGATGTCACAACAAAAATAATGTCCATTAATTTTTTATTTATTTATACTATGGACATGGTATCTAGCATTGGAATGCTTAGCATGTTAGTTATGATGAACATGAGCAATCTTAGAAAAAACATTTTTGTTTTGGGGTTTCCTAAATGAATCATTTTGATTTCTAGAACTTTAAAAAGATGAAGCATTAATCTTCCTATTCAAAATCAATATTTCATTTTTTAAATCATTCATAGATTTATACAATGCATACAAATGAGGTTTTAACAAGCTATTTTCCTTTTTCAAAATGTCATTTTTGTTTTTCAAATCGTTAGTGTCAATGTCTAAGACATCATAACATGAATTAGTGATACTAATTTTTAGTTTCTCATTTTCTAGTTTTACTTCATGTAAATGTGAACTAAGTGACAAATTTTCTTCTTTTAATTTTTTAATTTCTTTATCATTTTTAACGATCAAGGCATACATAATTTTACATTCGTCTAATAATTCATCATAAAGAAGATCTGAGGAACTAGATGAATTAGATCTATTATTATGATTATCCTGACTAGAAGAAGAGCATACCTCCTCATCAACGTTCATGATGTTAGCTTCATGATCATGGTGCGAGGATGCTTCACTTGATACATGTGAGTGAGTGGAAGCATTTAACCTACATTTTGCCTTGTTCTTCACGTGCCCTTTCTCATTGCATAGGTGACATATCATATTTCTCTTCCGACTCTTTGTACTTCTTTGGCTATATACACTATTAGCTTCAAGAACTTCATTAGATATAGGGGTATGACAATTGTCATCATCTCCTTCATTTAGGGTAACAAGTTAGCATAATCATAAAGCATGTTCAAAGTAGCCCAAATATCATATGCCGAAGTACAATGCATGACTTTTTCAAAAATGCTATTTTCCAAAGAACAATATATGCAATTTGTTGCCTTAGCATTTAACTCAAACCTATTAATTTGTTATTGGGTCCATGCATCCATATCTTCTTTAGGTTCTATGTATTTTGACTTTATCATATTAAACACACCTGTACCTTGAGTCTTTAAGAATGTATACGTTCTTCCTTTCCAAAGACCAAAGTTTGACTCTTCAAACCTAGGTGGTACTGACACTACCAATTCTAGTGCCATTTTTCTGATCGAGACTAGATGTAGAGAAGATGGTGAAATCTCAATCTACGACCTACTCTGATACCTATTATTGGAAAAATGGCCACACTAGAAAGGTGGTGAATAGTGTGTTAACTAAATCTTTTGCCTAATTCCGGTTTTTCGAGTTTAATTGTTTTCTTACAACTTAGGCAATTCACAATTAGATGATTAAATAAAGAAGCGATAAAATAAAGCAGTTAAGCAAACCCAAGAAGAACAATGCTAACACAAAGAAATTTATAGTGGTTCAGCTAACCGCCTACTCCACTACCTAAGACTCGTGCCTAGGATTTCACACACAAATGCACTATATTAAGAGTAGCTTATAATTGAGGACTTTACATCGAAAATACCCTACACTCCCTTCGAAGGTACTTCCACACCCGAAAGTATCCACCTTCACACACCGAGTGAGCTTTCCCACGTCAATTCCTAAGTACAACTCCTAATCTAGTTTTACACAAGTGGCTTTACACCTTAAACACCAAGGTTACCATAAACTAGCTAGACCCTACACAAGGTCTATTGCGCGATCAAGTTAATACAATAAAAAATAAACCAAAAATATTTTAATCACAAGAAGAGAGAAAAGAGGACTTATCACAATAGGATCACCTCTTCTTGTTGAACCTAGCAAGCTTGAATGACCCTCCAATGATGAACACTTGAGATTGAGGGATCAAGGGCTAGGTTTGGAAATTAGATCAAGAAAAAGCTTAGAAGATGCTTAGGATCACTCTTTTAGATTTAGAGGCATCAACAATCACATGAGATAGAGTTTTGGGTGAGTATTTATAACCCCCCAAACTCAAGGTGTCGTCAACGGGCATTTTTCTGCGGCCTGCCTGGATGGCGGGTCGATGATATCAGTGATCGGCACCGGTGACATGGTGGCGTACTTACGGTGCGGTCACATTAGTGGAGATGCTATGGGCGGCCCAAATGGAGGACGTATTTTGTGATCTAACCATAGACCTTTTCTCCTTTAGAGTTTTTGGATGTAAATGCTTTATTTTGAATACTAAGGAGCATGTAGGAAAATTTGATTCTAAATCGGATGAGGGTATTTTCCTAGGTTACTCTAATAGTTCTAAGGCTTATAGAGTGTATAATCATAGAACATGATAGTTGAAGAATCCATGCATGTTACTTTTGATGAAACTAATTATTCTTCTAGAAATGTTAAGATTGTGAATGTAGGTGAGGAACTTAAGGAGTTGACATTTCATGACAAGGAGGTTGAAGATGAACACAATGAAGAAAAACATGATGAAGAACCTTCATCCTCATCCTTGCCTCGAGTTGGAGAAGAAGAGGAAGCTCTACCGCCTCTCCCAAAAGGATACTGGTTGATAAGAGTCCATCCAATTGATCAAGTCATTGGAGAGTTATCAACGGGAGTGGTAACTCATTCTAAAATTAGAAATTTTTGTCAATATGTAGCCATTATTTCTCAAGTAGAACCTAAAAACATTAAAGAAGTCATAGAAAATGAATTTTGGATAATTGCCATGCAAGAGGAACTAAATCAATTTGTAAGGAATGATGTTTGAGATTTAGTACCTAGACCTAGTGAACAAACCGTGATTATGACTAAATGGGTCCATAGAAATAAATTACATAAAGATGGTTTAGTCATTAGAAACAAAGCTACGTTAGTGGCCCAAGGGTATAATTGTTGAATGAATACTCACACTAGAAGGGGGGTTGAATAGTATTGGGTGAATTTTAACCTTTATTCGATTTCTTTCGAGTTCGATTTCTAATGCAACTAAATTGATCACTCAATTGAATTACGATGCTCGATAAGTAATAATTAGACAATAAGCACAATCAAACAAACTATGCAAAGACAAGTAGTTATAGACTTTCGTCAACTGCCTACTCCACTACCTTGGCTCCACACCAAGGATTTCTAACCAAATCCTTTATAGACTTTGTGTTTCCCTTTGAATACAACCGATGACTCATTTCTCAACCCTTTGAGAACTCCTCAAACCTATTCATCTAGGCAAAACACAATTCTATGAAGGAAACCCTAAGTGTTTACACTAGCACACCTAACAAGCTAATAATGATGATTACAATTTAAAAAATGATGAAGAATGAGAAGAAGAAGCTAAAAATGAAACCACAAGTGTGAGCTCCTTCCAAAGCCTTCCAAGTATTCAACTCTTCAAGATGGTGAGCTCGAATCATTGCTGGAGTTGAGACGAGAAGATCGCTTGATGAGGATGAAGCTACCGGTGAAGCAAGCTAGCATAAATCAATCTTTGAAGGCTTAAATCTCTCTTCGGGGTGCACTAATGATCATTAAGAGGGTTTAAGAGAGGTTGGTGAGGGGTATTTATAATCGCTCACTCGGCACATCACTCCAATGGGCATTTTTCTGCCCGTTGGACGTCGACCGATCGATCGACCACCTAGCGACCACTAGGCTACTGCCCTTTCTCGACCACATTCGATCAACCGATTGGTCAACCGAATTTGCTACTGCTAGTTTTTGCCTTTGTCCGATCAACCGATCGGTCGACTGAATTGGCCACTGCTAGTTTTTGCCTCGTTCGGTCGACCGAAGCTGGGCTGAGGCTATTTTTTACATTTATTTTGTTGTGTGCTTTGTTCCCGGGTTCCGTTACCAAGTTTTGACTTGGATAATATTACAAATAGGCTTGGGATATGTTCCTAGGGATATATCATATAAAATCTATTTGGTGATCTATGAATTCTACTCAATGTACATCGAAGCCTTTTTGCTAATTTTTGTATTTTTTTGAGCGAAGTTTGCGTGTGTATCGTAACCCAACATAAACTCAAAACTTCACAAATGTATTAGATATATGTTTGTTATCATCAAAATAGAGATCGAAGCCTAGGGGGAACCATTGGGCCAACAATAATCAAGAAGAAGGAATAGATTATAATGAAATTTATTGTCTCGTAGCTAGAATAGAAGCAATTCGCATGCTTTTAGCTTATGCAAGTTTCAAATGTTTTATACTTTTTCAAATGGACGTGAAAAGTGCATTTGTGAATGGTTTTATAAACGAAGAAGTTTATGTTGAACAATCCCTCGATTTTGAAAATTTTCAATTTCCAAATCATGTCTTCAAACTTAAAAAGGCTTTGTATGGTTTAAAACAAGCCCCTAGGGCTTGGTATGAAATGCTTTACAACTTTTTGATTGAACAAGGTTTTAGCGTTGGAAAAGTCGATGTGTCTATTTTTATTAAAAATGATATTTTAGTTGTGCAAATCTATGTGGATGATATCATTTTTGGTGCTACTAATGAATTGCTTTGTGATAAGTATAATATTTTAGTTGTGCAAATCTATGCAAGAGAAGTTTGAGATAAGTATGATGGGGAACTCTCCTTCATGCTTGGACTCCAAATCAAGCAAACCAACAAAGGAATCTTCATCAATCAAGCCAAGATTGCTTCCACACCAATGAGCAAATCCATCAAGCTTGAGAAAGATGAAGACAGTATAAAGGTAGATGAAAAATGATATCAAGGTATGATTGACAGTCTTCTTTATTTAACCGTAAGTAGACACGATATCATGTGCCAGTTCAATCATATCATAAAATATCTCATTTAAGTGCGGTTAAACGCATATTGAGATATTTGAAAGGCACGGTTGAATTAGGATTATGGTATCCATGTGATGCATCTTTTGATTTAATTGGTTTTTCGGATGCTGATTTTGCCGGATGCAAAGTAGATAGAAAAAGCACTAGTGAGTGTTGTCAATTCCTAGGGATGCATATTTTATTTCTTGGTTTTCCAAGAAACAAAATTCGGTTGCACTTTCAACTACCGAAGCAGAGTACATCGCCACGGCTAGTTGTTGTGCACAAGCCCTTTGGATAAAGCAATCCTCTTAGATTATGGACTTAGTTATTCATGCATGCCTATACATTATGATAACATGCAATTAACTTAACCAAAAATCCGGTTTTACACTCTAGGACTAAACATATTGATCTAAGACACCATTTTCTTAGAGACAATGTAGCTAAAGGTAATATATTCATAGAATTTATGCCTACCGATAAACAATTTGCGGACATATTTACAAAACCCTTGAATGAAAAAGTTTTACCAACTTAAGGATGCAATTAGAAATTTTCAATTTACCATATGCTTAAGTTTTCAAAAAAATTGCATGCCTTTTTGAAAAATCAGTTTTTATGTGGTATCATCACACTCATATAATGCCTTGTAATGGGGCTTTGCGACTTATCGAGGTTTGCCTTTTATAGGCTCACATTGGTAGGGCTGACAAATGATACTTGGTTTTTGTTTTATGGATTTCTCGGTTTTCTTATTGAAACTCATTAATAGTACCATGGTTCTTGCCCTTTTTGATTGATGTCAAAAGGGGGAGAAAATACTTGATCACATTTGTTTTATGATGCATACAGATAGGAGTAGTCATAAGTTAAATATGCATGTTGATAGGGGGAGAATATGTTGGTTTTCTATATATGGCTTAACGAGAACTCACAAATGAATACATAGAATTGATGAAATTTTATATTTTGTTTGTCATTATCAAAAAGGGGGAGATTGTTGGCCCAAAGGTTGCCCCTATGCCTCGATCTCTATTTCAATGATAACAAATATGAAACTAATGCATTTGTGAAGTTTTTGAGATCATGTTGATGGTGTGATACGCGTGCGAAGTCCGATCGAAAAAATGCCAAGAAACGTCAAAAAATGGCTCCGACGACGATCGCATAGAAATACTAGGATTAGAAATAGGAATTATGTAATATGTCCCTAGGTATACATCCTAAACCTAATTATAATGTTATCCAAGTTAAAGCTCGAAAACGGAACCCGGACACGAAGATCGCGAGATGAAATCATCAAAATAGGCTGATTTCCAGGTCCGACTGATGGGCGGTCGACGGCCGATCGGCCCATCAGCCGGCCATCAACCGGAAGAGGCCCATAATGCAGAGAGGCCTCCGACCGATGGTCGCTCGCACGCTCGCTCGGTCGATCGGCCTTCGGCTGGCCATCGATCGAGCGGCCCCAACAAGCAGAAAAATGCCCGTTGGGTGCCCTGTTTGAGTGAGGGTTTATAAGTACCCCTCACAAACCTTCATTTAAGCCTCTCCACTATTCACTAAGAATTCTTGAGAGAGATTTGAGCCTTCCTTGGTTGATTTCAACACCCGTGCTTAGACGATCGATCCTATACTCGGTGTGTTCTTTGCACCTCGACTCCGGCTTCGAATCACATCCTATGAGTTGTCGAGTTGGAGGCTTTGAAGGCTAAGCAAGGAGCACACTTGTTTGTTTTACTTTATTGCTCCTTTAGATCTTGTTTTCTTTGTTATTAAACAATTTTTTCATTAATAGCTTGTAAGGTGTGCTAGGAAACATCTTAGGGTTTTCTTTGTAGATTTGTGTTTTGCCTAGGTGAATAGGGTTGAGGCTTTCTCTAGGGTTGAGAAGTGAGTCCTCATTTGTATTCGAAGGAAAACACTTAGTCTATAAAGAAGGTTGATTAGAAATCCTTGGTGTGAAACCAAGGTAGTAGAGTAGGCAGTTGGTCGAACCATTATAACTACTTGTGTTTGCATTGACTCAATTGCTTGCTTTTATTTGATATATATACTTATCAAAACATTGTAATTAGTCGAACATTGATTTGGTTGCAATCGGGCTTGAATTGAAAAGAATCGAATCGAACGTAGTTTTAATCGCACAGTGAGGGTATTTGAACAATAGTGAGTACTCTCGACTAGACCCAAGTTTGATATTGGTGAGCAGACATACATATTTTGTCTATTGAGGTTGTGAAAGTTAGACCAACATGTTTTGGTTGTTTAGGAACCATGGCGAAAGGGGTGATATAATCTCCTTGCTTGGTTTGTACTTGTGCTTGGACTAGAGATTTAGCAATAACTTTATGGGCAACCTAGCACTCTTGGCAATAGAGAGGAGCCCACTGGCTTAGGAACTAGCGGCCTGCCAGGATGGCGGGTCGATGATATCGGTGATCGGCACCAGTGACATGGTGGCGCACTTACAGTGCGGTCCACGTTAGTGGAGATGCTATGGGCGGCCCAGATGCACTTACAGCTTTCCACCCGCAGACTGACGGACAGTCGAAGAGGACCATCTGGACTCTATAGGGCATGTTGTGGGCTTGCATCTTGGATTTTGAGGATGGCTAGGAGAGGCACCTACCGTTGGTGGAGTTTGTCTACAATAACAGCTATTATAGTAGTATCGGCATGGCCCCATTTGAGGCCCTATACGGGCGGAGATGTCGGTCTCCAGTTGGGTGGTTTGAGGTGGGTGAGACCCAGATGCTAGGCCTGGACTTAGTTCGATCAGGATGCTGTTGAAAAAGGTGAAAATGATCAAGGATCATCTTTTGGCAGCCCAGAGTCGGCAGAAGATGTATGCTGACGGAAGGTCAAGAGATCTGGTGTTTGTAGTGGGGGACTAGTATTCCTAAAGGTATCCCCGGTGAAGGGGGTAGTGAGATTTGGCAAGCGGTGGAAAATTGAGCCCCTGATTCATTGAGTCATTTCCATCTTTAAGCGAAAGGAGGCAATGGCATATGAGTTGGCCTTACCTCCTAGCATGCCCGGGTTCATCCGGTGTTTCACGTATCGATGCTAGAGTGGTACGTTATGGATGATTCCCATGTGCTTGAACCTACCACAGTAGAGGTGGATGCAGCGGTCTCCTATGAGGAGAGACCCGTGGAGATCTTGGACCGGCAAGTCAGAAAGATGAAAGTTTAAGGAGGTTCCATTGGTGAAGGTTCGGTGGGAGCACCATTTTAGTCAGGAGGCAACCTGGGAGTTGGAGCAAGATATGATAGAAAGATATCCACACTTGCTTGATTGAGATGATAAGCTCTTTTATTTACCCCTAAATTCGAGGATGAATTTTTTTAAAGGGGGGAGGATTATAATACCCATGAAATTTATTAAAGTATGCATATTAGTTTCAATGGGATTACCGCGACGCGTAACGTCGCGTGCAGAGTTGATCGCGAATGGATGCGATTTGAGGTGAGACCTTTGCTTAATTTAAATTACCTTAATATAGGGATAATTATTGTGTTAAGTCCGAGTTGGGTTCGAGCAGAGTCCGAGGGCGTGATCGGAGCCTGAATCGGACTCGTTTTGAGCGAGTTGGATCGAGTTAAGTGAGGAGGGGCAATTTGGTAAATTGGCAAAAAAATATTTATCACCTACCTTGGGGTGCACAACTCCAAGAGGAGCCGCACGCTAACCAAGGGAGACAAGTGAGAGAGGAGGCAAATGGGGTGGGGGAGTGGGGGAGTGGGGGAGGGGGGATCAATCGGAGGATCGAGGCTTCGTCGGATCGAATGCGACGCAGGGCTCTCCATCGTCTTCCTCGTCCTTAATACAATTCTAGGTGAGTGGTTCATCTCCAACATCCCTAGATATAAGATTAGGGGCTGCCGATCTATGTTGAGAGTTTTGGATGTGATTCCGAGTCATTTTCTTGCGAGTAGAGTAACCTTCATGCTTGTATGTTGCTTCACATTGTTTGTAGGGCACCTCTTTGAGGTGTGGAGGGGGTGGCATGAAAGGAATAGTGCCCTTGAGCCAATCACATGTCGGTGTGTTTAGAGACTATTCAAGGATAATCAACTTAATGAGGCAATTTTTCATCATATACTACATCTTTAATCATAACTTTCGCCCATGTTCTAAATGTTCTTAGTCGTAGGATCACCAATTAGGGGATCGGTGATTTCGGATAGACTAGTGCACTTGGTACATGCCCTATACGATAAGGGGTAGCTGATCTCATAGTTACCTATGAGCCGTCATTAATGTACAAGTGCAGGTGCTCATTAGAGAATGAGTTCACTGAACGAACTTGCACGAGGAACACAAAATGGAATCCTTACATGAGTGTCAATAGGATGTTCCTTGGGTGATAGTAGATGCAAGCAGTCCTTGGACCTGAGGTTATCATGGTTACCTTATGAGTGATGACCCATTGCTTTGGTTCTATCCCTACGTGGCTCTCGGCGTCATGTGTCGGGTATTACTGGGCATGGGGAAGCATTCATGGAGGTAGGTGAGCAACCAACATGAAATCAGTTACTCCTAGTGAGAGGAGATAATGTGCTATGTATCCCTGCAAGTGTCGACTCGGGAATCTCTGGCCATAGTAGACATGAAAGTCGGAAAGATATTTCTGATGTTTCATTATTGAGATGACATCTTGGCTGGTGGAATACATATGAATCAGTATTAGGATTTGACACTTCTTCGGTACCCTAGCCGACTTTGGGACATTGTAACTGAGGGATTTAGTTGCACGGTAACTCATCACCGAAGGATGTTCGATCCCTACATATTGAACCTTACACTATCCGAGTAGTCATGACACGTTGCTAGACGTCAATCTTGACTTGTGAGTGGAGTCTGTCACGACCACACTAAAGAGGTTTAGTGGAGGCTCGTAAGATTCGAATAGAAGTCCTTCTATCATATCCGACTCTCTGTTATGCACGTACAACTCGATCACAGCTGGCTTAGTGTGGGGCCCAATGGGTCACACACAACAGGCTAACCTCGTAACAGACCTTTTGAGATAGAGTTAGAATGCGACACTATATGTCTACTAGCATGGACATGCTGCAACTCGATTACGGATCTCGTTTACGGACATAATAGGAAAGGTATTTCCTATAGGAACGAATGCACGATGAAGGAATTCCTCGATAACCCTAATTTGAAGGGCATCCCTAAATTGTAGGGATTGACACATAATAATATTTTATGTAGTTGATTAAATTTAATTATGAATTAAATATTTAAATAACCACTTAACGGGGATTGTATTTAATTTTAATTAAATATAATTTGATTTTAAATCAAATATAAATGGTGAAAAAATTAGTTTGTAACCAAGAGCCTAACCAATTAATTAGGAATTAATTTATTTGGATAAATTCTAATTAATAGGAATTTGATTTATGGAGATAAATCATAAGATTAATAGATATATGATTTATGAGGATAAATCATAATTCTATTAATTAATAGGAATTCAAATTATTTAGATAAACCTCTTTCCTATTGTTCATGGGATTGGTTTATTTAGATAATTATCATTCTTGATAATAGGCTAGTAATTTATGGAGATAAATTAAAGTTTATATTTAATTGGATTTAATTAATTTCGAATTAATTATGAAGCCATTAAATATAAATTATTATTGGAGGCAAACCCTAGAATTTTGAATTCCCGGGAGAGTTTTTAAAGTGGGTCGGGTCTACTCTTGTAGCCGCCCATGCCTCCTATAAATTGGTGGCCGAACCTCCTTCAAAGGTTGATGAAAGTGAAGTAGTTTCTCATCTTGGAGAGGATTAAGGACTTGATTCTTGAGAGAGTTCTTGAGTGGAAATGTTCCAAAGATTCCCTTCTCTTGTCCCTAGGTGGCCGGCCATCTTCTTCCTCCTTCCCCGATAGGGTTGTTCATTGGGTCGACCCGACCCAATGAACCCGAGAACCCGACCATAATCGAGTCGGGTCTCGACTTTTAGAATTTGAAACCCGATGACTCGAGACCCGACCCGATGATCTGATTGTTTACATTTTTAATTATTTTTTAAATATTTATATTAAAAATATTAATTTTAATTTTTTTAATTTTTTTTTAAAAAAAATATTGTTAAAAACTTATTTTTTACCTAAACGGATAAACCCGACTACCCGACCCAACCCGGCTCGATTACACTTGGTCGGGTCAGATCAATTTTTTCCCTAAACCCAACTCAACCCGACCCGTGAACACCCCTATTCCCCGAGCTTTTGTGAAGCCAAATTGAATATGTCTTCTACTTGGGTGTGCCGCCTACTTCATCTTCTTGGAGGAGTCCAAGAAGGATAGCGAGGTATTCTTTTATCTACTCTCTCATTCCGTGATTTTCTTATCCCCTCTTCCTCCCTTTTGGTGCTCGGTTCTTGGTGGAAGGGCCGGCTTCGCCGTGGTGCGATTCGGGGTTGATATAGCCTCTCCGTTGAGCCACTATGAGTCCCGGTGTTCGCTGCCCCTTTGTTGTGAGGTGCTTGGTGTGGACTTTCGTTGGAGGACGCGCACGTGTGCGTCTTGAAACGAAGATAGGAGCAGCCATACCAACCGTGGTATAAGGTATATCTTCTCCCTCTACCCATAGATTGAATTCCTTAGATATTGCTAAAGTAGATCATTGTTTCGGGATGGTTTGAATTTTTAAATTGCTATTTCCGCTGCATTTTTTTGAATCCTATCCCAATACGGCAGCCCTAGGGCATGCCTGTAAACCTTAGGGAGGGACGGCCTTAGCATAGAGAACTTGGTATTGATGTTTAGTATTTGTTTCTTATTTATTTACTATTTAATTTCGAAAATTCCATGAATTATAGCATGCTAGATCTTCAATTTTCATTGTGGCCTAGAGTGGCCAAGTAACCCTAAGAGTGTAGGGTACCCTTAAGAGTAATTAGATGAGTTTTCCCTTGATTAAATATTGCCATTATGTTGTGCTCAATTTATTAAATGGAATATTTTATTTATGTTGAAATTGTCTCATGTATGCTGAAATTATAATCTGTTATTGTCGAAAGTAGTATTACATTATGTGAACATTGAGCACCATATTATGACTTGATCGGTTGTGTTCGAATAGTAATCGAACTGTTCAGGTAGCCAAAATTTTTGCATCGTTATTGAATGAGTCGAGTCACGAACCGAGACGACACTCCTTGGCTTGTGGTAGTTGTAGTGGTTAAACCTTATGAACAACATGTTATTTAGACATTTCTATACTCGAGATGAGGGTGTAAGCCCTCGGGTGGAAATTAAGGAAAGTGACCCATAAAGGGCTGAAATTCTGGCTACGGGCTAAATTTTTGCGGGTCTCGGGTAAATTGAGAAAACTGAAATCTTTAAGACATTTCACTAAGTCTGGAAACCCTTGGACATATGTGGTGTTCTTTTTTATTGTCCGGGAATTTTCGTAGGTTTGGATGAGACTTCGAACAATGTGGTTTGTGGCGGGAAGGTACGTCGTGCGAAAACTGCTTGATAAGACATAACATTTCGCTACGCGACTACCGCTACGTATGTTAGGTTCTTGAATAGGAAATTGATAAGGCAAATTGTTGAGAGGATATTGGAGGGTAACACAGCAGAGAATAATTTAATTGGGTCGAGTGGAGGCCGAGCGGGTGCTACCTATTGTGCACCGAGAAAGGTGAACTAAGCCGTATTTAACCAAGTAATTTACCACATTATAAGTGTACAATCTATTCCTTTAACGAACATGGTTTTGGATGTACATGTGATGGCCGTGTGGTGCGCATCGCGCACGAGTCAATATTGGGTCGGATTGGGCCTAGTGGTGTGCATCGCACACGAGTTGATTCTGGGTCGAGACATATATCGGTGAGCCACACCGACGACTGACCCGAGTGGTATGGGTCGGAGGGCCTTTCCCGACCGAGTTATTGGAACTGATACTAAATGGCTTTCCTAGTCTAGTGGGCCCGAGATGGGAAGTTTGCTAGGATGGCCAGCCTAGCGAGCAACCTGCGAGTTGTAGGCAGGTAACTTGAAATGGTTTCCAATTGGGCCGGGTCATGTCATACGGTGCACGTAACGCTCGAGATTACCGATGCAAATTATTATCATGACTTATATAAGTTATTTGAACACAGAGTTAATTACTGCATTTATTTATTTATATGGTTTGGCTTGGTGATGGTCGAGACGGCCACTCATTGAGTTCTTTAATCTCACCATTCTCTTCTGGATACTATTTTGTAGAGCGTGATCATTGAGGTATGGCGTGGCTAGTGGCGGCGAACTCCGGTAGCGGTCTCGTGAAACCCGTTTGTGTAGTCGAGTCGAGTTTAGTTTGAGTTTATTTCTATGACATGTAGTATGTCTATGACATGAAGTTCTTTTGACATGTGAACTTATGAATTTATGTAGCTTATACTTGAGTTGGTACTGAGTTGCTACTTTTATAAATAAATGTGTGTGTTGTGATATCTTGAGTTGTATATATGGTATCGTTGATGTGGTTGCATGGTATAGGCTTCGGAGTGTATGTTTGCACTCTGGCCGGTCGCGTGATCCGATTTTGGGGCGTGATACCAATGTAGTGATCTCACCGAAATCTTCAACCAACTCAAATATTATAACATGAGGTTAAATCCGAAGAAGTGCTCTTTCGAAGTCCACGAGGGCAAATTCCTTGGTTTCATTACGAACCGAGGAAACGAAGACAATACCGAAAAATGTCGGGCCATCAAAGAAATGTGTAGCCCATGCAACATGGACTGGACTAGCTAGTACTATTGGGCTCGATCAGATTAGTCCCAGCAACACCTCGCACTACTAAACCCGACCCTAGCCAGATCAAATGGCTCCGTCCGGGGGCTCCACTCGGCCATACAAGGACACTCACGTCCTTCTTAATTATGAGGGATGCGCCATTACAAGCCCGACATCTACGGGATCAACCTCAATCCACTCCGAGCAATATCCCCGCGAGGTTACCGGGTGACATTATCATTTCAACCTGCAATAAATTCTAACATGACACACCTTAGGTAACCTAAGCTCCAATTTCCATCGCCTCCACCTCGATCTCTTACTGACTTGAGCATCATGATGTCTTTTGTAGGTCCCCCCTACCGGAGCTACACTTGGACAGGAGATGCATCGAATCGGACCATACTGCTCTGACTCTCAGGCAGGAACACAACATAAAAGAGGTACAATTGCTCACAGGAAAATGACCACCCTGTCAAGATTCCTCTCTAGATCGGCTGACAGGGCCACACCCTTCTTCAAAATCTCGAGAAAGAAACATGACTTTCGATGGGACGAGAACTGCGAATGGGCATTCAGGAGCTCAAGAGTTTCCTCGCTAGCCTACCTATCCTAGATAAGTCGCAGCAAGGAGAGATGCTCTCCCTCTACCACACGATCACATAAAATGCCCTCAGCTCGATGCTAGTCCAAGAATAGGGAAAGGATCACAACTTGATCTACTTCGTCAGCAAGGTCCTCCAATGTCCTAAAACATGATACCAGAGGCTAGAAAAGCTCGCCTTCGCCTACATCATCTCTGTTAGAAGACTAAGGCTATACTTCCCGAATCACCACATCCAGGTACACACAAAATAGCCGATCAGGCAGGTCTTGGCAAAACCCAAGCTCATCGGATGGATGATAGTTTGGATAGTGGAACTCTCTGAGTTCAGCATTGAGTACCAGCCCAAAGGCCTTATCAAAGCCCAGAAATTGGCAATCTTCATCATCGAATTCACAGACCAAAAATACATCCCCAGCGAGGTCATAACGTGGATGATGTTCATGGATGACGCCTCCTACAAGAAAGGAAGCAGAGTCGACATCATCTAGGACAACGGCCAGGGTATCACCCTATAGCAGTCCCTGCTGTAGTCAAAATGGCAACACTAGAGGGGGGGGGTGAATAGTGTGTTTACTAAATTAATTAGCCTAAATTCGATTTTAATCATTTCTTAAACTATTTAGACAATTTGCAATTTTACGATTGGATGCAGAAGCAAGATAAGCAATTAAGCACACAATAGAGAATCAATGCAAACACACAAATTTATAGTGGTTCGGTCCCAATGCCTACTCCACTACCTAAGCACCCCGCATAGAATTTCCAAACTAGTTTAAGTAGATTAAATTGGTTTCCCTTATATAGAGGACTTTGACTCGAAGAGTCACACTCTCGACCTAAGGCACTTCCACACCCGGAAGTCACCGCCTTCTTACCGAGAGCGGTGACCACAAGGTAACCACTTCCACACAAGACCTAAACAGCCTAGGTCTTCACACGCACAAATTCAAAAATAGTTTCAAATAACAATTAAAAATACAAGTGAAAAGAGCTTAAAATAAAACCAAGAATTCGTGCTCTTTTCAAGCCTTGAAACCTCCAACTCGCCAGAAGATGAATCTTGAGTTGAAGCAGAGTTGAGGAGCAAACGACGCTTGAAGAAGAACTCGACGGAAGAGCAGAGCGCGCTGCAAGATCTTTGGAAGGCTCAAAACTCCTTTTTAATTGCTTATTAAAATCTGTATTTTTTAAGGAAGAAAATTAAAAAGAGTTAGATGAGGTATATTTATACCCTCACGAAGAAATGACAGCTCAATAAATAGAAAACTATCCATTGCAGACGCTCGGTCGATTGATCGATCGATCGACTGATCGACCACTCGAACGACCGCTGCCTTCCTCTCTCTGTGCGGTCGACCGCCAGACGCAAAACCTGTGATCCTCAATTCAGTTGACCGATCGGTCGACCGCTAGGTCTACTGCCCATTTTTGGCCTCTGTCGATCGATCGATCGATCGACCGAAGTAGCCACTGCCAGTTTTTGGTAATGTTCGGTCGACCGAATTGGCTACTGCCAATTTCTTATACTCTTCGATTGATCGACCGGTCGACCGAATATAGGTTGATATTGATTTTTTTAGCCCTTTTTCTTGCGCGCTTCATTTCCGGGTTCCGGCTTTCAACGAGCATCAAATTGGAGAGTTTTCCATGTGATCTTTGAGCTCGTCCAATATGTCTTTGGTGCATACATCGATCTTTGAGATGTTTCGCGACGAACCTGAGCACGACAATCAATGTCCTTCCGATTTTCGAATTTGTTCCAATTTTTCCGATCGATGACATCGAACGCTTATCGATATGGAACCTAAAAGATTTCTCGATGAAATATTAGTTCCATGTTTGTTATCATCAAAATCAAGATTAAGAGATTAAGACCAAGGTTGAAAACCTAAAGCCAACACCTACAGCTTCAATTCAAAGCTGAGAACAACCAAGCAGGATATGAAGCCCTGATCGTCGAGCTGATGCTCGCCTGAGACGTAAAAGCCCAAAAAGTAATCGTGAAAAATGACTCACCACCTGTAGTAGGACAAGTCAACAGCAACTACCAAGCAAGGGACCCATCCCTAGAAATGCATCTCTCCCTAGTACATTATTTAATAACTAATTTCGATGATTGTGTGATCCAGCAGATACCTCAGGAAGAAAACACCTGAGCCGACCTATTATCCAAGCTGGCCAACACCGGGAAACCCCAAAATAGCAGGTCAGTGATATGAAAGTTGGAAAGAGTTTTTCGACTTTTCATTATTGAGATGACCACTTGAGAGAGTGGATTATATATAAATTGGTATTAGGGTTTGACACGTGTTGGTGAAATGGCCACACTAGAGGGGGGGTGAATAGTGTGTTTAGTAGCTAGTCTTTTTGCCTAAATCTGATTTTAATCGTTTCTTTTGTTACTTAGGCAAATTACAAGTTGAGTAGCAAGCGGAAGCAAAGTAAATACGATAATGAAGTAAACACAATTATTTATAGTAGTTTGGCCCCAATGCCTACTCCACTACCTAAGCACCCCGCTTAGGATTTCCAAACTAAACTTTACTAGATTAATCTTGCTTCCCTTACAACGATGACTTTGACCCGAAGAGTCTTACTCTCAACCTAAGGCACTTCCACACCCGGAAGTCTTCGCCTTCTTACCGAGAGCACTCTTCCACCTCAATCCTAAGGGACAACTCAACTAATCCTAATAAACTATGTTTACACCGGTGGATTTAAACCTCAAACACCAAGGGTACCACCCAATTTCAAGACCTAACAACCTAGGTCTTTACAAGCTCAAATACAATGAAATAAATCACAAAAATACATAAATAATGGAGCAAATAAATAATACAATAAATATTTAGCTCTAAACACGAGTCCTAGTTCCTAGTTTGAAGGCAAGATCAAGGATGTATCATGGAAACTAGGGTTATCAAAGGGATGACTCAAGAAAAGCTTTGAGAATGATCAAGAATGGCTCAATAGAATCATAGATCATGAGGGAAGGCTCTCATGGCTTCCTATTTATAAGCCATGAAGAGAAGAGATAGCTCCTCTCTTCTCAACGGGCGGATTTTTGCCCGTTACTGACCGCCGATCGTAGGTCCAGTCGATTGTCGGTCGATCGACCGTCAAGCGACCGAAGGCTTTCTGCCGCTTCCTGGCAACCTTCAGTCGACCGACCGATCAACCGAATTGGCTACTGCCAATATTTGACCACATTCGGTCAATCGAACCTAGGCCGAGCTTGATTTTTTCAGCCTTCTTCTTGCGCGTTTCATTTCTGGGTTCTGGCCTTCAACGTGTGTCAACTTAGAGAGATTTTTATGTGTTCTTTAGACTCGTCCAAGACGTCTTTATTGCACACGTTGAACTTCGAGAATCCTCCGCGATGAACCCGAACGCGTCAACCAATGTCCTTCCGATTTTCTAATTTCTTCTAAGATTTCCGATCGAGGACATCGAGTGTTAACCGATATGGAACCTAAAAATATTTCTTAATGAAACATTAGTTCCATGTTTGTTATCATCAAAACCGAGATTAAGATCAAGGTTGAAAACCTTAGGCCAATAATGTCTTTCATACCCTACCTACATTCTGTAGGATTTGATTGCACGAGAACTAATCACCGAATGGCATTCGATCCTAGTGATTAAACCTCACACTATCTGGATAGTCATGATACATTGCTAGATGTCAGTCTTGACTTATGAGTTAAGTTACAATCATGAGATGATCGTGCAATTGCATTAAAGGAATTTAATGGAGGATCGTGAAGATTCGTATAGAAGATGTTCTATCGAATTAAGAACACTCGCTTGTGCACGACTCACTGCAAGCTTAGTATGAGCCCAATGGATCACATACAAACAAGCTATCCTCGTAACATGTTTTTTGAGATAAAACTCGGATGCAGCAATCGATGTCTGGTAGCACGAACAAGCTGCAACTCAATCACCGTACTAGTATATGGACAAAAGTATGAAAGGGTTCCCTTTTGAACGAACCACAAGTACCCGAAAAAAGAGTTCCCTAAAACCCTAATTAGTAGGGATCGACACGCGATACAACTCAACTAACATGAAGTCGATTGTTCACGAGATGGACCCGACCATTAGTTAGGGTTAGACCCGACCTTATTTAGATGAGGTCAATTGAGTCAAGAGGAAGGGTCGGGTATTTTGAGTAGCTGACTATGGTCAAGGGTTTTGACCCCTTAAATTGAGCAAAGACCAAGCTGGGATGGCTTGGTCTTAGAGTTGGTTGTAGACTGTGGGGAGAGGAGGCTAACCATTTGAATGGCTAAGCCTCATCTTGATAAGGTTGGCTGAGCCTCGTCTTGATAAGATCGTCTATGGTAGCCGACCTCATCAGTGGAAGAGGTTGACTAAGTGTAGCCGACCTAGGTGGTTAATAAACCACCTCTGAAAGGGGCCTCTTATTGTTGGCTCACCCCCTTAATTATCCCATGGATTAAACCTCACTTTAGAGTAGTCGAACCTCCCCTCTCCTCCTCTCCCGCAGCCGCAAGCTTTAAGGAGAATCGTTGGTGTTGCTTCGCCATAATTTGTTATCGCGAGGCGGAGTTTTAGAGGAGTCCAAAAATTCCAACAAGGTCCAAAAATGGGTACTCATTTTGTGGTTTCTCATTATCTTTCTTTCCCTCTTTGTTGTTTAGATCCTTGGTGGAAGGGTCGAACCCTTTTGGTGCAAATCAAAGATGCGGGGTGTGTCCATTGAGCCACGATGAGCCCCTAGGGATCATTGCATGGGAAAGGTGTTTCCCTAAGTTGTGAGGCTGCTTGGTGTCGACTATCATTGGAGGACGTGCGCATGTGGGTCTCGTTGTTTGGGATCAGAGCAACTCTTTCTCCCTTTCGGTTGAGGTAAAAATTCTGCTCCTTCCCTTCCTTCTGAATTCCTTATCATTGATAAATGGATCGCTGGATTTAGGGTGCTATTGTAGATTTTTGAAATATATTTTTTCTACCTTTTTCCGCTACGTTTTTTCTCTACACCCGAATAGTATCATTGTGTTATATATGTATTGCCAATAATATTTAGGACATGTGAGGCATAATGATCCACATGTAGGGACGGTAGAAATAGGCATGACACAATAGCACAACACGATAACTACGGGCCGGGCCGAAAAATTCAGCCCATAAGCTTATGTATTGAAATAATAATAATTTCTAATATGATTTAGTGCTTCAAAATTGTAACTAAAGTTAATCCATGGAGCTTTTCATGTGAAATATCATATTTGGTGCTTATTTAGTCTCTTAAATATTTTAAATTAATTTTTTTATAAGTTTTTAACATGTTTTAGCTAATAAACGAGCTCGCAGGCCATGTCGGGCGGCCTGCAAAATATTGCGGGCCGTGCTGGGCCGAGAATTTTTGGCCATGGAGTTAGCGGGCCGGGCCGGGCTAGCACGCTATCTTATAGTGTCGGGTTGGCTCGGCTCGCTAACTGCTGGCCGGCCTATTTTGCCACCTCTATCCACATGTAGCTAATTCACATACAACTTATACAAGGTAAAAGATGGTAGTGCTATCATTCATAATATTCAAAAATACTATAATTAAGTACACTTGTTAGTAACCCTAACAATTGGCTAACTTAATTTGAATATACACAAGAGCATTAATAGTATTTAGGTTTGTGTAAAGTGTGTGGCTTAATTAATAGGAAAAGGGCCAAATTTGCCCCTCAAGTATTGAAAAAGGTGCAAATTTGCCCCTCAACTATATTTTTTATCAAAATTGCCCTCGACGTTACATAATTGGATCATTTTTGCCCTTCTCGTTAACGGAAGTCCACGTCAGCAAACGGAATCTCACGTGGCAAGTGCAGCTCGGCCACATAAGATGCCGATGGAAAATGACATGTGGCAATTATGTAGTGACAAGGGCAATTTTGGCCCAAAACATATTTAAAGGGGCAAATATGAATCTTTTTCAATACTTTAGGGGCAAATTTGCACCCTTTTCAATACTTCAGGGGTAAATTTAATTATTTTTTCTTTTATATATTATTATCATTAATGTGATTCTAATTAACACTATAAGAATGATGTTGATATCATCTTTACCAAAATCAAAAAAATATAAGCTTGACAATTATACTTTGTATTGTAACTGAAGTGTTTACTCAAAGATATGAATAGCTTTAGTCACTTATCAATGTAATAAGAAACCAACCAACATAGTAGGGGTTAGTTCAGGCCGAATGGGTCGAGATTTGGTATGTCTCGATCCCGTCCCAATTTTGAGTCGGGACGCAAATATGTGTCCCAGTCTTAGTCCCGAATATGAAGCATCGCAATTTTGTCCCGGTCTCATCCCGATTTTGGATTGGGACAGGATTATCCCCGAACTTTCGGGTCGGGTCGGACCAGTTACTAATAATTAAATTTAATCAAGTTTTTATTTTAGTAATTAAGAAATATATTTTTGAATATTATTTTTGTTTCATCTTTAAAGTTTATATTTCTCAAAAAATTTACTAAAGTATTTGTTCAAATTCTAAGATAGAAACCAAACTTGCAGAAATCGTGCAATGAACATAAAACACGTTGTTTGGGCACCATATATATTTTATTCAAAGGAAACGGGCAAAATTTATCTCTAAAGTATTGAAAAATGTGCAAATTTGCCCCTGAAGTATTGAAAAGGGTGCAAATTTGCCCCTGAAGTATTGAAAAAGGTTTAGATTTATCCCTTTAAATATGATTTGGGCCAAAATTGCCCTTGTCACTACATAAATTGCCACATGTCATTTTCCATCGTGGCATCTTATGTGGTCGAGCTGCACTTGTCACATGGGATTCCGTTTGCTGACGTGGACTTCCGTTAACGAGAAGGGCAAAAATGATCCAATTATGTAACGTCGATGACAATTTTGGTAAAAAACATAGTTGATGGGCAAATTTGCACATTTTTCAATACTTCAGGGGCAAATTTGGTCATTTTCCCTTAATTAATTGTAGGATTGCATAACAATGCAATTACTAGAAGTTACCTATCTTTTAGGCGCACTATATTTAGGCTCACTGTGAAGCTAATAGAACCTAAAACCCACTAGAAAGTATAACTTTTTGAATTCTAATTCGATGGTATTAATTTCAAATAGGATAATTATCTGAATATATCCTGAACTTTAATTAGACTTTGTATCAATTGTATCCATTCGTTAAAATTCCGTCAATTACTCCATTAACCGTGTGACGTGGCTTGCACACATGGATTGAAATATTTTTTTTTATATTTTAACACTTATTTATAATCCATGCACCTCCAGATGGCTATCGTGCGGTGAGCCTCGTCGTCACCACCTCGGTGGAGAAACCATCGGACCTCACTGGACCTCGCCGGAGAAACAGTCGGACCTCGTCGGAGAAACCTTTCGTAAACAATTCAGATAGAAATGGATTTTCTAGTGTGGTCCAACGATTTCTCCGGCGAGGTCCGACAGTTTTTTCGGTAAGGTGGTGACGACGAGCCTCACCACACGGTAGCCATTTGGAGTCCATAGATTATAAATAAGTGTTAAAATATAAAAAAAATATTTTAATCCACGTGTTCAAGCCACATCACACAGTTAACGGAGTAGGTGACGGAATTTTAACGAATGGATACAATTGATAGAAATCTAATGGTTCAGGATACAAGTTGATGAAATGAAAGTTCATGATACATTTGAGACAATGTCCAAGTTCAGGATATATTCAGGTAATTACCCTATTTGAAATTAATACCATCGAATTAGAATTCAAAAAGTTATACTTTCTGATGGCTTAAGGGTTCCTCTTAAGCTTCGATCTTCATTTTAATGATAACAAACAAGTATTTAATATATGTGTGAAGTTTTGAGTTCAGGTTGAGGTTGTGATAAGCATGCGAACTTCGTTCGGAGAAACGAAAGAAACGAACGTCAAAGAAAGGCTCGGGTATAGATTGAGTAGATATCTTATAATATACCCCTAGGATGATCTTATTCCAAGCCTAGTTATAAAGTTATCCAAGTTAAAACTTGGTAACTAAACCTATGAAAAAGCATGTAACAAAGATAAAAAAAAATCAGCCTCAGCTTGAGTTCGGTTGATCGGTCGATCGACCAAACAAGGCAGAAGAAGTGGCAGTAGCCTATTCGGTCGACCGGTCGATCGACAGAAGATAAAGAAAAATGGTAGAAGGCTACTTTGGTCGATCGGTCGGTCGACCGACCAAGGCCAAAAATTGGCAGTAGGTGCTTCGATCGATCGATCGGTCGACTGGATTGTAGATGAAAGAATCGCGACTCATTCGGTCGACCCGTCGATCGACCAAACAGAGCGTCAGTCGACCGATGATCGACCGGCAAGTGATCGAACGACGGAAGTGACTAGTTTTCCGCCCGTTGAACAGTCGTTCGATTGAGGGGTTATAAATACCCCTCACCTAACTCCTTTAAGCCTTCTTAGGAACTTAATTGAGCATTCAAATGAGATTTTTAAGTCTTCAAAAGATCAATTGCTTGCGCTCGGTTCTTCCGTCGATGAATTTTTCAAGCGCCCTTTCTTTCTCAACTAGGGATTTGATTCGAGCTCTACGACTTGGTGAGTTGGGGACTTGAAGGCTTGGGGAAAAGAGCATTGGTTCTTTCTTTCAATTCTTAGCTCTTTTCATTGTATTTTAAGAGTTGTTTAAACTTGTTTTCATTTGTAATAGCTTGCTAGGTGTGCTAGAGTAAACACTTAGGGGTAGACTTTGTAGAATTGTGTTTTGCCCAGGTGAATAGGTTTGAGGAGTTCTCAAAGAGGTGAGAATCGTGTCCTCAGTTGTATACAAAGGAAAATACAAATTCTATAAAGTAGTTGATTAGAAATCCTTGGTGTGGAGCCAAGGTAGTGGAGTAGGTGGTTGGCCGAACAACTATATTTCCTCGTGTTAGCATTGTCTTGATTGTTTGCTTATTGTTGTGTTTGATATTTGATAACAAACATTATTGAGTTGCATTTGAATTTGGTTGAAGTTAAAATTGAGCAAATGAATATTGACTAAATAGAAAAAAGGATACACACTATTCAACCCCCCCTTCTAGTGTGGATTTTCACTCAACACTTTCTAGTGGGTTTTAGGTTCAATTAGCTTCACAGTGAGCCTAAATATAGTGCGCCTAAAAGATAGGTAACTTCTAGTAATTGCATTGTTATGCAATCCTACAATTAATTAAGCCACGCACTTTACACAAACGTGTAGGTTTGTACGTTGGACTAATGTTTCCAAACTTGATAATTACATTATTGATTTTGATAATAACAAATATATTTTTAATACTTTTAAGTATGTCTTTCAAGACGAAGGATAATATGTGTGCAAAGTTCATTTTTGAACTCAAGAAAGACTTCTATTTTGGAAAATGGTACTTGGAGCAACAACACATCAAAGTCTAGCTTTATGTATTAGTCTCTTTTTCTATAACACTTAAATGTTTCTTATATGTAATTCAAAGCCTTCCAACTGCTCAAAACTCAAAATCAAATTGGAATAGACCAAATTCACCAAAAATAGACGAAACAATTTCGATCGCATGTCCAATCGACTGATTGGTTGATCGGTGTTTGATTGGTTTACCAACCGTCGATTGCTACAGACATTTCTCCACCAACCTTCTCTCATTACCGAATATCAACTCTATAAATACCCATTGTTTTTATCTTCTCTAGGTTCATAATCCTGCATAGAGTGTTTCTAAGTGTGATTGAGCAAGCTACGTAGTGTTATAAGCTCTAACACTCAATTTCCTACTCTTTGAGCCATCAATCCTCTTCCAAGCTATCCAAACTCTTAAGAATTATCATTATAAGGTCTTGAAGGAATATGAGGCAACAAGAAGGATCTTCACTTAATGGTGTATACTTCTAAACTCCTTTCTTTGGTTTTGTATTTATTTTCTTGTGATTTTCTTGGTGTGTGATTGTAGGGATGCAGGTGACACACCTAGGTTTCGTTATTGTATTTTGTTCTCCTTATGATTGAGGTAGAGGCACCATCTAGATAGAGGGATAAGGCCTTGATGTACCCTCTTTGGAAGTGAACAACTAAATTAACGAATTTTGATTGTAATCTTAAACGATGTGTTTAGGTGGTGGATGTAGGATTCGATTGAGCTAAACTACTACATTCTCTTGTTAGCATTGCTTGATACACACAAGGTTTGATATTATCTTGCTTACCATTGTTGGCCCAAAAGTTTCAATCTTGGATTTGCCTATTGTTTTTAGGGAAAATTAATGAAAATGTCTCGAACTTTGACGTTTTTAACAAATATGACTCATTCTTTTATTTGAAACAAATATATATTTCAATTTTTAAAATTATAATAATTATAGACTCCCATTAGATCTCTATTTATTTATCTGTTATATGCTGACATGGAACGTCATGTCATCACATAAAAATTATTTTTTAAATTCAGGATGTCACGTCATCATTAATTATATGTGGCAGATTTTTTTTTAAAAAAATAGAGAAAATTAATGAAAATATCCCGAACTTTGACGTTTTTAACAAATATGGCTCATTCATTTATTTGAAACAAATATGTATTCCAACTTTTAAAATTATAACAAGGAAAAATTATACTTTTGGTCCCCATAGTTTCCTCCAATTTTAGTTTTGGTCCCTATAGTTTCAAAATCCTTATAGTTTTAAAATTTTAGTTTTAGTCTCCACACTTTACTTCCGTTTAGGATTTGGTCCCTAACGTTAAATAAAGTTAAAACGGTGCTGACGTGGATAACATGTGCTGACTAGACAATGCTGACGTGGAGTCTGCAGGGACCAACTTGGTAAACTATAGGGACTAAAACCAAAATTTTATAAACTATAAGGACTAAAACTAAAATTTTGTAAACTATAGGGACCAAAATCAAAATTTAAGTAATTATTTTTCCTAATAACTATAAAAAATTATATGATATTACCTAGCCCAAAAAAATTCGAGCCCGACCCGGCCCGGTCCGAAAAAATTCGTGCTCGACCCGACCCGGCCCGAAAAAATTCGTGCCCGACCAGGCCCAAAAAAAATTCATGCCCGACCCAGCCCGAAAAAATATGTGCCCGACCCGGCCCGAAAAAAATCGTGCCCGACAGGGCTGGGTTGGGCACGAATTTTTTTGGGTCGGGTCAGGCACAAATTTTTCAGGCCGGGTTGGGCACGAATTTTTTTTGGGTCGGGTCGGGCATGAATTTTTTACAGGCCAGGTCGGCCACGCGGGTTGGGCACGAACATTTTCGGGTCGGGTCGGGCACGAATTTTTTACGGGCCGGGTCGGGCACGCGTGTTGGGCACGAACATTTTCGGGTCGGGTCGGGCACGAATTTTTTACAAGCCGGGTCGGACACGCGTGTTGGGCACGAACTTTTTCGGGCCGGGTCGGGTCAGGCACGAATTTTTTCGGGCCAGGCTGAGCGGGGCCACGTAATATCATATAATTTTTTATAGTTATTAGGAAAAATAATTACTTAAATTTTGATTTTAGTTTCTATAGTTTACAAAATTTTGATTTTAGTCCTCATAGTTTATAAAATTTTAATTGGTCCCTGCAGGCTTCACGTCAGCATTGTCCAGTCAGCACATGTTATCCACGTCAGCACCATTTAAACTTTATTTAATGGTAGGGACCAAATCCTAAACGAAAGTAAAGTGTGGGGACTAAAACCAAAATTTTGAAACTATAGGGACCGAAACCAAAATTGGAGAAAACTATGGGGACCAAAAGTATAGTTTTCCCTTATAACAATTATAGACTCCTGTTAGATCTCCTATTTATTTACTGTTATGTGCTAACATGGAACGTCACATCAGCACATAAAAATTATTTTTTTAATTCAGGATGTCATGTCATCATTAATCCTACGTGGTAAAATTTTTAAATATTATTTAAAAACTAAAACTAATCCACGTCACCACCACAACTTAAAAACTTCAAACTTAATATCCGACCAAATTAAAAAACTAAAACCTGCCACCCACTCGACTCGACACCCTCGACAAATCTCTCGACGAAGGTGTTCTTGTCGCCGGTGCCTCACGTCGCTTGCCATTGTCGCCGGCGTCTCATCTCGACAAGCATCAAATTGACAGCTTTACCATTGTCGTCGGTGCCTCACCCCGAAGGTATTTTTTTTCTTATTTCTTGCCTGGTCTCGTCGGTGCTTCATCCCAAATGTAATCTTTCGCCTAACCTTTCTTACACACCTGAGATACCTATTTTTTATCACCGAAGCTTGTCGCATGAACCCTAAACCTAGATATTAATCTAACTGCATACCATGGTTCGAAGATCAAATCGACAACGGAGGACTGTTTTACCTACACGACGAGATACATCGTCAGCTTCCTCTCTAGTATATTTTACCTTGAATGCATTTTTATATCAGTTCTTTGATATCAATTTGTTTAATTAAATATTAGTATCAATATATTGATATGTATATTGATATCAGTATGAGTATATTAGTATTATTAGTATAAGTATAAGTATTATTAGTATAAGTATAAGTATTATTGTATTAGTATATTACTGATATAATAATACTTATACTTATACTAATAATACTAATATACTGATACTGATATCAGTATATCAATATACATATCAATGTATTGATACTGATATTTAATTAATTAAACAAACTGATATCAAAGAACTGATATAAAAATCCATTCAAGGTAAAACATACCGGAGAGGAAGCTGATGATGTATCTCATCGTGTAGGTAAAACAATCCTCCGCTATCGATTTGATCTACGAACCATGGTATGCATGCAGTTAGATTGATATCTAGGTTCAGGGTTCAGGCGACAAGCTTCGGTGATAAAAAATAGATATCTCGGGCCTGCAAGAAATTTTAGGCAAAAGATTACCTTTGGGGAGAGGCGCCGATGAGATCAGACAAGAAATAAGAAAAATAATACCTTCGGGGTGAGGCATCGACGATAATAGGCGACATGAGGTTAGACCAGATAGGGGCGGCAAAAATAGGCACGACACGATAGCACGGCACGAGCACGGCACGATAACTGCAGGCCGGGCCAAAAAATTCAGCCCGATAAGCTTATCGGGCCGGCCCGGCCCGGCCCGATAACATTGCGGGCCAACGCGGGCCGGCTCTTATCGGGCCGGGCCGGCCCGTTTGGCCCGCTAAACATATATAAAAAAAATTAAGTTTAGATTAGGGCTTGTTTAGTACTTTAAAATTGAATGTGAAGTTAATCTATGGAGTTTTTCATGTGAAATATCATATTTGATGCTTATTTAGTCTCTTCAATATTTTAAATTATTTTTTTTATAATTTTTTTAGAAATTTTTTAGTTAATAAGAGGGCTCGCGGGCCGTGCCGGGCGGCCCGCAAAATATTGCAGGCCGGGCCGGGCTGGCTCGCCACCTTATCGTGCCGGGCCGGCCCGTTTTGCCACCCCTAAGACCAGACGAGGTGAGGCGCCGGTGACAGTGGCAGGCGACGTGAGACGCCAACGACAGGAACACCTTCGTCGAGGGATTTGTCGAGGGTGTCGAATTGAGTGGGAGACATATTTTATAGTTTTTTAATTTGGTCGGATATTAGGTTTGGAGTTTTTAAGTTGTGGTGACGTGGATTAGTTTTAGTTTTTTTATATATATTTTAAAAATTCTACCACGTAGGTTTAATGATGACGTGACATTTTGAATTTTTTTAAAAAATTATGTAATGACGTGACATTCCACGTCAGCACATAACATGTAAATAAACAGAGATCTATAATTGTTATAATTTTAAAAGTTGGAATACATATTTATTTTAAATAAAAGAATGTGCCTTATTTGTTAAAAACGTCAAAGTTCGAATCATTTTCATTAACTTTTCACATTTTTTTTAAAAAAAATTGCCACGTAGGATTAATGATGATGTGACATCCAAAATTTAAAAAATAAATTTTATGTGATGACGTAGCATTCCACATCAGCACATAACAGGTAAATAAACATAGATCTAACGCCAATCTATAATTATTATAATTTTAAAAATTAAAATATTTATTTATTTTAAATTAAAAAAATTATATTTATTAAAATATTAAAATTCAGATCATTTTTATTAATTTTCCTTGTTTTATTATAATAAACAAGTATCTAACATTTATGTCAAGTTTTGACCTGAGGTTTGAGTACGGCGCAAAGTTGAACCGACATGGAAGCCTAACCCAGTAACCCGGACTTGCTGTTTCGGCCGTAGGACATGGAAGCGGCGGATAAGGGTTTCTCTAAAAAATATCTATCCATTGAGCTCTTCTCTTCTTTTTCATTCTTCTCTTCGAACTTCGAGGGAAGAAATTTTGCGACGTCATGCAGTGCCACTGCCACCATCACCACCTCACCGTCCTCCTCCCTTCCAACCCAAATCCTACTCCTAATCCCCTCCTCCCATTGCAGCGCGTCGTCCATTACCGCAAGCGTCCTCTCCGCTCTTCCTCCTCCCTACGCGCCCTCCACTCCAATTGCCACCAACCCTTCGACTCCGCTGCCGACTCAGACCTCCCCCGCCACTCCCGCCGCCAGAACGCCCTCCTCCTCCTCCTCCCCACTGACGAGGGAGCTCCGTCCTACCTCCGCGAGCAACAAGGAGATGACGAAGATGAGCTCACCAGGAAGAAGATCGCGGAGGAGTACTCCCTCGCCACCCGGAGGGTCCCGCGGTTCCCCGGATCCATCGACTTTCCCCCGGCAGGGATCCTCGACCCGGTGTCCCCTGACCTTCGACGCGTTCTGCTCAGCGATGATGACCTGACCCTCAAACGGACCCTCGAGGTTCGTCGAGGAGTCGCCGCTGAGACGCTGAAAGATGCCCTGCGGGCCGGCAAGCTTAGCATCAATTACTCCACGAATCTTGTCTCCCGGTTGCCAGAATTTATGGACCGCGTCGTGATTGGAGCTGCGGCGTTGAAGGGAGTTCCCGAGTTCGCGCACATGTCATTTAATGCTCGCGCGAAGAGCTACATCCAGAGCTCTGGCATCGTTGCTCTGGTCAAGTAAGCATCTTTTGGCTCTTTACTAAGATATATTTTTCTCTTCACTAAAATTCTTTTGTTTCATTAATCTATTTGCGAATTCTTTTAGTTTCATTAGGTTCTTTGTGTTGTAGGTGGTTGAAACACAACCATATGACATACCCCCAAATTGGGAAGATAATTTGCATGTGCCCTGGTGATCTCCAGTTGGTGAGGCGAATAGCTGAATGGTTGAAGTCGGTTTATGTCAAGGGGGAGTCTCTTGGGATTGTGCTTATAAAAGCAGGTCCAATCTTGGAGCGCAGTTTGGACACTTTGGAGGAGATTGTTAACTATCTACAGAAAAATGGGGTGAGGAAGGAATGGATGGGCTTCGTAATTAGTCGTTGCCCCCAAGTTTTGGGTTTAACCATGGAAGAGTTGGAGTCCAGAGTTAAATTTTATTTGGACATGGGAATGAATGAGAAGGACTTTGGAACAATGGTCTATGATTATCCCAGGGCCCTTGGATTTTTCAGTTTGGAAGAGATGGCTAGTAAGGTGTTTGTAATTCGTGAGTATTCTTGGTTGTTTATTAAGTTTCTTTTTTGAATGATGAAGTCTAAAACTAGTATGCCCTTAGAACATAAGAGAGGGAGGATTGCCATTTTTCATTGTCTCGATATTGCTGTTACCTGGTTGCATCATGACCTAACAAATTTATTTTCTGAAAATAACAAAATTCTTTGATATCTAGTTGTAATTTTTTTGTATTATTGCTTTGATTCTTTGTTTACTGCCACTTGAAGAATCTTTGGATTTTCATTTTTGTGTTTCTATTACTATTGCATACTAGCTAACATAATTGTTATCACCACCACCACACCATTGGTCATCAACTGCCACTACTGCCGCCACCATACTGGTTGTCAACATGACCATCTATCCTAAATGTTGTTAATTGTAAACTAGGTATGCTGTCACTACTACAATGATCTCTACTGCTGTGTCTGTGTCTCTTAATGTTCCTAACGGAACAATCATGATTCATGAATGAACCTACAAACCACTTCCTAAAGAAGGTTTGTCAAAAGTTAATCTTTTTCTTGGGAAGGGAAGGCAATAACAGACACATTCTAACTGTTACATAGTTCAAGATATGAGAGGACTGGGACTTTGGCATTATTTTATTTTTTTTAGCAAAGATAGTGTATACTGGGGTTTGAACCCCAAATCTTTAGAAAACATCCAAGATGTTGCCACCAACTATGCTACTCACAATTGGCGACTTTGGCATTACTTGCATGTAAAAGTTGTTGTTTCTGTTACAGGTTCAGTACCTTAAGGAGTTTGGCTTAAGTACAGAGGATGTTGGACGATTATTAGCTTTCAAGCCACAATTAATGGGTTGCAGCATAGAGGAAAGGTGGAAACCCCTTTTGAAGTATTTATATTACTTTGGTATCCAACGCGATGGGATGAAAAGAATACTACTAGTAAAACCAATGATTTTTTGTGTTGATATGGAGACAACTATTGCCCCCAAGGTGTGATTTTCACAACATGCTCTCGTTTTATTAACATCAAATGAATCTACTTTTAATCTTTATGATGGCTTTCTTTTTAATGTCTGGTACAATGTTGTTGCATCTAGTGACTATATGGAAATTTTGTTAAGATCACATCTAATTTACTAACATATATCTAGAGAATTCCTCTAAGTTTATCTATGGCATTTGTCTTCACTGGTTTAACTTTTTATGCTATTATTCAGGTACGATTTCTACAGGACATAGGAGTCAAAAATGAAGCTATTGGGGGTGTTCTTGTCAAGTTCCCTTCCTTCCTAACATATAGCCTGTACAAGAAGATACGGCCAGTGGTTTGTCCTATCTTTTGTTTCTCTACTTGTTTACAAATTATTATTTTTGGTTGTAGTTAATATTTAGACATCACGTTAAATCAGCAAGATCCAAGTAAAGAGATAAATGATGGGATTTGATATATTATATTTGACCTCCTTCTCTGTTCTCAATGTTTGACCGAAATGATCATTGTGAAAGCCAACAGTTTCCTGTGGGAATGTATGAATTAAAGTCTAAAAGATGGTAATTTAAATAATATATTGTGTTCAGAGATAAAACTTCAGAAAGGCATAATTTCTTATGAGTTGAAAGAAACATATTGGGTTTTGCACATATGACTGTCATAAGTTTCTACTGTCCTCTGCATTATACCCTTATGGTATGTTTGCTTCATTGGATCGGATTGGATAGGATTGGATATGAATCTTTTAAATCCGGTGTACATTGGATATCATATTAATTTTATATTATTCTAATCCTATTCTTTTCTAATCAATGCACTAAACGAACAATGGATTCAAATCCATATCTTATCTTATCTCCCTTAATCCTATGAAGCAAACAAGCACTTAGGGCATGTTTGCTTCATAGGATAAGGGAGGATAGGATATGAAATAGATTAATATCCATTATTTGTTTTGTGCATGGATTAGAAGAAAATGGAAATAGAAGAATATAAAATTGATTAAAAACAATCATATCCAATCCTCCCTCATTTAGTATCCAATCCTATCCTATTCAATGAAGCAAACATACCATTATAGAACTGCATTATATTTGATCATACTTGGAGAGCGCTTCTCTAGTTTGCTAGAAGAAAAATAGAGTACTATAGCATGCTGGGTTAATATTTGACCAAACTTTATCCTGGCCAGAGGAAGAGGAAACAGATTGTTATTAACATGAACTTATCATAAACCAGCTGATGTTACAAATGCACATATTAGGCTATTGTTAGGGAGCATAGATAGATATGCAAAAGCTAAGGGTAATTCTACTATATGCAGAATTCCAATTTCTGCTTTTCTTTGCCTTAGGTGCAATCTTTTGAGAAAAAAGAAATTATTTTATGCTTATATTGCTTTAGGCTATTTGGATATGATATTTACTTTGTTCGATCATTGCCAATATCTGTACAGGTTATATTCTTAATGACGAAAGCTGGAGTCTCTCAAAAGGATATTGCTAAAGTCATCGCTTTGGACCCACAGCTAGTTGGCTGTAGTATCTCAAAGAAGCTAGAGGTGAATGTTAAGTACTTCCTGTCATTGGGCATACATCTTCAATCTCTAGGAGAGATGATTGCTGACTTCCCCATGTTGCTGCGGTACAATATTGAAATCCTCCGCCCCAAGTACAGGTATCTTAGGCGAGTTATGGTCCGACCACTGCAAGATCTTATTGAATTTCCCAGGTAATCCTTGATCTTAAATGCTCAATTAATCATGATAGTCAGTTATGGCGACTTACAAAGTCCACCTTGCTAGTATTTAATATTCTTAATATGTGAATCATGTGGTTCTTAAAATGATTGACAAGAATGCTGACCATAAGGGTTGCGATTAAAGAGAATTATGATAAGCAGGAAATAGAAATAAACAAGGATATAAAGTTGCTCAAGCCTTCAATTTTTATTTCCATGTATTACCCATGCCTTTGGCATATGATGTAGGCATTTTGAATAACTAGCTACTACATTATTCCTTCAAACATTTTGCTAGAAGTATAGAAAATATGCTAATTCAATTTGCAGCACTTTTCACAAATGTCATGCCACTAATATCAGGAAAGATCTTTAGCAGCACTTTGTAAAGTTATTGCAAAAGAGAATAATTTGTGATACATGTATGGTGAATTTAATTGACAACTAATAAACTTTAGCTAATGTTGTGATTTCAATCATGATGGGATTTAGTTTTTCGAAGGCTTTTTTTGTTCTTTCATTTTCAGTGGAACTGGTGTGTATTAATTATCTTGGAGGATGCAGGTTTTTTAGTTATTCACTGGATGATCGAATGATTCCGAGGCATGAGTTAATGGTAGAAAACAGGGTAAATTTTAAGCTACGATACATGTTGGCTGGCTCAGACGAGGACTTTAATCAGAGGGTGCAGGATGCTATTGAGAGGCGGAGGAGATTTGAATCTGGCCATGGAAACTTAGATGCTTATGATGGTGAAGCAAGTGTTATTGTTTCTGATTCTTCAAGCTTGTAAGCAGGGTTTGCTTTTAACTCTGTCAAGTGTTCCGAGAACAACATCCCTAAACCAGGCTGGGTGGAGCTCCATGAGATGCTACACCAGGATGCAGTCGATTCAAACCTTGTGGAGGGCAAATAACTACAGCATGTCAACTGGCTAAAAATGTACAAAGAGATTATTTTTTAAAATTAAATAGGTTGAGACTTGCCAATGCTTCTGATGCACATTCTAGTAAATGACCGAATACGCTCATTCAATATATTTATATCCAGTGTATGGAATAATTACTTGGAATAGATTAGTGTCTGAACTTAATAATTTTCATACTTGGCTGACTTGTTGTAACAACTAGTATAACACAAATATAAAGGGGATTTTACATATTTATCATTTTAAATAAAAATTACATATGTACTCTGACAAAATATATTTAGACTTCATGTGCCAGAATTTTTGGTTGTCAAGATAGAAGAATAGTATCCATTTTTTCTTGCAAATATTAAGTTGGGATTGTTAGAAGAATTCCTTACAGATGAATAGTATTTCATGAGTATCTCATAAATATATTAATCTAGTTAAACATTACAAGGGTTATCAGCAAGCTCCTTGCTAATCTCTGTACATGAACCAAATGAGCAAAAACATCATCATTTACATTTTATTTCTATCTCTTATTAACAAACCACCATCCTTGCATGTATTATGGTCCATGATTTTCCAACAGTTATCTTGCTCTTGGTTGTCAATGATTCTATTAGAAACTCCTCAGCATTGAATTATCTTCTCAGATGATTACTGAGATGCCAAATATCTTTTACAAGGCTGTGCACGAACCATAGTGGTTTGTCCTTGTTCAGAATATTTATGGCCTGTAAACAATCAGAAAACATCCATACATTGTTAAGTTTCAACTTAGATATATTAAGCAGACCAAATCAAATGGCCCACATTTCAGCACTCAATGATGAAGAAGCCTTCCTTCTGTAGTTGTTTCCTTCGATTACATTACCCCATTTATCAGTTATGAAAATGTCCATACCGCTTCTATATCTCTCCCTTTCCATTCTGCATCACAAAAAACACTAAAGCTATAGCTATTGTTATGTACAATGTCCATGATTTCTTATTCCTCCAAGTCCTTCACTTTCTTAACAGTAAAAGAAATTGTCATTCCATACTTTACGGAGCATGGAATTTGAACCAATTTTAGTATTTCGAAAACGAATGTTGTTTCTATCTTTCCACAGGCTCCATAGTGAGGTTGCAATAAGTTTTGCAAACTAGCTTTCTATATCAGAATTTACCTGCTCTCCTTTTTTAAGCCATGCACCCTTACTCCAATCCTCTTTGTCTTTGTATTTAAATCTAAAGCCTAGCTCCTGTTCCAGTCTGTGCCAAAAACAACTTGCAAATGTACACTCAAACAAAATATGAGTTAAGTTATCCTTTTCACCGTTACAAACATAGCAGTTATTAGGAGTAACTTTGCTGAACTTAGCTAGGAATTGAGATGTGGGCAGCCTACCCTAAAGTAACTTCCAAACAAAAGTTTTTATTTTGAGTATGACTCTTAGATTCCATACTTTCTTCCAGTTATAATCTGATACAGCTTCACCCAATTGCTTTTCTTTTATGAAGTTGTAAGCTGATTTGCAAGTTAAGACCCCCTTGTCTTCAACACTCCATATTCATCTATCTTTGGTATTCCTTTCTGTGATGTGAATCTGCACAATGTTATTATAGTGATACCCCCAAATAATTCAAGCACATGTTCATGATCCCAGTTTCCATTTTTCAACAGTTGACACACTTTTTGATATCTATTTTGTACCTCCATATTAATATAGGTGGGTCATTTATTAATAGGAATATATGAAATCCAAGGGTCACTAAACACTTTTACCATACCCAATTTTGATTCTTAAACCTTCTTTTAGGTTTTGAATTGCCTCATGCATACCTTTGAAAGCCCAGGATATGCACTTCTTATTGAAGGACCAAGGGTGGTATTTTCCATATTTAGCCATCAAAATCCTAGACCAGAGGTGTTTTTCTTTATTTAGAAAAGGTAGGATTCTTTTGGCATGAATAGAAAATTTAATTATATCCTAGCCTCCATTGTGCTTTCTTGATGTTACTTTATTCCATCTAATGAGATGGAATCCTTTTTTTCATTTTGTCATTACTCCATAGATACTTCCTAGCAATGCTTTGGTACATGTTAACAGTGCTGTTGTTTATCCAAGTAGTAGCTAGAGTATGTATTGGGATAGAATTCATAATTGAATTTAACAACATCATTTTACCTGCATGGGATATGTTCTTACCATCCCATTCATCAACCTGAGATAAAGCTTTAGAAAGAATGATTTCCTGATGACTTTTATCTAGTTTCTGAGGACCAATATATGTCCCTAGATACTTCATTTGGTATTCTCCTTCTTTAACCCCAAATTCATTGCAAATTTCTCTTTTAAAACTATTCTAACAATCCTTGGGAAAGAACAATTCTGATTTGTTATTGTTGACTTTTTGATCGGTTAGGTTGCAATAGAACCTTAAAGCCAGTTGGACCTTTCTGTAATTTTTCAAGCTGCCCTTTATTATTATTAGTAAATCATTCGCAAAAGAGAGGTGGTTAACTTTTAATCCTTTGTTAATCCCTTTATGTAACCCCTTCCAATTTGTTCATTCAAAATTGTAGAAAGAAGCACTTGCATGATTATGAATATGTAAGGTGGCAAGAGGTCATCTTGTCTAACACCCTTAAAGGGGCTTTTACGTATTTATCCTTTTAAATAGAAATTACATATGTACTATAACAAAATATATTTAGACTTCATGTGCCAGAACTTTTGGTTGTCAAGATAGAAGAATAGAATTCATTTTTTTTTGCAAATATTAAGTTGGGATTGTTAGAAGAATTCCTTACATATGAATAGTATTTCATGAGTATATCATAAATATATTAATCCAGTTAAATATCATTGTCATTACTATTTAATAGATAAATTTTAATTATAGTTACTTAATCATGATTATCCACGACAATTCAAATAATGCAATTATTTAGTGCCTAAAATTTCTTTGTAACAATGTCCAATATTTTATTCTTTTTCTATGCTGATAATTTCTTATAACTTTCTCCACGCAAAAATACACAAATATCGTGAAAATATATTATTTTATTTTTTACAATTAAATCAAGAAATTTGAATAGATACTAAAAGAAACATAGTTTTGTTAAGTGAAATCTGACACAAGAAGGGGAGGTTGAATAGTGTCAGTCCCTTTTTATACTTTTTCGTTTACTCGGTTTAATCTCTAAGCAATGCAATTGTTCTTTGATGATTGATATGATCACTATTCAATGGCAACAATAAAATCAAGTAAAGAGCAATGCAAACAATAGTGTTTTATAGTGGTTCGGCCAACCGCCTACTCCACTACCTTGGCTCCTTACCAAGGATTTCTAAACACTACTTTATAGAATTTATGTTTCCCTTTGAATACAGTTGAGGACACCTTTTTCCCTTACTTGGAGAACACCTCAATCATATTCACCTAGGCAAAACACAATTCTACAAAGTTGACCCTAAGTGTTTCCTAGCACACCTAGCAAGCTATCTCAAACTTGAAAACAAGATACAATAAAGATCAAATACAAGGAAAGAGCTAAAGAATGAAATATTGAACCAAGCTTCTTTCCACCGCCTTCTTGTCTTCAACTTGCAACCGGATGATGACTCAAGAAGTGCAGCACAGTTGAAGCAGAACAGCGCCTGGTATTGATGTCGAGACTGGGAGCAGAGAGTGCGCGCAGGTGTATATCTTTAAAGGCTTTAAAGAACTTTTTTAATGCTCAATAATGTTTGCAAAAAGTTGGTAATGAAGTTTGGTGAGGGGTATTTATAACCCCTCACCCGAACGGTCGTTCAACGGATAAAAAATCGATCGTTGAAGTCGTTCGGTCGCAAGGCCGATCGATCAGTCGGTCGACCGATGGATAGACCGCCAATGCGATCGCTCGCAGCTGTGAGAGATCGATCAACCGACGGATCGGCTGCCAACAATTCTTCCGACATTCGGTCGACCCGTCGGTCGATCGAATGGCTACAGTGAGTCGCGCGATTGAGGCTATCTTTAGGTCGGTCGATCGATTGGTCGACCGCTACCTTTCTGCCAATTTTTCGCCTCTGTCGATCGACCGACGCAGCCCAGATGCTTTGCCTTCGCCAATTTTGATCGACCGACTAGTCGACCGAATGGCTTCTGCCAAATTTCTGCGACATCCGGTCGATCAGTCGATCGACCGAATTGGCTGCTATGCTATACTATTGTCTTGTTCGGTCGACCGATCGGTCGACCGAACCCAGGCTGAGGATGATTTCTTCTATGTATTTTTACATGCCTTTTCTATGGGTTTGGTTACCAAGTTTCAACTTAGATAACCTTATAATTTTGGCTTGGGATAAACTATCCTAGGGACATATTACATTAATTCTACTTGACTTAATCCCGAGCCATTTTCAACAATTTCTTCTTCTGTTTCTTTGACGATCTTTCGTTTGAACGGATTTGGCATGCATATCGCAACCTCAACCTGAATTCAAAACTTCACACTTTGGATTAAATACATGTTTGTTATCATCAAAATAAAGATTGAGTCTTAAGAGAGACTCTTAAGCCAACAATCTCCCACTTTTTGATGATGACAAACATAACATGAAATTTTAAGAAAAGCATAAACATTTGTGAGTTTGAGTTAAGGCATTCAAGAGTTAGCATATGCATTCAACTTTCTAACTTAGCATATGCATCCAACTACTTATGACTTAACCTATGCTCCCCCTATCAATGTGCATGTTCAATTATCTATAACTTGACCTATGCTCCCCCTACCATTGTGCATGTCATTTTTAACTCCCCCTAACTATATCTCTTCCCTTAACTATAAAACTCACACTACCTATATGCATCTTGAAAACCAAGTGTGATCTTATTTTTTCTCCCCCTTTTGACATCAATCAAAAATGGTAAGAGTTAAGGTACAATTAATGAAATTTCATCATAAAATAAAAAAATCGAGAAAGCCACAAAAACCAAGTACCATCTATCACTATAGTCATTCCCATTAATGTAAGCCTATAGAAGGCAAACACCAATAGGTCGCAAAGCCCCACTACAGAGCAATACATAAGTGTGATGATACTTTTATAGAATGCAAGTTTTGAAAATATGTAAATTTTGAGGAAAATACTCTTTAATCACAAGGTTAAGCACAAATTCCTAGTTGCATCCTTAAGGTTGTGAAACTTTCTTCAACTAAGGGTTTGCAAATATATCGACAAGTTATTTATGGTGGATACAAATTCTACTGATATATTTCCCTTAACTACATTATCCCTAAGAAAATGATGTCTCAAATCAATATGCTTAGTTCTAGAATGTAGAATGAGATTTTTGGTTAAATTAATTGCACTAGTATTATCACAATGTATAGGTATGCAAGAATACCTCAGTCCATAGTCTAAAAGAGTTTGTTTCATCCAAAGGACTTGCGCACAACAACTAGCCGCGATGATATATTTCGCTTCGGTAATTAAAAGCGCAACCGAGTTTTGTTTCTTTGAGAACCAAGAAACAAGACTCGCTCCTAAGAATTGACAACATCCACTAGTGCTTTTCCTATCTACCTTACATCCAGCAAAATCAGCGTCCGAAAAACCGATTAAATCAAATGATGCATGACATGGATATTATAATCCTAAGTCAACCGTGCTCTTTAGATATCTCAATATACGTTTTACCGCACTTAAATGAGACATCTTGGGGCAAGATTGAAACCTAGCACATACACATACGCTAAACATGATATCGAGTCTACTTGCGGTTAAATAAAGGAGACTACCGATCATACATTAGAGACTTTAATGCCCTCTTCATCTTTTTTGAATTATAAAGCTATTATAGACTTTGGCCAAAAGTCTCTAATACATTAGAGACTTTCGTCCAAAGTCTATAAAATTAAATTTAAAATAAAAATATTGAAATATTTTTTGTCCAAAATATTTTGATAGACTCTAGCACATCTTTTATATCACATATATATATTTCATGAATTAAATTTTATTTTTTACAAATAAAAATTTATTATAAACAAAAGTCTCTAACTCATTAGAGACTTTTGTGAAAAGTATATAATAGCTTCATAAATTTTTTAAATAATATTTGAATTCATGAAATAATTTTTTAATAATACAAAAGATGAACTATGATCAAAAAAAATATTTTACATTAAAATATTTCATAATTTTTTATTTAAATTTAAATTTATAGACTTTGTGCAAAAGTCTTTAATGCATTAGAGAGTTTGAAAATATAAATTTTATACTCTAATATCTCATTTTTATCATAAAAAATATTTTATAAATTTAAAATATTTTTCCATATTTTTTATATTTTTTAAAAATTTTGACTAAAGTCTCTAACCAGTTAGAGACTTTGGCACGGGGGTAACATGAGTATCTAATCCATTAGATTCCGATTTTGGGAATTTTGATCCCCAAAATCCGAATCTAGGAATTTTCCTCTCCCAAAATTTAGTTTTGGGAAATTGTTGTTTTTATTTATTCCAAATAACCTTAATACCCCTCAAAGCAACTATACTTCTTTTCCATAAATTTCCATCATCTTCTCACATGTTTAACACTTGCTTTGATATTTGAAACATCCAGATCTAACGGCAAATAGATCGACTATGCTCCATGTGGGCTTGTGTATTTTGTCCCGTTTGGTGATCTCTTGCTCCTCCATTTCCCAGTTCTTCTCGGCACACGCGGCCCGAAATCCACATTCCTAGTTCCGCCTATAGGTTTCAGTCGATCCTCTCGCTTTCGCTCGAGGGCTTTCTCTTGGGGTTCTTTCCTTCTTGGGTCATCGTCGTGTTCTAGTCTGTCCATCTCTCCCTCCACGAGCCGGAACATGAAGAATAATCTGCATCGAGCACTTCTTGTTCTCGACGGCAGTGCAGGGAGACGATCACCGTCGTCTCAGCGTGCGCGGCATGAAGATTCTAGGGAGGAAGAGGAATTGGGGAAAATGTTGGATTCCACATATCAGATGATCGGAGCCATATTAAGAATTGGTGCTGCAAGCACTCGAAGAATTGTGCTGTTAGATTAATTTTAATAACCTCATGTGGGCCAACACATATCAAAAAATTAACGGTGCTGCATGCATTCGTCACTATCAAAAAATTAACGGCTCAAATCTTAAATGATCTAACTGTTATTTATCTGTGGGCCCGTGACATCTCAATAATATATGAGATTTAATTGTACAGATACTATTTGGGATAATTTCTGATTTTATGATGGGCAAAATTAGAATTATCATTACCTCAAGTTTTTGTTATAAATAGAGGGGTTATGGTCCCTGGGTCATTCACTTGATTCCAGTCTCAGAAGCCCCATTATTCAGAGATGTCTTGTGGTCGGTGCATAGACTTGGAAGGTCGCCCCATCTCTCAAATTTAGCAATGAATTCAGGTACGCTTCTGTATCTTGTCGTTCTTAATGATTTAGCATGAAGATTCTTGGCTTTCGGGTTTAATTTCTATTTTAGAAATTTTCCTTCAATTTGTATCAGAGCCATACATACTTGAATCATTGAGATCTTCTTGTTCGGACATTATGTTTTCTGTAAGAATCATTGTTAATTGCATATTGTTCTTGAAAATTACATGCTGCTTTGATGAATATATCTATTGTTCATAAGTTGGTTCATCTTTGTGAACAGCAGATACAGGAGATTACACGCTTAAGAAAAATAAAAATAAAAATTGCTTCAAATGCGGCAGTCTATGCCGAAGGATGCATCCGTTGTCCTTCTTCCTCATGCTTTGGTTGTCGTAGGCAGCTTCAAAAGCAATCATCCCTCTATTGGACGGCGATCATCGGTGTTCTTTGCTCAACACCTGTCTCCACATCGCCGCCCGGCGTCGGCATTATTGTCGCCGCCGCATGTGGACGAACGATGTCGTGTAGTCCGATGTGGGAGAGATGGATGCTGCGCCTTTTCCTCCTATCGCCAACTCTCGTCGGCATCATGATCGTCGGAGTCTTAGGGTGAGCGACATCGGCGTTGAAGGGCGGAATCGGCATGAACGCTGTGTCGGCGTAGGAGATGTGGGAGGCGACGGCGGCTGTGAGGTGAGGAGAGGAATAGAGAGGGTTTATTAAATAAGGGGTTTATTAAGTTAGGGTTTCTTAACGGGTCGGATCTGGGTTTAAACGTCTAAAACCCCATCCATTAGTGTTAAATCTGATCCACTTACTTAAGTCAAACGGGTTGGATCTAAAGTTTATTATATGAATCCGAATCCATTAAAATGAAGCCCACAAACCCTATCACCCTTTAATTAAAACCCAACCCTCTATCTAATTAAATCCGACCCACCTTTTAAGTTAAAATAAACCGGGTCTGGTTCAATCAAATCTGGCATGAATCATAGATTTAGGAACGGTTCGCTGGAATTAGATCGGGTTCAACACCGGTTTAGGATAATTAGGGTTTGGTTCACTGAAATTAGGTCTGGTTCAGCACTGGTTTAGGTCAAATTTCCTCAGTTCGGCGCCGATTCAGGTCAATTTAGGCCGGTTCAGTACAATTAGCATTAGGATCAACCTAATTTAGCATTGGTTCAACACAATTTTGACCGCTTGATTGTAGTTTAACTAATTTAACATAAAATAAAATAGTAGCCCATCATGTCTAATATTTTGAAATATGTTGATTTGAAATAACATCTCGCCAAAGCGAGCTCTCTTGTGTAGAATTAGCATGTTTTAGAACATAAAAGATGTTTGTATGTTTGAAATTCATGCGGGTAGTGATCGGCCCAAAGGAAGGTTACTACTTGGCCGGATTCCTTGCGTGCCTGCGGTAATAAATATGTGATGGTCATAAGATTTTCCATGTGGACAAGAGTTGATCCAAAGAAATGCTTCTTGTTTGACAGGACTGATTATCAATATTTGATTACTGCATTGAGAGTACCACTTACAAGTTGACATTTTTGTCCAAAAATAAAGTGTCAATTTTGTGCTTGGTATCTTGTAATTGGACCTGCTGTTATTTATTTCTCTTTTGCTTTAATTATTTATTGAGTTGATTACATTATTGTTTTGTTTTGTTCTTTGTTCAGCTAATATTTCTATTTCTTCAAAATACTCTACCTCATTTAATTACATCCCTAATCTAACTGACATAAATTTTTAGGTTCCTACATGTTTCTTTTGCAAGACCAGTGGGCATGAAAAGTCTGATTGTACCAAGTATCATGCTTGGTGTGCTAAGAAATGCACTTTTCTCACTCTAGTTTGTTCTGAAGTTAATTTGACTTCTGTACCTATAGACACTTGGTGGATAAATTCTGGTGCTACTACCCACATAAGTGTGTCTATGCAAGGTTGCCTGAGTTGTCGAACGCCAAATGATGTTGAAAGATTCATCCTTGTGGGCGATGGCAAATCAGCTAAAGTTGAAGGTGTAGACACATTTAGGTTATTGCTTAGGATTCAATGTTATTTAGAATTTAAGAGAGACTTTTGTAGTACCGTCTTTAGATGAAATTTGATTTCTATCTCTGTTTTTGGACAAATATAGTTATTCTTGTGCATTTGGAAATGGAAAGTTTAGTCTTTATCTTAATTCTAATATTGTTGGTACCGTCTTTGTCCTATTTCAATAACATTTATATGCTTGATGTAATTGATTCATCTAATAAAACCTTGCATACCAGTTCACGTGGTACAAAATGAAAATTAACTGATGAGAATTTCGCAATTTTATGGCACAAGTGCTTACGTTATATATCCAAGCATAGGATACAGAGACATGTGTCTAATGGGATTCTCGTTGTCCCTGATGCTACAGACTTTGAGGTCTATACTGAGTGCGTGCATTAAGGAGAAACAAACAAACATTAGGGTTAAGGTACTAATAGTAGCTCAAACATCTTAGAATATAATTATACGGATGTTTATGGACCTTTTCCCATGGCTTCCTGGAATGGTCAAATAATACTTTATTACGTTGATAGATGATTACTCCATATAAGGGTACCTATATCTAATTAGTGAGAAGTCTCAATCACTAGATGTAATTAATTTTTAAGACTGTAGCTTACATTCTGAATAGAGTACCATCTAAAGCAGTGCATAAAACCCCTTATATATTATGGACGAGGCAAGAAGCTTAGACTAAATATTTGGGGTTATCCAGTTGAGACTAGGCTATATTGGTCAAAGGAAAATTAAATCACTGGACTCCAGAATAGTCAGCTGCTACTTTATTGGGTACTTTGTGTAACATCCTAGATATTTAAGTTTATTATAATTTTTTTCTTTCTCCTTATGTGTGTTTGCCAAGCTAGCGGACTAGTTCGTGGTCGAGCCGAGTCGACTCATGGTCCGGAGCGAGCTTGCGAGCTCGGGTAAGTATAATATAAATTTATGAATTTATGAATTTTTAGACTTGGGTAGTTGAGAGTATTTAATTTGGTATTGTGTGTGCATGATTGCTAATTACGTTCATATGGGTATTTAATTAATTGTTTGTGATTTATTAGAATGAAATTAATTAAATTATTTAAGTCTATCGGGTTAGCAGGTTTTGATTTTGGTTTAAGGTGGATGCGGGTTGTGAATTAAGGGTTTAAGGGGTTAGGGTTGAGGAGGGTGTATCAAAACTCCCATCATGGCTTATGGCTCCTATTTTGGAGCTACCTAAAAAGTTGAGAAAGGGAGTCAGCCGCCAAGCCAAGCCAAGCCGCCAGCCCCCTTTCCCTTTCTCCAAAGGGAGCCAGCCGCCAACCCAGAGCCAAGCCAAGCCGCCTGCTTTTTCTTCCTCTCCTCTCCTCTCTTCTTTCTCTTTGGAGCCGAACCGAGAGGAGCCAAGCCGAGCCGCCTGCTTCTTCCCCTCTCCCTCTCTTCTTTTCCTTTGGAGCCAAGCCGAGAGGAGCCAGCCGAGCCAGCCCCTCTCCTTAATTCCCCTTTCTCCCTCTCTCCAAGCCGGCGGCTTGGAGTGAGCCGGCGGCTTGGAGTGAGCCGCCGCCCATTGGAGCCATTTTTTGGGTTGAGCCGTCGGCCTTTTGAAGCCGGATTCGACGGCCGTCGTTCGAGATTTCTTTCCTAATATTTTTCCAAATTACTGGGAGGAACCAGAGGTTGTATCTTTAGATACAGATGGCTTGAAAACAATTCGTGAGGCAATGTTCGAGACCTGAGCCAAGCTAAAGAAAGACTTAGCTTAGTTAGAAAAGAAAAAAGATAATCTGGGGGTTATCTAAATGCTGGAACAAGTGAAATATATGATCGGTATCGGCTTTTAAGTAGCAATGATATTAATCATTTTCATATTGAACTTCCCGAGAATTACGAGGATTTAGTTTGAGTGGTTTACCCTCTCTTTTCGGGATTTTAATCAGATTTTTGAAGCCGTTCTTGACGGCTCGGTATTTATGCCTTGTTCTTGGATTTTCTTCGAGTTCTTGCCGTATTTTCTTGATGTACAAATCATGACTTATTCTTCCAATTTGGTTTCTTGATTTGTGGATTGCATGCTTAGGATTAGATATATGATTTTGGGTAGAAATCATGTGATAGGATTAAGATCTTGATAATGACTAATTAAGGGTTCTTGAGAAGGGGATTCTTGATCTTAATGCTTGATTCTTGATTTAAGTGTATGGGTTCTTGTTAATCTTGATTAAAAGCATGATTTCTGTGCATTAATTCCTGAGATTAGTATTCTGTTCTAATGGTAATTTAGGGATTAATTTCTGTTAATTTTTAGATTTAATTCTATAAGTATGCTGAAATTTTATGTTTGCTGGAATTGTATGCTGAGATGATGAATCTGTGCTGATTTTTAATTTATTTCCTGTGATGTGTGTGTATGTGTGAATATAGTCGTATAACCTATCGTTTCGACCAGAAAATATAGTTTGGAAACATAGGATATACTTTGGAGACTAGATTCGGGTCAAACACAGCAGTTTTGGGCAGAACAGTAACCTAAAACAAAACCCTAATTGAGATTATCTAAATTTTAATTCTATAATTAAAATTGGGTTTAAGGGTGAGAATAATCTGTTATGAACCAACTTAAAATATATTCATAAAATAAAACCACACGGGTTCATGACATTACGGGTCTAAGGGATAGGAGTCAGGTTTGGAGTGTTGAGACGCTTCATAATGAGGACACCCCTAGGACACCATAGGATAATCTTGACTTAGGTCTTGATGTGCCATATCCTTGGGAATGGCGGAGCGGCTCAATTAGGAGCCGGGGTTCGAGCTACGCCCGGGTGGTTGGACGTCAAAATTTCCAACTTGTAGGATAAGTTCGAAGGACCTTTTTCGAATATCCTGGTATGTGTTGTTGCCTTCGGCATGGTGGGCTTCGGCCCGATGCACTTCTCTAGTATGTGTTGTTGCTTTCAGCATGGTGGGCTTCGGTCCGATGCACTTCTCAAGTATGTGTTGTTGCCTTCGGCATGGTGGGCTTCGATCCGATGCACTTCTCTAGTATGTGTTGTCGCCTTTGGTATAGTAGGCTTCTGCCCGATGCACTTCTTTGGTATGTGTTGTTGCCTTCGGGCATGGTGGGCTTCGGCCTGATGCACTTCTTTGGAGGGTTAGATGTCGTGGGCATGGGTGGCTTGTTGACCTGGTAGCTAGTCACACTTTTGTGACATTGCCTCTGTAGAGATAGATATATTCTTGTTATCTCTGTGATGTTGATTTGTGGGGGTTGGTAAAGCTACTCACTGTGTTCTTTGAACTCACCTGTTGTCGTTGTTTTGTTTTGTTTTGCAGAGCTTGACCGGTGAGGTGGGCTGGAGCACTTGGCACAGCTGAAGGGCAAAGGAGCCATATGATCTCATACCAGTTCTACTTAGGGGTCGTAGTCGAGTCTGTAGCAGGTTGTCATGCACTTATGTTTTGGTATTTGGAGTTGTAGTCCCGTGGGGACATTCACGTTTTATTCAGTTTTATTTATTAAACGAACTATTGCTCTTCGATTTATTTCCGCATTTGAGATATGTATTTAAAACCTTGTTGTTTTGAAATGAAAATCTATTTTGGTTCTTTTATTATTAAAAGTTGTTATTTACTTGTTGTTTATGATGTTGGCATGTGCATAAGTTAGGCTGCGGGGTATAGGTACATATACCCTGGCCGGTCATGTGACCCTACAATTGGGGCGTGACACTTTGATAGGTCTAGGGGGTGTAAATTTAATAATCCCATGAATAGGTCATTCTTTGATATAGGAAATGCCCGGTTCATTGAGGTTATTGAGTTTGGGGGGAGATAAGGGGAATTAACTCTTGAGGAATCTACCCATGAAGTACAAACTCAATGACCTCAAAAACAAAATGCTTCCCCATCAGTTTAGTGGGAGCAAGTACATTTTCCTAAATACTCTACCCCTATTGCCAAAGGAGGCAAATTTAGTCTCAACTCGTGCCCCAAGGAAAAATTTGAGCAAAAGGAAATGCAGAAGATTCTATATGTGTCTACTATAGGGAGTCTATTGTATGCTCAAGAGAGTACGCATCCGGATATTGCATACACTGAAGGGATATTAGGCAGATATCTAAGTAATCCCGGAATGGATCATTAGAAAGCAGCCAAACGGGTTATGTGGTATCTACAAAGAATAAAGCATTACATACAGAAAATCAGATCAGCATGAGATCATTGGATATTTTTTTATTCTGATTTTACTGGATGCCTAAATAGTTGAAGATCCACTTCTAGTTATGTTTTTCTGTTTGCCAGCAGAGCTGTTTATTGCAGAAGTGCTAAGCAGACACTCACTACAGCTTCAAATGTGGAAACAGAGTTCATAACCTGTTATAAGGTATCCAATCTTGGAATGTGACTGCGAAACTTTGTCACTTGGTTGCACATTGTAAATTGAATTGAAAGACCACTAAAATTATTTTGTGATAATAAATCAGCAATATTATATTCCAATAACAACAGAAACTCTTCGAAATCTAAGCATATCGACGTGAAGTTCCTAGTTGTTAAAGAAAGAATTCAGAGTCACCGTAGAGCACTTAGGTTTAACTTCCATGAAAGCGGATTCGCTTACTAAAGGTTTTCCACCCACAGTCTTTCATGAGCATGATGCTCATTTGGGTGTTACATCATGTATTGATATGATGGTTTAGTGGGAGTTTATAATCTGTTACTATGCTTTATGGACATTTTTCTGCAAAATAAAGTTTTGTTATTTTTTCACTCTAAATATATTATTTGATCTCAATAAAGTAGGACGGTTGGAAATAGGCATGTCTGGATCACATTGCATGTAATTTCCATGTTGTGCACCCATATATGATCTATGTCGTCGAGAATATTAATTAACATTGTGATCATTGATGGATTTAGTCACGATAAATATGATGAAAGTCGCTTTGGTTCGTTGTTAGTATGATCGATGGACCAGATTATTGGATATGGTTGATAATAATAGTGATGTTGATCTCATAAAGTTAACATGCATAGATATACGGTGATACGTTTGTTGGCCCAAGTGGGAGATTGTTAGATTAATTTTAATATCCTCATGTGGGCCAACATATATCAATAGGCATGCATTCGTCACTATCAAAAAATTAACGGCCCAGATCTTAAGTGATCTAACTGTTATTTATCTATGGGCCCGTGACATCTCAATAATATATTGGATTTAATTGTACAGATACCATTTGGGGTAATTTCTAATTTTATGATGGGCAAAATTGGAATTACCATTACCTCAGGTTTTTATTATAAATAAAGGGGTTATGGTCCCTGGGTCATGCACTTGATTCCAGTCTCAGAAGCCCCATTATTCAGAGACGTCTTGTGGTCAGTGCATAGACTTGGAAGGTCACCCCCATCTCTCAAATTTAGCAATGGATTCAGGTACGCTTTCGCATCTTATATATCGTTCTTAATTATTTAGCATGAAGATTCTTGGCTTTCGGGTTTAATTCCTATTTTATAAATTTTCCATCATGTGCTACCAGCAAGATGGATTCTTGCAACCACGTGGATGAAAAGGTTGAGCCCTCCGGCCCTGCCGCCGGAGTGGTTATGATAGCCCCTACTCAGGGAGATCAGCTACTGATTTTTCCAATCATGCCTGAAGAGGAAGCTGGGATGCGTTGAGTCTAAGACCTGCACCGGAAGCAAGAAAATGCTAAAGAACAAATACATTCTTGGACGAGAAATCGGGAAAGGGAGGTTTGGCTTTGTACGGTTTTGTCGGAGCAAGGTGAATGGCAAGAAATTCGCCTGCAAGATTCTTCCTAGGAATAGTGAGGAGACGATGCGCCGTGAGGTGGAGATCATGCGTCACATATCAGGCCACCCTGGCATTGTTACCCCAAAGGCCGTTTTTTAGGACTGCGAGCTAATCCTTCTTGTGATGGAGCTCTGCTCTGGGGGCGGGCTTATTGACCAGATAAGCAAGGAATAAAGGTATTCAGAGCAGAGAGCAAACTCTCTGATAAAGGAGTTAATATCAATTGTCAAATACTGCCACAAGATAGGCGTAGTGCACAGGAATATTAAGCCCGAGAACATTCTTCTTACGACCTACGGAAGGTTGAAGCTTGCTAATTTTGGATTGGCTGTCGGAGTTACAACAAGTATTGATTTGACCTTGCTTTATGATAGTTATTTCTATAGCATGTCATCCATGTTTTAGTACGCTAACTTGACAACACAAATTAATTGCATTATATCTCCATCCAAATGCATGTTTCTATCTTGATTATTGGCATATAGTCATGTCGGACATTGTTAATTACTCTCCTACAATCATTGACACATTATTAGATGAGTGGTTGTAATTGTATTTGATAGAAAGAAATGAAGTATTTGGTTCTTGATTTGCTGCAGGATTCATGCTTATCTTTAATGTATTAGAATATCTAGGTACTGAATAGGAAGAAGTTGGAAGAGTGAATTGGGTAGGAAATAATTTGTTTAAAGAAATGAAATTAGAAGCTTTATTGCCTTAACTGATTACAGCACACAATCTTTTAGATTTTCCACATCTCGATAGATGTTGCAAGCATCAAGATCAACTTAGACACCCTCTAAGACCATTGATTAAGGTACAAATGATGACTTGATTGTAGTTTTTATTCCCATCATGACACCAAAAATTTTTGGTCTAGCCTTAGTTCTGATATTATTAATCATTGTGAGGGTGAGTCATGTTTAGTTTTTGTTATAATTCCAATAATATTTTTTCAATATAAAACATGTGCAAATGATTCTCAAGATAAGACCTACAGATTCAAGAAGGTCAGAAGATAATTCTTACATTTTGTTTGTTTTGAGAGAAAAGTTTTAGTGTCCTGTTCTATTAGGACTTGGCAGATGAATTCTCTCACAACTGTGTTTCTTAGATTCCATTTTTCTTGCAATTTTGTTGAATCTTCTTAAAGGTCCAAATGGAAAGAAAGCAAATGATGATCATGTTTTCTTTATATAGGATTCAAAGCAAATGATTATTGGTTCAACCTGGATAAATTTTAGTTGGGAGTTTTGGAGAAATAATCAGTTCAAGAGTGGATTAGAGCTATGCTTTAACCTAGATAACCTAATAATATTGATTGTTCAATCAAAAAAATAGTAGCTTGTGACCTAGATAACCTAGTTTTTCCACTAGCAAGCATTTAAACAAAAAAGTAAAAAGAAAGTTTATAGCATTGTTTCAATGTGTGGTTCATGCAACAATATGTGCATACATATATATGCAGTTGGACCAAGAAACTGAAACCACATCGCCAATCGCAAGAGAATTGAGTTCAAGTCCAAATCAAATTTAGAGTACATATGAACTTGACATGGGCCAAATGATTGGCTTGTATCTTTTACAATGGATCAATATTCTACACTAACAGATATTAATTTCTCAAGTATCTTTTAGGTAGAAAAGTTTCATCTTATATTTTAGCCAAATAAACAATTAGATTCGAGCTTATGCCATCTAAAATTGCTGCTATTATGGGTCTACTCAATCTATGTTGTTGGGCAATGGCCTCTTAGTTTACTTTATCCAAGATCTTCAATGTTGTTGTGGATTGGGGGGCGAAGTGGCAATGAGATTGCTCGTTTTTTTTTGTGGTTCACTACCTTTGTTTGTAGACTCATGATTCTTTGGTTTCCAAGATATTTTTTACAAGTTATAATTGAATTACTCATAAAATTTAGTCCTATGAACTTGAAATTTTCTAGCTCCTTGGGTCATCTTGTTGCTGACTGCAAATTATATACAACTAGTTTGATTGATATGTTGTAAAGATGTAATGTATGTTTTTTAAGTGCACTATGGTATAATTTAGGACAAAATTATCATTGGTATGAAGCCCACGATTGTCATTCTACTTTAGGTTCTATTTGATTTGTATATGTTTGCAAGAAAATATGTATTTGCAGCATAGTTTGAAAAACCAACCGGTTCCACATTTGAACTAGCCAAGTTGGATCAAAATCCAAAGTGGGTTATTCCAATTTTGCATGAGTGAACACTGGACTCCCTTTTGGTTCAATTCAGGTCTGTAGTTAAACTCGGCCTTGAAAATCAATTCATTTTTCTTTGTCTATATTATTATTAGTTGATTGACATGAATTAATCATGTTTAAGATGATAATATGGCAGTATGAGTAATTAAAAATTTGCACGGTCTCGTAATACAACTATGTACATGTTACTATCTTTACTTTATTTTAATACCTATGTCATTGTTACATAGTAATAATGACTCTTAATGGTTAATTGGTGCTTATTTTCTCAATTTGTTTGAGGATTGTCCTAAAAAAAATTATTTAAACATGTCAGAAGTTGTCTAGTATTGCTGGAAGCCTAGCATATTTGGAATCAAAGGCACTCATGGGGAACTATTTTGAGGAAGTAGATATCTGGGCTGCTGGTGTTCTCCTCCATTTGCTCTTGGTTTGAAGGCTAATTTTTAAGGGAGCATCTTTGGAAGCCAGCTTTGAGGAAATTAAAAACTTGCGTCTTGACTTCACCAACGGGGTCTAGGAATTCATATCAAACCTTGCACGTGACATGGTTAGTAGGATGCTTACTCAGGATGTCTCTAAAAGGACAACTGGTGATGAAATTATGAGTGAGTTAAACATTTTTGGTTCTCACTCTGCTTGTTTGTTTTTGCTTCTGGTTTCGTTAAATTGATGTATTATTCTGATTTCAGGTCGCCCCTTCATTGTTTTCTACACAACATGACCTTCTAATGGCATTGCCAGAAAACCAAGAGTTAACAATTCTCAACAAACAGTTAACATTAACACTATGTTTGGATTGAGGGTTTTGGAGGGGTTTGGAGGGGGAGATTTTGGAGGGGTTTAAAATATCCTGTTTGGATAATTTTTTTAAAGGGTTTGGAGGGATGTCAAACTCCTCCTAGAACCCATTTTCAAAATCCCCCAAAATGGAAGGTTTTGGAGGGGTTTGAAGAGTTAATGAATTAAAAATAGTTAAATTACAAAAATATCCATAGAACAAAAATATATATTATTATAAACGAGGGCATAGTGGTCTACCAAATCCCTCCAAACCCTTTTATGAAGTTTAACCAAACAATGATTTTAAAACTCTTTCAAAAACCTCTAAACCTCTCCCCCTCCAAAACCCTTCAAACTCCTTCAAACCCCTCCCCCTCCAAACCCCTTTATGAAGTTTAACCAAACAAGAATTTTAAAACCCTTTCAAAAACCTCCAAACCTCTCCCCCTCCAAAATCCTTCAAACTCCTTCAAACCTCTCCCCCTCCAAACCCCTTACTCAAAGTAGGGGTGAGCAAACTTCACCGATTCACCGAAACCGAACCGAAACCGACCGAACCGAAACCGATTTAACCGAACCGAATTAACTGAATTAATTTCGGTTCGGTTTTCGGTTAAAGAAATTTTTGGGTTCGGTTTTTGGTTCGGTTCGGTAAATTAACCGACGGTTCGGTTAATTTACCGAATTAACCAAATATATATGTATATATATATAATAACATATATATTAGATCTTGATATTTGTCTTGGTGGTTAAGTGTTAGATTTAGTTTTCCGCCACCCGGTTCGAATCCTATGTTGTGCAACAATATTTATTTAACATTTGATATATATATATAATAGGTGTTAGTTATATATAAATTGATAGTAATGTTTGCTAAGATGGTTAGAAGGGTAAAAGTTAAAATCAAATCTCAGTTGAGCCGAGTTCGAGTCCACGTGCATTTGTTGATTTTTTTTTTTATCTTTTCGGTTAACCGAACCAAATTAACCGAACCGAACCGAATTAACCGAATTTTTTCGGTTCGGTAAACGGTTAAATTTTTTTCTTTGGTTCGGTTCGGTTAACCGAATTTTTGGTTCGGTTTTTAACCGAACCGAACCGATGCTCACCCCTAACTCAAAGTTATCCAAACATAGTGTAAGCGTATTGCTGCACTTATCAGCACTTCTCTCTATAGAGAGCTCCACTTTGAAGTCGGGGGAGAGCAATTGTTGCTTTGTTGACGCTCTTGCCGTAGCTGTCACACATTTCAACATTTGAGACAAAGCGTAGCAGGCTTTGTGCTCCGGTGGGTCCAACTTAGCAGCAGTGCTCTTACCACCTGAAAACAGCAGTGCTTTGACTCCGATGTAGAGAAACAATAGCTGAGCTATGCACATTTTTAATGACTGAGTTAGATATTCGAGTGTTGATGGATGATGATATGGCCATCTTATCGACAACAATTAACGTTATTTCTTTCTGCTCACTACCATAGAGGTCTTAGGTATTTGAGATATATGGTTCATGAATAATCAATAAATTTTGTTGTTGCATAACTTGGTAACTCTGTAGTTGACATGTAAATAATCATTGCCATGGTTGCTGACTAAGGCACTTGCTCCTTGTTTTAGTTGAATTTTTTTTTTGTTGGTCACTTCTCATGACCGAATGTTTGTAAATATGTTGTCTATCAATTGGTGACTTATATTAACTGAAAATGATCAATGGAGCTAGTTATCATCAGGATTATTTTTTCCCATATCTTGAAACATTCAAGAACCAAACTGAGTTGTCGATGTGTGCTTGCATTAGTTCTATTTTTTTCTTTCGTATTTTTACCAATCATCTACAATTACCAGGTCCACAAACATCCTATTTAAAATCCTTCGCTAATCAGGTAGGCAAATGGAAGTCCAAACAAAGGACCTAATGTCGTGATTTCAGTTAGCATACTAATACATGAATGACATGTGAAAAAAATAATTATCATAAAGCAAGATAAAATCAAAGGATAAGGGCTATATTTGTCTCTAAAGTATTTGAAAATATACAAATTTTTCCTTAAATTTTATTTTATTTTCAAAAATACCCCCGTTGTCCAAATTTTGGGCAAAAAATGTCACTACTTGTAACGATTTGACAAGTCAGCAAATAATTGCTTATGTGGCAAGGATAAGGGTCATATTTGCCCCTAAAGTATTCGAAAAGTTACAAATTTATTTTTAAACTTTTTTTTGAAAAATGCCCTCGTCGTCCAAATTTTGGGCCATATTTGCTCCTAAAGTATTCGAAAAGGTACAAATTTGCTCTTAAACTTTTTATTTATTAAAAAATACCCTCGTCGTCCAAATTTTGGGCCAAAAATTTCTCACATCCTTGAGGGATATATGAGGTATAAATATTAAAACCCCAATCGCCAAAAGACCAAAGTGTCCATTAACTTAAGTTGAGTCTAAAACAAGCCATAACTCAACCAATACAAGTCTGATTCTAGTTCCGCTCGAACCTCCGAATTCGTCTTGAACCAAGCAACCCATCTAAGGACTAATCAAACTTAGATGAATTAATTTCGTCTCACGCAAAGGCCAATCTTATATTCAAGCCCTCCGGCGTTTTATCCGGTCCATCCTGACGCGCGATTAAATTATCCCGCTAAAATAATTAAATAAATATTTTAAAAAAATTCGGGTATTGCAAAGAAGTGGTGGGACATATTTTTGCAGCACGTCTTAACCGGCTAGTTTTTTCAGCCGGTTGGGCTACCTTATTTTTTTTCTTCTTATTTTTCCTATCTTTTCAACTCATTCAATTTGACGCGTGTTTTAATGACTTGTAACTAAAAGCTAGAATATATAGAAACTCTATATGTCGCCCCTAATTAATTTAGATTATGAATATATTGGGTATTATATATTGGCAGTTTAAAATCCAATTTGGCTTGATGATGTGGTTTATTTTATTTATCATGTAAGCAATTATTTGCTGACTTGTCAAATCGTTACAAGCAGTGGTACTTTTGGCCCAAAATTTAACGACAAGGGCATTTTTCAAAAAATAAAAATTTTAAGGACAAATTTGTACCTTTTCGAATACTTTAGGGGCAAATATGACCCAAAATTTAGACGACGATGATATTTTTCAAAAAAAAAGTTTAAGGGCAAATTTATATCTTTTCGAATACTTTAGGGGCAAGTATGGCCCTTATTATTGCCACGTAAGCAACCGTTTGCTGACTTATCAAACTGTTACATGCAGTGGTACTTTTGACCCAAAATTTGGACGACGAGGACATTTTTGAAGAAAAAAAAAGTTTGAGGGCAAATTTGTACCTTTTCGAATAATTTAGGGGTAAATATGGCCATTATCCTTAAAATCAATACATGTAGTAACTCGAATTGTCAATCCAAAGTTAATATCCTGGAGGTCGTAAAAAGAATGTTCTCCGACTTAATATCCTTGTGCACTACGCTCATCTTGTGGCAATACTTGACAATCGATATTAACTTCTTTATCAGAGTAGTTGCTCTCTCCTCTGAATATCTTCCTTTCGTACTTATTTAGTCAATGACACAACCCTAGAGCAGAGCTCTATCTCGTGGCAATACTTATCTAGTCCTTAAAAATGGTAACAATGCCAGCTTGGCTTGATGTGTGTTGCATGATTTCCACCTCACGGTGCACTCTCCTCACCATTCCTAGGAAGAGCCTTGCAGACAAATTTCTTGTCACTCACCTTGCTTCGGCACAATCCTATAGGGTCAAATCCCCCTTTCCCTATTTCTCGTCTAAGAAGGTATTCGTTCTCCAACATTTTCTTCCTTCTAATGCTAGTCTAAGACTCAACGCATCTCAATTTCATCTTGAGGCCAAGGCAGGAAGAATCAGCTGTGAATCTCCCGGAGGGAGGTGCAGTCATAACCACTATGTCGATCGCTCTGTAGCTAGAGGGTTCCACCTTTTCATCCTCATGGTTGCAAGTTTCTATCTTTTCGGTGGCACAATTCCTTTGAGTGCTCACAAAACTAGTTATTGATATGGCGTGGATTATCCGACAAGTGAAACCCTATAATTTTCACCATGTTCTACCCCAATTCCTCTCCCTCCTCCCAGCTCTTCAAGAATTCATAATTTTGTGGGAATCTGAACAAAAAAATTTTCTCAATGTTTTACCTCCTAAAGGTCATGATTTTAGCCATAAGTTTTTTTTTTATTTTTTGCTTGACTTTCTAATGTAGTAGCAAGGAACAGGTGGTAATCAACTATTATTGGTGATTGCAAACTTCCAAGAGCCCGAAGTAATAATGTCCATAAATTTATCAGCTACTTCTTTTCTTATTTAATGGCCCTTTACATTTGGTTTCAGTTTTATTATTTTTATGTTTCTTGATGATGATATTCATCAAATTTGATGATAGGATTATTATACTATACATGTTACAATTTACAAGTTAATGGAGAAAATTCTTTTGGGGGGCTATGAACCCGAGTCGATCACCTAATATTGGTATTTTGCAATCTTCTTATAACCCTACATTTCTTTATACCCTTTTAAAATGCAATCACCCTCTTAAGTTCATGTTAATCTTCCAATTTTATTTTCAAATTGGTATGATTGAATTTCTTGATTCGTTGAACTATTTAAAAGTGCATTATTATTATATTTTTGGCAGGGACACGTTGAAGCAAATCATGACATGATGTTGAAGCAAATGAAGAACCCATTGGAGCAAATCATGACATGATGTTTGAGTCGATTTATTATATAAATGTATATACAATATATTTTTTATTAAAAATTGTACTTGAATTCAAATTGTGCATATGCGATTTTTAATTAACGAATGCGAATAAAATTGTCATCTCTAATTGTAATGCTATCATTTTTAATAAAATTGCACATTTCATGCGATGTTATATTTGTTAGAGCGACATTTTGATATTTTAATTATAATCTAAAATATGTTCATTAATATTGATCAAGAACTTCATTGTCTCTTTCATCTATTTAAGATAACTATTTTTTGGGGTAAATAGTAAAAACCTCTCCTGAACTAATAAACTATGACTCATTTGCAATTACCCCCATGAACTTTAAAATTAGATAAAAAAGAAATTAAATTTTATGAAACTAACAAAAATACCCCCTTGTTAACTTAATGTTATTTATTGAACATGATATTGTTTAAAATGACAGGTTGTAGCTTTTCATTGATCCAAATATTAAAAAATTAATTAAAAAAATTAATTAATAAATTAATAAATTAGAAATTATGAAATATTAATTGCTAGGAAAGTTAATTAGAAAATAAATTTGCAACTAATATTTTCTATTTTCTAATTTATTAATTTTTCAATTAATATTTTTATTTGGACCAATGAAAAGTTATTACGTGTCATTTCAAAAAAAGGTTATGTTAAATAAATAACATTGAGTTAACAGATGAGATATTTTTGTTAGTTTCATAAAGTTTAGTCTCTTTTTTGTCTAATTTCAGAGTTCATTGGGGTAATTACAAATGGGTCATAGATCAGGAGAGGGTTTTGCTATTTACCCTTTATTTTATTATAATTTAATATCTTTTATTAGAATTCAATGATTGTGAAAATAATAACTAATAGGTATCAATTTTAGCATGATAAGTTAAAAAAAATTAAATTCATACCATTGTAACAATTTTTTACTTATTTTAAACTAACTTCAAAAAATGAAAAATCTTATCTTCGAAATTAAACACGCATTCATTGTTTTTATTATTTTCATCAAACTGAAAATATGACTGTTTTTGTTAACTAGACACGTTTTTAAAAAATTAAAATCGAAACGAAAAATCTAGCCTCTTCCAAACAAACCTAACGTAATGAGGTTTACATCTATAGTAGCTCATTGTATCTATGATTGAGAAAGACTACCAGCAATTCTTATATGTATCTTTTTGGTATGTGTAGAAGCAGTAGTAGACATTCAAATGAGTTTTATGACTAATCTACTTGTACGGTGTTCTATTTTACGCAAACCAAAATAGCATCCTTACATATATCTTCGGTAGCAAATGGTGCAGGTGGTGCAGTACCTCGGATAAATAGCATCCTACATACCTGGTTCTCTAGCCCCCCATCATTTGACACGACGACATTTACATCGGAGTCATCAGCTTCATCGACGCCGAATGATGCGCCCCCCATGCAGTCTCTCACCTCGTAGCCGCAGCCGTCGGATCCCGACCGATGACTTTTTTTAGATGTATATTGTTATATATATGTGTGTGTGTGTGTGTGTGTTGATGTAAATATTTTAGTTTGATATCTATATATCATGTTTTAATTTCCGTTCATGTATATTTGTTGTTTGACGTGTTTTAAATATAGCTGTAAATAAGACATTTTAATTTTTAAACTATAAAAAAATAAATTAGACATATGCGACGGTTCTGTGATCGCTTTTTCGTCGCATAAAGTGTATCGACCTAGTTGCATACAATGGTTGCAAATTTATTAGTGGCAGTTTTCACTACTAGAAAAATGGGCATCAGCAACGGCCTAGCCGTTGCAATAGAGCCGTGACAGAAACTCGCGTTGCTGATAACTTAGCGACGGTGCAGCAACGGCCACTCGGGCCGTCGCTCAAAACATTATCAGCAACGGCCGCTCGGGCCGTCGCTAAAAATATTATTAGCAACGGTTTTGCCACAGACCCGGAGCCGTTGCTGATAACATTAATAGCAACGGCCGCTGAGTCCGTAGCAACGCCGTTAGTAAAATCCCGTCGCTAAGCCGTTGCTGTAGGTCATCAGCAACGGCTTTCGATACACTTTTAGCAACGGCTTTCCCACGGACGGCCGTGGGAAAGCCGTTGCTGATGACGTGTACCTGGTAATAGAAAAATTGAAAATTTTAAATTTCCATTGATACATTGAGACATTATCTGATACATAACTCACACACCCATACCCTCATACACACATTCATTCACACATCACAAACACACCAAGATATACATCAAAACAATTATATTTATATTGATAATTATCCACGATAGTATAAAAACAATTCAAATGCAAAATTGAAGTATCAATATCCAAACAAAATAAGTTAAACAAGTTCAATATCTCAGTAACAAGTTCAATATCCAAACAAAAAATCTCACGATCACGATGGAGGATGGTCTGGATCATATGGCGGGGTCTGGAGTGCTTGAGTATACACCGGCGTGGACTGACTCGAGGACGATGGATTAGATGATGCCGAAGAGATGCCTGCTTCGGGATGACCTGACATGTTGCGTAGCATAGATTGTATATCCACCATCATCTGACTCTGGCGCTCCATCATCTCAGTCTGACGCGCGACCGTCTCCTCTAGTGTCCTTATCCTATTACTATGATCATAACTGGATCTGGAGGTGGACGGTCGCTCACCAGCGACTGGAGGGGTCGGTGCCCCAAGTGACCCTAGTACGGCTCGCGCATGACCACTATCTGCGAAGCCATATACGCGGCCATGGTCCCAGCCACCTGCGGCCTCAACCCACGATGCTGCGTCAAAGTCCTCGGGGGTACCCCCGCGCTGCACCACCGTCTGGCTGTAGGTCTCCTACTCGAGTTTGATTTTTTGTTTAATATTTATCATAAAACTTAAATTATAAATATATAATGAATAATTTAAACAAATATATAATTACCATAATGTATGCAGCATCGGTACATCCAACTTCGATCAGCCGACATGATTCTGTCAATCAATGATAATTTCTTTGGTTAATGTCTTTAGGTGAGATTGTCCTATTCCATTCGGGATTTATGTTATTTGAACTGCACTTACGTTTTTATTTTAACTGTTAACTAATTATTCTAAATTTCGGCAGCATCTCCCTATAGTTCTCCGAATACGCATATCATCTGGGCGCGTATCGGAGAACAAGAGAGATGTTGCCGAAATTTAGAATAATTAGTTAATAGTTAAAATAAAAACGTAAGTGCAGTACAAATAACTATATTCCTAAATTGTCCAATCAGGGACAATTCAAGAATTGTACATCGTATAAAAGATCATCTACTTCTTTTACACGAACATATAATCCCCGAACGGATCTAAGGTTTTGCTAAATCATATCTGACTCGTCGATGCGTACGTGAAACATATGAACTCATCGGATGCATGATTATTTTCTAAATGTTTTGAGACCATTCGAGTCCATATTGGATGATTTCGGCGCGCGTCCGAAGTGGACGATACCGGCGCGCGTCCGAAGTGGACGATTCCGGCGCGCGTTCGAAATTAATCTAAACCCTAATAATTAATCTAACAAATTAAACAATTAATCTAAATAATTAATTAACAATTAATTAACAATTATAAAACAATAAAAAATTATATATAAATTTATAAATTCCGGCGCCGGAGTCAGGTGGACTCCGGCGCCGGCGTACAGTGGTCGTCCGGCCACTGTACAAGGTCCGGCGGCGGCCATCGGCCGATCGCCGTCGGCCGAAACCCTAGAAATAGGGTTTCGGTCGGATTAATTCCTGCCGACCGCCATGGGAAGAGACGGCCGGCCGGCGAGGCATACCTAAACAAGTCGGCAGCAGCGGGAGGAGGAAGAGGCGTCGTCGGCGTCGTCGGCGTCGGCAGCAGCGGCAGTGGCGGCGAGAGGCGAGAGCAAGAGCGACGGCGGCAACAGCGAGAGGAAGAAGGGTCGGGCGCGACTGGTGCCCTATATAAACTTATCAGCAACGGCTCACTCGCCCGTTAGAAAGCCGTTGCTAATAAGTTATCATCAGCGACGGCTCACTTGTCCATTAAAAAGCCATTGCTGATAATTATAATATCAGCAACGGCTCGCGTGTCCGTCCGAAAGCCGTTGCGGATAATTAAAATAATCCGCAACGGCTTGTGTATCCGTTAGAACGCCGTTGCAGATACAACATATCTGCAACAGCTCTGGCGGCCGTAAGAAGGCCGTTGCAAATAGCAACGGCTTGAGCGGCCGTTGCTGATAGCCGTTACTGAAGACCTAATTTCTAGTAGTGTTTGTGACGGCGCTCTGCGATCGCCATATCGTCACAAAGTTAATATCGTGCGACAGCAAAAGGCTACCACAGTTGGTCGGCGATCAATACTGTGTCGCCCGCTGGCCATCACAACTTCTGTGATCGCCAACTACCATCACAGAAGCACTTTGGCAATGGTGTTGCAACTGCTATAGCCATCACAGAAGACAATATTTCTGGTAGAGCAAGGGGACTTCGCCCTTTGCAACTATGCCGCCCAACGAGCTACCACGCTATCGAGGGGATTTTTCCCTTTGATGATAACAAATTCGGAACTAATATTTCATTGAGAAATAATTTCAGGTTCCAAGTTGAGTAGCACACGACGTCCGCAATCAGAAGACCGACGTGAAATAAAAAAAATCCAAGTGGACAATGATCGATGCTCGAAAGATGAAGAAGATATAGAGTCTAGGTTTTTGGTCTAGATATATCGATTCATCCTTAAAATGTATGGGAGAGGGGACAATATTTCTGGTAGAGCAAGGGGACTTCGCCCTTTGCAACTATGCCGCCCAACGAGCTACCACGCTATCGAGGGGATTTTTCCCTTTGATGAAAACAAATTCGGAACTAATATTTAATTGAGAAATAATTTCAGGTTCCAAGTCGAGTAGCACACGACGTCCGCAATCAGAAGACCGATGTGAAATAAAAAAAATCCAAGTGGACAATGATCGATGCTCGAAAGATGAAGAAGATATAGAGTCTAGGTTTTTGGTCTAGATATATTGATTCATTCTTAAAATGTATGGGAGAGGGGACAATCCCCCCCCCCCCCCCCACCCAAACCAAATCCTTAAAAAAATAAAATTCTTTTGCATTATTATTCTTTATTATTTTTAGATAATTCAAAAATTAATAACTAAAGTTGTTAATTCCAATCCGTTTTTATCCTTATTTCTCGTTCTTTTTCTCTCTTTCGATGTTATCTGAGTTGTTCATCCTTGCGCTCACACTGTCATGCATTTTTATCCTCGCACCTAGGCCCCACTCACACGCAACTATAGCCCTCGCCCACGCACGATCATGGTCCTGCATGACAATCTGGCGCATAACCCATTGATCCCCAACACATATTTGTTAAGAGAGATATTTTACAATACAATTGACAATGAGATTATATGCAATGTTATCAATGCATAAAATTCGTCAACAATAATTAGAATTTTTTCAAAAAAAAAAATAAGATATGTTTTGTGCTTATAAACTATCTAAGGATAATATTTATTGATTTTTATACATAATATAATGAATTATCTTTTGAAAAATATGTTGATCATCTGACGCTTTAAGTTTGCCTCCTCTGATTTTGATTCCTAGCCCCGCCACTGCCTCAAACCCAAAACCCAGATCGAGATCTAAACCTGTGCTGAGATAGTACAATTTCGATCGCAGGGTCAGTCGATCGACTAACCAATCGACTGTCGACCATCGATCGATCTGCGTCTGGTGACTGCAACGGTTGAAAACATACCTATTGCATGTCATTGAACCCGATCCTTACCCTTGCATTCTTTATTTATTTGGTTCTATGCCTTCCTTAAAGCTTTCTTAATCATCTTTCAGCCATCATTTGACATCCCCAAACTTTGATTGAGTGATATTTCTTTAAAACCCTAGCTTTGAGCCTTAGTTTCTTTATTTAGCCTTCAATTTTGAATTGATTCATCATCAAGGCATCAAGAGGAGTCAGGACTTCAAGTTTGGAACAAAGTATTTGTGTTTTACTTCTTTGTTCCATTTTTGTTGTATTTTATTTGGTTTGTTGTTGTTTTTAAAGTTTGTGTGTAGACTTCAGGTGTAGGTATTGAAATTGAGTGATTGTCTTGGTGTTGAGACATAAGTTCATCCGATTTGTTATGATTTATATTATTGTCCTTAGGATAGAGGCATTGGAGGTACTCTCAGGAAAAGAGTAACTCTCAGGGAGAGGGTCGGTGCCTTAGGTTGTAATTAATCCCCTAGAAGGAAATAATATAATTCTAGTAGAATTGGTTGAAAACCTCAGCGATCAAGGTGGTTAGGTATTCGATGTAGGCTTGGGCTTGGTTGAAGCTGAACCACTATAAATATTTATACTAATGTTGCTTAATTGTGTGTTGTGATTACTTGTTTATTATTTGCTTTCGTTCATAATTAATTTAATTGCATATTGCCTAATTGCCTAGGAATCGAATAAAATTAAACTTTCACATAATTAATTGTAACACACTGTTCATCCACCCTGCCCTCTCTCTCTCTTTGTTGATGAACATTTAAAGATTACTATTTCAGTTTATGCAATTAACCAAAAATTTCAATATATACTACTCATAATTTCAATTTTATTATATTATTATTGATGTAAAAACTATATTATTTTTTTGTTGACAAACATTTAAAAATTAATCTAGAATTAAATCATTTTTTGAATCACATAAAAAAAAATCATAAATAAGTTTTTCCAAGTTGAAATTAATGTAAATATTAGAAGTAACTATCCTTTATTCATAACATTATTTTATAAATATAACAATGAAAGTTATAACATAATTAATAATGACATATATAAGGCTGGTTCAGGTCGGTTTGAATGCAAAAAAATTTGAACCCTACCCGTTCGGGTTACCCGTTAACAGAATGAATATATAAAAAAATTAAAATGTGTCCTCTCGAGACACGCGACGTCTTGAGAAAACGTGCGCCCATATCGAGAAGACGTGCGTCGATCTCGAGAAGATGCGACCTGCGTTTCTCGAGATAAATTTTAAACTTTTTAATATATATTTTTAAAAATAATAAATTAAAAATATCGGGTCGAATCTCGAATCATCGGGTTCCAACTATTGATTATGGTTGGGTTTGATTAAATTGAACCTGACCCAGCCCGATTAGTTGGGATCAGGTCGAATTCTCGGGTTCATTGGGTCGATACACTCCTAGACATCGTATATCTAAATTTTATAGTTTATATATATATATATATCTTAGATTTAGAATGGCATATATGAAAATTATTAAATTTAGACGAGAATATTTGTAATATTTTAAAAAAGTAATAATATCATGTTATAGTTTTTCTTGTCATTATACTGACGACAAGATAATGAAAGGTTATGCCAGTGGCATATATGTATAATTTAAATATTTATAAAATATTAAATATAATTAATTTTATAATTATCATTAATCCCATCACAAAGTGCGAAATTTTTTCTAGATTTGATTAAGAGTTAAAAAAAGTTTATTTACAGAATAAATTTTTAATATATACAATAAAAAAAAGATCAAACATAGTTAATTATTTCAAAAATAATTATTTATGTTCTATTTATAACTGAGGGATTTTGGCAGGTCATTTAAACCAAAATAAATAAGAGATGTCAATCTACTCGTTGCCAATTTAAATATTGAGGGACCAAAAAATGGAAAAAAGCAGTACATGTATTACACGAGATATGTTGATATATATAAGAATTATTAAATCAATTTAATTATATGAAATTTAGTATTTTATCTCATAACATTTTCTTGTCTTCGATACAAAGGTTCACGTCTTAAAGCATCGAAAATCTTCCACTTATTTTGAAGAAAAAAATAAAATAAAAAATGATATCAGAATAAATAGATTTAGACGCATGAGAAATCATTGAAATAGTAAAGAAGGTTATGGCAGAAAATTTATAGATAATCAAACATTTATAAGTTAAAAAAGATATGTCGTTATTGGTTTATTTATTAGGAATTTATATATATTAATGAATATTAAATGAAAGATAGTTGCATTGAATATCAAGCGCCTGTAGCTCAGTGGATAGAGCGTCTGTTTCCTAAGCAGAAAGTCGTAGGTTCGACCCCTACCTGGCGCGTGGTCATATAATTTTATTATCATTTCGTTGAATATCTGACATAATTATGTTTAAAGTTTCATTACTGATTATTCCATCTAATCAAATAACCTCTAGCATTATGTTTTAGAGGATTATCTTTTTCAACTATATTGTTGACATTGACACATGCAGATGTAAGTGGATGACACACATTTTTGGAGGATGACACCTTTTTCTACTGCGTCATTATTTTTCTTGATGAGGCTCTAATTGTGACAAGCTAGTAATGTTCGATTGGTAACTTCTGCAACAAAAAAAGTTTGAGAGATAAAAGAAAGGGTAAAATGGTGAAGGCGAGACTTGATATATATACCTTCAAGATAAGAGCTTACCCTAACTTTCTTAATTTTCCTTCTGCTCTTTCTCTTTTGTTTAAGACTGTACGACGTTATCTCAACCAGCTACAGTCTACATGCTTTGCTTACGATGCTTATGATATTATGATGATATATATGATCATATATAGTAGAAATAGGTCAGAATTCCAACCTGCTGACAGTTCATATATAAATTCGACCTACCCAGTACAAGTCATACGTGGAGCAAGATACCACCAGGCACCAGTCCACCGTGTAAAACTGCACATGAATTTTAATGGACGAGTAAATTTGAGGAAACTGAACAAGTGGAACAATTTAATTAAGCTAAGAGGTAATTTTTGAAAAAAATATTGACACTAAAAAATTCAAACTCAAGACCTTGTGCTCTAATATTATATTAAATTTGATTAAATGACTTAGTTTCACGTAAACTTAAATTATAAGGAAAAAGATTGAACTATGCATCTATATTTTTAACAATAATAAATAATATTATATTATATTATATAAATTAAGATATTATATAATATTTAAAATATATAGTAATTGACTATAATATGACATAACATATAATAAAATACTAAATGATGTCTAATTGGACTCGTAGTATATTATAAAACCTCGTATATTGGTTACTCTCATCGTATCTACTTAATGATACCCAATCAGATTTAATTAGTTGGTATCCATAGGATACGGATTTGGTTTATATCTCATCACATGTTCAAATCAACATTGAAGAAAATTATATTTGATCCTCAAATTTGATGAAATAAATGCACTTAAACATTTATGCCCAACAATAGAGAATGGATACTCGAGTTGAACCATTGAAAGAGTTTATTTGAACATAGGAGATTGGACTAGAAAAGAAAAAAAAAAGACCTTTTATTTGTTTGAGGAAGTAATTTTAGATAAATGAAAAAAGTTAAATAAATAAAAGCTTTAGAAATAAGAGAAACTAGTTTTCTTCATCCTTTTTTTAACGAAAAGGAGAATAATGGAAGGTGAGAAAATAAAAAGGAGGTTAAAAAAAAACTTTCTTTATTCCATTCAAAACGGAACAAATATCAAAACCTACAATCTAGCGTAGCAACCAATTGTATCTCTCGAGCTGCCGCCAAATGCTTCCTTGTTTGCTAGTACATGCTTTGACACTTCCTCCTCTTCTTCAATCAGCTCAAGTAAAGGCCGATCACCTCCCATCCTCCAACTTCAAATGTGCAGCATATCTTCTTTTCTTTCTTTCCTCTCAAACATAAAGTCAACAAAATGAGAAAAATAAGGCCAACAGAAAATCTCTTATCGTGAAATGGTTAGATAATTAAATTTCCTTTTTCAACTGAAGGTAAAACAGAATTTCCTTCTCTTCTCTTCTTTATCTTGTATTTTCTATACAAGGATAAATACTGAAATAACAGATACATAAGAATCTCCTTTCAAATACGTAGAACCTAAGATGAACTGGTACTCGGTGTTGTTCAATAAATCTAAAATATCTTCAGAATACTCAAGTTAAATCTTATTTGAGATGAAAAGAGAGATAGGTCATAATTCACGTGATCAACCTATCTCTAACATAAATTACATAAAAATGTTATCAGCTTTTCCGCTGACATAGGTAATGATTTTTCCAAGATAATTTCCCTGTCCCATTATTATACATCAAACAATTCCTAGATACGTCATTATTCATATGATCAACTTATCTCTAACATAAATTACATAAAAATGTTATCAGCTTTAGGTAATGATTTTTCCAACAGAGTTTCCCTGTCCGATTATTATACCTCAAACAATTCATATCAAGTAGTCCTCCAAATCTGACTCAAACACGAAATGAGGCAGCAAGAAAATTAGTATACACGTGCTTTTGGAGGGAATGACTCAACTTCATCGTCCAAGGTGTTCATATGGACAGGCCGGTATGCCAACCTGACCTTCTCTTTCTCCCAATACCTGTGCACAAGCAAACAAAACTCACATTATAATTATTCAAGAACGTATAAGTATTATTTACGGCTCCTACTTCTAAAATGGTGTTTTAGCTTATCAGGAATTATATATTAAATTGTTATATCAAATAAAATGTGATTGAATTTGTTTCTTTCATTTCCATAATGATAATCTAACTAATTAGAGGATATTTATGAACTGAGATACAAATTACACTCTAACACCATTTTAGGAATCGTTCTTGGATTGCTTATATAGACTAGATATCATGTACTATGACAAAATATTCAAATGATATATACCAACACAACAATTGAATTTTTGGATTAACTTAGTTTTTTATTTCTCAAGTATAAAATGTATTTGTACGAATCTAACAGTGAGCTTATGCTCTCGCATTGAATGCACTTGCGCATATTCAATGCCTACAGCAAACAGAAAATGCAATGAGTCTGATGACTTGTTATCTTGTGGACATCAATGTCAATAATGTAAATTCTAATGCATATGAAAGCAATGCATCAAAAACACATTGTGTCCCGTGTATGTAAAACAATCTAGATAAAATAGCTGATATACTAACCCTAGAGTGTGTTTCATCCAGTTTTCATCATCTCTTTTCTGCAGGAAAAAAATGCAATGTTCCGTTAATAGATTAGCACAAAAGAGAGATAAATTATTCAGTGTCAGCGGAAAGTTAATCTCACCGTAAAATCTTCACGAGCATGAGCTCCTCTACTTTCCTTTCTTGCCTCAGCTGAGTGCATTGTTATAGATGCGTTAATTAAAAGATTTTCTAGTTCAATTGTCTCCATTAAGTCAGAATTCCTGCAAACACAACTAAATATTAGATACCTGAAAGACCCAAAACTATATAATTAACAGCACTAAGGAAACAACCATATCAAACTCCGATCACGGATCTTGACATCATGAAAGCTCTCCCATGTCTTGTCAATCAATTGACAACCTAAAATAAATTCAGCAAAGTAAGTGACACAACAAACCCATCAAAATGAATTTCTTACTAATTAACATTAACTAATCTTTAGCACTAAACCAACCTTCTTCTAGTGTTTCTTGTGTTCGAAAAACAGCTGCATTATTCTGCATAACCCGTTGCATGTTTAGGCGTATTTTAGAAGTTGGCAACGAACCATTTGAATTCCTTAGTTTATCCAACCAAGCAATGGTCCTCTCTCCAGCATCTTTCTCAAGAGGTTTCTGCTTTTCCCCTGTCAATCACATAAGGATGTTTGTTTTTCTTACAACAGGCTTCTCTAAGTTTTAGCTTATATTGAGATGAGATAAAATCATGCCTGGCTTGCAGATTTCTGCTACTCTGTTTGCACATGCTCTGCCAAAAACAACTATATCAAGAAGTGAGTTTGCACCAAGCCGATTTGCTCCATGAACAGATGCACAAGCAGCCTCTCCAGCAGCCATCACACCAGGAACCACAGCATCTGGATTATCACCCTTTTTATGAACTACCTGAGAAACCAATCAAATGGAAGAATACCACAATCAGCAACAAAACATTGAAAATGAAAACAGCTAAAGATACTATGGCAATGAGCTCGACATTGACTACAGGTTTACCTCTCCATGGTAGTTTGTGGGTATTCCACCCATATTATAGTGCACAGTAGGCAAAACAGGAATGGGTTCCTTGGTGACATCAACACCAGCAAAAATAGCAGCAGTTTCAGATATTCCAGGGAGTCTTTCCTTAAGAACATCCGGAGGTAAATGATTCAGATGAAGATAAATGTGATCTTTGAGTGGTCCTAGTTATATCCAAAAGAGTGACACATCAATGGTAAGCACATATGCAATCATATAATTGGAATTGACAACAAAATAACCAAGTAATCATTCAGCTCATACCTACACCACGGCCTTCTCTTATTTCCATTGTCATAGATCTAGAGACCACATCACGTGATGCAAGATCCTTTGCAGTAGGAGCATATCGTTCCATAAAACGTTCACCTTCACTATTCCTAAGAATACCACCTTCACCTCGAGATCCTAAATGGTGTACGTAAACAAGTGAATAAGTTAATAGAAGTTAACATAAAAGCTATCAACGTTTATGATATCAAGAAGATCCAGAGCCACAATTGAAACATGTTTTATTACATGGACTTGTAGAGTTTTTTTAACATAAGAGAGAACCACTACAAACCTTCAGTAATCAGGCATCCAGCACCATATATGCCTGTAGGATGAAATTGAACAAACTCGAGGTCCTGCAGGAAAAGTAACAAATTAAGCATAAGAACAGAAATTGTCTAATAATTGAAAGATGAAAATTTTCTGATAAAGTAAAAAAAGCATTTATATTGACCTGGAGAGGTAAACCAGCTCGTGCAACCATAGCATTGCCATCTCCAGTACATGTATGTGCTGAGGTTGCAGAGAAATAAGCTCTACCATAACCCTAAATCACATAGATTAAAATTGAATTCAACTATCAATCAGAGAAACAGGCATTATATAATAAAATAAAACTATCAATACCCCAGTGGCCAAAATTGTATTTGCTGCATGGAAACGATGAAGGGTACCATCCTCCATATTCAGTGCAATTACTCCCTGGCATGTCCCTAAAGCATTCACAAACATAATTAGATATTAGCACAGAGATGGACAACACAAATGTGCATGAGAAAATTAGCTATATATTCTATGGGTTTCATAAATTGCAATGGAAATAGGTAGCAAATAATTGCAAAGAAAGACAAAGTAGTTGTAAGAACTTGGTGAACCCAAAGGGAAATACTTTTTTCACCTTTCAGGTAAGCAAGTCTACCATAATAACAATATTTCACTGTTTACAGATAACAATTTATCACATAAATAACTTGTTATGCTGATATGCTTTGATAAACTAAATCATTGTTTACAGAGGCTAAAACTTTAAGCACAAGCAAATGAAAGAAATAAGAACATATGCAGTCCACAATATTGGATCAAACCCACTGCAAAATTATCTTAATCTACAACTTTGAAGACTCTTCAGATAACATTTGAAGTCTTTCTTTATTGGAGTAATTTTATGTGTTGATAAATGATTATATTTTATTCTGCGGTGCATAGGGCAAAATCAATTCAAACACTACTTATATCAGGCTTACAGTGTTCAAAGTAGCATATTTTGGCAACAAAAATATATCTTGCACTATAGAACTAATAATATTAAATCATTTAAGGACTATAATTATGTCCCTGATTCTTTTGTCCCTATGATATGAAGTTAAAAGTGTTCCGTGCTCATTCAATCTATCATTTAATTCCTGTAAACCAGTATGCTAAATTTAATTGAAACCATCAAAACTACACCAAAAAAAGTGAAGTTTAAACTATATAGGATTAGCTGCATGAAGCTACCCCTGTTATTAAGCTTTGTGTAACACAATATAGTTAATTAAATTAAGGATTTGAAAACCCCTTTTTCCTCACACCATCAATCACAATTGACTAACATTATCTAACTACAGCATCTATGACTCTTCTTTGAACATGTTCATACTGCATCACATCTCAGACAATGTTTTATCCTCTTTTCATCGACTACACTTAATTGAACATGAATGGTAAATTTCTTAATATCTGTTCTTGTCACTAAACTGATACACTCATCCATCTCAATCTCTCCATCTGCATCTTGGCTAGAGTAATTTTGTTTTCTTGGAAAGAATAAAACATTTTATTGAAGATCCTCAACTTGCATAGGCAACTATAAGTTGTAAAATGAACTAACATAATATTTTGAATCAAGAGGTTAACACCACTATGATCACAAGATTCCATGGACTAGCATATACATATTCTAAACCATAGTTTTAAATATCGTATCACACCTGATGGTATCGTCAGGTATTTACCGATTTTTGAAAAACTGGTACCGGTACCGGTACACCACAGTACACCCCACCCCAGTACTGGGGAGTGGAGAGTACCAAATGTACCATCCCATATAGACTCTGTATGCAGTACATGCCCAACAATTGGTTTTCCAATTGTTGGGCATGTTCTGTACCAGCCTCAAACGACCCTTCCAGCAATTGGGAGCAGATTTTTATGATTTTGGGGGCTGTATAAAGCCCTGAAACCTCTCATTTACTCCTCCATTGACTCATATTCTACCATTCTCTCTCAAATCTCATACTTAGATTGTAACTTGAAGATTAATATCATCTTTTCAATGTATTGCATCATGGACTGGTTGAGAAGTTTGTGTGTTTTTTCATCATTTATTAGTAGATTGTGTTTTTTTATCATTCCAATGATGAAATAATGTGTTTAATGTTTAAAATTAAGTTTTGAAGCTTACATTTTAAAAAAGGTCGGAATAATTCGATATAGGCTGGTACAAGCCTATTTGTAATGGGCAGTATACGGTATGGTACCGATATGTACTGGTACAAATCATCAGTACCAGTATGAGATTTTTAACCTTGTTCTAGTGAGTAAGATAGACAAAATACTTCATCTTTATGTTGTATCATTTTGACCTTTTAGCATAAATTAAAACTTCAGCTAAGGGCAACTGTGCAAGGACCTAGATATAAACTAATCAAATTTGTGCATGAACTTTATGGTGTCTCTTTAAAAAGGAAACAACCAATTATAAAGTTAGTGCCAATCCAAGTCCCCAAAATCAAGTAATGAAAATAAAAAAAGAACATAGACATATTTCCTACCCTTTAGAGTAAGGTAAAATTTGAGGGATGGAGATGACCATAGACACAACCATAAAACTCATCTTGCTCTATAGGGTTCAGATTCATTTAAGCATGGATATTTCCACCGCCCTACCCCCCTTCCCCCCAGTTGGAGCCTACAACCCTATAGAGTAAGGTACAGTTTGACGTTTGTGATTTCCACTACCTTACCTCCCTGAGTTAGTACCCATACTCCTTTAAATACCATATTGAGTAAAGGTTAATAATTAAGTGTTGCCCTACGTGATCTCTAAACAGAGCAACTATATCACTTAAAGTAAAGGTTATTAACAAAGTGTTACCCTACGTGATCTCTAAACAGAGCAACTATATCACTTAAAGTAAAGGTTAATAATTAAGTGTTGCCCCACGTGACCTCTAAACAGAGCATACATTTAATTATCATTTTATCAAGCTGTAATTTAATCTAGAATAAATTAAGCGCTGCCCTACGTCAACGTGATCTAATAAATTAGAGTATGGGAGATGCAAATATAAAATTATGAACACGTAGTAAGATCTTAAAGAAGTGAAAGAAACCCAGACCAATCAATTTAAAGAGATTAACTTTAACACCATGAGAAGACCTGAAGAAAGAATGATCAGAAAATTGATGTAACCTACCATTTTTATCCATGAGAAGATCCAAAGCGAAGTATTCCACAAAAAACTGAGTATTGTGCTTCATTGCCTGACCATAAAGCGTGTGAAGTAAGGCATGGCCAGTTCGATCAGCAGCACATGCACAACGATATGCCTGGCCACCTATAGATGTCATTGAAGCCAATAAGTTGATTATACCACTAGAAAGCTCAAGTTCCTTACAATGACCACGTGAGTTCAGAAGGGGCATAGCATTTACCCTTTCCAAAATTCAAACTTTGACCTCCAAAAGCTCGTTGATAGATTTTGCCATCCTCAGTTCGTGAGAAAGGTAAACCATAATTTTCCAGCTCAATGACTGCCTTTGGTGCTTCTCTGCACATATACTGAATAGCATCCTGATCACCTGATAGAAGTCAAGAAGGGTTACATGTCAATACAAGATATGCAATGGGATTTCAGAAGCTCAAAGCTGACTAGCTATCTAAAAGTAACATTATAAAAATCCACCAGACCAAAAAATTTACCATATGTGCAGATTTGTTCTTGAGAAAAATAGTGAAAGACCTATGGTTCCACTAGCATTGAGGATATATTTATACTTACCATTGATACAAAAAATTAAATGCCCAAGAATATCTTCAGGAATAAAAAATCATGATGTAAATAGACCACATAGTTCACGTTAGTTAGTTACCTAGCCAGTCACTTCCCTTAACAGTATCATACATATGCCACCTCCAATCATCTTCAGTCATATTACCAAGAGCTGCATTTATACCACCCTGCAGAGGATTTACTACCATGATTAAACATATAGGTCTGAGCCAACAGTAACTATAAGCTGGTTAACTACTTTTATCAAGTATGAACAACCAAACCCATGAGAAGGACCAAATGAGAAATAACGATTTCTATTTGAACAGAAAAAGATTTGGAGACATTTGAATTTTTATTTTTCTGATTTTAGGATATAGCTACTGAATTGAAATAGCTTAAAACAGTGACAGCACCATCTCCAAGAAGTTTTCCTGATTTGGCAAAGCCAAAAAAACAAATAATAAAATAAGAATACTTTCAGTGTTATGGTCTTTGTTATGCAAGGGTAAGACTGCATAGAATGACACTCTGCAAACCCCATATTGATGGGAGCTCATACTCTATGATTGCCCCTTTTACCTTATCAGTTCATCTAGAATGTCAAGAAAACTAGTCCAGGTTCTCTTACCTTTGAATAATTTTATAATTGAGCTAAATTCAAAAGTATATTAATTATATGATAAAGAACGCAGGGTATTTCACCTGCCCCACCTCTGACACCAAGACCAACCAAACCAATAACTTAAACATGTACTAACTATTTTACAAGAATTTTCAAAATGAATGTAAATGGGCTATTTGTATGTAACTAACAACATATAGGTTAGATGTTATACATCCTAAAGTTTGATTTGGATTCTTTATAGAAGAAGCGACTCAATTGAAATACTAGCTTTCAGTGAACCTGTGCTGCAACTGTGTGGGAGCGAGTAGGGAAGAGCTTGGTAATACAAGCCGTGTTAAAGCCATGCTCTGATAGACCAATGGCTGCTCTTAGACCAGCACCCCCAGCACCTACAACAACTGCATCATATGTGTGATCGACGATAGTGTACGAAGACCGCCCAACCTTCATAAGAAGAAAAAGAAACAATGAGTTTCTGTTTCACTAGATGAGTCTTTGCCATTATAATTACAACAGCTTGTAAGACAAGCACGCTGACAAAGGAATAACATTTTAATGTGCAAGGATATAGGAAAAAAGGAAATCTGATGAAAATAATCTGTACAGACCAGTAAAAATTGAATACACTCTCAGAAGTACACTCGATAACATGTGCCCAGGGAAAGCGGCTTAATTTTAGTCACATATAACCGATATCAAATATCATTACCTAATTAACAACTCAGTTTGGATAACGTTCAGTATTTTAAATCATCCTTGAAATCGGAAATCACGAAGCAAATCTTGAAAAGGAATAGCACCAGTAACCGAAAAATAACAGTCCAATGCACCCCTTTATCATCACACAAAAATATATAAAACAATAACTAGATGAGATGATCTGAAAACAAAGGAAGAAAACCAAGATAAATCTCGATCGAACAAGACATAGTCCCAATACTCTTACATACACAATGAAAAGAAATTGGAGTGTTTTTCTCGCATTTTTATGCATCTCTTTTTTCTCGAAGAGAAACATTTTTATCTCTCCCGACGGTGCTCGAGGTTCAATGTGAAGACGAGAAATGCGAAGCTCGCGGTTTGGAAAGATCGATAGCTTTTCCAAACTGAGGTCGTCAATTAGAATTAGAAAGACATCAAAAGGGTAGCAGATCGAGACGAATACCGAATTGGTGGAGAGGAATCTGGGCGTTGACGACGACAAGCGGCGGATCGGATCGCTCCCGACAGAAGATGAAGCCTTCTCAGAGAAGTGGAAGCTCCGCGACAGGCAGCGGCGCCACATCCTCGCTGATCTCAAGAGGAATCTGGACGGCGGCGGCGAACGGAATGGAAGAAAAAAATAAAGAGAGAAAATATTGCTTCGTTTAAAAAGGCGTGTGGCACTTTTATATGCGTGCTCGAGGGTTTAACCCTATAATAGCAATTATTCACACTTTCGCCATTACATTTTAATTTCACGTTGGTCATGAGATGTTTTTTTAATTCTCAGTTTATCCTTCGTTTTTTAAAAAATAATAAATAACTTTATAACGTACAAAGATCCAAAATTTTAAGCACAAAAAAATATTTTACCAGACGTACAAAATACATAAAAATAAAGCACGGAAAATACTACAATTGAGAATCAAATTCTTAACTTATTGATAAAATAATAGAATGTGTAATCACTAAGTTACTAGTGATACATAATCTTATTCAAAAAAAAATTTAGTCGGCTCATTAAGGAAATAAAGCTCTCTCAACGATAATTTTATTCATTCACAAAACTCGAATCTAAGACCTTATTTAAGGGAAACAGATCTCAACCCATTTGTACCAACTACCGTTGATAGTTTAGCCTTGATATTATTATGAGTCCTAAGTTTTGTGTTATTGTCATTATTATCTCAACATTATCACGGAATTCGGAACAAATGTTAAATATAGCCATGTGAGGCATATGACTCTAAACACATGATTTTTAAAGATATTTTGATAATGTCATCTAATTGGCTATGTAATATTTTAATTTTTTGCAATCTTTTTTTTTTCTCATTATGTTAGAAAATCAATTCTGGACCTAGCTTCATCCCAAAAGCTAGCTCAAGGAGGGGGAGAGAGAGAGAGAGAGCTGCTCAAGCTATTTTAAAGACTATCTTGATCATATCCTTAAGCAATATGAGATTTTAACACACCTTCCTCACGCTTATGATTGAACATCTGGATGATGAAGTTTGTAGGATTGGACATCTGTGGGTGGCACAATATTAACCATAGGATAGGCTCTGATACCATATTAAGAAATTAGTAGACCTAACTCCACCCAAAAAGCTAGCTCATGTGATGGAGAATTGCTCAATCTATTTAAAGACTATCTTGACCACAAACTCAAGCAATGTGAGACTTTAACACACCTCTCTCATGCCCGGGATCTACATATGGAGCGTAAAGTTCTGCAAGTGACTCAATATCAATCATAGGTCTGGCTCTGATACCATGTTAGAAAATTAGTCTTGGATCTAACTCCACCCCCAAAAGCTTGTTCTAGAGAGGGGGCTGCTCAAGCTATTTTAAATGCTATCTTGATCATATCCTTAAGTAATTTAAGACTTTAGTACACTCCTCTCATACCATGATTGGATATTTGTAGCGTGGAGTTTGCAGGACTGAACATCTACCGGTGGCACAATATCAACCACAATAAGCTCTAATACCATGTTAGAAAATTAGACTTGGACCTAACTCCACCCCGAAAGATAGTTCACGAGGGGAGGATTGTCCAATCTATTTAAAAACTATTTAGATCACAACCTCAACCAATGTGGGACTTAAACACTCCCCCTAACACGCCAGGATCCACATTTGGAGTGTGAAGTTTTTGTAGGTAGCGTAATATCAACCATATATAGATTTGGCTCTAATACAATATTAGAAAATCAGCGGACCTAACTCAATTATAAAACCTAGCTCAGGAGGGAGAACTGTCCAATCTATTTAAAGACTATCTAAGACCACAATTTTAACTAATGTGAGACTTTAACTAGATCGTGCAATCCTTCCTTCAGGAGCTAGCTTTTGCGCTAAAGTTAGCTCCAATGCTGATTTTCTAACATGGTATCAGAGTCAGACTTATGGTTGATGTTGGGTCATCTGCATAACTTGACGCTCCAAATGTGGATCATAAGAGTGAGGGGTGTGTGTTAATGTCCCACATTGATTGAGGTTGTGGTCTAGATAGCCTTTAAATAGATTGAACAATCCTCCACTCGTAAGCTAACTTTTGGGATTGAGTTAAGTCCAAGATTAATCTTGGTCATTTGTGTTGGCTTTAGGTTTTCAATCTTAGCCTTAATCTCGATTTTGATGGTGTTAATGATAACAAATATGAGACTAATGATTTCATTAAGAATATCTTTCAGGTTCCATATCAATTAGCATTCGATGTCCTCGATCAGAAATAGAGGATATCAGAAGGACATTGATCGTCGCGCTCGGGTTCATCGTGGAAAGTTTCTCGAAGATCGACGTGTGTGCCAAAGTCACATTGGACGAGCTCAAAGTTCACATGAGAGCTCTCCAAGATGATGCGCGTTGAAAGTCAAAACCCGGAAATGAAGCGCGGAAGAAATCGGCTGAAAAATATAATCAGCCTAAGTTCGATCGATCGAATAGGGTAAGAAATGGGCAGTAGCCCTAGCGGTCGACCGATCGGTCAACCAGACTGAGGCTAGCTGCGGACGCAGCTTGCGTCGGTCGACTGAAAATGAAATCGCAAGTTTCTTTCGTCGGGTGGTCGACCGACTAAAGCCCAAATTGGGCAGTAGCTTAGCTGTCAAACAGTCGGTCGACCGACCTGCATATAAGCCAAAGACGCAAGATCGCGTCGGTCGACCGATGGGTCGACATAATGGCGGATCGCAAAATTTGCGTATGGGCGGTCGACCCGTCGGTCGACCGACCACAGGGAGAATTGCAGCAGTTGAAGGATTGGTCGACCCATCGGTCGACCGACCACAGGGAGAATTACAGTGGTCGAAGGATCGGTTGACCCATCGATCGAAGGACCGGTTGACCCGTCGGTCGAAGGACCGGTCGACTTGTCAATCGACCAACTATTCGATCGGCGGTCTGCAACAGATAGTTTTCTATCCGTTGAGCAGTCGTTTCTTTAGCATGGTATAAATATACCCTCGTATGATTCTTTTAACTTCTTCTTTGATTCTAACAGAGTTCATTGAGTATTCAAAAGGAAGATTTAGAGCCTTCCAAAAGATTTAAAGTTTGCGCTCTGTTCTCCGTCGAGTTCATTCTTCAAGCGCCAGCTGCTGCTTCAACTTGGGTTTTGATCAAGCTCATCCCTTGAAGAGTTGAAGACGCTAAAGGCTTGCAAAAGAGCTCTTTCCATTGGTTTTATTATTTAGCTCTTTTGATTGTATTTTACCTGTTATTTGAACGTTTTATTTAAAGTTGCATTTGTAAGACCTAGGTTATTAGGTCTTGTTGTGTGAAGTGGTATCCTCGGTGTAGAAGAAGTAAAGCAACTTGTGTAAACTTAGTATTTACTAGGATTAGTTTAGTTGTCCCTTAGGGTTGAGGTGGAAGAGTGCTCTCGATAAGAAGGCGGAGACTTTTCGGGTGTGGAAGTACCTTAGGTCGAGAGTGAGTCTCTTCAAGTCAAAGTCCTTTGTGTAAGAAAAATAAATTAATCTAGTAAAACTTAGTTTGGAAATCCTAAGCGGGGTGCTTAGGTAGTGGAGTACGCATTGGGGCCGAACCACTATAAATCACTTGTGTTTGCATTGTTACATTTCATTGTGTTTAAATTTCTTTATCATTCATTGCTTCCGCATATAATCATTCAATCGTAAATCGCCTAAACAATATAAGTAAACGATTAAAATCTGATTTAGGCTAATTATTTAGTAAACACACTATTCACCCCCCTCTAGTGTCGTCATTTCGCCTACATTTGGTATCAGAGCGGATTTATAGATTGAGATTTCACCATCCATTCTACACCTTGTCTCGATCTTGAAATGGTTCTAGAGTCAGTAGCATCTTCACCCCCTAAGTTCGATGCCTCTAACTTTGGTCTATGGAAATCTAGGATGTACACATTTCTAAAGACTCAAGGTTTAGGTGTATTTAACATGATAAAGATAAAATATGTTGAACCTAAGAAAAATATAGATGCATGGACCTAAGAACAAATTAGCATATTTAAGTTAAATGTCAAAGCAAAAAATTGATTATATTGTTCTTTGGAAAATAATATATTTGAAAAAATCATGCATTGTACTTCGACATATGATATTTGGGGTACCTTGAATATGCTTTATGATTATGCTAAAAGTGAGGAACTTGTTACTCTAAATGAATGAGACTATGACAATTGTCATACTCCTATATCTAATGAAGTTCTTGAAGCTTCTAGTGTTTCTAGCCATAGAAGTACAAAGAGCCGAAAAAGTAAGGTAGTGTGTCATGCATGCAAAGAGAAAAGGCATGTTAGGAAGAATTGCCCTACCTTGATGAACAAAGCAAGGAAGGGGTCAAGTGCTTCCACCTCCACCTCTCACACATTTGAAGCACCCTCTAGCAATGACTATGAAGCTACCTCAAAAGTTTGCCTCATGAGTACCAACGATGAGGTATACTCTCTCCCTTCTAGTCATAATAATAAAAATGTTAGTACTAGCTCTTCTAATTCTCATGATATGCAATATGATGAGTTAGTAAGCAAATATAAGATAATGTACACCTTGCTTACTAAAAAGGATAAGGAAAATAAGATGCTAAAGAAAGAAAATGTAATGCTTAATTCTCATGTGCATGAATTAAAGCTAGAAAATGAGAAATTGAAGTCTAACTCATTTGATTTATGTCATGATAGATTGTATTTTGAGCTTAAGGACCTAAATCTTGAAAATGAAAATTTAAAATTTGAGAATATAGTAAGTGAGAACAATATATTAAAATCTCAACTATATGTCATGCACAAGTCAAATGAAGTTTTGAAAGATGAGATTTTGGTTTTGAACAAGGAAGTACATAATTTGAGAAACTCAACTTCCTTCAAGAAAAATCGAAAGAAAAATATTTCCTTCAAAAATGCCTATGATCATCATAAATCTCATGCTATGCATTCTAATGCAAAATCACATGCTATGCATCCTAATGCAAAATCTCATGTTAGGCATTGCACTTTTGAACCTCAAAATCAAAAGAAAAATATTTCACTTAAGAATGCTTATGACCATCATCCTTTTCATGTCAAGCATTCTAAGGATAAATCTCATGTTCATAACAAAAACAAAAAGAAATTTAATGGTCATTGCTTTTGTTGTGGTTTTATTTGGGTATGCCATCCATGATTGTGCATTAAAGAGAAATCCAAGTATTGCTAGGACACTTTGGATTCCTAAGCCCTTTAACCCCCAAGGACACAAAGCTATTTGGGTACCAAAGGTATCATGCTCTTTTGTAGGGGGAGGAACCAAACAAGGGTAAAGAAATTGAAGGGTTAAAGTTGACATTGGATCTTAATGAGAAATCTCCAAGATGTTGCAACTTCAAATAATCATGATGTCATAGGTATGGAAATTGGCATCTAGGTATATTTTTTTTATCATCTCCTTACTTTGGCTTGTTTTATTTAAGTTGGAGTTATGATACATGCCTAAAATTGATTGATTTTCCCTGCTCTTAACATCTTTCAAAAACGTTTTTGATTTTTGATCTTCAGTCTCTTCGGAGACCCGGGTGGCCTGTAATGGGCCTAAGCAACCTTGCGGTTCTAAATCGTAGGCACATTGTGGTCTTTCGGTTTTCAACCAATAGGAAGGGTTGAAGATCTTATGTTTCAAAATTTTATATTTTGAGATCTCTTGATTCATTTTGTTATCATGAATAATTTCTTTGAAAATGAATCCATGCTATTTAGTGAAGTTGAAGTTGAAAAATGATACTTGGTTTTTCTCTTCACTATTTAGTTTGATAGCTTGCATGTAGATTTGATTTCATGTTCTATTTATAAAGTATACTTGCAAGTTATGATAAAATGAAAGGTTAAATAGAATAGATTAGTTTGGCTAAATTCATGGATTAGGTATGTTTTTGGTTATTGCATATTTCCAGTCTAATACCTTAATTTTCATGGTTGAATATGTCTCTAAACTCATTATTAGGATTGCATGTTAAAACCCTTGAATTTTCATGAGTATGTAGAATATTAGCACTTAGGCAAATTTCATCTAATAAAATTTGCTCTAGGTTGATACTTACCATTAGAGACATTCTTTTAAGTCTAAACTAGTTTAACATGATAAGGGATTTTATTCCTCAAATGTTTCACATCCTAAGATCTCATTAGATTCATTTAGATATCATGAAAACTTTCTTAAAAATGAATCTTAACCATTTAGCAAAGGTTAAGGTTTTAAATGAAATTTTGCATTGAACCTTGCTATTTAGTATGTTAGCTTGCTTTATTTCATTATGATACTAATGATGTCTACTTGTAAGTGATAAAAATTTGAAAGGATATGCTATCTAAAAGAAAATGAAAAAGGAAATGAAAAAGTTGGGCAAATTTTTAAGAAATAAGGTATGAATTTAATTTTGCAAAAATCTTTGTAAAATAATTAAATATTCATGCTTAAATGATTTCTCTATGCTCATGATTATTTTTGCATGACAAATCTATGAAATTTCATGAGTAGGAAAATGTTTTGATAACTTAGGCAATTTCATGATATCTTGATTGAATGAAACTTGCTCTAGGTTAAAACTCATATTAGAAACCTCATTTTGAGTAAACATCAAACAAACATGTTTAGACACACATGATATAACTCTAGGTGTTCAATCTTAAAAATTCATGTGTAGATGAAAATGTGATAACTAGATCACATTAGTGGACTTAAGCTTAAAAGGTTTGACCCAAGTCAATAAATTGACTTGGACACTTGATTTTAAGTCCAAACTTTATAAACATGTTTAGAAATATGTATGACATATTTCCATGCATTTAGAGTGAAAAATTCATATGGATATGGATAAAATGACATAGAGGTTAATTCATGTTTACCTCTCTTTGAACCATGTTGATCCAAGTCAACAAGTTGACTTAAAGGTCTCATTTTCAATCCATATTTGTGGAACATATTTAGATTTACTCATGTTAAGTATTCATAGGTTTAAATTTGAAAAATTATGAGTAAATGTTAAGATTGAAACTTAGTAAGTTTCATAAAAACTAGTTTAGTTTTGAATGAAACCATGCTATGTTGATATATTGACTTAAGGATATAATTTTCATCTCAAATTTGACATACACTCTTTACATGACCATTATGTGGTGTCATAAAAATTTGAATGAAAACTAAGCATTCTTTGAAAATAACTGAAAAATTATGGAATTGTCATTTGTTCAACAATTGGTATCACTAATTTCAGTTATTTCTAAAAATATATATAAAAGTAATTTTCAGATGATTATTGAAACTACACATTCACTGAAAAATCTAGTTTTATGTGTAAATTTTTTTAAAAGTTTCATCAAGAATCTAATTTATAATGGAATTTTGAAGTTGAATTTCGAAAACACAAAGTATTCTTATATGAAATATCAATCTTTCCGATACTTTAATTTTTCTTTGAAAACTTCATATAAAAACTCATGTACACCATTTGGATTCCATTTCTAATATCATTCACATAATTTCATGAGTAAAATCATTCCTAGAAATGATTTTGATATTTTGGATGATAGTTAGGATCCATTTGTTTATTTGAAAATAATATAGGATGAAAAATGAACTTAGAAAATTCATTTTGAGTTCAAACTTGATACATGCATTTCAAATTATCATTCAATATTTGGTATCAAAAAATTTTCATCCAAAAAATGGTTTCAAAAATATTTGTCAAAAACATGATTTTGTATAAACTTAAAAAGTTGATTTTTGAAATCTTGAAAATAGGTTGACCTAAATCTTGAAGATAGGTTGACCTAAATCAACAAAATAACTTAAAAATCTCATCTTAAGCCCAAACTAAATTCATAGACTTACATTATCTCATGTTTGATGTCTAGATGCCTAAATATGAGAAAACATGAGTAGGATAGCCAAATCTTGAGTCTTAGCATTTTCATGTCTTTCATGTTTATTTCAAATGAAAATATGCTAAGTTCGTATTAGGATTAAATGACATTAGTTTCACTTCAAACTTGATACATGAGTTAAATGACCATATCTTGATATGTTGAAATTTTAAATGAAATTTAAAAAAGTCGTGAAAAAAATATGAGCACAGTCATACTTGAGTGCATACATGATTGAGTTTTGAAGTGTATCTATCATTTTTTTTATCATGTATGATTTTGTTTTCATATCATATACTTGTATTCCATCCCTAGGATTGAGATTGTCATTTTTCATAAAAAATCTTTAGAGTCTCAACTTCATGAAAAAAAATACTTGTTTTATCCCTTTGATTAGATTGCCATTTTTATTATCCTTTTTGATTGATGTCAAAAGGGGGAGAAATGTGTAGTCAAAAGGGGGAGAAATGTATAGTTAAAAGGAGAGAAAAATATAGGAAATCCATGCATATAGATAAGGGGAGTTTAATTATATAAATATGCATGTTGATAGGGGGAGAAATCCCTTAGTTGATATCCTCTATGCTTTAAATAAATATATTTTCTTATGGATGTTTGTCATCATCAAAAAGGGGGAGATTGTTGGCTTTAGGTTTCCAACCTTAGCCTTAATATCGGTTTTGGTGGTTTTGATGATAACAAACATGAGACTAATAATTTCATTGAGAATATCTTTCAGGTTCCATATCAATTAGCATTCGATGTTCTCAATCGAAAATATCGGATATCAGAAGGACATTGATCGTTGCGCTCGGGTTCATCGTGAAAAGTTTCTTGAAGATCGACGTGTGCGCCAAAGTCACATTGGACGGGCTCAAAGTTCAGATGAGAGCTATCCAAGATGATGCACATTGAAAGCCGAAACCCGAAAATGAAGCGCGGAAGAAATCGGCTGAAAAATATAATCAGCCTAAGTTCGGTCGATCGAATAGGGTAAGAAATGGGCAGTAGCCCTAGTGGTCGACCGATCGATTGACCGGACTAAGGCTAGCTGCAGACGCAGCTTGCGTCGGTCGATCGAAAATGAAATCGCAAATTTCTTGCGTCGGGCGATTGACCGGGTGGTCGACCGACCAAAGCCCAAATTGGCAGTAGCTTGGCGATCGACCAGTCGGTCGACCGACCTGCGTATAAGCCAAAGATGCAAGATCGCGTCGGTCGACCGATGGGTTAATCGGATGGTGGATTGCGAAATTTGTGTCTAGGCGGTCGACCCGTCGGTCGACCGACCACAGGGAGATCGAATTACAGCGGTCGAAGGACCAGTCGACCAGTCGGTTAACAGACCATTCGACCGACGATCTGCTACGGATAGTTTTCTATCCGTTAAGGAGTCGTTTCTTCAGCAAGGTATAAATATACCTTTGTATGATTCTTTTAACTTCTTCATTGATTCTAACAGAGTTCATTGAGTATTCAAAATAAAGATTTAGAGCCTTCCAAAAGATTTAAAGCTTGCGCTCTGTTCTCCGTCGAGTTCATTCTTCAAGCGCCAGCTGCTGCTTCAACTCGGGTTTTGATCAAGCTCATCCCTTGAAGAGTTGAAGACGCTAAAGGCTTGCAAAAGAGCTCTTTCCATTGGTTTTACTATTTAGCTCTTTTGATTGTATTTTACCTGTTATTTGAACGTTTTATTTAAAGTTGCATTTGTAAGACCTAGGTTATTAGGTCTTGTTGTGTGAAGTGATATCCTCGGTGTAGAAGAAGTAAAGCAACTTGTGTAAACTTAGTATTTACTAGGATTAGTTTAGTTGTCCCTTAGGGTTGAGGTGGAAGAGTGCTCTCGATAAGAAGGCGGAGATTTTTCGGGTGTGGAAGTACCTTAGGTCGAGAGTGAGTCTCTTCAAGTCAAAGTCCTCTGTGTAAGAAAAATAAATTAATCTAGTAAAACTTAGTTTGGAAATCCTAAGCGGGGTGCTTAGGTAGTGGAGTACGCATTGGGGCCGAACCACTATAAATCACTTGTGTTTGCATTGTTACATTTCATTGTGTTTAAATTACTTTATCATTCATTGCTTCCGCATATAATCATTCAATCGTAAATCGCCTAAACAATATAAGTAAACGATTAAAATCTGATTTAGACTAATTATTTAGTAAACACACTATTCACCCCTTTTAGTGTCGTCATTTCGCCTACAATTTACAATTCAAAAGACAACTTGAACGATGATGTAGGGCTCTTAAGAGCTATGTTGTTACCCAAAAATAATTTGCTCTCTTTATTGAGATATGTTTCCATGTAATCGAGTCATTTGATGTTTTATTGAATTAAAAATTTGAGAATAAATTTTTTTTGTCTGCACAATGCTATTTATATCCAACAAAAAAATTATAATTAGCTCTCTCAGAGTGGACGAGCAATGACTCTACAAATCTATAAATTGTTGTGTTTTATAATCTAACACGTAAGAAAGTATTCGTAAGGAAATATTATTGATGGGTAAACACTATTATTGGGTACCATCAAATATGACAAGGAGATGTTAAGGGAGAGGGAAGGTTATGTCAATAGGAGTGAGCAAAATTGATCCTTAGCTGAAAAATTGTCTAACTAATCAAGTCGAAATTGAATTGATCAAACTATTTTGTTCAATTGATTTTTGTTCAGTTAACATTTAATATTTTTATAAAATTTTGATTGTCGATTCGATTCAATTATATTTTTTTGAAAAAATTGATTAAAATCAATTTTTTTATCAAACTTTGAAATGGTGTCGTTTTTACGTTAAGGTTAATAACACCCTCACAATAGACACTCCATACACGGCCCCATAGTCCTCGTTAACTCTCTCTCTTTCTCATTTTTAATTTCTATTTCAATTTAATCAGTGAGACTGATCAATAATTTTACTTTGACATCAAATATTTCATTCTTGTTTCTATATGATTTATATTAAAAAAATTTATTTATTAATTTTAGTATTTTGAACTTTTTAAAAAAATGAAGTTAAAGGTGAGTTGATTCAATTGGAAACTCGAGCTACACTCTATTGTAAGAATGTGCAAATCTTTTTGTTACTTAGAATGATAGATGTTGTCTATTTTGTGCACAATTAGAATGGTTCTATGAAATTCGTCTTGCTTTAATTTTTTATATTACAAGTTAGTTACTAAATAGTATTCAAATCTGCTCAAATATTAAAAGTCAAATAAAACCGGTCAATCAGTGAATTAACCAACGGTAAAACCTAGAGCAAGAATTTAAAGTTACAACACGATTTGACGTGAAGAAAACAAAGCGACATATTAGATGGTATAATATGCTATTCAATGTAATAATTTATTCAATTGGGAGGATCAATTGCCTAATGATCTCCTCAAAATTGTTCAAGTGGATTGTACAGATGCCAGTAGTTGAATAAGATTTTTTTTTTCTTAATAAAAAAAATTAGTGAATTAACCAAATCAAATCGAATTTTTCGATCAATTTGGTCAGTTAATCAAAAAAATTCAGTTCGATGATCGGTTAATTAACCGATGCTCACCCTTATGGTCAATGTAATTCAAAATACGATGACAAGAAGATAGATCCAACTAGAGGTGTGCATGAGTACCGGATAGATCCGAAACCGATTGAAACCTACCCGATCGAGTAGGTTCAGAGTAGACCCAGAAAAATTCGAATTGGGTCCGGGTAACAAATCAATGAACCGATTAAATCTGATTTCGGTTCCACCATTCCGAGTACCCAAAATCGGAACCGAAATCGGTATCCAAAACCGATACTGAAACTTGTATTAGAACATATTTTGGAACCTATTTTAAAACTTGTTGGAACTTATTCTAGAACATGTCCTGGAACCCAACAGGTACCTGGAACCGAAAACCGAAACCTGTGATTCCGGGTAGGGTCCAGTTCTAAGTTCCAACAGAGTAGGATTCGATTTTAAAATTTAAGAATCGATCCTATACATGGTAGGATTCAAGTATCATAAAAAATATAAGGTATCCGAATTCTCTCACCCCTAATCCAGGTAGGGTTGTCAATATTTTCAAATTTTATAATAAATTCAGCTTTGATAGAAAATTAAATTGATGAAAAGCTTAAACCCAAGTTAAGAATACATCAAATGGAATGAAAATCAATCACCAGTCAATCCATTTTTTTATATACTTTTTTAACTCATCCAATGAGATAGCTGCCAATGAAGATATGGCTGGTAGCAAATTTCTTCCCTACTTAAGATAAATAAGACCAAGCTGGACCTCCCAATCTTTGGCTCATTTGTAATGTTCTGCAACGCCAGGGGCAAATATAGTTAGGCTTGGATAAAGGTGTTTGACAAAGACATCAAGAATATTCAAATGCTGTTCAAAGACGAGCGATAGACACGATACTGACACCACCATCGGCTCAATATAACGAAACGCGGCACTATTACCATCCAAGAACGTTCACCTAATTTGTCCACGATTCCTGAAGCTTCCCACACGCACAAGCATCCCTGTGATCAGGATGACAATTTCACTTGCAACTCATTAAACGAAAAAGAAATCAAGTAGCAGGCAACATATGAAAAACTTTCCATAAACAAAGCTTGGACAAGTACCTCGTATATCCATGCATCATACACCAAAGTGATGCTCAGAAAAGCAGGCAGACTAGAGATAGAGATGGCAATGAGTCATGTTCGAACCCGGATAATTAGACAATCAAGCGCGGCCCAATTGCTCAAAGAGGAGGCCCGATGACAATTTCACCTTCGAGCTCGGGCCAACCCGATTCATTTCAAAAATGAGAAAATTTGGCTGGCACCGCCGACCTCAAATTTTAATTTTGATGAGCTAACCACTGCACTAAGTTTCATTATTTAATTTATTTTATACACTTTCTCCAAGTAATTGTAATTATTGGTTAAGTGATTAATATTTTTTTTTTTAAAAAATAAAGTTATAAAATAAATTATTATAAATCAAATTTTTATTTATCTCAAATACAAAAATAATCACAAATTGATAAGATAAATTTTTTATAATTTTTATAATAGACAACACCTAAATATATAGTTTAATGATTTAATCATCACAATTTTAACTTGGATTCTCCCGATGATTAAACTATAAAAGGATTAGGTCCACATAGTTCTTTTTACATTTTTAATTAACTTTAACTTGTATTTGGACCAATTTTACTTTTTTGAGTTTTCTCCTCTCCTGATGATGATTTTGAAGTATCATATTTTTCTTTATCTTATAATTTGTCTTCGCATCAAACTCGTCTTTTAAACAAATGCAATTTTTTTAAGATACTATATATATGTTGTTTTAATTTGAAAAACAACGTGATTGCACTTTAAAAAACAATTAAATACCGTAAGACTTTTGAAAATTTAATTTGCAGTGCATCCTATCATAAATATTAAAATAGCATTGTTTACAAACCTATGCACATATAGATCAAATTAAAGTAACTACTGGAAAACAAAATACTATGATATATATATGCGCATATTTAAGAATCTAATAGTGACATAATATAAAAAAATCTAGCTTTTAAAAAACAATGCTCAAACGTATAAATTAAATTACAGGAGGCCCAAATCCAGCATCAGGGTCCAATTGGCTCTTATTTCTTTAAAAAATGGTCATTTGCAGCCCAAGACTACAAAATAGACCTGCTTGCATTAAACCAAACAGGTCCTCAATAACAAAAAGTTGACAAGCATTAATCTATCAAATTGAGTAAAGCATAATTATCCAGAAGAGCTCAACGGTAATCTTAAACATCAATATTAGTTCATTTACCTGCTGAAATGTTTTTGACCAGCTTCTTCACCAATTCATATCTAGACCTGATCATTCCAAGTCCACCACACAACCTTTGGGGTCACCAATTTGGTACAGTTCTTCCATGATCAACATCCACAAGCACACGCCTGTTATCCAACTTCCTGCCGATCAGCTTGCTTGTATGCAGCTGCATGATGCACAAAAGTGTCACAGGGATCAGTATGGGTTATCAGTATATTACATACAAGGAAGACAAGTTTATGAGTTGAAGCCGCACTTTTCACGTCTCGTGTATGCATATATTCAATAAAAGCTGATCAACCGTACCTTAGAAGTTCACAAAAGACAACTTTATGAAAGGAAAACCAACAAGCAGAAAAGAGAGAATTGTGTGTGGTTTGTTAAAATCTATATATCCTAAATGGCATGACAAATAGGCACCTTGCCTCGAAAGCCATGCTCACCTATAGAGGTGTACAGCTTCAGGATGCGAGATGCATCACCAGCATACCAATTGAGTTGGCAGAAAATCCATGTATGTTCCAGAATTACCAGGTAGTTTTACCCAAACCCCTTACCACGAATTTTTTAGAATAAGAAATAAATAGACATTGAAAAAGTAGAGTTTACCAGAAATCATCTGAATGACGAAAATATTTTCCTTTGTTAATTTAAACAAATATAAAAGTATATTTAGTAGCAGTAACATGAATGAATCAAATAATGAATACCCCAGCCATAATTCATATTTATCAACTTATCTCTAACATAAATTATGCAAGAAAAATGTCATGAGCTATTCCGCTGACATAGGTGATGATTTTTCTAATATAATGTCCCAATCCCATCATTATAACTCAAACATTACCTATCACGTAGTCCTCAAAATTTGATTCCAGCAAGAAAAGAGGCAGCAACCAAATTAGTATACATGTGCTTTTGGCTAAGTGACTCAACTTCATCATCCAAGGTGTTCATATGGACAGGCTGATGTGCCAACCTGACTTCTTTCTCGCAATACCTGTGCAACAAGCAGACCTCTGCTATCAAAGGCAAAGGTTCCTTACCAACTGAACAAGCAGATACCTTTGATACAAGTTAGACCTTATCCAACTTTCTTAATTTTCCCTCTGCTCTTTCCTTTCTGTTTAAAATCTTCTGGACCAGCAAGCTTTATAATATTAGAGTTCATTTCTGAAGATAAATGAACTGCCAGTTCAAATTTTCCAACCCTTTTTAAGTTGCTAATAATAGAACGGTAGGTATATACAGATGGATGATGAAATTTCTTCATCTCTTCAAATATTCTAAGTGCAGCTTCAACATGCCCTGCACGTCCAAAGAGATCAACTAGGGCAGTATAAGTTAGCAAGTCCATCTGAATTCCTTTCTCAAGCATTTCATTTGCAATTGTCTTGCAGAGATCTAGCCTACCATGTCTACGCAGGCAATTGATTAATGTGCTATAAGTAACAATATCAGGAATATGCCCACGATCTTTCATCACCACAAACTCAGACATCATCTCATTTATACGACTTGCTTTGCCTAATATCGCAAAAATTGCATTGAACGTGACTGTGTCCATTTTCAATTTCAAATTCTTCAATACCTCAAATATCATCAAGCTTTTATCAACCTGTCCAAGTTTAGCAGTCATAAAAAGGATCCTGTTTATGACAGTACAATCTGTATCCATAGTTATCTCAGAAACATCCTTGATGAAGTTTACTAGATCTGAGTTAGCCACCTTATCAATAGCCTCTGCTACTTTGGTATAGGAAGTAATATCAGGAGGCAGACCAGATATTAGCAAACTCTTGAAGACCTCAGAGACAATATTGAAATTACTTGATGCAACTGCTGCTGTCATAACAATGTTGTATGTATTCAGACACAGGCTGATGCCTCTACTTTGAAGATGTCTTAACAAATAAGCAGCATCTGACAGATTGTTTGACCTACATAGTTTCGCCATGAAACTGGTACATATTTCCTTGACTGAAATTGTGTCATCCTTCTTAGCATTAATAAAGTGTTCCAAGGCCTTAACCACATTTTCTTCTTGAACAGAAACTTGTATTGCAATGGAATGTGTGATTGCTGATAGAGTTGAAAGTTCACAACCAATGATCATGTTGTTCAATAAACCATTGTGAATAAGTGGAAGCACCAAAATGTATCTCTGCAAGTAAAAGTATTAGTTCACTAACAGTGGTAGTAACCAAGACAGGCCTGCCATAGTCATTCAGATAACAAAAGATAAAGTCAGTGGAGACATGAACTGGTTACATAATTTTGCACAGATGTGGAACAAACTTGTTTACATAATCTTTCACAGATGTTGAAATTACTTAGAATAGTGCAATTAAAATCAATATTGTTTTAGTGTTAACTTTCACCGAAATAGGAACCATGAAAAATTGATAAGTGTTTAAATAATGAGGAATTACTGCTGAGAAAATTGGATTGAACATAGTTGTCAGGGGCAAAAAGCGCAGTGACACGCAAAGGTCCCTGGGGGCGCATAGCAGAACGCGAAGCGCGCGCTTCATTTAAATAAAGCGCTAAATAAAAACATAGGTATATATTTTATGTATACACCAAAAATACCAATAGATTCCAACCAAAAAGAATAACAACTAAATATTCAAAAATGATGAAGACCAAATGTATAAAAAGAAACCATGTTTATAAGATAAGATAAACCAAGCAAATCCAGGCTTGTCTTATTCCCCTTCATGAATGGAGTAATTATAGTATGCATTTGAACTTGTCAATCTTACTTATCTGGATTATGATTGCTTCCTAATCAACTTAATCAAAAGAGAAAAATATGCTAACAATGAACCTAATCAAAAGAGAGACATATGTAGAAAAATCTGATAATAATGAACCTAATCAAAAGAGAGAAATATTTGCCACTTTAAATTGGTAATTGAGACTTGTTCTTCATTTTCTTTCTCAGCTCTTATCCTTATCTTCTTTTATATTGTTGGACCATCTCTTGGGTTGTGCAAACTCATCAATCTCTTGAGATGGTTGGGTCTCATTCATAATAGTACCTCCCTCCTTGAAAAGGAGCCTGTCCCCAAGCTCGAAGGTGGGAAACCTTAAAGTGAAGTCATTTGTTCCCAGGATGCTCCGTTGGTGATAGCCCCTGCCAGTAAATAAGTAGTTTTGTGCTATTCATATTGAACCATCTAATTGTACCAAATAATTTATTTCCATTTGTTTTCTTATTGACTCATTGAAGTATGTCAACATATTGGATCATTCCAGTTCCTATGTATCAATACATATTGAACCATTCCAGTTTCTATGTATCAATCCAATAAGGTATTCATAAGGGTAATAATCCCTACAAATATATGATAAACAATTACGCCCCTGCTCTTATTGTTATTCAGTGAAATCTTGTAGATCCCTAACTTAAGACAATACTATTTTATGAATTTCACAAGGTAAGCAAGTGAAGACATTGGTTAAATCTAGTTAAATGGGTCCCTTATTCATTCTAAGCACATCTCGGCTTCAAGGCATGAGTTGTATGACATGTAACCATCCAACTACCTGACCATGATGTGAGTACACATGTTGACATAAAAGACCTAAGCCATTCTACTTTGTTTCAGTTTGGTCCTAGATGGCTGAAAAAGAGAGAACAAGGGTGCACCAATGATGTCCCTCCTCCACCTTCATAAGACACCCATGGATCATCTTTTCCTCAATCTACCTTCACTTGTGGATGTTGACTTACTGGGCAAACAACAAAAATATTCTCTCTTTTAGCTTCTCCGTTATCTATTCTCACTCCTTGTGATGCTATGATTTGTTTCTCAAAGATCCCAAGAATATAGATTGGTAATTTACACCTCAATTCAGGCATAACTAGGAATTTAATCTTCCTCATTAGACTATCTTTTTTGATACATGAGAATGGTGAAGTTCAATAAGTGCCAAATATCTTTGTAATTAGTAATGCTCGTGACACTGCAGAATACATAACATGGTGCACATAATATATACATTCACACAGAGAGACAGTAAAAGATATTGAGAGAGCAAAAAAAATTAATGTTTTAATTATATAATGTTTCCAATTACTAATATTTTCTTTACATTAAATAAGAAAAAATTAGGACAGCTGTATGAATAGCAAAAATTTTAAACCATCTTACAAACATTTATTAAAGACAGTCATAGGAATCATACAAGGGTTTACTTACATGATAGGAAGCCATAATACAAGGTCATAATTCATAAGAAAACAATTTATACAGACCAGTAAAAACTGAATACACTCTCAGTATTACACTTGATAACATATACCTACAGAAAGTAGCTTGGTTATAGTCACAATAACCTATATCAAATACCACTTCATAGTTAACCACTCTTTGTGGATAATAATGTGCATTTTAAATTATCCTAGAAATTGGACATCACCAGCCAATATTGAAAAGGACTAGCATCAGTGAGTAGAAAAAGAAATCCAATCAACCCCTTTAACATCATACAAAAAATAAACAACAGAGCAAGTAGATGAGAAACGAACAAATGGTAAAAGGCGCGAAAAAGTGGTAGCGAAGTCAGATGACCCTTTCACTTTCTTGTTGCAAAAAAAGAAGAAGTGGGATGATCTTCAAATAAAGGAAGAAAACCAAGATACATCTCGATCAAACAATACATGAACTTCCAACACTCATAGATACAAGACGAGTGATTCATTTTTTATGCATCTCTTATTCTCCGACAGCGCTCGTGATTAAAATGTGAAAACGAGTGACCCGAAACTCGTGGTTTGGAAATATCGGGCGTTTTTCCAAACTAAGATCGTTCATTACAATTAGAAAGACATCGAAAAGGTAGCAGATCGAGAGGAATACCGAATTGGTCGACAGGAATCTGGGCGTCGACGACGACGAGTAGCGAATTGGGTCGTTCCCGACCCAAAACGAAGTCTTCTTAGCGAAGTGGAAGCTCTGCGACAGGCAGCGGCGCCACATCTCCTCGCTGATCGCAGTCAAAAGAGGAACATGGAGGATGGCGGCGAACGGAGTCGAAGGAGAACAAAAATAAAGAACAAAATATTGCCTCTTTTATTTGGGCCCACAAGGTTTTTTTTTTCTTTTTTTTACAAAAAAAGATTTTATAACACACAAAAGGTGAATTATAATACGTACAAAAATGTAAAAAAAATACACAAAATGCTACAACTAATAATTGAACCCAAGATTTAGGTAATATACTCAGATGCTACTACCACTTGAGCACAAATAGGTTCACAGACCACAAGGATTTTAACTTGTAATAATATAAATTATTTCCATTTTATAATTAATCGATTCACGCCTATTTGAAATGTTATGATTAACTAGCGAAAATTTATTTATTTTGAATAACAGTTCGCGATAAAAAAATGATACTTGTTTATCAAAAAAAAAAGTCTCAAATTTAATTTATAAATTTATATTATTATATTTTAACATAGTTTTTTAATTTGAAAATAACTCATAAACTTTAAAAAACTTTAAAAAAATATTTGAATAATATTGATCATAAATAAAAATATTTATGAACATTATTAAATCATATAATTTTTATTAACTAATAAAAAAATTTATGACAACTATTATATTTTAATCAAAACAATTTTTTTAATTTTTAATAACTAATTGTTATTAATTATTTTATTATATGATTATAAATTTTTATTATTATATAAAAAGGAAAATCATACTTTTTGTCCTCACAGTTTGCTCGAATTTTGATTTTAGTATCTATAGTTTTAAAATTTTGTTTTTAGTTCTCATACTTTATTTCTGTTTAGAATTTGGTCTCTACCATCACATGAGGCCTAAACGGAACTGACGTAGATAATAGGTGTTGACTAGACATTGCTAACGTGGAGCCTACAGGGACCAACTTTATAAACTACAATGACTAAAACTAAAATTTTGTAAATTATGAGGACTAAAATTAAAATTCAAGTAAATTATAGAGACTAGAATTATTATTTTTCCTAAAAAATATAAAAAAACTCACGAGATATTTTTTAATTTATTTATAAATAACTATAATATTTAAAAATATTAAAATTGAGAAAATTTTATATTTATTTTGGATTTTATTTTGAAAAGTGTGATGACATGTTTATATTTTTAGAAGATTAGTTTAATATTTGCAAGATTAGTTTATTTTCTATTTAAGGCACAAACATCTGATTTCGTATTCTTGCATTGAACACATTAATTGAATAGGGAACATATTAGTATTTGCAGTATGTTCTATATCTCTTAATATTCTTTAACAATGCCCACGAAATCGTAGCAATAACCTTGTATTATGGTGTTGCCACTACAACAAATGCATGGAAAATCGGCGTTTATTAGAGTGAAAATCAACATTTTTTTGGCGTTCGAAATCTAATTTAAACTACTTTGAATGCGCCAAATTTAGGATCAAAATGGAGGTGATGAGGTGATCAGTGAAGAGATTAGCAGATCAGGAGAGCAAGTTTTCAAATTATGCAACCACTGCGGAATTCACCCTAAATCACGATAATTAACTGATAAAAATCGATGCCTAATAACGACGTTGGTTTAAATCCACCTAAATTAACGTAAATTAATATACTGTGTTCAATTTTAATATTTTTAAATATTATAATTATTTATAAATAAATTAAAAAATATCATGTGATTTTTTATATTTTTAAGAAAAATAATAATTTTGGTCCCTATAGTTTACTTAAATTTTGGTTTACTCCTCATAGTTTACAAAAATTTAGTTTTAGTCCTCATAGTTCACAAAGTTGGTCCCTGTAGGCTCCACGTCGGTAATATCTCGTCAGCACATGTTATTCACATCAGCTCCGTTTAGGCCTCATGTGACGGCAGTGACCAAATCTAAACGGAAATAAAGTGTGGACTAAAACCAAAATTTTGAAATTATGGGGACTAAAATCAAAATTCGAGCAAACTATGAGGGACCAAAAGTATGATTTTCACTACATAAAATTATAAATAAAAACAATATTTAACTTAATCTTATTCTTTCTCTACACTTGGCCACAAATAAAAGGTAATTTAAGATTAGCTAGATCAATACTAGACTAGACTAGACCAGAACTATTGGGTCCGATCGGATTAGACACAGTAGCGCCCCATAACTCACTTCTAGCCGAACCAGACGGTTTCTCCTAGGGGTCCCGCCCGGCTATTCCCTTGGACTTGACTCGAGTCGGATCAAACGGCTCCGCCCGGGGGATCCACCTGACCAAACAAGGACATCCACGTCTTCCCTTATCACGAGGGATATGCCATTATGAGCCCACTATCTCCAAGATCAGCCTCGACCCATTCTTAGCAACATCCCTACGAGATTATCGGGCAGCATCATCAACTCCACTTGCAATAAATACAGACACGACAGGGCCTCATGTAACCCTAAGTTTCATTTTCATTATCTCCACCTTGGAGTCCCTCTAACTTGAGCGTTGGAGTCTTTTTGCAGGTCCCCCCTCCCGTCGACGTTGAACCTGACCATGAGAGACACCGAACCAGACCAAATTACTTCGATCCTTATGCAGGAACATTTAGCGTCCATCGAGTAAAATTTATCTTTCCCATAATGGTTGAAACCCGGAGCCAAGCGACCGCCGCCATATGCCAATGGCAATGACCCAACGTCAACAATTGATCGCAACCTAGTAATGTTGAAACAGCGAGGAGCGACGCTTCAACACCGGCCAATCCTCCCCGTGAAAACCCCAACGTCGGATAAACTATTTGGAGGCTGAAAACCAACAGTTAATTAACAGCCTGAATCGAGATGCTAACGCGATCTCACGAATAACTCCTGGCTGACCACGAATGTTGTCGCTCAAAGCATGGAGAAAGCAACCACTCCAGATAGAAGGGACCGATTCTCGTCCTTCACGACGAAGTCTCTAGCACCCGCCACCCGAAAAAAGACGAAGACCGGATAACCATAAAGGCCAGAACTATCCTCCCTCTCGACGCGGGACCCTTCGCTGAACAAATCATGGCAACCCACCTCCCATCGAGAAGTGAGCTGTCTATCACCCTAACACCCTACAACATTACAAGCGACCCTATGCTCCACTTGGCGATGTTCAGGGCTACGATGCTCTATCACGGAGCAACCGATCTTGCGCTCTGTAGAGCCTTTCCAACTTTCTTAGGAAAAATCGCTATGTTATGGTTTGCCTCCCTCTCGCTATGATCCATCCATTCATTCGAGGACCTCTCCCGCGTCTTTCTCAACTGGTTCACCACATCACGGGTATATCACAAGACAAAGGTTGCCCTCCATTATGTTAGACAGGGGCAACATGAGTCCCTAAGAGAATACCTCTACAAGGATGCCAGTTTAATCTTATATAGTGAGGGTTTCAACAAGGCGATTGAATAGGCTCAATTTTTTGCTCCTGGAGCTCACTTTTCTAGAGTTGATAGTTTTAAAGAGATAAGAGATGGGATTTAGTGGATCCTGATCCTATGGAGGAGGTTCCTGTTTCCTTCGAGGAGGAGTTGCCATCTACTATTTTCGAGCGTGTGTTGTTTTCTTTGAGGGCGTTCTAGAGGAGGAAGCTTTTATGGAGTTAGTCAATGCCAAGGTGCCTCCTCCCTTATAAATATTAGCGTATTTCAAATTGTTCTCGTGTGGGCCAAGCATTGTTTGTAATGGATTGTCGCCTTTTGAGGGCCGCTTGAAGTGTTTGACTATTGCCCCTTCATGGGTCTATTTATGTATACATGGTTTTTGTTTTGCTCCATATTTTTGTTGACTTGGAAAACTGAGTCTTTGCTGTTGGTAATGTTTGGTTTCCTTTGGAGGGAGAATCTTTGTTTGAGGTTAAACCTCCTATAGTAGTTCGAGATTGTTTTGGGAGCCAAGGTCCGACATCGAGCTAGGTCTGTCTTAGAATCGAGCGGATTTGTGAAATGATGATGAAGTCAGAAATAGCGGCTCTAGGGCCAAAAATTGCACTTGGGTGTTCAAGCCAAGCTCGCCGAGGAGTGTAAGGCTGGACTGCGTGCGAGGAGTCGAGTAAGGGCTCTAATGTCGGAAGTAGTGGCGTGATAGCCACCGAGCTAGGCTGGTGAAAACCGAGTCTTGGTCGTGCAAGGGCAGTGAGGCTGGATGTGGAGGCTTTGGGGGCCGACGACTGCTCTCAAGGGTTCAAGCTGAGCTCCTCGATGAGTGTAAGATAGGACCGTGAACGAGGAGTCGAGTTAGGGCTCCGAGGCCGAAAGTACTGACGTGATAGCCAATGAGCCAGACGGGTGAAAACTAGGTCCTGGTTGTCTAAGGGCACTAAGACCGGATGTGGTGGCTCTAGGGGCCGAGGACTACTCTCGGGGGTTCAAGCCGAGCTCGCCGAGGATCGTAAGGCAGGACTGCGCATGAGGAGTCGAGTTAGGGCTCTGAGGTCGGAAGTAGTGGTGTGGTACGTACCTAGGGATGTCAATATTACCTGTACCAGTGGATATCCACAGATTTTTACCCGACATAGATCGGGTATGAGGAACATATTATACCCACGAGTATGAGTACATGTATACATTTTTACTCATTTAATAAATGGGTACAAGTACGGATACTATACTATCCACACCTGTGGATACCTGCTAACCGCCAATATATATGAAAAATTAAATTTATAATTATATATATTAATATCCAATAGAAAGTTTAAAAATAAATCTAAATAATCTATTCATTAGATTTCATTTATCTAAATATAATATATTTTAAATATTATATCAATTCCCAATTTTAGTTGAAAGTACTTTGATTTTAAATTTAATACTGCATAAATGGTTATTGCTATTTCTTAAGACAATTTTATGGTCTAGAATTTAATTATTATGTAGTTTTTTATGGATTAATGTTTCTCAATCAAGTTATTAATAGTGGTGAAATGAGAATCGTTTATGGTATACTATTATAATAAAATAAAAAAATTGTCATATATTAAATGAGTATCCATAGATATTCGCGGGTATCAATTACCCGTGAGGGGACGGGTGATGGATACTCGTCGCGGGTGCGGGTGTGACACTATTCACCCCGAACCCGCCCCATTGACATCCCTAGTGGTAGCCAATGAGCTAGGCTGGTGAAAATTGAGATCTGGTCATGTAAGGGCGCTGAGGCCGGAAGTAGTGGCGTGGTAACCAACGAGCTAGGTTGGTGAAAATCGAGTTCTGGTTATGTAAGGGCGATGAGGCCGGAAATAATGGCTCTAGGGTCTGAGTGTTGGCTTTAGGTTTTCAACCTTAGTTTTAATCTCGGTTTTGATGATAACAAATATGGGACTAATGATTTCATTGAGAATATCTTCAGGTTCCATATCAGTAGCATTCGATGTCCTCGATCGGAAAAATTGGAGAAATCGGAAATCGGAAGGACATTGATCGTCGCGCTCGGGTTCGTCGCGGAAACTTCTCGAAGATTGACGAGTGCACCAAAGTCGCATCGGACGAGCTCAAAGATCACATGGAAAGCTCTCCGAGATGATGCTCGTTGAAAGCCGGAACCTGGAAATGAAGCGTGGAAGAAAATAGGCTAAAAATAAAATTTAGCCTAAGTTCGGTCGACCGGGCAGTCGATCGAATAGGGTAAGGAAATGGGCAGTAGCCATTTCGGTTGACCAGTCTGTTAGGGACTTTTCGATGCGCCCGAGTGACGACGAATCATGACGGATTGTTTCCTACATATTTGCAAATATGTTTTCGCGTCCATGTAATTTTGCCTTTATTTCTAGTTCGTACTTGTAAAACCTCTTGTGCAATCCCCGGGGGACCCATGGTATGAGTTGGATGCATTTCGAGTCCATTCGACACTTGGTGCGTGCGTTACGGCTTAGCAGAGCACTTTGTATGAATTCGTCATGGCTGTGGCCATGGAAAATCACCATGTCGGATGGCCACGATTTTGTCATGCTCCTCGTGCTTTTGGGAACCTTGGGGATGACACTTGGGAGTTAGGGGTCTCATGTATAATGTAGGAGAGCGTTGGCAAACAAAGCGGTTGCCTTGGGCGGAGATGAACGAGTGGCCCATATGGGCATGCAACATGTCGTTCTTCGCCCAAGACAATTGCGGAGCTCGTCTTACACCCGGTTTTATGTTTTCTTGCGTCCATAGTCTTGTAATGTTATTTTTGCTTTATGCCTTCAAAAACCATTCAGCCAACAAGGTCTTTTGGGGGCGCAAACATGGAATGCGAGGTTGGCACGTGGTCCAACGTATGCCCCGCGATGTTAAGTCGGGAAGCCCAATTCGGGATTGATTCAGGATTAAGGCTTATCCCTTGCACGGGATGCAAGGGTGCCGCACGGGTTCTTCCGTACAAAACAATTGGCCCGTGACAGTTGGTATCAGAGCCAGGTTTGATTGATCTGAAGATCATGACTTTTGCGCAGGGCGTTGTCCCCTAAGTCGCAGCGCAGAGCCGATGGCTCGTGAGTCGCCAAGTTTGTGCGCAGGGCGTTGTCCCCTAAGTCGCAGCGCAGAGCCGATGGCTCGGGAGTCGCCAAGTTCATGCGCAGGGCGTTGTCCCCTAAGTCGCAACGCAGAGCTGATGGCTCGGGAGTCGCCAAGTTTATGCGCAGGGCGTTGTCCCCTAAGTCGCAGCGCAGAGCCGATGGCTTGTGAGTCGCCAAAGATGGTGCGCAAGGCGTTGTCCCCTAAGTCGCAGTGCAGAGCCGATGGCTCGTGAGTCACCAAAGTTTGTGCGCAGGGCGATATCCCCTAAGACGCAGCGTAGAGCAGATTGCTTGTGAGATGCCAGGTTGGTGTGCAGGGTTGATGTCCCTTAAGTCGCAAAGTTGGTGCACATGGCCGATGGCCTCTAAGACGCAAGATTTGTGCACATGGCAAGATGTCCTTTAAGACGCAAGGTTGATGCACATGGCCAGATGGCCTCTAAGACACAAGATTTGTGCGCAGAGCAGATGGCTCTTAAGTTGCAAGATTGAAACGTCCGAACCAAGCACAAGTGAAGAACAGCTGTGGTGTGGCAGCAATGCTCTTAGTGCGGAGAGTTCGCGGACGTTGTGACCCGGTTGGAGAAAATCCCTCAAGTCGTGATCGAGGAGCAGAGTAAGACTTGAAGCTCGTTGAGATGGGCTCGGTGGAGGGCGCCATGACCTCTGCGGGGGGCGAGTGAGCAAGCTGTGATCCGTAAGACTTGAGGCTCGTTGAGATCGGCTCGGAGGAGGGCACCATGACTCCTGCGGGGGGCGAGTGAGCAAGCAGAGATCGGCTCAAAGCGGCGGTGGAGGCAAGGCTCTAGTGTGGTGCAGCCATGGAACTACTCATCACTTGGGTGTTGCACAACGACACCCAGATGTTATTTGAGACGAGCGTTGCTCGTATGCTCCTTAAGTCTGAGACTTTTCATTGCCTAGCAAAAACGGGACTTGGTGAATTGAGTAACCATTTCTCGGGTTCTTTCACGCGGGCATGCTCAATGGCGCTCGTGTGCCCCACAAAGTCTGGGACCCTTGTAGCCCAGCAACATCGAGACTTGACGAGCCCAGTAGCTATTTCTCGGTGTCCATTCAAGAGAGCGTTGCTCAACGATGCTAGTGCCTCTTCAAGCAAATGTTGTTCAACGGCACTCGTTTGCTCCACAAGCCTGGGACCCTCATAGCCCAACAACATCGAGACTTGGTGAAAACAGTAGCTACTTCTCGGTGTCCATTCAAGCGAGCGTTGCATAACGACGCTGGTGCCCCTTCAAGCGAAAGTTGTTCAACATCACTTGGTTGCTCCACAAGTCTGGGACTTTCATTGCCCAGCAACGAGTTTGGGAATCTCAAAGCCCTTTCTCTCAACAACAGGAGATGATGAAACATAAAGATTTTCCAAGTAGTCATTTCCTGATGGCGGACTTCACACGGCGAAACTTGACATGTTGCGGCCCCACTGTGGCATGTCGTTACTTAGGCGGTGTTCCCTTCGACTACTTGTGAAGAATTCACTTCAGTAATTCCAGCCTATGCCAGAAAGGCGGTGCGATCGAGGTGATTTCGACGAGGACGTCGAAGCTTGAAGTGGGGGAGGATGTTAGGGACTTTTTGATGCGCCCGAGCGACGACGAGTCATGACGGATTATTCCCTACATATTTGTAAATATGTTTCACGTCCATGTAATTTTGCCTTTATTTCTAGTTCGTACTTGTAAAACCTCTTGTGCAATCCCCGGGGGACCCATGGTACGAGTTGGATGCATTTCTAGTCCATTCGACACTTGGTGCGTGCGTTACGGCTTAGCAGAGCACTTTGTGTGAATTCATCATGGCCGTGGCCATGGAAAATCACCATGTAGGATGACCACGATTTTGTCATGCTCATCGTGCTTTTGGAAACCTTGGGGGTGGCACTTGGGAGTTAGGGGTCTCATGTATAATGTATGAGAGCGTTGGCAAACAAAGCGGTTGCCTTGGGCGGAGACGAACGAGTGGCCCATATGGGCATGCGACATGTTGTTCTTCACCCAAGATAATTGCGGAGCTCGTCTTACACCCGATTTTATATTTTCTTGCGTCCATAGTCCTGTAATGTTGTTTTTGCTTTATGCCTTCAAAAACCATTCGGCCAACATGGTCTTTTGGGGGCACAGACATGGAATGCGAGGTTAGCACGTGGTCCAATGTATGCCCCGCGATGTTAAGTCGGGAAGCCCAATTCGGGACGGATTCGGGATTAAGGCTTATCCCTTGCACGGGATGCAAGGGTACCGCACGGGTTCTTCCGCACAAAACAATTGGCCCGTGACAAGTCAGTCGACCGAACACTGCCTAAAATAGGCAGTGGCTACTTCGGTCGACCGGTCTGTCGATCGATAGAGGCCGAAATCAAGCAGTAAGCTGAGATGCGAGATCGCGTCGGTCGACCGAAGGCGGGATCGATGAATTCACGTCTGGGCGGTCAACTCGTCGGTCGACCGCTCATAGGGAAGAATGCAGCGATCGAATGACCGATCAATCGGTCGATCGGTCAACCGACCAATCAACCGGCGGCCTGCGACGAATAGAAAACTATCCGTTGAGCTGTCGTTTCTTCATGAGGGTATAAATATACCTCACCTATCTCATTTAACCTTCTTCATTGACTTCAACAGATTTAATTGAGCAATTAAGAGGAAGATTTAAGCCTTCCAAAAGAGGAACTTCTTGCGCTTTGTTTCTTTCCGCGAACATCTTCTTCAAGCACAAAAGCTGGGCTCAACTCGGGTTTTGATCAAGCTCTACCTCTTGACGAGTTGAAGGCACTAAAGGCTTGGAAAAGAGCTTGCAATGTTGGTTTTCTCTTTAAGCTCTTTTGATTGTATTTTATTATTATTTGAACTGTTATTTCTTTAATTTGGGTTTGTACGAAGACCGGGTGTTAGGTCTTCTTGTGTGGAAGTGGTTACCTGGTGTTAGGTGTAAAGCCACTTGTGTAAACTTAGTGTTTACTAGGATTAGTTTAGTTGTCCCTTAGGGTCGAGGTGGAAGAGTGCTCTCGATAAGAAGGCGGAGACTTTCGGGTGTGGAAGTACCTTAGGTCGAGAGTGAGACTCTTGGGTGAAAAGTCCTCCGTGTAAGGGAAACCAAATTAATCTAGTAAAACTAGTTTGAAAATCCTAAGCAGAGTGCTTAGGTAGTGGGGCCGAACCACTATAAATCTTGTGTTAGCATTGTTATTTATTATTGTTTATGCTTAATTGTTTATATCACTTCCACATCAAATCGTAAGATTGCAAATTGCCTAAACGATTTAAGAAAATGATTAAAATCGAATTTAGGCTAATCAATCAAGTTAACATACTATTCACCCCCCTCTAGTGTCGCCATTTCGAAAACACTGAGGACTACTCTTGGGGGTTCAAGCCGAGCTCGCTGAGGAGTGTAAGGTAGGACCGCGCGCGAGGAGTCGAGTAAGGGCTCTGAGGCCGAAAGTAGTGGCGAGCCAACGAGCTAGGCTAGTGAAAACCGAGTCCTGGTCATGTAAGGGCACTGAGGCCGGATGTAGCTGCTCAGGGGGTCGAGGACCAGACTCGGTGAAAATCGAGCTCGCGAGAAGCACACTTGGGATCGTGTTGCTCTTTTAAAGCGTGGGGGCAACATTTAGGGCTGAGGACCAAACTTTGTGAAAGCCGAGCTCGCGAGAAGCGCGCTTGGGGTCGTGTTGCTCTTTGAGAGCGTGGGAGCCGCACTTAGGGCCGAGGACCAGACTCGGTGATAATTGAGCTCGCGATAAGCGCGCTTGGGGTAGTTGGCAGGGTGAGAGCCCGAAATAGGCACTAAGGCCTGCGAGCTAGACTAGTGTAAACGAAATTCTTGTCGCTGAGTGGAGTGTTGGGCTCTGAGATAGGAAGCAACGGCTCTAAAAGCGAAGAAATGCACTCGGGGGGTTCAGGCTGAGCTCGTGCATGAGGATTCAAGTAGGTTTCGAATAAGGAAATATTTGTTAAAGCGGTGAGATGGTCGTAGAGTTCCTCAGGCATACACAGAGAAATATGCGAGGAATGAAATTTTATTAAGTAATAAAAAGAAATGGTGCGTACAGGAAAGTGCTCGGCCTGAACTTTATTTGTGCCCATTGTGATGATTTGATCACCACTTGAGTTCTTTCAAGGATTGAGTCGGGGTTGTTTTTGCATGTCTTGTCCTAGGTTTGGCTTGAGAATCCTTGCTGGTTGTTTGCCTTCGACTACGAAAAGTGCTTGTGGGCCATTAGGCTCTTTCTTTGATTTTATCATCTTTGGCTTGAGGCATTCATTATAGCACCATCGAGCTTCTTTTCTGGTCGGCGTGCGATACGCTTACTTCTGTTTCTGAAATAGGAAATTTTAATGCTAGGTGGGGAGTGGATACAACAACTCCCATATTGTTCAAGGACGATCGTCCTAGGATCATATGATATGGGCTGGAGATGTTGATGACTAGGTACTATACATCATTCGTCTTTGCTTTTGGTTGAGAGTTGAACATCGTCCTTAGCCATATGCCCCCTCAAACGTCAGCCCTTTCTCCTGAGAAGCCTACCAAGTCTCATTTACATGGGGTGAGTGAGGCTTCTGTTAATTGCATTTTCTCAAAGATGGAGTAGAAAAAAATGTCGGCAGAGCTGCCTTGGTTGATTAGGACATTTTTAATGATACAGTTTTCTACAATCATAGAGATTACGACCAGGCCATGTAGGCTTGATTAGTTCCCTGAAAATTAGATTTATAGAATGATATTATCAGGGTTTTGGAGATGGGCCGGTGTGGGTGAGTGGCGCTATCGACCGTCATGATTGCCCGAAGAGATCTCTTTCTGGCCGAGCTTGATTCTTCGCCTCCTGTAAATCCGTCGGCGATGTAGCTAATAACTCATCAGAGCCCGTTTCCCGAGCGATCAACTCGGTTGTTCTCCCTATGACCTGAGTGGGAATTCGGAGGTGTTCAACTTTGTAGTTGAGGGTCGCGGCTCCTGCTCCGACCTCATTCTCTTTGGCGGTGGATGTATTTGTCTAGGTGTCCTGCATGGACCAAATCTTCAAGTTGGTCGCCGAGTACTCCACAGTCCTCGGTGGTGTATCCATAGGTGTCACGAAAGGCGCAATTCTTGCTCATATCGACGTTGGGTGGTAGCTTTTGCTTTCTTGCGTTGGTGAGGTACCTCATAAACTTCATGTGATTTCCTTCCTAGTATTAAAAGGAGTGTACCTTTCAAATCAGACGCTCGGGCGAGGTGGTGACCTCGGTCCTCTGCCATTGTTATGCTCATGGCGGTTGGAGTCTTTGTTCTTTCTATTGGTGAAATGGCCTACACTAGAGGGGGGGGGTGAATAGTATGTTTACTAATCTTTTTGCCTAAATTCGATTTTAATCGTTTCTTTGGTTACTTAGGCAAATTACAGGATGAGTAGCAAGCGAAAGCAAAGTAATACGATAATGAAATAAACACCAGTAGAATCAATGCAAACACAATTATTTATAGTAGTTCGGCCCCAATGCCTACTCCACTACCTAAGCACCCCACTTAGGATTTCCAAACTAAGTTTATTATATTATATCATTTCCCTTACAAAGAGGACTTTGACCCGAAGAGTCTCACTCTCAACCTAAGACACTTCCACACCCGGAAGTCTCCGCCTTCATACCAAGAGCACTCTTCCACCTCAACCCTAAGGAACAACTCAACTAATCCTAGTAAACTAAGTTTACAATGGTGGATTTAAGCCTTAACACCAAGGCAACCACCTAATTTCAAGACCTAACAACCTAGGTCTTCACAAGCTCAAATACAATGAAATAAACAAGAAAATAAACAACTTAATGGAGCAATAAATCAAACAACTTATACTTAGCTCCAAACAAAGTTTCCTAGCTTCCTCTTGATGCCTTTGATGGTGAATCAATGAAGCAAAGGCTTACTCAAGGAGTTGAGATATCAAAGCTAGGGATTTCAAGAACGGTGGCTCAATCAAGCTCAAGGATCATCAAATATGGATCAAAGTATGTTGAATGATAGGTGGAAGTGTAAGACCCAAAAAAAAAAATTCCTATTATAAAAATCTATTTTGGTGCAGCGCGTTGGACCCAGGGGTAGTCGAGTCGAGCCTCAGGATCGCCTCGAGTGAAAAGGTATGACTCGGCTAATGAATCATGAAGTCTATTTGGATAATTAACTTTCCTTTTATAAAATCATACCTTAAATTAAGTTAACTCGAGTCATATTATGGGTTGAGTCGGAACCTAAGTTGAGTTTGGGTTTAGTCGAGGTTTGAGTGCGAGTTAAGTGAGTCAAGATGCCTCATTTGGAAAGCTAGATGAGGGATTAAAACCCTCATCTTGCAGCCGTGTGGCTCATTCATTTGAGCCGCACAAGGCAGCAAGGGAGAAAGAGGAGGAGCAAGGGAAAAAAAAGGGAGGCACTACTCGGATTCTTGGTCGGAGATCTTGCCATTGTCGGAGCCGACCACTTCGAGGACGTGGGGATCTTCTTCCTCATTGTTTTCTCTTCTTAAAAAGGTGAGTGGTTAAGGCTTTAACAGTTTGAGGAAGGCGGGTGGCCGAACCCTAGATGCTAGGTTGAGTTCTCGTGTTTTTCCAACGATAGGTACTCACTATTTTCTCTTCTTAAAAAGGTGAGTGGTTAAGGCTTTAATAGTTTGGGGAAGGCGGGTGGCCGAACCCTAGATGCTAGGTTGAGTTCTTGCGTTTTTCCAACGATAGGTACTCACTGTTTTATGATGTTCTTGTCGGATCTCGCTGTTTTAACCACCGATTTGAGTATTTTAGAGGCTGCCGAGTCATGGGAAAAGGGGAAAGGTCATGCCAAAATTTTCCCCGATTCCCTTGATGGCAAGAAGGGCCTTAGATGCCCTATACCACTATTTTGATTCAATCCTTTGAATTCCTTGCGTAACATGAAACATGTCCCCCTCTAAAGCCCCTTGAAGTGGCCGAATGAACCCTAAGATTCATGAAGAGGGTCGGCCAAAGGGTGAGGAGAAGGGTAAGTTGATCTTTGGTATTTAAGAAGTACGTGGAATTGAAGGGACAAAGTATAGTTAAAGTCTCTTCCATCTTTCCCTACCCCAAGGACCTTGGCCGAGCAAGGTTTCCCTTGCTCATGGTTCAGCCAAGGTTGGGGAGAGGAGGAGAGATTTGCCTTAGATGGAAAGTTCATGATCTTAGGGATCACATAAGGATATGACAATACTTAGGAAGAACACCAAACTTAGCAAGTAGCTTAATTGATTTAAATTGTAGAAATGCTAGATTGTATCCATACTTAGCATTTGATCCTTAAACTTGGATGTTGATAATGTTACCATGTTTTATAATTCATACATTTTATTTAAATTATTACTACCTTGCCTTGCTAGATAGTTGCTCCTTATTGTGCTACTATTCCTAAGGTAGTATAAGAATTGTTAGGTATGTGCATTATGATTAAATATGGTGAATGATGTAATATTTGAGCATTTTTCTTTCCATTATACATGCTGCCCTAAATGTCCTTGGATAGTATTCCAAGGATGACTCATGGAAATTCTCACCTAAGACAGTGTAAAAAAAAAAGCTAGGTAAGATGTCACTAGATGTTCATAGCACATTTATGGAAACCTAGATTTGAGATTATCACACTTCTATGACTGCTTGTACATCTTGGAAACTTAGAGATTGTAGGTGCACATATACTAACAGGGGCGACATGAATTGTTGACCCGGTAGCCGGACATGGCTAGATTCGGGCAGAGGCCCGAAGTGTATATATATATATGGAAACCCTAGGATTTTGATTGTGTAATGTGCTTGTGATTGTCCGCCGAGGAGCGAGGAGGTTGGAAATAACCAATTAGGTCTAGAGGTGCGCCAGCGGGCCCGCTAGGTGCCAGACCCCAGTTGAGTGGGACTAGCTATCCTTACCCTAAATGGTGTCCGGAGACTAGTGGTCATCCTAGTCGACGACCCGGGATTGTTTGCCTGCATCTTGAGATGATACTACCTGATATGGTAGGGACGACTGTAGCCGTGATATATTGCTATGAGTAGGCCCAAAGGCCGAATGCCAGAGGCTTGATAAGCCAGGGTGGCAGGTTATCATGTACAGTTGGTACTGATGGATCCGTTGAGGGTCTGTAATTGTATTAGAAACACACTCTACCTCCTTGTACATTCCTTTATTGCCTTGTATGATATATATGCAAGTTTGAGGATTATGTGGAGGTTCATTTGAGCTACTCACTGAGTCCCAAGTGGACTCACAGTTTATATTTTATTTCACAGAGCATGAGTAGTAGCTTGGTGTCGACATGGTGCAGCTGGAGGGCGGAGGCGGTGCCATATCTCGTAGCGGCGTCCATGAGTCTTAGACTAGTCCTAGTTATGTTGGTTTTATTTCTGCACTGACGGTTATCTTTGAAAAGAATTATAAAACTTGATATTTAACCATTTGGATTTGATGTTGATGTTTCTTCTTATTTTGAAAAACTTATATATATTGTGACTTGCAAACTTTTTATAAAGTATGTTAAGTTTCTTTCAGTCGATATGTTTTGGTTTCTTGATGTCAGTGTAGACAGTAGGCTACAGGGCAGGACGTGGGCCCTAGCCAGTCACACTACCCTCAGTCGGGGTGTGACTGGAAGGCTTGCTTATGCTTCTTTTTATGAGCCTTGAGGAGATGGCGTGAAACAGGCAACTCAACGGGCGAAAAACTAGCCATTTCCGTCGTCTGATCGCAGGTTCGGTCGATCGTCAATCGATCGACCGAGCAACTGAAGCCATACTGTCATTTTATGTTACACTTCGATTGACCGACTTGCCTATTGCCAATTTTTGGCACCATTCGGTCGACCGACCGATCGACCAAAACTGGGTAGACTGCACTGCTTGGTTAGGCTGAGTTTTTTTTGCTCATTTGGGTTCCGTCTTCGCTAAGTCTACTTATATAATATTTACTAACTTTAAGTTTATAACTTTAAAATATAAATATTATATAAGGATTACCCCCATTTGGATTCAATAAAAATATCTAAAAAATCAAAATCCTTAAGAATCAAAATCTAATTTTTGGGGTCTAGTACAAATTTTTCAAAAATGGAAATTTTCTAATCTCCCGGGTCAAATATAGGTATGCTAAAGGCTTCCAATTTTTTTTTAAAAATACATCGTTATCTAGTTTCTACCCAAGGAACAATTACCGCCATTTTTTGTGTCAAGAAAATGTCTAGATCATATAGCCCTCCAAGGAGCTCCCTAGGCTTAGTGAATTTCAGGGCGGTTTCCGAGTTTTCATGTTTTGGGATTCAGATTCGGTTTTTGGGTTTCTTAGCATCATCATGAGGATTTATAATTTATCTAGACACCCTAAATCTAAACTCTATCTTCTCGAAGAATCCCGAGCGACGACGAGCGTCCTTGCCGATTTTTTCGATTTCTTCAATTTTTTCGATCAAGGACTTCGTGCGCTAACCGACTTGGAACCTAAAAATATTTCTCAGTGAGACATTAGTTCCATGTTTGTTATCATCAAAACCGAGATTAAGACCAAGGTAGAAAATCTTAGGCCAACACTTTTTGTCCACCCTTTTGGATTTTTTATCTTCTACAACGACCATGAGATTCTACCTATCAGCCTTCTTAGCTTCTCGAAGTTCTTCTATTTTTATAAAGTTATCGGCTCTCTCCTGGAACTCGACCATGTCCTTGGGCTCCGTCCTGGTGATCTGGTCGGCAAAGTATCTGAATTTTAGCCCGAATTTGATAGAGTATAATTCGACTCGAGGGTCGAGGTTGGGGATTTCGACCGCTATGGTCGGAACCTGCATATGTATTCCCTTAGGGACTCATATTACCCCTGCCAGATATAGTGGAGGGCATCCTCCGTTATGTGGTAGATTTGCGATGTGGTTAACCGGTTGAGGAAGACGCGGGAGAGATCCTCGAAAGAATGAATATACTTCGGTGGGAGGGAAGTAAACCACAACAAAGTGGTTTTTCCCAGGAAAGTTGGAAAAGCTCTGTAGAGTGCGGGGTCAGTTGATCCGTGGTAGAGTATCATGGCCCTGAACATCGTCAGGTGCAGCGTAGGGTCGCCCGTACCATCGTAGGGCGTCAAAATGGTAGATAACTTACTCTTCGGTGAGAGTCGCGTTGCCATTATGTGTTCGACGAAAGATCCCACGTCGATAGGAAGGGTAGTCCCAACCTTTCTTGGCCTCGGTATCTTCCTCTTTCTCCAAATGGGGAGTACTAGAGACCACATCACGAAAAGACGAAAATTAGCCTCCTTCTTTCTGAGTGATTGCTTTCTTCGTGCTCTGAGCGGTGACACTCGTGGTCATCTAGGAGTTGTCCCCGGGACCGTGTGAGCATCTCGACTTGGACTGCTAACGATTGGTTCTTCACTTCCAAATCATTTATCTGATGCTGGGGCTCTTCAGGGGGAGGATGGGTTAGTGCCAGAGTGTCGCTCCTCGCTGTTTCAGTGTCCCTAGGTTGAGGTTGATCATCGCTGTTGGGTCATTGCCGTTAGCGTACGACAGTGCACTGCTAGAAAATTGGCTTTCTACGACGGCCAATTTGCGACGGTAGATCTGGCGATCGCAGATGCGACGGTTCTACGACCGCCCGCAATGGGAGGTCGCAAGGGTACCATTGGTGCGACAGCTTGGCGACCGTTTGAACCACCGTCGCGAAATTATGAATAGAGAGACGGTATCGCTACCATTTGGCGACCAACTTTTGCGACCGTCTTTAGCGGTCGCGAAACCGTCGGACGTCAAATTATTAAACCCCGTGCCCTTTTCTCTTCCCCGCACGCTCTCTCACTCTCACGATTGCTCTTCCCCGCACGATCTCGATTTGTCTTCCGCCGATTGCCGCTTGCACCGCTGGTATTCCTCTCTCTCTCTGGCTGCCGAAACCCTAGCTGCCGCCGACTAGGGTTTCTGCCGACGGTAGGTGTAGGTGTAGAACACTACTCTTTGTCATCTCCTCGTCTGTCGTCAGTGCCGCTGAAACCCTCTTCCTATTCCCCTAAACCCTAAACTTTTCCCCCTCCCAATCTCCATTCCCATTCCCATTTCCCAATCTCCCTCATCACGGTTCCAATTTCCCGCATTTCTTCAATTTCGCTGCGTCTCGGTTCCTTCTCCAGCTCTCCTATCTGCAAGTAGGTAAGCCATACAAAAGTCTTGGTTAGTGATTTTTATTTCTCCAGCTAAGTAATAGAAATTGTGATGATTGTTAAATACTTATCTACTATTGTTTATTCAGTTCTGCTATGTTAAATACTTATCTACTATTGATGCTATGACAAAATCTCTCTATCTCTCTCAGAGAGGAAACAATAACAGAAGGGTAGAGCAGACACTACCCATTCCATTTCCATCGCTCTTTGACTTCTTACAACAACAAGTAGTATTGGAAAAATACAGGAATATCCTTAGTGGATTACCTTTATTTTCTAGACTGCACAATACAACATTCTATTCATCAAAGATTGATATGATTTCCATTTTCATATTCTCTTAGGGATTTTAACTTGTCATCATGTATAGAATAAATGCTAATGAGTATGCTAAGGAGTTATACAAAGTTTGCTATCTTAGATAAAACCCTCATGTCTTTGTTTTATCCCAACAACATTTACTGTTCAAGCATAGTGCTCTTGTTTGACGGTTCAAACTCATGTATCAATTTTAGGTACCCTCTTACTCCAAAGTTGATTGCATTCTGGGATGCTGACTCATATGAGGTTTATGTTTCTCTTTTGTGAATTTTCCTCATTCACCATGCTTGGTAGTACTTTAGGAGCCAATCAATTATTGTTTTCAGTGAATTATGTCATGTATGCTTTTATTTCCTTATCTTTGTTTAGGTCTTCATTGTGTATGTGGGGAACTGTATGGAATCTTCGGGATGTTACATTCTCATGGGTGGTTGACCTTTATTCTGCATGGAGAACTTTTTATTCTTCTTCTTTTAAACCTTTTGGTGGCACTTTTTTAAAGCAATATTGAAACTCTTCTGTCTAATTATATGCGTAGACATAAAATAAGCAGTCATAAGGCTGGTGGTTGGCCCTCCTCAATCTGCTGTTTTAAAAAGCCATGTTGTCTTCTTGTTCCTAATTGAGAGTATTGATTGGTTTATTCTATTCGGAATCAATTATCTTTTGGTACAAATTTAGCCATATTTTGCAACACAATTACAGCTTTTGAGAATGGGGTCTTCAATGAGTATTATTATGAAATAGAAGTTTTCTCATATTGTCTTCAAATTTACTGTTTGCACAAGACTTGGTTGACAAAGAGAGAACAACAAAGGGTATCACTTCACATGGTGAAGATGTGATGCTGGTTGAATGTGAGATATGCATTATTCGTTTCTTAATTACTTGAAGAGGTGAATTTATTCTTTGACATGTTTGTCAAAGTTCATAGGCATTGTCAGCAAGACATGGCAGGAGTCATGAGCTAAAATACAAAGCAAGAGGGCAAGATATTATTCTTTGCTCTCTATCTCCACTAAAAGGAGCTGTGTGGACCATGACTTTGTATGTTCCTTTCTTCATGCTTTAGTAGCCTTGATACTGTTTTCTTAATGGATGACTTTTGCTCAACCTGGTCAAAGTATTCAATGCATCTGCCTCTAATCGTCTACTGCTTTGTTTAGCTGCTGATGTTAGTTTCTTATTCTTGGCATGTACTTACAATTAGCAAGGGGTTAGAGGATTGGCACAAAAAGTGTGGGTCACAGACTCACTGTTCCTTTTTTGATTCAGCTCATGTCATCTACAATTAATTAGAAGAAACAAATGGCTTCTAACTTTCATCCTCAGAGGTGTCATCATATATGTATTAGATTTTAACAGCATTGTCATCAAGAGCTATATGTATAATTTTTCCTTTCTCTATGTGTCTTCCCACTTGCTAAAATCTTCATTTTTAGCAAGGTATCTATGTGTCTGCATTTTCTAGATTTTAACAAAAAGTTTGGGTCGCAGGAGTCATGAGCTATTCATTGTCAGCAAGTCGTGGCAGAAGAAATTCCCTACATTTTCTTCTGTCTAAATTATTTATAATTTTGATTTCAATTAATTTATTACAAGTCATTGTTTTTTATTGCTGGTTCTTATTTGAGGCTCTACATTTTGCCACAACGACACTCAATTTTAGTTGACAATTAGCATGGAAGCACCACCATCACCACCAGTCGTGGCACCGGGACATTCGACATCCGTCGCAGTTCCACCACCACCACCATCCTTAGCATCGGGACCTTCGACGTCCACAGCAGTGCCGCCACCACCAGCACCGACCCCGGAGGCTTGAGGTTGTCGTAGGCCTCGTGGGCCTAATTAGGAGGCTCATGCACCTTCATCGACCAACCAGCGTCAGCGGATATCGTTGCACGGTCTAAAGTAAGTATCAAACTTTATTTTTTATTATTGTTAATTAATTAATTATTACTTATGTTGTTATACTTGTGTTGTAGATTCGAGCAGGACGATGTTGCTCGTAACATCACCTCTGTTATCAAGAGGTTCTCTCAGGAGCCGTGTCGTTCATGGACCCACGTGTCGCAGCATAGTCGAGATATATTATGGTCCGAGTTCGAGGTACATAGTTTATTAATTTTAGATAATGTAACTAATTAATAGTGTCAAATGTTATCATTTTAGTGTAAAATGATAAGTTTAATTGAAAGGTAAACTATTTTACTATTTGAGAATATTTAGGTTGCAAAAGTGATGACAAAATAAGGGATAGAGAATGTGCCTTACTGTTGAATTCCTTCAAGTTCTGTGATGCTATTCATGTTCCTTGGTATTAGCATTAGTTTAAAGTGGCCACAAGTGATAAAAGTTGTACTTCAGTTGAAAGTAATTGAAAACTAGAGATAGTAGTTTAAAATAGTTTGTCTTCTCTCTTATTCTCCAATGCATGACATGATACCAGATCTTATGTTGTTGCAGTCCATTTAACTAAAACTTATATTTTCTTCTTTAGTGGAGAGTTCTAGTTTGCTTGAAAGCATCTTGTAAAGAATATTGATTATCCATGTTGAGTCAAATGAGTTTTACCATTTTATATGCTCCATGAGGTTGCTATGTCAATATCAGCTTAAGAGGATGCACTTAAATTGACAGAAAAAAGTACTTACATACTATTCTAAATTTAAAGAAACTTTCACATACCTAAAGAAACTTTTTAGGTATAATTTGATTTAGTAGTTGGTATAAATCACCATATTAAGTTCTCTTGTGTTCAGCATCTTAAGATCCTCTCGCATGGCACTGCTTAATTTAGTGTGCTGATGTTTGTTGCTGCACATTCAAGGGCTTGCTTAAATCAAATTTAGGAAACTTCCAACTTCCTTTTTGAATTTTATTCCTCCCTTCATGATCAAGAATTGCTTCTCAATTAGTTTCTTTTTTTAGAACTTCACAAGTCATTCTGGCCTTAACCGTTTCGCTATACCGGATATGATTTATTAAGCTATTAAAGTAAGTAGTTATGTTTAGCATTCTATAGCTATACCAGATATGATTTTTGAGCTAATATTTTCTTTTTGTAGGCCCAATATACCTGGGATCCCGTCATTCAGGCTCAGGTGAAGGATGCTTGGGAAGCTTACAATCATAAGCTTTTCAAGGATATCCTCCATCGGGCGCGAGATGATGCGCGGACGACTATAGGCGGTAACAGAGATACGCCAATGGATGCGTTCAAGGGACACGGGTCAACCTGGATGGAGGTTGACGTATGGGATTGACTATGTGACATCTGGGCATCGGAGGGATGGCAGGGTGCCTCCCGGATGGTGCACCAAAATCGGATGACGCTGGTCGAGGGATCTGTCGCCCGACATACCGGTGGGTCCATCCCATTTATCAGTCATGAGCGTCGATTGGTAAGTAATTTAATAATTGTTTTTATTATTTATTTATTATTATAGAAAAATTAATTATTATTTTATCATAGGGGACGCTAGATGAGCAGGGGATGCTCATCCTTGTCGATCCTCTGAGGGTCTTCGAGGAGACACATAGATACTAGCGTGGTCCTCGCCGGGGTGAGTTCATCAGCAGGAGGCCAGAGACGGTATTGGTAAGTTAATATTTAAAAAAGAATATCTAGTTCTATTATGTATAATTAATTAATTTAATTAATTTACTTTTATTTAAATTAAAGGCTACGTATAGTGAGTTGGTGACCCAGCAGGGAGGTGATCCTGCGCAGCATCAGCTTGATGCTGACGCATGGATGGAGGTGGCAGGAGGCGGCCACGACCGTGTATATGGCATTGGCACAACGGCCCACGCACGGGCGTTGTTGCAGCCACATGGTGCAAGGTCGTCTGCTTTCACCTCCTCCGTCGCTGGTCCATCAACATCACGAGCGGCCGTCGAGATTGCTCAGGCATGCCTCAACATCGACATGGCCGCTATGACGCAGTATATGGCGCAGATGACCCAGTACATGGCACATATATCTTCTATCATACCGGGTGCTCCGGCTCCTCCGGCTCCCCCATCATTCGGCGTGATGACATCAGCATCAGATCCATCATCATCATCGACGCCGACTGATGTGCTCCCCATGCAACCCCTCTCTCCGCCGTCTCATGCGTCTGATTATTGATGTACTTTTTTGATATTTTATTTTGATATGATGTAAATATTATTATTTTGATACGATGTAAATAATATTTTGATATCCATGTATTATAATTCGCTGTCTTTTGTTTCATATGTATTTTAATTAAATTTTGGAACAAGAATTTAAATATTTTTATTTCTTAAAAAAAAATATATACTTATGTGACGGCTCTGCGACAACAGGGCCGTCGCATATGCTCTTCCACTGGTCGCCAAATGCGATCGCAAATGTCACGCGACCACATTTGGCGACGGCGACATATCATCGCAGAACCATCGCAGTAACTTTTTACTTGCAACCACTGAGCTTGTGGTCGCAACACATCAGCGACTAGTTCTTTTGCGACTGATGTCTGCGACCGCTTTATGTCGTCGCAGATGTCCTATTGCTACCATTTTGTGATGGCTTTGTTCATCGTAGATGACCAATTTTTTAATAGTGGTGGTCAACCATTATGAGGGCGGTAAGCTTTACTCGGCTCCACGGTGGGCGCCAAATGTTCCTACCTGAGGATCAGAGTAGTCTGATCCAGCTCGATGTCTCTCCTAGTCAGGTGCAACTCCGGCGAGGGAGGGGGGCTTGCAAAAGACACTCTGACGCTCAAGTTAGTAGGACTCCAAGGTGAAGGTGGAGGTAACAGAATATGGAACTTAGGTTATTTGAGGTATGTCATGTCAGTATTTATTGCAGGTGGAGGTGTTGACGCCGCCCAGTAATCTCGCGTAGATATTGCTTACAAAGGGTTAAGGATGATCTCGGAAACGGTGGGCCTGTATGGCGTATCCCTCGTGATAAGAAAGGACGTGGGTGTCCATGTGTGGTCGGGTGGAGCCGTCTGGCTTGGCTCGAGTTGGGTTGTGAGGCGCTACTTGGTCTAATTCAATCGGGCTCAATAGTTCTAGTTTAGTCCAGGTGCATTTGGTTGGATGGAGTGAATTCATAAGGAATAGGAATAGACAATGAATGAAACAGATAAGAAATAATATTATTTTGTTTGGTTGACATGGTAAATAGGCCAAAAATAGAATAACTTTGTTTGGTTAGCATAAGGAATAAAGAAGGAATAGAAAGTTAAATGATCAAAATATCCTTCTTAGTAAAATGAATATATTTATTTTGTTTGCTTAACATAAGAAATTGACAATGAATTGAGAAAAAAATGACTAAAATGTTCTTCTAAAAATATAATAATTTATATAATAATTTATTTCAATTAATAAGAACATAATAAAAATATAGATTAATTTAAAATAATAAAAATTATTATTTATTTTATTTTCATAAAAAATAATTGAATCTTAAAAAAAAATTATTATTATTAAAATATTATTTAATAATAAAATAAAAATTATCTATTTAAGATATGCAATAATTAAAATTAATTTAATAATTTATCTTTTTATTTTTTTATTATAAATATTGAAGGACAATATATGAAAATGACCAAAATGTCTTTCTAAAAATGTAATAAATTATATTATAATTTATTTTAATTAATAACAACATAATAAAAATATAGATTAATGTAGAATAATTTATTAATTTAAAATAATAAAAACTATATTTATTTTATTTTCATAAAAAACCAAAATTTCAAAAAATAATTATTAAAATAATAATTATCTATTTAATATATGCAATTATTAAAATTAATTTAACGTTTAATTTTTGTATAATTCTTATGTAATATTATAAATATTTAAGGACAATATAGAAAAATATCATAAGGAATAGATATGGAATATTATTCCTTGATTTGAGATAAAAAATAGTATTCTCCATTCATGAGGAATAATATTCCTTATCTATTCCTTATGACCCATCTATTCCTTGTCAATAAGTTGCAATGAAACAAGGGGATAAGTGTGACATAAGGAATAGTATTTCATTCACCCTCTATTCCATCTAACCAAACGCTACCTTATTTGTTGTTATGTTCTTCTTGAGAACTATGCATGTATAAGATTAGCGTGCTAGATGTAATATATTCTCTGCACTTGGCTTTCAAATAGTTAAAGGTAATTTAAGATTAGCTAGATTTTCTTCTTTCTCTACACTAGCTTAATTGAAGAAGCGTCACTTATTCTTGTTATTCAATGGAAGTAGGAGATCAAGGATGATGAATTGATGATCTTAATGCATGTATTTTGTCTAAATTATGTAATGAAATATTGTTAGTTAAATCATAATTATTGCTCCAAGTAAATAAGCTTAAAATCACATAAGAAATTTCTTTTTACCTCCATTAAGATCCGAATTATCTAGCTCCAAATTAAAACAATCACATTAAATTCATGGATATTGATTGAAGAAATCTAGAGCCCTTTAAATTGAATATCAATACACAAAATTCATATCAATACACATATCTTTATCCACATTAGACTATCCAACAACATTTTTAGATCAACTAAGTATAATATCATACATAAATTAAGCATCATTCTTGCTGCAGAGGTTGAGAAGCACATCAAAAGTAGGTACAAAATTTGGATTTGTCTCGTGGAGAGATTGAGAAGCTCATCAAATAAATTCATGTTCTTCAAGTACTTCAAATATTTGGCAAGAGTTGCTGCTTGTGATAAATGTAGGGTTATTATAAAGATTGCCAATCTCTAATATTAGGTGATCGCCTTCCAATTTAAAACTCATATATAAACATATTCTATAGGTATGAACATTGATGTTGGGCCAAGTTATAATTGCAAATCATTAAATTGATTGCAATTATGAAATTCAAGAGTAAATGAAACCAATAAGAGAAAATAACTCAATATACCCTATACTGAAACAAATAACAAAATACTTCATCAGCATTTCTTACAAAATAAACAACTAGCTCATCAAGACATTGAAAAAACTTGTTCCAAATTAAATTATGGCCCAATCTAATCAATAATACCAAGTTCAACAGTACCATTAATTAACCAACACCATTTCAAATGAACACCATAAATCTCAACCCAGATCAGTCCAAAAACACAAGCCAGAAATCTCAGCACCATCAGTAATATCAAACCATCACAACACCATAAAAATTACAATTATCAGTTCAGTCCAAAAACACAGCACCATCAACACATTTAAGTCCAGAAACACGACACCATTTGTATAGATGTAGGACTATGAAGTAAAATGTATATCATCATTAGGTGGTGATCGCTTCCAATTCATAGTCCACCAAAAATCAATTTGCCCATTATCCCAAAACCACGCAAGGATAAAATCAAAAACAACCACGCATTTATATAAGCACAACCACCACACATTTATACAAGCACAACCACGCAAGGAAAAAAATAAGCATAACCACGCATGGAATAAATTCATAAAAGCATAACCACAAAGTCATACATAATAATAGGCAATATTACTTTATGACTTTAGGAGGAAAGTGCGTATAACGTAACCATTGATTGATTATCGCCTCCAATTACTCGTCGATATACCACTAAGTTAATCTATTATATGAAAGACATCCAATTACATTAATAGTCAAACATAGTAGGTTTACATCATTCAATTCATCAACATATTTAAACAGAAATACAAGGGCAATAAAAAAAAGTACTACTAACCCCTTGAATCCCAAATCAAGGAGCTTATCCATTTTAGCTTGTAGTGAAGGGAGTGTCACACCCCAAATACAGGGTCACGTGATCGACCAGGATATACGTGCCTATACCCCGCAGCTAACTCATGCACATGCCAACATCATAAGAATAAACAATAGCTGAAAGAAATCAACAAGTTGTTATTTCATCTAGAATCAAAACAGAGTTAATCATAAACAAGTTTTAACAAATGAATAAAATGCGGAAATAATACAACAAGTCCAACAAACCAAATACAATAAAATCTGAATAAAATAACATAAATACCCTCAAGGGCTACAACTCAAAAATACTAACAAAAGTGCATGGCACACTATCAAAAGACTCGACCACGACCCCTAACTAGGACTGCTATGAGATCATGTGGATCATCTGCCCTCCAGCTGTGCCAAGTGCTCCAGCCAACCTCACCGATCAGGCTCTGCAAAATAAAACAACGACAACGGGTGAGTTCAAAGAACTCAGTGAGCGATTCTACCAACCCCCACAAAAAAAAACATCACTGATAAGATGCATCAAGCATAAAACCCCCGACTCAAGCAGGAAAATGTCACAAGGGAGCGACCAACTATTAGGCCATCCGGCCACCATCTGCCCGAAGGCAGCCAACACCCAAACGGTGAAGAATAACAGGCCTAAGCCTACCATGCCCTAAGGCAAATAATACATACTAGGATAATCAGGAAGGCCCTCTGAACTTATCCTAGTATAAACAAACTCGGGAGCAATCGGGAAAGGCCCTCCGAACTTATCCTAGTATAAACAAACTCGAGAGCAATCAGGAAAGGCCCTCCGAACTTGCTCCACGAGACGCGTAGGGACAATCGAGATTCACCCATCCGAATTTGCTCCTATAAAATATCATAAGAGTAATCGGGTAGGCCCTCCGAGCTTCCTCTTAGAAGATATCATAGGAATAATTGGGAAAGACCCTCCGAACTTATTCCTTAACACCACCTTGGAATAATTGGGTAGGCCCTCCGAACTTATCCCACGAGGCCAAACTAGAACAATCGGGAAAGACCCTCCGAACTTGTTCTGTAGGTTGGGAATTTGTTATCCAACCTCCCGAGCTTAGCTCGCAATCCGACTCCTAGATGAGCCTCTCTGCCATTCATGAAGATATGACGCACTATGACCTATGTCAAGGCTTTCCTATGGTGTCTCATGGGTGTTCCTATTGAAAAGTGTCTCAAAACTCCAATACCCGACCCCAACTCCTAGACCCGTAATGTCATAAACTTGTGTGGTTTTATTTCATGCAAACTTTATGTGTTGGTTCATAATAGATTATGTTGACCCTTAACCCAATTTTAATTATGCAATTAAAATTTAGATCACCAAGATTAGGGTTTTATTTTAGGATTTTGTTTTAGCTTACTGTTCTGCCCGAAACTGATGTATCTAATCTGAATCGGGCCTCCAAAGTATATCATATGTTTTCAAACTATGTTTTCTGGTCGAAATGATAGGTTACACGACTATATTCAGAGAAATACACACACCATAGCAATCAATTTAAAAACAACACAGATTTATCATCTCAGCATAAAATTTCAGCAACATTCAATTTTCAGCATAACATGAAATTAGATCCAAAAATTAATAAAAATTTAATCCTTAATTATCATTAGGACAGAATACTAATCTCAAGATAATTTCCACAGATTTCATGCTTATTACACAAAATTAGCAAGAATTCACAACACCTTAATCAAGAAACAAACATCAAGATTAAGAACCCCTTCTCAAGAATCCAGATGGCATAAATGTCAAGATCTTGATCCTATAACATGATTTCTACCCAAAATTCACAGATTTAAATCTAAGGCATGCAATCCATAAATCAAGAACCTAATTAGGTAAATAAATCAAGTTTTACACATCAAGATAAATAAGAACGCTCACTCGGACATTTCATCGAACACCTTGAGGGCAACCCTATTTTCCCCCTTGGCCGAGCACCCCTAGGTTTACCCTAGGGCTGCCGAGCCCCACATGGGAGAGTTTAGGGTCTCCTCAAGCACAATCTACAAGAAACACAATAAGAATTCGAGAGATCATCGAAAAATGAATCAAGAACGACAAGTTGCCAAGAACGACTTCAAGAATTCGAAGAAATCCCGAAAGAGAGAGGGTAAAACCACTCACTTAATTTGGAAAGATGATTGAAGAAGAAAATTCAATCGACGGCCTTTGATTTCGGCTCCGAAATCCGATGGCTCAACCCAAAGGAAAGACAGGGCAGGCGGCGGCTCCTCCCATGCCGTCGGCTCCAAGGGGAAAAGAAAGAGGGAAAGAGGGGGCGGTTGGCTTGTTGGTGGCTCCCTTGGCTCGGCTCCACAGGGAAGAGGAAGGGGGCTGGCGGCTGGCTCCTCTTCTCAAAATTTTGTGGGGCTTCAAATAGGAAGCCACAAGCCAATGAGAGAGGTTTTTATACTCCCTCATCAAGCCTAACCCCTCTAAACCTTTTTAACCAACCCGCATCCATCTCAAGTCGAATCAAACCTGCTAACTTAAATTAACTTAATTAATCCTACTCTCCACATAATCAACTAATACATGCTCATAATTAAACAATCATGCAACATAACATATAATTAAATAAATCTATTTATGCAAGCAAAATTCACATAATTCATATCCTACTTACCTGAGCTCGCAAGCTCGCACCGGATCATGAGCCGACTCGGCTCGATCTCGAACTAGTCCGCTAGGCTAGCAAACACAAACCATAAAAGGAAAAATAAAATTAAAATATCTATGATATTACAGGGAGGTCCCTACAGTATCTTTATTGGTTCACTTCTTCCTCATCGCATATTGTCGGAGCAATGGGAGTGATCCATCAGAAGTATCTATAATCCCCTTAACTATTTGAATGGGCAGACCGCATATAATCGGTCCGGGTTATCCCTAGATTCACTTATCTTTATTGCGGCTCGCAAACCACAAAAATATATTTTGTTCTGAAATCGCAAATACGTCTATTCATGCTTGAGGATTAGAGTACTTTGGTCCGGTTTGGTGTCTCTCCTTGTCTGGTTCAATGCCGATGCAGGGGAGGAGCTTGCAAAAGATGCTCTGATGCTCAAATCAGTGGGACTCCCCTAGGTGGAGGTAATGAAAATTGGAATTAGGATTACCTGAGGCGTGTCGTGTCTGTATTTATCGCAAGTGGAGGTGATGACGCCGCCGACAATCTCGCGGAGATGTTGCCCAAAATGGATCAAGATCAATGTCGGAGATGACGAGCTTGTAATGGCGTATCCCTCGTGATAAGGGAGGACGTGGATGTCCTTATTTGGCTGGGTGGAGCCCCTGGGTAGAGTTGTTTAGTCTAGCTCGGATCTGGTCTGAGGATGTAGACGGGTGAAGTCGTCTTGTTCGGCCAAAGATGAGTAGTGGGGCGCTGTCGGGTTTAATCCGACCAGACTCAATAGTTCTAGTCCAGTCCACAACCCCTGAGCTCGGTCGGAGTTTGGAGGACTGTGTGCTGAGCTCTTAGAGGTTTTCAAAAAAATTACCAAGTTGTGTTGGGTGGCCAAGAAGGCCGAGCTAAACATTGTATTGGAGCGGTTGACTGATAAGGCCAAGCTTAGAATTAGGGCGAGTGACCATGAAGGCAATGTTGAAGTGGTCGGTCGTGGAGGTCGTGTAGAAAGAATTTGGTTGTGGAGACCAGTTTGGATCAGGCGCCCGTGAAGGCCGAACTAAAATAGGTGACCAGGGGGGCCATGTTGTGGTGGACAACTATAGAGGTCGAGCTGTAGAAAATGGTCGGTGAGGCCGAGATAAGGGAAATGGCCGGGAAGGCCGAGTCGGAGTGATCGTGGAGACCGAACTGTAGTAAGGGGTCGTGGAGATCGAGCTGATATGAGAGATCCTGGCGGCCAAAACTATCTTGGGTGGCTGCGAAGGTCGCGTTGAAGTGGACGACTGTGAAGGCCGAATTGGAATTGGGGGGAGTGGGCGGCCATGGAGGCCGGGCAGAAGGAAATTTCTAGGAGGCCAAAATGACTTCATGTCTTATCGTGAGGTGAGTTGAGTCAGCGTATTTTTACCGTGTTGTTCCTATGCCTCTTTGGCTTTTGTGCTTTTTATGGATGCTCTTTGCCATAGGGCCTTCTCTTTCTCCGTGGCACTTTCCGATTGACTCCTTGCTTCCTCGGTTCAAGGGGTGATCATGGTGGAAAAAGGTGTTTTCACACGTTCTCCCTTATTCCCTAGGGAGCGGCCATTTTCATTTGAACAATCCAGATTTGTCTCTAGCGAGATTGTTGACCATTCAATGAGGGGGAGTTCTTCGTCCATCATGCCGCCTATAAAGACTTATTCCTTCTCGCTTCTGAAGTCTAGCTTTTCTCTTGTCTTGGTGTTTTTAGGGATTTCCTCGGCAACAGCTTTGAAGTTTGCTCGACTGTCGCTGCATCCGTTTCTTCTTCAGGTGAGTTCCTCGTTGTTCTTGTAGGTCATGTCTTAGGTCTATAGGTGTAGTACCCACGAAAAAAGGCATGGCTGGGATTCCTTCATAGTTTTGGTAATCATGTTTATTTTCTTGTGTTGGGGATGGTTTAAGGGAAGAGATGGAATACCTTGGTGACCCCTTTGGTTTAGGGCCGATTAGGGCAGCCCTAGAAATAAGGGCTGGTGGCATGGTAAGGGGAGTTGCTGGAGATTTTAATTAGGTTATGTTCTACTCGCTAAACTTCTCATGAAGTAACCCTAAATGAAGGGGAGATGGTCCCTAGTCGATAGGAACCGAGGTGAAGCCGATTAGGGCAGCCCAACAGATTAAGGGCCAATGGCCTAGGGGAAAGGTTACACATTCTATATTGATTACTGTTTTAATGTAGAGTGGATATTGCTTGGAGGAGAAATGGTCCTTGTTAGTAAGAATCGATGTAGGGCCGATTAGGGCAGCCCTAGGGATTAAGGGCCGACGCCTTGGGAAAGATGTCGATTGCTGAAAATTCTTATTTATGCACTGTTTAATCACTATTTTATTTATAAATTGACAATAGGTGAATGAGAAATGGGTTCCTTATGGATAGGGGTCGAGGTAGGACAGTTTAGGGTAGTACCTAAGGCCGTAGGGTAACGACTAACGACGGTTGGTGATAGAGAAATGACCTCGGTAAATCACTATTTTGACATACATTTATGCGCAATGATTAGGATGACTTGGTGATGAGATGAGACTCCTTATTAGGGATACTCGGCTAGAGACCCAACCCTAAGAGTTAAGGCCCGAATGCTCCTAAAGAGGAAGGTTCACTACTGGGCCAAGTTGAACCTAGAATTTGGTGTAAAAATAGGGGTTATATATTGGAAATGGTAGTGTGTCTTGAATATAGAATTTAGAGAACTATTTTATAGATGTTTAGGGCCCGTTTGGTTAGCGAAAACTAATTTTTGGTTTGGTTTCAATAAAACCAAAAACTCGGTTTTGGAAAACTGGTTTCGGTTTCGAAAAACAAATTTTCTGAAAACGCGTTTGGTTAGCAAAACCAGTGTCAGTTTCAGTTGGTTGAAACCAGTGAAAACTTGTTTGGTTATAGAAAATAGTGTTGGCCTAAGGTTTTCTACATTGGTCTTAATCTCAGTTTTGATGTTAACAAACATGGAACTAATGTTTCATTGAGAAATATTTTCAGGTTCTATATTGGTTAGCGCTCAATGTCCTAGATTGGAAATATCAAAGAAATCAGAAAATTAGAAGGACATTGATCGACGCGTTCGGGTTCATCGTGAAAATCTCTCGAAGTTCGATGTGTTCACCAAAGTCATCTTGGACGAGTCTAAAGAACACATGAAAAGCTCTCCAAGTTGACGCTCGTTAAAGGCCGGAACCCGAAAATGAAGCGTGCAAGAAGAAGACTGAAAAAATCAAGCTCAGCCTAGGTTCGGTCGACCGGTCGATCGATCGAATGTGGTGAAGAATTCACAGTAGCCAATTTGGTAGATCGGTCGGTCGATCGAAGTGCGCCCAGAAGCGATAGAATACCGCGGTCGCTTGGCGGTCGATCCATCGGTCGATCGATGATCGACCGGCAAGCGATCGGGCGTCGCTAACGGGAAAAAAAAGCCCTTTGACGACACCTTGGTTTTGGGGGGTTATAAATACCCACCCCAAACTCTCTCCTAAGCTTTCAATGATGCTCATAAACCTCAAAGAGTGATCTTTAGCATCCTCCAAGCTCCTCATTGATCGAATCCTTCAAACCTAGCTCTTGATCCCTCATCTTCAAGTGTTCTTCATTGGAGGGCTCATCAAGAGTGCTAGGCTCAAGAAGAAGAGGTGTTCTTATTGTGATAAGTCATCTTTACTCTCTTCTTGTGATTAAAGTGTTTTTATTTTGTTTTAAATTGATTTACTTGAGCGTGTAAGAAGACCTAGTGTTTGGTCTTGTGATTGAGTGGTATCCTTGGTGTAGAAGGTGTAAAGCCACTTGTGTAAACTAAGTTAGGAGTAGGTCTTAGGAATTGAGGTGGGAAAGCTCACTCGGTAGGAAGGCAGGATACTTCCGGGTGTGGAAGTGCCTTTGAGGTGAGTGTAGGGTTTTTCCGATGTAAAGTCCTTAATTGTAAGCTACTCATAATTTAGCGAATTTGGGAGTGAAATCCTAAGCAAGGTGATTAGGTAGTGGAGTAGGCATTGGGGCCGAACCACTATAAATCTTTGTGTTAGCGTTGATATATTGCTTGTGTTTAAATTATTTTATTATTGCTTCCGCATTTAGTCGATAAATTGCATTTTGCCTAAATTGTAAGAAAACATTTAAAACCGGAATTATGCGATAAGATTTAGTTGACACACTATTCATCCCCCTCTCTAGTGTGGCCATTTCACCAACAAACAATATTAGTTTTCATCATGCAGTTTCTGTGAAAACGTGTTTGGTTAGTGAAAACTAACAACTTTGTAAAACTATGTTGACATAATTCATTTGAGATAAAAATCACTAGTGATGCTTATTTTATCATCCTTGGAAAACATTATTGTGACATAAATATAAATAAAAACTCAATTGGCAATCTCTCAACGCCGATTTGCCCAAATTTGTTTTGCAATTTCCTCCTTAATGGCGTGCATCACATTTTGATCTGAAGATTCTCCCACACCATCTTGTGCGCTAGACGAACCTTGGTCTTCATCTTCGTCATTGTTAACTTCATTATTTGCTCACTCTTCAAACAAATTATCATATAATCGGTGCCGAATTATAAAATTATGAATCACACAACAAGCAAGGACTATATTACTTTGTCTAGCCAACTTATAATTAGACATCTGTTTTAGAATATAAAATCTTGCTTTAAGCAAACCAAAACAACGTTCACTAACATTTCGCACCAAGGAATGTCTCTGATTGAATAATTATCGCTTTGTAGATAGGGCTCGACTAAGATAATCTGAACGGTAATATCGTACACCTCTATAAGGAGCTAGAAATCCATAGATGTTGGGGTATCCTGCATCGACTACATAAAATTCATCTACACAAATATGAATGTAAGCATATTAGCATATATCATAGTTGACCATATAGAGATAATTTATCACAATTCACTACAACATTTTTGATCTGTTGGAACGATCAAAAATTGTTTCCAAAACATAAAAAACCGTTGCCATAGACCTATGGGAACGATTTCCCCATGTGTACTAAAATCTGTCGTTTTGCTAGGCTATAGGAACAATTTTCCTAACTATGGCAACACTGGCAAAAGAATTGTTCCCATAGGCTAAAACTATGGGAACGCTTTTGAAACCGTTCCTATAGCTTGCGCCTATGGGAACGATTCCAAAACCGTTCCTATAGCTTATGGGAACGGTTTCAAAAAATGTTCTTGTATGTAAAACCGTTCCTATAGACCCAACATCCTCAACATCCTCAACATCCTTACCTACTAATCTACTTACATTGTTGAGGAAACTAAGGAATGGGCTGTATAAAATACATAAATAAATGAATAATGTTGTGTCTATGACTGCCTTCTATTTGCACATTACTTATGATGGGGGCCATTTTATATTTTTCTTGTTCCATGTCAGCTGATGAAGTCATTATTTCTAATTGATCTAATGCTTGTTCACGCATGCAGCAACACATTGGCATCTCAATCTCTAATGTCTTGTACTAGGTGAGATGATAGTTTATCAAGCAAATGAAGAGTAAACTATCTGATAAACTATTTTACCGGAGAGCACAGTTCTGAAACTATTGCATCTCAATCTCAATATCAAATGGCACTGATATAAAACTATTGCAGAAGGTAAATGAAGAGAAAAACACATTAGTTATATCCAGTATATGATACAAATGTTTCAGAGTAGTTTAACAGGCATCCTGGAGTTTGTTGTTAGGTAATATGTATAGCTTAGCTTCATGATTCGTATATAACCTATACTTGATAACACTTGTTAGGCTTTGAAGATTTGACAAATCTAGAAGCACCGAAGCACCACTTGCTTCATGGTAATATAAATAAGAGGCGGTAACATCTTCATTAAGAGCACTATAGTGATTTCCAATTGGCAACTTTGCAGAATGAATTCCTTGTTCATCTGCTTTCTTCATAGTAATCCCTTTCCATCGGTTCTGGTCCACTAATCCCCCTAATAATATAGATTTTTTTTGGATCAATCTTCTCTAGTATAGTTTCTGCATCAGCAGTTAGATAGACAAGATTATCCTTATTCTCTTGGAAAGTTTCAATATAAGATCTACGCTCCTTCTCAATGATCCATTTATCATATCCTGCGATTTTTTTAAAAATTGGTGTCTATCTCTCCTTGGTATCCTATCAACCAGAGATGAGTTGGTGATGCACATCTCGCGTTTACTACATAACAATACATGATCTGCAACTTCCATTAGCTAAGAAATAAACTAACACTAAAATAATTACTTCTTGTGTTCAAGGAATACAATGTAGTTTTAAAGAAAATAAAAGATATTTAAAAGAATTACAATAATTTTGGGATCCCACCTGTTGGACAAGGCTGTGGATCTCGTTGGGCGTCATGAGATCTGAGAACTCAAGGTCGAGCACCACCTTAGGGACAATCTCGGCAGCCCTCCTCAGCAGCTCGCCGCTCCACCCGCTCTCGTCGCAACTCCCGCTGCTCCCCAACCTGGACGGGGCGACGAGAGTTAGCAGCCGCGTGTATCGAGAGAGATAACAAACGAGCCCTTACCTCCTCCGCCTCCCGCATCACCGCAGGCGACTAAGGTGAGAAGGCAGAGCGTCGGGGAGAGGGGCGTTGCTCGAAAGAAGGGGCATACCAGATCGAGCACGCAGGAAGAAGGTAGAAGTGAGCACACTGGTGGAATACACGGGAAGAAGGGGACGGACCAGTGGAGCACGGGGCGTGGGAAGAACTCTTCTAAGAAGAGGAGACGGGTTAGGGATTGCGAGCGGGAGAGGAAAAGGGGATATAATTTTGGGACAAAGAGAATTTTATAATTCATGGGAGGAAAAAGGGGGTAAAATTTTGGGACATATAGGAACGGTTTTAGGTACGAGATTTAAGAATGATCTTTTATTATTTTATTTTTGACATATAGGAACAATTTTGAGGTTTTTAAAAGGGAACAATTACTTTTGTGTTCCCTTCGTATATTGGCTAAGGGAACGGTTTTCAAAATCATTCTCATATATTGGCTAAGGGAACGGTTTTTTTGGTGTTCTCATAGTATATTGGCTAAGGGAACGATTTTCAAAACCGTTCCTGTAAGTGATGTATGGGAACACTTTTTTGACCATTCCCAAAAGTGTCGTGGCCATAGAACCAAAAATTAGTAGTGATTTTTACCTCAAACCGGCATAGGAAAATCAGAATTTGGCCCATACATAGTGTTTGTAAATATACGAGTCATTGGCTATTCCTTCCCAACCAGTTTTCACATACGTATACATCATGTTGTCGGCACATGCAGCCATTATATTTTGAGTGTTTGTTCCCTTTCGACCACGATACATTGTTTGTTTTGCGGTGGGAACACAAGCTGTAATATGGGTTAATTCCATCTATTGCACCAATGCAATTCTACAAAGGAAAACAAGCCTAATTAAGAACTAATATACATATCATAGGGAAAAAATGACTATTAGTATGATTGATTAAATATTACCTTAAAATAGGGATACCACGTAGGATGACCTTGTATATCTGATTGCACTATCTGAGGGTATCGTGGTTTATTATTTGTGTCCCTAATCTTATTACTACATCTAAGACACTCTTAAACCAATGGTGGACAATTTTCGTTGAGTGTTGGTAATGCTCTACGACCACTCGTACACGTTTGTTGTGGCCAATAGTGTACAAGAACATCGTGACACCTTCCTCAAAAGAGATCCTTTGATCTTCTAATCCAAACCCTCTTAATTCATCACATAATCTTCTAAACTAGATAATGCAAATGTTCGTACTGGTTGGCGAAGCGAACGAGAACTAATATAGTTTCCGACATGTACAACTATAGCTACAAGACACTCTTCTAATGCATTTTTGAATACTTCATCATCATCTAAATTATTTGGTAGGTGACTCATCCTGAATTCCAAACCAACATATGCATTCGAAATTATTTGCTATAAGACTCAAGAAAAAAAATTTAAGCTTGCTTTTTTTCATATAGTTTCAGATTGCTTTTTTCCCTTTGAAAAATTTGGTGAGGTGATTCCCTTGTATAAAGTAATGATTCGAGCTCATTGGAGAAAAATTCACATAAACCAAGTATATATGCACAAAATGATATAAACCAAGTATATATGCACAGAATTACATAGAAAGTTCATCATATTGATCTACCAAAAAAATAATTTAACTATGGCATACCTCAAATGCTCAAACCAGGTATATATGCAATTCACAATGAGCAAGTATACTATGTTCTCTATTATCTTCCATCTATATATAGAGCAAGTATATACTAATTTCCATTATTACACAACTACCATTTTCTTGAAAATTACAAGAGTGCAATAATAATTTTACAAGCACCAATACCATATCAAAATACTATTTAGAGATTGAAAGTTACAAGAGTGCAATAATAACTTTACAAGTAGCAATGCTATATCAAATTACTAATTAGAGATTGAAAGTTACAAGAGTGAAAAGTTCCAATGCCATATGAACTTAATAATCTTACATGTCCAATGTAAGTTTATGAAAATTAAAAGAGTGCAATATTATGAAAATTACAAGAGTGCAATAATATCTAAACTAATTTATCAAGATTCTCAATCCAATATTTCGAGCGGTCCTCTAACATTAACATAAAAATATCCCGAGCTCCAGCATCATCCTTAAGAACCATTGTTGCCTTGAAATGGACTTCATCAGATAAGTTGGGAATGATATCTAACCGTGCAATGCAATTACGAACGGTATGTAGATCACTGCATGAGCTACTTGTTGTTGCATTCATAGATAGCTTACTTGCAGCAAATGTATTTAGTGCACTAGTCATTTGATCAAACCCTTTTGCAAAAATAAGTTCGACACTCTCTCTTGATTTACCTCTTTTCTTGGATCGAGAGGAATGAGTCACACTTGGAACAGATTGCTTAGATGATAACGTCTCCTAATCTAACTCATCCTCAATATCTATTGTTCTTTTGCTATGCCCGCCATTTCCTATAAAAGTTTTTGGATGTGCTTAATATATCATATGTTTATATTCATTTTATATGGCTGTTGTGATTGATTTTGAAGTGCATATATTGCTAAGTTCTTTGCCATGAAATGCTAGGAATGACATGCTGAAAACTTACAATTATGGCTGTAATTCTACATGATATAATTGTTTAAACACTAGGAAAAATCAGTATTTAAAAGTGTGATTATGAAACACTTCAAGTGTGAAAATTTCATCCTGGTACGAATCACGTAGGGCTGAAATTTCGGCTAGAGTATGCGGCCCTAGGTGGCTGAAATTTTTGGGGTTAGTGTACTACCTTTATGGATGATAACTAAATTGGTTTATACACACTTTTAAATGAGTCATGGTATATGACTCGTGGGTGGTAACGCGTAGTGTAGCGTCATAAAAAGTCCAAGTTTGAAGACGCATATACTAGTGTTGAAATCTCAACTCGTTAGGTAATAATGGGTTGTTAGAGTTCTCCTCTTGGACGGTTGGAAGTAAATGGTCAAGAACACATGTGCTTGGGTTTTGGTTCTTTTGATTGGAGTGGTGGGGAGCATGGCCGAGAGGTTGAGGCCGGGGATAGGCCGAACTCGGTGCGGGCACGTGCGCACTATTGATATCGGTAAAAATATCTAAACCACTTGAGTAACTTTATTGGCGTGTGTTCTTGTGTACTTCTTATTTCTTGAGATGATGCTTGTGTTTGGAGTATGGACGGGCCGAGAAGTGTACCAACTTGGCAAGTTGGTCCCGACTCGGCGAGTTTGGATATGGGTCGAGAGTTGCCGTTAGTGAACCACGCTAACGATGGACCTGATCGAGTGGCATGATATGGGTCGAGAGTTGCTGTCAGTGAGCCACGCTGATGATGGACCCGAGCGATATTGGTTGGAGGGCTATTCCCAACTGGAGTGGGTGCTAGAACTAGTAGGCCATCCAAGTTCAGCGGGCTTAGGCGGGAAGCTCGCTAGATAGAGATTCTAGCGATCGATTCGTGTGCTTGATGTTTGGGCCATTATGGGCCGAGTTGATATGGTACTTGATGTTTGGGCCGGTATGGGCCGAATGACTATGGAGTGTCTGAGCATAAGTTTTGTGGATGAATGTTTTACTTTACATACTATTACATTTCAGCATTCCCATATTTATAATTTATGCTTGATTATATTTATGCTCGGGGTAGCTAGGAGAGGGCTCGGGCGGAGCCACTCACTAAGTTCCTTACTCACCACTTTATTCTTGTTGTTGTTTTGCAGATCTCAACTATTAGTGGCACAGTGGTACCCATATAGCGTGGTTGGGGTTGTAGGCTTAGGCAGTGGATCTCGTGATGAGTCAAGTCATAGTCGAGTCGTAGGTGTTATGTATACATATGAGTATTGTTGGTGAAATGGCCACACTAGAGGGGGGTGAATAGTGTGTTTACTAATCTTTTTGCCTAAATTTGGTTTTAATTATTTCTTTGGTTACTTAGGCAAATTACAAGTTCAGTAGCAAGCGAAAGCAAAGTAAATACGATAATGAAATAAACACAAGTAGAATCAATGCAAATACAATTATTTATAGTGGTTCAGCCCCAATGCCTACTCCACTACCTAAGCACCCCGCTTAGGATTTTCAAACTAGCTTTACTAGATTATCTTGTTTCCTTTACAACGATGATGTTTTCATCGGAGAGTCTTCGCTCTCACACCGAAGGCACTTCCACACCTGGAAGTCTCCGCCTTCCTACCGAGAGCACTCTCCCACCTCAAACCTAAGGACAACAAGAACTAATCCTAGCAAACTATGTTTACACTGATGGATTTAAACCTTAAACACCAAGGTTACCACCCAATTTTAAGACCTACACTCTAGGTCTTACTCTAACTCAAATACAAAGAAATAAAGAAGAAAATACAACACTAAATGGAGCAATAAATCAAACAATAAGATACTTAGCTCCACAACAAACTCCCCTAGTCCTCTTGATGCCTCAAGGTGATGAATCGATGAAGCTTTGAAGGCTATATCAAGGAATGGGAAATCAAACTAGGGTTTCTCCAAGTAATGGCTCAATGAAAGCTTGGAAATGATCAAGGATGGCTCAATGAAGTATAGGAGTGATCAAAAGTGTCAAAGGAAGGCTGAGGCATAAGTATTTATAGAGCCATGAAGAAGGCTTGGGTGAAGCACCGCTCAACGGCTCGAAAACTAGCCATTTTTCGCCTTCCGATCGATTGCCGGTCAATCGTCGGCCGACCGACTGAGCGACTGTCGAGCGATCAAAGGTATTCTGCCCATTCTGGGCAACGTTCGGTCGACCGATCAGTCGATTGAAATGCCTTCTCCTTCTGTCGGTCGATCGAACCTGGGCAGGGTAGATTTCTTTGCTTATTTGTTCGTTTTCTGGTTCTGTCTTCGCTAAGTCTACTTATATAACATTTCTTAACTTAAGTTAATAACTTTAAAACATAAATGTTATATAAGGATTATCCCCCATTTGGATTCAATAAAAATATCTAAAAAATCAAAATCCTTAAGAATCAAAATCTAGTTTTTGGGGTCTAGTACAAATTTTTGGAAAACGAAAATTTTCTAATCTCCCGGGTCAAATATGGGGTATGCTAAAGGCTTTCAAAAATTCCTTTAAAATACCTCATTATCTAGTTTTTACCCAAGGAACAATTATCGTCATTTTTTGTGTCAAGAAAATGTCTAGGTCATATAGCCCTCCAAGGAGCTCCCTAAGCTTAATGAATTCCAGTGTCATTTTCTAATTTATCGGATTTTCATGATTTGGGGTTCGGGTTTGGTTTTTGAGTTCTTATGCATCATCATGAGGATTTACAACATAAACTTAACACCCTAGACCTAAACTTTAACATTCCGAAGAATCTCGAGCGTCAACGAGCGTCCTTGCCGATTTCTCCGATTTTTTCATCGCGGACGTCGTGCGCTAACTGACTTGGGACCTGAAAGTATTTCTCAATAAAACATTAGTTCCTTGTTTGTTATCATCAAAACTGAGATTAAGACGATGGTAGAAAACCTTAGGCCAACAAGCATGTCTTGATTATAGACAAGGGTTGTAATTATACTATACTAATGTTTTTACTTTCAGTTGAAACATGCATTCATATGTTAATTGGTTTTCACAAGGTGATGTCATTTATTCTGAATTTAGTTTGCATGAGCTGATAGGCTTCAGAGAAGGGATACGTACTCTGGCCGGTCACGTGACCCTGGATTTTGGGGCATGACAGTAGGTTTGAACTGACTCGTCCCCGTTTTAGGGTTTTCGTAATGGCGAGAAAAAGTGTCATAGTGAAATCATAATTTGGGACGTCAGTGAAGGATCTGAATTCCTACTCCTAGGTTCAGGAGGATGTGAAGTTAAATGGTTCGGTGTTAATCAACCTCAATAGCATTCTGTCCTTCCAGGAGAGCGTGTTCGTTGCTCGTGAAGGCACCAAGGAGGACTACGAGTGTCTTCCAAGCCTCCTGTCGGATCGGGTGTGTTGTAACACTAACTCAGAATTTGTCTTCATGTACCAGACTTTCCTCGAGGAGTTGGGAATTCATCTACCATCTACCGAATTTGAACACGATATTCTAAATTTAGTTAACATGGCTCCCACGCAGTTGCACCCGAATAGTTGGGCTTTCGTTCAGTGCTTCAAGATTGTAATGGAATGCCTTAAGATCAAACCGATCCTTCATGTTTTCTTCTCTTTTTTCCAAGCAAAGGGTGTCCAGAAATGGTTGTGGGTATCCTTTAATGTTGTCCCAGGGAGGAAGCTTTTCGCTCTGTTAAGAGCTCGTACAAAGGCTTCAAGACTCGTTTCTTCAGGGTCAGATCGCGAGAGAGAGTTTGGCCCTTCTGGCTAGATCCTCCACATTGTACAGAGATGTTTCATCTATCCTGGAGGCCAGATCCTCGTTCTATTAAGGATTTCGAGGAGGGGAGTACGTATCCCTCCCGAGGATAAAACATTGATTGTCTTCCTAAAAAAGAATTATCTGTATGTTCCTCTTGCTCCTCGGGAGATTTTAACAGAAGTCATGATGAATCCTTGGTTTTGGAGTATATAAGTTGGTTTTGCGTTGCAATGTGTTTAGCGTCTTTTCTTCGTCTGAAAATTACTCACTCATTTGGCCTTTGTTTTGTGTAGAGAAAATGTCTCCGTTGTGGAAGGCTCCTGGTGCTCACACTCACTGGGCGGCGATGAGGGAGAGTGACTCAGAGAACAATCCCTTAGCAGAGAGCTTGTTAAGGTTCGTGAAGTCTCGGCCCTCGAGGTCTTTGGTACCTCCTGCTTCAGAGACAATTGAGTGGTTGGCATTCTCGAATGCTCCTACCGATAGGGGGTTATGATCATGCCTATGGATATGATGGGAAATTCTCCGTCAGTCGTTCCTTCCGGGGGTGGCTCGGTGCCCATGTTGGTGCTCAGGTGGCATCCTTGGCGGGGGTAAATCCATGGGAGTCTTTTTGGTCTGGTCTCTTCAGTTTGACTGAGAGGCTACAAGAGTCTTTGCTTAAGGAGTCGGTCATTTGTTCCTATGAGGTTGAGCCGTTAAAGAGGGCCCTGGAATCCAAAGCCAGTGAGGTTGATCTTTTAATCATCTAGGTAAAAGAGGCAGAAAACCAATCTACAGCCACTAAGACAGAGTCGACTAAGCTTCATCTAGAGATGGTTGTGGCTATAGCGGAAAATTCTCGTTTTCAGGCTGAGACGGAGGTAGTTAGAGCTCGATTGCAGGCTGAATTAGAAGTGGCTAAAGCGCAGTTGTGGGCTGAGGGGGACAAATGGCGATTTGTCGCCTAGAGGCTTGAGGCCCAAGTGAGCCACTTCAACGGTGCTGCCATCAAGGTATACAATACAGGTATTTACAAAGCAATCAAGCAGGCTCAACTTCTAGCTTTCGGAGTTGATTTTTAAGAGGCTAATCCTTCCAAGGAAGTGAAGGATAGTGTTCTTGTGGTTTCAGAGCCTGAGGAAGAGACTTCCACCCTTGCTAAGGAGGATTTGCCGGAGAGTGTTGTTTCAAAGAGGAGGGTTCATGTTGCATCAACTGAGGCCAAGTAACTCCATTGAATTACCCGTATGTGGGTTATTTTTATTCGACCTGTAAAGAATTATTGCCCCTCAGGGCCTTTTAACTATTAGCCCTTTATCTTGTGATTTGCATGTTTCGCCTTTTTGATTTGGTTGTCTAGTATCGTCTGGCTCCCCTTAAAAGGGACAAATCTTCGTATTAGGCTAATCATTTGGTAGGAGCATCTAAGGTTGGTCTACTTCCAAATCAAGCGGTGGTGATAAGGTACTGAGCCCCCCAGTGTGTATGAGGAAGATAGGGCTACACGTGAAGGGTCGAGTGAGGACTTCTGAGGCTGAAAGTAGTGGTGCGGTAGTCGATAACTGAACTCGGGGGTTCAGGCCGAGCTCGCAGAGGAGTGTAAGGCAGAACCGCGCGTGAGGAGTTGAGTAAGGGGGTCCGAGGCCAGAAGTAGTGGCATGATAGCCAAGGACTGCACTCGGGGGTTCAGGCCAAGCATATCGAGGAGTGTAAGGCGGAATTGTACACAAGAAGTTGAGTAAGGGCTCTGAGGCTGGATGTGGTGGTGTAGTAGCCAATGACTACACTTGGGGGGTTCAGGCTGAGCTCGTCGATGAGCGTAAGGTGAAACCGCACGTAGGGAGTCGAGGAAGGGCTCTAAGGCCGAAAGTAGTAGCGTGATAGCCAAGGATTGCATTCGAGAGTTCAGGCCGAGCTCGCCAAGGAGCGTAAGGCGAAACCGCACACGAGGAGTCGAGTAAGGGCTCTAAGGCCAGAAGTAGTGGAGTGGTAGCTGTTGGCTTAAGGGTCTCTCTTAAGCCTCGATCTTTATTTTGATGATAACAAACATGTATTTAATCCAAGTGTGTAGTTTTGAGTTCAGGTTGAGGTTGCGATACGCATGCCAAATCCGTTCAAACGAGACGACGGAAAAGATCGTCAAAAGAACGGAAGAAGAAATCATTGAAGAAAGGCTCCGGATTAAGTCAAGAAGATTTAATATAATATGTCCCTAGAATAGTTTATCCCAAGCCTAAAATGTAAGGTTATCCAAGTTGAAACTTGGTAACCAAACCCTTAGAATTGGCATGTAAAAATACAAGGAATTAATCATCCTCAGCCTAGGATCGGACCGACGGTCGATCGATCGATCAAGGCATAAAATCGCGATGCGGCCCATTCAGTCGACCAACAGGTCGATCAGAGATCGCAAAAATCTGACAGAAGCCATTCGGTCGACCAATCGGTCCACCGAATGTGGCGAAGGGCAAATAAGCTGGGCTGCGTTGGTCGACCGACAGAGGCGAAAATTTGGCAGAAATGTAGCGATCGACCAATCGATCAACCGACCTAAAGATGGCCTCTATCGCACGATTCGCTGCAGTAATTCGGTCGACCGACGGGTCGATCGAATGTCAGAAGATTTATTGGCGGTTGATCGACCTCTCTCAGCTGCGAGCAATCGCACTAGGCGGTCGATCCGTCGATCGACCGACAGATCGACCGGCAGCGACCGAACGGGCTCAACGGTAGACTTTTCGCCCGTTGAACGATCCGTTCGACTGAGGGGTTATAAATACCCCTCACCAAACTTCATTAAACACTTTTTTTGATCCTACTTGAGCATTAAAAGAGTTCATAAAAGCCTTCAAAGAACTTCACCTGTGCGCGCGCTCTTTGCTCCCAATCTCGACATCTTCTAGGCGCTGCTTCTCTCTGCTTCAACTGTGCTGCATTCATTGAAGTCATCATCCTGTTGCAAGTTGAAGAAAAGAAGGCAGTGGAAAGAAGCTTGGTTCAAGTTTTCTTTCTTTAGCTCTTTCCTTGTATTTGTACTTTGTTGAATCTTGTTTTCAAGTTGATATCTTGCTAGGTGTGCTAGGAAACACTTAGGGTCATCTTTGTAGAATTATGTTTTGCGTAGGTGAATAGGATTGAGGTGTTCTCCAAGTGTGGGAGAAGGGTGTCCTCAAGTGTATTCAAAGGGAAACATAATTTCTATAAAGTAGTGTTTAGAAATCCTTGGTAAGGAGCCAAGGTAGTGGAGTAGGCGGTTGGCCGAACCACTATAAATAGTCTTGTTTGCCTTGCTTGTTTACTTGCTTTATCATTGCTATTGAATTGTGATCATATCAATCATTAAAGAATACTTGAATTAAGTTAAGATAAAATTGAGTTAAAAGAAAATTTAAAAAGGGGCTTGACACTATTCAACCCCCCTTCTAGTATCAAGATCACGCATGAGGAGTCAAGTAAGGGCTCTGAGACCAAAAGTAATGGTGTGGTAGCCAAGGACTACACTCAGGGGTTCACGCCGAGCTTGCCGAGGAGCGTAAGGCAGAACTGCATGCGAGGAGTTAAGTAAGGGTTCTGAGGCCGGAAATAGTGGCGTGGTAGCCAAGGACTGCACTTGGGGGTTCAAGCCAAGCTCGCCGAGGAACGTAAGGTAGAACCGCTCACGAGGAGTCATGAAGGGCATAGGAGTTGTAGATATGCACTGAGGCCGGTGAGCTAGACATGTGAAAATTGAGTTTTAGTCACTGAGTGGAGTGCTGGGCTCTAGGGCCGAAAACCATAACTCTGAGGACGAGAATCCGCATTTGGGGGTTTGGGCAGAGCTCATGCGTGAGGAGTCAAGCAAGTTTTGAATAATAGAATACTCGTTAAAGCGGCAAAATGGCCATAGTGTTTCCTGAATATTCACAGAGAAAAAATGCAAGGAATGCAACTTTATTTAGTAATAAAGAAATTGTGCATACAGGAGGAGTGCTCGGTTCCGAGCTTTATTAGCACTTTTTTATCACGACTTGAGTTCTTTCAAGGGTTGAGTCGGGGTTGCTTTCTCAAGTCCCGGCTTCGGTCGGTTGTTTGCCTTTGAATGTGGAGAGCTTTTGCGGGCCACTAGTCTCTTTCTTTGGTTCGGTCATCTTTGGCTTGAAGCATTCGTTATAGCACTAGGGCTTCTCTCTGATCAGCGTGTTGCACTCCTACCTCCGTTTTCGAGATGAGAAACTTTAACGCCAGGTGAGGAGTGGACACGATGACTCCCAGATTGTTCAAGAATGGTCGTCCTAAGATCATGTGGTACGGGCTGGGGACATTGATGACAAGGTATTGTACATCAATTATTTTTGCTTTAGGCTAGGAGTCGAATGTCGTCCTTAGCCATATGGCTCCTCGAACGTCAACGCTTTATCCGAAGAAGCCCACCAGATCTCCCTTGCATGGGGTAACTGAGGCTTCTGTTAATTGCATCCTCTCTAGGGTAGAGTGGAAAAGGACGTCGGTTGAGCTGCCTTGGTCGACTAGGACCCTTTTGATGATAAAATTTCTTGCAATTACAAAGATTACGATTGGGTCGTGCAGATTTTGGTTAGTTCCATGAAAACCAGATTAATAGAACATATTACCGGGGTTCTTGAGGGAGGTCAATGTAGTCGGGTGGCGTTATTGACCACCATTATTGTCTGAAAAGATCTTTTCCTGGCGGAGCTCAACTCTTCATTCCTTGTAAGTCCGCCGACGATGTAGTCGATGACCCCTCGGGGCTCATCTCTTGAGCGGTTAGCTCGACTGCCATCCCTATGGCTTGAGTGGGGATCTAGGGGCGTTCGGCTTCATCGCCTAGGGTTGTGGCTTCTACTCTGACCCCTCTCTTTCTTGGGGTGGATGTATTTATCCAGGTGTCCTCTTCAGGCTAAATCTTCCAATTGATTACCCAGTACCACACACTCCTCAATGGTGTTACCGTAGGTGTCATAGAATGCACACTTCTTGCTCATGTCAGCATTTGGTGGTAACTTTTGTTTTCCCGCGTTGGCTACCTGATGAGCTTCAGGTGGTAGATGTCATGAAGAATGGTTTCTTTCCCAGTATTGAAAGGGGTATACCTTTCGAATCAGGCACTCAAACGAGGTGGTGACCTCGGCCCTCAACCATTACTCTATTCGTGGCGACTACGATCTTCATTTTTTTCGTCTCCCTTTCTGGACTATTTGTCTTCGACAATGGCCTTGAGATTTTGTTTGTCAGTCGTTTTAGCTTCTCGAACTTCTTCATCTTTATGAAGCTAGCAGCCTTTTTCAAAAACTCGGCCATATCCTTAGGTTCTGTAAGGGCGATTTGGTTAGCGAAGAGTCCAGGCTGGATGGAGAATAGATCGATCTGTGGGCCGAGATTGGGAATTTTGGCTGCTATGGCACGAAACCTGTTCAGGTATTCTCTTAGGAGCTCATATTGTCCTTGTCTAACATAGTGGAGGGCAATCCCCATCTTGTGATATACCTGCGATGTGGTGAACCGATTGAGGAAGATACGAGAGAGGTTTTCGAAGGAATGAATAGATCTTGGCGAGAGGGAGGCAAACAACAGTAGGACGGTTTTTCCTAGGAAGGTTGGAAAGGTTTTATAGAGCCCGGGTTAGATTGCTCCTTGATAGAGCATCGCGGTCTTGAACACCGTCAGGTGTAGCATGGGGTTGCCTGTATCATTGTAGGTTGTGAGGGTGGTAGGTAACTCACTTCTCGGCGGGAGGTAGGTTATCATGATGTGCTCAGCGAAGGGTCCCACATCGAGAGGGAGAGCAGTCCTGGTTTTTCGGGATTTAGGGTCTTCTCCCTTCTCTAGGCGAGGGGTACTGGAGACTACGTCATGAGGGGCGGGATCTGATTTCCTTTTTCCCGAGTGATTGCTTTCTTCAGGCTTTGAGCAACAGCACTCGCAGTCAGCCAGTGGATTGTGCCAACATCTCGATTTGGGTTGTTTAGCCGTTGATTTTTGGCCTCCAAATCGTTTATCCGCTATTGGGACTCTTCAGGGGGGTTGGACTAGTACCGGAGTGTCGCTCCTCGTTGTTATAGCATCACCAGATTGCGGTCGATCGTTGAAGTTGGGTCATTGTCGTGGACGTGCGGCGGTGATCACTTGGCTCTGATTTCTAGCCATTGTGGGGAAGATAAGCTTTACTCGGCCCCATGGTGGACTCCAAATGTTTCTGCCTGAGGATCAGAGTACTCTTGTCTGGTTCTGTGTCTCTCCTTATTTGGTTCAACGGTCAAGTCAGTGGGACTCCCAAGTGGAGGTAATGGAAATTAGAATTAGGATTACCTGAGGCATGTCGTGTCTGTATTTATCGCAAGCGGAGGTAGTGACGCCGCTCGACAATCTCGCCGGAATGTTTTCCAGAATGGGTCGAGGCCGATGGCAGGCTTGTAATGGCATATCCCTCGTGATAAGAGAGAATGTGGATGACCTTATTTGGTCGGGTGGAGCCCCCAAGTAGAGTCGTCTGATTTGGCTCGAATCTGGTCCAAAGATGTGGTCGGATGGAGCCCCTGGGCAGAGCCGTCTGGTTTGGCCCAAGATGAGTAGTGGGGCGCTGCCGGATTTAATTCGATTGGGACCAATAGTTTTAGTCCAGCCCAACGTCGTATTGTCACTTTTCCGGGAGGACGGAGCTGCCATACTATTTAATAAAACAAAAAATAGTATATTGTTGGTACCATACAATATCATTATATACATTAATTGAACCTAATTCAAATATTAGTAAGAAATTTGTTACATGTCTATACAATAGGTTTAAACCTACTCAAATATGGAAGGGCAATTAGCATTGATGTGCCCAAAGCTAATTTGTGATGTGTTGGCTTAAGGTTTTCAACCTTGGTCTTAATCTCAATTTTGATGATAACAAACATGGAACTAATATTTCATTGAGAAAATCTTTCAGGTTCCATATCGGCTAGCGCACGACGTCCGCGATCGAAAAAATCAGAGAAATCGGAAAATCTGAAGGACGTTGTTAGACGCGCTCTTCAAGAAGTTAGAGTTTAGATTTAGGGTGTCTAGATATGTTGTATATCCTCTTTATGATGCAAAGAACCCTAAAACCAAACTCGAAACCCAAACAAGTAGAAAAACCCAAGCAAAATATCAATCTGCCCAATCCAGTCTAGGTTCGGTCGACCAGTCGGTCGATCGAGTGCTACCAAAAACTGGCAGTAGGCAATTTGGACCGAACTATTGATGAAAAGAATAGCGATTGCATCGGTCGACTGGATTGCGGATCGCTCATCTCGTGACTCTGGCGATCGACCCTCCGATCGACCGATCAGTGCGATTAAAGAACAGAAAGGCCAGCGGTCGCAGGCAGTCGATCGGGGTCGATCGGTCGGTTGACCGACGATCGACCGACAAGCGATCGAACGGCGAAAATGACTAGTTTTCCACCCGTTGAGCTGCCGTTTCATTGAGGGGTTATAAATACTCCTCTCCATCCTTCCTTAAAACTTACACACAACTGATCCAAGCTTCCATTGAGCCAATTCTAGATCATTCTAAAGCTTTTCTTGAGCCATCCGTTGTTAACCCTAGTTTCCAGGATAACACCTTGATTTAGCATTTAAGATTTATCGATTCATCATCTCAAGGCATCAAGAGGACTAGGGAGTGTCTTTTGGAGATAAGTACTCATTTTTTGATTTATTGCTCCAATTGTTATTGTATTTTTTGTTTATTTCATTGTATTTAAAGTTTGTGTAAACCTAGATTGCTAGGTTTGATTTGGTTAGTGGTTGCCTTGGTGTTAAGGCTTAATTCCACCGTTGTAAACATAGTTTACTAGGATTAGTTCTAGTTGTCCCTTAGGTTGAGGTGGGAGAGTGCTCTCGGTAGGAAGACGGGATACTTCCGGGTATGGAAGTGCCTTCGGTTGGAGAGCGGAGACTTTCCGGTGTAAAGTCCTCATTGTAACGGAAATAAGATATAATCTAGTAAATTTAGTTTGAAAATCCTAAGCGGGGTGCTTAGGTAGTGGAGTAGGCATTGGGGCCGAACCACTATAAATCTTTGTGTTAGCATTGTTATTTTTGTTCGTGTTTATTGCTTCATATTTATTGCTTCCACTTGCTATAAATATCGTGCTTAGCCTAACAAATCAAGAAACGATTAAAATCAGAATTAGGCGAAAGATTTAGATAACACACTATTCACCCCCCTCTAGTGTGTCATTTCACCCAATAATTGGTATCAGAGCGGGTCGTGGATTGAGATTTCACCATCTCATCTACATCTAGTCTCGATCCGGAAATTGCACTAGAGAGTGTAGCGTCTATACCACCTAGGTTCGATGAGTCTAATTTTGGTCTTTGGAAGAGTAGAATGTATACTTTCCTAAAGACTCAAGGTTTATGTATATTTGACATGGTAAAGACAAAATATATTGAACCTAAGGAAAACATGAATGCATGGACCCAAGAACAAGTTAAATTATTTGAATTAAATGGTAAAACAACACATCTTCTTTGTTGCACATTTTCAAATGATATACATGAAGAAGTTATGCATTGTTCTTCAGCATTTGATATTTGGGCAACATTAAACATGCTTTATGATTATGCAAAAACCGATGAGCTTATTACTTTAAAAGAAGGAGGTGATGACAATTGTCATACCTCTAGTTCTAATGAAGTTTTTGATGCCCAAAGCTCATCTAGTCAAAGGAACATCAAAAATCGGAGAAGAAAGCTAAGGTGTTTCCTTTGTCAAGAAAAGGGACATAAAAAGAGGAATTGTCTCCACTTGAAGAAAAGGACCAAGAAGAAGAATGCTTCCAAGTCCACCTCCGAATCTAGTGGAGCATCTTTCTCTCATGATGATGAAGTCACATCTCAAATATGTCTCATGGGTTTTCGGAATGAGGTAAAATCTTCTACTTCTAGTCATGTTAAAAATCTTGATAGTGATAATGATGATAGTAGCTCTAATTCTTTAGGTATGTCTTATAATGAGTTATTAGAAGAATCTAAGAAGATGTATGCCATGCTCATGAAATCAAATAAGGAAAATAGAAAAATCAAGAAAGAAAACTTGAAGCTTATCAATCATGTGCATGAGTTGAAGAGTGAAAATGAGAAATTGAAAACTAGCATGATTGATCCTTGCCATAATACATTAACTCTAGAAGTTAATGACTTGAAACTTGAAAATGAGGTTTTGAAAAATAGATTGAAGTCTATAAATAATGATTTAAAAAATGTTTCAAAGATTGAGATTGAAATTTTAAAAGTAAAGAATTCAAAAATTATGAATGAAAATTGTATACTAAAATCTCAATTGAATGCTTTGTATCAATCTATTGATATTTTAAAAAATGAGATTGTGTTCTTAAGTAGGAAGGTTAATGATTTGTCAAATGGTTCATCATTTAAGAATTTTAGTAGAAATTGTGTTTTTAACAAGAATTCTCATGCTTATGTTAATTCTCATGTTAGGCATCCTACATTTAAACCTCACGTTGAAAAGAAAAATGAAAAAAAAATTAATGGAAATTATTTTTGTTGTGGTGTTTATGGGCATGCTACTTATGATTGCGCATTGAAGAGAAATCCAAGTGTTGCTAGGACACTTTGGATTCCTAAGCCCTCTAACCCCCAAGGACCCAAAGTCATTTGGATACCAAAGATCTCATGCTCTTTTGTAGGGGGAGCTACCACACAAGGGTGAAAGATTGATGATGTGTTGAAGTTGATCAAAGAGTTGAATGAAGGATCCTTATATGGTGGCAACTTCAAGCTTTCACCTAGATACCTTAGGTAAAATTGGCATCAAACATTTTGGTATCATCTTCTATCTAATTTTAATCCATTTTAGTTGAAGCTTATGATACTATGCATAATTCGGTTGCGTTTTGTCCACTCTCGATATGACTTCAAAAATATTTTTGATTTTTGATTTCCGGTCTCTTCGGAGACCTATGTAGCCTGTAATGGGCTCATGCGACCTTGCGGTTTCAAATCGTAGGCTCATTATGGCCTTTCGGTTTTCAACCAATAGGAAGGGTTGGAGATCATGTTTTTATATTTATCATTTTTGTGATCTCTTAAAATTCATTTTAGTATCACTTGATTTTATTTAAAACGGATTTCAAACCATTTAGCAAAACGGAGATCATGCTTCTCTTTGCTTTTTGGTTGGGTTAGCTTGCTAAGTAGCTATATTTTCTCTAAAATATTAGTGTAGCTTACTTGCAAATTATAAGTATTTTAGGAAGGCTAATTAAAATGAAAAAGATTAGTTTGGCTAAATCATCATGAATAAGGTATAACTTCGATAAATTCAAAATCTTAGTATTATAGCTCAATGTGTAAGCTTAAATTATGTCTCTTATACTCATGATTAGAATTGCATGTTAAAACCATTGAATTCTCATGAGTATGTAGGATTTTAGTACTTAGACAAATTTCATTGAATGAAACTTGCTCTAGGTTGATATTTACTATTAGAGACATTCCTTAAGTCCAAACTAGTTAAACATGTTTAGAGATCTTATTCATCAAATGTTTCATATCTTAAGATCTTTTTGATTCATTTTGATATCATGACAATCTTTTAAAATGAATCTCCATTATCTAGCATAGGTTAAGATTTTTACATGAAACTTTGCATTGAACCTTTGCTATTTAGTAAGTTAGCTTGCTAGTTGGCATATTATTTCATTATGATACTAATGGAGCCTACTTGCAAGTTGAGAAAGTGGTAAAACTTTGGAAGGCTAAAGAAAATTGGAAAGAAAGTGGAAATTTTAGAGTTTCTCAAGAAATGAGGTATGAGTTTCATTTTGATAAAATTCTTGCATAACACCTCTATTATCTGATTAAATGATTTCTCTATGCTCATGAATGATCTTGCATGATAATTGATTGAAATCTCAAGAGTAGATAAAATTTTGATACTTAGGTAATTTCATGAAACCTTGTTTGAATGAAATGTGCCCTAGGTAGAATTTCATCTTAAAGACTTCATTTTAAGTGACAAACATGTTTGAACTTACTCATGACTTTCATCTATGTGGTCAAAATTGAAAAATCATATGTAGATGGATAAAATGACAAATAGCTCACCTTAGGAGACTAAAAATTGAAAAAGTTTGACCTAAGTCAATAATTTGACTTAGAAATCTCATTTTGTGTTCAAACTTCACAAACATGTTTAGATTTACTCATGTTAGGTGTCCATGTGGTTAAAGTTGAAAAACTATGAGTAAAGGTTAAAATTTGATACTTAGTAATTTCATGTTATCATGCTTGTTTTTGAATGAAATCGTGCTAAGGTAAAATTTTGACCAAATGATATTATTTTCATTTCAAACTTCTCAAACATGCTTTAAATGATTAGATCTTGATATCTGGAAAGTTTGAATGAAAATTGAGAACTTTTGAAAAATAGCTAATATTTACGAAAATGCCACTAGATTTCAGATATTTTTAGAAAAATGCAGAAAATTGATTTTTCGATGATTCTTGAAACTTCATGTTCTCTGAAAAATCTAGTTTCTTCAATAAAAATTTCAAAAATTCTCAGTAAAAATACGATTTGATATGGGTTTTTTAAATTGGATTCCAAAACTTTAAAGTATTGTTCTTTCCAAATGTTTATTTTTCCGATACTTTGATTTTTGGTCTAATCTTCGAATGAGACTTCAAGTATGATATTTTGAATTCACATTTGGTATCGTTCCACTCATGTGATGATAAAAATCATTTCATAAATGATTTTTGACTCCTTGATTGATACATGAAAATATCAATACTTCAGCCTATACATGATCTCTAGACTTGGAATGCATTTATCATCTAATGCTATCATGTATGATTTAGTCTCATATTAGATAGTTGTCTTTTCATCACTTGAGTTGAGATCTTCATGCTTCATGAAAACTAAATTTAGAGTCTCAACTTTGACTATAGGTTGACTTTTCTTACCCTTTTTGATTGATGTCAAAAGGGGAGAAAAATATAGGTAAATGGGAAGAAAATATAGGAAAACCATGCATATAGATAGGGGGGAGTTTATTTCCATAGATATGCATATTGGTAGGGGGAGAAATCCCTTAGTTGATATCCCTTGTGCTTTAATATATATATTTTCTTAAGGATGCTTATCATCATCAAAAAGGGGGAGATTGTTAGGTTAAGGTTTCAATCTTGGTCTTAATCTCGGTTTTGATGATAACAAACATGGAACTAATGTTTCATTGAGAAAATCTTTCAGGTTCCACATCGGCTAGCGCACGACGTCCGCGATCGGAACAATTGGAGAAATCAGAAAATCAGAAGGACGTTGGTCAACGCGCTCTTCAAGAAGTTAGAATTTAGGTTTAGTGTGTCTAGATATGTTGTATATCCTCTTTATGATGCAAAGAACCCTAAAACCAAACCCGGAACCCAAACGAGTAGAAAAACCCAAGCAAAATACCAATCTGCCCAGTCCAGTCTAGGTTCGATCGACTAGTCGGTCGACTGAATGCTGCAAAAAACTAGCAGTAGGCAATTCAGACCGAACTGCGGATGAAAAGAATCGTGATTGCATCGGTCGACCAACCGGTCAACCGGATTACGGATCGCTCATCTCACGACTCTGGTGGTCGACCCTCCGATCGACCGATCAGTGCGATTAAAGCACAGAAAGGCCAGCGGTCGCGGGCGGTCGACCGGCGATCGACCGATAAGCGACCGAATGGTGGAAATTGCTAGTTTTCTGCCCGTTGAGCTACCATTTCATTGAGGGGTTATAAATACTCATCTCCATCCTTCCTTAAAACTTACACACAACTGATCCAAGCTCCCATTGAGCCAATTCTTGATCATTCTAAAGCTTTTCTTGAGCCATCCGTTGTTAACCCTAGTTTCTAGGATAATACCTTGATTTAGCCTTCAAGATTTATCGATTCATCATCTCAATGCATCAAGAGGACTAGGGAGTATCTTTCGGAGCTAAGTACTCATCATTTGATTTATTGCTCCAATTTTTATTGTATTTTTCGTTTATTTCATTGTATTTAAAGTTTGTGTAAACCTAGATTGCTAGGTTTGATTTGGTTGGTGGTTGCCTTGGTGTTAAGGCTTAATTCCACTATTGTAAACGTAGTTTACTAGGATTAGTTCTAGTTGTCCCTTAGGTTGAGGTGGGAGAGTGCTCTCGGTAGGAAGGCGGGATACTTCCGGGTGTGGAAGTGCCTTCGGTTGGAGAGCGGAGACTTTCCGGTGTAAAGTCCTCATTGTAAGGGAAACAAGATATAATCTAGTAAATTTAGTTTGGAAGTTCTAAGCGGGGTGCTTAGGTAGTGGAGTACGCATTGGGGCCGAACCACTATAAATCTCTATGTTAGCGTTGTTATTTTTGTTTGTGTTTATTGCTTCATATTTATTGCTTCCGCTTGCTATAAACATTGTGCTTAGCCTAACAAATCAAGAAACGATTAAAATCAGAATTAGGCGAAAGATTTAGATAACACACTATTCACCCCCCCTCTAGTGTGCCATTTCACCCAACATGATGCCCTCTCGAATTTCAAGCATAATATTTTGAGTTGAAGAAGATTCACTTATTGATGATTCAATATGAGGTGAAGATTGATCTTCATCATCCGAATTACGATATTGAACTATGTAATTATAAATGGTGCATCGAGCCAATACAATATTACTTCGTCTCGCAAGCTTATAATTCGACATCATCTTTATAATTGGAAAAAATGCTTTCAATAAACCAAATCACCATTCAATGACGTTCCGAACAGATGAGTGTCGTTGGTTGAACATTTCACTTTTTGATGTGGGGCTTCGCCTACGATAATGGGATCGATGGTACTTTTCGCCCCGATAAGGTGCCCAAAATCTAGATATGTTTGGATATTTGGCATCCACCGCATAGAATTCATCTACCAATCCATAAGAAAAAATTCTATTAAAACCACATCACCATTAAGGATGTGGTTGTGTTGAATGAATTTTACCTCCGATTGACATTGGAAAATCTGAGTTGAGAGAGTAAATCGTCTGGCTGAAAATACGCGCGTCATTTGCGCTTCCTTCCCAACCAGTCTTTACGTATGTGAAAAGCATGTTCTGGGCGCAAGCTGCCATTACATTTTGTGTAATGATTTCCTTACGGCCACGATATAAACTTGCCTTGTTGGCGGGAATGAATGTCAAGACATGTGTCTCGTATATTGCTCCTATGCAATTCTACAAAACAATTGTTGAAATGTTAGTCAGCCGCCTTAGATTTCATAAGGATGCAAATAGATTTTACCTTAAAATATGGGAACCACCTAGGATGCCCTTGAATTTCTGGTTGAACGGTCTGAGGTTCTCGAGATTTTGTAATTTTTGTCCCCAACCTTAGAACCGCGGCAAGTGTGAACTTGAACCATTTGTGAATTATTTGAGTAGAGTGTTGATATCGCTCTGCAACTACTTGAACTCGCTCTGCAACTGAGTTGAGTTTATTGCTAATATCTTCTCATATAGTCTTATCAAAATTGAGATTGTCTAGTTCAGCTTGTTTATTACGAGGTATAAAAAATATTCTGTAACATTCTTTGGCCAAGTCTCCGACTTCTCCCTCGAATTATGACGACCACCCATATGTTCAACTTATTAAAATGGCCGGTTACAATTTGGTTTTCACCATAACAAAAATAAGTATACTAGAAATTTACTAGTGGGATTTGAAAGTGGGAGATATTAGCATCCCAACAACAAGGAGTGAAGTCCCAACTGAAGTACTAGCAGCTAGTATGAATATTCTTTTAAAATCACTGAAATAAAATGATTGATAATTTGAGTCATTCCAAATTAAGCAACATTTAGAAAATGCAAAGCTGAGAAGAAGTAAGCAACATACTGATCAACATAAATAAGATACACAGCTAAGCATAAATGAGGATACACAGCTAAGCATGCAAACACCATAAATACGACCACAGCTAAGCATGCATTTGGATACACAACTACATTACCAATTAAGCAACATATTGAGCAACATACTAATCAAGCAACATAAGAAGAAGATACAACATACTAAGCAACATAGCGAGGCAACAAAATTGACTACTTACATAGAGGAAGATATCCATGATAGAATTTCTAGAACATGAATTAAAACCAAAAGCCCAGAATCTTCATGCTAAATCATCAAGAACGACAAGAACGGAAGCGTACCTGATTCCATCGCTCAAATTCCGGAGACGGGTTGGACTTCCAAGTCTACACGCGAGCCCGTACAAACGCACAATGAGAGATGGGGATTTCAAAGGCGAGAAACTTAGCACGTGACTCGGGGACCATAACCCCTCTTTATATAGAAAACTGAAGGTTGGAAAATTACAGTTTTGCCCATCATGAAACTGTAATATTACCACTACGGTATCTGTACATATATAATTAATTCCATAATTATGAAATGGTACAAGGCCTAACAATAAACTTTATTAGATCACCTTTAATCGGCCAATCAAATTGATAGCGTAACCGCATGCCAATACATAAATGTTGGCCTATAATAAATTATTAAATAAATAATTTAACAATCTGCCACTTGGGCCAACATAAATATCATCATAGGGCTATGTGTACCAAAGTTACTTTATGAGCTCATTTTCGCTATCATTACCAACCATTTCAACAATATGGTCCATCGATTATACCAACATAGAACCAAAGCGACTTTCGTCACATTTATCGTGACTAAATCAATCAATGATCACAATATTAATACTTTCAACGACATAGATTAAATATGGGTGCATAGCACGAAAATTACATGTAATGTGATCTAAACATGTCTATTTCCAACTAAACCTACTTTATTCTTTAATGAGATCAAAACCACATATTCAGAGTGAACATAACAAAAGAATTTTATTCTGCAGAAAAATTTATAAAACATAGTACAAATTACAGCCTCCCACTAAACCATCATATTATTATATGATAAAACACTCATATGAGCAACATGCTCATGAAAGGCCATGTGTGGTAATCCTTTAGTAAGCGGATCCGCCCTCATGGAAGTTGTACCAATATACTCTATACATAATTGACCACTCTAAATTCTTTCTTTAACAACCAGAAATTTAATGTCAATATGCTTTGACTTAGACGAACTCCTATTGTTATAGGAATATAGAACTGCTGAGTTATTATCACAGAATAATTTTAGTGGTCTTTCAATGCCATTAACAATATGCAGCCCAGTGACAAAATTGCGCAGCCATATTCCATGATTGGATGCCTCATAACAAGCTATAAACTCTGCTTCCATAGTTGAAGCTGCAATAAGTGTCCGCTTAGCACTCCTCCAAGAGATAGCTCCACCGGCAAGTAAGTAAACATATAGCTATAAGTGGATCTACGACTGTCTTGGCATCCAGCAAAATCAGAATCAGAATACCCAATGATCTCCAACTGATCTGATTTTCTATAAGTGAGAATATGATGCTTTGTTTTCTGTAAATACCGCATAACCTGTTTGGCTGCTTTCCAATGATCAATTTCGGGATTGCTCATATATCTACCCAACATTCCAACAATGTACGTAATATCCGGACGCGTACACACTTGAGCATACATCAAACTCCCTACAGCAAATGCATAGGGAATCTTTTGCATTTCCTTTTGCTCAAACTCATTCTTGGGGCACTGATTGAGACTAAATTTGTCTCCTTTAGCAACAGGGGTACTAGTAGGTTTACAATCTTTCATGCCGAATCTAGCAAGTACCTTATCGATATAGCTCTTTTGTGATAATCCAAGGATACCCTGAGAGCGATCTCGATGTATCTGAATTCCTAATACAAAAGAGGCATCCCCAAGATCTTTCATTTCGAATTTCTCCGATAGAAATATCTTGGTTTCGTGCATCAAGCCTATATCGTTACAAGCTAGCAAGATATCATCGACATATAAGACCAGGAAAATATACTTACTCCCACTGAACTTATGGTATATACATTCATCAATCGGATTTATCTCAAAACCAAATGAGATAATAACTTGATGAAATTTATGATACCATTGATCGAAAGCCTGTTTTAGCCCATAGATGGATTTCTTTAATTTGCAAACCATTTTCTTTGGATCTTCAGAGACAAAATTTTCTAGTTGCAACATATAAATCGTTTCTTCAATGTCACCATTGAGAAACACTGTCTTAACATCCATCTGATGTAGCTCTAGATCAAAATGGGCCACAAATGCCATTATAATCCTAAAAGAGTCTTTCGAAGAAACTGGAGAGAAAGTCTCTTTATAATCAATGCCTTCCATTTGGGTAAAGCCTTTTGCAACAAGACGAGCCTTAGGTGGCATTTGGTGCATTACTTTTCATATTACCAAGCAATCTAGATTACATTTTAAATAGATTGCCACTAAAAAGATTGCCGATAATGTAGAATATAGTATTTGGTATGCACAAGTAACGTTATGATAAGATTACTAGAATTCACATAGACATGTTTGGTATAACAAATACATTACCAAATAATGAGATATACTTTTCGAAAATACATTTTTCACAAATATATTATAATATTATAATTAATCATATTATATAATATATTACATATATAATATAATATAATATATTATATTATATTATATTATATTATATTATATAAAGAATATATAATATAATATTATAGTATTATATTATAATATTATGTCATGGGAGAAGTCGTGGGAGGAGCAAAGAACTTATAAAAAAGCTAGAATTTAAGGAAGGCAATTTTGTATTAAAAATTAATTCAAGATTACCACTTCAGAGGTAATCCACATAGACACCTCTCCATTGAGCAATCTAGATTATCACTTTGATGGAAATTCATATTACCTGCACAAGTGAGACACCAAACAAGGTAATGTGTGGGGTTCAGATAATTTAAAGACAAGATTGATATCAATCTGGATGGATTGTCTCATACCAAACGCCTCTTTATATCTTTCCACATTACTCTTTGAATCCCTTTTGATCTTAAATATTCATTTGCAACCAATGGGTTCTGCACCTTCAGGTAATGGTACAAGATCTCAAACATCATTGTGTTGCATAGACCTTATTTCCTCATTCATGGCATCAATCCACTGTTGATAGTTAGAGCTTTGCATGACTTGACAGAAGTTGACTGGGTCATCTTCCATCATACCAATGTCAGCCTCATGCTCTTTAAGAAATACAATGTAATTATTCGAAATTGCACTTCTCCTCTCCCTACTAGACCTTCTTAATGGCATTGGTTCTTGAGATTATTGAGTTTGCTCTATAGGAGTAAGCTCCTCAGGAGTAAAGTCTTGAGGTTGAATGAGGAGTACCTCAATATTGTCTTGTAAATTCGGATTTATTGTCTGATCAATGTCAAGAATAATAACCGAAGGAAGAGAGATGAACTCCTCTTCAAAGACAACTTCCTTAACCTTGTCTCCCCTCCCAAACTCTACATCCTTAAAGAATCAGGTATTTCCTATCTCAAAAAATGTCCTATTTGTTGGATCATAAAATTTATACCCCCAATTTCTTTTCATTTGTCTTATATGGCCTAGCCTCAACTGGATAACCCCAAATGTGTAAATGCCTTAAATTGGGCTTGTAGCCCGTCCAAAGTTCATAAGGGATTTCAGTACTGTCTTAGTTGGTACCCTATTAAGGATGTAAGCTGCAGTCTTAAGTGCCTCTCCCCAGAGGGACTCTGGTAAGGTAGAGTGACTAATCATGCTCCTCACCATATCCTTAAGAGTCTGATTTCGTCTTTCAGCAACACCATTCATGCTAGGACTTCCTGGTATGGTGTACTGTGGGACGATACCGCATTCCTCTAGGAACTTAGCAAAAGGTCCTGGACGTTGTTCACCTGATCCATCATATTTTTCATAGTATTCACCACCACGGTCAGACCTAACAGCTTTAATCCTTTTGCCTAGTTGATTTTCAACTTCGACCTTATAGGACTTGAACCAGTGATTGCGACTTCTCTTTAATCAGATATATGTAACCATATTTAGAGTAGTCATCTATGAACGTAATAAAATACTATTGACCATTCCAAGAAGTCGTAGGGAAGGGTCCACATACATCAGTATGTATTAGTTCTAAGACGTCTGAACTCCTATTAATACCTAATCCCTTAATGTTTGTCTATTTTCCTTTAATGCACTCAATACAGACCTTAAAGTCCGTAGCATCAAGGAGATTAAGAATCCCATCCGACACAAGCCTGTGTATCCTTTGTTTGGATATATGACCTAAACGCTTGTGCCATAAGATAGCAGAACTATCATCAGCTAACTTTCTCTTTGTACCTCGTGAACTAGTGTGCAATGTTTCATTAAATGAAACTAATACATCAAGTATATAAAGGTTATCAATAGAAGATAAAGAACCAGTACCAATAAAATTTGAACCAAGAGATAAACTGAAATATCCATTTCCAAAAGAACAAGTATATCCAAATTTGTTCAATACAGAAACAGAAATTAAATTTCGTCGAAAAGACGAAACTACAAAAGTCTCTATTAAATCCAAATAACATCCAGTTCTTAACAATAACCGAAAATTGTCTATAGCTTCAACTTGAACTAGAATCTACCCACCGAAAATTATCTTTCAACATCAGTTGGCTTTCGGCAACTCAGGCAACCCTGCATAGACACACTGATGTAAGTAGTAGCACCAGAATCTACCCATCAAGTGTCTTGGGATACAGAAGTTAAGTTAACTTCAGAACAAACTAAAGTGAGAAGTGTACTTTTCTTAGCACGTCATGCATGATATTTGGCACAATCTTTCTTTATGTATCCATCAACCTTTTTGCAAAAGAAACAAGTGATGCCCTTATCTAGTTCCTTTTGCTTCTTTTTCTGTGGAGCACTTACAACTTCCTTAGATTTAGGTTTTTTCTTGCCCTTACCTTTAAAAGCAATAGCCAGATGAGCACTCTCAATTATGTCAAGCTTCAATCTCTCCTCCTCTTGCACACAGTGAGAAATGAGTTCATTCAAAGACTAATTCTCCTTTTAACAGTTATAACTGATTTTAAACTGGTTATACTGTGCAGGGAGAGAGATGAGAACTATATGCACCAGTAGATCCTCAGATAGATCTAACTTCAGTGCCTTTAATTTTGAAGCAATGTTTGACATTTTCATAATGTACTCCCTGATGTTCCCCTTGCCCTTATACTTCATTGAGATTAGGCTTGCTAAAAGCATGCTTGTCTCAGACTTTTCATTTCTTTCAAAGTGCTTTTCAAGGGCAATAAGGAACGATCTTGCATTTATCTCGTCAGACATGGCGCCCCTAAAGCATTCGGGAATTGCACGCCTTATGATCATCAGACTTAAGCGATTGGATTTATCCCACTGATCATATGCCCTCTTTTCCTCATGGGAACTTTGAGCTATGAGAGCAGTGGGCTGATCCATACGAAATGCTAAGTCCAGATCCATGCATCTGAGAACAATCATAACGTTCTCTTTTCATGCTTTAAAGTTCGTGTCAGTTAGCACAATAATGGAGTTAACACTAGTAGCAATTGAAATAGCAAAAATATTCACTAAAAGAGAATAAAACAAAACAAGATATTATAAGTAGCTCAAAATAAAATGTAATTAATCATGTAACAGAAAAAAAGAAATAATGATAGTCCCCATTACAAGATACCAAACACAACATTGACATTTCATCTTTGGACAAAATTATCAATTTTAAGCGGTACTCTCAATGTAGTAATCAAATACTGACCATCAGACCTATCAAACAATGAGCATTTCCTTAGACCGATTTGTGTTCATGACAGCCACGTACTTATTAGCACAGGCATGTAAGGAATTCAGTCAGGTAGGAACCTTCCTTTGAGCCGATTACTACCCACATGAGTTACAAACATGCAGACATCTTATATATCCTAAAATATATCAATTTAACAAAAGAGATGTCACTTTGATAACATATTGTGCCAAACTAACATATTTCATAATATTAGACATATAAATAAATGTGTCACTATTTAATTTCATGCTAAATTGGTCTAACTACAATAAAGCGATCAAAATTATGTTGAACCAATTAAAAATTTGATTAATATAAATATGAACCAAATCTATTTGAGCTAAACCAAAACTAAATTGATGAGAATTAAGCTGAACCTTATGTTAATTCTACTGAATCGATTGAAATTATGCTGAACCAAATATTAATTTCAGTGAACCGATCAAGAAATCTGATGAACCACTTATAATTTGCACTGAATCGATCTGAATTGACCTGATCCAGTAAACAGGGGAAATTAGACTAAACCAGTGCTGAACCGGGATGAATTACACTCAACCAGCGTTGAACCGGATCCTAATTATATTGAACCGGACCCAAACCTAATTCAACTAGATTGGGCCAGACCAATCGAGTTAAATTGAACCGGTTCAATATCTCAATTGAACCGATTAATTCAGATTGACATCGAATGGACTGGTTCAGTTGCAATAAAGTGGGCCGGCCTATTGAAACTTAAGCTTAATGGATCGGGTTCAAGAGGTTAGAGTGGGTCGGGTTAAGACTTAATGGATCCGGATCTTTAAGTGAAGGATCCGAACCAACCCGTTTTATTTAATGAAGCGGTTCGGGTTTAAACACTTAATGGATCCGAATTTCTCAAAATTGAATCCGGATCTGCCCCGAAATTAAACTCCACTCCTCTTCCCCACGAAGCAACTAGTTATAAGCCCTAACTCGGAGTTTAACAGCCGCCGCATGCAGCGGTTCTTCAACCGCAGCAGCCCTTCTCCCCTTCTCGACGCCGACGCCGCCCGACCTAAGACGCCGGCGATCATTATGTCGGCGTCGGACGACGACAGGAGGAGTAAATCGGCCCACACCGGACTACACAACACCGTCTGTCCTCATGCGGCGGCGACAACAACGCCGGCGCCGGCCGGCGACGTGGAGACCGGCACTGAGCAAAGATGAACCGAGACCAGCAAGGCTCCACCGTTCGAAAACCAGGCAAGGCCGGCGGCAGCCGCAACAAGCTGTCGCCATTGCCATTCCCTTCCCACGGTCTATTTTCGGCGACCATGTTCCTGATGAAGGGAGACCCAGTCGACTGAAGCCAAGATGGGAGGTTGCCGAAGAAGAGAAAGAAGAGAGAATGGATGCTGCGGCAACTCAGAAGAGGAGATGCATCCTTCGGCAGCCATGGCTGCCGCATCTTCTATAAGTTTTTTTTTTTTTTGTTTAATGGCAAAAGCATAAAGGTTAAGCCTACTGTTCGTAAGAAGCACAATTTAAAAACAGTACATGATTTTCTTCATCAACAGGTAGGTAATCATCCTGAAATCACGAACCAACAGAATGCTTTATGTTCATGAACAGTGCTTAAAGATCAAACATCATTGCACCATAAGTATATATAAACAGTAGTTAGCACACAGAAAACATGAATTAAATTCAAAAATCAAGAATCTTCGTGCTAAATCATCAAGAACGACAAGAATGAAAGTGTACCTGATTCCATCGCCCAAATTTCGGAGATGGGTTGAACTTCCAAGTCTACACGCGAGTATGTAAAAATGCACACTAAGAGATGAGAATTTCAAAGACGAGAAACTTAACATGTGACTAGGGGAACATAACTCTTCTTTATATAAAAAATTGGAGGTTGATAAATTACAATTTCGCCCATCATGAAATTATAATATTATCATTACGGTATCTGTACATATACAGTTAATTCCATAATTATAAAATGGTACAAGGCCTAATAATAAATTTTATTAGATCACCTTTAATTGACCAATCAAATTGATAGCGTAATCGCATGTCAATATATAAATGTTGGCCCATAATAAATTATTAAACAAATAATTTAACAATCCATTGTAGATACATAAGCATGCAAGGACATACCACAAGCAAAATAATGAGGCCATAAATGAGGATACACAGCTAAATTGACTGCTTACAGTCACATTATACAGGTTCAGCAAAATTGACTACTTACATAGAGGAAGAGATCTAGTGTACTAATCAGATTTCTACAGTCTCAACAAAACATGTATTTATCACGATACTAATGTGCTTACCAAGTTTTCATTTTCAGATCGAAGAATGATACGCACACAAATTCATTTTTGAAACTCAAATTGAATAAATCAAGGAAAATGTACTTTGGAGCAAGAGTGTAACAATTCTTAGGTTTAGGTTTTAGTTTTTATTGCCATTGGTCGAGTTCCAAAGCATGCAACTGTTGGCCACCTCTATAAAAAGTCCTAAAACATTGCTCTGGAGCTTTTCAAATGCTTTATTGAGTTCGTTTTAGTTTTCTCGAGCTTTAAAGAGTAATTTCAAAGCACTAATTTTTAATTTCATTTTCACAGGCGTTCGTTCCTCTCTTAAAGTCTTTGAAGCCTTCGAGAAAGAATCTTTTGAGGCCTTGAGGTGTTATGAGGTAGCAAAGAGGAATTCTACTGGAGCTTGCAAATTCTTGAGCTATTTTCTTGTCGTTTTTAATTTGTTTATTCTCATACCTGTGTTGCTTGACTGAAAGGTGTAGATGATACATCTTAAGTTGTAATTTTAATTGTCTTGCTTTGGTATAGAGGCAAAGATATCCTCAAGGATTGAGGAATAAGTACTTGGCATGCCCTTTTAAGAGAAATACAAATAGTATTAATGAATTTGGGTTGAAATCCTTGGTGAGCCAAGGTAATGAATGTAGACAAGATTGCCAAATCACTTTAAATTTGGTGTGTTTGCATTGATTTGGTGATTGTTACTTGGTTAGTTTAGTTTTAAATTATGCTCATGTTATTTTGCTTAAGCATTTAGTCTAACTTGATAAATTGAACTTAGAAGTTTTAAAAACACACTATCCCCGGTGTGAATATTCACCTTGCAAACTTAATGGTTGAAAAAAGAGTTTTTGGGTTCGCTAACCGATTGGTTGATCGAAGGTCAGTCGACCGACCCTTTGGCCCAACCATTGACTGAAATTGTCCCAAGTGGCACTTTCGATTTGGATTCGGTTTGAAGTTTGAGTTTTGGGATTTAATTTTCAACTACATCATCAAGCATTATAAGGATTATACAAAGAATCAAATCTTCTTCATTTAAGCAACATCACTAGGATTTTTTCGATATCACTTTGATCTTTTCGATCGTGGACGTCGCGTGCATATCGACTTGAGATCTAAAATAATCTCTCAATGGAACATTAGTTTCTAATATGTTATCATCAAAACCTAAATTGAGACCAAGTTGGAAACCTTAGGCCAAGACTTACTTGTGATGTTAAATCTTTGGGTTCATGTAAAAGCTTTGTTCTTGATGGTTACACGGGAATTCTCTAAAAAAATATTCAAATTTAATTGCATAACCTTTTATTTTTTGTAGTTGAATATTTCTATCATAGTAAATCTATACCTATTGATTAGGATTATTCTTCGTTATATTCCTTCCTAAAAAAATAGTCCAATTTGTATCAAAGATTATATACAAATCTTTGATACATTATGTTACATGTATAGAATCTTTACCAACGTTTTATCCAAATCCTCAAGTTAGATGACATCATATCTAAAACCAATCTGCACTCATAGTTGGTAGATCTATACACGATAACACTCTAGTTGCACAAGAAATCATCCATTCAATTTAATTCAAGAGAAAAAAATCCTTATATACTAATTAAAATAGATATGGAAAAAACTTATGGTCGTAATTCTTGGAATTCAATACACACAATGCTTAAAATGCTTAACTTCTCGTTTAAGTTCATAAACTAGATTAAGGCATGTAAATCTATTGCTAGTTTTTGTTGCAACATTAGTGGTAAACAATCAAAAAAAAATTAATGCCACTTGTGGAATTAGACAAGACGACCATATTTCTTCTTGTTTATACATCATTATTAGTCATCTACTATCTTCAATGCATGAATCATGCTAATCAACAAAGAAAGTTGTCAAGATAAATCGTCTAATGTACGTCGATATACTTTTATTTTTAGAGCAAAGTTGAAATTATTAATTATATTTTAAAGATCTTTGATTGGTTATGGTAAGATTATAAATCAAAAAATCAATTTCCAAAAGGTTGAATATTTTTCCTAAGCAAGTTAATATGGCTATGAAAAATAGGATTTGCAAAAAGTTCGGTATGAAAATTAGTTCATTTCCTATGTGTTATCTTTGTACTGTTATTTTTTCTAAAAAAAATATTGCTTCTAATTTCAACTATTTTGGTTGATAACATTACCGGTTTAATTGGAACAAAAAACATCTCTCTCAAGCTGGATGGCAAGACTGTTATAATCAATTATGTAGTTAATTTTGTACCTTTAACTAAATGTATTTGACTTGGATGCCTATTGGTATTATTAATAAGATCACTACTTGCGGCGGTGGCCGGTGGACGTAAAAATTTTAACTAAGCGGATACCAATTTAAAATATAAAAAATATAATTAATATTATTTTAATTATTTAACTTAAATTTTTTAATTAAAATAAAAACTTATAACTAGTACAATTTTTTTATCTATTTTTATATTTTGAAATATTGTTAAAGTCTTCAAAATAAAAATAGTTAAAGCTCAAATTACAAGTGCATACATAGAAAATAATTGCTTTTTAGTTCATTTATATAGTACTTGATATACCATCAAATGTAAAAAAAATAACTTGAATGCATAATTTATGTTGCAAAAAAAAATATTCATCATGAAAATATATTATATAATTAATATAGATGATTAATAAAATTTATTATTTTTTAAATTTAAATTTTCAATTAAATAATTTCAGAATGAAATATAAGATATGTTTTATTAATTTTCTAATATTTTCCTTGAGTACTTGATATGATTGAATAATTCATCCATAAAAGTTCACACAACTTAATAATATGAACATAGATAATAGTATACAAAGATGTATTAGGAATAAAATCAAGATGAGAATTTTAAAAGAAAAAAACTTAAAAGAAAAAAATTAACAGAGAAAATTTTGGATTTAGCTTAGAAATTAATGGAGAAAATTTTGAATTCAAGTTATAAGTTAATAGTGAAGGATTTAAAACATCTTTATAAGAGTTGGTTCTATATTTAGTCGTTAAGAAAATAAATAAATAATGCATATAAAAGACTAAATATAGGATTTGAATCTAAAATCTATAAACAAATTATTCAATTAATTAAGCACTATGATGTGGATGGAGTAGTAAAAGAAGTTGGGATCAATAATATTTATGTAATTTCATCTTGAGAATGCTAAAAGAATTTATCAAATTAATTAAAATAAGAACTCTAGTGGGTTGATATTGCGAATGCTAAATACAATCTTATTGAGTTACGTTCGATAGTAGGACTACTCATGTTCAGTAGTTCAAAACCATCCAACCAAACATATTTGATGAGTATCATACTAATTCATATCAAAGTTGCAAAGTGGCATACAGATGATATACTTAGATACTTTTGTTGAAAAATCGTTGAGCAATCATATCCTAGTTAAGGAAATTCTTAGAAATATTCATGTATTTGAAATATTAATTCATATTGAACTTGTGTCCATTTGCATATGATTTCCTATCATTTAACCCAGACATTTTATGATCCTTCACATCAATATTCATCCTCTTCTTCCTCTTTCGATGCAAGGTGTTCAACATTGAGTTGATATATACGAAATATATAATTATGGTTTTTCTTTAAAACACAACATATATAGTAGATATAATTAACACATTTGAAAGCCCATAACCCCCAAATTCAATAAATGCAAAATTAACACCTAATAAATTTAACATATACTAATATCATAAATATATGAAAAACACTTGAAGTATTTAATTTAAATAAAGATTTAGAATCCAAAAGCTTTTCAGCTAAAATTAACTAAAAAAGTTATGGCTAACGACCTCAATATGAAATGATGACCTAAAAACAAATTTTCTTCAATTCGCTTGTAAAAACAAATTTTTCTTCGCTTTAAATTCGCTTGTAAATTTCTTCCCAGCGAATTTCTTCCCTTGTTTGAATGATCCCCGCGAGAGCATTGACTCTAGGGAAATCGAAGTTAGTCTTGTATACTATAAATTAGGGTTGAGCATCGGACGGATCGGATCAAATATTCGATCAGTTAAAAATTTCAAAAAATTTATACCCAATTTTTTAATCAGGGCCCAACCCGATTAACCCAAATTCAATTTCTTTTTAAAAAAAAAATCTTAAAAATGGTGATAAAAAAATATGAACAATTATATTAAAATTATAAATCTAGTAGGACTTAGAACTCAAAACCTCCTAAATTTTATCTCCAACCTTTCTAACTACAAAGCCAACACCATCTTTTATCAATAAATGTAACATAAATATGTATTCAACTAAAAATAAGATCGGGTCAAATTAAACAAAATTTTCACCCAAACCCGACCTGAATAGTAAATGAAATTTTTAAAAATATAATCTGACCCAACCCAATATACCCAAATAACCCAACGTGAAATAAATTTTCGGGTCGATTTTTTCGGACTTTTCGGGTCGGATCAGATTTTGCTCAGCCCTACTATAAAAAATGATAATAATTCAAGAAATCAAAGTCATTATTGTATACCGACAATACATTGGCTACACAACGAAACATGGCCCTTCTGCTATCCAAGAACATTCACCCAATTCGTCAACTATTCCTGAAACTTCCCACATCCATGAGCTTTCCTGCGACTTACTAGCGAAGAAGATCAACCACATGTGCCCGCGATCACTATCCAATGAAACACCTGACTTGAGCTGATCATTTTATTTGACCAACACATTAAACAAATAAAAATTCAAATAATAGGCAAGATAAGAAAAAAATTGAACCAGTTCAAGTACTCGGGTTTTCCAAACCTCATTACAACATAACCAGGTCTCAAGTTCAAATAGCAGGATTGTTTAGAGTTTTCCGACACTAACCAAAAAGCAAATAAGTTTAGAGTTTCTCGCAACATCCGCGACAGGGTAACAACTTTGAGTTTGCAGTAGATCAATTCATCATTAACACCAGTTGATGCTCAGAAAAGCAGGGCAGACCTGCAAAATGGGCAGCTGATATAATAAACTTGGAGAAAAAGCACAAAGACAAATGTAGCTAAGAGAAATCCTAACAAAGGATTTTATGATAATAACTCACCAGACATTGCACTACTTACTAGTTTGTTAAGTCTGTAATCAATTTTCGCGCTCCCTGGACATAGATCTCTCTGATCGATGGTATGCATATTCATCTCCCACTGCCTCACCCTCCTCGCGTTGATCAGGATCTGCATATCCATATTGATTCTGATAGTAATCAGGTTGAGCCTTGTCATAGGAAGTGCGGTTGTAGTAATCTGTCTCATGTCGCTTTGACCGCTCCACGTGTTCAGTGTCAGGTTGAGGCTGCTGATGATCATAGTGTTTATGATATTGGGATTCATCATACTGATTGTATTCACGTTCATGCCCATGCTTTTTTGGTTCATCATACCATTCTTGTGGATAGTCATGTTCACCAGGCTCAAGGTCTCTCTCCCTTGTTCCTGACCTCTCCCTTCCATGCTTTGATTCACCACCATACTCAGAGTCTTTGTCATGCAAATAGCCACGGTCCCTTTCATTGCCAGCTTGATCATATTCCCTCTCACGCTCTCGATCTCTGTCGCGTGGTCTTCGTTCATGCTCACGATCATGTTCACGGCCACGATCTCTTTCTTTGTCTCTCACACGACCCCTATCACGATCACGATCACGGTCACGACCACGGTCTCTCTCCTTATCCCTGTCTCTCTCCCTTTCTCTGTTTCTATCTCGGTCCCTATGGTGGTGGTGCCTATCTTCTCTTGTCTCTCGTGCTCTGTCATGGGAACGTTCACGAGATCTCTCTTGTTCACGATCCCGACCTCTATCTCGAGACTTCTCCCTGTCACCCAATTAATAGTTAGTTAATAAATGATGGTGGTGGTGCCTCCCCAACTAAAAGAAGATGCAAACCACTGATGGTGTTATATAGAAACATGATTATCTACTTTAAATACATTCAATTTAACCAGATATCGGGGGGGGGGGGGGGGGGGGGGGGGGGGGGGGGAATAGTCATACCTGTCCAAATGACGATCATCGCGTGCCCTTGGCTCCTCTGATCTAGAATGTCCTGGTGCAACTTGCTGTTGATCCCTGGTAATAAATACAAACTGATAAATAAGAAGTCGAATTCATTAATATCAATGCACCTGAGACACTTGACTCAAAGGATAATATATCTAGTTATCCGCACAACAAATATATGAATATAGCGAGACAATTGACATGCAAGAAGATCTTAAGCCTGAAGGAATCCCAATGAACAAAGTTCAACATACAAGTATAACTATAGATAGAAACTACAACTAGCAAAATATTGTGAACATCTCCAATCATCCAATCTTTGGTTTCCGAAGCAAGTAGGAAGATGATAAAGAACTTGCTAATTACATCCACAAATTGAATTTTGTTTGTGTCATAATAAAATTAAAAGGAGAGGACCCTAGTATTGAGTTTTTAACATAAAGTGGGACAACTTTTTCAAAAGAATTGCAAAAATGATATTTTGCTCTTAACTCAGCACAATTGTGCCAAGTATATAGTATTATAACAATATCCTAAGATACTATAACTTTATAACTACTATGCTTTTTTTATAAAAAAACAATGTGACTACAGTTCAAAAGATAAATACTGGTCAATTTGGTATGTTGCAATGGAATGGGCCTTGTCATTTCATTTCCCGAGTTTGGTATACTCTAGAATCAATGGAATGATGATCATGTTTTCCATTCCTTTCTTATCTTTGGTATGACGAATTGCAAATATGAATGAAATCATAATATGTCAAAAGTCAAAAATACTCCTATTCTAAAAAATAATAACGAAAATAATTATTATTATTGTAACAATATTAATATTAATACATTATTTATAATATTGGCAAATAAGAATAAATATTATATCTTAATACATAACATTAATAAATGTAATATTAACAATAAGATTATGTTACATTATTAGATATTATACTATAATATATAATATCAATATAATACTTAGATATTAATAGAAGGTTGATTACAGCATACCAAGTGTGCCATAAAAATCTTCTGAGAACTTAACTTGAATGCATCCTATCATAAGCCTCAACATAGCATTATTTACAAACCATGCACATATGGGTAAAAATGAACTAATACTATTGGAAAATAAGGGCATGGTTGGACGAAATGGAGTCCTAGGGAATAGGAACAACCTTATTTGATTGACATTAGAAATAGACAATGAATAATATTACTTTATTTTCTTAGCATAAGTAATAGACAAGGAATTTAGATAAAAATGACTAAAATACCCTTCTAAAAATATAATAAATTAGATAATAATATTCTAATTAATAACAACACAATAAAAATATGCATTAATGTAAAATAATTTATTAATTTTAAAATAATAAAAAATATTATTTATTTTATTTTCATAAAAAGTAATTGAATCTATATATAATAATAATAATAATAATAATAATAATAATAATATTTAATAATAAAATAATAAATAATGAAATAATAGATAAGATACATAATTATTTAAATTAATTTAATAATTAAATTTGTTATATTCTTATGAAATATTATAAATATTGAAGAACAATATTGAAAAATATTCATGGGGAATAGTATTTGGGTTGAGGTAAGGAATAGTATTCCCCATCCGTGGGGAATAGTATTCCTTATTTATTCCTTATGCCCCACCTTTTCTTTATCAACAAGTTGCAACCAAACAAGGGAATAAGTATATCATAAGGAATACTATTTCATTCCCCATCTATTCCATCCGACCAAACACCCCCTAAAATTCTCACACATGTATGCATTTTTAAGAATCTAATAGTGACAATATAAAAATGTAGCACCTAAAAACTAACAATGTCCCAACTTATAGATCAAATTACAGGAGTCCCATATGCAGCAAAAGGCTGCAAATAACCCACATTTTCTTTACAAAATTGGATTGTTTGCAGCACGAGGATACAGAACAGACCTGCTTTTGTTCTAAACCAAACAGGTAGTAAATGAACAAAAAGTTGACAAGCTTCTCATCTATCAAATTGAGTAAAACATAATTAATCAGAAGAGCTCAGGAGTAATATCAAACATTGATATTAGTCCATTTACCTGCTGGAATGTTTTTGACCAGCTTCTTCACCTCCACTCCTGGTTGTTCCAAGTCCACCACCCAACCTTCGAGGTCGCCAATTTGGTACAGTTCTTCCTCGCTCAACATCCACAAGCACACGTCTGTTATCCAACTTCCTGCCATCAGCTTGCTTGTATGCAGCTGCATGATGCAGATATAGTGTCACAGAAATCAGTACGGTTTATCAGTAAAGATACTAGGGAAATAAGTTTTTGAGTTGAAGCCGCACTTTTCATGTCTCGCGTATGCACATATTCGATGAAAGCATAACCTCTAGGTTTATTTGTCTCTTTATCTGTGACTAGCCGTACCTGAGAAGTTAACAAAGATAACCTTATGAAAGTAAAACCAATAAGCACAAAAGAGAAATAAGTATGGTCTATTGTTAAGATCTGTCATATCCTAATTGGCACGACAAATAGGCACCATGCCTCACAAGCCGTGCTCACCTTCAGAGGTGTACAGCTTCACCATGCGAGATGCATCACCAGCATACCAATTGAGTTGGCAGAAAATCCATGTATGTTCCAGAATTACCAGATAGTTTTACCCAAACCCCTTACCAGGGAATTTTTAGAATAAGAATAAATATGCATTATGAAAATAGAGTTTACCAGAAAACGTCTGATTGACGAAAAGATTTTCCTTTGTTATTTAGAACATAAAGAAAAACATATTTAGTAGCAGTAAAATTTAGCATAAATGAATTCAAATAATGAATACCCCTGCCAGTGCTCATTTTAAACAGAAGAGGAAACCCAAGCAGAAAATACAGGATTTTTCTCACTTCATCAAGCAAGCACCACGGTTTACTACCCTGATCACCATTGTGAAACCATATAGAAGGCAGGATGATGGTAGAAATTATGTTGATCCAGAACAAAATATCATGAAAGATATTACATAGATTCAGAGATGAAAAGGTGGGACCCCTCTTACCAGAAGAGTTTCTTGTAAGGAACCACTTGCACAGCTAATAACTAGGATGCAACTAAAGTGGTATATAGTGTCCACTAACCAGAATTAAAATGGAGGCATTAAGGAAACCTACATCATCTTGAGATTTACCTGTGCTACTCCCAATTTCTTCATGATGAAAACCTTCTGGCTTCTCACATATTGATAATTTGATACTAAGATGGGAATAAAATACTTTGACAGAGGATATATGAAAGAAGCTCATTTTGCCATCTAAGGCTAATATACCTGTCATTACCCCCCATCCTTTGCTGTGCATAAGGTCTCTGACCTTTCCTATGTGAATTTCAACTCGCAGAGATTCTTGAAGCAAGAGTGCATAGTACCATGAAATATTAAAGAAATTATTTTTGAAAGTACCTGATATGCTGATATCCCAGCAACAACAATTTAAAATGAAAGATATTCCATTTGTTATTTTCTTTTCCATATCATACAGCATTATCCCTAACTACACATTCCACTAGAATTGCGTCAGTAGTTTTGCAAGGTGATTTCCAAAAAAGAAGACACATATGACCACTTAAATCAATGAATAATAATACTATTATCTTTTAGAATAATATTTATTTATAGTTAGGTCAATAATCCAAACATTGGACACCCAGTATATGGCCATTTTCTCATTTCCCAACAACCTAAATTTTCAACTCTATACCACAGGAAGAGAAATAATCACTGCTCCTTCCCCATAATTCTATTTGAATGTGATCAAACTTATTTAAAAAATTTCTTCCACAAAGTTATAAGCCAAACATCAGTTTGTAGGGCAAGGAAAAAATGATATCTTTTTTTTCCAATTTATGTTTAGAAAGTAGGACAAAAAACTTCTTTTGGCTGACTATCACTTCCATTTACTAAAGAAATTTTCAAAGATACAAATTTCCATAAAACCTTCCTGATGTAACAGAAAAAGGTTTTCCAGGCTATCAAAGATATCTTGGGGCAAAAGCAGAAAAACTTTGAGTAAACATGAAAAAAGAAAGATGCACAGAGGATGAATTACTAAAACGGTTGTTTGGTTAAGAGAAACCTTTTCTAGTGTTTTTATCTTAATAAATAAATCCTTACCCATGTTGAGAGCAATAATATAGGCTCCCAACAACAAAATTGTATCTACTTACCCGCTTGATTGGTCCATATGTCTCAAATTCCCTCTTGATCCGGTGTTCAGTGGTCTCATAATTCTGTGTCAGAATATTCAAAGGATTCATGAAGCAGTACATTAATTATAAGTTACAAATAACTCTAAAAAATATAGGAAACATACAAGCCTTGCAACAAATAGTGTCTTGTAGGGATCACCAGTTACATTTGGATCTTTAGATGGATCATCTGCGAGAAAACAAACAAATGTTAATTGCTAACTAAATCAAACTATAAAATATTGCATAAGTAGATAATAACAAATACATTTCTCCAACTCTTCAGCAGCCTTCCTTGCACCCTCTTCAAGTCGTAGTTTCCGTATTCTAGCCCTTCTTTCAGTCTGTAATTAAAAATGCAGTCTAAGAATCAGTGGAGAATACATGTCACATGCAACTGTTAACAAAAAGAAAATTCAAGTAGAATAAAGAAGATATAGGTAGTCCAGTTAATTTAGATTTTACATAAAAAAACAGCTCTAGATTATGGCCATACATCAGGTACACAAACAGGGCAAAAAATTCATCATCTATGACAGACATTAAAAGGGAAAGACATAGTACCCATTACCTGGCAGTGTGACAATATCTCTCAGTGTATATGTTTACATTAAGATTTAAGAGCAGAATATAAAAGACAAGCAAGAAAAATCCATTTCCGTGGCATATGTAAAGAGTTGAAAAATTAAGCACAAAATACTTAACCACCATGCAAAGTTCATAGATTAAACCTATGAAAATCCAACATCTTGAAGTAAAAATTCATTTTCAATGCAAAACATATGAAGTAATTGCACATTCTTCAAATTCCTTGAGCTGCACATGAAACCAAGGTTTACCGATCTCTCGGTGTTTGGCATCTTCTGCGAATACAGCAGTGCTGTACAGACACATGGCACAGCCCAATACAAATTGGACTGTACTAATACAAGCTTTGTTATTGTTTTTTATTTTGCACTCCAAATAATTGTTTCATAAATTACTCTACTAATATGAATGAAAACATTCTTAATGAAGTACAGAAACATCCCAAATTAAAGGATAACACTTGAAGAATGAAAAGATAGAAATTAGAAGTTTAGAAAGCTACTTGTAGGTACACTAAACATTCAGAAGGGGTGAAACCATTAAGAAACTTAGATCCTGAGATCAGTGAGGCCTGCCAGCAACTTGGATGGTTATTTATGGGGTCAAGGAGATTGGCAAATTCTTAGAGCAGTCCATATTTTTTGAAAGGGAAAATTTCTAGCAAAAAATGTTAACTTTGAAAGGACAACTTCATATCATTTCAAGAGCATTGCAAAGGTCCACATAGGGGAAAGAGTAACAAAAATATTTACAACAGAGAACTGAGAAACACCTAACTAAGTTCAAAATCTTGAGTAAATTTTAAGATTCCACATTGTAGGGCCCAAGGGAAACAATATATGCTCAGGATACTTGTGATTTAAAATCATAGTCAAATAAAAATGTAGATATACTGAGATGTATCATGCAGTACAGACAAGAATAAATTATCATCCTATCCTAGCCCATCTTTTACATCAGACATCTCATAAAGAAATCAATTAAAATAAACTTGGAGTCTTAGAGAAAATAAAAATTAATACTTCCATGCAGTTGTGTAGCATGATTAACTGAAAGCCAAAATAAATATATCAAATTGTTATTGAAAAGTTCAATGTAGATTCTAACAGCAATAGGTTGGTTAAGGTCAGCATGAAATTATGAAAATATACAAATAATTTATCAAGTGGAAGAACATCTGACCGGTGTTTCACCCTTAACAACTGGCGGAGCATATTCAGGGTCACTAGGTTCAGCAAAATGACTGACAAATTGTGCCATCCCTTGAGAAATAAGAAGTTGAGTTATCATGACCTTTTTGAGCCAAAAGTAAACTAACAATAACTAGTGAATGATGTACTACCTGTATACGGAGGGCATTTCCTTTTCTCTGGAGGAGGTTTATACTCCAGTGGAGGTCGAGGCTCAAAAAGCTTCAAAAGGTTAGTAGTGAGTCCAGTTGGATGACTCTGCCCAATCTGTGAGAAAAAATATTTATATAAGCATCACCAACTAAAGTAATCTTAACTATAAGCAAAACATACCATGTGAAAACAAACAAATAGGTACACATCAAAGCAAAGATTGAAAACGATGAACTGTAGGCGACATCCTCAGAATGCAGAAGAGCACAGACATAGGCAAAATCCATAGCAATCTTATTATCTACGGCTAGTGTAGGAGTTCCCTAAAGAACAGTATTATGTCCTAATTTCCAACCAGCAACCCTACATCAATCAGACGAAGTGAAGCAGTTAAATATCCATCGAGGCTCACCACTTTATAGAAGGCAATAAATGCAAGCTCCGCGGAAACCCTGATGCTAAATATTTAAACAATACTGCAGATCTAACCTCAAAATAATATCAATAAGAAAAGACTTATGATTACTTTAAAAATAGGGAAAATAGCTAATATCCAAAAGAAAAAAGAGACAAAAGAGAATCGTCCAACCCTAGAAAAGGGCAACCCTGACAAGGATCAATACCTAAACCCAACCAAATCCAAATTAGGGAAAGTGTCAATGAGTAAAACATCAAAAATTAGAGGCAAAAAAAAAAGTTTTGTTGAATTACGAGTTTTAGCTGGAGAACGTTGGCTCGATTCTGGGCTTTGGTGCGGGCCTGGACGCCGGGGTTGTTGCGATTGAAGGCGTCATTGAAGTCTCCCATCTTTCACAAGATTGAAGGACGGCAGAGAAGGAAGAGGGATCAATCGCCCACTCTTCCGGCGAGGGAAGAGGAAGAAGACGGACAAGCGAGGGTTTCGATGGGGTTTGCTCTCCTCTCGCCGCTGCGATCTTTGCGAGCGGGGCGAGCATGCGAAAAATGCTGTGCGTCGAAGAGATAAATAAATACTAGGGGTTATGGCCTTGCCTGGCAAGCGGATCTAATGCGAATCTGAACCCGTTAAATTATTTGCATATCCGAATCCAACGTAGTTGTTTGGGCTGTTTCAACTAGAGATTGGCAATAGATCGAGGCCGCCCATGGACAGCACGAACTCGGCCCGACAAAGAGTCGTACTTGACCTGGCCCAAACAAATTTGAGCCCGATCAGACACGGTATGTTTGTGCCCAAAGGACTCACTGGGCTTGTCCCTTGGAGCACGTGGGACGTGCTCGCGTGACAGGCCAGGCCTGGCTTGCGCCAAGCTAGGGTAGTGTCACGCTAGGCATGGCACTAGGCTGGCCCGAGCCCGAAGGGGTGGGCCTCGTGTCGGGCTGGGCTGCCCCTCCGAGAATTCGGATCGTACCCGGCACAACTCGGATTTCACTCGGGCCTTGTGAGGCACAGCCCATTGCCACCTCCACTTTCAATCGGAGAATTTGTGGGATACAATTTTTTCAAAAAAGAAGCTTGCAATAATAGAAGGAACTTTGGGAAAATTCTCAATTGTGGTTAATCCTTTTATTGGTCTCAATTTTATATACGAAGTTATAGATTAATCACAGTTAAAGCATATCATATGCGATCCGTGAGTTTTTTTGTTAAGTTAGTGATGTGACGATCCAAAAATGATTAAAATATTTAACTTTGTCATGTCATCTTGAGGGCATGTGGGGATCCATCCACGTTGAATATTTTAATCTTTTTTGAAAGATTTGTGGTAGCATTGACGTAGCCAAGCCCCTTCCAAACCACCAAAGGCTTGGCGGGTCGAACCGGCTCGCCAAGCTACTGTAGGTGGAGCGCTTGGATTCAATCTCTGACAGAGCTTCGAAAGTCGAGGTGCGACAGAAGATCGAGTTTTTTGAGGATCTTCAACGTGTGGTGAGGCGGTTGTGTTGGCGAAATGACGACACTAAAGGGGGGGTGAATAGTGTGTTTACTATACGATTCGCCTAAATTCACTTTTAATCGTTTACTTAGATTGATTTAGGCAATATACAATTCGATGATTTTATATGCGGAAGCAATAAATAATTTAGTAATTAAAGCAAATAAGAAATCAATGCAAACACAAGATTTATAGTGGTTCGGCCCCAATGCCTACTCTACTACCTAAGCACCCTGCTTAGGATTTTCAAACTAGTTTTACTAGATTAATTTATGTTTCCCTTACACATAAGGACTTTTAACCGAAGAGACACACTCTCGACCTAAGGCACTTCCACACCCGGAAAGTCACCGCCTTCTTATCGAGAGTCCTCTTCCACCTCAACCATAAGGGACAACTAAACTAATCCTACTAAATACTACGTTTAATTACACAGGTGGCTTTACTCCTTCTACACCAAGGATACCACTTTCCACACACAAGACCAAACACTTGGTCTTCACATGCACAAATAAAAACAGTGCAAATAATAATAAAAATTACAATGAAAAGAGCTAAGAATAAAACCAATAGAAAAAGCTCTTTTGCAATCCTTCAACTCGTTGGATAAACTCGTTGCAGCAAAGTTGAGGGAAGTCAAGAAGCAGGCGCTTGAAGAAGAGCTCGATAGAAGAATAGGCGCGCTTCAATCAATCACTTGGAAGGCTTAAATCCCTTCTTAAATGTTCAATAAAATCTGTAGAAATCAGGGAAGAATGTTAAATGAAGTATATGAGGGTGTATTTATACACTCGTGAAGAAACGGTTATTCAACGGATAGAAAACTATTCGTTATAGGCCGCTGGTCGATTGGTCGGTCGACCGATCATTCGACCGTTTTATTTTTCTCTATGGTCTGTCGATCGACGGGTCGACCGCCCAGACGCAAGATTGCACGATTTCTTCTTCGGTTGACCGACGCGATTGCGTCTTTGGCTTATATGCAGGTCGGTCGACCACGGGTCGACCGCCCGAGCTATTGCCCATTTTGGGCTTCCATCGATCGATCGCCCGGTCGACCGAAGTAGCTCTGCTACTTTTTACCTTCATTCAGTCGACCGTCCGGTCAACCGAACCTAGGCTGAGATTGATTTCTTCAGCTTTTTTCTTTCGCGCTTCATTTTCGGGTTTTGGCTTTCAACGCACATCATCTTGGAGAGCTCTCATGTGAACTTTGAGCTCGTTCAATGTGACTTTGGTGCACGCGTCGCTCTTCGAGAAGTTTCCGCGATGAACCCGAGCGCGACGATCAATGTCCTTCTGATTTCCGACATCAAACGCTAATTGATATGGAACCTGAAACATATTCTCAATGAAATCATTAGTCCCGTGTTTGTTATCATCAAAACCATCAAAACCAAGATTAAGGCTAAAGTTGAAAACCTAAAGCTAACAATCTCCCCCTTTTTGATGATGACAAACATCCATAAGAAAATATATTCATTTAAAACATAGAGGATATCAACTAAGGGATTTATCCCCCTATCAACATGCATATCTATAAGAATAAATTCTCCCTATCTATATGCATGAGTTTCCTATATTTTTCTCCCCTTTACCTATACTTATCTCCCCATTTTAACTATACATTTCTCCCCCTTTATACCTAAACTCTTCTCTCCCCTTTTTGACATCAATTAAAAAGGGCAAGAAGGGTCTATCTATTCAAAGGGGTGAAAGACAAGTATTTTTTTATGAAGTTGAGACTCTAAAGATTATTTTCATGAAACATGAAAATCTCAACCAATGGATGAAAAAATACTTTAATATCATACATAATATGTTTAAAGCTAAATTTTTGAATTCAAGATAAGTCATGTATGTTATCAAGTATGAATATTTTCATGAATATAGTTCTTTTTCATAACATTTTTGTTTCATTCAAACTACCAAAATATGGTCATTTAAATCATGTATATCAAGTTTGAAGTAAAACTTATGTCATTTGATCCAAATATAAACTTAGCATATTTTCATTTGAAATAAGCATGAAAACTATGAAAAAACTAAGTCTCAAGTTTTGCTATCTACTCTTGTTTTCTCAAACTTAGGCATCTAGACATTAAACATGAGATAATGTAAGTCTATGAATCAAGTTTGGGCTTAAGATGAAATTTTTAATTCACTTTGTTGACTTAAGTCAACTTATACTTCTAGTTTTTAAAAAATTAAACTTTTAAGTTTATACAAAACCATATTTTCAATAAAAAAATTTGGTACCAACTTTTTGATGAAATTTTTTTTGATACCAAATATTGAATGGTCATTTGAAATACATGAATGAAGTTTGAACTCAAAAGAATTTTCAAAGACCATTTTTCATTCTATATTATTTTCGATGAAAGAAGTGAATATTTTTAGTTATCATTCAAATTTTCAAAATCATTCCTATGAATGATTTTACTCATGAAATTGTGTGAATGATATTAGAAATGAAATCCAAATGGTGTACATGAATTTTTATATGAAGTTTTCGAAGAGAAATCAAAGTATCAGAAAGATTGATATTTCATATAAGGATACTTTGTGTTTTCAAAATCCAACTTCAAAATTCCATTATAAATTTGATTCTTGACAAAATTTTTTGAAATTTTTACTGATAAAACTAGATTTTTCAGTGAATGTGTAGTTTCAAGAATCATCTAAAAAGAATTTTTCTATGTTTTTCTAGAAATAACTGAAATTGGTAATACCAATTGTTGAACAAATGACAACTCCATAATTTTTTAGTTATGGAACGCACTTGAGTACCCAAGGCCTCTTGGAAAGACTACTAGAATCGAGCCGTGAACTGGGTACCTCGATCTGATATGATCATCACTGGGGTACCATGATAAGCCACTATCTTGTCTAAAAATAGTGTGGCGTACTGCTCCGCAGAAAAGGTCATTCTTATTGGTATGAAGTGTGCGGTCTTGGTTAACCGATCCACTACCACCCAAATGGAGTCAAAGCCGCCATTTGACTTAGGCAATCCGATCACCAGATCCATGGTGATTTTCTCCCACTTCAACTCGGGCACTTCGAGGTTCTGCAGTAGCCCCACGGGCTTCAGGTGTTCGGCCTTCACCTGTTGGCAGACCAAATATTTGGATACAATTAAACTCTGCAACCTCCCTTTTCATGCCCTTCCACCAGTAGTGCTGACTTAAATCTCGGTATATTTTGGTGGCTCGCTGATGTATCGTATAAGTTGAACGATGACCCAGCTCCAAGACTTGTTAGTAGTCTTTCCAAGAGGCCTTGGGTACTCAAGTGCGTTTCACCATGGCTTTCCATCCATAGATAGACGGACAGTCAGAGAGGACCATCCAAACCTTGGAGGATATGCTGAGGGCGTGTGTCCTGGATATGGCCGGCGGTTGGGAGAAGCACCTGCCATTGGTCGAATTCGCCTACAATAATAGCTATCACAGTAGCATTGGCATGGCTCCTTTCGAGGCCTTGTATGGGCAGTGGTGCAAGTCTCCTGTGGGCTGGTTTGAGGCCGGAGAGTCACTCATGGTGGGTCCTGATCTGGTTGAGGAAGCAGTAGAGAAGGTGAAAATTATAAAGGAAAGATTGCTGGCGGTGCAGAGGCGTCAGAAAATGTATGCCGATAAGAAGGCTAGAGAGTTAGAGTTCGCTGAGGGCGACTTGGTGTTCTTGAAGGTTTCCCCCATGAAAGGGATTGTCCGATTTGGAAAGAAGGGGAAGTTGAACCCTAGGTTCATTGGGCCTTTCCCTATTCTCAAGCGGAGAGGCGCGGTGGCTTACGAATTGTCTTTGCCTCCTAGCCAGAGCAGAGTTCACCTAGTTTTTCATGTGTCCATGCTCTAGAGATATGTGAGAGATGAGTCCCACGTGATCAAGCCGACTGTAGTTGAGGTGGGCACGATGGTCTCATATGAGGAGAAGCCAGTAGAGATACTTGACTAACAGATCAGGAAGCTGAGGACCACGAAAATTTCCTTGGTGAAAGTTAGATGGGAGCACCACTCCGGACAAGAATCCACATGGGAGGTAGAGCGAGACATGAGAGAGCGCTACCCTTCCTTGTTCGAAGAACCGATAAGTCTTTATAATTCATCTAAATTCGATGATGAATTTCCTTTAAGGGGGGAAGGTTGTAAGATCCAATACATTCTCAATAAAAAAAGCTATTTTTGATGCAGCGCATCGGAATCAGGGGTTAGCCGAGTAGAGCCGCAGAATTGCATCGAGTAAAAAGGTATAACTCGGCTTATGAAGTTTAAATTGGTTAGATGGATATTTCCTTATTACGCATTAGATGTCTGATTTGAGTCGAGTTTAAATCATGTATGCGGATTGAATCGGAGACTGGATCGGACTCAAATTGAGTCGAGTAGAGGCTAAGTCGTTTAGAGGGGCATATGGGTCATTGGCGGATGAGGGAATAAAATCCCTCATCATGAGCCGTGCGGCTCATCTTGGAGCCGCACGCAGCCCGAGCAAGAGAGTGGGAGGAGGAGATCTTGGTCGGCACCAGAGATCGTGTCGTCGTCCGAAAGTTCGAGATGTGGTTATGTTTTTACCATGCTGAACAAATTCTTTCCTTGCTAAAAATTATTATTTAATGCAGGATTTAAATTCCTTATTGTTGAATAATGTGGTTATGCATAGTAGGTGATGTGAAGTAATTTATTTAATTATAAATTGTATGCTGTGAAATATTGTTATTGGGTGCATTACCAAGTCTATGACATGTGGTTTTTCATTAGCCAAGTTATCATGTGACGTTAGATGATATGCATGAAATTTTAAAGTGTATGTTAGTGATGGAAACTCAAAAGTAGACAACTTGGATCTCACACCTAAGAAACATTTTGCAAACAATAGTGTACGCATGGTACGGCCGAAATTAAAAGGCTGAGAACGGGCGGACGCCCGAGACTTTAAATAAGGAAACTTTAGGACACCTTGTTTGTGTGTTGTGATTGTAGTGGTCTGCCAAGAAGCATGGGTAGTTGGAATGACTAATCATTGACTCGGCCAGTGATTGGGTCTTGAGATTGCACCAGCGGGCCCGCTAGGTGTCAGACCCCAGTTGGGTGGGACTAGCTATCCCTAACCCAGTCGTTGTCCGGAGACTAACAAACCATCCAAGTCGACGGCCCGGAGTTTGCTTGGATTCACTTATGTGCTATGTTGCCCGAACGGCCAGTATGTTACTACCTATGTGTGGTAGGGCTGGTTATAGTCGAATCACTAGACCATGAGTAGGCCCTAGGGGCCGGGTGCCATGTGGCGTAGTTAGGCTGTTATGGCTTCTTACATGAATGTATGGCCTATACAGGACGACCTCTGGGGTCGGTTGTCATAACAGAAGCAACTTATATCCCTAACTTTATATTTTGCTGCCATATATATATATGTGTGTGTGTGTGTGCGCGTGTGTGTGTGTGATTATTGGGGATTTATGTATTTATGTGGAGGTTCGGAAGAACCGCTCACTAAGTCCCATGTGGACTCACGGTTTATTTCCTTATTTTGCAGAGCCCGATCAGTGAGATAAGGCTTGGAGTCATGGTGCAGCTGGAGGGTAGGCGGTGGCGTAGATCTCGTAGCAGCGTACGTCCACTAGTCATAGTCTAGAGGTCTAGGGTAGTTGTTTCTTTTAATACACTGAGATTGTCTATTCGAAAACATGTACTTGTTTTTAAACTTGAGTTGTTTCCTATAGTGATTGATGTTTCGGAACTTTTCATGTTTTAAAGCAAAATTGTGACCCTTCTTTCAAGATTTGAATAAAGCTGCATCGTTGTTTTCATTATGTGTTTTTGTTCCTGTTAGTCAGTGTATGTAGTAGGCTTTAGGGTAGGACATAGACCCTGGCCGGTCACACGATCCTAAGTTGGGGTGTGACATCCTAGCTTTCTGTTGATGCCATTGATGATGAAACAATGAAGGCAAGGCTCAATCAAGGATTTTTGGTTTCAAGCTTGGTTTAGATAAAACAGATCAATAAAAGCTTGGAAATAATCTTAGAATAGCTAAATGAAGTATTAATTGGCTGAGGAAGGTTGTCTTAGGAGTATATATAGAGATCCCAAGGCTAGGGGCTCAAAAAGATATGTTGGCACTTTCGGTCGACCGTGGGTCGGCCAAAAACTCACTGGACAAAATTGTGTCTCGCCAGTCGATCGTTGGCCGACAGTCGGTCGATTGGCGATCGGTCGGGAGTCGAACGATAACTAGGTATTTGGCTGAATTCTACAATTTAATGATTTCTTGGGTTTTGGGTTTCGGGGTCGGACTTTTATGGTTCTTTTCATCATAAAGAAAATTTTACAAGTAGACTAGACACCCTAAACATAGACTCTAGTTTCCCGACGAAATCCGAGGATTGACGAGTGTCCTTCTGATTTCTCCGATTTTTTCGATCGTAGACGTCGCAAGCCTCAAAATATTTTTCACTCAAACATTCGTGTCATGTTTGTTATCATCAAAACTGAGATTAAGACCAAGAATAAAAATCTTAGGTCAACATGGGTGCTTTTTTTATGTATCCGTCGCCTATTAGCGCATACCTTGCATTCAACTCTGATAGGGGGTAATTATGGCCTGGAGATTCGTCTAACTATTTTCTAGGCACTCAAGTGCATGCTCTCGGTTTACGGACTTGACCCTCTTAATGGGGCTGTCACGCCCCAAACTCAGGGTCATGTGACCGGCCAAGGTATACGTGCCTATACCCCGTAGCCTAACACACGCACATGCTAACTCATAAAAGATAGCAGAAAGAAACAACAGTTTTTATTATAAGGAGAAACAACTATAGATTTCATTAAACAATAAAGTTTTTAGTAAAAAGTTCATGTACGGAAATAATAAATCAAGTTCAACAGTTCATCTTAACAAATAAAAACTGAATAAAGGACATGAATGTCCCCACGGGACTACAACTCCAACATCAAATCATAAGTGCGTGACAAAACTACTATAGACTCGACTACGACACCTAACTAGGACTGAAATTGGTAATACCAATTGTTGAACAAATGACAACTCCATAATTTTTTAGTTATTTTCAAAGAATGCTTAGTTTGCATTCAAACTTTTATGACATCACATAATGGTCATATAAATAATGTATATCAAGTTTGAGATGAAAATTATATCCTTAAGTCAAAATATCAACCTAGCATGATTTCATTCAAAGCTAAACTAGTTTTAATGAAACTTGCTAAGTTTCAATCTTAACATTTACTCATGATTTTTCAAATTTAAACCTATGGATACCTAACATGAGTAAATCTAAACATATTCCACAAATATGGATTGAAAATGAGACCTTTAAGTCAACTTGTTGACTTGGGTCAACATAGTTCAAAGAGAGGTAAACATGAATTAACATCTATGTCATTTTATCCATATCCATATAAATTTTTCACTCTAAATACATTGAAACATGTCATACCTATTTCTAAACATGTTTATGAAGTTTGGACTTAAAATCAAGTGTCCAAGTCAATTTATTGACTTGGGTCTAACCTTTTAAGCTTAAGTCCACTAATGTGATCTAGTTATCACATTTTCATCTACACATGAATTTTCAAGATTGAACACCTACAGTCATATCATGTGTGTCTAAACATGTTTGTTTGATGTTTACTCAAAATGAGGTCTCTAATATGAGTTTTAACCTAGAACAAGTTTCATTCAATCAAGATATCATGAAATTGCCTAAGTTATCCAAATTTTTCTTACTCAGGAAAATTCAAACATTTATAATGCAAAATCAATCATGAGTATATAGACATTTGAAGCATTAATATTCAATCATCATACTAAGATTTTTGTAAAGTTAAATTCATACCTTATTTTTAGAAATTTAATTTCATTTCAAGTTTAACTTAACATGAAGTCTCTAAAGAAGAATTTTAATCTAGTTCAAGTTTCATTCAATCAAGATATCTTGAAATTGAGCTAAGTTAACAAAAATTTTCTTACTCATGAAGATTAAAATATTTATCATGCATAATCAATCATGAGCATAGAGAAATCATTTAAGCATGAGTATTCAATTATTTACAAAGATTTTTGCAAAATTAAATTCATACCTTATTTCTTAAAAATTTGCCCAACTTTTTCATTTCCTTTTAGATAGCATATCCTTTCAATTTTTTAACTTGCAAGTAGACTTCATTAGTATTATAATGAAATAATATGACTACTAGTAAGCTAACATACTAAATAACAATGTTCAATGCAAGATTTTCATTAAAAATAACTTAACCTATGCTAGATAGTTAAGATTTATTTTTAAGAAAATTTTACCATTATATCAAAATGAATCTAAGAGATCCTAAGATGTGAAACATTTGAGGAATAAGATCTCTACCTATGTTAAACTAGTTTGGACTTACAAGAAGGTCTCTAATAATAGATATTTACCTAGAACAAGTTGCATTCAATGAAATTTGTCTAAGTACTAAAGTTCTACCTACTCATGAGAATTCAAGGATTTTAACATGCAATTTTAGTCATGAGTATGGAGACATGATTTTATTTGAACCAATGAGGTATAACACTTAGATTTTGAAATTATCAAGGTTATACCCTATTCATGATGATTTAGCCAAACTAATATTTTTCTTCCTAAATAACCTTCCTAAAAACTTATAACTTGCAAGTAAGCTACACTAATATTTTTGGAGAAAATATAGCTACTTAACAAGCTAACTCATCCAAAAAGCAAAGAGAAGCATCAAGTATCATTATCAAATAGTTCACTTTGCTAAATATTTTGAAATCCATTTTGAATAAAGTCAAGTGATATCAAAACGAATTTTTAAGATATCACACGAATAACAAATAAAAAATTGATCTCCAACCCTTTCTTTTGGTTAAAAACCGAAAACCACAATTGGCCTACGATTTAGAACCACAAGGTTACTTAGGCCCATTACAGGCCACTTGGGTCTTCGAAGAGACCGGGAAATCAAAATCAAAAATATTTTCAAAAGAACTCTTTTGCAAGAGCGAGGAAAACAACTCAATCTTAAACATGGTATCATAATCTTCAACTAAGATTAAGCAATGCAAGTTAGAAGATGATACCAGAATAGTTTTGATGTCAACTTTACCTAAGATATCAAGGTATCTTGAAGTTGCAACCAAGGAAGGATTCATCATTCAAGTCCATGGTATCCAATACACTACTTCTTTCTACCCTTGTGTGGTAGCTCCCCCTACAAGAGAAGATGAGACCTTTGGTACCCAAATAACTTTGGGTCATTGGGAGTAAATGGGCTTAGGTACCCAAAGTATCTTAATAACACTAGGATTCACTTTGAAAGCACAATCATATATGACATGCCCATAAATACCACAACAAAAACAATGTTCATTAAATTTCTTTTTGTTTTTGCTATGGACTTGAGGTTTAAAGTTAGAATATTTAACATGTGAAATATTATGAGCATGAGCATTTTTGTTTAGAGATTTCCTAAATGAGATATTTTGATTTTTAGGACTCCTAAGAGATGAAGCATTTGATAAGTTACTAGTTTTCTTACTCAAGAAAACAACCTCATTTTTTAAGTCATTGATGGATTTGTGTAAAGCTTGAATTTGAGATTTCAACAAGCAATTTTCATTTTTCAAGATATCATGTTCAAATTTGAAATCACTTATATAGTCATTGCCATTGAGATTCATATTATTTTTTGTGTTTTCATTTTCATTTCTAATTTTGAAATCTTAGTTAACAACTCATCATTCTCAATTTCTAATTCTTCATTTTTATGTTTCAAATCCTTAATCTCAAGTTTCATATCATCATGGCCAGATCTAAAAGAACTAGATTTCATTTTCTCATTTTCTAATTTGCATTCATGCAATTAAGAACTAAGATTTAAGTTTTCCTTCTTCAATTTCTTATTTTCCTTGTTCCTTTTTACAAGGATGGCATACATTTTCTTGCTTTCTTCTAGTAGTTCTTCATAAGACATGTCAAGGGATTTAGAGCTACTAGAATCACTATCATTAATATTTTGAATATGACTAGAAGATGGAGAATATACCTCATCTCGAAGACCCATGAGACAAACATTTGATGTAGCTTCATCGTCATGTCTAGAAGAGGCTTCACTTGTTTGAGATGTGGATGAGGAAGCACACTTCTTTTTGGATTTCTTCTTCAAGAGTGGACAATTCTTCTTCTTGTGTCCCTTCTCTTGGCAAAGGAAGCACCTAAGTTTTCTTTTCCGATTCTTGCTTGTGCTTTTTAGGCTAGAAGTGCTTTGGGCATCAAAAACTTCATTAGGACTAAAGGTATGACAATTGTCATCACCTCCTTCATTGAAAGTAGTAAGCTCCTCAGTTTTTGCATAATCATAAAGCATATTCAAGCATGCCCAAATATCGAAAGCGGAAGTGCAATGCATGATCTTTTCAAAAATCTTATCATCCAAAGAACAAAATATACAATTTGTAGCTTTAGCATTTAATTCAAACATATCAATTTGTTCTTAGGTCAATGCATTTAAATTTTCCTTAGGTTCAACATATTGGATTTTTACCATCTTAAAAATACCTTAACCTTGGGTCTTTAGAAAGGTGTACATTCTAGATTTCCATAGACCAAAATTCGAGACATCAAACCTAGGAGGTGCGGAAACAACCGACTCTAGAGCCATTTCAAGATCGAGACGAATTGTAGAAGGGATGGTGAAATTACTATCTACGACCCGCTCTGATACCAATTATTGGCGAAATGGCGACACTAGAGGGGGGTGAATAATGTGTTTACTATACGATTCGCCTAAATTCACTTTTAATCGTTTACTTAGATTGGTTTAGGCAATATGCAATTCGATGATTTTATATGCGGAAGCAATAAATGATTTAGCAATTAAATCAAATAAGAAATCAATGCAAACACAAGATTTATAGTGGTTCGGCCCCAATGCCTACTCCACTACCTAAGCACCCCGCTTAGGATTTCCAAACTAGTTTTACTAGATTAATTTATGTTTTCCTTACACACGAGGATTTTTCACCGAAGAGACGCACTCTCGACCTAAGGCACTTCCACACCCGGAAGTCACCGCCTTCTTATCGAGAGTCCTCTTCCACCTCAACCCTAAGGGACAACTAAACTAATCTTAGTAAACACTACGTTTAATTACATAGGTGGCTTTACTCCTTCTACACCAAGGATATCACTTTCCACACACAAGACCAAACACTTGGTCTTCACACGCACTAAAAAAAATAGTTCAAATAACAACAAAAATTACAATGAAAAGAGCTAAGAATAAAACCAATAGAAAAAGCTCTTTTGCAATCCTTCAATCCTTCAACTCGTAGGATAAACTCATTGCAACAGAGTTGAGGGAAGCCGAGAAGCAGGCGCTTGAAGAAGAGCTCGACAGAAGAATATGCGTGCTTCAATCAATCACTTGGAAGGCTTAAATCCCTTCTTAAATGCTCAATAAAATCTGTAGAAATCAGGGAAGAAGATTAAATAAAGTATATGAGGGTGTATTTATACCCTCGTGAAGAAACAGCTGTTCAACGGATAGAAAACTATTCGTTACAGGCAGTTGGTCGATTGGTCGGTCGACCGACCGGTCAATCGGTCATTCGACCATTTCATTTTTCTCTCTGGTCGGTTGACCGACGGGTCGACCGCCCAGATGCAAGATCGCGTGATTTCTTCTTCAATTGACCGACGCGATTGCATCTTTGGCTTATATGCCCGAGCTACTGCCCGTTTTGGGCTTCCATCGATCGACCGCCCGGTCGACCGAAGTAGCTTTGCTACTTTTTACCTTCATTCAGTCGACCGCCCGGTCGACCGAACCTAGGCTAAGATTGATTTCTTCAGCTTTTTTCTTCCGCGCTTCATTTTCGGGTTCCGGCTTTCAATGCGCATCATCTTGGAGAGCTCTCATGTGAACTTTGAGCCCGTTCAATGTGACTTTGGTGCATGCATCGCTCTTCGAGAACTTTCCACGATGAACCCGAGCGCGACGATCAATGTCCTTTCGATTTTTGACTTCTTCGATTTTTTTGATCGAGGACATCGAACGCTAATTGATATGGAACCTGAAACATATTCTCAATGAAATCATTAGTCTCATGTTTGTTATCATCAAAACCATGAAAACCGAGATTAATGCTAAGGTTGAAAACCTAAAGCCAACAGGTTGTAACTCAATGAATGCAATATTGATGGGGAACGAAGGTTGGTGGCAACGACCGAGGTGTTGAGACATTAGCAATGCTTAGAGCATCCCACCACTGGTCAGGATGCTCGACTCCAAGGAGCACGACCACCGGATCGCCACCCTCTACGCACTCCTCAATTTAGGGATTGGCAACAAGTTGTAAGCCCCTCGAGATCGCCTATGTTCTTTCCTTTCCATTGCCGCCATCAACATCCCTCTCATCGTCAATGTTGGCCTTCTCCCTACCCTCATGACCGCGATAGGAGACATGTCGGTGAGCGAGCGCGCCCTCACGGTGCTCTCCAACCTCGTGGCCTCCGATTAGGGATGTCGGCCCGTGAGGCGCACCACCAAGGCGTTTGCCATCCTACTTGACATACTCGAGTGGTGCGATGCCGCAACGTACCAGGAGAACGTACACGGTATACGTGCTGATGGTGATGGCCCACAATGGGCACGGGGATCGTGTAGCGAAGGTGGAGGTCGGGGTCGTCTCGTCGTCCTTGAGCTCACACTGTTGGGCACATCACGTTCACGATCGATGTTATGATCAATCAAAAGTGTAGAAAGAAAAATTAAATAGCAATTACACACAAAAGAAGGAAAAAAGGGGAACAAAGAAATATTTGCCCTCTTTTGTTACCGGAGTGGATTAGCTCTTCCAAGCATAGACTAGGAGCGAAAATCCCTACGCCCGATGCATCCTTCGAATCACCCACCCCATCACTGTTGAACTGCTCGCTGACGATGTTGATGATGTCGAGGAGGAGCTCGTCTTCTGCATACTCCTCTTTCTCCTTCCTCTCTTCCTCTCTTCCTCTCTCCTCCACCAAAGTTGTTATTCTAGCTCTTCCCATTACCTACACCACAAGAAAAATAGGCATCAGTGACGAAAATTTCCGTCACAAAGTCTGTCACTGAAAGTAACGCTCCCTTTGCTCTTTTGTGACGGATGTGTTCCTCACAAAAATCTGTGATGAAATTTTTTGTCACAAAATCCATCACTAATGTCGATGATCAAAAATAAATTTTCTGTCACTAATTAGGATATTAATTATAATTTCTTATTAATAAAAAACTATCAATTATATTATATTATAGATTAATATAATATAATATTATAATATTATAAGAAACTATATAATATTATATTATAATAATCTATAATGATATAATATTATATTATTATTTATACTTTTATAATATTTTTAATAAATTTATAAAAGATAGGATGCTAGTAAACTTTTTGGTCTCATGAGGTATTAATCCATATGTGACTAAAAAAATTTAAGAAAATTAGGAGAAAAAAATTAATCCATATGGGACTAAAAATATATATTTATAATGGTTAAGAATAAGTAAAAAATATTTTTAACCCCATGTGGGACTAAATATGATAAAATTTGTTTTAATAATATTTAGTTTAATTTTGTGTCGAAATTCTATTTCCGTCACTGTTATGTGGTGGCTTAGGGCATGTTTGGTTAGCGAAACCAAGTTTGTTTTCATTGTTTCAGTTTCACTGAAACCAAAACTACTTACGAAAACGTGTTTGGTTCAGTATTTTCATGAAACTGAATCGAAATCAGAATGAAAACGAAACCAGTTTTCTTAATAAAAATGAAAACACCAGAATGTTATTTTCTGTGGTTTCGAGACTATCGGTTTCATTATCAAAATGCAGTGACAACTTTGTAATTATAAATATTTTTTTTATAAAATTAATTAATTTTAAAAAAATCAAACTATATCTAATTTTAAAAAATAAAAATAAAAATCATCATTTTTAACTCAAACTTTTATCTTAAATTTATAAAATAATTAAACCAATTTATATCTAATTGACTCAAACCCAAATTTTAAATAACTCAATTTTCTTAAAGTTGGTCTATTTATAATTTAATCAAACATAATTTTAGATCATTGGACTTATTTTTTAAATTTTTTTTATAATAACTATTAATTAATTTTTATATCAAATTGAACAAAAAAAATCTTAAATTACCAAAAACTTAATTAATTAAATCATATAAATATTTTATAACCATATTAACAATATTTAATTTTGTAAACTAACTAAACATTTAATTACTACTAAAAATGTTCAAGGAAAATTAATATTATTTTTTATACCTAAATAAATATTTACTGGTTTCAACTAACTAAAATTGATGTTGTTTTTATTAACCATGCGCGTTTTCAGAAAACTAGAAACCAAAACCAAGTTTTCGAAACCAAGTTTTCAGTTTCACTGAAACCAAATTAGAAAATATTTTTCGCTAACCAAACAGCACCTTAGTGACATATCTGTGATGAATATGAAGAAAAAAAATCCAGTGATGGATTAGTGTCAGAATATTAGTGATGGAAATGAAAACAGTCATTCTTCTGTCATTGATGTTATTTATTAAAAATTGGAAAAATTAATGAAAATGACCCAAACTTTGATGTTTTTAACAAATATGGTTCATTCTTTTATTTGAAACATATATGTATTCTAGCTTTTGAAATTATAACAATTATAAACTCATGTTAGATCTCTGTTTATTTACCTGTTATGTGCTAATGTGGTGTGCTGACGTGGAATGCCACGTCATCACATAAAAATTATTTTTTAAATTGAGGATATCACGTAATCATTAATCCTACATGGCGGATTTTTTTTAAAATATTTAAAAACTAAAACTAATCCACTTCACCACCACAACTTAAAAACTTCAAACCTAATATTCGACCAAATTAAAAAACTAAAATCTGCCGCCCACTCAACTCGACACCCTCAACAAATCCCTCGACGAATGTCTTCTTGTTGCCAACGCCTCACCTTGACTGGTCTCGCCTCACATCGCCTCACGTCGCCAAACATACCAGAGAGGAAGCTGATATATGTGAGGCGAGACCAGTCGAGGTGAGGCGCTAGCGACAATGGCAGGCGACGTGAGGCGCCAACGACAGGAACATCTTCGTCGAGGGATTTGTCAAGGGTGTCGAGTCGAGTGGGCGGCATGTTTTAGCTTTTTAATTTGGTCGAATATTATGTTTGAAGTTTTTAAGTTGTGGTGGTGACGTGGATTAGTTTTAGTTTTTTTAATTTTTTTTTTTTAAAAATTTGCCACGTAGGATTAATGATAACGTGACATCTTGACTTCAAAAAACAAATTTTATGTGCTAACATGGCGTTCCGCGTCAACACATAACATATAAATAAACAAAGATCTAACGAGAGTCTATAATTGTTATAATTTTAAAAGTTGGAATACATATTTGTTTCAATTAAAAGAATGAGTCATATTTGTTAAAAACGTCAAAGTTCGGGCCATTTTCATTAATTTTCCCTTAAAAATTCTAGGTCAAATTGATAAAAAATTATGTGACTGATTTGTGACAGAACCATCTTGTGATGGATTTTTCGTCACAAATCAGTCACTGTTTAGGAAAAAAGAAAGTTCATTTCATGTCGTCACAAATCTGTCACAGTTTGTGACAGATTTTAGCTGTCACAAAATTTCCGTCACCGATGCTCATTTTTCTTGTGATGGGCTATTTGGTCACCAATTTTTTGTACATAGAGTTCACAAGATGCTCCTCTATTTGTGGCAGCTTCTCTTGCCCCTGGAGTCAGAGCATGAACACGACATTGCCCCAGTGGTGACAACAACGTCGACAAAAGGAGCAATAACATCGTCCAAGTGAGGAAAGAAAGTGAGGATGACAGCGATCCAAAAAGATTAAAATATTCAACATGGATGGTTCAAGATGACATGACAAAGTTGAATATTTTAATCTTTTTTGGATCGCCACATTACCAACTTAATAGCCAAACTCACGGATTGCAGACGACAAGCTTTAATTGTGACTAATGTATAACTTCATGTATACAATTGAGACCACTAAAATGATTGCCAACAATTGAGAATTTCCACAAAGTTCAAGCTATTTTTAGTTAATAACTCATAAGAGAGCACGAAGAAAAAGGAGAAGGTAATATAATAAGATAATTAAAAAACTAGGATAGTTAGCAATGGTCAAAACATAATGTAAAAACTCAACCAATCTCAAGAACACTTGGGTGTTGTTTGGTTAGCGAAAACTATTTTCTAGTTTGATTTCAGTGAAAATAAAAACTTAGTTTCAAAAACCTGGTTTTGGTATATAGTTTTCAATTGTCTGAAAACGCGTTTGGTTAATAAAAATAACCTCAGTTTCAATAATAACTTGATATTGAAGAAATAGTAAACTAGGTTATGTAAAACCGTTCATAAAACTTAATATGATTGTAAATGAAAGTCGCATACTCATAAAAGTAAGATGAATGACTAACCAACATTATAATTTGGACCACAAACAACTAAGATAAATTTGTCAAAAATCAAAATATGAATTTTCATATCATTTCTAAAAGAAGTTGAAATTTGATCGATTAAAAAAATGAATAACTTTAGCGACTCAACATAATTGTAAGACCCAAAAAAATAAAATAAATCCTAATATAAAAAAATCTAATTTTTTTGGTGCAGCGCACCGGATCAGGAGTTAGTCGAATCGAGCCGCGGAACCACCTCGAGTAGAAGGTATAACTCGGCTTATGAAGTTTAAATGGGTTAGATGGATATTTCCTTATTAAGCATTAGATGTGCTTTTTGAGTCGAGTTCAAATCGAGTATGCGGATCAAATCGGGGCCCGAATCAAACTCGAATCGAGTCGAGTAGAGGCTAAGTCATTAGAGGGGCGTTTAAGTCATTGGTGGATGAGGGGATAAAACCCCTCATCATGAGCCATGCGGCTCATTTGGGAGCCGCACGCAGCCTGATCAAGAGAGAGAGTAGGGGAGATTCTTGGGTCGGCGCCGAAAGCCATGTCGCCGTTGAAAGGATCGAGATCGCCAACGTCCACCCTTTCTTCTTCCTTGATCATGGTGAGTGGTTGTTTTCCATGGTGGATTGGGGGAGGCGGGTGGCTGAACCCCTAGAATTGTTAGGAGATGTTTTACTCGTGAGTTTTCATCGATTCACGGTATATTGATCTTATATCGTTGTTTCTATTGTTATTCCGCTAGATCTTTCGGTTTTTCTTCGGATCTTGGTGTTTTAGGGGCTGCCGAGTAGAGGGAAAAGGGAAAATGTCATGCCAAATTTTTTCCCAATTCCCTCGACGGAAGTAAACCCCTTTTTTATCGATCTTGAATCCATATTGAGTGGATGTATAGTTAATTGCTGAAATTGATGATTGAACTCTTTTTCTAAGCCTTGTAGGTTCGGCCAACATGGGGATAGCCCAAGTCCATGGTTTGGCCGAGCAAGGGGTATGCTTTTTAATCAAGAACTTGATTAGGTTAGATTTGAAGCAAGACACTAGGCTTGGGGTTAGCTTCTTTCCCTTGTTCCTACCCTTGAAGTTTCAGCCAAGCAAGGCTTGCCTTGCTCAAGCCTTGGCCGAAAGGATGAAGGGGATGGTGCCCTCGAGAAGCTGGTCATCAAAAGTAGGAATACCCGAAACAATAGGAAACAAGGGTCGCCTAGATTGACAAGTAGAATCAAAATGACATTTGGGTAAGAGACTAATTAAGGAAGACTACAAGTTGTTGCATGTAATTTAGTAGTATTGTAGGGGGGAAATCTTTCATAAGCTTCCCTATTCAAATTCTGAAATTTGGTTATGCTTTTACCATGTTAAATAATTTCTTTCCTAGCTGAAATTATTATTTAATGTAGGATTTAAATTCCTTATTGTTCGAATCATGTGATTATGCATAGTAGATGATGTCAAGTAATTTATTTATAAATTATATGCTGTCCAATATTGTTATTGGGTACATTTCCAAGTTTAGGATAAGTAGTTCACATTAGCAAAGGTAGCATATGATGCTAGGTGGTTGAACATGAAACTCTAAAGAGTGTGTTATTTATGGAAACTCAAAGGTAGACCAGTTAGATTTCACACCTAAGAATAAATTAGCGAGCAATAGTGCGCGCATGATTCGACCCGGAGAAAAGGGTTGAGCACGGGCGGACGCCCGAGATTTTATATAAGGAAACTCCAGACACTTGCTTGTGTGATGTGATTGTGATGGTCAGTCGAGAAGCATGAGTAGTCCGAATTGACTAATGCTTGGAACGACCAGTGATTTGGGTCTTGAGATTGCACCAGCGAGCCCGCTAGGTATTAGACCCCAGTTGGGTGGGACTAGCTATCCCTACCCCAGTCGGTGTCCGGAGACTAGTCGACGGCCCGGAGATTTTCTTGATTCACTTATATATGTGCTATGTGGCCTGAACGATCGGTATGTTACCATCTTTGTGTGGTATGGCTGGTTATAGCTGAACCTCTAGTCCATGAGCAGACCTAAGGGCCGGGTGTCATGTGGCTTAGTTAGGCCGTTATGGCTGGTTACATAAATGTATAGTCCATACAGGATGACCCTTGGGGTCGGTAGTCATATCAGAGGCAAATATTATCCCTAACTTTATTTTTGCTGCCATATATATATATATGTGTGTGATTATTGAGGATTTATGTGGAGGTTCGGAAGAACCGCTCACCGAGTCCCATGTGGACTCATGGTTTATTTCCTTATTTTACAAAGCCCGATCAATAAGATGAGGCTTGGAGTCATGGTGCAGCTGGAGGGCAGGCGGTGACGTAGATCTCGTAGCAGCGTCCATTAGTCATAGTCTAGGTGTCTAGAATTATTGTTTTGATACACTGAGAGTTGTTTGTTTTAAAAGCATGTAATCGACTTTGAACTTGAGTTGTTTTATATCGTGGTTGATGTTACGCAACCTTTTCTTACTATAAAAACATGTGGTTTTCTTTAAACATTTGAATAAAGCTGCATCATGGTTTTCTTTTGTCTTCACGTGTTTACGGTTTCTTGTTAGTCAGTGTATGTAGTAGGCTTTGGGGTAGGACATATACCATGGTTTGTGACAATAATCATCAATTTTATTTTATAATTAAACTATTATAAAGATGAAAAAGAGAACTTTATAGGTTTATAAATATTAATTATACATTTATAGTTGGTTCATAAAATTACTATCCGCTAACATGATGGTAAAATATTTATAAGATTTAATTAAGTTATTGGTAATTAAGATTTTTTTGTTCAATTAGATATAAATCAATTAATAAATATTATAAAATTTCAAAAAAAAAAATTCAATGGTCCAAAATTAGTTTTGATTAAAATATAAATAAATATACTTTAAAATTTCGAGTTATTTTAAAAAGGGACCTACCCAACTTTGGTCCCTATATTTTCACCGTTTTTTGGTTTTTGTCCCTATAGTTTAAAAATTTTGGTTTTAGTCCTTATAATTTTACTATGTTAGAAAATTAGTCTATGCCATCACCCTAGTAATTAACGGTGTTATATTCAATCCCGCATGATAATCATTTATTAACATGTCAATTAAATTAATTTTATCCCTTGATACATTATTTAAATTATTTATTTTATTTAACCTTTTAAAAAACTAAAAAACTTATTTTTCATCCCTATATTTGCCTTTTGTTTTTGGTCCTTATAGTTTAAAAAACTTTGATTTTCATCCTCGTAATTTCACTATGTGAGGAAGTTAGTCCATGTTGTCACCTCAATAACTAACATTGTTATCTTTAAACTCTCATAATTTCACTCTGTGAGGAGATTATAGTAGGAAGTTTTAGGAAGTAGTATATTCAACTATGGGATTATTGCAATGAAATCAGCAGGAATAATCCCGGAAGCACTCTTAAGTTATTAGGGTGACGGCAGGGACTAACTTCTTCACTAAGTGAAATTACGAGGACGAAAATCAAAGTTTTTTAAATTATAAGGACCAAAAACAAAAAGTAGTGAAAATATACGGATCAAAAATAAAAAGTCATGAAAATATAGGGACAAAATTAGGTTTTTTGTTTTTTAAAAGGTTACATAAAATAAATATTTTAAATGATGTGTCAAGGAATAAAATTAATTTAATTGACATGTCATCAAATGGTTTCCACGCGGGATTAAGATAATATCGTTATTTACTAGGGTGACGACAGTGACTAATTTTCTAACCGAGTGAAATTACAAGGACTAAAACCAAAATTTTTAAACTATAGGAACCAAAATAAAAAAATGATAAAAATATAGGGACCAAAATTGGATTTAAATTAGGTTTGGATTAATTAGATATAAATTGGTTTAATTAATTTGTCAATTTAATATAATAGTTTGAGTTGAAAATGATGATTTTAGTTATAATTTCTATAAATTAGATATAATTTAATTTATTTGTAAATTAATTGATTTTATAAAAAAAGTATTTATAATTATAAGGTTGTCACTGTATATTGATATCGAAATCGATAGTTTTGAAACACAAAAAACAACCTTATGATGTTTTCATTGTTATTAAGAAAACCAATTTCATTAAAATTCGTTTTCATTCCAATTTCGCTTCAGTTTCATAAAAATGTCGAACCAAATATGTTCATAAGTAGTTTGGTTACAGTAAAACTGAAACCATGAATACCAACTTATTACTTGGGACATGCAGGGATGCTAGAGCGCATTGTCGTTGATTTGGAAAAAATCTCAAACCTTTACGACACCTTTGAGCGCTCCAACATTCTTAAAGTGGGCAGGGGAAATAAATTTAGACTATGGCGGGACCCCTGGTTGAACGGGGAATACCTTATGGAGTTATTTCCTGACCTATTCTATTTGACTTGTCACCCTCATTGCACCATCGCCGAGGCTAAGCAAGTCATCTTTGATGGTCTTTTTGTAGGATGGGATATCCACTTTCGCAAATTTGTGCCCGTTGAGAGACTCTAGCTCTTAGCTTAGTGTTGGTGAAATGGCCTACATTAGAGGGGGGTGTGAATAGTGTGTTTACTAAACTTTAGCCTAAATTTGGTTTTAATCGTTTCTTAAACTACTTAGACAAATTATCAACTCAAGACTAAATGCGGAAGCAAGTGAATATGACAATTAAGCAAACACAAATAGAATCAATGTAAACACAACGATTTATAGTGGTTCGGCCCCAATGCCTACTCCACTACCTAAGCACCCCGTTGGGGATTTGGCGCTGTCAGCGGTTCCGTTGACTTTGGCTTGACTCTGATCATGCCGGATGTAGTGATCGAGGTGACCTTCTTTGATTAAACGTTTAGTTTGGTCACGGAGGATCACACATTCTTCTGTGGTATGTCCGTAGGTTCGATGGAACTCACATCGTTTGCTTCTGTCGCTTTTGAATGAAGATCTCACCCTTTCGGGGCTGCCGAGGGGTTTGAGTAGCTATAGGCTTATAGGATGGTTCCTCTCGAGGTATTGAGAGGTGTGTACCTTTTGAATCGGGTACTCAGATGAGGTGATGACCTCGGTGTTAGGTTGTTATTTTGCTCGCGGCAGTTGCGATATTCACCTTTTCTGTCTCCATTTCTAGAATTTTTGTCCTCAACAGCAGCCTTGAGATTTTGCCAGTCGGTCTTTCTTTGCTTCTCGGAGTTCTTCTATTTTTATGAAGCTAGTAGCCTTCCTTAGGCTTGGTCAAGGCGCTTTGATTGGCGAAGAGTCCGGGCTTTAGCTCGAGCTTGATGGAGTAGAACTCGATTTGTGGGTCGAGATTGTAGATTTCAATTGCTATGGCATGGAATCTATTCATGTATTCTCTTAGGGGCTCATGCTGCCCTTGCCTGACAAAGTGGAGGGCAACCTCCATTTTGTGATAGACCCGCGATGTGGTAAACCAATTGAGGAAGACGCGGGAGAGGTCTTCGAAGGAATAAATAGACCTCGACGAATGGGAAACAAACCATAAAAAAGTAGATTTTCCCAAGAAAGTTGGAAAGGCTCTGCAGAGTGCGAGATCGGTTGCCCTGTGATAGAGCATCATGGTCCTTAATGCCGTCAGGTATAGTGGAGGGTTGCCTGTACTATTGTAGGGTGTTAGGGTGGTAGGCAGCCCACTTCTCGGCGGGAGATGGGTTCCATGATGTGTTCGGCAAAGGGTCACACGTCGAGAGGGAGGGCAGTCCCGACTTTTCAGGCTTTGGGATCTTCGTTCTTCTCTGGACAGGGAGTGTTGGAGACTTTATCGTGAAGGGCGGGAGCTGGTCTCGTCTTTCTAGAGTGGTAGCTTTCTTCGAGCTTTGAGAGGGAGCGCTCGTAGTCCACTGGGGGTTGTCCACGGGATCGTGTCAGCATCTCGATTTGGGCTGTCAAACGTTGGTTTTTCATCTCCAATTCATTTATCCGGTGCAGGGGCTCTTTAGGGAGAAGATGGGCTGGTACCGGAGCATTGCTCCTTCCTGTTTTAACATCATCAGGCTGCGGTCGATCATCGTCATCGGGTCATTGCCGTTAGCGCATGTGGCGGCAATCGCTTGTCTTCGAGTTCCAACCATTGTGTGTGTGGGGGGGTAAGCTTTACTCGGCCCCATGATGGGTTCCAAATGTTCCTTCATGAAGATCGAAGTAATCTGGTCTGATTCGGTGTCTCTCCTGGGGGGGAGGGGTGTTGGGTGGGCTGCAAAAAACACTCTGACACTCATAAATCTTTTCAAAACCAACAAGAGAACTCACAAAAACCATCATGAAAAATCAACAAGAGCAAGAGATAATGAGAAAACTTATCATTCTTGCTTTAAAATCTATTCATACACATCCTTAAAAGAGGTAGATCCTAAGGTAAATAAGGTGAAAAGAGCATGAGATCTTACCAAGCTTGAAGATGAAGTTGAACTTTGAGGTGAGAGGCTAAGAAGAGAAGAAGGAGGAGGTATCGGCTAAATGGGGGTCGACTCATGGGCGGACAATACATAAGGTCCCGACTGTGACCCTTAAGAAATGAAACCAAGTACTCAGATTTGTAGATCTGGAAAATTTGGGCGATCTGGATCATTTCAGGTTTCGTCGGTTGACCCTCGGCAGTAGTGCCAACTATCGCAGATCGCCCGAGGATTAACCCTCGATCGACCAAAAGCATTCTGTTCAAAACAAAATGTTTCGTGTCCGGCTATCGACGACAAATTCATGTGAATTTTTATCTCTCATTAGAAAATTTTGAAAATTTAAGCAAGCATTTAGTACATGATTAGAAGTTTAATACCCCTGGAGTAAAAAAAAATGTTGTGTATACAATTTTCTAAAATTGTCTTAGTGACTAGGTGCATTATCGTAATTTTGATATTTTTCATGAATCTTTCTAGAATTCAACAAAAATTTTACAAAATCATGATTTACCTGCAAAAGACACTCCGACGCTCAAGTTAGGAGGACTCCAAGGTGGAGGTAATGAAAATTGGAACTAGGGTTACTTGAGGCGTGCCGTGTTTGTATTTATTGCAAGTAGAGGTGATGACGCCACCCGAAAATCTCTCGGGATGTTGCTCAGAATGGGTCGAGGCTGTTCCCGGAGATGGTGGACTTGTAATGGCATATCCCTCATGATAAGGAAGGATTGCAGAAGTCCTTGTATAGCCAGGTGGGGTCTCTAGGCAGAGCCATGTGGTCTGGCTCGAGTCTGGTTCAGGAGTGTGGCTGGGTGAAGCCCCCTAGGCGGAGATGTTTGGTTCGGCCCGAGATGAGTAGTGGGGTGCCGCTGGGTCTAACCCAACCGGGCCCAACAGTTCTAGTCCAGTCCAATATGAAATCTCTTATGAATCAACTAGATACTATAAAGAGGACATGAAACATCATGGAACAACTCATAAATCTAATTTATTCAAGTTTTTCAAAACCAACAAGAGAACTCACAAAAACCATCATGAAAAATCAACAAGAGCATGAGATAATGAGAAAACTTATCATTCTTGCTTTAAAATCTTTTCATAAACATCCTTAAAAGAGGTAGATCTTAAGGTAAATAAGGTGAAAATAGCATGATATCTTAACAAGCTTGCTTGAAGATGAAGTTGAACTTTGAGGTGAGAGGCCAAGAAGAGAAGAAGGAGGAGGTATCGATTAGATGGGGGGCGATGAAAGAAATAGTGCCCTTGATCCAATCACATGTTTATGTGTAGGGAACTATTTTTGGTTAATGAATAATATGAGGCAACTTTTCATCAAATGCTGCATCTATATTTTGTATATATTAGATTGTGATGAACCCCATGAACCTGAGCAATTGATTCCAAGGCCATGATGAGATCACGCCAGTGAGACTTAGGAATCCAGATGCCCCTGTTCTAAATGTTCCCAGTCGTAGGATCACCAATTAGGGGATTGGTGATTCCTGATAGACTGGTGCACTTGGTACATGCCTTATACGATAAGGGGTGGATGATCTCACAGTTACCTATGAGCTGTCATTTAATGTATAAGTCACTACTAGAAATTTGGCCATTTGCGACGGCCTAGCTGGCGGTCGCAGATGCGACGGTTCTGCGACCGTCAGCAATGGGGGTCGCAAGGGGGCTGTTATTGCGACGACATTGCAACCGCAGAACTCACCGTCGCGAAAATACCAACCCCGCGATGGTGTAGCTACCATTTTGTGACCGCATATAGCAGTCGTAGAACCGTCGGAATATTAACTGTTGATCGGTCAACATGGTTTACTTTAGGTTTCACATCCCACTTCTCTTTCGATCGATCCCTCTTTTTTTCATCTCCCGCTTTGTTCCCTCATCGAAACAATGCCTCAGCCGACAAAATGCCCCGCGTGTGGCTTCCCACTCTCCCAGGGTTCCATTGTGCTGAGCTTGGCCGCATCCATGGAAGACCGCCATCGCCGAGCTTCTCTCCACCTTCTCCTCCTCCTCTCCTCCCTCCTATCCTCTAGCAACGCCCCCCTTGTCGCCGCCTCTGGACCCATCAAGACGATCGTGGTCCTCGTCATGAAGAAGCGCTCATTCGACCACATGCTCAGGTGGATGAAGCGCCTCAACCCACCAAGATTAACAACGTCACAGGGGCGTAATGGAACCCCATGTCAGCGTCGGACCCGGCCTCGGAGGAAGTGTATTTCCACGATGGCATCACTTGGATTCAATGTTCTCCGCAGATCTTTTCATTCTCGAACAAATCCTCAAAACCCTTGTTTTTCCACCCGACGGAGGTCTTCGATCGCACACATCACCGACAACACGGGATAGGGGACTCCGTCGATCGGAGGGCTGCTATGATCGTGGTAAGTATAGTTTATTTTTCTTAACATATTATTTTATAATTTATCTAAATTTATAAAATAAAAAACTAATTCTTGTAGGAGACATACATGAGGACGGTCACCCAACGCGGAGGATAGTCACATGACGACTTTGACGCTACTGCGTGGGTTGAGGCCATTGGTGGCTGGGACCATGTCCACATGTATGGCTTTAGATATAGTGGCCATGCGTGGGCTGTGTTGGGGCCACTGTGGCACCGACCCCCCCAATTGCTGGTGAGCGGTCCTCCACATCTCAGGCGCATGACTAGTCCCAAATGGCAACCATGGAGGTGGAATTAGCACATTAGAGAGAGATGATGGAGCAGCAGAGACTGATGATGGAGCAGCAGAGACTGATGATGGAGCAGTCGAGATAGGTGATGGAGAACATGCAAACTCTCATGACGTAGCTTGCGGCTCACTCCGGCATTGAGTTACCTCCTGTATTTGATCCGTCCTCCTCGACCCATTCTCCACCGGATTTGTGAGATTGTATTTGATGTACTTCAAAAATACTTATTTTGACTACTTCTAAAAATACTTTGCATGACGAAGATGTTGTTGAATTTTGATTTTTATAAATATAAATTGATTTATATTTTGTGTTTTGTGTATGGTACAATATGTGTGTGGTACAATCTGCATGTATTTAAATTTGTAAATTAGGTTGATTTTAAAAAATCATTTATTATTATTTATATTACTAACGGCGGAGGCCGTTGGTAATAGGAAGGAACCATCAGCGATGGCCGCCACAACTATCACGGTTCTACAACACACTAGCGATCACTGAAGAAGATCAGGAAAGACTGGCACATTAATTGAAGTGAACAAAACTACATCGATAAGGTCTATGTCAACCCCCCCCCCCCCCATCCAAACATAATCCACCTAGTTACCTTTTCCATTTTTCTTTATTTTTTCTACCATAAATTTTCATTTAGAAATATTGAACTAGTAGAACAAAGATACTAATTTGTATACTCATCACTCACTAATAGACTATACCACATCACTCACGGGAATCATCGACGGCCGCTTCGGCAGTCAAAATAATTTACAGCTTTGCGTCGGCCATAGCAGCCATGGCTGATGTAACCAAATCAGTCGCAGCTCGCATACAGCCACATAGAGCCGTCACTTATAGTTGATGGCACGCAAGGGGCGCGAAATAAGATAAGTTATTAGCCACGGCATAGCGGGGGCGCTAGAGCCATTGGTGATATGAATAACCAAATCAGCCATGGCTCGCATACGCCTGCATATAGCCGTCGCTCATAGTTGATGGCACACATGGTGCACGAAATAAAATAAGTTATTAGCCACGGCTTAGCGGGGATGCTAGCGCCGTTGGTGATATGAATAAGTCATTAGCCACGATTAGAAATGGCCGTTGCTTATTAATTAATGGCATGAACATCAACTGAGATAGCCATCGGTGAAAATAAAATTACAAATCTGCGGTGTTCCGATGGCTTGCGAGCCGTCGGTGAAAATTATTTTTATTTGCATTCGCGATGACCCTTTCTCTTTCTTCCTCTTTCTTCTCTGCTCATCGTTGTCGCCTGTTGCCGGTTGCCATCCGTCGCTTTCGATTACCGTCCGTCGCTGCCTGTTGCCACCGTCGTCAGTCACCGCCGGTGACCCTCTACCTTCCGGTATGCATCTCCTCCTCTCTCGCCTATTGCCGCCACCCTCCATGCATCTCGCTGCCCTACGCCGGCATTGATCTGGCCCTCTCCACGCTGGCATCGACCCGGCCGGCACCATGATTTGGGGTCGATGGTAATCGGCCCCAATGCAAACAGTAGCCGACAGTAATGTTGGCTACTGTTGATGCATGATTAGGGTTAATTAAACCCTAATCAATTACTTGATTAGGGTTTAATTAAACCCTAATCAAATTGTGATTAGGGTAATCATAGTTTGATTAGGGTTTAATTAAATCCTATAATTTTTTTAATTTTTTATTGTTAATTATTAGAAATTAATTGTTAATTAGGTAATTAGTTTGGTTAATATTAATTAATGGTTAATGTTGATTAGGGTTTATTTATTTTTAGGTTAATTAATGAAATTAGTTTAATATTAATTAATTCGTATTAATGGAATCGTCCACTTTGGACTCGCGGTCAAATCATCCATGGTGGACTCGCGCCGGAATTGTCCACAATGGATGGACTCGTACCGGAATTGTCCACAATGGATGGACTTGTGCCGGAATCATCCACTTTGGACTCACGCGGAATCGTCCACTATGGACTCGCACCGGCATCCATAAATTTAGAAAAAAATCATGACAAGTTGATACGTTTCGCATACGCATCGACGAGTCAAGTTTTAATTTTGCAAAACCTTAGATCCTTTCGGGGGTTGTATGTTCGTGTAAACGAAGTTAATGATCTTTTATACGACGTACAACCCTTGGATTGTCCCTAATTGGACAATTTGGGAATATAGTTATTTATATTGCACTTAGTTTATTTCTTTTAGTCGTTATTTATTTTTAAATTTTGGCTTGTATCTACCTTGTTCTCCGAGACGCACCAAGATGATATGCCTATTCAGAGAACTATAGGGAGATGCTGCCGAAATTTAGAATGATATTAATGACTAAAAGAAATACTAAGTGCAATATGAATAATATGAATCCCGAATGAAATAGGACCATCCCACCTAAAGACATTAACCGAAGATATTGCCCACTTTTTAATAGAATATGTCGGGCGATCGAAGTTGGATGTACCGACGAATTCATCGTGGAGCTATAACAGACGAATTTCAAGTAGATGTAACTTCTTAAATTTCTCCTACTCAAATAAAAAATTCCTTAGTGTCACAATGCATCGGGAAATGTTCGTGCCGGAAATGTTCGAACATAAGATTTTTGGATCGGGAAACTATCACAATGCATCTGTATACAAAAGGATTCACACCAAGATATTTTCTATGGAATTGTCACGAAGAGTTACGTCAAGTCGGGACGTCGAGCAATCCTGTTGTCCAAACTAATGGTGAATATTCTTCTATTGGTGTTTCTTCTTCCAATCCACCTAATCATTATAGAATAATGATTCTGGATAGTCTTGGAGGACAATTCCATTTAACTGATAATATTGAGTCAGTTATTGAGACGGTAGTGCCACCAGATACTACGACAGTGCACTGAAGAACAACCTGTGATACAGATTGAATTGCCGAATAAGCAGGTTGCAGAATTTTACGAGATGTTGAAAGCTGCCGATGAACCTTTGTATGAGAATTGTCCTAATTATACAAGATTTTCGGCAATGACGCAACTCCTGAACATCAAGTCCGATTGTAATATCAGTGGGGTTGCGTTTGATCGGATTGCAGGCTTTATCAATGGTATGCTACCTCCAAATAACAAGTTTGAGCCAACTTTTTATAAGACAAAAAAGTTGATGAGAAAATTAGGGCTTGGGTACGAAAAGATACATGCGTGCCCAAATAACTATATTTTATATTATAAAGAAAATGCACAGTTAGAGCAATGACCGGTATGTGAACATTCTCATTATAAGGAGAAAAAATTGGTCCATCAAAAAGATATCCCCTTTAAGGTGCTTCGGTATTTTCCACTGACATCGAGGCTTCAAAGGTTATTCATGTCGCCCCCTATATGAGTTGGCATGCAAGAAGTAGTGATGATATAGTAATAACTCATCCATCCGACAGTGAAGCATGGAAACATTTGGATAGGTGTTATCCTTCATTTTCTAGGGATATTAGAAATATCAAGTTGGGATTGTGCACGGATGATTTTAATCCGTTTGGTAATTCGGCAACTCCGTGTTCAGTTTGGCCAGTGCTGTTAACAGTTTATAATTTGCCGCCCTCAATGTATATGAAAGATGAATTTATCTATCTTTCAATGATTATTTCGGGTCCTAGGGGTTCTTGTAAAGAAATTGAAGTGGAACGGGTTAGTCCAATACTCGAGGATGATGACACATAGTTAGTTCAATTGGAAATAAGATACGTTGATGACGATGATAATGAAGTTGAGAAAGGACAGAATGATGATGAGGGAGAAGAAGAAGAATTTCAAGATTCTAATACAGAAGAACAAGAAGAAGAGTATTACACGGATGATGATAATGACGATAATGAATAATTGTAAATGTTAAGTATATATTCAATTAATCTATTATATATAATCTAATTATATTAAATTTTTACAGCTATGTTTCGAGATAACAGTTGCCGAGGAGGCATTCCTCGTAGGACCCCCCGATGATTACCACCCGCCCCACCTATAACCACTTATATGGCTGAGCATCGAGCGTGTTGGGTCAATATCCGCCCCGACCCGATCGGGTATTAACCCGAAATTTTCTAAAAAATTATACCCGACCCGATCCAATTTTTTAATCAGGGCCCGACCCTAATAACCCAAAAAAATTAGGCCCCGACCCGATTAACCCGAATTCGGTTTAGAAAAAAAAAATTATCTTGAAAATAGTGATAAAAAGGTGAACAATTGTATTAAACTTATATCCCAAGAAGGACTTGAACTCAAAACCTCCTAAACTTTATCTACACCCTTCCAACCATAAAGCCAACACCATCTTTTATCAATATATATAATATAAGTAAGTATTTAATTTATAATCAAGTTGAGTCAGGTTAAGCAGGGTTTTCACCCGAACCCGACCCGACCCGAAATAGTAGACAAAATTTTCAAAAATAAGAGCCGACCTGAAATGAATTTTGGGGCAATTTTTTGGATTTTTTCGGGTCGGATGGGGTTTTGCTCAACCCTACCCACTGACCCTTCGCCTTCCACCACCATCCTCCCACCTCTGGCCACCATCCCCCCACTTGATCCGTCCACTGTTCCCTCACCTGATCTGGCCACCATCCCCTCACCTCCGGTTACCATCCTTCCGCCACCCTCTATAGATCCAGAATCGTCTACTTCGAGACATAGGCCACGAGGGCCTAACAGAATTCTCCCTCCGCCACCCGAGGGAGAACTGCGCAGAGTAGTTAGGTTGCATGGAAGACGGTAAGTATATGCATCAATTATTTATTATAATTTATTTATTTCAAAATATCATAATATGAATTTATATTTGGTGCAGATTTGAGCAGGAGGACGTCCCTCGCACCATAGCGGGGATGATTCGGAAGTTTATGCACGGGGCGTGGCCTATATGGTCTCACGTAAGTATATTTATTAAATTAATGTTAATATTAAATATTGATCGGTAATAATAATTTTTTTTTGCAGGCTCATAATACATGCCCAGAGGACCATGCCACTTTTATTGAGGCTGCATGGGAGCGTGTTGACCGCGCTCGCTATAACAGGCTGCTTCAGCAGGCTCGTCAGATTGTGATGAGACGGTTGGGGGCCACACATATAGGGCAAACTCGAGGACACGCCCCCGAGTGGATTCCTGGTCCTGTGTGGGACCAGTTCGTTGAGCGGTGGGACACACCTGAGTGGCAGGAGGTCTCCCGGACTGCGTCGAGAAACCACATGTTCGGGGGGGACGACACGGGCGCGGGCCACACTGGTGGCTCAATCTCTTTTGCGGTTCATGAGCGTCATATGGTATATATAATTTAATTATTTTTAATTAAATTATACATTGTGTATAATGATATTAATGTATTTATTTTCTAATGTAAGACACAAGTGGCGGAGGACGGCACCGTCCAATGCCCGCCGATGATGGAGGTGTTTGAGCGCACCCACCGTTGTCGACGTGGAGCGGGGGACTACGTTGATAGCGAAACCTCGATCATAATGGTGAGTATTTATGTATGTCTATTTGAATTACACAATTTTTATTTATAGTTTATATATTTTTAAAATATAAACATGTGTAGGAAACGTACACCGGAGGAGTTTGACGCAGGAGCTTGGGTGGAGGCCGCAGGTGGCTGGGAGCACGACCGTGTTTATAGCTTTGCAGACAGTGGCCATGCACGCGCCGTGCTCGGGCCACTTAGGGCACCGACCCCTCCGACTGTGGGTGAGCGGCCCTCGACATCTCGGGTGCAGGACTAGAGCCGGATAGCGGCCTTAGAGTCGAAGCTCACCCAGCAGAGACAGGCGATGGAGGAGCAGAGGCTGGCGATGGATGAGCAGAGGTTGGCGATGGAAGAGCATAGACGGACAAATGAAGAGTTGAGACAGACGAGCAGAGCATGCAGGCAGTGCTCACTCAAATTGCCTCACACTCTGGCCTTCTACCAATGATGTCGCAGTCGTCGTCCTCATCGACCTAGTCGACGCTCCCGACCCAGTCGCTGTCGACTCCACCGCCTCCATCGCCTCCACCTCAGCCGTGAGATTTTGATTTATTGTATTTTGTTTATATTTTGATACTTGTGTGTATATGGATAGTTGTTTATATACTTATGGTTGTATATATATAATATTTTGATAATTGATTGTCTCTGGTTTGATACTTAGATTGATGATATTTATGTAAAACTTGTATGTTTGGTTTCAAATACATGTGTATGATATTTTCTGATTGTAATATGTGATTGAAAATAGATTGTAATCTATAAATATTATTGTATAGAGGAATTTATAAAATTTATATATTTTTTAGTTACAGGATATACCTTCAGCCACGGCTTACCCACAGCCACCATCACTAAGCCGTGGCTGAAGACTTATCGTAAATGGCTGATGGCCTGGGCAGCACAAAATATCATAGTTGCTAATAATATCACCGACGGCCCTGGGCCGTGGCTGATGTGTTGGTATCAGTGACAGCCACATACGTCACTAAGCCGTGGCTGAAGGCATGGTTGATGGCCTGGGCAACACCAAATATCACAGTTGCTAATAGTATCATCGACGACCCCGGGCCGTGGCTAATGTGTTGGTATCAGTGTAGCCGCCTACAGCCGTCACTGATGTGTTAAAATCAACGACAGTGCCCACGGCTGTCGCTGATGATTACTTGTGACGGCCGAGAGACGCCGTCACAATTTATTGAAGAATATTTAATGGATCACTCTTTGAAGATTTCTTTATCTAAAAATCTAAGTAAGAAGATAAGTAAAAGGATTAGAAGGGAGTATATATAAATCTGACTGAAATAGGGCGTCAACAGGATTATTTTCGACCGTTACAGACACCCGATCGATGGTCCAATCAAAGCATCGGTCGACCGACCAATCGATCGCTGGCTCACTGCTAAGTTTTTCCCTTGATCGGTCGACCGATGGGTCGACCGCTTGGCGCAAAAATGTCTGCTTCAAAACCGGTCGACCAGTTGGTCGATCGAGGCTAGCTTTTATATGCATTCGATCGATCGACGGGTCGACCGATTATCACGTGATTTGGCGCGGTTGACCAATTGGTCGACCGACTCAGTGAAGCCGCTTGCGCCATGCCATTCGGTCGACTAGTCGGTCGACCGATGAACTCTCAGCCAATTTTTGGCATTAGTCGATCGATCGACGCAGCGTTAGCTAGATATTTCACCACCTTCGGTCGACTGACTAGTCGACCGAATGGTTACTGCCATTTTTTGGCGACATTCGATCGATCGACTGGTCGACCAAATTGGCTACTGCCAATTACATAACACCGTTCGGTCGACCGTCCGGTCGACCGAAACAGAGCTGGAAATATTTTAACTTTGGATTTCTCATTTCACGCTTGATTTCCGGCTTCGTTCTTCAGCGTGCTTCATCTTTGAAGGATTCTCCATGCTATCCAACACCTTTTTGATGCATGCATTGATCTATTTTGAGGATTGATCGAGAGACGATAGGCTTGACATATCTTTCATCGATCCTACAATTTTTATACTTCAAACACTTGTTAAATGGGTTTGTTATCATCAAAATCATCATGAGGAGAATAAAGCATGAAAGAAGAACTCTTCAGCTAACAATAGTTATCACCGACGGTTCAGCCACGACTTAAGCCATTAGTGATGACGATAATTCTAGTAGTGACTTGATATATCAAATATAAGACTTCATACATTGACCATCAAATTTTTTTGGAGTCTTGTCCACATGGATCATCCTTTCTTATGAGGGTATATAAGAGGTAAAACTAATATGCATATATATAATCCAGATCAGATGAAATGGACTCAATTAGTTTAAGAAGAAGGAAAGACGTTAATAATTGTATGGCCTGTGAATTGTACAGATATACTGATAATGAGAGGTTCATTGTTCAGATAACAATTTGCAAGATGATGAAGGCAAATATGGTTTGCAACTAGGAATTCTATGCAAATTATACAATTTACTAACTAAATGATATGTATTGCTATAGTAAAAGAACAGCTAGCTGTATTGTTCACTTTCCTTGATGAATGAATCAATCACCTAGCTAAATATTTTATAATAAATACACATAAGGATGGCATGGACATCATAGAACATATTATCATGTATCATACTGTGAGTACAACCAACATATAAGCATTAAGTTTGTTTAGATGAAAATTCACAAAAAAAATAGCAAGTTTCAATAAAAAAGGACACAACATGCAATAATATATTAAGATATGGGCAAGGATGTAGAGAGTGTGTAGATCAGTAGCAGGAAAGTTTAAATTTTGTTGTGGCATGCCAAGTTCATGATGGTACATTCTTGGTGGCATATTAAAGCAAGTCCCACTACAAGGGGAAAAAATTGGTACATCATAGTGTAGATTGTTCATATCATGAATTGTGCACATGATAGACACAATACCAGGGTATGCATTTACATATTTCATACCTGGACAAAAATGAGTCAACTATGACTTACTAATTGAGTCCTACTTTGGCAACCATAAAATTTGATAAGCCAGTAGAGGTACATATTAGGTAGATTTTTAAATATGTTAAGCGATGTTAATCTATGTCCAAAAGTAGATAAAATGCATAGTGAATCCTACAATTATTTTTTTTAACAATAGAAAACTTGTATTTAATTCAAGAGGTGTGAAGGGAATACAAGTGGGAGGAGGAGAGAGCTAGTAAAAATAAAGAGGCACGGCCCACAAGGCCAACCTAGACAAGAGCAGCATTACACATTAAAGCATTAAAAGTAAGAACGCAACAACTTTCGAGACAAGTTCTGAAAAGGATCTTCTACGGTTGTCAAAAAGCATGATATTATACTCATGCCAAATCTTTTGTCTCCAGATCATGATCAGACGGAAAAGCTTTTTATCTTCCTTGGACCTCCCAGTAGATGAGCCATCCCAAGGTTTGTAAGCCACAGAGATGTTGTCTCACCCCGATTTACAAGGTCGCGTGACCGGTCAGAGTACGCGGTCGTACTCTGAAGCCTACCAAATGCGTACATATCCCATGCAGATATAACTAACACAACAGAAGCAATAATACGACTGATCCACAATGCACAAGTAAATATGGTTTTAAAATAGGATAACATGCTCTAAGAAGTTTACAAAGTATGGGACTACAACTCAAATGCATGAAGTAAATGACTCTACTACTCGACTATGACTCAACCAGTCTTGTTACGAGATCCACCGTGCAAGCTTGCTCCCCCTAGCCAGGCCATATCGACATAGTCGTACCTCACTGGTCAACTTCTGCAAAACAACATAATAAAAATGGTGAGTCCCTAAGGAACTCGGTGAGTGGCTCAATCCAAGCCTTCACTTGACCCAAAATATAAGCACAGAAGACGTAATCATTTTTATGTAAATACTGAACTGTAATGACACATAAAGTAAGAACATTCATTATAAAACTCATGCTAGAACACTATAGTCACCCGGCCCATACTGGCCCAACATCGAGCAGTACATTCACTCGGCCCAAATCGGCCTAAATAAAGCAAGCATACGAGTTGGTCGCTAGAATCTCTATCTAGCGAGCTTCTCGCCTGGGCTCTCTGAGCTAGGATGGCCTACTAGCTCCGATGCCCCCCTCTGGTTGGGAATAGCCCTCCAACCAAATACCACTTGAGTCTAACATCAGCGTGGCTCACTAACGCAATCACAAGACCCATAATCCACTCGCTGAGTCAGACAATAGCTTCACTAGCTAAAGATGTTTCTCAGCTCGGCCATCGTCCATCCATTATTGCAAACACAAGCAACATCCGTACATAGTACCTACAATTAGTACATAAAAATATTTCTTGGGTAAATTTAAAAAGTCTCGCCGATAGCTCGGGTACGCGCCTTCGTGCCTCAACCTGGCCCTCTCTTGAGCCCAATATCTCGGCTTTATACTTTATCACTCATATGGGGAATTTCAGCATATCAGATTAATTCTAGCATGTTTCTAATTCAGCATATATTAAATAATTTTCAGCATGTAACTATCAACATGAAATTTCAGCATAAAATTCTAACCTACAATTTCAGCATAAATACCAATCGATAGAGATTCACAATCTAAGTCAAGAAGAAGATGAAAATTTTGGCATGACCTCTCCTCTTGAATACCCTAATCGGTCGGCCCCTAATTCTAGGGAAAACCATACAATTTCATCATCCTACGGTGAAACGCATCGATTCTTAATAGATCTATAAATCATAAGCATCGAGAATTCGTAGAGAAAGACCCGATAGAAATCCGAAATGACCCTACAATAAGGATCGGCCAACAAGAGTTCATCCTAAACCTAGAAAACAAGAACCACTCATTTAGATGAAGAAGAAGGAAGGGAGATGATGGAAAGGAATCCTCGCGACTCCGATCTCCGGTGAAGGCGAGAACTCCGACCACCAGGTTGCTGCGATCGCCCCCTCTTCTCCAAACCTCGGCGTCCGTGCGACTGTGATGACCATTATACATCCAAATTAAGCTTAAATGACCATTATACCCCCCAAAATTAAACTTAACCTATTTGACTCAAAATACATCCAAATTAAGTTCCAGTTGAACCCTCGAACTCGGCTCGAGCCCGACTCGAACCCAACATCAATATAAATTGAGAATTGTCAATTCCATATTTGCGTTCAAGCCATACCTTAAGTCGTGCCTTCCAGCGATTTGCTCGACCCGCTCCGACGCGCCTCCGAGTCATCCAGTTAAAACAAAAGATAAAAATTCCATTAAAATTGCAAGTATTACAAAAGTAACGTGTGTGGGAAAGCCTAAGAAAGAGTTTCCTTCCCTCGTTGGTGAAAGAGTACTCATCAAAGAGATGTATGTGTGTCTCATCATTGTTGTTGCAAACGATACAAGTCGGGCAAATAGGTAGATTTCTAGAGATGGGTCTATCCTTGGTAAGCAACTACTGCCTTACAACGAGCCAACTGTGCATGGAGTAGGCCGGCGGGCACTTCTTTTGCTAGAGGAATGGTTCTTTTAGGTCGTCGATCCCTCTAAAAGTCAGAATATGATAAAAGAGGTTCGTAGAAGACTCTCCATTTGTACTCCATTTCCATGAAATCGTATCAGCTCCTGAGGCAATAATATAAGGAGCCAAGTCCAAAATGAGGTTATGGAGGAGAGTGATAGGAACAAGATATTTGAAACTCAAATTTCACCCATGCACCAAACTAGAGGGATCCCTTGCCCGAGCTTTGGCAAAAAGTAGGTCCGATCGGGTATCAGTCTCAAAGACTAAAGCCATTGAAGCAAGGAGTAAGCTAGAAGTGAAGAGAATAACCTTCACCCACAGTGAGTATAAAAGAAGGGCGGAGGGCATCGAATAAACTACTGATTTTCCTCTAGGTATGTGACATGTAAGGCCGATTCCTAGCATTAAGTTCATAAAGTTTGGGATATAGAGAAGAAAGGATGTCTTGCTAAGGCATCCCGCCAGGTTGAAAGAGTTTCAGATCCATTTGCCTAGTCTTGCCTGGTTGTGGGAGGGAAGGTCCAGAATCCCTAGGCCTCCCTCGTTCCAACCACAAGTCAAAGAATCCCAATTGACCAGACATCTAGCTTGAGATGCTAAATTAATCCCCTCTTCTGGTCCAAAAAAAGTCCTTCTCCTTATGTCAATTTGCTTGTAGACCTAGCGAGGTACCATAAAGATTGAGAAGAAGTAGGAATCCAAGTTGGTTAGAACACTGTTAACCAAGGTCAAACGCCCCGCCCTGGAGAGAAAGGGGCCTTGCCAAGAAGCCAGAGTAGAGTCCACTCTCGTGACCAGTTGAGTCCAATTCGCCTATGTACGTAAGTCCACCTGTTCTCAGTGGAAGACCCAAGTAGCTTAAAGGGAAAGCTCCAATTGAGCATTCGAAGATATCGACTGCCAAAGCCGCCTTAGCGTTGTCACCATTAATATAAATCACCTTAGTCTTGAGAGCGTTAATCTTTAGTTCGGAGCATAATTCAAAACATCTAAGAAGAAGCCAAAGAGATCTAATGGAATCCTCGTCTGCCTTGCTAAATATAAGTAGGTCGTCCGCAAAGAAAATATGGGTGATACTCTTCTGAAGGAAAGAATTCAATGCCCCATTCACTAGACCCTGGTCTGTTGCTCGTGAAATAAGCCTTGATAAGGCGTCAGTTACCAAGTTGAAGAGGAGGGGGAAAAGGTTGTTTCCCTACCGCAAGCCCCCTTCTATGTTTGAAGGGTCTCCCTTTCGACCTGTTGATAAGAAGTGAGGACTCTGTAGTGCAAAGAATATGACGAATTCAGGGCAACCATCTGGGAGGGAAACCGAGTGAGAAGCAGTCAAAAGCTTTTTCGAAATCAACCTTGACCACACAAACGTCTTGATCCAATCTTTTGCAGCCCCAAATAGTTTTAGAAGTAGTGATAAAGTAGTCCAAAGTGATTCGACCTCTGATGAAAGCTCCTTGCTTATTATCGACCAAGTCAGGAATAAAAGGCGCCAACCGATTAGCCAATAGTTTCGAGAAAATTTTGATGATGCTATTCTCTAGACTGATAGGTCTGAAATTTGACATAGAATTCACCCTAAGTGATTTAGGGATTAGGACAATGCTGGCCTTATTGATACGGGACATGAGCTCAGAATTTGCTTGGAGCTTGAGAATAATATTAAGAACCTGGTCACCAATAAGTGGCCAAAATTTCATGTAGAATTTCATCATAAGCCTGTCGAGGCCAGGGGACTTGAAATTTTTTGCCTTTTTGATAACCTCGTAAACTTTCGGCATAAAAAAAGGGACATCTAGGGTGAGAAGCTCAAGATGTGTAGATTGAAAGAGGATGGACCATCTGGGGCGAAGCAGAGGTTGTATATCGCGACCTAAGAGGTTGACATAAAAATTCCTGAAGGCCGAAGCCACATCCTCCCAGTCGGAAATGCTCGATCCAGATAGATTGAGAGAGGAGATCAAATAATGCCTTCGTTTGTTCGAAGCACATAGGTGGAAGTATCTAGTGTTTCTATCCCCATCGCAAAGCCATCGTTTTTTAGCATGTTGTCTCCAATATAGACATTCATTGTTGTAACAACGATCTAGAAAGACTTTGACCTGTTTCAACTCCTCGATTTCTGAATCATCAAGGGAGACATTATCCGCCTTTTGATTCAAGACCCCGGGCGTTCTTCAGCATTGAGTCTATTTTTCTTCCAGTTGAGCCTCCGTAGCTTATCCCATTCAGAAATGATACGCTTGTGAAGTTTCCAATTTAAGAGCCAAAGCTTCAAGGTGGAAGCCATCGGGGACTACAGAATTTTGAAGAGTAATATAGAGGCCAACCTTGATGATATCTCTGAATTGGTCATAGAGGAGCCAACTGTTCTCAATCTTGAAGTGGGTGGCCAGCTTTCGACGATCTAGTGCCATCCGTAGAAGCAAAGGATTGTGGTCCGAAAGTCTCCTATCCCCCACAGTACCAAAAAGTTTAAGAAATGCCAGGGCCAGTGAATCCTACAACTGAAATGGTAATCATTCTTCAAAACAATATGTGGTCATAAGATGTTGCTAAACCTTTTCTTTCTTTAAGACTTATATTGATCTTAGTGAACATTAACACATGCGATTCACTGAAATGGTAAGCATTCTTCAAAACAATATGTGGTCATAAGATGTTGCTAAACCTTTTCTTTCTTTAAGACTTATATTGATCTTAGTGAACATTAACACATGCAGTCTCATTGCACTAAATGCCACCAATTGTTGGAAAAAAAGATGAAATGTGAGATTTTTCAAATGGCTTGACTAAGAGATTCTGCAAGTGACAATATAATGCTTTATTTTTAACAAAGAAGACATAGATTAATCATAAGGTGTGATGAATACAAGCGGGATAAGAGTGAGCATATTTACAAATCCCCTGCTGGGGTAGAAAGAGAAATACAGTTAGAATAAAGAATGGATGCCTTAATGGACAATTCAACATAGGATTTGCTTTTGTTGTTGAAGGTGTGATTATTGCGCTCGAACCAAATCTTTCCTTTTTAAATCATGAGAGTCAAAAACTTGCTTCTTGTTGATGAGATGTTCCTTACTTAAGGGCGACGCTAGGGTTTAAAAGTAAGGCGGAAGGTTGGTAATTGACAGAGATTCAGTAGATGATTCCAGCCTTGCGTTGTGTAGGAGCACGAAATAAAGGGATGATCATGAGACTCGTCTTCTGATAAGCAAATCAAGCAATTGGGGTCGACTTAGAAGTTCCACTTGCGAAGTCTATCCTTTATAGGTACCCATTTTTTCATCATGAGCCAAAAGAATATGGACAAGGATTTCGGACATGATTTGAACCATAAAAAAGAGGATGTTAGATCTTTCACACCTCAAAATGATAGGATCCGATAAGAAGACTTGGTCGAGAACCATCCATTTTTACTCCATTTCCACTTGATGGAATGAGGTCCTGAGCTCATAAGAATTGGATCTAGAATTTCTACAAGATGTGAGAGTCTTATCAATGGAATTTGATTGCGAAAGATAATATTCCAGCCCCTTATTCGGCCATCAGGTTCCAATTCTTTAACACTTGCAATAGTTATATTCGGGTTGTTACTGATGAGAGGGAAGATGTCATGAAATAGGTTTGCCAATTTTGTGCCCCATTTAGCCACAGATCTGTGAATAGTCAAGTAAAAAGACCACTGCCTACATGGAAGCTCAATGAGGAGTTGAAATGATCTATATCTCGGACGATACCCCTCCACACAGGAGACAATCTGTAGCGAGCATTGGGTATATGTTCAAGGTCAATGAGTACAACCTTAAGGATATCCCCCCACTGTCTATTCAGATTTTGTCAAAATTTCCAAAGCCATACCCCTAGTCTAGCTTGATTGTGTGAGTGTAAACATAAAAAACCAAGGCCGGCCACCCTCCTCAAGGCTTCTGGTCAGGGATTCCCAGTTCACCAAATATTTATCTCGGATGTTAATATCTTGATCACTGACCCAAAATAACTTTCTTCATCTTTTGTTTGCAAGTCGTAACACCCATTTAGGTGCCTTGAAGATAGAGAAAAAGTAGGCTGTCTAACTTGTTAGGACATTGTTGATGAGAGTGCGTCTACCCGCTATAGAGATAAGAGATCCATGCCAAGAAGATACATCCCCATCGAGTTTTAGTAAGACTTTATTACAATCTTCCTTGACCAGAGACCCACTCCGAAGCAATAGCCTTAGATAACCAGTGGGAAATGCAATAGTAGGGAATCACAAATGAAGAGCCATCCTCATGAGCAACTGAAGAATTATCCCCGATATGAATTAGCTTGGTCTTTGTCGTGTTTATTTTTAGTCCAAAAGATAGTTCAAAACACTTCATTATGAGTTTGAGGTTTCTGAACGCCATATCATTTGCCTCACAGAAAACCACAAAATCATGAGTGAAGATTACATGACTTACTCCTTCATGCAACAGGTTCGAAATAGCCCCTATAATTAGACCCTTGTAGCAAGCTCTCTATAGTAGTATAGAGAGGGAATCCATCACAATATTGAATAGAAACGATGAGAGTGGATTACCCTGACACAAACCTCTCTTATGGCCAAAAGAATTTCCAATGGATCCATTGATGAGGATGGAAGAAGAGGCCGAGTGAAGAAGGTGCTCCACGCAACTGATCCAAACAGAAGGGTTTTGGCTTTAGGTTTTCAACCTTGGTCTTAATCTCGGTTTTGATGATAACAAACATGGAACTAATATTTCATTGAGAAATCTTTCAGGTTCCATATCGATTAGCGTTCAATGTCCTCAATCGGATAAATCAGAAGAAATCAAAAAATCAGAAGGACATGGATCGTCGCGCTCGGGTCCGTCGTGAAATCTATCGAAGATCGACGTGTGCACCAAAGTCGCATTGGACAAGTCCAAAGATCAAATGGAAAGCTCTCCAAGTTGATGCTCATTGAAAGTCGGAACCTGAAAACGAAGCGCGGAAGAAAAAGGCTGAAGAAATCAAACTCAGCCTAGGTTCGATCGATTGGGCGGTCGATCGAATGCAGTAAGAAATTGGTAGTAGCCAATTTGGTCGACTGAACGGTCGACCGAACATTACCAAAAACTGGCAGTGGCTACTTCGATCGACCGGGCAGTCGACTGATTGAGGCTAAAAATGGGCAGTAGCCCTAGCGGTTGATCAGTCGATCGACCGGATTAAAAACCGCGCGGTGCGGTTTTTGGCTCCCCTGCATCAGTCGACCGATGGGTCGATTGGATTGAGGGAACGCCAGTTTGCATCTGGCGGTCGACCCATCGGTTGACCGCACAAAGAGAAGATGCAGCGGTCGATTCGAGCGGTCGATTGGTCGGTCGACCGACCAATCGACCGAGCATTTGCAACGGATAGTTTTCTATCTATTGAGCTGCAGTTTCTTCGAGAGGGTATAAATATACTTCATCTAACCCCTCTAAATGGTCTTCCTTGACATCTACAGATATTATTGAGCAATTAAAAGGAAGATTTGAGCATTCTAGAGATTGATTAAGCACGCTCTGCTTTTTTCGCGAACATTTTCTCAAGCGCCAGCTGCTGCCTCAACTCGGGAATTGATTCGAGCTCTACGACTCGGCAAATTGGAGGTTTCAAGGCTTGGAAAAGAGCACGAATTCTTGGTTTAATTTTAAGCTCTTTTCACTTGTATTTTTAACTGTTATTTGAAACTATTTTTAGATCTGTGCGTGTGATAGACCTAAGACTGTTAGGTCTTGTGTGGAAGTGGTATCCTTGTTGTGAAGGTGTAAAGCCACTTGTGTAAACTTAGTCTTACTAGGAATAGTCGAGTTGTCCCTTAGGGTTGAGGTGGAAGAGTGCTCTCGATAAGTAGGCGGAGACTTTCGGGTGTGGAAGTGCCTTAGGTCGAGAGTGCGACTATTCGAGTCAAAGTCCTCTGTGTAAGAGAAACAGATTTAATCTAGTTAAACTAGTTTGGAAATCCTAAGCGGGATGCTTAGGTAGTGGAGTAGGCATTGGGGCCGAACCACTATAAATTATCGTGTTTGCATTATTATCTATTGATTTCTTTAATCGCTTAATTATTTATTGCTTCTGCATCTAATCATTAAATCGTAAATCGCCTAAGTAATCTTAGAAACGAATATAATTGAATTTAGGCTAATTGATTTAGTAAACACACTATTCACCCCCCCCTCTAGTGTTGCCATTTCGTCTACATTTGGTATCAGAGCAGGTCGTGGATTGAGTTTTCACCATCTCATCTACATCTTGCCTCGATCCGAAAAATGGCACTAGAGAGTATTGCATTTGCACCACCTTGGTTAATGAGAAAAATTTTGGTGTTTGAAAAAGTATGATGTATACTTTTCTTAAAATACAAAGTTTAGATCTATTGTGCATGCTGAAGAATAAATATGTTGAGCCCACCATTGGCATTAATGATTGGACTCAAGATCAAATTAGATTGTTTGAATTGAATGCTAAAACAACACACTTTCTATATTGTTCATTCTCAAATGATATATTTGAAAAAGTTATGCATTGTTCATCCGTATTCGATATTTGGGCCTGTTTAAAAATGCTTTATGATTATGCAAAAACTGAGGAGCTTATTACTTTTAATGAAGGAGGTGATGATAATTGTTATACCTCTAGTCCTAATGAAGTTTTTGATGCCCAAAGCTCATCTAGTCAAAGGAACACAAAAAATCGGAAGAGAAAACTTAGGTGCTTCCTTTGCCAAGAAAATGGACACAAGAAGAAGAATTGTCCACCGTTGAAGAAGAAATCCAAAAAGAAGAATTGTGCTTCATCATCCACATCAAAATCAAGTGAAGCCACTTCTAGACATGACGATGAAGCTACATCAAACTGTTGCCTCATGGGTCTTCAAGATGAGGTATATTCTCCATCTTCTAGTCATGTTCAAAATGTTAATGATAATGATTCTAGTAGCTCAAAATCCCTTGATATGTCATATGAGGAACTACTAGAAGAATGTAGAAAGATGTATAACTTGCTCATGAAAAAGAATAAGGAAAAGAAATTAAAGAAGCAAAGTTTAAAGCTTAGTTCTCATGTGCAGGAATTAGAAAATGAAAAATTGAATATTAGATCTTTTGATTCTTGTCATGATGCCTTAAAACTTGAAATATAGAAATGAAGAATTAGAAATTGAGAATGATGAGTTGTTAATAGTAAGGATTGTACAAGTGATTTCAAATTTAAGCATGATATTTTGAGAAATGAAAATTGATTGTTGAAATCTCAAATACAAGCTTTACACAAATCCATTAATGACTTAAAAAATGAGGTTGTTCTCTTGAGTAAGAAAACTAGTAATTTATCAAATGCTTCATCTTTTAAGAGTCCTAGAAATCAAAATGTTTCATTTAGGAAATCTCCAAATAGGAATGCTCATGCTCATAATATTTCACATGTTAAGGATTCTAACTTTAAACCTCATGTCCATAGCAAAAACAAAAAGAAATTTAATGGACATTGTTTTTGTTGTGGTGTTTATGGGCATGCCATGTATGATTGTGCTTTCAAAGTGAACCCTAGTGTTGTTAAGATACTTTGGGTACCTAAGCCCATTAACCCCCAAGGACCCAAAACCATTTGATTACCAAAAATCTCATCCTCTATTGTAGGGGGAGCTACCACACAAGGGTGAAAGATTGATGACGTGTTGAAGTTGACCAAAGAGTTGAATGAAGAATCCTTTTATGGTTGCAACTTCAAGCTTTCACCTAGATGCCTTAGGTAAAATTGGCATCAAATATTTTGGTATCATCTCCTTACTTTGGCTTGCTTTATTTAAGTTGGAGTTATGATACATGTTTAACTTGAGTTATTTTCTCCGCTCTTGTTAAAGAGTTCTTTGGAAATGATTTTTTATTTTGATTTCCAGGTCTCTTCGGAGACCAATGTAGCCTGTAATGGGCTCATGCGACCTTGCGGTTCTAAATCGTAGGCTAATTGTGGCTTTCGGTTTTCAACCAAAAGGAAGGGTTGGAGATCTTACTTTTTCAAAATTTTATATTTTAAGATCTCTTGATTCATTTTGTTAACATGAATAATTTATATGAAAATGAATCCATGCTATTTAGTGAATTTGAATTTGGAAAATGATACTTGGTTTTTCACTTCTCTATTTAGTTTGATAGCTTGCATGTAGATTTGGTTTCATTTTCTATTCATGAAGTATACTTGAAAGTTATAAATATTTTAGGAAGGCTAATATCTAGGAAGAAAAAGATTAGTTTCGCTAAATTATCATGAATAAGGTATAACTTTGATAAATTCAAAATCTTAGTGTTATACCTCAATGCTTAAGCTTAAATAATGTCTCAATACTCATGATTAAAATTACATGTAAAATCCTTGATTTCTCATGAATAGGTAGAACTTTAGTACTTAGACAAATTTCATTGAATGAAACTTGGTCTAGGTTGATACTAGAGACCTTCTTTTAAGTCCAAACTAGTTTTACATGTTTAGAGATCTTATTCTTCAAATATTTCATATCTTAAGATTTCTTAGATTCATTTTGATATCATGACAACTCATTTAAAATGAATCTCTACTATCTAGCATAGATTAAGGTTTTTAAATGAAACTTTGCATCGAACCCTTGCTATTTAGTATGATTGCTTGCTAGTAGCTTTATTTTCATTATGATACTAATGAAGCCTACTTGCAAGTTAAGAAAGTGGTAAACATAGGAAGGATATGCTATCTAAAAGAAAATGAAAAGTAAATGACAAGTTGGGCAAAATTCTATTGAAAAAGGTATGGATTTAATTTTGCAAAAATCTTAGTTCAATAATTGAATATCCATGTTTAATGATGTCTCTATACTCATGATTATTTTTGCATGATAAATATTTGAATTTTTATGAGTAAGAAAATTTTTGATACTTAGGCAATTTCAAGATATCTTGATTGAATGAAACTTGCTCTAGGTTAAAATTTTTATTAGAGACCTCATTTTGAGTAAACACCTAATGAACATATTTAGATACACATATCACATGAGTCTAGGTATCTAAAATTGAAAATTTATGTCTAGATGAACAATGTGATAGCTATATCACTTTAGGGGACTTAAACTTGAAAAGTTTGACCCAAGTCAACAAATCGACTTGGACACTTCATTTTAAGTCCAGATCTCCATAAATATATTTAGGAATAGGTATGACATGTTTTCATGCACTTAGAATAAAAAATTCATATGATATAGATAAAATGACATAGAGGTCATTTCATGATAACCTCTTTTGAACCAAGTTGACCCAAGTCAACAAATTGATTTAGAGGTCTCATTTTGAATCCATAATTGAGGAACATGTTTAGATTTACTCATGATAGGTATCCATAGGTTTAAGGTTGAAAATTCATGAGTGAATGATAAGATTGAAACTTAGCAAGTTTCATGATGACTAAGCTAGCTTAGTTTTGAATGAAACCATGCTAAGTTGATATCTTGACTTAAGGAAATAATTTTCATCTCAAACTTGACATACACTCTTTACATGACCATTATGTGGTGTCATAAAAGTTTGAATGAAAACTGAGCATTCTTTGAAAATAACTGAAAAAATTACGGAATTACCATTTCAACCTACAATTGATATCAATTTCAGTTATTTCTAGAAAAATATAGAATTTTTTTTTAACTAATTCTTGAAATTGCACCCTCACTGAAAAATCTAGTTTTTTCAATAAATTTTTTGAAATGTTTCATCAAGAATCTGATTTATAGTACTTAGCATTTTCATGTTTTCATGTTTATTTCTTCATGAAATCATGCTAAGTTCATACTTGGATTAAAATGAAACTAGTTTCACTTCAAACTTGATATACATGATTTAAATGACCATATCTTGGTATTTTGAAAGTTCCAATGAAATCTAAAAATGTCATGAAAAAGATATGAGTACATTCATTCTTGAGTACATACATGATTTATCATTTTGAATTCTATCTATCATTTTTTTTCTATCATGTATGATTTTGTTTCATGTTAAAAATTTGTTTTCCATCCCTTTGGTTGAGATTATCATGTTTCATGAAAAATAATATTTAGAATCTCAACTTTATGAAAAAATATTTGTTTTTCATCCCTTTGACTAGATTGACCTTTCCTGCCCTTTTTGATTGATGTCAAAAGGGGGAGAAAAGTATGGTGATAGGGGGGAGAAAAATATAGGAAGACAATGCATATAGATAGAGAGAGTTTATTTTCATAGATATGTATGTTGATAGGGGGAGAAATCCCTTAGTTGATATCCTCTATGCTTTAATGAATATATTTTCTTAAGGATGTTTGTCATCATCAAAAAGGGGGAGATTGTTGGCTTTAGGTTTTCCACATTGGTCTTAATCTCGGTTTTGATGATAACAAATATGGAACTAATATTTTATTGAGAAATCTTTCAGGTTCCATATCGATTAGCATTCGATGTCCTCGATCGGATAAATTGGAAGAAATCAAAAAATAAAAAAGGACATTGATCGTCGCGCTCGGGTTCGTCGTGAAATTTCTCGAAGATCGACGTGTGCAACAAAGTCGCATTGGACGAATCCAAAGATCAAATGGAAAGCTCTCCAAGTTGATGTTCGTTGAAAGCCGAAACCCGAAAATGAAGCGCGGAAGAAAAAGGTTGTGTTGGCTTTAGGTTTTCAACCTTAGCCTTAATCTCGGTTTTGATAGTTTTGATGATAACAAACATGGGACTAATGATTTCATTGAGAATATATTTCAGGTTCCATATCATTAGCGTTCGATGTCATCGATCAGAAAAATCGAAGAAAACGGAAATCGGAAGGACATTGATCGTCGCGAAACTTCTCGAAGATCGACGAGTACACCAAAGTCGCTTGGATGAGTCCAAAGATCAAGTCAAAAGCTCTCCAAGATGATGTTCGTTAAAAGCTTGAACCTAGAAACGAAGCGCATAAGAAATAGGCTGAAAAAATAATTTCAACCTATGTTCGGTCAACTGGGCGGTCGACCGAATAGGATAAGAAAAAAAGGCCAAGCCATTTCGGTCGACCTGTCGATCGACCGAACATTGCCAAAAAATGACAGTGGGCACTTCGGTCGATCGATAGTGGCTGCTTTTGGGCAGAAGGCTTGGCGGTCGACCGACCTCCGAATAAGCCTAAGACGCAATCGCGTCGGTCGACCGACGGGTCAATCGAAGATCACGGATCGTGCGATTTGCGTCTGGCGGTCGACCGATCACAGGGAAAATTACAGCGGTCGAATGACGGGACGACTGATGCTTCGATCGGCGCTTCGACTAGCGGTCTGCAAAGGATAGTTTTCTATCCATTGAGTGTCGTTTCTTCACCAGGGTATAAATATACCCTCATATGATTCTTTTAACACTCTTCCCTAACTTCTACAGAGATTATTGAGCATTTAATGGGGAGTTTAAAGCCTTCCAAGTGATTGATTAAAGCGCGCCTATTCCTCTATCGAGTTCATTCTTCAAGCGCAGGCTGCAGGCTCAACTCGAGTTTTGGTCAAGCTCATCCCTTGATGAGTTGAAGGAACCGAAGGCTTGCAAAAGAGCTCTTTCTATTGGTTTTATTCTTAGCTCTTTTGATTGTAATTTTACCTGTTACTTGAACTATTTTTATTTGTGCGTGTGAAGACCAGGTGTTTGGTCTTGAGTGTATAAGTGGCAACCTGGTGTTAGGTGTAAAGCCACTTTTGTAAACTTAGTGTTTACTATGATTAGTTTAGTTGTCCCTTAGGGTTGAGGTGGAAGAGGACTCTCGATAAGAAGGTGGAGACTTTCGGGTGTGGAAGTACCTTTGGTCGAGAGTGAGACTCTTCAAGTGAAAAGTCCTCTGTGTAAGGGAAACAAAAATTAATCTAGTAAAACTAGTTTGGAAATCCTAAGCGGGGTGCTTAGGTAGTGGAGTAGGCATTGGGGCCGAACCACTATAAATCTTGTGTTTGCGTTGTTTTAAATTATTTGTGCTTAATTGCTTTATCTTGCTTCCGCATTCAATCGCATAATTGCATCTTGCCTAACCAAGTTATCAAATGATCAAAATTGAAATTTAGGCTAATAGAATTAGTAAACACACTATTCACCCCCCCTCTAGTGTCGTCATTTCACCTTCAATTTGTATCAGAGTGGGTCGTGGATTGAGATTTCACCATCTCGTCTACATCTAGTCTCGATCTAGAAATGGCTCTAGAGAGTGTAGTATCTTCACCTCCTAGGTTCGATGAGTTAAACTTTGATCTTTGGAAAGGAAGAATGTATACATTCTTAAAGACTCAAGGTTTAGATGTATTTAATATGGTAAAGTCAAAATACATAGAACCTACGAAAAAAATGGATGCATGGACCCAAGAACAAATTAGTATGTTTGAGTTAAATGCTAAAGCTACAAATTGCTTATTTTGTTCTTTTGAAAATAATGTGTTTGAGAAAATCATGCATTGAGAAAATATGCTTTATAATTATGCAAAAACAGAAGAGCTCAAAATATTTGATGAGGGGAGTGATGACAATTGTCATCCACTCAATACTAACATGGTTTTTGAAGCCCATAGTGTCTCCAGTCATAGGAGCACTAAAAGCCCGGAAGAGAAAGGTGATTTGCCATAAGTGCCAAGAGAAAGGGCATGTAAGAAAGAATTGCCCTACATTGATGAACAAAGCAAGGAAGAGGTCAAGTGCTTCTACATCCACATCTCACTCATTTGAAGCATCCTCTACCCATGACTATGAAGCCACTTCCAAAGTGAGCCTCAAAATTGCAAATAATGAGGTACTTTCTTCTTCATCTAGTCATGATAATGATAATGATAGTACTAGCTCTTCTAGTTCACATGACATGCAATATGATGAGTTAGTAAGTGAATACAAGAAAATGTATGCCTTGCTTGTTAAAAAGGATAATGAGAATAAAAGATTAAAAAAAGATAATATAAGGCTTAACTCTCATGTGGATGAATTAAAACTAGAAAATGAGAGAATGAAATCTAGTTCTTTTGATTTTTCCTATGATAGGTTGAAACTTGAGCTTAAGGACATAAAGCTTGAGAATGAAAGTTTGAAGCTTGAGAATTCAAAAATTATAAGTCAAAACAACAATTTAAAATCTCAATCTAAAGTCTTATATCAATCTCTTGATTCATTGAAAAATGAGATTGTGTCCTTAAATAAGAAAGTAAACGAATTGAAAAATATTTCATTTCCTAAGAACACAAGAATGAAAAAATACTTATGTAAAGAATGTCCATGCTTATCATACCTCTCATTCCATGCATTCTACCATTAGACCTCATAATTATAAGAAGATGAATGAGGTTTCTAAGAATGCTCATACTCATTATGTTTCACATGACAAGCATTCTAAAAATAAATCTCATGTGCATAACAAAAATAAAAAGAAATTTAATGGACATTGCTTTTGTTGTGGTGTATTTGGGCATGCTATTTATGATTGCACAATAAAGAAAAATCCAAGTGTTGCTAGGACACTTTGGATTCCTAAGCCTTCTGACCCCCAAGGACCCAAAGCCATTTGGGTACCAAAGATCTCATGCTCTTTTGTAGGGGGAGCCACCACACAAGGGTAGAGAGAAGTGAAGAGTTGAAGTTGACCTTGGATCTAAATGAAAAATCTCCAAGAGGTTGCAACTTCGAATCATCATGATGCCTAAAGTATGGAAATTGGCATCTAGGTATATCTTGTATCATCTCCTTCTTTGGTTTGTTCTATTTAAGTTGGAGTGTTGATATATGCTTAATTTGAGTTATTTTCCCGCTCTTACTAAAGAGTTCTTTCAAAAATAATTTTTGATTTTCGATCTCTTCGGAGACCCCGATAGCCTGTAATGGGCTCAAGCGACCTTGCGGTTTTAAATCGTAGGCTAATTGTGGCTTTCAATTTTCAACCAATATGAAGGGTTGGAGATCATATTTTTCATTCATTTCTTTTGTGATCTCTTAAAATTCGTTTTGATATCACTCGATTTTATTTTAAAACGAATTTGAAGCTATTTAGCAAAGTAGATTTTGATATCGATAATTGATCCATCTCTTTGCTACTTAGTTCGCTAACTTGCTAGTAATTATATTCTCATTATCCTACATTTGGTATCCTAATATTGCTTGCAAGTTATGATAAAAATGAAAGGCTAATTAGGAAGAAAAAGATTAGTTTGGTTAAATTCTCAAGTATAAGGTATAACCTTGATAAATTCAAATCTTAGTGTTATACCTCAATGTCTAGGCTTAAACTATGTCTCTATACTCATGATTGTAATTGCATGTTAAACCTTTGAATTTTCATGAGTATGTAGAATATTAGCACTTAGGCTAATTTCAACCAATGAAACTTGCTCTAGGTTGACACTTACCATAAGAGACATTCCTTTAAGTCCAAACTAGTTAAACTTGTTTAGGGACCTTATGCCTAAATGGTTCACATCTTGATCCCTTAGATTCATTTTGAAATCATGGTATCCATCTTAAAATGAATCTTAACTATCTAGCATAGGTTAAGGTTTTAAATAAAATTTTGTATTGAACTCTTGCTAGTTAGTATGTTAGCTTGCTAGTTGACATATTATTTCATTATGATACTAAAGATGTCTATTTGCAAGTTGTGAATGTAAATGAAAGACAATGCTATCTAAAAGAAAATAAAAAAGGAAATGAAAAAGTTGGGCAAATTTTCAAGAAAAAGGTATGGATTTAATTTTACAAAAATCTTAGTATATTATTGAATTTTCATGTTTAATGATGTCTCTTCACTCATGATTGTTTTTGCATGACAAATCTATGAAATTTCATGAGTAGGAAAATATTTGGATAACTTAGGCAATTTCATGAAATCTTGTTTGAATGAAACTTGCTCTAGGTTAAAACCTATATTAGAGATCTCATGTTGAGTAAACATCAAACAAACATGTTTAGATACATATATCATATGAGTCTAGATATTTAAAACTTGAAAATTCATGTCTAGATGATCAAATACAATTGGTATCTCACTTTAGGGGACTTAAGTTTAAAAAGTTGGACTCAAGTCAATAAATCAACTTGGTCATCTCATTTTAAGTCCAAAACTTCATAAACATATTTAGTAATAGGTATAATATTCCAAGCACTTAGAATGGAAAATTCATATGGATGTGGATAAAATGACAATAGAGGTTAATTCATGATTACCTCTTTTGAACCTAGTTGACCCAAGTCAACAAGTTGACTTAAAGGTCTCATTTATAATTCATATTTGAGAAACATGTTTAGATTTACTCATGTTAGGTATCCATAGATTTAATTTTGAAAAATCATGAGTAAATGTTAAGATTGAAACTTAGCAAGTTTCATGATAACTAGCTTAGTTTTGAATGAAACCATGCTAGGTTGATAACTTGACATAAGAACCTAATTTTCATTTCAAACTTGACATATACTCTTTACACGACCATCATTTGATGTCATGAAAGTTTGAATGAAAATTGAACAAGTTATAATAATAACTGAAAATTATAAAAATACTATTTCAATCTACATTTGGTAGTAATTTTAGTTATTTCTAGAAAAATATAAAAAAATCTTCTTTAGGTAATTCTTGAAACTACACTTTCATTGAAAAATCTAGTATGGTGTGTAAAAATTTCAAAAAGTTTCATCAAGAATCTAATTTTTAGTGAAATTTTGAAGTTGGATTTCCAAAATGAAAAGTATCATCTTTTAATATATCAATTTTTTCAATACTTTGATTTTTTTTGGAAAATTTCAAATGAAAATTGGTGTATACCATTTTGATTATATTTCTAATATCATTCACACCATTGATTGAGTAAAATCATTTCTAGGAATAATTTTGAATTCTTGAAAGATAGCTAGAAACTACATTTGGTATGTTTTGATTAGAATCAATATAGGATGAAAAATTGACTTCAATTTTTAATTTCGTTTTTAGTTCAAATTTGATACATGCATTTCAAATGAGCATTCAATATTTGGTATCAAATTTTTCATCCAAAAATTGGTTTCAAAAATATTTATCAAAAATATGATTTTGAATAAACTTAAAAGGGTGATTTTTGAAAACTAGAAGTATAGGTTGACTTAAGTCAACAAAGTGAGTTAAAAATCTCATCTTAAGCCCAAACTTAATTCATAGACTTATACTATCTCATGTTAGATGTTCAAATGCCTAAGTATGAGAAAACATGAGTAGATAGCAAATCTTCAGACTTAGCACTTTCATAGTTTTCATGCTTATTTCAAATGAAAATATGCTAAGTTCATATTTAGATCAAATAAAATTAAAAATGTCATGAAAAAGATATGAGTACATTCATACTTGAGTGCATATATGCTAATTTGTTTTCATGTATGATTGATTGTTCATATCAAATCATTTTTCCATCCCCTTGGTTGAGATTTTCATGTTTCATGAAAAATACTCTTAGAGTCTCAACTTTATGAAAACATAATTGTGTTTCATCCCTTTGATTAGATAGACCTTCTTGCCCTTTTTGATTGATGTCAAAAGGGGGAGAGAAGTATAAGAAAAAGGGGAAGAAAACCATGGAATAAAGTATAAAAAAAGGGGAGGAAAATAATAGGAAATCCATGTGTATAGATAGGGAGAGTTTATTTCATAGATATGCATGTTGATAGGGGGAGAAATCCCTTAGTTGATATCCTTGTGCTTTAATGATTATATATTTTCTTAAGGATGTTTGTCATCATCAAAAAGGGAGAGATTGTTGGCTTTAGGTTTTCAACCTTGGCCTTAATCTCGATTTTGATGGTTTTGATGATAACAAACATGGGACTAATGATTTCATTGAGAATATGTTTCAGGTTCCATATCATTAGGGTTCGATGTCCTCGATCGAAAAAATTGGAGAAAACAAAAATCAAAAGGACATTGATCGTCGCGCTCGAGTTCGTCGCGAAACTTCTCGAAGATCGACGAGTGCACCAAAGTCGCTTGGATGAGTCCAAAGATCAAGTCAAAAGCTCTCCAAGATGATGCTCGTTGAAAGCCAGAACTCGGAAATGAAGCACGGAAGAAATAGGCTAAAAAAACAATTTCAGCCTATGTTCGGTTGACTGGGCGGTCGACCGAATAGGGTAAGAAAAAAAGGTCGAGCCATTTCGGTCGACCGGTCAGTCAATCGAACACTGCTGAAAAATGACAGTGGGCACTTCGATCGACCAGTCAGTCGACCGACAGTGGCTGCTTTTGGGCAAAAGGCTTGGTGGTCGACCGAGCGGTCGACAGACCTGCGTATAAGCCTACGATGAAATCACGTCGGTCGACCGAAGATCTCGAATCGCGCGATTTGCGTCTGGTGGTTGACTCATCGATCGATCGACCAAGGGAAAATTGCAGCGGTCGAATGATCGATCGACAGATGCTTCGACCGGCGGTCTGCAACGAATAGTTTTCTATCCGTTGAGTGTCGTTTCTTCACCAGGGTATAAATATACCCTCATATGATTCTTTTAACACTCTTCCCTAACTTCTACAGAGATTATTGAGCATTTAAAGTGGAGTTTAAAGCCTTCCAAGTGATTGATTGAAGTGCGCCTATTCCTCTGTTGAGTTCATTCTTCAAGCGCCAGCTGCGGGCTCAACTCGAGTTTTGATCAAGCTCATCCCTTGACAAGTTGAAGGAGCCAAAGGCTTGCTAAAAAGCTCTTTCTATTGGTTTTATTCTTAGCTCTTTTGATTGTAATTTTACCTGTTACTTGAATTTTTTTTATTTGTGTGTGTGAAGACCAGGTGTTTGGTCTTGAGTATATAAGTGGCAACCTGGTGTTAGGTGTAAAGCCATTTTTGTAAACTTAGTGTTTACTATGATTAGTTTAGTTGTCCCTTAGGGTTGAGGTGGAAGAGGACTCTCAATAAGAAGGTGGAGACTTTCAGGTGTGGAAGTACCTTAGGTCGAGAGTGAGACTCTTCAAGTGAAAAGTCCTCTGTGTAAGGGAAACATAAATTAATCTTGTAAAACTAGTTTGGAAATCCTAAGCGGGGTGCTTAGGTAGTGGAGTAGGCATTGAGGCCGAACCACTATAAATCTTGTGTTTGCGTTGTTTTAAATTATTTGTGCTTAATTGCTTTATCTTGCTTCCGCATTCAATCGCATAATTGCATCTTGCCTAAACAAGTTATCAAATGATCAAAATTGGAATTTAGGCTAATAGAATTAGTAAATATATTATTCACCCCCCCTCTAGTGTTGTCATTTCGTATTCAAGCTGAAGAAATCAAACTCAGCCTAAGTTCGGTCGACCGGACGATCGATCAAATGCAGTAAGAAATTGGCAGTAGCCAATTCGGTCGATCGAACACTGCCAAAAACCAGCAATGGCTACTTCGATCGATCGGTCAATTGACCGACAGAGGCCACAAATGGGCAGTAGCACTAGCAGTCGACCGCACAAAGAGAAGATGCAGTGGTCGATTCGAGCGATCGATTGGTCGGTCGACCGACCAATCGACCGAACGTCTGCAACGGATAGTTTTCTATCCGTTGAGCTGCAGTTTCTTCGAGATGGTATAAATATACTTCATCTAACCCCTCTAAATGGTCTTCCTTGACTTCTACAGATATTATTGAGCAATTAAAAGGAAGATTTGAGCCTTCTAGAGATTGATTAAGCGCGCTCTACTTTTTTCGCGAACATTTTCTCAAGCGGCAGCTGCTGCCTCAACTCGGGAATTGATTCGAGCTCTACGACTCGACGAGTTGGAGGTTTCAAGGCTTGGAAAAGAGCACAAATTCTTGATTTTATTTTAAGCACTTTTCACTTGTATTTTTAACTGTTATTTGAAACTATTTTTGGATCTGTGCGTGTGATAGACCTAGGACTGTTAGGTCTTTTGTGGAAGTGGTATCCTTGTTGTGAAGGTGTAAAGCCACTTGTGTAAACTTAGTCTTACTAGGATTAGTCGAGTTGTCCCTTAGGGTTGAGGTGGAAGAGTGCTCTCGATAAGTATGCGGAGACTTGTGGGTGTGGAAGTGCCTTAGGTCGAGAGTGCGACTCTTCGAGTCAAAGTCCTCTATGTAAGGGAAACAGATTTAATCTAGTTAAACTAGTTTGGAAATCCTAAGCGGGATGCTTAGGTAGTGGAGTAGGCATTGGGGCCGAACCACAATAAATTCTCGTGTTTGCATTGTTATCTATTGATTGTTTTAATCGCTTAATTATTTATCGCTTTCGCATCTAATCATTAAATCGTAAATCGCCTAAGTAATCTAAGAAACAAATATAATTGAATGTAGGTTAATTGATTTAGTAAACATACTATTCACACCCCCTCTAGTGTTGCCATTTTGTCTACGAAGGGAACCCTCAAGACTTAAGAAGGTCAGTCAAGAATTTATGGTCAACCGAATGAAAAGCTTTTATGAAGTCGACGTACTTTGACAAAACAAGTGTTCTCATTTCGAAGTGTACTATTCCAAATGGTCTCATTTGCCGTCATGTAGTAATTCATATTGCTTTTGCCCTCAGTGAAGGCCCCTTGCGGGTTGTCAATGAGTGGTGGCATCAAGATAAGACACTCAATTTATCTTAATGCTATACACAATAATGAACTCATAGCTTGTTGTGTAGTAATAATCGAAGGCAAAATCAAAACTTTCATATACATTGTTTTTACAATGGACGACACTTGGAGGTAGGGCGATGATTTAGTAAAGGTTCTTGAACCAAGTGAATGTGGCGATGACGACGGCTGAAGGTAGGGCGTAGTCTGCCCGAAGATAGGGAGCGGAGAAGGAGAAGACGCTCACACAAGAAATAGGGCTATAGATTTGGTGAGGTTGGAGGAGAAGGCTCGCGAGTGAGAGATAGGGCTACGAATTGGGTGATATTGGAGGAGATCGAAGGTGCCAACTGCTGCCTATTAATAAATACAGTACATTTTTATTTAATTTTAATATGATTAATTAAGTTTTAGTGATGATAGATTTAGAAGCCAATATTTACCTATAAAATTAAAATTAAAGGCATATATTTTTTATTCTCTCTAAATCATATATCTAGAGACAAAAAATTATATGTTTCTAAATAATTATCTCTAATTGAGGGTTTTGTTGTAGTACGACGGCCCTAGCAGGCATCTCCTATAATATTATTTGCAACAATTTCGGCGATCGTCGGTTATAATATTATTTGCAATGGCTCTGGTGGTCGTTGCTAATATCAGCAATGGTTGCATCAACCACGACTTTTAGCAACGATGTCGCTCGTCAATAATAACCATCACCTACGGTTTAGCAAGGGCGATAGCCGTTAGTGATGGTGCATATTCTTGTAGTGATTTTGGATAAAATAAATATTTAATGCAATGTGAGTAAATTCATTTCCAAATGGAATAAGGTCGCCCCACCAGGAAAACCTTGAAAAGTTAATATTCTCAAATCTATTGATTGATAGAACAATGTCAAATGATCAAAGTCTGATGTAAGGTCACTTTGATTGTGGAGCTTTAAATTATTAAGACGAATTTTTTAATAAGTGTACTATATAATTCTTGAACTGATCCCTATTGAAACAAAGATTTTGTCAGCGAGGATAATATCATGTGCACGTGTGTTGTGTTTTCATAAGTTTTATAGAAATATTTACACCAAGGTGGAATCTATGGATTTTAAGTAAAAAACCATGTGGTGGTGGATCATTAAATAATCCTACCTTTCATTTTGTGAGTGGTTCTCCATCATCAAAACTTGTGTTGTTCATTAAATTGATCCATATAAAAATGAGTAATGATATATCCTTCTAATAATGTGCTTAATAATTCTCTTAACACTCACAATGGCATGAGTTATAATTTCATCAACAATCATGAGCACTTTATTACATGTAAGTGTTAGGAGGATTATTAGACACATCAATTAGGAGGATATAGTATTTTTCTATAGAAATATGTTTCTTGTTAGTCTTTATGATTTATTCAATATAATAATAATTTTGGGTTGACTCTAATTAAGATGTCTGCGATAGATACTCAAGCAATGAATATTATGGAATAGTAGATCACGATAGAGATTGAATTATTAAGCAATGATGCCAAAAAATTCTTAGTTAAAAAACTATTGATGAGCCTTTGTATACAGATGGTGCCATATTGCAACCTTTGCCAAATGGTGGATCCTCAAGGAATTGTGAGCTCAATGTATCATGCAATGTGTTTGAGGGTTCGTGAAGGTTGCTTGGTTCGTGTTAATTTGTGGATAGTGGTATTTGCTAATTTGCATGCTCCAAATATGTTTGCTTGGAGGTCTAGTTGAGCCGAATGCTAGTCAATTCACATTTTTTTCCATAATCTAGTTGTTTGTCGGATTTTAGTGTTGATTTTGGCACCTACTATCCAAACAATGTCTCTTGTGTTAACCGTTTGATGAATGATCCATGGCTGACTTCTATGTTGATTGAGCCTCGCTTAAGTGATGGCTATGCAAATGGAATGCATTAGGATGGTTTTCCAAGATGCATCGTTGGAACCTATTCTTCAAAAAATTAACATTGGTTATGTTTATTGAGGATATCTCTTATCCTTCTTTCTGTAACCTAATAGAGTTGCCTTGTCATCCCCTATCGACTTGAATTTATATCTAAACTTATTGATTCTCTCCATTACCCCTTGGGCAAGCAGAGGATGCTCATGTAGACATGATATTTGGTTCTGGATATCATTATTTTCAGAGTCAAATTCTAATTTTTGTAATTTTCAGAATTCAAATTCATATTAGGTAAATAGCTGATTTCGAATTAATGTTGTTGTTGGAAAGGGGTGCTTAAACAATAAATAACGCATCGATTATCTTCCTTCCCTACTAGTTCAATCAAGAAAGGAATCAAACAAATAAATTAACAATAAAAAAACGACACCAAGAATTTTTACGTGAAAAACCCCGATATGGGGAAAAATCACGGAACCAAGTCTAGAGTAACTTTCCACTATCAATGGAGATTACACACTCTTTTTCATCAAGTAAAATCCCTTAGGATCAACTTTCCACTATCAATGGAGTGTACTATGGAGATTACAGACAACGATCTCTTGGATCACCAAATCAAAAAATTCATCAACCTGAGAAAGGTGAATTATAAACTCAGCCAAAATAAAATCTACAGAGCTCAAAATGAAAATCTGACCATTCAGAATTTAGTCCCACGAGTGTTGAAATCATTGTCAAAATTTCATCCCGATCAAAGTTGATTTGACATTCTGATCGAAAGTTTGATCATGCTCTGGTCACATAGAAATTCTGCTCCTTTTTGGTGGCTGCCACTATTTGTTTTCAAATCCAATCTCTTTTCTTTTGGTTGAAAATAAAACCCTCATAACTGTGTGTCTTGGGCCTATTAAAGCCCGATTAAGTTGAGCTTAATTCTTTTTCCGAATTGGAGGGATATCCCAACAAACTCCTCCTCTCGACTATTTGGAGACTTTGAACATACTAGCTACATATACTTCGGCAAACATTGAGCTTCTCCTTAGCTATAAGTTTTGACATTATATCAGCTCCATTCTCATCAATGTGCACTTTGTCTAGTTTCACCAACTTAGACTCTAACACATCTCCAATCTAGTGAAACTTAATATCGATATGCTTTGACCTCGAGTGGAAAGTGAGATTCTTACAAAGATGAATAACACTTTGACTATCACAATATAAAGTGTACCTCTTTTGCTTCAAGTTCAACTCCTGCAAAAACTTTTGTAGCCATAACATCTCCTTACAACCCTCAGTTATTGCAATGTATTCAGCTTTCATGGTAGATAAAGTGATACACTTTTGAAGCCTCGACTGCCATGAGATGGCTCCCCATGCAAAAGTCATCAAGTATCCTAAGGTGGATTTTTGAGAATCAATATCTCTAGCCATATCTGCATCCGTGTAGCCCACTAACTCTAATTTACTCGCGCCAAAGCATAAACACTCCTTGGAAGTTCCTTTAAGATACCTCAGGATCCATTTGACAGCATCCCAATGTTCTTTCCTCGGATTTGAGAAAAAACGGCTAACCACCACAACATAATGAGCAATATTTGGTCTTGTGCAGACCATGGCGTACACCAAACTCCCTACAACTAATGAGTAAGGGACTTTCTTCATCTCTTCTTTCTCTTTTTCATTTGTAGGGCATTGCTTCGAGTTAAGTTTGAAGTGTGAAGCAAGTGGTGATAAGACTGGCTTTGCATTACTCATGTTGAACCGATCCAGAATCTCCTCGGTATACTTCTCTTGAGAAAGCCAAAGTTTCTCGCTTGATCTCATGAGAGATATGCATCCCAAGGATCTACTTCGCTGGTCCCAAGTCCTTCATTGTAAAGGATTTGCTGAGTACTTTCTACAGATCTGCAATCTTGCTCTTATCATGACCAACAAGTAGCATATCATCCACATATAATAATAGAATCATAAAATCACTATTAGAGAATTGTTTCATAAACACACAATGATCAGTAGTAGTCCGTGTGTAATCATGGCTCAACATAAAAGAACTTTTTATATCATTGTCGAGGTGCTTGCTTAAGTCCGTACAAGCTCTTCCTCAACCTGCACACTAGATGCTCCTTACCTTTAACTCTGAACCCTTCAGACTGCTCCATATATTTTAACATAAAACTGATCAATCTCCAAATTCAAACTAGCTGCCAATGCGAGAACAACTCAAATATTTGACATCTTTACCACGAGTGAGAAGATCTCCTCGAAGTCAACCCCTTTCTTTTGGTTGAAGCCTTTCACCACTAGTCGTGAATTTTCTGTCTTCGACTTTTAGACACATTTATTCTTTAATGCCCTCTTACCCTGCGGTAGTTTCACTAGGTCACACGTGTGATTCTCAAACAAGAAGTTCATTTCATCATTCATCGTCTTTAACCACTGCTCTTTGGGCTCATGTGCACTCAAGTTTTCCCTCGTCGGTCAATAGCACAAACTCATGAGGTGAATATCTTCTAGAAGATTGTTTTACTCTATTGGACCTTCTAGGTAGATTATGTGTCTATTCTAACTACAACTATGGGTCTGCATCATCATCAAACACATCATCTTATGCTTGAGGAATTTCACCCTCAATCATTGTTTCTTTGTGCTCTCCCGGTACCACTTCCACTCGGTGCTCAAAATCAACAAGTATAGGTATAGAAATCTCATGACGGCTGCTCACCCTGTTTTTCTCTGACTTCTGTAAATCCTCAATTGTCTGGTCCTCGAAGAACACGACATCTTCACTCCTGATGATCTTTCTGCTATCAGGATCCCAAAGTATGTACCCAAACTCTTCATGCGCATAACCTATGAAAATGCATTATTTCGCCTTAGCATCGAGCTTCGATCTTTCATCTCGAGGAATGTGAACCAACGCCTTGCACCCAAAAACTCTGAGATGCTTGTAAGATATCTCTTTTCCAGTCCACACTTGTTGTGGTACATCTCCATTAAGTGCAACTGACGGAGTAAGATTAATAAGATCAACTGTTGTCCTCATTGCCTCGCCCCAAAAGGACTTAGGCAGATTCGCTTGAGAAAGCATACAGTGAACCCTCTCAACAATTGCACAGTTCATCCTCTCTACAACCTCGCTCTACTGTGGTGTCTTAGGTACCATCTCCTCATGTTTAATCCCATGAGTCCTGCAATAGTCCTCGAAAGGACCTCTATACTCACCACCATTATCAACTCTGACACTTTTCAGTTTCATGTTAGTTTCTATTTCCACTGTCATATGGAAGTTCTTGAAAATCTCAATCACCTGATCTTTGGTTCTTATAAGATAAGCCCAAACTTTTTTAGAGTGGTCATCTATAAAAGTCACAAAATAGATAGCACCACCAAGAGATCTATCCGACATCAAACAAATATCAGTATGCACAAGATCTAAAATATGATCGCATTTACAGGGACAACTTCTAACGAAAGAAGCTCTCCTCTGTTTACCAACTAAATAATGATCACAAGTACTCAAGTGCATACCTTTGACGGGCAAAGACTATTTTCTAGCAAGAATATGAATACATTTTTTGCTGATATGCCCAATTCTCCTGTGCCAAAGCTCAATAGGATGATCCTCAGCAACATTAACCTAACTGCAGCTGTGCCTAGCACATAGACTGTAGAGAGTATCGGTCTTCTGCCTCCATGCCACAATCAATAAACCTTTGGACAGCTTCCACCTCCCACTACTAAATTTGTTATTGTAGCCTTCATCATTGAGCTGGCCTGTAGAGATCAGGTTAAGGCAAATTTCTGGAACATGCCTAACCTTCTTTAGAAGCAACTTGTAGCCAGACTCGGTCTCTAGGCAAACATCACCAATACCAACAATCTTGTATGACTATCCATTCCCCATTCTCACATAGCCATAGTCACCAGTAGTGTAAGATGAGAAAAAATCCTGATGAGGCGTGACATGAAACGAGGCACCTGTATCTGCTACCAAAGTAGAGTCATGACACGTGAGATTCACATAAGCTTCATCACATACGATATAAGTCTCTCCATCAGATGCCACTGTTGTTGTGCCTTCATCTTCTTACTCTCAGTGTTCTCATTCTGATCCCTCTTCAGAGCTCTTCACTCCCTTTTGTAGTGAACTGCTTTTCCATAGTGATAACAAGTAACTCATTTCCTCATTTTCAATTTTGATCTACCCCTCAATTTGTCACTTGATTTACCATGCCCGAAAGAGGATTTTTTGCTTGTACTTCTCCCCCGTTGTTTAGTGACCAGGGCTTCAGACTGAGTTGACATCCCATAGCCTTTCCTCCTAGTCTCATTAAATAAGCTCCCCTTCACCATGGCCATCGATAGCTTTCCATTGGGTTCGGAGTTACTCAATGCTACCACAGGTGTATCCCAATTATTCGGTAGAGTCCCCAAAAGTAGACAAGCCTACAACTCATCGGTTAATACTATCTCCAGATTTGTCAACTGATTAACAATGTCCTGAAAATCACTCATGTGCTCGGCCATATTACCTCCATCCTTATAACCAAGATGAACAAGCCTCTTTACGAGAAAAATCTTATTCTACGGTGTCTTCTTAACGTAGAGATTTGCTAGCTTATCCCATAAAGATTTTGCATTTGTCTCCTGAGCAACATAATGATAAACACTATTGTCTATCCACTGCCTAATCAAATCAATAGTCTTTCGATTCATATGTTTCCAAGCCTTGTTATCCTTATCTTTTGGTTTAGCTGAGTCCCCTTCAATAGGATCATACAAGTCCCTGCAAAATAGAAGAACCTCCATACGAGACATCCAAATAGGGTAGTTGGTTTCATTCAACTTAAACATAAAACCCATAGACTCCATCTTGAAAACACCAAAAAGTTCCAAACTCCTCTAACCTGGCTCTAATACCTACTTGTTGCAAACGGGTGCTTAAACAATCAATAATGCCGTGATTATCTTCCTTCCCTACTAGTGCAATTAATCAAGATAGGAATCAAACAAATAAATTAGTAATAAAAAAACGACACCAATAATTTTTACGCGTAAAACCCCGATGTGAGGAAAAACAACAGGATCAAGTCCATAGCAACTTTTCACTATCAATGGAGATTACAGTGTTTTTCATCAAGCACAAGCCTTTGGATCAACCAACTCAAGAGACAACGATATATTGGATCACCAAATCAAAAAATTCGTCACCCGAGAAAGGTGGATTATAAACTTAGCCAAAACAAAATCTACAGAGCTCAAAATGAAAATCTAACCGTTCATAATTCGGCCCCACGAGTGTTGAAGCCACTGTCAAAATTTCATCCCGATCAGAGTTGATTTGATGAAAATTATACTTCGCTTTGGTGGCTGCCACTATTTGTTTTCAAATCCAATCTCTTCTCTTTTGGCTAAAAATAAAATCCTCATAAATGTAGGTCTTGGGCCTATTAAAACTCGATTAAATTGAGCCCAATTCTTCCTCCAGATTGGAGAGATATCCCAACAATGTTGCTACGGAAAATTAAATTGTCTCGAAAGAATGATGTTTCATTCTATTCTTTAGGAGAACACAACATTATTTGACCCCAAGACTTTGATACACAGCCTGTTTAGTTTCCAAGTAGACAGGAGTCCAATTCACATAGATGCAACTTTTTTTTCAAATTAATTTAAGAATATGCAGGTAAACAAGTTGTGGAATTCATCAAAATTTTGGTTTCTTCTTCTCTAATTGATATATTGCTTATCAACAAACGATCCAAGTCTGCTAGCTCAGGTAACTGCGTATCATTCTTTTGAGGGTTATTGTAATGTTGGGGTATATTTATAATTTACTCTTACTAGAGGATCATTCTGTAAATTATTATAGTATTAATAAAAGCAGAATTAATAGAGAGGGTGTTGATGAAATGATCACACTAGATGGAGAGTGAATAGTGTGCTATTTAAATTTTTCGATTAATTTCGATTTTAAATGATTCTTAATTACTTAGGCAAAACACAATATGAGTTAATTATGTGTGAAAGCAAATGATAAACAAATAGACAAGCACAAAGATAAGCAATGCTAACACAATGATTTATAATGGTTCGACCCTAATGCTTACTCCACTTATGATTTTCAAACCAGCTTTACTAGATTAATTTATTTTCTTTACAACGAGGACGTTTTCACCGGAGAGTCTCTGCTCTCACATCGAAGGCACTTTCACACCTGAAAGTATCCGTCTTCCTACCGAGAGCACTCTCCCACCTCAAACCTAAAGGACAATAATACTAATCATAGTAAACTAAGTTTACACCTGTGGATTTAAACCTCAAACACTAAGACTACCACGTACCCAATTTCAATACCTACACTCTAGGTCTTACACTAACTCAAATACAATGAATAAACCACATAAATACAAGTAAATGGAGAAAATAAATAATACAATCAATACTTAGCTCCAAAGAATGAATCATAGCTCCTCTTGATACCTTGAAGATGAATCGATTGAAGCTCAAAGGCAAGATCAAGAATATATGGATCAAGGTTAGAGTTTTTGCAAAGAGTGGCTCAATGAAAACTTAGAAGATGTAGAAGATGTCTCAATAGGTCCAACAACACTTGAGGAAGACTCTCTTGGCTTCTATTTTATAAGCATGAAGAGTTGTCATCAAACAACCAACCCAACGGCTAGAAAATTAGTCGTTTTCGCCATCCGATCGTTTGGCGGTCGATCGTCGGTCCAACATCTAGAAAATTAGTCATTTCCACCATCCGTTCGTTTGGCAGTCGATCGTTGGTCAACCAACCGATCGACCGCCCAAGCGACCGCAGCCTTCTACTGCTTCTGGCCACAGTTCGATCGACTGTGTGCAATCGAACCTGAGAAATTAGTCTTGGTTTGGCTGAGTTTTCTACTCATTTGTTCTTTTCTAGGTTTTATCTTTGCTAAGTCTGCTTATATAATATTTCTTAATTTTAAAACATAAATATTATATAAGGATTACCCCCCATTTGGATTCAATAAAAATATCTAAAAAATTAAAATCCTTAAGAATCAAAATCTAACTTTTGGGGTCTAGTACAAATTCTCGAAAAACAAAAATTTTATTATCTCCCGTGTCAATTATGGGTAGGCTAAATGCTTCCAAATTTTTATAAAAACTATCTAGTTATCTAGTTTTTACATAAGGAATAATTACCGGGACTTTTGGTGCCAAGAAAATGTCTAGGTCATATAGCTCTCCAAGGAGCTCCCTAGGCTTAGTAAATTTCAGGGTCTTTTTTAATTTTTTGAGTTTTCATATTTTGGAATTCGGGATTAGTTTTTGAATTTCTTTGCATCATAATGAGGATTTACAACAAATGCTAGACATCTTAAACTTAAACTCTATCTTTCCGACGAAATCCGAGCGTCGACGAGCGTCTATGCCAATATTTTCAATTTCTCTAATTTTTTCGATCAGGGACGTCGTACGTTAACCGATATGTAACCTAAAAGTAACTCTCTATAAAATCATTAGTTCCATATTTATTATCATCAAAACCGAGATTAAGATCAATATTGAAAATCTTAGGCCAACAGAGAAGACCTAAACCTAAAGGTTAATCTCTCTCTTTCCATCTTGGGATCCCTTTCATATTCCACAAAACAACTTGGTATCAAAGCCGCCGTCGCACGCATCCCGAGAATCAAGAAATTAGCCTATGCCCGTAGCGCGCGAGTTCCTTAGTCGCACCGGCCGCGGCATCAGGTGCCGCGCATCCGGAGATGCACGCTGCGCCAAGTGGAGCACAGGCCCACGTGAGCCTGCCACCTGAACAAGGCAGCACACCCCTCATACGCGATTCACGACGCAAGCAGCGCCCCTCATAGTCTCTTACCCAAACACACATCAGGTGGTACGTGCACCGTTAGGCTGTAAGATCCAATGTTTTGTTCTCTCATTTGAAAAGTGCCATAGTATTTTATTTTGTAAAAGTTGAAATTCGTGCAACGAGGTGAAGAAAGATTTAGACCTTTAAAAATTTGATTTAATGCTATAATTATTTTAGGTTTAATTATATTTTTGATCCCTCGAAAAATCATATTTTTTTTCGTTTGATTTTTTTTTTTCAAAAACTTTCCGTTTAGTCCTTCAAAAATTATTATTTTTTTCGTTTGGTCCCTCCGTTAACTTTTCGTTAACTTTTGCTGTTAAGTGTCAATGCTGACATGGATTAAAGACAAAATGAGGAACCAAATAGAAAAATAAAGATATTTTAAGGGACTATATGGAAAAAATATATTTTTTAATAACATAAAACATAACTATATATATGCGTTTTCATTTTATTCACCAATATAAAATCTCATCAATTTATTTTTTATTATTTTAAAATCTTCACCTCATAAATCTACAATAAATTTATGACTCACGCTCGCGCCACCCCTTATTTACGAGCGCGAGTCATAAATTTATTGTTGATTTGTGAGATGAATATTTTGAAATAAAAATAAATAAATTAATGATATTTTATATTGATGAATAAGATGAGAAAACTTATATATATGTGTGTGTACACACGCTTTAGGTTATTAAAATATATACATTTTTTTCATCTAGTTCTTTAAAATATCTCTATTTTTCCGTTTGGTCCCTCATTTTGTCTTTAATCCATGTCAGCATTGACACTTAACAACAAAAGTTAACGAAAAGTTAACGGAGGAACCAAACGAAAAATTAAATAATTTTTGAGGGACTAAACAATTTTTTTTTAAAAATGATGGACTAAACGGAAATTTTTTTAAAATGAGGGACCAAACGGAAAAAACTTGATATTTTGGGGGATCAAAAACATAATTAAACCATTATTTTATAAAATGGCCAACAATAATCATAGAGAAGAGGAGCAAATTTCTAGAGAGATGGTTCATATTGGAAGTCATAATAATAGATTTGGGATTTCATTGGAGAATCCCTCTCTTCAGATTAGCCTTGTGAAATTAGATGGACCATCTATTTATTTAATGTGGTCTCGAAGTGTGCGACTATTTATTAGAGCCCGTGGTCTCGAGGGGTATCTCACCGGGAGTAAAGTATAGTCAGCAAATGGAGACAATGCATAATGGGAGCTAGTAAAAGAACTCTTTTGTTATCTCTTGGCTTCTAAACTCTATGACTCTGGAGGTTGGTGAGGGATTCACATTTTTAATACAGCTTATGAAATTTGAGAAGCTGTTTTACAAACTTACTCTCAGATAGGGAATTCTGTGCAAGCTTATGAGATTCAGTGTAAAATTCGTCAAGTAAGACAAGATAATATGTCAGTGACTGCTTATGTGGCTGAGCTTAGACGATTGTGGTTTGAGTTAGACTTTTACCGTCCATTCAAGGCCTTACATGTTGAGGATGTAGTTATACACAAAAAGTATATCGAAGAAGAACGCTTATTTGATTTTCTGGTAGGGATTAATTCATAATTTGACTCTACTAGAACACAAATTCTTGGGAGAGGAGATACATTACCTGCACTTCAGCAAGTTTTTTCTATTGTTCAAAGTGAGGAGACTCAGAGAAGGATTATGGTGGAGCCTATTAACTCACCAGTACCATCACATCGATCTGCACTAGTAGTTCAGCTTTGTGAAGGACTGAAAGGGAACAAATGAAATGTGATCATTGTCATAGGCCTGGTCACATTAAAGACACATGTTGGCAGTTACATGGTAGACCTCGAGGAGGGGGGTGTGGTGGACATCGTGGTGGAAGATTCAGGAGTCGAACTCATGGACAAGCCCGTTTGCCATAATAGGGTGGAGATAGTTTGACTTTTTCATTTGCCATTAAAAAAATTGCAATTCGTGACAATCTGCTAAAGTTCACAACAAAAGCCAAAAATAACTTTTAGTGGTGGACCTAATGTGGCAAATGGTTGATGAACACTTTTTTGCCACTAAATCATCATTTTCCCACTATATGTCATTATTGTGGCAAAAATAACTTGCCATTAATTCTAATTTTTTTTGTAGTGTAATCAGTCTGTTGATAACTCCTCAATGTCAGCTGAAGTGTTACAGACTCTCAAACAACTCATGGCAAAGCTTGATCATACCTCTACTGGAGAGACCTCCTCCTCTACAGGTTCAGGTAGTTAACCTTCTCCTTCCATACACCACTCTCATTTTGCACAATCAGGTATTCTACATAGTGCATTAAATTGTACCCATTTTTCACCATCATCCTGGATTATAGATTTAGGTGCATCAAATCATATGACAAGTTCCTCTAGTTTCTTTATTTCATATTTTTCCTATTCAGGTAGAGATAAAGTTTGTATTGCTGATGGTTTTTTTACCCTTATTTCTGGTAAAGGTGCCATCACTATTACTCCATCTCTACATTTATCGCCAGTCTTACATGTTCCTCGTTTTCCTAACAACCTCTTATCAATTAGTTCTATCACAAAGGCTCTCAATTGTAAAGTAAGATTCTTCCCTACTCATTGCTTGTTTCAGAAGCTCGTGATGGGGGAGACGATTGGATCTAGTAAAATGCATGATGGTCTCTATCACCTGGATAACCTTGGCAGTCCCAAGAAAATCGGATATATGGTCTCTTCTACAACGAGTGCACAGGAGGAATTGTAGTTACATCATCGTCTATTTGGTCATTTATCTTTTTCAATTTTAGCTAGGTAGTTTCCTTTATACAAATTATGCAATAAAGACTATTTGATCTGTGATGCTTGTGAGTATACCAAATATACAAGAAGTGTATATTCTGCTTCTGGAAATCATAGTCAATCTTCATTTGATGTTATTCACACCTGATGTTTGGGGATCGTACCGTGTTACTTGTCGTTTTGGGAATAAATGGTTCGTTACCTTTATTGATTGTTTTAGTCGAACAACTTGGGTATATTTGTTAAAGAGTAAAGATGAAATGTTGCGATGTTTTGAAGAATTTCATAGGATTATAGAAACTCAATTTAGTACCAAAAGTAAAATCCTTTGCTCAGATAATGGTACTGAATACACCGGCAAGGAGTTCCAGGATTACTTGTTAGCTAATGGGATTCTTCATCAAACTACTTGTGTTGATACACCTGCTCAAAATGGTGTGGTTGAAAGAAAGAATCTCCACTTATTGGAAGTCACTCGATCTTTACTCTTTACCATGAACATGCCAAAATCTTTTTGAGGAGAAGCCGTTTTGACAGCTGCTTATTTAATTAATCGTATGCCGCTTCGATCTTTGGAGTTCAAATCACCACTTGAATTTTTTATTGGAGATACGACTTTCATTTTGAAATGTGTATTTGTTGGATATTCAGCTACTCAAAAAGGTTACAAGTGTTATTTCCCTCATCAACAGAAGATGTTTATGAGTATGGATGTAACCTTGAGAGAAACAGAGGCATACTATTTATCTGATCAGAATTTGGTAAGTGCTTTCCCTCCATCTCCTTCTACAGTATCAGATGAGTTTCTCTACTCATCACATTCTTGTCCTATGAGTCTTTGCCCTCTAGGTATAAATGCTTCATTACATCATTATCCTCTATCACTATTCCCTCAAATTGAAAGGTTGCCATAGCAAACCCGAGGTGGAAAGAAGCCATGTTAGAGGAGATGAAAGCCTTAGCCAAGAACCTACAAACTTGGGAGCTTGTACCACTACCAAAATGAAAACAACCCGTGGGGTGCAAATGGGTGTATACAGTGAAACAAACACCAGAAGGAAAGGTGGATCATTTCAAAGCTTGTTTCGTTACAAGGGGTACACTCAGACATACAATATTGATTATGATGAAATATTTGCTCCAGTTGCCAAGATGAACACTATTTAGACTCTTATTTTATGTGCTGCGAATCTTGGGTAGATACTACATTAGTTGGATGTGAAGAATGTTTTTCTCCATGGTGATCTACAAGAGGAAGTTTATATGGAGATCCCACCTGGGTTCGATAGTATAGATACTATTGGAAAAGTATGTTAATCACTACTAGAAATCATGATATCTGCGATGATTTTTCTACGACGGCACCGTTTGCGGTTGCAGATGCGACCGGTCTGCGACTGCGACCAAAAGTGGTCGCATTGGCATAAAGTTGGCGACGGCTTTGTGATCGCCCTACGTGGCCGTCGCAAGTATACATATTTGCGACCGCTCTGGCGACTGCCTAATGCCGTCGCAGAGCCCTATATTGAAATTTATAACCCCTTTTCTTCCCGCTCGCTCGCTCGCTTTGATTTCTCTGCCGCGCGTCCGCCCCTTGCCGCTCGTCGCCTTGCCCGCTGCTCACTGTTGGTATTTTGCCCTTCTCTCTCTCTCTCTCTCTCTCTCTCTCCTTTGAAACCCTAGCAGCCGCCTGGTAGGGTTTTGACTGACGGCAGGTGGAAGGGCCACCGGCCCTCCTAGCCGACCCATCTATTCTTGTGTATGTATAGATGTCTATCATCTTTAGGTTACATAGAATGTTTGAAGGTTACAAATCAATCACTTATCTTCTATCATGGGCTATTAGGAAATGAAAGATGCAAATGGTAGATTCATCCTCTAGCTGTTATGGTTTCTGATAATCCACATGTTGGTCTTCAATTAGAAACAAACCAATCCATCTAAACAATCTTGCTTTGACTCACAATTTGATTTTGATATCCTATCTTAAAGTAATTTATTTGGTTGGAAGGCTATCATACATAAGGCCTTTTTTTTCCTTTTGAACACGCGGTCCTAATTAATTAGCATGACAAGAGAGACTTGCCTGATACAATGAAATCCTCATAAATGTCAATATGAGGTCCACTTCTTTGTTAGGAAGTTTAGAATTCTCACATGATCAATAGGCGAAATTGTGTTATATTATAAAGGTCTCAAGGACTCAGGGAACCAATGCATGTTAATGTGATCGTTGTTGTCATAATTTTTAGTTGGATATGATTATATGTTAGATTACTTCAGTTGTCTCTGTCGATGGTCTTATTAGCTTCATTAGAGGCTGCTATATTTGTTCATATAATGATGCAACTATTGGGTTTTCGTAAGAAATTTATCATTTGGGACGTTGGATAACTATTTCTATGATGGAGCATTTTCTTGCTCTCGATTTTCCAGTGAAGAAGCCCTCCTTTTCCAATGTCCATGCGCAATCACTTTTGCTTGTTGACCATGAGTGTCGAAAAGCTTGATGATAACATTCATATGCTGAGCATATATTACAATTGTGAAATATAGTGAGCATATTTGTGGATTACTATTGATGTGGATTTATCCTAGTAAGTTTACTAGGTAGTATATATCATGTATTAAGTTTGGAAATAAGTTCACAATTGCTTTGTTGACTAGGACAGAATAGAAACTAGTGATTGAGAAAGAGTATAAGAAGTCTTTCTAATATGAAATATGGTTGTATACTTGGATAAGTAGGGTTGTGAAGTTCAAGGTGGATTCTAGCAAATGGTACAATGAATTGCTTGGCTACCCTTCACCTTTTGCCATTCATGTTACATTTATCATATGAGATACATGACTTCCATTTATCCCATTCATATCCTTCCAATGGAGTTTCATTTTTATTCGTACATTGTATTCCATTTTTGTCATCGTGTAACCACATGCTTTATTTTAGTTTAATATATAGTGCCATAATCTTACGAGACAAGTGAAGATGTCGGGACCTTCCACGCCCGCCGCAGTGCTGCCACCGCCACCACCACCACCACAACCACCGGCCCCAGAGGCTCGAGGTCATCGTAGGTCTCATGGGCCTAATCAGGGGGCTTGTGCACCTTCATCGACCGACCAGCGTCAGCGGATATCGCTGCATGGTATAAAGTAAGTATCAAAGTTTATTTTTTATAATTATTAATTAATTAATTTCTACTTATGTTGTTATACTTGAGTTGTAGATTCAAGCAGGACAATGTTGCTCGCAACATCACCTCTATTATCAAGAGGTTCTTTCGGGAGCCATGGCGTTCATGGACCCACGTGTCGCAGCATAATCAAGATTCATTATGGTCCGAGTTCGAGGTACATAGTTTATTCATTATGATCCAACTTTCTTCTAGCCAATTCTTATTTTGATTCCAGTAATCTGTTGTGCAATATCTTGAAATGAACAACAATTAATTAGCCTGAAAATAAGATAGTTGATGCATTGCCTTCAAGAAATGTAGCATGACAGGGATGATGTTCTTCCACTTTGCCATTGTTTCTAGGGCTGACATATGTGTTTTTATTTGTCCTTGTGTAGAGACTGTATTGCTGAATTATTTTTGAGTCATTTAAATGATTATAACTGAACTAATTACATTAATTATACACATATATTGACTTGCAAAAATTTGGAAGCAAATTGATATTCACCGAGTCATAGTTGTGATGCCCACAAATTAATGCTTTACAGTCATCATCTCATCGGAACAAGATTGACTTTTGGGATGAACATGATATTTCTGAAGACTTTGATACCAAGAATTCATTCTTGGCAATCAACACATACTAAGAGAAAAGAAGGAGACTTGGAGCCACTACCTCCTCCATGTAATTGATATCGGTTTCTAACCAGAGACTGTCAATAAGAGCAACATACTGACTACAAATTAGTCTCAATTAAATTGCTCAGGGACTTGACATATTTCACAATTTTCTAATGATGTTCAATATCTACTTTTTGTGAACTTGTATTAATGTTTTTTTTAGGCCCGATATACATGGGATCCCGCCATTGAGGCTCATAAGAAGGATGCTTGGGAAACTTACAATAAGAAGCTTTTCAAGGATATCCTCCATTGGGTGTGAGATGAGGCGTGCGCGAGTATAGGCAGTAACAAAGATACACCTATGGATGCGCTAAAGAGACACGGGCCAATCTGGGTGGAGGTCAACGTATGAGATCGGTTATGCGATATCTGAGCATCGGAGGGATGGCAAGGTGCCTCCCGGACGGCGCACCAGAATTGGATGACGCTGGTCGAAGGATCCGTCGCCCGACATACCGATGGGTCCATCCCTTTTATCAGCTATGAGCATCGATTGGTAAGTAATTTAGAAACTATTATTATTATTCATTTATTATTATAGAAAAATTAATTATATTTATTTTATTATAGGGGATGCTAGATGAGCAGGGGACGCTCATCCCTGCTAATCCTCTGAGGGTCTTCGAGGAGACACATAAATACCAGCGTGGTCCTCGCCGGGGTGAGTTCATCAGCAAGAGGCCGGAGACGGTACTGGTAAGATAATATTTTTTTTAAAATATCTTGTTCTATTATGTATAATTAATTTAATTAATTAATTTACTTTTATTTAAAGGTCACGTATAGTGAGTTGGTGACCCTGCGGGGAGGTGATCCTACGCAGCATCAGTTTGATGCTGACGCATGGATGCATGTGGCAGGCATCAGCCACGGCCGTGTATATGGCATTGGCACAACGACCCACGCACAGGCATTGTTGCAACCACATGGTGCAGGGCCGTCTGCTTTCACCTCCTCCGTCGTTGGTCCATCAACATCACGTGCTGATCAAGACCGATTAGCGATCATCGAGACTGCTCACACACGCCTCAGCGCCGACATGGCCGCTATGAGAGATACTGTAACGCAGATGACTCAATATATGACACAAATGACCCAGTACTTGAGACATATATCTTCTCTCATACCTGGTGCTTCGTCTCCTCCACCTCCCCCATTATACGCAGATGTGCTCCCCACGCAGCCCCTTTCCCCGTCGCCTGATGCGCTTGATCATTGATGTACTTTTTTGATATTTTATTTTGATATAATGAAAATATTATTGTTTTGATACGAGGTAAATAATATTTTGATATCTATATATTATAATTTGTTGTCTTTTGTCAGTATTTTAATTAAATATTGGAACATGAATTAATATATTTTTGATTTTTTTTAAAAAAATATATTTGTCTACGACGGTATTGCGATCGTAGTTGCTGTCGCAGATGCTCACCATACGGTCGCGTGAAGCGGTCGCAAAAAACTGTATGACGGCCATTGCAACCGCCAGATGCAATCGTAATATCGATCGCAAAAAACTATGCGATGGTCTTTGCGACGCTAATTTGCTGTCGCAAATATATGCATCCTTAGCGACGGTGACGTGGCGGTCGTGTAAAATCTGCGACGAGACTATCCGCGACAGACTCTTTGCGACAGCCTATGTCGTCGCAATTGCTCTTCTGCGACGGCTTTGTGACCGCGTTAGCCGTCGCAGATGACGAAGTTTTTAGTAGTGAATTACGACGATCACTCTTTGGACTGAAACAATCACATTGTGCTTGGTTTGATAGATTTTGTCAAGTAATTCTTAGTATAGGGTATAAACAAAGCAACAATGATCATACTTTATTTTTCAATCATAAAGCAAGGAGAAGTGGCCATCCTCATTGTTTATGTTAATGACATAATTATTACGGGAGATGATACTGATGAAACTATCAGCCTAAATGCTCAACTTGCATAAGTATTTGAAGCTAAAGACCTAGGGGAACTAAGATACTTTCTAGGAATTGAAGTAGCACATTCATCACATGGTATTTTCTTATCTCAAAGAAAGTATGTGATAGACTTGTTGACTGAAACATGAATGCTAGGTAGTAAGCCTGCTCCAACCCCAATTGATTAGAATTTTCAACTTGTTAGCAATGTCGGTAATTTTGTTGATCATGGGAGATATCAGAGACTTATGGGAAGATTAATATATCTTTCACACACCTTGCCAGATATTACATTTGTTGTAAGTGTTGTAAGTGATACATGCACGATCCACGTGAGCAGCACATGAAAGCTGTGTACATGATTCTGAGATATCTTAAAGGTTCTCTTGGTCGAGGCTTATTGTTTTCTTGAGAAAGTAACTTGAAGATAGAATGTTATACATATGCTGATTAGACTGGTTGCCTAGACGATTGTCGATCCACTTTTGGATATTGTATATTTGTTGGTGGCAACTTAGTCACCCGGAGAAGTAAAAAGCAAACGATGGTTGCTCGTTGTAGTGCAGAGGCTAAATATCGAGCTATGTCTTAGGGTGTTTTTGAATTGCTATGATTGTAAAACCTCATGCTCGAGTTACACCTTATTTCACCAGAACTGATTCGTCTTTTCTGTGATAATAAAAATGCTATTGAAATTGCCAATAATCTTGTGCAGCATAACAGAACGAAACACATAGAGCTTGATCGTCACTTCATCAAGGAAAAATTAGAGAAAGCTGAAATTTGCATTTCAGTTGTTCGATCATTGTGTAAATTATTATAGTATTAATAAAAGAAGGATTAATAGAGAGGGACTAATCCTAGAAGTACGTTAATCTCTCTCTTTTCATCTTCCACAAAACAACTAGGGTCAACTAAAAGTCTTTCTTCCATTTTGTAATCACTACTGAACGTAGAGATGCAGCAGTCTAGTTTTGACCGAAGACGAGAAAAACTGAACGGAGAATGACTTAACATTTTCCACAGTTTTGACCATGATACATTACTCACTCTATGATTGCTAATTTAATCAATTGATAGTCCCCGGCTTCCTGGCAAATACTGTGGAAAATGTTAAGTCATTCGGACCACAAAAGAGAAGGCACGCTCGTTCCTCTCTCTTCATCACCGCACTGATATTTTCTCTTTAATTTCAATCGGAATCCGTTCCTCCGAACCTGCATCGCCATGAATCGGCTCCTTCGCATCGCTGTTATCTTCCTTGTAGTCCTCCAAGTTTCAGATCTGAAGGCGGCTCGGGCGAACACGGATGAAGATGATTTCCGAAAAAATTGCCGAACTAATTCCACATGTGGAGGAATTGATATCAAATACCCCTTTCGGCTCCAATCCAGTCCCCGACACTGTGGTGCTCAGGGCTTGGAGGTCTCATGTTCCAGCAGCGATGGTGCCTTCCTCACTCTTCCCACGATCGGATACTGTAAGCTCATCAACATCGACTACGAGCATCTTAGTTTCACAATCAAGTTGGGAGAGTCATGGGCTCGGTGCCCACTACAACAGCTCATCAACAAAACATTCACCAACACGTTCTACGACTACTATAGAGTGGATTTTACTTTATTGATATGCTCAAGAAAAATACAAACGGATCTGCACTGGATTGCGGGACCATTCTCCTGCCTTGCAAGAGAAGAAGACCAGTTGGTCTATGTAGCGAATGATTGGGAGTCCATGGACATGCTGCCTCATGGCTGCCAGACGACTAATGATAGTGGTGTGATTCTGGACGGACTGGAGGAGTTGTACTCTAAGACGTGGGGAGAACTCGTACAGAGATTTATTCGAACGCGAGAAGTGCACCTTCGTCTTAGTGTGCCAGAGATGGATGCATGCAGAGACTGTAGAAAGGAATGCGGATTCAGCCAGGAAAGAAATCAGACCTTCTGTTTAAGAAGCAGTCGTCACGGTGAGCTCTGTTTTTAAGAGATGAACTATAGCATCTATATATAATATCTACAAATCAATTGTTATTATACTTCTATAAGTGATTTTCTTTACAAAAATTAGAGCAATTTTTGTTTTCTAGATGCTGTATTAATTACCTATAGACGTACAGTCTTGGTTATAATGTTCTTTTTAGTTTTTTGTCGATTCATCGAGTAGAAATGTTGAAAACAGTGTCTATTATTTAATTTCTCCAAATCTTTCAAAACATCGTGCCGACTCCTCGTCTAAATAATTAATTAATGCAATACATGTATTGAGGGTAATATATATACTAACTCCTATATTCAATTCCTCTTATTTGCAGGACCAAGTTTTACCCTTATAGCAAGTGAGTATTATCTAACCATTTACTTTTGAATCATACATGACATATTATATATAAAATTGTTGCTGAGAGCTGTTCAATTGTACATATAAGTATTGATTGTCCTATTTGTTCCTCGCAGGCACGTCTGCTGCTTTGTTGCTAATAGCTGTAGTGGCAGCATTTTTTCTGCTAATTTTCATTTTAAGGAAATCAGAAATTGATCAAGAAACGCGTTTGAAGGTAGAAAAGTTTCTAGCAACGTATGACGATGCAAAACCAACACGGTACACTTTCTCCGATATCAAAAAGATCACAAAGAGATTTAAGGATAAGCTGGGCCAAGGAGGATATGGCAGTGTGTACAGAGGGATGCTGCCAAATGGAATTCCTGTGGCAGTCAAGATGCTCGAGAGATCCAAAGGGGAAGGCGAAGAATTTATCAACGAGGTAGCAACCATTGGGAGAATTCACCACATGAACATTGTTCGCCTCCTCGGATTTTGCTCAGAGACATCCACTCGGGCTCTTGTGTATGAGTTCTTGCCTAATGAGTCCTTGGAGAAGTACATTTTCTCCGGACAAGAAGATAAGAGAGCTTTAATCATGGAGAAATTGCTTGACATAGTGATAGGCATCGCCCGGGGTATCGAGTACCTCCACCAGGGATGCCAACAACGCATCCTTCATTTTGACATCAAGCCTCATAACATTCTTTTGGATCATGAATTCAAGCCAAAGATATCGGACTTTGGTCTTGCAAAGCTTTGCTCCAAGGAACAGAGTATCGTCACCATGACTGCAGCAAGGGGAACCATGGGATACATTGCCCCGGAGATGTACTCCAGAAACTTCGGAACTGTCTCTTACAAATCCGATATCTATAGCTTCGGCATGTTGATGTTGGAAATGGTGGGAGGCAGGAAGAATCTTGATCCCGAGATTGGAAAACAAAGCGAAATTTATTATCCAGAATGGATATACGATCGACTCGTTCATCATCATGATTTGGGATTGGCAACGGAGGTGAGAGGAGGAGAAGAAGAAGAAACTGTGAAGAAGCTTGCCATTGTTGCTTTATGGTGCATCCAATGGAGTCCGATGGACAGACCTTCCATGAGTAAAGTACTTCAGATGCTAATTACCGACTTGCAAAGCTTGCAGATGCCCCCAAAACCTTTTGTCTCATCTTCGGTTGATCGTGCAAATTAATATATATCCTAAACAAATTAAAATATCAATGTCTAAATTTGTGAGACAGAAGAGCTCAATTGTTTCCTATAGATTAAGGTCTATGATGTTTCCATATGTTATTGATATTAGCTATATAGTAGTGTTTGCTAGTTGCTACTACAACAATTGTTGAATTGAAGGATTTTATTAATCTTGGGCTCACTCAAATTATGATGATGCTGGTGCTCTAATAAACCCATATATTGGTTATCTTGCTTGTGTTTGAGCAGTGGTTGGCGGTTGGCGTCCACATGCCCGTTGGTAGCAGACGCTCCAGTTTACACAAGGAAGTGGAGAAAGCAATTGTTTCTGTATCCTTCTAAAAATGTGCCTAAAATATCTCCGAATCACTCACAATGGCACGAGTTGTAATTTGATCAATAATCATTAGCACTTTATTATATTTGAGTATTAGAGAACTATTAGACACATCAATTAAGAGGACTTAACATTTTTTATTTTAACACGAGTGAATGCAAAAAGCGAACTCCATAGTTGGATAGACTTTACTCCAAATATGATGTTCTTACATCTCATCAACACATTGTACAATTTCGTTAGCGACGACGCAGCAACGACTCTCCAACGGGCATGTGGACGGCTCTCCAACCGTTATAAATACTCACATTAACGACGACGCACCAACATCTCTCCAACGGCCGACCTATCGCTATGTTGTCGGTGAAAACATCAGCAATGGTGATACCCCATGTTATCCAAACCATTATTCCTTTACGGTAGGCTTTCAAAGGGTTAACCGCCGTTGATAATATAGTTGTGACGGGGCAGACGTTGGTAAGCTGTTGCTACTAAATTTTCCTGCGCCTAAAGAATATAAAAATTCAAAAATTCCTATTTAGAGGATAAATTTTACAATAAAGACACCAAATATCATAAAATACACAAAATATTAATCAATTTATAATATATACACACCAAAAGAATAATATGCATCATAAAGTGCAATATCAAATACATCATCTTGTGTAAATCAAATACACCATCAAGTATCAAATACAGAATATGAACGAATGTACGAAAGTGTCAAACACATCATCACGGCTGTTGTGGAGGCTGTGGAAGCTAGGGCGGTGATCTTTGGATCGACTGTGTCGACTGCGATGTAGGTTGGGCCGAGGAGGACGAAGGCTCAGACAGAGGAGGTAAATGAATGTCGGAGTGAGCTACTATATATATGCAGTAGGAGTGTGCATGCTTTCAATCATTCTTCCTTGATCTTCAATCATCTTTCTCCGATCAAAGATAGGATTGATGGGTATGAGATAGGATTGACTTCGCCGTCCCAAACCCTCCCCAGTGCCATCCCTAACGGTCTTCAATGACTCCTCTATGATGAGCAAACTCCTCCTCCAAGCAACCAATCGGCTCTGGTCGTGCGTTTGAAATGTGGAAGCCCATTCACCAACAATGGGAGGGGTTAGTGCCCCAAGTGGTCCCAACATAGCTCGCGCATGGCCATTGTCTCCGAAGCCATAAACATGGTCGTGCTCCCAGCCACCGGCATTGTCGACCCACGCCACGGGGTCAAAGTCCCCCTGTAACAAACCTCCGCACTGAGTGATGATCATTGTGCACGTTTTCTACATGAGTTTGTTTTTTGTTTCATATTTTTTTATTCTACATATATAAATTATAAATAAAAATGCAGATGTATATCTATGGACTCAAGCAGGCATCGAGGAGTTAGAACAACCATTTTGATGAGATAGTCAAAAAGTTTGACTTTATGAAAAACGAGGATGAACCTTGTGTATACAAGAATGTTACTGAGAGCGCGATAGTGTTCCTAGTGTTGTATATGGATCACATACTGCTCATTGGGAATGATGTTCACATGCTCTAGTCAATTAAGACATGGCTATCCAAGAACTTCTCCATGAAAAACTTGGGAGAAACGTCCTATATACTCGGCATAAAGATCTAGAGATACGTCTAAAAGGATGATTGGGTTATCCCAATCCATGTATATTGATACTATGTTAAGGAGGTTTGGCATGGAACACAGTAAAAGAGGTTACTTGCTTATGAGTCATGACATCAGTTTCTCCAAGAAGTTATTCCCAAAGACACCTGAGGAGAGACAAAGAATGAGTGAGATCCCTTATGCCTAGCCAATAGGATATACACGATGCTCTACACGTGATATTGCTTATGCCTTGGGTACTCACAGATTTCAGGTAGATCCTAAAGAGGAACATTGGAAAGTCGTGAAGAACATTCTCAAGTACTTAAGAAGGACTAGAGATATTTTTTTTGATGTTTGAAGGATCTAAATTAAAACTGGAGGGCTGAAGGGCTACACTGATTCTAGCTTCGAATTAGATCCAGATGAGAGTAAATCCATTTCAGGAATGTGTTCACCCGAAATAGTGGCGCAATGAGCTGGAAAGAGTTCCAAGTGGAGTATTGTAGCTAATTCAGTGATTTAGTGGTGCAGTGAGCTTGAAGAGTTCCAAGCTGGGTATTGTAGCCAAAAAGGTGAACGAAGCTATATGCTTTGCTGCATGCGATGTCGCCAAGGAAAGTGTGTGGATAAGGGAGTTTATCACAGTCGAAGTTGTCATGAGATTGCCGGTCCAGTGCCCATATTGTGAGACAATACTGGGGTTGTTGTTCAAAGCAAAGGAACTCATGACATATCGAAGCTTTTCCTAAAGCGGTATCACCTCATCGTTGGGAAGAGATGATGTTTGTGTCGAGCGCGAGTGAACACATAAGACATTGTTGCAGATACAAACTAATTACCACAACAGTTGAATTAATCACCACTGAAAATATTGATATGAGATACCAGGGTGATTAGCTTTAGTGTAAGTGGGCGATTGAAATGAATAATACCCTCAAGGTAATCACATGTCGATTTATTGAGGGACTATTCAATGGTAATGAATATAATGAGACAACTTTTCATCATATGTTCCATCTTTAACTGTTAATAGATTATGATGAACCCCATGAACCAGGACGATGATTCTGGGGTCATGATGAGACAACGTATCCAGAGGCCCCAGTTAAAAATATTCATAGTCGTAGGATCACCGAGTAGGGGACAAGTGACTCTGGAAAGACTAGTACACTTGGAACATTTGCCCATAAAGTATTAAAAAAAGTGCAAATGTGCCCCCAATGTATTGAAAAGGGTGCAAAATTGTCCATGAAATATTTTTTGGGACAATATTGCCCTTGTCTGTACACAATTGCCACTTGTTTTTCACTGTGGTATTTGATGTGTATGAGTTTCACTTGCCGCGTCGGCCAACATTTGCTGATGTGGAATTCTGTTAGAAAGAAAGATAAAATTGATCCAATTATGCATCAACGAGGATAATTTTGACCCAAAATATACTTCAGGGGAAAAATTGCACCCTTTTTAATACTTTAGGGATAAATTTGATACTTTTCCTTTTTTAAAAAAAATTGTATTCACCATTATTATATTTTTCATGAATTTTCTATATAGATTATTAAAAATTTACTATTATCATTGAAATTAGGTTTACTATTGTATGATTTATCTTTATATTTAGCTCTATTAATAAATGACATTATTTTCAAATCTTAATGTATAATTATATTTTTTTATTCATTTTATATATTAATATAGAACTAATTTCATTTTTAATATTAATTAAAAAAATTTATAAAATTATTTGAATTTCGTTGCGCAGAGCGAGATTTTTTCTAGTTATTATTCAAATTAATATGGAACATAGAGTTCGTTGGCCAATTAATCCTTAGCTTGACGTGTGGCGAGAAAAGATGATGATTCTTTCCATTCTCCCTATTTTCCACATTAAGTCTGTTGCTCGGGAGAAATGAAATGGCACTAGCAGAAGAAATGAAGAGAACTCACGAAGACAAGAATTAAGAAGAACTCAAAGTTGTATTCAATGCTAATACATGAAAAAAGTACAAGAACAACAATTTATACAAGTTAAAATGAGACTACCAGACTTCAACCACAAATGATTTGTATCGTTTAGAAAATACTAAGTAAACTGAAAACGTTATAACAATGTAAATCTCCTCTGGACTATTGGTGAATTGGCCACACCAGAGAGGGGGAGGGTGAATAGTATGTTATCTAAATCTTTTTGTCTAATTTTGATTTTAATCGTTTACTTGATTACTTAGGCAATTCACAAATCGAGTAGTAAGCGAAAGCAAGATATAAATGATAAGCAATAATAGATGCAAGATAAATAATACTAACAGAATTATTTATAGTGGTTCGGCCCCAATGCCTACTCCACTACCTAAGCACCCCGCTTAGGATTTCCAAACTAGATTTACTAGATTATATCATTTCCCTTACAAAGAGTACACCGAAAAGTCTCCGCTCTCAAACCAAAGGCACTTCCACATCTGGAAGTATCCCGACTTCTTATTGAGAGCACTCTCCCACCTCAATCTAAGGGACAACTCAACTAATCCTACTAAACTAAGTTTACAATGGTGGATTTAAGCTTTAACACCAAGGCAACTACTAACTCAATCAAACCTAGCAACCTAGGTTTATACAAATGATATACGATAAAAATAAACAACAAAATACACAAACAATGGAGCAAATAAATAATACAACAAATACATAGCTCCAAGCAAAACACCCTAGTCCTCTTGATACCTCAAGATGATGAATCGGTGAAGCTTGAAGGCTAAATCAAGGAGTGAGGATCAAAACTAGGATTCTTGCAAAGATGGCTCAAAGAAAGCTTGTAGAGATGCAAGGAGTAACTATTTGAGGCTTAGAAGCATCAACAATACCTTAGAAATGAGCTTGAGATGGGTATTTATAACCCCCCAAACACCATGGCTCGTCAATGGGCATTTTTCTACCCATTGGCGATGTCCAATCGCTTGTTGGTTGATCGTCAGTCGACTGATCGAGCGACCGCTAAGAGACCGAAGGCATTCTACCCATTTCGGACATCATTCGATCGACCGAAATTGGAAAAAATAAGGCAGTTTGGCTGTTGTTTCTGGTCGTTTGTTTGTTTCTAGGTTCCATCTTCGCTAAGTTCTCTTATATAATATTTCTTAACTTTAAAACATAAATATTATATAAGGATTACCCTCTAGTTGGATTCAATAAAAATATCTAAAGAATCAAAATCTAACTTTTGGTGTCTAGTACAAATTTCCGAAAAACAGAAATTTTATAATCTTTCGGGTCAAATATGGGTAGGCTAAAGGTTTTCAAAAAATCGTTAAAAATATTTCGTTATCTAGTTTTTACCTAAGGAATAATTACTGGGACTTTTGGTGCTAAGAAAATGTCTAGGTCATATAGCCCTCCAAGGAGCTCCCTAGGCTTAGTGAATTTCATTGCCGTTTTTTGATTTTCCGGTTTTTTCATGTTTTGGGATTCGGGTTTGGTTTTTTTAGTTCTTTGCATCATCATGAGGATTTACAACACATGCTAGACACCCTAAACCTAAACTCTAACTTGTCGACGAAATCCGAGCGACAACGAGCGTCCTTGCCGATTTTTTCGATCGGGGACGTCGAGTGCTAACCGACTTAGAACATGAAAATAACTCTCAATGAAATCATTAGTTCCATGTTTGTTATCATCAAAACCGAGATTAAGACCAAGGTAGAAAACCTTAGGCCAACACGGACTACATAACAAGCTCCAGGAGCTTTCATCAACATTTACTCGAAGACTTCCAGCTAGATATGAGTCACATATCTTCATAACTCCCAACTTATATCTGAAACTTTGAAAACTATGAACAGACAAAGGCTTTGTAAATATATCAACAACTTGATCCTTGCTTCTGCAAAAAATTAATTCAACCTTCTTCTCAGCAACTAACTACTAAATAAAATGAAGTCTAGTATCAATGTGACTAGACTTCGATAGGAACACATGAAACCTGGTCATGGCCAGGGCAGATTGGTTGTCACATTAAATTTCAATAGGACCTTAACATTTCAAATTCAAATATTCTAAAATCCTTCTCAGCCATACAGCTTGGCAAGCTGCTGTAGTCAAAGCTACTTAGTCAGGTTCAACAGTAGATAAAGCTGTAGAAGCTTGTTTCTTTGATCCTCGGCTGATTGAACCAGGTCCACAATTAAATACAAAACCAGAAGTACTTCTTCGATGATCTATAGACCCTGCCCAGTCTGAATTAGAAAAGAAACAATTTTTGAATACCAAACTCTTGGATCCTGTTTCAGGCCATACAAGGCCTTTTTCAATAGGTAAACTTTCCCTTCCTCTTTTACAAAACCTTCTAGCTGTTGAACATAAACCTCATCACTTAATTCACCATTAAGAAAAATAGATTTAACATCTAATCGAGACATTATCCATTATTTGTATGCTGTATAAGCTGTCACAGTTCTTACAGTGTCGATTCTAGCAATTGGAGCAAATGTCTCCATATAATCAACCCCTTCATGCTGCATGAATCCTCTAACTACACACCTTGCCTTGTATTTAGAGATTGATCCATCAGAATAATACTTGATTTGGTAAATCCATTTTAATCCAACATCAACTTTATCACTGGGCAAATCAATCAACTTCCAAGTGTCATGTTTCTCAATCAAATTTATTTCTTCCCCCATAGTATTTCACACCTGAGTTTGAGCATAGATTTCTTGCAAGCTTCTCCTTCCTCTGTGCTTCCATTGTTAGTATTATTCCCTGTAGTATCTCCATTTGCAACATCATTATTAGAGTTAAACTCCTCTATTCTAGATGTCACCTCAACATCGCTAGTCACAAGATTTAAATCTTTATCAGCAGTGCTAGCTTTAGAATTCCAATCCCATGATCTGTCTTTAACAATCTTAACATATCTACTAAATACAATTCTCATTGTAATAGGACTGAAAAGTCTACATGCTTTTGATTCTTGGCTATAACCAACTAGTATGTAACATTCTGAATTATCATCCAATTTCTTCCTAATCTGGTTAGGAATAAGAGTATATCCTATACTACCAAATATCTTGAAATGAGTAACCTAAGGCTTGCAATTAAACAAAGCTTCAAAAGGAGTTTTATCTCCTACAGCTGATGATTAGCATATGCTCAACAAATAAACTAAAGTTGATGAAATTATTGACCCATCAACTTCATAGGCCAAACTATTGGCCTAATTAAAATGCTAAGCAAAAGTTAATCGTCCATTTGAGTCTTGATCTCACTATCAAGACCCAAGTTGAACTAACACATAGCACCAAACCATACACATATAGCACTAATTATCACCTATCAACTTCATAGACCTTAATCACTAGCCTAATGTTTAAGCTGGAGTTGATAATAACATATCTATCAAGCCTTATAAGATAACATCACATCCAATATACTCTCAATATGGCCGGGACTCAACAGGGATATTACAAGTGGTGAGTACATTGTCTTTTTATACCATTGGCACAACAAAAATTTTCAAACATATGGGAAGCAAACTCTCCTCCCATATCAGTCCGAAGACACTTAATATGCTTGCCTAACTCCTTTTCACATTTGACTTTGAATTCTTTGAATTTGTCAAAAGCTTCATTCTTGTTTTTAATAAAAGCATTCCAATTCAGCATATCTACTAGTCATCAATGAAAAGAATGAAATAATGATTACCATTGTATGATGGTTATTGAAATGGTCCACAAAGATCCGAGTGAATCAGCTCCAATAGCTCAGTAACTCTGAAATCAGCTTTCTTTGGGAATGAAGCTCTGCTCATCTTCCCAAGAACACAACTCTCACAGGTGTAGCCAAGAGTTCCTTTGACATGATCGAGACCATTACCATAGAATTATCTTTCAATTTCTTTATGTAATCCATATTGATGTGACCATATGTACAATGCTAGAGTCTATCAATATCACTCATTTCATCCTTGAGAGCACACTTGAAGGCATATCAATACCAGCTGACATGAAGCAGAGAAGGAAGTGAATGGAAGTAATAACGATTGGATTGGAAAAGACTTAAAAAGGGCAAGAGATGAAAAGGATGAAATGAATCATTAAGGGTAGTTTTGTAATTTTTGTTTTTAATAAAGTCTTCAATGTATAAATAGAAACAGTGAGCTCCTGAGCGGGTAACGAGTCAATGTAAGCTTTCTTTTTGTCCAGTTTCTTGTTTTCCTGAGATCTATATTTGTACTTTGATTGAATTGAATAAATGTTTTTGAATCAATTCAATCTTTAGTTCCAATTTGTTATCATGGTATCAGAGTGGGCAGATCTATAATCAGATCGTGAGTTAGGGCACAAAATTTCCATGGTGAAAAATCAGAGGTCTCAATCCATCCGATCCATTGTCGGAGATTCGGGAAACAACGTGGAGATCAGTTCACCCACGGAAGATATGACATATGAAGATGATCCGTTCATCATCCATGGTAGTGACGCTCCAGGTATGGTTCTTGTCTCCGCCAAATTAAGCGGACATGAAAATTTTGTCCCCTGGCGTGAATCAATGTTGATCTCATTATCAGCGAAAAAGTTGGTTTTATTGATGGATCAATCTGTATTCCTGAGATGAATAGTTTGAAGTATCGAGTGTGGAAGAGATGTAATGATCTTGTGAGATCATGGATAATACACTCGATTGTGCCAGAACTTGCTTCTAGTGTTCTTTATGACAAAACAACTGCGGAAATGTGGGCCAATCTAGAGGATCGATTCGGTAAAAGTAATGAGTCGAGGGTTTTTGAACTCAAGGCACAGATAAGTACAACCAGACAAGGGAATCTAACAATCGTAGCCTACTACACTAAGCTGAAAACTTTATGGGATGAGCTTGATGCATTGGAGCTTTTGAAGTGTACTTGTGGGATAGGAAAAGAGATTCAGACCAAGAATCACATGACACAATTCCTTTTGAGATTGAATGAATGTTATGTGGCAGTGAGGGGGTCAAATATTACTAATGAAACCTCTTCCAAACCTAAAGCAAGCTTATTCATTTCTAGAACATGAGGAGTCCCAAAGAAAAATAGGTACACAAAACAGTACTGGCATGGAAAGTGTGGCCTTAAACAATGTTCGAAAGCAAGGAGAACAACATTACAACAGGAAGTATTGTGACTTTTGCAAAAGACTGGCCATACGAGAGAAACTTGCTATAGGATACATGGTTTCCCTCCTGGAAATCCCAACTATAAGGGAAAACAAAAACACGTACACAAGTTCCTATAGTGATAGGCAAGTGAACAATGTTGTCACTGAAATAGAGGAATCAAAGGGAGAATTCTCAAATGCAAAACATAATGAAGAGGACCATGGGGGTTTCACTGAGAAACAATACAATACCTTACTAACATGTTTAACAATGAAGGCAAGACTGCAATGGTTAACATGGCAGGTAAGTGTTTATGCAATTCAGTAGAAAAGGATGCAAGAAAATGGATCCTAGATAGTGGATCAACATACCACAATGCATCAAGCAATGTAGAATTGAAGGATGTCATAAAACCAATTGGTAATGATAGGATATCATTACCAAATGACACTACAATCCAAGTGAAAAACATAGGAACAACATGTATAAGTGAACACATTCATCTTGAAAATACTTTATCAGTTTCAGGGTTCCATTTTAATTTGCTGTCAGTAAGCAGATTGACCAAACAGTTAAATTGCTCAATTACCTTTAATCCTACTAACTTCTTCATTCAGGACTTAACATCGAAGAAGATAGTGGGAACTGGTGAAGAGAAAGATGGGTTGTACATACTAAAGGAAGATATCAGCAATGGCAGCAGCAGAAGCATGTTGAAGAAGGTGATGAATGTTGTTCTAGATACACAAACTTTGTGGCATCTCAGATTGGGTCACTTACCTGCAGATAGAATGAAACTATTATCAGGAACTCTACCTGAATTAGAATGTAGTTCAGAAGTATTTTGCAACATTTGTCCAATTGCAAAAATTTATAGATTGCCCTTCAAACTCAGTATGAATAAATCAAGTTGTTGTTTTGATCTAATTCACTGTGATGTATAAGGTCCTCACAAGGTTAGGACTCATGACAATTGCGCATATTTTTTAACTATTGTTGATGACAATTCAAGGGCAACATGGACATTCCTATTTCCACACAAAAGTCAGGTTCCTGAAATATTGATTAGCTTCATTAGGATGGTCAAAAATCAGTATGGTAGCTATGTGAAAATTGTCAGGACAGACAATGGAACAGAATTCGACAACCATACAGAGAAGGATTTCTTCTCTGAGCATGGAATCATGCACCACAGCTCTTGTGTGAAAACACCACAACATAATGCTGTGGTGGAAAGGATAGTTTATAGTGTTACTATTGTTTATCTTTGTACACCACAACATACCGATGGATCGACCGCCCAAGCGACCATAGCATTCTGCCGCTTCTGGGCACACGATAGCGGGGACTATCGAGCGCTAACCGATATGTCCTTCCGAACGCGTCCTGAAAATATTTCCTTCCGATTTTCTAATTTCTCTGATATTTTCGATATGGAACCTGAAAATATTTTTTAATGAAACATTAGTTCCATGTTTGTTATCATCAAAACTGAGATTAAGACCAAGGTAGAAAACCTTAGGCCAACAATCTCCCCTTTTTGATGATGACAAACATCCTTAAGAAAATATATTCATTAGAGCACAAAGGATATCAAACATGAGATTTCTCCCCTTATCAATATCCATATCTATATAATAGAACTCCCCCTATCTATATGCATGATTTTCCTATATTTTCTTCCCCTTTGTCTATATTTTTCTCTCTCTTTTGACATCACTCAAAAAGGGCAAGAAAAGTCAATCAAAAGTCAAAGTTGAAACTCTAAAAGATTTTTCAAAACCGCAAAAGTCTCAACTCAAGGGATGAAAGCCAGACATCGAATAAGAGACTAAGTCATACATGATATCGTGAAATGATAAATGAAATCCAAAACCAAGAATCATGTAGTAACTTAAGTATCGATATTTTCAAGAATATCAGATCTTTTTCATGACATTTTTAGATTTTATTCAAACTTTCAAAATACCAAGATATGGTCATTTAAAGCATGTATATAGAGTTTGAGGTGAAACTAATGTCATTTGATCAAAATTTCAACTTATCACGTTTTCATTCGAAATAAGCATGAAAATATGAAAATGACTAAGTATCATATTTTGCTATCTACTCATGTTTTCTCAAACTTAGACATATAGACATCTAACATGAATGAATCTAAGTATGGATGTAGAAGAGGAAACAACTATCTGGTTGGCGACATTTGGTGGAAGCCATTCGCCGTCGAATTGAGCCAACGAAATTAGAGCCTTCGGAAGGTCAATTAACAAAGTTAGTACAGATGGGGCGAGTGGAAGATTATGAGAGTAAATTTGAGGAATTGGCCTTACGAACGACTGACTTACCAGAGTCATTTTTAGTAAATTGCTTTGTATCGGGGTTAAGAGCTGATATTAAAACTGATGTTTTGGCAATTCAGCCGGTTTCAATGCATGAGGCTGTGACACTGGCTAGACACTGTAAGGCAAAACAAGCTGCAACTAGAAAGTATCTGCAGCAATATAGTGGACTCAAGGGCCAAGGGTTGTTACCGACACCTTCAAGTAATGCTATACCTAGTCATAGTATGTCAACATCCAGATTGACAGCTAGTTCATCATCAGCTTCTGTAGACAGTAAGAAAGTTCCTAGAAGAATCACTGTAGCTGAAGCCCAAAGACGAAAGGAGCAAGGCTTGTGTTTTTATTGTGATGACAAGTGTTCCTATGGTCACAAGTGCAAAACTCCATTATTATTCATGCTGGATGATGGACTTGCAGTAGTAGAGGATGATACAATTGCGACTGTCACTGAGGAAGAGGGAGCAGAGCAATCCCTCATTTCTTTCAATGCCTTATCGGACTGTGTCTCCCCGACAACACTAAGGTTTAGTGGATTGATTAAAGGAAGAAATGTGCAAGTGTTGCTTGATGGTGGCAGCACACATAACTTCATCCAAACTAGAATTTTAAAATATCTGGGGCTGACCATTGAACCATCAACTCCATTTGGTGTAATGGTAGGAAGTGGAGAGAAGATCACATGTGATGGAGTGGTCCGAAATGTACAGTTATCCATTCAAGGTACAACAATAACTTTAGATTTCTTTGCCTTGCCAGTACAAGGTTCTGATGTTGTGTTAGGAGTGGCATGGATGGCCACATTGGGTCCAATCCTGGTGGACTTTGCCAAACTCCAATTTGAGTTTCAATTGCAAGGAACAAAGTGTATAGGGCAAGGTAACTAGTCAGCCCAACCAAGAGCAATTCAGTATAGTACATTGACTCGACTCTGTGAAACTCATGCCTGTATGGCAATGTACCAACTTGAATTGCTCCCTGCTGATACCCAGCAGGAATGCTACCAACATGAAGAATTGAAGCACTTATTGAAGGAATTTGAAGATGTCTTTAAACCTCCGAAAGGACTACCTCCAGTGAGGGAAATTGATCATAGAATTCTCCTGATAGACAGTCAAAAATCAGTTAATGTCAGACCTTACAGGTATCCTCATTTTCAGAAAGGGGAGATTGAAAGACAAGTGAAGAATATGCTCAGTGAAGGCTTAATTCAAAACATCACAAGTCCATTTTCCTCACCTATGTTGTTGGTTAAAAAGAAAGATGGCACATGGAGATTTTGTGTTGACTATAAGACTTTGAATGCAACTACAATTAGAGATAGATTTCCTATCCCTACAGCTGATGAATTATTTGATGAATTGGGAGGAGCTAACATCTTTTCGAAGCTGGTTATCATCAAATCAGAGTTCACCATTCGGATGTTTTAAAAACTGCTTTTAAGACCCATGAAGGGCACTATGAGTTTTTAGTAATGTCCTTCGGGTTATCTAATGCCCCTTCAACATTCCAAGCTACCATGAACAGGCTCTTCCAACCTCATTTGCGCAAGTTTATTTTGTTTTTTTATATTATATTTTGGTGTATAACAAATCTTTGCAGGAACATAAGGCACATCTGAGAATAGACCTACAAATTTTGAGGGATAACAAACTGGTGCTCAAGCTAAGCAAGTGTTCTTTTGAGTGCAAATCCATTGAGTATATGGGACATATAGTCACTTCTTCCGGGCTACAAGTGGATCCAGCTAAAGTGGAAGCTGTTCAGTCCTGGTCAATTCCAATTAATGTCAAAGGCTTGAGAGGATTTCTAGGTCTGGCCGGCTACTAGAGGAGGTTCATCAAGAAATTTGCTCAGTTGGCTTCACCTCTAACTGATCTATTAAAAAAACAATCCTTTCATTGGAATGACAAAGCTCAACAAACTTTTCTGAAATTGAAAAAGGCACTCAATGAAGCTCCTATTTTAACACTGCCAGATTTCACAAAAGAATTTGTCATTGAAACCGATGCTTCTGGAGTAGGTATTGGGGCACTTCTATCTCAAGGTAAGAACCCTGTGGCTTACTTTAGCCAAAAACTTCCTGTGGCTTACTTACCAAAGAGAAATGCATGCTATTATTAGATGGGATGAAGGGGAAGAGAGTCGTCAGAAAGGAATCTACCTGAGACGGTGTGAAGGGGAAGAGAGTCGTCAGAAATGAATCTTGCTTGAGAAACGTAGTAGATGGGATGATGGGATGATTTATAGAACCATGATGATTTGCCCCTTTTATAATAGTAAGGATCCGTCGTTCTGCCGTTTTCATGCAACGAAATAAAAATCTCAATCGTTCAGATTTTGATCACACGGTGAGAAGATGAATTTTGACCAAAAAATTTGGGTGTTTGACCGGATGATGCTCATGTGAAGGAGTCAAAAAACATGCCCCTGCAGGAATTGATTACAGCAGCACGTGCAGCGCACGCGGGGCGAGCAACCCGCGCCAGGCGCGTGTGCAGCACGCGAGTGCAGCGTAGGCATGGGCTGGGCTCGACCTAGTAGTCTGGTCCGTCTAGGCCGGGCCAAGCCTAGTAACTGCTGCCTTTTTTTTTCTTTTTTTTTTCTTTTTTTTTCTATGATCCAAATATGTAACCTGACCCAATTTCAAAATAGATTCGGGTTAAATTGAATCAACCCTCACAACTTCTCTCTAAAACTCGTCATTTTTATATATATATATAGTATTGCTATATCCTTTTAAAAATATGCCTAATAATCTTCCTAACCACTCACAATGGCATGCATTGTAATTTCATCAATAATCATGTGCATTTTATTATATGAGAGTATTAAGAGAATTATTAGGCACATGAGTTAGGAGAATTTAACATTTTCGATAGATTGTATTCAGTGTAGACTTATCTTTGAATATGTGATAGTAATTTCATCTAGTATCATTTTCTAGATATGATTCAATGCAAAACTTAAGTTGCTTAAACACGATTGCCATGTACATGCCTATTGGTACCATTAAATGCATGCCTATTGCTATATATATATATATAGAGAGAGAGAGTATTGCTATATCCTCTTAAAAATATGCCTAATAATTTTTTTAATCACTCACAATGACATGTGTTGTAATTTTATCAATAATCATGAGCATTTTATTTTTATTATATGAGAGTATTAAGAGAATTATTAGGTATATGAGTTAGGAGGATTTAACATTTTTGATAGGTTGTATTCATTGTAGACTTATCTTTGAATATGTAATAGTAATTTCATTTGATATCATTTTCTTGATATGATTCAATGCAAAACTTAAGTTGCTCATTAAACACAATTGCCACGTACATGCCTATTGCTAGAGTCTACATTATTAGTTTCGTGGATTTCCATTACATGCTTAGAGAATTACAAAAATTATTAGGATCTTTCTTTGGTCAAAAGACAGAAAAAAAAAAAGATTTTCATGCCATAAATTGGAAAACTATGATATTACCAAAGTATCATGGTGGCCTAGTATTACTAAAAATTCAGTAATCCACGACAGTTACTTTTTGACGGCAAAGGCAACGATCGCATATGCGACAGTTCTGCAACCGCAGGCAACAGGGTCATAGAGTCTCCACATCTGCAATGGTTGTGCGATCGAAACATTGGTCGTAGCAAAATTAATAACCTCGCAACGACTTGGCGACCGCATAACGATCGCCTTTTATGACTATTGTTGGCCATCACAAAACCATCAAGGATTACAATATTTAACCTACACGCGATCTCTTTTTCCTTCCCCACTCACTCTCTCACTCACGCTCTTTCTCTCTCTGCTGGCACTGCTTCCCGTCGCCCCTTGACGCCGATATTCCCCCCCCCTCTTTGTCGAAACCCTAGCCATCGTCGGCTAGGGTTTCGGCCGGTGACGACAAAAGAGGAGGCAATTATATAACAATTTTAGGATATATGTTGGAAGAAAAGCTACTAAAAATTCCTTTATCGAATGCATTCTTGAGACTTTTTTTATTATTCAAACATAATAAAAACTAATACAAACATCTAGAAAGTGACACACAAGTACAATCTAAATTGGTAACATTAATAAGATCCGGGGGGGCAATTATGATCCTAGGTAAAGCTTCGTTCCATTCTCCTCGCATAGTTTGCGAGCCAATCAGCGGCTTTATTGGCATCTCTACCAATGAAATTGAGTTTGCAGACATTAAACTTTCTGATCTCCACTTGAATACCATTAATGAGATTCCCGATCAACCAATCTGCAGGAACAGAATTTTTACACATATCAACAACATTTTTTACATCAAACTCTAGAATAATATTGTCAGGTTTGAGTCTACTAGCTAGGTTAAGAGCTAGATTAATAGCAAGGGCTTCACCCCTAAGAACATAAATATCTGAAACAAAAATAGTTTGAGCATGAGTAACTTTACCAAAATGATTTCTACAGATAGCAACAAAAGCACCATTACCATTATCTAAAGAAATTGAAGCATCAACATTCCATTTAAAAAAGCCCCTATCCGACGGACACCAAGAGTAACCAAGATTTTTAATTAAAGGTCTACCCCCAGACAAGGTATTTTCAACATAATCAACTGTTAGAGCTATTATTTTAGCAATAGTTGTCTGAATAGAGGGCTTAAAATGTTCAAAGACTACTTTATTATCAGCCAACCAAATGGAATATAAAGTATTGAAAACAAAGAGCCAACGAGAAGGATGAATATAATTCAAATCTCTCTTGTTAGCATCATCGTTCAAAACTAAATTCCAAGCCAACATCCGAGGGACTACGAACCGACTTTCCATTGACTCCCAGAGGGTCCGTGCTACCTCACAATCCAGGAAGATATGTTGAATATCTTCTGAATGGTTGCCGCACGATACACAACATGGGGAGTTAATAATACTGAATATGTGTAATCTTTTTGCGGTGGAAAGTTTCTTGTGAAAAAATTTCCAAATAAAGAGTTTGACCTTAGGGCCAACTTTAGCATTATTCCAAATAATATTCCACCTAGGAAGATTACACAGTTTGGTATTATCTAACTGAGTTATGAATTTATAAGCAGACTTTGAATAAATTAAACCCTTATTATCGGGCCACTAAATCCAGTTGTCCTCATTGGGGTAATTCAGGAGGGGCATCCTAGTAATCTTGTCCGACAAAGAGGGGCCAAATAAAATGTTCAAAATATTCGAGTTCCAGCAATCATTAATGATCAAATCAGATATGGAAGAAAAAGAAACTAAGGCATTCACATTCAAATAAGTAGGTTTTAAGGACATGGGCATTTTAAAAATCCAAGAATCAACAACAATATCAATATTAGCACTAAAAGAGACTAATTTGATAAAATCAGACTTAAGTATCTCAGCAGCAGAACAAATGAGCTTCCAAGCTCCAAAACAATTCTGATAAGAAAGAGAATGCCAAAGATTCAGATTATTATATTTTGCTTTAACAACAAACACCCATAGAGAATTATCATTATTAAAAAATTGGAAAATTCTCTTACTAACCAGAGCAAATCTCATATAATCTAAATCTCTAATACCAATACCACCATCATTTTTGGGAAGCAACACACTCAAAGCAATTAAATGAAGACCTTTCTTATCATTAACAAAACTCCACAGAAATTTTTTAATAACAGAACTAATCTTAGATAAAATGCACTAAGGAGACTAGTTAACACAAATAGCATGAAGTGGGACATAGTGTAAAACAGAATTAATGAGAACAATCCTACCAACTTAAGAAAGCTAATTTCTCTTCCATTACTTAGTTTAGTATCGATTTTATCAATAAGACCAGGGGCAGTTCTCTCCAAGTTCACCCACTTCTTCCCTAGGTTAACTTATTTTTCTTGGGCTGCACCTAAGTTTTTTTTCCATGTTTCAATTTTTTTTATCACTAAGTGACAATCACATGAGTTGCAAATTCCATTTTCAATGTTTGAGTTGCGTTCAAGTTCGAGTTTTCATTTTCAATGTTGTATAGCTACGAAAATTTCATCTCCTGCTAAGATAAAAACTTTTTTATTCCATGAGTTGTCATGTTAGTAAAAGTTTGATAGTAAATTCTTATGCTAAGAATTCTTCGAATTGATTCCTTACACCTCCTCTCTAACTGTGTATCAGTTGTCTACGTTGGAAACTATTGCTTTGTATTGTTGGTTTCACCTGATGAGTTTTCATAACCTAGGAAAGGAGAAATGTGTAACATAGGAAATTTCTAGGCCTCTCTAATCAAAACAACCAAAGCAAGCTGCCTACAACAAACACCAACGGTTCACGCTATGGTGATAATGATAATAGAATAGTGTACATCTAGAATATTAGTTCGCCCATTACATAGTTTATTAGTTTTTTAGTTAATTATATTAATATTTAAAATAATTATATTACATAACTTATTTTCTATTTATAGGCCCAAATACACTTGGGATCCCACCATTCAGGTCTAGGTGGAAAATGCTTGGGAAGCTTACTGTAAGATCAAGGCTTTTCAATGATATCCTCCACTGGGCACGGGATTAGGCGCAGGCGAGCGTAGACGGTAACAAAGATACGCCTATAGACGTGCTCAAGGGACCTAGATGTCAACCTATGTATGCGATCTATTGTTCAAATACCCACACTAGAAGGGGGTTGAATAGTGTGTGATTAAAACTACGTTCAATTCGATTCATTTTCAATTCAAATCCGATTGCAACCAAATCAATGTTCGACTAATTACAATGTTTTGACAAGTATAGATATCAAATAAAAGCAAGCAATTGAGTCAATGCAAACAAAAGTAGTTATAGTGGTTCGACCAACCGCCTACTCTACTACCTTAGCTCCACACCAAGGATTTCTAACCAACCTTCTTTATAGACTAAGTGTTTTCCTTTGAATGCAAATGATGACTCACTTCTCAACCCTAGAGAAAACCTCAATACCTATTCACCTAGGCAAAACACAAATCTAGAAAGAAAATCCTAAGATGTTTCCTAGCACACCTTACAAGCTATCAATGAAAAACTTGTTCAACAACTAACAAAACAAGATCTAAAGGAGCAAGAAAGTAAAACCAACAAGTGTGCTCCTTGCTTAGCCTTCAAAGTCTCCAACTCGTCAACTTGTAGGATGCGATTTGAAGCTAGAGTCAATCGAGGCGCGAAGAACACTCCAAGTAGAGGATCGATCGTCGAAGGTTGGGCGTCTAAATCAACTAAGGAAGGCTCAAAACTATCTTAAGAATGCTTAGTGAATAGTAGGAAGAGTTAGGTGAAGGTTTATGAGGGGTATTTATAACCCTCACTCGGACAGGGCACCCAATAGGCAATTTTCTGCCCGTTGGTGTCTCCTAGTCGATGGCCGGCCGAAGGACGATTGACCGCCAAGCGATCGGCCATCGACCGGAGCCCACTGTGCATTCTGGGGCTCTTTCGGTCGATGGCCGAATGATGGGCTGGTCGATCGGCGCACCGTCGACCGCCCATCGGCCGGACATGCCAATCAGCCTTTTTTGTTGATTTCTTCTCGCAATCTTCGTTTCCAGGTTTCGTTTTCGAGTTTGACTTGGATAACATTACAATCAGGTTTAGGATGTATACCTAGGGTCATATTACATAATTTCTATTTCTAATCCTAGGATTTCTACGCATTCGTCGTCGGTGCCGTTTTTGACGTTTCTTGGCATTTTTCCGACCGAACTTCGCACGCGTATCGCACCACCAACCTGAACTCAAAACTTCACAAATGCATTAGTTTCATGTTTGTTATCATCAAAATAGAGATTGAGGCATAAGGGTAATCCATGGGCCAACAGAATCAGCTATGCAACATCTGGGCGTCGAAAGAGTGGCAGAGTGCCTCCCGAATGGCGCACCAAAATCGGATGACGTCGATCGAGGGATCCCTCGCCCGACATACCGGTGGGTCCATCCCATTTACCATCTACGAGCATCAATTGGTAAGTAATTTAATAAGTAAATAGGAAAAAAAATACGAACTTTGCTCGTTTTTCCATTTTTAGCACGAACTTTTTCCGTTAGCAAGAAAATATACGAACTTAGGTTCCACTACCCTGTTTAGCATACCCCGCCAATTTAAATAGAATTGACTAATGTGTCACGTTAACAGAGTATACGTGGCAAGTTCTTATCCTACATGTAAATATATTATCATTTTGCTCGTCATCAACCGCTCATGCATGCTAATTGATGAGGGGCAAATTGGTACATTACAACAAAATCAAATGAATTCAACGCTTATTTTAGAAAAAACCGACGTCTTTTTTAGGTCGGAAATTTAATTTAGACCTTTCCAAAAGCGCCGGTTACCATGCAAGAAATAAAGGGGGAATGAAATGTAATATCTAGCATTGTTAATGGCGTCGGATAACTAATACCTGATGCCTTCTATAAATGACGCCGGGTAATTAATACCCGACGCACTAATAGAAGGCATTGGGTAATTAAAACCCGATGCCTTCTATAAATGGCATCAAGTATTAATTACCCGACGTCATTAATAGGTGTCGGGTATTAATTACCCTACGTCATTAATAGAAAGCGCCGGGTATTAATACTCGGGTCCACTCCTAGTAATTAATATCTGGTTCTCTTAACACCTGGGTATTAATTATCCGGATATTAATTACCTGGTATTAATTATCCTATTATTATATATATAATATAATATATATCACTACAACAAAATTATTTACTAATATATCACTACAGCAATATTATATCACTAAAAAGCCATTCAAATTTCTCCAAATTTTATTATTCTATTTCATCAACAAAAATTCACATTAAAAATCTTAACAATTACAAATGAGACAAAATAACAGAGAATGCAAAAGTATGAAATTACATCTATTCACAAACTTAACAATTACAAAAAAAACACCAAAGAGTCAGAATTCATCATCTGCCTTTTGTTCAAAAAGATATAAGTTCAGAAATTAACTCTATTCAAAATTGTTTGCTTTGCTTCATTCACCTTCTTTGATGATCGATTTTTTCGCTCCTCTTCCCTAGGTTGAGCATAATTTACATATATTAGAAGACTACATAAGCAAATATAGATGTGTAATTGTATCTCAAGAAATATATGAGATTTGAAAATTCTCAAAGCATTCCATCTATCATATTTCATCTAGTCAATCGACCATGTGTAAAAATTGAAGTAGCTAGAACAAGACTCAAGCCTATGGACTATAGAGGTTGCAGTGATTCATACATTATGAAATAATCCTATGGAGCTAAAGGAGATGAATTTTTTTGTTTATATTAAAGTATCAACTATTCATACAAACATCCAAATGGAACATAATATAAAGTGATCCCCATTGATCTCCAAGATGCTACTACAACCTCCGTTGGGAACCCAAACAATAGCTAGTGAGTTTCCCTTCAACATCTTACCAAATTGCTTTAGAAAATTTAAATTTTTGACAGATATGTAAAACAATAATAGTTGTGATTGAACGCAAAAAAATGGTTATGAAGTACAGATATGTATTTGAAGCCTAGTAATAGCTAAATCCGTATTAGAAGCCTCAGTTTATGCATAAATCTTGATAATGCATCATTAGAAGCCTAGTAATAACTAAATCCAATAAGAAGATGATATAAACCCAAGAAAGGGTGGAAATAGTATAAATCATTCATGTTTCACAACTCAGTTCAACTTCATCGTGATGTTCTCTTTTCACTTACTGTGTCACTATAATAATAAACTGTGGCACAGTAACCTTATCTAAACCTTAGTTGAATGGATTCTTTAGCAGAAGGTACTTTCAACTAATTTAATTGAACTACATGGAGCTTATTTCTCAGATAAGCTTCTAGGACACAAGCTATATGAAATGACCATTTTAAATACATTGTTAGCAGCAACTAAAGAAATAATTGGGGACATAAGGAAGATATTGCAGAAACTTGACTTGTCACAACTAAAGAAATACTATGAGTAGCTTAATTGGGGACATGAAATAATCTAATCAAAATACAATGATAAATGAGAATATGAACCATAACATTTTTATTAGAATATGAACCATAACATTTTTATTAGAATATGAACCTAATTTATAGTACTTTATTTGCCAAAAGTAAACTGCTATTCTCATTATTTGTGCAAGAGAAAGCAGAAACAAAGACAGGTGTACCAATTCCCCCTTGTCATTTCCCAAACAAAGACAGGTGTACCAGTTCCTGAGCAGGAGGCTGCTGTGAAAAATCCTACAAGAGTGGCATTGAATAAGGTAAGAGACATTCCTATTGCAAATCCAGATTAACTTCCATGCTATTTATGATCGTAAGCCATTCAAACTCGTCCATGAAAGTAAATATACCAAAGGAGGAAACACTTTTTCTGCTGCTCGACGTGGAACAGAGAATCCTCCATGTGTACTGGTATCACTTGCTGTCAAAAGCATATTAAATCAAAATGACATCCAAGATTAATAGAACAAGTCATTGAGCAAAGAGATACAATGCTTTACTAGGCTTAATGGTTGCAATGTCATATGTGCATAAACTTCATCTGTATCTATATCTACAAGTAGAGAATGGATATTAATCAAACAAACAAATAATCATGAAATCAGAAAAGAGAAATAGTGATAAATATCTGAAGAATCATACATGCATAGTAACATTATGCAGCTGACAAACCAGCTGAGGAGGTAAGCTTGGGTAGCTGGGAAGAGAATCAATTTCCTTGTTGGTTGATGCAGCAACCTGATGAGATAACCTAAAAAATCATTCAAGCAAGTGAAGTATCAGCTTAGAACAAAAAAGCTAGTCGGCAACTCCAAAATCTTCATATTGGTTCTAATATAAGCTCATGCATCAAATTAGCAATTTCTAATAGTTCTTCTGGACTTGAAAAGAGTGTATTATAGTGTAATGTCCTACTAAAGAAAACAAAACTTTTCTTATAAATGAGGACATCAGACCAGCTAAATTTACTAAAACCACATAAAGGAAGAAAAAATTGAGCAAAAGAATGTGCGTTGAACAAAATGATAACAGGATAATGAAAACTAATGATGACCAAAAAGATAATAGAATTGTGTGCCATTTAGAAATATATTTAATAATATATTTAAAAGAAATGTCCATCCGGCCACTAAAACTGCGCCCAAGATTATCACATGAAAAGATAATCTTGTTCAATCCCCTGGTAAATTTTTCAGACAATAAACAGTACCCAATAAACATAAGAATATATGTAAGTAGAGGGAATTTAGAGGAGGAAAGACTAAAAGTGATAAAAAAAGGAGAAAGATAGATGCACCAGCACCCAATTAAAAAATGATGAGAAATTGAAGCATAATCATCATTTGACAAATTTTAGCATTACTTGACAAAGGGCAACATGTGAGTTGAACTCAAAACCTATTATTAAAAGACATGATTAAACTCTCAAAGAAAAACCATAAAGTTAAATTCTCTGCATCATGATTAGGAAAAGGGTTATGAAGGCTATGGGATATGCATAAATCATATGCTTGAATTCTATGCATAAATCATTAAGAAAAACTATTCAACTATGCATATGTTGCAACTATTTTGAGATACATTTAACTAATAAGCCTACAATCAACGACATCTAGCCTATTGAGAATTCTATCATAACCTCCATATTATGACAAAATTAAAATGCTGGAAAACGAATCAGTATGAGTCTAGAATGCTCAGTTATATATAAGTTTATTGGTATGAGGCTTGGGTTTTGCATTGCTTTGGCAAAGTGACTTAGGCCTGCAAAGAACTTTAGGAAGAAAAGCTGCTTTTGAAATGCATTTAGTATTCAACAAAAGGGCACTTGGTTCCATAAAAATCTTTATCAAAAACTCAATTTCTCATGACTAATGCACTTTTCGCTAAAATGCATTTGGTGAATGCTCTTTGGCAATGCCAAGCCCAGCGTAAATCAATATCATATCCGAGAGACTTCTTATTCATAATAAAGAGAATGTTAATGAAAAATATTACCATGTTCATCTAAAGCAATAAAGAGTGATAGATCATATGTTGGGTTTGCTTCTCCAACATGTTGTAGTGGATGACACAAGAATTATTGAACCACCTTTCAAGTACATAGATGGAAGATCCTGAATTTTGAAGAACAAAAAGGAGCAATTAGCATAATATGATATTTTTCTTCAGCAAGAAGTATGAACATACTGGGCATGAATCACCAAAATCAAATCGTAATCAGATCCCCTTTGGCAAGATATTTGAACATTCATGTGTACCTTGATCAAGTATAGTGCTGCATGCCAAGAAGAAAAAAAATGATAGTATTTCATTTGCTAAATTAATTACTTCCATAATTATAAATTAGAAGCGTGGTCTGACATTCTTATTTAACATTCTTATATATATGAAGGAAACTATAGCACTTTCTCACACATTTCGTCATTTCAAAAAACAACTGCCAAAATATTTCAGAATGTAATTAAAAAATGAGCAAGATACCTTCCAAAGATCAACAACGAGCCAAGCAAAAAGGAATTTTCAACCTTCCTCAAACGCACATCTTTTGGATCTGCATGCTCTAACATAATCAAAAATCTGTTGCACCATTGTATCTTGAAATAAAATTTTAAGAGTAGCTTCTTACCAGCAAAAAATAGGGGAGTTGCAACCGCAGTACCTTTAGTATGAGCCAAACATAAAAGAGTATATAAATGAGGTAGAAGCTGATACTGCCTTAGCAGCCCAAGGCGACATACTTCTTCACATTGAACATGACAAATAATGTTAGAATTGTTTGAAACACCCTTAGATATACAAAAGCAATATCCAACAATCTTAATATCCAAAGAACAATCATACAAGTTAATTTGCTGTTCTTAATAAATGATTAAAAATAGTGATCTAAGTTTAATCGTGATGAGCATATGTTTCTCAATTGAGATTTACGAATAATCTCATATGTTTTGCGGAGGCTTCTGTAGAGCATGATGAGGGGAGTAATAGACATTTTGGGGAGGAGATTAATGCAAGCAAAACTAAAATTTTCTACTCTACATGGTTTTTCCATTACTGATCGTAGGCGACTTTTCCTACACAGGCCTTCGGTTATCAGTATCTTGCCATGCCTATTCTGCATAAGAGAGTTGGTAAGAAGTACACTTCTAAAAGATTTGGATAAGGCCAAGAATAGGCTTAGTGGATGGAATGCTGAGAGTTTGTCTATGGCTGAAAGATTACTCATTGTCATCTCTACCATTCCTATATGTTCTAAGCAAGCTACTAAGTTGCCATTGGGGGTCTGGAAGTAGATGAACTGAGTCCACCAACCTCTACTCATTTTAGGTTCGATATATGTGATATGTTTCTTACTAAAATTTTGCCTAACATAAAAATGATAAACCCAAAATTTGATTGTAATTATTTTATTTATTTCTGAACCAGAATCCTGAAATTAATTTTAGAAGAATACAATACTAGGTTTAACCAATATTTATACTTATACTGACAAGTTTCAAGCTTGAATATATCTCATCCTCTCTTAAATTTGCAGGCCAGAGACATTTCACCAACTATAATATATATAACATTATTTAATTCATCATAAACAAAATGTAGATGAAATGTAGATGAGAACTATATACCGTAGATAGTTGGTGAAATCCAGATATTGTTTGCAAATCCTATGCACTATAAGTGCCTCCTAATGACCATAGATGAGAACTCGAGCCTATTCAGACTCATAGAGGAAAACCAATTGTGGAGTGTGAATCAAAGTGCAGTTCTCCTCTAGCAGAGATGTTGAGCAGATTATCCATTAAGGCATGCTACTGCAGTTTATCATTTGAGGAATAGCAAACCTAGACAAAAAGCTTCTATGCTTATTCATGCATTTCCTGTTTATTTATCAATAATTCATCTATAAGTTTCAGGGTGTCAAGCACAACGAGCTAATGCTTTCTCCAAAGTAAATTAAGTGCTATAATAGGCGATCAGAAAACCTTTAGCTTCAACCCAACGGTGGTTCATAAAGCCAATCTATGGAAGAAACAAGAGGTGTGCAACTCATTGTCACTTGAGATGGTAAGAAGAAAAAAGAAGAAAATGCTTATTAATTAAGGGTTGATCTCGAACTGCTTCTCTTCTTCTCTTGCGACAGCGGCTTGATCTCCTTCTTCCTCTATTCGGAACAGGGGAAGAAATCTATCTTCTCGTCAGAATCCGGTTCTTTAGGAGGGGCGGCTCGTCGGGCTTTGCTCTCTGCACTCAATGTCGGGATGAGGATCGTCGCCGACTGAGATGGATCGTTAGCGATGAGGAAAAGGGTTTTTGGACACGAGAAAGATGAAGGGTTTTTGGACGCGAACAGATCAGAAAAGGGTTTTTGGATCTAGAGAAGGATAGCGGACGCGAATAGATCAATAAAGGTGTCGCGAACAGATCACCTTCTAGCGAATAGAGAGGTGATGCAATGACCTAGCGGGAAAAGGGATGGCGGACGTAGCGGGAAAAGGAAATGGCGGACGCGAGAAGCAGCGGGAAAAAAAAATAAATTAACCGGCGGCCTTCACTGGCGCCTGTTATTAATCTAAGTAATTAAACATTACTTTAGATTAATAACCGACGCCACATAAGGCCGCCGGTTATTTTCCGCCGCAAACACCCCTTTTTGTCGTAGTAATTTTCTTGATAATAATGACCTTGAGGCCAATAATTCCTTTCCTCCGCTGCTCAAACCGGGGAGGCTTCGCCGGGATACCAGACTCATCGGGCTCTTGCTGGTGGCGGATGCCACGAACGTCTCACCTTTCGAGAACAAGAGACACCATCACTCCGCTCCCGTGTAAGTGAGCGAGTTGCCCGTGTAAAACACATTTATGCCATTGCTGTTGAGCAACAACACAACGTGAGCATTCACCTCGCCCCCCTCGTTCCTCGAGTCCATGTACATCATATGAGATCTGTAGATGTTAGTGTTGAGATTAATGGCAGAGATGTCTATGGTGGGGATGACAAGGCGCAAGGTGACGAGGCTGGCAAACTCCAACGCCCATAGGGTTCGCTGCTGGCAGGATGTCATGGAGGAAAGAAAGCTCCAACTCCGCTATGGATGTACTTTTCTTTAGTGTGGAGGATGTCATGGAGGAAACAAAGATCTACCTCCACCACCTGAAACACCTGGCGTGGGGTGCGCTGCAGGAAGAAGGTTTAGTTCTCGGTCCAGTCTTAAAAGCTGAGTCGACGACTAGGTGCTTGAGGGCCCGTTTGGTTCGCAAACTGCTCATCACAGGACACCAGACAGGAACAAGGACAGGACATCAGATGTCCTGGAACAATAGCTATACCGTGTTTGTTTCGTCAAGAACAGGACACGATATTCCGTTCTGTCATGCGTTTGTTTCGCTATAACAAAGTATTATATATGACAAATGACTAAAATACCCTTGTAAATTAGTCTTAAAATTAATTAATATGTAAAAAAATATTAATATATAGTATCAAATACTTTAATACAATAAGAAGTTTTAGTTTAACTAATAAGTGTTCAACTAATTTTCAATTAACCTAAAAGTATAACAATAGGATAATACCGAAAAATATAAAAATCATACCAAACGATTTCCAATCTAAAATCTGACACCACCATCGCGTTTAGCACGCGAAAATTTACAACTTTGGTATTCACCTCGACTCGATCCGACGATTCTACGATCAAAGGAAGGGGTAATTTTGATAATTGCAGCCCTTGTCCTCCGCCCGATTTCGGTGTACCGAGAAATTTCTCGGTACACCAAAATGGGTGGAAATCCTGTCCCGGACAAGGAGAAGTCCTTGTCCCGAAGCTTCTTTTGCAAAGCAAACGGGGGACATGGGCGGATGTCCAGTCCAGTCCCCCGTTTTTTAGCAAACCAAACAGGCCCTGAAAGTCTCGTAGAAATGATATGCTTTATATAGGATCTCTGCTTCCGAGATCTCCTTGTTCATGGTAATGTCAGTGTCAAGAAGGGCATGAGAGTATTCCTTCTCTATCTTGATATTGGTATTCAGCCCAGTGCTCTGACGATAGTGGGATTCATGCATGAACTTGATGTAGTTAGGCTCGGGATTTGCTTTGCTGATCATGGACTCCCTCAACTCGTCCAAGCTCGCTGACCGCAACGACAACGTCCGCTCAGGGTACTTGAGGATTCTGACGGCAAACACCATGATGGCGACCGTCTACAAGTGAGGGGAGTTTGAGGGCCCAGCTATTATCGATGGAGATGCCAAAACTGGCGGTGGTGCCTGCTAAGAGCTCACAGAGCAGATCGGGTTTGAGTCGTAAAGGCTGGCGAGCTCGGGGCAGCACTCGGGTAGCATTCCCTTCAAGATCACCTTCTCACTTTGCTTGATGCTCTTGCCACTGCGGCTGCTCTGCCCTGTCGTCGTCGTCATCATCGTCATCGTCGTCACCTTGTAGACCACATTATCGAACTGCATCCAACTCCATTATTCTTATCATTCAAATCACGCACAGGATCCACATCTGGAGCGTGAAAATTCTGCAGATGACCCAATATCAACAATAGGTCTAGCTCTGATACCATGTTAGAAAATCAATCTTGGACCTAACCCCATCACAAAAGATAGTTCAATGAGGGACGACAAAAGATAGTTCAAGGAGGGAGGATTATCCAATTTATTTAAAGGTTATCTAGACCACAACCTCAATCAATGTGGGACTTTAACAAAAGGACTACGATGGGCTTTGCGGAAGATTGAATGCCGAGCTCCACCATCGCTTTCTTCAGACATTTGCACTCGATCTATCGCCATCACTTCTCAATCTCAAGTAATTCGATCTTTATCAATCCGCTCGATGTCCTTAAGATTCAAAACTTGTGTTGATTGATCCTTGAAACAAGTTGTATCCAGGGATGCATGTAACCGCATTGGAGAGAGAGAGAGGATCTATTAGAATCTCTTTGAGCAAGAAGGCATATATATATAAAAGAAGTATAGGAGATGCAAATTTGGAATTAATCGGCTTAATCTATTAAATGATGGGGAATATTGATGATAGACCAAATTATAGCTATAAATTAAACCCCAAACAATATTCCCCAAACCCCAAACAGTCTTTGATGGTGAAAAGTAAGTAAGTTGACTTGTGGTTTGGATGAATTCTGCTGGAGTACTCATGAGAATAATGTGGCGTAGACAGGTGTTTATTAACGTCGCAGAGAAGGGAAACTGGGAAATAAGTTGGTGTCTTGGTGGCATATGAATGTGAAATCTCCTATAGCATAGACATCCAAAGGTTCTCAAATGATTTAGGTTAGGTTAGCATTTGTACAGTAGCTCATTTGGACTATGATTGGATGTTACTAGACTTCGCAATATGTTTATTAGGTAGGTGGATGTCAAGAGACAATCTCCCAAAAACATCAGTGGCAATTGGGATTAAAATTTTAGGCTTCTTGCAACTTCAAGCAAATGCCTATGTTTTCTTTTTACAACTGCATTTTGTTGGGAGGTTTCAATACATGAACTTTGATGTACTATGTCATTTTCATCTAGGAAAGAACTAATTCTTGAGTTAAAGAACTCACTTCCATTATCACTTCTAAGTATTTTGATGGTTTTGAGAATTGTGTTTGAACAAGCTTAATGAACTTTATGAGTAGTTCAGGTACTTGGTTTCTTGTGGAAAATAAAAAAGTCCAACAAGATTTTGAGTAGTCATCCACCAAAGTTAAAAAATAAGAACAACCATCATAAGTTGGGACCTTATAAGGTCCCTAAACATCACAATGAACCAAATCACATCACAAAAAGTTTTATTTGAATTATGTGGAAAAGGTAACTTGCATTGCTTAGCAAAAGGGCATACATTGCAAAAGAAATGAGAGGCACTATTCAATTTAGGAATTTTATTTTACAACAATTTCATCCTACTACTAGACATATGTGATATGCCCTAGTCGCAAATGCCATAGAGCCGATGAATCAACTGTAACAGATATCACCTAAGGAAAAGTAGATTTATCCCTAAGAACAGGTGATGCTCCACTCATAGTATGACCCATTTTCTTCATTACCACTCCCAAGTGTTTTCTTCGAGACAAGGTCCTGAATAATGAAATTTGTTGGGTTAAATGTGATGGAACAGTTAAGCTCCTTGGTTAACTTGCTAACATACATTAGGTTAAAATGAAATGTGGGTATGTGGGTACTGACAGGGTGTTAGGAAGTTGGATGTTTTTTGTTACATAGGACGTACCTATGTGTTAGTGTTTAGCTTATGTATGTTGGCTATATTTGGTAAAAATATTTTCAAATTGTTCTTATTTGAAAAGATAATTACAACTGCTTTTGCCTATGAGGAGTTCTGTTAAGATAGTCACAACTGCTCTAATTGCTAAGCAGTTTATGTTGAAGCTTATGATACTGTGTGTGATGCCTATGAGGAGTTGCTTAAATGTTGTGACAATGATATACTCTGGATATTCTCTTGACAGCTTGTGTTTTTGCCAAATAAGCCAATGGGGAAGATTGTTGGTGTTTGGCTTATGTTGTGTTGGCTATATTTGGCAGAAGGATTATCAGTCAGTTCTTAGTTGTGTGGCAGTTGCAACTACTATGAAGTTTATACTAAAGCTCTCAGTTGTATGCTAGTTGCTGCTACTATATATCAGTCAGTTCTCAGTTGTATGTCAGTTACAACTGCCGTGGAGTTTATACTGAAGATCTTAGTTTATACTTATGGTGACCTTTGGACTTGATCATTTATGGTGACTTTTGGACTTGATCTTTTATGATGCTTAATGGAGTTTTGGCCTTCATGGAGCTACTACTTTATGGTCTTGATCATTCACTTTGGTGGAGTTATAGTCATCATGAAGCTCTGTGCCCTTGGTCATTCATTGGTAGAGTTAATGATCATTAATGGAGTTAATGATCATCTTGGAATTAGGAGTTTCTCTTGTGGAGTAATGACTATGTCTTTTGGGTTGCTTACTCTACTTATAAAAGGTGTGAGAGAATGTTTGAAAAGATTGACCATCTCTGATGGATCCACACCTACCCACTCCAATGCGGATCGTCTCCTATTGATCTACTTCTATGGATCCACTTCTATCAACTCCTATGTGCTTAAATTGTGTTGCCAGTTATTTAAGGAGTTGAGACTGCTGAGTGTATACGACATCAATCTATCATTCTTATCTTCTGGGTGAAATTTGGTTTGGGGCTGATAACTTGCTACAACACAAGACTGTGTGGAGGACAGAACTCTGTGGCAAGTCGGTATGTACTTGTAATAGCAAATAGATTTTTATTATTTTTAATTCACTATAGTACTCGTAGTCGGATTTCGAGTGTGAAACCAAAGGACTTATATTATACTTATAGGGCCCGTTTGGTTCATAAAAATCAGGGGACTAGACATGACACCGGCTCTTGTCCCCTGTTTGTTTTGTAAATAGGCCCTGAGATAGGACACCATCCAAGTTCGGGACACGATACCAAGCCATTTTGGTGTATCAAGAAATTTCTCGGTACACCAAAATGAGGCGGAGGACACGAGCGGCAGAAGACAAAAACACCCCTCGAGAAAACCTGGGAGGGGTCTCTCGCGCGTGGCGTACTTGCGGCTCTTGGGAGGTCTCTCGCATCTCCTCTCGTCTGGTAAGCGATTTCCTTCGTGTCTTCCAATCTCCTCCTCCTCCGACGATGTTGATGCCAATGCTGATGTCGAGACCGTCTCGAGTTCCAATCCGATGTCCTGGTCCACTAGCGACATCGCGCCCGACGACACCGTCTCAAGCCCTACCCCAGTCTTTTAGTCTCGTGGCAACTTCATTGCAGCCGCCAGCGTCTTCAATTCTACTCCTGTCTCCCAAATGCCCATCAACCTTGAAGCGACCCCCTCCCGCTCTGCGTCATCGCCGATTATACCGCTGCACCTGCTTCCCTGGTCTAGGTGCACCGCCACGACATCATTGCAGTTTACCTCAAGTAGGGGTTGGGTTTGTCATCCCCAAGCTCCATAGTTGGTCCCCTGCCCTCGACCTTGGGGGACTTGGGCAGCCCGCACGTAAGTACCTTGATATTGAAACAAAGCAAAATAACTCACATTTTTCATGAATTTTGATGTCTCGCTCCTTTTCTTCAACACACTGTTTGATTGTGGCTCCAAGTGGCTGGATGTTCTTTGCCTAAACGATTTTCTGTTCCAATTGTTGTCCACTGGATTAGCTTCTGAAATGGTCGTGGCCATGTTGAGTTCGCTGCCTTCTTTGTCGAGGTTATTGCGCCAAAGTTGTTTGTCGGATGGGTTCGATCGTTTGGCTTCTAGAAGATGCGCCAGAAGCACAAAGATCTGTTGTGGTGCAAGGCAACAGATGTTGCCTGCAAACTGTTTGTTTTGTGGTCCGTGTGATGCAGATCTGCTGTGGTACATTGTTCTCCATAAGTTAATGCTTCAAGAGAGGTGTACAAAAGTTTTTTATTTATGTTTTTCAGGCTAACAAATTATCACTGATGAGAAGGAATACCCTTTCAGATGAATTCACTGGGAAGCTGACTGCGTTGCTTGATGCATGTAGCAAACTAGGAGTACAAACTGCTCCAAACATCATTATTTTCATGGTATCACAAAGTAATCAACTCATTTTTTAGTGCAATTTTTATACGATCAATTGTGTCAAGTTGATTCTTTCGAAATTGCTAATGCTTTAGTAATTTGTTATGCAGAATTTGACAAAAAGAAAGAGATCAATGATATTCAAATTCCATTACCTTAGATGGTAAGATCCTATATGATTTGTCTCTTAATCCACAAAATGCTACTGTGTTATGACTGCTTCTAGACACTCACCTTCACATCAATAAACCATGTTGGATCGATATCGATGTATTTACAAGGCATGCATGTTGATACCTTCAGAACTATTCATTTATACTATTCCTGATATCAAATGATAAATCAATAAAAAAAGGCGGTCTTTGATCTTAAGACTTACAATTGAACTTAAATTTCAATAATTCACCTTATGATTAGTTTACAACAGAGTAAATTGCATGCTCATTCCCTCCACTTTCACAACAAGAAAATTTCGAAATAATGACGTTTAATTTTTGACGTCGGTAGAAGCGTCGAAATGTTTAAGAACGGATAGAGAAAAAGTTTATAAATATCGACGTCTATATTAGATGTCGATATGTAAAAAAAAATATTTTGACGCCGCCGATAAAATCACGTTTATTCTGGCGAAAGAAATATTTCGACGCCAACGTTTCGACACATCTGCGTCGAAATATTTCGACGCCCGCTTTTCGACGCATCAGGCGTCGAAATATTTCGACGCCAGCGTTTCGACGCATCTGGCGTCGAAATATTTCGACGCCATCTGCGTCGAAATCATGGCGTCGAAACGCTGGCGTCGAAATATTTCGACGCTAGATGCGTCGAAACGCTGGCGTCGAATATTTCGACGCCAGCTACGTCGAAATTCTGGCGTCGAAATATTTCGACGCCAGATTTTCGATGGAAAGGCGTTGAAATGCTGAACATTTCGACGCCATTCTTTCGACGCATCCGACGTCGAAATGTTTTCCCGCGCTGTCGTCGAAGCATGCATCACGGGTTGAAAATTTCAACCCGTGAGCGTACGGTATGCAGCTGAAATTTCTTTTCAGCTGCAGAACCGTATGAAATTTTATATATATATATATATAATTTTTTTAACTACTGCTACAGTTTTTTATAATTTTTTAATAATAAATTTCGCCTATAAATTTCGCATTTACCCCGTAAATTTCTTCCTCCCGTCTATTTCTTCTTCTTCCTCCTTCGTCTCGTCGCTGCCGCTGCTTCCTCTTTCTTCCTCCGATTTCTTCCTCCTTCCTCTTTCTTCCGTCCGATTTCTTCCGTCCGATTTCTTCCTCCTTCCTCCGTCCGATTTCTTCCTCCAATTTCTTCCGTCGTCGAGTCGTCGAATCAGCCACCGCTGCAATCAGGTAATTTATTTCTTTCTTCTCTTTCTTTTTTTCTTCTTCTTCATTCGACGAATTCGTAGTTAATTTATTTCTTTCCTCTTCATCTCGACGAAGCAACCGCCTGCTCTTATTCCGTCGAACCAGCCCGAGATCCAGCCCGAGATCCGGCTCTTATTCCGTCGAATTTCTCAAGTTAGTATCAATTTTATGTTATGCTTTAGATTTTATTTACCTGCGTGTTATGCTTTAACTGCATATTATACTTTAATACTACATCTTAAGACTGCTAATATCAAATGTTTAGATTTTATTTTAACTATAATTTAATACTACAGTTAAAGCATGTTATGTTAAATTATGATTTAATACTGTTAAATTACGATTTTAACTATGATTTTAACTATGATTTAATACTACTGTTAAAGCATGTTAAATTACGATTATACTTAACAATTATGCTTTAACTGATTTAAATTATGCTTTAACTGTTATGATTATTAATATTATAATAAATATTATATCATATTATTATTATTATTATAAATACAGATTTATTCTTATAAACGAATTAATAATAATAATAATATTATTATTATTATTTAATTATTTTTACTAATTAATATTACTAATTAATAAATACTATATTATTAATACTATTATTATTATTATTATAACTTAATTATTAATAATAATATTATTAATATTAATACTATATTATTATTATTACTATTAAGATATTAATTTTTATTTTTATTATTTATTATTATTATTACTGTTATTATTATAAATACTATATTATTATTATTATTATTATTATTATTATTATTATTATTATAACTGAATTAATAATAATATTATTAATACTATATTATTATTATTATTATTATTATTACTATATTATTATTATTTAATTATTATCACTAATTAATATTATTATTATAAATACTATATTATTATTATTATTTAATTATTATCACTAATTAAAAATATTATTATTATTACTGTTATTATTATAAATACTATATTATTATTATTATTATTATTATTATTATTATTACTATATTATTTATTATTATTTATTATTATTATTATTAGAACTGAATTAATATTATTGACATTAATAGTATATTATTAATATTATTATTATAAATACTATATTATTATTATTATTATTTAATTATTATTACTAATTAATATTATTATTATAAATACTATATTATTATTATTAAATCTATTACTAATTAATAATATTATTATTATTATTTAAACTCATATTAGAGTATAATTAATTAGAATAATTAAATTTAGAATTCATTAATCTTGTCTTGGTGGACTAAATTTCTTGCTCCCAACAATGAACTTTTTATTTAAACTTCTCAATTTGATATTTTTATCATTTTCTACCCAGAGCTTAGACCCGTTCGAGAAATATTTATTGATTTTATAAATTTTGTTGATAAAATTTAGTTGTAATATTAAGTTGAATACTTATTTCGATATGGAGGAATGCGTATTCTACTTAATATTTTACTAAATAATATCAATAAAATTTATATTTTTTAAATAATAAATCTCGAATTGTCCTTTATTGGACAGTTTAGTAACACAATTATTAATATCGCAAATTTAATTTCATTTGATCACACATGTCAATGGAATATCGGTTGCATCTCTTTTATTTTCGGTACGCTTCAGAAGTTTTGCGTACTTGGAGAACCCTTTGAAGTTTCAAAATTGCATATCCACCCTTTACTTAGACATAGCACCCATGCAGCATTAAGGACACTCTTTTCTCATTAAAACTTGTCACATCAAAACCACTAAAGCTTATACTAGCTTAAATATAAACTTATATGGGTTTAATCTAAACTTAATTAAAATCTTATAACCAAACTAGTATAAGATTGGATATGAGTTTGTATTTAAATTGGCATTAGCTTCGGTGAATTTGGCCTGACGAGTTTTAATCTTGTAAGCTCTAAATATTATCTTAGTCTTATGCCCCGAGGGTGCCATGTGGAAGTAGAGGGAGCGAACATACAACATAGCGTTTTAAAGTTTTTCTTTTTATTATCTTTAACCTACATATCTTAGCATCTTAATTGCCTTATCCATGGATTGAACATTTGGATGCATCATCATGATATTATTGTGTCAGTGTTGTATTTTTTAATAAAGAAAGAAGATGCTAAACATATAAGATTTTCATGTCTAAAAAATAATCATTAGCTTATAACTTTTGCAGATGCTTTCTTTGTAGCATATTTAATTAATTACTTCTTTTAATCATTAGCTTATAACTTTTGCAGATGCTTATCAAAGATTCTTCCCGACGTCTTCCTCTTCACAAGCTACTTGAGCATCCATGGATGGTGCAAAATGCAGATCCTTCAGGTGTCAGATTTTGTTGCCAATCACATGTTAATCGATCTTCAATCCATGTAGGCAAAAATGGAGAGTACGAAGGACACTTTCCCTCTTGGCACTAGAGAAGGATAATATGAGTCTCGAAGCATCATTTCAATTTCTTTTGGCAGATATCTTTTCTACTTGTATTCAGCATAATTTGGGTATCAGAAAAGACAAACGTCTGTTATGGGAGAAGTGTAGATTTGGTCCTATAAATTTTATTTTAATATTTTCGATTTTATAAGTTTGCTCCAAAGCATAGATTTGATCATATTCGTTACTGTCCGTTAACTCTTCATCAATGTGGACTAACGCCGTTCATACACGTTGACAGATTTAATTTTATAAGTTTCATTTTAAAATTTTCAGTCCTATATGTTTGTCTCGTAGCACAGATTTGATCCTATATATTTGTTCCGTAGCACAAATTTAGTCCAATTTATTTGCTTCATAGCACAAATTTGATTATATCTGTGATGGTCCGTTAACTCTCCGTCCACGAAAAAATAAACGACGTTATGTCCATACTGACGGAGTTAACAGACCGTCATGAATATGACTAAATCTATATTAAGCAAACTTATATATATGTTACAGAGCAAATCTATGTTACGGAGTTAACATACCAACTTGTATATATGTCAGTCTGTCATATAGATTTGATCATATCCACGACGGTCTATTAACTCCGTCAACATGGACATAACGTCATTTATTTTTTCGTGGACGGAGAGTTAATGAACCGTCGTGGATAGGTCCAAATTTGTGCTACAGGACAAACATATAGGACCAAATATGTGCTACAGGGCAAACATATAGGACTGAATAAAACTTATAGTACCAAATATGTCAATGTGTATGAACGGCGTTAGTCCACATTGACAGAGAGTTAACAGATCGTCACTGATGGGACTAAATCTATACTACGGAGCAAACTTATAAGATCGAAAATACCAAAATAAAACTTATAGGACCAAAGTCCAAAAAATTAAAAATTTATAGGACCAAATCTGCACTTCTCCTTTTTTTTCTTCTTTTTTTAAAAACAAAGATAGAAAGTCACAATAGGTGACCATATTAAGGTTTAAACCCTAAATCTCTAGATAACATATAAGATATTCAACTGAGCTACTCACAGTTGGCCACATCTATTTTTTCTTCCTATTTTAGTTGTATGAAAAATTAATTACATTATTTCTATTGATTTACCACAATCTTGCACTGTGTATTTGGTTTGCATCAAGATTAAAGGAATTTGGTTTCACTTGATATTTAACTATATTTCCTTGTTTTCACTTGATATTTAACTATATTTCCTTGTTGCACCGTGTATTCCTTGTTTCACTAGATTGATATGAGTTAATAATTTATTAAACATAAGTTGTGAAAATTTCCGCTCAAATCAAAATTTATATGATGTATGTTGCATAGTACTCTGCAATTGAGAAATTGTTCCATTTTTTTAAATTTTTGAATTGCACAAAAATATAAAGGGTAGTAAGACTATTTTATGTATGAAGATTTTTATATATAAAATTGAATTTGAGTATTAAAAATATGCAAAGGTATTTTGGTCATTTTGTCGGATTGTGTTATAGCGAAACAAACACAGGACGGAACTGGATATCGTGTATTATTCTTGACGAAACATGGTATATCTGCTATCCTAGGACACCTAGTGATATGTCCTTGTCTTTATCCGGTGTCCTGTGATAGGCAGTTTGCGAACCAAACGGGCTTATAGAGAGTAGATTGTGCATCTATCCGGTGAGAGCCCCGCAGATTAGGTGACATGTTTTGTCATTGAATTGCGTAAACAAACCTTTTGTGATTGCGTGTGATTTGTGTTTTGATTCTTACTTTGCTTCTATTATCAGTTGCAATAGCAGTGACAATAGCAATTGCAACTTTCAATTCAACTGCCCTTAACAGAAGTTCCCTTAGGGACCTATATTGTCAATATGCATGAAATTTTGGTGGTTGTTCCATCATGTAAGGATACTTTGTTGTTGAAGCTAGGTTTTATAGGATTTTTAAGGACAATTTGTTTGGATGAAATGTGGTCTATGACACCATTGTCAATCATCCATTTACTAGATAAAAAGCATGAATTTGAACCAAGAGGATTGCCTGCCATGTTAACCATTGGGCTAGCTGAAATTTTATTGTTGACAATCTGTTGAGGATATTCAGTTGCTCTTCTATGAAGACTCCATGATTCATTGTCCCCGAGCTACTCTTTTCACTCTTTGTTTCAGTCATTGACAAAATGATATTTGCCTGCTTCTCATGGCTTCATTGTTCATTCATTTTCTTTTTTCCTTTATATAATTAATGTCCAAGTGGAAACCCATGAATCTTGAAACAATTTTCTTTTGTATGACCATGTCTTGCACAGTGATCACAATACTTTTGCATGTACTGTAGTGACTTATTCCTATTTATCCTTGCATTTCTTCCACTGTCATTAAAAGTGTTGTTCAGGGCCATGTTCTCTACTCCCTGAATTGAATTCGCACCCACAGATCTCTCGGACTCTCCCTGTTCCAACAAGGAGTATACCTAGTTGATGTTGGGCAAATGTTTCATCAGTAATAGTTGCCCTCTTACCCCCATGTAACTCTCACTCAGCCCCATTAGGAACTTCCTTAATCTCCTTTTGACCATGTTTTTCTTGCATTGGCTTTCTTTGCAGCTGTACCCATCAATTGCATCCATTTCATTCCACATTTCTTTCAGTTTGGTATAATACTCAGCACTTCTCATATTGCCATGTCGAAGTGTACAGATTTGATTCTCAATTTCAAAATTTCGAGTTTCGTTGCTCTTCCCGAATCTACCTTCTAAGTCTAACCACATTTCTATTTGCATCTTCTCTAGATGCGGTATTTGGGCGAGTTATTGTAATATCCTAGATTTTTTTTTTCTTTTATTGTCTATGTTTGCCAGCCTTGCGGGCTAGTTCGAGGTCGAGCCGAGTCGACTCATGGTCCGGTGCGAGCTTGCGAGCTCGGGTGAGTTGAATTATGATTTATAATTATATAGCTAATTGATTTGATTAAGTTGCATGTGGATGTGCATGTGTTTGTTGCTTATATTGTATCATGGGGTTAGTTTGGGTTAGCGGGTTACGGATCCAGGTTGAGGAGAGTGCGGGTTAGGATGTGGTTAAGTGGAAGTGGAAGGGGATTATAAAAACACTACTAGAAACTTGGTCTTCAGCAACAGCTATCAGCAACGGCCGCTCAAGCCGTTGCTATTTGCAACGGCATTCTTACGGCCGCTCGAGCCATTGCAAATATGTTGTATCTGCAACGGCTTTCTAACGGACATGCGAGCCGTTGCTGATAATGTTAATTATCAGCAACGGACAAGTGAGCCGTTGCAGATGATAACTTATTAGCAACGGCTTGCTAATGGACAAGTGAGCCATTGCTGATGATAACTTATCAGCAACGGCTTTCTAACGGGCGAGTGAGCCATTGCTGATAAGTTTATATAGGTCGCAGATCGCGCCCGCCCCCCTTCTTCCTCCCGCTGCTGCCGCCGCCGCTCCTCTCCTCGCCTCTCGCCGCCGCTGCCGACGCCGACGACGCCGACGACTCCTCCCGCTGCTACCGACACTGTCAGGTATGTGCCCTCCGGCTGCCGTCTCTTCCCGTTGCGGCCGATAGAAAATCCGACCGAAACCCTAAAAATAGGGTTTCGGCCGGCAGCGGTCGGCCGATGGCCGCTGCCGGACCTTGTATATTGGCCGGACAGTGTGTTCGGCCAGTGTACGCCGGCGCCGGAGTCCACCTGACTCCGGCGCCGGAATTTGTAGTTTAATAATATTTTATTATTGTTTTTTAATTGTTGATTAATTGTTAATTAATTATTTAGATTAATTATTTAGATTAGTTATTTAGTTTGTTAGAATAATTTTTAGGGTTTAGATTAATTTCAGAATTATCCACTTCGGACGCGCGCCAGAATCGTCCAATTCGGACTCGCGCTGGAATCGTCCACTTCGGACGCGTGCTGGAATCGTCCAATTCGGACGTGCGCCGGAATCATCCACTTCGGACGCGCGCCGGAATCGTCCACTTCGAACGTGCGCCGGTATCGTCCACTTCGAACGCGCGCCGGAATCGTCCACTTCGGACGCGCGCCGGAATCGTCCAATATGGACTCGAACGGTCTCGAAACATTTAGAAAATAATCATGCATCCGACGAGTTCATATGTTTCATGTACGCATCGACGAGTCGGATATGATTTAGCAAAACCTTAGATCTGTTCGGGGATTGTATGTTCGTGTAAAAGAAGTAGATGATCTTTTATACGATGTACAATTCTTGAATTGTCCCTGATTGGACAAATTGGGAATATAGTTATTTGTACTGCACTTGCGTTTTTATTTTAACTGTTATCTAATTATTCTAAATTTTGGCAACATCTCTCTTGTTCTCCGATACGCGCCCAGATGATATGCGTATTCGGAGAACTATAGGGAGATGCTGCCGAAATTTAGAATAATTAGTTAACAGTTAAAATAAAAATGTAAGTGCAGTTCAAATAACATAAATCCCGAATGGAATAGGACAATCTCACCTAAAGACATTAACCAAAGAAATTGTCATTGATTGACAGAATCATGTCGGCTGATCGAAGTTGGATGTACCGACGTCTTGATCGTGGAGCTTTAACGAATGAGTTTCGATTAGGCGTAACATACTTCTTAAATTTCGCCTATTCGAATCGGAATTTCGTTAGCATGGGTGATCAAATCCGATGTCCGTGCCGCATTTGTTCAAATGGATGATTTTTGGATCGGGAGACTGTCACTCTGCATCTATATAGCAAAGGATTTGCACCAAGATATTTTCTGTGGACTTATCACGAGGAGTCACGCGAAGTCGGGACGTCGAGCAATCCTGTCGTTCAGACATATGGTGAATCTTCCTCTGCTGGTGCTTCTTCATCCAGTCAATGTAATCCCTATAGAACTATGATACTTGATAGTCTTGGGGGTTAATTCCACCTGAATGATAATGTTGATCGGCCAGTTCTTCAGACATCAGTCCCACCAAATACGCAGGAGAGCTTCGGAGTCTCCGATCGGTGAGACTCCAGCACTTACTCATGCTGCTGATCCTCCTGTTGCTGATCCTCATGAGGATGATACTGCCGAGGCTAGTACATCCAGACGCAGGCGGCCACGCGGGCCGAACAGGTGGCAGCCTCCACCAGCCACAGAGTCACGTAGATTGATTAGCGTGATTGGGGAGCGGTAATATATCATGAATTATGAATCATTACAAATTCATTATATCATATTTTATGGCGCAAGTTCGAGCAAGTTCGATCATTACAAATATAATATTAAAAAATATTTTTGTTGTGCAGGTTCGAGCAAGAAGAAGTGCCGAGGAGCATTTCTTCTACTATTCGACGATACATGCACGGGGCATGGCTTACGTGGTCTCACGTGCCTAGCGAGCACGTCGACATGTTATGGCGCGAGTTTGAGGCACGTTTTTTTTTTTTTTTTACATGCATGATGATATATTAATATTGGTACTGATATTATTATTTTGCAGGCTCGCTATACATGGGCCGAGGACCAGAGGCCCTTCATTTACGCTGCCTGGGAGGCTATTTCTCGGGCAAGGTACAACGGGCAGCTGGGGCAGGCTCGGTCCCAAGCGATGGCCCGAGCTGGGACCACTAACATCGCGGAGACTCGGGGATACGGCCCCGGTTGGATTACTCCGGATATATGGGACCAGCTCGTGGGGATATGGTCGACGGATCGATGGCAGGAGGTTTCTCGGAATGCGGCTAGAAATCGCATGTCGGGGGGAGCAGCGCATCACACCGGCAGCTCTGTTGAATTTGCAGTGCACGCGAACCGTATGGTAAGTATATCTTTTAATTATATATTTATTTGTTACTATGTGTACTAATTAATGTATTTGTTTTATAAATGTAGACGACGGTGTCGGATGACGGGAGTGTCCAGCGACCCTCCCCGATGGGGGTGTTTGAGCGGACTCACCGTCGAGCACATGGGACGGGGGAGTACATCGACAACCGCGCTGCACACATTGTGGTAATTATATATTTGTTTAAATTATTCATTATATATTTATAATTTAAGTTTTATGATATATATTAAACAAAAAATCAAACTCGAGTAGGAGATGTACAACCAGACGGTGGTGCAGCGCGGGGGTACCCCCGAGGACTTTGACGCAGCATCGTGGGTCAAGGCCGCAGGTGGCTGGGACCATGGCCGCGTATATGGCTTCGCAGATAGTGGTCATGCGCGAGCCGTGCTAGGGCCACTTGGGGCACTGACCCCTCCGGTCACTGGTGAGCGGCCGTCCACCTCTAGATCCAGTTATGATCATAGTAGCAGAATAAGGACTCTAGAGGAGACGGTCGCGCGTCAGACTCAGATGATGGAGGAGATGCATGCTATGCTACGCAACATGTCAGGTCATCCTGAAGCAGGCATCTCTTCGGCATCATCTAATCCATCGTCCTCGAGTCAGTCCACGCCGGTGTACACTCAAGCACTCCAGAGCCCGCCATATGATCCAGACCATCCTCCATCGTGATCGTGAGATTTTTTGTTTGGATATTGAACTTGTTACTGAGATATTGAACTTGTTTAACTTATTTTGTTTGGATATTGATACTTCAATTTTGCATTTGAATTGTTTTTATACTATCGTGGATAATTATCAATATAAATATAATTGTTTTGATGTATATCTTGGTGTGTTTGTGATGTGTGAATGAATGTGTGTATGAGGGTATGGGTGTGTGAGTTATGTATCAGATAATGTATCAATGTATCAATGTATCAATGGAAATTTGAAATTTTCAATTTTTCTGTTCCCAGGTATACGTCATCAGCAACGGCTTTCCCACGGCCGTCCGTGGGAAAGCCATTGCTAAAAGTGTATCGAAAGCCGTTGCTGATGACCTACAGCAACGGCTTAGCGATGGGGTTTTACTAACGGCGTTGCTATGGACTCAGCGGCCATTGCTATTAATGTTATCAGCAACGGCTCCGGGTCTGTGGCAAAACCGTTGCTGATAATGTTTTTAGCGACGGCCCGAGCGGCCGTTGCTGATAATGTTTTGAGCGACGGCCCGAGCGGTCGTTGCTGATCCGTTGCTAAGTCATCAGCAACGCGACTTTCTGTCACGGCTCTATTGCAACGGCGCGGCCGTTGCTGATGCTCTTCAGCAACGGCATCAGCCGTTGCTGATGACCATTTTTCTAGTAGTGAAATCCCCCCCCCCCTTTAGGAGCCGGCTGAGCAAAGCCAGCCGTCCAAGCCACCGCCTCCCCTTCTTCCCCTCTCCCTTCCTTGGAGCCGAGCAGAGAGGAGCCGCCCCTCTCTCTCTCTCTATGCCCCTTTCTTGAAGCCGACGGCTTTGAGTGGAGCCGCCGGTCCCTCTCCCCCCTTCTTTGAGCTGAACCACCACCTTTTGGAGCCGGATTCGAAGGCCGTCGACTGGGAATTTTCCTCTAATTCTTCTTCCTATTCATGTGAGTGGATCTACCCTCCCTCTTTCCGTGGTTTCACGTGTTGAGTTTTCTTTGAGCCGTTCTTGAATTCGGGTTCTTGCGAATCGTGTTTCCATCGATCTCTCGAACTCTCGCCGTTTCTTTGTGGTTACCATGCGAGATGAGACCCGAAACCTTCCCTTTGTGGCTCGGGATCCCTAGGTTTACCCTAGGGATGCTCGGCCAAGGGAGAAACAAGGGTGCCCTCAAGGTGTTCGACGAAATGCCTAAGTGAGAGTTCTTGTTCATCTTGAGGTCTATACCTTGAGTTGCTTACCAATTTAGGTTCTTGAATTGTTGTTGCATGCTTTGCAATTAAATCTGTGATTTTTGGATGTGGATCATATTTTATAAAAATAAGATTTGATCTTGAAGCCATGGGTATTCTTGATATGAGATTCTTGATTATGTAATTTGATTCTTGCTTGAAGATTATCTTGATACATGCTAATCTTGGTTAAACAATCATGATTTGATTGTTGGGATTTTTTGCCTCAATGATATAGTTCTATTATGATGGTAATTAAGGATTTAAATTTTATAAATTTCGGATTTATTTACCTTGTTATGCTGAAAACTCAATTAGGTTGAAAATTTCATACTGAATTTTTGGTTTAGGGCTGATTTTGAAATTCTTGTTGTGGTATGTATAGTTTACTGAACATAGTTATGTAACCTATCGTTTCAACTAGAAAACATAGTCTGCATTCATAGGACACATTGTAGGAGTCAGATTCGACTTGGGTGCACCAGTTTTGGGCACAACAGTAAGCTAAAATAAAACCCTAATTTTGATGATGATAAATTTTAATTGTATAATTAAAATGCAAGGGGCAGCATAATCTGTTATGAACCAATAAATAAATATTATGCATGAAATAAAACCTCACGAGTTTATGACATTACGGGTCTAGGAGTTGGGATCGGGCATTGGGTGTTGTGGACTTTTCCCAATAGAGACATCCCTAAGACATCGTAGGAGACACTTGACTTAGGTCATGTTGTGCCATATTTTTATGAATGGCGGAGAGGCTCGGTTAGGAGCCGAATTGCGGGCTAGGCCCGGAAGGTTGGATGACTAATTTCTAACCTTTGGAACAAGTTCTGATGGGCAAATCCCGATTGTTCCTGCGTATCTTGTGGAACAAGTTCGGACGGGCAAATCTCGATTGTTCCCAAGATTCTATACTGATTATTTCTGATTATTCCTACGTTATCTTGTGGGCGAATCCTGATTATTCCTACGTTATCACTTTTGGAATAAGTTCGGATGGGCAAATCTCGATTGTTCCTGTGTGGCCTCGTGGAATAAGTTCGGATGGGCAAATCTTTATTATTCCTGAGTTGCTTTTAAGGAATATGTTCGGACGGGCAAATCCTGATTATTCATGTGATACCTTAAAGGGGCAAGTTCGGACGGGCGAATCCCGATTGTCCCTACGCGTCTCGTGGAACAAGTTCGGATGGGCCAATCCCGATTGCTCCTAATTTCTTTATATTAGGATAAGTCCGGATGGGCCAATCCTGATTATCCTAGTATGTTTTGTTGCCTTAGGGCATGGTAGGCTTAGGCCTGTTGATCTTCACCGTTTGGGTGTTGATTGCCTACGGGGATGTGGTGGCTAGATGACCTGATAGCTAGTTACTTCCTTGTGACATTTTCTGCTGTTTTTATTTATGCTTTGTATTAGTGTTTGGTTTTCATGAGGGTTGGTAGAACCGCTCACTGAGTTCTTTGAACTCACCCATTATCGTTGCTTTTTTGTTTTGCAGAGCCTGATCGGTGAGGTGGGCTGGAGTACTTGGCGCGGCTGGAGGGTAAATGAGCCATATTGATCTCATAGCAGTCCTAGTTAGGGATTGTAGTCGAGTCTGTAATAGTTTGATCATGCACTTGTGATTTGATATTTTAGAGTTGTAGTCCCGTGGGGACATTCATGTTTTTATTCAGATTTATTTGTTAAAAGAACTGTTGCTCTTTGGTTAAATTATTTCCGCACTTGAACTATTTGTTAAAAACTTTGATGTTTTGAAATAAAAATCTATTTTGCTTCTTTTGATTAATAAAAGCTGTTGTTTATTCTGCTATTTTTATGAGTTGGCATGTGCATGAGAAAGCCTGCGGGGTATAGGCACGTATACCGTGGCCGATCATGTGACCCTGAATTTGGGGCGTGACAATTATCTTTAGGGATTTTTGTGCCATTAATGAATCCAACTTTGTTCTTTACAGATAAGGCGATCAACATCGCCATCCTCCGAGGTAAGTAATTCTTATACCCAGTTAAATTTGCTGATTTTCCATACTTGGATTATCATCCCCTTGAAGAATGAAGGGATTGCTATCCATTTCATTGGCATTGATCACTGATCTACTATAAATCCTATTATGCAAGTCACCGACTGTAGATTTGGTCATCGAGTTGCGGTGATTTCTTGCCATTGTACCTTGACGACTCTTCGATCCCCAATCGATGAAAGATCGCCTCGACAACTTGATTGTAGCCTTCAATCGACTCACTGTGATACCATTTTAGGGTTTACACCTTTGATCTGGACACAAGTGAGCTTGAAATGAAAAAGGTGGAAGAAGAACTTTATTTGGAAAAAGAAATTATTCAAATACAAAAATGTTCAAACGTGCGCTTATATACTTGTGCGAACTAAAGCTTATAACATAAGCAGGAAGAAATATACAAGTATGCCCTTTAAGTTGTAGTAGTGGAGGTATTTAGGTAGATTTTCTACACTTCTGCTTCCTCCTCGTCTTCCACCTCGTCGTCGATGACAGCTCTCGATGCGGAGCAGAGCAACCCCGCTATAGCAGCTGCCCCCGAATTGGGGCATATGTTCAACATGCAAAGTCGTAACGCCGATTGACATTTGGAAACTAAACCGACTTGTGAATCCTAAGCAGTTCACGGAGAAGTACTTACCCCTTGATCTAGCGGTGGTAGCCAATCCAACGCTGCCCGCCATCCCTCCCCGTCCAACACCTTGCTGCTGCTGCAAGTCTACTTCTTCAGAGAGTCATAGAATCGATCTTCACATTACCCCTCAATGGGTCATAGAATCGCTTGATCAGGCCAATGATGGTCGACTTCCCCGAGCCGCTTTGCCCCACTGTTGCAGTCAACTTGCCAAACTCGATGGTGAGGGAGAAGCCTTCGAAGATGGATACACCCGACCTTGCTAGGTATGCAAAGTCGATCTCACATATATCAATATCTTTGACCAGCTTCTCCAGTAGATGAACTTCCTCTTCATGAGCTTACCACCCCACCAGAAAGCTAGAGACCAGTTGCACCTCAAAAGCCCCTGTGCAAGGCCGAGGACAATGGCGGCTACCCACGACTTACGCACACTCTCCTGGCTCGCCCCCTCTTGAGTTCTTTCAAACAGGTGGAGTTCTCATCTTGATCAAACCAATCGATGGCAATGGCAAAGAAGATGAAGCAATACTTACTTAGTTCTAACAATACGTTAAATAAAATTACCAATTTGCCCCTCATCGATTAACATGTATGAGCATTCGACGACATGCAAAATGATAATATATGCCCCGTAGGATAAGAACTTGCCACGTATACTCCGTTAACATAACACATTAGCTAATTCTCTTTAAATTGACGAGGAATGCTAAACGGGGTAACGAAAACTAAGTTTGTGTATTGTCTTGCTAACTATTAAAATTTGTTCGTGCAAAAAATGGGAAAATGAGCAAAGTCCTATTTTTTTTGGCTATTTATCCTATTATTTATTGTTATAGAAAACTAATTATATGTATTTTATTGCAGGGGACGTGACACGAGCAGACGATGCTCATCTCATCAGTAGAGCGCCCATAGACCAATGGCCTGGCCGAAGCGGTCAACAAGGTCATCTTGACGGGACTCCGAAAGAAACTTCACTATGTCAAGGGACACTGGGCCGAAGAATTGCCCAAAGTGGTATGTGAAGGCGAAATTGCGACAATAGAGAGGGGTGAATAGTGTGTTTACTAAATCAGTTAGCCTAAATTCACTTTTAGTCGATTACTTAACTCGTTTAGGCAATTGGCAATTTGATGAATGAATGCGGAAGCGATAAATAATTAAGCAAATAAAACACACAATGAAATAATGCAAACACGATATTTATAGTGGTTCGGCCCTAATGCCTACTCCACTACCTAAGAACCTCGCTTAGGATTTTCAAACTAGTTTTACTAGATTAATTATATTTCCCTTACATACGAGGACTTTTCACCGGAAAGTCTCCGCTCTCCAACCGAAGGCGCTTCCACACCCGGAAGTATCCCGCATTCCTACCAAGAGCACTTTCCCACCTCAACCGTAAGGGACAACTAAACTAATCATAGTAAACACTAAGTTTACACAAGTGACTTCACTCTTATACCAAGATACCAGTTCTACACACAAGACGAAAACACTTGGTCTTCTTCCCGCACAAATAAATTAAACGTTCAATAACAGATAAAATTACAATTGAAAAAGAGCTTAAAATGAAATCAAGGAGTCGTGCTCTTTTCCAAGCCTTGAAGCCTTGAACTCTTCAGGAGGTAGAACTCGAATCAATTCCCGAGTTGAGGCAGCAGTTGGCGCTTGAAGAAGTGTTAGCGGAAATAGCAGAGCGCACTTCAATTACTCTTTGGAAGGCTTAAATCTTCCTTTTAATGGCTCAATAAAATTTGTAATGGAGAAGGAAGAAGAGTGAAAGAATCATATGAGGGTATATTTATACCTTGCTGAAGAAACAACTGTTCAACGGATAGAAAACTATCTGTTACAGGCCGCTGGTCGAATCGCTGGTCAAAGCATCGGTCGACCGGTCATTCGACCGCTACAATTTTCCCTGTGGTCGGTCGACCGACGGGTCGACCGCCCAGACGCAAATTGAGAATCCGCGATCTTCGATCGACCCGTCGGTCGATCGACGCTTTTGCGTCTTTAGCTTATACGCAGGTTGGTCGACGGCCAGCCTTGGCCCATTTTGGGCTTTGGTCGGTCGACCGTCCGACGCAAGAAACTTGCGATTTCACTTTCGGTCGACTGACCGATCGACCGACGCAAGCTGCGTTTGCAGCTAGCCTCAGTCTGGTCGACCGATCGGTCGACCGCCAGGGCTACTGCCCCTTTTTACCTATAGTCGGTCGACTGCCCAGTCAACTGAACCTTGGCTGAGATTGTTTTCTTCAGCCTTTTTCTTCCGCGCTTGGTTCCTAGGTTTCGACTTTCAATGCGCATCAACTTGGAGAGCTTTCCAGTGATCTTTGAGCTCGTCCAATACGTCTTTGGCGCACACATCGATCTTCGAGATATTTCCGCGATGAACTCAAGCGCGACGATCAATGTCCTTTCGATTTCCATTTTCTCCGATTTATCCGATCGAGGACATCAAACGCTGGTCGATATGGAACCTGAAATATATTCTCAATGAAATCATTAGTCCCATGTTTGTTATCATCAAAACCATCAAAACCAAGATTAAGGCTAAGGTTAAAAACCTAAAGCCAACAGTATGGAGCTACAATACAACATCTCAATTCTTTACCCTAGAAACTCGGTATAGGCTCTCTTATGTAGCAGAGGCCATGATTCCCATCGAGATCGCAGAGTCCAACTTCCGCAGAACGACCTTCGAGGAACAAAGCAATTTAAAAACCTGTCAATCCGAGCTTGACCTCAACAAGGAAGAGCGAGAACTCGCTAGAATCAGAGAAGAATCTATGAAACTCATAAAAGCTCAAAAATATGACAAGCATGTCAAACTGAGAAGCTTTAAAGAAGGAGACCTAGTTCTCCGAAAGATCAAACTTCAAAAGTAGCCTGCCAGAGAAGGAAAGCACACCCCAAATTGGAAAGGCCTCTACAAAATCACTGAGGTCCTCGGTAAAGGTGTCTATAGAATCATTGAACTATCCGAACGAGAACTCCCATGATCGTGGAATGTGGCCAACCTGCGGGCTACTACAACTAAGCTTTCTGCCTTAAACTATATGTGGTTGGTGTACTCTTTTTCCATCATGGCGGTTTTTCCCACCAGGTTTTCCTATTGAAAGGTTTTTAACGAGGTACCATCATACATAGGCCGAGTGCATCACTCGGTGGCACACGATGTACTATTACCATGATAGTTACTAATTATACTTTGTGTCCATCACTGGGTTATTTTTTGCATTTTTTCTTTATGTCCAGATTATTCACGACTCTCTCATAACTCGCATTGGAGGATCCACTACGGTCTCGCGGCAGCCCTCATCGACCAGAACTCGATGCTCACCAGTGTGGCTCGTCGGCCTTAGTACCATTACTTTCGGCCTCAGAGCCCTTACAAACTCGAGCTCCCACGCCCTCAGCAACCAGAACTCAATTTTCATCAGTCTAGCTCACCGGCCTCAGTGCCACTACTTCCGGGCTCAGAGCCCTTGAAAACTCGGGCTCCCACGCCCTCAACGACCCGAAGCACGCTCTTCCCAAGCTCTGTTTTCACCAAGTCTGATCCTCGGCCTCAACGCCACAACTATCCCCTCGAAATGAGCTCACAACTACCTAGCAAGTTGTTAGTAAAAATGTCCTACACTAGAGGGGGGGGGTGAATAATGTGTTTACTAAACTTTAGCCTAAATTCTGGTTTTAATCTTTTCTAACAACTACTTAGGCAAATTATCAATTCAAGACTAAATGCGAAAGCAAGTGAATATGACAATTAAGCAAACACAAATAGAATCAATGCAAACAATTTAATTTATAGTGGTTTGGCCCCAAATCCTACTCTACTACCTAAGCACCCAACTTAGGATTTTCAAACTAGCTTTACTAGATTTAGTGTTTCCTTTACAATGAGGACGTTTTCACCGGAGAGTCTCCGCTCTCACACCAAAGGCACCTCCACATCCGGAAGTGTTCGCCTTCCTTCCGAGTGCACTCTCCCACCTCAAACCCTAAGGATAAGACAAGTAATCCTAGTAAACTAATCACACTGGTGGATTTAGGCCTCTACACTAAGGCAACCACCAAACTCAAGATCTACACTCTAGATCTTTACACACTTGAGTAACAATGAGATAAACAAGAAAATGCACAAGTAATTGAGCAAATAAACAATACAATTTATACTTAGCTCCAATACAAGATCACCTAGCTCCTCTTAATGTCTTTGATGATGAAACAATAAAGGTAAGGCTCAATCAAAGAGATGAGATATATATCAAGGCTAGGGTTTTCCACAAAAATTAACTCAATAAGGCTTAGGAATGATAAAAAGACGGCTCAAGAAGATTACGAGTGATCAAGATCGTGTAAGGAAGGCTGGGAAATCAGTATATATAGAGCCATGAAGCGGGCTTGGGGGAAACACACTCAACGGCTCGAAAAAGAGCCATTATCAATTGTCGATCGATCGATTGGTCGGTCGACCGAACCATTGGCTAAAGAAGAAGAAGAAGAAGAAGAAGAAGAAGAAGAAGAAGAAGAAGAATGCCATTTACTAATGTTATCATTTTATTATGTTTAGATGGGCGGGTAATCATCTCTTGGTGGTTGCCGACCTCATCAAGAAAGGAAGCCAACCTCCTTTTTGAAGGAAGCTGAGCTTCCTTTGTGGCAGCCGACCTCCACCAAACACACACAGAGAGAGAGGAGAATGCAGAAGGAGTTCCAATAGAGCCGAGCTAGCACTTGACAGTCACCCCATTCATCGCGTTCTTTCGTGTGCTAGTCATAGAGGGTGTTCATCACTTGACAACACCTTGGATACAGAGGAAGATCGTGATGTTGGATTCAAGGAGCAGAAGACGGAGTTCAATCTTCTGTATAATTCTCAACATAGTATCGATTTAACCAAAGTATGGATCCGATAGGGTAGAGGACCGGTTTCTTATTTCCGTTGTGTGTAAAAAAATTTATTACCTACCCGGCCCTCCCTGACCCAACACCACCCACATCACGTAGACTCAGGGACACGACCCCGAGTGGATACCAACATATGTGTGGGACCAACTTGTGGATAATTGGTCGTCGACTGGTCGTAGGAGTGGCAAGAGGTCTCCAGGATTGCGGGTAGAAACCGTATGCTCGGGGAGGAGGGATCGGGGGCTCACCACACTGGGGGTTCTGTGTCATTCGTCGTGCACGAGCGTCGCATGGTAAGTTTATATTATAATTTAATTTAATTACATATACTAAAGTTCTATAAATTAATATATTTGTTTTCTAAATGTAGATGCGGATTGAGGACGATAAGACGGTCCATCGTCCCTCGCCGACGGAGGTCTTCGATCATACACATTACCGACAACACGGGATAGGGGACTTCGTCGATCGAAGGGCTGTTATGATCGTGGTAAGTATAGTTTATTTTTGTTAACATATTATTTTATAATTTATATAAATTTATAAAACAAAAAACTAATTCTTGTAGGAGTGTCACACCCCAACTCAGGGTCGTGTGACCGATCAAGGTCTATGTCCTACCCTGAAGTCTACTACATACACTGACTAGCGAGAAATCGGAAACACCTAAATAGAAACAACGATGCAACTTTATTTGAGTTTCAAGAAAGTCCACAATTTTTATAAAAAGGAAAAGTTGCTAACATCAACACAATATGAAACAACTCGAGATCAAAGTCAAATACAAGCTTTTAAAACAAACAACTCTCAGTGTATGAAAACAACAGTCCTAGACATCTAGACTATGACTACTAGACGCTGCTACGAGATCGACGCCACTGCCTGCCCTCCAGCAGCACCATGACTCCAAGCCTCATCTCACTGATCGGGCTCTACAAAACAAGAAAAATAAACCGTGAGTCCACATGGGACTCAGTGAGCGGTTCTTCCGAACCTCTACGTAAATCCCCAATAATCACACACACACACACACACGTGTGTGTGTGTGTGTAATTATTGGGGATTTACGTGGAGGTTCAGAAGAACCGCTCACTAATATATATATATGGCAGCATAATATAAAGTTAGGGGTGTGATTTGCTTCTGATATGACAAACGACCTCAAGGGTCATTATGTATAGACCATACATATATAAAACTGGCTATAACATCCCAACTAAGCCATATGGCACCCGACCCTTAGGGCCTGCTCATGATCTAGTGGTTCGGCTATAACCAGCCCTACCACACAAAGATAGTAACATACTGGCCGTTCGGCCCACATAACACACAAGTGAATCAAGACAATCTCTGGGCCATCGACTAGGATGGTCTGCTAGTCTCCGGACACCTACCGGGTTAGGGATAGCTAGTCCCACCCAATTGGGGTCCGACACCTAGCGGGCTCGCTGATGCATCCTCAAGACCCAAATCACTGGCCGAGTCAAGCATTAGTCATTTCGACTATCCATGCTTCTCGGTAGACCATCACAATCACATCACACAAGCAAAGTGTCTAGAGTTTCCTTGTATAAAATCCCGAGCGTCCACTCGTGTTCAGCCCTTTATTTTGGGCCTCACCATCTGCACACCACTACACACTGGTGGTTCCTTGAGTGTGTAACCTAGCTCATCTACATTCGAGTTTCCATAAGTAACACGTACTTTAGAGTTTCCTACTAGTCATCTAGCATCAATGTCTACTTTTGCTTGTGTGAGCTACATGTCATAAGTGTAGAATATTCAAGTATATATGTGTCACAACCCTTAGGTTATAAGGAAGTTAACCTACCACTATTACCATGAGTAACCACATGATTGCAACAAGTAAATAATTAAATTCTGCATTTAATCATAAAATTCCAGCAAGGTAACATTAATTCTATCATGGCAATTCATTACTAATATTAGTAATTGATAAGGAAAAAGTTTTGGAAGTAATTGCTACCTTCTAATGTCGCTAAGTGTATGTGTACATACATGTACTATGGTGGTAGTTTTCCTTAATTGATGTATTTCCTAATTCTCTTCTTGATTCTACTTGCCAATCTAGGCAACCTTCATTTCCTATTGTTTTGAGTATTCTTAAACATGAAGTTTACTTTCTAGAGGTCACCATATCCCCCATCCTTGCTCAGCCGAGACTTGAGCAAGGCATGCCTTGCTTGGCTGAGCCGTCAAGGATAGGAACAAGGGGGAAGGACTAACCCCAAACCCTAATATCTTGTTTCTAATCTATCCTAATCAAGACATTGATCAAGCCGCACTCCCCTTGCTCGGCCAAACCATGAACATGAAGTTTTCTCTTTGCTTGGCCGAGCCTACTAGGCTCTAGAGGAGGAGTTTCAATCATCACTTTCAGTAAGTAATTTATAAATCCAATCGATATGGATTTAAGATCGTTCAAAGGGGGTTTACATCCGTCAAGGGATATGGGGAAAATTTCAGCATGACCTTTCCCCTTTTCTCTTGACTCGGCAGCCCCTAAAACATTAAGAATCCAAAAAAAAACTGCGAAGATCCGATGTAATAACAATTAAAACAGTGGTAAGAAGGTCAAGGTACCATGAATCGACGAAAACTCGCGAGAAAATCATCACCTAGCAGTCCTAGGGGTTCGACTACCCGCCTTCCCCAATACACGAAAAACAACCACTCACCTTGATTAAGGAAGAAGAAAATATGGACATTGGCGATCTCGATCCTTCCGACGGTGACACGATTTCCGGTGCCAACCCAAGATCTCCCCTCCTCCCTCTCTTGCTCAGGCTGCGTGCGGCTCCAAGATGAGCCGCATGTCTATAGATGAGGGGTTTTATTCTGTCATCTACAAAAGACCTCTATGCCCTTCATCATGACTTAGCCCTTCCTCGACTCAATCCGAGTTTGATTCGGGCTCCGATTCGATCGACATACACGAGTCAAACTCGACTTTAATAAGACATCTAATGCATAAAAGGAATGTCCATTTAACCAAATAAACTGCATATGTCGAGTTATACCTTCTACTCGAAGTGATTTCCGAGGCTTGACCCGACTAACACTTGGTCAAGTGCGCTACACCAAATAGATTTTTCTATTAGGAAAGTTTTGGGTCTTACAACCTTCCCCACTTAAAGGAATTTCGTCCTCGAATTTTGATGAATTATAAAGACTTATCGGCTCTCCAAACAAGGAAGGGTAGCGCTCTCTCATGTCTTGCTCTACCTCCCAAGTGGCTTCTTGTCCGGAGTGGTGCTCCCATCTAACTTTCACCAAGGCAATTTCCTTGGATCTCAGCTTCCTGATCTAACGGTCAAGTATCTCCACTGGCTTCTCCTCGTACGAGACTGCCATGCCCACCACAATCGTAGCCGGCTCGATCACGTGGGACTCATCCCTCACATATCTCCGAAGCATTGACACATGAAAAACTGGATGAACTCTGCTCAGGCTAGGAGGCAAAGCTAGTTCGTAAGCCACCACGCCTCTCCGCTTGAGAATAGGTAAAGTCCCAATGAACCTAGGGCTCTACTTCCCTTTCTTCCCAAATTGGACTACCCCTTTCATGGGGGAAACCTTCAGGAACACCAAGTCGCCCTCAACGAACTCTAACTCTTTGGCCTTCATATCGACATACATTTTCTAATGACCTTGGGCCGCCAACAATCTTTCCTTTATACTTTTCACCTTCTCTACTGCTTCTTCAACTAGATCAGGACCCACCATGAGTGATTCTTTGACCTCAAACCAACCCACAGGATACCTACACCGCAGCCCATACAAGGCATCGAAAGGAGTCATGCCAATGCTACTGTGATAGCTATTATTGTAGGCGAACTCTATCAGTGGTAGGTGTTTCTCCCAACCGCCAGCCATATCCAGGACACACACCCTCAGCATATCTTCCAATGTTTGGATGGTTCTCTCAGACTGCCGGTTTGTCTGCAGATTGAAAGCTATGCTAAAATGCACTTGAGTACCCAATGCTTCTTGGAAGGACTGCCAAAACTGGGCTGTGAACTGGGTACCTCGATCTGATATGATCATCACTAGGGTACCATGATAAGCCACAATCCTGTCTAAAAATAGTCTGGCATACTGCTCCGCAGAAAATGTCATCCTCACCGGAATGAAGTGTGCGGTCTTGGTTAACCAATCTACTACCACCCAAATGGAGTCAAAGCCGCCTTTTGACTTAGGCAACCCGGTCACCAGGTCCATGGTGATTTTCTCCCACTTCCACACGGGCACCTCGAGGTTCTGCAGTAGCCCCGCGGGCTTCAGGTGTTCGGCCTTCACTTGTTGGTAGACCAAATATTTGGACACAAACTCTGCTACCTCTCTTTTCATGCCCTTCCTCCAGTAATGTTGCCTTAAATCTCGGTACATTTTGGTGGCTCCTGGATACATCGTATAAGTGGAATGATGACCCAGCTCCAGGACTTGCTTGCGCACCTCTGCAATATCCAACACCACGATTCGGTCTTTGAACCTCAGCACACCCTCTGAGTCCAACCTGAATCTATTCTCTGCACTAAGTCATCGTCGGCGCACAAAAGGCGTCCTCTCCCTGCGCGGCACGCAACATATCCACCAGTGTGGATTGTACCCTTAGGTGTTCCACCAAGGTACTTGAAGCTGACACAGTCAAGGTTGCAGGGTGACTTTGACGGTACTGCGTGGATTTAGGCCATTGGTGGCTATGCGCGTGCTGTGTTGGGGCCACTGTGGCATCGACCCCCCCAATTGGTGGTGAGCGGCCCTCTACATCTCAGGCGCATGACTAGTCCCAAATGGCATCCATGGAGGTGGAGTTAACACATCATAGAGAGATGATGGAGCAGTCGAGATAGGCGATGGAGAACATGCAAACTCTCATGACGTAGTTTGCAGCTCGCTCCAGCATTGAGTTACCTCCTCAATTTGATCTGTCCTCCTCGACCCAGTCTCCACCGGATTTCTGAGATTGTATTTGATCTACTTCAAAAATACTTATTTTGATTACTTCTAAAATTACTTTGCATGATGAAGATGTTGCTGTATTTTGGTTTATATAAATATAAATTTATTTATATTTCAAATTTTGTGTGTGGTACAATCTACGTGTATTTAAATTTGTAAAGTTGATTTTAAAAAATCATTAATTTTTATTTTTATTACTAACGGCTGGGTCGTTGGTAATGGGAAAGAACCATCAGCGATGACTACCCCAGCTGTCGCGGTTCTACAACACACTAGCGATCGTTGAAGAAGATCATGGAAGACTAGCACATTAATTGAAGTGAACAAAACTACATTGAAAAGGTCTATGTTACCCCCAAACATAATCCACCTAGCTAGCTTTTCCATTTTTGTTTTTTTTTTCTACCATAAATTTTCATTTAGAAATATTGAAATAGTTGAACAAAGATACTAATTTGGATAGAGTTTAAAATAAACCTAAAACTCATTATTCACAATTTTGTATACTCATCAATTGATATTGTTGCCCTAAGGTTTTCAACCTTGGTCACCATCTTGAATTTGATGATAACAAACTTATTCTAATGAGTTTATAAAGTATTTGACCTCAGGTTGAGCGATCGATGCGCAATCGAAGTTCGTCGAAAAGTTACGGAAAAATCACGAGATTCAAGTATCGACGGCTTCAGAGGCGATCGAGTCGGAAGTTAGGTCTAGAACTTTGAAATGATTATAAAATTCTTCTAAGGCATTAAGTCTACCTATTTTTAATATATTATCCAAGTCAAATCTCGGAAACGAAACTCGAAAATGAAGTTCGTGAGAAGAAATCAGCGAAATAATGCTGATTCCTAGGTTTGATTGCAGATCGACCGAACTGAGCCCGGAATCCACAGAGGGCTTCGATCACTTGGGTGATCGCTTGGTCGGTTGATCGACCTTTGACTGGCCCAGCGATCAGGTAATGCCAATAGGCAAAAAAATACTCGTTGGGTGCCCTAGCTGAGTGAGGGGTTGTAAATACCCCTCATAAACCTCCTCCCCAGCTATTGGGAACTTCATTGAGCCCATCCTTAGAGATTACGAGCCTAAAAGAGTTGATTTAAAGTCCTAATATCCATTTCCATACTCTCAATCCCTCCTCACTTCATCAAGCTTGGTCTTCACCGAGAAATCCATACTCGAAGCCTTTAAGTGCTCGGAGGAGATGCGTTGGAGCTTCACCAAGTTTTTCTTTTCATTTAAGCTTCATTTATATAGTTTTCCTGTTGTTTTGTATCAACTTTAAGGGTAGCTTGCAAGATGTTCATGTAAACACCTTGGTGTCTTATAGATTGTTGTTTTTACTAGAGAATAGGTGTTGAGGTTCGCCTCTAGGGTTGAGGGATAAGTCCTCATTGTATTCTTAGAAAAACTATCAATCTATAAAGTGTTAATGTTAGAAATCCGTGGTGAATGCCAAGGTAGTAGAGTAGGCGGTGAAGGCCGAACTACTATATATTTCATGTTTGCATTGTTATCTTGATTGTTCAATTTGATTTTTGCTTATGCTCGATATAATTGTAATTGCATCTAGTCGCACTAAGAATCAAGAAACTTGAATCGTGTAGTTGATCGTTGATTAAAACCGAAAAAGAATTCGATTAATTGTAAAAGTAGATACACACTATTCAAACCCCCCTTCTAGTGTGGACATTCACCCAACATTTGGTATGAGAGCAAGGTCGTAGGTTTATGTTTAACCATCTAAGCTACACTTATGGCTTCTAGTATCACACTAGGTCAAGGGTTTTCAACTCATGCACTTCCTCTTTTTGATGGAAATAATTATCCTTATTGGAAAACTAGGATGAGTATTTTCTTGCAATCCCTGGGGTTAGATGCTTGGAGAACTATTTATATTGATTATAAACTACCCTCCAAAAGCATGGATGATTGGTCTCAAGAAGATATCAAATTGTTTAATTCAAATGTCAAAGCAATGAATGCATTACACTGTGGTTTATCTATAAATAAATTTAATAGAATATCATGTTACAAATCCGCTTTTGAAATTTGGCATATTTTAGAGACTACTCATGAGGGAACTTCCCAAGTTAAGGAGTCTAAAATTAATTTGCTTATGCATAATTATGAACTCTTTAAAATGCATGCTCATGAGACCATTAATGAAATGTATGCTCGCTTTCAAGAGGAAGGGACATACAAGAGGAAGAAAAAGTGAGGAAGCTTCTTCGATCGCTTCCCAAAGCATGGGAGCCAAAGGTGATTGCTATCATGGAGGCCAAGAATATTGGCACCATGAAGTTCACTGAACTCATTGGATCCCTCATGACCCATGAGATCCATATGAGGGCAAAAAGGGAAGAAAATACCCCCAAAGGCAAGAACATTGCCTTAAAATCATCATATGATGATAGGACGTCGTCATCATCATCGAAAAATGAAGAATGCGACTACCAAGAAGAAATGGTTCACCTTGGAAGGATGTTGATGGAGCTTATGAGAAAGCCTCTCAAGAATAAGAAGGGCAAAGATAGACATATGTGCTTCCAATACAACAAGCTCGAACACTTGGAGAGCGATTGTCCTAAGTCCAAGCTCACCTCCCCATCATCCTCAATGAAAGATAAAAGAAGAAGGATGAAGAAGAAATCACTAATGGCCACTTGGGATGAAAGCGAGTCATCATCACCTTCAAGTGGGGAAGAAAGCTCAAAGGAAAATGCTAACCTTTGTTTCGTGACAAAGGACAATGAGGTACCCACTATTACTATAGGTGAAAATATTTTTACTCATATAGAATTGGAAAATAAAATTGAGCATATGTATGAAGAATTTAATATTATTAGAAAAAGATTTAAAGAACTTAGAAAGGAAAATAAGTTGTTAGAACAAGAAAATAATGATTTCTTGCTTTCTTGTAATGACTTAAAAAGAAAAGTTGAATGCATGGAAAATGATAATAGTTCCTTAGAAAAAAAAAATGTAGATCTACAAAATTTGAATGACTCATTGAAAATAGAAAATGTCTCATTATACTTACAAATTGAAAATTTGAATGTTGGCTTGTTATCATTAAAGAATGAGTTGCTTTGATTAAATGATAAACTGAAAAATATGTATGCCCATGCCTCTCATGCAAAATTTTCTAAAGTATCTTCCCATGCTCATCCACACATTCATGTCCATCCTCATGCATCTACTAGATTTAAGGGTCATTGTCTATGTTGTGGCATGTATGGACATATGGTTAGAGATTGTGCCTTGAAAAGGAACCCCAATGCCAAATCAGTTTGGGTTCCAAAAGTTTCTAACCCCCAAGGACCCAAAGAAATTTGGGTACCAAAGTTTTCATGCTTAAATATAGGGGGAAACACTACAATCAAATGAAGACACATTGATGACTTGAAGTTGCTTGGGAATTAAAGAAAGAGGAATTAATTTGCAACTTTGTGACAAATGTGATCAGTATCAACTCCTAACTCTATTCTTGCCTACATTACTATTGGAGTTTGATGACTTGTGAATGTGCTTTATTTAGTATTCACTTGATACTTGATTCTCCGTGTGTTTATCATTGATTAACATCTTTGTGGTATCAAGTTTGAATTTGAATGTTTCATTATATTTTCGGTCTCCTTAGAGGCCATTTGTGACCTATAATGGGTCTATGCAACCTTTGGTTTTGAAACCTTGGCTAATTGTGGCCGTATTGGTTTTCAACCTTAGAAAGGGTTTGAGATATTGATTTTAAAATATTTTCACTTCTTGAGATCTCCTTGATTCATTTTGATTTCATTTTTTATTATATTTTCGAAAAATGAATCTCCACTAGTTAGCAAAACTTGACTTTTGAGAAATAAACTTGACTCTCTTTTGCTATCTAGTATGAACTTGCTAAGTAAGAAAATGTCTATTGTGCTATTTATTATTCAATTACTTACAAGTTGAGCATTGATTATGAGGCAAAAGTTTTTACAGAACACATGCTAAACACTTGAAAATTCTATGAGGTAGTAGTTTCATCTTTGCACCATGTAGTATGATACCTCATAGAGCATGTAGAGACTCTTGCACCTTGCTTATGATAAAGTACTTAATTGTGTCTATATGAAAATTCATGAGTATTTTAGGAAAATGACATGTAGACAATTCCTTGATATCCATGTTGACTCTTGATTGGAATTGTACTTAGTTTGGGAGTTTTTGTAGTGATTCAAACTTAATATACATACTTTGAATGATTACATCTTAGTAATCCTTAAGTTTGAAAAAAACCTGAAAGTTTCTTGAAAAATAAGTATCTTTCGATAAAGCAAAAATCTAGAATTTTCAGCGATTTATTAAAAAATGCAGAAAATTAATTTTTGTAAAATTATTATTTCCGCACTTTGCTTGAATAATCTAGTTTCCGCTGAAAAAGTTTCAAAAAGTTTCATTGAGAATTCAATTTTATATGATTTTGGATTCATCTTTATCAAAAATTTGAAACTTAGTCTTTATCGAGTAAATGACTTTCGGATAACCCATAGTTGATTGTTTATAACCCTCTTGACATATCTTGACACTTGTGTTACCTTTGTGTTTATTATCTCAAAGCATCCTTGATAACATCTATGTTTAAATCTTGTCATTGGGTAACTTAAGGGAAGCCTAGAAATGCTTAGCTTAGGCCCTTTTTGATTGATGTCAATAGGGCGAGAAGAATTTAGACATAGACATGTATATAGTTAGGGGGAGTTTATTCTAGATATGCATGTTGATAGGGGGAGCATTATACATTCAGTTGATAAAATGCTATGCTTGTTGATACATTCCTTATTGCATTTATTGAGAAGTTTGTCATCATTAAAAAAAAGGAGATTGTTGGCCTAAGATTTTCAACCTTGGTCACCATCTTGATTTTGATGATAACAAACTTATTCTAATGAGTTTAATAAGTGTTTCACCTCAGGTTGAGCGATTGATGCACATGCGAAGTTCATCGGAAAGGTACAGAGAAATTGCAAGATTCAAGTATTGACGGCTTCAGAGGCGATCGAGTCGGAAGTTAGGTCTAGAAGTTTGAAATGATTGCAAAATTCTTCTAAGACATTAAGTCAACCTATTTGTAATACATTATCCAAGTCAAATATAAAAAATGGAACATGGGAACAAAGTCCGCGAGAAGAAATCAGCGAAAAGAGGCTGATTCCCAGGTTCGGTCGTAGAGGTGGTCGATTGAACAGAGCATAAAATCCACAAAGGGCTCAGGTCGCTCGGGCGGTCACTTGGTCGATCGACCGACCATCTATCGGGCCAACAACCGGGTGACGCCAATGAGCAAAAAAATGCCCGTTCGGTGCCCTAGTAGAGTGAGGGGTTATAAATATCCCTCATAAACCTCCTTCCCAACTGTTGAGAACATCATTGAGCCCATCCTTAGAGATTACAAAGCTAAAAGAGTTGATCTAAAGTCCTAATCTCCATTTCAATACTCTGAATCCCTCCTCACTTCATCAAGCTTAGTCTTCACCGAGATATCCATACTTGAAGCCTTGAAGTGCTTGGAGGAGACGTGTCGGAGCTTCACTGGCTCCGACCAAGTTTGTCTTTTCATTTAAGTTCCATTTATATTGTTTTCCTACTATTTTCTATCGACTTTAAGGGTAGCTTGCAAGGTGTGCGTGTAAACACCTTAGTGTCTTATAGATTATTGTTTTTGCTAGAGAATAGGTGTTGAGGCTCGCCTCTAGGGTTGAGGGATAAGTCCTCATTGTATTCTTAGAAAAACTATCAATCTATAAAGTGTTAAGGTTCAAAATCCTTGGTGAAAGCCAAGGTAGTGGAGTAGGCGGTGAAGGCCGAACCACTCTATATTTCGTGTTTGCATTGCTATCTTGATTGCTCAATTTGATTCTTGTTTATGCTCGGTATAATTGTAATTGCATCTAGTCACCCTAAGAATCAAGAAACTTGAATCGGGTAATTGAGTTGACTAAAATCGGAAAATCATTCTATTGTAAAAGTAGATACATACTATTCACCCTCCTCTTCTAGTGTGGACATTCACCCAACAGATATATCAAATTTAAGACTTCATACATTGACCATCATAAATTTTTGGAGTCTTGTCCACATGGATCATCCTTTCTTATGAGGGTATATAAGAGGTAAAACTATTATGCATGCTACTCGCTTTACTCTTTGTTTCAGTCATTGAAAGAATGCTATTTGCCTGCTTCTCATGGCTTCATTGTTCATTCATTTTCTTTTTTCCTTTATACAATTTGTGTCCAGGTGGAAACCCATGAATCTTGAAATGATTTTCTTTTGTATGACCATGTCTTGCACAATGATCACACTACTTTTGCATGTACTGTTGTGACTTATTCTTATTTATCCTTGCATTTCTTCCACTGTCATTAAAGGTCTTGTTCAGGGCTATGTTATCTGCTCCCTGAATTTAACTTGCACCCACAGATCTCCGGGACTCTTCCTGTTCCAACAAGGAGTATGTTTGGTTGATGTTGGGCTATGGTTTCATCAGTAATAGTTGCCCTCTTACCCCATGTATCTCTCACACAGCCCCATCAGGAACTGCCTTAATCTCCTTTTGACCATGTTTTTGTTGCACCGGCTTTCTTTGCAGTTGTACCCATCAATTGCATCCATTTCATTCCACATTGGTTTCAATTTGGTAAAATACTCAACAATTCTCATATTGCCCTGTCGAAATGTACAGATCTGATTCTCAATTTCAAAAATTTGGGGTTCGTTGCTCTTCCTGAATATACTTTCTAAGTCTAACCACATTTCTATTTGCATCTTCTCCGGATACGGTATCTGGGTGAGGTATCTTTAGGGATTTCAATTGTGCCATTAATGAATCCGGTTTTGTTCTTTGCAGATAAGGCGATCAACATCGCCGTCCTCCAAGGTAAGTAATTCTCATACCCAGTTAAATTTGCTGATACTAATGCCATACCTGGATTATCATTCCCTTGAAGAATAAAGGGATTGTCATCCATTTTGTTGGCATCGATCATTGATCTACCGTCGATGCTATTATGCGATCACCGACTATAGATCTAACCATCAAGTTGCGGCGATTTCTTGCCATTGTACCCTGACGACTCTTCCATTCCCAATCGATGAAAGATCACCTCGACAACGAGATTTAAGCCTTCAATCAATCCGCTCTGGTACCATGTTAGGGTTACACCCCTAATTTGGACACAGCTGAGCTTGAAATGAAAAAGGTGGAAGAAGAACTTTATTCCGAAAAAGAAATTATTCAAATACAAAATGTTCAAATGCGCTTATATACTTGTGCAAATATCCAACTTATATACATGCCAAATAATAAAGTTGGAAGGTAAGACACAGAGTCCATTGTGAAGAAGCTTGTGGCAACTGAGATCAATGCAACAAGAGTTGGCATCCACTGGGAAGCACAGGAAAAGAAAGAATAACTGTTGTGTCAGCAAATCTCTAGGAGTGCAAAAGAGCATATAACAGTAAATCCTGATGAATTACAGATGCATGCTCACCTTTGCTTTGATCTTTAGAAGTTCCTGATCAGGTAGAATTTGCTTAATGCCTACTAAAAATCCTGAAAGAACCCCATGGAAGCCAGAAAATGGTGTATACCTACAGAACAGTGTGGACAGGGGAATTTAGCCATGAGAGAAAAGTAACAATATACATATACATACAAAAAGTAGTTTTTGTTAATGTAGAGTATCCAGATATATATACCAATTCCAAATTTGTTGAGAATCCCACATTGCAATGTTGGCACCCAATAATCTTGTTGCAAATTTGCTAGAAAGGCCAATTGGCTTGTTTGGTATGACTATTGGATTACTAGGAATTTGATACCAATTTACCTAAGTACCTTTATGTTTTTTTCAAAATAACATGCATGATGTTTCCAAAATTAATTCTAAAAACATAAACTGAATTATAATGGTAACAAATTGTTTAATTTTATAATTTTAAAAGTGGTGGTGGATTATTAATTGGATGATAAAAATGATTAATATACTTTTAGAAAAATATGTTAAATGATGAGAGAGGGGACGGGGGGTCCAAATGTTTCAATTTATGTTCCTACCTATTATCTGGATATACCAAGAGATATACAGTCTAACGAGGCTACTATAAAATATTTACTCATGGGTGGGGCAAGCTCTTCTGTTCTGGTTCATGGTTTCTCTTGGCTATATGGTTCATCTGGGGGAGATTGAGCTTCAAGAAATAGTAAATGGTCATGATCGCGGAGTAGATCATTCGGACCTTTCAATTCATAGATGTGGATCTCGGACCTATGAATGGGGATATTCCTGATACTCACAAGGAAAAGGGGAAGGGACTTGGACAAAAAGAAACAAAGAGACTTAGATAAAAAGAGAAGTGACTTGGACAAAAAGAAACGAAGTGACTTAGAGAGAAGAATAATTTTGTCTTGAAAATATATGCAAGATTGCTATGGAAGTGGTAATCTAAAGGGAAATGGTAATATGGAGGAAATCTTGATCTCTTTAACAAGATAGATTACCACCATATTTAAAACCAAATATAGTAATCCACATTACCATGTGTAAAAAATGTTTAGTAATCTGGATAGATTATCTCATACAAACTGCCCTTAAAGATAGAAGACTATTGTGAAGTCATTCATACCAAACAAGACAAACAGTCACTATCGTAGAAATTTGATGAATCCTCGGGAAGTATAAGTTTTATCCATGCAGAAAGCTCAATATTATCAAGTTTGCATAAACCATATAGTTAAAGAACTATTTCAACAGTATATATGGTTATAGCAACTAAAATACCACAATGAAACATTGCATAAGTGACTATTGGCATTTACCAGCTTACCATAAAAGGAACTACGAGAATTGAACTTACTACGAAGTCATTGAATGTCATATTCATAGCAATATGTTATTCATTGTCTAAATATGGAAAGAAAGATGGCAAGTCTTTGTTAGTTTAGGCATATGCGGAACATATAGATGAGACTGGACCTCAAGAGAGCTGAGACTTACAGATATCTTTCTTGTCTTGTGATGTAGTAGAGAGCAATAGCAGTTACAAAGACACAGATTGAAGTTAGTACATTCACCAACATGATGAACTTCAAGAACTCCTTGGAACCCCACAATGGCTCCAGCAACTTTCCAAGTAAAAGAAGACCAACTGTGCTGATTGTCACCTATAAACATGTGGTTAGTGCAATCTGTCAACTTATGCAGTTAAAAAAGTATTACATATTAACTCGCTCTGATTATTGAATCAGACATGACAGAGAATTATGTTGAATTTCTTTTTGTATTGCTTAAATGCCTAATTGACAGTTTGTCCTCCTGGTATTGACATGATGTAAATATTAAGATTTATCTATTGGTCCATTAAAAGTAGACTTAAAATGAGTTGGAAAACCCTTTCCAGTCTTAACCTAAAACAACAATGCCTTAACCGAACCTTGCAACATTAACCAAATTTTTCGTGTTCATATCAAGAAACACAAGCTCATATATCCAAGTCTATCATTTTCATACAATTTCCAGGACATTCCACCAACAACATTTTACAGATTTAATTGAGCAATTAAGAAGTGATTTGAGACTTCAAAGAAATTGATTTGCTGCGCCCTGCTCTTTGTCGACATTCTTCTTCAAGCACCACATTTTCCTCAACTTTGTTGCAACATAAGTTCATCTTTTGGCAAGTTGAAGGCTTGACGGCTTGGGAAAAGAATGTTGGTTTTTTTTTCTTTCAATTCTTAAGCTCTTTTTCATTGTATTTGAAGGCGGTTGGTCGAACCACTATAAATTCGTGTATTAGCATTGTCAATTGTTTGTGGTTATTGCTTTATATTTATTGCTTCTGCTTGCTATAAATATCGTGCTTAGCCTATCTAATCAAGAAATGATTAAAATCGAATTTAGGCTAATAAATTAGTTAACATACTATTCATCCCCCCTCTAGTGTGCCATTTCACCCAACACTCATTAGAGAATGGGTTCACAAAATGAACCTGCTTGAGGAATACCAAATGGAATCCTTACATGAGTGTCAATAGGTTGTTCCTCAAGTGATAGTGGGTGAAAGCAATCCTTGGACCTGAGTTTGTCATGGTTACCTTGTGATTGACGATCTATCGCTTTAGTGTTGTCCCTATATGGTTTGTAAAGTCATGTGTCGGGTGCTACTGGGCATAGTGAAGCTTTCATGGAGGTAGATGAACAACCAACAAGGAATCAGTTACTCCTAGTGAGAGGAGATAGTGTCCTATGTGCTCCTACGCGCAAGTATCCACTTGGGAATCTCTAGCCAGAGTGGATATGAAAGTCAGAAAAATTTTTCTGACGTTTCATGATGAGAAAACAACTTGATAGAGTGGAATACATATGAATCAGTTTAGGGTTTGATACGACTTCTGTACCCTAGCCGAGTTTGGAACATTATAACTAAAGGATTTAGTTACACAGTAACTAAGCACCTAATAGCATTCGATCCCTGCAGATTGAACCTCACACTATTTGGGTAGTCATGATATATTGCTAGACGTCAATCTTGACTTGTGAGTTGAGTCATGCACGACCACACTAAAGGGGTTTAGTGGTGGCTCGTGAAATTTCGAATAGAAGATGTTATATCGAATTCGACTTTTCGTTGTGCATGACTCACTGCTGGCTTAGTGTGGGGCCCAATGGGCCACACACAAAATATGCTACCCTCGTAACAAGCTTTATGGGATAGAGCCCGTAGGGGTGTGCAATGGTCGGTTCGGTAAATTAACCGAACCGACCATTCGGTTAACCGAACCAAATTAATACACAACCTCTTAACCATTTTCCGAACTGAAACTTTCAGTTAACTGACCGAATTAACCGAAAAAATTCGATTCGGTTAGGTTAACCGACCGAATTTTCCAATTTCAGAACACACAACCTCTTAATTTTGTTAATTTTGCCAAACCAATATTGTTAATCAAATATGAATTAAACAGATTGATTCATCTAATCGAGTAATCGATTACTCACTGAGGCAATTTGGGGGCAAGGCCACAGGCGGCCAGGCGCATGGGGCGATTTGGGGGGGGGGGGGGGGGGGTGGGGGGGCGAGCACCAAGTACTCACTAAGTCGCTGCCGTGGCCGGGCCGAACTCCAGAGTGCCCTGTCGCATGGGGTGGCCGAGTGGGGAAGCCGGAGAGTCGCCTGTCAACTGTCGCCATTCACCACGTAGTCGGCAGTCATCATCTCGCCGACACCTAGGGTTGTCGATCACCACCAAATCGTCGTCTCGCCGTTCGCCACCAAGTCGGGAGTCGCCGTCTTGCCGTTCGCCACCAAGACTGACGAGTACTTGAGTGAATGAGTGAGCAAGTCGAGGTGTTAGGGTTTTAGGTCGGGCGCTGCGCGAGCGGGTAAGTGGGTATCGGGTATTCGGGTTATTGGCCTGGGTATTTGTTGGGTTTACTGTTTAGGGATATATAGGCAATTAAGTGAATTGTTAGGGGTAAAATGGTCATTTTATGTAGATTTCGATCAATTTAGTTAAAATCGAATTTTTTCGGTCAATTCACCGAATCAAACCGAAAATCGAAAACCCAAAAGAAAGTAACCAAAAATCGAACCGAATTTTTTCGGTTCGGTTAATTCGGGTTCGGTTCGATCGGGTTCGGTTCGGTTTCGGTGAATCAGGGAATCTTGCTCACCCCTAAGAGCCCGAACACAACACCTAATGTCTACTAGCATGGACATGATATATGCAACACGATCACAGTTCTCATCTATGGACAAAATCAAAAAAGTATTTCGGATTCGAACGAATTATAAATACTCGAGGAAGGAGTTCCTCGAAACCGTAATTTGAAGGGTACGATACACAATAAGTTAAACCCAACCCCTGGTCCGATTCAAGTGTTTAATCGAACCGAACCCATGTCCCGATTCAAGGAATGGACCGGCCCAGGGTTCAAGGTGGATCGACTCTCACAAGGTGGGAAACATAAATTCTATTTTGAATAGAATTTCTAGTTCGAATTCGAATTTTTGCGCCAAGTCTCCCTATTAAATAGGGAGATTAGTTTCCTAATTGATAGGGAGTTGAATTAAATTCATCCCTATAAAAAAAAATTAATTGAATGCAAACCCCAAAATTTTGAATTCCGAGGGGAGTTCAAATTTGAACCCCTATGAGATTATATAAGTGTTGGCTGAACACTTCACTAAGGGAATTAATTTTGAATTAGTCTCCCAGAAATCTCATCACCTCCAAACCCCTAGCCGCACCTTGGAGTTCCCCTATTTCTTATCCACTAACTTGGTGAAGCTCCGCTGGATTGTTCCCTCATCAAAAATTGCTGTCAGATTAATTCTTTGGAGGAGTCCAAAAATTCCAGCAAGGTATTCTCTCATTGTGTGAATTCGTTCCTTGGTTTCCCATCACTTTTCTCCCTCTGTCCGTTGTCCGGTTCTTGGTGGAAGGGTCGACCCTTCTTTGGTGTAAATCGAAGTTGAGAAACTTGCCCGTTGAGTCACAATGAGCCCAAGAGGTCGCTGCCCTTTTTGTTACAAGGAGCTTGGTGTGGACTTGTATTGGAGGACATGCCTATGTGCATCTTGGATTCGGGATCGGAGAAGCCCCTTTGCCCTATAGCTTGAGGTATAAATTCTGCTCATCTCTCATGTTGAATTCCTTAGTATCGCTAAAGTAGATCGTTATTTTTGGGATGTTTTGGATTTTTTAAATTGCTATTTTCTGATGTGTTTTCTCTCCGCGTACCAACAATGGTATCAGAGCCACCTTTAGCTATTTTTGAAATTTTGGTTTTGCATTATTGTTGCATTTATGAATTGTTCGCATCCGAAACATGTTGTTGTGATTGTTGTTTTTTTTGGGGCTTCGTGGCTCAAGCTTTGAGTTGGCATCAAAGCTTACTGTTCATGACCTTCCGGGACAAAAACCAAACTCAAAAAGTCTTATGGGTTCATGGATGAACAACTCCAAAAAGTTGAATTTGCAACATGCTTCCTGCGATACGTTTTAGATGGAAATGTAACCTGTTTAGGTCAGTTTTCGGTTCTATTTTTTTCCTTTCCCTTTTTTTATTGGATAAGATGCATGAAAGGATGATTATGGATTAGCCCTATGGGCATGTAACTTAGTATAAATCTGGTTGTGTTGCTTGCTTGTAAGTTTTTAAAATTTCAGCATTGTAACTTTTAAACAGGGCTTGCGTACCCTTGCCTTCACCTCGAGAAATCTGATTGTAAATATCTTCTCCCTCTCCTTAAACCTCTCCCCAAGAGTTGTTTGGGGTCTTCTTCTTTTAAGTATGTAAAACTAAAAGTTTAGGGGCAGGTTAATCTTCAGCATGTTTCTGCCCTGTTTTGGTGTGCACGCGAAGAGGAGGTGTTTGTTGGCTTTAGGTTTTTAACCTTAGTCTTAATCTCGGTTTTGATGATAACAAACATGGGACTAATGATTTCATTGAGAATATCTTCAGGTTCCATATCAGTAGCGTTCGATGTCCTCGATCAAAAAAATCAGAGAAATCAGAAATCAAAAGGACATTGATCGTCGCGCTCGGGTTCGTCACGGAAACTTCTCGAAGATCGACGAGTGCACCAAAGTCGCATCGGATGAGCTAAAGATCACATGGAAAGCTCTCCGAGATTATGCTCGTTGAAAGCCGAAACCCGAAAACGAAGTGTGGAAGAAAAATAGGCTGAAAATAAAATTCAGCCTAAGTTCGGTCGACCGGGCGGTCAACCGAATAGGGTAAGGAAATGGGCAGTAGCCATTTTGGTCGACCGAACATTGCCTAAAACAAAGCAGTGGCTACTTCGGTCAATCGGTCGATCGACCGACAGAGGCCAAAATCAGGCAGTAAGCCTATCGGTCGACCAACCGGTTGACCGACCTGCGAATAGCCGAGATGCAAGATCGCATCGGTCGACCGAAGGCAGGATCGATGAATTCGTGTCTGGGCGGTCAACCCGTCGGTCGACCACTCACAGGGAAGAATGCAGCGGTCGAATGATCGGTCGATTGGTCGATCGACCGACCAATCGACTAGTGGCCTGCAACGGATAGAAAATTATCCGTTGAGCTACCGTTTCTTCGTGAGGGTATAAATATACCTCACCTATCTCATTTAACCTTCTTCCTTGACTTCAACAGATTTAATTGAGCAATTAAGAGGAAGATTTAAGCCTTCCAAAAGAGGAACTACTTGCGCTCTGTTTCTTTCCGCGAACATCTTCTTCAAGCGCACAAGCTGGGTTCAACTCGGGTTTTGTTCAAGCTCTACCTCTTGACGAGTTGAAGGCGCCAAAGGCTTGGAAGAGAGCTAGCAATATTGGTTTTCTCTTTAAGCTCTTTTGATTGTATTTTATTGTTATTTGAATTGTTGTTTCTTTAATTTGGGTTTGTACGAAGACCGGGTGTTAGGTCTTCTTGTGTGGAAGTGGTTACATGGTGTTAGGTGTAAAGCCACTTGTGTAATCTTAGTGTTTACTAGGATTAGTTTAGTTGTCCCTTAGGATCGAGGTGGAAGAGTGCTCTCGATAAGAAAGCGAAGACTTTCGGGTGTGGAAGTACCTTAGGTCGAGAGTGAGACTCTTCGGTGAAAAGTCCTCCGTGTAAGGGAATCTGAATTAATCTAGTAAAACTAGTTTGGAAATCCTAAGTGGGGTGCTTAGGTAGTGGAGTTGGCAGTGGGGCCGAACCACTATAAATCCTGTGTTAGCATTGTTATTTATTATTGCTTGTGCTTAATTGTTTATATCGCTTCCGCATCAAATCGTAAGATTGCAAATTGGCTAAACGATTTAAGAAAATGATTAAAATCAAATTTAGTCTAATCAATTAAGTTAACACACTATTCACCCCCCCTCTAGTGTCGTATTTCGAAAATAATTGGTATCAGAGTGGGTCGTAAATTGAGATTTCACCGTCTCCTCTACATCTAGTCTCGATCTTGAAATGGCTCTAGAGTTGGTAGCATTTACACTTCCTAGGTTCGATGAGTCTAACTTTGGTCTTTGGAAGGGTAGAATATACACTTTCCTAAAGACTCAAGGTTTAGGTGTTTTTAATATGGTAAAGTCAAAATACATAGAACCTAAGGAAAATATGAATGCATGGACCCAAGAACAAATTGATTTGTTTAAATTAAATGCTAAAGCAACATACTGCATCTTTTGTTCTTTGGAAAATAATGTCTTTGAAAAGATCATGCATTGCACTTCCGCATTCGATATTTGGGCCACTTTAAATATGCTTTATAATTATGCAAAAACCAAAGAACTCAAAATGTTTGATGAGGGGAGTGATGACAATTGTCATCCACCCAATACTAATATGATTTTTGAAGCCCATAGTGCCTCCAGTCATAGGAGCACTAAAAGTCGGAAAAGGAAGGTGATTTGCCATGTGTGCAAAGAAAAAGGGCATGTGAGGAAAAAATGTCCTTCCATAAAGAACAAGACAAAGAGGAGGTCAAATGCTTCCACATCATCCTACTCAAGTGAAGCATTCTCCTTTCATGACTATGAAGCCATCTCAAAAGAATGCCTCATGAATGATAACAATGAGGTACACTCCACTTCTTCTAGTCATGTTAATAATAATGATAGTATTAACTCATCTAGTTCTCATGATTTTGATGAATTGATGGATGAGTATAAAATCATGTACGCCTTGCTCTTAAAAAAGGATAAGGAAAACAAAATGCTTAGAAATGATAATTCTAGACTTAGTTCACATGTGCATGCTCTAGAATTAGAAAATGAGAAATTAAAATCTAGCTCATTGGATCCTTGTCATGATAGATTGAATTTTGAGCTTAAGGACTTAAAGCTTGAAAATGAAAACTTGAAGAATGATTTCAAAATTGAGAATGAGATTTTGAAAAATGAAAACTCAAAAATCAAAAAAGAAAATTATATGTTGAAATCTCAAATGCATGCTTTACACAACTCCATGATTGATTTGGAAAATGAGGTTCTAAACCTAAATAAGAAAATGAATGAATTGAAAAATATTTCCTCATTTAAGAATTTTAATAGAAATGATTTTTCAAAAAGGAATGTTCATGCTAATGTTAAATCTCATGTTAAACATTCCACTATTAAACCTCATAATCATAAGAAGAGGAATGGTGTTTCCAAGAATGCTCATACTCATCATGTTTCACATGACAACATTCAAATAATAAAGCTCATGTTCATAGCAAAAACAAAAAGAAATTTAATGAACATTACTTTTGCTGTGGTATATATGGCCATGCTATCAATGAGTGTGCATTTAAAAGAAATCCAAGTGTTGCTAGGACACTTTGGATTCTTAGGCCATCTAACCCCCAAGGACCCAAAGCCATTTGGGTACCAAAAGTTTCATGCTCTTTTGTACGGGGAGCCACCACACAAGGGTAATGGAAATTGAAGAGTTGAAGTTGACCAAGAAATTGAAGGAAAAATCCTTACATGGTTGCAACTTCAAGATTCCCACCCAGATGCCTATGGAAATGAAAGTTGGTATCTAAAAAGTTTTGGTATCATCTCTTAACTTTAATGGATCCATTAATAGTTGGAGTTCATGATACATGCTTAAAGTTGATTGATTTCCCCCGCTCTTAATATATTTTAAATGATTTTTGATTTTTTGATTTCCCGGTCTTCTTGGAGACCTATGTGGCCTATAATGGGCCTAAGCGACCTTGTGGTTCTAAATCGTAGGCACATTGTGGCCTTTCGATTTTCAACCAATAGGAAGGGTTGGAGATCATGTTTTCATATTTATTATTTTTGGTGATCTCTTAAAATTCGTTTTGGTATAACTTGGTTTCTTTTGAAACAAATTTGAAACTATTTAGCAAAGTTGGATTTTGAATGAAATCGTTAATGCTTACTTTGCTATCTAGAATGATTAACTTGCTTGAAATAATTATGTCATTATGTTATCAATAATTTCTTCATGCAAGTTAAATCAAAGGTTAAAAGGAAGGCTAATAACTAGGAAGAAAAAGATTAGTTTGGCTAAGTTTTCAAGTATAAGATATAACTTTGATAAATTCAAAATCCTAGTGTTATACCTCAATGTCTAGGCTTAAACTATGTCTCTATACTCATGATGGTAATTACATGTAAGATCCTTGATTTCTCATGAGTACGTAGAATTTTAGCACTTAGGCAAACTTCATTGAATGAAACTTGCTCTAGGTTGATACTTACCATTAGAGACATTCTTTTAAGTGCAAACTAGTTAAACATGTTTAGGGATCTTATTCCTCAAATGTTTCACATCTTAGGATCTCTTAGATTCATTTTGATATCATGACAACTCATTTAAAATGAATCTTTACTATCCGCATAGGTTGAATTTTCTTTTAATGAAACTTTGCATTAAACTTGTGCTATTTAGTATGTTAACTTGCTAGTTGACATATTATTTCATTATGATACTAATGAAGTCTACTTGCAAGTTAAGAATTGGAAAGCTATGCTATCTAAAAGAAAATGAAAAAAGAAATGAAAAGTTGGGCAAATTTTCGAGAAAAAGGTATGAATTTGATTTTGGCAAAAATCTTAATATAATAATTGAATATTCATGCTTTAATGATGTCTCTATATACTCATGATTGATTTTGCATGATAAATGTTTGAATTTTCATGAGTAGAAAAAATTTGGATAACTTAGGCAAATTTCATGACATCTTGATTGAATGGAACTTGTTCTAGGTTAAAATTTCTTATTAGAGACCTCATTTTGAGTAAACACCAAATGAACATGTTTAGATACATATATCACATGAGTCTAGATATTTAAAACTTAAAAATTCATGTCTAGATGAACAAATACAATTGGTATCTCACTTTAGGGGACTTAACTTGGAAAGGTTTGACTCAAGTCAACAAATCGATTTGGACACTTTATTTTAAGTCCAAACTTCATAAACATGTTTAGGAATAGGAATGACATGTTTTCATGCACTTAGAGTGAAAAATTCATATGGATGTGGATAAAATGACAATATAGGTCAATTCATGTTTACCTCTTTTTGAACTATGTTGACCCAAGTCAACAAGTTGACTTAAAGGTCTCATTTTCAATCCATATTTGTGGAACATGTTTAGATTTACTCATGTTAGGTATCCATAGGTTTAAGTTTGAAAAATCATGAGTTAATGTTAAGATTGAAACTTAGCAAGTTTCATATAAACTAGTTTAGTTTTGAATGAAACCATGCTAGGTTGATATCTTGACTTAAGGACATAATTTTTATTTCAAACTTAACATATACTCCTTACATGACCATCATGTGGTGTCATGAAAGTTTGAGTGAAAATTGAAGAAGTTTTAACAATAACTAAAAATTACAAAAATACCATTTCAACCTACAATTTGTATCAATTTCAGTTATTTCTAGAAAAATATAGAAAATTAATTTTGAGATGATTCTTGAAACTGCACTTTCACTGAAAAATCTAGTTTCTTGTGTAAAAATTTCAAAAATTTGTATCAAGAATCTAATTTATAATGGAAATTTGAAGTTGGTCTTTAAAAATGCAAAGTATCATCCTTATTTGAGATATCAATCTTTTCGATACTTTGATCTTTCTTCAAAAACTTCAAATGAAAGCTCATGTATACCATTTGAATTCAATGTCTAATATCATTCATACAATTTCTTGAGTAAAATCATTCCTAGAAATAATTTTGATATCTTGAATGATACCTACAAATAAGCTTTTGATTAGAATCAATATAGGATGAAAGATGGACTTTAATTTTTAAATTCATTTTGAGTTCAATCTTGATACATGCATTTCAAATGACCATTCAATAATTGGTATCAAAATTTTTGTCCAAAAAATTGGTTTCAAAATTTTCATCAAAAATACGATTTTGTATAGATTTAAAATTTGACTTACATTCTCTCATGTTTGATGTCTAGATGCCTAAGTTTGAGAAAACATGAGTAGATAGCAAAACTTGAGACTTAGCATCTTCATGTCTTTCATGCTTATTTCAAATGAAAACATGCTAAGTTCATATTTGGATCAAATGACATTTTTTTCACTTCAAACTTGATATACATGAGTTAAACGACTATATCTTTGTATTTTGAAAGTTTGAATGGAATCTAAAAATGTCATGAAAAAGAAACAATATTCATTTTGAGAGCATACATGATTTAGCTTTGAATTGTATCTATAATTTTTCTATCATGTATGATGTTGTTTCATATCAAATTATTTGTTTTCCATCCCTTGGTTGAGATTTTCATGTTTCATGAAAAACCTTTAGAGTCTCAACTTTATGAAAAAATCTTTGCTTCTCATCCCTTTGATTAGATTGACCTTTCTTGGCCTTTTTGATTGATGTCAAAAGGGGGAGAAGAGTATAAGTAAAAAGGGGAGAAAAGTATAAGAAAATATACGATAAAACTATAGGTAAAGGGGAGGAAAATATAGGAAATCCATGCATATAGATAGGGGGAGTTTAATTATATAGATATGCATTTTGATAGGGGGAGAAATCCCTTAGTTGATATCCTCCATGCTTTAATGAATATATATTTTCTTAAGGATGTTTGTCATCATCAAAAAGGGGGAGATTGTTGGCTTTAGGTTTTCAACCTTAGTCTTAATCTCGGTTTTGATGATAACAAACATGGGACTAATGATTTTATTGAGAATATCTTTAGGTTCCATATGAGTACCGTTCGATGTCCTCGATCGAAAAAATCGGAGAAATCAGAAATCGGAAGGATATTAATCGTCGCGCTCGGGTTCGTCGCGGAAACTTCTCGAAGATCGACGAGTGCACCAAAGTCGTATCAGACGAGCTCAAAGATCACATGGAAAGCTCTCCGAGATGATGCTCGTTGAAAGCCGGAACCCAAAAATGAAGCGCGGAAGAAAATAGGCTGAAAAAAAAATTCAGCTTAAGTTCGGTCGACCGAGTGGTCGACTGAATAGGGTAAGGAAATGGGCAGTAGACATTTCGGTCGATCGACAGAGGCTGAAATCAAGGAGTAAGCATGTCGGTTGACTAATTGGTCGACCGACCTGCGGATAGCCGAGATGCGAGATCGCATCGGTCAACCAAAGGTAGGATCAATAAATTCACTTCTAGGCGATCGACCCATCGGTCGACCGCTCACAAGGAAGAATGTAGCGGTCGAATGACTGGTTGATCGGTTAGTCGACCGACCAATCGACCGACGGCCTGCAATGGATAGAAAACTATCCGTTGAGTTGCCGTTTCTTCGTGAGGGTATAAATATACCTCACCTATCTCATTTAACCTTCTTCCTTGACTTCAACAAATTTAATTGAGCAATTGAGAGGAAGATTTAAGCCTTCCAAAAGAGGAACTGCTTGCGCTCTATTTCTTTATGCGGACATCTTCTGCAAGCGCACAAGCTGGGCACAACTCGGGTTTTGATCAATCTCTACCTCTTGACGAGTTGAAGGCGCCAAAGGCTTGGAAAAGAGCTTGCAATATTGGTTTTCTCTTTAAGCTCTTTTGATTGTATTTTATTGTTATTTGAACTGTTGTTTCTTTAATTTGGGTTTGTACGAAGACCGTGTGTTAGGTCTTCTTGTGTGGAAGTGGTTACCCGGTGTTAGGTGTAAAGCCACTTGTGTAAACTTAGTGTTTACTAGGATTAGTTTAGTTGTCCCTTAGGGTCGAGGTGGAAGAGTGCTCTCGATAAGAAGGCGGAAATTTCCGGGTGTGGAAGTACCTTTGGTCGAGAGTGAGACTCTCCGGTGAAAAGTCCTCTGTGTAAGGGAAACCGAATTAATCTAGTAAAACTAGTTTGGAAATCCTAAGCGGAGTGCTTAGGTATAGAGTAGGCAGTGGGGCCGAACAACTATAAATCCTGTGTTAGCATTGTTATTTATTATTGCTGGTGCTTAATTGTTTATATCGCTTCCGCATCAAATCGTAAGATTGTAAATCGCCTAAACGATTAAAATCAAATTTAGGCTAATCAATAAAGTTAATACACTATTCACCCCCCCTCTAGTGTCGCCATTTCGAAAATAGTGTTCAGCTCCATTGAGATGACCACTTGAACCCGTGAAGGTGCTATTTGAACCGACAACCCGCTTGAGCATTTTTGGCAGCACTTTGGCGAGATAGGGCTTCCAAGAAACCTGGGATGATGATCTTAATTCACCCTGTGGCTCGGGTAATCTTACTTAGAAAGTCCATAATCATCCTTATTTTTCTTTCTACTTTTATTTATAGCCGCAATATGTCGTTAGCTTAGATAAAATAATTGCATGAAAATAATCCTCCACCATTATTGAGTCCAAATGGCTAAGGTATTAAGAATAGCAGTCATACCTTCCATCGTTATGGAGAGTAGAGTGTGTCTACGAACACGGCAGGTTTGTTGTGCACACACAAGGCCCGTTGCGCACGTTGACACAATGCACCCCATATGGCACATGAGTTATGTCTCCTACTACCAACTTGAGCATAACTTACCTTATTGCTCTACACTCAACGATGGTTGTTTTCTCGCTGGGGTATAAGAACGACGGGTCTGACTCAACTAGGGTTCTGTGATTTGTTGTGCGAGGGGTTGTGTAAGGGCTTCGAGGTCAGAAGTACTGGTGTTGTACCCGACGAGCCAGACTGGTGAACATTGAGTCATGGTCGTGTAAGGGCTTTGAGGCCGAAAGTAGTGGCGCTATGGCCGACGAGTTAGGCTAGTGAAAACCGAGTTCTAGTCATGTAAAGGCTCTAAGGCCGCATTTGGGGGGGTGGGGTCAAGTTGAGCTTGTCAAGGAGCGTAAGGCAGGACAGCATGAGGTGTTGTGTAAGGGCTCTGAGATCGGAAGTAGTGGCATTGTGGCCGATAAGCCAGGCTGGCTGATGAAAACTGAGTTTTGGTCGTGTAAGGGCTTTACAGCCGGAAGTAGTGGCGATGTGGCTGACGAGCCATGCTGGTGAAAACTAAGATCTGGTTGTGTAAGGGCTCTAAGGCCGAAAGTAGTGGCGCGATGGCCAATGAGCCAAGCTAGTGAAAACTGAGTCCTGATCGTGTAAGGGCTCTGAGGTCGAAATTAGGGGCGCGATGACCGATGATCCATGTTGGTGAAAACCGAGTCATGGTCGTGTAAGGGCTCTAAGGCCGAAAGTAGTTGTGTGATGGTCGACGGGCCAGACTAGTGAAAACCGAGTATTGGTCATGTAAGGGCTCTGAGCTCAGAAGTAGTGGCGCTAGGGCCGAGGACCGTGCTCGGAGGGTCAAGCTGAGTTCGTCGAGGAGCACAAGGCGGGATTACATGAGGGGTTGTGTAAGGACCCTAAGGCCGAAAGTAGTGGCACAATGGCCGATGAGCCAAACTGATGAAAATCGAGTCTTGGTCGTGTAAGGGCTCTGAGGCCGAAAGTAGTGGCGTTGGGGCCAAGGATTGCGCTCGGGGGGTCAAGCCGAGCTCGTCGAGGAGCGTAAGGCAGGACCACATGAGGGGTTGTATTTTTCTCTTGTTGCGAGATATTCGCTGAGACGATGAGATAGTTGTAGAGTTCTTGGGCAAACATAGGAATGCGAGAGATATGACTTTTTATCAATGATAAAAAAAAAAAATGTGCGTACATAAAAGTGCTTGGTTTGAGCTTTATTTGCACCTATTAGGGTGATTATCGTACAACTTGAGTTGACGCTCGACCTTTAAGCTATGCTGGGTCGGGGCCGTTTTCGTGTGTCTTGACTTGAGCTTTGCTCGGGGATTCTAGTCGGCTGTTTGGTTATAGTTGTCAAAGGTGCATGGTGAGTTGAAGTGTCAGGTTCTTTCTTTGGCCCGATCGTTCTTTGCCTGATGCATTCATTGCAACATCGTCCAATGAAGGTTTTCACAATGAAGTTTCATGCGATAATAGAAATTACGACTGAGTCATGTAGGTTTTGGTCAATTCCCTGGAAATTAGATTCATAGAATGATATTACCGGTTTTTTAGAGGTGGGCTAATGTTGGCAAGTGGTGTTGTCAACCGCCATGATTGCTGGGAGAGATCTCTTTCAGGCCGAGCTCAATTCGTCGTCTCATGCGAATCCGCCGGCAATGTAATTGATAACTCATCGAAGTTTGTTTCTTGAGTTATCAACATGACTATTTTCTCTTTGGCCTGATTGGGGATTTGGAGGTGTTCGGCTTCGGCCCCGACGTCGGTGATCTCGGCTCCTGCTTCGACCACCTTCCCTTTTGTGGTTGACATATCTGTCAAGGCGTCCTGCACGGACCAGGTCCTCGAGTTTGTCTTTGAGTACTATGCAGTCTTCGGTGGTGTGCCCGTAGGTGTCGTGGAAAGCACATTTTTTTGCTCATGTCAGCGTTGGTTGGCAACTTCTACTTCCCGGCATTGGCGGGAGGCCTAAGGAGCTTTAAGTAGTAGATTTCATGAATGATGGTTTCCTTATTTGTATTGAATGGAGTGTGCCTTTCGTACCGAGCATTCGGGTAGGATGGCGATCTTTCCGCTCGGCCGGTGTCCCATTCACGGCGGCTGTGATCATCGCCGTTTCTGTCTAACTTTCTGGACTTTTTGTCTTCGGTAGTGTCCTTGACATTCTGCCAATCAGTTTTTTTGGCTTCGTGGAGTTCTTTCATTTCCTTGAAGTTTGCAGCCATTTCTTGGAACTCGATCATATCTTGTTGTTTCATCAGAGCTAACAATATATATAGGTCTCTTAGGGAACTTCTGAAGATGACAATTGCATAGGAAGTTGCAACTACTATAACACTAACCTATTGTAGCAAAGTAAGAACCAAAACAAAAAGCAACGCAAACACAGAAGATTTGTTTACGCGGTTCAGTGATAAACCAGTCACCTAATCTACGGGGCACTCACCGAATAGATGCCCAATTCACTCTCTATAAGTACAATATAAGTTCTCTAGATTTCACACCCGAAATTCGACTACCAGTACTACAGTGAATCGAAAATGACAAAAAACTATTTGCTATTATAAGTAAATACCAACTTGCCCCTCTATGACATCACAGCAACAGAATTCCATCCTCCACACAGCCTCGTATTGTAGTGAGTTATCCGCCCGATAACTAATCTTCTCCTCGAAGATAAAAAGGTTGTTGCCTCTTCTACACTCGGCAATCTGCACTCGGCATTCTCAACTCCTCTATATATGGCAACAACATTTCCATGCAATGGAGTTGTCGATAATAGATCTCTTCTCCAGTATTTATAGGTGTCACTAGAAGATTACTGGAAGATCTAAATAAATGCTAACTTCAATCACCTTTAATCACCGCAGTCTTCAGTAAAAACCGTCAGCATAACTTAGGGGCGTTTTTACAAAAGAACATTTATGTAAATAAAAAACGCCTAAAGAATAAATGAAGAAAAACTCTTCGAAACTAAACTGACCAAGACATAAATAATGATGATTTTAAATGTCCAAAATTAGTTTAAAAAATCATCATTAAACCATAAGTCCATCTGTCATCAAGTTTGCATCAGACAGCCCATTAGAAATCCTTTAAGACTATAGGCAGTTAAGACTGCGTCTTCACAGTTGAAACCTTCATCATTCTCAGAGTATATTCCGGTTACAGCAACTCATCAACCGGGATGAATTGTAATTGAACAAACAACAAAAGTTCCAGCATAAGCTTCTCATCAACAAGAGCAATTGTGAAATGTCTTTTTACCTAAGAATAAATCTGGAAAATGTTTTTGCCAAATATAGCCAACATTCACAAAATCAATACTAACAATCTCCCCCTTTGGCTTATTTGGCAAAAACCCAACCTATCATAAATAATGCTATAAAGAGAGCATAATAACAGGAGCGATGTTTCACATATATAACCATACATTCTGTCAAGATTAAATAGTTTTAAAACTTGAGCCATCATAGATTTTAAAACTATTCATCACAAAAAAAGAACCATTATCAACACCATCACAGAGCAGTCATAGAACAGTACCAAAAATCACCACACAATCAACAGACAAACAACACAGAGTGGTTCGGATTTTACCTCAAACCAGGCCTTAACAAGACTAGACTCCTTTTATTCAAAAACCACAAATATCTCCCCCTTTTTGGCCGAATAAGCCAAAGGGCTGGGACCAGTCACTTTTTCTCAGAAGATCAGTAGCTGCCTGGACAGGGCCAACCATAATCTTCTCCAGAAGACCAGCAGGGAACCCCTTCATTACTGGCTAAAAAATATTTGATCATCTTTTTCTCAAGAGATATTACCTGCACATGAAGAGTTTCCAACAACACTTGTGTTTTGAACAGTTCATCATGAATGGCTCTTTTTGCCCTGGTTATAGGAGCCAGATAGTACTCTAGTGCTTTAGATGCAAGCGCTGAAGTTATTTCAACAACAGTTGGCACAGAGACGTTCAACCAAGTGTCAGTCTTGACTGCCTCAGTTGCAGTTTTACCTTTCATTGACTCAGTTTTAAAACCTGTCTTTCCTGGAATTGAGTCATGTTTTTTGTTAGTTATAAAAACGGACCCAGAAGAAATATCAATAAAGTGCTGAAGTTATTTCAGCAGCAGTTGGCACAGGGATGATCCCTTATTAGGGGATGGTGCTGGATTTGGTGTGTCGACCATTTCAGTAGGACTTGAGAACACCATCTCTTTTGCCAAGGAAGCGCCCATCTCTTTCTCTGAGCTCATTGTTTTACCCTTTTACTGCTCTGTAATGGAACTTCGGCTTAAATAGAATATAGAATGAAAGAGGATTGAGGCTGTCGATTAAGATCTCAAGAAATTGAACCGAGTTGCAATGCAAAATAGACTTAAATGATGACATATATGTTCATATTCTCATTAAAGTACAACCTCCCACCAAAAACTCAATGTTGAAGTTTCGGTTACAAGAGAAACACCAGCTAAAAATTGATTATGAGAGAGAATAATCTTTTGAAAACTAGTTTATCTATCATGTAACACTCTGTCCAAGGAAGATTTAGAGATTCTTCGTACGTTTCATTTTAAAAAAGAAAAATCTGTGACATGACACACGGTGCTTGGGCAAAAATAAAGAGATTAGACTGCGCTGCACTAATAGCCTTTGAGATGAAAGCTGCACCCTATCCAATCTTAGCTTCCATAAAAGAGAGCACACGTGTGAATGACTATTCTTAGTTACAGTAAATACCAGTTGCAACTACCTCCTTTCAACTGGAACCTTGATATTAAATCAAAGAGTTTAGCACGTGAATGCACAATAGAATTTTTGAAGTATTTATAGCACTCGAGTTATCACAATAAAGCACCATTTCTTCTTGATTGAGACCATAATCAAGTAACATACTCTTCATCCAAAATAACTGCATACTGCAACTGCCTGCTGCCAAAATATTCTGCCTCTGCTGAAGAAAGAGAAATAAAATTTTGTTTCTTGCTTAACCGGGCCACAAGATTTGATCAAACATAAAAAACAACCGCCTGATGTACTCTTTCTGTCATCAATATTACCAGCCCAATCTGCATCTGAAAATCTAGCTAGACAAGGATTACAATCAATAGAATACCAAAGATCAAAATTCAAAGTGCCTTTCACATATTTGACAATTCTCTTAACAACTTGAAGGTGAGACTCCTTAGGATTTGCTTAATATCTAGCACATAATCCAACACTAAAGCATAAATCAGGTCTGCTAGCTATCAAATATAGTAAGCTGCCGATCTTGCTTTTGTTGAGAGTGGGATCAACACTCTTCCCTTCTTCATCCCTGCATAGTTTCTCATGAGTAGAGATAGAAGTTCTAACTGCCTTTGAACTACCGACCTATAGAGACACATAATTAGAGATAAATTAAATTTTTGTTTCTAAATCTTCATATTTAGATACTAATAAACACAAAATTTATTTCTAATTATCCTCTAAAAATAGCTTTAGAGTCAGATCAATTAAATGACTCCGTTGATGATGTTTCTATAGCTTAGAGTCAAATCAATTAAGTGACTCTGTTATTGTTGTTTCTATAGATCTTTATAGACTAATTAGGAATAAAATTTGTGTCTATTAGTCTCTAAATATGAAGAGTTAGAAACAAAAATATAATTTGTCTATAACTTTATGTCTTTATAGGTTAATTGTGTTGTAGTGTATCTAGTTCAAACCTGTGAACTAGATTCTTAGCATATTTACTATGTGAGATGAATATTTCTTTTTCAGATTGCTTGACCTGTAGACTGAGAAAATAGCTCATTTCTCCAACCATGCTCATCTCAAACTCAGATTTTATGTCATCCACAAATTATTTAGCAAGGAATTTAAAAGTTGAACGAAAAACAATATCATCAACATAAATCTGAACAATTACAAGTTGAGACTCCCTTTTCTTGATGAATAGAGTCTGATCAGCTTTTCCTCTTTTATACCCTTTCATGAGCAGAAATTGAGTTAGTCTTTTATACCAAGCTCTAGGTGTCTGCTTGAAACCATATAAAGCTTTCTTTAGCCTATACACACAGTTAGGATAAGTAGAATCTTCAAACCCTTTTGGTTGTTCAACATAGACTTCCTCATTTAGAATCTCATTCATGAAAGCTGTCTTAACATCCATTTGATAAAGTTTGAATTTCAAACAGCAAGATAAGGCAAAAAGTAATCTGACAAACTCCAATCTTGCAACATGTGCAAATGTTTCAACATAATCCAGACCTTCAACTTGATTGTAGCCTAGATAAACAAGTCTAGCCTTGTTTCTTGTGATGTTTCTTGCTTCACCAGTATTGTTCTTGAAGACCCACTTGGTTCCAATTATATTGACACTTTCAGGTCTTGGAACCAATTCCCAAACATCATTTCTGACAAATTGTTGCAGCTTTTCTTGGATAGACATGATCCAGAATTCATCTTTTAGAGCTTCCTTGATGTTCTTGGGTTTAATAGTTGAGTATAGCGAGGGTATCTGATCATGTCTTGATCACTCTTCTTAGACTGATTTCTAGTCTTGACTCATTCATGAACATCACCAATAACATTCTTTAAAGGATGATTCTTGAGAGTTTTTGCAGACTTCTTAGTAGCACTCCCCTTTTCTTGATCATTGTCAGTCTCAGAGTTTGTTGTATCAGCAGTTTCATAAATTTGTTCTGCTATCTTAAAAGAACTCTGGGAAGTCTTGTCAACAGTTGCAATTGCCTCTTCATCAGCAGTTAGAGTCTGATAGAATTGTGAGTCATCAACTTTCATATTTGGTGAATCTATAACAGTTTGAGTGCGCTTGTTGAAGACTCTGTAGGCTTTGCTATTTGTTGAATATCCAAGGAATATTGCTTCATCACATTTGCTTTGTATCTTTCCAAGGTATTCCCTATCATTCAGCACGTAGTGCCTACTACCAAAGACATGAAAATATGTAAGGTTAGGCTTTCTTCCCTTCCATAATTCATAAGAAATTTTTATAGTATTTGCTATGAGATATGCTCTATTTATAATGTAGCAAGCAGTATTGATAGCTTCAACCCAAAATCATTCAGAGATCTTCTTAGAATTAAGCATGACCCGAGCCATCTATTGGATAGTACAGTTCTTCCTTTCAACAACACCATTCTGTTGAGGAATCTTCGGAGCAGAGAATTCATGAAGAATACCATTATCATAATATAATTAAGAAAAGATACGTTTTCAAATTCTCTTCCATGATCACTTCTTATTCTAATCACTTTAAGAAAAGGAAGTTCTTGTTTATTCTAGAGACTTAGACATAAGGATTTGAAGTTGCTGAAGGCATTGGACTTTTCCCTTAGAAACTCTGTCCAAGTGAAACATGAGTAATCATCTACACAAACAAGGACATATTTTTTACTTCCAATGCTTTCAACTTGCATGAGACCAACCAAATCCATGTGAAGGAGTTCTAGAGATTTTGAAGTTGCCACTAGTTGTAACTGCTTATAAGACTGCCTTGTCTGCTTTCCTTCTTGGCAAGAGCCACAAACCAACTCAGGTTCTCTAGTGAGTTTAGGAATTCCTCTCACAACTCCAGCATTAACAAGCTTCTTTAGGTCTTGGTAATTTACATGACCTAACTTTTTGTGCCACAAGTTTATATTAGAGGAAACAACAGAAAGACAATAAATGAGAAAGCAATCTTATAGCAATTATCTCTAGATCTACTTCCTTCAAGAATACAATCACCATTTTTATCAAAGACCTTGCAACTGTTTTTATTGAACTAGACATCTAGATTCTGATCACATAATTGACTAATACTCACAAGATTTGCCTTAAGACCATCGACTAGCAAAATATCTTTCAACCTGGGAATTCCTAGAACATTGAGAATTCCAACTCCTAAGACATTTCCATGTCTTCCATCTCCAAATATTACAGTTGCACCTTCATGTTCCTGAATAATTTTCAAATTTTCTAAATTCTCTGCCATATGCTAAGAACAACCACTGTCGAAATACCATGATCCAAGAGAAGAAAGAGTCTTTGACATAAAAGCAACTTTACAGTTAATTCAGCTTGTCTTACCCAAACTTGTTTGAACTACTATTTAGGAGAGTCTCCATTCTTCTTTCTCTTTAGTTTGTGGGCAAGCTTGAAACAATTTGCTATTATGTGTCCTCTACACTTGCAATAGAAACATATAAGCACTTTTCTCCTCTTCCAAATAGTGAACTGTTAATGTTTTGAGAAGCCTTTAAAAAAGTTCTTTATGGACAGTTGAGACTAGAGTTTCGACTGTCTCGAACTTATGTATCCAAGTCCAGCATGATTAGACTAGGATTTTCCTGCACTCAAAATTTCATTTAGAGTACCAGTGGAATTCATCATTCTGGCTTCTTTCTTTATCTTTTCAAGTTTAGAAATTAACTTGGAGTCTATCAAATTTCTCAGCAATCTAACTTTTATAGGTTTCGACTTCCTCCTCGAGTTTCTTCTTTTGTTCAATCAAAAATTTATTTTGATTTCTGAGGGTCTTGTCCTATCAAACATCTCCTGATAGACTTCTTCACGACTGTCAACACATTGAATCTTATTTTCCTCATCCTCAGTGTCTTGAATACAAATAGCTTGAACTGTGTCGACTATGCAGGCAGCAAAAGCTCTATAGTTTCCTTGCTCAGATTCTTCTACTTCTTCTTCTTCTTCTTCTTCTTCTTCTTCATCGCTCCAGATAGCTTTGAAAGACTTCTTGAATTTTCTTTGTACATTAGGACATTCAGACCTGACATGTCCATATCCTTCGCATTCAAAACACTGAACACCTTTAAACTTCTGCTTAAGATCAGATCTATCAACAAAAGATTGACTTCTTTTATTTTCCCCAAAAGATGAACTTGTTTTGGATCCGGTAGAACTAGGCGGTTGAAACTGCTGTCTGAACTGCATATTCTGATTTTGCTTATTCTTGGCTCTTAGAAATCTTCTGAAATTCTTTGTCATAAGAACATATGCTGCATCCATCTCTTTTTCTGAACAGTCTTCAGATTTGTTCTCATCTTTAGTAATTTGATAGCAAAATTTCTCATTTTCTCCTTGTGAGAGTACTTCTCAAACAGTTTAAACTCATAAGTTTCCAGTTTACCCATCAAGGTGTTAAGAGTAATGGAAGATGGATCATGAACTTCTCCTATAGCAGCAGCCTTCCTATCAAATTTTGTAGGCATGGATCATAAAACTTTTATTACCACCTTTTTTTTCAGAGAATGGTTTTCCAAGGATGGAAGCATTGTTCATCAAGTCTTTGATACGCCCATGAAAGTCTTAGATGCTTTCATCTTTGTCCATTTTCAGATTCTCAAATTTGGTATTGAGAATTTCAACCTTCGACTTACGAAGAGTTAAGGATCCTTCATAATTTGTTTCCAAAATTTCCCATGCTTGTTTGGCAAGAGTGCAAGCAAAGATGAGTGTGAACTGAGAGGATCCACACCACTGAAAATGACATTAAGGGCCTTGTTATCATAGTTGGCAGCAACAACTTCTGCTTCAGTATATAGGTTCTTTGGCTTCTTCTAAGTCTAAAGTGAAGGAGGAGTATAGTCATCTTCTATAGTATCCCAACAACGATCATGTATGGACTTGATGAATGCTCTCATCCGAGCCTTCCATAAGCATAGCTTATTCCAACAAGAAGTGGAGGAACATTGATAGAATTTCCCATTAGCATTCCTTCCATTTAGAGCCTGGAAGATAAGAGATACACTAAGGATCTTGTGCAGGTAAAGATTAGCACAATCGCTCTGATACCAAATGATAATATATATAGGTCTCTTAGGGAACTTCTGTAGAGGACAGTTGCATAGGAAGTTGCAACTGCTCTAACACTAGCCTATTGTAGCAAAGTAAGAACCAAAACAAAAAGCAACACAAACACATGAGAATTGTTTATGCAGTTCAGTGAAAAACCAGTCACCTAATCTGCGGGGCACTCACCGGACAGATGTCCAATTCACTCTCTATAAGTACAATATAAGTCCTCTAGATTTCACACCAAAAATCCGACTACCAGTACTACAGTGAATCAGAAATAACAAACACAAATTTTGTATTACAAGTAAATACCAACTTGCCTCTCTATGACATCACAGCCACAAAGTTCTGTCCTCCACACAGCCTCGTGTTGCAGTAAGTTATTTGCCCGATAACCAATCTTCTCCTCGAAGATAAAAATATTGTTGCCTCTTCTGCATTCGGCAGTCTGCACTCAGCAGTCTTAACTCCTCTATATATGGCAACAACATTTCCACGCAATGGAGTTGTCGACAATAGAACATTTATGTAAAAAAAAAAGCCTAAAGAATAAATGAAGAAAAACTCTTTGAAACTAAACTGACAAAGACGTAAATAATGATGATTTTAAATGTCTAGAATCAGTTAACAAAATCATCATTAAATCAGAAGTCCATCAGTCATCAAGTTCGCATCAAACAGCCCATCCAGAAATCCTTTAAGACTATAAGCAGTTAAGATTGCGTTTTCACAGTTCAAACCTTTATCATTCTCAAAGTATATTTCGGTCCCAGTAACTCATCAACCGAGATGAATTGTAACTGAACAAACAACATAAGTTTCAACATAAGCTGCTCATCAACAAGAGCAGTTGTGAAATGTCTTTTTAACCTAAAATAAACTTGGAAAAATGTTTTTGCCAAATATAGCCAACATTCACAAAATCAATACTAACAAGGGCGATCTGGTCGATGAAGTATCCGAGCTTCAAGCCGTAGAGTTCGACTCGGGGGGTCGAGATTCGAGATCTATGTAGCTATAGCCTGGAACCTACGTACGCGCGCAATCCCTCAGGGGCTTGTGTGGCCCTTTCTTTATGTAGTGGAGGGCGTCCTCCGTCTTGGAGTAGATCCAAGATGAGAAGAATCGGTTGGCCAAGGTGCGAGAGAGCTCCACGAAAGAGTGTATGGATTCCGATGGAAGGGCGGAGAACCACAATAGAACGGCTTTCTCCAAGAAGGTCAAGAAAGCCCTATAGAGGATGGGGCTAGTCCCCCCATTAAGGAGCATCATGGACCTGAAGATCATCAGGTGTATGTTTGGGTCGCCCATAGCATCATATTGTTTTAGAGTGGTCCGCAACCTAAACATGGGTGGGAGGCGCGTTGCCATGATGTGCTCATCGAAGGGTTCCCAATCGACAGGAAGAGGAGTAGTGACCTCTATGACTCTAAAATCTCTTTCTCTTCCTCGACAGGGTGTGTTTGAGACCTCATCTTGAGGGACAGAGACTAGTCTCCTTCTCTTTGAGTGGTTGCTTTCTCCGTGTTCCGAGTGACTGCACTCGTGTTTGGCCGGGAGTACGTTGTTCCCGTGACCATGTTAGCATCTCGACTTGGGCTGCTAACCCTTGGTTCTCTACTTCCAAGTCATTTATCCAACACTGAGGTGCTTCTGGTGGAAGGTCGATTGGTGTTGAAGCGTCGCTCATCACTGTTTCAATGTCACTAGGTTGCGGGTGAACATTGTCGCTGGGGCGTTGCCGTTGGCATGCAATAGCGGCCACCCGACTTCGAGTTCCAACCATTGTGGGGCAGGTAAGCTTTACTTGACCCCACGGTGGGCACCAAATGTTGTTGCTTGAGAATCAGAGTAGTCCGATTTTGTTCGGTGACTCTCGTGATTAGGTGCAACTTCGACCAGGGGGGAGGCTGCAAAAAGACACTCCGACGCTCAAGTCAGCAGGTATTCGAGGTGGAGGTAATAAAATTGGAACTTAGGTTACGTGAGGCGTGTCGTGTCTGTATTTATTATAGAAAGAGGTAATGAGGTCACCCCGATAATCTCGTCGGAATATTGCTCAGAATGGATCGAGACTGATCCATGAGATGTCGGGCTCGTAATGGCGTATCCTTTGTAATTAAGGAGGACGTGAATGTCCTTGTATGATCGGATGGAGCCCCAAGGCAAAGCCATTAGATCTGGCTTGAATTGGGTTCAGAAGTGCGAGCGTTATTGGGTCAAATCCGATCGAACCTAAAAGTACTAGTCAACTCAAGTTAATATAATTAGTTATAAATATATTATTTGAGTAATACAATTAATTAACACTAATTTTATTGTTTTGGATAATATAATTAAAATTATAAAAACTAACTAATATAATTATATTAATTATTATTATATAATCTAATTAATTATATATTTTAATATATTTATTTAATTGAGATTATTATTAATAATTAAGTTATTGGTTAATAAAATTCCTTATAAAAAAATTAACATACAATTTTTTTTAAAAAACCTAATGATGGTAATCAACTCAATAATGTAGGTTTGACCATGGTAATAAATTCCTAATCACGGTAATTAATTTTAAAAAGTTCTAAATAACTCAACAATTAATAACATCTGATTTTTTTTTAAAAAAAAATAGTTCCTTTACCCGTCAAAGCTTCTCCGACAAGGAATGTCGACGTTGTCCACAGAGACAAATAACAAACAATTGGAGCTGAAACACTAAGTCTAGAGTTTCGACCCAAAATTACTGGAAAAAACAAATTACTAACATGTGGATTTGCTTTGACGGCTAGGACGATGATCTTCGGCTGGTGATGAGGGCTGGACAAGCTCCGATGGTGAGAGAAAGCAGCATCAGACATGAAGAAGGGATGAGAAGATGAACAATAGAGGGAAGCGAGAGGGGGGGGGAGTGCGAAAGTATTAAAAGTAGTCTGCAGTGATGGCTCAAGTTGGTCATTGGTAAACAATCTCAGTATATACTGTATCAATGACGACAAATAATCGTAAGAAATTCCTCTCATATGATTATTAATTAGAGACGTCATAGGTTGTCGTTGCTAAGGTGTAAATTATAATGTAACATTAGAGACGACTTGAGCGACTATCAGTAAGCTGTCCGAAATAGCTACGACCCTATCGACCGTTGTTGATAGGCCGAAGCAATATATATAAATTATAGGCGCGAAAGTATAAGTCACGTGCTACCGACTTGAGTGTGATTCAAATCTATGAAATTGATAGATCAGTTATCTCATTGAGCTGATCACAACAACAAATCTCCCGAGAGTTATTATGACCTGTTTATTTCAATGGATAGGATAAGAGGAGGATAGTATTAAAGGAGGAAATGAGTAAGATAAGAAATGAGTAAGGGGATACGATTTTTTTTTGTCCGGTGTATGTCGAATATACCATCAATTTAATCCTCTTCAATTCTAGCTCCTTTTAATTCAGACACTAAAAAATAAAATGTCAAAATTCATCTCTTATCCTATCCTCATTTATAAGGTAAAGAAACAAACCATTATAACATATTTGTTTAATGGGATAAGGGAGAATAAGATAAAAGATAAATTTTAATTCCTTTTTTGAACTTGGGGAGAAAACTTAATCATCACAAGGGTTCATGTTCTTAATATTTTGAATTTTGGATTGGTACATATTAGTTTGATTTTTCTTTGAAAACACTTTTTAATCATCACATATGTTCATGTTCTTAATATTTTGAATTTTGGATTGGTACATATTAGTTTGATTTTTCTTTGAAAACACTTTTTAAAACATAAACTAGATTAAGTTTTTTTTCCCTAACCATTTTAGCTTTTGAATTTCATCATTCAATCAAATCATTGTCAATCTTTTAAATTAGAAAGTTGAACCCGTCATGAATAAAACATCAATTTTCTCCCTTTCATCACCCTACATTCGAAAAAAAATCTTATGGAGTGGCCACTGACTTTGGTTAATATGGATACAGATTGGTTATGTTAACCCACTCCTTGTCTATGTTAACTCACTCTATAGAATTTCTATGGAGTTGCCCATAGAAGTTTTACTCCATACAATCATCAAAAATTTTAACAACACCGGGTCAGCAATCATAAAAATTCTTCATTCCTCTTTCCCTCCACATTTTGTCTAAAAGTAAGCAACAAATGAATGTGCTGAGCAAGTGAATTATACATATAAGAACAGATCTTTTGCTTTGTAGGAAGCAACCAACACCAACAAAATCTGAGCGGTCACTAAGCTTGCATTCCTGTCTTAAATCTCTCAAATATCAGTAGGATCCACTTTCCATTTTGGCTCATCGATGCCTTTGATTTCCCACATGATTCAGCTCATCAGAGAATCCATCACTGCGTGATGCAGAATGGTGAGGCTCGTATTCTGTGATTGGTCCGCTGTACTCATCACTATATTCAGGACTTAACACAACTTTTCTGATACGGTTCATGCTCGAGGTATACGAGTTTGCTTCATAGTCAGAGCCCGAGCTGAAGAGCATGCTTTGCCCAGGCCTCATTCCCTCGTTCAAGTCCTCGAGGGATACATCCCCTTCTAATGCTCTCACGATCTGCAATACATTCAACACATCAAAACCAATCACAACTATTAAGAATATAAAAGTATAGATTGCCTATTTTCCGTAAACGTTTAGTGAAAAAGTTCTAAAGCAATTATAGCTTTCTTATTTGCATCTGGATTCAAGCAATGATTGCAAGTTCCATACAACTTAAAGTTCAAGGATATGAGAATAAAGAAACAACCTTCGAGGAATTTAGATGTAGAAATATGAATTTTAAGCAAGAAAAGAAAGCAATTCATGTCAGACTAATAAATTCTCACTGAGGTAATTGAGAAACAAACTCATCTACAAAGAAAAAGCTAAAGAAATGATATCACTGATGGTTTTTTGGTTAACTTGATACTTCAAGAAATGTTTTAGCAACAAAGATAATGACTACAAGAACATGTATGTGAGCATAAATGAAAATTGAAACTTCTTTTTTAAGGAAAATTCATAATAAAGCCCATATAAAACAAAAAACAAAAAGGGAAAGAAATTATGGCTAGTATGTATAGTTAACTTTCTAGTTCAAAAATCTTTAGAGAGAAGCAATTTCTGAATAACATGAAACATTGATGAACTTAACAATTCTTCTTCTTTTCCTTTCAAGCAAAGTTAGCAAAATTATTTACGTAAAGAAAACATAAAAATGCATAGTAAAATCCTCAGTTACCACACACACCTGACTCATCCGAGGACGTTTCTTTGCAGAATGGCGAACGCTAGCTGCAGCGCAAGCCACCATGCGTGCAATTTCCACTGGATCATAGTTGCCATCTAGACCTGGATCAGCTAACTCATCATAGTCTCCATCAGCCAAAGCGCGTGACAGAAGTGGCCTAGCCTGTGTAAACAAAGCCAGATGATGTTGCAATGTTATTAATAACGTCAATTACAGAAAATAAATACAAGTTGAATTACAACAATTAAAAACAGGCTAGATCTGCATAATTGAAGTACACTCACCCAGTCTACCAAGCTATCTTCAATGAAAGAATGAGTATCCACAGGCCGTTTTCCCGTTATTATCTCAAGAAGCATTACTCCATAAGAGAAGACATCAGATTTCTCTGTTAGCTTCCCACTTGATGCATACTCAGGAGCCAAATACCTAGTCATCAAAAGGGAAAAAGGAGATCATCCGAATAAGAATAATATATATATTGCAGTGTGGGTTGAAGCTGATCGACACTTATGAAACAACTCGCTTACCCAAATGTTCCCATAACTCGAGTTGAAACATGCGTGTGATTATCGGATGACAGCTTAGCCAACCCAAAATCTGCCACCTAAATCCATATTTTTTCATGAATAATCGCTCAATATGCAAGATTTTAAAAACAAGATTATTTATGCTATATTTAATTGCAAGATGGAAAGCATAGTAACTACTATACATTCTGAATTATATTGATAGTCTAAACTAGATATATATTCCAATACTACTTCACATTTTAGACAAAATAACTAATGAAAAACAATTTTTGATGCTCCTTTCATAACTAGTTCTAACACCCTCTTGGTGAAAAATTCCTCTTTATCTTCTACACCAACAATGATAAAGAGATGTAATAACTTTGTAGCGATACAAGTATTAGAGGCATTTGAGGTATACTTTGTGAATTGCTTCTTATAATCAACAACAAGAAAACTAGACTACTTGCCTACTTGGCAGCTTTTGTTGCCCTAAAGTTTTAGTAATAGTTTTGAGGATGCTTACCATTGCTTCAAATTTAAAATCCAGAAGGATGTTGGCAGACTTGATATCACGGTGAATAATCCGAGGGTGACCTTAATGAATTGGATCAAACAAGTTAGACATGATAAGGATATTAGGGGAAGGAACAAATCCCTTAAGAACAAATACAATTTACTCACAATCCTCATGCAAGTAGGCAAGACCCTTGGCTGATCCTAATGCAATTTTAAGCCTTCTTGACCAATCCATTACCGGGAGTCCCTTTCCTACAATAGATGGGAACACATTTGGCTAACTATAAGAATCTTTAGCTTACCAAATGAGATACATTAAATGAAGACTAACCATGGAGGTGATGCTCAAGAGTCTTGTTGGGAACAAAGTCATACACCAACAACCTCTGTGCACCAGCAATGCAGTAGCCAATGAGAGACACTAAGTGGCGATGATGAACCCGACTAATGATATCAACCTCAGCATGAAATTCCCTCTCTCCTTGTCCACTCCCTGACTTGAGTTGCTTCACTGCAACCTCCTTTCCATTGGGGAGAACTCCTTTGTGCACATAGCCAAATCCTCCCTGTCCTAAGAGGTTAGCAGGTGAGAAGCCATTAGTAGCTGATGCAAGCTCCTCGTATGTGAAAGTGCTTTTGTTGAATCCAAGTGCGATAGCAGGGGAGGGGGGCGGCAAGGGAGGAGGGGCATGAGGCCCTGAAAACCCTGTGGTCATGTCACCACTGTTCATCATATCAGAAGCAAGCTGAGGATGCCAACCTCCTCCTCCATGTAAGGGACCTGGAGGCGGTGGCATATTGACAGCATGTTCCCCGTTGTGCCACTTTGCAGGCGGTGCGGTGCTATAAAAGCCACTATCTAGAATCACAAACAAGTTTGAGACATGGTACTAGTCAGGAGAAGTATAAAAAAATGATATTAACTGCTTAAAATAGCTTTTTATCAAGAAAAAATGGGCCTTTTTGCCTTGAGTAAATCTTCACCTTATAGTCCCTAAAGAAACTGATTTTTGGTTGTATTCTACACAAATTGGAGTGATAGCATTGATAAAATATTAAAGACTACAATACTTATCAATAATCTTAATATAATTCAGTAATCTCATTAATGCAATCAAAGCAAATTACCCTGAACTTGTAAGCAAAATAGTTTCTTCAAAGTAAAGATTGCATTTTAGTAAAATGAACATCACAATTAAAAATATTAACAACATTGCTCTAATGATATTAATGTTGGTAATGTCTCAATGAATCATACCTAGTATTTGTGCAATGGTTTATTCTGTTATTATGTATGCATAAATTTGAACTCTTAAGTTTGCAATTATAATCCAATGGTCTCTAGGTAAAAAATTAGACTATAATAGTTTTGGAGCAATAACCTTTGTACCCTGAAGCATCTGTATAGTACTGCATTGCATTGTGATGCTGCTGCTGCTTCTTCTTCTTCTTCTTGTTGGCACAACAAACGCATACAATCATCATGAGGACAAATAACATCCCAACTACTGCCACAACCCCTATGATGATTGGCAAATTAAAATTAGATTGGTGCTCTCCACTCGAATTCGTTGATGATTTTGGAGGTGTCGATGTCAAATTGCCAGTTTGCTTGGAAGTACTAAGCGTCAATGACTTGAGGGAAGGAGTGGTCGATGACAATGATACCGTCGGAGGTGGAGGTGAAGGATTAGAATCATTTGAACGAATTGATGGCCCCGGAGCAGTTGTAGAAGGGTTGTCATCCGAATTGTGTGGCGGCGGTAGGGGAGGTGGTGATTTATCAAATGGTGGTGGAGGAGATGGGCTGTTGGTGGGAGGTGACGTAGCCAATAATGACGTCGAAGGAGGAGGTAAAATTGCCGGCGCAGACAACGCCGAAGAGTTGCCTAAGGAAGATGAATTACTTGAAAGCGGAGTAGAAGACATCTTCCTAGGAATGAAATTCCAAATCCAACAGCCTCATCACCCTCCCAGCACAACCTATTCATTTGGACAATATGCAGAACACGTTGAGCTCATTCAATTAAAGAACTTATGATCAAAAGCATCAACAACAAAAGAATAAATATCTTAAAATATAAAAAAGATAGATCAACGAAACAACACATCAAACAATTCAACAATCACAAAATTCTACATTGATCAAAATATCCCAAAGGGGCACTTAAAAAGTTCCGATGAAGAACTCAATGATCAAAAGGGAAACATCAAAAAATGACATATTTAAGATTACAGCTTTAAAATGAATCAAGATCAAAGAGAAACAAAGAAATTAAATGCAAGGGAAAATAGGTTTACCTTAAAATTGTGGTAGGAGGAGAAGAGTTGTTGGAGAAGAGACGAGGGAAGAGATGTTGCGATAAAGGTCAGCCTCGTCCTCCTCCGGACAACACCGCTTGATGGGGTGAACTACATGGATTTGCTATTTGTACGAGGCAATTAATGGGATGAAAAGGGAGACCCGGTAGGCTGGAATTAGGGGGGAGAAAAGGAGGGAAGCAACTAACAAACAGAGGACTAAGCGAAAGAGATCGAAGTGCTGGTTTTAGTTTATATCATTGCCTATATTTGGGTCACCGGGCGATTGCTTACCGCGCGACCGATCCTTAATTACACCCAACCTCGTGCACAAATGACAAATGTAATATAATATATATATATATATATATATATATATATATATTGAATTACTATTAGTTTAATTTATTAACTCATCTAATGGATAAGTCAGAGGATTAATGATATATATATTTTTTTAGTATGAACTCAATTCGGGTTCAATTTTGAGTTCAAATCAGACTCAATTACGATGAATGGAACTTGATTGCCCTTTGGGATTGAATTAATTGGAATTTGGACTGGACTATCACTTTGGGCTTAGTCGAATTAGGTCCAAAAGCGCCCACACACATGAACTAAACTCAAGTTAAGTCAAACGTTATTTAGCCTGCTCCACCCGGCCATACAAGGATATTCATATCCTCATTAATTACTAAAGATTCGGCAGCAATGAGCCCGACACATCCGGGATAGACTCCAACCCATTCTATGTATATCCCTGCGAGAATCAGGGAAACACTATCACTCCGAAATATCCATATCCTACGCTATATACAGGCAAGACACACATGAGTTATTCTCTTGATTCTAATTCCATACTCACCACCTGAAATTCCTTCTTACTTGAGTGTCGGAGTATCTTTACAGGTCCCTCGCCGAAGTCACATCGGATCAGGAGACGCGCAGGATCCCATCACCCCGGCTTCAGGCAAGAACATTTGGCGCCCACCGTGGGGTTGAGTAAATCTTACTTGCCCCACCATGGTGTTGGGGTGATAATAGAAAAACACAGTGGAAAATGGAATTTAAAAATTCAAACATCCAAAAAAACAATGATCTACTTTAGCGAGTTTAAGGAATTAAGCATAGGAAGAAAGTATACCTTCAACCGGGGTTGACGGAGCTGCTCCTATATATCCCCGTTCAAGACGCACACACGCACGTCCTCCAATGCTAGTCCACAACAAGCACCTCACAACAAAAGGGGTAGCGATGAACGGGGCTCGTTGTGGCTCAACGGAGTGGCTTTCTCAACCCCGAAATGCACCAAGGTTAGGACGGCCCTTCTACCAAGAACCATGCTCCAAAATGGAAGGAAGAGGGGATGAGAAAACCATAAAATAAGAATATGGGAGAGAGAATACCTTGCTGTCATCTTTTGTTTCCTCCAAGCAGAGGAAGTGACGGCACACAAAGGTGGAGAAGAACACCTCTTCGGCTTCTCGGAGAACTCGGGGAAGGGGAGCAAGATTGCCGACCACTCAAGGAAGAAGATGGAGGTTCTTTGGAACTTCTTTCCACCCAAGAACCTCTCTCTTGTTCTCACCGAGAAGATGGGAAACAAACTTTAACTTCCTCTCCACCCTCATGGGGTATTCGGCCACCTTGAGAGGAGGAGGGGGCAGCTACAAGAGTAGACCCGGTCCTCCCCTAAAATCTCTCATGGAATTCAAAATTATGGGGTTTGCCTCCAAAATATATTTCATATTTAATTGTTTCATAATTAATTCTAAATTAATTAATTTCAATTAAATAGAAACTTTAATTTATCTCCCTAAATTTAAAACATATTTATAGGAATGAGATTTATGTAAATAAATTAAATTCCTATTATATAAGAATTATATTCATGTAGATAAATTAAATTTCAATTTATAGAATTATGATTTATCTAAATAAATCAATTATCTATAAATCTATGATTTATCTAAATAAATCAAATTCCTATTAATTTTGGTCTATCTAAATAAATCAATTCCAAATTAGCACGTGTAGGCACATGGGGAAAATCAAATTTCTTTCCATGAATTTTTTATTTCAAAAATTAAATTAATTATGTTTAATTCTTAATTAAATATATCCTTGATTTATGCTTAATTAATTTCTTAATTCATAATTAAGATTTTAATCCACCATATAAAATAGTAACACGTGCCAAAACCCTATGACTTTAGGGTTCCCTCTACAAATTAGGATTTTCGAGGAACTCCTCATTGTGCATTCATTCCTATAGGAAACACCTTTCCTATCTTATTCGTAAAAGAGATCCATGATCGTGTTACAACATGTCTATGCTAGTAGACATATAGTGCCACGGGCGAGCTCTATCTCATAAAGCCCGTTACGAGATTAGCCTGTTGTGTGTGACCCATTGGGGCCCCGCACTAAGCCAACAATGAGTTGTGCATAACAAAGAGTCGGATATGATAGAACATCTTGTATTCGAATCTCACGAGCCAACACTAAACCCCTTTAGTGTGGTCGTATGAGACTCCACTCACAAGTCAAGATTGGTGTCTATCAACGTGTCATGACTACCCGGATAGTGTGAGGTTCAATCTATAGGGATTGAACGTCCTTCGGTGATTAGTTACCGTGCAACTAAATCCTTCGGTTACAACGCCCCAGTCGGTTAAGGTACGAAAGAAGTGTCAAACCCTAATACCCATTCATATGTATTCCACTTGCCAAATTATCGTCTCAATAATGACATGTCAGAAACCCTTTTCCGACATTCATATATACTCTGGCCAGAGATTCATGAGTTGACACTTATAGGATACATAGGACATTATCTTATCTCACTAGAAGTAACCGATTCCATATTGATTGCTCACTACCTCCATGAATGCTTCCCCATGCCCAAAAGTATCCGGTACATGACTCTTAAAGGCCATATAAGGATAAAACCAAAGCAATGAGTTATCAATCACAAGGTAACAATGACAACCTCAGATCTAAGGATTGCTTGCACCTACTATCACCCGAGGAACATCTTATTGACACTCATGTAAGGATTCCATTAAGTATTCCTCGTGTAGGTTTGTTCAGTGAACTCATTCCCTAATGAGCACCTGCACTTGTACATTAATAACGGTTCATAGGTAACTGTGAGATCAGCTACCCCCTATTGCATAGGGCACGTATCAAGTGCACTAGTCTTCCCAGAATCACCAATTCCTTAATCGGTGATCATACAACTAGAAATATTTAGAACAAGGGCATCTAGATTCCAAGTCTCACTGGCATGATCTCATCATGGCCTTGGAATCATTCGCCCGAGTTCATGGGGTTCATCATAATCTAATACAAAAATATAGATACAACATATGATGAAAAGTTGCCTCATTTATTCATTATCAAAAATAGTTCCCTACACATCGACTTGTGATTGGCTCAAGGGCACTATTTCTTTCACATGGTAGGTACTCGAAGTTAGGCGAACGCCGCTGCACATAGGTAGCAACCTAGCTAGCAACAATGTTCTCCTGCTACTTGGTGATGCTAACACGGCGAGGAGTGACACTCTAGTACTCGCCATTCCAATACCGAAAGAACTATATCGCATGATCGATGAACTCCAAGCGCAGAACCAAAGGTTAATAGTCCAGATTGAGGCGTCGAAACAACCTAGGGAGCAACAACCAGCCGAGTGCAACCATCACCGCTCGAAGCATGATGAGGACAACTACCTGGAGATGACTAGGAGGCCAACCTCTACCTTTCGGGACAAGGTCTCCCGGACACACCATTAGAGAGAGAAGGAGGAAGCTAGAGTCACGAAGACCGTTCCTCCCCCCACCGTCGACTCGGGACCCTTCGCCGAGCATATCATGGAAATTCATCTCCCAGACAACTTTAAATTTTCGACCGCTCTCCAACACTATGACAGCATGGGCGACCCAACTACCCACCTAACAATATTCAGATCTATGATGCTCCTCAACGGCGTAACCAACTCTATCCTTTGTCGAGCTTTCTTCACCTTTTTGGAGAAGGTTGCGCTACTCTAGTTCTCCAGCCTCCCACCAAGGTCGATACATACTTTCGAGGAGCTCTCTTGAGCCTTCACCAATCAGTTCTCCTCATCATGGATCTATTCCAAGACCGAGGACTCTCTTTATAATTACAATAAGCAGGGACATCAAGAACTGCTAAGAGATTACCTAAAGAGATTACATGCCATGGCCATGGAGATTCCAACCCTCGACCCGCATGTTGAGTTATATTATGTCAAGCACGATCTAAAGCCCAAATAGTTTGCCGACCAGATTGCTCTGGCCAAATCGAGGAGTATGGCCGAGTTTCGAGAAAAGGTTGTGTTCTACATGAAGATGGAAGAACTCCGAGAGGCCAGAAAGGTCGATAGGCAGGCCGCCAAGGACAGAGCTAAGGATAAAAAGTCCAAATAGTCGAACAAGAGTGTTGGAGAAATGGCCACACTAAAGCAGGGGGGGGGGGGATGAATAGTGTGTTGACTAATCAATTAGCCTAAATCCGGTTTTAATCGTTAACTTGATTTACTTAAGCAATTCACTATTTAACGACTAAATGCGGATGTGAGTGATAAAGATAAGTAATACGATACACAAAATAATATATCAATGCTAACACAATTATTTATAGTGGTTCGGCCCCAATGCCTACTCCACTACCTAAGCACCCCGCTTAGGATTTCCAAACTAGTTTAACTAGATTAATTAGTTTCCTTACAATGAGGACTTTACAACGGAAAGTCTCCGCTCTCAAACCGAAGACACTTCCACACCCAGAAGTATCCCGCCTTCCTACTGAGAGCACTCTCCCACCTCAACCCTAAGGACAACTCAACTAATCCTTGTAAACTACGTTTACACCGGTGGATTTAAACCTTAACACCAAGGCAACCACCAACTCAATCAAACCTAGCAATCTAGGTTTACACAAATTCAAATACAATGAAATAAACACCAAAATACAACAATAATGAGAGAAAATAATAAACAATATACTTAGCTCTCAAACAAGATGTCCTAGATCCTCTTGATGACTTGAAGATGAATCAAAGCAAGCTCAAAGTCTATATCAAGGTTTCTAGGCTCAAAGCTAGGGTTCTTTGCAAAGATGGCTCAAGAATTCTTGTAGAGATGCAAAGTGTGGCTCTTTGAGGCATAGAGGCATCAACAACTATATGGGAGAGAGATTGGGGTGGGTATTTATAACCCCCCAACTCTCAAGGCTCGTAAACGACATTTTTCTGCCCGTTATCGACGCCCGTTCGCTTGCCGATCGATCGTCCGTCGATCGACCGCCGAGCAACCGAAGGCATTCTACCTATTCTGGGCATCGTTCGGTCAACTAAAATGCCTTCAACTTCTGTCGATCGATCGAACTTGGGCAGACTGCTTGGTTTGGCTGATTTTTCTACTTGTTTGCTCATTTCTGAGTTCCATCTACGCTAAGTCTACTTATATAATATTTATTAACTTAAGTTAAAAAACTTTAAAACATAAATGTTATATAAGGATTACCCCCTATTTGGATTCAATAAAAATATCTGAAAAATCAAAATCCTTAATAATTAAAATCTAACTTTTGGGGTCTAGTACAAATTTTCAAAAACCGAAAATTTTATAATCTCCCGATTCAAATATGGGTAGGCTAAAGGCTTCCAAAAAATTCTTAAAAATATCGCGTTATCTAGTTTTTACCTAAGGAACAATTATCGGCATTTTTGATGCCAAGAAAATATCTAGATTATATAGCCCTCCAAGGAGCCACCTACGCTTAGTGAATTTCAGGGTCTTTTCTAATTTTCTGGGTTTTCGTGTTTTGGGGTTCGAGTTTGGTCTTTAGATTTCTTTGCATCATCATGAGGATTTACAATTTATCTAAACACCCTAAACCTAGACTCTATCTTCCCGATGAATCCGAGCACGTCAACCAACGTCCTTCCGATTTTCCAATTTCTATGATATTTCCAATCGTGGACGTCGTGCGCTAACCGATGTGGAACTTGAAAATAATTCTCTATGAAATCATTAGTTCAATGTTTGTTATCATCAAAACCGCGATTAAGACCAAGGTTGTAAACCTTAGGCCAACAAAGAGGGGAAAAGATCGAGATCACTGCGAGCGGGATAGCAGTAGGAGAGGAAGGTCGCCCTCCCAACTTGGCACCAGATTTGACGAATACACCCTACTGAATGCCAAAAGGGAGACTATCATTCGGGAGATCTACAACCTGCAGCTGCTCAAGCCTCCCAACAATGCGGGAAAACTGAAACAACCTAATGCTGACAAAAGCAAGAAGTGTGAGTTCCACCGTACCTATTGGCACACCACCGAAGAGGGCGTGATGCTCAAGGACCAAATCGAGCGCCTCATAAGAGAAGGCCGCCTTGATTTCTATATCGGTCGTAGACGGAGACGTCGCAACCGAGACCATCATGATTACAACCATCAACGCTGCAGCCCGAGCAAGATGCCACCCCTGAGAAGCATGAGAGGCAACCTGGATGATTGTAGAGACGGTCAGCCAAGCACCGAGATCCGCGGGGTCACTGACCACATAGCGGGAGGATTCGCTAGAGGAGGCGAGATGAGCTCAACTAGAAAGAACTCGCTCTGAGCCATCATGGTGATCAACAACGCGACCTGCCCATATATGCCTCACATTCAAACCTTGGTAATATTGTTCTATGAATTTGATTTCCAATGGATTGATAAAAATTTACATGACCCTTCGTCATTTCTATAATTGCTAGTGACTTCCTTGTCAGGAAAGTCCTGGTGGACCAAGGAAGCTCAGTCGACATCCTGCTCTACTCGATATTCAAAAAGAAGCAGTTGGCCGAAGCTTCACTCCACCCCTACCACAGAGATATTCGGTTTCTAAGGAGAACGAGTCAGCGTCTGAGGCTATATTTGGCTGACGATGACTTTCGGCTCCTCGCCAAAGACCAAAATGATAGATATGCAATACCTAGTCATCGATTGCCCTAGCTCCTATCACATGACCCTGGGGCGACCATCACTGAATAATTGAATTGGGAGCCGTTGTGTCGACTCCTCATCTAACACTTAAATTCCCTGTCTGAGAGATAAAAGTTATAGTGGTCCACGCAAACCAAGAGGAAGCCCGCATGTGCTATAATGAATGTTTAAAATAGAAATCACTCGAGATGAAAGAAGTGTTAGGCACCTCATCCTAACCAACACACTCAGTCTTTCATACAAAACAACAACCTACAATATCTGAATTGGACCCCAAAGGAGATGTCCAAGAGCGGCCCAAGCCTGCCGATGACCTTGAACCTATACAAATCGGGGTCTCTCTTGAGCAAGTGAGCTTCATCGGAGCTCGCCTTCCCATCGAGCTCAAAGCTCAACTCGAAACTCTACTCAGAGACAACGCTGACTTATTTACATGGATGCCAGCCAACATTCCAAGGATAAACCCCAGAGACAAGTGCCTCAAGCTCGCCATTGACCCCTAGGTCAAGTCCGTGGCACAAAAGAAGAGAAAGGTTGGTCTGTGCACCAACAAGCATCCCTCAAAGAAAATGGAAAGTTGTTGAAGACAAATTTCATCACAGAAATCAGATTTACCACATGGCTCGCAAATGTCATGATGGTCAAGAAGCACTTAGGGAAATATTAGATGTGTGTTGACTTCATTGATCTAAACAAGGCATGCCCGAAAGCTCCTACCCGCTCCCGAGCATAGACAAGCTTTTTGAAGGCTCGTCGAGATACCAGTATCTGAGCATCATGGATGCTTACTCTAGCTACAACCAAATCCGAATGTGGACTGGACTAGTATTTTTGGGCCCGATCGGATCGGGCCCAACAACGCCCGCACTTCTAAACCCAGCTCAAACATAACCAGATGGCTCTACCCGGGGGCTCCACCCAATCATACAAGGACATCCATGTCCTCCCTAATTATGAGGGATACGCCATTACGATCCCGCTACCTCCGTGATTAGCCTTAATCCATTCTGAGCAATATGCCTACGAGATTGTCGGGCGACGTCATCACCTTCGCCCGCAATAAATACAAACACGACACACCTCAGGTAACCTAAGTTCCAATTTTATTACCTCCACCTCGAATACCTATTGACTTGAGGGTCAGAGTGTCTTTTGCAGGTCCCCCGTCGGAGTAGGAACATTTAGCGCTCACCGTAGGGTTGAGTAAAGTTTGCTTGCCCCACAATGGTTGGAAATCGGAGCCAGGTGACCGTCGCCGCACGCCAACGACAACGCCCTAGCGATGATGTTCACCCGCAACCTAGTGACGTTGAAATGTTGAGGAGCAAAGTTCCAGCACCAATCAACCTTCCACCAGAAGCACCCCAGCGTCAGATAAATGACCTAGATGCGAAGAACCAATGATTAATAGCCAAGGTCGAGATGCTCGAAATATGGATAAAGTAATCACTCAAAAAGAAGGAGGCTGGACTCTGTCGTTCAAAACGAGGCCTCCAACATACCTCGTCGAGGAAGAGGAAGAGGTTCTAGAGTCACAGAGGTTGTTGTGCCTCTCCCCATTGACTTAGGACCTTTCCACGAGCATATTATGGCAACAAGCCTTCCACCCAAGTTTAGGTTGCCAACCACTATGAAACCTTACAATGGTATGGGCAACCCAAACATACACCTTACGCTGTCCAGGTCCATGATGCTCCTCAATGGAGCGACCGATCCTATCCTTTGTAGGGCTTTCTTGACTTTCTTGGATTAAGCCGCCCTACTGTGGTTCTCTTCCATTCTACCGGGGTCCATACACTCTTTCGTGGAATTTTTCCGCGCATTTACCAGCCAATTCCACTACTGGAATAATAGGCATCAACAACGACTGAAGCCATTGTTGAGCCGTTGCTAAAAACCATCAGCAATGGCTTGCAACGGCCCGACCCATTGCAACGGAGCTGTGGCAGAAAAAGCGTTGCTGATAATTTAGCAACGGATCAGCAACAGTCGCTCGGGCCGTTGCTTCTAATATTATCAACAACGGCTTTGCCACGGATGCAGGGCCGTTGTAGGTAAGAACATCAGCAACGGCCCCGTCGGCCGTGGAAAGGCCGTTAGTGAAAGCCATTTGCTAAGCCATTGCTGTAGGTCATCAGCAACAGTTTACAATACACTTTCAGTAGCCGTTGCCGATGATGTAAACCTGCAACTGAAAAAATTTTAAATTTTAAATTTTCATTAATACATTGATACATTATCTGATACATAACTCACATCCATACACCCATACACACATTCATTCACATACACATCACATATACACCTAGATATACATCAAAACAATTATACTTATATTTATAATTATCCACAATCATATTAAAACTATTCAAATTCAGAACTAGAGTATCAATATCCAAACAAAACAAGTTAATCAAGTATATATAGTATCCAAGTAACAAAGTCAATATCTAAACAAAACAATAAAATCTCATGACGACGATGGAGGATGGTCTGGATCATATGGCGGGGTCTGAAGTGCTTGGGTGTATACTGGCATGGACTGACTCGAGGGCGATGGATCAGATGATGCCAAAGGGATGCCTGCTCTGGTATGAGCTGAGATGTTGCATAGCATAGCATGCATCTCTGCCATCATCTGACTCTGACGCTCCATCATCTCACTCTGACGCGCGATCGTCTCCTCCAGTGTCCTTATCCTGCTACTTTGATCATAACTAGACCTGGTGGTGGACGACCGCTCACCAGCGACCGGGGGGGTCGGTGCCCCAATTGGCCCTCGCACGGCTCGCTCATGACCACTATCTGCAAAGCCATATACGTGGTCGTGGTCCTAGCCACCTGCAGCCTCGACCCACCGGTGGTTGTTAGATCTTGAAATTGGGTGGTTGCCTTTGTGTTTGAGGCTTTATTCCACCGGTGTAGACTTAGTTTACTAGAATTAGTTAAGTTGTCCCTTTGGTTGAGGTGGAAGAGTGCTCTCGGTAAGAAGGCGGAGACTTCCGGGTTAGAAGTGCCTTAGGTTGAGAGCGAGACTCTTCGGGTCAAAGTCCTCGTTGTAAGGGAAACAAGATTAATCTAGTAAAGTTTAGTTTGGAAATCCTATACGGGGTGCTTAGGTAGTGGAGTAGGCATTGTGACCGAACCATTATAAATATTTGTGTTAGAATTGATATTTTGTTTGTATTAATTGTTTTATTATTTATCGCTTCCACATTTAGTCATTCAATCGTAAATTGCCTAAGTAATCAAGTAAACGATTAAAATTGAAATTAGGCAACAAATATAGTTAACACACTATCCCCCCCCCCCCCCTCTAGTGTGGCCATTTCACCAACATGGTCCATTACATGTTGAAAATATTTTTGTACCTGATGTTGTTCATGACTCAATTCCAGTGAAGACTAGTCCATCTATAACTACTACAAGTTCTCTTAAGGATTAGCAAGCAGATCCTATTCATGCTCCAAAGATAGTTACAAAGGACTTTGCACCATGTCCCTCTACAGTTAACCCTCCAGTTATAATTGATGAGTCTGTAACAGAACCAGTGACAACTATTGAACCTATACTAGAAGGAAATCTTGTACCTTCTTCAATGGCTGAGGTTGAACATCCTACTCCATCAGTTCCAATAGCTGGAGAATTTGAGCCATAAACATCTGACATTTCTGCCAAAATAAAGAAGAAATCTTCAAGCACACCTGACCTGAAAAAGTCTACCAAGAGAAACCAGTCTGAAAGCTCAAGGAAGAAAATTCAGTCTATTGTTAACCTTGACAGTGACTCTGAAGGTGAAACTCTTTTGGAAAGAGCAGCTGTGTTGAGAAGAACCAAGAGAAACAAACCCAATGTTGAAGATCGCAAAGAGAAGGAAAAATCTTCTTTACAAGAGAAGAAAAATGCTTGTACCTCAAAGAAGAAGTTTCCAAAAGTAGCTATAAGCAAACTTCATCCTGGCTTGCTTTCAGATGATCTCTATCCTCTTTGGGAAGCTTTGCAACTGAGAGGTATTATTTCTCAAAGGCCTTTGGATATTACTCACTTCAACTTAAAATGCAAGCCTGTTTTAGATATTCTTGAGAAGAGAAATCTGTCAAGCTCCTTTCTACATGTTGCACCTTTCTCCAAGTTTCCTGTCTTAGAGTTCTACTGTAACTTGTCTGAAAACAGCTCTAATCCTAAAAATGAACACTTTTACCAAGTTTTTGTTAGGGAAAAATAGTACAAGTTTAGTCTAGATGAGATTAATGATTATCTTGCATATGACTTTCCATCTTTTGCTGTTGAAGAATCTGATGATTCCAGTATTGAGTTTTTGAATAAAGTTTGTTCTGAAGTGTCTAATGGTGATATAACTAAATGGGTTGGAGAGCATAATATTAAGTCTTCTTTAAATACATTTTATGATGTTCTCTACCTGATTGCTAGATTCCACTGGATTCCTATATCTCACATCACATTTCTAAGCAAAAAGATGTATTTAAAGAATCCAGTGGAAATTATTTTTCCTAATGGGAATATTCTGCTCTACAATATCACTTCAACCAAAGGCTAATGGGATTCACTTCAACCTGGGAAATCTGATATTTGATCAGATTATTGCCCTTAGATCTCGTCTGATAACAAAATCCAGAGGGTTTCTTATTTTTCCTAACTTGATTTGTGGGATTCTTGAAAAGCAGGGCTTCAAATGTTCTGCTGAGGAAGTTTTAGAACCACTTGGATCTTTCTTGAAAATTTACTAAAGGCTGTTAAAGAAGGTAGAGACCCCTTCCAAATCTCTTGCTCATCAACCTTCCAGTTCTTCTAAAAGGCCTTCTATCAATGATTCTACAAATGAGCAAAGTATCTTAGAAGAGATCTTGAAACTCAAAGAATCTATCTCCAACTCTCTGAAGCAGCTGGTTTCTTTGGACCAGAAGGTTCTTGACCACTTTTCTCAGCTCCTACAGGTCATATATCTATTTATTCTGATAATCCTTTAAGTTCTTCCCGTTCAGATTGAGATAGTTCTATACTCCTTTGGCTTAATTTGCCAAAAAGGGGAGATAGTATGATACTCTATACCGTTGCAACCCTTTGTGTTGTGTCTATTATTTGATTGCAACTGTAATTTGGTGGTAAATGACTAACTATTTGTCTTTGTTTGTGGTACTTGTGATAACTGTGATGACTATGCTGGTTTTTGGTATTTTATTTATGTTTGAATATTATCCTTTTGTATATCAGTTAAGTTCTCAGTTGTAAGTTAGTTACAACCGCTCTGGGTGCTGTGAAGTTTATGCTGAAATTAATGCTGTTGCGATGATATCTTTTTGTTTGTTGAAATTATTTATGACCAAAGCATTATGATATATTATGACCGCCTTTTGAGTTTGTAGCTGATGAAGTTAAGGTCTTGTGTTAAATGACTTTTATGGGAGTTGGCTGGCTTTCTCTATATATGAGGAAAGAGAAGATATGGATCAATAAGTCTCCAATGTGCTAAAACCGAGTTGCCATTTATATGAGGAGTTGATACTATTGAGTGTGTTGATGATAACAAACTATTTTAATCATCTTCAAGTCAAGGTGGAGTTGGGATATTGAACTCACTACAACACATAGATTGTATGGAGGACAAAACTCTATGATTGTATTGTCATAGGTGTTGTATAAAATGGCACACTAGAGGGGGGGTGAATAGTGTGTTAACTAATTCTTGTCGCCTAATTTCGGTTTTACTCATTTCTTAAGTTGTTTAGGTAAATTATAATTTTACGATTAAATGCGGAAGCAAGATGAATCAATTTAGCACAAACGAAAGATAACAATGCTAACACACAAATTTATAGTGGTTCAGTCCCAATGCCTACTCCACTACCTAAGCACCCCACTTAGGATTTCCAATCTAAGTTTTACTAGATTAATTAGTTTCCCTTACACAGAAGACTCTGACTCGAAGAGACTCACTCTCAACCTAAGGCACTTCCATACCCGGAAGTCTCCGCCTTCTTATTGAGAGCACTCTTCCAACTCAACCCTAAGGGACAACTAGAACTAATCGAGTAAACTACATTTTACACAAGTGGCTTTATACACCACTTAAATCCAAGACCTAAAACTAGGTCTTCCTACAATTCAAATACAATGAGTTGAAGAACAAATTAAAACAAAACTTATTACAAGAAGAGGAATGACAACTTACCACACTTAAATGACTCTTCTTTCCACCCATAACTGGCTTGATGAACCCTGTGAAGGAGAGCTCTTTTGATAGCAAGGGATCAAGTGTTAGGCTGATGAATGTTGTCGCTTTGAAGCTTGGAGGATGTTATGGAATCACTCTTTGAAGGCTTTTTGCATCCAAAATTTCCTGAGAGAGAGACAAAAGAGGTTAGAAGAGAGTATTTATAGTCCCCAACTGAAATAGGGTGTCAACGGGCATAAATTTTACAGTTACAAACGCCCGATCGATGGTTCATTCAATCGTCGATCGACCACCCAAATACCCTTCGGTCAACCGACGGGTCGACCGACTGTCGTGAGATAAGCAATCCCAAATTTGGTCGATCGAATCAGTGATGCCAAAATCGTGTGACTCGTGATTTGCCATCCGGTCGACCGATGCGCCTTTTGGCAAATTTTGGCTTTGGTCGGTCGATCGATGCAGCCTTCTGCGATTCCTTCACTAACTTCGATTGACCGACAGGTCGACCGAATGGCTACTGCCACTTTTTTGTATCATTCGGTTGACTGGATGGTTGACCGAATTGGCTGCTGCCAATACTTAACACCATTCGGTCGACCGTCCAATTGACCGAACCTGGGCTAGAAAACTTTTTCTTGACTTTCTAATTTCGCGCTTGGTTTTTCGGCTTCGTTCTTCAACGTACTTTAACTTTAAAGGATTCTCCTTACTATCCAAAACATTTTTGATGCACGCATTGATCTATTTTGGAGATTGATCGAAAGACGTAAGGCTTGACGTATCTTTCATCGATCCTGCAATTTGCATACTTCATGCACTTGTTAAATAGGTTTGATATCATCAAAATAATCATGAGGAGAATAAAGCATGAAGGAAGAAATCTTCAGCTAACAATCTCCCCCTTTTTGATGATGACAAATCATTGACGATAAATATCAAGATGAAGTAATGTATCCGATAATTATTATGAAGCATGACTTGTTAAATGGATACATGGGAGCTTCAAGAAAATGAAGTAATGTATTCAATTAGAGCTCCCCCTATCTATATGCATATATTTTCTAATTCTCCCCCTATCAATATGCATGGTACTTGAAATGAAGTATTCATTTTGTGCTCCCTCTATCGATATGCATATATTCTCCCCCTTTTGTCATTCATAAAAAAAGATCAAACATAGCAAACATACATAAAAAGAAAAAATAACACTTACAATACTAATCATCACTTAAAATAGTCAACCAAATACATATAAAGTTGAGTGTGAAATACATGTTCAAAAGATGAATAACATCAATACATCAAAGGGGACTAGTCGTCCTCAGGTGGAGGAGGAGGTGGTAGATGCGACTGATAATATTGCCACATATCATCCACTCTCCCATACATCTCATCTATGCGCCGGCCATGGTCACCGATCATGACACCAAATTCGTCCATCTGACGGCCGTAGTCACCAATCTGACGACCATACTCGTCCATGCGTTCTGATGTGCTTTTGTTCCATTCCATCTGACCGATGTGAAACTGAGCAAAGCGATCCTCCAGATCACTTAGACGTGTAAGGGAAGTGCTAGATGATGAACCTCCACCAACTTCGTCCTCCTCCATCTCTGTGTCATGCTCAGGCTATTCCATAGGTTCTCCTCGCGTTCTTTTGTCACGCTGATTTTCAAGGATCTTCATGCGGCTGAGAGAGGATGAATCTATGGCTCTGGGAATGGGCTTTATTTCAAATCTAGACCTATTTACCCTAGCTTCATATATGAAGTGGGAAATCACTAAGGCATATGATAGGGCTTGTTTTTTTGAGGTATGAACTTTAGCTATATACCTAAGGATAAGATTAGGGACATCTATAGGAATGCGAAACATGGCAAAGAAAAGTACTCTAGAACTCATAGTGGTGACCTTTGTAGGCGAAATGGCAACACTAGAGGGGGGGGGGCTGAATAGTGTGTTTACTAAATTGATTAGCCTAAATTCGATTTTAATCATTTTCTTAGATCGTTTAGGCATTTTTCGATTGAATGATTTGATGCGGAAGTGATAGATAATTAAGCAATTAAAACAATCAGTAAATCAATGTAAACACGAGAATTTATAGTGGTTCGGCCCCAATGCCTACTCCACTACCTAAGCACCCTGCTTAGGTTTTCAAAACTAGGTTTACTAGATTAATTCGGTTTTCCTTACACAGAGGACTTTGACTCGAAGAGTCGCACTCTCGACCTAAGGCACTTCCGCACCCGGAAGTCTCTGCCTTCTTACCGAGAGCACTCTTCCACCTCAACCCTAAGGGACAACTAAACTAATCCTAGTAAAAACTAAGTTTACACAAGTGGCTTTACACCTTCACAACAAGGTAACCACTTTCACACAAAAAGACCTAACACCCGGTCTTCGTACAAACCCAAATCAAAGAAAAATAGTTCAAATAACAGATAAAAATTACAATGAAAAGAGCATAGAAATAAAACCAAGATTAAATGCTCTTTTCAATCCTTCAAAACCTCCAACTTGCCCAGTCGTAGAGCTTGAATTAAAACCCAAGTTAAGGAGTAGTTGATGCTTTGAAGAAGAACTCGACGGAAGAGTAGAGCGCGTTGCATTCAATCTTAATCGATCTTTGGAAGGCTCAAATCACTTCTAAATTACTCAATTAAATCTGTGAGAAATCAGAGACAGAGGTTAAAGAGGTTAGATGAATGATATTTATACCCTCTCAAAGAAACGATAGCTCAATGGATAGAAAATTATCCATTGTAGACACTCGGTCGATTGGTTGGTCGACCGACTGATTGACCACTTGGAGTGACCACTGTCTGTTCTCTCTGTGCGATCGACCGACGGGTCGACCGCCAAAAGCAAACTTACATTCCCGCAATCCGGTCGACCCATCGGTCGATCGACACATCGGTCGATCGACACAAGGGAAGCAGAGAGGCGCGATCGCGTGATCCTCAATCCGGTCGACCTCCGATCGACCACATGGGCTACTGCCCATTTCTGGCCTCTGTCGATCGACCGATCGAAGTAGCCACTACCAATTTTTGGCAATGTTCGGTCGACCGACCGATTGACAAAAAGGGCAACTGCCTTTTTTCTTACACTCTTCGGTCGACCGATCATAGACTGATATTGATTTTTCAGCCCTTTTTCTTGCGCGCTTCATTTCCGAGTTTTGGCTTTCAACGAGCATCAGCTTGGAGAGCTTTTCATTTGATCTTTGGACTCATCCAATGCGACTTTGGTGCACTCATCGTGGGCCTTCGACTACCTCGACCAAGATCTCCTTAGGCCACTAGTCAGGCCAGAAAGCCGAGTTTGGAAAATTTCCCAACATGAGCGCGCTTACCTATGAAAAAAGAAGTAGTCAGCTACAGAGATGCCAACGGAAGAATCTCCGACACAGCAACATCACCTTCTAGTGAAGGCACAACTATTCGAGGGCTCGGACGCTCGCCAGTGCCCCTCACCCTCTTTCGCTGCTTCAAATGTTATCCAGGAGGAGTTAGGGATTCTGAAGGTGTAAACCACCCAACTACCTCCGGGGCCGAAGAAATTGGGGCTCCTGAAGCCCGAGGCCATGTGGCCTTCACAGACTTTAGCAATCTATCCGCTAACGAATTCTTCTCCCTATTGATGGGATCATCTCTTTGCATCTTTGCCAACCGCACACGAGCGCCAGGAACTTTCAACAACGAAGACATCTTACCTGTGCAAGCAAAAGAAAATGAGAAAAGAATATCCTGCCTCGAACCCACCTATATACTTTAAAACCAAGGACTCGTCGCAGCTCCTCTGAAGAATCTCCTTCGAAGAGAGAGGGACAGGTGGGCAATTCCACTCCGAAGAGGTAATCAAGTTCTTTTCCCTAGGGGTATACCTCTATCTTCAAAATGTTGGATTGATCGGGGCCATGGCATCCAGGATAGAGGAAAACTCTCTCTGCAAAAAGGCTCCTCCAAGAAGAATGGCCAAACACCCTCCCACGACTTAACCTTGAAAAATCGGGTCTTAAAATTCTTGTTCAAACTCTTGTACAAACCTAAGAGCTTTCTACCAGGAATATCACTGAAGGGAACCTATAGTCCCTTCTGCGTCCCTTTGGCTTAGAAGAAAGAAAAAAATACAAAAAGACTTGGCCGGATCCCGAGACACTCCATAAGAATCTCAAAACAACGAATGAAAGCTCAACTGTTCGGGTGCAATTGGGTGGGAGCAATGTTCACCAAATTCAAAATGCTAAGCTCGAAATGAGTTGAAAGGGAGACGCACACCCAACTCATCAAAAAGAGTCTGGTATGCAAAGATAAACTCCGAGTTAGTACGATGATATACTCGATCCGAAGATGAACACGGAAGACATTCATTATCCTCCTCAGCACCTTTACGGGTAAGGGACACATTCTCCCGGAAGGATAAGATGCTGTCTAGGTCGGTCATTACTGAGCCTAGTAACTTTAACTCCTCTTGAATGCAGGAATAAGAATTTGACAGGTCTTGGCCAAGCCCAAGCTCACCAAACGGATGATATCATGGTCAGTGAAGCTCTCTGTGTTCAACGTAGAATACTAGTCGAGAGGTCCCATCAAGGCCCAAACGTTGGTAGGCTTCATCGCCGAGTTCACAAACGTTGGACACTGTTCGTGGATGATGCCTCTGACAAAAGAGAAAGTGGAGCTGGCATCATCATAGAGAATGACCAGGGAATCGCCCTAAAGCAATCCCTGCAGTTCGAATTGAAAGCCAACAACAACCAAGCAGAATATGAAGCCATGGCCGCCGGTCTAAAACCCGCACGTGACATGAAAGCCCAAATATTGACCGTGAAAAGCGATTCTCAACTTGTCGTAGGACAAGTCAACGACAACTGCCAAGCAAGGGACCCTTCCCTAGAAAGGTACTTGTCCCCCAGTACATTCTTTAATGACCAGCTTTGATGATTGTGTGATCCAGCACGTACATCGAGAGGAAAGTACTCGAGCACGTACTTGAAGCCTAAAAATAATAGGTTGGTCATCCAACAAGTCTCCAATCAACCGAGCATCCAACCGGCCAACGCCTCGGTCGAAGCCCAAGAAGTCGAACAAACTACCAACTAAAGGACCCCTTACATAACCTACCTCAAGCAAGGAGAGGTGTCGGAGAACACCTCAAATCCAAACAAGTTCAGAAGGATGGCGAGTTAGTATACTCTCCTTGACGACCAACTCTACAAAAGAGGGTACTCTCGGCCACTGCTCAAGTGCATCGACAAACCCCAAACAGACACCGTGATAGTAGAAGTGCATGAAGGCATTTGTGCGTGGCAACCACATCGGAGGAAGATCCTTAGCAGCTAAGATCCTCTAGGCCGGATATTTTTGGCCAACCATGAAAGTAGACTGTGGCTTGTATGTCAAAAGGTGTGACAAGTGTCGGAGATTCTCATAAGTCTCACAGAAGCACTCCGAGCCATTACACAACTCAGAAATTAGCGAGCCATTTTATAGATGGGGCATTGTCCTCCTTGGTCATTTCCCTCCAGCCCTAGGACAAGTCAAATACTTGATAGTAGCAATTGACTAGTTCACAAATGGATAGAGGCCGAGCCCCTGGCCTCAATTGTAACCAAGAAGATTAAAAAGTTTGTGTGAAAGAGGATCATACACAGATATGGCATACCATGAAGCTCATTAGTGATAATGACACATAGTTCACAAAGAAGCGGTTCAAAGAATTCTGCTCGAACCTTAAAATCCAACATCTCTTCTCTTAAATGGATCATCCACAAACTAATGGCTTGACTGAGGCAGCCAACAATATCATCTTAACAGGACTCAAAAATAAGCTTGACAAAGTCAAGGGACACTGGGCCGAAGAACTACCCGAGGTACTATGAGGCTATAACACAATCGACTAGTCATCCACTAAGAAAACTCTCTACAGGCTCATCTATGGAGCAGAGGCCATGATCCTCATCGAGATCGCAGAGCCCAGCCTTTGTAGAGCAACCTTCGATGAACAAAGCAACTCGAAAACCCGACATGCCAAGCTCGACCTCGTTGAGTTAGAACGTGAGCTTGGCAAAGTCAGGGATCAATCCATGAAACTCAAAATAGCTCGAAAATACGACAAGCATGTCACACCAAGAAATTTCAAAGAGTGAGATCTGGTACTAAGGAAGATCGAACTCCGGAGAAAATCAATTGGGGAAGAAAAGCTTGCCCCGAATTGGGGAGGCCCGTACAGGGTCATCAAAGACAATAGAAAGGGAGCTTACAAAATCGCCAAATTCTCCGGACGAGAACTCTTATGGACATGGAACCCGGCCTCCCAGTGGGCCTACTATAGCTAAGCACTCTCCCTTAAACTATAAATGTTCAGTGTACTCTTTTTTTCCTTCATTGTGGTTTTCTCTCATAGGGTTTTCCCTTTGAAAGGTTTTAACGAGACACCATCATGTGTAGGCCGAGCACATCACTCGGTGGGACTTGATGTACTATTATTTGATAGTTATTCAACAACACTGCTCTCCTTTCCTCCACATCTTATCGTGTTCAGATTACCTATAGCTATTTTCAAATCACACAACGAATGAACCATCACGATCTCGCGATAGGTACACCACCTGAGAAAGGGGGGGATTGAACAGTGTCGGGTTAAAACTACATTAAATTTGATTTCATTTTGATTCGATTCTAAATGCAACCAAGTCGACGTGCTATTAGTTTACGATGCTTGACAAGTAATACTAGCAATTAACAACAATCAAACAAAGCAATGCAAACACGAATAATTATAGTGGTTCGGCCAATCGCCTACTCCACTACCTTGGCTCCACACCAAGGATTTCTAACCAAATCCATTATAGACTATGTGTTTCCCTTTGAATATAATCGAGGACTCGTTTATCAACCCTTTGAGAATGCCTCAAACCTATTCACCTAGGCAAAACACAACTCTACAAAGGAAACCCTAAGGTGTTTAACCTAGCACACCTAGCAAGCTAACAATGAAAATCAAGTTCAAATAACAAGTAAAATTACAATTAAAGGAGCTAAAGAGTAGACCACAACAAAGAGCTCATTTCCAAGCCTTCAACGCCTCCAACTCCACAAGATGGTGAGGTCGAATCGAAGCCGGAGTTGAGGGAAGATGAGCACTTGAGAAGAATCATCGATCGGAGAAGCAAGCGCGAGCAAATCAAGTTTAGAAGGCTCAAATCACACTTAGGAAGCTTTTAAGACTAGTTAAGAAGGGTTAATAGAGGCTCAAATCATTTTCAAAGTCATTTTTGTTGATTTTTGTATTTCTTCGAACGAACTTCGCGCGCGTATCGTAACCTCAACCTGAACTCAAAACTTCACAAATATATTAGTTTCATGTTTGTTATTATCAAAATAGAGATCGAAGTCTATGAGAAACCCTTGGGCCAATAATCTCCCTCTTTTTGATGATGACAAACAAAACATGAAATTTATCTATTTAAAGAGTACATTTGTGAGTTTTGATAAGCCATATAGATTACTAAACATAAGTTAACCTATACTCCCCCTATCAATATTCATATTACATTTGTGAGTTTTGATAAGCCATATAGATTACTGAACATAAGTTAACCTCTACTCCCCCTATCAATATGCATATCAAGCTTATAGCTCCCCCTATCTATATGCATTATAAAACAAATGTGACCTTATCTTTTCTCCCCCTTTTGACATCAATCAAAAAGGGCAAAAATTAAGGTACTATTAATGAGTTGATCGATAAATTCGAGAAAAAAGCATAAAGCCAAGTATCATCTACCACTATAGTCCTTCATACCAATGTAAGCCTATAGAAGACTAACATCGATAAGTCGCAAAGCCCCACTACAAGGCATTATATAAGTATGATGATACCATGTAAAATGCAATTTTTCAAAAGATATGCAAATTTTGAAAACTTAAGCATTCGGCAAAGTACAAATTCCTAATTGCATCCTTGGATTTGTGAAACTCTCTTCATTCAAGGGTTTTGTAAATATATCCGCAAGTTATTTATCGGTGGATACGAATTCTACTAATATATTACCCTTAGCTACATTATCTCTAAGAAAATGGTGTCTTAGATCAATGTGTTTGGTTCTAGAGTGTAAAATTGAATTTTTAGTCAAGTTTATTGCACTACTGTTGTCACAATGTATAGGTATAAATGAATATCTAAGTCCATAGTCCAAAAGTGTTTGCTTCATCCAAAAGACTTGTGCACAATAACTAGCCGCATCGATGTATTCTGCTTCGGTAGTTGAAAGTGCAACTGAGTTTTATTTCTTTGAGAATTAAGAAAGAAGACTCATCCCTAGGAATTGACAACACCCACTAGTACTTTTTCTATCTATTTTACACCCAGTAAAATCAGCATCCGAAAAATTAATTAAATCGGAAGATGCATTACATGGATACCATAATCCTAATTCAACCGTGCCTTTCAAATATCTCAATATGTGTTTGACCGCACTTAAATGAGACATTTTAGGATAAGATTGAAACTTAGCATATGCACAAACACTAAACATGATATTGGGTATACTTGCGGTTAAATAAAGAAGGCTACCGATCATACCTCGATATCATTTTTGATCTACCTTTACACAATCTTCATCTTTATCAAGCTTAATGGATGTCCTCATTGGTGTAGAAGCTATCTTGGACTCATTCATCCCAAATCTTTTGATGAGCTCATTTGTGTACTTGGCTTGATTTATGAAGATCCCTTTGTCGGTTTGCTTGATTTGGAGACCAAGAATGAAGGAACTCCTCTCAAACTCCTCTTGCATGCACTTTGCAAACCACTCATAAAGTAATTCATTAGTAGCACCAAATATAATATCATCCACATAAATTTGCATAAGGAAAATATCATTTTTAATAAAGAGAGAGACATCGGCTTTTCCAATGCTAAAATCTTGATCAATCAAAAAAGTTGAAAACCTTTCATACCAAGCCCTAGGGGCTTGTTTTAAACCATACAAAGCCTTTTTAAGTTTAAAAATATGGTTTGGAAGCTCAAAACTTTCAAAACCGGGGGTTGCTCAACATAAACTTTTTCATCAATAAAACCATTCAAAAATGCACTTTTGACATCCATTTGAAAAAGTTTAAAACCTTTAAATCTATTCCTTCTAATCTAGCTACGGGAGCATAAGTTTTATTGCAATCTATTCCTTCCTCTTGATTATACCCTTGGGCTACTTGTTAAAGTTCCACATTGCTTGAGGTTGTGGTCTAGATGGCCTTTAAATAGATTGAACAATCCTCCCCCTTTGAGCTAGCTTTTGGGGTGGAGTTAGGTCCAAGACTGATTTTTCTAACATGGTATCAGAGCCAGACCTATTGTTGATTGTGGGCCACCTGCAGAACTTCACGCTCCAGGTGTGGATCCTGGGTGTGAGGGGGGTGTGTTAAAGTCCCACATTGCTTGAGGTTGTGGTCTAGATGGCCTTTAAATAGATTGGACAATCCTCCCCCTTTCAGCTAGCTTTTGGGGTGGAGTTAGGTCCAAGTCTGATTTTCTAACACTTCTAACCTAGCTTTGTTTCTATTGACTAAGCCTCCTTCATCTATCTTGTTTCTAAACACCCATTTAGTCCCAATTACGGTTTGTCCACTAGGTCTAGGTACTAAATCCCAAACATCATTCCTAACAAATTAATTTAGTTCCTCTTGCATGGCAATTACCCAAAATTCATCTTCTATGACTTCCTTAATATTTTTAGGCTCTACTTGAGATATGAAAGCTACATATTGACAAATATTTTTGAGTTTATAGCGCGTTACCACTCCCGTTGATGGTTCTCCAATGAGTTGGTCAATTGGAAGATCTCTTCTCAACCGGTATCCTTTTGGGAGAGGTGGTAGTGCTTCCTCTTCTTCTTCTTCACCTTGTGGTAAGGTTGAGGATGAAGGCTCTTTATGATGAGTTTCCTCACTGTTTTCATCTTCAACCTCCTTGTCATGAAATGTCAATTCCTCAAGTTCCTCACCTACATTCACAATCTTAACATTTCTAGAAGAATCATTAGTTTCATCAAAGGCGACATGCATTAATTCTTCAACTATCATAGGTCCACGATTATAAACTCTATAAACTTTAGAACTAGTAGAATAACCTAGAAAAATACCCTCATCGGATTTAGAGTCAAATTTTCCTAGATGTTCCTTAGTGTTTAAGATGAAATATTTGCATCCAAAAACTCAAAAATATCCCACACTGGGGATTCTATCATTCCAAAGCTCAAAAGATGTTTTCATAATTTTTGATCTCAACAAAACACGATTAAGCACATAGCAAGAAGTATTTATGACTTCGGCCCAAAAGTACTTAGGCAAATTATTTTCACAAAGTATGGTCTTATCCATTTCTTGTAAGATTCTATTCTTTCTCTCAAGCACCCCATTTTGTTGAGGGATTCTAGGGAAGAAAAGGTATACTCAATACTGAATTTATCACAAAATTTGGAGAACTTTTTATTTTTAAATTCTCCTCCATTGTCACTTCTAATTTTCAAAATCGAAATTTCTTTTTCATTTATGTCTCTCCTAGCATTTTTTTTAAGGAAATCAAAAGTTTTATTTTTCTTAGCTTGGAAGAAAACCCATGTAAATCTCGAGAAATCATCAACCAAAACATAACAATATAATTTTTCATCTAGACTTGCAACATCACAAGGACCAAAGAGATCCATGTGCACAAGTTCTAGTATTCTAGATGTACTAACTTGATTAATGCTATGAAAAGAGGACTTAACTTATTTTCCATGTTGACATGCATCACAAAGTTTTTCTTTTTCAAATTTTATCTTAGGTATTCCTTTAACTAAGTCCCTTTTTGTTATTTCTTGGATGAGGCTCATGCTAGCATGTCCTAGCCTTCTATGCCACAACCAAGAATCATTTTCCATGGCAACTAAGCATCTAACATGAGGATTAGGCAAGACATTTAAAACTAGTGTGTAAACATTTTCTTGCCTATTTTCAATAACCACAATATCATTAGATGGTGCACTTCTAATTATGCATTTAGATGCTTCAAAAATAACTACATAACCATTGTCACATAACTGAGATATACTAATCAAGTTATGCTCTAACCCATCAACTAGTAGAACATTTTTAATGCATGGGTAGGGAAGTATATCTATATCACCAATGCCAACAATATTACCTTTGGCATTGTCTCCAAATGTCACATGTACGTCCACCATCATTGCTTGATAGGGTTGCAAAAAGATTGATATCACCCGTCATGTGTTTTGAACAACTGCTATCCAAAATCCATATGCTTCTACTTGCTTGAGGATGGTTCTCCATCTACAAAAGGAGAAGAGACAATTTTAGGTACCAAAATCTTCTTGGGTCATTGAGTGTTAGTCATCTTAGGAACTCAAGTGAATCTAGCATCACTACAAGAAAACATAGCTTCAGCAACAGATTTTTTACCAACGGATATAATTTGTTGGTATTACCAACAAAATTACCAACGGATACATAATCCGTTGGTAAATTAGCATCTTTTTTTCGTTTCAGCCGACCAAATTTTTTTCCCCCTCTCATTTCGGCCGACCACTTTAGTTTCCCCCTCTCCCACTCGTCAAAATAATTTCTCGCGCCTCTTTGACGCCGACAAAGCATCGTCTTTCTTCCCCCTCTCCAACTCGTCATCCTTCTTCCCAGGCCGCACCGACAAAGCATTTCTTCCTTCCCCACAGTTTCCTTCCCCGCCGGTTCCCTCCCCGCAGACTCCTTCCGCACAGTTTTCTTCCCCGCAACCGACAAAATTATCGGTTCGAGCTAGTCATCACAGATAGCGCGCGCAGGTTCCTTCTAATTCCCCCGCAGCTGATTCAAGTTTTTATTTCTTCCCTCCCCTTCTACAGGTTTCTTCCCTTCCTTGTGCCCTAATCCTCTGTTACTTTGTGGCGAAACACAGGAAGCACTCGATTTCCCATCTACGGGTGAATTCTTCCCTTCTACGGGTTTCGAGCACTCGATTTCCCATTCGATTGTGGAGGTTCGATTTTAGTTGCGATTTCATGATGTTCAAATGATTTTAGTTGCGATTTCATGATGTTCAAATGATTTTAGTTGCGATTTTAGTCAAATATTAGAGATGCTTTTAAATTTAGTTAATGAAGGTCAAATTTTTGTTAATGCTCGTCTCCACTCTCACCATCTACCCACATTTTTTACTAATCACAAGATCAATTGGTGATTAGTAAGCATGAAGGGAAGAATGGGGAATTCAGCATGCTGCTGAGAATTCATCAGCATGCTGAGTGTTCTCATACACTTAAGTGTATGCTGAGAACACTCAGCATGCTGATGAATTCTCAGCAGCATGCTGAATTCTGATTTCATTCAACATTACAAGATATAATAATCAAACATTTAGATGAAGTAATTAAGTAATTGGTTGCTGGATCAATTGGTGATCTGCAATGAAAGCTTAGGAGTGAAGAACATGAATGACTTGCCCCTATCATAGCTACTGTGGTTCCGTTTGTACTTCCTATGCATAAGTAAATATATAAAACTAGTTTTAACTTGTAAACTACCTTGTGGACGTGAATTGTTAACATGTAAATAGATCTCTAATCCTGGCTGGTGAATGCTTAAGGATCCAAATCAAATTGGAGCCTATGGAGGGAGGATCAGACTGATCAGTATAGATATGCTTAACATTGTTATAGTTGCAAGGTCAATTTTTGCATTTTTTAAAAAGAGCATTCAATTGTGTGAGGTTCCTGTCTATATCAGCCTATGATGCTTGAGGGGATGGTAGTAAGAGGGGTAGTTTCTCTTACTCATACATTGATAGTTACCAGAATTCAGCATGCTGCTGAGAATTTATCAGCATGCTGAGTGTTCAGCAAGCTATAATCCCAATGCCTGCCAGCTATTCTCCTGCAAGCTATATGCATGTAGCTTGTGTCAAATTAATCCCAAAGTCCAATAAAATTCTTCTCATCCAAATTGCTTGACAGCTTGCTGAAGTAGCTGATAAATATTCAGCTTCGGCTGAAGATAATGTAGTTGAATTCTGCTTTTTAGAACACCAGCACATTGTACTTGCTCCAACTTTGAATAGATATTCAGTAGTACTTTTCCTGTCAACTATTTATCCTCCCCAATCACTATCAAAATACCCCAGTAGTTTCAGATCATTGTCTCTTCCCAAATGTAATCCATAATTACATGTCCCCTTCAAGTATCTCAAGATTCTCTTTGCTGCCTTGAAGTGTACTGCTCTGGGATCATTCATGAAATGAGATAGAACTTCCAAACCTAGAAAGAATTTCATCTCACCCAGATTAGTCATCTTAAAAGTCTTGAACATTTTGTTCTTCATCTCCTCTCTCATTTTTTCATTGTTACTACAATAAAGCAAGTCATCCACATAGAGAAGAACAATTAGAATATCTTCATTTTCATCTTCTTTTGTATATAATGTGTGTCCATTCCTCTCTCATTCTTTTGTATTAAGGTTTAGAGGTGAATTCTCCTCTATCCGTTCTTAGCACTTTCACTTTTGCATCAACCTCATTTTCAACTGCTGCTTTAAACCGAAGGTTCCCTTTGTATGTTGTGCATGTAATAATTAATGTGCTTAATATTGTTGCTAGGTTGAAAAGAGTTAATCAAAATGTATATCGATCGTAGTTGGATGAAACGTCGGATAATTGGAGGAGCATTGACTAATGAATTTATGGAAGGAGTCAAGGGATTTCTTGATTTTGCATACTCCAAAACTCAATATGTTTCTAGTGATAAAATTAGGTGCCCATGTCGACGATGTAATAATCTTCAATTTCATTGTCGAGATGAGGTGGAATATCACTTATGTTCGAAGGGATTTATATCTGGCTACACACAATGGATTGCACATGGGGAGTTGACAAGTGAAGAAGTTGATGAATCCTCAAGCATTCCTCAATCAGAAAGCTTTGATGCTCCTCAAAATCCGTATAGAACTATGGTGGTGGATGCAATCGGTATTGAAGGTATTGGAGAAGAAAGACCAAATGATGAAGCTGCCAAGTTTTAGGTATATGCTTCAATTGAAGAAAAAAGTGAAAAATCGAGCATATGTCGAAGGATCAATTTGTGAAGCATATATCATTGAGGAAATTTCTAATTTTTGTTCTTTTTACTTCGAACCAAAGGTACACACAAGGTTGAATTGATTTGTGAAAAACACACACACACACACATACATATATATATATATATGTATTATATAAGAAATATTAATTTCTTGTTCATTTTATTCCTGGACCAAAAGGTACACACAAGGTTCAATCAAGTACCTCGAAATGATGATGGTGGAGTTCCAACTACCGTGGGACGTCTATCTATCTTTACCTATCCTGGTCGACCTTGTGGGGCTGTTGGGCGTTATAGGAGGGTCGACGAAAATGAGTATAAAGCAATTGAGCTTTACGTACTTATGAATTGTGAAGAGATCTCTCCTTTCATTGAGTACGTATAGTAGTGTTAATTATTTCGTATATTTACTTTATATTAATGTAAACTTTATTGTTTTTTAGTGAGTTTAATAATATCGTTATGCAAAGAGAACTACATTTGACTGACGCAGAGCTTGAGAAGTTACGAGATAGAGAATTTCCAAAATGGTTGAGAGACTATGTAAGTTGAATAATATAATAATTTTTGTCTCAATATGAATAATCATGACTATATTATAAATTATTCTTTTTCTTCTTTTTGTGATAGGTTAATCATAATATTGACACGATTGATAGTCGAATTCTTGCCATTGCACAAGGCCCACAAAGATTTGTTCGATCTATGAAGGGTTATTTTGTTAATGGATATAAGTTTCACACCAAGGAATATTCACATGGAAAGAAAACAATAAACAGTGGTGTTTGTGTTAAGGGCAGTTGTTACAATGATTATGATCGTGATTACTATGGCATCCTGATTGATATTGTACAGGTAGAATACTTTGGTGAAGGAAATCAGGTGGTGTTATTTAAATGTGAGTGGTTTGATACCGAAAAAGGAGTTAGGGTACATCCTCGTCATGGACTTGTTGAAATCAATCACAAGTTAAAACTTTATATTGATGCTCCTTTTGTGTTAGCCGAGCAAGCTCAACAAGTTTATTACACGAGTTACCCCTCAAAGAAAAAAGGAAGGAGTGATTGGTGGGTTGCATGCAAAATTAAAGCAAGAAATAGATATGAAGACATTGAAGAAATAGATGATAATATCCCTCCACATATCGATGATTTTTTTCAAGAGGATGAGGTTGAAGCAGTACAACCTATTATGCCTACAACAGAGTTAGATGCATCCAATGCATTAGTTAATGTTGGAGTAGTTGATGAGGTAGATCAATATGAAGAATTTTTCTTGAGAACTCAAACACATGTCGTTGAGGAGGATGAAGAAGAAGCAAATGTTGTTGACATTGAAGATGAAGATACTGAAGATGAAGATACTGAAGATGTTGAAGTTGATGAAGAAGAAGCAAATGCTGTTGACATTGAAGATGAAGATACTGAAGATGAAGATATTGAAGATGTTGAAGTTGATGAGTGTTTGTCAAATGATGAGAATGATGATTGAAATTTTTTAAACTTCTATTATACTTTTCTCAAATTATCTAATATATGTGTTTAGTGGGCCCCGAGGCCTTATAGTTGAGGAGTCACCATTTGTAATTTATTTCTAATGCAGACATGACTGACTATCTAATATGTTTGAATTATTTTTATGCTTGATGTTTAAGTTCCTTCATAATTTCGCCTTTCTCTAAAGGTACATAGTTTAGGTGGTGTTATTGGGTTGTAATTGCTTAAAATTAATCCTTGCAGAGCTACAAGAAGTGAAAGTTGCTGCCAATTGGTCTTGCTGAAGTGGAGGAATTCCAAGTTAATTAAGGTTTGCATCTTGTCCAAAAGCAATCATTAAATTAATATAGTAGTGTTCTATAATTTTCCTAAAGAGAATGTGGCTGGGGGATCATTTCATTCACTTAGAAATATGCCCATGGGATCATTTCATTCACTTTAAACTTCATTGACTGAAACCATTCTTCTATTAAACAGATTCTTCTGAAGGATTTGCCAACACTTTGAATTAACTGTATCAAGAACTCAGGGAACCAAGGTATCATGCACAATATCATTTTTTTAAGTCATTGACTGAATGAACTATGCCTTTAAGTGTAGAGGAGGTATTTTCTTTTTCCTGTTTTTTATGTGAATATGTTAGTCATCAAATGTTTATTTTGCTCTTCAACTAAGTAAATTTATTGCACTTCTGAAGCATCCAGTAATAGTGAATTAGTAACTAGGTTTTGTTGATGCCTTTCTCCAATCTACTCTCAAGCTACTTAAGGTCCCTTAGGCTCATGGAGTCAAGAGACTCACCCATCAAGTTCTTGGTAAACTAAGTTTTTTAGAGGCACATGCTGCTTTATATGTTATCCACTTTGAGTTGCAGTTAAGGATATTAAATAGTGAGTTGCAGTTAATATTAAACTGGCCCAACCTTAAGATTATTAAGAAGCTATGTAGAAATTTCATGTAACCACTTTGAGTTGCAGTTAAGGATAAGGATTTCTAGTGACAGTTAACTCCACTAGTAAGCAATTAAGGATTTCTAGTGACAGTTAACTCCATTAGTAAGCAATTAAGGATTTCTAGTGACAGTTAACTCCATTAGTAAGCAATTAAGGATTTCTATGTTGGACTTGGCTTTGAGATCTCATCATGGGTCGCTGCATCTCAAGGAAGATGGCTGAAATGAGATCTCCAGCAATGAGATTGGTGGCACTGGTTGCTGCCGGAGACTTCTTCCTATGATGGCAACCTGGTGTGAGCTCATTAAAATCAAAAAGAGCACACAGTTAATGTAGTTAAGGATAATTTGGATGGAATTTAACAAAATAGGGTATTTTATCATAATTTGGATGGCACTATATGTTTATACATCGTTAATTATTTATATATGCTTCATTTATTTTATTAAGTAATGGTGAATACACGAAGTCGAGGTCGAGGTCGAGGTCGAGGACGAGGACGAGGGCGTCCTCCTTTGAGTAAATACCCTTCTACAACTTCTATACATTCATCATCTGAAGATACACCTGTACCACCTGTGATCATTTCTTCTGCACCCATGATAGTTGAACCTGTACCTGTGATTGACTCTTTAGCACCCACGATACCTATATCTATACCTGTACCTGTACCACCTGTGATTGACTCTTTAGCACCCACGATTCCTATATCTGTACCTGTACCTGTACTACCTGTGATTGACTCTTTAGCACCCACGATTCCTACACCGTCGACATCGGCAGCATCGTTACCCTCACAACCTTCAGTGAATTTGCCTTTGACGTCATCAGTTCCTATTATACCATCTACGTCTATACATGACACATCTATTCCTACACAAAGTGATGGTACTTCACATCAAAGTCGAGGAAGAGGACCAAATCAGCCTTCACAGCCGCCAGAGACACCAGATGATAGACGCCTACTAATTATTGATAAGAAAAGGTATATATGTAGTCAGATATTCAAACACCATCATTTGTAAATACAAGATATTTGTTAACATTCTTTTTTGCAGCTTCCCCGAGACAGAAGTAGTACGAGATATTTCATCAATAATTAAGGCAAATTTCACGGGTGCATGGCCATGTTGGTCTCAAGTACCATCACATGTGAAGGAATTCATTTGGGACAAATTTAAGGTATTTTCCATGTCTCAAATACCTTTGTCTCAAGTATTGACCATTTTATTACTTTCATACAAATTGTTTACATGAGAATCCACATCTACATGGACAATACTACTAAGTATGCTAACTATGCTGATATAGGATACTGAATAGTTTACATACTGATATAGGATACTGATATTGACTGATACTGAAAGCTCACATAGGAATTGTTTACATACTGATATAGGATACTGATATTGACTGATACTAGAAAGTTTCTCACCAAGTTCCATAGGAATTGTTTACATTTATGCCTTTTGGTATTGCCAAAAATCCTGCCTTTTCAGTTAAGAACACCCAGGCCCCTTCCTCACTGTCCTCTGCAGATGGGAAAACAGAGGCATCAAGAACTTTGGCCCCCATCCCATGGTAGACTTGAAGAAGCTAAGTATGCTGCTCATGTGGATATCAGTATCAGGATACTGAATAGGAATTGAAGAAGCTCACATAGGATACTGATATTGACTGATATAGGATACTGAATAGGTATGCTAAGTATACTGATATAGGATACTAATATAGGATACTGAATAGGATACTGATATAGGATACTGAATAGGTATCCAGTTTGTTTACATGACTGATATGTGGTGCTTTTTAGCTTTACTTATCTAGATGTTTTCTCTTTGGCACAAAGTCATTAGACCAAGAAATAATGTTCTACTGCACAAAGTCATTAGACCAAGATATAATTGCATCAAACCCATACTCATCATGTTATTGGTACACAAAAGATTTAGCTGAAGTAAAGAAGGTTGGCTGCATCAAACCTGCATATGCCATGATTGATTGTGTGATCATATAATTGCATCAAATTATTGATTGTGTACCAATAGAAGGTTGGCTGAAGTAATAGAAGATTTAGCTGAAGTAATAGATTATATAATTGCATCAAACCCATACTCATCATGTTATTGGTACACAAAAGATTTAGCTGAATCAGGATACTGATATCAGTATACTGAATAGGAATTGAAGAAGCTCACATAGGATACTAATATTGACTGATATAGGATACTGAATAGGTATGCTAAGTATACTGATATAGGATACTAATATAGGATGCTGAATAGGATACTGATATAGGATACTGAATAGGTATCCAGTTTGTTTACATGACTGATATAGGATACTGAATAGGTGCTTTTTAGCTTTACTTATCTAGCTTTACTGATATAGGATATGTGTTAGCTTTACAATCAATCATGGCATATATAGGATACTGAATAGGTATCCAGTTTGTTTACATGACTGATATGTGGTGCTTTTTAGCTTTACTTATCTAGATGTTTTCTCTTTGGCACAAAGTCATTAGACCAAGAAATAATGTTCTACTGCACAAAGTCATTAGACCAAGATATAATTGCATCAAACCCATACTCATCATGTTATTGGTACACAAAAGATTTAGCTGAAGTAAAGAAGGTTGGCTGCATCAAACCTGCATATGCCATGATTGATTGTGTGATCATATAATTGCATCAAATTGGTACTTTTTTAGAATATTGTCAACTATCATTTCATTAACATATTTGTCTTTTTTCAGACAGTCTATCGTTGGGATCCATCTAGGACAAGCGAGGTTCATGAAATATTGGATAGAACAGCTTGTCGACGCTTTTCTGACAATATGTCTGATGCAAGGAATTATGCGAAAAGAAAGGCCAATACTGATGATATTAGTCGAACTAATGGATTTGGCCCTCCATGGATATCTCCAGATGTGTGGAATCAACTAATTAGTGAGCATTGGGTCACGGAGAAGTGGAGGAGAAAATCCGAAGTTGCTCGTCAAAATCGTAAGAAAGAGGTAGATAGTGACGTCACACGACATACAGGTGGATCTATTTCATTTGTGGCTCATCGAAGAAAATTGGTATGATATTAATAGAATTTGTTATCCTATATGTTTTTTAAAATATTATTAATTAAATATTATTTGTCATTTTTTGTAGGAAGAAAAGTTGAACCGACCCCCAACCCATCTTGAGTTGTTTAAGCATACTCATAAGCGTAATAGTGGTGAGGGTGACTATATCGACAACAAATCGCAGAGTGTTGCGGTATGTATTTATTTTATTTGTTGCTTCTTTTTAAAATATCGTAATTAACTATTTTTATAAAACATTGTGCAGGAGGCTTATGAGGTATCGATCATAGAAAAGTATGGTACAGATGTAGCATCACAACCCATTTTAGATCCAGAAGAATGGATTAATGCCTCTGGACATCCATCTCATAATCGAGTTTACGGTTTTGGATGTCGAGAGAATGTTAAATCCATTATGGGGAGTTCTAGCTCAGCAGAATCTAGTACATCGGGCCATGGTCGAATGAATGAGTGGAATGCAATGCAAACTGAGATGACATCCATGCGACAGTATATTAATGAATTGGAAGCATCAATGCAATCACAACAATCACAAGTGCAGTCGCAAGTACAAGCACAAGTGGAAGCTCAAGTTCGGTTGATGTTAACACAACTCGGCTTTCCAATCAACTCTTTGCAATCAACAGATTCACCTTCAGCTTCCACTCCACCTCCACCTCCACCTCCACCTCCACCTCCATCTGGGTTATGATGTTGGTTAAGATTTGTATTTGGTTATGATTTTGCACTACACAATTCGGATAATGTTAGGGAAAATTTGACTTAGTAATGTTTGTATTTGTTTGATAATATACTCGATTGTAAATATTTGGTTTTGGTTATGAAATATGAATTGTTTTTTCTTGACTTGTATATATATTTGTGATTGGGTAAATAAAAAATTTGATGTGTGATTATAGGTTGTATACAGGAAAATGAAAATTCATATGGGTATGAGCATTTTAATTAAAATGTATTAGCAACAAATGTTTCTGTTGGTAATACCAACGGATACCTTTGTTGAATATGTCAGCGTAAACAAGGATGATATCTGTTGGTATTCCCAACGGATATTATCTCCGTTGGTAATACCAACATACTATGATCCGTTGGTGACACCAACAGAGTATATGTCGGTTGGTGTTACCAACGAATAGTATTTTTCGTTGGTGTTACCAACAGACTTTAATTACCGTTGGTGTTACCAACGGATATAATAATATCCGTTGGTAATACCTAGCATGGTCATCACCGACGTATTTACCAACCGATAATCCGTTGGTAATGTATTACCAACGGATTTTGTCCGTTGGTGATACCCTATTTTTTTGTAGTGCATGAGGGTTCCTCCTAAGAGCACAGTCTCAAGCCATATGACCAAAAATACCACATGAAAAATAACTTTCATTAAATTTTCTTGTGCTATGTGTGTGAGCATGGAAGTGTGCATGAGCATGATTGTTTGTAGTTTTTCTAGCATTTACAACCTTAGGCATGACATTTTGTAAGGTTGTCATTTTTTCATTTAGCATGCATAATTCCTTTTTTAAGTTAAGCATGCTATCATTCAAGTGCTCTACTTGATCACTTAAGAACCATGTTCTTATTTTTTTTATTTTTTTTGCATTTTCTAATTTTTTCTTGACATCATCTAAGGCATACTTTTCTTCCTTAAGTGTATCTACTTCTTTCCTTAGGGCATTACATGAAAGTAGCAATTTATCATTTTCAAGCTCTAAAGATTTATTGTCCTTTTTAAGCTCTTTAAACTTTTTCCTAATAGCATTGAATTCATCATGCATTTGATCAAATTCATTTTATAGTTCTTCTTGCGTAAATGAAACTTCATCAAAAATAAATTTTACCTCATTGTCGTTCGTCATAAGGCAAAGGTTTGCCTTCTCACTCTTGGTCTCCTCTTCACTTGATGAGGATTCACTCTCATCCCATTAAACCATCACCGCCTTCTTCTTTTTCTTGTACTTGTCCTTTTTGTGGGGGTTGGAGGTAGAAGCCATCTTGTACTTGTCTTTTCTCATATCGCCCTCATGAAGTTCATGAACCTTCTTTTCATCATCGCCATTTCTTCAAAATCGTCCATCTCATCCTTGGATGATGGGGGTTCTTCAACCCGGTGTGATGCGTTTAAGGCAATGGTTTTGCCTTTGGGGGCATCTTCCTCCTTATATTGCTTCATATGGGTCTAATGTGTCATGAGAGACCCAATGAGCTCGGTGAGCTTCAACGTTCCGAAATCCTTTACTTCCATGATTGAATCACTTTTGGCTCCCAAGCTTTCGGAAGGGACTGGAGGAGCTTCCTTTTCCTTCTCGTCTTCCTTGATGTCTCTACCATGGTTAGCTAAGCCATTTGTAATATTTTGAAATCTAACATACATGGCATCAATTGATTCGGGTGATAAAATTTTAAATATTTCATAATCATGCATGAGAAGGTTTATGTTAGATTCCTTAACTTGTGAAGTGCCTTCATGTGTGTCTCTAGGACACTCCAAAGTTCATAGGCCGACTTACAAGTAGAAATCCAATTAAACTCATTAATAGATAGGCCACAATATAGTGCATTGATGGCCTTGGCATTTGCATTAAAGAGTCTAATTTCTTTCAGACTCCACTCATCCATATCCTTAGTGGGTTGCTTATACTCTACTTGGATCATCCTCCATACATCCATGCCAAGTGATTGAAGGAAGCTATTCATATGAATCTTCCAATAGGCATAGTTGTTTCCATCAAATAGTGGTGGAGTATGAGTAGAGGACCCTTGAGCTAGTTCGATATCGCTAGATATTATAAATTATAGGGTAGATGGTTAAATCTAATCCTACGATCTTGCTCTGATACCAATTGTTAAACAAATATCCACACTAGAAGGGGGGGTTGAATAGTGTTGGGTTAAAACTATGTTAAATTCAATTTCATTTTGATTCGATTCCGAATCCAACCAAGTTGACGTGCTATTAGTTTACGGTGCTCGACGAGTAATGATAGCAATTAAGAACAATCAAACAAAGCAATGCAAACACAAATAATTATAGTGGTTTGGCCAACCGCCTACTCCACTAGCTTGGCTCCACACCAAGAATTTTTAACCAAATCCTTTATAGACTATGTGTTTCCCTTTGAATACAACTGATGACTCATTTCTCAACCCTTTGAGAATGCCTCAAACCTATTCACTTAGGCAAAACACAATTCTACGAACGAAACCCTAAGGTGTTTAACCTTGCACATCTAGCAAGCTGACAATGAAAATCAAGTTCAAATAACAAGTGAAATTATAATAAAAGGAGCTAAAGAGTATACCACGACAAAGAGCTCCTTTCCAAGCCTTCAACGCCTCCAACTCCACAAGATGGTGAGGTCGAATCGAAGCCGGAGTCGAGGGAAGATGAGCGCTTGAGAAGAATCATCAATTGGAGAAGCAAGCACGAGCAAATCAAGTTTAGAAGGCTCAAATCACACTTAGGAAGCTTTTAAGACTAGTTAAGAAGGGTTAATAGAGGTTGGTGAGGGGTATTTATAACCCCTCTTTCGGCAGCTCCACCCAACGAGCATTTTTCTACTCGTTGGGGACGCCCGGTCGCTTGCTGGTCAATCATCGATCGACCGACTAATCGACCACCGAGCACTACTAGAATTATGGTCATCAGCGACGGCTGATACTGTGGTTGAACCGTCGATGATGAATATCACGGACGGTGTTAACCGTGGCAAACAACCGTCGCTGATGTGTGCGTCTTAGATGTGTTGTGACGGCCGAGCTCAGACGTCACACATAATCATCAGCGACAGCCCCATGCGCTGTCACTGATTTAAAAACATCAGTGATGGCTCGAAGAGCTGTCACTGATAACAACCCATCAGCCACGGCTGAGTCCCGTCGGTGATGTTATTAGCAACCGTGATATTTGGTGCTGCCCAGGCCATCAGCCATTTATGATAAGCTTTCAGCCATGGCTTAGTGACGGTGAATCGTGGGTAAGCCGTGGCTAAAGGTGTATCCTATAACTGAAAAAACTAAAAATTTTGTAAATTCCTGTATACAATGATATATTGACTACAAACAATTTTTAATCACATATTACAATCAGAAAATATCATACACATGCATTAGAAACCAAACATACAAGTTTTACATAAATATCATCAATATCAGCCTCAAACCGGAGGCAAACAATTATCAAAATATCAACTCGTGCATCCAAGTTTCAGAATATAAACAAAATACAAAAATCAAAAGCTCACGGCTGCGGTGGAGGCGGTAGAGTCGATAATGACTGGGTTGGGAGCATCGATTGGGTCGAGGAGGACGACGACTGTGACATCATAGGTAGAAGCCCAGCATGAGACGCAATGTGAGAGAGGAGTGTCTGCATATTCTGGATCGTCTGTCTCAACTCGTCATTCACCCGACTGTACTCCTATATCTGCTGCTCCATCGTCAGCCTTTGCCCCTCCATCATCTGCATTTGCTCCTCCATCGTTTGTCTCTGTTGGGTGAGCTCCGACTCCATGGCCACTATCCGGCTCTGGTCTTGTGCTCGGGAAGACGACGGCTACTCACCCGCAGTCGGAGGGGTCGGTGCCCCAAGTGGCTCGAGCACGGCGCGTTCATGGCCACTGTCTACAAAACCATAAACACGGCCGTGCTCTCAGCCACTTGCGGCCACCACCCAAGCTCCTGCGTCGAACTCCTCCGGTGTCCCTCCACGCTCGATCACAGTCCTCGAGTAAGTTTCCTACACATGTTTATATTTTAAATATATATAAACTATAAATAAAAATTGTGTAAATCAAATAGACATATATAAATACTTACCATTATGATGGAGGCTCTGCTATCAACGTAGTCCCCCGCTCCTCGTCAACCACGATGGGTGCGCTCAAACACCTCCATCATCGACGGGCGTCGGACGGTGCCGTCCTCCGTCACGTGCGTCTTACATTAGAAAAAAAATACATTAGTATCATTATACACAATATATAATTTAATTTAAAATAAGGAAATTATACATACCATACGACGCTCATGCACCGCAAAAGAAATTGAGCCACCTATATGGCGCGCCCCCGTGCCATCCCCCCCGGACATGCAATTTCTCGACGTAGTCCGGGAGACCTCCTGCCACTCAAGAGTGTCCCACCGCTCAACGAGCTGGTCCCACACAGGGCCAGGAATCCACTCGGGGGCGTGTCCCCGAGTCTACCCTATCTGTGTGGCCCCTAGCCATCTCATCATGGTCTGACGGGCCTGCTGAAGAAGCTCGTTATAGCGAGCGCGGACAACACGCTCCCATGCAGCCTTCACAAAAGTGGTCTGGTCATCCGGCCATGTATAATGACCCTGCAAAAAAAAATTATTATTACTGATAAATATTTAAAATTAACATTAATTTAATAAACATACTTACCATGAACTCTCGCCACAATAAATCCATATGCTCACGGGGCACATGAGACCATGTAGGCCACGCCCCTTGCATAAACTTCCGGATCGTCCCCGCTATCGTGCGGGGGACGTCCTCCTGCTCAAATCTGCACCAAATATATATTCATATTATGATATTTGAATTATAAATAAATTATAAAAAATAATTAATGCATATACTTACCTTCTTCCGTGCACAATAATTGCTCTGTGCAATTGTCCCTCGGGTGGCGGAGGGAGAATTCTGTTAGGCCCTCGTTGCCTACGTCTCGATGTCGACGGGCCTGGATCAGTTGAAGCGATGGTGGCTGGAGGTGAGGGGTGATGTCCCAAATCAGCTGGGGGAATGGTGGATGGATCAGGTGGGGGAATGGTGGCCGGACTAGGTGGGGGAATGGTGGTCAGAGGTGGGGGGGTAGTGGTGGAAGGAGAAGGGTTAGTGGGTACATGTGGGGCGGGTGGTAATCGTCGGGGGGTCCTACGAGGAATGCCTCCTCGAGAACTGATATCTCAAACCATAGCTGTAAAAATTTAATATAATTAGATTATATATAATAGATTAATAGATATATTTAATAATTGAATATATACTTCACATTTACAATTATTCATCATCGTCATTATCATCATTCGTGTAATACTCTTCTTCTTTTTCTTCTGTATCTGAATCTTGAAATTCTTCTTCGTCTCCCTCATCTTCATTCTGTCCTTCCTCAACTTCATTATCGTCATCATCAACGTATTCTATTTCCAATTGAACTAACTCTGTGTCATCATCCTCGAGTATTGGACTAACTCGTTCCACTTCGGAAGGATCTTCTTCTTGATAGATATCATCTGCTAGCTCATTATCTCCAACTACCGGGTCAATTTTTCCTCTGGCTTTAGTCTTACAGATTACACGCCAATCTGCCATGTCTTTCTTTCGAGATGGATACTGCATATAATATACTTGTTCAGCTTGAGATGCCAATATAAATGGCTCATTTGAAGCCAATTTTGATTTGTAATTGACCTCGACCAGCTGTTTATACTTTGGATAAACTCGCATGCCCCTATCGCTTGTATCGAACCAATGACATTTAAAAAGGGCAACTGATTTACTTTTGAAAAATTGTAATTCAATGACTTCTTCCAATAGTACGTAAAAATCAACATCACATTCAGCATGCATTGTCCCTTTGACGCAGACCCCAGCATTCATAGTCTTTTTTGAAGATGAATATTCAAGTGTGTGAAATTTATATCCATTGACAAAATAACCATTATAACACTGTATAAGTCATGCCGATCCGCTAGCAAACTCAAAGATTTGGTTATCTATTTCGCCTCTTTGTTCTGTGCTGTAAGCTTGAATCCAATTAGGGAACTCACAATTCCGTAATTTTTCTAATTCCTCATCGCTGTAAATTGAGTATTTTGTCACCATCTCAATGTCAAATATTTCAAAGAACTTCTCAATCTCTGGACAGTTTAGTAAAATGTATAAGTATGCCAAATGGTACTCTTCATCGTTTAAGAATCGAGACGAACGAGAACCCAAAGCACGATCGGGGTAACAAAAGATATTTAAACAACCATCTGATGGTCGAGCTACCCCGTCTGATGGTCGAGCTCCACTGTTGTCATTCTATGGAAGATGATTAAGTCTTGTCTTGATGGTTGATTCAAAATAAAATGAGCAGAAAGTTAAAATTTCTTGAATTATATATGCTTTTGATATGGAACCTTCAACTGCGGCGGTGTTCTTTACTTTTTTCTTTAGACGATTCATGTATCTTTCAAATAAGTACATCCACCGGTATTGAACGGGGCCACCAACTCGTGCCTCGTATGCCAAATGTATCGGTAGATGCTCCATTGAGTCAAAAATTGCAGGAGGGAAAAACTGCTCCAGCTTGCATATGATTTCAACAATATTATTTTCAAGTGCTGTCATATCTTCGACTCGAAGTATATTTGCACAAATGTTTCTGAAAAATATACTTAATTCTGTCAACGGACCCCAAATCTTATCATGTAGATGATCTCAAAACGCAACCGGAAGCAATCTTTGCATGAATACATGACAATCGTGGCTCATCATCCCCAATATTTTGCATTCATCGACGATTACACATCGAGATAAGTTTGAGGTATATCCATCGGGTAATCTAAGTTCTTTGATCCATTGATACACATCTTGTTGGGTGGACCTTGACACTAGAAGGCGGGGTTGAATAGTGTCAATCCCCTTTTTTCAATTTCTTTTAACTTAATTTTGTCTTAGCTTAATGGGATTGTTCTTCAATGAATGATATGATCACAATTCAATCACAATGATGAAAGCAAGTAAAGAGCCATGCAAACAAAGCAATTTATAGTGGTTCGGCCAACCGCATACTCCACTACCTTGGCTCCTTACCAAGGATTTCTAAACACTACTTTATAGAAATTATGTTTCCCTTTGAATACTCATGAGGACACCCTTCTCCCATACTTGGAGAACACCTCAATTCTATTCACCTAGGCAAAACACAACTCTACAAAGTATACCCTAAGTGTTTTCTAGCACACCTAGCAAGCTATCTTAACAAGAAAATAAGTTTCAACAAATTACAAACTTGATCAAGTCGAGACTAGGAGCAGAGAGGCGCGCGCAGGTGTAGCACGTATGAAGGCTTTAAGACTCACTTTGAATGCTCAAATAAAATTGCAAAAAGTGTTTAATGAAGTTTGGTGAGGGGTATTTATAACCCCTCAACCGAACGACCGTTCAACGGATAAAAAATCGACCGTTGAAGCCGTTCGGTCACAAGGCCGGTCGATCAGTCGGTCGATCGATGGATCGATCGCCAGGTCCGACTGCTGCAGCTAAGAGAGGTCGGTTGATCGATGGGTCGACCGACAACATTTTTCTGACATTCGGTCGACCCGTCGGTCGACCAAATTACTGCAGCGAATCACGCGATATAGGCTATCTTTAGGTCGGTCGACCGATTGGTTGACCGCTACCTTTCTGCCAAATTTTTGCCTCTGTCGGTCGACCAACCGGTCGACCATGCAGCCCAGCTATTTGCCCTTCTCTACATTCGGTCGACCGAATGGCTTCTGCCAATTTCTTGCGATCTTCGGTCGACCAGTCGGTTGACCGAATGGGCTGCATCGCCATTTTATTGCCTTGATCAGTTGACCGACCGGTCGACTGATCCCAGGCTGAGGATGATTAATTCCTTGTATTTTTACATGCCAATTCAAAGGGTTTGGTTACCAAGTTTTAACTTGGATAACCTTACATTTTAGGCTTCGGATAAACTATTCTAGGGACATATTTCATTAAATCTTCTTGACTTAATCCGGCACCTTGCTTCAATGATTTATTCTTCCGTTCTTTGACGATCTTTTCCGTCGTCTCGTTTGAACAGATTAGGCATGCGTATCGCAACCTCAACTTGAACTCAAAACTACACACATTGATTAAATACATTTTTGTTATCATCAAAATAAAGATTGAGGCTTAAGAGAGACCCTTAAGCCAACAATCTCCCCCCTTTTGAGGATAACAAACATAACATTAAATTTTAAGAAAATTACCAGCATTTGTGAGTTTGAGTTAAGGCATTCAACTTTCTAACTTAGCCTATACATCCAACTTCTTATAACTCAACCTATGCTCCCCCTATCAATGTGCATGTTCAAATTATCTATAACTTGACCTATGCTCCCCCTACCATTGTGCATGTCATTTTTAACTTCCCCTAACTATATCTCTTGCCCTTAAGTACAAAACTCACACTACCTATATGTATTGTGAAAACCAAGTGTGACCTTTCTTTTTCTCCCCCTTTTGACATCAATCAAAAAGGGTAAGAATCAAGGTACAATTAATGAGATTTCATCATAAAGCCAAAAAACCGAGAAAGCCACAAAAAAACAAGTATCATCTACCACTATAGTCCTTCCCATCAATGTAAGCCTATAGAAGGCAAACATCAATAGGACGCAAAGCCCCACTACAGAGCAATACATAAGTGTGATGACACTTTTATAGAATGCAAGTTTTGAGATCATGTAAAATTTTCTTTAATCACAAGGTAAAGCATAAATTTCTAGTTGCATCCTTAAGTTTGTGAAACTCTCTCCAACTAAGGGTTTTGTAAATATATCGGCAAGTTGTTTATCGGTGGATACAAATTCTACCTATATGTTTACCTTAGCTACATTATCCCTAAGAAAATGATGTCTCAAATCAATATGCTTAGTTCTAGAATGTAAGATAGGATTTTTGGTTAAATTAATTGCACTAGTGTTATCACAATGTATAGGTATGCAAGAATACCTAAGTCCATAGTCTAAAATGGTTTGTTTCATCCAAAGGACTTGCACACAACAACTAGCCGCGGCGATGCATTCCGCTTCGGTAGTTGAAAGCGCAACCGAATTTTGTTTCTTTGAGAACCAAGAAACAAGACTCGCTCTTAAGAATTGACAATACCCATTAGTGCTTTTCCTATCTACCTTACTGCCGGCAAAATCAGCGTCTGAAAAGCCGATTAAATCAAATGATGCATGACATGGATACCATAATCCTAAGTCAATCGTACCCTTTAGATATCTCAATATACGTTTTACCGCACTTAAATGAGACATCTTAGGACACGATTGAAACCTAGCACATAAACATACACTAAACATGATATCGGGTCTACTTGCGGTTAAATAAAAGAGACTACCGATCATACCTCGATAGGTGTAGAAGTTATCTTGGCTTCATTCATTCCAAATATTTTTGTCAAGCTTGATGGATATCGTTCATTCCAAATACACTAAACATGATATCGTTTTTCGTCCACTTTAATCCCCTCTTCATCTTTGTCAAGCTTGATGGATGAGCTCATAGGTGTAGAAGTTATCTTGGCTTCATTCATTCCAAATATTTTGATGAGCTTCTTTGTGTACTTAGCTTGATTGATGAAGATCCCTTTGGTGGTTTGCTTGATTTGGAGACCAAGCATGAAGTAGAGTTCTCTCATCATACTCATCTCAAATTCATCCTGCATGCACTTAGCAAACCACTCACAAAGTATTTCATTAGTGGCACCAAAAATTATATCATCAACATATATTTGAACTAATAATATGTTATTTTCATTGTGCTTAATGAAAAGTGAGACATCTGCTTTTCCTATGTCAAAACCTTGTTCAATTAAGAAAATAGACAGTCTTTCATACCAAGCCCTAGGGGCTTGTTTTAAACCATACAAAGCCTTTTTAAGTTTGAAAACTCAAAACTTTCAAAACCGGAGGGTTGTTCAACATGAACTTCTTCATTTATAAAACCATTTAAGAAAGCACTTTTCACATCCATTTGAAAAAGTTTGAAACATTTAAAACTAGCATATGCAAAAAGCATCCTAATTGCTTCAAGTCTAGCTAAGGGAGCATATGTTTCATTATAGTCTATTCCTTTTTGTTGGTTGTACCCTTGTGCCACTAGCCTAGCTTTGTTTCTAATCACTAGTCCTTCTTCATCTAGCTTATTCCTAAATACCCACTTGGTTCCAATTATGTTTTGATCACTATGTCTAGGTACTAATTCTCATACATTATTTCTATCAAATTAGTTGAGTTCTTCTTGCATGGCTAATACCCAAAACTCATCTTCTATAGCTCTCTTAACATTTTTAGTCTCTACTTGAGAGACAAAAGCTATATATTGACATAAATTTTTGAGTTTAGACCGAGTTACCACTTCCGTTGAAGGCTCTCCAATGACTTGATCCATTGGATTATCTCGTACCAATCGATATCCCTTGGGGAGAGGTGGTAGAGCTTCTTCTTCTACTTCATCTTCAACTTGAGGTTGACTTGAGGATGGAGATTCTTCATGTTGAGTCTCCTCATTGTCTTTATCCTCCATTTCCTTATCATGCATTGTGATTTCCTCATGCTCCTCACCTACATTCACAATATTTACATTGCTTGAAGAATCATTAGTTTCGTCAAAGGTCACATGCATAGATTCTTCAACTATCATAGTTCTACGGTTATAAACTCTATAAGCCTTAGAACTAATAGAATATCCTAGGAAAATTCCTTCATCCGATTTAGAGTCAAATTTTCCTAGATGTTCTTTAGTATTTAAAATAAAGCATTTACATCCAAAAACATGAAAATATCCCACATTTGGGATTTTACCATTCCAAATCTCAGAAGGTGTTTTCTTGATTTTTGGTCTTAATAAAACACGATTAAGAACATAACATGATGTATTTATGGCTTCGGCCCAAAAGTATTTAAGCATTTTTTCTCACATAACATGGTCCTAGCCATTTCTTGGAGGGTTCTATTTGTCCGCTCGACCACCCCATTTTGTTGAGGGGTCCTAGGGGAAGAAAAGGTATGTTGAATACCTAAATCATCACAAAACTCGAAAAAATTTTATTTTTAAATTTCCCTCCATTATCACTCCTAATTTTTAAAATAGAAACTCTTTTTTCATTTGAAATCTTTTTTACAAATTTTTTGAAAAGCTCAGAAATGTCTCATTTTTCTTTGCCAAAAAGAAGACCCATGTAAATCTCGAAAAATCATCAATCAAAATATAGCAATAAAGCTTTCCACCTAGACTAGCTACATCACATGGACCAAAGAGATCCATGTGTACAAGCTCAAGAATTCTAGATGTACTAACTTGATTAATACTATGGAATGAAGATTTTACTTGCTTACCTAGTTGACATGCATCACATAGTTTATCTTTTTCAAATTTTATTTTAGGTAAGCCTTTTACTAATTCCTTCCTAGATATCTCTTGGATGAGACTCATGCTAGCATGTCCTAGTCTTCTATGCCACAACCAAGAATCATTTTCCATGGCTACTAAGCATCTAACACTACTAGAAACTTGGTCTTCAGCAACGGCCTCTCAAGCCGTTGCTATTTGCAACGGCATTCTTACGGCCGCTCGAGCCGTTGCAAATATGTTGTATCTGCAACGGCTTTCTAACGAACATGCGAGCCATTGCTGATAATGTTAATTATCAGCAACGGCTTTCTAACGGACAAGTGAGCCGTTGCAGATGATAACTTATTAGCAACGGCTTGCTAACGGACAAGTGAGCCGTTGCTGATGATAACTTATCAGCAACGGCTTTCTAACGGGCGAGTGAGCCGTTGCTGATAAGTTTATATAGGTCGCAGATCGCGCCCGCCCCCCTTCTTCCTCCCGCTGCTGTCGCCGCCGCTCCTCTCCTCGCCTCTCGCCGCCGATGCCGCTGCTGCCGACGCCGACGACGCCGACGACTCCTCCCGCTGCTGCCGACACTGTCAGGTATGTGCCCTCCGGCTGCCGTCTCTTCCCGTTGTGGCCGGTAGAAAATCCGATCGAAACCCTAAAAATAGGGTTTCGGCCAGCGGCGGTCGGCCGATGGCCGCCGCCGGACCAGTGTACGCCGGCGCCGGAGTCCACCTGACTCCGGCGCCGGAATTTGTAGTTTAATAATATTTTATTATTGTTTTTTAATTGTTAATTAATTGTTAATTAATTATTTAGATTAATTATTTAGATTAGTTATTTAGTTTGTTAGAATAATTTTTAGGGTTTAGATTAATTTCGGAATTATCCACTTCGGACGCGCGCCAGAATCGTCCAATTCGGACTCGCGCCGGAATCGTCCACTTCGGACGCGCGCCGGAATCGTCCACTTCGGACACGCGCCGGTATCATCCACTTCGAACGCGCGCCAGAATCGTCCACTTCGGACGCGCGCCGGAATCGTCCAATATGGACTCAAACGGTCTCGAAACATTTAGAAAATAATCATGCATCCGACGAGTTCATATGTTTCACGTACGCATCGACGAGTCGGATATGATTTAGCAAAACCTTAGATCCGTTCGGGGATTGTATGTTCGTGTAAAAGAAGTAGATGATCTTTTATACGATGTACAATTCTTGAATTGTCCCTGATTGGACAATTTGGGAATATAGTTATTTGTACTGCACTTGCATTTTTATTTTAACTGTTATCTAATTATTCTAAATTTCGGCAACATCTCTCTTGTTCTCCGATACGCGCCCAGATGATATGCGTATTCGGAGAACTATAGGGAGATGCTGCCGAAATTTAGAATAATTAGTTAATAGTTAAAATAAAAACGTAAGTGCAGTTCAAATAACATAAATCCCGAATGGAATAGGACAATCTCACCTAAAGATATTAACCAAAGAAATTGTCATTGATTGACAGAATCATGTCGGCTGATCAAAGTTGGATGTACCGACGTCTTGATCGTGGAGCTTTAACGAATGAGTTTCAATTAGGCATAACATACTTCCTAAATTTTGCCTATTCGAATCGGAATTTCGTTAGCATGGGTGATCAAATCCGATGTCCGTGCCGCATTTGTTCAAATGGACGATTTTTGGATCGGGAGACTGTCACTCTGCATCTATATAGCAAGGATTTGCACCAAGATATTTTCTATGGACTTGTCACGGGGAGTCACGCGAAGTCGGGACGTCGAGCAATCCTGTCGTTCAGACATATGGTGAATCTTCCTCTGCTGGTGCTTCTTCATCCAGTCAATGTAATCCCTATAGAACTATGATACTTGATAGTCTTGGGGGTCAATTCCACCTGAATGATAATGTTGATCGGCCAGTTCTTCAGACATCAGTCCCACCAGATACTACAACGGTTGATATCACAGAAGTAGGGGCTGCGGTAGAGATTGAATTACCGAATAAAGAAGCCACGGAATTTTACGAGATGTTGAAAGCTGCCGATGAACCTTTGTATGAGAATTGTCCTAAATACACTAGGTTTTCAGCAATGACACAGCTTTTAAACATCAAGGCCGATTGTAATATCAGTGGAGTTGCGTATGATCGGATTGCTGGATTGATTAATGGAATGTTGCCTACTGATAACAAGTTTGAGCCTACTTTTTATAAGACTAAAAAGCTAATGAGAAAATTGGGGCTGGGGTCTGCGTGAATGCTGGGGTCTGTGTGAAAGGGACAACCTATGTTGAATGTGATATGGATTTTTATGGACTGGTGGAAGAAGTGATAGAGTTGCACTACTTCGGCTTGAAATCAGTGATCCTATTTAGATGTCATTGGTTCGATACAACAGAAAGGGGCATGAAAGTTCATCCAAAATACAAACTTGTTGAGGTTAATTACAAATCGAAATTGGCAGCAAATGAGCCTTTTATATTGGCATCACAAGCCGAACAAGTATATTACGCGAAGTATCCGGCTCGAAATAAAGATAGAGCAGATTGGCGTGTAGTCTGTAAGACAAAAGGTAGAGGAAAAATTGATCCGATAGTAGGAGAAAATGATCCTCCTGGTTTCTATCAAGAAGATGATCTTCCTGCTGTGGATCGTACTATTCCAATACTCGAGGATGCAAACACAACGTCAATTCAATTAGAAGTTGAATATGCTGATGATGACGATCATGAAATTGAGGAAGCTGGAGATGAAGAAGATGAAGAAGAGGAAGAAGAGGAAGAAGAAGAAGAATTCGAAGACTATTATTCAGATGATGAGGAATAATTGTAAAGTATATATATTTTATTAAATATATCTCTACTATTTATACAATAATCTGATTATATGTCTGTTCGACAGATATGTCTGGTCGTGGTTATCGACGCAGGAGAGCTTCGGAGTCTCCGATCGGTGAGACTCCAGCACTTACTCATGCTGCTGATCCTCATGAGGATGATACTGCCGAGGCTAGTACATCTAGACGCAGGCGGCCATGCGGGCCGAACAGGTGGCAGCCTCCACCAGCCACAGAGTCACGTAGATTGATTAGCGTGATTGAGGAGCGGTAATATATCATGAATTATGAATCATTACAAATTCATTATATCATATTTTATGGCGCAGGTTCGAGCAAGTTCGATCATTACAAATATAATATTAAAAAATATTTTTGTTGTGCAGGTTCGAGCAAGAAGAAGTGCCGAGGAGCATTTCTTCTACTATTCGACGATACATGCACGGGGCATGGCCTACGTGGTCTCACGTGCCTAGCGAGCACGTCGACATGTTATGGCGCGAGTTTGAGGCACGTATTATTTTTTTTTTTACATGCATGATGATATATTAATATTGGTACTGATATTATTATTTTGCAGGCTCGCTATAAATGGGCCGAGGACCAGAGGCCCTTCATTTATGCTGCCTGGGAGGCTATTTCCCGGGCAAGGTACAACGGGCAGCTGGGGCAGGCTCGGTCCCAAGCGATGGCCCGAGCTGGGACCACTAACATCGCGGAGACTCGGGGATACGGCCCCGGTTGGATTACTCTGGATATATGGGACCAGCTCGTGGGGATATGGTCGACGGATCGATGGCAGGAGGTTTCTCGGAATGCGGCTAGAAATCGCATGTCGGGGGGAGCAGCGCGTCACACCGGCGGCTCTGTTGCATTTGCAGTACACGCGAACCGTATGGTAAGTATATCTTTTAATTATATATTTTATTTGTTACTATGTGTACTAATTAATGTATTTGTTTTGTAAATGTAGACGACGGTGTCGGATGACGGGAGTGTCCAACGACCCTCCCCGATGGCGGTGTTTGAGCGGACTCACCGTCGAGCACATGGGACGGGGGAGTACATCGACAACCGCGCTGCACACATTGTGGTAATTATATATTTGTTTAAATTATTCATTATATATTTATAATTTAAGTTTTATGATAAATATTAAACAAAAAATCAAACTCGAGTAGGAGACGTACAGCCAGACGGTGGTGCAGCGTGGGGGTACCCCCGAGGACTTTGACGCAGCATCGTGGGTCAAGGCCGCAGGTGGCTGGGACCATGGCCGCGTATATGGCTTCGCAGATAGTGGTCATGCACGAGCCGTGCTAGGGCCACTTGGGGCACCGACCCCTCCGGTCGCTGGTGAGCGGCCGTCCACCTCTAGATCAAGTTATGATCATAGTAGCAGAATAAGGACTCTAGAGGACACGGTCGCGCGTCAGACTCAGATGATGGAGGAGATGCATGCTATGCTACGCAACATGTCAGGTCATCCTGAAGCAGGCATCTCTTCGGCATCATCTAATCCATCGTCCTCGAGTCAGTCCACGCCGGTGTACACTCAAGCACTCCAGAGCCCGCCATATGATCCAGACCATCCTCCATCTTGATCGTGAGATTTTTTATTTGGATATTGAACTTGTTACTGAGATATTGAACTTGTTTAACTTATTTTGTTTGGATATTGATACTTCAATTTTGCATTTGAATTGTTTTTATACTATCGTGGATAATTATCAATATAAATATAATTGTTTTGATGTATATCTTGGTGTGTTTGTGATGTGTGAATGAATGTGTGTATGAGGGTATGGGTGTGTGAGTTATGTATCAAATAATGTATCAATGTATCAATGTATCAATGGAAATTTGAAATTTTCAATTTTTCTGTTCCCAGGTATACGTCATCAGCAACGGCTTTCCCACGGCCGTCCGTGGGAAAGCCGTTGCTAAAAGTGTATCGAAAGCCGTTGCTGATGACCTACAGCAACGGCTTAGCGATGGGGTTTTACTAACGGCGTTGCTACGGACTCAGCGGCCGTTGCTATTAATGTTATCAGCAACGGCTCTAGGTCTGTGGCAAAACCATTGCTGATAATGTTTTTAGCGATGGCCCGAGCGGCCGTTGCTGATAATGTTTTGAGCGACGGCCCGAGCGGCCATTGCTGATCCATTGCTAAGTCATCAGCAACGCGACTTTCTGTCACGGCTCTATTGCAACGGCGCGGCCGTTGCTGATGCTCTTCAGCAACGGCTCAGCAACGGCATCAGCCGTTGCTGATGACCATTTTTCTAGTAGTGTAACGTAAGGATTGGGCAAGACATTTAATTCTAGGATATATACATTTTCTTGCCAATTTCCTATGAACATGATATCGTTTGAAGGTGTACTTCTAATAATGCATTTAGATGTTTCAAACATAATTATGTACCCATTATCACATAGTTGATATATGCTGATCAAATTATGCTTTAAACCATCAACTAATAAAATATTTTTGATACATGGGTAAGGGAGTATACCTATGTCACCAATGCCAATAATTTTACCTTTGGCATTGTCTCAAAATGTAACATTTCCACCATCTTTACTTGATAGGGTTGCGAACAAGTTGATATCTCCCGTCATGTGCTTCGAGCAACCACTATCCAAGATCCAAGTACTCCTACTTGGTTGAGGATGCTTCTCCACCTACAGAAGGAGAAGACACTTTCTTAGGTACCCAAATTTCCTTGGGTCCTTGAATGTTAGTCTCTTTTGGAACCCATTTGAATCTTGCATGAGGGTTCCTTCTTAGGGCACAATCTTTGGCATATGGCCAAAAATACCACAAGAAAAACAATTACCATAAAATTTCTTTTGTGTGTGTGTGTGAGTATGAGAGTGTGATGATTTTTTCTTGTTGACAACTTTTGGCATAACATTTTGAATAGTTGTCATTTTTTCATTTAGCATGCAAAGTTCTTTCTTTAATGTTAGTATGCTATCATTTAAATGTTCTACTGTATCACATAAATACTTGTTTTCTTTTTCTAGTTTTTCATTGTCAATCTCTAGGTCCTTTCTTGCCTTTTCTAGTGTGCTATTTTCTTCCTTAAGGTTCTCTATTTCTTTCCTAAGATCCTTGCATGAAAGTATTAATCTATCATTTTCAATTTCTAAGGATCTATTGTCCTTTTTGAGATCTCTAAATTTTCTCCTAATTGCAATGAACTCATCATGCATTTGCTCGAATTCAATTTGTAATTCTTCTTGAGTAAATGACATTTCACCAAAGTTAAACTTTACCTCATCATCCTTTTCCATCAAGCAAAGGTTTGCTTTTTCACTCCTTGCCTCTTCTTCACTTGATGAGGCCTCACTTTCGTCCCATGTAGCCATCATTGCCTTCTTCTTCTTCTTGTACTTTTCTTTCTTGTAAGGGTTGGAGGTAGTGGCCATCTTTAGAAGCGGGCAATCCTTCCTTAGGTGCCTTGTCTTGTTGCAATTGAGGCAAGTGTAGCCACTTGTTCCTTTCCTCATGCCTCCTCTCATGAAGCTCATGAATCTTCTAGCAAGCATTGCCATTTCTTCTAGATCATCCATTTCTTCCTCAGATGAAGATGACTCTTCGGCTCGATGCGATGCTTTTAAGGCAATGGCCTTGCTTTTAGAAGCATCTTCTTCTTGGTATTGCTTCATATGGGTCTCATGTGTCATGAGAGACCCAATGAGCTCGGTGAGCTTTAGCGTGCTCAAATCCTTGGCTTCCATATTGGCCGTCACTTTGGATTCCCAAGATTTTGGAAGGGCGCGAAGGAGCTTCCTTACCTTCTCCTCTTCCCTTATCTCCCTGCCAAGGTTAGCTAAGTCATTCGTAATATTTTGAAACCTAGCATGCATGGCATCAATAGACTCATGAGAAAGCATTTTAAACATTTCATAGTCATGCATGAGTAAATTGATTTTGGATTCTTTTACTTGCGAAGTCCCTTCATGGATGGTCTCTAGGACCTTCCACACTTCGTATGCGGACTTGCATGTAGAGATACTATTGAATTCATTAATTGATAGGCCGCAATATATAGAGCATTGACGGCCTTGGCATTAGCATTAAAGAGCTTAACTTCTTCTTGGTCCCATTTATCCATGTCCTTATTGGGTTGTTTATACTCTACTAGGATCATCCTCCATACATCCATGCCTAAGGATTGAAGGAAGTCATTCATGTGGATCTTCCAATAGGCATAGTTGTTCCCATCGAATAATGGTGGAGTGTTAGTAGAGGACCCTTGAGCTAATTGAATTTCACTAGACATGATGATTTATAGGGAAGATGGTGAAATCTTAGCCTACTACCTTGCTCTGATACCAATTGTTGGGTGGACCTTGACACTAGAAGGGGGGGTTGAATAGTGTCAATCCCTTTTTTCAATTTCTTTTAACTTAATTTTGTCTTAGCTTAATGGGATTGTTCTTCAATGAATGATATGATCACAATTCAATCACAATGATGAAAGCAAGTAAAGAGCAATGCAAATAAAGCAATTTATAGTGGTTCGGCCAACCGCTTACTCCACTACCTTGGCTCCTTACCAAGGATTTCTAAACACTACTTTATAGAAATTATGTTTCCCTTTGAATACACTTGAGGATACCCTTCTCCCACACTTGGTAAATACCTCAATCCTATTCACCTGGGCAAAACACAACTCTACAAAGTATATCCTAAGTGTTTCCTAGCACACCTAGCAAGCTATCTTAACAAGAAAACAAGTTTCAACAAATTACAAAGTTTAGGAAAGAGCTAATGAAAGAGAAATTGACCCAAGCTTCTTTCCACCGCCTTCTCGTCTTCAACTTGCAACTGGAAGAAGACTTCAATGAGTGCAGCAAGTTTGAAGAGAAAGAAAACAGTGCCTGATGAAGTCGAGACCGGGAGCAGAGAGGCGCGTGCAGGTGTAGCTCGTATGAAGGCTTTAAGACTCACTTTGAATGCTCAAATAAAATTGCAAAAAGTGTTTAACAAAGTTTGGTGAGGGGTATTTATAACCCCTCAGCCGAACGATCGTTCAACGGATAAAAAATTGACCGTTGAAGCCGTTCGGTCGCAAGGCTGGTCGATCAGTCAGTCGACCAATGGATCGACCACCAAGTCCGACTGCTACAGCTGAGAGAGTTCGGTCGATCGACGGGTCGACCGGCAACATTTCTTCCGACATTCGGTCGACCGAGTTACTGCAGCGAATCACGCGATAGAGGCTATCTTTTGGTCGGTCGACCGATTGGTTGACGGCTACTTTCTGCCAAATTTTTGCCTCTATCAGTCGACCAATCGGTCAACCGACGCAGCCCAGCTATTTGCCCTTCTCTACATTCGGTCGACCGATTGGTCGACCGAATGGCTTCTGCCAATTTCTTGCAATCTCTGGTCAACCAGTTGGTCGATCGAATGGGCTGCATCTCCATTTTATTGCCTTGATCGGTCGATCGATCGGTCGACCGATCCTAGGCTGAGGATGATTAATTCCTTGTATTTTTACATGCCAATTCTAAGGGTTTGGTTACCAAGTTTCAACTTGGATAACCTTACATTTTAGGCTTGGGATAAACTATTCTAGGGACATATTTCATTAAATCTTCTTCACTTAATCTGTAGCCTTGCTTCAATGATTTCTTCTTCCGTTCTTTGACTATCTTTTTTGTCGTCTCGTTTGAACGGATTAGGAACGCGTATCGCAACCTCAACCTGAACTCAAAACTACGCACTTGGATTAAATACATGTTTGTTATCATCAAAATAAAGATCGAGGCTTAAGAGAGACCCTTAAACCAACACATCTTTCATCTGTTGTTTATTTAATACATACGGCGCCTTTGGCTTATGAAATCATCCGTTGACCTCTTGCAACTCTAACTCAGGCCTCTTACAAAGTTTTTTTACATCATGTCGGGACTTCACATTATCTTTAGTTTTGCCGAAAATATCCATCACTGTGTTAAAAATATTATCAAACACATTTTTTTTCAATGTGCATGACGTCCAAATTATGCCGAATCAGTAATGAACTCCAATATGGCAATTCCCAAAAGATACTTTTCTTCACCCAGTTATGTGTTTGACCAAAGCCTAAGATTCTTACATTCCGACCAAAAGTAATATTTGGAATCAATTCAACACGTGCTAATATCTGTTCACCAGAGAACACCGGTGGTGGCTCATCTCTTTCGACTCTACCTTTGATAAATTTGTCACGATTCCTTCGATACTGATGGTTAGATGGTAGAAATCGGCGATGAAAATCAAAGAAGGAAATTTTCCGACCATTCTCAAGACTGAAGGATTTTGAGTGTTCCATGGAATACGGGCAAGAGAGTCGACCTTGCGTGCTCAAACCAGACAACATGCCATAGGCCAGGAAATCATTGATTGTCCATAATATAGCAGCTTGTAAAGTGAAATTTTGCTTTCGGTAACAATCATAAGTGACAACTCCCTCAGCCCACAATGTTTTGAGTTCATCAATTAGGGGACGGAGAAATATGTCAATTTCTTTGCGAGGACCTCTAGGACCCGGAATAATCATCGAAAGATAGATAAATTCATCTTTCACACACATTGAGGGTGGCAAATTATAAACTATTAATAGCACTGGCCATACTGAATACGGAGTTGTCGAATTACCAAACGGATTAAAACCATCTGTGCACAATCCCAACCTGATATTTCTAGTCTCCCCAGCAAATGATGGATAACACCTATCCAAATGTTTCCATACTTCACTGTCGGATGGATGAGTCATTACTGTATCATCACGACTTCTTGCATGCCAACTCATATAGGGGCCAGTCTTTTCCGACATGAATAACCTTTGAAGCCTCGGTGTCAGTGGAAAATACCGAAGCACCTTAAAGGGAATATTTTTTTGTTGGACTGATTTCTTCTCCTTGTAACGAGGATGTTCACATACCGGGCATTGTTCTAACTGTGCATTTTCTTTATAATATAAAATGCAGTTATTTAGGCACGCGTGTATCTTTTTGTACCCAAGCCCTAATTTCCTCATCAACTTTTTTGTCTTATAAAAGGTTGGCTCAAACTTGTTATTTGGAGGTAGCATACCACTGATAAAGCCTGCAATACAATCAAACGCAACCCCGTTGATATTACAATCGAACTTGATGTTCAGGAGTTGTGTCATTGCCGAAAATCTTGTATAATTAGGACAATTCTCATACAAAAGGTTCATCGGCAGCTTTCAACATCTCGTAAAATTCTGCAGCCTTCTTATTCGGCAATTCTATTTGTATCTCAGGTTGTTCTTCAGTGACTTCAATTGTCATATTATCTGGTGGCACTACCGTCTTACTAACTGACTCAATATTATAATTTAAATGGAATTGTCCTCCAAGACTATCCATAATCATTATTCTATAAGGATTAGGTGGATTGGAAGAAGAAACATCAGCAGAAGAAGATTCACCATGAGTTTGGACAACAGGATTGCTTGATGTCCCGACTTGACGTGACTCCCCGTGATAATTCCATATAAAATATCTTGGTGTGAACCCTTTTGTATACAGATGCAGTGTGACAGTTTCTCGGTCCAAAAATCTTATGTTCGAATATTTCCGGCACGGACATCGGATTTTATCACCACTAAGGAATTTTTCGTTCAAGTAGGAGAAATTTAAGAAGTAAGTTACGCCTACTCAAAATTCGTCCCTTATAGCTCCACGATGAATTCATCGGTACATCCAACTTCGATCGCCCGACATGTTCTGTCAAAAAGTTTGCAATATCTTTAGGTAATGTCTTTAGGTGGGATGGTCCTATTCCATTCGGGATTCATGTTATTCATATTGAACTTAGTATTTTCTTTAGTGATTAACTTCATTCTAAATTTCGGCAGCATCTCCCTATAGTTCTCCGAATACGCATATCATCTGGGCGCGTATCGGAGAACAAGGGAGATACAAGCCAAAATTAAAAAATAAAGTTAATGACTAAAAAAATAAACTAAGTGCAATATAAATAACTATGCTCCCAAATTGTCCAATTAGGGACAATTCAAGGGTTGTACATCGTATAAAAGATCATTAACTTCGTTTACACGAACATACAACCCCTGAACGGATCTAAGGTTTTGCAAAAAGAAACTTGACTCGTCGATCGTACGTCAAACATATCAACTCGTCTTGATTTTTTTCTAACTTTCTAACATATCAACCATGGACGATTTGACCACGAGGCCAGAGTGGACGATTTGGCTGCGAGTTCACTGTGGACGATTTCGGCACGAGTGCTCAATGGATGATTCCGTACGACTATTAATTAATATTAAACTAATACTTAACCTAATTAACAATTAATTTATAATAATTAACCATTAATTTCTAATTATTAACAATTAATTTCTAATTATTAACAATAAAAAATTAAAAAAATCTAATCATACTGTGATTAGGGTAATTAATCCCTAATCAAACTTTGATTAGGGATTAATTACCCTAATCAGAGTTTGATTAGGGTAATAAAACCCTAATCTCAAGCAGTAGCCGGCATCACTACCGGCTACTGCTCGTCGGCATTGGGGCCGATGGTAATCGACCCCAATGCGGCGTCGCCCTGGTTGAGGCCAGAGTGGAGATGGACGCCGGGTCGACGCCGGCGTGGAGAGGGCCAACCCATCGGTTAAGAGTATTTTATATTCGCGCTGCATTCGTGGTAAGCGACGGTCGCAGCCAGCCATGGCTAACGACTTACTCATATCACCGACGGCATAGCGTAGCCGTCGCTACTAACCCTTTTTTTATCGTGCACCAGTTACTCTCATCACCAACGGCTCCGGGGCCCCCGCTAAGCCGTGGCTACTAACCCATTTTATTTCGAGCGTCATACACGCCATGATCTAAGAGCGACGGCTTTGTTTGGCCGTATGCGAGCCGCGGCTGATTTTGTTACATCAGCCATGGCCGTCTAGGCCGACGCAAGGTCGTGAATGATTCTGACGGCTCTGGCGGTCGTCGCTGATCCCCGTTGTTTATGTAGTATATTCTAGTAGTGGAGTGACCGAAGGCGTTCTGTCGCTTTTGGACCACATTCGGTCGAACGATCGGTCGACTGAATTGGCCACTACCAATTTTTGGCCTCGTTCGGTCGACTGAACCTGGGCTGAGGCTATCTTTTTCCAGTCATCTTCTCGTGCGCTTTATTTCTGGGTTATGTTTCCAAGTTTTGATTTGGATAACATTACAAATTGGCTTTGGATATATTCCTAGAGTCATATTACATAAAATCTAATCCTAACTCTACATTTTCTACTCGCTCGTTTTCAAAGCCATTTTTGCCAATTTTGTATTTCTCCAAACGGACGTTGCGCGCATATCGTAACCTCAACCTATACTCAAAACTTCACAAATATATTAGTTTCATGTTTTTTATCATCAAAATAGAGATCGAAGCCTAGGGGAAACCCTTGGACCCAAAATGCGACCTCCGGCTCCAATGAGCACGACCCTAAGCGTGGTCCTGCCTTACGCTCCCCGCGAGCTCGACTTGACCCCAGGTGTGGTCCTCATCCCAAAATGAAGCCTCCGGCTCCTATAAGACTGACTTGTTCTAAATGAGAACAATGACTCGAAGTGCGCTCCTCGCGAGCTCAGTTTAACACCGTGTCTGGTCCTCAATCTCAACGCCACTACTAACGGCCTTAGCACCCTTGAAGAACTATGCTCAACGCCCTCAACTACCCGAGCGTGCTCCTCATAAGCTTGGTTTGCACCGAGTCTGGTCCTTGGCCTCAGTCGCTGCTATCTCTGGGCCCCGCACCATCTACGACATGAAGCGCGCTCCTCGCGAGCTCAATTTTCACCAAGTTTAGTGCATTCGAATCCACGATGTTCGTGTGTCAAGCAATTGTAACATCTACTGAATTTCCTCATTGAAAGAAGGCATCAAGCTTCTACGTCTCACCGGCAAAAACTCATGTCGAAGAGCTTCCTCTGTGGTTTAAGGGAGGAAAGAATTTTCTGATCATATCTGCGTAAGTTTTAGATGCTCTTCTGGAGATGCAGTAACCAGAAAAAGGACGTGGAGTGTTCACGAAGTTGACTCGTCATGCTCCTCACTTGCATTTGATGATGCTCTGATCTTCAACGATCGAAACATTTGAGTTGTATTCAACTCTTCGCTTGCCATCCTTATCTACTTCACGTCTGTTGGTCACCGAGCTTCTCTTGGCTTCCATCCTCCACTAGTAGATATTTCATTCGTCTACTCAATCAAGCCATAAATGGGTTTTTTTGTTCTCCGTAGAGGAATATAGCTTTTTGTTGCAAAAATAGAGCTAAAATATATTAATCAGGAAATAAAGATACAATGTTCTGAGATAGAATACGATCAAGCTCAGGGGGTCGGTTAAGGGACCATTCATCAGATTATTTACGAGTCCGAGCTTGGTTTGTTGCCTAGTGGGTATATTTGTTTACAGATCTATTGGAAAAGTTGCTACATTTTGATACAATATTATTGTACAAAGCATGAATCGACCAAGGAGGCACAACATTGTGATTGAAGCAATCCACCAGGACTTTCCAATCTAATTCAACAACGATGTTGTTTAAGTTCCTTTCTTTTGCCACAATAAGAGCATGATGAATAGCATGAGCTTCACTATAAATAACTGAGTTAGTTTGCTAAAATCTAGAATCAGCATAGATACAATCACCACTGTGAGATCTAATAATCAAACCAATACCACCATCACTGTTTAAAATAGAACCATCACAATTTAACTTTACAAAACTAGCAGGGGGAAACCAAGTGAGAATATTGGTTTTTGAAATAGGATTGCCCTCAGGATTTCCCTTTGTTGGATGAAATGGCACACTAGAGGAAGGGTGAATAGTGTGTTAACTAAATGTATTTGCCTAATTTTATATTTAATCATTTCTTTGATTACTTAGGCAATTTACAATTCAATGACTAAATATGGAAGCGTTAAGTGATAAAGCAATAAATACACATAGGATATCAACGCAGACACAAGCGGGATTTATAGTGGTTCGGCCCTAATGCCTACTCCACTACCTAAGCACCCGGCTTAGGATTTCCAAACTAAGTTTACTATATTAAATAGTTTCCCTTACACAGAGGACTTTGACTCAAAGATTCTGACTCTCAACCTAAGGCACTTCCACACCCGAAAGTCTCCGTCTTCTTATCGAGAGCACTCTTCCACCTCAACCCTAAGGGACAATCCAACTAATCCTAGTAAACTATGTTTACACAAGTGGCTTTACACCTTCTACACTAAGGTAACCACTTACACACAAGACCTAACACTAGGTCTTCTTACAAGCTCAGACAATGAATTGAAAACAAAATAAAAATAAGTCTATTACAAGAAGAAGAAGAAAAGAACTTATCACAAAATATACGCCTCTTCTTTTTGAGCCTAGCACCCTTGATGAATCCTTTGATGAAGAACTCTTTGAAGGTGAGGGATCAAGAGCTAGGATTGAAGAATTTTATCACTTTGAAGCTTGGAGGATGCTAGAGATCACTCTTTGAAGGCTATTTGCATCACACAATATCTGGGAGAGAGAGAGGAAAAGAAGTTAGATGAGGGATGTTTATAACCCCTCAATGGAATGGCTGCTCAACGGGCATTTTTTTCGCCCGTTTTATGCCGTTCGGTCACTTGTCGGTCGATCGACCGCCAAGCGATCGTTGGCTCTTTGCGCTTCAACCGCTCTATTCAGTCAATCGGAGGGTCGACCGAATCAGTCGCGAATCTACTCCTTTGCTATCCAGTCGATCGATCGATCGACCGAAGTAGCCTACTACCATTTTTTCACCATCTTCAGTCAACCGACCGGTCAACCGAATTGGCTACTGCCAATTTTCAACACAATTCGGTCGATCGACCGGTCGACCGAACCTGGGTTTGAAATTTTTCTTTTGGTCTTCTCATTTCGCGCTTTGTTTTCCGGTTCCGTTCTTTAGCGTGCTTCAACTTGAAGGACTTTCCATATTTTCTTTTGAATTGTCCAAGTCATTTGTGCACCCATTGGTTTGTTTCAAGATCAATCGTTTTGCACTTTGACTTGTCATTTATCGATCCTGCAATTTTCATACTTCAAGAATTTTGTTAAATAGATTTGGTTTGTTATCATCAAATTAGTCATGAAGAGAATAGAGCATGAAGGAAGAAACCTTCAGCCAACAATCTCCCCCTTTTTGATGATGACAAACCATTGACGATAAAGAGCAATAGAATATAGTATTTGTCAATTAGTATGAAGCATGAATTTATGGATGGATATATGAGAGCATTAAAAGGAATGATGTATTCATTTTGTATTTAGTGCTCCCCCTATCATTATGCATATATTTCTAACTCTCCCTCTATCATCATGCCATACTATATATGATAACTCTCCCCCTTTTGTCATCCATCAAAAAAGTTTCAAAAATAGCAAGTTTAAAAAAAATTACTTTAGCATGTTTCAAAATAAACATGTCATTCAATCATCAAATAACACTTACATTTCTAATAATACTATAAAGTCGATCATCAAATACAAGTCCATAAGATGAATAACATCAAAACATCAAATAATATTAATCATTCTCCGGTGGTGGTGGAGGTGGTAGATGCGACTGATAGTATTGCCACATCTCATCCACTTGCTGACCGTACTGGTCAACACGTTGACCATACTCATCTATGCGCCGGCCATGCTCACCGATCATTATACCATACTCGTCAATCTGACAGTCGTACTCGTCGATCTGACGGTCGTACTCATCTAGGCGCTCTTTTGTTCCTTTGTTCCATTCCACCTGGTCGATGTGAAACTAAGCAAAGTGATGCTCCAGATCACCTAGACGCGCAATGGGAATGCCAGATGATGAACTTCCACCAGCTTCGTCCGCCTCCATGGCCATGTCATGACCAATGAGTTCCTTAGGAGCCCCCCACATTCTCTTACCATGCTGATTTTCAAGGATTTTCATGCGATTAAGAGAGGATGAATCTATGGCTTTGGGTACAGGCTCTATTTCAAATCTAGATTTGTTGACCCCAATAGGATATATAAAGTGAGAAATCACTGAGGCATAAGGTAGAGCTTCCTTCCTTGAGGCATGAACATATGCTATATATCGAAGCATGAGATTAGGGACGTCTATGGGTATACGAGACATGGCAAAGAAGAGCACCCTAGAACTCATAGTGGTTACTTCATCATAGTGACCTGCTCTAGGAAAAATATTATATGCAATGATGAGATGCATAATCCTAGCAGAGATTGAAAGTTTGATGCTTTTGGTAGGGATCATTCCCTGATAATCCTCAGGACAAATAGCTGATATAACTTCATGAGTAGGAAAATCCTCATGAATCTCTACTTCCTAGCAGACGAAACCCAAAAGCATCTCTAATGCCTGATTCTATAATTACTATGGATTTTCCCATAATTTCAGATCGGAGAACTAGTCTGTCTCCCAATCTAGCCTTATCTATTACTAGGTTGGAGAAAAAGGCTTTTACCAGGATAGGACACACTGGTACTTGCTTTCCTAAGAACTCAACCCAACCCATGCTTGCAAGTTTACTCCTAATATCAAATTGCTCTAGGTCACCTAAGTTAACTGGACGAGTCTATAGAATGGCCCTATCTGCAAACCTAGGAACATGTGTCTTGCCTATAGAGGTCAAAAGGTTATCGGGCAAACTTGGGAGCTTTGTCTTGGGTGCCATTCTGCAAGACAATTAGGATGATGTATAGATGATTAGCTTTGATGAGAGATGCATGCTTTTAAAGCAATGAGAGGAAGCACTTTTAAGATCGACATAGATTCATGCAATACCTTCTTAAAAAAAATGGATTTTAACATTAAATCTCCATATGTGAGTCCAAAGACAAAAGACAAAAACAAAAAAAAAAAGATAGGATCCAAAAAATATAAAATGAGCCACAAATAAAAAAGCACACATACATTTGAATCATTAAAAAAAACTTTTGTTTTGACTAGATGAGGATGAGAAAAAAATTTCTAATTGACCAAAAAAAATCTTTTAAGAAAGACAAAATAAATGTTGAGGATAACTCATGAGAGAAAGCAAGAAAAACTTGTTTTTGAGTCATTTAAAGAAAAAACAAAATAAATGTTGAATCATTTAAAGAAAACATGAAATATTTGATTATTCTTCCCTAAAAACTTGTTTTTGAGGTAAACATGCCAAAGAAAATCATCATCCAAGAAAAAGAAATATGAATCATAATTTTTATGGATGAATCAAGACATTGAGAGAAGAAGAGATGAAGAATCCACTCAACATTGAGTATAAACTCATGAATGGAAGCTAAAGATCAAGTATTTTATCTTGGAGAGGAAGTAGAAAGCCTAGAAGCAAGGGAAGAAGGGTTTAGCAGCCGGTTGAATGGGCAAGGAAGCCCTAGTTTCGGGTTTAAGAACTTTAGTTGAAGGGTCTGGATTAAATTTGGCGGAAAAATGGACGAACCGGATGGTTTTCCGTCCGCCGGTCGATCGGACGGTCGCACGTCGATCGACCGCTCGATCTGCCATGAGTTTTTAACCTTAAAAGAAAAATTATTTTTGAGAGATGTATATATTCAAATTTTATGAAATTTTTCCCACATGAACTAGACTTCATTAGGATTCCAAAAAATCAAGAATCACTCAAAAAGGATATCTCTACAATTTTCTAGAAAATCTACAAGTTTTCAGTGGTATTTTTGTAAATACGAGTCGTTTGTCCAACGATTTCAGATTTTGTTCAAACTTTCTAGATACCAACATATGATCATTTAAAGCATATATGCTAAGTTTGAGACAAAGATAATGTCATTTGGTCAAAAAATTTATCTTAGCATCATTTTATTCAAAAGACAATCATATTACTATGAAGTTGCTAATTATCAATCCTTAATTTATACTCATGGTTTTTTAAGTATAGACACATGAGCACTTAATATGAGTAAATCTACATATGTTTTCCAACTACTAGCTCAAAATGATAGTCTCTAATGTGAATTTCAACCTAGAGCAAATTTCAATTGTAAGATGAAGTCTCTAAGATGAAATTCTACCTAGAGCACATTTCATTCAAACAAGGTTTCATGAAATTGCCTAAGTATCAAAATTTTATCTACTCATGAGATTTCAATCAATTATCATGTCAAACATTCATGAGCATGGAGAAATCATTTTGTCAAGAAAGTAGAGGTGTTATGCAAGAATTTTGCCATAATGAAACTTATACCTCATTTCTTGAGAAATTCCATAGTTTTCATTTTCTTTACCCTTCCAAATTTTACCACTTTCTCAACTTGCTAGTAGGCTTCATTAGTATCATAATGAAATCATATACCAACTAGCAAGCTAATTTACTAAATAGCAAAGGTTTAATGCAAGGTTTCATTTAAAAATCTTAACCTATGCTAGATAGTAGACATTCATTTTAAATGAGTTATCATGATATCAAAATAAATCAAAGAGATCTTAAGATATGAAATATTTGAAGAATAAGATCTCTAAGCATGTTTAACTAGTTTGGACTTAAAAGAAAGTCTCTAGTATCAACCTAGACCAAGTTTCATTTAATGAAATTTGCCTACGTGCTAAAATTTTATATTCTCATGAGAGTTCAAGAGTTTAACATGCAATATTAATAAAGGTTTAAATTTCATTCGATCAAAATATCATGGAATTTCTTAAGATATCAAAGTTTTACCTAGTCATGTAATTTCATAGATTCGGCATTCAGAAATAATCATGAGAATAGAGACATCATGAGAGCAAAACATTCAATATTCTACAAAGATTTTGCCAAATTTAAACTCATACCTCATTCTTGGAGTCTTGCCAAATTCGTCATTTACCTTTCAATTTTCTTCATGGCAGTTTAGTCTTCCATTAACACTCATAACTTGCAAGTATACTTCATTAGTAGATTTCATGAAAACAAAGCTACTAGCAAATAACCCAAATCAAATAGCAAAGGGAGAAATCAAGTATCATTTACAAAGTCCGTTTTGCCAACTAGTTTGAGATCCGCTTTAAATTATGTTGTCATGAATCCAAAATAAATTTTTAATAGATCATAAATATAATATTAATGAAAATATGATAGAAAACTGAAAGCCACAGTTAGCCTATGATTTAGAACCGCAAGGTCGCTTAGGCCCGTTATAGGCCACATAGGTCTCCGAGGAGACCGGAAATCAAAAATCAAAAATATTTTTAAAACTTATCACGATAATAAAATCTACTAATATTAAGCGTATATCAAAACTCCAACTATAATTGGAACAAGCCAAAATAAGGAGATGATACAAAGTATACCTAGATGCCAATTTCCATACCTATGGCATCATGATGGTTTGAAGTTGCAACCAAGGAATGATACTTCATTTAAGTCCATGGTCAACTTCAACTCCTCACTTCTCTTTACCCTTGTGTGGTAGCTCCCCCTACAAGAGAGCAAGAAATCTTTGGTACCCAAATGGCTTTGGGTCCTTGGGGATTAGAGGGCTTAGCTACCCAAAGTGTTTTAACTCCACTTGGGTTCATCTTAAATGTGCAATCATATATAGCATGCCCATATGTACCACAACAAAAGCAATGTCCATTAAATTTCTTTTTGTTTTTGCTATGGACTTGAGATTTATTATTAGAATGCTTGACATGTGAAGCATGATGAGTATGAGCATTCTTAGAAACAACATTCTTTTTCTTATGATCATGAGGTCTAGTGGTAGAATGCATAGCATGAGAATGATGGTGGACATTGGCATTCCTTACATATGTATTTCTAGTGTTCTTAAGAAATGAAGCATTTTTGAATTCACTTACGTACTTTCTTATTCAAGAGAATAACCTCACTTTTCAAATCATTCATAGATTTTTGAATAGCATGCAATTGAGTTTTTAACATGTCATTTACATTTTTTAAATTATCATTTTCATGTTTCAAAGTTTTAAGCTCAAGCTCTAAGTTATCATGGCATGAATCAAAAGGCTTAGTCTTTAATTTTTTATTTTCTACTTCTAAGGCATGCACATGTGAACTAAGCTTAGACACTACTAGAAAAATGGTCATCAGCAACGGCTGATGCCGTTGCTGAGCCGTTGCTGAAGAGCATCAGCAACGGCTGAGCCGTTGCAATAGCGCCGTGACAGAAAGTCGCGTTGCTGATGACTTAGCAACGGTTCAGCAACGGCCGCTCGGGCCGTCGCTCAAAACATTATCAGCAACGGCCGCTGGGCCGTCGCTAAAAATATTATCAGCAACGGTTTTGCCACGAAACCGGAGCCGTTGCTGATAACATTAATAGCAACGGCCTCGAGTCCGTAGCAAAGCCGTTAGTAAAAACCCGTCGCTAAGCCGTTGCTGTAGGTCATCAGCAACGGTTGTCGATACACTTTTAGCAACGGCTTTCCCACGGACGGCCGTGGGAAAGCCGTTGCTGATGACCCATACCTGCAAACAGAAATATTTCAAATTTCTAATTTCCGTTGATACATTGATACATTTATCTGATACATAACTCACACACCCATACCCTCATACACACATCACAAACATCTCATACACATTCATTCACACATCACAAACACACCAAGATATACATCAAAACAATTATATTTATATTCATAATTATCCACGATAGTATAAACACAATTCAAATGTAAAATTGAAGTATCAACATCTGAGTAACATAGTCAATATAAATTAAACAAGTTCAATATCTGAGTAACAAAGTCAATATAAACAAAATCTCACGATGACGATGGAGGATGGCCTGGATCATATGGCGGGGTCTGGAGTGCTTGAGTGTACACCGGCGTGGACTGACTCGAGGACGACGGATTAGATGATGCCGAAGAGATGCCTGCTTCGGGATGACCTGACATGTTGCGTAGCATAGATTGTATATCTGTCATCATCTGACTCTGGCGCTCCATCATCTCAGTCTGACGCGCGACCGTCTCCTCTAGAGTCCTTATTCTGTTACTATGATCATAACTGGATCTAGAGGTGGACGGCCGCTCACCAGCGACCGGAGGGGTCGGTGCCCCAAGTGGCCCTAGTACGGCTCGCGCATGACCACTATCTGCGAAGCCATATACGCGGCCATGGTCCCAGCCACCTGCGGCCTCGACCCACGATGCTGCGTCAAAGTCCTCGGGGGTACCCCCGCGCTGCACCACCGTCTGGCTGTAGGTCTCCTACTCGAGTTTGATTTTTTGTTTAATATTTATCATAAAACTTAAATTATAAATATATAATGAATAATTTAAACAAATATATAATTACCATAATGTATGCAGCGCGGTTGTGGATGTACTCCCCAGTCCCATGTGCTCGACGGTGAGTCCGCTCAAACACTGCCATCGGGGAGGGTCGCTGGACAGTCCCGTCATCCGACACCGTCGTCTACATTTACAAAACAAATACATTAATTAGTACACATAATAACAAATAAAATATATAATTAAAAGATATACTTACCATACGGTTTGCGTGCACTGCAAATGCAACAGAGCCGCCGGTGTGACGCGCTGCTCCTCCCGACATGCGATTTCTAGCCGCATTCCGAGAAACCTCCTGCCATCGATCCGTCGACCATATCCCCACGAGCTGGTCCCATATATCCGGAGTAATCCAACCGGGGCCGTATCCCCGAGTCTCCGCGATGTTAGTGGTCCCAGCTCGGGCCATCGCCTGGGACCGAGCTTGCCCCAGCTGCCCGTTGTACCTTGCCCGAGAAATAGCCTCCCAGGCAGCGTAAATGAAGGGCCTCTGGTCCTCGGCCCATGTATAGCGAGCCTGCAAAATAATAATATCAGTACCAATATTAATATATCATCATGCATGTAAAAAAAATAATAATACGTGCCTCAAACTCGCGCCATAACATGTCGACGTGCTCGCTAGGCACGTGAGACCACGTAGGCCATGCCCCGTGCATGTATCGTCGAATAGTAGAAGAAATGCTCCTCGGCACTTCTTCTTGCTGGAACCTGCACAACAAAAATAAATTTTAATATTATATTATGATATAATGAATTTGTAATGATTCATAATTCATGATATATTACGTACCGCTCCCCAATCACGCTAATCAATCTACGTGACTCTGTGGCTGGTGGAGGCTGCCACCTGTTCGGCCCGCGTGGCCGCCTACGTCTGGATGTACTAGCCTCGGCAGTATCATCGGAATGAGGATCAGCAACAGGAGGATCAGCAGCACTGAATAATCTGTCAACAGCACTGGCCAAACTGAATAAGGAGTTGCAGAATGCCCAAACGGATTAAAACCATCTGTGCACAATCCCAATCTGATATTTCTAGTATCCATAGCAAATGAAGGATAACATGTATCCAAATGTTTCCATGCTTCACTGTCAGATGGATGAGTCATTACTGTATCATCACGACTTCTTGCATGCCAACTCATGTAGGGGGCTGTCTTTTCCGACATGAATAATCTTTGAAGCCTCGGTGTTAGTGGAAAATACCGAAGCACCTTAAACGGGATATTTTTCTGTCGGACCGATTTCTTCTCCTTGTAACGAGGGTGTTGACATACAGGGCATTTATCCAACTGCACATTTTCTTTATAATATAAAATGCAGTTATTTTGGCACGCGTGTATTTTTTCGTACCCAAGCCCCAATTTTCTCATTAGCTTTTTAGTCTTATAAAAAGTAGGCTCAAACTTGTTATCAGTAGGCAGCATTCCATTAATCAATCCAGCAATCCGATCATACGCAACTCCGCTGATATTACAATCGGCCTTGATGTTTAAGAGCTGTGTCATTGCTGAAAACCTAGTGTATTTAGGACAATTCTCATACAAAGGTTCATCGGCAGCTTTCAACATCTCGTAAAATTCTGCAGCTTCTTTATTCGGTAATTCAATCTCTACCGCAGCCCCTACTTCTGTGATATCAACCGCTGTAGTATCTGGTGGGACTGATGTCTGAAGAACTGGCCGATCAACATTATCATTCAGGTGGAATTGACCCCCAAGACTATCAAGTATCATAGTTCTATAAGGATTACATTGACCGGATGAAGAAGCACCAGCAGAGGAAGATTCACCATATGTCTGAACGACAGGATTGCTCGACGTCCCGACTTCGCGTGACTCCCCGTGACAAGTCCATAGAAAATATCTTGGTGTAAATCCTTTGGTATATAGATGCAGAGTGACAGTCTCCCGATCCAAAAATCGGCCATTCGAACAAATGCGGCACGGACATCGGATTTGATCACCCATGCTAACGAAATTCCGATTCGAATAGGCGAAATTTAGGAAGTACGTTACGCCTAATCGAAACTCATTCGTTAAAGCTCCATGATCAAAACGTCGGTACATCCAACTTCGATCAGCCGACATGATTCTGTCAATCAATGACAATTTCTTTGGTTAATGTCTTTAGGTGAGATGGTCCTATTCCATTCGGGATTTATGTTATTCGTACTGCACTTACGTTTTTATTTTAACTGTTAACTAATTATTCTAAATTTCGACAGCATCTCCCTACAGTTCTCCGAATACGCATATCATCTGGGCGCGTATCGGAGAACAAGAGAGATGTTGCCGAAATTTAGAATAATTAGTTAACAGTTAAAATAAAAACGTAAGTGCAGTACAAATAACTATATTCCCAAATTATCCAATCAGGGACAATTCAAGAATTGTACGTCGTATAAAAGATCATCTACTTCTTTTACACGAACATACAATCCCCGAACGGATCTAAGGTTTTGCTAAATCATATCCGACTGATCGATGCGTACGTGAAACATATCAACTCGTCGGATGGATGATTATTTTCTAAATGTTTTGAGACAGTTCGAGTCCATATTGGACGATTTCGGCGCGCGTCCGAAGTGGACGATTCCGGCGCGAGTCCGAATTGGACGATTCCGGCGCGCGTCCGAAGTGGACGATTCCGGCGCGCGTCCGAATTGGACGATTCCGGCGCGCGTCCGAAGTGGACGATTCCGGCGCGAGTCCGAATTGGACGATTCCGGCGCGAGTCCGAATTGGACGATTCCGGCGCGAGTCTGAATTGGACGATTCCGGCGCGTGTCCGAAATTAATCTAAACCCTAATAATTAATCTAACAAATTAAACAATTAATCTAAACAATTAATTAACATTTATAAAATAATTAATTAACAATTTCAAAAACAATATATATATATATATATTCCGGCGCCGGAGTCCACCCTCCGGCGCCGGCGTACAGTGGCCGGACACACTGTCCGGCCACTGTAGAAGGTCCGGCGGCGGCCATAGGCCGACCGCCGCCGGCCGAAACCCTAGAAATAGGGTTTCGGTCGGATTTTAACATCTCCGGCCGAAACCGTATAGGCCGGCCGATCAACATACCGGCAGCAGCGGCGCGTCGGCGAGAGGCGTCGGCGAGAGGCGTCGGCGTCGGCAGCAACGGCAGCAGCGGCGAAGTTCTCGGCAGGAGGCGGCGGCGGCAGCAGCGGGAGGAAGAAGGGTCGGGCGCGAGAGCGTGCCCTATATAAACTTATCAGCAACGGCTCACTCTCCCGTTAGAAAGCCGTTGCTGATAAGTTATCATCAGCAACGGCTCACTTATCCGTTAGAAAGCCGTTGCTGAAAATTAAAAAATCAACAACGGCTAGCCTTTCCGTCCGAAAGCCGTTGCTGATAATTAAAATAATCAGCAATGGCTCGGTTTTTCGTTAGAACGCCGTTGCAGATACAGATATCTGCAACGGCTCGGGCGGCCGTAAGAATGCCGTTGCAAATAGCAACGGCTTGAGCGGCCGTTGCTGATAGCCGTTGCTGAAGTCCAAGTTTCTAGTAGTGAGAGTTTTCCTTCTTTAGATTTCTATTTTCCTTGTTCTTTTTCATAAGCAAGGCATACATTTTTTGACATTCCTCAACTAGTTCTCCATATGGCATATTGAATGAACTAGAAGAGCTAGCATTTTCATTTTCATTAGCATGACTAGAAGGAGAAGAGTGTACCTCATAAGGTAAGCTTTTGAAGTAGCTCTATAGTCATTGCAAGAGGATGCTTCATTTGAATGGGATGATGATGTAGAAGCTTCTGACATCTTCTTTGCCGTGTTCATCATGGAAGGGCAGTTTTTCTTTACATGCCTATTTTCCCTGCATGCATGACACACTACCTTTCTTTTTCGGCTCTTGGAGCTACTCCTTTGACTAGATGAGTTAAGGGCATCAAAATTAAGATAGTAGTAGGTGAGTGACCATTCATCACCACCTTCATCGAAAGTGCCAATCACTTCGATTTTGGCATAATCATATAAAACATTTAAAGTAGCCCATAAGTCAAAGGATGTTGAACAATGCATTACTTTTTCAAGAATGCTATCTGGTATGATACTAAATATGCAATTCATGGCTTCTCCATTAAATTGAAATATTTTCTTGTCAAGTTCGCTCCAATCATGCTTGTCAACCTTAGGATAAGGGTATTCAAATTTTAACATGTTATAAACACCAAAACCTCTAGTCTTAATGTAGGTGCACATCCTAGACTTCAAAAGACCAAAGTTCGATCCATCGAACTTAGGAGGTGAAGATGCTACCAACTCTAGTGCCATATTTAGATCGAGACTAGCTGTAGACAAGATGGTGAAATCTCAAACTACGACCCGCTCTGATACCAATTGTTGGATGAAATGACACACTAGAGGGGGAGGATGAATAGTGTGTTAACTAAATTTATTTGCCTGATTTCAGTTTTAATCATTTCTTTGATTACTTAGGCAATTTACAATTCAATGACTAAATGTGAAAGCGATAAGTGATAAAGCAATAAATACACACAGGATATCAATGTAGACACAAGGATTTATAGTGGTTCGGCCCCAATGCCTACTCCACTACCTAAGCACCCGGCTTAGGATTTCCAAACTAAGTTTACTATATTAAATAGTTTCCCTTACACAGAGGACTTTGGCTCGAAGATTCTCACTCTCAACCTAAGGTACTTCCACACCCGGAAGTCTCCGCCTTCTTATCGAGAGCACTCTTCCACCTCAACCCTAAGGGACAACCCAACTAATCCTAGTAAAGTATGTTTACACAAGTGGCTTTACACCTTCTACACTAAGGTAACCACTTACACACAAGACCTAACACTAGGTCTTCTTACAAACTCAGACAATGAATTGAAAACAAATTAAAAACAAGTCTATTACAAGAAGAGGAAGAAAAGAACTTATCACAAAATAAACACCTCTTCTTTTCAAGCCTAGCACCCTTGATGAATCCTTTGATGAAGAACTCTTTGAAGGTGAGGGATCAAGAGCTAGGATTGAAGAATTTTATCACTTTGAAGCTTGGAGGATGCTAGAGATTACTCTTTGAAGGCTATTTGCATCACACAATATCTGGGAGAGAGAGGAAAATAAGTTAGATGATGGGTATTTATAACCCCTCAATGGAATAGCTGCTCAACGGGCATTTTTTCGCCCGTTGGACGCTGTTCGGCCGCTTGTCGATCGATCGTCGGTCGACTAATCGATCTATTGGCTTTAGGTTTTCAATCATGGTCTTAATCTCGGTTTTGATGATAACAAATATGGAACTAATATTTTGTTGAGAAATCTTTCAGGTTCCATATCGATTAGCGTTCGATGTCCTCTATCGGAAAAATTAGAAGAAATCAGATAATCAGAAGGACATTGATCGTCGCGCTCGGGTTCACCATGGAACATCTCAAAGCTTGACGTCTGCACTAAAGATGTATTGGACGAGACCAAAGATCATATGGAAAGCTCTCCAAGTTTATGCTCGTTGAAAGTCGAAACCCGAAAATGAAACGCTCAAGAAAAAAGGGCTAAAAAATCAATATCAGCCTATGTTCGATCGACCGGTCGGTCGACCGAATAGGGTTAGGAAAATGGCAGTAGCCTCTCGGTCGACCGCTCGGTCGACCGAAGATGGGTAAAAATAGGTAGTGGGCTTGTCGACCGAAGCCAGAAATGGGTAGTAGCCTTGTCGGTCGATCGATCGGTCGACCGAACTACGGATAGCTAAAGCCACAACTTGCGTCAGTCGACTGGATTGAGGGAATGCAAGATTTGCATCTGGCGGTCGACTCGTCAGTCGACCACACAGAGAGAATAGGCAGTGGTCGCTCTAAGCGGTCGATCGGTCGGTCAACTGACCAATCGATCGAGCGGCTGTAATGGATAGTTTTCTATCCATTGACCTACTGTTTCTTCGAGAGGGTATAAATATACCTCATCTAACTCCTCTAATTCTTCTTCTTCTTCAATTGATACAAATTTTATTGAGCATTCTAAGGGGATTTTTGAGCCTTCTAAAGATTGATTGAGGCGCACCTGTTCTTCCGTCAAAATCCGCTACAAGCGCGCACTCTATCTCAACTCGGGTTTTAATACGAGCTCTACCTCTTGACGAGTTGAAGGCGTTGAAGTATTGGAAAAGAGCTATGATTCCTCACTCATTTCTTAAGCTCTTTTGTTGTAATTTTAACTATTTATTTGAACCTATTTTTTCTTGGATTTGAGATTGTGAAGACCTAGGCTGTTAGGTCTTATGAGGAAGTGATTACCTTGCTGTGAAGGTGTAAAGTCACTTGTGTAAACTTAGTTTTACTATGATTAGTTGAGTTGACCCTTAGGGTTGAGCTGGAAGAGTGCTCTTGATAAGAAGGCGGAGACTTTCGGGTGTGGAAGTGCCTTAGGTCGAAAGTGCGACTCTTCGAATCAAAGTCCTCATTGTAAGGGAAACAAGAATTTATCTAGTAAACCTAGTTTGGAAATCCTAAGCGGGGTGCTTAGGTAGTGGAGTAGGCATTGGGGCCGAACCACTATAAATTTGTTTATTTGCATTGATACTCTATTTGTGCTTAATTGTTTATCTTGCTTCCGTATCCAATCGTAAAATTGCAATTTGCCTAAGTGATCTAAGTAAACGATTAAAACCAGATTTAGGCTAAATAATTTAGTTAACACACTATTCACCCCCCTCTAGTGTTGTCATTTGAACAACAATTGGTATCAGAGTGGGTCGTAGATTGAGATTTCACCATCTCCTCTACATCGTCTCTCGATCTTCGAATGACACTAGAGAGTATAGCATTTGCACTACCTAGGTTTTATGACAAAAACTTTGGTTTTTGGAAGAGTAGGATGTATACCTTTCTTAAAACACAAAGTTTAGATCTATTGTGCATGCTAAAGAATGAGTATGTTGAACCCACCATTGACATAAATGATTGGACTCAATAACAAGTTAGATTATTTGAATTGAATGCTAAAACTACGCATCTCCTATATTGCTCATTTTCAAATGAAATACTTGAAAAGGTTATGCATTGTTCTTCAGCTTTTGATATCTGGGCAACATTAAATATGTTATATGATTATGCTAAAACCGAAGAGCTTAATACTTTTGTTGAGGGTGGTGATGACAATGGTCATCCCCCTAGTACTAACCTCGGTTTTGATGCACAAAGCACTTCTAGCCAAAGAAGCACAAGCAAAAATCGGAAAAGAAAACTTAGGTGCTTCATTTGCCAAGAGACGGGACACAATAAGATGAATTGTCCTCTCTTGAAGAAGAAATTCAAAAAGAAGTGTGCTTCTCCATCCACATCTCAATCAAGTGAAGCCTCTTCTAGACATGACGATGAAACTACATCGAACTTTTGCCGCATGGGTCTTCGGAATGAGGTATATTTACCGTCTTCTAGTCATGATCAAAATAGTGATTCTAGTAGCTCTAAATCCCTTGACATGTCTTATGAAGAACTACTAGAAGAATGCAAAAAAATGTATGCCATCCTTGTAAAAAAGAACAAGGAAAATAGAAAATTAAAGAAATAAAATTTAAGGCTTAGTTCTCATGTGCATGAACTAGAGAATGAAAAATTGAATACAAGTACAATTGTTTCTTGCCATGATGATCTTAAGCTTGAAATTGAGGATTTAAAAAGTGAGGTAAAAGACTTGAAAAATGAAAATGAAGGTTTGAAATCAAAAATGAAACTTAGGAGTAATAATTTCAAACTTGAGAATGAAAAATTGAAAGTTGAAAATAGCTTGTTGAAATCTCAAATACAAGCTTTACACATATCCATTAATAACTTAAAAAATGAGGTGGTTTTCTTGAGTAAGAAAACTGGTAATTTATCACATGCTTCATCTTTTAAAAATCCTAGGAATAAAAATGCTTATGTAAAGAATGCCAATGTTCATCATCATTCTCATGTTAGGCATTCCACATTTAAACCTCATGTTCAAAAGAAGAATGTTTCACTTAAGAATGCTCATGTCCATCATCCTTCTTATATCAAGCATTCTAACATTAAATCTCATGTCCATGTTAAAAATAAAGAGAAAAAATTTAATGGACATTGCTTTTATTGTGGTACTTTTGGCCATGACATTTATGATTGTGCATTCAAGAAAAATCCAAGTGTAGCTAGGACACTTTGGATTCCTAGGCCATCTAACCCCCAAGGACCCAAAGCCATTTGGGTACCAAAGATCACATCTTCTATTGTAGGGGGAGCTACCACATAAGGGTGAAAGATTGATGATGTGTTGAAGTTGACCAAAGAGTTGAATGAAGAATCCTTTTATGGTTGCAACTTCAAGCTTTCACCTAGATGCCTTAGGTAAAATTGGCATCAAACATTTTGGTATCATCTTCTTACTTTGGTTTGCTTTATTTAAGTTGGAGTTATGATACATATTTAATTTGAGTTATTTTCCCCGCTCTTGTTAAAGAGTTCTTTGGAAATGATTTTTTGATTTTGATTTCCCAGTCTCTTCGGAGACCTAAGTAACCTATAATGGACTCATGCGACCTTGCGGTTCTAAATCATAGGCTAATTGTGGCCTTTCGATTTTCAACCAATAGGAAGGGTTGGAGATCTTATTTTTCTAATATTTTATATTTTGAGATCTCTTAATTCGTTTCGGATTCACAATAACTCTATTTAAAACAGATTTCGAGCTATTTAGCAAAGTAATTTTTTATAACGATATTTGATTATTCTCTTTGCTTTTTGGTTTGGTTAGCTTGCTAAGTTGCTATATTTTCACTAAAATATTAGTGTAGCTTACTTGCAAGTTATGAGTATTTTAGGAAGGCTAATTAGAATGAAAAAGATTAGTTTGGCTAAATCATCATGAATAAGGTATAACTTCGATAAATTCAAAATCTTAGTGTTATACCTCAATGCTTAAGCTTAAATAATGTCTCAATACTCATGATTAGAATTGCATGGTAAACCCTTGAATTTTCATGAGTAGGTAGAATTTTACTACTTAGGCAAATTTCATTGAATGAAACTTGCTCAAGGTTAATATTCACTATTAGAGACATTCTTTTTAAGTCCAAACTAGTTAAACATGTTTAGAGATCTTATTCCTCAAATGTTTCACATCTTAAGATCTCTTTGATTCATTTTGATATCATGCAAATTCATTTAAAATGAATCTCTACAATCTAGCATATGTTAAGGTTTTTAAATGAAATTTTGCATTAAACCTTTGCTATTTAGTATGTTAGCTTGCTAGTTGGTATATAATTTTATTTTGATACTAATGAAGCCTACTTGCAAGTTAAGAAAGTGGTAAACAATTGAAGGCTATGCCATCTAAAAGAAAATGAAAAGTAAATGACAAGTTTGGCAATTTTCTAAGACTAAGGTATGGATTTAATTTTGCAAAAATCTTAAGTATAATAATTGAATATCCATGTTTAATGATGTCTCTATACTCATGATTGTTTTTGTATGATAAATATTGAATTTTCATGAGTAGGCAATTTCATGATAACTAGGCAATTTCATGATATTAATATTGAATGAAATGGGACTAGTTTGAAATTTCCTATTAGAGACCTCATTTTGAGTAAACACCAAATGAACATGTTTAGGTACACATATCACATGAGTCTAGGTAATTAAAATTGAAAATTCATGTCTAGATGAACAATGTGATAACTATATCACTTTAGGGGACTTAAACTTGAAAAAGTTTGACCCAAGTCAACAAATCAACTTGGACACTTCATTTTTAAGTCCAAACTTCAAAAATATGTTTAGGAATAGGTATGACATGTTTCCATGCATTTAGAATGAAAAATTCATATGGATATGGATAAAATGACATAGAGGTGTTCATGAAAACCTCTTTTGAACCAAGTTGACCCAAGTTAATAAATTGACTTAGAGGTCTCATTTTCAAATCATATTTGGGGAACATGTTTAGATTTATTCATGTTAGGTGTCCATAAGTTTAAATTTGAAAAATCATGAGTAAATGATAAGATTGACACTTAGCGAGTTTCATGATAACTAGCTTAGTTTTGAATGAAACCATGCTAGGTTGATATCATGACTTTAGGATATAATTTTCATTTCAAGCTTAACATACACTCTTTACATGACCATTATGTGGTGTCATAAAAGTTTGAATGAAAACTGAGCACTCTTTGAAAATAACTAAAAATTACGGAATTGCCATTTCGACCAACATTTGGTATCAACATTTTTAGTTATTTCTAGAGAAATATAGAAAAATCATTTTTAATTAATTCTTAAAACTGCACCCTCACTGAAAAAATTTAGGATCTTCAGTAAATTTTTTAAAAAGTTTTATCAAGAATCTGATTTATAATGAAATTTTGAAATTGGCTTTCGAAAACACAAAGTATCATCCTTTTTGAAATATCAATCTTTTTCGATACTTTATTTTCTCATCAAAAACTTTAAATGAAAACTCATGTATACCATTTTGATTCATTGTCTAAAATCATTCTCACTATTGCTTGAGTAAAATCATTCATAGGAATGATTTTGATCATTTGAATGATAACTAGAAATATTCATTTTTTCATTGAAAATAATATAGGATGAAAAATGAACTTAGAAAATTCATTTTGAATTCAAACTTGATACATGCATTTCAAATCATCATTCAATAATTGGTATAAAAAATTTTCATCCAACAATTGGTATTTCAAATCTTGAAGTATATGTTAACCTAAGTCAACAAAGTGACTTAGAAATTTCATTTTAAGCCCAAACTTGATTCATAGACTTACATTATCTCATGTTTGATGTCTAGATGCTTAAGATAGAGAAAACATGAGTAGATAGCAAAACTTGATACTTATCATTATCATGTGTTCATGCTTAATTCAAATGAAACCGTGCTAAGTTAAAAGTTTGATTAAAAGTTAAAAGTTTGACATTAGTTTCACTTCAAACTTGATATACACGATTTAAATGACCATATCTTGATATTTTGAAAGTTTGAATGAAATCTAAAAATGTCATGAAAAAGATATGAGTACATTCATACTTGAGTGCATACATATTTTTGTTTTCAATTCAAATATTTAGTTTTGAACATATCATGTATGATTTTGTTTTATATCAAATATTTATTTATTTTCATCCCTTTGGTTGAGATTGTCATGTTTCATGAAAAATCTTTAGAGTCTCAACTTCATGAAAAAATATTTGTTTTTCATCCCTTTGACTAGATTAACCTTTCTTGCCCTTTTTGATTGATGTCAAAAAGGGGAGAAAACTATAGGTAAAGAGGGAGAAAATTATAGGTAAAGGGGAGAAAAATATAGGAAATCCATGCATATAGATAGGGGGAGTTTATTTTCATAGATATGCATGTTGATAGGGGGAGAAATCCCTTAGATGATATCCTCTATGCTTTAATGAATATATTTTCTTAAGGATGTTTGTCATCATCAAAAAGTGGGAGATTGTTGGCTTTAGATTTTCAACTTTGGTCTTAATCTCGGTTTTGATGATAACAAACATGGAACTAATATTTCGTCGAGAAATCTTTTAGGTTCCATATCGATTAGCGTTCGATGTCCTCGATCGAAAAAATCGGAAGAAATCAGAAAATTGGAAGGACATTGATCGTCGCGCTCGGGTTCATCGTGGAACATCTCAAAGTTCGACGTATGCACCAAAGACGTATTGGACGAGTCCAAAGATCACACGGAAAGCTCTCCAAGTTGATGCTCGTAGAAAGCCGAAACCCGAAAATGAAGTGCGTAGGAAAAAGGGCTAAAAAATCAATATCAGCCTATGTTCAGTCGATCGGTCGGTCGACCGAATAGGGTTAGGAAAATGGTAGTAGCCTCTCGATCGACCGGTTGGTCGACCGAAGATGGGTAAAAATAGGCAGTGGGCTACTTCGGTCGACCAGGCGATCGACTGACCGAAGCCAGAAATGGGCAGTAGCCTTGTCGGTCGACCGAACTGCGAATAGCTGAAACCGCAACTTGCATCGGTCGATCGGGCAGTCGATAAGATTGAGGGAACGCAAGATTTGTGTCTGGCGATCGACCCATCGGTCGACCGCACAGAGAGAATAGGCAGTTGTCGATCAGTCGGTCGACCGGCCATTCGACCGAGCGACTGTAACGGATAGTTTTCTATCCGTTGAGCTGTCGTTTCTTCGAGAGGGTATAAATATACCTCATCTAACTCCTCTAATTCTTCTTCTTCTTCAATTGATACAGATTTTATTGAGCATTCTAAGGGGAGTTTTGAGCCTTCTAAAGATTGATTGAAGCGCGCCTGTTCTTCCGTCAAAATCCACTACAAGCGCGCACGCTGTCTCAACTTGGGTTTTAATACGAGCTCTACCTCTTGATGAGTTGAAGGTGTTGAAGGCTTGGAAAAGAGCTGTGATTCCTCTCTCATTTCTTAAGCTCTTTTGATTGTAATTTTAACTATTTATTTGAACCTATTTTTTCTTGGATTTGAGATTGTGAAGACCTAGGTTGTTTGGTCTTGTGAGGAAGTGGTTACCTTGCTGTGAAGGTGTAAAGCCACTTGTGTAAACTTAGTTTTACTAGGATTAGTTGAGTTGACCCTTAGGGTTGAGGTGGAAGAGTGCTCTTGATAAAAAGGCGGAGACTTCCGGGTGTGGAAGTGCCTTTGTTTGAAAGTGCGATACTTCGAGTCAAAGTCCTCATTGTAAGGGAAACAAGAATTAATTTAGTAAACCTAATTTGGAAATCCTAAGCGGGGTGCTTAGGTAGTGGAGTAGGCATTGGGGCCGAACCACTATAAATTTGTGTGTTTACATTGATACTCTATTTGGGCTTAATTATTTTTCTTGCTTTCGTATCCAATCGTAAAATTGCAATTTGCCTAAGTGATCTAAGTAAACGATTAAAACCGGATTTGGGCTAAATAATATAGTTAACACACTATTCACCCCCCCCTCTAGTGTTGCCATTTGAATAACACGATCGACCGCCCAGCGACCGCTGGCTCTTTGCGCTTTAATCGCTCTGTTCTGTCGATCGGAGGGTCGACCGAATGAGTCACGAATCTACTACTTTGCAATCCAGTCGACTGATCGATCAACCGAAGCAAGCACTGCCAGATTTTGATCTCGGTCGGTCGACCGAAGTAGCCTACTGCCATTTTTTTGCCATCTTCGGTCGATCGACCGGTCGAGTGAATTGGCTAATGCCAATTTTTAACACAATTCGGTCGACCGAACCTGGGCTGGAAATTTTTCTTTTGGTCTTCTCATTTCGCGCTTTGTTTTTTGGTTCCGTTCTTCATCGTGCTTCAACTTGAAGGACTTTCCATATTTTCTTTTGATTTGTCCAAGCCATTTGTGCACCCATTGGTTTGTTTCAAAATCGATCATTTCACGCTTTGACTTGTCTTTTATCGATCCTGTAATTTTCATACTTCAAGAATTTTGTTAAATAGATTTGGTTTGTTATCATTAAAATAGTCATAAAGAGAATAGAGCATGAAGGAAGAAACCTTCAGCCAACACCCTTTTTCATATATTGATATGTAAATGCTAGAATTCAGCCCCCAGCATTGTAAATGGTCGACACAACTTCGTCATGTAATACACAATTTCTAAAAAACCAGATAAACCATAACGTATTAGCAAGTATGGTTGAGGGTTCCTTGCCTTTAAAAGGATAAGAATCTAGCAACAACAAACTACTAGAACACCAAGAGGTTCTACTGTTAAAATCCAAATTAAGCTTATTAGCTAAGGAAGACCAAAGTTCAAGAGCAATAGAACAATCAAAAAATAAATATTGAGAAGTTTCTTCGCAAGAACCGCTTAAAACACAAGGATTTGAATCAGAAATACTCAACTGAAACAATATGGATCTAGTAAGAAGTTTACCATGAAAAAATTTCCATAAAAATAACTTTACCTTTGGAGCAATTTCCAATTTCCAAAGCTTAGACCAAATTGGATTAATAACAGCAGAAATAGATTCATTGGATTTTAGAAATTTGTAAGCATGAGAAGAGAAAGCCGTACCATTCATACTATTCATCCAAATAAAAATCATTATATGGATTTTTTGGCAACACAATATTCTCAATAGTCCCCCACAGAGCAGATTCACACATAGTCAAACCAATAAAATCAAACCATTTATGATCCATCATCAAATGGTGAACATGAGTAATATTATTCAACAGATTAATGTTAATTAAAGTAGGTTTCATAGCAATAGGCAAATCCAAGATCCATTTATCATAAAGGAAGGAGGTATTTGAACCAGAACCGATGAATTTATGAAAGCCAAATTTAAGATTGGAAAATGCTTCAATGAAGAGACTCCAAGCCCAAGACTTCTTAACAGGAGCATGATCTGAATTAAAAGTTAAAGCAGGGTATTTTATTTTTACAACTTGAACCCAAAGAGAATTATGGTTGTTAAGGTAATCTTGAACTCTTTTGGATTGAAGAGAAAGGCTTTTAGATTTTAAATTTTGAATACCAAGACCACCAGAATATTTGGGTAAGGTAATAGTATCCCATTTAATGAGATGCATACTTCTTTTATTAGAATTCTTGTCCCAAAGAAAATCTCTCATCTTCTTTTCAATTTTATTACAAGTATCATTAGTTAACCAATTCACAGCAAGGGAGTGAATAGAAACAACATTAAGCACAGACTTGATTAAGACTAATTTGCCTACTTGGAAAGCATAGAAGATTTCCAATTAGCAAGCTTAGAATCAATAAGAGAGATGATCAGATCATGGGTTTTAGGAGGAGGTCTCCTAGGGGAGACCATGGTACTCAAATATTTAAAGGGAAAACAACCTTGTTTCATACTTAGACAAGAGCAAATTCTATGTTTTATAGAAGGAGAGGTATTTTTTGGGAAAGAAAATTTAGATTTTGAAAAGTTAACTTTTTGACCGGTTAAGGCTTCATAATGCAATACTTTTTATAGAAAGAAGAGTTTTCTTATTAGCCCTACAAGTGATAATCTATCATCAGCAGATATTAAATGATTTATGTGAAGCTTGCCTTTGATATTAAAAGGAGTGAAATGTTTTTGTAAAACAACAGAGTTGATTAAATGGGATAATGTTTGAGCAACAAGAATATAAAGAAAGGGGGAAATAGGATCCCCCTGTCTGATGCCCTTGGTAAGAAGGAAAAAAAATCAGAAAACTAACCATTAATTAAGCAAGTAAATGTGGGAGTAGAAATACAATAATAGATCCACTGAATAAATTTTTCAGGAAAATTACATAGCTTAAGCACTTTAGTAACAGCCTCCCATTTAAGTAAGTTAAAAGTCTTTTCAAGATCCATTTTGACAATGATATAAGGAGAATTACCTTTGGACTCATGAAAGGAGTGAGTAAGCTCCTGAACAATAAGAATATTGTCATGAATATTTCTGCCTTTAAGAAAGGCAATTGTTCATGAGAAATCAGTTCAGGAAGACAAACTTTGAGTCTATTGGCAATAATCTTGGAAAGAATTCTATATGAAAGATTGCATAAGGCAATAGGTCTAAAGTCTTTGATGATTTTAGGGGATTTACATTTAGGAATGAAGGTTAAAATAGTTATGTTCCAATTAGTAGGGAATAAGCTAGATGAATGAAAAAATGTAGGATATTAGGAAAATCCTCAGAGATGATGTTCCAATACTACTTATAAAATTTAGCAGTAAAATCATCATATCCTGGATTCTTTCCATTACCAGGGGACTTAATGGTCTCAAAATTTTCATTAGAAGAGAAATGAATAATTAAATTATTAGCAAGATTAGGAGGTATGGATTTGAATTGAGGCCAAGGAAAAGAATTTAAAGAAGAGTGCCAAAGCAAAATTAGCAAATTCCTTAAGAATACTTTTATCGTCATCAATAGGATTCATATTGGAATCAAGGATAGAAGCGATGAAATTAATTTTTCTACGAATAGTAACTATTTTGTGAAAGAAAGCATTGTTGTTATCCCCCTCATGGATCCATTTAGTTTTGGATTTGGACCACCATTTAAGGTAGGTTTGCCTTTGGAGGGCAATAGATTTGTTATAAAGACTCCTGATTTGGAATCAATATCAATAGGACCCTTCTGGTTGCTTTCTAAAGATTCAAGGACCCTTCTGGTTGCTTTCTATAGATTCAAGGACCCTTCTGGTTGTTTAGAATTAGGAATTGATATGAGAAGGGGCCTACGGTGAGAAGTGAGCCTATGAAGATGATGGACAGTAGTATTAGGGGTGAACATGGACCGATTAATTGGTCCATTAGTAATTTTATTGATCGGTCCATTAACTTCGGTTTTTGAAAATCATTAACCGTAAATCAGTTCATTAACTTCAGTTAACTGTCATTCCGGTTTCGGTTTTTTCAGTTCGATTAACCAAAAATTTCGATTAACCAATAAAAAAATTTAACCTACAAACATAACATTATACAAACCACATATGAAGAAAAATCCAAATAAATACCGAATCCTCATTGGGAAAAAAGAAAAAAAAAAGTAAAACTACTTGAGCCAAGATAATGTGATGCAAAATTTAATATATATTTTATTTTTTTTAATATAATTTTTTTATATTTTTTTATATTTTTTATATTTTTTATATTTTTTTATAATTTTTATATATTTTTTATGATTTTATAAATCATTTTAGTATTTTTTTAATTTTTTTTTTAATTTATAAATATATATATATATATATATATATTAGGGAAATGTCTGAAACGGTCCCTCAACTATGGTGGATTATTCACTTTGGTCCCACAACTATTTTTTGATTCAAGTGGGTCTCTAAAGATTTGTAATCGTTACTTTGGTCCCTAGTCGTGACCCTACCGTTAAAAAAAAACCTACGTGGCTAATGTTCAGACGACGTGGTATAGGATTTAGTTGACTATGCTTATGTGTATTAACAGGTGCCTACGTGTCTGACTAGACCGTTTAAACTAATTAATTTAAATAATCCCTAACCTAAATAACACTCGGCGGATGCAACTCTCCCCCAAATCCCTCACTCTCGATGCAACTCACCCCTAATCCCTCACACTCGCCCTTCTAAATCCCTCACTGTCGACGAGGACAATCGAAAGATCGAGAACGAGCACACCAGAAGGATGCTGAGGACCTCAAGAAATTCGCAAGGTTGTCGTAAAAGAAAAAGGACCAATTTGCAACCCGTTGTTCCAACTCTTTCACCATTACCACCTTTCAATCCTATAGTCAAAGAAGGTAAACCCTATACTGTGAATGATAAATCCGCTTTTTGATTAGTTGTGTTTCGATAAACCCTAGACTGTGAATGATATATCCGCTTTTTGATTAGTTGTGTATTATAATTATACATGCACATTATGATTTTTAGGTGATTTGGATTTGCTTTTTTACTATTGAAATACATCATGGTGGCCACTTTGTTGATGGAGAGTTTATGGAATATATGGGGGGGGAGGGGACAATGCATAGTTTATGCAACTGTGAGTTGGATAGATGGTCCCTACAAGAAATAACTGTTGTTTTGAGGGAATTAGGATACAAGGGTTTTGTAAACTTATACTTCTGTAGACCTGCACACCCTTTGGAGCTAGGGTTAGAGGAAGTGAAGAATGATGCACATGCTGCACTTCCAGGGAGGACTTCTCTTAGTTTGGCTTCAAAGAAAATTAAGTTGTATGTAATAAGTGGTAACTGTGATAGGGTGAAGTTGACAGAGGTTGAAGATGAGACTGAGAATGCTGTTGTGAATGAGGCTGAGAATGCTCCTGAAGTGGGTCAGAATGAGGGTGACAATGAAGGTGAGAATGCTCCTGAAGTGGGTCAGAATGAGGGTGACAATGAAGGTGAGAATGCTCCTGATGTTGGTGTGAATGAGGGTGAGAATGTGGCTGATGTGGGTGAGAATGAGGCTAGTGTAGCTGATGAGGCTCATGATGATGGTTTAGAGGATATACATTTTGATGATTATGAGGATGAAAGTGATAATAATCACTTTGGTGACTACATTGATGCTACTATCAATGAAGCTCCACAAGGTGCTAAAAGAAGTGAGGCACCAAATACCCAACCAAGCGCAAGCACATGTGCTACAAGATCTAAGGCACCAAATATTGCTGATCATGAACATCTAGATTCAGAGCCTGAATCTGAGTAGTTGTATTCTGATGATAGTGATAATGATGGGAGAAGGTAGGGTTGCAAATACAACCCAACAGATATGAGACCCAAGTTCAGGTTCAAGCTTGGTATGAAATTTTCAACAACTGAGGAGTTTAAGAATGCAATCAAGGAGTATTCTGGGTTGCATGGTTATTGACTAAGATACAAAAAGAATGACAAAATGAGGTGTAGAGTTGTTTGTAGAGAAGGATGTAGTTGGCAGCGTTTGTGTAGTAGGACTGGTAGGAATGGTGTTTACCAAATTAACACCTTAAATGACAAGCACACTTGTTCAAGAGTCCATAATAGTAAGATATTGAATAGGAAGTGGGTTGCTCAGAAGATACACAAGGAAATTACCATAAACAAGGATTTGAAATTGAGGGGAGTAGTTGAGAAAGTAAGGCAGAACTATTTTATTGATATCACTCTTTCTAAGGCTGTAAGGGCTAGGAAAATTGCTAAGCAAATGATTGAGGGTGATGTAACCAAGCAATATGAGAAGTTGTATGAGTTTTGTGGTGAGATAAGAAGGACTAATCCTAGAAGTACAACATTCATAAAGACAGAAGCTACAACTTCCGATGCAGGGCAAGAGACACTTTTAGAGGATATACATTTGCTTGAAACCAGTTGTAACAGGTTTCTTAGCTTCGTGTAGACCTATACTTGGTCTAGATGGTTGTTTTTTGAAGGGAACATATGGTGGAATACTGTTAGTGGTAGTTGGGAGAGATCCTAATGATTAGTATTTTCCTTTAGCTATAGCTGTGGTTGAAAGTGAAAATAAGGAATCTTGGTCTTGGTTTGTGGAGCTTCTATTATCTGATTTAAGGAGAGATGGGGGCTGGATAATTATTTCAGATATGCAAAAGGTAATTATCACTTTGGTCCCTCACCTATTTTTTGTCGTCAATTTGGGTATCAACTAACTTACTTGTTATCACTGCAGGGTCTGGTACCAACATTAGAAGTCTATCCTTGTATTGAACACAAATATAGCTTGAGGCATATCTATTCAAACTTGAAGAAATATTATGGAGGGGCTACAGTACTAAGAGACACAGTTGTGGCAGCAGCTAAGGCTGCCTATGTGGCTGAATGGCAGAGGAAAATGAAGGAGCTGCAACTGATTAATATGGATGCCCATAACTGGTTAATGCAATATGAACCAAAGAGATGGGCAAAATTCCATTTCAGTTCGTGGAGCAAGTGTGACATCTTGATGAACAACATTTCAGAATCATTCAATGGCCGAATTTTGGAGGCCAGGGAGATGCCTATCATTAGCTTAATGAACTAAATAAGGGAATACCTGATGAGAAGGTTTGCAAAGACCAGAATTTTGTGTGAGAGGTACAAAGGGAGTAGCAAGATTTGCCCAAGGCCAAGGAAAAGACTTGAAAAGCATGTGATGGAATCTGCCAAATGGAGAGCATCATGGACAGGGGGATCAAAATATGAGGTGAGGAATTTTGATATGGTACAGTTCACAGTTGATCTGGAAACTAGAGATTGTTCATGCAGGTTGTGGGGTTTGTGTGGATTGCCATGTCCACATGTTGTGTGTGCTATCTATGCACACAATGGAGAGTATAAAGAATTTATAGAAAATTACTTTTCAATTGACACATATGAACAGTGTTATGCAGTTTCAATTAACCCTATAAATGGGGAGAACATGTGGGTTCCTGTCTATGACATGCCCACCATAATTCCTCCCATTTATAGGATACCAATTGGAAGACCAAAAAAGCTTAGAATAAGAGATAAGGATGAGTCAACTATGAAGAACAAATGGAAGAATAGAAGACTAGAAGAACCTGACTAGAGTTAGAATAGAAGAGATAAGGATGAGCCAACTAGAGTTACAATCGAAGCTCAACAATTTATGCAAATTGTGGAAACTATGGGCACAATAGAAGAACCTGTAAGAATCAAGGGTGTGAACCTAGGCCCAAAGCTTCAAAGCAAAAAAAAACTGGTGAATCTTCAACTCAAGCTTCACAAGCTGCAGCTTCACAACCTTCAACTCAAGCTTCACAAGTTGCTGATCCTATTGTTGCAAGTTCACAACCAGTTTTTATAGAGAGAACACGTGATCCAACACCAACAAGGCTTTACTTCTCACAGCCTCCACAGTCTCAACAGGTGACACCCAAGAAGAAGGGTTGCGTAGCTAAGGTCAAGGTTCTATTATATAAGTACAGTCCCCAAAAAAAGAAGTGACAAAATCATGTGATGGACAGATTCTTTAAGTGTTGTAATGAATACTTAAAGTGCTATTTTGTGGTGGACAGATTTTATTTTGTACATTCCCTAATGAAGTGATGGACATTGCACTTGACAGTGCATGTGTTTTGTATTGAATAGTTGGTGGTTCAAAGTTATCAACTTGACAATGCATGTGTTTTGTATTGTACTTGATAGTGTTATGTTACTTGTTTTATGAACTTAACAATGTTATGTTACTTGTTTTATGAACTTAACAGTGTTATTTACTTGTTTCATAAACTTGACAATGTTATGTTACTTGTTTCATAAACTTGACAGTGTTTTGTTGCATTCTGATGATTGTCACTTTGGTCCCTTAAACAAACAAATTGCAGAACCACACTTCATTGCACTAAAGTTAAAATAGTTCAAAAAGGGTAACTTCATTGCAGTAAAATAGTTTAGAGTAATATTCATTATAGTGTTCATACCATTAACCAAAACCCACACAACCAACACTACTTCAATTCCTGACTACAACTATCACTACAATAATGTCACACCCCAACTAAGGGTAGTGTGACCGGTCAGGGCCGACATCCTACCCTATAGCCTACTGTCTACACTAATTGTCAAGAAAACCAGAACATATCGAGAAAAAAGAAAACCACAATGCAATCTTTATTTAAATTTTTTTAAAGTACACAATTAAATATTTTTCAAACCAAACTAGAAAAACCAACATCGTCACAAATTAGAACATCTCAAGCATCAAAGTTTAATACAATCTTTTCAAAACACTAACTGTCAGTGTAAAAAAATAAAAGAAACTACTACATGACACTGGACTATGACCAAGGGACGCCGCTACGAGATATGGTACCACCACCTGCCCTCCAGCTGCACCATGACGACAAGCCTCTATCACTGATCTTGCTCTGCAAAAATAAAGGAAACAAATGGTGAGTCCACTTGGGACTCAGTGAGTGGTTCTTCCGAACCTCCACCTAATCCTCAATTAGTCATGCATATCATATAAGACAGCATAGTATATATATTCAGGGAGGTAAGCTACTTTTTAATATGACTACTGACCCATTGGGTCATTCTGTATAAACCATATATGAGAAATACCTACCATAACGGCCTAATTGAGCCACCTGACATCCGGCTCTTGGGGCCTACTTATGGTATAAGAATCCTTGCTATAACCGACCCTACCATACAAGGTAGAATCACACTGGCCGCTCGGCCACATCATATCAAGATGGAGTCAAGAAATCTCGGGCCATCGACTAGGATGGTCCACTAGTCTTCGGACACCGTCTGGGGTACGGATAGCTAGTCCCACCCAACTGGGGTCTGACACCTAGCGGGCCCGCTGGTGCATCTCAAGACCCAATCACTGGCCGAGTAAAGCATTGATCATTTCCGACCGCCCATGCTTCTCGGCAGACCATCGCAAGCACATCACACAATCAAAATATCCTAGGGTTTCCTTATATACACCACGGGCAGTTGCCCGCATCCGGCCCTCACTCGGCCTATGGGGTCAATAATTCAATGTCACCCTTCCGAAAAATGTGTACACCTAATAATTCTAGGTTTCCAAAAATGAATACAAGAAGTCTTAGAAGTTGAGTGATTCCCTAGTTATGTTTCCATATCTAATATGTACCTTGCAAAGTCCTACATGTTATCTAGCGTCATACGGTATCTTGGGTGAAGAATTCCGTGTACCGGACTTGGATTTCACCCATTAACATTTTCGGACAGCATATATTTATAAAAGAAATGTAATTATAATTCACAACAACTACTATGCATAACTACAAGATTCAACGATAAAAAATTTATATATTGCATATAAAATTTATTTCAATACGGAACATCGTATCTAGCATGGTAAAATATCAAATAATTCCCACAAGGAATATACTATCTAGCATGTTAAAAAAATCCCAACGACATTTACCAATTTAATCATGAGCAACAAACATCATGAGGAAGCCGAATTAAAGAGGTAAATAATCCATTGATTACATCAATAAGTAACATGCAATAAACATAGCAACAATTAAACATGATATCTGAAATTTAATGAAACCTTTCCTTTGATGCATGTATCATAACCATCATGTCCATGTGAGCATTAACAAGAACATTTCCATATTCATGAGAATGTAGATTAACATTTTCTATCAATTACTAAGATGAACAGTAAACTTGTATTATAATTTGAACCTAAAATTAAGCATGAAAGTGGAATTAAGACGACATAACATGAGATCCGGCGTATCGATCCAAACAGCCCCAATTTCCCTCCCCTATCCACTGCTCAGCCGACTCAAGCAGGGTAATAACCAGCTCGGCCGAACCCTCTAGGGGTGGTAAACAAGGTTGCGGCAACAACATGAGCATCAATCGAAAAGTCTAAAATATATCGAACACAAGACGATCCACGAGTTGCTAGACGAGCAAGGGAATTGGGGAAAATTTTGGCATGATTTTTCCCCTTTTTCCTCCACTCGGCCAGCCCACAAAGAAACGAAATAAATCCGATTTAAACCATCAAATCACAGGTATACATATCTATTATGGTTCTAACACGAGAAGACGCGTAGATCGGCAAGAAACTCACGAAAAGAACCTGATTCAAAACTGCTAGGGTCGGCTACTCGCCTCCCCTCATAAAACTCTAACCACTCACCTTTGCTTGATGAAAAAGAAGGATCGGACGCTGGCGATCTCGAATCCTCCAGCGACGACGCGATCTCCGGCCGACCAAGATCTCTCTTACCCTCTCTCCTTTCTCCCTTGCTCGGGCTTTGTGCGGCTCCTAGATGAGCCGCACGGCTCAATGACGAGGGATTTTATTCCCTCATTAACAATTACTTAAATGCCCCACTTACACGACTTAACCTTGACTCGACTCAGTCCGAGTCGGACTTGGGTTCCGACTCTAACCACAACACGAGTCGATCTTAACTTAACTAAAGCATCAATGCATAAAAGGAAATAGTCATTCGCCCAATTTAATTGCATACATCATTAGTCGAGTCATACCTTCTACTCGAGGTGATCCTAAGACTCGACTCGACTAACCCCGGGTCCGACGCGCTGCACCAAAATAGGTTTTTATATTAGGAAAAAAATTTCTGGGTCTTACAACCTTCCTCCCTTAAGGGAAATTCATCCTCGAAATTACTTGAATGACAAGGACTTACCGGCTCTTCAAATAAGGAAGGGTAGCACTCTCTCATGTCCTACCCTACCTCCCAAGTGGCCTCTTGCCCGTAATGGTGCTCCCATCTGACCTTTACCAGGGGAATTCCTTTGGACCGTAGCTTCCTGACTTGGCGATCAAGGATCTCTACCGGCCTTTCCTCAAATGCGACAACTGAATCTACCTCAATAGCAAAAGGTTCGATCACATGTGAATCATCTGTTACATATTTCCGAAGCTTGGATACATGGAAGACCGAGTGTACTCTGCTCAAGCTAGGAGGTAAAGCCAGCTCATATGCCACCTCGCCCCTCCGCTTGAAAATAGGGAAAGGCCCAATGAACCTAGGGCTCATCTTTTCCTTCTTCCCAAATCGGACCACCCCTTTCATAGGGGAGACCTTCAGGAAGACTAAATCACCCCCGGCGAATTCTAATTCTCTGGCTTTCTTGTCGGCATACATTTTCTATCGACTCTGGGCCGCCAGCAATCTTTCCTTTATGATTTTCACCTTCTCTACCGCCTCCTCAACTAGATCAGGACCCACCATGAGTGATTCCCCGACCTCAAACCAGCCCACCAGAGACCTACACCGCCGCCCATACAAGGCCTCAAAAGGAGCTATGCCAATGCCACTGTGATAGCTATTGTTGTAGGCGAACTCTATCAGTGGTAGGTGCTTTTCCCAATCGTCGGCCATATCTAGGACGCATGCTCTTAGCATATCCTCCAAGGTTTGAATGGTCCTGTCTGACTGCCCATTAGTCTGCGAATGAAAAACTATGCTGACATGCACCTGGGTACCCAAGGCTTCCTGGAAGGACGACCAAAACTGAGCTGTGAACTGTCCAAGAATAGTCGGGTGTACTGTTCCGCAGAGTAGCTAGTCTTCACTGGAATGAAGTGCGCGGTCTTGGTTAACTGGTCCACTACCACCCAAATGGAGTCAAAGCCGTCTTTTGACTTAGGCAACCCAGTCACTAGGTCCATGGTGATTTTCTCCCACTTCCACTCGGGCACCTCGAGGTTCTGTAGTAGTCCAGCGGGCTTGAGGTGTTCAGCATTCACCTGCTGGCAGACCAGACATTTGGAGACAAACTCCGCTACCTCTCTTTTCATACCCTTCCTAATGCTACCTTACTTCTTGGTGGCCCTCGGATGCATTGTATAAGTGGAACGATGACCTAGATCCAGGACTTGCCTACGCACCTCTGCCATATCTGGCATCACGATTCGGTCTTTGAACCTCAGTACACCCTCTGAGTCCAACCTGAATCCGTTCTCTACATCGCCTCTTTGCACCAGATCCTTGGTCAGCGCACAAAAGGCATCCTCTCCCTGCGCGGCATGCAGCACGTCCACCAGTGTGGATTGTACCCGCAGGTGTGCCACCAAGGCACCTGAAGCTGACACTGATAAGGTTGTACCCCCATCTAGGCACAACGCCAACTCTCGAGCTAGAGGCCTCTATTTAGCTTCCAAGTGAGCCAAACTGCCCATGGATTTTCCACTTAGAGCATCTGCCACTACATCTATTTTCCCCGGATGGTACATAATGGTGCAGTCATAATCTTTTAGGAGCTCTAGCCACCTCCTCTGTCTGAGGTTCAGCTCCTTTTGGGTAAGCAAGTACTGGAGGCTCTTGTGATCCATATAGATCTCGCAAGTCTCCCTATATAGGTAGTGCCGCCAGAGCTTCAGTGCAAAGACTACTGCTGCTAGCCCTAGGTCGTGTATTAGGTAGTTATTTTCATGAAGTTTCAGCTGACGGGACGCATAGGCTATAACTCTATCAAACTGCATCAGAATGTAGCCTAGGCCAACCCGAGAGGCATCATAGAAGACTACAAACCCTCCAGAGCCGAAAGGTACGGCCAACACGGGTGCCGACGTCAAACATTCCTTGAGCTTTCGAAAGCTCGCCTCGCACTTGGCGTCCCACATAAAATTTAACCCTTTTTTCGAGTCAACCGAGTCAAAGGAGCTGCAATTCTGGAGAAGTTCTCCACGAACTTTCGATAGTACCCGGCCAAACCAAGAAAACTACGGATCCCAGTCACACTAGTCGGTCGCTTCCAGTTCTGCACCACCTCCACCTTTGCAGTATCTACCCTTATCCCTTCCTTGGACACTACATGGCCCAAGAACCCTACACTTTCCAACCAAAATTCACACTTGGAAAATTTTGCAAACAAGTGGTGCTCTCTGAGGGTTTCCAGGACCATTCTCAGGTGCATAGAGTGCTCTTCCTCATTCTTGGAGTAGACCAGGATGTTGTCAATGAAGATGATCACAAAGCTGTCCAAGTACTCCTTAAATACCCTATTCATTAGGTCCATGAAGGCAACAGGTGCATTGGTTAAGCCAAAGGACATCACTAGGAACTAGTAGTGACCATAGCGAGTCCTAAAGGCCGTCTTAAGCACATCGCAGTCCCGGATTCTCAGCTGATGGTATCCGAACTTTAAGTCTATCTTCGAAAACCATTGTGCCCCCTGCAGCTGATCAAATAGATCATCTATCCTCAACAGTGGGTAACGATTCTTGACAGTCACTTTTCTCAGCTGCCTATAGTCGATGCACATGCGAATTGACCCATCCTTCTTCTTCACGAAGAGAACCGGAGCACCACAGGGTGACACGCTTGGCCGGATGAAACCCAGGTCTAGCATTTCTTGTAATTGCACCTTCAACTCCCTGAATTTGGCCAGTGCCATCCTATAAGGTGGGATGGAAATCGGTTTTACCCCGGGTTGCAGATCAATGCAAAAATCAACTTCCCTTCTGTGCGATAATCCCGACAATTCCTCGGGAAAAACATCGGGGAATTCACAGACCACCGAGGTTCCACTAATATTTCTTGCCGCACCTCTTTCCTTCTCGGCCACAGATACAAAGGCCAAGAAGGATTGGCAGCCACCCTGAAGCAGCTTACGAGTCTTTACGGTTGAGATAACCCCAATCAGCTTGCTTCCTCCCTCTCCTTGGAAGGTGAACTGCGGCAGCCCAAGCTTGCTAAACAGAACTATTTTAGCTCTACAATCCAACATCGCAAAGTGCTCTGCCAACCAATCCATGCCAAGAATGACATCAAGTTCAAGTGTGGATAGGAGTGTCAAATCTGCACTCAGTACGTGGCCGCAGATGAGCACTTCGCAGCCTTGGTAAATTGAATTTGCTAGGATTGCATCACCCGTAGGCGTTGATACTATCAATGTCCCATCGAGCATGGAGGGTGTCATTGGCAACTCCGTAGCAAAATTGGTAGACACAAATGAGTGCGTAGCACCCAGATCAAATAAAATATATGCCGCAAACGAACATACTAAATTAGTACCTACCACCACTGCCTTGGACGCCTCTGCACCAACACGATTCATAGCATATATCCTAGCAGGCGGTCTCTCTAAATGACTGGTCAGCGGCCCCTTATTCTGCGTATGCCCCCTCTGAGCCACTAACCCCATTGACATAGGTGTCTTTCCTTTAGACTGCTCAGGCTTCTGGCCAATTCCCTCAAGACAATCCTTTTTGAAGTGCCTGACTCAGCCACACCTGAAGAAAGCGTTCGTGTGGCTAAGGTAGGACCCCCAGTGTCTCTGACTGCAGCTGCCACACTGCGGCGCCTCTGATCTCTAAGAACCACCTCCTGACACTGCCGCCGTCACTGACCCAGACCCTGGGCCCCCACGGCCCCGATTGCCATTTTGTCCTCAGCTTTGCTAATGGTCTGCCATAGTCACTGCCCCCTCAGAATGCCAAGTCCGACTGCCAGAACCCTACAGCCAAAATTTCTTCTTAACTGGCCCGTCATTTAACTCAAATGGCACTCAGGCTTCTTTTCGGAGGGCTTCATCCACTACCCGAGCCATAGTAGAATCCTCAGTGTAGTGGATGAGCCTGCCGATCTGTGGCCTCAGACCTGCCGCGAACCTCTTGACCCTGGCCGTCTCAGATGCCACTAGGGTCAGATGACATTTGGAAAGGCGGTTGAACTCCATACTAGCTCCCAGAATCGGGCGGTACCAACTTTCCCCAAACCAATTGGTGAAGGGAATGGGCGCTATCCTCATCTTATACCATATAATAGCCCGAGCGCCCCCCGCATTCGAATGTGACTTGGCCAAACCCGGCCTCCGCCACGGGATAATTGCTGACACAACCCGGCCAACAATCTTCCCCCCTCAGCAATTACCCGCTGGGATTCGAACTCGGACCTCGGCCTCGATGCTCTGTCGAATTACTGTCGCTGCCACTCAATGCAGCATTATGAGTCTCCCTCACACTATCACAAGAAAAGAACAACTCTCCTATCATATAATTATTACGATTATTTTACAACAAAATCAAATACATACTAACCGCATGGTGCACTGAGTGTAGTAGTGGTCGCCCGATCTCGTAGCATAACTATACCGTATGTCGACACGCTAGCATATGTCTCATACGGTACCCAACACTTAGTCATAGTCAAGACCTAACCTAGTGCTCTGATACCAATTTTGTCACATCCCAACTGAGGGTAGTGTGACCGGCCAGGGCCTACATCCTATCCTGTAGCCTACTATCTACACTGACCGTCAAGAAAACCAGAACATATCGAGAAAAAATAAAACCACAATACAATCTTTATTTTATTTTTTTTAAGTTCATAATTATATATTTTTCAAACCAAAGTAGAAAAACCAACATCGTCACAAACTAGAACATCTCAAGCATCAAAGTTTAATACAATCGTTTCAAAACACTAACTGTCAGTGTAGAAAAATAAAAGAAACTACTACAAGGCACTGGACTATGACCAAGGGACGCCGCTACGAGATATGGTACCACCACCTACCCTCCAGCTGCACCATGATGACAAGCCTCTATCACTAATCTTGCTCTGCAAAAACAAAGGAAACAAACTGTGAGTCCACTTGGGACTCAGTGAGTGGTTCTTCCGAACCTCCACCTAATCCTCAATTAGTCATGCATATCATATAAGGCAGCATAGTATATATATTCAGGGAGGTAAGCTACTTTTTAATATGACAACTGACCCATTGGGTCATTCTGTATAAACTATATATGAGAAATACCTACCATAACGGCCTAATTTAGCCACCTGCATCCGGCTCTTGGGGCCTACTTATGGTATAAGAATCCCTGCTATAATCGGCCCTACCATACAAGGTAGAATCACACTAGCCGCTCGGCCACATCATATCAAGATGAAGTCAAGAAATCTCGGGCCAACGACTAGGATGGTCCACTAGTCTCCGGACACCGTCTGGGGTAGGGATAGCTAGTCCCACCCAATTGGGGTCTGACACCTAGCGGGCCCGCTGGTGCATCTCAAGACCCAATCACTGGCCGAGTCAAGCATTGGTCATTTTCGACCGCCCATGCTTCTCGACAGACCATCGCAAGCACATCACACAATCAAAATATCCTAGGGTTTCCTTATATACACTATGGGCAGTTGCCCGCATCCGACCCTCACTCGGCCTATAGGGTCAACAATTCAATGTTACCCTTCCGAAAAATGTGTACACCTAATAATTCTAGGTTTCCAAAAATGAATACAAGAAGTCTTAGTAGTTGAGTGATTCCCTAGTTATGTTTCCATATCTAATATGTACCTTGCAAAGTCCTACATATTATCTAGCGTCATACGCTATCTTGGGTGAAGAATTCCGTGTACCGGACTTGGATTTCACCCATTAATATTTTTGGACAACATATATATATGTATAAGAAATGTAATTATAATTCACAACAACTACCATGCATAACTAAGAGATTCGACGATAAAAAATTTATATACTGCATATAAAATTTATTTCAATATGGAACATCGTATCTAGCATGGTAAAATATCAAATAATTCCCACAAGGAATATACTATCTAGCATGGTAAAAATATCCCAACGACACTTACCAAATTTAATCATGAGCAACAAACATCATGAGGAAGCCGAATTAAAGAGGTAAATAATCCATTGATTACATCAATAAGTAACATGCAATAAACTTAGCAACAATTAAACATGATATCTAAAATTTAATGAAACCTTTCCTTTGATGCATGTACCATAACCATCATGTCCATGTGAGCACTAGCAAGAACATTTCCATATTCATGAGAATGTAGATTAACATTTGCTATCAATTACTAAGATGAACAGTAAACATGTATTATAATTTGAACCTAACATTAAGCATGAAAGTGGGAATTAAGACGACATAACATGAGATCCGACGTATCGATCCGAACAGCCCCAATTTCCCTCCCCTATCCACTGCTCGGCTGACTCAAGTAGGGTAATAACCAACTCGGCCGATCCCTCTAGGGGTGGTAAAGATGGTTGCGGCAACAACACGAGCATCAATCCAAAAGTCTAAAACATATCAAACACAAGATGATCCACGAGTAGCTAGACGAGTGAGAGAATTGGAGAAAATTTCGGCATGACCTTTCCCCTTTTTCCTCCACTCAGCTAGCCCACAAAGAAACGAAATAAATTTGATTTAAACAATCAAATCATAGGTATACATATCTATTAACGTTCTAATATGAGAAGATGCGTAGATCGGCAATAAACTCGCGAAAAGAACCCGATTCCAAACTGCTAGGCTCGGCTACCCGCCTCCCTCATAAAACTCTAACCACTCACCTTTGCTTGATGAAAAAGAAGGATCGGACACTGGCAATCTCGAATCCTCCGGCGACGATGCGATCTCCGGCCGACCAAGATCTCTCTTCCCCTCTCTCCTTTCTCCCTTTCTCGGGCTTTGTGCGGCTCCTAGATGAGCCGCACGGCTCAATGATGAGGGATTTTATTCCCTCATCAACAATGACTTAAATGCCCCACTTACACGACTTAACCTTGACTCGACTCAGTCTGAGTCCGACTTGGGTTCCGACTCTAACCACAACACGAGTCGATCTTAACTAAACTAAAGCATCAATGCATAAAAGCAAAGAGTCATTCACCCAAATTAATTGCATATATCATTAGTCGAGTCATACCTTCTACTCGAGGCGATCCTAAGGCTCGACTCGACTAACCCCGGGTCCGACGCGCTGCACCAAAATAGATTTTTATATTAGAAATTTTTTTTCTGGGTCTTACAAATAAGCATTAAAAAAGCTGTCACTCCTCACGAAATCATCATCATCAGTTTGTAAAGCCTCATGACAGCTGTCGCCCTTTCAAGCTCCTGGAAATAGTTTTCAGCCCATTGTGGCACCGACTCATCAACCCATTCGAAGAACTGACACGACCAACGGTCCTGGAAATGGTTTTGAGCCAATGAGGCACACGGCATTAGTTTTAAGCTCCAAATTTACGACGCCAAAAAATAGAAAGGAGCTACTTACCAGGAAATTGGGACATCCATAGAACCGCCGACCCCTATTAACAGCCCTCCTTGATGTGTAGGTCATAACTTTGCCGCCACAATCACAATACTGTTGGTGTCGAGCTCCATTACGCATTGCACTGCTGCTTCGCTGGGTGCTGTTGCTAGCTGCATTAGGAAAGATCGCCATTGTTGTAGAGAAACCAAGCTGAGTCATAGCGATTTAGGGTTTGTTCATGTATAAGCCCTCTTAATAGTGGCAATCCATGACACGTAGGTACCGGTTAATACACGTAAGCAAAGTCAAATAAACCCGATGACACGTCGTCCGAACGTTAGCCACATGGGTTTTTTTTTAACAGCAGGGTCACAACCAGGGACTAAAGTGACGATTACAAATCTTTAGGGACCCACTTGAGTCGAAAAATAATTGTGGGACCAAAGTGAATAATCCGCCATAGTTGAGGGATCATTTTAGACATTTTCCCTTTATATTATATATTAAAAATTAATAAATTATATTGAACCTGCCGGTTAATCGAAATCGATGGACTTTTTAGATTGTGGACCGAACCCGAAACTGAAAACCGATTTTTTAAAAAACATAAACTAAAACCGAAAAAACCGATTCGGTTAACCGCAAAAACCGGTTCGATTTCAGACCGATTTTCTGGTTAACCGAAAAATTGGTTTTTTTTTTCTCACCCCTAAGTAGTATTATAAAAAAAAATGGCGCTAAGCAGCATTTGCAAAGGCTCTTTCTAGTCTAATTAAGATTTTAGAGAGACATTTTCTATTATTGGTTCAAGTACATTTATTACCAATAAAATCAATATTAAAAGACCACTATGACTCACAAAGTTTTGAAATAGAGAAATGGAAGTATTAAATTTAAAGGGACAACCACCCAATTTATCATTAGAATTTAAAATACAATTGAAGTCACACATAATAATCCATGGATAAGAGTTTAAATCAAGAAGAGCTAAAGAATGCCATAAAGAATTGCGAACATTAGGATCTGTACTAGCATAAATACTAGATAAAAGGAAAGGTTCAGCGTCATCAATTTTAATAACAACATGAATAATTTGAGTTAAAATAGAAATAATTTGAGATTAAACATAATAAGTGTGCTAAGCTATAATGATACCACCAAAGGCTCCATTGCTAGGTTGAATAGCACCTTTCCAGGCTCTACCAGAAGAGTTGATTAATTTTCTAGAAGCTTGATCATTAAGGTGAGTTTCTTGAAGAATAATTACCTTAAGGTGGGATTATTTTAAATGAATGGAAATAAATTCTCTAACATGTCTTCTCCAAACCCCTCTTACATTCCAGTTAAGGATGTTCACAATGCGAAGGGTTTGGATTAGGGGTATCAGAAAACATTAAGTCATTGGAAGAACTAGTAGATAAAGGAATAGAGGGTCCCTCAATCAAATGGATTTCAGAATCAGGGTAAGCCCTAAGTCTTTTATTAGATAAGGTAACAAAAGAAGAATATGAGATTTTAGCCTTACCTTTAGAAGATTTAGAACTTTTCTTACTAGGCTTTATATTATCAATGTCAGAAGAATGACTAAGAGCATTAGCTTTGAAGACAACACCCATTTGGGAAGCAAGCTCAGATAGGGTTTTAGAAGGAGGAGGATCCATATTCTTAGAAATAGGATTAGATTTTAACACCGTACTAGTTTTTTCAGAAGAAGATTTAAAATTATTAGCAACACTAGATTGAGATTTAGAAGAGGAATTAGGGTTTTCTTTAGAAACTTTAACATACATAGATTTAGTGCCCTTAGGTTGATTTTGGTTGTTTGAAATGGGAATTTGGGAATTCCTAGCCATAGGCTTGAAATTTTTAGCCCGGGGAGTAGATTTATTAAAGTCCTAGATCATTTCTAGGTCCTCATATGCTTCAGCCTGTTCAAGAGTAGTGTTCTGCATCTAGGGGTGAGCAAACTTCACCAATTCATTGAAACCGAATCAAAACCGACCGAACCGAAACCGATTTAACCGAACCGAATTAAACCGAATTAATTTCGGTTCGGTTTTCGGTTAAAGAAATTTTTGGGTTCGTTTTTCGGTTCGGTTCGGTAAAATAACCGACGGTTCGGTTAATTTACCAAATTAACCGAATATATATGTATATATATATGTATATGTATATATATATATAATAACAAATGTATTAGATCTTGTCATTTGTCTTGGTGGTTAAGTGTTAAGTTTAGCATTTCCGCCGGCCCGGGTTCGAATCCCATGTTGTGTAATAATATTTATTTAACATTCGATATATATATAATAGGTGTTAGTTATATATAAATTGATAGTAATGTTTGCTAAGATGGTTAGAAGGGTAAAAATTAAAATCTAATTCTCAATTGGCTGAGTTCAAGTCCACCTGCATGCTTTGAATTTTTTTTTTTTTTATCTTTTCGGTTAACCGAACCGAACCGAAAATTCGGTTAACCGAACCGAATTAACCGAATTTTTTCGGTTCGGTAAACGGTTAAATTTTTTTCTATGGTTCGATTCGGTTAACCGAATTTTTGGTTCGGTTTTTAACCGAACCGAACCGATGCTCACCCCTACCTGCATCCAGCTCGAGCCTCTCTCTGTCCAGAAGAGAAACATGCGCTTCTAGGATGCCGACAATGATTTACAGTAGGACACATAGGAGTTCTAGAGTAGAATCCAAGTCCAAGGAATGGGAAGGAGAAGGTTCTGCAGGAGTGGAAGTGTCCATATCATTAGGGTACACAGAAGAGCCATCCAAAATAGGCGCTGAACAATCATTTACAACATTAACAGATTTCACATTATTGGCATGTAAAATATTTAAAGAACTAACAAAATCAATCGGAGAAGATGAAGAATTGATACTTGAAGCCGAATTTTTTTGGGCAAGCAAAATCGGGCATTCAGATTCCCGATGACCAATAATCACAGATTGAAAGCAAATCGAGGGCAAATTTTCATAAAACACAGGTTGGGAAAATTCATGATCATCAGCCGAAATCCAAACCCCTTGTCGAAGGGGTAAAGCAAGATTCACTTCAACACAAACCCTAATGTATCTACCACGTTTGAAAGAAAACAATCGATCATCGACTCGTAAAACAAAACCAAAATTATTGGCAATATGTTTAATGCAATCAATATTCCAAAACTCCAGAGGCAAAGATTGCAAGCGAAGCCGTATCGGGGCGGTAGTAAAGAGCTCTTCCCAAAGTTTAAAAAGGTGCTTCCAAGGGATGAGTCTTAGGATGTCACCCCGCAAAGACCACGGGTCTTCAGTGAGGATAAAATTGGCTGATTCGGTTGGATTGAAACGAAAAACAAAGTAGTTCTCATCTAAATCAAGAACCACTACTAGAATACCGGCTTTCAGCCACAAGGCTCACTGACGGCCGCCTCAGCCGTCAGAAGAATCCACGGTTTTTCGACCGCCACAGCGGCCGTGACTGATGTAACAAACTCAGCCGCGGCTTGCATACGACCGCCTAAGATCGTCGCTCATAGCTGATGGCATGCACGGGGGCGCAAAATAAAATAACTTAGTAGCCACAGCTTAGTGGGGATCCAAAGGCCGTCGGTGATATAAATAAGTTATTAGCGAAGGCTAGCAGCGGCCATTGCTATTTAATTAATGGCTCGAATGCGACGCAAAAATAAAAAACACATCATCGACGGCTTTGTGAGGGCTATGTCGATCGTCGGTGATATAATAATTAGGTATCCACGGTTTATCGACGGCTAACGGGCCGTCGGTGATAAACCTTTTTATTTGCATTCGTGCCCGTCCCCCTTCTTTCTCCCGCTTCCTCTTCTCTCTGCTTCTCTCTATCGATAGCTGTCGTTGATGTCGTCTCCTCGTCTCACCATCAATTCTCCGAGTCGCCATCGAGTTAGCGCCAGTTCTCCTTCCTCTCTGGGTCATCGACGGTGATTGCTTTCTTGCTGCGCGCCTCCACTCACCGTCTCCAGTCGCCATCTCCTCGTCGACGACCACCCTCCTTCCTCTCCCTCCCTCGTCGTTGGTTATGTAAGCCCCTCTTCCTCCCCCTCTCCGGCCGACGGCAGTCGAAACCTAGCCCTAGGTTTCAGCCGTCGTCGGCAGTAGTTTAGGTTTTAGGTTTTTTTATTAATTATTTTTAGGTTTATATATATATATATATATATTCTATTAATTGTAGATTAATTTTAATTTTAGGTTAGTTTTAGATTAATTGTTAATTAAGTTTTTTTGCTGTTAGATTAAATTTAGGTTAGTTTTAATATTAGGGTTAATTAATTATAAAATAAATTTTAGGGTTAATTTTAGTTGGGCGTAATTACAATTTTAATTAGAATTGTCCACTTTGGACTTGTACCGGAATCATCCACTTTGGACTCGCGCCGAAATCGTCCACTGTGGACTTGCATTAGCATCCAAAAATTTTGAAAATAAATATCATGACGAGTTGATACATTTCACATACGCATCGACGAGTCATATTTTAATTTTGCAAAACCTTAGATCCGTTTGGGGGTTGTATGTTCGTGTAAACGAAGTAGATGATCTTTTATACAACGTACAATCCTTGAATTGTCCCATATTGGACAATTAGGTAACATAGTTATTTGTATTGCATTTAGTTTTATCCTTTTAGTCATTATATATTTATTTTTTAATTTTGTCTTGTATCTCCCTTGTTCTTCGATACATGCCCAGATGATATACGTATTCAGAGAACTATAGGAAGATATTACCGAAATTTAGAATGAAAATAATTACTAAAAGAAATACTAAGTGCAATATGAATAACATGAATCCCAAATAGAATAGGACCATCCCACCTAAAGACATTAACAGAAGATATTACCAACTTTTTGACATAACATGTCGAGCGATCGAAGTTGGATGTACTTACATGGTCTCACGTACTCCGTGAGCATATGGATTTGCTGTGGTGAGAGTTTTCGGTACGTATATTTATTAAATTAATGTTAATTACAAATATAGATCAGTAATAATAAATTTATTTTTTTTGCAGGCTCATTATACATGGCCGGAGAACCAGACCCCTTTTGTAGAGAGTGCATAGGAGCGTGTTCCCCGCGCTCGCTACAACGGGCTGCTTCAGCAGGCCCGTAAAAGTGTGATGAGACAGTTAGGGGCCACACACATTGGGGAGACTCGGGGACACTGCCCCGAGTGGATTCCTAGACATGTGTCGAACTAGCTCGTTGAGCAATGGGACACGCCTAAGTGGCAGGAGGTCTCTCGGACTGCGTTGAGAAATCGTAGACAGTGGTCATGCACGAGCCGTGTTAGGGCCACTTGGGGCATCGACCCCTCCCATTGCGATGAGCGACCCTCGACATCCCGAACACTAGACCAAAGCCGGATAGCGGCCTTGGAGTCCGAGCTTACACAACAGAGACTAGCGACGGAGGAGCAGAGACGGACGAATGAGGAGTTGAGACAACTGCTGTAGAATATGCGGGCCCTCCTCACTCAAATTGCATCTCACTCGGGCACTCATATACAGATGATGTCTTATCCCTCGTCCTCCTCGACCCAATCGACGTTCCCGGTCATGTCATTATCGACTCCATCGCCTCCACTGCAGCCGTGAGATTTTGGTTTACTATATTTTGATTATATTTTGATACTTGTTAGCCTACGTTTGAGACTTAGATACTTGATACATGTTTATATACTTTACATTTGATATTTTGATACTTGTTTGCCTCTGTTTGAGGCTTATAGTTGTTTATATACTTGATAGTTGTATAAATACTTTTAGTCTTGATATTTGATACTTGTTTGCCATCGTTTGAGGCTTAGATTGATGATATTTAAGTAAAACTTGTATGATTGGTTGTAAATGTATGTGTATGATGTTTTGTGGTTGTATATTCATTGTATTGTATAAATATTGTTGTATACATGAATTTTCATAATTTCAATTTTTTTCTGTTACAAGATATAACTTCAGCCACAGCTTACCCACGGCTGATCATCCCTAGGTCATGGCTGAAAGCGTATCGTAAATGGCTGATGGCTTGGGCAGCACCCAATATCACGGTTGCTAATAATATCACCGACGGTTCAGAGTCGTGACTGATAATTTAATTTCAGCGACAGTCACCCCCGGCTGTCACTGATGTGTTTAAATCAGTGACAGCACGCGCGGCTGTCGCTGATGATTACTTGGGACGGTCGATCTCGCCGTCACAAAATATATGAGATACACACATAAGCGACGGCCCGCGCCGTCCGTGATAGTCTTTACCGACGGTTCAGTAACGATGCGAGCCGTTGGTGACAACGACTATTCTAGTAGTGAACAGACTGAACCCGTGTAAATACCAGAGACGAGAAGTCCATGAACGAATGACGTTAAGATGGGGAGGTTTCCCGAGAAATTTTCCGATAAGGCTTGCGGTCCAGGTTCACGAAGAGAGGAAACTTGTTCTAAAGTAAAAAACCACACGATCTTTAGTAGATGAAGAAATCTTCGAAAAAGCCGACGAGAAATCAACAGTGGACTTACCTTTAGGGTTCAAATACTTCAAAATATCGGCTCAAGATTTCACAGAAGGGGAGGGACTTACAATCGAAGGCGATTTTTGTACCGATGGAGGAGGCGAAGGCTTCACCGCAAGGGAGGGTTTTCCATCGGGCGGAGAGGGAGGGGGACGAGAATGTGGTGAGGACGAAAAAGGAGTGGAAACCCTAGGATTTTTCCTCGCCTAAGTTGTCGTCAGATAGAGAGGCTCCGCACTCAAGGTTTATTAGAGGAATATAGCCAGTAAAGGTTAACAATCAAATAGAGGTGACAGTAAAGGATTAACAGTTATGTTCTTCATTATTTTTGTTAAATAGGATAATTAGGCTAATTACTTACCCGTTAAAAAATAAAATAATTAATATGATATGTACTTTCGAAACAAAATAATAAAAAATGATCTAGATAATAATTATAATGAAACAAAATATCTAAAAAGTGATCTGTAAATATTCATAACGTGAAATGTGGATATATATGATGAATTTACTGCGTACATAATTCTCAGAAATTTAATTGAGAAAAATGAACCAGCCTCAGCTACCAAAAAAAGCATGTTGAGTTCAAGACAGAGACATATTTACACTGAGGCTGCCAGTATTACTGCAATTGCAGATGGGACACGAGGCGGCAGCCGCCCCGCACGCAGCGCAGAGGCAAAGATGCCGGCACGGCAGCAGCAGCACCGATGGCTCCCGCTGGCCGCAACCCCGGCAGACCCTCCTCACCCCGGCCTCCTCCTGATCTTCCCCGTTGCCAGCCACGCAGCAGCAGGACTCGGCGTCGTCGGCTGAGGACGCCGCCCCCTCCTCGGCCGCCTCCTCGTTCTTCACCCTCACCTGCACCGCCAGGACTTGCTCGAGGCTTGCGCGCAGCGCGTTGGCCGCTGCCTCATTGCTCTGTGCCACGTCGCGCCACATCTGGTTCTCCACGCACAGCCGCTTGATCCGCTCCTCCAGTGCCCAGTTCACCCGCCCGATCCTGGCAATCTCCTCCTCCCTCGCCATGAGCCGCTTCGACACGCCATCCTCAACCGAGGCGAGGATCCGCCTCACGAACCGCCGCCGCCGCTCCGCCATTTCCGCTCGCATCCTCTCCGCCTGCATGCCATTTCCAATCCCAATTCCAACCCGTCAGATCAAGCCAAATCGACGGCACGCCGTATCAAAAGCGAAATCAAATCAAATCCGGATCGAAAGAATTACGTGTTGCAGGATGAGGCGATCTACGTCGAACATCTGCTGCTGCAGGTAGTAGGACTGGTCGTCAAATGGCGAAGGGCGCGGGCGCTTCCTCGACGCTGCTGCCACTGCGGCGGCGTTGTCGAAGGTGAGACCGCTGTCAGAGGCCTGAGGAACCATTAATGGATTGTACATGGGAAGGAAAGAACTTCCGGTGGCGGCGGCGACGGAACCGGAGACTGGAGTGACAAACCCCATCTGCATGTTGTACAAGCTTGCCTGGTTCTCTACACTGTTGTTGAATTCTCTGCATAACAAACAGGCAATGTATAATCACATGCGAAACATGCACAATCGCCACAATGAAACTTCTTTTGGAGCTTCTGCCATGCATATGTATTTACCTGTTGTTTCTAAGCAGCTGAGAGGGTAAGAGGTCAAGATGGTGGGCTTCAACTGCCATCAGAAGTGGTTTTTAGAGATGGATTTTGGTATGCTTTGGAGAGAGAAGAGAAGAGGCATGCAATGGGAATGAGTTGAGAAGGTGGGAATTTATTTAGGAGTGATGTGAGATGACAGAGAGAGCAATGAATATCATGAAATAAAGGTAAGGAAAAGAGAAATATTAAGTTGGTAATTTGGTCTGTCCCCTAGGCTTAGTTCACACTCCAAAAGTCACCAAAAAAGACATTTCCAGAAATTAATCATACTTCAGACTGAAATATTCCAAAATCATATACATCATCCTTACTGGAAGGCATGCATGTTAATTATAGAACCTTGCAGTCTAATAATATACAGAGCATGAAACATGCAAGTTGCTTCAATTATACTAAGAACCTACAAATTAATTACATGTATATTTACACTTTAGTTTACGGCAGTCTCGTACACTCAAATTATCTTTATTATAATTGGACTACGTGCACTAGTACTTTGGATCCGACTGAATTAGATCTAGAAGTGCAAACATTCAGGAACCAGACTCAAGTTAAGCCAGACGGCTAAGCCCGAGGGCTCCACTCAGACATATAAGGACATTTGCGTCCTCATTAATTACGATAAATTCGTCATCACGAGCCAAACATCTTCGGAATTAACCTCGACCCATTCTAAGCAACATCCCTATGAAATTACCGGACGAATTATCGTCAATCCTTCCTCATCCTACAATATATACAGACACGACACGCCTTAGCTATTCTAGAGTCTAATTTCTATTATTTCCACCTCGATTATAACTTGACTTGAGAGTCGAAGCGTCTTTTGTAGGTCCCCCTCCCCCCGAAGTCGCACCTGACCAGGAGACACACTGGACCGGATCGCATCGCATCGCTCCAACTTAAGGCACGAACAATAATAATTTTGGAATAAAATTAAAAAGAAAATAAATAACAAACTTATATTTAACTGAAAAATGATCTCAATAAAGAAATAAGTCTACATATGGAGTTGTGGTCCTCGAAAAGGCTCAAACAAATTATAGGGCATTACAATAGTGATAGGTTATGTTCAACTTTCAAAAAGCATTACCCAACATATATCTTCTTTGTGCACACCTGCTCATTACCACTTGTGAAGCATTAGCATATATATATCTCTCCCTTTTGAATGCTTCATGACTCAAGATAAGCTATCAACAAAGTAATTAATTGCACTAAACTGATTTGAATTGCACTGCAAGATAATGCAAGTACAAGCGATTTTAGATTTAATTATATATCATCTTAATCATGGAGTCCCTTCCATACCCACACACCTCTATTACGAGAAGAATGAGGACATGGAAAAGAAAAAGAGAAGGAAAAGAAAGAAGAAGAAAACAAATGCATACAAAAGGGCATGTATAGATAGGTACACATAATTCCTTTGCGTTAAGTAAGGCATGATTACTCATAGTTGACGGTAACATCTTGTATGTTGTCTAGAGGTCTAGAGTTCAAACCCTAGTATGATCATCTATTGTGACGTTCCATCTTTGTTTAAAAAAAGAAGAAGTAAGGCATGACTCCATTATTGTTCCCATCAATCCCAACAATGTTACCCTCCACTTGCCTTAAGCACTAACAACTACAACTCTTTGTAAAGTTGAAGATAAGAAAAAGTTGGTCACTCAACTCTAGATAGCATTTAGGTTAATCTAGCAAAGGATTCAAAGACGAGGTAGATTAGGCGAAGATGGATTGATTCTTGTAGTCCACGTCAAATCGCGGCCGTAGGAAGAATCTTGTAAACACATGTTTTAAAAGGGAGAGAAACATGTGTAAGGTCAATTGCTAGCACCTTCACTCGGGCACACTGACTACTTTTGTATGTTTTAAAAAATTCTATCCAAAGTAAAGAAGAATCTTCAAAAAACACATGTGCCCTACCAAATTCCCACAAAGTTTCACCTTTCTCCTTTGTTCTACCCTCCATTTGGTGAGAATCTAACTGACCACTCTTCTTCCCTCCTACCTTTCTCTTTTATTTCATTGATATGTTCAAAGCAAAGCTAGGTTAATTGTACAATATTCTGAACAAAAGGTACAGGGAAAAGCAGGAGTCAGGTTCCCTAGCACACCACTCTTTTTATCTCTTATATTTGAAAGTTAGTTCTAGGGCAACTTAATTCCTTGCCACCACAGTGTTTGTGTTTGGTCTCACAGTCTTATCATTATTTCTTGTGCTAGAAACATGCTTGGGAGAATTTCATATTACCTTCTTAGCTTTGATGTTTTTTCAAATTACTTCCTTGAACTTTAATTTTTTCAATTTAGCTCCTGAATTTGATTAATATATTTTAATTAGTCCAACCTATTTTATGGTGTTACTTTGATAAATGAAAAATGAAAAGTCATGTAGCTGCAGTTGTATAAAAATAAAAAGGAACAATTTGGTATAAATAGGCACTCTTCTAAATTATATATAAGGTTGAAATATACTTTTCTATTTGCCAAACACCATTAGTTAACTATTTGGAAAAAGGAAAGAAAAAAGAGAGAAGAAATGCTATATTGAAACAAATTGATAAATGCAAGGGTCAAGCTGAGATAATTTAAACTTTTGCAATGGGTCAAATTGAGAGAAACATAAAAATTAAAGGTTCTAGCTGACATTTTGTCCAACCTGCGCGCTTTACTTGATTACTTTTGAACACTAGAGCAGCCTTTCCATGGAGCTTTACTTGGAATCAATGGATGCAAAGTCCACTCAAGTGCTGGGAGGCATCCCTTAAACCTAGGTTTCTTTTTCATTTGAGGCATTGTCATATATATGTGGGTCCTCAAGATCACACACCACCAAGGCATCAATGACTTTGGAAAGCTTGGCAAAAGAATAAACAAAAATCATGGAGGGCAAGCAAATCCAGAAGTGGATAGAAAAAGAGAGAATTCTACATAACTCATGATGCTTGGCATAGGCAAATTAAACAATGAATGTGTGTTTGTATTTTTGCCTAATAATAAAATAAAAAGCTAGAAAGTCTTGGCACAATCAACTCACCTTGGATTCACCATGTGGTCATTATCATTGAACATAGTATATATTACCTCAATGAAGGAGAGGAAGTAAGAGAGCCCCACACGCATGTTTCCTGTTGTCCATCACAAGCTGCCATTTACTGAGATGTGACGAAGAAAATAAACCATAGAAATAGAAGCAAACCTCAGTTTTTTACCTGTTAGAGTGTTAAGACAGTATTTTTGTAGAATGCATGCACATTAATTAGGTTGTGTCATGGTGTGGGATATATGTCAGAAAATAGGTCCACTTAATTGTGTCAAGAAAGTCATACTAATTTGATCAGATCTGAGAACCCAGCTTCTTTTCAGGTATGATCAGATCAATTTAGGTTTCATTTATTTGAAAATTAATATCCCAGGCCTTCTGTCAAGTTTCATGGTTTTTATTTCAAATCCAGAAATACCTAACTATGCTTGACTTTTGATGCTAGAAAAACCCTTCAAGGTAGATGTAAAGCTTCTACTCCTCTTGTGTAAATAAGGGGACATAATTCATCTTGCAATGAAGAATTTTTCTTGCTTGAAATGACAACAAAGGACAACTTCTTGGTAGGTATGATAGATGTAAGATAAGCAATTAATGGCCACTACTTTTGATTTGATTTTGAGTGGTAGTAGATCTGCTTGGTATTAAAAAGCCTAGAATCAAGTTACAAATTGACATGATCCTTTTCTAAAAAGCATGATAAGGAATTTTATAGAAAGAACAAAGCTTCCAAGGTTGGCTAACTTTATATCTAAGATCACTATGCACATCTAGGGATACAGGACAAGCCTAGAAAATGATGCAAACATTGGATTTTATCTAGCAAGTCATCCTTACTTATCCTTAGGTATATATCAATGAAATAGATGTATCATGACAGATAGTATAAAAAAGCAGAGACCTAATCATAATTGCCATCACAAAAAGACAAGATATTTGACTTGACATATATCAGAAAACTTTGGCTTTCACTTTTTCTTCTTTATTTTACTACATCATTGATAGTCAAGCATGTTGATCAAGCTTGATTCAGGGGTTCCCCATCTCTACTAAGTAACTCATCATAGTTAGGGGTTGAAGAGTTAGGTTGGGATCATTTTAAGAAACATTGGATGTGAAGGGAAATTGGGTTAGGAGAGGTTACCAAACTAACCCTTAGTACTGAAGGGACTTTACAAATTATATAGAAAAATGTTGAATAATTCTTTTTTCCCTCAATTTTTCACCAAGAAAGTTTTGCATCGATGTCTAAATGCTAGTATAAATCCTAAATTGAATGAGGACTTAATAACTCAACAAATTATAATGTATAACTTACATTTATATGAAATTCAAATACAACATTCAAAAATTAAGAAGCATGTTTGCACAACTACTGGTAATTAGTAGTTGTCTACGAAGCATGGACATTCTGTGGGACTGCCATGTCCGCGTGTTCGACACGCTGTAGACATCGACACATGAAGACACTCATACAACACACATGTCCCACGTGTCCAATAGTGTCTTGACCAGTCAAAGTCTTTTTGCCTGGACACAGCTTGAACACGGCCCGGACACGGTTAGCCATGCATCTTTTTTTAAAAAATAATAATAATAAAATAATCAAGAGAATTTAGTATTTGATCTTCTTGATGTTGTGGAAGAAATTAGAGCACTTACTCTTTTATCTATTCCCTTAAAAAGAACAAGATGAAGTCTAAACGTGCGGAGAATTTAGTATTTGTCCATACTAATCTTGGTCTCATTTCAAGAAAAACTCCCCAATACAATAAAGGAGAAACAATAATGTGAGATATTGCATAAAATGAATTTTCAATTGATGAAGATAATGAAATCCTTGAAGTTGCCAAATCTTTCTCTTGATGAACCAGAGTTGGAGATAGTAATATTTTCTAATGAAGAAGATAACAATAATGATTGATGAAGAAAATAGTGGGAACTCTATAATATCTGAGATATTATAATAATTTGTATCATCTATCTTTGCCAGTCTAGCGGGCTGATTCAAGGCCGAGCTGAGTCGAGTCATGATTCGGTGCGAGCTTGAAAGCTCGGGTAAGTAGAAATATGAATTTTTCATTTTCTTTACTTGCCTAGATAAATTTAAGTATTTGTTTTATTGCATGTGCTTGAGCATAATGATGATGTTTGTGTTGAGCTTGAGATTAGTTTGGGTTGAGGGGTTAGTAGGTTTGGTCTCGGGCTTGAGGCGGATGTGGGTTTAGCATAAGGTTAGGGTTGGGAGGGGATTATAACCCCCCCACCCCCCCATGAGGCTATGCGGCTCCTAGTTGAGCCGCATAAGCCAAGAGAAGAAGAGGGAGCTCCCCCCCTCCCCCCCTCCCCCCTCTTGTTGGAGCCGCCGCCTCCCCCCCCCTCTTTTAGAAGCCAAGCCGCCACCAAGCCATCTTCCTCTCCCCCTCTTTCTTGGGGAATCGGGCTGTTGAGGAGAAGAGGAGCCGCCGCCCCTCTTCCCCTCTTATGGAGCCAAGCCACCACCGTGCAGTGTGGTTGGATTAGGAGGCCGCCGATTGGAAAAACTTTCTCTTCTTCTTCCTAATCAAGTGAGTGGTTTCTCCCTACCCGCCCCCCCCTCCCCCCCTTCTATTTCCTTGTTTTCTTGAGCTGCCCTCTTGGAATTTGGGAATTTTGTTCCTTTCCGTCATGGGTGATTATTTTCTCGTTCTACCATGAAAGAGGAGGCCCGAGGATTTTCCCCTTTGTGGCGCGGCTGCCCTAGGGTGGTCCTAGGGGTGCTCGGCCAAGGTGGAAAGGAGGCACCCTCAAGGTGTTCGTTAAAATACCTAATTGGATTTCTTGTGTTTATAGAGATCTAGGCCTTTAAATGATAATCTTGTTTATGTACCTATGATGCTAATGAACATTTAATGTCAAAATCTTGAATATCAGCGTGTAAATTTATGTTTCATGTAAAAAGGTTTAATCTTGATGGTATGATATGTTTCTTCATGTGGTTCTTGTTGATCATTTGTGAATTGTTGATCTTGGGGTTGATTTTGATGCATGCCTAATCATGATTAGTAAATAGGATTTATTTATGAATTGTTGATCATGATGTTGCAATCTGATTTGGCAGTATTTTGGGATAATCAATACTGTAATTTTCGGATTAATAATTTTGATATGCTGAAATTTTAAACATGTTGAAATTTCATGCTGAATTGTCACTAATGATGCTGAGGTTTGAAATTGTGTTTATGAAGTGTGATGACTATTGAACATAGTCGTGTAACCTATCATTTTAACCAGGAAACATAGTTTGGAACCATAGGACACACTCTGGAAATCATATTCGGCTTGGGGACACTTGAATTGGGCTCAAACAGTAGGCTGAAAATAAAACTTAATTTCAGAAATTTAAATTTTAATTGTAAAATTAAAATTCAAGAGGAAGCATAACTGTTTAAGAGCCAACAATAATCTAAATGTATGAAACAAAACCTCATGGGTTGATGACATTGCAGGTCTGGGGTGTCGGGAATGGGCATAGTGTGTTATGATATTTTCCCAGTAGGAACACCCCTAGGACACCATGGATGACACTTGACTTAGGTCTTGTGGGCGCCATATCTTTTATGAATGGTGGAGAGGCTCGGTTAGGAGCCGATGTTGCGGGCTTGAGCCCGGAAGGTTGGATGGGTAAATCTCAACCTGTGTTTTAAAAAGGAATAAGATCACATGGGCAAATCCCAATTATTCTCGCTTCTCTTTGGAATAAGTTCGGATGGATGAATCCTGATTATTCCCACTTCTCTTTGGAATAAGTTCGGATGGGCGAATCCCGATTATTCTCGTTTCTTTTAGAATAAGTTTGAATGGGAAAATCCTGATTATTCCCATATGTTTCTTTAAGGGTATGTCAGGAGATAAGTTCGGATGGGTAAAATCTGATTATCCTCAAAACCCTTGTGAGCGACTTGTATGCCTTTTGGCATGGGTAGGCAATTAGGCTTGTTGTAGATTCGCTGCTATGTGAGTAGGCTTACCTTCGGGCATGGGTCGGCCAAGTGGCCGTTAGTTAGCCATACCACAAATGTTGCATTCCCCCTGTATGAGATAGGTGTATTTATGTTTATATGTTTTATCTTTGTGGTTAGTTTTGTGGTGGGGGTTGGTAGAATCGCTCATTGAGTTTCTTTGGACTCACCCTCATTTCTTTTCTATATTTTTTTGGCAGAGCCTGATCAGTGAGGTAGGCTGGAGCACTTGGCGTGGCTGGAGGGCAGTAGGGTACCATTAATCTCATAGCAGTCTTAGTTAGGGGTCGTAGTCGAGTCTTGTTAGTAGTTGATCATGCACTGGTGTTTTAGCAAGTGAGTGACTTGTATGTGTTGGAGAATGTGAGGCAGCAAGAAGAATCAAATGATTGAGAGCAAGAATAAATCTCTCATTTTCTGAATAATACCTGATAACAGCTGAAAACAGTAGAACAACTCAAATGAAATAGAAGAACAATGACCTATTTCTATCGGGGAGCAAACAATCCCCTTTAATATGACTCAATTAAAAAATAGAAAATTACAAAATTGACCTGTTCGAATGACCAAATTACCAGCCTGTATATATTACAAATATACCCTCTATTTATATTGAATAATAATGTGGCATGTTTGTCATTTCCTTCTCTATTTTGCTGTATTATTTGTTTTCTATACTATTTCTCAACACTCCCTCCACACTCCCTCCTCAAATTGGAGGTTGCAAAAGGACTTTGCAATCCTAGTTTGCTAGTGAGAAATTGGTGCCTATCTCTTGGTAAGTCTTTGGTGAAGATATCAGCTTCCTGTAATTTACTGGGAGTGTAAACTGGTGTGAGAAACCCTTGTTGATATCTTTCTCTAACAAAATAACAATCAGTTTCCAAATGCTTTGTACGTTCGTGGAAAACAGGGTTCTTGGTGATGTCTATTGAGCTTTGATTGTCACAGTGAATGTAATATTTTAGATATTAATTTTAGTTTTTCATCTATGTTTGTATTTGTCAGCCTAGCGGACTAGTCCGAGGTCGAGCCGAGTCAACTCGTGGTCCAGTGCAAGCTTGCGAGCTTGGGTAAGTATGAATATGAGTTATGCAAATTTTGCTTGCATAGATAAATTTAATTAATTTTATGTTAGGTATGCATGATTGTTTAATTATGTCGCATGTGGGTGTGCATGTGTTGGATGTTTATGTGGAGCATGTGATTAATTTGAGTTTAATTAAGTTTAGTGGTTAGCGGGTCGAGAAGTTAGTGGGTATGGATCCGGGTTAAGGTGGATGCGGGTTAAAAGAGGTGGGAAGGATTATAAATTCTCCCCCCTAGGGCTTGCAGCTCCCTATTGGAGCCGCACAAGCCAATTGAGGGAAAGAGAGGAGCCGCCAGCCACCCCTCCCTTCCTCTCTCTTGCAGTCGATGAGCCAAGCCAATCAACCGCCGAGCCAAGCCTCCTCTCTCTCTCTCTCTCTCTCTCTCTCTCCCTTCTTCTCCCTTGGAAGCCAAGCCGTTGGCTTGAGGAAGAGCCGCCGCCCCTCCTTGTCTTCTTCTTGGAGCCGTCGGCTTGAGAAGGAGCCGCCGCCCCCTCTTCCCCTTTGGTGGAGCCGGATCCAGAGGCCGTCGATCGGGATTTCTCCTCTAGTCTTCTTTCCTATTTTTAGTGAGTGGTTTTACCTCTCCTCTTTTGGGTTCTCTCGTAATCTTGAGCCAATTTGGGCATCTTATTGTTTCTTGTGATTTTCGTCGAATCGTGGGTTTGGTCGCCGTGTTCTTGTGCCGTTTTGTGCGATGAGGGCCCCAGATTCTCCTTTTGTGGCTCGACAGCCCTAGGTTTACCCTAGGGGTGCTCGGCCAAGGGTGAAGCAAAGGTGCCCTCAAGGTGTTCGATAAAATGCCCAAGTGAGAGATTTTGTTTATCTTGAAGTTTATATCTTGAGTTGCTTGCCTATTTAGGTTCTTCAATTATGGTTGCATGACTTAGATTTAAATCTGTGATTTTTTATATGGAGCATGTTCTACAAAAAAATAAGATTTGATCATGAAGCCATGAGTGTTCTTGATATGGGATTCTTAATCATGTAATTTGATTCTTGCTTGAAGCTTGTTTTGATTCATGCAATCATGACTTGATTCTTGAGAAGTTTTGCCTCAATGAAATAATTCTATTGTATTGATAATTAAGGAATTTAATTCTGTAATTTTCGGATTTAATTACCTTTATTACGCTGAAACTCAATTAGGCTGAAAACTGCATGCTGAATTGTTTGTTTTAGGGCTAATTTTGAAATCCTGTTGTAATGTGCATAGTTTGCTGAATATGGTCGTGTAACCTATCGTTTTGACTAGAAAACACAGTTTGGAAACATAGGTCACATTCTGGAGACCAGATTCGGGTTAGATACATCATTTTTGGGCACAATAGTAAGCTAAAATAAAACCCTAATCTTGGTGATCTAAATTTTAATTGCATAATTAAAATTGAGCAAGGGGTTAACATAATCTGTTATGAACCAACAAATAAAGTTTATGCATGACATTACGGGTCTACGAGTTGGGGTCGGGTATTGGACTATTGAGACGCTTCCCAATTTGGACACCCCTGAGACACCGTAGGAAAGACTTGACTTAGGTCATGTTGCGTCATACCTTTATGAATGGCGGAGAGGCTCGTTGAGGAGCCGGACTACGGGCTAGGTCCGAAAGGTTGGATGGTTAATTCCCAACCTATGGAACAAGTTCAGATAGACAAATCCCGATTGTTCCCATGATTCTATATTTAAAAGGGGTAAGTTCAGATGGGCGAATCCCGATTACTCCTATGTTATTATTGGAACAAGTTCGGGTGGGCAAATCTCGATTTTTCTGGTTTGTCCTCATGGAATAAGTTCGGACGAGCAAATCCCAATTATTCCCGAGGTGCTTTTAAGGAATAAGTTCAGACGGCAAATCCCGATTATTCCTATGATATCTTAAAGGGGTAAGTTCGGACGGGCAAATCTCGATTATCCCTACGATATCTTGAAGGGGCAAGTTCGGATGTGTGAATCTCGATTGTCCCTACGTGTCTCGTGGAGCAAGTTCGGATAGGCCAATCCCTATTGCTCCCGAGTTTCTTTATATTAGGATAAGTTCGGAGGGCCTACCCGATTATCGTAGTATGTTTTGTTGCCTTAGGGCATGGTAGGCTTAGGCCTGTTGATCTTCACCATTTGGGTGTTGGCTGCCTTCGGGCAGGTGGGTTCCAGATGGCCTGTTAGCTGGTCACTCTCTTGTGACATGTCTTGCTCGAGTCGGGAGTTTTGCTTGTGCTTCTTATCTATGTTGATTTTTCGTGGGGTTGGTAGAACCACTCACCGAGTTCTTTTGAACTCACCCGTTGTCGTTGTTTTTATTTTGCATAGCCTGACCGGTGAGGTGGGCTAGAGCACTTGGCGTGGCTGGAGGGCAGATGAGCTACATTAATCTCATAGCAGTCCAAGTTAGGGGTCATAGTCGAGTTTGTAGTAGTTTTGTTATGCACTTATGATTTGGTGTTTTGGAGTTGTAATCCCCCGGGGACATTCATGTTTTTATTTAGATTTTATTTGTTAAAAGAACTATTGCTCTTTGGTTAAATTATTTCCGCACTTGAACTATTTGTTAAAAACTTTGATGTTTTGAAATAAAACTCATTTATTTCTTTCTGCAATGTGTTCTTTTGTTGAGTTGGCATGTGCATGGTTTAGGCTGCGGGGTATAGGCACGTATACCTGGCCGGTCACGTGACCCTGAGTTGGGGTGTGACAGTGAAGGTTCACTGGATGTGTAACCTGGCAACCAAGCTCCATTATCATTTTAGACAACCAAACAAGTTTTGTTGCTGCACTTGACATAGCTCGTAACTCACTTACAGCTGAGGATCTGCTGACTGTGCCTTGCTTCTTAGATTTCCATGAAACCAAGGCTTCCCCAAGTTTCATACAATATCCAGTGACTGATATGTGAGATAGAGGGTAGCTTGCCCAATCAGCATCACTGAAACCAATGAGTTTCATGTTTGAGTTAGCTGGATAGAAGATACCTAAGCTAGGTGTTGCTTTCAAATACTTCACTACTCTGATTGCTGCTTTGTGATGCATCATGGTAGGGCTTTGCATGAATTGGCTTAGGTTATGGACTACATAAGATATGTTAGGCCTTGTCACTGTTATGTATAACAATTTGCCAATTAGTCTTCTGAAAGACTTTTCATCCGCAGGCTCTGTTCCTTTTGACTATGAACTCATACTGTAAGTCTTTGACTGAACCTTGATTGGAGTCAATTGTGGCTTGCATGACTCCAAATTCATTTCTTTGAGTAAGTCCAAGTTGTACTTCCTTTGTCCCACATGGATACCATCTTGATTTTTGAGTACTTCTAGTCCCAGAAAGTAATGCAATTTACCCAAGTCTTTTATTTTGAACTGGTTGTTCAAAAAATATTTCAGCTCATGTATTCCTTCAATGTCAGTTCCTGTAAGTATCAAATCATCTACATACACAAGTACAACAATGATTTTTTCTTTTCTTTGCTTTGCTTGACATACATGCAGGTGTCACTACTGCATTGCTGAAATCCCATGGAAACTATGCTAGATGAGAGTTTGGAGTACCATTGTCTACCAGTCTGTTTCAGACCATAAATTGTCTTTTTTAACCTGCAGACCTTTCCATCTCCATGGCTATTATACCCAGGGGGTTTATCCATATACACCGTCTCTTCTAACTCATCATGCAAGTATGCATTATTGATGTCTAGTTGGAAAAGTTTCCATTCATTTGCTGCTGCCACAGAGATCAACACCCTGACTGTGGTAAACTATGACACTAGTGAAAAAGTGTCTTGGTAGTCCACTTCTTCAATTTGGATGTACCCTTTTGCAACTAATCTGGATTTGTGTCTTTCCACACTCCCATCTGGTTTGTGTTTTGTTTTAAACACTCATTTGCACCCAATTGTTTTCTTCCCAGGGGGGAGATCACATAAGGTCCAGGTCTCATTGTCTTCAAGAGCCTGCAATTCCTTTCTCATTGATTCTATCCACACAGGATTCTGAATAGCAGCTTCATAGGTGTTGGGATCACTATGGTTGTCTAATTTTGTAATGAATGCAACATGTTGTGATTCTAAGTGGTTTAAGGACATGAAATTGGATATGGGGTACAGCTCTGATATGCAATGGACTGAGTCTTTTTGGCTACTGGAGATTGGTGTATTACTCATGGCATTAACCTGATAACCTTTCAGCCTTGCTAGGAGTTTGACATTTCTTTTCCCTTTTCTTTGAGCAATGGGTAAGGATTCAGGATTTTCAAAAACAAGGGTGTCAGATTGCTCTTGAGGATGCATACAAGGTGAGGAAGCATTTGATGGTTCAAGTAAGGAGTCTGATAGAATGGGTATTTCATGGATAGGAGCTGAATTGTTCATGTTTTGTGGACTGAGTGCCTCATGGATGTGAGGGAAATTGTTGATATTATGTGGATTGAACAAAAAATCCACATAGTCACTTTCATCTGGTGCTACAAGTGGAATAGGAAATATGGTTTCTGTTGAGGCTGATTTTGAAAAAGGGAATATAGTCTCAACCAACATCACATCAATCTCTTGATACTAAAAACTTTTGTGACAGTATGTTGAAAATTTTATAACCCTTTTGTGCATATGGGTAGCCTAAAAAACACATTGGTTTGCTCTTGGATCAAAATTTCCTTTTCCTGGTTTAGTAGTGCTTGCATAACCCAAACATCCAAATACTCTAAGGTGACTTAGTGATGGAACCTTGTTATAGAGCATTTCAATTGGACTTTTATTACCTAGAAAGGGGCTTGTAAGTCTATTTATCAGGTATGTGGCAGTTAGGACACACTCTCCCCAGAATTGTAAAGGAAGATTTGACTGAAATTTGAGGGTTCTTGCTACTTGAAGCAAGTGTCTATGGTTTCTGTTGGTAGGAAATATGAGGGTTCTAGTGCTATAAGTGGAATAGGAAATATGGTTTCTATTGAGGCTGATTTTGAAAAAGGGAATATAGTCTCAACAAACATCACATCTATCTCTTGATACTAAAAACTTTTGTGTCAGTATGTTGAAAATTTTGTAACCCTTTTGTGCATATGGGTAGCCTACAAAAACACATTGGTCTGCTCTTGAATCAAATTTTCCTTTTCCTGGTTTGGTAGTGCTTGCATAACACAAACATCCAAATACTCTAAGGTGACTTAGTGATGGAACCTTGTTATAGAGCATTTCAAATGGACTTTTATTACCTAGAAAGGGGCTTGGAAGTCTATTTATTAGGTATGTGGCAGTTAGGACACACACTCCCCAGAATTATAAAGGAAGATTTGACTGAAATTTGAGGGTTCTTGCTACTTGAAGCAAGTGTCTATGTTTCCTTTCCACTATAATATTTTGCTGGGGTGTGTATGGATGATGGGTGTCGAATCCACCAAAAATAAATTCCTACTTCTTGAGATTTTGTAGTCGTGACAAGTAGGGTCGAATCCACAAAGACTGGTTAGTTTCAATTCTTTTAAAACCAGAAATTAAAAAGGAGAAATTAAAAAGAGGAGGGGTTTTGACTAGATGCAAACTGAAATAAAAAATAGTAATTAAAATTAGTGATTAAAAATTAAGGAGAAATCAATGAGAGGAAAGTCTAGCTAAAGGTACATTCTCGATTACGGATCGTAGGATTGATTATGGACGCTGAGGATGGGTTTCTTTATTCCTAGCAATTTAATAGACTTTTGTGAATTGAACAGCAATCTCACAAGTCATATTAACTCAAATATTCCATTAGTTCGGATTGAACAACAACCTCGACTAATTTGTCTCTAAACCTGACATGGAACAACCAATACCGATAGACTAACTATTGTTCTAATAATCTTGTAACAGACCAACAATTAAAAAGAAACAATCGAATAAATTCCGCAGGAAATAAATGAAATACTAGAAAACAAAGACTTTGAGCATAAAAGAATCTCACAATTCGTAGAACCGAAACGTCGAATCTCCCTTTAGCTAGAAAGAAGTGGATCAGCCACACATTTCAAACTCATACAATTTCATTCTAAAAAATAAACTACTGCTGAAAACTTAAAGAGAAAAATAGAAAAGGAGGCTAAAGCTAAGAATTGCCAGCCCTAAAAACTAAAACTAAAAATTGGCCTAAAAACTAAAGCTAAAAACCAGCTCATGTTCATTACAACTCTTCTCATCTTATAGGAGAATTCCAAACCTAACTAAAATAGAAATAAAAATCAAACTAACCCTACATAGTAATAAACTAACAACCAAATATCTTGGCTTAATATTTTAGACACAAAAGGAGAGTCCAAATTCATATGGGAACTTGGAAACAAAATTTCAGCCTTTAACATGATAAATTCTGGATCTGTCACATGCATCTTTACTAAGGCGTGGGCACGTCCAAGGTAGTGTGGCCGGGTCCAGCTGTCTTTCCAATTTCCAGCTTCCAAAAACGTGCAGGGATGCTTCTTTTCGAATTCTTTCCATCATTTGTTGCCTAAAAGTTAAACAAAACAATAAACATATTTTAGGAAGCATTTAATTCAAATTTAATATGAAAATAAGCATCAAAAGATGGAAAATAAACGTGTCATCAATGGACATGAGCTTTAGTGTAAAATTCCCTTCTCAAGGAAGAACTTTTTTAGGCTGGAGTTGAAGAACTCTCCCCCATTGTCTGTTCTAAAGCATTTCACAGTGGTGGTGAATTGGTTTTGCACTAGGTTAACAAAATTAATCAACATACTTGACACTTGATCTTTAGATGATATTAAAAAGGTTCAACAGCTCCTAGAATAATCATCTACTATTGTAAAAAAAAAGAACACCCACAATGAGTTTTGACCTTGAAAGGTCCCCAAACATCACAATGCAATAATTCAAAAGGTAAAGTAGATGAAATATTACTTGATTGAAAAGGCAATCTGCATTGTTTAGCTATAGGACATATGTTGCAATGCAACTTGGGAGAAAGTTTAACAATAGAATTTGCAAGGAGCATCATTCTGGATTGAGACATATGCCCCAAGCTTAGATGCCATAAAGAAAACTTATCATGTTGAATTGAAAAAGCTTTTGGAAAAAAACCTGAAGAAGCTTCAGATATCAGATAAAGGCCATGACTCTCTTTACCAATCCCCAATATTTTCTTAGTAGTAGGGTCCTGGATGTAGCAATCAATGGCATCAAAGGTTACTAAACAGTTAAGTTCTTTTATAATTTTGCTAATTGACATTAGGTTAAAATGAAAACTAGGTACTGATAAAACATGCTTTAAAACTAGCTGGTCATTTATGGTGGCAAAACCTATATGAGAAACTGGTGACTTAGTGCCATTTGGCAGAGCTACATGTTGAGGGTTCTTAGGTTCAATTCTGCTATGAAGAATGGTATCACTGGTGGATATGTGGTCTGTGGCACTACTATCCAGAATCCATGTATGAACATATTTATTTGTCAGAAAGCAAGAATTGTTACCTAAGCAATTTGCCATTTGATTCCTTGAATTTCCAAGTGAGAATTTCCCATTTAGCATACTCATCAAGGTATTCAATTGTTTCTCTGTGAAGCAAGTAGCTGATTCATCATTCTCAGATTTATTTTCAGCATCCTTTGCACTATCTTCTTCTTAGTTCTTCTTTGGCCTTTGAATCTGACATGTTAATTTCAGTTTTGTGCTAGGTTCCCAAGCTTTTTGTTTTCCTTTGAATGACTTTTGGTTTGTTGGATACCCATGTAGCTTGAAGCACTGTTCCCTCAAGTGACCAAGTCTTCCACAGTACCCACATTCTTTGTCTTTCTTTACCGGGACACTTTTAAACTTTGGTTGATAATGTGAGTTCTTCAACGTAATGGACTCAGTGTTGCTTATGGTAGCTGAAGCAAGCTCCCTTTGCTTTTCTTCTTGCTCAATCATCAAGTAAGCCTGCTCAATACTTGGGAGGGGTTTCATGAGCAGAATTTGTCCCCTTACTCCCACATAGTTCAGTTGAATCTAACTCATTACAAAGGGACTTCAGTTGAGTGTAATATGATGCTACTGTCAAATTTTGTTGTATGGTATTACTGACTTGAACCTCAACTTCAAAGATCCTGGGCTCATTACTCTGCCCGAATCGAGTCTCCAAGTTCTTCCACATTTTCTCCGCAGTTTTGGCATACAAAACACTTTTAATCAGTTCTTGGCTTGGTGATTGAGTGATCCAATAGTTGACCATCTCATTGCATCTCCTCCATTGAACAAAGGACGGAGAGTCACTGTCGGGATTCCTCACAGAGCCATCGATGAATTCAATTTTGTTTATAGCAGACAATGCCATAAGCATTGATTCTTTCCATGGTAGATAGTTAACACTTCCTATTAATTGAATGGACACCAAATTGGTACCTGGATTATCACTGTTGTGAAGGACCATCGGATCATCCATCATTGGAAAGACACCACTCTTGTCATTCGAAGAACTCTCCACTGTGAGATCGGTGACGAAATCCCTAGTGAGTGAGTGTTCTTCACTGCTTGTCAAATGCCCTAGATCAATCGATTGAGTTGGGATTGGATCTGGATCTCAGGGATTAGGCATAAATCAGATTGGGCGATTCCTACTGCGCCGAAGTTTCTTATACCATGTTGGAGAATGTGAGGCAGCAAGAAGAATCAAATGATTGAGAGCAAGAATAAATCTCTCATTTTCTGAATAATAGCTTATAACAGCTGAAAACAGCAGAACAACTCAAATGAAATAGAAGAATAGTGACCTATTTCTATCGGGGAGCAAAAATCCCCTTTTATGTGACTCAATTAAAAAATAAAAAAATTACAGAATTGACCTGGTCGAATGACCAAATTACCATCATGTATATATTACAAATATACCCTTTATTTACATTGAATAATATTGTGGCATGTTTGTCATTTCCTTCTCTATTTTGTTGCATTATTTGTTTTCTCTGCTATTTCTCAACAGTATGCCTTTCGGCATGGGTAGGCAGTTAGGCCTGTTGTAGATTCACTGCTATATGAGTAGGCTTGCCTTCAGGCATGGGTTGGCCAAGTGGCCGTTAGTTAGGCATACCACAAATGTTGCATTCACCCTGTATGAGACAGGTGTATTTATGTTTATATGTTTTATCTTTGTGGTTGGTTCTGTGGTGGGGGTTGGTAGAATCGCTCACTGAGTTTCTTTGGACTCACCCTTATTTTTTTTTCTATTTTTTTTTACAGAGCTTGACCACTGAGGTAAGCTAAAGCACTTGGCACAACTGGAGGGCAGTAGGCCAGGTAAGTACCATTGATCTCATAGCAGTCCTAGTTAGGGGTCGTAGTCGAGTCTCGTTAGTGGTTGATCATGCATTGGTGTTTTAGCATTTTGGAGTTGTAGTCCTTTGGAACATTTATATGCTTTATTTCCGATTTCACTTCATTGGGAAGAACTGTTAAACTTTTTATTTTCCGCATTTTATTTGGTTTGCTAAACTTGATTTCTAATAATGAAAATTGATTGATTTCTCAGTTGTAATAAAAAAATTTCTTGTAATTCCGCTATGTTTATTTCTGAGTTGATATGTTCATGGGGTAGGCTGCGGGGTATAGGCACCTATACCTTGGCCGGTCACGTGATCCTAAAATGGGGCGTGACAGACTCTAAATTTTTTGTTTACATGTGATTGTACATGACTAGTTCTACTAAGACATGCTAATTTAGAAATTTTTTAGAGATGCCAATAGATATTGTGGTCCATGCTTTTGGAAGGGGCTTAAAAATAGTAATTAGTATTGACACAATAAATTATTTAGAACGCTTCATATATTTTGAAAGGGGCCTAGGAAAAATTGAAAATTGGAAGTTTGATATCAATGAAAGTATCATGATATTATTATAAATTCTTGAAATATATATATATTTATATATGTTATATATGTCGTGTCTGTGTCCTGTAAATTTTTGAAATTGATGTGTCCTCGTGTCCGTGTCTGTGTCGTGTCCCGTGTTCGTATCGCTGTCAATACTTCATAGGTAGCTGTTCACCGCAAGAGTTAGAGAATATTTAGCTTTTTATTTTGGGTTGCTGAATAAAATTTTGGTGAAATGATTTTTTTTTTCAAAAAATTTTGAGCATGTCAAAAGAAGGATACCAAACACCCCCTAATTAGAAGTTACAATTTAATGCAACCTGTAAAGATGATGATTTCATATACAAGTCTCGCCTTTTTTAGCATCAAGATATATCATTATATCTTTCAACTAAATGTGTTCTTCAATCAAGTGATTGCATCTTCTTAATCAATCAATTGTTGTGAACACATAGGTATTTCATTTCCCCGGTTAGTGGATAAATGAACAATCTAAATCATTATACACATCAATAATATGTCGAGAGAGGTCCTGAGGGATTTAGACAGTATTTTGAGAGTTGTTGAGAGGAATTGCTCTTTACACTTAGTATGGATGAGACAAGCTTGTTTGAAGCTTGTGTTAGTATCAATTTTTTCAAAAACTAGATAAATATAGATCATATACAACTCGATTGGTAAAATATTTATACCCATGAGATTTTAAGGTTGAATTCGGTTTAGTCATATTTCTCATTTTTTTAATTAAAGTAACATAGGATATAAAGGCTCGAGAGATGTTTTTAATCAAATGTACCTACTTTCTCCTATTAGTAGAAGGTTTTGGATTCCCCCTTGTTGGCACATGTCTCCCTTCACAAATAGCATGGAATTATTTTTGGTGGTTGCTTGCCTTTTGGTTGGAACAATAAGCAAACATTTTTCAATTGAATTTTTTTTCTCTATGGGGCATTTTTTTCATGATTCTTGTTAGGAATTTTCATTTCGGAAAGTCTATTTTTCTCTCTAGCTAAATCTTTCACTATTTTGTAATTTCCACCAATTATGATCCATCTTTCTTATATCTATTATTCATTTATTTAATTTAATAAGTCTAGTGAGCAATTTGTCTTTGTTGGTCTCATTCTAAAATATTTAATATTTTTATTTTTATTTTAAAAAAATATGTGACCTTTCTCCTTAATTAAACCTGAAGCCAATATATGGACCTTATTTTAATTTATCTGATTTCAAAACCATTTCTCCTTATTTAACCTCAACAAAAAATAAAAAATAAATAGACAAAAATGATTTTTCACTAAGGAGAAAAAGATGAGATTCTAACAAAGACCATACTGTCACTATTTTGTAATAAAATCTGACCTAGGCTTTTTAGTTTACCCCCATACCAACCCTAAAACCCTAAAAAGTCTAGTTACTCCAATTTCTTGGACACCCCTGCTAATAATGAGCCAGTAATCTCAGTGGACTTTTGACCAAGACACAAATAAACACACTGAGATGAAGATTAAAATGATTAATGCAGTCGAATATTTGGTAATCAGTCAAAAAAACATATATTCCAATGGTCTGAAATCAATTATGACAGAAGGTGAGCATGGAATAAGAGTGATGCATGAGAACACTGAACAAGCAAAATCCAAACAGGTCAACAGAGAATTAAGTATGACAATGAAAAGCAAGTGCTTGGTAACCAACAATAGATAGCATATATAGTTGGGCATAAATAAGATGCAAACATGATAGAGAAAAGGAAAGATTGTTCCATCAAATACCTCTTCTACTAAATATGCTTCACTTCAAGATCAGGATTGCATTGGGAGAAAAGCATACAAAAAGGAACGACTTTGTAAATAAGAGGGCACTCATAAATATTAGGAAAAGAGAAGACAAAAAATGCTTGATCCCTCTGCAACCAGGAAAGAAAAAGAGAAAGAGATACTTGTAATTTGCAAATTCTGAAAAATAAAGGATACATCTTGTAACTATCCCAGGAAAAGTAATATCCAGTAAAGATTCTATCATCAGTTTCTTTTCCAACTTCATCTTTATAAAGAATAATTTCTTGATAGAGAAGAAAACCAACCATTTTACTAGATAGGTCTGTAGCATCATATGATGCCATGGATATATTCCCCACTGCCACCTAGAATTTCAAATTACTGTAAACAAAAGCAGCATATGCCTCCCACCTCATGACACCAGGTACATTAAAGTCATCATGCCAATCAGAGCAATGTCCCCTTGATTAAACAAACAGTAAAGAAAAAGAAGGAAAATATGATGTTGTTGTTTCCTGCACATGAACAGCACATGATTGATGCCTCTTCAACCAACTGATAAGATTGTATTTTCTAGAGAGCTTCATCACAGTCATCACCAAATGGGTCCTAGTTATTGGAGACATTTAGAACTTTCATCAGCAAGTGGATTCTCCTAGCAGCACCACAAATACAAGGGATGTCTAGAAATCTTGATTAATCCAACCTGACTGGAAACTCAAGTTGGGTTTAAGATTTTCTCCATGCCTGAGAAACTTCCTTTGAAATTTGAGTTTTCATTTCTGAACCCAAGGAAAAACATACTCACTCCAACTTTTCAGTAAAACATAATTTATAAACATCTTGGAAATTTGAAAATAAAAAACCAAATTATCCAAACTACTTCATTAAACCCAACTCGACTATATTCAATTTTGATCATTTTTAAAAAAATGAATAAAAATTCAAAAGATATAAGAGTTCTTATTAATCAATAAAATATGAATAACCAACTCAAACCAACCTGGAGAAACATAGCTAGGACTGAGTTTTACTTAAATTCTGATACCAGCTGGCTAATAGCTTCAAGAAAGTGAAACCTTACAAAATGTTCTTATCTTAGAAATAAATAGATTATCCTAGAAGCTTTACATGTTTAGCTACCACTGTTTGGTAAAAAACTTTATAATGGAGGCTGCTTCAATGGCTAGCTCCACCTCCGAACTTCTCACTCTTTCGAATAATTTAATTGAAATCTACATGGTGCTTCTTGCTATGTTCTAATTTTATTAATCTTAAATTTCAAAACAAGAAATCTACAGCAAAAGAAATACCCTTGAGAGAGAAATATATGTCTTCTGTAGGAAGAAGCAATAAACAAGAGCATCATGAAATGTTTCTTTAGGTACCATTTCTATTTCTCATCTTCAAAAGTGACATTCTTTATCTGAGGTGTTGCCTTTTATATTATACATTTTTTTTTTAAAAAAGTAAAAGCCTGAAATTTATGTGTCGCAACTGTTTGTTAAAATGAAGCTTATAATTTAAGATGAGAAGAAGGAAGATGAAGATTAAATTAGTTCAAATTCAAAAATTTCAAGGCCAGGATGGGAGAACTCTACAATAGAAAATTAAGTTAATCTTTTCCCTCAGGTTTTATATAGGTGTATCATATACTGAAGTGATAACCAAACCATATCTTATAGAATCTAAACTATCACTGCTAATGGTCTGGTTTGATCCACAACAATGAGAAAGTTGGGTGCCACCCACAATGCGTAGACTCAGGGACACGGCCCCGAGTGAATACCGACAAATGTGTGGGACCAACTCGTGGATTATTGGTCGTCAGATGAGTGGCAGGAGGTCTCCCGGATTGTGGCTAGAAACCGTATGTTCGGGGACGAGGGCTCGGGGGCTCGCCACACTAGGGGTTCTGTGTCATTTGTCTTGCACGAGCGTCGCATGATAAGTTTATATTACAATTTAGGCTTAATTATATTTTTGGTCCCTCAAAATATCATATTTTTTTCGTTTGGTCCCTCCTTTTTTAAAAGTTTTCGTTTAGTCCCTCAAAAATTATTTTCGTTTCCGTTTGGTCCCTCCATTAAATTTTAATATTAAGTGCCAACATGGAATACTGACATGGACTAAAGAGGGACCAAATGGAAAAAATAAAATATTTTAATGGACTAGATGAAAAAATATATATATTAATAACCTAAAACATAATTATATATTTTTATGCTTTAGGTTATTAAAATGTATATATGTTATGTTTTAGGCTATTAAAATATATATTTTTTTATTTAGTCCCTTAAAATATCTTATTTTTTTCGTTTGGTCCCTCTTTAATCCATGTCAGCATTGTCATGTTGGCACTTAACAGCAAAAGTTAATGAAAAGTTAACGGAGGGACCAAACGGAAATGGAAATAGTTTTTGAGGGACTAAACGGAATTTTTTTAAAAAAAAATGGAACAAATGGAAAAAATATGATATTTTGGGGAACCAAAAACATAATTAACCCTACAATTCATATTGAATTTGTATAAATTAACGTATTTGTTTTCTAAATATAGATGCGGACCGAGAACAACATGACTATCCACCATCCATCGCTGATGGAAGTCTTCTACCGCACACATCGCCGACAACACGGACATGGGACTATGTCGACCCAAGGGCCGCTACCATCATGGTACGTATAGTTTATTTTTTAAACATATTTTTTTTAATAATTTATATAAGTTTATGAAATAAAAAATTAACTTTTGTAGGAGGCGTGCACGAGGACGGTCACCTAACACAAAGGCATCACAGGGTGACTTTTATGCTACTGAATGGGTTGAGGTCGCTGGTGGCTGGGATCATGGTCGCGTGTATGGCTTTGGAGATAATGGTCATGCACGGGCTATGTTTGGGTCACTGGGGGCACCGCCCCCCAGTAGCTGGTGGGCGGCCCTCCGCATCTCGAGCACAGGACTAGTTCCGAAAGGCAACCATGGAGGCGGAGTTAGCACATAAGAGACAAATGATGGAGCAACAGATGTTGGCCTAAGGTTTTCAACTGTGGTCTTAATCTTTGTTTTGATGATAACAAACATGGAACTAATGATTTCATGGAGAATTATTTTCAGGTTCCATATCGGGTAGCGCACGACGTCCATAATCGAAAATATTGGAGAAATTAGAAAATCGAAAGGACGTTGGTCGACACGCTCGGATTCGTCGGAAAGATAGAGTCTATATTTAGGGTGTCTAGATAAATTATAAATCCTCATGATGATGCAAAGAAATCCAAAAACCAATCTCGAACCCCAAAATATGAAAAACCGGAAAATCAAAAAATGGCCCTGAAATTCACTAAGCCTAGGGAGCTCCTTGGAGGACTATATAACCTAGTCATTTTCTTGGTACCAAAAGTGCCGATAATTATTCCTTAGGTAAAAACTAGATAACGAGATATTTTTAAGGATTTTTTGGAAGCCTTTAGCCTATCCATATTTGAACTGGAAGATTATAAAATTTCTATTTTTCGGAAATTTGTCCTAGACCCCAAAAGTTAGATTTTGATTCTTAAGGACTTTGATTTTTTAGATATTTTTATTGAATTCAAATGGGGGTAATCCTTATATAATATTTATGTTTTATGTTATATAAGTAGACTTAGCGAAGACGAAACCTAGAAACGAACAAGCAAGTAGAAAAAATCAGCCAAACCAAGTAGTCTACCCAGGTTCGATCGATCGACTGGTCGACCGATAGAAGAAGAAGGCATTTCGGTCGACCAACCGATACCCAGAATGGGCAGAATGCCTTCGATCGCTCGGCGGTCGCTCGATCAGTCGACCGACAAGCGATTGGGCGTCGACAACGGGCAGAAAAATGCCCGTTGATGAGCCTTGAGAGTTGGGGGGTTATAAATACCCACCCCAATATCTCTCCCTCATGGTTTTTGATGCCTCTAAGCCTCAAAGATCCACTCCTTGCATCTCTACAAGAATTCTTGAGCCATCTTTGCAAAGAACCCTAACTTTGAGCCTAGCTAGAAACCTTGATATTGACTTTGGGCTTGCTTTGATTCATCTTCAAGTCATCAAGAGGAGCTAGGACATCTTGTTTGAGAGCTAAGTTTATATTATTTATTATTTGCTCTCATTATTGTTGTATTTTGGTGTTTATTTCATTGTATTTGAATTTGTGTAAACCTAGGTTACTAGGTTTGATTGAGTTGGTGGTTGCCTTGGTGTTAAGTCTTAAATCTACCTGTGTAAACGTAGTTTACTAAGATTAGTTGAGTTGTCCTTAGGGTTGAGGTGGGAGAGTGCTCTCGGTATAGGAAGGCGGGATTCTTCCGGGTAAGGAAGTGCCTCCGGTTTGAGAGCGGAGACTTTCCGGTACAAAGTCCTCATTTTAAGGAAACTAATTAATCTAGTTAAAGTAGTTTGGAAATCCTAAGCGGGGTGCTTAGGTAGTGGAGTAGGCATTGGGGCCGAACCACTATAAATCATTGTGTTAGTATTGTTTACTTTGTGTATCGTATTGCTTATCTTTATCACTCGCTTCCACATTTAGTCGTTAAATAGTGAATTGCCTAAGTAAATCAAGTAAATGATTAAAATCAAATTTAGGCTAATTGATTAGTTAACACACTATTCACCCCCCCTCTAGTGTAGCCATTTCACCAACAACAGAGAGACAGGTGATGGAGAACATGCAGACGATCATGACGCAGCTTGCGGCTCGCTCTGATGAGTTACCTCCTCCGTTCGATCCGTCTTCCTCGACCCAGTCTCCATCGGATCTATGAGATTGTATTTGATGGACTTGAAAATTACTTGTTTTGATTACTTCTAAAAATAATTGTTTTGATTACTTTTGGAAAATAATTTGCATGACGACGATGTTGCTTAATTTTCGTTTATATAAATATAAATTGATTTATATTTCATATTTTGTATGTGGTACAATATGCATGTTTTTAAATTGTAAAGCTAATTTTTTTAAAAAATAAATGAATTATTTTCTATATTACTGACGGTTGGGGTCGTTGGTAATAGAAAGGACCCATTAACGATGGTTGGGGCAGCGACGCTGTTCTATAACACACTAGCAACCATCTCTATTGTTGTATCAGCGACAACCCAAAGGCTCTGGTAGCCAAATTATCAGCGATGATTTCTTCAGCCATGGTCTTTAGCGACGGCTTAGCGATGGCTTAGCAACGGCTATAGTCGTCGCTGATGGTCCATACTCTTGTAGTGTGATTCGATACTTGTTTGCTTAGTTTTCTTGCCCTTTTTTATTGAAAACCTTGCATACATATAGGGGGAGTATTATTATCTATATAAGCATGATGATAGGGGGAGAAATCTCGTACTCGTTACTCTTTACGCTTATTGAAATTATTTTTTGTAAGAGTATTTATCTGTTAGTATTGTACCCTAGGCCAATGAGATAATATTATGATTGCTACTTTCCTTTTAAAAAATGGAATATTTGCTTTATCCTGTTATTTACTATGAGCATATTTAACTTGATAATTGACTCATTGAATGGTTCATTCCGTCTAATGGTCATCAAGTGCGAGACTTGATAGTAAAATCCTAAGGCAGTTGGAATCCTATTCTAAACAGTCCCTAATCGGTCATTGTCTTACAACGATAATGAATGAAGATCAGTATGCAATCTGACTAACTATGATCGTATTTTACTGGTCATGGATATGTGATATCAAAGTCAGATCATAGACACATATTGGAAAACATGGTGTTAGACAGACTCACCGTGAGTATAGTACGTGGATTATATCATTAGTATATCTCTATCGGTAGTGATACATCAGTCTTCCGACCTGCTGATGTCATCATGGATTCCTACATAAGGAAATCTATGTTTTGACCTAGTCTAACATCACCTTTAACGTGTGGTAATATGGATTACAATTGGACATGAAATAAATCATGTAGTAGAATATGTGTGTTGTGAAGGAATTTTTCTCTCTCGTATATGAGAGAGATATCTCTGGGCCCCTTGATGAGTGTGACTGAAGAAATGCAGTCGTGCTTAAGTGAATTGATAGGAGTATCAATGTCACTTGTTAATTCAGTCTACTCACGAATCAAGAAACCAAATTGAGCAATATAAGGTTAATGTAATCCATGCCTTATGCTCAATCCATATATCGCGTGACAAAAAGGGGCTAAAGGCGAGGTGGACCTGCGAGTTGGCAATGGAGCAAAAGGGGCTGTAGGGACTTATGATTTACCTTTGCCTAGTGGACTTGTTTTGTCACTTAATAATTGTTATTATGTGCTTGCTATAAGCAAACACATTATTTCAGTTTCATGTTTAGATTTGGATGGATTTCACTTTATTATTAAGAATAATATTTGCTCCATCTATAATGGAGACATGCATTATGGTAATGCTCATTTGTCTAATGGTCTTTATATTCTAAACTGGGAACATGTTAATATGTCCATCAATAACAATAATACAAAATGGTTTAAGACTAATGACTTGAACCCAACCTATCTCTGGCATAGTCGGTTAGGCCATATAAATGAGAAGGGCATCTCTAAACTCCATCAGGATGGACTTTTAGATTCATTTGATTTTGAATCATTTGAAATATGCGAATCATGTTTACTTGGCAAGATGACCAAAACACCTTTCACAGGGCATGGTGAAAGGGCTAGCGACTTATTGGGTCTTGTACATAGTGACGTATGTGGACCATTAAGTATACCAGCTCGAGAAGGTTATTAGTACTTCATTACATTTACAGATGATTTCAGTAGATATGAGTATATCTACTTAATGAAGCATAAATCTTAAACATTTGAAAAGTTCAAAATTTTCAAGAATGAGGTACAAAATCAACTTGGCAAGAATATTAAAGCACTACGATCAGATCGATGTGGAGAGTATTTAAGCCAGGAGTCTATTGACAATCTTAAGGATTAAGGGATTGTCTCACAGCTTACTCCACCTGGAACGCTACATTGGAATGGTGTTTCTGAACGAAGAAATTGAACCTTATTGGATATGGTTTGATCCATGATGAGTCATACAGATCTTCCGACTTCCTTTTGGGGATTTGCCTTAGAAACTATTGCATTCCTATTAAACTAAGTTCCATCTAAAGCGGTTCAAAAGGCTCCATATGAGATATGGACTGGGAAGCGTCCCAGTATGTCTTTCTTTAGAATTTGGGATTGCGAGGATTATGTAAGATGCCAGCCCTCTGAGAAATTAGCGTCCAAAGCTGATAAATGCGTATTTGTGGGGTATCCAAAGGAAACTAAAGGATACTACTTCTACATTCCAACCGAGAACAAAGTATTTGTAGCTCGGAAATGATGTCTTCTTGGAAAGGGAATTTGTTTTCAAAAGAAACAGTGAGAGTAAAGTACATCTCGAAGAGGTTCGAGAACCATAAATCGATATTGAACAAGAAATGGATACTCAAACTAGCTCACAAGTTGTTGTCGAGTATGTACCTGTGACACAAGAACCACGAAGGCCTGGTACGATTCGTCTAGAACCCAAGAGATATGGATTTCTCATTACCGACGATTGAAATGTGGAGCTCGTTGATCAGAATGAGCCCACATCCTACCAAGAGGCCATTGAGAGTTCTGACTCCATGGAATGGTTGGAAGCCATGAAATCTGAGATGCAATCCATGTGTGATAATTAGGTATGGACCTTTATTATGTTGTTCAAATACCCACACTAGAAGGGGGAGGGGGGTTGAATAGTGTTGGGTTAATTTTAACTTCAATTCAATTTCTTTTAAATCAATTCCAACTTCAACGCAAATTAAGTGCGACTAAATAATATGCGATAGCAAGTATGAAAAGCAATTATAAGAAATCAAACAAGGCAATGCAAACTCAGAAGATTATAGTGGTTCGGCTAACTGCCTACTTCACTACCTTGTCTCTACACCAAGGATTTCTAACCAATCCTTTATAGACAATGTGTTTCCCTTTGAATACAACCGAGGACTCGCTTCTCAACCCTTTGAGGATGCCTCAAACCTATTCAACTAGGCAAAACACAATTCTACAAAGGAAACCCTAAGGTGTTTAACCTAGCACACCTAGCAAGCTTACAATGAGAATCAAGTTTAATAACATGTAAAAACAACAACAAAAGGAGCTAAAGATTAAACCACACAAATGAACTTCTGGCAAAGCCTTCAATGCCGCTAACTCTTCAAGTCGTTGAGTTTGAATCAAAACCGAAGTTGAGGCGAGAAGAACGCTTGAGGAGGATGAGCAATCGGTGAAGCAAGCGTGTAGAAATCAAGCTTGGAAGGGACAAATCTCTCTAAGAAAGCTTTAATGACTGGTCAAAAGGGTTTAAGAGAGATTGGTGATGGGTATTTATAACTCCTCACTCGGCAGTTCCACCCAACAGGCTTTTTTTTTCCCATTGGGGACGCTGATCGCTTGCCCAAGCGACCAAAGCGTTCTGTCGCTTTTGGGCATTGTTTGATCAACCAGTCGATCGATCAATGTAATATCCTAGATATTTAAATTTATTATTTTTCCTCTTATGTGTGTTTACTAGCCTAGTGGACTAGTTCGTGGTCGAGCCGAGTCGACTCATGGTCCGGAGCGAGCTTGTGAGCTCGGGTAAGTAGAATATGAATTTATGAGTTTTAGGCTTGGGTAGTTAAAATTGTTTAATTTGATGTTGTGTGTGCATAATTGTTAACTATGTTCATGGGTTTATTTAATTAATTGCTTGTGATTTATTAGAATAAGTTTAATTAAATTAGTTAAATTTATCAGGTTAGCAGGTTTGGTTTTGGCTTATGGTGGATGCGGATTTTGGATTAAGGTGTTAAGGGGTTAGGGTTGAGGAGGGAGTATAAAACCCCCTCCTCATGGCTTGTGGCTCCTATTTTCAGCCACCCAAAGAATTGAGAAAGGGAGCCAGCTGACATGCCAAGCCAAGCCGCCAGACCCCTTTCCCTTTTCCTCTTGGAGCCGCCGCCTGCTTTCTCTTCCTCTTCCTCTCCTCCTTCCTTTCCTTTGGAGCTGAGCCGAAGCCAGCCCCTCTCCTTCCCCTCTCTCCCTTTCTCCAAGCCGGCGGCTTGGAGTGAGCCACCACCCCCTTGTCCCCTTTTCTTGAGTCGAGCCGTCGCCCTTTTGAAGCCGGATTCGAGGGCCATCATCCGGGATTTCTTCTTTAATCTTTGTTCCAATTAAGGTGAGTGGTTTACCCCCCCTCTCTTCGGGTTTTGTTCGAAATCTTAGAGCCGTTCTTGGCGGCTCGGTGTTTTTGTTCGTTCTTGCATTTTTCTTCGAGTTCTTGCCATGTTTTCTTGAAGTTGTGCTTGAGGAGACCCTAATCTCCCCTCTATGGGGCTCGGCAGCCCTAGGGTAAACCTAGGGGTGCTCGGCCAAGGGGGAAACCGGGGTCGCCCTCAAGGTGTTCGATGAAAAGCCCGAATGAGTTCCTTGTTTCCCTTGATACACAAATCTTGATCTATTCTCCTAATTTGGGATTCTTGATTGTCGATTTCTTGCTTAGAATTAAATATGTGATTTTTGGGTAGAAATAATATGGTAGGATTAAGATCTTAATGTTGATGCTTTAGGGGTTCTTGAGAAGGAGGTTTCTTGATCTTAATACTTGATTCTTGATCTAAGTGTTGTGGGTTCTTGTTAATCTTGATTAAAAATATGATTTCTGTGAATTAATTATTGGGATTAGTATTCTGTCCTAATAATAATTTAGGGGTTAATTTTTGTTAATTTTTGGATTTAATTCTATAGTATGCTGAAAATTTCATGTTGCTGGAATTGTACAATGAGATCATGAATCTGTACTGATTTTGGTTGGTTTATTGTGGTGTTTGTATTTCTATGAATATAGTCGTGTAACCTACCGTTTCGACTAGAAAACATAGTTTGGAAACATAGGACACACTTTGGAGACTAGATTCGGGTTAGACATATCAGTTCTGGGCAGAACAGTAACCTAAAACAAAACCCTAATATGGTGATCTAAATTTTAATTATATAATTAAAATGGGGTTAAGGGTGAGCATAATCTGTTATGAACCAACTTATAAAGTATTCAAGAAATAAAACCACACGGGTTCATGACATTATAGGCCTAAGGGATAGGGTTCGGGTTGGAGTGTTGAGACGCTTCATAATGAGGACACCCCTATGACACCGTAGGAGAGTCTTTTCTTAGGTCATGATGTGTCATATCCTTGCGAATGGCGGAGCAGCTCAATTAGGAGCCGGATTGCGGGCTATGCCCGGGAGGTTGGACGCCAAATTCTCAACCTGCAGAATAAGTTCGGAGGGCCTTTCCCGATTGTTCTAGTTTGGCCTTATGGGTAGGGGTGAAAACAGGTTAGGCTAGGCTAGGCCAGGCTTTCGCCTTAACGGGCTAGGCCTATATGGTAGAAAATTAGCTTGGGTCTGGTTTGTGGCCTATTATAGGTTTAAATTTTGGCCTGAGCCTGGCCTGTGGCCTGTTTATGAAGCCTGCTTCCAATATAAAACTTTTTATAAAATCTACTTTCAATATAAAATTTTGGCCTGACCTAGCCTGTGGCCTGTGTTTTATTAAATTAAAAGAATATTAGTTATTACATTAAAATAATTTTAATATAAATACATAATAAAATTTTATATATATATATATATATATATATATATATATATATATATATATATATATTATATACAATACCTTAACAGGCCCAGGCCGGCCTGTCAGCCTCAATAGACTTTAAATTGAGCTTGGGCCTGGCCTAATAAGGAAAACATGCATATTTCAAAGCCTTGACCTTGTTTTTTTCTAAACAGGCCAGGCCACGGGCCCCTGATAGGTCGTCTGGCCTATTTCCACCCCTATTCGTGGGATAAGTTCGGAGGGCCTTTCTCGATTATCCCCGAGGTGATTTTTAGAGGAATAAGTTCGGAGGGCCTGCCCGATTACTCTTGTGATATCATGTCTCGTGGAGCAAGTTCAGAGGGCCTTTCCTAATTGCTGTCGAGGTTCTTTATACTAGGATAAGTTCGGAGGGCCTTTCGCGATTATCCTAGTATGTGTTGTCGCCTTCTGGCATGGTAGGCTTCGGCCTGATGTACTGCACTTTGGAGGGTTAGATGCCTTGGGGCATGTGTGGCCTATTGGCCTGTTAGCTAATCATACCTTCATGACATTGCCCTCTTTAGAGATAGATTTTATTCTTGTTATCTCTGTATTTTTATTTGTGAGGGTTAGTAAAACCGCTCGCTGGGCTCTTTGAACTCACCCGTTGTCGTTTGATTTCTGTTTTGCAGAGCCTGACCAGTGAGGTGAGTCGGATGCTCTTGGCGGCGCTGGAGGGCAGAGGATCCACATGATCTCATAGCAGTCCTAGTTAGGGTCGTAGTCAAGTTCTTTGTTAGTAGTCATGCACTTGTATTAGCTTAATTTGGAGTTGTAGCCCTAAGGGCATTTATGTCATTTATTTTAGGTTTATTGTATCCGAACTTTTGAACTACCGAACTTAAAACGTTATTCCGCACTTTTAGTTTCATATGAGCTATTTGAATTAAACTTTGTTTTGGTTCGCTTTTCGTTAAAATAAAACTTGTTATTTCTTTCAGCTATATTATTTGTTGAGTTAGCATGTGCATGGTTTAGGTTACGGGGTATAGGCACGTATACCCTGGCTGGTCACGTGACCCTGAGTTGGGGCGTGACAATCGAATACCCTACTTCCAATTTTTGGCATCATTCGGTCGATCGACTGGTCGACCAAACCTTGGTTGACGCTATTTTTTCAAGTTTTCTTCTTGCACGCTTCATTTTCGGGTTTAGTTACCGAGTTTGTACTTGGATAACATTACAATTAGGCTTGGGATATATTTCTAGAGTCATATTACATGGAATCTATTGAAACTCTAGATTTTCTACTTGATCGTGGTCGGAGCCATTTTTGTCGATTATTTGTATTTCTCCGAGCGAAATTCATGCGCGTATCGTAACCTCAACCTAAACTCAAAACTTCACAAATGCATCAGTTCCATGTTTGTTATCATCAAAATAGAGATCGAAGCCTAGGGGCGACTCTTGGACCAACAATCTCCCCCTTTTTGATGATGACAAACAAAACATCAAATTTATAAATTTAAGGTATACATTTGTGAATTCTTTGGTAAGCCAAATAGAATACTAACAAAAGTTAACATATACTCCCCCTATCAACATGCATATCAAGCTTATAACTCCCCCTATCTATATGTATCATATCACAAATGTGACCTTGTCTTTTCTCCCCATTTTGACATCAATCAAAAAGGGCAAAAATCAAGGTATACTATCAATGAGTTTATCAAGAAATTCGAGGAAACCGTAAAGCCAAGTATCATCTACCACTATAGACCTTCCTACCAATGTAAGTCTATAGAATGCAATCATCAATAAGTCGCAAAGCCCCACTACAAGGCATTACATAAGTGTGATGATACCACATAGAACACAATTTTTCAAAAGACTTGCAAATTTTGAAAACTTAAGCATTCGGCAAAGTACAAATTCCTAATTGCATCCTTAGGTTTGTCAAACTCTCTTCATTCAAGGGTTTTGTAAATATATCCGCAAGTTGTTTATCGGTGGATACGAATTCTACAGATATATTACCCTTAGCTAAATTATCTCTAAGAAAATGGTACCTTAGATCAATGTGTTTGGTCCTAGAGTGTAAAACCGGATTTTTTGTCAAGTTGATTGCACTAGTGTTATCTCAATGTATAGGTATACATGAATATCTAAGTCCATAGTCTAAAAGAGTTTGCTTCATCCAAAGAACTTGTGCACAATAACTAACCACGGCGATGTATTCCGCTTCGATAGTTGAAAGCGTAATCGACTTTTGTTTCCTGGAAAACCAAGAAACAATACTCATCCCTAGGAATTGACAACACCCACTAGTGCTTTTTCTATCTACTTTACATCCGGCAAAATCAGCATCCGAGAAACCAATTAAATCGAAAGATGCATGACATGGATACTATAATCCTAATTCAACAGTGTCTTTAAAATATCTCAATATGCGTTTGACTGCACTTAAGTGAGACATTTTAGGACATGATTAAAACCTAGCACATGCACAAACACATGGATGTGCTCATTGGTGTAGAAGTTATCTTGGCTTCATTCATCCCAAATCTTTTGATGAGCTCCTTTATATACTTGGCTTGATATATGAAGATCCCTTTGTTGGTTTGCTTGATTTGGAGACCAAGCATGAAGGAGGGTTCTCCCACCGTGCTCATCTCAAACTCCTCTTGCATACACTTTGCAAACCACTCACAAAGCAATTCATTAGTAGCACCAAATATAATGTCATCCACATAGATTTGCAAAAGCAAAATATCATTTTCATTATTTTTAATAAAGAGAGAGACCTCACCTTTTCCAATTCTAAAATCTTGATCAATCAAAAAGGTGGAAAGCATTTCATACCGAGCCCTATGGGCTTGTTTTAAACCATACAAAGACTTTTTAAGTTTAAAAACATGGTTTGGAAACTCAAAACTTTTAAAACTGGGGGGTTGTTCAACAGAAACTTCTTCATCGATAAAACCATTCAAAATGCACTTTTGACATCCATTGGAAAAAGTTTAATGCCTTTAAAACTTGCGTAAGCTAAAAGCATGTGAATTGCTTCTAATCTAACTACGGGAGCATAAGTTTCATTATAATCTATTCATTCCTCTTGATTATACCCTTGGGCCACTAACCTAGCTTTGTTTCTAATGACTAAACCTCATTCATCTAACTTTTTTCTAAATACCCATTTAGTCCCAATTACGGTTTGTCTACTAGGTCTAGGTACTAAATCTTAAACATCATTCCTAACAAATTGATTTAGTTCCTCTTGCATGACAATCACACAAAATTCATCTTCTATGACTTCCTTAATATTTTTAGGTTCTACTTGAGATATGAAAGCTACACAACTTTACATAGAACCAGCTCCAACACCCTAGTTCATTTTTTCTTAGAATAAAATTTGATTTTGTTGTCACTAACTCCTTCATTATTGTCTCATCGGAGTAATATTTGCTTTTTATCTATATCATATGATCCAATCATACACAATAATATCCACTAAGTTGCTTATGATTTTTTAGATGTTTTTTTAAAATCAAATTCTGAAAGGTCAATCTTTATTTTTTAGATTGACTTCTTTTCTTTTCGTCTTCTTCGGGAAAATGGTTGTCATCTTTCATTATTCTCAATATATAACTCAACAAACTGGACCTTGTAAATTAATGCCAATTTCAGGTACCATTGCATCTATAATTTGACAATTAGCATGGAAGCACCACCATCACCACCAGTCATGGCACCGGGACTTTCAACGTCTGCTGGAGTTCCACCACCACCAACATCAGTGAAATCGGGACCTTCCATGTCCACAGTAGTGCTGTCGCCACCACCATCGTCCTCGGAGGATCACGGTCGTCGTAGGCCTCGAGGGCCTAATCAGGGCGCTCGCACCATCATCGACCGACCAGCGTTAGTGGATATCACTGCACGGTCTAAAATAAGTATTAAAGATTATTTATTATAATTTTTAATTAATTAATTACTATTTATGTTGTTATACTTGAGTTGTAGATTCAAGTAGGACGATGTTGCGCGCAACATCACTGCTATTATCTAGAGGTTGTTTCATGGACCCACGTGCCGGTGCATAATCGAGATTTATTATGGTCCGAGTTCGAGGTACATAGTTTATTAATTTTAGATACTGTAACTTCTTTCCCTATGTTTTGATCTCAATGTCTTCTTGGTCATCCCTCTTATTGTTGTATAATCTCAAATCGTTGTAATATCTTCTTCACTTTCTAAATTTATAGCGCGCTGTCATGTACTCATATCACACTTGCCTTGAGGATATGTGTTAAGTTTGATTTATAGTTGTCATGTTGTGTAGTTTAAGATGACTATCTTTCTCTACAGAAGTAAACATTGTTGGATAACTTTATTTCAATATTTTAGTTTGCTTGTCTCAAGTTGTGTAAGATAAATTCTATGGACTTACGAGGAGTACCATGAACAACTTGTATTTAATATGAAGGTTGAAAAATACACAAAATTGTTGGCTTCTTTTAATATATGATAAAATTTGATAGAGCATGTGTTTACCAGATGTTTGTCAGGCATAAATTCTTTGGATTTAGGCAAAGGAATCTCCCAGAACTATTTATGATATATTTGAAAGAAATAGTGCCCTTGATCCAATCACATGTTGATGTATAGGGAACTATTTTTGGTCAATGAATAATATGAGACAACTTTTCATCATATGCTACATCTATATTATATATATGTATTAGATTGTGGTGAACCCCATGAATTCGGGCAATTGATTCCAATGCCATGATGAGATCATGCTAGTGAGACTTGGAATCCAAATGCCCATGTTCTAAATGTTTCCAGTCGTAAGATCACCAATTAGGGGATTGATGATTCCGGATAGAATGGTGCACTTGGTACATGCCTTTTACGATAAAGGGTAGCTGATCTCACAATTACCTATGAGTCGTCATTAATGTACAAGTGTAGGTGCTCATTAGAGAATAAGTTCACTGAACGGACCTATACGAGGAACACATAATGGAATCCTTACATGAGTGTCAATAGGATGTTCCTCGGGTGATAGTAGGTGCAAGCAATCCTTGGACCTAAGGTTGTCAAGGTTACCTTGTGAGTGATGACCCATTGCTTTGGTTCTATCACTGCGTGGCCCTCAGCGTTATGTGCTGGATATTACTGGGCATGGGGAAGCATTCATTGAGGTAGGTGAGCAACCAACATGGAATCGATTACTCGTAGTGAGAGAAGATGATGTCCTATGTGTCTCTACAGGTGTCGACTCGGGAATCTCTGACCAGAGTAGACATGAAAGTCACGAAGATGTTTCTGATGTTTTATTACTGAGACGACATCATTGCTGGTGGAATACATATGAATTGGTATTCGGGTTTGACACTTCTTTCGTACCCTAGCCGACTTCGAGACATTGTAACCAAGGGACTTAGTTGCACGGTAACTAATCACCGAAGGGCGTTCGATCCCCTATAGATTGAACCTCACACTATCCGGGTAGAGTTGACAAGTTGTTAGACGTTAATCTAGACTTGTGAGTGGTGTCTTTCATGACCACACTAAAGGGGTTTAGTGGTGGCTCGTAAGACTCGAATAGAAATCGTTCTATCGGATTCGACTCTTCGTTATGCACAACTCACTACTGGCTTAGTGTGGGGCCCAATGGTTCACACACAACTGGCTAACCTCGTAACGGACCTTATGAGAAAAAGTCCGAATGCAGTATTAAATGTCTACTAGCATGGACATGCTATCACAGATCTCGTTTATCGACATAATAGGAAAGGTTATTCCTATAAGGAACGAATACGCGAGGAAAGAGTTCCGCGGTAATCCTAATTTGTACGACATCCCTAATTATAGGGATTGGCACATGTTAAATCCTAATTAATAGGAATTTAATTTATAGAGATAAATTAAAGTTTATATTTAGTTGGACTTAATTAATTTCGAATTAATTATAAATTCATTAAATATAAATTATTATTTTGGAGGCAAACCCCAGAATGTTGAATTTCCGGGAGATGTTTTAAAAAAGGGGGGCCGGGTCTACCTCAGTAGCCGCCTATGCCCTTTATAAAGAGGTGGCCAAACCTCCTTCAAGGAGGTTAAGCAAATTGGTTATTGATCTTGGAGAAGAGCAATGGCTTGGTTCTCGAGAGGCTTCTTGAAGTGATAAGCTCTAAGAACTACTCCTCATCTCCTTGGGTGGCCGGCCATCTAAAGCTTCCATCCCCGATTTTGTGAAGCCGAATTAGAGGTCTCTTCCTCTTGGGTGTGTCATCTACTTTATCTTCTTGGAGGAGTCCAAGAAGGACAGCGAGGTATTCTTTCATCTTCCTTCTCGTTCTGTGGTTTTCTCATCCTCTCTTCCTCGCTTTTGGTGCTTTGTTCTTGGTGGAAGGGCTGGCTTCACCTTGGTGCGTTTTGGGGTTGAGATTGCCTCTCCATTGAGCCATAACAAGTCTTGGTGTTCACTGCCCCATGGTTGTGAGGAGCTTGGTGTGGATTTTCCTTGGAGGACGTGTGCGTGTGCATCTTGAAACGGGGACAGGAGCAGCCATACCATCCGCAGTATAAGGTATATCTTCTCCTTCTACTCGTAGATTGAATTCCTTAAAGATTGCCAAAGTTGATTGTTATTTTTGGGATGGTTTGAATCTTTCAAATTTCTTTTTCTACTGTGCTTCTTATTCCCATCTCAGCCGTGGTATCAGAGCCACGTACCTTTAGCAATTTTTCAGAATTTTTATTGCGTGTTAATGTTGTGTTTACGAACCATTCTCTCCCTAAATGTCATGTTGCCCAGTTTTTGTTTTGGGGGGGTTTGAGTCATTTTCTTGGCTCCACGGTTGATGCGATGAATCAGGGTGGTAGCCTACTGCCCAAACTTGTCTTGGACAAATTTTGAACTCAAGAGCCCCATGGGTTCATGGTTGAACAGCCTCGAAAACCCAAATTTTTAGCATGTGTTGTTTGGACCATTTTGGGTGGAAACGAAACTCAATTAGTGCATTTTCGGATTATGTTTTTTCCTTTATTTTTCTTAATTGTTAAGATGCATGAAAGGATGATTATGGATGAGCTCTATGTGCATGTGACTGTGTGTAAAATGTGGTTGTGTTGATTGCTTGTAAATTTATGAAATTTCAGCATTGTAACTTTTAAATAGGGCTTGCATACCCCTGCCTTCCTCTCGAGATTTATGATTGTAATCTTCTTCTCACTCTCTTTAAACCTTTTCCCAAGGGTTGTTTGGGGTCTTCTTCTTTGAGTTTTGTAAGATTAGATGTTTAGGTGCAAATTCGCGACGAGCACACATGTTGCCCCATTTTGATGCGCGCGCGGAGAGGTGCTCGGTGCCATGATGATGACGACTTGAATCCCGAGAAGTCACTGATGGAACCGATAACCTACAAGATGTTTTTGGGCAGCCCCTTGGCGAGACGGAGCTCCCTAAAACCCTAGGATGATGGCCTTGGTTCGCTCGGTGGCTCGGGTGGAACCCTTAGAACATCTTTAATCATCCTTATTTACTTTATGCTTTTATTTATTGCTTTTGATTCAATTGTTGATAGCTTAGATAATTATAATTGCATGAGGAAACCCTCCAATAATATTGAGTCTGAATGGCTAAGATATTAAGAATATCGGTCATGCCTTCCATCGTTATGAGGTACAAGTGTGTATATTGTCACAACGGGTTTGTTGTGCAAACACAAGACTTTTGTGCTAATAGACACGTTGCATCTTATATGGCTCATACCCTTGTGTCTCTACTACTAGCTTGAACGTGACTTACCTTGTTGAGAAAACTCAAGGGTGGTAGTTTTCTCGCTAGGGTAAACGAACGATGGGTCCGACTCAACTAGGGCTCCTTGGTTTGTTTTGGAAACACAAGGTCATGGTAACCCTAGAGGCAAAAACTTGATGGAAGTCGCATAGCGATGTGACCAGTAAAGAGTTACCTACCCATTGACCTATTAGGGTTTGTCGTGTTAAATGCAAGACTGGAGTAGGAGAAGTGGGGTTTCATCTTACCCTAAGGAAGTCTACCAACGAGGGCTTCCCGCTTCCCAAATAGGAGGGTCATTTGGGAACCGCAAAAATTAGTGGGAGCCATGATTAATCAAAAGACATTAATAATCATGCATATAACATATCTGCTCATCTATGTATTTTCTTTTCATTGTAGCATATTTAACATGTCATCTACACTGTGATTGCAAAGCATACTTGATGCAAATAAACTCACTGGACTGAACTATGTCGATTGGTTGTGAAACCTGAGAATTATCCTCACCTAGGAGAGACTTTCCTATATTCTTGATAACAGGCCACCGGATGCCCCTTCCCAAAGAGCTATCGAGGAAGTGAGAGCCACTTATAAGAAGTGGCAAGATGACAACACTACTGTTCAGTGCATTATGCTCACCTCTATGTTCGATGTGTTGCAGTGACAACACGAAAAGATGGACGCAGGGGCCATCCTCTCTCACCTCAAGGAGTTGTATGGTGAGGAGAGCCGGACTGCTAGGTTTGATCTATCAAAACAACTCTTCCAGGGCAAGACGACAGCAAGGACCCCTGTTGAAACCCATGTTCTCAAACTAATCGATTTGATCGAGAGGTTAGAGAAATTGGGCGTAAACATTGATAAGGGGCTAAGTCATGACTTAATATTCCAATCCCTTCCAAGGTCATTTTCACAGTTTATCATTAACTGCCACATGAACAAGCTGGACGCCTCGCTTCCCGAGCTCTTAATATGCTGAAGACTGGTGAGTCCCACCTTCCGAAGGAAAAGAACAAAGTCTTGTTAGTGGGTAGTGCCCCTAAAAAGACAAAGAAGCGCTTTGTTAAGAACAAAGCGAAAAACAAAGATGTGAAACCCAAGAAGGATATCAAGAAGAAAGGGAAGAAGGCTCCTAAGTGCACCTATTTTCATTGTGGTAAAGATGGCCACTGGAAGCGCAACTGCAAGGAGTATATTACAGAAGTAAAGCAGAAGAAGACTTCTGAAGCCCCCTCCGCAGGTGTATTTGTTATTGAAATAAATCTATCATTACAAAATTCTACTACATGGGTATTGGATACCGATTGGTGCTCACATTTGTAATTCATTGCAAGGGTTGAAAATAAATAGAATGCTAAACAAAGGCGATTATGACCTTCGAATAGGCAATGGCGCAAGAGTTGCAACTTTAGCCATAGGAACCTATTATTTGTATCTGCCATCAGGCAAAACCATTGAATTGAGGAATTGTTATTACGTTCTAGTTCTAATAAAGAACATTATTTTTATTACTTTGTTGCTAGAACAAGGCTATGAAATGTCTTTAAAAGGCAACTGTTGCCACATATATTATTCTGATGAATTATATGGAACTGGACACATTTCTAATGGATTGATGGTCTTAGAAGTAACTGATAATGTTTTTCATATTGAACCCAAATGCACAAGAGGAAACCAGATATTCTGAACCTCACCTATCTTTGGCACTTGAGACAAGGTCATATTAATGAGAATCCGATTAACAAGTTGTACAAAGACGGGTTGTTTGACCAATTCAATTTTGAATCGATGCCAACTTGTGAATCCTCTCTCAAAGGAAAAATGACAAAATCCCCCTTCACTAGGCGTAATGAAAGGGCTACTGAGTTGTTAGAGCTGGTCCACACAGATATTTGCGGAACAATGACAACTCAAGCCAAAGGTGGGTATACCTACTTCATCACATTTATAGACGATAGATCAAGGTATGGATATGCCTACCTGTTGAGATATAAGTCTGATACTTTTGAAAAGTTCAAAGAGTATAAGGCTGAGTTTGGGAAACAATTAGAGAAAAGTATTAAGACCCTTCGATCAGATCGAGGTGGTGAGTACTTATCCACTGAGTTTCAAAATTATCTAAAAGACAACGGGATTGTCTCCGAATGGACCCCTCCAGGCACACCACAAGATAATGGAGCATCTGAAAGGAGGAATCACACGTTGTTAGACATGATGCGGTCCATGCTTTGCTTTTTAGATCTCCTAATTTCTTTTTGGGGATATGCGCTTGAAACGACTATCTACCTTTTGAATATGGCTCTCATAAAGTCTGTCTCAAGTACACCATATGAGATATGGAGTGGCAAGAAACCAAGTTAGAGTCATATAAACTTTATGCTAAATCAACCAGATGCAGGTTTGTGGGGTATCCTAAAGATAGTTTAGGGTATTATTTCTACTCACTGACTGAACAAAAGGTGTTTGTCAGTAGGCATGCCACTTTCTTAGAAAAAGAGTTTATTGAGAAAAGTGGGAGTGGGAGAGATGTTGATCTTGATGAAGTTCAACAACCACACGCAAAATCACAACCACCCGTGGAAAGTCCATAGGAAGAACTAATCGCATAAACACTACCTCCCACCACTCTTCGAAGATCAGGGAGATCACATAGACAACTTGAAATATTATTCTTGACCATTGAGAATGACCAAGAATTCGTTGATCTACAATCCTATGATCAAGCAATCAAAGATGTTGATTGCAAACAATGGCAGGAAGCAATGCAATCCAAAATGAACTCCATGTTCACAAACAAAGTCTGGACTTTGGTAGACTTACCCGAAGGAGTTACTACTATAGGGTGTAAGTGGATCTTTAAAAGAAAGATTGGAGCTGATGGCCAGGTGGAGACCTATAAGGCCAGGCTGGTAGCAAAAGGTTTCACTCAAAGGCAAGGTCTTAACTATGATGAAACTTTGTCTCTTGTAGCCATGCTTAAGTCCATTATGATAATGCTAGCCATTGCTGCATATCATGACTGCGAGATCTGGCAGATGGAAGTTAAGACTGTATTTCTCAATGGTGAACTTGAGAAAGAGGTCTATATGACCCAGCCAGAAGGACTCGTGTCTTTGGTAGGAACAAAGAAGGTATGTAAATTGCAAAGGTCCATTTATGGACTCAAGCAAGCCTCGAGATGTTGGAACACCCATTTTGATGAGACAGTCAAAGAATTTGGCTTCATCAAAAATGTTGACGAACCTTGTGTCTATAAAAAGGTAAGTGAGAGCGCCGTTGTGTTTATTGTGTGTATGTGGATGACATACTGCTCATGGGGAATGATGTTCCTCTACTCAAGTCCATGAAAGCATGGTTATTCAAAAACATCTCCATGAATGACTTGGGTGAAGTATCATACGTACTCGGCATTAAGATCTATAGGGATAGGTCTAGAAGGATGCTTAGTTTGTCCCAGTCTCGGTATATTGATACCATGCTAAAAAAGGTCTAGCATGGAAGGCAGCAAAAGAGGTTACTTGCCTATGAGTCATGGCATCACTCTTTCCAAGAAGATGTCTCATAAGACACCAGAGGAGAGAAAAAGATGAGCGAGATCCCTTATGCTTCGGCAATAGGATCCATCATGTATGCTATGCTCTGTACTCGGCCTGATGTTGCTTATGCCCTAGGGGTAACTAGCAGATTTCAGACAGATCCTGGAAAGGAACATTGGAAAGCCGTAAAGAACATTCTTAAGTACTTGAGAAGGACTAAAGATGTTCTCCTAATTTATGGTGGGTTGGATTTTAAACTGGAGGGCTACACAGATTCTAGCTTCCAATCGGACCCAAATGATAGTAAATCCATTTATGGGTACATATTTACTCTAAATGGTGGCGCAGTATGCTGGAAAAATTTCAAGCAAGAAATTGTGACCGACTCGGTGGCAGAAGCTGAGTACATCGCTGCAAGCGAAGCCGTAAAGGAAGGAGTGTGGATAAAGAAATTTATCTCTGAGCTGGGTGTTGCTCGTGAGGTTGCCAGTTTGGTCCCCATTTATTGTGATAACACTAGGATTATTGCTCAAGCAAAGGAACCTAGATCCCACCAGAAATCAAAACACATCCAAAGGCGGTATCACCTTATCGGAGAGATCGTTGGACGTGGTAATATAAATGTCGAACGTGTTGACATGAAAGACAATATAGTAGATCCATTCACGAAGCCATTACCACAGCAGTAGTTCGATCACCACTTAAGTTGTATGGGTATTAAATACCGCAATAATTAGCTACAAGTGTAAGTGGGAGATTGAAAGAAATAGTGCTCTTGAGCTAATCACATGTTGATGTGTAGGGAACTATTTTTGGTTAATGAATAATATGAGGCGATTTTTCATCATATGTTGCATCTATATTTTATATATATTAGATTGTGATGAACCCCATGAATCTGGGCAACTGATTCCAAGGCCATGATGAGATCATGCCAGTGAGACTTGGAATCCAGATGCCCATGTTCTAAATATTCCCGGTCGTAGGATCACCAATTAGGGGATAGATGATTCCAAATAGATTGGTGCACTAGGTGCATGCCTTATATGATAAGGGATAGCTGATCTCACAGTTATCTATGAGCCGTCATTAATGTAAAAGTGCAGGTGCTCATTAGAGAATGAGTTCACTGAATGGACCTACATGAGCAACACAAAATGGAATCCTTACATGAGTGTCAATAGGATGTTCCTCAGGTGATAGTAGGTGCAAGCAATCCTTGGACCTGAGGTTGTCATGGTTACATTGTGAGTGACGACCCATTGCTTTGGTTCTATCCCTGTGTGGCCCCCAGTGTTATGTGCCGGGTATTACTGGGCATGGGGAAGCATTCATAGAGGTAGGTGAGCAACCAACATGGAATCGGTTACTCCTGGTGAGATGAGATGATGTCCTATGTGTCCCTACAACTATCGACTCGGGAATCTCTGGCCAGAGTAGACATGAAAGTCAAGAAGATGTTTCTGACATTTCATTATTGAGACGACATCATTGCTGGTGGAATACATATGAATCGGTATTAGGGTTTGACACTTCTTCCGTACCCAAGCCGACTTCGGGACATTGTAACCAAGGGACTTATTTGCATGGTAACTAATCACCAAAGGGCGTTCGATCTCCTATAGATTGAACCTCACACTATCCGGGTAGTCATGACATGTTACTAGACATCAATCTTGACTTGTGAGTGGAGTCTTACACGACCACACTAAAGGGGTTTAGTTGTGTCTTGTAAGACTCGAATAGAAGTCATTCTATCAGATCCGACTCTTCATTACGCACAACTCACTGCTGGCTTAGTGTGAGGCCCAATGGGTCACACACAACCGACTAACCTCGTAACGAACCATATGAGATAAAGTCTGAATGCGGCACTATATGTCTACTAGCATGCACATGCTGCAACTCGATCATGGATCTCGTTTACGGACATAATAGGAAAGGTTATTCCTATAAGGAACGAATACGCGAGGAAGGAATTCCTCGGTAACCCTAATTTGTACGGCATCCCTAATTGTAGGGATTGGCACGTACATGATAAATCCTAATCAATAGAAATTTAATTTATAGATATAAAATAAAGTTTATATTTAGTTGGATTTAGTTAATTTTGAATTAATTATAAATCCATTAAATATAAACTATTGTTTTGGAGGCAAACCCCGGAATTTTAAATTCCGGGGAGAGGTTTTAAAAAAAGAGGGGGGGGTCTACCTTGGTAGCCGCCTATGCCCTTTATAAAGAGGTGGCCTAATCTTCTTCAAGGGGTTAAGAAAATTGGTTATGTATCTTGGAGAAGAGCAAGGGCTTGCTTCTTGAGAGGCTTCTTGAAGAGAGAAGCTTCAAGAACTCCTCCTCGTCTCCTTGGGTGACCGGTCATCTAAAGCTTCCTTCCTCGGTTTTGTGAAGCCTAATTGAAGGTCTCTTCCTCTTGAGTGTTTCATCTACTTCATCTTCTTGGAGGAATCCATGAAGGACGACAACGGGGTATTCCTTCATCTTCCTTCTCGTTCCGTGGTTTAATTTCTCATCCCCTCTTTCTCCCTTTTGGTGCTCAGTTCTTGGTGGAAGGGCCAGCTTTACCTTGGTGCATTTCGGGGTTGAGATTGCCTCTCCGTTGAGCCACAATGAGTCTTGGTGTTTGCTGCCCCTTGGTTGCGAGGCGCTTGGTTTGGATTTTCCTTGGAGGACGTATGCATGTGCGTCTTGAAACGAGGATAAGAGCAGCCATACCATCCGCAGTATAAGGTATATCTTAAAGATTTGCCAATTAAAGTTGAACGTTGTTATCGGGATGATTTGAATTTTTTAAATCGCTTTTTTTGTTATGTGCGCTTCTTATTTCCATCCCAACAATATTCTGCTTTTGTTGTTATTAACCTGTGCCCAGCTTTCTTAGTGTACCCAGCTTATTTTTTCATGATTCCTGGTATACTACATTTTTTTTAATATCAATTAACCTGGTATTCCAATTTGTTGATCTGGATTTTGATGTAGTGTCCATTCTATCAAGGAACAAATTTAGGAAATTTATGTAATGATTGACTGTGATCAACTAACATTGGCATTATTCTTCTGTATTTCTCTTTGACTTAAAGTCAAGCTTTTGATGTTGCATCGGCAATGTTTTTCATTTTCAGTAATTTCTTTTAGTGGAGCAAAACCCTTTTGTACAGTGTAATGGAATCCTGACCATGTCTTCCAATATCATAAATATAAATTTTTTTATTCTGTAACTTTGTTTAAGCTTTTGTCATCAGAAGTTTCAATGCTACTTATTCTTGTCAGTAGAAGTTTAAAGCTTCATATATGTATCAATTCTTGTTTTAGGTTCATGTATAAGCCTTGTGTCATCAACTTGGCCATGAAGATATGTGTACTAGACCTTGTATGCCAAGGAATTGAAGTGTTTTTTAAAACCAAGAGATGATAAGGAATGTTGTCCTTGTACTTTTTAAAACCAAGTGCATTTTTCAATTGATTGAGTGGTCTTAGAAGCTTGTTTCATCCAAAGTATAAAGTGTGTTTGTTCTTTTACCTTGAGATCATATGAAAGTGAGAATGATATCATTGTATTTGTTCTAGAGCTATACTGGATATGTGAAAGTATAACTTATGAAATTAAATAATTGATTATTAGAATTTTTCTTGCTTAGTAAAGGAATCTCTTTTTGCTTAGTTTATTCTCATGCATTCTTTATATATTCATCCTTGTATTTTTCCTAAACATTATTGTCTACTATGGGCTCTAACATTGCTCAATTTTCATTTGGAAGATTCTATATAGAACTGCTGTATTGCTATTGTAGTTAAAAGGGAACTTTGTAGTAGGTTAACCTACTAAGGATCATGTGAATTGGATGTCACACTGTCACTTGAAACAATTTAGGCAATTACATTTTACATTGTCATATCTTTTGCTGTAATTTCATAAGTACTAGTTATCATCCATTTCTTTTTTTGCTTAACCTTTTATAATGTTTCTGTTATCAAGAAAATAGTATGATATGTAAAACTCCTGTATTTGCTTGATAAAGTTATGGTTTAATAAAGTTTAGTGATATCATGTAAAGTTTATATATATCATTACATAAACTTTATACTTTTAAACTCCTGTATTCATCTGAAAGTGAGAATGATATCAATGTAAAGTTTAGAATGATAACCTTTTTAAACTCCTGTATTTGTTCTAGAACTATACTGGATATGATTTTTTGAATACAAATATGAAGTTTGATGTTCAATATCTACTTTTCGTGAACTTGTATTAATATTTTGTTTTTGTAGGCCCGATACACCTGGGATCCCACCATTCAGGCTCAGGTGAAGGATGCTTGGAAAACTTACAATAAGAAGCTTTTCAATGATATCCTCCACCGGGCGCGAGCGAGAGTAGACGATAATAGAGATTCGCCTATGGATGCGCTCAAGGGACAAGGGACAACTTGGATGCAGATCGACGTATGGGATTGGCTATGCGACATCTGGGCATCTGAGGGATGGCAGGGTGCCTCCCGGACGGCGCACCAGAATCTGATGACGTTGGTCCAGGGATCCGTGGCCCAACATACTGGTGGGTCCATCCCATTTATCAGCCACGAGCGTCGATTGGTAAGTAATTTAATAATTATTTTTATTATTATAGAAAAACTAATTATATTTATTTTATTGTAGGGGACGCGAAACGAGTAGGGACGCTCATCCGTGCTGATCCTTTGAGGGTCTTGGAGGAGACACATAGATACCAATGTGGTCCTCGCCGAGGTGAGTTCATCAGCAGGAGGCCGGAGATAGTACTGGTAAGTTAATATTTTAAAAAATATATCTAGTTCTATTATGTATAATTAATTACTTTTGTTTAAAGGCCATGTATAGTGAGTTGATACAGCTGGCAGGCGTTGGCCACGGCCGTGTATATGACATTGGTACAACGGCCCACGCATGGGCGTTGTTGCAGCCACATGGTGCAGGGCCGTCTACTTTCACCTCTTTTGTCGCTGGTCCATCAACATCACGTGCAGATCCGGAAATATGTGAGGGGTGAATCCCATGTGATCGAGCCAACTGCGGTTGAGGTGGACACGGCGGTCTCTTATGAGGAGAGGCCAGTAGAGGTACTTGACCGACAGATCAGGAAGCTGATATCTAAGAAAATTCCCTTGGTCAAAGTTAGGTGGGAGCATCACACCGGGCAAGAGGCTACCTGGGAAGTAGAGAGGGGCATGAGGGAGCTCTACCCCTCCCTGTTTCAGGATATGGTGAGTCCCTATGCTTTACTAAATTCGAGGATGAATTTCCCTTAAGGGGGAAAGGTTGTAATACCCAGGATCTCCTAACATATAAGTTTTATGTGGTGCAGCGCATGGGATCGGGGAATAGCCGGGATGAGCAGCGAGAATCGACACTAATAGCATGTATAACTTAATTGGTTCACTTGTGAAGCATGTTGTATGACTTATGTGTTAGATTGATGTAAGTTGGGATGGCATCGGGTTACGGGTTGAGTCGGGGTCCGATTCGGACTCGGGTTGCATTGAGTAATGAGACTTAAGTCTCGAGGGCACTTTGGTTAAAAACAAAAGGAGGGGGGAATAAAACCCTCGACCTCAAGCTGTCGTGCGGCTTAAGGAAAGAGAGCCGCACACAGCCCGAGGGAAGGGGAGGGAGATCTTGTGAACGGTGCCGATCTCGCGTCCTCATTAGAGAAGCCAGGATTCATCTTCATCGAGTCCACCTTTGCGTCTAATTGAGGTGAGTGGTTGGTTTATTAGAAAGGGGAGGCGGGTGGCCGAACCTTGGAGGTCTTGTAATCGAGTTTTACGCGATGTTACTTGCCAATTGATGTGGCTTCTCAGTTTGGACTTCGGATGATGTGCATAGCTGTGAGTATGTTTTCTTTGGATCGTGTTTTATTTGATTTATGGGTTGGCCGCATAGAGGAAAAAGGGGAAAGGTCATGCCAAAATTTTCCCCAATTTCCTCGAGCGGCTTATAACCCATGGATCGTCTTCTTTTTTGTAAATATCATATCCTTAGATTGATGCATGAGAATTGTTGTGAAAAGCATGCCCTTCCTACCTAGAAGGCTCGGCCGAGCAAGGTGTTACCCTGCTCAAGTTTCGGCCGAGCAAGGGTAAGGGTGGAACTAAAAGATTGATTGAATTATTCATGCTAGATTTCATGTTGGGTTGTTTTGATTCATGCTTACATGCTTGGTGTTAAAATGTATTTATGTTATGAGATTTCTTGCTCATTATATGAATTGTTAGTAGCGATAGATCTAGATTATCATGTTTAAGGAAATGTTCTTGTTATTGCATACATGGTTAGGATTTAGTATAGCATGCGAAGGATGGAAAGGTTACGATTATATTCTAATGCTAGTGCCCCATCATACCATGTTATACTACTTGTTTCCTTAATACAAATTTAGCTTTAATCACTGAAATTAATATCTTGCTCTAGCATTCATTTAGTTACCGTTGTTGGTATTTAATTTTGGTGATTATTGTTGGTAACTATTGCTAGTAATTATTGTTAATAAGAGTTGGCCACATTCTTCGCTATATTTCGTTTACTCAACTAAATCAAGTAGGAAGGATTTTTATACCCATGAATGGTAGTTACCCGGAGAAACAAAATACATACACTAGGTGTCACACCTAGGGATAGACAGCGAACCTTAGTGTTCAGCTGGTACGATCCGAGGGAAGTCTCGGATAAGGGCACTGCCCAGATAAACCTAGATGGAATTATTACTGAAACATTGATTATGTACTGTGATTGAGATGGTCTACTGAGGCGTGTCATCAGCCGAACGGCTACCACACGTCTCAACGGTGATAGGGTCTTGAGATTGCACCAGCAGGCCCGCTAGGTGTTAGACTCGGGTGGCGGGAGGGTCTTGAGATTTCGTTAGTGGGCCACGCTGACGGTAGACCCGAGTCGGGTGGGACTAGCAATCCCTAACCCGGAGGGTTCCAAAGACTAGTGACCATCCTAGTCGACGGACCCAGGATTGATTGTTTTGTACATTATATGCCTCGTTAGGCTGGTTGAGAAGGCCGGTTCGGCCTGGTTTTATAGGGTTGGGAAGCCTTGTATGGCCGAAACCCCCCCACACATGAATAGGCCCATAGTGGCCGAATGGTATGAGTTGGTAAGGGCCAAGGAGGCCGGTTCAATCACTTTGGTGACTTGACATGTTGTTTAGCTTAAATTCCTTGATTGTACTATACTTGTATATCTTATCTTAACCGGGATTTAAGTGGAGGTTCGAGAGAACCGCTCACTGAGTTCCTCGTGGACTCACGGTTTGTTTATTGTTGTTTTGCAGAGCCCTGTTGGCTTTAGGTTTCAACCTTAGTCTTAATCTCGGTTTTGATGATAACAAACATGGGACTAATGATTTCATTGAGAATATCTTTAGGTTCCATATCAGTAGCATTCGATGTCCTCGATCGAAAAAATTGGAGAAATCAGAAATCAGAAGGACATTGATCGTCGCGCTCGGGTTAGTCGCGGAAGTTTCTCAAAGATTGACGAGTGCACCAAAGATTAATTGGACGAGCTCAAATATCACATCGAAAGCTCTCCAAGATGATGCTCGTTGAAAACCAAAACCCAGAAACGAAGCACGGAAGAAATAGGCTGAAAAATACAACTCAGCCTAAGTTCGGTCGACCAAATAGGGTAAGAAAAATGGCACCAGCCATTTCGGTCGACCGGTTGGTCTATCGAACACTGCCGAAAATAGGCAGTGCGCACTTCGGTCGATCAGTCGATCGACCAACAGAAGCTGGTTTTGGGCAGCAGCCCTAGCGGTCAACCGATCTTGGCTTCCCTGCGTCGGTCGACCGATGGGTCGACCGGATTAAGGGAATGAATAGTCGCGTCAGGGCGGTCGACCGACCATAGATAGAAAGCGGCTGTAGATGTGAGCGATCGATCAATCGGTCGACCGACCAATCGACTGGCGGCCTGCAACGGATAGAAAACTATCCGTTGAGCTATCATCTCTTCAGAAGGGTATATATACACCCTTATATGATTCGTTTAATCATCTTCCTTCACTCATACAGATTTTTATTGAGCATTTAAAAGGAGATTAAAGCCTTCAAAGAGATTGTTTTGGAGCGCGCGCTGATTTCTGTCGAGTTCTTCTACAAGTGCACAAGCTCTGCTTCTCAACTCGGGTGTTGATTCAAGCTCTAATACTTGATGAGTTGAAGGATTGAAGGATTGCAAAAGATCACAAACTCTTGGTTTATTTTAAGCTCTTTTCAATTGTATTTTAACTGTTATTTAAATTATTTGATTTGTGAGTCTGTAGAAGACCTGCTGTTAGGTCTTGAAATTGGTGGTAGCCTTGGTGTTTGAGGTTTAAATCCACCAGTGTAATTAAATGTAGTTGTTGCTAAGATTAGTTTAGTTGTCTCATAGGGTTGAGGTGGAAGAGGACTCTCGATAAGAAGGTGGTGACTTCCGGGTGTGGAAGTACCTTAGGTCGAGAGTGCGTCTCTTCGGTGAAAAGTCCTCGTGTGTAAGGGAAACGTAATTAATCTAGTAAAACTAGTTTGGAAATCCTAAGAAGGGTGCTTAGGTAGTGGAGTAGGCATTGGGGCCGAACCACTACAAATTTCGTGTTTGCATTGATTTATTGTTGTGCTTAATTGCTTTATCATTTATAAGCATCCGCATCTAATCGTCAAATTGCATATTGCCTAAATAATCTAAGTAAATGATTAAAAGTGAATTTAGGCTAATTGAATTAGTAAACACCCTATTCACCCCCCCTCTAGTGTCGTCATTTCGCCTTTAATTGGTATCAGAGCGGGTTCGTACCTTGAGATTTCACCATCTCGTCTACACCTAGTCTCGATCTAGAAATGGCTCTAGAGAGTGTAGCGTCTTCTCCTCCTAGGTTCGATGACCCAAACTTTGGTCTTTGGAAGTATAGTATGAACAATTATTTAAAGACTAAAGGTTTTGGAGTCTTTAACATGCCACATTGGGAATTCTTTCAACCTAAGGTTGACATGCATGCTTGGAGTGAATTTGATAAGAAAATGTTTAAGTATAATAGAGATAACATGAATTGTATTCTTTGCACATTACCAAATGACATTTTAGAAAAAGTCATGCATTGCTCTTCGGCTTTTGATTTATGGGCCACGTTAAATGTTTTATATGATTATGCCAAAACCGAAGAAATTGGCACTTTTGATGAAGGTGGTGATGACAATGGTCACACACCTACTACTAATCTTGGTTTTGATGCTCATAGCTCTTCTAGTCAAAGAAGTAGCACCAAGAGCCGAAAAGAGAAAAGTAATTTGTCATGCTTGCAAAGAGAAGGGGCATGTGAAGAAAAATTGCTCAAGCATGAAGAACAAAGCAAGGAAGAGGTCAAGTGCTTCCACCTCCACCTCTCACACATTTGAAGCACCCTCTAGCAATGACTATGAAGCTACTTCAAAAGTTTGTCTCATGAGTACCAATGATGAGGTATACTCTCTCTCTTGTAGTCATAATAATGAAAATGTTAGTACTAGCTCTTCTAATTCACATGATATGCAATATGATGAGTTAGTAAGCGGATATAAGAAAGTGTACACCTTGCTAGTTAAAAAGGATAAAGAAAACAAAAAATTAAAGAAAGAAAATTTAGAGCTTAGCTCACATGTGAATGCATTAGAATTTATTAATGACAAATTAAAGACTAATTCTATTGAGTCTTGCCATGATGCATTGAACCTTGAGCTAAAAGCTTTGAAACATGAAAATGTGGATTTAAAAGATAAATTGAAGTTTAGGAATGATGATTTCAAAATTGAGAATGAAAAATTGAAAGTTGAAAATAACATGTTGAAATCTCAATTGCATGCATTGCATAAATCCATGAATGATGTGAAAAATGAGATGTTGACTATGAGTAGGAAAGTTAATACTTCCTCTTATAATTCCAAGAATCAAAATGTCTCATTTAAGAACTCTAAAAATAAAAATGCTCATGTAAAGAATGCTAAGGTTCATCATCATTCTCATACTAAGCATTCTACAACTAAACCTCGTGTTCAAAATGTTATCTTTTAAGAATGCTCATGCTCATTCTAGTTCAAATAACAAGCATTCTAAAAATAAATCTCATGTCCATAAAAAAAACAAAAAGAAATTTAATGGACATTGCTTTTGTTGTGGTGTACTTGGGCATGCTATTTATGATTGCGCATTAAAGAGAAATACAAGTATTGCTAGGACACTTTGGATTCCTAAGCCCTCTAACCCCCAAGGACCCAAAGCCATTTGGGTACCAAAGATCTCATACTCTTTTGTAGGGGGAACCACCACACAAGGGTAGAAAGAAGTGAAGAGTTGAAGTTGACCATGAACCTAAGTGAAGATTCATCCTTTGGTTACAACTTCAAACCATCATGATGCATATATATGGAAAGTGGCATCTAGGTACATTTTGGTATCATCTCCTTACTGTAGCTTGTTTTATTTTAGTTGGAGATTATGATACATGTCTAATTTGAGTTGTTTTCCCCGCTCTTGCAAAAGAGTTCTTTTTAAAACATTTTTTATTTTTGATTTCCGGTCTCTTCGGAGACCCAAGTGGCCTGTAATGGGCCTAAGCGACCTTGCGGTTTTAAATCGTAGGCTAATTGTGTCTTTCGATTTTCAACCAATAGGAAGGGTTGGAGATCTTATTTTTTAAATTTTCATATTTTGAGATCTCTTGATTCATTTTGTTATCATGAAGATTTATTTGAAAAAGAATCCATGCTATTTAGTGAAGTTGAATTTGATAAATGATACTTGGTTTCTCTCTTCACTATTTAGTTTGATAGCTTGCATGTAGAATTGATTTCATGTTCTATTTATAAAGTATACTTGCAAGTTATGATAAAATGGAAGGCTAATTAGAATGAAAAGTTTGGCTAAATTCATGGATGATGTATGTTTTTGGTTATTGCATATTTCTAGTCTAATACCTCAATTTTCATGGTTGATTGGTGTCTCTATACTCATGATTAGAATTGCATGTTAAACCTTTGAATTCTCATGAGTAGGTAGAATCTTAGCACTTAGGCAAATTTCATTAAATGAAACTTGCTCTAGGTAAATAGCTATTATTAGAGACCTTCTTGTAAGTCCAAACTAGTGTAACATGCTTAGAGATCTTACTCTTCAAATATGTCATATTCTAAGATCTCTTTGATTCATTTGGATAACATGTTAATTATAGAAAATGAATTTTTACTATCTAGTATAGGTTAAGGTTTTAAATAAAACTTTGCATTGAACCTTGCTATTTAGTAGGTTAGCTTGCTAGTTGACATATTATTTCATTATAATACTAATGATGTCTACTTGCAAGTTATGAATGTAAATGAAGACAATGCTATCTAAAAGAAAATAAAAAAGTTTGGCAAATTTTCAAGAAAAATGTATGGTTTTAATTTTGCAAAAATCTTTGTATAATTCTTGAATTTTCATGTTTAATGATGTCTCTATATACTCATGATTGATTATGCATGATAAATATTTGAATTTTCATGAGTAGGAAAAATCTTAATAACTTAGCTCATTTCATGATATCTTGATATTTGTGAAATTGAACTAGGTTAAAATTCTTCTTTAGAGACTTTATGTTAAGGTAAAAATGAAATGAACATGTTTAGATACACACATGACATGAGTCTAGATATTTAAAACTTGAAAATTCATGTCTAGATGAACAAATACAATTGGTATCTCACTTTAGAGAACTTAAGTTTGAGAAGGTTTGACCCAAGTCAACAAATCGACTTGGTCACTTCATTTTAAGTCCAAATCTCATAAACATGTTTAGAAATAAGGATAGACATGTTTCCATGCATTTAGAATGAAAATTTCATATAGATATGGATAAAATAACATAGAGGTCAATTCATGCTTATCTTTTTGAACCAAGTTGACCCAAGTCAACCAATTGACTTAGTGGTCTCATTTATGATCCATATTTGAGAAACATGTTTAGATTTACTCATGTTAGGTATCCATAGGTTTAAATTTGAAAAATCATGAATAAATGTTAAGATTGAAATTTAGCAAATTTCATAAAAATTAGTTTAGTTTTGAATGAAACCATGCTAGGTTGATATCTTGACTTAAGGATATAATTTTCATTTCAAACTTGACATATACTCTTTACATGATCACATTATGGTGTCATGAAAGTTTGAATGAAAATTGAACAAGTTTTAAAGAATAACTGAAAATTACAAAAATACCATTGCAACCTATATTTGGTATAAATTTCAGTTATTTCTAGAAAAATATAGAAAAGTAATTTTGAGATGATTCTTGAAGCTGCACATTCACTGAAAAATCTAGTTTTATCAGTAAAAAATTTCAAAAAGTTTCATTAAGAATCGGACTTAAAGTGAATTTTTGAAGTTGGATTTCAAAACACAAAGTATCATCATTCTTGAAACGCTAATCTTTCCGATACTTTGATTTTTCTTCAAAAATTTCAATAAAAACTCATGTACACCATTTGGATTCCATTTCTAATATCATTCACACAATTTCATGAGTAAAATCATTTCTATGAATGATTTTGATATTTTGGATGATAGCTAAGATCCATTTGTTTACATGAAATCAATATAGGATGAAAAATGAACTTTGAATTTTAAATTTATTTTGAGTTCAAACTTGATACATGCATTTCAAATGACCAATAATTGGTATCAAAAATTTTCATCCAAAAATTGGTTTCAAAAATATTTGTCAAAAATATGACTTTGTATAAACTTAAAAGTTTGATTTTTGAAAACTTTAAGTATAGGTTGACCTAAGTCAACAAAGTAAACTAAAAATTTCATCTTAAGCCCAAACTTGATTCATAGACTTACATTATCTCATGTTTAATGTCTCGGTACCTAAGTTTGGGAAAACATGAGTAGATAACAAAACTTGAGACTTAGCATTTTCATGTTCTCATGTTTATTTCAAATGAAAACATGCTAAGTTCATATTAGGATTAAATGACATTAGTTTCACTTCAAACTTGATATACATGTGTTAAATGACTATATCTTTGTATTTCAAAAGTTTGAATAGAATCTAAAAATGTCATGAAAAAGAAACAATATTCATACTTAAGTGCATACATGATTGAGTGTTGAATTGTATCTATCATTCTTTTATCATGTATGTCTTTGTTTCATATCAAATTACTTGTTTTCCATCCCTTTGGTTGAGATTTTCATATTTTATGAAAAATACTCCTTAGAGTCTCAACTAAAACAAAATAATTGTGTTTCGTCCCTTTGATTAGATTGACCATTCTTACCCTTTTTGATTGATGTCAAAAGGGGGAGAAATGTATAGTCAAAAGGGAGAGAAATATATAGTCAAAAGGGGGAGAAATGTATAGTTAAAATGGGGAGAAAAGTATAGGTAAAGGGGAGGAAAATATAGGAAATTCATGCATATAGATAGGGGGAGTTTATTCTCATAGATATGCATGTTGATAGGGGGAGAAATCCCTTAGTTGATATCCTTCTATACCTTAATTATTATATTTTCTTAAGGATGTTTGTCATCATCAAAAAGGGGGACATTGTTGGCTTTAGATTTTCAACCTTAGTCTTAATCTCGGTTTTGATGGTTTTGATGATAACAAACATGGGACTAATGATTTCATTGGGAATATCTTCAGGTTCCATATCAGTAGCGTTCGATGTCCTCGATCGAAAAAATCAGAGAAATCAGATATCAGAAGGACATTGATCATAGCGCTCGAGTTCGTCGCGGAAGTTTCTCGAAGATTGACGAGTTCACCAAAGATGCATTGGACGAGCTCAAAGATCACATGGAAAGCTCTCCATGATGATGCTCGTTGAAAGCCGAAATCCGGAAACGAAGCGCGGAAGAAATCGACTAAAAAATACAACTCAGCCTAAGTTCGGTGGATCGGGCGGTCGACCGAATAGGGTAAGAAAAATGGCACCAGCCATTTCGGTCGACCGGGCGGTCGACCAAACACTGCCGAAAATAGGCAGTGGGCACTTCGATCGATCGACAGGGGTTTGTTTCGGGCAGTATCCCTAGCGGTCGACCGAAGAAAAAAATCACGTAGTGCACGATCTTGGCTTCCCTGCGTCGGTCGACCGATGGGTCGATCGGATTGAGCGAATGAATAGTCAGGTCTGGGTGGTCGACCTGTCGGTCGACCGACCACAGACAAAAAGCGGTGATCGATTTGAGCGGTCGATCAGTCGGTCAACCGACCAATCGACCGACGGCCTGCAACGAATAGAAAACTATTCGTTGAGCTGCCGTCTCTTCAGAAGGGTATAAATACACCCTTATATGATTCATTTAATCATCTTCCTTCACTCCTACAGGTTTTTATTGAGCATTTAAAAGGAGACTAAAGCCTTCAAAGAGATTGTTTTGAAGCGCACGCTAATTTCTGTCGAGTTCTTCTACAAGCGCACAAGCTCTGCATCTCAACTCGGGTGTTGATTCAAGCTCTACTACTTGACGAGTTAAAGGATTGAAGGATTGCAAAAGAGCACGAACTCTTGGTTTATTTTAAGCTCGTTTTAATTGTCTTTTAACTATTATTTAAATTGTTTGATTTGTGAGTCTGTAGAAGACCTGCTGTTAGGTCTTGAAATTGGTGGTAGCCTTGGTGTTTGAGATTTAAATCCACCAGTGTAATTAAACGTAGTTGTTGCTAAGATTAGTTTAGTTGTCCCATAGGGTTGAGGTGGAAGAGGACTCTCAATAAGAAGGTGGTGACTTCCGGGTGTGGAAATACCTGAGGTCGAGAGTGCGTCTCTTCGGTGAAAAGTCCTCGTGTGTAAGGGAAACGTAAATTAATCTAGTAAAACTAGTTTGGAAATCCTAAGCAGGGTGCTTAGGTAGTGGAGTAAGCATTGGGGCCGAACCACTATAAATTCTATGTTTGCATTGATTTATTGTTGTGCTTAATTGCTTTATCATTTATAAGCATCCGCATCTAATCGTCAAATTGCATATTGCCTAAATAATCTAAGTAAACGATTAAAAGTGAATTTAGGCTAATTGAATTAGTAAACACACCATTCACCCCCCCCCTATAGTGTCGCCATTTCGCCTTCAAGCCCGACCCGTGAGGTACAGCCTTGTGGTATGGCGCAGCTGGAGTGCAGGTGGAGGCACAGATCTAGTAGTAGGCGTCCATAAAGTCGTAGTCGTGTTAGTTAGGGTTGATGGTCATGCACTGAGTGGTCGTTAGTAAAAACATTTACGGTTTTAAACTTGAACTGTTATTTGAAAAACTGAGTTGCTTCTTTAGACTTAAAACTGATTAAAATTAATAAAGTTTGGTCGCCGTTTATTTCATAGTTTTTCGATGGTTCAGTGTTGTTCTTTTATGATTGGTTAAGTGCATGTGGTAGGCTTCAGGGAATTGACACTTACCCTGGCCGGTCACGCGACCCCGAGTTGGGGCGTGACAAAGTTGCTACCGAATGAGGCATATGCTAGCATGTCTACATACGGTATAATTATGCTACGAGATCAGGAAACCACGACTGCACTCAGCACACCATGCGATTAGTAACTTAAATTATAATTGAATGAGTTGTTTGATATTAATGGTGAAATTATTTTTATGTTAGTGTGATGGAGACCTGTAACGTTGCTCAGAGTGGAAGCGGTAGCAATTCCACCGAACATCGGGGACGAGGCCGAGGTCGGGGCTGGGGCCTTGGAAGAGAACAATCAGAGGAAGAGGGATAGGATTCTGCAGTTGTTCAGCTACAAGCTCCGGTAGCTCAGTTAACAGAAGCGCTCCATAGGGAGCAGGAGTTGAGACAGTAGATGCAGCAGCAGCAGCCGCCCCAGTCGGTACCCGTGGCCCCTCTGGTATCGGAGGTGGCTGAGCAAGTAGCACCACAGGTCAAGGTCCTAGGGGCACCTATGTACGCAAACTTCATCAAGTTTAGGCCGCCAGTATTCATTGGTACAGACCGGCAAGTGGAAGTCACCGAGTTCCTGGGGGACTGTTACGAGCTGTGTATAGAACTGGGGTGTTCGTCAGAGGCAGCGGCTCGCATGGTTGGCCTGCAACTAAGGGGACCTACCAAGTACTGGTTGCATACCTGGAGGGGTCGAAGGGCAGCACACGCACCACCTACCACCATGGAAGAATTTAGGGCAACTGTAGAGGAGCAGTACTTGCCGATGAGTGTCCGCAATAAGCGGGCATGAGATTTTGAGTTGCTCCGTTAGTCAGGAGGCATGTCAGTAGCAGACTACGAAATGGAGTTTACCCGACTTTCTAAGTACCACCCAACTCTAGTGGCTACTGAGACTGCTAGGGTGAAAAGATTCGTGGAAGGTCTGAGACCTCAGATAGGCAGGCTTATCCATTACACCGAGGACTCCACATTTGCTCGGGTGGTGGATGAGGCCCTTCTGATGGAAGCACTTGTGCGGTCCAAGAGAAATGATGGGCCGCCCAAGAATAAATTTCGGCCTCAGGATCTGGAGGTCGGCCATGGTATTCTGAGGGGACTGTGACTACCGCAGATCACCAACAGAGTCGTGAGCACAACAGTAGTCGGGGCCGCGAAGGCTCAGGGTCAGGGGTGGCGAGCAAACAGAGACAGGGGGCGCTACTCAGAAGACAGACATGCCACAGTGTGGTCGTTGTAACCGGAAGCACTGGGGGACTTGCTATGGCCGCACAGATGCATACTTTAGATGTGGGCAGGTTAGGCACTTTCGGAAGGATTGCCCAGACAGAGGTGGCCAGAGATCTGAGCTATCAAAAGGAAAAGCGTCGATGCCAGTGGGGTTAGAGGCACAGAAGGATCAGATGCAGAGCAGAGAGCCGCAGGCTAGTCACTCTGAGAAATCGTCTGCCCGAGTTACGCCATGAACCGTGATGGGGTAGAGGCATCTAAAGCAGTGATAACAGGTACTATTTTAGTTTGTTCATATGTTGCTTATGTTCTATTTGATCTAGGTGCGATGCACTCATTTGTATCTGCCAAATTTGCTGCTGAGTTACCTAGGGCACCTTCCCTGCTTGACGAGCCATTTATGGTATCAACGCCTACAGGCGATGCAATTGTAGCTAAATCAAATTTCCGAGACTGCGAAGTGCTCATCTGCGGCCATGCATTGAGGCCATATTTGACACTCCTGCCCATGCTTGAACTCGATGTCATCCTTGGCATGGATTGGTTGGCGGAGCACTTTGCGATACAGAATTATAGGGCTAAGGTAGTCATGTTCAACAAGCCCGGGTTACCGCAGTTCACCTTCCAAGGAGAAGGAGCGAGCCGATTGGTGTCAACTCAACCCTTAAAGCTCGTAAACTGCTTCAGGGAGGTTGCCAGTCCTTCTTGGCCTTCGTATCTGTGGCCGAGGAAAAAGGGGGTGCGGCAGGGGATGTCGGTGGAACTCAGGTAGTCTACGAATTCCCCGATGTGTTTCCCGAGGAGTTGCCGGGATTGCCGCCCATGAGAGAGGTTGATTTCTAAATTGATTTACAGCCCGGGGTGAAGTCGATCTCCATCCCACCCTATAGGATGGCGTCAGCCGAACTCAGGGAGTTAAAAGTGCAATTACAAGAGATGCTGGACCTGGGCTTCATCCGGCCAGGCGTGTCACCATGGGGTGCTCCGGTACTCTTCGTGAAGAAGAAGGATGGGTCTATACGCATGTGCATTGACTATAGGCAGCTGAATAAAGTGACGATCAAGAATCGTTACCCACTGCCGAGGATAGATGATTTGTTTGACCAACTGTAGGGGGCACGATAGTTTTCTAATGTTGACTTGAGGTTCGAATACCATCAGCTGAGAAATCGGGACTGTGATGTGCCTAAGACTGCCTTCGGGACTCGCTATGGCCACTACGAGTTCCTAGTGATGTCTTTTGGTCTGACCAATGCACCTGCGGCTTTCATGAACTTGATGAACCAGGTGTTTAAGGAGTACCTGGGCAGTTTTGTGATCATCTTCATTGACGATATCTTAGTGTACTCCAAGAGTGAGGAGGAGCACTCCGAACACTTGAGGATGGTTCTGGAAACCCTCAGAGAGCACCAGTTGTTCGCTAAATTCTCCAAGTTTGAATTCTAGTTGGAAAGTGTAGGGTTCCTGGGCCATGTAGTGTCCAAGGAAGGGATAAGGGTGGATCCTGCAAAGGTGGAGGCTGTGCAGAACTAGAGACGGCCAACCAACGTAACTGAGATCCATAGTTTTCTTGGGTTGGCCGGGTATTACCGAAAGTTTTGTAGAAAATTTCTCCAGGATTGCAGCCCCTTTGACTCGGTTGACTTAGAAAAACGTCAAATTTGTTGGGACGACAAGTGCGAGGCGAGCTTTCAGAAGCTCAAGGAATGCTTGACGTCGGCACCCGTACTCGTCGTACCTTCCGGTTCAAGAGGATTTGTGGTCTACTGTGATGCCTCTCGGGTTGGCCTAGGCTGTGTTCTAATGCAGTTTGGCAGTGTCATAGCCTATGCGTCTCGCCAGCTGAAGGTTCATGAACAGAACTACCCGATGCACGATCTAGAGCTGGCAGCAGTGGTTTTTGCATTAAAGTGCGGGTGTCATTACCTATATGGGGAGACTTGTGAGATTTACACGGATCATATGAGCCTCCAGTACTTGCTTACCCAAAGAGAGTTGAACCTCAGGTATAGGAGGTGGCTGGAGCTCCTAAAGGACTATGACTGCACTATTATGTATTATCCGGGGAAAGCGAATGTGGTAGCGGATGCTTTAAGCAAAAAATCCATGGGCAGTTTGTCTCATTTGGAAATCAGGAGAAGGCCCCTAACTCGGGAGCTAGCGCTGTGACTGGATGGGGGAGCAACCCTGACTGTGTCAGCTTCGAGTGCCCTAGTGGCACACCTGCGGGTACAGTCCACCTTGGTGGACATGTTGTGTGACGCGTAGGAGGAGGACGCATTTTGTTCTCTGACAAGGGATCTGGTCCGAAGAGGTGACATAGATGATGGGTTTAGGGTCGACTTAGAGGGTGTTCTAAGGTTCAGAGATCGGATCGTGGAGCCTGATATAGCAGAGGTACGCCGACAGGTTTTGGAAATGGGTCACCGTTCCACTTACACGATGCACCCGGGAGCCACCAAAATGTACCGAGACTTAAGACAACACTACTGGTGGAAGGACATGAAGAAAGAGGTAGCAGAGTTTGTATCCAAGTGTTTGGTCTGCCAACAAGTGAAGGCCGAACACCTGAAGCCCGCGGGGCTGCTATAGAACCTCGAGGTCCCTGAGTGGAAGTGGGAGAAGATCACTATGGACCTAGTGCCCAGGCTGCCTAGGTCAAGAGGAGGTTTTGATTCCATTTGGGTGGTAGTGGATCAGTTAACTAAGATCGCACACTTCATCCCGGTGAAAACGACATTTTCTACGGAGCAGTACGCCAGACTATTTTTAGATAGGATTGTGGCTTATCATAGTACCCCAGTGATGATCATATCAGATCGAGGTACCCAATTCACAGCCCGATTTTGGCAGTCCTTCCAAGAAGCCTTTGGTACTCAAGTACGGTTTAGCACGGCTTTCCATCCGCAAACAGACGGACAGTCTGAGAGAACCATCCAAACTTTGGAAGATATGCTGAGGGCCTGCGTTCTGGACCTAGCAAGCGGTTGGGAGAAACACCTACCGTTGATTGAGTTCGCCTACAACAATAGCTATCACAGTAGCATTGGCATGGCCCCTTTCGAGGCCTTATGTGGGCGGCGGTGTAGATCTCCTGTGGGCTGGTCTGAGATAGGAGAGACTCTCATGGTAGGTCCTAACTTGATCGAGGAGGCAATGAAGAAGGTGAAGCTAATAAAAGAAAGGCTGTTGGCGGCTCAGAGTCACCAGAAAATATATGCTGATAAGAAAGCCAGAGAGTTTGAGTTCACGGAAGGCGACTTGGTGTTCCTGAAGGTTTCCCCCATGAAAGGGGTAGACCGATTTGGGAAGAAGGGGAAGTTGAGCCCTAGGTTCATTGGGCCTTTCCCTATCCTCAAGCGGAGAGGCGCGATGGCTTACGAGCTGGCTTTGCCTCCTAGCCTGAGCAGAGTTCACCTAGTTTTTCATGTGTCAAAGCTCTGGAGATATGTGAGGGATGAATCACATGTGATCGAGCCGACTGCGGTTGAGGTGGACACGACGGTCTCGTATGAGGAGAGGCCAGTAGAGGTACTTGACTGATAGATCAGGAAATTGAGATCTAAGAAAATTCCCTTGGTGAAAATTAGGTGGGGGCATCACACCGGGCAAGAAGTTACCTGGGAAGTAGAGAGGGGCATGAGGGAGCACTACCCCTCCCTATTTCAAGATATGGTGAGTCCCTATGCTTTACTAAATTCGAGGATGAATTTCCCTTAAGGGGGGAAGGTTGTAATACCCAGAATCTCCTAACATATAAGTTTTATGTGATGCAGCGCACGGGATCGGGGAATAGCTGGGTTGAGTCGTAAGAATCAACACTAATGGAAGGTATAACTTAATTGGTTGACTCGTGAAGCATGTTGTATGACTTTTGTGTTAGATTGATTTAAGTTAGGATGGAATCGGGTTACGGGTTGAGTCGGGGTCCGATTCGGACTCGGGTTGCGTTGAGTAATGAGACTTAAGTCTCGAGGGCACTTTGGTCAAAAACCAAAGGAAGGGGGAAAAAACCCTTGAGCTCAAGCCGCCGTGCGGCTCAAGGAGAGAGAGCTGCACGCAACCCGACAAAAGGGGAGGGAGATCTTGTGGACGGCGCCAATCTCGCATTGTCGTTAGAGAAGCCAGGATTCATCTTCATGGAGTCCACCTTTGCGTCTGATTGAGGTGAGTGGTTTGTTTATTAGAAAGGGGAGGTGGGTAGCCGAACCTTTGAGGTCTTGTAATCGAGTTTTACGCGATGTTTCTTGCCGATGGATGTGGCTTCTCGGGTTTGGACTTCGAATGATGCAAATAGCTGTGATTATGTTTTCTTTGGATCGTGTTTTATGTGATTTAGGGGTTAGCCTCATAGAGGGAAAAGGGGAAAGGTCATGCCAAAATTTTCTCCAATTTCCTCGAGCGGCTTATAACCCATGGATCGTCTTTTTTTTGGTAAATATCATATTCTTAGATTGATGCATGAGAATTGTTGTCGAAAGCATGCCCTTCCTACCTAGAAGGCTCGGCCGAGCAAGGGTAAGGGTGGAACTGAAAGATTGATTGAATTATTCATGCTAGATTTCATGTTGGGTTGTTTTGATTCATGCTTATATTCTTGTTGTTAAAATGTATTTATGTTATGAGATTTCTCGCTCATCATATGAATTGTTAGTAGCGATAGATCTAGATTATCATGTTTAAGGAAATGTTCTTGTTATTACATACATGGTTAGGATTTAGTATATCATGCGAATCATGGAAAGGTTACGATTATATTCTAATGCTAGTGCCCCATCATACCATGTTATACTACTTGTTTCCTTACTACGAATTTATCTTTAATCGTTGAAATTAATCTCTTGCTCTAGCATTCATTTAGTTACCATTGTTGGTAACTATTGCTAGTAATTATTGTTGATAAGAGTAGGCCACATTCTTCGCTATATTTCGTTTACTCAACTAAATCAAGTAGGAAAGATTTTTATACCCATGAATGGTAGTTACCCGAAAAAAAAAAAATTACATACACTAGGTGTCACACCTAGGGATAGATAGCGGACCTTAGTGTTCAGCTGGTACGATCCGAGGGAAGTCTCGGATAAGGGCACTGCCCGGACAAACCTAGATGGAATTATTACTGAAACATTGATTGTGTACTGTGATTGAGATGGTCTACTGAGGCGTGTCATCAGCCGAACGGCTACCACATGTTTCAGCAATGATAGGGTCTTGAGATTGCACCAGTGAGCTTGCTAGGTGTTAGACCCGGGTGGCGGAGGGTCTTGAGATTTCGTCAGTGGGCCATGCTGACGTTAGACCCTAGTCGGGTGGGACTAGCTATCCCTAACCCGGAGGGTTCTAGAGACTAGTGGTCATCCTAGTCGACAGACTCGGGATTGATTGTTTTATACATTATATGCCTCGTTAGGCTGGTTGAGAAGGCCGATTCGGCCTGGTTTGATAGGGTTGGGAAGCCTTGTATGGCCGAACCCCCCCACACATGAATAGGCCCATAGTGGCCGAATGGTATGAGTTGGTAAGGGCCAAGGAGGCCGGTTCAATCACTTTGGTGACTTGACATGTATTTTAGCTTAAATTCCTTGACTGTACTATACTATTGTATATGTTATCTTAACCGTGGATTTAAGTGGAGATTCGAGAGAATGGCTCACTGATCAATCCTGTTTATTGTTGTTTTGCAGAGCCCGACCCGTGAGGTACGGCCTAGTGGCATGGCGCAGCTGGAGTGCAGGTGGAGGCACAAATCTCGTAGCAGGTGTCCATAGAGTCATAGTCGTGTTAGTTAGGGTTGATGGTCATGCACTGAGTGGTCGTTAGTAAAAACATTTACGGTTTTAAACTTGAATTGTTATTTGAGAAACTGAGTTGTTTCTTTAGACTTAAAACTATTTGAAATTAATAAAGTTTGGTCATCGTTTATTTCATGGTTTTTCGATGGTTCAGTGTTGTTCTTTATGATTGGTTAAGTGCATGTGGTAGAATTCGGGGTATTGACACTTACCTTGGCCGGTCACGCGACCCCGAGTTGGGGCGTGACAAATTTGTTATCATCAAAATAGTGATCGGGGCATAGGGTTAAGTGCATGACGTCCAAATTATGACGAATTAGTAAAGAACTTCTATACGACAATTCCCAATAGATACTTTTTTCACCCAGTTATGTGTTTGACCAAAGTTGAGTGTTCCGAACAAGACGGACAAGAGAGTCGCTCATGCATGCTCTAACCAAACAACATGTTGTAGGTTGGAAAATCATTGATTCTCTATAAGGCAACAGCTCTTAAAGTGAAGTTTTCCTTCTGGTGACAATCATAAGTGAAAGCTCCCTCAGCTCACAATGTTTTCAGTTCATCAATTAGGGGTCGGAGAAACACGTCAATTTCTTTCCGAGGACCCTTGGACGTGGAATAATCATAGAAAGATAGATAAATTCATCTTTTATACACATTGACGGCAACAAATTATAAATGGTTAGCAGCACCGGCAAAACTAAATAAGGAGTTGTCGAATGACCAAACGGATTAAAACCATCCATGCACAATCCCAATTTGATATTTCTAGTATCCCTAGCAAATGAAGGATAACATATATCTATCCAAATATTTCCATGCTTCACTATCGGATGGATGAGTCATTACTGTATCATCATGACTTCTTGCATGCTAACTCATGTAGGGGACAGTCTTCTCCGACATGAATAATCTTTGAAGCCTCGGTGTTAGTAGAAAATATCGAAGCACCGTAAATGGGATATTTTTCTGTTAGACCAATTTCTTCTGCTTGTAACGAGGAAGTTCACATACCGGTCATTCATCCAACTATGCATTTTTTTATAATATAAAATGCAATTATTTAGGTACGCGTGTAACTTTTCATACCCAAGCCCTAATTTCCTCATTAACTTTTTCGTCTTATAAAAAGTTGGCTCAAAATTGCTCTCTGGAGGTAGCATTCCATTGATAAAGCTTGCAATCCGATCAAACACAACCCCGCTGATATTATAATCGAACTTAATGTTCAGGAGTTGTGTCATTGCCAAAAATCTTGTATATTTAGGGCAATTCTCATACAAAAGTTCATCAGCAGCTTTCAACTTCTCGTAAAATCAACTACCCCATTATTCGGTAATTCAATCTCTATCGCAAGTTGTTCTTATGTGACTTCAACAGCCGTAGTATCTAGTGACACTAACATCTCAGTAACTGACTCGACATTATCATTTTAATGGAATTGACCGCCAAGACTATCCAGTATCAATATTCTATAAGGATTAAGTGGATTGGATGCAGAAACAAGGACACTTCACCATGAGTATGAACAACAGGATTGCTCGACGTCGCAACTTCACGTGACTCCCTCGTGACAATTCCATACATAATATCTTGGTGTGAATTATTTTGTATATAGAAGCATTGTGACAGTTTCCTGATCCAAAAATCTTGCATATATTCGAGCATTTCCGGTACAAACATCGGATTTGATCACTACTAATGAATTTTTGATTTGAATAGGCAAATTTTAAGAAGTACGTTACGCCTACTTGAAATTCATCCATTATAGCTCCACGATGAATTCGTTGATACATCCAACTTCGATCACCCGACATGTTTTGTCAATCAATGGAAATATCTTTAGTTAATGTCTTTGGGTGGGATAATCCTATTCCATTCGGGATTCATGTTATTCATATTGCACTAAGTATTTCTTTTAGTCATTAACTTCATTCTAAATTTTGGCAACATCTCCCTACAGTTCTTCGAATACGCATATCATTTGGGCACGTATTGGAGAACAAGGGAGATACGATAGCCAAAATTTACAAATGAATAATGACTAAAAGAAAAAACTAAGTGCAATACAAATAACTATGTTCCCAATTTATCCAATTAGGGATAATTCAAGGGTTCTACGTCATATAAAAGATCATCTACTTTGTTTACATGAATATACAACCTCCGAACGGATCGAAGGTTTTGCAAAATCATATCAGACCCATCGATGCATACGTGAAATGTATCAACTCATAAAGATTATTTTCTAAATTTACGATGCTGGTGCGAGTCCACAGTGGACGATGCATACTCTAATTAATTGACACTAAAATTAATTAACACCTAAATATATTAATACTAATTAATTAACATTAAACTAATTTCATTAAACTAAATAACTTAACCATAATCTAATAAACATTCACCATAATCAAACTAATTAAACTAATCAAAACTAATTAAACTAATTAAACTAATTAACATTAATCATAATCAAACTATATAACATTAATTAATTAACATAACAAATTAATAGGGTTAAATAACCCAAATCAAACGATTTTATTAGGGTTATTTAACCCTAAACAACAGCTGTCGGCTACTGTTTCATCCAGATGGTGGCGCGGAGACAATTGGCAACGGAAAGAAATTAAATGGCAGAAAGAAATTAGGGTGTGAATCAATACTTGCTGGCGTGAGGAGCGACGAAGATCCGGCGGACGACTGGCGGAGATCCGACGGACGAGTGGTGGAGACAACTGACGGCAGCAACACCGAGCGGCAACAGCAGGCGCGATAGCAGAGAAGAGAAGAAGAAAAGGAAGAAAGAGGAAGGGTCAGGCACAAACGTAAATAAAAAAGGTTTTTCACTAGCGGCCCGTTAGCCGTCGATAAATTGTGGATCTTTAATTAGTATATCACTGACGGCCGACGTGGCCCTCTCTAAGCCACCGATGACTAGTTTTTTATTTTCATGCCGCGTGCGCGCCATCAATTCATAAGCGACGATCGTTGTTAGCCGTCGCTATTGATTTATTATATCACTGACGGCCCACTCGGTCCGCTCTAAGCCGCGGCTAATGACTTATTTCATTTTGTGCCCTATGCCCGCCAACGGCTATGAGCGTCGGTTGTTGCTGTTGTGGTCACATCTACTATAGCTTGTGCGGCCATCAGAAAGTCGTGGATGTTTCTGATGGCTTAAGCAACCGTCGGTGAGCCCCGTTGGTGAAAGCGACTATTCTAGTAGTCAAACCTAAGTCAATAAAGTGACTTAAAAATTTTATTTTAAGCCCAAACTTGACTGATATACTTAGATTCACTCATGTTAGAAGACTAGGTGCCTAAGTTAGAGAAAACATGAGTAGATAGCAAAATTTGATACTTAGTTATTTTCATGTTTCCATGCTAACTTTGAATGAAATCGTGCTAAGTTGACAATTTAATCAAATGATATTATTTTTACTTCAAACTTGATATACATGCTGTAAATGATCATATCTTGGTATTTGAAAAGTTTGAATGAAATCTGGATATGTTATGAAAAATAATTGATTTTTACGAAAATGTCATTGAAAATTTCAGCATGTTCAGTTATTTTTAGAAAAATGCAAAAAAATCATTTTTGTCTGATTCTTAAAATTGCATCTTCATTGAAAATTTTGGTTTCTTCAGTGAAAATTTCAGAAATTTTTTGAAGGTTATGATTTATCATAGATTTTTGAAATACATTTTCAGAAATCCAAAGTATCATTTCCATCAAATGCTCATTTTTTCAATACTTTGAATCTTCATTAGATTTTCGAATAGGACTTGAAGTATGATATTTTGAATTTACTTTTGGTATCGTTCTAATCATTTGGTGAGAAAAATCATTTCTAAAATAATTTTTTGACTCTTTACCAGTACTTGAAAATATGTTATATCCCAACTTTTACCAAAATTCTCAACTCTATCACCACTTTTCATTTGTTCCAAATGCAAGCTTCAATTTTCAATTCGTCTCAATTGTAGCACACTGGCATACTTGGGTTAAGTTCCCCATTTACCTGCTGACCTTGCAAGGATAATGTGTATTAGTAAGTCCAGTCAACTAATAATTTAAAATAAAAACGATAAAAAAGCTGACGTGTATCAATAAGTACACTCAGCGAATTTTAAAAAAAAATATTTCAAATAACTCCCACGGTTGATCACTCATCAAACTAACCTGCACAGAAGCCCTAAACTCCTCGCCACTCGCCTCCCGACCTTCGCCCCTCGGCACTGTCACTCCCGACCTTCGGCATTGTCGCCTCCCGACCTAAACCCCTCACCATTCTCATCTCTCGCTCTGCACAGGAGGTAGCTTCCCCAGCATTGAGGTCGCTCCAGTTGAGGTTGCTCCACTGAATCATAAGAAGCCTGAAGCCAGCTGCCAACCTTGAGCCAACTGCTACCCCTCGCCATTGATTTCAAGGTTAGTCAAAAATTTGATTGCTACTCCTTTATTTCAATACACGGAAACCATAGATTTATTGAAATCTAGGGTTTTTAGTTCATCACTGTTCATTGTCCCCAAGTTGTTGATACGTATAAGATCTTCACTCTTCATATTATAACTCTTTATATCAGTCATCACAGCTAATTGAGCCATATAGCCGAGTGAAAAAAAATAGGAATGTATACTTGGCAGCATAAAATTATTTTTTACAACTATACCAATATTGGCAGCTAAATGTATACTAGTTTGGCTAAATGTATACTCATTTGGCTATTTACCTTCCTATTATTTTTTGCTATTGGCTCATATGCATGAAATCAATTCGAACTGAGGTTGATGAAGTATTTATAACCTCATCAAATGTCTCCTCATTGTTTTCATAACATATTTGCTTGTTTGTTAACATCAAATACTTAAAAAAATCCTTGTAGAAGATTCTAGAGATGCAGCCATTGGAAGGTAATTATTTTATTTTATCTCAAATACTTTATTTTATATTTCAGCTATTTAAAATAATAACTAATTATTCAATTTACATAGGAGGAGGAAATCGATTGCGGGTTTTTTGAATGGCATGACCCCGAGTTTTCTGGTCACACGAAAGAAATGTTGCAGAAATTGACAAGCGATAAGGATAATCTCAAACATCAGATAATGCTACTCCAATATAAGAATGATATTCTAATTGAGAAGTTGAAAGTGCATGAATATATGAAAAGTAGATTGGAAAATGAGAAGAAGAAGTTAGAGGAAAAATATAAAATCATATTTGGGTACTATTTGGTTCTTTGAGTGTTGTATTCATGGCTACTTGGTTTAATTGGTTTAATGGTTAATTAGCTGGTTGTAATCGCATATATGTATTTACTAACTCAATATTTTGTTGTTAATGGTTAATGAGTTGGTTGTAATAGAACTTGATAGTGATAAACTATTATGTATGTTCTGGTTCATTGAATAGATAAACTATTAATGATGGATATGTTCATGGTTTAAGTGTATATCACTATCAGTATTAATTTGCAGCCTGGGATGAAACCAATTTCCATTCCCCCTTACAGGTTGGCACCGGCCAAACTCAGAGAGCTAAAGCTGCAATTGTAGGAAATGCTAGACCTGGGGTTCATCCGGCCGAGTGTGTCACCTTGGGGTGCCCCGGTTCTCTTCGTGAAGAAGAAGGATGGGTCGATGTGCATGTGCATTGATTATAGGTAGCTGAACAAGGTGACTGTTAAGAACCGCTACCCAATGCCGAGGATAGATGATCTGTTTGACCAGCTGCAGGGGGCTCAATGGTTCTCAAAGATAGATCTGAGGTCCGGGTACCATCAGTTGAGAATCCGGGACTGCGATGTGCCAAAGACGGCCTTTAGGACTCGCTATGGTCACTATGAATTCCTAGTGATGTCCTTTGGCCTAACCAATGCACATGCTGCCTTCATGGACCTAATGAACAGGGTATTTAAGGAGTACCTGGACAATTTTGTGATCGTCTTCATTGATGACATTTTGGTTTACTCCAAGAGTGAGGAAGAGCATTCTAAGCACCTGAGAATGGTCCTAGAAACCCTTAGAGAGCACCGCTTGTTTGCCAAATTTTCCAAGTGTGAATTTTGGTTTGAAAGTGTAGGGTTCTTGGGCCATGTAGTGTCCAAGGAAGGAATAAGGGTAGATCCGCCAAGATTGAAGTGGTTCAGAACTGGAAGCGGCCGACTAGTGTGACCGAGGTCCGCAATTTTCTTGGGTTGGTCGGCTATTACCGAAAGTTTGTGGAGAATTTCTCCAGAATTGCATCCCCTCTATCTCGGTTGACCCAGAAGAAGGTCAGATTCATTTGGGATGACAAATGCGAGGCGAGCTTTCAAAAGCTCAAGGCATGTTTGACATCTGCACCCGTGTTGGCTGTACCTTCCGGCTCAGGAGGGTTTGTGGTTTTCAGTGATGCCTCTCGGGTTGGTCTGGGCTGCGTCTTGATGTAGTATGGCAGAGTGATTGCTTATGCGTCTTGCCAGTTGAAAGTTCATGAGAAGAACTATTCGATGCATGACCTAGAACTAGCGGCAGTGGTCTTTGCACTGAAGCTTTGGAGGCACTACTTATATGGGGAGACTTGCGAAATCTACACAGATCACAAGAGTCTCTAGTACTTGCTTACCCAAAAGGAGATGAACCTCAAGCAAAGGAGGTGGCTGGAGCTCCTAAAGGACTATGATTGCCCCATTATGTATCATCCGGGGAAAGCAAATGTCGTAGCAGATGCGATGAGCAGAAAATCCATGGGCAGTTTGGCCCATTTGGAAGCTAAGCGAAGGCCTCTAGCTCGAGAGTTGGCTTTATGCCTAGATGGGGGTGCAACCTTATCAGTGTCAGCTTCAGGTGCCCTGATGGCCCATCTGTGGGTACAGTCCACGCTGGTGGACAAGCTGCGTGCCGCGCAGGGGGAAGTTGCCTTTTGTGCACTGACCAAGGACCTGGTACAAAGAGGTGATGCAGAGAACGGTTTCAGATTGGACTCAGAAGGTGTGCTGAGGTTCAGAGACCGAATAGTGGTACCAAACATGGTTGAGGTGCGCAGGCAAGTACTAGAACTGGGTCATTGTTCCACTTACACGATGCATCTGGGGGCCACCAAGATGTACCGGGATTTAAGGCAACATTACTGGTGGAAGGGCATGAAAAGAGAGGTGGCAGAATTTGTTTCTAAATATCTAGTCTGTCAGCAGGTGAAATCCGAACACCTTAAGCTTGCGGGGCTCCTACAAAATCTCGAAGTGCCCGAGTGGAAGTGGGAGAAAATCACCATGGATCTAGTGACTGGATTGCCTAAGTCAAAAGGCGGTTTTGATTCCATTTGGGTGGTGGTGGACCGGTTAACCAAGACCGCGCACTTTATACCAGTGAAAACAACTTTCTCTGCGGAGCAGTATGCCCGACTATTTTTGGATAGGATTGTGGCATATCATGGTACCCCGGTGATGATTATATCCGATCGCGATACCCAGTTCACAGCCCAATTTTGGCAGTCCTTTCAGGAAGCGTTGGGTACACAGGTGCATTTCAGTACAGCCTTCCATCCGCAGACTAACGGGCAGTCAGAGAGCACCATCCAAACTTTGGAGGACATGCTGAGGGCGTGCATCCTGGATATGGCAGATGGCTGGGAGAGGCGCCTACCGTTGATCGAATTCGCCTATAACAACAGCTATCATAGTAGCATTGGCATGGCTCCTTTTGAGGCCTTGTGTGGGCGGCGGTGCAGGTCCCCGGTGGGCTGGTTTGAGGCAGGGGAATCACTCATGGTGGGCCCCGACCTAGTTGAGGAGGCGGTAGAAAAAGTAAAGGTCATTAAGGAAAGACTGCTTGCGGCTTAGAGTCGACAGAAAATTTATGCCGACAGAAAGGCCAGGGAATTGGAATTTGCAGAGGGTGACTTAGTATTCCTGAAGATCTCTCCTATGAAAGGGGTGGTCCGATTTGGGAAGAAGGGGAAATTGAGCCCTAGATACATTGGGCCTTTTCCCGTTCTCAAGCGGAGGGGCGAAGTGGCCTATGAGCTGGCATTGCCTCCTAGCCTGAGCAGAGTGCACCCAGTCTTCCATGTATCCATGTTGCGGAAGTATGTAAAGGATGATTCACATGTGATCGAGCCCTCTTCTATCAAGGTAGATTCAGCCATCGCATTTGGGGAAAGGCCAGTGGAGATTCTTGACCACCAGATTAGGAAGCTAAGGTCCAAAGAAATTTCCCTTGTAATGGTCAGATGGGAGCACCATTCTGGGCAAGAGGCCACATGGGAGGTAGAGTAGGACAAGAGAGAGCGCTACCCTCCTTGTTCGAGGAGTCGGTAAGTCCTTGTTATTTAAGTAAATTCGAGGACGAATTTCCCGTTAGGGGGGAAGGTTGTAAGACCCGAAAAAAAAAAGTTTCCTATTATAAAAATTTATTTTGGTGCAGCGCATTGGACCCGGGGGTAGTCGAGTCGAGCCTCAGGATCGCCTCGAGTGAAAAGGTATAACTCGGCTAATGAATCATGAAGTCTACTTGGTTAATTAACTTTCCTTTTATAAAATCATACCTTAAATTAAGTTAACTCGAGTCATATTATGGGTTGAGTCGGAACCCAAGTTGAGTTCGGGTTTAGTCGAGGTTTGAGTGCGAGTTAAGTGAGTCAAGAGGCCTCATTTGGAAAGCTAGATGAGGGATTAAAACCCTCATCTTGCATCCGTGTGGCTCATTCATTGAGCCGCACAAGGCAGCAAGGCAGAAAGAGGAGGAGCAAGGGAAAAAAAGGGGAGGCACTACTCGGATTCTTGGTCGGAGATCTTGCCATTGCCGGAGCCGATCACTTCGAGGACGTGGGGATCTTCTTCCTCACTGTTTTCTCTTCTTAAAAAGGTGAGTGGTTAAGGCTTTAACAGTTTGGGGGAGGCGGGTGGCCGAACCCTAGATGCTAGGTTGAGTTCTCGCATTTTTCCAACGATCTATGATTTCAACGATAGGTACTCACTATTTTATGATGTTCTTGTCGGATCTCGCTGTTTTAACCATCGATTTGAGTATTTTAGGGGCTGACGAGTCATGGGAAAAGGGGAAAGGTCATGCCGAAATTTTTCCTGATTCCCTTGACAGCAAGAAGGCCCTTAGATGCCCTATAACACTGTTTTGATTCAATCTTTTGAACTCCTTGCGTAACATGAAGCATGTCCCCCTCTAAAGCCCCTTGAAGTGGCCGAATGAACCCTAAGATTCATGAAGAGGGTCGGCCAAAGGGTGAGGGGAAGGGTAAGTTGATCTTTGGTATTTAAGAAGTACGTGGAATTGAAGAGACAAAGTATAGTTAAAGTCTCTTCCATCTTTCCCTACCCCAAGGACCTTGGCCAAGCAAGGTTTCCCTTGCTCATGGTTCGGCCAAGGTTGGGGAGAGGAGGAGAGATTTGCCTTAGATGGAAAGTTCATGATCTTAGGGATCACATAAGGATATGACAATACTTAGGAAGAACACCAAACTTAGCAAGTAGCTTAATTGATTTGAATTGTAGAAATGCTAGATTGTATCCATACTTAGTATTTGATCCTTAAACTTGGATGTTGACAATGTTACCATGTTTTATAATTCATACTTGTTATTTAAATTATTACTACCTTGCCATGCTAGATAGTTGCTCCTTATTGTGCTACTATTCCTAAGGTAGTATAAGAATGGTTAGGTATGTGCATTATGATTAAACATGGTGAATGATGTAATATTTGAGCATTTTTCTTTCCATTATACATGCTGCCCTAAATGTCCTTGGATGGTATTCCAAGGATGACTCATGGAAATTCTCACCTAAAAGTGTAAAAAAAGCTAGGTAACATGTAAGGTGTCACTAGATGTTCATAGCACATTTATGGAAACCTAGATATGAGATTATCACACTTCTATGACTGCTTGTACATCTTGGAAACTTAGAGATTGTAGGTGCACATATACTAACAGGGGTGGCATAAATTGTTGACCCGGTAGCTGGACATGGCTAGATATGGGCAAAGGCCCAAGTATATATATATATATATATATATGGAAATCCTAGGATTTTGATTGTGTAATGTGCTTGTGATAGTCCGCCGAGAAGCGAGAAGGTTGGAAATAACTAATGCTCAGCTCGGCCAGTTGGATCTAGAGGTGCGCCAGCGGGCCCGCTAGGTGCCAGATCCCAGTTGGGTGGGACTAGCTATCCTTACCCCAGACGGTGTTCGGAGACTAGTGGCCATCCTAGTCGACGGCCCGGGATTGTTTGCCTGCATCTTGAGATGATACTACCTGATATGGTAGGGACGACTGTAGCCGGGATATATTGCTATGAGTAGGCCCAAGGGCTGGATGCCAAAGGCTTGATAAGCCAAGGTGGCGGGTTATCATGTACAGTTGGTACTGATGGATCCGTTGAGGGTTTGTAATTGTATTAGAAACACACTCTACCTCCTTGTACATTCCTTTATTGCCTTGTATGATATATATGCAGGTCTGAGGATTATGTGGAGGTTCATTTGAGCCACTCACTGAGTCCCAAGTGGACTCACAGTTTATATTTTATTTTGCAGAGCATGAGCAGTAGCTTGGTGTCGACATGGTGCAGTTGGAGGGCGGAGGCGGTGCCATATCTCGTAGCGGCTTCCATGAGTCTTAGACTAGTCCTAGATATGTTGGTTTTATTTCTGCACTGACGGTTATCTTTGAAAAGAATTGTAAAACTTGATATTTAACCATTTGGATTTGATGTTGATGTTTCTTCTTATTTTGAAAAACTTATATATATTGTGACTTGCAAACTTTTTATAAAGTATGTTAAGTTTCTTTCAGTCGATATGTTTTGGTTTCTCGATGTCAGTGTAGACAGTAGGCTACAGGGCAGGACGTGAGCCTTGGCCGGTCACACTACCCTCAGTCGGGGTGTGACAACCTACTATTTATCAGCTTAAGAAAATTGATACACCTGATAATTCAGTACACTCATCTGGAATTCAGTACACCTGATAATTCATTACACTCAAACTGAAACAAGTCATACACTCAAACAGAAACTGAAAATTTCTAAAACTGAAACAAGAGTCATATCCAGATTCATAAAACTGAAACTGCAGGAAACTGAAACTTCACATATGAAACTTCAGGTCTCATACTGTCATACAAAATTTCTACCTCAACAAACTTCATACTGATAATTCATTACTCTCATTCATTACACTGAAACTTGATATTGAAACTGATGCATCCATACAGTAAACCCAGACACTGATACATCCACTTCATCATACACTCATATTGAAAATTAAAATTTTAGAAACCTGTTGCAGCAAACTAATACATACATACTTATACAGTAAACCAATACAGTAAACCACAACTTCATATACATATAAATTGTCATTATACTATAAACTGGTACAAATACAGTAAATCATATATCAGTAAACAATATACATACTTCATTATACTGTCATATCAATACATGTAAACTGTCATTATACTAATTATACTTTCATTATAGTGTCATTCATCAGTAGTGTCATATACATGTATCCATGTATCATGACCAAAAAACCAAAACCTGTCATATACATGTATCATGACCAAAAAACTAAAAGCTGTCATATACATTTATCATGACCAAAAAACTAAAACATGTATCCATGTTATTGTGTCCCTCCTTGTACATCATTGTGACCCTTTTGAATAATTGGTGAAGTGTGAGATCCTTGTACTTGGAGCCTCCTATCACGTTTTTGAATCATAGATCCACTCTATTCCCCCGTTAGAAGCATATTGACAAGCTAGATCCAGACATCTAATAAAAATAAATTAAACTTAGTTATGGCCATCTAATAAAAAGAAATTAAAATATATAACAGTAATAATAATAAAAGCTACCCTAAAATATGTGTTTCTTGTTTCTTCACCAACGAAAACACCATATCCCTGAGAGGCCATTGTTCTTTCTCTATACAAGATCTATTAAACAAAGTATACAGAACAATTTCAATTACTTTCACAATTTCAATTACTTTCACAATTTCAATAACTTACAATAATTTCAAGTATATAGAATCTTACCGTTAACGTTGAAGCTCCCCTATTAAATATAGTCCCTCCTCTACCTCCTCTACCTCCTCTACCAGAGTTACTCCTACCACTCCTTGATGATGAACCTCCCCTGCTTGGCCCCCTGCTTGATGGTTGATCACTCATTCTTCGTTCATTGTCCCATCCCTATATAACATAAAGAATATTAGTTTAAGACACAAGATAATTATTGATAGGTCATTTTATGCTACTTGATATTGAGTTGAAGATGAGTGTCCCCTAAGTGGACAACTTCTTCTATTATGGCCATCTTGAAACCATATCTGACAAGTGATAACTAAGCCTCCTCTAGATAATCTTGTTCCAGTTTCATGTTCGTGAATATTTCTTCTTCTTTTTTTCTTTGGCCTACTTGAAATCTTCTTCACTGCAGGTGGCAACACATGAGGTCCTTCAACTTCAGGTCATGTATCCTTCTCGGTCAAAGGTTGCAACATGAACTCATATGTCTACAAGTATGTGTCTCTCTTGTAATAATCGTCGACATATTGGTCTAGTTCATCTTTTAGCCAAATGATGCATGTGATTGTATGATTGCATGGTATGCCAAATAAATCTCATTTTCGGCAAGAACAAGTCTGATTCATCAAACTAACAACACTTGATTTGTCCAATTCTTGAACCTCAAATTTCATATTTCCCGCGGGCGTCACATCGCAATATCTTGTTTCCTTTTATTTTCTTCAAGTTTCTTCCGTATGTTAATTTGTCCAATGCATGTCATTTCTTTTCAGCATCAACTCCCTCTTCTCATGCATTCTCGCCATCAAAATGTGTTGAATGTCTTCAAGCATATCAATAATTGGTTTCCCTCTTGCCTTCAGGATGTAACCATTAAATGTCTCACTTAGATTATTGCTTACCGCATCACTTTTGCAGCCAACACTGATATAAGTTTGACAAAATTTTGTAACTCCAACTACAAGAAAATCTTGGTGTGCCCTATCTGAAGTAGCTTGCAGTTCGTACATTGTTTTCTTGAAGTCTGACTCAACAGTGAATCTAACATCTTTCCAAAATAGTGATTTCAATACATGCCCATGATGTTTCTTCTTCCCGTTTGCATAAATGTGTCTAGCACAATTTCGGTGTTCAGCAGCTAGTACCCTATGTTTTATAGCGTACTCAAGACCCTGAAATATTTAATAATAGATGTTAGCAATGACAAGGCAAAAAAAGACTATAAGAGTTAATATTTAGTAAGAGATTGAGAACTTACTTTCTGTTGGTCACTAATAAGAGCTAGGCCATATCCTTGAACGATACCCAAGTCATCAAATAACAATCCCAAGAACCAACTCCATGATTCATAGTTCTCTCCCTCAACCATTGCCCATGCAATTGGGAACATCTGATTGTTCCCATCTCGGCCAACAGTGGAAAGTAATTGACAACCAAGAAACATCTTCAGGAAACACCCATCAAATCTAATTGATAGGTCTACAACCTTGAAGGAATCCCTTTCTTACAACCGTTGGAGCACAGGAGGTGCACCCGTAAATTCTCGGGTACAAACAATGCTAAACATGCTCGATGGATTCACAATTCGAAGTTGTGCTAAGTAGGAACCAAGCATTGCGTAGTGATCCTCAACCGAGCCACGTAGTCTTTGTAATGCCTCCCACTAAGATCTATATGCTTTCATTCTACCAATACGATAGAATTTGGCCTAAAAATCTTTTTCCATCTCTTGGACACTCCAATTAGGATTGCTTCTGAATATCTCAAGATAAAAGTTATCCAACTCACTATTGCTTGCCTATTCCTCATGTTTTGGGAACATTTGTGTTCGCCGTTATAGCTTTTAATCATGAACGTCAAGTCCCTCTTCATCCAACTTTCATAGATTCTCCATGGACAACCCATAGCACATTGTGCTTCCATTTTCCTTTTACAAGTTCTGGTCCATCTGATATTATAACCATTGGAAATGCAATAGCTTTGAACGGCTTCCTTAAACTGGGCATTGGACTCAAATTTCATCCCAAGTTCTAGTTTCACATTCTTTACATCACATTTGGGATTATACACTTTACTGCGAAATTTTTTCCTCCTATGTCCATCCTCAATTGGCACTTGTACACCCTCTTGACTAGTCTCTGGAGTGACTATTTCATCCTCACTAGCTTCGTATTCACTGATATAGTGATATATCCATCATTAGGTGCTTCAAATGTTGTAGGTTCACCTTCAACAAGATTTGTAGGGAGGACTGTGATAGGCACCTCTACATTGAAGTTTTCATTACTTGTGCCTTCAACAATGATTGGAACAACTTCATTAGTGCCCTTCTTCTTAAATTTCTTCTTCAATGCTCTAATAATCAAATATTCATCATCACTTGATTCTTCAAATTCAGTAGACAAAACATCATGATCGTTTTCGCCAACTGGCTGATACTCTTCATCTTCACTAGTTTCAGTATCACTTTGCTAAAATATTCTTGTTCTTTCTTCAACATCTTGCCCTAACTGCATCCTCTTCAATTGCATATTCAACATCATCATGTGCTATTTCCTCAACAGTTTCATCTGCCTCTTCAATTGGATGTCCAGCACATCATTTTCATCTTCACTGCTGATATTAACCTACATCAAATTAAGATGGTCATGTTGGAATTCAAGCAAACAACATTATATATGTTATATGACAATGAAAAACTATGTCTACTTACCGGTGCTAAGCTTGATGGATCTGGAGGTCTTGGTAGAATAGTAGTCCAACGTCAATTTGATCGTCAAACATTTTGACCATATCTATATAATTTCGAATATACATGTAAAATGGAGATTGCAAGAAACTGATAAAGGCATGACTATAAAAGCACGACTGCCATGACTATAAAGGAAACTAATAAAAACATGACTATAAAGGAAATTGATAAAAATATGAATAAAGGAAACTGATAAAAGTATGACATTTAGGGATACTGATCATACTGATTTCGGATATAAAAACATGACATGTAGGGATACTGATACAGAAAGTGATAATAAACCCTACACAATAAAGGTAAGACAATAAAACCCTAGACAATAATAGGGGAAGAAAATAAAACCCCGTGTTCACAATGAACTGAAAAATCTAGATTTCACAATAGATTAAATCTACGTTTTCAATTTATTGAAATAATTTCCAAATCTATCACCACTTTTCTTTTGTTTCAAATGCAGGCTTCAATTCTCAATTCATTTCAATTGTAGCACACCGTTAGACTCTAATTAAGTTTCTCGTTTACCTGCTGACCTAGCAAGGATGACGTGTATTAATAAGTTCAATCAACCATTAATTTAAAATAAAAAAATAGAAAAGCTGACGTGTATTAATAAACATGTGTTTTCTTTAAAAAATCATTATTGATTGATTTACTAGGATTATTGATTGTTGTCCTTTAGGGTTGAGGTGGAAGAGTGCTCTCGGTGTAAAGACGGAATCTTCTGAGTGTGGAAGTACCTTCGCTGTGAGAGCGGAGACTTTTCGGATAAAAAGTCCTCATTGTAAGAAAACGATTATAATCTAGTAAAGTTGAGTGTGAAGTCCTAAGCGAGGTGCTTAGGTAGTGGAGTAGGCATTGGGACCGATCCAAATCGTTGTGTTTGCATTGCTTACTTTGCGTATTGATTTCTAACTTGTTTACTTGCTCCCGCTTTCATTGAGTCTTTGAATTGAGAATTGCCTAAAGTAATCAAGAAAAGGATTAAATCGGATTTAGGCTAAAGTTTTAGATAACACATTATTCACCCTCTCTCTAGTGTAGGTCATTCGACTTACAGAAGGGATATATGATGTGTGAAATGCCAAAGATGTTTAGTGTTACTATTTGAATGACAAAATAGATGTTTTATCATATTTTGAGTCGTATCTCAAGATTGGAATGTTTTAGATTGTCATTTATGCTATTAGTTACTATTAAATACCTAAATGTTATTTTTATTTCGGTTTATTATCATTTTTAAAAAAAATCTTGAAGTTTTCGACGAAATTCCGACGACATGTCGTTGGAAATTACCGACCACTTTCTGAATGGAATATGGTAGGAAAGTAGTCGATAATTATTGACCACTTTTTTTATAGTATTTATAATCGGTAATTACTGAGGAGATACCGACAAAACTTTTGTCGGTATTTACCGAGGAACTATCGATAGCTTTTAGATTAAAACCTTGGTCGATAATTACCAACAATATTTTTTGTCGATAAACTGTAGGTACGTGTTTCGACCAAGCTAGGTTTTACCAACGCAAATTTTAGCCTCGGAAACCAGTCGAAATTTTGTCGATAAATCAATGTTTCCAACAAACTTTCGACCACGTTTTCGACTCCAATGGCCGTCTGAAATCACTACATTTCTTGTAGTGGCATTACAAAGGAAAGCTTCTTAATGAAGATAAGACATTGTGTTATGGTACTAGAGTTTATAAGTATGGCCAGTCCTTTGAGTCAAATATGGAGAAGAGCTTGTAAACTTTTTTGGTTTTATATTTTCCTAAAATTTGTGGGTTTTAGCATGTCACACCCCAACCGAGGGTAGTGTGACCGGCCAGGGCCTACATCCTGCCTTATAGCCTACTGTCTACACTGACACAAAGAAAACCAAGACATCGGATAAAAAAAAATCTCAACACACTTTATTAAAAGTTTTCAAAGTCACAATTTTTTACAACTCTTGGTTGGCCCGTCATTCCTCTTGAACGACACCAAGGCTTCCTTCCGAAGGGCCTCATCCACCACCCGTGCAAGAGTGGAATCCTCGGAGTAGTGGATGCACCTACCTATCTAAGGCCTAAATCCCCCAACAAACCTCTTGACCCTAGCAGTCTCAGATGCCACTGAGGTCTGATGATATTTGGAAAACCGATGAAATATTATCTCATACTCTGACACTGACATGCCACCAGACATGCACAGCATCTCAAAGTCCCGTGCCCGCTTATCACGAACCCTCATTAGTATATGTCATGCTCATGAATGCCAAAATCACTCAGCCCATGCCGGCCCCACAGAAAACAATACATTCATATGCCACAATCCTATTCAAGAACAGTCGGGCGTACTGCTTCGCAGAGAAGGTAGTTTTCACTAGTATGAAGTGTGCAGTCTTGGTTAGCCGGTCCACTACCACCCAAATGGAATCAAAACCGCCTTTTGACTTAGGCAATCCGGTCACTAGATCCATGGTGATTTTCTCCCACTTCCACTCGGGCACCTCGAGGTTTTGCAGAAGCCCCGTAGGCTTAAGGTGTTCGGCCTTCGCCTGTTGGTAGACCATATATTTGGAGACAAACTCTGCTACATCTCTTTTCATACCTTTCCACCAATAATGCTGCCTTAAATCCCAGTACATCTTGGTGGCCCCCGGATGCATCGTGTAAGTGGAACGATGACCTAGTTCCAGGACTTGCCTAGGCAACTCAGCCATATCTGGTACTACTATCCAGTCTCTGAACCACAGTACGCCCTCTGAGTCCAATCTGAAATCATTCTCTGCATCGCCTCTTTGCACTAAATCCTTGGTCAGCGCACAAAAGGCATCCTCCCCCTACACGGCACGTAGCATGTCCACCAGCGTGGACTGTACCCGTAGGTGTGCCATCAGGGCACCTGAAGCTGACACTGATAAGGTTGTACCCTCATCTAGGCACAAAGCCAACTCCCGAGCTAGAGGCCTCCGCTTAACTTCCAAATGAGCTAAACTGCCCGTGGACTTTCTGCTCAGAGCATCTGCTACCACATTTGCTTTCCCCGGATGATACATAATGGTGCAATCATAATCCTTTAGGAGCTCCTGTCACCTCCTCTGCCTGAGGTTCAGCTCCTTTTGGGTAAGCAAGTACTGGAGGCTCTTGTGATCTATGTAGATCTCGCAAGTCTCCCCGTACAGGTAGTGCCGCCAAAGCTTCAGTGCAAAGACCACTACTGCTAGTTCTAGGTCGTGCGTCGGATAGATCTTCTCATGAACTTTCAGCTGGCGGAACGCATAAGCGATGACTCTGTCATACTGCATCAAGACGCAGCCCAGGCCAACCCGAGAGGCATCACAAAAGACTACAAACCCTCCTGAGCCGAAAGGTACAGCCAACACGGCTGCAGATGTCAAACATGCCTTGAGCTTCTGAAAGCTCGCCTCGCATTTGTCATCCCAAATGAACCTGACCTTCTTCTGGGTCAACCGAGTCAAAGGGGCTGCAATTCTGCAGAAGTTCACCACAAACTTCTGATAATACCCGGCCAACCCAAGAAAACTGCGGATCTCAGTCACACTAGTCAACCGTTTCCAGCTTTGCACCACTTCTATCTTAGCAGGATCTACCCTTATCCCTTCCTTGGACACTACATGGCCCAAGAACCCTACACTTTCCAACCAAAATTCACACTTGGAAAATTTTGCAAACAAGCGGTGCTCTCTGAGGGTTTCCAGGACTATTCTCAAGTGCTTAGAGTGCTCTTCCTCACTCTTGGAGTAAACCAGAATGTCGTCAATGAAGACGATCACAAAGCTATCCAGGTACTCCTTAAATACCTTGTTCATTAGGTCTATGAAGGCAGCAGGTGCATTGGTTAGGCCAAAGGACATCACTAGGAACTCATAGTGACCGTAGCGAGTCCTAAAGGCCGTCTTAGGCACATCGTAGTCCTGGATCCTCAGCTGATGGTACTCGGACTTTAGATATATCTTTGAAACCCACTGTGCCCCCTACTGCTGGTCAAATAGATCATCTATCCTCAGTAGTGGGTAGCGATTCTTGACGGTCACCTTGTTCAGCTGCCTATAGTCGATGCACATGCGCATCGACCCATCCTTCTTCTTCACGAAGAGAACCGGGCACCCCAGGGTGACACGCTCGGCCGGATGAAATCCAGGTCTAGCATTTCCTACAATTGCACCTTTAACTCCCTGAGTTCGGCTAGTGCCATCCTATAAGGTGGAATGGAAATTGGTTTCACCCCGGGCTGCAGGTCAATGCAAAAATCAAGTTCCCTTCTGGGCGGTAATCCCAATAATTCCTTAGGAAACACATTAGAGAATTCACAGACCACTGGGGTTCCACTGACATTTCTTGCCTCACCCCTTTCCTCCTCAGCCACAGATATGAAGGCCAAGGAAGATTGGCAGCCGCCCCGAATCAACTTTCGAGCCTTTAGGGCTTAGATGACCCCTATAGGTTTGCTACCTCCCTCCCCTTGGAAGGTGAACTGCGGCAGCCCAAGCTTATTAAATATCACTACTTTGGCTCTGCAGTCCAACATTGCAAAGTACTCTGCTAGCCAATCCATGCCAAGAATGACATCAAGCTCAAGTGTGGGTAGGAGTGTCAAATCTGCACTTAGTACATGGCCGCAGATGAGCACTTCGCAGCCTTGGTATATTGAATTTGCTAGGATTGCATCGCCCGCAGGCGTTGATACTACCAATGGCCCGTCGAGCATGGAGGGTGTCGTTGGCAACTCCACAACAAATTTGGCAGATACAAATGAGTGCGTGGCACCCAGATCAAATAGAACATAAGCAGCGGATGAACATACTAGAATAGTACATATTATCACTGACTTAGACGTCTCTGCCCCATCACGGTTCATAGCAAACACCCTGGCAGACGATCTCTCTAAATGGCTAGCTTGTGGCCCCCTTTGAATGCCACGGTTGACCCCCAGATCCCTGCGGCCGAAATTTCTTCTTGGTTGGCCCGTCATTCCTCTCAAACGACACCAAGGCTTCCTTCCGAAGGGCCTCATCCACCACCCGTGCAAGAGTGGAATCCTCAGAGTAGTGGATGAGCCTGCCTATCTAAGGCCTAAATCCCCCAACAAACCTCTTGACCCTAGCAGTCTCAGATGCCACTGAGGTCTGATGATATGTGGAAAATCGGTGAAATTTTATCTCATACTCTGACACTGACATGCCACCAGACTTGCGCAGCATCTCAAAGTCCCGTGCCCGCTTATCACGAACCCTCATTAATACATGTCATGCTCATGAATGCCAAAATCACTCGGCCCATGCCGGCCCCACAAAAAACAATACATTCATACGACCCAAACCGGCCCAAACCTAGCAATCATACAAGTCGGCCGCTAGAATCTATCTAGCGAGCCTTTTACCCGGGCCTCTCTGGTTGGGAATGGCCCACCCAACCAAATCCACTCAGGTCTAAGGTTAGTGTGGCTCCCCTTGTGTCTAACGTCAGCATGGCTCACTCACGCAGTATCAAGACCCAAAATCCACTCGCGCGAGTTGGGACCAACTTGCCAAGTCGTACGCTTCTCGGCTCGGCCATCGCTCATCCACAAGCACAAACACAATCAATATCCATGCACAGTACGCACAAGTACATAAAGAATATTTTCTACTGACAACCGGGGTACGCATCTACGCGCCCCAACTCGACCCTCTCTTGGGTCTATGTTTCATCACCCAATTTACTGCCACTACCGCTCAGTGCATAATTGGGAGCCTCCATTACACTATCACAGAAAAAAAAAAAATTCTTGTCACATAATAAATTCTTAACAAAAACACTTTAAACGTACTAACCGCATGGTGCACTGAGTGTAGGAGTGGTCGCCCAATCTCGTAGCATAACTATACCGTATGTCGACACGCTAGCATATGTCTCATACGGTACCCAACACTGAGTCATAGACAAGACCTAACCTAGTGCTCTGATACCAACTTTGTCACACCCCAACTGAGGGTAGTGTGACCGGCCAGGGCCTACATCCTGCCCTGTAGCCTACTGTCTACACTGACACAAAGAAAACCAAGACATATCGGATAAAAGAAATCTCAACATACTTTATTAAAAGTTTTTAAAGTCACAATTTTTTTGTTTTCCAAAACAAGTAAGAACACCAACATCAAAACAACTGAACGTTCAAGTAAAAAGTTCTACAACTCTTTTTCAAATACGACTGTCAATGGAGAAACAAAACAAACACTACTAGACATTGGTCTAAGACTCATGGACGCCGCTACGAGATATGGCACCACCTCTCGCCCACCAGCTGCACCATGTCGACAAGCTAAGTCACTGCTCATGCTCTGCAAAAATAAAGAATAAACTGTGAGTCCACTTGGGACTCAGTGAGTGGCTCTAGTGAACCTCCTCATAAGCTTCAATTATGCATATATCTTATAAGACAACAAAATGAATGAACAAGGAGGTAAAATACTTCTAATGCGACTACCGACCCCAATGGGTCAATCTGTACAAACTGAACATGTGATAACCTGTCATCTCAGCCTATCAAGCCTCCGGCATCCAGCCCTTGGGCCTACTTATCGAATAATATCTCGGCTACAGTCATCCCTACCATATCAAGTAGTATCATACTGGCCATCGGTCACATCATCTCAAGATGTAAGCAAACAATCCCGGGTCGTCGACTAGGATGGTCCACTAGTCTTTGGACACCGTCTAGGGTAAGGATAGCTAGTCTCACCCAACTGGGGTCTGGCACCTAGCGGTCCCGCTGGCGCGCCTCAAGACCCAACACTGGCCGAGCTGAGCATTGGTCATTCCCGACCTCGACGCTCCTCGGCGGACCATCTCAAGCACATCACACAATCAATATCCTAGGATTTCCATATATACACTTCGGGCCATTGCCCGTATCTAGCCCTAATCCGGGCTACATGGTCAACAATTTATGCCGCCCTTTCACAATGTGTACACCTAGGAGTTCTAGGTTTCCAAATATTTACAAGAAGTCCTAGAAGTGATATTGTCTCCTAGCTAAGTTTCATATAAGCACGAAGGACGTCTCGCGACGCCTTACATGTTGTCTACCCTTCTACACTACCTTGGATGAGGAATTCCTTGTACCGACTTTGGAATTTCGCCCATGAACATTTTTGGACAGCATGTATAATCTAAAAAAAATATTCAAATGTTACAACATCTACTATAAATAACCACAATATTCATGCATAACAACTTTACACTACCTTAGGAATTAAGCTCGATAAGAAACAATTATCTAACATGGCAAGGTAGTAATGAATTCAAAAATGTAGGAAATACTAAGCATGGTAAACAATTGCAACATTTCAAAATTTAAAGATCTAATGCTAAGGATGGTCATAAGGCTAGCATTCCTATAATTCAAAATTAATCAATCTACTTGCTATGATTGATGTTCTTCCTAAGTATTGTCATACCTACATGTGTGAACCTTATAATCAAGTAAGTTTCCATCTAAAGCTACTCTCTTCTTCCCTCCCTAGTCTTGGCTGAGCCATGAGCAAGAAGAACCTTGCTCGGCCATGGCCCTTAAGATAGGAAAGGAAAAGGAGACTCTAGCTATACCTCTAATTCTTCGATTCCGGGTATAACTTAATATCAATGGACTATTTTACCCCTTCCCTTAGCCTTGGCCGAACCCTCTTCATGAGGTGTAGGGTTCATTCGGCCACATCAAGAGAGATCTAGGAAAGATATGCTTCATGACGCGTGAAACCTACAATTTGAACTACATCCACTACTAGAAAAATGGTCATCAGCAACGGCTGATGCCGTTGCTGAGCCGTTGCTGAAGGGAATCAGCAACGGCTGAGCCGTTGCAATAAAGCCGTGACAGAAAGTCGCGTTGCTGATGACTTAGCAACGGATCAGCAACGGCCGCTCGGGCCGTCGCTCTAAACATTATCAGCAACGGCCGCTGGGCCGTCGCTAAAAATATTTTCAGCAACGGTTTTACCACGGAACCGGAGCCGTTGCTGATAACATTAATAGCAACGGCCTCGAGTCCGTAGCAAAGCCGTTAGTAAAAACCCGTCGCTAAGCCGTTGCTGTAGGTCATCAGCAACGGTTGTCGATACACTTTTAGCAACGGCTTTCCCACGGACGGCCGTGGGAAAGCCGTTGCTGATGACCCATACCTGCAAACAGAAATATTTCTAATTTCTAATTTCCGTTGATACATTGATACATTTATCTGATACATAACTCACACACCCATACCCTCATACACACATCACAAACATCTCATACACATTCATTCACACATCACAAACACACCAAGATATACATCAAAACAATTATATTTATATTCATAATTATCCACGATAGTATAAACACAATTCAAATGTAAAATTGAAGTATCAACATCTGAGTAACATAGTCAATATAAATTAAACAAGTTCAATATCTGAGTAACAAAGTCAATATAAACAAAATCTCACGGATGGAGGATGGCCTGGATCATATGGCAGGGTCTGGAGTGCTTGAGTGTACACCGGCGTGGACTGACTCGAGGACGACGGATTAGATGATGCCGAAGAGATGCCTGCTTCGGGATGACCTGACATGTTGCGTAGCATAGATTGTATATCTGTCATCATCTGACTCTGGCGCTCCATCATCTCAGTCTGACGCGCGACCGTCTCCTCTAGAGTCCTTATTCTGTTACTATGATCATAACTGGATCTAGAGGTGGACGGCCGCTCACCAGCGACCGGAGGGGTCGGTGCCCCAAGTGGCCCTAGTACGGCTCGTGCATGACCACTATCTGCGAAGCCATATACGCGGCCATGGTCCCAGCCACCTGCGGCCTCGACCCACGATGCTGCGTCAAAGTCCTCGGGGGTACCCCCGCGCTGCACCACCGTCTGGCTGTAGGTCTCCTACTCGAGTTTGATTTTTTGTTTAATATTTATCATAAAACTTAAATTATAAATATATAATGAATAATTTAAACAAATATATAATTACCATAATGTATGCAGCGCGGTTGTGGATGTACTCCCCAGTCCCATGTGCTCGACGGTGAGTCCGCTCAAACACTGCCATCGGGGAGGGTCGCTGGACAGTCCCGTCATCCGACACCGTCGTCTACATTTACAAAACAAATACATTAATTAGTACACATAATAACAAATAAAATATATAATTAAAAGATATACTTACCATACGGTTTGCGTGCACTGCAAATGCAACAGAGCCGCCGGTGTGACGCGCTGCTCCTCCCGACATGCGATTTCTAGCCGCATTCCGAGAAACCTCCTGCCATCGATCCGTCGACCATATCCCCACGAGCTGGTCCCATATATCCGGAGTAATCCAACCGGGGCCGTATCCCCGAGTCTCCGCGATGTTAGTGGTCCCAGCTCGGGCCATCGCCTGGGACCGAGCTTGCCCCAGCTGCCCGTTGTACCTTGCCCGGGAAATAGCCTCCCAGGCAGCGTAAATGAAGGGCCTCTGGTCCTCGGCCCATGTATAGCGAGCCTGCAAAATAATAATATCAGTACCAATATTAATATATCATCATGCATGTAAAAAAAATAATAATACGTGCCTCAAACTCGCGCCATAACATGTCGACGTGCTCGCTAGGCACGTGAGACCACGTAGGCCATGCCCCGTGCATGTATCGTCGAATAGTAGAAGAAATGCTCCTCGGCACTTCTTCTTGCTGGAACCTGCACAACAAAAATAAATTTTAATATTATATTATGATATAATGAATTTGTAATGATTCATAATTCATGATATATTACGTACCGCTCCCCAATCACGCTAATCAATCTACGTGACTCTGTGGCTGGTGGAGGCTGCCACCTGTTCGGCCCGCGTGGCCGCCTACGTCTGGATGTACTAGCCACGGCAGTATCATCGGAATGAGGATCAGCAACAGGAGGATCAGCAGCATGAGTAAGTGCTGGAGTCTCACCGATCGGAGACTCCGAAACTCTCCTGCGTCGATAACCACGACCAGACATATCTGTCGAACAGACATATAATCAGATTATTGTATAAATAGTAGAGATATATTTAATAAAATATATACTTTACAATTATTCTTCATCATCTGAATAATAGTCTTCGAATTCTTCTTCTTCTTCCTCTTCTTCCTCTTCTTCCTCTTCTTCATCTTCTTCATCTCCAGCTTCCTCAATTTCATGATCGTCATCATCAGCATATTCAACTTCTAATTGAATTGACGTTGTGTCTGCATCCTCGAGTATTGGAATAATACGATCCACAGCAGGAATATCATCTTCTTGATAGAAACCAGGAGGATCATTTTCTCCTACTATCGGATCAATTTTTCCTCTACCTTTTGTCTTACAGACTACACGCCAATCTGCTCTATCTTTATTTCGAGCCGGATACTTCGCGTAATATACTTGTTCGGCTTGTGATGCCAATATAAAAGGCTCATTTGCTGCCAATTTCGATTTGTAATTAACCTCAACAAGTTTGTATTTTGGATGAACTTTCATGCCCCTTTCTGTTGTATCGAACCAATGACATCTAAATAGGATCACTGATTTCAAGCCGAAGTAGTGCAACTCTATCACTTCTTCCATCAGTCCATAAAAATCCATATCACATTCAACATAGGTTGTCCCTTTCACGCAGACCCCAGCATTCATCGTCTTCTTTGCAAATGAATATTCAACCGTGTGAAATTTATACCCGTTAACAAAATATCCGCTATAGCACGACACAAGTCGCGACGGTCCACTAACAAACTCAAATATTTTTTCATCTATTTCAGCTCTGTGATCTTTGCTGTAAGTCTGAATCCAAGTAGGGAAATCACGATTCCGTAATCTCTCCAGTTCTTGATCGTTGTGAATAGAGTATTTTTGCACCATCTCAATGTCAAATATTTCAATGAATTGTTCAATCTCTGGACAATTGAGTAATACATACAAGTGTGCCAAATGATACTCTTCATCGCTTAAGTGTCGAGATGGACGAGAACCAAAAGCACGACCAGAGTGACAAAATATATTTAAACGTCCATCTGAATGTCGAACACCCCCATCGTCGTTACGTGGAAGACGATCAAATTTTGTCTGTACTGTCGATTCAAAGTAAAATGAGCAGAATGTTGAAATTTCTTGGATGATATACGATTCAGATATTGATCCTTCAACAGCTGCGGTGTTCTTTACTTTTTTCTTCAGACGATTCATGTATCTTTCAAATAAGTACATCCAACGATATTGAACGGGGCCACCAACTCGTGCCTCGTATGCCAAGTGTATCGGTAGATGCTCCATCGAGTCAAAAAATGCAGGAGGGAAAAACTGCTCCAGCTTGCATATGATTTCAACAATATTATTTTCAAGTGTTGACATATCTTCGACTCGAAGGACATTTGCACAGATGCTTCTAAAAAACATACTTAATTCAGTCAACGGACCCCAAATATTATCAGGTAGAAGATCTCGAAATGCGATCGGAAGTAATCTCTGCATGAATACATGACAATCATGGCTCTTCATCCCTGATATTTTGCAATCATCGACGTTCACACATCGAGATAAGTTTGAAGCATATCCATCGGGTAATCTGAGTTCTTTTACCCATTGACAAACATCTTTGATCTGTTGTTTATTTAACACATATAGGGCCTTCGGTTTCAGATATCGTCCGTTGACCTCTTGTAACTCCAACTCTGGTCTTTTACAAAGTATTTTCAGATCATGTCGGGCTTTGACATTATCTTTAGTTTTTCCAGAAATATCCATCACAGTGTTGAAAATATTATCAAACACATTTTTTTCAATGTGCATGACATCTAAATTATGTCGAATCAATAATGAACTCCAATAGGGCAATTCCCAAAAGATACTTTTTTTCACCCAGTTGTGTGTTTGGCCAAAACCTGACACTCTTTCATTGCGACCAAATACTATATCTGGAAGTGCTGAAACACGTGCTAACATTTGTTCACCAGACAACATCGGTGGTGGCCCATCTCTTTCGACTCTGCCCTTAGTAAATTTATTACGATTCCTTCGATACTGGTGATGAACCGGTAGGAATCGACGATGACAATCAAAGAATGAGATTTTTCGTCCGTTCTGAAGACTGATTGATTTAGAGTGTTCCATACAATACGGGCAAGAGAGTCGGCCGTGAGTGCTCCAACCCGACAACATGCCGTACGCGGGGAAATCATTGATTGTCCACAAGACCGCGGCCTTTAAATTGAAGTTTTGCTTCCGATGACAATCATAAGTGACAGCTCCCTCAGTCCACAATGTTTTCAATTCATCTATCAAGGGTCTGAGAAATATGTCAATTTCTTTTCGCGGGCCCTTAGGACCCGGAATAATCATCGAAAGATAAATAAATTCATCTTTCATGCACATTGACGGTGGCAAATTATAAACTGTCAGCAGCACTGGCCAAACTGAATAAGGAGTTGCAGAATGCCCAAACGGATTAAAACCATCTGTGCACAATCCCAATCTGATATTTCTAGTATCCATAGCAAATGAAGGATAACATGTATCCAAATGTTTCCATGCTTCACTGTCAGATGGATGAGTCATTACTGTATCATCACGACTTCTTGCATGCCAACTCATGTAGGGGGCTGTCTTTTCCGACATGAATAATCTTTGAAGCCTCGGTGTTAGTGGAAAATACCGAAGCACCTTAAACGGGATATTTTTCTGTCGGACCGATTTCTTCTCCTTGTAACGAGGGTGTTGACATACAGGGCATTTATCCAACTGCACATTTTCTTTATAATATAAAATGCAGTTATTTTGGCACGCGTGTATTTTTTCGTACCCAAGCCCCAATTTTCTCATTAGCTTTTTAGTCTTATAAAAAGTAGGCTCAAACTTGTTATCAGTAGGCAGCATTCCATTAATCAATCCAGCAATCCGATCATACGCAACTCCGCTGATATTACAATCGGCCTTGATGTTTAAGAGCTGTGTCATTGCTGAAAACCTAGTGTATTTAGGACAATTCTCATACAAAGGTTCATCGGCAGCTTTCAACATCTCGTAAAATTCTGCAGCTTCTTTATTCGGTAATTCAATCTCTACCGCAGCCCCTACTTCTGTGATATCAACCGCTGTAGTATCTGGTGGGACTGATGTCTGAAGAACTGGCCGATCAACATTATCATTCAGGTGGAATTGACCCCCAAGACTATCAAGTATCATAGTTCTATAGGGATTACATTGACCGGATGAAGAAGCACCAGCAGAGGAAGATTCACCATATGTCTGAACGACAGGATTGCTCGACGTCCCGACTTCGCGTGACTCCCCGTGACAAGTCCATAGAAAATATCTTGGTGTAAATCCTTTGGTATATAGATGCAGAGTGACAGTCTCCCGATCCAAAAATCGGCCATTCGAACAAATGCGGCACGGACATCGGATTTGATCACCCATGCTAACGAAATTCCGATTCGAATAGGCGAAATTTAGGAAGTACGTTACGCCTAATCGAAACTCATTCGTTAAAGCTCCATGATCAAAACGTCGGTACATCCAACTTCGATCAGCCGACATGATTCTGTCAATCAATGACAATTTCTTTGGTTAATGTCTTTAGGTGAGATGGTCCTATTCCATTCGGGATTTATGTTATTCGTACTGCACTTACGTTTTTATTTTAACTGTTAACTAATTATTCTAAATTTCGACAGCATCTCCCTACAGTTCTCCGAATACGCATATCATCTGGGCGCGTATCGGAGAACAAGAGAGATGTTGCCGAAATTTAGAATAATTAGTTAACAGTTAAAATAAAAACGTAAGTGCAGTACAAATAACTATATTCCCAAATTGTCCAATCAGGGACAATTCAAGAATTGTACGTCGTATAAAAGATCATCTACTTCTTTTACACGAACATACAATCCCCGAACGGATCTAAGGTTTTGCTAAATCATATCCGACTGATCGATGCGTACGTGAAACATATCAACTCGTCGGATGGATGATTATTTTCTAAATGTTTTGAGACAGTTCGAGTCCATATTGGACGATTTCGGCGCGCGTCCGAAGTGGACGATTCCGGCGCGAGTCCGAATTGGACGATTCCGGCGCGCGTCCGAAGTGGATGATTCCGGCGCGCGTCCGAAGTGGACGATTCCGGCGCGCGTCCGAATTGGACGATTCCGGCGTGCGTCCGAAGTGGACGATTCCGGCGCGAGTCCGAATTGGACGATTCCGGCGCGAGTCCGAATTGGACGATTCCGGCGCGCGTCCGAAATTAATCTAAACCCTAATAATTAATCTAACAAATTAAACAATTAATCTAAACAATTAATTAACATTTATAAAATAATTAATTAACAATTTCAAAAACAATATATATATATATATATATATATATATTCCGGCGCCGGAGTCCACCCTCCGGCGCCGGCGTACAGTGGCCGGACACACTGTCCGGCCACTGTAGAAGGTCCGGCGGCGGCCATAGGCCGACCGCCGCCGGCCGAAACCCTAGAAATAGGGTTTCGGTCGGATTTTAACATCTCCGGCCGAAACCGTATAGGCCGGCCGATCAACATACCGGCAGCAGCGGCAGCGGCGCGTCGGCGAGAGGCGTCGGCGTCGGCAGCAACGGCAGCAGCGGCGAAGTTCTCGGCAGGAGGCGGCGGCGGCAGCAGCGGGAGGAAGAAGGGTCGGGCGCGAGAGCGTGCCCTATATAAACTTATCAGCAACGGCTCACTCGCCCGTTAGAAAGCCGTTGCTGATAAGTTATCATCAGCAACGGCTCACTTATCCGTTAGAAAGCCGTTGCTGAAAATTAAAAAATCAGCAACGGCTAGCCTTTCCGTCCGAAAGCCGTTGCTGATAATTAAAATAATCAGCAACGGCTCGGGCGGCCGTAAGAATGCCGTTGCAAATAGCAACGGCTTGAGCGGCCGTTGCTGATAGCCGTTGCTGAAGTCCAAGTTTCTAGTAGTGATCAATCATGAACATGAGATCATCTAAGGGCCTTCTTGCCGTCAAGGGAATTGGGGAAAATTTTGGCATGACATTTCCCCTTTTCTCATGACTCGGCAGCCCTAACAATTGAAAATCGATGAAGAAACAAGGTACTCCGACAATAAATCATACAAAACAGCGATTATACGTCGATAAAACCAAGATCCGACGGAAAGATCGCAAGAAACTCATCCTTTCACAACTAGGGGTTAGGCTACCCGCCTCACCCATGGTTCTAACTCTAACCACTCACCTAGATTGCGGAGAACGAAAGATTGGGCGACGATGAATTGAAATTTTTCGGCTACGACGCGAAATTTTGGATCGATCCAAGTCCTCCAAGCTTTCCCTTGCTCTTCTTCCTCTCTCCCCCTAGGCAGCCTTGTGAGACTCAAGGGATGAGTTGCACGGCTGCAAGATGAGGGTTTTAATCCCTCATCTAGCTTTCCAAATAGCTCCATGACTCACTTAACTCATACTCGAACCTCGACTAAACCCGAACTCAACTTGGGTTCTGACTCAACCCATAATATGAATCGATTTAACTTGATTTAAGGAATGAATTCACAAAAGGAAAGTTAATCACTCACATAGATTTCATGAATCATTAGTCGAGTCATACCTTTTCACTCGAGGCGATCCTGAGGCTCGACTCGACTACGTACCCCCGGATCCGGCGCGCTGCACCAAAACAGATTTTTTATATTAGGAAATTTTTCCGGATCTTACGTAGCAATAGATTTGTTTTTTTTTTCTTTTTGTTTCTTTGCAGAAAAACAAAAACATAAAATTAAAATTTTAATTTAGCACAAGGCAATTCTTTAGTGGTAGAGGTTAGGACACATTATCATTTGTTGGGGCTAATTAGATAATCAGCACTAATTACATTTAGTAGTTTAGCAAAAGTCAAACTCTTTATTGATTTTTTCTAATTACATTTAGTAGTATTAACTTTTTGGTTCATTTTTCCATTTTATTTGATGGACACCTTAAGGCCCATTTGGTTACTTGCAATGAAGAGAGTGAAATGCGAATGAGGGAATCAGAATGAGAGTATAGGAACAGATCTAGTACTTGTGGGATGAGAATTTTTTCAATAATACATGTGGATTGTGATTGATGCCAATTTCGAACTTCTGTAATTTCTTCATTTTGCATCAATATTGAAGAATAAACTCTGCTGAATTTTTCTTTCCGCTAAAGAATTTATTTTTTGCAACTTCATAATGGTTTTGAATTTATTTTTCTGCCCGGAGAGTTGGCTTTCATATCACATGAACACGATGAGCTTGAACTATGCTATAGAGAAACAGGTTTTTCTAATGAGCTTGACAATTAGTGAAGGATTCCATCCAAATAGCAAGATGCACATTGACATTTGTGTACATTCATTTTTGAGGCTATATAATTATGTGTGCACACACCTGCTTATCTATGTCTATGTGAAATTGTCTTTGCCTTTATGTATGTACGTGATGTGCACATATTGAATAAAAGAACACTAATGTATTTTTATTTCAAAGGTAAAACAAGATCCACTCAAGTTCAAAGGCCTTCTTATGCGGTGTGGCCTTGACTACATGTACTCAGTGGCTCCTTATGGAAGAAAAGGAGGGCTCATATTAGCCTGGAAGTCCTCAGTGAACCTCTCTGCAGTCACGGTTGATTCATTTTTCATCCATGCCTATCTATCTAATGCTGATCCCTCTCAACATTTCAACAACTTCTTTGGGATACACCGCCATTTTGATTCAACCATTCGCACTCAACAAGTTCTCGAGCTCACTCACAGAATAAATGGTTGTTCTCAACTAGTTCTACTGGGAGGCGACTTTAACTCCATAATGGGTCCTGATGAGAAGGCCGTGGGAGTTGACAATCTCCCATGCATGAGTACTCACCTTCTACAGCCGGTAAACGACTCCAACATCATCGAGTTTTCCAATCTGGACACCTCTTCACTTGGAGCAACAGGCGACAGTCGGATCACTTCATTGAAAAGGTTTTAGATAGATACCCGAGCTCCTCAAATGGACATGCGCACTATTTGGAGAAACTACACTGTCATTCATATGGATGATATTGGCAGCGACCATCGGCCTATCTTTCTCCAATCCATTGCATTCTGGAAGCCAACTCGCCAATTTAAATTGACAAACGTAGGTTGAAGATTGATTAGTTAAATGATCTACTGCAATATGGAAACAACCAATAAGCAGAACTAATCAATACCAAGTGTTTTCAAAATTGAAGAAGGTGAAGCATGGCATACTTTCTTGGCACAAACATACCAGCACCACCTCAAATAAAAGAATTCAAACTCTACACAGGAAACTCCAGTCTCTTTCTCCATATAATGATCCTGATTTCATGACCAGGAAATGTCTCCTTGAATCTGAGCTTTCTTCGGCCTTAATCGATGAAGAAATCTACTAAAGACAAAAGTCTAGGATTTGGTGGCTTCATGAAGGGAATAGAAACACATGTTTTTTTCACGCTTGTACCAAGGATCGCCAAGTGGGGAATAACATTAATCGCATTCAAAATCGAAACGACAACTGGGTTGAGGGAACATATCAGGTGGCTGAAGTAGTGCTCGAACATTTACAACTCACGTTTAACTCCTCTCATCCCCGATAGATTGATGGATGCCTACAAAACGTCCCGAGAAAGGTCTCTAGCTAGGCGAAACAATAACTGGCTTAAGCAACCAGTTTCTAACGAGGAAGTCCGACTCACTGTGTTTTTTATTAACCTAGAGAGTGCTCCGGGTCCCGACGGCTTTACTAGTGCATTCTTTCAACATCACTAGGAACTGATCGGTGGAGATACCATTGCAGCGATCTCTTCATTCTTCAGGAATAGGCAACTACTTTGATCCCTCAATGACACCTCCATTACGCTCATCCCTAAATGCCGAACTGTATAAGATATGTCTCATTTAGGGCCGATTAGCTTATGTAACGTACTATACAAGATCAGTTCTAAAATCATGGTTCATCGACTGCAACCTTTGATGGAAAAGATAATCTCCCACTACAATATTTTTGACCTATAGGAACGGCCAAAAAGTATTCCCAAAACATACAAAACCATAGTCATAGACCTATTGGAACAGTTTCCCCATGTGTACTAAAATCAACCGTTCCGCTAGGCTATAGGAACGATTTTCCTACCTATGGTCACGCTGCCCAAAAAATCGTTCCCATAGACCAAGCTTATGGGAACTGTTTCAAAAAATGTTCCTGTAGGCCAAGCTTATAGGAACGGTTTTCAAACTGTTCCTATAAGTCTATAGGAACGGTTCGAAAACCATTCCTATAGGGCAAGCTTATAAGAATGATTTGAAAACCATTCCTATAGGCCAAACTTATAGGAATGATATGGTAACCGTTCCTATAGGCCATATTCTTGTAATAAAAATGGCCATAAAATTTCATAAACATAAATTCCAAAACATAAATTTCATTCAAACATGAATTACATTCATAAACATAAATTTCATTCATAAACATAAATTTCATTCATAAACGTAGATTCCAAAACATAAATTTCATTCATAAACATAAAATATATTAATTGTTGACTCAAAATAACAAAGTTCACAATTAAGGTACTATCAAGCCTAATAACAAAGTTCACAAATAACATGTGAAATTAATCTATCAAGCCTAATCTTCCCCTTCCAAATTAGACAAGTCCACTTGATGATCATCTCCTCCGTGAAATTATCTTTCATCACCTAAATCATCATTTTGCTTGGCCGCTAACTCTTTGCTTGACTTTGCTTATAATGGAAAGTCCATATCACTTTCTTGTGTCCAAATTAGTCAATCAACAACTGAACAATCAAGAAAAATGTGTAACTCCAAGTCAATCAACAATAAGATCAATGCATAGGATTAAGAAGTAAATTGCTTGTATGTTTTTACTTTCTTTAATTGTAATGGTAACATGTAAAGTTAGTACTTGAAGTGGAAAAGACATGATTTCATTATATAATCAAGCAAAAAGCAACATAAAAGACATTCCTTCAAGCATGGGTGGAATGCTGCAATAACAATGCTCTCTCAATGGACTCAATCTGATGTCATGTTACCTAAGCATGGGACCCCTAAAACAAAGCTAATCAGAAAATGATCTGAACTAGCAAAATGATCTGAACTAACATGCTTCTCTAGCTGGTGCAGAAGCAAACTGCAAGTACTATGGACTAAAAGGTGCAAACATTAACTTTGACAGGCTGAGGTTAGTAACTGAACTTGCCGATGTTGATCAAAAACGAGATACAATTAACATAAATAAAGTAGAAGCATGAATAAGAGGGTTAAGTTCTCCCAAGTTTACATGGGAGGCTATTGATATATATAAATATTTAACTGCACTTGTTCCTTCAAGAGAAGGCAGATATTCTATTTAGTAAAAGAAAATAGTCTGCACCATGAAAAAGAAAATCCACAAAGTATGATTATTGGTTGTACTATAATTGTACAGCTATTTCAATTTCACCATCAGCGTGAACTTGCGCCCATATAGTGGTAACATACTGCATCATTTGAAAATGTTAATGTATATAAAATTATCATCTGCATGGAAACCAAGGAGTACTACATACCTTAGCAAATTCCATTCTGAGACAACTAAGACCAGATGTCTCTTGGTATTGCTTTGTTATGTCTTGCCTGATAATGAAAATATTAATGGATAAAATAAGATGATTGTTGCACCAAATATTAGATGAACAAACCAATAACTGTATTGACATTAGAATGAAAGAAAAAAAAACCCATTTTATCATTAGAATGGAATTCTAAGATGATAAAGATAATTAATTAACTACATAGTATACAACTCATAACTATGAGCAAACACCAGGCCAGTATATCACATGCTTCTAAACTTTAATCTTCACCCATTGATAGTAAAGAAAAATAATTGATAAATAATTTCCTAAATGACAACACCAATAGAAGTATATTAACTCAAATCATACCGGTCTTCAAAATTTTGCCAATTCTGAAACTTTAGCCCTCTGCTGTCCTGAAAATTTTGTAGTAAAGCTCAGGGAAATTTTGTAGTAAAGTGAGCCTGCAATAATGAAAATTAGTGTTTATAGAAGAATAATAAGGTTAACTTAGAACATGTTGACCATGGATTTCTTATATTAATTTGGTTAGCCAAATAAATGAGAGAAGCAGATAAAAGAATTGTTGATATTTTGTTACCAAGAAAACTTAGTCCTGCTTGCTGATGAAGTTTATCAACAAAACATATATCAAAATGAGAGACCATTCATAAGTTCAAGAAAAGTAAGAATGTGAAAATGCATTTAAATATTTTATACTCGTGCAAGTACTATTGAGATAGAAAAATAAATAGATCATGAATCAGGAACATATAATTGTACTTAAAATAGTCGCTTATTTAATTATATAAAGAAGTTATAACACATGTTCCAATTAAAATAGTTAATAATTAATGTCAGTTAACAGATTAGAGAGCTCATGCAGTTATCCCTCTGCAGTGGTTGAGCTATGGAGAAGAGAAGCATCATTAATGGCAAGAGAAGCCTTTGGATAAACTGGAATAAAGTTCTAACATTTCCTGAAGCAACAATTAACAGTTTGATGTTGTAGATGATGCGAACGATATTAATGCAACAGATCCCTATAATCAAGGGGGCAATTAATTTATATCTGTAGGACATGACCTTAACCCTTATCTTGTTGGTGCAGTCCAACCTTCCCTACTGTGTATTTTCTCAAGGGTTACCCGAGTTTTTTTAACTAGAAATAAATAAATAAAACTAGTAAAAAAATTCTAACCATAGCAAACTATCCCTCACTCAAATTAAGCTACAGATGAGAATGGACCAGCACTGATTAGATCATTGGATTAGGTGGTCCTTTTTTTTCTTTCTGCATTATTGAGCTGAGTCCAACTGAAGGAGTATTTTGCTGAGTTTTAAATCATGATAAGTAGAAGTATTAATTTTCACTGCAACAATTGCAAAGAGACTCAGCCGTACTAAATAAAGTCTTCGTGTTCTCTTACCGTGCGAACAAGGAAACAAGCACCCCCACCTTGTAAATATATGCAAGGTGGAAAGATTCAGAAGACAATTAAAGTTAAACAAGCAAGGGAGAACAGTAAAATAGATTGACTATTTTCAACATAAATATATACGAAAGATTGAGAAGACAGTTAAAGCCACGCATATCTCAACATCGGAAAGGGATCGAAAAGGAAAAAATTGCGAAGAACATCTATATTGTAAGGAAGAAGCACCCCCACCTTCACCGTGTGAATAGGGAAACAAGCACCAGCAATCAAATCTCGGAATCCCAATATCCCAAACTCAGGAGCAAACCCTACTACCAGAGAGAGAGAGAGAGAGCTAGTAAGGTGAGCGACGGGATTTTTGTCGACAGCAAGGGCGGGCAGCGGAGGAATACCAGCAAGGGTGGGCAGCGTAGGAATACCAGCAAGGGCGGTCGGAGGCAAGGGCGGGCAGCCGGCGGGATTTTTGTCGGTAGCAAGGGCGGGCGGGATTTTTTGTCGAGGGAAAAAAAGGAGCAGCCGGGCGGGATTTTTGTCGAGTGAGGGAATAAAAAGGGGTTTTTGTTAAAGAGACTTTAGGTAGTAGGGACTTTAGGGAACAATTTATATTTATTGGTATTAAATATTATAAATCAATTATATATATATATATATATCATGCTAGGTTTATGTTTTTGTTGAAGACATCTTGAGTGATTGCATTTTATTGGATGATTAAAAAAATTAAAGTAATCACCTTGACTTTTGTCGATGTGTTAAGCAGTCATTAGATGATTAAAAATATTTTTAAACATAAATAAATTTTGGAACGATTTTAGATATTAGATTTAGAAACGGTTTTTTTTATTGTTCCAATTTTAGATATATAGGAACGATTTTGGAGTGTTTAACAAGGAACAATATTTTTGTGTTCTCATAGTATACTGGCTAAGGAAACAGTCTCTAAAACCATTCCCATATATTGGCTACGGGAATGATTTTTTTTGTGTTCCAATAGTATATTTGTTAAGGGAACAGTTTTCAAAACTATTCCTATAAGTGATATATGGGAACACATTTTTAACCGTTCCCAAAAGTGACGTGGTCATAAAGCCAAAATGTAGTAGTGTCCCCAAACCAAAGTGTGTTTGTTAAAGGTCGGCTTATTTATGAAAATATTCTACTAGCTCACGAGGTCATGGATCATCTGAAGTCCCGACCTCTTCATACTACCAGTGAGATGGTAATCAAAATCGATATGAGCAACGCCTACAACCGAGTAGAATGGAGCTTTATTTCTTCTATTATGAAAGCCTTGGGATTCTCTAACGAGTTCATATCTCTCACCATGTAGTGCATCTCCACTATTTCATATTCGGTTTCACTATCTGGAAGTAAATATGGGTATTTTAACCCAGCTCGTGGCCTTTGACATGGCTACCCCTTGTCGCCTTTTCTCTTCCTCATGTGCATGGAAGGATTCACGCACATTCTCCATCGAAAATTCTCTTCCTCATGCCGGCATCTCGGTAGGCAAACAATGCCCTGAACTTACATCACTATTTTTTGCAGACGATGTGATCATCTTCTGCAAAGCTGACCTGCATCATGCTGCATGCATCAAGGCATCCCTCGAGGAGTTCAAATCTATTAGTGGCCAACAAATAAGCCCACCGAAATCAGCATTTTCTTCTCCCGAAATTCCTCCCAGCATACATGGACCTCAGTGAGCTCGGCTTTAAACGTCACTCATGTTGGAGGCTAAGATAAGTACCGTGGTCTTCCCTCACAGATCAACAGGTCAAAAAAAAACCATTTGAATATATACCGTACACTCAAAGATTCGACGAAAAATGGAAAGTTGGTCAGCAATTAAGATTCCTTTCTCATGCGGGCAAATCTCTGCTCATCAAGTCTGTATTGGCAGCCATCCCGAATTACACCATGTCATGTTTCTTCATTTCAGACTACCTTTGCAAAAAAATCGACCAAATATGCAATAATTTCTGGTGGTCGACAAAGCATGACAAGCAGGGTCTCCATTGGATGAAATGGTCTTAACTCTGTGAGAGCTTTGCAGATGGTGGGCTGGGTTTTAAGGAATGTCGGCGTATGAATTCGGCACTACTCGCTTAACATGGATGAAGATTATTGACTCAGCCAGACTCACTGTCGGGGAGAACATGGAAGGGTAAGTATTTCCCTTCCATTGATTTCATCAATGCAGAAACAAAAAACAACTGCTCATGGGGTTGGCGCAACGTGCTTAAGGAGCGGGAGGTCATTCGCTGGGGTCTCCGTGTTCAGGTCAGATCCCAAACCACTATGGCCGGAGGTGGTTAACTCTCCTTCGCAAAAAAATAAATATTGTGAATGTATAATGTTTACCAATCTTTATTATGAACCAAGAACGTTCGTGTGATTATATTTTTTATTCCCGGGATTTTATATTGGTGAATAAAATGGAAAATCTTATATATATATATATATATGTGCGCGCGCGCGCACGCACGCACGCTTTAGGTAATTAAAATATTTTTTTTATTTAGTCATTTAATTTTTTCTTTTTATTGTCTCTAATCCATGTCAGCATTGTCATGTTGACACTTAATAGCAAAAGTTGACAATAAAATTATCGGAGGGATCAAACAAAAATAAAAAATAGTTTTTGATGGACTAAATAGAAACTTTTTAAAAATGGGGACCAAACAAAAAAAATGTAATATTTTGGGGATCAAAAACATAATTAAGTCATAAACATAATATTAGGACAAATTAAATCATGCTCACCAAATTCAAAAGTTTGTTAAAATATTTATTATAAACACAATTATTGTAGTATAAAATATTATATTATAATAATTATAAACATAATTAATTATATATAAATATATAAGTATTACAGGGAATATTTATTTCTATATATATTTGTAATTATAAATATTTATTTCTAAATATATATTATATATAAATAAAAAGATATATTAATATATTAATAAAAATTCAGATAATTAATATAACTAATAAAAATGATACTATATTAATATATAATATATTAAATAAATAAATTATTTATAAATATGTAACTAAAAAAAAACGGTGCCCTAATTGGTGCGCTAGTAGAAATTAAATCGATACCTCAATTGAGGTGCCAACTTAATTTCAACCGGCGCCAGTTTCACCAAGCACCCCCAAATGGGGCGTCGATCCCAAATGAGTCTCTGATTCTTTTCTTTGCGACACTTTTATATATGCTAATCTTCAAAAAAAAATTATTTTCAAGAACTTATATTAAACCAGCGCTTTCACAAAAGTCTAAAATCATATTTAAAGTTCAAATAGGCGCCGGACTCCTATGACTGAAATAAGCGTCCAAATTTACTTAAATTATTATAGTGCAAAAATGAGAAATTGGCTAGGAAAAGAAGGAATCTAGCCATGGAAATGACAGAATCTGGCTACATAATGGAGGAAATCTAGTCCAAGAATGAGGGAATCAAGACTAATCGCGAATCCAGGTAAAAAAGGAAAAAAATCTGACCACTAAAAGGTAGGGAAAAAATATGGATATACTTTGTTGAGTAAATAAGAAAAATAAAATATATAACCGACAAAATCATGACTTAATATATGTCTTGATACTCGTGGACCAGACTGCCCATGTGGTGAAACACGTGGCATCGCAGTTGGGGCAGCAAAAATTTTTTGTCTAGCTATGACTGCACGGAAGTTTTATTTTAACTTCGTAGTTATAGAAAAATATTTTTCCTGAAAATATATAATATATTAACTAAATAAATGATTGATAAATATGTAATTAAAAAAAGAAAAAACGAGCGCCCCAATTGGTGCTCAATCTAGCCGAAATTAAACTGACACCTCAATTAAGGCGCCAGCTTAATTTCAAGAGACGCCCCCAAATGGGGTGCTGATCCCAAATGGGTCGGCGGTTCTTTTCTTTTAGATACTTTTAAATATGCTAATTTTCAAAAAAAATCATCTTCAAAAACTTACATTTAAACCAGCGCCTTCACAAAAGTCTAAAATCATATTTAGACTTTCAATAGGCTCCGGCCCCGATTTCCTATAAAATAATCGTCCAAATTTACTTAATTAAATCATTATAGTGCAAAAATAAGAATATGATTAGGGGTGAGCGAGTTCGAGTACCCTGTATTTTTTAGGATACTCGGACCCTACCCTATATAGGACCGGTTCCTAAGTTTTGGAACCGAATCCTATTCGGAACCACAGGTTCCGATTCCGATTCTGGATACCCGGCCTGTTGGAACTTGTTCATATATAGGTTCCGGGTACCCTACTGAAACCTGCCCTGGAATTTGTATCGTGGAACCTGTAAATGAATAGGTTTCAGAGTGCAAGTTTTGAGTACTGGTTTCGATTCTGGTTTCGGGTACTGGATGTGTTGGATCCGGAATCGAAACCAATTTTAATCGGTTCTTAAATTTTTGTTCCAGACCCTATCTGAATTTAATTTGGGTCTACTCGAAACCTACCTAATCGGATCGATTTCAAATAGTTTCGGGTTCATTCGGTACTCATGCACACCCCTAAATATGATTACTAAAAGGGAAAATTTAGTCATGGAAAAGAAAGAATCTGGCAACAGAATAGAGAAAATCTAGTAAAAAAAAAGGATCAAGTCTGACAGGAGAATCTGAAAGAAATCTGGGCACATTTGTTGAGTAAATAGGGAAAATAAAACTTATAACCGACAAAATCAGGATTTAATATATGTCTCGATACTCGTGGATCAGACTGCCCATGTGGTGAAACACGTGGCATCCCAGCTGAGACAGCAAGAAATTTCCGTGCAGCTACGGCTGTACGGAAGAATTTTTTTTCTAATTTTGTAGTTATAGAAAAATATTTTGCCTGGAAATGAATAATCTCGGTCAAAAGACAATCTGCAGTACGGGCACGAATACGGAGTACTCGAGCATGCGTCGCGCCTGGTTCTCGCACGCGCCGCGCACTAAAAGACCAAAACATCCCCACGCCGTCATATAATCAAACACCTCCCGTGCACCACATCATATTAATGTGTGCCATTTTCGGCATTTCGCGTTGCAAATATAATTTCCATTACCAGTTCTTATCCAATAGAAAGTCAACTCTTGCTGGAGCGGCATGAAAACAACCTGTATGCAACATATTCCTCTAATCTTACGTAATCACTCATTCCAATCCACCCTTTTAAATACTCCTCCATGTTTCAATTATGATTACACAAAAACTCCATTGATTCCTTCATTCAACTTGCAATGGCTTCCTCCCACTTCACCACCATGACCTCTCTTTTTCTCCTCTTCCTCCTCCTCAACTCCGCCGCCGCCGCCAACCCCGACACACAAGCTACTTCAGAGTGCGACGTTACTAGCCTCGGAGAGTGCTACAACAAGGCGGAGGCGCTGCGACTGAAGCTCATCGCCATCGCCACCATCCTCATTGCCAGCTTCATTGGCGTCTGCCTCCCCCTCTTCTCCCGCTCGGTCTCGGCGCTCCGCCCGGATGGCAACATCTTTTTCGTCGTCAAGGCGTTCGCCTCCGGCGTCATCCTTGCCACCGGGTACATGCACGTCCTTCCGGACTCCTTCGACAATCTCAGCTCGCCGTGCCTGCCAGAGAAGCCATGGTCCAAGTTCCCATTCACGGGCTTTGTCGCCATGCTCTCCGCCATCTTCACGCTCATGGTGGACTCCCTGATGCTTACATTCTACAATCGGAGGAAGAAGACGGGCCACAGCGCCACCGTCGTCGACCACGAGAGCCCAATGCAGGATATGACCCCAGTGGCTCACGTCCACGGCCATGGCCATGGCCATTGCGGGGTGCCGCAGCTTGATCTGGAAAGCAAAGAAGGGCAAGAAACAACCTTGCTCCGCAACCGCATTATTGCACAGGTATATATATATATATATATATATTGGATTAATTTTAAAGAACTGAAAAAAAAGTCTTTGCAAAATAATTAATTTACTCCCGAAACTATCAATTAGCTAGGAGATCCGTATTAGATCCACCAATTGTGGAATTGCATCGGATCAATTACAAAACAAAATATAGAGTATGATCAATGGTCATTAAATAATATTATCCAAAGTACGTGGTATGCCAACATCGAGGACTAGATTTTTGCAACGCCTGGTTGACTATTTTGATTAATCGGTATAGGATAAATTATATGCAGCGTACAATGATGACATCCTAAATAAAAATTGCAACAATATAAGCCAGTTGTTCTATATATAAATTGGGGTCATAGAAACTTTGATATCTAATGATGCTAATATCAGCATATAATAGAGTAAAGAAACATTGTATCGAACAGTTACGTGTGCTTTTTTCGACTGAAAACTCTACATGTTGTCATGGGTACGTAGGTGCTGGAGATGGGCATCATCGTGCATTCCGTGGTTATAGGGCTGTCGATGGGGGCATCTCAAAACCCCTGCACCATCCGACCTCTGGTGGCGGCGCTTTGCTTCCACCAACTGTTCGAGGGAATGGGCCTCGGCGGGTGCATCCTGCAGGCGGAGTACGGATTGAAGATGAAAGCGATCCTGGCCTTCTTCTTCGCGACGACGACGCCGTTCGGTGTGGCGCTGGGGATCGGGCTGTCGAACGTGTACAGGGACAACAGCCCGACGGCGCTCATCGTGGTGGGACTGCTGAACGCATCTTCGGCGGGGCTGCTGAACTACATGGCGCTGGTGGATCTCTTGGCGGCCGACTTCATGGGGCCGAAGCTGCAAGGAAGCGTGAAGCTTCAGATGTACTGTTACGTCGCGGTACTCCTCGGAGCGGGCGGCATGTCGGTGATGGCCAAATGGGCGTAAAGGCGCCGGCAGCCAGCAAGCATGGTTCTATATATTTGTAATAAAATGCTACGGTTTTTGTTGTTGGGTGGTTTCTTTTGTTTTCTTTCCTTCCGAGGTATCCGTCAGTATGTGCTACGTACACTGCTACCGCTGCATATATTACTGTCTTAAATATTGTTATGAAAGAAGTATTTTCAAGAAAATCTACAATGTTGAAATAAATGGGAGATTATTATTATTATTATTATTATTATTATTATTATTATTATTATTATTATTTACACCCAATTTTAAGCTTCAAATTAAACGCATGTCACCAGCAACGTCACTCTCTCTCATATGACTGACGTAATGTCCATTTTTACATGTGAGTTTTTAAATATAAAATGATGAAAACAAATTAATTACTTGTAACTAACATAATATAAAATTCTATTTACCACAATTAAATTTACAGTAGATTAAATTATGGATAACCAAATGTGCAAGAGCTCAAATACACAAATATTACATAAATCAATATGTCAGCATGAACCATATCAATATTCAGTATGGTGCCATCAGCAATCCTCCTTTGGTGTCCACATATAGCTTCCACCAATATACATCACGGGAAGTAGAATACTACAATTAATAATTATGAAATTTCAATTTGACCCAAACATTTCAATTACATCATCAAACATAAGATAGAGAATCAATCAAAAAGAACCAACTGAGCAATAAAAATTTCAGATGCAGGCATCATGTTAAGGGACGGCTATAAGGGGAAAAAAATCGTGCATCTAGGATCTCAAATCCACTTACACAACATTTTCATTTAACTATCAAAAATAATAATATAATAATCAGTTTAAGCAATTTAATTTTACAATTTATTAAATAGCCATACATACCGTCGCGGGTGTGCAAGCTCAGTCGCCCGATCTCATGACTATAACACACTATATACGGACACACTAGCAATGCTCATACAATACTCTATGCCTTATTATCGTAATCATGACCTAATCATACTCTGATGCCATTTTGTCATGCCTCAAAACTAAGATCGTGTGACCGGCCAGGGTACAGACTCGCACCCCAAAGCCTATCACAATACATACCACAAAACAAAGATCAATGAATGCAACCATGCACATATCAACAATAATTATCATGATGATAACGTATGTACACATGAACCCAATTCTATGTCCGAAAATAACATGTCAAGGATGCATTAAGTATAAACTCCCTACTACTTGACTACGACACACGTCGCGAGATCCACTACTTGAGTTTGCACCCCAATCGCACCGCGCAGGTACAACCATACCTCTACTAGTCATGATCTGCAAGAAAGACATGGAAAAGAGGGGTGAGTTCAAACGAACTTGATCAGTGAGTGGCTCGATCCCGAGCCCTCCCTAAGCCAACGCATACATGCATATAAATATAATTTAAACAAATATAAAACAGCAAGATAATAACAACTCATGTCAACCCATATAGAAATCCATCACCCAGCTCGTGCGTAATCGCACTGAATCCACACCGGCCCACAATGGCCCAAATCAATACTATATATAAGTCAATACAATACACCAACACAGGAGTCGATCACTAGGATATCCATCTAGCGAGCTTCCCACACGAGCCCCCTACATATATCCAGAGCATAAGCATAATAACATAAATTATACTTATGAAATTACTGAAATGAAATAGCATGTAAAATAAAGATATATTGACCCACAAACTCGTGCTCAAAAGCACCACAGTCACTCGGCCCATACTGGCCCAATATCAATCACAACATCCACTCGGCCCAAACAATGCAAACATACAAATCGATCGCTAGAATCTCTATCTAGCGAGCTTCCTGCCCGGGCCCGTTGAACTAGGATGACCTACTAGTTCCGGCACCCACTTTGGTTGGGAATAGCGCCCTCCAACCAAATCCACTCGGGTCCATCGTCAGCGTGGCTCACTGACGGCAACTCTCGACCCATTCCACTCGGGTCCATCGTTTGCGTGGTTCACTAACGACAACTCTCGACCGGTATTCGTACTCGCCGAGTTGGGACCAACTTGCCAAGTCGGTATGCTTCTCGGGCCGGCAATCGCTCATCCACAAGCACAAACACAATCAACATCACTACACGGTACATACAAGTACATAAAAAGAATATTTCTAGCCGACAACCCAGGTACGCACCTAGGCACCCTAACCCGACCCTCTCTCGGGTCCAATGCTTCGGCATCATACTTTACCACCCAAATAGGGAATTTCAGCATATATAGAAATAATTCCAGCATGTAGCACAACCATCTCAGCCCCTATTTTTAGGGAAAGAATAAGTCTACAAATTCCAGCATCCATAGACTTAGATCGACTAAATTTTAGCATCAACGAGTTGGTAACTACACAATTTCAGCACAACATTTCAGGGCCAATCGTGAACTAAAATAAAGAGATGTCATCTATCTTAACATACCATGTATCAAAAATTCCAACAGCGCATGATAAGAAGTAATTTCAACATGTATTTCATATTATCCTAATTATCATCCATGATCATAATCATCTAGGTAGACATATGTTCCGGTAATTCATATAAAGAGAAATCTATACCACAATAACAATAATTTAGGTAAGTAAACATCCATGTAATTAATTTATATGATAAGAAAAACTCAAACCACATCAATATCCTCGTGCATCCGCATTCAATTTAATTTAGCCCACCCTGCCCAATATATAAATAGCACATATACAAGCAAAAAATATGAGATGCAATACATGATCTCCACAAATCCAACAACCACTACCATATAGATCTTCCCTAACACTCATATCACACCTTCACCTTTATATTATGTTTCCACACATTTAGACTATAATTGATCTCTATACTTAATCATACCTCAATCTAAACACCAAGGTGTCCAGTGTTAAAGGTTTCATGAAGACATAAAATTCGAACTCGTAGGGGTCGGCCCTAAGCATAGGGTCAGCTCTAACCCCTTGCTACACCCATCATCTTATGCATGACATACAGGGGTTCCCTATTTAGAGGCTAGTTAAGATTAATATAATATTTATCTACTCTAATACTGAAATATATATAAGTCCTATCAAACGATCTCCGATCAGAAAATCGGACACCACCATCGCATTCAAAACGCGAAAAATCTATAACTTTCATATTTACCTCGATCTCATCCGACGTCTCTAAGACCAACTTCAAAAATATCCCAATAATATATACAAACCTACTCATTTCTTTCGATACAACTCTCCTGTTCAATTATTTAATTAAAAATCTTAATATATACTCACTGATATCTTCTTCCCCTACTCGTCCCTTGCCCTTCTCGGCTCCATGCTTGGCGGCCTCCTAGCCCGGCGATCGACCTCCGTCGGACCCGCCGGCTCCTCCCGCCGGCCTGCAGCAGCCGTTGATGGACACGGTGTGATCGCCACACCATTGGGTTCGGTGCAGTCGTCGCACCCCCTTCTGGCTTACCTCCTCTTCTTCCCATTTCGCCTTCGGATCAAAACCTCCTTCGATCAAAATCTACCCTATGCAGAGAATCTACATAACAACATAGAAGAAAGCATGATAAAGCCAATCACATGGACGAAACACCTCTACCTTTCCCTCTTGAGGGAAGGCCTTGACGCTACCATGACCTCGCGTCGGAAATCCCTTGAATCATCGTCAGCCACTACTCCTCCTCCTTCGCTCACATGCACGCACAAGAGGGGCTGCACCCGTCGGTCTCCCCAAAACCACCAATTAAATAAATAAATGAAAACCCTTTCTAAATCAAGTTACCAAAACACCCCTCACCTAAGCCATGCAGTTAAACGAGTCCAAAATTCAATTAAATTGCACCCAAATACTTCTAGGACTCGGCTAAATCACACAAACTTAGAATTTAATCCATTAACTAAATTAATCACACACATGGTTCATACCTCAGACCGCGACCTCCGACGATCTCCTCGAACACGACTAGAGTCCAACTCACATCCAATATCCAAACCAACATAAGTAAAATATTTTACTTGCGCGATAAAGGCAGTAACTCAATTTGCGCCCTCCGGCGATTCGCTCGGCCCGCTAGCTCCGACGCGCATCCAAACTCCTTCGTTGAAAACACAATAACTAAAATTAACTTTTTTTTTCTCATGGGTATTATAGCAAGCCGCTTGAGCCGAGTATTGGTTAGCTTGATCTCGGCTCATTCATATGTAAAGCTAGGGTCGGTAAGATCAAGTCGACTATTGAGTTCGAGTTTTTATCGAGTCGATCCCGAGCAGCTCATGAGCTGCACGGCTCAGTTGCACTCCTACCCATTCTTTATCTTTGTCTCCTCATTTCCTTCATTTACTACATCAACCATCATTGAATTTGAACTGCTGATGTCGCTATCACTACTACTATCACATGCTACGCCTTTGTTGCCTTCCATGCCATCATATTCGAAGGTACATTTTATTAGTCTTAGCGGTTATTTATATGTATATAGCATATGGCCAAAACTTCAAATTTTAGGTTTCCAACTAGGGTCGTTCAATGTGGATAGAGTTGTTCATTAATGTTGTGTAAGTTGAATGACCACACTAGAGGAGGGTGAATAGTGTGTTGACTAAAAGTTTAACATAATTTCGATTTTAATCAATTATTCAATTACTTAGGCAATTCACAATTAAGGATGACAAATGCGGAAGCAAAATAAACAACAAGTTATTCAATGCGCAAAGTAAGCAATGCAAACAATAAGATTTATAGTGGTTCGGCCTCAATGCCTACTCCACCACCTAAGCACCCCATTTAGGATTTCCAAACTTAACTTTACTAGATTTTGAATGTTTCCCTTACAATGAGGACCTTTTACCCGAAGAGTTTCCGCTCTCACACCGAAGACACTTTCATATCCAGAAGTCTCTGCTTTCCTAATAAGAGCACTCTTTCACCTCAAACCCTAAAGGACAATAATCACTTATCCTAGCTGTTAGTGTTGGCCTTTTATGAGTTAGCTATATATATTTGGCAAAAGTACTCCAATTTACTTCTCAGTTACCTAGCAAAAGTTCTGCTTATGTTGAAGATAGTTTCAACTGTGTGAGGACAGTTTCAACTGCTCTTGCAATCTATGGATTTAGGGATAAAGATGCATCGCAAAATGAGGACCTTTTGTTTCCTGCAGATGTGATTGCTCTTGGTCTCCAATATTAATGATGATTCTTTTTGATGTCTCTAATATTTTTAATCATCGTTAATTATTTTTGCTCGATTAATTTTGTGAGTAGAGGAAAGGTCCTCTTTAATATTTCCGGGCGTTACTCCTTTGATCTTTATGATCAAGGTGTTATGGTGATTTAGTGCTGACTGTTTGGTTTGAACTAATGACTGTTGGTTTTGTTGGCCTAAGATTTTCAACTTTGGTCTTAATCTTGGTTTTGATGATAACAAACATAGAACTAATGTTTCATTGAGAAATATTTTTAGGTTCCATATCGGTTAGCACTCGATGTCCTCGATCAAAAATATCAGAAGAAATCGAAAAACCGAAAGGACATTGGTCGACGCGTTCGGGTTCATTGCGGAGGTTTCTCAAAGTTCGACATGTGCACCAAAGACGTCTTGGACGAGTCTAAAGAACACACGAAAAGCTTTCCAAGTTGACGCACGTTGAAGGTCGGAACACGAAAACAAAGCGCACAAGAAGAAGGCTGAAAAAATCAAGCTCAGCCTAGGTTCGATCGACCAAATGTGGTCAAAAATTGGCAGTAGCAAATTCGGTCAACCGAAGGTTGCCAGAAAGTGGTAGAAATCCTTCAGTCACTTGACGGTTGCTCGGTCGGTCGACCGACGATCGACCGACAAGTGATCGGCGGTCGATAACGAGCAAAGAACTGCCCGCTGAGAAGAGGGGAGTTCTCTCTTCTCTTCATGGTCTATAAATACAAGACCATGAGAGCCTTCCTCCCATGATCCATGATTCTATTGAGCCATTCTTGATCATTCTCAAAGCTTTTCTTGAGCCATCCCTTTGATAACCCTAGTTTCCATGGTAGATCATTGATCTTGCCTTCAAGCTTTGAATGATTCATCATTGAGGCATCAAGAGGAACTAGGACTCGTGTTTGGAGCTAGGTATTTGTTGTATTTTTATGAATTATTTCATTGTATTTGAGCTTGTAAAGACCTAGGTTGTTAGGTCTTGAAATTGGGGGATCGCCTTTGTGTTTGAGACTTAATTCCACCGGTGTAAACGTAGTTTACTGGGATTAGTTGAGTTGTCCCTTAGGGTTGAGGTGGAAGAGTGCTCTCGGTAAGAAGGCATAGACTTCTAGGTGCAGAAGTGCCTTAGGTTGAGAGCGAGACTCTTCGGGTCAAAGTCCTCGTTGTAAGGGAAACAAGATTAATCTAGTAAAGTTTAGTTTGGAAATCCTAAGCGGGGTGCTTAGGTAGTGGAGTAGGCATTGGGGCTGAACCACTATAAATCATTGTGTTAGCATTGCTTTCTTTGCGTATCACATTGCTTATCATTTATATTTTGCTTCCGCTTACTACTCGATTTGTGAATTGCCTAATTAAGTAGTTTAAAAAAACGATTAAAACTAGAATTTAGGCTAATCAATTTAGTTAACATACTATTCACCCCCCCTCTAGTGTGGCCATTGCACCAACATTTGGTATCAGAGCGGGTCGTAGATTGAGATTTTACCATCGTCTTCCGATACGAAAAATGACATTATGGACTGTAGCATCTATACCACCTAGGTTCGATGAATCAAACTTTGGTCTTTGGAGGTCTAGGATGTACATCTTCTTAAAGACTCAAGGTTTAGGTGTTTTCAACATTGTAAAAATTAAATATATTAAACCTAAGGAAGACATGAATGCATGGACCCAAGAACAAATTGATATATTTGAATTAAATGCTAAAGCTACAAATTGCATATTTTATTCTTTGGAAAATAATGTTTTTGAAAAGATCATGCATTGTACTTCCGCATTCAATATTTGGACTACCTCAAATATGCTTTATAATTATGCAAAAATCGAAGAGCTCAATACATTTGATGAGAGGAGTGATGACAATTGTCATCCACCCAGTACTAATATGGTTTTTGAAGCCCATAGTGCCTCTAGTCATAGGTGCACTAAAAATCGGAAAAGGAAGGTAATTTGCCATGTGCGCAAAGAAAAAGGGGATGTGAAGAAGAACTACCCTACCATGAAGAACAAGGCAAAGAAGAGGTCGAATGCTTCCACATCCTCATTCCACTCAAGTGAAACATCCTCTAGCCATGACCATGAAGCCACATCTAAAGTTTGCCTCATGAATGCTAATGATGAGGTACACTCGTCTCCTTCTAGTTATGCTAATGATAATGATAATGCTAGCTCTACTAGTTCTCTCGACATATCATATAATGAGTTAGTAGATGAATACAAGAAAATGTATGCCTTGCTTGTTAAAAAGGATAATGAAAATAAAAGATTGATGAAAAATAATATAAGGATTAACTCTCTTGTGGATGAAATAAAATTTGAAAATGAGAAAATTAAATCCAGTTCTTTTGATTCTTCCCATAATAGGTTGAAACTTGAGCTTAAGGACTTAAAGCTTGAGAATGAAAAGTTGAAATTTGAGAATTCAAAAATTATAAGTGAAAACAACAATTTGAAATCTCAATCTAATGTCTTATATTAATCTCTTGAGTCATTGAAAAATGAGGTTGTGTCTTTAAATAAGAAAGTAAACGAATTGAAAAATATTTCATTTCTTAAGAATGATAGAAATCCTTATGTAAAGAATATCAATGTTCATCATCATTCCCATGCTATGCATTCTACCATTAGACCCCATGATCATAAGAAGAAGAATGATATTTCTAAGAAAGCTCATACTCATCTTAGTTCACATGTCAAGCATTCTAATAATAAATCTCATGTCCATAGCAAAAAGGAAAATAAATTTAATGGATATTGCTTTTGTTGTGGCATTTTTGGGTATGCAATATATTATTGTGCCTTTAAAATGAACCCAAGTGTTGTGAAGACACTTTGGGTACCTAAGCCTACTAACCCCCTAGGACCGAAAAGTATTTGGGTACCAAAAGTATCATGTTCTCTTGTAGGGGTAGCTACCACATAAGGTGAGATGAAGTTGGTTGATTGAAGTTGCTTGAGAATCCAAAAATTGTATCATTTCAAAAATGCAACTTCAAGTCATCATGATGTCTTGGGTAAAGAAATTGTTGGCATCAATTATTTTGGTATCATCTCCTATACCCACTTGCTTAATTATAGTTGGAGTTTTGATATATCTTAATATTAGTAGATTTTCCATGATTGATAAGTTTTAAAAATAATTTTTGATTTTTGATTTCCAATCTCTTCAGAGACCTATGTAGCCTATAAAGGGCTCATGCGACCTTGCGGTTCTAAATCGTAAGCTTATTGTGGCCTTTCGATTTTCAACCAATAGGAATGGTTGGAGATCTTTTTTCAAATATTTCATGTTTTGAGATCTTTTAACTCATTTTGGTTTCATGATGAATTCACTTTGAAACGGATTTAAAGATATTTAGCAAAGTAGATGTTGAAATCGATACTTGACCCTCTTTGCTATCTAGTACGATAACTTGTTAGTAGTCATATTAATTTCCATTATGCTACTAATGAATATTGCTTGCAAGTTATCAAAAATTTGATGGAAGGCTAGTAGATTGAATTTGGAAAGAAAATGACAAGTTTGGCAATTTTCTAGAATGAGGTATGATTTTGGTTTTGCAAAAATCTTATTATAATACTTGAATATTTATGCATTAATGATGTCACTATACTCATGATCAATTTTGCATGATAAATATTTGAAAGTTCATGAGTAGGTAAAATTTTGATAACTTAGGCAATTTCATGAATATCTTGATTGAATGAAACTTGCTCTAGGTTAAGATTTGTCACTAGAGAATTCGTTTTTAAGTCTACAACCAATAAACATGTTTAGATACATACATGACATGATTCTAGGTGTTTAAACTTGAAAATTCATGTGTAGATGAACAAGGTGAAAACTATATCACTTTAGGGGACTTAAACTTGGAAAAGTTTGACCCAAGTCAACAAATCGACTTGGACACTCCATTTTAAGTCCAAACTTCATAAACATATTTAAGAATATGTATGATATGTTTCCATGCATTTAGAATGAAAAATTCATTTGGATATGGATAAAATGACATAGAGGCCATTTCATGATAACATCTTTTGAACCAAGTTGACCCAAGTCAACAAATTGACTTAAAGGTTTCATTTTCAATCCATATTCGAGGAACATATTTAGATTTACTCATGTTAGGTGTCCATAGGTTTAAATTTGAAAAACAATGAGTAAATGATAAGATTGATACTTAGCAAGTTTCATGATAACTAGCTTAGTTTGAATGAAACCATGCTAGGTTGATATATTGACTTAATGACATAATTTTCATTCCAAACTTGACAAACATTCTTTACATGAATATTTTATGGTGTCATAAAAGTTTGAATGAAAACTGAGCATATCTTGAAAAATAACTGAAAATTATGAAAATTCCATTGAAATTTTAGCATTTTCAGTTATTTCTTGAAAAATATAGAAAAATCATTTCTAACTGATTCTTGAAAGTGCACATTCACTGAAAAATCTAGTTTATTCAGTAAAAATTTCAAAAAAAATCATTAAGAATCTGATTTATAGTGTAATTTGAAGTTGGATTTCGAAAACTCAAAGTATCACTTACTTGAAATACTCACTTTTCTGATACTTTGATTTCTCATAAAAAACGTCAAATGAAAACTCATATATACCATTTTGATTCAATGTCTAATACCATTCACATCATTGCTTGAGTAAAACCATTTATAGGAATGATTTTGATAACTTGAATGATAGCTAGAAATATCGATTTTTTCGTTGAAATCAAGAATTCAAAATAGGATGAAAAATGAACTTAGATAATTCATTTTGAGCTCAAACTTGACACACGCATCTTAAATGATCATTCAGCGATGTCTGGAAAGTTTGAAGCAAAATTGACAACTTTTGAAAAAAATACCTGAAATTTACAAAAATGCTCCTGGACTTTCAGGAATTTTTAGAAAACTAATTTTTTCTGATTCTTGAACATGTAGATTCCTTGAGAAATATAGTTTCTCCAGTTAAAGTTTTAAAATTTTTCATCAAGGACATGATTTAATTGAGATTTAAGAATTTGATTTATGTATACTTAAGTATCCCTTTGACCTAAGTCAATAAAGTGACTTAGAAACCTCTTTTTAGGCCCAAACTTGACTCACACACTTAGATTTACTCATGTTAGATGCCTAAATGCTTAAGTTAGAGAAAACACGAATAGATAGCAAAATTTGATATTTAGCCATTTTCATATTTTCATGCCCATTTCGAATGAAACCGTGCTAAGTTCATATTTTGACCAAATAAAATTATTTTCATCTCAAACTTAGTATACATGCTTTAAATGACAATACTTTGGTATCTAGAAATTTGGATGAAATCTGGAAATGTTTGAAAAAATGACTTATATTTACGAAAATGCCACTAGAACTCAATAAATTTTAAAAAAATGCATAAAAATAATTTTTTATTGATTCTTGAATCTGCATATTCCTTGAAAAATCCACTTTATGGCATGAAAATTTCGAAAATCTTGAGTATGCATGTGATTTGATTTGGATTTTTGAAATTGGATTTCGAAACTTTAAAGTATCGTTCTTCGCAAGTGCTCATTTTTTGATACTTTGGATTTTCGTCGAAATTTTGATCGAGACTTGAATTGTGATATTTCAAATTCACTTATGGTATCGTTCTACTCATTTGATGAGAAAAATCATTTCTAAAATAATTTTTGTCTACTTGATCGATACATGAAAATATCTATACTTAAGCTTATAAATGATTTCTAGGTTTGGAATTTATTTATTAGCTAATGCTATCATGTATGACTTAGTCTCTTATTCGATGTCTTGTTTTCATCCCTTGAGTTGGTTGGCTTTGATTTTCATGAAAAATAATCTTTTGAAGTCCCAACTTTGAGTTTTGATTGACTTTGCTCGTCCTTTTTGATTGATATCAATTTTGATCGTTTACTTAGATTACTTAGGAGAAATGGCAAAACTAGAGGGAGGGTGGGGGGGGGGGGGGGGAGGGGTGAATAGTGTGTTTACTAATTCAATTAGCCTAAGTTCAATTTTGATCGTTTACTTAGATTACTTAGGCGAATTATAATTTTACGATTGGATACGGAAGCAATAATAAAATAATTAAGCACAACCAAATATAATAATGCAAACACAAGATTTATAGTGGTTCGGCCCCAATGCCTACTCCACTACCTAAGCACCCCGCTTAGGATTTCCAAACTAAGTTTTTACTAGATTAATTAGTTTCCCTTACACAGAGGACTTTGACTCGAAGAGTCGCACTCTCAACCTAAGGCACTTCCACATCCGAAAGTCTCCGCCTTCTTACCGAGAGCACTCTTCCACCTCAACCCTAAAGGATACCTCAACTAATCCTAGTAAAAACTAAGTTTACACAAGTGACTTTACACCTTCACAATAAGGTAACCACTTACACAACAAGATCTAACAGCCTAGGTCTTCTTACAAACTCAAATAAAAGGAAATAGATTCAAATAACAATTAAAATACAATCAAAAGAGCTAAAAGAGTAAACCAAGATTAAAAGCTCTTTTCCAAGCCTTGGAACCTCCAACTCGCTGAGTTGTAGAGCTCGATTCAATTCCCGAGTTGAGGCAGTAGCTGGCGCTTGAGAAAATGTTCGCGGAAAGAGCAGAGCGCGCTTAATCAATCTCTAGAAGGCTCAAATCTTCCTTTTAATTGCTCAATAAAATCTGTAATCATCAAGGAAGAAGTTTAGAGAGGTTAGATGAATGATATTTATAGCCTCTCAAGGAAACGATAGCTCAACGGATAGAAAACTATCCGTTGCAGATGCTTGGCCGATTGGCCGATTGGCTGATCGACCGACCGATCGATCGCTCGAACGATCGTTGCCTTCCTCTCTGTGTGCGGTCGACCGACGGGTCGATCGCCCAGATGCAAAACTGCGTTCCCGCAATTCGATCGACCCATTGGTTGTCCGACGCAGGGGAAGCAGAGACGCGCGATCGCGCGATCCTCAATCTGGTCGACCGATCGGTCGATCGCTCGAGGTACTGCCTCTATTTGGCCTCTATCGGTCGACCAACCGGCCGACCGAAGTAGCCACTGCCAGTTTTTGGCAGTGTTCAATCGACCGACCGATCGACTGAATTGGCTACTACCAATTTCTTACACTCTTTGGTCGACCGACCAGTCGATCGAACATAGGCTGATATTGATCGATTTTTTAGCCCTTTTTCTTGTGTGCTTCATTTCCGGGTTCCGACTTTCAATGAGCATCAAATTGGAGAGCTTTTCATTTAATCTTTGGACTTGATCTTTGGACTCATCCAATGCGACTTTGGTGCACTCGTCGAGCTTCGAGAAATTCCACGACGAACCCGAGTGCGACAGTCAATGTCCTTCCAATTTATTCGATCGAGGACATCGAACTCTAATCGATATGGAACCTGAAAGATTTCTCAACGAAATATTTGTTCCATGTTTGTTATCATCAAAACCGAGATTAAGAGATTAATACCAAGGTTGAAAACTTAAAGCCAACAATCTCCCCCTTTTTGATGATGACAAACATCCTTAAGAAAATATATTCATTAAATCATATAGGATATCAACTAAGGGATTTCTCCCCCTATCAACAGACATATCTATGAAAATAAACTCCCCCTATCTATATGCATGGATCTCCTATATTTTCCTCCCCTTTGCCTATAATTTTCTCCCTATTTATCCTATAATTTTCTCCACCTTTATCCTATACTTTTCTCCCCCTTTTGACATCCATCAAAAGGGGCAAGAAAGGTCAATCTAGTCAAAGGGATGAAAGACAAATATTTTTTCATGAGGTTGAGACTCTAAAGATTATTTTTCATGAAACATGAAAATCTCAACCAAAGGGATAGAAAACAATATTTGATATGAAACAAAATCATACATGATAGAAAGGAGTGATAGATACAATTCAAAACTAAATCATGTATGCACTCAAGTATGAATGTACTCATATCTTTTTCATGACATTTTTAGATTTCATTCAAACTTTCAAAATATTAAGATATGATCATTTAAATCATGTATATCAAGTTTGAAGTGAAACTAATGTCATTCAACTTAGCACGTTTTCATTTGAAATGAGCATGAAAACATGAAAATGGCTAAGTATCAAATTTTACTATCTACTCATATTTTCTCAAACTTAAGCATCTAGACATTAAACATGAGAGAATGTAAGTCTATGAATCAAGTTTGGGCTTAAGATGAAATTTCTAAGTCACTTTGTTGACTTAGGTCAAGGTATATACTTCCAGTTTTCAAAAATCAAAATTTTAAATTCATACAAAATCATATTTTTGACGAAAAATATTTGATATCAATTGTTGGATGAAAATTTTGATACCAATTGTTGAATGGTCATTTGAAATGTTTGTATCAAGTTTGAACTCAAAATGAATTTTCTAAGTTCATTTTTCATACTATATTATTTTCAATGAAAAAATAAATATTTCTAGTTATCATTCAAATTATCAAAAATCATTCCTATGAATGATTTTGCTCAAGCAATGGTGTGAATGATATTAGAAATGAAATAAAATAGTATGCATGAGTTTTCATTTGAAGATTTTGAAGAAAAATCAAAGTATCGTAAAGATTGATATTTCAAAAAGGATGATACTTTGTATTTTTGACATCCAATTTCAAAATTCCATTATAAATCAGATTCTTGATGAAACTTTTCAAATTTTTTACTGAAGAACCTAGATTTTTCATTGAGGGTGCAGTTTCAAGAATCAATTAAAAAGGATTTTACTATATTTCTCTAGAAATAACTGAAAATGCATACTAATTGTTGGTCGAAATGACATTTTTGTAATTTCCAGTTATTTTCCAAAACGTGTTCAATTTTCATTCAAACTTTTATGACACCATAAAGTGATCATGTAAGGAGTGTATGTCAAGTTTGAGATGAAAATTATGTCCTTAAGTTAAGATATCAACCTAGCATGGTTTCATTCAAAACTAAGCTAGTTATCATGAAACTTGCTAAGTTTCAATCATATCATTTACTCATGGTTTTTCAAACTTAAACTTATGGATACTTAAAATGAGTAAATCTAAACATGTTCATCAAATATGGATTGAAAATGAGACCTCTAAGACAATTTGTTGACTTGGGTCAACTTGTTTCAAAAGAGGTTATCATGAAATGGTCTCTATGTAAATTTATCCATATTCATATGAATTTTCCATTCTAAGTGCGTGGAAACATGTCATACCTATTCCTAAATATGTTTTGAGTTTTGGACTTAAAATGAAGTGACCAAGTCAATTTATTGACATGGATCAAGCTTTTCCAAGCTTAAGTCCTCTAATGTGATCTAGTTATCACATATTTTATCTACACATGAATTTTCATGATTAAACACCTAGAATCATATCATGTGCGTATCTAAATATGTTTTTCAACTACTAACTCAAAAATGAGGTCTCTAATATGAATTTTAACTTAGAGCAATTTTCATTCAATTAAGATATCTTGAAATTGCCTAAGTATCAAAGTTTTTCTTACTCATGAAAATTCAAACATTTATCATGCAAAAATAATCATGAGGTATAGAGACATCATTAAACATGGATATTCAATTATTAAACTAAGATTTTTGCAAAATTAAATCCATACCTTAGTATTTAGAACTTTGCCAAACTTGTCATTTACTTTTCATTTTCATCATGTCATAGCCTTCAATTTTTATCACTTTCTTAACTTGCAAGTAGGCTTCATTAGTATCAAAATGAAATTATATACCAACTAGCAAGCTAACATACTAAATAGCAAAGGTTTAATGCAAAGTTTCATTTAAAAAATTAAACCTATGCTAGATAGTAAATATTCATTTTAAGGAGGTTATCATGATATCAAAATGAATCTAAGGGATCTTAAGATGTGAAACATTTGAGGGATAAGGTCCCTAAACATGTTTAACTAGTTTGGACTTAAAGGAATGTCTCTAATAGTAAGTATCAACCTAGAGCAAGTTTAATTTAATGAAATTTGCCTAAGTGCTAAGATTCTACCTACTCATGAAAATTCAAGGGTTTACCATGCAATTCTAATCATGAGTATTGAGAAATTATTTAAGCTTAAGCATTGAGGTATAACATTAAGATTTGAATTTATCAAAGTTATACCTTATTCATGATGGTTTAGCCAAACTAATCTTTTTTATTCTAATAAGCCTTCCATTTACAATAGCTTGCAAGTATACTTCATTAATAGAAAATAAAACCAAATCTACATGCAAGCTATCAAACTAAATAGTGAAGTGAAAAATCAAGTATCATTTTCCAAATTCAACTTCACTAAATAGCATAGATTCATTTTCATATAAATCATTCATGATAACAAAATGAATCAAGAGATCACAAAATATGAAATTTTGAAAAATAAGATCTCCAACCCTTCCTATTGGTTGAAAACCGAAAGCCACAATTAGCCTACGATTTAAAACCGCAAGGTCGCATGAGCCCATTACAGGCTACATAGGTCTCCGAGGAGACCGGGAAATCAAAATCAAAACTCAAAAGTATTTTCAAAAGAACTTTTTAGCAAGAGCGGGGAAAACAACTCAAATTAAACATAGTATCATAATCTTCAACTAAGGTAAAACAATGCAAGTTAGAAGATGATACCAAAGTCTTTGATGCCAACTTTACTATAGGCATCATTATGACTTGAAGTTGCAACTTTGAAATGATACAATCTTTGACTCCTCAAGCAACTTCAATCAACCAACTTCATCTCACCCTTGTGTGGTAGCTCCCCCTACAATAGAAGATGAGATCTTTGGTACCCAAATGGCTTTGGGTCCTTGGGGGTTAGATGGCCTAGGAATCCAAAGTGTCCTAGCTACACTTGGATTTTTCTTGAATGCACAATCATAAATAGCATGGCCAAAAGTACCACAACAAAAGCAATGTCCATTAAATTTCTTTTTGTTTTTGTTATGGACATGAGATTTATTTTTAGAATGCTTGTCATGTGAAACATGATGAGTATAAGCATTCTTAAAAACATCATTCCTCTTCTTATGATCATGAGGTCTAATGGTAGGATGCATAGCATGGGAATGATGATAAACATTGACATTCTTTTTCTGAAGTTTCCTAAATGAGACATTTTTATTTTTAGAATTAAAAGAAGAAACATTAACTTTCCTACTTAAAATCAATATCTCATTTTTCAACTCATTCATAGTTTTATGCAATGCATGTAATTGAGATTTTAACATGCAATTCTCATTTACTAAATTGTCATTTTAAAGCTTCAAATCCTTAAGCTCAAGTTCTACATTATCATGGCATGAATCAAATGACCTATATTTCAATTTTTCATTATCTAGTTTGGATTCATGCAAATGAGAATTAAGCATCACATTTTCCTTTTTCAACATTTTGTTTTTCTTATCTTTTTTAACCATCAAGGCATACATAATTTTACATTCATCTAATAATTCATCATAAAGAAGATCCGAGGAACTAGATGAATTAGATCTATGATTATGATTATCATGACTAGAAGAAGAGCATACCTCCTCATCAACGTTCATGATGTTAGCTTCGTGATCATGGTGTGAGGATGCTTCACTTGATGCACGTGAGTGAGTGGAAGCATTTGACCTCCGTTTTGCCTTCTTCTTCATACTAGGGCAATTCTTCTTCACATGCACTTTCTCATTGCATAGGTGACATATCACCTTTCTCTTCCGACTCTTTGTACTTCTTTGGCTAGATATACTATTAGCTTCAAGAACTTCATTAGATATAGGAGTATGACAATTGTCATCGTCTCCTTCATTTAGAGTAACAAGTTCTTCAATTTTAGCATAATCATAAATCATGTTCAAAGTAGCCTAAATATCATATGCCGAAGTACAATGCATAACTTTTTCAAAAATATTATTTTGCAAAGAACAATATATGCAATTTGTTGCCTTAGCATTTAATTCAAACATATTAACTTGTTCTTGGGTCCATGAATCTATATTTTCCTTAGGTTCAATATATTTGATTTTTACCATGTTGTAAACACCTAAACCTTGAGTTTTTAGAAAGGTGTACATCCTAGACTTCCAAAGACCAAAGTTCGATTCATCGAACCTAGGAGGTATAGATGCAACCAACTCTAGTGCCATTTTCCGAATCGAGGCTAGATGCAGAGGAGATGGTGAAATCTCAATCTATGACCCGCTCTGATACCAAATGTAGGCGAAATGGCAACACTTGAGGAGGGGGGGGGGGGGTGAATAGTGTGTTTACTAATTCAATTAGCCTAAATTCAATTTTCATCGTTTACTTAGATTACTTAGGTGAATTAAAATTTTACGATTGGATGCGGAAGCAATAATAAAACAATTAAGCACAACCAAATATAACAATACAAACACAAGATTTATAGTGGTTCGGCCCCAATGCCTACTCCACTACCTAAGCACCCCGCTTAGGATTTCCAAACTAAGTTTTACTAGATTTATTAGTTTCCCTTACACATAGGACTTTGATTCGAAGAGTCGCACTCTCAACCTAAGGCACTTCCACACCCGGAAGTCTCCATCTTCTTACCGAGAGCACTCTTCCACCTCAACCCTAAGGGATATCTCAACTAATCCTAGTAAAAACTAAGTTTACACAAGTGGTTTTACACCTTCACAACAAGGTAACCACTTACACAACAATATCTAACAGCCTAGGTCTTCTTACAAACTCAAATAAAAGGAAACAGATTCAAATAACAGTTAAAATACAATCAAAAGAGCTAAAAGAGTAAACCAAGATTAAAAGCTCTTTTCCAAGCCTTGGAACCTCCAACTCGCCGAGTCGTAGAGCTCGATTTAATTCCCGAGTTGAGGCAGCAGTTGGCGCTTGAGAAAATATTCGCGAAAAGAGCAGAGCGCGCTTAATCAATCTCTAGAAGGCTCAAATCTTCCTTTTAATTGCTCAATAAAATCTGTAATCATCAAGGAAGAAGTTTAGAGAGGTTAGATGAATGATATTTATAGCCTCTCAAGGAAACGATAGCTCAACGGATAGAAAACTATCCGTTGCAGATGCTTGGCCGATTGGCCGATTGGCTAATCGACCGACCGATCGATCGCTCGAACGATCGTTGCCTTCCTCTCTGTGTGCGGTCGACCGACGAGTCGATCGCCCAGATGCAAAACTGCGTTCCCGCAATCCGATCAACCCATCGGTCGACCAACGTAGGGGAAGCTGAGACGCACGATCGCGTGATCCTCAATCTGGTCGACCGATCTATCGACCACTCGAGGTACTGCCTCTATTTGGCCTCTGTCGATCGATCGACCGACCGGTCGACCTAAGTAGCCATTGCCAATTTTTGCCAGTGTTCGGTCGACCGAATTGGCTACGGCCAATTTCTTACACTCTTCGATCGATCGATCGGTTGACCGAACATAAGCTGATATTTATTTTTCAGCCCTTTTTCTTGCGCGCTTCATTTTCGGGTTCCGGCTTTCAACGAGCATCAAATTGGAGAGCTTTTCATTTGATCTTTGGACTTAATCTTTGGACTCGTCCAATGCGACTTTGGTACACTCGTTGAGCTTCGAGAAATTCCACGACGAACCCGAGCGCGATGGTCAATGCCCTTTCGATTTATCGATTTCTCTGATTTCTCCGATCGAGGATATCGAACGCTAATCAATATGGAACCTGAAAGATTTCTCAACGAAATATTAGTTCCATGTTTGTTATCATCAAAACCGAGATTAAGAGATTAAGAGATTAAGACCAAGGTTGAAAACCTAAAGCCAACAGTGCAACCTAGTCCTCTTGATGCTTTTTGAAGATGAAACTTTGAAGAACAAAGGCAAGAATCAAGTTTCAAGCTCAACTAGGTCAAGAATTAATGGATGGCTCTTTTGTTGTTCAAATACCCACACTAGAAGGGGGGTTGAATAGTGTGTGATGAAACTCTAGCTTCAATTTTAGTCTTTTCGGTTTTAAGAAACTTAATACAACAACTCGAGTTCTTTGAGTATGAATGATATGGATGATAATCTGAGCACAAAAAGCAAATAACTAAGCAAGTAAGAATCAATGCAAACAAGAACAATATATAGTGGTTCGGCCAACCCGCGTACTCCACTATCGTGGCTTATCACCAAGGATTTCTAATCTTAACATTTTATATATGAAATATTTTTCTAAGAATACAATGAGGATTTAGTTCTCAATCTCAACACCTATTCTCTAGCAAAACAAATCTCTACAACCACACCAAGGTGTTTCACAAGCACACCTTGCAAGCTAGCTTATCAAATCAACACAACAAGATGAAAACACAGTAAAGGAGCAATAAATGTAAAACAAACTTATTGTGCTCCTTTCTCCGACCTTTCAGACTTCCAATGCCTCAAGAAGATGATGAGCATTACCTTGAGAGGGTTGAAGAGTGATGAGATCCCAAAGGTAGGAGCTCGGTTTCCAATAAGCTCCACGGGTAGAAATTCAACATAGAGCCGTTGGGGCATTTTGGTAATTTTGGACATTTTAACCTGGAAAGTACTTGTATTTTTGGGCTATTCCAGAATGTCCATTCGGGATGTTCCAGGTTACTCTGGAGTGTCCATTTGGGATGTTCCGGGATGATCGAGAATGTTACAACATCCCATCCGGGATATTCCAGGAATATTGCAACATCCCATTCGGAATATTTCGGGATGTTTCAGAATGTTACAACATCCCATCCGGGATATTTCGGAATGTTACAACATCCCATTCGAAATATTCGGGATGTTACAACATTCCATCTGGAATGTTGTTTATGACTTGGAAGCTCTTTGTAATTGATTAGGTTCATGTCCTAGGGATATATTACACTTGATTCTAAGCCTAAACCTAGGATTTGATTTGATTTCAACTTGATCACCATCGGAGCCATTTTTACTTGATTCTTTGCATTTTTTCGGACGAACTTCGTAGGCGGATCGTTCCATCAATCTGAACCAAAAACTCACCAAATGGATTAGATACATGTTTGTTATCATCAAAGTAGAGAGTGAGGCATAGGTGGAATGTTTGGGCCAACATCTTTCAAGGCTCAAAGTTGATCAAATAATGGCTCAATAAGTGTTAGGAGTGATCAACAGTAGCATAGGAAGACTGGGACCTCATATATATAGGTAGCTTGAAGAGAGCTCGGGTAAACTCCACTCAACGGCTCAAAAGATAGCCGTTGAGGTTCCGCCGATCGATCCTTCAGTCGAAGGTTCGGTCGATTGAACCATCGGCCGGATGTCGACCAAAATCTTACTTTGGGTTCTTGACTAAGTTCGATCGCTCGTCGGTTGCGGGTCGGTCAACCGACCATTCGATCAGACATTCGGCCAAATCTGCATTGAATGCAGTTTCTAGCAAGGTTTTATCTCCCACAAGTCTTATTTAATATTTGTTAACTTTAAAACATAAATGTTAAATAAGGATTACCACCCATTTGGATTCAATAAAAATATCTAAAAAATTCAAAATCCCTAAGAATCAAAATATAACTTTTGGAGTCTAGTACAAATTTGTGAAAATCAAAAATTTTAAAGTCTCTCGAGTCGAATATGGATAGGTTAAAGATTTTCAAAATGTAGGTCAGGTCCATCACGGGTGAGGTATAGGTCTCGTGGGCCTAATCGTGGAGCTCTCGTCCTAGCTAAGGGACAACCTCACATACTTATCGCTATACGTGATTAAAGATAATCAATTATTACAATACAATATTAATTTATTGATTTATTTCAACTATATTTGCAAATTTGAAAAGGATGAGGTATCGGTATTTAATGTGAGTACCATTGACCACTTTTTTCACAAGACATGGTCATCGTGGTCTTATATGCCATGGAGCCATGCATGTCGATTTCTTATAGCACAAGTTTGAGATAAAAACACTGGTATTGATATTTTTAATTATTAATAAAGCACGTGTACTAACTATTGGTGTTTGGCTTATGTGGTGTTGGCTATATTTGGCAAAAGGATTTCCAGTTGCTCTCAGTTGAAATGACAGTTGCTGCTTAAGTTACATATGCGATATACGATGGCTGTTTGGTTAATGTAATTAATGATGATTTGTTTTTAATATCTCTTTGGTATTTTATTCATCTTTAATTACTTGATTATTGTTTGTTCATTTATGGAAAGTGAAACGGGTCTTCATTGATGGTCTAGGCGTTACTTCTAGAGCTATTATGTTCGATGCTTTATGGTGTTTCATGGCTGACTTTTGGGTTTGAATTGATGTCGTTATGATCATTGCATTAGTAGACATTTATTTAGATTGGTTGGTGTTCACTATATAGATAATGAAAATGAAGATCTGAACGAATAAGTCTCCTATGTGTGTAAACAGAGTTGCTAGTGAAATCTTGGAGCTAATATTGTACTTTGTTAATAGTGAATTGAGCATTTGTCCGGTGAGGGCCCCGCAGATTAGGTGATAATTTTGTCACTAAACTACGTAAACAAATCATTGTATTTGCGTGTTTTCTTGTGATTATTTTATTTTGGTACTCACTCTGTTTCTTTCAAGCAGTTACAATAGCAGTTGCAACTCCTCTGTAACTGTCCATTAACAGAAGCTCCCTTAGAGACTATCCTATCAATTGGTATCAGAGCGATTGTGCTAACATTTACTTGCATAGATCCTTGAAGTGTCTCTATCCTTTCATGCTCAAGTCTTTGGATGATCGTTGTTGGGACACTATTGAGATTGGATACACTCCACCCACAACACCTGGTGGGACTGAGCGCAAACCTAAAAGCAGTATACTAAAGCAGAAATTATTGCAACAAACTGTGACAATAAAGCCCATAATGCTATCTTTAGTGGAGTTGATCCTTCTCAGTTCAAACTAATTTTGTCTTGTACTTTGGCAAAATAGACCTAGGAAATTCTAGAAACTAATAATGAAAGATCCCTGATGCTTCGGAAGTCCAAAGTTGAAATCCTCAACACCAGATTTGAGAATCTAAAGATGGGAGAAGATGAAAGCATTCAAGACTTCCATGGGCGTGTCAAAGATCTTATGAACAATGCAACCAATCTTGGAGAATCATTTTCAGAAGAAAAAGTGGTAAAAAAAGTTCTTAGATCTATGCTTTCAAAATTTGATATGAAAGTTGTAGCTATTAGTAAAGTTCATGACCCATCAACTATAACTCTTGATACGTTGATGGGAAAACTAGAAATGTATGAGTTAGAACTCTTAGAAAAAAACTCTCACAAGGAGAAGAAGAAAAACCTTGCCTTCAGTGTCATTGAGGATGAGGTTAAGTCCGAAGAGTGTTCTAAAGATGAGATGGATGCTATCTTTTATCTCAAGACGAAGAACTTCAAAATATTTCTGAGAGCCAAGAATAAGCAAAATCAGAACTCTCAGTTGCAGTCACAATTCCAATCACGATTTCAACCGATTAGTTCAAACAATTCAAAGTCAAAATTTTCTACAGGAGAAAATAGAAGGAGTCAGTCTTCCGCACTCAAAAATGATTCAAGACAAAAAATCAAAGGTATTAAATATTTTGAATGTGAAGGGTATGGTCATGTAAGATTTGAATGCCCTAATCTTCAAAAGAAGCTCAAGAAGTCTTTCACTGTCACCTGGAGTGATAATGATGAGCAAGATGACCCTAAAAATTTTGAGAAATAGTCAGGCAATTTTATAGCATTCACAACAAGTATTGGTGACTCAGTTATAATTTCAGAAAGCTCAGATGCAGAAGATGATCACAATAGAGTTCAATGTGATGACAGTCTTGAGGAGGCCTACTAGGAGATGTTTGATAAATGAGTTGATTTGGCAAAGCTGAACAAGTCTCTCAGTAATCAAAACCAGTTGTTGATTGAAGAAAAGAAGAACCTTGAACAGAAAAATTCAACATTTTCAAACTCAGATTGCCGAAAAGGAAGACAAAGAATCCAAGTTGATTGAAGAACTTGAGAAGGTAAAGAATGAAGTTAGAATGATGAATTCTAGTGGTACTCTTAACGAAATTTTGAGTGCAAGAAAGATTCCTTCTAATCACAATGGACTGGGATACATAGGTCCATCCCAGTTGAAACCCCAGTCTCAATAGTCTACTCAACTGAGGAACATTCAGAGGGGTTCTTCAAGTCGTCAACAACCTACTACAAGAAGTCATAGGGTGCCCATATGCTATTATTGCAATTTCAAAGGACACATTATAACAAATTGCTTCAAACTCTCCAACAAAGTGAGAAGAAAGAATCATGTGAAATCCCCAAGGCAGAAAGTTTAGCAAATTTGGGTAAGAAAGACGGATCTAAAGTGTCATGTTGCATTTATGTCAAAAACAATTTTGTCTCTTGGTTCTTGGTATTTCGACAGTGTATGTTCTTAGAACATGACAGGAAGTCCAGACAACCTAAAGGATATTCAAAAATATGGAGCAACTGTTACTTTTGGAGATGGAGGATATGGGAATGTTGTGGGAGTTTGAACTCTTAATGTCCTGGGAATTTCGAATCTGGAAAATATCCTGCTTGTAGAAGGTCTCAAGGCTAATCGAACTTCCTATTATGAAGGTGATCAAAATAAGGAGGGATCATGGAAGGGAATTTGAGAATATTTCTTTCTCTGAGTTCTGTGATGAGAGTGGGATCCTACATGAATTTTCAGCTCCCAAGACTCCTCAATAGAATGGTGTGGTTGAGAGAAAGAACTACACAATCCAGGAGATGGCCCTAGTAATGCTCAATTCCAAACATATTTCTGAAAGATTCTGGGCTGAAGCCATCAACATGGCTAGCTTGCTACATAATCAATCAATCTCACTACTAAAAAACTAGATATCTGCGACGAACATTACCGTCGCAAAATGGTCGCTAAAGACCTTCTGCGACGGCAGGATGCAGTCGCAAAGGGCGGTAGCAAAAGATCTTGTCGCAGAAAATATACGACGGTAGAAGTAGCGATCGCAAATGAAAACATTATGTGACCGATGTACGACGGTATACAACGGTCGCATAATGTGGTCGCGTAATATCTGCGACCTTCTTTGATCATCGCAAATAATAAATCGGCGACGGCATTGCGACCGCTATACCCTATCGCAAATATTATATCGGCGATGGTTCTGCGATCGCGTTTGCCATCGTATAACGGTCGCAATTGTAACTGCGATCGCTTTTGGCGACTAGTTCGATATACCTTTTGCGATGGCTAGCGGTCGCAAAGCCGTTGCAAATGTGTATTTTTTTAAAAAATAATAATTTATGATAATATTTTTTTTTAAAATGCCTGTTTTCAATATTTAACATCAAATTATATCAAAATACAATACCACAACAAAAGAATATACAAGATATCAAATTATATCAAAATGCTACCACAACGAGGGGATATTCAAGACGTACATCAAATTATAATGTTCATACATATTTATATCAAAATGTAATATTTACATCGTATCAAAACATGTTTACATCAAAATAGAAAATAAAGTACATGTGTTCATCTCACATGTACCCATGCATGAATCTATGAGTTCATCTCACAAGGGAGGGAGAGAAAGAGACTCTCTTAATCTATATCATAAAATGATAACCAGGAAAAATATTTTAAAAATGGCAGGCATCCCTCTTGTCAGTTCCTACAAGATGGGCAAGCTTGATCTCTCTCACAGGTTTTGCTTGATCACTTTAAGCTAGTCAGCATGCATAAAGTAGGTTAACATAATATTAATATGTAATGGTGGGTGTAATGTTCATGGGGATGTAAAATTGGGGAATTTAGCTGCTAAGAAGCTCATAGAGGCAGAACCCAACAATGCTGGATCTTACATGCTGTTGTCTAACATCTACGCTTCAGCTGGTAGATGGAAAGAAGCAGCAAATATTAGGTTAAGGATGAAGGGTAAAGGGTTGAAGAAAAAACCTGGGTGCAGCTGGATTGAGGTTGGAAATAGAGTACATGTGTTTGTGGTACGTGATAGGTCTCATAGTGAAGCTGACAAGATCTATAGATTGCTGCATGATCTTCACAATAAATTGAAGAGAGCAGGGTATGAACCAGCTCTGGAACAGGTGTTAGTTCAGGACTAATGAACCATTAGTGATTGTGCAGGACAATGTGTTCATTTTAGAAGGGAATTGGTGGTACTTATATGTTATCATTAGAGATAAATTATAGAAAAAACTCCAAATACTTATGAACAAGGAAATTCAATAAATTCCAAACTTTTTTGGACATAAAACAAAAAAGATCAGGAAAATTAGAATATTAGATGGCTACTAGGGTTGACATAGATCCAGGATGACCTATATCAATAACAAACTACATATAATGATCACCAAAACAAAACAAGAATACTTTCTTTTATGAGGCATACAATAAGCACAATCACTATGTTCCCCTTTGCATTATCTGGCCTCATTTTCTTTATTTTCTCTGGTAGCTCCTTTGAAGATTTCCAATCTTCCTCTCTGCTCAGTCCAGCTCAAGTTACAAGTAATATCTAGTATAAACCCTAGCCGTCGGCTAGGATTTTGGATGAGAGAGAGAGAGAGAGAGGAGGAGGAGAATACCGGCGGTTGAACAATCGAGCAACGGTGAGGCCTGCTTGCGGCGGGCAACGAGCAGTGGCCGACGATCGGTGTGCGGCGTGCGGCGGCAGAGAGAACGAGTGAGAGATATAGATCGGGTTGAGCAGGGGAAGTGAAAAAAAAAGGGTTTGGGCGGGGAATTTAATAACAATTTACGACGGCCTTAATGGTCGCAAATAAGCGGTCGCAACATGACGGTCGCAAATGGTCGCCAAATCGTTGCCATATTGCGATGGCACTCTAGGCGGTCACCGTGTCGTCACTATTTTATGACGGCAATCAAGGCGGTCACAATGCCATCGCAACACTAGTGAGGCCGCGACCCCAATGGACGACGGTCGTAGACCTGTCGCATCTGCGACCGCATCATGTGCCGTCGCAAATGAGCCGTCGCAAAAAACCATTTTTTTAGTAGTGTCTTATCTCGGACCAAGATATACTAAAACTCCTTATGAATTATGAAAGGAAAGAAAGCCTAACCTTACATACTTTCACATTTTTGGTAGCAGGTGCTATGTTCTAAATGATAGAGAGTATCTTGGCAAGATGCAAAGCAAGAGTGATGAAGCCATATTTCTTGGCTTCTCTACTAATATCAAGGCCTACCGAGTCTACAACAAACGAACACAAACTATGATGGAGTCAGCAAATGTGAAGGTAGATGACTCTCAAATTAGCCAGACTCTGACTGCTGATGAGAAGAGAGTTACAATTGTTGACAAGACTGGCCAGAATACTACCAAGGTCACAAATCAGTTAGTTGAAACTGTTGATCCAACTAACACTGAGACTGATACTAAATAAGATGATGAAAGTAATGACTCCAGAACTGAAAAATCTGCAAAAACTCTCAAGAATCATCCCTTGCAAAATGTGATTGGAGATGTAAATGATGGAGTCAAGATCAAGAATCAATCTAAGAAAAATTACTAGGATATGATCAGGTACTCCTATTACACTTCCACAATTTTGAACAAAAAAATATGAAGGAAGTCTTGAAAGATGAATTCTGGATTTCTACTATGCAAGAGGAGTTACAACAGTTCATTAGAAATAATGTATGAGAACTCGTTTCAAGACCCGAAGGTGTCAATGATGTTGGAACCAAATGGGTTTTCAAGAACAAGAGTGATGAAGCAGGGAATATAACAAGAAATAAAGCTAGACTTGTTGCTAAAGGGTTTAATCAAATTGAAGGTATGGATTATGATGAAACCTATGCACTAGGCGTTGGCTATATTTGGCAAAAGGATTTCCAGTTGTTCTCAATTGAAATGACAGCTGCTACTACTTTCGTCCATGAGGAGTTCTACTTAAGTTACTGCTATGATATACGATGGTTGTTTGGTTACTGTAATTAATGATGATTTGCTTTTAATATCTCTCTAATATTTTATTCATCTTTAATCACTTGATTATTGATTGTTCATTTATGGAAAGTGGAATTGGTCTTGGCATTACTATTGGAGCTATTATGTTCGATGCTTTATGGTGTTTCATGGCTGCCTTTTGGGTTTGAACTGATAATGTTATGATCATTGAATTAGTAGACATTTATTTAGATTGATTGCTTTTCACTATATATATTGAAAGAGAATATCTGAACGGATAAGTCTCCTATATGGGTAAACAGAGTTGCTAGTTATATGAGGAGTTGAGACTACTGAGTGCGTAGACGGCAACAAACTACTTCAATTATCTCCAAGCTACGATGGAATTGGGTTGTTAACTCTCTACAACACAGAGTTTGTGTGGAGGACAAAACTCTATGATTGAGTTGTCATAGAGAGGCAAATTGGTTAGTACTTGTAATAGCAAATATGTTGTTTGTTATTTCCAATCCATTGTAGTACTAATAGTTGGATTTTGGAGTGTGAAATCCTGAAGCTAATATTGTACTTTATTGATAGTGAATTGGGCATCTGTCCGGTGAGGGCCCCGCAGATTAGGTGACAAATTTGTCATTGAATTGCGTAAAGAAATCAATGTGTTTGCATGTTTTCTTGTGATTATTTTGTTTTGTTACTCACTCTGTTTCTTTCAAGCAGTTACAATAGCAGTTGCAACTTCCTGTGTAACTTTCCATTAACCGAAGCTCCCTTAGAGTCTATCTTGTCACTAACATAATTATTTCTTTTATAGGCTTGATAAACTTGGCTTGAGAATTAACAATCATTTATTAAGAGAGCACATGAGTCTATCTGTTGTGCTCAATTAATGACCAGCTGAACAAGGCTAAGTCAGTTGCACTGAGGGCGAAGGTGCAAAGGGTATCCCAAATAAAAGGATACAAGCCCATCTGGATCCTGACAGATATGTGAGACAAGCTTGTCGATAGAAGGTTTATTAGTGAGTGGCAGGAGGCATCCCAAATCGAGTTTCGAGACCATATTTCTAGGGCTAATGTCGTGATGATTCACTTGTAGTTTGTACTATTCATCATTCGTGGATGGTAAGTGTTACAATATTTTACAATTTAATTGAGTGATCATAACTAACTAATATATATGTTTTATGTACTTGTAATTAGGGAAGGTTTGAGAGGAAACATTGGGCCCAAACTAACAAACCCATGATGCATAGCTCGGCCTTGCTATTCACACCATGCTTGGGCTAGCCAAAGCCTAGCCCAGGAGCTCCACTCGGCCATCCCAAGGGCACTTTCATCTTTCGCCCATATTCAAAGATTCAATAATAATGATAACACAATTAAAGGGGTGAAATTGGACGATTGGTTCACTCAAGGTATATCCCTGCGTCGATTAAGGAGAAATCCCTGCCGAATACCTTTCATCGAATACCTGCCTTATAAACCAAATCCCGCACCTACAGGTATCCTTTCTAACCCAATTTTTAGATAGGCAGCAACACCACCCAGAGGGAGAGCCCCTATGTCGATAGCTTCAGTGGCGCAGCGGACTCAGACTCAAGGAGCATGGCAGCAGCACACGGCGGATCCGGGGAGGCCACCTGCTCGCATATCCGCATTGACTCCCGAGGGCATGGAGGCATCCAATGTAGTGGTGACAGATATTATTTAAGTCAGTTCATTACCTGCTTATGAACCGTTTGATCCAGGTGCTACACATTCCTTTATATCTGAATTATTAGCACTAAGATTGGGGAAGGACAAGAGTTGGCTAGTGGAACATTTAGCAGTGTCTACACCTACTGGCGGTACCGTGATTGCTAAGATGGTCTTCAGGGACATTGATATCTCCATAAGTGGGCACAATTTGAAAGCGGAGCTGATGCTATTACCGACCTTAGAGTTGGATGTAATTTTGGGCATGGATTGGCTATTTGCTCATTATGCGTTGCTGAATTGCAGGACAAAGGTGGTTACATTTTGCAAGCCAAGAATACCACCTTTTACCTTTTAGGGCGATGGGAGAGGAGACTCCATCTGAGTGGTCTCTGCTCTTCAGGCCCATAAGCTAATGATTGGCGAATGCCAGTCTTTCTTGGCTTTTGTCTCTACAAATATTACCAGCGAGGGCTCGGCTAGCAGCATAGAGAGTACTCCGGTCGTCATGGACTTTCCAGACGTATTTCCAAATGAGTTGCCGGGACTTCCACTAGTGCGGGAGAGTGAGTTCTGTATCGATCTGCAGCCGGGGGTGAAGCCTATATCGATTCCTCCATACCGAATGCCACCCGGTGAGCTAAGAGAGCTTAAAGTGCAGTTGCATAAGCTGTTTGACATTGAGTTTATTTGCCCAAGTGTCTCACCTTGGGGAGCGCCGGTGTTGTTCGTGAAAAAGAAGGATGGATCCCTACCGATGTGCATCGATTACCAGCAGCTCAAAAAAGTGACGATCAAGAACCGATACCTGCTTCTTAAGATTGATGATTTGTTTGATTAGTTGCAGGGGGCCCAGTCGTTCTCGAAGATCGATCTGAGGTCTAGATATCACTAGTTGAGGATCAGAGATCAGGACATTCAGAATACTACTTTCAAGACCTGGTATGGACACTATGAGTTCCTGGTCATATCCTTCGGGCTTACCAATGCCCTGGCAGCCTTCATGGAGCTGATGAACCGGGTATTCAAGAATTTCCTAGATAGATTTATCATAGTGTTTATTGATGATATTCTAGTGTATTCCAGGAGCAAGGCAGAAGCAAAAGGAGCTCTTGAGGGTAGTTCTGGAAACCCTTAGGCAGCACCAGCTCTTTGCTAAATTCTCAAAGTGTGAGTCCTAGTTGACTAGTGTGGGATTCCTGGGGCACATTGTATCCCGGGATGGCGTGATGGTCGACCTTGCAAAGATTGAGGCAGTTCAGAAATGGGAGAGGCCGACTAGCGTGACCGATCCGTAGCTTCTTGGGATTGGCCGGCTACTGTAGAAAGTTCGTGGAAAATTTCTCCAAGATTGCCACTTCGCTCATGCGTCTAACTCAGAAGAAAGTAAAGTTTATCTGGGATGACAAATGCGAGGAGAGCTTTCAGAAGCTCAAGGACCGCTTGACTACTAGCACTACCGTCAGGATCAGGAGGATTTGCAGTCTATTGTGATGCTTTTGGGATCAGGCTAGGGTGCGTACTGATACAACATGGCAAGGTGATAGCATACGCACCCAGACTGTTGAAAACCCATGAGAAGAATTATTCGACTCATGATCTGGAGCTGGCAGCCATAGTCTTTGCTTTGAAGCTGTGGCGTCATCATCTGTATAGGGAGGCATGTGACGTTTACACATATCAGAAGAGCCTTCAGTACCTTCTTTCTCAAAAGGACCTGACTCTAAGGCAATGGAGATGGCTCGAGCTGTTGAAAGATTACAACTGTACCATCCATTACCATCCAGGAAAGGCAAATATTGTGGCAAATGCTCTGAGCAGAAAATCCATGGGCAATTTCGCTCATATGTCTGCAGGAAGGAGACCATTGGCGTGGTTGCTTGCGGTGTGCCTAGATGGTAGAAATGTTCTATCAGTGTCAGACTTCAGGACCTTGGTGGCGCATTTGCGGGTGTAGTCCACTTTGGTGGACATGTTGCAGGCAGCGTAGGCAGAGGACGCTTTTTGCTCGCTGACGACGGATTTGGTTTGAAGGGGAGATGCGGACAACAGGTTCGGTCTATATTCAGAGGGTGTCTTGAGATTCAAGGACAGGATTGTGGTACCAGATATGACAGAGGTTCGTAGTCCAATACTAGAGGCGGCCCACTGTTCTACTTACAGTATGCATTCGGGGGGCCACGAAGATGTACCGTGATCTATGGCAGCACTACTGGTGGAGAGGGATGAAGCGAGAAGTAGTAGAGTTCGTATCTCAATGTTTGGTTTGCCAGCAGGTAAAGGCCGAACACTTGAGACCGGCAAGGTTATTGCAGAACCTTGTGGTACAAGAATGGAAATGAGAGAAAATTACTATGGATTTTGTTACAGGTTTACCCAAGTCAAGTAAAGGAAATGACTTTATCTGGGTAGTGGTGGACCACCTGAACAAATTGGCGCACTTCATACCGGTGAAGACCACTTTTTCTGCCGAGCAGTACAGTAGGTTGTTCCTGGACTCAATTGTTGCATATCATGGGATTTCGGTGATGATTATATCTGATCGGGGCACTCAATTCACCGCTCGGTTTTGGCAGTCATTCTAGGAGGCTCCGGGTACTCAGGTGCGGTTCAGTACCACTTTTCATCCTCAAATAAACCGACAGTCAGAGAGGACCATTCAAACACTTGAGGACATGCTGAGGGTGTGCGTGCTTGACTTGGAGGATGGATGAGAGAGACATCTACCCTTGGTGGAGTTCGCCTATAATAATAGCTACCAGAGCAGTATCGGCATGGCACCATTCGAGGCCTTGTACGGGCGCAGATGCAAGTCACCAGTAGGATGGTTCGAGGTTGGCGAGTCCCAGATATTGGGGCTGGATTTGGTTCATGATGCAATTGAGAAAGTAAAATTGATCAAGGAATAGCTTTTGGCAGCTCAGAGTTGTTAGAAAATATATGCAGATGGGGAAGCTCGAGATGTAGAGTTCCAGAAGGGAGAGTTAGTTTTCCTGAAAGCGTCTCCTATGAAAGGGGTGGTTTGCTTTGGGAAGAAAGGGAAATTGAGCTCCAGATACATCGGGCCCTTCCCTATATTGCGGCGTTGAGGAGCTGTGGCTTTTGAGTTGGCATTATTGCCTAGCATGGACCACGTGCATCTTGTTTTCCATGTATCCATGCTTAAGCTGTATGTTTGGGATGAGTCCCATATTCTAGATGTTGCTGGGGTGGAGGTTGATCCGACCATCTCTTATGAGGAGCGGCCTTTAGAGATCCTAGACAGGAAAGTGAGGAAGCTGAGGTCCAAGGAGGTCCCCTTGGTGATGGTCCGTTGGGAGCATCACTCAAGGCAGGAGGCCACTTGGGAGGTCGAGTAGGATATGAGAGAGAAGTACTCGTACCTTTTTGATGTCGAGGTGAGCTTCTTCTTTCATCTCAAAATTCGAGGATGAATTTTCTTTAAGGGGGGAGGAAATTTTAATGCCCAAAAATCTTATATCAATATTTTACCCTTAAGTAGCAGATCGTGGGCCCGAGTTAGCGCAGATTGACGGAAAGCATCGAGGTTAGACCCAGGTATGCTTTTTAACGAGAAAAAAGTTAAGAAAATTCTATTTAATTTCTCTCTGTGGTTTAGCATGCTAGGATGGTAGAGGGTCTCGAGACGAATTTAGTGGTTCAATTGGAACTCAAATCAGAGTTAGAACGAGTTAGATATAGGCTGTTTAAGTCAGATAACTAATCTAGGGGCATTTTGGTCATTTGGACCCAAACAAGGTCCATAAAAAGACCAAGTGGCACACAACTATAGGTTTAGTCGCACGCCACCCTCGGAGGAGAGAGATAGGAGGCACCACCCCTTTGGTGAGGAGGAGAAGACGATTCGAGGTCAGAATCCGCGAGTTCGTCAGCGCCGATCGGAGGAGGATCCTTGCAATCTTCTTCCCTCTCGTTTTCCCCGAAAAAGGTGAGTGTATTTGTCATCTTTTTCCCTGTTTTCTTCATATTTGTTCCGCCCCTATGTCATAGGGATTTGTGGATTTTTAGCTCATTTTCTTCGTATCGCTTTTGAAGATTTATGCCGAGGGTTTTGTAATTGACGTCGTGTTTTCATCAGATCGGATTTTGGGGGCGTTCTTGGCCGCCCAACCCATGCTGTAATGCCCCCCTTCTTGGTTCAATTCTTGATGGTTTCTTGATGAATTCTTGTGGGTTTCTTGGGGGTTGTTGAGGGATCTTGGCTCTTGTTTGGAGTCTTGAAGAAAGATTGAATTTTGGGGATGAACTAGGTGTGCCGCCCCCTACCCTTAGGGATTTTTGGACCCTAGGGTGGCCGGCCACCCAAAGATCCAAGTTTTTATGATTCCTAACAGGTTTTTGCATCTAGTAATTAAACTTTAGGGCATGAATAAATTAGTCCTAATGATTTACAAGTTGTAGGAAACTACACCTAGGGATTTAGGACCTTAGGGACACTAGAAACCCTAGAACCCGAAACTAAACTTCGGAAGGGCCGACCTTTAGTTTCCTAGAGGGTCCGAATCCTCCCTACTCCTAGAGCACTTAGGTGGGAAGATAGGTCGAACCTAAGGTACTCGGATAGGGTCCTTAAGGACGAGTTTACTTGTGTAGGATCGCTAGGATTTGATACCTTATTTTTAGGGCAGCTTGTGTATGCTTTGTGTTCACTTTTGTTATGCTTTTGGACATGATATGCTATTGTTATACGCTGTGATTTTGTGTTAAGCATACATATATGGCTTGTGTTGTTGTGATTTATAACAGGTGGATGCGGAGATTGAGGTATGCCCTAGACATACCCTTTACTACTTGTTATTAGCATATGTTGTTATGTTATACATACTTGTATGCGTGGTGTTGTAATGTGCTTGTTGCATTTCCCGGAATGCCCGTTGATGAGGGGAGGGTATGCCCCAAAGAGATAGTGTTGTGCCATATTTCGAAAGTCCGACTGGTGAGGAGAGATCATACCCCAAAGAGACAACCCGGAGACCCAACCGGTGAGGGGAACGTTGCCCCGAAGAGACGGTTCAGAAGAGCTAGTGTCGGTGAGGGAAGAGTATGCCCCAAAGAGACGACACTGCACTGGGTGGTATCTCAGCGGCCACACCGTCTACCTACCCTATGTGGCTGAGGGCCGACGGGCCTAGAGAGGATCATGTGGTTTCGGCATGCATGCATTGTGGTGTATATATGTGGATGTGTTATTTCCTGGTGGTGATGCTATTTACTAGTTATGTAAGCATTGATATGATTCTATTTACTCGTTATGTTTATCTTTGGGATGATGCCATTTTTGATAACATGCTTATAGTAATGAGCATGCTTACTAGATGACATGATTCTACTCATTGATGTATTTATATTCATAGCATGATGATGATGATGATGTGGTGAAATTGAGGACTGATATACTCACTAAGTCCTAGTTAGACTTACCCCTCATTTCTGTTGTTTTATAGCACCTGAGTTAGATCAGCGAGGTACTGGGGTGCAGTAGCGCGACTAGTGGCAGTAGGGCAGCGGGTCTCGTGACATGTCGTGGTCGGGGAGAGGATACCGAGTATTTGTTTATATTTGAGTCGTTGAGTCATGTAGACTCCGATTTTATTCCGCATTTATTCTTACTTTAGGAGTCTTGGTTATTTGTTGAACCTTATTTCTTAAAAATAACTTGTTCGGTGTTTTATTATTATTATTATTTATTTAGACTCTGATTTGGTTTGATTTTATATGTGGTGTTATTTTTAATCTTTTAAAAGGTTTATAAATATTATTTCACTGTTCAGGTTATTGTGTTTGAGTTATATTTGTGTTGTGTTAGGCTTCGGGGTACGTGGTGTACCCTGGCCGATCACACTGGTTTTGGGGTGTGACACATAGTTTCCAGGAGCTCTCCTGGGCCTTCATCAATCAGTTCTCCTCGTCCAAGATTTATGCAAAGTCTCAAGATGCCTTGAACTACATCAAAGATGGACAGAATGAATCACTGAGAGAGTATCTAATATGTCGTAGCCATGGAGATACCCAACCTCGACCCTCATGTTGAACTATATTTTATCAAACACAGTATGAAATCAGGGCAATTTGCAGATCAGATAGTCATCTTCAAGCCGAAGACCATGGTTGAATTCTGAGAGCGAGCAATAAGATATATGGAGATGGAAGAGCTTAGAGAAAGCAAGAAAGGCCAATAGGCAGTAGGCCACTAAAGGCGGCGCCAAGGACAAACAAGGAAAACAACTGGTTAAGATAATTGGAAAGTAGAAAATTCAAAAATTATGAATGAAGATTGTATGTTGAAATCTCAATTGCATGCTATTCATTAATACACGAATGATTTGAAAAATGAGGTTCTGTTCTTAAATATATCCTCTTTTAAGAATTTTAAAAATAGAAATGTTTCATTCAAGAGTGCTAATGTTCACCATCCTTCCCATGTGAAGCATTCAACTTCTAAACCTTATATTCAAAAGAAAAAAGAAAAGAAAAAGTTTAATGGACATTGTTTTTGTTGCGCTATTTTGGCTATGTCATTTATGATTGTGTATTAAAAAGAAATCCAGGTGTTGTAGGGACATTTGCATTCCTAGGCCAACTCACCCCAAAGACCCAAAGCCATTTGGGTACCAAAGGTTCCATGTTCTTTTATAGGGCGAGCTACCACACGATGGTAAGGGAAAGTGAAGAGTTGAAGTTGACCATGGACTTGAATGAAGAATCCTCCATTGGATGCAAAGTTATCTTGATGCTTAGGTAAAGTTGGCATCATAAGTAATATGGTATTATTTCCTTACTTTGCTTTGTTTCATTTGAATTGGAGTTTTAAGATACTTAATTGATTTGAGTTAGTTTTATCCGCTCTTGATACACTTTTGTAAATGATTTTTTGATTTTGATTTTCGATCTATTCAAAGACCTAAGTGATTTATAACGGATCTATGCGACCTTACGGTTCTAAACCCTAAGCTAATTGTGGCCTTTCATATTTCAACCAATAGGAAGGGTTGGAGATCAAATTTTCAATTGTACTATATATTGTGATCTCTTGATTCATTTTGGTATCTTGTTAACTCTCTTTAAACGAATTTAAAGTTATTTAGAAAACTAGACTTTGAAAAATGATATTTGATCTCTCTTTGCTATTTATTTTGAATAACTTGCTAGTAGCTATGTTTTCATTATACTATTAATGAAGTTTACTTGCAAGTTACTAAAATTGGGAGGCTAAATGAATTCGAAAAAGAAAATAAAAGATTGGGAATTTATCAAGAAATGATGTATAAATTCTATTCTTGCAAATATCTAGTCTAATGCCTCAATATTCTTGACAAAATGATATCTCTATGATCATGAGTGATTATGCATGATTAATGATTGTAATCTCATGAGTAGATAGAACTTTGATGCTGAGGCAATTTCATGATATCATGATTCTTGAATGAAATTGTACTAGGTTAAAAATCATTTTAGAGAATTTATTTTAAGTTCAAACTTGATAAATATGTTTAGATTTACTCATGATATGTTCCTATGTATTTAAAGTTGAAAATTTATTTGAAGATGGATAAAATGATAAGTTCATTTCATGATATTTTCATTTGAATGAGTTTGACCTAAGTCAACAAATCGCCTAAGAGATTTTATTTTCAATCTATACTTAAGGAACATGTTTAGATTAACTCATGTTAGATTTCTATGTGCATAAGTGTAAAAATTCATGAGTAAATTGATGAAATGATATTTGGTCAAATTTATGATAATGCTTAATTGAACTAGTTTGATATGCTGTCACTCAAACATTTTTAGAAATTTTAGACAAACCATTTATGAGTGATTCTTGAATATGTGAAGTCTTGATTGGATATAGAATATTGATATAGAATTTCAAAATTTTCTGATATATATTGGTTTAGTAACCTCACTGTTTATAGCTGAACATTAAAATTGAAATTTTAAGTTTTAAAACAACATCTTCAGTGAATTTTAAAATGTAGAAAACTAATTTTGAGATGATTCTTGAATATGATTTTTTCTTGAAGAATCTAGTTTGTGGTGTAAAATTATCAAAAAATTTAAGTATAAATATGATTTGATATAGATTTTTGAAATTGGATTTCGAAACTTTAAAGCATTGTTTCCCTCAAAATGTTCATATTTCTAATACTTTGAATTTTCGTCAAATCTTCGAATGAGACTTCAAGTATGATATCATGACTCCAGTTTTGGTATCGTTCACATTATAAGTCTTTTGATATTTTGAACGATACTTGAAAATATCGATATTCGAGTTAATACATGGTTTCTAGACTTGGATTTTATTCATCATTCCTCGCTATCATGTATTACGTAGTCTCATATTCGGTATTTGATTTTCATCGCTTGGGTTGAGACTTTCTTCTTTTGAAAAATCTTTTAGAGTTTCAACTTCGTGTCTTATTTGGTTATTTTTCTTACCCTTTTTGATTGATGCCAAAAGGGAGAGAAAAATCTAGGTTAAAAGGGGAGAAAATATTGGAAAATCATGCATATAGATAGGGGGACTAAATTTATTTAGATATGAGTGACAATAGGCGGAGAAATCCCATGATTGATGTCCTTTGTGTTTTATTAAAAGTATTTTCTTAAGGATGTTTGCCATCATGAAAAAGGTGGAGTTTGTTGGCCTGAGGTTTTCAACCATGTAATTAGTCTCGGTTTTGTTGATAACGAACATGGAACTAATGTTTTTATGAAGAAATATTTTCAGGTCCCAAGTCGAGTAGTGTGTGACGTTCGCGATCAAAAAAATTGGAGAAATCGCAAAAATCATAATGGCACTTGTCGACGCTCGAGATTCGTCAAGAAGTTAGAGTATATGTTGAGGGTGTCTAGAATGAATGTAAAATCTTCTACATGATGCAAAGAACCCAAAAAACCCGAAAGCTAAAAAATCTGCCTGAATCTAGTTATCGATCGAATGTCGACCGAACCTTGGTCGACAGAAGATGGACTGACGATCGACCGAAAAGTCTAATGGGTCTTTTTCTAGTCATTTCCACCCGTTGGGCCCGAGCCATACTTGGTGTTCTACCTATAAAACTCCACTACTAGCCTTCATTAAGTGTTGTTGTTGATATTGAGCCATCATATAAACTCTTGTGAGTTTTACTTGAGTCAATGTTTGTGAAAACACTAGTTTAAGCTATCATTCTTGATTTTGCCTTTGAACCCTCAACGACTCATCTTCTCAAGGCATCAAAAGAACTAAGAAATTGTGTTGGAGCTAAGTATACATTGTTTTGTTTCACTACAAAAACAAATGGAATTAGTGGCAAGATATTTTTGCCACAATAGTGACAGACAGTGGAAAAATGATGATTCAGTGGCAAAAAAGTGCTCGCCAATCATTTGCCACATTAGGTCCGCCACTAAATGTCATTTTTGGCTTTTGTGGTGAACTTTAGTGGATTCACACGAATTGCAATTTCTTTAGTGACAAATAAAAAAGTCAAACTACCTCCACCCTGTTGTAGCAAACGGGGCTTGCTGACATCACGTATCTTTAACGGCAAAATCTTTTGCCACTTATTAATAAATATTTGTCATTATTCTACCTTTTTTGGAACATTTCCATGGCAAAAATATATGAAATTTGCCGCTAAATTGTGTTATATTTTGCCATTAAATATCAAATTTGCTACAAATTTTTTTGCCACTACATGTTTGATCCTTTGTCATTAAACGTTAAAATGAATTTACCATTAACACGATTTTAAATTTAGATTATTGCCACAATATGTGATGACTTTGCCATAACTTTGAGAATCTGTGAAGAATAAATTTGCCGCAAACACACAAAATTTAACAATCAATCATTCATTAATATAATAATCCACCTGCTAATTACAAAACCTACAACTTAGCAAGTATACAACCAACCACCTACATATCCAACCATCAACAAATCTAAAATAAGTTCAACATTAATCCAAATACATCAAAAACAATATTGTCCTTAATGTAGCTGAGGCGAAGAACAACTTACCTTTATGCAGCAAAGAACAACAGCAGAAGAAGAGAAGTCGGACAATTGGCAAAAGAACAGTTGACCTTAATGCAATGGCGAACTCCGCCGCCGCCAGGAGGTTGGGCAATCTGGGAGTAGATACATTGGGGACCTCCTCCACCGCCGCCAGGGAAGCGGGGCCGGAAGGGCCTGCGTGGTAGGCGACTGATAAGGTTAGAGGGCAAGGAGGGAGAAGGGGGTGGTGGGAAGGGAGGGAGGAGTGGGTTTATCGAGAGGGGAGACGTCGCGAGGGGAGGTTGAGCAACAGGTTCATTGTGAGGGGAGGCGGAGGGGACAAGATGGATTCCAGTGGTCGGGGAGGGTTCGTCGGCTACGAAGGGAGGTGAGGAAGGGCGAAACTTTTTTGGCAAGTTAGAGGAAAAAAAATGAGGCAGAAGGAAATATTATTAATAGATAAGAGCAGTCTGCATCATTGAATTATGCTAATCTTTTTTAGAAATATTTAGAAAATAATAATTAAGGTCACAGTGTCACACCCCAACTGAAGGTAGTGTGACCGGCCAGGGCCTATATCCTACCCTGTAGCCTACTGTCTACACTGACATAAAGGAAACCAGAACGTATCGATAAAAGAAATCTCAACACAAACTTTATTAAAAGTTTTCAAAATTCACAATTTATGTTTCAAACCAAATAAGAAAACCAACATCGCAAAACAACTGAATGTCTCAAGTATCAAGTTTTACAAACTCTTTTCCAAATACAACTATCAGTGCAGAAAATAAAAACAATATCTAAACACTGGTCTATGACTCATGGACGTCGCTACGAGATATGGCACCACCTCCCGCCCACCAGCTGCACCATGTCGACAGGTCAAAGACACTGCTCATGCTCTGTAAAAAAAATGAAGAACAAACTATGAGTCCACTTGGGACTCAGTGAGTGGTTCTAGCGAACCTCCACATAATCCTCAGTTATTCATGCATATCATATAACGCAACATAGTGAATATATAGGGAGGTAAGCTACTTCTAATGTGACTACCGACCCCATGGGTCATTCTGTATAAACTGAATATATGAAAACCTGCCATCTCGGCCTATCAAGCCTCCGGCATCCGGCCCTTGGGCCTACTTATGGAATAAAAATCCCGGCTACAGCCGGCCCTACCATACAAGGTAGAATCATACTGGCCGTCGGCCACATCATATCAATATGTAAACAAACAATCCCAGGCCTTCAACTAGGATGGTCCACTAGTCTCCGGACACCGTCTGGGGTAAGGATAGCTAGTCCCACCCAACTGGGGTCTGGCACCTAGCGGGTCCACTGGCGCACCTTAAGACCCAAACACTGGCCGAGCTAATCATTGGTAACTTCCGACCTCCACGCTTCTCAGCGGACCATCTCAAGCACATCACACAATCAATGTCCTACGGTTTCCTTATATACCTTTCGGGCCATTGCCCATTTCTGGCCCTAATCCGGGCTACATGATCAATAAATTGATGCTGCCCTTTTAAAATGCGTACACCTAAGAGTTCTAGTTTTCCAAAATGTTTACTAGAAGTCCTAGAAGTTATATCATCTCCTAGCTAAGTTTCCATATATGTTGAGCGTCTCGCAACGTCCTACATGTTATCTAACATTATACACTATCTTGGGTGAGGAATTCCATGTACCGGGCTTGGAATTCCGCCCCTGAACATTTTAGGACAGCATGCGTAATTTAAAGAAATGTAAGCAAACTTTACAACATTCTACTATATATAGCCACAATATTCATGCATAACAATTATACACTACCTTTAGAATTAAGCTCAATAAGAAATAATTTATCTAGCATGGCAAGGTAGCAATGAGTTCAAAAATGCATGAAATACCAAGCATGGTATACTATTACATCATTTCAAATTTAAAAGATTTAATGAGCTAAGGATGGTCATTAAGCTAGCCTTCCTACAATCTCATAAATCAATCAATTTACTTACTATGATTAGTGTTCTTCCTAAGTATCGTCATGCCTCTATAACCTGAACCTTATGACCATGGAAGTTTCCATCTAAAGCCACCCTTTTCCCCCTTCCTAGGCTTGGCCGAGCCTTGAGCAAGGGAAACCTTGCTTGGGCATGGCCCGTAGAGTAGGAAAGGGAAAGGGGATTTTAACTATGTCCCTAACTATTCGTATCCGATATATCTTAATGTCATGAGGACTCATTTACCCTTTTCCCCTACCCCTGGCTGAACCCTCTTCATGAGGATTTAGGGTTCATTCGGCCATATCTAGAGGTTCTAGGGAAGTCAAACTATTTAACATGTGAAATCGACGACGGAGAGTGCTCCAAAGGAATATTTAAGTTCATCTAAGGGTTCTACTCCATCAAGGGGATTTGGGGAAAATTTTGGCATGACCTTTTCCCTTTCCCCATGATTCGGTAGCCCTAGATCTGAGAAAAATGACAAGAAACAAAATGATCCAGCGAGTATTGTTACAAGAAGCATATATAGACCACTACGAAAACTCGATTCGTCGAAAAAATCATGAGAAACACGATCCTATCACCACTAAGGGTTCGGCCACCAGCCTCCCCCATAATTTTCAAATCCAACCACTCACCTCGATTATGGAGAATGAAAGATCGGATGACGACGACCTCTAATCTTCCAGCGACGGCGCAAAATCCCGGATCGATCAAAATCCCCCTTCTCCTTGCTCTTCTCCCTCTCTCCCTAGGCTGCCTTGTGCGACTCCAAGAAGAGTCACACGGCACAAGGATGAGGGGTTTTAATCCCTCATCTAGCCTTCCATATAGGCTCTTGACTCACTTGACTCCTACTCAAGACTCGACTAAACCCGAACTCGACTTGGTTTCCGACTCAACCCACAACATGAGTCAATTTAAACTTGATTTAAGGCATGATTGCATAAAAGGAAGGTCAATCACCCAATTAAATTCCATGCATCATTAGTCGAGTCATACATTTTTACTCGAGGCGACCATGAGGCTCGATTCGACTATCCCTGGGTCCGGCGCGCAGCACCAAAACAGATTTTTATATTAGAAAATTTTCCCGGGTCTTACACACAGATTCCAAGGGGTGCAAAAATTCCCGCCTAAAATTTTGCTAATATTTTTTTTTTTTTAATTATTTTACCATTTATGACACACAAAATTTGTCACAATAAATAGTTCTATGTCTATAACAAATATATTGTCGCAAATAGATGCCACATAATATCGTGACAAAGTTGTGCCAAAAATATTATCACAAATGCTTGCCACAGAATATCGTGACAAACTTATGGCAAAAATTTTGCCGCAAACTCTTGCCATGATAGAATGTTTTGAATCAATGACAAAACCTGTTGTCATAAATTTAAAAAACTATAAATTTTGAACGTTGACTCAATTATTAGTGGCAAACATAATGACAAAATTAGAAAAATTGTCGCAAATTGTTCAAACTTATACTTTTAACCACAAAAATAATTTTGCCACAAATTTCATCGCAGATTACACCTTTTTTGCCAATTATTGTTGGCCACTCCAAAATTTTGCCACAAATTCTTATTTCTTTTGTAGTGAATTTATTGCTTCATTTGTTGTTGTATTTTGTGCTTTAGTTCTTTATATTTGAAATTGTAAATTTGGTGGTTGCCTTGGTGTAGAGGCATAAGTCTACCGGTGTAAACTTAGTTTACTAGGATTAGTTATGTTGTCATTGGGAGAATAGGTGTTGGAGGTACTCTAGCTCGGAGAGAGGGTTAGAACCTTAATTAGCTTGTAAATCCTCTTGTAGGATACACTTTAAACTAGTAAAGTAGAGTTTGAAATTCTAAGCGGGGTGCTTAGGTGGTGGTGTAGAGAAGGGTCCCTTGTTGGCTAATGGTTTACATGTTTTCAACCTTAGCCTTAATATCAGTTTTGATGGTTTTGATGATAACAAACATGAGACTAATGATTTCATTGAGAATATCTTTCAGGTTCCATATCGGTTAGTGCGCGAAGTCCGCGATCGGAGAAATCGGATAAATCGACAAGGATGCTCGTCGGCGCTCGAGAATCTTCAAGAAAGGGAGTTTAGGTTTAGGGTGTCTAGATATGTTGTAATTCCTCATCATAATGCATAAGAACCCAAAAACCTATCCCGAACCCCAAATCATGAAATTCCAGGACCGTCCTGAAATTCACTAAGACTAGGGAGCTCCTTGGAGAGCTATATGACTTAGATAGTTTCTTGAGATAAAAAATAGTGGTAATTATTCCTTGGGTCAAAACTAGATAACGAGATATTTTAAAGGAATTTTTGGAAGTCTATAGCATACCCATTCTTGACCCGGATATTAGAAAAATTCCATTTTATACTAGATGCCAAGAACTAGATTTTGATCCTTAGGGATTTTGATTTTTTAGATATTTTTATTGAATCCAAATGGGGGTTAATCCTTATATAATATTTATGTTTTAAAGTTATCATGTTATAAAGTTATTTAACTTAGTGAAATCGGAACCAGAAGAACCAAGTAGAACAAAGCTGTCTGCCTTGCCCAGTCCAGGTTCGGTCGATCGGTCGGTTGATCGAATGGCTGCAAAAATTGGCAGAAGCCAATTGGTCGACCATTAAGTCGACCGAAGCTGGGAAAGAAATCATGGAAAGCCTTGAGCGGTCGATCGATCGATCGACCGAAGTGAGGATCGCGAGGCTCGCGACAATCGGTCGACCCGTCGATCGACCGACCACATAGTAAAGAGAAGCGATTGAATAACCGGTCGATTGACCATTCGACCGACCATTCGACCGGCGCTCCGCAATGGATAGAAAACTATCCGTTGAGCAGTCGTTTCTTCCGTAGGGTATAAATATACCTGTTATAACTTCTTTTAATTTTTTCTCTTACACTCTCACAGAAATTATTGAGCCATCAAGAAGTGAGATTTGAGCCTTCCAAAAGAAAGATTGCTTGCGCTCTGCTCCCTCTGCGAACACCTTCTCAACCGCCAGCTGCTACCTCAACTCGGGAGTTAATTCGAGCTCATTCCCTTGACAAGTTGGAGGTTCTGAGACTTTGAAAAGAGCACGTCTTCTTGGTTTTATTCTTAGCTCTTTCAATTGTAATTTTTACTATTATTTTTCCTTAACTTGAGTTTGTAAAAGACCTTGTGATAGGTCTTGGTGGGTAAGTGGTTACCTTGCAAGGTGTAAAGCCACTTTTGTGTGTAAACGTAGTGTTTACTAGATTTAGCTTAGTTGTCCCTTAGGGTTGAGGTGGAAGAGGATTCTCGATAAGAAGGCGGTGACTTCCGAGTGTGGAAGTGCCTTAGGTCGAGAGTGCATCTCTTCAATGAGATGTCCTCGTGTATAAGGGAAACGTAAAGTAATCTAGTAAAACTAATTTGGAAATCCTAAGCGGGGTGCTTAGGTAGTGGAGTAGGCATTGGGGCCGAACCACTATAAAATTCTTGTGTTTGCATTGTTACATTTGATTGTGCGAAATTGTTTTTATCTTGCTTCCGAATTTAATCGCATAATTGAAACACGCCTAAACATTCTAAGTAAATGATTAAATTATAACTTAGGAAAATAAATTAGTAAACACACTATTCACCTCCCCTCTAGTGTCGCCATTTAATCCAACATCCCTAACCACTATAAATACTTGTGTTAGCATTGTGATTTGATTGTCCTATTACTTGCTTTATTAATTGCTTCCACTTCCTTAACTTGTGTATTGCCTAAAGTTTCTAGAAACCTATAATTTGCAATTAGGCTTTAAATTATTGATAACATACTAAAGCTATATTGCCCGACGCACCACTCCCTCCATGATTCGGCATGACGACTGCAACATCAGATCCATCATTCTCGTCGACACCGAGTGATGCGCTCCTCACGCAGTCCATTGCCTCACTACACTCGTCATCGAATCCCGCTCCTTAGTGTTTTTTTTTATCATTATCATTTTGTATGTTTATTTGATACATTGATGTATGCATTTACTTGATACCAATGTAAATATGACTAAATTTTGATGTATATATGCTATTTTGATGTTCAGTTGATGCTTGATGTGTTGTTTGGTTGATAAATTGTAGTTTTCAATCATTTAAATATTTGCAAACAAGATATTTTGATTTTTAAAATTATATAAAAAACACAAATTATGTTATGTGACAACTAAGTCGTCATTGAAGGTATATCGAAATCTTTTGCAATGGCTAGTCATCGCTCCACCGTCACAAAAGGTATATTGAACTGCCACATCACTGGTATCACCCATTGCAAAATTATTCTGCAATGGTTTCGTGATGGCCGCTAGCGGTCGCAAAGTCATCGCATATTTATGATCATTTGTGATGGGTTTTGGTGGTTGTAGATGGTTCGTGACTAATTATGCGACGCTTAGTTGCCGTCATTAAGTCAGTCAAAGATCCGATGGCATCTGTGACCCTATGACTACCGCAACAAAGTTTATGTGACGACATCTTTTATATATGATCGACTTTTGCGATCACTAGTCGCTATTGCGAAAGAGCTTAGGCGATGATATTGCGATCGCTGAAGCCATCACAAAAAGTCGATTTTTTTTAGTATGACCTGTATACATAATTGGATTGGAAGATTAAGGGTTAAACTTTCGAATAGATTGAGTGGGCCTTTAGATTTATTTTGGCGTTGGAAATTCAATTTTATTTCAAACTTGTGTACTTAAAGTTCTATGAGAATATTTATATAGTTATATTGAATGCCCACCAAGTGAGCTATAGGTGGTAGGAATATATATGGTTAATCTATATAAATTATGGTTGTAATCATGAGTTACATATAGAAAGCTGCATATCTGATCACAATAGCACAAGTTATCTTTTGATTCATGCGCTCAAAACATGTGAATAAGTATATATATATATATACACTTGCCTGAAGGTTAGAGCGGCGTGTCTCTTGGTCAGGCGTGACTTTGGAGGAGGGAGGACCTGCAAAAGATACTCTGACGCTCAAGTTAGAATATGTTTTAGCTGGAGGTAACAGAAATTTAAATCTAGGTTACATGAGGTGTGTCGTCTCTATATATATTGTAATATGAGGGATGATTGACGATGATACCGCCCGATAATCTCATAGGGATTTTGCTCAAATTGGGTTGAGATTAATCCCGGAGATGTCAGACGAATCCCTCATACTTAATGTGGACGTGGATGTCCTTGTATGGCCTGGTGGAGGCCTCGAGCTAAGCCGTCTGGCTTGACTTGAATATGGTTCATGAGTGTAGGCGCTTCTGGGCCTAGTCTAGTTGGGCCCAAAGTGTTGGTCCGGTCCACAACCCCTGAGTTTGGTCGGAATCTGGAGAACTTCGCGTTGAGCTCTAAGTAGCATCGACTTCTGATCTCAGTCTAGTAGAGAGACATCAGCCTTGATTAGTATGATGATTAGGAACCCTCAGTGACGATTAGGGGCTCTGAAGTTGATGCGACAATTGAGTAGGAGAGAGTGTGCCTTTATGTATGCCGCCGCTTGCATAGTCATAAATTCTGGCAAGTTACTATTACCAAAGATACGATCAGTGACTTCCAAGGTGGTTTAGATGCTAGTTGTAGGCTGACGTGCATGGCTTCGTTAGTGGGAAGGTGGTGTCGTCCGTTAGGGCTACTCTGGGTCTATAAATAGTCCCCTGCATCTTGTTTTGTGCATGCATTAGTTGCCATGGAATGGAAAGTATCATGGATTATCATTTCTCCAGGAGCCAGCCTGGGGCTGGGGGTCAATGTGTCATAGATCGTTGTGGGTTTACACCATTGGAGGCGATAGGGCAGTCATGAGTTCACACCATCGAGCTTACGCCGGGGGCGTTTCCTTTGTCACGTGCTTGATGGAGGCGCTATACAGATTTTTGGGTAGCCTTCATGGCTAGCTAGAACCTAATCCGCGGTTCCGTGTCTCCTCATCGATCGATCCGGGATAGGTTTGCACTGTTAGGCCTTCCCTTTCCCGCCATCTTGTCTATTCTTCCTACCACCACCCTTTTGTGATTTGCAGGAGGTTCTGCTAGCAAATCTGTATGTGGTGTTAAATCATGGTATAGCAGACCCGTTGGCTGGAAACTTTTGTTTTTGTGGCTTCGCTCATCGTTGGTGATGGCGCTTCCGCCGGAATTTTTTTTCCTTTAAACAACCACCTCATCGGTATGTCTTTTTGACTTGTTTTGTAGATCACCCTTCGTGGGCTTGTAAATGCAAATTTCCCCTTTGTGGGGCTTTATGAATAAAGAGGATGCTTTTACGCATTCATTCATGTTGTGCTTGTTAAGTTTGTCCGGCTATTTTTTGTCCAACGCGCCGGGAGATGTCATCGCTGAATGAATTTGTTCAAAGTTTGTTTGCATGTATAGGCCAAAAAACAAAGTTTTGGGCTAGGGTTACCTATTCGGTAGTGTAATATCCTAGATATTAATATTAGTTTCCATTTGTTGTGTGTGTTTGTTAGCCTAACGGGCCAGTCCGAGGTCGAGCCGAGTTGACTCTTGGTCCGGTGAGAGCTTGCGAGCTAGGGTAAGTAGGAATATGAATTATGCAATTTCTTTGTCTGCGATGATAAATTTATTTAATTATTCTATTGCATGTGCCTAAGTCATTAAATTATGTTGCATATGGATGTGCATATAAGTGGTGCTTGAATTTAGCACAAAATTAGTCGGATTAGCGGGTCGCGGAACCGGGTTGTTGTGGGTGCGGATTAGGGTTTGGATAGGAGGCTTTTGTATTGTAAAATCCCCCCTTTTGTGGCTTGCGGCTCCCCATTGGTGCCACACAAGTCGAGTAGGAGAGAGGAGCCGCCCAAACCGAGCCACCCCTCTCCCCTTTCCCTTCTCTTGGAGCCGCCGAGTGGAGCCAAGCTGAGAGCCTAGCCGCCTTCCTTCCCCTCTCATCCTCCCTCTCCCTTGTAAGCCAAGCCGCCACCACCTTTCCCCTTTTTTGGAGCCACCGGCTTGAGGTAGAGACGCCGCACCCCCCCCCCCTCTTCTTTCTTTGTCTTGGAGCCGAGTGCTTGAAGGCCGGATTTGGAGGCCGCTGCTTGAAAGTGTTTCTCTATTTCTTCTTCCTAATCAAGGTGAGTGATTTTACCCCTCCTTTCTCGGGTTTTCTCGTGTTCTTGAGCCGATATGGGCATAGTGTTGTTTTTGTGGTTTTTCGTCGATTCGTGGGTTTTGATTGCCGAGTTCTTGTGTTGATTTGTGGGAGGAGGGCCCAAGGTTTATCCTAGGGGTGCTCGGCCAAGGTGGAAGAAGGGGTGCCCTCAAGGTGTTCGATGAAATGCCTAAGTGAAGGCTTTTGTCTATCTTGATGTCTATTCCTTGAATTGTTCATCAATTTAGATGCTTATAATGTTAATGCATGCTTGAAATTAAATCTATGATTTTTGGAAATTAATCATGTCTTTCAAAGATAGAATTTGATCTTGATGCCTTGGGTGTTCTTAATATGAGTTCTTGATCACAAAGCTTGGCTCTTGATTAAAGATGATTGTAGTGCTTGTTAATCTTGTTTAATAAATATGATTTTTATGAGATTTATCTCAATGTTATAATTATGATATGATGGCAAATGAAGGGTTTAATTTCTGTGAATTTTCGGATTTATTTCATTGTTATGCTGAAAAATTAATTATGCTAAAACTTCACGCTGAATTATTGATTTAGGACTGATTTTGAAATATTTGTTGTGGTGTGTATAGTTTATTGAGCATAGTCGTGTAACATATTATTTTGACCAGAAAACATAATCTGGATCCATAATTAAAATTGATCCAGATTCGACTTGGGTACACCAGTTTCGGGCTAACAGTGAACTGAGAATAAAACCCTAAAATAAAACCCTAATTTTGGTATGATAAATGTTAATTGCATAATTAAAATTCAAGGGGCAGCATAATCTGTTATGAACCAACAAATAAATGTTATGCATGAAATAAAACCTCACGGGTTTAAGACATTACGGGTTTAGGAGTTGAGATCGGGCATTGGTGTTGTGGAGTTTTCCCTATAGAGACATCCCTAAGACACCGTAGAAGACACTTGACTTAGGTCATGTTGTGCCATATCTTTAAGAATGGCGGAGAGGCTGAGATTAGGAGCTGGATTGTGGGATAGGCCCGGAAGGTTGGATGGCTAATTCCCAACCTGTGTTTAAAGGAATAAGTTCGGATGGGCGAATCCCGATTATTCCTACGTTATCTTTTTGGAACAAGTTCGGATGGGCAAATCCCGATTGTTCCTGTGTGGCCTCGTGGAATAAGTTCGGACGGGCAAATCTCGAATATTCTCGAGTTGCTTTTAAGGAATAAGTTCAGACAGGCAAATCCCGATTATCCTGTGATATCATAATGGAATAAGTTCAGACGGGCAAATCCTGATTATTCATGCGATATCTATAAGGGGCAAGTTCAGACTAGCTAATCCCAATTGTTCCTTCGCATCTTGTGGAGCAAGTTCGGATGGGCAAATCCCGATTGCTCCCGAGTTTCTCGAATATAGGATAAGTTCGGATGGGCCAATCCCGATTATCCTAGTAACCCTGGCGTATGTCATGTTGCCTTTGGGCATGGTAGGCTTATGTTGGCGAAATGGCGACACTAGAGGGGGGGTGAATAGTATCTTTACTATAAGATTCGCCTAAATTCATTTTTAATCGATTACTTAATTAGTTTAGGCAATATGCAATTTGACGATTAGATGCGGAAGCAAGATAAAACAATTATTCACAAGCAATTTAAAACAATAATGTAAACACAAGATTTATAGTGGTTCGGCCCCAATGCCTACTCCACTACCTAAGCACCCCACTTAGGATTTCCAAACAAGTTTTACTAGATTAATGTCTTGTTTCCCTTACAATAAGGATTTTCCATCGGAAAGCCTCCGCTCTCCAACCGAAGGCACTTCCACACCCGGAACTATCCCGCCATCCTACCGAGAGCACTTTCCCACCTTAACCTAAGGGACAACTAGAATTAATCCTAGTAACAACTACGTTTACACAAGTGGCTTTACTCCTTCTACACCAAGGATACCACTTCACCCAATTCAAGACCTAACACCCGGTCTTAACAGATAAAATACAATCAAAAGAGCTAAATAATAAAACCAATGTTTGCAAGCTCCTTTCATAGCCTTGGAACCTCCAACTTGCTGAGGGGATGAGCTCGAGTCAGTTTCCGAGTTGAGGCAGCAGCTAGCGCTTGAAGAATGAACTCGACGGAGAAGCAGAGCACAAGCTTTAAATCTTTTGGAAGGTTTTAATCTTGTTTTTAAATGCTCAATAAATTCTATAGGAGTAGGAGAGGAAGGTTAAATGAAGTATATGAGGTGTATTTATACCCTCGCGAAGAAGCGACAGTTCAACGGATAGAAAACTATCTATTACAGGCCACCGGTCGAATGGTCGGTCGACCGGTCCTTCGACCGCTTCTATTACTCTATGGTCGGTCAACCGATGGGTCGACTGCCAGACGCAAAACCATTGATCCGCGATCTTCGATTGACCCGTTGGTCGATCGACGTGATCTTGCATCACGGCTATTCGCAGGTCAGTTGACCGACTGGTCGACCGCCAAGCCTACTGCCCAAATCGGGCTTTGGTCGGTCGACCGCCCGACGCATCAAAACTGCCCATTTCTTGGACTGCTAGGGCTACTGCCCATTTCTTACCCTATTCGGTCGACCGAATTTAGACTGAGATTATTTTCTTCAGACTTTTTCTTCCGCGCTTCATTTCTGGGTTTTGGCTTTCAATGAGCATCATCTTGGAGAGCTTTTGACGTGATCTTTGGACTCGTCCAAGCTACTTTGGTGCACTCGTCGATCTTCGAGAAACTTTCGCGATGAACTCGAGCACGACGATCAATGTCCTTCTGATTTCCCAATTTCTTCCGATTTATCCGATCGAGGACATCGAACGCTAATTGATATGGAACCTAAAATATATTCTCAATGAAATCATTAGTCCCATGTTTGTTATCATCAAAACCATCAAAACCGATATTAAGGCTAAGGTTGAAGACCTAAAGCCAACAATCTCTCCCTTTTTGATGATGACAAACATCCTTAAGAAAATATATATAATCATTAAAGCACAAGGATATCAATTAAGGGATTTCTCCCCCTATCAACATGCATATTTATGAAATAAACTCCCCCTATCTATATGCATGGATTTCCTAAATTTTCCTCCCTATTTACCTATACTTTTCTCCTCTTTTTCTTATACACTTCTCCCCCTTTTTCTTATACTTCTCTCCCCCTTTTGTTTTCATGTATGAGTTGAGACTCTAATGAGTATTTTTCATGAAAACATGAAAATCTCAACCAAGGGATGGAAAACAAATATATGATATGAAAACAAACTCATACATGATAGGAAAAAATAGATACAATTCAAAACTAAAACATGTATGCACTCAAGTATAAATGAACTCATATCTTTTTCATGACATTTTTAGATTTCATTCAAACTTTCAAAATACCAAGATATGGTTATTTAACTCATGTATATCAAGTTTGAAGTGAAACTAATGTCATTTAATCCAAATATGAACTTAGCATGTTTTCATTTGAAATAACATGAAAGACATGAAAATGCTATGCTCAATGTTTTGCTATCTACTCATGTTTTCTCATTTTTAGACATCTAGGCATCAAACATGAGAGAATTTAAGTCTGTGAATCAAGTTTGGGCTTAAGATGAAGTTTTTAAGTTTCTTTGTTGATTTAGGTCAACCTATACCTTAAGTTTTCAAAACTCAAACTTTTAAGTTTATACAAAATCATATTTTCGATGAAAAACTTTGGTACCAATTTTTGGATGAAAATTTTGATACCATATATTGAATGGTCATAAAAAATGCATGTATCAAGTTTGAACTCTAAATGAATTTAAAAATCAAAGTCCATTTTTCATCCTATATTGATTCTAATAAACAAATGAATCATAGCTATCATCCAAAATATCAAAATCATTCCTAGAAATGATTTACTCCTAAAATTGTGTGAATGATATTAGAAATGGAATCCAAATGGTGTACATGAGTTTTTATATGAAGTTTTTGAAGAAAGATCAAAGTATCGAAAAGATTAGTGTTTCAAGAATGATGATACTTTGTGTTTTGAAATCCAACTTCAAAATTCCATTATAAATTAGATTCTTGATGAAACTTTTTAAAAATTTTACTAATAAAACTAGATTTTTCAGTGAATGTGTAGTTTCAAGAATCATCTAAAAAAAAATTTCTATATTTTTCTAGAAATAACTGAAATTAATACAAATTGTACGTTGAAATGATATTTTTGTAATTTTCAGTTATTCTTAAAATTTGTTCAATTTTCATTCAAACTTTCATGACACCACATGATGGTCATGTAAAGAGTATATGTCAAGTTTGGAATGAAAATTATGTTCTTAAGTCAAGATATCTACCTAGCATGATTTCATTCAAAACTAAACTAGTTTTTATGAAACTTGCTAAGTTTCAATCCTAACATTTACTCATGATTTTTCAAATTTAACCCTATGGATACCTAACATGAGTAAATCTAAACATGTTCCACAAATATGGATTGAAAATGAGACCTTTAAGTCAACTTGTTGACTTGGATCAACTTGGTTCAAAAGAGGTTTTCATGAAACCACATCTATGTCATTTTATCCATATCCATATAAATTTTTCACTCTAAGTGCTTGGAAACATGTCATACCTATTCCTAAACATGTTTATGAAGTTTTGGACTTAAAATCAAGTGACCAAGTTGATTTGTTGACTTGGGTCAAATTTTTCAAGTTTAAGTCCCCTAAAGTGATATAGTTATCACATTATTCATCTAGACATGATTTTTCAATTTTAAATACCTAGACTGATGTGATGTGGGTCTGAACATGTTCATTTGGTGTTTACCAACATGAGGTCTCTAATAAGAGTTTTAACCTAGAGCAAGTTTCATTCAATCAAGATATCATGAAATTATCTAAGTTATCAAAATTTTTACATACTCATGAAATTTTATATATTCATCATGCAACATCAATCATGAGTATATAGAGACATCATTAAAGCATTAATATTCAATTATTATACTAAGATTTCAAAATTAAAACCATACCTTTTTCTTGAAAATTTGCCCAACTTTTTCATTTCCTTTTTCATTTGCTTTTAGATAGCATAGCTTTCCATATACACTCACATCTTGCAAGTAGACATCATTAGTATCATAATGAAATTTTATGTCAACTAGCAAGCTAACATACTAACTAGCAACAGTTCAATGCAAAGTTTCATTTAAACCTTAACCTATGCTAGATAGATAAGATTCATTTTTAAGAGGGTTTTCATGACATCTAAATGAATCTAAGAGATCCTAAGATGTGAAATATTTAAAGAATAAGATCTCTACCTATGTTAAACTAGTTTGGACTTAAAAGGAATCTCGAAGTTATACCCTATGTGAAATATTCTACCTATTCATGAGAAATCAAGGATTTTACATGCTATTCTAGTCATGAGTATAGAGACATGATTTTAGCTTAAACAATGAGGTATAACACTTAGATTTTGAATTTATCGAAGTTATACCCTATTCATGATAATTTAGCCAAACTAATTTTTTCATTCTAATTAGCCTTCCATTTTATCATAACTTGCAAGTATACTTTATAAATAGAAAATCAAATCAAATCTACATGCAAGCTATCAAACTAAATAGTGAAGAGAAAAATCAAGTATCATTTATCAACTTCAACTTCATTAAATAGAATGGATTCATTTTCAAAGAAATTATTCATGACAACAAAATGAATCAAGAGATCTCAAAATATAAAATTTTGAAACATAAGATCTCCAACCCTTCCTATTGGTTGAAAACCGAAAGGCCACAATGTGCCTATGATTTAGAACTGCAAGGTCGCTTAGGACTATTACAGGCCACTTGGGTCTCCGAAGAGACCGGAAATCAAAAATTAAAAAATATTTTTGAAATATATAAAGAGCGGGAAAAATCAATCAATTTTAAGCATGTATCATAACTCCAACTTAAATAAAGCAAATCAAGGTAAGGAGATGATACCAAGAAATTTGATGCCAACTTTACCATAGGCATCTAGTTTAGATGAAGACTTTGAAGTTGCAACCATGTAGGGATCCTTCCTTCAACTCATTGGTCAACTTCAATTTTTCAATCGCTCACCCTTGTGTGGTAGCTTCCCCTACAAGAGAAGATGAGATTTTTGGTACCCAAATAGCTTTGGGTCCTTGGTGGTGAGTTGGCCTAGGATTCCAAAGTGTCTTAACTACACTTGGATTTTTCTTGAATGCACAATCATGAATGTCATGGCCAAAGATACCACAACAAAAATAATGTCCATTAAATTTCTTCTTTTCATTTTTATTATGGATATGAGATTTATGTTTAGAATGCTTGTCATGTGAAACATGATGAGTATGAGCATTCTTAGAAACCTCATTCATCTTCTTATAATTATGAGGTCTAATGGTAGAATGCATGGCATAAGAAGCATGATGAGCATGGGCATTCTTAGATAAATCATTTTTCTTTTGAGGTTTTCTAAATGAGACATTTTGATTTTTAGAATTAAAAGAGGAAGTATTGACTTTCCTACTCAAAGTCAACATCTCATTTTTCAAATTATCTATGGATTTATGCAATGCTTGTAATTGAGATTTTAACATGCAATTCTCATTTTCTAAATTGTTATTCTTAAGCTTCAAGTACTTAAGCTCAAGTTCTACGTTATCATGGCATGAATCAAGTGACCTAGATTTCAATTTTTAATTTTCTAGTTTGGATTCATGCAAATGAGAATTAAGCATTACATTTTCCTTTTTTAACATTTTGTTTCCCTTATCTTTCTTCACAAGCAAGGCATACATTTTCCTACACTCATCTACTATCTCATAATATGACATGTTATGAGAACTAGTAGAGCTAGCATCATCATTTTCATTAGCATGACTAGGTGAAGGAAAGTGTACCTCATCATTAGCAATTTTGAGGCTCACTTTGGAAGTGGCTTCATAGTCATGAGTAGAGGATGCTTCAAATGAGTAAGATGTGGAGGTGGAAGCACTTGACCTTTTCCTTGCTTTGATCTTCATGCTTGGGCAATTTTTTTTCACATGCCTCTTTTCTTTGCAAGCATGATAGATTACTTTTCTTTTTCGGCTCTTGGTGCTACTTTTTTTACTAGAAGAGCTATGGGCATCAAAACTAAGATTAGTAGTTGGTGGGTGACCATTGTCATCACCACCCTCATCAAAAGTGCCAATTTCTTTAGTTTTGGCATAATCATATAAAACATTTAAAGAGACCCATAAATCAAAAGCCAAAGAGCAATGCATGACTTTTTCTAAGATGCCATTTGGTAATGTGCAAAGAATACAATTCATGGCATCTCCATTATACTTAAACATTTTCTTATCTAATTCACTCCAAGCATGCATGTCAACCTTAGGTTCAATGAATTCCCAATGTAGCATGTTGAAGACTCCAAAACTTTTAGTCTTTAGAAATGTGTACTTCCTAGATTTCCATAGACCAAAGTTAGAGGCATCGAACCTAGGGGGTGTAGACGCTACCGACTCTAGAGCCATTTCAAGATCGATACAAGGTGTAGAAGAGATGGTGAAATCTCAAGCTACGAACTTGCTCTAATACCAATTGTTGGTGAAATGGCGATACTAGGAGGGGGTGAATAGTGTATTTACTATACGATTCACCTAAATTCACTTTTAATCAATTACTTAATTAGTTTAGGCAATATGCAATTTGACGATTAGACGCGGAAGCAAGATAAAATAATTAAGCACAAGCAATTTAAAACAACAATGCAAACACAAGATTTATAGTGGTTCGGCCCCAATGCCTACTCCACTACCTAAGCACACCGCTAAGGATTTTCAAACTAGTTTTACTAGATTAATGTCTTGTTTCCCTTACAATAAGGATTTTTCACCGAAAAGTCTTCACTCTCCAACCGAAGGAACTTCCACACTCGGAAGTATCCCGCCTTCCTACTGAGAGCACTTTCCCACCTTAACCTAAGGGACAACTAGAATTAATCCTAGTAACAAGTACGTTTACACAAGTGGCTTTACTCCTTCTACACCAAGGATACCACTTCACCCAATTCAAGACCTAACACCCGGTCTTACAAACTCAAATTAAACAAACAGTTAAAATAACAGATAAAATACAATCAAAAGATCTAAATAATAAAACCAATGTTTGCAAGCTCCTTTCACAGCCTTGGAACCTCCAACTCGCCGAGGGGATGAGCTCGAGTCAGTTTTCGAGTTGAGGCAGCAGCTGGCGCTTGAAGAATGAACTCGACGGAGAAGCAGAGCGCAAGCTTTCAATCTTTCGGAAGGCTTTAATCTCCTTTTAAATGCTCAATAAATTCTGAAGGAGTAGGAGAGGAAGGTTAAATGAAGTATATGAGGTGTATTTATACTCTCGCGAAGAAACGTCTGTTCAACGGATAGAAAACTATCCGTTAAAGGCCGCCAATCGAATGGTCGATCGACCGACGTGTCGACCGATCCTTCGACCGCTTCTATTACTCTCTGGTCAGTCGACCGATGGGTCGACCGCCAGACACAAATCCATTGATCCCTGATCTTCGGTCGACCGACGCGATCTTGCATCGTGGCTATTCGCAGGTCAGTTGACCGACTAGTCGACCGCCAAGCCTACTGCCCAAATCGAGCTTTGGTCGATCGACTGCGCAATGCAAGAAACTTGTGATTTCATTTTTGGTCGACCGACGCAAGCTGCGTCTGCAGCTAGCCTCAGTTCGGTCGATCGCTAGGGCTACTGCCCATTTCTTACCCTATTCAGTCGACCGCTCGATCGACCGAATTTAGGCTGAGATTATTTTCTTCAGCCTTTTTCTTCCGCGCTTCATTTTTGGGTCCCGGCTTTCAACGAGCATCATCTTGGAGAGCTATTGATGTGATCTTTGGACTCATCCAAGCGATTTTGGTGCACTCGTCGTTCTTCGAGAATCTTCCGCGATGAATCCGAGTGCGACGATCATTGTCCTTCCGATTTCCCAATTTCTTCTGATTTATCTGATCGAGGACATCAAACGCTAATTGATATGGAACCTGAAACATATTCTCATTGAAATCATTAGTCTCATATTTGTTATCATCAAAACCATCAAAACCGAGATTAAGGCTAGGGTTAAAAACCTAAAGCCAATACCTTAGGCCTGTTGTACTTCACTGTTAGAGTGTTGGATGCCTTTGGGCATGAGGTGGCCAGATGGCCTAAAAGCTAGTCACTCCCTTGTTTATTTTATTCCTATATGAGCTAGGTGTGATGTTGCTTGTTATATCATGTGTTGGTTTTTCGTGGGGGTTGATAAAACCGCTCACTGAGTTCTTTGAACTCACCCATTGTCGTTTGTTTTTGTTTTGCAGAGCCTGAATGGTGAGGTGGGCTAGAGCACTGGCGCGACTGGAGGGCATAGGATCCACATTGATCTCATAGCAGTCCTAGTTAGGGATCATAGTCGTGTTTTTGATAGTTTGTCATGCACCCGTGTTTCAGTATTTTAGAGTTGTAGTCCCTTGGGGACATTCATTTTCTTTATTTTAGATTTCATTTATAAATGAACCATTGAACTTTAATTTATTATTTCCGCACTCTACTGTTTTGCTAAACTTGCCTATGAGGAATTCTGGTTTGATTTTCCATTTGAAATAAAACTCGTTTATTTCTTTCTGCTATGTTTTATTGTTATGAGTTGGCATGTGCATGAGTTAGGCTGCGGGGTATAGGCATGTATACCTTGGCCGGTCACGTGACCCTGAGTTGGGGTGTGACAGGTAGTTATGAGTTCCCTTCGAAGATGTTTGGATCTTGGGAGCGGGGCATTGAGGCTGATAATTGTGGCGCCGAGGTCGAGGATCAAACTTGGTAAAATCCAAGCTCACGAGGAGTGCACTTTGGGTATTTGAGGGCGTAGGAGCCTATGTCTTCAAGGGCTCTGAGGCTGGAAGTTGCGGCGCTGAGGCCGATGAGCCAAGCTGGTGAAAACAGAGCCCTGGTCATGTAAGGGCTCTAAGGCCGGATGAAGCAGCGCCATGGCCAACGAGCCAGGCTGGTGAAAACTGAGTCCTGGTCATGTAAGGGCTCTAAGGTCGAAAGTTGCGACACTAAGGCCGACGAGCTAGGTTGGTGAAAATTGAGTCTTGGTTGTGGTAAGGACTCTGAGGCCGACGAGCCAGGCTGGTAAAAACTGAGTCTTGGTCGTTGTAAGGGCTCTGAGGCCGGAAGTACTCTCGTTGAGGCCGACAAGCCAGGCTGGTGAAAACTGAGTTCTAGTCGCTGAGAGCGTGGGAGCTCGAGACAGACACTGAAGCTGGTAAGCCAGACTGGTGAACCTAAGCTCTGGTCGCTGTGGGAATCTGAGTGTGGCCTTGAGGCCGAGGAGGAATGGTGTGTCGTGCAGGCCCAAGGTGGGGAGCTATCGTGAGACCGTAGAGGTTCCTCATATGTGTTATGAGATGGCTGTAGACAATATGGATAGAAAGAAAATGTGTAGAAAAGAGAGAGTAATATTATTAATGAATGTTGTAACAGTACATCGTACCCCACGAACAGCTGAACTCAGCCTGTGCATGGTGATACCTTGTTAAAACCTTTTAAGGGGATAAAACCTAGTGGTGGAAAACCGCCTTGAAGAAAAAAGAGTACACCGACCATTTATAGTTTAAGGGAGGAAGCTTAGCTGTATTAGACCCGTAGGGAGGCCGTATTCCACGATCATGGGATTTCTCGTCTAGAGAGTTCAGCTTTTCTATAGGCGCCTTTGCCGAGGACCTTTGTGATCCTATAGGGACCTTCCCCATGCGCGGCGAGCTTGGGGTTTAATCTTTGGAAGGACCAGGTCTCCTATCCGAAGCTCCTTAGCTTGACATGCCTGTCATATTTCCGAGCTATTTTGAGCTTCATAGCCTCTTCTCTGATTCTGGTAAGTTCTCGCTCTTCCTCAATGAGATCAATCTCGGCTTGACGAATTTTTGAGTTGTTCTATTCCTTAAAGGTCGTCCTATGGATGTTGGGCTCTTCGATCTCGATGGGGATCATGGCCCCTGCTCCCTAAATATGTTTGTAGGGAGTTTCCAAGGAAGAAGATTGAGTAGTTGTGTTGTAGCTCCAAAGCACTTCGAGTAGTTCATCGACCTACTGTCCCTTGACCTGGTCGAGTTTCTTTTTGAGTCTAGGCAATATGAACTTATTGGTTGCTTCGGCCAGACCATTTGTCTATGGGTGTTCTACTGATGAGAAGAGCTATAGAATACCGAGGTCCGAGTAGAATTCTCGAAACCGTCGATATGTAAATTGCATCCAATTGTCGTTGACGAGTTTGCGAGTTATGTTGTACTTGTAAATAATGTTCTTCCATACGAACTTCTTGACCCTTTTCAGTCACAATTGAGGATAGAGGTTCGACCTCTATCCATTTGATGAAGTAGTCGACTGCTACTTTCAAATACTTAATCTGTCCTAGTGCTCGATGGAACGGGTCGAGGAGGTCGATGCCCCACTTGTGGAACGACCAACTAGCTTCCGAGATATGTAGTGGCTCGGGATGTTGTTGTGAGACTTTGAAAAATCTCTAGCATTTGTCGCATTTTTTGATATAATGGCTATAATCTATCTTCATGGTTGGCTAGAAATACCCAGCCTAGAGGACCTTGGTGGCCATGGATCTTCCTCCGATGTGGTTGCCATAGATATCGTCGTGGACTTCCGTCATTACAACATTTGTTCGAGGTTGGTTGATGCATTTAAGCAGCAACTAAGAATATCATCTTTTGTAGAGATGATCACCGGGGAGGGTGTAGTAGCTTTCTATCCTCCTGAATTTGTTTGGGTTGGAGGTGTGCTCCAGAATTTCACCTCGTTTGAGGTAGTTTATGTATGGGGTTCTCCAGTCTGTACTTTGTTCGACTGCTCGAACCTCGTCCTAGGTGTCGACTAGCTGGATGCTCGGTAGTCCGAGGACTTGTTGGATGACCGACCTATTATTTTGAGGTTTGCTAGTGTTGGCGAGCTTGGATAACAAGTCAGCTAGGGTATTTTCTTCCCGAGGTATGTGCTGAATCACACAACTGCCAAAGTTAGTGATTAAAGAATGTACTAGCGAGAGGTACCTTTCGAAGGAGGGTCCCTTGCTTGGCAGGTGCCGTTGGCATGTCCCATGACAAGCTGTGAGTTGCTTTTCACGATCACGTTCTGAGCTTTCATGTCTTGGGCAAGCTTCAGCCCGACGACCAGGCCTTCGTATTTGGCCTGATTGGCGGTGATGCCTGTTGGGGTGGCAAGGACCGAGCAAGCAACAATAATTTGCGTAGTGAAAAAAACAAAATGATCCTCTATCCAAGCGGATCCATGCATCTAGGTTAAATCAATTTAAGTTTAGCGATTATACCTTTGAAGATCGAGCTCCGTCTTCATCTCCACAAAAACCAAGATCACGAGCTTACTTCGGATCCAAGGTGATACCAACGATGAACACCATCTACAGTAAGCACACGAGCTTACTTGATGAATAGGGTGGCTTCCGAGTGCTAGCTAGCTCGGTTGTCTCGGAACTCCGTTTGATTTGGTTGAGCACTGAATTCCTTCCGAGCTCTCTCTCTCTCTCTCTCACACACACACACACATACACACATTTGGGTGGAGGTCGGCTTCCTTCAAAGGAGGTCGGCTTCCTATCTGGAAAGGTGGGAAGCCACCAAATTAAAAGTCGATCAAATACCTATCTAAACTAGATGTAGGTATTTATAGACGCGTCAAGAATATTGATCGCATAACATAGTTTGATATTATGACTACCCAAGTCAAGTGAAGTCGCATAGCATAGTTTGATATTATGTCCTTTTGTCACGAGATATCGGGATCAAGCTGTCACGCCCCAACTCCGGGTCGCGTGACCGGCCAGGGTATGTGTCAGTTCCCCGAAGACTACCACATGCACTACACAATAATACGCAAGAAAACACTGTACATTAAGGCAACATGAATAAAAGAACAGTGGCGCAAATATTTATTAAAAATCAAAACAGCTTTAACAGGTTTCAAATTCGAAGGAACCAACTCGAGTTTCAAAGTCTAAAACAGTTACAAGTTTTTGAGAAACAAAACTACTTAGTGCATGTCTAACAACCCTAATCGACACGACTACGATTACATGAGTGCCTGCTACGAAATCCGCGCCAACGCCTGCTCTCCAGTTGCACCATGCCACTAAGCCATACCTCACTGGTCGGGCTCTGCAAAACAATAACAAACAAAACCGTGAGTTCGCGAGGAACTCAGTGAGTGATTCTTACAAACCTTCACTTAAATCCCAGTATATGATTATGTATAACACTAAATAGGCACATAAGTAAATATGTTTAGGGTCTAATACATTCCTTAGCCATTCGGCCTTACTGAATAACAATGAAGGAACCGACCATATAAGGCCCTACACAGGCTATAGCAACCGGTCACTATCGGCATAAACATGCATAGTTATGTTTCAGCCATACTCGGCCTTCATAGACATAGAATCGGTATTCACCATCAAACATTTCGCTCATAGCTAGTCAATCACCAGGCCCATCAACTAGGGTGGTCGTCTAGTTTCCAAAACCCATCGGGTTAGGGATAGCTAGTCCCAACCAACTCGGGTCTACCGTCAGCGTGACCCACTGACGGAATCTCAAGACCCTAATAACCGTTGAGTTGAGTAGTAGCCGTTCCGGCCCTCTACACTCCCCAGTAGACCACCTCCAATCACAATACCCAATCAGGTATTCTATAATTCTATTCAATAAGTATAACTACATGCCACAAAAGTCGGGATGTCCGTATACCATATGTCACTACATACGATTTACAAATAAGCTTATTCTACAGTAAATGCTCTATTTAACTGTATGAATACAAGAGTAAATGAATTAAATTTTGCATTAAGGCAATAAATTTCAGCAAGGAAAGAAATTATCTAGCATGGTAAACTTGAACTAACTTTAGTAATTCAATAAGGGAAATTCAGGAATAATTGCTACCTCAAAATGTCGCTACATATATGCACCTAGATTATAGTTTTCCCTAATTGTGACCTTACCTAATTTTTTACCATAGGACTACTTGTTCACCTAGACAATCTGTGTCTCCTACGGTCTCTAATATTCCTAAGTATGAAGGTTAATTCTTTCTCCGTCATAATCCTCTTCCTCCATGCTCGGCCGGACCTTGAGCAGGGCATGCCTTGCTCAGTCGAACCTTGAGCAACGCATGCCTTGCTGGGCCGAGCCTTTAATGGTAGGGAAAGAGGAAATTTTGGACCATGAACCTAAAAGAATTGATTAGTAATTAATCTACCCTAGTTAATTTCTTAATCAAATTTCTGTCCTGCTTGCTTGACTGGACCTTGAGCAGGGCTCCCCTTGCTGGGCCGAGCCCTCAATGGTACAGGAAAAGAATTTTGATCATTAACTTCAGCGATTGAACCATAGATCTACATAATTTTAATTAGAAATTGATCTAAAGGGGAGTTTAAATCACTCGAGGGAATTGGGGTAAATTTCGGCATGACCTTTCCCCTTTCCCCTCTATTCGGCCGGCCCCTAGATCATCAAAACAAGTTCATCTAATGCAAATCTGATACATTAACGAAGAAAACGACGGAAAGATCAAAGAAACATCACCAATCGACAAGAACTTCGCGGGAAAAGTCCTCGATCTAGCATCCCGATTTGGTTCGGCCACTCGCCTCACCATACAACCAATATCCAACCACTCACCTCGATTAGAAGAAGATGATGGACGAGACGAAGGCGTTCCCGATTTTTCTTCGACAACAACATAGATCCGGCGTCGTCTCCAAGCCTTCTTCTCCTCCTCCCCACCTCGGGCTGTGAATGGCTCTCTCTTTCCTTGAGCCGCACGACGGCTTGGGGTGGGAAAATAAGTTTTCTCTTTTTTTGGACCTAATTACCCTTCCTCACTTAACCCTCTTACTTGACTCCACTTAAGGCCGGACCGAACCCCGACTCGACCCGTGAACTTGACTCCAGTCCATATAAGTCATCCATACATACAACTATAAAAAGAACATTAACCACGGGTTTAGAATTTAAATTATACCTTCTACTCGCGATGACTTTAAGACTCGACTCGACCCGATCTTGATCCAGTACGCTGCACCAATTATATTTTTATGTTAGGCAAATCTAGGGTATTACAACCTTCCCCCCTAAGAAAAATTCATTCCTCGAATTTTTGAACTACAAGGGCTTACCAAATCTTCAAACAAGGAGGGATAGCGCTCTCTCATGTCCTACTCCACGTCCCAAGTAGCTTCCTGTCCGGTGTGGTGTTCCCACCTGACTTTCACCAAGGAAATTTTCTTGGACCTCAACTTTCTGATTTGACGGTCAAGAACTTCTACTGGCCTCTCCTCGTACGAGACAGTCGAATCCATCTCAACCGTAGTGGGTGCAATCACGTGAGACTCATCTCTGGCGTATCTCCTGTGCAAGGACACATGAATGACCGGGTGAACTCGGTCCATACTAGGGGGCAAAGCCAGCTCGTAAGCCATAGTGTCCCTCCGCTTGAGAATAGGGAAAGACCCAATGAACCTAGGGCTCAACTTTTCATTCTTCCTAAATCGAACTACCCCTTTCATGGGGGAAACATTCAGGAACACCAAGTCGCCTTCAGCGAACTCCAACTCTCTATAGACCTGGCAATTATCGAATCGGCCCAATAGCTCGACCAGGCCCGGCCCAATAGCTCGATCCGGCCTGGCCCGATAAAATCAGGTTCGGGCCGATTCTTATCGGGTTCGGGCCAATTTCGGGCTGACCCAATATGGCCTGAACACTCAACAGGTCGTGCCGGGCCTAGTGCTATCGGGCCGTGCTGGCCCGTTAGCCCGATAACCAATATGGGTTGTTAGCATTTTTTTTTGACCTGTTAACCTACCCGACCCGTTAATAATACCCATTAAGTTATCTGCTCAAAATTGTAATTCTAAAACCCTAATCCAATTTTATTTATCTGCAGCACTTAGACTTCATACTAATCGGGCCAAATCGGGCCGAAATTGGCTATCAGGCTGAATCAGGTCCAATAAGCTGATTCAGTCCGTTATACCCTTATGTTTTCAGGCTAACGGGTTGTGCCGGCCCAACACATTATTTTTTCATTCCGGGCCGGGTCGGCGACCTCGGGCCTGAACCATTATCGGACCGGGCCGACGAAAAAAAATTTCGGGCCGAGCCAGCCCGAAATGATTTGCCAGGCCAAAGCAGCTCTAAGCCGCCAACAGCCTTTCTTTTATCAGCTTCACCTTCTTCACTGCCTCCTCAATCAAGTCAGGACCCACCATGAGAGTGTCTCATGTCTCAAACTAACCCACTGGTGATCTGCATCTCTGCCCATACAAGGCCTCGAAAGGGGTCATACCAATGCTACTGTGATAGCTATTGTTGTAGGCGAATTCAATCAATGGCAAGTACCTCTCCCAACCGCCAACCACGTCTAAACCACACGCCCTAAACATGTCTTCTAGGGTCTATATTGTCCTTTCTGACTGCCCGTCCGTCTGCGAATGGAATGCGGTACTAAACCGCACTTGGGTGTCCAAGGCTTCTTGGAAGGACTGCCAAAACCAAACCGTGAACTGGGTACCCTGATCTAATATGATCATGACTGGTGTATTATGGTATGCCACAATCTGGTTCAGAAATAGCCTGGCGTACTGCTTAGCTGAAAAGTCATTTTGACCGAAATAAAGTGTGCGGTCTTGGTCAACCGATCAACGACGACCCAAATGGAATCATAGCCTCCCCTAGACTTTGGCAGCCCGGTTACTAGATCCATGGTGATCTTTTCCCACTTCCACTCGGGCACTTCGAGGTTCTGAAGTAGCCCGGCAGGTTTCAAGTGTTCAGCCTTCACTTGTTGGCAGACCAAGCACTTGGATATGAACTCAGCTACATCTCTTTTCATGCCCTTCCACCAATAGTGCTGCCTCAAGTCTCGGTACATTTTAGTAGCCATCGGATGCATTGTATAAGTGGAACGGTGGCTCATTTCTAACACATGTCTACGCACCTCTATCATATCAAGCAACAGGAATGATCTAAAGGGGGGTTTAAATCACTCGAGGGAATTGGGGAAAATTTCGGCATGACCTTTCCCCTTTCCCCTCTATTTGGCCGGCACCTAGATCATCAAAACAAGTTCATCTAAAGCAAATATGATATATTAACAAAGAAAATGACAGAAAGATCAAAGAAACATCACCAATCGACAAGAACTTCGCGGGAAAAGTACTCGATCTAGCAACCCTATTTGGTTCGGCCACCCGCCTCACCATACAACCAATATCCAACCACTCTCCTCGATTAGAAGAAGATGATGGACGAGACGAAGGCGTTCCCGATTTTTCTTCAACAACGACCCAAATCCGGCGTCGTCCCCGAGCCTTCTTCTCCTCCTCCTCACCTCGGGCTACATGCGGCTCTCTCTTTCCTTGAGCTGCACGGCGGCTTAGGTTGGGAAGATAAGTTTTCTTTCTTTTTGACCTAATTACCCTTCCTCACTTAACCCTCTTACTTGACTCCACTTAAGTACGGACCGAACCCCGACTCGACCCGTGAACTTGACTCCAGCCCACATAAGTCATCCATACATACAACTATAAAAAGAACATTAATCGTCGGTTTAGAATTTAAATTATACCTTCTACTCGCGACGACTTCGCTACTCAACTCGACCCGATCCTGATCCGATATGCTGCACCAATTAAATTTTTATGTTAGGCAAATCTAGGATATTACACAAGCATAAGGCAAATCTAGTGCTTATCCATATGAGTTACTCACTAAGTAAATATTTAGTAGTGTGCATAAATCATGGTACATTATTCATATTGTGGTTATCTTAGTATTTGGCGTATATGCATAATCCTACTCAGCCTTGTTTGGACTTCACTTGTGTTTGATTTAGATTCAAGTACAAGTTAGTAGCCAATGAAGTCTAGTTAGACAAGCCAACTATGGGTAGCACATATTGAATGTTGTCTAGAGATTTAGGGTTCGAATCCTAGTATGATCACCTATTATAATTTTTTATATATATATTTTTTTAAAGCCTAGTTAGACAGAGTAGAGGTGGCTTATTCTAATGTTATTTTCCTTCATTAGTGTTTTGATCATTTCTATTCCATTTCAATATTTACTTGTATCAAATATTGTAATTAATTATTTCTATTTCAACTCCTGGATAATTTTCGCACAGAAGCGTACTGACCCTAAGAGGGGTGTGACACACCATGGATGACACGACCTTAGTTACTACATCGATATGAGGGTCTCAGTCATCATGGTAAGTGTACTTTATGTAAATTCTATTTTATTTGTGTACTATTACTAATGTTATCTGTGATGATTAACTTGACTATGGCTAATATTATTATCTGTGACGTACGTATACTTCCACCACTGCAACTTATTATATGTAATGCCACCATCTAAAACAATATTATTAGCGATGCCACGATCTAAAACAACACGTTGCAATGGGTCAATCGTTGATGATGACTAAATAGTACGTGAGTATATATACATAGGGATATAATGAGTATCTTCGATTTATATTATTATAATGCTTTAAGATATGTAATTATATATATCATATATCGCTTAGGAAGGAAGTTGTCCATAAATTTAGTTTTGTCCGAAGAGTTTGGCTTCATCTGTTCGCTCTGATCCTCGTAGAAAATTGACAGGTTCTTGTATCAACAGAAGTAAATTAAGATTTTTGAAATTTAATAGGATAAATTTCTATTTTAATCTTCCCAGTTACACGTATAAACCTGATCCTGACGTAAAATGCCAAGTGTTGTATTGTTAATACAATGTCGACATTATTGGATTAAATTATATAAAGAAAAAAAACAAATATATTTCCTTATTATATCATATGTACGTAGAACGTATGCAATAATGTAATATTTTAACTAGCTAGGCACTTGTCATGCGCAAGCCTGTTTTTCTTTGTATACATATATTAAACGGAAGCCAATTTGTATGATATTATACTTTGACTTCAAATGAAAATTATAATGAAGAAGAGTTGCTTAATTTCAAGCAACCTCGTTGCATGTTAAACTAAATTTCTCGCAAACGAGTAATCTGGAATCAACATCAACTCCATTGGGATTTGATTTTAAGTATATGAACATATATAATGATTTTTTAAATATACTACGTAAAAACGAAGATATTATTTTTTTAGTCAAGACTTTAGGTAATTAAAACATTATCATTCTGAATAAATTACATAAACATGATTTATTATCAATATAATATAAATATATAATGTCCTGTCAATATGTTTTTTCACGTTGGATGAAATCAAATCATAAAAAAATATATTATAAGAATATATAATGTTCTTGAAGCCGGAATGATGCGGTCTTTCGCGTCTCTTGGTCCGGTGCGACTCCGGCGGGAGACCTGCAAAGATATTTCGACGCTCAAATAAGAAGGAATTTTAGATGATGAGTATGGAATTGAAACTAAAATACTACCACAAAAGAATGAAATATCAACTATTTTTATTGAGAAATCAACTTTTCTTTGGGGCCTAAATATGAATCCAGGCGCACCAAAAAGTGTCAATTTGGGAGTCGGTAATCAAGGGTGAAGTAATTACAGAACCAGCGCCTACATGGCGTCGATATTCAAATATATTTTTTATTTTTTATTTTTAATAATTTGTAATAATTTTATTTATATTATTAATTTATAAAATATAAAATATGTTATTTTTATTTTGTATACATAAATAAATATTTATATTTTATCATTAGTATATAATGTTTAAGATTATTATTGATATATTATTAGTTGATAAAAAATTTTAGGTGTACCAATATATTTATAATGTTTAAAAGGAATAGAAAAAAAAATGATGCGAGACTAAATTTGATTGTATTTATAATAACTAAAATCTAGTTAAAAATATTTTCTTTGAACGTGGAACTAAATTATTGGTTATTTTCCATTTTATATTAATTTTAAAATTTAAAAACAAAAACAAACTCTGAAATCGGCACCTAAAAGGCTAGGCGCTAGTTTCAAATTTTTCGGGCCCCAGTACCAGTTGGCGTTAGAATGTTTTGGCGCCCGACATCGGTATTTTTCGGTGTTGGCGCATATAAGGCCCCAGTTTATCAATATCCACATCTATTAGGCACCAGTTTATAGAAAATCTGGCGCCTGTGGGTTTCAAGCGTCGATTATAAACTAGTGCCTGCCACAGGTGCTAGATTTTTTATGCCAATTTTTAAATGTTTTTTTGTTGTGGACGTATACCCGATGTGCGCTATGTCTGCTTATAGTGCAGGTTGAGGATGCCTTGGGCCATATGATGTAATAACCATGAAAAAAATAAAATAAAATAAAAATATAATTAATAAATATAAAGTTTGGCTTCAGTGAAAAAGTCGAGATGCACGTCGGAGCGGGCCGAGTAAATAGCTGAAGGCCGCGATTAAGAGTATGGTCCTTGTGCGCGTAAGACGATATTATTTATGTCGAGTTAGAAGGTTTGGGTTTGAGTGGAGTTTGAGTCGCGAGACTCGAACGAAAATCAATTTGGACAAGTTTAGACCCATATTTAAGTTGACTTAGGGGGCATTTTGTAAGACCCGGAAAAAGTTCCCTAATATAAAAATCTATTTTGGTGCAGCGTGTCGGACCCGGGGGTAGTCGAGTCGAGCCTCAGGATCACCTCGAGTGAAAAGGTATGACTCAGCTAATGAATTATGAAGACTATTTGGATAATTAACTTTCCTTTTATAAACTCATACCTTAAATTAAGTCAACTTGAGTCATGTTATGGGTTGGGTCGGAACCCGAGTCGAGTTCGGGTTTAGTCGAGTTCCAAGTATGACTTAAGTGAGCCTTGAAACCGTCTTTGGAAAGATGGTTGAGAGGATAAACCCCCCCCCCCCATATGGCAACCGTGCGACTCAACCATTGAGTCACACAAGGCCGCAAGGGAGAAAGAGGAGAAGGAGCAAGGAGGGGGCTTAGGGCTTGGATCGATCCAGAATTCGCGTCGTCGTCGGAAATTCTCAAGTCCTCATCACCCGATCCTTATTTCTTGGCGATCTAGGTGAGTGGTTAAGGCTTTAACAGTTTGGGGGAGGCGGGTGGCCGAACCCTAGATGATAGGTCGAGTTCTCGCGATTTTTCGCGACGATCCATGATTTCAACGATATGTACTCACTGTTTTATGATGTTTCTTGTCGGATCTTGCTGTTTTAATCACCGATCTACGTATTTTTGGGGCTGTCGAGTCATGGGAAAAGGGGAAAGGTCATGCCGAAATTTTCCCCGATTCCCCTTACGGTGAGAAGTCCCTTAGATGCCCTTATACCGCTGTTTTGATGTAGTCCTTTGAACTCCTCACATAATACGAAGCATGTCCCCTTTAAAGCCCCTTGAAGTGGCCGAATGAACCCTAAGATTCATTGAGAGGGTTCGGCCAAGGGTGAGGGGAAGGGTAAGTTGATCCTTGGTATTTAAGAAGTATGTGGAATCGAAGAGACAAGGTATAGCTAAAGTCTCTTCCATCTTTCCCTACCCAAGGACCTTGCCGAGCAAGGTTTCCCTTGCTCATGGTTCGGCCAAGGTTGGGGAGAGGAGGAGAGACTTGCCTTAGATGGAAATTTCATGATCTTAGGGATCACACATAGGGATATGACAATACTTAGAAAGAACATCAAACTTACCAAGTAGCTTAATTGATTTGAATTGTTGAAATGCTAGATTGTAACCATACTTAGCATTTGATCCTTAAACTTGGATGTTGACAATGTTACCATATTTTATAATTCATACTTGTTATTTAAATTATTACTACCTTGCCACGCTAGATAGTTGCTCCTTATTGTGCTAATATTCCTAAGGTAGTATAAGAATTATTAGGTATGTACATTATGGTTATATATGACGAATGATGTAATATTTGAGCATTTTTCTTTAAATTATGTATGCTGCCCTAAATGTTCTTGGATGGTATTCCAAGGTTGACTCATGGAAATTCTCACCTAAGACAGTGTAGAAGGCTAGTTAACATGTAAAGTGACACTAGATGTTCATAGCACATTTATGGAAACTTAGATATGAGACGATAACACATCTATGACTGCTTGTATATTTTTGGAAACTTAGAGATTGTAGGTGCACATATACTAAAAGGGGCAGCATTAATTGTTGACCCGGTAGCCGGACATGGCTAGATACGGGAAAGGCCCGAGGTATATATATATGTGGAAACCTTAGGATATTGAATGTGTAATGTGCTTGAGATGGTCCGCCGAGGAGCGAGGAGGTCGGAAATGACCAATGCTCAGGTCGGCTAGTTGGGTCTAGAGGTGCGCCAACGGGCCCACTAGGTACCAGACCCCAGTTGGGTGGGACTAGCTATCCTTACCCCAGACGGTGTCCGGAGACTAGTGGCCATCCTAGTCGACGGCCCGGGATTGTTTGCTTGCATCTTGAGATGATGTGGCCGATGGCCAGTATGATACTACCTGATATGGTAGGGACGGCTGTAGCCGGGATATATATTGCTATGAGTAGGCCCAAGGGCCGGATGCCAGAGGCGTGTTAAGCCAAGGTGGCAGGTTACCATGTACAATAGATACACATGGATCCTTTGAGTGTCGGTAGTTGCATTTGAAACACACCTTACCTCCTTGTATATTCCTTTATTGTCTTGTAATATATACATATGCATGACTGAGGCTTAAGTGGAGGTTCAATTGAGCCACTCATTGAGTCCCAAGTGGACTCACAGTTCATTTCTATTTTTGCAGACCATGAGTAGTAGCTTGGTATCGACATAGTGCAGCTGGAGGGCAGAGGCGGTGCCATATCTCATAGCGGCGTCCATGAGTCTTAGACTAGTCCTATTTATGTTGGTTTTATTTCTGCACTGACGGTTGTAATTGAAAAGAATTGTAAAACTTGATATTTGACCATTTGAGGATTTGACGTTGATGTTTCTTCTTGTTTTGAAAAACTTATACATTGTGACTTGCAAACTTTTATAAAGTATGTTAAGTTTCTTTAGTCGATATGTTTTGATTTCTTGATATCAGTGTAGAGAATAGGCTACAGGGCAGGATGTGGGTCCTGGCCGGTCACACTACCCTCAGTCAGGGTGTGACACGTTTGATTGCCCGCAAGTGCAAATGTTGCAAAATCTATTTGCATGCAAAAGGAAATGCCCGCAAATAGATTTTGCAGCCTACATTTTGTTGCCCGTAAGTAAAGTTGTAACTTCTATTTGCAAATATTTGGTTGGCCGCAAATGGAAGTTGCAATTACACTTGCAACTTGCATCTTACGAATTATTTCGGGCCGGGTCGGACGCGATTTTTGTTGGGCTAGGAAGAGCTGGGCCGGGCCGTGCATGAATTTTTTTGGGCTGAGCCGAACACCAATTTTTTTGGGCCGTGCCGGGCACATAGTTTTTCGGGCCCAGTCAGGCACGAATTTTTTCGAGTCGGGCCGAGCCGGGTCGGGCCATGCATGAATCTTTTCGAACTAGGCTGAGCATGAAACTTTTCGGGTCGGGCCGGGCCGGGTCTTGCATAAATTTTTTCGGACTGGGTCGAAATGGGTCGGAACCGGCCAGACACTAATTTTTTCATGCCGGGATGGTGCGTGTACTAATTTTTCCAAGCTGGGCCGGGCATAAATTTTTCCGGGCCGGGTTGAGCAGGGCACGATTTGTTTTGTGTTGGGTCGGGCACGAATTTTGTCGGGCCAGTCGGGCATAAATTTTTTTGGGTCGAACGGAGCCATGCACGAATTTTTTCTGGCAGGGTCACACGATTTTTTTCGGGTCGGACCGAGCCGGGCCGGGATGGGTCAAGCATGAATTTTACTGGGCCGGGCCGATCCGGGCCGTTCCGTGCATGAATTTTTTTGAGCCGGGTCGGGCAAGAATTTTTTCGGGCCTAGCCGAGCATGAACTTTTTGGGCCAGGCTAGGCACAAACTTTTCAGGCCGGGCCAGGTCGTGCACGAATTTTTTCGGGTTTGGCCGGGCTGGGCACAGATTTTTTTAGGCCGAGCCCGGCATGAAGTTTCTTGGGCGGGGCTGGGCACGAATTTTTTCGGGTTGGGCCTTGCACGAATTGGTGTTGTACAAATTTTTTCGGGCCGAGTCGAAAACTTAGGATCGGCACAATTTGCCAGACCTAGTCTAATAAATTAATAATTTTAATTTTTGTATAATATTGAAACTATAAAAAGACCAATCAAACGATATCAGATCTAAAATTTGACACTACCATCACATTCAGCGCGTGAAAATATACCATTTTGATATTTATCTCATCTCCATCCGACAACTCTAAGTCATCCAAATTAATTATTTTTCAATATTTAAACTATTACATTTGCATTCCACAATCATGTATTGTGGATTTTTTGGGCTGCAATTCCATTTGCGGTCAGCTAATGATATTAGAAATATAAGTTACAACTAGTAAATACTGCTAAATACTTTTGAGGCCAATCAAACAAATTTGTTATCTAAATGCTACAATTATAATTACAGTATTTGCACTTGCGGGCAACCAAACACCCCCTTAACTTATGAGGGTAGATGTGTAATTTTGGATTAAAAAATATATATATAAAAGAAAGAAGGATGAAAGGGGCAGACAGTACGGCTCCAAGAAGAGCCGCACGCCGCCTAAAGAAAGGAGGAGGAGGCGCCACTTAGTTTGGCCGGAGTTCGTTCTCATCGTAGTCCTCTGTCATGAGGCGCTGTCATCATCTTCTTCTCCTTGTCTTCTTCTCCATGGTGAGTGATTCTTGCATATCTTGCTTTGGATCCTCCTTTTCCTTTTGTAGCCGCCCATGTTTCTTGAAAGTTTGAAAAGTTTTGAGTCAATTTTCTCTTTGCTTATGGTAATGGCATTTTTTAAGGTAGATTTAGGATTTCCTCCATTTTATTGGCCGCACCTCTCGAGGAAGCAATCTGAAATTTTTATGTTTTATTTGGATTGATCTCTCTGATTTGGTGTGACGTTGAATCCATTGTTATTAAATTAAAACCCTAAACTTAGGGCTTACTCTCCTCTTGTGGCCGCCTGCTACAAGCACATGGGACATGAGAATTAAGGTGTTCAATTGAGATGGTGGTAGAATTAATTTATGTTGGTACTTGGTATATTGTGGACCTTTTGACTTTTGGTTACATATATATTAATTGTACCTTGTGCTGTCCATCATAGGTTACAATGTATGCTGCACCATGTTCTGGGTACTATCTAGCTTATAAAGTACCAATTGATTGGATATTTCTCCAAATAGAATAAGTGAAGTTGTTTGTTAGTAGTCCTGTAACTGAGGTATGCGATCAGAAAAATTTGACGCATGAGCTGTGATATTGCAATGAGAAATAATGAATACCATTGAATTGAAGTTGATATTGATGTTACGGAATTAAGCTATGCACTGTAGGATAGAATCCTTTATATTGGCACTGCGAGTACTAGTGAGCTTGGTATCCTATATCATGGTCTATTAGGCTTCTATGCCTATACATTTTTACATCTTGAAACATTTATTAAGATAGTAAACACTGTTTGGTATGTTGGAACTGATTAAAGTGCTGGAACATCCTTATATCAGTAGAGTATTAACAGAAGATGTTGTTGGTGTACCTTAATAACAGAATCATTCTAAAGTTAGAAATTTAAACGTCCAATGCCTATGGAAATTTGGACTAAGTTGCCTGTGCAACTAATTCAGCATAGATGTTTTCAAGAAATTGTATACATTATAGGTGCTGCATGTGTACTGAGGTTGTTGGCTACATTCCCTCGTTGGAGACTCCTTAACAGAGGTACTCGGCTAGAGATCCTACTTAAAGGGTTAAGGGTCAAAAAGATCCTAGAGATGAAGGTTCACTTTTGGTTTGGGATGAACCCAAACTTTGGTGTAAGAAAATAAGATAGAACTCGAAAATTGTAGTATGTCTCAACCATAGAATTTAAAGGACTATTTTGGAGTTGTTTAGAGGACATCTGATATTGCTAATATGTCATGTGTTTTACTCCATTGTATATGGTTGCAGTACTTGATTAAGGAGCTCATGTTATGTTAAGGTTTTGCTATGAAAAGTATGCTGATACTTATAATTTTCTTATCCATGTTATGATCGTAAATTGTGCATGTTAAGGTTGGTTTAATATCAGATAAATCAGTGTCATATGTATGATTGCTTTGGTGGCCATAAGGAGATAGTTTGCAAGAATATAAAATTGATTATATTTTCTTGCATAATTAACACTTAGTTCGGAGGTTGAGAAGTCGTCCAATTAGTACAAACTCTTAGGGTTAGTTTGTAGGGTACTTGGACAACTCCGACACCAAAATTCAGCGAATTCTGAGTTTAGGAGACTGAGTTTATAAAATTAGTTTGAGGGCTACTTAAAACTGCCCAATTGCACAGTTTTGCACATAGTAGAATTTGTGATAAGTTCAAAGTTTAACGCGATATTCGGAGAATGAATCGTTGTCATACGACAATGAAATTTTGGGAAATAATTTTTGTTCATACGAATCTGATTTGAGAGAAAAAGAATAAGAGTTGACTTAGTTATGAATTTTATAAGATAACAACTCAAATAGAAAAATCAGATAGAGGTTGCAGAAATTTCAAGATGGCAAATTCGTCACGTCATTTCGTGATCGACCAATTGTCCAAATGATCTGAAATTTTATGGATATATTGTGTGATATGCAGGCTTTATATTCTGTGAGTTTCATAGTCATATCACTTAAAACTAGTGATTTGGTAGAAGTGTCCAAATGTGAACCTATTAACATTTGAGCAGTGCATAAATTTGGGTAAGTGTTGGGTGTTGCCTTGAGCATACTTGAGGGATGAATTATTTTGTTGTTTATGTTTTGCCATTATGGTATACTTGACATTTACTACTATTATGAGTATACATGCTGAAATTACTTGGTATAGATTAAAATATAATTTGGGTGATAAAACATAAAGTCGAGATGTTGGGTCCAATAGAGGGTTGAGTTGGGGCATATGGATGCGTACCCGGGTTGTGGCAAAAATGTTAAAATCATCCGAGTGATTGTTTTGGGTCATCGTGGGCTGAGTGTATGCTTTTGGGCCATAGTAGGCTGAGTGAATATTGAACTTGATATTTGGGCCATTATGGGCTGAATGATTGTGGTGTGTCCGAGTTCGAGTTTTGTGGATGGATGTTTTACTTTACATGCTACATTTTAACACCCCCTTATTCATAATTTATGCTTGACTATATGTTCGGGATAGCTTGGCGAGGGCTTGGTTTAAGCCACTCACCGAGTTCCTTAGGAACTCACAACTTTATTTATGTTGTTTTGTAGATTCTAACTATGGGTGGTACGGTGGTACCCATGTAGTGCGACTGGGGTTGCAGGCTCAAGCAGTGGATCTCGTGACATATCGAGTCGTAGTCGAGTGTAGAGTCCTTAATTGCATAATGTTGTAACTTCATTGTAGTCATTTTGTTATGTAAACATACCTAGCATTTTGCCATTTTAAATGTGGGTATGCATTGTTGTTTCGTTTATTTCTGCATTGGTATACATATATTGGTAGGCTTCGGAATACGTGTACCCTAGCCGGTCACGTGACCATGGATTTGGGGCATGACATATGATGTCTCCTTGAATCTCACAAAGATATGCCTGGAATGGATCAGGGTTTATCTCGGAGATGTCAGGCTCATTACTGTCAACTCCCTTGTAATTTTTGAAGGACGTTGGTGTTCTTGTATGGCCGGATGGAGCCGCCGGGCTATGTGGTATTTGGTTTGACTCGAGTATTTTGCTTGTCATGATAGCTCAAAGGGATCTTTTCCTTGCCGAACTTGTCTCGCCTCCTCCTGCGAATTCGCTAACTATGTTGTTGATGAGTCCACGAATCTCGTTGGTCGACCTATTAGTTTTGTCATTGTCTCAGTGGTCTCCGGTGTGGCCAAGGGGCTTTCAGCTCTGACTTAGATGTCGGTGGTCATGGCTGTTCCGATCCCGGTTACGACTTCTTCCGTGATTGATATAGTGGTCAAGTCATCCTTCCCGAACCTAGTTTTTGATCTGATCTTTTAACACCATGCATTCTTTGGTGGTGTACCCATAGCTTGCTTTTATTGGCGTTGGGTGGTACCTTCTTCTTCCCATTGTTAATGGGAGATGCCTGAGGAGCTTCAAGTCATAAATTTCTCGGAAAATGATCTCTCTCTTTATATTCAACGGAGTGTATTTCTCATATCTGGCATTCGATCGAGGTGGTGACTTCCCCCTTTTGTTGTCTCGCTCGCGGTGATCTTTATCTTCGCCCTTTTTATCGGGTTTCTTGGTCTTTTTGTCCTCAACGCCAGCTTTGGTGGTCTATCTGTTGGCCTTTCTGGCCTCTCAGAGTTCTTCTATCTCTATGTAGTATACGTCTCACTCTCAGAACTCGGCTATACTCTTTGGTATGGACAGGGCGATCTGGTCTGCGAACTGTCCAAGCTTCAAGTACTCTCTCAGTGGCATGAAATCTCTTCAAGTACTTCCTCAGCATATCGTAATGTCTTGCTTAATGTAGTGGAGCGAGTCCTCAGTCTTGAAGTAGATCCGAGATGAGGAGAACTAGTTGGTCAAGGCTCAGGAGAGCTCCTGGAAGATATGTGCCGACCCTGGTGGGTGGGTAGACCATTGTAGCACGGCCTTCTCCAAAAAGGTGGGGAAAGCTACGAAGAGGATGGAGTCAGTTGCACCGATGAGGACCATCATCAACCTAAAAATCATTAGGTGGGTGGTCGGATCACCCGTGTCGTTGTAAGGCTGAAGAGTGGTCGGCAATTTGAAGTTGTCGAGGAGACGAACTATCATGATGTGCTCGGCGAAAGGTTTTGAGTTGACAGTGGGGGGTGGAATAACATCTATGACCCTAGTTCCTTTTTATTCTCTTTGGTGGTGCATGTAGGAGACCTCGTCCTAGCGGCGGTGCTCACGCTCCGTAGGGTGTTGTTCCCTCGTTTGCGTCAACGCCTCAACCTGGGCTGTCAGCTTTTGGTTATGCACTTGGAGATCGTCGATCAGGCATCATAGTTATTCCGGTGTTGGGTTGGTGGGCATCGGAGCATCACTCATCGTTGTGTTAGTGTCTCGAGGTAGTGGGGGAACGCTGCTGCCAGGTTGTTATGTATGTGAAGTAGCATCCACCTAACTCTGGGTACTAACCATGATGGGGCAAGAAAAATTTACTGGGCCTCACGGTGATCGTCAAATGTTCATGCCTGAAGCCAGGGTGATCCGTTCCTTTGCGTCTTCTCGTCTGATGTGACTCCGACGGGGGGACCTATAAAGACACTCTTACGGTCAAGTAAGAAGGAATTCCAAGTGGTGGGTATGGAATTGGAACCAAGAGTATACCTGATGTCCGTCGTGTTCGTTTATAGTGTAGGTTAGGGATGTGTCGTTCTGATGATGTCTCCTTGAATCTCCCGGGCATATACCCGAAATGGATCGAGGTTTATCTCGAAGATGTCAGGCTCATTACTACATAATCACTGGTAATTAATGATGGACGCGGGTGTCCTTGTATGGCCCGGTGGATCCCTGGGCTAGGTGGTATTTGGTTTGACTCGAGTTTGATTCACGAGTGTGGGCGTTGTCAGGCCTAGTCCGGCCGGGCCTAAAGTGTTAGTCCAATCCATATAAGGAATAGAAATAGGTAGTAAATAAAATAGATAATCAACAATATTACCTTGTTTGATTGGCATTATGGATAGAGACACATCAATACTATTTTGTTTGGTTTGTATTGTAAGTCGAATGACCTACACTAGAGGGGGGGTTAATAGTGTGTTATCTAAAATTTTAGCCTAATTTCAAGCAGAAACAAGATAATTAACAAGTAATTCAACAACCAAGAAAGCAATGCTAACACATGAGATTTATAGTGATTCAGTTCTAATGCCTACTCCACTACCTAAGCACCCTGCTTAGGATTTCCAAACTAGCTTTACTAGATTAAATTATTTCCTTACAATGAGGAATTTATACCGGAGAATCTCTGCTCTCAACCCGAAGGCACTTCCACACCCGAAAGTCTTCGTCTTCCTACCGAGAGCACTCTCCCACCTCAAACCCTAGTAAACTAATCACATCGGTGGATTTAGGCCCCTAACCCAATGCAACCACCAAATTCAAGATCTACACACTAGATCTTTACATACTTTAATAACAATGAAATAAGCAACAAAATATACAATTTAATTGAGCAAAATGCTAAACAAAGTGTACTTAGCTCCAAACACGAATCCCTAGTCGTCTTGATGCCTCAAAATGATGAATCGATGAAGAATGAAGACTTGATCAAGGATAGATGATGAAACTAGGATTTTAAGATGAAAGTGGCTCAATCAAAGCTTCAGTATCACATATAATGACTCAATAAAAGTTAGAAGATAGACGGAAGGCCAGGGACATCAATATATAAAGAGCTATGAAGTAGGCTCGGATGAAACACCACTCAACGGCTAAAAATAGAGTCATTACCTTCTGTCGGTCAATCATTCGGTCGATGGTTTGGTTGACCGAACATTCAATCAGACATCGACCGAAAGCGTTTTGTGGGTTTCTACCTTAGGTCGATTGCTCGTCAGTCACAGGTCGGTCGACCGACCATTCGACCAAAATTGCACTAAGGGCAATTTTAGCAAGGTCTAATCTTTCTAAGCCTTATTTAACATTTCTTTGTTGGCCTAAGGTTTTCAACATTGGTCTTAATCTCACTTTTGATGATAACAAACATGGAATTAATGATTTCATGGAGAATTATTTTCAGGTTCCATATCGGTTAGTACACGACGTCCACGATTGAAAATATCGAAGAAATCAGAAATCGAAAGGACGTTGATCGACGCGCTCAGATTTCGTCAGGAATAAAGAGTCCAAGTTTAGGCTGTCTAAATAAATTGTAAATCCTCATAATGATGCAAAGAAACCCAAGAACCAAACCCGTAATCCAAAACTAGAACCGAAGAAAGAAATCAGCTGAAACTCAATGTAGAGTACATGTACAATACGTAGAGTACTGGTACGCTACGACAGGTCGATTGACCGATCGACCAAAATGAGCCCAGAAATGGCAGAAGACATTTGATTGCTCGGTCTTTCAACCGACGATCGATCGGCCTGCGACCGGACGACAGAAAATAGCTCTACTTCGAGCTGTTGAGTGTTATTTTGGCTCTCTACCTTCATGGCTTATATATACAAGACATTGAGTGCCTTCCATGCTTATCTAAGCTTCCATTGAGCCATCTTTGATTATCTCTAAAGCTTTTCTTGCGCCATCTTTTTGCAAATCCTAATTTCCATGATAAAACCTTGATCTTGTTAGCTTAAGGGTTCCCCTTAGGCTTCGATCTTCATTTTGATGATAACAAACAAGTATTTAATCTATGTATGAAGTTTTGAGTTTAGGTTACGGTTGCGATAAGAAAGCGAACTTCACTCGGAGAAACAAAATAAAAGAACGTCAAGAAAGGCTCAGATGTAGGTTGAGTAGATATCTTATAATATACCCCTAGGATCTCATCCCAAGCCTAGTTGTAAAGTTATCCAAGTTAAAACTTGGTAACTAAATCCAAGAAAAAACATGCAACAAAGATAAGGTAAAAATCAGCGTCAGCCTAAGTTCGATCGACCGAACAAGGCAGAAAAATGGCAGTAGCCACTTTGGTCGACCGAACAGAAGCAAAAATCGGCAATGGCTATTTCGGTCGACCGAAAAATGCTAGAAAATGGCAGTGGCTACTTTGGTCGATCGACCGAGGCCAAAAACTGGCAGTGCCTACTTCGGTCGACCGGATAGCAAAGGAGCAGAATCGCGACTCATTCGGTCGACCCTTCGGTCGATCGAACAAAGCGGTAGAAGCACAAAAAGCCAGTGGCCTCTAGGTGGTCGATTGGTCGATCGATCGACGATCGATTGGCAAACGACCGAATGGCGTCCATCGGGTGAAAAAATGCCCGTTGAGGAGCCATTCGGTTGAGGGGTTATAAATACCCCTCACCTAACTTCTTTAAACACTCTTAACATCTAATACAAGCTTAAAGAAGAGAGATTTGTGCCTTCTAGAGATTGATTGCTTGCGCTTGCTTCTCCGATCAACGTCTTCTCAAGCGCTCATCCTCCCTCAACCCGAGCTTCAATTCGAGCTCAACGACTTGGCGAGTTGAAGGCTTTGAAGGATTGGAAAAGAGCATTTGATCTTGGTCTATTTCTTAGCTCTTTTCGTTGTAATTTTGAGTGTGGTTTAAACTTATTTTCATTTAGTTAGCTTGCTAGGTGTGCTAGTGTAAACACTTAGGGTTTACTTTGTAGAATTGTGTTTTGCCTAGGTGAATGAGTTTGAGGAGTTCTCAAAGGGTTGAGAATAAAGTCCTCAGTTGTATTCAAAGGGAAACACAAAATCTATGAAGTAGTTGGTTAGAAATCTTTGGTGTGTTGCAAAGGTAGTGGAGTAGGTGGTTGGCCGAACCACTATACTTTCAAGTGTTAGCATTGCCTTGTGTGTTTGTTTTTAATTGTGCTTCGTATTCATTTATGAACATTACTTAGTTGCACTTGCATTTGGTTGAAATTGAAATTGGTAAAGAGGAGAATTGAAGTATTTTAGTAAAGTAACCCAACACTACTCAATCCGCCCTTCTAGTGCAGGATTTCACTCAACATTTGGTATCAGAGCAAGGTCGTTGGACTAGATTTAACCATCTACCCTACAAGTTAGAATGACTAGTGAAATCCAACTAGCTCAAGGGTCCTCTACTCATACTCCACCATTGTTCGATGGAAATAAGTATGCCTACTGGATAATTCGTATGAATGGCTTCCTACAATCACTAGGCATGGATGTATGGAGAATGATACAAGTAGAGTATAAGCAACCAACTAAGGATATGGATGAGTGGGACCAAGAAGAGATTAAACTCTTTAATGCAAATGCAAAGGCCGTCAATGCACTATATTGTGGTCTATCAATTAATGAGTTCAATAGAATTTCTACTTATAAGTCCGCATATGAACTTTGGAAAGTCTTAGAGACTACACATGAAGGTATTTCACAAGTTAAGGAATCTAAGATAAACCTACTCATGCATGATTATGAATTGTTCAAAATGTTGTCGCATGAATCTATTGATGCCATATATGCTCGATTTCAAAATATTACAAATGGATTAGCTAACCTTGGTAGAGAGATAAGGTAAGAGGAGAAGGTAAGAAAGCTCATTCGTTCCCTTCCAAAAGCTTGGGAGCCCAAGGTCATCGCAATCATGGAAGCAAAGAATATGAGCACCTTAAAGATCACCAAGATCATTGGGTCTCTCATAACACATGAGACCCATATGAAGCAATTCAAGGAGGAAGATGCTCCCAAAGGCAAGACCATTGCCTTAAAAGCATCTCACCGAGGTGAAGAATCCTCATCATCCGAGGAAGAGATGGACGATTTTGAGGAAATGGCAATATTGGTGAGAAGATTCATGAGCTTTATGAGAGGAGGCATGAGAAAGGGAAGAGGAGGCTACACATGCTACAATTGCAACAAGACCGGGCATCTAAGGAAGGATTGCCCACTTCTCAAGATGGCTTCCACCTCCAACCCTCACAAAAAGGACAAATACAATGAGAAGAAGAAGACAATGATGGCTTCAAGTGATGAAAGCGAGCCTTCATCAAGTGAAGAAGACTCCAAGAGTGAAAAGGCAAATCTTTGCTTAATGGCAAATGACAATGAGGTAAGATTTACATTTGGTGAGCTTTCATTTACTCAAGAACAACTAGAAAATGAATTTGATCAAATGCATGATGAATTCAATGCTATTAGGAGAAAGTTTAAAGAGCTTTAAAAGGACAATAAATCTTTAGAGCTTGAAAGTGGTAGTTTACTACTTTCATGCAATGCATTAAGAAAAGAAGTAGATACCCTTAAGGAAGAAAAACATGCCCTAGATGAAGCTACGAAAAACTTAGAAAATGACAACAAAAAATTGGAAGATGAAAACAAGTACTTAAGTGATCAAGTAGAGCACTTGAATGATAGCATGCTAACTTCAAAAAAGGAACTTTGCATGCTAAATGAAAAAATGACAACCTTATAAAATGTCATGCCTAAAAAGTCATCACACTTCCACGCTCACACACACAATAGAAGAAAGTTTAATAGAAGTTATTTTTCATGCGGTATATTTGGCCATATGGCTAAAGATTGTGCATTAAGAAGGAACTCACATGCTAGATTTACTTGAGTTCCTAAGATGACTAACACTCAAGGACCCAAGAAAGTTTGGGTACCTAAAATAGTTTCTTCTCCTTTTGTAGATGGGGAAGCATCCTCAAACAAGTAGAAACACATGGATATTGGATAGTGGTTGCTCAAAACACAAGACGGGTGATATCAACCTTTTTGCAACCCTATCAAGCAAAGATGGTGGACATGTGACATTTGGAGACAATGCCAAAGGTAAGATTGTGGGCATTGGTGATATAGGTATACTCTCTTACCCATGCATTAAAAATATTTTACTAGTTGATGGGTTAAAGCATAACTTGATTAGCATATCTCAATTATGTGACAATGGATATGTAATTATTTTTGAAGCATCTAAATGTATCATTAGGATTGCACCATCTAATGACATTATGTTTATTGGAAATAGGCAAAAAAATGCTTACATATTAGTTTTAAATATCTTGCATAATCACCATGTTAGATGCTTGGTTGCCATGGAAAATGACTCTTGGTTGTGGCATAGAAGGCTAGGACATGCTAGCATGAGTCTCATCCAAGAAATATCTAAGAAGGAACTTGTTAAAGGATTACCCAAGATAAAATTTGAAAAAGACAAACTTTGTGATGCATGTCAACTAGGCAAGCAAGTTAAATCTTCATTTCATAGCATTAATCAAGTAAGCACATCTAGAACACTTGAACTTGTGCACATGGATCTTTTTGGTCCATGTGATGTAGCTAGTCTAGGTGGAAAACTATATTGCCATATGCTAGTTGATGATTTCTCGAGATTTACATGAGTTTTCTTTTTAGCTAATAAAAATGAAACATTTGATTTTTTCAAAAAAATTACTAAGAGAGTTACAAATGATAAAGGAGTTTCAATTTTGAAAATTAGAAGTGATAATAGAGGAGAATTTAAAAATGATTTTTTTTTTGGAATTTTGTGATGAATTGGGTATTGAACATACCTTTTCTTCCCCTAGGACCCTTCAACAAAATGGGGTGGTTGAGAGGAAGAATAAAACCTTACAAGAGATGGCTAGGACCATGCTTTGCGAAAATAATTTGCCCAAGTATTTTTGGGCTGAAGCCATAAATATCTCTTGTTATGTGCTTAATTGCGTTTTATTGAGACCTAAAATTAAGAAAACACCTTTTGAGCATTGGAATGATAAAATCCCAAGTGTGGGATATTTTCATGTTTTTGGATGTAAATGTTTTATCTTAAACACTAAGGAGCATTTAGAAAATTTTGATTCTAAATCCGATGAAGGCATTTTCCTAGGTTACTCCAATAATTCTAGAGTATATAATCGTAGGACTATGATTGTTGAAGAATCTATGCATGTTACATTTGATGAAACTAATGATTCTTCTAGAAATATTATGTTTGTGAATGTAGATGAGGAACTTGAGGAACTCACATTTCATGACAAAGAGGCGGAGGATGAAGACAATGATGAAAGTCAATATGAATAACCACCATCCTCAACTCTACCTCAAGATGAAGACCGAAGAAGAGGAAGCTCTACCACCTCTCCCTAAAGGATATCGGTTGATAAGGGATCATCCAATGGATCAAGTCACTAGAGAATCGTCAACGGGAGTGGTAACACGCTCTAAACTTAAAAACATTTGTCAATATGTAGCATTCATATCTCAAGTAGAGCCAAAGGACATTAAGGAAGCAATAGAAGATGAATTTTAGGTAATAACTATGCAAGAAGAACTCAACCAATTTGTTAGAAATGAAGTATGAGACTTAGTACCCAGACCTAGCGAACAAACCGTGATTGAGACTAAATTGGTGTTTAGAAACAAGTTAGATGAAAGAGGTTTAGTCATTAGAAACAAAGCTAGGTTAGTGGTCCAAGGGTACAATCAAGAAGAAGGAATAGATTATAATGAAACTTATGCTCCCGTAGCTAGATTAGAAGTAATCTGAATGCTTTTGGCTTATGCTAGTTTTAAAGGCTTTAAACTTTTTCAAATGGATGTCAAAATTGCATTTTTAAATGGTTTTATCGATGAAGAAGTATATGTTGAACAATCCCCCGAATTTGAAAGTTTTGAGTTTCCAAACCATGTTTTCAAACTTAAAATGGCTTTATATGGTTGAAAACAAGCCCCTAGGGCTTGGTATGAAAGACTTTCCACTTTTTTGATTGATCAAGGCTTTACTATCGGAAAAGCCGATGTCTTCCTTTTTATAAAACACAATGAAAATGATATTTTACTTGTGCAAATTTATGTTGATGACATAATTTTTGGTGCTACTAATGAAACCCTTTGTGAGTGGTTTGCTAAGTGTATGCAAGATGAATTTGAGATGAGTATGATGGGAGAGCTCTCCTTCATGCTTGGTCTCCAAATCAAGGAAACCAACAAAGGAATCTTCATCAATCAAGCCAAGTACACAAAGGAGCTCATCAAAAGGTTTGGGATGAATGAAGCCAAGATAGCTTCTACACCAATGAGCAAATCCATCATGCTTGACAAAGATGAAGATTGTATCAAAGTAGATGAAAAACGATATCGATGTATGATTAGTAGTCTTCTTTACTTAACCGCAAGTAGACCCGATATCATGTTTAGTGTTTGCGCATGTGCTAGGTTTCAATCTTGTCCTAGAATGTCTCACTTAAGTACGGTCAAACGCATATGGAGATATTTGAAGGGCACAGTTAATTAGGACTATGATATCCATGTAATGCATCTTTTGACTTAATCGATTTTTCGGACGCGGATTTTGCCGGATGTAAAGTAGATAGAAAAAGCACTAGTGGGTGTTGTCAATTCCTAGGAGTGAGTCTTGTCTCTTGGTTTTCAAAGAAACAAAACTCAGTTGCATTTTCAACTACTGAAGCGGAATACATCGCTGCGGCTAGTTGTTGTGCACAAGTTCTTTGAATGAAACAAACCCTCTTGGATTATGGACTTAAGTATTCTTGCATACCTATACATTGTGATAACACTAATGCAATCAATATAACGAAAAATCCTATTCTACACTCTAGGACTAAGCATATTGATCTAAGACACCATTTTCTTAGGATAATGTAACTAAGGGAATATATGAGTAGAATTTGTTTCCACGGACAAACAACTTGCCGATATATTTATAAAACCCTTAAGTGAGGAAAGCTTTACAAACTTAAGAATGCAATTAGGAATTTGTGTTTTTCCAAGTAGTTAATTTTTTTTCAAAACATACATGTTTTAAAATTGCATTTTATAAGGTATTATCACACTTATGTATTCCCTTGTAATGGGGTTTTGCGACTTATTGATGTTTGTCTTCTATAGGCTTACATTAATAGTAAGGACTATAGTGGTAGATGATACTTGGTTTTATGGTTTTATTAGTTTTTATGATGAAACTCATTAATTGTACCTTAACTCTTGCCCTTTTTGATTGATGTCAAAAGGGGGAGAAAAAGTAAGGTAACACTTGTTTTATGATGCATATAGATATGGGGAGTTACAAGCATGTTATGCACATTGATAGGGGGAGCATATGTTAAGTTGTGTATGCCTTAACTCAAACTCACAAATAATACTTATCGTTTCCATGTTATGTTTGTCATCATCAAAAAGGGGGAGATTGTTGGCTTAAGGGTTCCCCTTAGGCTTCAATCATCATTTTGATGATAACAAATAAGTATTTAATCTATGTGTGAAGTTTTGAGTTCAGGTTGAGGTTGCGATAAGTATGCGAACTTCGGCGAACTTCGCTCGGAGAAACGAAAGAAAAGAACATCAAGAAAGGCTCAGATGTAGGTTGAGTAGATATCTTGTAATATACCCCTAGGATCTCATCCCAAGCCTAGTTGTAAAGTTATCCAAGTTAAAATTTGGTAACTAAACCCAAGAAAAAGTATGCAACAAAGATAAGGTAAAAATCAGCCTCAGCCTAAGTTCGGTCGACTGGTCGGTCGACAGAACAAGGCAGAAAAATGGTAGTAGCCACTTTGGTCGATCGGCTGGTCGACCGAATAGAAGCAAAAATTGGCAGTGGCTATTTCAGTCGACCGAACAATGCCAGAAAATAGCAGTGGCTACTTCGGTCGACCGACCGAGGCTAAAAACTGGCAGTGCATACTTCGGTCGATCGGATAGCCGAGGAGCAGAATCGCGACTCATTCGGTCGACCCTCCAGTCAACCAACAGAGCGGTAGAAGCATAAAAAGCTAGTGGTCGTTGGGTGGTCGATCGGTCGATCGATCGACGATCGATTGGCAAGCGAACGAATGGCGTCCAACGGGTGAAAAAATGCCCGTTGAGGAGCCGTTCGGTTGAGGGGTTATAAATACCCCTCACCTAACTTCTTTAAACACTCTTAACATCTAATACAAGCTTAAAGAAGAGAGATTTGTGTCTTCTAGAGATTGATTGCTTGCGCTCGCTTCTCCGATTAGCGTCTTCTCAAGCGCTCATCCTCCCTCAACCCGGGCTTCAATTCGATCTCAACGACTTGGCGAGTTGAAGGCTTTGAAGGATTGGAAAAGAGCATTTGATCTTGGTCTATTTCTTAGCTCTTTTCGTTGTAATTTTGAGTGTGGTTTAAACTTATTTTCATTTGGTTAGCTTGCTAGGTGTGCTAGTGTAAACACTTAGGGTTTACTTTGTAGAATTGTGTTTTGCCTAGGTGAATAGGTTTGAGGAGTTCTCAAATGATTGAGAATAGAGTCCTCGGTTGTATTCAAAGGGAAACACAAAATCTATAAAGTAGTTGGTTATAAATCCTTGGTGTGGAGCCAAGGTAGTGGAGTAGGCGGTTGGCCGAACCACTATACTTTCAAGTGTTAGCATTGCCTTGTGTGTTTATTTTTAATTGTGCTTCATATTCACTAATGAACATTACTTAGTTGCACTTGCATTTGGTTGAAACTGAAATTGGTAAAGAGGAGAATTGAAGTATTTTAGTAAAGTAACCCAACACTATTCAACCCCCCCCCTCCCCACCTTCTAGTGTGGGATTTCACTCAACAGATCTAGCCTTTGAACCTTCAAGATTCATCTTCTCAAGGCATCATGAGGACTAGGGAGTTTCTTTTGGAGCTAAGTATAGTTTGATATATTTATTGCTCCAATTATTATTGTATTTTCTTGGTTACTTTCATTGTATATCAAGTGTGTACTTCTAGTGCTATGTTTGATTGAGTTGGTGGTTGCCTTTGTGTTAAGGCTTAAATCCACCGGTGTAAACGTAGTTTACTAGGATTAGTTGAGTTGTCCTTAGGTTGAGATGAGAGAGTTCTCTTGGTAGAAAGACGAGATACTTCTGAGTGTGGAAGTGCCTTCGGTTTGAGAGCGGAGACTTTCTGGTGTAAATTCCTGATTGCAAGGTAACTAATTAATTTAGGTAAACTAGTTTAGAAATCCTAAGCGGGGTGCTTAGGTAGTGGAGTGGGCGTTGGGGTCAAACCATTATAAATCATCGTGTTTGCATTGTTTCTATTTGTGCTTGTTTTTTATTACTCGTTTTTTCGCTTCCGCATTTATGTTATTGAATTAACCTAAAGTGGGCGTTGGGGTGCTTGTTTCTATTTGCATTGAATTAACCTAAAGTAATCAAGAAAACATTTAAAATCAGAATTAGGTGAAAAGATTAGCAAACATACTATTCACCCCCCATCTAGTGTAGACATTTTACTAACATTCTTAACTTTAAGTTACTAAATAAGGATTACCCCCCATTTGGATTTAATAAAATATATAAAAAATCAAAATTCTTAAGAATCAAAATCTAACTTTAGGGGTCTAGTACAAAATTACGAAAACTAGAAATTTTATAATCTCCCGACTCAAATATGGATAGGTTAGAGGTTTCCTAAAATTCATTAAAAATTGGTAGTTAACTTATTTCTACCTAAGGAACAATTATCGGGTCTTTTGGTGCCAAGAAAATATCTAAGTCATACAACCCTCCAAGGAGCTCTCTAGTCTTAGAGAATTTCTGGGCTGTTTTATGATTTTTCGAGTTTTTATGTTTTGGGATTTAGGATTCGGTTTTTGGATTTCTTTGCATCATAATGTTGATTTACAACACATGCTAGACACCCTAAACCTAAATTCTATCTTCCCGATGAAATCAGAGCGTCGACGAGCGTCCTTGCCGATTTCTCCGATTTCTTTGAGTTTTTCGATTGGGGATGTTGTGCACTCTTGGAACCTAAAAATATTTCTCCATGAAAACATTAGTTCCATGTTTGTTATCATCAAAATCGAGATTAAGATCAAGGTTGAAAATCTTAGGCCAACATGTATAAGGAAGGAAGGGAAAATCATACTTTTAGTCCCCTTAGTTTACTCGAGTTTTGGTTTTAGTCCGCACATTATATTTTTATTTAGGATTTGGTCCATGCCGTCACTTGAAACATAAACAGATCCGACATGGATAACAGTTGCTTACTGTACATTGCGGCTCCTCATGGAGCCGTACGTTCTCTCTTCCCTAGTTTATATTTTTTACAAATGACCATTTTTCCATTTAAGACTTAAGTGAGCCCAATCTATACCTAGACTCAACCAAATCAAGTTCCGATCGAACCTCCGAACTCGACTCAAACTCGACTCGAACCAAACCTTTCAATTCGACTTAAATAATTTAATTTTCCTCACGCAAGGGCCATACCTTAAATTGCGACTTCCGGCGATTCACTCGGCCCGCTTTGACGCGCAACCCGGCTTTCCCACATAAATCAAATAAAGCACGTGTATTACAAGAGTATATATATATATAACATATTGGGGGTGTACATTCTGCTAATACATTTCTCAGAATCTTACCTTTACGAGTTCATTATCTAGATTAGGGTTGTCCATTTGGTTCAAACCGAACCAAACCGAATTGAACTAAATCAAACCAAACCGAATTTTTTTCTTACAGAAATTCCAACCCGAACCTGAACTGAATTGTTCTTAAACCGATTTAACTCGAACCGAAATTATTCGGTTCGGTTCGGTTTCCAACTTGAAAAAACTGATTTTTTTTCATTTTTCTTATTGACATGTTTATTTTTTCAATTTTCTATTTTTCTCACATGAAGTTCGAATATATTTTTCTTATTTTTTAAAAAAGTACATTTACTATTGAAATTAATTAAGAATTGATGTGCAATTCGGTTCCGGTGTTTAGAAATACCCAATTTATTTTCATTGCAAATTAGCAAAACAAAATCATTTTAATTCTTCACATTACACAAAATAGTTCCTACAACTTGAATTATCAATATATTTTTAAAAAATTATAAAATAAAACAAAAAGTGCAAATCAACTCCATTGGGGGTCGAACCCAAAATTTCTAATTTCATATACCAGCACCTCATCCATTGAGCCATGAAGCCCTATTGTAACTACTTGGCAAGGTTATTATATTGTTGGGTGCTAAGAAGGATAAAGAAACTGAATCTGAAGGCAATTAATGTAAAAAAAATAAAAATAAGTAACTCCAACGGGGATCAAACCCAAAATCTCTGGTTCCATAGACTAGTGCCTTATCCATTGGGGCATGAAGTCCTATGCAATGATTTAAAATATTTATTTCTTAAAAAATTAGTTCGGTTTTCGGTTCGGGTCGATTCTCGAATTTTGGAAACCGGATCCGAACCAAACTTGATACTCTTCAAACTGAACCGAATAGAATAATTCAGTTCGGTTTTTCGGTTCGGTTCGGTGTAACCAAAATTTTGGACAGCCCTAATCTAGATATGTTTGATAATTATGAAAATTAGATTTTGATGTATGTTCCACCTAAACCATCAAGCCAATTCTAAAAAAAATAAGTAAATTAAATCACATATATGATGGTAAAATAAATAACAAAATTATATTTGAACATAAATTATCTGCCTTAAACCATTCTGAGTTTGAAAGTATAGGTTCGAGCTATTTAGACAAATGAATAGAAAACCTCAACATCGACTTCAACACATTATGGAAAACTCAACTAATAGTCTCACCCAATTTACCAAAATTTTGCTTGATAGCCCTATTTTTTACATAAGAATGAAGGTGAAAGAACATTGCTATTTGTTCATCAATCATCATATGTTTTGTTGCCTACGAACCTCAAATGCTCTCTAATATTCTATATAGCTTGAAAAATAATAGTTTATTAATTCTTAGTTGATCAATACACGTTTAATGTATAAGATCATATGTGATGATCAAGAGTACATAACTTGAAATTCTATTATCAATACTATCTTAACACTAGAAATAATCGTCAACAATTCAAACCATACGGATAATAGAGCCGCTTGCTTTTTTCTTCTTCTCATCATTACTACTTATATTGAAAGGATCCATAGTGGGCATGGAATTTTCATTAAAATATTAATTAGCTAATATCGGAAGTATATACGACTTAATTAAACTTTTATAGGATTTTAAAGTCTATTGGATCAAAAAGGGGGGATAGTGTGCATATTTCTTAATTAAACTCTAATTGTATTTTGTCATTTCAAATCACAATTTTACCTAAGTAATTTGAAGTGTATGTGTCAATCAAGCATGCACAATGATACTTAAGCAAGAAAGTAATTCAAGAATATGAAAGCAATGCTAGCAAACTAATTTATAATGGTTTGACTTCTAATCAAGTCTACATCTACCACCTATGCTCACCCCTAAGGATTTCCAAAAATCCATTAACCAAAGTGTTCTTACACACTTGGATTATGCGTTATCATCCAAGACTACCAAACAATAACCACAAAGGCCAACCTCGATCTTAACAACTACAAAAATGTAAATCAATAAGAAAACGTCACACCCCAAAACCAGGGTCACGTGATCGGTTGGGATACCGATCTGTATCCCGAAACCTACTAGATAATGCATATAACAACACAAAAAGGGAATAAATGTAACCATGCATAATCCAAAGTAGATGTGTCGTGACACCGAAGTGTGTATATGAAATAAAATCCGACTCTCAAAGGCAACATCTCACGATGCATAATACAAATGAACTCTCTACGACTACGACACGAGATCACTTACTGAGCTTACACCTCCGACCGCGCCACCTAGGTATGAGGGTACCTCTACTGGTCTGAACCTAAAATAAAATAAGAAAAAGGATGGTGAGTTCATATGAACTCAGTGAGTGGCTTGAACCGAGCCCCCGCTAAGCCAAACCATATAATAATCAACAAAAATGCAAACCAACATAATAATAAATCACCATGTACATATGTAAAACCAAGTATCCATTTCGCGTCCGTCCGCTCACAAACCAGCCAACATCGGCCAAATCACAAATAACATATAGTAAGCAAACACACAGGTCGGTCACTAGGATGGCTCCTAGTGAGCTTCCCTTCCCCCTTTGAGCTAGGATGGCTGACTAGCCCCGGTGCCCTCTCTCGTTTGGAGTATCCCTTCAATTAATGCAACTTCGGCTCGATCGTCAATGTGGCTCTCTAACAAGCTTCTCAGCCCATAATCATAGTTGTCGTGTCGGGTATTAGCTTTTCATACTAACGTGCTTCTCGGTCCAGCTATCCACCAATCACAAGCACAGGCACATGAAATAAAAATGTACACATGTGCCCACAAGCAAAGCTACTCGGGTGGTTAGGATATTTTGCAGATAACATCAGGATCGCACATAGACACTCCCATCTCGGCCCTCCATTGGGCCCAAATCTCTCGGCCTCGTATCCTACTACCCCGAACCAAGTAAAATCAACTCTAAATGTGTTTATCTAACAAAATAGTAATCAACCATGCAATGTATAAAAATTTCAGCATCAAATAAACTCCTAGCAAACTTAAAATTTTAGCATCAACCTTACCCAACCTCGGAATGTGACCTATACTCACATAGGTATAGGTTAAATCTATCACAATCATAGGTGTATAAACATCAAATGAAATTAGCACTCAAATGGGATTATAGTAAAGTTCTCAAACACCTAGCCAAAATTTCTGCAGTAAAAAATAGTTTTAGATAGCCTATTTACCACACATGACAATCCATAAATCTCAATGAAATTATCCCAAAAATTGCATATCAAGCATGTCTGTATAACATACTAACCATCCCTTAAGTTTCAACCAATTTGGATGAGGAATTGATCACGAAATAGTGCAACAAACATTTCAATCAAGATTTTCTGCAACCACAAGTAGATTTCACAGTTTTAACTAGCCATTTTACTAAATTCATAAATTTGTCGATTCCGAGCCAATTTACCTCAGATTTGATTCGTATGCTTGTCCACCTACCCCCCAAGCTTTTTCTAAAGTTTCACTAGCGTAGGAAGATGACTCGCCCTTCATATATCGCATCAAACTCACTAACTTAACGTAAAAACTGCTATGTGCAAAAATGGACAGATTCACCAAGCCCCCTATATCAACTCGTAACCTATGTGTGGAAATTTATCATCGGTAATGTATATATGTTCTACAAACTCATTCTAACATCCCACTTGAATAGGACAACATCTCGGTCTTCAAAACACGTGTCAAATATATCAACTTAATAATCTGGGTAGATTTGCACATCCTTAGGCCACACACCAATCAATCATCAAATCATGAGATTACGGCTGTTAAACTTGGCCACAATATCCACAATTTAATCCCACACATAACATACATAACAACATAAGAGTTTTCAAAGGATAAATTAGGAAATAGGCATGAGTACTTGGGTGTGGCATTTCACCAAACACTTGGTGGGCATGTTTAGGTCACACCTTATCATGCACCGTGGGGCTACCACCAAGGGGAAATCAGGCCACTTCGAACAAGCCTCGACCCATCTCACGACCATCCATCATCTTTACCCCTAAGAACTACAAAATAGAGAATTTATCCTCTAGGGTTAGGGGTGCATACCTCAACCCTAGGGAATTCCTCCCCCAAAACTCAACCAACAACCATACAAAGATTCATCATCTCAAGAGAATTCATCCACAACAATTAATGATCATTAATAACAGTCCAAGTATCCCAGAACTAGGGTTCAAAATCCGGCTCTAGCCCTTTTAGGGCTGCCCTACACCATCCGCACACCAAACACCCAAATTGACGCAAGGAAAACATCAAAAATCAATTCAAACATCACTAGAAATCAAAGAATTCAGGTTCACTTCATCCACAACCTTGGAACTGCCCTAAAGGTTGCCAAATCCCTAATGTTTTAGGGGCACTCACCTTGGGTCAGAGCCCTAGAGGAGAAGGTTGACAGGCACCCGACGGACCCCCGCGATGAATCTCCTTCTTCTGAGCTCCCTCCTTGGTAGATATGACCACCTCCATCTCCTTGGACAACATGCGCCTCCTTCTCCATGGGAGGTGTGCGTTGATCCCAATAGCATTGACCATCATGTCCCTAACTTGAACCTTCTCATAATTTGACCCATATACTCAACCAAACCGCATTCAAAGTGATCCCTAGACCCGACTCAAACCCAGATTTATATTTCCTACTTGATTATGATCAATTTCCGCATATAGGAGTCATATCTCCAATTGTGTTCTCCGGCTACCTTCCCGACTCGTTTCGGTGCGCAAGCCAAGTCTCCCACCGAAACCAAGATTAAAATATGGGTATTATAATCTTCTCCCCTTAAAGAAAATATGTCCTCAAATTTTAGGATAAGCTAAGAGACTCATCAGATCATAATACATGTATGAATACTTCTTGCGCATGTCATGCTCAACCTCCCCAGGTTGCCCCCTATTGGCGAAATGGCGACACTAGAAGGGGGGTGAATAGTGTATTTACTATACGATTCGCCTAATTTCGATTTTAATCGATTATTTAACTCGTTTAGGCGAATTACACTTATGCGATGCGATTACTAAATGCGGAAGTGATAACAAGATAAAGCAATAAAAACAATCAAGCAATGCAAACACGATATTTATAGTGGTTCGGCCCCAATGCCTACTCCACTAACTAAGCACCCCGCTTAGGATTTCCAAACTAGTTTTACTAGATTAATTTGAGTTTTCCTTATACACGAGGACTTTTCACCGAAAAGTCTCACTCTCGACCTAAGGTACTTCCACACCCGAAAGTCTCCGCCTTCTTGTTGAGAGCACTTATCCCACCTCAACCCTAAGGGACAACTAAACTAATCCTAGTAACAACTATGTTTAATTACACAAGTGGCTTTACTCCTTCTATACCAAGGATACCACTTCACACACAAGACCAACCACCTGGTCTTCACACGCACAGATAAAACAGTTTAAATAACAGAAAAGATTTACAATCAAAAGAGCTTAAGGATAAACCAATAATAAAAGCTCCATTACAAGCCTTTGGCTCCTTCAACTCGTCAAGGATGAGCTTGATCAGAACTCGAGTTGAGCCCGCAGTTGGCGCTTGAAGAATGAACTCGATAGAGGAATAGGCGCGCTTCGATCAATCACTTGGAAGGTTCGAATCTTCGTTTTAGATGCTCAAAAATCACTGTGGGAATCAAGGAAAAAGACTTAAAACAATCACATAAGGTTATATTTATACCCTCGTTAAGCAACGACTGTTCAACGGATAAAAAACTATCCGTTAGAGCCGTCGGTCGAAGCGTCGGTTGAAGCATTGGTTGACTGGTCCTTCGACCGCTCATTTTTTTCCTGTGGTCGGTCGACCGCCAGACACAGATCGCGCGATCCGCGATCTTCGGTCGACCCATCGATCGACCGAAGCAATCCGCGTGTACGCCTTTCAGTAGGTCGGTCGACCGATTGGTCGACCGCTGCTCTTTGCCTATTTCTGCCGCCATTCGGTCGATCGAAATTGAAGTTAAATAACTCGATAACATGATAACTTTAAAACATAAATGTTATATAAGAATTATACCCCATTTGAGTTCAATAAAAATATCTAAAAAATCAAAATCCCTAAGGATCAAAATCTAGTTCTTGGGATCTAGTATAAAACAGAATTTTTCTAATTTTCCCGGTCAAGTATGGGTATGCTAGAGGCTTCCAAATTCCTTAAAAATGCCTCGTTATCTAGTTTTGACCCAATGAACAATTACCGCCATTTTTTATCTCAAGAAACTATCTAAGTCATATAGCTCTCCAAGGAGCTCCCTAGACTTAGTGAATTTCAGGGCGGTCCCGAAATTTTATGATTTGGGGTTCGGGATAGGTTTTTGGGTTCTTATGCATTATGATGAGGAATTTTAACATATCTAGACACCCTAGACCTAAACTCTAACCTCCCAAAGAATCCGAGCGTGTCGACTAACGTCCTTCCGATTTTCCGATTTCTCTGATTTTTCTAATTTTTTCAATCGCGGACGTCACGCGCTAACTGATATGGAACCTGAAAATAATTCTTCATGAAATCATTAGTTCCATGTTTGCTATCATCAAAACCATCAAAACCAAGATAAAAGCTAAGGTTGAAAACCTAAAGCCAACACCCCCCGCCCTGATTAGTGCTCCCCCCGCCTTCGCCAAAGAAATGTTTATGGACCTCAGCTTCCTGACCTGTCAATTCAAAATCTCAACATCTCTCCTTAGATGAAATGGTTGTGCCGACCACCTCTATAATTGGCTCTAACACATGAGGCTCATCCCTAATGCATCGCTATCCCTTCCACTAGGGTTGCATGTTTACTACTATCTAAACCAAATCTGTAATTCCCGGGGTTTCCTAATATAAAATTTGTCGTGGTGCAGCCCATCGAGTCAGGAGCTAGCCGGGTCGAGTCGCGTGATCCCCTCGAATAGCAGTTAAAATTTATTTAAGTCATATCAAATTGTTAGTGTTTGAGTGGATGAACATATTGTTTGACTCAAGTTTGGTTTGAGTTTAGTTCGCGGATTGAGTCGGGACTCGAACCAGGTTAGGTGGAGTCGCATAGAGGGGTGAGTAAGTGAATGAGGGGTAAATGAGTTATTGGATGAGGGGAGATAAAACCCCTCACCCAAGCCAGCCGTGCGGCTCAAGGAGAGAGCCGCACGCAGCCTGAGCAAAAGGGAGGGAGAGGAAGAGAGGGGAGATCTTGTTGGCGCCAAGTTCGTGTCGACGCTCAAGGAGATCGAAACTCGTCTTCATCAAGGCTTCTTCGTGATCCGATCAAGGTGAGTGGTTAGTGTAGTTTTTGATGGGAGGCGGGTGGCCAGCCCTACAAGTTTTGAAATCGGGTTTTTCTTCGCGAGTTCTTGCCGATCGACGCATTTCTTCATGTTAGAACTTTAATCATTGTTTATACCGTGATCTTGTGTTTTAAAATGTGTTGATTTCTCATTTTTGAGGGCTGGCCGAGTAGAGAAAAAAGGGGAAAGGTCATGTCGAAATTTTCCCCAATTTCCACGCTCGTCTTGCAACCCGTGTATCGTCATGTGTTCGATACGTTTTAGACTTTTGGATTGATACTCGTGTTGACGCCGCAACCATGTTTACCACCCCTAGGGGGTTCGGCCGAGCAGGTTATTACCCTGCTTGAGTCGGCTGAGCCGTGGAAAGGGGAGGGAAATTAGGGCTATTCGGATCGATTCGCTGGATCTCACGTTATGTCGTCTTAATTCCCACTTTCATGCTTAATGTTAGGTTCAATTTAAATAATATGTTTACTGTTCATCTTGTTAATTGATAGCAATTTTAATCTACATTTTCATGAGTATGGAAATGTTCTTGCTAATGCCCATATGGACATGATGGTTATGGTATATGCATCCAAGGAAATGTTTCATTAAATTTCTTATATCATGTTAAATTATTGCTATGTTTATTGCATGTTCCTTATTAGTTCAATCAATGAATTATTACCTCTTTAATTCGGCTTCCTCATGATGTTGTAACTCATGATTAAATTTTGTAAGTGTCGTTGACAATGGTAGGCTGAGTGCTCTTCTATAGTCGGCAAGTTCGATCAATCTAGAAAGAATGGTTTAGGTATCTAGTGGTGACATTTAACCTAGATGCAACATACACTTACTAGGTTCTACACCTAGGGAAACAATATGACCCTAGGAGGAGGGTCGGACATGGGCAATGCCCGAAAAACAAAACATAGGAAAACTTGCACAATCGGGTTCTGGTTGTGGTTGAGATGGACTACTCAGAAGTGTCATTAGCCAAATGGCTATCACACGACTCAGCGATTTATAGGGTCTTGAGATTACACTAGCGGGCCCGCTAGGTGTTAGATCCGAGTGGCGGAGGGTCTTGAGATTTCGTCAGTGGGCCACGCTGACGGTAGATCCGAGTGGGTGGGACTAGCTATCCCTAACCCAGAGGATCTCTGAAGCTAGTGGCCATCCTAGTTGACGGATCCGAATTATGAAGGTTCCTAATTGAGAAGCCCTTAGGTGCTGGTTTGAGTAGGCCGATCGGTCGGGTTACGTAGAAGGAAGAACCGAACCTTCCATATATATTTTAGGCCATTATTGGCCGAGCTACTAACATGGATATGGGCTCGAGGGGCCGGTTCATCCATTCCTCAGTATTGGCAAACTGATTACTTCTGGGATGTGATTTTATATAAATTCCTTACATATGTTATTGCCGAGATTTTAAGTGGAGGTTCGAAAGAACCGCTCACTGAGTTCCTCATGAACTCACACTTTCTTTATTGTTGTTTTGTAGAGCCCGACCAGTGAAGTACGGCTTGGTTGCATGGCGCGCTGGAGAGCATGCGTGGGTGCAAATCTCATAGCTGGCAGTTGTTAGTCGTAGTCATGTCTAATAGAGTTGGTGTATGCACTGTGTTATTTATGTAAAAACTTTTAAATGTTTTACTTGGAAAACCTTTGGATGTTATTTTAAAACTTGTGATGATTTAGAACTTGGTTTGATTAAACTGATTTGAAATAGTTAATAAAGTTGGTATTCTTGCTTTTGTTTTCGACTTGATGTTATTCTGGTTATTATTCTATAAATTGTTGGTCAGTGCATAGGGTAGGCTTCGGGGTACTGACTCGTACCTTAGCCGGGCACGCGTACCCTAAGTCGGGACTTGACAAAGTTGGTATCAGAGCATCAGGTTAGGTTTTGAGTATGACTAGGAATTGGGTACCGCACGAGGCATATGCTAGCATGTCTATGTGCGGTATAGTTATGCTATGAGATCGGACAACCATGACTGCACTCAGCGCACCATGCGGTTAGTTGCTTAAATTTTAATTTAATGAGTTGGTTAATGTTAATGGTGATCTTATTATTTTATGCTAGTTTGATGGAGGCTTGAAATCCTGCTATGAGTGGTAGTGGTAGCAATTCCACCGAACATCGGGGCCGAGGCCGAGGCTGGGGGCAAGACCGTGGTTGGGGTCGAGGCCGTGACAGAGAGCAATCTGAGGTAGAGGGCTAGGACTCTACAGTTGTGCAACTTCAGGCACATGTAGCTTAACTAATAGAACCACTCCGCAGGGAGCAGGAGTTGAGACAGCAGATGCAGCAGTAGCAATCGCCCTAGACGGTACCCGTAGCCCCCTGTGGTACCGGAGGTGGCGAAACAGGTGGTGCCATAGGTCAGGGACTCAGGAGCACCTACATACGCCGACTTCATCAAGTTCTGACCGCTAGTGTTCACCGGTACAGACCGACAAGCGGAGGTCATCGAGTTTCTAGGGGACTGCTACGAGCTGTGTCTAGAGCTAGGATGTTCATCAGAGGCGGCGATGCACATGGTCGGTTTGCAGCTCAGAGGACCTGCCAAATATTGGTTGCACACCTGGAGGGGCCGTAGGGCAACACACGCACCACCTCCCACCTGGCAAGAATTTAGGACAGTTGTAGAGGAGCAGTGTTTGCCGATGAGTGTCTGCGATAAGCGGGCACGAGATTTTGAACTATTGCACCAGTCTGGAGGTATGACAGTAGCCGAGTATGAGATGGAGTACACTCGGCTCTCTAGGTACCACCCAACTCTAGTGGCTACCGAGACCACCAGGGTGAAGAGATTCGTGGAGGGTCTGAGACCTCAGATAGGCAGGCTTATCCATTACACCGAGGACTTCACGTTTGCACGGGTAGTGGATGAGGCCCTCCGAAAGGAAGCACTGGTGCCGTTCGAGAGGAAAGATGGGCCGCCAAAGAAAAAGTTTCTATCTCAAGGGTCAGGAGGTCGGTCGTGGCATTCGGAGGGAACAGTGACCACCGCAGATCACTAGCAGAGCCATGGGCATAGTAGTAGTCGGGGCTGCGGAGGCTCATGTTCAGGGGCGGCAAGACAGGCAAAGTCAGGGGGTGTTACGCAGAAGTCGTACATGCCATAGTGTGGTTGTTGTAACCGGAAACACTAGGGAGCTTGCTATGGCCGCATAGATGCGTGTTTCAGATGTGGGCGGGTGGGACACTTTAGGAAGGATTGCACGGACAGAGGTGGCTAGAGAGTTGAGCTGTCAAAGGGAAAAGCGTCGATGTCAGTGTGGTCAGTGGCACAGAAAGGTCAGATGTAGAGCAGAGGACCACAGGCTAGTCACTCTGAGAAACCGTCTGCCCGAGTTTATGCCATGAACCGCGATGGGGCAAAAGCATCTAGAGCAGTAGTGACAGGTACTATTTTAGTATGTTCATCTGCTGCATATGTTCTGTTTGATCCGGGTGCTACGCACTTGTTTGTGTCTGCCAAATTTCCGATAGAGTTACCTATGGAACCTTCTTTACTCGACATGCCATTTCTAGTATCAACGCCTACGGACGAGGCAATCTTAGCCAAATCAATTTTTCAAGGCTGCGAAGTGCTCATTTACGGCCATGCATTGAGGGCAGATTTGACACTCTTGCCCACGCTTGAACTCGATGTCATTCTCGGCATGGATTGGCTGGCGGAGCACTTTGCGTTGCTGGATTGTAGGGCTAAGACAGTCATGTTCAGCAAGCCCGGGTTGCCGCAGTTCACCTTCCAAGGAGAGGGAAGAAGCGAGTCGATTGGGATCATCTTAACCCTTAAGGCTCGTAAACTGCTTCAGGAGGGCTACCAGTCCTTTCTGGCCTTTGTATCTGTGGTAGAGGAAAAGCGAGATGCGGCAGGGAATACCAGTGGTACTCAGGTAGTCTGTGAGTTCCCCGATGTATTTCCTGAGGAGCTGTCGGGTTTGTCGCCCAGGAGGGAAATGGATTTCTGCATTGATCTGTAGCCCGATGTAAAACTGATCTCCATCCCACCCTATAGGATGGTGTGGGCCGAACTCAGGGAGCTGAAAGTGCAACTGTAGGAGATGCTGGACCTGGGTTTCATCCGACCGAGTGTCTCACCATGGGGTTCCCCTATACTCTTCATGAAGAAGAAGGATGGGTCGATGTGCATGTGCATCGACTATAGGCAGCTGAACAAGGTGACAGTCAAGAATCGTTACTCATTGGTGAGGATAGATGATTTGTTTGACCAACTGCAAGGTGCACGATGGTTTTCGAAGATAGACTTAAGGTCCGGATACCACCAGCTGAGAATTCAGGACTGCGATGTGCCTAAAACTGCCTTCATGACTCGCTATGGACACTACGAGTTCGTAGTGATGTCTTTTGGCCTGACCAATGCACCTGCTGCCTTCATGGACCTGATGAACAGGGTATTCAAGGAGTACCTGGATAGTTTTGTGATCGTCTTCATTGACGACATGTTGGTATACTTCAAGAGTGAGGAGGAACACTCCGAGCACTTATGGATGGTCCTGGAAACCCTCAGAGAGCACCGATTTTTTGCTAAATTCTCCATGTGTCAATTTTGGTTGGAAAGTATGGGGTTTCTGGGCCATGTGGTGTCGAAGGAATGGATAAGGGTAGACCCTGCAAAGGTGGAGGTGGTGTAGAACTGGAGGCGGCCAACTAGCTTGATTGAGGTCCGCAGTTTTCTTGGGTTGGCCGGGTACTATCGGAAGTTCGTAGAGAACTTCTCCAGCATTGCAACCCCTTTGAATCAATTGACCTAGAAAAAGGTCAAATTTGATTGGGACGACAAGTGTGAGGCGAGCTTTCAGATGCTCAAGGAATGCTTGACGTCGACACCCGTATTGGTCGTACCTTCCGGCTCAAGAGGGTTTGTGGTTTACTGCGATGCCTCTCGAGTTGGCTGAGGCTGTGTTCTGATGCAGTTTGGCAGAGTCATAGCCTATACGTCCCGTCAGCTAAAGGTTCATGAAAAGAACTATCCGACGCACGACCTAGAGCTAGCGGTGGTGGTTTTTGCACTGAAGCTCTGGCGGCACTATTTGTACAGGGAGACTTGCGAGATCTATACGAATCACAAGAGCCTTCAGTACTTGCTTACCCAAAAGGAGCTGAACCTCAAGCAGAGGAGGTGGCTGGAGCTCCTAAAAGATTATGACTGCACCATTATGTACTACCCAGGGAAAGCCAATGTGGTAGCAACTGCTCTAAGCAGAAAATCCATGGGCAGTCTGGCTCATCTGGAAATCAAGCAGAGGCCTTAAGCTCGAGAGCTGGCGCTGTGCCTGGATGGGGCTACAACCTTGATAGTGTCAGCTTCAGGTGCCCTGGTGGCACACCCGCGTGTACAATCCACACTAGTGGGTATGTTGCGTGCCGCGTAGAGAGAGGACGCCTTTTGTGCGCTAACGAAGGACTTAGTGCAGAGAGGCGATGCAGAGAATGAGTTCAGATTGGACTCAGAGGGTGTGTTGAGGTTCAAAGATCGAATTATGGTGCCAGATGTGGCAGAGGTGCGTAGACAAGTCCTGGAGTGGGGTCATCGTTCAACTTATACGATGCATCCGTGGGCCACAAAAATGTACCGAGATTTAAGGCAACACTACTGGTGGAAGGGCATGAAAAGAGAGGTAGCAGAGTTTGTATCCAAATGTCTGGTCTGCCAGCAGGTAAAGGCCAAACATCTGAAGCCCGCGGGGCTGCTGCAAAACCTCGAAGTGCCCGAGTGGAAGTGGGAGAAAATCACCATGGACCTGGTGACCGGGTTGCCTAAGTCAAAAGGAGGCTTTGACTCCATTTGGGTGGTAAAGGACCGGTTGACCAAGACCGCGCACTTCATTCCAGTGAAGACTACCTTTTCTGCGGTACAATACGCCCGACTATTTCTAGACAGGATTGTGGCTTACCACGGTACCCCTGTGAAGATCATATCAGATCGAGGTACCCAGTTCACAACCCGATTTTGACAGTCCTTCCAAGAAGCCTTGGGCACTTAAGTGTGTTTCAGCACAGCTTTCCATCCGCAGACAGACGGACAATCTGAGAGAACCATCCAAACCTTGGAAGATATGCTGAGGGCCTGTGTTTTGGACCTAGCAGGCGGTTGGGAGAAACACCTGCCATTGATTGAGTTCGCCTACAACAATAGCTATCACAGTAGCATTGGCATGGCTCCCTTCGAGGAACTATACGGGCGGCGGTGTAGGTCTCCTGTGGGCTGGTTTGAGACAGGAAAGACTCTCCTGGTCGGTCCGTACTTGGTTGAGAAGGCGGTGTAAAAGGTGCAGCTGATAAAAGAAAGGCTGTTGGCGGCTCAGAGTCGCCAGAAAATGTATGCCGATATGAAAGCCAGAGAGTTGGAGTTCGCTGAGGGCGACTTGGTATTCCTAAAGGTTTCTCCTATGAAAGGGGTGCTCCGATTTGGGAAGAAAGAAAAGTTGAGCCCTAGGTTCATTGGGCCTTTCCCTATTCTCAAGCGAAGGGACGCAGTGCCTTACGAACTGGCCTTGCCTCCTAGTCTGAGCAGAGTTCACCCAGTTTTTCATGTGTCAATGCTCCAGAGGTATGTGAAGGATGAATACCATGTGATCGAGCCGACGATGGTTAAGGTGGACACGACGGTCTCGTATGAGGAGAGGCCAGTGGAGATACTTGGCAGGCAGATAAGAAAGCTGAGGTCCAAGGAGATTCCTGTGGTAAAAGTTAGGTGGGAGCACCGTGTTGGCGTGTAGGCCTAGCGGGCCAAGTCATCAATCACCTCGTGGCATGTAGGCCAAGTAGGCCGAGTCATACTCGAACGCCGAGGGCGCTCGGGTCTACTACGGTATAAGGTGAAGGTGTGCCCTTCCCTCACACCAATTGGTTTGGGGGTCATTGGTTAGCGCTGGAGTCCTGGGAGCTGGTATCAGAGCCTAGGTCTTGAGTTCGAGTCTCGGCAGGCGATTGCTGAGGGGAAGATTGTTGGCGTGTAGGCCAGGTGGGCTAAGTCATCAATAGCCTCGTGGCGTGTAGGCTTGGTGGGCCGAGTCACACTCAAAAGCCGAGGGCGCTCGGGTCTACTACGGTATAAGGTGAAGGTGCGCCATTCCCTCACACCAATTGGTTTGGGGGCCGTTGGTTAGCGCCGAAGTCCCGGGAGCAATCAAAAGAGATAAATAATAAAACCAATGTTTGCAAGCTCCTTTCACAGCCTTGGAACCTTCAACTCGCCGAGGGGATGAGCTCGAGTCAGTTTTCGAGTTGAGGCAGCAGCTGGAGCTTGAAGAATGAACTCGACGGAGAAGCAGAATGCAAGCTTTAAATCTTTTGGAAGGCTCTAAATCTTCCTTTTGAATACTCAATGAACGCTCGAGTCTACTACGGTATAAGGTGAAGGTGTGCCCTTCCCTCACACCAATTGGTTTGGGGGTCATTGGTTAGCGCTGGAGTCCTGGGAGCTGGTATCAGAGCCTAGGTCTCGAGTTCGAGTCTCGGCTGGCGATTGCTGAGGGGAAGATTGTTGGCGTGTAGGCCAGGTGGGCTAAGTCATCAATCGCCTCGTGGCGTGTAGGCTTGGCGGGCCGAGTCACACTCGAAAGCCGAGGGCGCTCGGGTCTACTACGGTATAAGGTGAAGGTGCGCCATTCCCTCACACCAATTGGTTTGGGGGTCGTTGGTTAGCGCCGAAGTCCCGAGAGCAATCAAAAGAGATAAATAATAAAACCAATGTTTGCAAGCTCCTTTCATAGCCTTGGAACCTTCAACTCGCCGAGGGGATGAGCTCGAGTCAGTTTTCGAGTTGAGGCAGCAGCTGGCGCTTGAAGAATGAACTCGATGGAGAAGCATAATGCAAGCTTTAAATCTTTTGGAAGGCTCTAAATCTTCCTTTTGAATACTCAATGAACGCTCGAGTCTACTACGGTATAAGGTGAAGGTGTGCCCTTCCCTCACACCAATTGGTTTGGGGGTTGTTGGTTAGCGCCGGAGTCCCGGGAGCAATCAAAAGAGATAAATAATAAAACCAATGTTTGCAAGCTCCTTTCATAGCCTTGGAACCTTCAACTCGCCGAGGGGATGAGCTCGAGTCAGTTTCCGAGTTGAGGCAGTAACTGGCGCTTGAAGAATGAACTCGACGGAGAAGCAGAATGCAAGCTTTAAATCTTTTGGAAGGCTCTAAATCTTCCTTTTGAATACTCAATGAACTCTATTATGATCAAGGAAGAGAGTTAAAAGAATCATATGAGGGTATATTTATACCCAGGTGAAGAAATGGCTGCTCAATGGATAAATTTCTATCCGTTGCAGGCCGCCGGTCGAATGGTCGGTCGATCGACTGTTCGATCGCCAGGATCGACCGCTCCTTTTAATCTCTGGTCGGTCGACCGATGGGTCGACCGCCCAGACGCAAGAATCATGATTTCTTCTTCGGTCGACCAGTCAGTCGACCAATGCGATTGCGTCTTCGGCTTATATGCAGGACGGTCGATCGATGAGTCGATCGCCCGAGCTACTGCCCATTTTGGGCTTCCACCGGTGGACCGAAGTAGCTCCTGCGACATTTTTACCTTTGGTCGGTCGACCGAACCTAGGCTGAATGTTATTTCTTCAGCCTATTTCTTCGGCGATTCATTTTCGGGTTCCGGCTTTCACCGAGCATCATCTTGGAGAGCTTTTGACGTGATCTTTGGACTCGTCCAAGCGACTTTGGTGCACTCGTCGATCTTCGAGAAACTTTCGCGATGAACCCGAGCGTGATAATCAATGTCCTTCTGATTTATTGATTTGTCTGATTTTTCCGATTGAGGACATCAAACGCTAATTGATATGGAACCTGAAACATATACTCAATGAAATCATTAGTCCCATGTTTGTTATCATCAAAACCATCAAACCCGTGATTAAGGCTAAGGTTGAAAACCTAAAGCCAACAATCTCCCCCTTTTTCATGATGACAAACATCCTTAAGGAAATATATCATTAAAGCATAAGGATATCAACTTAGGGATTTCTCCCCCTATCAACATGCATATCTATGAATAAACTCCTCCTACCTATATGCATGGATTTCCTAAATTTTCTCCCCCTTTTTCTTATACTTCTCTCCCCGTTTTGACATCAATCAAAAAGGGCAACAAAGGTCTATCTATTTAAAGGGGTGAAAAACAATACATACATGAGGTTGAGACTCTAAGGAGTATTTTTCATGAAACATGAAAATCTCAACCAAGGTATGGAAAACAAATATCTAATGAGAAACAAAATCATACATGAAAAAATAAATATAATTCAAAGCTAAATCATGTATGCACTCAAGTATTATGAACTTAGTATGATTTCCTTCAAAGTATGTTTGAAACCATGGAAATGCTAAGTATCAAGTTTTGCTATCTACTCATGTTTTCTCATAACTTAGTCATTAAGACATCAAACATGAGATAATGTAAGTGCATGAATTAAGTTTGGGCTTAAGATGAATTTTTTAAGTGACTTTGTTGACTTAAGTCAACCTATACTTCTAGTTTTCAAAAATCAAACTTTTAAATAAAAAAAAATCATATCTTTAACAAATTTATGGAACCAATTTTTGGATGAAAATTTTGATACCAAATATTGAATGATCATTTGAGATGCATGTATCAAGTTTGAACTCAAAAGAATTTAAAAATCAAAGTTCATTTTTCATCCTATACTGATTATAACCAAAAGCTTATTTCTATGTATCATTCAAGATATCAAAATCATTTTCTAGGAATGATTTTACTCAAGAAATTGTATGAATAATATTAGAAATGGAATCAAAATAGTATAGATGAGTTTTCATTGAAGTTTTTGAAGAAAAATTAAAGTATCAGAAAGATTAGTGTTTCAAGAATGATGATACTTTGTGTTCGGAAATCCAAGTTCAAAAATTCACTTTAAATTAGATTCTTGATAAAACTTTTTGAAATTTTTTACTGATAAAATTAGATTTTTCAATGAATGTGCAGTTTCAAGAATCAATTAAAAAGGATTTTTTTACATTTTTCTAGAAATAACTGAAATTATACTAATTGTAGGTTGAAATGGTATTTTTGTAATTTTCAGTTATTTTTAAAACTTATTCAATTTTCATTCAAACTTTCATGACACCACATGATGGTCATGTAAAGAGTATATGCCAAGTTTGGAATGAAGATTATGCCCTTAAGTCAAGATATCAACCTAGCATGGTTTCATTCAAAACTAAACTAGTTTTTATGAAACTTGCTAAGTTTCAATCTTAACATTTACTCATGATTTTTCAAACTTAAACCTATGGATACCTATCATGACTAAATCTAAAACATGTTCCCCAAATATGGATTGGAAATGAGACCTTTAAGTCAACTTGTTGACTTGGGTCAACTTAGTTCAAAAGAGGTTTTCATGAAACCACCTCTATGTCATTTTATCCATATCCATATGAATTTTTCATTCTAAGTGCTTGGAAACATGTCATACCTATTCCTAAATATGTTTATAAAGTTTTGGACTTAAAATGAATGTCCAAGTCAATTTGTTGACTTGGGTCAAACTTTTCAAGCTTAAGTCCCCTAAAGTGATATAGATATCACATTATTCATCTAGATATGAATTTTCAATTTTAAATTCCTAGACTTATGTGATATGTGTATCTAAACATGTTCATTTCATTTTTAACTTAAAATGAAGTCTCTAAAGAATTTTAACTTAGTTCAATTTCATAAATATCATGATATCATGAAATGAGCTAAGTTATCAAAAATTTTACCTACTTATGAAATTTCATATATTCATCATGCAAAATCAATCATGAGTATATAGAGACAACATTAAAGCACATATTTAAGTATTATATTAAGATTTTTGCAAAATTAAATTCATACATTTTTCTTGAAAATTTGCCCAACTTTTACTTTTTCTTTTTCATTTTCTTCTAGATTGCATAGCTTTCAATGGCATACACAACTTGCAAGTGGACTTCATTAGTAGCATAATGAAATAATATGCCTACTAGCAAGCTAACATACTAAATAGCAAAGGGTTCAATACAAAGTTTCATTTAAAAGCCTTAACCTATGCTAGATAGTTAAGATTCATTTTTAAGAAAGTTTTCATGATATCTAAATGAATCTAAGAGATCTTATGATGTGAAACAATTGAGGAATAAGATCTCTAATCATGTTTAACTAGTTTGGACTTACAAGAAGGTCTCTAATAATAGATGTTTACCTAGAACAAGTTTCATTCAATGAAATTTGTATAAGTACTAATATTCTACCAACTCATGAAAATTCAAGTATTTAACATGCAATTCTAATCATGAGTATAGAGACACCAATCAACCATGAAAATTGAGGTATTATACTAGAAATATGCAATAACCAAAAATATACATCATCCATGAATTTAGCCAAACTTGTCATTCTAATTAGCCTTCCTAAAATAAACTTATAACTTGCAAGTAAGCTACACTAATATTTTTAGAGAAAAATATAGCTACTTAGCAAGCTAACCAAACTAAAAAGCAAGGAGAAGCATCAAATATCATTATAAATGTTCACTTTGCTAAATAGTTCTAAATTCATTTTTAATAAAATCAAGACATATCAAAACAAATTTTAAGAGATCACAAGAATAAGAAATGAAAAATATGATCTCCAACCCTTCCTATTGGTTGAAAACCGAAAGCCACAATTAGCCTACGATTTAGAACCGCAATGTCGCTTAGGCCCATTACAGGCCACCTGGGTCTCCGAAGAGATCGGGAAATCAAAAATCAAAAACATTTTTGAAATATATTAAGAGCGGGGAAAATCAATCAATTTTAAGCATGTATCATAGCTCCAACTTAGATAAAGCAAAGAGATATAGGAGATGATACCGGAATAGTTTTGATGCCAACTTTACCTAATGCATCAAGGTAGCTTGAAGTTGTAACTAAGGAATGATTCATCATTCAAGTCCATGGTCAACTCCAATACACAACTTCTCATTCATCCTTGTATGGTAGCTCCCCCTACAAAAAAAGATGAGACTTTTGGTACCCAAATGGCTTTGGGTCCTTGGGGGTGAGTTGGCCTAGGAATCTAAAGTGTCTTAACTACACTTGGATTTTTCTTAAATGCACAATCAAAAATAGCATGGCCAAAAATACCACAACAAAAATAATGTCCATTGAATTTCTTTTTATTTATAATATGGACATTAGATCTATCATTTGAATGCTTGACATGTGAGACATGATGAGTATGAGCATTCTTAAATGAAACATTCTTATTTTGAACATGAGGTTTAAATGTGGAATGCCTAACATGAGAATGATTATGAACATTGGCATTCTTTACATAGGTATTTTTTATTCTAGTGTTCTTAGTAGATGAAGTATTTTTTAATTCATTTACTTTCTTATTCAATAAGATAACCTCACTTTTCAAATCATTCATTGATCTTTGAATAGCATGCAATTGAATTTTTAGCATACTATTTTCATTCTTTAAATTTTCATTTTTATGTTTCAACTCATTAACTTCTAGAGTTTGTATCATGACAAGGATCAATCATGCTAGTTTTCAATTTTTCATTTTCACTCTTCAACTCATGCACATGATTGACAAGCTTCTAAGTTTTTTTTCTTCAATTTTTTTTTTCTCTTTATTCTTTTTCACAAGCAAGGCATACATTTTTTGATATTCCTCGACTAGTTCCTCATATGGCATGTCAAATGAACTAGAGGAGCTATGACTATCATTATCAATGAAATTTTTATCATGACAAGAGGAGGAGGGATTTACCTTATTTTTTACTCCCATGAGGCACAATTGAGAAGTAGCTCTATTGACATGATGAGAGGATGCTTCGAGGGACTCGGAGGATGATGTAGAAGCATTTGACCTCTTCCTTGCTTTGTTTTTCAATAATGGGCAATTCTTCTTGATATGCCCCTTCTCCTTGCACAAATGGCAAATCACCTTCCTTTTCCGATTTCTTGTGATCTTATAACTAGAGACACTATGAGGTTGAAAAACCATGTTAGTATTGGGTGGATGACAATTGTCATCACTCCCTTCATCAAATGTATTAAGCTCTTCGGTTTTTGCATAATTATAGAGTATATTTAAGGTAGCCCAAATATCGAAAGCGGAAATACATTGCATGATCTTTTCAAAAATCTTATCATCCAAATAACAAAATATACAATTTGTAGATTTAGCATTAAATTCAAATATATCAATTTGTTCTTGGGTCCATGCATTTATATTTTCCTTAGGTTCAACATATTGGATTTTTACCATCTTAAAAATACCTAAACCTTGGGTCTTTAGAAAGGTGTACATCCTAGATTTCCATAGACCAAAGTTTGAGGAATCGAACATAGGAGGTGCGGAAACAATCGACTCTAGAGCCATTTCAAGATCGAGACAAGGTGTAGAAGAGATGGTGAAATCTCAAACTACGAACCCGCTCTGATACTAGCTCCCAAGACTCCGGCGCTAACCAACGACCCCCAAACCAATTGGTGTGAGAGAAGGGTGCACCTTCACCTTATACCGTAGCAGACCCGAGCACCCTCGGCGTTCGATTGTGACTCGGCTCGCCAGGCCTACACGCCATGAGGCAATTGATGACTTTGCTCGCCAGGCCTACACGCCAACAATCTCCGCCTCAGAAATCGCCAGCCAAGACTCGAACCCGAGACCCAGGCTCTGATACCAAATGTGGGCGAAATGGCGACACTAGAGGGGGGGTGAATAGTGTGTTTACTAAATAATTAGCCTAAATCCAATTATAATCGATTACTTAGATTAGTTTAGGAAATTTGCAATTCGATGATTATATATGCGGAAGCAATAAATGATTTAGCAATTAAAGCAAATAATAAATCAATGCAAACACAAGATTTATAGTGGTTCGGCCCCAATGCCTACTCCACTACCTAAGCACCCCGCTTAGAATTTCCAAACTAGTTTTACTAGATTAATTTACGTTTCCCTTACACACGAGGACTTTTCACCGAAGAGATGCACTCTCGACCTAAGGGACTTCCACACTCGGAAGTCACCGCCTTCTTATCGAGAGTCCTCTTCCACCTCAACCCTAAGGGACAACTAAACTAATCCTAGTAAACACTACATTTTACACAAGTGGCTTTACTCCTTCTACACCAAGGATACCACTTCACCCAATGCAAGACCTAACACCCGGTCTTACAAACTCAAATTAAACAAACAGTTAAAATAACAGAGAAAATACAATCAAAAGAGCTAAATAATAAAACCAATGTTTGTAAGCTCCTTTCACAGCCTTGGAACCTTTAACTCGCCGAGGGGATGAGCTCGAGTCAGCTTTCGAGTTGAGGCAGCAGTTGGCGCTTGAAGAATGAACTCGACGGAGAAGCAGAACACAAGCTTTAAATCTTTTGGAAGGCTCTAAATCTTCCTTTTGAATACTCAATGAACTCTGTTATGATCAAACAAAGAGTTGAAAGAATCATATGAGGGTATATTTATACGAAGGTGAAGAAACGGCTGCTCAACAGATAATTTTCTATTGGTTGCAGGCCATCGGTTGAATGATTGGTCGATCGACTGTTCGACCGCCAGCATCGACCGCTCCTTTTACTCTCTGGTTGGTTGACCGATGGGTCGACTGCCCAAATGCAAGAATCATGATTTCTTCTTCGGTCGACCGACGCGATTGCATCTTTGGCTTATACGCAGGACGGTCGACCGACGGGTCGACCGCCCGAGCTACTGTCGGTTTTGGGCTTCCACCGGTCGACCGCCTGGTCGACCGAAGTAGCTCCTGCAGCACTTTTACCTTCGGTTGGTCGATCGATTGACCGAACCTAGGCTGAATGTTATTTCTTCAGCCTATTTCTTTCGCGCTTCATTTTCGGGTTCCATCTTTCAATGAGCATCATCTTGGAGAGCTTTTGACGTGATCTTTGGACTCGTCCAAGTGACTTTGGTGCACTCGTCGATCTTCGAGAAACTTTCGTGATGAACCCGAGCGCGACGATCAATGTCCTTCCGATTTATCGATTTCTCTGATTTTTCCGGTTGAGGACATTGAACGCTAATTGATATGGAACCTGAAATATATACTCAATGAAATCATTAGTCCCATGTTTGTTATCATCAAAACCATCAAAACTGAGATTAAGGCTAAGGTTGAAAACCTAAAGCCAACAATCCGACCGATCGATCGATCGACCAAAGGTAAAAATGCCGCAGGAGCTACTTCGGTTGACCGTTGGAAGTCGAAAATGGGCAGTAGCTCGGGCGATCGACCCATCGGTCGACTGTCTTGTGTATATGCCGAAGACGCAATCGCATCGGTCGACCGAAGAAGAAATTGCGATTTTGCATCTGGGCGGTCGACTCGTCGATCGACTGACCAGAGAGTAAAAGGAGCTGTCGATGCTGGCGATCGAACAGTCGGTCGACCGACCATTTGATCGGCGGCTTGCAACGGATAAAAATTTATCCGTTGAGCAACCATTTCTTCACCTAGGTATAAATATACCCTCATATGATTCTTTTAACTCTCTTCCTTGATCATAACAGAGTTCATTGAGTATTCAAAAGAAAGATTTAGAGCCTTCCAAAAGATTTAAAGCTTGTGTTCTGCTTCTCCGTCGAGTTCATTCTTCAAGCGCCAGCTGCTGCCTCAACTCGGAAATAGACTCGAGCTCATCCCCTCGGCGAGTTGAAGGTTCCAAGGAGCTGTTGATGCTGGTGATCGAACAGTCGGTCGACCGACCATTTGATCGGCGGCTTGCAACGGATAAAAATTTATCCGTTGAGCAACCATTTCTTCACCTAGGTATAAATATACCCTCATATGATTCTTTTAACTCTCTTCCTTGATCATAACAGAGTTCATTGAGTATTCAAAAGAAAGATTTAGAGCCTTCCAAAAGATTTAAAGCTTGCGTTCTGCTTCTCCGTCGAGTTCATTCTTCAAGCGCCAGCTGCTGCCTCAACTCGGAAACAGACTCGAGCTCATCCCCTCGGCGAGTTGAAGGTTCCAAGGCTGTGAAAGGAGCTTACAAATATTGGTTTTATTATTTAGCTCTTTTGATTGTATTTTATCTATTATTTTAACTATTTGTTTAATTTGAGCTTGTAAGACCGGGTGTTAGGTCTTGAATTGGGTGAACTGGTATCCTTGGTGTAGAAGGAGTAAAGCCACTTATGTAAAACATAGTGTTTACTAGGATTAGTTTAGTTGTCCCTTAGGGTTGAGGTGGAAGAGGACTCTCGATAAGAAGGCGGTGACTTATGGGTGTGGAAGTGCCTTAGGTCGAGAGTGCGTCTCTTCGGTGAGAAGTCCTCGTGTGTAAGGGAAACGTAAATTAATATAGTAAAACTAGTTTGGAAATCTTAAGCAGGGTGCTTAGGTACTGGAGTAGGCATTGGGGTCAAACCACTATAAATCTTGTGTTTGCATTGATTTATTATTTGCTTTAATTGCTAAATCATTTATTGCTTCCGCATATAAAATCATCGAATTGCAAATTGCCTAAACCAATCTAAGTAAACGATTAAAATTGGATTTAGGCTAATTATTTAGTAAACATACTATTCACCCCCCTCTAGTGTCGCCATTTCGCCCGCACGCCACTCCGGGAAGGAGGCCACTTGGGAGGTAGAGCGGGACATGAGAGAGCGCAACCCTTCCTTGTTTGAAGAACCGATAAGTCCTTGTAACCCAACAAAATTCGAGGACGAATTTCCCTTAAGGGGGGAAGGTTGTAATACCCAAGGTTTCCTAATTTAAAATTTCTCGTGGTGCATCCCATCGAGTCGGGAGCTAGCCGAGTCGAGTCGGGTGATCGCCTTGATTAGAAGGTAAAATTTATTTAAGTCGTATCAAAGTGTTAGTCTTTGAGTGGATGAACATATTGTTTGACTCAAGTTTGGTTTGAGTTTAGTCCGCGGATTGAGTCGGGACTCGAACCTTGTTAGGTGGAGTAGCATAGAGGGGTGAGTAAGTGAATGGGGGGGTAAATGAGTCATTGGATGTGCGGAGATAAAACCCCTCACCCAAGCCAGCCGTGTGGCTCAAGGAGAGAGTCGCACACAGCCCGAGCAGAAGGGAGAGAGAGGAAGAGAGGGGAGATCTTGTCGGCGCCAAGTTCGCGTCGATGCTCAAGGAGATCGGAATTCATCTTAGTCAAGGCTTCTTCATGATCCAATCAAGGTGAGTGGTTAGTGTAGTTTTTGATGGGAGGCGGGTGGCCGGCCCTACAAGTTTTGAAATCGGGTTTTTCTTCGTGAGTTCTTGCCGATCGATACGTTTCTTCATGTTAGAACTTTAATCGTTGTTTATACCGTGATCTTCTGTTTTAAAATGTGTTGATTTCTCATTTTTGAGGGCTGGCCGAGTAGAGGAAAAAGGGGAAAGGTCATGCCGAAATTTTCCCCAATTTCCACGCTCGTCTTGCAACCCGTGTATCGTCATGTGTTCGATATGTTTTAGAGTTCTGGATTGATACTCGTGTTGACGCCGACCATGTTTACCACCCCTAGGGGGTTCAGTCGAGCAGGTTATTACCCTGCTTGAGTCGGCCGAGCTGTGGAAAGGGGAGGGAAATTGGGGCTGTTCCGATCGATTCGTTGGATCTCACGTTATGTCGTCTTAATTCCCACTTTCATGCTTAATGTTAGGTTCAATTTAAATTATATGTTTACTGTTCATTTTGTTAATTGATAGCAATTTTAATCTACATTCTCATGAGTATGGAAATGTTCTTGCTAATGCCCATATGGACATGATGGTTATGGTATATGCATCCAAGGAAATGTTTCATTAAATTTCTTATATCATGTTAAATTATTGCTATGTTTATTGCATGTTCCTTATTAGTTCAATCAATGAATTATTACCTCTTTAATTCGGCTTCCTCATGATGTTGTAACTCATGATTAAATTTTGTAAGTGTCGATGACAATGGTAGGCTGAGTGCTCTTCTATAGTCGGCAAGTTCGATCAATCTAGAAAGAATGGTTTAGGTATCTAGTGGTGACATTTAACCTAGATGCAACATACACTTACTAGGTTCTACACCTAGGGAAACAATATGACCCTAGGAGGAGGGTCGGACATGGGCAATGCCCGGAAAACAAAACATAGGTAAACTTGCACAACCGGGTTCTAGTTGTGGTTAAGATGGTCTACTGAGAAGTGTCATTAGCCGAATGGCTATCACACGACTCAGCAGTTTATAGGGTCTTGATATTACACTAGTGGGCCCGCTAGGTGTTAGACCCGAGTGGCGGAGGGTCTTGAGATTTCGTCGGTGGGCCACGCTGACGGTAGACCCGAGTGAGTGGGACTAGCTATCCCTAATCCGGAGGATCTCTGAAGATAGTGGCCATCCTAGTTGACGGATCCGAATTATAAAGGTTCCTAATTGAGAAGCCCTTAGGGGCTGGTTTGAGTTGGCCGATCGGCCGGGTTACGTAGAAGGAAGAACTGAACATTTCATATATATTTTAGGCCTTTATTGGTCGAGCTATTAACATGGATATGGGCCCGAGGGGCCGGTTCATCCATTCCTCAGTATTGGCAAACTGATTACTTCTGGGATGTGATTTTATATAAATTCCTTACATATGTTATTGTTGAGGTTTTAAGTGGAGGTTCGAAAGAACCGCTCACTGAGTTCCTCATGAACTCATGCTTTCCTTTATTGTTGTTTTGTAGAGCCCGACCAGTGAGGTACGACTTGATGTGGCATGGTGCGCAGGAGAGCAAGCGTGGGTGCAGATCTCATAGTTGGCAGTTGTTAGTCGTAGTCATGTCTAATAGAGTTGGTGTATGCACTATGTTATTTCTGTAAAAACTTTTAGATGTTTTACTTGGAAAATCTTTGGATGTTATTTTAAAACTTGTGATGATTTAGAGCTTGGTTTGATTAAACTGATTTTGAACAGTTAATAAAGTTGGTATTCTTGCTTTCGTTTTCGATTTGATGTTATTCTGGTTATTGTTCTATGAATTGTTGGTCGGTGCATAGGGTAGGCTTCGGGGTATTGACTCGTACCCTGGCCGATCACGCGTACTCTGAGTCTAGACGTGACAAAATCCAGCGGCCTCTATGCCAACTACATTACATTTGTGTCATGGATAATTCAATGCATTTGATCCTCCTTTCCCACCCATTTATCTAGTGCCAACTTTATCTGTTCTTTTCCAATTACTGCAATTAAAACATCAATAATTTCAGCATCGATAATTTCCAATAAACTGAAAATTTATGCATCAATAATGCCTAGTAAACTGAGATTCTACAACATCTAGTTTTCAGCATCCAAACACCTAAGTCAATGTGTATATTACAACATCAAAAAGGTAAATAAAAAGGGTGCATATTTCAACGACATGGTGTATAGATAAACTAAAATTTCAGCAACAACTAAATGTACAAGCTGGAAGGTTTAGCAACATAATAACCCATAACCTGAAGATTTCAGTTAGCCTCTTTTAACTAGCATTTTCAGCAACCAAGAATAGGTACTTGGACTGAAATTTCAACATCAATGCCCTCACTACAACCTAGAAATTTCTGTGCACAACCACCACTCCCGGACTAAAAATTTTCAGCATTCCAAGCTGAAAATTTCAGCACCCAAATTGCTTCATAACTATACCGATTCCAGAAGTATCATAACACATTAAAATGCAGAAATTTCAGCTTCAAGCATGCATGTATAAGTTGGATCAATTTCAGCGATGTTCCTAAGTTAATACTCTCTAACCAAAAGTCTAACCCCTCCACACTTGTACAAGGTCAGTCCTTGGAGTTAAGGACAGCCCCTACGTGGCCCTATCCCACCCGAATCTAACCAGTAAGCGACTCTCCCTTTCGGCCAAGCTAAAATTTCATTTGCAAGAGTCGGCATGGGTTTATGGAAGAAAGGAAACGGATCGACTGGCAATCCTTCAACCTCCCCATGGTCCGGCCAAACAAGGGCATCCCACCCTAAGGTATTGTCCTAAACCTTATCCTCCACCTTTTCCCCAACCAACTGAACACCCTAGGGAGGCAAAACTTCAAGGAAACCAGAATTTCGAAGTAAAAATCATCACAATTGGAATGCTCGAAAAAATTCCAATAGCAACACCAACTAAAGAATCTGTGGAACCTAAAGGGGATTCGAGTTCGGACCACTCACAGGCCACCCTGCCTCGTGTTGACCAAACACAATGTCAGATTTGACAATTTACTAAAATCAGCAACTATTATAAAATGACCACTCACATGGCATTTCATCAAACACATGGCGGCAACTCTACTCGTGCCCAACAAAGGCTGTGTGGTATCCCCGAGGCGAGAACAGTCCGACCTACGACGCCGGAGCATAATCATCCACTTGCAGGCAACAAGAAATCCATAATTTTCAGCAATTGAAATTTTCAGCAACCCAACCTGAAATTTCAGCAACATGAAATTACAACAACTTAGTTTAGCTTTCTCGGCTGCGAACTCCCACTCTTGGTCTGACTATTCGACGACCAACTACCCAACCACTTGACTACAAAATAACTAGGTTCTAACATGTCGGATTTCTCATAGCGGTGCTATAGGCAGGAGGTTTCCCCTTCAGATAAAACAACACGAACCATATATAGAAAAAGACAAATGAGAATGATGACCCCTCTACATCCCCTTGGGAAAATGTGGTTATAGTGATTAGATTTGGTTTAAGACGCTAAAGCCTTTCTTTGAACCTTAGACTCATCTCTCAATCCACTTTATGTACGTATTGAATTTTCTCCGAATTCAAAACCAAATAAAAAGATGTCCTGATCGATAAAGATAAACATAAAGAAGCACAATCTACAAATACTCACTAATTAGATAGGATAGGCCCAATCACTATGAAATCCTAGAAGCAATCATTCAGGCCAGTAAGACGGCCAAAACTATGGTTCCCAAAAAGATTTCCATCAAAATATGAAATTTTAGCTATGCAAAATTCACCCTATGCTAAAATTTTCAGCAAAATTTTGGGATCCTTTCCCTAAAGATTTCGAAATACCCTAAGCTCCTAACACATGGGACCTTAACACAAAATTGATACTATCACTTGGCTATGGCGGTGTTCATATTCAGCCTAAAAATTTTCAGCAACATGTACACAAAATAAGGTGATTTCAGCTTAACCATTCAGCCTAAACTGTTAGTGTTGGCCTTTGTATGTTGGCTATATTTCGCATAAGTATTCCAATATGATCTCTTAGCTATGAGGAACTTTGCACATATTGAGGACAATCTTAACTATGTGAAGACAGTCTCAACTGCTCCAGCAACCTATGGATTTCATGTCAAGGATGTTGCGCAAAAAGAGAACTTTTTGTTCCCTACAGAGATGATGACTCTTGGTCTGCAATATTAATGATGATTCTCCTTGTTGTCTCTGAGATCTTCTAATCATCCTTAACTTTTTATTTGCCCGAATAACTTTTAGATGTGAGGTCCTCTTTAAATATTTCCAGGCATTACTCTTTGGTTCTTTGTGATCTTTAAGAGTTAAGCGCTGTCTATTTATTTTGAACCAATGACTGTTGGTTGTTAAACTGATAAGTTCATTAAACAAAATAGTTATGCACAACATTGATTCAGATCATTCAGTTGTCTTATATAAATTCTGATGAAAAGATCAGATCTACAACTCTCTCCATGCGCGAACATTGTGTTGCCAATTATTAAGAGGAGTTGAGACTGTTGAGTGCAAAATGACAACAATCTACATTTCTTCTCTTCATGAGAAGATGGTTTCAGGCTGATAACTCGCTACAACAAAAGGCTGTATAGAGGACGGAACTATGTGGCTGGGATGTCATAGAGAGACATGTCGGTATGTATTTGTAATAGTAAATAGGTTTTTTGTTATTTCCTATTCACTATAGTACTCGGAAGTAAGATTTCGAGTGTGAAATCCCGAGGATTAAAATTGTGCTTATAGAGAGTGGATTGGGTATCTATCAGGTGAGTGCCCCCTAGATTAGGTGACTGGTTTTGTCACTAATCTGTGTAAACAAATCTCTTGTGTTTGTGTATGTTTTTGTTTTGGTTCTTACTTTGCTAATAGTAGTTGTTGCAGTAGCAGTTGCAACTTCCTATTCAACTACCGTTAACAAAAATTCCCTTAAAGATATATACTGTCATAAACTATACTAGCACAAAGGCCTTTAAACGTTCAACTTATAACTCTCTTATCAATAACAAAATTAAGCATACAAACCAGAATTCATACACGCAACTGTAAAGGGAAAATTTGCCGCGAAGTAGTCCAACTTGCACTTCCGAAAATTTTCAACAAAGTGAAATTTCAGCAAGCTAATATAACTAGTTCGGAAAAATCAGTATTTGTTCTAACCAATGAAAAGGAAGTCAGGAATAACACCATTTAACAATGAAAGATTCGGCCACATGAACCCTCAAAATTGTACCCAAAATTTCAGCAACTAAGGCATTAGTTCGGAGACCATACGTTCTTGTCATTCATGCATTACTCTTTGGTTCTTTGTGATCTTTAAGAGTTAAGCGCTGTCTATTTATTTTGAACCAATGACTGTTGGTTGTTAAACTGATAAGTTCATTAAAAAAAATAGTTATGAACAACATTGATTCAGATCATTCTGTTGTCTTATATAAATTTCGATGAAAAGATCAGATCTACAACTCTCTCCATGCGCGAACATTGTGTTGCCAATTATTAAGAGGAGTTGAGACTGTTGAGTGCAAAATGACAACAATCTACATTTCTTCTCTTCGTGAGAAGATGGTTTCAGACTGATAACTCGCTACAACAAAAGGCTGTATAAAGGACGGAACTATGTGGCTGGGATGTCATAGAGAGTCAAGTCATTATGTACTTGTAATAGCAAATAGGTTTTTTGTTATTTCCAATTCACTGTAGTACTAGTAGTTAGATTTCGGGTGTGAAACACTGATGACTAAAATTGTACTTATAGAGAGTGGATTGTACATCTATCGGGTGTGTGCCCCATAGATCATGTGACTGGTATTATCACTAAATTGCATAAACAAACCTCTTTTGTTTGCCTGTGTATTTGTTTTGGTTCTTACTTTGCTACTAGTAGTTGTTGCAATAGCATTTGCAACTTCCTATTCAACTGTTGTTAATAGAAGTTCCCTTAGAGACATATACTGTCAATTGGTATCAGAGCGGTTATGCTAACCTTTTCTTGCACAAGATCCTTGGTGTGTCTATTCTTTTTCAGGCTTAAGATGGGTGGAATGTGTATAGGAAATTATGTCAATGTTCCTCCTTTGCTTATTGGAATGAACTATGCATATTGGAAGGCTAGGATGAGGGCGTTCATCAAGTCCGTGGATGATCGTTGCTGGGATACAATAAAGATTGGCTACACTCCTCCCACAACACTTGATAGGACTGAGCGCAAACCAAAGAACCAATATACCAAAGCAAAAATAGTTGCAGCAAACTATGATAATAAAGCCCTTAATGTTATCTTCAATGGAGTTGATCCTTCTCAATTTAAAATAATCTCGATTTGTACCTTGGCAAAACAAGCGTGGGAGATTTTAGAAACAAATTATGAAGGATCCCTGACACTTTGAAAGTGAAAGATTGAAATCCTCAACACCATATTTGAGAATCTAAAGATTGGAGAAGATGAAAGTATACAAGACTTTTATGAGCGTATCAAAGACCTCATGAACAATGCTACCAACCTTGGAGAGTCATTCTCTGAAGAAAAGGTAGTAAGGAAAGTTATGAGATCCATGCCTACCAAGTTTGATATGAAAGCTGCTGCTATAAGTGACGTTCATGACCCATGTTTCATAAGCTTGATACGAAAGTTGTTGCTATTGTAATGATACTTAGAAGTAAAGTAGTAATCAAAAAAATAAAAGAACACACGCAAACACAAGAGGTTTGTTTATGTAGTTCAGTGATAAACTAGTCACCTAATATGCGGAGCACTCACCGGATAGATGCCCAATTCACTCTCTACAAGTACAAAATAAGTCCTTTGGGTTTCACACCCGAAATTCGACTACAGTACTATGGTGAATTAGAAATAACAAAAACACTATATGCTATTATAAGAAAATACCAACTTGCCTCTCTATGACATCCCAGCCATAGAGTTTCATCCTCCACACAGCCTTGTGTTGTAGTGAGCTTTCCACCCGAAACCAATCTTCTCCTGAAGAAAAAAAATGTCTGCACTCAGTAGTCTCAACCTCTCTTAATAATTGATAATCCAATGTATGCATTCAGAGAGTTGCAAATCAAATCTTTCCAACAGTATTTATATGAGACATCCAAAAGACCTGAATCAATGTTGTCCATAACTATTTGATTTAATGACCCCATGAGTTTAACATTCAACAGTCATCGGTTCAAAAAACAAAAAGACAACGGATAACTACTATAGATCATAAAGATCAAGGAGTAACATCCCAAAATAATTTATAACAGATATTCTGAAAGAATTAATGATGATTTTAAAAGATCTTCAAAGACAACACAGAAAAATATCATTAATAAAATAGTCCAAGAGATATTATCTCTGTAGGAGACAAAATGTAATCTTTCTCTGCTGCATTTTTGACAATAGAACTATATATTACTGAAGTAGTTGAAACTGTCTTCACACAGTTGAGACGTCTTCAATATATATGCAGAGTTCTTTATAGATATGGTTGAGATAATTACTTTTGCCAAATACAGCCAACATGCAATGGCCAACACTAACATTCTCCCCATTAGGCTTATTTGGCAAAAATCAATCCTGTTAGAGTCAACAACAAAAATAACACAAGGGAGGATTCTCAGACAAAATACACTTCTCAAGAAAATTTAACAGTTCAGAGAAAGTATCCAGACATCACAGAGTCACATGCAAACAACACAAACACAGAGAAGAGAAATACAACCAGACAACCAACTAGTTCAGACCAGACTCAGTCAAACAACAATTATCAGACACATATTTATTCAGACACCCCTATTTATCTCCCCTTTTTGGCCTAATTAGCCAAATGAGAGAAAGTAGTCGATCACTCGGAGCTATTATGACTGGATGAACCAGAATGCAGACGTGCAGAACCCACAAGACCAACTGAAAAATATTCAAGAATCTTTTCCTCAAAAGATATTACCTGCAGGTGGAGCTGAGCCAAGGACACTTGAGTTTTAAACAGATCATCACAAATGGCTCATTCAGTACTGGACGAAGGAGCCGGATAGAGATCCAAGGCTTTGGATGCAAGAGCTGATGTTATGTTAGTAGCAGTTGGAACAGTGATAGTTTCAGGCTTTGTATCAGCAGTTTTAACTACTTCAGACACTGTTTCAACTGTGACTGTCCTAGTGTTAAGAACCGGAGAAAACAAAATGGGCTCAATCCTTCCTGGAATTATTTTTGGTCAAATTATTCATTAGCAATAGCAAAGAAATAGTACCAAAAAATATTCTTTTTGGAAGAATCACCAAAAGAAGAAACAATGACTTCATATTTTATCCTCCCCCTCAAACGATTATTTCTCCCCCTTAGGATCAAGATTTTTAAATAGGGATTTGAGGGTTATAGTGTCATACCTCTGCCATTTCTTTTATGGTTAGAAACTCTTTTCTTCCATTTCTTTATGGAGATGCAACTTGAACAAGTCTTTCTGTTTTCTCAGAAGGACTTGAAAACACCATTTCTTTTGCCAAAGAAGCGTTCATCTCTTTCTCGAGACTCATCTTGCAAGATTTACAGTCTATGATTGAAACTTCAGATTAAATAGACCTGAAAAAGCAACGCTAAGAGAAGATAACTGAGCATATAAATCTTATCTCTTTGGATCCTCAAAAATAGCAGTCTTTCGCCGAAAAAAAATCAATGAGTAGTAAGATAAAATAGGAGAATTGAAGTTTTTTTTAAAAAAAAATGCCAAAAAATGCCTGCCGAAAATCATAATAAGGGAGAGAAGGATCTTTCAATGAATGAGGTAAAATAAAAATAATTAAAAGATTATTCAATTATTCCACTTTCTCATAGAAAAATCGCATCATATGATACACAAACCTAGAGCAGATCTTAACTGCTCAAACTTTTCTCCACTTAAAGCCTTTGTAAAGATATCTACAACTTGCTTATCTGTAGAAATATATTCCAGTTACAACTCCTTTCTTTCAACCAGCTCCCTAATGTAATGAAAACGAATATTAATGTGTTTAGTGCAATAATGCATAACAGGATTTTTTGAGATATTTATAGCACTAGTATTATCATAGTATAGAATCATTTACAGGCCACTAAATTTATTCCAACATAGAAGCATCAACCTGATGTACTTTTCTTGTCATCAATATTTCCAGCCCAGTTTGCATCGGTATATCCTACCAAACAGAGATTCGAATCATTAGAATACCAAATGCCAAAATCCAAAGTACCTTTAATATATTTGAGAATTCGTTTAACTGCCTGTAAATGAGACTCTTTTGGATTAGCTTGATATCTGGCACATAATCCAACACTAAAACACAAGTCAGGCCTACTAGCAGTCAGATACAATAAACTGTCAATCATACTTCTGTATATACTAGGGTCAACACTTTTTCCTTATTCATTCTTACTCAATTTCTCATAAGTAGAGATGGGAGTTCTAACTGCCTTAGAACTATCTAGACTAAACTTGTGAATAAGATTTCTTGCATACTTACTTTATGTGATAAATATCCCACATTTAGATTGTATTATTCGAAGACTGAGAAAATAACTCATTTCTCCTACCATGCTCATTTCAAATTCAGATTTCATGTCTTCCATAAATTCTTTAACATAAATTTCAGAAGTTGAACCAAAAATAATATTATCAACATAAATTTGAACAATTACCAGTTGAGATTCCTTTCTCTTGAAGAACAAGGTCTAATCTGCTCTTCGTCTTTTGTAGCCTTTCAGGAGCAGGAATTGGGTGAGTCTCTCATACCAAGTTATAGGGGTCTGTTTAAGATCATATAAAGCTTTTTTTCCATCTGTACACATGGTCTGAATTAGCAGTGTCTTTAAAGCCTTTGGGTTGCTCAACATAAGCTTCTTCATTGAGAATTTCATTTAGGAAGATAGTCTTAACATGCATCTAAAATAGTTTGTATTTCATACAACATGATAAGGCTGGAAGTAATCTGGTGGATTCTAATCTTGCAATAGGTGCAAATGTTTCGTCATAATCTAAACCTTCACTCTGATTTTAGCCTTGAGCACAAGATGGGCTTTATTTCTTACAATCTTTCCAGCTTCATTAGTCTTGTTCTTAAACACCCATTTAGTTCCAATAACATTGATATTTTCAAGTCTTGGGACAAGTTACACACATTATTTTGCACAAATTGTTGTAGCTCTTCTTGCATAGCAGAAATCCAAAATTCGTCCTTTAAGACTTCCTTGACATTTCTAGGTTCAACAGTTGAAGTGTAGCAAGAATACCTAATCATATCTTGGTTATCTTTTTGGGATTGATTTTTGGTCTTAACTCCATCATACACATCTCCAATTACATTTTGAATAGGATGATTCTTGAGGGATCTTGAAGATTTTTGAGCTATGGAGTCATCTTCTTCGTCTTCCACTTCAGTATCAATCTCATGGTCAATTGAATTAGCAGTTTCAACTGACTGTTCATTGACTTTGGAAGAACTATGGACAGTCTTGTAAGTAGTAGAGATTGCTTTCTCATCAATCAACAGAGTCTCGTATATTTGAGAGTCATCAACCTTCACATTCTGCGATTCCATTACAGTTTGAGTTCATTTATTATAGACTCGATATGCCTTGATATTTTTTGAATAGCCAAGAAATATAGCTTCGTCGCTTTTTCTTTGCATTTTTCCAAGATATACCCTATCATTTAGAACATAGCACCTGCTGCCGAAAATATGAAAATATGTAAGGTTATGTTTTCTACCTCTCCATAAATCATAAGGAGTTTTATTAGATTTTGGTATGAGATAATCTCGATTTATGATGTAGCAAGTTGTGTTGATGGCTTCAACCCAAAATCTTTTAGGAATCTATTTAGAGTTAAGTGTAACTTGAGCCATCTTTTGTATAGTATGATTCTTCCTTTCAACTACACTATTTTGTTGAGGAGTCTTTAGAGTTGAAAATTCATGCAGAATATCATTTTCATCACAAAATTCTGAAAAAAGAAATGTTCTCAAATTCTCTTCTATGATCACTCCTTATTCTGATTACTTTTAGAATAGGGAGTTCTTGCTCATTCTGAAGTCTCAAATATAGAGACTTAAATGTGTTAAAAGCATTCGACTTTTCTTTCAGAAATTCAGTCTAGGTAAAATGAGAGAAATCAACTACATAGACAAGGACATATTTTTTACCACCAATACTTTCAACTTACAAGGGACCTACCAGATCCATGTGAAGAAGCTCAAGAGGTTTAGAGGTAGCTACCAGTTGTAACCACTAATGAGATTGCCTAGTCTGCTTTCCTTCTTGACAAGCACGACAGATAGCTTGTGGTTCTCCTGAGAGTTTAGGAATACCCTTGATAGCTTCAGCATTTACAAGCTTCTTCAGTTCTCTGTAATTAACATGTCCTAACGGTCGATGTCATAAATTAATGTCAGAGGAAACAATTGAAAAATAAATAGAAGAATAGACAATTTTGTAGCAATTGTCTCTAGATCTATTTCCTTCAAGGATACAGTCACCATTAATTCTTATCGAGAACCTTGCAATTATTTTTAGTAAATGGAACATATAAATTTTGATCACATAGTTGGCTTATACTCACAAGATTAGCTTTGAGACCTTCAACAAGCATGACATTTTCCATATTAGGAATTCCTGGAACATTTAAAGTTCCTACTCCTATGACATTTCCATGTCCTCCATCTCCAAAAGTGACAGTTGCACCCTCATGTTCTTGAATATCTCTCAAATTTTCAGGACTTCCTGTTATGTGATGAGAACAACCACTGTCAAAATACCAAGATCCAATAGAAGAAATAATCTTTGACATAAAAGCAACATTGTAGTTAAAATCAGTCTTTCTTACCCATATTTGTTTAACCTTTTGCCTTGGGTAATTTATATGATTATTTCTCCTTAGTTTGTTGTAGAGTTTGAAGCAATATACAATGATGTGTCCTCTACACTTGCAATAGTAGCATTTCGGCACCCTATCCCCTTTTCTTGAAGTATGCCTTTGATGAGTTGAGAAGACTCTATGAAAGTTCCTCGGTTGAGTAGACAGTTGAGACCGAGGTTTCAATTGGCTTGAGCTAGTGTATCCTAGCCCCTTGTGATTAGAATGACTTTTCCCGCACTCAAAATTTTGTTTAGAGTACTTGTAGAATTCATCATTTTAACTCCTTCTTTACCTTTTCAAGTTCAGAAATCAACTTAGACTCTTTGTCTTCTTTTTGTACAATCTGTCTTTGAAGAGTCTGAACTTCCTCTTTAAGGGTCTTCTTTTCTTCAATTAGAAATCTATTCTGATCCCCGAGAGACTTGTTAAGTTTTGCCACTTCAACTCATTTATCGAACATTTCTTGATAAGCTTCCTCAAGACTCTCTGGGCATTAATCTTTGTTGTGATCATCTTCTACATCACATATGTTGACAGTCTTAACTATGTCATCAATGTAGGTTGTAAGAGCACTAAAGTTTCCTCAATCATGTTCTTCTAAGTCAGTTTCTTCATCATCGTCACTCCAAGTAGCAGTGAATGACTTCTTTATCTTCTTTTGAAAATTTGCACATTCAAATCTTACATGTCCAAATCCTTCACATTCAAATCATCCTTTTGTCCAAATGATTGGCTTCTTCTATTTTCTCCAACATTCAAAGTGATCTTAGACGGTTGAAACTATCGCTTGGACTGCATATTGGACTGAGAGATCTGGTTTGTCCTATTATTGGCTGTAAAAAATCTCTTGAAATTTTTTGTCATAAGAGCCAGTACAACATCCATTTCTCATCATCAGTAGCTCTGAAAGAAAGATTTTTCTTCTTTTCTTTGTGAGAATATTTTTCAAATAATTTCAACTCATAAATTTCGAGTTTACCCATTAGAATGTCAAGAGTAATAGTAGATGGATCATGAACTTCACTTATGGCAGCAACTTTCATATCAAACTTGGCAGGCATGGATCTCAAAATTTTCCTTACTACTTTTTCTTCAAAAAATGACTCCCCAAGGTTGGTGGCATTGGTCATTAGATCCTTGATACACCCATAAAAGTTTTGTATGCTTTCATCTTCTCCCATCTTCAGATTCTCAAATATGGTGTTGAGAATTTCAACTTTTGACTTCTGAAGAGTCAGAGATCCTTCATGATTTGTTTCTAAAATTTCCTATGTCTATTTTGCCGGTACAAGCCGAGATAAGTTTAAATTAAGAAGGATCCACACCACTAAAAATAGCATTAACTGCTTTATTATCATAGTTTGCAGCAACAATCTCTACTTCAATATATTGGCTTTTAGGTTTGCGCTGAGCTCCACTAGGAGTTATGGGTGGAGTGTAGTCAATCTCAACTGCATCCTAGCAACGATCATCCAAGGACTTGATGAAGGCTCTCATCCTAGCCTTCCAATAAGCATAGTGTGTTCCAATAAGCAAAGGAGGAATATTCATAGAGCTCCCCATAGGCATTCCTTCCATCTTGATCTTGAAAAGTAAAACACAACAAGGATCTTGTGCAAGCTAGTATAGGTTGGCACAACTGCTCTGAAACCAAATGACAGTATATAGGTCTCTTAGGGAACTTCTGTTAAACGCAGTTGAATGGAAGTTGCAACAATTATTGTAATGATACTTAGAAGTAAAGTAGTAATCAAAATAATAAAAGAACACACGCAAACACAAGAGGTTTGTTTACGTAGTTCAGTGACAAACCAGTCACCTAATATGCGGGGCACTCACCGAACAGATGCCCAATTCACTCTCTACAAGTACAAAATAAGTCCTGTAGATGTCACACTCAAAATCTGAATACAGTACTAGAGTGAATTGGAAATAACAAAAACATTATTTGCTATTATAAGAAAATATCAACCTGCCTCTCTATGACATCTCAGCCATAGAGTTTCGTCCTCTACACAGCCTTGTGTTGTAGTGAGCTTTTCACCCGAAACCAATCTTCTCCTGAAGATAAAAAATGTGTTCACTCAGTAGTTTGCACTTAACTATTTCAACCTCTCTTGATAATTGATAATCCAGTGTACGAACTCAGAGCATTGCAAATCAGATCTTTCCAATAGTATTTATATGAGACATCCAAAAGATCTGAATCAATGTTGTCCATAACTATTTGATTTAATGACCCCATCAGTTTAACAATCAACAATCATTGGTTTAAATAACAAATAGACAATGCATAACTCTTACAGATCATAAAGATCAAGGAGAAACGTCCTGAAATAATTTATAGCAGATATTCCGAAAGAATTAATGATGATTTTAAAAGATCTTCAGAGACAACATAGAAAAACATCATTAATAAAGTAGTCTAAGAGATATTATCTCTGTAGGAGACAAAAAGTTATCTTTTTTGTGCTACATTTTTTATAAGAGAACTATAGATTGCTGAAGCAGTTGAAATTGTCTTCACACAGTTGGGACATCTTCAATATATTTGCAAAGTTCTTCATAGATATGGCTGAGATCATTACTTTTGCAATATACAGCCAACATGCAAAGGCCAACACTAACAAAACTGTCTCAGAAGAGCATGAACGAGAAAACTTTAGAGCTTTCATAGCCTGCATATATGACACAGTTAAGACTGTCGATATCTCTCATGCAGATAATGATCACAGCAAAGTTCAATGCACAGATAGTCTTGAGGAAGCCTATTAGGAGATGTTTGACAAATGAGTTAAAGTGGCAAAACTTAACAAATCTCTTGGCGATCAGAATAAGCTTTTGGTTGAAAAAAAAAAGACCATTAAGGAGAGAGTTCAAACCCTTCAAAGACAAATTGTTCAAAAAGAAGACAAAGAGTCTAAGTTAATTTCCGAACTTGAAAAGGTACAGAAGGAAGTTAGAATGATGAATTCTACAGGCACTCTTAACAAAATCGTGAGTATGGGAAAAAGTCCTTCTAATCATAAGGGACTAGGATACACTAGTCCATGTGAGTTGAAACCATGGTCTCAACTGCCTACTCAACCGAGGAACTTGTTGAGTGAAATCCCACACTAGAATAGTGATGTTCTAAGTGATGTTCCTTTTTAATAGTGTTGGGTTTCTTTCCCAACATCCTTCAATTTCCTTTTTAATCAATTTCAACTTCAACCAAATGTAAGTGCAGCTAAGTGATGTTCGTTGGCTAGTATGAAATACAAATATAGGCAAACACACAAGGCAATGCAAACACACGAAAGTATAGTGGTTCGGCCAACCGCCTACTTCACTACCTTCGCTCCACACCAAGGATTTCTAACCAAATTATTTATAGATTTTATGTTTCCCTTTGAATACAACCGAGGTCTCGATTCTCAACCCTTTGAGAACTCCTCAAACCTATTCACCTAGGCAAAATACAATTCTACAAAGTAAACCCTAAGTGTTTACACTAGCACACCTAGCAAGATAATCAATGGAAATAAGTTCAAATAACAATTAAAATTACAATGAAAAGAGCTAAAGAATAAACCAAGACTAAGTGCTCTTTTCCAAGCCTTCAATGCCTCCAACTCTCCAAGACGTTGAGATCGAATCGAAGCCGGAGTTGAGGGAAGATGAGCGCTTGAGAGAAGTCGTTGATCGGAGAAGCGAGCGCAAGCCAATCAAGCTCTAAAAGGCACAAATCACTCTTCTGAAGCTTATCTCAGTTGTTAAGAAGGATTAATGAAGGTTGGTGAGGGGTATTTATAACCCCTCCCACAGAATGGCTCTTCAACAGGCATTTTTTCGCCCGTTAGATGCCGACCGATCGATCGCCCAGCGACCGCGGGCATTCTGCCCTTCTGCCGCTCTGTTCGATCGACCGGAGGGTCGACTGACTATATCGTGATTTAGATCCTCTCTGTCCAGTCGATCGAAGTAGACCCTGCCAGATTTTGGCCTCGTTCGATCGATCGACCGGTCGACCGAAGTAGACATTGCCAGATTTTGGCCTCGTTCGATCGATTGACCAGTCGACCGAAGTAGCCATTGCCAATTTTTGGCATTGTTCGGTCGACCGAAGTGGCTACTGCCATTTTTCTGCCTTGTTCAATCGACCGATCGGTCGATCGAACCTGGGCTGAGGCCGATTTTTACATTTTCTTTGTTACATGCTTTTTCATGAGTTTTGTTACCAAGTTTTAACTTGGATAACTTTATAAATAGGCTCGGGATAAGATCCTAGGGATATATTACAAGGCATCTACTTAACCTACATTCGAGCCTTTCTTGACGATCTTTTCTTTCGTACCTTCGAGCGAAGTTCTCCGAAGTTCACGTGTTTATCGCATATAGGCTCTCCAAGTCATCAAAAGCTTACTACAAGAAAGGGAAATAGGGTGCTCATATGCTACTATTGCGGGTGCAAAGGACACATTATAGCAAATTGCTTCAAACTCTCCAACAAACTAAGGAGAAAGAATCACATAAATTGCCAAAGATAAAAGCTTAAGCGAATCTAGGTAAGGAAGACTGATTTTAAGTATCATGTTGCTTTTATGTTAAAGACTATTTCTTCTCTTGTGTCCTGGTATTTCGATAGTGGATGTTCTCAGCATATGACTGGAAGTCCTGAAAATCTAAAGATATTCAGGATCATGGAGGTGCAACTGTCACTTTTGGAGATGAAAGACATGAAAATGTCATAGGAGTTCGATCTCTAAATGTTTCAAGAATTTCTAATCTAGAAAATGTACTGCTTGTAAGAGGTCTCAAGGCTAATCTTGTGAGTATAAGCCAATTGTGTGATCAAAATTTAAATGTTCAATTTACTAAAAATAGTTGCAAGGTTCTTGATAAGGATGGTGACTGTATCCTTGAAGGGAATGGATCTAGAGACAATTACTACAAAATTGTTTATTCTACTATTTGTCTTTCAGCTATCTCTTCTGACATTAATCTGTGGCATCGACGGTTAGGTCATGTTAATTATAGAGATTTGAAGAAACTTGTAAATGCTGAAGTAGTCAGAGGTATTCCTAAACTTTCAAGAGAATCTGAATCTGTCTGTGGTGCTTGTCAAGAGGGAAAGCAGACTAGGCAGTTTCATCAGTAGTTACAATAGGTAGCTACTTCTAAACCTCTTGAGGTTCTTCACTTGGATTTTGTTAGTCCTATGCAGGTTGAAAGTATTGGTGGTAATATGTCCTAGTCTATGTAGATGATATCTCACGTTTTACTTGGATAGAATTCCTTAAGGAAAATTCCAATGCTTTTAGCATTTTTAAATCACTATATTTGAGACTTCAGTATGAGCAAGAACACCCTATTCTGAAGTTGATTAGAATAAGGAGTGATCACGGAAGAGAATTTGAGAATATTTCTTTCTCTGAATTCTATGATGAAAATGATATATCACATGAATTTTCTGCTCCAAATACTCCTCAATAGAATGTGGAAGTTGAAATGAAGAACCGTACTATTCAGGAGATGACACGTGTTATGCTTAATTCTAAGTATATTTCTGAAAGATTTTGGGCTAAAACCATCAACACCACTTGCTACATCATAAATCTAGCTTATCTCATACCAAGATCTACTAAAACTCCTTATGAATTATGCAAATGTAGAAAACCTAACCTTACATATTTTCACATTTTTGGTAGCAGGTTCTATTTTCTAAATGAGAGGGAATACCTTGGAAAAATGCAAAGCAAGAGTGACGAAGCCATATTTCTTGGCTATTCCAAAAACAGCAAGGCATAATGAGTCTATAACAAATGTACTCAAACTGTGATGGAATCACAAAACGTAAAAGTTGATGACTCTCAAGTATACCAGACCTTGTTGACTGATGAGAGGGCAGTATCAACTGTTGGATAAGACTGCCAAGAATTCCTCCAATGCCACTAAAAAGTCAGTTAAAATTGAAAATTCAGCTAACCATGAGACAAACACTAATCAAGAAGATGATAGGGATAACTCCAGAACTGAGAAATCTGCAAGATCCCTCAAAAATCATCCTCTCCAAAATGTTATCAAAGATGTACATGATGGAGTTAAGACCAGAAATCAATCCAAGAAAAATCACCAGGATTTGATCAGGTACTATTGCTATACGTCAACCGTTGAACCTAAAAATATCAAGGAAGCCTTGAAGAATGAGTTTTGGATTTCTGCTATGCAAGAACAATTACATTTGTTTGTTCAAAATAATGTTTGGGAACTTATCTCAAGACCATAAAATATAAATATTGTTGGAACTAAATGGGTATTTAAGAACAGGACTGTTGAAGCTGGAAACATTACAAGAAATAAAGCCTGTCTTGTTGCTCAAGTCTTCAACCAAATTGAAGGTCTGGACTATGATGAAACCTTCGCACTAGTTGCAAGATTGGAATCCATTAGGTTACTTCTAGCCTTATCCTCCTGTATGAAGTTCAAACTATTTCAGATGGATGTTAAGACTGCCTTCCTCAATGGATTTCTCAATGAAGAAGTCTATATTGAACAACCTAAAGGCTTTGAAGATTCTACTCATCCAGATCATGTGTACAGATTAAAAAAAGCTTTATATGGGTTTAAACAAGCTCCTAGAGCTAGGTATGAGAGACTCACCCAGTTCCTGCTCTTGAAAGGCTACTAATTAAAGAGAAAGAGCGAATCAGACCTTGTTCATTAAAAGAAAGAAGTCTCAACTGGTAATTGTTCAAATTTATGTTGATAATATAGCTTTTGGTTCAACCTCTGAAACTTATGTTAAATAATTTGTGGATGACATGAAATCTTAGTCTAAAATGAGCATGGTTGGGGAAATGAGTTATTTTCTTAGCCTTCGAGTAAAGCAATCTAAAGAGGGGGTTTTTATCTCTCAGAGTAAGTATGCAAGAAATCTTATTCACAAATTTGGTCTAGACAGTTCTAAGGCAGTTAGAACTCCTATCTCTACTCATGAAAAACTGAGTAAAGATGATGAAGCCAAGAAAGTTGATCCTAGTCTCTACAAAAGTATGATTGACAGTTTATTGTATCTGACTGCTAGCAGACCTGACTTGTGTTTTAGTGTTGGATTGTGTGCCAGATATCAACCTAATCCGAAGGAGTCTCATCTACAAGCAGTTAAAAGGATTCTTAAATATGTTAAAGGTACTCTGAATTTTGGTCTTTGGTATTCTATTGATTCTAACTCATGTCTAGTAGAATTTACAAATGCAGACTGGGCCAAAAATATTGATGACAGAAAAAGTACATCAGGTGGTTGCTTCTATATTGGAACAAATTTGGTGGCATGGTTAAGTAAAAAGCAAAATTTTATTTCTTTTTCTTCAGCAGAAGCAGAATATCTGGCAGCAGTGAGTTGCAGCACACAGCTGATTTGGATGAGGAATATGTTGCTTGATTATGGTTTCAAACAGGAAGAAATAATTATATACTATGATAATACGTACCAGTGCTATAAATATCTTAAAGAACCCTATTATTCATTCTCGCACTAAACACATTGATATTTGTTTTCAATTATATTAGGGAGCTAGTCGAAAGAAAGGATTTGCAACTGGAATAAATTCCTACAGATAAAAAAGTTGCAGATATCTTCACAAAGGCATTAAATGGAGAAAAGTTTGAGCAATTGAGATCTGTTCTATGACTGTGGGTCATATGACACAATTTTTATGGGAGAGTGGAATAATTGAAGAGTCTTTCAATTAATTTTCCACTTACCTTGTTCATTGAAGGTTTTTCTCAATTTATTCTCCCTCATTATTGTTTTTGGAAGGTGTTTTCTACCTTCAATTCTCATCTTATTGCTCATTGAAGATTTTTTTGGTCCCTCATTTCGACGAGAGGCTGCTATTTATGAAGATCCAAACATATGGGATTTATGTCCTCTTGGCATTACAACTTGGTTCACTATCTTGAAAAATAACCAACATTTTAGCTCTTCAAGCATCCTCTTGTCTACCTCTCATCTATTTAATCAGAAGATTCAATGATGGGCAGTAAAATTAGCAAGATGAGTTTCGTGGAAGAGATGAATGTTTCCTTGGCAAAGGAAATGGTGTTTTCAAGTCCTCCTGAGAAGATAGAAATACTTGTTCTAGTTTCGTCTCCTGATAAATTATCTCCACCTTCTACCTCTCAAGGTCAAAATCTGAGAAAGAAATCAAGGAGAAGAGCTTCTGACCGTCCTCTAAGAATAAATGGTAGAGGTATGGTATCTAAAACCCTTAAATCCCTATCTCAAATTCCTGGTCCTAAGGGGGAGGAATTATCTTCTAAGGGGGAGGGTAAAGATGAAGTCAATATTTTTTCTAGCTTTGTTTTTCATAATGATTCTTCTAATATAGTAGATATTGGTACAAATATTGTTGTTATTGATGAAGTGCTCGACTCAATTCCAAGAAAGACTGAACCTCCTTTCTTTTCTCCGATTCTTACGACTAAGACAGTCACAGTTCAAACTGTATCTGAAGCAGTTAAACTGCTGATTCAAAACTTGAAACAGTCACTGTTCCAACTGTTGTTGTTGTAACTTCAACTCTTGCATCCAAAGCCTTGGACGTCTATCCGGCTCCTTCATCCACAGCCGAATGAGATTTTTGTGATGACCTGTTTAAAACACAGGTGTCCTTGGCTCAGCTCTACCTGTAGGTAATGTCCATTGAGAACAAGATTATTGAATATTTCACAGCTGGTTCTGTAGGTTCTGCATCTTTGTCTTCTGGAAGGGTCTATGGTTCGTCTAGTCCTGACTACTTTCTCTTCTTTGGCTTATTAGGCCAAAAAGGGAGAGATAAATGTGGTGTCTGATAATTGCAATTGGCCATAGTGGATGGTACCTTAAAACTTCTATCATGTTTGGCTGAGTCTGGTCTATTGATTGGTTGACTTGTTGTATTTTCTTGTCTGTGACTGTGGTGGTTATGATTGTGACTCTGTGATGGCTGGATATTTTATCTGAATTGTTAATTATATTTTTACAGTTAGTTTGCTTGTATGTGAATCTACTCTCTTGTTATCTTTCTTTTGAAATTGACTATGAGAGATTGGGTTTTTGCCAAATAACCCAAAGGGGGAGAATGCTAGTGTTGACCTTTGTATGTTGGCTATATTTGATAAAAGTATTCCAATATGATCTCAGTCTTAACTATGAGGAACTCTACACATATTGAGGACAGTCTCAATTGTGTGAAGGCAGTCTCAACTGCTCCAGCAACCTAGTAATTTTATGTCAAGAATGCAACGCAAAAAGATGACTTTTTGTTTCCTATAGAGATGATGACACTTGGTCTGCATTATTATTAATGATTCTCTTTGTTGTCTCTGAGATCTTTTAATCATCGTTAACTTTTTATTTACCTGAATACTTTTAGAGGTGAGGTCCTTTTTAAATATTTTCGGGCGTTACTCTTTGGATCTTTATGGTCTTTAGGAGTTAAGCGATATACTGTTGGTTGTCAAACTGATGGGTTCTTTAAACAAAATAGTTATGAACAATATTGATTTAGATCTTTCAGTTGTTCCATTTAAATTTTGATGAAAAGATCTGATCTGTAACTCTCTCCATGCGCGAACAATGCGTTGCCAGTTATTGAGAAGAGTTGAGAATGCTGAGTGTAGAACGACAACAATCTACAATTCTTATCTTCACAAGAAGATGGTTTCGGGCTGATAACTTGCTACAACACAAGGATGTGTGGAGGACAGAACTCTATGGCTAGGATGTCATAGAGAGACATGTCGGTATGTATTTGTAATAGTAAATAGGTTTTTTGTCATTTCCTATTCACTATAGTACTCGGTAGTAAGATTTCGAGTGTGAAATCCCGAGGATTAAAATTGTGCTTATAGAGAGTGGATTGGGTATCTATCCGGTGAGTGCCCCCTAGATTAGGTGATTGGTTTTGTCACTAATCTGTGTAAACAAATCTCTTGTGTTTGTGTATGTTTTTGTTTTGGTTCTTACTTTGCTAATAGTAGTTGTTGCAGTAGCAGTTGCAACTTCCTATTCAACTACCGTTAACAAAAATTCCCTTAAAGATATATACTGTCATAAACTATACTAGCACAAAGGCCTTTAAACGTTCAACTTATAACTCTCTTATCAATAACAAAATTAAGCATACAAACTAGAATTCATACACGCAACTGTAAAGGGAAAATTTGCCGCGAAGTAGTCCAACTTGCACTTCCGAAAATTTTCAACAAAGTGAAATTTCAGCAAGCTAATATAACTAGTTCAGAAAAATCAGTATTCGTTCTAACCAATGAAAAGGAAGTCAGGAATAACACCATTTAACAATGAAAGATTCGGCCACATGAACCCTCAAAATTGTACCCAAAATTTCAGCAACTAAGGCATTAGTTTGTAGACCATACGTTCTTGTCATTCATGCAAAAATCCACCAACAAATAAGTATATATTCTTCTGGAAGGAGAGACCTAACCAGCCAAAAAACTACCCTAAACCTGGGGTTATAGCCGAATGTGGCATAGAGCAAACACCACTTGATTTGGGGTTCAACTCGCATCGAAACCTATCCAATGGAAATGGGTGAAATCTGAAATTATCTCTACAGTTTTCATCATCTATATTTCAGCCATCATGGAGGCCCAAGGACAGCCCTAAGGGGGTCCTTATCACTACCTTAAACCAAGCCAAACACCTAGGGAAAGTCTTCTCCTTAGAACTACACCCAATTAAATAATAATAACCGAAAAATATCTAAAGCAAGAAAATTTCCAACATCCATTTCCCTTCTCTACATGCTTCGGCCAAACCCTAGGTATAAGTCAAATGGCCAACACTAGAGGGGGGGGGATGGTGAATAGTGTGTTCGCTAAAAACTTAACCTAAATCCGATTTTAATGAATTCTTGATTACTTTAGGCAATTCATAATTTAAAGACTAAGGGGGCGTTTGGTTGCCCGCAAGTACAAATGCTGAAAAAAGCATTTGCATGCAAAGGCAAATGCCCGCGAATAGAATTTGCAGCCTATTATTTGGTTGCCCACAAATAGAGTTGCAACTTCTATTTGCAAGCGTTTGGCTGGCCGCAAATGGAAGTTGCAATTACACTTGCAACTTACATTTTCGTGTCTAGGTCTAGTAATTTTGGCCCGGTCTGATAGCCCAACACTATAAAATCATGCTCGGGCACCCATTATAATGTTGGGCCAGGGGATGTAGGTCTGACCCGGCCTTATAGGCTGATAACCAGTATGCCAGCCTAGCGGAGACCAAGATGGTCTGTGCCCCGGTTAGACTATGCCCAGGCCTAGCTAACCTGGCCCGCACTATGCTAAGGCTGGCACTGGGCTAGCCCGAGAAATGCCCGGGACTAGCACGAGCCCAAAGCGACGACCCCATGCCGGGCTAGGCCGCCTCTTTGGGAATTCGGGTCGTGCCAGACACCTCTTGACTGGCAATGGACATAACTGGGCTCGGGATTGGGCCAACTCAAGCGCGACCCATTAGAGGCACAATGATGTCGGTCAAATAGAGGTAAAATAGTAAATATATCATTTTAACCCCCAACAATAATTGATCGGCTACAACAAAATCAATTTGACCAGAATAATATTATTTTATACTCTAAATCACAATTTATTTTAGTAAATTATGTTTTATATTATTTAATTATTTATCAAAATAAATTAATAATTTTTAATTACTCTATAATACTGGAAATATAAAAAAAGAACTACAAAACGACATCAGATCTAAAATATGACACTACCATCGCGTTCAGCATGCGAAAACCTACAACTTTGATATTTTTCTTGTCGTACAATTAATTATTTTCTAATACTTTTATTTCATTTGCGGGCTTTTTGAGTACAATTCTATTTGCAGCCTACAAATGATATTAGAAAAACAAGTTGTAACTACTTAATGTTGTAAAATACTTTTATAGCTAACCAAACAAATTTTTTGTATAAATGCTGCAACTAGAGTTGCAGCATTTGCACTTACGACAACCAAACACCCCCCTAAATGAATGCGGAAGCAACTAAATAAGTCAAGTAATCAATACGCAAAATAAACAATGCAAACACAACGAATTATAGTGGTTCAGCCCTAATGCCTACTCCACTACATAAGCACCTCGCTTAGGATTTCCAAACTAAACTTTACTAGATTATGTTCTTTCCCTTACAATGAGGACATTTTACCTGAAGAGTCTCCGCTCTCACACCGAAGGCACTTCCACATCCGGAAGTCTCTGTCTTCCTACCGAGACCACTCTTTCACCTCAACCCTAAAGGACAACAATTATTAATCCTAGTAAATCAAGATACACCGGTAGACTTATGCCTCAAACACCAAAGCTATCGTCTAATTTCAAGATCTACACTCTAGGTGTAAACAAACTCAAATACAATGAAAATAAGCACAAAATACAATAATAATGGAGCAATAATCAAAATAATAAACTACGTACTTATTTATAAACAATAAGCCAAACCATATAATAATCAATAGAAATGCAAACCAGCATAATAGTAAACAAGCATGTACATATGTAAAACCAAGTATCCATCTCCCGTATGTCCACACACACCCCAGCCAATATCATCCAAATCACAAATAGCATATAGTAAGCAAACACACAGGTCAGTCACTACGATGGCTCCCTAGCGAGCTTCACGCCTTGGGCCCTCTGAGCGAGGATGGTCGACTAGCCCCGGTGCCCCCCCTGGTTGGGAATATCCCTCCAAACAATGCCACTCTGAGTTGGTCGTTAGTGTGGCTCTCTAACGAGCTTCCTGGCCCATAATCATACTCGTCGAGTCGGGCAATAGCTTCGCATGTTAACACGCTTCTCGGCCCGATCATCCACCGATCACAAGCACAACCACATGAAATAAATATATACACGTGTGCCCACAAGCATAGCTACTCGGGTGGTTAGGGTATTTTGTCGATAACATCGGGTGCGAACAAAGGCACTCCCATGTCGGCCCTCCCTCGGGCCAAAATCTCTCGGCCTCATACCCTACTACCCCGAACCAAGTAAAATCAACTCTAGATTGTTGGTGAAATGGCCACAATAAAGGGGGGGTGAATAGTATGTTAACTAAATCTTTTTGCCTAATTATGGTTTTAATCTTTTCTTAAACTACTTAGGGAATTCATAATTTAACGACTAAATGCGGAAGCAATTAATGATAAAACAATGTGATACACCAAAAAAATAATGCTAACACAGTTATTTATAGTGGTTCGGCCTCAATTCCTACTCCACTACCTAAGCACCCCGTTTAGAATTTTTAAATTAGTTTAACTACATTAATTAGTTTCCTTACAATGAGGACTTTCCACCGAAAAGTCTCTGCTCTCAAACCAAAGACACTTCCATACCCGGAAGTATCCCGCCTTCCTACCGAGAGCAATCTTCCACCTCAACCTAATGACAACTCAACTAATCCTAGTAAACTACGTTTACAATGATGGATTTAAGCTTTAACACCAAGGCAGTCACCAACTCAATCAACCTAGCAATCTAGGTTTACATACACTCAAATACAATGAAATAAACAACAAAATACAATAATAAATGGAGCAATAAATCAAACAATAAAGTACTTAGCTCCACAACAATATTCCTAGCTTCCTCTTTATGCCTTTGATGATGAAGCAATGAAGTAAAGGCTCAATCAATGAGATGAAAGGTTCAAGCTAGGGTTTTCGCAAGATTGGCTCAATGACGGCTTAGGATTGATCAAAAGATGGCTCGAGGAAGTGATCGACATCAAGGAGGAAGGCTCTCATGGATTCCTATTTATAAGCCATGAAGAGAAGAGAGAGCTCCCCTCTTCCCAACCGATAGATTTTTGCCTGTTATCGATCGCCGATCGCAGGTCCGGTCGATCATCGGTCAACCGACCAAGCGATCGACCGAGCGATCGGAGCCCTACTGTGCTTTCTGGGCTCATTTTGGTCGATCGATCAATCGATCAATCGTAGAGTACTGGTACTCTACAATGAATTTCAGCCGGTTTCTTTCTTCGGTTCGGGTTTCGGATTACGAGTTTGGTTCTTTAAGGTTCTTAGCATCATAAAGAGAATTTTACAATTTATCTAAACACTCTAAACCTAAACTCTATCTTCCCAACGAAATTCGAGCGCGTCGACCAACGTCCTTCCGATTTTCCGATTTCTCCGATATTTTCGATTGAGGACATCGTGCGCTAACCGACTTGGAGCCTGAAAGTAATTCTCCATGAAATCATTAGTTCCATGTTTGTTATCATCAAAATCGATATTAAGACCAAGATAGAAAATCTTAGGCCAACATAGATGTGTTTATCTAGCAAAATAGTAATAAAACCATGCAGTGTATAAAAATTTTACCATCAAATAAACTCCTAGCAAACTAAAAATTTTAGCATCAAATATATGTCTTTAAATATGAAATTTTAGCATCAACCTTGCCTAATAATCCATTTTTTCAGTATCTACTCAACCTCAGAATGTGACCTATAATCACAGAGGTATAGGCTAAATCTATCACAATCATATGTTCATTAGCATCAAATGAAATCAGCCCTCTAATGGGGTTATAGTAAAGTTGTCCAACACGGCCAAAATTTTAGATAGCCTCAGAGTTAACTAGCTGAAATTGGCCATATGGCTAGTTAACTATGAGGCTAGCCAAATGAAATCATATGGCCAAATTTTCACAATTTTAACTAGTCATTTTACTAAATTCATAAATTTGTCGATTCCGAGCCAATTTACCTTAGATTTAATTCGTATGCTTGTCCACCTATCCCACAACCTTTCTCCAAAGTTTCACTAGCGTAGGGAGATGACTCGCCCTCAGTTTATCGCATCAAACTCACTATCTTAACGTAAAAATTGCTATGTAGAAATGGATAGATTCACCAAGCCCTCTTAACAATTTCATAAACCATTCTATATCAACTCGTAACCTATGTGTGGAAATTTACCATCGATAATGTATATATGTTCTAAAAACTCATTCTAACATCTCACTTGAATAGGACAACATCTCGGTATTCAAAACACGTGTCATACATGTCAACTTAATAATCTGGGTAGATTTGTACATCCCTTAGTCCACACATATATAAATCATCAAATCATGAGATTACGACCCTTAAACTTGGCCACAAAATCAACAATTTAATCCCACACCTTACCATGCACCGTGGGGCTACCACCAAGAGGAAGTTCGATCTCTTTAAACAAGCCTCGGCCCATCCTCCTCCCCCCCCCCCCCCCCCCCGAAAAAAAAAATAATCAACCAACAACCAAACAAGGATTCATCATCTCAAGAGAATTCATTAATAAAAGACTAAGAATCCCACAACTTGGGTTCAAAATCCAACCCTAGCCCTTATAGGACTGCCCTACACCATCCGCACACCAAACACCTAAATTGACGCAAGGAAAACATCAAGAATCAATCCAAACATCATGAGAAATCAAAGAGTTCGGGCTCACTTCATCCACAACCTTGGGACTGCCCTAAAGATGAGAAAATCCCTGAAGTTTTAGGCCCACAATATCAAGAATCAAAGCCCTCGAGGAGAAGGTTGACATGCAAGCACCCGACGGACCCCAACAACGACTCTCCTTCTTCGCGACTCCCTCCTTGGTATGTACGGCCTACTCCCTCTCCTTGGGCAGCATGCGCCTCCTTCTCCATGGGAGGTGTGCATTGATCCCAATAACATTATATATATATATATACACTTAAGGGCTAAATTGACCATTATTTTCCTAACTTGAACCTTCTCATAATTTGACCCATATACTTAACCAAACCGCATTCAAAGTGATCCCCCAGACCCGACTCGAACCCAAATTTATATTTCCTACTTGATTATGATCAATTTCCATAAATAGGAGTTATACCTCCAATTGCGTTCTCTAACGATCTCTCCGACTCGTTCCGGTGCGCAACCCGAGTCTCCCGCTAAAACCAAAATGAAAACATGGGTATTACAAACAAAGCCAAAACAATGTAAATGATAAGTAAAGAGGCAAAAATTCCTAGCCAATGAAGAACAACTCCTTCACTTATTACCTAGCAAGCTTGAGCAGCCTTTCAAGGAGTGCACTTCGATTTTAAGGGTTCAAGAAACTAGAATTCAAGCTCAAGTGATGTTCAAACCAAGGTTTTTCCCTTTTAGGCTCAAATAGATGCAAGAGTGAGCTCAAGGAAAGCGTAGGGCATCAATAATCATAAGTGAAAGGTAGGTGTCAAGCATATATAAGGTTACAATGAGGGAGGTAGGCAAAGTTGGCTATCCAATGGCCGGAAAACTAACTGTTACAACTTTAGTCGAAGCTCAAACACTTGTCGGGTGCCCAAGCTTCACCTAAATTTATATCCAAGCAAGATCAATCAAAGTTTAGTTGAACATTCATCAATCAAACATTGGCTGAAGTGGAGTTTGTTGGCCTAAGGTTTTCAACCTTAGTCTTGATCTCGATTTTGGTGATAACAAATATGGAACTAATATTTGAGCAAGAAATATTTTTAGGTTCCATATCGGTTTCCGCACGACATCCCCGATCAAAAAAATCGGAGAAATTAGAGAAATTGGAGAAATCGGCAAGGATGCTCGTTGACCCTCGGAATTCATCCAGAAGTTTGAGTCTAGGTCTAGAGTGTATAGATTATATGTATATCCTCTATTTGATGCATAAGAATCCAAAAACTGAAACACGAACCCTGAAAACTTGAAAACTAGCATCTACACAAAATTGCATTATGCGACCGATCTGCGACCAGCAGAGAGCCAACAACTATTTTTCGAGTTGTTGGGTGCGTTGACCCGAAGTTGGTCTCTTGGCTCCCTAAAAAATATTGTCCTGTGCGTTCCTTTACCATCCTTGATCACTCTTAACCTTATCGAGCCATCTATTGATCATCCCTAAGCCTCATTTATCAATCTTTGTGCCAAATACTAGCTTTGAGCTTCTACTTTCTTGATTGAGCCTTCAACTTTGTGTTTCATCATCAAAGGCATCAACATGAAGCTAGGATCTTGTGTTGGAGCTAAGTAACTTATTGTTTATATTTTTTTCTCAATTATTGTTGTATTTTAAATTTGTTTTCTTTGAGTTGTATCTTTGGTTTCAAGATGTAGGTGATACACCTTGTTTTCTTCGATTTTGAGTGTTTGGCTTTAGAATAGTAGTTGAGGCATCCTCTAGAGTTGAGGGATAAGTCCTCTTTGTATTCTTTAGAATTCATTTAAGTTTCAAAGGGTTTGGTGGTAGCCTTGGTGAAGAGTCCACCGATGTGCTTGAAATGTAGGATTAAAGTGTTCTTAGGAGAGAGTGAGGTAGGTGAGTGTTCTTGTTGTGAAGGTGGAGACTTTCGGGAGTGGAAGTGTCTTCGGTGTGAGAACGAAGATTCTCCGGTGTAAAGTCCTCATTGTAAAAAACTCTATATCTAGTGGATTATGTGTGAAATCCTAAATGCGGGTGCTTAGGTAGTGGAGTAGGCATTAGGACCGAACCACTATAAATTTCGGTGTTTGCATTGCCATTATGGTTGTGTGGCTACTTGTATTTAATTGTTTCATTTATCACTTCCGTACTTACTTATCTAGTTGAATTGTGTTCTTGCCTAAGTAACCTAAGAATTGATTAAAAACGAATTTATATTAACTTTTAGTAAACACACTATTCACCGCCCTCTAGTATGGCCATTCGACTTACAATATTGATGTTTAGGTTTAGTTTATATTTCAATTTTTGCGAGTTTTTGATAGGAAAACTAATTGTTATAACTTTACTCGAAGTCTGAACACTTGTCAAGAGCCCGAGCTTCGCCCGAATATCAGTCAAGACCTTATTCAAATATTCTACACTAGGTCAGTCAAAGTTTAGTTGAACTTTGATTAACCAAAAGTGTTGTTGAAGTTTAGATTCAATTTAGATTTCAAGTTTCGTGGGTTTTTGGTAGGAAAATTAGTCGTTACAATTTTAGTCGAAGTCTGAACACTTGTTGGGCGCCCGAGCTTTGCTCAAATATCAGTCAAAACCTTATTGGAATATTCTAAACAAGGTCAGTCAAAATTTAGTTGAACTTTGATCAACCAAACATTAGTCGAAGTGCAGTTGAAGTTTAAGTTCATTTTAGATTTTAAGTTGTATAAATTTCCTTGATTTGAAATGCATACATCCTAAAGACCTGCCAGATCCACCCTAACAACTTACGCGAGTCTTTTAAAATAAAATAAATAATAACTCAAATTTTTCTTCTATGTTTTCCATTGAGTATCACACTTGTGCTTTTGAGTTTTCTGTTTCGTATTGTTCAAGCTTTTTGATTATCGAACACCACATGCTCCCATCAGCTTGACTATGTTGCGAATGAAGCTAGCTATGGTCATCTTGGCGAAGTAGAGGTTTTCCTCTTTGTAGGCCATCGCAATCAGGGGGCATCCAATAAAAAATGCGGACAAATTTTTGGTATTGACTAGGATTATCTTGACATTGCAATTGTACACCTTGGCCATGACCATTGATACTTAATATAGAAATATAGAATCACACACTTTAGCAAATGACATCTGAGGCATAACCCAGTAATTATTCTATTCATTGACTAAGTCAAAAATTAGTTCCTATCACAACACCAATGGTTACTCATCAATTTTATAGACATTAATTAATAATCTAATGTGTAAGCTGAATAGTGTTTGTAAAATACAAATATTGCAAGAAGTCCTAGCAAATAGGTCTTTAAAAATTATATTTAACAATGGCTAAAATTAGCTAGATTCTACCCAATGGAACCTAAGTTAAGTTATTAGAAAATAGGAAAATCAATAAAAATGACTCGAACTTTGACGTTTTTAACGAATATGGCTCATTCTTTTATTTGAAATAAATATGTATTTTAACTTTTGAAATTATAACAATTATAGACTCCCGTTAGATATCTGTTTATTTACCCGTTATGTGCTTACGTGGAACACCACGTCAACACATAAAAATTATTTTTTTAATCCGGGATGCCACGTTATCATTAACCCTACGTGGCAGATTTTTTTTTTTAAAAAAGGAAAAATTAATTAAAATAGCCCGAACTTTGACGTTTTTAACAAATATGGCACATTCTTTTATTTGAAACAAATATATATTCTAACTTTTGAAATTATAACAATTATAGACTCTCGTTAGATCTCTATTTTTTTACCCGTTATGTGCTGACGTGGAACGTCACGTCAACACATAAAAATTGTTTTTTAAATTTAGGATGTCTCGTCATCACTAATCCTAAGTGGCAATTTTTTTTAAAAAATAAAACTAATCCACGTCACCACCACAACTTAAAAACTTCAAATCTAATATTCAACCAAATTAAAAAAACTAAAACCTACCGCTCACTCGACTCGACACACTCGACAAATCCCTCGACAAAGGTGTTCCTGTCACCAGCGCCTCATGTCGCCTGCTGTTGTCGCCAGTGCATCACCTCGACTAGTCTCACTTCACATCACTTATTGTCGCCGCATATACTTATTATCATCGCTAATATCAGTATACATATCAATATACTGATACTGATATTTAATTAAACAAACTGATATCAAAATGCATTCAAGATAAAATATACCGAAGAGGAAGCCGATGATGTATCTCGTCGTGTAGGTAAGATCGTCATCCACTGTCGATTTGATCTACAAACCATGGTATGCAGTTAGATTGATATCTAGGTTTAGGGTTCATGTGACAAGCTTTGATGATAAAAAATAGGTATCTCGGGGCTGCAAGAAAGGTTAGAAGTTTTTAAGTTGTGCTGGTGACGTGGATTAGTTTTAGTTTTTTAATATTTTTTTAAAAATTCATCATGTAGGATTAATGATGATGTGGCATCCTGAATTTAAAAAACAACTTTTATGTGATATCGTGGCGTTTCACGTGAGCACATAACGGGTAAATAAATAGAGATCTAACACTACTAAAAAAATGGCCTTTTGTGACGGCACAGATGCGGTCACAGATGTGACGGTTCTGCGACCGCCATCCACTGTGGTCGCGGACTGGCCAGTTTTGCAACGGCGTTGCGATCACACTGAGTGCCGTCGCAAAATAGCGACGATACTGCGACTACCTCGAGTGTCGTCGCAATATGGCGACGGTTTGGCGACCATTTGCGACCGTCACCTTGCGACCGCTTATTTGCGACCGTCAGTGTCGTCGCAAAATGTTATTAAATTCCCCACCCAAACCCTTTTTTTTCCTCTTCCCCGGTCTGCTCGCGCGATCGATCAACCCTAGCCTCTCGATCTCTGGCGCTGCACACTGACCTCGTAGTCGCCTGTAGGTACCTGTCTCTCCATCTCTTCCCCTCTCTCCCTCTCTTTGTCGTGCTGGAGAAAGGGGAAGAAACTTCCTGAAATCACCAATGACAGGAAGAGAGGAGTGAAAAACTCTGAAGCTACCTGTTCGCCGCCGTTCGAAGCTGCCGACGCCCAGGTGCATTTGAGTCTCCCTCTTTCTCCACCTCTCCCTTTCTCTCGTTACACGCGATTGCCAACATCCTCTCCCATCGATCCTCTACAATTTTTTATTTCATAGGTACTTTCTGTAATTTTTTTTCTATGCTTAAGTGTAACTGCATCGATTGTCTTTCTCTTATGTCTAACACTTGTGCCTTTGACCATGTATTGTCGACAGCAAGCATTCAAACACTACTAGAAAAATGAGCATCAGCAACGGCTGGTGCCGTTGCTGGGCCGTTGCTGAAGAGCATCAGCAACGGCTGAGCCGTTGCAATAGAGCCGTGACAGAAACTCGCGTTGCTGATGACTTAGCAACAGCCGCTCGGGCCGTCGCTAAAAATATTATCAGCAACGGCCGCTCGCCCGTTAGAACGCCGTTGCTGATAACATTAATAACAACGGCTTTCGATGCCGTGGCCTGCGCCGGCACCAGCGATGCATCGGCGCTGATGGTGCAGTTGTGGAGGATGAGGCCGGTCGCCTCGTGTCGGTCCTTACGGCCCTGCACTCGCAACGCCACTGTCGCGTCCGGCTTCATCTCCTGCGGCGAGGCGGTGCTGTTGGCGTCAAGGGTGGTGTTATACGGAAATGCGGATCCGTTGGAGAGGACACCGCCGCCGACGGAGACGATCAGCTCGCGATGGCGGAAGGGGACGAGTAGCGTCCAGGCGAGGAGATCAGCGGTGCCGTGGTTGAGGACAGTGGCGGTGGCGCGGAAGGCGTACGGCTGGTCCGCCGGGTTGGAAGTGAATGGATGGATCTTCTCCCGTTGCTCAAGAACGTAGGAGAGGTAGACGCCGTTGCAAAAGGTATCCGGCGAAGGCGCGGGAGCCGCCGCCGGTACCGGTACCACTGCCCCAGACGGCGGCCGGGTTCTCTGCGATCGGGAAGTGCTGGCGGAAAGCAAGAACACAACTAGAACAAGAAAAACCAAAGGCCGAGAGCACCAATCCATCTCCCTATCTCTCTCGCCAAAGCTCTTCCGCAAGTGCTCTGACACAGTTGGGTGGATTAGGGCGAGAGGAAGAAGAAATAGAAGGAAAGAAGCAGGGAAGGGGAAGCGCGTTGGGGGGAGACAGCTGTGAGCCGAGAGGTAGAATGGAAGGGGAACGCGTTAGGGCGAAGCATACCTGAACAAGTCGGCAGCAGCGGGAGGAGGAAGAGGCGTCGTCGGCGTCGGCAGCAGCGGCAGCGGCGGCGAGAGGCGAGAGCAGAAGCGGCGGCGGCAGCAGCGGGAGGAAGAAGGGTCGGACGCGACTGCGTGCCCTATATAAACTTATCAGCAACGGCTCACTCGCCCGTTAGAAAGCCGTTGCTAATAAGTTATCATCAGCAACGGCTAACTTGTCCGTTAGAAAGCCGTTGCTGATAATTAACATCATCAGCAACGGCTCACTCGTCCGTTAGAAAGCCGTTGCTAATAAGTTATCATCAGCAACGGCTAACTTGTCCGTTAGAAAGCCGTTGCTGATAATAAGTTACCTCATATCTGCAACGGCTCGAGCGGCCGTATGAATGCCGTTGCAAATAGCAACGGCTTGAGCGGCCGTTGCTGATAGCCGTTGCTGAAGACCATATTTCTAGTAGTGAAATAGCTAGCTAGTATATATATTCCTGCAAGAGTACATTCATATCAGCCATATCAATTTTAGGGTTTAGCATTTGATTACTAAGTTTAGGATTAAAGGGGAGTGTAGTGTAAAATATTAGGATTCTGAGCTGAGATATGAAAGTGGTATACTAAAATACTTGTGAGCTGAGATATGAAAGTGTAAATATTGTAGTGTAAATATTAGGATTCCTGCAAGAGTACATTCATATCAGCCATATCAATTTTAGGCAGAATCCTAAAATACCATGCAAAAATGAATAAATAAGCTCTATATAAAAGCAATGGAGAGTATTTAAACTTAAATCTGCAGCATTACATATCTTAAACAGAACAATATATCTTCATCTGTTTTACCAATTGGTTTCCAAATAACAAACTTAGAGAGATTGAGCTAAAGGAACACTTGATTCCCGTCGATGACAAAAACAAAAGAGATTTGAATTCTAGTATTTAAGTATCACCAAAGATCTGAATTCTAGTATTTAAGTATCATCAAAGTATCACCAAAGTTCTTATAGTTTCCCGTCTATAAGAAACTAACTTTTTCCGGTTTAAGCAGCAAAAGCCATTTTTGCCAGGCAAGTACAACTCATAGAAATATACATGCTGAATTAATTCAGCAAAATATACATGCTGAATTAATTTTGATCCTTCAACTTAGTTTTTTATTTGAAAAGTAGTGTCTCATAGAAATTAACAGCACTTTAAGTAAAATCATTTGTTTGATTCAGTAATGTGCATACAATTTGAAAGCCAAACATTTTCTTCTTGACTTGGTATTTCTATAACATGTATAATGTATTAGGCAGATTTCCAGTAGAGAGGTTGAGATGTAATGTAAAGTTGCCAATAGATTTCAGAAAGAAAAAATTGCTCTCTACTAATTGGAAGGTCCTTTTGGTGTCGCCAAACATTTTCTATAACATGTTTAATGTATTTCTAACTCGATAACATGAATTATGTAACTTATTTATGTAACTTATAAGTAGGGATGACTGAAGATTGTATTATATAGTGTTCGCATCCGGACCACATATCCACATCTAAATCTAGATATGAATATTTGTATCACATCTACATCCATAAATAGACTAATTTAAATAGAATCTATAAAATCCTTTTATAAAAATCAATAAATAATCATAAAAATATTATCAAATAAATAGTATGTTGATCAATCACTTATGCAACTTGATATATTTGATTGGCACGTATTCCTGACAAAAAATTGATCAATTAGTTATAAACCCTTTGACTGTCCAAACAATGTAACAATTGAAACGAGTATGCTAACTTTGACAAATTAATTGATAACCTGTCCAATAAAAGAAAAAAGTATCTAAAAGTTAATTTTATGGACTAGTTGAGCCACCGTAATCAAAATATGCTTTATTCATGGAAAATAACATCAATGAGGTTGTCCAGATTTACAAAAAAAAATGACGTTGAGGTTCACATTCCTTTCCTCCAAAGAGTTGACGAACAGGGAGAGTCCCCTCCAAAATCCAGGAATAAGGGGTTAAAATGCTCAGACATCAAGCACAACTTGATGAACCATTAAACGACAGAAAATAACATAAGTAAAACTGCCAACAAGGAGAAGATAAATAAGGTCGCAGGCCAGACAACATTATATGTTTGTTGATCATCAAGTGGGAGGCATGTAAAAATGTGTCAGTAAATGTCTTTAACCCTCAATATTCTATCTTCAGATCCTACCGAGTTCACATCAGTTAGGTAAATTAACAGAACTGGAGAACTTGCAGAGGCTTATTTGACAAATCAAACAAAAAGGATTGATGCGAATTTGCTTCATAGTAACATGGAATGTGGGTTCTCAATGTAGCCTTTAAATGCTTTCAACCACTCAGCACCAATAGCACCTGACATTTTACAGAGATAAAGAGTCAGAATTTCCAGTGTTAAAACTTCATAAATGATATGCAGAAACAGATGGCCATACCGTCAATTACACGGTGATCGCAACTCAATGTGGCTGACATGAAGGAACCAAACTCGTATTGATCAGGACCAGCACCAGGAAGCACCCTTCTCTCAGCTGATCCACACAAAACAATATCCAACTTCAGTGTAAGTTGTGAGACTGCAGATAAATAAAACCAGTTGATTTCCAACATGTACCAGATCCAACAGCCAGAATGGCCGATTGAGGAGGATTTACAACGGCACAAAATTGTTTGACCCCAAAAGGACCTCCCAAATTTGATACTGTAAATGTACAGATAAATAACATGTATAGAAGCAGTGAGCAAATATATAAGGAAGCTAATTGGAAGTCTGATTCTGGCTCTATGTTTCTTGTCTTGAATCATTGAGATTTTCGAGTTTATCTACAATAACATCTTATGAAGATTTTGATGAAGTTTATCATTGAATCATTGAGAATTTCAAATGAAGATTTTGATGTTTGAGGGAAGAATGTAATAACATCTGATGCTGCATTATACTGTTTGTTTGTCTTACTTTTTGTTTGAGCTTAAGCTCCACATCTTACTTTTTGTCGAAGAAATTTTATATGTTGTCAATTGCTTAATTTATAAATATATAATTTGAGGTTAGTACTATACATCTGTAGATGTCGCAAGCACCATCACCAGCAACTGTGGCATCAGGACCTTCGACGTCCGCCATAGTGTCGCCACCACTGCCACCACCGGCCCCGGAGGCTCGAGATCATCGTAGGCCTCGCGGGCCTAATCGGGGGGCGCATGTACCATCATCGGCCGACCAGCGTCAGCTCATATCGCTACACGGTCTAAAGTAAGTATAAAAATTTATTTATTAAGATTGTTAATTAATTAATTGCTACTTATGTTGTTATACTTGAGTTGTAGATTCGAGCAGAATGATGCTGCTCGCAACATCACTGCTACTATCAAGAGTTTCTTTCGGGTGCCATGGCGTTCATGGACCCATGTGCCGGACCAATCTCGTGTTGGCAAAATGGCGACACTAGAGGGGGGGGTGAATAGTGTGTTTACTAAATACTTTGCCTAAATCGTAATTTAATCGTTTACTTAACTCGTTTAGGCAATTTGCAATTCGATAATTTTATATGCGGGAGCAATAAATGATTTAGCAATTAAAGCAAATAGTAAATCAATGCAAACACAAGATTTATAGTGGTTCGGCCCCAATGCCTACTCCACTACCTAAACATCCCGCTTAGGATTTCCAAACTAGTTTTAATAGATTAATTTATGTTTCCCTTACACACGAGGACTTTTCACCGAAGAGACGCACTCTCGACCTAAGGCACTTCCACACCCGAAAGTCACCGTCTTCTTATCGAGAGTCCTCTTCCACCTCAACTCTAAGGGACAACTAAACTAATCCTAGTAAACACTAAGTTTACACAAGTGGCTTTACACCTAACACTAGGTAACCACTTTCACACTCAAGACCAAACACCTGGTCTTCACACGCACAAATAAAAATAGTTCAAATAATAGATAAAATTACAATTGAAAAGAGCTTAAAATAAACCAAGAGTTCGTGCTCTTTTGCAATCCTTCAACTCGTCAAGTAGTAGAGCTTGAATCGACACGCGAATTGAGGAGCAGAGCTTGTGCGCTTGAAGAAAATGTCGCGAACAGAGAAGCAGCGCAAGCTTTTTGGAAGGCTTCAAATCTTCCTCTTAGAATGCTCAATGAATGCTGTTGAAGTCGAGGAAGAGTGTTAAAAGAAGTATACGAGGGTGTATTTATACCCAGGTGAAGAAACGGTTGTTCAACGGATAGAAAACTATCCATTACAGGTCGTTGGTCGAATGGTCGGTCAACCGACTGTTCAACCGCCAGCATCGATCGCTCCTTTTACTCTCTAGTCGGTCGACTGACGGGTCGACCGCCCACCGCCCAGATGCAAGAATCGTGATTGCGTCTTCGGCCTATCAACAGGTTGGTCGACCGACGAGTCGACCGCCCGAGCTACTGCCCGTTTTGGGCTTCCATCAGTCGATCGCCCGGTAGACCGAAGTAGCTCTGCTACTTTTTACCTTCATTTGGTCGACCGCCCAATCGACCGATCCTAGGCCGAAGTTTATTTCTTCAGCCTATTTCTTCCGCGCTTCGTTTCCGGGTTTCGACTTTCAACGACTATCAACTTGGAGAGTTATCAAGTGATCATTGAGCCCGTCCAATACATCTTTGGTGCACACGTCGCTCTTCGAGAAGCTTCCGCGATGAACCCGAGCGCGGCGATCAATGTCCTTCCGATTTATCGATTTCTCCGATTTTTTGATCGAGGACATCGAACGCTACTTGATATGGAACCTGAAAGATATTCTCTATGAAATTATTAGTCCCTTGTTTGTTATCATCAAAACCATCAAAACCGAGATTAAGGCTAAGGTTGAAAACCTAAAGCCAATAATCTCTCATTTTTTGATGATGACAAACATCCTTAAGAAAATATATCATTAAAGCATAAGGATATCAACTTAGGGATTTCTCCCCCTATCAACATGCATATCTATGAAATAAACTCTCCCTATTTATATGCATGAATTTCCTAAATTTTCCTCCCTATTTTCTTATACACTTCTCCCCCTTTTTCTTATACACTTCTCCCCCTTTTTCTTATACTTCTCTCCCCCTTTTGACATCCATCAAAAAGGGCAAGAAAGGTCTATCTAGTTAAAGGGATGAAACACAAGTATTTTTTCATGAAGTTGAGACTCTAAAGATTTTTCATGAAACATGGAAATCTCAACTAAAGGGATGGAAAACAAGTGTTTAATGAGAAACAAAATCATTCATAAAAAATTGATACAATTCAACACTAAAACATATATGCACTCAAGTACGAATGTTGTTTCTTTTTCATGATATTTTTAGATTTCATTCAAACTTTCAACATATCAAGGTATGGTCATTTAACTCATGTATCAAGTTTGAAATGAAACTAATGTCATTTAATCTAAATATGAACTTAGCATGTTTTCATTTGAAATAAGCATGAAAATTTGAAAATGCTAAGTCTCAATGTTTTGCTATCTACTCACATTTTCTCAAACTTAGGCATCTAGATATCAAACATGAGATAATGTAAGTTTATGAATTAAGTTTGGGCTTAAGATGAGATTTTTAACTTATTTTGTTGACTTAGGTCAACCTATACCTTAAATAAAAAAAAATCAAGCTTTTAAATCTAAACAAAATCATATCTTTAATGAAAAACTTTGGTACCAATTTTTGGATGAAAATTTTTGATACCAAGTATTGAATGGTCATATGAAATACATGAACAAAGTTTAAACTCAAAAGAATTTTCAAAGACCATTTTTCATCCTTTATTGATTCTAATCAAAAGCTTATTTCTAGGTATCATTCAAGATATCAAAATCATTTCTAGGAATGATTTTACTCAAGAAATTGTATGAATGATATTAGAAATGGAATCAAAATGGTATACATGAGTTTTCATTGAAGTTTTTGAAGAAAAATCAAAGTATTGGAAAGATTAGTGTTTCAAGAATGATGATACTTTGTGTTTTGAAATTCAACTTCAAAATTCCATTATAAATTGGATTCTTGATGAAACTTTTTGAAATTTTTATTGATAAAACTAGATTTTTCAATGATGGTGCAGCTTCAAGAATCATCTCAAAATTAATTTTCTATATTTTTCTAGAAATAACTGAAAATGATATCAAATGTAGGTTGAAATTGTATTTTTGTAATTTTCAGTTATTTTCAAAACTTCTTCAATCTTCATTCAAACTTTCATGACACTATATGATGGTCATGTAGGGAGTATATGTCAAGTTTGAAATTAAAATTATGTTCTTAAGTCAATATATCAGCTTAACATGGTTTCATTCAAAACTAAACTAGTTTTTATGAAATTTGCTAAGTTTTAATCTTAACATTTACTCATGATTTTTCAAACTTAAATCAATGGATACTTAACATGAGTAAATCTAAACATGTTCCACAAATATGGATTGAAAATAAAACCTCTAGGTCAACTTGTTGACTTGAGTGAACATGGTTTAAAAAGAGGTAAATATGAATTGACCTCTATTGTCATCTTATCCATATCCATATGAATTGTTCACTCTAAGAGAATGGAAACATGTCATACCTATTCCTAAATATTTTTATTAAGTTTTGGACTTAAAATGAATTTTTCAAGTCGATTTGTTGACTTGGGTCAAGCTTCTCAAACTTAAGTCATCTCAATTGAGATATTGAGATACCAATTGTATTTGACATCTAGATATGAATTTTTAAGTTTTAAATATCTAGACTCATGAGATATGTGAATCTAAACATGTTCATTAGGAGTTTACTCAAAATAAGGTCTCTAATAAGAATTTTAACCTAAAGCAAGTTTCATTTAATCAAGATATCATGAAATTACCTTAGTTATCCAAATTTTTCTTACTCATGAAAATTCAAACATTCATCATGCAAAATCAATCATGAGTATATAGAGACATCATTAAAGCATTAATCTTCAATTATTATACTAAGATTTTGCAAAATCAAATTCATACTTTTTTCTTGAAAATTTGCCCAACTTTTTCATTTCCTTTTTCATTTGCTTTTAGATAGCATAGCTTTTCATTTACACTCACAACTTGCAAGTAGACATCCATCATTAGTATCATAATGAAATTTTATGCCAACTAGCAAGCTAATATACTAAATAGCAAGAGTTCAATGCAAAGTTTTATTTAAATCTTAACCTATGCTAGATAAATAAGATTCATTTTTAAGAGGGTTTTCATGATATCATAATGAATCTAAGGGATCAAGATATGAACCATTTGAGGCATAAGGTCCCTAGACAAGTTTAACTAGTTTGGTCTTAAAGAAATATCTCTAATAGCAAGTATCAACCTAGAGCAAGTTTCATTTGATGAAATTTGCCTAAGTGCTAATATTCTACCTACTCATGAGAATTTAAGTATTTATCATGCAATTCTAATCATGAGTATAGAGACATGATTTAAGCTCAAACATTTAGGTATAACACTAAGATTTTGAATTTATCGAAGTTATACCCTATTCATGATGATTTAGCCAAATTAGTCTTTTTCTTCCTAGATATTAGCCTTTCTAAAATACTTATAACTTGCAAGAAAGCTACACTAATATTTTTAGGGAAAATATAGCTACTTAGCAAGCTAACTCAACCAAAAAGCGAAGAGAAACATCAAGTATCATAATCAAATAGTTCACTTTGTTAAATGGTTTGAAATCCATTTTAAATAAAGTCAAGTTATACCAAAACGAATTAAGAGATCTCAAAATAAGAAATTTTGAAAAGTAAGATCTCCAACCCTTCCTATTGGTTGAAAACCGAAAGCCACAATTAGCCTACGATTTAAAACCGCAAGGTCGCTTAGGTCCATTACAGGCCACATAGGTCTCCCAAGAGACCGAAGATAAAAAAAAATCAAAAATCATTTTTGAAAGAACTCTTTAGTAAGAGCGGGGAAAATAACTCAAATTAAGCATATATCAACACTCTAACTTAAATAGAACAACCAAAGAAGAAGATGATACAAAATATACCTAGATGTCAATTTTCATACTTTAGGCATCATGATGATTCGAAGTTGCAACCTCTTGGAGATTCTCATTTGATCCAAGGTCAACTTCAACTCTTCACTTCTCTTTATCCTTGTGTGGTAGCTCCCCCTACAAAAGAAGATGAGACTTTTGGTACTCAAATTGCTTTGGGTCCTTGGGGGTTAATGGGCTTAGGTACCCAAAGTGTCTTAGCAATACTAGGGTTCATTTTGAAAGCACAATCATATATGGCGTGCCCATAGATACCACAACAAAAGAAATATCCATGAAACTTTTTCTTTTCATTTTTAACATGGACATGAAATTTAATTTTAGAATGCTTATCATGTGAAACACGATGAGTATGAGCATTCTTAGAGACATCATTCCTCTTTTTATGATCATGAGGTTTAAGAGTGGAATGTTTAACATGAGATTTATCATTAGCATGAACATTCCTTTTTGAAAAATCATTTCTAATAAAATTCTTAAATGAGGAAATATTTTTCATTTCATTCATTTTCTTGTTTAGATTTTGAACCTCACTTTTCAAATCAATCATGGAGTTATGTAAAGCATGCATTTAAGATTTCAACATATGATTTTCCTTTTTGATTTTTGAGTTTTCATTTTTTAAAAACTCGTTCTCAATTTTGAAACCATTTTTCAATTTTTCATTTTCAAGCTTTAAGTTTTAAGCTCAAGTTTCAACATATCATGACAAGGATCAAATGAGCTAGATTTTAATTTCTCATTTTTTAATTCTAGAGCATGCACATATGAACTAAGTCTAGAATTCTCATTTTTAATCCTTTTGTTTTCCTTATCCTTTTTCAAGAGCAAGGCGTACATGATTTTATACTCATCCATCAATTTATCAAAATCATGAGAGCTAGATGAGTTACTACTATTATTGTTATTAACATGACTAAAAGAGGTGGAGTGTACCTCATTGTCATCATTCATGAGACATTCTTTTGAGATGGCTTCATAGTCATGAAGGGAGGATGCTTCACTTGGGTAGGATGATGTGGAAGCATTTGACCTCCTCTTTGCCTTGTTCTTCATGGTAGGGCAATTCTTCCTTACATGCCCTTTCTCCTGGCACACATGGTAGATCACCTTTCTCTTCTGGCTTTTAGTGCTCCTATGACTGGAGACACTTTGGGCTTCAAAAATCATGTTAGCATTGGAAGGATGACAATTATCATCACTATCCTCATTAAAAGTTTCTAACTCCTCGGTTTTAGCATAATCATATAGCATATTCAAAGTAGTCCAAATATCATATGCCGAAGTACAGTGCATGATCTTTTCAAAGATATTATTTTCACAAGAACAATATATGCAATTTGTTGCCTTAGCATTTAATTCAAACATATTAATTTGTTCTTGTGTCCATGCATCCATTTTTTCTTTAGGTTCAATATATTTAATTTTTACCATGTTAAATACACCTAAACCCTGAGTCTTTAGAAATGTGTACATCCTAGATTTCCATAGACCAAAGTTCAAGGCTCGAACCTAGGAGGTATAACCCACTCTGATACCAAATGTGGGCGAAATGGCGACACTAGAGGGGGGTGAATAGTGTGTTTACTAAATAATTAGCCTAAATCCACTTTTAGTCGATTACTTAATTAGTTTAGGCAATTTGCAATTTAACGATTGGATGCGAATGTGATAAATGATTAAGCAATCGAAGCAATCAATCAATCAATGCAAACACAGTAATTTATAGTGGTTCGGCCCCAATGGCTACTCCACTACCTAAGCACTCCGCTTAGGATTTCCAAACTAGTTTTACTAGATTAATTTACGTTTCCCTTACACACGAGGACTTTTCACCGAAGAGACGCACCCTCGACCTAAGGCACTTCCACACCCGAAAGTCACCGTCTTCTTATCGAGAGTCCTCTTCCACCTCAACCCTAAGGGACAACTAAACTAATCCTAGTAAACACTAAGTTTACACAAGTGGCTTTACATCTAACACTAGGTAACCACTTTCACACTCAAGACCAAACACCTGGTCTTCACACGCACAAATAAAAATAGTTCAAATAATAGATAAAATTACAATTGAAAAGAGCTTAAAATAAATCAAGAGTTCGTGCTCTTTTGCAATCCTTCAATCCTTCAACTCGTCAAGTAGTAGAGCTTGAATCGACACGCGAATTGAGGAGCAGAGCTTGTGCGCTTGAAGAAAATGTCGTGAACAGAGAAGCAGCGCAAGCTTTTTGGAAGGCTTCAGATCTTTCTCTTAGAATGCTCAATGAACGTTGTAGAAGTCGAGGAAGACTGTTAAAAGACGTATACGAGGGTGTATTTATACCCAGGTGAAGAATGGTCGATTTACCGAATGTTCGACTGCCTGCATCGACTGCTCCTTTTACTCTCTGGTCGGTCGATCGACAGGTCGACCATCCAGACGCAAGAATCATGATTTCTTCTTCGGTCGACCGACGCGAATGCATCTTCGGCTTATCAGCAGGTCGGTCGACCGGCGGGTCGACTGCCCAAGCTATTGCCCATTTTGGGCTTCCATCGGTCGACCGCCCGATCGACCGAAGTAGCTCTGCTACTTTTTACCTTCATTTGGTCGACCGCCCAATTGACCGATCCTAGGCTGAAGTTTATTTCATTAGCATATTTCTTCCGCGCTTTATTTCTGGGTTCTGACTTTCAACAACCATCAACTTGGAGAGCTTTCAAGTGATCATTGAGCCCGTCCAATACGTCTTTGGTGCACGCGTCGCTCTTCGAGAAGCTTCCACGACGAACCCAAGCGTGACGATCAATGTCCTTCTGATGTATCGATTTCTCTAATTTTTCGATCGAGGACATCGAACGCTACTTGATATGGAACCTGAAAGATATTCTCTATGAAATTATTAGTCCCATGTTTGTTATCATCAAAACCATCAAAATCGAGTTTTAGGCTAAGGTTGAAAACCTAAAGCCAACATCTCGATCTTTACTATGGTCTGAGTTCGAGGTACATAGTTTATTAATTTTTTAGTTAATTGTATTAATATTTAAAATAATTGTATTACATAATTTGTTTTCTTTTTGTAGGCTCGCTATACTTGGGATCCTTCCATTCAGGCACAGGTGAAGGATGCTTGGGAAGGTTACTGCAAGAGACTTTTCAAGGATATCCTTCATCGGGCGCGGGATGAGGCGCGGGCGAGTATTTGCGGTAACAGAAATATGCCTATGGATGTGCTCAAGGGACACGGGCCAGCCTAGATGCATGTCGACGTATCGGATCAGCTATGCGACATGTGGGCGTCGGAGGGATGGCAGGGTGCCTCCCGGACGGCGCACCAAAACAGGATGACATTGGTCAAGGGATCCGTCACTCGGTATACCGGTGGGTCCATCTCATTTATTAGCCACGAGCGTCGATTGGTAAGTAATTTAATGATCAGTTATTATTATTATAGGAAAACTAATTATATTTATTTTATTGCTGGGGACGCGCGACGAGCATGGGACGCTCATCCCGGCTAACCCTCTAAGGGTCTTCGAGGAGACGCATAGATATCAGCGTGGCCCTCGCCGGGGTGAGTTTATTAGCGGGAGGCCGGAGACGATATTGGTAGGTTAATATTTAATATATTTTTTTCTAGTTCTATTATGTATAATTAATTTAATTAATCCACTTAATTTTCATTAAAGGCTATGTACGGTGAGTTGGTGACCCACCAAGAAGGTGATCCTACGCAGCATCAGCTTGATACTGACTCATGGATGCAGGTGACAGACGTAGACCACCGCCGTGTATATGGCATTGGCACAATGGCCCACGCACGGGCGTTGTTGCAGCCACATGGTGCGGGGTCGTCTGCCTTCACCTCCTCCTCTGCTGGTCCATCAACATCATGTGCGGATCAAGACCGATTAGCGACCATCGAGACTGCTCAGGCACGCCACAGCACCGACATGGTCACTATGAGGGATACTATAAAACATGTGACCGAGTACTTGGCGTATAAGGGTGAAAGTGCAAATTTACTTGTCTACTATTGTAAAAAAAAGCAATATTCTCACTTTATTTCATTTGGTGCAATATTACCTTTCAAATGACCAAACTAGTGCAATGTTACCTTTCGACTTATCAAACTGGAGCAATCTTACTCTCACGTTAACTCACCATTATAATTGACCCATTTTAATCATTTGATCCGAACACATGGCATTTCAGTCATAAAATATTAACACGTCATACCTTACGTGACATAATTAAAATAATAAAATTACCTAAACTAATCCTTAAACTCATATTAAATAAAATTCAAATTGAGCAATATTGTATCCATTGATCTCTTCAATGTAGGCTTATTAAATCAAAAAAAAATATTGTAGATATTTCACCATCAATTTACATGGTTATACTATAACAACCACCAAATAAAGTGTCATAAGCTGTCATTTCTCTCTTTCGTTGCCCCTATTCATGCGTTCTTCCACTTGAAACCTTAAATTCATTATCCTTGAAGACATGTTCTCCATTTGCATGGTCATTTCCTTTTGGTAATCAAAATCCTACAATTCAGTCTCATAATTTTCTCACCAAACTTTTTACTCTCAACATGGAGTTCAAGAAGCAATGTTTTTGACCTCTCTTTCATATCCTAATCAGTATGACACCATAGAAAAAGTTTCACTCACTTCACTGAAAAAGAAAGCAGCATAAATATCTCATATCTACACAAGCATTGTACATAGGTCACAGCCTAAGAAACTCTAGAAAACATTATCCAAAAAATAGAATTTAATACACTTGCTTCATAGCGAGGACATGAATAATATCTCCTACCTAGGTTTTTCTCCAACCATTATTCGAGAATTTCAGGTTTGTTTCCATAAAAAAAAATTCATTTATGAAATCATGCCCAAAAAGCCTTGAATAATACATGCCCTTCATATATGAAATCATGTCTTCTTCTTATATGAGACTGTGTAGAAGATATGATTAAAGATAATATTGAAGAGATCGATGGATGCAATATTATTTAATTATGATTCTATTTAATATGAGTTTAAGGGTTAATTTATGTATGTTTATTATTTAATTATGTCACGTAAGATGTGACGTGTCGATATTTTATAACTGATATGTCATATGTTCGGGTCAAACAACTAAAACATGTTAATTATAATAGTGGATTAACGTGATGATAAGATTGCTCCAATTTAATAAGTTTAGGAGTAACGTAACATCAATTTGGTAGTTGCACCTTCATCGTATATATAATATAGTTTAATTTTAGCTTTTCGCCTATTTTATTATTTTAATCTCTTCATTGTTAACTATTTGCACCTACCGCATGCTTCATTTTCACACAGTAAATTTCTTTTGTTGTTCAAGTAGTACATGTGATTGGTAGGTAGGCATTGAATTTGATAAACTAATTAACCAGTGCAGCAATTCATACATAATGTTTGATTGAATGATCTCGAGGACCAAATTTCATATCTATTTGATTGGTTGGTAGAGTTAATTATTAATTTAAACTAAACGCTGTATATAAATTTGACATTACCAAATGATGCTTGATTTGACTCTGTCATATATATATATATAATATTTATGTATTAGAATTTAGAAAAAAAATCAGCTTCCTACTTAGAACAATTTTTCATTGGACTGACGTTGGAAAACTCGAACAGAGGAAAGATGTTTTTTTTTAAAAAAAATCTACCGACAGATTAGATTATATTCAATAATTGAGTAGAGAACACAGAAGATCAATGATCTTCTCACCAAAATTCTGCACACAATCATATTTCCTATGGTTAAACTAAACTTTATTAAATTCATTGAAAAGTTACAAACTCATACACCATGTGCAGAGAATTCAAAGTTTATATCATCTATACTATTACAAAGACTTAAGAAAATTCTACTGGAAGGATCATCATAAGTATCCTTATTTTTTTGGTGCTTTCAAGTACAAGTGCAGCTTGCTCATTCTAGGTAATAGAGAGTCCAAGAATGACCAATTATCAGAACCATCAAAAATTGAACTCACACCAGATAAATTTTTCTTTGCAAGAGAGTGAGCCTTGGTGTTAGCCACTCTATTTAAATGGTGTCATCCAATGATATTGATTTTAGAAGCTAACTACGATATGTCATGAGTTATGTTCTTAATGAACCAAGGGGGGCTTGACAACAGAGGAAACATGTCACTAACACGATTTTAACATAAACATTAAATCAAACAAACTAAAAAAAAAACACATGCAATAATTGAAAAATGTGTTACTTAAAATAATAAACGGCCCAAATTCACTATTATTTCCCTGGTCAATCTTTTACTAGGTGAATATCGTTTAGTATCCATGTAAAAAGGGAAAATAACCACATGCAACACAACGAAGCTCATTATAAGTTATAGTGGAAAAGATTATGGGGTTATTTGGTTGCCTGTAATTGGACTTACTGGCAAATGAAATTACAACCTTTACCATTCATGAATGTTTGATTACTTGCAATAAATCCAATTGCAGGATCTAGATTTGACAACCTGCAAATACAGGCTCCAAAATCGGCCGACTGCAGGCCCAAAAGCCTACAACATTTACTTACAGCTTGCAAGGGTTGCTACCCCAACGCCCTTGACTCCTCGAAACCCTTGAAGCTCCCGACTACTCTACTCCCCCGACATCATTTATTCTCTGCGCGCAGGAGCTAGTGAAGATTTTACTTGTCTCAGTAACTCTCTTCCTCTCCCACTCTCTCTTTCTCCCTCCCCCTCTTCCTCCAACAGTCAGCGCTGGTACTCAACCCGAGGGCAGCGTGTAGCTTCCTCTCCCCCTCTTCCTTTCTAGCTCCCTTCATTTTTATCTCTCCCTTTCTCCCCCTTTCTCCCCATTTCTACCAGGTAGTCGTTTCTCTTACCTAGTGATGTACAGAACCTCTCCTCGTTGAGGTCTCTGCTGCAGAGCTTCATTGGCGCACTCGCGACCCTCTTTCGCAACAAAAGAGGCACCGCTTGTGCCGAGTCGCACCACGTTCAACTTCCGCAATTGGAGCCTGGGTTACGCAGTCCTCCTCTAGCTCCAGCAAAAGCCGGGCTTCATAGTCCTTCTGCAGTTGAAGTTCGAGCTTCAGGTATCACTGTCCTTGGTGGCTTGGTCCCTTCTGGTTTTATACAACATAGCTAAAGTGAGGGTCTGCATGTCAGCAAAGTTGTGATTCAGACAAATAAAATTACATTTCTTTAGTTTAAAATTTTGATTTTGGATTAGCAAATGGCACTCTTTAGTTTAAGATAGAATGATATCTGATCATTAAGAAATAGTTCAATTTAGATTTGTATTCTTTTCAAAGTTGACATACTCAAGTTCTAATGACTGCGGTCATGACTTCATGGTGATTGGTAGATTTTATCACTTATGCTGAGATCAGTTCTAAATGTTGAGATAAGTTACTTTGGAAAGTTACTCAAGTTCTAAATGTTCAGATCAGTTACTTTGGAAAGTTATATGGTTCGTAGTTGTGGCATTTGTATTTTTTTCCTGGTAGTCTTAAGAAACTCTGCCTTTTGTGTAGCAATTTTACTTATTGGCTTGGCTTAGGAGTACTCTCCAGTTGTTCATGCACTAAATTTGCTAGCAATTTGATGAATTCAAGAACAAGTAACAAAATTCAAATGGTTTAAGAAGTTCCAAGTACATATAAAAAGCTAGAGACTCAAAAAGAGATGACCTCTGGCCCTACAATGGTGCTCTCCTCTACAATGAAGGTTTGTGTTTATAATATCTTTGGTTAAGGTATATAGATTTTTCCCCACATACAAGTTGTTCTCATAAGGCACATAAACCATGCTGAATTCAGTGCCTTATTAAGTTTTTATACTAACATGACTCGTGATGAAACTAACTCTTATGGTATATTTGCTTCATTGGATATGATAGAATTGAATTGGATAGTAAACGACGAAGGATTGGATATAATTTTTTTTAATCCGATGTACATCGAATATAATATTAATTTTATATTCTTCTATTCACACTTTGTTCTAATAGATGCACTAAATAAATAATGGATATTAATTCATTTCCTATCATATTCTCTCTTATCCTATGAACCAATCATGCCCTTAGAGAACGTAAATATAGTAATTCAAACACTCTTAGAGTTCGTTTGGTACATCGTATAGTACTAGCATGTATAGTACTAGTCTGTATTGACTAGCATGTATAGTATTAGTCTGTATTGACTAACATGTATAATATAATATAAGGAAAAGGTCTAAAATGGTCTCTAAACTTTTTCAAAATTTTCACATTGGTCCCACAACTTTTTTTCGAGTCAATTGGGTCCCTGGTCATGACCAAGGCCCAGGGACCAAAGTGACGTGATTTTTTTAACGGCAGGATCACGACCAGGGACCAAAGTGACGTTTACAAATTTTTAGGGACCCAATTGACTCGAAAAAAAGTTGTGGGACCAATGTGAAAATTTCGAAAAAGTTTAGGGACCATTTTAGACATTTTTCCTATAATATAATATAATATAATATAATATAATATAATATATTATATAATGTAATGTAATGTATATGATATAATATAATATAATATAATATAATTTAATATAATATAATATAATATAATATAATTAAAAAATTATATAAATTAAAATTATTTTTAAAATATTTTTAAAATATTTTTTAATTTTGGTCAGAGGTAAAATGAGTATCCAAAATACTGAAAGTTCTAGTGTAGACTAATGAAGAGCTTTGAAAGTGTATTACTAGTACAGGCTAAGGGAACGCTTTTTGGAAATCGTTCCCATGTATTACCTACGTGAATAATTTTTTATTTTAAAAGGGAACACTTCAATTTATGTTCCCATATTATACGGGCTAAAGAAATAGTTTTAAAAACCGTTCCCAGATATTCCCTAAGGCAACGATTTTGTTTTCTGTTCCTATAGTATATACACTAAGGGAACGATTTTCGAAACCATTCCTGTAAGTGCTGTATGGGAACAGTTTCTCCACCGTTCCCAAAAGTGGCATGGTCATAGATCCAAAATGTAGTAGTGATCTTATGATAATTTATGAAGTACTATTTTTAGTGCAGGTATTAGTTAATACATTTCCCAAACACTGTATAGTATCTAATACTATACGGGAGGCTTATACAGGATACCAAATGGACCCTTAGAGAAATCCATATATGCATAATAACTGCTTGACAAAATCTCTTGCTTGACAAAATCTCTTTATCAAAATTTTGATGTTTTTGTTTAGGCCTTATCATTGCAAGTTCAAATGAAGAAACTGTTCTCCACTCTTTGGTCTTTTTTAAGAATCAAAATAATATTTTCCAGCACGTAACATTCAGATATTAGAATGGTGACCTTATCTACCATTTTTACCTAGTGATACAAGATAATTTCAAGATACTTTCTTGGCCAAAATTTTAATCCTTCAACTGTACACATCTCAATATTTGATATATGGTGAAGTTCCTCTCTCTTAAATTTTATAAAAGCTTCTTCATCGAGTTAGTAAATTATGGAGCATTGGTAATGTCACGCCCCATCCTAGGTCACGTGATCAAGGAGGGAGTACGTGCCTATACCCCGCAACCTATCTCATACACATGTCAACTCAAATAAAATATAGCGGAAATGTGAGACAAGCTTTATTATAACTGAGAAACCAAACGAGTTTTCATTTTTTTTTAAAGAATAAAGTTCAGCATGCCAATTAGAGTGCAGAAATTAATAATAAAAAATTTATCAATTTTCTCAAGAAACATAATCTAAAGTAAAACATAAGAATATTTCAAAGGACTACAACTCCAATAATGCTAAAATATCAAGTGCATGATCAAATACTACAAGACTCGACTACGATCCCTAACTAGGATTGCTATGAGATCAATGGTGCTCCTCTGCCCTCCAGCCACGCCAAATGCTCCAGCCTACCTCACTAGTTAGGGTCTACAAAAAAAAATCGAGGGTGAGTCCAAAGGAACTCAGTGAGCGGTTCTACCAAGCCTCACCACAAAACCAACCACATAGATATAACATATATACATAAATACACTTGTCTCATACAGGGAGAATACACAACTCGTGGTATGGCTAACTAACAGGCCACTTGGCCATCTCATGCCCAAAGTCAATCCTATTCACATAGCAGTGAATTTACAACCGGCCTATCTACCTACCCATGCCGAAATGCATACAAGTCACTCACAACGGTTATGAGGGTAATCGGATTTTACCAATCCGAACTTATCCCGTGTCATACCCTTAAAGAAAAATATGCGAATAATCAGGATTTACCTATCCGAACTTATTCCAAAAGGTAACAGGAATAATCAGGATTCGCTCATCCGAACTTATTCCAGATAGAAACGGGAATAATCAGGATTCGCCAATTCGAGCTTATTCTAAATGGAAACGAGAATAATCGGGATTCGTCCATCTGAATATATCCCTTTTTAAACACAGTTTGGGATTTATTCATCCAACCTTCCGGGCTCAAGCTCGCAAACCGGCTCCTACCCGAGCCTCTTCGTCATTCATGAAAGATATGATGCCCATAAGACCTAAGTCAAGCTAGTGTCATCCACAGAGTTTCCTCACAAGGAAAAATGCCGCTGCAAATCACGCCCGATCTCAACGCCCCAGACTCGAAATATCATCAACCCATAAGGTTTTGTTTCATGCAATTACATTCTTTTGTTGGCTCTTTAACAGTTTATTTTGCCTCTTAAATTTTAATTATACAATTAAAATTTAAATTTCTGAAATTAGGTTTTATTTTAGGGGTTTAGTTTTCAGCCTATTGTTTGAGCCCAATTCTGGCATACCTAAGCCGATTCTGGTTTCTAGAGTGTGTCCTATGGTTTCAGACTATATATTCTAGTTAAAATGATAGGTTACACAACTATATTCAGTAATCACCACGCATCACAACAACAATTACAAATCACAGCATCATTTATGATAATCTAGCAATAAATCTCAGCATGATTAAATTCCAGCATGCTTAATTAGTTAAACCAAAATCACAGCAATAATCATCCGAAAATATATTATTGCCAAACCAACTTACATCCATAATATATAATGATTAATTAAATCAAAAGCCTATCATCTAAACATAATTAGTATGCATCAAGTTCTTTCACAATTTAAAGAACAATCAAGAATATCACTCATGCCATCAAGATCTAAACTTTTCATATGAAATCATAGATTCAACATGCTGAGATTCATAGTTTTGACATCAAACATAACTTAATATCATGAGAATATAGCAAAGATTCAAATCAAGGGATTTATAACTCATCAACATAAACATGCTCTCTTAGGCAATTTCATAAACACCTTGAGAGCGCCGCTTTTCCCACCTTGGTCGAGCACCCCTAGGACAATCCTAGGGCTGCCGCACCACAAAGGGGGATCCTCAGGCCTCCTCTTTCATGGCAATGCAAGAAAAATAACACTCACGTCTTTAGAAACGAAAAACAACAAGAATTCTCAATTTCAAGAGGCGATTCCAGAAAACAAGAAAAAGAGAAGGGGAAGGAAGGAAGAAACCACTCACATGATTAGGAAGAAGAAGGGAGAAATAAACTCCCAAGGACGGCCTCCAAAATTCAACACACGAGAAGCGGCGGCGGCGGCTTGGCTCCTAAGGGGGAGGGGAGGGGGGGCGGCGCCTCCAAAGGGGGGGGGGCGACTCGGCTACCCTTTTCTCTAGATGGCTTGTGCGGCTCCAATAGGAAGCCGCATGGCCTATGGGGGGGGGGGGGAGGGGAGGGGGGTTATAATCCCCTCGCACACCCTCTTTACAATCCTCCCCTTTTTTGAACACGCATCCACCTAAAGCCCAGATCCAAACCCGCTAACCCTTCAACCCAAACTAACCCCATGCTCAACACAAGCATCATAATTATGCCCAAGCACATGCATTAAAAATTAATTGTCAAGTAAAGAAAATATAAAATTTATATTTCTACTTACCCGAGCTCTCAAGCTCGCATCGGACCATGAGTCAACTCAACTCGACCTCGAATCGGCCCGTTAGACTAGCAAACAAATAAAAACGAATAATAGCAATTAGTCATAATATCTCAGATATTATAATTCTCCCTCCTTTGGGAAAATTCGTCCTCAAATTTTAGCAAAGCTTAATGACTTACCATATTCTCAAATAGCAGAGGATATCGCTCCCTCATATCCTACTCTACTTTCCAGGTGGCCTCCTGTCCAGAATGGTGCTCCCACCTAACCTTTACTAGAGGAATTTCCTTGGACCTTAATTTTCTGATCTGACGGTCTAGCACCTCAATTGGCCTCTCCTCATAAGAGATTGCTGATCAAATCCACCTCCACCGTGATAGGCTCAATCACATGCGACTCATCCCAGATATACTTTAGCATGGATACATGGAACACTGGATGCACTGGGTCCATACTGGGAGGTAAGGCCAACTCATACGCCACTGCTCCCAAACGTTTGAGAATAGGAAACGACCCAATGAACCTAGGACTTAGCTTCCCTCTTTTCCCAAACCTCACCACCCCTTTCATAGGAGATACCTTGAGGAAAACCATATCCCCCACAGCAAACTCTACCTCCCTAGCCTTTCCATCAGCATGCATTCTCTGGCGACTCTGAGCTACCAACAACCTTTTCCAGATTAGTTTCACCTTTTCTACTGCCTCTTCCACCAGGTCTGACCAAGAGCAGTATGGACGAACGTGGACTGCACCCTCAGATGAGCCACCAACGCACCAGAGGCTAACACTAACAAGACTTCCCCGCCATCCAAACATATGGACAGATCTTGGGCCAATGGCCTCCTCCTAATTGCCAAGTGTGCTAGACTGCCCATAGATTTCCTGCTCAAGGCATCTGCCACTACATTAGCTTTTCCCGGATGTTACATGATCATGCAGTCATAGTCCTTCAAGAGTTCAAGCCACCTTCTCTGCCTCAGGTTCAACTCCTTTTGGGTGAGCAAATACTGGAGGCTCTTATGATCAATGTATATCTCACAACCCTCGCCATAAAGATAGTGACGCTACAGCTTCAATGCGAACACTACCGCTGCTAGCTCTATGTCATGAGTTGGATAGTTCTTCTCATGAACCTTCAGCTGACGGCATGCATAAGCTATCACTCTGCCATTTTGCATCAAGACACAACCCAAACCGACTCGAGAGGCATCGCAATAAACAATAAACCCTCTTGAGCCCAAGGGTTTAGCTAGAACCGGCGCTGTCGTCAAATAGTCCTTGAGCTTCTGAAAGCTCTCCTCGCACTTATTGTCCTAGACGAACTTGACTTTCTTCTAAGTCAGGTGGGTCAATGGTGCTATAATCCTAGAGAAGTTCTCCATGAATTTCCTATAATAACCTGCCAATCCCAAGAAGCTGCGAATCTCTGCGACATTAGCCAGCCATTTCCAATTATGGACTGCCTCTATCTTCGCGGGGTCCACCTTTACCCTTTCCCTCGACACCACGTGACCAAGGAACCCTACACTCTTCAGCCAATTAAAACTCACACTTGGAAAATTTGGCATATAACCTGTGCTCCCTCAGAGTCTCCAGAACCATCCTCAAATGCTCAGCATGCTTCTCCCTACTCTTGGAATATATCAGAATGTCATCTATGAATACAATCACAAATCTATCCAAGTATTCTCTAAACACCCGATTCATCAGGTCCATAAATGCTACTGGTGCATTTGTCAGCCCAAAGATCATAACCAAGAAATCAAAATGGTCATACCTCGACCTGAAAGCAGTCTTAGGGATGTCACTATCCCAGATCCTCAACTAGTGGTACCTTGACCACATGCCGATCTTAGAAAACCACTAAGCCCCCTAAAGCTGATCAAATAAGTCATCAATCCTGGGCAGCGGGTAAAGATTCTTCACTGTCACCTTGTTAAGCTGCCGGTAATCAATGCACATTCGCAAGGACCCATCCTTCTTTTTTTCCGAAGAGCACTGGAGCACCCCAAGGCGAAACACTCGGGCATATGAAACCCAAATCAAGAAGTTCTTGCAACTGGGACTTCAACTCTCTTAACTCAGTTGGTGTCATTCGATAAGGTGGAATGGAGATCGGCTTCACCTTAGGCTTCAACTCAATACAGAACTTGATCTCTCTCTTTGGGGGTAAACCTGGTAACTCTTCAAGGAAAATATCGGAGAACCCGCATACTACTGGCGTCCCCTCAATATCCCGGGCCGCACCTCCACTTCCCTCTGCCATAGACACAAAGGCCAAGAAGGGCTAGCAACTGTCTAGAAGTAGCTTCCGAGCCTTGAGATCTGAAATGGACACCAACGAGTCTCCCCTTCCTTCACCCTGGAAGATAAACTGGGGCAATCTGGGCTTAATTACCAAGGGTAAAATTTTTAGCCTTTCAGTCCACTGAGGTGAAATGGTCCGCTAACCAGTCCATGCCCAATATCACATCAAGTTCCAGCATCAACATCGTCTTTGCCAGCTGTACATGCCCAAAAATGACCACCTTGCAGTCCCGAAAGATTGTCTTTGCCAGCACAACATCGCCCGTAGGCGTAGACACCACAAGAGGCAAATCAAGCAAAGAGGATTTCCCTAACAATTTAGCAGCAAACAATGTAGAAACAAGGGAATGCATAACACATAGATCAAACAAAACAAAAGCTATAGAGGAACCAACAGTAAGGTTACTTGTCACTATTGCCCTGGACGCCTCAGCACCCTCTCAGTTCAAGGAAAAACCCCGTGTAGTAGGCCTCACTAAACCACCGGCTCGCTATCCTCCACCCTGAGTCTGACCCCTCTGAGCTACAGAACCTACTGACATCAGTGCCTTCCCTTTGGTCTGATCAGGCTATTGACTAACTCTGCCAGGACAATCCTTCTTGTAGTGCCCAATCTGTCCACGGCCAAAACATACGTCTGATCATCCAAAGCAAACTCCCTAGTGCTTCCTGTGACATCGGCTACACGGTTTCCGCTCAAGCCTTCGCTGTGAGCCTCCTATTGACGCCCCTGGTCTTGAACCCATGCGGCTTTTGACACTGCCCTATCCTCTGTCCTGCTATTGATCCATCATCGTGCGAGTCTCCTCAGAGTGAGCTGGTCGACCCCCCGATCGTTGGGCCCGAAACATTTTCTTTTGGGGCCCATCATGCTTGTTAGTTGGTACCAATTCCTCCTTCCGGAGTGCCTCATCTATAACCCGAGCAAAAGAAGAGTCCTTCGTGTAATGGATAAGTCTAGCGATCTGCGGCCTCAGCCCCTCAACAAACCTTTTGACCCTAGCGGTCTCTGTGGCTATCAAAGTGGGTTAGTACTTCGAGAGTCGGGTGAACTCCATCTCATAGTTCATTACTGACATACTACCGGTCTGGCACAACAACTCGAACTCTTTCGCCCATTTATCCTGGACGCTCAACGATAAGTACTTCTCCATCATAGCGGCTCTGAACTCCTCCTAGGTAGGGGGTGGGGCACTTGCTACTCTGCAGTCCCTCCAGGTGTGAAGCCAATCCTTGGTTGGTCCTCTCAGCTGCAACCCGATCATCTGAGTGGTCGTCTCAGAAGAACAACCGAGCTCCATGCACAGCTCATAGCAATCCCCAAGAAAATTGGTGACCTCCACCCGCTGATATGTCCTTGTAAACTCCGATGGCCTGAATTTGATAAAATCTGCATATGTGGGCGCTCCGGGAACTCTAACCACTAGTGCCACTAGCTCGATCGTCTCCGGTACCGCAAGTGCTGCTGGTACCAGTTGCGTTTGCTATCTCAGTTCTTGCTCCATGCAGGCTTACGGAGTGCCTCAGAAAACTCAGCCACTCGGGCTTGCAACTGTACTGTTGGCTTAAGGTTTTCAACCTTGGTCTTAATCTCGGTTTTGATGATAACAAACATGGAACTAATGTTTCATTGAGAAATCCTTTCAGGTTCCATATCGATTAGCGCACAACGTCCACGATCGGAAAAATCAAAGAAATCGAAAAATCGGAAGGACGTTGGTCGACGCGCTCGAACTCTTCAAGAAGTTAGAGTAAATCCTTTTTATGATGCAGAGAACCCTAAAACCAATCTTGAATCCTAAAATATGAAAACTCGGAAACCGCCCTGAAATAACCTAGGGAGCTCCTTGGAGGGCTATATTACCTAGATAATTTCTTAACATAAAAAATGACGGTAATTGTTCCATGGGTTAGAATTAGATAACGAGATAATTTTTAGGATTTCTTTTTGGAAGCCTTTAGCCTAATCATACTTGACCTAAAAGATTAGGAAATTTCTGTTTTCGGAAAATTTGTACTAAACCCAAAAAACTAGATTTTGATTCTTAAGGATTTTGATTTTTTAAATATTTTTATTGAATCCAAATGGGGGGTAATCCTTATATAACATTTATGTTTTAAAGTTATTAACTATTATATAAGTAGACTTAGCGAAAACAGAATCAGAAAATGAACAAAACTACCTAACCAATCTGCCCAGTCCAGATTCGGTCGATCGGTCGGTCAACCGACTGGTGTTAAAAAATAGCAGTAGCCATTTTCGATCGATCGGTCGGTCAATCGAACAGTGCCAAAAATTGGCAGTGGCCAAAAAGTGGCAGTGTGTACGTTGATCGACCAAACTGTGGATGAAAAGAATCGCGAGTGCATCGATCGACTGGATTGCGGATCACTCATCTCGCGACTCTGGCAGCCGACGCTTCGGTTGACCGATCAGTGCGATTAAAGCACAAAAAGGCCAACGGTCGCAGGCAGTCAATCGACATGCGATCGAACAATGGAAACGGCTAGTTTTCCGCCCGTTGAGATATCGTTTCTTTGAGGGGTTATAAATACTCCTCTCCATCCTTCATTAACGCCTCTGAACAATTGATCCAAGCTTCCATTGAGCCAATTCTTGATCATTCTAAAGCTTTTCTTGAGCCATCCATTTGATAACCCTAGTTTCCAGGATAACACCTTGATTTAGCCTTCAAGATTTATCGATTCATCATCTCAAGGCATCAAGAGGACTAGGGAGTGTCTTTTGGAGCTAAGTATTCATTGTTTGATTTATTGCTCCAATTGTTATTGTATTTTCTTGTTTATTTTATTGAATTTGAACTTGTAAGAATACCTAGTGTTAGGTCTTGTGATTGAGTGGTATCCTTGGTATAGAAGGAGTAAAGCCACTTGTGTAAACATAGTGTACTAGGATTAGTTGAGTTGTCCCTTAGGTTGAGGTGGAAGAGTGCTCTCGGTAAGAAGGCGGAGACTTCCGGGTGTGGAAGTGACTTAGTTAAGAGTGAGACTCTTCGAGTCAAAGTCCTCTGTCTAAGGAAAACATCATTAATCTAGTAAACTTAGTTTGGAAATCCTAACCGGGGTGCTTAGGTAGTGGAGTAGGCATTCGGGCCGAACCACTATAAATCTCTTTGTTAGCATTGAAATATTGTTTGTATTTATTGCATTATTATTTATTGCTTCCGCATTTAGTCGTCGAATTAGAAATTGCCTAAGTAGTTTAAGAAAATGATTAAAACCGGAATTAGGTAAATGATTTAGTTAACACACTATTCACCCCCCTCTAGTGTGCCATTTCTCCAAACATGTACAACCATGGGATCCTATCCCACATCCTCCCGGGCCTCCTGCACTCTCCCACGGCCCCGGCCTCGGCGCTCTATGGAGTTACTGCCACTACCGCTCCAAGCGGCATTACAAGCCTCCATCACTCTAGAATCACCACAAAGAAAACATCCTAATTAGATAATTCAAATTACCCTTGAAACTTAAAATAAACAAACCACATGCCGCGCTGAGGTACAAACTTAGCCCACTGATCACATAACACACCCTACCGTATACTGACACACTAGCAATGCCCTATACGTTAAACAGACTCTAGGTCGTAGTCAGACCGAACCACATGCTCAGATACCACATTATCATGCCCCGTCTTAAGGACACATGACCGGCTATGGTATACGTGTTTATACCCCGCAACATATCTCATGCACATGCTAACTCAAATAAAACATAGCGGAAATATGAGACAAGTTTTATTATAACTGAGAAACCAAACCAGTTTTCATTTTTTTAAAAAAAATAAAGTTCAGCAAGCCAATTAGAGTGCAGAAATTAATAATAAAAAGTTTATCAATTTTCTCAAGAAATATAATCTGAAGTAAAACATAAGAATGTCACAAAGGACTATAACTCCAAGAATGCTAAAATACCAATTGCATGATCAAATACTCCAAGACTCGACTACAACTCCTAACTACGACTGCTATGAGATCAATGGTTCCCCTCTACCCTCCAGCCGCGCCAAGTGCTCCAGCCTACCTCACTGGTCAGGCTCTGCAAATAAAAAAAAAGAAACGAGGGGAGTCCAAAGTGTTGGCTTAAGGTTTTCAACCTTGGTCTTAATCTCGATTTTGATGATAACAAACATGGAACTAATATTTCATTGAGAAATCCTTCAGGTTCCATATCGGTTAGCGTTCGATGTCCTCGATCGAATAAATCGAAAGAAATCAGAAGAAATCAAAAAATCAGAAGGACATTGTGTTGGCTTTAGGTTTTCAATCCTAGTCTTAATCTTGGTCTTGATGGTTTTGATGATAACAAATATGGGACTAATGATTTCATTTAGAATATGTTTTAGGTTCCATATCAATTAGCATTCGATGTCCTCGATCAGATAAATTCGAAGAAATCGGGAAATCAGAAGGACATTGATTGTCGCGCTCGGGTTCATCGCGGAAATCTCTCAAAGATCGACGTGTGCGACAAAGACGTATTGGACGAGCTCAAGGATCACATGAAAGCTCTCCAAGTTGATGCGTGTTGAAAGTCGGAACCCGAAAATGAATCACGGAAGAAAAAGGCTGAAGAAATCAATCTCAGCCTAGGTTCGATTGACCTAGCGGTCGATCGACTATAGGTAAAAAGGGGCAATAGACATTCGATCGACCCGCCGGTTGATCGAACATAAGGAAGAAAGCACAGCAGAGCTATTTTGGTCGATCGGGCGGTCGACAGATGGAAGCCCAAAACGGGCAGTATCTCGGGCGATCGACCCGTCGGTCGACTGACCTGCGTTTGCTGAAGATGCGAGATGGGTCGCGTTGGTCGAATGATGGGTCGACCGAAGGTTGGGATGGCGTTTCTTGCGTCTGGGCGGTCGACCCGTCGATCGACCGACCAGAGAGTAATAGAAGCGGTCGAAGGATCGGTCGACAGGTCGGTCGACCGACCATTCGACCGGCGGCCTATAACGAATAGTTTTTTATCCGTTGAACAACCATTTCTTCGCGAGGGTATAAATACACCCTCATATACTTCATTTAATTTTTTTCTCCTACTCCTACAGAATTTATTAAGCATTTAAAAGGAGATTAAAGCCTTCCAAAAGATTTAAAGCTTGTGCTCTACTTCTTCGTCGAGTTCATTCTTCAAGTGCCAGCTGCTGCCTCAACTCGGGTGTTGACTCAAGCTCTACCTCTTGATGAGTTGAAGGATTGAAGGATTGCAAAAGAGCTTTCTCTATTGGTTTCATTCTTTAGCTCTTTTCAATTGTATTTTGAATGTTATTTAAACTGTGTTTAATTTGTGTGTCTGTAGAAGACCGGGTGTTTGGTCTTCTGTGTGAAGTGGTATCCTTGGTGTAGAAGGAGTAAAGCCACTTGTGTACACTTAGTGTTTACTAGGATTAGTTTAGTTGTCCCTTAGGGTTGAGGTGGAAGAAGACTCTTGATAAGAAGGTGGTGACTTCTGGGTGTGGAAGTGTCGTAGGTCGAGAGTGCGTCTCATCGGTGAAAAAGTCCTCGTGTGTAAGGGAAACGTAAATTAATCTAGTAAAGCTAGTTTAGAAATCCTAAGTGGGGTGCTTAGGTAGTGGAGTAGGTATTGGGGCCGAACCACTATAAATTACTATGTTTGCATTAATTGATTGATTGCTTCGATTGCTATCATTTATCACTTCCGCATCCAATCGTTAAATTGCAAATTGCCTAAAATAATTAAGTAATTGATTAAAAGTGGATTTAGCTAATTATTTAGTAAACACACTATTCACCCCCTTTAGTGTCGCCATTTCGCCTTCAATTGGTATCAGAGCGGGTTCGATGCTTGAGATTTCACCATCTCTTCTACTCCTTGTCTCGATCTTGAAATGGCTCTAGAGTCAGTATCGTCTTCACCTCCTAGGTTCGATGACTCAAACTTTGGTCTTTGGAAATATAGGATGTACACCTATTTAAAGACTAAAGGGTTTGGTGTCTTTAACATGTTACATTGGGAATTCATTGAACCTAAGGTTGACGTGCATGCTTGGAGTGAATTAGATAAGAAGATGTTTAAGTATAATGGAGATGCCATGAATTGTATTCTTTGCACATTACCAAATGACATCTTAGATAAAGTCATTCATTGCTCCTTGGCTTATGACTTATGGGCCACTTTAAATATTTTATATGATTATGCAAAACCGAAGAGATTGGCACTTTTGATGAAGGTGGTGATGACAATGGTCACACACCTACAACTAATCTTGGTTTTGATGCCCATAGCTCTTCTAGTCAAAGAAGTAGCACCAAGAGCCGAAAAAGAAAAGTAATTTGTCATGCTTGCAAAGAAAAGGGGCATGCAAAGAAAAATTACCCAAGCATGAAGAACAAAGCAAGAAAGAGGTCAAGTGCTTCCACCTCCACCTCTCACACATTTGAAGCACCCTCTAGCAATGACTATGAAGCTACTTCAAAAGTTTGCCTCATGAGTACCAATGATGAGGTATACTCTCTCCCTTCTAGTCATAATAATGAAAATGTTAGTACTAGCTCTTCTAATTCACATGATATGCAATATGATGAGTTAGTAAGCGAATATAAGATAATGTACACCTTGCTTGCTAAAAAGGATAAGGAAAATAAGATGCTAAAGAAAGAAAATGTGATGCTTAACTCTCATGTGCATGAATTAAAGCTAGAAAATGAGAAATTGAAGTCTAACTCATTTGATTTTTGCCATGATAGATTGAATTTTGAGCTTAAGGACTTAAAGCTTGAAAATGAAAATTTAAAATTTGAGAATTCAAAAATAGTAAGTGAGAACAATATTTTGAAATCTCAACTATATGCCATGCATAAGTCGATTGAAGTTTTGAAAGATGAGATTTTGGTTTTGAACAATGAAGTACATAATTTGAGAAACTCAACTTCCTTCAAGAAAATTGGAAAGAAAAATGTTTCTTTCAAAAATGCCTATGTTCATCATAAATCTCATGCTATGCATTCTAATGCAAAATCTCATGTTAGGCATTGACCTTTTAAACCTCAAATCCAAAAGAAAAATATTTCACTTAAGAATGCTCATACTCATCATGTCTCACATGTCAAGCATTCAAATGATAGATCTAATGTCCATAGCATAAATAAAAAGAAATTCAATGGACATTGCTTTTGTTGTGGTATTTTTGGCCATGCCATTTTTGATTGTGCATTCAAGAAAAATCCAAGTGTAGTTAAGACACTTTGGATTCCTAGGCCAACTCACCCTCAAGGACCCAAAGCCATTTGGGTACCAAAAGTCTCATCTTCTCTTGTAGGGGGAGCTACCACAAAAGGGTGAAAGATTGATGAAGAGTTGAAGTTGACCAAAGAGTTGAATGAAGAATCCTTTTATGGTTGCAACTTCAAGCTTTCACCTAGATGCCCTAGGTAAAATTGACATCAAATATTTTGGTATCATCTCCTTACTTTGGCTTGTTTTATTTAAGTTGGAGTTATGATACATGTTTAAGTTGAGTTATTTTCCCCGCTCTTGTTAAGAGTCTTTTAGAAAATAATTTTTGATTTTTTGATCTTCGATCTCCTCGAAGACCTATGTGGCCTGTAATGGGCCTAAGCGACCTTGCGGTTCTAAATCGTAGACACATTGTGGCCTTTCGATTTTCAACCAATAGGAAGGGTTAGAGATCATATTTTTCATTTATTATTCTTGTGATCTCTTAAAATTCGTTTTGATATCACTCGATTTCTTGTTTAAACGAATTTGAAAACATTTAGCAAAGTGATATTTGATAATGATCTTGATGCTTCTCTTTGCTTTTTGGTTGAGTTAGCTTGCTAAGTAGCTATATTTTCTCTAAAAATATTAGTGTAGCTTACTTGCAAGTTATAAGTTTTTAGGAAGGCTAACTAGGAATGAAAATATTAGTTTGGCAAATTTTCATGAATAAGGTATAACTTCAATTAATTCAAAATTTTAGTGTTATACCTCATTGTTTAGGCTTAAACTATGTCTCTATACTCATGATGGTAATTACATGTAAAATCCTTGATTTCTCATGAGTAGGTAGAATTTTAGCACTTAGGCAAATTTCATTGAATGAAACTTGCTCTAGGTTAATATTTATTAGTAGAGACATTCTTGTAAGTCCAAACTAGCTTAACATAAGTAGAGACCTTATTACTTAAATGGTTCACATCTTAAGATCCCTTAGATTCATTTTGAAACCATGGTATCCATCTTAAAATGAATCTTAACTATCTAGCATAGGTTAAGGTTCTTAAATGAAACATTGCATTAAACCCTTGCTATTTAGTATATTAGCTTGCTAAGTCGGTATATGATTTCATTTTGATATTAATAAAGCCTACTTGCAAGTTAAGAAAGTGGCAAACATTGAAGACTATGCTATCTAAGAGAAAATGAAAAAGTTGGGCAAATTTTCTAAAAGATAAGGTATGTATTTTATTTTGCAAAAATCTTTGAAAAATAATTGAATTTTCATATTTAATGATATCTTTATACTCATGAGTGATGTTGCATGATAAATATTTGAATGTTCATGAGTAGGAAAATTTTTGATAACTTAGCTCATTTCATGATATCATGATAATTATGAAATTGAACTAGGTTAAAATTCTTCGTTAGAGATTTCATTTTAAGTTAAAAATGAGTTGAATATATTTAGATATACATATCACATGAGTCTAGATATTTATAACTTGAAAATTCATGTCTAGATGAACAAATTCACTTAGTATCTCACTTTAGGGGACTTAACTTGGAAAGGTTTGACCCAAGTCAACAAATTGACTTGGACACTTCATTTTAAGTCCAAAACTTTATAAACATGTTTAGGAATAGATATGACATGTTTCCATGCACTTAGAGTGAATAATTCATATGGATATGGATAAAATGACATAGGGGTGGTTTCATGAAAACCTCTTTTGAACCTAGTTTACCCAAGTCAACAAGTTGACTTAAAGGTCTCATTCCCAATCTATATTCGGAGAACATGTTTTAGATTTACTCATGATAGGTATCCATAGGTTTAAGTTTAAAAAACCATGAGTAAGTGTTAAGATTGAAACTTAGCAAGTTTCATAAAAACTAGTCTAGTTTTGAATGAAACCATGCTAGGTTGATATCTTGACTCAATGACATAATTTTCATTCCAAACTTGACATATACTCTTTACATGACCATCATATGGTGTCATGAAAGTTTGAATGAAAATTGAATAAATTTTTAGAATAACTGAATATTACAAAAAAAACCATTTCAACTTACATTTGGTATAATTTCAGTTATTTCTAAAGAAATATAGAAAAATCTTTTTTAGGTGATTCTTAAAACTACACATTCACTGGAAAATCTAATTTTATCAGTAAAAATTTCAAAAAGTTTCATCAAGAATCTGATTTAAAGTAAATTTTTGAAGTTAGATTTTAAAATACAAAGTATCATTATTCTTGAAACACTAATCTTTCCGATACTTTGATTTTTCTTCAAAAACATCAAATGAAAACTCATGAATACCATTTGAATTCCATTTCTAATATCATAATTCACACAATTTCTTGAGCAAAATCATTTCTAGGAATGATTTTGATATCTTGAATGATACCTAGAAATAAGCTTTTGATTAGAATCAATATAGGATGAAAAATGGACTTTGATTTTTAAATTCATTTTTGAGTTCAAACTTGATACATGCATTTCAAATGACCATTCAATAATTGGTATCAAAAATTTTCATCCAAACAAATTGGTTTCAAAAATATTTCTCAAAAAGATGACTTTGTATAAACTTAAAAGACTGATTTTTTAAAAAAACTTTAAGTATAGATTGACCTAAGTCAACAAAGTGAATTAAAAATTTCATCTTAAGCTCAAACTTGATTCATAGACTTACATTCTCTCATGTTTAGATGTCTAGATGCCTAAGTTTGAGAAAGCATGAGTAGATAGCAAAACATTGAGTTTAGCATTTTCATGTCTTTCATGCTATTTCAAATGAAAACATGCTAAGTTCATATTTGGATTAAATAACATTAGTTTCATTTCAAACTTGATATACATGCTTCAAATGACTATATCTTTGTATCGTGAAAGTTTGAATGAAATCTAAAAATGTCATGAAAAAGATATGAGTACATTCATACTTGAGTGCGTACATGATTAAGTTTTGAATTGTATCTATTTTTTTATCATGTATGATTTAAGTTTCATATTAAATATTTGTTTTTCCATCCCTTTGGTTAAGATCTTCATGTTTCATGAAAAATCTTTAGAGTCTCAACTTCATGAAAAATTATTTGTTCTTCATCCCTTTGACTAGATTGTCCTTTCTTGCCCTTTTTGATTGATGTCAAAAGGGGGAGAAGAGTATGGGTATAAAGGGGGAGAAATATGGAGAAGTATAGGTATAAAGGGGGAGAAAAGTATAAGAAAATATAGGAGAAAACTATAGGTAAAGGGGAGGAAAATATAGGAAATCCATACATATAGATAGGGGGAGTTTAATTCATAAATATGCATGTTCATAGGGGGAGAAATCCCTTAATTGATATCCTTGTGCTTTAATGATTATATATTTTCTTAAGGATATTTGTCATCATCAAAAAGGGGGAGATTGTTGGCATTAGGTTTTCAACCTTAGTCTTAATCTCGGTCTTGATGGTTTTGATGATAACAAACATGGGACTAATGATTTCATTGAGAATATATTTCAGGTTCCATATCAATTAGCGTTCAATGTCCTTGATCGGATAAATCGGAAGAAATCAGGAAATCAGAAGGACATTGATCGTCGCGCTCGGGTTCGTCGCGGAAATATCTCAAAGATCGACGTGTGCGACAAAGACGTATTGGATGAGCTCAAGGATCACATGAAAGCTCTCCACGTTGATGCGCGTTGAAAGTCGGAACCCTAAAACGAAGCGCGGAAGAAAAAGGCTGAAGAAATCAATCTCAGCCTAGGTTCGATAGACCTGGCGGTCGACCGACTGTAGGTAAAAAGGGGCAGTAGACATTCGATTGACCCATTGGTCGACCGAACATAAGGAATAAAGTGCAGTAGAGCTATTTCAGTGGACCAAGCGATCGACCGAAGGATGCCCAAAATGGGCAGTAGCTCGGGCTGTCGACCCGTCGGTCGATCGGCCTGCGTTTGCTGAAGATGCGAGATCGCGTCGATCGACCGGCAGGTCGACCGAAAGTCAGGATCGCATTTCTTAAGTCTGGGCGATTGACCCGTCGGTCACCGACCAGAGACTAATAGAAGCGGTCGAAGGACCGGTCGATAAGTCAATTGACCGACCATTCGACCTGCGGCCTGTAACGTATAGTTTTCTATTCGTTGAACAGCCGTTTCTTCGCGAGGGTATAAATACACCCTCATATACTTCATCTAATTTTCTTCTCCTACTCCTATAGAATTTATTGAGCATTTAAAAGGAGATTAAAGACTTCCAAAAGATTTAAAGTTTGAGCTCTGCTTCTCCGTCGAGTTCATTCTTCAAGCGCCAGTTGCCGTCTCAACTCGGGTGTTGAGTCAAGCTATACCCCTTGACGAGTTGAAGGATTGAAGGATTGCAAAAGAACTTTCTCTATTGGTTCCATTCTTTAGCTCTTTTCAATTGTATTTTAACTGTTATTTAAACTATGTTTAATTTGTGTGTTTGTAGGAGACCAGGTGTTTGGTCTTCTGTGTGAAGTGGTATCCTTGGTGTAGAAGGAGTAAAGCCACTTATGTAACTTAGTGTTTACTAGGATTAGTTTAGTTGTCCCTTAGGGTTGAGGTGGAAGAGGACTCTCGATAAGAAGGTGGTGATTTTCGGGTGTGGAAGTGCCTTAGGTCGAGAGTGCGTCTCTTCGGTGAAAAGTCCTCGTGTGTAAGGGAAACGTAAATTAATCATGTAAAGCTAGTTTGGAAATCCTAAGCGGGGTGCTTAGGTAGTGGAGTAGGCTTTGGGGCCGAACCACTATAAATTACGGTTTTTTCATTGATTGATTGATTGCTTCATTGCTTAATCATTTTTCGCTTCCGCATCCAATCGTTAAATTACAAATTGCCTAAACTAATTAAGTAATTGATTAAAAGTGGATTTAGGCTAATTATTTAGTAAACACACTATTCACCCCCCTTTAGTGTCGCCATTTCGCCTTCACATTGATCGTCGCGCTCGGATTCGTCGTGGAATATCTCAAAGTTCGACATGTGCACCAAAGACGTATTGAACGAGTCCAAAGATCACATGGAATTAGCCTATGATCGGTCGATCGGTCGGTCGACCGAATAGTGTTAGAAAAATGGTTGTAGCCATCTCGGTCGACCGAAGGATGCCAAAAAATGGCAGTAGCCTCTCGGTTGACCGAAGATGGGTAAAAAGTGGCAGTGGCTACTTCGGTCGATCGGGCGGTCGACCGACAGAGGCCAAAACTTGGCAAAGGGCACATCGGTCGACCTATTGGTCGACTGGATTGCAGATCGTAGATCGCGCACCTTGGCTTCACTATGTCGGTCGACCAGACTACGGATCGCGAGGCTCATGACTCATTCAGTCGACCCATCGGTCGACCGAATAGTGCGATTTAAGCGCATTGAGCTTGCGGTCGATCGACCGGTCAACCGATAATCGACTGGCCAATCGACCGAGCGGCTGTAACGACTAGTTTTTCTACCCGTTGAGCCGCCGTTCAGCTGAGAGGTTATAAATATCCCTCATCTAACATCTTGTATCTGATTCTCTCTCACTAATACATAATTTATTGAGCATTCTAAAGGGAGTTTTGAGCTTTCAAAAGATTGATTGTAGTGCGCCTTAATCTTCCGTCAAAATCCGCTTCAAGCGCACACTCTGTCTCAACTCAGAATTTAATACGAGCTCTACTTCCTGACGAGTTGAAGGTGTCGAAGGCTTGGAAAAGAGAACTGACTCTTGATTTTATTATAAGCTCTTTTCATTGTAATTTTAACTGTTTATTTGAACTTGTTTTTCTTGGATTTGAGATTGTGAAGACCTAGATTGTTAGGTCTTGTGTGGAAGTGGTTACCTTGTTGTGAAGGTGTAAAGCCACTTGTGTAAACTTAGTTTTATTAGGATTAGTTGAGTTGTCCCTTAGGGTTGAGGTGGAAGAGTGCTCTCGGTAAAAAGGCGGAGACTTCCGGGTGTGGATGTGCCTTAGGTCGAGAGTGCGACTCTTCGAGTCAAAGTCCTCATTGTAAGGGAAACAAGAATTAATCTAGTAAACCTAGTTTGGAAATCCTAAGCAGGGTGCTTATGTAGTGGAGTAGGCATTGGGGCCGAACCACTATAAATTTGTGTGTTAGCATTGTTATCTATTATTGTTTGTGCTTAATTAGTTTATCTTGCTTCCACATTTAATCGTAGAATTGCAACGTGCCTAAATGATTTGAGAAACGAGTAGAATCGGATTTAGGCTAATTAATTAGATAACATACTATTCACCCCCCTTTAGTGTGGCCATTTGTCCAACACAAAAGAACTAAGTGAGCGATACTACCAACCCCCACCACAAAACCAACCACAGAGATATAACATATATACATAAGTACATATGTCTCATACAGGGAGAATACAAAACAGGTAGTATGGCTACCTAATAGGCCAGTTGGCCAACTCATGCCCAAAGGCAATCCTATTCACATAGTAGTGAATTTACAACTAGCCTATCTGCCTACCCATGCTGAAAGGCAAACAAGTGACTCACAAGGATTATGAGGATAATCGGGTTTTAGCCTATCTGCCAGTGGATTTTAGCCGCACACCACCCAAGGCAAAGGAGAGAGGAGAGAGAGGGCACCGTCGAGGAGGAGTAGCCGCCGGAGCTGAATTTTCGCAAGTTCGTCTGTGTCGATCGGGGGAAGATCTTGTACGTCTTTTCTTTCCATTTTCTCTCCGTTCGGTGAGTGGATTTAGGCCTTATTTTCTCCAATTCTTGATTCATGTCGCGGTTCTCATGTCTCGGGGTTTTTCATCGATATTTGACGCATTTTCTCGTATCAAATCGAAGGTTGGATTGATCGTTTCTTAATTGAATCATGTTGTTTATCCCTTTTGAAAAAACATATATCTTTTTTTTTTCTTTTCCATTTTTTTCCTTTCTGTGCAGCCCGCCGATCGACGCCAGGTGTGGCGTCATTGCCATGTGTGGGCAGCCGCGTGAGGCGCCACCACCACCTCTTGGTGGCGGCGGTGCATTCGCAGGCGTCGGCGTCGTTGTCAGTGCCAACATTGTCGGCGCCCCGGTGGCGGTGACTGGGTTTGGGGTTGAGAAACCCTAGTTGGATAAGGAAGATGAGGTGTTTTAAACGAAGGGCTTAGATTGCATCATGCTTGGGTGAAGGGCCGAGATTGCATCATGTAGATGGAGGGCTATGATTGAATCATGTGAGATGGAAGGATGAGATTGCATCAGGATAGATAGAAGGTTGTGATTACATCTTGATATATGAAAGCATGGGATTGCATCATGATAGATGTAAGGTTGTAATTGTGTCATGATGGATGCAATGCTGAGATTATATCAGGATAGATGTAAGGCTGTGATTGCATCATGTAGATGGAGAGCTATGAATGCATCTGGTTATATGTAAGGTTGAGATTGTATTATGTTAAATAGAGGGCTGTGATTGCATCATATTAGATGGAAGGGTTTTATTTGATCCTATTTAATTGAAGGGCTGAGATTTCATTACTGATTGATTGATTGTAACACTGTAGTATTCATTCGTAACAGTGATTTATTAAATAAATTTAAGATAATTATTCTATTAATATAAATAATTATTTGGAGGCCTTAAGGTTAGCAAACTTATTCATGTTATATATGAAATTTCACCCAATCGACGTTCTGGATTAACTGGCGAGGTCTGTTGCACTATCAGACCTCTGGATTTTTGGGGCAGTAGGCGAACATCGCTTCATTTTCCGTGCCAAGCAGAAAAACCATATTTTATATGTTTTTATAGTTCAATCTGAGATGATTCATGGATATAGTAGTTAATGAGGTGAATCTTATCCTGGATCAGTGATTCCTATGACGTTCTATTGTTCCAATCCATTATTTTACAGTTGGAGTTTCTTTTTGCATTGCTTTCATGGTACACGTGCATCCTTTCTTACTGTGCTATAGTTCTATTTTATGGTTATTTATTTGTGCGAGCATTCATGATTTATGAGCATTATTTCTACATATATATCTATATGTGGTTGTGATGTATGGTAGGAGGAGGTAGAGGATGAGGTATGCACTTGACATACCCTTTATTACTTGATGATAGCACATCTTGTTTATGTTTATGTACCTGCGTGTGTGGTGTTATGTTGTGCTTGTTGCATTTCCCAGAAGCCTCGTTGGTGAAGGGAGGGTATGCCCGAAAGAGACAACGTTGGTCTTATTCCGAAAGTTCGACTGGTGAGGGAAGATCATACCCCAAAGAGATAGTCCGGAGACCCGAGCAGGTGAGGGGAACGTATGCCCCAACAGGCTAGCTCGGAAGAGCCAGTGCCGGTGAGGGGAGGGCATGCCTCAAAGAGGTGACACTCAGTTGGATGGTAGTTTGACAGCCACCCATCTACCTACCCTATGTGGCTATGTGGGACCGAAGGATCTGATGAGCATGCATATGATTGAGGTGTTGCATTGCATGTATATGATTGAGGTGTTCCATTCATCCTATTTTATTGCTCTGGTTAATACTTATTGATGGATGCTTACACTTATTGTTGTGGATATGAGTGGAGTCGTGGATGTGTTACTGATGTTTGTTCCGTCATTTTTAAAGATATTTTATACTTGTTGACGGATGTTGATTTCATGCATAGAGTTGTGGATATATTATTATTGATTTCTTCTGACGTTGGTGTTCATTAGGTATCCGCTATTTGTGTTTTTATGTATGATGATTGATATGATGAATTGAGGACTGATCTGCTCACTAAGTCCTAGTTGGACTTACCCCATCATTACTGTTGTTTTGCAGCACCTGAGTTAGGTCATAGAGGTACCGAGTTGCAGTAGCGTGATTGGTGGCGGCAGGGCAGCGGGTCTCGTGACATGTCGTGATCGAGGAGAAAATCGAGTCCAGTCGTTTTTATTTTGTTGAGTCATGTAGACTCGGTTATTTCGTTTCCGTATTTTTCTTAGTTTGGGGTGTCCTTGTTGGGACTTTAAAGTTTTGAAAATAAATTTAACCTTCAGCATTTTTTTAATTAGTTGTTGGGTTTTCTTTAGAATTTGATGTTTTCCTTTAAGTTTTAAATGTCATAAAATGTTTCGGTTCATTACTTGTTTATATATAGTTTCTTTTTGGATTAGGCTTCGGGGTATGTGGCGTACCCTGGCCGGTCACACTAAATTTGGGGTGTGAAAAAGTTGGTATCAGAGCGGGTACGACAATAGAATGGTAGGTATTGTATGGGGGCATTGCTAGCGTGTTCACATATGGTACATCCTAGTCACAAGATCGACAACTGAACCTATGCACCAACGACGGTACATATTTTTGGTTCAAGTATATTTCTTATATAATTGTGTGGTTATTGCATTCTTACTTTTAGAAATAGAGGCACATAATGATGTTTTATTTATTTATTGTATGTTTTTTTTTTGGTTAATTGGCAATGTGGTAAGAGTGGTTTAGGGATTTAATTTCCTTGGTAAAACCTTCTCTTGTATGGCTGACCCATATAAGGGGAAGGCTTGAACGGATATTTTTGTTATCTTAAATTCATGCATGGTTTTCCTTAGTTGAAATTGGTTAAAGGAAAGGGAAGGCCTCTTGGAGGAGGGTATGTAAAGAGTGGGAGATTTGGTGGGATAAATGCATAACTGGGTAAGTTAGACAAGCATCCATACCTTTGTAGGAGGGATATGTCATATGTTTTGGCATTGCATAGGAAAGATAATAATTGATGATGCTCGTTGTGGATGATGATGCTCTGCAATGTCATATGTTTTGGCACTGCATAGGAAAGATAATCATTGATGTCTATGAGAATGCCTAGTTGAGATTGTGACTCGACATATTTGAAATGTGATATTATCCATTGGAGTTGTGGCCTCAAACGTAAGATATTCACCTATTGGATTTAGGGTTAATGATTACCTATTGGTTCTAGGTGATTGTGCATGAGTTTCACACCTTATACGTGAAGTTTAGCAATTAATTTATTTTAGAATATTATTAAATGGTTGATGTTATAAAGGTTTGTTGGCAAATTTTAATTGAAGGAATATAAGAAGCAAATGAAGCAGATTTGATCATATGTGTTGATAATTAATTTTTAATACTAATTGTTAGGCTACGAGTTTAATTGATTTGATTCTTATTAAGCATTGAGTTATTGTTGATAGATTCGATTACTGGTTTTAATTTAATCATGGAAAAAATTAGGTGTGGTTGGAAGGTCTAGCAGGATATGAGAGAGAAGTATAGTACACGTACCTTTTTGATATAGAGGTGAACTTCTTTCTTTCATCTCAAAATTCGAGGGAGGCAATTGTAATACCCAAAATCTTAATAATAATATTTTATTCTTGAGCAGGGGATCGTATGTCACACCCCAAATCCGGTATGACCGGCCAGGATACGCCATGTACTCCAAAGCCTAACCCAACTAAACACAACAACAATAACCTGAACAGTGAGAGAATTTTTTTAGAAAAAAAGAATAGACATGACATCATGAATCAAACCAAATCAAAACTCAATATGAATAAACTGAACAAGTTATTAAAAAAGAGTTCAAATAAATAAACAAGACTCCTAAAATAAAAATAAAATGCGGAAACCATAACCCAAGTCACAATGACTCAACAACTCAAAGAGACACTAAAACGACTCAGGTATCCTCCTTGATTACGACATGTCACGAGACCTCCTGCCCTACCACCACCAGCCGCGCTACTGCACATCGATACCTCTCTGATCTAACTCAGGTGCTGAAAAACAATAGTAATGAGGGGTAAGTCCAACTAGGACTTAGTGAGTAGATCAATCATCAATTCACTAAATCAGTCATCATGCATAAAAACACAAATAACAGATATATATAATGTAACAGCAACGTCAGAAGAAATCAACAATAATATATTCACAACTCTTTGCATTAAGTCAACTTTCGTCAACAAGTATAAAATATCTTTACAAATGACGGAACAAGTACCAGTAACACATCCACCACTCCACTCATATTCACAGCAATAAGTGTAAGCATATACATAGCAATAAAATAGGATGAATGCAACACCTCAATCATATGCATGCAATACAACACCCCAATCATAAGCATGCTTCCCCGAACCCGTCAGTCCCACATAGACACATAGGGTAGGTCGACGGGTGGCCGCCACACTACCACCCAGCTCAGTGCCATCTCTTTGGGGCATGCCCTCCCCTCATCGGTACTAGCTCATTCGAGCTAGCCTGTTGGAGCATACGTTCCCCTCACCTACTCGGGTGTCCGGTCTATCTCTTTGGGGTATGATCTCCCCTCACCAGCCGGACTTCCGGAATAAGACCAGCATTGTCTCTTTGGGGCATGCCCTCCCCTCACCAGCGAGGCTTCCGGGATATGCAACAAGCACATCACAACACCACACACGCGGGTATATAAGCATAAATAAGATGTGCTAGCAACAGGTAATAAAGGGTATGTCAAGTGCATACCTCATCCTTCACCTCCTCCTGCCATACATCACAACTACAAACAAATATATGTATGTGGAAATAGTGCTCATAAATCATGAATACTCAGCACAAATAACAATCATGAAATAAAATTATAGCACATCTAATCATTGTAAGAAAGGAAGCACGTGTATCATGAAATTAGTGCAAAAAGAAACTCCAACTATAAATTAATGGTCTGGAACAATAGGATAAAATAACTCATCAAAGGAATCCCTCATCTAGGGTAAGATTCATCTCATTAACTACTATACCCATGAATCATCTCAGATTGAAATCATGAGAACATATAAAAAATGATTTTTCAACTTGGCACGCAAAATGAGGTGACATCCACCTACTATTTTCGAAATCCGAAGGTCTGATCGCGAAACAGACCTCGCCAATGAATTCGGAACGTCGATTAGGTGAAATTTCAAATATAACATGAATATTTTTTCTAACTTTAAGGCCTCCAAATAATTATTTAGAATAATAGAAGAATTATCTTAAATTTATTTAACAAATCCCTGTTACGAATAAATATAACAGTGTTATAATAAATAAATTAGTGATGAAATCTCAGCCGTTCATTTAAACATGATCAAATCACAACCTTCCATCTAATATGATGCAATCACAGCCCTCTACTTAACATGTTGCAATCTCACCCTTACATCTAACCAGATGCAATCACAGCCCTCCATCTACATGATACAATCACAACATCTACATGATGCAATCACAACCTTACAACTAACCAGATGCAATCACAGCGCTCCATTTAACTAGATGCAATCACAGCTCTCCATCTACGTGATGTAATCATAGCCTTACATCTAACCAGATGCAATCATAGCCCTTCATCTATATGACGTAATCACGGCTCTCCATCTACAGGATGTAATCACAGCCTTATATCTAACCAGATACAATCATAGTCTTTCATCTATATGATGCAATCATAGCCTTATATCTACCCCGATGCAATCATAGCTCTCCATCTACAAGATGTAATCATAACCTTACATCTAACCAAATGCAATCTCATCCCTCCATCAACACAAGATCAAATCCCTGCTCTTCATCACAACCAATTCAATCCAGTCCTTCATCTCAACCAATTCAATATTAGCCCTCCATTTCATCTCACCACCTAGGTAATCTTCACCTCCTCCTCCCCTCCACCTGCCTCCGTCGGGCTGCCAGCAATGTTGGCGTTGATGCGGAAACCGACGCCGGTGCCTTGCGCGGCCGCACTATCGCGTGCCGCGGCTACCTGCGAGGCATGGCTGCCCGCATGTGGCAGCGATGCCACGATAGATCCGACTTCTGATCCGATATGAGAAAATGCGTCAAAAATCAACAAAAAACCCCGAGACATGAGAACAGCGACATGAATCAAGAATTGGAGAAAAGAAGGTCTAAATCCACTCACCGGACAGAGAGCAAACAGAAGGAAAAGACGCGCAGGATCTTCCCCCGATCAACACCGATGAACTTGCAAAAATTTGGCTCTAGCGACTCCTCCTCCTCGACGGTGCCCTCTCTCTCCTCTCTCCTTTGCCTCGGGTGGTGTGCAGCTAAAAACCCCTAGCCGCACACCCCAGGGTTTAATTTGTAGACATCGATTGGGTCCAAATGACCAAAATACCCCTACCTAAGCTATCCGACTTAAACAGTCCATAACTCACTCGTTCTAACTCTGATTCGCCTCGAGACCCTCTATCATCCACACATGCTAATTCACAGAGATAAGACAATAAAATTTCTCTTAATTTTTCTACATTAAATGCTTACTCGGGTTTAATCCCGAAGCTTCTCGCCATTCCGCGCTAACTAGGGTCCACTATCCCCTGCTCAAGAATGAAATATTATTATTAAGATTTTGGGTATTACAGGCCCTAGTTAGCTCGGATTGCCGAGAAGCTTCGGGATTAGACCCGAGTAATCATTTAATGTAGAAAAATTGGCAACGCAAGAAAAACAACACCCACGTATATAGAAATGAAAAACAACAAGAATTCTCAATTTCAAGAGGTTGCTCAAGAAAACAAGAAAAAGAGAAGGGGAAGGAAGGAAGAAACCACTCACATGATTAGGACGAAGAAAGGAGAAAGAAACTCCCAAAGACGGCCTACGAAATCTGTCACACGAGAGGCGGCAGCGGCAGCTTGGCTCCTAGGGGTGGGTGGGGGGGGGGGGTGGGGGGGGGGGGGGTTAGGTTTATAATCCCCTCCCAAACCCTCTTTACAACCCTCCCCTCTTTCCAACCTGCATCCACCTAAAGCCCAAATCCAAACTTTAATACCCAAAATCTTAATAATAATATTTTAATCTAGAGCAGGGGATCGTGGGCCCTAGTTAGCACGGATTGGCGGGAAGCTTCAGGATTAGACCCGAATAGGCACTAATATGTAGAAAAATTAAGAGAAATTTTGTTTGCCTTATCTCTGTGATTTAGCATGCTAGGATAATAGAGGGTCTCGAGGTGAATTTAGCGGTGCAATCGGATCTCGAATCGGAGTTAGAACGGGTGAGTTGTGGGCTGTTTAAGTCGGATAGCTTAGGTGCGAGTATTTTGATCATTTGGACCCAACCTGGGGTGTGTGGCTAGGGGTTTTAGCTGCATGCCACCTGAGGCAAAGAAGAGAGGAGAGAGAGGGTGCCACCGAGGAGGACGAGCCGCCGGAGCCAAATTTTCGCAAGTTCGTCGGTGTCGATCGGGGGAAGATCTTGCGCGTCTTTTCCTTCCACTTTCTCTCCGTCCAATGAGTGGATTTAGACCTTCTTTTCTCCAATTCTTGATTCATATCGTTGTTCTCATGTCTCAGGGTTTTTCATCAATTTTTGATGTGTTTTCTCGTATCAGATCCGAAGTTGGATCGGTCATTTCTTGATAGAATCATATTGTTTACCCCTCCCCCCCTTTTGGGAATAAAATATTCCTTTTTATTTCTTTCTTTTTTTCGCCTTATTGTGCAGCCTGCCGGTCGGCGCCGGCCGCGCCGAGAGGCGTCGCCCGGCGCGACGTCGCTCCCACGTGCGGGCAGCCACGCAAGGTGCCGCCACCACCGCGTGGAAGGGGCGGTTGGGGAAGGGGCGGCAGTGGCAGATGGTGTGGAGGAAAGGAGGAAGATGAGTAGATGAAACCTAGGTGGGGAGATGAAATGGAGGGCTGGATTGAATTGATTGAGATGAAGGGTAGGGATTTGATCTTGTGTAGATGGAGGGTTGTGATTGCATCTGATTAGATGTAAGGCTGAGATTGCATCATGTTAAGTAGATGGCTGTTATTGCATCTAGTTAGATGTAAGGTTGAGATTGCATTATGTTAAATAGATGGCTATGATAGCATCATATTAGAGGTAAGGCTGTGATTGCATCTGGTTAGATGTAAGACTATGATTGTATTATGTAGATGGAGGACTGTGATTGCATCTGATTAGATGTAAGGCTGAGATTGCATTATGTTAAGTAGAGGACTGTGATTGCATCTGGTTAGATGTAAGGCTGAGATTGCATCATGTTAAATTGAGGGCTATGATTACACTGGTTAGATATAAGGCTGAGATTGCTTGATGTTAAATAGTTGGCTATGATTGCATCATATTAGATGTAAGACTGTGATTGCATATAGTTAGATGTAAGGTTGTGATTGCATCATGCATATTGGCTCATTTAATTTGATTCATTTGACTTGATCTCGAAACATTTAATATTGATTGATGTGATTAGTCAAATGTAGGCCCGATTAATGAAGCCCATGATGGACGAGCTCATTTGATCAATTATAAATACAGGCTAGATCCCCTCTACACACTTGAGATGACATGATGAGGGATGAATAAACTCTATCTCATAGTTGCTTTCCCCATCAAAGCAAAGTCTTTTGAGAAAGTGATATAGAGGAAGATCTAGTTATTCCGAGAGATCCAGAAAATCGCTTCCGCTATAATTATATCTCTTCATGTAAGATCCAGAAAATCGCTTCCGCTATAATTATATCTCTTCATGTAAGATCTTCCGCTATAATTTGTTTGGGCATTAATTTTTCTAACAATTGGTATCAAAGCCTTTTTTTTACATGAATTAAGAATCCAAATTTTCTTAAAATAATATGTTAGATTCATATCTTTTCTTGATCTTTGATTGTGCATAATCATGTGTTATTTTTCGGGATCTATTTCTTTAATTACGACATCTTGTCGATGCTTATTTTGTCTTCATTCTCGATCATGATATACATGTCTTTGCACTTATTTGTTTTTCACGCAATTCAAGCGTGTTTTGTCCGAATAAGAAAAGATTTGTGTCTATTATTTTTTTGAACTTTGTTCCTAGGCTTCGGTATGCGCATCTGGTTCAATGTGTTCTTAATCGGATTAATATTGCACGCGGTAACTAGGGCCAATTTTTTAATTTTATTGTTGTGATTTATTATTAGGACTTTTCTCGGGTTTTTAAGCCTTGTTGTTGTTGAGAATCATTATTGTGCTTTGTTGAATGTGCTTGTTTCCTTGGGATGAGCTCTCTGTTTCTCACCTTGGGGCGCGAGAGCCTCAGACCTTGGTGCGTGCTTCGCTGACGCGAGTAGCCTCGCGAGGGTTCTGCACTCACCCCGTGACGCTCACGTCTATGGGCGTGCTGTGCGGCGCACGCTGCTGACGACGTGAGGCGGCATCGCACTTCGCATGCGCCTCGCGGCGCTTGAGGCCTGTTGTGCCCCATCGGGCTTCAGCCGCAGCACGAGGGTGCGTGGACTCTGCCCTAACAGGCTAGCGCCACGATCCCATATCCTATTTTTTCCACCATTTTTTTTTTATTCATTTTGCTGAGTGGTAAAACTTTTCATGCAGTCTCAGGCCTACTTTTTGGGGCCGTGTTTTGGGCCCAGTAAACAGACTCAACAAATCTTGGCCCAATTCTTTTTTAATCAAACTAGTTCGATCTGGTTTGTTTTGATTAATTGATCTAAATTCACTAAAATTCAACTGGTTCAACTTAATTTTTATCTGTTCAATTCAATTTTCAATCGGTTCATCAGATTTCTTGACTGGTTCAATTTAATTTCTAGTGGTACAATCTAAATTATGTTTGGTTCATGCTTAATCGATCCTTTTATGATTGGTACAATTTTGCTTCAGTTAAATTTTTATTGGTTCACTATATTTTTTATCAATTTATTTTAAAATTAGATCATATCATGAAATTTTGGATACAACATTATTGTCGGCCACTCATGTACTTGTATAAACATAACATATATTAATTTATCATGCTAATTTTCCTCACATGTGATAATTGACCTTAATTTATTGCTGTCAATTTTGTAGTCATGGTACATTTATTGTATGTATAATTATTGGCATGATTATGTATAAAAGTAGTTAATTAATTTATATTATTTTTATACATATTGGCATGATTATTTATTTATTTAATTCAAGCAAATTTTATGAATGTCAATTTATATTGTACATCATGATATAGTTTGTCATTGTACGTCATGCTATGTTAAATTTTGCTTCATTCACTGCTGATATAATGTTGATACATGATATAATTATTACTCATTTTAATTCATGTGGATGTATTTGGGCCTAATAGTGCTTGTGGGCCATGTTTACTATATGAGCCCATTATTGATGAAAGCACTTGAGCAATATTTATAGTTGTTCAAATATTTAAATTTTAACTGGGCTATTTCTCATTAACTATATATATATATAGCCCTATGTATTTTTGGACCAGGATTTGATCCCAAATGACCCTTGTGATTTAGCATATTAAATATCATGCTATAGCCCTATGTATTTTTTGAAAAGAATATATATGATATCACGAATCAAACCAAATCAAAACTCAATATGACCACTGAACAAGTGATTAAAAAGGAGTTCAAATAAATAACAAGACTCCTCAAATAAAAATAAATGCCGAAACCACAAACCGAGTCAACATAACTCAACAACTCAAAGAGACACTAAAATAACTCAGGTATCCTCCTCGATCACGACATGTCACGAGACCCGCTGCCCTGCCGCCACTAGCCGTGCTACTGCACCTCAGTTCTATTGGCTTTAGGTTTTCAACCTTAGCCTTAATCTCGGTCATGATGGTTTTGATGATAACAAACATAAAACTAATGATTTCATTGAGAATTTGTTTTAGGTTCCATATCATTAGCGTTCGATGTCCTCGATCGGAAAAATATGAGAAAATGATAAATCGAAAGGACATTGATCGTCGCGCTCAGGTTCGTTGCGAAGTTTCCCGAAGATCGACGAGTGCACCAAAGTCGCTTGGACGAGTCCAAAGATCAAGTCAAAAGCTCGTTGAAAGCCAGAACCCGGAAACGAAGCGCGGAAGAAATAGGCTGAAGAAATAACATTCAGCCTAGGTTCGGTCGACCGGTTGGTCGACCGACCGAAGGTAAAGAAAGTAGTAGAGCTACTTCGGTCGACCGATGAAAGCCCAAATGGCAGTAGCTCGGGCGGTCGACCCGTCGGTCGACCGACCTGCTGATTCCCACGACGCAAGATCGCGTCGATCGACCGATGGGTCGATCGGATGGTGAAAGAATCAGGCCGAGGCTGTAACGGATAGATTTTTATCCATTGAACAGCCGTTGCTTCACGAGGGTATAAATATAACCTCATATGATTGTTTTAAGGCTTCTTCCTTGATTCTCACAGTGATTATTGAGCATTTAAAGAGGGATTTAAAGCCTTCCAAATGATCAATCGCGCGCGCTCTGCTTCTCTAGCGAGTTCCACTTCAAGCGCAAGTTTTTTTCTCAACTCGAGAATTAAATCGAGCCGTTCATCTTGACGAGTTGGAGGCCCATTGAAGGCTGTGAAAGGAGCTTGCAAATATTGGTTTTATCTTAAGCTCTTTCAATTGTAATTTTACTGTTATTTAAACTATTGGATTTGTGTGTGAAGACCAGGTGTTTGGTCTTGTCGGGTGAAGTGGTATCCTTGGTGAAAAAGGAGTAAAGCCACTTCTGTAATTAACCGTAGTGTTTACTAGGATTAGTTTAGTTGTCCCTTAGGTTGAGATGGGAAAGAGCTCTCGGTAGGAAGGCGGGTAACTTCCAGGTGTGGAAGTGCCATCGGTTGGAGAGCGAGTCTTTCCGAGGAAAAGTTCTCGTGTGTAAGGGAAACTCGATTAATCTAGTAAATCTAGTTTGAAAGTCCTAAGCGGGGTGCTTAGGTAGTGGAGTAGACATTGGGGCCGAACCACTATAAATATCTGTGTTTGCATTGCTCTTTATTTTTGTTTTAATTGTTTAATCATTTGTATTGCTTCCGCATCGAATTGCAAATTGCTTATCTAATCTAAGAAATCGATTAAATTGGAATTTAGGCAAATCATTTAGTAACACACTATTCACCCCCCCTCTAGTGTCGCCATTTCGCCTTCAGGTTCCTCTCTGATCTAACTCAGGTGTTGCAAAACAATAGTAATGAGGGGTAAGTCCATCTAGGACTTAGTGAGTAGATCAGTCCTCAATTCACCAAATCAATCATCATGCATAAAAACACAAATAGCCGATATAAATAACGTAAAACCAACGTCAAAAGAAATCAGCAATAATATATCCATAGCTCTATGTATGAAATCACAACATTCGCCAACAAGTATAAAATATCTTTTTTTAAAATGATGGAACAAGCATCAGTAACACATCCACTACCGTACTCATATCCACAACAATAAGTATACACATATCCACAATAATAAAATATGATGAATGCAACACCTCAATCATATGCATACAATGCAACACCCCAATCATATGCATGCTCTCCAGACCCGTCGGTCCCACATAGCCACATAGGGTAGGTAGACGAGTGGCCGCCGAACTTCCACCCTGCTCAGTGCCGTCTCTTTGGGGCATGCCCCCCCCCTCACCGGCACTGGCTCTTCCGAGCTAGCCTCTTGGGGCATATGTTCCCCTCACCTGCTCGGGTCTCCGGATTGTCTCTTTGGGGTATGATCTCCCCTCACCAGCCGGACTTTCGGAATAAGGCCAACGCTTTCTCTTTGGGGCATACCCTCCCCTCACCAACGAGGCTTCCGGAAAATGCAACAAGCACATCACAACACCACACACGTAAGTATATAAGTATGAACAATATGTGCTATCAACCGGACTTCCGAAATAAGGCCAACGCTTTATCTTTGGGGCATACCCTCCCCTCACCAACGAGGCTTCCGGGAAATGCAACAAGCACATCACAACACCACACACGTAAGTATATAAGTATGAACAATATGTGCTACCAACAAGTAATAAAAGGTATGTCAAGTGCATACCTCATCCTCCACCTCCTCCTGTTATACATCACAATCACATACCGATATAAATGTATAAATAGTGCTCATAAATCATGAATGCTCAGCACAATTAAACAATCATAAAATAGAATTATAGCACTGTAAGAAAATATGTACGTGTATCAAGAAAGCAGTGCAAAAAGAAACTCCAACTATAAATCAATGAACTGGAACATGACAAAACAACTCGTCGTAGAAATCATTGATCTAGAATAAAACTCACCTCTTTAACTACTATATCCATGAATCATCTCAGATCGAATCATAAAAATATATAAAATATGATTTTTCAGCTTGGCACGCAAAACGAGGAGACATCCACCTACTGTTTCTAAAATACGAAGGTCTGATGGCAAAACAAACCTCACCAATGAATCCGAAATGTCGATTAGGTGAAAATTCATATATAACATGAATAGTTTCTCTAACTTTAAGGCCTCCAAATAATTATTTAGAATAATGAAAAAATGTCTTAATTTATTTAATAAATCACTGTTACGAATAAAATATGATGGTGTTACAATCAATAATCAATAATGAAATCTCTGCCCTTGATCTAAACAGGATTACATCATAGCCTTCTACCTAATCTGATGCAATCACCGCCCTCTATTAAACATGATGCAATCTCAGCCTTACATCTAACCAGATGCAATTTTCGCCCTCCATCTACATGATGAAATCATAGCCTTACATCTAATCAGATGCAATCACAGCCCTCTATCTAACCAGATGCAATCATAGCTCTCCATCTACATGATGCAATCACAGCCTTTCATCTAAGCAGATGCAATCACAGCCCTCCCTCTAACCTGATGCAATCTCAGCCTTCCATCTAACCAGATGAAATCTCAGCCTTCCATCTAACCAGATGAAATCTCAGCCTTACATCTAACATCATGCATCCACAGCCTTACATCTATCATGATGCAATCTTATACCTCCATCTACATGACGCAATCTAAGCCTTACATATACACAAGATATAATCCCAGCCATTCATCTGAACCAATTCAATCCAACCCTTCGTCTCACCGAAATTAATCCCAACCCTCCATTTCATCTCATCTTCCTTAGGTCATCTTCTCCCCCTCTCCTCACCCACCTGCCGCCGCCGCCCTTCCCCGGTCGCCGTCGAGTCGCCTGAGACGCTGGCACCAACACCGGCGCCTGCTGATGCCCTGCCGCCACCACCCAGAGGTGGCACCGCCTCGCGCGGCTGCCCGCGGGTGGCAGCGATGACACGTCGGGCGCCGCTGCCTCCGCCAGCACCCACTATCGCCGCCGCGGCGCCTCACCAGGCGCCGCCTCCTAGCGCAGCCGGCAAGGTGAATAGGAAGGGGTAGAAGGATGAAAAGAGGAGAGAAAAAGAAAATAATATTTTATTCCAAAAAGGGATAAACAATATGATTTAAAAAAGAAATGATTGATTCGACTTCCGATCCAATACGAGAAAACGCATCAAAAATCGCCAAAAAACCTCGAAACTTGAGAACAACGACATGAATCAAGAATTGGATAAAAAAAGGCCTAAATCCACTCACCGAGCGGAGAGAAAATGGAAGAAAAAGACGTGCAGGATCTTCGCCCAATCGACACCGACAAACTCACGAAAATTCGGCTCCGACGGCTCCTCCTCCTCGACGGTGCCCTTTCTCTCCTCTCCTTTGCCTCGGGTGCTGTGCGGCTCAAAACCCCTGGCTACACACCTTAGGGTCTAATTTATAGACACCGGTTGGGTCCAAATGACCAAAATACCCCTACCTAAGCTATCCGACTTAAACCGCCCATAACTCATCTGATCTAACTCCGATTCGAGATCCGATTGCACCTCTAAATTCGCCTCGAGACCCTCTATCACCCTAGAATGCTAAATCACAGAGATAAGACAAATAAAATTTCTCTTAAATTTTCTACATTAAATGCTTACTCGGGTCTAATCACGAAGCTTCCCGCCAATCTGCGCTAACTAGGGCCCACGATCCCCCACTCAAGAATAAAATATTATTATTAATATTTTTGGGTATTACAAATAGTTGTGGTATTTTATTTTTATACCAATTTTGCACTATATTATGAATTCAATTCTTTGACATGTGAGCAATTGATTCCTGTATAAGGGTTTTCAATGATTATTGCTTGTAATTACCACAAAAGTTAGATTACTTGTACTGATTAGTGGTTTTTCTTATCATACGAGGAATGTTTCAAATTAATTCATTCAATAGTTTATCCCAAATGAGAATTATTGGGTGTTTTAGTTGGAAGTCTTGTTATTAGAGTGTGCATTGGTTTAGAAATCTATTTGCCCAAAGGGGATAAATTTTCAAAACTCAATATATTTTCATTATTTAACTCACCGAGACTTTATTTCGTGATTGCATGTTCTGTCCAAAGAGGAATGTATAGTATTTGGTTAGCCTCAATTTTAGTATATGCTCTATAATTTAATCTAATGCATTTCAATTATATTATGATGAAGTTATTGGAGTGTGCGTTAGTCTAGAAAATCTGTCTACCCAGTGGGGATAGGTTCTCGAAAACTAATGCATTTCTATTGATTAACTGGTTCTAAAACTACTTGTTGATAAAATAGTGAACCTCATAGGATGTGAAGAAAATAATTAATTAGTAAATATATGTGAAGGTCAGTGGGAGGAAAATATTTTTTCTATTAGTAACTAGCTTAATTTCAAGCTATCTGACCTAAAAATATTAATACATGACTTCACATTATAGATCTCATTACAAGACTCCAAAGTTTAGAATTAAATTTTTTGATAGTTGGAGATCTTATAAATAAGGAGACGTTGTTGAACACATAGAAATAATTTTTATATTAGCATATTCCTTAAACAAGGGACTTAGGCTCATAGTCTTTGAAAGACATGTTGAAAATATGAGAGTTTTATATTTATTTGTGCTAATTATTAAACAACTTGAATGCGTTATTGTTAGATGTTATATTCAATGCTCAATAATTACTCTTTTTTTAAAATTCTATTGTCACTTTCATGTGTTCAACGTATTTGAGACTCGTTATCATATTTAACCAAGTTGTCCCTTGATTGATACCATATTTGAGTCTGGGGCGACATGATGATTTTGGTTATCTATATGTATATTTGAGACTTTGTATCATTTGCATCAAGATGTCCAGTAATTCGTACCATATTTGAGTATATATATAGAAGAGAAAGTATGAGGACTGACAAAGAAAGTAGCATTATTGTTGTTGGATTATTTTGAGTGTTATTTTCATGCTACACTCCACATAATGACAATTGTCGACAATGCCAGTGGTATTCATGACCATGGATAAGTCTTAGGTCATTAAATAACGTGATGGCTGCTATGAACTAATATTATTGGTTTGTTGATAGGAGTTATAATAAGTGTTGCATCTTGGATCATATTTTTATTTGTGATCATTTTTTTGTGATTAACCCGAGAGTCATTTTTTAAATAAATATTTTCAAATTATAGTTATGAAATTGATCTTGCCCAAGTGGGAGAATGTTTGAATATTTTTTATTAATATATATATATATATTTAAAATATTTTTTTTTTGTGTTATGGTCAATTTTGGTTTTTGATTTATATGGGTTAATCTTATGACCCCTTTTGAGATGCATATTGGCTCATTTAATTTGATCCATATGACTTGAGCTCGAAACACTTAATATTGATTAGTGTGATTAGTCAAGTGTAGGCCCAATTAATGAAGCTCGTGATGGACGGACAGATTTGATCAATTATAAATAAAGGCTAGGTTTGCTCTACACACATGAGATGAGATGATGAGGGATGAATAAACCCTATCTTTTGAGAAAGTGATATAGATGAATATCTAGTTATTTTTGGAGATCCAAAAAATTACTTCCGCTATAATTATATCTCTTTAAGTAAGGTCTTCCCTTATTTCTCTATTGTATTTTTAGTGTTCTTAAATTCATGTAATTTATTGTGGCATTAATTTTTCTAACAATTGGTATCAGAGGCTTTTTTTTACATGAATTAAGAATCCATATCTTCTTAAAATAATATGTTAGATTCATATATTTTCTAAATCTTTGATTGTGCATAATCATGTGTTATTTTTCGGGATCTATTTCTTTTATTACGACATCTTGTCGAAGCTTATTTTGTCTTCATTCTCGATCCAGGTATACATGTCTTTGCACCTATTTGTTTTTCATGCAATTCATGCATGTTTTGTCCGAATAAGAAAAGATTTGTGTCTTTTTTTTTAACTTTGTTCCTAGGCTTCGGTATGCGCGTCTTGTTCAATGTGTTCTTAATCGGATTACTATTGCATGTGGTAACTAGGGCCAATTTTTTAGTTTTATTGCTGTGATTTATTATTAGGGCTTTTCTTGGGTTTTTAAGCCTTGTTGTTGTTAAGAATCATTATTGTGCTTCGTTGAATGTGCTTGTTTCCTTGGGCCGAGCTCTCTGTTTCTCGCCTCGGGGCGTGAGAGCCTCAGACCTTGGTGCGTGCGCCGCTAACGCGAGTGGCCTCGTGAGAGTTCCGCACTCACCCCCGTGACACTCGTGTCTGCCAGAGTGGCGTGTGGCGCACGCTTCTCACGACGTGAGGCAGCACCGCACTTCGCATGCGCCTCGCAGTGGTTGAGGCGTGCTAAGTCCCAGCGGGCTTCAGCCGTAGCACGAGGGCGTGTGAACTTTGCCGTAACAGGCCAGCTCATGGGCCCATATCCTATTTTTTCCTGCATTTTTTTTATTGTTCTTTTTGCTGAGCAGTAAAGCTTTTCATGCTGTCTCGGGCCTTCTTTTTCGGGCCATGTTTTGGGCCCAATAAACAGACTCAACAAATCTTGGCCCAATTCTTTTTTAATCAAACTAGTTCAATCTCGTTTGTTTTGATTAATCGATATAAATTCATTTAAATTCAACCAATTCAGCTTAATTTTTATTGGTTTAATACAATTTTCAATCGGTTCATCAGATTTCTTGAATGATTCAATTAAATTTCTACAAGTTCAATCTAAATTTTGTTTGCTTCATGCTTAATTGATCCTTTTATGATTAGTTCAATTTTGGTTTAGTGAAATTTTCATTGGTTCACTATATTTTTTATTAATTTATTTTAAAATTAGATCATAGCATGAAATTTTGAATAAAACATTATTTTCGATCACTCATGTACTTGTATAAACATAACATATATTAATTTATAATGCAAATTTTGCTCAAATGCTATAATTGACCTTAATTTGTTGATGTCAATTTTGTTGTGATGGTAAATTTGTTGTATGTAAAAAAGTGATTAATTAATTTATGTTATTTTTCTACATGTTGGCATGATTATTTGCTTTTTTAATTCATGCAAATTTTATGAATGTCAATTTATTATTGTACATCAAGACATAGTTTGCCATTGTACGTCATGCTATGTTATATTTTGTTTCATTCATAGTTGATATAATATTTATATATGATACAATTATTACTAATTTTAATACATATGGATGTATTTAGGCCTAATAGTGCTTGTGGGCCAAGTCTACTAAATGAGCCTATTATTGATGAAAGGAGTTGTGCATTATTAATAATTGTTTAAAAATTTAAATTTTAACTAGGCCATTTCTCATTATATATATATTTGGGAGCCCTATGTATTTTTGGACCAGGATTTGATCCCAAATGACCTTTGTGATTTAGGGTCCATTCGTTTCGCAAACAGTTTAGTACAGAACCAACTAGTTAGTACTGTATAAGATTGTAAAGAACAGCATAACAAATAGTCTCATGTTCGTTTCGCACGATACTGGACATCAAATTTAGTATTATCTTGCGTTAGTTTTGTATTATCACAACACATGATAAGAGAATTTGACAAAAATACCCTTTGTACTATTTTTTTCTTCATTTCATCATATAAAGCATACTAGACAATATTATATATTGTTATAATAAAATATTCATATTAATTAACAAAATGATTATAAATCTAGTTAATATATATACTTTATTACAATTATATCACAAGTTGATTAATTAAATAACATGTTGCGACATGGAGGCCCTGGCGTCGTTGACACCGCCTCCCATACTGAGTATATATGCTAATATAGTGAGTATACCTGACTGCATAGAAAGTATACATGATTATAATATTTTATTTGATTAAAGATCAATTTTCGATCCAAATATACTCTCAATAATAGAGATATATCTCATTTGAATATATTATATTTTAATCCAAATATACTCTTTCCAAATATAGAAGCATACTCAATTTCTAACAAAATATACTATCTTTGAGTCTAAATATACTCTCTTTTAATCCAAATATTTAATCTAAACATGGATATATACCCAGTTTCTACCAAATTATAATATATTTGAGTCCAAATATACTTTATCTAAATATAGATATATACTCAATTTTTATCAATTTTTTTTTAGTCTAAATATACTTTCTTTTTATTCAAATATACTCTCTTTAAATATATATATACTCATTTTTTAATCAAAATATACTCTCTTTTAATCGAAATATATTATCTTTCAATATAAATATATTTAATTTTGGAAAATTGGGCATTCTTGAAAAACATTTACATATATTGAAAATATAAACAAGGCTATTGTTGACATTTTCAACCTTGTACCAAAGTGACAAGCCCTTGTTACTCCAATTTGGAGTAACAAGGAAATAGGCTCGGTGTACTGTACCGAGATAAATTTTTATCCTGTACTTGGTATATTTTTGCAAACGAACACCAGACAACATATGTTGTTCTGTGTTGTACCTTAAAATATTGCGAAACGAACGAACCCTTAGTATATTAAATATCATGCTATAATTGATCACATGATTTATTATTGTCAATTTTATCTTGTCATTATAGCAGAATTCAAATTTTAATATTGCTACATAAACCTTTATAACTTATGCTTGAACTGAACTGGGCTATTGGACTTTTTGTATGGACCCAATATTACTAATGACTCATCTCCAATTTTTTAGCCCGCTGCTAAAAAAAGTTTTGCGCGCTATAAAATAGGCTTATATTTCTACCAAATTTTTGTTTGACTTATTTTTCCAGCCAAATTTTATTATAGACTGCAGTATTGACACAATACAGTGGTTTATTATCATAATTTTGTCAGCATGATTCATTTCATGAGTTATTACTGTAAATTTTATTATCACGTTCAGATTTTGCTATATTTGGCTTGATGTAAAATTCATGTGATTAATTATTTACATAATAGCATTCTTATTGTTTTATTGTTATGTGGAATGTTAATTATCGTAAATTATGTTGTCATTTTACATGTGTGAAACCTAAATAATAATTTAGCTACAATTAGGTGCAGATGTTGGCATAATTTACAACCACATAAATATAAATAATATTTTGGAATGCTTATTGATTTATATTCATAATAGTTGCAATATTTTATTTTTATACCACTTTGCACTACATTATGAATTCAAATCTTTGATATGTGAACAATTGATTCATTTATAAGATTTTTCACTGATTATTGCTTGTAATTACCGCCAAAATAGGATTACTTGTACTAATTAGTGGTTTTTTTTATCATACGAGGAATGTTTTAAATTCATTCATTCAATAGTTTGTCCCAAAGGAGGATTATTGGGAGTTTTAGTTGGAAGTCTTATTAATGGAGTTATTAGAGCGTGCATTGGTTTAGAAATCTATTTGCCTAAAGGGGATAGATTTTTAAAATCAATATATTTTCATTATTTAACTAACCGAGGTTTTATTTCGTTATTGCATGTTCTGCCCAAAGAGGAATATCTAGTATTTGGTTAACCTCAATTTTAGTATATGCTCTATAATTTAATCTAATACATTTCAATTATATAACGATGAAGTTATTGGAGTGTGCGTTAGTCTAGAAAATTTGTCTACCCAGAGAGGATAGGTTCTCGAAAACTAATGCATTTCTATTGATTAACTGGTTCTAAAACTACTTGTTGATAAAATAGTGAACCTCACAGGATGTGAAGAAAATAATTGATTAGTAAATATATGTGAAGGTCAGTGGGAGAAAAATATTTTTTCTATTTGTAACTAGCTGAATATCAAGCTATCTGACTTAAAAATATTGATGCATGAATTCACATTTTAGATCTCATTACAAGAGTCCAAATATTTAGAATCAAATTTTTTGACAGTTAGAAATCTCGTAAATAAAGAGACATTGTTGAACACATAGAAATAATGTTTATATTAGCATATTCATTAACCAAGGAACTTAGACACATAGTCTTTCAAAGACATGTTGAAAATATGAGTATTTTGAGTTCTTTTATTATGTTTGGTTAATGGGAGTTTTATGTTTATTTATGCTAATTATTGAGCAACTTGAATGCGTTATTGTTAGATGTTATATTACATGCTCAATAATTACTCTTTTTTTAATTATATTATCACATTTAAGTGTTCAACGTATTTGAGACTCGTTTTCATATTGAATCAAGTTGTCGCTTGATTGATACCATATTTGAGTGTGAGGCGACATGATGATTTTGGTTATCTATATGCATATTTGAGACTCGATATCATTTGCATCAAAATGTCCATTGATTGATAACATATTTGAGTCTAGGGCATCAAGACTTTGTTTATAAATATGTGCATAGCATATTTGAGACTCGGTGTATTATGAATCATGTTCTCCACTGATTGACACCATATTTGAGTATAGAGCACTGGAGCACCCCAAGAAGAAACACTTGGGCGAATGACGCCCAACTCAAGCAGCTCCTGCAACTGGGATCTCAACTCCCTCAACTCAGCTGGTGCCATCTGATACGGTGGAATGGAGATCGGTTTCACCCTTGGCTGCAAATCAATACAGAATTTGATCTCCCTCTCTGGAGGCAACCCTGGCAACTCCTCTGGAAACACATTAGAGAACCCACATACAACAGGCGTCCACCCGATGTCCCTAGCCGCACCTCCACATTCCTCTGCCACAGACACAAAGGCCAAGAAGGATTGGCAACCGCCCAGAAGTAGCTTTTGAACCTTGAGAACTGAAATCGACACCAACAAATCTCCCTTCCGTCAGCCTGGAAGGTAAACTGGGGCAATCCGAGCTTACTGAATGTCACAGTCTTAGCCCTACAATCCACTGAGGCGAAACGATCCGCCAACCAGTTCATGCCCAAAATCACATCAAGCTCCAGCATCGGTACGAGTGTCAATTCGGCTATCAACACATGCCCACAAATGACAACCTTGCAACCCTAAAAGACCATCTCTGCTATCACATAAATGCCCGTAGGCGTAGACACCACAAGAGCCAAATCAAGCACATAAGGTTTCCTGACAACCTAGCAGCAAACAAAGCAAATACAAAAGAGTGCGTAGCACCCGAATCAAACAAGACATATGCAATAGCGGAACCAACAACAAGGTTACTTGACACTACTGCCTTGGACGCCTCAGCGCCCTCTTGGTTTATAGAAAACACCCATGCAGCGAGCCTCTCTGAACCACCAGCTCGCTGGCCTCCTCCCTCAGTCTGACCCCTCTGAGCCACAGAACCCACTGACATCGGTGCATTTCCTCTGGTCTGATCAGGCTGCTGACTACCCATGCCAAGACAATCCTTTCTGTAGTGCCCAGCCTGCCCACAGCTGAAACACACCTCTAAATGTCCCCAGCAAGCTCCCCAGTGCTTTCTGTGACATCAGTTACACTGTTGTGGCCCAGGCCTCGGTTGCGAACCTCTAGATGATGCCCCTGGTCCTCAACCCCTGTGGTCTATTGAACTATTATGGCCTCCACCCTGTTGTGTATTTGCTATCTTAAGAGTACCCTCAGAGTGTGCTGGCCGACCCCTCGAGTGCTAGGGCCAAAACTTTTTCTTCTGAGATCCATCATGCCTATCTGTCGGTACTAGTGCCTCCTTTCAGAGTGCCTTATCTACGACCTGAGCAAATAAAGTATCCTCCGTATAATGGATGAGTCTGGCGATCTACGGCATCAACCCCTCAACAAACCTCTTGACTCTGGCGATCTCTGGGGCTATCAAGGTGGGATGGTACTTTAAGAGTTGAGTGAACTCCATCTCATAATCTGTCATCGACATACTGCCCGCCTGACTCAGTAGCTCGAACTCTTTCGCCCGCCTATCCTGGACACTCATCGGTAGGTACTTCTCCACCATAGTAGCTCTAAACTCCTCCCAGGTAGGGGGGTGGTGCATCTGCTGCACTGCGGTCCCTCCAGGTGTGCAACCAATCCTTGGCTGGACCTCTCAGCTGTAACCCGACCAGTCGAGTGGTCGTCTCAGAAGAACAACCAAGCTTCGTGCATAGCTCATAGCAATCTCCTAAAAAATTGGTGACTTCCACCCGCTGATCTATCCCTGTATACTCTAGTGGCCTCAATGCAATAAAATCTGCATATGAAGGTGCTATGGGGGCTCTAACCACCGGAGCCATTGGCTGGACCACCTCTAGTGCTGCGGGTACTGCTGATACCTGCTGTGGCTGCTGTCTCAGCTCCTACTCCCTACGGAGTGCCTCTGTCAGCTCAGCCACTCGGGCCTACAACTACACAACCATGGGATCCTGTCCCACCTCCTCCCGGCCTCGGTCTCGGTGCTCGGTGGAGTTGCTATCACTATCACTCCTCGCAGCATCAAAGGCCTCCATCAATTTGGAATCACCAGAAAGAAAAATATCATAATTAGACAATTTAAATCACCATAAGCCTTTAAGTAACTTAACCACAAGTCGCGCTGAGGTGTAGACTTAGCCCATTGATCTCATAACATACCCCTACCGTATATTGACACGCTAGCGATGCCCTATATGGTGACAACTCTAGGTCGTAGTCAAACTGAACCACATGCTCTAATACCACATTATCATGCCCCAACTCAGGGTCACGTGACCAGCCAGGGTATACGTGCTTATACCCCGCAGCCTAAACCATCCACATGCCAACTCAACAAAAAAACATAATGGAAATAAATAACTAGTTTTATTTCAAATGGAAAACCAATCCAGAATTCATTATAAATAAGTTTTGGCAAAGTAACAAAGTGCGGAAATAATAAATCAAGTTCAACTGTTCAGTTACAATGAAATATGAAATAAAGATATGAATGTTCCCAAAGGACTACAACTCCACAACACTGAAACACAAGTGCATGACTAACTACCAAAAACTCGACTACGACCCCTAACTAGGATTGCTATGAGATCAATGTCGTTCATCTGCCCTCCAGCCGCACCAAGTGCTCCAGCCCACCTCACCGGTCAAGCTCTGCAAAACAAAAACAACGGCAACGGGTGAGTTCAAAGAACTCAGTGAGCGGTTCTACCAACCCCCAGGAATAAACAACACAGAGATAAAGCACAAGCATAACATCTATCTCAATAGGGATAAAGTCACGAATGTGTGACTAGCTATCAGGCCTTCTGGCCACCACATGCACTAAGGCATCCAACACCCTAAGGGTGAAGTGCAATAGGCCTAAGCCTATCATGCCCTAAGGCAACAACATACTAGGATAATTGAGATTGGCCCATCCGAAGTTATCCTAATATAAAGAAACTCGGGAGCAATCGAGATTGGCCCGTCTGAACTTGCTTCACAAGACACGAAGGAACAATCGGGAATCGCCCGTCCGAACTTGCCCCTTTAAGATATCGCATGGATAATCGGGATTGGCCCGTCCGAACTTACCCCTTCAAGACATCACAGGAATAATCGGGATTTGCCCGTCCGAACTTATTCCACGAGACCACACCGGAATAATCGTGATTTGCCCATCCGAACTTGTTCCTTTAACACATGTTGGGAATTAGCTGTCCAACCTTTAGGGCCTAGCCCGCAATCCGGCTCCTAAACGAGCCTCTCCGCCATTCATAAACATATGGCACAATATGACCACAGTCAAGTCTCTCCTACGGTGTCTTAGGGGTGTCCTTATTGGAAAGCGTTTTAACACTCCAATACCCGACTTGGTTCAACACTCCAACTCCTAGACCCATAATGTCATAAACCCGTGTGGTTTTATTTCATGAATAAACTTTATTTGTTGGTTCATAACAGATTATGCTGACCCTTTGCCCAATTTTAATTATGCAATTAAAATTTTGATCACCAAGATTAGGATTTTGTTTTAGCTTACTGTTGTGCCCGAAACTGATGTATCTAACCCGAATCTGGTCTCCAGAGTGTGTCCTATATTTTAGAGTTTTCCAAATGATAGGCTACACGACTATATTCAGTAAACTATGCACATCATAAACAAGATTTCAAAATTAGCCCTAATTCATTAACTCAGCATGAAGTTTTCAGCATAATAAGGAAATTAAATCCGAAAATTTACAAAATAAAACTCCCAAAATTTCCATCACATCATATTCATAATCCTTAAAATAAATCTCATAAAACCATTTTTATTAAGCAAGAACAACAAGCATCGCAATCCTTTTTAACCAAGAACCAACCTTTATGTTCAAGAATTTAAATCAACAACTCTCATGCCTTCAAGATCAAACCCATCTTTGAAACACATGACATGTTTCCAAAAATCACATATTTAATATCATAGCATGCATTTAAATTATAAGCATCAAAATTGATGAACAAATTGAATAATAGAAAACAAGATAATCTACACCCTTCACTTAGGCATTTCATCGAACACTTGGAGGGCACCCCTTTCTCCACCTTGGCCGGGCACCCCTAGGATCATCCTAGGGTTGCCGAGCCCCATAGGGGAAGGTTTAGGGCCTCCTCAAACATGGCACACAAAAAGAACGACAATAATTCATGTGATCATCGGAAAATAAATCAAAATCATCATAGCCTTCAAGAACGGCTTCAAGAATTCGAAGAAACTCGGGAAGAAGGAGCGTAAAACCACTCACCTAAATAGGAAGGATGATTAGAGGAGAAATCTTGAACAACGGACCTTGAATTCGGCTTCAAGAATTGGCGGCTCCACTTCAAGCCGCCGGCTTGAAGAGAGGGAAAGGGAGAGAGAGGGCGGCTGTCAGCTTGGCTTCAGGCGGCTCCTCTCAGCTCAGCTCTAAAAGGAAGGGAAGAAGAAGAAGGAGAGGAAGGAGAAGCTTGGCTTGGCTGTTAGGCTTGGCGACTCCAAGAGAAGAGAGGAGAGGGGCGACTGGCTGGCGGCTGGGCTTGGCGGCTGGTGGCTGCTCCTCTCTTCAATTGGCTTGTGCGGCTCCAATAGGGAGCCACAAGCCAAGGGGAGGGGGTTTTATAGTCCCTCCTCAACCCAAACTCCACTAAACCCCTTATCAAACTCGCATCCGCCTCAAGCCGAACCCGAACCCGCTAACCCGATTAACTTAATTAATCCTATTCTAACCCCATGCTACCACAAGCATCAATCATATGCATAACATAACAGCATAATTAAATCAATTAGCTATATAATTATAAATCATGATTCAACTCACCCGAGCTCGCAAGCTCACACCGAACCATGAGTCGACTTGGCTCAACCTCGGACTAGCCCGCTAGGCTAATCAAACACAAACAACAAGGAAAGATAAATAAAATAATTTAAAAAATATCTAGGATATTACATGGCCAGTTGGCCTGTTACCTAGTTATACCACTTGATGATCTACCCCTGTATGAGTTAGGGGAATCTTATTCTTTCTCTCTATGGTTGTTTTTTTGGTGGGGGTTGGTAGAACCACTCATTGAATTCTTTTGAACTTGCCCATTGTCGTTTTTGTTTTTTTTGCAGAGCCTGATCGGTGAGGTGGGCTAGAGCACTTGGCACGGCTAGAAGGCAGAGGAGCCACATTGATATCATAGTAGTCCTAGTTAGGGGTCGTAGTCGAGTCTTTGGTAGTTTGTCATGCACCTGCATTTTTGTATTTTGGAGTTGTAGTCCCTTGGGGACATTCATGTCTTTTATTTCAGATTTCACTTGTAAATGAACCATTGAACTTGATTTATTGTTTCCGCACTTTACTATTTTGCTAAACTTGCTTCTAATAAATTTGATTTGGTTTACCTTCATTTAAAATAAATCTCATTACTTTCTTTTTGCTATGTTTTATTATCTTGAGTTGGCATGTGCATAGGTTAGGCTACGGGGTATAGGTACGTATACCCTGGCCGGTCACGTGACCCTGAGTTGGGGCATGACAACTTCGACCTTATCTGACAACCACAAGCCTCTCAAATAATTTATTTAATGATAACTCTAAAGACTAAATAATATATATACACTCATATACTAAATCAATTAATTCAAAAAATATCATAGTTTGCATAAAGTACCATCTAATTTACAAATTATCAAACATGTCTATTAAAAAGACTATAATAATATAAAATAGGCTTTAAAGAATATTCATATGTGAGTGAAATATCTATACTAGACAGGGGTGAATAGTGTATTACGCTAATTCTTATGCCTAATTTCGAATTTAATGAATTCTTGAGTACTCACAAGTAATTAGCTAGGTGCCGAAGAGAATATGTAAAGCAATTAAGAATAAACAAGTAATGGTAACACAAGTGAATTTATAGTGGTTCGGCAACCCGCCTACTTCACTACCTAAGCACCTCGCTTACGATTTCAAATCTAATCCACTAGATGTAATGTTCCTTTACAATGAGAACTTTTACACCGAAAAGTCTTCGTCTTCTCCCGGAAGGCATGCGCACTTTGCCACATAGCTCTCCTAAGGACACTCTAATCCTATATTACAAAGGTGGACTTATACCTCTACGCCAAGGCAACTACCAACACTCAAGACCTAACAACCTAAGTCTTAAACAAGTTTAGATGAGAACAAAAATACCAGTAAAAACAATAATAAAGAGAACAAATATGAAACAAAACCAGTTGGTTCTCTTGCTAGCTTCCTCCTAATCCTTCACGACCTCAAGATGATGAATCTTTGATGAGTGATGAATCCACCAAAAATGAATACCTACTTCCTTGAGATTTTGTAGTCGTGACAAGTAGGGTCAAATCCACAAAGACTGGTTAGTTTCAAATTCTTTCAAAACAAAAAATTAAAAGAAAGGAAAGGGGAGGGGGGGGGGTTGATTAGATGCAAGAAGAGTTAAATAAAAGCAGTAATTAAAAATAGTAGGGAACCTCTATTTCAGAAACACATCTTCTAATAATCTGATATGAACAATGTTTCCACAGGTATGGGCCGTCCCAAACATAATACCTAGCATCTCTTTTGATTTTATCCTTTTCAGCTCTAGATAACTCATTAGGGAATGAACCTGCAACCAAATAATTGACAACATCAGCATACCATGGATTTATTTCCTGAATAGAGAAAAGATGTTAATCTAGAAAGTCATCTTTTAAGGGTAGAGATTCTTCATCCATGAGTAATCGACTAAGATGATCGGCAACTAAATTTTTTGTTCCCTTTTTATCTCGTATTTCTAAATCAAATTCCTACATTAAAAGTATCCAACGGATCAGCCTTGGTTTTGCTTCCTTCTTCTTGAGCAAGTACTTTAGAGCTACATGATCAGAATAGACAATAACTTTAGTCCCAAGAAAATATGAACGAAATTTTTCTAAAGCAAAACAATAGCTAAGAGTTCTTTTTCTATTGTCGAATAGTTGCATTGGGCATCATCAAGCATCCTTGAGACATAATATATGACATGTGGATTCTTTTCAATTTTCTATCCAAGAACAGCCCCTATAACGTGGTTACTTGCATCGCACATGATCTCAAAAGGAAAACTCCAGTTTGGTGATTGAATGATGGGCACTGAAACCAATTTCTCTTTTAATGAGTCAAATGCTTGTTTGCACATGTCATCAAACTCGAATGTCATCTCCTTTTGCAATAGCCGACATAATAGTTGGGTGATCTTGGAAAAATCATTTATAAAGCTCCAATAGAAACATGCATGTCCCAAGAAAGATCGAATTTCCCGTACACTTACGGGGTAAGGTAGAGATTTAATAACATTAGTTTTTGCTTTATCTACTTCAATCCCCTTGGAAGATACAATATGTCTTAAAATGACTAACCATTGACTAACCATGAAATGACATTTCTCATAATTTAAAACCAGATTTGTTTCTAAACATCTCTTGAGCACCATTGTTAGATTTTTCAAACATTCATCAAAAGAATTACCATAGACAGCGAAATCATCCATAAATACTTATATGATATTTTCCATATATTCCAAAAATATACTGATCAAACATCTTTGGAATGTGGCTGGAGTGTTGCAAAGTTCGAATGGCATCCTTCGGTATGCAAATGTGCCGAAAGGGCATGTAATAGTGGTTTTCTCTTGATTTTCAGGTGAAATTGGAATTTGGTAAAAACCTGAGTATCCATCAAGACAACAATAGTGAGTTTTACTAGCTAAACATTCAAACATTTGATCAATGAATGGAAGTGAAAAATGATCCTTCCTAGTCGCTGCATTTAATTTCCTATAATCTATGCAAACTCTCCACCCATTTTCAACTCGAGTGGGTATTAACTCATCGTCAAGATTTTTAACCACGATTATACCTATTTTATTGGGAACAACCTGTACTAGACATACCCAATTGCTATCTGATATTGGATAAATCACATCAGCATCTAAAAGTTTCAGTATTTCTTTTTTAACCACCTCCACCATTGGTGGGTTCAAACATCGCTGAGCTTCTCTACAAGGTTTGTTGTCTTCTTCCAGTAATATCTTGTGCATGCATGTGGAAGAGCTTAATCCCTTGATGTCGGCTATAGTCCAATCAATAGCTTCTTTATGTTCCTTAAGCACTTGGTTCAATTTTTGTTCTTCTTGAGTGCTAAGTTTATTGGCGATTATTACTGGAAGGGTTTCTTCTTCTCCCAAGAAAGTGTATTTCAAGTGGTCGGGCAGCGACATTAACTCCACTTGGGATGTCTGCACAATAGAAGGTAAAAGTTTAGTGTGAGAGTTAGATGATTCTAGGCAATGAGCATTTTTTTCTGTGGTTTCAATCACCTGCAATTCATTTTCAGCATTAATCTCAAATCTGTCCATATTTAGTTTCATATCCAAAATGCTCAAATTAAAGATTTCTTGAATTGAGAAGTCTATAAAATCAACACTATTAACACAAAGTTTTTCGCTAAAAAATTTCATGGCATCATAAAGATTGAATTTGATTATTTTCCCATCAAATTCCATAGTTAGCGTACCATCATGTACATCTATTTTTGTCTTAGCTATGCTAAGAAAGGGTCTCCCAAGTAAAATTTCAGATGAGTTGGAAGAAGTATCTAAAGAAATCTGCAGGAAAAACTAAATTGTTCACTTGAACTAAGACATCCTCCAACACCCATTCAAGGTAAATGACTGACCTGTCAGCTAATTGAATGACCACACCTATCTTTTTCAATGGACCAATATTTAAAGATGAATAAATAGACAATGACATGACATTTATAGATGCTCCTAAGTCACACATAACTCTTTTTATACCAATGTTGCCTTTGTTGCAGGAAATAGCGAACATACTTTGATCCATGCATTTGGGAGGTAATTTCCTTTGAAGTACAGCAAAAATATTTCCTCCTACACTTATCTTTTTATTACCAGTCAGTTTTTTCTTGTTGGTGCATAATTCTTTAAGAAATTTGACATACCAAGGTATTTGCTTAATGGCGTCAAGTAAGAGAATATTTATTTCAACATTGCGAAAAGTTTCAAGAATCTCTTTTTCTTCATTTTCCTTCTTAGACTTGGCCAATCTTCCTAGAAAGGGAGGCTTGATCATCAATGTTCTCGTCTGTTCTAGTTCATTTTGTTTCTGGTTAGCAATAATTTTAATTTCAGTTTCTGTCTCTAAGGCGTGCCCACGTCTTGGGAAACTGGGTTCTGCTAACTCTTTCCCACTTCTCAGAGTTATTGCGCTAGCATTCTATTTTAGATTGATAACAGTTTGTGAGGGCTAGCATTCTGTTGTCGAAGCCCAAATTGTTGTGAATTGGCAGCCATGATGGAGATTAATTCTCTAGCGGCTTGAGGAGTTTTGTTCACTCTAACCCCACCATTTGATGCATCCATCATCCTCCTTTCCATGGGTAGCAAACCTTCATAAAAATATTGGATTAGTAATTATTAAGCAATACCATGTTAAGGGCAGCTTGCACATAACCGTTTGAATCTTTCCCAATATTCATGTAGAGTCTCCGTGTCTTTTTGTTTAACTCCACAGATTTCCCTCCTAATTCCAGCGACTCGTGAAGCTGGAAAGAATTTGTCCAAGAATAGCCTTAGCAAATCTATCCATGAGTTGATTAATCCAGGAGGAAGGTAGAACAACCACTCATTGGCTGCATCTGCTAAGGAAAAAGGGAAGGCTCACAATTTGATTTGCTCATCGGATATCCCATGTGGTTTCATTGTTGAGCATACAACGTGAAATTCCTTCAAGTGCTTGTCAGGGTCTTCATTTTCAAGTCATCGAAAAATAGGTAAGAGATGTATTAGTCCAGATTTTAATTCAAAGTTTACCTCTAGTTCTAGGTAAGTGATGCATAATGATGGTTGGTTGAAAGGTGCAACAGCCAGTTCGTGCAAAGTCAGATTGTTTTCAGCCATTTTTGCTTCTGTTTCAGAGTTAAGGTATTCCCACGTCTCGTCTGCTGTTGTAGATGAGGGTGCCAAAATGTGTTTACCTCGTTGTTGGGTCGCCTTTCTAAGACTTCTAGCAGTCTTCTCAATCTCAGAATCGTATATGAGTTCTTCTGTGCGATCAAATCTGACCATCAATGTTAAGACGTGCCCACGTCTAACCTGTCTGGAATTTTCCTGCACAGTCAAAATTGGTTAATAAAAGAATTAAAACTGATTATTACCAGTCCCCGACAACAGCACCAAAATTTGATGAGTGTCGAATCCACCAAAAATAAATACCTACTTCCATGAGATTTTCTAGTCTTGACAAGTAGGGTCGAATCCACGAAGACTGGTAGTTTCAAATTCTTTCAAAACCAAAAATTAAAAGAAAGGAAAATGGGAGGGGGTTGATTAGATGCAAGAAGACATAAATAAAAATAGTATTTAAAAATAGTAATTGAAATTTGAGGAGAAATCAATGAGAGAAAGGAGAAATTTGAACAGCAATCTCACATGTCAAATTAATTCAAGAATTCTCTTAGTATGGATTGAATAGCAATTTCAACTAATTTGCCTCTAAATCCGGCATGGAACAGTCATACCGAAAAGCTAACTATCATCATAATAACCTAATAACAGGCCAACAATTAAAGAGGAACAATAGATAAATTTTTGCAGGAAATAAACGAATACTAGAAAGCAAAAGAGGTTAAGCATAGAGGGATCTCATAATCCGTAGAACCGAAATGTCGAATTATCCTTTAGGTAGAAGAAGTAAATTAGCCACACATTGCAAACACAAACATCTTCATTCTCCAAAAATCACTATTGAATTCAAACTTAATTCTAAATTGAAAATAAAATAGCAAAAAAAAGCCTCATGTTTATTTACAACTTTTCTCCTCTTAGAGAATTTCAAACCTAACTAAAATAGAAACGAAAATCAAATCAAACCTACATAGTAATAAGCTAAAAACCAAATATCTTGGTTTAATATTTTAGACAGAAAAGGATAGTCCAAATTTGCACAAAAACTTGAAAATAAAAATTCAGCCTTTAACATCGTAAATTCTGGATTTGTCACATGCATCTTTACTAAGGCGTGGGCACATCCAAGGCAAGGCGATCAGGTCCAGCTTTCTTTCCAATTTTTAGCTTCCAAAAAACATGTAAGGAGATTCTTTTTTATTTCTTTCCATCATTTGTTGCCTAAAAATTAAACAAAACAATAAACACATTTTAGGAAGTATTTAATCTGAATTTAGCATGAAAATAAGCAACAAAAGATGGAAAATAAATATGTCATCAATCTTTGAACCAAAGTAGGCTTGAAAAAGAGTAGAATGCTTAAGGATTATGAGATTGAGAAATAAGATTTAAAACTCAAGGAAATTGGCTCAACTTTTCAAGGAATGCTAGTTTCAGGAGCTTTTATAAAGGTGACAAGAGTATGGGCCGAAACTAGCTGCTCACCGGATCAAAATAGATGCATTGGTCATTTCATTCCATCTTCAGTTGACCGTCGATCTACCGAGGATCAACCGTTAACCTGATTCATAACCCATTTAAGATTTTTGCTGAATTTTTTTGCCTCGGTTCAGTTTCAGGTTTCGGTTGGGGTTTGACTTTGACTAAATACATAGAAATAGGTGTTTAATGGCCTTGGAAGCTTTTTACATCAAAATCTAATCCTATACCTAACTTCTGACTCGATCGCCTTTGAGGTCATCGACACTTGAATTTTTGCAATTTTTCGATAAATTTCGTGTGCGTATCGATCACCCAACTTGAAATCAAACAGTTGATAAACTCATCAAAATATGTTTGTTATCATCAAAATTAAGATAGTGACCTAGGTTGAAAACCTTAAGCCAACACTATCGACATTCTGAATTAGAAATATCAAATATAATTATATCATACCAAAGTCCTATTTAACGTCCCTCTTCCTCCTCCATCGAATACCCGCGGCCACTACCCCTCGGCTCGCTGCCAGCCTAGATGATCCGCAAACCCTCACGCACTGCCACCGTTACCATGCCATCATCACCCCTTAGCATACCATCAACACCCCTTACGCACCGCCTTTATCACCTCTCTCTCTCTCTCTCTCTCTCAAAGGAAGGAAGGAAGGTTGTTCTTATGTGACATCATCAGTATCCAGTACTGACAACTCAAGAAGTGATTCGACATCATCATTAAAATGAAATTGACCACCAAGGTTATCAAGTATTATTGTTCTGTATGGATAATGTGGGTTGGAAGAAGAAATAGTGGCACTTGAAGATTCACCATGAGTTTCAATGCAAGATTGCTTGACGTTCCAACATCATATGGCTCCACGTGACAAATCTACTGATCATATCTTGGTATAAATCCTTTTGTATACAGATGCATTATCATAATTTCTTGATCTAAAACCTTGTGTTGGAGCAAATGCGACACAGACAACAAATTAATTTTATCACTGCAAACGAATTTTATTTTTGAATAGGCAAAATTCAAGAAATAAGTTACATTACGCCTACTCGATATTCATTCGTTATAGTTCCACGATCAAATCGTCGGTACATCAAGCTTCGATCACCTGACATGATTTTGTCAATCAATCACATCTTCAGTCAATGTCTTTAGATGGGATGGTCCTATTCTAATCGGGATTCATGTCGGGTCAATCAATCAACCACATCTTTGACATGAAGGCATTTGCGGAAATCACATCGAGGGAAGATCCTTGGCAGCTAAGATCCTCCGAGTCGGATACTTATGGCCAACCATGAAGACAAATTGCGGCTTGTACATCATGAGGTGTGACAAGATCTAGAGATTCTTAGAAGTCTCACGATGACAACCCGAGTCGTTACACAGCTCAGAAACCAACTTTCTGTGTAGGGAATTGAATTCCTCGGTGCCTTCCCTCCGACCCCAGGACAAGTCAAATACTTGGTAGTAGCCATCGACTACTTTACCAAGTGGATAGAGGCTGAACCTCTAGCCTTAATCACAACCAAAAAGGTCAAGAAGTTCACGTGGAAGAAGATCATCTGCAGATATGGCATACCACGAAAACTCGTCAGCGACAATGGTGCACAATTCACGGATAAACGGTTTAGGGAATTTTGCTCGGACCTCAACATCCAACAGTTCTTCTCTTCAGTAGAGTATTCACATACTAATGGCTTAGCCGAGGCAGCCAACAAAGTCACTCTGAGAAGACTCAAGAAGAAACTTGACAGAGTCAAGGGGCACTGAGCCGAGGAGCTACCCGAAGTGCTATGGGGATACAATACAACTGCCCAGTCGTCCACTCAGGAAACTCCCTACAGACACGTCTTTGAAGCAGATGCCATGATCCCCCATCAAGATTGTAGAGCCCGGCCTCCACAGAGCAACCTTTGATGGGCAAATTAAGCAACTCAAAAACCTGACAGGCCGAGTTGGATCTCATCAAAGAAGAACGAGAGCTTGCTAGGGTCAGGGAAGATGCCATGAAACTCAAAATAGCTCAAAAATATGACAAGCATGTCAGACTGAGGAATTTCAAAGATGGAGATCTGCTGCTAAGGAAGATCAAACTCTAGAGAAAAGCAGTCTGGGAAGGGAAACTCGCCCTGAACTAGGAATGCTCGTACAGAATCATTAGAGACATAGGAAAGGAATCGCTTACAAAATTGCCGAACTCTTCGGACGAGAACTCCCACAAACATGGAATGCGGCCTCCCTGCGGGCCTACTACAGCTAAGTAATCCCCCTTAAATTGCGATTTTTTCCCATCATTGTAGTTTTTTCCCACAGGGTTTTCCCTTTGAAGGTTTAACGAGGCACCGCCATGCGCGGGCCTTGCACCCCGCTCGGTGTGATCCAATGTACTATTATTTGACAATTACTCAATAACACTATTTTCCTTTTTCCACATCACTCTGTGTACATATTACTTATAGCTATCTCATAGCGCACAATGAAGGAACCCCCACGATCCCGTGATAGGAACACCGCCTAATGATGGCAACAACTTTTATCCTGCGCGACGCATCCATCCTTCTTGACACCAGGCGCGGTCCTACCTTACGCACCCCGCAAGCTCGGCATGACCCCAAGTGATGTCCCAACCTCAACGTCGCCGGATCTTGGCCTCAGCACCACCACCTCTGACCTCAGTGCCCACAACGACCCGAAGTGTGCTCCTCTCGAACTCGATTTGACTAATGAGTCTGGTCCTCGACCTAAAATATGGCTTTCGGCTCTAAATGAGACTGACCAGCTCTAATTTTACACGACCCCAGGAACAATCCTACCTTATCCCAAGTGCAGTCCTTGACCCTCAATGCGGCCTTCGGCTCTAAATGAAATTGACTCACTCTAAATGAGCATGACCCGAAGCATGCTCCTCGGCCTCAGCGCCACCATTTCTGGCCTTGGTGCCCTTGAAGACCTCAACGACCTGAAGTGTGCACCTCGTACCGAGGGTCACATGACTAGCCAGAGTACACACCCGTACTCCGAAGCCTACCAACCTACTCATCCCAAATGCGGAAATGAAATGAACAATTATGCATAAGTCAAAAGAAAATGCCAAGACACAAGATGTTGGCCCAAGCATTCCACTTAGGCCTCACTCTCTATTTTGATGATAACAAACATGTATCTAATGCATTTGGTGAGTTTTTGGTTCAAATCGATAGAATGATCTGCCTACGAAGTTCATTTGAAATAAGGGTAAATTACACTGACCTCCCCTGAGGTTTAGTGAAATTACACTGACCTCCCCTGAGGTTTAGTAAAATTACACTGATCGCCCCTCTATTTATCTAGGTGACACTCACCTCCCCAGAAGCTAACGGTGTTAAATGAAGTTTGTTAGTAATGTGATTTCTCTCTTATGCCCCTTGCTCAAAAATTATTAAAATACATGCATAAAATAATTGAATAAATATTTTAAAAACAAAAATTTGAAATGAACTATTTTATTAAAATACAAATTTTGAGAGAAATAAAAATGATATAAGGGTATTTTTGTCATTTAAAATAAGAAAAAAATGCAAATATTTCAAAAATGCATTAGTAAGCATGTTTAGTGCACATGACAGACACTCCACTAATAGTTTTCGTTAGTAGGGGAGGTATGTGTAATCTTTTACCAAACTCAGGGGGGTTACAAGATAAAATTACAAATAGATTGAAGGTTAGTGTAATTTCACTAAACCTCAAGGGAGGCCAGTGTAATTTACCATTCGAAATAACTGCAAATAATCAAGTAAAAATAGCTCTGATGGTGATCAAGTTGAAACCAAGTCAACTCCTAGATTTAGGCTTCGAATCAAGTATAATATATCCCTAGGAGATGAACCTAATCAATTACCAAGAGCTTCCAAGTCATAAACAACATTCTGGATGAAATATTGTTACATCCCAAATGAAATATTGTAACATCCCGGAATATCCCGGATGGGATGTCGTAACATTTCGAAATAAGCCCGAATGGGATGTTGTAATATTTTGGAATATCCCGGAATATCCCAAATGGGATGTTGTAACATTTCGGAATAGCTCGGATGGAATGTTGTAACATTCCAAAATAACCCGGATGGGATATTGTAAACATTTCGAAATATCTCGAAACATTCCGTAGCATCCCGAATGAACATCCCGGATAAACATTCCAAAAAACCTTCCAGAACTCCTACAATGCCCCCAACGGCTCTATTTTGATTTTCTACCCATTGAGCTTATTGGAAACTGAGTTCCTACCTTTGGGATCTCTATATAAGCTCTCAAACTTGCCTTCCTTCATCCCCAACTTTTCATTTGAGCAAATCCTTAAATGTTTGAGCCTTCAACGAGTAATCTAAAGCCCTAATTCTAACTTCTACACTCTCAAGTGGTGGTCTTCACTCTTCAACCCTCTCAAGGCAAAGCACTTCATCTTCTTAAGGCGTTGGAAGTTTGGAAGGATAGAGAAAGGAGCACAACAAGTTTGGTTTACATTTATTTGCTCCTTTACTATATTTTCATCTTGTTGTGTTGATTTGATAAGCTAGCTTGCAAGGTGTGCTTGTGAAACACTTTGGTGTGGTTGTAGAAATTTTTTTGCTAGAGAATAGGTGTTGAGGTTTTCTCAATGGGTTGAGAACTAAATCCTCATTGTATTCTTAGAAAAATATTTCATCTATAAAGTGTTAAGGTTAGAAATCCTTGATGAGGAACCAAAGTAGTGGAGTAGGCGGGTTGGTCAAACCACTATATATTGTTCTTGTTTGAATTGATTCTTACTTGCTTAGTTACTTGCTTGTTGTGCTTAGCTTATCATCCATATCATTCATACTCAAAGAACTCGAGTTGTTGTATTAAGTTGCTTAAAATCAAAAAGACTAAAATTGAAGCTAAAGTTTGATCACACACTATTCAACCCCCCCCCCCCCCCCCCCCCCCCCCCCTCTTCTAGTGTGGGTACTTAAACAACATTTGGTATGAGAACAAGGTCGTAGGTTTAGATTTAACCATCTACCATACAACTTAGAATGTCTACCGAAATTCAACTAGCTCAAGGGTCCTCTACTCATACTCTGCCACTTTTTGATGAAAACAACTATGCCTATTGAAATATTAGAATGAATAGCTTTCTTCACTCTCTAGTCATGGATGTATGGACAATGATTCAAGTAGAATGTAAGCAACCTATAAAAAACATGGATGAATGGAAGCAAGATGAGGTCAAACTATTTAATGCAAATGCCAAGGCCATGAATGCTTTGTATTGTGGTCTTTCTATTAGTGAGTTTAATAGGATCTCAACTTGTAAGTCGGCCTTTGAACTTTGGAATGTCCCAGAGACTACACATGAATGAACCTCACAAGTTAAGGAGTCCAAGATTAACCTCCTCATGCTTGACTATGGAATGTTTAGAATGCAATTGCATGAAACTATTGATGAAATATATGCACTCTTTCAAAATATTACTAATGGTTTATGCAATCTTGGTAAAGATATTAGAGAATAGGATAAGGTAAGGAAGCTCCTATGATCTCTTCCCAAGACTTGGGAGCCAAAGGTGATTGCCATCATGGAAGCCAAGGATTTGGCAACCATAAAAATCACTAAATTCAATGGATCTCTCATGACTCATGAGATTCACATGAGGGCACACAAGGAGGAAGATGCCCCCAAAATCAAGACCATTGTTTTAAAAGCATCACACCGAGCCGAAGAACCCTCATCATCTGAAGAAGACTTTGATGAGCAAGAAGAGATGGCGATGATGGCAAGAAGGTTCATGAGATTCATGAGAAGTGGCTTGAGGAGAGGCATATGAGGCTACACCTGCTACCATTGCAACAAGCCGGGGCACCTAAGGAAGGACTGTCCACAACTCAAGATGGCTTCTACCTCCACTCCTTACAAAAGGGACAAGACCAAAAAGAAGAAGAAGGCCATGATGGCTTCATGGGATGAAAGTGAATCCTCATCAAGTGAGGAGGACACCAAGAGTGAGAAGGAAAACCTTTGCCTTATGGCAATTGACAATGAGGTAAGATTTACTTTTGGTGAACTTTTATTTTTTTAAAAAAGAAAGAAAAAAACATCTATTAACCAAAGTCATACTACACCCAAGGACTATGTAGAAGAGGCAAAGGACCCATGGTCGTGCACTCCTCGCTAGACCCTTGAGCATAGTCATATTCTTCCTGATAAGTTTGCATTTTATTAATATTCAAAACCTCTACATTTTCCTCAGCTACCTCAGTAGCTCCTACCACAAAATCTTGTCTCTCAAATACATGTATTTGAAGTTTATCTACACCTATCTTTCTGCAGGTAACTGATTCATAATTTACCAGTTACCAGTAGTTTACAACTAGTCAATGCTTCCTCCTTATTTAACAAACTGTCAGCTTCCCATCCTGTATCTGAATACTTTACAGCCTCCTTTCCTCCAGATTTGTCTTCAGTCACCTGATTACTTGTATCATTACTCTCACTTCCCTCACCATTCCTCAACAGAACCTGCTCCTCACAGCACGCCATATCAGCTAGCCTTCCATCATCCATGTTTGAACCAAACCTCTCCTCCTTCTCTTGCAGTCCTGCCTTAGCAAGAAGATGAGCTTTCCCATTCTTAGCTCTCCTTACATAGTTCCAATCAAGAACCTCCATTTCTCCACCTACTTGGATTATGTCTGCTATCAGTTCCTTCATAAACCATGGAGCTTTTCTTTCCCTATTCAACATTCTGACAACATTAGTACAATCTGAAAAAATCTTCAAATATTTTATGTTCATATTTCTCAACTTGTTTAACCCATACCATATTGCCCAATCTTCTGCAATCATTGGGCTACCTAGTGTCTTATAGCAATGAGCTTCAAACACTTTCCTACCCAATTTATCTTCTACATAAACTCCTAAACCAGCTTCTTTAGTACCCTCCAGCCAAGCTGCATCACTGAACATATTGAACTCAAGCTCATTCTGGCTACTTACATTCTCTTGCCACTGCCAGTTATGATAAGAACTATCAGTATACAGATTGCATCTATTCCCTGGTATGTTGCCCACTCTGTTACCTAGCAAGTGACAGCAGTCAGCCAATATCCTGCAAATCATAGTGTTCAAACCATGACCGTTGTCTCTGAAGCAATTTTCATTTCTATTCCTCCACAATGCCCAATGGCCTGCCGCAATCAAGCCTATCCATGCTGCTCTCTCCTCTCTTCCCAGCTTAGACCCCTCCTCAATCCACCTTCCTTCCTTCCACTCGTTCCAATACTCAAATTTGCAATTACAAACCTCCTCAAGTTTCCTCCATAACAATTTTGCTACACCACACTCATAAAAGATGTGTTCAACACTATCCTCCTCTTCTTTGCAAACATAACAATTCTGCTTTTGTACCTTACTGAACTTAGATAAAAGATCAGTCGTGGGAATCCTCTTGTGCAGCAACTTCCAGGAGAATACTTTTACTCTTGGGATGACTTTCATCTCCCAGATCCTCTTCCAGTCAACATGCTCATTCTCTCCCTCTTCCTTTTATATAGTTGTATGTAATTTTACTATTCAGTTTTCCTTTCTCATTCAACCCCCATACCCATTTATCCTGCACCTCTTTCTTTGCTAAATAGATTTATGATATTCTCTTTACCAATTCCATACCAAATTCTTCCTTTAGCAATTCCATATTCCACTCACCTTTACTGACCAAGAATTCAACTTTCCTCTCCCATAAACTGCTGTTCATATTGATGTATGTGGGCCATCTGTCCAAGGGTGTACTATCTATCCAAGTATCATCCCATATGTTAGCTTTTCTTCCATTACCTATCTTAATTCTCAGACCATCCCTTAATTTCATAATGGCATCCACTAGTCCTCTAAAGGACCAAGACCAGCTTACTTTCCTCACCTGCTCCACAACAATTCCACCCAAAGCCTGCTCTTCTTATTCAAAAAAGGCAGTATCCTTTTTGCTTGAACGGCCACCTTCACTATACTTAGATCCTTTACTCCCAAACCATCATCTGCTTTCCTTAGTGTTACCTTGTCCCATTTGACTAGGTGAAACTCATGCTTGCCTTGGCCTATTTTCCATAGGAACTTTCTACATTTCTTTTTATGTTCCTCCACAACCTTCTCACTAATCCATGAAGTTGATAATGTATGAATAGGCAAAGAGTTTATTACAGAATTCATTAGCACAATCTTCCCTGCCTGTGATATGTAGTTACGGGCCCAACTCTCCATTCTCTTCTCCTCTCTCTCCACAATTTGCCTCTGGTAACTGATTGGCAATTTTCCTTTGTCAATGAAGACACCAAAGTATTTGAAAGGTAGCTTTCCTTCTCTCATGCCTATTATGTTGCATATCTTCTCCTTCATTTTCTGATCACATTCTTCAGGAAAAAATATCTTAGATTTGTCCATGTTCACTTTCTGGTTTGTTATCTCACAATATAATTTTAATGTCTCCATTAACCTTTCACAAGACTTACCACAACATTTGCTTGTGATGAGAATGTCATCTGCAAAAAACAGATGACTTATGGTGGTATCTTTATACTTGAAAGGCTTTATCTTCCCTTCTATCACCTCCTTTTTTATTAATAATGACAACAGCTCTTGCAACATGATAAACATGAAGGGGGATAAGGGGTCCCTGCCTCACCCCTTTTGAACTTTCAAACCATGATGATTGTACACCATTAATACCACATCTAAAACTTGTTGATTTCAAGCATGCTGACAACCAACTTCTCATCTTCATGGCACATTCATCAATCTCCACACTTCTTCTAGAGCATCCCATGACACCCTGTCATAAACTTTCTCTAGATCTAATTTGACAATAAATTATGGATATTTCCTTTTAGATTTCACCATCACATTAGCTATTTCTGACATGACTAGCACATTATCTTGCAGTCTTGTCTTTTCTACAAAAGCCCCTTCTTCCCATGAGATGATATGCTTAATGTGAGCTTTCAGTCTAATCACCAATGCCTTAGCCAGCACCTTATATGCCACATTGCATAAAGAAATTGGCCTATAATCCTTAATTGTGATTGGTTGATCCTTCTTTGCTATGAAGATCAAGTTTGTTTGCCCCCAAGAAGCAGGTAAGTACATTTTGTCTTGAAATTCTCTTAAAGCAGCGCGAAAAGGAGCTTTTATATCTTCCCAAAACTTGATATAGAAATCTAAATTATATCCGTCTAGCCCTGGAGCTTTGCATCTACCCAAACTGTTAATAGCCCTGAAGATTTCCTCATCTGTAAAAGCTTCTGTCAGCTTACTGTGATGCTCTCAAGATATCCTCTTCCAATGTAGTTTGCTGAGCTGATTCCAACCCTGATACTTGCTCCCCTCATTCTCCCATAGTTCTCTGTACCATCTCTCAGACTCCTTTACAATGTCTTCATCACCTGTAACCACCCTATTTTCCACATGAATCTCCACAATAGCATTCCTTCTTCTTTTCAATTTTGTCAGATTGTGAAAATACTTTGAGTTTCTGTCATTGTCCTCAATCCACTTTGTCTTTGCTTTACTCCACCATTTTATTTGAATTTGTCTACTCAATGTCATTGTTTTGTTTGTCAAGCTCCTAAGTTCATCTAGTTCATTCTCATTCATCACCCCCTCTGCATCCTTGTTCTCTAGCTTCTCCAACTCCTTCATGGTTTCCCTCAGATTATTTTCAAGTGATCCTACCTGCTGCTTACTGATGGCTGTTAATTCCCTGCTCAGGACTGTCATAACCTTTACAAAATGCTCCATCTTATGTACCTCAGTGTTCTCTCTACTCCATACACTTCTTACCTTCTCACAAATCTCATTGTATTCGAGCCAATACAGCTCAAACACAAAGTTCCTGGCTTTTCCCTTGTTCTATATATACTCCTTTGTATTAATCAGTAGAGGACAATGATCTGAATTCTTCTGAGATAAGTTACTTGGGTCCTATTATGCTTAGCAACCCACTCACCATTGGCATATGCCTTATCCAACCTAGCCATTACCCTCTTCTCTCCTCTCCTGTTGTTGCACCAAGTATATCTACCTCCCTTAAACTTCAAGTCAATAAGCCGAGCTTCCATACATAAGTTCTTAAATGAGAGAATTGATTTCCCATATATAAAAGGTCTTCCCCAATTTTTGTCTTCCGGGCAATCAATACAATTGTAATCCCCCACCAACAGCCATGGCACTTCTCCTACTTCTATGTTCATTAGCAGCTCCCACAAAAGCATCCTCTGCTTACTCTCATTGCTGCCATAGATCCCTAATAACACCCAAGTTTCCTCATTATTTCCATGGACCACCACATGTATCAGCTGGCTGCATTTATAGATAGGAACCACTTCTCAGTTTCCCAAGCAATGATGATCCCTCCTACTCTACCACTTCCAGCTACAAAACATCCTTCCCATCCTTTGCCCAGTCTTCTTATGTAGATTTCTGAATCAGCTTCATCAACATGAGTCTCCACCAAAACCACTATCTCAGGTTTATGTTCTCTCAACATCAGGTTCAAATAATCATTCCCCTCAACTTTTAGTCCCCCTCTAATATTCCAGCAGATTAGCTTCATTAATAACCTGCATCAGTAGATATCCCACCTCCTTCCTTCTTATCATTCTCCATCTCATCTCCCTTCCCTTCCGAGGAAATTCTTTTCTTCTTAATCTTGCTATGTTTGATATTAAATGGGAAACTTTCAGCATGAACCGATTAATAGATTGGTTTCCTGATTCTAGTTCCCTTCACTGGAGATCTCCTGACCATATCAGAATCCTGACTCTCTTGTGACAATGTTATATTCTCTTTGATTTTACTCACAGCAATAGAGAAAGATTCAGTTAACTTTTTGTGCATCTCTTCTGCCTTCTTATCAAGACTCACTGGGACTTTAACAGGTTCCCCAGCCTTGGCATTGAAACACATCATTTCTTTTTTCTCATTCACAGGCTTTGATACCTTCCTCCCCATCTCAGTTCTAGGAAATAACACCTCAACACTAGCCAGTTTCTTCTCATTGGATCTCTCATTAGCTCCTCTCTCACTTTCCTCATATACTAACATGTCCTATTTTCCCACACTGAAAACAAAGTTTTGGAATGTTTTCCATAGCTATAGGCTGCCAAAATCTCCACCCTGCTCCATTTATCCACACCCCATTTGGGACCAATTTGGTAAGATCCCACAGTATATAAATCCTTGCAAATCTAGCTCTTTGCCCTTTAGTTGTAACCTTGTCTATCTTCACCAGTTGACCCAGTGAACATGCTATTTTTTGCAGTATCTCTCTGTGCATATACTCCAGTATCTCAATCCTCTCCAGCATAGGTTGAAAGTTCAGCTTCCATTGCTTAATCAGCAGCACCTGCCCTCTCAAAAACCATGGCCCTCCTACTAAAACACTGTCGAGATCACCTTACTAGCGAATTTGAAGCAGAAGAACCCAGCAGCTAGGTCCACAATCTGAACATTGTTCTTCAATCTCCAAAGCTTCGGCATAACATTCTGAACCAGATACAGGGGAGGAGTTCTACCATAGAATTTGCCATACGCTCTATTAGCCCATTCAGGTCTAGACAGGTTGATCAATTCATCCTCAATATTTACTTCATTCATCGATCCTTCCTGAATAGACTTGAATCTGCCTGCTGTCTCCTCCCTCTTAGGCAGATTATCCATGCGATTGACACCCTTGAACAAGTTCGCCCATGAGCTTGTCAATTTATTTCCTCTATTTGATCCATCAAAGATGACAGGAGTATTTTCCACAAACAATGGATTACTCAATGAAACATATTTCTCCCTATTATCAATAGATGCTAACAAATTTTTTGATGTTCCTCTTTCGCTCCAAGAACTCGTACTTGGATCCATTGCAATGGGGAGATTCTTCTCCTTCAACTCCATCAATCTCTCCACACAGTCAGTCCCTTTCCCCTTGATGCCCGGATCAGGAGGTTTTTTAGGTTGCAGCCTCTCCCCTTGAGATCCCTCTAGTTCAAGTTCCTTGTTCGCGCCCCGACTATCGCCTCCTCTTACACTTGTCATCCCACTGGACTTTGTTGACTTAATTTGATCTGGTGAACTTTTATTTACTCAACAAGAACTAGAAGTCGAATTTGAACAAATGCATGACAAACTTAATGCTATTAGAAAGAGATTAAAAGAGATTAAAAAGGACAACAAATCTTTAGAAGAAGAGAATGATAGCTTACTTCTTTCATGCAATGCTTTAAAAAGGGAAGTAGAAAATCTTAAGGATGAGAAACACACTTTAGAGAAAGTCAAAAATGAGTTAGAAAATGAGAATGAGAAGTTAGAATGTGAAAACAAATTTTTGAGTTCTCAAGTAGAACACTTGAATGAAAGCATGCATAGCTTAAAAAGGGAATTATGCATGCTAAATGAGAATGATAACATTGCAAAATGTCATGCCTAAGGTTGCTCATGTTAGAAAAACCACACATGCTCATGATCATGCACACTTCCATGCTCACACTCATAGTACTACAAGATTCAATGGAAGTTTTTCTTGTGGGATTTTTGGGCACATGGATAGCAATTGTGTACTTAAGAGGAACCCACATGCTATATTTACTTGGGTTCCTAAGATGACTAACAATCAAGGACCCAAGAAAATTTGGGTACCTACAATTGCCTCTTCTCCTCAAGCAAGTAGAAGTACTTGGATCTTGGATAGTGGTTGCTCAAAGCACATGATCGGTGACATCAATTTATTTGAAATCTAATCAAGCAAGGATGGTGGGCATGTGACTTTTGGAGACAATGCCAAAGCTAAGATTATTGGCATTGGTGATATAGGTATACTTTCTTACTCATGCATTAAAAATGTTCTATTAGTTGATGGGTTAAAACATAACTTGATAAGTATATCTCAACTATGTGATAATGGGTATTTAGTTGACTTTGAGGCATCTAAATGCATAATTAGAAATGCACCATCAAATGATATTATTTTTATTGGAAATAGGCATGAGAATGTTTACACCTTAGTTTTAAATATATTGCCTAATCCACATGTTAGATGCTTGGTGGCAATGGAAAATGATTCTTGGCTATAGCATAGAAGACTATGACATGCTAGCATGAGCCTTATCCAAGAAATAACTTTAAAAATTTTAGTTAAAGGAATACCCAAGACAAAATTTGAAAAGGATAGACTTTGTGATGCATGTCAACATGGAAAATAAGATAAGTCATCCTTTCTTAGCATAAATCAAGTTACCACATCTAGGATACCTGAACTTGTGCATATGGATCTTTTTGGTCCTTGTGATGCTGCTAGCTTAGGTGGTAAACTTTATTGCTATCTTTTAGTTGATGATTATTCAAGATTCACTTGGGTTTTCTTCCTAGCTAAGAAAAATGAAATATTTGATTACTTCAAAAGATTTGTTAGGAGAGCAGTAAATGAAAAAGGAATTTCTATCTTGAAAACTAAAAGTGATAATGGAGGTGAATTTAAAAATAATTTTTTTTTTGGAATTTTGTGAAGAGCTTGGTATTGAACATACTTTTTCTTCCCCTAGAACCCCTCAACAAAAGAGGGTGGTTGAAAGAAAGAATAGAACTTTACAAGAAATGACTATAACTATACTTTGTGAAAATAATTTGCATATGTATTTTTGGGCTGAAGCCATAAACACCTCTTGCTATGTTTTAAACCGAGTTTTGCTAAGACCAAAAATTAAGAAAACTCCTTTTGAGCTTTGGAGTGATAGAATGCCAAGTGTGGGATATTTTAAAGTTTTTGGTTGTAAATGCTTTATTTTGAACACTAAGAAATATTTAGGAAAATTTGATTCAAAATCGGATGAAGGAATTTTTCTTGGTTACTCTAATAATTCTAAGGCTTATAGATTTTATAATCGTAGAACCATGGTAGTTGAAGAATCCATGCATTTTACATTTGATGAAACTAATGATTGTTCAAGGAATTTCAAGATTGTGAATGTAGGTGAAGAACTTGAGGAATTAACTTTTCATGATAAAGATGTTGAAGATGAACCTAATGAAGAACCTCATGAAGAAGAAACTTCATCCTCGTCATCCCAACCTCAAGTAGTAGAAGAAGAAACTCTACCTCCTTGTTGGCTTAAGGGTCTCTCTTAAGCCTCGATCTTTATTTTGATGATAACAAATATGTATTTAATCCAAGTATGAAGTTTTGAGTTCAGGTTGAGGTTGTGATAAGCATGCCAAGTCCATTCAAATGAGACAAAAGAAAAGATCATCAAAGAAACGGAAAAAGAAAATGTCGAAGAAAGGCTCGGGATTAGATCAAGTAGAATTCATGTAATATACCCCTAGGACAATCTTATCCCAAGCCTAATTGTATAGTTATCCAAGTTAGAACTTGGTAACTAAATCCACAAAAAAAGGCATGTAAAAATGTCAAGAAGAAATCAGCCTCAGCCTGCATTCGGTCGACCGGTCGATCTACCGAACAAGATAGTATTCTGCTAACCAACCCATTCGGTCGACCGAATGATGCTAAAATCGGGCAGTAGCCATTCAAGGCCTCGTCGGTGGACAGACCAAAGCAAAAAAGAGCAGAATGCTTAGCGGTCGACCAATCCGTCGACCGAATTGGAGATAGCCTGTCGCGCGACCCTGGCTCCAGGTATTCGGTCAACCGGTTGGTCGATCGAATATGGGATTGGCATCTTTCCATCAACCGGTCGACCCGTCGGTTGACCAAGCTCTCTCATCCAGCCAGCGGTCGCAGTGGCGGTCAATCAGTCGGTCGACCGACCGGTCGACCGGCAAGCGTCGAACGGCTTCAACGACTATTTTTTTATCCGTTGAACGGGCTGTTCGAGTGAGGGGTTATAAATACCCCTCACCTAACTTCTTTACAACCCCTTAGAAGTTTTATTTGAGCATTAAAGAAGTTTCTTAAGCCTTAAAAAGAGCGAACTGCTGCACGCGCCCTCTGCTTCCGTCGACAACTCACTTCAGGCACTGATCCCCTACTTCTTCAATCTTGCTACAATTCAAAGAGCCATCTTCTTGCAAGTTGGAGACGTGAAGGCGGTGAAAAGGAGCCTTGGTTCATTTTACATTCTTAAAGCTCTTTCCTCTGTATTTGATTTTTATTGTAAACTTTTTTTAAGTTTGAGATAGTTTGCTAGGTGTGCTAGGATACACTTAGGGATAGCTTTATAGAATTGTGTTTTGCCTAGGTGAATAGGATTGAGGTGTTCTCAGAGTGGTGAGAAGGGTGTCCTCATTGTATTCAAAGGAAAACATAGATTCTATAAATTAGTGGTTAGAAATCATTGGTGAGGAGCCAAGGTAATGGAGTAGGCAGTTGGCCGAACCATTATAAGTATTCTTGTTTGCATTGCTTCCTTACTTGCTTTTATCAATGCTATTGAAATTTGATCACATTAACTTTTAAGAAACAATTGCATTAAGTGAAGCTAAAATTGAGTAAGAAGAAAATATAGAGAAATGGGACAGACACTATTCAACCCCCCCTTCTAGTGTCGGGTTTCACACAACAATTGGTATCAGAGCCAAGTCGTAGGTCTAGATTTAACCATCTTCCCTACAATTCAAGATGTCTAGCGAAATCCAATTAGCTCAAGGGTCCTTTACTCATACTCCACCACTATTTGATGGAAACAAATATGCCTATTGGAAGATCCGCATGAATGGCTTCCTACAATCTTTAGGCATGGATGTATGGAGGATGATCCAAGTAGAGTATAAGCAACCCACTAAGGACATGGATGAGTGGGACCAAGAAGAGATTAAACTCTTTAATGCAAATGCAAAGGTCGTCAATGCATTATATTGCGGCCTATCTATTAATGAGTTCAATAGGATCTCTACTTGCAAGTCCGCTTATGAATTATGGAAGATCCTAGAGACCACACGTAAAGGGACTTCACAAGTAAAGGAGTCCAAAATAAATCTACTCATGCATGACTATGAAATGTTTAAGATGTTGTCACATGAATCCAAAGATGTCATGCATGCTAGATTTTAAAATATTACAAATGACTTAGCTAACCTTTGCAAAGAAATAAGGGAAGAGGAGAAGGTAAGAAAGCTCCTTCATTCCCTTCCAAAATCGTGGGAGCCCAAGGTCACAACAATCATGGAAGCTAAGAACTTGAGCACATTGAAGATTACCGAGCTCATTGGGTCTCTTATGACACATGAGACCCACATGAAGCAATACCAAGAGGAAGATGCCCCCAAAGGCAAGACCATTGCCTTAAAAGCATCACATCGAGCAGAAGAGTCGTCATCATCCGAGGAAGAGATGGATGATCTTGAAGAAATGGCGATGCTTGCAAGAAGATTCATGAGTTTCATGAGGGGAGGCATGAGGAAGGGAAGAGGAGGCTACACATGCTACAACTGCAATAAGACCGGGCATCTAAGGAAAGATTGCCCACTTCTCAAGATGGCCTCCACCTCCAACCCTCACAAAAAGGAAAAGTACAAGAAAAAGAAGGTAATGATAGCCATGTGGGATGAAAGCGAGGCCTCATCAAGTGAAGAAGAAACAAAGAGTAAAAAGGCAAACCTTTGCTTGATGGCAAAGGATGATGAGGTAAGATTTACTTTTGGTGAAGTGTCATTTACTCAAGAAGAGTTAGACAATGAATTTGAGCAAATGCATGATGAATTCAATGCTATTAGGAGAAAATTTAAAGATCTCAAAAAGGACAATAGATCTTTAAAGCTAGAGAATGATAGTCTATTACTTTCATGCAATGCCTTAAGGAAAGAAGTAGACACCCTTAAGGAAGAAACATGCACCCTAGAAAAAGCTAAGAAGGACTTAGAGATTGACAACCAAAAACTAGAGAATGAAAACAAGTATTTATGTGATCAAGTAGAGCATCTAAATAATAGCATGCTAACATTGAAAAAGGAACTTTGCATGCTTAATGAAAAGATGACAACCATACAAAATGTCATGCCTAAGATTGTCCATAAAAAGAAATCATCACAGTCCCATCCCATGCTCACACACATACTAGAAGAAAATTTAATAGAAATTATTTTTCTTGTGACATATTTGGCCATATGGCCAAGGAGTGTGCTTTGATGAGGAACCCACATGCAAGATTTACATGGGTTCCCAAAATAACTAACACTCAAGGACCCAAGAAAATTTGGGTACCTAAAATGGTTTCTTCTCCTCTTGTAGGTGGAGAAGCATCCTCAAGCAAATAGGAGCACTTGGATATTGGATAGCGGTTACTCAAAGCATATGACAGGTGATATCAATTTATTTGCAATCCTATCAACTAAAGATGGTGGACATGTCACATTTGGAGACAATGCCAAAGGTAAGATTGTTGGCATTGGTGACATAGGTATACTCCCTTACCCATGCATTAAGAATGTTCTACTAGTTGATGGGTTAAAACATAATTTGATTAGCATATCACAATTATGTGATAATGGATACATAATTATTTTTGAAGTATCTAAATGTATCATTAGAAGTGTACCATCAAATTATATCATGTTTATTGGAAATAGACAAGAAAATGTTTACATCTTAGAATTAGATGTCTTGCCAAATCCCTATGTTAGATGATTAATTGCCATCGAGAATGACTCTTGGTTGTGGCACAGAAGGCTAGGACATGCTAGCATGAGCCTCATCGAAGAGATATCTAGGAAAGAATTAGTTAAAGGCTTACCCAAGATATAATTTGAAAAGGACAAATTTTGTGATGCATGTCAACTAGGTAAGCAAGTCAAATCTTCATTTCGTAGCATAAATCAAGTTAGTACATCTAGAACTCTTGAGCTTGTGCACATGGATCTCTTTGCTCCATGTGATGTAGCTAGTTTAGGTGGAAAGTTATATTGCTATGTATTGATTGATGACTTTTCTAGATTTACATGGGTTTTCTTTTTGACCAAGAAAAATGAAACTTTTGAGTTTTTCAAAAAGTTTGCAAAGAAAGTTACAAATGAAAAAGGAGTATCAATTTTGAAAATTAGAAGTGACAATGGAGGGGAGTTTAAAAATGAAAAATTTTCTGAGTTTTGTGATGATTTAGGTATTGAACATACCTTTTCTTTCCCTAGGACCCCTCAACAAAATGGGAGTGGTAACACGTTCTAAACTCAAGAATGTTTGTCAATTTGTTGCTTTTGTATCTCAAGTAGAGCCTAAGAACATTAAGGAAGCAATAGAAGATGAGTTTTGGGTACTGGCTATGCAAGAAGAACTCAACCAATTTACTAGAAATGATGTATCGGACTTAGTGCCTAGACCTAGTGAACAAACCATAATTGGAACAAAATGGGTATTTAGAAATAAGCTAGATGAAGAAGGATTGGTTATTAGAAACAAAGCTAGGTTAGTGGCACAAGGGTACAATCAACAAGAAGAAATAGACTATAATGAAATGTATGCTCCCGTAGCTAGATTAGAAGCAATTAGAATGCTTTTGGCATATGCTAGCTTTAAGGGTTTTAAACTTTTTCAAATGGATGTAAAAAGTGCATTTTTAAATGGTTTTATTAATGAAAAAGTTTATGTTGAACAACCCCCCGGATTTGAAAGTTTTGAGTTTCCAAACCATATTTTCAAACTTTAAAAAGCATTATATGGTTTAAAACAAGCCCCTAGGGCTTGGTATGAAAGACTTTCAATTTTCCTAATTGAACAAGGTTTTGATATTGGAAAAGTCGACCTTTCACTTTTCATTAAGCATCATGAAAATGACATGTTATTAGTTCAAATTTATGTTGATGACATAATTTTTGGTGCTACTAATGAAATGATTTGCAAGTGGTTTGCTAAATGTATGCAAGATGAGTTTGAGATGAGCATGATGGGAGAGCTCACCTTCATGCTTGGTCTCCAAATCAAGCAAACCAACAAAGGGATCTTCATCAATCAAGCCAAGTACACAAAGGAGCTCATCAAAAGGTTTGGGATGAATGAAGCCAAGATAGCTTCTACACCTATGAGCGCATCCATCAAGCTTGACAAAGATGAAGAGGGCATTAAAGTGGTCGAAAAATGATATCGAGGTATGATTGGTAGTCTTCTTTATTTAACCGCAAGTAGACCTGATATCATGTTTAGTGTTTGTGTATGTGCTAGATTTCAATCTTGCCCTAAGATGTCTCATTTAAGTGCGGTAAAACACATATTGAGGTACTTAAAGGGCACGGTTGACTTAGGATTATGGTATCCATGTCATACATCATTTGATTTAATCGGTTTTTCGGACGCTGATTTTGCCGAATGTAAGGTAGATAGAAAAAGCACTAGTTGGTGTTGTCAATTCTTAGGAGCGAGTCTTGTTTCTTGGTTCTCAAAGAAATAAAACTCAGTTGCGCTTTTAACTACCGAAGCAGAATACATCGCCGCGGCTAGTTGTTGTGCGCAAGTCCTTTGGATGAAACAAACCCTTTTAGACTATGGACTTAGGTTTTCTTGCATACCTATTCATTGTAATAATACTAGTGCAATAAATTTAACCAAAAATCCCATTTTACACTCTAGAACTAAGCATATTGACTTGAGACATCATTTTCTTAGGGATAATGTGACTAAGGGAAATATATCGGTAGAATTTGTATCCACCGATAAACAACTTGCCGATATATTTACAAAACCCTTGGTTGAAGAAAGCTTCACAAATTTAAGGATGCAATTAGGAATTTGTGTTTTTCCTAGTAATTAAAATGTTTTTCTTTAAAATGTATATGCTTTTCAAAAATTGCATTCAATACAATATCATCACACTTATGTATTGCTCTATAGTGGGGCTTTGCGACCTATTGGTGTTTGCCTTCTATAGGCTTACATTAATGGGAAGGATTATAGTGGTAGATGATACTTGGTTTTTGTGGCTTTCTTTCGGTTTTTATGATGAAACTCATTAATTGTACCTTAATTCTTACCCTTTTTTATTGATGTCAAAAGGGGGAGAAAAAGAAAGGTCACACTTGGTTTTCACGATGCATATATATAGTTAGGGTGAGTTTTAAAGTTAAGGGGGAGTTAAAAGTTAAAAATGATATGGACATTGATAGGGGGAGCATAGGTTGAGTTATAAGTATTTGAATATGCATATTGATAGGGGGAGCATAGGTTGAGTCATAAGTAGTTGAATACATATGCTAAGTTACATATCTTGCATGCCCTAACTCATGATTGCCTTAACTCAAACTCACAAACACTTATGCTTTCTAAAAATTTCATGTTATGTTTGTCATCATCAAAAACGGGGAGATTGTTGGCTTAAGGGTCTCTCTTAAGCCTCGATCTTTATTTTGATGATAACAAACATGTATTTAATCCAAGTGTGAAGTTTTGAGTTCAGGTTGAGGTTGTGATAAGCATGCCAAGTCCATTCAAACGAGACGAAAGAAAAGATCGTCAAAGAAACAGAAAAAGAAAACGTCAAAGAAAGGCTCAGGATTAGATCAAGTAGAATTCATGTAATATACCCCTAGGACAATCTTATCCCAAGCCTAATTGTATAGTTATCCATGTTAGAACTTGGTAACTAAATCCACAAAAAAGGCATGTAAAAATTTCAAGAAGAAATCAACCTCAACCTGCATTCGGTTGATCGTTCGGTCGACCGAACAAGGCAGTATTTTGCTAAGCAGCCCGTTCGGTCGATCGAATGACTATAAAATCAGGCAGTAGCCATTCAAGGTTGCGTCGGTCAACCGACCGAAGCGAAAAAGAGGCAGAATGCTTAGCGGTCAACCAATTGGTCGATCGAATTGGAGATAGCCTATCGCGTGACCCTGGCTCCAGGTATTCGGTCGATCGACTGGTCGATCGAATATGGGATCAGCATCTTTCCGTCAGACGGTCGACCCATCGGTCGACCAAGCTCTCTCATCCAGCCAACGATCGCAGTGGCGGTCGATCAGTCGATCGATCGACGATCGACCGGCCAACGACCAAACGGCTTCAACGGCTATTTTTTTATTCGTTGAATGGGCCGTTCGAGTGAGGGGTTATAAATACCCCTCACCTAACTTCTTTACAACCCCTTAGAAGTTTTATTTGAGCATTAAAGAAGTTTCTTAAGCCTTAAAAAGAGCGAACTGTTGCACGCGCCCTCTGCTTCCGTCGACAACTCACTTCAGGCACTGATCCCCTACTTCTTCAATCTTGCTGCAATTCAAAGAGCCATCTTCTTGCAAGTTGGAGACGTGAAGGCGGTGGAAAGGAGCCTTGGTTCATTTTACATTCTTAAAGCTCTTTCCTCTATATTTGATTTTTATTGTAAACTTTTTTTAAGTTTGAGATAGCTGCTAGGTGTGCTAGGATACACTTAGGGATAGCTTTATAGAATTGTGTAGGCAGTTGGCCAAACCACTATAAGTATTCTTGTTTGCATTTATTCCTTACTTGTTTTTATCATTGCTATTGAAATTTGATCACATTAACTATTAAGAAACAATTGCATTAAGTGAAGCTAAAATTGAGTAAGAAGAAAATATAGAGAAAGGGGACAAAGACTATTCACCCCCCCCCCCCCCCCCTTCTAGTGTCGGGTTTCACACAACACTCCTCTCCCAAAAGCTTACCTGTTGACAAGGGATCACCCAATTGATCAAGTAATTGGAGAACCCTCAACGAGAGTGGTAACACGCTCTAAACTTAAAAATATTTGTCAATATATTGCTTTTATTTCTCAAGTAGAGCCTAAAAATATTAAGGAAGCTATAGATGATGATTTTTGGGTTATTGATATGCAAGAAGAATTAAATCAATTTGAAAGAAATAATATTTGGGATTTAGTACCTAGGCCTAGTAAACAAACCATAATTGGAACTAAATGGGTATATGATGGAAGAAGTATATGTTGAACAACCTCCCAGTTTTGAAATTTTTTATTTCCCAAATCATGTTTACAATTTGAGAAAAGCTTTATATGGTTTAAAACAAGCCCCTATGGCTTGGTATGATAGGCTTTGAAACATTTTAATTGAACAAGGTTTTAATGTTGGGAAAGCGAATATTTCACTCTTCATTAAGCGTGATAATAATGACATTCATCTAGTTCAAATATATGTTGATGGCATAATCTTTGGTGCTACTAATGAATCCTTTGTGAGTGATTTGCTAAGTGCATGCAAGATGAATTTGAGATGAGCATGATGGGAGAACTTTCCTTCATGCTTGGATTTCAAATAAAGCAAATCAAAAAGGAGATCTTCATCAATCAAACTTAAGTACACAAAAGAGCTAATTAACAAATTTGGGATGGATAAAGCAAAGATGGCATCAACCCCCATGAGTCCATCTACCAAACTTGATAAGGATGAAGAAGGTGTCAAAATGGATGAAAAATGATATTGAGGTATGATTGGTAGTTTACTCTATTTAACAGCAAGTAGATCCGATATCATGTTTAGCGTATGTCAATGTACTAGATTTCAATCATGCCACAAGATGTCTCATTTGAGTACGGCAAAACACATATTGAGATATCTTAAAGGTACAATTGATTTAGGCTTATAGTATCCAAATGATGAATCTTTTGAGTTGATTGAGTTTTTTGATGCTGATTTTGCCAGTTGTAAGATAGATAGAAAAAGCACTAGTGGGTCTTGTTAATTCCTATGCATGATTTTGATTTCTTGGATTTTCAAGAAAAATTCGGTTGCACTTTCAACTACCGAAGCAGAATACATCGCCGCGGCTAGTTGTTGTGTACAAGTGCTTTGAATGAAACAAACTCTCATAGACTTTGGATTGAATTATTCATGTATACCTATTTATTGTGATAACACTAGTGCAATTAACTTAACAAAAAATCCGGTATTTCACTCTAGGACTAAGCACATAGACTTAAGACATCATTTTCTTAGAGACAATATAGCAAAAGGAAATATTTCTATAGAATTTGTACCTGTCAACAAACAACTTGCGGATATATTTACCAAACCATTGAATGAAGAAAGCTTTACTAATTTAAGAATGCAATTAGGTATTTATACTCTTCCACATATTTAAGTTTTCAAAAATTGCATGTCTCTTTAAAAAAATGGTTTTTATGATATCATCACACTTAAGTAATGCCTTGTAGTGGGGCTTTGCAACTTAAAGATGCTTGCCTTCCATAGGCTCGCATTAGTAGGGGCGGCAAAAATAGGCACGGCACGATAGCACGGCACGATAACTGCGGGCCGGGCCGAAAAATTTGGCCCGATAAGCTTATCGGGTCGGCCCGGCCCGGCCCGATAACATTGCGGGCCGACGCGGGCCGGCTCTTATCGGGCCGGGCCGGCCCGTTTGGCCCGCTAAACATATATAAAAAAACTTAAGTCTAGATTAGGGCTTGTTTAGTGCTTTAAAATTGAATGTGAAGTTAATCTATGGAGTTTTTCATGTGAAATATCATATTTGATGCTTATTTATTCTCTTAAATATTTTAAATTATTTTTTTACAATTTTTTTAGAAATTTTTTAATTAATAAGAGGGCTCGCGGGCCGGGCCGGGCCGGGAATTTCTGGCCCACTGAGTTAGCGGGCCGGCCCGTTTTGCCACCCCTACGCATTAGTATGAAGGACTATAGTGGTGAATGATACTTGGTTTTATGGATTTCTTGGTTTTCATGATAAAACTCATTAATAGTACCTTGCATTCTTGCCCTTTTTGATTGATGTCAAAAGATGGAGAAAAGACTTGGTCACATTTGTTTTATGATGCATATAGATAGGGGGAGTTACACTATAAGAAAAAAGTCTTTTAAGGACACAATTATGGGGACGCTTTTATTAGCATTGCCAAATATTTTAAAATCCACATTATTTGGGACGCTTTAAAAAGTGTCATTTTCTCAACTACAATTAGGGACACATTTACCATAGCGTCTCAATTTTTTCCAATTAGGGATGCTTTATTTTGAGCGTTTCAAAAATTAGGGACGCATTTTTTTCATGGAGTCTCAATTTTTCTAGTTAGGGACGTATTTTTCTATAGCGTCTCAATTTGGTTATATGAGATGCAACAATAGTCCCACATTGGAAACTTCTCAAAAATAACTTATCATTTGGTTATATGGGATGCAACAATAGTCCCACATTAAAGACTTCTTAAAATGGACTTGACTATTTGATTATAAATATGGATGCATGTATATACATAACACAAAAGATAAAATGTGCAAACCTAATTGGTTATAGTAAGTTAAAGCATAGCTTGGTTCAGGCTCTGAGTAAAATATAATTGAGTCGACCTGGGCCAAGGCCTAGCTCAGGCTCGGCTTCTCTACTTAATTTCACCCATAAGCGCAACTAGAAAGTGTTTTCGTAAGAAATCATCGACGCCATTAATTAAACCATCGCAAGTTGAATTTGAGGCGCAACTAAAATGTGTCTCTGCTAGAAATCACTAACACCAGACCTTTGCATCTTGAATGTTTTTTGGGACACAATGATCTGAGACGCTTGTAAATTGCGTCGATGAGTTAATTAGCGACACAAAAGAGCGTCCTTAAGAGAAAAAAAAGATGTCCTCATCTGTCCAATTTGTTGTAGTGTTATCTCTTAGATATGCATATTGATAGGGGAAGCCTAAGTTAGTTTTTATCATAAACTCACAAATGAGAACTTACCATCATTTAGAATTGCTTATCTTTAATGTTAAGTTTATCATCATCAAAAAGGGAGAGATTGTTGGCCCAAGCATTCCACCTAGGCCTCACTCTCTATTTTGATGATAACAAACATGTATCTAATTAATTTGATGAGTTTTGAGTTCAAATTGATGGAACGATCCGCCTACAAAGTTCGTTCAAAAAAAATGCAAAGAATCAAGTAAAAAAAGCTCTAATGGCGATCAAGTTGAAATCAAGTCAAATCCTAGGTTTAGGCTTAGAATCAAATGTAATATATCCCTAGGACATCAACCTAATCAATTACCAAGAGCTTCCAAGTCATAAACAACATTCAGGATAGAATGTTGTAACATTCCGGATAGAATGTTGTAACATTTCAGAATATCTTGGATGGGATATCGTAACATTCCGAAATAAGCCCTGATGGGATGTTGTAACATTCTAAAACATCCCGAAACATCCCTGAGCAACTCAAAACATCCTGAAATATCCTGGATAGGATGTTGTAACATATTGGAATAGCTCGGATGGGATGTTGTAACATTCCAGAATAGCCCGGTGTAATACCCGGAGTTTCCTAATATAAAATTTCTCGTGGTGCAGCCCATCGAGTCGGGAGCTAGCCAGGTCGAGTCGTGTGCTCGCCTCATATAGCAGGTAAAAATTTATTTAAGTCTTATTGAAGTGTTAGTGGTTGAGTGGATGATCATATTGTTGACTCAAGTTTGAGTTGAGTTTAGTCCGCGGATCGAGTTGGGACTCGGACCGGGTTAGGTGGAGTCGTATGAGAGGGGTTTAAGTCATTGCATAGGGGTAAAAAGGGTCAAGTGATGAGGGAAATAAAACCCCTCATCTTGGCAGCCGTGCGACTCAAGGGATGAGCCGCATGCAGCCCAAGGAGGAGAGGGAGATCGGTGCCGAGCTCGCGTCGACGCCGGGATCTCGAAGTTCGTCTTGTTCGATCTTGTCTTTATATCAAATCGAGGTGAGTGGTTAGCGTAGCTTTTGAAGGTAGGCGAGTGGCCGGCCCTAAGAGATTTGAAATTTGATTTTCTTCGCGGGTTCTTGCCATTCGATGTGTTTCTTCTAGTAGAGTTTTAATTAAATCGATGTATGTATCTATGATTTTATGTATTAGATCATGTTTTCTCGCATTTTGTGGGCTGCCGAGTTGAGAAAATATGGGAAAGGTCATGTAATTTTCCCCAAAAATTTCCTCACTTGTTTCGCAGCCCGTAGATCGCTTTGGTGTTCATGATACGTTAGATCGATGGATTTATTTTGTGTTCTTGATGCAACCATGCCCCTTCAATTTGAGGACTCAGTCGAACAAGGATTTACCCTACTTGAGTTGGCCAAGCAGTGGTATGAGTGGGGAGTGTGGACTGCTTGAGTTAAAATGCATGGTTCCGATTTATGTTTTCTTGTTAAACATTAGATCCGTAGACCAATGCATATAAATTATGGATGAAATTTTAGTCCCTTCCCATCTATAGGGTTTGGCCAAGCAAGGGTTACCTTTATTGGCTTTAGGTCTTCAACTTTGGTGTTAATCTCTTAATCTCAGTTTTGATGATAACAAACATGGAACTAATATTGTACTAAGAAATCTTTTAGGCTCCATATCAGTTAGCGTTTGATGTCCTCGATCGGAAAAATTAGAGAAATCGATAAATCGAAAGGACATTAATCGTCGCGCTCAGGTTCGTCATGGAAGTTTCTCGAAGATCGACGAGTGCACCAAAGTCGCATTGGACAGGCTTAAAGATCACATGAAAGTTCTCCATGTTGATGCTCGTTGAAAGTTGGAACCTAGAAACGAAGCGCGGAAGAAAAAAGGGCTGAAAATTCAATTCAACCTAAGTTCAGTCGACCGGGCGGACGACCGAATAGGGTAAGGAGAATGGCACCAGCTATTTCGATCGACCGATCGGTCGATCGAACAGTGCTGAAAATTCAAATCTTTTCCTTTCCGTCTTAAATATTGATGTGCACGTCTAAAATATCATATAAATAAATAAATAAATAAATAAATACATACAGAGGGGATGGATGGACTATTTTTTTTCTTTCAAACTGGTCAACATTTTAAACCAGAAGAGAACTTTGAAATGGTTAAGCCATCGTGTTCTTCATTTAATTATTCCTACTAATTTAATTTGTTGTTGGTCAACTTAATATATAATAATCTAAAATAAAAAAAACTTAATATATATAATCTGGTTGGATTATCTTATTAATTTGATGCATTCAAACACTTCCATATACGTTTGTGTTCCTACTTGTACAGGTTTCTAAAAGACGACTAATTTACAAAGTAATCATCATCTTACATATTTAAAGAAATTAAAACTAGTTGTAATTAATTAAATGAGATCTCTGTAGATTAATTGCTCACGGTCTTCACAGTTGTTGGGAACTTGTTAGCCTCTTGGCCTATGGTGGCCCTCTCGATCGGCAACACGTGCAACATATCAAAGTTTAAGTCATTGAACCTAAAAGATGACTCTAGATAAGATGAATAATATGTTATAACTACAAACTACCAAATGTAAGATAAAATTGTACAATAGAGGAGGTAAATAATATGTTATAACTAATTAAGTAGTCTAACTTAGTGAAATATACAAGATTGATTAACTTTGCGAAAACAAATATGAAATAAGTAAGCACACACACAGTTAAATAAATAATGCTAACACAAGTATTTATAGTGATTTGACTTCTAATCAAGCCTGCATCCACTACCTAAGCACATCGCTTAGGATTTCAACTATAATTTAAAGTTCTTACAATGAGGATTTACACCCGAAGCTACAATATTCTCTTCGAAGATACCATCCCACATCACTCCCCAACAATCTAAAACTAATGTACATAAGTGAATTTATGCATATGCACCTAAGTTAATACATAAGCTTTAAATACAACAAAACCAATCAAAATACCATCAAAATGGGCCACAAGTACACAAACCAATACTTAACTGAAAAATGAAGTTGCCTATATCCTCTTGATGCCTTTTGATGAGGAATCAATTGGTTCAAGACTCAATCAAGAATGTAAGTACGTAGTAGATAGCTAGAGTTTGGAGAGAATGGCTCAAACAAAGCTTCATACTTCTCAAAGAATGGCTCAATGGGTTCTAAGAGCTTAAATGAAGGCTAGCAAGGTCATATTATAGGTAAACAACACAAAGAGGCTCGGGCTCAATGACATGTAACGGCTAAAAAAATAGCTGTTGGACTCACCTATCGATATTCGGTCGAAGTTTGATCGATCGAGGATCGGCCTAGCTTTAGCCCAACCGTACTAGAAATATCCAATAGCCTTCAGTCGAACTTCGGTCGACCAAAGATCGGCCGAACTCACGTTCATGGTAGTTTTGAGTTTCCTCGGATTTTGGGTTTTGATTTCAAGTTTACAACTCACCATCAAGCATCATTAAGGATTGTATAGTAAATCTAAACACTCTAGATCTAGACTCTACATCTTAGATTTCGAGCACCGATCCATGTCCATGAGAATTTTTCTGATTTAGCGTCGATCTTCCAATCAGAGACGTCGCGCGCTACGTATTCAACTTGGAACCTAAAATTATTTCTCAATAAAATATTAGATCCAAGTTTGTTACCATTAAAACCAAGATTAAGATCAATGTTTAAAATCTTAGGCCAACATAGGAGACTAAGGCAAGGTGCTCTATGACACCTTAAATAAGATATTGTGTCCATATCGAACAGCCCTGAAGACCTCGCATTAAGTAACGTGGACAACTATTTACATGCTCGAGGCTTCAAAATTTCAAGGAACTCAATCATGTGTGCCTAATGCAGTTTCTATGAGCTATTACTACCAAAGATGGCACCTTATGGGTTTGGTGGTTACATAGTGTCTATTTATAACGCGACTCTATTTGGTCTCATCACATGCCTTCTTCCCCTTCATGGATACTCTTAAAGTGTGTTGCATGTTAGATACTTGACGTATATTATGCACTTGAATGGCAATGGTGTTAGCACATCTCTCTAGCATGAACCATGGCACCCCTAGGTCTGCTTATCCACTAGTTATGATCGAACTAGTATAGCTTCTATATATCTCAACTTGAGCGTGTGTCCTCTATTTGCACCAATGCTGACAAGGATTAGGGGAGTCCATTCGGTTTAAACCGAACCATAATTTTTTGTCAATGAAAATCCAACCCAAATACCGAATCGAATATGGCATAAATTGAACCAGACCGAATCAACTATTTTCAGTTCGGTTAGGTTTTGTAATCGAAAAAACTAAGAAAAAATAATTTTTTCATGTTTTAGCCTATTTGATGCATAAAAGTGTAAACTGACAGTTAATTTTACATAAATTATAGTCAGCCACTTAAAGGAAGTTAATTTGACATGTCCCATTTGACATGAATTATTAATTCCCCCTTATATATCCCGAATTCCCGGCCCTAATGGCCAAATCAGCTAATAAAAAAAATTATTTATTTTATTTTATTTTTCGGTTTTCGGTTTGGTTCGGTTCCCAAATTCTGGGAAGCAAAGCCGAATCGATTATTAATAATCAATTTTGGTTCGGTTAAAAAAACCGAACTTGCCAGGGGCCAAAGCAAACCAGTTTCGAAATTTTTTGGTTCGGGTTCGATTTAGTTTGGTGTAACCCGAACAATGGATAACCCTAACTAGGGTGTCTCATCCTTCCTCGATATGACATTTTATTCCAATGTGATCATTTTAAACAAGTTTGGCAACAGACCATGATTCTTTATAGGGTTAACTCTCGGTCATGGGTCCTTAGGATTTGACAGTCGAGTGGATGACTACTTACTTGTCGAGTTCAAATGCTACTATTTGCATTAATGATTGCCATTGTCTACCACATTTGGCATGAGTGCAATCGCCATTCCCATGATGACACAACTGCTACCTAGCCATGCTTGGTTTGACAAATTTACCTGGACATGAAAGGCATCATGAGTGGACTTTCCCGCATCGAGGCCGAAGATTATTAGTCTAAGGCTATCAACAACAGTTATATTCTTATTTTTGACGATAACAAACAATGTACAAATGATTGTGCCAAAGATTATTGGTCTAATGCCTTCAACATCAGTTATAATCTTATTTTTGATGATAACAAATAATATACAAATGATTGTATTGAGAAAATATTTTAGGTTTGTCGACTATAAGCTTGTGAGGTACATGATCTCAAATGAAGATGTAAAATGAAAAAGGACATATGGCAACTTGGAGCATTGACATGTTAAATGGTAGAGTTTAGGTATAGAATTCTTATTGTAACCTTTGAGTATCTAACTCAGATGTTTCTATTCATATATTCCCAAAGCCTTAAAACCCTAGTTTGACCTAAGATGATCAAACATGTAAAAAATGAATACACTACTAGAATTATCGTCATCACCGACGGCTGAAGCCGTGGCTCAACAGTCGGTGATAACTATCACGGACGGCGCCAACCGTGGCGAAAAGCTATCACTGATGTGGGCGTCTCAGATAAGTTGTGACGGCGTCTCTCGGTCATCACAACTAATCATCAGCGATAGCCGCAGGCGCTGTCGCTGATTTAAACACATCAGTGACAGCTGTAGGCGGCTGCCACTGATACCAACACATCAACCACGGCCCAAGGCCGTCGGTGATACTATTAGCAATCGTGATATTTGGTGCTATCTAGGCCATCAATCATTTACGATAAGCTTTTAGCCATGGCTTAGTGACGGTCGACCGTGGGTAAGCCGTGGCTAAAGGTATATCCTGTAACTAAAAAAAATAAAATTTTTATAAATTCCTGTATACAATGATATATAGACTACAACCTATTTTTAATCACATACTACAATAAAAAAACATCATACACGTGCATTTGAAACCAAACATACAAGTTTTACATAAATATCATGAATCTAAGCCTCAAATCGGAGGCAAATAAGTTTTACAATAAACCAAAATCTCACGGCTGTCGTGGAGGCGGTGGATGCGACAGCGACTGGATCAGGAGCGTCGATTGGGTCGACGAGGACGACAGCAGCGACATCATCGGTAGAATGCCAGAGTGAGACGCAATCTAAGTGAGGAGTGTTTGCATATTCTGCATCGTCTGTCTCAACTCTTCATTCATCCGTCGATGCTCCTCCATCGCCAGCCTCTTCTCCTCCATCTTCTGTCCCTGCTGGGTGAGCTCTGACTCCAAGGCCGTTATCCGGCTCTGGTCCTGTGCCCGAGATGTCGAGGGCTGCTCAGCCGCAACTAGAGGAGTTGGTGCCCCAAGTGACCCGAGCACGGCACGTGCATGGCCACTGTCTGCAAATCCATAAAGACGGTCGTGCTCCCAGCCACTTGCGGCCTCCACCCAAGCTACTACGTCGAACTCCTCTGGTGTGCCTCAACGCTCAATCACAGTCCTCGTGTAAGTTTCCTACACGTTTTTATAAACTATAAATAAAAATTGTGTAAATCAAATAGACATATATAAATACTTACCATTATGATCGAGGCTTTGCTATCAACGTAGTCCCCCGCTCCTCGTCGACGACGGTGGGTGCGCTCAAACACCTCCATCATCGACAGGCGTTGGACGGTGCCGTCCTCCGCCACACGCATTTTACATTAGAAAATTAACACATACATTAGTATCATTATACACAATATATAATTTAATTAAAAATAATTAAATCAGACATATCATGCGACGCGCATGAACCGCAAAAGAGATGGAGCTACCAGTGTGGCGCGCCCCCTTGTCGTCCCCCCCCCGGACATGCGGTTTCTCGACGTAGTCCGGGAGACCTCCTGCCACTCAGGCTTGTCCCACCGCTCAATAAGATGGTCTCACACAAGGCCAGGAATCCACTCGGGAGCGTGTCCCCGAGTCTGCCCTATCTGTGTGGCCCCCAGCCGTCTCATCACGGTCTGACTGGCCTACTGAAGCAGCTCGTTATAGCGAGCGTGGGCAACATGCTCACATGCAGCCTTAACAAAAGTGGCATGGTCCTTCGGCCATGTATAATAAGCCTGCAAAAAAAAATATTATTACCGATGAATATCTAACATTAACATTAATTTAGTAAATATACTTACCGTGAACTCTCGCCACAATAAATCCATATGCTCACGGGGCACGTGAGACCATGTAGGCCACGCCCCGTGCATAAACTTCCGGATCATCTCCGATATCGTGCGGGGGACGTCCTGTTATGGTGCAGCGCGTTGGACCCGGGGTTAGTCGAGTCGGGCCTCAGGATCGCCTCGAGTAGAAGGTATGACTCGACTAATGTTGTATGCAATTAAGTTGGGCAAATGACTCTTTCCTTTTATGCATTTATACTTTAATCGAATTTAAATCAACTCGTGTTGTGGGTAGAAGGGGAAAGGGGAAAGGTCATGCCAAAATTTTCTCCAATTCCCTTGATGGAAGTAGAGCTCTAGGATGATCTCAATTTCTTGAATAGTGTGTTCTTAATCATCGAATAGTGTGTTAAGGAACTCGTCTTCCCTAAAACTCCTAGGATTGGCCGAGTGAACCCTAAAACTTTCACTACTAGAAAAATGGGCATCAGCAATGGCTGATGCCGTTGCTGAAACTCATCAGCAACGGCTGGAGCCGTGGCAGAAAATCGCGTTGCTGATAACTTAGCAACGGATCAGCAACGGCCGCTCGGAATATTATCAGCAACGGGCTTTTGCTAAAAATATTATCAGCAACGATTTTGCCACGGACGCGGAGCCGTTGCTGATAACATTAATAGCAACGACCGGTGAGCCCGTAGCAACGACGTTAGTAAAAGCCCGTCGCTAAGCCGTTGCTGTAGGTCATCAACAACGGCTTTCGATAAACTTTTAGCAACGGCTTTCCCACGGATGGCCGTGGGAAAGCCGTTGCTGATGATGTGAACCTGGTAACGAAAAAATTTCAAATTTCAAATTTCCATTGATACATTGATACATTATCTGATACATAACTCACACACCCATACACTCATACACACATTCATTCACACATCACAAATACACCAAGATATACATCAAACAATTATATTTATATTGATAATTATCCACAATAGTATAAAAACTATTCAAATGCAAAATTGAAGTATCAATATCCAAACAAAATAAATTAAACAAGTGCAATATCTCAGTAACAAAGTCAATATAAAAAAATCTCACGATGACGATGGAGGATGGTCTGGATCATATGGCGGGGTCTGGAGTGCTTGAGTGTACACCGGCGTGGACTGACTCGAGGACGATGGATGAGATGATGCCGAAGAGATGCCTGCTTCGGGATGACCTGACATGTTGCGTAGCATAGCATGCATCTCCGCCATCATCTGACTCTGGTGCTCCATCATCTCAGTCTGACGCACGACCGTGTCCTCTAGAGTCCTTATTCTGCTACTATGATCATAACTGGATCTAGAGGTGTACGGCCGCTCACCAGCGACCAGAGGGGTCGGTGCCCCAAGTGGCCCTAGTACGGCTCGCGCATGACCACTATCTGCAAAGTCATATACGCGGCCATGGTCCCAGCCACCTGCGGCCTCGATCCACGTTGCTGCGTCAAAGTCCTCGGGGGTGCCCCCGCGCTGCACCACCGTCTAGCTGTAGGTCTCCTACTCGAGTTTGATTTTTTTTTAAATATTTATCATAAAACTTAAATTAAAAATATATAATGAATAATTTAAACAAATATATAGTTACCATAATGTATGCAGTGTGGTTGTCGATGTACTCCCCCGTCCCATGTGCTCGATGGTGAGTCCTCTCAAACACCGCCATCGGGGAGGGTCGCTGGACAGTCCCGTCATCCGACACCGTCGTCTACATTTACAAAACAAATACATTAATTAGTACACATGATAACAAATAAAATATATAATTAAAAGGTATACTTACCATACGGTTCGCGTGAACTGCAAATGCAACAGAGCCGCCGGTGTGACGCGCTGCTCCCCCCGACATGCGATTTCTAGCCGCATTCCGAGAAACCTCCTACCATCGATCCGTCGACCATATTCCCACGACCTGGTCCCATATATCCGGAGTAATCCAATTGGGGTTGTATCCCCGAGTCTCTGCGATGTTAGTGGCCCCAGCTCGGGCCATCGCCTGGGACCGAGCCTGCCCCAGCTGCCCGTTGTACCTCGCACGGGAAATAGCCTCCCAGGCAGCGTAAATGAATGGCCTCTGGTCCTCGGCCCATGTAAAGCGAGCTTGCAAAATAATAATATCAGTACCAATATTAATCATCATGCATGTAAAATAAAAAATAATACGTGCCTCAAACTCGTGCCATAACATGTCGACGTGCTCACTAGGCACGTGAGACCACGTAGGCCATGCCCCGTGCATGTATCGTCGAATAGTAGAAGAAATGCTCCTCGGCACTTCTTCTTGCTCGAACCTGCACAACAAAAATAAATTTTAATATTATATTATGATATAATGAATTTGTAATGATTCATAATTCATGATATATTACCGCTCCCCAATCACGCTAATAAATCTACGTGACTATGTGGCTGGTGGAGGCTGCCACCTGTTCGGCCCGCGTGGCCACCTGCGTCTGGATGTACTAGCCTTGGCAGTATCATCGGCATGAGGATCAGCAACAGGAGGATCAGCAGCATGAGTAAGTGTAGGAGTCTCACCGATCGAAGACTCCGTAGCTCTCCTGCGACGATAACCACGACCAGACATATCTGTCGAATAGACATATAATCAGATTATTGTATAAATAGTAGAGATATATTTAATAAAATATATACTTTACAATTATTCCTCACCATCTGAATAATAGTCTTCGAATTCTTCCTCTTCTTCCTCTTCTTCATCTTCTTCATCTCTAGCTTCCTCAATTTCATGATCGTCATCATCAGCATATTCAACTTCTAATTGAATTGACGTTATGTCTGCATCCTCGAGTATTGGAATAATACGATCTACAGCAGGAGGATCATCTTCTTGATAGAAACCATGTGTCATATCAGGTATCAGCTCATTTTCTCCTACTATCAGATCAATTTTTCCTCTACCTTTTGTCTTACAGACTACACGCCAATCTGCTCTATCTTTATTTCGAGCCGGATACTTGTTCGGCTTGTGATGCCAATATAAAAGGCTCATTTGCTGCCAATTTAGATTTGTAATTAACCTCAACAAGTTTGTATTTTGGATGAACTTTCATGCCCCTTTCTGTTGTATCGAACCAATGACATTTAAATAGAATAACTGATTTCAAGACGAAGTAGTGCAACTCTATCACTTCTTCCACCAGTCCATAAAAATTCATATCACATTCAACATAGGTTGTCCCTTTCACACAGACCCCAGCATTCATCGTCTTATTTGTAAATGCATATTCAACCGTGTGAAATTTATACCCATTAACAAAATATCCGCTATAGCACGACACAAGTCGCGACGGTCCACTAACAAACTCAAATATTCTTTCATCTATTTCAGCTCTGTGATCTTTGTTGTAAGTCTGAATCCAAGTAGGGAAATCACGATTCCGTAATCTCTCCAATTCTTGATCGTTGTGAATAGAGTATTTTTGCACCATCTCAATGTCAAATATTTCAATGAATTGTTCAATCTCTGGACAATTGAGTAATACATACAAGTGTGCCAAATGATACTCTTCCTCGCTTAAGTGTCGAGATGGACGAGAACCAAAAGCACGACCAGAGTGACAAAATATATTTAAACGTCCATCTGAATGTCGAACACCCCCATCGTCGTTACGTGGAAGACGATCAAATCTTGTCTGTACTGTCGATTCAAAGTAAAATGAGCAGAATGTTGAAATTTCTTGGATGATATACGATTCAGATATTGATCCTTCAACAGCTGCGGTGTTCTTTACTTTTTTCTTCAGACGATTCATGTATCTTTCAAATAAGTAAATCCACCGATATTGAACGGGGCCACCAACTCGTGCCTCGTATGCCAAGTGTATCGGTAGATGCTCCATCGAGTCAAAAAATGCAGAAGGGAAAAACTGCTCCAACTTGCATATGATTTCAACAATATTATTTTCAAGTGTTGACATATATTCGACTCGAAGGACATTTGCACAAATGTTTCTAAAAAACATACTTAATTCAGTCAACGGACCCCAAATATTATCAGGTAGAAGATCTCGAAATGCGATCGGAAGTAATCTCTGCATGAATACATGACAATCATGGCTCTTCATCCCTGATATTTTGCAATCATCGACGTTCACACATCGAGATAAGTTTGAAGCATATCCATCGGGTAATCTGAGTTCTTTTACCCATTGACAAACATCTTTGATCTGTTGTTTATTTAACACATATAGGGCCTTCGGTTTCAGATATCGTCCGTTGACCTCTTGTAACTCCAACTCTGGTCTTTTACAAAATATTTTCATATCATGTCGGGCTTTGACATTATCTTTAGTTTTTCTGGAAATATCCATCAAAGTGTTGAAAATATTATCAAACACATTTTTTTCAATTTGCATGACATCTAAATTATGTCGAATCAATAATAAACTCCAATAGGGCAATAAATTATGTCGAATCAATAATAAACCCAGTTATGTGTTTGGCCAAAACCTGACACTCTTTCATTGCGACCAAATACTATATCTGGAAGTGCTGAAACACGTGCTAACATTTGTTCACCAGACAACATTGGTGGTGGCCCATCTCTTTCGACTCTGCCCTTAGTAAATTTATTACGATTCCTTTAAATTGAAGTTTTGCTTCCGATGACAATCATAAGTGACAGCTCCCTCAGTCTATAATGTTTTCAATTCATCTATCAAGGGTCTGAGAAATATGTCAATTTCTTTTCGCGGACCCTTAAGACCCGGAATAATCATCGAAAGATAAATAAATTCATCTTTCATACACATTGACGGTGGCAAATTATAAACTGTCAGCAGCACTGGCCAAACTGAATAAGGAGTTGCAGAATGTCCAAACGGATTAAAACCATCTGTGCACAATCCCAATCTGATATTTCTAGTATCCCTAGCAAATGAAGGATAACATGTATCCAAATGTTTCCATGCTTCACTATCAGATGGATGAGTCATTACTGTATCATCACAACTTCTTGCATGCCAACTCATGTAGGGGGCTGTCTTTTCCGACATGAATAATCTTTGAAGCCTCGGTGTTAGTGGAAAATACCGAAGCACCTTAAACGGGATATTTTTCTGTCGGACCGATTTCTTCTCCTTGTAACGAGGATGTTGACATACAGGGCATTTATCCAACTGCACATTTTCTTTATAATATAAAATGCAGTTATTTTGGCACGCGTGTATTTTTTCGTACCCAAGCCCCAATTTTCTCATTAGCTTTTTAGTCTTATAAAAAGTTGGCTCAAACTTGTTATCAGTAGGCAGCATTCCATTAATCAATCCAGCAATCTGATCATACGCAACTCCGCTGATATTACAATCGGCCTTGATATTTAAGAGCTGTGTCATTGCTGAAAACCTAGTGTATTTAGGATAATTCTCATACAAAGGTTCATCGGTAGCTTTCAACATCTCGTAAAATTCTGCAGCTTCTTTATTTGATAATTCAATCTCTACCGCAGTTTGTACTTCTGTGAAATCAACCGCTGTAGTATCTGGTGGGACTGATGTCTGAAGAACTGGCCGATCAACATTATCATTCAGGTGGAATTGACCCCCAAGACTATCAAGTATCATAGTTCTATAGGGATTAGATTGACTGGATGAAGAAGCACCAGCAGAGGAAGATTCACCATATGTCTGAACGATAGGATTGCTCGACGTCCCGACTTCGCGTGACTCCCCGTGACAAGTCCATAGAAAATATCTTGGTGCAAATCCTTTGCTATATAGATGCAGAGTGACAGTCTCCCGATCCAAAAATCGTCCATTCAAACAAATGCGGCACGGACATCGGATTTGATCACCGATGCTAACAAAATTCTGATTCAAATAGGCGAAATTTAGGAAGTACGTTACGCCTAATCAAAACTCATTCATTAAAGCTCCACGATCAAGACGTCGGTACATCCAACTTCGATCAGCGGACATGATTCTATCAATCAATGACAATTTCTTTGGTTAATGTCTTTAGGTGAGATTGTCTTATTCCATTCGGGATTTATGTTATTAATTTATATTGCACTAAGTACTTATTTTAACCGCTAAGTTCATTCTAAATTTCGGCAGCATCTCCCTACAGTTCTCCGAATACGCATATCATCTGGGCGCGTATCGGAGAACAAGAGAGATGTTGCCGAAATTTAGAATAATTAGTTAACAGTTAAAATAAAAATGTAAGTGCAGTACAAATAACTATATTACCAAATTGTCCAATCAGGGACAATTCAAGAATTGTCCGTCGTATAAAAGATCATCTACTTCTTTTACACGAACATACAATCCCCGAACGGATCTAAGGTTTTGCTAAATCATATCCAACTCGTCGATGCGTACGTGAAACATATCAACTCGTTGGATGGATGATTATTTTCTAAATGTTTCGAGACAGTTCGAGTCCATATTGGACAATTCCGACACGAGTCCAAATTAGACGATTTTGGCAAGAGTCCGAAGTGGACGATTCCGGCGCGCGTCCGAAGTGGACGATTCCGGCACAATGCCGAAGTGGACAATTTCGAAATTAATCTAAACCCTAAAAATTAATCTAAACCCTAATAATTAATCTAACAAATTAAACAATTAATCTAAATAATTAATTAACATATAAATCATAAAAAAAATCATAAATCTACTCTTTCCGGCGGCGGAGTCCGGTGGACTCCGGCGCCGGCGTACAGTGTCCGGACACTGTACAAGATCCGGCGGCGGCCATCGGCCGACCGCCGCCGGCCGACACCCTAAAAATAGGGTTTCGGTTGGATTTCCCGCCGGCCGCAACGGGAAGAGACGGCCGGGCGGCGATGAATACTTGAAATCGGCGATCGAGGACGGACGGCAGCTCGGCGTCGTTGGCGTCGACAGTGGCAGCTCGGCGTCGACGGCGTCGGTAGAGGCGGCGAGAGGCGGGAGGAGGAGGCGGCGGCGGCAGCGGGAGGAAGAAGGGTCGGGCGCGATCTGTGACCTATATAAACTTATCAGCAATGGCTCACTCGCCCGTTAGAAAGCCGTTGCTAATAAGTTATCATCAGCAATGGCTCACTTGTCCGTTAGAAAGCCGTTGCTGATAATTAAAATCATCAGCAACGGCTCGCGTGTCTGTTAGAAAGCCATTGCAGATACAACATATCTGCAATGGCTTGAGCGGCCGTAAGAATGTCGTTGCAAATAGCAACAGCTTGAGCAGCCGTTGCTGAAGACTCAATTTCTAGTAGTGTTTATGAGGAGGGTTCAGCCAAGTATAGGGGGAGGGGCAAACTAGTCAATATGAAATTAAGATATAGCGAAAGTAATGAATTAGGGTCAGGGATTAAATTCTCCTCTTCCTTTCCTACCCTAAGAGGCATACCCGAGCAAGGTTCACCTTGCTCAAGGCTCGTCCAAGCCTAGGGGAGGGAGAGGGTGAGCTTTAGATGGAAATTTCTATAGTTAGAGTGTTAAAACAATAGAGACATGATGACACTTAAGAAGAACTCTAACCATAGCAAGTTAATTTATTGATTCATGTAATTGTAGGAATGATAGCGTAGTGACCATCCTTAGCTCATTCCTCTTAAATTTTTGAAATGATCTAATATTTTACCATGCTTAGTATTTCATGCATTGTTGAATTTATTGTTATCTTACCATGCTTGATAAATTGTTTCTTATTGAGTCTAATTCTAAAGGCAGTGTATAAATATTTATTGATGGATCTCGTGGTTATATATAGTAGATGTTGTAAATTATGCTTACTTTTCCTTAGATTACACATGCTGTCCTGAAATGTTCATGGGCGAAATTCCAAGATCGGTTCATAGAATTCCTCACCCAAGGTAGCATATAACGCTAGATAACATGTAGGACGTTGCGAGATGCTTAGTATATATATGGAAACCTAGCTAGGAAATGACACAACTTCTAGCACTTCTAGTATTCATTTTTGGAAACCTAGAACTATTAGGTGTATACATTTTTAGAAGGGCAGCATTAATTTGTTGACCCTGCAGACTGGACTAGGGCCGGATACGGGCAATGGCCCGAAGTGTATATAAGGAAAACCTAGGATATTTGACTATGTGATGTGCTTGAGATGGTCCGCCGAGAAGCGTGAAGGTCGAAAATGACCAATGCTTAGCTCGGCCAGTGATTGGGTCTTGAGATGCACCAGCGGGCCCGCAGGTGTCAGACCCCAGTTGGGTGGGACTAGCTATCCCTACCCTAGATGGTGTCCGGAGACTAGTAGACCATCCTAGTCGATGGCCCGAGATTTCATGTTTACATCTTGATATGATGTGGCTGAATAGCCAGTGTGATTCTACCTTGTATGGTAGGGCCGGTTGTAGCCGGGATTCTTATACCATAAGTAGGCCTTAAGGGCCGGATGCCAGGTGGCAAGGTTAGGCCGTTATGGCAAGTTTCTCCTATATGGTCTATACAGAATGACCCACGGGGTCGATAGTCACACTAAAAAAGTAGCTTACCTCCCTGATTATATTCTATGCTGCTTTTTATGTTATGCATGATTAACTGTGGATTATATGGAGGTTCGAAAGAACCGCTCACTGAGTCCCTATTGGATTATATGGAGGTTCGAAAGAACCTCCCTGATTATATTCTATGCTGCTTTTTATGTTTTTGCAGAGCATGAGCAATGATTGAGGCTTGTCGGCATGGTGCAGTTGGAGGGCAGGTGGTTGTGCCATATCTCATAGCGGCATCCTTGGGTCATAGTCCAGTGTCATATAATAGTGTCTTTTACTTTTCTACGCTGACAGTTTGTGTTTTGAAAAGTTTGTAATAACTTTGGTACTTGAGATGTTCTATTTGTGACGATGTTGGTTTTCTTCTTTGAGTTGAAAAACATATATTTGTGAACTTCGAAAACTTTAAATGAAGATTGCGTCGTGATTTCTTTTTTATTAATATGTTCTGGTTTCTTGTCAGTTAGTGTAGACAGTAGGCTACAGGGCAGGATATAGGCCCTGGTCGATCACACTACCTTCAGTTGGAGTGTGACAAAGTTGGTATTAGAGCTTTTGGTTAGGTCTTGACTATGACTAGGAGTGGGGTACCGTATGAGACATATACTAGCATGTCGACACATGGTATAGTTTTGCTACGAGATCTGGCAACCACAACTACACTCAGTGCACCATGCGGTTAGTAATTTAAATTAAAGTTGAATGATTTATTTATGTTAGCGAGATAATTGTTTCCTTTTTCTCTCTGTGATAGTGTGATGAAGACTCATAATGCTGCACTAAGCTGCAGTGACAGTAATTTGGGTGATAAAACATAGAGCCAAGTGGTTGGACCCAAGAGAGGGTCGAGTGGGGGCGCGTAGACGCGTACCCCCGTTGTCAGCAAAAAATATTCTTTATTTACTTGTGTGTACTGTGCATGGATGTTGATTGTGTATGTGTTTGTGGATGAGCGATGGCCGGGCCGAGAAGCGTGCCGACTTGGCAAGTTGGTCTCGACTCGATGAGTGGATTTTGGGTCTTGATACTGCGTTAGTGAGCCACACTAACGTTAGACCCGAGGGGGGGGGGCACGCTGACATTAGACCTGAGTGGATTTGGTTGGGTGGGCTATTCCCAACCAGAGAGGGCCCGGGTAGAAGGCTCGCTAGATAGATTCTAGCGATCGACTAGTATGATTGCTAGGTTTGGGCCGGTTTGGGTCATGTGAATGTATTGTTTTCTGTTGGGCCGACATGGGTCGAGTGATCTTGGCATTCATGAGCATGAGATGTATTAATGAGTGTTCATGATAAGCGGGTGCGGGACTTTGAGATGCCGCGCAAGTCCGGTGGCATGTTAGTGCCAGGAGGTGCCTCTCAGAAGGTTGAGGTGATGCAATGTGGCAACAGCAGCCGGAGGCACTGGGGGGCATGTCTTGTCCGCACGGATGTTTGCTATAAATACGGTCGAGTTGGGCACTTTCAAGAAGGACTGTCTGGAGAGAGTTGACCAGAAGTCCGAGCAGTCAAAAGGAAAAACACCTATGTCAGTGGGGTCAGTGGCTCAAAGAGGGCAGATGTAGAACAGGGGGCCGCAGACTAGCCATTCAGAGAGACCGTCTGCTAGGGTATACACTATGAGTCGTGATGGGGCAGAGGCGTCCAAGGCAGTGGTGGCAGGTACTATTTTAGTATGTTCGTCTGCTGCATATGTTTTATTTGATCCGGGTGTCACGTACTCGTTTGTATCTGCCAAATTTGCTGCGGAGTTGCCAATGACACCCTCCTTGCTCGATGGGCCATTGATAGTATCAATGCCTACGGACGATGCAATCCTAGCCAATTCAATTTACCAAGGCTGCGAAGTGCTCATCTGCGGCCATGTGCTGAGTACAGATTTGACACTCCTACCCACACTTGAGCTCGATGTCATTCTTGGCATGGATTGATTGGCAGAGCACTTTACGATGTTGGACTGTAGAGCTAAGACAGTTATGTTTAGCAAGCCTGGGCTGCCGCAGTTCACCTTCCAAGGAGAGAGAGTGAGCAAGTCGATTGGGGTCATCTCAACCCTAAAGGCTCGTAAGCTGCTTCAAGGCGGCTGCCAATCTTTCCTGACCTACGTATTTGTGGCCGAGGAGGAAAGGGGTGAGGCAAGAAATGTTAGTGGAACCCCAGTGGTCTGTGAATTCTCCGATGTTTTTCCCGAGGAATTACCGCCTATAAGGGAAGTTGATTTTTGCATTGATCTGCAGCCCGGGGTGAAGCCGATCTCCATTCCACCTTATAGTATGGCACCGGCCGAACTCAGGGAGTTAAAGGTGCAATTGCAAGAAATGCTACCAGGGTTTCATCCGGCCGAGCGTGTCACCCTGGGGTGCCCCGGTACTCTTCGTGAAGAAGAAGGATGGGTCGATGTGCATGTGCATCGACTTTAGGCAGCTGAACAAAGTGACAGTCAAAAATCGTTACCCACTATCGAGGATAGACGGTCTGGTTAACCAGCTGCAGGGGGCACAATGGTTTTCGAAGATAGACTTAAGGTCCGAATACCATCAACTGAGAATCCGGGACTGCGATGTGCCTAAGACGGCCTTTAGGACTCACTATGGTCACTACGAGGTCCTAGTGATGTCCTTTGGTCTAACCAATGCACCTACTGCCTTCATGGACCTAATGAACAGGGTATTTAAAGAGTACCTAGATAGCTTTGTGATCGTCTTCATTGATGACATCCTGGTATACTCCAAGAGTGAGGAGGAGCACTCCAAGCACCTGAGGATGGTCCTGGAAACCCTTAAAGAACGCCGCTTGTTTACAAAATTTTCCAAGTGTGAATTCTGGTTGGAAAGTGTAGGGTTCTTGGGTCATGTTGTGTCCAAGGAAGGGGTAAGGGTAGATCCTGCAAAGGTGGAAGTGGTGCAGAACTGGAGACGACCGACAAGCATGACTGAGATCCGCAGTTTTCTTAGTTTGGCCGAATACTATCGGAAGTTCGTGGAGAACTTCTCCAGAATTACAGCCCCTTTGACCCGGCTGACCCAGAAAAAGCTCAGGTTCATTTGGGACGACAAGTGTGAGGCGAGCTTTCAGAAGCTCAAGGAATGTTTGACATTTGCACCTGTGTTGGTTGTACCTTTCGGCTCAAGAGGGTTTGTAGTCTACTTTGATGCCTCTCGGGTTGGCCTGGGCTGCGTTCTGATGCAGTTTGGCAGAGTCATAGCTTATGCATCCCGCTAGCTGAAAGTTCATGAAAAGAACTATCTGACGCACGACCTAGAGCTAGCAGCAGTGGTTTTTGCACTGAAGCTCTAGCGGCACTACCTGTATGGGGAGACTTGCAATATCTATACGGATCACAAGAGCCTCCAGTACTTGCTTACCCAAAAGGAGCTGAACCTCAAGCATAGGAGGTGGCTAGAGCTCCTAAAGGATTATGACTGCACCATTATCTACCATCCGGGGAAAGCAAATGTGGTGGTAGATTCTCTGAGCAGAAAATCCATGGGCAGTTTGGCTCATTTGGAAATTAAGCGGAGACCTCTAGCTCGAGAGTTGGCGTTGTGCCTAGATGGGGGTACAACCTTTTCAATGTCAGCTTCAGGTGCCTTGGTGGCACACCTGTGGGTACAATCCACACTGGTGGACATGCTGCGTGCCGCATAGGGAGAGGATGTCTTTTGTGCGCTAACCAAGGATCTGGTGCAAAGAGTTGATGCAGAGAACGGATTCAGGTTGGACTCAGAGGGTGTACTGAGGTTCAAAGACCGAATCGTGGTTCCAGATATGGCAGAGGTGCGTAGGCAAGTCCTGGAACTAGGTCATCGTTCCACTTATACGATGTATCTGGGGGCCACCAAAATGTACCGAGATTTAAGGTAGCATTACTGGTGGAAGGGTATGAAGAGAGAGGTAGTAGAGTTCGCATCCAAATGTCTGGTCTGCCAACAGATTAAGGCCGAACACCTCAAGCCCACATGACTACTACAGAACCTCGAGGTACCCGAGTGGAAGTGGGAGAAAATTACCATGGACCTAGTGACTGGGTTGCCTAAGTCAAAAGGCGGCTTTAACTACATTTGGGTGGTAGTGGACCAGTTAACCAAGACCGCACACTTCATTCTAGTGAAGACTACCTTCTCTGAGGAACAGTACACCCGACTATTCTTGGACAGGATTGTGGCATACCATGGTACCCCGGTGATGATTATATCTGATCCCGATACCCAGTTCACAGTTCGGTTTTGGCAGTCCTTCTAGGAAGCCTTGGGTACCCAAGTGCGCTTCAGCACAGCTTTCCATCCGCAGACTGACGGGCAGTCAGAGAGGACCATCCAAACTTTGGAGGATATGCTGAGAGCATGCGTCCTAAATATGGCCGACGGCTGGGAAAAGCACCTACCACTGATAGAGTTCGCCTACGACAATAGCTATCACAGTAGCATAGGCATGGCTCCCTTTGAGGCCTTGTATGGGCGGCGGTGTAGGTCTCTGGTGGGTTGGTTTGAGGCCGGGGAATCACTCGTGGTGGGTCCTGATCTGGTTGAGGAGGTGGCAGAGAAGGTGAAAGTCATAAAGGAAAGACTGTTGGCGGCCCAGAGTAGACATAAAATGTATGTTGACAAGAAGGCCATGGAATTGGAATTCGCCGAGGGTGACTTAGTCTTTATGAAGGTCTCCCCTATGAAAGGGGTCGTCCGATTTGGGAAGAAGGGAAAGTTGAGCCCTAGGTTCATTGGGCCTTCCCCTATTCTCAAGCGGAGGGGCGAGGTGGCTTATGAGTTGGCTTTGCATCCTAGCCTGAGTAGAGTACACCTGGTTTTCCATGTTTCCATGCTTCGGAGATATGTAAAAGATGATTCGCATGTGATCGAACCTTCTTCTATTGAGGTAGATTCGGCTGTCTCATTCGAGGAAAGGCCGGTAGAGATCCTTGACCGCCAAGTTAGGAAACTAAGATCCAAAGAAATACCCCTGGTAAAGGTCAAATGGGAGCATCATTACGGGCAAGAGGCCACTTGGGAGGTAGAGCAGGACATGAGAGAGCGCTATCCTTTCTTTTTTAAAGAGCCAGTAAGTCCTTATCATTCAAGTAAATTGGGGGATGAATTTCCCTTAAGGGGGGAAGGTTGTAAGACCCGAAAAAAATAATCCTAATATAAAAATCGGTTTTGGTGCAGCGCGCCGGACCCGGGGTTAGTCGACTCGGGCCTCAGGATCACCTCAAGTACAAGGTATGACTCGACTAATGTTGTATGCAATTAAGTTGGGCAAATGACTCTTTCCTTTTATGCATTTATACTTTAATCGAGTTTAAATCGACTCGTGTTGCGGGTAGAGTCGGAACCCAAGTCGGACTCGGGCTGAGCCGAGTCTGTAGTAAGTGGCTAAGGCGAGAATGGAAGGTTAGATGAGGGATTAAAATCCCTCATCCAAGCTTTCGTGCGACTCATCTTGGAGTCGCACAAGGCAGTGCATAGGGAGAGGGGGAGAAGAAGCAAGGGAGATAGATCTTGGTCAATCCGGGTTTCGCGTCGTCGCCGAAAGATTCGAGGTCGTCAACGGTCAATCCTTCATCTTCCTCTAGCAAAGGTGACTAGTTAGATTTGAAGGATTGGGGGAGGCGGGTAGCCGAACCCCTAGGAATGTTAGGATGTGTTTTCTCACGAGTTTCCGACGATTCTTGGTTTCGGAGTTGTATATTCGCTATTTTGTATCAATCCTTGTCGGATCATCTTGTTTTTCTCGTCGATTTCTCGAGTTCTAGGGCTGCCGAATTATGGGAAAAGGGGAAAGGTCATGCCAAAATTTTCCCCAATTCCCTTGGCGAAAGTAGAGCTCTCAGATGATCTCAATTTTTGAATAGTGTGTTCTTAATCATTGAATAGTGTGTTCTTGATTAGTGTGTTCTTAATCACCGAATAGTGTGTTAAGGAACTCGTCTTCCCTAAAACTCCAAGGATTGGCCGAGTGAACCCTAAAACTTTATGAGGAGGGTTCGGCCAAGTATAGGGGGAGGGGCAAACTAGTCAATATGAAATTAAGATATAGCGAAAGTAATGAATTAGGGTCAGGGATTAAATTCTCCTCTTCCTTTCCTACCCTAAGAGGCATACACGAGCAAGGTTCACCTTGCTCAAGGCTCGGCCAAGCCTAGGGGAGGGAGAGGGTGAGCTTTAGATGGAAATTTCCATAGAGTGCTAAAACAATAGAGACATGATGACACTTAAGAAGAACTCTAACCATAGCAAGTTAATTTATTAATTCATGTAATTGTAGGAATGATAGCGTAGTGACCATCCTTAGCTCATTCCTCTTTAATTTTTGAAATGATCTAATATTTTACCATGCTTAGTATTTCATGCATTGTTGAATTTATTGTTATCTTACCATGCTTGATAAATTGTTTCTTATTGAGTCTAATTCTAAAGGTAGTGTATAAATATTTATTGATGGATCTCGTGGTTATATATAGTAGATGTTGTAAATTATGCTTACTTTTCCTTAGATTACACATGCTGTCCTGAAATGTTCATGGGCGAAATTCCAAGATCGGTTCATAGAATTCCTCACCCAAGGTAGCATATAACGCTAGGTAACATATAGGACGTTGCGAGATGCTTAGTATATATATGGAAACCTAGCTAGGAAATGACACAACTTCTAGCACTTCTAGTATTCATTTTTGGAAACCTAGAACTATTAGGTGTACACGTTTTTGGAAGAGCAACATTAATTTGTTGACCCTGCAGATCGAACTAGGGCCGGATACGGACAATGGCCCGAAGTGTATATAAGGAAACCCTAGGATATTTGACTGTGTGATGTGCTTGAGATGGTCCGCCGAGAAGCGTGGAGGTCGGAAATGACCAATGCTTAGCTCGGCCAGTGATTGGGTCTTGAGATGCACCAGCAGGCCCGCTAGGTGTCAGATCCCAGTTGGGTGGGGCTAGCTATCCCTACCCCAGACGGTGTTCGGAGACTAGTAGACCATCCTAGTCGATGGCTCGGGATTTCGTGTTTACATCTTGATATGATGTGGCCGAATGGCCAGTGCGATTCTACCTTGTATGGTAGGGCCGGTTGTAGCCGAGATTCTTATATCGTAAGTAAGCCTTAAGGGCCGGATGCCAAGTGGCAAGGTTAGGCCGTTATGGCAATTTTCTCGTATATGGTCTATACAGAATGACCCATGGGGTCAATAGTCACACTAAAAAAGTAGCTTACCTCCTTGATTATATTATATGCTGCTTTATATGTTATGCATGACTAACTATGGATTATGTGGAGGTTCAAAAGAACCGCTCACTGAGTCCCAAGTGGACTCATAGTTTGTTTCCTTTGTTTTTGCAGAGCATGAGCAGTGATTGAGGCTTGTCGGCATAGTGCAGCTAGAGGGCAGGTGGTGGTGCCATATCTCGTAGCGGTGTCCTTGGGTCATAGTCCAGTGTTATGTAGTAGTGTCTTTTACTTTTCTACACTAACAGTTTGTATTTTGAAAAGTTTGTAATAACTTTGGTACTTGAGATGCTCTATTTGCGACGATGTTGGTTTTCTTCTTTGAGTTGAAAAACATATATTTGTGAACTTCGAAAACTTTAAATGAATATTGCGTCGTGATTTCTTTTTTATCGATATGTTCTGGTTTCTTGTCAGTCAGTGTAGACAGTAGGCTACAGGGCAAGATATAGGCCCTGGCCGGTCACACTACCCTCAGTTGGGGTGTGACAGTAGATGATCTCGAAACGCGATCGAAAGCAATCTCTACATGAATACTTGACATTCGTGGCTCTTCATCCCCGATATTTTCCATTCATCGACGTTTACACATCGAGATAAGTTTGAGGCATATCCATTGGGTAATCTGAGTCCTTTGATCCATTGATACACATCTTTCATCTGTTATTTATTTAACACGTGCGGCGCCATTGGCTTATGAAGTCATCCGTTGACCTCTGTCAACTCTAACTCAAGCATCTTACTAAGTATTTTCACATCATGTCGGGCCTTCACATTATCTTTAGTTTTGCCGAAAATATCCATCACAGTGTTAAAGATAATATCAAACATATTTTTTTCAATGTGCATGATGTTTAAATTATGTCGAATCAGTAATGAGCTCCAATACAACAATTCCCAAAAGATACTTTTTTTTACCCAGTTATGTGTTTGACCAAAGTCTGAAATTCTTACATTCTGACCAAAAGTAATCTCTAGAAGCAATTGAACACGTGCTAACATCTGTTCACCAGACAACATCAGTGGTGGCTCATCTCTTTCGATTCTACCCTTGGTATATTGGTCACGATTCCTTCGATACTGATGGTTAGACGGTAGGAACCGGCGATGACAATCAAAGAAGAAAATTTTTCGATCGTTCTCAAGACTGAAGGATTTTGAGTGTTCCATGCAATACGGGCAAGAGAGTCGTCCATGCGTGCTCCAACCAGACAACATGCCATAAATTGGAAAATCATTTATTATCCACAATATAAGAGTTCGTTAAGTGAAGTTTTGCTTCCGGTGACAATCATAAGTGACAGCTCCCTCAACCCACAATATTTTCAGTTCATCAATTAGGGGTCAAAGAAGCACGTCAATTTCTTTGCGAGGACCCCTAGAACCCGGAATAATCACCAAAAGATAGATAAATTCATCTTTCATACACATTGAGGGCAAATTATAAACTATTAACAACACTGGCCATACTGAATATAGAGATGCCGAATTATCAAACATATTAAAATCATCTGTGCACAATCCCAACCTGATATTTCTAGTCTCCTTAGCAAATGAAGGATATCACCTATCCAAATATTTCCATGCTTCACTATTGGATGGATGAGTCATTATTGTATCACCACGACTTCTTGCATGCCAACTCATACAGGGGGCAGTCTTTTCCGACATGAATAACCTTTGAAGCCTCGGTGTCAGTGAAAAATACCGAAGCACCTTAAGTAGGATTTTTTTTTATCGGATCGATTTCTTCTCCTTGTAACGAGGATGTTCACATACCGGATATTGCTCTAACTATGCATTTTCTTTATAATATAAAATGCAGTTATTTGGGCATGCGTGTATCTTTTCGTACCCAAATCCTAATTTCCTCATCAACTTTTTTATCTTATAAAAGGTTAGCTGAAACTTGTTATTTGGAGGTAGCATACCATTGATAAAGCTAGCAATCCGATCAAACGCAACCCCGTTGATATTTCAATCGTACTTGATGTTCAGGAGTTGCGTCATTGCCAAAAATCTTCTATAAGTAGGACAATTCTCATACAATGGTTCATCGGCAGCTTTCAACATCTCGTAAAATTTTGCAGCCTCCTTATTCGGTAATTCAATCTGTATCGCAGGTTATTCTTCAGTGACTTCAACTATCATAGTATCTGGTGGCACTACCGTCTCAGTAACTAACTCAATATTACCATTTAAATAGAATTGTCCTCCAAAACTATCCAGAGTCATTGTTCTACAAGGATTAGGTAGATTGGAAGAAGAAACACCAGTAGAAGAAGATTCACCATGAGTTTGGACAACAGGATTGCTCGACGTCCCGACTTGACGTGACTCCCTGTGATAATTCCATAGAAAATATATTGGTGTGAATCCTTTTGTATACAGATGCATTGTGACAGTTTCTCATTCCAAAAATCTTATGTTCGAACATTTTTTGCACGGACATCGGATTTTATCACCAGTAAGGAATTTTTTATTCGAGTAGGCAAAATTTAAGAAGTAAGTTACGCCTACTCGAAATTCATCCATTATAGCTCCACGATGAATTCGTCGATACATCCAACTTCGATCGCCCGACATGTTCTGTCAAAAAATTGGCAATATCTTTAGGTAATGTCTTTAGGTGGGATGGTCTTATTCCATTCGGGATTTATGCTATTTATATTGCACTTAGAATTTCTTTTAAATTTAAATTTCGGCAGCATCTCCCTATAGTTCTCCGAATACTCATATCATCCGGGCATGTATCGGAGGACAAGGGAGATACAAGCCAAAATTTAAAAATGAATAATGACTAAAAGAAATAAACTAAATGCAATATAAATAACTATGTTCCCAAATTGTCCAATTAGGGATAATTCAAGGGTTGTACGTCGTAATAAAAGATCATTTACTTCGTTTACACGAATATACAACCCCCGAACGGATCTAAGGTTTTGCAAAATTAAAACTTGACTCGTCGATGCGTACATGAAATGTATCAACTCGTCTTGGTTTTTTTCTAAATTTGTGGATGCGCCGGTGCGAGTCCACAGTGTACGATTACACGCAAGTCCAAAGTATGTGGACGATTCTGGCGCAAGTCCTCAATGGACAATTCCGCGGGAGTCCAAAGTGGACGATTCCGGCACGAGCCCATCCATTTTAGACGATTCCGACGCGAGTCCACCGTGGATGATTTGGTTGCGAGTCCAAAGTGGACGATTTGGGCCGAGTCCACCGTGGACGATTTGGCCGCGAGTCCACAGTGGACGATTTTGGCGCGAGTCCTCAGTGGACGATTCCATTAATACTAATTTTATTAAATAACCTAAAAATAATTAAACCCTAATCAATATTAACCATTAATTAACATTAACCAAACTAATTAATTACCTAATTAATAATAATAAATTAAAAATAATAATAGGGTTTAATTAAACCCTAATCAAGTAATTGATTAGGGTTAATTTAACCATAATCATCAACAGTAGCCGGCATCACTCCCGGCTATTGTTGCATTGAATTGGGGCCGATGGTAATCGGCCCCAAATCATGGCGCCGACATGTAGACGCCGGCGCGGAGAGGGGCGGATCGACGCCAGTGTGGAGAGGGGGAGATGGGGATCGAGAGGATAGGAGGAGATGCTTACCGATAGGGAGAGGGACACCGACGGCGATTGGTGGTGGCAGTAACACCCAGCGACAGGCGGCAACCGGCAGCCACGAACGGTGGCGGCAACAAGCAACAACGGCGAGAGCAGAGAAGAAAGAGGAAGGGTCGGGCACGAACGTAAATAAAATGGATTTTCACCGACGGCTCGCCAGCCGTTGAAAAACCGTGGATATGTAATTTTAATATCATCGACGGTTCACCCTCTCTACGCTGTCGGTGAAGAGTGTTTTATTTTCATGCTACGTTTGCGTCATTCATTAATAAGCGATGGCCGCTTCTAGCCGTAGCTAATGACTTATTCATATCACCAACGGCTCCCTCGCACCCGCTAAGTCGTGGCTAATAAATTATTTTATTTCGCGCCCCGTGCGCTCCATCAACTATGAGCGACAGCCCTAGGCGGCTGTACGCGAGCCGCGGCTGATTTGCTTACATCAGCCATGACCACTGCGGTCGTCAAAACACCGTGAATGATTCTGACGGTCGAGGCGGCTGTCAGTGATTCCCGTGATTGATGTGATATATTCTAGTAGTGATAGTAGACTATTCGACCGAAGTCCAACTGAAGCTCAATCGATTGTCCATCAATTAAACTTTGTCAAGATTGATGAGAATTTGGACAATAACTTTTCAGTCAAAGTCGAACTGAACATAGATCGAACTTCGTCCAACTATATATGTAACAACATTATTTTTAATTGTCGCAAGTGTCAGGTATCTATTGCCATTCGACTCCATCTTTTATAAATTTATTGAGTATGCTAAAAAACACCTCTAGACATTACAAAGATTTATCTTAAGGAAGATGAGCTAGATTTCTTGTGAATCTACTTATTGATCCTTAATCAAAAGCTTTTGTTGTAGTTTCCTTGTTTGAAGCCATTTGAGCTCAAAGAATCATTATCTCCACACATCAAAAGGATAAGGGATAACCAGAAGAAGTTATTTACTGTATTTGGTTGCATTTCAACTCATTTTAGTTGTTTTTTTATGTAAAAAAATTTATATTAATCAATATGTTTGATAGATACAAGCTAAGAGGAAGAGGTAGGATGCACAAGGAGTGAAAGATATAGAGAAAATCTAGGTAGTTGTTTTGATTGTGTTTTGCTTGATTTACTTTATGTTTGGTTGTAAGGACGTGGGTAACACGCCTATTGTTCATTACTGTACTTGTTTTCTTTGTGTTTGAACTAGAGACCCTCTAGATTGAGGAATAACACTTTGCTGTAAACTTTTTGGAGGATAACAAATATTTAAGTGATCTAGTGTAAAATTCTAAATACGGTGCTTTAGTACGTAGTGCATGTAGGCCCTCGGAAAAATAATATATTGCTGAGCCATCGTGTGACCCATTAATAACGGTCATTAAATATTACATTTCTTGCCGTGAGGCTTTATTAAAAGCCGAATCACTATAAGTTCTATTTAGATTATTAGCAATATATTGTGAGCACTTAACTTGATACATTTAGCATAGCAAAATAATACATTAATCTATTCTGGTTAATTTGCTTAACCAAGCGACAATATTTAAATAGTGTTTAATTAGCTATTAACACGTTATTCAATCTCTCCTCTTCCCAATAACAATGTGTTAACACTTATTGATGCTACTTGACCTTTTGTATTCCTAATGGGGTTTGTCCTTTTGTATCCCTAATGGGGGTTTGTAATTGGATGGTGGCATGGTGATACTTTTTTCCGTGTTAGTGCATCTCTTCAGGTAAGTAATAAATAAATAAATAAATAAATGAAGGTACGCAACAATAATTTGAAAAGAATCTTAGTACATACACATTGATTTAATATGTTTAATGGCATCATCTGTACTAAATTATTAAAATTCCTCACAATTTAGACATATATTATGCCTAAAGTCAACAGTGACACAAACAAATTTTGTTATTAAAAATTAGGATAAATTACATTGATCTCCCATGATGTTTAGTAAATTTATACTGATTTCTTTTTTATTTATAATTTTATCATGTAACTCTCCTGAATTTTGTAAAAGATTATACAAATCTCTTCTATTACGAAATAAGATTACACAAATTTCTCTTGAGTTTTATAAAATATTATACAAATCTCTCCTAAAAAAATTACTCATGGAATATGATTATAACTTGAACAAATAGAGGAGGGTCAATGTAATTTTACTAAACTTCAGAAAAGTTCAGTATAATTTATCCTAAAAATTAAAGATATCTATAACGGACTACTTCATAAATCTCAAGATGACAAATATTTATAATTCCACCAAGTCAAATTTTGCAATTTGATTTCGGTCGATTTTTATGATCCCGCAAAATTTCACTTATAATACATCAATATGTACTTTTGTCCTTTGAAGAACGTACTTTCATATTTTAAATCCTGTCAAATTTTAATCAACTATTATAGACTTTACACAAAAGTCTCTAATGGATTAGAGACTTTTATTTATAATAATTTTATAATTATTAAAAATAAAATTTAATTCACAAAAAAATATATGTGATATAAAAGATGTGCTAGAATCTATCAAAATATGTTGGACAAAAAATATTTTACTATTTTTAATTAAAAATTAGTTTTATAGACTTTGGACAAAAGTCTCTAATACAAATCTATAATAATTTTATAATTCAAAAAAAAAAAATTAATAACATATTTTTTAAAATATAAAAGATGTGTTGTGGTTCAAAAAAATATTTTCCATCAAAAATATTTTATAATTTTTAATTTAAACTTAGATTTATAAACTTTATGCAAAAATTTTTAATGATTTAGAGAGTTTGAAAATATATTTTTTTAGACTCTAACGCCTTATTTTTATTACAAATATTTTTTTAATAAATTAAAATTATTTTTTAAATATTTTTTTATATTTTTTTAAATTTTTAATTAAAGACTTTGACCAAGAATAAAATGAATATCTGATCTACTTAATTTTGATTTTAAAATTTTTTAATCTTCAAATTTAATTTTGAGAATTTATTCTTTTCGAAATTATAAATTCGCATATGAGAAATCACTGTAGATCATTTAGTTATATATACGAAGCACATATCACATTGGTCTTATTTAAACATTAATTAGCACGTGGATATATGAACTATAAAGGAAGAGTAGTATAATTCTAATTACAAGCTTGCATACTTTAACGACTCTCATAGTCAAAATTGAAGTAGAAATGATAATAGTGTAAATATATATAAGAAATCTTCATTCAAGAGGGATCTCATGGATTGGTATATGCAAATAGATAATAATTATAACTCCTCGGGTAATGGTCACTCCTTCAGGATCAGACCCTTTAGAATTGAGGATAAATGACTTGCTTGCAATCATTTTGCGAATATTATAAAGGCCGGTTTAAAGATCGGCATCCCATCCTCTTAGCTAGGGATTTCCCCTTTAAATAGATGGTTGAAACTCTGGAAGCCCCTTTGAAGCACCATTCTTCAGTGGAATAAATTCAGACTTGCTTCCAAGGCAAAGTATAGAGTTGATACGGAGGCCCGCCTCAATCTCTTATGCACAAAGGTGGATTCCGGGGTCATCACAGATACCGAGGTGGTTGAGCTCAAAGACCTTAAAGGAAGCCTTGACAGAATTTACTCAGACACCAACCTCTATTGGTAACAGAGAGCTAGCTAAGAAAAGACGGCTAAAGGACGGAGATAGGAACACTCGATACTTCCATATGTGCGCATCGCATAGAAGAAAGATCAATTGGATTTCCTCATTGCAAGTTCACGGTAGAGTTGAGCACGACCAGACGACAATTGCCTCATCCTTAAGGGATTTCTACAAGGGTCTCCTCGGCCGAGAAATCAGGCCTCAACTGAATATCAAATGGGAGTCTTTATATGGGCCGCCCAGTATCAAACATTTGTAGCCTCGATGACCCTTTCACTATGATAGAGGTATTTGGGGTTATCAAAGGCGCGAAAAAATTTAAAGCTCCTAGACCGAATGGTATCTCAATGGAATTCTTTCAACGATTTTGGCCCGCCATCGGGCAGCATGTGCTGGACATCCTTCTGGAGCTTCAGACGGATCCCCACCTGTTCTCTCGTATCAATAAAGCAAATATTATCCTCATTCCCAAAGTGCAAGGGGCAAATGAGGCTACCAATTTTAGATCGATCAGCTTGGAGAATAGTCTAGTTAAAATTTTCTCGAAGTTACTAGCCAACCGGCTGGCTATATTCATGCCTACCCTCATAGACAACAAGCAGGGAGTGTTTACCAGAGGTAGAAGTACACTGGACTATTTCATGACAACAGTAGAGACAGTTTGAGGTTGCAAGAGAGCCGATTTCGACGTATGCCTCATAAAAGTGGACTTCGAAAAAGTGTTTGATTCAGTAAATTGGGGTTTCATCCTTCAGCTTCTAAGAGCCCGGGGCTTCCCTCCTCGCTGGATATCCTGGATTCAATTTCTCCTTCAATCGGCCAAATCATCTCTGATCATCAACGAAGGTGTAGGAAGGTCCTTTAAGCACAAACACGGGCTGAGACAGGGTAATCCCCTTTCTCCCTTGCTCTTTAATCCTGTGACTGATGTTCTCTCTAGATTGGTGACTAAAGCGGCGGCCGCTGGGCTTGTATCCGGGGCCCTTACCAACGTCTTGGAGGGGGGATTACTCACATACTCTTCGCGGATGATCTTCTCATGTTCAACAGTGCCTCAGAAGATAGCCTGAGAAATTTTGGTCTGCTTCTAAAATGCTTTGATCTCAGCATTGGCCTCAAGATGAATCCCTTGAAAACTAAGGTTTTTCACATTGGAGGAGATCTCGCCCGGGCCGAGCATGCAGCAGAAATTCTTGGATGCTCAACCGGCTCGTTCCCATTTGATTACCCGGGCCTCCCTCTCAAAACTGAGAATCTCACAAGAGCTGATTGGACCAAGGTGATCACTAAAACGGACAGTAAGCTCACTTCTTGGCAGGGTTCCCTCCTGACTCGCGCTGGTCGTCTCACGCTTTTGAACAGTGTCCTCACAAGTCAGACTTCTTATTTTCTATCAATCTTCAAAGCTCCGGTTTGGGTTATCAAGCAAATTGATAGGAGACGAAGGACTTTTTTTTGGATAGGGAAGCACGACATCGATTTGCGAGGTAAGTGTTATGTCGGATGAGACTTTCTTACCCGTCCCTCAGGGGAAGGAGGCCTGGGGATTTTGGACCTAGGCACTCACAATTTGGCTAGGTTGGGAAAGTGGATCTGGAGCTTGCTACAGCCTGGTGGTCTGCCATGGAAGGACATTCTCATCGCCCTTTACCCTAGACTTCATCTCCTCGGCTCGGCTGATCATCAGACCCTCTTCCCTTTGTGGAAAGGCATATGCAGTTTGCTGGAGGTTTTCGGCGTTTCCCTACCATTCAGACCAGGGGAGGCTTCCTCTTTCAGGTTTTGGCTTGACCCCTGGGTCCCCGGGGATCGTCTTTGCAAAAGATACTCCTCTCTATTCTCGGCCACCCTGAATCAGGATATATCCATTGATATGCCAAGCACAGATCGCCGACGGACGAGCTTATTGGATGGTCCTTACAGTTCAGATATTTGGTTGACGAAGATCTTCGAGATCGTTTAGCAGTAGATATAGCCCCCTTCTTGCAGGGTTCATACAATGACTCTATCAGTTGAAAATGGACCAAGGAAGGTTCATTCACCACTAATTCACTCTACTGTCTCCTCAACTCCTCTGAGCCGTGGTCCCCTTACCTCTGGCAAGCATATTTTCGACCGGCGATTTCTCTTACTAACTGGCTGATTGAAAAAAGAAGACTCGCTACAAGAGACAGGCTGATCAAGCATAACATGCAAATCCCCTCATCTTCTTGTGTCTTATTCTCAAATACCGACGAATCTCATCCCCACCTATTCAAAGAATGTCCTTTCACTCTCAATGGATGGCGGTTGTTCCTTGACCTCTTGGGCATCCCTTTTTATGCTCTGGATTTTAGGCCATGGGAGGATAGTTGCAACGGATGCTCAAAATTCAAAAGAAAGCAATTCAGAAGACATGATGTGGAGAGCAAAGATTTGGCATGAGCGCAATCTTCGTATTTTCGAGAGGACATCTCGATCATATACCGAGCTCGCGGCAGAGGCGTCCGCTAGTTTTAGTCTATGTTTGTAACCTACAATCGTTGTAGTGCCCATTGAGTTGTTTCTTAGTTTTTATCCTCTCCCTCCCCTATACTTGTATCTCATTCATTTTTCTTGAATAGATTACAAATTTTTTTCCCTTCAAAAAAGAAGAAGAAGCAGGTATATATATATATATAGTGCGATAAAAATAATAAAAATATCAATAATATATGATTATTTGCAGGGATGGTATGCAGTTTCGACCTCCCTCGATAGAATAATAAGGCGCGCAGTAGTTGATTGCATGGTCAAACATCGTGTATATATATATATATTTAATATGCATGCATTCGATTCCTTATTGTGCGCAGGTGAATATTTCATTGGTACTATCATATTTAATTAGCTTCATAGCACATTTTGGTCAATGCTAGAGATAACAATTACATTCCACTAATTAAATATTTGAGGATTAAATAAAAGGATCATCAACTTAGTTTATTGAAGCTATCAAAAACATCACTTGCACACCAAGAAACTAGGTCAAACTCCACCATAACACAGTATTAAGATGTTTCAAACATTGGAGACAGTAATATTCGACAATCAAGTCAAGGCACAGATTAGGAATACTTTAATCCCAATTAACAAACACATGCTTGGTTTCATATCACGAAGAGAAAAGTCCAATCGACTTTGGTGGAAATGATAAAAAAAATGATTATAGAATTCATGTTTGGTCAGTTAAATAAGAAAAAGCTATGAATGTGATGTAACAGTGGACTGTGATAGTCAAAAGGTTCACCTCTCACTCACTGGCTGGGAAAAAAAAAATAGAGAACCCTGACCGTTCTTCCCTCGCCAACCAAATGAGTAGGAGTATTTTTTTTATGTGGTAACATTTTATTGAACACTGAGGAATTCAATATGCTCCAACAAAACATTAAAATTTCTAACAGAAGATGCAAAAGAAGTAAAGTTCAGATCGAGCTCCCAAGAAGAGGCAATCCGGGGGAATTGATTCATGAAAAATCTCACTAGGATCAATACTCTTCCTACTCATTGAGCTTGAAGCAGTAGGAGATTGCAAGTAGGATTTTTGCCTATGCAAAGGAGGCATAGAATTGAGCTGCATGAAAGAGCAGTGCACTACATTGCTTGTATTAGCCACTACAGTGTCATGTCTGTTAGGTAGCTGGTAATAACCTTCAGTATCAGCAACCAGAGAAGAAAGACCCTATTTGGCTAAATTGTGAGCTTGAGTGTTAGCAAACCTGCTGATGTGAATCCATCCGAGGACATTTACCTCTGCAGCAACATTCCAAATATCAGCAAAAAGGTCCTTTAGAGACCAAGGAGTTTTGACTTTGCAATTTAAAATGTTGATTGCAGTTTGACGGTCAGAATATATACTAATATTGCTTAGGTATAAAACCTTGGTCTTATTGACTGCAAGCCAAATTGCCCAAGATTCAGCATGTAAAGGGGAATCAACAATTTTAGAGAATGAATTGGTAGCCAAAGTTCTATTTTCAGAGTATGTAATTAGAACACCAAACCAGCTACCTTGTTGGAAGAAATCCATGTAGCATCACAGAAGATGCTATGTTGAGTCATTTTGATTCTGGAAAACATTAGCATCAAGATGCAGAAGCCCAGGGGAGTTTAACTCACCTACTCTTGAGATTGATTTCTTAACTACAGTGGGAGTAGAGTTATAATGAATCTCAGCTATAGAGCAACTTTATAAAGGAGAGAATAGATTCATGCACCTTTTCCTTTCAAACAAAGATTGTTTCTATTCTTCCATATCTGCCAAAAACCTACAGCAATGAAACCAGTGAGTTTGTGCTTACTTGCTTTATCCAGATTTGCTCCTTCATTTAATCAATTACCCTTGAACCAGCTATTTCTAAAGGAGAAATTATAATTCAGTATCTGTTCAGCTTTATCCCAAAACAAAGAAGAGAAGAAACAGATAAAAAAGATGTGATCCAGGGAGTTCACATTGTTCTTGCATAGGAAACAAGAGCTTGATTTAATTTTACTAAAATTTGACAAGTAATTAGAAGTGGGCAATCTTTTCTATAGTAACTTCCAACCAAAAATTTTAATTTTAGGTAGAGTGTCAGAATTCCAAAGATTGACCCAATTAAACTCAGCTTTGTTCACCAAATTTTGGTTGCTTTTCATGTGATTGTATGCAATTTTGCAACTGAGTTTTCCTTTGGCATTTAGTTTCCAAATTCATTTGTCATTAACCTCTCTTCTTGGGATGTAGATCTGGCAAATGTTCTTTGACTGAATATCCCCAAAAAGCTCTTTGATGATGTCGATATTTAACTCTGAATCATTAATAAGTTCAAACTTTAAAAAATGATGATATCTTGTTTATGTCAACAAATGTAGGCCATTTGAAAATAGGCAAGCAGTACAGCCAGAGATCTTGCAACAAGTCAGTGTTGTTTCTATTACCTACCTTTTTCAATAGACCATTTTTTAACTTTTGAATAGCCTCATGCAAGCTTTTGAAAGACTATGAGAATTTAAAGGTATTCATTTCTTTCTGGGAGTGATAGTTCTCATATCTTTTGTTCAATTAATTGTCCCAGGTGAAGTTCTTGTTGAGGAAGGGCAAAACTTCTCTAGCTTGCAAAGAAAATCTAGATAGACTTATGTCTTTTACTCCAAGACTCCCACTGTATTTATTTGTGGTAACTATATTCCATTTCATCAAATGGAAAGCTTTCTTCTTTGAACCTCAATTTTAGAGGAAGCTTTTGGATATGCTTTTGAATCTATTTACTACCCTCTCATTAATCCAAGTAGTAGAGATGGTGTGCATTAGTATGGAATTAATCATAGAATTGAGCACAACAATTTTTCCTGCTTGGGACACATGCTTGCAAGTCCAATTTTTAATTTTCTCAAAAATTTTATCCACCATAATATTCTGATAGTTACTGTTTATCCTCTTAGAGTCAACATAAGTCCACAGATACTTAAAAAGGGAAACACCATTCCTTTATTTTCAGCAATCTACCCACTTCTTCTTTGATTTTGGAAGGATAGTTCAAGGGAAAGTAGATTTCTGATTTGGCATTGTTAATTTTCTGATTGGTAGCAAGACAATACTGATCCAACTTCCATTAAACTGAAACAAGAGTTTCTGTTACACTTGGCATAAAAGAGAACATCATCGAAAAAAAATAAATGGCTAATAGAGAGACCCTTGTATTTGAAGCCTTTAATCTTGCCGCCTGATATGAATTTGTCGAAAATCAATGAGATGAGCTCTTGCAAAATGATGAAGAAATAAGAAATGAGATGACCAACTTGCCTGATCGCTTTCCAACTCTTGAAGACATTGGACTGCAAACCATTAATACTGCATTTGTAATTAGCTGAGCTTAGGTAAGAAAAAAAGCCAATTTTTGACTATAGCAAGGAAATTCATGAACGGGAGGATATGGTAGTCAAAAGGAATTTATTTTTAATTATTATGTGTAGTATGCAAATTTCAAACAGGAAATTCAGCATTTTTTTTAATTTTATTTTAAGTGTATTATGAGTCAATGAGTCATAAATGAGTTGGTGTAATTTATTTATTTTACATTTTTTATAAAAGAAAAGTCCTATATGAACATCATCTTTTAAGAAAATTCATCTTATTTTATATAGAATATTTCCAAATTAGAAAACTTTGATACCCTCTACTATTATATCACTATTGTATAGCCGTCTCATATATCTAGTTTTATCTGTCATGCATAAAATTCCTTTTGCTCGAACCTTAATTCCTGCACTATCATTGTTAGTATTATTTTCCCTTTCGGTTTTTTCTCTCGTTACCCTCGTTATCGCTTTTAACGCCACCCCTCTTAACCACTAATTTCATCACACTTCATGACTATCAATCTGAACACCATTCTTACGAGCTTCGAACCCTTGTTTCTGCCTTCTCACTGCCCCTCTTTATCACTGATATTTCATTGTCCCTCTTAGCAACCAATCTGAACGCCTCTCTCGATATATTTCTTTTCAACTTCCACACCTATTCATGCCCTCTAGCCCCTAGTCTTGCTACCTCTCTTGCCACTACCCTCTACCTTTTTTTTTGCCCCAAGAGCCTAATAATTACAATGGTTTAAACTTGTACTAAATTTAAATTTTAGCAATAGTTTATATTCTTTTGTTATACTCATGACTCAAAGAAAAAGACCTCTCTCTATCCCCTTGACACTACAAGAAACCATTGGAATTCTAGCGATAATTTTGTATCAAATTGTGGCGCTCATGTTAGTATGCCATAATATTAAAATCGACACTTGCAAATGTGATAGAAATTAGTTGGTATTCTTGGGAGCCTAATCTAACATACTGACGCCTGACTAGCCGTCAAAATGTTTGACATATCGGCGATGGTAAATAAGATTAAAAAAGGAATTTTTGAATACAGACGCAAGAAACAACATCGATATGCAATTTTTTTAGAGTAAATACAAAAAAAAAATACGAATTTTGAACATTTTCCCATTTTTAGTATAAACTTTTTCCGTTTGCAAGAAAATACACGAACTTTGATTCTATTACCCATTTAGCACGCATCGTCATTTCTGACGATTTTTGCTGACATAGTCGTTAACGGCGACAACGTGGCAAGTTATTTTGCCAACGTGACATATATTTCATCAGACGAGTAAATGTTACTCATCCCTAAAGCTAATGTTATTTGAATCGGGGACGGGCAAATGCTTGTCGTCTTCAAGTTAGGCGCGCTCGATGCCCTAGTTCTTATTTTACCTAAAAATACATGAACTTTGCCATTTTTAACCTAAAAATACATGACCTTTGCCATTTTTAACCTAAAAATATATGAACTTTGTCATTTATAGCACATCCTTTATAGCACTGTACATAGTTTAATTACTACACATCACTCCACATACATAGAACTTAGAATTCCACATGTCACATACATAAAACTTAGAATGACACATAATCCATACAAAATCAAGTAATTTAACATGTGTATTAGACATCTACATTAAACTTAGAATTAGATAATTGAAATATATAATTTATAACTGAAATAAAATAACTTACATGCACATATGTATTTCTTGTTTTAGTGCCAACTGTTACTCCAAATCCCTTTGCTGCATGTGCGTTCTCCTTGTGCACAAGCTTCTCATAACTAATTGATCTCTTAATAACAGTCATCTTTGGTCTCTTTACAGATGATTGCACACCCTGGTTCTCAGAATGACCTTTTGATATCCTCTAACATGTCAATCAAAAGCCTATTTCTTGCCTTCAAAATGTATCAATTAAAACATCCAGACATGTTATTGTCAATGACCACCATATTTAGGTATGCACCGGACAACCAATCAGGCAAGTACTTAGTAAACTCGAACTCGCAGGGTGAATGATATCTTGATCGGTGGAGCTTTCAGAATTCAACATCGAGTACCAACCTAGGGGTCCCATAAAGGCCTAGGCGCTAGCCGATTTTGTTGCCGAGTTCACCAACCAAGGAGATACTCCTAAGCAAGAAAAAACCTGGACGTTATTTGTGGATGACGCGTCTAATGAAAAGGGGAGCGGGCATACATCATTCTGGAGAATGGTTAGAGGATCACCCTGGAGCAATCTCTTCAATTCTAGTTTAAAGCTAGCAACAACCAGGCGGAGTACGAAGCTCTAATCGTCGGGCTAAAACTCGCTAGATCAAGAAGTGAAAGCTCAAAACATCGTCGTTAAAAGTGACTCACAACTTATCGTAGGGTAAGTCAACAACACATGCCAAGCTAGGGACCCCTCCCTCGAAATGTACCTTGCATTAGTACTATCTTTAATCACTAACTTCGATAGTTACGTGATTCAGCATATACCTTGGGAGGAAAATACATGAGCCGACCTGCTATCCAAACTTACTAGCACCAAAAAGCCCCAGAACAATAGGTCAGTCATTCTGCAAATCCTCGGACATCTAAGCATCCAACCGACCGACACCTCGGCTAAAATCCAGACAGTCGAACAAGGCACAAATTGGAGAACTCACTACATTAACTATCTCAAACAAGGCAAAATTCTGGAGAACATCTCCAATTTAGGCAGATTCAAAAGAATGGCAAGCTACTACACACTTTGTGATAATCAGATCTACAAAAGAGGTTTCTCTCGACCGCTCCTCAAGTGTGTCGCCCAACCCCGAATAGCCGCCATAATTAATGGCAGAGGTTCAAGACGAAATTTGTGGCAACCACATCGAGGGATATCCCTGGCGGCCAAAATACTCTAAGCCAGCTACTTCTGGCCAAGTATGAAAATAGATTACAACATCTACGTCAAAAAATGCGACAAATGCCAAAGGTTCTCGGAAGTCTCTCAACTACACCCCAAATCATTGCATAGCTCGAACATCAATTGGCCATTCCAAAAATGGGGCATAGACCTCCTCGGTCCATTTCCCCAACACCAAGGCAATCCAAGTACTTGGTTGTAGCGATCGACTATTTCACCAAGTGGAAAGAGACTGAATCCTATCAACCATTGTAACTAATAAAGTTCAAAAGTTCGTATGAAAGAATATCATCTACAGATTAAGAGTACCACGTGAGCTCATTAGCGACAATGGGACCCAATTCATGGATCGTTGATTTTGAGAATTCTGCTCAAATCTTGGTATCAGACAGCTCTTCTCATCTGTTGAGCACCCACAAACGAATGGCCTGGCCAAAGAGGCCAACAAAGTAATTCTAACATGGTCGAAGAAAAAGCTAGACTAGGTCAAAACCTACCGGGTCAACGAATTACCTGAAGTGCTTTGGAGTTACAACACAACTACTCAGTCTTCTACCTCGGAAACCCCTTACCACCTCATTTACGGAGTAGAGGCCATGATCCCTGTTGAGATCGCAGAGCCTAGCCTCCGCAGGATTACCTTCGAGGAACAAGGAAACACAGATGCTCGAGTCGCTGAGCTTGATCTTATCAAAGAAGAACAGAAACTCTCCAAGATCAAAGAAGAAGCAATGAAGCATAAAATTGCTCATAAATACGATAAACGCGTCAGGCCCAGGAACTTTGCAGTAGGAGACCTTATTCTCCGGAAGATCAAGCTACAAAGAAAACCAGCCGAAGAAGGCAAGCTTGCCCCAAACTGGGAAGGCGCTTATCGGATCACAAAGGTCCTTGGGAAGGGTGCCTACAAAATTGCCGAGTTCTCTGGACGATAACTCCCACGATCCTGGAACACGACCTCCTTACGGACCTACTACAGCTAAGGTTCCTCCTTAAATTACAACAAGGCGGGGGTGCTCTTTTCCTTATTTGGCGGTTTTTCCCACTATGTTTTCTCCATAGAAGGTTTTTAATGAGGCTTCACTATTTGTAAGCCGAGTTTAACTCTCGGTGGGGTATGATATATCTTTATGACATTTCACAATGAAGTTACTCTTTTTATTACGCACACGTCTTTTGTGTCTAACATCCCTTGTAGCCATTACATACTTTGCAGGAGGAATTGACATGGTCTCACAAGCGGCCTTTGATCCACGTGACGCACCGTCCCTCCTCGGCTAAAATCCTCCCTTAGCACTATCAAACGCACGAGCAATCAAAACTCGATCTCCACCAGTCCAAACTCGAACTCAACACTACACACAACGACCAGAATTCAGGTTTCACTAGTCTGGCTCGTCAGCCTCAGTGCCTATCCCAGGCGCCAACGCCCTTAATGACCCCAAGCGCGTTTCTTGCGAGCTCGGTTTTCACCGAGTCCGGTCGTCGACCCTAAATACGGCCTCCGGCTTAGCCCGACATGCTCTTAACGATCAACATGAACCCAAGTGTGCTTCTCACGAGCTCAGTTTTCACCGAGTCTAGTCTTCGGCCCTAAACACAGCCTCCAGCTCAGCCCGACACGCTCTCAACGAGCAACATGACCCCAAGCGTGCTTCTCATGAGCTCAATTTTCATCGAGTCTAATCCTCGGCCCTAAACGCGGCCTCCGGCTCAACCCGACACACTCTCAACAAACAATATGACCCCAAGCGCGCTTCTAGCGCGCTTAATTTTCGCCGAGTCTGGTCCTCGACCCTAAACACAGCCTTTGGCTTAGCCCGACACACTCTTAGCAACCTATATAACCCTAGCACCTTGATCACAAAATACACAAAATAGGTAAAATCGTAGTTGAATTACTACTATAATCTAGACATGCAAAGAACAACCACTCTGCAAAGGAATACAACAAGGATAAATAAGGAAGGTATCTCTTTCATTTCATAAAGTCCCACAAAGAGGAAAGTTACACTTACAAACCCACATAGGGCTACTCCTCCACAAAAAGAAGGTAACACAAAGCATCTACTTGGAGAGCGTCTCAAAAACATGGTCATCGACCAAGCTGCGCAAGTAAGAAGTTCCGACTCAGAGTACCAAGATTCAGCAGCGTGCGCAAACTGGGTCGGGGAAACTCCTGCAACCTAATAGTTGGGAGGATAGGCAGAAAATGAATTCAAAGTGACGGCGGGATGAGATCCACTAACAAGAGTTCTAAGCCAGCACGTACAATATTTTCTGAAAACCATGGAAACATGTTTTGCCTTCACCGTAAGCAGGGGGGCTATTTATACACCCGGAACATAAACTGTCACCCTAACTGACGGATCCACAAGGCTTATTTTCCGTCAAATTATAACTGATGCTTGATGATTTGGGAACTAATTACAGAATTTTTATTCATGATTACTTTTTCTACCGATGATATATCCACTTCACAAGTAGCGTACATCCGAAAGAGTTTTTACAAGCGTCACATCCAACCCGGATACCAAGGAAATACATCAAAAGCTATGCACTCATCCCGCGATTAGACGAAGCATTGAAGATCAACATTATTCAGAGCTCTGCCCAAGGACCCCACTTGGCTATACAAGGATACCTACATCATACCTTATCAGAGGAGATACATCATTACAAACCCACCATCTCCGGGATCGACCTCGACCAATTCTGGGCGGCGTCATCATCCTCACCTGCAGTAAATATGGATATGATGCGCCTCATATAATCCTAATTCAAATTTGCATTACCTCTATCTTGGAGTCTCATTGACTTGAGCGTTGGAGTGTCTTTTGCAGTCCCCCCTGCCCTACCGATGTCGAACCAGACAATGAGAGACACCAAATTGGATCAGAAGGCCCCCAACTCTTAGGCAGAAACACTTGTACATGACATTACAGAGTTAGATGGGCCTATAGTACATTGATAAACTTTGGGGAGTCCTTTTTCGGGATAAAAACTAGCCTTGTATTATCCCAAGAGTCAGGAATTGTGTCCTTGTCATGAAAATCTTTAAAAGCGGAGAAAATAGAAGACATAACATGTTCCCAAAAACTGAGATAAAATTCTACTCCGAAACCATTCAGCCCTGTAGCTTTGCCTCTCCCCATGCCTTGAAGGGCAAAAAGGATTTCATCAGTAGAAAAATCTTTTATGAGATCAAAATGACTACTAGAAGGAATCCAATTCCAATTTAGCCCATCAAGAGAGGAACTCATAGTGGAATTCCTGTGATCATCTTCCCATATATTTTATAATTAAGAACAAACATACTAGGAATTTCCTGAGGGTTTGAAAGAAGCTTATCATCAATGTCGATTTCAGAGATAAGGTTCATCCTCTTCCCGAATTTGGTGAGGTTATGAAAATATTTTATATTCTTGTCATCATAATCTAACCACTTAGCTCTAGATTTTGATCATCATTTAATGTGAATTTGTCTATTAAAAACTATAATTTTATTGTTTAGACGTACACTTCATTCTCAAGAGATTAGAATCAGAGCATAAACTTAAAGAATCCAATTCCACTATAGGTATCGGCTCCTCTAAAAGAATTCCTTAGGTTCAAATCTAAGGAACCCACACTATTCTTATTCCACTTAGTTAGAACACCACTCAAGTCTTGTAAGCCATCACTAAGCTTGACCATGCTGTAGGAGCTCCAATCAATATTGTTCCAGAGATTAACAATGATGTCTTTGATCTCTGGATACTCCAGCTAAAAAACAATTTTTTTTTCATATGTTTGGGAACGTTAGCACGCCTGGTATCAACTAGAACGAGTCTATGATCAAATATAATTTTATCAAGATGAAACACACAAGTATTATGGAATATTAACAACCATACACAGTTGGCATAAGCTTTATCTAACCTTACTTAACTCCTCTTTTTACCCATTCTACTTACAAGTCAACTTAAGTCGATTAGTTTATATATACTTTCAACAACGACAAAAAAATTATCTATGCACACCACATGCAGACCAGAATTAGATGAGTATTAATTTTAATAATATTTAAATACAATTAAGAAACTTTTGAAAATTTCAAATATATTTTATTGAATAATCGTACATTAATTTGTTTAACTACATGGGTTAAGTTATTTGAAAGATTAAACTAATTAGAATTTTACTTTAACAACCAGAATCTTTATGACATATCATCAATTTTATGACTCTAGTTCAAATTAATTTATTCGAAAGATTCAAAGAGTTGTTCACTACTTCAATTAAGTCAACGTCACTGCTGCTAATCAGGAGCTTCTTCGGTTTGTTTTATTTATTTATAATAAAAATAGAAAATTACAATAGATGATCATACTAGGGATCGAACCCTAGATCTCTAGGCATCTTACAATATATTATCATCAACTGTGCTACTCACAGTTGGTCAAATTTAATTTTCCTTTCGCCAATTAATTATTTGGACGGTTGAAGTCAGATATTCTCACACTCCACTTTAATTAATTCATTCCTTCTTTACCATTAAATAAAATACTGTTGCATATTTATTATTGAATAGTTTATTTCATGACGTTAATTGTTCCATTTATATATATTGTTAACATGTTCACGTAATCGCAAAATTTGATTTCGGATAATAAATTTGTTATTCGATTTCGGTTTCATTTAGTAAAATAAAAAATCGATTAAAATCGGTTCGGTTTCATTTTTCGGGTCGCGGATAGTCGGCCGATAATCGAAACCGATTATATTTTTCGATTTCGACTATCGGTTATCCGCGCGTTAATATTAATTATTTTGATAATTTTATATATTTTAAAATTTATTTTACTAACCGGTTACCCGGGTAATCGATTCTATGTTAACCCAACTAACCGGTTTCGATTATCCGTCGGATATCCAAAATTAAGGGGTTTCGATTTCGGATATTAGTTTTTGAAACCGACCGATTTTGATTTCGATTTCAATTTCGATTAACAGGTTTTTAATAGGTTTCAATTTCGGTTAACCACAAAAAATACGATTAACTGAACCGTTGGTCTGTTGCCATCCCTAACAGTTCCATCGATTTTAAATTTGTGCAGGACATTCTAGCATATATCTAGATTAAGCCTTTATTATTTAACGAACACTTCTATGTTGCTAGTTTGGTGATAACGTGAATTACCATAGCAATTTCTATTGTTTGTAATGTTATCGATCCATCCAAACATTGTAATCTTGTTTGATTCAAGTAATTTAAGTTAATATTATCGATCATCTAGATAGATTACCAGTTAACAAACACAACTTAAAAAATTAAGATTCAGCTAACCTAATGATTTTATATCATAATTTTTGAGGAAAAGACAATAGTTTTATTTTATAGTTGAATTTTGATACATTACTTCTCTCGGTTTCAATTTTACATGTTGATATATATTAATACAACAAAAGTAATTAGTAATTAATCAACATAAATGATGATTAGTAGATTCATATTTTTACAATGATTGTATCTGTGAATGAAAATTTTATTCACTAATAAGGATAATTTTAGGACACATAAGCAATAATTATGTATATATATATATGATCAAATTTGAGGCATATTGATTTATGGCGCTGAATTATTTTGTAATTTTTTTTTGTGCCAAATGTAGCGAAATACATTTCTAGAATGAAGCAGAGTTACAGTACATTTAAGTACTAGACTAGATGAACATCTAAAATCACTTTCGTAGATGGAAGGATGAACAAATCAATATGATCAGATAAACAAGAAAATATACATTAAAGTGACAATACTCGGACTCGAATCCCAAATCTACTGGATATATATGTAATGTTATTACCACACTACAAAAAAATAGGGTATCACCAACAGATTAAATTCATTGGTAACAGTCAAAAATCCGTTGGTAATAGTCAAGAATCCATTGATAATAATAATACCAATGAATTTTCATTGGTAAAATCCGTTGATGATACTCTATTAGGTATTACCAACGGATATTATAATTGTCCGTTAGTATTATCAACGGATAAAGATATATTTGTTGATAATTACTAACAAATGAGTTGGTAATTTTGTTGATAATACAAATAAAATTAGTTTGTTGGTGAAAATCTATTTTCTTGTAGTGCCATTTGTGGGTTCATTGTTATTTTGTAATGGTTGAATGCATGTATTTAAGTCATCTTTAAGTTAATGTTAAATATTATATTTTAACATTCTGTAGTCAAATGCTAGAGAGAAGAATTGCATTCTAATTATAAGAAAATGTCGAAAAAAAAAATTATAAGAAAAGGAAATAGAATGATGACTAATTAACTTAATTAGTGTAATGTTTTATTGACCAAATTAAGCTATCAAAGTTGTTTCTTAGTAAAAAGAAAAACAAGGTCAAGTGTTGATATGTCACCACAACAAAGAAAAAGTCATGCCTCGACATTGATCTATAATTAATCAAAGGGAGAAATACAGATTCGGTCATATAAATTTTTAATTTTTTAAATTTTGATCCTATAAATTTTGTTTTGGTATTTTCAGTCTTATAAGTTTACTCTGTAGTACAGATTTGGTCCTATCTGCGATGGTCCATTAACTCTCCATCAATGTGGACTAACGCCGTTCATACACGTTGACGGATCGATTTGGTCCTATAAGTTTTATTTCAAAATTTTCAGTCATATATATTTATCTCGTAACACAGATTTGGACCTATATATTTGCTCCGTAGCACAAATTTATTCCAATATATTTGCCTCATAGCATAAATTTGATCATATCTGTGATGGTTCATTAACTCTCCGTTCACGAAAAAATAAACGACGTTATGTCCATGTTGACGGAGTTAATGAACCATCATGAATAGGACCAAATCTATGTTACGAAGCGAACTTATATATGTTACGGAGTTAACATACAAACTTGTCTATATGCCGATTCGTCATGTTGATTTGGTCCAAATATTTTTTCGTGGACGGAGAGTTAACGGACTATCGTGGATATGATCAAATATGTGATATGAGACAAATATATAGGACCAAATCTGTGCTACGGTACAAACATATATGATTGAAAATTTCGAAATGAAACTTATAGGACCAAAGTTTAAAAAATTAAAAATTTATAGGACCAAATATGCACTTCTCCCATTAATCAAATCAAGGCACAAATTGACATAGACATGCTTAGTGTCTGATCAGACGAGAAAAAACCAATCAAAACTTGTTAGCTGTTGTATCAAAACTTAACATGGAAATCATTTTGTTCAATAAACAGTAATTAGAGAGACATGGATACGATGTAATAGGTAGACAATGATGGTTACAACATTTAACCAATCCACTCGATATATTAATGAAATTTCGTAAACAATTGACTTTGACAAAGGATATTTGAAAAATTGTAAATATGAATTTGCAAAGTTATGGTTACAAGTGTATATATATATATATGTGTGTGTATGTGTGTTCGTAATTAATATTTAAATGAGAATTAATTTCAGATTTCATACGTTGATAAGCACATAACGTTCCTGATCTGAAAGATCGAAAGTAAAATATGAGTCAAGTTACCTTGTCACCTTGGCCATCAAACTCAACTATTATATTGATATCATTTAATTGGATTGGTAGGGTCAACTCAAAGTTGGTTTTGATCGGGGCATATTAACACAAGCAAATTAGTGTTAAAGTTTGATTGACTAGAACGTCAACTCAAGGTTAGGTCCGATCAGTGGCAGATCCAGAAAATTTTATTAGTGGGGGAAAATTAATACATCAATTTTTAAGACTTCAAGTTCAAGCTAATTTTGATAGTCGACCTCGACGAGTCTTCGTGTTTTGAAAACGTTGCAAATTTTTTTCATTATCAATGTTGTCAAATACTTATTTCTCAATGTATGTAACCAAACAATTATTTAACCATTCATCTCCCATCCGATTACGTAGTTTATTTTTTATAAAATTCATAGTAGAAAAAGTTCTTTCAACTCTTGCTGTTGCCATAGGAAGAATCAATACTAATTTTAAAAGTAAATAAATCAATGGGTAGACTATATGTTTTCTTGTCTCGACTAACTTTACAGAAAGGTCAACGATCGTGTTTAAGTTTAAAAATTTATCATTTGAGCGGACATCTAAAATATAATTCTCAAGTTGATTATCTAAAATCATAAGATCTAGAGTAGAAAATTCAGTCGGATAAAATTTTGCAAGCTGTATCAACTTTTGTTTATCAAATAAAATAAAATAATCTTTTGGACTTAAGCTTGCTACTGAAAGAAGTAATTCAGTATTAGTCTCTGTGAACCTATTGTTGAGTTCCTGAAGTTGTCTATCAATCACTTGGTAAAATAACTCAATCTGATAATGATGTAAGTTTGAGGTTTTTTTCAATTTTCGTCTTGGTCGTCCCCGAGTACAAAAACATCATTCATATTTGAGATGATTATCTCATGTTTGTTACAAAAGAGAGAAACTTCATCCAATAAAGTGTTCCATCCTTCATCTCTCATTAATTGCAATCTTCGTTTAGATATTTTTACTAATGACATTGCATTCTCAATGTCTTTATCTTTTCTTTGTAGCGCTTGGGATAAATTATTAGTAATTCCTAAAATATTCTTCATCAAGTGCAAAGTGAAAATAAATTCAAAAGATTGCATTGCGCTTAACAAATTACGTGCTTGACCTCTTTGATCTAAATTGGTACCATCAGTTTCAATAATCTCAAGAACATCCATAGCAGAAGAAAATATATTAATCAAACTTAACAATGCTAAATAGTATGATCCCCAACGAATATCTCTTGCTCTTTTAAGCGTTGTTTCTTGATTTAATCTACTGTTAGTAGATATTTCACAATTTTCTAATACTTCTATGAGTTTTTTTGTTTGACTATCCCGAAGAATTTCTTGTCCCTTAGGTGAAACTCCAACCATATTTGTTAAATTTGCAACCAAAGTTAAAAGAGAAGAAACTTCAACTTATTTTTTTGCAACAACTACAAGTGCCCATTGTAATTGATGAGCAAAACAATGAATATAAAATGCACACTCATTTTCTTTTAATATAAGACTTTTAAGATCATGAAATTCGCATTGCATATTACTAGCACCATCGTAACCTTGTCCACGTATTTTTGATATACTTAATTGATATTTTGCAAATAAAGATTCTAATGCATTTTTTATTGATATTGCGGTGGTACTAGATATGTGAACAAGACTAAGAAAACACTCAACTACGTCTCCTTTCTTGTCAACATAGCGTAAAACAACTGACATTTGCTCCTTAATTGAAATATCACGTGATTCATCAATTAAAATAGCAAAAAAATCACCACCAAGATCATCAATTATCGCTTTAGTTGTCTCACTAGCAGCACAATTTACAATATCTTTTTGTATATCAGGTGCTATCAATTTTAGATTACCACGAGCATTTTTTAACACTTGATCAAATTCTTCATTATGATTTGCAAGAAATTGAACAAGTTCAAAAAAATTTCCTTGATTATTTGAATCTTTTGACTCATCATGTCCTCGAAATGCTAATCCATGACGTAGGAGAAACCAAATACAATCAACCATTGTTGTCAAATGAATTCGATAGTCCTTATCCATTTGATCAAATTGCTTACAAACGACAACTTCTATATGTTGTTTTTGATTAATTAATGCCTCATAATTTTTCCATGCTTGATTATGAGCACTATTAGGACCAACTCCAACATGAACTCTTAATCTATCTTTCTTTTTCCAATTTGTAAAACATTCTACAGTAAATGCATCACCACTACCCTGCTCTCCAGCTTGAGGTCCCATAAGATAACAACATAAACAAAAAGCCGCATCATTAGATATACTATACTCTAACCAATTACCATACTCATTAAACCATACATGATTAAAATGCCTAAATGAATTCTCAAATTTTCTTTCTGGAAAGTCATGCTCTCTTGACTGACACAGACCTTTTTGAAGATAAGCTCGGCGAATTTTATCCCTTTGATTAGGATGATACTCAGATATTTTCATTCATTTAGCCGGATTGGCGGGAAGATTTTCTAAGTCAATTTCTAGGTATTCTTTTTTACATTGGGGTTGTATTTTATTTTCAGAACTAGAATCATTATCTATTGATTTTCTTTTTAAAAATCTTTCCATATTTTTTCAATCAATTTAATCAATAAACTAAATAATGCTAGATAATAATGCTGAAATAATGCTGAAATAATGCTAAAATATTTTTAATCAATAAACAAATGCTGAAACAATACTAAACTAATGCTGAGATAATACTGAGATAATAATGCTGAAATAATGCTAAAATAAACTAAATTTAATCAATAAACTAAATAATGCTGAAATAAATATAAATTTAATCAGTTTTTCTAAGTTAATAATGTTGAAATAAAAATATCGATCTTACCACCAGAAGAAAGTAATAATGAATAAATTAAAAATACCGTACGATGCTGGTAGCCCGGCGGAGGTTGAAGGCGATCAGACGAGCGGCAACGAGCGGAGCGGCAGCGACAACGGTAGTGAGCGGAGTGGCAGCGAGCGAAGCGGCAACGACAGCAAGCGGCAGTGGAAGCGAGCAGTTCGGTGATGGCAGTGAGCAGTCCAGCAAAAGCACTGTGAAGGAGGCAGCGGCAGCGAGCAGTCCGACGGTGGCAGCGAGCAGCCTGGCAGCAACAATGAGCAGTTTGGCAGCTGCAGCGAGCAATCCCGCGGTGGCAGCGAGCAGCTTGGCAGCGACAGCGACAGCGATCAGTTCGGCGAGCAGCCCGACGGCAGGTGGCAGGCATGACAGCAAGTGCGCAGTTTCGAGAGAGAGAGAGTGACGAGCGCGAGAGAGAAAGAGACGAGTGAGAGAGAGAGAGTAGAAGGCGGGAGGAGTGAAATATTAGGAGGTGGCATTAAATGGTAATAAATCATGCCGTTTGTTTACTGTAGTTAAACACGCAACCTTAAATGCTAAGATATGTTTTAGATTTGATTGAATGAGTGCTGTGCGTCCAAAACAAATTTATTTTTTTAAAAAAAAAAAAATTATCACAGTGGGAGCCACGGCCCCCACTGGGCCTGCAGTGGATCCGCCACTGGGTCCGATCATGGTAAAAAAAAAAGAAAAAAAAAGAGGTTAGGTCCGATCAAGTTGGGTTAGCTAGATTGGATTTAGACAGATTGGTTCCATTAGGTCATATGAACCATTGTTGGATGTAAGAGAGTTGAGTCATGTCAATTAGGCGTGTTGCACTTACCAATGTTGACAAGGTTGGATGTTATTGGGTCAAGTTCGATCAACTTGATATATATCGACTAATTTAAGTTCATTAATGGCTAGAGTTTTTTTTACCGGGACTAGAGCTGATATAGTTTTTTCATTTGGATCTTGTGAAACGTTAAGTTTGGGAGGAAATAGAGGTCAATGTTAGTTAATTAGGCCAATGAAGGTACGAGGGAAGGTAACATTCTGACGAGGGGGAGCGAGTTTGAGCATAAAAAGAGTGATATGCAAAAAAAAAAAAAAAACTTATAACTTTTTGGGATCAATTGAGAGGTTTAAATATTTCATAATAATTTTTTGGAGAGCTTATAACTTTTTGACTAACACAATAAATTTATAGTGATCCGACATCCAACAAAACCTACATCCACTATCTAATATATTTCGCTTAGAAATTAATCAACAAAATTTATTAAATAAAAAGTTTTATTCAAAATAATTTATGAGCTAAGGCTACAACCCTTCCTCCAAGGGCACCTACAATACATCAACCTCTAATTAAATAAGCAAATTTGAGTGAACTTATGCCTTGTACTAATTAAGGCAACCACTTTAATCTTAAGTCCTATATCCTAGGTCAAAATCATGCTTAAAATATAACAAAAATAAACCAAAATTACAAAAGAAATGGTGTAGTAAATACAACAAATAATAATTAGCTCCTAAATTAAATTAAGCTATCCTCTTGGAGCCTATTTGGTACCCAGTATAAGTATCTTGTATAGTATTAGAATAGTACTATACAGTGTTTGAAAAGAGTATTAACTAATACCTGCATTAAAAATAGTACCCCATAAGCTGTCATAAGGTGTATTAGTAATATACTCTCAAAGCTCTTCATTAGCCTGCACTAGAACTTTCAATATTTTGGATACTCATTTTACCTCCGACCAAAAATTTTAAAAATATACAAATATATAAAAAATATATTAAAAAATATTAAAAAATAATTTTAATTTATGAAATATTTTTAATGATAAAATATATTATATAATTTTTTATATTATATTATATTATATTATATTATTATAATATATTACATATAATATAATAATATTATAGTGTATATTATTATATATTATATTACATTATATAATATATAATATAATATTATATAGATTATATATTATATATATTACATTACATTACATTATATTATATTATATTATATTATATTATATTATATTATTATAATAGATTACATATAATATAATATTATAGTGTATATTATTATATATTATATTACATTATATATTATATATTATATTATATTATATTATATTATATTATAATATATTACATATAATATAATATTATATTATATTATATTATACAGATTAGTCAATACATACTAGTACTATACAGGCTAGTAGTACTATACAGGTTAGTCAATACAGACTAATACTATACATGCTAGTACTATACGGTGTACCAAACGAGCCCTTGATGTCTTTAATGGTGAATCTTTGAGGGATCCATGCTTCAATTAAGTAGAAAAAAAGTTTAAAGCTAGAGTTTTAGAAGAATGACTCAATCTAAGCTTAGAATGAATAATGGAATGTCTCAATATAAACATTAGGGCCTAAGGAAAGCGAAGAAGACATATTTATAAAGCACCAAGAAGTTAAGGCTCGAAAATAATCTTCCACAACCGTTGGAAAACTAGTTGTTGGTCTATTTGTCGAAGACCTATTGCAAGTTTGGTCAGCCGCTGGTCGCAAGTCTATCAACATTGATCAACCGAACCTTCAACTAAAACTAAATTTAGTGTACTTCAACAAAGTTCGATTTCTGGTCGAGTTTCGATACCATAGGCTTGAACTTCATCGTCATCATATGCATCCTAAGAAATTACAATGTATTATGAATTGTGAATTATATATAATTCATTATAGTATAATATAATATTGCACTTTATTTTTATTATGCAGGTTTGAGCAGGAGGATGTCCCAAGACTATATTGGGAACAATCCAATGATACATGCATGGGGTATGACCCACGTGGTCTCACGTGCCCCGTGAGCACATGGACATGCTATGGCGCGAGTTTGAGGTACATATTTAAAATTTTTATATACATGATGATTAATATTGGTACTGTCATTATTATTTTGCAAGTTCGTTATACATGGTCAAAGGACCAGAGACCCTTCATTTACAATGCGTGGGAGGCCATTTCCCGGTAGAGGTATAACTGCCAACTGGGGTAGGCCTGGACACAGGCGATGGCTCGAGCTGGGGCCATAAACATAGCGGAGACTCGGGGATACGACACTGATTGGATTACTCTTGATATATAGGATCAGCTCATGGCTATATGGTCCACGGAGCGATGGCAGGAGGTATCTAGGACTGCGGCTAGAAATCGCATATCCGGGGGAGGAGCGTGTCGCACCAGCGGCTCTACTTCTTTTGTAGTGCACGCGAGACGCATGGTAAGTATTATACCTTATTTTGAATTATATATTTTATTTGTTACTCTTGTGTACTAATTAATGTATTTTTTTTGTAAATATAGACGACAATGATGGATGATGGGACTATCCAGCGACCCTCCCCGATGGAGGTGTTTGAGCAGACTCACCGTCGAGGACATGGGGCGGGGGGAGTACATCGACACCCAATGCTGCAGTCATCATGGTAATTATATTTGTTTCAATTATGCATTATTTATTTATAATTTATGTTTTAGGAAAAATATGAAACAAAAACCAAACTCGTGTAGGAGACCTACACTCAGACAGTGATGCAGCGCAGGGACACCCCGAGGACTTTGACGCGGGAGCGTGGGTCGAGGCTGCAGGTCGCTGGGACCACGACCGCGTCAATGGCTTTGCTGATAGTAGCCATGCGTGAGCCGTGCTTGGGCCACTTGGGACATTGACCCCTTCGGCAGCTGGTGAGCGGCCCTCCACCTCTAGGATTAATGATCAGAACAGGAGGATATCGACACTAGAGGAGACGGTCGCACGACAGAGTGAGATGTTGACTCATCAAAGTCAGATGATGGCTGAGATGCATGCCATGCTGAGATAGATGATAGGTCAGTCCAGCGGTGTACACTCAGATCCATCGTCATCGACTTAGTCCACGTCGGTGTACACTCAAGCACTCCTGACCCCGCTGTATGATCCCGACCTTCCTCCACCGTCGTAGTGAGCTTTTATTGTTTTATGACTTGATTGAGTTGGATATTGACTTATTATATACTTGTTACTTGGATATCTTAGAGATACTTGTTTTATTACTTGTTACTTAGATATATTGATTCGTATCGTGTTGATACGACAGTTTTGATTTCGTATATTTTTTATACGATAGTGGAAATTATAATTATAAGTATAATTGTTTTGATGTATATTTGGGTGTATTTGTGATGTGTATATGAATGTATGTGTATCTGAATAGATGTGTGTATGAGTGTGTGAGTTATGTATCAGGTTATAAATATATCAATGGAAATTTCTAATTTTGAAATTTCTTAGTTATAGGTTGACATCATCAGCAACGGCTTTCCTACGGTCATTCGTGTCAAAGCCATTGATAAAAGTTTATCGTAATATCTGGGCCGCAAACTCAAAGACATTGCTGATGAACTACAACAAATGCTTAGTAACAGCCTTTCAGCAAAGGCTTTACAATGGCTTGTGGGCCGTTGCTGATGACAATATCCGCAACAGTCGACTTGCCGTTGCAGAACCATTGTTGATAAAAATATTAGCAACCATAGCGCCTCGTTGTTGTGCCATTGATGATAATGTATCAACAACGGATATCGCCCGTTGCGGAACCGTTGTGGAACCGTTGTTGATAATATTATTAACAACAGTGTGAGCGACTGTTGCAGATCCGTTGCTAGGTTATCAGGTACACGATCTTCTGCAATGGCTGCGTTGCAATGGGTGCGGCCGTTGCTGATGGTCTTCAGCAATAGCATACCAATGGATCTAGCTGTTGACGATGTTCGTTATTTCAGTAGTGACTAATCTTCAAAATCGTCTTCATTTCTGATCAATCTATTAATATCACTTGGATTTTTCCATTGCTAACTGTTTTTATCATCACATTTTCTTCATAAACTAGTCTGATTAATATAGTTTCAAAAAATAATATTTAAATAGTAATATGAAATAACATAGGAAAAAATTTAGTTGAGATTCTAATTAATACATATGCCCACAATTAGTCTTTTTTTTTTTTTTCCCCTCCGAGTTTAAAACCAGGGATGATCAAAAAATTCAATATTTTGAGTAATCAAAAAATCAGTCCGAAATCGAATCGATTTTTTCGGTTTCGATTTATATATTTGGAAAAATTGATTTTCGATTTGTAAAAAGTCCACCGATTTTGGGTTAACCGACCGGTTCGATATAATTTATTAATTTTTAATATATATATATATATATATATAATAATTTATAAATTAAAAAAATTAAAAAATTAATCAAATGGTTTATAAATTATAAAAAATTAGAGAAAATTCTAAAAAAATGATAGAAAATTCTAAAAAAAAAAAAAAGTTTTTGGAGCACATTATCTTGGTTCAAGTTGTTTTACTTTTTTTTCTTTTTTCTCAATGGAATTTGGTATTTGTTTGAGTTTTTCTCAATATGTGATTTACATAATATTATTATGTTTGTTGATTAAAAATTTTTGTTGGTTAACCGGAAATTATCGGTTAACCGAATAAAAAAAAATCGAAATTAAAATAACGATTAACCGAAGTTAATGGACCGATTTACGATTAATGATTTTGAAAAACTAAAGTTAATAAATCGGTTAATAAATTTGTTAATGGACCGGTTAACCGGTCTATGCTCACCCCTACTTAAAACAGATGTTTATATTGTTAATTAATTTCTTTATTTCTTTCAATTGCTAATATAATTTCAAAAATATATATTTCAAGTGTCAAAACTTTTTTTTTTTGTCAATAAATAGCGCGTTCCACACAAGGTGAAAAAGTCTTACAAAGAAGATCCTACCGAGGTTCAAATATTAGACCTTTAGGCAATTTTAAAATATTGCCACAAATGTACTAGTCACAGTGGACAAGTGTTAAAACTTATTCCCAACTAGTATAAGTTAACATATACTATATTTAAAAATTAATACGATAAATACACTCTCACACTATCTATTTTACTCTTATTATATATTTAGCCCCTCAATTATGTATCAATTATCTTATGATCATGACAAAATTTAATTAATTTAATTATGGATAAAGACAAAAAGATGAAAGAGTAATTTAGAGTATCTATTCTATTTTATTATTATTATTTATATACTTACGTCATTCAAGAAAGTTTAATTACCTAAAATAATATATTTTTAAAAATATATAAACTGTGACTAAAAATAGTGTTTATTATTCCACTTTGAATAAATTGGCCAATCAGCTCCCGTCCAAATTTTATACTACATTGATCAGTAGACTAATTCACTCAAGACAAAATTAGTCAACATTATGAGGTTAAAATTTAAAAACAAATGAATACAATATACAAGATGATGAATGCATTAATTATTGAAAATTTGAAGACTCCGAGATGCGTGCACTAATTTTTTAGTTGCCATCTTTCAAACTTGAGGCAGCCATCTTTATTTGACTTCACTTTATTTTAATTAACTGTATATTTCTTTGATCCAAAGGAGGACCACTATTTTGGCATCTTCATACTGAATTGTTTGACTATTAATAGATTAAAATATTGCCTGGATATATTTGATGCTCTATTTACTGCTACTATTGTTATTATTATATATTTGATGCTAATTACAATGTTGTGTGTACGAGCTTCAAAGACTTTGACCAAATTATATAAAAATAATTATAAATTATACCAACCATTGACTATTTCATTATTGTTTATGAGTTGATTAGGGGCACTGTTTATAAGTTAAACTAGTCTGATTAAATGTTTGACCATGAAAGCCTCTAAATTTTAAAGAGGTTAAAGGTAATTTTTACTCTCGAAGTATTAAAAATAGCGTAAAAATATTCTTAAACTTTCTTTGGTTAATTTTTACCCTTAAACAAATAAACATGATTGAAAAATACTATCAAACTATTAAAAATGGGTAAAAATACTCTTAAATTTTTTTTGATAAATTTTTTACCCTTAGACAAACGAAAATAATTAAAAAATACTAATATTTTAACCCATGTCTAAAGATAGAAAGGATTTTTTTAAGAAATGGATAAAAATACTAGTATTTTTTAACTATTTTTGTTTGTCTAAGGGTAAAAAATTTATCAAAAAATAAGTTTAGGAATATTTTTACTCATTTCTAATAGTTTGAGGGTATTTTTCAACTATTTTCATTTATTTAAGAATAAAAGTCAATCAAATAAGAGTTTAAGGGTATTTTTATCTTATTTTCAATAGTCCAAAAGTAAAAATCATCCTTAATTCAATTTTAAAGTGTTATTTATTTTTAATTTTGTTTTAAACACTTTTAAAAATCTCATTTTTGACATATACAATTTGTCTTTTTCTACCATTTAGACTACAACTTGTACATTTTATTTTAAGTTGCATCTACTTTTGTTAATTTAATTATTGAATATAACTAGTTCATGAAAAGAAATATATTCGAGCATTTGGTTGACCGTAAGTGCAAATATTAAAATATTTATATGCAAAAGTAAATATATATAGATATTTTATTCAACTTTCTTCTCCAAGAATCCAAGATGGCATTGGCCATCTTCTCTACAAACAAAGAAATGGATCTTGCATAAGGGGAATAATCAAATATTGGATACTTAACGAAGAGAGTGATCAATTTGTTTCTATTAAAAATAAAATAAAATGTGATCGAGCTCCATCAAATTTTGTAAAAATAATTTAATAATTTAATAATTGATGAGTTCATAACTTGATCGTCAGTAATTAAATCTGCGTGAAAAGAACACGATAACAAAGTAATTGTTTTCATTAAAAGAATCAAGCAATGGTTTGAATATTAGATTTGAAAGTTTATCATCAGCCTGCAATGCTTCTATTCCATCACAAAGCTAGCTTTGTCTTGGTTAAGTCCTCATTGCCGCTTGTGAACATTGTATTGAGATGGTCACCATTAACCATCGTTATCGCTAGACCATAGTCATTGCCTACATCGTAGGTAAAATATAAACTTCACTCTAGTTAATTATACCATGTCACGATCGAGGCTATCAAAGATTTGTAGGAAGTTTTCCTCCTCTATCGTTAAATCGTCATAGCATCATTAACTAAAAGTCATGCTCACTTTATCAGTGTCTCCTCCCTTCCTCCCTTGATCTGTACGAGCAACCACTAACGCGTGGTCATAACTCCTTGTTGTCGCAATAAATACATAGTCATTAGGGGGAACCATAGTCCGCTATAGTCATGTTCAACGCTTGCCTCCTCCTCACTCATTTAAAGGGCGACCATTTGAGGGAATTACACTTAGCCTGCGGACTCTTCTTTCTTGGAAGAACAATTAGCGAGGTAGTAGCACCCCTTGTTGTTACTCACTATGCATGCGACTCTTCTAATATTGGCCTAAGATTTTTAACATAAGTTCAACCATCGTTTTAATGATAATAAATAAGTTACTAACATTTGCATTGAGAATATATTTCATGTTCTGGTACCATAAGCTCACAAAAATAACTTCATCTCGCTGATACTGGAGTTGTAAACTTATTTAGTGTTTGTTTATTATAAATGAATTATTATTGATCGAGACAATAATAGCATCACATTTATGATTGCAAACTTTATCTTTACAATCTATGTTCTACCAAATTCAAGTGAGGATCTGTTGCTTACCCATTGCGTGGTGAAGCTTGATGTTATTAAACTTCACCATGCACTTAGCCAATAAATTGGAGCCCGAGGAAGGGTCAGGATGGGGGTGCATGTGCGCATACCTGAGATTGTCGACAAATATTCTAATTGTCTTAGGAATTTTATTGATATATATTATCGCCTCTATTTACATTTATCATTGGACGTGCTTGTGCTTGTACTTGAGACTGGAGTATGGTTGGGTTGAGATGCACCTTAGCTGGTTGAGCTATTGTCGACTCAGTGAGTGGATTATGGACTGGAGAACTCGTCAGTGAACCACGTTGACAATCGAACCAGAGTAACATTGGTTGGAGGGCCGTTCCCAGCTAGATCAGGATTACCTAGGGCTAGAGGGCCTTACTAGCTCAGGGAACCATGAGAGGTAAGCTCGCTAGGCGCATCCTACTTACCGACTTGTATGATTGCTTCGACATTCCTTTTATTACATTGGAGCCGATAAGGCCAGTGTGGATTTGGGTGCTAGGGTATATTGTGGAAGGTTAAACTCTTTTCATATGAACTAAAATGATGAATTATTTATCTAACTAGTTATGTTAATGTTGATTATATTATGATTATGATTATATGTGTTGGGTTAGAGAGGGCTCAGGATTGAGCCACTCACTAAGTTCTATATGAACTCATCACTTTCCTCTAAATATATAGCCCGGCTGGGGGTGGCAAGCTCAAATAGCAGGTCGATGCATCGGGTCGTAGTCGAGACATAGGGTGTTTTATGTTTATGTATATTATCATGTGTGGGTTGTGGAACCTGAATTATGTACATGTATCTTATGTTGTTCAAATACCCACACTAGAAAGGGGGGGGGGGGGGTTGGATAGTGTGTGATCAAACTCTAGCTTCAATTTTAGTCTTTTCGATTTTAAGCAACTTAATACAACAACTCGAGTTCTTTGAGTATAAATGATATGGATGATAAGCTAAGCACAATAAGCAAGTAACTAAGCAAGTAAAAATCAATGCAAACAAGAACAATATATAGTGGTTCGGCCAACCCGCCTACTCCACTACTTTGGCTTCTCACCAAGGATTTCTAAACGTAACACTTTATAGATGAAATATTTTCCTAAGAATACAATTCATGAGGATTTAGTTCTCAACCCTTTGAGAAAACCTCAACACCTATTCTCTAACAAAACAAATTTCAACAACCACACCAAAGTGTTTCACAAACACACCTTGCAAGCTAGCTTATCAAATCAACACAACAAGATGAAAATACAGTAAATGAGCAAATAAATGTAAACCAAACTTGTTGTGCTCCTTTCTTTGGCCTTCCAAACTTCCAACACCTCAAGAAGATGAAGTGCTTTGCCTTGAGAGGGTTGAAGAGTGAAGACCACCACTTGAGAGTGTAGAAGTGAGAACTAGGGCTCTAGATTACTCGTTGAAGGCTCAAACACTTAAGGATTTGCTCAAATGAAAAGTTGGGGATGAAGGAAGACAAGTTTGAGAGCTTATATAGAGATCCCAAAAGTAGGAGCTCGGTTTCCAATAAGCTCAACGGGTAGAAAATCAAAATAGATCCGTTGGGGGCATTTTGGGAATTCTAGAAGGTTTTTTGGAATGTTTATCCGGGATGTTCCGGGCTATTCCTGGATGTTCATCCGGGATATTCCGGGATGTTTCGAGATGTTCCGGAATGTTTACAACATCCTATCCGGGTGTCACGTCCCGACTCAGGGTACGCGTGACCGGCCAGGGTACGAGTTAGTACCTCGAAGCCTACCCTATGCATTGACCAACAACTCACAAAAAGATAACCAGAACATATCAAGTGATAACCAAAATAACAATACCAACTTTATTAAATGTTCAAAATCAGTTAGATCACACCAAGTTCTAAAACATCACAAGTTTCAAATAAACATCCGAAGGTTTTTTTCCAAATAACACAGTGCATACATTAGACTCTAATAGACACGACTACGACTAACAACTGCCAGCTATGAGATCTGCACCCACGCCTGCTCTCTTGCACGCCATGCCACCAAGCCATACCTCACTGGTTGGGCTCTGCCAAATAACAATAAAGGAAAACCATTAGTTCACGAGGAACTCAGTGAGTAGTTCTTTCGAACCTCCACTTAAAACCTCGGCAATCACATATATACAGGATTAATATAAAATCACATTCCAAAAATAATCAGTGTGCTAGTACTGATGAGTGGATGAACCGGCCTCTCGGGCCCATATCCATGATGAAAGCTCGGCCAATAATGGCCTAAAGTATATATAGAAGGTTCGGTTCTTCCTTCTACTTAACCCGGCCGATCGGCCTACTCAAACCAGCCCCTACGGGCTCCTCAATTAGAAACTTTTATGCTTCGGATCCGTCAACTAGGATGGCCACTAGGTTTAGAGATCCTCCGGGTTAGGGATAGCTAGTCCCACCCACTCGGGTCTACCATCAGCGTGGCCCACTGACGAAATCTCAAGACCTTCCGCCACTCGGGTCTAACACCTAGCGGGCCCACTGGTGCAATCTCAAGACCCTATAAACCGCTGAGTCGTGTGGTAGCCATTCGGCTAATGACACTTCTCAGTAGACCATCAACCACATCCAAAACCAGGTTGTGCAAGTATATTGTGTTTTGCTTTCCGGGCATTACCTATATCCGACCCCTTACCCCAGGGTCACATTGTTTCCTTAAATGAAGAGCTTAGTAAGTATATCTTGAATCTAGGTTAAATGTCACCACTAGTCATATAAACCATTCTTCCTAGATTGAGTGAACTTGCCGAGTATGAAGGCACTCGGCCTACCATTGTCACGTCACTTACCAAATTAATCATGGGTAGCAACATCATGAAGAAACCGAATTAAAGAGATAAATAATTCAATGATTAAACCAATAAGGAACATACACTAAGTATAGCAACAATTAAACATGATATGACGAATTAAATGAAACCTTTCTTTGAATACATATACCATAACCATCATATCCATATATGCATTAGCAAGAACATTTCCAAAATGTGATGATGTAGATCTATCACTAAACAATTCATATGACAAGCGAGAAATTTTGTAACATGAATATGAATTAGCATCGAACGGGAAGGTATGAACAACTACTCAAAATCAATCGGTTTCCCCCTTTACCTTTGCTCGGCCGAAGCTTGAGCAAGGTTGTAGGCGAAATGGCAACCCTAGAAGGGGAGGGGGGGGGGGTGAATAGTGTATTTACTAAATAATTAGCCTAAATTCCGATTTTAATCATTTTCTTAAATCGTTTAGGCAAGATGCAATTTGCCGACTAAATGCGGAAGCAATAATAACGTAATTAAGCACAAACAATTAAAACAATGCTAACACACAAATTTTATAATGGTTCGGCCCCAATGCCTACTCCACTACCTAAGCACCCCGCTTAGGATTTCCAAACTAGTTTCACTAGATTAAATCGGTTTCCCTTACACAGAGGACTTTGCACTAGAAAGTCCCCGCTCTCCAACCGAAGGCACTTCCACACCCGGAAGTATCCCGCCTTCCTACCGAGAGCACTTTCCCACCTCAGCCTAAGGACAACTCAACTTAATCATAGTAAAACTACGTTTAATTACACTGGTGGATTTAAACCTCAAACACAGGCTACCACCCAATTTCAAGACCTAACAATCCTAGGTCTTAACACGCATAAATCCAAAAATAGTTCAAATAATAGTTAAAATTAAAATTGAAAAGATCTTAAAATAAAACCAAGAATTAACGCTCTTTTCCAAGCCTTGGATCCTCCAACTCGCTGAGTCGTAGAGCTCGAATCAATTCTCGAGTTGAGGCAGAGTGTGCGCTTAAGAAGTTGTCGCCAGGAGAATTGAGCGCAAGCACTAATCTTTTTGGAAGGCTTAAAACTTCCTTTTAAATGATCAATAAAATCTGTAGAAGTCAAGGAAGAAGATTAAAAGAAGTAGATGAACAGACAGTTTTCTATCCGTTGCAGGTCGTCGGTCGATTGGTCGGTCGACCGACCGATCGACCAATCATTCGATCGACCGATCGACCGATCATTCGATTACTGCATTCTCTCTATGGTCGGTCAGTTGACGGGTCGACCACCCAAACGCAACTTTGGCGATTTGCCTTTCGGTTGACCAATTGATCGACCGACATGATCTTGCGTCTTCAACAAACGCAGGTCGATCGACCGGTTGGTCGACCGAAAGAGCTACTACCCATTTTGGGCTTCGATCGATCCACCGCCCGGTCGACCGAAGTAGCTGCTGCCTCTTTTCAGCACTGTTCGATCGACCGAAATGGCTGGTGCCATTCTCCTTACCCTATTCGGTCGACCGAGCGATTGACCGAACTTAGGCTGAATTAAATTTTTAGCCCTTTTTTCTTCCGTGCTTCATTTCCAAGTTCCGGCTTTCAACGAGCATCAACATGGAGAGCTTTCATGTGATCTTTAAGCCCATCCAATGCGACTTTGGTGCACTCATCGATCTTCAAGAAACTTCCACGACGAACCCGAGTGCGACGATCAATGTCCTTCCAATTTATCGATTTCTCCAATTTTTTCGATCGAGGACTTCGAATGCTAACTGATATGGAACCTGAAAGATTTCTTAGTATAATATTAGTTCCATGTTTGTTATCATCAAAACCGAGATTAAGAGATTGAGACCAAGGTTGAAGACCTAAAGCCAACAATCTCCTCATTTTTAATGATGACAAACATCCTTGAGAAAATATAACATTAAAGCATAGAGGATATCAACTAAGGGATTTCTCCCCCTATCAACATGCATATCTATGAAATAAACTCCTCCTATGAAATAAACTCCTCCTATCTATATGCATGGATTTCTATATTTTCCTCCCCTTTATCTATAATTTTCCTATACTTTTCTCCCCCTTTTTTCTTATACATTTCTCTATATTTCTCCCCCTTTCTATACTCTTCTCATCAATCAAAAAGGGCAAGAAAGGTCAATCTAGTCAAAGGGATAAAACACAAATATTATTTCACGAAGTTGAGACTCTAAAGATTAGTTTTTCATGAAACATGAAAATCTCAACAAAAGGGATGAAAAACAAATATTTAATGTAAAAATTAAATCATACATGATATGTTCAAAACTAAATATTTGCATTCAAGATTAAATCGTGTATGTTCTCATGAATGAATGTACTCATATCCTTTTTATGACTTTTTTAGATTTCATTCAAACTCTCAACATATCAAGATATGGTTATTTAAATCATGTATACCAAGTTTGAAGTGAAACTAATGTCATTTAATCAAACTTTTAACTTAGCATGGTTTCATTTGAATTAAGCATGAAAATATGAAAATGCTAAGTCTGAATGTTTTGCTATCTACTCATGTTTTCTCAAACTTAGGTATCTAGATATCAAACATGAGAGAATGTAAGTCTATGAATCAAGTTTGGGCTTAAGATGAAATATTTAATTCACTTAGGTCAGCCTATACCTCAAGTTTTCAAAAGTCAAAATTTTAAATCTATAAAAAATCATTTTTTCGATGAAAATCTTTGGTATATTTTTGGATGAAAATTTTGATACCAAATATTGAATGGTCATTTCAAATGCATGTATAAAGTTTGAACTAAAAAGAATTTTCAAAGATCATTTTTTTATCTTATATTAATTTTAATGAAAACACTAGATATTTCTAGCTATCATTCAAGAATTCAAAATCATTCCTAGAAATGATTTTACTCAAGAAATTGTGTGAATGATATTAGAAATGGAATCCAAATGGTATTCATGAGTTTTCATTTGAAGTTTTTGAAGAAGAATCAAAGTATCAGAAAGATTATTGTTTCAAGAATGATGATACTTTGTGTTTTGAAATCCAACTTCAAAATTCCATTATTAATTAGATTCTTGATGAAATATTTTGAAATTTTTACTGAAGAAACTAGATTTTTCAATGAACGTGCAATTTCAAGGATCATTTAAAAAATTATTTTTCTATATTTTTCTAGAAATAACTGAAATTGATACCAATTGTAGGTTGAAATGATATTTTTGGCAATTTTCAGTTATTCTTAAAACTTGTTCAATTTTCATTCAAACTTTCATGACACCACATGATGGTCATGTAAAGAGCATATGTCAAGTTTGAAATGAAAATGTCCTTAAGTCAAGATATCAACCTAGCATGGTTTCATTCAAAACTAAACTAGTTTTTATGAAACTTGCTAAGTTTCAATCTTAACATTTACTCATGATTTTTCAAACTTAAACCTATGGATACCTAACATGAGTAAATCTAAACATGTTCCCTAAATATGAATTGAAAATAAGACCTTTAAGTTAACTTGTTGACTTGGGTCAACTTGGTTCAAAAGAGGTAAGCATGAATTGACTTCTATGTCATTTTATCCATATCCATATGAATTTTTCATTCTAAATGCATGGAAACATGTCATCCTTTTTTCTAAACATGTTTATGAAGATTGGACTTAAAACAAAGTGTCCAAGTCGATTTGTTAACTTGGGTCAAACTTCTCAAGCTTAAGTCCTCTAAATTGACTTAGTTTTCAATTTGCTCAATCTCTTATGAATTTTCAAATTTAAGCAAATGACAACTAATCATTAACACACATAAACATGTTCATCAAATTTTCAACTTAAGATGAAGTCTCTAAAGAAAAGTATTAACCTAGTTCAATTTCATAAATATCATGATATCATGAAATGAGCTAAGTTATCAAAATATTTCTTACTCATGAAAATTCAAATGTTTATCATGCATAACCAATCATGAGCATAGAGAAATCACTTAAGCATAAATATTCAAGTATTATATTAAGATTTTTTTTGCAAAATCAAATTCATACATTTTTCTTGAAAATTTGTCCAACTTTTCATTTCCTTTTTCATTTTCTTTTAGATAGCATAGTCTTTCATTAGCATTCACAACTTGCAAGTAGACTTCATTAGTAGCATAATAAAATAATATCCCTACTAGCAAGCTAACATACTAAATAGCACAAGTTTAATGCAAAGTTTTATTAAAAAAAAATTAACCTATGCTAGATAGTAGAGATTCATTTTAAATGAGTATACCATGATATCAAAATGAATCTAAGGAGATCTTAGGATGTGAAACACTTGAGGAATAAGATCCCTAAACATGTTAAATTAGTTTGGACTTACAAGAAGGTCTCTAATAATAGATATCAACCTAGAGCAAGTTTCATTCAATGAAATTTGCCTAAGTGCTAAGATTCTACCTACTCATGAAAATTGAAGGGTTTGACATGCAATTCTAATCATGAGTATAGAGACATAGTTTGAGCTTAAACATTGAGGTATAATACTAAGATTTTGAATTTATCCAAGTTATACCTTATACTTGAAAATTTAGCCAAACTAATCTTTTTCTTCCTAATTAGCCTTCCTAAAATATTTATAACTTGCAAGTATACTTTATAAATAGAAAATGAAACCAAATCTACATGCAAGCTATTAAACTAAATAGCGAAGAGAAGAACCAAATATCATTTTCAAAATTCAACTTCACTAAACAGCATGGATTCATTTTCATAATAATCATTCATGATAACAAAATGAATCAAGAGATATCAAAATATGAAATTTGAAACATAAGATCTCCAACCCTTCCTATTGGTTGAAAACCGAAAGCCACAATTAGCCTACGATTTAAAACCGCAATGTCGCTTAGGCCCATTACAGGCCACTTAATTAGGTCTCGGAGGAGACTGAAGATCAAAAAATAAAAAATCATTCAAAATATATTAAGAGCGGAGAAAATCAATCAATTTTAAGCATGTATCATGAACTCCAACTATTAATAGATCAATTAAAGTTAAGAGATGATACCAAAACTTTTTAGATGCCAACTTTCATTTCCATAGGCATCATGATAGCTTGAAGTTGCAACCTCTTGAAGATTTCTCATTTGTATCCAAGGTCAACTTCAATTCTTCAATTTCTTTTACCCTTGTGTGGTTGCCCCCCTACAAAAGAAGATGAGATCTTTGGTACCCAAATGGCTTTGGGTCCTTGGGGGTTAGATGGCCTAGGGATCCAAAGTGTCTTAGCAACACTTGGATTTCTTTTAAATGCACAATCATGAATGACATGGCCATATATACCACAACAAAAGCAATGCCCATTAAATTTCTTTTTGTTTTTGCTATGGACATGAGCTTTATTATTAGAATGCTTGTCATGTGAAACATGATGAGTATGAGCATTCTTGGAAACATCATTTCTCTTCTTATGATCATGAGGTTTAAAAGTGGAATGTTTAACATGAGATTTAACATTAGCATGAACATTCCTTTTTTGAAAAATCATTTCTATTAAAATTCTTAAATGAGGAAATATTTTTCATTTCATTCATTTTCTTGTTTAGGTTTAGAACCTCATTTTTCAAATCAATCATTGAGTTGTGTAAAGCATGCATTTGAGATTTCAACATATAATTTTCTTTTTTGATTTTTGAGTTTTCATTTTTCAAAATCTCATTCTCAATTTTGAAATCATTCTTCAAGTTTTCATTTTCAAGCTTTAAGTCCTTAAGCTCAAAATTCAATCTATCATGACAAGGATCCAATGAGCTAGATTTTAATTTCTCATTTTCTAATTCTAGAGCATTCACATGTGAACTAAGTCTAGAATTCTCATTTCTAAGCATTTTGTTTTCCTTATCCTTTTTTAAGAGCAAGACATACATGATTTTATACTCATCCATCAATTCATCAAAATCATGAGAACTAGATGAGTTAATACTATCATTATTATTAACAAGACTAGAAGAAGTGGAGTGTACCTCATTGTTATCATTCATGAGACATTCTTTTGAGATGACTTCATAGTCATGAAAGGAGGATGCTTCACTTGAGTAGGATGATGTGGAAGCATTTGACCTCCTCTTTGCCTTGTTCTTCATGGAAGGGAAATTTTTCCTCACATGCCCTTTTTCTTTGCACAAATGGTAAACACTACTAGAAAAATGGTCATCTGCAACGGCTGATGCCGTTGCTGAGCCGTTGCTGAAGAGCATCAGCAACGGCTGAGCCGTTGCAATAGCGCCGTGACAGAAAGTCGCGTTGCTGATGACTTCGCAACGGATCAGCAACGGCCGCTCGGGCCGTCGCTAAAGCTATTATCAGCAACGGGTTTGCAACAGACCCGTAGCCGTTGCTGATAACATTAATAGCAACGGCCGCTGAGTCCGTAGCAACGCCGTTAGTAAAACTCCGTCGCTAAGTCGTTGCTGTAGGTCATCAGCAACGGCTTTCGATACACTTTTAGCAACGGCTTGCCCGTGGGAAAGCCGTTGCTGATGACGTATACCTGCAACCAGAAAATTTGAAAATTTCAAATTTCCATTGATACATTGATACATTTATCTGATACATAACTCACACACCCATACCCTCATACACACATTCATTCACACATCACAAACACCTCATACACATTCATTCACACATCACAAACACACCAACATATATACATCAAAACAATTATACTTATATTGATAATTATCCACGATAGTATAAAAACAATTCAAATGCAAAATTGAAGTATCAATATCCAAACAAAATAAGTTAAACAAGTTCAATATCCAAACAAAAAATCTCACGATCAAGATGGAGGATGGTCTGGATTATATGGCGGGGTCTGGAGCGCTTGAGTGTACACCGGCGTAGACTGACTCGAGGACGATGGATTAGATGATGCCGAAGAGATGACTGGTTCGGGATGACCTGACAAGTTGCGTAGCATAGCTTCTATATTCGCCATCGTCTGACTCTGACGCGCCATCGTCTGACTCTGACGCTCCATCATCTCAGTCTGACGCGCGACCGTCTCCTCTAGTGTCCTTATCCTATTACTATGATCATAACTGGATCTAGAGGTGGACGGCCGCTCACCAGCGACCGGAGGGGTCGGTGCCCCAAGTGGCCCTAGTACGGCTCGCGCATGACCACTATCTGCGAAGCCATATACGCGGCCATGGTCCCAGCCACCTGCGGCCTCGACCCACGATGCTGCGTCAAAGTCCTCGGGGGTACCCCCGCGCTGCACCACCCTCCGGCTGTACGTCTCCTACTCGAGTTTGATTTTTTGTTTAATATTTATCATAAAACTTAAATTATAAATATATAATGAATAATTTAAACAAATATATAATTACCACAATGTATGCAGCGCGGTTGTCGATGTACTCCCCCGTCCCATGTGCTCGACGGTGAGTCCGCTCAAACACCGCCATCGGGGAGGGTCGCTGGACAGTCCCATCATCCGACACCGTCGTCTACATTTACAAAACAAATACATTAATTAGTACACATAATAACAAATAAAATATATAATTAAACGATATACTTACCATACGGTTTGCGTGCACTGCAAATGCAACAGAGCCGCCGGTGTGACGCGCTGCTCCCCCCGACATGCGATTTCTAGCCGCATTCTGAGAAACCTCCTGCCATCGATCCGTCGACCATATCCCCACGAGCTGGTCCCATATATCCGGAGTAATCCAACTGGGGCCGTATCCCCGAGTCTCCGCGATGTTAGTGGTCCCAGCTCGGGCCATCGCTCGGGACCGAGCCTGCCCCAGCTGCCCGTTGTACCTTGCTCGGGAAATAGACTCCCAGGCAGCGTAAATGAAGGACCTCTGGTCCTCGGCCCATGTATAGCGAGCCTGCAAAATAATAATATCAGTACCAATTCTTAATATATCATCATGCATGTAAAAAAAATAATAATACGTGCCTCAAACTCGCGCCATAACATGTCGACGTGCTCGCTAGGCACGTGAGACCACGTAGGCCATGCCCCGTGCATGTATCGTCGAATAGTAGAAGAAATGCTCCTCGGCACTTCTTCTTGCTCGAACCTGCACAACAAAAATAAATTTTAATATTATATTATGATATAATGAATTTGTAATGATTCATAATTCATGATATATTACCGCTCCCCAATCACGCTGATCAATCTACGTGACTCTGTGGCTGGTGGAGGCTGCCACCTGTTCGGCCCGCGTGGCCGCCTGCGTCTGGATGTACTAGCCTCGGCAGTATCATCCTCATGAGGATCAGCAACAGGAGGATCAGCAGCATGAGTAAGTGCTGGAGTCTCACCGATCGGAGACTCCGAAGCTCTCCTGCGTCGATAACCACGACCAGACATATCTGTCGAACAGACATATAATCAGATTATTGTATAAATAGTAGAGATATATTTAATAAAATATATATACTTTACAATTATTCCTCATCATCTGAATAATAGTCTTCGAATTCTTCTTCTTCTTCCTCTTCTTCCTCGCGCGTCCAAAGTGGACGATTCCGGCGCGAGTCCGAAGTGGACGATTCCAGCGCGAGTCCGAATTGGACGATTTTGGCGCGCGTCCGAAGTGGACGATTCCGGCGCGAGTCCGAATTGGACGATTCCGGCGCGCGTCCGAAGTGGACGATTCCGGCGCGCGTCCGAAATTAATCTAAACCCTAATAATTAATCTAACAAATTAAACAATTAATCTAAACATTTAATTAACATTTATAAAATAATTAATTAACAATTTCAAAACAATATATATATATATATATATATATTCCGGCGCCGGAGTCCACCCTCCGGCGCCGGCGTACAGTGGCCGGACACACTGTCCGGCCACTGTAGAAGGTTCGGCGGCGGCCATAGGCCGACCGCCGCCGGCCGAAACCCTAGAAATAGGGTTTCGGTCGGATTTTAGCATCTCCGGCCGAAACTGTATAGGCCGGCCGATCAACATACCGGCAGCGGCGCGGCGGCGAGAGGCGTCGGCGTCTGCAGCAGCGGCAGCGGCGGCGAGAGGAGTCGGCAGGAGCGGCGGTGGCAGAAGCGGGAGGAAGAAGGGTCGGGCGCGAGAGCGTGCCCTATATAAACTTATCAGCAACGGCTCACTCGCCCGTTAGAACGTCGTTGCTGATAAGTTATCATCAGCAACGACTCACTTATCCGTTAGTAAGCCGTTGTTGAAGATTAAATAATTAGCAACGGCTCGTCTTTCCGTCAGAAAGCCGTTGCTGATAATTAAAATAATCCGCAACGGCTCGGTTGTCCGTGAGAACGCCGTTGCAGATACAGATATCTGCAACGGCTCGAGCGGCCGTAAGAACGCCGTTGCAAATAGCAACGGCTTGAGCGGCCGTTGCTGATAGCCGTTGCTGAAGACCAAGTTTGTAGTAGTGTTGATATAGGACGCATCCTCAAATTAATTGGACAATTTACTAAAATGGGTCCTTTTTTCTAATTTTAGAATTTATTTCTGATAACAATTTAAAAATAGACAACAGCATTTTCAAATATAGTAATAACTAAATGTTTTTTTTATTTATAGTAGACTTGTTTGGTAAAACTATTCAATTGGCAATAGCTCATGTTAATTAGCTGCTAGTTGAAATAAATTATTAGATGACGATGATAATAATAATTATCGTTGTTGTTATATTAATTTTAGGAAATGTACTTTATTTTAACTTAGAAATAAGATAATTTCCTTTAAAGTTTAGAATATGTATTTTTTCCAATAAGTATAAGCTTTGGAATTATTAATCTAAAAATTTGAAATTTTCATATAATTTGATTTTTTTTTTAATTTACTAAAGTAAAATACTTATTGGTTACAAAATCGAAATTAAAAAAGAAAAGAGTTCGTCTTTAGTAAAGTGAAGCTAAAGCAAAAAGTGTGGCACTTTTATAGAATTAAATTGATTTTTTCCATGTTATTCTATGTATAATATTGTACGTGTTTATATAGGTTTTATACACGAAACAAATGACAAGGTCACAACTGCTATATAATGTTTTAATTATGGTAAAATTTTAATTTCATTTCAATTAAATCTTTCTACTTTGTATAGTAATTAATATGTAATAGGTAAGGTTTAGCGTAGCAATTTAGACATCTTTTTATTTTATAGGTTAGAAATCAATTTTAAAACTAGGTCCTACTATGAACTCTCAACTTCATAGATTTAGACCACTAATCTAAACAAGGACTGAAGTTATATTTGATAATAAATATAATTAAAATTTTATATATTTACTAATATAATTTTTTAAACAAAATTTTCTATGTGAAATTAATTAAATCAAGCTAAATGATATAGGAGGCTCGTTTTAATTGTATATACATAATATTCCAAGTTTTCGTGAAAATGGCGTGATAATGAATTGATTAATATTTATTTAAATTTTAATTTACCATGCAGTACGTGATCAACTTTTTTGACTTAATGATACGACAATGTTGAATGAACGATATAATAAGAAATTGGCACGCATTACATGGTTGATGTATATAATAATTAAAGTTGCTCTAGTTCTCTTCCGCATATGACAATGAATAAAATTTGTATGAGCGGCCCGCTCATACGAGTTTATATGAGCAAGCCGCTCATCTTCCGCCACATCAACAATTCTAAATCTTGATACAATAAAAAAAGTACATTTGAAATTAAATTCCAACTCCAATCTCTTAGATCCACCCGGTATCTGGATTCATACCCAAAATAATTTTTTTATATCTGAAAATTATTGCATCAAGATTCGAAATCGTTGACGTGGCAGAAGATGAGCGGCCTGCTCATATAAACTCATATGAGCAGGCCGCTCATACAAGTTTTATTCTACGACAATGTTGCATTTTAAGAAAAAATAAAAACACTTTTTTTGTTTTTTACTGAGAAGGTGCCGTAGTAAAAATTTTGGTCAGAAATCAAATTTATTTTTATAATTTCTATTTTACTCAAATTAAAATTTTTAATAAAATTAAATTAAAAAATAATTTTTACTAACAAACAACACCCTATCAATTAAGACGACCTATCAACAACCATGATTAGCGCCCCCACAACCCCCCCCCCCCCTCCTCTACTACTTCACATAGCTATAATCCATTTTACTTACCCAAATGTTAATTAAATTCACAAAGAACATTTTCTTTTTATGATAAAAATTCTCAAAATTATAAAAAAAAAATACTAAAAAATATTTACATACATATTCTTAAAATTATTATTACATCAATTAGCAAAAATTAAATCTCTATGGAACAATTTCCCTTTTCTGTAAAAGTACCCAAATGATTTACATCATTTTCTCTAATATAACAAAGCCACCGATAATATATATTAATAGACAGCTCAGTAATCCAAGTCAAAACTCAAAAGCATGTTTCTCTCTAGTGTTGCTTTCAGACCGAATATGTTTTTTTTTTATTCATCTTCATATTCATTCCTAATTTATTCATGTTCATTGTGGACGGCCTGTCCATAAAAATTGCACTCGTGGGAAGACACCAGGCCATAAATATATTGCCATGCGCAGCTTCACACATTACACAACAGAAAGGGCCGGATTCATTCCATCCATGTGCCCGAAAGAATGATCTTAAATGAACCATTAGATATCTGTACATATTACAAGGAAGAAGGGAGGAAACTTCTCCTCTTCCCACCAGCTTGACCAAGCCGGCGGACACAACCTTTTTATACACTTTCTTTGTGATCTCTTCTGCGTACCTCCCATGAGCTCACCACATCACTCATCCTAAACCTAGTAGAACTGCTTCTCTTCCTCCGTTGTTTAGGGTTTGGAGAGAAGAGAAGGGAAAGAAGAGATATGGAGGAGAGGATGCAGAAGATCGTGGGAGAGTACGCGTTCGATGATGATGAAGACGATGTTCTTCTCCCCGGGTTCCGGTTTCACCCGACCGACGAAGAGCTCGTCGGGTTTTACCTCCGGCGGAAGGTGGCCAACAAGCCACTCAGTATAGAGATCATTAAAGAGATAGATATCTACAAATACGATCCGTGGGATTTGCCAAGTAAGATATATGAATGAGTATATATTCCCTCTCTTCTTTTAAATAACTACTTCTGCTGAAGGATCATAACACAATAATGGTAGATATATAAATTAGATGTATCTTTTCTTTTTTTCCGGCATGTAGCCACAACCACATCTGTTTCTTCAATGATGTGAGGGCCAACAAAAAAATTTCCATGTTTCACTGTCGATAAGTACACGATAAGCATGCCTCTTCAGTCAAAATAATGGAAAGAGCAAAATATTGACGCATTTTGGACGTTTTTGCTTGTTTGAGATATTAAACAATTAACGGCATATTTATATATAGCCACAATAATTGAACATTAATTATGTGTCTCATTGAATATTCTTCAAGATTATTCAAAGTCCCTGTGTTGTTGCATGTGCACAGAAGTAGTCACTGCTGGAGAAAAGGAGTTCTTCTTCTTTTGCCTTAGAGGGAGAAAATACAGGAACAGCATCAGGCCGAATAGGGTGACCGGGTCCGGATTTTGGAAGGCAACCGGCATCGATAAGCCGATATATTCTGCAGCAAGCTCCAGCGACTGCATCGGCTTGAAGAAATCCCTAGTTTACTATCGGGGGAGTGCCGGAAAAGGAACCAAGACAGAGTGGATGATGCATGAGTTTCGCCTTCCATCGTCTTCCAAGAACACTGACGATAGCAGCACCTCAGTAAGTATATATAATTCATTTTGTTTGAACATATCGTTTAATGACCACTAGAATTATTATTTTTTCAAATTTTACTTACAAATGTCTCTATTTTTTCCTTTTTATTTCTAATTTTTTCATAAAAATATAAAAATTATGTTTAATTATCACATGAGTTAATTTTTTATAATAATATTTTTATTTTAAGTAGTAATTACACTTTAAAAAATAGTAATAACCATTTAACACACACTACATAGTAAATTTAAAAACTCGTCACTAAGATGTCGGTGTGATAACAGTCTAAACCTATTTCCTTTAACAAAATATTTATAAAAAAACTAGACAATAATATTTATAGTAATTCACATATGAAATATAATTTTAATATTTTTAAAATTAATTCCAAAATACTAGTGTAAGTATATAATTTGAATTATATAACTTGTGTAAAGAATACATATTTTCATTTCTTTAAGAAAATACATTAATTAATATAATAAGGAATATATAATGATCACGAATCATTAATTAGCAAAAAAATAGTAGAAAATGGAAAGATTGCCTTCTTTTGTATATGCATGAATTATTATTGATGAAAAATCAACTAGCTAGTAAACCCTATTAATGCATGGATTTTTGCAGGAAACCTGGACAATTTGCAGAATCTTCAAGAGGAGTGTCTCCTACAGGAGGCAACAAAATAACAAGCAAATTAATTACAACCCTATTTATACTGACTCTGTTAGTTCTATTACCACCAATGCAAGCTTTGCTAATAGTAATTCTTTGAGCCACTCTAATACTGGGGAGATGGAGTTCCTCTCCAATTATTACTCCCATGAGGATCACAACCAAGTTCATCAAGAGCAGTATTGGAACTCCATATTCCAATCTACCATAAATTGTCATGATCAGAATACAAGTCAAAGTCCAAGCATGGATGAGCTCTTCAGTGGAGATTGCAGTTGGGATGAATTTGGAGGGATTATGAACTTCATGGCAGATTTAAACAGCCCTTAAAAGTTGATGAACTTGAAGAGATGGAAACTAATTTTGTTTAATTATGCATATGCCCAAAATATAAATGCCAAGAAGATATATATATGATTAGAAGATATATAAATGCCCAAAACTTGAAGAGATGGAACTTCATGGCTAGCTAGTCCTGCAATTATTTAACAGCTTCCACACTTAATTTCCCCTCCCCAAACACTGACAATGCACTGTTGTTTGATTGATTGTAAAATTAATGATATGTCTGCGATGTACCAGATCACTAGACTATGAATTGCTTCGGAATGTTTTATGTTATATAGTCTATAGATTCCTCATTGAATGAAAAAATTAATGGAGAATCATCTAATGTTCTATGAACCGGACTAGATTAATATATTAATACACTACTAGAAAAATGGGCATCAGCAACGGCTGATGCCGTTGCTGAGCCGTTGCTGAAGAGAATCAGCAACGGCCGAGCCGTTGCAATAGAGCCGTGACAGAAACTCGCGTTGCTGATAACTTAGCAACGTATCAGCAACGGCCGCTCGGGCCGTTGCTAAAAATATTATCAGCAACGGACACGGAGCCGTTGCTGATAACGTTAATAGCAACGGCCGCTGAGTCCGTAGCAACGCCGTTAGTAAAAGCCCGTCGCTAAGCCGTTGCTGTAGGTCATCAGCAACGGCTTTCGATAAACTTTTAGCAACGGCTTTCCCACGGACGGCCGTGGGAAAGCCGTTGTTGATGATGTGAACCTGGTAACGAAAAAATTTAAAATTTAAAATTTCCATTGATACATTGATACATTATCAGATACATAACTCACACACCCATACATTCATTCACACATTCATTCACACATCACAAACACACCAAGATATACATCAAAACAATTATATTTATATTGATAATTATCCACGATAGTATAAAAACAATTCAAATGCAAAATTGACGTATCAATATCTCAGTAACAAAGTCAATATAAATTAAACAAGTTCAATATCTCAGTAACAAAGTCAATATAAACAAAATCTCACGATCACGATGGAGGATGGTCTGGATCATATGGCGGGGTCTGGAGTGCTTGAGTGTACACCGGCGTGGACTGACTCGAGGACGATGGATTAGATGATGCCGAAGAGATGCCTGCTTCGGGATGACCTGACATGTTGCGTAGCATAGCATGCATCTCCGCCATCATCTGACTCTGACGCGCGACCGTCTCCTCTAGAGTCCTTATTCTGCTACTATGATCATAATTGGATCTAGAGGTGGACGGCCGCTCACCAGCGACCGGAGGGGTCGGTGCCCCAAGTGGCCCTAGCACGTCTCGCGCATGACCACTATCTACGAAGCCATATACGCGACCATGGTCCCAGCCACCTGCGGCCTCAACCCACGATGCTGCGTCAAAGTCCTCGGGCGTACCCCCGCGCTGCACCACCGTCTGGCTGTACGTTTCCTACTCGAGTTTGATTTTTTGTTTAATATTTATCATAAAACTTAAATTATAAATATATAATGAATAATTTAAACAAATATATAATTACCACAATGTATGCAGCGCGGTTGTCGATGTACTCCCCCGTCCCATGTGCTCGACGGTGAGTCCGCTCAAACACCGCCATCGGGGAGGGTCGCTGGACAGTCCCGTCATCCAACACCGTCATCTACATTTACAAAACAAATACATTAATTAGTACACATAGTAACAAATAAAATATATAATTAAAAGATATACTTACCATACGGTTCGCGTGCACTGCAAATGCAACAGAGCCGTCGGTGTGACGCGCTGCTCCCCCCGACATGCGATTTCTAGCCGCATTCCGAGAAACCTCCTGCCATCGATCCATCGACCATATTCCCACGAGCTGGTCCCATATATCCGAAGTAATCCAACCGGGGCCGTATCCCCGAGTCTCCGCGATGTTAGTGGTCCCAGCTCGGGCCATCGCCTGGGACCGAGCCTGCCCCAGCTGCCCATTGTACCTTGCCCGGGAAATAGCCTCCCAGACAGCGTAAATGAAGGGCCTCTGGTCCTCGGCCCATGTATAGCGAGCCTGCAAAATAATAATATCAGTACCAATATTAATATATCATCAAGCATGTAAAAAAATAATAATACGTGCCTCAAACTCGCGCCATAACATGTCGACGTGCTCGCTAGGCACGTGAGACCACGTAGGCCATGCCCCGTGCATGTATCGTCGAATAGTAGAAGAAATGCTCCTCGGCACTTCTTCTTGCTCGAACCTGCACAACAAAAATAAATTTTAATATTATATTATGATATAATGAATTTGTAATGATTCATAATTCATGATATATTACCGCTCCCCAATCACGCTAATCAATCTACGTGACTCGATCTGTGGCTGGTGGAGGCTGCCACCTGTTCGGCCCGCGTGGCCGCCTGCGTCTGGATGTACTAGCCTCGGCAGTATCATCCGCATGAGGATCAACAACAGGAGGATCAGCAGCATGAGTAAGTGCTGGAGTCTCACCGATCGGAGACTCCGAAGCTCTCCTGCGTCGATAACCACGACCAGACATATCTGTCGAACAGACATATAATTAGATTATTGTATAAATAGTAGAGATATATTTAATAAAATATATACTTTACAATTATTCCTCATCATCTGAATAATAGTCTTGAATTCGTCCTCTTCTTCCTCTTCTTCATCTTCTTCCTCTTCTTCATCTTCTTCATCTCCAGCTTCCTCAATTTCATGATCGTCATCATCAGCATATTCAACTTCTAATTGAATTGACGTTGTGTCTGCTTCCTCGAGTATTGGAATAATACGATCTACAGCAGGAGGATCATCTTCTTGATAGAAACCATGTGTCATATCAGGTATCAGCTCATTTTCTCCTACTATCGGATCAATTTTTCGTCTACCTTTTGTCTTACAGACTACACGCCAATCTGCTCTATCTTTATTTCGAGCTGGATACTTCGCGTAATATACTTGTTCGGCTTATGATGCCAATATAAAAGGCTCATTTGCTGCCAATTTCGATTTGTAATTAACCTCAACAAGTTTGTATTTTGGATGAACTTTCATGCCCCTTTCTGTTGTATCGAACCAATGACATCTAAATAGGATCACTGATTTCAAGCCGAAGTAGTGCAACTCTATCACTTCTTCCACCAGTCCATAAAAATCCATATCACATTAAACATAGGTTGTCCCTTTCACGCAGACCCCAACATTCATCGTCTTCTTTGTAAATGAATATTCAACCGTGTGAAATTTATACCCGTTAACAAAATATCCGCTATAGCACGACACAAGTCGCGACGGTCCACTAACAAACTCAAATATTCTTTCATCTATTTCAGCTCTGTGATCTTTGCTGTAAGTCTGAATCCAAGTAGGGAAATCACGATTCCGTAATCTCTCCAATTCTTGATCGTTGTGAATAGAGTATTTTTGCACCATCTCAATGTCAAATATTTCAATGAATTGTTCAATCTCTGGACAATTGAGTAATACATACAAGTGTGCCAAATGATACTCTTCATCGCTTAAGAGAACAAGAGAGATGTTGCCAAAATTTAGAATAATTAGTTAATAGTTAAAATAAAAACGTCAATGCAGTACAAATAACTATATTTTCAAATTGTCCAATGAGGGATAATTCAAGAATTGTACGTCGTATAAAAGATCATCTACTTCTTTTACACGAACATACAATCCCCGAACGGATCTAAGGTTTCGCTAAATCATATCCGACTCGTCGATGCGTACGTGAAACATATCAACTCGTCGGATGGATGATTATTTTCTAAATGTTTAAAGACAGTTTGAGTCCATATTGGACGATTCCGGCGCGCGTCCGAAGTGGACGATTCCGGCGCGCGTCCGAAGTGGACGATTCCGGCGCGCGTCCGAAGTGGACGATTCCGGCGCGCATCCGAATTGGACGATTCCGGCGCGCGTCCGAAGTGCATAATTCCGAAATTAATCTAAACCCTAAAAATTATTCTAACAAATTAAACAATTAATCTAAATAATTAATCTAAATAATTAATTAACAATTAATTAACAATAAAAAAACAATAAAAAAACAATAAAAAAATATTATTAAACTACAAATTCCGGCGCCGGAGTCAGGTGGACTCCGGCGCCGGCGTACAGTGGCCGGACACACTGTCCGGCCAATGTACAAGGTCCGGCGGCGGCCATCGGCCGACCGCCGCCGGTCGAAACCCTATTTTTAGGGTTTCGGTCGGATTTTCTACCGGCCGCAACAGGAAGAGAAGGCCGGCCGGAGGACACATACCTGACAGTGTCGGTAGCAGCGGGAGGCGTCGTCGGCGTCGGCAGCGGCGGCGAGAGGCCGGCAGGAGAGGAGGCGGCGGCGGCAGCAGCGGGAGGAAGAAGGGGGGCGGGCGCGATCTGCAACCTATATAAACTTATCAGCAACGGCTCACTCGCCCGTTAGAAAGCCGTTGCTGATAAGTTATCATCAGCAACAACTCACTTGTCCGTTAGCAAGCCGTTGCCAATAAGTTATCATCTGCAACGGCTCACTTGTCCGTTAGAAAGCCGTTGCTGATAATTAACATCATCAGCAACGGCTCGCATGTCAGTTAGAAAGTCATTGCAGATACAACATATCTGCAACGGCTCGAGCGGCCGTAAGAATGTCGTTGCAAATAGCAACGGCTTGAGAGGCCGTTGCTGATAGCCGTTGCTGAAGACCAAGTTTCTAGTAGTGATAGTTAAGTGGAAATTACTTTTTTAATTAATTAACTCCTCAGTTTCTAGTTTCTTGTTTCTTAATATATTTTGTTTAAATAATTTGGTTGTACGAAGAAATTTAGGTTGGTGCAACTTTAAGAAGAACAAATTAGAAGTCACAAAATTCAAGTTAGGAGATTAATGTAGTTTTGGGTTTTACTTTGGGCCAACTCCAGATGAAATAAAGGCCTATTTAGCATATTGTCACATATATTTTTTTTTCCACATATTATTACATATATTAACTCAAGTAATTAGTATTGAGAATATAACTATTTGTTTACTTGGCACCAATGTTTTGAAAGTGAACCTTCAATCTATTTGGTCGAGCTCCTGTTCACTAACTCAACGATTAAATTAATTAGTGGATCAATTTAACGGAACGTTGTCTTATATATATATATGCCTGAAACTGATGTATCTAACTCGAATCTGATTTTCAGAGTGTGACCTATGTTTTCAAACTATGTTTTCTAATCAAAATGATAGGTTACACGACTATATTCAGTAAATTATATACACAACAATAAGTATTTCAAAAACAACACAGATTCATCATCTCAGCATGAAATTCCAGCAACATTGAATTTTCAGCATATCTTGAAAATAAATTCGAAAATTCATAGAAATAAACTCCCAAAATTTCCATCGCATCAGAATTATAATTATTACAATAAATATTATAAAAGCCATATTTAATAGGCAAGAACAACAAACATCACAACCATTCTTTAACTAAGAATCAACCTTTATACTCAAGAATTTAAATCAAGAACCTCTATGCATTCAAGATCAAACCCATCTTTGAAACACATGATATATTTTCAAGAAATCACAGATTTAATATCAAGCAGACATCTAAATTATAAGCATCAAGATTGATGAACAAAGTGAATCATAGAAGGCAAAAAAAATCTACACCCTTCACTTAGGCAATTCATCGAACACTTGGAGGGCACCCCTTTTCTCCACCTTGGTCGAGCAACCCTAGGATCATCGTAGGGTTAGCCCCATAGGGGAGGGTTTAGGGCCTCCTCAAGCACGACACACAAAAAGAATGGCGAGAATTCGAGAGATTGTCAAAAAACAAACCAAGAACATCTTTGCCTTCAAGAACGACTTCAAGAAATCGAAGAAACCCGAGAAGGAGGGGGTAAAACCACTCACCTAAAAAGGAAGGAAGATTACAAGAGAAATCCCAGATGATGACCCTTGAATCCGACTTCAAGAGATGGCGGCTCGCCTCAAGAAAGGGGGGGGGGCTCCAAGGAGAGGGAAGGGAGAGAGAGAGGGCGGCTGGCTCAGGCAGCGGCTCCCTGCTCGGCTCCAAAGGAATGGGAAGAAGAAGAGAAAGGAGAGGGAAGGCTCAGCTCGACTTCAGGCGGCTGGGCTTGGTGGCTCCAAGACGGGAAGGGGAGGGGCGGCTGTGGCTTGGCTCCTCCCTTCAAGAATTCTGTGCGGCTCCAATGGGGAGCCGCACACCAAGGGGGGGGGGGTTAATACCCTCCTCCTTAAACCTAAATCCACTAACCCTCTTAGCAAACCTGCATCCGCCTTGAGCCAAATCCAAACCCGACTAAGCTTAAATAATCCAATCTAAACCCAAGAATAAATATAAGCAACAAACACATCCACATCCACATGCAACATAATTAAATCCATTAGCTATATAATTATAAATTATAATTCAACTTACCCGAGCTCGCAAGCTCACACCAGACCATGAGTCGACTCAGCTCGACCTCGGACTAGCCCGCTAGGTTGACAAGCACAACAACAAGAAAATATAAAAATATATCTAGGATATTACAGGCAAGAAAATCTTGAGCAATTCTTTGTAGCGTAAGATATTTAAATTCATTTGACTTGCACAAACTAAGAATATCGAAGTCACGAGTTAGTGGCAAATGACCATTATCCAAATACTAATCAATCTAAGATTTAGCAACCACACACTACAAGAAAATGGATTATCATCGACGAATTTATTACTGATAGATCAAATTTATTGCTATTACCGACAATATTACTGATAGATAAATAATCTATTGGTAAATCAGCCAACCAATTTATTAAACCCCTAATTTATTAAACCTATGATAGATCAAATTTGTTGCTTTCCCTAATTTATTAAAGCTCTCCTTGCACTTACTATCCCATTCGAACTTGACATTCTTCTGAGTCAGGCGGGTCAATGGCGCTATGATCCTGGAGAAATTCTCTATAAATTTTCTGTAATAATATGCCAACCCTAGGAAACTGCGGATCTCAGTGACATTAGTCGGCCTCTTCAAATTTTGAACTGCATCTATCTTCGTGGGGTCCACCTTTACCCCCTTCCCTAGAAACCACATGGCCAAGGAACCCCACACTCTCCAGTCAGAACTCGCACTTGGAGAATTTGGCATACAAGCGGTGCTCCCTGAGAGTTTCCAGAACTACCTTCAAGTGCTCAGCATGCTCCTCCCTGCTCTTGGAATAAATCAAGATGTCATCAATAAACACAATTACAAATTTATCCAAGTATTCCCTGAACACTCGGTTCATCAGGTCCATAAATGCTGCAGGTGCATTAGTCAGCCCGAAGGACATCACCAGGAACTCGAAGTGTCCATACCTCGACCTGAAAGCAGTCTTAGGGACATCACTGTCCTAGATCCTCAATTGATGGTACCCTGACCACAGGTCAATCTTTGAAAACCACTGAGCTCCCTGAAGCTGATCAAATAAATCACCAATCCTGGGCAGCGGGTACCGATTCTTCACCGTCACCTTATTAAGTTGTCGGTAGTCAATGCACATCCGCATGAAGCCATCTCAAGCAGCTCTTGTTACTGGGATTTCAACTCCCTCAACTCCGCTGGTGCCATCCGATACGGCGGAATGGAGATCAACTTCACTCCAGGCTGCAAATCAATATAAAACTCAATCTCCCTCTTTGGAGGCAACCATGACAACTCCTCCGGAAATACATCAGAGAACCCGTACACCACGGGCGTCCCCCTGATGTCCCTAGCCACATCTCCGCCTTCCTCTGCCGTAGACACAAAGGCCAAGAAGGACTGGCAACCACCCAGAAGTAGCTTCCGAGCATTAAGAGCTAAAATTACTATCAACGAATCCCCCCTTCCCTCACCCTAGAAGGTAAACTGGGGAAATTCGGGATTACTGAAGGCCACAGTCTTAGCTCTACAATCCACTGAGGTGAAATGGTCCGCCAACCAGTTCATGCCTAAAATTACATCAAGCTCCAAGCATCACAATCCCTCTTTAACCAAGAACCAACCTTTATACTCAAGAATTTAAATCAAGAACCCTATGCCTTCAAGATCAAACCCATCTTTGAAACAGATGATATATTTTCAAGAAATCACAGATTTAATATCAAGCAGGCATTTAAATTATAAGCATCAAGATTGATGAACAAAGTGAATCATAGAAAGCAAGAAAAAATCTACACCCTTCACTTAGGCAATTCATCGAACACTAGGAGGGCACCCATTTTCTCCACCTTGGCTGAGCACCCCTAGGATCATCCTAGGGTTACCAAGCCCCATAGGGGAGGGTTTAGGGCCTCCTCAAGAACAGTACACAAAAAGAGGGCGAGAATTTGAGAGATCGTTGGAAAACAAACCAAGAACATCTTTGCCTTCAAGAACGGCTTCAAGAAATCGAAGAGATGCTAATGCATGTATTATGTATTATTGAACTTCTATATGATATCTAAACATATGTTGATTCTAGCAGATTTAAAATTTTGTCTATGTTACTTTTGTTTAGATCTTTAATTGCTGATTCTTCTATTGAATTGCATAATCAGGGTGATGATAATGTTGAAGGAGGACATTTGGGTGATGCTAATGCAAATGAAATTCCAACTCAAACTTCAAATAATACTTCAAGGAAAAGTGCCGTGCACATGCCAACCATAACTCAACCAAGCCAAACACTCCAGCGTGAACCACATGCCAAGCGAAAGAAAATTCAACCAAGGGCAACACAACATGCCCCTGTTTTGGATTTATAGTTTTTTTTACTGCATAGTTATTTTGGATAATTTTTGGTGATGTTGTGCACATGTTTTTTTGTGAATGCACAGCTGGATATAAGCCTTTTTTTTGGATAATTTTTGGTGATGTTGTTTACATGTTTTTTGGGAATGCATGGCTGGATATAGGTGGAATATAAGTCTTTTTCGGGGAAATATTAGTGTAAAGGAAGTAATGGTACATTATGATGTAAAACCTAATTTTTTTAGGGACAATTATGTGCTCAATGTATTTAGATACCTATTTGATAATATGAGAGTAATGTGGATGAATATGAATTTTACATCAATGTCATCATTTTTGAGTGTCGGATTCAGTTTTGAAGTTATGTAAATTAATTTTGAAATTTGGAAATCAAGATATGGCTTTAAGAAATTAATGGTTAATATATATGTATTTTTGATCATCTATTAGTGTGCTTGATTTATTGTTTGTAATTGTAATATATTAAAAATGATAAATTACACTGACCTCTCCTGAGGTTCAATAAAATTACACTGATCTCTCCTGAGGGTATTTTTATCATTTAAATAGGTAAAAATAGTAAATATTTCAGAAATACCATTAGTAAGCATGTGCAGTGCACATGACAGACAATCCACTAACAGTTTTCGTTAGTAGAGGATGTCTGTGTAATCTTTTACAAAACTCAGGGGGGTCACAAGACAAAATTACAAATAGAGAGGAGATTAGTGTAAATTCACTGAACCTTAGGGGAGGTCAGTGTAATTTACCCATAATTTATTTTATAATTAAACCATTACAAAGATGAAAAAGGAGAACTTTATATGTTTATTAACTATTAATTATGTATTTGTAGTTACTTTACAAAATTACTATTTGCTAATTAATTTAAATTCAATAGTCTAAAATTAGTTTTGATTAATTATAAATAGATCGATTTTAAAAAAAATTAAGTTATTTTAAAAAATAAGTTTGGCTCAATTAGATATAAATTAGTTTAATTAATTTATTAATTTATGATAATAGTCTAAGTTGAAAATGATGATTTTTACTCTAATTTTTATAAATGAGATATAGTTAGATTTATTTATAAATTAATTGATTTCATAAAAAGATATTTATAATTACAAGTTTGCCACTTCATTTTGATATCGAAACTGATAGTCTCGAAACCACATAAAATAACCTTCTAGCATTTCCATTTTGTCACGCCCCAACTCAGGGTCACGTAATCGACCAAGGTGTACGTGCCTATACCCCGTAGATAAACCCATGCACATGCCAACTCATAAATAAACATAGCGAAAATAATAGCAGTTTTTATTATGAACGAGAAAACAAAGCAGATTTTCAATTAAGATGTAAAGTTTTTAGCAAAGTATTAAAAGTGCAGAAATAAATAAATCAAAGTTCAATAGTTTGCTCATAACAAATGAAAACTGAAGTAAAGACATGATTGTCCTCAAGGGACTACAGTTCCAAAATACCAAAATACAAGTGCATAACAAACTATCAAAGACTCGACTATGACCCTTAACTAGGACTGCTATGAGATCAATGTGACTCCTCTGCTCTCCAGCCGCGCCAAGTGCTCTAGTCCACCTCACTGGTCAGGCTGAACTCAGTGAGCAGTTCTACCAACCCGGCCCCACCATAAAAATCAAGAACAAAAATAAATGAATAAATGCCCCTGTCTCATACAGGGATAATGCATTAAGTGGTATGACTAGCTAACAGGCCATCTGGCCATCACATGCCCAAAGACAAATCAACTCACTTAGCAGTGAAGTACAACAGGCCTCAGCCTACCCGTGCCCTAAGGCAACAAATCACACACAAGGATTATGAGGATAATCAGGATTGGCCCATTCGAGCTTATCCTATAATAGGATCCTTAGATAAAGCCCAGGAATAATCGACATTCGCCCATCCGAACTTATTCCATAAATAAAGAAACTCGAAAACAATCAGGATTTGCGTGTCCGAAGTTGTTCCACGAGAAACGCAGGAATAATCGGGATTCGCCCTTCCGAACTTATTCCTTAAAATATAGAAACTTGGGAACAATCGAGATTTACTCGTCCGAACTTATTCCACAAGAAACACGGGAACAATCGAGATTCACCTATCTGAACTTATTCCTTAGACACAGGTTGGGAATTAACTATCCAACCTTCCGGGACAAGCCCGCAATCCGGCTCCTATCCGAGCCTCTCCACCATTCATAAAGATATGACACTAACAAGACCTTAAGTCAAGTGTCTCCTACGGTGCCTTAGGGGTGTCTTTATTGGGAAACACCGCAACACTCAATGCCTGATCCCAACTCCTAGACCCGTAATATCATCAACCCATGATATTTTATTTCATGCATATAATTTAATTTGTTGGCTCTTAATAGATTATGTTGCACCTTGAATTTTAATTGTATAATTAAAATTTCCATTTATCAAAATCAGGGTTTTGTTTTCAGTTTACTATTGAGCCCAAAACTGGTACACCCGAACCGAATCCGATTTCCAAGGTGTGTCCTATGGATCTAGACTATGTTCTTGTCACAATGATAGGTTACACGACTATATTCAGTAAACTATACATACTACAATAAAGATTTCAAAATTAGCACTAAATCAAAAATTCAGCATGAAGTTTTTAGCAAGATTGAGTTTTCAGCATATCAAGGCAATTAATCCGAAATTTACAAAAATTAAATCATTAATTACTACCAAAACAAATTTATAACATTGAGATAAATCACACAAAATTAAAATCATATTTGCTAAACAAGATTAGCAAGCATCAACATCATCTTTAAAACAACATTCAAATTTCATGATCAAGAACCCAAATCAAGAACACATATGGCATCAAGATCAAATCCTTTTCTGAACGTAATAAGGTAACCAATCCAAGACATAGATCCCAAAATAAGCAAGAAATATTGTCTTAGGCATTTCACCAAACACCTCGAGGGCACCCTTATTTCGATCTTGGCCGAGCACCTCTAGGGTAGTCCTAGGGTTGCCGAGCCACAAAGGGGAATCTCGGGCCCCCTCCCACATATCGACACAAGAATTCGGCGATCGAAGCCCAAATCGGCTCAAGAACATGAGAAGAATCTCAAGAAAAGGAGGGGCAAAACCACTCACATGATCGATTAGGAAGAAGAAATCGGGGAAGATTCCCAATCGGCGGCCTCCGAATCCGGCCTCTACGAGTGTGGCGACTCGGCTCACATAAGGGGGAAGGGGCGGCGACTCTACCAAGCTGGCGGCTTGGCTTCCAAGGGAGAGGAAGGGAGGGGCGGCTGGCTCCTCTCTTCTCAGGGCGGCTGGTGCGGCTCCAATAGGGAGCCGCCTAGCCCTAGGAGGGGGGGGGGGGGGGGGGGGGATTTTATAATCCCTTCCCCACCTCATCCAACACTAACCTTCTTTAACCTAAACTAACCTCATGCTAAATACAAGCATCAATCACATGCACACCCATCTGCAACATAATATAATCAATCAAACTATAGTATTATAAACCATCATTCGACTTACCCGAGCTCTGTAGCTCGCACCGAACCATGAGTCGACTCGGCTCAACCTCTAACTATCCCGCTCGGCTGACAATCACAAACAATAACAAAAATAAATAATGATATCTAGGATATTACAATCATCCCTTCTTAAAAAAAATTTGTCCTCGAATTTTTGAAAAGGTAGCTTAAGGACTCACCAGATCATCAAACAATGAAAGATATCGCTCTCTCATATCCTGCTCCACCTCCCCGGTGGCCTCTTGCCCGGAATGGTTCTCCCACCTAACCTTAACCAAGGGAATCTCCTTGGACCTCAATTTTCTGGTCCGACGGTCTAGCAGCTCAATTGGTCGCCCCTCATAGGAGACTGCTGAATCCACCTCCACTGCGGTAGGCTCAATCACATGGGACTCATCCCGAACATACTTCTTCAGCATGGATACATGGAACACCGGATGCACCCGGTCCATACTTGGAGGTAAAGCCAATTCATATGCCACAGCTCCCTTACGCCTGAGAATAGGAAACGATCCAATGAACCTAGGGCTTAGCTTCCCTCTCTTGCCAAATCTCACCACCCCTTTCATAGGGGATACCTTGAGGAACACCATGTACCCCTCAACAAACTCTTCCTTCCAGGCCTTTCCATTAGCATACATCTTCTGGCGACTCTAAGCTGCCAACAACCTCTCCTTGATTAGCTTCACCTTTTCTACTGCCTCCTCAACCAGGTCGGGTCCCATCATAAGAGAATCCCCTGCCTCAAACCAGCCTACAGGTGACCTGCATCGCCGCCCATACAATGCCTCAAAAAGGGTCATCTCGATGCTGCTATGATAGCTGTTATTGTAGGCAAACTCAATCAGGGGTAAGTGCCTCGCCCAACTGCACTCCAAAACTAGGACACATGCTCTCAACATGTCCTCCAATGTCTGAATGGTCCGCTCTGACTGACCATCTATCTGAGGGTGAAATGCAGTGCTGAACCAAACCTGAGTGTCCAACACCTCCTAGAAAAACTCCCGAAATCGAGCAATGAACTGAGTACCCTGATCTAAGATGATCATAATAGGAACACCATGATATGCGACGATTCGATCCAAAAACAACCTCGCATACTGCTCAGCTGAAAAGGTCATCCTGACTGGTATGAAATGTGTCGTCTTGGTTAGGCGATCCACCACTACCCAAATAGAATCATTCCCCTTCCCAGACTTTGGCAACCCTAACACAAAATCCATGGTTATCCTTCCCCATTTCCATTCTGGTACCTCTAAGTTTTAGAGCAATCCTGTCGGCTTAAGATGTTCGACTTTCACCTGCTCACATACCAGACACTTAGACAGAAACTCGGACACCTCTCTCTTCATGCCCTTCCACCAATAATTTTATCTTAGATCATGGTACATTTTCATAGCTCCCGGATGCATGGTATATGTAGATCGATGAGCCATCTCTAACACCTTCCTGCAGACCTCGGCCATGTCTAGCACCACTATCATGTTCTTAAATCTCAAAACATCCTCCGAGTCAATACCAAAACCATTATCGGCATCGCCTCTTCTGGCCAAATCCTTAGTGAGCACAAAAAGCATCCTCTTCCCATGCTGCCCACAGCATGTCTACCAACGTGGACTGCACCCTCAGGTGAGCCACCAAGGCACCAGAGGCTGTCATTGACAAGACTGCCCCGACATCCAAACACTTGGCCAAATCCTGAGCCAACGGCCTCCTTTTGACTGCCAAATGCGCTAGACTGCCCATAGACTTCCTGTTCAAAGCATCTGCCACCACATTAGCCATCCCCCGATGGTACATGATCGTGCAGTCATAGTCCTTCAAAAGTTTAAGCCACCTTCTCTGCCTCAGGTTCAACTCCTTCTAGGTGAGCAAATACTGGAGGCTCTTATGATCAGTGTATATCTCACAAGCCTCGCCATAAAGGTAGTGACGCCACAGCTTCAATGCGAACACCACTGCTAGCTCAAGATCATGAGTGGGATAATTCTTCTCGTAGACCTTCAACTGAAGGGATGCATAAGCTATCACCCTCACATTCTGCATCAAGACACAACCCAAACCGACTCGAGAGACATCACAATAGACAATGAACCCTCCTGAGCTCGAGGGTATAGCTAGGACCGGTGTTGACGTCAAACAATCATTGAGCTTCTGAAAGCTCTCCTCGCACTTATTGTCCTATATGAACTTAACCTTTTTCTGAGTCAGGCGGGTCAATGGCGCTGCAATCCTAGAGAAATTTCCAATAAATTTCCAATAATAACCTGCCAACCCTAGGAAGCTGTGAATCTCTGTGACATTAGTTGGCCTCTTCCAATTCTGAACTGCTTCTATCTTTGTGAGGGTCCACCTATACCCCTTCCCTGGACACCACATGGCCAAGGAACCCTACACTCTCCAGCCAGAACTCACACTTGGAGAATTTGGTATATAATCTATGCTCCCTGAGAGTCTCCAGCACTACCCTCAAGTGCTCAGTATGCTCCTCCCTACTCCTGGAATATATCAAAATATCATCAATAAACACTATCACAAATTTATTCAAGTATTCCCTGAATACTCGGTTCATCAAATCCATGAATATCGCAGGTGCATTAGTCACCCTGAATGACATAACCAAGAACTCATAGTGACCATACCTCGACCTGAAAGCCGTCTCCGGGATGTCACTATCTTGGATTCTCAACTGATGGTACCCTGACTCCAGGTTAATCTTGGAAAACCACAGAGCCACTAAAAGCTGATCAAACAAGTCATTAATCCTGGCCAGCAGGTAACAATTTTTCACCGCCACCTTATTAAGATGCCAGTAATCAATGCACATCCGCATGGACCCATCCTTCTTTTCACGAAGAGCACTGGAGCACCCTAAGGCAAAACACTTGGGCGAATGAAGCCTAACTCAAACAGCTCCTGCCACTACTAGAATTATCGTCATCACCGACGGCTAAATTCGTGGATAAACCGTCGGTGATAACTATCACGGATGGCAAAGGGTGTGGTAAAACGCCGTCACTGATGTGTGCATCTCAGATAAGTTGTGACGGCCGAGCACCGCCGTCACACGTAATCATCAGCGACAGCCGCGTGCGCTGTCACTGATTTAAAAACATCAGTGATGACTCTAGGCACTATCACTGATACCAACCCATCAGCCACGACCTAGTCCCATCGGTGATACTTGTGGGCGAAATGGCGACACTAGAGGGGGGGTGAATAGTATGTTTACTATATTATTCACCTAAGTTACAATTTTAATCGTTTTCTTAAAATGTTAGGCAATTCACGAATCAAAAAATAAGTGGAAGCAATATATAAAAATGATAAGCAATTAAAACATGCAAGGAACACAAGATCAATGCAAACACAGAATTTATAGTGGTTCTGCCCAATGCCTACTCCACTACCTAAGCACCCTGCTTAGAATTTCCAAACTAGTTTTACTAGATTAATTTACGTTTCCCTTACACAGAGGACTTTTCACTTGAAGAGTCTCACTCTCGACCTAAGGTACTTCCACACCCGGAAGTCTCCGCCTTCTTATCGAGAGCACTCTTCCACCTCAACCCTAAGGGACAACTAAACTAATCCTAGGAAATACTACGTTTACACAATTGGCTTTACTCCCTCTACACCAAGGATACCACTTATATGCAAGACCTAACACAGGGTCTTCTCACAAACCCAAATCAAAACCCAGTTCAAACAACAGATAAAATTACAAGGGAAAAGAGCTTAAAGTAAAACAAAATTATCTACTTTTTTCCAAGCCTTAGAACCTCTAACTTGCTGGAAGATAAATCTTGTGTTGCAGCAGAGTTGAGGGAAGCAGCTGGCGCCTGAAGAAGAACTCGACAAAAGAATAGGCGCGCTTCAATCAATCATTTGGAAGGCTTTAAACTCCCCTTTAAATGATCAATAATATATGTAGAAGTCAGGGAAGAATATTAAATGAATCATATAAGGGTGTATTTATACCCTTCTGAAGAAACGACAGCTCAACGGATAGTTTTCTATCCTTTCCAGGCCGCCGATCGATTGGTTGGTCCACCGATCGATCGACCGCTCCTTCGACCGCCATTTTTTCTCTCCGGTCGGTCGACCGACGGGTCGACCGATGGGTCGACCGCCAAGACGCAAGATCTTCGATCCCAACCTTCGATCGACCCGTCGGTCGACCGACGCGATCTTGCCTCTTCAGCAAACGTAGGTCGGTCGAGCTACTGCCCAATTTGGGCTTCAATCGATCGACCACCCGGTCGACCGATGTACCTACTGCCCCTTTTCGGCACTAGTCAGTCGATCGACCGATCAACCGAAATAGTTGGTGCCCTTTACTTTACCCTATTCGGTCGACCGCCAATTAAGCATATATCAACACTCCAACTTAAATAGAACAAACCAAAGAAGGAGATGATACAAAATATACCTAGATGCCAATTTCCATACTTTAGGCATCATGATGATTCGAAGTTGCAACCTCTTGGAGATTTCTCATTTAGATCCAATGTCAACTTCAACTCTTCACTTCTCTTTACCCTTGTGTGGTAGCTCCCCCTACAAGAGAAGATGAGACTTTTGGTACCCAAATTGCTTTGGGTCCTTGGGGGTTAATGGGCTTAGGTACTCAAAGTGTCTTAACAACACTAGGATTCATTTTGAAAGCACAATCATATATGGCATGCCCATAGATACCACAACAAAAGCAATGTCCATGAAACTTTTTCTTTTCATTTTTAGCATGGATATGAGATTTAATTTTAGAATGCTTATCATGTGAAACATGATGAGTATGAGCATTCTTAAAAGATACATTCTTCTTTTGAACATGAGGTTTAGTTGTAGAATGCTTAGTATGAGAATGATGATGAACCTTAGCATTCTTTACATGAGCATTTTTATTTTTAGGGTTCTTAAATGAGACATTTTGATTCTTAGAATTATAAGAGGAAGTATTAACTTTCCTACTCAAAGTCAACATCTCATTCTTCACATCATTCATGGATTTATGCAATGCATGCAATTGAGATTTCAACATGTTATTTTCAACTTTCAATTTTTCATTCTCAATTTTGAAATCATCATTCCAAAACTTCAATTTATCATTTAAATCCATATTTTCATGTTTCAAAGCTTTTAGCTCAAGGTTCAATTTATCATGGCAAGACTCAACAAAATTAGTCTTTAATTTGTCATTTTCTAATTCTAATGCATGCACATGTGAGCTAAGCTTTAAAATTTCTTTCTTCAAATTTTTGTTTTCTTTATCCTTTTTAACTAGCAAGGTGTACATTTTCTTATATTCACTTACTAACTCATCATATTGCATATCATGTGAATTAGAGGAGGTAGTACTATCATTTTCATTATTATGACTAGAAGGGAGAGAGTATACCCCATCATTGGTACTCATGAGGCAAACTTTTGTAGTAGCTTCATAGTCATTGCTAGAGGGTGCTTCAAATGTGTGAGAGGTGGAGGTGGAAGCACTTGACCTCTTCCTTGCTTTGTTCTTCATGCTTGGGCAATTTTTCTTCACATGCCCCTTCTCTTTGCAAGCATGACAAATTACTCTTCTTTTTCGGCTCTTGGTGCTACTTCTTTGACTAGAAGAGCTATGGGCATCAAAACCAAGATTAGTAGTAGGTGTGTGACCATTGTCATCACCACCTTTATCAAAAGTGCCAATTTCTTCGATTTTGGCATAATCATATAAAACATTTAACGAGGGCCATAAATAAAAAGCCGAAAAGCAATGCATGACTTTTTCTAAGATGCCATTTGGTAATATGCAAAGAGTACAATTCAATGCATCTCTATTATACTTAAACATCTTCTTATCTAACTTACTCCAAGCATGCATGTCAACCTTAGGTTCAATGAATTCCCAATGTCGCATGTTAAAGACTCCAAAACCTTTAGTCTTTAAATAATTGTACATCCTATACTTCCAAAGACAAAAGTTCGAGTCATCGAACCTAGGAGGAGAAGACGCTACGTACACTCTCTAGAGACATTTCTAGATCGAGACTAGGTGTAGACGAGATGGTGAAATCTCAAGCTACGAACCCGCTCTGATACCAAATGTGGGCGAAATGGCGACACTAGAGGGGGATGAATAGTGTGTATATTATATTATTCGCCTAAGTTACAATTTTAATCGTTTTCTTAAAATGTTAGGCAATTCACGAATCAAGAAATAAGCGGAAGCAATATATAAAAATGATAAGCAATTAAAACATGCAAGGAACACAAGATCAATGGAAACACAAGATTTATTGTGGTTCGGCCCCAATGCCTACTCCACTACCTAAGCACCCCGCTTAGGATTTCCAAACTAGTTTTACTAGATTAATTTACTTTTCCCTTACACAGAGAACTTTTCACTTGAAGAGTCTCACTCTCGACCTATGGTAGTTCCACACCCGGAAGTCTCCGCCTTCTTATCTAGAGCACTCTTCCACCTCAACCCTATGGGACAACAAAACTAATCATAGTAAATACTATGTTTACACAAGTGGCTTTACTCCCTCTATACCAAGGATATCACTTATACGCAAGACCTAACACAAGGTCTTCTCACAAACCCAAATCAAAAACCAGTTCAAACAATCGAGAAAATTACAAGGGAAAAGAGCTTAAAGTAAAACAAAATTATCTACTCTTTTCCAAGCCTTAGAACCTCTAACTTGCTGGAAGATAAATCTTGTGTTGCGGCAGAGTTGAGGGAAGCAGCTGATGCTTGAAGAAGAACTCGACAGAAGAATAGGCGCGCTTCAATGAATCACTTGGAAGGCTTTAAACTCCCCTTTAAATGCTCAATAATATCTGTAGAAGTCAAGGAAGAACATTAAATGAATCATATAAGGGTGTATTTATACCCTTCTGAAGAAACGACAGCTCAACCGATAGTTTTCTATCTATTGCAGGTCGCCGGTCGATTGGTCGATCGATCACTCCTTCGATCGCCATTTTTTCTCTCTGGTCAGTCGACCAACGGGTCGACCGCCAAGACGCAAGATCTTCGATCCTGACCTTCGGTCAACCGACGTGATCTTGCATCTTCAGCAAACGTAGATCTTCGACCACCCGAGCTACTGCCTAATTTGGGCTTCGATCGGTCGATCGCCCGATCGACCGACGTAGCTACTGCCCCTTATCGGCACTAGTCGATCGACCGATCGGTCGACCGAAATAGCTGGTGCCCTTTAGTTTACCCTATTTGGTCGACCGCCCGGTCGACTGCCCGGTCGACCGAACATAGGCTGAGATTTCTTTTTCAGCCTATTTTCTTTCGCGCTTCGTTTTCGAGTTCCGGCTTTCAATGAGCATCATCTCGGAGAGCTTTCCATGTGATCTTTGAGCTCGTCCGATGCGACTTTAGTGCACTCGTCGATCTTCGAGATGTTTCTGCGATGAACCCAAGCGCGATGATCAATGTCCTTCCGATTTATTTATTTCTTCGATTTTTCGATTGAGGACATAGAATGCTACTAATATGGAACCTGAAGATATACTCAATGAAATCATTAGTCCCATGTTTGTTTTCATCAAAACCGAGATTAAGACTAAGGTTGAAAACCTAAAGCCAACAATACTATTAGCAATCGTGCTGTTTGGTGCTGCCCAGGCGCTTAGCCATTTACGATAAGCTTTCAGCCACAGCTTAGTGACGGTGAACCGTGGCTAAGCCGTGGCTAAAGGTGTATCTTGTAATTGAAAAAACTAAATTTTTTATAAATTCTTGTATAGATATATAGACTACAACCTATTTTCAATCACATATTATAATAAGAAAACATCATACACATGCATTTGAAAACAAACATACAAGTTTTACATAAATATCATCAATCTAAGCCTCAAACCGGAGGCAAACAATTATCAAAATATCATATATATACAACCAAGTATCAAAATATAAACAAAATATAATAAATCAAAATCTTATGGTTGCGGTGGAGGCGGTGGAGTCGACAACGACTGGGTCGGGAGCGTCGACTGGGTCGAGGAGGATGATGGCTGCGACATCATCGGTAGAAGGCTAGAGTGAGACGCAATCTGAGTGAGGAGTGTCTGCATGTTTTGGATCGTCTGTCTCAACTCGTCATTCGTTCGCCTCTGCTCCTGCATCTCCAGCCTTTACTCCTCCATCGCTAGCCTCTGCCCCTCCATCGCCTGCCTCTGCTCCTCCATCGATTGTCTTTGTTGGGTGAGCTCCGACTCCATGGTAGCTATCCGGCTCTAGTCCTGCGCTCGGGATGTAGAGGGCCGCTCACCCGCAGTCGGAGGGGTCGGTGCCCCAAGTGGCCCGAGCTCGGCGCGTGCACGACCACTGTCTGCAAAGCCATAAACACAACTGTGTTCCCAGCCACCTGCGACCTCCACCCAAGCTCCTACGTCGAACTCCTCCGGTGTGCCTCCACGCTCGATCACAGTCCCCGCGTAAGTTTCCTACACATGTTTATATTTTAAATATATATAAACTATAAATAAAATTTGTGTAAATCAAATAGACATATATAAACGAGGCCCTCCTATCAACATAGTCCCCCGCTCCTCGTCGACGACGGTGGGTGCGCTCAAACACCTCCATCATCGACAGGCGTTGGACGGTGTCGTCCTTCGCCACTCACGTCTTATATTAGAAAACAAATACACTAATATCTTTATACACAATATATAATTTAATTAAAAATAATTAAATTACACTTACCATATGACGCTCATGAACCGCAAAAGAGATGGAGCCACCAGTGTGGCGCGCGCCCGTATCGCCCCCCCCCCCCGGACATGCGGTTTCTCGACGCACTCCGGAGACCTCCTACCACTCAGGTGTGTCCCACCGCTCAACGAGCTGGTCTCACACAGGGCCAGGAATCCACTCGCGGGCATGTCCCCGAGTCTGCCCTATTTATGTGGCCCCCAACCGTCTCATTACGGTCTGACGGGCCTGCTGAAGTAGCCTGTTATAGCGAGAGTGGGCAACACGCTCCCATGCAACCTCAACAAAAGTGGTCTGGTTCTCCTGCCATGTATAATGAGCCTGCAAAAAAAAAATTATTATTACCGATGAATATTTAACATTAACATTAATTTAATAAATATACTTACTGTGAACTCTTGCCACAATAAATCTATATGCTCACGGGGCACGTGAGACCATGTAGGCCACGCCCCGCGCATAAACTTCCAGATCGTCCCTGATATCATCCGAGGGACATCGTCCTGCTCAAATATGCACAAAATATAAATTCATAATATGATATTTTGAAATAAATAAATATAAATTCACAAAATATGCACAAACTTACCGTCTTTCGCGCACACTAACTGCTCTGCGCAGTTCTCCCTCGGGTGGCAGAGGGAGAATTATGTTAGTCCCTCGTGGCCTACATCTTGAAGACGATGGTCCTGGATCTGCAGAGGGTGGCAGAGGGATTGTAGCCGGAGGTGAGGGGATGGTGGCCAGATCAGGTGAGGGAACGGTGGATGGATCAGTTGGGGGGATGGTGGCTAGAGGTGGGGGGATGGTGGTGGAAGGCAAAGGGTCAATGGGTACAGGTGGGGCGGGTGGTAATCGTCGGGGGGTCCTACGAGGAATGCCTCCTCGGGAATTGATATCTCGAACCATAGCTATAAAAATTTAATATAATTAGATTATATATTATACATTAATAGATATATTTAATAATTGAATATACTTCACATTTACAATTATTCGTCATCGTCATTATCATCATCCGTGTAATACTCTTCTTCTTGTTCTTCTGTTTCGGAATCTTGAAATTCTTCTTCGTCTCCCTCATCATCATTCTATCCTTCCTCAACTTCATTATCGCTGTCATCAACGTATTCTATTTCCAATTGAACTAACTCTGTGTCATCATCCTCGAGTATTGGACTAACTTATTCCACTTCGAAAGGATCTTCTTCTTGATAGAAGTCATCTGGTGGCTCATTCTCTCCAACTATCGGGTCAATTTTTCCTCTGGCTTTAGTCTTACAGACTACATGCCAATCTGCTCTATCTTTCTTTTGAGACGGATACTGCATATAATATACTTGTTCAACTTGAGATGCCAATTTAAATGGCTCATTTGAAGCCAATTTTGATTTGTAATTGATCTCGACCAGCTGTTTATACTTTGGATGAACTCTCATGCCCCTATCGCTTGTATTGAACCAATGACATTTAAAAATGGCAACTGATTTATGTCCAAAAAATTGCAATTCTATGACTTCTTCCAATAGTTCGTAAAAGTCAATATCACATTCAGCATACGTTGTCCCTTTGACGCAGACCCCGACATTCATAGTCTTTTTTGTAGATGAATATTCAAGTGTGTGAAATTTATATCCATTAACAAAATAACCATTATAACACTGTACAAGTTGTGCCGGTCCGCTAGCAAACTTAAAGATTTGGTAATCTATTTCACCTCTGTGTTCTGTGCTGTAAGCTTGAAACCAATTAGGGAACTCACGATTCTGTAATCTTTCTAATTCTTCATAGCTGTAAATTGAGTATTTTGTCACCATCTCAATGTCAAATATTTGAATGAACTTCTCAATCTTTGGATAGTTTAGTAAAACGTACAAGTAGGTCAAATGATACTCTTAATCGTTTAAGAATCGAGACGGACGGGAACCCAAAGCACGACCGGGGTAACCAAAGATATTTAAACAAACATCTGATGGTCGAGCTCACCCGTTGTCATTCCGTGGAAGACGATTAAGTCTTGTCTTAATGGTTGATTCAAAATAAAATGAGCAGAATATTGAAATTTCTTGAATTATATATATGCTTCTGATATGGAACCTTCAACTGCGACGGTGTTCTTTACTTTTTTCTTCAGACAATTCATGTATCTTTGAAATAAGTACATCCACCAGTATTGAATGGGGCCACCAACTCGTGCCTCTTATGCCAAGTGTATCAGTAGATGCTCCATCGAGTCAAAAAATGCAGGAGGGAAAAACTGTTACAGCTTGCATATGATTTCAACAATATTATTTTCAAGTGTTAACATATCTTCGACTCGAAGTACATTTGCACAAATGTTTCTGAAAAACATACTTAATTCTGTCAACAGACCCCATATCTTATCATGTAGATGATCTCGAAACGCGACCAGAAGCAATCTCTACATGAATACATGACAATCGTTGCTCTTCATCCCCGATATTTTGCATTCATCGACGTTTACACATCGAGATAAGTTTGAGGCATATCCATCAGGTAATCTGAGTTCTTTGATCCATTGATGCACATCTTTCATCTGTTGTTTATTTAACACATACAACGCCTTTGGCTTATGAAGTCGTTCGTTGACCTCTTGCAACTCCAACTCAGGCCTCTTACAAAGTATTTTACATCATGTCGGGCCTTCACATTATCTTTAGTTTTGCCGGAAATATCCATCGTTGTGTTAAAAATATTATCAAACACATTTTTTTCAATGTGCATGACGTCCAAATTGTACCGAATCAGTAATGAACTCCAATATGACAATTCCCAAAAGATGCTTTTTTTCACCCAGTTATGTGTTTGACCAAATCCTGAAATTCTTACATTCCGACCAAAAGTAATCTCTGGAAGCAATTGAACACATGCTAACTTCTGTTCATCAGAAAACATCGGTGGTGGCTCATCTCTTTCGACTCTACCCTTGGTAAATTTGTCACGATTCCTTCGATACTGATGGTTAGACAGTAGGAACCGATGATGACAATCAAAGAAAGAAATTTTCCGACCGTTATCAGGACTAAAGGATTTTGAGTGTTCCATGCAAAACGGGCAGGAGAGTCGCCCATGCGTGCTCCAACCAGACAACATGCCATAGGCCGGGAAATCATTGATTGTCCATAATATAGCAGCTCGTAAAGTGAAGTTTTGCTTCTGGTGACAATCATAAGTAACAGTTCCCCCAACCCACAATGTTTTCAGTTCATCAATTAGGGGACGGAGAAACACATCAATTTCTTTGCGAGGACCCCTAGGACCCAGAATAATCATCGAAAGATAGATAAATTCATCTTTCATACACATTGAGGGTAGCAAATTATAAACTATTAACAGCTCTGGCCATACTGAATACGGAGTTGCTGAATTACCAAACGGATTAAAACCATCCCTATACAATCCCAACCTGATATTTCTAGTATCCCTAGAAAATGAAGGATAACACCTATCCAAATGTTTCCATGCTTCACTATTAGATGGATGAGTCATTACTGTATTATCACGACTTCTTGCATGCCAACTCATATAGGGGGCAGTCTTTTTCGACATGAATAACCTTTGAAGCCTCAGTGTCAGTGGAAAGTACCGAAGCACCTTAAAGGGGATATTTTTTTGTCGGACTGATTTCTTCTCCTTGTAACGAGGATGTTCACATACCGGGCATTGCTCTAACTGTGCATTTTCTTTATAATATAAAATGCAATTATTTGGGCACGCGTGTATCTTTTCGTACCCAAGCCCTAATTTCCTCATTCGATTAATATAAAATGCAGTTAACTGGGCTTCACTATCATTATGTGGAGGTAGCATACCATTGATAAAACCTGCAATCCGATCAAACGCAACCGCGCTGATATTACAATCGGACTTGATGTTGAGGAGTTGTGTCATTGCCGAAAATCTTATATAATTAGGACAATTCTCATACAAAGGTTCATCGACAGCTTTCAACATCTCGTAAAATTCTGCAGCCTCCTTATTCGGCAATTCAATCTATATCGCAGGTTGTTCTTTAGTGACTTCAACTATCGTAGTATCTGGTGGCACTACCGTCTCAGTAACTGACTCAATATTATTATTTAAATGGAATTATCCTCCAAGACTATCCAGAATCATTGTTCTATAAGGATTAGGTGGATTGGAAGAAGAAACACCAATAGAAGAAGATTCACCATGAGTTTGGACAACAGGATTGCTCAACGTCCCAACTTGACGTGACTCCCGGTGACAATTCCAGACAAAATATATTGGTGTGAATCCTTTTGTATATAGATGCATTGTGACAGTTTCTCGGTCCAAAAATCTTATGTTCGAATATTTCCGGCATGGACATCAGATTTTATCACCACTAAGGAATTTTTCATTTGAGTAGGCAAAATTTAAGAAGTAAGTTACGCCTACTCGAAATTCGTCCGTTATAACTATGAATAATAACTAAAAAAAATAAACTAAATGCAATATAAATAACTATGTTCTCAAATTGTCCAATTATGGACAATTCAAGGGTTGTACGTTGTATAAAAGATCATTTATTTCGTTTACACGAACATACAACCCCCGAACGGATCTAGCTAAGGTTTTGCAAAATTAAAACTTGACTCATCGATGCGAACATGAAACGTATCAACTCGTCTTGATTTTGGCGCGAGTCCACCATGGACAATTTGGCCGCGAGTCTAAAGTGGACGATTCCGACGCGCGCGAGTCCAAAGTGGACGATTTCATAATTATAATTACACTCAACTAAAATTAATCCTAACATTTATTCTACCCTAATTAAATCTAATTAAAAACTAATTAATAGTAATTAAATCTAATTGAAAACTAATTAATCTAATTTTAAAAAAATTAACACTAATTTACTAATTAAATCTAAAATTAACCCTAATTAATCTCTAATAATAGTAAATAACAGTAAATAAATCTAATTAATCACTAATAACAGTAATTAACACTAATTAATTAAATTTTTAAATATATATAAACCCTAGGGTTTCGACCGGCACCAGATCGAAGAGTGGAGGGGGGATCGAACTCACTTGGTGGCGACGGAGAGGGGAGAGGGATCGGCGGCGACGGTGAGGGAGTAGGCCGGCCAATGGCAGTGGGCACGTGCGAGGGAGATCGAGGGGGAGAGGGGGCAGCGACGCGGTGAGGGTGAGGGAGCATGCAGCACAGCGAGGGTGAGGTAGCAGGTGGCACGATGACGATCGACGGCGACAAATCAATCGACTGCGGTGGAGAGAGAAGAGAATGTGGGAAAGAGGAAGGGTCGGGCGCGAACGCAAATAAAAAGTATTTTCACCCACGGCTCACCAGCCATCGAAAAACTGTGGATTCGTAATTTTGATATCATCGACGTTTGGCCCTCTCTAAGCCGTCAGTTTAGAGTGTTTTAGTTTTCGTGCTGCGTTCGCGCCATTAATTAATAAGCGACGGTCGCTTCTAGTCGTGGCTAATGACTTATTCATATCACCAACGGCTCTCGCGCCCCCGTTAAGCCGTGGCTAATAACTTATTTTATTTTGCGCCCCGTGCACACCATCAACTATGAGCGACGGCTCTAGGCGGCCGTATGCGAGCCATGGCTGATTTGGTTATATAAGCCACGACCGCTACAGTCGTCGAAAAGCCATGAATGATTTTGACGGCCGAGGCAGCCGTCGGTGATTCCCATGGTTGATTTGGTATATTCTAGTAGTGTGCAACTGGGACTTCAGCTCCCTCAACACAGCTGGTGTTATCTGATATGGCGAAATGGAGATCGGCTTCACCCAGGCTGAAAATCAATACAGAACTCGATCTCCCTCTCCGGGGGCAAACCTGGCAACTCCTCTGGGAATACATTAGAGAACTCGCATACCACTGGCGTTCCCTCAACGCTCCCAGTCGCACCTCCACTTCCCTCAGCCACAGATACAAAGGCCAAGAAGGATTGACAACCGCCTAGAAGTAGCTTCCGAACCTTGAGAGTTGAAATGGTCACCAACGAATTTCCCCCTTCCCTCACCCTGGAAGGTAAACTGGGACAATCCGGGCTTACTAAAGGTCAGAGTCTTAGCCGTGCAGTCCATTGAGACAAAATGGTTCGCCAACCAGTCCATGCCCAAAATCACATCAAGCTCCAGCATCGACAGGAGTGTCAATTTATCCATCAACACATGCCCATAAATGACCACATCATAGCCCCGAAAGATTGTCTTTGCCAGCACAGAATCGCCCGGAGGCGTAGACACCACAAGAGGCAAATCAAGCATAGAGGGTTTCCCCAACAACTTAGCAGCAAATAATGCATATACAAAAGAATGCGTAGCACCTGGATCAAATAAAACATAAGCAATAGCGAAACCAACAATAAGGTTACTTGTCACTATTGCCCTGAACGCCTCAGCGCCCTCTCGGTTGAATGCAAATACCCGTGCAGCGGGTCTCTCTGAACTAGTAGCTCGCTGGCCTCCACCCTGAGTCTGGCCCCTCTGAGCTATAGAACCTACTGACATTGGTGCCTTCCCTCTGGTCTGATCAGGCTGCTGACTACCTCTGCCAGGATAATCCTTCCTGAAGTGCCCAACCTATTCGCACCCAAAACATGCCTCAGAGCGCAAGACCTATTCCTGAATCATTCAAGATACTAAGCAAACATTGCAAGGATGTCTAATTCAGGCACTCACACAATGGTAGCCCCCCAAAATGGTGCACTCTCTAGCACAGGGCCATTCACGGCCTCAAGTTGTGCTACCCTAGGACTGTCCCAGTTCCTCCTCAACTGGTCATCTACTTATACGACCCCGGCCCCACCGTCAGTCTCCGCTCTGGCCTCGGCCTTGGCCCCGCATGGAGTTACTGCCACTGTCGCTGTATGCAGCACTAAAAGCCTCCATCACACTAGAATCACCAGAAAGAAAACATCATAATTAGAAAATTTAATTCACCCTAAGTTTTTTATCTTTTTAAGTAAACTTAACCACAAGTCGCGCTGAGGTGCAGACTTAGCCTATTGATCTCATAACACAATCCTATCGTATACCGACACGCTAGCAATGCCCTATACGGTAAACATACTCTAGGTCGTAGTCAGACCGAACCACATACTCTAATACCACATTATCACACCCCAACTCAGGGTCACGTGACCGGCCAAGGTGTACGTGCCTCTACCCCGTAGCCTAACCCATGCACATGCCAACTCATAAATAAACATAGCGAAAAGAATAACAGTTTTCATTATGAACGAGAAAACAAAACAGATTTCCAATTAAGATGTAAAGTTTTTAGCAAAGTATTTAAAGTGCGGAAATAAATAAATCAAAGTTCAATAGTTTGCTCTTAACAAATAAAAACTGAAGGAAAGACATGAATGTCCCCAAGGGACTACAGTTCCAAAATAGCAAAATACAAGTGCATAATAAACTACTAAAGACTCGACTACGACCCCTGACTAGGACTGCCACTACAATAAAAGCCTCAATTAGAGGCAGTTATTTAGAAACATATAATTATTTGTCTCTAAATATATGATTTAGAGACAATAAAAATTATATACCTTTAATATTAATTTTATAAGAAACATTAGCCTCTAAATCTACACCCATTAAATCTTAATTAATCATATCAAAATTAAATAAACATATACTTTATTAGCTGCAGTCGGCACCTAAAATATATTCTCCCTCATTTTTTTCACAAACGTGCACCTTCTCCTCTAATTCCACAGCCCTAGTACCAAGTATCGCACCTTCGATCTCCTCCAATTCCGTAGCCCTATCACTAAGTATTCCGTCATCGATCTCCTCTGATCTCCTCCAATCTCACCCAATCTCACACTCGTGAGCCTTCTCCTCCAACCTCATGCAATCCATATCCCTATTTCTTGTGTGAGTGCCCCTCATGCACCTTCTCCTTCACCGCGCCCTATTTTCGGCCCCTCACAAGCCTTCTCCTCCTGCCGTCCATCACAACAATCACAAATCTAGAAGGAGGTAAGATCTTGTGACCACATATTTAGTGTTCCGTGACTCGGTTTCTGCTTTGTGTTTCACATCTCCTGGTTCGGCACTGTTCTAGCGGAGGACATACAAAGACACTCTAACGCTCAAGTTAGAAGGAATCCCTAATGATGGGTATGTAATTTGAATTGGAGATGGTACTTGATGTGCGTCGTGTCTATTTATAATGCAAGTCGGGCGAGGATATCTCACGTAATTCGGGGGATATACCCTGAATAGGTTGATGTTTATCCCGGAGATGATGGGATCATTACTGCCAAATCCTTGGAAATAAATGAAAGATGTAGGCATTCTTGTTTGGCCATGTGGAGCCTTCAGGTTGAGTTATGGTTGGTTCGGCTTGAGTTTGGTTCATAAGTGTGGGCGCTTCTGGGCCTGATTCGATCGGACCCAAAGAGTTAGTCCAATCCACAGCCCTCGAGCTTGGTCAAAGTCTGAGGACTTTGGGTCGAGCTCTAATAGTGTATTGATCACTGCTCGCCTATTGAGTTCTTAGTGTATGTCGAGCTTCTGGTTTCGGGCAGACTTTGGTGTGCGAGCACGTGTTGAGCTTTCTTCGTAGTCGGTTTGCCTAGGTAGGTGAGGTCAGCATATCTGGGCCTTGTCTTTTTATGACCTTTCGGTTTCTGTGCTTAGTATGGTGGCTCCGGGAAAAGGGAATGCTTCTTTCCATGTGCCGACCTCCCATTGTTGCCTGACTCATTCGACATTTATTTTTGGTAGAGGGTAATCATGACGCAAATATCTGACCATTTATGCTTGAGGTGTTTGAGTATCAATCGCTGGAGAAGCAAGCAACCATGATTCAATCTTGATATATGAGTATGGGCATCAGCCATTCGATGAGGAGGTTGTCGCTTCCTAATCCTTAAAGCTCCCTCCTTAATTTTCCCTAGTTCGAGTTTTCTTACATTACAAGTTCTTGCTCGTTTCTTGTTTGTTCTCTCGAGTCCTTTATTGGCGACATTGTCACTTTGTCCAGTGTCATCTATTCCCGATAAGTCCTCTTCACCCGGCTTGTTACTCATGTTTTGTCGAGGGTCGGCTTTAGGTTGATAGATTGTGCTAACTTGCTCCTCGTTTATTAGGGTTTTCAATTTACGCCGGGTTGATGGGGAAGAAAAGTGTTAGGCTTGAGTTGGTTGTAGGTAAGCTGGGCGAGATCGTAGACCCTTACTCGTGGGTCCATGATGAGATGAGGGAATAGAGCTCGGCGATGACCAGCTCCAGTGGTATAGAGGCCTTCCGCAAAGGCGCATTGCTTTCTCGTTCTAGTGACGAGGATGCCTTCCCTATTCTTCGGAGGATAGGGTCTACCGCTCTAGGGAGTATCCTAAGTTCTTCTTCGTGTGCGAAACTATGTTTGAGGATCTTGGTGTCTGGTTGCCTTTTACTGATTTTGAGTGCAAGACATTGATTCAAGCAAATGTCACCCCAACACAGCTTCACCCTAACAATTGGGGCGTTTGTGCACTATTTCAAAATTCTGATGGAGTTCCTTGGAGTTAGGCCGACACTCAATGTATTTTTCTCCTTCTTCCAAGCCATGGGGACACAACAGGGTCTGTTGGTGTCCTTAGTAGCACCTCGGGGAGAAAACTCTTTAGCCTATTTAGGAGTTCTTACAAGAAATTCAAGATGATTATGGAAGCCTGACATAATCTCCCAAACTTGGGTGAAGGGATTACCCATGTATTTCATGCTGATGATGTGAGGCTTCCGATTGTAAGGTCCAAAACCGTAGGCTTCTTTTGAAATACTTTGAATTAGCCTTTGGATTGGGAGAAGAACCTACATAAGCTCTAATTAATTATGACTTGGAGATGAGAAATTTGGCAGAAAAGGAACACCAAGTGCTTCGACAACACATCATGCTCACATGTGGAACAGGTCTTTGAAGTCAAGTCTTACTCTTTGCAGCTCTGATCCACTATGCTTAATATCCAACATATTGTTATTGAACTTAATCATATCATTTTTTTTCTTTTGTTAAACAAAACTCTAATGAAGTAGCCCATTGAGTTGCAAATAAGCGTGTATTGCTTGCATTGTGTCTCTATTGTTCGGGACTTAGTATGGCCTCCTAAACTATCGACCATCCTTGTAAAGGATCTACAGGGTCCTCCTTTTGCTATTGAACAAATGATTTTATTTTTATACAAAAGAATTGCATTGTTTTCAATAGAATTTTTTTAAAAAAATGGAAAATACAAGTCGATGCCAATAGTCGGCACCGACATGCTATAGAATTTTAATTAATTAAAGATTTACATATTTGCGCCAATTAATGACGTTGATATGATATATGTATTTCCTACTATTTATCATCTGTGTAGTGTAATTTTTTTTTGCAAGAGTGGTGCTAGCTAATTGTCACCCTCGAATACCTGTAACAACTACCGAGTTAGATGAGTTGTCAATTAAATCTATATATGACTTCCATCTCATCTGGACATTCGTTCGCCAACCAATAATTTCAACGCCCATCTTAACTTTGTATATAAGTATATCATTGCTCACTTATAGGAAGGTCAAGAAGCAAAGAAGAAAAATAATAAGAAGCAGCAAATACAACAGATCAGGATCAAATGAAGTCGAGTATTAAGTTCTTGTTATCCTCCCTTCTTTTCTTAGCCTCTGCTGCCTTCTCCAACGCCCACATCGGAGTCTTCGATGAATATTGGCAAAAGAAAGCTATGGAAGCACACAACAATACCCTCAAAGCTTACGTCCCAAACCCTGAGTTTGTAGTCAACCAGTTCAATGGTGCTGCTAATTTGTAAGTCCTTATATATGAGGTATTATATTCATTAATTAAATGATATCAAATGCTATATTAAATTATATATTTGCAGTGCAAACAACACAAGGAGGAATCTTCGTCACAAATACACTGGTCGATGCCTTGCAACGAACCCCATCGATCGTTGTTGGAGGTGCAGGGCTAATTGGGAGAGTGACCGCAAGCGGCTCGCTCGGTGTGCCAAGGGCTTTGGCCGCCACTCTATCGGTGGTCTACGAGGAAAGATCTACGTCGTCACCGACGCCTCTGACGATGACCTCCTCAACCCCCGCCGCGGCACCCTCCGCTTTGGCGCAACCCGCAATGAGCCCCTTTGGATCATCTTCGCTCGTGACATGGTCATCAAGCTGCAGCAGGAGGTTATGATCAATAGCTACAAGACCATAGATGCCCGTGGCACCAATGTGCACATCGCCTATGGTGCCGGCCTCACAATCCAATTCGTGCAACACATCATCATCCACAACCTCCACATCCATGATATCAAACCCGCCTCTGGTGGCAACATTAGGGACTCCGAGGATCATTGGGGTGTTCGTACCCGAAGCGACGGTGATGGCGTCAGCATCTTTGGCTCCTCCAACATTTGGATTGACCATCTCTCATTGTCCAACTGTGCTGACGGCCTCATCGATGCCGTCAATGGCTCGACTGCCATTACCATCTCCAATTGCCACCTCACCCACCATAATGATGTAACCAATATATCTCTTCAAGATATATAACATTATTCAACACAATCTCTTGATTAAAGAAGCATATGTTTAATTGTGTGCATACATTTTCAGGTGATTTTATTGGGTGCCAGCGACTCATTCGTGAAAGATGCTAAAATGCAAGTTTCCGTTGCCTACAACCACTTCGGAAGTGGTCTTGTGCAGAGGATGCCAAGGTATGCGAGCATACACGCGTTAATTTATTGATTGTAGTGATATAATGGATGTAATTGTTTACCATTGCATTTGTTTGTTGCAGGTGCCGATGGGGCTTTTTCCATGTAGTGAACAATGACTACACCCACTGGATAATGTATGCAATTGGCGGCAGCCAACATCCTACCATCATCAGCCATGGCAATCGATTTCTTGGTCCACCAAACCAAGCAGCCAAGGAGGTAATTAAGTAATCAACTTTAGTTATATAGAACAATATCCCATGATATATATTGAATTGTTTGTCAAGATTGACTTTGATCACGTATTTAAATATACAATCCAGGTGACTCATAGAATCGATGCACCGGAATCTGTGTGGAAAAATTGGAATTGGAGGTCCGAGGGCGACTTGTTTAAGGATGGAGCCTTCTTCGTGGAGTCTGGAGCTAAATTTCATGTAGATTTCTCCAAGTATGATTTCATTAAGGCAAAGCCAGGAAGTTTTGTAGGTCGGCTCACTCGCTTTTCAGGGTCTCTCAGTTGCAAGCGAAATCGTCTGTGTTGATGTTTCAATATATTAATGTACGAATGCTCACAAGTGTGAATATGTATATATATGAGAGCTATAAGTAGTGAATCTGACCTATTTTTTCCCAATTGATATGTCTTTATTTGTAAGCATAGATTTGTAAACTTAAGATTTTTACTTAATGAATCATTACTTTTTTTTCCTTTTAAATTGCTAACAACCACTATAATAAAATATTGTTCACTACTTTTAAATTTTATAACAAAGAATTATGATAAAAATTGTTCACTTATATTAATTAATACAATTTTATAGCACTTTATTGACCAACTATATATAAAGCAGTTATTTAAGAAAATTCTACATTTTTATAAGGATTTGTCTAACAATTATTAGAAAAAAGAATAGTTTGCAACAAAGTGGAGTGGGTTACTTAGTAGGAATAAAAATATGATCTCATTTTGACCAAGGAAATACATCCTCAAATCTCCAAAAGATCACAAAATTTATAAACTAGTGAATGAAGTTATTTTGTGATTTTTTGGAGATTTTAAGATGCATTTTCATGATCAAATGATCACTACTCTTCAGTACAAGGGTATATTAGAGATTTTATGAATTTGATTGTGGTTTCAGAAATTTTTGAGACTATATTCGATTTTGTGAAATTTCAAGGATTCATATTCGGGTTTAGAAAAATTATTGTCAATACACACTACAACATTTTGAGCTTTTAATAGCATTTAACAATAGCGTTCTACCACCTCTCGCTTCTCCCCTCTCCCCTTTCCCCTCTCCCTCGTCGTCTGTCGATTTTTAGATGCAAGCTGAAAAGGTAATATAATGATGGCGAGAGAGCCTATTGCGGTGAACTGAGATGACGATGATTGCGATGACGACAGTGGAGAAGAAGCAGTCGACAGAGGCGGAGGGGGAGATGTTGGCATCGGCAGCGGCTGCAGCTGGTGGCATATCTGGAGAAGAAGCAGTCTATGCCCGAGTGTGCCGATCTGCTTCTTTTCCTCAAGCAACAAATCTCTCTCTCTCTCTCTCTCTCTCTCTCTCTCTCTCTCTCTCGGCTCCGAAGATGAATGATGATAAAGCTAGGGTTTCGATCCTGACGAGCTACGGCAGACGATCCAAAACATCAAGGAGATCGGCGAGAGGACGATCCAAAACATTAAGGAGAAAGGGTTTCTCCCTTTCTCGCCTCGCTGGGAGATGCGATTCCATTATTCCTTAATTTCTCCATAAATATGATGTCAAAATCATTTTTTTATTGTATTCTTTTGGAAAAATCATCCAATTGTATTGTCAAACCTCGGAATCAAACCTAGAATTGATTAAAGAGACGAGAACTAACTTTGATTTGATCGTCAATGTCTGTGCACAGGGGTGGAAGGGGCGAGCGTGGATTCGACACGCAACAAGCTCAAGGTAACCGGCAAGGTGGAACCCTGGAAGCTCAACGAGTTCCTAGAGGCCAAAGACCATGCTATGAGATCAATGTGACTCCTCTACCCTCCAGCCCTCCTCACTGGTCAGGCTCTGCAAAAAAAATAGAAAGAAACAACGGGTGAGTTCAAAAGAACTCAGTGAGCGGTTCTACCAACCCCCACCATAAAAATCAACCCGTAGACATAAATGAATAAATGCCCCTATCTCATATAGGGATAATGCATCAAGTGGTATGACTAGCTGAGAGGCCATCTGGCCATCACATGCCCAAAGGGAAACCAATTCTCTTAGTAGTGAAGTACAACAGGCCTCAGCATACCCGTGCCTTAAGGCAACAAATCACACTCAAGGGTTATGAGGATAATCGAGATTGGCCCATCCGAGCTTATCCTATAATAGAACCCCTAGGGTAGTCCTAGGGTTGCTGAGCCACAAAGGGGAATCTCAGGTCCCCTCACACATATCAACACAAGAATTTGGCGATCAAAACTCAAGAATCGACATAAATCAACATGAATGTCTCAACGCCCAAATCGGCTCAAGAACACGAGAAGAATCTCAAGAAAATGAGGGGCAAAACCACTCACATGATTAGGAAGATAAAATCAGAGAAAATTCCCAATTGGTGGCCTCCGAATCCGGCCTCAAAGAGTGCGTCGGCTCGGCTCACACAAGGGGGAAGGGGCGGCGGCTCTACCAAGCCGATAGCTTAGCTTCCAAGGGAGAGGAAGGGAGAGAGGAAGGGTGGGGCGCGGTTTGGCTCTCGGCGGCTCCAAGAGTGAGGAAGGGAGGGGCGGTTGGCTCATCTCTTCTCAAGTCGGCTTGTGCGGCTCCAATAGGGAGTCGCCTAGCCCTAGGGGAGGGGGGGTTATAACCCAAACTAACCCCATGCTAAATACAAGCATCAATCACATGCACACCTATATGCAACATAATATAATCAATCAAACCATATTATTGTAAACCATCATTCGACTTACCCGAGTTTCCAAGCTCGCACTGGACCATGAGTCGACTCGGCTCGACCTCGAACTAGCCCGCTCGGCTGACAATCACAAACAATAACAGAAATAAATAATAATATCTTGGATATTACACATTTTTATTTAGAAATCTAGTTTCATTGAAACCTATTTTCTTTTCGGTTTCGATTCAATTTCATGAAAACGTCGAACCAAATATGTTTTGATTCAGTGAAATGAAAATAATGATAACATACTTTGTTTCGCTAACCAAACATGTTGGGCTAAGGTTTTCAACCTTGGTCTTAATCTCGATTTTGATGATAACAAACATGGAACTAATGATTTCATACAGATATATTTTCAGGTTCCATATCGGTTAGTGCTCGACGTCCTCGATCGAAAAAATTAGAGAAATCAGAGAAATCGGCAAGGATGCTCGTCGTTGCTCGGATTTCGTTGGGAAGATAGAGTTAGGTTTAGGGTGTCTAGAATGTATTGTAAATCTTCATGATGATGCAAAGAAATCAAAAAACCAAACCCGGACCCCAAAACACAAAAACTCGGAAAATTTGAAAATGCCTTGAAATTCACTAAGCTTAGGCTATATAACATAGACATTTTCTTGGCACCAAAAAGTGTTGGTAATTGTTCCTTAGGTAAAAACTAGATAACGAGATATTTTTAAGATTTTTTGGAAGCCTTTAGCCTACCCATATTTGACCTAGGAGATTATAAAAGTTTCAATTTTCAAAAATTTGTACTAGACCCCAAAAGTTAGATTTTGATTCTTAAGGATTTTGATTTTTTAGATATTTTTATTGAATCCAAATGGGGGGTAATCCTTATATAACATTTATGTTTTAAAGTTATAAATACCAGTTACAACCCTTTTGATGAGATAACTGACCCATCAACTTCATAGGCCAACTTATTGGCCTAATTGAAATGCTTAAGCTGAAGTTGATGATAGTACACCCATCAAGCCTTATAAGCCAACACAACATTCAATATACTCCCAACGTGGGACTAAACTGGGGTATTACAATCTTCCCCACTTATGTCTTGACGTCCTCATCAAGACCCAACTCAAGTCTAAACACATAACCCTGAATCACACCCAAGTCGGCGGCATGTGAGACCTAGCCTAGTAGCGGCTTCACCCCATCACCCGGGCAGCCCTTTCTCACAAAGGCTCCCTCACCATGCCTAGGACTAGGTCCTGCTCTGATACCATTTGTTACAACCCGCTTGATGAGATAATTGACCCATCAACTTCATAGGCCAACCTATTGGCCTAATTGAAATGCTTAAGCTGAAGTTGATGATAGTACACCCATCAAGCCTTATAAGCCAACACAACATCCAATATACTCTCAATATGAGACTAAACTGGGTATTACAATACCCATCCCAAACTCATTTCTAGTCCACCATTGATGCTTCCAAGCCTCAAAGTGTAATCCTAAGCATCTCTATAAGCTTTCATTGAGTCATCCTTGCAAAAGTCCTGGTTTTGATCTCCACTTGTTGATTTAGTCTTCAAGCTTCATAGATTCATATTCTCAAGGCATCAAGAGGACTAGAGAGTTTCTTTTGGAGCTAAGTACTAGTTATTTGATTTATTGCTCCAATTGTTATTGTATTTTGTTATTTATTTTGATTGTATATCAAGTGTGTAAACCTAGATTGCTAGGTTTGATTGAGTTGGTGGTGGCATTGGTGTTAAGGCTTAAATCAACCATTCTAAACTTAGTTTGCTAGGATTAGTTAAGTTGTCCTTAGGTTGAGGTGGGAGAGTGCTCTCAGTAGGAAGGCGGGATATTTCCAGGTGTAGAAGTGCCTTCGGTTTGAGAGCGGAAACTTTTCGGTGTAAAATCCTCATTGTAAGGAAACTAATTAATCTAGTTAAACTAGTTTGGAAATCCTAAGTGAGGTGCTTAGGTAGTGGAGTAGGCATTGGAGCCGAACCACTATAAATCATTGTATTTGCATTGCTTACTTTGTGCATTGATTACTTGACTTGTTTTATTCGCTTTCACATTCATTTAGTAGTCGAATAGTACATTGACATAAGTAATCTAGAAAATGATTGAAACCAAAATTAAGTTTAAGATTAGCAAACACATTATTAACCCCCCCCTCCCCCTCTAGTGTTGCCATTTCACCAACATTTGGTATCAGAGTGGGTCGTGGATTGAGATTTCACCATCTCATCTACATCTTGCCTCGATCAGGAAAATGACACCAGAGAGTATAGCGTTTGCACCACCTAGGTTTGATGAGGTAAATTTTGGTGTTTGGAAGAGTAGGATGTATAGCTTTCTTAAAACACAAAGTTTAAATCTATGGTGCATGCTAAAGAATGAATATGTTGAGCCCACCATTGACATAAATGATTGGACTCAAGAACAAGTTAAATTATTTGAATTGAATGCTAAAACAATGCACCTCCTATATTACTCATTTTCAAATGATATACTTGAAAATGTTATGCATTGTTCTTCCACATTTGATATTTGGTCCACATTAAATATGTTATATGATTATGCTAAAACTGAAGAGCTTAATACATTTGTTGAGGGTGGTGATGACAATGGTCATCCCCCTAGTACTAACCTCGGTTTTGATGATCTTAGTGCTTCTAGTCAAAGAAGCAAATCAAAAAGCTGAAAAAGAAAGGTTATATGCTACTTGTGCAAGGAAAAGTGGCACATTAAGAGGAATTGCCCTTAATCAAAGAAGAATGTCAAGAAGAGGACAAGTGCTTCAACACCCACCTCTGAATCACAAGAAGCATCCTCTTGTCATGACAATGAAGTGACCTCTCAATTTAATTTGCCTCATGGGATTTGATGATGAGGTAAATTCTGTCTCTTCTTGTCAAAATAGTGATTCTAGCACCTCAAGCTCATTTAACATGTCATATGATGAGTTGATTGAAAAATGTAGAAAAATGTAGAAATTGCTTATGAAAAAGAATAAAGAAAATAGGAAAATAAAGAAAGAAAACTCTAAGCTTAGTTCCCACGTGCATGTTTTAGAGCTAGAAAATGAGAACTTAAAGTCTAAGTCTTTTGAATCTTGTCATGATACATTGAACCTTGATCTAAAGGCTTTGAAAAATGAAAATGAAGATTTGAAAGCTAGATTGAAGTTTAGGAATGATGATTTAAAAAATGATTTCAAAATTGAGAATGAAAAATTGAAAATTGAAAATAACATGTTGAAATCTCAATTACACACTATTCACAAATCCTTGAGTGATTTGAAAAATGAGGTTGTATTCTTAAATAGGAAAATCAATTATTTATCAAATGTATCTTCCTTTAGGAATTCTAGAAATAAAAATGCTTAGGTAAAGAATGCTAATGTTCATCATCATTCTCATGTCAAGCATTCTTCCTTTAAACCTCATGTCCAAAAGAAAAAGTTTCATGAAAATTGTTTTTGTTGTAGTATATATGGCCGTGCTATTCATGATTGTGCATTAAAAAGAAATCCAAGTGTTACTAAGACAGTTTGGATTCCTAGGCCAACTCACCCCCAAGGACCCAAAGCCATTTGGGTACCGAAAGTTTCTTATTCTCTTGTAGGGGGAGCTACCACACATGGTTAAAGGACAGTGATGTGTTGAAGTTGACCATGGACTTGAATGATGAATCCTTCCTTGGTTGCAACTTCAATCTACCTTGATGCCTTAGGTAAAGTTGGCATAAAAACTATTCCGGTATCATCTTCTAACTTGCATTTTTTTACCTTAGTTGAAGATTATGATACTATGCTTAATTTTAGTTGATCTCTTTGCTCTCGATTTGTTTTATGAAATGATTTTTGATTTTTATTTCCCGGTCTTTTCGAAGACCTATGTAGCCTATAATGGGCTAATGCGACCTTGCGGTTCTAAATCGTAGGCTCATTGTGGCCTTTCAGTTTTCAACCAATAGGAAGGGTTAGAGATCTATCTTTCAAATATTTCATATTTTGAAATCTCTCGATTCTTTTTGTATTCACGATAATTTATTTTGAAACATATTTCAAACTATTTAGCAAAGTGAACTTTGAAAATGATACTTGATTCTTCTCTTTGCTATTTGGTTTGGGATGCTTGCTAGTAGATTTATTTTCATTAAATCTACTAATGAAGTCTACTTGCAAGTTAAAAATATTGATGGAAGGCTAGTAGATTGAATTTGGAAAGAAAATGACAAGTTTGACAATTTTTTAGAATGAGGTATGGTTTTGGTTTTGCAAAAATCTTATTATAATACTTGAATATTCATGCATTAATGATGTCTCTATACTCATGATTGTTTTTGCATGATAAATATATGAAGTTTCATGAGTAGGTAAAATTTTGATAACTTAGATAATTTCATGATATCTTGATTGAATGAAACTTGCTCTAGGTTAAGATTTGTCACTAGAGACTCCATTTTTAAGTCTACACCCAATAAACATGTTTACATACACAGATGACATGATACTAGGTATTTAAACTTAAAAATTCATATGTAGATGAACAAAGAAAAAAAAAATCACTTTAGGGGACTTAAACTTGGAAAAGTTTGACCCAAGTCAACAAATCAACTTAGACACTTTATTTCAAGTCCAAACTTCATAAATATGTTTAGAAATAGGTATGACATGTTTCCATGCACTTAGAATGAAATTTTTTTATGGATATAGACGAAATGACATAGAGGCTATTTCATGATAACCTCTTTTGAACCAAGTTGACCCAAGTCAACAAATTGACTTGGAGGTCTCATTTTCAATCCATATTGGAGAAACATATTTAGATTTACTCATGTTAGGTGTCCATAGGTTAAAATTTGAAAAACTATGAGTAAATGATAAGATTGACACTTAGCAAGTTTCATGATAACTAGCTTAGTTTTGAATGAAACCATGCAAGGTTGATATCTTGACTTAGGGACATAATTTTCATTTTAAACTTGACATACACTCTTTACATGACCATTTTGTGGTGTCATAAAAGTTTGAATGAGAATTGAGCACATCTTGAAAAATAACTAAAAATTTCGAAAATGCCATTAAAATGTTAGCACTTTCAATTATTTTAAGAAAAATGTAGAAAATTCATTTTTAACTGATTCTTAAAACTACATATTCATTGAAAAATATAGTTTCTTGAGTAAAAATTTCATAAATTTTCATTAAGAATCGAATTTATAGTGGAATTTTGAAGTTTGATTTAAAAAATGCAAAGTATCACCATCTTGAAATATCAATCTTTTCGATACTTTGATTTTTCGTCGAAAACTTCAAATGAAACTTTGTGCATACTATTTTGGTTTCATTTCTAATATCATTCTCACTATTTTTTGAGTGAAATTATTTCTTCTTTTTTTTTTTGATATCTTGAGCGATATCTTAGAAATGAGTTTTTGGTTAAAATCGAGATCGGTTTAAAAATAGACTTAGAAAATTCATTTTGAGTTCAAACTTAGCACATGCATTTCAAATGATCATTCAATGATATCTGGAAAGTTTGAATAAAAAATAATAACTTTTGAAAAAATACCTGAAATGTACGAAAATGCCTCTGGACTTTAGATTCTTGAATTTTTGAATTTTTGACTGATTCTTGAACCTAGATTCCTTGAGAAATCTAGTTTGTCCAGTTAAAGTTTCAAAAAATTTCGTCAAAAATATGATTTTATATGAATTTAAAAGTTTGATCTTTGAAAACTTGAAGTATACTTTGACCTAAGTCAACAAAGTGACTTAGAAACTTCATTTTCGACCCAAACTTGACTCACATACTTAGATTCACTCATGTTAGATGTCTAGATGCCTAAGTTAGAGAAAATATAAGTAGATAGCAAAATTTGATACTTAGCATTTTCATGTTTTCAATCCTACTTTGAATGAAATCATGCTAAGTTCATATTTTGATCAAATGACATTAGTTTCACTTCATACTTGATATACATGCTTTACATGCTCATATCTTGGTCTTTTGAAAGTTTGAATGATTTCTAAAAATGTCATAAAAATCTCATTTATTAATGAAAATACCACTAAAGTATTACTCTTCTCAAGTTGCTCATTTTTTCGATACTTTAAATTTTCATTAGATTTTCAAATGAGACTTAGAGTATGATATTTTAAATTCATTTATGGTATCGTTCTACTGATTTGTTGCGAAAAATCATTTCTAAAATGGTTTTTGATATGTCGACCGATACATAAAAATATCATTACTTGAGCTTGATACATGAATACTAGACTTAGAATTGTTTGACATCATGTATTGATTTGTCTCATAATGGATATGCATGTTTTCATCCCTTGAGTTGAGATCTACATGTTTTTCATGAAAACTAGTTTTTAGGTCCCGACTTTTATCACAGTTGACTTTTCTCGTCCTTTTTGATTGATGTCAAAAGGGGGAGAAAAATATAAGTAAAAATGGAAGAAAATATAGGAAAACCATGCATATATATAGGGGGAGAAATCCTTTGGTTGATATCTTTTGTGCTTTAATACATATTTTCTTAAGGATATTTGTCATCATCATAAAGGGGGAGATTGTTGGCCTAAGATTTTCAACATTGGTCTTAATCTTGGTTTTGATTATAACAAACATGGAACTAATGATTTCATGAAGAGTTATTTTCAGGTTCCATATCGGTTAGCGCTCGACGTCCACGATAAAAAAAAATTAGAGAAATCGAAGAAATCGGCAAGGATGCTCGTCGTCGCTCGGATTTCGTTGGGAAGATACGGTTAGGTTTAGGGTGTCTAGAATATGTTGTAAATCCTCATGATGATGCAAAGAAACCCAAAAACCAAACCCGAACCCCAAAACACGAAATCCTGAAAAAAATTGGAAATGCCTTGAAATTCACTAAGCTTAGCGAGCTCCTTGGAGGGCTATATAACCTAGACATTTTCTTGGCACCAAAAGTGTCAGTAATTGTTCCTTAAGTAAAAACTAGATAACGAGATATTTTAAAGGATTCTTTGAAAGCTTTTAGCCTACCTATATTTGACCCAGAAGATTATAAAGGTTTCGATTTTCGAAAATTTGTACTAGACCCCAAAAGTTAGATTTTGATTATTAAGAATTTTGATTTTTTAGATATAAATAGGGTAATCGTTATATAATATTTATGTTTTAAAGTTATTAACACCCATCCCAAACTCACTCCTAAGGAGTTATTGATGCTTCTAAGCCTCAAAGAGTGGTCCTAAGCATTTCTAAAATCTTCCATTGAACTACCCTTGCAAAAAATCCTAGTTTTGATCTCCACTTGTTGATTTAGCCTTCAAGCTTCATAGATTCATCTTCTCAAGGCATCAAGAGGACTAGAGAGTTTCTTTTAGAGCTAAGCACTTGTTGTTTGATTTATTGCTCCAATTATTATTGTATTTTGTTGTTTATTTTGATTGTATATCAAGTGTATAAACCTAGCTTGCTAGGTTTGATTGAGTTGGTGGTGGCCTTGGTGTTAAGGCTTAAATCCACCATTGTAAACTTAGTTTGCTAGGATTAGTTGAGGTGAGAGAGTGCTCTCGGTAGGAAGGCGGGATACTTCCGGGTGTGGAAGTGCCTTTGGTTTGAGAGCGGAGACTTTCCGGTGTAAAGTCCTCATTGTAAGGAAACTAATTATCTAGTTAAACTACTTTGGAAATCCTAAGCGAGGTGCTTAGGTAGTGGAGTAGGCATTGGAGCCGAACCACTATAAATCATTGTGTTTGCATTGCTTACTTTGCGCATCGATTACTTGACTTATTTTATTCGCTTCCACATTCATTTAGTAGTCGAATAGTACATTAACATAAGTAATCAAGAAAATGATTGAAATCAAAATTAAGTTTAAGATTAGCAAACACACTATTTCCCCCTCCTCTAGTGTTGTCATTTCACCAACAAAACATGCCCTAAGGCTCAAAGCTAGGGTTTGGAATGAATTTCTAAACTATAAGTTCTAAAAAAAAAAACTTAGTTTAGGATCAAATGATGGATCAATGGATTCTAGAGGCTCAAAGGAAGGCATGAGAGTTGTTTAAATAGACACACAACACCAAGGACCTCAGGCTCAACGAGTTGAAATAGCTAGAAAAAGAGTTGTTTGTCAATTAAGTCGATCATTGGTCATATGTTAATCGATTGAGAATCGGTAGCCATTCGACTCAATAGCTACTAGAAATTCCAGTGGCTTTTCGATCGACCTCCGATTGAAGTTCATTCTATCGAATTTTGGTCGAAACTTAATTTCAACTGAGTTTCACGAACTCTGATGTCGGTCTCGAATTTTGAGTTTCGGGTTAGGGTTTTATCATTGTGATTATATTTATAAAGAGGATTTAAGAATTTTTTTTTTTGAAAAATTGCGATGAGCGACTCCCCTTTGTCGAAACCCTCGCCTCCTCCCCCGCCGCCCCGTCACCCACCCGATCCCCCCGACGAATCGCAACGATCGCCGGAGGCTTCTACCTCCAAATCGCCTGGTCTTCATCCCGATCCCTCTCCGGAGTCCCAAAAGCATCTATCGTGGGCTCAGTTGCTTCGTCAAGGAAACCCTAGTTTTGAAACTAGGGTTTCCTCTCCGATTCTTTCAAGGATACATTCGGCCACCGCTGACAGGGTCTCCTTCTCCACCGAACAGGCTGAATCATGGTGTCAACCATGGGAAAAAAGCCTTATCGGCAAATTTTTAGGTAAGCCCCCTCCACTCGACTTTGTAAGACGATGGGTTTCTCGAATCTGGTCCACTTTTGGCTTTCAATCGGCTTTAGATTTGGATAAAGGATTTTTTGTATTCCGTTTTGATTCCATTGATTCTGCGAACCGTGCCCTAACCGAAGGGCCTTGGATTTTCCGTGGAGATGTGTTGAGGCTTATGCCTTGGAAACCCCTTTTCCGCCCCTGGGAGGAGATGTTTACTACATCCCCGGTTTGGATTAGACTCCAGTCTCTTCCCCTCGAGTTTTGGCATCATGATTCTATCGTTGCAATCGCCCAATCTTTTGGAAAAGTTTTAAAAGTGGATGATCACTCTTTTTCTTTTGAATGAGGTCGTTACATTCGAGTATGTGTTGAGATACGGTCGCCCATCCGCCAGGGTGTTTGGATTTATGTGGATAAAAAAGAATTTTTTCAACCGATTGTTTATGAGAACCTTCCAATAATTTGTTTTAAATGCGGTGTTGTTGGCCATCGTTATTTCAACTACCCGGTTCAGTCTAAGTCTTCTACCCGGCATCCTCCTGATGCTTCTGTTAATGATATTTTAAAAACTCCTACTTCTGTTAATGTTTCCCCTAATGTTCATGCTTATGTTAATTCTATGAATTCTTCTAGTGATGTCTTTGTCGATATCTCCTCTTGTGATGTTAATGTTAATGTTGATGATTCTTCGTCTGCCCCGACAAGTGGTCCTTGGATTCAAGTCCGGCGGCGTAAGCCGCGACGGTAGGACCCTCGTAGTGCGCGCTCTCCCTCAATCCCCTGAGGAGGCCGTGCTCGGGCTAGTGGAGAACATGTTGCTTCCATGGATCATAACAGCCGGGGAAGTGGAGTTTGACCAAGGCTCTAAGAGCCACTGTGCTACTGCTCTTCCTCCTAAAACTCTCCCCAAAGAAAAATCTTACTCTACTGTTATAAATAGTAATTTGAAAACTTCTCCCAATCCTTCTATGTACTAACCCTCTTAGATCCCATTCCTCTCCTAGATTAAGTAACTCTCCTATGGGATTAAACTCTAATATTTTTCCAACCCTTGGAAACCAATCTAATGGATCCCATGGACACCCTTCTGGAAATCAATTCTATGGACCAAGAGATGAACATAAATAATCACCCCATTTCTTCTAAAACTACTATTCCCTACTCTCCTCCCTCCTCTAAATCTCTAGAGGAATTAGCAAACCAATTAAAGGCTGTTTTCCAGCCTCCTTTAACCTCTTCCTCTACTCCAATTATAGCTAAACCCCCTAGGAAGAAAACTTCTAGGACCAAGCCACCCAAACCTAACCCCTCTTTAGGTATAAGGAGTGAAGGTCCTAATAAATTTAAAAGGCAAAGGTCTCATGCAGACATTGATTTAAATAGCATAGAGGTAGGTGACCCTCCTTACACTATTGAGTCTCCAAACTCCTTTCATGTCTTAGATGAATGTTCTTAATTGGAATATTAGGGGGGCATGGAGGCACCAGGCTCGTGATTTTCTAGCTATTCAGATTAGATCTTTTCATGTTAAAGTAATTGCTCTTCAAGAAACTCATCATAATGAACCTATGTCTAATAAACTTGTGAGATCTTTTGGCCATAACTGGGAGGCTGCTATTCAACCTGGTAATGGTACTTCTTGTGGTATACTTATTGCTTGGAATACTGCTTCTGTTAAAGCTCTAACTATTTTCATTTCTTCACAAGTCATTCATGTTGTTATTCAATTGAATAATGCTGAACCTTTTCTTCTTTCTAGTTTCTAAGCTAGCACTGATCCTGCTATTAGATCAACTCTTTGGCATTCTTTTATGCATTTGAATTTGATTGCTATTCCATGGTAATTGATGGGTGATTTTAACTGTATACTTCATGCTGAGGATATATTTGGTGGTCAATCTTTTAAATACTCTAAGCCTATGCAAGATTTTAATCTCTTTGTTGAACACTTAGGTTTATTAGATCTTGGTTTTTCAGGTAATAAGTACACTTGGTCTAATAACCGTAAAGGTTTAGCTAAAATTCTAATTAGACTTGACAGAATATTTGCAAATGCTGCTTGGCTACATTTCTTTGGACATTGTAATGTTAAACACCTTAGCGGAATTTACTCTAATCATTGTACATTGTTATGCATAATTCCTGTTCATAAGCAAGCTAGGAATAAAATTTTCAAATTTCAAAATTTTTGGTTGGAATATGATGAAACTCATGGCATCGTGGCGTGTAGACCTGGCAGGTCGAGTCACACTCGAATGCCGAGGGCGCTCGAGTCTACTACGGTATAAGGTGAAGGTGCGCCCTTCCCTCACACCAATTGGTTTGGGGGTCGTTGGTTAGCACCGGAGTCCTGGGAGCATTAAACTAAAGATTAATGATCCTTTGCAAGCCTTTGGCGCCTTCAACTCGTCAGGAGGTAGTACTCATATTAGATCCTGAGTTGAGGAAGAAAGCTAGGCGCTTGCGAGAATGTTTGCGGAAGAACATAGCGCCACTTAATCGATCTTTGAAGGCTCAATTCTCCCTTTTGAGTGCTCAATAAATTCTGTCAAAATCAAGGAAGAAACGACAGCTCAACGGATAGTTTTCTATCTGTTGCAGGCCGTCGGTCGATTGGTCGGTCGCCCGACCAATCGACTGGTCATTCGACCGTCGCTTTCTCTCTGTGGTCGGTCGACCGACGGGTCAACCGCCCAGACACAACATCGCGTTCCCTCAATCCGGTCGACCCATCGGTCGACCGATGCAGGGATGCCAAGATCACACATCGTGCGATTTTTAATCCGATCGACCGCTAGGGCTACTGCCCTTTTTAGGCCTCTGTCGGTCGACCGAAGTAGCCATTACCTATTTTTGGCAGTGTTCGGTCGACCGACAAGGCTACTAGCCTTTTTCTTACCTTGTTCAGTCGACCGAATTTAGGTTGAATTTTATTTTTCAGCCTAGTTTTCTTCCGCGCTTTGTTTCTTGGCTCCGGCTTTCAATGACCATCAACTTGGAGAGCTTTCATGTGATCTTTGAGCCCATCCAATACGTCTTTGGTGCACGCGTCGCTCTTCGAGAAGTTTTCGCGATGAACCCGAGCGCGACGATCAATGTCCTTTCGATTTCCGATTTCTTCCGATATTTTCGATCAGGGACATCGAACGCTAATTGATATGGAACCTGAAAAATATTCTCAATGAAATCATTAGTCCCATGTTTGTTATCATCAAAACCGAGATTAAGACTAAGGTTGAAAACCTAAAGCCAACAATCTCCCCTTTTTTGATGATGACAAACATCCTTAAGAAAATATATCATTAAAGCATAGAGGATATCACCTAAGGGATTTTAATGTAGTCGAAATGGCGACACTAGAGGGAGGGTGAATAGTGTGTTTACTAAATAATTAGCCTAAATTTAATTTTAATCGTTTCTTGATTAGTTTAGGAAATTTGTAATTTAATGATTGGGTGCGGAAGCGATAAATAATAAAGCAATTAAAAACAAACAATAACGCAATGCAAACACGTTAATTTATAGTGGTTCGGCCCCAATGCCTACTCCACTACCTAAGCACCCTGCTTAGGATTTCCAAACTAGCTTTACTATATTAATTCCCGTTTCCCTTACACAGAGGACTTTGACTCGAAGAGTCTCACTCTCGACCTAAGGTACTTCCACACTCGGAATTCTCCGCCTTCTTATCGAGAGCACTCTTCCACCTTAACCCTAAGGGACAACTCGACTAATCCTAGTAACACTATGTTTACACAAGTGGCTTTACACCTTCACAACAAGGTAACCACTTCACACAACAAGACCTAACAACCTAGGTCTTACAAACCCACAAATCAAATAAAAACGTGTTCAAATAAACAGTTAAAATATAATCAAAAGAGCTAAAAGATTAAACCAAAGATTAATGCTCCTTTGCAAGCCTTTGGCGCCTTCAACTCGTCAGGAGGTAGTACTCGTATTAGATCCCGAGTTGAGGAAGAAAGCTAGGCGCTTGCGAGAATGTTCGCGGAAGAACATAGCGCCACTTAATCGATCGTTGAAAGCTCAATTCTCTGTTTTGAGTGCTCAATAAATTCTGTCAAAATCAAGGAAGAAGGTTAAATGAATTATATGAGGGTGTATTTATACCCTTCTAAAGAAATGACAGCTCAACGGATAGTTTTCTATCCGTTGTAGGCCTCCGGTCGATTGGTCGGTCGACCGATCGATCGACTGGTCATTCGATCGCTGCTTTCTCTCTATGGTCGGTCGACCGATGGGTCGATCGCCCAGATACAATATCGCGTTCCCTCAATCCGATCGACCCATCGGTCGACTGACGAAGGGATGCCAAGATCGCGCGCCGCACGATTTTTAATCCGGTTGACCGCTAGGGCTGCTGCCCTTTTTAAGCCTTATCGATCGACCGAAGTAGCCACTACCTTTTTCTTACCCTGTTCGGTCGACCGCCCGGTCGACCGAATTTAGGTTGAATTTTATTTTTTTGCCTGGTTTTCTTCCGCCCTTTGTTTCCGGGTTCCGGCTTTCAATGACCATCAACTTGGAGAGCTTTCATGTGATCTTTGAGCCCGTCCAACACATCTTTGGTGCACGCGTCGCTCTTCGAGAAGTTTCCGCGATGAACCCGAGCGCGACGACTAATGTCATTCCGATTTCTTATTTCTTCCGATATTTTCGATCTGGGACATCGAACACTAATTGATATGGAACATGAAAGATATTCTTAATGAAATCATTATTCCCATGTATGTTATCATCAAAACTGAGATTAAGACTAAGGTTGAAAACCTAAAGCCAACAATCTCCTCATTTTTTATGATGACATACATCCTTAAGGAAATATATCATTAAAGCATAGAGGATATCACCTAAGGGACTTCTCCCCCTATCAACATGCATATCTATATAATTAAACTCCCCCTATCTATATGCATGGATTTCCTATATTTTCCTCTCATTTACTTATAATTTTCTCCCCAATTTTCCTATACTTTTCTCCCTCTTTTTCCTATACATTTCTCCCCCTTTTGACATCAATCAAAAAAGGCAAGAAAGGTCAATCTAGTCAAAGGGATGAAGAACACATATTTTTTCTTTAAGTTGAGACTCTAAAGTTATTTTTCATGAAACATGACAATTTCAACCAAAGGGATGGAAAACACATAGTTGATATGAAACTTAAATCATACATGATATGTTCAAACCAAATATTTGAATTTAAAACAATATCATGTATGTTTTCATATCTTTTTCATGACATTTTTAGATTTCATTCAAACTTTCAAAATATCAAGATATGATCATTTGAAGCATGTCTATATCAAGTTTGAAGTGAAAACTAATGTCATTTGATCCACATATGAACTTAACACATTTTCATTTGAAATAAGCATGAAAACATGAAAATGCTAAGTCTCAAATTTTGCTATCTACTCATGTTTTCTCATATGTAGGCATCTAGACATCAAACATGAGAGAATGGAAGTCTATTAATTAAGTTTGGGCTTAAGATGAAATTTTTATGTTGCTTTGTTGACTTAGGTCAACCTATACTTCAAGATTTGAAAAAATCAAACTTTTAAATCTATACAAAATCATATTTTCGATGAAAAACTTTGGTACCAATTTTTGGATGAAAATTTTGATACCAAATATTGAATGGTCGTTTGAAATGCATGAATAAGGCTTAAACTCAAAAGAATTCTCAAAGACCATTTTTTATCCTATATTGATTTTAATAAACAAAAGGATATTTCTAGCTATCATCCAAAATATCAAAATCATTCCTAGAAATGATTTTACTGAAGAAATTATATGAATGATATTAGAAATAGAATCCAAATAGTATACATGAGTTTTCATTTGAAGTTTCTTTTTTAAGAAAGATCAAAGTATCGAAAGGATTGATATCTCAAATAAGTGATACTTTGAGTTTTCAAAGTTCAACTTCAAAATTCTATTTTAAATCAGATTCTTGATGAAACTTTTTGAAATATTTACTGATAAAACTAGATTTTTCAATGAATGTGCAGTTTCAAGAATCATTTAAAAAAGATTTTACTATATTTTCCTATAAATAACTGAAATTGCTACCAAATGTAGGTTGAAGTGGTATTTTTGTAATTTCCAGTTATTCTTAAAACTTGATCAATTTTCATTCAAACTTTCATGACACCACATGATGGTCATGTAAAGGGTATATGTCAAGTTTGAAATGAAACTTATGTCCTTAAGTCAAGATATCAACCTAGCATGGTTTCATTCAAAACTAAACTAGTTTTTATAAAACTTGCTAAGTTTCAATCTTAACATTTACTCATGATTTTTCAAACTTAAACCTATGGATACCTTACATGAGTAAATCTAAACATGTTCCCCAAATATGGATTGAAAATGAGACCTTTAAGTCAACTTGTTGACTTGGGTCAACTTTGTTCAAAAGAGGTAAGCATGAATTGACCTTTATTGTCATTTTATCCATATACATATGAATTTTTCACTCTAAGTTCTTGGAAACTTGTCATACCTATTCCTAAACATGTTTATGAAGTTTGGACTTAAAATGAAATGTCCAAGTCGATTTATTGACTTGGGTCAAACTTCTCAAGCTTAAGTCCTCTAATGTGATCTAGTTATCTCATTTTTCATCTAGATATGAATTTTCAATTTTAAATACCTAGACAACTGATTATTAACACACCTAAACATGTTCATCAAATTTTTAACTTAAAATGAAATCTCTAAAGAAGAATTTTAACCTAGTTCTATTTTATAAATATCATGATATCATGAAATGAGCTAAGTTATCAAAAATTTTCTTACTCATAAAAATTCAAATATTTATCATGCATAATCAATCATGAGCATAGAGAAATCAATTAAGCATAGGTATTCAAATAATTTTTGCAAAATTAAATTCATACCTTTTTCTTGAAAATTTGTCAAACTTTTCATTTCATTTGTCATTTTCGTTTAGATAGCATGCCTTTCATTAGCATTCACAACTTGCAAGTAGACTTCATTAGTAGCATAATGAAATAATATGCCTACTAGCAAGCTAACATACTAAATAGCAAAGGTTCAATGCAAAGTTTTATTTAAGAGACTTAACCTATACTAGATAGTTAAGATTCATTTTAACGATTTATCATCATATCAAAATGAATATAAGAGATCCTAAGATGTGAACATTTGAGGAATATGATCTCTAATCATGTTTAACTAGTTTGGACTTAATAGAAATGTCTCTAATAGTAAGTATTAACCTAGAGCAATCTTCATTTAATGAAATTTGTCTAAGTGCTAACATTCTACCTACTCATGAGAATTCAAGGGTTTTAACATGCAATTCTAATCATGAGTATAGAGACATAGTTTGAGCTTAAACATTGAGGTATAACACTAAGATTTTGAATTTATCAAAGTTATACCTTATTCATGATAATTTGCCAAACTAATCTTTTTCATCCTAATTAGCCTTCCTAAAACACTTATAACTTGCACGTATACTTTATAAGTAGAAAATGAAACCAAATCTACATGTAAGCTATCAAACTAAATAGCGAAGAGAAAAACCAAATATCATTTTCAAAATTCAACTTCACTAAGTAGCATGGATTCATTTTCATAATAATCATTCATGATAACAAAATGAATTAAGAGATCTCAAAATATGAAATTTTGAAAAGTAAGATCTCCAACCCTTCCTATTGGTTGAAAACCGAAAGCCACAATTAGCCTACGATTTAAAACCGCAAGGTCGCATGAGTCCATTACAGGCTACACAGGTCTCCGAGGAGACCGAAGATCAAAAAATCAAAAATCATTTTAAGAAAGCATATCACGAGCGGAAAATCTACTAATATTAAACATGTATCAAAACTCCAACTCTAATTTAATCAAGTAAGTATAGGAGATGATACCAAGGTGTTTGATGCCAACTTTACCATAGGCATCTAGTCTAGGTGAAGACTTTGAAGTTGCAACCATACAAGGATCATTCCTTCAATTTCTTGGTCAACTTCAACTCTTCAATTTCCATTACCCTTGTGTGATAGCTCCCCCTACAAAAGAACAAGACACTTTTGGTACCCAAATAGCTTTGGGTCTTTGGGGTGAGTTGGCCTAGGAATCCAAAGTGTCCTAGCAACACTTGGATTTCTTTTAAAAGCACACTCATGGATAGCATGGCCATAAGCATCACAACAAAAGCAATGTCCATGAAACTTTTTCTTTTCATTTTTAACATGGATATGAGATTTAGTGTTAGAATGCTTAACATAGGAGGCATGATGAGCATGGACATTCTTAGATGAAACATTTTTTTTTGACCTTGATGTTTAAATGTGGAATGCCTAACGTGAGATTTTGCATTAGAATGCATAGCATGAGATTTATGATGAACATAGGTATTTTTGAAGAAAACATTTTTCTTTCTAATTTTCTTGAAGGAAGTTGAGTTTCTCAAATTATGTACTTCCTTGTTCAAAACCAAAATTTCATCTTTCAAAACTTCAATTGACTTATGCATGGCATATAGTTGAGATTTCAAAATGTTGTTCTCACTTATGATTTTTGAATTCTCAAATTTTAAATTTTCATTTTCACGCTTTAAGTCTTTAAGCTCAGAATTCAATCTATCATGACATATATCAAATGAGCTAGACTTCAATTTCTCATTTTCTAGCTTTAATTCATGCACATGAGAATTAAGCATCACATTTTTCTTTTTTAGCATCTTATTTTCCTTATCCTTTTTAGCAAGCAAGGTGTACATTATCTTATATTCGCTTACTAACTCATCATATTGCATATCATGTGAATTAGAAGAGCTAGTACTATCATTATTGTTATCATGACTAGATGAAGAACAAAGTACCTCATTATTTGCAATTTTGAGGCTTACTTTGGAAGTGGCTTCATAGTCATGAGTAGAGGATGCTTCAAGTGAGTGAGATGTGGAAGTGGAAGCACTTGACCTCTTCCTTGCTTTGTTCATCAAGGTAGGGCAATTCTTCCTTACATGCCCTTTCTCTTGGCACACATGGCAAATCACCTGTCTCTTTCGGCTTTTAGTGCTCCTATGACTGGAAGAGCTATGGACATCAAAACCAAGATTAGTAGTAGGTGAGTGACCATTGTCATCACCACCTTCATCAAAAGTGTCAATCTCTTCGATTTTAGCATAATCGTATAAAACATTTAAAGTGGCCCATAAGTCATAAGCTGAAGAGCAATGCATAACATTATCTAGGATACCATTTCATAATGTGCAAAGAATACAATTCATGGCATCTCCATTATACTTAAACATTTTCTTATCCATATCGCTCAAAGCATGCATATCAACCTTAGGTTCAATGAATCCCCAATGTAACATGTTAAAGACACCAAAACCTTTAGTCTTTAAATAAGTGTACATCCTATATTTCCAAAGACCAAAGTTTGAGTCATCGAACCTAGGAGGTGAAGACGCTACACACTCTAGTACCACTTTACGATCGAGACAAGGTGTAGAGGAGATGGTGAAATCTCAAGCTACGGACCCGCTCTGATACCAAATGTAGTCGAAATGGCGATACTAGAGGGGGGGTGAATAGTGTATTTACTAAATAATTAGCCTAAATTCGATTTTTATCGCTTCTTGATTAGTTTAGGCAATTTGTAATTTAATGATTGGGTGTGGAAGCGATAAATAATTAAGCAATTAAAAACAAATAATAACGCAATGCAAACACGTTAATTTATAGTGGTTCGGCCCCAATGCCTACTCCACTACCTAAGCACCACGCTTAGGATTTTCAAACTAGCTTTACTAGATTAATTCTCTTTTTCCTTACACAGAGGACTTTGACTTGAAGAGTCTCACTCTCGACCTAAGGTACTTCCACACCCGATTGTCTTCGCCTTCTTATCAAGAGCACTCTTCCACCTCAACCCTAAGGGACAACTCGACTAATCCTAGTAACACTACATTTACACAAGTGGCTTTACACCTTCACAACAAGTTTTCCACTTCACACAACAATACCTAACAACCTAGGTCTTACAAACCCACAAATCAAATAAAAATGTGTTCAAATAAACAGTTAAAATACAATCAAAAGAGCTAAAAGATTAATCCAAAGATTAATGCTCCTTTGCAAGCCTTTGGCACCTTCAACTCGTCAGGAGGTAGTACTCGTATGAGATCCTGAGTTGAGGAAGAAAGCTAGCCGCTTACGAGAATGTTCGCGGAAGAATAGAGGGCCGCTTAATCGATCTTTGAAGGCTCAATTCTCCCTTTTGAGTGCTCAATAAATTCTGTCAGAATCAAGGAAGAAGGTTAAATGAATTGTATGAGGTGTATTCATACCCATCTAAAGAAACGGCAGCTCAACGGATAGTTTTCTATCCGTTGCAGGCCACCAGTCGATTGGTCGGTCGACCGACCAATCGATCGGTCATTCGACCGCTACTTTCTCTCTGTGGTCGGTCGACCGACTGGTCGACCGCCCAGACGCAAGATCGCGTTCCCTCAATCCGGTCGACCCATCGGTCGACCGACACAGGGTTGCCAAGATCACGCACCGCAAAATTTTTAATCCAGTCGATCGATCGATCGACCGCTAGGGCTACTACCCTTTTTAGGCCTTTGTCGATCGATCGATCGGTCGACCGAAGTAGCCACTGCCTATTTTTGGCAGTGTTCGGTCGACCGACTGGCTATTGGCCTTTTTCTTACCCTGTTCGATCGACCGAATTTAGGCTGAATTTTATTTTTTAGCTTGGTTTTCTTCCGCGCTTTGTTTTCGGGTTCCGACTTTCAACGACCATCAACTTGGAGAGCTTTCATGTGATCTTTGAGCCCGTCCAATACGTCTTTGGTGCATGCGTCGCTCTTCGAGAAGTTTTCGCGATGAACCCGGGGGCGACGATCAATGTCCTTTCGATTTCCGATTTCTTCTGATATTTTCGATCGGGGACATCGAACGCTAATTGATATGGAACCTGAAAGATATTCTCAATGAAATCATTAGTCCCATGTTTGTTATCATCAAAACCAAGATTAAGACTAAGATTGAAAACCTAAAGCCAACATGGTCTACCCCTAATGTCCATAACTCTGCCCCTTCTTTTGATTCTAGAATTAATAATGCAAGAGGTGCCCTCTCCTTTTGGAATAAAAACACCCTTGGCAAGCTTGTGTCTAACCTGCATTCCACTATTAATGATATTCATTTACTTGAATCTCTAGAAGGACTCCCTCACCACCCTGCTTATTTTGATATAAAACTCAAATGTCTACATAATAAACATGCTGTCCTTCAAAGGCAAATATGTCTCAAATGGTGGTCAAAGTCCAAGTTTAATTAGATCCATAATGGAGATCAAAACACTGCTTTTTACCATCGTGTTGTCACCATGAGAAGACGTATCAATTATATCTCTTCCATACTTAATAGTCAAAATGTTATTGTTTCTGATGCTCATAGCATTCTTTTGGAATTTATGCATCATTATCAAAACCTTTGGAACCCTCGAAATGCATCTAATTCTAGCAATTTACATTGGCCTTTTACCACTCATATTGATTCCTCTACGGCTGATTCTTTAACTGCTCCTTTTACTATTCATGAACTTACTATCAATTCTTTTAAGAATAGTAAAAGTCTCGGATATGATGGTTTTACTATTGAATTTTATAAAAGTTATTGGGATACTATTTCTAACAGCCTGTTTGATTCTATTCTTTATTTTTACCATACTGCTATTTTACCTGATAATTGAAATAAAACTATTTTACCTTTTATCCCTAAAACCAAGTCTCCTAAATATGTTAAAGATTTTAAGCCTATAGCCCTATGCAATGTCTCTTACCGTATTTTATCCAAGATGCTTGCTAATAGACAAAAATTTCATTCCTTCTCTCATTAGCTGTGAACAATTTGTCTTTGTTAAAGGCAGAAATATTCAGGATAACATCCTCATTGTGCAAGAAATTGTGCATTCTTTTTATAATTCGAAAAGCTCAGCTCCTTACATTATTGTTAAAATAGATGTTGAAAAAACTTTTGATTCCATCAATAGAGATGCAATTCTTAAAGTTTTAAGTCTTTATAATTTTTTTGATAAGTTCATACATTGGATTTCTGCTTGCATTTCCACCCCTACCTTTGCTTGTCTCATAAATGCTCAGCTTTCAAGTTTTTTTCCCTCTCATAGAGGTATTAGACAGGGTGATCCTATTTCACCCTTTTTGTACATTCTAGTGGCCCAATTACTTACAAACCTTATTAATACTGTTGTGGACAATAATGCTCTCACCCCTTTTAAACTAAAAAATAATGTTTTTATTAGTCACCTCATGTTTGCTGATGATATCATTTTGATTTTTAAAGCTAATACAAAAAGCATGAACTATGTCATCTCTATTTTTGCTCAATATGAGGCTTTAACTGGAGAAAAAATAAATTGTTCCAAATCTGAAATCTATTTCCCTAGAAATATTAATCATAGTGCTAAACTTAGAATCTCTTGTTTCCTAGGTACGAAGATGGGATCCTTCCCGTTTAAATATCTTGGTGTCATTGTTGCTCCTAGGAGACCTCCTTCTAGAACCCATGACTATATCATTAATTAATTTGATTCTAAGCTTAGCAATTGGAAAGCATCTCTTTTGTCTCAAGCTGTGAAACTTATACTTATTAAATTTGTCTTGAATTTCTTGTCTACTCATTCTATCTCTGTTACATAGATTTCTCAAGATATTTGTGATAAACTTGAATCGAAGATGAGAAATTTTCTTTGGAACCATGATTCAAATAAAAAAGGTATCCACTTACTTAATTGGGAAACAATTACTCTCCCTAAAACTTATGGTGTCTTGATCTTCAAGACATGAGAAATAAAAGCTTTGCTTTTCGGGCAAAGAGAATTCAAGCTTATTTGAATAATGAAAATACCCTTTGGGTTAATGTTGTTTCTAGCTTGTGTTAAGCTTAGTCCCCCTAAGAACTCTTCCTGGGCTTGGAAGCTTTTTATGCATGCTTTTTCTAAACAACATCTTGGTTTTAAAGCTATTGATGGTAATGGAAATTCTATTTCTTTTCTAAATGATAACTGGATTTTAGATCTCCCCCTTGCTCTGGAACCTAGTTATTTCAATGTTAACTTAATTCATCAGCTTACTCATGTTAATCACCTGTTGCTTGATAATAAATAGTCTTCTTTTATTCGATTAACTATGTGTAATGTTGGTTTGTGGAATTCTATCTCAAGCATTGATTTACCCTCACATCCCTATGATGATTGTGTTGCCTGGACTGATGAAATTAATGGAAAGGCAATTGCATCCTCTGCTTATATGTTTCTAAAATATGTGAATTATCAAGTTACTCGTATTAGTCCAAATTTGAACCAAATGTGGAAATTAATTTGCTCTCCCAAAGTTAAACTTTTTCTTTGGAAAGTGTTTCATGTCCGGTTGTTAACTAAATGCGGACTTCACCACTTGAGCATCTCTGTTGATAATAAATGTCCTATTTGTAACCTGGATGAGGAAAATCTTTACCATCTTTTCTTTGCTTGTCTATTCTCTTATGCTATCTGGTCTCCTCTAAGTCATTATCTCAGTTTTGACCTTTCTAGTAGCTTGATATGGCATTCTGGTAGCTGGCGCTTGTTGAGTTTGAATTCTTCCCTAAACTCTAACTCCAAGGCTATCGTTGCTAATGTTGTGTGGTTCATTTGGTATTTTCGAAATAATATTATGCATGGTGAAGGATGGCCTTCTACTAATAACGTTGTGATGCATATTGTTGCCTTCTCTTTAAGTTATAACAAGGCGCACTTACCTGAGGGCTCTGTAGAGAATAACATCAGTGCTTGTTATTGGATTCCATCTTCTACTAAATATCTTAAACTTAATTGTGATGGAGCTTTCAGCAGTCCTGATGGTGCAGCTGGTCTTATCTTGCGTGACTCTAAAAAGGAGTGTTTATATACTTCTTCAATTTATTTTCCTTCAAACTCAAGTTATTATTCAGAATCCTTAGCTATCTTTCACGCTTTACAACTTATTTTGTCCAGGAGATTGGAGAAGGTAATTATCGAATCCGATTACAAATATTTTGTGGATCTCATCAACAACCGAAACAATTTTCTTTGAAATCATAAAAAATTATTTATTAATATTTGTAATCTTATTAATTCTCTCAACCATGTAAACATCTCTTTTGTTAATAGAGATATAAACAAAGTCGCCCACTGGGCAACAAATTTTTCAAGAGGAGCAAGATGTTTACTCTTTGGACCCTTGTTAGACTTTTTGAATTACCTAGTTAATTAATTTACTTTCTTGGAAAAAAAAAACTCTCAAAATTCACACCTACTTTATACACCCTTGCACATGTCTACTCTGCCTTCACAAGGGCAAAACCAGGAAAATGAAAAAGCCACGCCGAGAGACAATAGGCAATCCGAATGGCCGGGTCAACTCGGTCGTCCGTCGGACGAGTCGAGGAACAGCTCGTCGAAGGACAACAACAGCTCCTGCGCCGCCACCTGGCCAGCTGCAGAGGAGGGTGCAGCGGCGAGGAGGCGGCGGAACAGCGGGACAGGACAGGGGATGCGGAGGACGCCGCGCTGCTCGTAGCCATACTCCTCGGCAGAGAGGCGGAGCAGCTCGAGGAAGGGTGACCGCCCGAGGAGCTCAGCCCGGATCTCGAACCACTCCATTTCCTCGCCGACGCAAACCGGGACGTGGCCCTGCTGCGGCGGACGTCTTCCCTTGGGCGGTCTCCGGAGCGCCTCGTACTGAGAGGAGTCCCCCACCTTCGACAGCCACCGTATCATTCTCCTCATGTTTCCGCGGCAGCAAAAAGAATGGACACAAGAGTTAGAGATCTCTTCTCCTGTAGGTGGTATTTATAGTAGATTTAAAAGCAGAGAAGAGTGTCTACAACAAAGCATAGTAATGTCATGACACAAATCACAACTTTAGTTACGAGCTATTGTTTAGAGAACCCCAAAGTGACGACTGACGCAATTAGTGTACAGTGGCTTCTGTTCTTTACTTACTTCGTGACGTAAATCATAACTCACTGCTATTTTGTTAACATAAATAAATTGGGTTTGTTGTTGGGTAGGTTAAGATTATAGAAACCTAAGATTAGAATGAGTCAGCACCAAATTGAACAAGAAAATTATGTAGTCTTGGCTGAATCCAATATTATGTTTGGAATGTAGCACGCAGTCCCTTTAGTCTGCAGTAGGCTTTGACTACAGCCCCTTATACTTTGGACCAAATAACTAAAAGGAAAGAAAAACGTATATTAATTTTTATGACATGGTAATTATGTTCTTCAATTTCTTTTAATTTTTTCAAAAATATATTAATTACTTAAAAATAAATATGTTCGAGAAAGCACTAGTATAAGAATGAATATTTAATTGATGGAGTGATAAGTATGAACAAAGAAGTGCAGATAGAAAACAGAAGAAAGATTGAGGTGGCGAGTTGGACTTTTTTGGTTTCCGTAGTCCGCTTGGTACGGCGTCAATGACACACATAAAAGTAATTCCACACTGTTGTTTTCTTGTGTAAAGATTAATTTAATTGACGAGAGGAGGTGCACGTACCACACACTAACCTTGTTCTCTGATTCCTTCGGGGTACAGAATTTGGTCAAATAAAGAACAAATATCTCCTCCATTGTTGAGAGGAATTCTAAGAACAATCAATTTGATCGTTGAATTAATTAACTAGAAATTTAATTATTTGTTTGCTTGTTGATTGACAGAAAATTTTCTGCGAACACGTATTGCTTAATTTGACGGAAATTAATTTGGCCAAATTTTTTTGATCGACTTTTCTTAACCGTTGACAGTAGTCTTTTCGATATCCACTGAATAAACTAGTTTCGTTAATTTGATCGGAAATCGTTATTCTTTTTTTCAAATTATTTGATAAAAAATTAATTATATTTGATTAAGAATTTGATAAAATTATACTGCTGGGAAGTCATGATGTGAGCATAAGAAATGATCTAATTGTATCATGAAATGGAGATGATAAAGAATTTGCAGGCAGCAGTTGCTATGTAATTTCCAAATTTTGATATTGTAGGCAAGCAATATGTAAGACCAAACAAAATCGCCAAATAAAATGGACAAGAACAAAACAACTATCTTATCTCTATATAAAAATCAAATCGTAATAATAGTTGGATGTCAAGTGTCAAAAGAATGTTTTGTCCACGTGTATCAATTCAGATGTTAAATTATGAATTTCATGCAGCTGCTCTCTACAATTTGAATCAAGAGCAATTACCTAACTTCATAATTTGGACATGAGATTTTCTCATATTCATAATATGAATTTGAATTTTCTCAAATTCATAATTAAATGACCAAAGTTCTAATTTAATCCTTCATTTCAAAATAAAGTTTTTTATTACGAATTAAAAACTTTTTTAAAAATATTTAAATGACTCAAAATAAATAATTTTTTATTATTCATAATATATATTTTTTCAGCCAGTCATATTAATATTATAGTAGATAAAAATTTATTTTAGTGACTAATAATATTATTTTTTTATTTTTAAAATATTTTTAAAATCTTTAAATACTTAAATTATACACTTGTTAAATAAAATATAACGTAAATTAATTTTTTAACAATCATTATAGTATTTTTTAATGTCTAAAGAATTTATTAATAGTCTAAATTATTATTATTTTTATTTTTTTAGTGTAAAATTATTATAAATAAAAATAAAAAATAATATTATTAGTCATTAAAATAAATTTTTATCTACAATAATATTAATATAAATTATTGAAAAAAAATATTATGAATAAAAAAAAATTATTTATTTTGAGCCATAGAAATACTTTTAGAACAAAAATTAATTAGTAAAAAAAACTATATTTTGAAATGAATGGTAAAAATTAAAATTTTGGTCATTTAGTTATGGATTTGGAAAAATTCAAATCCATATTATGGATATGAAAAAATCTCATGTCCAAATTATGAATTTGAGTAATTGCTCTTGAATCAATTCAATTTGTATTATAATAGTGAGAGTAGTTTTTTTTGAGATGGGTGCTTGGAAATATGTGTAGTAAGAGAATAGTATTTTATGATGTCTCATGATATTAATTATAATTTATAATTAAAGTACGAGTCTTTTCGATTTTCAATGTCTAATCTCTTTTAAAACTAAATGATGTCTCTTGAAAGTTGCAATAAACTTTTCAAATAAAAAATTAAAAAATTTACATATTAAATTTATGTTTTATCAATAAAAAGATTTAAAAATAAAATCAGTAATTCCATAATCAAATATCGCATAAAATCTCATTTACCAACTTTCGTCCTACAAAACGAAGAAAAGTTATTCATGTTTTCACATTATTTTAATCTAATTATTTATTCCATAATACTTAAATTTCAAAAAAAAATGAAGGATATTTGTACTCACAATATAAAGTCATATTTATTTTATTCAAACCGGTATGTCCACAAGCATCATGGATTTACGAATAAAAGATTACATAGCACCCAGTGCTTTAAAAATAAAAAATTAAATTCTATATTTTCATATATTATTATATAATATGTGGTTCTAAAAATAAATAAAATAGTCTATCGATTTTTTTTTACAATTTTTTTCATAATTTTTAACATAATTTTAATTTAAAATTATATAAAGTTAGATTTAAAACTAATTTTTAAAATTTTATAAAAATAATATTTTAAAATTAAATTGTAAATTAATTTTTAATTTAAATTTTAAATTAATTTTTAATTTAAATTTTAAATTAATTTTAAATTTAAATTTTAAATTAATTTTAAATTTAAATTTTAAATTAATTTTAAATTTAAATTTTAAATTAAATTTGTAACTATAATTTAATATTCTTAATAATTTAAATTAAAATTTTAAATTTAAATATTCGTATACCTAGATTTTCAAAAATAAATTACATATTATAAAAGAATTATATTTTTAAGAATAAAAGTTGATACTTAATTGGAAGTGAAACCTGCTAAATTTAATGAATTCGAAAAATTTTCAATTAATAATACATAAATATGGAGCGAAAATAAAATTTAAAATTAAACATGCATAATATAATATATAAAAATTAAAAATTAAGCATGCATGATTAATTTGATTCTAACCAAATAAAAATTTATAAAATTTATAATTAAGCATGTTTAGTTAAGCAGATATAACAAAATTTAAAATTTCATAAATAACTATTCACATTTGAAATTAATTAAATTCACATTTTTAAAAATTAATCATGATTAATTGAAAATGAAGCAGGGTTAATTAAATAAATTTGAAAAATTAAAATTAAACATAATTCATCATTAATAAAATTAGAAATTAATTAAAATTTCAAAATTAAATTTAGAAGAAATTAAAGTAATTTTATATGAAAATTTGAAAAGTAAAAAGAATTAATTGAAAATAAAGCTTGCTTAATTAAATGGAGATAAAAATAGGAAAATTTTAATTTAAAAATATAGAAAATAATTTTGATTAATTAATAAGATTTAAATTAATAAAATTTGAAATTAATATGCATTTAATGAGTTAATAAATTTCTTTCTTTTTTTTCTTTTAACAAAGATAGAAAGTCACAATAGGTGACCATACTAGGATTCGAATAAAAAAAATATATAAATTTTGAAATTTATTATACATAATTAAAAAGATTCAAATTTTTGAAAATTAATCGTGTTACTTCGAAATTAATTCTAATTAATTTAAATATAATTTAAATTTTAAAAATTATGCATATTTAATTGAAACTGAAACCGATTAATTTAATTCTCGAAAAATATTTAATTTTTTTTAACAAAGATAGAAAATTACAATATATGACCATACTAGGGTTCGAACCCTACATCTCTAAGCAACATGTTGTTACCAACTATGCTACCCACAATTGACAAAAAAAAATAAAAAAATAAAATTCAAATTTCAACATGCATAATATAACATGTAAGATTTAAAAATTAAGATGGCTTAATTAATTTGAATATAACCAAATAAAAATTAATAAAATTTAAAATTAAGCATGTTCAATTAAGCAGGCATAATAAATTTCAAAAATAAGATTTAATTTATTTTTAAAAAATTCAAATCTTCATAAATAATTCTCAACATTTGTAATTAATTAAGTTCAAAAGTTTAAAAAATTAAGTATGATTAATTGAATGGACAATAAAATTCACCGTTACTTAAACTTAAAATATTATTTAATATTCTTAATAATTAAAATTAAAATTTTAAAATTAAATATTTTTATACAAATATTTTTAGATATAAATTAAGATATTGTTAGTATATTATAAAATAATTATATTTTTAAGAATAAAAACATTTAGAAAGATTAAAAAATTAGTTTAAACTTTTATTAGCATATTAAAATTTAGATAGTAATATATAAACTTACCACAAAATAATAAATATTAATTTGATTTGATTTACATCATTAAGAAAATATGCAAGTATATTTATATAATTTACTTTAAAATAATGATAAGTAATAAGATATAAAATAATGATATTTATAACTTACCACATCATTATTTAAGTTTTTTTCTCAAAAAAAGGGAAAAATTATATTTCATAAATACAAAAATAATATATAAAATAATTATATAAATTTTAAAAAAATCTATATATATTTCAACGATTAAAAATATATATTTTTTATAAAAATAGTAATATTTTTATGGTTAAAAATCAAATATAATGTAGATGTAATATGACAAGTTGAAAAAAAAATAGAAAATAAGATATTTAAATTATTTTAAATTTTATAAATTTATTTGGTTTTCAAATACTACATGAAATTTTCTTTAATAACAAACCAAGAAAATGATATTTCAAAACCCCCATAAATGTAACTTCAATATTTTAAATGAAAAATAAAATAATAATTAAGATAATTAAATTAAATGGTGGGATCAAAAGGATCATAAAAAAGAATATGTCAAATAGAAAGCAAAGAGTATAAAAAATGAAAAGAATTTGCTTAATCCTATTAATTATTGCAGTAACGAAAAATTATAATTTGAATAGACTATCAAATAAATAATTGATTAAAATTATTTGAACATATAGATATTTATATTTGTAATTATTTGGACAGACTTGAAAACATGATAATGAGATTATGAATTTAACAGTGGTAAAGATTAAAAATAAAATTTAAAATGCAAGGATATAAGTGGAAGATCAAATATAAGAAATTTTGACAAGGATGAGGCAAGAGAGAGATTAGGAACACAAGGTCGGGAGGAATTAGGGACTCGAGGTTCGAACACACGTTGCAGCCCTCTCTTGCATCTCCGAGTCCGAGCCGGGTATCGATGGCCTAACGACTAGATTAGAATCGCTCAATGACAATACGTATAGCACCTCCACGGAGGACAAAGAGGAGGCAAGAGAGGGATTAGGGACACAAGGCCGAGCGGGATTAGGGACTCGATGCCTGAACACATGCTGTAACCCTCTCTTGCATATCTCCTGGTCCGAGCGAGGTATATCCACAACCCAACAACATGAGATTATAATCATTCGACGACTGCAAAGCACCTTCGCGAAGGATAGGGAGGATGCAAGAGAGGGATTGGGGGCATGATGTCAAGAGGGATTAGGGACTTGAGGTCCAAACACACGCCGCAACCTCCCCGGAGGGCAGTGAGGAGGCAAGAGAGGGATTAGGGATATGTGGTTGAGAGGAATTAGGGACTCGAGGTCGAGGGAAAGAGAGAGAGAGAGAGAGAGAGAGAGAGAGAGAGAGAGCAACAATGTTAGGATTTTATTTCAGGAGCATTCCCATCTTTTCTCTCCGTGTCCTCCACCCTCTCAATCGTGTCTCCAGAACTTACAAATAATTAATAATATCTTCCATGCATGTTTGCGACAATTAAACTCATTATATACATTAATTAGAATATTCCATCAATCAATTAAGATTTTCATTACGATTAATTCTAAAAAAAAATAGATTAATTTACATTTTTTCTTTTAAATTAAGATTATTTCGATCCTTATTTTAGTCCTTCATTTTTATTTCATTCTTATTTATTTTCCGCGCAACGCGCGGGTGTTATACTAGTGATAACTAATTCTTGAATAGAATTATGAGATTGTTGATAGAAGAAGTCATTAAACATGGGGAAATGGTTAAATTTACCTTTAAAGTATTAAAAAATATGCAAATTTGCTCACTAACTATATTTTTAATTAATATTGCCCTCGTTATTTTATAATTGGATCAATTTTACTCTTTTTCTTAACGGAAGTCCACGTCAGCAAACAGAAGCTAATGTGGCAAGTGAAGCTCGACCATATAAAATATCACGGTGAAAAATGACACATGATAATTATGTACTGACACGAGCAATTTTATCACAAAACATATTTAATGGGTAAATTTACACATTTTTCAATACTTCAAGAACAAATTTGCATATTTTTCAATACTTCGAGGGTAAATTTAATCATTTTGTCTTTTATATATTATTATCATTAATGTGGTTCTAATTAACACCTTAACAATGATGTTGATATTATTTTTACCAAAATCAAGAAAATATAAGCTTGACAATTATACTTTGTGTTGTAAGAATGATATATTTTCTTAATTATTTACTCAAAGATATGAATTATCAGCTTTAGTCATTTGTCATTATAATAAGAAACTAACCAACATAGTAGGGGTGAGTTCGGGTCAGGCCGGGTCGAGATTTGGTATATCCCGGTCCTATCCGAATCTTGAGTCGAGACACAAATATGCATCCCAGTCCTGGTCCCAAATATGGAGCATCTCGATTTTGTCCCGATTTCGTCCCGATTTTGAATTGGGACAAGATTTTTCCCGAACTTTCGGATCGGGCCGGATAGGGACGAGAACTATTTATTTTAGTAATCAAGATATATCTTTTTTAATATTATTTTTATTTTATCTTTAAAATCTATATTTCTCAACAAATTACTGGTAGTCTGGATGTCCATAGTAATCTACATTATCACTCAACTAGTAATCCACAATACCGAGATAGATAGGGTTGTTCATGGGTCAAATCCGTCCCAATGAACCTGAGAAACTGACTCGGCCCGAATTAATCGGGCCGGGTCAGGTTCAGTTTGTCAAAACCTGACTATAATCGGGTCGGGTCTCGGGTTTTAAGGCTTGGAACTCGATTACTCGAGACCCGACCTGATTACCCGATTAAATGTATATATTTTATTATTTTTTTATAAAAATATATGTTAAAAAAATCAAAAACACTTAGTAAAGACGTGGACCGCGTCTTCCCATGAAGACGCGTGAGATTTAAAAAAAACTTTTTTTTATTTCACGGGTAAATCGAGCACCCGATTCGACCCGATCTGATTCCGGGCGGCTTCAAAAAAAATTACCTTAAAACCTGACCCAATAGCTTGTTGGTTGGGTCGGGCCAATTTTTTCCCCAAACCCGACCCTTGAACAACCCTAAAGGTACGGGGTGGCAATGTGGATTATCAGTAAAGCTAGTGGTAATATTATTTTTTTATTTTTGACAAAAATACCCCCACTAAAATATTCCCAATTAACATATATAGAAAAAATCATCGCCTCATCTCATTTGCGCACGCTGCTACCTTTTCCCGTGCCCTCCTCACCTGTCGTCGCTCTCCTCATCTCATGTACAACATGCAAGATGATCTTTGATCCTCACCACCTGTGTAGGTTCTGCGAGGATGGCGTTTCATTGATTCTTAAAATCCATGGGTTCTCTATTCCATAGATTTTTCAATGCTTTGTTCTTCTTGAGATGATGTTGTACGATGATGTTGTTATGTTCTTCTTAAAATCCATGGATTCTTCTTGAGGGTATTTTAGTCAAAGATATAATGTGAATTATACCAAACAATGTAATGTGGATTAATAGCGAGATTATTAGTCCATGCTAAATATGATAATGTAATATTATCGATAATTTTAAAAATGATAATCTATATGGGCTAACTTTAAGAGACCTCAATGACATGAAGATCACTAAAACAAATTCCCAGTAATCCTTCCTATTGCTTGACAACCGAAAGACTAACCTTAGCTAATGATTTATAGATCACAAAATGGCCTCCAAGGACACCAAAAACATAATAATAGAAAAATATGTATATCAATAATGGTCAAAACCAACTAGTGTTATTAATGTACTATCATAAAACTCCAATAGTTAAACCAATATAAGTTTAGGAGATAATACCAAGTGGTAGATGTCAATCATGTACCTTACTCTAGGCATCCATATGCTATGAAGTTATACCATGTAGAATGTTTTCTTTTAAGTTCTTAAGCAACTTCAAGCAATCACCTTGTCGTTATCCTTGTTTAGTAACTCCTCTTATATTAAAGCATGAAATTTTTTGTACCTAAATAGCTTTGCTTCCTCGAGGGTTAGTAGACCTAGGAGCCCAAAGAGATTTAAGATCAGTTTAGTTCTTTCTAGAAACACAATTATATATTGCATTGTCACAAATGTCACAACAAAACAATATCCATTTAACTTTTATGTGCATTCTTATAGAAATAAGGTCTAAAAGTTAAATGCTTATTATATAGAGTAAATAGCAAAAAAAAATACGAACTTTGCTCATTTTCTCAGTTTTAAAATAAATTTTTTTCGTTAGCATGGAAATACAACAACTTATGTTTCGTTACGCCATTTAGCATACCCCGCCAATTTTAACAAAAATAGCAGATCTGTCACGTTAATGACAATGATGTGACAAGTATTTATCATACGTGGCTAATATTACCATTTTGTCCATTGTCAACCGTTCAAGTACGGGAATCGATGATGGACTAATCGGTAAATTTGCATGGTTGTCTTCAACTATTGGTTCCAATGTAAAATGGGTTCCGCCGGATGTTCGATCATTCGACCCATCCGCCGTCGGCTCCGCACTCACTCCTCAGACGAACCATGCGCACTCTTCAAGAATCTCCATGCACGGCAAGAAAACCAGAAATTCTACGCACCTGCTCACGATGAGAAGCTCTCGTCCATTTTTCGCCTTTTCGTGGTTCTACTCATAGTATTCAGACAACACATCATCTTCTTCAAAATAATTCGAGAAAGAACTTGTAAGCTCTCGTCCTTGGATCGTCGTTGTCTTCTTTGTCCTCCTCATCACCCTCGTGATCATCCAGATCGTCATCTTCTTCACTGGCCTTGACCTTCTCAACAAAGTACAACTGTGAGGCCTTCTTTGCCCTGTAAAGAGCACGGGATATACCCAACGCAGCTTACTCCTCAGAGAAAATGAGCGGACTGGGTTTAACGATTGCAAGGGTCTTCGAGATGCCCCTTAACCCGGTCATCGACTTCTTCAGCTTGGAAATCGGCCCCCCATGCTTGTAGGTGAAATGGCCTACACTAGAGGGGGATGAATAATATGTTTACTAATCTTTTCACCTAATTTCGGTTTTATCGAATTCAAGCGTTTCTTACAACTACTTAGGCAATTCACAAATCGAGTAGTAAGCGGAAGTAAGATAAACAATAAGAAATTCAATACGCAAAGGAAATAGTGGTTCGGCCCCAATGTTTACTCCACTATCAACTACAAAAAAAATTGGAATTAGTAACAAGCTGTTTTTGCCACAGTAGTGATATATAGTGGCAAAATGATGATTCAGTGGCAAAAAAATGCTCGTCAACCGTTTGTCACGTTAGGTCCGCCGCTAAAAGTTATTTTTGGCTTTCGCGGCGAGCTTTAGCGGATTACCACGAATTGCAATTTCTTTAGTGGCAAACGAAAAAATTAAACTACCTCCACACAATTGTGGCTAACAAAGCTTGCTAACTCAGGTATCTTTTATGACAAAATTCTTTGCCAATTATTAATAAATGTTTGTCATTATTCTATCCTTTCTAGAATCTTTTTATGGCAAAAATATATTAAATTTGTTGCTAATATCGTGTTACATTTTGCCATTACATATTTTTATAGCATTACATATCAAATTTGCTATAAATTTTTTTGTCACTACATGTTTGATCCTTTGTCATTGAATGTTAAAATAAATTTACCACTAACACGATGTCACACCCCAAACCCGGTATGACCGGCCAGGATACGTCACGTACCCTGAAGCCTAACCCAACTCAAATACAACAACAATAACCTGAACAGTGGGAGATTTTTTTTTTTGAAAAGAATAGACATTACATCACGAACCAAACCAAACCAAAACTCAATATGAACACATTGAACAAGTTATTAAAAAGGAGTTCAAATAAATAAACAAGACTCCCCAAATAAAAATAAAATGCGAAAACCACGACCCGAGTCAACATGACTCAACAACTCAAAGAGACACTAAAATGACTCAGGCATCCTCCTCGATCACGACATGTCACGAGACCCGCTGCCCTGCCGCCACTAGCCGCACTACTGCACCTCGATCAGTTCCACTCTGATCTAACTCAGGTGCTGCAAAACAATAGTAATGAGGGGTAAGTCCAACTAGGACTTAGTGAGCAGATCAGTCCTCAATTCACCAACTCAATCATCATGCATAAAAACACAAATAGCCAATATAAATAGTGTAACAGCAACGTTAGAAGAAACCAACAATAATACATCCACAACTCTACCCCCTATCATATCCTACTCGACTCCCTATCAGAGGTTCACCATGGACCTCATCTCCCTCGCCTACCTGACTAGGATCCCTACAGGCCGCTCTTCCTAAGAGATGACTATATCAATCTCCATCACGACAACATCTAGAATATGAAACTCATCCCGACATACCACATAAGCATGAATGCATGAAATACATGATGCACTTGGATCAAACAACGCACGAGCAGGTAATGCATTAACTGAACTAATACTCGTCACCACTGCATTTGATGCCTCTGCGCTCTCAGGAGTCAATGCGAAGACGCGAGCAAGCAGCATTGTCGTGCGATGCTGCCTTGTCCCATGGGTCTGAGTCCGTTGTACCACTGAAGCCATCGACATAGGGGCTCTCCCTCCGGGTGGTGCTGTTGCTTGACTGCCTGAAGGGCAGTCCCTCTTGATATGACCTTGCTAGCCACACCCAAAGTAGGTACTCTGACCATAGCAAACTCCTCTGTGCCTCCTCCCGCATTGTCCACACTCTGACACCTCGCCTCTTTGGCCTCCTGGTACAGTGGTACTCTGAGTAGATGTCGGTGGTCCTGTCTGCGCACGATCTCTGAAACTTCCTTGTCCCTGGCTCTGCGGGCATGCTGGCCCAGTGCTGGCACCCTCAGACTGAGTGCGCCTGTCCTCTTGGTGGTTCTGCCTGAACCTCTTCCGAGTTGGTTCGTCCTACCGGTCGGTGGGTACCATGGCTTCCTTTCGCATCGCCTCGTCCACCACCTGAACAAAGGTAGTGTTCTCGGTCTAGTGTATCAGCCTACCAATCTGTACCCTCAGACCCTCCACGAACCGCCTCACTCGATCCGTCTCAGTCACCACTAGGGATGGGTGATAATGGGACAACCGTGTGAACTCGATCTCGTACTCTGACACCATCATGGTGCCTATCTGGCGAAGCTACTCGAACTCCCTCGCCCGGCTCTCGCAGACATTCCTGGGTAGATACTTTTCAATGGTAGCAGTTCGGAATTCTCCCCATGTAGGGGCTGATGCATGAGTCCCCCTACGTGCTCTCCATGCCTGGTGCCACTCCTTTGCTGGGCCTCTAAGTTGCATCCCGACTATGTGCGTCATCGCCTCTGATGAACACTCCAAAACCGAGCATATCTCTAAGCAATCGTTTAGGAATGTCGTCACCTCCACCTCCTGATCTGTACCTATAAATGTCGACGGCCTCAGCTTTACGAAATCCATGTACAATGAGCCGCGTACTACCAGCTCTAATCGGTCCTCCTCTGCGAATCCAGACTGAATTGGCTCTACCACCTCGGTAGGTGTAGGTACCACTGGTGGTACTAGTGGGGTCTGCAACTGTGCCAACTCCCGCTCCCAACGAAGCTCCTCTCGCTCCCAACGGAACACCTCCTGTTCTTTACGAAATTCGTCCTGCTCTCTGTGAAGCTCTTCGGTTAGCTACATCACCTGAGTCTCTAGCAGTGCAACCCTAGGATCTCGCACTGCCTCCTCCTAGGCCACTTGGCTGGTAGCACGATCCCTGCCTCGACCAAGACCTCGGCCTCGGCCTCGACCTCGTCTGCCAGCGGGGTTACTTTCGCTTCCAGTCATCACAGCATCATCATATGCTTCCATTTCTATTAATAAGAGCAAATAGTACACAATGTAACATAAGCATAAACAACTTAAATCAAAATATGTACCACTGATGGTGCGCAGGTTCACGTCGATCTCGTGACTAGGACGTACCATATGTGAACACACTAGCAATGCCCCCATACGATACCTACCATCCTATTGTCGTACCCGCTCTGATACCAACTTTGTCACACCCCAAACTCGGTATGACCGGCCAGGATACGCCACGTACCCTGAACAGTGAGAGATTTTTTTTTGAAAAGAATAGACATGACATCACGAACCGAACCAAACCAAACCAAAACTCAATATGAACACATTGAACAAGTTATTAAAAAGAAGTTCAAATAAATAATCAAGACTCCCAAATAAAAATAAAATGCGGAAACCACGACCCAAGTCAACATGACTCAACAACTCAAAGAGACACTAAAATGACTCAGGTATCCTCCTCGATCACGACATGTCACAAGACCCGCTGCCTTGCCACCAGCCGCACTACTGCACCTCGGTTCCTCTCTGATCTAACTCAGGTGCTACAAAACAATAATAATGAGGGATAAGTCCAACTAAGACTTAGTGAGCAGATCAGCCCTCAATTCACCAACTCAATCATCATGCATAAAAACACAAATAGACGATATAAATAGTGAAACAACAACGTTAGAAGAAACCAGCAATAATACATACACAACTCTATGCATGAAGTCAACATCCGTCAACAAGCATAAAATATCTATGGCAATAAAATAGGAAGAACGCAACACCTCAATCATATGCATGCTTCCCGGACTCATCGGTCCCACACAGTCACATATGGTAGGTAGACGGGTGGCCACTGAACTATCACCCAGCTCAGTGCCGTCACTTTGGGGCATGCCCTCCCCTCACTGGCACTGGCTCTTCTGAGCTAGCCTGTTGGGGCATATGTTCCCCTCACCTGCTCGGGTCTCCGGACTATCTCTTTGGGGTATGATCTCCCTGTTGGCCTAAGGTTTTCTGGCTTGGTCTTAATCTCGGTTTTGATGATAACAAACATGGAACTAATATTTCATTGAGAAATCTTCACTACTGGAAACATGGGCATCAATAACGGCTGAAGCCATTGCTGAGCCGTTGCTGAAAACCATCAGCAACAGCTTGCAACGGCCCCACCCGTTGCAACGGAGCCGTGGAAGAAAAGCGCGTTGCTGATAACTTAGCAACGGCCGCTCGAGCCGTTGCTAAAAATATTATCAGCAACGATTTTGCCACGGACACGGAGCCGTTGCTGATAACTTTATTAGCAACGGCTAGTGAGCCCGTAGCAACGCCATTAGTAAAAGACCGTTGCTAAGCCGTTGATGTAGGTATTCAGCAACGACTTTTGATACACTTTTAGCAACGGCTTTCCCATGGACGGCCGTGGGAAAGCCGTTGCTGATGATGTGAACCTGTAAATGAAAAAATATTAAAATTCCAAATTTCCATTGATATATTGATACATTATCTGATACATAACTCACACACCCATACACCCATACACACATTCATTCACACATCACAAATACACCAAGATATACATCAAAATAATTATACTTATATTTATAATTATCCACAATAGTATAAAAACTATTCAAATGCAAAATTGAAATATCAATATCCAAACAAAATAAATTAAACAAGTATAGTATCTTAGTAACAAAGTCAATATATAAAAAAATCTCACGATCACGATGAAGCATGGTCTGGATCATATGGCGGAGTCTGGAGTGCTTGAGTGTACACCGGCGTGGACTGACTCGAGGATGATGGATGAGATGATGCCGAAGAGATGCCTGCTTCGGGATGACCAGACATGTTGCGTAGCATAGCTTGTATATCTGCCATCATCTGACTCTGGCGCTCTATCATCTCAGTCTGACGCGCGACCGTCTCCTCTAGTGTCCTTATCCTAGTACTATGGTCATAACTGGATCTGGAGGTGGACGGCCGCTCACCAGCGACCGGAGGGGTCGGTGCCCTAAGTGGCCCTAGCACGGATCACGCATGACCACTATCTGCAAAGCCATATACGCGGCCATGCTCCCAGCCACCTGCGGCCTCGACCCACGCTACTGCGTCAAAGTCCTCGGGGGTGCCCCCGCGCTGCACCACCGTTTGGTTCTAGGTCTCCTACTCGAGTTTGATTTTTTATTTAATATTTGTCATAAAACTTAAATTATAAATATATAATGAATAATTTAAACAAATATATAGTTACCATAACGTATGCAGCACGGTTGTCGATGTACTCCCCCGTCCCATGTACTCGACGGTGAGTCCGCTCAAACACCGCCATCGGGGAGGGTCGTTGGACAATCCCATCATCCGACACCGTCGTCTACATTTACAAAACAAATACATTAATTAGTACACATAGTAACAAATAATATATATAATTAAAATGTATACTTACCATACGATTCGCGTGCACTACAAAATGAAATAGAGCCGCCGGTGTGACGCGCTGCTCCACCCACCAAGCGATTTCTAGCCGCATTCCTAGAAACCTCCTGCCATCGATCCGTCGACCATATTCCCATGAGCTAGTCTCATATATCCAGAGTAATCCAATCGGGGCCGTATCCCCGAGTCTCCACGATGTTAGTAGTCCCAGATCGTGCCATCGCCTGGGACCGAGCCTGCCCCAGCTGCCCGTTGTACCTCGCCCGGGAAATAGCCTCCCAGGCAGCGTAAATGAAGGACCTCAGCCCATGTATAGCGAGTCTGCAGAATAATAATATCAGTACCAATATTAATCATCATGCATGTATTAAAAAAAAATAATAAGTGCCTCAAACTCGCGCCATAACATGTCGACGTGCTCACTAGGCACGTGAGACCACGTAGGCCATGCCCTGTGCATGTATCATTGAATGGTAGAAGAAATGCTCCTTGACACTTCTTCTTGCTCGAACCTGCACAACAAAAATAAAATTTAATATTATATTATGATATAATGAATTTGTATAATTATCGTAATTCATGATATATTATCGCTCCCCAATCACGCTAATAAATCTACGTGACTCTATGGCTGGTGGAGGCTGCCACCTGTTCGGCCCGCGTGGCTGCCTGCGTCTAGATGTACTAGCCTCAGCACTTTCATCGGTAGGAGGATCAGCAGCACGAGTAAGTGCTGTAGTCTCACCGATCGGAGACTCCGAAGCTCTCCTGCGACGATAACCACGACCAGACATATCTGCAGTCAAATAGACATATAATCAGATTATTGTATAAATAGTAGAGATATATTTAATAAAATATATACTTTACATTTATTCCTCATTATCTGAGTAATAGTTTTCGAATTCTTCCTCTTCTTTCTCTTCTTCCTCTTCTTCCTCTTCTTCATCTCCAGCTTCATCAATTTCAAGATCATCATCATCAGCATATTCAACTTCTAATTGAATTGACGTTGTGTCTGCATCCTCGAGTATTGGAATAATACGATCTACAGCAGGAGAATCATCTTCTTGATAGAAACCATCTGTCATATCAGGTATCCGCTCATTTTCTCCTGCTATCGAATCAATTTTTCCTCTACCTTTAGTCTTACAGACTACACGCCAATCTTCTCTATCTTTATTTCGAGCCGGATACTTCGATTAGCCGACATGATTCTGTCAATCAATGACAATTTCTATGGTTAATGCCTTTAGGTGAGATTGTCATATTCCATTCGGGATTTATGTTATTCATATTGCACTAAGTACTTCTTTTAATCGCTAACTTCATTCTAAATTTCGGCAGTATCTCCTTACAGTTCTCCGAATACGCAAATCATCTGGGCGCATTTCGGAGAACAAGAGAGATGCTGCCGAAATTTAGAATAAGTTAACAGTTAAAAGAAAAACGTAAGTGCAATACAAATAACTATATTCTCAAATTGTCCAATCAGGAACAATTCAAGAATTGTACATCGTATAAAAGATTATCTACTTCTTTTACACGAACATACAACCCCCGAACGGATCTAAGATTTTGCTAAATCATATCCGACTCGTCGATGCGTATGTGAAACATATCAACTAGTCGGATGGATGATTACAGCTTTCTAAATGTTTCGAGTCAATTCAAGTCCATATTGGACAATTCTGACATGAGTCCAAATTAGACGATTCCGGTGGGAGTCCAAAATGAACTATTCCGACGTGCGTCCGAAGTGGACGATTTCGACGCACGGCCGAAGTGGACAATTCTAACGCGAGTCCACTGAGGACAACTCCGGACTAATTAACAATATTTTAACTAATTAATTAATATTAATCTACACTATTTTCATTAATTTAAATAATTAACCTACCATTATTAAATATTAATCTAACTAAATTAAACTAAAAATTAATATAAACTCTAAAAATTAATCTAAACCAAAAAATTAATCTAACAAATTAAATAATTAATCTAAACAATTAATTAAATAATTAATTAACAATTAAATAATAATTAAAAAAATCTAAAACTAATATTTCCGGCGTCAGCGTCCAGTATCTGGACACAGAGTCCGGATACTGGACAAGCTCCGGCGGTGGCCATCGGTCGTCCATCGCCGATGGCCACCCGCCGTCAGCCGAAACCCTATAAATAGGGTTTCGGTCAAATTTCATTAGGGATCAACGACAAGAGATGGTCGGGTGGCAAGGAATATCTAAAATCGGCGATCGAGGATGGATGGCAGCAGCAGCTCGGCGGCGTCGGCGTCGGCAGCGGCGTCGGCGTCGGAAGCGGCGACGAGATGCGGGAGGAGCAGGCAGCGGCAACAGCGGGAGGAAGAAGGGGGGCGGGCGCGATCTGTGACCTATATAAACTTATCAGCAACGACTCATTTAGCCGTTAGAAAGCCGTTGCTGATACCTCATCATCAGCAATGGCTCACTTGTCCATTAGAAAATCGTTGCTTATAATTAACATCATCAGCAACGGCTCGCATGTCCATTAGAAAGCCGTTGCAGATACAACATATCTACAACGGCGTGAGCGGCCGTAAGAATGTCGTTGCAAATAGCAAATACGTGAATAGTCATTGTTGATAGCCGTTGCTGAAGACCCAATTTCTAGTAGTGCTTTCAAGTTCTATATCGGTTAGCGCACGACGTCCCCGATCGGACAAATCGAAGAAATCAGAGAAATCGACAAGGACGCTCATCGACGCTCGGGATTCTTCGAGAAGTTAGAGTTTAGGTTTAGGGTGTCTAGTTTATGTTGTAAATCCTCATGATGATTCATAAGAACCCAAAAACCAATCCCGAACCCCAAATCATGGAAACCCGGAACCGCCCTGAAATTCACTAAGCCTAGGGAGCTCTTTGGAGGGCTATATGACCTAGATATTTTCTTGGCACCAAAAGTCCCGATAATTGTTCCTTGGGTCAAAACTAGATAACGAGGTATTTTTAAGGATTTTTTGGAAGCCTTTAGCATACCCATATTTGACCCGGGAGATTAGGAAATTTCTATTTTCGAAAAATTTGTACTAGCCCCCAAAAACTAGATTTTGATTCTTAAGGATTTTGATTTTTTAGATATTTTTATTGAATCCAAATGGGGGGTAATCCTTATATAACATTTATGTTTTAAAGTTATTAACTTTTGATCACTCTAAAAGCTTCATTGAGCCATCATTGATCAATTCCAAAGGCATGCGACCGAACGGCGGAAATGGCTAGTTTTCCACCCGTTGAGCCGCCCGTTATTAACTTAATGATAATAAATTTTATGTAAGTAGGCTTAGCAAAGACGGAACCAAAACGAGCAAAAAATCTCAGCCAAACCAAGTAGTGCAGTGCAGACTACCTAATTTCGATCGATCGAATGCTGCCAAAAATTGGCAGTAGGCAATTCAGTTGACCGGTCGGTTGACTGAAGTGTGCTAAAATTTGGCAGAGGGTCCATCGGTCGACCGATCGGTCGATCGGATTGCAGATCACAATTCGCGACTCTTGCTTAACTGCAGCGGTCGACCGAATTTTTTATATAAGTCGTTATTAACTTAAAGTTAGTAAATGTTATATAAGTAGACTTAGCGAAGTCGGAACCAAAACGAGCCGAAAAACTCAGCCAAGAAAAGTAGTGCAGAGCAAACTGCCTAGTTTCGGTCGACCGAATGGTGCCAAAAACCGGCAGAAGGCTACTTCGGTCGACCGGTCAGTCGATCGACAGAGGCCAAAAAATGGCAATGCATGAGTCGGTCGACCGAATTGCGGATCATAGAATCGTGACTCATTCGGTTGACCCGTCGGTCAACCGAACAGCGCGAATAAGGCATAGAAAGCCAGCGGTCACAGGCGGTCGATCGGTCGGTCGACCGACGATCGATCGGCAAGCGACCGAACGATGAAAATGGCTAGTTTTTCGCCTGTTGAGCCAGCTATTTCGTTCCTTTTCTTCTTGGCTCTATAAATACCCTAGCCTAAGCCTTATTTAGATACTTTTTTACCACTCTTGACCTTCATTGAGCCATCGTTGATCAATTTTAAGCTTTCATTGAGTCATTTCTCAGAGAAATCCTAGTTTGAGCTTTCACTCCTAGAGTTTGCCTTCAAGTTTGATTTGATTCATCATCAAGGCATCAAGAGGAGCTAGGATTCATTGTGTTGGAGCTAAGTATTTGTATTGGTGTATTTTTTTCTCCATTACTTGTATATTTTCATGTATACTTCTTTGTATTTGAGTTTGTAGAAGACCTAGTGTTAGGTCTTGTGATTTAGTGGTATCCTAGGTATAGAAGGTGTAAAGCCACTTGTGTAAACATAGTTTACTAGGATTAGTTGAGTTGTCCCTTAGGGTTGAGGTGGAAGAGTGCTCTCGGTAAAAAGGCGGAGACTTCCGGGTGTGGAAGTGCCTTAGGTTGAGAGTGAGACTCTTCGGGTCAAAGTCCTCTTTGTTGGCTTAAGGTTTTCAATCTTGGTCTTAATCTCGGTTTTGATGATAACAAACATGGAACTAATGTTTCATTGAGAAATCTTTCTGGTTCCAAGTCGGATTAGCGCTCGACGTCCCCGATTGAAAAAATTAAAGAAATCGGAGAAATCGGCAAGGACGCTCGTCGGTGCTTGAGATTCTTCAAGAAGTTAGAGTTTAGGTTTAGGGTGTCTAGATATGTTGTATCCTCTTTACAATGCAAAGAACCCTAAAACCAAACCCAAAACCCAAAACATGAAAACCCAAAAATCGGCCTGAATTCACTAAGCCTAGAGAGCTCCTTGGAGGGCTATATGTCCTAGACCTTTTCTTGACATAAAAAAAATGGCGGTAATTGTTCCGTGGGTTAAAATTTGATAACGATGTATTTTTAGGATTTTTTGGAAGTCTTTAACCTACCTATACTTGACTCAAAAAGTTAGGAAATTTCAATTTTCGGAAAATTTGTACTAGACCCCAAAAACTAGATTTTAATTCTTAAGGATTTTGATTTTTTAGATATTTTTATTGAATCCAAATAGGGGGTAATCCTTATATAACATTTATGTTTTAAAGTATTTAACTTAACGTTAATAAATGTTATATAAGTAGGCTTAGCAAAGACGGAACCAAAACGAGCAAAAAATCTCAGCCAAACCAAGTAGTGCAGTGCAGACTACCTAATTTCAATCGACCAAATGTTGCCAAAAACTGGCAGTAGGCAATTCGATCGACTGTTCGATCGACCGAAGTGTGCCAAAATTTGGCAGAGGGTCCATCGGTCGACCGATCGGTCGACCGGATTGCAGATCGCAATTCTTGACTCTTGCTTAACTACAGCAGTCGACCAATAGGTCGATCGGATTGCGGATCGCTCATCTCGTGACTCGTTCGGTCGACCCGTCGATCAATCGCACAGAGAGATTGAGCAACGGTCGCTCGAGTGGTCGATCGGTCGGTCGACCGACGATCGACCGACTAGCGATCGAACGGCGGTAACGACTAGTTTTCTACTCGTTGAACCGCCCGTTCGACAGAGGGGTTATAAATACCCCTCACCTAACTTCCTTAAAAACTTCTTACAGGTTTAATTGAGCATTCAAAGGAGAGTTTTGAGCCTTCTAAAGATTGATTAATAGTGCTCGATTCTTCCGCTGACAACTTCTTCAAGCGCACACTCTCCCTCAACTCGGGCATCAATTCGAGCTCTACGACTTGGCGAGTTCGAGGCTTTGAAGGCTTGGAAAAGAGCATTTAATCTTGGTTTACTCTTTAAGCTCTTTTCATTGTAATTTTAATTTTTATTTGAACATTGTTTTCTTTAGATTTGAGCTTGTGAAGACCTAGGTTGTTAGGTCTTGAAATTGGGTGGTTGCCTTTGTGTTTGAGGCTTAATTCCACCGGTGTAAACTCAGTTTGCTAGGATTAGTTGAGTTGTCCCTTAGGTTTGAGGTGGAAGAGTGCTCTCGATAAGAAGGCGGAGACTTCCATGTGTGGAAGTGTCTTAGGTTGAGAGTGAGACTCTTCGAGTCAAAGTCCTTTGTGTAAGGGAAACTATTTAATCTAGTAAACTTAATTTGAAAATCCTAAGCGGTGTGCTTAGGTAGTGGAGTAGGCATTGGGGCCAAACCACTATAAATCACTGTGTTTGCATTGTTTCTATTTGTGTTTGCTTAATTAACATATCTACTTTTCTTCCGCTTGTTATTTAATTTGTAAATTGCCTAAGTAATCAACAAAACGATTAAAATCGGAATTAGGCGAAAAGATTTAGTTAACACACTATTCACCCCCCCTCTAGTGTGGTCATTTCACCCAACACTCTTTGTAAGGGAAACAATTTAATCTAGTAAACTAAGTTTCGAAATCCTAAGTGGGGTGCTTAGGTAGTGGAGTAGGCATTGGGCTCGAACCACTATAAATTCTTGTGTTTGCATTGATATCTTGTTTGTATTAATTACTTTATCATTTAGCGCTTCTGCATTTAGTCGTCGAATTATAAATTGCCTAAGTAGCTTAAGAAAAAGTTTAAAACCGGAATTAGGCGACAAATTTAGTTAACACACTATTCACCCTCCCTCTAGTGTTGTCATTTCACCCAACAATTGGTATCAGAGAGGGTTGTAGATTGAGATTTCACCATCTCCTCTACATCGTTTCTCGATCCTGAAAATGGCACTAGAGAGTTTAGTGTCTTCATCTCCTAGGTTCGATGAGTCTAACTTTGGTCTTTGGAAGAGTACAATGTATACTCTTCTAAAGACTCAAGGTTTAGGTGTATTTGACATGGTACAGATAAAATATATTGAACCTAAGGAAAATATGGATTCATGGACCCAAGAACAAATTAATATGTTTGAATTAAATGCTAAGGCAACAAATTTCATATATTCTTCTTTGGAAAATAATATATTTGAAAAGATCATGAATTGTACTTCCGGATTCGTTATATGAGCTTGTTTAAATGTCTTATATGATTATGCTAAAACCGAGGAGTTAAAAACTTTTAATGAAGGTAGTTATGACAATGGTCATCATTCCAATACTAACATGGTTTTTGAAGCCCAAAGTGTCTCTAGTCATAGGAGCACTAAAAATCGAAAAAGGAAGGTGATTTGCCATGTGTGCAAAGAAAAATGGTATGTGAGGAAAAATTGCCCTTCCTTGAAGAACAAGGTAAAGAAGAGGTCAAACGCTTCCACGTCATCATCTTATTCAAATGAAGCATCCTCTTGCCATGACTATGAAGTCACTTCAAAAGTTTGTCTCATTGATGCTAATGATGAGGTACACTCTTCTTCCTCTAGTCATGATAACAAAAATGATAGTATTAATTCATCTAGTTCTCATGATTTTTTTTATGATGAATTAATGGATGAATATAAAAGTATGTATGCCTTGCTTGTTAGAAAAGATAAAGAAAACAAAAAATTGAAGAAAAAAAACTTAAGTCTTAGCTCTCAATTACATGAAGTAAAATTAGAAAATGAGAAACTAAAAATTAGTGTCTCCAATCCATGCCGTGATACCTTAAGTGTTAACACTAAGGATTTGAAAACAAAAAATGACATCTTAAAGAATGAAAATAGCATGTTGAAAACTCAATTGCATGCTATTCATAAATCCATAAATGACTTGAAAAATGAGGTTGTTTTTCCAAGTAAGAAAGTTAATAATCTATCTAGTAATTCATCCTCTAAGAATTCTAGAAGTATAAATGTCTCTTTCAAGAATGCTTGTGCACATCTCGCTTCTCATGTCAAGCATTCTAACATTAAACCTCATGTTCAAAAGAAAATTGTTTCCTTTAAGAATGCTCATGTTCATCATAGTTCACATGTCAAGCATTCTAATGATAAACCTCATGCCCATAGTAAAAATGAGAAAAAGTTTCATGGACATTGTTTTTGTTGTGGTACATATGGCCATGCAATCTATGATTGTGCATTTAAGAAAAATCCAAGTGTTGCTAAGACACTTTGGTTGCCTAAGCCCATTGACCCCTAAGGACCCAAAGCCATTTGGGTACCAAAGGTCTCTTGTTCTTTTGTAGGGAGAGCTACCACACAAGGATAAGGGTAAAGAGAAGTGGAATATTGAAGTTGACCTTGGATCCAAACAAGAAATCTCTAAGAGGTTGCAACTTCAGCTATCATGATGCCATAGGTATGAAAATTGGCATCAAACACTTTGGTATCATCTCCTATACCTACTTGATTAAATTAGAGTTGGAGTTTTGATACATGCTTAATATTAGTAGATTTTCCACTCATGATATGCTTTCAAAAATGTTTTTGATTTTTGATATCCGGTCTCTTCGGATACCTATGTAGCCTGTAATAGGCTCATGTGACCTTGCGATTTTAAATCGTAGGCTCATTGTGGTCTTTCAATTTTCAACCAATAGGAAGGGTTGGAGATCATGTTTTCATATTTATTATTTTTGTGATCTCTTAAAATTTATTTTGATATCACTTGATTTCATTTAAAACGAATTTCAAACTATTTAGCAAAGATGCATTTTGAAAATGATATTTGAATCACTCTTTGCTATTTGGTTTGGTTAGCTTGCTAGTAGCCTTAATTTCATTATCTACTAATGAAGTCTACTTGCAAGTTGAAAATGTTAATGAAAGGCTATGCCATCTAAAAGAATTTGGAAAGAAAATGAAAAGTTTGGAAAAATTTCCAACAATGAGGTATGAGTTCGTTTTTGCAAAATCTTAATATAATTCTTGAATATTCATGCTTTAATGATGTCTCTATATACTCATGATTGATTTTGCATGATAAATGTTTGAATTTTCATGAGTAGAAAAAATCATGATAACTAAGCAATTTCATGATATGGATATTGAATGAAATTGGACTAGTTTGAAATTTTTTATCAGAAATCTCATTTTGAGTAAACACCCAATGAACATGTTTAGATACACACATGATATGATTCTAGGTGTTTAAACTTGAAAATTCATGTATAGATGAAAAATATGATAACTAGATCACATTAGGGGACTTAAGCTTGAAAAGTTTGACCCAAGTCAATAAATCAACTTGGACACTTCATTTTAAGTCCAAAATTCATAAACATGTTTAGGAATAGGTATGACATGTTTCCATGCACTTAGAATGAAAAATTCATATGGATATAGATAAAATGATATAGAGGTCATTTCATGATAACCTCTTTTGAACCAAGTTGACCCAAGTCAATAAATTGACTTAGATGTCTCATTTTCAATCTATATTTGAGGAACATGTTTAGATTTACTCATGTTAGGTATCTATAGGTTTAAGTTTGAAAAACCATATTTAGATTTTCAGTCCTAGCGGCGAACGTGCCAACGGCGGCTGCTCAAGGCCCCCTTTTTTTATTTAATCTATATATATATTTATTTAAATCAAAAAGAGGAAGGACAACGATTTTTACTTCCGATCCGATACAAGAAAACGCGTCAAAATCGACGAAAAACTCTGAAACATAACAGCGACATGAATCAAGAATTGGAGAAAAGAATGCCTAAATCCAATCACCGGATGGAGAGAAAACGGAAGAAAAAGATGCGTAGGATCTTCCCCCGATCGACACCGATGAATTCACGAAAATCTGACTCCAACGGCTCCTCCTCGACGGCGCCCTCTCTGTCCTCTCTCCTTCGCCTCAGGTGGCGTGCAACTAAAACCCCAGGCCGCACACCCCAGGGCCTAATTTATAGATACTGGTTGGGTCCAAATGACCAAAATAACCATGCCTAAGCTATCCGACCTAAACAGCCCATAACTCATCCGTTCTAACTCCGATTCGAGATCCGATTACACCGCTAAATTCGTCTCGAGACCCTCTATCATCCTAGCATACTAGATTATGGAGAAAAGACAAATGAAATTTCTCTTAATTTTTCTATATTAATACTCGGGTATAATCCCGAAGCTTCCTGACAATCCGTGCTAACTAGGGCCCACGATCCCCTCTCAAGAATAAAATATTATTATTAAGATTTTTGGATATTACACACAATTTCAAATTTGAATTATTGCCACAATATCAGTGATAATTTTGCCACCACTTTGAGAATCTTGAGAATCTGTGATGAATAAATTTGTCATAAACACACAAAATTTAATAATTAATCATTCATTAATATAATAATCCACCTGCTAATTGCAAAACCCACAACTTAACTAGTATACAACCAACCACCTACAAATCGAACCATCAACAATCCAAAATAAGTTCAACATTAATCCAAATACATAAAAAACAACCTTATCCACCAACACAAAATACTCCAAGGTATCTAATATCCATTAAAAAAAGTTATAGTATGTACACAAGATAGTCTGTACGCCAAAAAAAACCAAACAATACTAGCCCAATAAAAAGAAGTTACAATAGGTCCTCTAGGTATGCCTCATTTCTTCTTTTTCTCCTGCAAATGAAGGGAAGTAAGAACACAAGTCAATACTATTACATCAAAGAATCAAACTAATTTTCAAATGATGCTAGCAGATCAATCAAACTAAAAATCAAACCAAGTCCAAGAGGAATTGTGTTCATTAACTCAAATATGTATGTTGAGCTAGAACAAATGGAAGAAACATTGACTAATCTCAAATATTTGAGCCTTTTCATGCTTTCCAGAAACATCTTAACAATTAACTAGTTGTGTGCCAAGAATATGCTCTCCCTAATCGATTTGTCCCTATTCATCCCCTCACCACCTGTCATTTACTATAAAGCTCTCATATCACATAAAGCTCTCATGCGTGATATTGGTTCTGCTTATTCTTCCAAGGTCTGTACTTTTTGCAAGGATAAAAAGAGAAACCTTATATTACAATTGAACTCCCAAGCAAAGGAACACTTTTTTTTAGTATATTTGTTGCGCTAATCTGTAACATAAATTCATAAGTCATGTTGATTCATAATTTCCTTGGTCTATAGTTTATATTAGGAGGCATCAATGAACTTAATGAACATGCACAAATAATATTGATTAAACAAAGAGCAGCATAAGGATATAATAACAAGGTTAACAAGCATAGTAATCTCATACTTGCACACCATAATGAGACCTTGTAGAGAGTTGGATACCCATCAAGATTATTTTCCCGTATAAGCCATATTAACAGTATTATTCAAGAAAAATGACAGCATGGGATAAGTGCAAAATCTAGCTTCCAATTAATACATTTTCCTTAAAGCTATTAAACATAAACAATCATAAGTAGGGAGCCTACCAGGAAGCATTGCTCATCCATTGTTCCACAACAGGAAACATGGCCAACTGTTTGTATTAGAACAGCATACTGGAGTTCCTTAATCATTTATGTTTAAAGAGAATGTTTGAAATCATGCAAGTTCAAAGAGAATGTAAAGGAACAGACTTATACCTGAAACCTTAGCAAAGAGAATATAAAGAGAATGTAAATGAAATTAACTTGACACAGTAACAACATAGTGACATAACTAAGAAGCAATATCAAATAGCTTTAGAGAAACCTTAGATAACTTTAGTAACTAAATACTCAATAAATATACTGAAATGCTAAAATACAATAATAGCTCACCCCGCTAAAGCGATAACCGAGGTTGACAAGGAGTAAATAACTTTTCCAGCCTCCCAAATGTACCTCCAATTCCTTCTGTCTTGATTGTGTATCTTCATTGTGTATCTTAATTATATTCTTAACACTACCACTCATATAGGCAAGCAAACTTGATCAGCGCAAGACATGACTTAATGAAGTTTATAAGTGTTTCTCACTACATATAAAATTTGCATACAGCTAAGCTGGTTTGAGTTAACTAAATAGAGAAAATCATTCTAAATGTAAATCAACGATGCTGCTTAGGCATTTCTTCAAGAATAAGCCATCATGCTTTACATTCAGTTGGGGGTATCTTCAAGAATATTAAGTAGAAAACCTACTCAACTGCAATAAAATAGTGTTGTCAGTCTCAAGTTACACTTTTGGAAATAAAAAATAAGCCAAGCAACTTAACTTCCACAACAGATAGCACTATAATAGGAGAAAAATGTACCTTGAGCAATTCAAACATTGCTTTCATATCTATAAGGCTCTGCCTTGTCTTTGTCTCTGGATACACACTTCCAAGGAAATTTAGAGGAAAAGAAAGCTGGAAGGGAAGCCCATTAACCATAACCTGAAAAGAAATAGAAAATATGAACTATTATAATAAATTGTCTAGAGAGAACATATGTGAGTTAAACAAGTGATATAGAAAAATATATTAAAATCAGATACTAAATATGTAGATGTTCAAATTCAAAGACAAAGGCATTAGTTATAGGAACATAGAAGGCATTAACTAGCATGTAAATAGGTAGCGTAAAAAGGACTACAGTTGATCATTAGTCAACTCTGGAACTACATATTTATTATTACTATCAGCACCATAAGCATGAAATAGAATCAGACTAATAAATAGTTGTTGATGAAGAGATCAACAAGGCTCCTTAGTCTCAAACTTCCCATCTTCTCTCCTCTGGAGTTGATGGTGTTGAGTGCTTATTCAGTTAGGGGGAGGAAGAGAAGAGAGAGTGTCAAGAGGAGACTTAGGGAAGTGACAGGTTTTGTATGCCTTTTAGAAGATAAGGCCTCCAAGGAAAACCAGTGGCATACAATTTCGTTCAGATTAGTTACAATCAAAACTTAGAAGAAATAATAAATTCAAATTTATGGTCCGTGCATACAAGTGAAGTACATGCACTTTGAAAAAGATCTGTTAAAATCAATATAAACATCAATATCAGGAATATACCTGGACTTCCAAAGTATCTCTTTGAGTAGAGCTTAAAGAAGTACATCAGAATTCTCATCTGAATTATTGTAAAGAAACTATCATCTGAAACTATAAATTGACATATATGCATTATACATTTGAATCAAAGAACTAGAAGAAAAATTACCAAATCACCAACAGTCATTACACCACTCATAATCCCATATGAAGTTAAGATCATCGCCGTTGATAAAGTTGTACTAAATATGACATTTTGACCGAAGTTCAAAGAAGCAAGACTAGATTGGGTTTTTAACGCAGCATCCTCATACTCTGTCAAGTAGAAAGTACCAAACAAATAAGCTTCCATGATTGGGTTTTTAATATATGCGAGATCTTTCTTTTAGAGAGCAAGATAATACAAGTTCTTTAGTTGATTCTCAATTACGTATCCATGTTGAATCCCTCATCTTTTTCTTACTCATTATACATTAATCTCTCGTCATTAATTAATCTTATGGGTTTCAAGTTCTAATTTCATACGTCATGAAGAAATATATATTCTCTCATTCTCTTGTGAAATAAAGGCTTGCAAAGCAATATAGCCTAGCTTAGCTGACATGAATATTCTCTCCTATAATGTGCTTCATTGAACAAGAACACAACCATACAATTGTCCATCTTTTGCATCCATTCTACACTATATCTGTGTACCTACTGCTAGGTTTAGATAGTATATAAATCCAACATATATAGCACCACTTGAATTGGAAGCATGAGGCCAACAAATCCCATCAGAGGTGAAATATTAGTTCACAGCAGTTAATTACTAGCTCAATTAATTACTAGCTCACAAGGTGAAATACTAGTTCACAGCAGTTCACAAGGTGAAGGTGAAAGACTAGCTCAGTTAATTACAAGCTGAGTATATATATATATATATATATACTAGTTTATAGCAATTAATTACTAGCTCAGTTTTTCCTAATGGGTTATTATATATTTACCTCGTACTCACTCTTTCGATTGTTATATTTACAAACAGAAGTTATAGGCAATACCTGTACTCTTTTGATTCTCTGACATCAGAGTGCCACGAATGCGTACTGGTTCGACGGAGATACCGACCATGCCTCAACAATCTGCATTTGTGTTTGTGAGCTACAAATGCACTGAACTCTGAGAAAAAGTTTTTGTCCACATGTTTGTGGTTTTGTGGCAAGAGCATCAGTACCATCTCGACCATCTCCAATTTGAAGCAAAATGGAGGTAGAATGGGCAGTCGAGAGACCCGTTGGTGCAACAATGGAGGATGAACCTAATAACATTGACTACAACATATGCCTCCACTTCGCTGCCGACCTTGCCATCACGCTCTGTGGCCACCAAAATGGAACCTTTCACCTGAATATAATCAAATCAACCAGAAGAAAAAAAATAGATAAAGACATCAAAATCTTAAAGACGAGGTCAGATCCAACGACCGAATCCGACCTTCAATCGACCATGAAGAAGTCAATATTCATCAATGAAGAAAATGGAAGAAAAAAAGAGGAAATTGTGCAAACCTGGGTATGAGATGATATCGGTGACCTAGATCCGACCAAGAGCCGAGAGAACGGAGCCGCATATAGGGGAAAAGATCGTAGGAGGCAAGCGAATAGCAACACAGATCCGGAAGATGGATTGGGCGATCACTTTAGGGCTTTCCCCTCTTGTCTTCTCGAATGTGGGATGGCAGTAGGCGGAGTAGAAGAAGAATAAGGAAAATAAGAAATAATAATAATAAAGAAAAGAGAGAGACTTGGAAATGACGAGGAGATTAGCAGACAGAGAAAGCATTGGAAACGACGGGGGCATTAGCGGGCGGAGAGCGGCAGCGTGTGGAGATGAGAATGATAAATAGAGGAAATTATAAGTCGGGGATATTCTAAGTCGGGAGAAAGAAAAAAAAAAAGAGGGAATTTTTTTATCGAACCAAAAAAAAGAAAGAAAAATTTTTTGCCAATTTTTTTAATTATTTTATCATCTATGACAAACACAGTTTGTCACAAAAAATAGTTCTATATCTATGGTCAATATATTGTCACAAATAGTTGCTACAGAATATCGTGACAAAATTGTGGCAAAAATATTATAGCAAACGCTTGCCACAGAATATCGTGATAAACTTGTGGCAAAACTTTTATCGCAAACGCTTGCCACGGTAGAATATTTTGAATCAATGGCAAAACATATTGTCATAAATTTAAAAAACTATAAATTTTGAACGTTGACTCAATTATTAGTGGAAAACATAATGACAAAATTATAAAAATTGTCGCAAATTGTTCGAAATTATATTTTTAACCACAAAAATAATTTTGCCACAAATTTCATCGCGGATTACACCTTTCGTGGCCAATTGTTGTTAGCCACTCCAAAATTTTGTCACAAATTCTTATTTTTTTTGTAGTGACCTAAGCACCCCACTTAGGATTTCCAAAGTTTACTTTACTAGATTATGAGTGTTTTGTTACAATGAGAAATTTACACCGAAGAGTCTCCGCTCTCAACCTAAGGCACTTCTATACCTGGAAGTTTCCGTCATCTTCCCGAGAGCTCTCTTCCACCTCAAACCCTAAGGTACAACAATCACTAATCCTAGTAAATCAATCTACCCGGTGGACTTATGCCTCAAACACAAAGGTTACCACCCAATCTATCAAACCTAGCAATCTAGGTTTACACAAGTCCAAACACAATAAGATAAATAACAAAATACAATAACTAATGGAGCAATAATCAAACCAACGTATACTTAGCTCCAAAAGAAACTCCCTAGTCCTCTTGATACCTCAAGGTGATGAATCAATGAAGTCTGATGGCTCAATCAAGAAGTTGAGGATCAAAGCTAGGGTTTATAAAGAATCTCTCAATGAAAGCTTTAAGATTGATCAAAGATGGCTCAATGAAGGTGAAGATAAAGGAGGAAGGCTCTTATGGCTTCCTATTTATAAGCCATGAAGAGAAGAGGCAACTCACCTCCTTTCAACAGGCAAGAATCTGCCCGTTATCGCCCGCCGATCGCTGGTCTAATCGAAGGTCAGTCGACCGACCAAGCAATCGGAGCACTCTATGCATTTTGGGCTCGGTTCAATTGACCGCCCCTACGATCGAACCTTGGAAATCAGCCTTTTTGCTGACTTTCGTGTCGCGTTCTTCCTTTTAGGGATTTGATTCTTTAAGGGTCTTTGAATCATGACAATTTTACAATTTATCTAGACACCCTAAACCTAGATTCTAACTTCCCGACAAATCCGAGAGCATGGACGAGCGTCATTACCGATTTCTACGATCGTGGACGCCAAGCTCTAACCGACTTAGAACCTGAATATATTTCTCAATGAAATATTAGTTCCATGTGTGTTATCATCAAAACTGAGATTAACACCAAGGTAGAAAACCTTAGGCCAACAATCTCCCTCTTTTTGATGATGACAAGCATCAATAAGAAAATATATATACTAAACTAGGATATCAACGAAGGGATTTCTCCCCCTATCATCGTGCATATCTAAGTAAATTTACTCCCCCTATCTATATGGATGGTTTTTTTAATATTTTCTTCCATTTTACCTATATTTTTTCCCCCTTTTGACATCAATCAAAAAGGACGAGAAAAGTCAACTATGGTCAAGTTGAGACTTGAAAACTAGTTTTCATGAAAACGAAGTTAACCAACCCAAGGGACAAAAACAACGCATCGAATGAGAGACTAAGTATGATATCATGAAAAGATAGTAAAAATCCAAAACTATGAATCATGTACTAACTCAAGTATCGATATTTTTAAGTATCGATCGGTCAAGGAGTCAAAAATTATTTTAGAAATAATTCTCCTCTCTAAATTATTAGAACGATACCAAAAGTGAATTCAAAATATCATACTTGAAGTCTCATTCGAAGATTGGGTCAAAAATCAAAGTATCAGAAAAAATGAACATTTGGGAAGAACGATACTTTAAAGCTTTTCAAAAATCTATATCAAATCATGTTTATACTCAAGATTTTTGAAACTTTTATGTCATACACTAGATTTTCGAAGTAAGATGCAGATTTAAGAATCAACCAAAAATTATTTTTTTGTATTTTTCTAAAATTTCACTAAGTTCTAGTGGCATTTTCATGAATAATTAGAATTTTCAAAATATTTCTAGATTTCATTCAAACTTTTCAGATACATATGTTAATCTAAAGCATGTGTATAAAATTTGAAGTGAAAATAATATCGTTTGATCAAAATATGAACTTTGTATGCACGATTTCATTCAAAGTATGCATGATAATATGAAAATGACTAAATATCAAATTTTACTATCTTCTCATGTTTTATCTAGCTTAGACACTTGGACATCTAACATAAATGAATCTAAGTATATCAATCAAGTTTGGGCTTAAAAAGAGGTTTCTAAGTCACTTTGTTGACTTAGGTTAAAGTACACTTTAAGTTTACAAAAATCAAACTTTTTAATCCTTATAAAATCATATTCTTGACAAATATTTTTGAAACTTTAATTAGACAAACTAGATTTTTCAATGAATCTACAGGTTCAAGAATCAATCAAAATTAGTTTTCTATAAATTCATAAAATTCTTGAAAGTCTAGGGGTATTTTTCATAAATATTAGGTATTTTTTCAAAAGTTGTCAATTTTGATTCAAACATTCCAGACATCGCTGAATGATCATTTAAGATGTGTGTGTTAAGTTTGAGCTCAAAATGAATTTTCTAAGTCTATTTTTAAACCTATCTCGATTCCAACCAAAAACTCATTTTCAAGTTATCGCTCAAGATATCAAAATTATTTTTCGAAATGATTTCACTCAAAGAATAGTGAGAACGATATTAGAAATAGAATCTAAATAGTATGCACTAAGTTTCATTTCGAAATATCAGAAAGATTGACATTGCAAGAGGATGATAGTTTGTGTTTTTGAAATCCAACTTCAAAATTCAAATATAAATCAGATTCTTGATGAAACTTTTTGAAATTTTTACTAAAGAAACTAAATTTTTCAATGAAGATGTAGTTTCAAGAATCAGTTAAAAAAGATTTTTATAAAAATAACTGAACATGCTAAAATTTCTAATGATATTTTCGTAAATATTAGTTATTTTCGCAAATATATTCAGTTTTCATTCAAACTTTTATGACGTCACATAATGGTCATGTAAAGAGTGTATGTCAAGTTTGAGATAAAAATTATGTCCTTAATTCAAAATATCAACCTAGCATGGTTCCATTCAAAATTACGCTAGTTATCGTGAAACTTGCTAAGAGTCAATCATATCATTTACTCATAATTTTTCAAATTTAAACCTATGGACACCTAACATGAGTAAATCTAAACATGTTCCTCAAATATGGATTGAAAATGAGATCTCTAAGTCACTTTGTTGATTTGGGTCAACTTGGTTCAAAAGAGGTAATCATAAAATCGCCTCTATGTCATTTTGTCCATTTCTATATGAATTTTTCGTTCTAAATGCATGAAAATATGTCATACCTATTTATAAACATGTTTATGAAGTTTGGACTTAAAATGAAGTGTCCAAGTCGATTTGTTGACTTAGATCAAACTTTTCCAATTTTAAGTCTCCTAAAGTGATCTAGTTATCACCTTGTTCATCTACACATGAATTTTCAAGTTTAAGTGCCTAGAATTATGTGACATGTGTATCTAAACATGTTTACCAACTACTAACTCAAAATGAGGTTTATAATATGAATTTCAACATAGAGCAAGTTTCATTCAATCAAGATATCATGAAATTGTCTAAGTTATCAAAATTTTACCTACTCACGTAATTTCATATATTTATCATGCAAAACCAATTATGAGTATCGAGACATCATTATAGCACAAGTATTCAAGTATTATACTAAGATTTTTGCAAAATCAAGCTCATACCTCATTCTTGAAAATTTTGCCAAACTTGTCTTTTTCTTTCAATTTCTACCTCCTTCCGTTTCATCATAATTTGCGAGCAATATTCATTAGTAGGATGATGAAAATATAATTCCTAGCAAGTTATCAAACTAAGTAGCAAAGAGAGGGATCAATTATTGATATCAAAGTCTACTTTGCTAAATAGTTTTAAATTCATTTCAAAATGAAATCGTGTAATATCAAAATGAATTTAAAATATCACAAATGAAATATTAATGAAAACACGATCTCCAATCCTTCCTATTGGTTGAAAACCAAAAGGCCACAATGAGTCTACGATTTAGAACCGCAAGGCGCATTAGCCCTTTATAGGCTACATAGGTCTCCGAAGTGATCGAAAATCAAAATCAAAAATATTTTTGAAATCATATCGAGAGTGGACAAAACTCAACCGAGTTATGCATAGTATCATAAATTTCAACTAAAATGGATCAAAGTTAGATAGAAATGATATCAAAATATTTGATGTCGATTTCACCTAAGGCATCTAGGTGAAAGCTTGAAGTTGTAACCATATAAGGATCCTTCATTCAACTCTTTGGTCAACTTCAACACATCATCAATCTTCCACCCTTGTGTGGTAGCTCCCCCTACCAAAGAACAAGAAACCTTTGGTACCCAAATGGCTTTGGGTCCTTAGGGGTTAGATGGCCTAGGAATCCAAAGTGTCCTAGCTACACTTGAATTTTTCTCGATTGCACAATCATAAATAGCATGGCCGAAAATACCACAACAAAAGAAATGTCCATTAAACTTCTTTTCATTTTTGTTGGACATGAGATTTATCATTAGAATGCTTGACATGTGAACTATGATGAGCATGAGCATTCTTAAAGGAAACATTTTTTTTTGAAGTTTCCTAAATGAGACATTTTGATATTTAGAATTAAAAAAGGATGTATTAACTTTCCTACTCAAAATCAACATCTCATTTTTCAAATCATTTATAGATTTATGCAATGCATGCAATTGAGATCTCAACATATTATTTTCAATTTTTAATTTTTCATTCTCAAATTCGAAATCATTTTTGAAATCATTATTCTTAAACTTTAATCTTGCTTTCAAATCCACATTTTCATTTTTCAAAGGCTTTAGCTCAAGGTTCAATGTATCATGGCAAGAGTCAATAGGATTAGTCTTTAATTTCTCATTTTCTAATTCTAAGGCATGCACAAGTGAGCTAAGCTCTAAATTTTCTTTCTCCAATTTTTTGTTTTCCTTATCCTTTTTAACTAGCAAGGTATAGACTTTCTTATATTCATTACTAACTCATCATATAGCATATCATGTGAACTAGAAGAGCTAGTATTATCATTGTTATTATCATGACTAAGTGAAGGAGAAAGTACCTCATTATTTGCAACCATGAGGCAACCATAAAGCAAGATAAACAAAAAGAAATTCATTATGCAAAGGAAACAATGCTAGCACTTTGATTAATAGTGGTTCGACCCCAATGCCTACTCCACTATCTAAGCACCCCACTTAGGATTTTCAAAGTTGACTTTAAGTGTTTCCTTACAATGAGGAATTTACATCGAAGAGTCTCCGCTCTCAACCTAAGGCAATTCCACACCCAAAAATCTCTGTCTTCTTATAGAGAGCACTCTTCCACCTCAAACCCTAAGGTACAACAATCACTAATCCTAGTAAATCAATCTACCTGGTGGACTTATGCCTCAAAGACAAAGACTACCACCCAATCTATCAAACCCAGCAATCTAGGTTTACACAAGTTCAAACACAATAAAATAAATAACAAAATACAATAACTAATGGAGCAATAATCAAATCAAAGTATACTTAGCTCCAAAATAAACTCCCTAGTCGATCCTCTTGATGCCTCATGGTGATGAATCGATGAAGTTTGAGGGCTCAATCAAGAAGTTGAGGATCAAAGCTAGGGTTTACAAAGAATCTCTCAATGAAAGCTTTCAGATTGATCAAAGATGGTCCAATGAAGGTGAAGATAAAGGAGGAAGGCTCTCATGGCTTCTTATTTATAAGCCATGAAGAGAAGAGGCAACACATTGAAAGAAATAGTTCCCTTGAGCCAATCACATGTTGATGTGTACGAAACTATTTATGGTTAATGAATAATATGATGCATATTTTCATCATATGCTGCATCTATATTTTATATATATTAGATTGTGATGAACCCTATGAACTCGGGCAACTGATTCTAAGGCCATGATGAGATCATGCCACTGAGACTTTGAATCCAGATGCCCCTGTTCTAAATATTTCCAGTCGTAGGATCACCAATTAGGAGATTGATGATTCTGGATAGACTAGTGCACTTGGAACATGTCTTATACGATAAGGGGTAGCTGATCTCACAATTATCTATGAGCCGTCATTAATGTACAAGTGCAGGTGCTCATTAGGGAATGAGTTCACTGAACGGACCTGCACGAGGAACTCAGAATGGAATCCTTACATGAGTGTCAATCGGATGTTCCACGGGTGATATTAGGTGAAGCAGTCCTTGAACCTGAGGTTGTCACGGTTACTTTGTGAGTGGCAACCCATTGCTTTTGTTTTATCCCTACATGGCCCTCAGCGTCATGTGCCGGATATTACTGGGCATGGGAAAACATTCATGGAAGTAGGTGAGCAACCAACATGGACAGTTACTCATAGTGAGAGGAGATAACGTCTTATGTGTCCCTATAAGCGAGTCGGGAATCTCTGGCCAGAGTAGACATGAAACTCACGAAGATGTTTCTAACATTTCATTATTGAGATGACATCTTGGGATTGTAACCGAGGGACTTAGTACATATGAATCGGTATTAGGGTTTGACACTTCTTTCGTACCCCAGCCGACTTCGGAACGTTGTAACCAAGGGACTTAGTTGCACGGTAACTAATCATTGAAGGGCGTTCGATCCCTGTAGATTGAACCTCGCACTATCCGGGTAGTCATGACACATTGCTAAACGTCAATCTTAACTTGTGAGTGGAGTCTCTCATGACCACACTAAAGGGGTTTTAGTGGTGGCTCGTAAGATTCGAATAGAAGTCGTTCTATCCGATCCGACTCTCCGTTATGCACAACTCATTGCTGGCTTAGTGTGGGGCCCAATGGGTCACACACAACAGGCTAACCTCGTAACGGACCATATGAGATAAAGTCTGAATGTGACACTATATGTCTACTAGCATGGACATACTGCAACATGATCACGGATCTCATTTACGGATATGATAGGAAAGATGTTTCCTATAGGAACGAATATGTGACGAAGGAGTTCCTCGGTAACCCTAATTTGTAGGGTATCCCTAAATAGTAGGGATTGGCACATGATAAATCCTAATCAATAAGAATTTAATTTATAGAGATAAATTAAAGTTTATATTTAGTTGGATTTAATTAATTTCGAATTAATTATAAATCCATTAAATATAAATTATTATTTTGGAGGCAAACTCCAGAATTTTGAATTCCGATGAGAGGATTTAAAAGGAGAGGGGGGGGGGTCCACCATGGGGCCATCTACTCACCTTATAAATAGATGGCCTAACCTCCTTTGAGAGGGGTTAAGCAAATTGGTTAGAGATCCTAAAGAGGAGCAAAGGCTTGGATTCTTGAGAAGCTTCTTGAAGACCAAGACTCCAAAGAGCTCCTCTTGATCTCCATGGGTGGCCGGCCATCAAGCTCCTCCTTCCCCGATTTGTGAAGCCGATTTGGATGTCTCTTCCTCTTGGGTGTGTTATCTCCTTCATTCTCTTGGAGGAGTCCAAGGAGGACAGCGAGGTATTCCTTCATCTTCCTCCTTGTTCTGTGGTTTTCCCATCCTCTCTTCCTCCCTTTTGGTGCTCGGTTCTTGGTGGAAGGGCTGGCTTCACCTAGGTGCGTTTTGGGATTGAGTTTCCCTCTCCGTTGAGCCACAACGGGTCTTGGTGTTCGTTGTTCCTTGGTTGCGAGGCATTTGGTGTGGACCTTCCTTGGAGGACATGCACTTGGACGTCTTGAAACGGGGATAGGGACAGCCTTGTCATCCACAGTATAAGGTATATCATCTCCTTCTACTCGTAGATTGAATTCCTTAAAGATTACTAAAGTTGATCGCTGGTTTTGGGATGGTTTGTATTTTTTTTAAATCACTTTTTCTGTTGTGCTTCTTCTTCTATCCCAACAGTGGTATCAGAGCCATCTTTAGCAATTTTTTTAGAATTTTATTACGCGTTATTGTTGCGTTTACGAACCGTTCACTCCCTAAACGTCAAGCTGCCCGGATTTTATTTTCAGGGGTTCTTGAGTCATTCTTTTGGCTCCATAGTTCATGCGATGAATCGGGGTGGTATCCTACTGTCCAAACTTGTCTTGGACAGATTTCGGACTCAAGAACCCCATGTGTTCATAGTTGAACAGCCCTGAAAATTGATATTTTCAGCATGTGTTGTTTGCACCATTTTGGGTGGAAACATAACCCGATTAGCGCATTTTCGGATTCTGTTTTTTCCTTTTTTTCCTAATTGTTAAGATGTATTAAAGGATGATTATGGATGAGCCCTATGTATTGTGTCTGTGTGTAAAACCTGGTTGTGTTGATTGCTTGTAAATTTGTGAAATTTTAGCATTGTAACTTTTAAATATGGTCTGCGTACCCCTACCTTCCTTTTTACTATTCTGATTGTAATCTTCTTCTCCCTCTCCTTAAACATTTACCCAAGGGTTTTTTGGGGTCATCTTCTTTTAGTTTGTAAAATAAGAAGTATAGGGGCAGATTCGCGACGAGCACGCTTGCTGCCCCGTTTTGGTGCGCGCGCGGAGAAGAGGTGTTTGGCGCCATGATGATGATGACTTGAACCCCGGGAAGGCACTGATGGAACCGGCAACCTTCAAGATGATTTTGGGCAGTGCCTTGGCGATACGGAGCTCCCTAAATCCCTAGGATGATGGCCTTGGTTTGCTCGGTGGCTCGGGTGGAACCCTTAGAACATCCATAATCATCCTTATTTATTTTATGTTTTTATTTATTGTTTTTGCTTCAATTGTTGATAGCTTAGATAATTATGATTGCATGATGATACCCTCCAATAATATTGATTCTGAATGGCTATGATAATAAGAATATCGGTCACGCCTTCCATCGTTGTGAGGTACAAGTGTATCTATTGTCACAACGGGTTTGTTGTGCAAACATAAGGCATTTTTGTGATGATAGACACGTTGTATCTCATATGGCACATATCCCTGTGTCTCTACTACTAGCTTGAACGTGACTTACCTTGTTGAGCAAACACAAGGGTGGTTGTTTTCTCGCTAGGGCAAACGAACGATGGGTCCGACTCAACTAGGGCTCCTTGGTTTGTTGTGCAAACACAAGACCATGGTAACCCTAAAGGCAAAACTTGATGGAAGTCACATAACGATGCGATCGGTAAAGAGTTACCTACCCATGGACCTATTAGGGTTTTTTGTGTTAAATGCGAGACCCGAGTAGGAGAAGTGGGGTTTCATCTTCCCCTAAGGAAGTCTATCATCTAGGGCTTCCCGCTTCCCAATAGGAGGGTCATTTGAGAACCGCAAAAATTAGTGGGAGACATGATACATTAAAAGACCATAATAATAATGCATATAGAATAGTAGCTCATGTTTGTTTTTTTACTTTTCCTTGTAGCATTTCATTGTCACCATGTCATCTACACTGTCAATGCGAAGCATACTTAATGCAAATAAACTCTCTGGACCGATCTATGTCGATTGGTTGCAAAACCTGAGGATTGTCCTCACCTAGGAGAGACTTTCCTATATTCTTAATTCTAGGCCAAGATGGCGGCAGGGACCCCTGTTGAAACTCATATTCTCAAACTAATTGATTTGATCGAGAGGTTAGAGAAATTGGACGTAAACATTGATAAGGGGGCTAAGTCAGGACTTAATACTCCAATCCCTTCCAGGGTCATTTTCATAAGTTTATCATTAACTACCACATGAACAAGCTGGACGCCTCGCTTCCCGAGCTCCTTAATATGCTGAAGACTGCTGAGTCCCACCTTCTGAAGGATAAGGACAAAGTCTTGTTAGTTGGTAGTGCCCCTAAAAAGGCAAAGCTGTGCTCTGTTAAGAACAAAGCGAAAAACAAAGATGTGAAACCCAAAAAGGATATCAAGAAGAAATGGAAGAAGGCTCCTAAGGGCACTTGTTTCTATTGTGGTAAAGATGGCCACTACAAGCGCAACTATAAGGAGTATATTGCAGAAGTAAAGCAGAAGAGGGCTTCTAAAGCCCCCTCTGTAGGTGCGTTTGTTATTGAAATAAATCTATCATTATAAAATTCTACTTCATGGGTATTGGATACCGATTGTGGTGCTCACATTTGTAATTCATTGCAGGAGTTGAGAATAAGTAGAATGCTAAATAAAGACGACTACGACCTTCGGGTAGGCAATGGCGCAAAAGTTGCAACTTTATCCGTAGGAACCTATTGTCTGTATCTGCCATCAGGCAAAACCATTGAATTGATCAATTGTTATTACATTCCAGTTCTAATAAAGAATATTGTTTTTGTTACTTTGTTGCTAGAACAAGGTTATGAAATAACTTTAGAAGATAATTGTTGTCACATATATCATTTTGATGAATTATATAGAACTGGGCACATTTCAAATGGTTTGATGGTCTTAGATGTGACTGATAATATTTTTCATATCGAATAAATGCACAAGAGGAAACGAGATAATCTGAACCTCACCTATCTTTGGCACTTGAGACTGGATCATATTAATGAGAATCAGATTTACAAGTTGTACAAAGACGAGTTGTTTGACCCATTCAATTTTGAATTGATGCCAACTTGTGAATCATATCTCAAACAAAAAATGACAAAGTCCCCCTTCACTAGGCGTAGTGAATGGACTACTGAGTTGTTAGAGCTAGTCCACACAGATGTTTGCGGACCAATGACAACTCAAGCCAGAGGTGGGTATTCCTACTTCATCATGTTCACATACGATAGATCAAGGTATGGATATGTCTACCTGTTGAGACATAAGTTTGATACTTTTAAAAAGTTCAAAGAGTATAAGGCTGAGGTTGAGAAACAAATAGGGAAAAGTATTAAAACCCTTCGATCAGATCGAGGTGGTGAGTACTTATCCACTGGGTTTCTACATTATCTAAAAGACAATGGGATTGTCTCCGAATGGACCCCTCCAGGCACACCACAACATAATGGAGTATGTGAAAGGAGAAATCGCACGTTGTTAGACATGATGCAGTCCATGCTTTACTTTACTGATCTCCCGATTTCATTTTGGGGATATGCGCTTGAAACAACTATCTAAGTAATATCCTAGATATTAAATCTAATTTCTATTTATTGTGTGTGTGCCAGCCTAGCGGACTAGTTCGAGGTCGAGCTGAGTCGACTCATGGTCCGATGCGAGCTCGTGAGCTCGGGTAAGTAGAAATATGTGTTATAGAAATTTTTGCTTGCGTAGATAAATTTATTTAAATTTGTATGCATGATTCTTTAATTATATCGCAGTTGGGTGTGTATATGTCGGATGTTTATGTGGAGCATGGGATTAATTGGGGTTTAATTAAGCTTAGTGGGTTAGCGGGTCGAGAAGTTAGTGAGTATTGGATCCGGGTTGAGGCGAATGCGGGTTAAAAGAGGTGGGAAGAGTTATAAATTCCCCCTTAGGGCTTGCGGCTCCCTATTGGAGCCGCACAAGCTAATTGAGGAAAAGGGAGGAGCCGCCAGCTGCCCCTCCCTTCCTCTCTCTTAGAGCCGCCAAGCCCAGCCGCCTGGAGCCAGCCATCGAGTCCTGTGCTTCTCCTTCCTCTCCTCCTTCCTTCCCTTTGGAGCCGAGCCAAGAGGAGCCGCCTAGCCGGCCCCTCTTTTCCCTCTCTTCCTCTTTCTTCAAACCGGCGGCTTGAGGAGGAGCCGCCGCCCCCTCTTCCCCTTCTTGAGTCGAGCCGCCATCTTTTGGAGCCGATTTCGAGGGCCGTTATCCAGGATTTCTCCTCTCACCATCCTTCCTATTTGGGTGAGTGGTTTTACCCCTCTTTCTCGAGTTTCTTCGAGTTCTTGAAGCCGTTCTTGAAGGTTATGTTGATTTTGATTTATTTCCGACGATCTCTCGAATTCTCATTGTTATTTTTGTGTGCCGTGTTTGAGGAGGCCCTAAACCCTCCCCTATGGGGCTCGGCAACCCTAGGGTGACCCTAGGGGTGCTCGGCCAAGGTGAAGAAAATAGGTGCCCTCCAAGTGTTCGATGAAATGCCTATGAGAAGGGTGTAGGTTTTCTTGCCTTCTATGAATCAATTTGTTCATCAATCTTGATGCTTGTAAATGTAAATGCATGCTAGTTATTAAATCTGTGATTTTTGAAAAATATATCATGTGTTTCTAAGATGGGTTTGATTTTGAAGGCATGAGGTTCTTGAATTTAAATTCTTGATATGAGTGCTTGATCTTAAAGATTGATTCTTGATTATAACTGATTGTAGTACTTGATAATCTTGTTTAACAAATATGATTTTTGTGAGATTTATCCCAATGCTATAATTCTGATATGTTGGTGAATTAAGGATTTAATATCTGTGAATTTTCGGATTTATTTTCATGCTATGCTGAAAATTTAATGTTGTTGGAATTTTATGCTGAGATGATGAATCCGTGCTATTTTTGAATTACTTGTTGTGGTGTTTGTAATTTGCTGAGCATTGTCGTGTAACCTATCATTTGACCAGAAAATATAGTTTGGAAATATAGGTCATACTCTGGAGACTAGATTCGGGTTAGATATATCAGTTTCGGGCATAACAGTAAGCTAAAACAAAACCCTAATCTTTGTGATTTAAATTTTAATTGCATCATTAAAATTGGGCAAAGGGGAAGCATAATCTGCTATGAACCAACAAGTAAAGTTTATGCATAAAATAAAACCACACGGGTGTATGACATTACGGGTCTAGGAGTTGGGGTCGGGTATTAGAGTGTTGATACGCTTTCCAATAAGGGCACCCCTCAGACACCGTAGGAGAGACTTGACTTAGGTCATATTATGTCATATCTTTTTGAATGGCAGAGAGGCTCGTTGAGGAGCTGGATTGCGGGCTAGGCTCGGGAGGTTGGATGGCAAATTCCCAACCTGTGGAACAAGTTCAGATGAGCTAAACCCGATTGTTCTGGTTTGGCCTCGTTGGATAAGTTCGGAGGGCCTACCCAATTATCCCCGAGGTGGTTTTAAGGAATAAGTTCGGAGGGCCTACCCGATTACTCCTGTGATATCAAAAAGGGGCAAGTTCGGATGGGCAAATCCCTATTGTCCCTTTGCGTCTCGTGGAGCAAGTTTGGATTGCCTTCCCAATTGCTCCCGAGTTTCTTATAATAGGATAAGTTCGGAGGGCCTTCCCGATTATCTTAGTATGTGTTGTTGCCTTAGGGCACGATAGGCTTAGGCATGTTGATCTTCACCGTTTGGGTGTTGGCTGCTTATGGGCAGGTGGTGGCCAGATGACCTATTAGCTTGTCACTTCCTTGTGACCATTTCCTGCTTGAGTCAGGAGATTTACTTTATGCATCCTATTTATAATAATTATTTTTTATGGGGGTTGGTAGAACCGCTCACTTAGTTCTTTTGAACTCACCCGTTGTCGTTGTTTTGTTTTGCAAAGCCCGATCGAGTTTGGTGGGCTGGAGCACTTGGCGTGGCTGGAGGGCAGAGGAGCTACATTGATCTCATAGCAATCTTAGTTAGAGGTTGTAGTCGAGTTTTGGTAGTTAGTCATGCACTTATGTTTCAGTGTTTTGGAGTTGTAGTCCCTTTGGGGATATTTATGTCTTTATTTCAGGTTTCATTGTAATTAAACAGTTGAACTTGTTTTGCTAAAATTACTTATAATGATTTCTGGTTTGGTTTTCCATTTGAAATAAAACTCGTTATTTCTTTTCCGCTATGTTTTATTGTTCAGTTGGCATGTGAATGGTTTAGGCTGCGGGGTATAGGCATGTATACCCTTAGCGGTCACGTGACCCTGAGTTGGGGCGTGACAATCTACCTATTCAATTAGGCTCCCACAAAGTCTGTCTCTGGTACACCATATGAGATATGGAGTGGCAAGAAACCAAGTTTGAGACATCTCAAGATTTGGGGCTGCCCCGCGTACGTCAAGAAATTAGAGTCAGATAAGTTTTATGCTAAATCAACCAGGTGCAGGTTTGTGGGGTATCCTAAAGAGAGTTTAGGGTATTATTTCTACTCATCAACTGATCAAAAGGTGTTTGTCAGTAGGCATGCCACTTTCTTAGAAAAATAGTTTATCGAGGAAAGTGAGAGCGGGAGAGATGTTGAGCTTGATGAAGTTCAACAACCACAAGCAAAATCGCAACCACCCATGGAAAGTCCATAGGAAGAACCAATCATAGAAACACTACCTCCCACCACTCTTCGAAGATCAGGGATATTGCATAGACAACTCAAAAGATTATTCCTGACCATTGAGAATGGTCAAGAATTCATTGATCCGCAATCCTATGATTAGGCAATCAAGGATGTTGATTGCAAACAATCGCAGGAAGCAATGAAATCCGAAATGGACTCGATGTTCACCAACCAAGTTTGGACTTTGGTTGACTTACCCGAAGGAGTTACTCCTATAGGGTGTAAGTGGATCTTTAAAAGAAAGATTGGAGCTGATGGCCAGGTGGAGACCTATAAGGCCAGACTTGTAGCAAAAGGTTTCACCCAAAGGCAAGGTCTTGACTATGATGAAACTTTCTCCTGTAGCCATGCTCAAGTCCATTAGGATAATGCTAGCCATTGTTGCATATCATGACTATGAGATCTGGCAAATGGATGTCAAGACTGCATTTCTCAATGGTGAACTTAAGGAAGAGGTCTATATGACCTAGCCGGAAGGTTTCGTGTCTTCGGTAGGACCGAAGAAGGTATGTAAACTGCAAAGGTCCATTTATGGACTCAAGCAAGCCTCGAGGAGTTAGAATATTCGTTTTGATGAGACAGTCAAAGAGTTTGGCTTCATCAAAAATGTAGACGAACCTTGTGTCTATAAAAAGGTTAGTGGGAGTGCCGTTGTGTTTATTATATTGTATGTGGATGACATACTGCTCATGGGGAATGATGTTCCTCTGCTCCAGTCAGTGAAAGCATTGTTATCCAAAAACTTCTCCATGACAGACTTGGGTGAAGAATCCTATGTACTCGGCATTAAGATCTATAGGGATAGGTCTAGAAGGATGCTTGGTTTGTCCCAGTCTCGGTATATTGATATCGTGCTAAAAAGGTTTAGCATGGAAGACAGTAAAAGAGGTTACTTGCCTATGAGTCATAGCATCACTCTTTCCAAGAAGATGTCTCATAAGACACCCGAGGAGAGAAAAAGGATGAACGAGATCCCTTTTGCTTCGGCAGTAGGATCTATCATGTATGTTATGCTTTGTACTCGGCCTGATGTCGCTTATGCCCTAGGGGTAACTAGCAAATTTTAGGCAGATCCTGGAGAGGAACATTGGAAAGTCGTAAAGAACATTCTTAACTACTTGAGAAGGACTAAAGATGTTCTCCTGATTTATGGTGGGTCAGATTTTAAACTGGAGGGCTACACATATTCTAGCTTCCAATCAGACCCAGATAACAGTAAATCCATTTCTGGGTATGTATTTACTCTGAATGGTGGCGCAGTATGCTGGAAAAGTTCCAAGCAAGGAACTGTGGCTGACTCGGTGACAGAAGCTGAGTACATCGCTGTAAGAGAAGCCGCAAAGGAACGAGTGTGGATAAAGAAATTTATCTCTGAGCTGGGTATTGTTCCTGAGGTTGCCGGTCCGGTCCCCGTTTATTGTGATAACACAGGGGCTGTTGCTCAAGCAAAGGAACTTAGATCGCACCACAAATCAAAACACATCCTAAGGCGGTATCACCTGATCAGAGAGATCGTTGGACATGGTGATATAAATATCAAACGTGTCGACACGAAAGATAATATAGCAGATCCAATCACAAAGTCATTACCACAGCAGCAGTTCGATCGCCACTTAAGTTGTATGGGTATTAAATATCGAAATGATTGGCTACAAGTGCAAGTGAGAGATTGAAAGAAATAGTGCCCTTGAGCCAATCACATGTTGATGTGTAGGGAACTATTTATGGTTAATGAATAATATGAGGCATCTTTTCATCATATACTTCATCTATATTTTGTATATATTAGATTGTGATGAACCCCATGAACTCGGGCAAATGATTCTAAGGCCATGATGAGATCATGCCAGTGAGACTTGAAATCCAGATGCCCATATTCTAAATATTCCCAGTCGTAGGATCATCAATTAGGAGATTGATAATTCCGGATAGACTGGTGCACTAACGCAAGATCCTAGCTTCCTCTTGATGCCTTTGATGATGAAACTCAAGGTTGAAGGCTCTATCAAGAAGATAGAAGCTTAAAGCTAGGGTTTGAGAGAAATGGCTCAATGAAAGCTTCAAATATTATTAGAATGACTCAATGAATAGTTAGAGAGCAAGGGAAGGCAAGTTTGGTACCTTATATAGAGATCCCAATGGCAGGAGCTCAATTTTCGACAAGCTCAACGGGTAGAAATTCAAAATAGAGCCGTTAAGGGCATTACGAGAATTATGGATAGTTTTTCGAGCTTATTCTAGAATGTCCATCTGGGTTGTTCTGGGATGTCCATCTGGGTTGTTCCGGGATGTCCATCTGGGTCGTTCCGGGCTATTTCGGGATGTCCATCCGGGTCATTCCGGGCTATTCCGGGATGTCCACCCGGATTGTTCCGGGATGTCCATCCGGGTTATTTCGGGCTATTCCGGGATGTTACAACATCTCATCCAAAATATTGTTTATGACTTGGAAACTCTTGGTAATTGATTAGGTTCATGTCCTAGGGATATCTGCATCATAATGAGGATTAATACAATCATTCAAGACATCCTAAACATAAACTCTATTCTTCCGAGCAAATTCGTGCACATCGATCAAAATCGATTCACCGATTTTTTGATTAGGTTCATGTCCTTTTGATTCACCGATTTTTGATATTTTCGACCGTAGACGTTGTGTGCTAACCGATATGGAACCTGAAAATATTTCTCCATGAAAATATTAGTTCCATGTTTGTTATCATCAAAACCGAGATTAAGATCACGATTGAAAATCTTAGGCCAACAATCTTCCCCTTTTTGATGACGACAAACAACTTTAAGAAAATATTTTCATTTAAGCATAAAAGGAAGTCAGTTATGGTATTTCTCTCCCTATCAACATGCATATCTATGAAAATAAACTCTCCCTATCTATATGCATGATTTTCCTATATTTTCTTCCATTTTACCTATATTTTTCTCCCATTTTGACATCAATCAAAATGGGCAAGAAAGCTAATCAAAAGTCAAAGTTGAGACTTAAACACAATTTTTCATGAACATGAAGTTTATCAACTTGAGGGATGAAAACTACATACAAACATGAGAAACTTAGCATGATTTCAATCAAAAAAGCAACTCATTTAACATGAATCTAGCTAAGCATCAACCTTACCATTTACTCATGTTTTTTTAAAAAAACAGTTTAAATATATGAACACCTTTCATGAGTAAATCTAAACATGTTTGTGAAGTTTGGGCTCAAAATAAAGTTTCTAAGTCATTTTGTTGACTTTGGTCAAACTTTTCAAGAAAGTATCTCCGAAAGTGATCTAGTTATCACTTTGTCTATCTACACATGATTTTTCAAGTTTAAGCACCTAGATGCATGTCATGAGTATAGCTAAACATGTTTAACTAGTTTGGACTTAAAAGATATGTCTCTAATAATAAATTTCAACATAGGGCAATTCCATTCAACAAAATTTGCCTATGAGCTAAAATTCTAACTACTCATGAGAATTCAAGAATTTAACAGACAATCCAAACACAATGATTTATAGTGGTTAGGCCTCAATGCCTACTCCACTACCTAAGCACTCCGCTTAGGTCAAACTTAACTTTATCAGATTATGAATGTTTCCTTACAATGAGAAATTTACACCGAAGAGTCTCTGCTCCCAACCTAAGGCACTTCCACACCCAGAAGTCTTCGTCTTCTTACCAAGAGCACTCTTCCACCTCAAACCTTAAAGGACAACAATCACTAATCCTAGTAAATCAAGCTACACTGGTGGACTTATGCCTCAAACACAAAAGCTACCACCCAATCTAACAAACCTAGCAACCTAGATTTACACAACCTTAAGTACAATGAAATAAACCACACAAATACAAGTAAATGGAGTTATAAATACAACAACACAAATACTTAGCTTCAAGAACGAATCCTAGCTTCCTCTTGATGTCTTTGATGGTGAATCAATGAAGTCAAGGCTTACTCAAGTAGTTGAGTGATTAAAGCAAGGGTTTTCAAGAATGGTGGCTCAATCAAAGTTTGTGGGTGTCAAAGGATGTCTCATGAAGCATTAGAAGGTCATAGTAAGGGTTAGAAGACCTTTAAATAGGCAGAACATCAAGTTGGTCGAGCTCAACAGAAATAAACGGCTATTTTTTGAGTCGTTACAATAGCGGTCGATTGCCGGCTGATGGCTGGTCGATCGCTCGAGCGATCGGTCATCGACCAGAAGCCTTCTATGGCTTTTGAACACCTGGCAATCGATTGTCGGACGATCGTCTAGAATGTACCGATACTTTCCGATTCTTTTTTTCAGTTCATATTTCAAATTACAGGTTTGGTTCTTTATGGGTCTTTGCATCATAATGAGGATTAATACAAATGATTTAGACACCCTAAACCTAAACTCTATTTTTTCGACGAATTCGAGCGCGTCGACCAACAATTTTCTGATTTTCTGATTTCTTTGATATTTTTGATTGCGGACATCGGGGACTAACCGATATGGAACCTAAAAATAATTCTTGATGAAATCATTAGTTTCATATTTGTTATCATCAAAACTGAGATTAAGACCAATATTAATAATCTTATGCCAACATTAGTCTCCTCAAACACTTAGATTTCATAAGTGCGGAATGAAAAATACAAAGTCAAGTTGGATTATGATTGAAGACCATAGAATTGCTCAAACTGTTCGACCTTCGATCATATGGAGAAACAATGCTCATCTTTAATTAAGAAGGACGAAATGGTTTGGATGTCCAAGAAAACAAGTAAGGCTTAGACCTACTGAAATAGCAGCATTGAGAGTTCAACATACTCTTGAGAGAACAACATATTCTAAATAGAAGGTCAAAAGCAAATCAGGCTAACTTTCGGTCAACCGATGATTAACCAAACTATATTATCAAGAGTAGAAAAGTTAAGGTTCAAGGTCGATCAATTACCAAGCAGTAATACCTTAGTGGCCATATCGACACTATGCTTACTCTTTCTAATTGAACAAAATGTCGAAGAAGACTTAATTGAACAAATAATTCACGTAGAGTATATTTATGGCAACAACAATAATTAATATTACATAATATTTTAAGATAACATAAATAAAGTTACAATAAATTTGTAACACAAACTCGCACTAATCCAAAACATCAAAAGGATTTTACAACACTTATATGAGTTACATGATCAACAAAAACTTTAACATATAAGCTTTTGGTTAGTGGATCTGCTATCATAAGTTCTGTAGGAATATGTTTAACATAAGTCTGGAGTTGTTGAATCTTCTCTCTAATAAATATAAATTTTGTGTCAGTGTTTTGACCGCTTTGAATTCTTGTTATTATTTTGAGAGAAGCACACCACAACAGAGTTATCACAGTAAATGATCAGAGCCCTAGAAATACTTTCCATGGGCCCAAATTCAGCAATAAAATTTCTTAGCCATATTGCTTGACACATAGCTTCATAACAAGCTATATATTCTACTTCTATAGTTGAGGTAGTTGTAAATATTTGCTTAACACTTTTCAAAGAAACAGCTCCTCCTGCCAACATAAAAATATAACCTGAAGTGGACTTATGGTCATCTGGGCAACCATCATAATTAGAATCAGAATAATGTATCACCTCAAGATTATCAAATCTTCTGTAAGTAAACATGTAATCTTTAGTACCATGTAGATACTTCATTACACGTTTTGCAGCATGCCAATGAGCCACACCAGGTTTGCTCAAATATCTCCCAAGTACACTAACAATAAAAGCAATATTATGACGTGTACAAACTTGAGCATACATAAGGCTGCCCACAGCGAAAGCATATGAGATTTTCTCTATTTTTTCAGTTTCATTATTATTCTGCGGACACTGGGTATTTGAAAGTCTCTCACCCTTTTGAATGGGCACAACACATAATTTGCAGAACCTCATATTAAATCTTTTTAGTATTCTCTCAATATAACCCTTTTGAGATAAACAAAGAATACTGCGAGATCTGTCACGATGAATCTCAATGCCCAAAACAAATGATGCGTCACCAAGATCCTTCATATCAAAGTGCATCGTCAGCATCTGTTTTGTCTCACTCAAAAAATCTACATCATTGCTAGCCAAAAAAATATCATCAACATACAATACAAGAATGGTGAATCTACTTCCACTATTCTTAAGATACATATATTGATCTACGGTATTTTCCTTGAAACCAAGAGAGCTAACAATATCATGAAATTTGAGATATCATTGTCTAGAGGCCTATTACAAGCCATAAACCGATCTTTTCAATTTGCACACCATATACTCCTTCCCATGTTCAATAAAATCGTCAGGCTGATCCATATACACATTCTCATATAAATCACCATTCAAGAATGTTGTTGTAACATCCATCTGATGAAGCTCCGAATCAAAAAGAGTTACTAGTGTCATCACAATGCGAAAAGAATCTTTGGTGGAAATAAGAGAAAATGTTTCTTTATAATCGATACATTCTCTCTGGTTGTATTCTTTTCCAACAAGTCTGGCTTTGTATCATTCTATCTCTCCTTTTGCATCACGTTTAGTCTTAAAGACCCATTTACAACTAACAGTCTTGTAACCATCTGGTAATTCCACCAAATTCCAAACATCGTTCTTTCTCATAGATACCAATTTATCTTTCATAACAGCCATCCACTAAGTCACGCCTCAAACCCGGACATGATCGGCCAGAGTATCACACATACTTCGAAGCCTAACCCAACCAAGACAACTAGATAAAGATATAAAACCTGAACTATTTATAAAAACCAACTCGGTTTGCGAAAAACATAAACTGAATAATTTTTACACCATCAATCAAATTGTTCAACAATTTCAAATGTTCAAATCCTTTCAAAAAGAAACCAGTTAACATAAATGAATCCCTCAACATTAAAAGTGAGGAAATAAACTCTAGACCCAAGTCCACATGACTCAAAAGAAAATATAAAAGTCTCTATGACTCGGGTATACACCCCCGACCATGACATGTCACAAGATCCACTGTACCTGTCGCCACCAACCGTGCTACTGCATTCCAGTACCTTTCAGATCACGCTCGGATGCTAAAAAGAACAACATAATAAACTGTAAGTCCAACTAGGACTTAGTGAGTGGATCAGACCTCTAACCACCATATCCATATAACATAAATCCAGCGAGTAAATAAGCATAAAAACATGTATGCATATATCTTATAAGAATTACCAAACATGCATATTTACCCATCCATACATGATACAGCAACAAGTATGCATATACATCAATAATCATATGTAATGGAATACCATATATGCATAACCACCACCAATCAACATAATGTAGCAACCAGTAAATATAACCACCACCCGTTAACATAATGCAATAACCAACATGCATATCCACCACCAATCAACATAATGTAGCAACCAGTAAATATAACCACCACCAATCAACATAATGCAATAACCAACATGCATATCCACCACCAATCAAGCCACCCGGGTCAGTTGTCAGTGTGGTGGCTGACGAGCTTCCCGATTCGGGACCCGTCGGTCCGATATTCAGGGATCTGTCGGTCCTACGAGTCGATCACTGAGCCTAGCACTAGCTCAGCGAGGTTCTTGCCCATGCCATTCCGGGTCGATCGTCAGTGTGGCAGCTGACGAGCTTCCCGGTTCAGAAATCCATAAGGGAGAGAGAGAGAGAGAGAGCAATCACAAACACACCCAAAACAATACATAGGCAATATCATAATAAGGAAATAAAATAACATCCACATATACAGTGATAATGCTCTATGACTTTTAAGGTCCTTAATACCCCCTATGCATGTATATCATATATATGTCATGGCCATATCTCGGCCCCTCCATGTCCACATGCCATGCATGTCCATATGCCATAATCCATATGCCACACATCATATATCACATATCCATATGCCATTGTATTTACATGCTAATATAACCATATGCCATAATATGTACATGCCATAGATACACAAGTCAACATAATCATGTACCATCATAAACCAATGCCATCATAGGTGCATGCCATAGGTACACATCAATATATTCATATGTTAGCAAAATTTCCTATCCAAATATAACATAAGAGCAGCATATGAACAATAGCAATATCTAGCATAAGGAAACGATTACACATAGCATTAGAATATGACTTAATACATAGCAAGAGTTAACTAATTAACCATGCGATTCATGACCCTAAACTCATAGGGCTGGCCACCCACACTCGGGTATTTCCCAAAAGGGAATTCGGCCCTTCCATGCCTCCTATGGTGTAACCTTGATGTAATGTTCCTTCAATGAACCATATATCTCTAAGTGCACCTAGGTTCCATGATTTCCCTAAGTGTAGGTTTCTACCCTTAACCATACCTTAATAACATCTAGATAACTCCCTAATGTGAAGTCTCTATAATTTATCATGTCTCAAGGTCATCTACATGAACCAATAGGGGCTGGCGTACCCATAGGATCTTAAGTGACTTCCTATGAGGGGGCGGCACGCCCTAAAATACCACCATAACCAATAGATATCTCCCTAACCTCCATGCCCTCTTCTCTTCCAAGAAGCCAAGATCACCATAAAGAACACAAGAATTCCAAACAAAAAGACAAGAAGGAAGAGGTGGCATCTTAAATTTTTGGCCATGAACCATTTGGCCAAGGTCACAAATCCCAATCCAAAAATTCACGATGATAAAACTTAAATCCATCACTCTACCATCCGAATTCAACACGACAAAAACCACACAAATCTGACAAAATTCTCTTTCATATGGGCGGCGGCAAGGGTGATGAATATGGGAGAAAGAGGTCTAATTCCACTCACTAGAGAAGGAAATCGAAAAGGAAGACAATCCTCCACGTTCCCACGTCAACAAAGTTCGGGTGCACTGTCGAGTTTCAAGTCCTTCCCATGCCTTCTCCTTCCCTCTCGTGTATCCCAAAATCTAGCCGTCCAAATCATATATCCATTGTTCCCATCCAAGAGCAAGGGGTCTCGAACATGCTCCCCAAATTTTAGTCCGATCAGCCACAGGATAGTGTTCCGATCGCCCAATTAGGAGAAACTCGACGTAGCAGAATCCTAGAGAAGAAAACCAAGAATAAGGCTTCGGTAATTCCATGACAACAACAGATTCGATCATCAAAAAACAATCTCCACCGATCCAAATGTAAATCAAGAAGTCTAAAACTTACTGTCCAAAATTTCATTACGATCCGACCACAGATGCTCCATCAATTGTGAAATTTGATGGCGTCCGACGCTATAGGAGCTGTCTGCCGAGGTTTTCTTCTTCCCTCTCCATGCGTGCGCCTCTTCCTATGGATGCTCAAGGGGGTGTGCTACTACTGCTATGAACCGCGTGCCCCTGAGGGATGAGGTATAAATACTAAAACCTCAATCGTCAAATGACCTAAGTGCCTTTTAACTTAAGTTGAGTCCAAAACAAATCACCACTCAACTAATTCAAGTTCGTTTCGAGTTCCGTTTGAACCACCGGACTCGTCTTAAACCCAACTACTCATCTAAGAACTAATCCAACTTAGATAAATTAATTTCCTTCCGCGCAGATGCCAATCATCAATTCACGCCCTCCGGCATTTCATCCGGCCCAACTTGACGCGCGACCAAATTATCCCGTTGAAATGATTAAATAAATATTTTAAAAAATTTCGGGTATTACAATCTCCTCCCTTAAAGAAAATTCATCCTCGAATTTTGGGGTAATTAAGACTACCAGAACATCAAACAAATATGGACATTTCTCATGCAAATCACGCTCCACCTCCAAGGTGGCCTCCTAACCCGAGTGGTACTCCCATCGGACCTTGACCAATTTACTTTATTCACGTTATCCTGCACTAGATCTAGTCCATTCATCTGAGCCTTACCGACCTCAAACCAGCCCACTGAGGATCTACATCTACGCCCATACCGGGCTTCAAATTGTGTCATCCCAATGCTACTCTGGTAGCTGTGATTATAGGCAAACTCTACCAAAGGCAGGTATTTCTCCCAACCATCCTCTAAGTCCAAGACACAAGCTCTCAACATATAATTCCTGAATCTTGAAAATCTAGTGGGTTTAGGAACTCCTCAGATCTCTTGGGTGGAGGCAAAGAAGGATTTGATATATTAGTCTCAATTTGCTGATCAGTACTAGTGTCAACAATAGGACTGTCGGTATCATCGTGAATCAAATCCGATGGTACAATCCCAACTAAAAAAGGAACAATAGGAGTTGGGATGACAACATGTTCTTCTCAAAAGCTAACAACATGCGGTTCCCGAGACACAATATGTTCAGTTTCTTTTTCAAAAAAAATAGCACGATCAGATTCAACAATTCTGGTAGTATGTGTGGGGCGGTAAATCTGGAACCCCTAGAGCCTATTGCAATATCTAACAAAAAAAGTCACTTATAGTTTTAGGATCTAGCTTCTTTATATATGGATTATAGACCCTAACTTCTGCTCTACATCCCCAAACACGGAAGTGCTTTAAAGTGGGCCTTTTCTTTGACATAAGCTCATATATATGGTGGCTTTGAAACAAATTTACTTGGCACATGATTCAAAATATAAGCTCCTGTCCTCAAGGCTTCTCCCATAAAAATTCTGGGATAGTTGAATGACTCAGCATACACCTCACCATCTCCATGAGAGTACAATTTCGCCTTTCAGCAACTCCATTTTATTGCGAAGTACCAAGCATGGTGTATTGTGCCTCAATGCCACAATCATGTAAGAATCTAGCAAAAGGATCAGGATTTCGGCTAGTTTCATCATACCTGCCATAGAACTCATCATCTCTGTCATATCTAATACATTTGATTTGTGTGCCAAATTTAAGCTCAACTGTAGTCTTAAAAGTCTTAAAAGTCTTAAAAGCATTTAAAGATTAACACCTCTCTCGCAATAATTCAATCCAACCATATCTTGAGAAGTCGTCAATAAAAGTAACGAAGTATTCATAGCCTCCTAAGGCAACAGGAGTAATAGGTTCACAAATATCAGTATAGATTGACTGTAGTATGCCTTCACTTCTACCAACTCTGCTCTTTCTAACCCCAGTAGTGAGTTTCCCTTTCACATAGTCAACACAGGTATCAAAATCAGAAAAGTCCAAATTATGAAGAATATTTTCTTTAATCAGTCTCTCCATTCTTTTCGTAGATATATGCCCTAACCTTTTATGCCACAACATAGAAGAGCTTTGAGTGACTTTGGTGCATTTGTTTCCAACAACATTATTAATATCTTATTATCGTTGGTCATTAGAAGCAGAATCAACATTAAACATATATAAACCATTTGACAAAACACCATAACCAACTAGAGCCGAATCATGATATAAGTAAGCTCTTTTACTATCAAAATGAAAAAAAGTATCCACACCTATCCAAAGCAGAAATAGAAATAAATCCCTTATCATAAAAGGTACATAAACAATGTCTTTCAAAATTAATTCATGTCTACTACACAACTTCAAACCAATAACACCAATGTGATTTACTTTGACATTAACCCCACTCCCTACGGTGATCGTCAACTCCCATTCTTTTGGCTTTCTCCTGGTTCTGAACTCCTGCAATGAGTTAGTGACATGAATGGTTGCACTAGTGTCCAACCACCAAGTATTAGAAGGGACATCAAAAAGATTTGATTCAAAATATACTAAAGCCAGGGGATTACCTTTCTTTTTCTTTTCAAACCAATTTTTTAAACTTATAGTAGTCAGATTGTTTATGCCCAAACACATCACAGAATTTGCACTTTCCATTGAACCTCGGTTTCACAAACTGTTTATGCTCACTAGTTTCATGAACCAAGGAAGGTGCAAACTTATCATTCCCTTTCTTCTTAAACTGAGGTATGTTATTCTTTACTTTGAAAATTTTCTTACTCTTATCATTGGATTTATGGGAAGTGAACTGAACAGTATGAGTCTTGCCCTTTTTCATGGATTGTTCCTCTTGTGTAAGGATGGAAACCAACTCATCAATAGACCATTTTTCCTTCTGAGCATTATAAGAAGTTTTTAGATCATCAAACTCAGTCGAAAGAGAGTCTAACACTTGCCATACCAGAAAATTTTCTCCCAATTCAACCTTCATAAACTTCAACTTGTTGTACCAATTAGTGAGCTTCATTGAATGCCCACGAAAACCAGTGATACCATCATAATTTATCTTGGTTAATAAGGAAAGATAATATGTCTTATTTGTCTTGTCAAATTTCTTACCAACAGATATCATAAATTCTTTGACATTATCTGTCTCGGGGATATTATCTTTAATGATTTTGTCCATGCTAAACTTCAAAGTCATTGAATAGACTTTGTTAGAATGAGCCCACTTATCATATTTTACCCTTTCAGCGGTAGAAAATTCACTTGTGAGTTTTAGTGACTCATTCTCATTAAGAGCATTATCAACATTGGAAACAACAAGAAATAATTTTACAGACTCAACTCAGTCCTCAAAATTTGTCACATTCAGCTTTGTCAAAGATCTCATCTTCGTAGGCAAAGCTGGAATCATAGTAAAATAATGAGATATTCCATAAGCATAACAAATGTTCAAATTAAATTGAAAAATTAATCATAATTGAGTTGCATCATAATATTATAATCCTGTCGAAAGGTCTCGAATTACAATACATGACTTAACACAGAGAGATATATCCTTAAAGCTAGTACCGAAAAGATACTGGAAACTCTAAGAATATAATTACAATACTGTTAACAAAATATTTTTTTTCTCAAAAAAAGCCTACCTTCAAGTCAAATTATGTGCAAGGATTGGGTAGATGAGGCAATGGATCACTAATCGTGTACTGTTAACAAAATATCATGAATCAAATTAATAATTAAAGACAAAACCGATAGAGTAAGTTCATTATCAACATGATTCAAGATTTACAAAATAGCATTCTATCACAATACGTTCTGCGAAGGCAGACTCATAATCATGAAAAATACATAATAACAACACCAAAATTATTACTAATAACTATTTTCATAGACATCAATATATTATTGTCTAATTCATCATGTTTTAAAATAATCATGCGTGAATCCTACGGGGATTATATGATTCATGCATCAATAATTGTCATTTGATCAAATGATAAAAGCTAAAATTTATAATGACCATGATACAATATAAGCAATAAAAAAAAGAGACATGACACTTATATTAGAGAAGTAAATTTATAGACCTGAATAATTTAATTTGGACCATTTAACAACATAAGAAGTTGACTATTTCACACATCTAATTCGAGTGATTAAAAAAAAAAAGTCATGGAGTCAATTTCGCAGCCAGCAGGACCACTTCGTTAATTTTTTTAAAAAAAAGGGCAACCCGAAGCATTAAAAGCTCTTCAATACACCTTTTTCTTAATCTCGTGTGAGAAAGAAAAAATCTGCTGCCAGCGGAGAAAGGAAAGAATAAAAAAGGAAAAAATAGCAGTCGACGGTGAGTGATAGAGAAAAAAGAAAAAAAAAAAGGTGTCGTATCAGCGTTTTGCAAGAAGAGGAAGAGTGTCAGGTTCTTAGTATTTACCTGACTTCCAATCTCTTACTAGCAGCGATGATGGCGACTGAGGGACATCGGAAACTCTCCGTTCGACCCAAGTTACCGAACGAGTTGGGAGGAAGGCGATGGAGTAGTGTTGCCTGTAGTCCGTCGCGACACATATCGAGTAGAAGAACTAGAGACGAAAAAGATAGGAGATAGAGGGGAGAGAATAGACGAGAGCGCACCAGGAAGAATCAAGAAGAAAGGAAGAAGATGATCGCATATATTTTTCCCATATTGTTTTGTTTGTAAACATCCCCATTTATATACAGTTTAGATCTATGGTTAATATTCGTAGTCTGAGATCCAACGGGGCTTCTTCTTCATGCGCTCCCCACGACGTGGCAGCTGTTCATTAGCGGCCCCGTCGTTACGAGTGGCTTCGTCGCCCATTGCCACACCACGTGGTTCGCTATCGAGCTCGCCACGAGTCTTGATCTGACTATGTACTCGAGCCATGTCGGCGTCCATAACAATACCCGCCTGTTTAAAACAAACCTTGTCCTCAAGGTTCCCAGAAGATGGTGATGATAGCTCGTTGGTCTCTATTTCTACCATCGGAGTGGTGCTTTGCGGGTTGTGACCTCTCCCCTTGTCGCCATCTTGGAGCAGCGGTAGCGGTGTCGTCTGTATCTCTGGTGTACCTTTGCATTGTTTTAGTACCGAGACATGAAATATCGGATGAATGCGAGCAGACTCCGATAATTCCAATTTGTATGCTACTTTCCCCACCCGTCGGAGAACTCAAAATGGCCCAAAATATCGTGGGCTAAACTTCTGTTGCCGTTGAAGACGAAGAGAAAGCTGGCGATATGGTTTAAGCTTTACATATACCCAGTCATCCTCTTGGAACTCCACATCGCGTCTATGCTTGTCCGCTTGCAGTTTCATCCGAGTTTGCAATCGCTGTAGATTCCTTTTTAACTGGGTGTTAATTTTGTCTCGGTTGAGTAATGCTTGATCCACTGATGAGTGTCGGGCTGTACCCCCGACGTACCGAACGAGCTCCGGTGGATCCCGTCCGTAAAGGGCACGAAATGGAGTCATCCCTGCCGACGTCTGCAAAGACGTGTTGTACCAATACTCCGCCCAGGGAAGGAACTCTGTCCACTTTGTTGGTTCATCCGCCATGAAACTCCTCAAGTACATTTCAAGACATCTGTTTAGCGCCTCCGTCTGGCCATCCGTCTGCGGATGATACGCCGAGCTCAATCCTAATTCTGATCCTTGTAGATGAGATAACTCACGCCAGAATTCGCTGATAAAATGAGCATCCCTATCACTGATGATAGACCTTGGAATGCCATGAAGCTTGATGATACCATGGAGGAAAGTTTTTTCAACCTTCTCCGTCGAGTAACGTTTGGGTAATGGAAGGAAATGTCCGTATTTGGTGAGACAATCGATGACCACCATGATCGTCGACTGACCTCTGGAGTTTGGTAAACCCGTAATGAAATCCATCGCAATGTCTTCAAAGACATCTTTTGGAATCGAAAGTGGATGTAGCAAGCCTGCCGGCGATAATTGTTCCATCTTCATTCGCTGGCATGTCTGGCATTCTTCAACGAATCTACGCACATCTTGTCTCATCCTGTTCCAGTAGAAGTTGGCTGATAGACGATGATGTGTGCAGTTGATGCCCGAATGCCCACCCATTACGGAACTATGGAATTCATGTAGAAGAAGAGATTTAATTGTTGGATCATTAGGAATAAAAATGCGACCTTTATAAAGAATAATGTCGTCTCTGTCTTCGTATTGCCTGTCATCGTTGCCTTCATCGTCAATCTGGAGTCTCAGATCTTGCAGCTCCTTATTCTCCCGATTCAAACGCTTGAGAGTGCATCTGCTACCGTATTCATTCTTCCAGCTCGATACCTGATCTCAAAATCATATCCCATTAATTTGCTCAGCCATTTTTGTTGAGCCGGTGTTTGGATGACCTTGGTTTGAAGTTCTTTAAGCAATCCATGGTCCGTCAAAATTGTGAATTGACGACCCAAACGATATTGTCGCCATTTATGAACTGCTCACGTCACTGCGAACATTTCTCGCTGGTACGTACTGGCCAACTGCATCTGCGATGAGAGCTTTTGGTTGAAGAACGCAATTGGTCGCTTCCCTTGAGATAACGCAGCTCCGATGTCGATCCCAGAAGCATCAGTCTCCACCACAAACTTTTTGTCAAACTCAGGTAATGCGAGCACTAGAGCATTGCTTAAAGCTTGTTTAAGTGTCTCGAACGCCTTCCCTGCATCCTCCGGCCATTTAAAGGAATCCTTCTTTAAAAGATTGGTTAATGGAGCTGCTATCTGAGCAAATCCCCTGATGAATCGCCTATAATATTCTGCCAGGCCTAAGAAGCCCCGCAACCCTTTAACATTTCTCGGAGTCGGCCATGCTTGAACTGCTTCGATTTTTGATTGGTCGACTTGTAAGCCTTCTGCTGAAACGCAATGGCCCAGGTATTCTATTCGAGTATGCCCAAAAACACACTTCGATCGCTTGGCTACCAAGTGATTGCTTCTTAAAATCCTCAGCACACTTCGCAAATGACGTACATGATCTGACATCGACTTACTATACACCAGTATGTCATCGAAAAATACCAACACAAATTTTCGAAAATAGGGCCGAAATATCTCGTTCATTATCGCCTAAAAGGTGGCTGGTGCGTTCATCAGACCAAATGGCATCACAAGGAATTCATAGTGCCCTTCGTCCGTTCAAAACGCAGTCTTCGCCACATCCTTTCTATCGACTCGAATTTGATGGTATCCTGCTAACAAATCCAACTTGGAAAACACCCGAGCTCCGCCCAGTTCGTCAAATAATTCATCCGCCGTAGGGATCAGGAACTTGTCTTTCACCGTGACTGCATTGAGAGCCCAGTAGTCGACGCAGAATCTCCAGGTACCATCCTTCTTTTTGACGAGTAAAACAGGAGAAGAGAATGGGTTGTTGCTTCCCTGGATCAATCATTCTTCCAATATTTTTTGCACTTGCCTCTCGATTTCTCCTTTTTGGAAATGTGGATACATGTATGTCTTAACGTTTATAGGCTTTTGGTTTGGTAACAAATGGATACGATGGTCGTTATGTCTTTCCGGTGACAACCCGGACAGCGAAGTAAATACATCCACAAATTTATTCAGTAATGCTTGTATGCCACTGTCCACAATCTCTACCGATTGCACGCTATCTGTTGTGAGCTACAAATGGTATACTTCCATTACTCCTTTAGTTGCACAAAGCTTGCGGAGAGAATTGCACTGTATTGGCTCAGTTTGTATTGCTTGTTCTTCGTGACAGGAACATTGAGTTCCCAGCCAATTAAACTCAAAAAGATGATGGATGAAATCCATGATTACTGGTCCCAACATAGCCATCCACGCTACTCCCAGTATTATATCCGAGCCTTTAATTGGCAGTGCATGGAAATCAGTCTGAATTGTAGTGCCTTGAATTAATACTGGTAAGTCTCGAATCATTCCTTTACTCCTTATTTTCTCACCATTGCCGACCATTACACTGAAGGTGGCTGTTGATTCTACGGCCAACCTGGGATATTTGACTATCCTTGTATGTATGAAATTATGCGTACTGCCACTGTCGATCAGCACTTGCACCTCCTTCCCTCGAATCGATCCTTTGAATTAGAGCGTCATTGGTGAAAAGCACCCTGACAGTGCATTGAAAGATATTAAGGATTGTTCAACCCCTTCTTCGCCTCCTGGTTCCCTAGGCGACTCTACACTATCTTCGTCTTCCTCTTGTACCACACCGTCGTCCAGCATAAACAACTGAGGTGCTTTGCAACAATGTCCCCACAAGTATTTTTCATCACAATATTAGCAGAGACCCTGCTCGCGTCTCTTTTGCTGTTCGGCGGACGATATTCTTCTCGGCTTTTGCCGATTTCTTGAAGGATTTGAGGACACATGGCCTGATGCGATTGTATTTTTTGCCTTCTTAAACTGATTCGATAAGCTTGATCTCGGTGGAGTTGGCAAAAGACCCGCGCCTTTGCTCGCAAATGGTTGCAATGAGAGTCGTCGAGCTGCAGCTATTTTTGCTTCGCACCTTTTAGCCAATGTGACGGCTTCATGCATTGAAGACGGCTGAAGAGCCAGAAGGTCCGTCTTAATATCACTGCGCAATCCCGATACAAAACAATTATATAGAAACAACTCCGGCAAATCAGTCGTCTATAGCGCAAGATCTTCAAATCGACTCTCGTAGTCTTCAACCTTTGCATTCTGCACCAACTTAGTAAGTTGGCCTTCTGGAGGTTCAAGGTCAGTAGGCTCAAATCGTCTCCGAATTGCTCCGACCAGGTGGCTCCACCCCGCTAATTGTTTTCTACGTTGCATCCAGCGGAACCATTTCCGCGCCAACCCCTCCATTTTGAATGAAGCCATTGTAACCCTGTGTTGATCCTCAGTGTTGTAGAACTCGAAGAAGTCTTCTGCTGCCGCAATCCATTCCTCGGCGTCATTACCGTTGAACACCGGTAGCTCAATTTGAGGAGGTTAGGGAGGAAATGGGAAATCGTCCTCATTATATATTTCATTTCTTGGACTCGTCCACCATCGGTGAGGAGTTGTTATGCTTGTTGACGGCAGATCGGCTTTTCCTTTCGACATCTGCACCATCTAGGTATTTAGGAGCCCAATCTGCGAAGATATTGATTGCAATATCTTATGCTGTGCTTCTATTGATTGTTGTTGTGCCTCCATATTGGATTAAATTATTTACAGCAACTGATCATGGCGTAACTGAGCATTTTGCAAACTTCTGATAGAATCGGCCATGGCTTGCGCTCATGTTTCCATTGCTCTGCTTGTTCGATCCCGTATAGAAGAGAAATCGAAATGAAAGCACCAAATGTCAGGTTCTTAGCATTTACCTGACTTCGAATCTCTTACTAGCAGCGATGATGGCGACTGAGGGACGTCGGAAACTCCTCCGTTCGACCCAATCTATCAAATGAGTTGGGAGGAAGGCGATGGAGTAGTGTTGCCTGTAGTCCGTCGGCAACACATATCGAGTAGAAGAACGGAAGACGTAAAAGATAGGAGATAGAGGGGAGAGAAAAGACGAGAGCACACCGGGAAGAATCAAGAAGAAAGGAAGAAGATGATCGCATATATTTTTCCCATATCGTTTTGTTTGTTAACATCCCCATTTATACACAGTTTAGATCTATGGTTAATATTCGTAGTCTGAGATCCAACGGGGCTTCTTCTTCATGCGCTCCCCACGACGTGGCAGCTGTTCATTAGCGGCCCCGTCGTTACGAGCGGCTTCGTCGCCGGTTGCCACACCACGTGGTTTGCTATCGAGCTCACCACGAGTCTTGATCTGACTACGTACTCGAGCCATGTCGGCGTCCGTAACAAAGAGGTGCTTAATTAACGCTCGATCCTTCAATCGACTACGTGAAGAGGCGCCTCGATAGTGAAGAGGCGTTGAAATTTCTTCCGCATCCGGCGTTGGAATATAGGGCGGATGGTAATATGAAGTCGAGCGATCTTGTGGCCAACAAACTGAGAGTGAAGGCGGCGCGCAAGAAAACATGATGCAAAATTTGATCCCTCGTAAGAAGAAGAGGCGAGCAGAAGGAGAAGACCTGTAATTTCTTCAATCCATAATCCAGGAAGGGGTGTCACCGAGAAGGAAGATGGCACCATATGATTTCTTTCTATGATCCGGCGTTGCTAGAGAAGATGAGGGCACCGACAAGATGTTTTCGGGGCTGGAATAAAAAAGAATGGACGGGGAAAAAATGCTCGATACGATTGGAATCAGATAAGAAAAAATAAAAAAAAATATGAATCAATTCACGATTTTGAATCACTGTCAACAGCGGCCAATGGACTGAAGATGGAGTCGATTTCAAAGTTAGCAGAGAAGGATGTTGTGGAAGAAAAAGTTCGGCGGGGAAACAAGAAAGGAAAAAAAGGGCCAAAAGATTCACCGTACATCCCAAAAAGTAATCGACAATTAATCAAGATAAGCATACCTAAATTTTTTTATTCACAACCATGATTAGGGTTAGAAAAAGCTCTGATACCATTTTGAATTTAAATATCAATTTTTTTTATTTATTTATCTCTAATCGTAATAGCAGGGAATCTAGTGAAAAATTATCTTGATTCATTGACATTGACGGGTCAATGCTTGTTCTTCAACCTTTGTTCTTTGCGTGTAAGTACGAGTGAAAATGAATCGAGAGTGAACAAGAGATGTAACTTTTTCTATAGTATTAAAGGTGTAACTCGTGTGTCTATATAAATTGGGAACTAAATACACCCTTTCATATAAAGTAGTAGGGCCTCTTTTTTAGATTAGCAAAATTATGGGCTAAGCCTACCCATTATAGTAAACTCATATTATAGTCAAATTGACATCTAATTATTCTGAATATAACATAATAAATCTACCGATTTATGCTAGTCCATGAAAAATTTAACAACAAAGGGCTAAGGCAGGACTGCGTTATTGTATTTTATCTATTTATTCTGATGATATAGTACTTCTTTAATATCTTAGACAATTGCGTTGTTCAAGAAGACTCCAAATCCTAGATGTCAAGATCCACTTATTACTCATCTCATTTTTGTTGATGATCTATTTTTATGTTCCAAGAAAGATTTATTATCGACGGGCACCATTAAAAATTGTCTAACTCATTTCCATCTAGTATCAAGACTACGGACAATTATGCATAAATCATATTTTTCCATCACAAGTACCCCTTTGAATTTAGGAACTCTATTGCCAACTTGTTGCAAAATGCCGTTTGGATCTTTGTTGGTACCATAATTAGGTGCATCATTGTTATCCACCAGGCCTTCTTTCAAGAGCTATCAACCCTTTCTTGACAGTATCACCGACAAGATAAATAGATGAAAGGAAAACTTGAGTTAATAAAATCTGTTGTCACAAGGAAAATTCTATACGGTGCTTGTCTTTCTCCCTTCCTTGACTAGTGATCATTTGTATTGAGCTGCTTTTGGCATGAACATGATTAAAATTGCCAAGTTTACAGTATGCAAACCAAAAGGCAAAGGAGGCTTGGTCAAAAGAAATATTAGGAAGTCCAACCAAGCTTACATCACAAGATATGGGTGGGCTATTACAACCAAAAGTGACACTCTCTGGTTAGTACTTGAGGAATGACTCAATTTGAACATGCTGAATTTCTTCCTCAACTTATTGGGCTTGCACATAAGATACATAAGATTAATTAGCAATGTAGAAGCTAGTATAATGTTGCGACATGAACCTTAATTTTTAAATATCATATTTTAATAAGGTTTTTCCTAAATTAAAATATGAAATCTTAAAATTCTCTAAAGTGGAATATAGTATTTGAAATTTTTAAAATCAGAATTAAATTTAAATAATACCAAAAATACTCTTATACTAAAGTTGTTTAAAGTTGTCATTTTGAGTACGAAAATACATCGTAAAATTTTCAAAAAAATATAATAATTCTAAATTAATAAATAAAAATTTTATATTTTTTTTAAAAAATTTAGGATGCATTTTTATGATCAAATGATTATTTTTAAGAGTTTCAAGTGATTATTTTAATCATGAAAATATATTCTAAAAATTTAAAATATTAAAAAAATTTATTAACTAATTTAGAATAATTATGATATTTTGAAAATTTTAGGATGCATTTTAATAATTAAAATAACCACTTTAAAAAGTTTTAGTATAAGAATATTTTAGGTATTTTGGGTATTTTGAATATTTTTTAAATTTGATTTTAATTTTAAAATTTTCATATAGTATATTCGAGTTTAGAAAATTTTAATATTTCATATTTTAGTTTAGAAAAATTACCGTATATTAATTATCTTACAAATTTTTTCTTTCGCAGGGTTAAAATTTATTGGAACCACACGTCATTTAATGTTTCTCGTGCGCGCGCGTGCTCATCACTGTTTAAAGTGCTGTAGCTTATAAATCAGAGAAATGGATTGTATTTAGATGGTGTGAGATAAAATCCTTATAAAATATCTCACACTATACAATACTATTTTTCCCCTCCCTTCTCTAATGTGCCTAAAATTATTTAAAAAATTAGCATATATGAGATGGATTTATCAAAATTTGGAAGTCTTTTCAAAATTTTATCGTATTACTCACTAGATTAGTATTCATTCCATCTTAAAATTTCATGAGGGACATAAATATAGGCAAATAAAATATAATTAAAAGATATGAAGTTTTTATATATGCTGTGATTGTATTTTTCGTAACAGCAATTTTTTTTTAAAACAGTAATTGATTAATGTAGAATAACTAACAAACTATTGTTTGACTGAAATTGATGTCACAGTTGACCAAATTGTCTCACGTGGTCCAATTTAATGGATGTAAAGGTCAAAAATAAACGTAAGCCACATGCTCCGTGGTCAAATGTTTGACTTGGACTACGTTTTCAAGTCGGCACTCGATGTCGACATTTTATGCATGCATACAGCATGTGACCTTTTATATTATCATCGTAGGATTAGGATGAAATATGAATTTTTCATCGTGAAGTATTGAAAAAAGTTTAAATTTATCTCTTAATTATATTTTTGATCAAAATTACTTTCGACGTTATATAATTAGATTAATTTTATCATTTTTTTTAACGAAAGTTCACATCAGCAAAAGAAAGCCAACGTGGCAAATAAAGCTCGGCCACGTAAGATGCCATGGTAGAAAATGACATGTGACAATTATGTATCAACAAGGATAATTTTGATCCAAAATATTTTTAAGGGGCAAATTTGTATATTTTTCAATACTTTAGGAATAAATTTGCACCATATTCAATATTTCAGAAGCAAATTTAAATATTTTTTCTTTTATATATTATTGTCATTAATATGGTTCTAATTAACACTATAAGAATGATGTTGATATCATCTTTACCAAGATAAAAAAAATATAAGCTTAACAATTATATTTTATGTTATAATTGCATTATTTACTCAAAGATATAAATTATCACTTTTAGTCACTTGTCATGTAATAAGAAACCAACTAACATAGTATGAGTGTGTTTGGGTCGGGACGGATCGAGATTTGGTATGTCTCGGTCCCGTCCCGATTTTGAGTTGGGATGCAAATATGTGTCACAGTCTCGAACCTGAATATGAAGCATCTCGATTTTGTCCCGATCTCGTCCCGATTTTGAACTAGGACGGGATTCTCCCCGAACTTTCGAGTCGGGCCGGACCGGGACGTCCCGACCCTTACTCACCCCTACAACATTGCCTGCAATAGTAACTATGAGAAACTATAAACTAAAAAATAAAAAGTCTCAGTAATAAACACATAGAATTCTTAATTATGAATTTTAGTTGCAACATATTTTGTGTGTCCGAATTTAAAGAGGGTTTCAAGTGCAGACCGAGTGGTGCGCTCTGCGCACGAGGCAACATTAGGCTGGGTAGGCCGAGTAGTGCGCGTAGCGCACATGATGACTATGGGCCGCATGTTGGGCCGAGTGGTATACATAATACGAGTAATCATTGGTCGGAGGGCTTCCCCGACCGAGTTGAGTACTGGTTCTAGACGACCTTTCTAGACCCGTTAGCTTGAGAAGAGATTCAATTGAGTACTGGTTCTAGAGGGCCTTCCTAGACCAGTTAGCCCGAGAAGAGATTCATTTGGGTACTGGTTCTAGATGGTCTTCTTAGACTAGTGAACCCAATGGGGAATACATTTGGGTGCTAGTTCTAAAGGGTCTTCCTACACTAGTGAGCCCGAGAGGAGAATCAGTTGGACACTGATTCTAGAGGGTCTTCCTAGACCAATGAACCTGTGAAGAGTGTTTAATTGGAATTCAAAAATTAGAGGACACTTTCCGTAGAGTCGGATAGGAGCACTTTCCTTATCTAAATGAAATTGACATCCGCACTCACTTAACATATTATATCTTGTTAAGACTGGATTTTACTTGGGAAGGATTGGGAGACCACTCACTGAGTTTTATATTCACTTTTATTGTTGTGTTTGTTTTGTAGAGCACGATTCTGAGGTACAGCACAGGTCATGATGGCGGACTCCAGTAGCGATCTCGTGAACTGATTGCCGTAGTCGAGTCAAGTTGAGTCAAGTCTATATTTGAGAATTGAGATTTTATAGCTTTCAGAGTGTTCTAGAACTGATAAACTCTTGTTCAGTTATTTTATGAAATATTTGTCATGTGAACTATATTTTTGATACTGAGTTGTCACCAACCTTTTCTTAGTTATGTTATATAAATTTTGCTTTCAAATTGTACCTATTTAATTACTTGAGTAATGGGTTAGACTTCGGGGTGCTTGGTTGCACTCTGGTCGGTCACGTGATCCAGTGTTTGGGGCGTGACAGCACGTTGGCTGGACACCATATAGATTTTGTTCAAGAGAAAAGAGTCAAATTTGCCCTTGAAGTATTGAAAAAGGTGCACATCTGCCCCTAAAGTATTGAAAAATGTACAAATCTATCCCTTAAATATATTTTGGGTCAAAATTACCCTTGTCAGTACATAATTGTCACGTATCATTTTTCATCGCGGCATCTTATATGGTCGAGCTACACTTGCCACATTGGCTTTCGTTTGCTGACGTGGACTTTCGTTAAGAAAAACGATAAAAATGATTCAATTATATAACGTCGAGGATAATTTTGATCAAAAATATAGTTAATGAATAAATTTGTACCGTTTTCAATATTTGAGAGACAAATTTAGCCTTTTTCCCCCTCTTATTTTGATTCTCATCCCCTACTATTCATCTTGTGTATTATTTCTTGTATTTTCTCTTCTTCTTCTTTTCTCACCACCTTAATTATATCATTTCTTTACTTTTGAAATCTTATACAAGTTTTATTTCAAAATAATAATAATAATCCCCTGGCTGATATGGATCGAGATATCAATTAAAAATAGTATTAAAAATATTTTTGAATTAGTTGAATGACTTGACCTATTCACTTATTAAATTAATTAAGTTTGGTTGCCTGTAAATATAAACACTATAACTTTAATTACAGCATATATTTAGATAACAAATTTATTTAGTTGGTTACCAAAGCATTTTACATCATCTACTAGTAGCAATTTATATTTCTAATATCATTTGAGGGCCGCAAATAGAATTGCAGCCCAAAAAGCTCGCAATACAAGATTACGGACTACAAATGCAATAATTTAAGTATTGAAAAATAATTAATTTTGGCGGCTTAGAGTCGTCGGATGGAGACAGGATAAATATCAAAGTTGTAGATTTTCGCGCGCTGAACGCGATGGTAGTGTCAAATTTTAGATCTAATATCGTTCGATAAATTTTTTTAATATATTTTTAGTGTTATATAAAAATTAAAAATTATTAATTTGTTTGGCAAATCGTGTCGGACCTAAGTTTTCGGCTCGGCTCAAAAACATTCGTGTTAGGCCCAGCCCAAAAAAATTTGTGCCAAGCCCGACTCGAAAAAATTTGTGCCCGACCCGGCCTGAAAAAATTCGTGCCCTACCCGGCCTGAAAAAATTCGTGACCTACCCGACTCGAAGAAAATCGTGCCTGGCCTGATTCAAAAAAATTGTGCCCGGCCCGGCTAAAATAAATCGTGCTCGGTCGAAAAAAAATTTCGTGCCCAACTCGAAAAATTCGTGCCCGACTCAATCCGAAAAATTTTGTGTCCGACCTGATTTGGAAACAGCAGCCCGGCCTAACACAAAAAATAATGGGTCGGTATGACATTTGCTTTTGCATGCAAATAAATTTGATAGTATTTGCACTCGTGGACAATCAAACGCCCACTAAATAAATTACTATAATTTCATCAAACATATATCAAATATATTTGTAAACCCCTCTCCATCGTATAAATCCTCCTACAATCCTAATTAATCAACATCCTCCCAAAATCTCCAAACTTAACTTCTCCATCCTTCGCAACATTGACTTTCACTTTCACTTCACCATGTCGAAGATCTTCGCCACCAACACTAATGTTGTCATCTTCAGACATCATGGTTGAAATTAATACACCTTCTAACCAGTGATATTGGACGACCATTGAAAGCTATCATCATTTTCAAATGAATTTCTTGATTTGGTTTTACTTGCATCTCCGACTCTATATCTCTAACAAAAAGTTTGTAATACTGGAAAGGGAGAGAAGAATGGAAAGACAAAACTAAGACGCTTCTCTGAGCTATCACATCAAGTAAGAAAATAGAGGAAACAAGGTTATCTTGTTTGCCCAATACATTAATTCGAGCAGTCCCAATGACTAAACACATAGGATATTTCGAAACATGGAGAATATATATATAATAACTATCTTTCTTAGAATATTTTACAATTTAGCCTTTATAATTTGATTTAAATTTTAATTTAATTCATATAGTTTGAAAATTTCCAAGATAGTTCCCAACCTCTAAATTCATTTTTAATCTAGACACTATTACTTATTGCATGCTCGAGGGATAAAAATGACTATTTAGGTTGTATTAACTTGTCATAAAAATAAGGCAAAAGAAAACTACATATTGAGTTCATCAATAGACAACAAGACCAAGATGAAACTATAGGCCAAACAATGATGACATGCAGTGGTGGATCTAAAAAATTTTTTAGTGATGACAAACTAATACATAATTTTTTAAGACTTTAAGTTCAAATTAATTTTGATAGTCGACCTCGGCAGTCAACAGCCCGAGCAGAGCGGCCCCGGCAACGAGCAGCCCCAGCTCCAGCAGGCGACAGGAGACTGTGAGCAACGAGCGACCCCGGCAGCAAGCGTCGAGCGACAATGACAGTGAGCAGGTCTGCAGGCGATAGGCGACAACAAGCAGGTCTGCAGGTGGTAGCGAGCTATGAAGGTTATATAGCGACAGAGCGAGTGAAGGCAGGAGTGTGAGTTCATGAGTTGTAACTTGTGAGTTGTGAGAGTTGAGCAGGTCTGCAGGTGGCAATTGGCATGGTAGTAAGGGGGCATACGTTTGGTATGAGGTAATCTAAATGGATTACTAGTAATCTTAATTAAAATTACCTGAGCTCTATCAGATTATCGTGTTTGGTTGAAACTAATCTGGATGCTCATGGTAATCTACATTACCATTCAAGTGGTAACCCTTATTACCAAGGGAGGGGGTGCCTATGTGGATTACCAGTAAGGTGATAATGTTATTTTTTATTTTTGACAAAAATACCTCCAACTAAAATACCCTCTATTGACATAGAAAAAAATCGTTGCCCCATCTCATAGTAAATTACAAATCCCTATTTTTTATTTTTTTTATTTTTATTTTAGTTTATTTTTTATTTTTTAATTGAGGGTATTTTAGTTAAAGATATAAGTTTTCTATTAATTTTAATTTATACCAAATAAGATAACGTGGATTACTAGCGAGATTACTAGTAGATACAAAATATGATAATGTAATATTATCGGTAATTAATTTTAAAAGTGATAATTTATCTGAATAATAATTTAAATTTTTAATAATTTTAAGTGATAATATACCAAACGCCCTTTTATGTATTAACGAAGTGTAACAATACTGTGCATAATTTTTTTTTTCACTGTACGTGTTTGTGCGGCAGCTGTGATAAAAATGTGGGTTAGTACAAGTGTGATCAAGTGTTAGTACAAAGAAAAAAAAATGCTCGTGGGGTCCATTGGGTGAGTCTACTACAGAAAAAATTTCCTTCATCAAATTCTGCAAACTCTAAGTCCGAGAAAAAAAAATATTGCCCCCACTGCCTCCGGACCTACAGTGGATCCGCCACAAACGACATGGATAATATAAGAGTAAAACATTGATTTTGATGAGCAAATTACATGGGAGTAACTTACAGTTGAAACAAATTATACTTACCCTTGAAATCATGTAACTCGATCATGTGCATTTCAACAAGAAAATTAATGACATTTGATTCTGGAGCTAGACTGAAATTAATTAAAACTAAAATTTAAAGGAAAATATTTTTAAATTATGGAGATTAAATTAAAATTTTCATCAAGTTAATTACAAGAACTAAATTGAAACTAATCCCATCTATTATAATCTGAGTTCTCACAACAACTTGAACGCATGTCATATCATGAAATTAATCATGCATGACAATATTGAAGTGAGGCATTAATATTTTGCTTTCCATATGCTTCAAATCAAGACGAATTAAAAAGTTAGAAAAGTGGATGAAGTCTCTGTCATTATCTGATTGATTGATCTCATACATTTATATACACAGAGCTCCAATTTAAGCTCATGCAAACAATGCCTTCTTCTTAGTTTCTCAACAAGATCACATGGCCACATAAGCCCCAATCATGGCAGTACTACATTTTAAAGTAGCCACATGCCATTTTATAATGCACCGTCAATGGCTTTATCTAGCTTACACTAAGTATTGTGGGACACATCAATCTTTTATATTTTCTCAACCAAACTTTATGCAGATTGTGTTAGATTAATTTTAACAATTTGATATGAATCAACGCATATTAATAGGTGCGCATCTATTATTGTAAAATTAATGACTCAAATCTTAAGTGATCTAGTTGTTTTTATTTATGGGTCCGCGATATCTTAATATTATATGAGATTTAATTGTACAGATACCATTTGGGATAATTATTTATTTTATGATGGACAAAATAGTAATTACCACTATCTCAGGTTTTTGTTATAAATAGAAGAGTTATGGTCCCTGGGTCATGCACTTGATTCTAGTTTTTCAAGCCCCATTATTTAGAGACGACTCGTGAACGGTGCATAGACTTGGAAGGACGCCTCCATCTTCTAAGCTAAGCAATGAATTCAGGTACGCTTCCGTATTTTATTATTCTTAATGATTTAGCATGAATGATTTTGGCTTTTAGGTTTAATTCCTGTTTAAGAAAATTCTTTCAATTGGTATCAAAGCCAATCATGTTGAGTCATTGAGAAATAATTTTTTTATAATTACATCTACTCTACTGTACGTATGCTGATGATATGAATTAAAGTATGAAAATTTTTTATAATTCAATTTTTTGTTCTTACTTTTGATGATATGAATTAAGGTATGCACGCTGTTAGAAAATTGCTATTTTCTCATGCATGTTTTTTGATCAATGCAACTTATGATCATGTTATGATAATGATCCATGTTTATTACAATCAAACAGTAGATGAATCAAATTACACATGGCTTAGAAAGAAATAATAATAAAATCTTGCGGCAGCCATGAAGGCTGCCGAAGGTCATCCTTCTTCTCATCTCCCCCGTATCTTCATCTCCGGATCTGACTATTCCCGACGTCTTTGGCCCGAGTATCTCCGCCTGATGCTGGCTCATTCATCGTCGGTGTCTAAGGAAGGGCGGCGTCGACAACATTAAAGGGGAAAATGGTTGCTGCCTGCTGAGGTCGCGAAGGGGAAGGGGACTTCGGGTCTCTTCCGGTGATCTCCAAACTGGATGTAGGCCACGATCGTGGAGGGAAGGACTTCATCTTGAAGCCGGCCCGACCACAAAGCAGTGCGCATCGAGGTTGCTTCATCGCCGACGCATTAGGACAGTCCCATGTAGGGGCAGCAGTGGCATACATCTGCCGGTCCTCGAGATCTTCCTAACGCTCTTCACCTCACAGCCTGATGTCGACATAATGATCGTCGGCGTCTTAGGGCGGGGCGGCATCGGCGTTGAAGGGGGAATCGGAGCTGATCGGCAATGACCGACTCTATTCCGCCTCAGATCTCCCCTCATCAGTCGACTTCGACGCATCATGGCAGTCGGGGTCTAAAGAAGGTCGGCGTGGGAGCAGTTGTCGGCGGCGGGTGGATGAAGTGGGTGGTTCGTCGTGCGAGAGAGGGAGGCGGCGGCTGCGTCGTTGGGAGAGGGATTAGAGAATTAGAGAGGAGTTAGGGCTTAAGTTAGAAGTTAGGGTTTAATAAGTTGGGTCAGATCCGGGTTAAGCAAGGATAAATCTGATAAATCTGATCCAATATTAAGTTGAAACCCGATCAATTAAGTATTAATCCCAACCCATTATTAAAATAAAACCCAACTCGACCCGCTAGTTGAGACAAATTAAACTGGTTTAATTGGATCCGGTTCAACCCAATTGTTAGCCGGTTCATCTCAATTGGACCCGGTTCAATTTTCGGTTCATTCGGTTCACTTGAATTTAATTTGGTTTGATTCAATTGAGGTTTGGTTTATCAAGTTTGGGTCCGGTTCACTCAAATTAGGGTCTGGTTCACTGAAATAAGATCCGGTTCAGCACAGGTTTAGGTCAAATTTCACTAGTTCAGCGCCGGTTCAGTGCATATTTTAAGCGGTTCAGTAGATTTCTTGACCGGTTCACTAAAATTAGCATCTGGTTTAGTATAATTTCAACCGGTTCAATGCAATTAGCATTAGGTTCAACCTAATTTAGCTTTGGTTCAGCTCAATTAACATTGGTTCAACACAATTTTGACCGCTTTATTGTAGTTTGACCAATTTAACAAGAAATAAAATAATAGCCCATCATGTCTAATATTTTGGAATATGTTGGTTTGAAACAACATCTCGCCAAAGCGAGCTCTCTTGTGTAGAATTAGTAGGGCTGTTCATGGGTCAAACACTACAAAAAAACATGGTATCACCAACGGACAAAATCCGTTGGTAATACTCAAAAATCCGTTGGTAATACATTACCAACGGATTATCGGTTGGTAAATACGTCGGTGATGACCATGCTAGGTATTACCAACGGATATTATTATATCCGTTGGTAACACCAACGGTAATTAAGGTCTGTTGGTAACACCAACGAAAAATATTATGCGTTGGTAACACCAACAGAAATATACTCTGTTGGTGATACCAACGGATCACTATTCGTTGGTGTCACCAACGGATCATAGTATGTTGGTATTACCAACGGAGATAATATCCGTTGGGAATACCAACAGATATCATCCTTGTTTACGCTGACATATTCAACAAAGGTATCCGTTGGTATTACCAACTGACATCCGTTGGTATTACCAACAGAAACATTTGTTGCTAATACATTTTAATTAAAATGCTCATACCCATATGAATTTTCATTTTCCTGTATACAACCTATAATCACACATCAAATTTTTTATTTACCCAATCACAAATATATATACAAGTCAAGAAAAAAAAAATCATATTTCATAACCAAAACCAAACATTTACAATCGAGTATATTATCAAACAAATACAAACATTACTAAGTCAAATTTTCCATAACATTAACCGAATTGTGTAGTGCAAAATCATAACCAAATACAAATCTTAACCAACATCATAACCCAGATGGAGGTGGAGGTGGAGGTGGAGGTGGAGTGGAAGCTGAAGGTGAATCTGTTGATTGCAAAGAGTTGATTGGAAAGCCGAGTTGTGTTAACATCAACCGAACTTGAGCTTCCACTTGTGCTTGTACTTGCGACTGCACTTGTGATTGTTGTGATTGCATTGATGCTTCCAATTCAGTAATATACTATCGCATGGATGTCATCTCAGTTTGCATTGCATTCCACTCATTCATTCGACCATGGCCCGATGTACTAGATTCTGCTGAGCTAGAACTCCCCATAATGGATTTAACATTCTCTCGACATCCAAAACCGTAAACTCGATTATGAGATGGATGTCCAGAGGCATTAATCCATTCTTCTGGATCTAAAATGGGTTGTGATGCTACATCTGTACCATACTTTTCTATGATCGATACCTCATAAGCCTCCTGCACAATGTTTTATAAAAATAGTTAATTACGATATTTTAAAAAGAAGCAACAAATAAAATAAATACATACCGCAACACTCTGCGATTTGTTGTCGATATAGTCACCCTCACCACTATTACGCTTATGAGTATGCTTAAACAACTCAAGATGGGTTGGGGGTCGGTTCAACTTTTCTTCCTACAAAAAATGACAAATAATATTTAATTAATAATATTTTAAAAAACATATAGGATAACAAATTCTATTAATATCATACCAATTTTCTTCGATGAGCCACAAATGAAATAGATCCACCTGTATGTCGTGTGACGTCACTATCTACCTCTTTCTTACAATTTTGACGAGCAACTTCGGATTTTCTCCTCCACTTCTCCGTGACCCAATGCTCACTAATTAGTTGATTCCACACATCTGGAGATATCCATGGAGGGCCAAATCCATTAGTTCGACTAATATCATCAGTATTGGCCTTTCTTTTCGCATAATTCCTTGCATCAGACATATTGTCAGAAAAGCGTCGACAAGCTGTTCTATCCCATATTTCATGAACCTCGCTTGTCCTAGATGGATCCCAACGATAGACTGTCTGAAAAAAGACAAATATGTTAATGAAATGATAGTTGACAATATTCTAAAAAAGTACCAATTTGATGCAATTATATGATCACACAATCATTCATGGCATATGCAGGTTTGATGCAGCCAACCTTCTTTACTTCAGCTAAATCTTTTGTGTACCAATAACATGATGAGTATGGGTTTGATGCAATTATATCATCTATTACTTCAGCAAAATCTTCTATTACTTCAGCTAAATCTTATATTACTTCAGCCAACCTTCTATTACTTCCTTGTGCAAGCAATGGATAACAATAGATTGTTTATAATAAACAAAGGTATTAGAACAGGCCATGGTATTAGAACAGCTTATGGGCAGTAGAACATTATTTCTTGGTCTAATGACTTTGTGCCAAAGAGAAAACATCTAGATAAGTAAAGCTAAAAAGCACCACATACTAGTATCCTGATACTGATATTGACTGATATACTGAAAAAGGAAAAGAAGCTGCATTTGCAGTGCAGTGAAGTGCGTTGAAGTACAGTGAAGATGGTAGGTGTTTTAACTACCCATTTGCATTAAAGAAATGCAATGATGATATATCTATATATTTTTTTCTGAGTTACTTGACAATATGCATTTATGCCTGCTTCCCTAAGGCTGGCTTGTCTAATGAGTTATTACCTTCCTGTGATATTATTATTTGGAGATGGAACTGCAACAGTTAGCAGCTATTGAAGAGAGGTTCCACAAGGCTCTATCAGTTTGATCTACCATGGGATGGGGGCCAAAGTTCTTGATGCCTCTATTTTCCCATCTGCAGAGGACAGTGAGGAAGGGGCCTGGGTGTTCTTAACTGAAAAGGTAGGATTTTTGGCAATACCAAAAAGGCTACTTGGTGGGGTGGAACCACCGGAGTGGAGTTTGTCTAGGAAGGGGAGCTCAAACAATAGGGTAAGTCTGTTATGGATACTTTAGCTAAATACTGGGCAATAACCAGAGGAGCTGAATTTGTGGCTTCACCTGTAGTGTCATCGTTGCTCTTGGATAAGCAGCAGAAGCATGTAAACAATTCCTATGGAACTTGGTGAGAAACTTTCTAGTATCAGTCAATATCAGTATCCTATATCAGTATGTAAACAATTCCTATGTGAGCTTTCAGTATCAGTCAATATCAGTATCCTATATCAGTATGTAAACAATTCCTATGTGAGCTTTCAGTATCAGTCAATATCAGTATCCTATATCAGTATGTAAACAATTCCTATGTGAGCTTTCAGTATCAGTCAATATCAGTATCCTATATCAGTATGTAAACTAAGCCGTATGTAAACTATATCAGTATGTAAACTTTCTAGTATCAGTATGTAAACTTTCTAGTATCAGTCAATATCAGTATCCTATGTGAGCTTCTTCAATTCCTATTCAGTATCCTGATACTGATATCCACATGAGCAGCATACTTAGCATACCTATTCAGTATCCTATATCAGTCATGTAAACAAACTGGATACCTATTCAGTATCCTATATCAGTATCCTATATCAGTATCCTGTATCAGTATCCTATATCAGTATACTTAGCATACCTATTCAGTATCCTATACCTATTCAGTATCCTATATCAGTATCCTATATCAATATACTTAGCATACCTATTCAGTATCCTATATCAGTCATGTAAACAAACTGGATACCTATATCAGTATCCTATATCAGTATCCTATATCAGTATCCTATATCAGTATACTTAGCATACCTATTCAGTATCCTATACCTATTCAGTATCCTATATCAGTATACTTAGCATACCTATTCAGTATCCTATATCAGTCAGTATCCTATACCTATTCAGTATCCTATATCAGCATACTTAGCATACTTAGTAGTTTTGTCCATGTAGATGTGGATTCTCATGTAAACAATTTGTATGAAAGTAATAAAATGGTCAATACTCATGGGCATGATGCAACAACAAACTGGATATGGAAATAACTGTATATTAAAATTTGACTTGCTTTATAGGAAAATACCTTAAATTTGTCCCAAATGAATTCCTTCACATGTGATGGTACTTGAGACCAACATGGCCATGCACCCGTGAAATTTGCCTTAATTATTGATGAAATATCTCGTACTACTTCTGTCTCGGGGAAGCTGCAAAAAAGAATGTTAACAAATATCTTGTATTTACAAATGATGGTGTTTGAATATCTGACTACATATATACCTTTTCTTATCAATAATTAGTAGGCGTCTATCATCTGGTGTCTCTGGCGGCTGTGAAGGCTGATTTGGTCCTCTTCCTCGACTTTGATGTGAAGTACCATCACTTTGTGTAGGAATAGATGTGTCATGTATAGACGTAGATGGTATAATAGGAACTGATGACGTCAAAGGCAAATTCACTGAAGGTTGTGAGGGTAACGATGCTGCCGATGTCGACAGTGTAGGAATACTAGGAATATTAGGTGTTTCTATGGGAACAGTAATAGGTACAGGTACAGATATAGGTATTGTGGGTGCTAAAGAGTCAATCACAGGTACAGGTTCAACTATCATGGGCGCAGAAGAAATGATCACAGGTGGTACAGGTGTATCTTCAGATGATGAATGTATAGAAGTGGTAGAAGGGTATTTACTCAAAGGAGGACGCCCTCGTCCTCGTCCTCGACCTCGACCTCGACTTCGTGTATTCACCATTACTTAATAAAATAAATGAAGCATATATAAATAATTAACGATGTATAAACATATAGTGCCATCCAAATTATGATAAAATACCCTATTTTATTAAATTCCTATGCAACTGGAGACTATAGACTTGAATATGTATCAAGCTACCTCATGTCAAAACAGTGGGTGTCTGTCACTAGAAATCCTTATCCTTAACTACATTAACTGTGTGCTCTCTTTGATTTTAATGAGCTCACACCAGGTTGCCATCATAGGAAGAAGTCTCCGGCAGCAACCAGTGCCACCAATCTCATTGCTGGAGATCTCATTTCAGCCATCTTCCTTGAGATGCAGCGACCCATGATGAGATCTCAAAGCCAAGTCCAATATAGAAATCCTTAATTGCTTACTAATGGAGTTAACTGTCACTAGAAATCCTTAATTGCTTACTAATGGAGTTAACTGTCACTAGAAATCCTTAATTGCTTACTAATGGAGTTAACTGTCACTAGAAATCCTTATCCTTAACTGCAACTCAAAGTGGTTACATGAAATTTCTATATAGCTTCTTAATAATCTTAAGGTTGGGCCAGTTTAATATTAATTATCATTACTGAACACTACATGAGCTACTTTGGTTTCATTGGGTTAGAGTGAAATAATTATCCATGTGTAAGTTATGTACCTACTGATTATATCATGCTCTAGTCAACAATAATCTCATCACTCTACTTCAACATCCTCTATTTCCAGTACTCTCAGCAAGAAGTATCAAAACTCCGTCAACAATAATTACAAAGCATAAATAGGTATATATCAGTTATTAATTAATTACTACATGCAAGCATAATCATTGTGTGATCATATATAATCAGTAGGTACATAACTTACACATGGATGCTTGGTACATGTGTAATTGATAACATATAAAGCAGCCTGTGCCTGATTGATTTCCCATTCGACATATATAATCATTGTGTGATAACAATGGATAACATATAAAGCAGCCTGTGCCTCTAAAAAACTTAGTTTACCAAGAACTTGATGGGTGAGTCTCTTGACTCCATGAGCCTAAGGGACCTTAAGTAGCTTGAGAGTAGATTGGAGAAAGGCATCAACAAAACCTAGTTACTAATTCACTATTACTGGATGCTTCAGAAGTGCAATAAATTTACTAACACTTAGCATGCTGATGAATTCTCAGCAGCATGCTGAATTCTGGTAACTATCAATGTATGAGTAAGAGAAACTACCCCTCTTACTACCATCCCCTCAAGCATCATAGGCTGATATAGACAGGAACCTCACACAATTGAATGCTCTTTTTAAAAAATGCAAAAATTGACCTTGCAACTATAACAATGTTAAGCATATCTATACTGATCAGTCTGATCCTCCCTCCATAGGCTCCAATTTGATTTGGATCCTTAAGCATTCACCAGCCAGGATTAGAGATCTATTTACATGTTAACAATTCACGTCCACAAGGTAGTTTACAAGTTAAAACTAGTTTTATATATTTACTTATGCATAGGAAGTACAAACGGAACCACAGTAGCTATGATAGGGGCAAGTCATTCATGTTCTTCACTCCTAAGCTTTCATTGCAGATCACCAATTGATCCAGCAACCAATTACTTAATTACTTCATCTAAATGTTTGATTATTATATCTTGTAATGTTGAATGAAATCAGAATTCAGCATGCTGCTGAGAATTCATCAGCATGCTGAGTGTTCAGCATGCTAAGTGTATGAGAACACTCAGCATGCTGATAAATTCTCAGCAGCATGCTGAATTCCCCATTCTTCCCTTCATGCTTAATTCTGTTTCTGTTCTTCCATAGAAACTAAAAGGAATTTGCAATGAAATCTTTCGGTTTATTTTCAGAGTCCTTCTCATACTCTTCTCCCTCTTTTAGCCAATCTCCATTAATCCACCCATCTTTAAACCTAAATTTTAGGTCTAACTGGTTCTCAACATGTACCCAATAAATGAGTGCAGAATATAATTGCAAAACAGGAATTTGGGTTCTCAACATGTACTCATCGTGTAAGCATCTCATCTTTATATGAGATCTTGTGATTAGTAAAAAATGTGGGTAGATGGTGAGAGTGGAGACGAGCATTAACAAAAATTTGACCTTCATTAACTAAATTTAAAAGCATCTCTAATATTTGACTAAAATCGCAACTAAAATCATTTGAACATCATGAAATCGCAACTAAAATCATTTGAACATCATGAAATCGCAACTAAAATCAAACCTCCACAATCGAATGGGAAATCGAGTGCTCGAAACCCGTAGAAGGGAAGGAATTCACTCGTCGGTCGGCTGTCTGTGACTACTTGCGCTTCCTCTGAGCGCTTCCTGCGCTTCGCCACAAAGTAACAGAGGATTAGGGCACGAGGAAGGGAAGAAACCTGTAGAAGGGGAGGGAAGAAATAAAAACTTGAATCAGCTGCGGGGGAATTAGAAGGAACCTGCGCGCGCTATCTGTGATGACTAGCTCGAACCGATAATTTTGTCGGCTGCGGGGAAGAAAACTGTGCGAAAGGAGTCTGCGGGGAGGGAACCGGCGGGGAAGGAAACTGTGGGGAAGGAAGAAATGGCTTTGTCGGCGCGGCCTGGGAAGAAGGATGACGAGTGGGAGAGGGGGAAGAAAGACGATGCTTTGTCGGCGTCAAAGAGGCGCGAGAAATTATTTTGACGAGTGGGAGAGGGGGAAACTAAAGTGGTCGGCCGAAATGAGAGGGGGAAAAAAATTTGGTCGGCTGAAACGAAAAAAAATGCTAATTTACCAACGGATTATGTATCCGTTGGTAATTTTGTTGGTAATACCAACAAATTATATCCGTTGGTAAAAATTCTGTTGCTGAAGCTATGTTTTCTTGTAGTGAAACCCGACCCAATGAACCCGAGAACCCGACCCGACCCGAACCAATCGGGTCGGGTCGGGTCGGGTAATCGGGTCGGGTCGGGTTCAAATTTTTGAAACCCGATTATAATCGGGTCGGGTCCGGGTTTCAATCTTTAAAACCCGATGACCCGAGACCCGACCCGATTACCCGAATTTTATATAATTTTTAAAATATTTATATTTAAAAATATTTATATTTTATTATTATTTTTTTAAAAATAAAAATTATTATTAAAAAATTATGTTTTACCTAAACGGGTAAACTCGACTACCCGACCCGACCCGACCCGATTACATTTGGTCGGGTCGAATTGATTTTTCCCCTAAACCCGACCCGACCCGTGAACACCCCTAAGAATTAGCATATTTTAGAACATAAAAGATGTTAGCATATGTTAGAAATTTATGCGGGTAATGATTGACCCAAAGGAAGATTATTACTTGGTCGAATTCCTTACGTGCCTGCGGTAATAAGTATGTGATGGTCATAAGTTTTCCATGTGGACAAGAGTCGGTCCAAAGAAAGGCTTCTTGTTTGACATGACAAATTGTTAATATTTGATTACTGCATTGAGAGTACCGCTTACAAGTTGACATTTTTGTCCAAAGATGAAGTGTCAATTTTGTGCTTGGTATCTTGTAATGAGACTTGCTAATTATTTATTTCTTATGTTTTAATTAATTTATTGAGCTGAATATATTAATGTTTTGTTTTGTTCTCTGTTCAGTTAACATTTCTGCTTTATCAATTAAACTGCCAAATTAAACTTTATCCCTGTGCTGACTGGCACGAATTTCAAAGCCTGGAAAGAAAACATTATGATTGTTCTTGGTTGCATGGATCTAGACTTGACACTTAGGATAACAGAGCATGCTCTTACAGATGATAGTTCTCTTGATGACAAGAGAAAATATGAGCAGTGGGAAAAATTCAACTGCCTAAGTCTTATGATTATGAGAAGGGCAATATCAGATTGTTTTAGAGGTGCTATATCTGAAGAGACTAATGCCAAATTATTCCTAGATGCTCTTGAAAAACATTTTGAGAAAAATGAGAAGGTGGAGACAAGCATGTTATTATCAAATTTAGTCTCAATGAGGTATAAAGGCAAAGGGAACATTAGAGAGTACATTATGAAGATTTCAAATCTTGCCTCTAGATTAAAGGCACTGAAATTAGACCTTCCTGAGGACTTATTGGTGCATTTGGTTCTGATATCTCTTCCGACACAATTCAATCATTTTAAAATTAGTTATAACGATCAAAAGGAGAAGTTGACTCTTAATGAGCTCATCTCTCATTGTGTGCAAGAAGAAAAACGACTAAAGCAAGATAAGATTGAAAGTGCTCATTTGGCTGTGACCTCTAAAGATAAAGGCAAGAAAATACCTAAGACTACAGAAGCTACAGATGCTCCTGAAAAGAAAAAGCAAAAGGAACAGACTAAGGTTTCTACCTGTTTCTTCTGCAAGAAAAGTGGACATGTAAAGAAAGATTGTACCAAGTACCACGCTTGGCGTGTTAAGAAGGATACATTTCTCACTTTGGTTTATTCTAAAATTGATTTAAAATTTGTACTTATAGACACTTTGTGGATAGATTTCAGTGTTTCTACTCATATAAGTGTATTTATGCAGGATTACCTGAGCTGCCAACAACTGAGTGATGCTGAAAGATTCATCTTTGTGGGCAATGGCAAATCAGCTAAAGTTGAAGTTATAGACTTTTTAGGTTATTGTTTAGGATTGATTATTATTTAGAAATTAAGAGAGACTTTTGTAGTTCCATCTTTTAGATGGATTTTGATTTCTATCTCTGTTTTGGACAAATAAAGTTATTCTTGTTCATTTGAAAATAAAAAATTTACTCTTTATCTTAATTCTATTTTTGTTGGTACCATTTATGTCCTATTTCAATAACTTTTATATGCTCAATGTAATTGCTTCATCTAATGAAATCCTGCATACCAACTCTAGAGGTACAAAATAAAAAAAATTAGCTGATAAAAATTCCATCATGATATGACATAAGCACTTAGGTAATATATCCAAGTATAGAAGAGGCTTGTGTCTAATAGGATTCTAGTTATTCCTGATGCTATGGACTTTGATGTCCATACTGAATGCATTAAGGGAAAAAAATAAACATTAGGGTTAAGGTACTAATAGGAGTTCAAACATCTTAGAACATAATTATACGGGGGTTTATTGATTTTTCCCTATGGCTTGTTGGAATGGTCAAATAATATTTCTATGTTCATAGACAATTACTCTATATACGGGTACCTATATCTAAATAGTGAGAAGTCTAATTAATTTTAAGACTGCGGCTTATATTCTGATTAAAGTACCATCTATAGCAGTACATAGTAACCCTTATATATTATGGACGGGCAAGAAGCCCATACTAAATATTTGGGGTTGTCCAGCTGAGACTAGGCCATATTGGTCAAAGGAAAAATCACTGGAACAGTCCGCTGCTACTTTATTGGGTACTTTGATAGGTCTATGGGATATTATAGAATAATTTTGATATAATACCCGGTTCATTGAAGTTATTGAGTTTGGGGGGAGATAAGGATATTCTTTAGGAATCTACCCATGAAGTACAAACTCAATGACCTCTAGAACTAATGCTTCCAGTTAGAGGTATTATAAATTTATCAAATTATTATCTTATTTTGTTTTGAGATAAATATGATTGATGAATGCATATACCATGAGTTCAGTGGGAGCAAGATTATTATCCTATGTTCCCCTATTGCTAAAAGAGATAATTTTAGTTTCAAATCGTGTCCTAAGGATAAAGTTGAGCAGGAGGAAATATAGAAGATTCCATATGCGTCTACTACAAGGAATCTGATGTATGCTCAAGAAAGTACGCGTTCGGATATTGCGTACACTAAAGGGATATTAGACAGATATCTAAGTAATCCCGGAATGGATCATTGGAAAGCAGCCAAATGGGTTATATGGTATCTACAGAGAATAAAGCATCACATATAGAAAATCAGATCAGTAAGAGATCATTGGGTATTCTTGATTCTGATTTTGCTGGATGCCTAAAAATTTGAAGATCCACTTTTGGTTATATTTTTCTGTTTGTCAGAAAAGCTATTTATTAGAGGAGTGCTAAGCAGACACTCAGCTTTAGATATGAAAAGCAGAATTCATAACTTGTTTTAAGATATCCAATCTTGGAATATGACTGCAAAATTTTGTCACTAGGCTGCCTATAGTAATAAAATTGAAAGACCACTAAAGTTATTTTGTGACAATAAACTGGCAGTGTTATATTCCAATAACAACAAGAACTCTATGAAATTTAAGCAAATCAATATAAAGTTCTTTGCTAAAGAAAGAATTCAAAGTGAACATAGAGCACATAAGTATAACTTCCACAATGACGGATCCACTTACTAAAGTTTTTCCACCCATGGTCTTTCATGAGCATATTGCTCATTTGGGTGCTGCATCATGTATTGATATGATGGTTCAGTGGGAGTTTGTAATTTGTTACTGTGCTTTATGATATTTTTCTGCAGAATAAAGTTTTATTATTTTACACTCTGAATATTTTTGGTTGATCTCAATAAAGTAGGACCAGTTGGAAATAGACATGTAAGGATCACATTGCATGTAATTTCCATGCTGTGAACCCATAAATGATCTATGTCGTCGAGAGTATTAACATTGTGATCATTGATGGATTTAGTCACGATAAATATGGCAAAAGTTGCTTTGGTTCGTTGTTGGTATGATCGGTGGACTAGATTGTTGGAGATGATTGATAATAATAGTGATGATGAGCTCATAAAGTTAATATGCACAACTATACGGTGATACATTGTTGGCCCAAGTGGAAGATTGTTAGATTAATTTTAATAATCTGATATGGGCCAACACATATCAATAGGCGTGCATCCATCACTGTAAAATTAACGGCCCAGATTTTAAGTGATCTAGTTGTTTTTATTTATGGGCCCGCGATATCTCAATATTATATGAGATTTAATTGTACAGATACCATTTGAGGTAATTATTAATTTTATGATGGGCAAAATAGTAATTACCATTACCTCAAGTTTTCGTTATAAATAGAGAGGTTATGATCTCTGTGTCATGCACTTGATTCTAGTTTCTGAAGCCCCATTATTTAGAGACGACTCGTGAACGATGCATATACTTGGAAGACCGTCTCCATCTTCTAAGCTAAGCAATGGATTCAGGTTCGTTTTCGCATTTTATTATTCTTAATGATTTAGCATGAATGATCTTGGCTTTTAGGTTTAATTCATGTTTAAGAAAATTCTTTCAGATTGTCCTATATTCATCTATTATTAACCTTAAAATTCGACTCAAGTGAATAAACTACAACTTACCATTCTAAGTTTGTGTTTGATTCTTTCGAATTTTATTCAGAATCCATACCATTCTAAGCTAGTCTGCATCTATAATTTATTATCCTCAACATATATTTTTCTGTGTTCAGACCGTCATTGATACTTTGACCTACCAAACCTGCAATTAGGTGGATAATATATCTCTAAGGTTCCATGGAGCTCGTACGACTGCATATATATAAAGACAAGAAGCCAAAATGTTAGTGGATATATATGATCTTAGTGTGAAAGAGAGAGAACAAAACATACACAGGAACCATCGAAGTCACATCACAAACAAATTCCATGCTGTAAATGAAGTCTTTAGTCAAAGCAATATCGAATCCATTCAATTACTTGGCTCCCCACGTTTCTTTTCAAGAGTGAGGCTCCAATGCCGAAGCCTACACTATATATATATATATATATATACGCTGATCCTTCTCATGAGTATATTGTTTTGTGGAGGCTAGAGCTTGAAGGTTAATACTTGGAAGGAATCAAATAAAGAAGAAATATGAGGAAGCAGAAAGCTCCAATCAAGTGCTACCGGTCGACGATCGAAGAAGGCAGGCAAGAGGACCAGTTGACTCCGATTAATGGGTTTGTTCCGGTGCTCGTCGGAGATAGGGGGGAGGAGTTGCAGAGGTTCTTGGTGAGTGTTGAGGGCTTGAAGCATCCATGCTTTGTTAGGTTGCTGGAAATGGCAGCTGAGGAGTTTGGCTACGGACAGAGAGGTGTGCTTAGAATACCATGTGATGCTCAGCATTTTGAGCAAGTCATTGCGAAGATATCCAAATCCAAGTGATGTGAAAAAAGAACTAATTCTGCAGAGAAATATGTATCTCACTTGCTTTTTTGTCCATATTTATAGGTTTTTGTGTTGGCAAATTCAGGCATAAATCGATTTATGTATGCATTAAGATGAAAATGGAGTTACAAGTAGTATATATATCTTCCACCTGATCATTTCAGTACATGGACATTTCGATGAAATTTCACAAAAGTAAATATAAAATATATAGAGAAACCACTACAACATTTTAGGTCTTTCAAAGCATTTTAGAATAGCTAGCATTCTACCCAAACGCTATGTTAAATGGCAACCTGTACCATTTTATTTTTTCTATAGCCCACCTAAATGACGCGCCCTTCCCGCTCAACCAAAATATAACCTTTTCCTTTCCCCTTTTTCTTCGTAGCCGACAAACAACCTCCCTTTCCCTTCTTTTTCATAGCCGACAAAGCTATCTCTCCTCTCCTCTCACGTCTCCGGCGACGCCTCCCCTCATGACGAACTCACCAGTGTGCTCGTCTTCCCTCGCAACGTCTCCCGAAACTAGCTGATCCCCTCACGATGGCTCCCTTGCGAAAAACCTGCCGCTCCCCTTAGAACAAACCGTTAGAGTTCGCCTCCTCTGTAGCTCGTGTCCTCCTACTCATCGATCGACCGCTGGTTCCTCTCACCAGTGCTCGCCTCGCACCGTCTCCACCTTTAAGGAGAAGGGAGTCATCAGCGTCTCCGAGTTTGTTATAGCAGGCGATAACCTCGTCGCAAAATGCCCCACCCGATCATGGTTAGCCCTCTTTTTCATACTGTACTTGTCTGGCTTTTTCTTCTCTCGTGTAGGTTTTATAATCGATTGGGTTTCCCTTTCTCGGCGCCACGTAGGGAGGCCAGCGAGCTGAGCAAGAGGAAAGAGGAAATCCTACTTGCTATAGTAAAGTATCGAAGAGATTACACAGAACACTTACAATGTAATTGAAATCCTTTTCTTCAAATCTACACACTCAGCATCATCACCAAAGATGCCAGACGAGAAAATGATCAAAAGAAAAGTAGAAATCTCATATTTGAATCAATATCGAAAGTTTACAGACTACTATTTATACTCTATTACAGCTATGGACATGTGTACACTTGAACAAATATAAAATCCTATGCAAGGAAATTGTAAACGCAAACTTACAAATGCAGTAACACTGAATCAGATTACTTCTTATTTCTCATTACATTTCAACACTCCTCCTTAATGAGAAATTGTAATTAAACCTATCAGATCTCTCATGTACTGAAATTTATCCAAAAGCAGAGCTTTAGTCAGTAAATCTACTTGTTGATCATCTGTCTTATAGTGTATGAGTTCTATCTCCTCAGCTTGTATCTGCTCTCGGATAAAGTGATGTTTAATTTCAATGTGCTTTGTGCGACCATGTAGCATAGGACTATGAGCAATTGAAATTGTAGAGGTGTTATCATAATAAATCACAGTTGCTTGCTTTTCTTCCACATCAAAATCTTTCAATATTCTCCGCATCCAAATGGCTTGATAACATGCAGTAGTAGCAGCTATATATTTTGCCTCAGCAGATGACAAAGCAATAGAATTTTGTTTTCTTGAACTCCAGCAAACAGAGCCAGTACCAATTTTGAAGATATACCCAGAGGTACTCTTTCTATCTTCGGTTGAACCTCCCCAGTCACTATCTGTGAATAGTCAATTTCAATTCAGCATTTTTATCATAAAAGAGACCAAATTTCATAGTTCCTTTGAGATATCTCAGACCTCTTTTTGCAGCCTTAGTGAGTTGTTCTGGGATCATTCATAAACCTAGATAACATGTTAACACTAAATTGAATGTCAGGTCTAGTATGCGTTAGATAGAGTAAACATCCAACTAGGCTTTTATACATCTGACCATCTATCTTTTGCTCACTTTCATCTGCTGTAAGTTTGTTTCCTGTCATCATTGGACTTCCAACTGAATGACACAAACTCCTTCCAAACCTTTCCAACATCTCAACAATGTACTCCTTTTGTGACACATATATGCCTTCTTTCATCTGGTCTATTTCAAGACCTAAGAAGTACTTCATTTCACCCAAATCTGTCATTTCAAAAGTGTGAAACATTCTTTCTCTAAACTTTCTCATCATTGTTTCACAATTGCTGCAATATAACAGATCATCCACATAGAGTAAAACAATTAGTATACTTTTATTTTCATCTTTCTTTGTATATAAAGTATACTCATTCTTACTTCTTTCAAACTGTTCATCAGTAAAGTAGCCATCTATTTTCTCATACCAGCTGTGAGGAGCCTGTTTGAGACCATACAGAGACTTCCTCAATTTGTACACAAGTTGTTCTTTGCCTTGAACAACAAATCCTTTTGGTTGAGCAACATACACCTCTTCTTTTAAATCACCATTTTAAAATGCAGATTTAACATTCAATTGATAAATTTTTCACCTTTGAATAGCTGCTACACTCAGCAAAATTCTAATTGTATCAAACATTGCAACATGTGCAAATGTCTCAAAACAATCCTGGCCTATCTTTTTGCATATACCCTTGTTCAACCAGTCGAGCCTTCAACTTGGTAATCACTCCTTCTGCATTCTTTTTGGCTTTGTAAATCCACTTCAGCCCAATGACTTCTTTCCCAGCTGGTAACTTGGTCAGATACCAAGTTTCATGTTTATTTATTGAGTTCAGTTCCTCCTCCATAGCTTTCTTCCAATCAGGTACTTTTATAGCTTCATCAAAGCTACAAGGTTCAGCTAATTCCATGAGATTACACCTTTCACATCTACTATAGATATTAGAAACATCTCTGTAACCTCTAGGTGAAGTTCCAGTATCACTGCTACTCTCACTCTGTGCAGTTTCAGCTATGTTTTCAGCACTATTTAGCACATTATCATCAGTTTCTGCTAAATCATCTGCTGATACTGATATACCAATGTCATATTCTGCTACCATTTTCTCTTTATGTTTCTCTTTTACTTCATCTATTCCAATATGCTTTTCATCAAAGGTTACATCTCTGCTAACTATTAGTTCTTGCTTTTCTGGATCATACAATCTGTAACCTTTTGTTTTTGCACTGTATCCAACCAGCATTGTTCCTCTGCTAGTGTCATCAAGTTTTCTTCTGGTTTGTTTAGGCACATGACCATAAGCAGTGCATCCGAACACTCTCAAATGGCTCAAGTCTGGTTTTCTCTTGTACCACATTTCATATGGTGTTTTATCATCAAGAGCTTTAGTTGAACACTTGTTAATGAGATATGCAGATGTGTTTAGAGCTTCTGCCCACATGTTTTTAGGTAAGTTACTACCTCTCAGTAAGCACCTTGTCATTTCAACTAAAACTCTATTTTTTCTTTCAGCTACCCCATTCTGATGGGGAGTGTAGCTGGCTATTAGTTGATGTTGAATTCCATGACCAACACAGAATTCATCAAATGCTTTTGAGGTAAACTCTCCTTCTCGATCGGTTCTCAACACTTTAATGCTTGCATCAACTTCATTTTCCACTGCCACTTTGAACTTTTTGAAAATTCTCAAAGCCTCGGACTTTTGTTTCAAAAAATGAACCCATATCAGTCTACTATAATCATCTACAAATACTGCCACATATCTGTAACCTGAACATGAATTCACCTCCATTGGTCCACACAGGTCAACATGAATAAGCTCTAACACTTTAGTTGCTCTTGTAGCACAATTTCTAGGAAATGGCAATCTAGGTTGCTTTCCTATTTGACAAATGTCACATACTCTATCACTCTCTGATAGTTTGAACTTTGGAATTCCTTCCACCATATCTTTAGTTGACATCTCAATTAGGTACTGATCATTCACATGCCCCATCCTTTTATGCCACAAGATCAGTTCATCATCAGGTTCACTTTCAGCCTTAAAGGCACAATTTGAACTATTCAATCTAAAAAGATTGTTCTTGGCCATGTTTACAGAACAAACTATCTTACTAGACTGTGAGCTAGAATATATCTAGCACAAGTTCTCATTAAACACTACCTTGTAACCATCTCTAAGGAGTTGTCCAATGCTCAAAAGATTGGATTCTAACTCAGGTACATATAGAACCTTCTTAACCACAAAAAAACCTTGATCTGTGCTTAGTTTCAAATCACCCAATCCCTTTGCAAGCTTCACTGAACCATCACCAAGTCTGACTTCTATAGTATGATCACTGTTCAGATTAATAAAGAGTTCTCTGCATGAAGTCATATGGTTACTACAACCAGAGTCCAAATACCAGCCTTCATTGATACAATCATCAACTTTTGCTAGCAGTAATACCTCTTCTTCATCTTCATCTTCACTGTTCTGTCCTTCAACAAAATTTGCCTGTTTTTCTTTTTCATGCTTTTGTTTCAGCTAGCACTTTCTCTCCACATGACCAGTTTTGTTACAGTAATAGCATCTAAATTTCTTTTTACTCGAATCCCCAGACTCTTCCTCTTTCTTGTCTGCACTAGATTTCGAGTACTCATGCTTCTTGCTGCTATCACCATATCTACTTGACTTTTTCTCACTTGATTTCTTTTGTGACCTCATAAAGAAGGCCACTCCTCCTTCTTTAGACTTTTCAAACCTGCTCATGCGCTCAACATGAGACAACAGTGAGCTTAACAATTCTTCACTTGTCATTCTCTTGATATCTCTACCTTCTTCAATGGCTGTGACAACATGATCGAACTTCTGAGGTAAACTTCTCAATATTTTCTTGACTACTCTCACTTCTTCGATCACATCACCAAAACCCCTAATCTGATTCACCAGATCAATGACAGATGAAACAAAATCATTCAAATCTTCATCCTCTTCCATGAATGAACTTTCGAACTTTCTATGCAATGTCTGCAACTTGACTTCCTGGATCCTTGAAGATCCGTGATAGCGACGCTCCAAGATTCGCCAAGCCTCCTTAGCAGAAGTAATTTTACCTAATCGTGTGGCAATCTCTTCCGATAAGGCTTGTTGAATACAATATATCACCTTTGCATCACGTTTCTTCACCTCCTTGAGTCGATTCCCAGCTAGATTCTCAATTGTGTATCCCTCTTCAATCAGATCCCAAAGATCCATGGTAATGAAATAGTTTTGCATTTTCGAACTCCAGAGTTCATACCCAGTGCCCGAAAAAATCGGCACAGGTGGAAGACCAGAAGAAGAATTGGCCATTACGCTATCAATTCTTCAGAGCTAGCTATGATACCACTATAGTAAAGTATTGAAGAGATTACACAGAACACTTACAATGTAATTGAAACCCTTTTCTTCAGATCTACACACTCAGCATCATCACCAAAGATGCAGACGAGAAAATGATCAAAAGAAAAGTAGAAATCTCATATTTGAATCAATATCGAAAGTTTACAGACTCTACTATTTATACTCTGTTACAGCTATGGACACGTGCACACTTGAACAAATATAAAATCCTATGCAAGGAAATTGTAAGCACAAACTTACAAATGCAGTAAAAATCAGATTACTTCCTATTTCTCATTATATTTCAACACTTGCATGCTGAGAATGGTATGCCAGCCCTTAATTAGCTAGGGCATTGAATTTGTTTTCTTCCCTTCAAGTATATGAGAAGATTCTTATTTTCTCCTTCTCCCAATCACGATCTCTGCTATAAATCCTTTCAGATCTTTGCTATTTCTGCTCCTCCAGCACTAAAGAAGCTTGGCGAGAAGTTTCTAGGGTAGGTCCACAATCCACATACATGGATGTAATTTTAACATTTTTCAATTCACCTAATTACCACTGGCATTGTTTCCAGGCTTCACGTGTACACGAAAGTTATATAGATCCAATTCTAAATGAGAAAGGGTATGTTTAAAGGACTTATCTTTCACGGTAGACAAAGATCATGTTCTTTGAGTTTTGCATTATCATTCCTTTTCTCCTGTGGAAAGGAAGCTTGAACCATTTGATTTCCTCTTTTTGTTGGATTATATATATCTATCTTTTTGGCATTTTATTTGTCATCATACGGGAAAAAATCCATAAGCTTAACTGTACAGAACGATCATGAGAGTTTTGTTTTTCTTTTTTCCATAATTATCATAAGATTAACTATTGCCTTAGTGGCCTGCTAAGCTGGAACTATGTAACTTACTGTCAGCATAACAAACAATAATAAGAGCAAGCTCATTATAAAAGACATATTGGTGAACGTTATTGTTCATGTTCAAAACAATGCTAATACTTTCTTTTTTATGATTGTGGAGTCATCTAGTCATTTGGTCTAAAAACTTGATATAAGTGCCTACTAAAGTTCCTATGCGTTTCATTTTCATGCTAGCAAATCCCAGGAAGCATACCTCTGTATATCAAGTTTGGATGCTTGCTTAAAATTCTTTTGCCATTTGCCTAACATACATGCCTAGTTTTTCCTATTTGAGGAAAAAAAGTTCCTCTTGGTTTTTTGTCACGCCCCAACTCAAGGTCACGTGACTGACCAGCCTATATGTGCCTATACCCCGCAGCCTAAATCATGCACATGCCAACTCAACAAATAATACAGCGGGAAGAAATAACAAGTTTTATTTTAATGAAAAGCGAACCAAAACAAAGTTTAATTCAAGTAGCTCAAATGAAACAAAAAGTGCGGAATAACGTTTTAAGTTCAGCAGTTCAAAAGTTCAGATACAATAAAACTTGAAATAAATGATATAAATGCCGTCAGGGCTACAACTCTAAATCAAACTAATACAAGTGTATGATTACTACCAAAGGACTCGACTACGACCTTAACTAGGACTGCTATGAGATCATGCGGCTCCTCTGCCCTCCAGCGGCGCCAAGTGCATCTGACTCACCTCACCGGCCAGGCTCTGCAAAATAGAAATCAAACGAGAACAGGTGGGTTCAAAGAACTCAGCGAGCGATTATACCAACCCTCACAAATAAAATCACAGAGATAACATGAATGAAATCTATCTCTACAGAAGGTAAGGTCACTAAGGTGTGACTAGGTAACAGGCCAACAGGTCACACATGCCCCAAGGCATCTAACCCTCCAAAGAAGTGCATCAGGCCGAAGCCCACCATGCCCGAAGGCAACAACACATACTAAAGAAGTGCATCAGGCTGAAGTCTACCATGCCCGAAGGCAACAACACATATTAAAGAAGTGCATCGGGCAGAAGCCCACCATGCCCGAAGGCAACAACACATACTATGATAATCGAAAAAGGCCCTCCGAACGTATCCCACAAAGCCAAGATCAGAACAATCGGGAAATGCCTTCCGAACTTGTTTTGCAGGTTGGGAATTTGACGTCCAACCACCTAGGCATAGCCCGAAATCTGGCACCTAATTGAGCCGCTCTGCCACTCTCAAGGATATGGCGCATCAAGTCCTAAGTCAAGATTCTCCTACGGTGTCCAAGGGGTGTCCTCATTATGAAGCATCTCGACACTCCAAACCCGACCCATATCCCTTAGACCCGAAATGTCATGAACCCGTGTGATTTTATTTCATGCATACTTTATAAGTTGGTTCATAACAAATTATGCTCACCTTTAACCCAAATTTTAATTATATAATTAAAATTTAGGTCATCTCAATTAGAGTTTTGTTTTAGAGTTTTATTTTAAGTTACTCTTCTGCCCAGAACTGCTGCGTATAATCCGAATCTAGTCTCCAAAGTGTGTCATATGTTTCCAAACTATATTTTCTGATCGAAACGATAGGTTACATGACTATATTCACACATATACACACATCACAACAAATAATTTAAAATCAGATTCATAATCTCAGCACACAATTTCAGCAACATGCAATTTCAGCATATTTATAGAATTAAATCCGAAAATTAACAAAAATTAACTCCTAAATTACCATTAGGACAGAATACTAATCTCAGGAATTAATTCACAGAAATCATGATTTTCATCAAGATTAACAAGAACTCACACACTTAAACCAAGAATCAAACATTAAGATCAAGAACCTCCTTCTCAAGAACCCCTAATTAGTCATTATCAATATCTTAATCCTATCACATGATTTCATACCTAAAAATCACAGATTTAATACTAAACAAGAAACTCATAATCAAGAATCTCAAATTAGAAGAATAGAACAAGATTTCATATCAAAGGAAACAAGAACTCATTTGGGATTTTCATCGAACACCTTGAGGGCGACTCAGGTTTTCCCCTTGGCCGAGCACCCCTAGGGCTGCCGAGCCCCATAGAGGGAAGATTAGGGTCTCCTCAAGCACAATCTCAAGGAAACATGACAAGAACGCGAAGAATAATCAAGAAACGAAACACAAATACCAAGCCGTCAAGAACGACTTCAAGAATCCGATTGAAATCCCGAAGAGAGAGGGTAAACTACTCACCTTAATTGGAAGAAGAACTAAGGAAGAAATCCTGGATGACGGCCCTCAAATCCGGCTTCAAAAGGTCGGCGGTTCAACCCAAAAAATGGCTCAAAGGGGCGGCAGCTCAGTCCAAGCCGCCGGCTTGGAGAGAGGGAGAGAGAGGAGAAGGAGAGGGGCTGGCTCGGCTGGCTCTTCTCGGCTCGACTCCAATGGGAAGGAAGAGAGAAAGGGGAGGAAAGGAAGGGCTGACTCAGAGGTGGCGGTGGCTCCAAGGGGAAGAGGGAAAGGGGGCTGGCGGCTGGCTCCCTTTCTCAATTCTTTAGGTGGCTCCAAAATAGGAGCCACAAGGCATGAGGAGGGGTTTTTATACTCCCTCCTCAATTCTAACTGCTTAAACATCTTAATCCAAAACCCGCATCCACCTTAAGCCAAAACCAAGCCCGCTAATTCGATAGACTTAATTAATTTAATTAAACTTATTCTAATAAATCACAAGAAATTAATTAAATATACCCACGTGAACATAATTATTTGACTCGATGGAGCATCTACCGATACACTTGGCATACGAGGCACGAGTTGGTGGCCCCGTTCAGTATCGTTGGATGTACTTATTTGAAAGATACATGAATCGTCTGAAGAAAAAAGTAAAGAACACCGCAGCTGTTGAAGGATCAATATCTGAATCGTATATCATCCAAGAAATTTCAACATTCTGCTCATTTTACTTTGAATCGACAGTACAGACAAGATTTGATCGTCTTCCACGTAACGACGACGGGGGTGTTCGACATTCAGATGGACGTTTAAATATATTTTGTCACTCTGGTCGTGCTTTTGGTTCTCGTCCATCTCGACACTTAAGCGATGAAGAGTATCATTTGGCACACTTGTATGTATTACTCAATTGCCCAGAGATTGAACAATTCATTGAAATATTTGACATTGAGATGGTGCAAAAATACTCTATTCACAACGATCAAGAATTGGAGATATTACGGAATCGTGATTTCCCTTCTTGGATTCAGACTTACAGCAAAGATCACAGAGCTGAAATAGATGAAAAAATATTTGAGTTTGTTAGTGGACCGTCGCGACTTGTGTCGTGCTATAGCGGATATTTTGTTAACGGGTATAAATTTCACACGGTTGAATATTCATCTACAAAAAAGACGATGAATGCTGGGGTCTGCGTGAAAGGGACAACCTATGTTGAATGTGATATGGATTTCTATGGACTAGTGGAAGAAGTGATAGAGTTGCACTACTTCGGCTTGAAATCAGTGTTCCTATTTAGATGTCATTGGTTCGATACAACAGAAAGGGGCATGAAAGTTCATCAAAAATACAAACTTGTTGAGGTTAATTACAAATCGAAATTGGCAGCAAATGAGCCATTTATATTGGCATCACAAGCCGAACAAGTATATTACGCGAAGTATCCGGCTCGAAATAAAGATAGAGCAGATTGGCGTGTAGTCTGTAAGACAAAAGGTAGAGGAAAAATTGATCCGATAGTAGGAGAAAATGATCCTCCTGGTTTCTATCAAGAAGATGATCTTCCTGCTGTGGATCGTATTATTCCAATACTCGAGGATGCAGACACAACGTCAATTCAATTAGAAGTTGAATATGCTGATGATGACGATCATGAAATTGAGGAAGCTGGAGATGAAGAAGATGACGAAGAGGAAGAAGAGGAAGAAGAAGAAGAATTCGAAGACTATTATTCAGATGATGAGGAATAATTGTAAAGTATATATATTTTATTAAATATATCTCTACTATTTATACAATAATCTGATTATATGTCTGTTCGACAGATATGTCTGGTCGTGGTTATCGACGCAGGAGAGCTTCGGAGTCTCCGATCGGTGAGACTCCAGCACTTACTCATGCTGCTGATCCTCCTGTTGCTGATCCTCATGAGGATGATACTGCCGAGGCTAGTACATCCAGACGCAGGCGGCCACGCGGGCCGAACAGGTGGCAGCCTCCACCAGCCACAGAGTCACGTAGATTGATCAGCGTGATTGGGGAGCGGTAATATATCATGAATTATGAATCATTACAAATTCATTATATCATAATATAATATTAAAATTTATTTTTGTTGTGCAGGTTCGAGCAAGAAGAAGTGCCGACGAGCATTTCTTCTACTATTCGACGATACATGCACGGGGCATGGCCTACGTGGTCTCACGTGCCTAGCGAGCACGTCGACATGTTATGACGCGAGTTTGAGGCACGTATTATTTTTTTTTTTACATGCATGATGATATATTAAGAATTGGTACTGATATTATTATTTTGCAGGCTCGCTATACATGGGCCGAGGACCAGAGGTCCTTCATTTACGCTGCCTGGGAGTCTATTTCCCGGGCAAGGTACAACGGGCAGCTGGGGCAGGCTCGGTTCCGAGCGATGGCCCGAGCTGGGACCACTAACATCGCGGAGACTCGGGGATACGGCCCCAGTTGGATTACTCCGGATATATGGGACCAGCTCGTGGGGATATGGTCGACGGATCGATTGCAGGAGGTTTCTCAGAATGCGGCTAGAAATCGCATGTCGGGGGGAGCAGCGCGTCACACCGGCGGCTCTGTTGCATTTGCAGTGCACGCAAACCGTATGGTAAGTATATCGTTTAATTATATATTTTATTTGTTATTATGTGTACTAATTAATGTATTTGTTTTGTAAATGTAGACGACGGTGTCGGATGACGGGACTGTCCAGCGACCCTCCCCGATGGCGGTGTTTGAGCGGACTCACCGTCGAGCACATGGGACGGGGGAGTACATCGACAACCGCGCTGCATACATTGTGGTAATTATATATTTGTTTAAATTATTCATTATATATTTATAATTTAAGTTTTATGATAAATATTAAACAAAAAATCAAACTCGAGTAGGAGACGTACAGCCAGAGGGTGTTGCAGCGCGGGGGTACCCCCGAGGACTTTGACGCAGCATCGTGGGTCGAGGCCGCAGGTGGCTGGGATCATGGCCGCGTATATGGCTTCGCAGATAGTGGTCATGCGCGAGCCGTACTAGGGCCACTTGGGGCACCGACCCCTTCGGTCGCTGGTGAGCGGCCATCCACCTCCAGATCCAGTTATGATCATAGTAATAGGATAAGGACACTAGAGGAGACGGTCGCGCGTCAGACTGAGTTGATGGAGCGCCAGAGTCAGACGATGGCGAATATAGAAGCTATGCTACGCAACTTATCGGGTCATCCCGAAGCAGGCATCTCTTCGGCATCATCTAATCCATCATCCTCGAGTCAGTCCACGCCGGTGTACACTCAAGCACTCCAGACCCCGCCATATGATCCAGGCCATCCTCCATCGTCATCGTGAGATTTTGTTTATATTGACTTTGTTACTCAGATATTGAACTTGTTTAATTTATATTGACTATGTTATTGAGATGTTGATACTTCAATTTTACATTTGAATTGTGTTTATACTATCGTGGATAATTATGAATATAAATATAATTGTTTTGATGTATATCTTGGTGTGTTTGTGATGTGTGAATGAATGTGTATGAGATGTTTGTGATGTGTGAATGAATGTGTGTATGAGGGTATGGGTGTGTGAGTTATGTATCAGATAAATGTATCAATGTATCAATGGAAATTTGAAATTTTCAAATTTTCTGGTTGCAGGTATAGGTCATCAGCAACGGCTTTCCCACGGGCGTCCGTGGGAAAGCCGTTGCTAAAAGTGTATCGAAAGCCGTTGCTGATGACCTACAGCAACGGCTTAGCGACGGAGTTTTACTAACGGTGTTGCTACGGACTCAGCGACCGTTGCTATTAATGGTATCAGCAATGGCTCCGGGTCTGTGGCAAAACCGTTGCTGATAATATTTTTAGCGACGGCCCAGCGGCCGTTGCTGATAATATTTTGAGCGACGGCCCGAGCGACCGTTGCTGAACCGTTGCTAAGTCATCAGCAACGCGACTTTCTCTCACGGCGCTATTGCAACGGCTCAGCCGTTGCTGATGCTCTTCAGCAACGGCTCAGCAACGACATCAGTCGTTGCTGATGACCATTTTTCTAGTAGTGTAATTAACAATTATGCACACACAACATCAAATTAAATAATTTCAACCACCCAAGACTAAAATTCGTAAATTCATATCCTACTTACCCGAGCTCACAAGCTCGCTCCGGATCATGAGTCGACTCGGCTCGACCATGAACTAGTCCGCTAGGCTAGCACACACACATAAGAGGAAAATTAATAAATTTAAATGTTAGAGATTGACTCAAATTGGGTTCGAACCGAATCCAACAAGTCCAACCGGATCCAAATCGGAGTTGATTTGATCAAGATATGCTTGAACCGATTTGCCAATTTGATTGAATCATGTTGAACCAGACTCGATCAAAATAAATCATGATTTTATAATTATGGGCCTGGGAGCCCAGCCCACCATATTCTCAAGATACCCATGCCAATGTTGCAGCAGCACAAGTAAAAGTTTTCAAATTGATGATGTGGAAATCAAATATTACTTTTGACTAGTCAAAGGGAGAAAAAGGTGGAGGCATCACGTGAAGCCACCAAGCATTTTGCAAGTTTCTTTAGTCAAAAAAAGCATTTCAGCCATCCGATTAAATCAGACGGAGCAGCAAATTCCTTGGAGATTTTTTCTCCACTAAAGCTCATGAATCAGCTCTCCCCCTCTATTATAAATAGGGGCATAATATGCAGTTCTAAAAAAATATAACACCCAAAGAAAATCCTCCCATATAAGAGTTTCAGAGATCCAAAAAATCAAAAGAATGCCGCTACGACCCTTTTCTAAGGAGTGCCCCTTCTCAGTTTCCAACATATAACAGTAGGAGTTCAGTTTCAAGGTAGATCTTACAGAGACAGTGCTTCTACTCCGTACAAGTTTTAGGTTCAATTAATTTAAGACAGTTTGTTGTATTCTGAAGGCGATTTAGATTATTGCACTCTTATTGTAAAGTTCTTTTCTGGATTTAATAAAGTAGTTTCCTCTTCTCCTTGTGGACGTAGAATCGGCACCTCACCGAGTCCGAACCACGTTAACCCCCTTGTGTCTTTTATTTTTCTGCATTATTATTATTGGATTTGGTTTTTCATTTTTCTCGCTGGGTTCGGGTTTTGTAGATCCTGCAGAAAATTATTCCAAATTTTCTAACATTAAATATCTAGGATATTACATATATATGTCAGGATACAAAGTTTCTATGCTCACTTGAACTTTTTCACTTGTTACCTTAACATAAATGATTATTTATGTTTGTTTTAGAAAAAATTGACCACTTGGAAAACGTAAAAATTCACAATATCTTGCACACTTATCATGTTTAACTATTCTCTCTTATTACTTGCACAAGTAAATTTTTAATCAAAGCTCTAGAAATATGACTCTTCGAAAACTTGGTTTTTCTTTTAGTCATGTATCTAGGATATTTTTGTTTTGAGCTTTACTTTTTCACATTTGATTTTGTTCAAAAATTTCATACGTCGTACTGTCCTCGATAGTAGCTCACTGATTTCTGGAATCATGTGAGTTATGGTCACACTTAGTGAGATCCAAGTTGGGACTGTATTCAAACTTATCTTGGCTAAAGAGCGGTCAAATCCTCAAACTTATCTTGGATTCATGAAGGGCCTGTATTCACCGACCTAAACCTCAAATGGTTAGTATTTTTTGTGAACTACAGTATTACATGATCATATGGTATTCTGATTTTTGATGGTCTATGGTATTTTGTGGGACTGAAAAGAAATGCTATCAGAAAAGAAAGAAGTTCCAATTTGTATCTTTGTCAAAATAATCGATCTTCTTAGTGAGGTTTCCTAAATGTAAAAAAGCAAGAATGAGTATCATAGTCTAATGCATGGTTGTGTGTTTGTCATCTTGGAACTACTTTATTGTTGTTAAACCATTTCAAAGCTTTTCACTCTTTTGTTAAACCATTTCAAGGATGTCAAAATAGCATCATGGATGCTTACAATGAATGTCAATCATGAAAACAACCATGCTCCTTGCAAGCCTGACTGCTCATCATCATCCATTGCTGTTTGGGATATCCCAAAATGCTCAAGTTTATTTCCATTAAATATTGTTAATATTTCCTTAGGTTGATGAAATAAGACATTCCTTAGGAATCCTGTAGACTATTATAGCAACCAAGTATCCATGATGCCCATACAGGGTCCCTTAGGAGCTAATGCAAAGAGATTGAAGCCTCTCTTTTGGCTTCAATACCAAATGTTGGAAACAGGGAGGCTGCGGCTATGACTGCTGCAGTGCGAGCTGTTAGAGGAGATTGATCTTTTAGCTGCAACTATGATTCTGCAGCTAAGCCTCACTTTGCTCCAGAAGTTTTTTGTTACTAAGAGATGCACCTTTAGTATAGTAAATTATAAATATGGTATCCCATTAGTTTGAACCAACATACTGATAGGGCCATTGATCTTCTTGATTATTAATATAGAGTTGTCTGAGTTCAATGTATGTGATCATGTTTTCATGATTTAACCCTAGGTAACAAGGTATTCATGTTCCGGAATCTTACATTTTTATTATTTATGCAGAAATAATAGATCTACTATATTTGAACATGTGCACAAGCAAAAATTTGTTACTATGCATCAAACCCCCAAATTAAGGAACAAAATTTCTACTAACAATGAGTTATACTTAATTCCTTGGTATCCAAACTTGTATCATCTTACACGGATGCTTATCAACAGGGGAATGTATGCTTGAAGTTGGAGCACTTGTTTTGGCTGATGGGGGACTTTGTTGCATAGATGAATTTGGCAGGTTTGTTGCTAAGTTGATCTTAATGCTTATTTTTCTCCTTATTTATTACTGCCAACATTATTTTTTTATGAAAGATTTTTTAAAATTTGATGTAGCTCATGTTTCTTTTAGTGCACATTTTTTGACTATAGCCATTTTATTTAATTATTGAGCTTTGCACTTATGAAGATATTGATGTGGGTCGAACAAGAACAGAAAGCCACAGAAGTTCGCTTTGCTGAACAAGAGGCTACTGCTCAGTAGCATATAATGCATTATCTCCCGGTTCTTTCTTGTTTATGTTTGTGCATTTAAATCTAATTCAAGCTATCATTTATTTTTCTAGTGGGACTTATTTTTTAAATGCACTTGAAATGAAAGTTGCATCGTATACTAGGGAGAGTGAATGGGACTAGGAGTACAAGGAGTACAATTGCATTGTATCCTATCAGGAGATACAGTGTTTTTTGTTCGCTAGGCACTATAGAAGTATTGCTCACTATATAGATGATCCTTTACATAAATGATTTTTTTCTTTTTTCTGTGAATAGGGGTAATGATGGGGAGCGATCAGAGTGGAATTTGTGCATTCAAAGTCCTTATAGGTATAATATAATTGATTTACCCATATGTTGGAGTTTTTCCCGTCATTAATATTGCATTTCAAGTTTGAAATTAACATGTTTGTCATTTTTTGTTTGATGATGTGATATTTATCTTATAAAAATTTTGTTACAAATTATCATATTTTCAAGGCAGATTCTTATGTACTTTTTAAGAGGAAGATTTGTCCCCTTCACTGAAAGGCTTTGCACCCTTCAATTTGAGTCTCTCAAATTGGTAATTGTTGACGTTTTATGTTTTTGTTTCAGCCTAATAACGAAATAGAAGTATGAAAAAATTAATGAAAAGAAAGTGGCCACATCAATTGAGGTAAGCTTTTTCCTGTCATCAATTTCAAATTTTGATTCTATTGATTTTTTAGTGTAGAATTTGCTTGTTGACCTTAAATATCATGTTATGTCTGCATTTTGTAGGTTTTCAATTATGTATTTAACTGGACCATCGTGATGTATCAGCAAACACAAAAGTTTAAAAAGCTCTTCATGTCAATGCTATTTTTCAGATTAACGGGTCAACTGTTTGGAACACGTCAAACTTGTGAAATCTTATTGTTAGAAGATAATATTGATTTATTAAAAGACAATATTGGTCTATGTTTAAGTTCATTAGTTGATATTTACTAAGTTTGGATTAATGTTATGTTTTAGTAGTTTAAATTTATGTAATGTACTCTTGATTTAATAGAAAGATGTTCTTTAAATATTGATTTATGTAATGTATTCTTATATTGTTAATAAATTACAAAATATAAAAAATTATTTCAATAACATCAGTAGATTAAACCTACTTTTGTATGACAGTTTTGAAATGCCCTCTTTAATGACGGATAACGATTTGAAAATGCTATATAAATATATATGATAATTAATTAATTATGCTATTGTAGAGAGAAATTATAGCAAATTATGAATGCGATAACAAATTATTATAAAATAATATTCATATAGTATACGTACGCAATTGCATTTCTGAAACACTATTGTAAACTTCCTACATAAGATAGCGTGCGATTTGACAGCGTTTCGTATAATGCTATATACTACCTATGATAGCATTTATGACATGCTATTAATGACGATTATTATTATAGTGAATAAATCTATTGATGAGTTTTTTTTTTTTTTTCTTCAAGCCCTTTGTATATTTTACTAGGTTTGAATGAAACAAACTATTGGGGATGGAGACAACAAAATATATATTGGGGTATCTACGTTAATTACTTATTTAAATCGAGTTCGAGTACAAAAATTTAATACTCGTGTTGAATTGAAACAAATTAACCAATTAACATAAACGTGCTGCTGTGTTTGCTATTGTTCTGGAGGTGGTGTTTGTGCTAAGGCATTTTTTATATATACAAGATGATTATGTAATGATGACTGATCGAAGCTGTAGGAATTAAATATATATATGCTCGATCTGGAATAATTATTAATAAATGACTAGGTATGGTTAATGGTTGTACTTTAGTAGGATAATTCCAATTGAAATTTTTTAAAAAGAAAATAGATTGAGTGATGGTTTATTTCTAGTTTATTTTGATTTATACCTAAAAAATGATTGATAAAGATTACTAAAAATCAAGACAATTACGCCAACGGTGAGTAGCACAATTTCATTTTCAAAAAAAATAAAATTTTATTTATTAATCCATATTGGGCTGAATAATATAGTCAGAAATCAAATCAAATCTATCGCTTGCTAAGATATTTTTTAGTCCAGGAGGCCGATTGGAGGACCAAATCAATATCTCCTTTTTGATCCTTGCTTGCTTTGCCACCTAATATGCAGCTTGGTTTGTTGTCTTTGACGAAAAGATGATTTTAATATCATTCCTTCCAGAAGTGAGTTGTTGAATATTTTGAATCATGTTAAGAATTCTCCAAGATGGGCTAATCTTGTAATTGACAGTTTCAACAACTATCTTGAAATCTAATAATGACCAGATACAAATTTAATTTGAGAAATGATATAATTAGTAGCATCCATAATTGCGAGGCATTCACAATATCAAATACCGTCAGTTTGGAGAAACTTAGCTTGAGAAAAATGGCAGTGGCCTAAGTGATTCCTTAATAGAATTTCATCACCAGCATTAATGGTAGATAGAGAACAATCACAGTTTATTTTGAATCATTCAGTAGGGGGAGGGGACCATTTAGAAGTAATTGAGTTATTTTGCTTAGGGCCCTCCGACCTGGGATCAGACAAATATTGCTTTGAAAAAGCAATTATACAATTAATCAATTGAGTACTAGATGGCTTTCGATCACCATGCAATACAACATTCATAGTAAACCAAATATACCAAATGGTGTTAGCAACAATGACTTTTGCTTACTTGGAAAAGGATTGAGATAAAAGCTAGCTACCTGAACATCAATCTGTTCTATTAGACATGCTAACTTTAAGAATTTGCTCTAGACCCAACCAGATTTGAGCAACTCAAGTATAGTTGAAAAACAGATGAAATTGAGAGTCATCATCATTATTACATAGAACATAAGATTGATTATTTAAGATATTCAAAGAACATAATCTAGATCTAGTTACCAATCTATTGTGAAAGAATTTTCAGAGAAAAAAATTAACTTTGGGAGGAATAGACAATTTCCAGAGCAAATTCCAAATGCTAGGCCCATCAGCTAGATGCAATTTTGATCCCTAAGAAGAGTGAAAGCAGAGGATGAGGTAACCAAACCAATATTTTCATTTTTCCAAATATATTTGTCCTCATTGGGAAGCAAAGGTAAATATATCCTTCTAATGGCCTCCCAGAGAATAGAGCCACAAACATTCATTCCAATATTATTACACCAATTCTGAGCAACTATAAGTTGATTTACAATGTGAATATTATGCACAGAATTCATATTAATATAAGTTGGTTTAAGTGCAATAGGAAGGTCTAGAATCTAATTATTATGCAAAAAATCAGTGTTATTTTCAGAGCTAATGAATTTAATAAAGCCAATTTTAAGAGAATCAAAAGCATTAAGAAACAACTTCCAAGCCCAGGAGCAATTCCTAGGATAAACAATATTTGAGTGAGAAACAACTTGGTATTTAATACTTACAAGTTTAAACCAGAGAGAGTTGTCTTTATTCAAATACATCTGAATGCGCTTAGCTTGTAAAGCCAAGCTTATGGTATTTATATCTTCGGTACCAAGCCCCCCTAAGTGCTTAGGGAGAAGGACAGTATCCAAATTAATCAAGTGAATACCAAACTTATTAGAATTGTGGTTCCACAATTTTTTTTTGATTTTTTGATCAATCTTAGTACTAATACATTTACTTAACCAAGTAACAGTAAGAGAATGAGTAGGGACAACACTCAAAATAGATTTAACAAGAACAAGCTTTCTAGCTTGTGACAGAAGATTTTGCTTCCAATTTGAAAGTTTACTATCAATCTTATCAAAAATTTTATTTTGGTCCTACATCTTAAGCCTTTTAGGAGCTATAAGAGTGCCAAGATACTTGAAAGGAAAGGAACCACACCTCATATTGAGAATAGTACAAATTCTATTTCTAACATGTGAAGGGGTGAATTTTGGAAAGAAAATGTTAGATTTATTTAAATTGATCTTTTGGCTAGTGAAGCCCTTGTATTGATTAAGGATATGAGTAAGGGTAGTAAGACTTCTATTGTTTGTTTTTAAAGTAATAATAACATCATCAGCAAACATTAAATGAGATATAGAAATATCTTTCAGCTTAAAGGGGGTTAAAGATTTCACAGCTTTATTCAGCAACTTAGTAAGGGTCCAAGCAGCCAAAACATAAAGAAAGGGGGAGAGTGGATCCCCATGTCTAACTCTCTTATGAGAATTAAAAAATGTTGACAACTTAGAATTATCAAACAAGCAAAAAGAGGAGTGGTAATACAAGCTTTAATCCATGCAACAAATTTTGGAGGAAAATCACAACTATTCAACATATGTGAAATTACTTCCCAACTCATAGTATCAAAGGCTTTTTCTAAGTCAATTTTAATGATAATATATGGAGTAAAACTTTTAGAATTATAGAAAGAGTGAGCAATTTCTTGAACAATTAAGGGTTATTAAACAAAAATTGCTTGAACTTTGGCCGAATTCTCAATAGTGGCCAATTATTTGATTGATCTCAATTATATTTAAGAACTTACACATTAGTTCCAATTGTAGCTCGTTGTTTGCCAGTCGTGAGTATGTTTGTTATTTCGCTGACATGGCGATTCAAAAATGATTAAAAAAATACCCACTCATCATGTCATCTAGATACATGTAAAATTGGTTTTTAAAATCCACGTGGTCCCACTTCTTTCTCTCTCCTCTCCCCTCTTTCTCTCCATACTCGATGAGCAGCACGGATCCGTTGCCGCTGGCCACATGGTCTTCATGACCGGTACACGGCTTCCACACTGCCCACGACCAGGGATGTCAATGGGGCGGGGCGGGTCCGGGGGGGTACCTACCCACTACCCGCCCCGTGAAATAAATAGGTACCCCCTACCCGTTTATTTCCCGCGGGTATCAAAAATAGATACCGATTTAATTACCCGCGGGGGGACGGATACCCACGGATATTGACGGGTACCCATGAAACTTTTAAAAAAATATAGATTACAATATTTTAATAACACTTTAACTCTTAAGTATTTTGATAATAACTTCAAAGTATAACAACTTCATTTTGATAAACACAAAATTTTGATAACAACATCATCATAAGGTTTCAAAACATAAAGTATATGAGTATTGAATTAGGTTAGAGTTTTTTTAGTATATGTAACGAGGGTAATATTATAATTTAGTAATTTTCGCGGGTAACGGATACCCGCGGAGTACGGGTACTATAATACCCGTACCGGCCCCATATAATAAACGAGTAAGAAAAATTATCCGCGAAATCCCCGCGGGTAGAAAACTACCCCCATACTCGTCATAAATGGGTAAATACCCGCGGGCACCCACCTAAATGGGTAATATTGTCATCCCTACCCACGACTGTTATTCTGACATCAAGCTCGGCCATTGGAAAGGCGCTTGCGAGACCGGCAAAGGCTTCTTTGCCAAGAACTACAACAAGAAGCTCGTCTGAGCAAGGGCCTTTTGGAGAGGCTACGAGGTCGTTGGCAACATGTTAAGGGAAACATGGTCCTCTACGACATCGAGTCCATTGGCAGGCGAAATTCACGTTTTGTTAAGGGAAACATGGTCCTCTGCGACAGCGGTTACATCAACCGGACAAGGAAGGGCAAACAAGTCAAGCTCGCAGGAGGTGTCTGTTAAAGTCCCACATTGCTTGAGGTTGTGGTCTAGATAGTCTTTAAATAGATTGGGCAATCCTCTCCCTTTGAGCTAGCTTTTGGGGTGGAGTTAGGTCCAAGGCTGATTTTCTAATATGGTATCAGAGCCAGACCTATTGTTGATTGTGGGCCACCTGCAGAACTTCACGCTCCAGATGTGGATTCTGGGCGTGAGGGGGTGTGTTAAAGTCCCACATTGCTTAAGGTTGTGGTCTAGATGACCTTTAAATATATTGGACAATCCTCTCCCTTTGAGCTAGCTTTTGGGATGGAGTTAGATTCAAGGCTGATTTTCTAACAGTGTCAATGCTACTGAACCCCAAAGAGTACGTAGAGAGAAGAGTTATTCGCTAATCCGCACGTTTTGCCCGCTTCATCACTGGGTGAAGCAGTCACTAAGGCCATCAAGAGCTACACCGCTTCTTCGAAGTCACCTGCCGCCATGATCACTTTCCTGGGCACAGATTAGGGAAGACCGACGCCAGCGATGGCTACTTTTTCATCGTGAGGGCCGAGCATGGTCACCCCAGACATCTTAAAGCCGGACGTTACCGCACCACGCATGCATGAGCTTTTTAGCGGCTTGGCCACCTACCACGAGCCCTTCTCGCTTAAACATAAAGAAAGGTATTTCCTTGCATTGCACTTGATACATTTTTGAAAGATCATCTCTGTTTTTAGTGTGTTGCGTAATTATCTCTCACATCTCAAGCGATCCAAAAAATTCTTCCCATCAAGTTTAGAAGAGAAGAAAAGTTTCATAAAGCTTTCATGGTCTATAGTCTTATATTTTGCATCACTTCCTCCCACCATCTCCTGCAGAAAAATGTTATGAGATCAGAATCAGAGTGTTGGGAGAACCCCAATACCTTGTTTGCTTGAGGACAAGGAGGATAGTAGTTGAACCTGATTGCTTGAATTCCAACCTTAAACTTTTCGGTCACCACACCTGAGGTAAGTCCCAACTTCTTAGCCGTGAATTTAGTAGTCTTTCTGCTAAGTTCTTTTGCTCAGTAGAGTAGTTTTCCAGTGCATCCATGCAATCCATTGAGTAAAATCAATAAACAATTGCAGTGCAAGGATCGAAGACTAATGCCATCACTATGGATAAAAATAATGAGAATAAAACAACTGGAATATGCAACATTACCTGAATGAAAAGCAACCCAGAGATTCATGTTTCTCTGGGAAGTGGGTTGAGTGTTGCGGAAGAGCACGAAGAGCAGTAGAGTGTTGAGTCTAGCTTTTACTCTTGCGAAACCACAAACAACAGGCCATAACTGTGCATTTTGCCCGCCGACGGACTCACCGTAGACAAATGGTAAGAGTCCTGTGGGCTTGCTGGAGTATAGAGATGCGCCTGCAAAAGTACGACCATCGCCGAGCTTTACTAAGGTCGGAAACCGCCGATCATGGTAGCTTGCAGCGACCGCCATGATCCATGGTGTGCCATTGATCATTGTTGACTCGTAAGGGCCAAAGTTGCAGTGAAGGCAGTGTGGGTGGCGTGGATGCCTGAGTCTCTAGCCGACTTGTACTCAAGGGTCTCATTAATCTTGCCGCTAATAATCTTGTAGCCTCTCGAATAGGCCCTTGTGCTGACGAGCTTCTTGTTGCAATTCTTGGCAGAGAAGCCTTTGCCGGTCTTGCAAGTGACGTCGGAATAACCAGCATCGCTAAAACTAACACGTTTGGTCGGTCCATGGATGATGCGGATGGGGTTAAGGAACCCTTTTGAGGACGAACAGGGGTTATGGGCAATGTGGAAGCCGTGTACCGGTTGTGAAGACCATGTTTCCGGTGGCGACGGATTCGTGTTGCTCATCGAGTACGAAGAGAGAGAAAGAGGGAAGAGGAGAGAGAAAGAAGTGGGATCCGAGTGGACATTAAAAACCAATCCTACGTGTATCCACATGAGATGACGAGTAGGTATTTTTTAAATTATTTTTGAATCACCACGTCAGCGAAATAACAAACATACTCACGGCTGACAGACGACGGGTTATAATTGGAACTAATGTGTAAGTTCTTATATACAATTGAGACCAATCAAAGAATTGGTCACAATTGAGAATTCGGCCAAAGTTTAGATCATTTTTGTCGAATAACCCTAGATAAATGTTATAATAGATGCTTCTACCCTTAATAAATGTAGATTGTTGTTGAGAAATTAAGTGAGGCAGGCAAACTTTCAATCTATTTGCTAAAAGTTTTGAAAGAATTCTATAAGATAAATTGCACAGAGAAATAGGCCTGAAATCTTTAACATTTATAGGAGAGTCTTTCTTAGAAATAAAAGTAATTATGGTATCATTCAATTTTTTTGGTAAAATGCAAGAATTATAAAAGTATCTCAAGCAATCAATGTAACTGCAAGAAATAATGTTCCAATAATTTTTAAAGAACTCTACAGTGAAATCATCATGACCAGGGCTTTTACCATTGCCCATAAGAGAAGGCTTAAAGTTTTCAAGAATACACTTAAAAATAGGTCAAACAAGGGAGCTATGCATATTAACATAGGGAGACCACGTAGTAGAATAATAAGAAACAAATTCTTGCAAAATGAGATTTTCTTCACTAATAGTGACATTTTGAGAATTTACTAAATAGTGCACATAATTAATTCTTCTCCTCATGGTAACTACTCTATGGCAAAAAACAATATTTTTATCACCATCTTCAATCCAGTTCTATTTAGATTTGTCCCACCACTTAAGGCAAATTTGCCTTTGCAAGGCAACAGCCTTATTATGGAGACTGCGTAGTTGGGATTCAAAACTACTTTGAAGAGTAGGGTCATATTCTAATGATTCCAAAAGAGCAATATCATTATTTGTTTGAACTAATTGATCTTCTAATTTACCTTGATAGTTTTTATTCCAATTAGAGAGATCATGTCTAGTGGAAGAAATTTGCTTAGAGAAGAATGATCTAGAATTAGGAAGGGGTACTTGAGAATTCCATGCATTAGAGATAATATCAAAACTCTCACTGTACTCAATCCAAAAGTTTTGGAATTTAAAAAGCCTACTCCTAACTTTCTTATGACGAGGAATATGTAATAAAAGAGTCCTATGATAAGAAGTAGTTCTATTTAAATGTAAAACCTGAGCTTTACCAAAATGATGCAACCAACCAGCATTAGCAAAAATGCGATCAAGTCTAACAAGAATCTTAGCAAATCCACTACGATTATTTGTCCAAGTATATTTATTTCCTTTAAACCCTAAGTCAATTAAACCACAATCCGAAACAAAGCTTCTAAAACAAGAAACATAAGTGTTTAAGCAAAAGGGACACCCACCAAACTTATCTTCAGCATTAAAAATAGTATAAAATTCACCTAAAATCAACCATGGATAAGTGGATAAGTCTAAACTTGCTAAAGAAGACCATAAAGAATTCCTAGCATACATCTCAGTACAAGCAAACACAGTAGAGAGAAGAAAAGAGGAAGCATCATCAATTTTTACAACAACATGAATAACTTGCGGGGAAATAGAAACCACATGAGTATTTACCACAGAGCTATTCCAAGCCAAAATTATGCCACCCGAGGAACCAAGACTGAGGTGCACTGAGCCCTCCCAGCCTCGACCAAAAGATCTAATGAGTTTAAGAGCTTTAGAGGTATCCAAATGATTTTCTTCTAAGCACACTACTTTAAAATGATGCTTCTTAAGAAGAATAGACAAATAGTCTCTAACAGGTTTTCTTCAGGCCCCACGCACATTCCAATTCAAAATATTCATGGAATTCATAATTTTTTGGTACTAACAGAAGAAATCATGCATCATAAACAGAAGAAGCCAAAGAATCAGAAACAAAAGGAGTTTTCTCATTATTTGGTAAAACATCAACTAAATAAGATCTAGAACGAGTTTTTTTTGATTTACTACTATCCTGAGCCAAGGTCGTGCTGAGCCATGATCGTGCTGAACGTTGGATGTTTAGTGGGCCTAGGCGGTTTAGAGGAGGAAGCTTTATTTTTTGAAGGTAAAACATAAGTGAGGAAGCTTTATTTTTTGAAGGGAAAATAAATTTAAAAATAAATTTCATATCATTTGCAAACTCCTCAACAGTTTTTCAAAAGATTTATCTTTTGCGGAAAAAGCAGTAGAAGGGAAAATCTGTGTAGCATGAGCAGCATTATTTTTCGAAAAATCCATTTTAGTAGTAGGTTTCAAATTCAAATCAATCTTAACAGAACCCGGACGCCCAAGGCTAGTATTAGATTGTTTTGAATTAAAGGAACTTTTTTGATTTTGCACAAAACAAGAAAGCATAGTCTTTTTAGAAGTGCTAGGGGCCTGAGAAAAAGGATTCCTATTCTGAGCAATAGAAACATAAGGGGAACGTAAAGAAGCCTCACCTTGGTGGTTCGACATGTTCTCCTCCAGATCCAGGTCCGGCATGTCTCCTCACTCGAGTCTAGTGGTTAAGGACAAGGTGTCTCCTTTCATCAGCCCTAATCGGAGAGCGAACTCTATCTGATTCAGGACGTTGACGACGAGGGTTCCTCCGCTCGACATTGATCCACGAACCACAAGCTGGCTCCAGCTAGACTTGATCTTTCGGAGAACCCAAGTCGTGAATATATAATATCCGAAGGGACATCCGAAGGAGCATCCAAAGAGGTAGTTGTAAAGGCAACAACACTAGTAGAGACTTTATTAATAGAAATACTTTTAAGCAGAGAATCAGTCAATTTTTTAAGAAGATTATAATAACTTTCATTATGTCCAAGAATACCACATTGAAAACAAATCTGCGAAAGGTTTTCATAAACGATAGTTTGAAAAAAGTCATTTCCAGGGTTTCTGATCCTAATACCTTGGCGAATAAGGTTGGCCAAGTCAATTTGGTCACAAACCCTAATATAACGACCACGTTCAAACATCAAAAACCTATCGTCAATGCGTAAAACCGAGCCAATAACAGAAGCGATAGCATGTATATTATTAGCGTTCCAGTATTCTAAAGGAAGAGATTGCAAACAAATCCAAACAGGAGCAAAAGAAAAAACTTCATTCCAAGGTTTAAAAAGAGATTTCTAGCTAACTAATCTTATGTTATCTCCACAGAAGGACCATGGACCTCTAGTAAAAACCAGATTAGCTTGCTTCGCAGAAACAAATCGAAACATAAAAAAATGCTTGTCTAAATCAAGAATCGACTGAAGACCAAAACAAGACCAGATACGAAAAGCCCAAGATTAATCGCTTCTAAAGAAAGCGGTTTGTTAAGAAATTTTCCAATAAGAGTGTTTTCCCAAGGTTGACGCCAAGCTTGGATTTGTTCATTTGAGAAAACAACATGATCGGAAGAAGAAAAAAGAACACGTTTAAAGGTAGACGAAGTAGCCAGACAAGAAGCAGAAGACGATGATCCTTTTAAGCTTTGGGCCCATGATTTCGGCGGAGCCGAATCTTGGCCAGAGCCTGGCAAAAATGAAGCATTCTTAGGAAGGGAGGAGATTTTTACCTAAGATCGAACAATAGTAGAAGCAAACTCACCGATCGAAGCATTTTGAGCCACATCCAAGAGAGATGAGGGATCACAAAAAGGAGACAAAGGTACACTAGACGATGGCCCTTCGACCACTGAGTGCATCTCCGAGTCGCCATCGGGAGGATGAGGTGGAGGTTTCTGAGCCGAGGGCAAAGGGGGTGAAATGAGGGGAGCAGCGACTGGACAATTAGGGTTTGCCATCGCTTCAGCTTATAAAGAAGCCAAAGAGATGCGTAGAACCCAATCCTTCCGAAGCATCCCAATCAAGACTCCGAAGAGCCTTGATCAAGACTATGAAGCAGAGGCTCGGAACCGAGGCGTCACCTAGCTGGCCGACTTACATAAAATTTGAAAGGGGTAAGCTTATCAAGGTTTACAGCATCATTGATCACTGTGAGTAGCACAGTTGGTGGCAACATCTTGTATGTTGCCTAGAGGTCTAGGGTTTAAACCCTAGTATGATCACCTATCGATATTTTATCTTTGTTAAAAAAAAAGTCAATTACCCTGACTTATCTGTGACTACTACAAGAATGAAGCTCATCATATTTGGCTAAATATCATATGGGTAAAACCCATCGTCATTCGATTCCTTCATCAATATATCCGACAATGATGATTGTGCCATAGCTGGCTAGTATTATCATTGAATCACTTCACCTTATAGTAATACCGTTCGGCTACTCCCCTAAATAATACCTTTTTATAAATAATAATATCTTTTTGCATACATTTTATAGATACAGTTATGATTTAAATATATTTTATACATGTACATGCATCCACATGGAACATCTCGCATCAAAAAAAAATCATTATAATAACAGTCCAAGTACATATCACAAACATTTTATAACACATTCACAGAAAGATATTATTCACAACCTAAATATCACAACCATTCATTCATATGTTAGTATTCTGCCCTAGGCCAATAGAATAAATTTATTATTGTTATATTTTTTTTAATAAATGAAAAGCTTTTTTATCTTGTTATTTATTGTGAATATATTTAACTTGATAAGAGATTCCTCGAATAGTTGATTCCGCCTAATAGTCATCAAGTATGAGACTTGATAGTAAATAGGGATGGCAACGGTTCAATTAACCGCACTTTTGGGGGTTAACCAAAACTGAAACCGATTTCCAAATCCGCTAACCAAAACCGAAACCAAAACTGGTCGGTTTCAAAAACCTATATTCGAAATCGAAATCGGCTCGGTTTTGGTTATCCGCAGATAATCGAAAACTGATTTTTTTGGTTCAGATCGGATCGGTTATCCGTTTACTAACCGGTTAATTGGTAGTAAATGGATAACTGATTCAAAGATTAATAACAAACCCTATTTCGGATACCAGTTAACTGCAAAAAACTGGCAGTAAATGGATAACTGGTTCAAAGATTAATAATAAAATTGGTTTCGGATATCGATTAACTGCAAAAAACCGGTAATCGAAATCGAATATATAACTAGTTTCGGTTATCGGTTAACCACGACCTAATAATCGAAACCAAATTGGTTTTAAACGGTTTTTGGTTTTTACTATCCGAAACCGAACCGCAAATCCACTATCCAAAACCGAATTTTACGATTCGGTTAATCGGTTAACTGCGGTTAATCGGTTTGAATTGCCATCCCTAATAGTAAAATCCTAAGGCCGTTGGAATACTATTCTAAACAGTCCCTAGTCAGTCATTATTATTAATTGGAACAATAATGAATGAAGACTAGTAGATGATCATGTTTTACTGGTCATGAATATGAGATATTAAGTTAGATCATAGACACATGTTGGAGAACATGGTGTTGGACAAATCCACCGTGAGGATACAATATGGATTAATATCATTAGTATATCTCACAGCTATAGTGATATTTCAGTCCTTTAACCTGATGTCACCATGGATTCATACATGATGAATTTTGTGTTTTGATCTAGTTTAACATCATCTTTAACCGAATGATAATAACAATTACATTTGGACTTGGAATATCAAATCATGTAGTGAAATGTGAGTGGTCGTGAAGGAATTGTCCCTCTTGTATTTGAGAGAGATATCTCTGGGCCCCTTGATGAGTAAGACTGAGAAAATGTGTCCGCAAATTTTTTTAATTAATTTTATTGTCTTTAGCGGGAAAATTCTGACGCACGTCGGAGTGGGCCAGGTGAATCACCGAAGGGCGTGAATTAAGGTTTGCCTTTAACGCGCAAGGTAATTATTTTAATTAAAATGGTTTGGTCTTTAGATGGATAGTATGATTCGAGCTGAGTCCGAAGGTTCAAACGTAACTCGAATCAGTCTTGGATTGGTTAAGTTATGGCTTGTTTTAGACTTAACTTGAATTGAGGGGCATTTTGGTCATTTGATAATTGACGAACCAATTTATCATACCTAACCAGGGATGCATGGCTCAAGAGAGTAGCCACACACCCTTAGGCTCTAGGAGGAAGAGGGAGGCAATTAGAGAGGGCTCGAATCTCGATGCTTTCGGATTTCGTCGATGCGGGAATGCTGAGAGTCATCTTCCTTTCCGATTTCTTCTTCTGGTGAGTAGTTTTTTTGCCCTTAACAGTAGATTTCCATGGTATGCTAGCCGCCCCTTGTAGTTGAAGATTTCTGAAATTTAATTATTTCGATTTGTCATCGTTTCTCAGATGCTAGTTATCAGATTATGTCGTATTTTACAGTCCTTGTTTCCTTATGCGCGTTTCAAGGTACGATAGCCCCTTTTGGTGGCCCTAGGAGATTAGGGCTGACCGAACTAGGAAGGGGAGGGTTTTGGTTCTGAAATTTCAATTAAGATTTGTGTGGCTTCATTCCCTATGCGTTGCTTTAATTAAACACCCTAGTAAGGAGGACTAGGAGGGCCGACGGCATAGGGCAACGCTAAACTTAGGGTATGGGCCAAATGGTTTAGGCAACAAAATCTATAGAAATTACACATAAAAATCCTTGATATATTGCCTAGGATGTTTACAAATTTTCTTGTGTTATATTGCATGAAATGAGGAATTGTTAAGGGCCGGCCACACTAGGATTATCATAGGGTTTTAGGGTAGGCCGAGTAGGGTTATTGTGTAAATTAGAGACATCGATGACATCGTAGGCTCTTAGCTCACTTAGTAATGACATTACCTTGACAATTTAGTTTATGAAGTATTTGTAGGTGGTCCTGCTTGAGAGTCGGGGTCAACACTTCTAGTCCGATTTGGCGTCTCTCCTTGTCTGGTTCAACGCCAGGGGGAGGGGGGGTCCTGCAAAAGACACTCCGACACCCAAGTTATGGTGACTCTAATGCCGAGGTTTATGGAATTGCAACTTAGGGTTACCTGAGGCATGTTGTGTCTATATATATTGCAGGCGGAGGTGATCATGCTGCCCCACAATCTCGCTAGGATTGTTGCCCGGAATGGGTCGAGGCTAATCCCGGAGATGGCAGGTTTATGATGGTATGTCCTTTGTGATAAGGAAGAACGTGGGAGTCCATGTATGGTCGGGTGGATACCCTGGATAGAGTCGTTTGGCTTGGCTTGAGTCTGGCTCAAGTGTTTTGTTTGTGCGGGGCCACGTGGTTTGGTTCGGGTGACGACGGGGCGCTGTTGGGTCTTAGCCTAACCGGACCCAATAGTTCTAGTCTAGTCCACAGCCCCGGAGCATGATCGGAGTTTGGAAGACTGCGTGTCGAGCTCTTGAGTTAAGCGAATCTTCTTCTTGGCGTTTGGATGTCTTTTGGGGGAACCTCGAATAGGTTGGCCAAACAGTACTGGGTGCTCTAGAGAGGAAATGTCGGTGTTGGCGACTGCCGAGGTTGGGCTAAAAGGGAGGTTGGCCTATCTGAGATCGGCCGTGGTGAGATGAATGGCTGAAGGGGAGTCAAGCTACTGTAAGTGGCTACGCGTTGCTTCCAGTGGATACGTGATGGCTCCTCGTGTCACTTCAGAGTAAGTCAAATCGGTATTTTTGCCATGTTTAGCATATGCCTTCTCGACTTCCACGTTTAGTATGACAGTTTTGTAGTGGAGATCTTTTTTACCCTCCGTGGTGGTTGTTGATTGGCCCTCGCCCCCTCGTTTTCGGGGAGATATCATGGCAGAAAAAAATGCTTGTTCGTGTAATGGAGGGAGTTTCTAGGGACCCGTCGATCGCTGAACTAGCCGGTGCAAATTTGGTTTCCTCTTTGCCGTGGATCGTTCGATGGGGAAATGGAGCCTATAAAATGGCTTTTCCTTCCTTAGTTTGCGAATTTTTCTTGCGTTTCCTTGGTCTTCGTCTCAGTGGTGTCTTCCCCAACTAGTTCCTTCTAGCATTTGATAGTCTTCACCGGTAAGCTTTCTCAGCCTCAAACTTCAGTGTTCCCGTTGACTTTAGGTTTTTCATTTTTTCGTGTGAGTTGTTTGGCCCCTCTTTGTCTTTCGGGCATGTGTACCCTATTTTTGAACCTTCCAGATATGTGTTCTTGCTTGACAAAGATGTTGGAGAGGTCCATCGGAGACAGGGGTAAGAAACCGTTGGTGGATGATTTGTTGAGGCCTATGAGGGCTTCACAGTCTTAGAAGTCGTGAGTTTCAGGAGTGAGGGTGGAGGCGACTGGCTCTAGGAATGTCAACGGGGTGGGTTCGGGGCAAATAGTGCCACACCCGCACCCGCACCAGCGATGGGTATCTATCACCCATCCCTTTACGGGTAATTGATACCCATGGATATCCGCGGATACCCATTTAATATATGACAAAAAATTTTATTATAATACCATACCATCAACAATTCTCATTTCACCACTATTAATAACTTGATTGAGAAACATTAATCCATAAAATAAACTACGTAACAATTAAATTCTAAACTATAAAATTTTCTTAAGAAATAACAATAACCATTTATACAATTTTAAATTTAAAACCAAAATTAAATTTAAAAAAAGTACTTTCAACTAAAATTAAGAATTGATATAATTAGATAAATGAAATATAATGAATAGATGATTTAGATTTTTTTTAAAACTTTCCATTAGTTATTAATATATAAAATTATGAATTTAATTCTTTCATATATATTGACGGGTAGCGGGTATCTGCGGGTGTGGATAGTATAGTACCCGTACCCGTACCCGTACCTATTTATTAAATGTGTAAAAATTTATACCCGTACGGATACCCATATATTGGTAGAATTGGGAGGACCTCCTGGGTTTGCTAACGGGGCGTCGAAAAAGGGCTAGGTATTATGGGGAGGACCTGCTTGCCGAGACGAGTGTCAGTCCTCAGCGAAATGAGTCCCCTCCTCCAGAGGCGGTGGTGGTGGCCAGCACATCGGCGGGGGTTCGTCAGCTAGGCTCGGTGTTGCGCTTTTGCCCTGGGAGCCAGTTGGTTTTTCCCAAGGGAGCAAACCTTTCGGAACACGCCCAAGGTACAGGAGGCTGGGGCCGAGGCTGTGATGTGCAATTTGGCCAGGGAGTCCCTCGAGGAAGAGGTGAGATGCCTCCGTGATAACGCTCTTGCCATGTATATGGAAGATTTCGAGACGGCTTCCGAGCAGGCTAAGCTCTTGGCTCCCAATGCTGATCTTTCAAGGATGGACTTCCTTAAATAAGTTAAGGATGGTGTCCTGGTGAACCCTGAGGCCGAGGGAGAGTTTTCTTGGTCGTTTAGAGGGGAACCCTCAAGTGCGACTCTAGGTCAATGCTCATTCTCTCCTGGAGGACTTCCTATTTCGGAGAAGGATGCTCTTGCTGATTGCGCCAGGGATGGTGCAGTTTCTTCTCAACAGTTCCTTTAGATTTTCTTTTGCTAATTTTGGGGACTTCTTCGGGAGGTTGGTTGTTTGCCCCCCTCCCCCCCTTTTGATTAACAATTGCTCTTGCCTGAGCCCATTTTGTTGATTTCATGACAGTTATTGCTCATTCATCAACTCATTTTGTGTTGTATACGTAAATATCCTTTGTTTGATGGAGGGGATGACAAACACTTCATTTGTGTTAATGTGGAGACAGTATCAAATGCGTAGTTCAAATTCTACAACTTCAACCCAGGTTAGCTTATCTTATCTGCCAGTTGATCAACAACCACATTGCTAGGAGCACAAACTAGGACTTGGTGTCACCAAACTGTCAAAATTTGATTTAGTAGATTATCAACAGGTTATTCCATTAATTTTTACTCAGCTACCTGCTCTTGACCTTGTTTGGCCATGTGATATACAATGGCTACAGATGAGAATGGCTTCCCTATGCCAGGTGGGCCTTGTATTAAACTGACTGGTTTCTACAGGACATTCTTAACAGCAAAAGCCTGGCAAAAATTGATCCTATCACATATGCAATAATCTTCTATACATGATGTAAAAGATTAGATATTCTAGTAGTGAAAAAAAGAGTAGCGATAGTAGAAGAAGAAAAGTTAGCTATGAACACACTTTTCTTCATTACTACTAATTTGTGTGGGGAAACGGTTAAAGTTTCTCATTACAGCTACTAACAAGTAGAATTTTTTATTGTTTACCATAATCAAGTACATCTGCAAAGTTTATTAGCTTTGACACTAAACTAGGCAAAGTGTGTAGTGAACACCGTTGACTCTCTCTAACTTGAGAAAGCTGATAGCCTTAAGGCTACTTATGTTCATAATTTGTCATAATTTAATAGTATATATAGACAAGTTGCAAATCCTTGAACCACTAGAAATTATGTTTGAAAAGTTTCAAAGGTGACCAGAACTTATTATTTTTCTTGAATCATCTCTTACGTATACAACATCTTTTCATATAAGCAAATAATCTAAACTTCTCATATGATTTAGATAAATGAGCATGTGCATTATTTAGAATGATAAAATTGAGTAAATAATAATTAAAAAACAACTCCTCAACCTCCAATTCTAGGATGCAATTAAGACAACAAGTAAATGCTAATCCTATGATTATCTTCTACAACTGGAACATTAATCATTCGCTAATTGCCGAAATTCTAGATCCTAACATCTTCAGCAGTGATAGCCTCTGATAACAAGCATTGCTTGACAACATGATAAGAAGCTTTGTCATTATATATGTCCTTAATTAGTCTTAAAAGAAATGCAAAAGCATCTTCGCCTTTACTTGCCGGCAAAGATCCTCCAAGTCGGCAAAGCATGATGATCTTCTGACTCCTGTACGATCGAGAGAATTAATTAAAAACGCTAATCTCACTAGTTGATGAGCGAAGATGGTAAGTTGTAAGTATACAATAACTATGATTTGCTAGTTAGGTAGAAAACTTTACAACAATTGATACGTACAAAAACTTAAGTAAAACTATGTGATCATTGAAAATTGATAGCTAGAACAACTGATACGTTAGCTGAACTAAAACACTGCATTTTTTAGACCAGTAACTAAAACCCAATTATTCATACTAATAGAACAGTAAAACTGAACTAAAATATATAGAATTTCTCAGCAACATTAATAAGCTGTAGCTTGTGCACAAAATTATTGAGAGTAGCGATGTAGCTTGTGTAATTAATCCACGTTTAGATAACTCATCTAGTTTATTAGGAAAAGATGCAAATGCTTCTGTAATTTGTGTCAAGCAGACAGAAGCTTGTTCTACAACCTTAGTCATGATAGTTGAGAAGGTTAGTCAAGAGTGGAGCTGCATCGGTAACAAAATCGGCTGCATCTAATGGCAATTTCTTGCACATATTTGCTGCAGTTGATAGTTCTACTCTCTGAACTCTTGTGGAAAAGAAGTCAAGATAAGATAGCACTGCCAAAAGTGCACCAGCTCGCAAGCAAGCAGTTGGGTACTCTTGTGATATCTTCTTGAGAGCTTGTAGGGACTGTTATGCTAGGTCCATGTACTCTATTGTGAGAAGGCGTGCACAAAAGCAGGGAATGGCACCATATCGCACCACGGTGGAGCATGATGAAGGATGGACATCACATAGGTAGGTGAGATACCTGGTTGCAATTAGTATAATGTTGGATTGCTCTCATAGTTGAGCATCGCCACTAGCACAGGAACAAAGGAATCAACATGTATTGGCCCGAGAGAATCTTCAATCCTGATCACAAAGCTGGTTCAGTGCCTTGACCTACTTTTCCTCCTCGATCCCCATCAGCCCGTATACCTAATAAGATCTTCTTTAACCACCTGCTTTGTTGTGAGGAAGAGGAAGCCAACAAGGCCGACGATGAGAGGTCATCAAACCCAGCGCCCAATTTTCCAAGAAGACCATGGAGGTTGCTACTAGCCGAAGTCAAATTCTGATGAAGCATGTTGAGACTAGCCCCGCTTTTGTTATTGCACCATCAAAGCTCAACCCTAAGATCCTTTATGTGTCTCTATCCCTATCTCTCGCCCTGGAAGCCCCCGCCTCATTCCCTTTGTCAAGGGCATCCCAATCGTGGTCTCTTTCCGCGCTGGTTGAGTTGCTTCTTGATCCCTCGGTCCCGCGCTCGGCTCCGATTGATTGTCGTCTCTCGAGTTCGTGATCGTTCCCTCCCAAAAGACTTAAGAAGAAGAAGAAGAACCTGGAGTAGGAGAACTCGGATGATGAGGGCTTCAGGGACGAGGGCTTTCGGGATGAGGACTTCGGGGACAACAAATGAGGGATGAGGGGTAGAAATATATTTAATTTTTAAATATATTTTTAATCAAATTTAAATATATAATTAATTTAAATATATTTAATCAATTGTTATTGTTTCATATTTTTAATAATTTTATTATTAAAATTATTATTAATTTAATTAAATAAATAATTTTGAGGGATGATGGGTGAAAATTTTAATTATTTTATTTTATACTTAATAATATTTTAGATTTTTAAAAGTAAAAAATGGTGATGGTCAATTTCTTATCATCGCAAAATGTAGGATTTAGTGAGGGTCATTGCGTTATCCTCACAATATATAATTTTTAGTGAGGGTTATATTAGACCCTCACTGAATGCAGGATTTCATGAGGGTCATATGTCCTTATAAAATATTTTTTTAGTGAGAGTCATACTCGACCCTCACAAAATGCAGGATTCAAGAAGGTCATGATGTCATCATCACAATATATACTTTTTAGTGAGGGTCATATTAGACCCCTACTAAATGCATGATTTCGTGAGGGTCATGATGTCATCACAAAATATACTTTTTAGTGAGGGTCATATTCGACCATTACAAAATGCAAGATTTTGTGAGGGTCACAATATATACTTTTTAGTGAGGGTCATATTCGACCCTCACAAAATATTTTCTTTTACTCACATGTTTTCGTGGGGGTCATGGCGTTGTCCTCACTATATATACTTTTTTAGTAAGGATGATATCTGACCCTCACAAAAGTGTTCTTTTAGTGACAAATTTTCATGAGGGTTGATTAGTGACCCCCATAAATAGGTTGATTTAGTGAGGGTCGATGCGCGACCCCCACCAAATCTCATCACTAAAAATTAGATTTTTTGTAGTGTAACCGCCATCGAAAAACCATTATGTGATGGCCTCGTGCGGTCACTGTGCACATGTTGTTGTGATAGCGAAACTAGTTGTTGGTGTTTTGCTTTTATAGTGTTGGCTATATTTGGCAAAAGTATTCTAGGTTATTCTATAGTCACAACTGGGAGGAGTTCTGCTTGTTGAAGATAGTTATAACTATGTGAGGACAGTTTCAACTGCTCCTGCAAACTATGGATTTTAGGATAAGGATACTGCGCAAATAATGATATTTGATTTCTAATATTAATGATGATTCTCTTTTATATCACTGATATTTTTAATCATATTTAATTACCCATTTATTGCCTGTTTTATGAATGGGTAGTTGAGTGGTCTTCTTTGATGTTTTTGAGCGTTACTCTTTGTGCTTAATGGTCGATGCTTTATGGTGATTTATAGCTACCTGTTTGGTTTGAACTGATGTTGTTCATGATCAGTGTTTAAGTAAGCTTTTATTCATATTGGGCGGTTATCTTGAAGCCTTTATGACCGAAGTCAATTATGAAAAAAATGAAGAATAGTATTCATTAATGGGTTGATAGTTTTTGTTGAAGCTTTTATGGCCGAAATATTATCATGTGTTATAGCTGTCTCTTGTGTTTGAAACTGCTAAAGTTAAGATTTTTTGTTAAGGGGCATTTATGGAAGTTGGTTGACCTTCTCTATTTATGAGGAAAGAGAAGTTATGGATATGCAAATCTTCTCTATCAACACAGTTAGTTGCAACTGCTCGTTGGTCAATTACAACTGCTCTTACTACAGTAAAGTCTGTGCTGCTACGATGTCTATCCTATTGCGATGTTTCTTGAATGCTGATGATATTATTGATAATAAATCCTGATGATATATATTATATATATGTATTTATAGTGGAGTTAATCTTGATTGATCATTTATGGTGACTTTTTGGACTTGATCATTTATGATGCTAATAGGGTTTTGGTCATCATGGAGCTACTACTTTATGACTTTGGTCGTTCACTTTAGTGGAGTTATGGTCATCATGGAGCTTTATGGCCTTGGTCATTCATTGGTGGAGTTAATGGTTATTTACGATGATTAATGGAGTTTGGAGTTTTCTTGAGTTTCTCTTATGGAGTAATGACTATGTCTTTTGGGTTGCTTTCTTTGGTTATAAAATGTGTGAAAGAATGTTTGAGAAAATTGATCATCTCCTATTGATCTACTCCTATGGATTCACTCCTATGTGCGTAAATTTTGTTGCTAGTTATACGAGGAGTTGAGTCTGCTGAGTGCAAAAAGGGCAACAATTTATCTTTCTTATCTTTTGAGTGAAGATAGTTTTGGGCTGTTAACTCACTACAATATAAGGACTGTGTGGAGGACGAAACACTGTGGCTGGGATGTTATAGAGAGGCAAGTTGGTATGTACTTGTAATAGCAAATAGGTTTTTGTTATTTCCAATTCACTGTAGTCCTAATAGTCGGATTTCGGGTGTGAAATCCCGAGGACTTATATTGTAGTTATTGAGAGTGGATTGGGCATCTGTCCGGTGAGTGCCCTGCAGATTAGATGACATGCGCTGTCATTGAACTACGTAAATAAATCATTGTGTTTGCGTGCTTCCTTGTGATTTTTGTTTTGGTTCTTAGTTTGCTACTCACAAGCAGTGGCAATAGCAGTTGTAACTCCCTGTGCAACTGTCCTTTAATAGAAGGTCCCTTAGAGACCTATATTGTCACCGATCGTCGTAGATTATTTGCGATGGATGTTTGTGATGGTCTTCTACCATTGTAGAAGCTCGTCTGCGATGGTTTTGCAATTGCTAGAGCCGTCGCAAAAGACCATTTTTCTAATAGTGCATTCGCATAAAAAAATCATTATAATAACAATCGAATTACATATCACAAACATTTTATCACACATTCACAAAAAAATATCATTCACAACCTAAATATCACAACCATTAGAATATTACTATTGTGCAATAGGCCAATAGAATAAATTTATCACTGTTAGTTTCCTTTTAATAAATGGAAAGCTTTTTTATCTTGTTATTTATTGTAAGTATATTTAACTTGATAAGATATTCCTTGAATAGTTAATTTCTCCAAATGGCCATCAAGTACAAGATTTGATAGTAAAATCCTAAGACAGTTAGAATATTATTCTAAACAGTTCCTAATCGATCATTATCATTGGAACGATAATGAATGAAGACTAATATGTAGTCTGACGGATGGTGTTGGACAGACCCATCGTGAGGATACTACATGGATTAATATCATTAGTATATCTCATAGCAATAGTGATATTTCAATCCTTCGACTTGATGTCACCTGGATTCCTACATGATAATTTCTGTATTTTGACCTAGTCCAACATAAACTTTAACCGGATGATAATAATGATTACCATTGGACATGAAATAAATCATGCAGTGGAATGTGAGTGGTCGTGAAGGAATTTGAACCTCTCACGAGAGAGATACCTCTAGGCCCATTGATGAGTAAGACTAAGGAAATGCATTGTCGTGCTGAAATTAATTGATAAGAGTATCAATTTCATTTGTTTAGTTGGTCTGCTCAGGAATCAAGATATTAGATTGAGCAATATAAGGATGATGTAATCCATGTCATATGCTTGATTCAGATATCGCTTGACAAAAGGACAAAATATATATCATATTGTGAATTTGATATATTTGGATCACCGACTTTTACTTAACTTGGATAGTCATAATATCTTGCTAGCTAGAGGCCACTTATGACTTGTGCGCCGTAAATGAGATTTGGGTCTACTGCCAACGTTAAGTGAGCCTACAGGGTCGCACTCATAGAACAAACTAAATTAGGCTTTAGCTTACATTCATCGGACTAGATTATGACAAGTAACTCAATTAATTCTCTCTTGATATTTATCTTTAGAATTAATTTCGAATTTAAAAAAGGAATTTTTAAATCGAAATGAATTATTCTTAATTTTAAATGAGTTTTTTAAATTGGAGTTATCTTGATCATATTTTTGGTAATATATCTTTAATAATCATTATTAAAGGTTACATTTAAAATCAGTATCTCAAATTATGGTAATTTATCCTTAATAATTGTTATTAAAGGATATATTTGATTCGACTATTAAAAGTGTTTTATAATTTCGAATATGGCCCTAAATCGATCAACGGTTGTGATGATATGATCTATGTGTCTTGAGGCGTCTATACATATCCACCTCAATGTTCATATGATGATGATCCCTTTTTCGAAGGCAACTGATCAGAGAGAGAGAGAGAGAGAGAGAGAGAGAGTTACGTGCTCATCAAGATCGGAAAGAGTTTCGAGACTCGTCGAGCTAGCACTCGGTCGCCCAACCATGTTCTTCTCGTTCGTTCGTGTGGTACCCATAGAGGGTGTTCGTCGTCGGTAGCACCTAGGATTCGAAGGTTGATAGAGATCTTGGAGTTACGGATATGAAGACGGAACACGGTCTACAAATGTATGATTCCTAAACTAGTATTGATTTAACCAAGATGCATGGATCTGCTTGGCTAGAAGTAGGGGTGAGCAAAAAAAAATCGGATTTTCGATTAATCAGAAAATCGGTCTGAAACCGAATCGGTTTTTTCGGTTGATCGAAACCGAATCGGTTTTTCTGGTTTTGGGTTTTATTTTTGATTTTTTCAGTTTTCAGGTTCGAGTTCGGTCTACTGGTTAAAAAGTCCACCGGTTTCGGTTAACCGACCGGTAGACATATATATATATATAATATTATAAATGAAAAATACCTTTAAAAAATAAGTATGAAATGTTGAAGACTTAAAAACCCTAAGGTGTTGTTTGGTTAGCGAAAACTATTTTATGGTTTGGTTTCAGTGAAACTGAAAATTTGGTTTCGAAAACTTGATTTTGGTTTCTAGTTTTCAGTTTTTCGAAAACGCGTTTGGTTAATGAAAAACAACATAAGTTTTAGTTAGTTGAAACCAGTGAATATTTATTTGGCTATAAAAAGTAATATTAATTTTCTTTGAACATTTTTAGTAGTAATTAATATTTAGTTAGTTTACAAAATTAAATATTTGCTAATATAGTTATAAAATATTTGTAATATTTAATTAATTAAGTTATTGGTAGTTTGAGATTTTTTTGTTCAATTAGATATAAAAATTAATTAATAGTTAATATTTCAAAATAATAATAATTCTAGTGGTCTAAATTAGTTTTGATTAATTATAAATAGATTAACTTTAAGAAAATTGAGTTATTTTAAAATTTGGGTTTGAGTCAATTTAAGATAATAGTTTGAGTTGAAAATGATGATTTTTATTTTTATTTTTAAAAATAATATAGTTTGATTTATTTTTAAATTAATTAATTTTATAATTTTTTTTATATAATTATAAAGTTGTCACTCCATTTTGATAACGAAACCGACAGTCTCGAAACCATGAAAAACAACATTCTGGTGTTTTCATTTTTATTAGGAAAACTGGTTTCATTTTCATTCTGGTTTCGATTCAGTTTCATGAAAACGCTGAACCAAACACGTTTTTGTAAGCAGTTTTGGTTTCAGTGAAACCGAAACCATGAAAACAGACTTGGTTTCACTAACCAAACAGGCCCTAAGTTTTCTTGTATCCACTATCCAGCCGTCACTCGTCACTCGTGAGGCCCGAGTGCCCAACGCCCGTCTTCTTCCAAGTTGCACGCTGCACCCTCCGGCTCCAGCCTCCTCTTTCGTTCTCCTGCACGCCGCACCCTCCAATCGCCGGCCTTCACTGTCCCGAGTCCCCCGTACCAATCGGCGCCGGCTCTCCTCATCACCAACCGGCGCACCAGTCAGGTATGTATCACTGCCCGCCTCTCCGTCCCATCTTTCCATCTTCCCATCTTCCGATCATGATTCCTCCGCCTCTCCTTCCCATCTTTCCATCTTTCGATCATGATTCCATACTTGTCATTTATATTCATGATTGTCTAAATTAGTAATTAGTCAAAGATTATGTAATCTTTAGTTCTTTACTGAAATAATTGGTAATGCACTACTGCTTTTTGACATTTGATTAGAAATCTTGATTCATTTTTTTTGTAAATAGTCAAAGATTATGTATGAACTGCAGTAAGGTAATTGTCTTAATTAGTAAGGTAATACTTTTATTAAATACCTAATCTTATTTATGATTTTAAGAGATGATTAATATTATGGTTGGTTCGTTTCTGTTGACCTTAAGAGATGACCTTAATATACCAAAAATCACTGGATTCATTTCTGATGCTCGCCAAATACAGTAAATTCTGAATAATTGAAGCACTTGAGTATTGGATTAAGGTTGGTTGAGAGTTCTAGTCTACTCAATGAATATCATGCTCTTTTTCTAATACTCAATTTGCTTCAATATTATACAAATTTTAATACTTACTGTGATGATCCTTATGTGAGGACACATATGTTGTCTTTTCTAAAATATACTTCCCAATCTATGTGAAGTTAAAAAAGTCATCTCTCTTTAAAAATAATTTGAATGTCATCTTTGAGCTTTTTTCGATTCCCAATGATGGCAATGTTTTACCATACTAATGCTGAAATGCTTTGATGGATATTTTTTGTATAACACTGAGGTAACTGTTTCTTTATTTCTTATTCTCTTTCTTTCTATCTTTCTATCTTTCTTTCTATACAGGCAATGGAAACTATATGATGCAGCTTTACCATATATTGTGGCAATAGTATGCCTGCGGACTTAAATTTTATTGATTCCCATAATGGTTCTCCAATGATGCCTATTTTCACCATGCTAATGAGTTAACAATTTGATGTAGATTGATTGTCTTCTCTAAGAGAACTTTTTTCTCTTTCTTTCTTCTTTTAACTTTTTTCTACCTTCTAAGCAGGTTGGGTAATTGATGGTGTAGACTGGAAGTTTTGAGTTGTATCAGGACAAGTTCATGTCGAATAAAATTTATACAGAAAGGGCTTTTGGTTGTATTGAATTTCCAATCAGAATTTGATTGAGAACTATCAGGTTGAATTCCTTCAGTATTGAGGAATTGCAGGTAAATCAATCATGTCCATGAGGTTGGCCGATTAAATTTGGTTAAAAAATATTTTTTATTTCGCTTTCGTTAGAGAGAACAGAACTTGAACACTACCTCATACCCAAATTTATGTTTCATTTTAATTTATGTACTGGTGTGAATAGAGAACTTAGAAATTGGTAGGTTAAAAAATTTATTGGTTAACCGGTAATTATTGGTTAATTGAACTGAAAAAATCAAAACCGAAATGGTGGTTAACCAAAGTTAATGGACCAGTTTACGATGAATGATTTTGAAATATCAAAGTTAATGGACTCGTTTTTAAAATTTCTAATGGTCCGATTAACCAGTCCATGCTCACCCCTAGCTAGAAGATTATTTTAATATTTTCAGCTGCGCTATTTTTGTTGCTCGCCCGGTCCTCCCCGAACCCAACAATGGTATCAAAGCCACTTGCGTTCTCGGTTAAATTGATCTTTGTGTGATTTATGTTATGCATATTATTCATGTTATGTAATCGGTATACATAGATATGTTTATATGCGGATAAATCATTTTGTACATAGATGTGATCTATTTAATCGGCATGTGTATAATGTGATTGTACGAGAACATATTTCACTATGAAATAATTTGATTAAGTTAAAGTGGTATGAATATGTTATTTGGCATAGCTCGGTTTCATGTTGATGGCGAAGAGCGTTGTGGCGCTGGTTCAGCGATGCAGTGACACTATGTGATTTTGAAGCAGGACCTTAGTGATTTTCAAAATTTTTGTAAAAATAAAAAAATCTATAAAATCACACACAAATCAGATTTTCTAAAATTTTAATTATAGAAACCAAAATCATAATGGAATTTACAAATTCAAGAAACAATTGAAAATGATTTTTATAAAATTTTATAAAATTTGCTAAAGTTATAGTGGGATTTTCATAAATATTATACTTTTCATAAAATATAGAATTTAATCATATTTTTACAAAAGTGATATATGATCATCTAAAGCATGCATATAAAAATAATGTCTAAATCAACTTTAACACCTTATTATTGGCTTAAGATTTTCAACGTATGTCACTATATTGGCCTTAATGATAACAAACAAGTATTTGCATTAAGTAATCATTCACATTTAATGATTATAAGCAGTCAAAAAGTTCAAAAATAATAGATTTGAAGAAGAGAATTGCTCAAAAAATAAAAAGGATTGAAGAGTAATTGTTAGGTTAAGAATCATGTTGTAATCCTTTGAATGTTTGATGAAGAAGAGAATTGCTCAAAAAATAAAAAGGATTGAAGAGTAATTGTAAGGTTAAGAGAATTGCTCAAAAAATAAAAAGGATTGAAGAGTAATTGTTAGGTTAAGAATCATGTTGTAATCCTTTGAATGTTTGATGATGATGTTAAACACCTAATCCAAAAAGCCTTGAAAACAAATAGAACCTAAATCAACTTGAAAATTGTCCTCAAGGGGTAGGTTGACCAAAGGTGTGCGATGATGGTTGTAACGATTATTTATTTAGTCATTGCCTCTTACCAATCTCAAGACTCCTTTGCATAAAACTCGTGTGCCCTGTGTGTCTTCATTAACCTATTAGAAAATTGTTGAGTCATTTTATAAAGATTTGTGAGCCAATATTGACCATTACTTGATAAAATCCTAGCTTGAACCTTACTAGAGTTCATGGACACATTAAAAACAATGAATTTTGGGTTCAAAAATTTGTGGAAACAATAGAAACAATAAATTTGAGTCAATGAAATATTTTACAATAAAAACTAATACCTAAACTTAAACCATGACATGTTTCAGCTCCGAAGTCCAATTTCCTTGAATTTTGCAATTTGAGTTTTACAAACGAACTTGGCACTGCATTGCTCTTCGCTCTGAAATGAAAACTTGATAAATTTATTAGTATCATGTTTGTTATCATCAAAAGTAATAATGTGACCATGGTTGAACCCTTGGGCCAACACGATCAACCGATCCTTCGGTCAAAACTCAAGTTCAGTTTCGAACATGAGTTCCCAAGTTTTGGGGTATGGGAATCAATCAAGTAAAGTGCAAACATTTAGAAAACCTATCAAAACAACTTACATAATATCTATAAATGAAAATACATAATAATTTTGTGTTCTTTGTACGTGTGTTTCCAACATCAATCACCTAATAGGAGGCAACTCCCCTTACCTCTCGGGATCAATTGGATATGTGACACCTTTTCCTCTCCTCTATTTTGCCCAATCACACCAAGCTATTTCCCTCTCCCTTTGGAGGTTTTGTCAAGGAAACTCCTCCTTGGTTGTTTTGCCACAGCAAGAGGCACCTCTTCTTCCTCTCTCTTGGTCGGGCCTTAAAAAGAAGAGCTTCCCCTTTGTAGTGTATACCAAGAAAGAGGTTCTTGCCTCTTTCTCTATACCTTAGCAAATAGTTGCCGATATATTATTATTTGGCATCTCTAGAAATGCAAAAGTGTTTTACAATGTGGATATATTTGGAGCAAGCCGATCTCATTTAGAGTCAGGCCACATTTGGGGCTGAGGAGAATTCCAAGAACGCTGAGGTTGACAAAGTCTTCAAGGACACAAGTAATGGCGTTGAGGCCGAGGACCGCATTTGGAGTCAAGCCGAGCTTGCAGAGAGCGTAAGACTAGACTGCACAAATGGAGGTTGCTACTGTCATTGGGACGATGTTCCTGTTGCGAGATCATAGGAATTCCTTTGTCGCTATGAGATAGTTGTGAACAATTTGGACACAAAAGAGATGTGGAAAATGAGAGAGTAATATTATTGAATAATTGTCAAATGATAGTACATCAAGTTCCACCAAGCAGGGTGCTCAGCCTAAGCATGTCTATGCCTCGTTAAAACCTTCAAATGGAAAACCATATGGGAAAAATTGCAGTGAAGAAAAAAGTGTGCATCAACCACTTATAGTTTAAGGGGATTGCTTAGATGTAGTAGGCCCAGAAGGAGGTTGTGTTCCACGTTCATGAGAGTTCTCGTCTAAAAAGCTCGCAATTTTGTAGGCTCCCTTCCTTTGTCTTTTGTGACCATGTATGGACCTTCCCAGTTTAGGGCAATTTTTTCTTCCCTAATGGGTTTCCTCTGGAGTTCGATATTATTCAGCACCAGATCTCCCTCCTTGAAATTTCTCGATCTAACATGTTTGTCGTATTTTTGAGCTATCTTGAGTTTCATGGCATCTTCTCTGACCTTGGGAAGCTCTCATTCTTCTTCGACGAGATCGAGCTCAGCTTGTCGAGCTTTCGAGTTGCCTTGCTCATTGAAAGTTGTTCTCCGAAGGTTGGGCTTTACGATCTCAACTGGGATCATGGCCTCTACTCCAAAGACGAGTGTATAAGGAGTTCTATGAGTGGATGACTGGGCATTTTATTGTAAGTCCATAGTACCTCGGGCAGCTCTTCGGCTCAGTGCCCTTTGATGTTATCAAGATTCTTTCTGAGTCGTGTCAGGATTACTTTGTTGACTGCCTCGGCTAAGCCATTGGTTTGTAAGTGCTCCATTAAGGGGAAAAGTTGTAGGATATTAACTATTTCTATATGAATTGTCTATTATTATCGCTGACGAGTTTGTGTGGTATGTCATGTCTACAAAATGATATTCTTTTTTGATCTTTTCGATTGCAGTTGAGGCCACCCGCTCGGCCTCTATCCACTTGGTGAAGTAATCAATGACTACTACCAAGTATTTGACTTGTCTTGGGGCCGAAGGGAAATGACCAAGGAGGTCAATCCCCCATTTGTAGAATGGTCAGCTGATTTTTGAGTTGTGTAATGGCTCAGGGTGTTTCTGTGAGACTTTTGAAAATCTCTGGCACTTGTCGCACCTTTTGACGCATAGGCCGCAGTCTACCTTCATGGTTGGCCAGAAGTATCCAACTCGGAGAATTTTGGCCACTAGGGATCTTCCCCTGATGTGATTGCCGCATATGCCTTCATGTATTTATGTTATCATAGTGTTTATCTGGGGCTGGCCGATGCGCTTAAGCAGTTGGTAGGTGTATCCCCTTGTGAAGAGTTGGTCTTCGAGGAGGGTGTAATAACTTGTCATCCTTTCAAATTTTTTCTCGTTCAAGATATGCTATGGCATCTCTCCTTGTTTGACATAAGCTATGTAGGGCATCCTCCAGTCGGTTGTCTGCTCAACTGCTTAGACCTTGACCAAGGTGTCGGTCGGTTGGATGCTCAACTAACCAAGGACTTGTTGGATGTCTAACCTATTGTTTTGATGCTTCTTGGTGCTAGCGAGCTTCGATAACATATCGGCTTGGGTGCTTTACTACCGAGGTATGTGCTGGATCACACAATCGCCAAAGTTGGTCATTAAGGAATTGACTAGAGACACATACCTTTCCAGGAGGGGTCCCTTGCTCGATAGTTGTAGTTGATTTGTCCTACAATAAGTTGCGAGTCACTTTTAACGATTACTTTTCGGGCTCCCACGTCACTGGCGAGCTTTATCCGACGACCAAAGCTTTATATTCCGCTTGGTTATTTCTTGCTTTGATGGAATTGAAGGGATTGCTCCAAGATGACTCCCTCATCATTCTCGAGCATGGCGTCGGCTCCGCTTCCTCTTTCATTAGATGCGTCCACAAACATCGTCTATGTTTCAACTTGGTCGGTGTCGCCTTCCTGGTCCATGAGCTCGTTGATGAAGTCTGTCATTGTCTTGAGCCTTGATGGGGCCCCTTGGCCGGTACTCTATGCTGAATTCAGAGAGTTCTACTGACGATGCAATCATCCATCCAACGAGCTCAGGTATGGTTAATTAAGACTTGTATGGTCGGTTGCATGGTGCGTACCATGGTGTGGTGGAATTAGGAATATGGTCTAAGCCTTTTGGCCAAGATAACTAGGGCGAAGGCAAGCTTCTCTAACCTTTGGTATCTTACTTTTGGTCATTGGATGACTTTACTGACAATGTAGATCTGTCTTTGATCCTTCCCCTGTTCTTGTTCTTGGACTAGTACTGAGCCGAGGGCGTTCTCTATGACTATGAGGTAAAGGAAGATTGTTTCCTCCTCTTGGGGTTTTTCCAGAATCGATGGACTAGTGAGGAAGTTTTTAAGTTCTCCGGACACCTGTTTATATTCCTTGTTCCACTAGAAGTCGTGTTTCTTCCTTAGGATTTTGAAGAAGGGGGCAACTCTGCCTGCCAACTTGAAGAGGAACCTTGATAGTGTGGTCATTCTTCTTGTGAGCTGATGCACCTCTTTTATATTTTATAGGTTGCACATCTTTTCTATCGCGTGACATTTCTCATGGTTTGCCTCAATTCCTCGGTTCGTATAAGCATGAATTTGAGGAACTTGTCGTCGCGGACTCCGAAAGTACACTTTTTCGAATTTAGTCTCATGTTGTACCGTTTGAGTTGGCTGAAAATTTCAGTGAGGCTGTCGCAGTGGTTTCTAGCGGCTAGTATTTTGGCGACAATGTCGTCCACATATACTTCCAGGTTCCGGCCGATTTATTGTTCGAAGACCTTTATTCATCAGGCATTGGTACGTGTTACCTGCGTTCTTCAGCCCAGAAGGCATCACCTTATAGCAGAAGTTGGCATGCTCTTTGACGAAAGTCGTCTTTTCCTCATCTTCAGGGTGCATCTGGATTTGGTTGTAGCCTGAGTATGCATCCATGAAACTCAAGTACAAGTACCCCGAGGAACCATTGACAAGTCTGTCTATGCATGGGAGTAGGTAGGAGTCCTTTAGGAAGGCTTTGTTCAGGTCAGTGAAGTCTACACAAATCTGCCATTCCCAAGAACTTTTCTTAACCATCCCGACGTTTGCAAGCCATGTGGTTAATATGATCTCTCTGATAAAATTTGCCTTGAGCAGCTTCCTGGTCTCTTCTAAAGAAACTTGCTGATGCTCGGTTTCGAGCTTTCTCTTCTTTTGCGCCACAGGTTTGACCCGAGGGTCGATGGTTATATCCATGACATGTCGACAAGCGTCCATGCAAATAGGTCGGCATTGTTTATTAGCAGAGTGTCGAGTTCTGTTTTGAGATCGATGTGTAAATGAGCTCCGATGAATGTCACCGGGTTTGGTGATGCCTCGATTTGTATAGGTTCCAAGTCATCGGTGGGCTGGGGCCGCTCTTGGACGTCTCCTCTTGGGCCAAATTCAGATATTTTTGGTTGTTATTTTGTGTGGAATATTAAGTGCACCGATTGGGATGAAGTACTCGGCGCCTCTTCTGACTCGATCAGTTTCTTCTTTAAGCATTCATTATAGCACAGGCGTACTTCTTTCTTGTTATCGTGGACCACTCCCACTTTTGTCTCTAAAATAGAGAATTTGAGCGTCAGGTCGGGAGTCGATACAATGACTCCCTAGTTGTTTAAGGAGGGTCGCCCCATAATCATGTGGTAAGGGCTGGGGCAGTCGATGACTAGATACTACACATCTACGGATTTAGTCTTCGGCGGGGAGTCAAATGTCGTCCTCAGCCACACATATCTCGGACATTGACTCGCTCTCCCAAAAACCTGACAAGATCTCTGTTGTAGGGATGGAGTGAGGCTTTAGTCAGTTGCATCTTTCTGAATGTTGAGTAGAACAAGAGGGCGACTGAGCTTCCCTCGTATACCATGACTTTTCTGACAATGAAGTCGCCAACGATTATAGAAATGACGACAGAATCGTGCAATTTTTTTATCAATTCCCTAGAAATTAGATTCATAGAATGATCTTACTGGGGTTCTGGCGCGAGGCCTCTGCGGGTAGGTCGTGTTGTTGATTTCCATGATTGCTTGGAGTGACCTTTTTTTGGTGGATCTCGTCTCGCCTCCTCTCGTGAATCCTCCAGCTATATGATCGATGACTCTGCAAATCTCACTACACAACTGGTCAATTTTGCTGCTATCTCGATTGCCCTTGACGTCCTTTGGGGGTCGCGTTCTACTCTGACTTCGACATTGGGAGCCATAGTCCTATCGGTCTCGATTGCTGCTTCTCCTGCGACCGATGTAACGATCAAGGTGGCCTTCCCGTATCAGGTGCTCGATCTGGTCTTTGAGTACCACTAACTCCTCGATGGTATGTTTGTATGTGCGATAAAATTCACACCTCTTAGTTTTCTCGGCGTTGGGCCGGATCTTTTGCTTCCCCGCATTACCAGGATACTTGAGCAATTGTAAATTATAAATTCCCCGAAGAGTTGTCTCCTTCTTAGTGTTTAGTGGGTGTATTCCTCATATATGGGGCTAGGTCAAGAATTGACCTCCCTCTCTTGTTATTGTCTCGCTCTCGGCGCGCAATCTCGTTCTTCTCCCTTTTATTTGACTTTTTACTTTCTTGTATTTAGCATTATCTTTCTTAGTTTGTCTGACGACCTATCTAGCATCTCTAAGCTCTTCCATCTCCATGTGACTGCGGGCGCTGGTTTGGGCTAATAGTAAAAATGAAAAATTATTTGCTAAGAGGTTAATTTGGGCTAGTTTTGATGCATGGTGGTAATGAGTTGTGAGACAAGTCGAGGATGTAAAAAAACTCTTATAAGGGTCACATTTGTAAATTGAACACGACAGCCTCAATCGGATTGGAACAACTCTCCACCAAGGCTGATCAAATTGATATCCCTAAACATTCCAAAAATTTGGGCTGCTTAAATCGATCATGTTCTTGGTTACAGGTGATATTTGTGTTAGATTAATTTTAATAATCTCATGTGGGCCAACACATATCAATAGGCGTGCATCCATCGCCATCAAAATTTAACGGCCCAGATATTAAGTGATCTAACTATTATTTATCTATGGGCCCATGTCATCTCAATAATATACGAGAATTAATTGTACATATACAATTAGGGGCAATTTTTGATTTTATGATGGGCGAAATTGGAATTACCATTACCGCAGGTTTTTGCTATAAATAGAGGGGTTATGGTACATGGGTCATGCACTTGATTCCTATCTCAGAAGCCCCATTATTCAGAGACGTCTTGTGGTCGGGGCTTTGACTTGGAAGATCGCCCCAATCTCTCAGACTCCAGGAATGGATTCAGGTACGTTTTCACTTCTAATTTTTCTCAATGATTTAACATGTATCTATCTAGGCATAGGTTAAATTCTTGTATTGATTTTCATCAATTGGTATCAGAGCTTTATGCATGTTAGAGTCTTGAGAATTATAGATCTTGCTTTGCAATTAAATTGTAATTCTGTTTCTCGTATTTTTCCTGTGATGACAGTGTAATTGCATGTACATGATTCAGATTCGGTTTACAACATATGTTCAAAATCTCTTATTTACTTGCTATCTGGAATCTAACTATAATTTTATGAACTCACGAATTACATGCCGATCGAAATATAGATGATGAATCTTTACATGTTGTTCTTCCTACAATCAAATTATGTTTACTGTTGATGATGTCTTCACATGATCATTGACATCTTTGTTTCGTGATATTATAAACTGAAACTTTAATTTCCTGTTTCTTTTGTGTACATGTGAATCATACAAAAGTTTTATGAAACCTTTAAATTTGGTTTCCTCCTTCTCTTTCGCCAAGCTGTAGGACTCTCCTCTTTCTCTTATTAGGAACTTGGCCATATTGTCACAGACTAATTATTTTGGGTGGAAAACATCTGTGTGGATCCCTTGCTCCCGTGCAAGGGATGAGCCTTAGGCAAAGATCGATTTGCCAATGTCGAAAAGTCGCGGGCTCCCAATTCGTTCGTCTTCAAGCCTCTGTGAGCTTAGAGGAAAAAACGTTTGGGCCAAATGGTCGATTGTATGGAAAATGCTTACAAATGCTTGAACGAATGCTAAAGAGAATGACTAGAGTGTGCCCAGGCTATACTTGGGTATTATACTTCTGGAGCCTAGCCCCTTATGCCACCCATGAGATTTTCAAAAGCACGAGGAGCATGACAAAATTTCCTATGGCCGCACACCTCCACTGGCCATGCCACAGCTAGGAAACGAGGGGCATTTCCTATCCGTGCACGAGAGCAGTGGGCGGTGCGTGAGCGCTTTTAAAATGCATAATTACATAATCCGCACACCTCACCGGCCATGCCGCGGCTAGCAAACGAGGGTCATTTCCTAGTTGCGGGTAAGAGCGATGGGCAGTGCGCGAACATTTTGCATGGATGCGTATGATGTGATATTTACAATGCACGTTAGGGACCGTCATAACGCGTACAAGACTTGACAAACCTGAGGATCCCTAACATTCTCCCCCACTTATGAAGTCGACGCCCTCGTCGATCCCTTATTGAATGTGGTGATGACGTCTTCTTCATGTCGCAAGGTGCTCGCCTTCTCCTAGCTAGCTTTGGAGGTAGAGAGTCCCTTCCACTTGACAAGGTACTCCCACTCTTTGTTGCCGTTAGGAAGTTTCACTTTGCGGTCCGCCAAGATCTCCTCTCCTTCAGGTTGCACCGCCTTGGTTGTGGCAGATGGATGTATTGGAATATTGCGTTCGTCATCGTGCGGGACAGCGTGGTAGGGCTTCAGGTTGCTCACATGGAAGACGAAGTGTATTTTGCACCATGCTGGCAGTTAGAGTCGATAGGCCACCGGCCTTACCCTTTTGATGATGGGGAAGGAGCCATTGTATTTACGTATGAGCCCTTGTGTATCTTGCACCGAAAGACTGCGAAGGATGCCGGGTGGAGTCTTATCAGTACTTGGTCCCCGACCTTGAATTCTTGATGTCTCCTTCCTTCGTCGACCCACTTCTTCATTTTGCGTGCTGCCAATTCGAGGTAGGCTCGAGTGATCTCTTGATTTTGTTGCCACTCCTTGGCCATTTGATAAGCAACCGGACTGCTTCTAGTGTATCCAAGAACCAATTAGTGGGGTGTGTCTGGTTGCCGTCCCAATAAAATCTCGAAGGGACTCTTGTTGGTTGCAGAACTTCTCTGCAGATTGTAGGAGAATTGGGATACATCTAGCAGCTTCGTCTAGTCCCTTTGGTTCGCCGCTACGAAGTGTCGGAGGTATTGTTTGAGGAGTGCGTTCATGCACTCCGTGTGCCCATCTGTTTGAGGGTGTAAGCTCGTGGAGAAGTATAATTTGAACATCTTTGTCAAGAATCTACCAAGGAACCGTGGGTCTCGATCACTGATGACATTCCTTGACACACCCCAAAGTTTCACAATGTTCTGCATCATGAGCTTTACGGCTTCGCTTGCTGTGCAGTGCGAGGAGGCTGCCATGAATGTGGTGTATTTGGAGAAGCGATCCACAACCACTAGGATGGAACTGAACTCCCCCACTTTGGGTAGACTCACTATGAAGTCAAGGGAGATGCTTTCCCATGGTCGCTCGGGAACAGGTAGGGGTTCGAGGAGACCCACAGGCTTCTGCCTCCCGATCTTGTCTTGTTGGCAGATCAAGCATGTCTTCACATACTCCTCGACGTCGGTGTACACCACGCCAGTAGGGCCATTGTTCGGTATATGCCAGGGTACCCTGCCCAGAGAGTACTCCTTTAGCAATTCTCTGCGCAGGCCATTTGCCCTAGGTACGTACAGTTAGTTTCCTTTGGTGAGGATGAGTCCGTCTCGGACCCAAAACTTTCATGTCTTTGTTGGCCTAAGGTTTTCTAACTTGATCTTAATCTCGGTTTTGATGATAACAAACATGGAACTAATGATTTCATCGAGAGTTATTTTCAGCCTCGATCGAAAAAATTAGAGAAATCAAAAAAATCGGTAAGGACACTCATCGACGCTCGAATTCATCGGGAAGATAGAGTCTAGGTTTAGTGTGTCTAGATAAATTGTAAATCCTCATGATGATGCAAAGAAACCCAAAAACCAATCCCGAACCCGAAAACATGAAAAACCAAAAAATTAGATAGGACCCTGAAATTCACTAATCTTAGGGAGCTCATTGGAGGGCTATATAACCTAGACATTTTCTTGGCACTAAAAGTGCCGGTAATTGTTCCTTAGGTAAAATCTAGATAACGAGATATTTTAAAAGATTTTTTGGAAGCCTTTAGCATACCCATATTTGACCCGGGAGATTATAAAAGTTTTAATTTTCGGAAATTTGTACTAGACCCAAAAAGTTAGATTTTGATTCTTAAGGATTTTAATTTTTTAGATATTTTTATTGAATCCAAATGGGGGGTAATCCTTATATAATATTTATGTTTTAAAGTTATTAACTTGAAGTTAAGAAATGTTATATAAGTATACTTAGCGAAGACGAAACTCAGAAACGAACAAACGAGCAAAAAAATAAATAAGCAAAAAATCTGCCCTCCCAGGTTTGGTCGATCGACAAAAGGTGAAGGTATTTTGATCGACTGACAGACGCCCATAATGGGCAAAATGCCTTCGGTCGCTTGGCGATTGCTCGGTCTGTCGATCGACGATTGATCGGTAAGCGATCGGGCGTTGCCAACGGGCAGAAAAACACCCGTTGACGAGTCCTCTTGTTTGGGGAGTTATAAATACTCATCCCAAACTCACTCCTAAGTAGTTAATGATGCTTCTAAGCCTAAGAGAGTCATTTTCTTGCATCTCTACAATATTTCTTTGAACCATCCTTGCAAGAACCCTAGTTTTGTTCTCCACCCCTTGATTTAGCCTTCAAGCTTCACTGATTCATCATCTTAAGGCATCAAGAGGATTAGGGAGTTTTCTTTGGAGCTAAGTATTTGTTGTATTATTTATTTTCTCAATTGTTTGTATATTTTGTGGTTTATTTTCATTGTATATCATTTGTATAAACCTAGGTTGCTAGGTTTGATTGAGTTGGTGGCGGCCTAATTGGTGTTAAGGCTTAAATCCACCATTGTAAACTTAGTTTGCTAGGATTAGTTGAGTTGTCCTTAGTTTGAGGTGAGAGAGTGCTCTTGATAGGAAGGCGGGATACTTCCGGGTGTGGAAGTGCCTTCGGTTTGAGAGCGGAGACTTTCCGATGTAAAGTCCTCATTGTAAGGAAACTAATTAATCTAGTTAAACTAGTTTGGAAATCATAAGCAGGGTGCTTAGGTAGTGGAGTAGGCATTGGGTCCGAGCCACTATAAATCATTGTATTAGCATTGATATTTTGTTTGTGTTAATTGCTTTATCATTAATCGCTTCCACATTTAGTCGTTCAATTGTGAATTGCCTAAGTAGTTTAAGAAAATATTTAAAATTGAATTTAGACAAATAGATTTAGTTAACATACTATTCACCCCCCCTCTAGTGTGGCCATTTCACAAACATTTGGTATCAAAGCAGGTCGTGGATTGAGATTTCACCATCTTGTCTACTTCTTGCCTCGATTCGAAAAATGATACTAGAGAGTGTAACGTCTATACCACCTAGCTAGGTTCGATGAGTCTAACTTTGGTATTTGGAAGAGTAGAATGTATACTTTCCTAAAGACTCAAGGTTTAGGTGTATTTGACATGGTAAAGACAAAATATATTGAACCTAAGGAAACTATGAATTAAATGCTAAGACAACAAATTGCATATATTGTTCTTTGGAAAATAACATGTTCGAAAAAATCATGCATTGTACTTCGGCTTTTGATATTTGGGCAACATTAAACATGTTATATGATTATGCCAAGACCGAATAGATTGACACTTCTAATGAAGGTAGTGATGACAATGCTCATTCACCTACCACTAATCTTGGTTTTGATGCCCATAGCTCTTCTAGTCAAAGGAGTAGCTCCAAGAGCCGAAAAAGGAAGATAGTGTGTCATGCATGCAAGGAAAAGGGGCATGTGAAGAAAAATTATCCTTCCATGAAGAACAAGGCAAATAAGAGGTCAAATGCTTCCACATCATCATCTTATTCAAGTGAAGCATCCACTTGTCATGACTATGAAGTCATCTCAAAAGATTGCCTCATGAATGATAACAATGAGGTATATTATTCTCCTTCTAATCATATTAATGAAAATGATAGCATCTCATGATTTGCTTTATGATGAATTAATGGATGAGTACAAAAACATGTATGTCTTGCTAATTAAAAAGGATAAGGAAAACAAAATGTTAAAGAAAGAAAATGTGATGCTTAATTCTTGCTTGCATGAATTCAAATTGGAAAATGAAAAATTAAAATCTAGGTCATTTGATTCATGCCATGATGATATGCAATTTGACATTAAGGACTTGAAACATAAAAATGATAATTTAAAGAATGAAAATAGTATGTTAAAAACTCAATTGCGTGCTATTAAAAAATCCATGAATGATTTGAAAAGTGAGATTATTTTTTTAAATAAGAAAGTAAACGAATTGAAAAATATTTCATTTCTTAAGAACACTAGAAATGCTTATGTAAATAATGTCAATATTCATCATCATTGCCATGCTATGCAGTCTACCATTAAACCTCATGATCATAAGAAGAATAATGATGTTTCTAAGAATGCTCATACTCATCATGTTTCACATGTCAAGCATTCTAACGATAGATCTAAAGTTCGTAGTAAAAATAAAAAGTTTCATGGACATTGTTTTTGTTGTGGTACATATGGCCATGCAATATATGATTGTTCTTTAAAAAGTAATCCAAGTGTAGCTAAGACACTTTGGATTCCTAGGCCAACTCACCCCCAAGGACCCAGAGCCATTTGGGTACCAAACGTTTCTTGGTCTCTTGTAGGGGGAGCTATCACACAAGGGTAAAGAGAAGTGAAGAGGTGAAGTTGACCATGGAAATAGGATTAGTTGAGGTGTTTAAGCTTAAATCCACCATTGTAAACTTAGTTTACTAGGATTAGTTGAGTTATCCCTTAGGTTGAGGTGGGAGAGTGCTGTTAGTAGGAAGGTGGGATACTTTCGAGTGTGGAAGTGTCTTCGGTTTGAGAGCGGAGACTTTTCGGTGTAAAGTCCTCTTTGTAAGGGAAACAATATAATCTAGTAAACCTAGTTTGGAAATCCTAAGCGGGGTGCTTAGGTAGTGGAGTAGGCATTGTGACCGAACCACTATAAATAATTGTGTTAGTATTATTTACCTTGCGTTTCTTATTGCTTATCATTTATATCTTGCTTCTTCTTACTACTCGATTTGTGAATTGCATAAGTAATCAAGTAAATGATTAAAATCGGAATTTGGCAAAAAAAAAAGATTTAGATAACACACTATTCACCCCCCCCCTTTAGTGTGGCCATTTCTCCAACATTTGGTATCAGAGTGGGTTCGTAACTTGAGATTTCACCGTCTCTTCTACACTTTGCTTCGATCCGAAAAATGGCACTAGAGTGTGTATCGTCTGTACCACCTAGGTTTGATGAGTCAAATTTTGGTCTTTGGAAAGGAAGAATGTATACATTTTTAAAGACTCAAGGTATATGTGTGTTTAATATGGTAAAGTCAAAATACATAGAACCTAAGGAAAATATGAATGCATGGATCCAATAACAAATTAATAGGTTTGAATTAAATGCTAAGGTAATAAATTGCATATATTGTTCTATGGAAAATAATATTTTTGAAAAAGTCATGCATTGTACTTCGGCTTTTGATATTTGGGAAACTTTAAACATGCTATATGATTATGCAAAGACCGAAGAGATTGGCACTTCTAATTAATGTAGTGATGACAATATATGGTCATTCACCTACCACTAATCTTGGTTTTGATGCCCATAGCTCTTCTAGTCAAAGGAGTAGCTCCAAGAGCCAAAAAAAACAAATAGTGTGTCATGCATGCAAGGAAAAGGGGCACATGAAGAAAAATTATCCTTCCATGAAAAATAAGGCAAAGAAGAGGTCAAACGCTTCCACATCATCATCTTATTCGAGTGAAGCATCTTCTTACCATGGCTATGAAGCTAGTTCAAAAGATTGCCTCATGAATGCTAATGATGAGGTACACTCTTCTTCTTCTAGTCATGATAACAAAAATGATAGTATTAATTCATCTAATTCTCATGACATGCCATGATGTTTTAAGTATTGACACTAAGAATTTGGAAAACAAAAATGACATGTTAAAGAATAAAAATAACATGTTGAAAACTCAATTGTATGCTTTGCATAAATCTATGAATAAGTTGAAAAATAAGATGTTGATTTTGAGTAGAAAAGTTAATATTTCTTCTCTTAATTCTAAATTTCAAAATGTATCATTTAGGAAACCTCAAAAGAAAAATGTTTCATGTAATAATGCTCATGTTCATCATATTGTTCATGCTAAGCATTCTAACATTAAACCTCATGCCCATAAGAATAATGAAAAGAATAGATTTAATGGATATTATTTTTGTTGTGGTGTTTATGGCCATGCAATCTATGATTGTGCATTTAAGAAGAATCCAAGTGTTGCTAAGACACTTTGGATACCTAGGCCAACTAACCCCCAAGGACCCAAAGCCATTTGGGTACCAAAGATCTCATCTTCTATTGTAGGGGGAGCTACCACACATGAGTGAGATGAAGTTGGTTGATTAAAGTTGCTTAAGGGCTTGAAGGATACATCACCTCAAGGTTGCAACTTCAAGTCATCATGATGCCTTAGGAATGAAAATTGGCATCTAAGTAAACTTGGTATCATCTCCTTTACTTTATTTGAATTCATTTAAGTTAGAGTTTTTGATACTCGATTTATTTGAGTTGATCTTATCCGCTCTTAATACGATTTTATTAAAATAATTTTTGATTTTTGATTTTTCGATCTCTTCGGAGACCTATGTAGCCTATAACGGGCTCATGCGACCTTGCGGTTCTAAATCGTAGGTTTATTGTGGCCTTTCGGTTTTCAACCAATAGAAAGGGTTGGAGATCTTACTTTTCAAATTTTCATATTTTGAGATCTCTCCATTCGTTTTGGTTTCATGACGATTCTACTTGAAACGAATTTATCACTATCTAGCTTAGGTTGAAATTCTTAAATGAAGATTTCTATTTCACCATTGCTATTTAGTATGCTAACTTGCTAGTTGTTATATCATTGTGCTACTAAAGATTTTTGGCTTGAAAGTTAATATTTATGAAAATGGAAGGCTAATAATTAGGAGAAAAAGGATAAGTTTGACAAAATTCTCATGTAAGAGGTATGTCTTTGAATTTCGTAAAAATCTTAGCATAATACCTCAATATTCAAGTTTTATTGGTTTCTCTATACTCATGATTAGAATTGCATGATAAATCTTTGAATTCTGATGAGTAGGTAGAATTTTAGTACTTAGGCAACTTCATTGAATGAAACTTGCTCTAAGTTGATACTTATTATTAGAGACCTTTTAAGTCCAAACTAGTTAAACTTGTTTAGAGATCCTATTCCTCAAATATTTCATATCTTAAGATCTGTTTGATTCATTTTGATATCATGATAACAACTTTAAAATGAATATCTACTATCTAGAATATGTTAAGACTTTTAAATAAAACTTTGCATTGAACCTTTGCTATTTAGTAAGTTAGCTTGCTAGTTGGTATATGATTTCATAATGATACTAATGAAGCCTACTTGCAAGTTGAGAAAGTGGTAAATTTGGAAGGCTACAGAAAATTGGGAAAGAAAATGAAATATGCTCTAGGTAGAATTTCATCTTAGAGACTTCATTTTAAGTTGAAACTTGATAAACATATTTGAGCTTACTCAAGATCTACATCCATGTGGCTAAAAATGAAAAATCATGTGTAAATGAGAAAAATGATAACTAGCTCACTTTAGGGGACTCAAACTTGAAAGAGTTTGATCTACGTCAATAATTTGACTTAGAAATCTCATTTTGAGTCCAAATATTTTCATTTTTGAATGAAATCGTGCTAAAATATAATTTTGACCAAATGTTATCATTTTCTTTTCAAACTTGATAAACATGCTTTAAATGGTTATATCTTGATATCTGGAAAGTTTGAATGAAAACTGAAAACTTTTGAAAAATAGCTAATATTTACGAAAATGCCACTAGATTTCAATTATTTTTAGGAAAATGTAGAAAATTAATTTTTGGATAATTCTTGAAGCTATATGTTCTTTGAAAAATCTAGTTACTTCGGTAAAAATTTCAAAAAATTCAGTAAAAATATGATTTGATATGGGTTTTTGAAATTAGATTTCAAAACTTTAAAGTATCATTCTTCCCAAATGTTCATTTTTCCGATACTTTGATTTTTGGCCAAGCAGACTTAAAGTTACAGAATGTTATATAAGCAGACTTAGCCAAGACGGAACCTAAAAACGAGCAAAGAAGCAGAAAAACCAGCCTAACCAAGCAGTCTGCCCTGCCCAGCTTCGGTCGATCGACAGAAGGAGAACGCATTTCAGTCGACTGACCGGTTCGACCGATCGACTCCCAGAATGGGCAGAATGCCTTCGGTCACTCGGTCGGTCGACCGACAATCGATCAGTAAGTGATCGGGTGTCGCCAACGAGTAGAAATCAACTCGTTGATGAGCCATCTTGTTTGGGGGGTTATAAATATCCGCCCCAAACTCTCTCCCAAGGCTTCTATGATGCTTCCAATCCTCAAAGAGTGATCCTAAGCATTTCTACAAGCTTTCATTGAGCCATCCTTGCAAAAGCCCTAGTTTTGATCTCCATTTGTTGATTTAGCCTTCAAGCTTCATAAATTCATCTTCTCAAGACATCAAGAGGACTAGGGAGTTTCATTTGGAGCTAAGTACTTGTTGTTTAATTTATTGCTCCAATTGTTATTATTTTTTGTTGTTTATTTTCATTGTATATCATTTGTGCAAACGTAGGTTGCTAGGTTTGATTGAGTTGGTGGTTGCCTTGGTGTTTAGGCTTAAATCCACCATTGTAAACTTAGTTTACTATGATTAGTTGAGTTGTCCCTTAGGTTGAGGTGAGAGAATGCTCTCGGTAGGAAGTTGGGATACTTTCGGGTGTGGAAGTGCCTTCGGTTTGAGAGTGGAGACTTTTCGGTGTAAAGTCATCTTTGTAAGGAAAATGATATAATCTATTAAACCTAGTTTGGAAATCCTAGGTGGGGTGCTTAAGTAGCGGAGTAGGCATTGGGGCCGAACCATTATAAATAATTGTATTAGCATTGTTTACCTTGCGTTTCTTATTGCTTATCATTTATATCTTGCTTCCGCTTACTTCTCAATTTGTGAATTGCCTAAGTAATCAAGTAAACGATTAAAATCGGAATTAGGCATAAAAAAATGATTTAGATAACACACTATTCACCCCCCGTTCTTGTGTGGCCATTTCACCAACGACGTCTTCGAACTCGTTGAGTATTCCCAAGACAATTGTTGGTTCTCCTTTCGCCCCATCGAGTAGTCCTTCCAGTTTCACTGCAGCCACCATTGTGAGTTCGCCTCGTCGAACTCCCTTCTTCATTTGTATGGCGGAAAGGAGTTTGTTTCCGCTTCCTGGTGTTGAACACATCGTTGGAACAATGTTGGGATTGTCTTCCCCATTAAGCATAAGGTGTCGAGGAAGGGCATTGGCACCACCTTTGCCGACTTGAGGAACTCCATCCCCAAGATAACTTGGTAGTCATCGAGAGATATTGCCATCAGGTTTGTTTGCCCCTTCCATCCTCCTATCTTTAGCGGGACATCTCGTGCGACGCCGTTGAATTCCTGCACCTCGGAGTTCATCGCTTTGACATGACTCGAGCTCTTTTCTAGCTTGAGCCCTAGTTGTTTTGTTTCTCCTCTAGCGATGAAGTTATGAGTTGCTCCCTAGTTGACCATCGCTTAGGTGTTCTTGCCATTAAGCTCAATGTCAATGAACATCGGCTCGTGTGTCGCCTTGGGGGATCCCTTCTTTGGACCTTGATCCCTCACTTGAGTCTTAAGAGCATTGAGGAGACGCATTGCTCCCATGTTGGGCCTTCCAGTGTCTTCGTCTTCGCTAGAATAGTTCTCCACGTCGGGGACTGAAGAAGACTTGGACTTCTCTTTCTTGGAGGTGATGTTGGCTATGTTCTCCGCCACGGATTCCGCTATAATGGTGTTCAATGCTTGTCGTTGAGGATATTCTCAGACCATGTGGGGTCCTCTGCATAAGAAGAAAATAGGCACGGGTCTCTGTTGGTTCCCCCTGGGAGGGTAATCCCTTTGGAGGGCGTTCTCTTTGCGGGTGATCCCTCCATCTCGTATCGCCTGCGGTGCCTTTGCCCTTGTAGTTGTCATGCTTCTGGAATCTTGGCCTATAGAGCGCTGCCTTTGTCGTGTTTTCTTTAGAATTATAGTCAGTAAGTCGCTCTACGACGATCTTTGCTTCCGACAAGGACTTAACATTCCTCCTTGCGAGTTCTTCTGTTGTTGCACCCACGACTTTAGGCCTTCAAGGAAGGTGAATAGTTGATCGGTCTCGGCTATATCCAAAACATCCAGCATAATGGTTGAGAACTCCTTCACGTACTCTCGAATTGAATTACTGTGACAAAGTTGTCGTAGCTTCCGACGGACGATGAATTCCACATTCTTGGGGAAAAATTGAGCTTTTAGTTCTCGTTTGAGCTTGTCCCAAGTGTCGATCTTTGCTTAATCCTTCTGAATTTTGTCATATTTGGTCCACCACTAGAGTTTTTCATCCTCAAACAGATACATAGTTGTGACAGACACTTTCATATCATCGTTGATCATCCTTGTGACCTTGAAGTACTACTCCAAGTCTAAGAGGAAGTTCTCCACCGCTTTTCCATCTCAAGCCCCATTGTAAGGCTTTGGTTCAGGTGCTTTGGGGTGGTGTTGTGGTGTCTCGCGTTGCCGTGAGTTGCCACCGCCCGAGTGGACCTCTCGGGTTAGTAATGAAAGTGCAGCCCTTAGTTCAACAATCTCCTCCTAAAGTTGCTTGATTGCTTCTTGAATGTCGTCCTGGAATCCATCTAGCATTACCTCCAGAACTTCTTGTGCGTCGGCTAGCTTGCCGACCTGCGAGCCAATGCCGTTCTTAATGATGTTGATTGCCACGTCGTGAGCGGCCACCATTGTTTCCAAGTCTCTAAGCCGTTGGACAGTGCAACTTCCTGTCCTAGCTTGTTGAGTTTGTGTTGGGTCATCCCCCAACATTTCTTCTAGAATGGTCGTCACCGCTTGGGCTACACCACTCATTTCACAGACTCCTTTGGGAGCCATGCTTGTTCAACAAAATCTCTCCTGCGAGATTGTCTAGTGCCCCAACGTCGTTTGTGTCCAACGACAAAGGCACGAGCTTGTTGACGGTTTGCGTCGGTTGCTTATACCAAAGTTTTGCGAGCTTGCCTTGCTCTGATACCAACTGTCACGGGTTAACTGTTTTGGGCAAAAAAACGTCTGTGCGGCTCCCTTGCTCCTGTGCAAGGGATGAGCCTTAGGCAAAGACCGCTTTGCCAATGTCGAAAAGTCGCGGGCTCCCAATTCGTTCGTCTTCAAGCCTCTGTGCGCTTGGAGGCAAAAACATTTGGGCCAAATGGCCGATTGTATGGAAAATACTTACAAATGCTTGAACGAATGCTAGAGTGAATAACTAGAGTGTGCCCAGGTTAAATCTGGGTACTATACTCGTGGAGCCTAGCCCCTTGTGCCACCCACGGGGTTTCCAAAAGTACGAGAAGCATGACAAAATTTTCTATGGCCGCACACCGCCACCCCACTGGGAAACAAGGGGCATTTTCTAGCCGTGTGGGAGAACGATGGGCGGTGCGCGGGCGCTTTTACAATGCATAATTACATGATCCGCACACCCCACTGGCCATGCCGCGGCTAGAAAACTAGGGTCATTTCTTAGTCGTGGGCAAGAGCGATGGGCGGTGTATGAATGTTTTGCATGGATGCATATGATGTGATATTTACAATGCACGTTAGGGATCATCAAGACGCGTACAAGACTTGACAAACCCGAGGGTACCTAATAGTATGGTCTTGGTCGAGGAGGGTGGAAAACAAAACGATCTCAGCCTTCCTTCACTGCTGTTATCGGTCTGGGAAGGGGTTGCCATGAGCCCGTCGGCTTTGGCTATTGTTTTCGGTTGGAAGACGAGGCGTGGCTACACCAACTCATTAAGGGGTTCGGGGCATCTTGTTGTCTCATATCTGTCCTGGTTGAGGTAGTTGCTGCTGAAGGAGCCCTCGATTGATCGAAATCGAAGCCGCATGGTGATCCCGAACTGTGTGACCGAGATCAGTGAAGCTTTTTTTTGGTGTTGCTCGGCCGCGATCTTCATCCATCGGGTGATCTTTCCGTCGTCTTCATCCTTGAGGTGTTGGGTGAATGTCGACGTGGTCGACGCTAGTGCAGAAGACGTGTTTTGAGAAGGTGAAGCGGCGGTTGGAAAATTTCAGTTAGGGCAATGATAGAACCGCCCCTTAAATCATGAAGATGATGGGTTTATTTAATGGGCAGGATTTGTATCCATTAAGGTTAACACCCAAACCTTATTTCAAAACCAGCCCATATATAAATAAATAAATAACCTAGTTTATATATACATTAGACTGGTTCATCCAATCAATTAAACCGGTTGACATAAATTCGAATTGGTCTGGCCCAATCAAACTAAAACTTAAACTTAGGCTCGGTTCAACCAAATTGGGTCCCTAAATGTAGATTTGGTTTAAAGGAATTAGATCTGATTCACTGAAATTGGGTTCGTTCAGTGCAATTGGGTTTGGTTCAGCACTGATTTAGGTCTAATTTCATTGGTTCAACACTGGTTCAGGTTAATTTAGACGGATTCAGTGCAATTGAGAAGTGGTTCATTAGGTTTCTTAACTGGTTCACTAAAATTAGCATTTGGTTCAGCATAATTTAAACTGGTTCGATAAAACTAGCATTGGGTTCAACCTAATTTAGCCTTGGTTCAGCTCAATTAACATTGGTTCAACATAATTTTGATCGCTTTATTGTAGTTTGATCAATTTAACTTGAAATTAACACTACTAGAAATATGGTCTTCAGCAACGGCTATCAGCAACGGCCGCTCAAGCCGTTGCTATTTGCAACGGCATTCATACGGCCGCTCGAGCCGTTGCAGATATGAGGTATCTGCAACGGCTTTCTAACGGACGAGTGAGCCGTTGCTGATGATGTTAATTATCAGCAACGGCTTTCTAACGGACAAGTTAGCCGTTGCTGATGATAACTTATTAGCAACGGCTTTCTAACGGACGAGTGAGCCGTTGCTGATGATGTTAATTATCAGCAACGGCTTTCTAACGGACAAGTTAGCCGTTGCTGATGATAACTTATTAGCAACGGCTTTCTAACGGGCGAGTGAGCCGTTGCTGATAAGTTTATATAGGGCACGCAGTCGCGTCCGACCCTTCTTCCTCCCGCTGCTGCCGCCGCCGCTTCTGCTCTCGCCTCTCGCCGCCGCTGCCGCTGCTGCCGACGCCGACGACGCCTCTTCCTCCTCCCGCTGCTGCCGACTTGTTCAGGTATGCTTCGCCCTAACGCGTTCCCCTTCCATTCTACCTCTCGGCTCACAGCTGTCTCCCCCCAACGCGCTTCCCCTTCCCTGCTTCTTTCCTTCTATTTCTTCTTCCTCTCGCCCTAATCCACCCAACTGTGTCAGAGCACTTGCGGAAGAGCTTTGGCGAGAGAGATAGGGAGATGGATTGGTGCTCTCGGCCTTTGGTTTTTCTTGTTCTAGTTGTGTTCTTGCTTTCCGCCAGCACTTCCCGATCGCAGAGAACCCGGCCGCCGTCTGGGGCAGTGGTACCGGTACCGGCGGCGGCTCCCGCGCCTTCGCCGGATACCTTTTGCAACGGCGTCTACCTCTCCTACGTTCTTGAGCAACGGGAGAAGATCCATCCATTCACTTCCAACCCGGCGGACCAGCCGTACGCCTTCCGCGCCACCGCCACTGTCCTCAACCACGGCACCGCTGATCTCCTCGCCTGGACGCTACTCGTCCCCTTCCGCCATCGCGAGCTGATCGTCTCCGTCGGCGGCGGTGTCCTCTCCAACGGATCCGCATTTCCGTATAACACCACCCTTGACGCCAACAGCACCGCCTCGCCGCAGGAGATGAAGCCGGACGCGACAGTGGCGTTGCGAGTGCAGGGCCGTAAGGACCGACACGAGGCGACCGGCCTCATCCTCCACAACTGCACCATCAGCGCCGATGCATCGCTGGTGCCGGCGCAGGCCACGGCATCGAAAGCCGTTGTTATTAATGTTATCAGCAACGGCGTTCTAACGGGCGAGCGGCCGTTGCTGATAATATTTTTAGCGACGGCCCGAGCGGCTGTTGCTAAGTCATCAGCAACGCGAGTTTCTGTCACGGCTCTATTGCAACGGCTCAGCCGTTGCTGATGCTCTTCAGCAACGGCCCAGCAACGGCACCAGCCGTTGCTGATGCTCATTTTTCTAGTAGTGTAAATAATGGTCCATCTTGTCTAATATTTTGAAATATGTTGATTTGAAACAACATCTCGCCAAAGCGAGCTCTTTTGTGTAGAATCAGCATGTTTTAGAACATGAAAGATATTTGCATGTTTGAAATTCATGCGGATAGTGATCGGCCCAAAGGAAGGTTACCACTTGGCCAGATTCCTTGCGTGCCTGCGGTAATAAATACGTGACGGTCATAAGGTTTTTCAAGTGGACAAGAGTTGGTCCAAAGAAAGACTTCTTGTTTGATAGGACTAATTATTAGTATTTGATTACTGCATGGAGAGTACCGCTTACAAGTTGATATTTTTGTCCAAAGATGAAATATCAATGTAGTGCTTGGTATCTTGTAATGGGACCTGCTATTATTTATTTCTCTTTAGCTTTAATTAATTTATTGAGTTGATTATATTAATGTTCTATTTTATTCTCTATTCTGCTAATATTTCTGCTTCATCAAATATTACTGTCACTTTGAATTATATCCTTCTGCCGACTGGCATAAATTTCAAAGCCTGGAAAGAGAACATCATGTTTGTCCTCAATTGCATGGATCTAGACTTGACACTTCGGATAACTGAGCTTGCTCCTCTTATAGATGAAAGTTCTCTTGATGATAAGAGAAAATTTGATCAGTGGGAAAAATCCAACCGCCTAAGTCTTATGATCATGAGACCTGCAATTTCAGATTATTTCAGGGGTGCTATATCTGAAGAGACTAGTGCCAAAATGTTCCTAGATGCTCTTTAAAAACGTTTTGAGAAAAATGAAAAGGTTGAGATAAGCATGATGTTAACAAATTTGGTCTCAATGAGGTATAAAAGCAAAGGGAACATAAGGGAGTACATTATGAAAATATCAATCTTGTTAATTTCTAGGTTAAATGCATTGAAATTAGAACTCCCTGAGGACTTATTGGTGCATTTGGTTCTGATCTCTCTTCCTACACAATTCAATCATTTTAAAATCAGTTATGACTATCAAAAAGAGAAGTTGACTCTTAATGAGTTAATCTCTCATTGTGTGAAAGAGAAAGAAAGACTAAAGTAAGATAAGATTGAAAGTGCTCGTTTGACTGTAGCCTCCAAAAGATAAGAGCAAGAAAAGACCTATGACTACATAAGACTGCAGATGCTCCACAAAAGAAAAAGCAAAAGGATCAGACTAAGGTTTCTACCTGTTTCTTCTGCAAGACAAGTGGGCACGTGAAGAAAGATTATACCAAGTATCCCGCTTGGCGTGCTAAGAAATGATTATCTGATCGAGTTGTCAGTTGCCGAGTGATACTGAAAGATTCATCTATATGAGCGATGACAAATCAGCTAAAGTTGAAGCTATAGTTACATTTAGGTTACTGCTTGGGATTAAATGTTATTTAGATTTGAGAGAGACTTTTGTAGTACCGTCTTTAGACGAAATTTGATTTCTATCTCTATTTTTTGATAAATATGGTTATTCTTGTTCATTTAGAAATAGAACGTTTAGTCTTTATCTTAATTGTAATATTTTTGGTACCATTTTTATCCTATTTTAATAACTTTTATATGCTTGATGTAATTGCTTCATTTAATGAAACCTTGCATACCAGTTCACATGGTACAAAACAAAAATTAACTGATAAGAATTCTGTCATGCCGTGGCACAAGCGCTTAGGCTACATATATATCCAAGCATAAGATACATAGGCTTGTGTCTGATGGGATTCTTGATGTCATTGATGCTACGAACTTTGAGGTCTATATTGAGTGCATTAAGGGGAAACAAACAAACATTAGGGGTCAGGTACTAATAGGAGTTCAAACGTCATAGAACATAATTATACAGATGTTTATGAACCTTTCCCTATGGGTTCCTGGAATGGTCAAATAATACTTTATTACATTCATAGACAATTACTCTATATACGAGTACCTATTTCTAATTAGTGAGAAGTTTCAATCACTAGATGTGATTAATTTTTAAGACTGCAGCTTACATTCTGAATAGAGTACCAACTAAAGTAGTGCATAAAACCCCTTATGTATTATGGACGAGCAAGAAGCCCAGACTAAGCTATTTGCATATTTGGGGTTGTCCAGTTGAGGCTAGGTCATATCGGTTAAAAGAAAAATCACTGGACTCCTGAACAGTCAGCTGCTATTTTGTTGGGTACTTTGATAGGTCTTGGGGGTATAAATTTAATGATCCATTGAATAGGACATTCTTTGATACGAGAAATGCCCGGTTCATTGAGGATATTGAGTTTGGGGTCGAGATGAGACGAATTAACTCTTGAAGAATCTACCTATGAAGTACAAGCTCAATGACCTCAAGAACATATGCTTCTCGTTAGTGGTATCATAAATTTATCAAGTTATTATCTCATTTGGTTTTGAGATAAATGCGATTAATGAATGCATATACCATGAGTTCAGTGGGAGCAAGTACATTTCCCTAGATACCCCTATTGCTTAATGAGGCAAATTTAGTCTCAACCTGTGCCCCAAGGATAAGTTTGAGTAGAAGAAAATACAGAAGATTCCATATGCATTTGCTACAGGTAGTCTGATGTATGTTCAAGAGTGTACGCATTCGAATATTGCATAAATTATTGGGATGTTAGGCAAATATCTAAGTAATGCCGTAATGGATCATTGCAAAGTAGCCAAACGGGTTATGTGGTATCTACAGAAAATAAAATATTACATACAAAAAATCATATTAGCGGGAGATCATTAGGTATTTATGATTCTAATTTTGCTGGATGCCTAGATAGTTGAAGATCCACTTCTGGTTATGTTTATTTGTTTGCCAACATAGCTATTTATTGGATGAATGCTAAGCAGACACTCACTACAGCTTCAAATGTGGAAGGAGAGTTCATAACCTGTTATGAGGTATCCAATCTTGCAATATGATTGTGAAACTTTGACACTGAGCTGCGCATTATAGATAGAATTGAAAGACCACTAAAATTATTTTGTGACAATAAATCAACAGTGTTATATATATTCCAATAACAATAGAAACTCTTCGAAATCTAAGCATATCGACATCATGTTCCTGGTTGTTAAAGAAAGAATTTAGAGTGACCACAAAGCTCATAGATACAACTTTCATGAGGGCAGATCCGCTTACTAAATGTTTTCCACGTACGGTCTTTCATGAGCATGATGCTCATTTTTGGTGTTACATCATGTATTGATATGATGATTTAGTGGGAGTTTATAATTTGTTACTATACTTTATGAACATTTTTCTACAGAATAAAGTTTTATTATTTTACACTCTAAATATTTTGTTTTGATCTCAATACAGTAGGACCAGTTGGAAATAGGAATGTTTGGATCACATTGCATATGATTTCATGCTGTGCACCTATATATGATCTATGTCATCGGAAGTATTAACATTGTGATCTTTGATGAATTTAGTCACGATAAATATGACGAAAGTTGCTTTGATTTGTTGTCAGTATGATCGATTGACAAAATTGGTGGAGATGATTGATAATAATAGTGATGATGAGCTCATAAAGTTAGCATGCATAGCCATACGATGATACGTTTGTTGGCTCAAGTGGAAGATTGTTAGATTAATTTTAATAACTTCATGTGGGCCAACACATATCTATAGGCGTGCATCCGTCGCTATCAAAAATTAACGGTCCAGATCTTAAGTGATCTAACTATTATTTATCTGTGCGCCCATGACCAATAAACTAATTGTACAAATACCATTAACGGTAATTTCTGATTTTATAATGAGTGAAATTGGAATTATCATTACCTCAGATTTTTGCTATAAATAGAGGGGTTATGGTCCGTGGGTAGGGGTGGCAATTTTATCCGCATCCGCTAACTAAAAACCACATCCGCACCGTATCCGATCCATATCCGCAAGTAAAAATGGATATGGATATGGATATGAATTTAGAAAATTTATATCCGCGCAGATATGGTGCGGATACGGATATGACTGTGGATCTGCACTGTATCCGCACCGCCTATCCGCGTCTCTGAATTACTATTTTGCTCATATAAGTTATTAATATATATAAGAGCTCTATGGTAATTTCATGTCAAGATGAATTTTGAAGTATATTATATATTTATTTTGGATCAATGAATTGATAATTTATTGATTTTTTAAATTAAATATATTATTTTAATATATTTTTATTAAATACGATGCGGATACGAATGCGGTGCGGATATCCGTATTTGAAGCGGTGTGGATATGAATATCCATATTCACATCCGTAGCGGATACGGTGCGGATACGGATGGGCGGATATGGGGTGCGGTGCGGATACAGATAATCCAGTATCTGCACCATATTCGATCCATTGCCAGCCCTATCCGTGGGTCATGCACTTGATTCATGTCTCAAAAGTTTCATTATTCAGAGACGTCTTGTGGTCGGTGCATTAACTTGGAAGGTCGCACCCAATCTCTCAGACTCCAGTGATGGATTCAGGTATGCCTACGCTTCTAATTTTTCTCAATGATTTAACATGTATAATTCTAGGCATAGGTTAAATTCCTGTATTAATTTTCGTCACTATGTTCTGGTTGCACTTGTATGCTTGATACCAAAAGCTTGGCAAAGCAAAAACTCAATCTAAATTGCTCATTTTTTATAATTAATTCAATCACTAATCCTTTTACGTACTTGTTTCATTTGAATCTTACATAAATTATCTATTCGATCAAGATACCAATTAATATTTATTTAAATCGAGCAAAAATTCAGTCAATCGATCAAAATCAATGTGTTTGTATTAATTTTTTAATAATTTAATAGAACATAATTGATCCAGTATCGAATCCAAAATATAAAAGATTGAGAATTGGGTAGCCTAGATCATCCGCTAGCCAGTTCTCCGAACCCCCGTCACAATCTTGCCTTTGCTAAGTCCAAAGTTATAACCGACGTCCAACCAATTCAATTAATAAGACCATTACAGCAAACAACATTAGATTGTATAACTTTTGTCTATTATTGGATGCCACATGACACTAACTGTCCGCACATTAATTTTGGAGCACATAAAGATCCTCAGTTTTTAGAACAAGTCAACATTTCCCACCCCTCAACAACTACTTTATTATACGTGTAGATCCTCTCCATGCACATAGTAAAAGCTCGAAAGGGAGTTGCCAACTAATGGCCCTATGCATTAATTACATAACTTGATCTAATTAATGCATGCATCCCCAATTCAATTAATTCGATGACCATCGCCTTCATTTACTTTTCATGCGGACTTCGTCACCATTCAATGCGCGCGGTTTAATTGAACCCAACATTTAATTCGATGACATAGACCGCATCGGGTTCGATTAACTGGATTCAATGAGCAAGGTTGCGTGCCTTTCACTCAGCCACATGTTACATGTGCGTCGGAATCGATGCGGGATACAGATATTAAGAACCTTAATTTATCAACGAGAGGATGAGTGAAATGAGATAAAAAAGATATGAATTCGACAAGCCAACCATCCGTCCAAACAATCATCAACTACGAAATTAAAATAAAAAGACTGTAAATACTCCTATGCTTTTTACAAAAAAGTCGCTCCAAAATGTGTTTTATAATGCTCCTTCAGGGTGTATGACATAAAAATAACAGAAGCTACAGGGGCCCAAGCGCAAAATTGAGGTCAATTCGGGGCTTCTTCTGCGGTTGCGGCACCGGCAGCGGCGGCGGTGGCACCTCCGTGTCGCAGCGTGGGCAGCGCGGGTTCTTCTTTGATATCAGCACGTAGGAGAGGCAGCTGGGGCAGCCCGCTGCAAGCAGGCATCCAGCGGCAGCACCGGAAGCGGACTCGCACCCGTCTGACGACCCCTCCTCCCCGTCTGGCCGCAGCTTGAATGACGCCGTGGTGATCGACGACGAGGACGACGGCGACGGCGAGGCATCTCCGCCGTCACTGGCTTCAGATGCTCGCTCTGCCACCACCCGCCGACGCCACGGCAGCCGCTCCTCCTCCGTGGTGTCCCCGCCACGCGACTCGCGCTGCGCCGCCCGCTCCAGCGCCCACTTGACCTTCTCGATGGTGCAAACGCTCTGGGTCAAGGCAAGCGAAGGCGGCAGTGCCACTGCCGGCTTCGGGCCCTCTGCGGGAAGCAGATTAAGGTCCTGCAAGCAACTCGACAAATATTAATTCCACTGAGTTGGAGGAGGAATCGAGAACAATAGAAGGTAAAAGCTTATTACCAAATGGGGGAGATCGCTGTGGCAAGCTAAGGAGGACTTCAAACCAAGATCAGGATCTTTGGAGCAGCCGCCGAGGAGATCGAGGGTTATCAAATCCCTCTTTGGTTCCATTGAGCTGACCACAATCTCCATTAATGAGAAGAAGAAAAGAAGAAGAAGAAGAAGTGGTATGCAGTATTGAAGAGAGGAAGAGGCGGAGGTCTAAAATGGAGAAGAAGAAGAAGAAGGATAACGCAAATACGGCGAAGGAGAGAATTAAAAGCGAGCTGGTGAGAGGGCGCTGTCACACACAAGGTTAGTGTGCATTAATAGGAGTTGAAATGACATGGATTGCAATTGCCATTGCAGCAATTAATTAAGGTTCGGTTGAGATGGAAAAAAAATTATCGTCGAAAATTATAATTTTTATGTATTAACTTTTCACTGATGTTTCTTAAAAAATAATAAAATTGTATTTGATTGATAAAAAAAATTAATTGATAGAAAGTGTAACTTTTCATCCCTAATATATTTGATTAACATAAATACTTCCTAGGAAGTATATATCAAATGATCAATATATCTTTCTTTTTACTAATTAATATTTCAACGTATATATAAATAAATAAATATATATATATATAATAAATTTTATTTGTAAATTAATATTTTAATACATATATAGAATAATTTTTTATATATAACTAATATAATATATTATTTATTTTTTATATAATAATTTTTATTTGGATTTGATATAAAAAGAATTACATATTTTGCTAAAAATAAATTAAAATAAAAAATAAGTTAATAATTTATGAATTACTTAATCTCATAAAGTTAACCTAAAATTATAAAATTAGCATTAAATGCAAAGGTAAGGGCATAAATATCTTTTTCTTTTAAATGCAACTCAGGATGTAAAACTTATCTGGGTCACCCTAGATAAGTTACTTCCTGCACTTTGCAGGAAGTGTGTCAACCAAACAACATCAGAAAACACAATTTCCTAGGAAGTACAATTTTCTATAGGAAGTTGTGTCAACCAAACGACACCTAAGGATAGGAGAGTATTTGCCTGCATTAGTAGGAGTTAATTAATTTCAGCAATGAAATAGTAGAAATCAATTATTAGGTTTTGGAAGAGAAAAATTTAGAAAAAAAATAGCAATTTACTTAACCATAACTTTCGGAACTGATGATTACATAATTCCGAACTTGGTTAAAAAATTACGAGATTTAGAACTAAATTTTTTAGTCTTCTTGAACTGCCCACGACATTTGATTTAGGCCGTTTGGAAACTCACACCATAAGAAATACAGACATCAGTGACGAAATTTTCTGTCACTAAAGCATGAAAATTCGTCACTGAATGGTATCAGTGACGGATTTTTCCGTCACAAAGTTCGTCGCTGAAAACTCCATCGCTGATGCTCATTTGCTATTCTCTGACGAACAATTCGATCACAGAATTCTGTGACGGAAATATTTCCATCACAAATTTTGTCACTGATCTCTATGATGGAAAATAATTTTTTTGTCACTAATTATGACCGATTTGTGATCGAATTGTGATGGACTCACGGAGTCACTTTGTGACGGGTTAGTGACAGATCAATAACAGAATATTTGTGACAGATTAGTGATAAACTGTTGTTATAGTTTTGAAATTTGTGATAGATTATGATAATTTTATAACAAATTAGTGACGGAATTTTTCTGTCACTGATACGAATCAGTCACAAAATCCGTCACAAAATACACAAAATTTAATTATAAAATCTGTCACAAAATCATGTAATGGATATACACTCTATTTAACAATCAAATACACAATCTATTCAACAATCAAATACATAGTTCCATCATCATGATATAATCCTAAAGTACATAATTCAGTGAAACAAAATACACAATTCATTTCCTTATAATCCTAAAGTACATAATTGTCCAACCAAAATGATGTATTCATGTAATACATAAGTTTCACAATCCAAAATCTATCCATATCCATATATAGTACTATTCAAAATACAAAACTCATTCAAATACGCAACATTGACTACGATTCACCATCACCATGTGTAGAAGATGAAGTTCCTCCCTGTGGTAAAATGGCTCCTCGTTGAAGAAACTCACTCATCATCTTTTCTACCCGTGCCTTTGTACGTGCTTCGATCTCTGCTTCCATCTCCTGTCGCAAGTCTTGTCGTATACACTCTTCAATGTCCTTAAGTTGCTCATGAGCAATCGCACGCGATGAAGATCCACCATGATCATATCTAGAAGAAGCCGAATAAGATGTGTTGGATGCCAAGGCCAACTTAGTATCTTGTCGAGCTCCAAAATCATACACTCTCTCTTTAGTTGGAGCTCCAATAGCTTCAATCCATGCATCCGAGTCGAAACTCGGCTAAGATGAAACGTCTGAGCCAAATTTTGCGTTGAGAGATGATGTATAATTGTCCTATAATAATGGAAAAGATATTAATATTAAAACTTCAATTTATGATAGTCATTAATCAAATGCATCAAAGTCACTTACACGAACTCTTTTGGACTTGTTGTCCACAAAATCACCCTCAGTTCCTTCCTTTCCGCGGCGTCTATGGAAATATTCGAATACTTCTATGTCAGTTGGGGGCCTACTCAATTTTTTGTCCTACAAGATCAAAATACTTTATGAGATAAATAAACTACAAAATTTATAATGTAATAAACAAATGCTATTCTCTGTTATATTAATCTTCTCTCATGAAGTGCAAAAGAAATGGAACTACCAGTATGCTTCACTGCTCCGCCATCTTTCTCTGTGTTCTTGTTCTTCTTTGCAGCCTTGGACTTGGCTCTCCACTCATCACTCGACCAAATTTTAACGAGCTCATCCCATACATCTCCATGGATCCACGAAGGATTAAGGCCTTTCAATTCAGCAACATCAGTTTTCTCGTGAGCATCCTTCTAGTGTTCTCTTGCTTTATAAAGCACGTTGCTATATTGTTTACCACAACAGTCACGAAATAATTTCTTAACAACATTATTTGTTTCATTCCACTTATAAGTCGCCTAAAAAAATATAAAACCAACATTACCAATAAGTTAGTGAATAAAAACCAAAGTGAAAAATAAAGTAAATGAATAGTAGAATTAAAATCTTAATTTGAACTATATTGAAATAAAAACAACTAATAATTTCTACTAATAAGTCAAGCTAATAATATGATCTATTAGAATCTGTGCAAATAAAAGAAAACTATACTGAACTATTCTCATAAAAGATTTGTTTTATGATTCCTCTTATTAAAGTAATTCTAATGTTTCCCAGCATCAAGAGGGAGTGGCAAGACTTGAACAGTATTAAAGGAAATTTCTTCGAAAAGTATCGACAATATTTGATAGTTGTCATTTAGCTTTAACTTGAGCACACCTCAACGAACCAACTTCCATTTGACAAGTCAATTTTAAATCAGCCATAAATAGTATGTGGGAGTGGGAACAACATCAAGGGGTGCATCTGCATCATCAGCTGCCACCTTATCGGGACTCAGCAATATAAGGCCTTTACACCTTCGATTTAATCTTCATGCAAGTTTCAAAAACCCAGGGGCACGTACAAGATACAACCTACACTTTGTGTGTGTGTAGAAAAAAAATACTTTTATGTGCTACTTTGGGATTGTTGCCACCACAATATAAAACCTATAAAATGAAAACTAAAAAGGGACTACAAAAAATCATTACTTGAACATTTGAGAAAATTCATCACTTTTAACAATGTAACATATATGGAGTATCTTTCCTGTATTAAGAAGCAATGTAACAAAGTTCTCCACAGAAGAAAACATTGAGCTCTTCTTGTGTTGGTGAACCTCTGTTGCATTAAACATGTTGAAATAACAATTAAAGTTCAGTATAGGAGCATATCATACAAGCATGGAGAATGGGATGCAGAAACCATACAATTGGGATTTTGCCCGTGAACTTACAACTCATAATCCAGAGGAGCCAAACTACTTCTATGCTTATGAGTGAAAAACAGGAAGAACACTTATCTTAAGTTAAAGTTACAATAAATGGGTGGTTTCCAAAAGGTAAATATATATAACTTTCTTACCTGTTATTGTTAACTTGACATTGGATCAGTTGCTTCATGTCCAGTTAGTTTGGCAATTTCAAAAGTCTAAGGTTTAGAGGTGTGCTAAAGTTAAAGCTAAATGGCAACATCATTATAGCCTAGCTAAGCCTACATAAACTATACCGAAAACTATAGCAACCTGTACTTTATATAACTAATAACACTTATACATAGTCATAAGTTTTGCTTTTGAGATTACCTTAAAGTCTCTCCACATGTCTTCTTGACTATCAATCAGAACATGAGTCCATTTCACCCAAGCTCCTTTAATATTAGTTCTTACAATGGTAGTGAAAGCACGACTTACTGACACTGGGACAAAACTACACAAAACAAATCTTAATAAAAACCAAGCTTGATATGTATAACTATGATATCTAATATATAGTTAGAACTAATCTTCTCTTGAAAATTTGAATTGGAATTCTATTTGCTTCATCAACAGGTTCTTCGGTCCCGTGATTTATGCCTCTCGCCCTATATGAGGTTGATGAAGGTCTCTGCTCGAGTTCATGCTCCTTTGCATGCTCTGAAGAAGCACCGATCCCTCCATGCACTTCCAGTTCCGTGGTGTAATGATAGCCTCATTAATGCTAAAATAATTCGAATTGATTGATGTTTCATGTTGCACATCTGTTGGATTTAAATATGTCCTCCCTCTCCCGGAAACAGCTCCTTTTCTACCTCTTTTTGAATTTCCTCTAGTAGCACCAGCTCTCCCCATTATGCCTGCAAAATGTGCCGAATAGAATACGTTGATTACTCATGCATATCATGAATAATACTAAGTACAAGTTAATATAAGTTAGAAAAAAAAACATGGAGTTGAGTGGATTGCTGCGGAGTGGAACCTCTTTAATAGTCATTGTATATATATCAAATAGAATATCCTGATCATCGCTTGCATAACTGCTAGGAGCACCGAGTTCCAAGCAGCTAAGCAAGCGATGATCCGTAACGAGGTGAGGAGCCACATGGTGAGGCTGAAGCAGAGCGGCATTGGGTGGGGCATGCAGCCACCTTCGAAGATAGCAATCGTGAGATTAACAAAGGTCGAATAAGTTGACTTTACAACCAATGAGTCAACGAATGCAACCAAAAAGTATTCGGCTTAGAAAGGGCAGGTTGGATTGATACTAATTAATATGTTTGCTGTTAGCCTAGGAGGCAGAACAAAGAAAGAAAAAGAAAATTGTATAGAAAGATCAATTTGGGGAAAAGAATTAATTTGATGGTTTGCTGGAGACTGGAGTTGTAGGAGGAAACCAAAGCAAAAACGAAAAAAAATGAAGGTTGTAATTTCCTTTCCCACCAGTACGGATTATTTGATGAATGATGTGAACAAGAAGTCTAATTCTATGTGTCATCAACGTAGACACTTTGATGTCTTCAGTCAAATACCTGGATTATTTCGTGGTGACAGCTTAGTGATTCAGACTTCAGTTCCAGTGTTCCAATACTTCCTGGCATATTAAGTTGTAATCAATAGAAGAGTGCCTGCAAATGCAATGAATGTTGCTGGGTCTGGTGGCAGCTCATGCCACAGGCTAATGTGATAAGTGCAAAAGTATTTGCATCATAAATTCCCTCATTTCCACAAAGAAATTCCTCATGATCCATTCTTTTCATGTCTAACAATGGAGAATATCTGAAATGACTAATTCACAGTGCACAGCATTTGAGGACTTGATGTTGACACTTGATGTTGATAAGTATCAGTACATTATTGAGACTCAATACAATTTTGTTTATGCATGTAAAGCATACTTTCAATAAAAACAATTGTAGATTGAGTTAGGTTCCAGTAAATTCATCAATTGGGTTAGGTTCCAGTAAACAAATGTAGACTCAATACAATAGTTATAGTATTGAGTTAGGAAGTAAATTCACCAATTGGGTTAGGTTCCAGTAAAGTTGAGATTGAGTCACTAGTTAATTCATTGAAGAAATGTGAAAGAAACAAATGTAGATTGAGTCTCAATACTGATATAATATTGAGTAGTATTGAGACTCAATACTGATCAGTAGAGTGGTACCTCTTGGAATCATATTCTCAATTCTGATAGGACACTCAACAAAAGCATGGAATCTTTATAAATTAATCATCTGAGTGGTACCTCTTGTCCGAGATGGATGTGCTTTGCAAAAAAAAAAGGAAGTATTTTACAAAAAGAGTTACTCATGCATATCATCATCACTACTAGAAAGTTGAGCTTCATTTTGGTCCTCCTCGATCCTCCTACTCCTGTGCTTCCTCATCTTCATCAATAGAAACTAGATCAACCCTATCAATAAGAATCTCTGGATCATCAAGTTAGACGGTTGGTTCAACTAATACAGGTGTAGACATCTCATCTTCTTGATAATATCCTTCAACCAAAGGAATCATATCCTCATCGACAACGGGAAAAATTTACTAATATAAAAATCTATTTTGTGCAGCGCGCCGAATCCGGGGATAGTCGAGTCGAGCCTCAGGATCACCTCGAGTAATAGGTATGACTTGACTAATGATGTATGCAATTAAATTGGGCAAATGACTCTTTCCTTTTATGCATTTATACCTTAATCGAGTTTAAATCGACTCGTGTTGCGGGTAGAGTTGGAACCCAAGTTGAGCTCGGGCTTAGTTGAGTCATGAGTAAGAGTCAAAGGCCAATATGGAAGGTTAGATGAGGGATTAAAGCCCTCATCCATGCTGCCGTGCGACTCATCTTGGAGTCGCACAAGGCAGCGCATAGGGAGAGAGGGAGAGGGAGCAAGGAAAGGAGATTTTGGTCGATCCGATATTTCGCGCCGTTGCCGAAAGATTTGAGGTCGTCATGATCCGATCCTTCATCTTCCTCAAGCAAGGTGAGTGGTTAGATTTGAAGAATTGGGGGAGGCGGGTAGCCGAACCCCTAGAAGTGTTAGGATGTGCTTTCTCGCGAGTTTTCGACGGATCTTGGTTTCAGAGTCGGGTATTCATTATTTTGTATCAATTCTTGTCGGATCGTCTTGTTTTCCTCGTCGTTTTCTCGAGCTCTAGGGCTGTCGAATCATGGGAAAAGTGGAAAAGTCATGCCAAAATTTTCCCCAATTCCCTTGACGGAAGTAGAGCCCTTGGATGATCTCAAATTCTTGAATAGTGTGTTCTTAGTCTTCGATTTCACCTGTTAAGAAACTAGTCACCCCTAAAACTCATAGGGTTGGCCTAGTGAGCCCTAAAACTTCATGAGAAGGGTTCGGCCAAGTATAGGGGGAGGGGCAAACTAGTCAATATTTAATTAAGATATAGCGAGGACAATGAATTAGGGTCGGGGATAAATTCTCCTCTTCATTTCCTACCCTAAGAGGCATGGCTGAGCAAGGTTCACCTTGCTCAAGGTTCGGCCAAGCCTAGGGGAAGGAGATGGTGAGCTTTAGATTGTAATTTCCATAGTTAGAGTGCTAAATCAATAGAGGCATGATAATACTTAGGAATGACTCTAACTATAGCAAGTTAATTTATTGAATTATGTAATTGTAGGAAGGATAGCGTAGTGACTATCCTTAGCACATTCCTCTTAAATTTTGAAATGATGTAATATTTTTACCATGCTTAGTACTCCATGCGTTGTTGAATTTATTGTTATATTACCATGTTAGATAAATTGTTCTTTTTGGAGATTAATTCTAAATGCAGTGTACCAATGGTTATTGATGAATCTCGTTGTTATATATAGTAGTTGATGTAAATTATACTTGCTTTTCTTTAAATTACACATGCTGTCCTGAAATATTCATGGGTGGAATTCCAAGGTCGGTGCATAGAATTCCTCACCCAAGGTATCGTATAATGCTAGATAACATGTAGGACATCGCAAGATGCTTTGTATATATGGAAACCTAGCTAGGAAATGACAACTTCTACAACTTCTAGTATTCATTTTTTGACACCTAGAACTATTAGGTGTACACGTTTTTGGAAGGGCAGCATTAATTTGTTGACCATGCAGACTAGATTAGGACCGAATACGGGCAATGACCCGACGTGTATATAAGGAAATCCTAGGATATTTGACTGTGTGATGTGCTTGAGATGGTCCGCCAAGAAGCGTGGAGGTCATAAATGACCAATGCTTAGCTCGGCCAGTTATTGGTCTTGAGATGCACCAGCGCACTAGGTGTCAGACCACAGTTGGGTGGGACTAGCTATCCCTACCCCAGATGGTGTCCGGAGACTAGTGGACCATCCTAGTCGATGGCCCGGGATTTCTTGTTTATATCTTGGTATGATGCGACCGAACGGCCAGTGATATTCTACCTTGTATGGTTGGGCCGATTGTAGCCGTCATTCTTATACTATAAGTAGGTCTTAAGGGTCGGATGCCAGATGGCAAGGCTAGGTCGTTATGACAAGTTTCTCCTATATGGTCTATACAGAATGACCCACAGGGTCAATAGTCACACTCAAAAGTAACTTACCTCCCTGATTATATTCTATGCTGTTTTATATGTTACACCCATGACTAACTGTGGATTATGTGGAGGTTCGAAAGAACCGCTCACTGAGTCCCAAGTGGACTCACAATTGTTTCCTTTGTTTTTACTGAGCATGAGCAGTGATTGCAGCTTGTCGGCATGGTGCAGTTGGAGGGCAGGTGGTGGTGCCATATCTCGTAGCGGCGTCCTTGAGTCATAGTCCAGTGTCTTATTGTAGTTGTTTCCTTTTTTGCACTAATAGTTGTGTTTTGAAAAGTTTATAAAAATTTGATACTTTAGATGTTCTATTTGTTACGATGTTGGTTTCCTTCTTTGGTTGGAAAACATATAATTGTGAATTTCGAAAACTTTTAAATAAAAATCGTGTTGCGGTTCCTTTCTCGATATGTTCTATTTTGTTATCAATCAGTGTAGACAGTAGGCTACAAGGCAAGATGTAGGCCCTGACCGGTTACACTACCCTTAGTTGGGGTGTGACAAAGTTGGTATCATAGCATTAGGTTAGGTCTTGACTATGACTAAGTATTGGGTACCGTATGAGACATATGTTAGCGTGTCGACATACGGTATAGTTATGCTACGGGATCGGGCGACCACGACTGCACTCAGCGCACCATGCGGTTAGTAATTTAAATTATAGTTGAATGTATTGTTTATGTTAGCAAGATAATTGTGTCCTTTTTCTCTCTATGATAGTGTGATGGAGACTCACAATGCTACACTAAGCGGCAATGACAGTAATTTGGGTGATAAAACATAGAGCCAAGAGGTTGGACCCAAGAGAGGGTCGAGTGGGGGGCGCATAGACGCGTACCCCGATTGTCGGCAAAAAATATTCCTTATGTACTTGTGTGTACTGTGCATGGATATTGATTGTGTTTGTGCTTGTGGATGAGCGATGGCTGGGCCGAGAAGCGTACCGACTTGGCAAGTTGGTCCCGACTCGGTGAGTGGATTTTGGGTCATGATACTACGTCAGTGAGCCACATTGACGTTAGACTCGGGGGGGGGGCACGCTGAAATTAGACCCAAGTGGATTTGGTTGGGTGGGCTATTCCCAACCAGAGAGGGCCCGGGTAGAAGGCTCGCTAGATAGATTCTAGCGATCGACTGGTATGATTGCTAGGTTTGGGCCAGTTTGGGTCGTGTGGATGTATTATTTTCTATTGGGCCGGCATGGGCCGAGTGATTTTGGCATTCATGAGCATGAGATGTATTAATGAGTGTTCGCGATAAGCGGGCACAGGACTTTGAGATGCTGCGCAAGTCTGGTGGCATGTGCTAGGAGGTGTCTCTCAGAAGGTTGAGGTGCTGCAATGTGGCAGTAGCAGTTGGAGGCACTGGGGGACCTGTCTTGTCCGCACTGATGCTTGCTATAAATGTGGTCAAGTCAGGCACTTCAAGAAGGACTGTCCAGAAAGAGTTGGCTAGAAGTTCGAGCAGCCAAAAGGAAAGGCACCTATGTTAGTGGGGTCAGTGGCTCAGAGAGGGCAGATGTAGAACAGGGGGCCGCAGACTAGCCATTCAGATAGATCGTCTGCTAGGGTATATGCTATGAATTATGATGGGGCAGAGGCGTCCAAGGCAGTGGTGGCAGGTACTATTTTAGTATGTTCGTCTGCTGCATATGTTTTTTTTGATCCGGGTGTCATGCACTCGTTTGTATCTGCCAAATTTGCTGCGGAGTTGCCAATGGCACCCTCCTTGCTTGACGGGCCATTGATAGTATCAACACCTACGGGCGATGCAATCCTAGCCAATTCAATTTAGCAAGGCTGTGAAGTGCTCATCTGCGGCCATGTACTGAGTCTAGATTTGACACTCCTACCCACACTTGAACCTGATGCCATTCGTGGCATGGATTTGTTGGCAGAGCACTTTGCGATGTTGGACTGTAGAGCTAAGACAATTATGTTTAGCAAACCTGGGCTGCCGCAGTTCACCTTCCATGGAGAGGGAGGGAGCAAGCCGATTGGGGTCATCTCAGCCCTAAAGACTCGTAAGCTGCTTCAGGGCGGCTGCCAATCCTTCATGGCCTTTATATCTTTGGCCGAGGAGGAAGGGGGTGAGGCAAGAAATGTCAGTGGAACCCCGGTGGTCTGTGAATTCCCCGATGTTTTTCTCGAGGAATTGTCGGGATTGCCGCCCAAAAGGGAAGTTGATTTTTGCATTGATTTGCAGCCCGGGGTGAAGTCGATTTCTATTCTACCTTATAGGATGGCACTGACCGAACTCATGGAGTTAAAGGTGAAATTACAAGAAATGCTAGACCCGGGTTTCATTCGGCCAAGCGTGTCATCCTGGGGTGCCCCGGTACTCTTCGTGAATAAGAAAGATGGGTCGATGCGCATGTGCATCGACTATAGGCAGCTGAACAAAGTGACGGTCAAGAATCGTTACCCACTGCTGAGGATAGATGATTTGTTTGACTAGCTGCAGGGGGCACAATGGTTTTCGAAGATAGACCTAAGGTCCGAATACCATCAGTTGAGAATCCGGGACTGTGATGTGCCTAAGACGGTCTTTAGGACTCGCTATGGCCACTATGAGTTCCTAGTGATGTCCTTTGGCCTAACCAATGCACCTGCTGCCTTCATGGACCTAATGAATAGGGTATTTAAGGAGTACCTGGACAGCTTTGTTATTGTCTTCATTGACGACATCCTAGTCTACTCCAAGAGTGAGGAAGAGTACTTTAAGCACCTGAGAATGGTCCTGAAAACCCTTAGAGAGCACCGCTTGTTTGCAAAATTTTCCAAGTGTGAATTCTGGTTGGAACGAGTAGGGTTCTTGAGCCATGTAGTGTCCAAGGATGGGATAAGGGTAGATCCTGCAAAGGTGGAAGTGGTGCAAAACTGGAGGCGGCCGACTAGCGTGACTGAGATCCGCAGTTTTCTTAGTTTGGCTGGGTACAATCGAAAGTTTGTGGAGAATTTCTCCAGAATTGCAGCCCTTTTGATTCAGTTAACCCAGAAAAAGGTCAGGTTCATTTGGGACGACAAGTGTGAGGCGAGCTTTCAGAAGCTCAATGAATGTTTGACATCTGCACTCGTGTTGGCTGTACCTTCCGGCTCAGGAGGGTTTGTAGTCTACTATGATGCTGTCGGGTTGGCTTGGGCTGCGTTCTGATGTAGTTTGGCAGAGTTATAGCTTTTGCGTCCCGTCAGCTAAAAGTTCATAAAAAGAACTATCCGATGCACGACCTAGACCTAGCAGCGGTAGTCTTTGTACTGAAGCTCTGGCGGCACTACATGTATGGAGAGACTTGCGAGATCTATACGGATCACAAGAGCCTCCAATACTTGCTTACCCAAAAGGAGCTGAACCTCAGGCAAAGGAGGTGGCTGGAGCTCCTAAAGGATTATGACTGCACCATTATGTACCATCCAGGGAAAGCAATTCTAGTGGCAGATGCTCTGAGCAAAAAATCCATGGGCAGTTTGGCTCACTTGGAAATTAAGCGGAGGCCTCTAACTTGAGAGTTGGCATTGTGCCTAGATGGGGATACAACCTTATCAGTGTCAGCTTCAGGTGCCTTGGTGGCACACCTACGGGTACAATCCACACTAGTGGACATGCTGCGTGCCGCGTAGGGAAAGGATGCCTTATGTGCGCTGACCAAAGATCTGGTGCAAAGAGGCGATGCAGACAACAGATTCAGGTTGGACTCAGAGGGTGTACTGAGGTTCAAAGACCGAATCATGGTGCCAGATATGGCAGAGGTGCGTAGGCAAGTCCTGGAACTAGGTCATCGTTCCACTTATACGATGCATCCGTGGGCCACCAAGATGTACTGAGATTTAAGGTAGCATTACTGGTGGAAGGGTATGAAAAGAGAGGTAGCAGAGTTTGTCTCCAAATGTCTGGTCTGCCAGCAGGTGAAGGCCGAACACCTCAAACCCGCGGGACTACTGTAAAATCTCAAGGTGCTCGAGTGGAAGTGGGAGAAAATCACCATGGACCTAGTGATTGGGTTGCCTAAGTCAAAAGGCGGTTTTGACTCCATTTGGGTGGTAGTGGACCGGTTAACCAAGACCGCACACTTCATACTAGTGAAGACTACCTTCTTTGTGGAACAGTACGCCCGACTATTCTTGCACAGGATTGTGGCATACCATGGTACCCCGGTGATGATTATATCCGACTGCGGTAGCTAGTTCACAGCCCGGTTTTGGCAATCCTTCCAGGAAGCCTTGGGTACCTAGGTGCGCTTCAGCATAGCTTTCCATCCGCAGACTGACGGGCAGTCAGAGAGGACCATTCAAACTTTGGAGGATATGTTGAGAGCATGCGTCCTAGATATGGACGTCGGCTGGGAAAAACACCTATCGCTGATAGAGTTCGCCTACAACAATAGCTATCACAGTAGCATTGGCATGACTCCTTTTGAGGCCTTGTATGGGCGGCGGTGTAGGTCTCTGGTCGGCTGGTTTGAGGCCGGGGAATCACTCATGGTGGGTCCTGATCTGGTTGAGGAGGCGATAGAGAAGGTGAAAGCCATAAAGGAAAGATTGATGGAGGCCCAGAGTCGACAGAAAATGTATGCCGACAAGAAGGCTAGGGAATTGGAATTCACCGAGGATGATTTAGTCTTTCTGAAGGTCTCCCCTATGAAAGGAGTGGTCCGGTTTGGGAAGAAGGGAAAGCTGAGCCCTAGGTTCAATGGGCCTTTTCCCATTCTCAAGCGGAGGGGCGAGGTGGCTTATGAGCTGGCTTTACCTCCTAGCCTGAGCAGAGTACACCCGGTCTTCCATATATCCATGCTTCGGAGATATGTAAAAGATGATTCACATGTGATCGAACCTTCTTCTATTGAGGTAGATTCGGCCGTCTCATTCAAGGAAAGGCCGGTGGGATCCTTGACCGCCAAATCAGGAAGCTAAGATCCAAAGAAATTCCCCTGGTAAAGGTCAGATGGGAGCACCATTCCGGGCAAGAGGCTACTTGGGAGGTAGAGCAAGGCATGAGAGAGCGCTACCCTTCCTTATTTGAAGAGCCCATAAGTCCTTGTTATTCAAGTAAATTCGAGGAAAATTTTCCTAATATAAAAATCTGTATTGGTGCAGCGCGCTGGACCCGGGGATAGTCGAGTCGAGCCTCAGGATCGCCTCGAGTAATAGGTATGACTCGACTAATGATGTATGCAATTAAATTGGGCAAATAACTCTTTTCTTTTATGCATTTATACCTTAATCGAGTTTAAATCGACTCGTGTTGCGGTTAGAGTCAGAACCCAAGTCGAGCTCGGGCTTAGTCGAGTCATGAGTAAGAGTCAAAGGCCAATATGGAAGATTAGATGAGGGATTAAAATCCCTCATCCATGCTGCCGTGCGGCTCATCTTGGAGTCGCACAAGGCAGCGCATAGGGAGAGAGGGAGAGGGAGCAAGGAAAGGAGATTTTGGTCGATCCGGGATTTCGCGCCATCGCAGGAAGATTTGAGGTCATCATCATCAAATCCTTCATCTTCCTCAAGCAAGTTGAGTGGTTAGATTTGAAGAATTGGGGGACGCGGGTTGCCGAACCCCTAGAAGTGTTAGGATGTGTTTTCTCGTGAGTTTCCGACGGATCTTGGTTTCGGAGTTGGGTATTCATTGTTTTGTATCAATTCTTGTCAGATCGTCTTGTTTTCCTCCTCGTTTTCTCGAGTTCTAGGGCTGCCGAATCATGGGAAAAGGGGAAAGGTCATGCCAAAATTTTCCCCAATTCCCTTGACGGAAGTAGAGCCCTCGGATGATCTCAAGTTCTTGAATAGTGTGTTCTCAATCGTCGATTTCACGTGTTAAGAAATAAGTCTCCCCTAAAACTCATAGGGTTGGCCGAGTGAACCCTAAAACTTCATGAGAAGGGTTCGGCCAAGTATAGGGAGAGGGGCAAACTAGTCAATATGCAATTAAGATATAGCGAGGACAATGAATTAGGGTCGGGGATAAATTCTCCTCTTCCTTTCCTACCCTAAGAGGCATGGCCGAGCAAGGTTCACCTTGCTCAAGGTTCGGCCAAGCCTAGGGGAGGGAGAGGGTGAGCTTTAGATGGTAATTTCCATAGTTAGAGTGCTAAATCAATAGAGGCATGATAATACTTAGGAAGGAATCTAACTATAGCAAGTTAATTTATTGAATCATGTAATTGTAGGAATGATAGCGTAGTGACTATCCTTAGCACATTCCTCTTAAATTTTGAAATGATGTAATATTTTTACCATGCTTAGTACTCCATGCGTTGTTGAATTTATTGTTATATTACCATGTTAGATAAATTGTTCTTTTTGGAGATTAATTCTAAATGTAGTGTACCAATGGTTATTGATGAATCTCGTTGTTATATATAGTAGTTGATGTAAATTATACTTGCTTTTCTTTAAATTACACATGCTGTCCTGAAATGTTCATGGGTGGAATTCAAAGGTCGATGCATAGAATTCCTCACCCAAGGTAGCGTATAATGCTAGATAACATGTAGGACATCGCAAGATGCTTTGTATATATGGAAACCTAGCTAGGAAATGACACAACTTCTAGAACTTCTAGTATTCATTTTTTGACACCTAGAACTATTAGGTGTACACGTTTTTGGAAGGGCAGCATTAATTTGTTGACCCTACAGACCGAATTAGGACCGGATACGGGCAATGGCCCGAAGTGTATATAAGGAAATCCTAGGACATTTGACTGAGTGATGTGCTTGAGATGGTCCGCCGAGAAGCGTGGAGGTCGGAAATGACCAATGCTTAGCTCGGCCAGTGATTGTGTCTTGAGATGCACCAGTGGGCTGGCTAGGTGTCAGACCCCAGTTGGGTGGGACTAACTATCCCTACCCCAGACGGTGTCCGAAGACTAGTGGACCATCCTAGTCGATGGCCCGAGATTTCTTGTTTACATCTTGATATGATGCGGCCGAACGGCCAGTGAGATTCTACCTTGTATGGTAGGACCGGTTGTAGCCAGCATTCTTATACCATAAGTAGGCCTTAAGGGCCGGATGATAGGTGGCAAGGCTAGGCCGTTATGACAAGTTTCTCCTATATGGTCTATACGGAATGACCCACAGGGTCGATAGTCACACTCAAAAGTAACTTACCTTCCTGATTATATTCTATGCTGCTTTTTATATTACGCATGACTAATTGTGGATTATGTGGAGGTTCGAAAGAACCGCTCACTGAATCCCAAGTGGACTCACCGTTGTTTCCTTTGTTTTTGCAGAACATGAGCAGTGATTGCGGCTTATCGGCATGGTGCAGTTGGAGGGCAGGTGGTGGTGTCATATCTCGTAGCGGCGTCCTTGAGTCATAGTCTAGTGTCTTATAGTAGTTATTTCCTTTTTTGCACTGACAATTGTGTTTTGAAAAGTTTGTAAAAATTTGATACTTGAGATGTTCTATTTGTTACGATGTTGGTTTCTTTCTTTGGTTGGAAAACATATAATTGTGAATTTCGAAAACTTTTAAATAAAAATTGTGTTGAGGCTCCTTTCTCGATATGTTCTATTTTATTGTCAGTCAGTGTAGATAGTAGGCTACAGGGCAGGATGTAGGCCCTGGCCGGTCACACTACTCTCAGTTGGGGTGTGACATCACTCCTATCTCTACTTTTCGAAGGATAACTCATATAATACACTTGCTGAGCTTGTTGAGCCAAGATAAATGGCTCATTTGTGGACAATCTAGATTTATGTCAAATTTTAACTAAGCCTGTTGGCCTAAGGTTTTCTACCTTGGTCTTAGTCTCGGTTTTGATGATAACAAACATAGAACTAAAGTTTCATTGAGAAATCTTTCAGGTTCCAAGTCGGTTAGCGCACGACGTTCCCGATCGGAGAAATCAGCAAGGACGCTCGTCATCGCTCGGGATTCTTCGGGAAGTTGAAGTTTAGGTCTAGGGTGTCTAGCATGTGTTGTAAATCCTCATTATGATGCAAAGAATCCAAAAAAACCAAACCTAAACCCCAAAATATGAAAACCCAGAAACCGTCCAGAAATTCACTAAGCCCAGGGAGCTCCTTGGAGGGCTATATGACCTAGATATTTTCTTGACACAAAAAATGGCGGTAATTGTTTCTTGGGTAAAAATTAGATCACAGGATATTTTAAAGGATTTTTTGGAAGCCTTTAGCCTACCCATACTTGACCCGGGAGATTAGAAAATTTTTGTTTTCCGAAAATTTGTACTAGACCCCAAAAACTAGAGTTTGATTCTTAAGGATTTTGATATTTTAGATATTTTTATTGAATCCAAATGGGGGGTAATCCTTAGATAACATTTATGTTTTAAAGTTATTAACTTAACGTTAAGAAATGTTATATAAGTAGACTTAGCGTAGACGGAACCAGAAAATGAACAAACAAGACTTAGCGAACGTTGTCCAAAAGCAGCAGATTGCCTTTGGTCGCTCAGCGGTCGCTCAGTCGATCGACCGACGATCGATCGACAATCGACCGGAAGGCGTAAAATGGCTAGTTTTTGTACCGTTGAGAGGTACTTCACCCGAGCCTTCTTCATGTCTCTATAAATACCTATGCCTCAACCTTCCTTTGACACTTTTGATCACTCCTACACTTCATTGAGCCATCTTTGATCATTTCCAAGCTTTCATTGAGCCATTACTTGGAGAAATCCTAGTTTGATCTCTCATTCCTTGAGTTTGCCTTCAAGCTTGATTTGATTCGTCATCAAGACATCAAGAGGAGCTAGGATTCATTGTGTTGGAGCTAAGTTTTTGTGTTGTTGTATTTTTGCTCCATTACTTGTATATATTCTTGTTTATTTCATTGGATTTGAGCTTGTGAAGACCTAGGTTGTTAGGTCTTGAAATTGGGTGGTTGCCTTTGTATTTGAGGCTTAATTCCACCGGTACGTGTAAACTTAGGTTGCTAGGATTAGTTGAGTTGTCCTCAGGTTGAGGTGGGAGAGTGCTCTCGGTAGGAAGGCGGTATACTTCCGGGAGTGGAAGTGCCTTCGGTTTGAGAGCGGAGACTTTCCGGTGTAAAGTCCTCATTGTAAGGAAATTAATTAATCTAGTTAAACTAGTTAGGAAATCCTAAGTGGGGTGCTTAGGTAGTGGAGTAGGCATTGGAGCCGAACCACTATAAATCATTGTGTTAGCATTATCTCTTTTGTGTTTGCTTAATTGCCTTACTTATTGCTTCCGCATTTAATATTAGAATTGCAATTTGCCTAAGTAGTTCCAGAAATGATTAAAATCAAATTTAGGCAAAAAGATTTAGATAACACACTATTCACCACCCTCTATTGTGGCCATTTCACCAACAAAGCCATGACGAGGATGAACTCAACCATTTTTCTGTATCGTACCAATCATATTTGAATAAAATAGTAGTATTTCCATGCCTAGAATACTTCAACTCCAATATATCAACGAACATGCCATAATAGTCGCGTTCATACTTTTTGTAACAAGTGCTCTTAACACAAACACTGCTGTTCATTGATTGTCTCCCATCGCCTTGATGTATGTCAAACAAGAAGCCATTTGTAAAGTATCATTTACAATACTTTGTTGGCTTAAGATTTTTTGTATCGTACCAATCACATTTGAATTTTTTGGAAGTCTTTAGCCTACCCGTATTTGACCCGGAAGATTAGAAAATTTTCATTTTTCGAAAATTTGTACTAGACCCCAAAAGTTAGATTTTGATTCTTAAGGATTTTGATTTTTTTAGATATTTTTATTGAATCCAAATGGGAGGTAGTCCTTATATAACATTTATGTTTTAAAGTTGTTAACTTAAAGTTACGGAATGTTATATAAGCAGACTTAGCGAAGACGGAACCTAAAAATGAGCAAAGAAGTAGAAAAACCAGCCTAGCCAAGCAGTTTCTCTTGCGCAGCTTCAGTCGACCGATAGAAGGAGAACGCATTTAAGTCGATCGACGCCCAGAATGGGCAGAATGCCTTTGGTCGCTCGGTCGGTCGACGGACAATCGATTGGCAAGCGATCGGGTGTCGCCAACGAGCAGAAATCAACCCGTTGATGAGCCATCTTGTTTGGGGGTTATAAATATCCACCCCAAACTCTCTTCCAAGGCTTCTATGATGCTTCCAAGCCTCAAAGAGTGATCCTAAGCATTTCTACAAGCTTTCATTGAGTCATCCTTGCAAAAGCCCTAGTTTTGATCTCCATTTGTTGATTTAGCCTTCAAGCTTCATAAATTCATCTTCTCAAGGCATCAAGAGGACTAGGGAGTTTCTTTTGGAGCTAAGTACTTGTTGTTTAATTTATTGCTCCAATTGTTATTGTATTTTGTTGTTTATTTTCATTGTATATCATTAACGCAAACCTAGGTTGCTAGGTTTGATTGAGTTGGTGGTTGCCTTGGTTTTTAGACTTAAATCCACCATTGTAAACTTAGTTTACTATGATTAGTTGAGTTGTCCCTTAGGTTGAGGTGGGAGAATGCTCTCGGTAGGAAGGCGGGATACTTCCGGGTGTGGAAGTGCCTTCGGTTTGAGAGAGGAGACTTTCCGGTATAAAGTTCTTATTGTAAGGAAATTAATTAATCTAGTTAAACTAGTTTGGAAATCCTAAGCGGGGTGCTTAGGTAGTGGAGTAGGTATTGGGGTTGAACCACTATAAATCTTTGTGTTAACATTGTCTCTTTTGTGTTTGTTTAATTGTCTTACTTATTGCTTTCGCATTTAATATTAGAATTGCAATTTGCCTAAGTAGTTCAAGAAACGACTAAAATCGAATTTAGGCAAAAAGATTTAGATAACACACTTTTCACCCCCCTCTAGTGTGGCCATTTCACCAACAAAGCCATGACGAGGATGAACTCTCAACCATTTTTCTGTATCGTACCAATCACATTTGAATAAAATAGTAGTATTTCCATGCCTAGAATACTTCAACTCCAATATATCAACTAACATGCCATAATAGCCGTGTTCATGCTCATTGTAACAAGTGCCCTTAACACAAACACTGTTGTTCATTGATTGTCTCCCATCGCCTTGATGTATGTCAAACAAGAAGCCATTTGTAATGTATCATTTATAACACTTTGTTGGCTAAAGGTTTTCAACCTTGGTCTTAATCTCGGTTTTGATGATAACAAATATGGAACTAATGCATGTTTCATTGAGAAATATTTCAGGTTCCAAGTCGGTTAGCGCTCAACGTCCCCGATCGAAAAAATCGATGAAATTGGAGAAATCGGCAAGGACGCTCGTCGGTGCTCGAGATTCTTCAAGAAGTTAGAGTTTACATTTAGGGTGTCTAGATATGTTGTATATCCTCTTTATGATGCAAAGAACCCTAAAACCAAACCCAAAACTCAAAACATGAAAACCCGAAAACCGCCCTGAATTCACTAAGCCTAGGGAGCTCCTTGGAGGGCTATACGACCTAGATATTTTTTTGACATAAAAAATGGTGGTAATTTTTAGGGATTTTTTGGAAGCCTTTAGCCTACCTATACTTGACTCGAAAAGTTAGGAAATTTCCATTTTCGAAAAATTTGTACTAGACCCCCAAAACTAGATTTTGATTGTTAAGGATTTTGATTTTTTAGATATTTTTATTGAATCCAAATGGGGGGTAATCCTTATATAACATTTATGTTTTAAAGTTATTAAAATTTGTACTTAACGTTAATAAATGTTATATAAGTAGGCTTAGCGAAAACGGAATCCAAACGAGCAAAGAAATAAAGCAAACCAAACTGCTCAGCCTAGTTTCGGTCGATCGGTCGATCGACCGAATGGCATTAAAAAGCGACAGAAGGCTACTTCGATCGACCGGGCAGTCGATCGAATGAAGTTGGTGAAGAAATCGCGAAAGTCCTCTTTGGTCGACCGGGTGGTCCATCGACCAGTGCCAAAAATTGACAGAAGGCTCATCGGTCGATCGGATTGCAGAGAAGAAGAATCGCATTTGGCGGTTGACCCGTCGATCGACCGCACAGAGAGAATGAGCCAGCGGTCGCTCGAGCGGTCGATCAGTCGGTCGACCAACGATCGTCCGACATGCGATCGAACGGCGGAAACGGCTAGTTTTTCGCCCGTTGAGCCGCTTGTTACATTCCATATCTTCTTGGCTCTATAAATAACCTAACCCAGCCTTCCTTAAACAACTTTTGATCACTCTAAAAGCTTCACTGAGCCATCATTGATCAATTCCAAAACTGTCATTGCCCCATCCATTTGATAACCCTAGTTTCCAAGATACACACCTTGATTTAGCCTTCAAAATTTATCGATTCATCATCTCAAGGCATTAAGAGGAACTAGGACTCGTGTTTGGAGCTAAGTATTTGTTGTAGTATTTATTTGCTCCATTACTTGTATATTTTTGTTATTTCTTTCACTGTATTCAAGCTTGTAAAAAGACCTGGTATTAGGTCTTGTCTGTAAGTGGTATCCTTGGTGTAGAAGGAGTAAAGCCACTTGTGTAAACTTAGTTTACTAGGATTAGTTGACTTGTCCCTTAGGTTGAGGTGGAAGAGTGCTCTCGAGAAGAAGGCGGAGACTTCCGGGTATGAAAGTGCCTTAGGTTGAGAGTGAGACTCTTCGAGTCAAAGTCTATAAGGGAAACGATTTAATCTAGTAAACTTAGTTTGGAAATCCTAAGCGGGGTGCTTAGGTAATGGAGTATTTGCATTGGGGCCGAACCACTATAAATTCTTGTATTTGCATTGATATCTTGTGTGTATTTATTGCTTTATCATTTATCACTTCCGCATTTAGTTATTCAATCGTGAATTGCCTAAGTAATCAACCAAACGATTAAAAACGAAATTAGGCAACAAGTTTAGATAACACACTATTCACCCCCCCTCTCTAGTGTGCCATTTCACCCAACAATTGGTATCAGAGCGGGTCGTAGATTGAGATTTCGCCGTCTCCTCTACATCGTCTCTCGGTCCGAAAAATGGCACTAGAGTGTTTAGCGTCTTCACCTCCTAGGTTCGATGCCTCAAACTTTGGTCTTTGGAAATATAGGTTTTGGTGTCCTTAACATGTTAAAACTAGAATTCATTGAACCTAAGGTTGACATGCATGATTGGAGTGAATTAGATAAGAAAATATTTAAGTATAATAGAGATGTCATGAATTGTATTCTTTGCACATTACCAACTGGTATCGTAGATAAAGTCATGCATTGCTCATCGGCTTATGATTTATGGGTCACTTTAAATATTTTATATGATTATGCCAAAACCGAAGAGATTGGCACTTTTGATGAAGGTGGTGATGACAATGGTCACTCACCTACTACTAATCTCGGTTTTGATGCTCATAGTGCTTCTAGTCAAAGAAGCAATTCTAAAAGCCGGAAGAGAAAGGTAATTTGCCACTTGTGCAAAGAGAAAGGGCATGTGTAGAAGAATTGCCCTACCATGAAAAACAAGGCAAAGAAGAGGTCAAATGCTTCCACCTCCACATCTTACTCAAGTGGAGCATCCTCTTTTCATGACCATGAAGCCACTTCGAAAGTTTACCTCATGGATGCTAATGATGAGGCACACTCTTCTCCTTCTAGTCATGCTAATGATAATAACAATGCTAGCTCTACTAGTTCTCTTGACATATCATATAATGAGTTAGTAGATGAATACAATAAAATGTATGCCTTGCTTGTTAAAAAATATAATGAAAATAAAAGATTGAAGAAAGATAATATAAGGCTTAACTCTCATGTAGATAAATTGAAACTAGAAAACGAGATAATGAAATTTAGTTCTTTTGATTCTTCCCATGATAGGTTGAAATTTGAGCTTAAGGACTTAAAGCTTGAGAATGAAAATTTGAAACTTGAGAATTCAAGAATTATAAGTCAAAACAACAATTTGAAGTCTCAATGTAAAGCCTTATATCAATCTCTTGATTTATTAAAAAATGAGGTTGTGTCCTTAAATAGGAAAGTAAACGAATTGAAAAATGTTTCATTTCTTAAGAACACTAGAAATGCTTATGTAAAGAATGCCAATGTTCATCATCATTCTCATGCTATGCATTCTACCACTAGACCTCGATCATAAGAAGAAGAATAATTTTTCTAAGAATGCTCATACTCATCATGTTTCACATGTCAAGCATTCTAATGATAGATTTAATGTCCATAGCAAAAATGAAAAGAAATTCAATGGACATTGTTTTTGTTGTAGTATTTTTGGTCATGCTATTTATGATTGTATATTCAAGAAAAATCCAAGTATAGTTAAGACACTTTGCATTCCTAGGCCAACTCACCCCCAAGTACCCAAAGCCATTTGGGTACCAAAAGTCTCATCTTCTTTTGTAGGGGGAGCCACCATACAAGGGTAATGGAAAGTGAAGAGTTGAAGTTGACCAAGAAATTGAATGAAGGATCCTTACATGGTTGCAACTTCAAAGTCTTCACCTAGTCTAGATGCCTTAGGTTTAAGAATTGGCATCTAAATCACATGGTATCATCACCTTTTCTCCACTTGTATGTTTGAAGTTGGAGTTTATGATACATGCTTAAAATTGATTGATTTTCCCCGCTCTTAATATATTTCAAATGATTTTTGATTTTTTGATTTCCGGGTATCTTCGGAGACCTATGTGGCCTGTAATGGGCCAAAGCGACCTTGCGGTTCTAAATCGTATGCTCATTGTGGCCTTTCAGTTTTCAACCAATAGGAAGGGTTGGAGATCATGTTTTTATTTATATTATTTTTATGATCTCTTAAAATTCATTTTGATATCACTCGATTTCATTTTGAAATGAATTTGAAATTATTTAGCAAAGTAGACTTTGATATCGATAATTGATCTCTCTTTACTACTTAGTTTGATAACTTGCTAGTAATTATATTTTCACTATTCTACTAATGAACATTGCTTGCAAGCTATGATAAAATTGGAAGGCTTTAGAAATTAGGCAAATTTCATTTAGTGTTATACCTCAATGATTAATCCTCAATGATTAATGATTTCGATTTTCATAAAATCTTAGTGTTATACCTCAATGATTAATGCTTTATCGGTGTCTCTTTACTCATGATGGTAATCATATGTTAAATCCTTGAATTCTCATGAGTAGGTAGAATTTTAGTACTTAGGCAAATTTCATTTAATGAAACTTGCTCTAGGTTGATATTCACTATTAGAGACATTCTCTTTAAGTCCAAACTAGTTAAACATGTTTAGAGATCTTATTCCTCAAATATTTCATATCTTAAGATCTCTTTGATTCATTTTGATATCATGACAACTCATTTAAAATGAATCTCCACTATCTTGCAAATGTTAAGGTTTTCAAATGAAATTTTGCATTAAACCTTTGCTATTTAGTATGTTAGCTTGCTAGTTGGTATCATAATGAATTACTAATGAAGCCTACTTGCAAGTTGAGAAAGTGGTAAAATTTGGAAGGCTACAGGAAAAATGAAAAGAAAGTGGAAATTTTAGAATTTCTCAAAGAAATGAGGTATGGGTTTTATTTTGATAAAATGCTTACATACCACCTCTATTTTCTTGATAAAATGATTTCTCTATACTCATGAATGATTTTGCAGGATAATTGATTGAAATCTCATGAGTAGATAAAATTTTGATACTTAGGCAATTTCATGTCATCTAGATTGAATTGAATGTGCTCTAGGTAGAAATCCATCTTAGAGACTTCATTTTAAGTTAAAACTAGATAAACATGTTTGGTTCACTCATGAATTGCTTCCATGTGGTTAAAATTGAAAAAATATGAGAAAATGGATAAATTGATAACAAGTTCACTTTAGGAGACCTAAAGTTGAGTAGAGTTGACCTAAGTCAACAAATTGACTTAGAAACTTCATTTTAGGTCCAAACTTCACAAACAAGTTTAGATTTACTCATGTTAGGTGTCCATATGTTTAAATTTGAAAAACCATGAGTAAAGGTTAAAATTTGATCTTAGCAATTTCATATTATCATGCTTACTTTTGAATGAAATCGTACTAAGATAAAAATTTTGACCAAATGACATCATTTTCATTTCAAACTTGATAAACATGCTTTAAATGATGATATCTTAATATTTGGAAAGTTTGAATGAAAACTGGAAACTTTTGAAAAATTCCAATTATTTACGAAAATACCACTAGAACTCAATGAATTTTAGAAAAATACAGAAAAATGAATTTTTGTTGATTCTTGAATCTGCATCTTCCTTGAAAAATCTAGTTTATGGCATAAAAATTTCAAAAATCTTGAGTATGAATGTGATTTGATTTGGATTTTTGAAATTGGATTTCAAAACTTTAAAGTATTGTTCTTTTCAAATGCTCATTTCTCGATACTTTGAATTTTTGTCGAAATCTTTGAATGAGACTTCAAGTATGATGTTAGATTCATGTTTTTAGTATCGTTCTCATTTTGACTCATGAAAAATCATTTCTAAAATGATTTTTGATATGTTGACCGATACATGGAAATATCATTACTTGAGATTTATACATGATTTCTAGACTTGGAATGTATTTATCATCTAATGCTATCATGTATGACTTAGTCTCATATTAGATATTTGATTTTTCATCCCTTGAGTTGAGATCTTCATGCTTCATGAAAACTAATTTAGAGTCTCAACTTTGACTAGATTGACTTTTCTTGCCCTATTGATTGATGTCAAAAGGGGGAGAAAAATATAGGTAAAGGGAAAGAAAATATAGGAAAACCATGCATATAGATAGGAGAGTTTATTTCCATAGATATGCATGTTGATAGGGGGAGAAATCCCTTAGTTGATATCATTTGTGCTTTAATATATATATTTTCTTAAGGATGTTTGTCATCATCAAAAAGGGCGAGATTGTTGGCTTAAGGTTTTTTCAACCTTGATCTTAATCTCATTTTTGATGATAACAAACATGGAATTAATGTTTCATTGAGAAATGTTTTAGGTTCCAAGTCGGCTAGCGCTCAACGTCCCTGATCGGAAAAATCGAAGAAATCGAAGAAATCGACAAGGCGATTGTCGGCGCTCGAGATTCTTCAAGAAGTTAGAGTTTAGGTTTAGGGTGTCTAGATATGTTGTATATCCTCTTTATGATGAAAAGAACCCTAAAACGAAACTCAAAACCCAAAACATGAAAACCCGGAAATCGCCCTGAATTCACTAAGCCTACGGAGCTCCTTGGAGGGCTATATGACCTAGATAGTTTTTTGACATAAAAAATGGCGGTAATTGTTCCTTGGGTTAAAACTAGATAACGAGGTATTTTTAGAAATTTTTGGAAGCCTTTAGCCTACCTATACTTGACTCGAAAAGTTAGGAAATTACCGTTTTCGGAAAATTTGTACTAGACCCCAAAAACTAGATTTTGATTCTTAAGGATTTTGATTTTTTAGATATTTTTATTGAATCCAAATGGGGTAATCCTTATATAACATTTATGTTTTAAAGTTATTAACTTTTGATCACTCTAAAAGCTTCATTGAGCCATCATTGATCAATTCCAAAGGCATGCGACCGAACGGCGTAAACAACTAGTTTTCCGCCCGTTGAGCCGCCTGTTACATTACATTTCTTCTTGGCTCTATAAATACCCAAGGCCAGCCTTCCTTAAACAACTTTTGATCAATCTAAAAGCTTCATTGAGCCATCATTGATCAATTCCAAAGCTATCATTGCGCCTTCCATTTGATAACCCTAGTTTCCAAGATACACACCTTGATTTAGCCTTCAAGATTTATCAATTCATCATGTCAAGGCATCAAGAGGAACTAGGACTCGTGTTTGGAGCTAAGTATTTGTTGTAGTATTTATTTGCTCCATTACTTGTATATTTTTGTTATTTCTTTCACTGTATTCAAGCTTGTAAGAAGACCTGGTATTAGGTCTTGTCTGTAAGTGGTATCCTTGGTGTAGAAGGAGTAAAGCCACTTGTGTAAACTTAGTTTACTAGGATTAGTTGAGTTGTTCCTTAGGTTGAGGTGGAAGAGTGCTCTCGAGAAGAAGGCGGAGACTTCCGGGTATGAAAGTGCCTTAGGTTGAGAGTGAGACTCTTCGAGTCAAAGTCTATAAGGGAAACAATTTAATCTAGTAAACTTAGTTTGGAAATCCTAAGCGGGGTGCTTAGGTAATGGAGTAGGCATTGGGGCCGAACCACTATAAATTCTTGTATTTGCATTGATATCTTGTGTGTATTTATTGCTTTATCATTTATCGCTTCCGCATTTAGTTATTCAATCGTGAATTGCCTAAGTAATCAATCAAATGATTAAAACTGAAATTAGGCAACAAGTTTAGATAACACACTATTCACCCTCCCTCTAGTGTGCCATTTCACCCAACACACTTTACCCTATGTGATGGGCCTTTTGACAAATCCATGATCCTCGTGACCATTCTGCTCGACTACCCATTAGATTAAAAACAATTATTATTACGAAATCATCATCGCATGATATCAAAACAATTGATAAATCTTTCCAACTTACATATTGCTTCAACGATTCCATAAAACTTCTTTTCATGTAACCTTTTTATCTCTTCGTCACCAATATGAGGGTTCATTCTTGTAAGATACTCATCGTATTTCCTAAAAAAATTAACACCAAATTAAGTTATTAATAGAAATACCGCTAGTCTCTTATTCTTAGTTTACATTTATAGGACTTACTCAAGAAAAGGAGCGATTTCCAGAGTATTCAGCAAAATATATACATGTGTAGCATCCATCTCATTGTCAGACATCATCCGATACTTGGATGGACCATATAGTCGACCAGGATGGCAAAACACCGAAAGTCGTCCCATGTGTTCTACATCTCCTCCATCATCATTACGTGGTACCCGAGTCAACTTTGATTGTACACTCGGTTCAAAATAGAATGAGCAGAATGTAGAAATTTTCTGCACAATATATGCCTGACAGATAGACCCCTCAACGCGTGCCCTATTCCAACGGTTCAACGATTCAAAATGGAGTAAGCAAACATTTACATTCTAATATTAGTAAATCTAATTTCAAAGACATTAGTACTCACGTTTCAAAGGGGTACATCCACCGATACTGTACGGGGCCACCAACTTTAGCTTCACAAGCCAAATGAATCGGTTAGTGCTCCAAGGTATCAAAGAAGCCCGGTGGAAAAATCTTCTCAAGTTTACATAAAGTTTCAATTATATTCTTATCAAGCATCTCCATGTGACTCACACGAAGAAGTGTTGAGCATATATCCCTAAAGAAATGGCCGACTTCGGTTAATACATCCCACATTGGAGTAGGCAACATATCTCTAAGGGCAATAGGAAGCAACCTCTCCATAAACACATGGCAGTCATGACTCTTAAATCCAAAAACTCGATTATCTTCCATGTTCACACACCAAGATATATTAGAAGCGTAGCCATCGGGAAATTTAAGATCTTTAAGCCAAAGGCAAACATCTCTATGTTGTTCCTTACTCAATGCAAATGAAGCGTTTCACAATCCTCCCATTCGAATCTATTAATTTTAGCTCGGGCCGATTGCAGAACCTTTTCAAATCCTCTATAGCTTTAAAGTTGTCTTTGGTCTTGTTCTTTACATCCATCACCGTATAAAAAATATTCTCGAACACATTCTTCTCGATGTGTATTACGTCAAGATTGTGACGAATTAGGTTTGTGTGCCAATAAGGCAACTCCCAGAATATACTCCTTTTCACTCAATTATGATGTATGCCAAATCCATGTATCTCTTGAGCAATAGATTTTATTCCGAATGTGATATCTGGAAGTTCAACAATCCGAGCCAACATCTCTTCACCAGACAATCGTGGAGGCGGGAGGTCTTTCACGACAACGCCTTTTCTAAATTTATCTCTTTGCTTTCTGTAAGGATGATTTGCAGGCAAGAACTGACAATGACAATCGAAAAATGATGTTTTCCCACCACTATTACGTCTAAAAGACTTGGTATGTTCCATACAATAAGGACACGCCAACCTCCCGTGAGTGCTCCATCCAGATAATATAGCATATGCCGGAAAATCACTAATAGTCCACATAAGTGATGCTTTCATTTGAATTTTGCTTCATGTGTGCATAAGTGTTCACTCCCACACTCCATAAGAAATTTAGTTCATCTATCAAATTCAAGAACATATATGGAGTTTTCATGCACATCTATCAAATTTAGTTCATATATCAAATTAAGAATACATCTATGTGCTTGCCTGAGCTTTTTCGGCTTGGAATTATCAAATTCAAGAACATATATGGAGTTTTCATGCACAAACTCGGAGGCAAGTGTAGACGAAATGGCGACACTAGAAGGGGGGGGGTGAATAGTGTGTTTACTAAATTGATTAGCCTAAATTCAATTTTGATCGTTTACTTAGATTGTTTAGGCAATTTGCCATTTGATGATTGGATGCGGAAGCGATAAATAATTAAGCAATTAAAACAAACAATAAAGCAATGCAAATACGTTAATTTATAGTGATTCGGCCCCAATACCTACTCCACTACCTAAGCACCCCACTTAGGATTTCCAAATTAGTTTTACTAGATTAATTCGGTTTACCTTACACAGAGGACTTTTCACCGGAATGTCTCCGCTCTTAAACCGAAGGCACTTCTACACCCGGAAGTATCCTGCCTTCCTTCCGAGAGCACTTTCCCACCTCAACCCTAAGGGACAACTTGACTAATCCTAGTAACAACTAAGTTTACACAAGTGGTTTTACACCTTTTCACCAAGGTAACCACTTTCACACACAAAACCAAACACCCGATCTTCTACATACACAAATCCAAAATAGTTTGAATAATAGTTAAAATACAATCAAAAGAGCCTAAAGAGAAAACCAATATAAACCGCTCTATTCCACGCCTTCAGAACCTCCAACTCGCCAGAAGAAATGCTTTGAGTCGAAGCCAAGTTGAGGAGGAGAGTGTGCGCAAGAAGTTGTCGCTGAAGAATTGAGCGCAAGCACTAATCTTTTTGGAAGGCTTAAAACTTCATTTAAATTGCTCACTGAAATATGTAATTGACAAGGAAGAAGATTAAAAGAAGTAGATGAAGGTATATTTTTACCCTCACGAAGAAACGATAGCTCAACAGATAGTTTTCTATTCGTTGTAGGCCGTCGGTCGATTGGTCGGTCGACTGACCGATCGATCGGTCATTCGACCACTGCTCTTCTCTGTGTGTGTGGTCAACCGATGGGTCGACCGCCTAGACGCAAATCCTTCGATCCCGCATTCGGTCGACCAGTCAATCGACCGACGAGATCTTGCGTCTGCGGCTATCCTCAGTTCGGTCGACCGGTTGGTCGACCGACAGGCTTACTGCCTATTTTCGGCCTCTGACGGTCGACCGACAAGGCTACTGCCTTTTTTCTTACCCTATTCGGTCGACCGCTTGGTCGACCGAACTTAGGCTAAAATTTATTTCTCAGTCGATTTTCTTCCGTGCTTTGTTTCCGGGTTTCGGCTTTCAACGACCATCAACTTGGAGAGCTTTCATGTGATCTTTGAGCTCGTCCAAGATGACTTTGGTGCTCATGTTGATCTTCGAGAACTTTCGCGATGAACCCAAGCGCGACGATCAATGTCCTTCCAATTTTCCGATTTCTTTCTATTTTTCCGATCGAGGACATCGAACGCTAATCGATATGGAACTTGAAAGATTTCTCGACGAAATATTAGTTCCATGTTTGTTATTATGAAAACCGAGATTAAGACCAATGTTGAAAACCTAAAGCCAACAATCTCCTCCTTTTTGATGATGACAAACATCCTTAAGAAAACATTAAAGCATAGAGGATATCAACTAAGGGATTTCTCCCCCTATCAACATGCATATTTATGAGAATAAACTCCCCCTATCTATATGAATGGATTTCCTATATTTTCCTCCCCTTTTCCTATAATTTTCTCCCCAATTTTCTTATACATTTCTCCCCCTTTATAACTATACTCTTCTCCATATTTCTCCCCCTTTTGACATCAGTCAAAAAGGGCAAAAAAGGTCAATTTTGTCAAAGGGATGAAAAACAAATATTTTTGCACCAAGTTGAGACTCTAAAGATTATTTTTCATTAAACATGAAAATCCCGACCAAAGGGATGGAAAACAAATATTTTTGCATGAAGTTGAGACTCTAAAGATTATTTTTCATTAAACATGAAAATCTCAACCAAAGGGATGGAAAACAAATATTTAATGTAAAAATTAAATCATACATGATATGTTCAAAACTAAATATTTGCATTGAAGGTTAAATCATGTATGTTCTCATATCTTTTTCATGACATTTTTAGATTTCATTCAAACTTTCAAAATAACAATATATGGTCATTTAAACCATGTATATCAAGTTTGAAGTGAAACTAATGTCATTTAATCAAACTTTTAACTTAGCATGGTTTTATTTGAATTAAGCATGAAAACATGAAAATGCTAAGTTTCAAAATTTTGCTATCTACTCATGTTTTCTCAAACTTAGGCATCTAGACATTAAACATGAGAGAATGTAAGTCTATGAATCAAATTTGGGCTTAAGATGAAATTTCTAAGTCACTTTGTTGACTTAGGTCAACCTATACTTCAAGATTTGAAAAAAAATCAAACTTTTAAATCTATACAACATATTTTTGATGAAAAACTTTGGTACCAATTTTTTTTGGACGAAAATTTTGATACCAATTATTGAATGGTCATTTGAAATGCATGTATCAAGTTTGAACTCAAAATGAATTTAAAAATCAAAGTCCATTTTTCATCCTATATTGATTCTAATGAACAAATGAATATTTCTAGCTATCATCCAAGATATCAAAATCATTTCTAGGAATGATTTTACTCAAGAAATTATGTGAATGATATCAGAAATGGAATCCAAATGGCATGCACAATGTTTGATTTGAAGTTTTGAAGAAAATTCAAAGTATAAAAAAGATTGATATTTAAAAAAGGATGATACTTCGCATTTTTTAAAGACCAATTTCAAAATTCCATTATAAATTAGATTCCTGATGAAATGTTTTCAAATTTTTACTGAAGAAACTAGATTTTTCAGTAAACGTGCAGTTTCAAGAATCATTTAAGAAAAATTTTTCTATATTTTCCTAGAAATAACTGAAATTATACCAATTGTAGGTTGAAATGATATTTTTATAATTTTCAGTTATTCTTAAAACTTGTTCAATTTTCATTCATACTTTCATGACACCACATGATGGTCATGTAAAGACTATATGTCAAGTTTGAAATAAAAATTATGTCCTTAAGTCAAGATATCAATCTAGCATGGTTTCATTCAAAACTAAACTAGTTTTTATGAAACTTGCTAAGTTTCAATCTTAATATTTACTCATGATTTTTCAAATTTTAAACCTATGGATACCTAACATGAGTAAATCTAAACATGTTTCTTAAATATGGATAAAAAATAAAACTTGTAGGTCAACTTGGTTCAAAAGAGGTTTTCATGAAACCACCTCTATGTCATTTTATCCATATCCATATGAATTTTTCACTCTAAGTGCTTGGAAACATGTCATACCTATTCCTAAACATATTTATGAAGTTTGGACTTAAAATCAAGTGTCCAAGTTAATTTGTTGACTTGAGTCAAACTTCTCAAACTTAAGTCCTCTAATGTGATCTAGTTATCTCATTTTTCATCTAGACATGAATTTTTAATTTTAAATACCTAGACAACTAACTATTAACACACCTAAACATGTACATCAAAATTTTAACCTAAAATGAAGTCTCTAAAGAAGAATTTTAACCTAGTTCGATTTCATAAATATCATGATATCATGAAATGAGTTAAGTTATCAAAAATTTTCCTACTCATGAAGGTTCAAATATTTGTCATGCAAAAACAATCATGAGTATAGAGACATCATTAAAGCATGAATATTCAACTATTATGCTAAGATTTTTGTAAAATTAAATTCATACCTTTTTCTTGAAAATTTGCCCAACTTTTCATATCCTTTTTCATTTACTTTTAGATAGCATAGCTTTCCAATTCTTAACCTGCAAGTAGACTTCATTAGTATCATAATGAAATAATATGCCAACTAGCAAGCTAACTTACTACATAGCAAGGTTCAATGCAAAGTTTCATTTAAAACCTTAACCTATGCTAGATAGTAAAGATTTATTTTAAAGAATTAACATGTTATCAAAATGAATCAAAGGAGATCTTTGGATGTGAAACATTTGAGGAATAAGATCTCTAACCATATTAAACTAGTTTGGACTTAAAGGAATGTCTCTAATAGAAAGTATCAACCTAGAGCAAGTTTTATTCAATGAAATTTTGCCTAAGTGTTAAAATTCTACATACTCATGAGAATTCAAGAGTTTAGCATGCAATTATAATCATGAGTATTGAGACATTATTTAAGCTTAAGCATTGAGGTATAACATTAAGATTTGAATTTATCAAAGTTATACCTCATTCATGATGATTTAGCCAAACTAATATTTTTCATTCTAATTTTTAAAGTCTTCCATTTTATCATAACTTGCAAGCAATATTCATTAGTAGGATAATGAGAATATAATTACTAGCAAGTTATCAAACTAAGTAGCAAAGAGAGGGATGAATTATCGATATCAAAATCTACTTTGCTAAATAGTTTCAAATTCGTTTCAAAATAAATTATTGTGAATCCGAAACGAATTAAGAGATCTCAAAATATAATTTTTTAAAAAAAAAGATCTCCAACCCTTCCTATTGGTTGAAAACCAAAAGGCCATAATTAGCCTACGATTTAGAACCGCAAGGTCGCTTAGATCCATTACAGGCCACATAGGTCTCCGAGGAGACCGGGAAATCAAAATCAAAAATTATTTTATACAATAAATCGATATCATGGAGATTAACTATCATTAAGCATAGTATCATGATCTTCAACTAGAGTAAACAATGCAAGTTAGAAGATGATACCGGAATAATTTTGGTGCCAACTTTACCTAAGGCATCAAGGTTGCTTGAAGTTGCAACCAAGGGATGATTCATCATTTAAGTCCATGGTCAACTTCAACACATCACTTTTCTTCAACCATGTGTGGTAGCTCCCCCTATAATAGAAGATGAGACCATTGGTACCCAAATGGCTTTGGGTCCTTGGGGGTGAGTTGGCCTAGGAATCCAATGTGTCTTAACTACACTTGGATTTTTATTGAATGCACAATCATAAATAGCATGACCAAAAATACCACAACAAAAATAATGTCCATTAAATTTCTTCTTCTCAATTTTATTATGGACATGAGTTTTATTTTTAGAATGCTTGTCATGTGAAACATGATGAGTATGAGCATTCTTAGAAACCTCATTCATCTTCTTATAATTATGAGGTCTAATGGTAGAATACATGGCATGAGAGGCATGATGAGCATGGGCATTCTTAGATAAATCATTTTTCTTTTGAGGTTTCCTAAATGAGACATTTTGATTTTTAGAATTAAAAAAAGAAGTATTAACTTTCCTACTCAAAATCAACATCTCAATTTTCAAATCATCTATGGATTTATGCAATGCATGCAATTGAGATTTCAACATGTTATTTTCAACTTTCAATTTTTCATTCTCAATTTTGAAATCATCATTCTTAAACTTCAATTTATCTTTTAAATCCACATTTTCATGTTTCAAAGCTTTTAGCTCAAGGTTCAATGTATCATGGCAAGACTCAATAGAATTAGTCTTTAATTTGTCATTTTCTAATTCTAATGTATCCACATATCAGCTAAGCTCTAAATTTTCTTTCTTCAAGTTTTTGTTTTCTTTATCTTTTCTAACAAGCAAGGCATACAATTTTTGACATTCATCAACTAGTTCTTCATATGGCATATTGAATGAACTAGAAGAGCTAGTACTAACATTATTATTATTATGACTAGAAGGAAAAGAGTGTACCTCATCTTTGGTACTTATGAGGCAAACTTTTGAAGTAGCTTCATAGTCATTGCTAGATGGTGCTTCAAATGTGTGAGAGGTGGAGGTGGAATCACTTGACCTCTTCCTTGCTTTGTTCTTCATACTTGGGCAATTTTTCTTCACATGCCCCTTTTCTTTGCAAGCATGACAAATTACTTTTTTTTTCGACTCTTGGTGCTACTTCTTTGACTAGAAGAGCTATGGGCATCAAAACCAAGATTACTAGTAGGTGTGTGACCATTGTCATCACCGCCTTCATCAAAAGTGCCAATCTCTTCGATTTTGGCAAAATCATATAAAACATTTAAAGTGGCTCATAAGTCATAAGCCGAAGAGCAATGTATGACTTTATCTAGGATGCCATTTAGTAATGTGCAAAGTATATAATTCATGAAATCTCCATTATACTTAGACATTTTCTTATCCATTTCACTCCATGCATGTATATCAACCTTAGGTTCAATGAATTCTCAATATAACATGTTAAAGACACCAAAACCTTTAATCTTCAAATAAGTGTACATCCTATGTTTCCAAAGACCAAAGTTTGAGTCATCGAAGCTAGGGGGTATAGACGCTACACTCTCTAGATCCATTTCTAGATCGAGACTAGTTGTAGACAAGATGGTGAAATCTCAATCCACTACCCGCTCTGATATCAAATATAGACGAAATGGCGACACTAGAGGGGGAGGGGTGAATAGTTTGTTTACTAAATTGATTAGCCTAAATTCAATTTTGATCGTTTACTTAGATTTTTTAGGCAATTTGTGATTTGATGATTGGATGCGGAAGCGATAAATAATTAAGCAATTCAAACACGTTAATCTATAGTGGTTCGGCCCAAATGCCTACTCCACTACCTAAGCACCCCGCTTAGAATTTTCAAACTAGTTTTACTAGATTAATTCGGTTTCCCTTACACAGAGGACTTTTCATCGAAAAGTCTCCGCTCTTAAACTGAAGGCACTTTCACACCTAGAAGTATCCTGCCTTCCTACCGAGAGCACTTTCCCACCTCAACCCTAAGGGACAACTTGACTAATCCTAGTAACAACTAAGTTTACACAAGTGGCTTTACACCTTTTCACCAAGGTAATCACTTTCACACACAAGACCAAACACCCGGTCTTATACAGACATAAATCCAAAAACAATTTAAACAATAGTTAAAATACAATCAAAAGAGCTTAAAGAGAAAACCAAGATAAATAGCTCTTTTCCACGCTTCAGAATCTCCAACTCGCCAGAAGAAATGCTTTGAGTCGAAGCCGAGTTGACGAGCAGAGTGTGCGCAAGAAGTTGTCGCTGCAGAATTGAGTGCAAGCACTAATCTTTTTGGAAGGCTTAAAACTTCATTTAAATTGCTCAATGAAATCTGTAATTGACAAGAAAGAAGATTAAAAGAAATAGATGAAGGTATATTTATACCCTCACGAAGAAAGGATAGCTCAATAGATAGTTATCTATCCGTTGTAGGCCGCCGGTCGATTGGTCGGTCGATCGATCGATCGACCGGTCATTCGACCGCTGCTCATCTCTGTGTGTGTGGTCGACCAACGGGTCAACTACCGGGACGCAAATCCTTCGATCCCGCATTCGGTCGACCAGTCGGTCGACCAACGTGATCTTGCGTCTATGGCTATCCTCAGTTCATTCGACCGGTTGGTCGATCGACAAGCTTACTGCCTATTTTTGGCCTCTGTCGATCGATCGACCGGTCAACTGAAGTAGCCACTGCCACTTTGCGGCATCCTTCCGTCGACCGACAAGGGTACTGCCTTTTTTCTTACCCTATTCGGTCGACCGCCCGATCGATCGAACTTTGGCTGAAATTTATTTCTCAGCCGATTTTCTTCCGCGCTTTATTTTTGGGTTCCGACTTTCAACGACCATCAACTTGGAGAGCTTTCATGTGATCTTTGAGCTAGTCCAAGATGACTTTGGTGCTCATGTTGATCTTCGAGAACTTTCACGACGAACCCGAGCGCGACGATCAATGTCCTTATGATTTCCCGATTTCTTCTAATTTTTCCGATCAAGGACATCGAATGCTAATCGATATGGAAATTGGAAGATTTCTCGACGAAAAATTAGTTCCATGTTTGTTATCATCAAAATCAAGATTAAGAGATTAAGACAAACGTTAAAAACCTAAAGCCAACAGCAAATTGTACACAACAATTACGACTGGCCAACATGAATAAGGAGTGCCGAATTGTCCAAATGGATTGAATCCATCAGTGCATAACCTAATTGAATATTCCTAGGATCTGATGCAAATGATGGATGAGTACAATTAAAATCCTTCCACGCTTCACCATTAGAAAGATGCGCTATAAATCCATCTTCACAATAATTGGAAGCATGCCATGTCATGTGCTGTGATGTTTTCTTCGACATAAATAGTCGTTGAAGCCTAGGTGTTAATGGTAAGTACCGTAGTACCTTATATGGTACGCCCATTTGCTTGCCATGAAGACATTTTCTTCTCGGTTTATACCGCGGGTTCCCGCACACTGAGCATGACAGCTTATCTGCAGGTTCTTTGTAAAACAACATACAATTATTAGCACAAGCATGTATTTCTCATAACCAAGCCTAAGTTTCGCCACCATCTTCTTCGACCTATAACAGTTACATGCTAGGTTTGCATCATCTGCCAGCATATCTTTAACAATTGAAAGGATACACTCATAACACCTCTCGCTCATATTGAACTCCGATTTACAATTTAGCAACTGCGATATAGCGGATAGCTTGGTATGCTTTTTGCAACCATCCCAAAGAGGCTCATCTGCATCCTTTAGCAAAGCATAGAATTTTGCTGCCTCCTCATTTGGTGCTTCATCTTCAATGTCCATTTGATTAGTTCCATCAGTAAACTGATGGATCTCAAGACCCAATGCATCAACCACCATGCTTCTATATGGATTCACATTATCCACTTGCGGCACACTATTATTCCTACTTGCACTAGCAGAAGATTCTCCAAAATCATCCTATTAATTTGAATCCTCTTTTAAATCCTTTCTTAAAGAGGTGCAGGCAAACTGTATGGTGGTCATGGAAAATCAAATTCCTATATTGTGCACAAGGACATCTTATTGTTCCCCGTTAGCAAGGCCAAGTTGAGAAAATGCCCCGTCAACAAAATTTCGCACACCCACTTTGAATTCCTCACTAATAAATACGTCTGCATCCAATCGACGATACATCCAACTATGATCACCCGACATAGTTTTTGTACTAAGATCAATCTATATTAAAGTAACTTAATTAGAAGCACATATATAGTTACTTTAATTTCCTAAAGTACATCAAATAGATTGCCTAAAGCTGAAGATCATCAAATAGATTGCCTAAAGAGACCAGATTATACTAAAATTAAGCTAACTAATTAAACAACAATCTTGTAATTTGAAAACACAATCTTTTTCTCCTAGAAGTCCCTGTTACTAATGGATGCTACATAAATAGCAAAATAAACATTTAATAGGAAAAAAATGATATGAAATAGAATGACAGTAGATAAGTATTATATAAATAAGTATTAACAAATAAGAATGACAACAACATAGAAATAATGTAAAAAATAATAGATCAGATTAAAAATACAACTAATTATTTTTCTTCAATATTGCAGTTACCTGCCAGTTATTAACTACTCATTTCTTTGACATATTGGCCTTAATTCAAGTCCAAATAGTTGAAATGAAAGATCAAATTGAAATCAAGCGTACTTCCTGCTAGTTGCAAATGTCACTTGGATTTTCATGCTCAATTATGTTGCTATATCTAAATTAATTCAACATTTTTCAAAATTGTTGTCATTTTGATTTTTCAACATTAATGTCACTTGGATTTTTTCTAAATTGCTAGTTGCAAATGTCACAAATATGTGCATACTTTTCTTGACATAGACATTGTTCTCTATATGCAAGCATGTGTCCATGGATGATGCTTTCATAATCCACACAATTAATTGAAGCAAGTGACTAAAGCCACGCAAATGCAAAAGATATTATGTATATATGTTGAGGCAGGCCTCCGGGTTCATGCCTCTAATACTTAATCAACTTGAAGAGACATGAGCCCCATTTCAAGCACATTTGGACTGTATAATCCTATTTTGGATAAGGTGAGATGAGAACCAGAGATGGAACTGGAATTGAAAATATAGGAGCAAAAGTAGGTGATGTGATTCATATTGTTAGGAAGAAATTGGGTCTTCCTGCAAGGATCCAAAAATTTAAATACCGAAAGGAAAAAATACCAAAACGAGTAAATTCAGAAAAAACACAAAGAACACCAAAAGGGGGAGAAAAGGTTCGGTCCGGCGGGGTGCCAGGACTACTCCAAGGGGAGAAGAGGGCACTTGATTTTATTAGAAGGGGGAGAAAACACGGCCAATACAAGAGAAACTGAATACAACTGAAATCTAAACTGTAAATGAAAAATATTGCTTGTACTCAGATATTTTTCTACGCTTCAAAATTTGGATTCCTGCTTCTGCCTAAAAATTGTGGATGTGGCATCCTTGATCGTCTTGCTTTTGCCTGAGACAGTGTGAATGGGAAGAGAGCCGCTGGAAAGGAATCCTGCCTGAGAAATGGAGTAGATTGGATTCTCTGAGAATTATTGGGATGATTTGGAACTGCATATTAGGCCCCTATTTATAATAAAGGGGAGAGCCTACTCATGCTGGTTTGGTGGAGATAACTTTGGCAATTATTTCTCTGATGTATTTGATTTGGATCGGACGGCTGATGCGAATACATTGATCAATTAGGCGGAATTTGTTTGTTGAATTCGTCGGACGACTGAGAGCAATCAAAAGACCGAGTTCTATGCGAGGAACTCGGTCAACGATTACGGCTGGAGAGAGGCGCCCGCGGAGCACGTAGTCGACCGTGAGATGCGCACTCGATGCGCAAGCAGCGAGCGGCAGCCCGCTACATGCGTTGCACGCAACAGCGTCAGCCCGCTGCATGCGTTGCACGCAGCAGCGTCAGCTGTTGCTGGCGCGTGCAACGCACGTGGCTGCCAGCAGAGAAGCTGCTGTGTGTTTTTCTTTTCTTTTATCCAACTGGCTCATTTCAGATTGGGTCGAGTTTAAAATGATTCAACCCTCACAATTTCCTCCTTTGATGAATTTTAAGCCCGATGAAGCCTTCTCCTCTTCTCCCAAGAGCCCTGTTGGGCTAACCTGCACCTTGACTCAATCTTACCAACTTCAGGCAGTGTTCAAATTTGACCATTGGAAGTACTTTAGTTAGCATATCTGCAGGATTGTGAGCCGTGTCAATTTTTTGAAGCTTTATTTCTCCTTTTGAAATTATATCCATAATGAAATGGAATCTGACGTCGATGTGCTTCATTCTTTCATGGAACATTTGATCTTTTGACAAATGAATTGCACTTTGACTATCACTATGTATGACTATATCCTCATTTTGAGAAGTTAGTTCTTTTATCAAGTTCCCAAGCCAGATTGCTTCTTTAATTACTTCTGTAATAGCCATGTACTCCGCTTCAGTGGTGGAGAGGGCGATAGTGGGTTGTAGGCCGGCTTTCCAACTTACTGCAGTTCCGCCTATCATGAAGGTGTAGGCGGTAATCGATCTCCTCTTATCAAGGTCACTGGCATAATCCGAGTCTGAGTATCCTGCAAACAATTCATTAGTTCCACCGAAAATAAGACTAGCTTTAGAAGTACCTAGTAAGTAGCGCAGGATCCATTTGATTGCCTCCCAATGTGCTTTTTCTGAATTTGCCATGTACCGGCTGACAACACTGACTGCATGTGCTATGTCTTGGCGGGTACAAATCATGGCGTACATAAGAGTGCCTACTACACTTGCATAGGGTACCTGTGACACGCTAACTCTTTCTTTTTCATCTTTTTGGCACAGTAACTCTGATAACTTGAAGTGAACGGCAAGAGGTGTCTTGACGGATTTTGCTTCTTGCATGCCAAAGCGCTCAACCACCTGATTTACATAACTCTCCTGAGTTAGGTACAATATTCTTGCTTTGCGGTCTTGCTTTATCTCCATCCCAAGGATTTTTCTTCCAGTCCCAAGGTCCTTCATGTCAAATTTTAAGGTGTTTCTTAAGTCTGTCTATTTCAATAATATCTTTCGTCGCAATAAGCATGTCATCAACATAAAGAAGCAGATAAATTATAGAATTAGTTGTTTTCTTTAAATAAACACAACTGTCAAAAGATGATCTACTGAAATTAATACCAAGCATAAACTGATCAAACCTCTTATACCATTGTCTGGGAGATTGTTTAAGGCCATATAGTGACTTCTTTAGGAGGCAGACATGATCAACTTTATTTTTTTCTTCAAACCCTTCTGGTTGTGCCATGTAGATCTGTTCTTCTAAGTCACCACGTAGGAAAGTTGTCTTTACGTCAAGTTGTTCTAACTCCAAGTCTTACATGGCTACTAATGCTAGAAGAACACGAATAGAAGTATGCTTAACCACGGGAGAAAAAATATCTTTGTAGTCAATACCTTCCTTTTGATTGTATCCCTTTGCCACCAGCCGAGCTTTATAGATACCGCATTCTTTGAGTTTGTAGATCCACTTGCACCCAACAAGTTTCTTGTGTGGTGGAGGCTTCACAAGTTCCCAAGTATTATTTTTCTACAAGACTTGAATTCTTCTGCCATAGCTTCATGCCACTTTCTTGAATCTGTCTGATTTAGGGCTTCTTTATAGGAGGCTAGTTCTTTAGTGCATGGAGTTTCTTCAGCCACTGCTAGAGCATATGTAGCAACATTTTCGTACTTAGGATTAGGACGTGGTGCTTGCCTACGTCGGTTGAGGGTGATGGAATAAAGATTCTCCTCCTCAACTTGATATTGCTCCTCCTGGACCCCGTGTGGCTCCTCTTGAACTCGATGTGGCTCCTCCTGGACCAGAACATGTTTTTCAGTGGTCTGTTCTAATGGAGCAGTGTCATTGGCTTCTCTAGAAGGCGATTGAGGCGCAGGCGTAGGGAACCAGAATTCTTTGGTAGCAAGCTATGGTGGTGTTTCTTCTGGTGGCACTGTAGGTTCCTATGAGTCTTCCTTTTCTTGGTTCTCCTTTTTCAATTTCAAGAGTACATGTTCATCAAAAATTATATCTCTATGGATTTATGCTTTACAATTATTTAGACACCACACTTTATAATCATTTACTCCACTAAGATATCCTAAGAAAATACATTTCTTTGATCTAGGTTCTAATTTTCCTTCATTCACTCTGACATAGACAGTGCTCCCAAAATTTTTAAGATGATCATAAGAAGCTGGCGACCCAGTCCATTTTTCCTCAGACGTCTTGAATTCAATGGATGAAGAAAGAGATCGATTTATCAGGTAGCAAGCGGTGGATGCAGCCTCTGCCCAAAAACTTTTAGAAAGGTTAGCATTAGAAAGCATACTTCTTACCCTTTCTATGATGGTGCGGTTCATCCTTTCTGCTACTCCATTCTGCTGAGGTGTGTAGGGAACTGTGTAATGTCTTATGATCCCTTCTCTAGAGCAAAAATCTTTAAATTCTCCACTGCAAAATTCTAGGCCATTGTCGATTCGCAGGGTCCGAACATATCTACCGGTTTGCTTCTCAATCATTGCCTTCCAAGACTAAAATTTAGAGAAGATATCAGATTTATTTTTAATAAAATAAGCCCATACCTTCCTGGAGTAATCATCAATAAATGTGAGCATGTATCGAGCTCCTCATTGAGATTCAACCGGTGATGGCCCCCATACCAATTGTTGGTCGAAATGGCACACTAGAAGGCGGGTGAATAGTGTGTTATCTAAATCTATTTGCCTAATTCCGGTTTTAATCATTTCTTAAATTATTTAGGCAAATTGCATTTTTACGACTAAATGCGGAAGCGATAAATGATAAAACAATTAAAACAAACAAGTATCAAGGCAAACACACTGATTTATAGTGGTTCGGCCCCAATGCCTATTCCACTACCAAATCACCCCACTTAGGATTTCCAAACTTAGCTTTACTAGATTATATCAAGTTTCCCTTACAACGAGGACTCACCGAAAAGTCTCCGCACTCCAACCGAAGGCACTTCCACACCCGGAAGTATCATGCCTTCCTATCAAGAGCACTCTCTCACCTCAACCTAAGGGATAACTAGAATAAATCCTAGTAAACTATGGTTACAACGGTGGGTTTAAGCCTTAACACCAAGGCAACCACCAACTCAATTAAACCTAGCAACCTAGGTTTACACAAGTTCAATTTCAATGAAATAAACAATAAAATACAATAACAATTGGAGCAATAAATCAAACACTAAGAACTTAGCTCCAAAAGACACTCCCTAGTCCTCTTGATGCCTTGAGATGATGAATCGGTAAATCTTGAAGGCTAAATCAAGGTGTGTAGATCAAAGCTAGGGTTCTTGAAAGGATTGCTTAATGAAGGCTTGTAGAAATGCTTAGGATCGCTCTTTTAGGCTTGAAAGCATCGTTAGAAAGCTTGAAGAAGGATTGGGATGGGTATTTATAACCCCCCAGGTGAAACAGGGCATCAACGGGTATATTTTTGACCGTTGTCGAAGCCCGGTCGATGGTCCGGTCGATCGTCGATCGTTGGTCGACCGATCGATCGACCGTTGGCTTTCTGTGAGATATTCGCGTTGTTCGGTCAATCAACGGGTCGACCGAATGAGTCGCGACACCGTCAATCCACAATCTGGTCGATCGATCGGTCGATCGAAGTAGAGATGCCTGGAATGTTTAATTTCTTTTAAGACCTAGAACATGTCATTCCTGAGTTAGAGTCCTTGTAATGTCGTCGTGCATTTTGATTTTTACTGAGCCAACACTTGCTACTTGACATGATGAGTCATTTCCCATTAGCACTTCCTTACCATCAGCATGTTCTTATGTGGTAAACCATTCTCGATGCGTTGTTATGTGATAAGAGCAACCCGAATCCAAAATCCATTCATCATGAGATCTAGCATAACAAGCAAAAATAGTACATACCTCTACTTTTTCATCCTCATCTGCATAGGATGCTTCCCCATTCTGATTTTGTTCCTCCTATCTCCGTTTTAACTTACGACATTCTGATTTGATGTGTCTCATCTTTTTGCAATAATAGCACTGCACATTTTTGGACCTGGATTTAGATCTGAACTTACCCCGGCTTTTGTCTCGTGACCTATTTCGTCCTCTAGTGTTCAGAGCTTCTCCACATCTTCTAGAGGATCCCGTGGTAAGTTGAGAGTCGACAACCTCCTTGGATACTAGCATTGTTGTCACCTCATCCAGAGTAATAGTATTCTTGTCATACAATAAACTTTCACGGAAATTTTTAAAAGAAACAGGGAGAGTAATTAGAAGCATAAAAACCTTATCTTCTTCCTCAAATTTAACTTCCATATCCTCAAGAGCAGCAAGAATAGAACGGAAAGTGCTAATATGATTTTTAACAGAAGTGCCATCAGTCATGCGTAAAAAATATAATTTTTGTCTAAGTGTCATCTTACTTGTAAGAGTTTTATCCTGGTACATTGTAGCAAGCATTTTCCATACATCTGCAGCAGTCTTTTCTGATGCAACTTCTCGTAGTGCCTCGTCGCAGACGCTCATGTACAAGGTGGCTTTAGCACTTTCATCGGCCCGGTCCTTTTCCCTTTCAGTGCCTTCTATTGCATCTCGTCCACGAATAGTGTCCTGAAGGTTCTCCTTGATCAAAATTGCTTTCATCTTCAAAGCTCATAATGAGTAGTTGACATTATGGTCCAATTTCTGGATTTCATATTTTGCCCCTGACATTGTGGATTGTTGGCTCTGATACCATAACTGTTAGGAAGAAATTGGGTCTTCCTTCAAGGATCCAAAAATCCAAACGCCAAAATAAAAAATACCAAAACGAGTAAATCTAGAAAAAACACAAAGAACACCAAAATTTACGTGGTTCGGCCCGGCGGGGTACCGGGCCTACTCCATAGGGAGAAGAGGGCACTTGATTTTATTAGAAGGGGGAGAAAACACAACCAAAACAAGAGAAACTGAATACAATTGATATCTAAACTATAAATGAAAAATATTGCATGTACTCGGATATTTTCCTGCACCCCGGAATCTGAATTCCTACTTCTGCCTGAAAACTATGGATGCGGTGTCCTTGATCTTCTTGCTTCTGCCTGAGACGGTGTGAATGGGAAGAGAGCCGCTGGAAAGGAATCCTTCCTGAGAAATGGAGTAGATGGGATGCACGGAGAATTATTGGGATAATTTGGAACTACATATTAGGCCCCTATTTATAATAGATGGGAGAGTCTACTCATGCTGGTTCGGTGGAGATAACTTAGCCACAGATTGATCATTCACTACTTTATACAATTGAAAACTCACTTAGCCAGCAGCATATACACATAGTAACTAAGATTTCATGCACTACTTTATCGAAGCAGAGATAAACAGAAATAAGGGCACAGCTCAAATGTTCCTATCACTGTAAATGCATGCTTGCAGATATGCACTTCTCAACTCCCTCTTTCTCTGTAATGCATGTCTAAAAAATGTTGTCATTTAGAAATGTTCCTATCACTGTAAATAAGACAAGGGAAGCAATCACAAAGACAGGGTTATGAATTTGGGAGAAGATCCATTAATGTGAAGTCAGTAGATGAAATCAGGCCCAAAAATTGAAGTCGGTAGATGAAATCATGCCCAAAAACTAAAGTCAGTAGATGAAATCATGCCCAAATATTGAAGTCAGGAAAAAGCTAGAAAGAAAACCATGCCCAAATTTAGGGTTCTGTACCTCCTTCCTCTTCTACGATCCGAAGAATGGTGAGATGTTAGGAAGAAGGAACACCGGCAGCGGTGGAGAGGGAGACTCATCCAACGCAGGAGAAGTGGAGAAGTAAAGTAAGAACAGTTGTGTTAAGCTCCCGTCGTAGCAACATTTTAGTTTAATTTTTGAGATGGATTTCAAGCTCCACCTATATACAATAATATGTGAAACATAATACTAAATTATTTTTGGTATGATGGAAGAGGTGGGTTTTTATCCTTAAAAGGTCTCAGGTTCGAACATAGAGGGATACCAATTTTTTTTTAGTTAATTTAACAAATTGATTCTTCTGTGCGCTAATATGACGTGGGACCTGCAATGTTATAGGAAAAAAACTTTATTGGGTTGGACGAGGTGCTATTCTAGTATCTTAAAGTCTAAGGTTCAAATTTTAGCTAAATTATTTTTGGTTAGTTTAATTTTTGTGACGGATTTTATTTTTCGTCACTAATATACTAACAGGTTCAAATATTAACTGAACATTTTTTTTAAATTTAGTTTAAATTTTATGACGAATTTAAATATCTATCACTGATCCATAACAGATATGTTACATATTAGTGACAGACATGTGACGAACACAAATAAAAGATTACAATGACGGATTAGTGTCCGAATATTAGTGACGGAAAAATATCTGTCACTATTCTGTCACTAAATCTATTTATTAAAAATTCATGTCAAATGAATCACAAATTCTGTGACGGATTTGTGATGGAATCATACTGTGTTGGACTTTTCGTCACAAATCCGTCACTGATTTTAAAAGAAAAAATTTCATTTCTCTCTGTCACCAATCTGTCACAAATCCGTCACAAGTCTAATTTTAGCTAAATTATTTTTGGTTAGTTTAATTTTTGTGACGGATTTTATTTTTCGTCACTAATATACTTAAGGAAAAAAAATTATTATATTGGAACAATTTTTAGGTCTTGGGTTCAAATATTAGTAGAACATTTTTTTTAATTTACTTTAAATTTTGTGATGGATTTAAATATCTGTCACTGATCCGTAACAAATATGTTACAGATCAGTGACAGACCTGTGACAAACACAAATATAAGATTTTAGTGACGGATTAATGTCTGAATATTAGTGACGGAAAAATACCCGTCACTATTCTGTCACTAAATCTTTTTATTAAAAATTCATGCCAAATGAATCACAAATTTTGTGATGGATTTGTGACGGAATCATACTGTGTCGGACTTTTCGTCACAAATCTATCACTGATTTTAAAAGAAAAAAGTTCATTTCTCTCTGTCACCAATTCGTCATGAGTTATGATGGAATTTGTCTGTCATAAAATATCCGTCACTGATACCCATTTTTCTTGTAGTGCCAGTAGTAGCCAAATCGGAATCGAGTCTGGTTCAATATGTTGTTTTGATGAAACAACATACTGAAGAAAAAAAAGGATGTCTCTGCTTTGCCTGCGCCATCATCCACTACTTGACTTCTTCTTCTTCTTCCTTCATGTCGATTACCAATCAATCCAAGTTAAAATAAAACTCCAAAATCCTTCTTCAACATTTTCCTCTCCTCTCCTCTGATTTCTTCCTCCTCCAAACCCTAGCCTCCCTGAATTCTGAAAACAACATCTAGGATCTTATAAAAAGGAGGAAAGAGATTCTAGAGGTCCTCAAGACACTAGTGACGATAAAAAATAAGAGAGGATGGTGGGTGTTTTTATCTATCGAGGTTGGTGGCGATGGTCCGCTCACAAGACACCAACAACAGTGGAGAAGAAGTGATGAGAGAAAATAAAAGGGGATGCAAATTATTTTGGTGAAACAACATATTGAACTAAGCCCGTTTCCGGTTAGGTTGTTGTTGGGATTCTAGTTGCCCAGAATTAAATGTCGGGGGCATTTTAGGGAGACCAGAACATTTGGTTTCAGATTTTGTAATTTCCAAACCAAGTTCCAGATTATGTAATTTCCTGAACTGAAGTCCCGGTTCTAGTAAATTGCTGAAAAAATACAAGTATGTACTCTCATTTTTAAAAACAAAAAGGAAAGATTAATTATCTTAGTATTCGGCTAGTGCCAAAGTCAAAATAGTCATCAAATAGGATGGCCTCCAATTGTAGAGGCCAGACAGATGACCAAACAAACACATCCTTATCAACTCTCGCCCAATTTGTTGCCCAATGGACAGCTTTATTTGTTTATCTATAGCAAAAATTGAAACTTCAAACATTACAAATAGATTTAAGATGAATGAAGTCAGAGACAATAGCATTTGTGGACCATGGGATAGGCATTCTATAGTTGAGGACGTTGACCATAATTTCCGAATCAGTTTCAAAGACAAAAGGAGGTAAGGTAGTAAGGCATGATTTGTGGAGTATTATAGTCCCAATTTAATGGTAGAAGCTTCAAGTTGAAGGGCGCTATCACCTTCAAAGTAAAATATTGGTAGCACCAATGCAAGATCCTTCATAACAGCGTACAACCAAGCGAACTCCACTTGAAGAATCCATAAAGGATGCATTTTATAAGAATGTTAGTGCAGGGGGAATCCATTTCCCACATGAGTTAATGCCAATGGAGGGACCCTCAAACAGTGGTGTATTAAAGTAATTTTTACTGAAAGCCCGGATCTTATTCACGAGACTAAAGGGGGTAGGATTCCAGACCTCGTGCAACATATTGTTCCTAGTGTGCCAGATGAACCAATGGGAGTTGGCAATAATAGCTGGGTAAAAACCAACCACCCCAAGGTTTAGAGAGGAAGGAAACAACTAGTTGCCAGAGCTCCAATCAGCCCTATTAGAGAGATTAACGAGTGCCAAGGAGCCCTCCAAATTTGGTGTGAAAAGTTGCAGTTGAAGAATACGTATTCAATGTTTTCAGAAGCATTGGAGTAGAAAGGACATAAATCATAGGTGGCAAAGCCAAGTCCCATGAGTCTAGACGAGTAGGGACACTTTTATGAAGAAGCTTCCAACAAAATCCTTAACTTCATCAGCAGTATTATGTTTCCACCAAGGTTTAAAAAATCATACCATACCGGATGGTACACCCCGTACGTACCAATTTTTTTAACTTTACGATATTCGGTACACCCGACACCAGTCGATACCGGATGTACCAATAAATATCGGGCGATAAGGCTGGTATTTACTATGTGCCGCCCTTAACGAGTGGTACACTAACCCATATCGGGTGGTATCGCCCGATATGAGGGCAGCACGACACAGCATCCCATGTTGTGTTGTGTGCACTGTTGTGCTATGCTACACACGGCGCAACAATAGCGTTGTGATGTTAACAGTACAGTGTTGCTGATAGCACAATGACAGCAAAATAAAAATAATAATAAATAATAAATTTTTCACTCGGTACCATTTTCGGTATCAAGTCATACCGAGTGTTGGTATAGTACGGTACCGGTAAGTACCGTTACCAGTCAAGCACCGGTATCGGTACCGAAATCGATATTTTAAACCTTGGTTTCACGGACACTTACATTTATTAGGGACTGAAGTAGGGCCGAGTTCATGGCTTCTGGGGAAGTAGTATCCAGACTTATTGGTAACTCTACCCCCCAAGTCAATCATCCATACATACTTGTCCTCATCAGGTATCAAAGGCAAATGAATCCTAGTAATGACATCACCCATCACTAGACTGAAAGAATCATCACAAAGCAGATGATTCCAATGTTGATCAATAATAAAATCATCCACACAATACATATGATCAACAAGCTCAACATTAAGAAAAGTAGGCTTTGTGAAAATAGGCATATCAAAAATAGAGTTTGTTCTTGCTTGAAGTTGGAGCGATGTGGTCCGGTCCGGTGCATCTCCTAACCAAGTGTAACTCCGGTGGTGGGGGACCGACAAAAGATACTCTGAGACTCAAGTTGGAATATGTTCGGGAGGGAGGTAATAGAAATTAGAATCTAGGGTACCTGAGGCGTGTCGTGTCTGTATATATTGCAGGATGAGGGATGATAGTTGATAATGTCGCTCGTTAATCTCATAGTGATGTTGCTCAGAATGGATCGAGGCAGATCCCGGAGATGTCGGGCTCGTGAAAATTGAATCTCTCATAATTAATGAGGATAGAAGTATCTTTGTATGGCCGGGTGGAGCCCTGAGTTGAGCCATCTGGCTTGACTTAAGTCTAGTTCATATGCGTGTGGGCGCTTTTGGGCCTTATCCGGCTGGGTCCAAAGGTACTAATCTAGTCCACAATTATTATGCAAAATTGAGGTACAAACACCAGAATAAATAACTTTACAAAAACATGAGGATAAGTTGTCAAAAGCATTTCGAAAAAGTTTCTAACTCCAAGAACATTTATCATCAGTTGTAGTGAAATTAAGTCTCAAGTCAAGATATTTGTTGTTACCAATTTGACCCAAAGAGGGAGTACAATTAAAATAGTTAAGCATCCTCTTCGCTTTTAAGGACAAGCATTTACAAGATAAGTCTTGTAGACCAAGGCCACCAAAGTTCTTGAGAAGGGTCACGGTATTCCACTTAACAAGGTGCATACCTTATTGTTGACACTACTGGAGTAACGAGCTTCAGCAACGGCCGAAATCATTGCTAAGTTGTTGCTAAAAACCATCAGCAACGGCTAGCAACGTCCCAGCCCATTGCAACACCGTCGTGGCAGAAGATCACGTCGGGTGATAACTTAGCAACGCATCAGCAACGGTCGCTCGAGCCGTTGCTAATAACATTATCAACAATGATTCTGCAACGAGTCGCATCCGTTGTTGATATCATTATCATCGATGGCTCAGCAACGCCACGCTCCTATTGCTGATATTTTTATCAGCAATGATTCCGCAACGGCCACTCGGCTATTGTAGATATTGACATCAGCAACGGGCCTCTAGCCGTGGTAAAGCCATTGATGAAAGGTTATTGCTAAGCCGTTGTTGTAGGCCATCAACAACGGCTTTGAGGCTGCGGCCCAGGAAATACGATACACTTTCAGCAACAGCTTTCAAACGGACAACCGTGGGAAAGCCGTTGCTGATGATGTTAATATGTAACTGAAAGGTTTCAAAATTAGAAATTTCTATTGATACATTTACATAAATCCTGATATATAACTCACACACCCACCATAGACACATCCACATTCAGATATACACACAGACATCCACACACAGATATATCAAAATAATTATATTTATAAATTATATCGACAATCGTATAAAAATTATACGAAATCAAAACAATCCAAGTAACAAGTATAAAACTATCCACAATCGTGTCAACACGATACGAATCAATATCAAAACATAACATCTTCAACATAATATCCAAGTAACAAGTAACAAGTCAATATCCAAGTAACAAGTCAATCAAGTCAAGTCATAAAACAAGCTAAAATCTCACTGCGACGGTGGAGGATTGTCAGGATCATACGGTAGGGTCTGGAGTGCTTGAATGTACACTGGCGTTGACTGGGTCGATGATGATGGATCTGATATCAAAGGCATGCCAACTCCGATATGAGCTGAGATGTTGCGTAACATAGCATGTATCTCCGCCAACATCTGAATCTGATGTGCGATCGTCTCCTCCAGTGTCGCTATCCTCCTGCTCTGATCATGAGTCCTAGAGGTAGAGGGCCGCTCACCAGCTGCCGGAGGGGTCGGTACCCCAAGTGGCCCAAGCACAGCTCGTGCATGGCCACTGTCTAAAAAACCATAGACGCGATCATGGTCCCAGCCAGCTGCAACCTCGACCCACTCTCCCGCGTCAAGTCCTCGGGGGTGCCCCCGCGATGCATCACCGTCTGAGTGTAGACGTGTAGTTATCCTACACGAGTTTCTATTTTTGATTCATATTTTTTCTAAAACTTAAATTATAAATAAATAATGCATAATTGAAACAAATATACTTAGCATGATGACTGCAGCGCAGGTGTCGATGTACTCCCCTGCCCCATGTCCTCGACTGTGGGTTCGCTCGAACACATCCATCGGGGAGGGTCACTGGATAGACCCGTCAGGCATCACCGTCGTCTACATTTACAAAACAAATATATTAATTAGTACACATAGTAATAGATAAAATATATAATTCAAAATAAGGTATAATACTTATCATGCGTCTCGCGTGCACTACAAATGAAATAGAACCGCCAGTGTGACGCGCTCCGCCCCCGGACATGCGGTTTCTAGCCGCAGTCCAAGATACCTCCTACCACTGCTCTGTGGACCATATAGGCACGAGCTGTTCCCATATATCAAGAGTAATCCAATCAGAGGCGTATCCCCGAGTCTCTGTTATATTTGTGGTCCCAGCTCGAGCCATCGCTTGTGTCCGGGCCTGCCCCAGCTGGCAGTTGTACCTTTGCCTGGAAATGGCCTTCTACACATTGTAAATGAAGGTCCTCTGGCCATGTATAGTGAGTCTGCAAAATAATAATGTCAATACCAATAATAATTATCATGTATATAAAAATTTTAAATACATACCTCAAACTCGCGCTAGAGCATGACCATGTGCTCACGGGGCACATGAGACTAGCTGGGCCATGCCCCATGCATGTATCGTCGGATTGTCCCCAATATAGTCCTGGGGACATTCTCCTGCTCGAACTGCACAACAAAAATAAAGTACAATATTATATTATATATAATTCATAATTCATAATACATTACCACTCCCCAATCACACAAATAAGTCTACGTTGTTCCGTGGCTAGCGGAGGCTGAATCCTATTCGGCCCGCGTGGGCACCTGCGTCTCGATGAACTAGCCTTGGTAGTAGGAGGATCAGCAGCAGGAGCAAGTGCTGGAGTCTAACCGATCGGAGACTCTGAACTCTGGAGCAAGTTCGGGTTGTGATGCCAATATAAAAGGCTCATTTGCTGCCAATTTCGATTTGTAATTAACCTTAACAAGTTTGTATTTTGGATGAACTTTCATGCCCCTATCTGTTGTTTCGAACCAATGATATTTAAATAGGATAATTTATTTCAAGCCGAAGTAGTGCAATTCTATCACTTCTTCCAATAGTCCATAAATTCATATCACATTCAACATATGTTGTCCCTTTTAGGCAGACCCCGACATTCATCATCTTCTTTGTAAATACATATTCAACCGTGTGAACTTTATACCTATTAACAAAATATCTGCTATAACACGACACTAGTCATGATAGTCCACTAACAAACACAAATATTTTTTCATCTATTTCAGCTCTGTGATCTTTGTTGTAAGCCCGAATCCAAGTAGGGAAATCACGATTCCGTAATCTCTCTAATTCTTTATCGCTGTGAATAGAGTATATTTGCACCATCTTAATGTCAAATATTTCAGTGAAGTATTCAATCTCTGGACAATTGAGTAATACGTACAATTATGCTAAATGATACTCTTCGTCGCTTAAGTGTTGAGACAGATGAGAACCAGAAGCATGATCAGAGTGATAAAATATTATTTAAACTCCCATCTGAATGTCGAACTCCCCCATCGTCGTTACGTCGACGTCGGAGGGCACGGCGGGCGATGTCGGCAGAGAAGAAAGCAAAAGCAGGGAAGAAAGGGGGCGGGCGCGATCGCGAGTTAAATAAACTTTTTAGCAATGGCTCACTTATCCGTTAGAACATCGTTGCAGATAAATAATATCATTAGCAATGGCTACGCGGCCTTTACAAAGCCGTTGCTGATCAATACGTATTTTATTTTCGCATCGTGAGCGCGCCATCGACTAAAGAGTGACAGGTACAGAAGCCACGATTAAATCATTGCTAATGTGATAATATCATTAGCAACGACCAACGCGGCCTTTAGTAAGGCGTTGCAAATAAGTTATTTCAGTTGTGCGCCGCGTTCGCGCCATCCACTTGTTAGCAACGGCCCAAGTGGTCGTAAATAAGTCGTTGTAGATATATCACATCTGCAATGGCTCGAACAATCATAAGAACGTCATTAGTCATTGCAACGACGTGAGCAGTCGTTGCTGATTAACACATTTCTAGTAGTGTGAGGGGAATTGGACCAAAGAATTTTTTTAATATTATGCTCAATTTTTCTGATGCATTCATGGGAAATCCCAGTAACAATCATTGAGTGGAGTGGAATAGAGTTTAGAATAGAATTTATCAAAACAATATGACTAGCATGAGAAAGATAGTTGCATGAGAAACAATATAATAATATGACAAGCCAAGTTTAGGCTTACTTTTGTCAAGGATAGTCTCTTGAGCCTGGGGAGGGTGCAATCCAAGCACCTAGGTACTTAAAGAGAAATTTCCCACTTTTCATGTTCAAGAACAGATATTCCTAATTGAGTCTCTAAAAGCATTTCTGGAGAAAAATATTTCACATCTTGCAAAGTTGACCATTTGACAAGTGAAAAATTGATATTGTTAAAAAAAATTGTTTTTGTAAGTCGAATGGTCTACACTAGAGGGAGGTGAATAGTGTTCACTAAAAACTTAACCTAAATGTGGTTTCAATTGAATGCTTGATTACTTAGGTTAATTCTCAATTCAACTAGATGAACAAGTACATAAGCAATAAATGAATCAATTAAACAAAGTTACACAAGTAACCACACAAGCACAATGGCAATGCAAATTAAGAAATTTATAGTGGTTCGGCCCCAATGGCTACTCCACTACCTAAATACTCCACTTAGGATTCCCAAACTTAGATTTACTAGATTAAACTTATTTCCTTACAATGAGGATTTTACACCGAAGAATCACAACTTTCACATCGAAGGCACTTACACACCCGGAAGTCTCTGCCTTCATACTAAGTGCACTCTCCCGCCACAATCTTAAAGGACGACAAGAATTAATCCTAGTAAACTAATCACATAGGTGGATTTAGGTCTTAACACCAAAGCAACCTCATATCAACCTAGGTTTACACACTTGATATACAATGAAAATAACAAAAAAAAATATAAGTATAAATGGAGCAAAAATACAATCAACACAAAACTTATCTCCAAAACCGAATTCTAGCTTCCTCTTAATACATTTGATGATGAAATAATGAAGACAATGCTCAATCAAGGAGATGAGGGATCAAAGCTAGGGTTTTCACGATAAGTGTCTCAAAGAAAGCTTAGGGATGATCAAAGACGGCTCAAGGATGTTCAATAGTGTCATAGGAAGGCTATAGGCATAACACAAGGCAAAAGTCGGGCTCAACCAAAATCAACGGCTCTTTTTAGAGCCATTGGCCCGTCGGTCGCCGGTCGCCTGTCTGTCGATTAATGGTCGACTGGACCTTCGGCCAAATATGCACAGAATGCAGTTTCAGCAAGGTTTGATCTCCGATTCGGGTTTCAAATTTATTCATATTCATATGAATTTTCATATTAAATGAATGTAAACATGTCATACCTATACCTAAACATGTTTATGAAGGTCAGTCTGAAAATGAAGTGTCCAAGTCGATTTGTTAACTTGGGTGAAACCTTTTCAAGTTTAAATCCCTTAAAGTGGATTAGTTATCACTTTGTTCATTTACCCATGATTTTTCAATTTTAGATGCATGACAATGAATCATTAACACTTCTAAGCATGTTCATCAAATTTCAACTTAAAATGAAGTCTCTGATGAAGGATTTCAATCTAGAGCAACTTTCATTCAATCAAGATATCATGAAATTGTCTAAGTTATCAAAAATTTTCCTACTCATTAAATTTTAAATATTTATCATGCATAATCAATCATGAGCATAGAGATATCATTTTATCAAGAATATTGACTTGTTAAGTAAGAATTTGCTAAAATGAAACTTATACCTCATTTTTTGAGAATTTTGTCAAATTTGTCATTTTTCTTTCTAAATTCAATCTACTAGCCTTCTATCAAATTTTTGATAACTTGCAAGCAACAACCATTAGTAGCATAATGGAAACACGTGACTACCAGCAAGTTAATATACTAAATAGTAAGGATTAAATGCAATGTTTCATTCAAAATCCTCAACCAAGCAAAATAGTAAGGATTCATTTCTAAAGAGAGTATCATGATACTAAATGAATCAAAATATAAAATATTTGAAAAATTAAGATCTACAACCCTTCCCATTGGTTGAAAACTGAATTAGCCTAGGTTTCAAAATAGATAGGTTGCATAGACCCATTATAGATCACAAAGGTCTCCGAAGAAACTGAAAATCAAAATCAAAAATCATTTTCATAACACCATATTGGGAGTGATGAAACTCAACCAAATCATGCATAGTATCATAAACTTCAACTAAAGTAAATCAATGTTAGTTAGAAGATGATACCAAAGTATTTTGATGCCAACTTTACCAGAGGCATCAAGGTAGCTTAAAGTTGCAACCAATGGTTGACCCTTCATTAAAGTCCATGGTCAACTTCAATACTCCATCATTCTTTATCCTTGTGTGGTAACTCCCCCTACAAAAGAGCATGAAACTTTTGGTACCCAAATGGCTTTGGGTTCTTGAGAGTTAGTTGACCTAGGGATCCAAAGTGTCATACCTACACTTGAATTTCTTTTAAATGCACAATCATAGATTAATTGCATGGCCAAAGATACCACAACAATAACAATGTCCATTGAACTTTTTCTTTTGAACTTGAGGTTTAAGAGTAGGATACTTAGCATGGGAATGATTAGGGGGTCAACCGAAACCGAAACCGATTTCCAAACCCGCTAACCGAAATCGAAACTCAAACCGATCGGTTTCAAAAACCTATATCCGAAACCGAAAACCAAATTTTTCGGTTCGAATCAAATCGGTTATCCGGTTTACTAACCGGTTAACCGGTAGTAAACAGATAACCGATTCAAATATTAACAACAAAACCAGTTTTGAATATCGATTAACCGCAAAAAACCAATAGTAAACGGATAACCGATTCAAAGATTAATAACAAAACCAGTTTCGGATACCGGTTAACCACAAAAAACTAGTAATCGAAACTAAATATATAACCAGTTTCGATTACCGGTTAACCACAGCCTGATAACCGAAACCGAACCAGTTTTAAACGGTTTTTGGTTTTTACTATCCGAAACCGAAACCGAAACCGAAACCGAACCGCAAATCCACTATCCAAAACCGGATTTTACGGTTTGGTTAACCGGTTTGAATTGTCATCCCTAGGAATGATGATGAACATTAGCATTCTTAAGTGAAGCATTCCTATTTCTAGAATTCTTGAAAGAGGAAATGTTTTTGAGATCATTTACCTCACTACTAGAATATACCACATCAGTCACGGGAATCACCAACGGCCGCCAGGGCCGTCATAAAAATTCATGGCTTTGCGTCGGCCGCAACGGTCGTGGCTGATGAGACCAAATCAATCGCGGCTCGCATACGGCCAGACAGAGCCGTCGCTCGTAGTTCATGGCGCGCAGGGCGTGCGAAATAAAATAAGTTATTAGCCACGGCTTAGCGAGGGCTCTGAAGCCGTTGGTCATGTGAGTAACCAAATCAGCCACGGCTCGCATACAGCCATCGCTCATAGTTGATGGTGCGCATGGGGGCGCGAAATAAAATAAGTTAGTAGCGACGACTAGAGGCAGCCGTCGCTTATTGTTTAATGCCATGAACGCAGTGCGAATATTAAAACACTCTTAACCGATGGCTCGTATAGACGTTAGTGATAATAAAATTATAGATCCACAATTTTCCGACGGCCCTAGAGCCGTAGGTGAAAATCCTTTTTATTTACGTTCATGCCTGACCCTTCCTCTTTCTTCTCTGCTGGCCGTTGTCGCCGTTGTCGCCGCCGTTCGTCGCTGCCGAGCTGTCGCGACTCCGCTGCCTATTGCCGCCACCGTCAATCACCGTCGGTGAACCTCCCCCTTCCAGTATGCTACCTCTGCTCCTCCTTTCATTCCCCTGTGCGCCACCCTCTATCTCCGCCCGCGCCGCCCTTTCCGCACCGGCGTCGACCCGATCGGCCTCGACCCGGGCGTTCATCTCTACGCCGGCCTCAACTCGACCGGCGCCGCATTGGGGCCGATTACCATCATCCCCAATGCTTCGACAAGCAGTAGCCGGCAGTGATGCCAGCTATTGCTTGATTAGGGTTAATTACCCTAATCATTTACTTGATTAGGGTAATTAACCCCCCTAATCAAACTGTGATTAGGGTAATCATAGTTTGATTAGGTTTTATTTATTTAAATTTTTTCATTGTTAATTATTAGAAATTAATTATTAATTAGGTTAATTATTAGTTTAATATTAATTAATTAGTCGTGTGGAATCGTCCACTAAGGACTCGCGCCGAAATCGTCCTCTGTGGACTCGTGGCCAAATCGTCTACATTGGACTCACGGTCAAATCGTCCTTGGTGGACTCACGCCGAAATCATCGACAATGGATGGACTCGTGCCGGAATTGTCCACTTTGGACTCGCACCGGTATTCATAAATTTAGAAAAAATCAAGACGAGTTCATACGTTTCACGTACGATCGACGAGTCAAGTTTTAATTTTATAAAACCTTAGATCCATTCGGGAGTTGTATGTTCGTGTAAATGAAGTTAATGATCTTTTATACGATGTACAACCCTTGAATTGTCCCTAATTGGACAATTTGGGAACATAGTTATTTATATTGCACTTAGTTTATTTTTTTAGTCATTATTCATTTTTAAATTTTGGCTTGTATCTTCCTTGTTCTCCGATACGCATCCAGATGATATGAGTATTCGGAGAACTGTAGGGAGATGCTGCCGAAATTTAGAATGAAGTTAATGATTAAAAGAAATACTAAGTGCAATATGAATGACATGAATCCCGAATGGAATAGGACCATCCCACCTAAAGATATTGCAAACTTTTTGACAGAACATGTCGGGCGATCGAAGTTGGATGTACCGACGAATTCATCGTGGAGCTATAACTGATGAATTTCGAGTAGGCGTAACTTACTTCTTAAATTTCACCTACTCGAATGAAAAATTCCTTAGTGGTGATAAAATCCGATGTCCGTGCCGAAAATGTTCAAACATAAGATTTTTGGACCGAGAAACTGTCACGCTACATCTGTATACAAAATGATTCACACCAAGATATTTTGTATGGAATTGTAACGGGGAGTCACGTCAAGTCGAGACGTCGAGCAATCCTGTTGTCCAAACTCATGGTGAATCTTCTTCTGCTGGTGTTTCTTCTTCCAATCCACCTAATCCTTATAGAACAATGATTCTAGATAGTCTTAGAGGACAATTCCATTTAAATGATAATATTGAGTCAATTACTGAGACGGTAGTGCCACCAGATACTACGATAGTTAAAGTCACTGAAGAACAACCTGCGATACATATTGAATTACCGAATAAGGAGGCTGCACAATTTTACGAGATGTTGAAAGCTGCCGATGAATGATTGTATGAGAATTGTCCTAATTATACAAGATTTTCGGCAATAACACAACTCCTGAACATCAAGTTCGATTGTAATATCAGCGGGGATGCGTTTGATCGGATTGCAGGCTTTATTAATGGTATGTTATCTCCAAATAACAAGTTTGAGCCAATATTTTATAAGACAAAAAAGTTGATGAGGAAATTAGGGCTTGGGTATGAAAAGATACACGTGAGCCCAAATAACTTCATTTTATATTATAAAGAAAATGCACAGTTAGAGTAATGTCCGGTATATATCCCTTTTAAGGTGCTTCGGTATTTTCCACTGAGACCAAGCTTCAAAGGTTATTTATGTCGGAAAAGACTGCCCCCTATATGAGTTGTCATGCAAGAAGTCGTGATGATACAATAATGACTCATCCATCCGACAGTGAAGCATGGAAATATTTGGATATGTGTTATCCTTCATTTGTTGTGGAGACTAGAAATATCAGGTTGGGATTGTGCACAAATGGTTTCAATCTGTTTGGTAATTGAGCAACTCCGTATTCAGTATGGCCAGTGCTGTTAACAGTTTATAATTTGCCGCCCTCAATGTGTGTGAAAGATGAATTTATCTATCTTTCGATGATTATTCTGGGTCCTAGGGGTCCTCGCAAAGAAATTGATGTGTTTCTCCATCCCCTAATTGATGAACTCAAAACATTATGGGCTGAGGAAGTTGTCACTTATGATTGTCACCGGAAGCAAAACTTCACTTTACGAGATGCTATATTGTGGACAATCAATCATTTCTCGGCCTATGGCATGTTGTTTGGTTGGAGCATGCATAGGCGACTCTCTTACCCGTATTGCATGGAACACTCAAAATCCTTCAGTCTTGAGAATTGTCAGAAAATTTCCTTCTTTGATTGTCATCGCCGGTTCCTACCGTCTAACCATCAGTATCGAATGAATCGAGATAAATTTATCAAGGGTAGAGTCGAAAGAGATGAGCCACCACCGATGTTGTCTGGTGAACAGATGTTATCATGTGTTCAATTGCTTCCAGAGATTACTTTTGGTCGGAATGTAAGAATTTCAGGCTTTGGTCAAACACATAACTGGGTGAAAAAAAGTATCTTTTGGGAATTATCGTATTGGAGTTCATTACTGATTGTGCATAATTTGGACGTCATGCACATTGAAAAAAATGTGTTTGATAATATTTTTAACACAGTTATGGATATTTTCGGCAAAACTAAAGATAATGTGAAGGCCCGACATGATGTAAAAATACTTTGTAAGAGACCTGAGTTAGAGTTGCAAGAGGTCAGCGGACGACTTCATAAGTCAAAGGCACCGTATGTGTTAAATAAACAACAAATGAAAGATGTGTATCAATGGATCAAAGAACTCAGATTACCAGATGGATATGCCTCAAACTTATCTCGATCTGTAAACGTCGATGAATGCAAAATATTGGGGATGATGAACCACGATTGTCATGTATTCATGCAGAGATTGCTTCCGGTCGCATTTCGAGATCATCTACATGATATGATTTGGGGTCCGTTGATAGAATTAAGTATGTTTTTTAGAAACATTTGTGCAAATGTACTTCGAGTTGAAGATATGTCAGCACTTGAAAATAATATTGTTGAAATCATATGCAAGCTGGAGCAATTTTTCCCTCCTGTATTTTTTGACTCGATGGAGCATCTACTGATACACTTGGCATAGAGGCACGAGTTGGTGGCCCCGTTCAATATCGGTGGATGTGCTTATTTGAAAGATACATGAATCTGTTTGAAGAAAAAAGTAAAGAACACCACCGCAGTTGAAGGTTCCATGTCAGAAGCATATGTAAGTCAAGAAATTTTAACATTCTGCTCATTTTATTTTGAATTAACCATCAAGACAAGACTTAATCGTCTTCCACGGAACGACGACGAGGGAGCTCGACCATCAGATGGTTGTTTAAATATCTTTGGTTACCCTGGTCGTGCTTTGGGTTCTCATCCTTCTCGATTCTTAAACGATGAAGAGTACCATTGTATGTTTTACTAAACTGTCCAGAGATTGAGAAGTTCATTGAAATATTTGACATTGAGATGGTGACAAAATACTCAATTTACAGCGATGAGGAATTCGAAAGATTACAGAATCGTGAGTTCCCTAATTGGTTTCAAACTTACAGCATAGAACACAGAGGCGAAATAGATAACCAAATATTTGAGTTTGCTAGTGGACCGGCATGACTTGTACAGTGTTATAATGGTTATTTTGTCAATGGATATAAATTTCACACACTTGAATATTCATCTAAAGGGACAACGTATGCTGAATGTGATGTTGACTTTTACGAACTATTGGAAGAAGTCATTGAATTGCAATTTTTCGGATGTAAATCAGTTGCCCTTTTTAAATGTCATTGGTTCGATACAAGAGATAGGGGCATGTGAGTTCATCCAAAGTATAAGCAGCAGGTCGAGGTCAATTACAAATCAAAATTGGCTTCAAATGAGCCATTTATATTGGCATCTCAAGCTGAATAAGTATATTATATGCAGTATCCATCTCGAAAGAAAGATATGGCAGATTGGTGTGTAGTTTGTAAGACCAAAGCCAGAGGAAAATTTGACCCGATAGTTGGAGAGAATGAGCCAGCAGATGACTTCTATCAAGAAGGAGATCCTTCCGAAGTGGAACGAGTTAGTCCAATACTCGAGGATGATGACACAAAGTTAGTTCAATTGGAAATAGAATACGTTGGTGACGACGATAATGAAGTTGAGGAAGGACAGAATGATGATGAGGGAGATGAAGAATAATTTCAAGATTTTGATACAGAAGAACAAGAAGAATAGTATTACACAGCTGGGGGCCACACAGAGAGGGCAGACTCGGGGACACGCCCCCGAGTGGATTCATGGCCCTGTGTGGGACCAGCTCGTTGAGCAGTGGGCCATACCTGAGTGGCAGGAGGTCTCCCGGACTGCGTCGAGGAACCGCATGTCTCGGGTGGACAGCACGGGCACACGCCACACAGGTGGCTCCATCTCTTTTGCGGTTCATGAGCGTCGTATGGTATGTATAATTTAATTATTTTTAATATATATTGTGTATAATGCTACTAATGTATTTGTTTTCTAATGTAAGACACGTGTGACGGAGGACGGCACCGTCCAACGCCCGTCGATGATGGAGGTGTTTGAGCGCACCCACCGTCGTCGACGAGGAGCGGGGGACTACGTTGATAGCAAAGCCTCCATCATAATGGTAAGTATTTATATTTGTCTATTTGATTTACACAATTTTTATTTATAGTTTATATATATTTAAAATATAAACACGTGTAGAAAACTTACACGAGGACTGTGATTGAGCATGGAGGGACACCGGAGGAGTTCGACGCAGTAGCTTGGGTGGAGGCCGCAGGTGGCTGGGAGCACGACCATGTTTATGGCTTTGTAGACAGTGGCCATGCACGCGCCGTGCTCGAGCCACTTGGGGCACCGACCCCTCCGACTGTGGGTGAGCGGCCCTCGACATCCCGAGCGCAGGACCAGAGCTGGATAGCGGCCATGGAGTCGGAGCTCACCCAGCAGAGGCTAGAGATGCAGGAGTAGAGGCGGGCGAATGATGAGTTGAGACAGACAATCTAGATCATGCAGACACTCCTCACTCAAATTGCGTCTCACACTGGGCTTCTACCAATGATGTCGCAGCTGTCGTCCTCCTCGACCCAATCGACGCTCCCGACCTAGTTGTTGTCGACTCCACCACCTCCACCGCAGCCGTGAGATTTTGATTAATTGTATTTTTTTTATATTTTGATACTTGGTTGTATATAGATAATATTTTGATAATTGTTTGCCTCTGGTTTGAGGCTGATATTGATGATATTTATGTAAAACTTGTATGTTTGGTTTCAAATGCATATGTATGATGTTTTCTGATTGTAATATGTGATTGAAAATAATTTGTAGTCGATATATCATTGTATATAGGAATTTACAAAATTTTCAGTTTTTTCAGTTATAGGATACACCTTTAGCCACGGCTTACCCACGGTTCACCGTCACTAAGCCGTGGCTGAAAGCTTATCGTAAATGGTGGATGGTCTGGGCACATGATTACGTGTGACGACCGTGCTCGACCGTCATAACTTATCTAAGACGCGCTCATCAATGATGGCTTTTTGCCACGGTTTGCGTCGTCCGTGATATCTATCACCAACTGTTCAGTCACGGTTTGAGCCGTCGGTGATGACGACAATTCTAGTAGTATCTATTTGCTTAAATTGAAAACTTCATTTTTCAAAATGTGAACCGGTTGATGTAAAGCATGCAATTGAGATTTCAACATGCAATTTTCGTATTTCATTTTTGAATTTCCAATTCTCAAATTGTCATTTTCATCTTTGAAATCATTTGTAACATCCTTACCTTTGAGTTTCAAATTATTTTTCATGTTCTCGTGTTCATTTATAATTTTTTAATTCTCAATTAACAACATATCATTTTCAATTTCTAATTCTTCATTTCTATGTCTTAAGTTTTTAATTTCAAGTTTCAAGTCACCAAGAGAGTTATTATCTAAGGACTTCAGAGTAGCTTTCAATTTTTCATTTTCCACTTCTAAGACATGCAAATTACGAGAAAGCTTAGTGTTTTCCTTTTTAATCCTTTTAATTTTCTTATTTTTCTTTAAAAGCATGACACACATTTTTTTACATTCTTCTACTAACTCCTCATAAGACATGTTACGAGAACTACAAGAGCCATTACTATCATAATTTTTATGCTAATGAGAAGTTGAAGAGTTTACCTCATCATTGAGTCACATGAGGCATAAGTGAGAAGTGACATCTTCTTCAGGACAAGAAGGTGCTTCATGTGATTGGGAGGTGGATGTTGAAGCACTCGTTAGCATCTTGGCCTTTTTCTTCAAGGAAGGGCAATTCTTTTTAATGTGCCTCTTTTTCTTGCACAAGTAGCATATAACCTTCCTCTTTCAACTTTTAGTACTCATTTGACTAGAGACACTGTGGGCTTCAAAAATCATATTTTTTGAGAAAAAGAATACTTGTATATATCAAGATGCTTGAAGTTTACAAGTTAAAGAGCAAAAGGAGAAAAAAGAAAAAGTGGAAAATACAGTGGAAAAAGGTGAAAAAATAAGCTATTGCAAAGTATAAATAAATTAGCTCCTTCGATAGCTAGCTCAAGGAAGGATTTTTCCTTTCCTTCGAAATGGCAGAGGTTGCTTTCATGCCAAAACCATGTTAGTACTAGGGGGATGACAATTGTCATCACCACCCTCATCTAAAGTGATAATCATATAGCATGTTTAAACAAGCACAAACATCAAAAACGAATGTGCGGTGCATGACCTTTTCAAAGATGTCATTTTTCAAATAACAAAATATTCAATTCATAGCTTTAGCATTTAAGTTAAACATGTTAATTTGTTCTTGGGTCCATGCATTTATGCTATCTACCTTAGGTTCGATATAGTGGGTTTTCAATATTTCATAAACCCCTAAACCTTGAGTTTTCAAGAATGTGTATGTTCTATGTTTCTAAACTCCAAAGTTTAAACTATCAAACCTAGGGGGTTTGGACACCAACTCTAGTGCCCTTCTACTGATCGAGGAAAGGTGTAGAAGAGGTGATGAAATCTCAATTTACGAACCCGCTCTGATACCAAATGTAAGCCGAATGGCCTACACTATAGGGGGGGGTGAATAGTGAGTTCGCTAAAAACTTAACCTAAATGTGGTTTCAATTGAATGCTTGATTACTTAGGTTAATTCTCAAACTAGATGAACAAGTGCAGAAGTGATAAATGAATCAACTAAACACAAGTAACCACACAAGAACAATAGCAATGCAAACAAAGAGATTTACAATGGTTCGGCCCCAATGCCTACTCCACTACCTAAGCACCCCGCTTAGGATTTCCAAACTATTCTTTACTATATTAAATTTGTTTTCTTACAATGAGGATTTTACACCAAAGAACCACAACTCTCGCACCGAAGGTACTTCCACACCCGGAAGTCTCCACCTTCACACTAAGAGCACACTCCTACATCAATCCTAAAGGACAACAAGAACTAATCTTAGTAAACTAATTATATCGGTGGATTTAGGCCTCAACACTAAGGCAACCACCAAACCAAACTAACATAGCAACCTAGGTTTACAAACTTGATACACAATGAAAATAACAACAAAATTCAAGTATAAATAGAGCAAAAATACAATCAACACAATACTTAGCTCCAAAATCGAACCCTAGCTTCCTCTTAATGTCTTTGATGATGAAACAATGAAGACAAGACTCAATCAAGGAGATGAGGGATCGAAGATAAGGTTTCCACAAAAAGTGCCTCAAAAAAAGCTTAGGGATGATCAAAGATGGCTCAAGGATGTTCAATAGTGTCATATGAAGGCTATAGGCAGAACATAAGGTAAAAGTCGGGCTAAACCAAACTCAACGGCTCTTTTTAGAGCCGTCGGCCGGCCGGTCGGTCGGACCTTCGGTCGAAATCTGCACTGAATTGGACTAGAACTATCGGGCTCGGTCTGGTCAGGCCCAGAAGCTCCCCACAACTTACCTTGAGCCGAACTAAATGGCTCCGCCCGGGGGCCCTACCCAACTACACCCTTGAACTAGATTCAAGCCGGACCAGATGGCTCTACCAGGGGATCCCACCCGGCCATACATGGGTATTCACGTCCTTCCTCATCACGAGGGATACGCCATTACAAGCCCGCCATCTCCGGGATTGGCTTCGGCCCATTAGGGCAACATTCCCGTGAGATTGCAGGGCGGCGTCATCACCTCCACCTACAATAAAAACAAACACGCATGCCTCAGGTAACCCTAAGTTCCAATTTTATTATCTCCACCTTGGAGACCTCCTGACTTGAGTGTCGCGGTGTCTTTTGCAGGACCCCCCCAGCCGACGCTGAACCAAACAAGCACCCCGATCCTGAGGCGGGAACATTTGGCGCCCACCATTGGGCTCAGTAAAGCTTACCTCCCCCACAATGGTTAGAACCCAAAGCCAAGCGACTGCCGCCGCATGCCAACGGTAACGACCCAACGACGATGATTGACCACATCCTAGTAACGCTGAAACAGCGAGGAGCGACGCTTTGGTACCATCCCATCTTCCCCCTAAAGAGTCCCAGCAATGCTTAAACGAGTTGGAAGCAAATAAGCAACATCCAGCAGCCCAAGTTGAGATATTGACATGGTCCCAAGGACAATCCCCGGCTGACCGCGTTCGTTGTCACTCAAAGCATGGGGAGAGCAATCATTGAGAGAGAAGGAGGCCAGTTTCTGTCCTTCATGACGAGGTCTCCAGCACCCACTGGCCGGAAAATGACGATGCTCCCAAAGCCCAAAAAATGACAACCCTTGATGTGGGACCCTTCGCCGAGCACATCATGACAACCCGCCTCCCGCCAAGAAGTGAGCTACCTACCACCCTGACACCCTACAACAGTACGAGCGACCCTGCGCTACACTTGACGGCATTCAGGACTACAATGCTCTATCATGGAGTAACTGATCCATCACTCTGTAGAGAGTTCCCAACTTTCCTGGTAAAAACCGACTAGATCGCCCTTACAGAGCCTAAGGATATGGCTGAGTTTCAGGAGAAGGTCGTTGGCTTCATCATGATGGAAGAACAATGAGAGGCTAAAAAGATTGAAATAGCGAGGGCCGCAATCATCACAAAAGGACAATAGCCCAGCGTTGAGGTCCTCACCTCATCCAAATACCCGATTTGAAAGGTACACACCCCTCAATACCTCGAGAGAGACCATCTTACAAGAGGTATACTACCTGCAACTGCTAAGGCCCTCCAGTTGTCCAAAAAAGGTGAGATATTCATTCAAAGGCAACAAGAGCCAATGGTGTGAATTCCATCGCACCTATGGACACACCACCGAAGAATGTGTGGTCCTTCATAACAAGATTGAACGTTTAATCATAGAAGGTCGCCTCGACCACTACATCTGGAATGATTGGAGTCTCAACCAAAGCTGACGAGACCACCGACAACGCCGAAGTCCCAACAACACATCACCATTTGGTGATACAGACAACCACGATGACTCTGAAGGTGAACAACCCCACCCCGAAATCCAAGGAATCATTGACTACATCACGGAAGGATTCACCAAAGAAGACAACCCTGAAACGCAACCATCCCTATCTGTCATGATAGTCAACGAAATAGCTCGGCCACAAAGGCCACGCGTCCCCACCCCAGTAATATCCTTTTATGATACTGACTTTAAAGGAGTTGATAGGAATTTACATGATAATGTCGTTATCTCTGTAATTGTTGTTGGTTTCCTTGTCAAAAAAGTTTTGGTAGACTAGGGGAGCTCTGCCGACATACTCTTCTAACTTACACTCGAAAAAATAAGTATCAGCGAATCTTCGCTACACCCATACCATGAAGAGCTTGTTACCTTCTCAGGGGACAACGAAAACGCCAGAGGCTATTTATGGATAGCAACAACATTCGGCTCCACCCTAGGCACAGAGATGATAGACGTACAGTTCCTTGTCGTCCAGTGCGCAAGACCCTATCGCATGATCTTGGGTCGACCATCCTTGAACACCCTAGGAGCTATCGTGTCGACCCGCCACCTCGCCATCAAATTTCCCATCTCAGAGACAGAAGTGGGAGTAATCCATGCAGACTAGAGGGAGGCTCGCGCGTGCTACAATGAATGCTTGAAGCTCAGGCCAGCAGAACTCCCACTAAAGATATCAAACCTGGACCCTAGAGGAGACATGGAAGAGCGGCCCCAGCCTGCTGATGACCTGGAGTTCACACTACTACAAATTGGGTCTTCAGCAACGGCTATTCAAGCCATTGCTATTTGCAACGGCATTCTTACGGCCACTCACGCCGTTGCAAATATGTTGTATCTGCAATAGATTTCTAATGGACATGCGAGCCATTGCTGATGATGTTAATTATCAGCAATGGTTTTCTAACGGACAAGTGAGCCGTTGCTGATGATGAGGTATCAACAACGGCTTTCTAACGGCTAAGTGAGTAGGTTGCTGATAAGTTTATATAGGTCACAGATCGCGCCCACCCCCCTTCTTCCTCCCGCTGCTGCCGCCGCCAGCTCCTCCCGCATCTCGCCAACGCCGCCGAGTTGTCGCTGTCGTCCATCCTCAACCGCTGATTTCAGGTATTCCTCGCCGCTCGGCCATCTCTTGTCGTTGATCCCTAATGAAATCTGACCAAAACCCTATTTATAGGGTTTCGGCCGGCGGTGGGCGGCCATCGGTGGTGGACGGCCGATGGCCGCCGCCGGAGCTTGTCCAGTATCCGAACAATGTCTCCGGATACTGGACGTCGGCGCCGGAGTCCGGCGGACTCCGACGTCGGAAATATTAGTTTTAGATTTTTTTTAATTATTATTTAATTGTTAATTAATTATTTAGATTAATTATTTAATTAATTGTTTAGATTAATTGTTTAATTTGTTAGATTAATTTTTAGGTTTAGATTAATTTTTAGAGTTTATATTAATTTTTAGTTTAATTTAGTTAGATTAATATTTAATAATGGTAGGTTAATTATTTAAATTAATGAAAATGGTGTAGATTAATATTAATTAATTAGCTAAAATATTGTTAATTAGTCCGGAGTTGTCCTTAGTGGACTCACGTCAGAATTGTCCACTTCAGCCATGCGCCGAAATCGTCCACTTCGGATGCGCGCCGGAATAATTCATTTCGGACTCCCACCGGAATCGTCTAATTTGGAGTCGTGTCGAAATTGTCCAATATGGACTCGAACTGACTCGAAATATTTAGAAAATAATCATCCATCCAACTAGTTGATATGTTTCACGTACGCATCGACTAGATGATCCTCCTGTTGTAGATCGTATTATTCCAATACTCGAGGATGCAGACACAACATCAATTGAATTAGAAGTTGAATATGTCGATGATGACGATCATGAAATTGATGAAGCTGGAGATGAAGAAGAGGAAGAAGAGGAAGAAGAGAAAGAAGAGGAAGAAGAGGAAGAATTCGAAAACTATTACTCACATGATGAGGAATAATTGTAAAGTATATATTTTATTAAATATATCTCTACTATTTATACAATAATTTGATTATATGTCTATTCGACTGTAGATATGTCTGGTCGTGGTTATCGTCGTAGGAGAACTTCGGAGTCTCCGATCGGTGCGACTGCATCACTTACTCTTGCTGCTGATCCTCCTACCAATGATAGTGCTGAGGTTAGTACATCCAGACGCAGGCGGCCACGCGGGCCGAACAGGTGGCAGCCTCCACCAGCCACAGAGTCACGTAAATTTATTAGCGTGATTGGGGAGCAGTAATATATCAAGAATTACGACAATTATACAAATTCATTATATCATAATATAATATTAAATTTTATTTTTGTTGTGCAGGTTCGAGCAAGAAGAAGTGCCGAGGAGCATTTCTTCTATCATTCGACGATACATGCACGGTGCATGGCCTACGTGGTCTCACCTACCTAGTGAGCACGTCGACATGTTATGGCGCGAGTTTGAGGCACGTATTATTTTTTTTAATACATGCATGATGATTAATATTGGTACTGATATTATTATTCTGCAGGCTCGCTATACATGGGCTGAGGACCTGAGGTCCTTCATTTACACTGCCTGGGAGGCTATTTCCCGGGCGAGGTACAACGGGCAGCTGGGGCAGGCGATGGCATGAGCTCGGACTACTAACATCACGGAGACTCAGGGATACGGCCCCGATTGGATCACTCCAGATATATGGGACTAGCTCATGGGAATATGGTCGACGGATCGATGGCAGGAGGTTTCTAGGAATGCGGATAGAAATCGCATGGCGGGTGGAGCAGCGCGTCACACCGGCGGCTCTATTTCATTTGCAGTGCACGCGAACCGTATGGTAAGTATACATTTTAGTTATATATATTATTTGTTACTATGTGTACTAATTAATGTATTTGTTTTATAAATGTAGACGACAGTGTCGGATGATGGGACTGTCCAGCGACCCTCCCCGATGGCGGTGTTTGAGCGGACTCACCGTCGAGTACATGGGACGGGGGAGTACATCGACAACCGCGCTGCATACGTTATGGTAACTATATATTTGTTTAAATTATTCATTATATATTTATAATTTAAGTTTTATGACAAATATTAAATAAAAAATCAAACTCGAGTAGGAGACCTACAGCCAGACGGTGGTGCAGCGCGGGGGCACCCCCGAGGACTTTGACGCAGCAGCGTGGGTCGAGGCTGCAGGTGGCTGGGAGCATGGCTGCGTATATGGCTTTGCAGATAGTGATCATGCGCGAGCCGTGCTAGGGCCACTTGGGGCACCGACCCCTCCGGTCGCTAGTGAGCGGCCGTCCACCTCCAGATCCAGTTATGATCATAGTACTAGGATAAGGACACTAGAGGAGACGGTCGCGCGTCAGACTGAGATAATGGAGCGCCAGAGTCAGATGATGGCCGATATACAAGCTATGCTACGCAATATGTCAGGTCATCCCGAAGTAGGCATCTCTTCGGCATCATCTCATCCATCATCCTCGAGTTAGTCCACGCCAGTGTACACTCAAGCACTCCAGACTCTGCCATATGATCCAGACCATCCTTCATCGTGATCGTGAGATTTTTTTATATTGACTTTGTTACTGAGATACTATACTTGTTTAATTTATTTTGTTTGGATATTGATATTTCAATTTTGCATTTGAATAGTTTTTCTACTATTGTGGATAATTATAAATATAAGTATAATTATTTTGATGTATATCTTGGTGTATTTGTGATGTGTGAATGAATGTGTGTATGGGTGTGTGAGTTATGTATCAGATAATGTATCAATGTATCAATGGAAATTTGGAATTTTAATTTTTTTTCATTTGCAGGTTCACATAATCAACAACGGCTTTCCCATGGCCGTCCGTGGGAAAGTCGTTGCTAAAAGTGTATCGAAAGTCGTTGTTGAATACCTACAGCAACGGCTTAGCAACGGTCTTTTACTAACGGCGTTGCTACGAGCTCACCAGCCGTTGCTAATAAAGTTATCAGCAACGGCTCTGTGTCCGTGGCAAAACCGTTGCTGATAATATTTTTAGCAACGGCCCGAGCGGCCGTTGCTGAGCCGTTGCTAAGTTTTCAGCAACGCGCTTTTCTGCCACGACTCCGTTGCAATGGGTGGGGCCGTTGCAAGCCGTTGTTGATGGTTTTCAGCAACGGCTTCAGCCATTACTGATGCCCATGTTTCCGGTAGTGTCATACAGATCAAGACATCCCTGAACAGGTAACCTACATGGGAGCACACCTCCCCAGTGAGCTCAAAGCACAACTCAACACTTTGCTCAGAAATAACATCGACCTCTTCACATGGACACCTGCTGACATGAAAGGAATAGATCCCCAGATCATCTGCCACAGGGTAGCCATCGACCCTCGCGTCAAGCCCGTGGCCTAGAAGAAGAGAAAGCTTGGGATCGAGCGACAACATACATCTCATGAAGAAACCAAGAAATTGCTAAAAGCAAAGTTTATCAGAGAAATTCGATTCACAACATGGCTAGCGAACGTTGTAATGGTCAAAAAATACTCAGGAAAGTGGCAAATATGTGTCGACTTCACTGACCTCAACAAGGCCTGCCTGAAAGACTCCTACCCTTTGTCGAGCATTGGCAAACTTGTCGACGGCTCCTCAAGATACTTGAGTTTCATGGATGCCTATTCAGGCTACAATCAATTTCGGATGCACCCTGACGATGAAGAAAAAATGGCCTTTATCACCGAGCATGTAAACTTCTGCTACAGGGTAATGCCCTTCATACTTAAAAATGCAAGAGCCACATACCAGTCATTGATGAACAAAGTCTTCGAAAAGCAAATTAGCCGTAACATGGATGTCACGCCCCAAAATCCTAGGGTCACGTGATCGGCTAGAGTACACGTCCGTGCTCCGAAGCCTACCAGACATGACCAATGATGCGGAAATAAAGTATACAACCATGCAAGTGCAAAAAGGATAATGTCATAAAGAAATGAACAAGTCTTGAACACTCTAATGAAAATCTCAAATACATCATGTCTGAATACATCAAATGAAATATCTGTCCTAGACTCCACTACGATTTTGTCTCACGAGATCCACGCCCTGCACTTGCCACCCCAGTTGCGCCTCATGTGCCATAGTAATTCTACTGCTCTAGGGATGAAATAAAAATAGTAAAGAAAACGATGGTGAGTTCAAAAGAACTCAGTGAGTGGCTCATCCTTGAGCCCTACCTAGACCATCATTTAATTATATTCAGCAGAATAAACCATAATTAAATGATACTGGAAGTAAATAAATATATCCACGTACAACCACACATACACACACACACACATCCATACATCTACACATCCAAACGTCTATTCATTTATACAATCTGTACAATCCGGCGCCTTGCGCCAATCTCAATCTGGCGCCTCACGCCAATCTCCCTAATGCTGAAAATCAGGCAACCAAGAATGGTTGGGGTCATATGGCTAGTCAAGACTAGCAACCCTCAAGCATGAGTCCCCTGGGATGAACCCAGATATAATCAAGTGGTGGGTGCGACCCTCCCACTACTGCCACTCTAGGGCTATCCATTAGCGTGGCTCACTGACGCGCTACCCGACCACCAGTTGACCAAGCTAGCACAATCTAGTCTCGCCAGTTGACCACGTTGGCAATATCCTAGTCATACACACATAATACACATCCACATCACAGGCAGGTAATATATACAACATCAATAGCAAAGAAAATAAGAAAATTCCAAAAAAAACTGGAGGGATTAACCGCACTACTTAATTTCCTCCATGCACATGTACTTGCCCATCTCAGCCCCAAATCGGGCTCCAGTCCTCTAGTGGAGGAACTCATATGTCATTGATTTACAACCCAAGGACCTCACATACAATGTCCACAATCATAGGATGAGCATAATAATTTCCACATCGGGTAAACACAAGTCCCGCTTGTCATTGCAATCCGTAGAAGCAAAATATAATAACCCGAATAGAAATTAAATAAAACATAAATTTTGCCAAAAATCAAAAAAAAAAATCATACATTTAACAATCTGATTTTTCATGAATTTATCTGAAACTTTAATGCTCTAAAACATAGGATAAAACATACAAAGCTTTCAATAAAACCTGGAGTCCCGTAGTCGTAGGAACTGGCCTAAATATGCAAGTCATGTCTTTACCCTTAACCATATTTTCCTCCCAAAAATATATCAAGTACCTACTATTTAAATCATGAATTTAACAGAAATAAATTCCATGTCAAGTAGATAAGCTAAATTTTTACCATTCTTCCAATAACTCATGTTTTACGGAATTGGCCCTAAAGTATAGGGTAGACCCTAAGGGTTTTGCATACATGCGGCCCTACAATTATTTTCATAATCTACCTTGAGTGTATAATGTCATTACAAGGTGTGCTAAGAACTTATGATATCGTAGTTGTCTCTAAAATTATGAAAATACCCCTACTCGACGTACCCTTAATCTCTAGGGTAGTCCTAGTGTAGCCGGCCCTATAAAATCCCAATTTCATGCAATAAAATGCAAGTAAATTTATGAACAACATAGGAATATATATGAAATTTCTAGGAATAATTTCTGTAATTTTTCATGGCCTAAACCATTCGACCATACCCTTAATGTAGGCTAGCCCAACGTGGTCAGCCCCCTTCTTCCTCCTAGGGTATTTAATTTGTATGACATTGAGGGAATGAAAATTACCCAAATCCCTGTCAGGAAACCAAAGGCGAACCCCTCTTACATTGTTCGGCTGGCCCTTAATGTTTAGGGCCAACAATAGGGGCTACCGTACCTGACAAATCACACCGAGAAAGAAGGACTGCAAGAATACGACAATTCCAATAGCTAACGCCCGATAAATCGCGACGAATCAAGAAAAACTTCGAAATATTCACTATCAATAACGGGCGGCTATCATAATGTGAAGACTATTGTTGGGAACAAGGGAACCACTCATCAGAGAAGGAAATTGGAAAGGAAGACGGTCCTCCGCGCTCCCGCGTGAACGAAATTTGGATGCGCCGTCGAGTTTCGAGTCCTCCCATGCCTTCTCCTTCCTATGGACCCAAGGGGGTGTGCGGTTGCTGCTATGAGCCGTGCGCCCCTGAGGGATGAGGTAATAATATTGGAACTCCATTTTCCAAATGACCAAAATGCCCCTTAACTTAAGTTAAGTCTAAAACAAGTCATAACTCAACCAATTCAAGTTTGATTCGAACCCAACTACCCATCTAAGGATTAATAAAACTTAGATAAATTAATTACCTTGTGCGGAAAGGCCAATCTTCAATTCACACCCTTCGGCATTTCATCCGACCCATCCCGACGTGCGACCAAATTATTCCGCTAAAGTAATTAAATAAAATTTTAAAAAATTTGCAGGTGCTACAATGGAAGTATACGCCGATGACATGGTAGCCAGCTAAGACACCACCAATCGACGATCATTGTAATGATCTCATCGAGATCTTCAGCCAACTCAAACACTACAACATGAGATAAAATTCAGAAAAGTGCGCCTTCGGAGTGCAGGGTGGCAAATTCCTCGGCTTCATGCTGACACACCGAGGGATAGAAGCCAATTCGGAGAAATGTCGGGATATTCAAGAGATGCGGAGCCCACGCAACATCAAGGAGGAAACAGCTCACTGGGAGGATGTTGGCGCTCTCCATATTCCTCTCCAAGTCGGTCGATCGAGCAGCTCCCTTCTTCAAGATCTTACAGAAGAAGCAAGATTTCCATTGGGATAAAAAATACGAACATGCCTTCAAAAAATTAAAATAATTTCTCGCTAGCCCACCAGTTTTATATAAGCCACGACAGGGAGAAACCATGTTTCTATACCTCACAGTCACGGAGAACACCCTCAGCTCGGTCCTGATCCGAAGCAGGAAAAATATCAAAAACCAATCTACTTTGTCAGCAAAGTCCTCCAAGGACCAGAAATCATGTACCAGAGGCTTGGAAAGCTCGCTTTCGCCCTGGACATCTCGGTTCGAAGGCTACAGCTGTATTTCCAGAGCCACAACATTCAGGTTTGTACTGAATAGCCAATCGGACAAGTACGGGCTAAACTCAAACTCGTAGAATGAATGGTATCTTGGTTGGTGGAACTTTCAGAATTCAGCATCAAATACCAACCAAAGGGTCCCACAAAGGCCCAGGCTCTAGCCGACTTCATTGTCGAGTTCACCAACCAAGATGATATTCCTAAACTGGAGGAAACCTGGACGCTATTTTTGGATGGTGCCCCCAATGAAAAAGGAAGTGGGGCAGGCAACATTTTCGAAAATGGCCAAGGAATCACCCTCGAACAATCCCTTCAATTCTAGTTTAAAGCCAGCAACAACCAGGCGGAATACGAAGCTCTAATCACCGGGATTAAAACTCACTCAGGAGGTGAAAGCTTGAAACATCATCGTAAAAATTGATTCACAACTTTGTTGGACAAATGGCAACACTAGAGGGGGTGAATAGTGTGTTTACTAATCTTTTCGCCTAATTCCGGTTTTAATCGCTTAGTCAATTACTTAGGTAATTAACAAATTGAATAACAAGCGGAAGCAAAATAAGTATGCTAATTAAGCAAACACAAGAGGAAGCAATACAAACACAGTGATTTATAGTGGTTCGGCCCCAATGCCTACTCCACTACCTAAGCACCCCGCTTAGGATTTCCAAACTAGGTTTACTAGATTAATTCTTGTTTCTCTTACAATAAGGACTTTGACTCGAAGAGTCGCACTCTCGACCTAAGGCACTTCTACACCCGGAAGTCTCCGCCTTCTTACCGAGAGCACTCTTCCACCTCAACCCTAAGGGATAACTCAACTAATTCTAGTAAAACTAAGTTTACACAAGTGGTTTTACACCTTCACAACAAGGTAACCACTTCCACACAAGACCTAACAACCTAGGTCTTCACAATCTCAAATTCAAGAAAAACAAGTTCAAATAAATAGTTAAAATTACAATGAAAGGAGCTTAGAATAAAACCAAGATCAAATGCTCTTTTCCAAGCCTTCGACGTCTTCAACTCGCCAAGAAGTAGAGCTCGAATTAAATCCCGAGTTGAGACAGAGTGTGCGCTTAAAGTGGATTTTGACGAAAGATTAGGGCACGCTTCAATCAATCTTTAGAAGGCTCAAAACTCCCTTTAGAATGCTCAATAAATTCTGTATCAGTGAGAGGAGAGTATTAAATGAGTTAGATGAAGTATATTTATACCCTCTCAAAGAAACGATAGCTCAACGAGTAAAAAACTATCCGTTATAGCTGCTCGGTTGATTGGCCGGTCGACCGACCTATCGATCACTCAAGCGACCGCTGCCTTAATGTCTCTATGCGGTCGACCGATGGGTCGACCGCCAGACGCAATTCCTGCATTCCGCAATCCGGTCGACCGACGCAAGTTGCGGCTTCAGCGATCCATAGTCCGGTCGACCGATCGATCAATCGACGAAACTACTGGCAATTTTTTATCTCAGTCGGTCGACCGCCCGGTCAACCGAAGTAGCTACTGCCGCATTTTACCTTCAGTCGGTCGACTGACGTAGCCTTTACGCGATTTCTTCCCTATCTTCGGTCGATCGATGGGTCGACCGAATGGGTACTGCCATTTTTTCGTGACATTCGATCGACCGACCGGTCGATTGACAAGGCTACTTCCAATACTCTAACTACATTCAGTCGACCGAACCTAGGCTGAACTTGATTTTTTCAGCCTTGTTCTTGCGCACTTCATTTTCGGGTTCCGGCTTTCAACGAGCATCAACTTGGAGAGCTTTCCATGTGATCTTTGGACTCGTCCAATACGTGTTTGGTGCACATGTCGATCTTTGAGAGATTCCACGATGAACCCGAGTGCGACGATCAATGTCCTTTTGATTTTTCGATTTCTTTTGATTTCTTCGATCGGGGACATCGAATGCTAACCGATATAGAACCTGGAGGATTTCTCAATGAAATATTAGTTCCATGTTTGTTATCATCAAAACTGAGATTAAGACCAAGGTTGAAAACCTTAAGCCAACAAACTTGTCGTAGGACAAGTCAACAGCACCTGCTAAGCCAGGGACCCCTCCCTCGAAAGGTATCTCACATTAGTACTTCTTTAATCACTAACTTCGATAGTTGTGTGATTCATATAACTGAGGAAGAAAACACCCGGGCCGATCTGCTATCCAAACTTGCTAGCACCAAAAAGCCTCAAAATGACAGGTTGGTCATTCAACAAGTCCTCGGACATCCGAGCATCCAACCGGCCAGCACCTCGGCCGAGGTCCAAACAGTCAAACAAGGCACAGATTGGAGAACTCCCTACAACAACTACCTCAAACAAGGCGAGATTCCAGATAACATCTCCAATCCATTTATTTGCATACTTTGTAGGAGGAATTTACATGGTCTCACAATCGGCCCCTGATCCACATGATGCGTCGTTCCACCTCGCCAAATCCCCCCTACTATCGGTGTCACCAACCGCCTCAGCAATTGAAGACTTGGTTCCCACCATTCTAAAGCTTGAACTCAACACCTCAAATAGCAACCAGAACTCGGTCTTCATCAGTCTGGCTCCCCGACCTCAGTTTCCTATCACGGGCTCCTACACCCTCAATGACCCCAAGTGTGTTTCGCATGAGCTCTTTTTTAACCGAGTTTGGCCCTTGGCCCTAAATGTGGCCTCTGACTCAGCCTGTCACGCTCTAAATGAGCAACATGGCCCCAAGCGTGCTTCTCATGAGCTCAATTTTCACCGAGTTTGGTCCTCAGCCCTATTTGCAGCCTCCGACTCAGCCCGGCATGCTCTAAACGAGCAACATGACCCCAAGCACGCTTCTCGCAAGCTCGATTTTCACCAAGTTTGGTTCTCGACCCTAAATGCGGCCTCCAACCTCAGTGCCTATCTCAGGCTCCTACGCCCTCGATGACCCCAAGCGCGCTTCTCACAAGCTCAGTTTTCACCGAGTCTGGTCCTCGGCCCTAAATGCGACCTCGACTCAGCCCAACACGCTTTAAATGAGCAACACGACCCCAAGCGCGCTTCTCGCAAGCTCAGTTATCATCGAGTCTAGTCGTCAACCCTAAATGTGGCCTCCGGCTCAACTCGGTACGTTCTAAATGAGCAATACGACCCCAAGCGCGCTTCTTGCGAGCTCAGTTTTCACCGAGTCTTGTCGTCGGCCCTAAATGCGACCTCCGGCTCAACCCAGCATGCTCTAAACGAGAAACACGACCCCAAGCGCGCTTCTCGCAAGCTTGTTTTTCACCGAGTCTGGTCACCGACCTCTAGAGCTGCTATTCCTGGCCTCAAAACCCCAACACAACGCTTCGCGCATGGCCCTTGAATACAAATCTTGGCCTCCAAAATCATCATCTTCAGCCTTAGCACCCCTATGCGACCAGGATTCAGTTTTCACTAATCCACCTCAATAGTCATCGCACCGCAATGTATGGCCCCAGTGCCTTGCTCATAAAATACCAAGCATGTAAACCCCAGTTTAGATACTTCTCTAATCGAAACAAGCAGGGAATGAAGCTTCAGTAAAAAACCAATCGAAACTTGGCAAAAAACACAACAAAGATGAATAAGGAAGATATCTCTTTCATTCATAAAGTCCTGCACAATTGTATATAGACACACAAAACCGCGAAGGGCAGTCTACAAGCAAAAAGACAAATTACAAAGATGCACGATTCGAAGAATATTCCGACCAAGGTGCTATTACCAACATCAAACCAAGTCATGGCTATGGAATTCCCTAGTCCTCGAAAACTACCATTAGGATCTAACCCCATACACAGACTTGGTTGAACCTCCCGTAGGAGGATTATGGAGGGCTGGACGGATGAGACGGCAAGAAATGGAAGCCCTGTCAACGTGAACTTACCCAGTTCAGATTATTAGAAAGAATTTGAATTGCAGATAAACTTCTAGCAGCCAAGAAGGCCACCCACACACCTATACAACGCCTTCCTCTAGTAAGCAGCAAAGGAAGTGCCCCTGACATAAGCCCAACAATGCGAACTTATAGCGGACCTCTCGTCGTCTACCCTCCTTTTAAGCTCGACGGTACAAACCTATGGCAAATGATGAATCCTTCGCCAGCCAAATAAGAGCAACCCCCGGCGGGACGGTAATCTTCGACACTTCCCGGTCCATGATTTCCACAACACACAACAAGTAGGGCACAATTTATAGGCCCGAGACAAGAATCGTCATCATAACTGACGGGTCCATGAAGGCCTCTTTTTCGTCAAACCACAACTGACGCCCATGCTTTGGGAACCAATTACCGAATCATAACTAATGATTATTTTTCTGTCAAGATATAGCTGCCTCATAGGCGGTGGATATCCGGAAGAGCTAACAAAGGCATCATATTTTGTCCGAATATCGAAGCGATCCATGAAAAGCCGCACACTCATCCTGTGATCAATCGAAGTCGGGATTGCCGACCTCACTTAGAGCTCGACACACAGTCTATAGACTCCGACTGAGCTTGGGGGCAATAAACAAGACTAGAACTATCGGGCCCGGTCGGATCAAACTCGAATGTGCCCCACAACTTACCTTGAGCCGAACCAAATGGCTCCGCCCGAGGGGCTCCACCCAGCTACACTCTCAGACTAGATTCAAGCCAGACCAGACGGGTCTACCCAAGGATCCTACCTGACCATACATGGACATCCACATCCTTCCTTATCACGAGGGATACGCCATTACAAGCCTGCCATCTCCGGGATCGGCCTCGACTCATTCTGGGCAAAATCCCTGCGAGATTGCTGGGCGGCATCATCACCTCCACCTGCAATAAATACAACACACGCCTCAAGTAACACTAATTAAGTTCAAATTTCATTACCTCTACTTTGGAGTCCTCCGAACTAGAGCGTCGTAGTACCTTTTGAAGCCCCCCCCCCCCCGGTCGGCGTTGAACGAGACAAGGAGAGACACCGAACCGCGAACCGAACAAGAGCACCCCGATCCTCAAGCAGGAACATGCACAAAATGCAATTTCAGCAAGGTTCGATCTTCAGTTCGGGTTTTGGGTTTGGTTTTTGGGTTCTTTGCATCATAATAGAGGATTTTACATTCAATCTAGACACCCTAAACCTAAACTCTATCTTTCCGACAAATTCGAGCGTCCTTCTGATTTCTCTGATTTCTTCGATTTTTTTTATCACAGACGTCGCGTGCAAACCGATATGGAACCTGAAAATATTTATTACTCAAACATTAGTTCCTTGTTTGTTATATATATCATCAAAATCGAGATTAAGCCAAGGTTGAAAACCTTAGGCCAATAGTTTTATGGTGGCAAGGCTTTTCTTATTAGCTCTAAAAGAGAGCAAAATATCATTCGCGAACATCAAGTGACTAATTTGCAAGGCGTTTCTATGTTTGAAAAGTGAAAGTTGCTTGACTAATGTTATGTCTCCTTAACATGATGAACAACATTGTTAATTAAGTAAGTTATGGTTTGTGAAGCTAACACATAATGGTAAGGAGACAAGTGCTCACCTTGATGAATCCCACGCTGGGATGTAAAAAAAGCCGACCATTGATTATTAATAAGGCATGAAAAGTTGATAGTAGATAAGCACAAATAAATTCAATCAATGAATTTATTTGGAAAATGATAAGCACACAAGATATAGATAATGGCATTACATGATAGCTTATCATAAGTTTTTTCTAAGTCAATCTTAACAAGAATATATGGGTTTTTGCCTTTAAAGTCAAGTCATACCTAGAATGTGAAATTTCTTGCGCAATAAGAATATTATCGTGTATGCTCCTACCATTGATAAAGGCAGACTATTCATGAGAAATCAGTTCACAAATAATCAGCTTTAATCTATTAGCAAGGATCTTAGCAAGAATTTTGTAACTTAAGTTACAAAGGCCAATAGGTCGAAAGTCTTTAATGGTAGTAGGATTGGCACATTTGGGAATAAAGGACATCAAGGTTTGATACGAATCAAATGGCGGAAAAGAAAGATTGTGCAATACATGTAATCATTGCATATCGTTAAAATAATGTTTTTTTACGTAAAATTGATACTGTCACCCGGCTGTATCAATACTATTATAAAATATTTTAGAGCATGTTTGATTGTTGGAATATACAAGAAATAAATATTTATTTTCTTATTTGGTCGACATGATGAATACATCGAAAATATTCATTTCCTTGTTTGGTTATGTTCTTGCCTGAGAATCGGAATACCATGGTCTGGTTTAGTGTCTCTCCTGGTTAGGTTCAACGTCGATGGAGGGGACCTGCAAAAGATACTCCAACGCTCAAGTTAGGGAGATTCCAAGGTGGAGGTAATGAAATTGGAACTTAGAGTTACCTGAGGCATGCGTGTTTGTATTTGTTGCAGGTGAAGGTGATGACGCCGCCTAGTAATCTCGTGGGGACATTGCTCACAATGGGTTGAGGCTGATCCCGAAGATAGCAGGCTCGTAATGGAGTACCCCTCGTGATAAGGAAGGACGTGGATGTCCTTATTTGGCCGGGTGGAGCCGTTTGATCTGGCTCGAGTTTAGTCCAGGGGAACCTCCAAGTGGGACCCCTTAGCCAAGCTGTTTGGTTCGGTTAAAAGTGAGTTGTGGGGCACTGCTGAGTCTAATCCGATTGGATCCAATAGTTCTCGTCTAGTCCACAGCCCCCGAGATTGGTCGGAGTCTGGAGGACTATACGTGCCGAGCTCTCAAGTACAGTTATCTTTCTTCTCCTTTGGCGTCTCTGGGGAGTTTCCAGAAATACTACCCAAGTTATGTTGGGTGGTCAGTAAGGTCGAACTAAACATTGCGTTGGAGTGGTTGACCATTGAGGCCAAATAGGTGGTTGCTAAGGCTAACCCCGATTTGGAGCGAGTCGTTATGGACACCGAACTGGAACAAGCGACCGCAAGGGCCGAGCTAGAGTATGTGGTCGGGGAAGCCATAATGAAGTGGACGATTGTGGAGCCCACGCTGAAGGGTTTTATCGTAGAGGCCAAACTAGAGTGGGCGGCTGCAAGGGCCAATCTGGAGAAGGTGACCGAAGGGGGGGGGGTAAGCTGGAGTGAGCGGTCTAGATTTGTCTTTGGTAAGATCGCCGACCTCTCAATAAGGGGAAACTCTTCGCCCATTGTACCTCTTATAAAAACATTTCCTTCTTGTTTCTGAAGTTTGGTTTTTTCATCGTCTTGGTGTTTTTAGGGATTTTTATTCGGCATCAGCTTTGTAGCATGTTCGTCCGATCGTTGTCGCCTCCACTTCTCCTTCTTGTGAGTTCGTTGTTACTCTCATAGTGTTGGTGAAATAGCCACACTAAAGGGGGGTAAATAGTGTGTTAACTAAATCGATTAGCCTAAATCTGATTTTAATGTTTTCTTATATTACTTAGGCAAATTACAATTTATCGACTAAATGCGAAAGCGATAATAAAAAAATTTAAACACAACCAAAGATATCAATGCTAACACAATTATTTATAGTGGTTCGGCCCCAATGTCTACTCCACTACCTAAGCACCGTGCTTAGGATTTCACACTCAAATCCACTAAATTGTGAGTAGCTTACAATTGAGAACTTTACATCGAAAAGACCCTACACTCACCTCGAAGGCACTTCCACACCCGAAAGTATCCTGCCTTCCTACCAAGTGAGCTTCCCCACCTCAATTCCAAAGACCTACTCGTAACTTAGTTTACATAAGTGGCTTTACACCTTCTACATTAAGGTTACCACTTACACACAAGATCACACACTTGGTCTTTTTACAAACTCAAGTTAATCAAATCAAAACAAAATAAAAACACCTTAATCACAAGAAGAGAGTAAAGGAGACTTATCAAATTAAGGACACCTCTTCTTCTTGAGCTTAGCATGCTTGAATGTCCCTTCAATGAAGAACACTTGAGGATGACGGATCAAGAGCTAGGTTTTGTGGATTTGATCATGAAAGGGCTTGGGATATGCTTAGGATCACTCTTTGCGACTTGGAAGCATCAACATTAGGCTAGGAATGAGTTTGGAATGGGTATTTATAACCCCCCAAACACCAAGGCTCGACAGTGGCCATTTTTCTGCCCGTTGGCGATGCCCGGTCGCTTGTCAGTCAACTGACCCGATCGAGCGATTGCCTAGCGACCGAAGGCATACTGCCGCTTTCTAGCATACTTCGGTCAACCAACTTGCCTATTCCCAGATTTTGGCAGCATTCGATCGATTGATCAGTCGACCAAATTGCCTTTTGCTCGATTTCCTCTTATGTCGATCGACCGATCGCGACCGAACCTAGGTAGGGCAATTTTCTTGTGTATTTTTCTTGCACGCTTCATTTTCGGGTTCCGGTCTTCAACGTGCGTCAACTTGATAAGCTTTTCATATGTTCTCTAGACTCGTCCAAGATGTCTTTGGTGCACACATTGAACTTCTAGAAATTTCCGCAATGAATCTAAACACGTCGACCAATGTCCTTCCAATTTTTCCAATTTTTCCAATCGAGGACATCGAGCGCTAAGCAATATGGAACCTGAAAATATTTCTCAATGAAACATTAGTTTCATATTTGTTATCATCAAAACCGAGATTAAGACCAAGGTAGAAAACCTTAGGCCAACAATCTCCCTTTTTTTGATGATGACAAACATCCTTAAGAAAATATATTCAATTAAAGCGCAAAAGATACCAAACATGAGATTTCTCCCCCTATCAACATGCATATCTACATAATGGAACTCCTCCTATCTATATGCATGGTTTTCCTATATTTTCTTCCTCTTTACTTACATTTTTCTCCCCCTTTTGACATCAATCAAAAAGGACAATAAAGGTCAACTACGGTCAAAATTGGGACTTGTAAGCTAGTTTTCATGAAAACGAAGTCAACCAACTCAAGGGAAGAAAACATACTAGTGAGACTAATCAATACATGATATCAAGGAATAATAATTAAAATCTAAATTCGGAAATCATGTATAAATTCAAGCATCAATATTATCAAGTATCGGTCAAAATATCAAAAACCATTTTAGAAATTATTTTTCATAAGTTAAAATGAGAACGATACCAAAAACATTAATCTAACATCATACTTGAAGTCTCATTCAAAGATTTCGACGAAAATCCAAAGTATCAAAAAATGAGCAATTTGAAAATAGTGATATGTCAGTGGCATTTTCGTAAATAATTGAGATTTTTATGACATTTCCAAAAATTATTCAAACTTTCAAAATACCAAGATATAGTCATGTAAAGCATGTATATCAAGTTTGAAATGAAACTAATGTCATTTGATCAAATTATGAACTTAGCACGGTTTCACTCAAAGTAGGCACGAAAATATGAAAATGCTAAGTATCAAATTTTGCTATCTACTCATGTTTTCTTTAACTTAGGCATCTAGACATCTAACATGAGTGAATCTAAGTATATCAATCATGTTTGAGCTTAAAAAGAGATTTCTAAGTCACTTTGTTGACTTAGGTCAAAGTACACTTCAAGCTTCTAAAAATCAAATTTTTTAATCCTTATAAAATCATATTCTTAACGAAAATTTTTGGAAATTTAACTGGACAAACTAGATTTTTCAAGGAATCTACAGGTTTAGGAATCAGTCAAAAATTAGTTTTCTATAAATTCGTAAAATTCCTGAAATCCAAGGGCATTTTCATAAATTTCAAGTATTTTTTAAGAGTTGTCAATTTTGCTTCAAACTTTCCAAACAATGCTGAATGATCATTTAAGATGCGTGTGTCATGTTTGAGCTAAATTACCTAAGTTTATTTTTCATCATATCTTGATTTCAATGAAAAACCGATATTTCTAGCTATCATTCAAGTTATCAAAATCATTCCTATCAATGATTTTACTCAAGCAATGGTGTGAATGATATTAGAAATGAATTTAAAATGGTATACATGAGTTTTCATTTGAAGTTTTTGACGAAAAATCAAAGTATCGGAAAAATGAATATTTCAAGTAAGTGATACTTTATGTTTCTGAAATCCAACTTCAAAATTCCTTTAAAAATCAGATTCTTAATGAAAAATTTTGAAATTTTTACACAACAAACTAGATTTTTCAATGAAAGTGCAGTTTCTAAAATTGACTGAAAAAACTAAAATTTCAATGGCATTTCCATAATTTTCAGTTATTTTTTAAAACGTGCTCAGTTTTCATTCAAACTTTTATGACACCATATAATGGTCATGTAAAAAGTGTATGTCAAGTTTTGAATAAAAATTATGCCCTTAAGTCAAGATATTAACCTAGCATGGTTTCATTCAAAACTAATCTAGTTATCATGAAACTTCCTAAGTTTCAATATTATCATTTACTCATGATTTTTCAAACTTAAACCTATGGACACCTAAAATGAGTAAACCTAAACATGTTCCTCAAATATGAATTGAAAATGAGACCTCTAAGTCAATTTGTTGACTTGGGTTAACTTGGTTCAAAAGAGGTTATCATGAAATGGCCTCTATGTTATTTTATCTATATCCAAATGAATTTCTCATTCTAAGTGCATGGAAACATGTCATACCTATTCCTAAACATGTTTATGAAGTTTGGACTTAAAATGAAGTGTCCAAGTCGATTTGTTGACTTGGGTCAAACTTTTCAAGTTTAACTCCCCTAAAGTGATCTAGTTATCACATTATTCATCTAGACATAAATTTTTAAGTTTAAACACCTAGAATCATGTGATATGTGTATCTAAACATGTTTACATAGTATTTACTCAAAGTGAGGTCTCTAATAAGGAATTTCAATCTAGTCCAATTTCATTCGATATCAATATCATGAAATTGCTTAAGTATCCAAATTTTACCTACTCATGAAATTTCCTAGATTTATCATGCAACATCAATCATGAGTATAGAGATATCATTAAACATGAATATTCAATTATTATACAAATATTTTTTGCAAAATTAAACTCATACCTCATTCTTAGAAATTTTGTCAAACTTGTCCTTTTACTTTTCAATTTTCTTCGTGATAGCATAGCTTTCCATTAACATTCTCAACTTGCAAGTAGACTTCATTAGTAGATTTAATGAAAATAAAACTACTAGCAAGTAACCCAAACCAAATAGCAAAGAGAAGAATCAAGTATCATATTCAAAATCCACTTTGCTAAATAGTTTGAAATCCGTTTCAAAATGTGTTATCATGAATCCGAAATGAATTTTAAGAGATCACAAATGTAATATTAATGAAAAATTGATCACCAACCCTTCCTATTGGTTGAAAACCGAAAGATCACAATGAGCCTACAATTTGGAACTACAAGGTCGCATGAACCCGTTATAGGCTACATCGGTCTCCGAAGAGATCGGAAATCAAAAATCAAAATATCATTTGATAAACCATATCAAGAGCGGACAAAGATCAACAGAATTATGCATAGTATCAAAAACTTCAAATTAAGTAAATCAATGATGGTTAGAAGATGATACCAAAGTATTTGATGCCAACTTTACCATAGGCATCTAGTCTAGGTGAAGACTTTGAAGTTGCGACCATGTAGGGATCCTTCCTTCAACTCATTGTTCAACTTCAATTCTTCAATCTCCTTTACCCTTGTGTGGTAGCTCCCCCTACAAAAGAGCATGAAACTTTTGGTATCAAAATAGCTTTGGGTCCTTGGGGGTTAGTAGGCCTTGTTGGCTTTAGATTTTCAAACTTAGCCTTAATCTCGGTTTTGATGGTTTTGATGATAACAAACATGGGACTAATGATTTCATTGAGAATATATTTCAGGTTCCATATCAATTAGCGTTCGATATCCTCGATCGGAAAAATTAGAGAAATCGGAAATCGAAAGGACATTGATCGTCGCGCTCGGGTTCATCGCGGAAGTTTATCGAAGATCGACAAGTGCACCAAAGTCGCTTGGATGAGTCCAAAGATCAACTCAAAAGCTCTCCAAGATGATGCTCGTTGAAAGCCGGAACCTAAAAACCAAGCGCGAAAGAAATAAGCTGAAATTGCAATTTCAGCCTATGTTCGGTCGACCAGGCGGTCGACCGAATAGGGTAAGAAAGAAAGGCCCAGCCATTTCAGTCGACCGATCGATCGACTGAACACAGCCGAAAAATGGAAGTGGGCACTTCGGTCGACCAGTCGGTCGACCGACAATGGCTGGTTTTGGGGAGTAGGCTTGGTGGTCAACTGGTCGGTCGACCGACTTGCAAAAGCTAAAGACGCGATATCCTGTCGGTTGACCGATGGGGCGACCGAAGGTCGAGGATGAATAGTCATGTTTGGGTGGTGGATCGACCACAGAGAAAAGAGAAGTGGTCGAAAGATCGGTCGACCAGTCGATCGACCGACCATTCGACTGGCGGCCTGTAACGAATAGTTTTCTATTCGTTGAACAGTCGTTTCTTCAGTAGGATATAAATATACCCTCATATGATTCTTTTAAAACACTTCCTTGACTTCTACAACATTCATTGAGCATTCTAAGAGGAAGATTTGAAGCCTTCCAAAAAGCTTGCGCTGCTTCTCTGTCCGCGATATTTTCTTCAAGCGTACAAGCTCTGCTCCTCAACTCGGATGTTGATTCAAGCTCCACCACTTGACGAGTTGAAGGATTGAAGGATTGCAAAAGAGCACAAAATCTTGGTTTCATTTTAAGCTCTTTTCAATTGTAAATTTTATCTGTTATTTAAATTATTTTTGGATTTGTGTCTGTGTAAAGACCTAGGGCTGTTAGGTCTTGTTGTGTGAAGTGGTATCCTTGGTGTAGAAGGAGTAAAGCCACTTGTGTATACTTAGTGATTACTAGGATTAGTTCTAGTTGTCCCTTAGGTTGAGGTGGGAAAGTGCTCTCGGTAGGAAGGCGGGATACTTTCGGGTGTGGAAGTGCCTTCGGTTGGAGGGCGGAGACTTTCCGGTGCAAAGTCCTCGTTGTAAGGGAAACTCTAATTAATCTAGTAAAACCTAGTTTGGAAATCCTAAACGGGGTGCTTAGGTAGTAGAGTAGGCATTGGGGCCGAACCACTATAAATTGCATGTTTGCATTGCTTTCATTTTATTGTGCTTAAATTGCTTAATCATTTATAAGCTTCCGCATTTAATCACATTGAATTGCAAATCGCCTAATCAATCTAAGTAAACGTTTAAAATTGGATTTAGGCTAATCGAATTAGTAAACACACTATTCACCCCCCCTCTAGTGTCGCCATTCCGCCAACAATTGGTATCAGAGTGGGTTCGTAGCTTGAGATTTCACCATCTCGTCTACACCTAGTCTCGATCTAGAAATGGCTCTAGAGAGTGTAGCGTCTTCATCTCCTAGGTTCAATGAGTCAAACTTTGGTCTTTGGAAGTCTAGGATGTATACCTTCTTAAAGACCCAAGGTTTGGGTGTTCTCAACATGGTAAAAATTAGGTATAGTGAACCTAAGGAAGACATGAATGCATGGACCCAAGAACAAATTAGCATGTATGAGTTAAATGCTAAAGCTACAAATTGCTTATTTTGTTCTTTGGAAAACAATGTGTTTGAGAAAATCATGCATTGCACTTCGGCTTTTGATATATGGGCAACATTGAATATGTTATATGATTATGCTAAAACCGAAGAGCTTACCACTTTTGTTGAGGGTGGTGATGACAATGGTCATCCCCCTAGTACTAACCTCGGTTTTGATGATTTTAGTGCTTCTAGTCAAAGAAGCAAATCAAAAAGCCGAAAAAGAAAAGTGATATGCTACTTGTACAAGGAAAAGGAGGACAAGTGGAATTGTCCTTTATCAAAGAAGAATGCCAAAAGGAGGACAAGTGCTTCAACATCCACCTCCAAATCTCAAGAAGCATCCTCTTGTCATGACTATGAAGGCACATCCAAGGTTTGCCTCATGGGTATCCATGATGAGGTACAACATTTCACTTTTAGTCATGAAAAAGATATAGCATATGATAGTGATGCTAGTTCTTCACATTCAATCAAAATATCATATGAAGAATTAGTACAAGAATGTCAAAGTATATGTTCCATGCTTTTGAAAAAGAGTAAAGAAATAAAGAAAATTAAAAAGGATAACTCTAGGCTCACCAAGGATTTGCAAGCTCTAGAAATAGAAAATAAAAATTTAAAGGCAAATCTAAGTTCCTCAAGTGTTGATTGTCATGGTAGCATTGATGTTTTGAGAACTAGTAATTCTTGCCATGATAATTTTAAGATTGAAATTGAAGACCTAAAAAGTGAGAATATTGACTTGAAAAATGAAAATGATGATTTGAAAATTGAATTGAAAAATATCTCAAAAGTTGAGATTGAGAATTTGAAAGTAGAAAATATGAAAATCAAAAATAAAAATTGCTTGTTGAAATCTCAAATACAAGCTTTACACAAATCCATAAATGACTTAAAAAATGAGGTTGTTTTCTAGAGTAAGAAAACTAGTAACTTATCACATGCTTCATTTTTTAGAAATCCTAGGAATAAGAATGCTTATGAAAAGAATGCTAAGGTTTCTCATGCTTCTCATATCAAGCATTCCAACATCAAACCTCATGCTCCAAAGATGAATAATAAATATCATGTCCATGTTAAAAATGAAAAGAAAAAGTTTCATGGACATTGCTTTTGTTGTGGTGTGTTTGGGCATGCTATTTATGATTGCGCTTTAAAGAGAAATCCAAGTGTTGCTTTGACACTTTGGATTCCTAAGCCCTCCAACCCCCAAGGACCCAAAGCTATTTGGGTACCAAAGGTATCATGTTCTTTTGTAGGGGGAGCTACCACACAAGGGTGAGATGAAGGTGGTTTATTGAAGTTGCTTGAGGATTCAAAGATTGAACCATTTCAAAGTTGCAACTTCAAGTCATTTAGATGTCTATGGTAAAGGTGGCATCAAAAGTACTTTGGTATCATCTCCCATACTCTCTTGATTAAATTATAGTTGGAGTTATGATACATGCCTAAAATTGATTGAATTTCCCCGTTCTATTTAGTGAAGTTGAAGTTGATAAATAATACTTGGTTTTTCTCTTCACTATTTAGTTTAATAGCTTGCATATAGAATTGGTTTCATTGTCTACTTAAGAAGTACACTTGCAAGTTATAAGTTTTTAGGAAGGCTATTTAGGAAGAAAAATATTAGTTTGGCTAAATCATCATGAATAGGGTATAACCTTGATAATTTCAAAATCTAAGTGTTATACCTCATTGATTAAGATAAAATCATGTCTCTATACTCATGACTAGAATTGCATGTAAAATCCTTGAATTCTCATGACTAGGTAAAATATTAGCACTTAGGCAAATTTCATCAAATGAAACTTGCTCTAGATTGATACTTGCTATTAGAGATATTTTTTTAAGTCCAAACTAGTTAAACCTAGGTAGAGATCTTATTCCTCAAATGTTTCACATCTTAGGATCTCTTAGATTCATTTAGATATCATGAAAGCTCATTTAAAATGAATCTTTACTATCTAGCATAGGTTAAGATTTTAAAATGAAACTTTGCATTGAACCTTGCTATGTAGTATGTTAGCTTGCTAGTAGTCATATTATTTCATTATGATACTAATGAAGTCTACTTGCAAGTTAAAAATTTGAAAGTCTATGCTATCTAAAAGAAAATGACAAAGGAAATGGAAAGTTGGGCAAATTTCAAGAAATAAGGTATGAATTTAATTTTGCAAAAATCTTAGTAAAATAATTAAATTTTCATGCTTAAATGATTTCTCTATGCTCATGATTGATGTTGCATGATAAATACTTGAAGTTTCATGAGTAGGCAAAATTATGATAACTTAGCTCATTTCATGATATCTTGATATTTATGAAATCGAACTAGGTTAAAAATTTTCTTTAGAGACTTCATGTTAAGTTAAACTTGAAATAAAATTAAATTTCTAAAAATAAGGTATAAATTTAACTTTACAAAAATCTTAGTATGATGATTGAATATTAATGCCTTAATGATGTCTCTATATACTCATGATTGATTCTGCATGATAAATATTTGAATTTTCATGAGTAAGAAAAAATTGGATAACTTAGGCAATTTCATGATATTTTGATTGAATGAAACTTGCTCTAGGTTAAAACTCATATTAGAGACCTCATTTTGAGTAAACATCAAACAAACATGTTTAGACACACATGATATGACTCTAGGTGTTCAATCTTGAAAATTCATGTGTAGATGAAAATGTGATAACTATATCACATTAGTGGACTTAAGCTTAAAAGGTTTGACCCAAGTCAACAAATTGACTTGGACAATTGATTTTAAGTCCAAACTTCATAAACATATTTAGGAATAGGTATGACATGTTTCCATGCATTTAGAGTGAAAAATTCATATGGATATGGATAAAATGACATAGAGGTTAATTCATGTTTACCTCTCTTTGAACTATGTTGACCCAAGTCAACAAGTTCACTTAAAGGTCTTATTTTCAATTCATATTTGAAGAACATGTTTAGAGTTACTCATGATAGGTATCCATAGGTTTAAATTTGAAAAATCATGAGTAAATGTTAAGATTGAAACTTAGCAAGTTTCATAAAAACTAGTTTAGTTTTGAATGAAACCATGCTAGGTTGATATCTTGACTTAAGGACATAATTTTCATTTCAAACTTGACATATACTCTTTACATGATCACATTATGGTGTCATGAAAGTTTGAATAAAAATTGAACAAGTTTTAAAGAATAACTGAAAATTACAAGGATTGTCATTTGCTCAACAATTGGTATCACCAATTTCAATTATTTCTAGGAAAATATAAAAAAATATTTTTTAGATGATTCTTGAAACTACACATTCACTGAAAAATGTAGTTTTATCAGTAAAAATTTCAAAAAGTTTCATCAAGAATCGGATTTAAAGTGAATTTTTGAAGTTGGATTTCAAAACACAAAGTATCATCATTCTTGAAACGTCAATCTTTCCGATACTTTGATTTTTCTTCGAAAACTTCATATAAAAACTCATGTACATCATTTGGATTCCATTTCTAATATCATTCATACAAATTCTTGAGTAAAATCATTCCTAGAAATGATTTTGATATTTTGGATGATAGATAGAAATATCCATGTGTATATTAAAATCAATATAGGATGAAAAATGGTCTTTGAAAATTCTTTTGAGTTCAAACTTTATTCATGTATTTCAAATGACCATAGAATATTTGGTATCAAAAAATTTCATCCAAAAATTGATACTAAAGCTTTTCATCGAAAATATGACTTTGTATAAACTTAAAAGTTTGATTTTTGAAATCTTGAAGATAGGTTGACCTAAGTCAACAAAATAACTTAAAAATCTCATCTTAAGCCCAAACTAAATTCATAGACTTATATTATCTCATGTTTGATGTCTAGATGCCTAAATATAAGATAACATGAGTAGATAGAAAAACTTGAGACTTAGCATTTTCATAGTTTTCATGCTTATTTCAAATGAAAACATGCTAAGTTCATATTTAAATCAAATGACATTTGTTTCATTTCAAACTTGATATACATGATTTAAATGACCATATTTTGGTAGTTTGAAAGTTTGAATGAAACCAAAATGTCATGAAAAAGAAATAATATTCATTTTGAGAACATACATGATTTATCTTAAATTCAAAATTTTAGCTTTAAACATATCATGTATGATTTTGTTTCATATTAATCATTTGTTTTCCATCCCTTGGTTGAGATTTTCTTGTTTCATGAAAAATCTTTAGAGTCTCAACTTCATGAAAAAATACATGTCTTTCATCCCTTTGAATAGATAGACCCTTCTTGTCCTTTTTGATTGATGTCAAAAGGGGGAGAGAAGAGTTTAGGTATAAAAGGGGAGAAATGTATAGTTAAAATGTGGAGAAAAGTATAGGTAAAGGGGAGGAAAATATAGGAAATCCATGCATATAGATAAGGGGAGTTTAATTATATAAATATGCATGTTGATAGAGGGAGAAATTCCTTAGTTGATATCCTCTATGCTTTAAATGAATATACTTTCTTATGGATGTTTGTCATCATCAAAAAGGGGGAGATTGTTGGCTTTAGGTTTTCAACCTTAGCCTTAATCTCGGTTTTGATGGTTTTGATGATAACAAATATGGGACTAATGATTTTATTGAGAGTATGTTTCAGGTTCCATATCAATTAGCGTTCGATGTCCTCGATCGGAAAAATCAGAGAAATTAGAAATCGGAAGGACATTGATCATCGTGCTTGGGTTCGTCGCGAAAGTTTATCGAAGATCGACAAGTGGATCAAAGTCGCTTGGATGAGTCCAAAGATAAAGTCAAAAGTTCTCCAAGATGATGCTCGTTGAAAGCCGAAACACGAAAACCAAGCGCGGAAGAAATAGGCTAAAATTGCAATATCAGCCCATGTTCGGTTGACCAGGCGGTCGACCGAATAGGGTAAGAAAGAAAGGCCCAGCCATTTCGATCGATCGAACACTGCCAAAAAATGGTAGTGGGCACTTCGGTCGATCGACAGTGGCTGGTTTTGGGCAGTAGGCTTGTCGGTCGACCGACCTACTAAAATCTGAAGACGCGAGATCCCATCGGTCCACCGACGGGTCAATCGAAGGTCGGGGATGAATAGTCGTGTCTGGGTGATCGACCCGTCAGTTGATCGACCACAGAGAAAAGAGAAGCGATTGAAAGACCGGTCGATCGACCATTCAACCGGTGGCCTGTAACAGATAGTTTTCTATCCGTTGAACAACCATTTCTTCAAAAGGGTATAAATATAACCTCATATGATTCTTTTAAAACACTTCCTTGACTTCTACAACATTCATTGAGCATTCTAAGAGGAAGATTTGAAGCCTTCCAAAAAGCTTGCGCTACTTCTCTGTCCGCGACATTTTCTTCAAGCGTACAAGCTCTGCTCCTCAACTCTGGTGTTGATTCAAGCTCCACTACTTGACGAGTTGAAGGATTGAAGGATTGCAAAAGAGCACGAAATCTTGGTTTCATTTTAAGCTCTTTTCAATTGTAAATTTTATCTGTTATTTAAACTATTTTTGGATTTGTGTCTGTGTAAAGACCTAGGGCTGTTAGGTCTTGTTGTGTGAAGTGGTATCCTTGGTGTAGAAAGAGTAAAACCACTTGTGTATACTTAGTGATTACTAGGATTAGTTCTAGTTGTCCCTTAGGTTGAGGTGGGAAAGTGCTCTCGGTAGGAAGGCGGGATATTTCCGGGTGTGGAAGTGCCTTCAGTTGGAGGGCAGGGACTTTCCGGTGCAAAGTCCTCGTTGTAAGGGAAACTTTAATTAATCTAGTAAAACCTAGTTTGGAAATCCTGAGCAGGGTGCTTAGATAGTGGAGTAGGCATTGCGGTCGAACCACTATAAATTGCGTGTTTGCATTGCTTTCATTTTGTTGTGCTTAAATTGCTTAATCATTTATAAGCTTCTGTATTTAATCGCATTGAATTGCAAATCGCCTAATCGATCTAAGTAATCGTTTAATATTAAATTTAGGCTAATCGAATTAGTAAACACACTATTCACCCCCCCCCCCTCTAGTGTCGTCATTCCGCCAACAGACCTAAGAATCCAAAGTGTCCTAGCCACAGTTAGATTTCTTTTAAATGCGCAATCATATATAGCATGACCAAAAGTACCACAACAAAAGCAATGTCCATTAAACTTCTTTTTCTTTTTGCTATGGACATAAGATTTATCATTAGAATGCTTGACATGTGAACTATGATGAGCAAGAGCATTATTTAAGGAAATATTTTTCTTTTAAGGTTTCCTAAATGAGACATTTTAATTTTTAGAATTAAAAGAGGAAGTATTAACTTTCCTACTCAAAATCAACATCTCATTTTTCAAATCATCCATGGATTTATGCAATGCATGCAATTAAGATTTCAACATGTTATTTTCAACTTTCAATTTTTCATTCTCAATTTTGAAATCATCATTCCTAAACTTCAATTTATCTTTTAAATCCACATTTTCATGTTTCAAAACTTTTAGCTCAAGGTTCAATGTATCATGGCAAGAATCAATAGAATTAGTCTTTAATTTGTTATTTTCTTATTCTAATGCATGCACATGTGAGCTAAGCTCTAAATTTTCTTTTTTCAATTTTTTGTTTTCCTTATCCTTTTTAACTAGCAAGGTGTAGACTTTCTTATATTCACTTACTAACTCATCATATTGCATATCATGTGAACTAGAAGAACAAGTACTATCATTATCATTATCATTACTAGATGAAGAAGAAAGTACCTCATTATTAGCAACCATGAGGCAAACTTTGGAGGTGGCTTCATAGTCATGGCTAGAGGGTGCTTCAAATGAGTGAGATGTGGAGATGGAAGCACTTGACCTCTTCCTTGCTTTGTTCATCATGGTAGGGCAATTTTTCTTCACATGCCTCCTTTTCCTTGCAAGCATGATAAATCACCTTTCGTTTTCTCGGCTCTTAGAATTACTCCTTTGACTAGAAGCACTATGGGCATCAACGTCGAGATTAGTAGTAGGTGGGTGATCATTGTCATCACCACCTTCATCAAAAGTGTCAATCTCTTCGGTTTTAGCATAATCATATAAAATATTTAAAGTGGCCCATAAATCATAAGCCGAAGAGCAATGCATGACTTTATCTAGAATGTCATTTGGCAATGTGCAAAGAATACAATTCATGGCATCTCCATTATACTTAAACATTTTCTTATCTAATTCACTCCAAGCATGCATGTCAACCTTAGGTTCAATGAATTCTAAACTTAACATGTTAAAGACACCAAAACCATTAGGGTGCATCTGGTTAGCGAAAATTGTTTTGTGTTTTCATTTTGAAGAAAATGAAAATGATTTTCTGTTTTGATGTTTTCGTTTTTTGAAACGCGTTTGGTTAACGAAAACAAAATGTGTTTTCATGAAATTGAAAATTGTCAAAACTTGTTTGGTTATACAAAACAGTGTTGGTTTTCAGGAGTATTTTTCAGTTGAGAATATGAAAACTTGTTTGGTTTACCAAAACAACTAATTTATTTTCGAAATAAATATTATATTTTAAATTAAATTTTAAAATATTTTATATAAGTTATTTGTACATTGTCAATATTATAACATTTTAAAATATTAAATATAATATTTTAAATTAATAAAAAAATCTAATTAGTTATTTATTATACAATTTTTTATATTAATTTAAATTAATATAATATTTTAAAGTAAAAAATATATTTTTAATTAGATATTTATTATACAATTTATTATATTATTTTTAATTATATTTTTTTTATGAATGAAAGGTGTTTAAAAAAATTCTCAATTTTATTATAATCATTTAAAATGATATTGAAACTAGTATCAAGTATAACTCAATTTGAAGAATTAGAATGATACTTGAATTGGAATGATACTTGTATCAAATATCAAGTCAGATACAAACTTTGATAAGAAAGAATCCCTCAAATAAATTTTATTAAAAAAATTGTCATATACAAGTACAAGAAAGATACAAAAAATACACAAAGAAAAAAGATATTCCATATGATACAACAAATTTTTATCTTCCATTAATTACAAATTTAAAATGATACATGAAATAATAATCTTGACCACCTCTTGCTAATATTGACCACCTCTTGCCGCATCTTCACTTTTAGCTGTGAGATCATCTTGTTAGTGAATAAAATATAGGGTTGTTTGAATATTGCACATCTCTAATAAAAAATGAGATGGCTTCTCCAATTCTAAACCCCATGTATGACTTTGATATATGAAAAATATATATAACTTGAAATAAAACCAAAATAGTTTTATTAACAAACTCAAAAAGAAATTTTGATAGTCTTACATTTATTTCAAATTAAATTAAAAATTAATTATTTAAAAATGAAAGTCATACATTTTATTAATGTAGGGCTGATATCTTGATGCAAATTATACTTTAAAATCAAAGTAGCAGCGTAATCTATACTTTTAAAAAACTTCACATATAGCAGTTCACTTTAAAATCAAAGTAGCAGCTCATTGTAATCTATACTTTTATAATTGAAATGAATTCAACTACTTAAATTATGAAACAAATCAGCCCTGATCATACTGTAAATTACACTTAAATCATGAATTAAATCAGCCCTGACCATGACATATTGTAAAACCAAAAGAGAATAGTAGTTCACCATGTATAAATAACAACTCAGCCATGAACTCGGTCAACAACAAATCCAACAACTGAGAGCTATGAACTAATCAACACTATTGTAAATAACTCAGCCATGAACTTAGTGAACAACAAATCCAACAAAAAGCTATGAACTAAGTCAACAGCAGATTCAAAAAGCAAATCACTGAAGCAGATGCATCAATAACATAAACAAAACCATCCGCAAGGTTCAAACTCAGCCATGAACCAACAATAACAGCAGAACAATAAGAGAAAGTAGCAGTTCACTAAAACCATCTGCAAGGTTCAAACTCAGCCATGAACCAACAATAACATAAAAAAACAATTCACTAAAACCATCCGCAAGGTTCAAACTCAGTCATGAACCAACAATAACAGAAAGTAGCAGTTCACTAAAATTGAAATGAAATCAACTACTTAAATCATGAAACAAATCAGCACTACTGTAAACAACTCAGCCATGAACTTAGTGAACAACAAATCCAACAGAGAGCTATGAACTAAGTCAACAGTAGATCCAAAAAGCTAATCACTATTGATTAGCTAATCACTGAAGCAGATGCATCAATAACATAAACAAAAAATAGTTCAAAAATTGTTCAAACTCAGCCATGAACCAACAATAAGAGAAAGTAGCAGTTCACTAAAACCATTCGCAAGGTTCAAACTCAGTCATGAACCAACAATAACATAAAGAAATAGTTCACTGAAACCATCCGCAAGGTTCAAACTCAGTCATGAACCAACAATAACAGAAAGTAGCAGTTCACTAAAATTGAAATGAAATCAACTACTTAAATCATGAAACAAATCAGCACTACTATAAACAACTCGGCCATGAACTTAGTGAACAACAAATCCAACAGAGAGCTATGAACTAAGTCAACAGCAGATCCAAAAACCTAATCACTATTGATTAGCTAATCACTGAAGCAGATGCATCAATAACATAAATAAAAAATGGTTCAAAATGGTTCAAACTCAGCCATGAACCAACAATAACAGAAAGAAACAGTTCACTGAAACCATCCGCAAGGTTCAAACTCAATCATGAACCAACAATAATAGAAAGTAACAGTTCACTAAAATTGAAATGAAATCAACTACTTAAATCATGAAACAGTTCACCGAAACCATCCGTAAGGTTCAAACTCAGCCATGAACTGAGCAACAACAGCCATGAATTGATCAATAACAGCCACCAACAACAGCCAACAACATCGATATAGAATTGAGCAATAACAGCCAACAACAACAGCCACCAACAACAACGTAAGATTCATATAAATGTTGGGCGATGAAGGAAATGCGCACCATCATTAATTGATGATCGCCTCCAATTCATTGCCCACACAAGAAATGGCATGCCCATTATCTCATTCATAGAAATACAACCATAAATACAATCATATAAGCATACACAAAACATATATAGTATAATGGGCAATATTGATCTACGGCATTAGGAAGGAAAGTGCGCATACCCATTGATTGGGTATCGCCTCCATTTCCTTTCCGATATGAAATCAAATAACACATGTGGAAGAAAGGAATCAAATGTCCAAGTCAAACATACAAAGTATTAAAATTCAAGTCAAATATACACATTGCTCAAATACAAGTTAAAATAATATCTAGCATCTAGATCTATTTATACATAAAAACTACCATAATGACAACCACTAGGACTATCCCCTTCGTGACCAAAGCTTGAAGTTTGTCTACTTTGGCCACCAACATATTTATGTCTCTTCTTAAATAATCTAGGCTACTATTACAATTGACTTTTTCTTCACCTTCATCTATAGGTGCGATGGGTGTAAACCAGCGAAAAAACCCACATCCGGGATTATTCTGACACACTGCATATAATCGACCTGGATTATCTTTTGATTCACTGATCCTTACACCAGCTCGGTTGCCGCATGTACATCTTTTATTGGCATATTTGATATAATTTCCATTAGTATTTATTGAACTTGAAGCTACCATTCTAATTTAACAAAACCAATATTTTGCATTAGAATATATATTACACAAAAGCAAATTAATGTTACTAAAATACAAGTTAGCTACATGTCCCATTCTAATTCAATGTCTATGTCTATTGGCCCAAAGTTGATCTGCGATCTATTCCCGAATCGCATGCATCACATTTTGAGATGATTCACCGCCATATTGTTGTGAAGAAGATGAAGAAGGGTCTTGAGCTTCATCGAAATTCAATTCGATCTATGGTGCTCCATTCATCTATCAAGGAATCTGAATTCCGATACTTGATGATGAACTTGTGTATGACACAACATGCAATTGTCATATTACTTTGCCTTGTCAGTTTATAATTGGACATTTGCTTTAAAATGGAGAATCGTGCCTTAAGCAAACCAAAGCATCGTTCAATCACATTTCGAACAGACGAATGTCTTTGGTTAAATAATTCTCTTTTGGTAGACGGCCCTCCCCGACCACGAAAATCCGAACGATGGTATCGTTCACCCTTATAAGGGGCCAAAAATCCACGTACATTGGGATATCCCGCATCGACAACATAAAACTCATCTACATAAATAAGACATGCTATTATTAGTATAAATTGCTATTATTAGTATATCCATTGAGCAAGATATACACTTATCAACTATGATACCTTCATTTGGCATGGGAAAGTCTGAATTGGCTGAGTAGATTGTGTGGGAAAAAATTGCGAGTCATTTGCCGTCCCCTCCCAACCGGCCTTAACATGTGTAAACATCATGTTATGTGCACATGTTGCCATCATGTTTTGCGTGGTTGTACCTTTTCGACCACAATGTAAAACTTGTTTATCGACGGGGACACATGCCGAAATATGAGTTCCATCGATAGCCCCGATGCAATTCTAAAAATTGAAAGAAAAAAATTAGTGAGGAGACCCAAATCAATTCAAACCTTAACATAAGGAAACACACTAAGTTCATACCTTAAACTAAGGAAACACACTAAATTCATACCTTAAAATAAGGAAACCAACGAGGATTCCCTTCTATCTCAGGTTGGACTTTACGGGGTTCTCGTGGCCGTATTAGTTGAGGGGCTAGACTCAAAACCACACGTAGAACTTTTTTGAACCATGTGTGTACAATTTCAGTTGAGTGCTGGTAGCGTTCCGCCATAATTCGCACACGTTCATTGTGGCAAATAGTGAATAAAAACATTGCTACCCTTTCTTCAACTGATATCCTTTGATTTTCCAACCCAACCCTCCTAAGCAGTTGACATAGCCTTCTAAACAAGTCATGCTACATCCGCAAACTTTCATAGCAACGGATGTGCGAGTTCATCAACTCTTGAGTATATTCCTCACCCGATAGTATAGATGTGCGTACAGGTCTTGGTGGTGATTGGGCGACTTCAAAAAGTTCATCAAGTATAACCGCACCCGCAAGAATTATTCCAGCTCTAATATGTGCATCTCTCACCTCATCGTTATCATTATTAGAACTCATTCTGATTTTAAACTAAATTGAAATAGCAAACTAGACGGTAGGAAGAAACTGAAATAGCAAACAAGATAGTATGAAAAAACTAAAATAACAAACTCAACAGTAGTCATAGGATGAAATAACAAACATCAAAGAATGTCCAAAATCTAGAATTTTTCAGCATCTATACATCAGAATTTAAGTGCAGATTAACATGCGAACATATTTTAGCAACCTGGATACTACTAACTCTAGCCTAAAACAGCATGAAAATGTACAGTTATCATCCTATCAATTGGCCAGAGCAATTCAGCTATTAATTTCAGCAAAATGGCATGAAAATGTGCAGCTACCATCCCAGCAACAGAATTACATATTAAATTGAACTTTCAAGCATATTTTCTAGCAACAAACAGTATGAAACAAGTTGAAAATGTGCAGTATGAATTCTACAACAACTACAAGTTCAGGTTAATACAAGTTCAAGAATTCTACAGCAACTACAAGTTGAAGTTAATGCTAAAGCAACCTACTAAAAGTAAACTAACAAGTTCAATTACAATCCCACATAGTTGAGTATTTAGTACAGCCCCACGTTAGGAGCATTTAGTACAACCCCACATTAGGAGCATTTCAGTTTAAAATATTTACTTAAAATTGGTGCTATATATTCCCATGCACCACGATACAGCACCTTCATCCTCTAAAGCTGCAAAAAAACTGCGAGCATCGGGATTTTTTATTAGAAAATTTATAACATGGTTGTTAACTTGATTATCTAGGCCAAAACTCTGCAGCCTTGAAACACACGATGCGGGTGACTCGGGCATTACTTGAGGAGGACCAATGACACTTGTTTCCTTAACTGCGATTCCACCCAACTTATCTATTAGTGCAGTTGCAGTAGATAATGCTTGGGCCGAACATTGAGATGAATTATCTCTTTTCCTCGATTGACCACTACATGACCCCGATGGAATGTTAGGGCAGACCCTACGCAAAAGGGGTTCCAGACCACCACTTGAATCTGTCCCCTCATGCTCATGTGCTCTCAATGGTCGTTTCCCTCGACCTATATCTCTAAACTCATTCTCAACCCGACGCTCTTCGTCTGAGGTCAAAGGTACTTGAGAAGAGGAATGAGCTAAGTGGCCCGTTGCGGACTGATTAGCAAATGATAATTCCATCAGGTCATAAAACTTAGGTGGACCATTTTTGAACATTTTGAATGAATCTCCAAGAGTCTGTGAACCAACAATTTTTTATTTGTACATTATCGTCATAAGACTCATAACAAGAAAAACTACTAATAAAAGACGTACCGAAGACCGGTTCCAAACAGTTTCATCAGCTTCAATAATATTTGTGTCAGGATTCTAGGTTACTCCGGTATGATTAATTAGCTCTTTGAAAGATCGATAAGTTCTATGAAGACGACATTTTTTTTGTCTACACTTATCAAACCCAAATTTGCCCCCAAACTTTTCCTCCAACTTATCACTAATCTCCTCCCAACTTTTCTTATCATAGTTGGTGGTACCACGTTGCCTTGTGTACTCGGCCAAAAATTTTAAAAATTCTTCAGTTACAAGGTGGGCCCACTCAGCCATATTTTCTCTTGGTTTGCAGTGGCCACCCATATTCAACTATTTATTCTACAATCGTAAACCAAAATAGAACAGAAATAAATCATGTAAATAGTAGAGTAATGAATTGAACAGAACAAAGAAATGGGGAATTGGTCCACCAAAGGAACTTCAAAGAAATGAAAACCTTTTGACAGTAGAGTAAAAATCATGCAAAACATATGAACTGGTCCACCTTTTGACAGTAGAGTAAAAATCATGCAAAATAATTGAACAGAACTGTATCTTATACAAAAACTTTGGTCAAATGTTAATAGGATCTGGGCAAAGAGGCAGTCTACTGCTAGGTCAAAAGAAAGGAAAATGTGCTATATTGGAGAGCTTGAGCGAAAAATACTAACATTGCAGACAGAAGCAACAACCTTATCAGCTCAATTAATATTATTACAAGTATGGGTTCCCTTTAAGTTTTGTAAAGGAAAGCTACTATTAGTTGTTTGTCCTTACAAGGTCATGCATGTTACCAAGTTCATCAATCTATATCTATGTTGGAAGAACTTAGCCGAATTGAAAATACAACTGGATGAATGAGAAAACAAATCCTTACTATATCCAGGAGAGAACGGGTGAAAGAAGAAAAAGAAGAAAAACATTACCCAGAACCCAATAATCAATCAAATAATGAGACATTGTTGTTTTCTAGGAATGAGAAAGGAATACCTACATTTCAAAGAAAGAGAGATGCCTCACCATCCAAGACAGACAACAACAGCTCAGTATGTGTACTAAACTTTAGAACTTACTCGTTAGTGGATCAATAATTAGTGGATATTCTAAGGTAAATGTATGTAAGTAACAATGTAATTCAAAAGAAAAAAAACAACTGTAATTCAAAACCCAGAGTACTAATTAATGAAAAATAATTTAAATACTCTCTTTTTCTAATGAAATACTTTCCAACATTTTATTAAAATGGGAATTTGATAACTCAAAATATATCAAAATCAAAATTCACCAAAACATCCATTTGAGAATCTGGAAGTTTTCTCAGGTTAACCATAACTCACTATGTAAAATTTCCCCTAGCTTTTCTGTATTTGACAAGTGAATCAGAAAACAACAATCACAGTAAAATATCACACAGGATGGATAAGTAGCTAGAGAAGAAAAAAAACACTGTTACCAATTGAATGAAGAATTTGATTTGAATCATCAGGTGGAAGAACTCAGGTTACTGGAGCAAGTTAAGAACTTCTAATTCTTTTATATTTAAGTCTCGGTACTTATTCTAGTGACATCATTCTCGAAAGAAAAGAAAAAATAGAAAAAGATACAGAGACAGATTGCACTGCATGGATTGGTTATAGAAATGATTTAAAGACAAATTGTTTATCCACATTTTTCTCAATATGCACTTCTAAATCTAAACAAATTGCACAACTTGCAGATATCAAACCCTAATTTCACAAAAATATATATAATACAGATATCATATCAAACCCTAGATCTGCTCATCACAACATGTAGATTTGTTAAACCCTAGATCTGTAAAGAACAACATCATAGCCGGCAGATTAAAAAAAGAAAGAAGAACAATATCACAAGATGCAGATGTAAGGAACAATATCATAGCCAGCAGATTAAAAAAAAGGAAGAAGAACAGTATCATAGCCGGCAGATTAAAAAAAAGAAAGAAGAAATCCGAAAGAAACCCTCAGAACAATATCACACATACAACCTAAATCCTAGATTTAAAAAAAAAAATCTGAAAAAGAAGTAGATTGCAATGAGGAACCACCCCTAAAAGAAACCCTCAGAACAATATCACACAGACAACCTAAATCCTAGATTTTAAAAAAATCCAAAAAAGAAGTAGATCTACTCATAGCCGGCAAAAAGGAAGAAGAAATGGGATTTCGAGGTTACCTTGGACAGAGTTTGCCGTCGGAGGGGAGCTACGGGAACAAAACGCGCCAAAAATCCGAAATGGGGTTTCGAGGTTACCTTGGACGGAGTTTGCTGTCAAAAAAGAAGTAGAACAACTCCTAAAATCCGAAAGAAACCCTCAGATCTACTGATAGCCGGCAAAAAGGAAGAAGAAATGGGGTTTCGAGGTTACCTTGGACGGAGTTTGCCGGCGGAGGGGAGCTGCAGGAACAGATCGCGCCAAAAATCGCCGCGGAGGGGAGCTGCTAGGGCTAGGCGAAAACTTGTCGCCGCAAAGGGGTTTGCGCTAGGGTTATCGCATGAGAGTTGTGCGTGAGAGGTGTCGGGTTTTGTTCGAATACCCGAAAATGGATTGTTTTCGAGATAATTACAAGTTTGCCACTCCGCCTATTTTCTGTTTTGGATGAAAACGCAGAAAACACTGAATCGGTGTTTTCTAAATCATGTACAAAGCCCGTTTTGAAGAAAATGCATTCTGGCTAAAACAACTACCCATTTTTCGCTATTTCGTGCAACCAAACGTGTTTTCGGGCGCGTTTTCATTTTCAACTGAAAACCAAAACCCAAAACGTGTCCGTTTTGGATAACCAAACGCAACCTTAGTCTTTAAATATGTGTACATCCTATATTTCCAAAGACCAAAGTTCAAGGCATCGAACCTAGGAGGTGAAAACGCTATCGACTCTAGTGCCATTTTAAGATTGAGACAAATTGTAGAAGAGATGGTGAAATCTCAAACTATGACCTGCTCTGATACCAAATGTTGGTGAAATGGCCACACTAGAGGGGGGTGAATAGTATGTTAACTAAATCGATTAGCCTAAATCCGGTTTTAATGTTTTCTTAGATTACTTAGGCAAATTATAATTTATTGACTAAATGCGGAAGCGATAATAAAATAATTTAAACGCAACCAAAGATATCAATGCTAACACAGTTATTTATAGTGATTCGGCCCCAAAGCCTACTCCACTACCTAAGCATCGTGCTTAGGATTTCACACCCAAATCCACTAAATTATGAGTAGCTTACAATTGAAGACTTTACACCGGAAAGACCCTACACTCACCTCGAAGGCACTTCCACACCCGAAAGTATCCTGCCTTCCTATCGAGTGCGCTTTCCCACCTTAATTCCTAAGACATACTCCTAACTTAGTTTACACAAGTGGCTTTACACCTTCTACACTAAGGTTACCACTTACACACAAGACCACACACTAAGTCTTTTTACAAACTCAAGTAAATCAAATCCAAACAAAATAAAAACACCTTAATCACAAGAAAAGAGTAAAGGGGACTTATCACAATAAGGACACATCTTTTTCTTGAGCCTAGCAAGATTGAATACCCCTTCAATGAAGAACACTTGAGGATGAGGGATCAAGAGCTAGGTTTTGTGGATTTGATCATGAAATGGCTTAGGAGATGCTTATGATCACTCTTTGAGACTTGGAAGCATCAACATTAGGCTAGGAATGAGTTTGGGATGGGTATTTATAACACCCCAAACACCAAGGCTCATCAGCAGACATTTTTTTGCCCGTTGGCGATGACCGATCGCTTGCCGGTCAACCGACCGAGCGACCGCCTAGCGACCGAAGGCATACTACCGCTTTCTGGCATACTTCGACCGACTGAACGGTCGACCGACTTACCTATTGCTAGTTTTTGGCAACATTAGTCGACCGAATTGCCTTCTACCCGATTTCCTCTTTTGCCGGTCGACCGGTCAATCGACCGAACCTGGGCAAGGCAATTTTCTTGTGTATTTTTTTTGCACGCTTCATTTTTGGGTTCCAGCCTTCAGCATGCGTCAACTTGATGAGCTTTCGATATGTTCTCTAGACTCGTCCAAGACATCTTTGGTGCATACGTCGAACTTCTAGAAATTTCCGCAATGAACCTGAATGCGTCGACCAATGTCCTTCCAATTTTTTTGATATTTCCCATCGAGGACATCGAGCACTAACCGATATGGAACCTGAAAATATTTCTCAATGAAACATTAGTTCCATGTTTGTTATCATCAAAACTGAGATTAGGACTAAGGTAGAAAACCTTAGGCCAACACGTAGGTCATGCCTTAGGTAAATAGGTTTGATCTCACTCGTCCCTATTTTATAGCGTCGTCGTGAAGTCGAAACTTGGGACACTAGTGAGGGATTTGGATCCCTATTTCTGGGTTCAAGAGGATGTGAAGTTACACGTCTCGGTGTTAATTGATCTTGAAAGCGTCTTGTCCTTTCGGGATAGTGTGTCTATTGCTCGTGAAGGCGCAGAGGAGGACTACGAGTGTCTTTCGTTCCCTTCTTAGGATCAAGTATATCATAATAACAATTCGGGGTTCATCTTTATGTACCGGACTTTCTTCGACGAACTGGGGGTTCATCTACCCTTTACCGACTTTGAACACGAGGTTCTAAATCTGGTTAACATGGCTCCCACACAGTTGCACCCGAGCAGTTGGGCTTTCCTTCGGTACTTTGAGATTGTAATGGAATGCCTCAAAATCAAGCCAAGCCTTCATGTTTTCTTCTTTTTTTTCCAAGTGAAGGGAGCCGAGAAAGGGATTTGGATATCCTTTAATGTTGCCTCGAGGAAGAAGCTCTTCGCTCTATTTAAGAGCTCATATAAAGGCTTCAAGGCTCGCTTCTTCAGGATCAGATCGCGAGAGGGTGTTTGGCCCTTCTGGCTAAAGCCTCCATGTTGTACAAAGATGTTTCCTCTATCTTGAAGGCCGAATCCTTGTTCGATTCAGGATTTTGAGGAGGAGAGTATTCCTCCCGTGGATGAAGCTTTGATCGCCTTCCTAGAAAAGAATTGTATGTCTGTTCCTATTGCCCCTCGAGAGATTTTTGACAGAAGTCTCGACGAGTCCTTGGTTTTGGACTATATAAGTAGGTTTTGTGGTGCACTGTGTTTAGCGTCTTTTCTTCGACTAAAGATTACTCACTCATTTGGCCTTTGTCTTATGTAGAAAAAATATCTTCGCTATGGAAGGCTCCTAGTGCTCGAACTCGGTTGGCGGCAATGAGGAAAAGTGACTTAGAGAACAATCCCTTAGCAAAGAGCTTGCTAAAGCCCTTGAAGTCTTGGCCCTCGGGGTCTTCAGTATCTCCTGCTTCAAAAACAATTCAGCGTTGGCATTCTCAAATGCTCCTACCCCTCCCTGTTCCCCCCTGAAAAGCCACAAAAAATAGAAATGTCGTCGAGGGTCCAAGCCCCCAATCGGTAGATCTCCCAATGGGGGGGGTACGATCATGCTTGTGGAGATGATGGGGATTTCCCTGCCAGTCATACCTTCCAGAGGTGGCAGCATGCAGGTGCTTAGGTGGCATCTTTGGCGAATGTAAGTCCATGGGAAACTTTTCGGTCTAGTCTCTTCAGTTTGACGAAGAAACTGCAGGAGTTTTTGCTTAAAGAATCGATTGTTCATTCTTACGAGGTTGAGCCGATAAAGAGGGCCCTAGAATCCAAGGCCGGTGAGGTTGATTGTCTAAATGCTCGAGTAAAAGAGGCATAAAACCGATATGTAGACACTAAGGTAGAGTCAGCTAAGCTTCATCAAGAGCTGGTTGTGGCTATATAGCGAAGAGTTCTCATTTGGAAGCTGAGTTTGAAGTGACCAGAATGCGGTTGTAGGCTGAATTTGAAGTGGCCAGAGCGCAGTTGCAGGCTAAGGGGGACAAATGGTGATATGTCGCCCAGAAGCTTGAGGCCGAAGTGAGCCACTTCAACGTGCTGCTGTCATAGTATACGACACATTATTTTAATAAGGAAATCGAATAGGCTCGACTTGTAGCTCTCAGAGTTGACTTCTCAGAGGCTGACTTCTCAAAGAAGTGAGGGATGGTGTTCTGGTGGTTCTGGAGCCCAAGGAGGAGACTTCTTCCTATCGATAGTGGCATTTCAGAGGGGAGGGCTCCCGTTGCATCGGCTGAGGCCAAAGTAATCTCATTGAATTACCCATGTGTGGGTCATCTTATTCGGCTTGTAAAGAATTATTGTCCCTTGAGGCTTTTAACTATCAGCCCTTTACGGGCTTACTTTGTGATTTGTATGTTCTGCTTTTCTGACTTGGTTGTCCAGTAATGTTTGGCTTCCTTTTGGTAGGGGCGTCTAAGGTGATTTCGAGAATTTAAATAGTTTGAGCTGGGCCACTCCCAAATCGAGCGGTGGTGATAAAGCGCTGAGTACCCTAGTGTGCATAAGGAAGGTTAGGTTATGGACGAGGAGTCGAGTAAGGGTTCCTCGGTCGGGATCAGTGGTGTGGTGGCCAATGACTGTACTCAGGGATTCAACCCGAGCTCGTCGAGGAGCGTCAGGCAGAACCACGCGCGAGGAGTCAAGTAAAGGTTCCTCGGTCGGGAGCAGTGGTGTCTTGGCCAAGGACTGTACTCGGGGATTCAACCCGAGCTCGCCGAGGAGCATAAGGGAAAACCGCGCACGAGGAGTCGAGTAAGTGCTCTAAGGCCAGAAGTAGTGGCGTGATAGTCGAGGACTGCACTAGGGGGTTCAAGCCGAGCTCGAGGAGCATAAGGTGGAATCGCGCGCGAGGAATCGAGTAAAGATTTTGAGGCCGGAAGTAGTGGCATAAATAGCCAAGGACTACACTCAAGGGGTTCAAGTCGAGCTTGCCGAGGAGCGTAAGGCGGAATCACACACAAGGAGTCGAGTTGCTCATCTTAGAGCGTGTCGGGCTGAGCCAGAGGGTGCATTTGGGGTCGAGGTCCAGACTTGGTGATCAAAACCGAGCTTGCGAGGAGCGTGCTTGGGGTAGTGAGGGTATAGGACCTCAAAATATGCACTGAGGCTGAGGAGCCAGACTGGTGAAAATCGAGTTTTGGTTGCTGAGTGGAGTGTTGGGTTCCGGGGCTGGAAGCAACGGCTTTAGAGGTGAAAATCTATATTTGGAGGGGGGGGTTCAGGCCGAGCTCATACATGGGGACTCAAGCAAGTTTTCGAATAATGGAATATTTGTTAAAGTGGTGAGATGGTCGTAGGGTTACCTGAACATGCATAGAGAAAAATGCAAGGAATGCAATTTTATTGAGTAATAAAGAAATTATGCGTATAGGAGGAGTGCTCGGTTCCGAGCTTTATCAGTGCTTGTTGTGGTATTTTGATGATGACTAGAATCCTTTCAAGGGCTGAGTCAGGGTTGCTTTCGCATGTCCTGTCCTGAGCTTGGCTTGGAGGCTTCAGCCAGTTGTTTACCTTTGATTATGGAAAGTGTTGGTGGGACACTAGGCTCTTACTTTGATTCAACCATCTTTGGCTTGAGGCTTTTGTTATAACACCACCGGGCCTCTTTCTTGTCGGTGTGTAGCACGCCTAACTTCATTTTCGAGACAGGAAACTTTAACGATAGGTGGGGAGTGGATACGATGGCTCCTAGATTGTTCAGGGACGATTGTCCTAGGATCACGTGGTATGGGCTAGGGACGTTAATGACAAGATATTGTACATCAATTATTTTTGCCTTTGGCTAGACGTTGAACGTCATCCTTAGCCATATAACCCCCTGGACGTCGACTCTTTCCCCTGAGAAACCCACCAGATTTCCCTTGCATGGGATGAGTGAGCCTTTTGTTAATTGCATTCTCTTGGTAGAGATGCCTTGGTCGACTAAGACTCTTTTGATGTTGAAATTTCCTGTAATCACAAAGAGTATGACTGGATTGTGTGGATTTTGATTAGTTCCGTGAAAATCATATTCATAGAACGGTATTATCGAGGTTCCATGATAATCAAATTCATAGAACGGTATTACCGCCATTTTCTATCTTGAATGATCTTTTTCTTGTCGGAGGTCGGCTCTCCGTTCCTTGTAAGTCCACCAGCGATGTAGTTTTTGACCCCTTGGGGTTCATTTTCTAAACGGTCAGTTTTGCTACCTTCCCTACGACCTGAGTGGCGATTTGGGGGTGTCCGACTTCGTCGCCTAGGGTCGCGGCTCCTGCTCTAACCTCTCTCTTTCTGGGGATGGATGTATTTATCCAAGTGTCCTGCTCGGACTAAATCTTCTAATTAATCACCAAGTACTACCCACTCCTCGGTGGTGTACCGTAGGTGTCATGGAATGCCCACTTCCTGCTCATATCAGCATTGAGCGATAGCTTTTGCTTTCCCGCGTTGGCGGGGTACCTAATGAGATTCAAGTGATAGATGTCACGAAGGACGGTTTCCTTCTTAGTACTGAAAGGAGTATACCTCTCGAATCGAGCACTCAGACAAGGTGGTGACCTCAGCCCTCGACCATTGTTCTGCTCGTGGCAGTTGTGATCTTCACTCCTTCTGTCTCCCTTTTTGGACTTTTTGTTTTCGACAGTGACCTTGAGATTTTGCCAATGAATCTTTTTAGCTTCTCGAAGCTCTTCCATCTTTATGAAGTTTGTGGTTTTCTCCTAAAATTCGGTCATGTCCTTAGGCTCTATCAGGGCGATCAGGTTGGCAAAGAGTTCGGGCTTTAGCCCGAGCTTGATGGAGTAGAGCTCGATTAGTGGATCGAGATTGAGAATTTCAGCCGCTATTGCCTGAAACCTGTTCAGGTATTCTCTTAGGGGCTCATGTTGCCCCTGCCTGATATAATGGATGGCAGCCTCCATCTTGTGATATAACCGTGATGTGGTGAACCAGATGAGAAAGATGCAGGAGAGGTCCTCGAAGGAATGAATGGATCCTGGCGGGAGGGAGGCAAACCATAATAGAGCAGTTTTTCTCAGGATAGTTGAAAAGGCTCTATAGAGCACGGGGTTGGTTGCTCCGTGATAGAGCATCGTAGTCCTGAACGTCGTCAGGTGTAGCGTGGGGTCGACTGTAGTTGTACGGTGTCAGGGTGGTAGGCAGCTCACTTCTCGGTGGAAGGCGGATTGTCATGATGTGTTCAGCGAAGGGTCTCGCGTCGAGAGAGAGGGCAGTTACGACCTTTCTCGCTATGGGATCTCCCATCTTTTTCCTGGCGGCGGGTGTTAGAGACTCATCGTGAAGGATGAGAATCAGTCTCTTCTTTCTGGAGTGGTTGTTTTCTCCATGCTCTTAGCGACAGCACTCGTGCTCAGCCGGGAGATGTCCCTGATATCGCGTTAGCATCTCGATTCGGACTATTAGCCATTGGTTTTCAGCCTCTAAATCATTTATACGACATTGGGGGTCATCATGGGGAGGATTGGCTGGTGCCGAAGAGTTGTTCCTCGGTGTTTCAGCGTCGTTGCCATTGGCGTGCGGCGACGGTCGCTTGGCTACTGGTTCCAACCATTATGGGGAATGTAAGCTTTACTCAGCCACACGGTGGGCGCTAAATGTTCTCGCCTGAGGATCAGAGTACTCTTATCCGGTTTGGTGTCTCTTTTGGTCAGGTTAAATGCCGACGGGGGAGGGGCGGCTACAAAAGAGAATCTAACGCTTAAGTTAGGGGGACTCCAAGGTGGAGGTAATGAAATTGGAACTTAGGGTTACTTAAGGCGTGAATGTCTGCATTTATTGCAGATGGAGGTGATGACGTCACTTGGTAATCACACGGGGACATTGCTCAGAATGGGTCGAAGCTGATCCCGGACATGGCGGGCTCGTAATGGCGTATCTCTCGTGATAAGGGAGGACGTTGATGTCTTTATTTGGCCGGATGGAGCCTCCCGAGCGGAGCCGTTTGATCTGGCTCGAGTTCAGTCCAGGGAACAGCAGGTGGGACCCCTGGGTGAATTGACATATTATAAAATAATATCAATAGTATAAAAATATCATGCTTAACAATAGTATAAAATTGACATATTATATTTTATTCTAATGACATTATAATATATTCTAAAATGATAAAGATAATAAATAATAGTATAATTTATTTTAATTCATAATAACATAATAAAAATATAAATTTTTAGTCAAAAGTTTTTAAATAAAATATAAAAATTTATTTTTAAATGAATTAAATAGTGAACGTGACGTTATTATAACATAATATATTTAAAAATATTTATATGACATTATTCATATATTTTGAATTTGTTAAAAATATTATGATTACTTTATAGTGCAAGCATCAAAATCATATTGAACTTTGAGTTACAAAAATAAAATAATATATTGTATACATAAAATTAATTACAATAGGCAAAATTAAAAAATATTACTAAGAAAAAGCACGGAATGACAAGCAAGTAATAGCTATTCTTCACTAGGGGGTAAGTGAGCCAAGCCGCTCGCGAGCTACTCGAGATCGATTCGATAAAAACTCGAACTCGACTCGAACTTATCGAGCTCGAGTCGAGCCGAGCCGAGCCAGACAAGCGAGCGAGCCGAGTTCGAGTTAACCTATACTCGGCTTGCGAGCCTAATCGAGCCTAATCGAGCCTTCTATATATATTATATAATACATATATTATATATTATATATATTATATATTATATATTATATTATATACCGAGTTTGATTTTTAAATTTTACTTCTATATATATTATATAATTTTAGTCAAGCTCGGCTCGTGTGGCTCGACTCGTGCGGCTCAATTTTTTTCCCGAGTCGAGCCGAGCCGAGCTCGAGTGGCTTGAATGTAGCTCGAGCCGAGCTTGAGCCGATAGACCAAAGCTCGATCAAGCTCGAGCCGAGCTCGAGCTCGTTATTTTCCAAACGAGTCGAGCTCGAGCAGTGACAAGCTCGGCTCGGCTCGGCTCGGCTCGATTACACCCCTATTCTTCACCCATCAAGAGTAGATGAAGAATAGAAATAGTCATTCCTTATTTTTAAAATCCAACCAAATAAAATAATAATAATAAATAAGAAATAGTTATTTCATTTCTCACCTATTTCGACAAGCAAACAAACTCTTATTGATTATAATATAGTGTTTAATTTTATCCACACGTCAATTTTATTATTTTTATTTATTTTGGATAAGCTTATTAATTTTTTAATAAATCCATCAAATTATAAATTTATTTTCGTTGATAAATGAGATTATTAATTGGTTATCAGGTTTTTCAAAATAAAAAATTAATAAAATTCACGTCACAAAGTTGACGGAATTATGAGCATTTTTAAAATTTAAAAGTGTATTTATTTTAAGGTATTTAGAAATTGATAAATGTATTTTTGAAAAATATATATAAAAAAAAGTTAACTAAGGATGAAGAGAGCGGTATTGGTGAAGTGGATCGGTCCAATGTTAGAATTTTGAAAATTGAGCAAGTTCGAGTTAGGTGATGTCATTTTAGTAATAAAGTTTATTTTACACAACTTTTTATAAAATAAATTTTTTTACCAAATTCGGAATTATCAAAATTGTAGAAAAAAAATCAAAATCAACTTTGACAGTGTTCCCTTAATGCCTTGTATACTATTTTAACAAAAATAAAATATTATTTTTATTTTGGTGAAATAATATACCGAATAAAAAAATTATAGTCGTCTATGCTTGGACTACGCTGACGTTCACCCATTGACATCTTCTTTTTCCACCTCCATGTTGATTCTCTTTTAATTGCAAAGTTGAAATGAAACTCTGAAATTTTTCTTCAACGTTTTCTCTTTCTCTCCTCTCCCTTCTTCATTCTCCAAATCATAACATTCGTGGATTCCTAAGACTGCATCTAGTATCTTATAAGAAGGACGAAATGGATTCTCAAGATCCTTAAGGCACTAGCGACTGTGGAAAATAAGGGAGGACGGGTGGATATTTTTGTCTATTGAGGTTTGTGACGATGGTGCACTCACAAGGCACCGCAGCGATGGAAAAAAAAAGATGAGAGAAGATAAAGATATTGAATTATTATTTTTGTTCAGTATGCCATTTCATAAAAATAGAATGTTGAATATAATTTTGTTTTAGTTAAAACAACATACAAATGCATTACAAGTATACTGCAGGTCAAAGTTGGTTCGGGTTTTGATCATTTTTTTTACGGTTCTAATTTTTGTCATTTTGTAACTTGTAGTTTTGAGTTTGGTAAAAAATATAGATAAAATAAGTCCAAAAACAAAAAGTAACTTACATATTAAGGACCTAATAAATAAATTGTGTTCTGTGCATCGAAAAAATATATTTTTATTCTCGTATTTATATTTATTATTGAGTTTATACTTTATGTTATTAATATTCTCAAATTAGATAATTGATGACTTTTTCACCTAGTTATTTTAATTTCAATTGATTTTTGGGATGAAATATTCAATTTTTTTCATATTAATTACAAATGAAATTTAATTTTTAATATATACTAAATTATATTATATATATATATATATATATATATATATATTGAAATATTAATTGATAGAGAAATTTTAATTTTTTCATATATATTAGAATATTAATTTAGAAAAGAAATAATATATTGATCATTAATTCATGATAAATAAAAAAATTTATAAAAAGGAACTTCTCGTGTCCATCGTACGAGACATAAGATATTTTTCTAATCAAATACGAATTTACTCTTAATCATAAGAAGGAAAAAACAGTTTGGGGGTTGACATGAATTCTGTGCTTTAATTCCTTACCTTTTATATATGAAAAATTTAACTAATGAAAATTCAAGATAGAATAAAAAATCTAAAAAACATGGATGGAAGCAAAGCAAGGGCAATCAATGCAGGGTTTTGGCAGGAAGGAGAGATGTCATGTGTCGATAGCAAGCAAGGGACGCTGACACACCGTGAGTAATTTCGGCTCTGTTTGGATTCACTTTTGCACTTGTGGTCCTCATGTACTCACTCCCACACTGTACTATGTTTTGCATTCATCTTCCTTATTCTAATGTGTATATATATTGAATAATTTTCACATTCATTTATTATCCATACACAATCTCCACGAAACAGATTTTTTTAGCTTTTTCAAATACATTAAAAATTGGAAAAAAAATAACCAAATGAACCAACAAAAGTAGACTATCTAATTTCATGCAGAAAGCTATTTCTATCGTACCAGATGAACCAACATATGGGTTATGTAAGTGGAATGACCTACACGAGAGGAGGGGTGAATAGTATGTTAATTAAAACTTTAAGTCTAATTTCGATTTTAATTATTTCTTGATTACTTTAGGCAAATCATAATTTAATAGCAAGCGCAAGCAAGATAAATAACAAATAATTAAACACGCATAAGAGCAATGCTAACACAATGATTTTATAGTGATTCGACTCCAATGCCTACTCCACTACCTAAGCACCTCGCTTAAGATTTCGAACTCTAGTTTACTAGATTAAGTGTATCCTACAAGAGGATTTACAAGCTAAGGCACTAATCCTCACAACCGAGAGTTACTCTCACACCCGAGAGTACCTCCAACACATCTTCTTCTAATGATTACACAACTAATCATGTTGCACTAAGTTTACATCGATGAATTTAAGCCTCAACACTAAGACAACCACCAAACTCAATATCTACACACTAGATCTTTACACACTTGAGAAATACAACAAGTAAATAATAAAATACACAAGTAATAGAATAATTAATCAAAATAATGAACAACTTATCTCCAACACAAGATTCTAGCTTCCTCTTGATGTCTTTAATGATGAAACTCAAGGTTGAAGGCTCAATCAAGAAGGTAGAAGCTCAAAGCTAGGATTTTCCTCAAAGATTGGCTTTAAAAAATTTAGGGATGATCAATAGATGTCTCCTAAAGTGTTAGGTGGCTGGGAATGCAAGTTTGAGAGCTTATATAGAGATCTCAGTGGTAGGAGCTCGGTTTCCAACAAGCTCAACGGGTAGAAATTCGAAATAGAGCCGTTGGGGATATTTTGGGAATTTTGAAAAGTTTTCTGGAATGTTCATCCGGGATATTTCGGGCTATTCCAGGATATTCTGGGATGTTTCAAGATCTTCCAGAATGTTTACAACATCACATCTGGGCTATTTCGAAATGTTACAACATCCCATCTGGACTATTCTGGAATGTTACAACATCCCATCCGAGATGTTCCGAAGTATTTACAACATCCCATCCAGACTATTCTGAAATGTTACAACATCTCATCCGAGCTATTTCGAAATGTTACAACATCTCATCCGGGCTATTCCGGAATATTACAACATTCCATTCGGGGATGTTTCAGGATGTTCTGGGATGTTCCAAAATGTTACAACATCTCATCCGGACTATTCCAAAATATTGTTTATGACTTGGGAAACTCTTGGTAATAGATTGAGTTCATGTCCTAGGGATATTAGCATCATTATGAGAATTAATACAATTATTCTAGATACCCTAAATCTAAACTCTATTCTTCCCAAAGAGTCCCAAGCGTCAACGAGCGTCCTTGCCGATTTCTTCGATTGGGGACGTCGTGCGCAAATCGATATAGAACATAAAAATATTTCTCAATGAAATCATTAGTTCCATGTTTGTTATCATCAAAACCAAGATTAAGACCAATGTTAAAAACCTTAGGCCAACAGGTTAACAATAAAAGATAGAGCAGTCAATCACCAGAATTTCAAATGGCCATACTCAAAAAATTAAGGCCAACTTTAAAGACCAAAAGATTCTACGTATGAAAAGTTTAACAATGTTCAAAAAATAAGTGTTCAAGGGTTTCAAAAGCAACCGGGCATAGAGGAAAAATATTCGAAGAAAGTAAACCAAGACATACAAGCTTGAAAAACCTGGGGATATGCTTATGTAAAAGTTTCCAACATAATAATTTAAGGGTAAAGGGCAAAAAGCCCCCTGAACTTTAGTCTAATTAGTAAAAAAACCAAACAAACTTTAAAAACATACAAAAAAACCCATGGACTATTGAAAAACTAGCAAAAATGACCATTTCGTTATCTCCCCCATTAACTTTTGGGTTAATTACGGTATATATCCCAACTTTTACTCTCTCTCTCCCTAATTTATCCCAACTTTTCATTTGAATCAAATGAGGTCTCTAACTTTGATTTTATTTCTAATCTATTCCGCGGTTAAACTCCCGTGAATTATCCTGTTAGAATGTTGACGTGGACATGCTAACTGGGATTAGCAGTCTACGTCAGCATCCAACTTAACTCGCAATATATGCCTTCAGTCAACTGTCGCCGCCTCCACGTCCTCGTCCGCTGACGCCGCCTCCTCGTTGCCTCCTCCTCCACTACCGTGCCTCCTAGCTTGTCTACAGCCGCCTCCGCCTCCTCCTATGGCATGAAGGAGGACAAGTCCATCCGCGCCATGCAGGGTGTCACCAACCTCGGCTCGTAGGCGAACCCCCAAGGCCACCCCCTCTTACTCCCTCCATCGCCGACAGGTGCAAGAAGAACTCGCCGCCGCCGTCGGCTTCGATCAGAAAGTCAACGAGAGCGACCTCGAGAAGCTCCACTTCCTCAAGTGCGTCATCAAGGAGACACTCCGCCTCCACATGCTGATTCTATTCCTCCTACACGAGACCACCGCTGACAACGAGGTGAACGGCTACTTCATCCCGGCGCACTCCTGCATGATGACCAACGTGTGGACCATCGGCCACAGCAAGTCGGCGTAGAAGGACGCCGACGAGTTTCGCCAGGCCCGATTTGCCCCCGGCGGCGAGGTGACGGACCTGGACATCAAGGGGAACTACTTCAAGTAGCTTTTTTGCCCGGGGATGCAGCTCAGCCTACCCAGGGATAATTTTCAGTTGTCTTTCTCTCAGTTCTGTATTATCCGTTGATATAACTTTTGCTTGGAGAGAAGCTTTTCTGCTTTATTTGTCTTTGTTCATTTTCGATTCTTGCGGAGGAGATCACTATATTGCAAGTTCTTGAGTTTCTCTCTTTTATTTTACGATTACATGAAATTTAGCATGTTAATCGGTCTTTTTACCACAAGCCAGTTGATCGGTTTAGATGGTGTGCATTCTTCTTTCTTTGATGGTTTGATGGTCTTGTTGTATGTCTCCTGTATTTTCAGGAAGGAGAGCAAGCTTCTTGGTTGTTAGATCGGATGGAAGCATCCCCAATAACTTTACTGCTAGCTTTCGTAGTGAGAAATTCATTACGAATGCTGTTGCGGTTGGGTAATAAGTTGATGAACTTTTTCCTTGAGTATGTTGTGTTACTGTGTCGCTGACATATGATTATCTTCATCTATTCTTAATAGACAAAGTCTAATGCGCCTGCAAATTCTACTGCTTCTAAACCTGGGTAAGATGTTGGATATATACAAAACAATTTATTTCTCCACCTTTACAAAGTATTATATTCTCTGCTTACAAAGTATTATGGCATTGTTGACTACCGTAATATAGACATTATGTAGGGATCAAAATTAATTTTATTTGACAATTGTATTTCTTCATTCATTTTTCAAGTAGTATATATGGCACTGTTGGATGGATGTGGACTGCTAATTCCAATCAGCGTGTCCACATCAGCATTCTAATGGAATAATTCACGAGAGTGTAACCGCGGGATAGATAATGAAATTAAAGTTAGAGACCCCATTTTTAAAATGAAAAGTTGGGACATATTAGGGAGAGAGAGTAAAAGTTGGGATATATAGAGTAATTAACCCTTAACTTTTTAACAGAACTCCACATCAGCGCCACATGTCGATACCTCATTCGTCCACATGTAATTTTTTTCATATCATATTTAATATAATATATATTTTTTAAAAAAAATAATATAAATATTTTTTTAAAAATTCTCTCTCTCAACTTGTAATGCTATAAAAAAAACTCCTAAACTTCATTTGCAATGCAAAAAACTCGAGAACTTTGATTGTGATGCAAAAAAATCTCATAAACTTTAATTGTAATGTAAAAAATCATATTTTTAATTATAAAGTTAATGGAGAGGTAATAGCAGGAGTCTTTTTACTAGTTTTCAGTAGTTCGTGGAATTTTTTTGCATGTTTCTAAAGTTCGTGAGATCTTTTGCTAATTAGGCTAAAGTTCGAAGAATTTTTTTATTTTTTACCCATAATTTAATTTTAGGAGCAATTGAAAGTTTTCAAAGAGTCTTCCATAAATATAATTTTTTTTAAAATAATATGTTAATTTAGTGGTAACTGCACTCACAGGAACCTTACTCCATACATAAGTGTCATCGTCATGATTCATACGTAAATTAATCCTAAAAATGAATTCTTCCAGCACAAAGACCATAGAAATTAGTAATAATCCAAGGCACCCAATTTTGATTAGCATCAAAATATTCACATTAAAATCCTCGATAAAAGTATTCATATTCATGAAAGTAGATTTTAAGTACAAAGGTAAACCAAATAGCAATATATCATACAAGATAGGAGTAAATGTGTTTGATTTAGGGGGCATTTGGTTGTCCGCAAATGTAAATACTATAACTCTAGTTGTAGTATTTAGAAAATAAATTTGTTTGGTTGACTACCAAAATATTTTGCAACTTTTACTAGTTGCAACTTGTAATTCCAATATCATTTGCGAGGCCCGCAAATGAAATTGCAGTCTAAAAAGCCCGCAATACAATATTACGAATTGCAAATGCAATAATTTAAGTATTAAAAAATAAATAATTTGGACGACTTACAATCGTCGGATGGAGACGGGATAAATATCAAAGTAGTAGGTTTTCTCGCGTTGAACGCGATTATAGTGCCAAATTTTAGATCTGATATATATATATATTATACAAAAATTAAAATTATTAATTTATCAGACTAGGTCTCGCAAATCGTGTCATGCCTAAGTTTTCGGCCCAGCCCGAAAAAATTCGTGCTAGGCCCGACCCGAAAAATTCGTGCCCGGCCCAGCCTAGCTCGGCCTAACCTGAAAAAATCATGCTCGACCCGGCCCGAAAAATTTCGTGCCCGGCCCGGCCCCCAAAAATTTGTGCCCGGCAAAGCTCGAAAAAAATTGTGCCCGGCTTGGCCCGAAAAAATTTGTGCCCGACCCGGCCCAGAATAATTAGTGCACGGATCGGCCCAGCCCATCTCGGCTCGTCTTACAAAAATCCGTGCATAGCCTTGCCTGACCCGAAAAATTCGTGCCTTGCTTGGCTTGGCCCGAAAAAAATCGTGCACGGACCGGGCTGGATCGGCCCGGCTCGCAAAAATTCATGCCCGACCCGTCCTGAAAAAATTTGTGCCCGACCCGACCCAAAAAAATTTGTGTCCGACCCCGCCTGAAAAAATTTGTGCCCTGCTCGACCCGGTAAAATTCGTGCACGGACCGGCCTGGCCCGGCTCGGCCTAGCTCGACCTGGCCCGAAAAAATTCATGCCCGGTCCGGCCCGAAAAAATTTGTGCTCGGCTCCACCCGATCCGAAAAAGTTCGTCCACGGCCCAACCCGACTCGGTCCGGCCCGAAAAAAATTATGCCCGATCTAGCCCGAAAAAATTCATAAGATGCAAGTTACAGGTTACAAGTATAATTGTAGCTTTCATTTGCGGCCAACCAAATACTTACAAATAGAAGTTGTAATTTTACTTGCGAACAATCAAACGATAGACTACAAAATCTATTTATGGGCACTTACTTTTATATGCAAATAAATTTTATAATATTTACACTTGCGGGCAATCAAACATCCTCTTAATAATCTTAACAAAGTTCAGAAACAAATTTGTTCGATGCATTTCTAAACGGTCGCAAAAAGAGTTACGCCAGGAAACAAGTAGAAAAAAGCCTATGAAAATCCTAAAATTAAATGTAAAAGGTGTATGTATGGAGAAATTAAATAGTGTCACTGTGACAATGCATGTCGATGTCCTTAGCAATTAATTTAAGGGGAGGTAACGTAGTAAAAGAGAAAAATTGATCGTCATCCCAAGACTATATAATTACGTTACATGCTTCAACCTCAACAATCTAATTAACTGCATTGATGGATCAAACTTACTAGCCCCATTTAATGCCTCATTAAAAATCACCCCACTATCTCTTTAATCACTTTTTTACAAAGGAATTGAAATGGAGTCTTACTGTATCCTCCTAAATATGAGCTTAATAATTTTTCTAATGACTGATAATGACATGAGTGATAATTTCATCAATAATCATAAGCACTTTATTATATGTGAGTATTAAAAGAATTATTAGACACGTAAGTTAGAAGAATTTATCATTTCTCATTGAAAGACATTCTTTATTTCCATTACATTTTTGTGGTGGACCAAGTTATCCAATTTGATTATCCGGTTTGGTATTATACAAACAGATCATTTTTAAAGAAATTTAAAATATATTAAAATAATAAGAAAAGATTCTTGGCCTAAAAAGAGTTTTGCATGAATTTTAACTGCATCGATTTTATGGTAATGAAAAATCAAAATTTTTGGAGCCCTTAGATTTTTTTTACCAATATTGAAAATAAGATTAACTAAATGTGAGTTTGTAGAGCATTCTCACATAAAATTACATCCAGGTTCGGAGGACGTATAGAAGTCCAAACAGTGAATTTTTTATGTCTCCGAACAAAATTTGCTATCCAATGGGCAGCTTTATCAGCATCTCTACTTACAAAGAGGATCATTACAGAGTTAGAGTTATCTATAAAATTACAAATTTTTCTAAATAAATTTCTGTGAAGCCACGGGACAGCACTTCGGTTGTTGAGGATATCCACTGCGTTCTTGCAATCCGACTCCACAATCACATTATTTAGATTTTTGGAAGAAATAAGAGTAAAAGCATAATAAATAGCAAGAAATTCGAAATGAAAACTAGAGGAAGATTTGAAGTATATAGAGGAAGCATAAGAACATTCACTGTTTGAGTTGCGCAAAATAATGCCGGCTGCACCATCGGAGTCATAAAAAGCACCATCGCAGTTAACTTTAAACCAGTTTATAGGGGGAGGAGACCACATACAGACATTGATTCTATCAATATCAGGACCCTCAAGAATATGAGCTTTTTTATAATTCGAAGAATAGACAACAATGCGCGAAACAACATTTGAAATTGTTGGCCTTCCTTCACCATGCAGAATATTATTTCTAAAGAACCAAATGTACCACAAAGCATTGGCAACAATGGCTTTGGAGTCTGAACTCAAGGAATGGTTCAGGCTCAACAAACACCAGCTACCAGAATGTCAAATTAAGCTACTGATAAAATCAATATTGAGGAGATTTTCGAGAGCCAACCACAGCTCAGAAGTAAAAACACAGCTAGAGAATAGATGGAAAACTGTTTCTTCTTCAAGATTACAGAAAACACAACTATGAGTTGAAATAATTTTCAAATTAAAAAGCCGACTTCTAATTAAAAGTCTTCCATGGAAAAACTTTGCAAAGAAAGAGTTTAACTTTTGGGGAAGTATTTAACTTCCAAAGTTGACTCCAATTTTGATTAAAAACAGAAGTATAGTGATTTTGATTTTTCAGAAACATGAATGCAAAGGATGCAGTTGCCAATCCATTATTTTCAAAGGTCCAAGCTACATAGTCATCATTGGGGTGATCCGACAACTCAATGCTTGTAATGACCTCCCACAGATCATTACTACTCATAGTATTTCGAATGAAAGCTGACCAAGAGTGATTGTGCATTAAATGATGAACATTTGTAAGATGATCGACTAAATTGATATTAAAGCAAGTAGGCTTTAGAGCTAGAGGCAAGTCAATGACCCAATGGTCATTCAAGAAGGAAGTATCATTACCATTACCAATAACATGCTGAAAACCAAAATGTAAAGCAGAATAAACATGCATAAATAATCTCCAGGCCCAAGAGGAATTTTTAGGAGGACATGTACCGGTACTCGAGATCTTAGGGTATTTAGCATAAAAAAATTTCACCCAAAGGGAGTCGAATTTGTTTAGGTAAGATTGGATTCGGCTGGCTTGAAGAGCCATGCTTTTGGTCTTCACATCTTGAAGACCAATGCTACCTAGAGATTTAGGGAGGGTGACAGTAGACCAGTTAACAAAGTGGATGCTCTTACTATTAGAATTTTGATTCCACAAGAAATTTCTCATTTTAAGATCAATCTTGTCACAAAACTCTTGGTTGAGCCAAGTAATAAATATCAAATGAGTAGGGATAAAATTTAGGACAAATTTAATCAGGACTAGTCTACCCCTTGAGAAAGAAGATGAGATTTTCAATTACTAAGTTTGGAGTCTATTTGAGAAAAGATATAATTATGAGTTTTAGGGAGAGATCTTCTATAGAAAATCATCCCCTAGTTTAAATTGGGCATCTTTGTTGTCTAATAGAGACAATAATTATTGTTAGTTTGATGGCTTTTTCTCTCCTTAGTCATGAAGCAACCAATGATAGGTCTTACTTGAGCATTAATGCCAATAAATGAGAGGGGTTGCTGTCATTGAATGCCTCATTTAATGCAAGAGATGTTTTCTTATTTTATTTCCATTTTAACATCTCTCTTTTTTTCCTGCCAAGAGAAAAGAAGTTTGGTCATGTTCTTGACCGGGCCATTTTACTCAAAAGGTTCTCTAGCCCATTGGATTCTTTTATTAGGTTTTATCATAGAAAGCGCCCCTTGCAGTTTAATTTTTATTATGATAAAATTACTTTTTTCATTAATGTATTAAAATATTTTGCAATTGTCCTAATTAAGAAAAACTCATTTTGAGTATTTCTTTTTAAAAATAGTAATAACTATATAAATACTATTTTAATTACTATTTATGTCGTCAGCTTTACAAGTCATATCTTTTTATGGCCAATTAAACTTATCGTGTATCTAATAGTGGCCTCAATTATTGTTATTTCATATCAATTTTGGCAAAATAGTTGTCCTCGTTTGTTATTCTGATTATATGTACTTGGCTCATTCACGTGAAATTCTCTTCCACGTATATAATGTAATATTCAACACTTTCATTATCAATTCTGCCGTTGACAATAAAAAATTAGCACCTTCTAAGATTAAAAATAATATTGAGATTAGTCATCCTATGTATAAGATGCCGAAGATATTTTACTTGCCTTTAGAACCAACACCAAGAGCCCAAAAGTAATTAAAGATATTTTTTAAAAATATGAATTTATTATTGGTCAATATGTGAATTTGAGTAAGTCTAAAATTTTCTTTTCAAAAAATACTAGCATTAACACCGTTAGTAGAATCTGCTCTTCTTTATGAATGAAAAATGAAAAATTCCCATTTAAATATTTATACTTAGATGTTTTCGTTAGCCCAGAAGACTAACTTTCAATACTCAAAATTTAATTATGGATAAGCTTACATCTAGACAGGGTTTTTGGCAGAGAAATTATCTTTTTTAAGTTGGAAGAATTGTACTGATCTAACTCTGTTTTGAATTCCTTACCCCTTCATGTTTTGGCAATCTGTTAGGATGTCAAATGATGGATATAAAAAGGTCAACAAATTAAGAAAAGACTTTCTTTGGAGCAATTCTAATTCTAAAAATGACTTACTTTTATTGAATTAGGATATTATTACTTTACCTAAATCTCAGGTTGGACTAACTATTCTAGACATTGAAATTAAAAGTCTTGCTTTACAAGCTAATCGCTGCTTTGACTACCTTAATATGACTAATAACCTTTAGGTTAAATTTGTGCTTGTTAAATATCCTGATCTGCGCATAATTTGCCACAGTAGTTATGTTAAAACACCATGGACTTCAAAATTATTTACTCATGCTTTTTATTGTTTATTTCCTAGTTTTCTTAAGCTTGTAAATTTTGGAATTTCGTGCTCTATTTTACTTTATCAATGAGTTCTTCATAATTCTCTACAGTTAAAATCTACTTTTATGATGTATGCTGTAAATACCTTGTGTAATATTTTTTATTCTAATTTTTAATCAAAAATAGAATAATGAACTTGGATTGGTTTTATTTGGTCCTGATTTATGCATTTTTCTTACTAAGGGGGACGTTTGATTGCCTGCAAGTGCAAATGCTGTAAAATTTATTTGCATGCAAAAGCAAATACCCGCAAATAGATTTTACAACCTACCATTTGATTGCCTACAAGTAGAGTTGCAATTTCTATTTGCAAGCGTTTGGTTCGCCGCAAATGGAAGTTGCAATTACACTTGCAACTTGAACCCTCGTATCTAGGTCTTGTAATTTTGGCACGGTTTGATATAGGGGTGGTAGTTTTCGGTCCGATCCGACCAAGCACGAAAAAATCGGGTTCAGGCCGTTATCGGGCCGACCCGATAAGGTCGATCCCTTATCGTCCCAGGTCAGCCCGGCTTGATAGTCCGAAAACACTTCGGATCGGTATTAGCGGGTTTAAAATTCATTTTTAAATATTTTTTAATGGTATCGGGCTAAATGGGCTGGGCCGTGCCGACCCATTATTTTTGGTGTCGGGCCGGGCTGTGCACGAATTTTTTTGAGTCAGGCCGGGTCGGGCATAATTTTTTTCGGGCTAAGCCGGGCACAAACTTTTTCGGGCTGGGTCGGACACAAATTTTTTTGGGCCGGGCCGGGCACAAGTTTTTCCGGGCCAAGCCAGGCACGAATTTTTCCGGCTGGGCCTAACATATATTTTTTAGGGCCAGGTCGGGCACAAACTTTTTCAAGTTGGGTTGGGCACGAATTTTTTCGGATCGGGCCGAGCCTGGCTGAGACGGGCCGGGCCGTGCACGAATTTTTTCGGACTGGGCCTGACACGAATTTTTTCGGACCTGGCCGAAAACTTAGGCTCGACACGATTTGACAAATCTAGTATGATAAATTAATAATTAATAATTTTGTTATAATACTAAAAATATATTTAAAAAATTCATCAAGCGATATCAAATCTAAAATCTGATACTACCATCGCGTTCAGCGCACAAAAACCTACAATTTTATATTTATCTCATCGATCTCCATTCGACGACTCTAAGTCACCAAAAAAAATTATTTTTCAAATTTTAAATTATTGCATTTGCAGCCCACAATCTTGTATTGTTGGCTTTTTGGGCTGCAATTCCATTTGCGGCCCGTAAATGATATTAGAAATACAAATTGCAACTAGTAAATGTTGTAAAATATTTTTGCAGCCAACCAAACAAATCTGTTGTCTAAATGTTGCAACTAGAGTTGCAGCATTGACACTTGCGGGTAACCAAACGCCCCCTAAGATACATCTACCTAATAACCCCGATGAGGATAACTACATTTGGATGAAAGATACTAGAGGTAGAGTTACCACCAAATATGCATACTAGTTCCTTAGAAGTCATTACCAAATTCTTAATGTAAGAAATATATCCTGGAACTTGATTTGGAAAATGAAAACCGCTCCTAAAGTTAAGGTATTTACTTAGAAACTTCTCCATTCTAGACTACCTACCAACCAGAGGCTAAATAATCTTGGTCTGATCCCTAATTCTTCTTGCCATTTTTGTTCCAAAGAAATAGAATCCATTGAACATTTGTTCTTTAAATGTTAGTTCTCTTCCACTCTTTGGAACCTTTCCAGTATTAAGCTTAACCTTGATTTCTCACATAGGGATAGCGATGTACGTGTCTAGTGATTGGCTCTTGCTTTCGATGACTCAGTCTGTGGCGCTGACTGCCAAATTTTGTAGAGCAGTCATTGTCAACACTTGTTGGTTCATCTAGTACGGTAGAAATTGTGTTGTGCATAAGGTTAGACAGTCTACCCTAGGAAGTCTTGTGATTATCATCCTTATTTTCATCGGGGATTAATTCAAATCCCTTGGATCTGAGGGAAGTTCTACTAAATTAGATAGATGCAATAAATGAAAACCCTCGTATCAGGACATACTTAAAATAAATTGTGATGCTTCCCTTTTGAATTCTACAGTTGGAATTGGAATAATTTTAAGGAATAATAATGGTGATTGCATAGCTGCAAAGAGCATGTTTCATGAAGGAGAGGAAATCCTACAGATGGAGGCCTTTGCTGTTAAAGAAAGCTTGAACTTGGCGATTGAACACGAATTGCCTAATTTTGTGATTGAGTCTGATTCACAAATTTTGATGAATGTACTGCTCCTTAACAAATTTATTCCTTGGTATATCTATTCTGTAGTTTCAGATATTCAATCTTTGAGAAGGCAATGTAATATAGTAGGTATTTTATTTTGTTATCGTGAAACGAATAAAGCTACCCACTGGACAGCAAATAGAGCTAGGATGAATAATAAAGTTCATGTTTGGTCTTCTTCTCGATCTCCTGAACTAGATGAAATTTTGTATGAGGACTGTGTTACTTGTTTTAATCAATAAAGTTTGATATTTTTTATTTGGTTAAAAAAAAAATCAATACTTTCGTATTAAAAAGTACATACGACAATCAACATATTTTTCAATATCAATTGGGGCGTGCTAACTAACGTTTTAAATTCAACCAAAAGAAAATAAAAGGGTTTAAGTAGTATCATGAGATGCATCTCCACCACCAAGAAGGGTGCAACGAAAATGCTCAAGCAATTCAACTTGAAAGTGTACATGGCATAGAATGCTCATTGGGTGAATGATGCTCTCAACCACGTTGTTCTCATGCATTGTCCAAAGATGGTCCATTACTCATGTACTACTATGTTTTTGTTTGTAGTAAGCGCATCTGCCTAGTCCTCGGTCTCACCTCCTACGAGCCCTTTTGGTTTGGTAGCACACTGTCATGATGTTAGTGGCCTACACTACTAGGAATATAAGCTTCACCGACGACTCTAATCGTTGCTAAACGTCTATTAGGAAGAAAAAAGATCTTCCTGCAATGATTCAAAAATTCAAACGCCAAAAGTAAAATACCCAAAATGAGTAAATCCGAAAAAATAAAGAACATCAAGAATTTACGTGATTCGGCCCGGAGGGGTACCGGTCCTAGATCTACGAGGAGAAGAGGGCACTGATTTTTATTAATGAGAGAGAGAATCCGGCCAGTACAAGTTAATCAGAATAAAGAATTGATAACTAAACAATGAAAAAATAATACTACCTGAAATTGGATATTTTTTGCACCCCGAAATTTGAATTTCTACTTTTGCCTAAAATCTGTGAAGGAGAAATGTGGATGCGGCGTCCTGTACTTTGATCTTCTTACTTCTGCCTGAGATGGTGTGAAAGAAAAGAGAACCGTTGGAAAGGAACATTGCTTAAGAAACAGAGCTTTTGGGGATGTTCTGAAACTGCATATTAGGCCCCCTTTTATAATGGAATTGGAGCCGTCTTATGCCTCTGGTTCGGCGGCAAGAAAATTGTTGCAACGTTCAATAGGATCGGACGACTGCAACATTTGATTTGACCAAATAAATCGCAAAAGTTGGCCGAGATTAATGCAAGAGGGATTGTGCAATTTGAGGCGGTATGAAAGAGTCAAAATTTGCAGCCTGATCGATTCGCACGCTGCAGTGCCAACTGCTACTAGCGCGTGCAGCGCATGAGGCTGCTTGGCCCGCTTGGGCTGGGCCGAGCCCAAAGAGCGGCAATAGTGTTGTTTTTTTTTTCCTTTTTTTTCTTGGTGAAATTTGGCCCATTTTGAATTTGGGCCGGGTTTAAATTGAATCAACCCTCGTAATTTCCTTATTTGATGAGATTTGAGCCCGATATAGCCATCTCCTCTTCTCCCAAGAGCCCTGTAGGACTAACCTGTGCCTTGAATCAGTCTAATCAAGTTCATGCAGTAATCAAACTTGATTGTTGCACTACAAAAAAAATAAGAATTTGTGGCAAAATTTTGGAGTGACTAACAACAATTTGCCACAAAATGTGTAATCTGCGACGAAAGTTGTGGCAAAATTATTTTTGTGGTTAAAAGTATAAGTTCGAATAATTTGCGATAATTTTTTTTAATTTTGTCATTATGTTTGCCACTAATAATTGAGTCAACGTTCAAAATTTATAGTTTTTTAATTTTATGACAACAAGTTTTGCCACTGATTCAAAATATTCTACCGTGACAAGCGTTTGCGACAAAATTTTTACCACAAGTTTGTCACGATATTCTGTGACAAGCATTTGCGATAATATTTTTGCTACAATTTTGTCACGATATTCTGTGGCAACTGTTTACGATAATATATTGGTCATAGATGTGAATTTTTTAATTCTTTTTAAATTCTAAGTTTTTTTATTGGCGAGCCATAGTAATTGCACCTATCAAGGAAACTAAAAGAACTATAGAAATTAGTTCAAAGGGAAGATAAAAATCTGTTGATAAATGAATCCCAATTTGTTGAACATTACTTATAAGGTCCTGTTCTATGATCTGGTTTGATCTTGTAGTCCAAATAATTATTGTGACAAATTTTGTGTGCCATAGATGGTAAAATAATTAAAAAAATAAAAAGATTGGCAAAAAAAATTCCTCTTCTTTTTTGGCCGAAAAAAATAATTCCCCACATTTTATCTATCTCCCGACTTATAATACCCGTGACCTCCTCGCCACTACAAGAAATATTGGTTTCATCAATCACAACTTCTGACGAGAAGATGTTGTCGAAAATTTTTGTTAGATTCCTAATGACTCTCTGCGTCGGAAAGAGTTACTGACAAAATTTTTTGACCAAAATGAGTCGAGAAATTGTCATATTATTTTTAAAAACTTTAATAGATTATCAATGAATTTTCATCAAAAATTTAGTCGATAATAATTTCGACAGACTTTATAGTCGCAAGTTTGTCGAAAATAGTAATGACTTATTTTTATATTTAATTAATGCCAAAGTCATCGACCACAACTTTTGACGAGGATCTATCGTCAAAAATTTTCATGTTCCGATGACTCTTAGCATCGAAAAGAGTTAGTGACAGAAATTTTCAACCAAAATGAGTCACAAAATTATAAATAACTTTTTAAAAAAATTTAAAAAATTATCTCAAATTTTCGTCCATATTTTTTTTAAATAATTATAAATCATTTATAACACCTCTTAAATCTTTTTAAAGTTTTTATTTTCCCTCCAAAACCTCCAAAATCCTTTATTTCACAAGTTCTCCTTTCCTCCCCGTTGCCAAACGCCGCCGATCTCTCTCTTCGTTGCTTCTCCAGTTCTCCTCCTTCCTCCCTCTCTCCACAAATCCACCCAGATCTGCCTCTCCACAAATTCGCCCAAATCTCTGGACTGCATATTTGATCTTGCCCTCTCGATCTCTCTCTCAACGCCATAATTTATAACTAATTTTTCTGTCGCCGCCCGCGTGCGCCGCCCCCTGCCCGCCACCCGTCTGCGGCGCCTCAAGGTTAGGGCCTCATTTCCGCTTGTCCTTACTCCCGCAACCGCTCTCTCCCGCACCTCCTCGCTCCTCCCCCATCTCCCCGTTCCCGCAGCTGCTACCTCCTGCACGCTACCTGCTGCCGCTTCATCCTACACCTCCTCGTTCCCTGCAGTCGATCTCTCCCACACGCAACTTGCCGTCGTTGTCTCCCTCAGACATGTTGTCGCCATCAAACTTTACGCTGATTGCTCCTGCCGATTGCCGATTGTTGCAGTGGACGGGTTCTCATCTTCTTCGCTGCACCTTTTCTTTGTAGATTGACAAATCTCCAATACCTACTGCTCTAACACATTTTTTTGTTCAATCTGTGAGCAAGATGTGATTTTTAGCTAATGCTGCAATCTGGTTCTTGTTAATTTGCTTCCGCTTAACGATTGTGCCTGATTTGAAATGGTTTTTGTAGGGCTTTTTTTTCTTTTTCTATTGATTACTGTTTCATTTCTACATTTGGCCTTGATTTCTATCTGTAATGCTATTTCGTTGATGACTTTGCTGTATAATTAGTTGATGAATGACTTGAAATCCTCTTTGCTTGCATAAATCTGATTTTGCTATGGTAGTCTAAAAAATACCTGCTGATTTTGCTTTTTTCTTTTCTTTTGTGCTTTTTCTGAAATGTAGATGTAACAAAGCTTATATTTGACCTTAAGCAGATCCGGCTTATCAAAGGCTTTAGACGGCAAGAATACATCAGCGACCTCCAAGCTTAGCAAGGTAACCAGAAACGGAACCAAGTCAGACACTGGTTTACCTTCTCCTGTGCAAAAGCCATATTCCCCTGTGCCAAAGCTATCTTCAATGGTGCAAAATACATCTTCTCCTGCGTTGAAACTATCGTCACCTGTGCCAAAATCACGCTCTTTAGTTGAGATATCCCCAAAGTCAGCGGAATCCAAACCACCAATTAAGACAAGCACAACACTTGAAGTAAGAATGGCATAATCACACACTAGGTCCTACATCCTTCTTTTGATTGTTGATTCTTATTCAGTTACTTCTTTCTGGTTGCTATTAGTAGGTCTTGTAGAAAGCTGATAGCCTTTATTGTAGATGGGAGTATATGACCATGATGACTCAACAATGAATTGGCGTATACAACAATTTAGTACCACTCAAATAGGTTCTATGTTGTGATAACAAGAATCAGTTTCCAAAATGGTTTTCAGATTTAATTTTATATAAACCATTATAGCAATTATATAAAACAAACTACTGTTTAGCGTACTTCATGGTTTAATCTTGTAGCCAATTTGTTTCTTTTATACCGGTAACATTAACTTTCATGGTGCTTTCTACCTACTATTTTTCACTGTTAAAATTTGTAGGCTGCATTCTTTCATGGAAAGTTGACAACTATAAGAATTTGACAGTGTGGCACAACTTCTGATTGCAAGTAATTATCTTGTCCATTTTTTATTTTGAAGTTGGAAAGACATGGCAAAACTTGAAACTAGTGGTCGCAGGTATAGAACCTATTAGTTTTTTCTTTTCTTTTCTTTTCCCTGCTTACAGCTTTGCATAGATTATTAGTTTGCATAATGTAAGGTTGTAAGTGCATCTTATAGAGGATTTCTAAGAAAACCAAATGAGAGTTTGAGGCTTATCATCACAACTATCATTGGAGTTGCCTTTGGCTACTTAATAGGAATATCCTTTCCTACTGCTAACATTATAAATGTATAATAAATTCTTATCTTTTTTATGACTTTGTTGTCAAATACATGATCTTATAGAAAATAATACTTATGAAGTATAAACTTTTGGGAGTTGTCTATATGCACTACAAGAAAACAACTTCGAGGGGAAGTATGGTTCACTATTGGAGCTCAACATATCCCTGGGATTCATAATTTTTCTCCTCTCATTTCTGCTGGTGTCAACAATTGTTCATGATATATTATTGTTCAGTTCATTTTATTCTATTCCACTTATATCCATGGAAAAGCCTTTATTTGGATCATTTATGCTTCCATATTCTATTAGTCATATCGTGGTGTCTGAATTTATATGATCATTGTGCTATAAGTTTATGTGCATTGTAGTCATGCCACCTTCTCAATCTTATTGTATTTGCATGCTAAACCTATATATGTGTCACTTATATATGAACTGAACTGAGCCGTGCTTGTGGAATCCATCAAATTAGAGCAAGTAGTAATTCTGCTTTATGGATTATGTTTTCACTATGATTAACCATTCAAGTTATTACTCTAAAGGATTCTTTGTGCACCTTTTATTTTTTTCATAAATATTGCTCAAATGATCAGAGAACGAAGATGTTAATTAAATCTACGGTCATGAATTTTAGTGTTTTATGGATTAATGTATGTTATTTCTAAATCAGCCAAGTGCTTTGAATTCTTTTGCTATATAAAATGAAACATTATGCAATCTTCATGTTAAAGAGCAATGTGTTTTGACAAGTTATTTTGTATATCTTTGAAATAAAGCCAATTTTGTGTTTTTTCAATTCATTCAAATGTTTAAAGATATTTAAATGTTAGTTATGAGACTAGTATTAGATAAGTTATCATATTTTTTCTGAGCAAGAGCAGAACAACATTTTGAAGAATTTTGAGAAAAATGAAATAGAATACATGCATCTTCAACTAGAAATAAAGTTTCATATTGTGTTGAATTATACTTATGTGGAGCCTGAAGGAAGTTGACATGGACAAGTCCTTTTCAACAAGAGCGCTAATTTGCACGTCCTTTTGGTGAGCACCGAGAAGGATGAAAATAGAAGAACAAGAGGAAAAAATAATGAGAAATGGGGGAATAAAGGATTATGAAACAATGTTATCACGAGGTGTTAGGCGCCTCAAGGCGCCAAGGTCTTTTATTGCCCGAGGCGCTAGGTGCTAGCCTAAGCGCTCGCCCGAGTAAAGCGAGGCGCTCCTATATATATATATATATATATATATAAAATTATTACTCAGATAATAAAACTTAAAACACCAATTAAGCAATTATTAAATATGAGTCATAACTTATAAATTAAAATGTGTACAATGACACTCCATAGTTCAAGACTTCAACTTTACAGTTCAGTTCAACAAAAATTAAACAAAACATTAAAAGTAAATATCTAATTCAGTTCAACAAAAATTAAATAAAACATGAAAAATAAATATCTAGTCGTCAAATTTATCAACAAAATCAGCTTCATCATCATTGATTTCTCCTTTACTAGATTTGTATTCCTCAGCCTTTGTCTAGTATATGTTTTGAACTCTCCAGCACCCATTGCTCTTACTACATCCCCCCATGTCAAATCATCATCTTCATGTACAAGCTCATCTTCTACATTGTTAGCACCAATTTCTCCTACCAACCATTCATTTGAAGCATCAATATCATCCAATGAAATTGGATCAATAATGTTCCTTTGTTCATGTCGAGCCTTGAGTGCTTGATTGTACTTAATGTATATCAAATCTTGTAACTTTTGATACTCCAGTCTATTTCTTTTCTTTGAATGAATCTGTTACATAAAATTATATCTAAGTTAGCTATACATAAAATGATAATTAGATATATGAAAAGTTGAAAATATGAAAGTTAAGTAATAATATTATACTTACATGTTCAAATACACTCCAATTACGTTCACAACCTGCTGCACTACACGTTAAACTCAAAATCTTAATGGCTAAATCTTTTAAGTTTAGGCTGCACCGCCATATAAATCCCATCACTCAGCTATAAATTAATAAAATAATAAAATATTAATATGAAAAATTGTAAGCTAAAATAATTCATTAAATCATAATAAAAACTTTTACTTGGAGCTTTAGTAGCTCGTGAACGAATAGCCATTGGAATTCCAAAAAGTCCCTTTGCCTTTTTGTACAAGGACAACTCATTCATTATCTTATCTTGAAGATCAATACTAGGAGTCAATCTAGTAATGTACTCATACAAACCGTTAACAATTTCCAAATCTTTTTCAATCTCATTCGGATTTATATAATAAAATTCAGGATTTAAATAATGTCCCGCTGCATGCAATGGATGATGAAGTTGACATTCCCATCTTTTATCAATGATTTCAAAAATCTCTTTGTACTTTTGTTCATCATCACCAAATAATTTTTGGATTGTTTCTTTGGCTCTATCCATCGCTTCATAAATATATTCCATTGCCGGCTTCTTCTCATTATCAGCAAGTCGAAGAACTCTTATAAGAGGACCCATGGCTTTGAGTGTAAACACCACATGATTCCAAAATGAGGGCATCAAAATGACATCATTTGCTCTTTTCCCCTTAGCATCTTTGGCCCATTTACTTTTCACCCACTTTTCAGAAGTGAACATATTTCTTATGTTGTGTTTCTGTGAATGAAAATGCTGCAATGTGAGAAATGTGGTAGCAAATCGGGTGACTCCATATCTAACCAATTCTTTTTTACTTGTAAATTCCCTCATCATGTTGAGAACACCAGTATGATTGTAGATGAAACCAACAACATATATAGCTCTTTCCAAAGTCTTCTTCACATTAGGTAGCTTTTCTATATCCTCCAACATCAGATCGATACAATGAGCCGCGCAAGGAGTCCAATATATATTTTTTCTTTTTGCTTGTAGCAACTTTCCTAATCATGTGAAAGAGAATAAATAAAATATTTAGAATAAAATTGTAGCAACAACCAAATTAGAAAAAAAAGTAAGCACATTACCGGCCAACACATAATTGCTTCCGTTGTCGGTGATGACTTGTACAACATTCTTCTCGCCAATTTTCTCCACAAAACTATCAAGTAACTCAAATATTTTTTCTCCAGACTTGACAAAAGAAGATGCATCAATAGACTCCACAAACTTTGTTCCTAAAGAACAATTCACCAAAAAATTGATAATGCTTCTTTGCCTTCTATCCGTCCATGCATCTGACATAATAGAACACCCGTGCTTTGCCCATGCATCCTTGTGACCTTGCATTAGATCTTTGGTATACTCAAGTTCCTTTTTGAGTAATGGAACTCTAAGCTCATGATAACTTGGAGGCTTTAAGTTTGGTCCATACCTTCCAATTGCTTCAATCATCCATTTGAAGCTATCCAAATTTGCAGCATTAAAAGCTATTCCAGCTTGATAAAAGAAGCGAGCTATATATTGAATTGTCCTAGCTCTTGCTTCTTTATCACAAGCATCATTGATATTTGTCTGTCTTAACTTTCCTCCTTGCATATTTTTCTTTGGATCTTGATACAAAAACAAATCCATTGGCCCCTTCTTCGTTGATGACTTATTACTGATCATAGGCTCTTTTCCTTTTCTACAAATTCTTTTGGCTTGTTGAGTGAACTCTTCCTCTTCATCTTGATCATCTCCGATAGGTGCATCGTCAAGATCAGGAATACGTCTATAAGATTCATCCCTTTGAGTTTTTTTCCTTGTCATGTACTCCTCCAATTCTAGCTTCACTTCAGGAGGACATTTTTTGCATGCTGCTGCATTTTTAAAATTGCCAACTTGATGTTGTTTTGCTCGATAAATCCCGCCTCTCGTAGTTTTCTCGCAAAACATACATGTTACACAATTAGCGTCCTTAGGGTCCTTCAAATAGTTGTACTTCCAACCAGGATCCTTCTTGTTATTTCTTGAAGCTTGAGATTCAACATTAGGTGCTGAACTATCCATTAGTCTAAAAAAAAGGATGAACAGTGTATTTGATTCTAGATTTTGATACTTTGATTCCAGAACAGAGCTCTCTGCCTCTCTGGTCCTTCTGGAATTTGATTCCAGAACTTGTTTTGGAATCAAACAAATTGTTTGATTCCAAAACATCTTTGTTTGATTCCAGAACACGTTCTCGAATCAAACAAGGCTTTGTTTGAAGTTTGAACAAAGCCTTGTTTGATTCCAGAACATGTTCTGGAATCAAACTTCTGGAATCAAGGCTTTGTTTGATTCCAGAAGGACCAGAACAGAAGAACATGAGGAACATGATCAGGATAAAGGAGAAAAGAGCAGGGCAGCAGGATAAAGAAGAATTCCAGGTAGAATTACCTGGATTTTTGCCGAAAAAAAATCTGGTGAGTGCCGGAGGAATCAGTCGCGTGAGAGGGAGAGGCCGGGAGGGTTAAAACTTTTAACTGGCAGTGCTTTTAGGTTTTTTTTTAAACAAGCAATATAATATAGCTTACCTATATATAGGTTAGATAAAAAAAACAAAAAAGTAACCCTGGCCCAGTGGTCGGACCCTTTTTTTTCCCACCAGCAGGCCAGGGTTCAAACCCCACCCTTCGTTTTTTTTTTAATCAGGCGCCGCCTGCAACAAGCGGCGCCCCATTAGAAAGCACCGCCTGAGGCGGCGCTTCATCAAAGTCGCCCGCCTCAGGTGGTCTTGAGGCGGCGAGGGCTCGCCTCACCTCGCCCGGGCGCCTAGGCGAGTGCCTTGGCGCCTTTTCATAACACTGTTATGAAAAGAAGGGACATAATTGAAGCTTTTATGAGAAGAGGGCAGAAATACTAAGAAAATATTATGTCTAAAGTAGCTATATGATAACTTTTGAGAATACCAAGAGCCTTGACCAACATCCTTTCCTATATATTATTTTAAAAATTGAAGCAATGCCTATAACGAAAGATTAGCTAGTACATTATTATTCCTATTGTTATGACTATAACACTCTAATTATCTATGTTTATCTTATCGTGGGATGTATATATCATCGGGTGGCCATTTATTTAAGATTGATTATGTTGATGAGTTTTGTTGATTTTGTTGTATGACAAGTTTCTTTTGGTATTTGATTTTTGTTCCTAAATCTTATGATTTCTTTCTTTTGGCCTTCCTCTAGTTGTGTAGAAGATAATTCTCTTTGGCCGAAAGGTTGGAGCTGCACACAGGAAGTTGTTGCCCACATACCAGTTGAAAAGTTGCAAGTACCTTTGGAGCAAAGGTTAAGATTCTAAAGAAAAGTTGCACACAGGAAGTGGTTGAAAAATGTTTTTGTTGTCTTCTACTTTGGAAAAGAGCAAAGATCAAGATTCAAAAGATATGTGAGGCTTTTGGTGCAAATGGATATCCATTTATAGATGATTTAGCAAAACAAATGCATATGGTTGCTGAGGTTTGCATAACTTGTTATATTGATTTTTCTCTTTGATGCCAGTGTGATATCTCACATATGATGTTGATTATTTTGTAGACTTGTTTTCGCTTAGTTAAATGGATATTAGATGTTTTGGATTATTTCGTGTTGGTGGACAATGTTGTTTTTGATGTATTTGAATTAATGTTAAATTTATTTTGGATCTGTTGATAGTTGGATATGTAGGTGGTTGGTTGTATACCTGCTAAGTTGTAGGTTTTGTAATTAGCAGGTGGATTATTATATTAATGAATAATTAATTATAAAATTTTCTGTGTTTGTGGCAAAGTCATCATATATTGTGGTAAAATCATCACTGATATTGTGACAATAATTCAAATCATCATGACAAATGATCAAACATGTAGTGACAAAAAAATTTATAGCAAAATGTAACATCATATTGGTGACAAATTTTATATATTTTTGCCACGAAAAAAATTCTAGAAAAGGTAGAATAATGACAAACATTTATTAATAAGTGGCAAAAAAATTTGCCATAAAAAATACGTGACGTCAACAAGCCCTGTTTGCCACAATAGGGTGGAGGTAGTTTGATTTTTTCATTTGCCATTAAAGAAATTATAATTCGTGACAATCTGCTAAAGTTCGCCACAAAAGCCAAAAATGACTTTTAGTGGCGGACCTAATGTGGCAAACGGTTGACGATCATTTTTTGCCACTGAATCATCATTTTGCCACTGTAGGTCACCACTGTGGCAAAAATAGCTTGCCACTAATTCCAATTTTTTTTGTAGTGTTGGTAGAACTTTTTTTAGCATATCTACAAGATTATGAGCTGTGTCAATTTTCTGAAGATTGATTTCCCATTTTGAAAGAATGTCTCTGATGAAGTGAAATCTGACATCAATGTGCTTTATCTTTTTATGATACATCTGATCTTTTGATAGATGAATTGCACTCTGACTGTCGCTGTGTACAATTATGTCCACCTTTTTGGAAGTTAGTTCTTTTAGGAGATTCCCTAGTCAATTTGTCTCTTTAATTGTTTCTGTAAGTGTCATGTATTCTGCTTCGATGGTAGAAAGAGCAACTGTTGGTTTTAGTCCAGTTTTCTAACTTACCGCGGTTCTACCTACAGTGAAGATGTAGGCAGTGATAGATCTCCTCTTGTTAAGATCATCGGCATAGTCAGAGTCTGAATATCATGCAAATGATTCATTAGTTCCACCAAAAATAAGATCACTTTTATAAGTACCTTGTAGGTAGTGCAATATCCATTTAACCGTCTCCCAATGTGCTTTTCTTGAGTTTGCCATGTACCGACTCATAACACTGACTACATGTGCTATGTCTGGACAGGTACAAATCATGGCATACATGAGACTACCAACAACGCTTGCATAAGGTACCTGCGACATATCAATTTTTTCTTTTTCATCTTTTGGGCATAATAATTCTGATAATTTGAAGTTAGCGACAAGAGGTGTTTTGACGGATTTTGCTTCTTGCATGCCAAAGCGCTCAACCACCTGCTTTACATAAGTCTCTTGTGTTAGGTATAGCTTTCTTTCTTTACGATCGCGCTTTATCTCTATACCAAGGATTTTTCTTGCAGCCCCAAGGTCCTTCATGTCAAATTCTCTCTTAAGGTGTTTCTTAAGCCTGTCTATTTCAGTAATATCTTTTGCCGCAATAAGCATATCATCAACATAAAGAAGCAGATAAATCATTGAAATAACTGATTTCTTTAAGTAAACACAACTGTTAAAAGATGATCTACTGAAATCGATACTAAGCATAAACTGATCAAACATTTTATACCATTGTCTGGGAGATTGCTTGAGGCTATAAAGTGACTTCTTTAGGAGGCAGACATGATCAACTTTGTTTTTCTCTTTAAACCCTTCTGGTTGTGTCATGTAGATTTGTTCTTCTAAGTCACCGTGTAGGAAAACTGTCTTTACGTCAAGCTATTCTAACTCCAGGTCTTGCATGACTACTAATGCTAGAAGAACACGAATAGAAGTATGTTTAACCACAGGAGAAAAAATATCTTTATAGTCAATACCTTCATTTTGATTGTATCCCTTTGCCACAAGCCGAGCTTCATAGATACTGCTTTCTTTGAGTTTGTAGATCCACTTGCACCCAACAAGTTTCTTGTGTGGTGGAGGCTTTACAAGTTCCCAAGTATTATTTTTCTGCAATAACTTGAATTCTTTTGTCATAGCTTCATGCCACTTTCTTGAATCTGTCCGATTTAGGGCTTCTTTATAGGAGGCTGGTTCTTCAGTGCACGGTGTTTCTTCAGCCACCGTTAGAGCATAAGTAGTAATATTTGCATACCTAGGATTAGGACGAGATGGTCGCCTAGGTCGGTTGAGGGTGATGGAATAAGGATACTTCTTCTCAACTTGATATTGCTCCTCCTCGACCCGGTGTGGCTCCTCCTAGATCTGAACATGTTCTTCAGTGGTCTGTTCTGATAAAGTAGTGTCATTGGCTTCTGCGAAAGGTGGTCGAGGCGCAGGTGTAGGGAACCAAAATTCTTGGGTAGTATGCTGAGGTGATGTTTCTTCTTGCGGCACTAAAGATGTAGGTTCCTCAGAGTCATCCTCTTCTTGGTCCTCTTTTTTCATTTTCAAGAGTACCTGTTCATCAAATATTACATCTCTATGGATTTCTGCTTTACAGTTATTTAGACACTACACTTTATAGCCTTTTACTCCGCTAGGATATCCTAATAAAATATATTTATTTGATCTAGGTTCACCATAACATAAACAGTGCTCCTAAAAATTTTGAGATGATCATAAGAAGCTGGCGACCCGGTCCATTTTTCCTTGAGCGTTTTGAATTTAATTGTTGAAGAGGGAGATCAATTTATCATGTAGCAAGCGATGGATGCATCATTTGCCCAAAAACTTTTAGAAAGATTAACATTAGAAAACATACATCGTACCATTTCAATGATTGTGCGATTCATCCTTTTTGCTACTCCGTTCTGCCGAGGTGTGTGGGAAACTGTGTGATGCCTTATGATCCTTTCCCTGAAGCAAAAGTCTTTAAATTATCCACTGCAAAATTCTAGACCATTGTCGGTTCGTAGGGTCTGAACATATCTACCGGCTTGCTTCTCGATCATTGCCTTCTAGGACTGAAATTTAGAGAAGACGTCAGATTTATTTTTAATAAAATATGTCCATACATTCCTAGAGTAATCATCAATAAATATGAGCATTTATCGAGCTCCTCCTTGAGATTCAACCAGTGAAGACCCCCAGAGGTCAAAGTGGAAATAGTCTAATTTTTTTTGTGGAGAATAAAACTATTTTCTGTTTGCCATAAATGCAATGTTCACATAAATCAAGTTTAGCCAATTTTTGCTTTCCAAGTAGTCCCTTTTGTTCAAGTATTAAAATGCTCCTTTCATTAATATGCCTTAATCTTATATGCCATAATTTAGTAAGTTCATCATTAAAGTGTTTAAAGGTTACCATAGCCGCACCACTTGTTACCGTTGTGCCTTGCAGGATGTAGAGTTGGTTTACCTTTAGAACTTTCATTACTGTTAAGGACCCCTTTTTGACTTTGAAAACTCCGTCTTGGCCTGAATACTTGTATCCAAGTGCATATAGGGAAGATAAAGAAATTAAATTTCTTTTAAGACCTGGAATGTGTCATACCTGAGTTAGGGTTCTTGTAATGCCATCATGCATTTTGATATTTACTAAGCCAATTCTTGCTACTTGACATGATGAGTCATTTCCCAATAGCAGTTCTTTTTCATTAGTATGTACATATATGGTAAGCCAATCTCGGTGCAGCGTCATATGAAAAGAGCAACTGAATCTAAAATCCATTCATCTTGAGATCTAGCATAACAAGCAGAAATAGTCACCTCATTCAAAGTAATTGTATTCTTGCCATACAATAAACTTTCACGAAAATTCTTAAAAGAAGCAGGGAGAGTAATTAAAAGCATAAAAGTCTTATCTTCTTCCTCGATAGTAACTCTCATATCCTCAAGGTTAGCAAAAATAGAGCGGAAAGTGCTAATATGATTTTTAACAGAAGTGTCATCAATCATGCGTAAAAAATATAATTTTTGTCTCAGTGTCATCTTACTTGTCAAAGTTTTATCCTGGTAGATTATAGCAAGCTTTTTCATACATCTGTAGCTGTCTTTTTTGATGCGACTTCCCGTAATATCTCGTCGCAAATGCTCAAGTATAGAGTTGCTTTAGCACTTTAGTCGGCCCGGTTCTTTTCCCTTTTAGTGCCTTCCATCACGTACCGTCCATGAATAGTGTCCGGTAGGTTCTCCTTAACTAGTATTGTTTTCATCTTCAAGTCACAAAATGAATAGTTGATGTTATGGTCCAACTTTTGGATTTCGTACTTTGCCCCTAAGATTATGGATTGTTGGCTATGATACTACAACTGTTAGGAAGAAAAAGGATATTTCTACAAGGATCCAAAAATCCAAACGCCAAAACCAAATACCCAAAATGAATAAATCCGAAAAAACAAAGAACACCAAGAACTTACGTGGTTCGGCCCGAAGGGGTACCGGTCCTACATCCACAAGGAGAAGAGGGCACTGATCTTTATTAATGAGAGAGGGAATCAGGCCAGTACAAGTGAATCAGAATAAAGAACTGATAACTAAACAATAAAAGAAAAAATACTGCCTGAAATCAAATATTTTTTCCACCCCGAAATCTGAATTCCTACTTCTGCCTGAAAACTATGAAGGAGAGATATGGATCCTGTTGGCCTAAGGTTTTCAACATTGGTTTTAATCTTGGTTTTGATGATACAAACATAGAACTAATGATTTCATGGAGAGTTATTTTTAGGTTCCATATCGGTTAGCGCACGACGTCCACGATCGAAAAAATCAGAGAATCTCGTTGTTGCTCGGATTTCATCGGAAGATAGAGTTTAAGTTTAGGGTGTCTAGAATGTGTTGTAAATCCTCATGATGATGCAAAGAACCCAAAATACCAAACCCGAACCCCAAAATATGAAAAACCAAAAAATTAGAAAACATCCCTGAAATTCACTAAGTTTAGGGAGCTCCTTGGAGGGCTATATAACCTAGACATTTTCTTGGCACCAAAAGTGTCGATAATTATTCTTTAGGTAAAAACTAGATAACGAAATATTTTTAAGGATTTTTTGGAAGCCTTTAGCCTACCCATATTTGACCCAGGAGATTATAAAAGTTTCGATTTTCGAAAATTTGTACTAGACCCCAAAAGCTAGATTTTGATTCTTAAGAATTTTAATTTTTAAAATATTTTTATTGAATCCAAATGGGGGGTAATCCTTATATAACATTTATATTTTAAAGTTATTAACTTTAAGTATACTTAGCGAAGACGGAACCTAGAAACGAACAAACGGACAAAAAAATAAACAAGCAAAAAATCTGCCTTGCCCAGGTTCGATCGATCGACTAGTCGACCGACAAAAGGTGAAGGCATTTTGGTCGACCGATTGACGCCCAGAATGAGCAGAATGCCTTCAGTCGCTCGGTCGGTCGATGGATGATCGACCGACAAGCGATCGGGCGTCGCCAATGGGTACAAAAATGCCCGTTGGCGAGCCCTCTTATTTGGAGGGTTATAAATACTCATCCCAAACTCACTCCTACACTCCTAAGCAGTTATTAATGCTTCTAAGCCTCAAAGAGTGATCCTAAGCATTTCTCCAAACTTCCATTGAGCCATCCTTGCAAAAGCCCTAGTTTTGATCTCCACTTGTTGATTTAGCCTTCAAGCTTCATAGATTCATCTTCTCAAGACATCAAGAGGACTATGGAGTTTCTTTTGGAGCTAAGTACTTGTTGTTTGATTTATTGCTCCAATTGTTATTGTATTTTGTTAATTATTTTGATTGTATATCAAGTGTATAAACCTAGGTTGCTAGGTTTCATTGAGTTGGTGGTTGCCTTGGTGTGAAGGCTTAAATTCACAATTGTAAACTTAGTTTACTATGATTAGTTGAGTTGTCCCTTAGGTTGTGGTGGGAAAGTTCTCTCGGTAGGAAGGCAGGATACTTCCGGGCGTGGAAGTGCCTTCGGTTTCAGAGCGGAGACTTTCTGGTGTAAAATTCTCTTTGTAAGGGAAACAATATAATCTAGTAAACCTAGTTTGAAAATTCTAAGCGGGTTGCTTAGGTAGTGGAGTAGGCATTGGGGCCGAACCACTATAAATTATTGTGTTTAGCATTGTTTACCTTGCATTTCTTATTTCTTACCATTTATATCTTGCTTCCGCTTACTACTAGATTTGTGAATTGCCTAAGTAATCAAGTAAATGATTAAAACCGAAATTAGAAAAAAGATTTAGATAACACACTATTCAGTCCCCCCTAGTGTGACCATTTCACCAACAGATGTGGCGTCCTGTACTTTGATCTTCTTGCTTCTGCCCGAGACGGTGTGAAGGAGAAGAGAGGCGCTGGAAAGGAACCTTGCTTGAGAAATAGAGCTTTTGGGGATGTTTTGGAATGGCATATTAGACCCCATTTTATAATGGAATTGGAGTCGGCTTATGCCTTTGGTTCGGCGGCGAAAAAATTGTTGCGGCGTTCAATAGGATTGGACGACTGCAGCATTTGATTTGACCAAATAAATCACAAAAGTTGGCCGAGATTAATGCAAGAGGGGCAGTGCAATTTGAGGCGGTGTGAAAGTGTCAATATTTGCGACCTAATCGATTCGCACGCAGCAACACCAGCTGTTGCTGGCGTGTGCGCTGCACACAGTAGTGTCAACTGCTGCTGGCGCGTGCAGCACATGAGGCTTCCTGGCCTGCGGAGATGGGCTCGGCCCACTGCTTGGCCCGCTTGGGCCGAGCCGAGCCCAAAGAGCAGCTATAGTGTTTTTTTTCCTTTTTTTTTTCTTGATCCAACTTTGTGAAATTTGGTGCATTTTGAATTTGGGTAGTGTTTAAATTGAATCAACCCTCACACCATCGGTGATACTTATCAAAAATGATAAAAACCATTGCCACAAGTCGTCACATCTATAAACGTCGCTAATAACCTGTAATGGCTGCATCGGTCATCACAAATAACATATTAACGACGGCCGCTACAACTGTCGTTGATATTTAATAAATAGTGACGGTCGACACAGTTGTCGCTGATATGTTATCATCAACGACCTTCAGTCGTTACCGAAGGTTATTAGCAACGGTCGACACAGTTGTCGCTGATATGCTGCCTTGGCCATTAGGCATTTACGATGCGCTTGCAACGACAGCTAACCGTTGGTAAGCCACCGCTGATGTTTTATCCTGCACTTGAAAAAATAAAAAATTTGAAAATTCATTTATACATCGATTTATTCTTAAACCACTTAATATACACAATATGAATCAATTTATATTTAAATGTTACAGATCATCAATGTAATAAAAATACAACTATCTAAGCCTCAAACGAAGGTTATCAAGTTTCAAGTATCAAAACTAAAGTATATACAAATATCAAGTATAATGTAATCAAAATACACTACAACGATCTGAGGAGTCTTTGTTATTTAGAGCTCTAATATTGTGCTAAACTGATTAGTATTCTGAAATTATGATAGAACTATGACAATATAGGTCTCTCAGGGAACCTCTGTTAAGGACAGTTGAATAAGAAGTTGCAACTGCTATTACAACTACTACATGAGCAAAGTAAGAACCAAAGAAAAAAATCACGCAAACACAAAGGTTTGTTTACGCAGTTCAGTGACAAAACCAGTCACCTAATCTGTGGGGCACTCACCGAACAGATGCCTAATCCACTCTCTATAAGTACAATATAAGTCCTTAGTGTTGGCCTAAGATTTTCTACCTTGGTCTTAATCTCGATTTTGATGATAACAAACATGGAACTAATGTTTCATTGAGAAATATTTTTAGGTTCCATATCGGTTAGCACTCGATGTCCTCGATCGGAAATATTAGAAGAAATTAAAAAATCAAAAGGACATTGGTTGATGTGTTCAGGTTCGTCGCGGAGGTTTCTCGAAGTTCAATGTGTGAACCAAAAACATCTTGGATGAGTCTAAAGAACACATGGAAAGCTCTCCAAGTTGACGCACGTTGAAGGTCGGAACCTCGAAACGAAGCACACAAGAAGAAAGCTGAAAAAATCAAGCTCAGCCTAGGTTCGATCGACCGAATATGGTCAAAAATTGGTAGTAGCCAATTCAGTCGACTGAAGGTTGCCATGAAGCGGCAGAAAGCCTTCGGTCGCTCGGTCGATCGACTGATGATTGACCGGCAAGCGACTGGCGGTAGGTAACAGGCAAAAAATTGCCTGTTGAGAAGAGGGGAGTTCTCTCTTCTCTTCGTGGTCAATAAATACAATACCATGAGAGCCTTCCTCCCTTGATTCATGATTCTATTGAGCCATTCTTGATCATTTTAAAGCCTTTCATGAGCTATTTCCTTGCAAACCCTAGTTCTTATGATACAACCTTGATTTTGCCTTCAAAGCTTTGATTGATTCATCATTGAGGCATCAAGAGGAACTAAGACTAGTGTTTGGAGCTAAGTATTTGTTGTATTGTTTATTTGCTCCATTGTTTGTGTATTTTGTAGTTTATTTTCATTGTATATCAATTGTGTAAACCTAGGTAGCTAGGTTTGATTGAGTTGGTGGTTGCCTTGATGTTAAGTCTTAAATCCACCATTATAAGCTTAGTTTACTAGGATTAGTTGAGTTGTCCCTTAGGTTGAGGTGGGAGAGTGCTCTCGGTAGGAAGACGGGATACTTTCGGGTGTGGAAGTGCCTTCGGTTTGAGAGTGGAGACTTTCCGGTGTAAAATCCTCTTTTTAAGGGAAACTAATTAATCTAGTTAAACTAGTTTGGAAATCCTAAGAGATGTGCTTAGGTAGTGGAGTAGGCATTAGGGCCGAACCACTATAAATCGAAATGTTAGCATTGTCTCTCTTGTGTTTGCTTAATTCACTTACTTATTGCTTCCACATTTAATATTAGAATTGTGAATTGCCTAAGTTGTAAGAAATGATTAAAACCGATAAATCACATTTAGACAAAAAGATTAGATAACACACTATTCAACCCCCCCTCTAGTATGGCCATTTCACCAACACTCAAGATTTCACACCCAAAATCCGACTACTACTACTACAGTGAAATGGAAATAATAAAAACTTATTTGCTATTACAAGTACATACCAAGTTGCATCTTTATGACATCACGGCCACATAGTTTCGTTCTTCACACAACCTTGTGTTGTAGCGAGTTATCAGCCCATAACCATCTTCACTTGAAGATAAGAAAGATAGATTGTTGCCGTCTGCACTTAACAGTCTTGCACTCAGTAATCTTGCACTCAGCAATCTTGCACTTAACAGTCTGCACTTAGCAGTCTCAACTCCTCATATAATTGGGAACACAGTGTACGCACATAGGAGTTGATAAAAATAGATCTCTTCACCAGTAATTTATATGAGACACCTGAAGGATCTGAATCAATGATGACTTTAATCACTTATCTTTAATCAATCTTCAGTTCAAATCAAACAGTCATCGGTTTGAACGACCAAGATTGAAAAACATCATAAACACATGATCCTAAAAGAATAACGCCAGAAAGTAAAGAGTAGGAAACTCTCCACTACTCATAACACCAAATCGTACACAAGACATATAATTAACGATGATTAATAATATCAGAGATATCAAGAGAATCATCATTAATATTGAAGTCCAACAGTCATCTCATTTGCAGCATACTTATCCAAAAAACCACAGACTGAAGAAATGATTGAAATTGTCCTTACACAGTTGAAATTGTCATCATATCGGTAGAGCTCATCATAGTTGTAACTGTGCAAAAACTGAGATTTAACCTGGAACACTTTTGTCAAATATAACCAACATATAAAAGTCAAACACTTACAATCTCCCCCTTTTGCTTATTTGGCAAAATTAACCTATTCAGGAAAAATACTTGTCAAAACTTATAAGTCATTAGTTAAGACAATATCCAGAATATCCAACCAAAGGCATCATCACAGAGTCACAACTACCAACACACAGTTAGACCAAAAGATTACAACCAGTTAGACATCCACAACAAACATACAACTAGTCAATGTTTAAAGTATCACCACATAGAGAAGTGCAGTTGCAACCAACACAAAGATAGTAAAAACAAGGATTGTAACTGAACTGAACTTGTTCTCCCCCTTTTTGGCATAATAAGTCAAAGGAGTGAGACAAGAAAGTCAATTTTACTCAGAACTTTCAGAGGTAGAGGAGTCAGATAAGCTAGCAGAAGAGGGAGGAGTTGGTCTTGCAAAAATAGTAGAGAAGTATTCAAGAATTTTCTTCTCAATTGAAATTACCTGCTATTGAAGATGAGCCATGGTTTCTCTGGCAGAGAACATTTCATCAAGAATTTCCCTTTCTGTGAAGTAGCACAAGAAGCAGTCTTAACAGAGCTTGAACCAGGCAAATTTTTGGCAGGAGTTTCAACTCTTTTTAGGATCTTGTGATGGATCTTAAGTGAAGTACCCAGAGGTTCTAGTACTTCTTTGGAGGAACACTTGAATCCTTGTCTTTCCAAGATCCCATAAATTAGGTTATGAAAAATTAAGGACATCCTAGACTTGGATTGAAGTTTAGTCCTTACTGAAATGATCTGTTCAAAGATCAAGCTGCCAAGGTTAAAAGAAATCCCATTTGTGATTTTATAGAGCAGCATTACCATTTCTTTGCTGAGAAATGTAATATGAGAGGTTGAGATCCAATAATTTCAAGCAATGAGAAATATAACTGCATAAAAAGTGTTCAGTGAAGAAGACCTTATATCATGACCACCAGTCCAGTTTATGATATCACCATTTGACACTTCTTTGCCAACAATTTTCAAAAACTCTGGGTTGGATTCATCAGTTTCATCAGAAGAGGATGTAAATTCATAAAAACCAACAAATTCATTTATAATACCTGGACATAATTTGTACCAACTTCCTCTAAGATAAACTTCACAAAAGTGACTGCTATCAGGTTCAGAAATATCTTCAGATATGTTGTAGTAAAATTCTAAAATCGGTTGAGGACTGACAGTCATGTAAGAACCAGACAAATTTCTTGTCTTAAGAACTTCTACAACAGGTTTGCAATTCAAGGAAATTTTTTCTAAATCAAGTAGTCTTTGGGAAATTATACCTCTTAACTGTAGTATCTTCTATAGAGGAAAAAGATCATTAAAGAGCAGTCCTTTATGAAATTTGCTGACGACAGTTTTCTTCTCAGCTTTCTTTCCTAACTAAGACTGTTTCTTCTTTGAAGTAGTAGACTCTCTGTTTAGGAGAAGTAACCATTTTCTTTTCTCTTGATACTTCAGGATTGTGTTTCCTCTTCTTTGACTCTCTTAATTCAGTAGCCCTGTGTAATAGTGGCTCATTGTCACACTCCAAAATTCGGCATGACCGACCAGAGTACAACAAGTACTTCGAAGCCTAACCCAACCAAATAACCAGATAAGACATCAACCTGAATAGTTTATAAAACTTGACACATTTGCGGAAAATATAAATCGAGTAAGATTGAATTTCAAATCATATAGTGAATAATAACAAATGTTCAAATTCCTTTTAAATATTAAGTTAAAAATGAATATTTCTCTCAACATCAACAATGCGGAAATAAATCTAAACCCGAATCTACAGGACTCAAAGAAGAAAAAAAAATAAAGGAAAAGACTCTGAACATGGGTATACATCCCCACGACCACGACATGTCACGAGATCTGTTGTCCCTGCCACCACCAGTTGCGCTACTCTGATCACACTCAAGGATGAAAACAACAATAATATAAAGGATATGTCCAACTAGGACTTAGTGAGTAGTTTGTTAGCTGAAGGGTTCTTCCTTCATGCTTTATTTTTCTCATGATTATTTTGATGATAACAAACCCATTTAACAAGTGTTTAAGCATGAAAATTGTAGGATCGATGAAAGATTCGTCAAGTTTATCGTATCTCGATCTATCCTCAAAATAGGTCAATGCGTGCATCAAAAATGTGTTGGGAAGCATGGAGAATCCTTCAAAGATAAAGCACGTTGAAGAACGAAGCCGGAAATCGAGCGCAAAATGAAAAATCCAAGCTAGAAAAATTTCCAGCTCTGTTTCGGTTGACCGAATGGAGTAAAAGCATTGGCAGCAGCCAATTCGATCGACCGATCGGTCGACCAAATGTTGCCAAAAATTGGGAAAAAGTTCATCGGTCGACCGAATGACAGAGCGCGAGGGCTTCACTGAGTCGGTCGATTGATTGGTCGATCATGCCAAGTCTCACGATAATCGGTCGACCCGTCGGTCGATCGAATGCTTATAAAAGTTGGCTTCGGTCGACCGACTGGTCGACCGGTTTTGAAGCATACGTTTTTTCGTCGAGCGGTCGACTCGTCGGTCGACTGATCAGAGGAAAAATGTTACAGTGAGCCAGCGGTCGAATGGCCGGTCGATCGATGCTTCGACCAGACCATCGATCGGGTGTCTGCAACGATCGAAAATAATCACGTTGACGCCCTGTCTCAGCCGAATCTATATATACTCCCTTCTAATTCATCTCTTCAACTTCTCCCTTAGATTTTTGATGATAAAAGCTTCAAAAGAGTGATCAAATTGCATCATCCAAATCTTCAAAGCGCCAAGTGGTTGTCTGCTAAGTCTTGATCCCTTGCTGCCAAAGGTGTTTTACTTCAAAGGGTTGATCAAGCCGATTAGGCGCAAGAAGAAGAGGTGGTTAAGCGTGATAATCTACATTCCTCTTCTTGTAACAAGTTTTCTTTATTTTGTTGTTCAACTCTTGTATTTGATCTGTAGGAAGACCTAGGTTGATAGGTCCTGTGTGGAAAGTGATTTCCTTGTTGTGAAGGAGTAAAACCACTTGTGTAAACTAAGTTTTACTTGGATTAGTTTAAGTTGTCCCTTAGGGTAGAGGTGGAAGAGTGCTCACGATAGGAAGACGGAGACTTTCAGGTGTGGAAGTGCCTTAGGTCGAGAGTGCGACTCTTCGAGTCAAAATCCTCGTTGTAAGGGAGACTCAAATTAATCTAGTAAAATTAGTTTGGAAATCCTAAGCGGGGTGCTTAGGTAGTGGAGTAGGCATTGGGGCCGAACCACTATAAATCTGTGTGTTCGCATTGATATTGTGCTTGTTTTAAATTGCTTAATTATTTATTGCTTTTGCATCTAATAGTCGAATTATAAATAGCCTAAATAATCCAAGAATCGATTAAAATTCAATTAGGCAAATAATATTAGAAAACACACTATTCACCCCCCCTCTAGTGTGCTATTTTTATCAACATAGTTTAGGTCCTCAATCAACCATGTCTAATACCACAAGTCCATCAAGCAAATTCAATATCGCATTAATCAACTACTCATATAGGGTAACAAGTAACATAAGCATCATCTCAAATGGAACACAAATACCAATGTATGAAACCATTCCAACCATGTAAAAAATAAGCATAATGTGCATAACCATCATTTCAAATAAAAAGTAAACACCATAGCACATTCATCTTTTCAAGCAAGCCACCCGGGTTGGTCGTTAGTGTGGCGGTGCTGACGAGCTTCCCGATCCAATATCCAAGGACCTGTCGGTTCAATATCCAAGGACCCGTCGGTCCAATAATTCATGGACCCGTCGGTCCTATGAGTCGGGCTTTGATCACCCCTGTCTCGGTGTACTTCCCGCTCACGCCACCCGGGTCGATCGTCTAACGATCACAAGCACTAATCTTGTGGTGACTAACGAGCTTCCCGATCCACAATCACAAGCACAACCAATCGTCCAAAAAAACAATAGTAAACCAAAAGAAATGAACATACATTCCATGAAGTCATTAAATGTCCTGGGACCCTGAGGCCCCCCATATCCACATAGCTCACAGGCGTTCAAAACCATTGCCGTATATCGGCCCATGTATCATTATACAATGTCAAATCTATCCTCCAATATATAACCAAAGCAGTAAGTAATTTCCAACGAACATCAAATTAATCTTAACCATGTGCCATGTCTAATAAGAACAATTTAAATGTCTCACTTCGTTATGTAATAACAGTAGCTATATACTAAGATAAATGTTTTCTATAGTCTGGTGTCCCTAGGTTGTCAAGTAAGGATGGAGCATGTTCTAGGTGAGCCTAGCTTCATAAATTCCCCATGTCATGTTCCTACAAGAGCGTAGTTTTAAGATTTCCAAACTAAATGAAATAGCTAAAATTTATAGATAACACCCATGATACAACCCTTCCTTCGTAAGTAATCCCAATGGTATTCTAAGTTATCGAGTCTCTACTTAACTTTTCTATAAAAAAAATACAATAGAATACTTATTTACTATACTGTAAGGTACACTAGAGCTTAAGGCATAATCTAATTTTTCATGCTAGTACAAACACACCATTGTTTATCATTACACTAACAGTAGATGCCAAACCAAAAGATGACATAAGTAAATTATGCTAATCCAAAAGATAACATAAAGGTAATAGTAGATGCTATACTATGGCTGCCGCCCACCCTTCCCTCTTTTATCTTCATCCAAATCAATTCTAATTCTCTACTTTTACAACCCAGTTAAACCAACACCTTATTGATTTCACCGTTCACTTGCCATTTACCTATACTGTGCAGCCACAAGAAGAAATCAAACATAAATAAATTCCTACCTATATCATGCGGCTACAAGAGGAAATCAAACATATATTAATTCCTTCACCAACCTTAATTTCTCATTCACCTAATATTACAACCTAAACACACCAATGTTTCTCTGCTTTCCATCCCATTTACCACCTACCTACAGATTGCAGCCACAAGAAGAGAAGCATGCGACACGCAGCACTTCAAAATTTCCGGTTTTTCTTTATTAATACATCCACACAACACATTACTTCTAAAATTAACATCTATTCACCAGGGATACTATCCACACAACCAAGAAAACAATTCAATTAAAATAAACCCAATTGCAGCAGGCGGTCACAACAAAGAAATTAACTTTCCAATGCTCAATAATGTATACATTACCCCCAAGTTAGCACAAGAACTAACCCAAGATTCCATCATCAAATTCCATTGAAGAGGCGATTAAAATCAGCAAGGAATCTCCAAAATTTTCAAGATATGGGGTGGCAGCTTGAGTAGAAAACAAGGAGGAAAGGCGGCGAAACCACTCACTATTTGAAGGAAATGGAAGGAAAGAAGAGCCATTGAAATTCCCCGACGATCGTCTCTGACGAACTCGTGAATTTCGGCCATTGCTCGACCCCTCCTCCTCATGTCGCCGCTGCTTTCACGAGTGTTGTGTGGCGCCCCCAGTCGCACAGCCCAAATTTATAAGTTGGGGTTTAATTTTGAGCCCCAATTTACGCTTTCACCCATCGCTTATAACCCGACTAACTAAACTCATTATAAATCCATTTTAAATCATATTCGAGTTTCGATCGAACTGTTGGACTTGACTCGGCGTCCACTTTCACCATGACATGCCAAATTATAGAAATAACATATATAAAATTTCTCAAAATTTTTCTACGTCAAAAGCTTACCGAATTCGACCCGAAAACTACACTAACCCGCTTAACTTAAGTCCACGCCTTCCTGCTATAAAACCAAATTAAATTTAATCAAATTTTGGTTATCACACTCATTGTCTGAATCAGTCTCCAGATTGACAGTTTCTCCAGACATAAGGTTTGACTTCACATACATCTTTCATTTTGAGCTTCTCTCCCGGTCAGGTTGACTTGACAACTTCTTCTTCTTCTTTGATGAGGCAACCAAGTCATGACTAGGTGAGGACCCTTTCTTCTGTGGAGTAGGGGCTTCAGGAATCATAGGATCGGATTCATCAGCAGGGTTTTTTTCCAGGTCCATTCCTTTTGAAATAGGTACTTGATCAGTAATAGGTGCATGTGAGGTAGTTCCAACAGCAGAATTAACATAAGCAGTCTTAACTGCTTCATTGCTAGGTGTAGCAGTTTCAACTGCCATTGATGCAGTACAAGCAGTTTTAACTGTTTCTGATATAGTTCTAACTAGTATCGTAGGAACTTATGTGTGCTCACTCATAGGAACTTCATTGGCAGTTTCACCTGTGACATTCGCAGTTGAGACTGGTTGTGAACAGTCTGAAGTGTTGACACCACTGTCTTGTACAGGTCCAACCACTTCTTCTTGATCATTTTGACCAGAATCTGTAGAAACAACAGATGGACCAGTCTTGACTGGAATTGAGTCAAAATCATCAGTAACGACAATATTAATATCGAAGTCATGACCAGTTTCCACTAGAAAAGAGACTGACAAATTTATATCAATGTCCTCTTTTCTAGAAGCATCATCATGAGAAATAGACCCACAAGGTAAATTGACATCCTCTTTTGACTCCCCCTCAACAACAGAAATCCTAGACGGAGATTGGAGGGTTTTTGAAGTCATACCTCTTTCACTTCTGCTCAAGGGGTGATCGGTCGGTCTTCTTCCTAATTTCTTCCTCGGCTTGTGACCTTGAGCATGAGAATGAGGTGACATTTCTTCAGAAGGAGGCACAGTGACAGTTGGTTCAGTCTTCTTGGTAGGGTTTGAAGACTGCATCTTCTTGGTTGTCGATGCATAAATTTTCCTCACGAACCCTTTATTCCTTTTTCCTCCGGCCATCTTGTATTTATGAGGTAAGAGCAGTTGAAAGGACAAGAGAGTGGATATTTACTCGTCACCGATTACTACTCAAGAGGAAGAAGAAAAGCTTGCAATGCTCAGATTTTAATTAGGGCATGAAACAAAACTCCAATAAAAAGGGGCACACGTGCGTGCTTCAAAAACTTCAAATCTTCGGTTGAAAATTGAATGAATCAACATACATTAGCCTTCATGAAGTTATAAGTGGAGGAATGAAAAAAAAAACTAAAACCTTTTCATTTCTTTCACCACAATATTTATTTATTTATTTATTTCTAAAATTAAGTGTGTCATCTGACACATAATACATGAGCATATTTTAACTGCTCAAACCTGCTCCTTTCAAGGTCTTTGTGAAAATATCTACAACTTCTCTATTTGTTGAAGTATATTCCAGTTGCATCTCCCTTCTTTCATCTAACTCCTTGGTATTGTCACAATCAATAATTATTTCTTCTTGTATGAGACCATAATCCAGTAACACATTCCTCATCCAAATCAACTGTGTAGTGAAACTGCCTGCTGTCAAGTGTTCTGCTTTTGTTGAAGAGAAAGAAATAGAATTTTGCCTTTTAATCAACCAAGCTATCAGGTTTGAATCAACACAATCGTCTATGGTACTCTTTCTGTCAGCTAAATTATCAGTCCAATCTGTATTGGTATATGCTACTAGACATGAATTAGAATTAATAGAATACCAAAGATCATAATCCAGAGTTCCTTTAACATATCTTAGAATCCCCTTAGCCGTCTGATGATGAGACTTCTTTGAGTTAGCTTGATATCTTCCACACAACCTATTACAGGAACTAAAATCAATTTTGTTAACAGTGAAGTTCTGAAAGCAGTTGATCATACCTCTGCATAAATTGATATCAACATTCTTGTCATCATCATCCTTGTTCAATCTCTGATCATGATCAGGATGATCATGATCTTCAAAGCCTTTGGGTTATCCAAAATATATTTCTTCATTTAGAAAATCATTTATGAGAGCAGTCTTGACAACCATCTATATATTCCAGATGAAAAGGCCCTAGAAGTCTTGAGACAACACATAGTTTTAACTGCTGATAAGACTACCCTAGTTATTTTCCTTCTTGCCAAGGATTACACATAGCTTCTGGATTTTCATAAAATATAGAAAATCCTCTGACAGTTTCAATATTTACATATTTCATTGGACCACTATAATTTTCATGACCAAACCGTCGATGCCATAGATTAATGTCAAAAGAAACAACTGAAGGATAAATAGAAGAATAGACAATTTTGTAATAGTTATTTCTAGGTCTATTTCCTTCAAGAATATAACCCCCAAATTTATCAAAAACTTTGCAACTGTTCTTAGTAAAATGAACATTTAAATTTTGATCACATAATTGGTTTATACTCAATCACAAGATTAGCCTTGCGACCTTCTACAAGTAGGACATTTTACAGATTAGGAATTCTTGGAACATTTAGAGTTCCAACTCATATGACATTTTTATGTCCTCCATCTCCAAAAGTGACAGTTGCACCTTCATGTTCTTTAATATCTTTCAGATTTTTTGGATTTTCTGTCATATGCTGTGAACACCCACTGTCGAAATATCAAGATCAAAAAGAAGAAACGATCTTTAACATAAAAGCAACATGACAGTTGAGATCAGTCTTTCTTACCCAGATTTGCTTAACTTTTTTCCTTGGGTGATTTATATGATTCTTTCTCCACACTTTGTTGGAGAGTTTGAAGTAATTTGCTATAATGTGTCCTCTGCACCTGCAATAGTGGCATACGAGCACCCTATTTCCCTTTCTTGTAGCAAGCTTTTGATGACTTGAAGAGCCTCTATGGAAGTTCCTCGGTTGAGTAGGTAGTTGAGATCGGGATTTTAATTGGCATGAACTAATGTATCCTAGTCCCTTATGATTAGAAGGACTTTTTCCTGCACTCGAAATTTTGTTAAGAGTACTTGTAGAATTCACCATTCTAACTTTCTTCTTTACATTTTCAAGTTCGAAAATCAACTTAGACTCTTTGTCTTCTTTTTGAACAATCTGTCTTTGAAGGGTTTGAACTCTCTCCTTAAGGGTCTTCTTTTCTTCAACCAAAATCTTGTTCTGATTGCCGAGAGACTTGTTAAGCTTCGCCACTTCAACCCATTTGTCACACATTTCCTGATACACTTCCTCACGACTATCTACACAATGAACCTTGCAGTGATCACCATCTGTATCAGAGATGTCGGCAGTTTTAACTGTGTCATCAATGTAAGCTATGAAAGCTCTAAAGTTGCCTCGTTCATGCTCTTCTGAGTTAGCTTCTTCATCATCGTCACTCGAAGTAGCAGTGAATGACTTCTTGATCTTCTTCTGAAGATTTGAGTATTTTGATCTCACATGTCCAAATTCTTCACACTCAAAGCATTGGACACCTTTGTACTTCTGTTTGAGATCATCTTTTTGTCCAAACAAATGACTTCTTTTACTTTCCCCAACATAGAAGTTTGATTTTGAATTGACAGACTCGAGCAGTTGAATCTGCTGTTTGAACTGCATATTTGATTGAGAGTTTTGATTTACCCTATTCTTAGCTCTCAAAAATCTCTTAAAATTCCTTATCATAAGAGCCAGAACAGCATCCATCACTTCTTCAGAAGAATCTTCAGACTTGATCTCATCCTCAGTAGCTTTGAAGGTAAGATTCTTCTTTTTTTCTTTGTGAGAATATTTTTCAGATTGTTCCAACTCATAACTTTCAAGTTTTCCCATCAGAGTGTCAAGAGTAATAGTAGATGAGTCATGAACTTCACTTAAGGCAGCAACTTTCATATCGAATTTGGTAGGCAAGGATCTTAGAACTTTCCTTACTACCTTTTCTTCAGAAAATGACTCTCTAAGGTTGGTAGCATTATTCATGAGATCTTTGATATGCCCATGAAAGTCTTGTATACTTTCATCTTCTCCCATTTTTAGAATCTCAAATCTGGTGTTGAGGATGTCAACTTTTGACTTTCGAAGCATCAGGAATCCTTCATGATTCGTTTCTAAAATTTCTCATATCTGCTTTGCCAAGGTACAAGCTGAGATTAGTTTAAATTGAGAAGGATCAACTCCACTAAAGATAACATTAAGGGCTTTATTATCATAGTTTATTGTAACTATTTCTGCTTCTGTATATTGGTCCTTTGGCTTGCGCTCAGTCCCATCAATTGTTAGAGGAGTATAGCCGACTTCGATAGAGTCCTAGCAATAGTCATCCAACGATTTGATTTGATAAAAGCCGCCATCCTAGCCTTCCAATATGTATAGTTTGTCCCAATAAGTAAAGGAGGAACATTGGCAGAATTTCCCATAGGCATTCCTTCCATCTTGAGCCTGAAAAAGAAGAGACACACTAAGGATCTTGTGCAGGTAAAGGTTAGGACAATCGCTCTGATACCAATTGACAATATAGGCATCTCAGGGAACTTCTATTAAGGATGCTTGAATAAGAAGTTACAATTGCTATTGCAACTGCTACTTGAGCAAAGTAAGAACCAAAGCAAAAAATCACACGCAAACACAAAGGTTTATTTACGCAGTTCAGTGACAAAATCAATCACCTAATCTGCGAGGTACTCACCGGACGGATGCTCAGTCCACTCTCTATAAGTACAATATAAGTCCTCGGATTTCACACCCGAAATCTAACTACCAGTACAGTGAATTGGAAATAACAAAAACCTATTTTCTATTACAAGTATATACCAACTTGCATCTCTATGACATCACAGCCACAGTGTTCCATCCTCCACACAGCCTTGTGTTGTAGCAAGTTATCAACCCATAACCATCTTCACTTGAAGATAAAAAAGATAGATTGTTGCCATATGCACTTAACAGTCTTGCACTCAGTAATCTTGCACTCAGCAATCTTGTGTTGGCTTAAGGGTCTCTCTTAAGCCTCGATCTTTATTTTGATGATAACAAACATGTATTTAATCCAAGTCTGAAGTTTTGAGTTCAGGTTGAGGTTGCAATATGCATGCCAAATCCGTTCAAACGGGACGAAGGAAAAGATCGTCAAAGAAACGGAAGAAGAAATCATTAAAGAAAGGCTCGGGATTAAATCAAGTAGAATTAATGTAATATGTCCCTAGGATAGTTTATCCCAAGCCAAAATTATAAAGTTATCAAAGTTGAAACTTGATAACCAAACCCATAGAAAAGGCATGTAAAAATCCAAGGAAGAAGCCATCCTCAGCCTGGGTTCGGTCGACCGAACAAGGCAATAGTATGGTGAGCAGCCCGTTCGATCGATCGACTGGTCGACCGGATGTCAGTAAAGATAGGCAGTAGCCGGTCAGTCGACCAAAATTGGCGAAGGTAAAATTACAGGGTTGCGTCGGTCGATCGATTGGTCGACCGACATATGCGAAAAAGAGGCAAATGGTAGCGGTCGACTGAACTGGAGATAGCATAATCGCGACCCTGGCTCCAGCCATTCGGTCGACCGACGGGTCGACCGAATGTTGGAAGAAATATATTAGCGTCAGTCGGTTGACTCGTTAGTCGATCGATCTGTCGGTCGATCGGTCGATCGACCGGCCGCGATCGAACGGCTCCAACGGTCGATTTTTCACCCGTTGAACGGGCCGTTCGGGTGAGGGGTTATAAATACTCCTCATCTAACTTCTTTAACACTTCTTAGAAAATTTATTGAGCATTAAAGAAGTTCTCTAAAGCCTTTAACAATCGACATATGTGCGCACCCTCTGCTTCCATCTTCAGCATAAAAAACCAGACGCTGCTTCTGCTTCTTCAACTGTGTCGCGATCCTTTGAGTCATCCTTTTGCAAGTTGAAGATGAGAAGGCGGTGGAAAGAAGCTTGGTTCATCTTTCATTCTTTAAGCTCTTTCCTTGTATTTTGATTTTATTGTAAACTTGTTTTCAAGTTGTGATAGCTGCTAGGTGTGCTAGGAAACACTTACGGATAGCTTTATAGAATTATGTTTTGCCTAGGTGAATAGGATTGAGGTGTTCTCCGAGTGGTGAGAAGGGTGTCCTCATTGTATTCAAAGGAAAACATAAATTCTATAAAGTAGTGGTTAGAAATCCTTGGTGAGGAGCCAAGGTAGTGAAGTAGGCGGTTGGCCGAACCACTATAAGCATTCTTGTTTGCATTGCTTTCTTACTTGCTTTTATCATTGTTAGTGAATTTTGATCACATTAATCGGTAAGTAACAATTGCATTAAGTAAATATAAAATTGAGAGAGGTCAACTTTTAATTATAAATATCTATATATACATGAAGTTTTATATAACCTAACTCCTTATCTAAGTTGTTCGGACAGTGTTGTAATAGGATTATAGAGGAGAATGATACGGCGATGAAGTCTACACTCTGTAACTAAATTAATTACTTGCAATGTAAGGATTAATGAAGTAATTAGATGAATAGTGTTTCAATTTGTTGCTGCTCCTAACTTTTCAGATTACATGGAGTGAATATGCATATATATTTTAAAATACCAGGTAAATTTCTCCGGGTGACATATTATGGTCAATATGATATGAATTTTCAAATAACAAGAGGTAAAGCAAGATTTTTTCATTACGTAGTAATACAAACAACTAGGAGAGAAACTTCGACAGCTTGAGTTACATAGTAATAATCGAATCATCTAGTTTGATATATTGAATCAGTATGGTCTGGGCATACAAGCGCAAAATAAATGGCAATCAGTATGGTATGCTCATCAGTAAGGAAAAGATCGAGATTGCAGAGTGCATTAAGGAAAAGATCGAGGTGCCATTAAAATTTAACTAAATTAATTACTCGCAATGCTCATTGACTATTTAAACATATATTTAAAAGCAATATAAAATTTATCTTGCAAAGTGCAAATAGAGATTAGAAAATGTGAACTGATGAACATACCTGATTTCGAGAGGAAGGAGGAGGAGATATCAAATTTGCAGTAGAGTGCGGAGATGATCTGCTGCCAAGTTGCAGCACAAAGAGGCGGAGAGGTCGGCGAGAGCGGAGATTTCAAATTTGGAACTTTGGAAGATCATGGGCGTAGGCGGAGAGGGAATAGGGAGAAAATGAGGTCGGATATTGTTTTTATTTGGGGGACAACAGCCCGTTGGAGACTTGGAGCCATTGGAGTCGACGGAGATGGAGAAGACGATGAGTCATCCGAAAATGGAGAAGAAGACTGACTATTGGAGGAGGCTGGACCAAGCCTCCAACGGCTTGGAGCCGGCAGAGATTTGGAGATGGAGAATACGAAGGGGCACATTGGAGCCAGCGGACTGTAGAGATCATGAGGAGAAGACGAAGGGCCACATTTTATTAGCAATACATTTCATTTGCAGCACATTAATTTTTTGGGGACCCCACATCATTACTTCAGCTTACATGACTTCACCGATTTGGGGGCCTAAGGCCATTGCCTTAGTGGCCTACTCGGCGGGCCGGCCCTGAACGTAGTGTACACACAAAAGAGTTGATAAAATATATCTCTTTACAAGCATTTATATGTGACACCTGAAGGATCTGAATCAATGCTGACTTTAATCACTGATCTTTAATCAATCTTCAGTTCAAATCAAACAATCATCGGTTTGAACGGCCAACATTGAAAAACATCATAAACACATGATCATAAAAGAGTAATGCCCAAAAAGTAAAGAGTAGGAAACTCTCCACTACTCATAATGTTGTATGAAATCCGATACTAGAAGGGGGGGTTTGAATAGTGTCTGTCCTTTTTCTATTTTATCAATTTTTTTTTTGCTTAGTTTCAACTTCAATTAAATGTAAATGTAACTTAATGAGCAAACATTCAAAGCAATGCAAACACGATGAAATATAGTGGTTCGGCCAACCGTCTACTCCACTACCTTGGCTCCTCACCAAGGATTTCTAACCAACTACTTTATAGAATTTGTGTTTCCCTTTGAATACAATTGAGGACGCAATTCTCACCTCTTTGAGAACTCCTCAAACCTATTCACCTAGGTAAAACACAAATCTACAAAGCCTAACCCTAAGTGTTTCTCTAGCGCACCTAGCAAGCTATTACAGGTGAAAATAAGTTTAAAACAACTTTAAATACAATGAAAAAGAGCTAAGAATTTAAAGAGGAACCAATGCTCTTTTTCCAAGCCTTCAAGCCTTCAACTCGTCCAGTAGATGAACTTGAATCGCAGCAGAGTTGAGGAACAGAACTGGGTGCTTGAGAAGAATGCTGACGGAAGAACAGGGCGCAGTAATCAATCTTTTTGAAGGCTTAAATCACTTCTTAAATGCTCAATAAAATCTCTAAGAAGTCTTAAAGGAATTAGGTGAGGGGTATTTATAACCCCTCAACCAAACGAGTTGTTCAACGGTCGAAAAACTAGCCGTTTTCGCCGTTCGGTCGCTTGTCGATCGATCGTCGGTCGACCGACCGACCGCTCGCGACCGCTGCCTTAATCACACTGTTCGGTCGATCGACAGGTTGACCGAATGAGTCGTGAGTTCAATGATCCTCAATCCGGTCGACCGAAGCACCTTCTGCCATTTTTTTGCCATCTTCGGTCGACCAGCAGGTCAATCGATTGGCTACTGCCGTTTTGTGGCATCATTTGGTTGACCGTCTGGTCAACCGACAAGGCTACTGTCAATTCTTCTACCTTGTTCGGTTGGCCGACCAAACTCAGGATGAGGCTAATTTTTTTTATATTTGTTACATGCTTTTTCATAGGTTTAGTTACCAAGTTCTAACTTGGATAACCTTACAATTAGGCTTGGGATAAGATCGTCCTAGGGGTATATTACAAGATATCTACTTAGTCTATGCTCGAGCCTTTCTTTGACGTTCTTTTTCTATCGATTCTTGACGATTGTTTATTTTGTTTCTCCGAACGAAGTTTACATGCTTATCGCAACCTCAACCTGAACTCAAAACTTCACACATAGATTAAATATATGTTTGTTATCATCAAAATGAAGATCGAAGCTTGAGAGAAACTCTTAAGCCAACACATAACACCAAAATGGACACAAGATATATAATTAACGATGATTAATAATATCAGAGATATCAAGAGAATCACATTAATATTGAAGTCCAATAGTCATCTCATTTGCAGCATACTTATCCGAAAAACTACAGACTGAAGAAACAGTTGAAACTATCCTTACACAGTTGAAACTGTCATCATATAGGTAGAGCTCCTCATAGTTGTGACTGTGCAAAAACTAAGATCTAACCTGGAAACTTTTGTCAAATATAGCCAACATATAAAAGCCAAACACTTACAAACTATTTTTATCTTCTGCGGATTGACAAAAACTATAGCTAACGGCAGTAGACGTTAGCCTTGGTGCATCTTGGTTTGACTCTAGCTAGCAGTAGTGTTGCTAGCCCGACGTGTAGGCCACATGTCTTGATCTAATATGACTAAAAATCCAAACTCTAGATATGAGACCTCCCACGTTCTGACGTTCTTTACTCTGAAAGCATGTCCTTCTAAGTGTTATTTGATAAAAAGATTGTATTTTAAGCTTGTCATGTTCATGTTATAGACTTATATTATATCTCATCGAGTCTTTGTGACTCACTTTGATGCTCTTCCTATTTTCAGATACCAATGTTGGTTCGACTTCTGGTCCTTCCGCCCCATAGAGATCGACTTAGATATTTTGATGAGCCGTCACACATTTGTGTCGGCCATTTTGCTATGTATTTATGATTGATGTATTTTGATAGCCGATCATGTTAACCATAGATGTGCTCCATTAGCTACAGGCATGATCTTGCTTCCATGTCGCGCTATTGTGGTGTTCTTTTTGTCATTGTCATGTTGTGCATTCTGAGAACACTTTGGATGTTCAGACTAGATTTCTTTTTGTTATTATTCCTGCCTAAGGATCAGAGTAGTTCGGTCCGGCTCGATGTCTCTCCTAGTGAGGTGTAGCTCCGGCGCGCGGGGGGAGGGGGGATGCAAAAGACACTCTGACGCTCAAGTTAGTGGGACTCCAAGGTGGAGGTAATGGAAAATGGAACATAGGTTACCTGAGGCGTGTCGTGTCTATATTTATTGCAGGTGGAGGTGATGACGCCGCTCTGCAATCTTGCGAGGATATTGCTCAGAATAGGTCGAGGCTAATCCCAGATATAGCGAAGCTGTAATGGTGTATCACTCATAATAAGGAAGGACGTGGATATCCTTGTATAGCCGGGTGGAGTCCCCGGCCAAAGCCATTTGGTCTGGCTCGAGTCAGGTTCGGGAGTATGGTCGGGTGGAGCCCCCGGACGAAGCCATTTGGTTTGGCTCGAGTTGGGTTTAAGAGTGTACGGCGCTGGTGGGTCTAATCCGACTAAGCCCAATAGTACTAGTCCAGTCCACAGCCCCAAGTTCGGTCGGAGTTTGGAGGACTGTGTATCGAGCTCTAACTAAAGTTGGCTTTGCGACTTTGGCATTCTTGCGGCTTTAGAAATTTTTGAAAATATTTTACTGTGCTATGTCTAGCCATCGTAGAGGTCGAGTTGGAGCAAGCAACCACAGAGGTCGAGCTGGATCAAGTGATCGTAGAGGTCGGGTTGTGTTGAATGACCATAGAGGTCGAACTAGAGCAAACAACCGTAGAGGCCGAGTTAGAGCAAGCGACCGTAGAGGTCAAGTTGTGTTGAGTGACCATAGAGGCCGAGCTAGAGCAAGCGGCAGTAGAGGCCGGGTTGGAGCAAGCGACCGTAGAGGCCGAGTTGGAGCAAGTGACCGTAGAGGCCAAGCTTAGCCCTTGGGTTGGCATACGGCAACCTTGTCTCGACTTGGAGTAAATCAGATCAACATATCTTTGTCGTGTCATTTTTGTGTCTTCTCGACTTCTGCGCCTAGCCTTTCTTTTTGAAGATAAGTTCTTTCATTGAGGTTTGGCCTTATATTATGGAGTTTGAGATTGTCTCAGAGATTTGAGTAATATTGGTAGGGCCGAGTGAGGGCTGATTATTCCGACGTGATGATTGAGAAGCTAGGTTGGTTTAGAACCTAGTCTTTAGTCATCTGAGGGTTCTGAATTTAGAAGAAGTGACTCTAGGGGCCGAGGACCGCACTCGAGGGTTCAAGCCAAGCTCGCCGAGGAGCGTAAGGCAAGACCACGCATGCAAGGGGTCATGTAAGGGCTCTGAAGCCGAAAGTAGTGGTGTGATGACTAATGAGCCAGGCTGGTGAAAATCGAGTCCTAGTTGTGTAAGGGCTTTGAGGCCAGTAGTAGCGGCTCTAGGGCCGACGACCACACTCCGGGGTTTAAGCCGAGCTCATCGAGGAGCATAAGGCAGGATCGCGTGCGAGGGATCGTGTAAGGGCTCTGAGGCTTGAAGTAGTGGCACGATGGCCAACGAGTTAGGCAAGTGAAAACCGATTCCTGGTCGTGTAAGTGCTCCAAGGCCGAAAGTAACGATTATGGGGGTCGTGGACCGCACTTGGGGATTCAAGCCAAGCTCGCCAAGGAGCGTAAGGCAAGACCATGCGCGAGGGGTCATATAATGGCTCTGAGGCCAGAAGTAGTGGCACAATGGACAACAAGCCAGGTTGGTGAAAACCGAGTCCTGGTCTTGTAAGTGCTCTAAGGTCGGAAGTAGCGGCTCTGGGGCCGAGCACTGTACTCGGGGGTTCAAGCCGAGCTCGCCGAGGAGTGTAAGGCAGGACCGCGCGTGAGAGGTCGTGTAAGGGCTCTGAGGTCGGATGTAATGACGCAGAGGCCAAGGACCGCTTCGGGGGGTCAAGCCGAGCTCGCCGAGGAGCGTAAGGCAAGACTACGCAAGGGGTCAGTAAGGACTCTGAGGCCGAATATAGTGGCGTTGAGGCTGAGGACTGCGCTCAAGGGTCAAGCTGAGCTCCCCGAGGAGCGTAAGGCAAGACCGCATGAAGGGTCGGTAAGGGCTTTGAGACCGGATGTAATGGCATGGTGGCCGACGAGCCAAGTTGGTGAAAACCGAGTCCTGGTCGTGTATGGGCTCTAAGGCAAGATGTAGTGACGCTGAGGTCGAGGACCACGCTTGGGGGGTCAAGTCGAGCTCGTCAAGGAGCCTAAGGCAAGACCGCGTTGTTTTTGTCTTGAGTTGCAGGTGATTCGTTCGAACGCAGAGATGGTCGTGGAATTCCTGGGCATGCACATAGAAATGTGAAAGACGCTGTCTTTATTAATGCTAAAAAGGAGATTGTTCGTACAAAAAAGTGCTCGGTTTGAGTTTCCCTTTGCTTGTCAAGGCATGAGAAGAGGATAGAGAGAAGAGAAACCAGTGATTTTATGGCCCACTCTGGGCTCACGATTGCTCAAGTTGGTGTCTTCATTCCGAGCGGGGCTCAGTTCTCAAGTTGCATTGGGTCGGGGTCGTTTTTACACGCTTTCCCCTGGGTTTCGTTTGGAGGTTCATGCCGGTTGTTCGCCTGAGGACGTAAGAAGCGCCTGATGAGGTAGAGTGTATGATTCCTATTAGGTCCACTTACCCTTTACTTAAGGCATTTGTTATCCTTTTGGTCGGTGTGGAGCACGCCTACCTCTGGTTTTGAAACTGAGAATTTCATTGCCAGGTGGTTCACATGGCTTCCACACCTACCTCCGTTTTTGAAATTGGGTCGATACGACGGGTTCCACGCTGTTTAGAGAAGGTCGCCCTAGGATCATGTCGTAGGGACTGGGGATGTCTATGACTAGGTAGTGCATGTCGATTGTCTTTGCCTTTGGTTCGAAATTGAATGTTTTCCTTAGCTAGATGGAGCCTTAGATGCTAACTCTTTCTCTTGAGAAACCCACCAAGTCTTCTTTGCAGGATAAGAGTGAGGCTTCGGTTAGTTGCATTTTTTTCAAATGTAGGGAAGGGGAGGATATCGGTTGAACTGCCTTGATCCATCAAAACTTTCTTAATGATGAAGTTTCCTACAATCATAGAAATTACGACTGGATAGTGTAGGTTTTTGTCAATTCTATGGAAATCGGATTCATAGAAAAATATTGCCAGAGTTTTAGGGATAGGCTCATGTGGGCGGGCGGCATTTTCGACCGTCATGATCGCTCGAAGGGATCTCTTTTTGGCCAAGCTCGATTCACTTCCTCCCGCAAAACCGTCGTCGATGTAATCAATGATTCCTCAGACTTCGTTTCCTGAGCGGTTTGCTCGGTCGTTGTCCCTTTTGCCTCCGTGATGGGACGTGTCCGACTTCAATGTCGGTGGTCTCGACTTCTGCTCCAGCCATGTTCTTTTTCGCAATGGATGTATCGATCGAGGCATCCTGCGCGGACCAACTCCTTGAGTTGGTCCCCAAGCACTACATAGTCTTCTATGGTTTGTTCGTAGGTGTCATGGAAAGCGCATCTCTTGCTCGTAGATTTCATATCGTAGATTTCGCAGAGGATGGTTTCCTTCCTTGTGTTGAATGCAGTGCACTTCTCATACCGGGCATTCTAGCAAGGTGGCGACCTGACCTTCCAATCATTTTCTCTCTCTCTCGGCGATGTTGGTCTTCACCCTTTGTGTCAGTCATCTTGGACTTCTTGTCCTCGAAAATGTCTTTGACGTTCTACCTGTCGGTCTTTCGAGCCTCACAAAGCTCCTCGATCTCTATATAGCTCGTTGCCCTCTCTTGGAACTCGGCCATGTCTCTCGACTTTGCCAAGGCAATATGGTTGGCGAAGTATTCGGGTTTCAACCCATTGTCATAGAAAAGAGCTCGACGCAGGGGTCGAGGTTCGGTATCTCCGCGACCATGGCCTAGAACCTTCGTATATAGTCTTTTAGGGGTTCATGTTGACATTGCCTGTTGTAATGAAGGACCTCCTCAGTTTTAGAGTAGATACGGGATGAGGAGAATCGACTTGTCGTGGTAGAGTTCCACGAAGCAATGTATGGACCTCGATGGAAGAGAAGAGAACCATAGAAGCGTGGCATTTTCCACGAAGGTTGGAAAGGCTCTTTAGAGAATGGGGTCAGTCGCCTCGTTAAGGAGTATCATGGACCTGAAGATCATTAGGTGTATAGTTGGGTCTCCCATTCCATCATAGGGCTTCAGCGTGGTTGGCAACCTGAACCTAGGTGGAAGGCATGTTGCCATGATGTGTTCGGCGAAGGATCTTGAATCGACTGGAAGAGGGTTAGCAATCTCTATGACCCAATGATCTTTCTCCTTTCTCGGGTGAAGCGTGCTTAAGACCTCATCCTGGAAGGTAGAAACTGGCCTACTCCTTTTTGAGTAATTGCTTTCTTCGCGCTCTGAGCGGCAGTATTCATGATCGGCCGGGTGTTGTTCCTGGGACCGCATCAGCATCTCGACCTGGGCTGCTAATCGTTGATTCTCCGACTCAAGGTTGTTTAGACGATGTTGGGATTCTTCTGGTAGAGGATTGGTTGGTGCTGGGGCATCGTTTTCCACTATTTCAGCGTCTCTAGGTAGCGAGGGTGTGTCACTGCTAGGTTGTTGCCTACGTGCGGTGGCATTCGTCTAACTCCGGATTCCAACCATGGTGGAGTAGGTAAGATTTACTCGGCCCCACAGCGGGAGCCATATGTTCCTGCCTGAGGGTTGGAGCAGTGTGGTCCGACTCGGTACGTCTCCTAGACAGGTGTAACTCCGGCAGGAATGGTGTCTTGTGTTTGTATATATTGCATGATGAGGAAGGAATGGTGATGTTGCTCGGAATGGGTCGAGGTTGATCTGGGAGATATCAGGCTCGTGATGATGAATCATTCGTGATTAATGAGGACCTAAATGTCCTTGATTGGTCGGGTGGAGCCCCCGGGCTAAGCCGTCTGGCTTGTTTCGAGTTTGGTTCATAAGTGTGGGCGTTGTTGGGCCTAATCCGGCCGGGCCCAGAAGTACTAGTCCAGTCCATATATAAACATGTAAACACATAAATTTTAGTGATGTGGCTCAACCAACAATCCTATTTTACATCCACTACCTAGACATTATGTATATGAATTCAAACTAATTAACTAGTAGTAGAGTTTTCCTCCAAGAGGAATTACATGGAGACATCCTCCATTTATCCCGAGGGAACCTTATACCTCAAGCTATAAGAAAATCTACACTACACTAGCAAATACACAAATCTACACTACACTAGCAAATACACATGGTATTATGCCAACATCTAGACTACTATCCACACCAAGGTAAGCAAGTAAAAAAAATATAAAAACAAACTAAAACACAAGTAAAATGAGAGTTATCTTGAGTGAATACTACTAGAAATTTGTTATGCGCGACAATGAGATGATTATCACAAATAGCAAAGGCGAAAAAATAATCATCAAAATTCAGCGTATGCTTTGCAACAGAAAGTGTTGCCATCACTAAGATTTCATTTTACGATGGCTAAATTATCGTCGCAAAACTGTCATTAGTTCTACATTGATTCTAAATGGTATAGGTTTTTTAAAAAAATAGGAAAGAAAAATCATATCAAATGAGTTTCATTCTTAATTAAAATTTTGAATGATATTAAAAGCTTGCATGAGAAAGTTTACAAAGTTAGTGTTTCATGACTTGAATGATATTCTGTGACTAACAATTTATTTTGAGTATTTTAGTTACATTAGTGATATTAGTGATTAGAGAGGTAAATTTTTGATCCCTTAATATTAAATGCTTTTTGGATCCCTAATTAAGATCAAGTTTGATGAGTTAGGTCTAGTAAGCTCATGGTTGGGCTGAATACGGTTGGGTCGAGTTCGACTAGGTTTAGTCATATTAGCCCAAGATCAGATTAGATCCAATTAAAATTATCTTGTTTTAAGGGTGGGTTCATTTTAGTTAATTGAACAATGTCTCAGTTCCAATCAGACCAAGCTTATGCTAATTTGGTTGGGTCGAATTCGATTAACCTGTCGAAGTTGGCTTGGTTGATCAACTTACTTAAATTGGGTTTGACAATCATATGAAGTTTTATGGAGATAAGAAATTTATGGACGGCATTATATTGAGTTAGGTTTAACCAATCAAGTTGGGTGGGTCAAATCTGGGTCAAATTGGATTCAATCAAATCAAATTTGGTCCTATTACTCTGCCTTGAATCGAGTTAAGACATAGTTTTTCTTCTTTTTTTACCAAGAGTTAAGACAATTGAATTTGATCAAATCTAATACGAAACCATCCGAGTGAAATAAAGTTAAGAAGGGAATACAAGGAAATCAATATTTATTTAAGGAATAGTGAGAGAGCATGTTGAAAAATTGGATGAGAGATTAAAAATATATATACTTATTAGGATTTGAAAGAGGATTAAAAATATTTATCTTATTTTTCACTAAGTTAGAGTGAGTAACTCCCCTGAACACATACGGATTCAATTTCATAGTCAAAATATTGCATTTCAGACCCTGCATGATAGAATAATTATTTCAAACTCAGTAAATTTTACTTATTAATTGAAAATTCTTAAGAAGTAGTGGACTACTTGAGCAATAATTATAAATAAAGAAATATTTTTTTCTCTTTATTTTTTTCATATATATATATATATATATATGCATGCATGCATGATACATTAAATATTATTTTTATTTTTATTAACAAAGATAAAAAATCATAATAGATAATTATACTAGAATTTGAATCTTAAATCTCTAGACAACAAACAACATGTTACCACCAATTATACTGTCCACAATTGGCTATATGAAATATTATTTGCTCGTACGAATTGTAGTAAACTAATAACTCGACGCTTTAATGGAGTTTTGAATTTATTGAGTTACGTTGGATGAGGATGGACAAGTACAATGGATTAAATTTGAATTAAATAGATCATTTTATCCAATATAAAAAAGTGAAAAATGATTTAAAGAAAAAGAAAGAAAAAAATACTTAATTAATTACTTGAGAGGTGAGAAAAAAATGAAAGCTAATAAAAAATTTTAAAAAAATATTTGAATTCATGAAATAGATTTTTAATGATACAAAAGATGTACTATGATCCAAAAAAATATTTTACATCAAAATATTTTATAATCTTTAATTTAAATTTAAATTTATAGACTTTGTACAAAAGTCTTTAATGCATTAAAGAGTTTGAAAATATATTTTTTATACTCTAATATATTATTTTTATCATAAAAAATATTTTAGAGATTTAAATTATTTTTAAAAAAACTTTGGCCCAGAGACAAATGAGTATCCAATCCACTAGGTTCCAGTTTTAAAAATTTTGATTCTAAATCCAGATTTGGATATTTTCTTCTCCTAGAATTCGATTTTGAAAAATTACTAATCTGGTATATACAACTAAGTCATGGGCTCAAGAGTCAATAATATGGTGTTTTTAAAAACAATTGTATTGATTAGTCCAAAAAAGTAAGTATATATCACAATTAAAGCCTTCCGTTTTATTAATGAAAAAGGGGGATGAATGCTGTTGTCACAATTAAAGGAAGACATCTTAAATTTGGTACTGGCCTTCAAATGCCTAAAGCATAATAGTATTGGTAAATTTGGAATTAATGTCTCTAATGATTCTAAAGTTAAATTGTTTTGACGAATTTTTTTGCATGTTCGATCGCCTACTGGAGCTCACCTAAAGCATATTAGTATTTCTAATTCAGATCAATGTATTTTGTGTGATAATTTTATTTAATCACTTGAACATCTGTTGTAGCTTTTGTTTCCATACTTTGGTCTTGACTTAACATCAACTATACTTCGACTTCTCTAATATGGTCGGACTTCTCTAATAGAGATACTTCAGGTATCTTATAGTTGTGTTTACTTAAGGAGCGTTTGATTGTTCGCAAGTACAAATGATGCAATTCTATTTGTAGTAAATAGACAAATGCAAAAATCTTTTGTAGTATCTAGTATTTACAAGTTGTGTCTAATGTCACTTGCAAGCTGCAAAAATAATTGCAGTCCAAAAAGTCCCACAATATTAGATTGCGGACTGCAAATGTAATAATTTAAATATTAAAAGTAATTAATTTGAGTGATTTAAAGTCATCATATGGACACGTGATAAATATCAAAGTTGTAAATTTTTGCGTGCTGAACGCGATTGTAGTGTCAGATTTTATATCTGATGTTGTTTGATAGTTTTTTTATATTTGTCGGTATTATACAATAACTAAAAATTATTAATTTATTTTGATACAATAATTAAATAATATAAAATAATATTATACTAAACTAAATGGTGAGTTAGAATATAAAAATAACATTATTATGGGTCGGATCGATTTTGTTGTAGTCGGTGAATTATTATTAGGTAAAATGACAGATTTACTCTTTCACCTCTACTTGTTTGTTATTGCTTCTAAATTTCGTTGAACACCTATTTGACTCGACAATTCATGCTAGGCCAGAGATGTCGGGCCGAGCTGACCCGTCTCGAACAAAAATCATGTTTGACTCGATAAAAGTTCGGGCCGGGGACCCTCGACTCGACACGACACGAATAGTAAATAGGACCAGCCCGGCCCATTAGCACGATAATAAAAAAATTTAAAATAAAACAATTTGGCTCGAATCGGGCCATTGGAATCGGGCTACCGGTCCAAATTGAGCTATCATGCCAATTCGGGCCCGATAGCCCGATATTTTCGATAATGAATAAAATTATTATTGGACTGTTGGACGAAATGGCCACACTAGAAGAGGGTGAATAGTGTGTTTACTAATTCTTGTTGCCTAAATTCGGTTTTAATCGTTTCTTAAATTGTTTAGGCAAATTGCAATTTTAAGATTAAATGCGGAAGCAAGATAAACCAATTAAGTACAAACAAAAGATAACAATGCTAAAACACAAATTTATAGTGGTTCGACCCCAATGCCTACTCTACTACCTAAGCACCCCACTTAGGATTTTCAAACTAAGTTTACTAGATTAATGATGTTTCCCTTACACAGAGGACTTTGACTCGAAGAGTCTCACTCTCAACTAAGGCACTTCTACACCCGGAAGTCTCCGTCTTCTTACCGAGAGCACTCTTCCACCTCAACCCTAAACGACAACTCAACTAATCCTAGCAAACTATGTTTACACCAGTGGATTTAAACCTCAAACACCAAGGCTACCACCCAATTTCAAAACCTAACAATCCTAGGTCTTCACAAGCACAAATCCAAAGAAAACAATGTTCAAATAACAATTAAAATTACAATGGAAAGAGCTTAAAGAGTAAACCAAGATTAAATGCTCTTTTCCAAGCCTTCAAGCCTTTAACTTGCTAGTAAAGGAGCTTGAGTCGTAGCAGAGTTGAGGAGCAATTGACGCTTGAAGAAGAACGTTGACGAAAGAGCAGAGCACACTGCAATCGATCTCTTTGATGGCTTAAATCACTTCTTAAAATGCTCAATTAAATTTGTAAGAGAGGTTAAAGGAGTTAGATGAGAGATATTTACAACCTCTCAAAGAAACGGCAGCTTAACGGGCGAAAAACTAGCCATTACTGTCGTTCGGTCGCATGTCGATCGATCGTCAATCGATCGATCGATCGACCACTCAAGCGACCGCTGGCTCAACCTCTCTGTGCGGTCGACCGACGGGTTGACCGCCAGACGCGATTCTTGTGATATGCTATCCGGTCGACCGATGCAGTGAAGCCAGAAGCGCGCAATCATCGATTTGCAATCCGGTCGACCGATCGATCGATTAATGCTTATTCTGCCAAATTTTGGCCTCAGTTGGTCGACCGCCCGGTCGACCAAAGTAGCCACTGCCAATTTTTGGCCCGATCGATGGAAATGGCTACTGCCATTTTTTAACCTCATTCGGTCGATTGAACCTAGGCTGAACTTGATTTTTTTTCAGCCTTCTTCTTGCGCGCTTCGTTTTCGGATTCCGGCTTTCAACGAGTATCAACTTGGAGAGCTTTCCATGCATTCTTTAGACTCGTCCAAGACGACTTTGGTGCACATGTCGATCTTCGAGAAATTTTCCTCGACGAACTCGAGCACGACGATCAATGTCCTTCTGATTTTCTGATTTCTTCCGATATTTTCAATCGAGGACATCGAGTGCTAACCGATATGGAACCTGAAAGATTTCTCAATGAAACATTAGTTCCATGTTTATTACCATCAAAATCAAGATTAAGACCAAGGTAGAAAACCTTAGGCCAACATGGGCTACCAGTTGGGCCGAACCTACATTGTGTAGGCCCAGCCTATTTCGATATTTTATTCGTGCCTCACCGGGCTGACCCGATATTTGTTCGGGCCTTATCGGGTCGGCCCGATAATATCCTGGGCAAAATAACAAGCGATCTGAGCACGATTTTAATCGTGTCGAGCTATCGGCCCGAGCCAAAATTTCCAAATCTAGATATGAATATTACTAATTACAAGTGTAGTTGCAACTTCCATTTGTGGCCAACCAAACGCTTGCAAATAGAAGTTGCAACTCTAGTTGCGGCAACCAAACAATAGGCTGCAAATTCTATTCGTATACATTTACTTTTGCATGCAAATGCTTTTACAACATTTGTACTTGCGGGCAACCAAACGTCCCCTTAGATATTCCTATTTGTTGGATTTATCTTATGGACTTGACTAATTCTTTGGGCCCGGCCAAATTAGGCCCGGATGCACCCACACTCGTGAACCAGACTTAGATTGAACCAACAACATTCAATCTAGGGGCTCCACCTGGCCAAAAAAGGATATCGACATCCTTCAATAATTATCAGGGATTCGGCAATAATGAGTCTGTCATCTCCGGGTTAAACTTCGACCCATTCAGGGTATATCCTCGTGAGATTCTAGGAGCATCATCACCAAACATCCATGACCTATCTCATAAAACAGACACGACGCACATCAAGTATACTATCATTCCAATTTCATACCCATTATCTAGAATTCTCTCACTTGTGCGTCAGAGTGTCTATGCAGGTCACCACTGGAGCCACGCTGGACCAAGGAGATGCGGAGGCCTACATCATCCCAACTTCAAGTAAGAACATTTGGCGCCCACTATAGGGCTTAGTAAACCTTACCTGCCTGCCCCCCCCCCCATTGTAGACACTCGGAGTCAGGCTAACGCCGTCGCAAACAGACAACAACCTAGCAAACAGCGTTCCCCCTCAACCGAGAGACACTAACATGACGATGAGTAACGCTCCAGTGTCCGCCGACTTAACGCTATAAGAGCTACAACATCTGATCGTTAATCGCCAAACAAGGAACCAAAGGTTGACAGCCCAGGTCGACAAATTAACGCAATCAGAGGAGCAACTTCCAGCCGAGCACGAGCCCTGTCGCTCGAAGCATGAAGAGGTTAGCCACCACGAGAAAACTAGGAGACTGACCACAATCTTTAGAGACGAGATCTTCCGCACACAACACTAGAGAGAATGAACCAGGGACACAGAGGTCATTCCTCCTCCCTCCCCAGTCCCTCTCCCCAACAATGCTGACTACTCTCCAACCATATGATGACACAGGTGATCCGACCACCCATCTGACGATGTTCAAATCAATGATGCTTCTCAATAGCACAACCAACTCCATCATGTGCCGAGCTTTTCCCACTTTCTTGGAGAAAGCCGCACAACTATAGTTCCCTCCCATCAGTACATACTTTCCAGGAGCTCTCTATAGCCTTCATAAATCAATTCTCCTCGTTTCGATTCTACTCCAAGACCAAGGACACCCTCCACTACTCAAATTACAAAGTCGAAATGCCAAATAGCATAACTCCAAAATTCATGTTATTTACACAATGATTTATGGCAAAATGATCGAGGAAGAATCCTATTGTTGCCAATGAAAACACCGGAAAAAAGTCACAAAAAGGACAAGGAGAGGAGGAAGAACTCCCCCCACGATCGACCACCTCAACTTGTCCCCAACACGATGCGACAACAACTGCCTCCTTTTGAAGAAAATCCAAATAAAAACTGGGTTGGGGCTATTTGTAAATCTAAGCTTGGGTAATTTTGCAAAAAAAGTCCTCCAAGAACAAAGTTATACAAGTAAACGCTTTAACTCAAATAAAATTTTGAAAATTAAAGAATAATTTTAAAAAATGGAGAATAATTATTCAAAATTTTCAAGTGTAACAAATCATTAACATGCAAAAATCTGAATTGAATCGGATGCCAAAACTTTGATTGATTCCTTAGACAATGAACTGGATTGTCATTGGTAAGTCGGAACTGTTAGTGAAATCAAGCACATCAATCTATATTCCTCAATGTAAATTTCAATTTGTGCTTCGCAAAGTAAACTAAGCTGCCAAATTGGATGTTAGACTTTGTAAGTCCATTGTTATCAACTAGGCCCCCGCCCTTGATAGGCTTCTTGTAATTGACCTGGAAGGCCACTCACATGATTGAGTAATAATATTACTATCCTTTCATTGCGGAAAAGAAAAAAGAAAACAAAACAAAAACAGAAAAGAACGCCATAGCTTTACAACCCAAGTGGTATTGAGAAAATCAAGAAAAATAAAGAGAATTTCCTCTCTTGATTGGATTGATGCATTTTCATTAGCATGTTCAAATCAAACTGGTCAGACCAATGCAACCAGAAACCAGCAATAAATTTGGTCTAAATTATCACCAAAACCAACTAGTTAAAAAGATTAATAGCTAGCCAAAGGCCTACATATGCGTTTGTTCATGCCATTCCCAGCCTACATATACGTTTAAGCTAACTGAAGAATTACCCAGAACGACTCTCCAAATACTTGTGTGATATAACCAGATATAATATTGTTTTTAGTATAAGACGATAGCAAAATGCAAGTGACACATCCTAAATAAAGTCAACACAGAGTTACCAACTATTATAATCTGATTTCTCAAGAGACGTTAAAAAGCAATGGAGGTAACAAAATACCACACTCTATACATCTAAATTTTGATGTCTCTGATGAAGAAAACCCAACTGTCGTCCTTGAAGGTCAAATCACCAAAGAAAATGAAGGACTTCCAAATGCTTTTCTATTATTGACTGATATATTCTGATGTACTAGTTTTTTCTCATAGTCCAGAAGGCCGCATAGTATCGATTCTGCATTTTGAGAACAAAAGATGTTTGTTATCTTCAATATCATATTGTTGGGTTCTGGGCTTAAAGATTCACCATATTTTTAGCTACAAGATTTTGCAAACTTTGCCCACTGGTTAGAAAAGAGGTCAGCAAAAGGGAAAATCTGTTTTTGAATTAACCCAGGTACATAGAATATTATTTATAAAGTTTATACATTTTGTATATGAAACTGAAGAATGCAAGTTCTCATAGGCAATTTACCAAAGAGGACCCCCTTTTGGTTTTTCGCATTAAAATTTACCATTGAATAATGCTCAGTTTAAAATTTTTGAATTTTTGGTTAAAATTTATCCTTTTGTTGTACCAACTTAATAAAATAAAGAAATATTTTTTAAAAACTATTTTTTGAAAAATAATACAGGTATAATTTTTATTTTTTATCTTAAAAAAGCACTAATACAATAACAAGTAAATATCATACAGAAAGAGAAATTAAGTTTTCTTAGTAGTTATGCACAAGGGCATTGTTGTCTAAAATTTAAATAGTGCAGAATAAGTGATAAAAACTGAAAAGAATGGCATCACCTCTTCTCATTCAGCAGTATTAGTAACTATATTAATAAACTATATTAAGGCTTACTTGCATCATTGAGCGAGGATTTGTTGTGTATGTTGTCTCAATTATGTTCTCCTTCTGTGATCATAGAACAATATCATTAGTGTAAGAATAACCTATCTCAAGTAAGCTTTAGAACTTATAAAACTAATGTGTTTACCTCCAATACAAATCCGCAATGGAGAGCGACCTTTTTCACATCTTCCAAGCTAAGTTCAATTGACATCTCCTGAATGTGAGAATGTCAAAATTTACATCTTGAAGAAGACATTCAAAAAGATATTTCAGATCTACTCTAAATAGGTATTTAGATAGTAATCATACATCTTCAGGTACGTATGAGTCAGCAAAGTGATACAGCAGAGGACCCAAGTTTATCCACACCTGAGTTCAAGAAAAAACAAAAAGTTTTCATTGGAGATTGGAAAATTCCAGTCATAAAATTAAATCAAGAAAGATCATTTGCTCTATAATCAAGCAAAGTCTCAAATGACCAGTGTGGATCATCTATAAAAGTATAGCATGTAGCTCATTCAGAAAACGTACTCCTCCATGCTTCAGAATTTTCCATATAGTCTCAATGTATTCTACAATGTTATGTGCTGTATCCAGGAAAAAGCAAGTTACAACTGCATCCCAAGAAGCTGCATGAAAAAAAAGATGATAAGAATGTGCAAAAACTTAAGTACGATTGTGATACAAAGAGAAACAATATTTGCCCAGGTTTGTCCCAATAGAATCTAAATAGATTTAGAGCAAATCACCAATAATTATTAACTCATTGATAGAGGACAAACTTCAACAAACTCAGCAATTTATTCCTTAGGCATTTTCAGTTTATCTATACATCTGTAACATGAAAAAGATCCATACATGGGCGAAAATTAACATGAAAATATCCTGAATTGCCTGATTAGTGCTGCTTCTTGCAACCACCATGCGACCACTGGTCGACAGGTCTGACCAGCTATTACTGCATCAAGCAAGAACTGGGATATGGTCCAATCATATATATCAACCATTTTCCAAAGCATGTTTTTGGGGTTGTATCCAACTACCCGTTGGCATGGCATGATACCAACCAGTATGGACGATGGGACCGATGGGTGAATGCTTGTCCAGTCAAATATGGTCTTAAGCTAGTGGGATTTTTTAAATTCATGCTGGAAACAATTTGATTCTACCTCTCAAGAATATGATAGTTGGAGCCGCGACAGATACATGATGCTAGATCCCTAAATTAGTTGCACATCATGCATATCTTGCTCACTCGCAAATAAAAGAGCGATATAGATAATAGATAATAAACAATCATTTATGTAAGAGTTTTCTAAAATTTAAAGCATCACATGTGGTCTTATGTGTATCCTAAACAGATGACCACTTGATCTGGTCTTATGTGTATCCTAAAAGAATTCCATTGCTAGTAAGTCAATCTGGTCTTCTGTAATCCTATCCTAAATAGTTACAAGAACTCTGTAGCCAAACAGATGACTACTTGAAACCTCCGATCACTAGAAAAGCTGTTAATCGGTATCCAATATTCACTTATATTTTTAATACTGAAAGCAAACCTAAAATTTGAAACCAAGGTTCAGGCAAACTAGGAAATCAGTTATCAAAATATTACATTAAAATTTTCTTAGTTATCATTATCATCTAGAAATCTACCATTAGATTAAACTTTTTAACCAATAGAATGTATGAGCAGGCTGGTACAAACAAATAACCCCATGTCCATGTAAATCGAAGTTAACTGTACGAAATATGTGAAGCTTCATCAAGTTAAGTCCAAAAATACTACCATAAGGAACTTTGCAAGAGATTCAGGGCATGTTTGCTTCATAGGACAAGGGAGGATAGGATAAGGGATAGATTAATATCTATTATTTGTTTAGTGCATGGATTAAAAGAAAATGAGAATAGAAGAATATAGAATTGATATTATATCCAATGTGCACCAGATTTAAAAAATTCATATCCAATCCTCCTCATTTATTATCCAATTTAATCATATCCTATCCAATGAAGCAACATACCATCACAGTATTAACGGTCAATGAACTGTTAAATCTCCCAGTTAGACATCTTCTGTAATGTAATTTCAAGTTCCATCAATGTCATTTTGTGGGCAAATAAAAACATGGATACTACAATATTAAAATAACTGTTAGCAAATCATATTGCAAGAAACAGAACTTACCTAACTATTTTTGTTATGTGTGCTTAACCTCTAAAGATGAAGTACACTGTCCATAATAAAACAAGATATTTGTCTTATATGTCATGGTCCAACCATGAACTAATAAGAGCACTGCATTGTATGAGGCTATGAGCTAATTAAGCATAATTTTGGTTTGAAAAGATGACTAACTTAAACAGAAATTTTCAGTAGCAATAAAAGATTATTGTTACCATCATAATTCATAAGTCAACTTGAACTATTCTAAAAAGAAGATAATAGTACCAAAACATTTTCCTATTTCATGGGCAGAAAAGATGCTGAGAGATCCTAAATCATTTGATTTGAACAGATGAAAAGTTTGCCTCGTCACTACTTTGTTATTGCATATTAAATTTAACTCTACCTTCTTGGCTTTCATCATTATAGACCTCAACAAAGTCACCCGCACACATAGAAAAGCCCTCAGTAATTCCTGCACTGTTTGCATGAGAAAGGAAAGAAAGTTAACAAGGCATGAGGTATAAATAACAAAACAAAAGGAAACAAACAGTTTGTAAGTTTGACCACTACCCAACACAACTATTAAATTGCTAGCATATTACAAACTATCATTCACAAAACAAAATTTTTGGCTTCACCTAAAACAAGAAAAGTTAACATGCTAGACAATATAAACTTAATGCATCAATTGGAATATTTGTATTATCAGAGATCACTGACTTGAAAAATATTATGCAGAGTAATTATAAAAAATCAACAAATCAGTCTTTGTATTCACTCTTATTGACCTAAGCATGAAAAAGCAATTAAATAATTAGACCATAATAACAAGTGAATGTTCTAATGGAATTATCTTTCTTTCCTGGTGATCCTACCCATGCATCAAACATTCTCATCTTTGCTACACTGATTTTTCATATCATAATTGTAATTACCTAATGTTTGATCCACAATGTGTGGTAGTTCTTTCAAACATCTTAGAAAATTTTTCTTTTAGTCCAAAAGGAGTATAGCAATTATGAAAAAGAAACTCTTTGCCACAGGGTAAGATAGCATGAATGGTGTTAAGGCACACTAGAGGGGCTGACTAGTGTGAGTCTAAGATGATTTAATTCAATTCAAGTTTAAGCTCAACTAATTCAAAATTTCAACCTAGGTCAATATGCTACAATGAGTTTGTGATTCAAATATGCTTAGATAGTGAGAATGAGAGCAAGTAAGATAGCTAAGCAATTCAAAACGCAACTAGAGCAATGCTAATAAGATATTTAGAGTGGTTCGTGAACCTTCCCTACTCCACTACCTTGGTTCACCACCAAGGATTTCACAACCGAATTAACTTTCCTTTCCTACAAATGAGGGTCAACCAAGGTCTTATCTCTCCACGGTAAGAGTGCTTCTACCTCAACCTAAGGAACACTAAAGTTACAAACAAGTGAAATCTAAAGGGGTGTTTGGTACATTACCACTTAAGATTACTAGAGATCTAGATTACCATCCAGATAGATTACCACTTTTAAAATTATCAGTAATGTTACATTACCATGTTTGGTATGTACTCGTAATCTCGTCAGTAATTTACATTACCTTGTTTGGTATAAAAAAAAAGATTACTGAGAAATTTATGTCTTTAACTAAAATACCCTCAAATAAAATTGGATAACTCTCATTATATAATTCTCAATTAGTTAATTATTTAATCACATCTATACATTTTGAAAACACTACTCCTCACGTGTGAGACAATTAAATTAGGATCAAGCCAACAAAAATTAATATCAATTACAAATTAATTTAAATAGAAAAGGCTACTTATTATAGTTTAATTGTTGCTTTTACATGATGAACCATAAAATAATCATGCATAACAAAAAGTAGTAATCCATAAAATAATCATGCACAATTTAGTTGTTCCAACGTCCACTCAAAATAAACCACCAAACTTAACTAGTCCAAGTATCATGACAGTAAGCATCCATAAGTCTGTAAAACTGTTTTAAAAAAATCATAGAGACTACAACCATCACTAGTAAATCGCTAGGTCTTGGCATAAAAACCAGGTGATGAATAGAAACGTGCGACAGTGAAGAATAGTAGCATTTCTATTCTTCAGATGCAAGAAAGAAGAGAAGAATAGAAAACAAAGAATAATGTGGATTACTGGTAAACATAAAAAAGGAGAAGAATAGAAAACAAACATAAAAAAATTAACATTACCACTTTACTGGTAATCCACATAGCCATCCCCTCCCTTGGTAATGTGGATTACTAATCCACTTGAGTGGTAATGTAGATTACCATGAGCATCAAGATTACCGGTAATATGTGCCAACCAAACGCGGTAATTTGATGGACCCAAGTAATTTTAACTTAGATTACCGGTAATCCAGATGGATTACCTTATACCAAAACACGCCCCCTAAGATGTGTCACCCACACCTTCTTACAGACCGATTTTTAAAATGAGAAAGATAAACAACAAAACTGAGCAGTTTGGAGAAATTACTTGATTGATTTGGCAACCTCCATACTACCAATATATAATTATTCATTTTTGCATATAAGTACATAGAGAAATGATATATACAATTAGGTCCTTAACACTCCCCCTCAAGTTGGATCAAATATGTTATGTAAACCCAACTTGTTACAAATATAAGATATTCTAGGACCTCTTAAAGATTTAGTTACAAGTGATATGACTATTTCCTTAGATTGCACTTTCTCCTTGATAAAGTGATAATCAATTTATGTGCTTTGTTCTTTCATGAAAAATCGGATTAGAGGCAATATGCAAAGCAGCCTAATTATCACAAAGTAGCTTTATTGGTTCTTTATGGATGACTTCGACTTCTCCATTAACGGGTTTAACCATATCAATTCACAAGTCACAAGAGACATAGCCCTGTTTCTTGTTTTTCCATGATTTCAAGTTACCGCCAAGCATCACACAAAATCCTAAAGTAGATCGGCGGTCAGTAGGTGAACCTGCCCAATCCGCATCAGAATAGCCTGTCACCTGCAGGTGACCCTGTCACGGTATAAGAATCCCTTTCGTGGAGCTCTCTTGAGATAACAAAGGACCCTCAATGCAGCATTCCAATGTCCCTCACAGAGTGACTCAAGGAATTGGCTAAGTATACTAACAATGAAAGTAATATCAGGTCTCGTGATTGTAAGATAGTTTAACTTGCCTATCAGTCTACGATATGGACCCAGATCAGCCAAGGATTCACCCTGCTTCGGTAATAGCTTTATATTTGGCTTCATAGGAGTGCCTAGTGGTCGAGCTCCTAGCATACCTGCCTCTTGTAGCATATCAAGTACATACTTCCTTTGAGAAATATAGATTGCTCCCTCTGAACGAGCTACTTCAATACCAAGGAAGTATTTCAAATCACCTAAATCCCTAGTCTGAAATTGCTTAAGTTGTTGATGTAAATAAGGCTTTAATTTTTGTATCCCATCTCTATCATCTTCAATTATAATAATGTCGTCTTACATAAACAATGAGGAGCACTCGCTTTCAAGCAGGAGAGGTGCAAAAGAAGACTAAATGATCGGAGGAGCATCTCATCGTACCAAACAAAGTGATAGCGGAGCTAAACTTGCTAAACCAGACACATGGAGACTGCTTCATACCATAAACAGGCTTCTTTTAGTTTGCAGACTAAGGTGGACTCCCCTTGAGCAACAAATCCAAGAGGTTACTCTATATACACCTCCTTATCAAGATCACTATGTAAAAAGGCATTTTTGATGTCAAGTTGATGAACTTGCCAACCAGAAATTACTACTAGCGTGAGAAAGAGGCCAATAGAGGCAATCTTAGCTACTGGAGAGAATGTATCCAAATAATCCACTCCATGCTGAGTATATCCCTTGACTACCAAATGAGCCTTGACCCTATCAATAGATTCATCTGGAGTTGTTTTAATATTGAACATCCACTTGCATCCTACAGTGGATTTCCCCAAGGGAAGAGGAATAAGCTCCAACGTACCATTAGAATGTAATGCAGTCATCTCATCAATCATAGCCTAGCGCCACCCCGGATTAGATAAGGCACCTGAAACAATCTAAGGGATAGAAACAGTGGAAAGAGAAGTGATAAAAGCAAAGTACTGGGGGGATAAAGTATCGTAAGAGACACAATTAGAGATAGGATGTGAAGTAGAACACTTACGAACACCTTTCCTCAAGGCAATTGGAAGATCAAGGTTAGATGGTGGAGAAGGATCTGAGACTAGCAAGGCAACTGTGGGGCAGCAGAGTCAGGCGGGGAAGCTGGCGATGTCTCAACAAGAACATGTCGAGTAAAGAACTTAGTGGGTTCCCGTCAGGGTGGCAGCGAATCATTAGTCATCCAAGAAAATGTGTCCTTAAGAGTAGATAATGAAACCGGAATAGGAAGGACCTCAGCAACAGACTCGGGTGTAGTGGATTGACGCGAAAAGAATGATTTGGTCTCAAAGAAGGTAACATCTGCTGAGACAAAAGCACGACCCAACTCGGGTGAGTAGCAAGAGTACCCTTTTTGAAGGCGAGAGTAATCAAAGAAGGCACATTTAATAGACTTTGGAGATAACTTATCCTTCGCAGGAGAAAGTTAATGGACAAAATAGGTACAGCTAAACACACGTGGTGGAATACTATATATAGGGTCATGTGGAAAAGAATAGTGAAGGGAATTTTGTGATGAACGAAGAAGGGCATCTTATTAATGAGGTAACAAGAACGACATCATCCTAGTACCTCAATGGTACTTCCATATGCAATAGGAGGCTACGTGTCGTTTCTACAAGAGGATGATTTTTCCGTTTTGCAACACCATTCTGCTGTGGTGTACGAGGACATGAAGATTGATGCAGAAGATCATAAGTGGAAAAAAAGGACTGAAAGCAGTAGAGAAATATTCTTTTGCATTATCACTTTGTAACATGTGAATGGAAACATCAAACTGAGTTTTTATTTCAGCATAGAATGTGGAGAAAATGTGAAAGAGCTCAATCTATCCTTCGTCACACGAGAGTAGTCATCTATGAAAGTGACAAAATATTTGAACCCTAGTTTAGAAGAGACACGACTAGGACCCCAAACATCAGAATGAACAAGGGAAAAAGGTGATGAAGCATGTTTATTAATGCTACTTGGAAAAGAAGACCGGGAATGTGTACCAAGTTAACATGACTCACGTTCAAGACTCGAAAGTGAAGAAAGACTAGGACACATTTTCTTTAGATTTTGCAAGTGAGGATGCCCGAGCCAGCTATGCATCTTAAGAGAAAACGAATCAACCACCAAGGCAGAGGATGACATCACCAGTTGGTACAAACCCTAAGACTCATGTCGTGTACCAATCGCCTTACCAGTCCGAGAATCCTGAATAATAACAGAGTCAGAAGTAAATGTCGGTAAATGTCACTAAGCAATGTAAATCTCGAATGAGTTTACTAATAGAAAGTAAATTCAAGGGAAATTGAGGAATATAAAAAATATTATTAAGTGGTAAGGATGGTTTAGGCGAAGGCTAGACCAATACCCTTTACTGATGAGGTGGACCTATAAGCAAAAGTGACACTAGTGGATGAGGTAAGGGTGACTAAACTAGAGAAAGCGGAAAAATTACCAGACATATGATGGTGGGCACCAGAGTTATGAGTCACACAGCAGGAGTACCTCCATGAACAAAGGTAGAGACAGTAGGTTGTGTCTGAGGTTGAGAGTTCTAAGTAGACTGGTACCGAAGAAATTGAGAATTCTCATTTGCAATAATACTGACGGTAGATCTAAGTGGTTGTGGTCGACTGCCCTGATTACCTCAGAAAAATGCTCAGAATGTGCCAAATTAGCAGTATAGGATGGATGACCAATAGAATATCCGTGTATGGAGTAACAATTATTCTTGACAAGACTTTTCTTTCCGCAATAAGCACACTTAGGGCGTCCTCGACCAAGGCTATGACCACGTCCACGTTCATCACTGCCTCCATTGCACCCCCCCCCCTCTAAATCCATGTCGCGATTGTGCAGCAAGTGCGGACCATGAAGCATAGTTATTTCCATTCATTTTTTCCATAGTGATAAGCATAAACCCTTTGATTCGCAGTCTTGTCGTAGATTTCCTCGAAGCCGCAACTTTGGATCTTGAGCACAGATCTAGGGAGGAGCCTTTCACAACTTTGGATCTGATCTGGATCTCAAAATTAGATGAAGAGAACAAGAGATAACACGAGCAGAGGATGAACAGTGCGCGATGAACCGTGTCGGATGAACAGTGCGCGATGAACAATAATCGAGTAGAGAAAAAGAAAAAAATTTAGGGATCTTTTTGGCTCTGATACCATGAGAAGTTTGGGGAAATCATTTGCTTAATTTGGCAACCCTCGTACTACCAATATATAATTATTCATTTTCGCATATAAGTATAGAGAGAAATGATATATACAATTAGGTCCTTAACAAAAACAACAAATAAACAAGGAGTAAAGCTTAAATAAATTTCACAAACACTGAGAAATCTCTCCTTGATGTCTCCTCGAACTTCAAGCCTTAGAATGATGTCCACATCGAATTTGAGGGCTTGAGAGTGAAGGAAAGCTTGGTTGAGCATTTCAGTCGACCAACGGTCGAACCTCGGTTGACTAAGATTCGACCGAGCTTCAGCCGAAAAGTTACTAGAAATATTCAGTAACTTTTCGGCCAATCTTTGGTTGACCGTCGGCCGATGCCGAACTTCGACCGATAACTCAATTTGGAACTTGGTTTCAGATCCCGTTTTGGGTTTTTGGCTTTGGTAACTCAATATGGACATCATGACAAGGCTTAGAATCATTTACAATAGAAAATTAAGTCCTAAACTAATTTCGATGCGCTCGACTCCGAAGCCTCCATTTATTAATTTTTCGTGATTTCTCTGACGAACTTCGGACGCATATCGTTTTAGGGGTGAGCAAAAAAAACCGGTTTTTCGGTTAACCGGAAAACCGGTCCGAAACCGAACCGGTTTTTGCGGTTAACCGAACCGGTTTTTCCGGTTTCGGATTTTTTTTTTTTAATTTTCGGTTTTCGGGTTCGGGTTCGGGTCGGGGTATAAAAAGTCCACCGGTTTCGGTTAACCGACCGGTGGATATATAAATTATATTATATATATTATAAAATAGTATTATATAATAAATTATTAATGTTTTAGTTACAATTTTTAGTAGAAAACTCAAAACTAAAAAGTAGAACCCTAACTTTTAATCCCGCGCCCACTCGCCCAGCCGCCCAGTCGCCCACTCTCGAGTCTCGCCTCTCGCCCCGACGCGGCGACGCCCTCTCGGAGTCTCGGCGACGCCCTCTCGGAGTCTCGGCGACGCCCTCTCGGCTCTCTCGCCCCGACGGCCGACGCCCTCTCGGCTGCTGTCGCCTCTCGCAGTCTCGCCCCGACGGCTGACGCCCTCTCGGCTCTCGCCTCTCGCCCCGACTGCTGTCGCCTCTCGCAGTCTCGCCCCGACGTGATCTTGTAGAAGCACCTGAGGCTGAGAAGTGGAGAGTTGCAGAGAGGGTGTCACTAGGCTGGAACAAGATAGTTGTGCTTCCAGAGGCACCTCCATGTCCTGACCTGATATTTTTTGCATCTTCGAGACAACATTCATCTTAAGAAGATACCAAATGGGTTCTTCAGCCATATGCCCTGCCTGAAGATCCTTGATCTCCGAGACACTTCGATAGAAGAGCTTCCGGAAGGGATTGGCAATCTGTCGCCTCTCGCAGTCTCGCCCCGACGGCTGACGCCCTCTCGGCTCTCGGCGACTCGCCCTCTCGGCTCTCGCCGACTCGCCCTGACGGCTGACGCCCCGACGCCCCGACGCCCCGACGCCCGACGCCCCGACGCGGCGACGCCCGAGCCCTCTTCAGTCTTCTATTCTCTCTCTCGCCCTCTCCGCGACTCGTCGTCTCCGGCTCTCCGCCCCTCCGCGACTCGCCGTCTCCGCCTCTCCGCAGCGTCTCAGTCTTCCACTCTTCCGATCAGTGCCGCATAGTTAACAGGTATGAATTTTTTGGTTTTGCTTACTGGACATGTGAAATTGCTTACTGGAATTGCATGAAATTGAACATGTTATGTTGATGTTGATGTTGATTTGAATCATAAATTTGATCATTAATTAAGTATAGTTGATTTGATCATTAATTAAGTATACTATGAAGAAATGAAGAATTAATCTGCAATTCTTCATTTCTTCATAGTATAGTAAGAAACCATTGATCCGGTTTGCAAGACAGATTTAAATTGAGAGATTAGTGTGAGAAAAATGATGGCAACATTCTCTTTACAGCATCTTAGGACAATGATGTGCACTAGGTTGGTGATTCATTCCTCTGGTGTTACAATATTTGAAAGGTTTTAGATTTTTTTCTGGATATTTTAGTATTTGATCTGTGTATGTGATATTTTAGTATTTCAATTCTTCATTGATGGCACTTAGAAGGTCTCTTACTACGATCCATTCTTAGTTTCTTACTTTATCGGTTTCTTTTATTTGAAGTACATTCTTTCCTTTATTTAATGATATTCATACTTATATTCATTATGTGTTTTGTGATGTAGGCTGAAAATATGTCTAGCACCGCTGAAAATTCTACTACCAATACGGGAAATATCATCCCCCAATTGCAAGAGCAACAAGGACAACAAGAACAACAAGAACATCAAGAACAACAAGAACAAACAACTCAAGAGCGTGTTGTTTTACCTTCAACCCAAGGTGGGACTTCAAAGTCAAAGGTGCGTGGTAAACGAAAATCTTGGGTATGGGATCATTTTGATAAGATTGAATGCAAAGATAATAGTGATCAAAGAGCAACTTGCAAATACTGTGAGAAGTCTCTTGCATGTGCAACATCTAGTGGCACTAGTTGTTTGAGTAATCATTTAAATAGATGCAAAAAGTATCCTACCAATGTGGAAAAGAGTCAGAGAACTTTAACATTTAAACCCTTAGCAAGTGGTAATTTTGGAGGCACTACACATACACTTGCATCTTGGAAGTTTGATCAAGAAGAGTGCAGAAGATATTTAGCTAAAATGATCATTACTGATGAAATACCCTTTAGATTTGTGGAACATGAAGGATTTCGCCAATTTTGTCGTTCAATGCAACCTTTATTTGTTATGCCTTCACGTTTCACTGTAGCTAGAGATTGTTATGAACTTTATAAGCAAGAGAAATTGAACTTCATGAAGTATTTAAAGAAATTATCTTCAAGAATTTGCCTTACAACTGATGCATGGACTTCCATTCAGAATTTGAGTTATATGTGCATCACATGTCATTTTATTGATGATGATTGGACTCTGCATAAAAAAATTATTAGTTTTTGTCAAATATCGGGTCATTCAGGTGAAGTTATTGGTAAAGCAATTGAAAAATGTTTACTTGAATGGGGGACTCGCAGAGTTTTTACTGTAACAGTTGATAATGCAAGCTCAAATGACTTGTGCATTCAATACTTGAAGAGAAGGTTGAATAGTTGGGAGGGTAGTGTTTTGCAAGGTGAATTTTTGCATATGAGATGTGCTGCTCATATTTTGAACCTCATTGTGAAAGATGGAATGAGTGAACTTGATGATTCAATTGTTAGAATTCGAAATGCTGTCAAATATGTGAGATCATCTCCTTCTAGATTACAAAAGTTTAAAGAATGTGCTGCAAAAGAGTTGCTAGATACAAAAAGTCTAGTATGTCTAGATGTGGAAACTAGATGGAACTCAACTTATTTAATGTTGCAATCAGCTTTGAAATTTCAAAAGGCTTTTTTCTTGCTTGAGATTACTGATCCCAAATATGTGAGTGAGCTTTTTAATAAGAGTGGTTTGCCTAATAGTTCAGATTGGGAATATGCCAAAAACTTGCTACCATTTCTTGAAGTCTTTTATGAAACCACTTTGAAATTATCTGGTTCACTTTATGTCACCGGTAATGAGTACATGAGACAGATTTATGGTCTTGGGTTGATGATTTCTTCCTGGGCTGAAAGTGAGGATTTGAATTTGAAGGCAATGGCTACTAGAATGAAAAGAAAATATGATAAGTATTGGGCAAATATTAATAATGTGAATATCATGTTGTTTGTTGCTGTAGTGCTTGATCCTCGTTTTAAATTGGAATCTGTGGATATTATCATTGAGAAATCATATGATGCTCAAAATGCCAAACTGTTAAAAGAGAAGTTGAGAAAAGTTTTATCCTCTATGTATGATTCTTATGGTGCATCCATAGTTTCATCTTCTGTTGTACAAGCAAGTGAGCAAGCTCAAACTGAGAAAAATGATGCAAAGCCTAAAGCTGGGACTGATTACTTTAGAGAAATATTGAAGAAGCAAAAGGTATCTCAAGGGAGTGGAGAGATAAAAACCGAGTTGGATAGGTATTTCAATGAGGAGCTTGAGGAGGATTGTGATGATTTTGATATATTAGCTTGGTGGAAAGTCAATGCATCTAGGTATCGAATAATTTCTACTATGGCTCGAGATGTATTGGCTATGCCTGTGTCTACAGTGGCTTCAGAATCTGCTTTTAGCACTGGAGGCCGTATCCTTGACTCATTTCGGTCTACTCTAACTCCTAGGCTTGTGGAAGCACTCATTTGTGGGCAAGATTGGTTTAGATCCAGCAGTAAATCTCTTTTCATTGAACATGCCTTAGCTGAACTTGAAAGTGTAGAGATAGGTATTAATTCTTCTTTTTATTTCATTTGATATCTCTCAACTCTATTGATTTTTAATACTAATTTGTAATATTCTTTTTCTTTTCAGAGTCATCTTGTGATACTACCGGCCATGCTATTATCCAAATTGATGATTGAAGAGTTGATTATAATCAAGGATATTTTGTGGACTGCACTTGGATTTGGATTTGGATTTGTCATCTTTAATTGAACAATGAACACTAAGTACTTTAAATTGTTATTTGTGGATTGTATTTGAATTTGGATAGTATTTTATTTTGGACATTAACTTCATGTGATGGTGTGTAGCTTGTTATTTTGGATAGTATTTTATTTTGGACATTAGCTTCATGTGATGGTGTGTAGCTTGTTATTTTGGATTGTATTTTATTTTGAACATTAGCTTCATGTGATGGTATTTTTATTTTGAAGTAGCTTGTTATTTGTAGTAGTTTAAAGTAGTTATTTATGTGTGTTTGAAGTATGATGAATTGATGATAGTTTAACTCTATGATGGTATTTTTATGTTTGAAGTAGCTTGTTATTTGAAGTATCAAGTATGTGTGTTTGGTAGGGTTCCCGAAAAGAGTTTCCATGCAAAATTATTATATTCCTACCATATTGATTCTTGTCATACTTCCAAGCATGATAGCTTTTAAGTGACCTTCAAGAGTCTAAGGTATTTGAGGCACTATTTCCTTCCAAATGAATTTTTGCTATACACAAAATTGATTGGAGGTTTAAAATTTTTTTAGAAATTGATAGGTTAAAAATTTTTATTGGTTAACCGAAAATTATCGGTTAACCGAACCGAAAAAACCGAAACCGAAATACCGGTTAACCGAAGTTAATGGACCGGTTTACGGTTAATGATTTTGAAAAACCGAAGTTAATGGACCGGTTTTTTTTTTTGCTAATGGACCGGTTAACCGGTCCATGCTCACCCCTATATCGTTTGTCCAACCTGAGACCAAACCTTCATAAAAATATTAGAACCATTTTTGTTATCATCAAAACCAAGAGTGTGGCCAAGGTTGAACCCTTAGGCCAATATAGCATACAATGACCCTCCTCAAACCCCACATTGGCTGCAACCTCCACTAAAATCACCCTTAGTGGCAATCAAGGTTTAAAATACCGGTACCAATCATCATCTCGGTCATTGACCAGTACCGGTATGTACCGGTACCGTACCATACCGTACCGACACACGATACGGTCCGGTACGAAAAATGCATACAGAACAAGTCTTTTTTTTTTATTTTGCTATTAAAAATAACTCTAATAATACATAATTGATCAAGAAATACTTAAACTTAAGATTCAAATGTCAAATACATGAATATAATGTTTAAAATGCGGACGAATGACGTCCGTCGTACTCATACATATCTTGGGGATATACACGACTAAGGTCAACACCGTATGTTGGGATGTGTGGCAACTGATTTGCCCTAACCCTCTTATGTTGCGCTACGCAGAGTCTTCGACGGTCCCCGGAGATTTTTTGGGCCCTTTGGAATATGGGCCTGTGTCGCCCTATATAAACTCCAATGTAATGATTCTCTGTATCTATGAAAAACCCTAATACAGTACTCAACGGCTCTTTTTAAGAGCCGTTGGATCATACATCAAATACCGCCCGGTATTTGCTAAATACCGCCCGGTATTTGCTAAATACCGGGCATACTGGGCATATCTTTCAATACCGAGTATCTTGCTACAGTAACCCAAGGTCATACCGGGTTGTATCGCCTGGTATGATAGCAAATACCGGGCATACCGGGCGGTATTTACCGAGATACCCGGTATCTTCCAATACGGGTATCTCATATACCGATTTTTCCAAAAACCGGTAAATACCGAACTTACCGCCCGGTACGGTATGAGATTTTGAACCATAGTGGCTGTTAAGCAAGCTTATTATCGCGACCAAAAAAATTTCGCGATAGCGAACCTTAACATCGATATATCGTTTCGCGATCAATATATCGTCCATTTCGCGACATATCGACAATATAATATATTATAAATAATATATAATATCAAACATAAATTCAATTAAATTCACATAGCCATGAACCATAAAATATAGATGTAAGATAAGCAATCAATTAAAATGGACATGGAAATCAATTTAAAAAATGGACACTACAGCCCACTACCACAACAATAATAGGCAATCAATTAAAATATAGATGAGCAATCAATTTAAACTTCAAAATATAGACCACAACAGCAATCAAAATTTAGCTACAGTTTAAACTAATAATAGGTAAAACATATAAAACCAAATTAAGAGTTATATTGAAACCTAATGAAGAGAAGACCACTGCGCACAAAAAAGACCACTGCAGTAAAATTTAAATTATATGCAGAAGACTAAAGCATAAAAACACCACTAATTATATGTTATTTACATTAAACCTACAGCTGTAGAGAGTTTAAAATTTAAAACCACTGTGCACAGTTTAAATTTACATTACATATAACTAATTATAAATTTAAAACCTACAGCAATCAAAAAAGACCACTGTGCGAAGAAGAAAAAAAGAAAAGAAAAGAAGACCAGTGGACTAGAAGAAAGAAAAGAAAGAAAAGAAAGAAAAGAAGAAAGAAGAAGTGAAGAAGTGAAGAAGCTATAGCGAGTCAGCGAGTGTTGGCGTCTTGGTGAGCAGCGATCGAGCAGCGTCTTGGCGAGCAGCGAGCTTCGAGCGCAATGGTGGGTTTCGAGCGATGGGAAGAAAAGAAAGAAAAGAAAAAAAGAAAGAAGAAGAAGTGAAGAACCTGTGGCGAGTGTTGGCGTCTTGGCGAGCAGCGATCGAGCGGCGTCTTGGCGAGCAGCGAGCTTCGAGCGCAATGTTGGGTTTTGAGCGATGAGCAGCGAGCGCGATCAGCGTTTTCTTCTACGTCGAGTCGCTACAGTCGAGCGTTTTTTTTGTCTCCGAGGCGTTTTTTTAAAGTTAGGTTTTCTCCTAACTTCCCGACGAGATGGCAGATATCTCGCTACAAGTCATCTCGTCCAGACGCTATGAGATTTCTGGGCGAGATGACGCTATCTCATCGCTATCTCGACGAGATAGCGACGAGATGATAACCCTGTTAAGTAATATAGTTATGGGTATTTGTGTATGGTAGTACATGTTAGCTTAGGTTGTTCCTATGGTATAGCATATTCTGTTCTAGGCCTATATATAAGCCTCTTTTCTCATTAATAATATAACTTTTGGGCACTACTCAACATGGTACCAAAGCTTAGGGTTTCCTCATCTCTCTTATTAGAGCAACCCTACTTTTTCTTTTCTTCTTGTTCTTGCGTCGCCCGTCTCCTCCCTTTATGGGAACGGGTGGCTACTCGCGGTCGGCTTTCTCTTGCCTCTTGCGCTGCGCTCCACAAGGCGTTCTTGAAGGCGTGATCGACGAGGCATCTCTCTTCCTCTTGCGCTCGTGTCACGCTTTCGCCAGTAGGGAAGGAAGGCAATCGACGAGGACCGCACCTCTCTCACACCTTCCCTTCACGTGCTCGCGTCTCGTGTTCACCAGGTGGGAAGGCACAGTCGACGAGGACCGCACCTCCCTCACCTCTCCTTCTCGAGGTCATCTCTTGCAGTGGTTCTTCTCCACGTGATCATTGTTTGCATTTGCCACCAGCCACGGCGCTCGCTGGCCATCTCCTAGCGATTTCTTCTCCACGGATTTCTTCTCCACGAGGAGAAAGAAATCATCTCCTGTGGCCGCTCGATTTCCCCTATCTCGTGGAGAAAAAAGAAGGGGACGGGCGCCTCGTCGTTCGCGCCGCCCCTTCTGTGAGAAAAAAAAAAAACAAAAAAGACGCCTCGTTGCAGCGGCGCTCGTATCACCTCACGGGCGCCGATTGCTCCTCCAGCAGGCTTCTCAAGCCGGCTTCTCCAGCCGGCTTCTCCAGCAGCTGGCTCAAGCCGTTTCTCTAGCCGGCTCTTCCAGCCCTCCAGTCGGCTCTCCAAGCCAGCTCTCACGAGCTGAGCCAAGCCGAGCTGAGCCGTTTTCGAGCCGAGCCTCATATCCTCGTGTTTTCGAGCCGTTTTCGAGCCGTTATCTCATTCTCAAGCAAATTTTCCTCCAGCGGCTTCCTCTCCTCCAACGGCTTCATCCCGAGCCGTTCTTTAATTCTCAAGTCGAATCTCTTCCAGCGGCTTCATCCCTCGCCGTTCTCTCATTCTCCAGCCGGCTCTGCACGCGCCTTACGCGTCCTTTTCTCCAGTAGGCTCTTCACGCGCCTTACGCGTCCTTTTCTCCAACCGGCTCTGCACGCGTCTTACGCATTCTTTTTTTTTCTCGCCGGATCTCGCTGCTTCTCGTGGCAGCCCTTTTCTCACCGGATCTCCTTGAGCCCCTCTACTCACTGGATCTCGTTGCTCCTTGCAGTTTCTTCTCGGATCTCGTTGCTCATCACAGACATTTTTACTAAGCCTTTAAGTATTTCTCTTTTTAAACTCCTTTGTGACAAGCTGGGCATGATTGACATCGATGCATCAGCTTGAGGGGGAGTGTTAAGTAATATAGTTATGGGTATTTGTGTATGGTAGTACATGTTAGCTTAGGTTGTTCCTATGGTATAGCATATTCTGTTCTAGGCCTATATATAAGCCTCTTTTCTCATTAATAATATAACTTTTGGGCTCTACTCAACAGTGGCAATGACACAAAACCCAAGGAGCTCGTTTTTAATCACTTGCTTCATCCTATGAATAATGCTAATTTCCCTTTCTTGTTAAAGTGCCAATGTTCTTCCAACCAATAATGTTCCGTCTTACAATTGTTTCACAAGTTATAAATTTATGATTAAATTCAAATGGCACATGATGGTCATACAAAACCCATACACTGATCTCCATTTTAGAGCATAGCTTCAGTCCTATGAATGATGTCAATGTCTCTTTCCTATTGTATGATATACAAGATATCTGAAACTATTGCTTATAGAAATCCCTTTTCTTGAAGGGAGACAGCACCAAGACATAGTCTTGATATCAGATCTTCAATAGATATGCAAAAGTTAAGGATTTTCTCAAAGAGATTTCTTGTCCAACAATTTTTAATTATCCCTTTGCTATTTCATTATATTGCTAAAGTTAGTTTCTGTGTATTTTAGTCTTGTTCCACTTACAATCTTTTGGTCTCTAAAGTTTCCACCAAATTCAAGTTCAAAAATAAACTCATATACATTGTTATCAATCAAAATAATGTTGTCAGAAAATAATATATACCATGGCTAGTAAGTTCATCTGTCTTGACTGAATCTATAATTGTAAAAACTTCACTAGACAAACTCCTGTAGTAAGGCTCACACTAGTAAGTGCAATCATTCACACCTTTTATTACATTAATACCACTGCTAAATACTTTATTTTTCTAAAACCACAATGAATTTCTAGGAAATCTACTTTTCTAATTCAATAAAAAACATATGGAAATTTCTCAAGACTTTATCAATGTCATTCCATCTAAGATCTTAAGCAATTAGTTGAAACATGATTTATGCATTTTGTATTCTTAACACATGCCCCGCCTCATGTGTTGTTGGTTGGCAACTTGGCATACAGACTAGAATTGGCCAAGCCCAAGATGTGGAACTTGACTCATCTTGGATTATATTTTTCTATTAGTACACGACTAGATAGGATTACACAGGACCCCTACTCTAATACCATCTTAACTTTGTGATCTATGTCATTTGAGCTTTTAGATGAGACATGCTCTTTTCATTTACATTTCCACTCGCACATGGCAAGTGGACATGTATATCCCAAGTCCATCACATGGACGACTTAACTAGATTTCTTTTCTGTAAGAAAAAAAAGAAGAGACCTGGACAAGACTAGAACTCGAGACCTGGTCTATTCATAAAGGGAAGTCCCAATTAAGCTTTAAAATCATATAACAAACTGATGTCGGTGATGTACCATACTGTCTGATACAAATAGACCCATACCGGCCTCTATCGGATTTTTTTTCCGTTTTTTAAGAAAAAATGTAAACTCCAAAACATAATCTTAAGCTCTAAACAAATTATCTTATCATTGAAATGATGAAAAAACACAAAGACGACGACAACAACAATAACAACAACTAAGCCTCAATCTTATACTAAATGGGGTCGAGTATATGGATTCTCTGTCTACACATCCCTGTCCAAGGCGAGATCTGCCTCGATATCTAGTAACCGTAGATCCTTAGACACTATTTCTTTCCACGTAATCTTAGGCCTACCTCTACCTTTCTTCCTACCTTCTACTACTAAACTATCACATTTTCGGACCGGGGCTCCTGGGGGTTCTTCGTAGCACATGTCCAAAATAAACTTCTCAACCAAGGTCCAATACATTAAAAAGATGGTTTTAATTCTCAACTTACAATGTAAATATGAGATTTGAGAGAATATGAGTGAGGGGTAAATGAGCGGTTTGGGGGCTTTATATAGCCCCCAAAACCATAAAAAAATGGGCCCCAACGGCTAGAGCCGTTTAGTGCTCTCAACAGTTGAAAAACTACCCATTAGGCATGTACCGACCGGTACAAGCTATGTTCCAAGCGGTATCGATCTGATACACCTTGGTACCGCGGTGTACCCAATGTTTTTCAAAAACTGAGCAACCATACCTCCCTGGTATTTAGAACTATGGTCCCAATACATAAGGTTCCAGCTAATGGGAAGTCTAGGGAAGGTCAACTCATGCACCGCCTTACCCTTAAATAGCAAAGAGGCTACCTTGCCTTGTGATTGAATGTCATCTTAAGTCTTAACTTTTTGATCAATGTCATACCATTTAGAAGCTTAAGTGATTAGATGAGACATGGTCTATTCATATGTATTTTTTTTAAGTCTTAGAAGGTTTTTCTTCTCATTGTCTTAGATAACAACTACCCTAAGTACAACCAACATGAGGTAAATTCTTCATGTGAAAAAGGAATTGTGTAAATATTTCCTAAGTAGCTACAACTTTCAAGGAAATTCATGTCGACGCAAAGCATAAAAAAAGAGAATCCAACCTAAATCTCTTTGGATTTATTGAAGAATTTAGGTTCAATTTATCACATTTTAGTTCTGCATACTTGCTTGGATTGGCAAATTAAAGAAGAATAAGGAAGCTTTGCATTGTGAAAATGAACTTTGGCCAAATTGAATCCAAGAGGACCTCGTCTACAACTTTATTCTCCTATATTTTCTTCCATCTCATAATCCCACCCCATCTCTTCCACAGACTTGAGCAACACTACTGTTAGGGACCTTCGAGTTTGTCAAGTCCTGTACGTGTCATGACGGTCCCTAACGTGCATTGTAAATACTTGTAAATGTTGCATTTTTCACTTTCATGTAAAACGTTCGCGTACCACCCACCGCCCTTGCCCGCGACTAGGTAACGACCCTCGTTACCTAGCCACGGCATGGGTCGGTGCGGTGTGCGGATCATGTAATTATGCATTGTAAATTCGCTCGCACCCCGTCCACCGCTCTCGCGCACGACTAGGTAACGCCCCTCGTTTCCTAGCCGTTCCATGGCCGGTGGGGGTGTTGGGCCATAGAATATTTTGTCATGCTCCTCGTGCTCTTGGGAACCCCGGGGGTGGCACTTGGGGGTTAGGCTCCACAACTATATTGCCTGCGGACACCCAACACTCTAATTCATTCATACAAGCATTCGCACTAGCATTCGCACAAGCATTTGTAAGCATTTTCCTTACAAACGGCTATTTGGCCCAAACGTTTTTGCGTCCAAGCACACCGAGGTTCGAACGCGGGCGATCCGTTAGCCCGCGACTTTCAAAGATTGGCAAGGCATTCCTTGCCCAAGGCTTATCCCTTGCGGGAGCAAGGGAGCCGCACGGACATTTTTCACCCAAGCAAGTTAGTCCGTGACACTACTGTCCCAACATTTCCTGTTCTATACAGCTCTTCAAAACCCTAGATTGTTTAACATTACAAGTCTCCAAGAGCAACAAACATAAGATATGCATAGTGTCAATTCAACACTTGGAGGTTGGATCAAAACTGAGAAAGCTATTGCATCTTATAAAAAGATGGATCCCAGTACACGAGTTTCCACCAACAGAAAGAGAAAGGATGGTCAATGTAAGCATTCTTACCCTTGCATAGTAAAGAGATCCTATGTCCTAAACGTCTCCCAAATTTGGAATGTGCATGAACATAACTCTTGTGTTCTCTTGCTACTTCAGTTTTCCTGCTACTTGTGTTTATATTGTCTCCTCCCCTTTCAATTTTGTTTTCTTTTCTCTTTTCATTCTCAATCTCAAATCCCAAAATCCTTAATCCTATGTAAGATGAGTATCTATATTTGACACAAATCATGGATCCATGATAGAGCTAATGTCTAATAATAAACCAAATTAGCATATTTAGATGGTTTTGTAACATAAATAGGCATATACTATGAATTTCACCATCTTTAATATAATCTGTGTCTAACTATTGATCCTTGCTCCAGAATGAGAAAAACAAGTTTAATATGAGAACCAAATACCTCGACGGATGGATATCTGGAAATGAAACAGGCCGAAGTTGGTCACTATCTGAAATAGAATTGCAGTTGCTATGAATCCATGGATATATTGTGCAATCACCAGCCTTTTGAGTACTGACAAGAAGTAAAATTAGTTGCTAGTAAGTTGCATAAAAATAAGGAAAAGAACCTTCAATAGCTTTTTTTTGTGGCCCACATGATATATTGCAATACAAAAGAGATGATAAGACAAAAAGTAAAGAAAAATTTTGATGGGTACATACTAGTTAAGGATAAAACTAGAACATATCATCATATAGTAGGAGAACTCGTTTCCTTGGCTTACAAAACCTGTGCAATGATTTTTTTTAAAAAAAAGAAAAAAAAAAAAGGTTACTATCAGCAATTCAGTACTAGATAAATAATAATGATCAAGGGTCAAAAGGAATATTCTCTTACCAAGACAAGAAATTTCAAGAGCTAGTCTTCCCAAACCAGCACCAGGAACTAAACAACATGGAGGCCTGTAAATTCAATACAAAGAATCATTACTAGAATAACTTTGGCAGAAGATGAATTTCATACTAGGATGCAAAACATGCCAGAAATTCTAAGAATAATCAGTTGGATACTGAAGATAAAAGATTAAATTCATTAAAATGATTCAATTAATAAAAAAAATATTTTTAAAAAGAAACATTTTATTTTCCGTAATATCTAATTCACTGTATTAACAATGGGAAAAATATATTGCATAAATAGTTAGATTTTGATTAGACTAATGTATTTCTAAATTACCATTAAATCATTTACATTAAAATATATACTAGTTTTATTATTAATTATTAATATTTTTTAAATAATTTTGTTACAATAAAAATTTATTGTACTTAGGTACATTTATAATAATTTTTAAAATTTAATTTTACTAGAATATATAGATCTTAGAATAATTTATGTCATAAATAATATTTATATTTAATTGATTTGTGTATTTAACTATAAGTAATTAGAATAATACAACAACAACTAAGCCTCAATCCCATACTAGATAGGGTTGGCTAAGTAATTAATAAATAATTAAAATAATTAATTAACTACTAACTTTAATATACATTATTAATTTACTATTCTCTTTTAATATATAATAGATATATTTCTTTTTTTTGTAGAAAAATAAGAGCTACTTCACATTAACAAAGATAACCAGGACCACAACAATATCTTGGAGCTCGGGTGGCCTCACTAATATATAATAGATATATTTCAATGAAGTTATCTATATATTACTTTCTCCATTTAATTATTATTTTTATTTCAGAAAAAGAATGGAAGGAATTTTTTTGTTTTGGTGCTAGCAGGTGTCAATAGTGACCTTAATGTGCTCTCTTTTAGTGTATATAATATATTGAAAACCACAACTGCTCTACAAACAACAAAGCTTATCCCTTGAATTAGAAAGTCAACAATAGTCAACCAGATATGTTTAATCCCTACTTGTAATGTCTTTGTAAGTATGAATAATAAAGCAACGGCTTAATATAAGTAATTTTTAAAAAGAGAAGTAAGCAGAAGTAACAAAACATAGATGGTTTTGCATATTATATACGACTACCACCATGACTTGAATCAAACGAACTTATGTTGGATAACTTACATTCAAAAGCTTTCCCTTTCCATTTTGTTATGTAATATGGCAGAGTAGAACGTGGAAACCCACTCTTTCTCAATAAGGTGGTATAACAAGATGCAGGTTAAGAGCTACTCATCCGTAGAGATGGTTTAACATATTAGGAAAAGGATATTCCAACTGTACAGTCAAAAGCTTGCAGATCATGAGCTACTCTCATATACAAAAGTCTTTTTGTTGATTCTAGAATAGTTTGGGATCCGGTCGTGCTTCCATACTTTTTCTTTAAATAATAAAGGAAATACATCAGAATCAATACACATATCTTGGTACCGATTCAAATTTATAATATTTCTAAAAAACCATTTAAATTGTGAACATGTCCTGTTTAGTTTAGTCTAAAATGCAGACTTTTGATCATGCCTGGGATTAACAATAGTTAATGGGAGAATTACCTTTCTTTGCAACGATCTGGAAATAGGAAATTAAGCTCGTCAAGAATAGGCTTATAGCATTGGTCACGTTCCTTTTGACCCTGCATAGAACAACAAATACAATTTATTAGTTAAAGGATATTTTTTAACATGAAGGAATTATAGATGATATGGATCGCATCTTAAACCATGTTGAGAAAGATCAAGTACCTCAGATGCCCAGTCTCTTACTATGTTTCTTATAATGCATCTTACCTGGCATCAGAATTCAAAAAAGAGTACAATGTTGTATAATAAGGAGTTAGTCACTGCGTGTCATACCATCTAAGAATCCATATTTTAAAGCATTACTAAAAGCCATAGCAGATAATTGATAAAAGTACACTGATAAGAAGTAAAAGATAATCCTATAATGGCATATCAGACAAAAATAATGCTCTCAATTTCATATGATTTGAAAATTTGGACAATGTCCACATGTAGTTATGGACTGCTAGTATAAACAAGCTAGTTTATAGAGAACCAACATTTTACATATAAAGTATAAACCATGACATGTTCATTGAAGATTGAAGCCCCACAGAGAGTCCAATTCAGTGACTTATGCTCAACTATAAATAAAAATGGAAGAGAATGGTAAACCAGATATCACATCACAAAGCAATAAGATCTGTCATTTAAAATTTCCTTCAAAACTCTAAAATATCCTTCCTAACAATTAAAAAATATATTCTTCTAGGATTAGTTGAGCAAACAGAGCGTACCTTGTCAACATCAACAAGAGGAACATTTAATTGTATTGATGGATCCATCCAATAGGGTTTAGGAGTCATTCCCTGCAGCAAGTGTAAAAAAAATGAAACAGAGTATTTTCAAATATTACCTTGCTCTATATAAACTATTATAAGCATGTAATAAGGTGGGATGTTTAGTAACAAAGAAAGATCAGATAGTAGAAAGGCTTAGGTTAGCAATGAGGAAAAAACAACAACATTGATGCCTACAAACAGCAATAACCTTAAATGGGACATATTAGTGTGTACTAGTAGCAGTATATATTTTTTGCTTGTTACTTGCAACAACATTGATGTTACTTGCAACAACCAAAAAAAAGTAAACATATCTTATTCAAATTACAAATTCACAAATCAGACCATATCCATTTTGCATGTAACCAAAATAAAAGGGGTTCTACCGGGAGATAATCGATATAAAAAGAGTCTGATGTTTGTTAGTTAGGCCCTATATGTGGGGTATGGAAATTGAAATGAAATAAAATTACAACTAAAATAAATCTTACTCGTTCATTAGCAGTAGAGTTGGAGCAACAAGCAGCTGGATCACAAACTACCTTCTCATTATTCATGCTACCATTGCTGGACCCTTTTTGGTGCTCTGAGGTTACAAATGTTTCTGCACTGGACTTGCAGGAAGCTTCCATATGTATCTCCTGTTGTTATCTACAGAAGTCAAATTTCTAAATGAAAAAGATGTATAAGATTCCAGATATGTACTATCGAACAGATTTTCTAGACAGTAGAGACCATAGAGAAAATGAACTACATTAAATTTAGAATGAAGGACCTCTTCCTTAGTACTTCTTTCCAAGGATTTGTCGGTAACATTGTCCACCTTCCCAGAAGTAGTGGACTCAATGCTGGAAAAATGGCTTCCATTAATGGAGCACTTAGCACTTTCAGCTAGATGATTTTCAGTCACATTTTGCAAATTCTCATCTTCATGCAAATTCTCATCTTCATCAATATATATATCCTCACTCATGTCAAGTGGAGGATCAAATGCCTAGCAGTGTCAAGCCAATACAAGCAAAAAAAAATATTTCAAGATGCGACCTTCAGAATATTGGAATATCTACTGAAGGCAAATACCACCTACTGAAGGAGAAATAAAATTTACCTGAAGCATGCTCATTATAAAGTGTGTATTCACAGATATGCACCTGCAAGTAACTGAATGTTCAGTAACACATTATCATGTTTTTCACATGTATATATTTTTTTAAAAAAAGGGAGGAATCTCCATACGTGTTTAACTGATTTAGAGCAAAATTTCTAGGAGATTTGATATATAAATTACTAAGACGCATTTTTCATTATGCTAGATTACAATTTGCAGCATCCTGTACAAACTGGATAATCTGTTGTCTCAAATGTAAAATTAAGTCTCATTTTGAAAGGTTGAGATGAGGGCAAACAACAAGAACGTTGTAAAACAGTGTGTTCATAAACATAATGATCTTCTAATATAGCTTAATTGTACAATAAAGAAAAAAGTTCATGAGAAATAAGTTGTCTATGCAATAAATTAAGAAAAAAAAGCATCTCTAGTTCAAACCATATTAAGATACAGCCGAACCTGAAATTTTTCTGAAGTGTTACAAGTGTCATACACAAAGTCAAAATCTAATGAAACAAATCAAAACCTTATTTGAAATCAAGGAGAAGTTTGGGTTAAGGCTGAATTATTTAAAATCACAAAACTAATTACCATCTAAGCCTTTGATACTTCAGGGGAAGATGTGAAAGAAGTGCCTGCAAAAGATTGAGGATGAAGAGTAAAAAACAATCACATGAATAGAAGTTTTGTTACAGTTTCAATTAGTCATCTCAATGAACCTAAGCAGAAAAGTAATTAGCACAGCTTAGGCATTGGAATGCAAAATTTGGGTAATGAATCTACTATTGAGGTAAGGAAAACAAATTCTGAAAGAGATAATACAAAGTAGAAAAATCAAAGAATAAAATGTTACCTTATGAGAAGGTGGAAGCTTCCTGAAAGATCTCTCATATCTTCTGATGTCCTCCTCCGCAGCATCTTGGTAGCTGAAGTAAGATATGGTTCACATCCAACCAAAAAATAAGTCCTATGAAGTGAACTATAAATGTTGCATACTCGCATTAAATAAGAAAAAGTTCCATCAAATTAGGGTTCAACCACTAATGCAAACTCAAAAGCCAATCTTGGTAGGAAAAAATCATCTCTCTCCCCCTAAGACCTAGGGATGACACCTAGATGTGAGAAACTAACAAGAGGTTGCCAACCACACAGTTGGTTTATCATTCCTTGGATATCTCAGATTGAATGAGAATGGTAGTGATTTTCGATGGAAAACCATATGGTAGCTACGAGGGCAGACCTAGAGGTGGGGCTGGTGGAACTGCCATCCCTCCTAAAAAATTATAGCTCTATGTACTTTTATACATGAACCCCTCTAATATATTTGATTTTTAATGTAAACAAATAGGTTTGCCTGCCTCCAATTATTATTTCTGGGTAAACCAAGCCACCTATACACCTTAGACTTAACTCTATTATCTGGAATGGTGCATGGTAGACTTCTTGTTACTGAAAGGCTTGCCAATATGAGCTAGGGTCAACCATATACATGCTATTTATGTGAATCTTACATTAATACTTTTGAACATATATTCATACATGGGCTCTACTTGGAGATGCCTTCACTGAATTAAATGTAAATTTAGCCCTACCATTTGTGAGGTTATAAGGATTCACTTAAATGAGATAATCAAGATTCTCTTAGAAAGATAGATTGTCAACCCAAAGTTGCAAGCAAACATGGAGATGAAGAGGCCCACTACTGGGAATCTTGCAAGATAACATCATAGAAACCCCCCTGATGGTTCATTTGGGGTGCCAAAAATACTATAGCCCCGGTGGATCGAAGCTCCAACCTCTGTCAGTGCTAATTAGCACCATATCCTATACTGCAAGATATGTGGATAGCAATCACTGTGGAGGCTCAAAGAGATAAAGGCAATTTTGGTAAAGTGAGAGAGACCATGAGGTTATGGGTGCGGCTCCATTTACTTTCCAGGATGATCAAGGTCAATGTATTGCACTATTGCTGCAGGTGCTAAGACATTAACTCTGCGTACACCACTTATCTGCAAAACGCTAGATATAAAAGAAAGGTTGCAAGCATTACCTTCATGAGATCGAGACCATCTAGGCATGTGTATCGTGAAAGTGACTATATCGTCGACTAAGCGGCAAGTAACTGTGGGTCGCTGAGACCAATTTTGTCTAGATAGCTAACAGGCATGAGGGCCTTGCCTCTTTCCTACACTCAGACTTCCTGGGTGTCTTTTCTACTCGCACCATATTGCGAATTGTTATCGAATTCTTCTTCAAATGAATCTTAACTTTTAATTTCCGAGTCACGTAACATCGAGCCGTTTTCTTAGAAATCATAGCTTATGGTTATGCGAAGAATCCGCTTTCGATGTGCACAAAAAGTGAAACTGAATGGAAAGAGAAGGGTCTTGAGTAATGAGGAGTACTTGAGGTAGGCGCCAATGATGCGACGGAGGGATTTGATCTCGAGGGCTTCTTCGAGCTTGCTGTAAAGCCGCTCACCCGTCGTCGCTGCTGCTGCAGCATCTTCTCCATCTTCTTCTTGTCGTCGGCTATCTCTTCGGCGATCCATTCCTCCTCCTTCCTGCTTATCGGGAAACAGGGAAAGCGCTGCCGGCGTAGTCCATTATTCAGGAGCAGCGAGATTTGCCATATAAACCTCGATTGGGATAGGCAATCTGCGCTTCCAATCACGTGATTGGCGCGTGATGAGCAAGGGACGCTACTGTGAAAAAAAGTGAACCTTGATGGATTTCTTGAGTTGTTTTAAAAAAAGATTTATTGAGATATTATAATATATTATGTGCTTTTTCAAAAAGTATATTTGAGATGCTCCAATTTTTCATTCTTTTTACGTTACTTGGCGAGGAAATGACCGAACAACTAACATTCCAAAGACGTTCACACTTAGCGAAGGATTGGCGCGCTGTGGCACGACCATGGCGAGGGCTTAAGATAACATCGTCAAGTGATGACCCATGCGGGGCAGCGGAGACCCATGGGCACTTTGGTGCGGTCATGGTGACGCAAATGCACGAGCATGGCGCTACGAGGATACGCCATGGCACAGGGCATGGCGGAGAAAAGACCCACTTGCACAAGGGCACGAGGCAAAACATTAAGAAGGTCCGCGTGCACGAAGACGCAAGGCGAAACATTGCGGAGACCTATGTGCGCAAAGGCACGGGGCAGAGCATGGCGAGATGTGGCGATAGCACAACAAGCAATGTGTTCACATTGCCATGATGTGCGGCCATTGATGCGGAAATTGGGTGAGACAAATGCAGGGCAAACATTGCCAAGATGCTACTAGGGGTGGTAGAAATGGGCATGGCACGATAACTGCGGGCCGGGCTAGAAAATTCGGCCCAATAAGCTTATCGAGTTGGGTCGCCCCGGCACGATAACATTGCGGGCCAACGCGGGCCGGCTCTTATTGAGCTGGGTCGGCCCGTTTGGCCCGTTAAGTATTTAAAAATAATAATTTCAAGTCTAGTTTAGTGCTTTAAAATTGAAGGTGAAATTAATCCATGGAGCTGTTTACGTGAAATGTCATATTTGGTGCTTATTTAGTCTCTCAAATATTTTAAATTAATTTTTTTACAAGGTTTTTACAAGTTTTTAGTTGATAAACAAACTTGCGGGCCGGGCCGTGTTGGCTTAAGGTTTTCTACCTTGGTCTTAATCTCGGTTTTGATGATAACAAACATGGAACTAATATTTCATTAAGAAATATTTTCAGGTTCCATATCGGTTAGCACTCGATGTCCTCAATCGGAAAATCGGAAGGACATTGATCATCGCGTTCGGGTTCGTCGTGGAAATCTCTCGAAGTTCAACGTGTGTACCAAAGACGTCTTGGACGAGTCTAAAGAACACATGAAAAGCTCTCCAAGTTGACGCATATTGAAGGTCGGAACCCAGAAACGAAGCGCGTAAGAAGAAGGCTGAAAAAATCAAGTTCAGCATAGGTTCGATCGATCGGTCGGTCAACCGAATGTAGTCAAAAATTGACAGTAGCCAATTCGGTCAACCGATCGGTCGATCGGACGAAGCAAAAAATTGGCAGTAGCCAATTCAGCCGATCGGTCAGTCGATCGAAGTTCACCCAGAAGCGGCACAATGCCGCGGTCGCTTGGGCGGTCGATCCATCGGTCGACCGATGATCGACCGGCAAGCGATCGGACGTCACCAACGAGCAGAAAAAATGCCCGTTGACGAGCCTTGCTATTTGGGGGGTTATAAATACCCATCCTAAACTCATTTCTAGTCTACCACTAATGCTTCCAAGGCTCAAAGTGTGATCTTAAGCATCTCAACAAGCTTTCATTGAGCCATCCTTGCAAGAACCCTAGTTTTGATCTCCATACCTTGATTTAGCCTTCAAGCTTCACCGATTCATTATCTCAAGGCATCAAGAGGACTAGGGAGTTTCTTTTGGAGCTAAGTACTTATTGTTTGATTTATTGCTCCAATTGTTATTGTATTTTGTTATTTATTTTGATTGTATATCAACTTGTGTAAACCTAGAGTGCTAGGTTGATTGAGTTGGTGGTTGCCTTGGTGTTAAGGCTTAAATCCACCATTGTAAACTTGGTTTACTAGGATTAGTTGAGTTGTCCCTTATGTTGAGGTGGAAGAGTGCTCTTGGTAAGAAAGTGGAGACTTACGGGTGTGGAAGTGCCTTAGGTTAAGAGCGAGACTCTTCGGATTAAAGTCCTCTTTGTAAGGGAAATGATATAATTTAGTAAAGCTAAGTTTTGGAAATCCTAAGTGGGGTGCTTAGGTAGTGGAGTAGGCAATGGGGCCGAACCACTGCAAACACTTGTATTAGCATTGTTTTTCTTTGTGTATCGCATTGCTTATCTTTATTACTCGCTTTCGTATTTAGTCGTCAATTGTGAATTGTCTAAATAACCAAAGAAACGATTAAAACCATATTTAGGCCAATTGATTAGTTAACACACTATTCATCCCCCTCTAGTATGGCCATTTCACCCAACAGGCCGAGCCAGGAATTTTCGGCCCACAGAGTTAGCGGGCCGACCCGACCGTTTTGCCACCTCTAGATGCTTCCCTATACAATGTTGTCCTTGGTTGGCCAACACACAGAGTGAATTGGTGCAATCAGCAAGGTGTGGTGCACTTGGGCATTAGATGATGCATACTTGACACATGGATAGCCAAGATTATGCCCAACCAAGCACAACCTTTGGGAAAAGGTTAAGATCAATCAAGAGGAGATATGTCCATCCAAGAAGAGGTGCAACCAACACTATAAATAGAGATAAGAACTTCACTGGTAATCATTCATTCATTGAGTTGTAAACTCTTCTTTAAGTGAATATAGTGAAAGCTTCTTTCGCAAAGTTTCTCTCTTGTGCGTTGTTGCATTGGAGGCTGACTTAGCCTATATTGCGAGGGGCGAGTAAGGGGATAAGTGTCGCATGGGTGCTTGAAGGAGTCAAGTTCATGACAGTTGGTATCAGATCCAAGGTTAGTCATGCGCTGCGACAACTTGGATTATGGCGAGCAATAAGGAGAGGATCGAGTCCGAAGTGATCGACGACCGCGACAAGGAGGTTGTGCTCGTAGAGAAGGACAAGAGGAAGAAGCGTGACCAAAGCCGACCACGGGAGGTGGGAACTTTGGAGATGACTATTGCTGAAATCAATGAACGCATGCAACGAGTAGAGCACGACGTTTGGACGTTGGAGAGCCACGTCCTTGGGTAGCTTGATTCCATAAAGGCAAGTATGGAGGCTTGCGTTGAGGAGGAGCACTTCAATCTACTTGAGGCGGCCATGGAGAGACGCTACACCCAACTTGAGGAGACAATGATTGAGCGGAACGCTCGACTTGAAGCAAGACTGATGGACGTCTTTCAAGCAATACAGATCGCCATCGAGGAGATACGAGATGACTTAGCCATGTACAAGAAGGCGGCGGCCAATGGTGGGATAAATCTAGAAGTAATTGGTCCACGAGTGGACCTCCCGAAGCCCAAGACATTTGACGGAAAGCAAGACGCCTAGGAGGTTGAGAACTTCTTGTGTCACATGGACCAGTTGTACTTTCAGGGCCACAACTTAATGGACAAGGCTACCAAAATACGCACCGCCACTCTCTGGAGTGGCCAATTTGTGGTGGTGCAGGAAGCATGCCAACCTTGGCAGAGGGACATGCCAGATAGAAATATGGGACGACTTCGAGGGGGAACTTAAGAAGCACTTCTACCCAGAAAAATATTGTGTACGAGGCACAAAAGAGGTTGAGGGAGTTGAAACACAAAGTACCATTAGAGACCACGTCAAGGCAAGGAGTTTGTTGTGTGATATCCGACACTAGAAGGGGGGGTTGAATAATGTTTGTCCCATTTTCCTATGTTTTCTTCTTACTCAATTTTAGCTTCACTTAATGCAATTATTTCTTAATGGTGAATATGATCAAATATAAATAGCAATGATAAACAAGCAAATAAGTAATGCAAACAAGAGTAATTATAGTGGTTCGGCCAACTGCCTACTCCACTACCTTGGTTCCTCACCAAGGATTTCTAATCACTACTTTATAGAATATATGTTTCCCTTTGAATACAATGAGGACACCCTTCTCATCACTCTAAGAACACCTCAATCCTATTCACCTAGGCAAAACACAATCCTAAAGTCACCCTAAGTGTTTCCTAGCACACCTAGCAGCTATCTCAATTAGAGAACAAGTTTACAATAAATGTCAAATACAAAGGAAATAACTTTAAGAATTTAAAATGAACCAAGGCTCCTTTCCACCACCTTCACATCTCCAACTTGCAAGAAGATGGATCTTTGAATTGCAGCAAGATTGAAGAAGCAGGGAATCAGCGCCTAAAGTGAGTTATCGACGGAAGCAGAGGGCGCGTGCAGCAGTTCGCTCTTTTGAATGCTTAAGAAATTTCTTTAATTGCTCAATAAAGGTTCTAAGAAGTAGTAAAGAAGTTAGGTGAGGAATATTTATAACCCGTCACTCGAACGGCCCGTTCAACGGATAAAAAAATAGCCGTTGAGGCCGTTCGATCGCTGGCCGGTCGATCGGTCGGTCGACTGACTAATTGACCGCCAATGCGACCACTAGCTATATGAGAGAGCTTGGTCGATCGACTGATGAAAAAGTGTCGATCCCACATTCGGTCGACCAGCCAGATAAAAAAAATAGTCGTTCAACGGATAAAAAAATAGTCGTTGAAGCCATTCGATCAGTCGGTCGATCGACTGATCGACCGCCAATGCGACTGCTGGCTATATGAGAGAGCTCGGTCGATCGGCTAACGGAAAAGTGCCGATCCCATATTCTGTTGACCAGCCGGTTGACCGAATCACTGGAGCTAGGGTCGCACGACAGGCTATCTCCAATCTGGTCGACCGATTGGTCGATCGCTAAGCATTCTGCCAAGATTTCGCCTCGGTCAATCGACCGACTGGTCGACCGACGCAGCCTTGAATGGCTACTGCCAGATTTTACCGTCGTTCGGTCGACCAAATAGTTGCTCAGTAGAATACTGCCTTGTTCAGTCGACCGATCGGTCGATCGAACTCAGGCTGAAGCTGACTTCTTCATGGATTTTTACATGCCTTTTTTTATGGGTTTAGTTACCAAGTTTCAACTTGGATAACTTTACAATTTTGTCTTGGGATACACTTATCCTAGGGGTATATCACATGAATTCTACTTGATCATGCATGCTTATCACAACCTCAACCTGAACTCAAAACTTCACGGTTGGATTAAATACATATTTGTTATCATCAAAATAAAGATCGAGGCTTAAGAGAGACCCTTAAGCCAACAATCTCCCTCTTTTTGATGATGATAAACATAACATGAAATTTTTAGAAAGCATTAGTGTTTGTGAGTTTGAGTTAAGACATTCATGAGTTAGGGCATGCAAGATATGTAACTTAGCATATGTATTCAAGTACTTATGACTCAACCTATACTCCTCCTATCAATGTTCATATTCAAATACTTATAACTCATCCTATGCTCCCCATATCAATGTGCATATCATTTTAAACTCCCCCTTAACTATAAAACTCACCCTAACTATATGCATCGTGAAAACCAAGTGTGACCTTACTTTTTCTCTCCCTTTTGACATCAATCAAAAAGGGTAAGAATTAAGGTACAATTAATGAGTGTAATCATAAAAACCAAGAAAGCCACAAAAACTAAGTATCATCTACCACTGTAGTCCTTCCCATTAATGTAAGCCTATAGAAGGCAAACACCAATAGGTCGCAAAGCCCCACTACAGAGCAATACATAAGTGTGATGATACTGTATTGAATGCAATTTTTTGAAAAGCATATACATTTTAAAGGAAAAATATTTTAATTACTAGGAAAAACACAAATTCCTAATTGCATCCTTAAATTTGTGAAGCTTTCTTCAACCAAGGGTTTTGTAAATATATCGGCAAGTTGTTTATCGGTGGATACAAATTCTACCGATATATTTTCCTTAGTCACATTATCCCTAAGAAAATAATGTCTCAAGTCAATATGCTTAGTTCTAGAGTGTAAAATAGGATTTTTGGTTAAATTTATTGCACTAGTATTATCACAATGTATAGGTATGCAATAATACCTAAGTCCATAGTCTAAAAGGGTTTGTTTCATCCAAAGGACTTGCGCACAACAACTAGCCGCAACGATGTATTCCGCTTCGGTAGTTGAAAGCGCAACTAAGTTTTGTTTTTTTGAGAATCAAGAAACAAGACTCGCTCCTAAGAATTGACAACACCCACTAGTGCTTTTTCTATCTATCTTACATCTGGCAAAATCAGCGTCCGAAAAACTGATTAAATCAAATGATGTATGACATGGATACCATAATCCTAAGTCAACCGTGCCCTTTAAATACCTCAATATGCATTTTACCGCACTTAAATGAGACATCTTAGGGCAAGATTGAAACCTAGCACATACACTAAATATGATATCGGGTCTACTTGCGGTTATATCAATCATATCTCGATATCATTTTTCGTCCACTTTAATGCCCTCTTCATCTTTGTCAAGCTTGATGGATGCGCTCATAGGTGTAGAACCTATCTTGGCTTCATTCATCCCAAACCTTTTGATGAGCTCCTTTGTGTACTTGGCTTGATTGATGAAGATCCCTTTGTTGGTTTGCTTGATTTGGAGACCAAGCATGAAGGAGAGTTCTCCCATCATGCTCATCTCAAACTCATCTTGCATACATTTAGCAAATCACTTACAAAACATTTCATTAGTAGCACAAAAAATTATGTCATCAACATAAATTTGAACTAATAACATGTCATTTTCATGATGCTTCATGAAAAGTGAAACGTCGGCTTTTCCAATATCAAAATATTGTTCAATTAGGAAAATTGAAAGTCTTTCATACCAAGCCCTAGGGGCTTGTTTTAAACCATATAACACATTTTTAAGTTTGAAAACATGGTTTGAAAACTCAAACCTTTCAAATCCGGGGGGTTGTTCAACATAAACTTCTTCATTAATAAAACCATTTAAAAATGCACTTTTTACATCCATTTGAAAAAGTTTAAAACCCTTAAAGCTAGCATATGCCAAAAGCATTCTAATTGCTTCTAATCTAGCTACGGGAGCATATATTTTATTATAGTCTATTCCTTCTTGTTGATTGTACCCTTGTGCCACTAACCTAGCTTTGTTTCTAATAACCAATTCTTCTTCATCTAGCTTATTTCTAAATACCCATTTAGTTCCAATTATGGTTTGTTCACTAGGTCTAGGCACTAAGTCTCATACATCATTTCTAGCAAATTGGTTGAGTTCTTCTTGCATAGCTAGTACTCAAAACTCATCTTCTATTGCTTCCTTAATATTCTTAGGCTCTACTTGAGATACAAAAGCAATATATTGACAAACATTCTTGAGTTCAGAACATGTTACCACTCCCGTTGAAGGCTCTCCAATGACTTGGTCCATTGGATGATCTCTTACCAATCGATATCCTTTAGGGAGAGGTGGTAGAGCTTCTTCATCTTCATCTTCAACTTGAGGTAGATTTGAGGATGGAGGTTCCTCATGTTGGGTCTCCTCATTATCTTCATCCTCCACTTCTTTATCATGAAGTGTAAGATACTCAAGTTCATCACCTACATTCACAATCTTCACATTTTTAGAAGAATCATTAGTTTCATTAAACGTGACATGCATGGATTCTTCAACAATTATTGTTCTACGGTTGTAAACTCTATATGCCTTAGAATTAGTGGAGTAACATAGGAAAATCCCTTCATCGGATTTATAATCAAATTTTCTTAAATTCTCCTTAGTATTTAATATAAAACATGTGCATCCAAAAACATGAAAATATCCCACATTTGGGATTTTAGCATTCCAAAGCTCAAAAGGTATTTTCTTAATTTTTGGTCTCAATAAAACTCGGTTAAGAGCATAACAAGAAGTATTTATGGCTTCGGCCCAAAAATACTTAGGTAAATTATTTTCGCATAGCATGGTCCTAGCCATTTCTTGTAAAGTTTTATTCTTCCTCTCAACCACCTCATTTTGTTGAGGGGTCCTAGGGGAAGAAAATGTATATTCAATACCCAAATCATCACAAAATTCAAAAAAATTTATATTTTTAAACTCCCCTCCATTGTCACTTCTAATTTTCAAAATTGATACTCCTTTTTCATTTGAAACTTTCTTTGCGAACTTTTTGAAAAACACAAAAGTTTTATTTTTCTTGGCCAAAAAGAAAACTCATGTAAATCTAGAAAAATCATCAACTAATACATAACAATATAGCTTTCTACCTAGACTAGCTACATCACATGGACCAAAGAGATCCATGTGCACAAGCTTAAGAATTCTAGATGTACTAACATGATTAATGCTATGAAATGAAGATTTAATTTGCTTACTTAGTTGACATACATCACAAAGTTTGTCTTTTTCAAATTTTATCTTGGGTAAGCCTTTAACTAATTCTTTCCTAGATATCTCTTGGATGAGGCTCATGCTAGCATGTCCTAGCCTTCTATGCCACAACCAAAAGTCATTCTCCATGGCAACTAAGCATCTAACATGAGGATTTGGCAAGACATTTAATTCTAAGGTGTATATATTTTATTGTCTATTTCCAATAAACATGATATCATTTGATGGTGCACTTCTACTAATACATTTAGATGCTTCAAAAACAATTGTGTATTCATTATCACATAATTGTGATATGCTAATCAAATTATGTTTTAACCCATAAACTAATAGAACATTCGTAATGCATGGGTAAGGTAGTATACCTATGTCACCAATGCCAACAATCTTACCTTTGGCATTGTCTCCAAATGTGACATGTCCACCATCTTTACTTGATAGGGTTGTAAATAAATTGATGTCACCTGTCATGTACTTTGAGCAACCGCTATCCAGTATCCAAGTGCTTTTACTTGGTTGAGGATGCTTCTCCATCTACAAAAGGAGAAGAAACTTTCTTAGGTACCCAAATTTTCTTGGGTCCTTGAGTGTTAGTCAATTTTGGAACCTATGTAAATCTTGCATGTGGGTTCCTTCTCAATGCACAATCCTTGGCCATATGGCCAAATATACCACACGAAAATCAATTTCCATTAAATTTTCTTCTAGTGTGTGTGAGAGCATAAAATTGTGATGATTTTTTTTTATGAACAACCTTTGGCATGATATTTTGGATGGTTGTCATTTTTTCATTAAGCATGCAAAGTTCCTTTTTTAATGTTAGCATGCTATCATTTAGATGCTCTACTTTATCACATAAATACTTGTTTTCATTCTCTAGTTTTTGGTTGTCAATCTCTAAGTCCTTCTTAGCTTTTTCTAGGGTTTATATTTCTTCCTAAAGGGTGTCTATTTCTTTCCTTAGGGCATTGCATGAAAGTAATAAACTATCATTCTCAAGTTCTAAAGATCTATTGTCCTTTTTGAGAAATGACATTGAATTCATCATGCATTTGCTCAAATTCATTTTCTAGCTCTTCTTGAGTAAATGAAACTTCACCAAAAATAAATTTTACTTCATCATCCTTTGCCATCAAGTAAAGGTTTGCCTTTTCACTTTTTGCTTCTTCTTCACTCGATGAGGCCTCTCTTTCATCCCACGTGGCCATCATTGCCTTCTTTTTCTTCTTGTATTTTTCTTTCTTGTGAGGGTTGGAGGTGGAGGCCATCTTGAGAAGTGGGCAATCCTTCCTTAAGTGCCCGGTCTTGTTGCAATGGTAGCAAGTGTAGCCTCATCTTCCCTTCCTCATGCCTCCCCTCATGAAGCTCATGAATCTTCTTGCGAGCATCACCATTTCTTCAAGATCATCCGTCTCTTCCTCGGATGACGACGATTCTTCTGCTCGATGTGATGCTCTTAAGGAAATGGTCTTGCGTTTGGGGGCATCTTCCTCTTGGTATTGCTTCATGTGGGTCTCATGTGTCATGAGAGACCCAATGAGCTCAGTGATCTTCAAAGTGCTCAAATCCTTAGGTTCCATGATGGCTGTCACTTTGGGCTCCCAAGATTTTGGAAGGGAACGGAGTTGCTTCCTTACCTTCTCCTCTTCCTTTATTTCCCTGCCAAGGTTAGCTCAGCCATTCGTAATATTTTGAAATTTAGCATGCATGACATCAATGGACTCATGTGAAAGCATCTTAATCATTTCATAATCATGCATGAGTAAGTTAATTTTGGATTCCTTTACTTGTGAAGTCCCTTCATGGGTGGTCTCTAGGACCTTCCATACTTCATATGCGGACTTACACGTAGAAATCCTATTGAATTCATTAATTGATAGGCCGCAATATAAAGCATTGACGACCTTTGCGTTTGCATTGAAAAGCCTAATTTCTTCTTGGTCCCATTGGTCCATATCCTTATAGGGTTATTTATACTCTACTAGGATCATCCTCCATACATCCATGCCTAAGGATTGAAGGAAGTCATTTATGCGGATCTTCCAATAGACATAGTTGTTCCCATCGAATAGTGGTGGAGTATGAGTAGAGGACCCTTGAGCCAATTGGATTTTACTAGACATCTTGACTTGTAGAAAAGATGGTTAAATCTTGACCTACGACCTTGCTTTGATACCAAATGTTGGTGAAATCCGACACTAGAAGGGGGGGTTGAATAGTGTCTGTCCCCTTTTCCTATAGTTTCTTCTTACTCAATTTTAGCTTCACTTAATGCAATTATTTTTTAATGGTGAATATGATCAAATATAAATAGCAATGATAAACAAGCAAATAAGCAATGCAAACAAGAGTAATTATAGTGGTTCAACTAACTGCCTACTCCACTACCTTGGCTCCTCACCAAGGATTTCTAACCACTACTTTATAGAATATATGTTTCCCTTTGAATACAATGAGGACACCCTTCTTATCACTCTGAGAACCCCTCAATCCTATTCACCTAAGCAAAACACAATCCTATAAAGTCACCCTAAGTGTTTCCTAGCACACCTAGCAGCTATCTCAATTAGAGAACAAGTTTACAATAAATGTCAAATACAAAGGAAAGAGCTTTAAGAATTTAAAATGAACCAAGGCTCCTTTCCATCGCCTTCACGTCTCCAACTTGCAAAAAGATGGATCTTTGAATTGTAACAAGATTGAAGAAGCAGTGAATCAGTGCCTGAAGTGAGTTATCGATGGAAGCAGAGGGCGCGTGCAGCAATTCGCTCTTTCGAAGGCTTAAGAAACTTCTTTAATTGCTCAATAAAGGTTCTAAGATGTAGTAAAGAAGTTAGGTGAGAGGTATTTATAACCCCTCACTCAAACGACCCATTCAACGGATAAAAAAATAGTCGTTGAAGCCATTCGATCAGTCGATCGATCGACTGATCGACCGCTAATGCGACTGCTGGCTATATGAGAGAGCTCGGTCGATCGGCTAACGGAAAAGTGCCGATCCCATATTCGGTCGACCAGCCGATCGACCGAATCACTAGAGCCAGGGTCGCACGACAGGCTATCTCCAATCTGGTCGACCGATTGGTCGACCGCTAAGCATTCTGCCAAGATTTCGCCTCGGTCAATCGACCGACTAGTCGACCGACGCAGCCTTGAATGGCTACTGCCAGATTTTACCGTCGTTCGGTCGACCAAACGGTTGCTTAGCAGAATACTGCCTTGTTCGGTCGATCGAACTCAGGCTGAAGCTGACTCTTCATGGATTTTTACATGCCTTTTTTTTATGGGTTTAGTTACCAAGTTTCAACTTGGATAACTTTACAATTTTGGCTTGGGATACACTTATCCTAGGGGTATATCACATGAATTCTACTTGATCTAAGCCCAAGCCATTCTTCGACATTTTCTTCTTCCGTTTCTTTGACGACCTTTTCTTTCGTCTTGTTTGAACGGACTTGGCATGCTTATCACAACCTCAACCTGAACTCAAAACTTCACGGTTGGATTAAATACATGTTTGTTATCATCAAAATAAAGATCGAGGTTTAAAAGTGACCCTTAAGCCAACAGAGTTCACCACCATCGTGCTTCAAATTCCCAACATGTCTGAAGATGATCTCCTCTTTTACTTTGTGGATGGTCTGAACAATTGGACCAAGCAGGAGGTGCAACGTAGCGGTGCGAAGTCCTTGGACGAGGCCATAACCGCAGCGAAGTCCTTGTTAGAATTTGAGAAAAGTCGCACCAACAATCACACCCACTCGAAGGCTAACTCAAAAAAAGGTGGGGGAGACACGAAGGAACCAAGGAGGCCAACTTTCAATTCCAGAGGCGGAAATTACAGACCCTACACCAACCACAAGGAGTACGAAGAAAAGTAGAGCACATTCATGTCGAAGAACAACTGTTATGTGTGCAAAGGCCGCATACCATGAAGAACTGTCCGAAGCTAGGATCCTTGTCGGCCATGGTAGATGAAAGGGAGTCTACATCCCTCACAAATGAAGACACTACCTAGATAGGCTCATTACAGCTTCTTAATGCACTCAAAGCTAAGACAATGACAATTACAACCAATAAGGGGTTGTTATACGTGGAGGCGCACGTCAATGGATAGTCAACCCATGCAATGGTTGACACAAGCGCCACCCATAACTTTGTGATTGAGGAGGAGGCTAGAAGTTGAACCTCGAAGTGACTAAGGGTGATGGGTGGCTCAAGACCGTGAACACTAGCGCCAAGCCACTCACCAGGACGACGCGAGGAATGAAGATACAGTTAGGCGCTTGGAAGGGCCAATTAAGTAGACTTTTCTGTAGCACCAATGGACGACTTCAAAATGGTGCTGGGAATGGACTTCCTACGAAAGGTAGCGGCCATCGCCATGCCTTCAATTCAGTTTGCATATTAGACAAAGGGTCATCATATTTGATACCGGTGGTAAACGGGGCGACTGAGGCCAAACAACTATCAGGTATGCAATTAGCCAAGAACATGAAGAGGGAGACAAAATTCAAAGGTATTTTCACTTTATCCCGAGGAGGGCGTTGGATTCCTCAGGTGGGGGAGAATTGTCACGCTCTTAGATCTAGAAGCAGGATAACGCAACATGTGGCGAGCTTCGAGACCACACTTGGCGAGGAAATGATCAGACATCGGACATTCCAAGGGCATTCACACTTGGCGAAGGATTGGAGCGCCGTGGCACGACCATGGCGAGGGCCTAAGAGAACATCATCGAGTCATGACCTATGCGGGGTAGCGGAGACCTGTGGGCACTTTGGTGCGGATTGTGGTGACGCAAAGGCACGGGCATGGCGCTGCGAGGACACGCCACGACACGGGGCATGACTGAGAAAAGACCCATTTGCACAAGGGCATGGGGCAGAACAAAAAGAAGGTCAGCGTGCTCGAAGACGCGAGGTGGAACATTACGGAGACCCATGTGCGCGAAGGCACGGGGCGAAGCATGGCGAGATGTGACGATGGCACAACAAGAAATGTGTTCACATTGCCATGATGTGCAACCATTAATGCAGACATTTGCCGAGACGAATGCGGGGCAAACATTGCCAAGATGTGCCCTATGCGATGTTGGCCTTGGACTTGGCCAACACATGGAGTGGACGTCTAGATCTTGGCAAATTAGTGCAACCAGCAAGGTGTGGTGCACTTGGGCTTTGGATGATGCATACTTGACATATGGATGGCCAAGATCATGCCCAACCAAGCATAACCTTTAGGGAAAGACTGAGATAAATCAAGAGGAGATATGTCCATCCGAGAAGGGGTGCAACCAACACTATAAATAGAGATAGAAACTTCACTTGTAATCATTCAATCATTCATTATAAACTCCTTTTAAAGTGAATATAGTGAAAGCTTCTTTCCCAAAGTTTCTCTCTTGTGTGTTGTTGCGTTGGAGGCTGATTTAGCCCATATTGCGAGGGGCGAGGGAGGGGCTAAGTGCCGCACAGGCAAGGTTGTTAAACTTGAGAGTTTAAGTAAACTTGTGGAGCCTCCATAAACTCGACTCATAAACTCGTAAGAGTTTACCTGATATTAAAAAAATATTTTAAAAAAAATATTATGCTACAAAAATATAATCTAATAGAACCTAAAATTCATAATTAAGCGGTTCAACTCCATAATAAAGCACACATAAAGATAAAATATAAGAATACAAGTCTAATACTTCATACATAATGAAGCAACCTAAGTCCATAATAAAGCACACACAATGACTCAAAGATAAAATATAAAAGTACAAGTTCAATCCATAATAATTATCATCAAATCGAGTTTACCCGAGTTTACTCGCAAGTTTGACTGTGTTTATGCGAGTTTACCGAGTTTACCCGAGTTTACCCAAAAATGAGTTTGGGTGCGAGTCAGTTCGATTTTGATACATGGGATCGAAAAATCATTTGAGTTTACGAGTTGACTGACGATTTCAATAACCATGCGCACAAGTACTTGAAGGAGTCAAGTCCGTGACATTATGCTCTCATTTCCTAATATTTAAAAATCACATAAGAAAGTGTACATTTTTTTACACGATAGTCGTTATTATTTTTTATTCAGTGTATAATTTTTGTCCAACTTAAGGAATTATTTAATTTGAGTTTTTATCAATCGCAGCTTCAAGTTTTAATTTATATCAAGTTTGGCTTGTTAACAGGGGCGGAGCTACATTGTCAGGATGGGGGGCAACTACCCCCATTCAATTTTTTTTATTACATATACATATTTTTTATAATTTGCCCCCCCTCTATTTTAAAAATTACCCCTCTATTGTTGCGCCGACCTCCACCAATCTGTCGCTCCTACTCTCCCGACGCCATCGCTCGGCCACGTGCTCCGGCCACACTAGGCAGCATGCGATCATTCCGACCTGGCGGCGTGCTCCTTCCCTTTACTCGACGATCTCCTGCCGGATGCTCGTCCTGCATCCCAGTGTTCGCCCACTCACCCAATCCATCGTCGGTGTCAACTCCTGCACGACTGCACACTCCTGCGTGATTGCGTCTCCCAATCCCCAGTGTCTGGCATTCGTGTCCACCCAGTTCGGAGTCTGGAGTCAGCGTCTCGCGTCCGACCAGTTCGGATTTGAATTAATTGCTTGATTGCTTGATTCCAATTAATTTTTATTTAGTAGATATGGGGAATTTTTTTTTAAAAAAAAAATGCTCGAAGGTGGATCATCGTCTTCGGCTAACAAAAAAGTAAATGCGGAAGTTGAAGAAGAGAACCGTAGCTTAAAAAAATTATATGACATTTGAGAGTCTGCTTGTTAACGTAATTTTGTTTACTATTTTTTTAAAAATTTATAACATGATGGTGTGACATTTCACGTACATGTCTGTATATTTCTATCATTAGATTATAATTTGTAATATTTATATCAACACATCATCATGATAGCCTCAAGTAATAGAATATTAGGATTGTTATACATTTTTTTTTCAATCTTTTACAAAATTATAAATTTTGAATCTAATTTTAATTTTAAAATAAATTTTAAACTTCATGTTTAGAAATCATAAGTTAATGTGGTAATACTAGTATGGTATATTTGCTTTGATGGATTGGATATGATTGAATTGAATAATAAATGATGGAGGATTGGATATAAATTTTTTAAATCCATTATACATCGAATATAATATCAATTTTATATTCTTCCATTTAATTTTCTTCTAATCCATTCACCAAACAAACAATGGATATTAATTCATCTATGATCGTATTCTAACTTATCCTATGAAGCAAACATGCATGTAGTGTACTATACATGTGTTAGGCCTAAATTGATAAGAAAACATAAATATTGTCATTATTAAATGATAAAATTAAAAAAAACCATAAATAATAGAAATTAAGAATAGTGTCTTATGTATTTTTTTTGAAAAAATAATAATTTTATAACATAATCATTAGAAAATATACACAAACATAAAAATATATGCACAACGACACAAGGCGTATACATATACGCAAAAATTAATAGGTGCATAAAGTGCTACAACTAAGGACCGAACAATGATTCGTTGACAACATATTCATATGTTTTACCACTAAGCTACTAGTGGGTCAACAATGCCTCATGTACTAAATTTAACAAAACACTCAATATTTCTATCGCATGCTTTTTACCACAATCAGGATAAATGATTCGAGATGAAAAGTACACAAGTTTGTTTTGATGTAAAATAAGAACCAATTTTGGACTAATTCTTGAAAACATATCATATGCATTTGGTCTTACTTAGAAAACATTGATGGTTTGTTTACTTTATTTAATAATCAGGATAAGATAAGATAACAAATAAGAGAGAATATTAGACAAACTTTTTTAATATGATGTACACCGGATATAATATTAATTTTATATTATTATAATCATGTATATATTTTTAAAAATTATGTATTAAATAAATAATGGATTAAAATTCATCTTTTATCATATCCCCTTATCTTATCCCTAATAGATTACACACAAATGCAATACAATTTTTAAGCAAATCAATTATCAATAAAATGCTTACTTTATCATGTCAAATAATGGCAAGTAGTATGACCAAGTTAGGAATGACAATGGATCTAATATGGTGTGAATATTACATTATTGCATCTATACCGTATTTCTCATCTACATATCTGCATTAGCATTGCATTCACAGAGGATATGGATACAGATGCAACACCTTATACAAATGCAACACCTTATACAGATGCAGATATCCTCACCATCCACACTATATTTAAAAAACAATATATTTGATTAAAAAAATTAATAAATCATATAATATATAAGTTATTTACACATAAGTTATAATATATTTAAGGTAATAGGGTTATTATATGTATGTAGTGCAAATGCGGATTAGACGTAGTGTGTGATGGGAGAAGATTAACATTGTTGGCCTAAGATTTTTAACCTAGGTCTTAATCTTGGTTTTGATGAAAACGAATATGAAACTAATTGTTTCAAAAAGAAATATTTTTAGGTTCCAAAAAATAGTCCAGAATGCAGGTTATTGACCCATAAAACCAAGATTGAGACCAACGTTGAAAACATATCATCAAAATCCTAGTTTCTTTTGACGTCTTTTGATAATGAAACTTGAAAGAGAAAAGACTTAAACAAGGAAAACAAGCTCAAGCTAGGGTATTCAAAAAAATGACACAATGAAGCCATAGAAAACTTTCTAAGACGACTCAGTAAGGTTCATGACCAATAAAGGATGTCTTAAGATAGGTATGGAGATTTATAAGTGCAGAGGCATGGGAAAACCAAATCACGACAATTGGAAAAAGAGTCGTTAGGCTTGCTAGTTGAAGACTGTCCCATTGACCAGGCCATTAACCGAAACTGCCCAGAGGATAGTTTCAACTCCATTTCGAGGTTGGCTCGGGTTTCAATGCCTTGGGTTTGCTTTTATCATCATCAACAAACGTCCTAAGGATTACACGATGATTCTAACAACAAATCAAGTCTTCCTAGTTTTTTTTTTCGAGCATCGAGTGACGTCCTTTTTAAAAAATTTCAATCTCATTTGATCATTGATCGTGGACGCCGTGTGTTTATTAACATTAAACCTGAAATTATTTCTCAATAAACTATTAGTTCTTAATTTAAAAACCTTAGGCCAACGAAGACGACCTAGAATCGGCGAACCGACCTGCCATCCTCATCAATTGAGCTTATGGTTTGTCTAGTCAATGATTATCAAGGGTCATAGACCTCCACCACACCCTACCAACCAAAGAAGCCTTGCCCTCTAGGCTTGTGTCAAGCCCAAGTCGGCTCTAGATAACTCAGTTGGAATAAAAGGGTGAACGATAGGTGAAAGGACTCAATTACCTCCCAATAAAATGACTCAATCATCCCTCGTCAACACTATAAAAGTTAGAGCCCCACCTGATGGCGGGGGACTTTAGGCTCAATTCTTTTATCCCTTATTACCGCATGCATTATTATCACAAGATAGGCACATCACTTTGTGAGTGGAAATGACACGTTATAAAGTGAGTGAATAGTGTGTATTAGCGAATGTTAAACTTGTTGGCTTTATGTTTTCAACGTTGGTCTCAATCTCGGAACTAATATTTAATTTATAAATAATTTCATATTCCAAGTTGATAACATATGATGTCCACGATCGAAGTGAAATCAAAAACTTTAAAGGACGTCGATGTTGATCGTTGCTTAGAGTCAAGTCGAAGACTTGAAGATTAGTGTTTAGGGTTTAGATGCTTTGTAAAGTTTTGGGGATGTGAATTGATGATGTTTTTGGTTAAAACGATAGCCTTGAACCCCAAACTGAACTTAGACTTGGAAAACCTTCAGTTATCAATTTCGAGCGAAGTTTGGCCAAATATCGATCGACCAAAAATGTAATACCCCGGTTTAGTCCCATATTGGGAGTATATTAGATATTGTATTGGTTTATAAGGCTTGAAGGGTGTAATACTATCAACTCTAGCTTAAGCATTGGTGAATGATTAAGGCATATGAAGTTGATAGGTGATAATTGGTGCTATGTGTGTATGGTTGAACTTTGATGTTGTGTTAGTTCGACTTGAGTCTTAATAGTGAGATCAAGACTGAAGTGGGACGATTAACCTCGGCTTAAGCATTTTAATTAGGCCAATGGTTTGAGCCTAAGAAATTGATGTGTTAGTTATCCCATCAAGCGGGTCGTAATAAATGATATCAAAGCAAGACTTAGTCTTAGGAATATTGAGGAAACCTATGTGAGAAAGGGCTGCCAAGGAGATGGGGTGGAGCCGCCCTACTAGGCTAGACCTCACATACCTTCGACTTGGATGTGATTGTGGACAGTATTAGACTTGAGTTAAGTCTTGACAAAGATGTCAAGACATAAGTGAGGGATATTGTAATACTCTAGTTTAGTCTCACATCAAGAGTACATTAGATGTTGTGGTGATTTATAAGACTTGAATGGTGTAATACTATCAACTCCAGCTTAAGCATTAAGTGAATGATTAAAGCTTATGAAGTCAATATATGATAATTGTGCTAGTAGTGTGCCCTAGGCCAATGGAATAAATTTGTCATTATTACTTTCTTTTTTTATAAATGGAACACTTGCTTTATCTTGTTATTTATTGTGAGTATATTTAACTTCATAAGGTATTCCTTGAATAGTTGATTTTACCTAATGGTCATCAAGTACGAGACTTGATAGTAAAACTCTAAGACAGTTGGAATTTTATTCTAAATAGTCCCTAGTCGATCATTATCATTGGAACGATAATGAATGAAGACTTGTATGTACTTTGATTAACGAGGATCATGTTTTACTAATCATGAATATGAGATATTAAAGTCAGATCATACACACATGTTGGAGAACATAGTGTTGAACATGTCCACTGTGAGGATGCTACATGAATTTATATCATTAGGATATCTCACAACAGTAGTGATATTGCAGTCCTTCGACCTGATGTCACCATGGATTCGTACATGATGAATTTTGTATTTTGACCTAGTCTAATTAACATCATTTTTAATCAGATTTTAATAACAATTACAGTTGGATATAGAATGTTGGTGAAATGGCCACACTAGAGGGGGGAGAATAGTGTGTTATCTATATTTTTTTGACTAAATTCCGTTTTAATCGTTTCTTAAACTACTTAGGCAAATTACAATTTATCGACTAAATGCGGAAGCAATAATAAAATAGTTAAACACAAACAAAGATAGCAATGCTAACACAATGAGATTTATAGTGGTTTGGCCCCAATGCCTACTCCACTACCTAAGCACCCCGCTTAGGATTTCCAAACTAAATTTTACTAGATTAATCTTGTTTCCCTTACAACGAGAACTTTGACCCGAAGAGTCTCGCTCTCAACCTAAGGCACTTCTACACCCGGAAGTCTCCGCCTTCTTACCGAGAGCACTCTTCCACCTCAACCTAAGGGACAACTCAACTAATCCTAGTAAACTAAGTTTACAATGGTGAGTTTAAGCCTCAACACCAAGGCAACTACCAACTCAATCAACCTAGCACTCTAGGTTTACACAAATTCAAATGCAATCAAAATAAACAACAAAATACAATAACAATTGGAGCAATAAATCAAACAACAAGTACTTAGCTCCAAAAGAAACTCCCTAGTCCTCTTGATGCCTTGAGAAGATGAATCTATGAAGCTTGAAGGCTAAATCAACAAATGGAGATCAAAACTAGGGCTTTTGCAAGGATGGCTCAATGAAAGTTTGTAAAAATACTTAGGATCACTCTTTGAGGCTTGGAAGCATCAAATATAGGCTAGAAATGAGTTTAGGATGAGTATTTATAACCCCCCAAATAGCAAGGCTCGTCAACAGGTGTTTTTTTGCCCGTTGGCGACGCCCGATCGCTTGTCGGTCGATCGTCGGTCGATTGACCGAACGACCGAAGGCCTACTGCCCATTTCGGGCATCATTCGGTCGGCTGGTCGGTCGATCGAAATGCCATCGATCGACTAGTCGGTCGACCGAACCTGGGCAGGGTAGACTGCTTAGGCTGGTTTTCTTGCTTGTTTGCTCGTTCCTGGGTTCCGTCTAACTTTAAAACATAAATGTTATATAAGGATTACCCTCCATTTGGATTCAATAAAAATATCTAAAAAATCAAAATCTAGTTTTTGGGGTCTAGTACAAATTTCCAAAAAATAGGAATTTTCTAATCTCTCGGGTCAAATATGGGTATGCTAAAGGCTTCCAAAAATTCCTTTAAAATACCTTGTTATTTAGTTTTTATCCAAAGAATAATTACCAACATTTTTTGTGTCAAGAAAATGTCTAGGTCATATAGCCCTCCAAGGAGCTCCCTAGGTTAGTGAATTCCATGGTCATTTCTAATTTGCTGGTTTTTCATGTTTTGGGGTTCGGATTTGGTTTTTGAGTTCTTATGCATCATCATGAGGATTTACAACACATGTTAGACACCCTAGACCTAAACTTCAACTTTCCGAAGAATCCCGAGCGTCGACGAGCGTCCTTGCCGATTTCTTCGATTTTTTCGATCGGGGACGTCGTGCGCTAATCAACTTGGAACCTGAAAGATTTCTCAATGAAATATTAGTTTCATGTTTATTATCATCAAAACCGAGATTAAGACCAAGGTAGAAAACCTTAGGCCAACATAGAATAAATCATGCAGTGGAATATGTGTAGTCGTGAAGGAATTTGTTTCTCTCATATATGAGAGAGATTTCTCTAGGCCCCTTGATGAGTGAGATGGAGGAAATGCACGGTTATGCTCAAATAAATTGATATGAGTATCAATGTCTTTTGTTAAGTTAGTCTGCTTAGGAATCAAGAAACCGAATTGAGCAATATAAAGATGATGTAATCCATACCTTATGCTTGATCCAGATTTTGCATGATAAAACGACAAAATATCATACTGTGAGTTAGGTGTGTTCGGATCCCCGACTTTCACTTAACTTGGGTAGTCATAATATCTAGCTAGAGATCACTTAAGACTTGTGGGATGCAAATGAGATTTTGGCCTATTGTTAACGTTAAGTGAGCCTACAAGGTCGCACGCATAGAGCGAACAGAACTAGGCTTTAGGTTATGTTCATCGGATTAGATCTACATGATAAGTAATCGATTAATTCTCTCTTGATATTTATCTTTGGAATTAATTTTAAATTTAAAAAGGAGTTTTTAAATCAGAATTCATTATTCTCGATTTTAAATGAGATTTTAAAATTGGAATTATGTTGATCACATTTTATGTAATATATCTTTAATAATCATTGTTAAAGAACACATTAAAATTGGAATATCAAATTAAGGTAATTTGACCTTGATAATTGTTAGGGTTCATTAATGAATCTAGCCCAAACTATAGGAGTTTTAACAAATCTAGCACACCATTTAATTTGTCATAATTCTAACCCAACGTGAGATACCCGTTAATGAAATCGTGAGTTATTGATGTGGCATCACATCCATCATAAAAAAAAAAATTTATTCCTTTTTCGTTTAGTGTTGCCACCTTAGCATACCCGATTATAACTCGTTGGTGGCTGCATTCCTTCTTGGCCTAGTTGCTGCAGTCTTGGCACGTTGGCGCGCCACCCCCACTCGTGATAGCATCGTAGTCCGCGAGGATTCCACCGACATCGAGTAGAGTCGGCACAGACTTCCTAAGGTACTCCGAGAGGTTGGGATTAGGTTGTGGAAGTGATATGTCGAGTGCAGCTGGGCCGGTTGCCAAAATTGGATGTCGTCGGCCTTTGCTCATTTCGTGCCCTCACCGGCGACAAGGCACGGCGTAGCAGCGAGGAGCGGGGATGATGAGGTGCTACTCCGATGAGGCAGAGGTCGACAGAAAGGATTCGTGCTGGTGGTGCTGGTGGAAGGAGGCAGCGGAAGCCAACACCACCATGCCTATGTTAGTAGGCACGCCATAATTTGCACTGGTGGCAGAAGACGTCAAGCTACTTTGTTGGCTTAAGGTTTTCAACATTGGTCTTAATCTCAGTTTTGATGATAATAAACAAGGAACTAATATTTCATTGAGAAATCTTTTAGGTTCCAAGTCGGTTAGCGCTCGACATCCCCGATCGAAAAAATGGAAGAAATCGGAGAAATCAACAAGGACACTCGTCGACGCTCGGGATTCTTCAGGAAGTTAGAGTTTAGGTTTAGGGTGTCTGGAATATAATGTAATCCTATTTATGATGGAAAGAACCCAAAAACCATATCCGAACCCCAGAACATGAAAACCCGGAATCCGCCTTGAAATTCACTAAGCCTAGGGAGCTCATTGGAGGGTTATATGGCCTAGACATTTTCTTGACATAAAAAATGGTCGTAATTGTTCCTTGGGTAAAAACTAGATAACAATGTATTTTAAAGGAATTTTTGGAAGCCTTTAGCATACCCATATTTGACCCAGGAGATTAGAAAATTTCCGTTTTCCGAAAATTTGTACTAGACCCCAGAAACTAGATTTTGATTCTTAAGGATTTTGATTTTTTAGATATTTTTATTGAATCCAAATAGGGGATAATCCTTATATAACATTTATGTTGTAATGTTAACTTAAAGTTAAGAAATATTATATAAGTAGACTTAGTAAAGACGGAACCCAGAATCGAGCAAACAAGCAGAAAAAACCAAGCAGTGCAGTCTGCCTAGTTTCGATCGACCGATCAGTCGATCGAATGTTGCCAAAAACTGGCAGTAGGCAAGTTGGTCGACCGAACAGTCGACCGAAGTGTGCTAAAAGTGGCAATATGCCTTCTGTCGCTCGGTCGGTCGACCGACGATCGATCGGACCTACGATCAAACGGCGAAATCGACTAGTTTTTTGCCCGTTGAGGTGGCTATTCCATGCCATCTCCTCAAGGCTTATAGAAGCCTTAACAAGCCTTCCACCCTTCATCCAAGCTTCCATTGAGCCATTCTTGATCATTCTCAAAGCATTTCTTGAGTCATCCCTTTGATAACCCTAGTTTCCATGATACATCCTTGATCTTGCCTTCAAGATTTGAACGATTCATCATTGAGGCATCAAGAGGAACTATGACTCGTGTTTGGAGCTAAGTATTTGTTGTATTATTTATTTGCTCCATTATTTGTGTATTTTTGTGATTTATTTCATTGTATTTGAGCTTGTAAAGACCTAGGTTGTTAGGTCTTGAAATTTGGTGGTTGTCTTTGTGTTTGAGGCTTAATTCCACCGGTGTAAACTTAGTTTACTAGGATTAGTTAAGGTGTCCCTTAGGTTGAGGTGGAAGAGTGCTCTTGGTAAGAAGACGGAGACTTCCGGCTGTGGAAGTGCCTTAGGTTGAGAGCGAGACTCTTCGGGTCAAAGTCCTCGTTGTAAGGGAAACAAAATTAATCTAGTAAAGTTTAGTTTGGAAATCCTAAGCGGGGTGCTTAGGTTGTGGAGTAGGCATTGGGGTCGAACCACTATAAATCTTTGTGTTAGCATTGATATTGTGTTTGTATTAATTGCTTTATTATTTATCGCCAGCGAGGGAAGGAGCGTCGATTTCCTTTGTTCACTGTCACTACTTCTAGCTATCTCCTATCGCCTTTGGCTACTTCTTCCTCTTCGTTCATTTTCACCTTTTCATCTTCTTCCTCTTGCTTTGCATGGGAGTGTCAAGCCCCAAATTCAAGGTCACGTGATTGGCTAAGGTATACGTGCCTATACCCGCAGCCTAACCCATGACATGCCAACTCATAAAATAGCGGAATAAACAATAGTTTTTATTAATAAAAAGAACCAAAATAGATTTTTTATTTCAAAACAGCAAGGTTTTAAATAAATAGCTCAAGTGCGGAAATAAATCGAAGAACAACAGTTCTTTTAACAAATAAAAGATTGAATAAAAACATGAATGTCCCCACGGGACTACAACTCCAAATACCAAAATAACAGTGCATGACAACCTACTACAGACTCGACTATGACCCCTAACTAGGACTACTATGAGATCATATGGCTCCTCTGCCCTCCAGCTGCGCCAAGTGCTCCAACCCACCTCACCGGTCAGGCTCTGCAAAATAAAACAACGACAACGGGTGAGTTCAAAGAACTCAGTGAGCGGTTCTACCAACCCTCATAAAAACAAACATCACAAATAAGATGCACAAGGTAAAACTCCTGACTCAAGCAGGAAAAGGTCACAAGGGAGTGACCTACTAATAGGCCATCTGGCCACCACCTGCCCGAAGGCAGCCAATACCCAAATGGTGAAGAATAACAGGCCTAAGCCTACCATGCTCTAAGGCAAACAACACATACTAGGATAATCAGGAAGACCCTCTGAACTTATCCTAGTACAAATAAACTCGGGAGCAATCAGGAAAGGCCCTCCGAACTTTCTTCACGAGACGCGTAGGGACAATCGGGATTTGCCCATCTGAACTTGCCCCTTTAAGATATCATAAGAGTAATTGGGTACGCCCTCCGAGCTTACTCTTAAAAGATATCACAGGAATAATCCGAAAAGGCCATCCGAACTTATTCCTTAAAACCACCTCGGGGATAATCGAGTAGGCCATTCGAACTTATCCCACGAGGCCAAACTAGAATAATCGGGAAAGACCCTCCGAACTTGTTTTGCAGGTTGGAAATTTCCCATCCAACCTCTCGGGCTTAGCCCGCAATCCGGCTCCTCGATGAGCCTCTCCGCCATTCATAAAGATATGACGCACCATGACCTAAGTCAAGTCTTTTCTACGGTGTCTCATGAGTGTTCCTATTGAAAAGTGTCTCAACACTCCAATAGCCGACCCCAACTCCTAGACCCCTAATGTCATAAACCCATGTGGTTTTATTTCATGCTTAAACTTCTCATGTTGATTCATAACAGATTATGCTGACCCTTTTTCCCAATTTTAATTATGCAATTAAAATTTAGTTCACCACAATTAGAGTTTTGTTTTAGCTTACAGTTCTAACCGAAACTTATGTACCTAATTCGAATGTGGTCTCCAGAGTGTGTTTTATATTTTCAAACTATGTTTTCTGGTCGAAACGATAGGTTACATGACTATGTTCAGAGAAATACAAATACCACAGCAAACATTACAAAAATAGCACAGATTCATCATCTCAGCATAAAATTCCAGCAATATTGAATTTTCAGCATGTCATGAAAATAAATCCGAAAATTCACAGAAATTAAATCCTTAATTCACCAACATATCAGAATTATAACATTTAGATAATTCTCATAAAAACCATATTTTAAAACAAGATTACCAAGCACTACCATCATCTTTAATAAAAAAACAACCTTTAAAATCAAACATTTAAATCAAGAAACCATCTTGCAAAAACCTTCATGGCATCAACATCAAGATCCTAATTTTCACAAAACATGATTTTCTCCAAAAATCACAGATTAAATACTAAGTATGCTTGAACATATAAGAACTCATTTTAATCATCAATTTGAGATATAAACTACAAGATAATCAAGATCCCTCACTTAGGCATTTCATCGAATACATTGAGGGCACCCTTGCTCCACCATTGGTCGAGCACCCCTAGGGCCATCCTAGGGCTGTCGAACCCCATAGGGAAGGGTTTAGAGCCTCCTCAAATACAACACACAAAAAGAACGTCGAGAATTCAAGAAATCATTGAAAATAAATCAAGAACATCAAGCCTCCAAGAACGGCTTCAAGAAACTCAAAGAAATCCCGAAAGAAGGAGGGTAGAACCACTCACCTAGTTTGGAAAGATGATCAGAAGCAATCCCGAATGATGGCCCTTGAATCCGGCTTCAAAAGATGATGGCTCAACTCAAGAAGGGGAATAGAGGGGGCGGCGGCTCACCTCAAGCCGCCGACTTGAGGAGAGAGAGAGAGAGGAAGAGAGAGGGGTTGGCTTCAGATGGCTCCTCTCGGCTCGGCTCCAAAGGGAAGAAAGAGAGAAGGAGAGGGAAGGGAATTAAGAAGCTCGGCGGCTAGGCTTGAGGGCAGCGGCTTGCAAGAGAGAGGGAGAGAGGAAGGGGGCGGCTGGCGGCTGCTCCCTTCTTCTAATGCCTGGGTGGCTCCAAATAGAGAGCCACAAGCCAAGGGGATGGGTTTTTATACTCCCTCCTCAACCCTAACCCATCTAAACTCTTTATCCAACCCGCATCCGCCTCAAGCCGAACCTGAACCCGCTAACTTAAATTAACTTAATTAATTCTATTCTCCACATAACCATCCATAAATAATATAAACCCAATGCACATGCACATCCACATGCCACATAATTAAACACTTATGCATACGCAGCATAAAAAGATTAAATAAATTAATCTACACAAGCAAAATTACCTAACTCATATTCTTACTTACCCGAGTTCACAAACTCGCACCGGACCATAAGTCAACTTGGCTCGACCTCGGTCTAGTCCGCTAGGCTGGCAAATACAACCATAAAGGAAAATGATATAATTAAATATCTAGGATATTACAGGGAGGAAGGGGTCGATCAGTACGATCTTCTCTCCGGCTCTCAATTGATATTATTAAGCTCACCTTTTTGTTTAAGTAAGCAACTTAATTTTTCCTTTTTTTTGTTTTTAACCGGGTATGCCGAGGTGGCAATCCTAAACGAAAAAAGGAATAAAAATATTTTTTATGCTGACTGTGCTACCACATCAATGTTGGCCTAGGGTTTTCAACCTTGGTCTTAATCTCAATTTTGATGATAACAAACATGGAACTAATGTTTCATTGAGAATTATTTTCAGGTTTCATATCAGTTAGCACGACGTCCACGATCGGGAATATTGGAGAAATCAGAAAATCAGAAGGACACTGGTCGACGCGCTCGGATTCATCGGGAAGATAGAGTCTAGGTTTAGGGTATCTAGATAAATTATAAATTCTCATGATGATGCAAAGAAACCCAAAAACCAATCCCGAACCCGAAAACATGAAAAATCGAAAAATCGGAAAATGACTTTGAAATTCACTAAGCCTAGGGAGCTCCTTGGAGGGCTATATAACCTAGACATTTTCTTGACGTAAAAAATGCCGGTAATTGTTCCTTAGGTAAAAACTAGATAACGAGATATTTTAAAGAATTTTTTGGAAGTCTTTAGCCTACCCATATTTGACCCGGAAGATTAGAAAATTTTTGTTTTTCAGAAATTTGTACTAGACCCCAAAAATTAGATTTTGATTTTTTAGATATTTTTATTGAATTCAAATGAGGGGTAATCCTTATATAACATTTATGTTTTAAAGTTAAGAAATATTATATAAGAGGACCTAGCGAAGACCGAACCTATAAACGAACAAACGAGTAGAAAAATCAGCCAAACCAAGCAGTGTGCCCAGCTTCGGTCGACCAGTCGATCGATTGAACGTTGCCAAAATTTGGCAGTAGCCATGCAGTCGCTTGGTCGATCGATCGACGATCAACCGATGATTGACCAGACCTTCGATCAGACGACGAAAACGACTAGTTTCCTAGTCATTGAGTTGGTTGTTTCATGCCAACTCTCCATAGCTTATAAATAGAAGCCTTAGCAAGCCTTCCACCCTTAATCTAACATATCTTGAGCCATATTTCTATGATTCTTGAGCTTGATTGAGCCACCATTCTTAAAAACCCTTGCTTTGATCTCTCAACTCCTTGAGTAAGCCTTGACTTCATTGATTCGCCATCAAAGGCATCAAGAGGAAGCTAGGAAACTTTGTTTGGAGCTAAGTATTTGTTGTATCATTTATTTGCTCCATTATTTGTGTATTTTATTGTTTATTTCATTGTATTAAAGCATGTGTAAACCTAGGTTGCTAGGTTTGATTGAGTTGATGGTAGCCTTGGTGTTAAGACTTAAATCCACAATTGTAAACTTAGTTTGCTATGATTAGTTGAGTTGTCATTAGATTGAGGTGGGAGAGTGCTCTCGATAGGAAGGCAAGCTATTTCCTGGTGTGGAAGTGCCTTCGGTTTGAGAGCGGAGACTTTTCGGTGTAAAGTCCTCATTGTAAGGAAACTAATTAATCTAGTTAAACTAGTTTGGAAATCCTAAGCGGGGTGCTTAGGTAGTGAAGTAGGCATTGGGGCCGAACCACTATAAATCATTGTGTTAGCGTTGTCTCTCTTGTGTTTGCTTAATTATCTTATTTATTGCTTCCGCTTGTTATTCGAATTTGTGAATTGCCTAAGTAGTTTAAGAAAAAATTAAAATCATAATTAGACAAAAAGATTTAGATAACACACTATTCACCCCCCTCTAGTGTGGTCATTTCACCAACAATCAACAACTCACAATTTTATTAATGGGTATCTCATGACGAGTTATACTTGTTGTAGATTTTATAGTTTGAGCTAGAATTGTGATAAATTAAAAGATGTGCTAGATTTGTTAAAACCCCTATAGTTTGGGCTAAATTTATTATTTAACCATAATTGTTATTAAGGATATATAATATTCGACTATTAAAAGTGTTGTAAGATTCTGAATATGACCCTAATCGATCAACAGTCTTGATGACACGATCTATGTTTCTTAATGTGTCTATAAATATCCACCTTAGAGGTTCATAGAGTATGATTCATTCTTTGTTGTAGTCGAGCTCTTCTTGAGAAGGGGCCGACCTCCTTGAGAAGTGTGTCGACCTCCTTTTGTGGCTGCCAACCTCCACCCTAGAGAGAGAGAGTGCTCAGAAAGAGTTCCGTGCTCACCAAGATCGGAAGGAGTTTTGAGACCAGACGAGCTAGCACTCGAACACCGCCTTGTTCATCTTGTTCGTTCGTGTGCTAACCGTAGAGGGTGTTTGTCATTGACAGCACCTAGGATCCGAAGCAAGATTGAGATCTTGAATTTGAGGAGCAGAAGAAGGAGCTCGGTCTACAAAGGTATAGTTCCTAAACTTGTATTGATTTAACCGAGATGCATGAATCTTCTTGGGTAGATCATCGTTTTTATTTTTCCAATGCGCAAACTTTGTGGTTTTTACGTCCTCGCCGATCTAACAAATTGGTGCTATATGTTAGTTCAACTTGAGTCTTAATAGTGATATCAAGACTCAAGTGGGATGATTAATTTTAGCTTAAGCATTTTAATTAGGCCAATAGTTTGGGCCTAAGAAGTTGATGTATCAGTTATCCCATGAAGCGGGTCGTAATAAAAAGATCGACCAAGCATGGGTAAAATTTCTAGTAGGCTTTCGGCCGAAGTCCAGCCAAAGTTCGATCAATCGAACTTCGACCGACGTGCAATCACCAACCCGCCCTATTTTTGTAGTTGTGGTAACCTACCTTACCCAAGCCTTAACCTTTTGGCCCTTTATATATTTGCATTCCCAACCTTCCTTAAACTCTAATGAAGCTTTAACGAGCCATTCTTGAAACCTTATTAAGATTTTTTGAGTCATTCTTTGAGTTTGACCTAGCTAGAACATTTCTTACTTGAGCTTAAGTTTCATCATCAAAGACATCAAGAGGAGACTTCAATGATCTATGTATTGTTTTTTTTAAAAGGGAGCTAAGTATTTTTTGGTGTATTTTTGTTTGTTATTCTTACTTATGAAACATTATTTGTAGACATAGGGTTCGAGTCTTGGTTTAGTGGTTGCCTTGGTGTAAAGCTTAAACTCACTTGTGTAACTAGGTTAAATAGGAATTCCTTAGAGCTTAAGGGATGAATGTGCCTTCAAGGAGAAGGTTGTAATGTTCAGATGTAAATCCTCTTGTAAGAATCATTTAATCTAGTGGCTTGGTTGAAATCCTAAATGGAGAGCTTGGGTAATGGATGTAGGCTTGGTTAGAAGCAGAACAACTATAAACAAGTGTATTAGCATTGCTATATTTGTGTGTGCACTTAATTGTTTTACTTTGCTTCTGCATGATAAATTAAATTTGTAATTCGCACTTAACTAAACCGATAAAATTGAATTATGTTTAATTTTTTGCTTAACACATTATTCACCTCTTTCTAGTGTGTCACATTATTCTCAAGTTAATGTGAATGACAATTTCAACGAATCAATTCAAGCAAAATTAAGTTATATATCTAAAGCACTCATACAAGTAATTCAATGTCAACACATTAATTTATAATGATTCAACTTCTAATCAAGTCTACATCCATTATCTAAGCTCCTCGCTTAAGATTTACAACCAAGTTTACTAAATAATATAGTCTCATCCGATAAGATTTACATGTTAATGTTACAATTCTCCCGAGGGGCACCTCCGATATCTCAAGCTCCAATGACAACTATACTTAATTAATAAACCAAGTGGATTTATGTCTTTACACCAAGACAACCACTCAAACCTTGACTCAACACCCTAAGTCAACACTAAAGTTTCAAATGTATACAAAAATAGACCAAAATTTACAAATAAATGCAACAATAATAAAAGCGGGCTTAATCAAGAGAAAACACTTCAAAATAACACTACAAGAAAATGGACCTCCAGTGATGCAATTGTAGAGACGCTTTTATTAGCGTTGCCAAATTTTTAAAATTTATATTATTTGGAGATGCTATCTAATTACGAGCGTCTCAGAATTAGAGATGCAATTTACATTGCGTCCCCGGTTTATTAAAAAATAGAGACACATCTGATTTAAGATTAGAGATGACAATTTATATGCAATTTCGATTTAAAAAAATTGAAACACAATTTATATTGCGTCTCTGATTTAAAATTAGAGGCGCCAATTTATGTGTCTCCGATTTAAAAAATTAGAGACACCAATTTATATATGTCTCTGATTTAAAAAATTAGAGACACGATTTATATTGCGTTATCGATTTAAAATTAGAGACGCTAACTTATATGTGTCTCCGATTTAAAAAATTAGAGATGTCAATTTATATGCGTCTCCGATTTAAAAATTTAGAGACATAATTTATATTGTGTCTCTGGTTTAAAATTAAAGACGCAATTTATATTGTGTCTCTGATTTAAAATTATAGACGCAATTTATATTGCGTCTCCGATATAAAATTATCTCTTATTTAAAATTATAGACACAATTTATATTGCATCTCCGATTTAAAAATTAGAGACGCTAATTTATATGCGTCTCCGATTTAAAAAATTAGAGACATAATTTATATCTTGTCTCTGATTTAAAATTAGAGATGCTAATTTATGTTGCGTCTACGATTTAAAATTAGAGACATTTAAGAGTTTAAAATTTATATTGCATTAATAAGGGTTTAAATTTAAAATTAAATGATTTTCTATTTATTTTAAATTTAGATGATATTATTATATCCAATATACAAATTTAAATTTAAGTGTTTAAATTTAAAATAAATAGCTATTTATTTTAAAATAGCTATTTATTTAAATTTAAAATATTGCTATTTATTTTAAATTTATATTGCTATTCATTTTAAAATAAATAACAAGTAATATTATTATATTGCAAGTAATATTATTATAAATAACAAGTAAATTTATATTGCTATTTATTTTCTATTCTCTCATTCTCCTGCGCGCGATTTCTATTCTTGGATCCCTCATCTCTCCCTTCTTTTCTTTTCTCCTGTGAAAAGCCCTAAACCCTTCTCCTTCTTCTCATTTCCTCATCTCTATTCTTCCCGATTTCCCATCTCGATTCTGCTCGGCCATAGACGAAGCTGCTCGGCGGCTGCGCAGTTGCGAAGGTGGATCTCGAGGTTGTTGACCGCCTGAGAGGTGGATCTCAAGGTGGACCTTCGCGTTAGCTCTCGAGGTCAGGTCAGATCTTCGTCTTCCCTCTTGCCATTCTCGCTCGATCGCCTTAGATGTTTTTTTTTCTATTTTTGTTGTTCTATTCATGTTTGAATGGTCCAATTCCCAATCCGATTGGTCCAACTCGGTCGATTCAATCCGAGTACTGTAGCGAGTGGGGCTAGAACAAGGGCAACATGTGTCACACCCCAACTTAGGGTCGTGTGACCAGCCAAGGTCTATAACCTACCCTGAAGCCTACTACATACACTGACTAATAGAAACACATAATGAAAACAATGATGCAGCTTTATTCAAATCTTTATAGAAGGTTCACAATTTTTGCTTTAAAACATGAAGAGTTCTAAAACATCAATCACCATAGAAAAACAACTCAAGTTTAAAACCGAGTACATGTTTTCAAATAAACATTCTCAGTGTATGAAAAGAACAACTGCCCTAGACCTCTAGACTAAGACTAGTGGACGCTGCTACGAGATCTACGCCACCGCCTGCCTCCAGCTGCACCATGACTCCAAGCCTCCTCTCACTGATCGGGCTTTGTAAAATAAGGAAATAAACCGTGAGTCCACATGAGACTTAGTGAGCGGTTCTTCCGAATCACCACATAAATCCCCAATAATAATTAGTAATTATATAAGGCAATAAAACATATAGTTAGGGATATACTTTGCTTCTGGTATGACCACCGACCCAAAGGTCGTCCTGTATAGGCCATACATCCATGAGACCAGCCAAAATTGCCTAACTAAATCACATGACCCCCGGCCCTTAGGGCCTACTCATGATCTTGTGGTTCAGCTACAACCAGCCCTACCACCCAAAATAGTAACACACTAGCCGTTCGGCCACATAGCACATCAGTGTATCAATACAAAATCCCGGGCCATCGACTAGGATGGTCTGCTAGTCTCCGGACACCGTCTGGGGTAGGGATAGCTAGTCTCACCCAACTGGGGTCTAACACCTAGCAGGCCCGCTGGTGCAATCTCAAGACCCAATCACTAGCCGAGTCAAGCATTAGTCATTTCGACTATCCATGCTTCTCGACTGACCATCACAATCACATCACACAAACAAGTGTCCTAGAGTTTCCTTGTTTAAAATCCCGGGCGTCCGCCCGTGTTCCGCCCTTTATTTTCGGGTCAAAACATGCGTGCACTATTGCTCGCTAATTATTTCTTAGGTGTGAAACTTAACTAGCCTACCTTTGAGTTTCCATAAATAGCACACAACTCAGATTTTTCATGTTAATAATCTAGCGTCATATACTATCCTTGCTAATGTGAAATACATGTCATAAACTTGGAAATGTACCCAATAACAAAACGGGACAACATATAAGCTATAAATGAATTTCTTCACGTCACATACATAGTATAGCCGCATGATTCAATAATAAAGAATTTAAATTATCTAACATGGTAGTAATATCACAAATTTTCAAACTTTAAATTAGGCCTGTCCGTTCGGTTCGAACCGAACCGATTAAGACCAAACTGAATTTTTTTTAAACCCAATCTTCAACCCGAACCCGAATCGAACAATTCCTAACCCGATTTAACCCGTACCGAAATTGTTCGGTTCGGTTCGGTTTCAACCCGAAGAAAACCGAAATTTGCTGGAACAATATAAATATGCAGTTAGGCCTTGATAAAACAATCTAATGCCAAATCCAGTAACTTAACAAAGAATACAATATATTTTTTCTAATGAAATCAAATTCCTTTACCGCACAAGTGTGAAAATTCCACAAATCCAATATGAGCTTGGATCAAAATAGCAAACCCACAGTGAGCATAATGTAAACTTTCTACCTCTTGCTTAAGCTGTAAACTTTCTTCCTTGAAAATTTATACACCAAACAATGAAATTTATACACAAAAATCTACACAAGCTATCAAGCTGACATAATTCCTCAACAGAAGATGAATCTGCACATGCACATTTACACTTTAAGGCAACAATATTATCAACTTATCAAATAGCAACTAGCAACCATTATCTATACCAAATACCAATACTTAATTACTTATTACAAATATTATCAACCATTATCTCAACTATCAAGTAGCAAAACATTATATCAACTATCAAGTATCAATCGGACAACCGGACAACCGGACAACCACACAACCACTAAGTCACTACTCACTAGTCACTAATCAAGTCCAAAACAATTAGACACCAACATTATAAAGTAGCAAAACATTAGTACATTACCAAGCAAAAAACCAAATAAAATTCAACAAAACAAAACCATCATTGCTCCTTGCTAAGAAGATGACCGGATCAATTAGGAATGTCGATGATAGGCGGTGCAAAATCGATCTTCGCAAACTCTACAATAAAACAAGAAATCATCAATGCAGTATAAACTATAAACAATAAAACAAGTCCAATATAATTAAAACTTAAAGGAACTTATTAATCCAAAATATATCTTCTTGTAATTTTTCAACCTCTTCCAAATCATCCATAACTTGCTTTCCTTTTCTGAGTCGAATCCAATCTTGAAGACAAATAAGTCCTTCCACCATAGAAGGAGCCAATGAACTCCGAAACTCATCGAGAACTCGACCTCCCGTGCTAAAAGTAGATTCAGATGCCACGGTGGAGATAGGAATTGCAAGTATTTCTCATGACATCGAAGCTAGAATAGGATACCTCCCACTATTGACACTCCACCATTTTAGAACATCAATATCATCAACTTCAGGATCCTCATCCCAATATCGGTCTAACTCTGTCTTGCTTTCAACACCAAGTACCTGTTTCTTTTGTTTATATTTTTCAATTGTTCTTCTTGCTCCAAAAGTGACATCCACAACTGGTGCTCGTGGTAGACTTGATGATTGCATACTAGAAGCATGAGAACTAGAAGAGCCTGAAATCTCAGAAGGATTCCTTTTTAATTGCCCATTATTAAACCTCTCGGAATATTCATTGAAAAGTTCAAAAAACTTATCCTTCATCTTCCTCGAAATAATTCGAGTCTTCCCCTCCCCAAACATCTCTTCAAGTGCAAACTCGGCCAAACCAAACTTACATCGAGGATCAAGGATCATGGCAAAAAATATAAGGAAGTTCAATTTATCTGGATTTCCCCAATACTTATCCCATTTCTCTTTCATCTTCACTGCCATCTCCCAAAATTCAGGATAAGGAGATCAATCGGACACCCATTCATTTAGAAGAGCTGCAATCTCGCTAATGTCATGCAAATAGACATTAGAAGTGGTAGATATCGTTCCAGATACAGTTAAAGTGACTCAATAAAATATCTGAAGCATCTGAACCAAACCCTTTAGAATTACCCAATCAAAATCAATAGGCCGTCCCCCACCATCCCCCTCGAGAAGATCCCTTCCAAAACAAGGATCCTCTTCGTGATACCTCTCAAAGGCCCTTTCGAACCTTAAAGCAATCTCTAACATTTGATAGGTTGAATTCCACCTCGTGGGGACATCAAGCCGCAAAAGAGCTTTACTTTCAATTTTCTCTTTCTCAACACATGTCTTAAATCTCTGAAGCCTAGCTGGTGATTGTCGAATGTATCTGATGGCCTCCCGAACACGAGTGAGCGACATATTAGATAACTTCAAACCATCCTGAACTACCAAATTCATGCAATGAGCAAAACATCGCACATGTAAGAACTCACCATTCATGACACATCCATCAGGCCAATTTTTCATTTTCTTCTTCAAAAAAGCAATAGCAGTGTCATTTGAGCTTGCATTATCAACTGTTATAGTCATGACTTTATCAATTCCCCAATCATGCAAACACTTCTCAATTGCCTTTCCAATGTTCTCACCTCTATGGCTACTAATCGGACAGAAGTTCAGAATTCTCTTTTGCACCTTCCACTTTCGATCAATAAAATGAGCTGTAATGCACATATAATTGATTCTTTAAATAAAAGTCCACGTATCTGTGGTCAGACAAACACGTTGACACTCCAACTGCAATAACTTCTTCAGATTCAACCTCTCTGCCACATACAACTCATAACAATCTCTACTCACAGTTTGCCTAGAAGGAATTTGAAACCTAGGCATTCCAGTAGCACAGAAATCCCTAAATCCTTCACCATCAACACATAAAAAGGGATAATTATCCTTAACAATCATCCGTGCAAGTGATTTTCTAGTTGCAGCTTGATCAAACCTCCATGTGCTCATTGTGTTTGACCCAGGACCTGATTCAGTCAAGTTTGGTGTATAACCAATTTCTGTTTGCTTCTTCCGTTGTTTTTCCTTATTAGGAGGATTTTCAAAGCATTTCTCTAGGTGTGCCTTAAGTGTACTAGTACCACACTGCTTCGTGTCACAAGCATACTCTTGTCCACAATAGTTACACTTGCCCTTCAACTTTCCCTTCTTATTGATAAATTTCGTGTAGTGATTCCACACATCAGCCCGTGGTTTCATAGCTTTTCTTTTCTTTAGTGTTGGTCCTAAACCCGAACCTGAACTCTCAATGAGATTATTGGAGTTATCAAGGACATCAACACCAATGTCAACATTAGGAGATATTTCTTCTGCCATCTATGCAAAATAAAGTTACATAATCATTGGTAATTGCAATAAACATATAAAGGAAAACTTTAATTCATATCAACATTATATATACTATCAAGTTCATCTAGGCAAGATATGAGAAAATGCATGATACTAAATTGAAAAACAATTCTATACTTCTAACTATAATTCATATCAAACTAGTGACTATAATTCATATCAATCTACCATGAATGTAATGAAATCAAACTGTCAAACCACAATACATTAATTAATTGCCTTAATTAAAATTTCAAATCATATCAAATTGCCTTAATCAAACGGCCAGTGCCGTAGCCCACAAGTCCACCACGATGAAATTTCAATTTGAAATTAACAGATCACAACGAGCAGATCACATAATCATGATAGATCACAGAAATTACCTACTTAGTACTTACCTAGGTGCCAAGGAGCGGGAATTGAAAGGGGAGGTGCCAAGGCGCGGCAGCAGCGGCACTGGTCGCCGAAGAATGCAGCCAGGAGTAGATGAAGTGCTGCCGCGTGTGTCACTGCGTGGGAGGGGATGAAGCGCTGTCGTGCTGGAGTAGATGTCGCCGCTCGGAGTCACCGCTTGTCGAGTAGATTCGGGACTCGGGAGTCGCAGATTGAGGGACAGTCGTAGAGTCGGCGCTCGTTGACGCTCGCTCGGCGCTCAACGGCACTGGCAGACGCTCGGTGGAGTTAGCGCTCGACGGCATAGTGGGAGGGAGTCGGGAGCGAGTCGAACGACGGGAGCAGAGCAGGGAGGCGGGATTGAATGAGTGATGACTGATGAGATCGACTGATCGAGTATTGGATTTGGAGGGCGCCGAATCGGAGAAAATGACCTAACGGATGAATCTCTGACCCGAACGGCGCCGAACCAGGCAAAAACCCCCAATCCGGCAATCCCCGACCCGAATCTGAAAAAACATAATATTATGGGTATTCGGTTTTCGGTTTTCGGTTCGGGTTGGTTCCCGAATTCCGGGAACCGGACCCGAACCGATATAATAAATCGGGTTCGGTTCGGGTCAAGAACCGAACCCCACAGCATTTGAACCGAACCGAACCGAAAAATTCAGTTCGGTTTTTCGGTTCGGTTCGGTTTGAACCGAATACTGGACAGCCCTACTTTAAATAGGGAAGATCTAAGATGGTTACTATTCCACCATTCTACTAATTACTTGCACCAATGTAGTAGCCTTCCTAGGTTAGAGTCTTACCTAATGTCATCATGTTTCTAATTGCAGCACTAATAGACCATAACAGCTTGTAAACAATAATTTCAGCAATTAAGTAAATATTTATAGCAAGTAATTATTTAATCTCGGCATGTAAAATAATTTCATCTCAAAGTATTCTAATACATCTCAAAGCGGGAAACAATTTACCATTAAAGCACATCAATTATCTTTTAAACTTCATCAATTTGATGCTTAATTTCAGCACGTTAAACTGAATCGCAGCAAGATCAAGTTAAGGTAGAAATCGAAATGTAGGTAGTCTACACAAGATAATAGCCTACAAACGAAATATTCTTCTACCCTTTTAGTCATTCTACCCTTACATGACGATCACTTGAGAAATTTACTTCCAAAAACTCAAACCCTCCCTTTTCCCCCACTCGGCTGAGCCCTAACTCAAGGGCTTTCATCAATCGGCCGGCCCTAGGGGTTAGGAAGATGAGTACTCTTCCATGTTATAAGTTTTCTTGATCTATATGCACATATAACATATACAAAGATTCAAATCTACACGATTAAATCACACGAGAACTTTGGGGAAAAATTTGGCATGACCTCCCCTCTTTTCCTCTATTCGACCGACACCTAGATCCAAGAAAACGTCGCGAGAAAAATCTCAAGATCAAACATCTACATCTTGAGTGAGAAACAAGATCAAAACCACGAGAAATCAATAAGGAATCGTCACGAAAAGTCGGCATCATCAAAACCACAAGGGTTCGACTAGGGCCTCCCTTAAAGTCCTAGGTTCTACCACTCACCTTGATCAAGGAGGAAGAAGAGGTGGACGTATGCGATCCCAATCCTTCCGACGGCGACACGACTTCCAGCGCCGACCCAAGCTCCTCTCCTCCTCTCCCTCTTGCTCGGCTGTGTGCGGCTCAATGATGAGCCACCCAACTTGTAGATGAGGGTTTTATTCCCTCATCTACAATGACCTTTATGCCCCCCCTAACTTAACTTAGTTCTCACTCGACTCAGCCCGAGCCCGGTTCGGACTCCGGTTCTATCCACATGCACGAGTCGAACTTGACTCCAATGAGACATTTAATGCATAATAAGGAAATATTCATCTAACCCATTTAAACTTCATAAGCTGAGTTATACCTTCAACTTGAGGCAATTCCGCGGTTCGACTCGACTAACTCCTGATCTAGTGCGCTGCACCAAAAAAAATAGATTTTTATATTAGAAAAATTTTCAAGTCTTACAACATGTGACTCTACTGAATCCGATGGGGCTGAGAGCAACAATCATATAGGGGGGGGAGGGGGGGTGGTCTAAGAAGAGCGGGGATGGCTTGGGGAGATGTTTTTGGCAAGCAGTAGGTGTTAGTTTCCTGGGAATGTTAGATACTCTCTCACACAGGGACTATGCAACTCTTTGATTAATGCAGCTTCTGCTTCAAAGTAGCAGCAGAAAACAATTGCATTGCCTACAGTTTCACTTCCATCATCATCATCATCATCATCATCAAACTAATCTCTTTCAGCCAAAAATTTCCATCATCATACTTCAAATAGCAGTCAAAGTAGACTTTAATTTGTTTAAGCAGCACCAACTAATGCAGTTCAGTTCAGAGATGCTACTCACATCAGTGTTTGACAACTGACATAGAAAAGCTGCATTTTGAGCAGCTAAAAAAGGAGTACTATTTTACTTTCTAATTAAGAAAAAGGTGTGACCTAGCTAGCTCTTTAAGGGTTTTCTCAATTCTTCATATATATATATATAAATATAAATCACATAATAAAGGTTCTGAAACTGAGTTGATCATTTCAGAAACATGCATCCAAGAATAAGTGTGAAATTATTGGTTGCAAGAAAGATTTGTAGGCCCTCTTTCATTAATTACTTTTATCTCAGCATAAGCTTCGCTTACACGTACGTTTCCACATGCACACATGTACTGACCATGATACTAATCATGCTCTGATAATTACAACTTTTACCTCATGATAAAATTCTCTCTATCTATCTGAAGAAGAACAAAAAACTTGAAGACTATCAGATTAATTTAAACTAATCAGAGTAAAGTTTGTAATTCATCCAATATAATTAAATAAAAATAAAAATAGTACAATCCATTCATGACACAAGGAATGCTAGGTGGATGAGGACAAATCTTTAAGGTGAAAAAATATGGATTTTATATGCTTATGTTACATGATTCTCTTATATTACATGATATGGATTTTATGTCATTCGTCTGCTTCCTCTTTTGTCAGTTCGAGGTAATGAACATGCTTTGATATCTAGGCTTTGTTGTTCTTTGTTGCTAATAGCATGCTTTGTGCGTAAGTGTATTATTTGTGTTCTTTGTTTCTAATAGCATGCTTTGATATCTAGGCTCAAAGTTATATCCATGGATAAATCATGGATAGAAAAACCGAGAACACATCTAGCTTATTTGAAGGGTGTAGAATATTTTATTAAATTTGCATCGGAGAATGCTTTGGTTGATGGTAGAATAGTTTGCCCATGTCAAAGATGTTACAATAAATTTTCCCATGAACAAGTTAATTTAGTAATAACTGATGTACTTACACTTCCATCAAGATTGTTGAGTACTAGTTCACACTCTTTGTAAGATCCGGAAAAATTTTCAAATATAAAAATCTATTTTTGTGCAGCGCGCCGGACCCGAGGGTAGTCGAGTCGAGCCTCGGGATCGTCTCGAGTGAAAAGGTATGACTCGACTAATGATTCATGGAATCTATGTGGGTGATTAACTTTCCTTTTATGAATTCATTCCTTAAATCAAGTTAAATCGATTCATTATGGGTTGAGTCAGAACCCAAGTTGAGTTCGGGTTTAGTTGAGGTTCGAGTATGAGTTAAGTGAGTCATGGAGCTATCTTTGGAAAGCTAGATGAGGGATTAAAACCCTCATCTTGCAGCCATGCGACTCATCCCTTGAGTCGCACAAGGTTGCCTAGGGGGATAGAGGAAGAAGAGCAAGGGAAAGCTTGGAGGACTTGGATCGATCCGGGATTTCGCGTCATCGTCGAAAAATTTCAAATCGTTGTCGCCCGATCTTTCATTCTCCACAATCTAGGTGAGTGGTTAGAGTTAGAAGCATGGGTGAGGCGGGTAGCCTAACCCCTAGTTGTGATAGGATGAATTTCTAGCGATCTTTTCGTCAGATCTTGGTTTTATCGAAGTGTAATCGCTGTTTTGTATGATTTCTTGTAGGAGTACCTTGTTTCTTCGTCGATTTTCAATTGTTAGGGCTGCCGAGTCATGGGAAAAGGGGAAAGGTCATGCCAAAATTTTCCCCAATTCCTTTGACGGCAAGAAGGCCCTTAGATGATCTCATGTTCATGATTGATGTAGTTCAAATCGTAGGTTTCACGCGTCATGAAACATATCTTCCCTAGATCTCTCTTGATGTGGCCGAATGAACCCTACACCTCATGAAGAGGGTTTGGCCAAGGGTAAGGGAAGGGATAAAATAGTCCATTGATAATAAGTTATACTCGGAATCGAAGAATTAGAGGTATAGCTAGAGTCTCCTTTCCCTTTCCTACCTTAAGGGCCATGGCCGAGCAAGGTTCTTCTTGCTCATGGCTCGGCCAAGACTAGGGAGGGGAGAAGAGAGTAGCTTTAGATGGAAACTTACATGATTATGAGATTCACACATATAGGAATGACAATACTTAGGAAGAACACCAAACATAGCAAGTAGATTGATTGAATTGGAATTGTAAGAATGCTAGCCTTATGACCATCCTTAGCATTAGATATTTAACTTTGAAATATTGAAATTGTTTACCATGCTTAGTAATTCCTACCTTTTTTGAATTTATTATTACCGTGCCATGCTAGATAATTGCTTCTTATTGTGCTAAATTCCCAAGGTAGTGTAAAGTTGTTACACATATATATATTGTGACTATATATAGTAGACGTTACAATACTTGAATATTTTCTTGAGATTATACATGCTGCCCAAAAATGTTCATGGGTGAAATCCCCAAGTCGATGCAAGGAATTCCTCACCCATGGTAGTGTAGAAGGTTAGATAACGTGTAATGCGTCGCTAGACGTTCATCATACTTATATGGAAACTTAGCTAGGAGATGATAACACTTCTATGACTTATTGTATATTTTTGGAAATCTAGAACTCGTAGGTGTACACAATTTGAAAGGGCGACATAAATTATTGATCCTGTAGCCGGATTAAGGCCAAATACGGGCAATAACCCGAAGGGTATATATGGAAATCCTAGGATATTGATTGTGTGGTGTGTTTGAGATGGTCCGCCGAGGAGCGTAGAGGTCGGGAATGACCAATGCTCAGCTCGGCCAGTATTGGGTCTTGAGGTGCGCCAACGAGCCCGCTAGGTGCTAGACCCCAGTTGGGTGAGACTAGCTATCCTTACCCCAGATGGTGTCCGAAGACTAGTGGACCATCCTAATCGACGGCCCAGGATTGTTTGCTTACACCTTGAGGTGATGTGGCCGATGGCCAATATGATGCTACCTGATATGGTAGGGACGGCTGTAGCTGAGATATTATTCCATAAGTAGGCCTAAGGGTCGGGTGTTGGAGGCTTGATAGGCCGAGATGGCAGGTTATCATATTCAATTGTACAGATTAACCCATTAGGGGTCGGTAGCTGTATTAGAAGTATTTTACCTCCTTGTTCATTCATTTTATTGTCTTATATGATATATGCATGACTGAGGCTTATGTGGAGGTTCACTAGAGCCACTCACTGAGTCCTAAGTGGACTCACAGTTTATTCTTTATTTTTTACAGAGCATGAGCAGTGACTTAGCTTGTCGACATGGTGCAGCCGGTGGGCGGGAGGTGGTGTCATATCTCATAGCGGCGTCCATGAGTCTTAGAACAGTGTCTAGTAGTGTTTGTTTTGTTTCTGCACTAACAGTTATTTGAAAAAGAGTTGTAAAACTTGTTACTTGAACGTTCAGTTATTTTGATGTTGGTGTTCTTACTTGTTTTGGAAAACATAAAAATTGTGACTTTGAAAACTTTTAATAAAGTGTGTTGAGATTTTTTTTATTCGATATGTCTTGGTTTTCTTTCTGTCAGTGTAGATAGTAGGCTACAAGGCATGATGTAGGCCCTGGCCGATCACACTACCCTTAGTTGGAGTGTGACACTCTACCACAGTGCTCATGGCTACAAAAGCAAATCCTCTGCTTCTTCCAGTATCCATGTCATAAAGCACCTAAAACATGCTTCATTAGTTATAACCTAGGTATTTCAGCAAAAAAATTGATCAATTTCAAGTAATTTTTTTGCATTCTTTTGAGTCTGGTTGACTGTAAATTGCATATTTTAATTATCCTCGGTATATCATTTCAATGAGCAAATCAATTAGGTTATCACTAAGCATTCCATGAATTATTAGCTTGTTTCCATTAGGTTATCATTAAGCATTCCATCAATTAGGTTATCAATTAGAATTTAAATATTGCTAAAGTGCTTCTCTTCCATCAGAGTTCTTACTGTTTGCTTGGAAGTTGGAATTCATTTTGAATTCTCTTCTAAATTTGACATGTTCTTTATTCTTTTTCTTTTTCTTTCCTTGCATGTTGTAATATATGATATATCTCCATTAGCTAAACCAGATTTTCTAATTGCACCAATCTTCTTTCTTCAAGACTTTTCTGGGCCTTTCAATGTTTGAACTAGTTTGAACTCCATATCAGTTTGAACTCTCTTACCAATGTTTCATCTATTACCAATGTTTGAAGTTCATATCAGATTACTTCTCTTTTCGATTTACTCTTGTTGTGTTTTGCATTTTGTTATTAGTTATTTTAGTAAGATGACATTCTGGTATTACTCTTGCATTTTGTTATTAGTTATTGCTCTTGCATTTTGTTATTACTCTTGTTATTAGTTCATATCAGTTTGAACTACCTGTTATTACCTATGGCAATACCTGATATCAGTATTGAACTGATATCAGTTATATCATACTGATATGATTAGGTTATCATTAGGTTATCACCAATTAGGCTACATGTACTTGTAAGTCTAGCATTCCTAAAGAAATACCTAAACAACAAGTTCATGCTCTACCAAAAATATTACATGATTCTCTTATGTTACATGATTCGCTTATAGATTTTATGTCATCCGTCTGCTTCCTCTTTTCTCGGTTTGAGGTAATGAACATGCTTTGATATCTAGGCTTTGCTATTCTTTGTTCCTAATAGCATGCTTTGTGCATAAGTGTATTATTTGTGTTCTTTGTTTCTAATAGCATGCTTTGATATCTAGGCTCAAAGTTATATCCATGGATAAATCATTGATAGAAAAACTAAGAACACATCCAGCTTATTTGAAGGGTGTATAATATTTTATTAAATTTGTATCAGAGAATGATTTGGTTGATGGTAGAATAGTTTGCCCATGTCAAAGATGTTATAATAAATTTTCTCATGAACCAAGTGTGGTGGAAGATCACTTGGCATGGAATGGCTTCTTGTATGGTTACACAACTTGGGTTTTCCAAGGAGAATCTTACTCATCAACTCCTATTAGTATGTCTCACCGCCAAAGCACTTCTAATGCTACAAATACATCGAGTGTGCAACAAGGCATTGTTGGAGCTAGTGACATGAGGGAACTATTTAGAGATGCACTTAGATATAGTCGAGATGAATCATTGGATGATGGTGTTGGTACTACTCATCCACTTGAAGGTAATGAACATGTCAGTGAAGGTGTTACCGGAGTTGATGAGTTGTTGCAAGATTGTGATAAACCACTCTACCCGGGTTGTCAAAAGTTTTCTAGTTTATCCTTCATATTAAGCCTTTATCATCTAAAAGTATTGAATGGGTGGTCCGAAAAATCTTTCTCCATGTTACTTGATTTACTTAATGAGGCATTTCTAGATAGTACATCCTTGCCATCGTCATATTATGATGCTAAAAAGTTGCTAAAGGAAATGGACCTTGGATATGAAAAGATCCATGCTTGTCCGAACAACTGCATGTTATTTTGGGGTGGAAAAGATGGAGATTCTTGTCAAGTATGTGGATGTTCAAGGTGGGCATCAAATAAAGAGAATGAGAATGATGACTCAGCGATGGGAATACTGCCACGCTAAAGAAAAGAAAACCATCTAAAGTCTTGTGTTATTTTCCATTGGTACCTCGACTAAAGCGGCTTTACAAATCATCAAAAGCAGTTGTATCAATGAGGTGGCATGAAGAAAAACGGACAAAGGATGACATTTTAAGACACCCAGCAGATGCAACATCATGGAAGGCATTTGATTAGCAGTATCTAAGTTTTTCCTCTGATCCTCGAAGTGTGAGGCTAGGCCTAGCTAGTGATGGATTTAATCCATTCCGTACTATGAGCACAACGTACAGTACTTGGCCAGTTGTGCTAATTACTTACAATATGGAACCTTGGGCATGCATGAAAAGACCTTCACTTATTTAGACGATGTTGGTGTGTTTTGCCAGACATATGACGAATAGCATAAATAAGATGAATAACATAAATGCGAGAAAGGATGGAAGCTAGAAGTCTATATTTGAATCTTGTTTTGTTCCTGTAGCTTTTTCATGCATTTCTTTATGTATCTTCCTTCAGCTTGTTCATGCAGCTTTTTCATGCATTTCTTTCAATATATTCATGCATTTCTTTCTGTATCTCCCTTCTCTGAATTGAAGCATTTAATCACAAATGCCTAAATGCATTTCTTTCATTATATATGCTAGTCTATTATTTACTCATATTATTTTTTGAAAGTTACAAGTGGCCAGCTTGGTTAAGTACTTGATGAGTTTTGGGTAGTCCAACAAGGATATTGTTGCGCAAATAATTTATGCAAGCATTGTTGGAGAGATAAAATAGAAGAAAATGAAGAAGCAACAGTTTTGGCAGTCCTGCATATTTTTTTCTTCTTAATTTCACATACCTCATCATTTGCTTGATCTATTAGCGAAGCTTCAGAATCCATGGATTTTTTAATGTCAATAGAAGAACTAGATTTTTTGGTTGCCATACTACCACAATCAGTCATATCCATCGATCACCCTAATTTTTTAAACTGAACACACATAATGTAACACTTAACTATCCTACTATGTTTTTTTTCAAACATTCTATTAAACTCATGAATTTATATACCTTGAGAGCACCAAATACTCTGTTGCCAGTTGTTGTCCTCACAAGCCCAACATCAAGTAGAGCACGGAAGGGCCTCCTGCTCTCAGCAGGTTCCACAAAGAAGTCCTCTCTAGTGGCCTGACCAAAATATGAATAGAAGTTATGCATACAATCTACACAAAAACACCAACAGCCAACATGAATTATGAAATAGTCAAAAAAATTACCTGCAGCATAGTTTGTAAGACCAACTTCGAGTCCATAATGTGGGAGCTCATGAGCATAAGCAGATGCTAGAACCAGGTCACCAATAATGCTTGCATAAATTATTTGCGCAACAATATCCTTGTTGGACTACCCAAAACTCATCAAGTACTTAACCAAGCTGGCCACTTGTAACTTTCAAAAAATAATATGAGTAAATAATAGACTAGCATATATAATGAAAGAAATGCATTTAGGCATTTGTGATTAAATGCTTCAATTCAGAGAAGGGAGATACAGAAAGAAATGCATGAATATATTGAAAGAAATGCATGAATATATTGAAAGAAATGCATGAAAAAGCTGCATGAACAAGCTGAAGGAAGATACATAAAGAAATGCATGAAAAAGCTACAGGAACAAAACAAGATTCAAATATAGACTTCTAGCTTCCATCCTTTCTCGCATTTATCATCTCTTTCTCTTCTTTGTTTAGGTGGAGATCGTAATTGATAATCTTCTTCAGGTTCATGCATTGAGTGTAAGATGAATGATCTAATTTCTCCTTCTGCATCCTTTGGCATTGGCAAGGGAACCTTGTTTGTCTTCACATAATCTTGAAGCGACATCCCTGAGATCGACAAAACTATTTGCTCTTCTCCCTGTGCCTAAAGTTGATGATCTTGGCACCATTTGAAGATCTTGCCTAATGATCACCTAAGCATTACAAAATGTAAACTACAGGTATTCCTCATCCTGTTCAATTCTAATTCCCTGATCCACGTGTGTTATATATTACTTTTTTTTACTATGGCAATATGTCTTTAACATAGAACTATGCAAGGGTTTTATGTCTTTATGACTGTTTTATGGTGCAAAAAATGTAATGTTGAGGAACTTGATTAGTGTTCAACTGTTTTAGTATTCCAATAATCAAAATACTAAACCAACTATTTTAGTATTTTGATTCCAACCAATATCCTACTAGTTTTAAATTCCTAGAGTTTGTGTACCAAGTTTACTAGTTTTGATTAAGAGAGGACTTAGGAGGTGTTTTTAATCAAAATACTATTTTAGTATTTGTCATTCTATACAACTCGACCTGCTAAATTTAATTGGTGTTTTTATTTTTAAATAATATGAGTACATTTTCTCTTTATTTTGGTGTTTCTCTACATCTTTTGTTAATTTTTTCCATTGCCTTAGGTGAAGTGTTTTCTTATTTTGAATACTTTTTCGTTGGTTCCTAGAATTTGATTAATTCTGAATACTTTTATCTACATCTTTTGTTAATTTGAGTACAATGTTGCTTAATTAATTTGAGGAGGAATAGGGCCATCTGCAATGTCTCGGTGGAGGAGCGAAACGAGAATGCGGGTTCCGCCACCGCGGGGCAGAGATTGAATCGGTTGGAGAAGGGCGATAGGAGGAAATTTTCAATCTCGCTATCACGGGCCGAGATCAACGAAGACTTTCTTGCTATAACGAGGAAGAAGGCCTCCGCGCGGCCAAAGAAGCGAGCGAAGGCTGTTCAACGACAAATCCATGTGAGGGTTTATTTGTTTATTCATGGAACAAGATGATTTTTTTATAGTCTACCTGCTATTAATTTCTTTCTTTGTAAATCATTGGAGTAATATTTTTGTTTTTGCAGCAATTTTTTCCAGGTTCAGCTTTGTCAGAAATAACTCCAAGCATGTAAAGAGTTAAAGAAATTAGGTAATGCATAATATTTTGGTTCTATATATTGTTTAAATTAGCTTTATTTTTGAAACTTAAAGCTTACTTTTTCTGCTGAACTTGATGTATTCGATGAAGAATATGTATTTATTGGTTAATTTTGTGAATTGTACGTGCAGTAAGAAAATTGTCTGGTGTTGAGCTTTTCTTATTTTGCTTTGTGTAATTTCTTTATACCAACTTCATTATTTAACAATTAAAAAACTTGCTGGAAATTTTTTGTTATGTGTGTTCTATGATTACTGATAGCCATACATGATAATTGATTTGTTAGGAAAATTCAGGGATTAGCTTTTGTTATTAATAAGTCGAAGTCAGTGATCATAATTCTTGAGCTTTGGACAATGAACGTATTGATGATTTAGGATCAGTATTGAAGTATTGAAGACTTGGGTTGTTTAAATTTAATGTGGTTTCAACTGTTTGATGCTTAATTAGTGCATTTTCCAGATTGATACAGTCAATGATTTAACTTAATTGTTTCCTTTCCAGAACTCATTGTCTTTAGTTAAGATTCTTATGCACATCTGAAAAATAATTCAGTTTCTAATCATTACTGAGCTTAGTCTCATTACTTGTGAGAAGAAACTTATCATTAATCTTGAGGTTTTGCAGGTAGTTTATTGTTTTTTTTATCTTTGTTGTTGAGTGAAATCTAATTTTATTGCTGGTACTAGTTTAATAAATTAATATTGATTTTTTCTTATCTTCCTTTTGAAAGTTCTGTGAGGTCCCATGTTCACTATAATAAAAATGTATTTTGTATTTCTTCGATCAATTAAATTGCAAGTTGACATTGATAAATGAAGTCAGTCTCGGAACTTGTTTATTTTTATCTTTTGAAGGCTTTGACTACAACATTAATCATAATCATCCATCATAGCAGTGTTGCAGACATAGCCTAAGGCACTAAGGAGTAGATGGAAAAGGTGTTAAAGAACAAGAACTCAGTATTTATTCTTACAAATTTATATATGAATAATTAATTTTGGTGTCTTACCATTTGATTCTGGTCACTGGCAGATTGTTAAGATCAGCCTGGCCATCTTGTTCCCTTTCGCCTGTGCCACGTGGATTGATAGCTTGTAAAATATTTAGCTTTTGTTTTCATGTTATGCTGTGGTGCAAGTACTAATTAACTTCTACTAGTTTGCTTTCTTGATAAAAAAACATATTTGTTCTCTAGGACCAATTGAAGAGTTGCACTTGCATTGCACTAATTTGATCTTAATGAGAGATGAAATCTTCTTAGTTGAATCATGGTTGTAGGTTTAGTTTAAAGATGAGGTTGAATCCAAACAGGATTGGGTTGGATATCAGCTACTTTATCTCCATCTAATTAATAATGATTATGGTAATTAATTTAGACATGTTCTCCAAATATCGATATCGCTCGTGAAAATTTTATTTTATTTTAAATAAAATTACTATCTGCTACGGCTTTACCGTAGCAGAAGGTTATCTTGCGACGGCTAGTAGTGGTAGCAAAGCCGTCGCAGTAATATTATCTATGACTGCTATTAGCGGTCGCAGATTTATTGCGACGAAGTCATTTGTGACAAATCTTTGTGATGGTCAAATGCGGTTGCAAAAAGTCTTCTGTGACGATTTTGCTACCGCTAAAGCCGTCGCAGAAGATCATTTTTCTGGTAGTGATACTTCATCGGTTTAAAAGCTAACAATTGTATGTAGGAAGCAAAATACAGTGTAATAGTTGTAAAAAATTTTGGTCTAGTAGCAAGGTTCTGCAATTGATGGGAACAAGCAAATTGTTTTGAAGATGAGGAATTACGTAGTTAGAATATGTATGTTGCAAACTAATAGCTTCGCGGTTATCACAGCCTTTATATAGCCATATGGTTAATTTTGATTTGGTTTTTCGATTTCAATTATAGCTATGTTGTGTTCTTCTGTGTTTGTCTTAATTTCCATTACTTTAAGTATTGCTAACTCATGATATAGATATGAAGTTTCCTGGTATTTGATACGTTCTGAAATCATTTTCATATTTCTTCTAGAAAAATAGACATCGGTTATCTGTATTTCTATAAAGAATTTTACATGAAATCAAGCCAGTCTGACCTCTCTTAATTTTTGTTAGTATAAGATGTCTTTTGTATTTTGATGACTTAGGAGACTTCGTTTGTATGCCAAAAAATAGACGTCTTTTGTACCCTCTCTTAATATTCCTAGAGTTCTAATTCTTGAGGACTTAGGAGGCTTCTTTTGTATGCCAAATTGGATAGTTCTAATTCTTGATGAAGCTAAAATGCAGGTGACATTTACGACCTACTTCCTCATATTTGTGTCACCATAAACCTGAGCAAGGGAATGATCACATTCCCAAGCATATGCATTGTGTGGGGCTTGCTGTCATGGTCATGGTGTACTCAATAGGTCATATCTCTGACGCCCATTTCAATCATGCCGTCATAATTTTCTTCGTCACATGCTGAAGGTTTCCATGGAAGCAGGTATGCGTCTTCAGCACACTATTTCATGATATATTACTGCACTTGCTTGTGTCTGATTTCTCGTGTGGCAACTTATGTCTTTGCTCAGCTTCTGGGAGCAACCCTTGCAAAGGAAAACAGAGAGCTTGAGGATGTGCTAGAAAAGGAAAACAGACACAAGCTCAGTTTATGTCTTCGACGCACTGTTTCATGATATATTACTGCACATGCTCAGTTTTCTTTTTGGATGTGCTAGAAAAAGAAAATAGAGAGCTTGAGGATGTTAATGTTATTTGTTTGAGGATGTGCTAGACTTGTTATGTGATGTTAGCTTTATAAATTTGGTTTGTAACATGCTATTCACTTTTTAATATTTCATTTGAACCTTGCAGAAGATTATTGTGTTGGCATATTTGGTTTTTGAGATTTTATTTATTCTACTCATAGATTAATATATAATATAATATATATTATTCTATATATTAATATGAATTAATATATATTTCATATTAATTAAATATATATTAATTTATTTCAATATAATAGATTAATATAAATAAATATTTATAAAAATATTTAGTTATAATATATATATATATATATATATATATATATATATTTGAGACGCAAAGGCTTGTGCGTCGCGAATATTAGTTGGGAGACGCTTTTAGTAAAAGCGTTGCGAGATGCATTCGCACCTAAAAAGCGTCTCCGCTGGAAATCACTGACACCAAGCTTTTGCGTCACAAATATTATTTGGGAGACGCTTTTAGTAAAAGCGTCACGAGTTGCATTCGAGATGCAATTAAAAAGCGTCTTCGCTAGAAATCACCAACGCTAGACCTTTGATTCTAAAAAATTATTAGGGAATATCCATTGTTTACTGCATTGATATACTGCTGCAATTGTGATTAGAATTTATACTTATATATCCATTGATTCTCACAAGTCAAGGAAGAAGTGTTTTTCGTTATGCATTGGTGTTCTTCCCATCAAAGTGGTATCAGAGCCAGGTTGATATTTGATTGTGGTGAAAAATGGAGGTTAACACGAGTAGGATGGTTACGCTGAATGGTTCTAATTATACTCTGTGGAAAGCAAAGATGGAAGATCTGCTTTATGTGAAGAATTTTTGTGGACCAATTTTTTCCACCAAAAAGCCTAAAGATAAAACAGATGATGAGTGGAAGTTGTTGCATAGACAGGTGTGTAGCTACATTAGATAGTGGGTAGACAATAATGTGTTGAACCATATTACTGGGGAGACAGATGCTTGGGCCCTATGGATGCACCTTGAACAGTTGTATGCACGGAAGACTGGGAATAACAAGATGTTCTTGATAAAGCAGTTGTTGGCCTTAAGATATCAGGATGAGTCTCCTATGATAGATCATCTGAACAGCTTCCAGGGAATTATTAATCAGCTATCTGCTATGGGTATCAAGTTTGATGCAGAAATTCAAAGATTGTTTCTCCTTGGCTCATTACCAGAATCGTGGGAAACATTTAGATCTTCATTGTCTAATTTTGCTCCAAATGGTGTGATTTCTATGGATCTTGCCAAGAGTAGTGTTTTGAATGAAGAGATGCGAAGAAAGTCACAATGTTCTTCACAATCAGATGTCATGGTAACTGAATCCGGGGGGAGAAGCAAAAGCCGAGGTCCTCATAATAGAGACTAAAGCATAGGCAAATCCAAAGGCAGATACAAGAATGTCAAGTGCTATCATTGTGGTGTGAAAGGGCACACTAAACAATATTGTTGGAAGCTGAAGAAGGAGAACAACGCTAATAAGGCGAGCAAAGACAAAGGGAAAAGGAGGGAAGACAACATTGATGAAGATGTTGTTAATACTACTTCTGATGATTTCCTTTTGGTTGAAGAGTATGAATCTGCGAACCTTGTTGATAAGTCAACTAGTTGGGTAGTTGATAGTGAAGCTACTGTACATGTCACATCAAAGAGGGATTTTTTCACCTCTTACATTCCTGGTAATTTTGGTGATGTGAGAATGGCTCATGAAGGCATTGCTAAATATGCCGGTATATGAGAAGTTTGCTTGGAAACTTCTAATGGTACAAGATTGCTTCTCAAACGTGTGAAGCATGTTCCAGACATTCGATTGAAATTACTATCAGTTGGCAAGCTATGTGATGAAGATTATGACAGTTTGTTCTCACATGATGCTTGGAAGCTCAGCAAAGGTTCCATGGTTGTAGCGAGAGGTGCTAAGTTATCTACACTTTACATGACTCAAGCAAAAGTGATCAATGATGTTGTTAATGCAACATAGTCAGTTGATGGAACTGAGTTGTGGCATAAGAGGTTGTGTCACATGAGTGAGAAAGGCATGACTGCTTTGGCCAAAAAGAATTTGTTGTCTGGGTTGAAGAGTACAGAATTGCAGAAGTACTCTCATTGCTTAGCTAGGAAACAAAACAGAGTTTCTTTCAAGAAGCATCCGCCTTTTAGGAAGTCAGAGATACTTGATTTGGTGCATTCTGATGTATGTGGTCCTATGAAGACAAAAACACTTTGTGGTTCTCTTTACTTTGTGATATTTATTGATGACCACTCAAGGAAGATGTGGGTTTACACATTGAAGACTAAAGACCAAGTGTTTGCTGCATTCAAACAATTTCATGCTTTAGTTGAGAGAGAGACCGGGAAGAAACTGAAATTCATCCATTCAGACAATGGTGGTGAATACATAGGACATTTTGATATCTACTATAAAGAACATGGAATTAGACATCAGAAAACTCCTCCTAAGAGTCCACAGTTGAATGGCGTGGCTGAAAGGATAAGTAGAACATTGATAGAAAGGGTGAGATGTTTACTTTCACAAGCTGAATTGTCACAGTCCTTCTGGGTTGAAGCTTTGAGCACAATTGTGCATGTTTTGAATCGCTCACCAAATATTCCTCTACAACATGAAGTGCCAGAGAAAGTGTAGTCAGGTAAAGATGTTTCTTATGATCACTTGCGAGTTTTTGGGTGCAAAACTTTTGTTCACATTCCTAAAGATGAGATATTCATGCTTGATGTGAAGACAAAGCAGTGTGTATTTCTGGGTCATGGCATGGATAATTTTGGCTACAAGCTTTATGATCCTATTAATAAAAAGGTTATTCGAAGCAGAGATGTGATCTTTGTGGAAGATCAGACATTGAAGGATATTGATGTTACAAAGAAGTCAATATCTCAATCAAGTGGAGAGTCTATTAATTTTGATGTTGTTCCTCCCGCACCAAGAGAACAACAAGCTACAGTTGAGACTCAAAATAATCAACATGATGCAATTGGGACTCAAAGTGATCTGCAAGATGTGCATACATGAGAAATTGATGATCATATAGATGGAGACAATGAAGATGCTCCTAATGAACAACCAACCTTGGTGATATTTCTCCAACTCTTCTTGTTATTTTCATCTTGTTGATGATTTAGGTCATTGTTGGTGACCAGTTGATGTTGTAGAAAAGTTGAGATTTTGTTCTAGACACTGTAGCTTGATTAAACTCCTTTGTACCTTGATTTGGTGATAGTGGAGTTTATTTCTGGACTAGGTCCCGTGGAGGTTGCCTCTCGTTCTTTAAGAGGTGTTACTACGTTAAAAATTTACAGTGTTCTTTTATTATTTACTGCATTGATATACTGTTGCAATTGTGATTAGAATTTATACTCGTATATCCATTGATTCTCACAAGTCAGAGAAGAAGTGTTTTTCGCTGTGCATTGATGTTCTTCCCATCAGCGGATGACCGCTGGACTCGACTGCATGATATGGTGGGTGAGTTCTTTAGCTGCTTGATTCTTCCTGAACTTTAGAAGTCAAGCGACTTGCCTCCAGTTCCTTAGAGATAACATCTAATTTTGCGGCCATGGCTTCTCGTTCCCTGGGCTCTGTCCTCCTACAAGGATTGGAGGAGGGTGATAAGCTGTCACTAGAATTTGTCACCCATGGATGGCTCTGATACCATATTTGTTAGGGCCCTTGCACAAGATCGTGTCCACGAGTGATTCAATTGGTCCAATTAAGAAGCTTCTGACTTCCCAGCCAAATGATCAAGAGTTTCCTGTTCGAAGAAAGGAGAATCTTGCTTCTTCTTCTTTCCTATGGTGGTTGATTTTCCTGGGCAGGGGAAAGGAAGGAGTTTGTGTACGGGTGAACAACAGTATTTAGAGGGGAGAGAGAGGGAGATAGAGATAGAGATAGACTTTGAGAGAATAAAAATCTTGTGCTCCATTCGATTTCCAAGCGTAGATTTTTTATACAAGATTTGACAAGAAAATATCAACACTTATCCACTTATCCTATTAATGAAATGGATATTTATCACTTATCCCACTACCACTATTTTAACATATAATTATCACTTTAACAAGATAGTGACCACTCTAACAGAATAATGACTACCACTACTCTAACAAATAATTATCACTCTAACAATTAGATAATGACTGACTCCACCAATTAGTCAATAACTAAACTCACTTCTTCCACAACCATTGAGAGACTACATCCGGTTGTTCCTATCCTCCCATATACTAGTTCTTCATGTTTTGTCCACTTTCTTTCTTTTCCTAATATATTGCTTGGTTCACCTTCTCATCTTGCAAGTGTGATTGGGCATGTTTATAACAGAATGACTCAATAAAAGCTCACAAGGGATCCTAGAATGACTTAATATGTTTAATGAGGCTTAAGGAAGGTAGATAAGAGGCTTTTATAGGCTTCTATGGAAGTTAGGCTCGAAAAAAGTAAGATATAATGATTGAAAATGACTCGATTTGAGTTTTTGGCTTCGATTTCAAGATCTTCAAATAATCAGACATCATCATCATATGCACCCTGAACATTACAATCATCATTCTAAACCCTAAACTATACTCTTGAATCCTTTTGGACTTCCGATCATTGAGCAACATCACTTTGAATTTTCCTTTCGTTCTGATCTGCGATCACCAAATGTCACGTGCTTAACAATATGAAACCTTATATTATTTCTTATTAAATCTTTAATTTCTTGTTTGTTATTATCAAAATTGAAACTGACCTATGTTGAAAACCTTAGACCAACATATTTGCCTTCTTTCTTGTACGAATTGACTTGACTACCGGAGGGTGCTCTGGAGGGCTTAATTATGAGAGAGCACTTTTGCAAGTGTTGATTAAGCTCTACACTGACTTAACCCCTCACAACGGCCAATCTTACCACTACGGAACGGACCAGTTAGTGCAGATATACCCACATATCTTAACCCCTCACAACGGCCAATCTTACCACTACGGAACGGACCAGTGCAGATATACCCACATATCCGCATATGATCCACATTCATGTGGTCAAATTGACATCCACATTCATAACTATTTTTATGGTTCAATGTGACATTCTGATGTGGATGCAATTTTTAGTCAACAAATGCAGATAAAATTGCTAACCGAAGACCGAATGGATTTCCGGAGAGCAAATAATATGCTCCTATTTTATTTAAAACAATGAATGAAACAAAAATAAGTGTCACATATTATTTTACAGTAACTGCATAATCTGTTTATTTTCCAGAGTTATACTGTTACATACATTTCCGACATACAAGAATACATCTCAAAAATAATTGTAAAAGAAATGTACAATAGACGGGGTTTATCAGCATATTTCTAAATATCAATCTTCTTTACTACAAAAATGCTGATAAAATATTGAATATGAAGATCACCAATTAAGGGTTGTTCAAAAATTTTACTGAACAACCAATAAAATATCCAGAGCCAGTGGTTTTATCAAACATTAAACCTGAAAAGCATAACGTCTCCTTCCTGTACAATGTAATCTTTTCCTTCCGATCTCAGCTGCATCAACATTTGATAAAGGGTAAGCTTTAAGTATTTTCCTCATCCTTATTTTTAAGGTATGGTGTAGTTTTGTGAACTTACAAGTCCTTTCTCCCTAGCAGCTGCTAAAGAACCAGATGCCACGAAGTCGTCATAGGAGACCTACCAAATAAAACCTAAACTTTCATCAGAAGAAACTAAAAGGGAATACACGGTGATGGCGAAAATGGTGCAACAGAAAGTTTCACTCCTAGGATCAACCCTGGAGCTAGAAAAGGTGATGGCGAAAATGGCGCAACAGAAAGTTTCACTCCTAGGATCAACCCTGGAGCTAGAAAAGTTGTATGATAAAGCTGTCTATGCCCTACTTAATATTTCCTAGTAAAATGCAGCATGCTCAAATTAGGTCTCTTTCTCATGGAGAAGTGAGCCCTCGGAGCCATGTGTTCCACAGCAAGTACTATTTACATGTTTGAAGTATCTAATTGATAGCATAAATAAACAGAACTTACAGTCTCAGCTCGAATGAATCCTTTCTCAAAGTCTGAATGTATAACTCCAGCAGCTTGAGGGGCTGTCATGCCTGTTTGATTTGAAAAAAAAGATTTGGTAAAAATAAGAGGGTCATTCTCGCCAAGAATCAAAAATATATCAAAGGTACTTTCTGACAACCACCAAAAACCAACCTGCAAGTATAGTCCATGCTTTTGTTTCCTATGTGAAAGCAAGGTCGTATCAAGGTAACCAGACAACAACAGGTAAATTCAAGAATAAACTTTAAAAAAATTAAGAAAAATCTTACCTTTTCTCCTGACGTGAAGTAAGTCCGCAACCCCAAAAGTTTGTATGTCGCTCTTATCAGATTCCCAAGGCCACTTTCACTAACCCCAAGTGACTTGAGATATTCAATTCTCTCTTCTTGGGGAAGTTCAGTAAGCTCAGCTTCTACCTAATATAAGGCCAACGCATCAGTGATCAGCTCAACTTGTTTGTGGCTGGTTCCATATAAACAATGCAAATAGAATAAATACTGGTAGTTCAGCAGAGGGACCACATCAAAATAGGTACAGAAAAGTGTAACTCCAACTCCAGTAAATTGCTCATGACATATGGGTTTGGGGAGAAAAGTCGAAATGGACCTCAAAGACTGATAAAGGACGTGATTTGAATGCTATTATATCAGTTGGTATCTACAATGACAACTGGAGATTTTCATAAGTTGCAAAATATATACACATATCTGCTATGCAGATACATATGGATCATGATTTTGGAAACACGGGCAAGAAAACCAAGGAAACTGAATCCCTAGAGACTAGAGAATAAAAGGAGTTGAATATGAAGAGCATTATCAAGATACTATGACTGTATCATTACATTGCTTAAGAAACAATGAAACACCATTGTGAATTAATGGGACCATAATGGCTCTCATTAAGCTGTTTGATTACACACATGGGCATGCTTAAGTGTTTATGCACATAACATTTATACACAGCGAAGAATTCACCCCGACAATATATAATATTCATAAAAACAATGAGTATATTGATAATCAAATTAGATTTTTTTTCTTCAGGGAAGCAGAACTGCAGAAGTATAATCAAACAAATTTCTATTCAATTACTAAGTCTCATTTTTATAAATTGAACCATGATTAGTACCAAACCTGTGCTGATACAGTAACTATGCCAGATTGCAATTCTGATGCAAGGCTTATCACTTCCTTGACATGAGGATTACTATTTGGTTCAGCAAGTTCAGACTCTGCCACATTAGCAACATATATGACAGGTTTCATAGTTAGTAGACAGAGATGCCTTATAGATTCTTTCTCCAAGTCTGTTAAAGGAACAGATCTTGCAGGTTTTCCATCCATAAGTGTCTTCTGAATTTTCTCCAATCCTGACTTCTCTGCCTCCTCCTGGTCATATAATGGCATTGATGAGTGAAGAGAAGATGCTGCATTATTAAATAGAAATTCTGAAATGCATCAGCCTAATCATTATAGAAACAATTCTCAAATTTATTCAATCTACTGGACATCTGTATGGTTCACCTTCAGTTTTGATTGTGTATCTTTTGCTTTGCCTTTTTTAAGTTTCTCTAGCCTTTTCTCAATCTGCAATTTTACAAGGATAAACCTTGTCATGAATCATGATATCCATAAGTAAAAGAAAATGCAACTATTGAACTTGCATACCTGGTCAAGGTCTGAGAAAACTAACTCTAGGTTGATCACATCAATATCTGATTTTGGATCAATTTTCCCATTCACATGAACAATATCGTTATCCTCAAAGCATCGAACCACCTGTGCACTTCACTCGTAAGTAATCACTCAAATGCCAAGGAAAATTCTCTGTAAGCTGCTTAATGATCATGATAGAAACTATAAAGATCCTGAGTGGATTAGCAAGTATGTTAAAGAAAGAGAAGGAACAGATATAGCTAACTGCTAGCAATGTTGACAATCTCAATGGGGATTTAGCCCAGTGGTTAGTTCCCCATATTCCCATTGTTCTGTTCTGCCATTGAAGGATCATATCCTTGTGAAGGTGGTACCAAGCACTTATCTATTCTCAACCATGTCACTTCTACAGATCATCCAACATGTTTAAATAATATTGGGAACATATGGGATCATTTATATGGCCATGTCAACTTGTGAAAAAAAAAAAATCTTTCAAAAAAGCAAATTATAAGGAAAAAGGTTTCAATATGAAGTTTATTGTTAAAGTCCTTAATACTAAGTTTGGATTCAGGGTTTTGGAGGGGTTTCAGACCCCTCCAAACCCCTCCTAGAACCCATTTCCAAAACCTCCCATTTTGGAGGGTTTTGGAGGGGTTTGGATGGTTAATGAATAAAAAAAGTTGAATTAGAAAATTATCCTTGAAATAAAAAATTATTCTTATTATAAATGAGGAATGGTCTACCAAACCCCTTATGAAGTCTAACCAAATAAGATTTTTTAAACTCTTTCAAAAACCTCCAAACCCCTCCCTCTCCAAACCCCTTACTCAAATTTATCCGAACATAGTGTTACAGTAAATAATACATGAGATCAAACATCAGAAAATTGGACTGCATAACTGTGAAACCATATCAAAGGGTGAGAAGACAGTAGATATGGGTGAGAGTGTGACAAGATTTCATATCCATATTTAATCTGCAACGTGAAATATGAATCTAAATACAGCTATTGGATGAAACTGGACTTTGAACCTGTATTTGTTCAATGTGGAAAGGAAAAAAGCAGATACAAATATCAATATCAGTACAAATATGACTCATGATGAAAAGAGACAAGTCGGAGAGATAGACATTGATACAAATAGAATCTAAATATTTGATACACATAAAATATTAGATTGGTGGCATACTTTAAAGTATAAATGTTAGAATATAATTTTAATCTTTCTAGTAAGCTACAGCCAACTTTTTGACATAGTCAACATTATATATAGGCAGCAAAAAAAGGAGTTAAGGTCATTGCCTATATTTATGCACACTTTAATGATACAAGAGAAAGTAAGAAAGAGTTTAAGAGACTACTACAATATTGAGTTTAATATGCAGAGTAAAATAGATATCTGATGCTACTCATCAGGAAAGATATTGGAGTCAACTCTGTTGTTCAAAGTTTGTCTTAAATGATGCAGAAGGGATTTGATGATTATTTTTCAAGCTCCAGCAGAAATATGAATATGAAACCTTTAACTTCCTGTGGCAAAAAAAGTAAGAAAACAACATAATGAAATAGCAAAGAACTCAAGAAGTTAATAAGTGCATTATCACTTTATCAGTAACCAAGAAAGCAGTACTAGACTAGAATCTCTCATGCACATTTCCAAATTTTTATCAGTATTATATGTCCATTTAGATGTACTACTTGCATATGACAGTAAAAGAAAACCTAATTTCGCCATAAATTTTATGGCACCATCACTAGATTTATTGATGACAAAAACAAAAGGTAAAATAATCTTAGAAACAAACAATAAACGAAAATGCTAAAATCAAAAATTAAGAGGAACAAAATTTCATTAAATATACGAGTAGAAACATGAACCTGAAGTATGGAATCCACTTCACGGATGTGTGAAAGAAATTTATTCCCCAAGCCCTGAAAAATCCCAAACAATTATAATGAAATAAAAACGAACACGGCATAGTTACTTGGTATCAATTGATTGCACAAGCAAAGACCCACTAAATATGATCAGAAAGAACTCCACTCAATTATATTTCCTCACAGATTGCTTCAGCCATGAGCTCCATGGTGAACCAGCACTCTCTCATACAATTTAGCAATTTAAAGCAACTTATTTCACCCATGGAAGTGCACAGAGCATGCAATCTTATACTAAATAAAGGAAAATTTTTATCAAGGTAAACAAGTGCTGAATGGATTAAAAAATTATGTCTCCCAATTGTTTATTGATTATAAGCAACCTCAACCAGTGGCAACTGACTGCGGTGACCAAAATTTTCTCCTGAAAATTAATGTTCCTTTTCATGTTGCCATATTCAAAAATAAAATACAGTTTTCAGGGTTAAAACTAATCACAAACAGTGAACTAATTATTGATGATTACCTATGTGCACTGGCAATTAAGAAAAATCAGTATTCAGGGCATTTCCAAATTCCAACTAATATAACTGAGCGATAACCATTGTGTCCCAGAAATAATATATTTGAAGCGATGATGTAAAGGGGAAAAAGTAATTAGTTTAGTCACCATGAACTATTTTATGTGGATCTTAAATGGGCAATTATCTAGTTAGAGTGTGGTCAAAGTTTTCATGATAGATTAGAAGGCAGTCGTCCCAAGAGTGATAAGCAATTGTCTCCATTTCAGAAAAAAATAAAAATAAAAATTTCAAATAGGAGCTAATCAAACCTTTCAGCAATAGTTGCTATAACCTTTGAAAAGCTTTAGAATATATTGCAGACAGATTAGCAAGAGGGAATACAAATGAATGTCCGCTGTCATCAACAGGAGATGGTAAATGACCTGTTCAGTGAATACAACAATGGAGGGAGAACATGACGAATAGGTGTAACGTGAACCAATACCCCACTTAGCATGGTCAACAGGAGAAGAAAGAGGAAAAGTGGCAACAAAAAATATTCTACCGACAGCAATTGGGCTTTGGACTTTGAACTTTGGATCGTATGGTTTGAGAGTAATAAAAGGGTTTTCAACAACAAAATATTGTAAAAACAAATTTGTAAAAACAAGCTGTATGGAGAAATGAATGGAAAACAGTATAGGAGGGTAGGTAGAGGCTAGAGGGCAATCCCGGAGGGTTTGTTTTTCCTGTATTTGTATATGTTTTACAAGTAAGGTTTGTTTTTATATCTTGAGTTTATAATTAACTTTGAAGTCTTTTTATAATGAAAAGAACCTTGGAACCATTTGGTTCTCTGTTTCACTAAATAAAAAGAGAACTCTTTGCAACAAAATAAGGAGGGCATAGATCATAATATGAAGAGATACTAACTTAGTTAACCTTCCAATAAAGAAGCTTCCAAGGTGCAAGACATCTCATCACCATATACATGCATCATAACAAAATTATTAGTCTGGAGAAACATGTTGCAATTTAAGTTTGTTCCTCTAGCAGAAGTTGAGAATAATTTTAAAAAGATGAGATGTTTAGACGGGCTTTAAACAACAAATGCAGTTATGCACACATATATTACATTGTAATTTCATCTTCGGGATGCAAGTTTATTGACAAAAACCATACTTTACAATTGAATTCTATAATATAACAGACTAAATAGCATCAAATGTTGTACCTCTCCTTGGCTTGCTCCTTTCACGAGGCCAGCAATATCAACAAACTCTATAGATGCTGGGACTGTCCGCTGAGATTTACTAAGCTTTCCAAGCACAGTCAGTCGTGGATCAGGGACGGCGACTATGCCAACATTTGGCTCTATAGTACAAAAAGGAAAATTTGCAGCTTGAGCTTTCCCATTCTCCACCTGAGAACAAGAATCAAAGCCATAATACAACCAATATTAGTTCTGGAAACACCCCAAAAATAGGCTATAACCAATCTCTATGTCATAACATCAAACTGAAATCGCGATTCACATTTACAGAACTTAACAACTTGCAGATACACCTTCATCGAGGAAATCTGAAATAATTTCATTGATCAAGATAGGATTTTATTGAGTCTTTTTAATCTTCCTAGTTACTACACTTGAGAGAAGGGAATAGGAAGCATGGAAACTAGGTTGTGTTCAAGGTGTCGCGAGCGGGGAGCTTACGACGGCATTGAAGAGGGTGGACTTGCCGACGTTTGGGAGACCAACGATACCGGCCTTGAGACTCATACTGAATTTGGAGCCCGACGAGTAGAGCCGCCGCCACTCCCACCGGAGGAGCAGCGGAGAGGTGCCCGAAGAGTAAGATGACGCGGAGGACGGGCTTCGACTTAGCCCGATAAAAGCGGACCCCAAAACCCTCGCCGCCGCCATAGTCCGTAGCTGGAACTCCGTACGCTCGCCAAAGCAGGGGGGAAGAGGAAGAGGGAAACACGAGTGCCACAATACTCAAGATAGGCGCACGTGCGAATCATATGAGGATAGGCATATATTATAGATACCATGACTTCTCGCTTATTACTTGTTAGCCAAGAAAAAATTATCATACGACAGGAAAATTAGCTAAATATCTACTAAATTTTGAGATGTTTCTCCTCTCAATTTTATTTTTTTCATTTGTCCAATTGTTCGGTACAAGCACTGCATTGAAGGCATGTTTACTTGGATAAAAAATAAATTAATATTCATTATTTATTTAGTGCATGAATTAAAAAAATATAAATAAAAAATTTATTTATATACGATATATATCGAATTTAAAAAATTTATATTCAATCCTCATTCATTTATTATACAATCTAATTCTTTCCTATCCATCAAAACAAATATACCATAACACATTTATGTAAATTGTATTTGGTCGTCTAACCGTCCTGTTAAAATAAAAACATGACATGTTGACGAGAATAAAATATTAAAGTTTTATAAATTTTAAAGGAGCGTTGCGATCCCACGTCTCTCCCCCCATTCATCATCATTCTTCCTACCGTCGTGACCTTCCATCTCCATCTCTCTCTTTTCTTTCCACTACCGAATATACATACACTCTGTTAAAAAATTTGAGATAATTTTTTGCAGGATCTATAAAACTCGAACCCAATAAGAGAAATGGAAAACCAAATCCGATAATAATAATGCGGAAAAATAAGACACGCATGGGGGTTAACGTGGTTCGGACTCGGCGATGTGTCGATCCTACATCCACGGGGAGAAGAAAAAATTGTTTTATTAATTTCAGAAAAGAACTTTACAATAATAGTGATAATAAAGTAAATTCCCTTCAGAATATAGCATACTGTTTCAAATAAACTCTGCCTTGAAATTGAACTCTTACTGTATGTCGAAACTTGAGAAGTGACACTCATTGAAAATAATGGTAACGTCACTTTTATTTTTTGGATCTCTAAATTTCTAAACATATATTCTTCTCTAAATTATCATATGAAATGAATTAGAATATAAAATTTGGCATCCTTTTATAGTGAAAAGAAAAACTTATCGTTTTTCCAATTACTGCGCATGGAATCCTGCAAAAAATACGTCGATTGCAATTCTCTAGGGCAATTGAAGCAGCTAATTGAATTAGAGGTGGCAACGGGTCGGGCCCGCCGCCCATTGGCGGCACGGGCCCGACCCGACTGTGCCTAGGAGGCGGGCCGGGCTCGCCTCCTGGGCACGTGGGCCGTGCTGGCCCGAACACGGCCGAAGGCCTAGCGCGCGACAGGCCTAGTCTAGCCGCGCCAGACTAGGTCTGGCTCGAGTGACTTGACTCGAGTCAGCCAATTTTTTTAAAAAAAATTATTAGTTAAATTTTCCTATAAGTACCCTACTCTTAACTCTTTCTATCATCATTCTCTTCTATTTCTTCAACTCTTTCTCTCAACTCTCTTACTCTCGACAATCTAAGTTTATTTACAATCATTCTCAACAACTTTTTAAGTTCATCAAGGATTCAAGATTGTTGTCAAAAAATTTTAATCTCTTAAGTTTGTTTCATTGATTAGTATAATATTTATACTTTTTATATTTATAATTTTTACTAATGACGGATAGAGATTTTTCAGATTATACTCCACAAACTGGATCAAATATGTTAGAAGAAATGTCTCCTACTACTCCAACCACTCCTACCACTCAACAAAATCAAAACATAGAGATAAGTACATCTATTAATTTATGTCCATCAGGTAGAAAAAAAAGTATGATATGAGAATATTTTGAGAAAATTATTGAAGCTGATGGCACCATAACAAAAGCCCGGTGCAAAAAAGTCAAAAAATTCTTTCGACTTCAACAACAGGAGGAACTGGTCATCTTTTATGTCATGCAAAGGGTCATGACAATAAGGTTGCACAAGCTCAATAAATTCTTAATTTATCTTCTTCTGATTTAACAACTTTTTCGTATGATCATGATTTTCAACGTCGAGAACTTGCAAAATTAATTATTCAAAGTGAATCTCCTTTTAGTTTTGTTGATCAACCAAGATTTTCTACTTGGATTCAAAATAATTTACAATCAAAATATAAAATAATTACTCGAAATACAATGAAAAGTTGTGCTCTAAAATTATTTTTTATATACAGAGAAAATATAATAACTAGTTTTCAAAATAATAAATCAAAAATTTCTTTAACATCTGATGTTTGGTCTAGTCATCGTACTACTAATTCTTACATTTGTGTTACTGCACATTGGATTGATGAAAATTTTATTTTGCAAAAAAGAATAATTAGTTTTAAAATTTTTGAATATCCACACACTTCTGTTGTCATTTTTTCTGTTATTAGATTTGTAACATCTTTCTATAATATAAATGATACAAAAAAATTGATTAGTTTTGATGATGTTGTTATTCCTCCCCTTATACAATTATTTAAGTCAGTATTAGATGGTGAATTATTTCATGTTCGTTGTGTTTGTTATGTTCTTAATTTATGTGTACAAGATGATTTAAAACTAGTAAATATACATGTAAAAAAAATAAGAGATGTTAGATATATGTGTTCTTCAAAAGCAAGAACATAAGAATTTAAAAAATTATGTCAATCTTTTAATAAACCATTTAAAAAATTTAATGGTGATGTTATTAGTAGATGGAATTCAACATATCATATACTTATGTCTACTACAAGATATCAAGAGATCCTTACAATGTTTTACAATGAAAATATGTCTGGTGATCCAATTAATGATAATGATTAGTTAATTGTTGGACATATTACTCAAATTTTAGAACTTTTTAATAAAGCTACGGAATAACTTTTCGGTGTTTATTATCCTACGTATAATTTAACTCTTTCACGTATAGTTCGTATTGGTGAAATATTTTCTTCGTATAGACATCATCCTTTATTTGCACAAATTATTTCTTTAATGGAATCTAAATTTAAAAAGTATTGGTCAGATATACCTACTTTATTTTGTTTAGCAATATGTTTAGACCCTAGAATGAAAATTGATGGTTTAAATATGTTGTTAGATGATTATTATAAAAATATGAAATTAGATAATGTTGAAGAAAAAAATATAAAATTTTGAATTATTGAATTCTATGTTTATATTTTACGCTTCAAAATTTGGTGATACAATTACAAATAAGACAACATCTTCTGCTTCTAGATTAAGAGATGATAGTGAAAATAATATTAATTCTCAACTTGATCGTAGGATAAAAAAAAACTAATTTCAATGAATTAACTTTTTTTCTAGATTATAATCATTCTAAAGAAATAGATAATAATGAGATTTTAGCATGGTGGAAAAAATAAGAAAATATGTATTCTATTATTTCCATTATGACACGTGATATACTAACTGTTCATGTGTCTACAGTAGCTTCCGAGTCTTATTTTAGTGCAGGAAATAGAATTCTCGACGAAAGAAGAAGTCGAATGAGTGCAGAAACGGTTGAAATGTGCATTTGCTTAAAAGACTAGTTGGATGCTGAAGATAGATTACAAGATAAGAGAGGACACGACACTTTATCATCGGGAGAGGAGGAAGCTCAAACAAGCGAAGCTGGTGCTGTTGGTCCAAGTACAAGTTAAATCACCGGGCTACGAGTGATTAAAAATGTAAAAGCAACTACGTAGACCTGATCCTTCTATAGTTAATCATTGGGAAGTACATGTTTAGCTATAGAAGGTACGTAGACAATCTTTTAAGGTGCGGTCTATTATAATATTAAAAAAATTATTTTATCATTGGATGAATATTTTTGTATTAAAGATAAATAAAAATTTAATTATAATATTATTTTTTTAAAAAAATCTTTTTATTAATTTGTACTACGTTACAATGTTAGATATAAAAAATATGTTAAAAAATATATAATAAAATTTAGTACAATGGTTAAGCTATCTCAAATAAAATTAGAGATTCAAGTTCAAAATTCACCTGTAATCATTAATTTTTAAAATTAAAATTAAAATTAAAATATTTAAAATTAAAATTAAAATTAAATATTAAGTTTTCGGGCCGGCTGGCACGAGCCCGAATGGGATTAATGGGATTTTGACCGATGAATCAGCTGCATTTGAAATCAAAAAAATTGCTTCGAATTACGCACCTTAACTATACATTTCCAAAAAAGCAACTTTTCATTCACGTGGGCTGAGATTTAAAGCCTCACCTCTTAATTTTGACTTGTAGTCAAAATTGAGATGAATTATGTGGGTATTGGGCTAGCGGGCCTAACAGCCCATAAAGCTTTTAATCAAAGATTATTTAAGCTTAATAATTGGATCTCAATTAAAAATGGTTCAACATATTTTCATCAAATTAACTCCTATTTGAATTCGATCGGACTCGTTGAATTCGATCGAACCCAATTTAAGTCAATACCTAACACACTCTCTCAACTTACTTTCTTCGCTCCTCTATGTTCTTCTTATATGTCATTTCATAAACTAAATCTCATTAACTAGTCCATTCACTCCGAGAACCAAAAATTTTGTTCTCTTTTTTGTTCAATGTGATTCCAGTAGCTTACAATCCCCAAAGAAGAGCATGTCCTAGCATGCTTCTTCCTGTTTGACCCCTAGAGCATCGAGTTTCGAAGGAAACTTGCAGCTTGTGATCGACGAGGGGAAGAGAAAGCATATGCTGCTGAAAAAGGAGTTCGTGAGGAGGTCAAGAATGAGGAAGCATTTGATGAACCAAGAGGCGCACCTTAAGAAGAACAATAGTGAGATCTCCGCACAAATTGATCTGGTGACCCAGTAATACACGAGTATTGAATTTGAGAATGTTATTGATCTTAAGGCTCAGCCGAGTGAATTAACTGAGCGTTTGCGATCCAAAAACTTGGCTCCCAGAGGAGTTTAGTGGGACAACCATGGACATACTGGGGGGGGGGGGAGGAAGGGTGTAATACCCAATTTATTTTATGTTTATTTAATTATTTGAGTGGGTTAAATTGGTGGCACGTTGGGTTGGGCCAGATGAAACGCCGGAGGGCGTGAATTAAAGATTAGCAATTGCGCGGAAGGAAATTAATTTATCTAAGTTGATTAGTCCTTAGATGAGTAGTTGGGTTCGAGATGAGTCCGGAGGTTCAAACGGAACTCGAAACGGACTTGAATTGGTTAAGTGATGGCCAGTTTTAGACTCAACTTAAGTTAAGGGGCATTTTAGTCTTTCGACGATTGGAGTTTTAATATTTATACCTCATCCCTCAGGGGCGCGTGGCTCATAGAAGCAACCGCACACCCCCTTGGGCGTCCATAGGAAGAGGCGCACGTATGGAGAGAGAAGAAGGGAATCTCGGCAGACTGCTCCTTGCAGCGTCGAATGTCAGTAAAACTCGCGATCGACGAAGCGTCCGTGGTTGGATCGTAATGAAATATGGACGGTAAGTTTTAGACTTCATAATTTGCATTTTGATTGGTGAAGATTAGTTTTTGACGGCCAGATATGTCGCTGTCATGGAATTACAGAGGCCCTATTTTTGATTTTCTTCTCCACGATTTTGCTACGTCGAGTTTCGCCAAATCGGGCAAATGGGACCCTATTCTATGTTGATCGAACTGAAATTTGGGGAGCATGTCTGAGACCCCATGCCCCTGGATGTGAACGATGGAGATTTGGTTTTGACGGCTAGATTTTGGGATACACGAGAGAAAAGGAGAAGGCATGGGAGGACTTGAAATTGGGCAGCGCACCCGAACTTGTGGGAGTGTGGAAGACCGTTTCCCTTTTTTAATTTTCTATTCTGGTGAATGGTTTAAACCACCTTTCCTCCTTGTTTCCTACTCAAGCCACCATCCCTTCTCTGGTTGTTATGTCGTGGATTTGAGATGTAAATTCTTGGTTTTTGATCAATCTAGGAGCCTTCATTCGTATTGTATGATCCTTGTGTCGATTCTCGATTTTAATTTTCCTATGTTGCCGCATAACCCTTGTCGGATTTGGGGTAGTGCCCCCCCCCCCCCCCCCCCCCCTAAAGTTTTCTTGATATGTATTTAATGACGTAATTACTAGGCATTGATCAAATCTTAGTTGTTTTTTTATCGTCGTCGTATAACATACATGTTGTTGTTCGGATCCCCTTGGTGTTGCCGCATGGGTGATGGTTGGAATTGAGGTGTGCTGCCCCCCTTATTGATGATCTTAAGTGTTGGTGAAATGGCCTACACTAGAGGGGGATGGTGAATAATGTGTTCACTAATCTTATCGCATAATTTCGATTTTACGCGTTTTCTTTAAACCACTTAGGCAATTCACAATTCAATGACTAAATACGGAAGCGAGTAATAAAGATAAGCAATGTCATACACAAAGAAAATAATGCTAACACAATTATTTATAGTGGTTCGGCCCCAATGTCTACTCCACTACCTAAGCACCTCACTTAGGATTTCTAAACTAGTTTTACTAGATTAATTAGTTTCCTTACAATGAGGACTTTACACCGAAAAGTCTCCACTATCAAACCGAAGGCACTTTCACACCCGGAAGTATACCGCCTTCCTACCGAGAGCACTCTCACACCTCAACCCTAAGGACAACTCAACAAATCCTAGTAAACTATGTTTACACTTGTGGATTTAAACCTCAAACACCAAGGCTACCACCCAATTTCAAGACCTACACTCTAGGTCTTACACTAACTCAAATATAATGAATAAACCATAAAAATACAAGTAAATAAAGCAAATGAACCAAACAATAAAATACTTAGCTCCACAACAAGATTCTTAGCTTTCTCTTGATGCCTTTGATGATGAAACAATGAAGTAAAAGCTCAATCAAAGAGATGAAAGATCCAAGCTAGGGTTTTCACAAGATTGACTCAATGAAGGCTTGGGATTGATCAAAAGATGGCTCGAGTGGGTTAGAAGTGATCAACATCAAGGAGGAAGGCTCTCATGGTCTTGTATTTATAGACCATTAAGAGAAAAGGCAACTCCTCTCTTCTCAATAGGCAGATTTTTGCCCGTTATCGACCACTGGTCGTTTGCAGGTCAATCGTCGATCGACCGACCGAGCGACCGCCGAGAGACCGAATGTATTCTACTACTTTTGGGCACCATTCGGTCGGCCGAAATTGTAAAAACAACATAGTTTGCTGATTTTTTTGCTCGTTTGTTCGGGTTTCGGATTACGGGTTTGGTTCTTGGGTTTCTTTGCATCATCATAAGGATTTACAATTTATCTAGACACCATAAACTTAAACTCTATCTTCTCGAAGAATCCTGAGCGTTGATGAGCGTCCTTGCCGATTTTTTGATCGCGGACGTCGTGCGCTAACCAACTTGGAACCTGAAAATATTTCTTCATAAAAACATTAGTTCCATGTTTGTTATCATCAAAACTGAGATTAAGACCAAGGTTAAAAACCTTAGGCCAATAATCTCTCCATTTTTGATGATGTAAAATATCCTTAAGAAAATATATCATTTAAGCATCAAGTATCAAACAAGGGATTTCTCCCTCTATCAACATGCATATCTAAGTGAATTTACTCCCCCTATTTATTTGCATGAATTTCCTATATTTTTTCCCCCTTACCTATATTTTTCGCCCCCTTTTGACATCACTCAAAAAGGGCATGAAAAGTCAACTTATAGTCAAAGTTGAGACTTAAGAACTATTTTCATGAAAACAAAGTCACCCAACCCAAGGGACAAAAACAAAGCATCAAATAAGAGACTAAGTCATACATGATAACACTACATGATAAGTAAATTTCAAGTCTAGAAATCATGTATAAGCTTAAATATTGATATTTTCATGTATCGAAGAGTCAAAAATTATTTTAGAAATAATTTTTCTCATCAAATGAGTAGAATGATACCATAAGTGAATTTAAAATATTATACTTCAAGTTTTATTCCAAAGTATCGAAAAATGAGCACTTGGAAAAAATGATACTATAAGGTTTCGAAATTCAATTTCAAAAATCAATAACAATTCATATTTATACCCAAAATTTTTGAAATTTTTATGCCATAAGCTAGATTTTCCAAGTAATATGCGGATTTAAGAATTAACCAAAAATTATTTTACTACATTTCCCTAAAATTCATTAAGTTATATGGTATTTTCGTAAATAATTGGAATTTTTCCAAATATTTCCAAATTTCACTCAAATTTTTTAGAAACAAAGATATGGTCATCTAAAGCATGTGTATCAAGTTTGAAGTGAAAATGATATCGTTTGATCAAAATATAAACTTAGCATGATTTCATTCAAAGTAGGCATGAAAATATGAAAATGCTAAGTGTCAAATTTTGCTATCAACTCATAATTTCTCAAATTTTGGTACCTAGATATCTAACATGACTGAATCTAAGTATATAAATCAAGTTTGACCTTAGAAAGAGGTTTCTAAGTCACTTTGTTGACTTAGGTCAAAATACACTTCAAGTTTACAAAAATTAAAATTTTAAATCCTTATAAAATTATATTATTGACGAAATTTTTTGAAACTTTAACTGGACAAAATAGATTTTTCAAGGAATCTACAGGTTCGAGAATAAGTCAAAATTAAGTTTTCTATAAATTCATAAAAATCTTGAAAGTCTAGGGGCATTTTTGTAAATTTTAAATAATTTTTCAAAAGTTATCAATTTTGCTTCAAACTTTTCAGACATCGCTGAAAGACCATTTAAGATGTGTGTGTCAAGTTTGAGCTCAAAATGAATTCTCTAAGTTCATTTTTCATCCTATCTTGATTTTAATGAAAAACTAATATTTTTAGCTATCATTCAAATTATCAAAATCATTCCTAGAAATGATTTTACTCAAGCAATGGTGTGAATGATATTAGAAATAGAATCAAAATGGTATACATGAGTTTCATTTGAAGTTTTTGACGAAAAATCAAAGTATCGAAAAAATGAGTATTTCAAGTGATACTTTGTATTTCCGAAATTCTACTTCAAAATTTTGTTATAAAGCAGATTCTTGATGAAAATTTTTGAAATTTTTACACAACAAATTAGATTTTTCAATGAAAGTGCAGTTTCAAGAATCATCGCAAAATCAGTTTTCTACATTTTTCGTAAACATGCTGAAAATGCTAAAATTTCAATGATATTTTCGTAATTTTCAGTCATTTTTTAAAACGTGCTCAGTTTTTATTCCAACTTTTAAGACATCACATAATGGTCATGTAGAGAGTGTATGTCAAGTTTGGAATGAAAATGATATTCTTAAGTCAATATATCAACCTAACATGGTTTCATTCAAAACTAAGCTAGTTATCATGAAACTTGCTAAGTATCATTCTTATCATTTACTCATGATTTTTCAAATTTAAACCAATGAACACCTAACATGAGTAAATCTAAACATGTTCCTCAAATATGGATTGAAAATGAGACATTTAAATTAATTTTTTTGACTTGAGTCCACTTGATTAAAATGAGGTTATCATGAAATGACCTCTATATCATTTTATCCATATCCACATAAATTTTTCATTCTAAATGCATGGAAACAACTCATACTTATTCCTAAACATATTTATGAAGTTTAGGCTTAAAATGAAGTGTCCAATTCATTTTGTTGACTTGGGTCAAACTTTTCCAAGCTTAAGTCTCCTAAAGTGGTCTAGTTATCATCTTGTTCATCTACACATGAATTTTCAAGTTTAAATACCTAGAATCATGTTATGTGTGTATATAAATATGTTTATTGGGTGTAGATTTAAAGACGAGGTCTCTAGGGACAAATTTTAACCTAGAGCAAGCTTCATTCAATAAATTTGCCTAAGTGCTAAAATTCATCCTACTCATGAGATTTCAAGAAGTTATCATGCAAATTCAATCATGAGTATAGAGACATTATTAAAGCATGAATATTGAGTATTAAACTAAGATTTTTGTAAAACCAAAATCATACCTCATTCTTGGAAATTTTGTGAAACTTGTCTTTTTCTTTTCAATTTCTAAAGCTTTCCATTTTACTATAACTTGCGAGCAATATTCATTACTAGGATAATGAAAATGTAACTATTAGCAAGTTATCAAACTAAGTAGCAAAGAGAGGGATCGATTATCGATATCAAAGTCTACTTTGCTAAATAGTTTCAAATTTGTTCCAAAATGAAATCGAGTGATATCAAAACGAATTTAAAGAGATCACAAGTGAAATATAAATGAAAATATGATCTCCAACCATTCCTATTAGTTGAAAACCGAAAGGCCACAATGAGCCTACGATTTAGAACCGCAAGGTCACATGAGCCCGTTATAGGCTACAAAGGTCTCCGAAGAGACCGAAAATCAAAAATCATTTGATAAAACCATATCAAAAGCGATAAGAATCAACTCAAATTACAAGTATCATACACTCCAACTTGAATGAAACAAAACAAAGTAAAGAGATGATACCAAATTAACTAGATGTCGATTTTTCAGACCGAAGGCATCCATACAATGCGAAGTTGCAACTTGGATTTGATGAAGCTTTAAGTCTTCATGAAACTTCCATCAACCATCATCAGCTCATCCTTGTGTGGTTGCTCCTCCTATAAGAGAACAAGAAATCTTTGGTACCCAAATGGCTTTGGGTCCTTGGGGGTCAATAGGTTTAGGTACCAAAAATATCTTAACAACACTAGGGTTCACTTTAAAAGCACAATCATAAATCACATGCCCATATACGCCACAACAAAAGCAATATCCATAAAATTCTTTCTTTTTATGATTTTTGTGAACATAAGGTCCAAAGTTAGAATGTTTGGTATGAGAAACATGATGAGCATGTGTATTCTTAGACGAAATATTTTTCTTCCTAGGATTTCTCAAATATGGAGCATGTTATAAATTACTAGTTTTCTTGCATTTGAGATTTCTTCATACAATTTTCATTTTTCAAAGTCTCATTCTCAAGTTTGAAATCATTATTTCTAGATTTCATTTTAGATTTCAAATCATCACTTTCAAGTTTCAAAGTTTTAAGCTCAAGTTCTAAGTTATCATGGCATGAATCAAAAGGACCAATCTTTAATTTTCATTTTCTACTTCTAAGGCATGCACATGTGAACTAATTAAGCTTAGAGTTTTCCTTCTTTAAATTTTTATTTTCCTTGTTCTTTTTAACTAGCAAGGTGTACAATTTCTTATATTTACTTACTAACTCATCATATGACATTTCATGTGAACTAGAAGAGCTAGTACTATCATTATCATTATCATGACTAGGTGAAGAAAAAAGTACCTCATTATTTGCAACCATGAGGCAAACTTTGGATGTTGCTTCATAGTCATGGCTAGAGGGTGCTTCAAATAAATGAGATGTGGAGGTGGAAGCACTTGACCTCTTCCTTGCTTTGTTCATCACGGTAGGGCAATTTTTCTTCACATGTCTATTTTCCTTACAAGCATGACAAATCACCTTTCATTTTCGGCTCTTAGAGTTGCTCCTTTGACTAGAAGCACTATGGGCATCAAAATCGAGATTAGTAGTAGGTGAGTGTCAATCACCACCTTCATCAAAAGTGTCAATCTCTTCGGTTTTGGCATAATCATATATAACATTTAAAGTGGCCCATAAATCATAAACCGAAGAGCAATGCATGACTTTATCTAGGATGTCATTTGGTAATGTGCAAATAATACAATTCATGGCATCTCCATTATATTTAAATATTTTCTTATCTAATTCACTCCAAGCATGCATGTCAACCTTAAGCTCAATAAATTCTAGTCTTAACATGTTAAAAACACCAACACCTAATTTATTCTTTAAGTATGTGTACATCCTATATTTCCAAAGACCAAAGTTCGAGGCATCGAACCTAGGAAGTGAAGACGCTAAACTCTCTAGTGTCATTTTCCAGATCAAGAGACGATGTAGAGGAGATGATGAAATCTCAATCTATGACCCGCTCTAATATCAAATGTTGGTGAAATGACCTACACTAGAGGGGGGGGGTAAATAGTGTGTTTACTATTCTTATCATCTAATTAAGATTTTACACGTTTTCTTTAAATTACTTAGGCAATTCACAATTCAACGACTAAATGCGGAAGCGAGTAATAAAAATAAGCAATGTCATACACAAAGAAAATAATGCTAACACAATTATTTATAGTGGTTCGACCTCAATGCCTACTCCACTACCTAAGCACCCCACTTAGGATTTCCAAAATAGTTTTACTAGATTAATTAGTTTTCTTACAATGAGAATTTTACACTGAAAAGTGTCCACTCTCAAACTGAAGACACTTCCACACTTGAAAGTATACCGCCTTCCTACCGATAGCACTCTCACACCTCAACACTAAGGATAACTCAACTAATCCTAGTAAACTACGTTTACACCGATGGATTTAAACCTCAAACACCAAGGTTACCACCCAATTTCAAGACCTACACTCTAGGTCTTACACTAACTCAAATACAATGAATAAACCACAAAAATACAAGTAAATGGAGAAAATAAATCAAATAATAAAATATTTAGCTCCACAATAAGATTCCTAGCTTCCTCTTGATGTCTTTGATAATGAAATAATGAAGTAAAGGCTCAATCAAAGAGATGAAGGATTCAAGCTAGAGTTTTCACAAGATTGGCTCAATGAAGGCGTAGGATTGATCAAAAGATGGCTCAAGGAGGTTAGAAGTGATCAATATCAAGGAGGAAGGCTCTCTGGTCTTGTATTTATAGACCATGAAGAGAAGAGACGACTCCTCTCTTCTCAACGGGCAGATTTTTGCCCGTTACCGATCGTTGATCGCTTGTCGGTCGATCGTCGATCGACCGACCGAGCTACCACCGAGCGACCGAATGTATTCTGCCACTTTTGGGCATCATTCGGTCGATCGAAACTAGAAAATCAGCCTAGTTTGCTGATTTTTCTGCTCGTTTGTTCGGATTTCGGATTACGAGTTTGGTTCTTGGGTTTCTTTGCATTATCATGAGGATTTAAAATTTATCTAGACACCCTAAACCTAAACTCTATCTTCCCGAAGAATCCCGAGCGTCAACGAGCGTCCTTGCCAATTTTTCTGATTTTTCGATCGCGGACGTCGTGCGCTAACCGACTTGGAACCTGAAAATATTTCTTCATAAAAACATTAGTTCCATGTTTGTTATCATCAAAACCGAGATTAAGTCTAAGGTTAAAAACCTTATGCCAACATTAATGTCCCTCAATCATCTTGATTGTTTCTTGGTTCTTCGATGAGGTGGGATCACTGGAAGCACTAACGGTAGTCTAGATGTCAGCTACAAAGATTAGAGACATGTATCTTTAGAATTGCATGTTTTTCCTTAGAGTACACAAGCTGCCTTAAAACATACAGCTGCTGCCCTTAAAGAAAATACACTACCTTAGATACATACATGTTGTCTTTAGGCTTATTAAGGACTCGATTGGGTTGGGGTTTGATTGTGGATACGTAGTTGGGAAACAATAAACATAGGATCACCTAGAACATACTCTTTCCTTAACTTGACAACCTAAGGATATCAAACTTTAGGGAGAAGAAATTGAGTAACGGCCAGGTCTTCTTGAGAAAACTCCTAAGGCCATGTCGCCGGCTCTGTGATGAGGCTTTAGGACGATAAGCAAACAATTACATGTAGGAATCTATGACACTTAACTTGGTATATTAATTCTGTTATTTTCTTTCATTATGTGATCAGACATGGCACATGATTGAGATTGATTTAATGTTTGTTGAAAATTGTTATTGTTTATTTATATATTTGAGAATGGATATGATATTATATAATGAGGCATGGGCCGGTGTACGACAATGGTTTGGAACGCTTGTGAGTTATGTGGATATTGGGGACCTCAGGGGTCCCAGGATATTTATTTGGCTTCATGGAATGTTATGTTCATTTTTTTGATTAATTATTGCTTATTATATGTATGGTTGGTTATGCTTGTGATTGTAGACCGTGAAGCTCGTCAACCGCCACACTGACGACCGACCCAGGTGGCATGAGCGGTAGGGGTGAGCATGGACCGGTTAACCGGTCCATTAACAATTTCATTAATCGGTCCATTAACTTCGATTTTTCAAAATCATTAACCGTAAATCGGTCCATTAACTTCGATTAATCATCATTTCGATTTTGATTTTTTCGGTTCGGTTAACCAATAAAAAATTTTAACCTATCAATTTCTAAGTTCTCTATTCCTACCGATAAAATTTGTGACCTATTCCTACCAATAAAATTTGTGACCTACCAATTTTTTAACCTAGCTACCTATTCAACTGTTCATATTCATTTACACCCTCATTTACACCCTCTATGTAGAGAATGGAGAGGCATATTTAAAATAGGTCATTAAAATAAAATGCAGGGTTGTTTTATGACACAAGGTTAGCCAATACCATAACAGGCATGGCAACCCAGTCAGCAAAACTTATGCCAACAAACATAGAATACCAATTTGCATAACATAGAATACCAATTTGGCATAACTTAGCATTCTGCAGAACTGAAGATTGATACCTCAAGCACCTTACTTTTCAAGTTATGCTAAAATGTGAGCAATGTTATACTTGTTTATGATTAAATAAGAAATAGTTGTAATGCATCAATTATGATGATGAGCTATGATTACGATCGAAATAGTTAGAATGCATCAATTAAGAAATAGTTGGAATGCATCAATGTGCTGATGAGCTATGATTGATTTGAATCATTTGATAGCATCAAGTAATTAGAAATGTTGATAAGCAGAAAAAAAAATAGTATAACTTGCAGAAGTATATCCAGAGAGGGGAGGTGAAGTATATCCAGATTCTGGAGAGGGGAGATGGAGCAAATCTGGAGTAGATCGTGTCGGGTCGTCAGGATGAGAGGGACGGAGGAGAGGCGGAGGCACTAAGGTGTGCTGGCGGTGCCGCGTGATGAAGAGGGGAGGATGTCGGGATGAGAGGGATAGAGGAGACCGGAGAGGCGGAGGCGTGCCGACAGTACCGCGGGATGAGTTTGATGGGGGAGACTGTCGGCGGTGCCCCGGGATAAGAGGGACGGAGGAGACTACCAGCGGTGTCGCATGATGAAGTGGGGAGGAGGAGGAAGATGGGATGATACTTGAGAGGGACAGAGTAGACTCGTGGAGGCAGGAGGCGTGCTTGTGAATTATGATTGAAGAGGGGAAATGAAGTAGGATTTCTGGGTTTAATAAATTTTTAATTAATTTAATATTAAGAAATAATATATATACTCAAACGGTCGGTTAACCGAACCTGATGAACTTTTGGTATCATGGACCGAACCCGAACTCAAAAACCGAATTTTTAAAAAATACAAACCAAAATCGGAAAAACCAATTCGGTTAACTGAAAATTCCAGTTCGGTTTTGGATCGGTTTTTCGGTTAACCGAAAATCTAATTTTTTTTGCTCACCCCTAATGAGCGAAAAGTACGCTGAGACAGAGCAGTGATCAGTGCCCGACTCGTAAGACTGACGGGTCCCTGGATATTGGGCCGATGGATCCCTTGACCGGGAAGCTCGTCAGCACCGCCACGCTGACTATTGGCTTTAGGTTTTTAACCTTGATCTGAATCTCGGTTTTAATGATAACAAACATGGAACTAATATTTCATTGAGAAATCTTTTAGGTTCCATATCGAGTAGCGTTCGATGTCCTCGACCGGATAAATAGGAGAAATCGATAAATCGGAAGGACATTGGTCATCGCGCTCGGGTTCGTCGCGGAAATTTCTTGAAGCTCGACGAGTGCACCAAAGTCGCATTGGACAAGTCCAAAGATCAAATGAAAAGCTCTCCAAGTTTATGCTTGTTGAAAGCCGGAACCCAGAAATAAAGCGCACAAGAAAAAGGGCTGAAAAATCAATATCAGCCTATGTTCGGTCGATCGGTCGGTCGACCGAAGAGTGTAAAAAAATGGCAGCAGTCATTTCGATCGACCTGTCGATCAATCGAACAGTGCTAAAAAGCAGCATAAGCTACTTCGGTCGACCGGGCGGTCGATCGATCGAAGCCCAAAATGGGCAGTAGCTCTGTCGGTCGATCGACCTGCGGATCGCTAAAGACGCGACCTGCGTCGGTCGACCGATGGGTCGACCGAATTGAGGATCACAGGTTTTGCGTCTGTCGGTCGACCCATCGATCGACCACACACAGAGAGGAAGGCAGTGGTCGACCGAGCGTCTGCAACAGATAGTTTTTTATTCGTTGAGCTGCTGTTTCTTCGTGAGGGTATAAATATACCTCATCTAACTCCTTTTAATCTTCTTCCTTGATAAATGCATATTTTATTGAGCAATTAAAAGGGAGTTTTGAGCCTTCCAACGATCGATTGTAGCGCGCTCTGCTCTTCCGTCGAGTTCTTCTTCAAGCGCCAACTGCTTCCCTCAACTCTACTGCAACACAAGATTCATCTTCCAGCAAGTTGAAGGATTGAAGGCCTAAAAAGAGTAGTTAATCTTGTTTTATCCTTTAGCTCTTTTCATTGTAATTTTAACTATTATTTAAATCTGTTTACTTTGGATTTGTGCGTGTGAAGACCTAGGGTGTTAGGTCTTGTTGTGTGAGTGGTATCCTCGGTGTAGAAGGAGTAAAGCCACTTGTGTAAACGTAGTTTGCTAGGATTAAGTGAGTTGTCCCTTAGGGTTGAGGTGGAAGAATGTTCTCGATAAAAAGACGGAGACTTCCGAGTGTGGAAGTGTCTTAGGTCGAAAGTGAGACTCTTCGAGTCATAGTCCTATGTGTAAGGGAAATCGATTTAATCTAGTTAAACTAGTTTGGAAATCCTAAGCGAGGTGCTTAGATAGTGGAGTAGGCATTGGGGCCGAACCACTATAAATTACTGTGTTAGCATTGTTATTTATTGTTGCTTGTGCTTAATTGTTTATATCGCTTCCGCATCAAATCATTCAATTGTAAATTGCCTAAACGATTTGAGAAACGACTAAAATTGAATTTAAGCTAATTAATTTAGTTAACACACTATTCACCCCCCCTCTAGTGTTGTCATTTTGTCATTTCGACTACACTGACAACCGACCCAGGTGGCTTGTTTGAGAAGATGATTGTGTTATGATGTTTCCTTCATATCTGAAATATTGGTTACACACATTATGCTTATTATTTACATGGATGGATGGTTTCATACATTGGTATTTATATTTCATGTACGTGTAATGATGGTTATGTCACATATGAGTAGTTGGTTACTGAGATATTATATATGTTTGATGGACTTGTGGTATTGGACATGATTGATTGGTGGCTAAACTACTCACTAAGTCCTAGTTGGACTTACGATTTATATTATTATTATTTTTCAACCCTTGAGCATGATTAGAGAGGTACTGGCATGCAGTAGCGTGGCTGGTGGCGACAGAGACAGCGGGTCTCGTGACATGTCGTGGTCGGGGGTGGATACCCGAGTCTTAGGGATTTTATTATTTTATTGAGTCATGTGGACGTGGGTTGAGAGTTATTTTCCGCATTTTTGTATTGAGGGATTCATTTATGTTTAAATGATTTCATTCTTTAAAGGATTTGAATATTTGAAAATATTCTATTTATGTTTCCCACAAATCAAATTGGCTTTATAAAATGTTCAGGTCTTGTATTTGTATTTGTAGTTAAGTTGGGTTAGGCTTTGGAGAACGTGTGGTACTCTGGCCGGTCATGTCCGGGTTTGGGGCATGACAATGTGGTATTAGAGCGGGTACGACAATAGGATATTGGGTATTATATGGGGGCATTGCTAGCATGTTATCATATGGTATGTCCTAGTCGCGAGATCGACGACTGAACCTGCGCACCAGCGGCGATACATATTTTGTGGTTAAAAATTTGGTTATATATATGTTGAACTGCTTGGATCCCAAGATATTTATTTGGCTTCATGGAATGTTATGTTCATTTTTTTATTAATTATTGCTTATTATATGGATGGTTGGTTGTGCTTGTGATTGTGGATCGGGAAGCTTGTCAACTGCCACACTAACGATCGACTCGGGTGGCATGCGCGAAAAGTACGCTGAGACATAGCAGTGATCAGTGCCCGACTCATAGGACCGACAGGTCCTTAGATTACTGGGCCGACGGGCCCCTAGATATTGGACCGACAGGTCCCTGGACCAGGAAGCTCGTTAGCACCGCCACGCCGACGATCGACCCCGGTGGCTTGTTTGAAAAGATGATTGTGTTATGATGTTTCTGTCATATTTGAAATATTGGTTACGCACATTATGCTTATTATTTACATGGATGGATGGTTTCATACATTGGTATTTATATTTCATGTGTAATGATGGTTATGTCGCATATGAGTAGTTGATTACTAAGATATTATATATGCTTAATGGACTTGTGGTATTGGACATGGTTGATTGACGACTAAACTACTCACTAAGTCCTAGTCGGACTTACGGTTTATATTATTATTGTTTTTCAGCCCCTGAGCGTGATTAGAGAGGTACTGGCATGCAGTAGCGCGGCTGGTGGCGGCATGGACAACGGATCTCGTGACATATTGTGGTCGGGGTTGGATACCCAAGTCTTAGAGATTTTATTATTTTATTGAGTCATGTGGACGTGGGTTTAGAGTTATTTTCCGCATTTTTATGTTGAGAGATTCATTTATGTTTAAATGATTTCATTCTTTAAAGGATTTGAACATTTGAAAATATTCTATTTATCTTTTCCGCAAATCAAATTGGCTTTATAAAATGTTCTGGTCTTATATTTATATCTGTGGTTGGGTTGGGTTAGGCTTCGGAGTATGTGTGGTACTCTGCCCGGTCATGTCCGAGTTTGGGGCGTGACAAAGGGGTGGCACAATCATGGACATACTAGGGAGAGAGAGGAGGGGGTGGCAGTGGGAAGAACAAGAAAGGGGATGGTGGCGGTGGGAATATGAGTGAGAGAGAGACTACAATGCCACACCAGAGTTTATATAATTTTAATATTAAAAAGGGATAACATATAATTTGGTCCCTCAAATATAACTGAGTTTTCATAGTGGTCCCTAAAAAAAACTCGATCAATGTGGTTCTTCTAAAAAATGACAAGAAAAATAGTATCTGACTCGGGCTAAATAGCTGGATTTTGATACTTGTTGACATTCATGTAAGGAAGTATACATATATTTCAAATGCCAACAATCTTACATTTGACATTATCTCCAAAAGTCATATGTCCATCATCCTTACTTGATAGGATTGCAAATAGATTGTATCACCCATCATATGCTTTGAGCAACTGCTATCCAATATTCAAGTGCTTCTACTTGCTTGAAGATGGTTCTCTATCTACATAAGGAGAATAGACAATTTTAGATACCCAAATTTCTTGAGTCCTTGATTGTTAGTCATCTTAGGAACCCAAGTAAATCTAGCATGGAGTTTCTCTTTAGTGCACAATCTCTAGCCATATAACCAAAAATACCACATGAAAAACAACTTTCATTAAATTTCCTAGCATTGTGTGTGTGAGCATGGAAGTGTGCATGAACATGACCATTTGTGGTTTTTCTAGCATTTGCAACTTTAGGCGCATGGCTTTTTGCAAACTTTCCATTTTCTCATTTAGCATGCATAATTCCCTTTTTAAACTAAGCATGCTATCATTCAAGTATTCTACTTGATCACTCAAATACTTGTTCTCATTTTCTAGTTTTTCATTCTCAATTTCTAAATTTTTCTTAACATTTTCAAAGGCATGTTTTTTTCCTTAAGGCATTGCATGAAAGTAATAATTTATCATTATCTACTTCTAAGGATTCGTTGTCCTTTTTAAGTTCTTTAAACTTCTTCCTAATGCCATTAAACTCATCATGCATTTGATCAAATTCAATTTCTAGTTCTTCTTGCGTAAATGAAAGCTCGCCAAAAGTAAATTTTACCTCATTATCATTTGCCATGAGGCAAAGATTTGCCTTCTCGTATTTAGTCTCTTCTTCACTTGACGAGGATTCACTCTCATCCTAAGAAGTCATCATTGTTTTCTTCTTCTTCTTGTACTTGGCCTTCTGGTAGGGAGTGGAGGTTGAGGCCATCTTGAAAAGTGAACAATCCTTCTTTAGGTGCTCGATCTTATTGCAATTGTAGCAAGTGTAGCCTCCCTTACCTCTCCTCATGCCTCCTCTCATGAAGTTCATGAACCTTCTTGCCATCATCGTCATTTCTTTAGTTATCAATTTCTTCTTCAGATGATGAAGATTCTTTAACCTGGTGTGATACTTTTAAAGCAATGGTCTTGATTTAGAAGGCATCTTCCTCCTTGTGTGCCCTCATGTGGATCTCATGTGTCATGAGAGATCCAATGAGCTCGGTAAGCTTCAAGGGACCCAATTGCTTGGCTTCCATGACCACGATTACCTTTGACTCCTATGCTTTAGGAAGGAAACAGAGGACCTTCTTTACCTTCTCCTTTTCTTTTATATCTTTTCCAAGATTAGATAAGCCACTAGTGATATTTTCGAAACGAACATACATTTCATCAATTGTTTCATGTGATTGCATTCTAAACATTTCATAATGATGCATGAGAAGATTTATCTTAGACTCCTTAACTTGTGAAGTGCCTTCATGTGTAGTCTGTAGGACGTTCCAAAGTTCAAAGGCGGACTTACAAGTTGAAATATGATTAAACTCATTAATGGATAGGTCACAATACAATGCATTTATGGCCTTGGCATTTGCATTAAAGAGTCTAACCTCTTTCGGATTCCATTCATCCATATTCTTAGTAGGTTGCTTATACTCTACTTGAATCATTCTCCATACATCCATGCCTAGTGATTGGAGGAAGCTATTTATTTTTATCTTCCAATAGACATAGTTGTTTCCATCAAAGAGTGGTGGAGTATAAGTAGAGGACTCTTGAGCTAGTTGGATTTCACTAGACATTCTAAGTTGTAGGGTAGACGGTTAAACCTAATCCTACGACCTTGCTATGATACCAAATATTGTTCAAATATTTACACTAGAAGGGAGGGTTGAATAGTGTGTACGTAGCTAAAACTAGGTTCAACTACAGTCTTTTCGATTTAAACTTGTTCACAACTAAATTGATGTTCTTTTAAGTATGATGCTTAGACAAGTAAATATATCAAATGAAAGCAAGTAACAAGACAATGCAAACACGATTAACAAATGTTTCCCTTTGAATACAATGAGGACTCACTTCTCAACCATTTGAGAAAACCTCAGCACCTATTCACTTAGGCAAAACACAAATCTATAAAAAACCCTAAGATATTTACCTAGCACACCTTACAAGCTAACAATGAGAAATACACTTAAATATCAATGGAAAACAAGAACAAAAGGAGCAAGGGGATGAACCAAGCTTGTGTACTCCTTTCTTAGCCTTCCAAGCCTCCAACTCCTCAACTCGAATGATGCGATTTGAATCCGGAGTTGAGACGTGAAGAACACTCCGAGTAGAAGATGAATCGTCGAAGATCGGGCGTGGAAATCAACTTTGGAGGGCTTAAAAATCTCTTTTGAAGGCTTAAAAAACAGTGAGAGAGGTTAGGTGAGTGTTGGTAATCATTGGCACATGGGCAGTGAAAAACAATTGTGTGCCTTTAATCACCAAAACCAAGATCTGATTGCATCGTCAAAAGAATGGACGAGAAAGGCAAAGAGAATTTTAGATCTGTTACCCAAATCGGATGAACGAAGGACCTTCTCGTCACCGGGTTGTCGTAAACCACAGTGATCCAAATCGGATCACCTCCAAAGTATCCACACTAGGATGGATCCAAGAACACTTCAAGCGCAACAACAATAGCCAAAATTCCCTATATGCTAGCAAGGGAATTTGGCACAAGGAGAAAATTCGAGTGGAGTGGAAGAGGCACAATGAGAAGAAGGCATACAATTGATTTTGTTGCTCCTCCTTATCTTGTTGTTGTCGGCTGCACCCTAGGAGTGCAATTAAATACTCCTAGGATTACGGTTTCAAACCAATAAGTGAGCTCAAGATGGATCAAATCCATCTCATGGCCCACGGGTTTAAAACAAGATGGATCAAATCCATATACGGGTTTAAGTCCAATAAGTGGACTCAACTAGATGGATCAAATCCATCTCATGTGCCTCGCAAGTCATCTTCTTCCTTCTTTCTCATGGACCTAATGACATCTCATGTCATATATGTCATTATTATTTTACCTTTGTATCCTTCATATATATGTGTGGTTTGACCATTTCACAGGTCAAGAGAGGCTTCTAGCCAAGCATCATGACTACCCAAATGTCAGAAGGTCGATGGTTTGACCATTTCACCCTTCCATATGCAGTTACCATGCAATCAACTCCTTTCACCACTCTTTATCTCATCCAGGTTAATCAAGTCCCGAATGTGATGATTCTTGTATCTTAAAACTTTATTCCAAAAATGCCCCTTATGAATCACATTCATAAATGCATACTGCTTTGGCCAGAGACTCCTAGATAAAGAGATTGTACAAGAAGAGTGAGATAAACTCCCCACATAAATATGGGGTGGTGAATCCTATGTTGATCACTCAACTATCTTCAAGTGATTCATGCTATACCCAATCTTCAAGCTATGAACACTCAAAGGTGAACCATAAGTAATGAAGTCAAAATATAACACTAGGCACTTAAGATACTTTGGTGATCTCAAGTCCAAGGATACTTGCACCACTGATATGATGAGATATTTTTATAGACATAGATTGAATATTCTTGTGAAGATCTCATGATTAAGTCTCCAATGAATTTATTTCTCAAACAAGCATCTGCATGTTAACTCTGAGCATCGCAATGCTCACAACTTGTGAAAACTATTACTTAACAAGTCAATAAGTATAACATGTGCTAGTCTATTCGTATTAACAATGTCCTATCTTGTTAATACTATGACTAAGTATAATTTAGATACAACTTAAAAACTTCAAACCTAATATGTAAAATAGTAAAGTTGTGGTGGTGACGTGGATTAATTTTAATTTTTTTTTTAAAAAAAAAAATTCTATCACGTAGGATTAATGATGACGTGACATTCTGAATTTAAAAAATAATTTTTATGTACTGACCTGACGATCAAAGTCAGCACATAACGGGTAAATAAACATAAATCTAACGAGAATCTATAATTGTTATAATGGATCATATTTGTTAAATACATAGATCAACGTCAGAACATAATGAATAAATATATATTTGTTTCAAATAAAAGAATGGATCATATTTGTTAAAAACGTCAAAGTCCGAACTATTTTCATTAATTTTCCCAATAAAATATAGAAGAAAAAAATGATCTTACAAACTCTTTAAACAAATAAACAATAATCCACCTGATACTGTTAATTTCATTACTCAGACATGTATATATATGTTGATGCTCTTGCCAAATATGGAAAGTTGTATAAAATAAAGTGAATGTTCTTTTACATCCACTAAAGTCTACATTTCAGATGTTACATAAATCAAAAGAAAGAAATCAGCTGTTCTCAGTGGTTAATTCACATCACAATGTATCAGCTTATATCAATAGATACATAAATCAAAGAATCTGAATGCAACCTTTATGAATCCACCATTAATATACAGGTAACCAAGTCAATACTTCTATGCCACCACTTTTTATGTACAGGATGATGGAAAAAAGTAAAGGAAGGTCTTCAGATATGTAGACAGAAATGAAGCTGAAAAGGTTAAGATGCCAAGTTCTGCAGCCTGATGGAGTAAATTCTTAGTTGTTTGGCAACTAATGAGTAGCTTGAATAGTGTGGCGATGTTATCTTTTACGAGACTGGGGTTGATCAAGAGAAGAACAGCTGGAGTGAGGTGATGATTCTAGGCTTTCAGGAACCTCCATCTGCGTAGGCAATAGTTTGAGAAAACTTCCTTGGACAGGTTGATTTTTCTCAACTGCATCCATATCTGCACATCCATAAAACCAACCAGATTTAATTATGCAGTCCTATTGATCAATTAGAGAAAAATAATAAAGATTGTTACCAAACAATGATTTGATGGTTGGCCTCTTCGGCTTATTACTCTTTTTCTTTAGCTCCGCTGTTCATGAATGAATCAAAATAGAACTGTCAGAGAATTGTATTTGTATAACTATCTATGTGTACAGAGAGAGAGAGAGGGAGAGAGCACAACCAATCCCAGCATCTTCATGATCGTTTACAATTTCAAAATTTTTGTATGTATAGCCCACAAAATTCACATCCTTAGATGGAAGCATCTGAAAAATGAGAAGGAAAAACACTTAGTAATCCAGATCTTAGAAATACTTTGTAAAGCAATATGATCACATCCTCATCTTGTTTAGCTTTAATGCAATTGCAGTTCTTCACATAATCCCATAATTTACTTGCTAGATGCTACTAGAAAGAAACTTAGTAGATCAATTACAAGCTCATTTTTCTCTTACACACACCAGCATTAATCAAGTAAGAACTATCAAAATTTTAGAGGATTAGAATGGATTTATTTCTTTTATACTAATAACAAAAATAGAATCCTCAATTTTATGTTCCCTGTTTACCAATTAAAAAGATTATGTAAGTAATTGGTGCAACCGTACAAAAAATATAACTACATCCATTGTCGAAAGAAAAGCAATGTATTTCAAAAAACATAAAATGGTAATGATGAATCATGATCATTCTGATTGATATAACAAATCAACATCCACGAGTTCAACAATCAACAAGATTCTAACTTAAATAGGGCATCAACTTGAAATTTTGGTCATTGAACAATAAATTATTAGAGCATAACACAGGATACTCTACAGACAAACATAATTCATGGCCACATATTAGAATATGTGTATGTTTTTAGGATAGAATAAAGCAAAGTGTACCTTTCTCCATGGACCAGACTTTGAAGATGTTTGGACTGGAGCTGAAGTCTGCATCATGAAGCAAGTCAATTGAAGTGTTTAGAGAAAAGCAGACTTAAAAATTTGCTTCGAAAGATAGATGAAAAAATGTACCTTTATGATTTAAATGTTGATATTTATTCACAAAGTTTCCTACTACCACTAGAAAATCACAGGGAGAGTCATCTACCTACATGTTCTAAGCAAATGCATCTCCTGAATGCAAAAGATTACCTATATTATCCTGAAAAGCAATCAATTATGTTAAACCTAGATAAGAATCAACCCATCACGTCGAAAAGGGATATGCCATTACGATATTGTCTCATGATTCATGACAGCACAAGTTTAGTACAGATCTACATGGTAAGTTAAAGGTATAGGGAATCGGTGGAGCAAAGAGAAACAAGGATATATTACCTAAACAAAGTCACAAAAGCAAGAATATAAGTTCATACGGTTCATAGAAAAATTGAAGAGCATCATAAAATGATGAAATATATGCAATTTTAACCAATGTTTTCAGACTAGTTCGATTGATTTGATTGGCAACCAGATTGAGATTCAATCCAGGTTTGGCAAAGAACCAAACAAATATTGTGAAACAGGTAAGAACCACACTAGTTGTTTTCAAAAAATATATGTACATATTTTTTGAACCAGACCAGTTGAATTGGTCCCATGGATCAAACCTAGAATCTGGCCCAACAGGTTCAAGACCCAGTCTGGGTCTACATTACTTACTTTAACCTGTTGCACTATAGATTTCTTCATGAAGTAATTTTTCATTGAAAATAAATCAATTCTAGGATGTTTTCAGGAACTTTAGGTTTGGCATACCTCCTCAAACTTCTCAAAATTTTGGGTATCCAGCTCATCATTAACCTCTGGTTTGAAAGCAGCTTCCATCTGGTATAGTCTTTCCCACTGGATGCCTCTGAACCATGGATGTGCCTGAAGGACCATGATGCCGAGTTAAAACCAATTTTTCAAATATGGCATATGAAATGACCATCTAAGTTATCTTAAAATGTGCATACCTTTATTTCATAAGCACCTCTTGTTCCTAGTCTATTCTCTACATTGCACAAAAGTCTGCAGATAAGATCTTTTGCTTCAGGTGAAAGCTTAGGATCTTCAGGGAACTTCAAATGGTTTCGCCAATTCACAATCTGCAAAACAGAAGTCACGCAAACAACCAAAATAAACAAAATAAATTAAACATACTAAATAAATATTACAATATAGTTGTACATTGTGCTACACGGTGGAAGCTAAAACAGTTAAACCCAAAGTTGTAAGCTCTTTGCTTGTAAACTTGATATTTTTTTCCCTTTTTTTCTAAAATGGAGAAATACTCTGATTGATAAATTGCACAAGGAGCGCATCATATCAGATATCAAAACATTAGATAGCTCTGAGGCCAGTCGCTAGACAATTGAGTTTGTAAGACTTCTTACAAATTAGCTACTCAATTAGTTTCTCTCTACAAATGTGGGAAACTTGAAACATTCACAAAATTTATAAATGTACATATCCTTTTAAATGTTCAGGAAACTACTTCGTGCAAAGCAATTCCCTATAGTTATTGTTGCATGATGAAATCCATTTGCTTAAAATTTTAAAATGCACTGTTTAACGGACTGTCAAAATGCACTTTATGCAAATAATTGGATATAGCCTAACAGACACCTGAAGGTGTCACACTAATTACACTACTGCAATCGGATCCAAGCTTGTCGAGAACTAAATGAATGTGCATACTAATGCAAAATACACTTTTAATGGATTGGCCCCATCAGAATGAAGTTTGCAAATAAAGTAATGGAGATGTTTTTAAATATTTGGAAAGATGATAAAGACAAGATTGTTAATGGCTCTAATAACACTGTATACAGAAAAAATTCAAGCCCTCATGTCTCTGCAAGTTCAAATGGCAGCACATATCAGTTAATAATGCAACAGTATTTTAGTTCTATACATGTGAGACAGGAAAAGGAGATATCGCAGTGATAAAGGATCAAATGCAAGTTAATAGATGCATACAAATCTAGTACACTTTAAGCCAGAGATTGAAAAGTATAAATAAAATAATGGCCCATAGTTAGGTTGAAATATCAAATGACAACTCACTTCTACAATTAATTCAGTTTTGAAACTTTGAAAGGCCCACCAAAAGGCAAATTCATCTGAAGCCAAAGTTTAAAATCTCAGATCCACGAAACAAATAATAGCTCATTGTTATTACTAATTTAGGTTGAATGGTGAAATGATAACCCACTTTTACGAGCAATTCAGGTTTGTAAGGTTACATCCTAGAAAAACCAAGGTTTCAAATCTCAGTTAGTACCAGTTACAGGCTGACAGCAGAACTGGTATTGTAAGGTCCATACTAGCTGGTAAAGGCAGATAAAAGAGTAAAAAGAAGAAGAATAAAAAGTAAAAAAGTATGGAAGAGAAGCATAAAAAACTGGAGAGAAAAATCCAAACTTGTTTTAATTGGTCCAACCAGTATACCTAACTGGGTCAAGGAAGTCCTGGACCAACTAATAAAGGTTCATAGACTAGCAATAAATGACAAATTGTAGAGGCATGAAGGTTGACTAATGGTACAAGCATAAGTGGGATTTCAGAAATACAAGATAGATGCTCATCACAAAATGGATGGTCATTGGTCAAATCAAGGAGACTACACTATCCTGTTCCCCAATTTTTCTTCTTGTGGATACTAAACTTCAATAAACATGATAACAAGAGTCATAGTCACTAATTTGTTTCACGGCATAAAAGAGGAGAGGATGAGGAACGACCTCCTTTGATTGGCGCTTGGACTAGAAGAAGATAGGATTAGAAAAATATAAAATTGACATTATATCAAGCGTAGACCGGACATAAAAATCATATCCAACTTCTTATCATTTCTTATCTACCATTTATCCAATCCTATCCGATGAAACAAACTGACCTAAATCATTAAAATTGCACCACACTCTACATCTTTGATTTTTAAGTTGGAAATATCTGGAAACTTCATGGCAATATGATATACCTTTCTACATGTCCACATTGGATCTTCAGAATAAAATGGAGGATAACCCACAAGCATCTCATACATAATTGCTCCAAGTGACCACCTATAAATATAGCATACAATCAGGAGATCCAGTAAATTCAAAAATATTTTCCAAACATAAATATAAGAGAACCAACCAGTCACACTCCATTCCATAGCCTTTCTTTAGCAGAACTTCAGGAGCAATGTAATCAGGTGTTCCAACAGTTGAGTAAGCCTGGATTTGGAACAAACCACCGAATGAAAATGTGTAGCATGACAATGTTCAATATCTCCTCTATGCATGGAGAAATAAAAGGTGACAGATTTTAGAATGTACATGTTAGTGGATTAGCTAGAAAGAAAAATGGAATCAAGTTCTAAACATAAAAAGATAGGTTAGAAAATAGAAATAGAATGGAATAAGGGTTATAACATGTCACTGCTCTTTCTGGATTAAACCTGATGCAGCAGCTGAGGCAAATATATTGATGAAGTTCAAAGCAAAATATAAGCAGATATTCTGTTGTCAATGCACAAGGATTCTAAAGTAAAATAGCTTAAAATTGAATATTACCAACATTCTTCTGTTCTTTTGCCAGTGTTGTAATTGTTCTATTTGAGTACGCCTAGGAACAGGAGAGACAATCGATCGATTATCATCCAGTGTAGGCTTGATATCTGTTCCGATCGCATACTCAGGCTCATTAAGGCTTGGAAAACTACTACTATCCAGAGGTTTACACAATCCAAAATCCGATAGCTTCATGTGACCTTTGCGATCTAACAATAAATTATCTGGTTTGATGTCCCTAGAAAGATAAACACCATAATTGGTTCTACATAGTGTTATTCAAGGCAATAGTAAAGCATAAAGACTTGGAGAAAGGATACCTGTGAATGTAGTTATGTTTATGGATAGATTCAATTGCTAATACTGTTTCTGCAACATAAAATCTGGCCTCATCCTCTGTCAATATATCCTTGCGCATAAGCAGAGTCATCACGTCACCACCAGGAAGATACTCCATGATCAGATATAAATACTCTTCATCTTGGAAAGAGAAGTAGAGCTTGACAATGTAGGCACTATCCACCTCTGCAAGTAGGTTTCTTTCAGCTTTCACATGCTCCACCTACAAAGTAAGCACAAATAGGGCAACATATTTTTTTATCACAAAAAGCAATATTTCAATGATCATAAATACACACCTGACCCCTGCGTAGCATTTCAGATTTTTTAAGTTTTTTCATTGCATAAACATGTCCAGTAGTGCTCTTCTCTTTACAAATAGGGCAACGGATTTTTTTTTATCACAAAAAGCAATATTTCAATGATCATAAATACACACCTGACCCCTGCGTAGCATTTCAGATTTTTTAAGTTTTTTCATTGCATAAACATGTCCAGTGCTCTTCTCTTTACAAATTCTAACCTGCACAATTACAATGAAGCTAAATCAATCTTCTAATTCTGATACAATTTCAGTTAAGTCATTACATAAGGAGCCAAAAATTTTAATCAGAGGAACCTAACTAGTAAGATGCATACATTCTTTTATTTTAGCAAACTGTATGAGATAAGAGACTGACTAGTTTACCAGATGACCCTTTTTTTCCAAAATGTATGAGATCAAAGGATAGGATAAAATCCAACTTGATATAGCACAGGCAGAGACCTTAGATAAGGAACATGATGTCACTAACTGACCAAATTACACCCAAATCAGTATAAGTTACTCAGTATTGCAAAGAAAGCTAGTATGGTTAAATATATGTTTCACATCCTATCCACAATTAAGAAATGAAACACAGAATATTGACACATGAAACTTAGAGAATAAACCAAGAACTAAGAATAAAGAATAACAGCACTAAGAAAGTTGACCTTCCATCCACACGTAAAACAAAGCCACTAGAAAGAGAGAATCTTATTGAAAGACAAACATGGTGCTAGCAGATACTGAAAGATGCAGAACTTAATTTACTAAGAAACACAGACCACACAGTTACTGGTAGCAGATTAAAGGCACACAATATTAGCTTTTCTGAAATATCAATCTTGGTTGTAAAGAAAAGAGTAGATCAGTGGGAATGAGAAATGGTGTCAAGATGCTGACATAATACTTTTTTATCTAACAGACAATCTTAGACAAATTAACTTCTCGTTAAGCATAATCACCTCTCCAAATGCCCCCCTTCCAATGATGGTCAGAAGTTCAAAATCATCCGCTGTCATTTTATGCCTTTGACGACGCATGCGTTCTGTCTCTTTTTCCTCAAAATCCTTAAGAATATTGCTCTGCTCTTCCTCAGAAACTTCTGCATCAGCAAGCTTCCTCTCCAATATCCAGCGTCTGAGATTATCATCCCATCAAATGATAATAATGTTTAAGCGGAAGATGTAGGGACAAGAACATTGCAGAAGAACTTAAACAAGTCAAAGATATTTCACATAATTCAGATTCCTTTCAACATTCTAGCAAGTCAAAGAATCAAACAGTCAACTGTTAATCTTGTACATGGTGATCAACACATTGCTTAAACCAGTAGATTATGAAACAATTACTTAATGATTAAAACATAAAGGAGATATGTGGAAGTATTTCTAATAATCTCAGCAAGCCCTCTACAAAATTAATGGTTAATAGAAGTCTATAGATAACAAAAAAAAAAAAAAAAAAAAATCAAGCACAACAAGATAAATCAAGTACAACAAATTTCTTAGTTAGCTATTTCAAAAAGAATGTATATAGGGGAAAAAAGTAATGATACTCAAAGGAAATAACATGTAAGGAACAATGGGGAAGAACTTGTGGAACAGTTCAAGTCAACATAACATTTTTTATGCCACAGAAATCTTAATCAAACTATTTAATAAAAACAAACAAACGAATTTACTGCAGATGAACCTTAGCTAGATATCAGCCTGAAGAAAATATCATTACTTAAACAACACTCAAATTCAAAGGAGATAATGTAATATTTGGTATTCACCATTAAATCAATGTAGTAGTAATTGCTAATAAGAAGTCAAAGAAGAACTACAAAAGTACCAATTAAGAAATTTAGTCATTTAGGATTTGGGTGAGACAAGAAGTAGCACATTAGGAAAACTCTAATCTAGAAAATAAGAGATTATGCTCTTAGTAAGTTAGTTCATATAGTGTTCTTTCCCTTAGCAAAATGGCTGAATGATTTATGCAGCTGGACCCTAATATTTGGAACCTTACACCTTATGGAAGAAAAGGAAGTGGAAAATGGTAAAGTTTAAGAAACCATACAATGAAAGAGGTAAATAAAATGGAAAAATCTATGACACAGTCAACACAGGTAATTACTAATTTACTATAAGAAAATGAAGGCAATTACTAGTCAAGCAAATTAAGAGGCATTTACAACAGTTGGTCCGGAATCTGTATGTACATATCATTTTACTGACTGATGACAAGAAAGAAATGTCTGTCGCATTCTTAAGAAAAATTTCATCACGCAGCTGATAGCTTTTCCCCAACTAATAATCACTGCGTGTTTTGTCATAACCAACACCTAAAATGTAATATTTCAAGACATTGAAAGGATAAAAGTACTAAAGTAGTATAAAAAAAATCACCTTTCATTTCTTTCTTGCAAGGACTTCATCTGGGATTTATAATGGTTCTCAATGTATTGCTTCGCAACAGCAACCTTCTGTTTTGTGATGTTCGAAGGTGCCTCATCTGGCGGCCTCGGCACATCCTTTGCACAACCTGCCTCCTTCTCCGGCCTAGGCTTGACTTTCTCTTTGTGCTGCAACTTATGAAACCAGCTTCTCGCGGCATCCATCTACGACCAAAACTTACAAACAATGTTTCTTACTCCAGACCAACAGACTATAACTTACAAACAAGCGGTAGTCGCACATAGACATCACAAATTAAACCAAGCAAGAAGCAGTATTGAAGTCAAGTACGACATTTCTTTGTACAGAAGGAGAAACCCTAGACCACCATAGACTTCTCTAAAATTCCAAACAAAATCAGATTTTGGCAGCAAAATCTCACTCGAAAATTACAACTGTAGAAAATACCCTTAAAAGAGACAAATCTAACTCTAGAAAACGCAAAGATCGGGAAAAGTGCTGGAACTCCAGCGCCAGTTGACCATGATGGACTAAAAAAAGAACCAAAATGGGCACTCCAAAACGAGAATACGCGCTACCTGGATCTCAAAATCGTCAATGAACTATATTATCGATGCCCTGGGAGTCAAGACGATTCGATCTCGCCGGCTTCGCTTTGACACTCCGCTAGCAGCACCTTCCACCGCTTTCTCGGCACCTTCCTCCCATTCGAGATCAGAATAAAAGTTTTGGCCCATTATTATTATGTGTCTTAATAAACAAGCAAACTCCAAATATATCCCTTCCAAGTTCCTTATTTTCTTATTTACCCTTTTATATTATATAATTTTAACATAAATAAGTCAGCTGACCTTCAAATTTGTCAACTGCTTTGAAAAAGGTTTTTGTGTGGACCGTAAAATATTTCTTAAATAAATAATAAATCTCATCAATGCAATACCTGTTAGGCAACCTGAATTTATTAGTAAGAATTGAAACTAAATGAAAAAAAAACGATATGAAAATATAAAAAATGCCACATTAAGCGTCATTGCTTTATTACGTGCCTAATCATTCACAACAAAAATGATTCACTCAAATTTTATTCCAGTATTCATTTTTCATTTTTTTATTAGATTATTTCGATACACATTCTAAACCATCTACATTTTAACATGGGATAAGGGTCATATTTGTCCCTAGAATATTCGAAAATATACAAATTTACCCTTAAACTGTTACAACCAGTGGTAAATTTTGGGCCAAAATATTACTGGTTGTAACAGTTTGACAAGTCAGCAAATGATTATTTACATGGCAATGATAAAGGTCATATTTACCCCTAAAGTATTCAAAAAAGTACAAATTTATTCTTAAACTTTTTTAAAAAAAAATATCATCGTCGTCCAAATTTTGGATCATATTTGCCTCTAAAGTATTCGAAAATGTACAAATTTATCCTTAAACTTTTTATTTTTAAAAAAATACTCTCGTCGACTAAATTTTGGGCCAAAAATCCCTTGCGCCCCTGAGAGATGAGGTATAAATACTAAAATCTCAATCACCAAAAAACCAAAATGCCTCTTAACTTAATTTGAGTCTAAAATAAGTCATAACTCAACCAATACAAGTCTGATTCCAGTTCTGCTCGAACCCCCCGGATTCGTCTCGAACCCCCCGAATTCGTCTCGAACCAAGCAACACATCTAATGATTAATCAAACTTAGATGAATTAATTTCCTCTCGCGCAAAGGACAATCTTCAATTCAAGCCCTCCGACGTTTCATCCGGTCCATCCTAACAAGCGATTAAATTATCCCGCTGAAATAATTAAATAAGCATTTTTTAAAAAAATTGGGTATTTCAAAGAAGTGGTGGGGCATGTTTTTGCAGCACCCCTTAACCGACTAGTTTTGCAGCTAGCTGGGCTACCTTATTTTCCTTTTCTTATTTTTCCAATCTTTTGAGCTCGTTCAATTTGATGTGTATTTTAATGTCTTGTAACTAAAAGCTAGGATATATACGAACTCTATATGTCGCCCCTAATTAATTTAGGTTGTGAATATATTGTGTATTACATATTGACAACTTAAAATCCAGTATGACTTGATGATGTGGTTTATTTTATTTGCCACGTAAGTAATTATTTGCCGACTTGTCAAATCGTTACAAGCACTGATATTTTTGGTCCAAAATTTGGACGACAAGGGCATTTTTCAAAAAATAAAAAGTTTAAGGGCAAATTTGTACTTTTTCGAATACTTTAGGGGCAAATATGACCAAAAATTTGGACGACGTGAGTATTTTTCAAAAAAAATGTTTAAAGACAAATTTGTACCTTTTCGAATACTTTAAGGGCAAATATGACCCTTATCATTGCCACGTAAGTAACCATTTACTAACTTGTCAAACCATTACATGTAGTGATATTTTTAGCCCAACATTTGAACGGTGAGGGCATTTTTGAAGAAAAAGAAAGTTTGATGATAAATTTGTACATTTTCGAATACTTTAGGGGCAAATATGGCTCTTATTTTAACATTCTTGAGGTTCAAGCTTCTTGCTTTATTAACTGCAATCCAAGTGCCCCACAACTCAGCTTAAAGAGAAAATTGGGAACACTTCATTTATATGTTTAAAATATTTGGTGAAAGAAAATGTATCATTGTCAACGATATAAATGAGATGGATCAGAGTGTCAACGATACTAGGGGACACAAATAAGAAAATGTAATTGTTTAAAATATTTGGTGAAATAATATTTTATTTTTAAAAAATATACTTAGGGATGTTAATTGGACTTTTGACTCGCACCAGCAGCGCCACTAAGCACCCTAACGACCAAATTAGTAATAGCTTGACGATAGAATATAGTTGAAACAAATCGAAAGCATAAGATCCCTATTGATTGAAAATAAAAGGTTATGATAGATTTAGAAAAATCTCTAAAACTAGGGATATATTGTGAAGTTAGTCATTTAAATCTTTTTAAAAAGATTTGTTAATGTGATATTTTTTTGAATTTTTTTGTTATAATTAGGAATATTGATTGAACTGTTAATCCACATCTAAGTCAACATTCAAATGATGAAATTGACACTTCCATAACAATGGGATATAAATGAAATAAATTAAAAATTGAAGTATCATATTAGTACAACGAGATTAAAAATTAGATATAAACGAGATTGGAGTATCCTATTACTTAGTATCCTATTTTGAAATTGAAAAAACTCTTAAAAGTTAGAATATATTTAATTAATAATTAACTCTAAAAATATTGACCAACTTTTTATTACTTTGAGATTTCTTTAAGAATTTTTAATTTTCATGATTATAAAAGTTTATACTAAGTAAATAGGCAAAAAAGTTAATCAATTTTTTTTTTCTTATGCACCATAACATAGAAAATATATACTATAATATGTATGTCACGGTTAGGAGTCGTGTTTCTCACGTGTGACCCATGTCAATCGTATTTTTATGTTACATAGTCAATTCATATTTGTCTTTTATTTCAACAGTTTCATCTTTATGTTAATGTTGAGAGTTTACAAGCTCTCGAATGTGAGTTACTATTAGTAAGGTAACATATAGTCTAAGTAAATTCATGATATGTTAGTGAATTTCTATGTAATCCTATATAAAGACTAAGTTGCAAATAAATCAATAAGCAGTAGAGTGTTTTTGATTAACTTCATCTCGTGTGTGTTAAAGTATATATTCTCCTCTCTTCTATAACAGTGGTATCAGAGAGAGAGAGAGAGAGAGAGAGAGAGATAACTTTTGTCTTTTCTCTTTATCCACCCATGGCTTCATAGAGCAATTTTGTGCAAGCAACAATTCCACGCTTTGATGGTCACTATGACCATTGGAGCATGTTGATGGAGAATTTCTTACGATCAAAGGAGTATGGGCAAATTGTCGAGTCCAGAATTGGAGCATCAATTGAAGGAGAAGTTTTGATGGATGCCCAAAAAATGGAGTTCGAAGCGAGAAAGCTGAAAGATTTGAAGGCGAAGAATTATCTCTTTCAGACTATTGAACGTCCTATCTTGGAAACTATTCTTTGCAAAGAAACTTCCAAGGATATATGAGATTCCATGAAAAAGAAGTATCAAGGCTTTGCCAGAGTGAAGCGACCACAGCTTCAAGCCTTGAGGAGGGACTTCGAGACTCTGCAGATGAAGGATGGAGAATCTATCACTAGCTATTGTGCTAGAACCATGGAGATAAGCAACAAGATGTAGTTCCATGGCAAGAAGATAGACGATGTCACCATTGTGGAGAAGATTTTGCGCTCCTTGACATCGAAGTTCGATTATGTTGTTTGCTCCATTGAGGAGTCAAAAGACATAGATGCACTCTCTCTTAATGAATTGCAAAGCTCTTTGTTGGTCCATGAGCAGAAGATGAACCGGAGTTCAACTTTCGAGGAGCAAGCTTTGAAATATTCTACTAATACTCATTTCTCCAACTTTAGAGGAAAGGGTAAAGGTAGAGGTGGAGGTAGAGGAAGAGGAGATCGAGGTAACAGAGATGGCAGCAAGAATTTCAAAGCCAATGATGACCATGGCAAAGGTAGAGGACAAGATTTCGACAAATCCAAGGTAGAATGCTTTAGATGTCATAAGTTTGGCCATTATCGTTCTGAATGTTATACTAGGCTGCCTAATTACAAGGAAGAGCAATCAAACTATGTTGAGAACAAGGAAGGAGAAACCTTGTTGATGGCGGTTCAAGCTGAAAATGAACCTAAGCAAGGTATTTGTTATGTGGATACAGGTAACCACATTAGTGGAAGTAAGTCTTCTTTTTCTTATTTAAATGAAAGCTTTCGTTCTACAATTAGTTTTGGTGATTGCTCTACTGCGGATGTGATGGGAAAGAGTGTCATTAAGATTAGAAACAAGAATGATTTTAAGGAAACAATCTCTAATGTGTTGTATGTTCCTGCTCCGAAGAGCAATTCATTAAGTGTTGGTCAATTGCTAGAAAAGGGTTATATTATCACCATTAGGGATGGTGCCTGTGAGATTTCTGACGCTACTAGAGGAGATATTGCTATTCTAAAAATGAGTTCAAACAAGTTGTTTCCATTGAAGATTGAGAGTGTTCAATCTTGTTTGATGGTGGAGGTGAAAGATCCTTCATGGTTGTGGCACTTCTGGTATGGCCACTTGAGTTTTGGTGGTTTAAAGATCCTCCAAAAGAAGAATATGGTGATTGGTCTTCCTCAAATTATTGCTCCCTCCCAAGTTTATGAAGAATATGTTGTTGGCAAACAACATCGCTCTCAGTTTCCCAAAGTCAAGTCATGGAGAGCCAAGGAGGTTTTGGAGTTGGTTCACTCTGACATTTGTGGACCAATAAGTCCAATTTCTAATGGAGGTAAAAGATATTTTATTACCTTCATAGATGATTGTTCTCATAAAACTTGGGTTTACCTTTTACAGGAGAAATCAGAGGCTTTTAATGCATTTAAAAGCTTCAAGGCTCGTGTGGAGAATGAGAAATGAAAGACCATTAAGACTCTCCGAACTGATCATGGTGGCGAATATCGCTCCAAAGCTTTTGAAGATTTTTGTGAAGCTCAAGGCATTCGAAGGGAGCTCCTAACGGCTTATACACCGCAACAAAATGGTGTATCAGAGAGGAAAAATAGAACCATTCTTAACATGGTTCGTAGCATGCTGGCTAGAGGAAGAGGTCCAAAGGAGTTTTGGCCGAAAGCATTGAATTGGAGCATCCACATCTTGAATAGAAGTCCCACTTTTGCTCTTCGAGATGTGACACCAGAGGAAGCATGGAGTGGAAGAAGACCAGCTATAGATCACTTTAGAATTTTTGGGTGCACTGCCTATGCACATGTCCCAGATGAGAAGAGGAAGAAGCTTGATAATAGAGGCGAGAAGTGTGTCTTTCTTGGTGTTAGCGAAGCATCCAAAGCGTACAAACTGTTCAATCCATTGGCGAAGAAGATTATGACCAGCAGAGATATTGTTTTTGATGAAGAAAACACTTGGGATTGGAATGAGCAACAACTTGCTCAAGTTTTATGTGATGATGAAGTTGAAGAAGTAACTCCAATGCCCGAAATTTCATCAAGTGCTATTCCACCAGCCGTTGAAATTTTGCCAACGGAAAGAGAAGAAACTAGTGCAATGGCTCAAGCACTTCATCGTGTTCGAAAAAGGCCCGCATGGATGCAAGACTACGAGGTAACCGGAATCAATACCAATGACAATGTAATTACCCATTTTGCATTGTTTGCAGATTGTGACCCAACAACTTTTGAAAGTGCTATCAAAGAAGAAACATGGAAGAAGGCAATGGATGCTGAAATTGAAACCATTGAAAGGATGATATATGGGAGCTAACTAATCTTTCGGAAGGGCACAAAACCATTGGTGTCAAGTGGGTCTACAAGACGAAGCTGAAGGAAAATTGTGAAGTTGATAAGTACAAGGCACGATTGGTGGCTAAGGGATACAAACAGGAGTATGGAGTTGACTACATAGAAGTTTTTGCTCCAGTTGCAAGACATGACACAATCAGATTGGTGATTGCATTGGCGGCACAGAATTCCTGGTTTATCTTCCAATTGGATGTCAAATCGGCATTCTTGCATGGATATTTGGAGGAAGATGTATTTGTCGAACAACCCCTTGGTTATATTAAGATCGGAAATGAGCATAAAGTTTATAGATTGAAGAAAGCTCTTTATGGACTAAAACAAGCTCCATGAGCTTGGTATAGTCGCATTTAGACCTATTTTCTGAAAGTCGGTTTTCAAAAGTGTCCTTATGAGCACACATTTTTTGTTAAAATTGGAAATGATGGAAAAATGCTCATTGTGTGCTTATATATTGATGATCTTATATTTACTGGGAATGAAAGTGTCATGTTTGATGAATTCAAGAAGTCTATGATGGATGAATTTGCAATTTCTGATCTTGGTAAGATGCATTACTTTCTTGGCTTAGAAGTAATACAATCTAATGATGGGATCTTTCTTTCCCAAAGGAAGTATGTACGAGAAATTTTGGACATATTCAAGATGAAGAATTGCAATCCTACCAACACTCCAATTGAGTTTGGTTTGAAACTAAACAAAGATGAAGAAGGAAAGAAGGTGGACAACACACACTACAAGTAAATTGTAGGCAGTTTGATGTATCTAACTGCTACAAGACCAGACATCATGTATGCAGTGAGTCTCATAAGCAGATATATGGATAGCCCAACTGAAATGCACTTGCTAGCTGCTAAAAGAATCATTCGTTACCTGCAAGGAACTAAGGAGTTTGGATTATTCTATAAGAATGGTGAAAAATCAGATTTAATTGCCTTTACTAACAGTGATTATGCAGGAGATCAAGATGGTAGAAGAAGCACTACGGGGTATGTGTTTATGCTAGGCACAAGGGATGTTTCGTGGTCTTCCAAGAAGTAGTCAATTGTCACCTTATCAAGTACAGAAGCTGAATTTGTTGCTGCTATAGCTTGTGCTTGTCAAACTATTTGGCTAAGGAAAATTCTTGAAGATATACAATTCAAGCAAGGAGCCACTACAATCTTTTGTGACAACAACTCAACCATCAAGTTGTCAAAGAATCCTGTGCTACATGAAAGAAGCAAACACATTGATGTGATTTAAGTATTATTTTCTCAGATACCTCAGCAATGAAGGAACAATTGACCTAAAGTATTGTCGAAGTGAGGATCAACTAGCGGATATTTTCACTAAACCTCTCAGGTTTCTCCCTTTCCAAAACTTGAGAAAGTTGATGGGTGTTTGTGCTATGGAGCTAAATTTAAACTGAAGCTTGGAAGTTGTCAGTTTAAGGGAGGGATTGTTAGGAGTCGTGCTTCTCACATGTGACCCACGTCAATTGTATTTTTATGTTACGTAGTCAATTCATATTTATCTTTTATTTCAACGGTTTCATCTTTATGTTAATGTTGTGAGTTTACAAGCTCTCGAATGTGAGTTACTATTAGTAAGGTATAACATATAGTCTAAGAGTAAATTCATGGTATGTTAGTGAATTTTTATGTAATCCTATATAAGACTAAATTGCAAATAAATCAATAAGCAGTAGAGTTTTTGATTAACTTCATCTCGTGTGTTAAAGTATATATTCTCCTCTATTCTATAACAGTCACGCTATTAAATAAACAAAGATAATGATTTTATGTTGTTTATTCACACTCATTTATTTAATAAATAACAAGCTTGAACAAGCTCAAATTGATTATGTTCATGAGATGTTCATCGAACATGTTGGTTCATTTAATCCCCTAAATTTAAGATGTACAATGAACTAACCCTTCTCATTTTATTAAAAGTTTATTTTCATTTTCATGCCTAATATTATCATAATATACATATGCAAAGTGCACCTAGAAGAATTATTGTGCCCCTAATTCACTTAAGCTATGTGAGAAGGGACTAAAGTTTAATAATCATGTTTCTCACTAAACGTAGATAGCACCGAGATCTTATGAGTTTGAGCATTTGAGATTTACTTTGGGAGTCATTCCTTAGCATTGTGACTTGTTTGAACCAAAATTTATGAACGAAGAGTTATTTGAGCCATTGGAGTGAGAATTGTGATTTTTCTATCGTTCCGGGCCTAGGAATTTAATTTTAAAGTTTGTATTAGGGTACTCGTTGGAGGGCTATATGAAATATGCATTTTCTTGGCACCAAAAGTCACGGTAATTGTTCATTGGACAAAAACAAATTTAAGACTAATTTTTAAGGAACTTTTGGAACCCATTAACCCATCCATATTTGATCCGGGAGATTTTAAAATTTTTGATTTTCACAAATTTGTATTAGAATCCAAAATTTGAATTTTGATCCTTAAGGATTTTAATTTTTTTGATATTTTTATTGAATTCACATGGGAGTATTTCCTTATTTATATTTATGTTTTAAGGTTAATGGATAATAAAAATAAATGTAGATAAGGCAAGTGTATTCTATTAACTACCGACGTCCTTACCCACTGCCGATCTCTTCACCCAAACTCATTATAAACCCTCCCCCTCACTTGTCCACCTATTGATCCCGCGACTCTCATCAGCATGCCTCTTACCAGTCAACTTCTCCCCATTCGACTCTCCTCTCCACCCCCTCTCTGATTCACCTCAGTCCGACCATCCCAACACCGGTGCGCGCATCATCACGTCTAAGACCAACTTGTCATCCATGGAGGGGAGCTCATGATCCCCAAGCTAGGGTTCCTGGTTTCCTACCTAGACCCAAACATCCACTCTGATTTTTCTCTTCTTTTGGCTTCCAAAGGTACTCTCAACCCTCACACACCTTCCTATTTTCTAAGTTTGGTTAAACTTCGGCTTTAATAATGGATTTGAGGATTGGTGCTTGAAACTATGATTTCAATTAAGGCTTTTAGAATCCGACCATACTTGATAATTAACTCTTGATTTGATGACTAATTAGTGCTCGGTTATTAATGTTTATGGTATTAGATATCTACTCCAAAAGTTCATACCATTAGTGCTTGGAGCTCTTCCTTTTGACCGAGTATTGTGAGTTGATAATATATATCTGTGATGTGTTCTTTAATTCTCATGCTTATATATATATATATACACACACACACTTAGATATATCATGTTTTAAAGTACATGACAAAAATTTGATCCATCATAGTTTACAGTATGCTATTTTCTGTTTTGAAATGCTAAGTTTTTGGGACAAGCATATTTGAAAATGATTTTCCTTACTTGAAATAAATCTGGATTGGAAAAAGAGAAATTTGATTTTGAAATGATTACAAAGTGATTTGAATCTCTGCTTTCTGAACTTTGGATGTTTGAACATTACTTATGAAATGTGGAGACACTAATCAGTATTCTGAAAGTATGAAAGAAATGTTTGATTTTATGGGGAGGAATCTCTTACAGAAACTATAGCTAACAGCGGTAGACGTTAGCCCTAGTGCTCCTTGGTTCGACCCTAACTAGCAGGGGCATTGCTAGCCCGACATGTTGGTCCTATGTCCGGCTTGGACTAACTACTATGACTAACTACTACAATTAACCTCTTTAAAATGTGATAATGGATCTGGATATGAGATCCCCCATTTTGATGTTCTATTATATTGGTTTTAACATCCTCACATTATGTTTGAAATGGTTTTATAATATATGTTCATTACCTACATCACCTTGAAAGCATATCTTTCAAGTGATATTACCTTGAAAGCATATCTTTCAAGTGATATTTGATAAAAAAGATTATGTTTTGAGTTGTCCCATTTGTGTTATAGATTTATATTATCTCTCACTAGGTCCTTATGACTCACTCTGATTCTACTCTTCTTGACTTCAGATACTAGTGACGATTTGAGTTTAGGTCTTCCAGCCCAGTAGAGGCTTAGGTCATTTTGGTGAGCCATCACACATCTGTGTGTGCCTTTGGGTTTTGTATTCGTACTTTGAAGTATTTTATCTCTTGAACTTGTAAACTTTCATGTGCTCCATTAAATACAGTGAGGATCTTTCTCTCGTATCTACTTAGTTATGTAATTTATGTTTGTTCCTGACAGAAGTCGAAGCGATGCAATCCGGTCTAGTGTGTCTCCTGGTCAGGTGCAACTCCGGTGGGATGGGGGCATGCAAAAGATACTCTGATGCTCAAGTCATGATATGATCGAGGTGGAGGTAATAGAAATTGGAATCTAAGGTACCTGAGGCATATCATGTTTGTATATATTGCAGGATGATGAAGGATTAACGATGATGTCTCCTGATAATCTCGTTGGGATGTTGCTCAAAATGGGTCGAGGCTAATCCCAGAAATGTCGGGCTCGTGATGATGAATCCCTTGTAATTAATGAGGACGCAAATGTCCTTCTATAGCCATGGGAGCCCTCGGGCTAAGCCATCTAGCTTCACTTTGGTTTGGTTCATGAGTGTGGATGCTTCTGTGCCTAATTCGGTCAAGCCCAAAGTGCCAGTCCAATCCACAGCCCCCGAGCTTGGTCGAAGCCGGGAGGACTTCGTGTTGAGCTCTAAGTAGCGCGGGCCTCTAACCATGGTCTAGTATAAAGACGTTGGCTTTGATTAGTGTGTTGATTGAGAGACCTCAGTGAGGATTAGGATTTTTGGAGTTGTCGTGATGGTTGAGCAGGGGAAGGGATGCCTTTTCGTGTTCCATCGCGTGCATAATTATTAATCATGAAAATGGCTAATTATTACCAAAGATGCGATCAACAGTTTCCAAGATGCTTTGAATGTCGATTGTTGACTGATGGACGTGGCGCCGTTAGTGGGAAGGTGGTGCCTTCTGTTAGGGCAATGGTTCCTACCCTGGGTCTATAAATAGCCCACTACATCTTGTGTTTTGCATGCATTTGTTGCTTGGAGTGGGAGGCATCGAAGATGGCCGTTCCTCCAGGAATTGTGAGTAAATCACATGTTATCGTGGGTTTGCACTACTGGGCTTAAAAAGAGGGTAGGAGGCGAGAGACCGATCGTGAGTTCTCATCGCCGGGCTTAAGCCGGGGGGCGCTTCCTTCATCACGTGCTCGAGGGAGGCGTTGTACATGTCTGCGGGTGGCCTTCATGGCTGGCTGGAACTTTGTCCACAATTTTGTATCTCCTCAACGACCAGACCGGGGTAGGTTTACATTGTCATGGCTTCCATTTCCCATCCACTCGTCTATTCTTCCTACCATCGTCCTCCTACAATTTACGGGAGGTTCTGCTATCATATCTGTATGTGGCGTTAAATCCTGGTAGTAGGACTATCGGCTGGAAACTTTTGTTTGTGTGGCTTGGCTCGTTGTTGATGGCGCTTCTGCCCGAATGTTTGTCTTTGTGACATATTTTGTAGATCACCCTTTGTAAGGCTTCATGAAAAAGAGAATGCTTTTTCGCTTTTCTTTTGACATTCTTGTGGTATTGTTGAGTTCCATCGGCTATCTTTTGGTTAGCGCGTCGGGTGATGTCGTCACTCATGGGACTTGTTCAAAGCTTATTTGCATGGGTTACCTATTTGGTAGTCGTGAGTTCCCTTCAAAGATGTCTTAATCATGGAGTGGGGCGCTGAGGCCGAGGACCAGACTCGGTGAAAGTCGAGCTCGCGAGGGGCGCACTTTGGGTCGTTGAGGGTGTTGTTAGGGACCCTCGGGGTTATCAAGTCCTGTATGTGTCATGACGGTCCCTAACGTGCATTGTAAATATCTCATCATAAACATCCATGAAAATATGCATGTTGGTGAAATGACCTACACTAGAAGGGGTCGAATAGTATATTAATTAAATCTTTTTTTTCTAATTCTAGTTTTAATCGTTTCTTGAATTACTTAGGCAAATTGTAATTTATCGACTAAATGCGGAAGCAATAATAATATATTAAACACAAACAAATATAACAATGCTAACACAATTATTTATAGTGGTTCGGCCCCAATGTCTACTCCACTACCTAAGCACCTCGCTTAGAATTTCCAAACTAGTTTAACTAAATTAATTAGTTTCCTTACAATGAGGACTTTACACCGAAAAGTCTCAGCTCTCAAACCGAAGGCACTTCCACACCCGGAAGTATCCCGCCTTTCTACCAAGAGCACTCTCCCACCTCAACCTAAGGACCACTCAGCTAATCCTAGCAAACTAAGTTTACAATGGTGGATTTAAGCCTTAACACCAAGGCAACCACCAACTCAATCAAACCTAACAACCTAGATTTACACAAATGATATACAATGAAAATAAACCACAAAATACACAAACAATGGAACAAATAAATAATACAATAAATACTTAGCTCCAAACACGAGTCCTAGTTCCTCTTGATGCCTCAATGATGAATCAATCAAAGCTTTGAAGGCAAAATCAAGGTTGTATCATGAGAACTAGGGTTTGCAAAGAAATGGCTCAAGAAATCTTTAGAAATGATCAAGGATATGATGGCTCAAAGACTGTTGAGATCAAGGGAGGAAGGCTCTCATGGTCTTGTATTTATAGACAATGAAGAGTTGGCCACAAATAGCCAACTCAATGGCTAGAAAAATAGCTCTTTCCGTCATTCGGTCATTTGTCGGTCGATTGTCGATCGACCGACCGAGCGACCGCCGAGTGACCGAATGCATTCTGCCACTTTTGGGCACCATTCGATCGATCAACCAGTCAACCGAAATTGGAAAATCAAGGCAGTTTTGCTTCTTTTTTTTGCTCGTTTATTCATTTTTGGGTTCCGTCTTCGCTAAGTCCTCTTATAATAACTTTAAAACATAAATGTTATATAAGGATTACCCCCCATTTGGATTCAACAAAAATATCTAAAAAATCAAAATCTAAATTTTGGAGTCTAGTACAAATTTTTGAAAAATAAAAATTTTATAATCTTTCGGGTCAAATATGGGTAGGCTAAAGGCTTCCAAAAAATCCTTAAAAATATATCGTTTTCTAGTTTTTACCTAAGGAATAATTACCGGGACTTTTGGTGTCAAGAAAATGTCTAGGTCATATAGCCCTCCAATGAGCTCTCTAGGCTTAGTGAATTTCAGGGTCTTTTTCTAATTTTCCAGGTTTTCATGTTTTGGGATTCGGGATTGATTTTTTGGGTTTCTTTGCATCATCATGAGAATTTACAAATTACAACACATATTAGACACCCTATACCTAAACTCTAACTTCCCGAAAAATCTCGAGCGTCGACGAGCGTCCTTGCCGATTTCTCTGATTTCTCCAATTTTTTCGATCGGGGATGTCATGCGCTAACGAACTTGGAACCTGAAAGTATTTCTCAATAAAAACATTAGTTCCATGTTTGTTATCACCAAAACCGAGATTAAGATCAATGTAGAAAATCTTAGCCCAATAATGCAATGTAAAAGCGCTCACGCACGACCCACCGCTTTCGCTCACGACTAGGAAACGACATTCGTTTACTAGCCGTGGCATGGCCGGTGGGGGTGTGCGGACAAAGAAATTTTGTCATGCTCCTCGTGCTTTTGGAAACCCCATGAGTGGCACTTGGGAGTTAGGCTCCACAAGTATAGTACCCATGAATCACCTGGTGACACTCTAGTCAAGCATTCGCTCTTGCATTTACTAGCATTTTCATGCAATTGATCATTTGACCCAAATGTTTTTGCGTCCAAGCACCTAGAGGCTTCTAGCCAAGCGAGTTGGGAGCCCGCAACTTTCGACATTGGTAAAGCAATTCGGGTGGCACTTGGGGGTTAGGCTCCACAAGTATAGTACCCATGAATCACCTAGTGACACTCTAGTCAAGCATTTGCTCTTGCATTTACTAGCATTTTCATGCAATCGACCATTTGACCCAAAAAATTTTGCGTCCAAGCACCTAGAGGCTTCTAGACAAGAGAGTTGGGAGCCCGCGACTTTCGACATTGGTAAAGCAATTCAGGACAGAAGGGTGATCGCTTTTGGGGACAAGGGAGTTGCACAGACATTTGCTGCCCAAAACAGCCCGTCCATGATAGTTGTGTTAGTGTTTGGTTTTTATATGTTGGTTGTATTTGGAAAAAGTGTTCTTGGTGAATTCTTAGTTTTATGCACAGTCTTAATAGTAAGGAGCTCTACCTATGTAATGACTGTTACAACTATGCAAGGATAGTTTCAACTGCTCCTACAGTCTGTGGTTTTTTGGATAAGTATGTTGCGAATGAGATGGTTGTTGGACTTCTATTTAGATGATGAGTCTCTTGATATCTCTAATATTATTAATCATCATTATTTAAGATGCGTGTGTCAAGTTTGAGCTCAAAATGAATTCTCTATGTTCATTTTTCATCCTATGTTGATTTCAATGAAAAAATCAATATTTCTAGCTTTCATTCAAGGTATCAAAATCATTCCTAGAAATGATTTTACTCAATCAATAGTGTGAATGATATTAGAAATATAATCAAAATGGTATACACAAACTTTCATTTGAAGTTTTCGACAAAAAATCAAAGTATCGAAAAAATTGATATTTCAAGAAGGTGATACTTTGCATTTTTTAAATCCAACTTCAAAATTCAATTATAAATTCGATTCTTGATGAAAATTTCTGAAATTTTTATTGAAGAAACTAGATTTTTCAATGAAGATGTAGTTTTAAGAACCGGTTAAAAATAATTTTTTTACATTTTTCTAAAAATAACTGAAAATGTTTAATTTTTAATGATATTTTCGTAATTTTCAGTTATTTTCAAAATTAAGTGCTAAGTTTTCATTCAAACTTTTATGACACCACATAATGGTCATGTAAAGAGTGTATGTCAAGTTTGGAATGAAAATTATGTCCTTAAGTCAAGATATCAACCTAGCATGGTTTCATTCAAAACTAAACTAGTTATCATGAAACTTGCTAAGTGTCAATCTTATCATTTACTCATGGTTTTTCAAATTTAAACTTATGGACACCTAACGTGAGTAAATCTAAATATGTTCCTCAAATATGGATGAAAAATGAGACCTCTAAGTTAATTTGTTGACTTGGGTCAACTTGGTTCGCAAGAGATTATCATGAAATGACCTCTATGTCATTTTATTCATATCCATATGAATTTTTCATTCTAAGTGCATGGAAACATGTCATACCTATTCCTAAACATTTTTATAAAGTTTGAACTTAAAATGAAGTGTCCAAGTCGATTTGTTGACTTGGGTCAAATTTTTTCAAGCTTAAGTCCCCTAAAGTGATCTAGTTATCGCCTTATTCATCTACACATGAATGTTTAAGTTTAAACACCTATAATCATATCATGTGAGTATCTAAACATGTTTATTGGGTGTTTACTCAAAATGAGGTCTCTAATAAGGAATTTCAACCTAGTCCAATTTCATTCAATATCAATATCATGAAATTGCCTAGTTATCATAATTTTTTCTACTCATGAAAATTCAAACATTTATCATGCAAAATCAATCATGAGTATATAAAGACATCATTAAAGCATGAATATTCAAGTACATTAAGATTTTTGCAAAAACGAACTCATACCTCATTCTTGGAAATTTTTCCAAACTTTTTATTTTCTTTCCAAATTCAATATACTAGCCTTCCATCACATTTTTAACTTGCAAGTAGACTTCATTAGTAGATTTAATAAAAATAAAACTACTAGCAAGCAACCCAAACCAAATAGCAAAGAGAAGAATCATGTATCATTTTCAAAGTCCACTTTGCTAAATAGTTTGAAATCTGTTTCAAAATATATTATCATGAATCCGAAACGAATCAAGAGATCTCAAAATATGAAATATTGAAAAGTAAGATCTTCAACCCTTCCTATTGGTTGAAAACCGAAAGGCCATAATGAGCCTACGATTTAGAACCGCAAGGTCGCATGAGTCCGTTATAGGCTACATTGGTTTCCGAAGAGATCGAGAAATCAAAAATCAAAATCATTTTTCAAAAGACTCTTATCAAGAGCGGGAAAAATAACTCAAATTAAACATGTATCATACACTCTAACTTAAATGATACCAACCAAAGTAAGGAGATGATACGAAGTATACCTAGATGCCAATTTTTATACCTATGGCATCATGATGACTTGAAGTTGCAACCTCATGGAGATTTTTCATTTGAATCCAAGGTCAACTTCAATACACCATTTTTCATTCATCCTTGTGTGGTAGCTCCCCCTACAAAAGAAGATGAGACTTTTGGTACCCAAATGACTTTGGGTCCTTGGGGGTGAGTTGGCCTAGGAATCCAAAGTGTCTTAACTATGCTTGGATTTCTTTTAAATGCACAATCATGGATAGCATGGCCATATATACCACAACAAAAATAAGACTTTCATTAGCATATATACCACTTTTTGTTTTCATTTGTCTTTTGAACATGAGGCTTAAAAGTAGAATGTCTAACATGAGATTTAACATTAGCATGAACATTCTTTTTTGAAAAATCATTTCTACTAAAATTCTTAAATGATGAAATATTTTTCATTTCATTCACTTTCTTGTTTAGGTTTAGAACCTCATTTTTTAAATCAATCATGGAGTTATGTAAAGCATGCATTTGAGATTTCAACATATAATTTTCCATTTTGATTTTTGAGTTTTTATTTTTCAAAATCTCATTCTTAATTTTGAAATCATTTTTCAAATTTTCATTTTCAAGCTTTAAGTCCTTAAGCTCAAGTTTCAACGTATCATGACTAGGATCAAATGAGCTAGATTTTAATTTCTCATTTTCTAATTCTAGATCATGCAAATGTGCACTAAGTCTAGAGTTCTCCTTTTTAATCTTCTTGTTTTCCTTATCCTTTTTCAAAAGCAAGACATACATATTTTTATACTCATCCATCAATTCATCAAAATCATGAGAGTTAGATGAGTTAATACTATCATTATTATTAACATGACTAGAAGGAGAAAAGTGTACCTCATTGTTATCATTCATGAGGTATTCTTTTGAGATTACTTCATAGTCATGGCAAGAGGATGCTTCACATGAGTGGAATGAGGATTTGGAAGCATTCGACCTCTTATTTGTCTTGTTCTTCATGGTAGGGCAATTCCTCTTCACATGCCATTTTTCTTTGCACACATGGCAAATCACATTCCTTTTCCGATTTTTAGTGCTCCTGTGACTGGAGGCACTATGGGCTTCAAAAACCATATTAGTATTGGGTGGATGACAATTGTCATCACTCCCCTAAACAAATGTATTGAGCTCTTCGGTTTTTACATAATTATAAAGCATGTTTAAGGTAGCCCAAATATCGAATGCGGAAGTACAATGCATGATCTTTTCAAAGATATTATTTTTCAAAGAACAAAATATGCAATTTGTAGCTTTAGCATTTGATTCAAATATATCAATTTGTTCTTGGATCCATGCATTCATGTCTTTCTTAGGTTCAATATATTTAATTTTTACCATGTTAAAAATGCCTAAACCTTGAGTCTTTAAGAAGATGTACATCCTAGACTTCCAAAAACCAAAGTTCGAGGCATCGAACCTAGGAGGTGAAGACGCTAAACTCTCTAGTGTCATTTTCCGAATCGAGAGACGATGTAGAGGAGATGGTGAAATCTCAAACTACGACCCACTCTGATACCAATTATTGATGAAATGGCCACACTAGAGGGGGGTGAATAGTGTGTTAACTAATCAATTAACCTAAATCCGATTTTAATCGTTTCTTAAATTATTTAGGCAATTCACAATTGTACGACTAAATGCAGAAGCAAGTAACAAAGAAAATAATGCTAACACAAGTATTTATAATGGTTCGGTCTCAATGCCTACTCCACTACCTAAGCACCTCACTTAGGATTTCCAAACTAAGCTTTACCAGATTAATCTTGTTTCCCTTACAACGAGGACTTTGACCCGAAGAGTCTCGCTCTCAACCTAAGGCACATCCACACCCGGAAGTCTCCGCCTTCTTACCGAGAGCACTCTTCCACCTCAACCTAAGGGACAACTCAACTAATCATAGTAAACCAAGTTTACACCGGTGTAATTATGCCTCAAACACAAAGGCAACCACCCAATTTCAAGACCCACACTCTAGGTCTTACACAAGCTCAAATACAAAGAAATAAACAAGAAAATACAACACCAAATGGAGAAATAAATCAACCAATAAAATACTTAGCTCCAAACAAAGTTTCCTAGCTTCCTATTGATGCCTTTGATGGTGAATCAATGAAGTCAAGGCTTACTCAAGGAGTTGAAAGATCAAAGCTAGGGATTTCAAGAATGGTGGCTCAATCAAGCTCAAGGATCATCAAAATATGGCTCAAGGTATGTTGAATTAGGGGTGGAAGGCTTGTTAAGGCTTCTATTTATAAGCCTTGAGGAGATGGCATGAAACAACCGGCTCAACGGGCGGAAAACTAGTCATTTTCGCCGTTCGGTCGATGCCCGGTCGATCGTCGATCGATCGGTCGATCGACTGAGAGCAAACTGTTGCTTTCTGGCACACTTCGGTCGATTGACCAGTCGATCGAATTGGCTACTGCCAGTTTTTGGCACCATTTGGTCGACCGAAATTGGGCAGACTACACTTCTTGGTTTTTTCTGCTTGTTTGCTCGTTTTCTAGTTTCGTCTTCGCTAAGTCTACTTATATAACATTTCTAAAATATAAATGTTATATAAGGATTACCCCCCATTTGGATTCAATAAAAATATCTAAAAAATCAAAATCCTTAAGAATCAAAATCTAGTTTTGGGGTCTAGTACAAATTTCAGAAAAATAAAAATTTTCTAATCTTCCGGGTCAAATATGGGTAGGCTAAATGCTTCCAAAAAATCCTTTAAAATACCTTGTTATCTAGTTTCTACCCAAGGAACAATTATCGCCATTTTTTGTGTCAAGAAAATATCTAGGTCATATAGCCCTCCAAGGAGCTCCCTAGGCTTAGTGAATTTCAGGTCAGTTTCCGGGATTTTATGTTTTGGGGTTCGGGTTTAGTTTTTGGGTTTCTTGCATCATAAAGATGATTATATTACATTCTAGACACTATAAGCTTAAACTCTAACTTCCCGAAGAATCCCGAACATCGACGAGCGTCCTTGTCGATTTCTCCGATTTCTCTAATTTTTCCGATCACGGACGTCGTGCGCTAACCGACTTGGAACCTGAAAGATTTCTCAATGAGACATTAGTTCCATGTTTGTTATCATCAAAATCGAGATTAAGACCAAGGTAGAAAACCTTAGGCCAACATCTGCGATCGAACATGCGGTCGCAAAAATTCGGTGGTGATGCGGTCGCCAAATCGTCGCTTCATTGTGATGGCACTTGACGTGGTCGCCAACCCATCGCTTTTTTGCGACGACACCTTAGACGGCCACAATGTCGTCGTCTGCCTGGCCACCTCGCGACCCCAATTGACGACGATCACAGAACCGTCACATCTGCGATCGCATCTAGAGCCGTCGCTGAAACCCATTTTTTAGTAGTGTTGTAATAACAAATAGGTTTTTGTTATTTTCAATTCATTGTAGTACTGTAGTCGGATTTCGGGTGTGAAATTCAGATGACTTATATTGTACTTATAGAGAGTGGATTGGGCATCTATTCGGTGAATGCCCCGCAGATTAGGTGATTGGTTTGTCACTGAACTACGTAAATAAACCTCTTATGTTTGCATATGTTCTTTTGTTTTGGTTCCTACTTTGTTTCTAGTAGCAGTTGCAACTTCCTATTCAACAGTCTTTAACAAAAGTTCCCTTAGAGACATATACTGTCATTTGATATCAGAGCGGTTGTGCTAACTTTTAACTACACAAGATCCTTGGTGCGTCTCTTTGTTTTCAAGCTCAAGATGGAAGGAATGCCTATGGGAAATTCTATCAATGTTCCTCCTTTGTTTATCGGAACAAACTATGCATATTGGAAGGCTACGATGAGGGCTTTTTATCAAATCATTGGATGACCATTGTTGGGACTCTATAGAGATTAACTACACTCCTCCAAAAACACTTGATGGGACTGAGCACAAGCGAAAAAACCAATACACATAAGCAGAAATAGTTGCAGCAAACTATGATAATAAAGCCCTAAATGCTATCTTCAGTGGAGTTGATCCTTCTCAATTTAAACTAATCACTGCTTGTACCCTGGCAAATCAGGCTTAGGGAATTCTTGAAACAAATCATGAAGGATCCCTGACTCTTCGGAAGTCAAAAGTTAAAATCCTCAACACTAGATTTGAGAATTTGAAGATGGGAGAAGATGAAAGCATACAAGACTTTCATGGGCATATCAAAGACCTAATGAACAATGCTACCAACCTTGAAGAGTCATTCTCTGAAGAAAAAGTAGTAAGAGAAGTTCTGAGATCCATGCCTACTAAGTTTGATATGAAAGCTGCTGCCATAAGTGAAGTTCATGACTCATCTACTTTATTCTTGACACTCTGATGGGGAAACTTGAAACTTACGAGTTGGAATTATCTGAAAAATATTCTCACAAAGAAAAGAAGAATTGTGGCTACTACATGCAAGGAGGTATGTAAATCTCAAAGGGCTTTTTGATGGTAAGATTTTGTAAGTATTCGCAAAATAAAATAAGGGCAATGCACTATATGCATCTGCCTTCCTTGACAATGTCAACTTTGTCGGACGGTGGCGCATTATGTAGATAAATTTATCCTAGAAGCAATACCACAACAAAAAGGGAACTTTATATTGAAACTTGAATCAGAACGAGGAAAAAGGAAATTTTATCAAAAGGTGGAAGGAGAGATGGAATGGGATACCTCGGCATGTGGCCGGCCGACCTTGGGATGGAACTCTTGGCCGACGATTTCGCTGTCCTTGACGATGACGCATCCCACCATGGGGTTAGGAGAGGTGCACCAGACCGCAATTCTCGCCAACTCCACACACTTCCTCATGTAGAGGGCATCGTCTCTTATCTCGCATCTGAGGCGGACCATCGAACTGTTGCCGCAGCTCCACCGAGAGGGAGTTCCGGTATTCACCTCATCACATAGGCGGAGAACATTAGCTCCAAGATTGGGTCTTCCTAGAGACGGATCTGTGGGCGGCAAGAGAAAGCAATTCGACATTTACCTTGTTGAAGGATAGGAAATCGAAGAATACGCTCTTGATTTGGGGAGGAACCAGCAACACATACAAAAGGTTTATGTGGGAGAAGATACTAATTCGCATTTTAATAAAGAGATGATTTGTCCTCCAATTTTTTTCGAATCAAAATTATCTAAAAGATTTTTAAAATCATTACTATTCTGCCTCTTACCCTCGAATGGTATCAAGAATTTATTAATGGAGCCGACGTGTAATGTGACATGTCATTTTACTAATACATACTCGACACGTTATTTGCCAAAGATACTATCTCACAATTTGTCAGGAAGCTCTACTTTTTCCCTTTGCTTTTTTTATCGGGTTCCAAAATTTAGAACTCGATACTCGACCCAATTAAAATCGGGTTTGGTTGGGTTCTACCCGAACTGACCTGATTACTCGACCCAACCCAACCCAAACTAGTTAGGTCGGGTTGGGTCGAGTAATCGGATTATTGGATCGACCCAACCCAATGAACAACCCTAATAAAGACCTCCACCGGAGTAAAAGGAAAATTGTAATAATTAGAGGCATTTTTAGATTTATATTAGAAATTTCCATTAAATATACAATTTTTTTGTAGAGTTTTTTAAAATAATAGTTACTAATTGATGTAAAATATTTGCTCTCTCTAAGTTTTTTAGCAACAATTATCTTATTGCTACTAAATAATTGCCACTAAATAGGTAATCTCTTGTAGTAACGGAGGATGAGATCAAGTCAGAAGATTATTCTAAAGAGGAGATGGATGCTATACTAGCCCTTATGACAAAAAATTTCAAGAGATTTCTGAGAGCTAAGAATAGGGTAAACCAGAACTCTCAAACTAACTTACAGTTCAAACAATAATTTCAATCGCCCGAGTCTGCCAGTTCCAGATCAAACTCCTCTTTTGAAGAAGCCAATTGTCTGGATAAAAGGATGATCTCAAACATAAGTTCAAAGGCATCCAATGCTTTGAATGTGAAGGATTTGGTCATATGAGATCAGAATACCCAAATCTTCAGAAGAAGATCAAGAAGTCATTCACTGCTACTTGGAGTGACGATGATGAAGAAACTGACTCAGAAGAGCATGAACAAGACAACTTTAGAGCTTTCATAGCTTGCATAGATGACACTGTTAATTAAGACTGTCGATGTCTCTGATGCAGATAGCTATCACTGCAAAGTTCAATGTGCAGATAGTCTTGAAGAAGCTTATCAGGGGATGTTTGACAAATGAGTTGAAGTGGCGAAACTTAACAAGTCTCTCAGGGATCAGAATAAGCTTTTGGTTGAAGAAAAGAAGACCCTTAAGGAGAAAGTTTAAACCCTTCAAAGACAGATTGTTCAAAAAGAAGACAAAGAGTCTAAGTTGATTTTCGAACTTGAAAAGGTAAAGAAAGAAGTTAGAATGATGAATTCTACAGGATCTCTTAACAAAATTTTGAGTGCAGACAAAAGTCCTTCTAATCACAAGGGACTAGGATACACTAGTTCATGCCAGTTAAAACCACGGTCTCAACTGCCTACTCAATTAAAAAACTTTCATAGAGGCTCTCAAGACATCAAAAGCCTACTACAAGAAAATAAAATGGAGTGCCCAAATGCTACTATTGCATGTATAGAGGACACACTGTAGCAAATTGTTTCAAACTCTCCAACAAACTAAAGAGAAAGAATCATTTAAATTGTCCAAGGCAAAAGGTCAAGTGAATCTGGGTAAGAAAGACTGATCTTAATTGCCATATTGCTTTTATGTCAAAGACTGGTTTCTCTTTTGGATGTTGGTATCTTGACAGTGGGTGTTCACAACATATGACATGGAATCGAAAAAATTTGAAAGATATTAAGGAACATGAAGGCGAAATTGTTACTTTTGGAGATGGAAGACATGAAAATGTCACAGAAGTTGGAACTCTAAATATTTCAGGAATTCCTAATCTGGAAAATATTCTGCTTGTAGAAGATCTCAAAGCTAATCTTGTGAGTATAAGCCAATTGTGTTATCAAAATTTAAATGTGCACTTTACTAAGAACCATTGCAAAGTTTTTGATAAAGTTGGGAACTGTATCCTTGAAGGGAATATACATAGAGACAACTGTTACAAAATTGTCTACTCTTCCATTTTTCCTTCAGTTGTTTCTTTTGACATGGTCTATGGCATCGACGTTTAGGTCATGAAAATTACGGTGTTCCAAAGAAACCTGTAAGTATTGAAATTGTCAGAAGAATTTCTAAATTTTTTGAAAAACCAAAAGCCTTATGTTATCCTTAGGGAGAAAGAAAACAATTAGGGCAGTCTTATCAGCAGTTAAAACTGGATGGTGTATCAAGACTTCTAGGTTCTTTACATCTCGAACAAATGGTTCTCAAGACTGCTCTCATATATGGTTTTCTAAATGAAGAAATAATTTTTGGAAATACCAAATGCTTTAAAGACCTTGATAATCATGATCAGGGACTGAACAAGGATGATGATACTAATATCAATTCTTATAGAGATTGGACTGATAGTGACAGAAAGAGTACCATAGGCGGTTATGCTGATTCAAACCCGACAGCCTAGTTGAATAAAAGATAAAATTCTATTTCTTTCTCTTCAACAGAAGTAGAACACCTCACAACACGCAGTTGTACTACACAGTTGACTTGGATAAGAAATGTACAACTGTGATATATTTCAACAAAAAGACAAGTGACAGATATTTTTGAACAGTTAAAGTCTGCTCTCGGATCATGTGTCGAATGACACACTTTATTTTAGAAAGAGAAATAAATAAATATTTATTATGGTGAATGAATTGAAAAGGTTTCAAGGTTTCATTTTTTTTATTTCACCCCTTATTGCTTTATGAAGGGTTATTTATGGTGTCTCACTCAACTCTCGGCCGAAGTTTTTTTTAAATGCTCACCTTTTTAAAGCCCACATGTGTGCCCCCTTCTTTATTGGAGATTTGATTTCACGCCCTACTCAAATTTCGAGCGTTGCAGTTCTCTCCTCTTCCCTTCGAGGTAACCAGCGACGAGTAAAAACTCCACCCTCCTGTCCCTTCATTTGCTCTCACCTCTTAAATACAAGATGGCCGAAGAAAAGAGGAAGAAAGGTTTTGTCAAAAAAGTTTACACATTGATGGCGAAGAAGATGCAATCTTCAAACCCTAGCGAGAAGGATGAACCAACTGCTGATATGCCTCCTTCTGTGGAAATGTCACCTCCTCCTTGTCCTCCTCATGCTCATGGTTATAAGACCTGCTAATCAACCGTTGAGGAGAAGTGAAAGAGGTATGATGATTTCAACCCCCCCCCCCACCCCAATCTCCTTCTAGGTTCTTTTCGACTAAGGGGGAGTCAAACGAGAATGCCAGTTTATCTTGTGGCTATATTTCTCGTGGTGTTGCTTCTAGAATAGAGAACTTTGACATAAACCTATATGTTTCTTCTCCAGTGCACACTGGTCCTAACATTGATATAAATATTGTTGTCACTGATGATTTTGATTCAATTTCAGTCAAGACTGGTCCATCTATTGTCTCTACATATTCTGGTCTGAATGCACAAGAAGATACAAGTGCACCTGTACAAGAAAGCATTGTCAGCCCTTCTCATTGTCCAGACCCAGTCTCAATTGCTGATGTGGCAATTGAATCTGCGGCTGAAATACCTACTGGTGAGAACACTCAAGCTCCACTTGAACAAGTTGAAACTGAGTCTGAAGCAGTTAAGACTGTGAGTGCCACACCAATGACAGTTTCAACTGCTACTCCCACCATTGAAGCAGTTGAAACTACTGGCATTGAATATGTTGTTGCAACCTCTCCATAGTCTCCTATTCCTGAACCTGTTGTTATGGACTTGAACCAAGTTCATGTTGATGAATTAGAACCTATAATTCTTGAGGCATCTACACCTCAGAAGGAAGATTCTCCATTTGGCACTACTAGAAAAATGGTCATCAGCAACAGCTGAGCCGTTGCAATAGAGCCGTGACAGAAAGTCGCGTTGTTGATGACTTAGCAACGGATCAGCAACGACCGCTCGGGTCGTCGCTCAAAACATTATCAGCAACGGCCGCTCGGGCCGTCGCTAAAACTATTATCAGCAACGGTTTTGCCACAGACCCGGAGCCGTTGCTGATAACATTAATAGCAACGGCCGCTGAGTCCGTAGCAACGCCGTTAGTAAAACGCCGTCGCTAAGCCGTTGCTGTAGGTCATCAGCAACGGCTTTCGATACACTTTTAGCAACGGCTTTCCCACGGACGCCCGTGGGAAAGCCGTTGATGATGACGAATACCTGCAACCAGAAAATTTGAAATTTTCAAATTTCCATTGATACATTGATACATTTATCTGATACATAACTCACACACCCATACCCTCATACACACATTCATTCACACATCACAAATACCTCATACACATTCATTCACACATCACAAACACACCAACATATATACATCAAAACAATTATATTTATATTGATAATTATCCACGATAGTATAAAAACAATTCAAATGCAAAATTGAAGTATCAATATCCAAACAAAATAAGTTAAACAAGTTCAATATCCAAACAAAAAATCTCACGATCAAGATGGAGGATGGTCTGGATTATATGGCGGGGTCTGGAGCGCTTGAGTGTACACCGGCGTGGACTGACTCGAGGACGATGGATTAGATGATGCCGAAGAGATGACTGGTTCGGGATGACCTGACAAGTTACGTAGCATAGCTTCTATATTCGCCATCGTCTGACTCTGACGCTCCATCATCTCAGTCTGACGCGTGATCGTCTCCTCTAGTGTCCTTATCCTATTACTATGATCATAACTGGATCTAGAGGTGGACGGCCGCTCACCAGCGACCGGAGGGGTCGGTGCCCCAAGTGGCCCTAGTACGGCTCACGCATGACCACTATCTGCGAAGCCATATACGCGGCCATGGTCCCAGCCACCTGTGGCCTCGACCCACGATGCTGCGTCATAGTCCTCGGGGGTACCCCCGCGCTGCACCACCGTCTGGCTGTAGGTCTCCTACTCGAGTTTGATTTTTTGTTTAATATTTATCATAAAACTTAAATTATAAATATATAATGAATAATTTAAACAAATATATAATTACCATAATGTATGCAGCGCGGTTGTCGATGTACTCCCCCATCCCATGTGCTCGACGGTGAGTCCGCTCGAACACCGCCATCGGGGAGGGTCGCTGGACAGTCCCGTCATCCGACACCGTCGTCTACATTTACAAAACAAATACATTAATTAGTACACATAATAACAAATAAAATATATAATTAAAAGATATACTTACCATACGGTTTGCGTGCACTGCAAATGCAACAGAGCCGCCGGTGTGACGCGCTGCTCCTCCCGACATGCGATTTCTAGCCGCATTCCGAGAAACCTCCTGCCATCGATCCGTCGACCATATCCCCACGAGCTGGTCCCATATATCCGGAGTAATCCAACCGGGGCCGTATCCCCGAGTCTCCGCGATGTTAGTGGTCCCAGCTCGGGCCATCGCTTGGGACCGAGCCTGCCCCAGCTGCCCGTTGTACCTTGCCCGGGAAATAGCCTCCCAGACAGCGTAAATGAAGGGCCTCTGGTCCTCGGCCCATGTATAGCGAGCCTGCAAAATAATAATATCAGTACCAATATTAATATATCATCATGCATGTAAAAAATAATAATAATACGTGCCTCAAACTCGCGCCATAACATGTCGACGTGCTCACTAGGCACGTGATACCACGTAGGCCATGCCCCGTGCATGTATCGTCGAATAGTAGAAGAAATGCTCCTCGGCACTTCTTCTTGCTCGAACCTGCACAACAAAAATAAATTTTAATATTATATTATGATATAATGAATTTATAATGATTCATAATTCATGATATATTACCGCTCCCCAATCACGCTAATCAATCTACGTGACTCTGTGGCTGGTGGAGGCTGCCACCTGTTCGGCCCGCGTGGCCGCCTACGTCTGGATGTACTAGCCTCGGCAGTATCATCGGAATGAGGATCAACAACAGGAGGATCAGCAGCATGAGTAAGTGCTGGAGTCTCACCGATCGGAGACTCCGAAACTCTCCTGCGTCGATAACCACGACCAGACATATCTGTCGAACAGACATATAATCAGATTATTGTATAAATAGTAGAGATATATTTAATAAAATATATACTTTACAATTATTCTTCATCATCTGAATAATAGTCTTCGAATTCTTCTTCTTCTTCCTCTTCTTCATCTTCTTCATCTCCAGCTTCCTCAATTTCATGATCGTCATCATCAGCATATTCAACTTCTAATTGAATTGACGTTGTGTCTGCATCCTCGAGTATTGGAATAATATAATCCACAGCAGGAAGATCATCTTCTTGATAGAAACCAGGAGGATCATTTTCTCCTACTATCGGATCAATTTTTCCTCTACCTTTTGTCTTACAGACTACACGTCAATCTGCTCTATCTTTATTTCGAGCCGGATACTTCGCGTAATATACTTGTTCGGCTTGTGATGCCAATATAAAAGGCTCATTTGCTGCCAATTTCGATTTGTAATTAACCTCAACAAGTTTGTATTTTGGATGAACTTTCATGCCCCTTTCTGTTGTATCGAACCAATGACATCTAAATAGGATCACTGATTTCAAGCCGAAGTAGTGCAACTCTATCACTTCTTCCACCAGTCCATAAAAATCCATATCACATTCAACATAGGTTGTCCCTTTCACGCAGACCCCAGCATTCATCATCTTCTTTGCAAATGAATATTCAACCGTGTGAAATTTATACCCGTTAACAAAATATCCGCTATAGCACGACACAAGTCGGGACGGTCCACTAACAAACTCAAATATTTTTTCATCTATTTCAGCTCTGTGATCTTTGCTGTAAGTCTGAATCCAAGTAGGGAAATCATGATTCCGTAATCTCTCCAATTCTTGATCGTTGTGAATAGAGTATTTTTGCACCATCTCAATGTCAAATATTTCAATGAATTGTTCAATCTCTGGACAATTGAGTAATACATACAAGTGTGCCAAATGATACTCTTCATCGCTTAAGTGTCGAGATGGACGAGAACCAAAAGCACGACCAGAGTGACAAAATATATTTAAACGTCCATCTGAATGTTGAACACCCCCATCGTCGTTACGTGGAAGACGATCAAATCTTGTCTGTACTGTCGATTCAAAGTAAAATGAGCAGAATGTTGAAATTTCTTGGATGATATACGATTCAGATATTGATCCTTCAACAGCTGCGGTGTTCTTTACTTTTTTCTTCAGATGATTCATGTATCTTTCAAATAAGTACATCCAACGATATTGAACGGGGCCACCAACTCGTGCCTCGTATGCCAAGTGTATCGGTAGATGCTCCATCGAGTCAAAAAATGCAGGAGGGAAAAACTGCACCAGCTTGCATATGATTTCAACAATATTATTTTCAAGTGTTGACATATCTTCGACTCGAAGGACATTTGCACAGATGCTTCTAAAAAACATACTTAATTCAGTCAACGGACCCCAAATATTATCAGGTAGAAGATCTCGAAATGCGATCGGAAGTAATCTCTGCATGAATACATGACAATCATGGCTCTTCATCCCTGATATTTTGCAATCATCGACGTTCACACATCGAGATAAGTTTGAAGCATATCCATCGGGTAATCTGAGTTCTTTTACCCATTGACAAACATCTTTGATCTGTTGTTTATTTAACACATATAGGGCCTTCGGTTTCAGATATCGTCCGTTGACCTCTTGTAACTCCAACTCTGGTCTTTTACAAAGTATTTTCAGATCATGTCGGGCTTTGACATTATCTTTAGTTTTTCCAGAAATATCCATCACAGTGTTGAAAATATTATCAAACACATTTTTTTCAATGTGCATGACATCTAAATTATGTCGAATCAATAATGAACTCCAATAGGGCAATTCCCAAAAGATACTTTTTTTCACCCAGTTGTGTGTTTGGCCAAAACCTGACACTCTTTCATTGCGACCAAATACTATATCTGGAAGTGCTGAAACACGTGCTAACATTTGTTCACCAGACAACATCGGTGGTGGCCCATCTCTTTCGACTCTGCCCTTAGTAAATTTATTACGATTCCTTCGATACTGGTGATGAACCAGTAGGAATCGACGATGACAATCAAAGAATGAGATTTTTCGTCCGTTCTGAAGACTGATTGATTTAGAGTGTTCCATACAATACGGGCAAGAGAGTCGGTCGTGAGTGCTCCAACCCGACAACATGCCGTACGCGGGGAAATCATTGATTGTCCACAAGACCGCGGCCTTTAAATTGAAGTTTTGCTTCCGATGACAATCATAAGTGACAGCTCCCTCAGTCCACAATGTTTTCAATTCATCTATCAAGGGTCTGAGAAATATGTCAATTTCTTTTCGCGGACCCTTAGGACCCAGAATAATCATCGAAAGATAAATAAATTCATCTTTCATGCACATTGACGGTGGCAAATTATAAACTGTCAGCAGCACTGGCCAAACTGAATAAGGAGTTGCAGAATGTCCAAACGGATTAAAACCATCTGTGCACAATCTCAATCTAATATTTCTAGTATCCATAGCAAATGAAGGATAACATGTATCCAAATGTTTCCATGCTTCACTATCAGATGGATGAGTCATTACTGTATCATCACGACTTCTTGCATGCCAACTCATGTAGGGGGCTGTCTTTTCCGACATGAATAATCTTTGAAGCCTCGGTGTTAGTGGAAAATACCGAAGCACCTTAAACGAGATATTTTTCTGTCGGACCGATTTCTTCTCCTTATAATGAGGGTGTTGACATACAGGGCATTTATCCAACTGCACATTTTCTTTATAATATAAAATGCAGTTATTTTGCCACGCGTGTATTTTTTCGTACCCAAGCCCCAATTTTCTCATCAGCTTTTTAGTCTTATAAAAAGTAGGCTCAAACTTGTTATCAGTAGGCAGCATTCCATTAATCAATCCAGCAATCCGATCATACGCAACTCCGCTGATATTACAATCGGCCTTGATGTTTAAGAGCTGTGTCATTGCTGAAAACCTAGTGTATTTAGGACAATTCTCATACAAAGGTTCATCGGCAGCTTTCAACATCTCGTAAAATTCTGCAGCTTCTTTATTCGGTAATTCAATCTCTACCGCAGCCCCTACTTCTGTGATATCAACCGCTGTAGTATCTGGTGGGACTGATGTCTGAAGATCTGGCCGATCAACATTATCATTCAGGCGGAATTGACCCCCAAGACTATCAAGTATCATAGTTCTATAGGGATTACATTGACCGGATGAAGAAGCACCAGCAGAGGAAGATTCACCATATGTCTGAACGACAGGATTGCTCGACATCCCGACTTCGCGTGACTCCCCGTGACAAGTCCATAGAAAATATCTTGGTGCAAATCCTTTGCTATATAGATGCAGAGTGACAGTCTCCCGATCCAAAAATCGTCCATTTGAACAAATGCGGCACGGACATCGGATTTGATCACCCATGCTAACGAAATTCCGATTCGAATAGGAGAAATTTAGGAAGTACGTTACGCCTAATCGAAACTCATTCGTTAAAGCTCCACGATCAAGACGTCGGTACATCCAACTTCGATCAGCCGACATGATTCTGTCAATCAATGACAATTTCTTTGGTTAATGTCTTTAGGTGAGATTATCCTATTCCATTCGGGATTTATGTTATTCGTACTGCACTTACGTTTTTATTTTAACTGTTAACTAATTATTCTAAATTTCGACAGCATCTCCCTATAGTTCTCCGAATACGCATATCATCTGGGCGTGTATCGGAGAACAAGAGAGATGTTGCCGAATTTTAGAATAATTAGTTAACAGTTAAAATAAAAACGTAAGTGCAGTACAAATAACTATATTCCCAAATTGTCCAATCAGGGATAATTCAAGAATTGTACGTCGTATAAAAGATCATCTACTTCTTTTACACGAACATACAATTCCCGAACGGATCTAAGGTTTTGCTAAATCATATCCGATTCGTCGATGCGTACGTGAAACATATCAACTCGTCGGATGGATGATTATTTTCTAAATGTTTCGAGACAGTTCGAGTCCATATTGGACGATTTCGGCGCACGTCCGAAGTGGACGATTCCGGCGCGAGTCCGAAGTGGACGATTCCGGCGCGAGTCCGAAGTGGACGATTTTGGCGCGAGTCCGAATTGGACGATTCCGGCGCGAGTTCGAATTGGACGATTCCGGCACGAGTCTGAATTGGACGATTCCGGCACGAGTCTGAATTGGACGATTCCGGCACGAGTCCGAAGTGGACGATTCCGGCGCGAGTCCGAATTGGACTATTCCGGCGCGCGTCCGAAGTGGACGATTCCGGCGCGCGTTCGAAATTAATCTAAACACTAATAATTAATCTAACAAATTAAACAATTAATTAACAATTATAAAATAATTAATTAACAATTTCAAAACAATAAAAACAATTAACAATAATTAACAATAAAAAATTCCGGCGTCGGAGTCCACCCTCCGGCGCCGGCGTACAGTGGCCGGACACACTGTCCGGCCACTGTAGAAGGTCCGGCGGTGGCCATAGGCCGACCGCCGCCGGCCGAAACCCTAGAAATAGGGTTTCGGCCGGATTGATACCAATACTCCGGCCGATCAACATACCGGCAGCAGCTGCAGCGGCGGCGAGAGGCATCGGCGAGAGGCGTCGGCGTCGGCAGCAGCGGCAACAGCGGCGAAAAGCGTCGGCAGGAGCGGCGGCGGCAGCAGCGGGAGGAAGAAGGGTCAGGCGCGACTGGTGCCCTATATAAACTTATCAGCAACGGCTCACTCGCCCGTTAGAAAGCCGTTGCTAATAAGTTATCATCAGCAACGGCTCACTTATCCGTTAGCAAGCCGTTGCTGAAGATTAAAAAATCAGCAACGGCTCGCCTTTCCGTCAGAAAGCCGTTGCTGATAATTAAAATAATCCGCAACGGCTCGGTTTTCCGTTAGAACGCCGTTGCAGATACAGATATCTACAACGGCTCGGGCGGTAGTAAGAACGCCGTTGCTGATAGCCGTTGCTGAAGATCATGTTTCTAGTAGTGTGGTCCTGAGAAAGCTGCCCCATCTAAGAAGAAAAAGAAAGTGTCAAGTGAACCTGACAAGAAGAGGAGTTCAAAAAGGAAAATGCTAGTAAAGTCCAATATGGTATCTGGAGAAACTATCAACCTAAAGACAGATTCTGATAATGAACCTCTGTCACAAAGGGTTACTGAGTTAAGGAAGTCCAAGAAAAGAAAGCAAAATCCTGAGCTGACAAAAGAAAAGAAGACTGCTACTCCTAAACTGAAAAAGTCTCCAACTCCCAAGAAGAAACTCATCAAGTCTAGGAAGAAAATTGAAACGAAAATTACTGTCAGTAAACTGTACAAATGACTTCTGTCTGATGATCTTTATCTACTTTGGAAAGCTTTGCAGTCAAGAGGTATTATCTCTCAAAGGATCCATGATTTAGAACAAATTTCTTTAAAGTGCAAATCAGTTCTTGCTGTTCTTAAGAAAAGAAACTTATTTGGTTCTTACAAGACTGTTAATCCTTTATGCAAACAACCTATTTTAGAGTTTTACTATAACTTATCTTATGATATCTCTAATCCAAATAGCAATCATTTTCATGAAGTCTTTCTTAGAGACAGTTGGTACAATTTTAGTCCAGATGTTATTAATGAATTTGTTGGCTTCTCTGAGTTTGCATCTACTACTGATGAGTCTTATGAGTCTTATGAGTTCTTGAAAGTTGTTGGCAAAGTGGTATCCAATGGTGATATTCTTAGTTGGACTGGTAGTCATGACATCAGGTTTTCTTCTCTGAACACATTTTATGTTGTCTTATTCTTTATTGCAAGAAATTACTAGATTCCAACATCTCACATTACCTTTCTAAGTAAGAAAATAGTAATGTTGTTATATAAAATCACCAATGGAATTTCTTTCAATCTTGGTAGTCTAATATATGAGCAGATTATTTATATTAGGAGCAGACTTCTATCTAAATCCAGAATGTTCTTAATCTTTCCAAACTTGATTTATAGAATCCTAGAAAGACAAAGATTCAAATGCTCATCAGATGAAGTTCTAGAACTCTTGGGCAGTTCACTCAAGATTCATCATAAGATCCTCAAGAGGGTTGGAACTCCTAAAAAGAATCAACCCAGTCCAAGTTTTGGTGTCAAGACTACTTCTGGTATTACTTCAGGTGCCACCTCAACTGCTGAAAGAGATATTCTAGATGAACTGTTCTCTACCAGAGAGACGATGACCAAACTTCAACAACAAGTAATCTCTATTGAAAAGAAAATCATTGAGTACTTTACTGCAACCTCTGCAGGACCTACCTCTCCTTCATCTGGAAGTATCTCTGACTCATCCTCTGAGAGTTATGAATGAACATTTGATTGTCTTGTTTTACTCCTTTGGCTTATTATGCCAAAAAGAAGGAGAACAAGCAGTTGCAACTCTCTAGTTTTACTTCTCTTTATTTGGGTGTTGATATATTTAACTTCTCCAATTGTGATACTTGATACTTTATGTTGTAGATATTGTGGTTATTGTGGTTTGGATGATGTGGTTGTAAAAGTTTGATACTGTGGATGCTCTGTGCTCTGGGTGTAATCCTTTTTTTTGCTCTGAGATATTAACTCTGTGAACTTTGTGGTCTTGTTACCTTGACTGTTGTATACTATTAGTTAACTATTAAATTATCTTTTTAACAGTTATTGTGCTTCAGTTGAAACTTTCTATTGTCATCTCTTTTTACTGTTGTGATCTGATCAGTATGGGTTTTGCCAAATAAGCCAAAGTGGGAGATTGTTAGTGTTTGGCTTGTATATGTTGGTTGTATTTGGCAAAAGTGTTCCTGGTAAATTCTTAGTTTTATGCACAGTCTTAACAGTAAGGAGCTCTGCCTATGTGATGACTGTTACAACTGTGCAAGGACAGTTTCAACTACTCCTACAGTCTATGGTTTTCTAGATAAGTATGTTGCAAATGAAATGATTGTTGGACTTCTATTTAGATGATGAGTCTCTTGATATCTCTTGTATTATTAATCATCATTATTTATTTATTGTTTGTCTGTTTTGGTGTTATGAGTAGTGGAGAGTTTTCTACTCTTTATGTTACTGTTTGTTTTGGACTTTGTGATGTTTTCAATGTTGGTTGTTCAAATCGATGATTGTTTGATTTGAACTGAAGACTAATTAAAGATCAGTAATTAAAGTTAGCATTGATTCAGGTTTTTCAGTTGTCTCATATAAATTCCGATGTAAAAAATTGATTTGCAACTCTTCATGTGCAAACACTGGTTGCCAGATATTGAGAGGAGTTGAGACTACTGAGTGCATAAAGGCAACAATTTATATTTCTTATCTTCAGGAGAGGATTCGTTTGGGGTGGATAGCTCACTACAACACAAGGCTGTATGGACGATGGAACTATGTGGCTGGGATGTCATAGAGAGGCAAGTTGGTATTTACTTGTAATAGCAAATAGATTTTTGTTATTTCCAATTCACTATAGTATTGTAGTCGAATTTCAGGTGTGAAATCCAAAGGACTTATATTGTACTTATAGAGAACGGATTGGACATCTGTCTGGTGAGTGCCCCGCACATTAGGTGATTGGTTTGTCACTGAACTGCGTAAACAAACCTCTTGTGTTTGTGTGTGTTCTTTTGATTTGGTTCCTACTTTGCTTCTGGTAGTAGTTGCAATAGCAGTTGCAACTTTCTATTTAACTACCCTTAACAGAAGTTCTCTTAGAGACATATACTATCAAGTTAGTATCATAGCAAGGGCAAGCTCGCAAAACATCGGTGCAAGCGAATGACGCAAATCGTCAACAAATTCGTCCCTTCGTCATTGGAGGCGAACGACGTTGGGGCAATCGACAATCTCGCGGGAGAGATTTTCTTGACCAATCATGATTCGCAAAATAGTTGGTGAAATGAGTAGCGTCGCCCAAGCGGTGACGGCCATTCCAGAATAAACGTTGGGGGAAGACCCAACGCAAGCTCAACAAGCTAAGCCGGGAGTACGCACTGTCCAATGGCTGAGAGAGTTGGATACTTTGTAGACCTCTCAAGACACGATATTTTCCCAATTTGAAGCCAGCATGGGCCAAGTGGGCAAGTTAGCCGACGCGCAAGAAGTCTTGGAGTCAAGGTTAGAGGGACTCTGGGATGACACTATAGAAGTAGTCAAATATCTACAAAACGAGATTGCAGAGCTAAGGGATGCACTCTCTTTTCTATCCCGAGAGATCCACTCGGGCGGTGGCAACTCACGGCCTCGCGAGATGGCACAACACCACCTCAGAGCACTCTAACCAAAGCCCTACAATGGGGCTTGAGATGCCAAAGCGGTGGAAAATTTCCTCTTCGACTTGGAGCAGTACTCCAATGTCACGAGGACAGCCGACGATGATATGAAAGTGTTCGTTGCAAGTATATATCTGTCTAAGGATGCAAAACTTTGATGGCAGATCAAGTATGACGAGATTCAAAAGGGGCAAGCGAAGATCGACACTTGGAATGAATTTAAGCGAGAACTAAAAGTACAATTTTTTTTAGAGAATGTGGAGTTTATCGCTAGACAGAAGTTGCGATAACTCATCACAACAATTCAATTCGGGAGTATGTGAAGCTATTCTCGACCATCATATTGGACATATCAGACATGGCCGAGACTGATCAACTGTTCACCTTCCTGGAAAGCCTGAAGCTGTGGGCACAGTAGGAACTCTCCAGGAGGAACATTAGGAATTTATCGGAAGTGAAGATCCCCGCAGAACGACTCACCGACTATAGCTCGAAGGATAATACGACTAAGGTGACACCCTACAAGCCGAGATTTTGGGGACCCGACAACTCTAATGGCTATAGCTCAGAGGTGAATACGGCTAAGGTGACGCCCTACAAGCCAAGATTTTGAGGATCTGAAAACTCTAAGGGCAAAAAGATCGTAGGCGATACAAGGTGGAGAAATCACACACAAAGAGCGTACACCCCGAGAGAGCATCCTCAAAGGGAAAATTCTCCGAGGGGGCCTCCTCAAAGGGAGTACCCTTCGAGAGGGAACCATTCGAGAGTTTTGTCTACTTTCTTATTGTGTAGAGGGCCACACACAGCTCGAGGATGACCAGAATGACAAGCTTTGAGCGCCTTGATAACAAAGACCGTGGTGGAGACAATGTCCAACGTCTAAGCGAAGAAAGGGGAGGCAACATTGTCACCGAGTCACTGCGAGGGGTCCTCGAGGGACCACTCCAACGAAGATGAGGACCCTTGGAGAACAAACATGGGAGCAGTACGACTACTCAATGCACTCAAAACTCAAGTGGGGGAGCGAAACTCCACGACAAAGCATCCAGAAGCGACACATGAGCTGATGTTCATCGACATCGAGCTCAACGGTAGAACCACCTGAGTGATGGTAGACTCAGGAGAGACACATAACTTTATTGCCAAAGAAGAGGCAAAGCGACTTGGACTCATATTAGGGAAAAGTTTGAGTCAGGTCAAAGCTGTGAATTCCAAAACACAGAAAAATCGACGGCATTGCAAGAGACATCTCGTTGAAGATTGGAGGATGGGAAGGGCAGATCGACCTAATTGTTGGGCCCCTCGATGACTATCAAGTTATTCTAGGGATGGAGTTCCTCAAATCGGCGAAAGCGGTACCCATGCCCTTCTTCGACACATTATGCTTGATGGGGGAGAATAACCCCAACATTGTTTCAACGGTGCGTTCAACACCAAGAAGCCAGAACAAATTTCTTTCCGTCATACAAGTGGAGAAAGGAGTCTGACGAGACGAATTCACAACGTTGGCTGCAGTTAGGGCTGTTCACGGGTCGGGTCGAGTTTTGAAGTAAAATATTTTGAACCTGATCCAACCCGACCCACTCAAAATCGGATCGGATCGAGCCGAGTAATTGGGTTACCCGATAAATATATAAAAAAATGTTTCTAAAAAAAATCTGAAATGATGCGAGAAGACGCATCTATTTTTGGGAAGACGTATCGTCCTTCCCAAGATCACATCTTGGGAAGACACGTGTCTTCCCAAGATCTCCCAAGATCTCTTAAGAGATCTTGGGAAGACCAACAGCAGGCCAGCAGCTACTCGAGTGGCTACTGCTTCTTGGGAAGACGCGGGCTAAAGTGGCTCGCGTCTTCTCAACACATTTATTTATAAGTTTTTAGTATATTTTTTAAAAATAACAATAATAATAAATGTAATTAATCGGGTAATCGGGTCGGGTATCAGGTAATCGAGTTTTTAAACTTGAAACTCGAGACCCGATCTGATTATAATCGAGTTTGAATAAATTGAACCCGACCCAACCCGATTACCTGACCCAATCCAGCCCGATTAATTCAGGTCGGGTCGGTTTCTCGAGTTCATTTGGTCGGGTTTGCCCCATGAACAACCCTAGCTGCAGTAAAATTGGAAGACCATCCTGATGGAGCAAAGCGATAACCCGCGGTAGTGACTGGAGAACAAGCCCCTTATCGACCGCCTTACAGAAGTACACAGCCAGAGTTGGCGGAACTTCGAAAACCACTCAAGGAGCTACTCGACAGAGGATTGATATGTAGCTCAAAAGCTCCTTTTGGAGCCCCTGTGCTGTTCCACAAGATGACGAAGTGGACCGATAAAGGAAGAAGACATCATCAACGCCTTCAAGAACGGGTCAATGAGGGCGTCGACTTCGTAAGTGTGGGAGAGTTTTAGGGACCCTCGGGGTTGTCAAGTCTTGTATGTGTCATGATGGTTCCTAATGTGCATTGTAAATATCACATCGTAAGCATCCATGTAAATATGCATTGTAAAAACACTCACGCACCTCCCATCGCTCTCGCTCACGACTAGGAAACGACCTTCATTTACTAGTCGTGGCATGGCCGGTGGGGGTGTGCGGACATAGGAATTTTGTTATGCTCCTCGTGCTTTTGGAAACCTTATGGGTGGCACTTAGGGGTTAAGCTCCACAAATATAGTACTCAGGAATCGCCTGGGGATACTCTAGTCAAGCATTCGCTCTTGCATTTACTAGCATTTTTATGCAATCGTCCATTTGGCCCAAACATTTTTGTGTCCAATCACCGTGAGGCTTCTAGCCGAGCGAGTTGGGAGCCCACGACTTACGACATTGGTAAAGCGATTTGGGACAGAAGGCAAATCCCTTGCAGGGACAAAAGAGTCGTACGGATATTTGCTGCCTAAAATAATCCGTTCGTAATAGCGTGGGGGCCCAAGATAGGCGCCGAGGCCGGCGAGCCAGATTGGTGAAAACTGAGCTTTAGTCGCTGTGGGAATTTGAGTATGGCGCTGAGGTCGACGAGCCAGACTAGTGAAGATCGAGTCTTGGTCGTTGGGGGCGTGGGAGCTTGTCATGCCCCGACTCAAGATACGCGTGACCGACCAGGGTACGAGTCAGTACCCCGAAGCCTACCCTATGCACTGACCAACAACTCATCGAAAAATAACCAAAATAACATCAAATCGTAAACAAAAGCAACAGTACCAACTTTAATAACTGTTTGAAATCAGTTTGTTCAAACCAAGTTCTAAAACATCACAAGTTTTAAAATAAACATCCAAAGGTTTTCCAAATAAAATATCTCAAAGTTTTACAGAAATAACACAGTACATACACCAGACTCTACTAGACACGACTATGACTAACAAACTGCCAGCTATGAGATCTGCACCCACGCATGCTCTCCTGCGCACCATGCCACCAAGCCGTACCTCACTGGTCGGGCTCTGCAAAATAACAACAAAGGAAACCGTGAGTTCACAAGGAACTCAATGAGCGGTTCTTTCGAATCTCCACTTAAAACCTCGGCAATAATATATATAAGAAATTAAGAGTAAGATCACACCACACAAGTTAATCAGTTGCCAAGACAGAATAATGGATGAACCGGCCTCTCAGGCCCTTATCCACTTCACTAGCTCGGCCACCAATGGCCTAAACTATATATAGAAGATTTTGTTCTTCCCTCTACTTAACCAGGCCGGTCGGCCTACCCAAAACCAGCCCATAAGGGCTTCTGAGTGTGCGGTTGGTTACCCGTCCACTCACATAGATTAGATCAAAAGACAAGATCGAATAAGACGAACTCCGAGATCTCGGCTTCGATGCGAGCTCGGCACCGATCTCCCTCTCCTCCCTTGGGCTGCGTGCGACTCCTTCCTTAAGCCACACGGCTGCTAGGTTGAGGGGTTTTATTCCCCCTCAACACTTGACTAATCTACCCCTATCCAATGACTTAACCTTCTCATACGACTCCACCTAACCCGGGTCGATTCCCGACTCGAACCACGAGCCCAACTCAACCCAACTCGAGTCAACCAACATACTCATCCACCCAAAACCAACATTAGACTATAACTTAAACTGATCATACTTACTATTCGAGGCGATCTCACGACTTGGTCCGGCTAGCTCTCGACTCGATGGGCTGCATCACAAAAAATTTTATATTAGGAAACCCCGGGTATTACAGAGCTCGAGATAGGCAATGAGGCTGACGAGCAAAACTGGTGAAAATCGAGTTCTGGTCATTGTGGGAATCTGAGTGTGGCGTTGAGATCGACGAGCCAAGCTGGTGAAAACCGAATCCTGGTCGTAGTAAGGGTTCTGAGGCCGAAAGTAGCGGTGCTGAGGCTGACTAGCCAGGCTAGTGAAAACCGAGTTCTGATCGTCGGGGGCGTGGGAGCCCGAGATAGGCACTGAGGCCAGCGAGCCATACTGGTGAAAATCGAGCTTTAGTCAATGTGAGAATTTGGTGTGGCGCTGAGGCCGAGGAGGACTAGTGTGTCGCGCAGGCGCAAGGCAAGAGCAGTCGCAAGACCATAGAGGTTCCTCATGTGTTTGCTATGAGATAGCTGCAAACAATCTGGACACAAAGAAAATATGCAGAAAAGAGAGAGCAATATTATTAGTGATTATTGTAATAGTACATCGTGCCCCACCATGAGCCGAGCTTGACCTATGCATGGTGGTGCCTCGTTAAAACCTTTCAAGGGAAAAAACCTAGTGGGAGAAAACTGTCATGAAGGAAAAATAGTACACCAACCACTTATAATTTAGGAGGGAAAACTTAGTTGTAGTAGACCCACAGAGAGGCCGCATTTCATGATCATGAGAGTTCTCGTTCAGAGAGTTCATCGATTCTGTAGGCGCTTTTTCCGATGACCTCTAGTAGGGGGCTTCTCAATTCGGGGCAAGCTTTCATTCTCCAGTTGGCTTCCTTTGAGGTTCGATCTTTTGGGGGACTAGGTCTCCTTCCGCGAAGCTCCTCGGTTTGACATGCTTGTCGTATTTTTGAGCTATTTTGAGCTTCATAGCATCTTCTCTATTCCTGGCGAGTTCTCGCTCTTCCTCGATGAGGTCGAGTTCAGCTTGGCGAGATTATGAATTATTCCGCTCCTCGAAGGTAGCTCTGTAGAGGCTGAGCTCTGCAATCTCGACTGGGATCATGGTCTCTGCTCCACAAACGAGCCTCTAGGGGATTTCCAATGTAGAAGATTGAGCGATTGTTTTGTAGCTCCGAAGCACTACGGGTAATTCTTCGGCCTAGTGCCCATTGACCTGGTTAAGTTTCATTTTGAGTCCCGTCAGGATGACTTTATTGGCTGCTTCGGCCAGGTCATTTGTTTGTGGGTGCTCTACCGATGAGAAGATCTATCGAATACCGAGATTCGAGCAGAATTTTCGGAACTGTTGATCTATAAATTGCGTCTCGTTGTCATTGATGAGTTGATGAGGTATGTCGTACCTATAGATGATGTTCTTCATACGAACTTCTAGACTTTTTCGGTCATAATTAAGGATAGGGGTTCAACCACTATCCATTTGGTGAAATAGTCGATCGCTACTTACCAAATACTTAAACTGTCTTGGTGCTCGAGGGAACGGGCCGAGGAGGTCGATGCCCCACTTGTGGAACGACCAACTGACTTCCAAGCCGTGGAGTGGCTCGGGATGTTGTTGCGAGACTTCGGAGAATATTGGGCATTTGTCGCACCTTTTGACATAGGAACTACAGTTTGTCTTCATGGTTGGCCAAAAATATCCAACCTCGAGGATAGCCTAGGTGGTGTAGACACAACCAACTCTAGTGTCATTCTCGGTTCGAGACTAGAGGTAGTAGAGATGATAAAATCTCAAGCTACGACCCACTTTGATACCAAATGTAAGTTGAATGGCCTACATTAGAGGGGGTGAATAGCATGTGTACTAAATCTTTAGCATAAATTCAATTTTATCAGTTTCTTACAATCTTAAGGCTAAGCACGATTAATGACAAGTAGAAGCAAGATGAATAACAAGTAATTCAACACACAACAAAGCAATGCTAACAATGCGATTTATAGTGGTTCGGCCCCAATGTCTACTCCACTACCTAAGTACGCTGCTTAAGATTTCACACTCTAGTTTACTAGATTCAGTGTATCATACAAGAGGATTTACAAGCTAAGGCACTGATCCTCACACCCAAGGGTTACTCTCACGCCTGAGAGTACCTCCAACATCTCTTCTCCTAAGGATTACACCACTAATCCTAGCAAACTAAGTTTACACCGATGGATTTAAGTCTTTACACCAAGGCTACCACCATACACACAAACTTATCGCTCTAGGTTATCACAAACTCAAATATAATGAGAATAAGCACATAATACAAGAATAATTGAGCGAAAAACATAATCAATACAATGCTTAGCTCTAACACAAGATCCTATTTTTCTTTTGATGTATTTGATGATGAAACAATGAAGACAATGCTCAATCAAGGATTTTTGGATTCAAGCTAGGGTTTTATAACAAATGTGGCTCAACGAGGCTTAGAAATGATCAAAGGATATCTCAAAGTAAGGTAAGAGTGATCAATGATGGTGAAGGAAGGCTGGAACATCGTTTTATAGGAAGCCAAGTGACCAACTTCATGTCAAGGCACTCAATGGTCTGAAAAAGAGTTGTTGGCTTCCGCACGGTAGCAGATTGGTCATAGAAGATAGTTTTGTGCATAGACTGGTTTTCAAGTTTTCAGGGTTCAGATTTCAATTTTTGAGTTCTTATGCATCAAATAGGGGATTATACAAGTATACTAGACACCCTAAACTTAACTCTCTTCCCGACAAAATCCGAGCATCGACGAGCATCCTTGTCGATTCTTCAATTTTTTCGATCAAAGACGTCGTGCGCAAATCGATATGAAACCTGTAAATATTCCTTTCTCAAATATTAGTTCCATATTTATTATCATCAAAATCAAGATTAAGACCAATGTTGAAAACTGTAGTCCAACGAAATATACTATTCACCCCTTCAGTCTAGTGTAATATTTCATTTATAGTATATAGTAAAATATAAATATAAATAAAAACCTTTTATTTATTTATTGATGTTTTTTTAAAAATTTATAGTTAAGTAAACAATATATTTTTATAATATTTTAAATTTTATACTAAATCATAGACTATATTATTAAATATATTTTGACCATCGTATATTTATAATATATATAAAATTCACACAGATGACAGATCTCTTAATTCTTAATTTATTGTGTTCAATATATTTAATATTTAGTCAATGATTTAGTATAAAATTTTAAATATTATAAAAATATATTGTTTACTTAATTATTTTTATAAATCCTAAAATAAATATAATATATATTTTAAAAAACACTATATAAAAGTTACGTATACAAAGACACTACAAATAGAGAAAAATATGAGTCAAGATCCTAAAAATAAGGACTAAAGTTATGATCTTATATCTACATATCTTACCACTAATTTACTATGAGTTTAATAGTATTTTAAGTAGAAGTACTAGGTTGACATATTTGTTAATAAATTGAATCAAACTATTTTATTTAAAAAATTGAATTAAATTAGACTAAAACCGAATTACCTTACAAATCAAATTAAACAAAATCCAAAAAGTTAAAAGAAAAAACATAATTGCCTCAAATATTAAATTAAAATTGTGCAAAGCCTTCAAACTTAATTATTATTTATTAAATTCAAAACCACAATCAGAATCAATCCCTAATATTAGAAGATCAAATATATTTGAATTAATAATTCATAAAATAATAAATTAAAATGTTACTTAAAATTTTGACCTCAAAATTATATTTATATATATATATATATATAAACTTATTAAAATACTTTTGCATCAACTTTTAAAACCATTTTTGTAATTGAATAAAATTTATGAATTTAAATAAAAAAATCATATAAATTACTTTATTTACTAGATCATTCGATTTTATAATTACAAATTATATCCCTACATTGGATGATTTTTCCAAATCTATCACAACTTTTAATTTTTTTTCAATAATATACTCCACATTTCAATTTATTTCAATTATATTCCACCGTCAATGAAGTGTTAAATTTATCATTTCGATGCTGACATGGATCAATATTGTCATGTCAGCATTATAAATTAATAAAAATTCAAAAAATGCTATGTTATCAATTTTTAATAATATTTAAAGGATTATATCTAATATATTTCAACTTTTAATTCTAAATATATTCCAAATTTTTATTTTCAAACAAGGTCTCGTACTTTCAATTTTTTTCAATTATATCATACTATCAAACTACTATAACACTGTTGATATGGATCAAAAGTCTATCCAATATTTTTAAATATATTTAAAAATAATAAAATAATTTCGCCAAACCTCTTAAAAAATTATCTTCTTGTTTTTAAAAAATCATGAAAAATTATGTTCTGTTACATTCTCAATACTCACCCCACCTATTTGCATCGTTGTGGCCTCGAATTAGAACCGTGATCACTCTCACCGACAATTGACTATATTTTTTTTAATCGCATCATTTCTTAGTTCTCGATTGCATCATTCAAGGACGTACCCCAAAGATTTAGTGTCATGACATATTATTATTTTTATATGTATTTAGAGATGCTAACTAAGATCTTGATCCAGATGATAATGCAACTCAGAATCCTAATGGCCAAATTGAAACAAATCTTTCACCACTCAGATAGTTTGATGATATGATATAATTGAAACAAAATTGAAAGTATGAGATCTATTTTGGTTGAAAATAAAAAGTTAGGATATATTTGAAAAAATTCTTAAAAGTCTTAATATATTAGATATAATTATTTAAATCATTTTTTTCAAATGATGACATGTTACTTTCGAATTTTTTATTCATTTATAAATGTTGACGTGACAATATTCATCCACGTCAGCATCCAAATGATAAATTTAATACTTCATTGATGGTAGGATATAATTGAAAGAAATTAAAAATTGGAGTATATTATTGGATAAAAATTTAAAGTTAGGATAGATTTAGAAAAAACCACTAAAAATAGAGATATATTTTGTAATTAACCATTTAATATAATATAATACTTGAAATTTGTGAAAAAAATTATCCACCATTTAATTAGCTTGCCTTTCAAAATGTCATTGAAGATTGGGCATTAGGAATGTGTTGGAGGATTATAAATCTATCGAATCCCGGATTTTGATCAAAGTTTTGTTCCAAAACATGTTAGCTCATAATTGATTGTGGTCTAAGATGAAAATATCTAATACAATATCTTAAGAAGCTAAATTTGATGGCTAAAGAACAGGGTGGTTGTGCAGTTGGCTAGAGCATTGGTTTGATAGTTATAATTGAGTGATCCTGAGGTCAATAATTCGAGCCTCACTCCATCCATCCCATTTAATAAAGAGCAATGATGAAAATCCACGTGTGATTGACTAGGGGGTCCATCACGATCGTCAATTCAAAGGCGGAAAATCAAATGGATCTGAGCTCTAGTTTTTTTACGATTGCCAAATTAAATTACATATTTTTGTTAATCCAAATAAAGCTTTACTCACAAATTAAGTCAGCAAAGACCGACACAAAAAACGATCCCATCCAAAACCACATCAAAGTCAGGTGGTCGAATGAAAGTCCATACAAAACGATCCTTTCGAATCCGCACACAATTTGCTGCCTAGTCAGCAGCTTTATTTTCCTCTCACTTACAAAAAGAAAAATCAATACAATCAGTCAACGAGGCAAAGTGTCGTATATCAGTAACCAAGTTACGAACTCTCCAAGGAACATAAGCAACTCCAACCAGGGCGTTCACAAGAATTTTACAGTCGGATTCACAAAATTTTACCGCCAATTTGATTGCACGAGCTTCCAAGATCAAAATATTGTCATCCTCAACAAAATGGCCCGCGGCCTCCAAGCAATTTCCAAAACGATCTTGAATCACATAGCCGAGACCTGCACTATCACCCAGCAAAGCATCACAATTTACCTTTAATATATTCAATTGCGGGGGAATCCACCTAATCTGGTTGTAATTGTTATTGCCATTAACCTCAGATGGGTTTCCTGCGGATAGGGGGCTTATAAAAGCCGTAATTTGGTCCATCAAATCCCTAGGATAGGCTGTCAAGCCTCGTATAACACACAGTTCCTAGCGTGCCAGATGAGCCAACACGAGATGGCCACCAGCGAAGCTCTATCCCAACCAGACACCTGACTCCCAGGAGGACTAACAACCCAATCACCCAACAGCCAAGTCGGCCTATCATTCAAAAAAAGACCAGACCTAGGCGCAAGAAGAATCTAAACACCAGAAGAAAAATGACATGAACAAAATAAATACTCTAAAGATTCAAAACTCGAAGAGCACAAAAGGCAATTCCTAGGAATCGAAATATTGGCTTTAGGTTTTCAACCTTAGTCTTAATCTCAATTTTGATGATAACAAACATGGAACTAATGATTTCATTAAGAATATATTTCAGGTTCCATATCAGCAGCGTTCGATGTCCTCGATCGAAAAAATTGGAGAAATCAATAAATCGAAAGGACATTGATCGTCGTGCTCGGGTTCGTCGCGGAAAATTCTCGAAGATCGACGAGTGCACCAAAGTCGCACCAAAATCAAATGGATCTGAGCTCTAGTTTTTTTACGATTGCCAAATTAAATTACATATTTTTGTTAATCCAAATAAAGCTTTACTCACAAATTAAGTTAGCAAAGACCGACACAAAAAACGATCCCATCCAAAACCACATCAAAGTCAGGTGGTCGAATGAAAGTCCATACAAAACGATCCTTTCAAATCCGCACACAATTTGCTGCCTAGTCAGCAGCTTTATTTTCCTCTCACTTACAAAAAGAAAAATCAATACAATCACTCAACGAGGCAAAGTGTCGTATATCAGTAACCAAGTTACGAACTCTCCAAGGAACATAAGCAACTCCAACCAGGGCGTTCACAAGAATTTTACAGTCGGATTCACAAAATTTTACCGCCAATTTGATTGCACGAGCTTCCAAGATCAAAATATTGTCATCCTCAACAAAATGGCCCGCGGCCTCCAAGCAATTTCCAAAACGATCTTGAATCACATAGCCGAGACCTGCACTATCACCCAGCAAAGCATCACAATTTACCTTTAATATATTCAATTGCGGGGGAATCCACCTAATCTGGTTGTAATTGTTATTGCCATTAACCTCAGATGGGTTTCCTGCGGATAGGGGGCTTATAAAAGCCGTAATTTGGTCCATCAAATCCCTAGGATAGGCTGTCAAGCCTCGTATAACACACAGTTCCTAGCGTGCCAGATGAGCCAACACGAGATGGCCACCAGCGAAGCTCTATCCCAACCAGACACCTGACTCCCAGGAGGACTAACAACCCAATCACCCAACAGCCAAGTCGGCCTATCATTCAAAAAAAGACCAGACCTAGCCGCAAGAAGAATCTAAACACCAGAAGAAAAATGACATGAACAAAATAAATACTCTAAAGATTCAAAACTCGAAGAGCACAAAAGGCAATTCCTAGGAATCGAAATATTGGCTTTAGGTTTTCAACATTAGTCTTAATCTCAATTTTGATGATAACAAACATGGAACTAATGATTTCATTAAGAATATATTTCAGGTTCCATATCAGCAGCGTTCGATGTCCTCGATCGAAAAAATTGGAGAAATCAATAAATCGAAAGGACATTGATCGTCGTGCTCGGGTTCGTCGCGGAAAATTCTCGAAGATCGACGAGTGCACCAAAGTCGCTTGGACGAGTCCAAATGTCACATGGAAAGCTCTCCAAGATGATGCTGGTTGAAAAGCTGGAACCTGAAAATAAAGCGCGGAAGAAATCGGCTGAAAAATACAACTCGGCCTAAGTTCAATCGATCGGGCGGTCGACCGAATAGGGTAAAGTAAAGGGCTCCAGCTATTTCGATCGACCGACAAGTACCAAAAAGGGGCAGTAGCTACGTTGGTCGACTGATCGAAGTCCAAATTGGGCAGTAGCTCGGGCGATCGACCAGTCGGTCGATCGACCTATGTTTGCTGGAGATGCAAGATCGCGTCGATCGACTGATCGGTCGACCGAAGGTCGGAATCGAAGATCTTGCATCTTGGCGATCGACCCGTCGGTCGACCGACCAAAGAGAAAATGGCGATCGAAAGAGCGATCGATCAGTCGGTCGACCGACCAATCGACCGACGGTCTGCAACGGATAGTTTTCTATCTGTTGAGCAGCTATTTTTTTAGGAGGGTATAAATATACCCTCATATGATTCTTTTAACCTTCTTCCTTGATTCTTACAGAAATTATTGAGTATTCAAATGAAAGATCTAAGCCTTCCAATCGATCAATTGCAGTGCGCCCTGTTTCTTTCCGCGGCAATCTTTTTCAAGCGCACAAGCTGGGCTCAACTCGAGGTTCGATCGAGTTCTACCACTTGACGAGTTGAAGGTGCCAAAGGCTTGTAAAGGAGCTTTTACTATTGGTTTTATTCTTAGCTCTTTTGATTATAATTTTACCTGTTATTTGAACGTTTTATTTGAATTTGAGTTTGTAAGACCTAGGTTGTTAGGTCTTGTTTGTGAAGTGGTATCCTTGGTGTAGAAGGAGTAAAGCCATTTGTGTATACTTAGTGATTACTAGGATTAGTTCTAGTTGTCCCTTAGGTTGAGGTGGAAGAGGACTCTCGATAAGAAGACAGTGTCTTTCGGGTGTGAAAGTGCCTTAGGTCGGGAGTGCGTCTCTTCGATAAAAAGTCCTCGTGTGTAAGGGAAACGTAAATTAATCTAGTAAAACTAATTTGGAAATCCTAAGCGGGGTGCTTAGGTAGTGGAGTAGGCATTGGGGCCGAACCACTATAAGTTCTGTGTTTGCATTGATTTATTGTTGTGCTTAATTGCTTTATTATTTATAAGCTTCCGCATCTAATCGTCAAATTACATATTGCCTAAACAAGTTATCAAACGATTAAAATCGGATTTAGGCTAATCAAATTAGTAAACATACTATTCACCCCCCTCTAGTGTTGCCATTTCGCCCACATTTGGTATCAGAGCGGGTTGTAGATTGAGATTTCACCGTCTCCTCTACATCTAGCCTCGATCCGGAAAAATGGCACTAGAGAGTATAGCATGTGCACTACCTAGGTTTGATGAAGAAAACTTTGGTGTTTGGAAGAGTAGGATGTATACCTTTCTTAAAACACAAAGTTTAGATTTATTGTGCATGCTAAATAATGAGTATGTTGAGCCCACCATTGACTTAAATGATTGGACTCGAGAATAAGTTAGATTATTTGAATTAAATGCTAAAACAACGCATCTTCTATATTGCTCATTTTCAAATGAAATTCTTGAAAATGTTATGCATTGTTCTTCCACTTTTGATATTTGGACAACATTAAATATGTTATATGACTATTCTAAAATCGAAGAACTTAATACTTTTGTTGAGGGTGGTGATGACAATGGTCACCCCCCTAGTACTAACCTCGGTTTTGATGCCCAAGCACTTCTAGCCAAAGAAGCACAAGCAAGAATTGAAAATGAAAACTTAGGTGCTTTCTTTGCCAAAAGAAGGGACACAAGAAGAAGAATTGTCCACTCTTGAAGAAGAAATCCAAAAAGAAGAATTGTGTTTCATCGTCCACATCCATATCAAGTGAAGCCACTTCTAGACATGACGATGAAAGTACATCAAACGTTTGCCTCGTGGGTCTTCGAGATGAGGTATATTCTTCATCTTCTAGTCATGTTCAAAATGTTAATGATAGTGATTCTAGTAGCTCTAAATCCCTTGACTTGTCTTATGAAGAACTACTAGAAGAAAGCAAGAAAATGTATGTCATCCTTGTAAAAAAGAACAAGAAAAATAAGAAATTGAAGAAAGAAAACTTAAATCTTAGTTCTCAATTGCATGAATGCAAATTAGAAAATGAAAAAAAATGAAATCTAGTTCTTTTGATTCTTGCCATGATGCCTTAAAACTTGAAATTAAGGATTTGAAACATAGAAACGAAGAATTAGAAATTGAAAATGATGAATTGCTAACTAAGATTTCAAAAATAAGAAATGAAAATGAAAACACAAAAAATAATGTAAATCTCAATGATAAAGTCTGTACAAGTGATTTCAAAGTCGAGTATGATATTTTGAGAAATAAAAATTGCTTGTTGAAATCTCAAATTCAAGCTTTACACAAATCCATCAATGACTTAAAAAATGAGATTGTTTTCTTGAGTAAGATAACTAGTAACTTATCAAATGTTTCATCTTTTAGGAGTCCTAATAATCAAAATGTCTCATCTAGGAAATATCCAAATAAGAATGCTCATGCTCATAATATTTCACGTGTTAAGCATTCTAACTTTAAACCTCATGTCCATAGCAAAAACAAAAAGAAATTTAATGGACATTATTTTTGTTGTGGTGTTTATGGGCATGTCATATATGATTGTGCTTTCAAAATAAACCCTAGTGTTGTTAAGACACTTTGGGTACCTAAGCCCATTAACCCCCAAGGACCCAAAGCCATTTGGGTACCAAAAGTATCTTCTCTTGTAGGGGGAGTCACCACACAAGGGTAAAGAGAAGTGAAGAGTTGAAGTTAACCATGAACTTTAATGAAGTATCATTTCTTGGTTGCAACTTCAAACTATCATGATGTCATAGGTATGGATATTGGCATCTAGGTATACCTTTTATCATCTCCTTATTTTGGATTGCTTGTATTTAAGTTGGAGTTATGATACATGCTTAAAATTGATTGATTTTCCCCGCTCTTGATATATTTCAAAAATATTTATTTATTTATTTTTGATTTTCGGTCTCCTCGGAGACCTAAGTGGCCTGTAATGGGCCTAAGCAACCTTGCGATTTTAAATCGTAGGCTAATTATGGCTTTCGATTTTCTACCAATAGGAAGGGTTAGAGATCTATGTTTCAAAATTTTATATTTTGAGATCTCTTGATTCATTTTGTTATCATGAATAATTATTTTGAAAATGAATCCATGCTATTTAGTGAAGTTGAATTTGAAAAATGATACTTGGTTTTTCACTTCACTATTTAGTTTAATAGCTTGCATGTAGATTTGATTTCATTTTCTATTTATGAAGTATACTTGCAAGTTATAAATTTTTTTAGGAAGGCTAATTAGGAAGAAAAAGATTAATTTTGCTAAATCTTCAAGTATAAGGTATAACTTCAATAAATCCAAAATCTTAGTGTTATACCTCAATGCTTATGCTTAAAATGTCTCTTTACTCATGATGGTAATTACATGTACAATATTTGATTTGTCATGAGTAGGTAAAAACTTTAGTACTTAAACAAATTTCATTGAATGAAACTTGCTCTAGGTAAATACCGATTAATAGGGACCTTCTTGTAAGTCCAAACTAATTTAATATGGTTAGAAATCTTATTCCTCAAATGTTTCACATGTTAGGATCTCTTAGTTTCATTTAGATTTCATGAAAACATTCTTTAAAATGAATCTTTACTATCCAGCATATGTTGAATTTTCTTTTAATAAAAATTTGCATTAAACCTTGCTATTTAGTATGTTAGCTTGCTAGTTGACATATTATTTCATTATGATACTAATGATGTCTACTTGCAAGTTAAGAATTGAAAAGCTATGCTATCTAAAATAAAATAAAAAATGATATGAAAAGTTGGGTAAATTTAAAAAAAAAAGATATGAATTTAATTTTGGCAAAAATCTTTGTAAAATAATTGAATATGTATGTTTTAATAATGTCTCTATATACTCATGATTGATTTTGCATGATAAATGTTTGAATTTTCATGAGTAGAAAAATTTGGATAACTTAGGCAATTTCATAACATCTTGATTGAATGAAATTTACTTTAGGTTAAAATTTATATTAGAGACCTCATTTTGAGTTAGTGGTTGTCAAACATGTTTAGATATACATATCACTTGAGTCTAAGTGTTTAAAATTGAAATTTCATGTCTAGATGAAAATGTGATAACTAGATTACATTAGTGGACTTAAACTTGAAAAAAATTTGACCTAAGTCGACCAATTGACTTGGACACTTCATTTTAAAGTCCAAGACTTCATAAACATATTTAGGAATAGGTATGATATGTTTCCATGCACTTAGAATGTAAAATTCATATGGATATGGATAAAATGACATAGAGGCGATTTCATGAAAACCTCTTTTGAACTTAGTTGACCTAAATGCTTCATTTTTTATCCATATTTGAGAAACTTGTTTAAATTTACTCATGCTAGGTATCGATAGTTTTAAATTTGAAAATTCATGAGTAAATGTTAAGATTGAAACTTAGCAAGTTTCATAAAACTAATTTAGTTTTGACTGAAATCATGCTAGGTTGATATCTTGACTTAAGGACATAATTTTCATTTCAAACTTGACATATGCTCTTTGCATGACCATCATGGGGTGTCATGAAAGTTTGAATGAAAATTGAATAAGTTGTAAGAATAACTGAAAATTACAAAAATACCATTTCAACCTACAATTAGTATGAATTTCAGTTATTTTTAGAAAAATATAGAAAAATCTTTTTTAGATGATTCTTGAAACTACACATTCACTGAAAAATCTAATTTTATTAGTAAAAATTTCAAAAAATTTCATCAAGAATCGAATTTAAAATGAATTTTTGAAGTTGAATTTCAAAACACAAAGTATCATCATTCTTGAAACGCTAATCTTTCCGATATTTTAATTTTTCTTCAAAAAGTTCAATAAAAACACATGTACATCATTTGAATTCCATTTCTAGTATCATTCACACAATTTCATGAGTAAAATCATTCCTAGAAATGATTTTGATATTTTGGATGATAACTAAGATCCATTTGTTTATATGAAAATAATATATGATGAAAAATGAAAAAAATTCATTTTGAGTTCAAACTTGATACATGCATTTCAAATGACCATTCAATAATTGGTATCAAAAATTTTCGTCCAAACAAATTGGTTTCAAGAATAAGAATATTTGTTAAAAATATGACTTTGTATAAACTTAAAAGTTTGATTTTTTGAAAACTTTAAGCCTAAACTTGATTTATAGACTTACATTATCTCATGTTTGATGTCTAGATGCGTAAATTTGAGAACAGATGAGTAGATAACAAAACTTGAGACTTAGCATTTTTCAAATTTTTCATGTTTATTTCAAATGAAAACATGCTAAGCTCATATCTTGATTGTATGACATTAGTCTCATTTCAAACTTGATATACATGCTTCAAATGATTACATCTTTGTATTGTGAAAGTTTGAATGAAATTTAAAAATGTCATGAAAAAGAAACAATATTTATTCTGATAAAATACATGATTCAATTTGGCATTCAACTATGTAGTTTTTGAACATATCATATATGATTTTGTTTCTCATTAAATTCTTATTTTCCAACCATAGGGTTGAGATTATCATGTTTCATGAAAAATCTTTAGAGTCAACTTCATGAAAAATTACTTGTCTTTTCATCCTTTTGAATAAATAGACCTTTCTTGCCCTTTTTGATTGATGTCAAAAAGGGGAGAAATGTATAAGAAAATTGAGGAAAAAATTTTAGGTAAATGGGAGGAAAATATAAAAAATTCATGCATATAGATAGGGAGAGTTTAATTATATAGATATGCATGTTGATAGGGAGAGAAATCCCTTAGTTGATATCCTATGTGTTTTAATGAATATATTTTTTCTTAAGGATGTTTGTCATCATCAAAAAAGGGGAGATTGTTGGCTTTGAGTTTTCAACCTTAGTCTTAATCTCGATTTTAATGATTTTGATGATAACAAACATAGAATTAATTATTTCATTAAGAATATATTTCAGGTTCCATATCAGCAGCGTTCGGTGTCCTCGATCGAAAAAATCAAAGAAATTGATAAATAAAAAGGACACTGATCGTCGCGCTCACATTTGTCATGGAAAATTCTCGAAGATCGACGAGTGCACCAAAGTCGCTTGGACGAGTCCAAAGGTCACATGGAAAGCTCTCCAAGATGATGCTCATTGAAAAGCCAGAACGCGAAAATGAAGCGCGGAAGAAATCGGCTGAAAAATACAACTCAGCCTAAATTCGATCGACCGGGCGATCGACCGAATATGGTAAAGTAAAGGGCTCCAGCTATTTCGGTCGACCGACAAGTGCCGTAAAGGGGCAGTAGCTACGTCGGTCGATCGGGCGATCGTTTGATCGAAGCCCAAATTGGGCAGTAGCTCGGGCGATTGAACAGTCAGTCGACCGACCTGCGTTTGCTGAAGACGCAAGATCGCGTCGATCGATCGACGGGTCGACCGAAGGTCAGGATCGAAGATCTTGCATCTTGGCGATCGACCCGTGGATCTGCAACGGATAGTTTTCTATCCGCTGAGCAGTCATTTCTTCAGCAGGGTATAAATATACCTTTATATGATTCAATCATTTTAACCTTCTTCCTTGATTCTTACAGAAATTATTGAGTATTCAAATGTAATATCTAAGCCTTCCAATCGATCAATTGCAGTGCGCTCTGTTTCTTTTCGCGGCAATCTTTTTCACGCGCACAAGCTGGGCTCAACTCGGGGTTCAATCGAGTTCTATCACTTGACGAGTTAAAAGTGCCAAAGGCTTGCAAATGAGCTTTTACTATTGGTTTTATTCTTAGCGCTTCTGATTGTAATTTTACCTATTATTTGAACATTTTATTTGAATTTGAGTTTGTAAGACTTAGGTTGTTAGGTCTTGTTTGTGAAGTGATATCCTTGATGTAGAAAGAGTAAAGCCACTTGTGTATACTCAGTGATTACTAGGATTAGTTCTAATTATCCCTTAGGTTGAGATGGAAGAGGATTCTCGATAAGAAGGCGATGACTTCCAGGTGTGAAAGTGCCTTGGGTCGATAGTGCGTCTCTTCAGTAAAAAAAATCCTCGTGTATAAGAGAAACATAAATTAATCTAGTAAAATTAATTTGAAAATCCTAAGCGGGGTGCTTAGGTAGTGGAGTAGGCATTGAGGCCAAAACACTATAAATTCTGTGTTTGCATTGATTTATTGTTGTGCTTAATTGTTTTATTATTTATAAGCTTCCGCATCTAATCGTCAAATTGCATATTGCCTAAACAAATTATCAAACGATTAAAATCGAATTTAGATTAATCAAATTAGTAAACACACTATTCATCCTCCTCTAGTGTCGCCATTTCGCCCACACGAAAGACCTAGCCCAATCAGCCTATCTCTAGTAGGAAGAAGATGGTGAAGGAGCTTCCAGCAAAACACTTTGACCTTAGGAGAAATACTTAACCGCCACAAACCCTTCCAAAAAGACGTCGGGGTCACATTCTGTCACTAATGGCTTCTCAGAACCTATATGCCAACTTAGTGGTAACTCTACCCTCTAGAGATCCTCCCACACAAAAGAATCCTCATTGGTAAGCAAAGGTAAGTACACCCGATCATTGGATTCCCTCAAAACCAGACCAAACAAGCGCACATTGTAATCATAATTCCAAGCATGATCAGTAATAAGTTCACAAACCAAAGCATTAGAATCAACACAATTAATATCGAAATAGGTAGGCTTCATGCATATCGGTAAGTCTAGAATCCATCGATCATTAATAATAGAAGTGTTAATGTCAGAGGAAATTAATTTGCAAAAACCCGAAAGTAGGGCCGAAGAAGCCTTTTAAAAAAACCTCCAACTCCAAGAACAATTAGCCTTACTTGGAATAGAAGCCAAGTCCATCCCATATTTGATCGAAACCAAATTAAACCAAGGGGTAGGAACTTTATTCAAGAAGGCTAAAGTGTTTTTGGCCTGCAAAGAGGCACACTGACCATGAATATCCAAAATACCAAGCCCCCCCAATCAGTAGGTAAGGTAACAATATCCCAGACAATAAGATGCATGAAATTCCTATCAGAGACCCCCCGACCAGAGAAACTTACGAATTCTACAGTCAATCTTCTCAAGGAGGGCTTGCGAGGCCCAAGTAACCGAAAGACAATAAATAGGGATAGCCCTCAAAACAGAATTGATGATGACCATCCTCCCCGCTTAAGACAGGAAGCCCTGACTGCCACAATCCAAGCTTCTCATTAATCCCATCCACCAAGTAATCTATGGTTTTAGGTTTCGCTCTCCACGGAGATACCAATTATCCCAAATATTTAAAAGGGAAAACCCCAACCTTCATGCCAAGGGAATGGCTACTGGACTCAACAAGGCTCCAGGAGCAGCCCGCGGGAAGAAAACCTCATATTTAGACAAATTAATATTTTGGCCAGTGAACAGAGAATAGTCCCTAAAATTCCTCTTAATCGTACTCAAACTTTTTTTATCAGCCCTGAACATAAGGAGAATATCATTAGTGTACATAATATGAGAAATCTTAACACCATTCCCAAGCTTGAAAGGCATTAAATTCCCACTGTTAACTTCTCTATCCAGAAGATAATTTAAAATCTGGGCCGTGAGGACATAAGATAGGGAGAAAGTGGATCCCCCTATCTAATACCCCTAATAGATGGAAAGAAAGCCGGCATTTGACTATTAACCAGGCAAGCGAAGGAGGCCGTAGAAATACAAGTGGAAATCCACTCAATAAACTTCTGGGAGACCTTAAAGAATTGGAGCATCTTAATGACAACAACCCAAGATAATTTATCATAAGGTCAATCTTAACCATTATGAAAGGTTTTTTACTCTTGGACCCGTAAATAGAATGAGCCACCTCCTGAGCTATAAGAATATTGCCTTGAATGCTTCTACCCTTAATGAAGACAGACTGTACTTGGGACACTAGGATTGGGACAATAGGACGAAGCCTAAAAGCCAAGACCTTGGAAAGGATCCAATAACTCAAATTGTACAAGGCAATATGACGAAAGTCCTTAACCTCCCTAGGACCAGAACACTTAGGTATAAAAGTTAAAATAGTTTTGTTTCAGTCCAAAGGCAGGTTAGCCGAATTAAAAAAATAACATCAAGACAGGCCAAAAAATTATTGAAAATAATCCCCCAATAACTCTTGTAAAATTCGGTAGTGAAACCGTCCAGGGCGGGGCTTTTGCCATTCGGCATGCCCTTCACTACAGCCCAAACCTCATCTTTTGAAAAAGGTCAAGTTAAGGAAGCCATAAGCTCATCTGGGGCAACAGGAGGACTAAAACCAATAGAAAGATCCATACAGCTAACCGAATTCTCCCTAGTGCACAAAAGTCTATAAGCATCCGAAAAAAGCATTCAGAATAGCAAGCTCATCAGATAAAATAACATCACACACAGTAAGTGATAAAATACGATTTAACCTACGACGCATAGTAACACAACGATGGAAAAAAGCAAAATTAAAGTCATCATCTGCAACCCACTTTACCTTCGCCTTCGCCCTCCATTTTGAAGAAATCTGGCACCGCAAGGCCGCAGCCTTGTTATACAAAATATATAAATTTACATTTTTCATCATAACTCAAACCAACCGAAGCATTCAAGGCTTCCAAAATACAAATATTACACTCAATATCCCTTAAAACAACTTCAAGCATACACAGACAGCTCTTATTCCAAGCAGATAACGCAGAACGAGTATAGCTAAGAGTAGTAGAAAACTTACTATGTGGAGGCAACAGAAATGTGACCTCGTCCCAAGCACTCTAAATAATCTCGGAGGATTTTGGGTACTCGACCCAGAAACCTTGAAATTTAAATAAACTCGGCTTACAAAGATGATCAAAGAAGATAAACACAATCGGATAGTGATTCGAAGTACCACCGAGATAAATGCTGAGCAGAACACGAGTCAAAAAAATGCAATCAAGCCACATTCGCAAAAAACCGATCCAAGCGTATTTGAATACGAGACAGAACATCTATATTTTTCGACCAAGTATATAGACTGCCAACAAAATCCAAATCCACCAGACCAAGGTCACGAATAAAATCCTGAAAAATAATAATATGTTTCGATAAGGAAAATGGTGAACCCCCTTTCTTATCACACACACGAATTCAAAATATAGATAAAGTCTCCATTGATAAGCCATGAAAATGAGGACAATAGAACCAAAACTAAGAAAAAATTCATAGAAGGACCATATTGCTATCGGAGGAGGAAGGTAGAAGACCCAAATCCTCAAAAGGACACGACCTCTTGGACCGCCCCGCATCAGATGGGGGGGGGGGGGGGGGTAGAAGAGGGTTTAGGAGGCTTCTAACGCCGGCGAGGTGGGCGATCATGAGGCTTAGCAGGCCCCGACTCAAGAGTTGAGGCAGAAAAGGTAAAAGCGAGATCCCGAGCAAGTTGATCAAAGGAACGAGAGGTCGAAGGGTTGGAGGAAGAAGCGGGTGAGATAGTGCCGAAGAGGGAATCGAGGAGGAGGTGAAATAATTACCTAGGTTCACCAAGGAGGCAAAAGAACCGCCATAGGCACTGTACAGAGCACATGCCTGCCACTTGGGAGACCCACCCTGACCAGGTGGGCTCCCTCTGGCAGATCCACGCGATAGCACAGGGGCCTTACCCTTACACGAAGCGTCGCCTGCCGCTTCAGAACAAATGCCCACCTGGCCCATCAAGTTAGAGGGAGAACAAGCGCCACCTGCCATGTCGCCTGCGTTAGAGGCACGAACTAACAGCCCAGTAGCAGCACTTGGCACATCATACAACGTGACAGGCGTATCCGAGCAGGATCCCGCGTCAGGCGGGGCAGAAGATACACCAGCAACGCCATTATCTACCTCGAACACAAAAGCCAACAGGTCCCTACGAAATGCGTGCCACACATCAGGCCATGGAGTAAACTCCCCATCTTCAAAGTTCAAACTCTAAATCTGAACCATCACGCATGCGCGAGCCACGTGCACCTGCTCGAGCACCACGAGCGATAGAGGCCACCCTACGGGACCCGGCATGAGCGCCACGTGCACCACCGCGACCACCCTGAACAGAGGGAACATCACCACGTGGTCGTCTACGCCGCTCCACCAGAACCCACGTCCTGTAAACATGCACCTTCGTGGGGGGGGAGGGGGGGGGGTGCAATAGCCGAAGCCTGACCAGTCTCGGCCGTCGATATCACACCCCTAGCTCTCGAATGTCCACCCGCCGGAGAAGAGTTCACATCAATAGAAACCGATGATGACGAAGAACCAAAAGCATTCGGCAAAACCCCGACGGAAGCATTACAAGAATAGTCAATTTCTCAGCCCCCAACTTTCCCACAAAGAAAACAAATCGACGGAAGGGTTTCGTAAGACAACGATTGGAAAAACTCACGATCGGGTTCACCGATCCAAAGCCCTTGATGGAGAGGCAAACGTAAATTTAATTCAACGCAAATGCACACATACTGACCCTGAACAAAATTCAAAAAACATTTATCAATTGAAATAACCTTCCCAAGCGATTGAGCAATAACCGAAATCGAGTCGAGATTCCACAATTCCAAAGGAAGACCAACCAACCGAACCCACATCAGGGCATGCGAGAAAGATTCACACCATGGACGGAACAAAGGCCGCCATGGAATCAACCTGAGGACACTACCTCCCAAAGAGAAAAGGCCCACCCGAAAGAATCTCGGTTGAAGAATTCAAATCAAGAAAACGTAAAATGTAAAAACCATATTCCAAATATAAAACAGATGAAAAACCAGATACCTTCCAAGTTTGCTTAGCCCAAGCTTGGACTATGGCCAGAGGAGGATTCTTACCCAGGAACTTATCGATGAGACAATGTTCCCGTGGCTCACACAAAGAGCGAAGCTGTTGAGGAGTGAAATTCACTTTGTTGGAAGTGGAAGAGTTGATACCTCATACAGTAGGCCGAAGCAACACGCCAGCTCGCGTGTCTGGTCCGTACGTAGAAGTTGTGCCAACGACAGAGAGGGCCAACCTCCGGCGAACCCTGAAGAAGGGGCATTTCCTCCGGGGGAGATGCCTGGACGACGAGCTGAGACATCTTTAGACTCCCGATCGGGAAGTGGAGGTTCACCAGGAACCGCATCTCCAGTAGGCGAGGAAGAAGTAGACGAGCCACAAGGAGGCACAAACGCATGAGAAGTCGCACCACTCACAGGGGCAACAGACGCACACATACTGCAACACTTTTGCTTTCACTTAACGCGATTGTGTGGTTCCTGTTGAAATTAAGTTATATTTCATATGAGTTGTATTGAGTTTATTTCTATTTTCATTTACAGAAGTATAATATATAAAATGTTTTAATTTAAAATTAGAGAATGATAATAATAGATGAAGTGGGATGTTCAAATCCACAAGAAAATGAGCGATACAAATTTTAAATGGTAAAATACTTAAAATTTAAATACAAAATATTGAAGTAAACATTTTTTTATTTTTGAGTTCGGAGGAAATACTTAAAACTAAACTACAAAATATTAAAGTGAACTATTTTTTTTGTTTTTGAGTTTGGAGAAACTGGATTTAAATAATCTAATAGCCACAAAATTATAAATCACACTCGTTGTCTCTATAATTATTATCTTTCATGCCCTCTATTTTTGAAACTAATAATATCACTTTTTCAATTATAAGTCATCAAATCTCTTTGATTATTTTAATAACAAATTTTGCAATATATATCATTTGTCATGAAAATGAACAAATTTTGCAATATATAGCAATATATATCATGGGGACCTTTTCGGTCCTAATTATCTTCGTTAATTTGGAGTAGTTTTTATTTTTTGTAAAAAAATATATTATTTTTTAAAAAAAAGAAGAGGGATTGAAGTGTAATAAAAGTAAAGAAAAATAAATATATAATTTATTCTTTTAAAAATAGTTTTAAAACAATCCATAATATTAAGGTGATGTGAATGGACAAAATTTATTATTATAATAATCAAGTAAGTTTAATTGATGACTTATAATTAACGGATGATGCTATTATTTTTTAAAACAGAGTTGATAAAAGTAGGGTTAATTATTAAATATATCTCAACTTTTGAGGTATTTCTCAAATCTATCTTCACTTTCAAATTTTTCCAATTCAATATATCATTTTTTGATTTGTAACAAATCTATCCCATCGTTAACGAGACGTCACAACAGCCGTTTGGATGCTGACGTGGGCACGCTGACGTGGATCAAAAGCCCAGTCAGTATCCAAAAATATTAATAAAATATTAAATTCAAAAATACCCCATCATTATCTTCCACTTTTTTTGGATTAATTACTAAATATATCCTGATTTTTGGGGTGTTTTCCTAATCTATCCCCACTTTCTAATTTTTTCAATTCAATACACCACTTTTCAATTTGTAACAAATTTATCACACCATTAATGGGACGTCATAATAGCCGTTTGGATGCCGATGTGGACAACTGACGTGGATCAAGAGCCCAGTCAGCATTCAAAAATATTAAGGTGCTCAGTGCGAGCTCACCCTCACCCGCCTGGGACTCAACATCATCCACGAGGCGTTCGACAACACAGCTAACGCCGCCGAGTACGTGGCCAACAACAGGCTCCGTGAAACGGCTGCAGTCGCGGGAGCCCATCATCCCGCGCACCAATCGGTTCGCCCACGATCATGAGGGCACCTCCATGCTCTTCAAGGTGCTCTCTGCCTTTGCCTTCCGGGACATCAACCTCACCAAGATTGAGAGCCGCCCGCAGGCGTCCATGGCAGAGACCTGCACCCAGAATGCCCTCGCCGAGATCTAGGAATTCACCTCCTTCCTTTGCGTCCTCGGCAGCTACCCCATGGACATGACCCCTTGGGGCACCCCGTCTCCATTGTCTTCTTGCTCCTCTTCGACGCCTCCGCCGCCGTCATCGCAGTCAACCTCCAATTCTCCGCCTTCGTGATCGATTGTTTAGGATTCGATCCGATGCGCTGACTGGGTTTGGTGGGGCTCACAAAAAAAATTAGTTAAAAAATAGAGATGCTGACTAGGTATTTTTTAAGTTAATATTTTATTAATATTTTCATATGCTGACTAGGTCTTGATCCATGTCAGCGTGCCCACGTCAATATCCAAACGACGGTTATGATGTCCCATTAATGGTGTGATAGATTTGTTACAAATTGAAAAATGGTGTATTGAATTGAAAAAATTGGAAAGTGGAGATAGATTAGGGAAACACCCCAAAAATCGGGATATATTTAGTAATTAACCCATAAAAGTATAATAAAAGTAAAGTAGTGATAAAATAGTATAACTTATCCTAAAGTAGTTAACATATTAATTCTTTTTTTTTATCAACTATGTTTAATTGGTTTCGCATTTAGTATACAAAACACACACATATATATATATATATATATATATATATAATTTCAATTGAGATAAATATATAATCTAAGACATATTTATCTATCATCTTTTTACCTTTCATTTAGTCTTTGCATTGTTTTGTTTATGGTGTCTTTGTTTTGCAAACTATTTAGTGCATATTTGCTTCATAGGATAATGAAGGATATGATAAGGGATAAATTAATATTCATTATTTTTTTAGTGCATGGATTAAAAGAAAATTAGTATAAAATTGATATTATATCTGGTGTATATCGGATTTAAAAAATTTATATTCAGTCCACCCTCATTTATTATCCAATCCTATCATATCATATCCAATGAAACAAACATACCATTAACTGTACATAACTGAACTAGATTGGACAAGACGTAACAATTATTTGTTTCTTGTTTATTTCATACAAAACTAGATAAAGAAATTAGTTCTGTCTTGCATTTATTTTGTATTATGACATAAATTAATTAGTATAAATTGATGTCGATTAAAGTTGAAAAATTGGTGCCATTTCGACTAGGGGTGAGCAAAATTTACTGATTCATCAAAAAAATTGATTAATCGATCGAACCAAAATCGAATTAATTGAACTGGTTTATTCAATTAATTTTTGGTTCGGTTAATGGTTAATTTTTTTTTAGTTTTGTTCAGTAAATTGACCGATCGGTTTGGTTAATTATCGAATTAAACAAAATCTATTTTAATATAATAAAAATAAAAATATATATCATGTGTTATGTTTTTTTTCTTTTTAACAAAGATAGAAAGTCATAATAAATAATCATACTAGTGATCAAACCCTAAATCTCGAAGCAACATACAACATGTTGCCACCAATTGTACTACCCACAATTTGTTGTATTATGTTTTGTTTAAGTGATTAATATTCTATAATTTTATGCCAGTGATGCAGGTTCGAATCTTGGAGAGCATAATAGTTATTTTATTTTGATAATTATAGATATAATCTTGGTTTGTAAGATTTACTGGTTTGCTTGATCGAGTGGTTAAGGTGGTATATATATTTGAGATATCAAAGTTTGAATCTTGATGATATATAAGTTTATTTTTTTCACCATTTTTTTAGTGAATTCGGTAAACTAACCGAACTGAATCGAAAAAATTCGATTAACCGAACTGAATTAACCAAATTTTTTCGATTCGATAAATGGTTAATGAATAATTTTTATTTTGGTTCGGTTAATCGAAGATTCGATTCGATTATTAACCAAACCGAACCCAACCAATGCTCACCCCTAATAAAATAAAATATTAACACTTTTAAATGTGAAGGAACTAACGTAGGAAGTAGGAGGTGAATAACGTAGCAAAATCAACGGTTCATAAAAAACGTGATATCCTCATTAAAAACCTATAGTTTTTTCTCCTGATATGGGATTAAATCATTTATTAGAAATAAAAAATTATTATTTAAATTTGATTTCGATTAATCTACCTAAGTCTCACTTATCAAATGATTTGGTACATTGATACTCTTTTATTTATAAATTTTGATTAGGCGAAAAAAATAATTGTTGTAGGATTAATAGAAAAAAATGACGCTAATTAGCACTGGTTTCGTGCAAATCGGTGCCTGGAGCGGCATTAATTTTTACGAAATTGACAACAACCACTCTAACGCCGATTTCCCCAAAACCAACGCTAGAAGGTCGTGCTGGTTTCCTAATTGTGGGAAAAAAATAAAAACTTGGGAACCAATGCTTATGTAAGGTGTTAGTTCTCAAGTGGTTTTTCTTCTCAATATTGTTTGTAGTGTTTATAATTTGGAGTACTTTCTCTATGATAAATATTTAGTCACTTTTGAAGCTTCATACTGCATGCTTCATTTAAATGCTAGAATCTCAAATTTATTCTAGTTACTTATGTTAAAATCATGCTATTTGTTATGGAAAACTATTGTATACTTATCCATGAACTTCAATTAAAATCTTGCATAAGTGTTTTTTGTTTCAAAGCTTTGGCGGTTTAATTGTGTATCATGGAATGTTTGCACTCAACTACATTGCAACTCAGAGTGAATTGGAAAAAATTTAGTGATGAATTTTCTTGTTCCTTGACATGAAGAGAACTAGACAAATCCAAGTATTTTGTATTTAAGATTTGGTTTCAAACTTATTTGTGATTTTCTATTTTGAGAGAGTTTAGTGTTTTTAAAATTAATGCATAATGATTTTCATAAGTTGCAAAATAAGATTGACATGGAACTTCTTTTTAACAAAAATAGATAGTCACAATAGATGACTATACTAGGGTTTGAATCCTAAATCTCTAATTTGCTACCCACAATTGTTAGATTAACATAAAACCTTTATTGAATTGATGTCTATAATTTCATATAAGATTGACATGAAACCTTTCTTGAATTTGTATCTTTAATTTTGTATTTATAGGCTATTTATGCCGAAATAAAGAAGTGTTTTGATGCAATACAAATGCTCACTAATTTTTATTTTTGATACAATAACATTAATTTTTTTGAAGTAACTGATTATCCATTTCGTAATCCGTTATTTGTATAATAATCGAATAATTCGATTCAATTAACTAGCCGGATATCAAACATTTAATTGGTTTGAATTTTGGATAGTAATTTTAAAAACCAAATTGCCGATACGTTATTTGCAACGAGTACTGAATAAATTGCTAATGTGCTTAAACTAATCAACAACAATCGTGAAATAGTCTGTTGTCATCCAAAATGCTGTAAATAAACATCTTTAGTGACGCCATATCGATGGCGTTGCAATGATTTCACTGTCGTTGAACCATCGTTAAATATATCAGCGATAGTGTTACGCCTAAGTAGTAGTTCATTAGCAATTTACTATACATCTTTAGTGATGGTGTACTCACGACTAGCCATCACAGAAGATATAATTATGACTACTAGTTATGGAAATACTATCCCTGACATATTTTTTATATATTTAAAAATTAAAAATTTCTTGTGCACATCAAAATATACACATTCTAATGCATTCTAATACACAAAAATAATATAAAACATATACAAAACACATAAATACACATCAAATGAACACATGTATACAAAATATGAATCATATACATCATAAAAGTATGTATAGATATCCAAAATAAGTATAAGAAAAGAAATTTTAACTCTGAGACGGCGACGGTTGTGGGGGTTGAGTGAGAAACTACGAGAGGTGCACAAACTAGGTCGACGAGGAGGAGGGCTTGCTAGGACCATATTGTGAACTTGAGTTCAAACTGCCAACTAAATAAGGAAAGTCTAAATGTTCTCTATTATCTTTCTCCAATCTTCAATTATCACTCTCCACTGGACAAGTTCCGCCACCAATGCTATAAAACGTCTCTGATCCTGCATCCGAGATGTGGATGGGTCTTGACCAACTATCAGAGGGTTCGGTACTCCAAGTGACCCTAACATTGCTTGCTAGCAAAGCTATAAACACAATCGCGTTAACATCTATCCATGTTATACAATCAAAGTCACCTTGTAGTGAACTTCTACACCGAGTCACGATCATCGTATATGTCTAGGGGTGATAATTTTATCCGCATTCGCTAACTAAAAACCGCATCTGCACCGTATCCGATTCATATCCGCAAGTAAAAATGAATATAGATACGTATACGGATTTAGAAAACTTATATCCACGAGGATATGGCTATGGATCCACACTGTATCTGCACCGTATCCGCACCGCCTATCTACGTCTCTGAATTACTATTTTGCCCATATAAGTTATTAATATATATAAGAGCTCTATGGTAATTTTATGTCAAGATGAATTTTGAAATATATTATATATTTATTTTGGATCAATGAATTGATAATTTATTGATTTTTTTAATTAAATATATTTTTTAAATAATTTTTTATTAAATACAGTGCAGATATCCGTATTTGAAGCGATGCAGATATGGATATCCATATTCACATTCGTAGCGGATACGGATGGGCGGATATGGGATGCGGTGAGGATACGAATAATCCAGTATCCGCACCGTATCCGATCCGTTGCCAGCCCTATATATGTCTAATATATGAGTTTATTATTGATTGATCATATTATGTTATGTATGATAAATTGAAATAAGATGTGCATAAGAAAGAAAGTACACATACCACGATGACCACGACCCCTTTTGTTCGCATAGTCTCTGGTCTCTCTCTTTCCACAAACGATGTGTCCTCTGGAGCACTTGCATTGAGAGTGGGCTAGTGGACCATACTGTCATTGTTGAACCATGTCTACAATTGTACAAAACAAATATATATATATTAGCTTCTTAGAGCATTAACTTACATTACGAATTAATTTAGTAATGTAATACTCTTACCATCCTTAGCTCGTGCATGAAGAAGGTGACAAACCCATCAGTATATGGTCAAGCCCTCAACCCCATACATATGGTTTGTTTTCATTGTCTGGGAGACCTGCGATCACTCGGCAAAAAAATCCTTAGATTCTTCCCTCCTCCCAATGTCGTTGTTGTATCCATCCCTCCTATATCCTTCTTGTCACCCCTCCCGCCCCGTTGATGGTGTTGGTCCATCAAGGTCGCAATTATATATATAATTTGTTTCATCAATGTTTACAAATGAATAATTACACAGAGAAAAATTTTATGTGCTTTGAGTAGGAGGACGTGTCCCACTTCATAGCAAGCACGATTTGGTGGTTCATACATAAAGCATGGCAACATGGTCCCACGTGCTACATAGCCTTGTGAATTTTCTTATTGCATGATTTCACATAAAACTTTTGGTATAATACTAACACAATTATTTATTTTTTAGGCACGCAACACATGACTGAAGGATCAATTGTCATTTGTAGAGAGTGTTTTGGAGTATCTCTTGTGCTCGCTATAATGGCCAACTAAATCAAGTTAGAACAACAGTGATGCAATGAGTAAGGGACACCCATATATCCCAAACAGAGGGATTAAAGCTCGATTGAATCCCATTGGAAGTATGGGATCAGCTTGTCGAGCGACAATCTTCTGTTGAGTGGGGTAGGAGGTTTCCCAAACAGTGGCTCGAAATTGTAGATATGGGGCTGAGGATTCGATCTCCCACCATATCGACGGGTTCATCACCTTTGTCGTACACGATCGATGCATGGTAAGAAGCCAATCATAGGTAAGAAACCGCACGTAGGATTAAGGCCAAACAACACATGGTAAGATATATTAAATAAATTATATCTATATTTATAAGTAAATATTATACTTATAATTAGCTATAATTATACTATTATAAATAGATAATACAATAATTATAATTTAATTAAGTAAAACATAAAATTACTTATTTAATTAACTATAACAATTGAATGTTACTTTCACCTAACCAACGGTAAATTTCAAAAATAAATATATAAAAATCTAAAACATTGTCGGCCGAACATTCCCCAACTGATAGTATTCATTTTCCAATGGACATCTCTACCCAAAACCTTAAATTTTAGTGTTTCGACCTACAAACAAAGTTAAGACTTTAAAATGTAAATGACGTCTCACCTGGTGGTGGCCAATGTTGAGGAGATGCCAAAAGTCAAGCGAGGATGTTGAAAAATTGGCGGTAGCTGCAGGTGATGGTGGATGGTAGAATTGGGCTCCAAGTGGTAACAACAACAATAAGAAGAAAAAGGAAAGGGCGTGATGCGATGAAATTATTTTTACTGATGATGTTAAGTCAATCGTAACAAAGTCGTTTCAACTAATTTACTATCTACGGTGGCAAAGGAAAGTTGTAGCAAAGCCCTTTCAAATTTATAAATTATATACGAAAATTGGAGTTATCGTTGTTATGCTATTATAGAACATGCTTTCTTTTAAATATCAATGAGTGCTTAGGGATGACAGTGGATCAGATACGATGCAGATACTGTATTATCTGTATCCGCATCCGCATCCACATTCGTATTCACATTCGCACTACATTTAATAAAAAATAATAAAATAATATATTTAATAATAACTTACTTTATTAAATTCATAACAATTAGTAACCTACTATGATTTCATATGTAATTTACCATAAAACCTACATATATAATATATATTAAGTAACTTACATATGGGTAAAATTATAATTTTTTGTCTGCAGATATATGCGGTGCAAATATAGTGCGCATTCACATCTTATATTATTATCTTATGTCTCATACTGTATTATTTTACTATTTGAGAACATTTATGACACCAAACAAGAGTTTTTTTTTTTTCGAGAAGATAAAAAATTTCATTTCTAGAATAAGAGTTAAGTATATTCATTCAAGATCATTTTCACATACAAAATGATAAACGAATCAATATTTTAGATGCATATAACGAATACAATACCAAACAAATTAAAAAAAAATCATACTAAATTTTTTTACTAAGATTTAAATCCCAAATCTCTCTCTAGGCAACTCATAAGTTTTTACCATTAATTGTGCTAGTCACATCCGGCTAAACACAGGCTATAAAACATCAAAGGAACCATATCAATAATAAGAAGGATCAAAGGAACATTCGTTGCAAGAGCGAATATAATATTTCATTAAAAGCTTGACAAGGATATATATGTAAAATCACGTATATGAATAAATTCCTATTAATAACATTCCAGTACCCTTTATTCCACCTTGTTCAATTTAACAAATCACAGCAGGTTGAAGGAAAAGATAATAGGGGGTTATTATTTGCCTCTTTTCTTTTTTTTTCCGTCGAGGCCGCGCCTGCTTCTACGAAGAATCTCGGAAGCTCAAAGCCATTGATTAATTCATAGCAGAAGCCTTCAATTTCCAACCGTAATTTCTCCATACACGATCCTTTTGGTGTCCTCGAAGGGGCTTTCATCTGCTCTCTAGGATTTCTCTGAATCGAGGTCGGTGGAATTTCGGTCGTAAGTTGATCTTTGTCAGATTTTTTTTTTTAAAAAAATTATGGAATTGTTTTTTGTCCGTCGTGTGAAGATGGGAGTGACTGATATTTGTTCTGGAGGAAATTTAGTCGGATTTGGCTGTAATTGTCTCGATTAGGTTATATTGATCTCCGATCGCGGTTTCTTCTTTTGCCCCTTCGATGCCGGTGGATTTGACTAGTCGGATTGGTTGATCTCGTGTTCGGTACTTTTGAATAATTGGGATTTACTGCCTTCTTTTTTCTCGTTTCACTCTTGGATAATTGGATTATTTTAATTTTTTTATCAGGATGCACCCAAGAAAGCAAATATTTAATTTTTTGTAATTAGAGTTTTTTTTTAAAAAAATTATTTTGGTCGTTCTCTTCTATTTTATAGCAAAAAATGGCAGTTTTGCCTTTACCCTACATTGATTGCTGTTGTTCAGACGATTGTACGTCTTAGTTTTGGTCTTCTTGAACCATACACTTTTCATCACCAATGATTGTGGTGTTCTCTATGATTATTTCAGGCATGCAGAGCCAGCTTGTTTGCAGTGGGTGTAGGAGCATTCTTCTTTATCCTAGGGGAGCTACTAATGTATGTTGCGCAATTTGCAACACCATAAGTGCAGTCCCCCCTCCAGGTGCTACTCTTGTTATATTGCTACTAATCATTTGGTTCGTTTATTTTGATTTCTCCACGGTGATGTTTCATGCGGTGGTTTACAAGCTTCAGAAACCTATCTTGGTAACATATTTTATGGGGTTGTTTCTGTTAGTTGATGATATTTGTTCCGTATGATGAAACATTTATTATGGCATACAGCATACTGATAAATTTCAAGTACTTTTAAGTTGATAAATTTTATGGTTATCTAGATAGTTGATAAATTTAATTCCTAAGAGCTTAATGACTGGAGAGAGGCAGTTACTTTTAAGTTCCTTCTAAGAGATTGGAATGACTTGGTATTCAGTAGAGGAGACAAGGTTGGCTTATCTGCCTTTTGATTCAATGTTAATTCATTTTCTTTTCACTAACATATATGCAGAAAAAATAGCAAAATTATGGAGCCTTCTCAGCTCTGCAACATGTTTGAGAGAAGTGAACATTTGATTAGTTCCCTGAAAGGAAGAGAGGAACTGTGATTTAATATTTATGACATATTGTTTCACCATATCAGAGCACTAATTTGAAACATTTGTTTGTGTTGCCGCTTGCTCATCACACCCAACCAAGCTGAAGTTGTCTTGGAATAGTTTTGCTGAATTATCTCACTTGAAGAAACAATCCTTCTACTTGACCGTTAGAAATTTTCTATAATTTTCTTCTTCTTTTTCCTCCTATTTGGGGAGTACACATTTTCTTTTCTTTTTCTTTTTTTGTAGAAAAGGTATGATCCTGTAGACTGCAAGAGGTTTGACAAGTTGTAGGCCCCATTTTGTCATTGTCATCTTAGAGAGTTCTATGATCTAGAATAAAAACTACTATTCAGAAAATGAATCTATGGAGGCATCATTAGGACTTAGGCACAATAATAGGCATGCCAAGTAGATAAAAAGTTAGCAGCAATTGGAGCAAAAAGTATGTGATGTATTATTACTATATGCCTTATTAGAGGCTAAATGAATTGGATTGCATCTGCGAGGTGATTTTTTGCAAATCAAGATGCTATTATTGCAAAGGTGCAACATCAAAGTTCTAAATATTGGCATCACTACCTGTTTTTGTAATGATGGCATAGTGCACTGACTTGCATTGCCAAGAGATACAGACACTATGTTGATAGCAGTAGCAAAAAGTGAAGCCAATTTATCAAACATATGGATACTTATAAGGACATGTGAAAAGAAATAGCCTCAGCTCCAGCTTATGCATCTCTTCTTTGGCCTTTCTCATCTCTACAATAGATAGAAACTGGCAAGGCAACATTTAGTATTGCCTATTGAGTTACACCAAGTGGACTAGAAACCATTGGATTGTCAGCAATTGGCACAAACTGTGTGCTCATGAGTGGTTTTGGGCATAGTTTAAAATCTCGCCCGGTACGGTACGGTAAGCCTAATATTTACCGGTTTTTTAGGTTTCCGGTATACGATATACCCGGTATTTGAAAAAACTGGGTATATTGGGTAATACCGGGCGGTATATGACGGTATTTTGTCATATACCGCCCAGTGTTGTCAAATAGCGGCCATGGCGTGGCGGATTTTGCTAAATCCGCCACACAGAAACCGCAATGTCGCGGTTTCTGTGTGGCGCCCGCCATCCGCCATGGCGGAAATGGCGCTACTTCACCTTTTTTTTTTAATTTTTTTTTAAAAGTAAGGGTGTTTGTGTAATTTTTTTAGAAGGGTTAAAATTAAAACCCTAAACTTCTTCATATGGCTGGCGGCTTCTCCACTTAAAAATTTTCCACTAGCGGCTGTCCCATTCCGGCGATGAAATCCAGCGACAAAATCCGGCGATGAGCTCCGGCAAGGAGTTCCGGTGGCAAAATAACAGTTTTAATGTTTTTTTAAGGTATTTCTCTCCCATTCACTTCTCTTCTTCATATCATTAATTTTTTCTTGTTTTTTAGGTTATTTCCTCTCTCTTTTCTCTCCCATACATATGTGCAGATTTTTTTTTCCGGTTTCTTTCGATTTTACTTCTGTTTTCTTTTCTTTTTTCTTGTTTCTGTTTTCTTTTTTTTTCTTGTTTTCTTTTTTTCCTCTTTCTCTTCTGTTTTCTACTTTTCTTTTTTACTTATGTTTTTCTTTCTTTCTTTCTAATTTGCGGCTCCTGATTTTTTTACTTCTGTTCAATTCTTTTTTTTCACGTCTGTTTTTTTTCTTTCTGTTTCTTTCTTTCATACTTTTGTTTTTTTCCTGTTTCTCTTCTATTTTTTAGTTCTATACTTCTGTTTTTGTTTCTTTCTTTCATTTTATTCATTTATTCATTTCTGTTTTTTTACTTCTGCAGTTTTGTTCATTCTTTTTTTATTTCAGTGGGTATATTTTTTTCTCCTGTTTTTTTTCTTTCATTTGATCATTTGATCATTTCAGTTTCATTTTTCTACTTATGTTTTTTATTCTGTTTCTTTCATTTCAGTTTTCATTTGATCATTTGAATGAGAGCTTCTCATTCAACTTTTTTTAAAAAAATTTCTGAAAATGTTGATGTTCTTATTAGTGCTTACTGCTTAGTTGTAGTTATATGTATGTATATATATATATATATATATACACACACACACACGGCCGCCATGCTTCCGCCATTGGCCGCAACGCCATCCGCCATATCTGTATAGCGGATTTTTGGCTTTCTGCCATGAGCCGCCATCCGCCATTAATAACACTGTACCGCCCGGTATGGGCGGTATGAGGCCTTAGTATCGTTGGGCCAGCCAACGGCGCTGAGCGTCGTTGGACAGGGCTGTCGGCCACTTGTTTCGGGTTCATACTGCCCGGTTTGGGCGGTATTATATGCATATCGGGGGGTATACCGCTCGGTATGGAGATTTGGAGTTATTTCTTAAAAAAAAAACCCCCTGCTGGTATGCAATTTTCGTACTAGACCGTACCGTGTGTCGGTACGGTACGGTACCGTGTGTTGGTACGGTACCGTACCGTACCGGTACCGAGATTTTAAACCATGGTTTTGGGTGTTATACTGATACATCTGGAATCCACTTATGCCACAAACCTTTTCATGCATCCATGGATCTACTTTAGCATAATTTAGTTTTCAGAGCCAATTCATGTTTATTTCTATAAGGAACATATGACTGGTAAACTCAGATCTATTTTTTAGTTTAGACTTGCTAGATTTTTTTCATGAACGCAAGAGGATATGCAATTGCATATCTGGAGGTTTAAGTTAAGGTCGATTTCAATAGGACTGCTTAAATAGATTTTTCATGTTTATTTGGACAAGGCTTCAGGAATCTATATTGTAAATAAGTTATATCTTGAGTCTAATAACATGAAATGTGAAAGATAATTTGATTAATGAAAATAAGTTAAATTTTGTTTGAACGTTTCATCTTTGATTTTTCCCATTTCTTCCATTTTAGTGTTTTATCATGCTTCAGCTCTATCTTCCCCTCCATACTTTCCTCATTCTTTTCACTCCCTACGTAATTATTTCTTCAAATTCTTAGAAGCTAAAGAGATAGTGCGACAAGTATGGGAAAGTTCATAGAAGAATACATCACAAAATAAGTAAGGATAGTGGTGGGATTGGATTGGGTTTTGACCCAAATCCGACCCTACCTGAAATTCTAGAGCATGGTTTTTTGAACCTGAATACAACCTGAACCAAACCTAGGAAATCAAACCTGACCCAGTTCGCCTCAGGTTCGGTTAGATAAATTTTGGGAATTAAGATTCAAGTAACTAAGATATGGATCAGGCCAAATTGGACCTTTTAAATTAATTTTAGGACTCAACATGAGTTTTTCATGTCACATTGGATCAAAATTGGGTTTTCAATTGATTTTGAATTTTTTAATTAATTTTGGGTTGAGTCAGGTCTTTTTCAATTAAATATATTGTGCTATTTTTTAAATTGATTTTGGCTGTCGGCTTTAAAATAAATACTCGATCCAATCAAAACCTGAAAATCCAAAAAACAAAAGCGCAAACCCGACTTGGTTAGATCAGGTTTGGAAGCATGTCGGGTCTGAGTGGAATTTAGTCAACTTCATGTTTATTTTGAGGTCATAATCCACAACAAATATGAATAATGATTGCCGACTTCCATTTAGGTATGTTGGAAGCAAATATAGCACAGGGTGGAGCAGTCTTAAGGAGAGTTATAATTAAGAGTCAGTTGCACATGAGTTATAGCAACTTGATCCTCAGATTTGCAAAACTCAAGCATAATCTCCTCGGACTTCACTAAGTCTCTAATGAAGTGATATTTGATATGGATGTGCTTACTTCTTCCATGAAAGACCAGATTCTTTGTTAAAGCAATTGCTGATTTGTTGTCACACTTAATCACCGTTGACTTCCTCTGTTCATGATGTAACTCCTTGAGCATCTGACATAGACAAACTGCTTGAGAAGCACAATAAGCCGTAGCTATGTATTCTGCTTCCGCAGTAGACAAAGCAACCACCTACTGCTTTTTTGAGGACCATGAAAAAGCTCCATTTTCCAAGGAGAAACATAACTGGAAGTACTCTTCCTCTCTTCAACATCACCTCCCCAATCACTATCAGTATATCCAATAAGTTCAAAAACATTTGTTGAAGAGTAGAATATACCATCATCCATGGTACCTTTGATGTACCGTGGAATCCTCTTTGCCTCTTGCAAGTGTGATTGTCTAGAGACTCCATAAATCTACTTACCATCCCAATACTATAAACAAGATCCGGCCTAGTAGAAGTCAAGTATCGTAGACTCCCGACTAGCTTCTTGAAGTATTTGGGATCAACATTAGCGTTGCTTCCTCCTTTGTCAACTTCAACCTCACCTCCATTGGAGTCCGAATTGGCTTACAAGTAGCCATCTTGAAACGCTCAAGAATGTCCTTAGCATACTTCTCTTGACAAATGAAGATGCCCTCCTCCGATTGAGTGATTTCAAGGCCAAGAAAGTATGACATGAGACCCATGTCCGCCATCTCAAATTCACAAGTCATGGCCTCCCTGAAGTTGTCAATCATCTCTTGACAATTCCCAGTAAAGTAAAGATGAGATCAACATGTAAGCAAACAATAAGCATTTCACCATTTGCGCCGACGTTGACATATAAAACATGCTCATAAGGACACTGAATAAAGCGACGATCAAGAAAATAGGAATCAATTCTAATGTACCATGCCCTCGGTGCTTGCTTAAGGCCGTAGAGAGCTTTTTTCAACTTGTGCACCAAGCCTTCTCGTCCTTCCTTTACTTAGCCCTCTGGTTGATCCACGTACATCTCCTCATCAAGTACTCCATTTAGGAAGGCTGACTTGACGTTTATTTGGTCTATTTTCTAGCACCTTTGAGCAGCCAAGGCGATGATGAGACTGATGGTGTCTAGTCTTGCAACAGGAGAAAAAACTTCAAAGTAGTCAATCCTGAGTTTTTGTTTGTAACCCTTGACCACTAGACAAGCTTTCAGCCTATCAACCTCTTCGTTAGACTTGTAGTTTCGTCTTATAAACCCACTTCACACCGATGGACTTCTTGCCATCTGGAAGAGGAGTCAACACCCATGTATCGTTCCTTTCGATTGCATAAATCTCATCATCCATGGCTTGAATCCACCCTTCATCTTGTGAAGCCTCATGAAATGTTGTCGGATCACAATCTGCAAAGAGAGCAAAGTTAATAATCTCCTCATCAGATGCATCATCATCTCGGGACAAAACACAGTCTTGTAAACGAGCGGGTAAGACTCATCGTTTCGGACGTGAGGATGTTTCAGCTGAAGTAGTTTGTGTCTAAGGAGTAGTCCGAACCAAAGTTGGTCCTGGTTCGGACTACTCATCAGACCCAGCAATAGTTGGAATTGGAGATGCTGCAGTTGGAACCTCGTCCAGGATGAAGTGAAAGTGTTTCTTTTCTTTTGTGCTCCAACTCCATTCAGCTTCCTCATCAAAGGTGACGTCGCGGCAGATAATCACCTTCTTTGTCATTGGATTATACAACTTGTAACCCTTGGTCACGCCACTATAATCGAGAAAGATTCACTTCTCGCTCTTATCATTAAGCTTTTTGCAGAGCTCCTTCGGAACATGGGCATAAGCAATACACCCAAACACACAAAGATGATTAACTAAGGGTGTTTGGCCTTTCTACACCTCCACCGGAGTCTTGAACTGATCAAGACCTTTAGTTGGACACCGATTTAGCAAGTACACATCACAAGCAACCGCCTCCGCCCAAAATTGCTTAGGCAAATGTTTTGCATGCAACATGGTACGAACCATATCAATAATGGTGCGGTTCTTTCTCTCTGCAACTCCATTTTGCTGAGGTGTGTACCTTGCAGTAAGTTGATGCTTGATGCCACTTTGCTTGAGAATCATGCCCCATCAAATATTTCGTACCATGATCGGTTTGGGGGATCTGGTTTTGATGTCCGCTTTCCTTCTCCATATAGGCCTTGAACTCTTTGAAGGCCTCCATTGTATCTCATTTCTGCTTAAAGAAATAGATCCACATTTTCCTGCTATAATCATCAATAAAGGTAATAAAATACTTATACCCTCGATTCGATGATTCACCGAGAGGTCCACAAAGATCGGAGTGCACCAACTCCTACGACTTCATGGCTCGCCACGAGGAGAAAAATTCTCCATTCTTCTTTCCCATCATATACGACTCACATAGCTTCTTTGGAGGGACAATCTCGGGCAATCCACGCACCATCTTCTTGTGTGATGACAAATTCAAGCTATCAAAATTCACATGACCAAACCTCTTGTGCCATAGCCATGAGGAGTCTTGCACCGAAGCACTAAGACACGAGGTTGCATGCTTAATATACAAAGGGAAAAGACGATTGCGGGTCATTTTTACCTTTGCAATCAAGCCTCGTTTGTTGTCTCGAATCATACAATGCCCTTCCTTGATCTCCATGTGATAGCCACGCTCGGACAGTTGTCCCATGCTTAGAAGTTCTCTTGAAGGCCGGGAACATAATACACGTCGTAGATGCATTGATCCGACCCATCATTCACCTTGATGTTGATTGTTCCCTTCCCCGTGATAGGAATCTTTGAATTGTTCCCAAATTTGACCTCCGAACGGAAGCTACTATCAAGCTTCGAGAATAATTCCTTCACACCACATATGTGATTACTACAACCTGTGTCTAAGTACCAAGCATTCTTTTGATTCTCCACAGCTACATCACATGTGAACAACAAGATTTTATCAGCCTCGTCTCCGCTATTACTGGAGCTTGCAAGCTTGGCTTGTACATTTGAACCTTCGGTTCTTTTTGTTGTAGCATTCAGACTTGTAATGCCCAAACTTCTTACACTTGTAACATTGAATTTGTGACTTGTCCTTTCGTTCTCCAGAACTCTTATCTTGCCGCCATTTCTCTCTTTTCTGAGTAGAAGAACCCTTCTTCTCGTCTTGTAACACCAACTGGCTCTGTAGAGCTTCCTCCACAATGTCTTGTAACACCAATTGGCTTTGTAGAACTTCCTCCACAATTTTGGTCTTCTCCATGAGCCGCTACTCATGGACTTGCAACGAGCCCATTAAATCATCAACTGACGTGGTGGAGAGATCTCGAGACTCCTCAATAGATGTCACGATGTACTCGAACTGTAATGTCAATGTCCGGAGAACCTTCTCAACGATTTGTTGGTTTATGATAGTCTCACCTTTGGCCTTCATTTGATTCACAATTGCCAACGTCTGTGAGAAATAATCAGAAATGGACTTGGACTTCTCCATTAGAAGAAGCTCAAACGGTCGACGAAGAGTCTGTAGATGAACCTTCTGGACCTTCTCAACTCCTTTGTATGCCTTGAGAAGAGAATCCTATGCCTCCTTCGCCGTCTTCGCATTTGCCACCTTCTCGAAAGTAGAAGAATCCACAGCTTGAAAGATGTAAAATAGTGCCTTACGATCTTTCTTGCGCTCATCCTTCAACGTCTTATGTTCTTTCGGTGTTAAATATGTCATCTCTGGCTCCTCGAACCCATCTTTGATGATCTCGGTTAGCTCCCAGAAACCCAATAGCACCTTCATCTGGATCTTCCAATGCTCAAAATTCTTCCCATCAAACCTCGGGATGTGAGGTTGGACAAATCCGGCACCAAACCCAGAAGCCATTGATCTTGAAACCTTGGAAAGAGCCTAAACCAACTCTTGATAGTGACAACAAATGACTCTAATACCAAATGTTGGAAAAGAGGAGTTACAACTGGGTGGAGCAGGAAAGAAAACAGATTTTGTGGACTTCTCCAACTCTCTACTTCTTATTGCTTATCCATGCATTGAAATACATCATATTTAAAGACTTAAAAACAACTGTTACATCACCATAATGCAATATTAAACTACCACTAAAACATGAGTTACATGATCAACTCAAAAGAGAAATATAATGCCAACATAATGGGCCACCATTAGAGCTAATTATTCCATACTAAAGACACTTAAAAGCTTGGTTTACTAGGAGTCTTTTCATCTTCCAACAAAGTCTCTCTCATGACAAATTAAAGTTGATTGAATTTATTGGTTAAAACCAAATCTATTTAAAATTACAATATCGATTCTAATTAATTGATTGCTTTTTTCCCTTTACTCATAATATTTCCATAGTTTTATTAGTATTTTTTGGATTGGTAGTAAGATAAGCCATGAGTCCCTTTTTAGGTACTCCAGGATTTTATTGTTATCATAGACTTTTGGTAAGGCATTAAACGATCTGTTTGAAAAATAATTTTAAAAAAAAGGAATATCAACTTAATTTTCTTTCTCTTATGGATAGTTCCTTTTTTCAGCACAGGTATTGTGTCATAAAATTAATATGAAAACTTAAGTTCATGTGGACATGATTATCATCTTCTTCTTTTACCCTTTCTGATATTTACTTCATTTTCTGATCTTCTCCGAAAAGCATCCTTTAGTGTGGTTGTCAAAGAAGAACTCTGAATTTGTTTTGCTCTATCATGAAGTGAGTAGGAGGCTGGAAGCAAAAACTTGTATATCATGTACAAATTTTATTCCCAATATTTTGGATAGGTCCCTGATACATAGACATCAATTTTCTTATCTGCATCACCATGTATATAGAATTTTGTTAATAATGCAAATATCAACTAGCTAGACAACAGACCAATGATTTTCAGTGTTTATACCATAGAATTCTTCTTGTTTACTATACTCATTGCTGAACAAATAGACATTTTCTATAAGAATGCTTAGGGTCTGTTTGTTTGGATGGAATAGAGGAGGAATAAAATAGCTATTCCTCATTTCCTCTATTCCAGTTATCTTGTTTGGTTGCAAGGAATAACTATTCCCATTCTTTCCTGATCGATGGGAAATAGTTATTTCTTGTCTATTCCTTATAACTTCTTAGTTCTTATCGTCAGGGTTCCTCCTAATTACATAGGATAAATTACATAGGATATATATATGTTGATAAAATATTTTTAACAAATATGAAATATATAAATACTTCCAACTAAATTTAAACATATTATGTTATAATATCATATATGAGATCATATTAAACTAATATTATCATATATTAGATTGTATAATAATATCATATAACATACAATAGTCTATTCAATTCCATTCAACCAAACACCCTCTTGGTTGTGCTTAAGGCTGTTCACTGCTTGTTTTAGCTTAATTTTTATTCTTTAGTTTCTCTATGGAAGTCTGAACTAGTAGATGTTCAGGAGCGACGATGGCTCGACTTGTATGTGGAGGTTGTCGAACTCTTTTGATGTACAGCCGTGGTTCAACAAGTATAAGATGCTCATGCTGTAACACAATCAATATTGCAAGACCAGGTCAGTATGCTTCATTTTTAACTGTTGCATTTGCTGGTTAGTTCTACCACTGCACTATGCCTTGCCTAGAGGCTTTTATAATTACCGCATGATGTCATGTCAAAGGAACTTTCTACATTCTAACACATGAAGAAAATTTATGTGATATTCTGGTTTCTTTCTGATTAAGCCTTTGAATTAAATTTGATCATCTAATTTTGATTATCTTGTTATTTTTCAAATTCTCTTTGGCAATTAATGTTGCGTTCACTTTATGTCCATTGGCTGCCTAATTTTATTATTGTTACTTGAAAGTCGTGTGTCCAAGAAAAGTTATTTCTTTTCCAACTATCCGCCTTCGAAAAAGTTACTTATATATGATTATTCAGATTTTATCCTGTTGGTCCCTGACAAAGTAAACTATTTGGTTATGGGGATGTCTAGTATAGAAAGCAAATTATTTTGAAATTACCGAAAACAAGGATATGCGGTGTACATATTTCTCTTGAAGTTATATAATTATAGTGTATATGGTATGCTCCTGAATAAACATATATCTTTAGTTTTGTTCTGAATTCATATATAAGAAATCATTGCCACTTTTCTGCTGAGATTATATTCTGTATTAATGATTAAATAATATGATAAATTACATGCCCATTTCATTTTATTCCACATTACCGGTGTAGAGAGAGATGTAATTATTGTGTTCAATTAACTCTCATTCCTGCGTTCACTGCAGCAAATCATGTTGCTCATTTGAGTTGTGCTCAATGTCATACGATGCTGGTATACCCTTATGGAGCACCATCTGTCAAATGTGCACTATGCCATTATGTGACGAACGTTGGGGTCAATTTTGATGCTGTAATTTGTTTTTTGTGCTTTATTTTTGTTTTTTATTTACCGTCAAACTTTTCTTGGCCTTCACAATTTCTTTTTTCTTGCTTTCCCTATTCACAACAGATTGACAGTATGAGAGCTCCAATTCCAGCTGCACATAGACCTAATGAAACTAGACCTGCACCACCGCCTTCAGCTGTATGCTCACTTACCCCAAGTCTCCTCATGCTAACCAAATTTCTTCAAGCCAGAGTTATTAGTTATCATCTTTATAAGCTCAATTTTCTTTCTTTCTTTCTTTTTCTGTTTTCTTATGTAGAATGCTTCTCGAATGCAGAACCTGACTGTCATCGTTGAGAACCCAATGTCGCTGGATGAAAGCGGCAAACTGGTAACCTTTGACTCTTGACTGCAGCGAAATCTTATAGAAATTATAAATCACTGACCAATTGATGATTAATCTTCATCTCAGGTGAGCAACCTTGTTGTTGGAGTCACCACTGGGAAAAAATAGCAACGTTTTGCACATATAAACTTGGTTAATAGTTAAGATTGTAAAGTTTATAGTTGGTTGAAGTTGTTGGGGTTTAATAATGCCCTGAACCTCGTTTTATTTTCATTTTTGTAATTAAGACGCAAATGGCTGCAAAATTGCAGCTTAAGAACAGTATCGCTTAAGGGGATATGTTTATGATTGATTATCCCCGTGCGTGGCTGTCATGTTTTGTGTATTTTGATATTTAATGAATTCATTTGAATTTGTTGATTTTGTTAAGTGTTTGCCAGTACTTAAAGTGTGGATTGTGTAAGTTGCAAATGATTACCGAATCCTATCTCTTCCAGAAATGTTCAAATACACCCCTCCCTGCATTTGTTTATTTTTCAGAAAAGAGAATAAAAATTAAAACAACACTTTCAGATCAACAAGACCTAGAGGTGGCATGGGCCCGACCCTCCATGGGGTATGTTCAGTTCAGCCTGAATGCACCTAAAGGGTTGAGCCGGGCTGTGGGTTTGCGACCTATGGGTCGTGTTTCGACTGAGCTTGTTAGCCTAGGATTGCATGACCTATGGCCTATGATGGATTGAACACGAGCACAATCTGCCACAACGAGCACAAGCCCGACTATGGCTCGCTTTGCATGCCAATTAGCTATTGAGGGTGTGTCAATGAGCCGTGCCTTGCTTTGCATGCCAATTAGCTATTGAGGGTAGAGATGGCAATGGGCCGTGCCTGGCTCGCTTGGCATGCCAATTAGCTATTGAGGGTAGAGGTGGCAATGGGCCGTGCTTGGCACGGCCCGACATTTTAAAGAGAAGGCTTAGCCCAAGCCTGAGCCCGCCCCTTCGGGCTCGGGCCAGCCCGAATAATTAAAAAGTTAAATTTTATCACAAGTGGTGGAATACGAATCACCAACCTCTACTACTATTTGAGACGAACTAACCACTATACTAAGGCTCAATACTTGTTTATATATATTTTTAGTAGAATAGTAAGGTTACTACACTAGGCCTAGCCAGGCTAGCGCAGACCAGGCTAGGCTTGGATGGCGTCAGGCCTAGCTTGCTGGTGTAGGGCAGGTCTGGTCAGGCTCGGCACGGCCCATGTACCCAAAGGGTGAGCCCAGCCCGCCCCTTGGGAACAGACGGGCCGGGCCAAGCACAATCCAAAGTCAGGTCGGGCCCGGCCCATTGCCACCTCTTTGAGGGTATTTTTTTTAATCAAAAATATCCCCTAATAGTTATATTGGAAGGTATTCTTGTTCTTTTATCAATATTTATTCAAATACTCTTTTTAATAGCAATAAAATGACTAATTTGAAAGGTATTTGGGTCAAAATAAAATTTTATTTCCTTATAAATACTCTCTCTCTTTCTTCCATCATCCTTTAACTCTCCAATTATTCTCTAATTACTCTCTAATTTATTTCTAACTCTTCTAATGCTCTAACTAGTCTTGAGCCTCTAATCTCTTCCTCATTAATCTTTCTCTAAGTTTTCAAAATTATATTAGAAAAATGTTGTGCTCTCTTTCGAGTATCTCCGAGTTCGAGTTGCAAGAGATGGATTCTAACACCTTTGCAATCGACACCATTGGTAATGTTATATTCAATTAAATTTTTACCATGAGTTTTGCTAATACCCAATAATGATGTTGGTATTCCTAAATTTAAATATTTTTCTCCTGTATTTAATGGTAAATTATTTCATGTCCATTGTATTTATCATATTCTAAATTTTTTTTTTCAAGACGAATAAGAGGAATTGTAAATTAATTGTAAATTGAGTGAAAAAAAAGTAAAAGCATTATGTCTAGCATCTTAAACCATATAAAAAATATAAAAAAAATTCAAAGGTGATGTATTTACTGGATGAAAATTTAACTTGAATTATGGAAAAAGATGTTTTACCTTATAGAAATATTCTTACAAGTTTTTTTAATGAATATTGTTCACTTGATGAACCAATTGGTGATCATTAATTATATTGTGAACATATATATATTTGTAATATTTAGAAGTTTTTAACACTTGGAAAAAAAAACAATGTTAGTTTTATTCGTAGTATTTGGACACATGAACATCAGCCTGACATAGTTCATCTTCTTCGCGAGCAGATGAATTGTTATGGAAAAATTACATAAATTACTCTTTATATACCTCAATGCGGATCTTAAGTTGCTTAAATGTAAAAAAAGAATCAACTAAAATTATTTTTCTAATCACTAAAAAGTCCACGTCAACATTTAATGATCATAGATTACTTGCTGCATTCAGCTGGTTTCCTTTTTTATCATGACAAATAGTGGAAAAATTTGAGTGGCGAGAGTTTCTCTCTTTGGCGATTTCTAGGGCGATGGAAAACCCTAGGGTTTTCGGCCCTTCCTCGTCGCCTCCGCCGCCTCGTCCCCCCCCCCCCCCCCCGCCTGATCCTCCCCCTCTCCTCTCATCCTCCCCCTCCTTGCCTTCTTCAGCAAATCTCATCACCGTCGGCCGGATCTCCTTCCGTAAAGAATGGATCTGTTCAGTCCCATCCGTCTTCATCAAAGCCCCATCTTCCCCCGACTTATGCGAAGGCCGTAAAGACTGGAGGCTCTTCTCCCAGTCCTAAACCTTCATCCTGGGCGGAGATCCCGAAAGGTCCAAACCCTACTCTAAATCGGGAGTCGCAAGTCCTCTTCTCCAAAATCCAGTCCTCGACTACAAACAAGGTAGTCTTCACCGCATAGCAGATTCAAACCCTTCGGCAGCCCTGGAAGGCGTCCCTTATCGGTAAATTTCTCGGTAAACCACATCCTTTAGATATTATTCGTTCCTGGGCTTCCTGATTGTGGTACTTGCATGGTTTTCTCTCTGTGATGGATTTAGATGATAAATTTTTTGTTTTTCGTTTCTCCTCTCCGGATTCTGCAAAAATTTTTTTAACCGGCGGTCCATGGTCCTTGCGTGGTGATGTTATCAGGCTTATCCCCTGGAAACTCCTTTTCAAACCATGGGAAGAAAAATTTTCAACTGCCCCCATTTGGCTTAGACTTCAATCTCTGCGTTTAGAATTCTGGAATTCCGACTGTGTTCATTATATAGCCAGTAAATTTGGCATGGTTTTACGAATTGATGATCGTTCATTTGGCTTTGAACGTGGAAAATATGTTAGGGTTTGTGTGGAATTGAATTTGGCTTTGCCTTTGCGCCAAGGTATATGGCTTTCGGTGGATGATCAAGATTTCTTTTCTTCCTGTTTGTTATGAAAACTTGTTGTCTGTTTGTTTTCAGTGTGGACTTATTGGTCATAGGGAATCAGATTGTCTCTCTTTAAAAGAAAAAATCTCTGTTCATGCCTCTAACCAGACTTCTGATTTTTTTATGGCTAATGTTTCTCATGTTGTGGATTCTACTTCTAAATCTTTCGATTCGGTTTCTTCTTCTGAAAACCCTAATTTTGAGGGTTCTAAAAATGTTTCTGTATCTGACCCTGATCCAGTTGCGGGACCTTGGATTGAAGTCCAAAGGAAAAATTCTCGCAAATCTCATCCTCGTAGTGCGCCCCCACCTTCATCTCTGAAGGAGGGCCGTGCTCGGACTTTGGAATTTGTCTCTAGTATGGATGGTAAGGCTGTTGATTCTGCTCTTAATTTAATTCTAAATTCTAATATTTCTACTTCTTTTAAAGCCTTTGTTGGTAACTCTAGAGAGGTTTATGATGTTCTTACAAATATTGTATCTTCTGTTACTAAGCACCCCAATATGCTCAATAGGAATAAGAATTTAAATTCTTCTTCCCCTCCTAAATATTGGAAAGCTGTTCCTAAGCAAATTAAGGCATCAACCATTAGTTTAGATACTCCTGGTTCTAAATCTCTCCCTCAATTGGCCGAGGAACTAAACCATGTGTTTAGTGCCCAAAATAATATCCTGAATCAAGCACAAGCCAATAGAGTGAATGCAAAAAAATCTTCTAAACCCCCTAGGCATAAATCAATTGTTTCACCGGTTCCCAGCATAGGATTTTCAAACAAAAGATCTAGACCCTCATCTTTGTTTGATGATCAGCAATCTAATTGCATTCCTTCTATTTCCTCATCTAGGGTCAGTGATCATCCTAAGATCTCCATCCCCTCTAAAGAAGATCTGATGGATGACTCTATTGCCCCTGGGTCTTCTACCCCTCCAGACAATGCACTAATTATATATGAACATCATTAATTGGAATGTCAGGGGAGGGTGGAGAAGACCAGTCAGAGACTTTATCTCTATTCAGCTAAAAATAAATAACTTGCAAATGTGTGTTCTTCAAGAAACACACTTAAACCAAACTCAATCTGAAAAGCTTATAAGTTCCTTTGGCAAATCTTGGACTGGTGCTATTCAACCTAGTCGAGGAGCATCTGGTGGCATTATTATTGCTTGGAACTCAGATTCAGTTCAAGCCAAAATTATTTCTTCTTATGCCCAAGTTATTAATCTGGTTATAAAATTTAATGACTGTGAGCTTTTTCTTTTATCTGCTTTATATACTAGTACAAACCCCTCTCTTAGAGCTGCTCTATGGAACTCTTTTATTAATCTGGACCTCACCTCTTATCCTTGGCTATTGATGGGTGACTTCAATTGTATTTTAAATAGTCATGATAAGCTAGGTGGCTCTCCCTTCAACATTACTAACCCTATCTCTGAATTCAGATTCTTTGTTGAAAATTATGGGCTAATTGATTTAGGTTTTTCTGGTAACAAGTATACTTGGTCAAACAATAGATCTGGTAATGCTAGAATTCTTATCAAGCTAGATAGAGTTTTTTCAAATTCTGCTTGGCTGCATTTTTATGGGCATGCTTCTGTTTCTCATTTAAGTAGAGTTACTTCTGACCATAGATCCTTATTGATCTCCTTACCTAATAAAAAACAACTTAAAAATAGGTTGTTTAGATTCTAAATTTTTTGGACTGAGCATGAAGAGAGTAAGGTAGTTATCAACAATGCCTGGAACAAATTCTCAAATCTTACTAATGAACATGCATTCTCTAATAAACTCATTAATGCTAGAAGTGCTCTTAGTCATTGGAATAAGCATGTTCTAGGTAAAATTGAGGACATTTTAGTCTCTACTCTTAATGATATCTCTCTTGCCGAGGACCTTCAATCCTCTATTTTGGCTCCTGTAGATATTGATGTCAAGCTTAGATCCCTTTACAATAAATATCATGCTCTTCAAAGATAAGTTTGTCTTAAATGGTGGTTTAAATTCAAATCAAAATAGATTCTTGATGGTGATAAGAATACGATTTACTACCATCGTATTGTTACTATTAAGCATAGAATCAATTTTATTATCTCAATTCTTAACTCCCATAATACTTTTATCTCTAATAGCAAGAAAATTCTAAATGAATTTGTTCTTCATTACTCTAATCTATGGTCATCCTCTTCTACTTCCTCCAATTCAAGTTTATGGCCTGCATTTAAAACTATTTCACCAGATTTCTTACCTTCTTTAACCAATCCTTTCTCTTCTCTTGAGATCTAGAACACCATCCAATCTCTTAGTAATGGGAAAAGTTTTGGAATTGACGGGTTTACTATTGAATTTTACAAAAATTATTGGTCTATTATTAAAGATGACTTTTGTTCTGCTCTAAATAGCTTCTATAATTCAGCATGTATACCCCCCTTCTGGAACCAAACATTGCTCACCTTCATTCCCAAAGTAGCAAACCCTAAATTAGTTAAGCAATTCAGACCTATTGCTCTTTGTAACATTAATTATAGAATTCTAGCTAAGTTACTTGCAAATAGGCTTAAAGCTACTCTTCATGACCTTATCTCTAAAGAACAATCTGCATTTGTAAAAGGAAGGAGTATTCATAATAATATTTTAGTGGTGCAAGAGCTAGCTTATTCTTTTTTTAATTCAAGAAGCAAATCCCTCTTTGTTATTGTTAAGCTAGACGTAGAAAATGCTTTTGATATGATAAGTTGGAATGCTATTCTTACTGTTTTGAAGTTTTGGAGCTGAATGGTTTCCCTGAAAAATTTATTTCTTGAATTAATAGCTGCATCTCCTCTACTTCTTTTGCATGCTTAATTAATACTCATGTTTTTAAATTCTTTCCTGCTAACAAAGGAATTAGACAAGGGGATCCCCTATCCCCTTTTTATATATCCTTGTTGCTCAAACTCTATCTAACTTGATTAATACATTCATTGTTGAGAACAAGTTTACTCCTTTTAAATTGAAATCTTTAGCCATCTCTCATCTTATGTTTGCTGATTATTTAATTTTGATCTTTAAAGCAAACTCTAAAAGCATCTCATCATTTAAATTCATCTTCCAAATTTATGAATCTTTAACTGGTCAAAAAATAAATTATAATAAATCTAAAATTTATTTCCCTAAGCACACTCATAATTATGTTAAAAGAGCTATTTCAGCTTCCCTTCATATGAAATCTGGAGCTTTTCCTTTCAAGTATCTAGGAGCAATGATTTCTCCAAGAAGACCCCCTCTTAGCACAAACAATTTTATTCTTAATAAGATAGATGCAAAAATTGGAAATTGGAAAACCAACTTCCTCTCCCAAGCTAGAAGGCTTGTTTTAGTAAACTCTGTTCTCAATTCCTTACCAGTTAACTCTATATCAGTTACTTGGCTAAATAACTAAATTTCTAATAATATCGAAAGAAAATTAGGAATTTTTTATGGAGTAAAGGTAGTAACAAGAATGGCATGCATCTTATTAACTGGAATACTGTCACCTCTCCTAAATCCTTAGGTGGATTAGGTATTCAAGACATTAGGACTAAAAGTTTATCTCTCCAAGCTAAAAGAGTTCAAGCATATTTAAATAATGATAAATCTCTTTGGGTTCAACTAGTGAAAGCTAAGTATCACCCCTTAGACTTCACTTCCTACTCTTGTTCAAATGTTTCATGGTCATGGAAATTATTTACAGAAGCCTTTCATTCCCTAAAATTTGGTTTTCAAAAATTAATTGGATCAGGTGCTAATTCTTCATTCCTTAATGATAAGTGGATTCTTGATTTACCCTTAGTCCTTAAACCAACTTTTATTAATGTGAATGTCCTTCATGCTATTACTCATGTTAATCATTTGATGTAAGATAATTCATGGTCTGCCTTTATTGGGAATACTGTATGTAACAATGATCTTTGGAATGCTATTGAGGGATTACGGTTGCCTAAGGAATTGTATGATGATTCTTATATATGGATAAATGAGGAATCTGGTAGGATTTCTTCTTCTACAGCATATCAGTTTCTTAAGTGCCAGAACCTTTCTTCTGATGTTGTAAATCATGATTTGAAAAAAATTTGGAGATTACCTGTTGCTCCTAAGGTAAAATTGTTTCTTTGGAAATTCTTTCATGCTCGGTTATTAACCCGTTTAAGACTTTTTCAAATGGGTCTCTCTGATTCTAAGCTGTGTGTTTTATGTAATTTATATGAAGAATCTATTGAGCATTTATTTTTTGATTGTGCTTTTGCTTCTCTAATCTGGTCGACTCTCAGTTCTAATCTCAATTATGATTTCACATCTAGAAGTTCATGGTGTTCTGGTAGCTGGTTGCTGCTGGTTTCTCATCCTTTAATGGACTTGAGGCCCTCAACCATTGTTGGAACACCTATGGTTTCTTTGGTATTTTCGAAACTGTGTCTTGCACGGAGATTCGAAACCTACCATTTTCAATGCTATAAACAAAATCCTTGAATTCTTGGGACGATTTAAAAATGTATTAAGATATGAAGAAAATACTCCTAAGACTTCTATAATCCCTCAATGGCAGCCCCCCATTTCTGGTTTCATTAAAATAAATTGTGATGATTCATTCATTTCTCAAGAAGGTGGCTCTGGTATAATTTTTAGAAATCATATTGGTCATTGTTCTTATGCTATGGGTAATTATTTTCAAGCTGGCAGTGCTCTTTTCTGTGAGGCCTTGGCTATTTTCTTAGTTTTATCAGCAGCAGTTTCATTCAAATTGAGTCATATCATTGTGGAATCAGATTGTAAATACCTTATGGATGTGCTGAACCGGCTGATTTCTGTTCCATGAAGAATTCATGCTATTGTTAGAGATATTTGGATGCTTATTCCCTCATTTTCTGTTGTAATTTTTACTTATTCTCCTTGATGTAATAATAAAGCTGTCCATTGAATAACAAACTGGGCTCGAGTTAATAAAGTGTCCATGTCTTAGACCTCTTTTTGACCCTTAGAACCGGATAATATTTTGTTCATCAATGTATTAAATATCAACCTTTCTGCTGATTAATTAATGTAATCCTTCTATTTTTTTAAAAAAAAACCATTTCATGATCATAAAATTGATTATCCTGTTGCTTCGGTTCTTGACAAGCTGATCAACACAGTAACATCGTTGACATGGAGCTCGTAGAAGATGAACTAACAAAAGATGGTCATGTAGATTTTTTTAATAATTTAAAATAGGAGAATTAATGTTATCTTTAATAATATATGTTTAATAAATATATATTTTTTAATAATTAAAAATACGACAATGCTTAGGTAGATTTTTTAATAATTTAAAAAATATTTTTTTTTGATATCTTTGATAACTAACAAAAGAGCGTTCGGTGGAATAGAAGAATAGATTTGAGTAATTTTAAAATTTTGAGAATATCTTGATGTAATTTATCCAAAAGTCTATTTGGTTGGTGAAAATTATTATCTATTTTATTTTAAATAAACAAAGAGGGAAAAAATAAAACTAATTGTAAAATCCTTTACAGATGTATGAAAATATGTTGATATAAAGAAATTGAATTAGTTTTGTAAAATTGTAAAAACTTATTTGATCTGAAAAAGACTTTAATGGTTTTCAAATGAGTTGGTACAATTCGGATTTCATTATTTTTATTTGTTTAAAGTAACAATTATTTTTTTGGTTTAATTAATTAATTAATATTTATAATTCATTTGTTTCAATTACATACTTAGACTTTGAAGTTGAAGACAATTATTACCTTCCGCTTGTCCTTTCTTCACAAATGCTCATTTTTAGTATGATATTAGGTGAGACCAGTGTATCCTATGTAAAGATTATATGTCAAGTTTGAGATGAAAATTATATCCTTAAATCAATATATCAAAGACTTCAAAATATCAAGATGTCAATGATACATGTCAAAATGTCAAGTTTAAGTCAAAATTATGTTTGTCATCATCAAAATTAAGAAAACATATCAAGTTATTGGCCGATGTTCGATCGATCCTCCATTGACCAGAGATCGATCAAAATGTCCAACTGATCTATTTTTATCCGTTGAACGACTAGTTATGTTCTCATGCCTTTGTCACCACTATAAAAACTCCTGAAACCAGACTCCCTTGAGTTCTAGTGTTTTGTTGACTCCATCGTTCAAAAATTGAGTCATTTTCCTTGAATTTTAAACCCTAATTCTCAATCTAACCATTCTTGAACCTTCACCTTGAAGGCAAGCCATTCAAGCTTCCAAGATTTATCTTTTTGGGGCCTTGAAGGATTAGGAGGCAACAAGCAATAGCTCTTTTATTATTGTTTTGCTATATATTGCTTTGTTCTCATTGTTGCTTGTACCTATGAATGGTTTGTGGGACACACCTTGGTTGTATGTGTAGTGTTGTTTCTTTGGTATAAAGGTAGATGCATCCTCTAAGGTAGATGAATAAGTCATTGATACAATCCTTTTAGAAGAAAAACATTATATTTAGTGAAAATAATGAAATCCTAAACGGAAAGCTTAGGTAGTAGAGTAGGCGAGGTTGTCAAATCATTCTAAATACTTGTATTTGCATTGCTTACTTTTGTGTGTTGCTTAGCCTATTCGTATTTGGTTTATCATCTTTTTGCTAAGTCATTCGTATTTGGTTTCTTTGTCAAGATTAGGGTTAGGGTTACCATGGTCTTTGAGTGAGCAAAAAGGGGGAATAGCCGATTGAGGATAAGAGGAGGAAGGGAACTATCTTTGATCATCAGGAGGATCTGGCAGCGAGAGCGGCTGTTGCATCGTAGGGAGAATCATTGCCCCTAGAGGTGAAGAGTCACTGTCCATCGTGGTCACCATTGGAAATACTAATTATTGCCTTCTCGTGATGAATCAAGCAATACATCAAGAATAAGGTGCTCAAGCTAGGGTTAATGTCAAAGATTTGCTCCATAAAGGCTAACTAACAGTGAAATATAAGATGACTAAATGGGTCAATGATGTTTAAGTAAGGCAAGTGGATCAAATAAATTTGATCTAAGAGAATTAGGCTTGTGAAAAGCAAGATTTGTTTTTTAATAAGGAAATTCGGGTTATTCGGGTTATTCGGGTTATTCGGGTCGGGGCCCGATCTTATTTGGGTAAATCGAGTCAGACCCCGAAATCTTATTCAGGTAGGATCAAGTGGTGTAGGAGCTGTTGGCCTAAGATTTTCTACCTTGGTCTTAATCTCGATTTTGATGATAACAAATATGGAACTAATATTTCATTGAGAAATACTTTTAGGTTCCAAGTCGGTTAGCACACGACGTTCGCGATCGGAAAAATCGAAAAATCGACAAGGATGCTCGTCAGCGCTCGGGATTCTCCGGGAAGTTAAAGTTTAGGTCTAGGGTGTCTAGTTTATGTTGTAAATCCTCATGATGATGCATAAGAACCCAAAAATTAAATCCGAACCCCAAAATATGAAAACCCGAAAACTGCTCTGAAATTCACTAAGCCTAGGGAGCTCCTTGATGGGCTATATGACCTAGACATTTTCTTGACACAAAAAATAACGGTAATTATTCCTTGGGTAAAAACTAGATAACGAGGTATTTTAAAGAATTTTTTGGAAGCCTTTAGCCTACCCACACTTGACCCGAAAGATTAGAAAATTTTTGTTTTCCGAAAATTTGTACTAGACCTCAAAAACTAGATTTTGATTTTTTAGATATTTTTATTGAATCCAAATGGGAGGTAATCCTTATATAACATTTATATTTTAAAGTTATTAACTTATTAACTTAAAGTTAAGAAATGTTATATAAGTAGACTTAGCGAAGACGAAACAAGAAAACGAGCAATCAAGCAAAGAAATCTGCTCTGCCCAGGTTCGGTCGATCGACCGAAGGAGAAGGCATTTCAGTCGACCAACCGGTCGACCGAATGATGCCAGAATTTGGTAGTAGCCAATTCGGTCAACCGAAGTACGTCCAGAAGCGGCAGAATGTCGCGGTCGCTTGGGCAGTCGATCCATCAGTCGACTGATGATCGATCGGCAAGCGACTGAGCGTCGGCAACGGGCAAAACTATGCCCGTTGATGAGCCATTTCTTTTGGGGGTTATAAATACCCATCCCAAACTCATTTCTAGCTAACAATGCTTCCAAGCCTCAAAGTGTGATCCTAAGCATCTCTACAAGTTTTCATTGAGCCATCCTGGCAAGAACCCTAGTTTTGATCTTCACACCTTGATTTAGCCTTCAAGCTTCACGGATTCATCATCTCAAGGCATCAAGAGGACTAGGGAGTTTCTTTTGGAGCTAAGTACTTGTTGTTTGATTTATTGCTCCAATTGTTATTGTATTTTATTGTTTATTTTGATTGTATATCAACTTGTGTAAACCTAGAGTGCTAGGTTTATTGATTTAGTGGTTGCCTTGGTGTTAAGTCTTAAATCCACCATTGTAAACTTGGTTTACTAGGATTAGTTGAGTTGTCCCTTAGGTTGAGGTGGGAGAGTGCTCTCGGTAGGAAGGCGGGATACTTCCGGGTGTGAAGTGCCTTCGGTTTGAGAGCGGAGACTTTCTAGTGCAAAGTCCTCTTTGTAAGGGAAATGATATAATCTAGTAAAGCTAAGTTTGGAAATCCTAAATGGGGTGCTTAGGTAGTGGAGTAGCCATTGGGGCCGAACCACTATAAATCTTTTTGTTAGCATTGATATTTTATTTATATTAATTGCTTTATTATTTATTACTTCTGCATTTAGTTGATAAATTGCAACTTGCCTAAGTAATCTAAGAAATGTTCAAAATCAGAATTAGGCGACAAATTTAGTTAACACATTATTCACCCCTCCTCTAGTGTGGCCATTTCAACAACAAGAGCCTCCTTATTCGGGTTCGGGTTATTCAGGTCGGGTCGGGTTTTGACTCGACCCAACCGATGCTCACCCCTACCCGTGGGTATCAAAAATGGATACCCATTTAATTCCCCGCGAGGGGACGGATCCCCACGAATATTGGCGGGTACCCATTTAGTAAATTAGAATATTTTATTAAGGTTTTCAAATATAAACACAATGTCTTCAAATATAAACACAAGGTCTTCAAGTATAAACACAAGGTCTTTAAATATAAACACAAGGTCTTCAAATATAAACACAATGATTTTTTAGTATATATATAAGTTATATTTTTATAATTTACTTATTTTCGGGGGTAACTGGTGCCCGCGGATACCAGTACTATAATATCCTTACCCACCCCATATAATAAACGGGTAAAAAAAATTACCCATGAAATTCCCGCGGATAGGATATTAACCCTCATACCCGTCATAAACAAGTAAATACCTGCGGGTATCCGCTAAAATGGATATTATTGACATCCCTAATCATCAAAACAAAAATTGAGACAAAGGTTGAAAATCTTGGCCAACAATCTCCCCATTTTTGATGATGACAAACACTTTAAAAATAATTTCATGATAAGCATATAGAGTATTAGTTTTGGTACTTCTTCCCCTACCAACGTGCATATCTAAATGAAATGTCTCTCCCTATGCAATCTATTGGCTAGGCATTTCGGTTTTCAACCAATAGGAAGGGTTGTGTGGATCTTGATTTTAATGATTTTTATATGAGATCTCTTTAAATTTATTTTGATATCGTATCATATCTTTAGAAATGAATTTTGAACTATTTAGCAAAGGAAGCTTTCTTTGCTATCTAATTTAGGCAACTTATATGTAGTTGTTATTTTATTATGCTACTAATTATTCTTTTTGCAAGTTATGATAAGCTTCATGGATGGCCAAAGTTGAAGAAGTTTAACAATATTGTCAAAATATTAGGTAAATATCTCATTATTGCAAAATATTTAGTGCATTACCACAAGAATCCCAATCGACACGCTCGGGTAACTGCTCGATGGCTTAGAGCCCTTTTCCAACGAGGCCTTACTCCTGAAGAGTCATCTGAACGATCAAATAAGAAAAGACAGTCCCTCTCTAAGAAACATGTGCCCTTGATGGTCAACTTACCCAATAAAGAAGCAATAATCAGTGCCACCCTTGACGGGATCAACTCGCTCTTACGACCAACTCCCCACACACCCACAGGAACTCCTACGGCGAAGATCCCCTTATCAGCAACTACAATAGGCTAGGAAATAGATTTCATTTGGTCGTTGATACATTTAGTAAAGCTTGGGAATTTGTTGATCCCTTATCAACAACTACTCCCCTTACACATCCACAGTGACACTTTGGTTGCTACCCAAATCCCGTCCACCTAATCAGGCCAGAACCAATAGTTCGAGCATCAGCTTCTCAACCAGTCGAACTTAGAGCCCTATAGGCATAAGTAATCAAACACCTAAGGCTGCCACAAAGCTCGACGAGACTGAAAGACCCAATTCCTCAAACTTGGTCTTGGCCCAAATCGACCTTCGATGGCCCAATCAGACGCAAGTGTTGCTATGATCTGAAAAAGGGGAATTTATTCTAAATTATAGTCTTAGAAGGGTTTTTCGTAAAAAGCCAAATCATCTTATTAAAACCCTAATCTTCCTCTAATTTGTCTCTCATTCTCAGCGATCATGGAACCTGAGTTGGGGACGAGCGGCGATGAGTGGCGGTGAAGACTCTGAAAAAGAACCGGAGGTTGGGAGGACATTTCATGTAGGAGTCTTTATATTTTTCGTTGTTTCGTCATTTTTTCCCATGCCTTCGTCCATCGGCAACAAAGAGGCAGAGGGTTGGAGGAGATAGAACCGGCAAAGCCGGATGGGGTGGAGACGGTAGGAGGCAATCGCAGGCGGTCGGAGGTGACCGAACCGGCGAAGCCACATTGGTACCCGCGCCGTGATCTCCCAGCTTTGAGCCAGTGTCTCACCGGCTCCCGAAGCCATGGGAGAGGTCGGCGAGTCCGGTGGGTTAATCGCCGACGGCCAGGAGGGCCGGCCGCCCAGCGTGACGAGTTGATGAGGGGGGCGCTCGAACACAGGGGGAGGAAGAAAGATACATATGTTTATTTTAGGATTTTATAAATTAGTTAATTAAAATGGAGAGTTGTATCATATAAAATAGATTAATATGTGTAGATTACTATGGTATTTTTGGAGTTAATCTTAGAGACATCGGTTGAGGTCGAGTTGAATATGAAAGTTGTAGGTTTTCGTATGCTAAACGTGATGGTGGTGTCGGATTTCTAATCGAATGTCATTTGGTAGGTCTTTTGTATTTTTCAGTATTATTTGGCAATTAAAAATGATTAATTCAGTTTGATAAATAGATAAATAATGCATAATAGTGGTGTATAGATTGAGTGATGATTTAGAGTATAGATAGTTATGTTGGGTGTAGATAGATTCCTGTTGTAGTTGATGAGTATTGAATGGGTAAAATGACGGTTTTACCCCTCACTTTTATTTGCTTGGGCATGCCATGTTGGGTGTAGATAGATTCCTGTTGTAGTCGATGAGTATTGAATGGGTAAAATGGGTAAAAGTCGTTGAACTCCTGTTGCATAATATTGTTGGGCATGCCATGTTAATATATTGATATATTATATTAGTCGCCATTTATTAATGTTTAGTTGATCATAATATGGTGCATATTGTTGAATTACTGTTGTGAGGAGTTGCATGTTACTATCATGGGTTATTCTGGTTGCATTTGTATCCAGTTGTTGTTGTGGTTCCATTATTATTGTGGTTGTTGTATATATGCATTTCATATGTTGGTATCATTTTGGTAGTACTTTTATACATGTTGCTATAGTGGTGAGATCTAGTTAGCATGTTCCACACTTTATATATTATCGGGCGAAAGCCATGGACACTTATATTATTGGCCTGAGGTGTGTGGGCAATGACATCGGTGATCACGATATTTTTCACATAGGGTGCTAGTGTGCGGCGTAGAGGTGTGAGACGTCGACGGGCTATCCTTTGAATAGTCACATCTCTTACTTGAATGAGCTTGAGGTACCACTCTCGATGTGCAAGAGTGCAGGGAAAACCAACTTGTCCACTACGCTCTTGATTGGTATGAGTTATATTGTGACATGCAATGGTTTATTGAAGAGTTGTATATTGTTGCATTGGTGTTAGCATCGTATCATAATTATCTATCTTTATTGTTGACATATTGATACTCCTACTCAGCTTTCTGCAGACGTTATTGTTTTTACCTTAAATCCCCAGGTATGATGGCGTATGGTTGGGTAGCTAGAGTCCTGGAAGAGGAGACAAATCTGCTGCTTAGTTTGTGTTGGTGAAATGGTCACACTAGAGGGGGGTGAATAGTGTGTCAACTAATTTTTTTTTGCATAATTCAGGTTTAAATCTTTTCTTAAACTACTTAGGCAAATTGCAATTTATCGACTAAATGCGGAAGCAATCATAAAATAATTAAACAAAAACAAAGATAACAATGCTAATACAATGAGATTTATAGTGGTTGAGCCCCAATGCCTACTCCACTACCTAAGCACCCCACTTAGGATTTTCAAACTAAACTTTACTAGATTAATTATTTCCCTTACAAAGAGGACTTTACACTGAAAAGACTCCGCTCTCAAACCAAAGGCACTTCCACACTCAGAAGTATCCCGCCTTCCTACGGAGAGCACTCTCCCACCTCAACCTAAGGGACAGCTCAACTAATTCTAGTAAACTAAGTTTACAATGGTGGATTTAAGCTTTAACACCAAGGCAACCACCAACTCAATCAATCTAGCACTCTAGGTTTACACAAGTTCAAATACAGTGAAATAAATAACAAAATACAATAATAAATGGAGCAATAAATCAAATAATAAAGTACTTAGCTCAACAATAAGATTGCTAGCTTCCTCTTGATGCCTTTGATGATTGAACAATGAAGGTAAGACTCAATCAAAGAGATGAGAGATCAAAGCTAGGGTTTTCACAAGAATTGGCTCAATAAAGCTTGGAAATTATTACAAGATGGCTCAAGAAGGTTAGGAGTGATCAAGGTGGTCAAATGAAGGCTGGGGCATCAATATTTATAGAGCCATGAAGTGGGCTCGGGTGAAACACTGCTCAACGGCTCGAAAACTATCCATTTACCGCTGTCCGGTCGTCTGTCGGTTGATCATCAGTCGATCGACCGATCGATCGAAACTGGAAAATATAGGGCAGTTTTGCTATTTTTTCTGCTCATTTACTCGTTTTTGGGTTCGATCTTCGCTAAGTCCTATTATATAACATTTCTAAAAAATTATATAAGGTTTACCCCATTTGGATTCAATAAAAATATCTAAAAAATTAAAATTCTTAAGAATCAAAATCTAACTTTTGAGGTCTAGTACAAATTTCCGAAAATCAAAATTTTATAATCTCCCAGGTCAAATATGGGTAGGCTAAAGACTTCCAAAAAATCCTTAAAAATATCTCGTTTACTAGTTTTTACCTAAGGAACAATTATCGGCACTTTTGGTGCCAATAAAATATCTAGGTCATATAGCCCTCCAAGGAGCTCCATAAGCTTAGTGAATTTCAGGGCCTTTTCTAATTTTTCAATTTTAGTATTTTGGGGGTTCGGGAATGGTTTTTGGATTTCTTTGCATCATCATGAAGATTTACAATTTATCTAGACACCCTAAACCTAAACTTTAACTTCCCAAATAATCCCGAGCGACGACGAGCATCCTTGTCGATTTCTTCGATTTCTTCGATTTTTTTGATCGGGGACGTCGTCCGCTAATCGATATGGAACCTAAAAAAAACTCTCCATAAAATCATTAGTCCTATGTTTGTTATCATCAAAACCGAGATTAAGACCAAGATTGAAAACCTTAGGCCAACAGTTTGGTCTTTAGTTTGATTGTTGAACTCTGTTGTTACCTTGTTTAGTCTTTGACTAGAGCCTTGATATGCTGACTTGGTTGTAATTGATTCCTGCTTACTTTGGTGTAGAATTGTTTAGTTGTAGGTTGTGCTTCTCCTAGGCGGTGTCCCTTATCTAGGGATAAACCTAGACAGGGTGTAACAAGTGTGACAGCCATATGAAAAGATGATAATAGCCCTCAAGGAAACAACTAAAATGCTCTTCTCTGACACTATAAAAGGTAGACCCTCACTTGATGATGGGATACCTCTTTCCTATTCATTTCTTTATTCTTCCGTGTGCTTCCTTTAGGTGAGATGGGTCCATCACTCGCCCCTTCTTCTTTAGACGAGATAGGCCCTACCACTCCCCCTTTCTCCTTTAGGCGAGATTCACTTGCCCCTTCTTCTTTAGGCGAGATAGGCCTACCAATCACCATTTATGTGAGGTGCTCCCAAGGGCCCAACCCTGAGAGGACACTTCTGTTGGTGCCGATCGAACTCTACACTAGCTCAACCCAACCCCATCCATAACTCGATGGTGGCCTAGTCCAGCTACTGCTAAAAAACACATCATCAATTCTAAAAAAGCAAAGCAAAAGCGAAAAAGCTTATTCATTTTGCAAAGACAATTTGCATTAGCTACAATCACCAAAAGTTGGCTTCATAGAGCTGGTTGAGTTAAAGTAATCAAGTTAGCCATATAAGCCAGTGAGCTAGGCAATTTGCTGTAGTTGCTTGTCACGCCCCAAACTAGGCATGACCGGCCAGAGTACCACACGTACCCCGAAGCCTAAGCCAATCAGACCATAGATGCAATTATAAGACCTGAACATTTTATAAAACCATTTGACTGCTGAAACCATAAACATGATATCTATAAATTCACCAACCAAATAGTTAAATATTCAAATGCTCAAACCCTTAAAGAATAAAGTCTTTTAAAACATAAATAAACTCCTCAACATAAAAATGCGGAATAAAATCTACCCCAAGTCTACATGACTCAAATAAACAAATAAAAGAAAAATAATGAATCTAAGACTCGGGTATCCACCCCGACCACGACATGTCACGAGATCCGTTGTCCCTGCCGCCACCAGCTGCGCTACTGCATCCCAGTACCTCTCTGATCACGCTCAGGTACTGAAAAAGACAATATACTAGAGGGTAAGTCCAACTAGGATTTAGTGAGCCAATCAGTCCTCACACCACTATATCGATCATTAATAAATCCAACATATAAACAAGCATATAATGGTAAAAGCATAACTCATAAGAACAATTATCAACATGCATATCTACTCTCATGTACATCATATAACAACCAGCAATAGAAATGTTAACCAAGTATAAAATACATGTCCAATGAATCAACACAAACGCATGCAAGCTAACCCGGACCCGTCGGTCCCATATACCCACATAGGGTAGGTAGTCGGTGTGGCCTCCGAACTACCACCCAGCCCAGGACCATCTCTTTGGGGCATACCCTCCCCTCACCGGAACGGGCTCTTCCGAACCGTCTCTTTGGTGTTGGGATGGGAATAAGAAACGCAGCGGAAATAGTGATTTAAAAAAATTAAAACATCCCAAAACAACGATCTACTTTAGCAACAATTAATGAATTCAATCTACGAATAGAAGGGGGAAGGTATACCTTATGCCGCGGTTGGATAGAGTGCTTCTATTCCCGTATCAAGACCGCACACACACACACGTTCTCCAATGATAGTCCATACCAGCCGCCTCGCAACAAAGGGGCAGCGAACAACCGGACTCGTCGTGGCTCAACGAAGACGCTTTCTCAAACCCCGAAACCTCAAGAGCTAGGCCGGCCCTTCCACCAAGAACTGGGCTCCAAAACGAGAGAAAGAGGAGATGAGAAAATAATGAAATGAGGAGGTAGATCAAAGAATACCTCGCTGTCCTTTTTCGAAATCCTCCAAGTGGATGAAGTAGGCCACCCAAATAGAAGACACCTCCAATTTTGGCTTCGTAAAAGACTAGGAAGGAGGAAGTAGATGGTCGGCCACCAATGGAGAGGAGGAGGAAGAACTAATTCACCAACTCCTCCCATGGGGTGTTCGACCACAATTTATAGAGAGGGGGGGGGGGGGGCTACAAAGGTAGACTCGGCCCCCTAAAAACTCTTCCTGGAATTCAAAATTTTAGAGTTTGCCTCTAAAAAACAATTTATATTTTAATGGCTTTATAATTAATTCGAAATTAATTAAATCCATTTAAATATAAACTTTAATTTATCTCCATAAATTAAGAGCCTATAAACAAGAATGATAATTATCTAAATAAACTAATTCCCTAAACAATGGGAAAGAGGTTTATCTAAATAATTAAATTTCTTATTAATTAATAGAATTATAATTTATCTCATAAATCATATATCTATTAATTTTAGGGTAATTATCCGAATACATCCTGAACTTTGGACATTGTCTCATTCGTAGCCAAATTCGAAATATTTTCAAATTACATCCTCAACTTTGACATTGATCTCAATTGTATCCTCCGGTCATCTCTCCATCGTTAGCCTCGTTAACTTCATGACGTGACATGCCCATGTGGAATAAAATAATATTATTTTTACACATCATTAAAAATAATAATAAAATATATATATTTTTTTAAAAAATCCTTTTTCACTTGTTCCACATCATCTTCACCAACGAAGGCTTCCGTTCCTCCGAGCTCGTCGACATCGCCGCAGCCTGCCCCAACTTCACCCACCTCCTCGCCCTTGCGTGTTCAATCCTCGTCGCATCGAGCTTGTGGGCGACAATGCCCTCGTCACCCTCGCCACCAGCTACCCTCGGCTCTCCCTCCTCCACCTCACCGATCCTGCCACCCTCTCCCCCGCTCGCGGAGACTCTGACACCAAGGAAGATGCTGCGATCACCGGTCCAGGCTCGCGACCATCACCCGCATCGAGCACTTTGTGGCCACTTGGAGTCGCTATGCATCAAGAACTCAGCTGATCCGACAGACTCCAGCCTCGTGACCAACTGATCTAAACTCAGCCAAGCATATCGGGTAGTAGTTTATCTTCAACTGGAGAAGGAGGTCCTCCATTCCACCGAGCTCCTCTTCCACCTTCCCCTTTTCCAGTCCCAGCCCCACCGAAAGAATCTCCAACATCTTCGTCACCACCATTCTCAGCTGCTTGCCGAAATCCTTCGTCACCACACTTCGACGGGAGTTAGTTAACATTATACACCCTCCCTACTTGTCGTAACCGTATATCTTGCTCACCGACTGGTCGTTGGCGTACTGCTCCTTTTGTTCCATGGGATGGTCTAAGAATTCCTTCCTCGCCTTCCGTAGTTGCTCGATGAGGTCCATCGAGATGTCGTGGTTCACGATGTGCATCACCCCCCACTATGTCGCCGCCTCCTTCACCACCTCTGAGCATGCCCGCCGCGCCGCCTCGAAGTGGAGGGGTGCATACGGATGTGTATACATATGGAAGAAGAATAAGAAAGAACCAAGAACAAGAAGGAAGAAGGTTGAACACAAATGGCAACATGAAGGACTTAAGGAACAAGGAAAGAAATAGGGGGCGGAGGCTTCAGTGGCCGCATGCATGCCTCGATGTCGGCCGCTTGGTGAGTTACGCAAGCCGCCGGAGCTCCTACGACAGTTGCTGGAAACGCAACGACGCGGTGTGGATCACCGATGACCCAAACGACGTCAATCGCCGCTCCAGCATCTGTGTTAGCAACTAGGGCCGTCCAGTATTCGGTTCTTTGACCCGAACCGAACTGAAATTTGGATTTCGATTCGGATTCGGTTCCCGAAATTCGATAACCGACCAAAAAACTGAATTAATTAAAAAATAATATATTTTTTAAAATTTTTAATATAAATAAGTAAATGGGTATTATAAAATAATTTTTAATTTTTAATTTTTAACTGAATTAATTAAAATTTCAGTTTTCGGGTTCAAAATCGAACCGAACCGAATAATTCCAATTTGGGTTAGATCGGTTTAGGTATAGTTCGGTTCGGGTTCGGGTATAAATTTTTTTTCGGTTTGATGAATTTCGGTTCGGTTCGGTTCGGGTTGAACCGAATGGACAGCCCTACCAGCAGCGACACCAGCTTCACGCTGTGGACCGCCACCGTATCCTCGTGCATGTCCAAGGTAATCTTGACGTATACCTCATCGTCGTCGGCTGCGGCTGTAGCAAAAGGCGAGAGGTTGAACGAAACACTTGCTTTAAGCTTCGTGAGTTGTGTTAAACAAATATTTTTTTATTTTTTTTAATAATATGTAAAAATAATATTATTTTATTTCACGTGGGCATGCCACGTCATGAAGTTAATGGGGCTGACAACTGAGATCAATGTCAAAATTGAGGATGTAATTTGGATACATTTCGAATTTGGTTGCAAATGAGATAATGTCCAAAGTTCAGGATGTATTCAGGTAATTACCCTTAATTTTATGATTTATCTCCATAAATCAAATTCTTATTAATTAGAATTTATCCAAATAAATTAATTCTCAATTAATCGGTTAGGCTCATGGTTAGAAACTAATTTTCTCACCATGTATATTTGATTCAAAATCAAATTATATTTAATTCATAATTAAATATATTCCCGGTCAAGTAGTTAATTAAATATTTAATTCATAATTAAATTTAATCAACTACATAAAATATTATCATGTGTCAATCCCTACAATTTAGGGATGCCCTACAAATTAGGGTTACCGAGGAACTCTTTCCTCGCGCATTCGTTCTTATTGGAAACAACTTTCTTATCATGTCCGTAAACGAGATCCGTGATCGAGTTAGAGCATGTCTATGCTAGTAGACATATAGGGTCACATTCAGATTTTATCTCATAATGTCCATTACGAGGTTAGCCTATTGTGTGTGACCAATTGGACCCCACACTAAGCCAGCAGCGAGTTGTGCATAACAGAGAGTCAAATCCGGTAGAGTCAAATTCGAATCTTACAAGCCACAACTAAACCCCTTTAGTGTGGTCGTGAGAGACTCCACTCACAAGTCAAGATTGACGTCTAGCAACGTGTCATGACTACCCGGATAGTGTGAGGTTAAATCTACAAGGATCGAACGTCCTTCAGTGATTAGTTAATGTGCAACTAAGTTCCTCATTTACAATGTCCCGAATACGAGTAGGGTACGGAAAAAGTGTCAAACCCTAATACCGATTCATATGTATTTTGCATGCCAAGTCGTCGTCTCAATAATGACATGTCAGAAAACTTTTTTTCGACATTCATATCTACTATAGCTAGAGATTCCTGAGTCGACACTTGCAGGGACACATAGGACATTATCTCCTCTTATTATGAGTAACTGATTCCATATTGGTTGCTCACACACCTCCATGGGTGCTTTCCCATGCCCAAAGGTATCCGGCACATGACACTGAAGGCCACGTAAGGACATGTCCAAATTAATGGGTTGACACTCACAAGGTAACCATGACAACCTTGGGTCCAATAACTGGACTATCACCTGAGGAACATCCTATCGACACTCATGTAAGGATTTCATTATGTGTTCCTCGTGTATGTCCGTTCAGTGAACTCATTCCCTAATGAGCACCTACACTTGTACATTAAATGACGGCTCATAGGTAATTGTGAGATCAGCTACCCTTTATCGTATAAGGCATGTACCAAGTGCACCAGTCTATCCAGAATCACCAATCCCCTAATTTGTGATCCTACGACTAGGAACATTTAGAATAGGAGCATCTGAATTCCAAGTCTCACTGGCATGATCTCATCATGGCCTTGGAATCAATTGCCCGAGTCCATGGGGTTCATCACAATCTAATATATACAAAATATATATGCAACATATGATGAAAAGTTGCCTCATATTATTCATTAACCAAAAATAGCTTACACAAAAACATGTGATTGACTCAATGACACTATTTCTATCACTGGCATGATCTCATCGATCGGGATTCCGAACCGTCTCTTTGGGATATGCTCTCCCCTCACCGGCCGAAACTTTCAGAATAGTACTCAACACCGTCTCTTTGGGGCATACCCTCCCCTCACCGGTGGGGCTTTCGAGATCAAGCATCAAGCACAACACACACACACACACATACATAGCATACTAAGGAGAATAATAACATCCACATAACAGATATATCAGGAATATGCTATGGTCATACCTTGGCCCCTCCATGTCCTCATGCCATACATCACATCTCACATGCCTATAAGCACTAATGTTCATGCCACATAATTATTAAACATAATATACGCAGGCCATGAATATACATATCATCATATAAAACATGTCATAAAGAATTAAGTATATCTCAACCCGCATACCATCAAAAGCACATGACATAGGCATGTATCAATATAATAAAACATGTAAACAATAACAATATTAGGCATGAAGAATCATTATGCAAGGTATTAAAACATAGCGAGCACACACGATAGTAGACTAAGCCCCTTGTGACCCCTATCCGCACCTCATAGGGTCGGCCTACCCCTTACCCGAGTTCTTTAAAAGCACCGGGAAGGGGGGGGGGGGGGGGTTCGGCACCATGTGGTCGTCTCAATACAATGTTCATCCTAAGGTCCCTATGTCCCTAAGTGTATCTAGGTTCCTTCTTTTTCCTAAATATAAGTCTCTACACTTGTACATACCCTAATGACATATGAAATTCTCCTTAATGTGTAGTCCCTATGTTTAAATATGTCTCAATAACATCTAACATCTACACAATTTATTGGGGGGCGGCTAACCCTTAGGGTTATTAGGGAACCTCCTTGGAGGGGGCGGCACACCCTAAAGCCCCAAGCTTTCCCTTCTATCAAGAACCAAGAAACCAACAAGATTAAAGAACTACCATCAAGAAACCAAGAAAGCATCGAGATCAAAGAAGAAGGGGGCGGTGGCTCCTCTAATTTCACTATGAAGCATGCGGCAAAGCCCCAAATTCCGAACATTAACCTATTGTTCGAATTCAATACAAGAAAATCTATACAAAAATCCGAGAAAACCCCTATCATAGGGGCGGCGGCAAGATGAAGGAGATGGGGGAAAGAGGGCTTTTTCCACTCATCGTAAAATAAAAATAAAAAGAAAGATGGTCCTCCATGCACCCACAAGTTCGGGTGCGCTGCCCAGTTTCGAATCCTCCCACACCTTCTCCTTCCCTCTCGTGTAACCCAAGATCTAGTCGTCAAAATCCGATCTCCACCGTTCACATCCAGGAGAAAGGGGTCCCGAACATGCTCCCCAAATTTCAGCTCAATCAGCCCCAGGATAGGGTCCCAATCGCCCGACTTGGCGAAACTCGACGTAGCAGAGTCCTAGAGAAGAAAGTCAAAAACAGAGTTTCGATAATTCCATGACAGCGACATATTTATCCGTCAAAAACCAATCTCCACCGATCAAAATGTAAATCAAGAAGTCTACAACGTACTGTCTAAATTTTATTACGATCCGAACACGGACGCTTCATCGATCACGAAGTTTTCTTCCGTCCAACGTTGTAGGGAGCAGTCTGCTGAGATTTCCTTCTTCCCTCTCTATGCGTGCGCCTCTTCCGCGCCCCTGAGGGATGAGGTATAAATACTAAAATCTCAATCGTCAAATGACTAAAGCGCCCTTTAACTTAAGTTAAGTTTAAAACAAATCATAATCCGACCAATACAAGTCCGATTTGAGTTCCGTTTGAACCTCCGAACTCATCTCAAACCCAACTACTCATCTAAGGACTAATCCACCTAGATAAATAAATTATCTTGCACACAAGGGTCAAATTATTCCGCTGGAATAATTAAATAAATATTTTAGAAAAAAATTGGGTATTATGGTAAAACGAGTTGGCAATATAATTTGAGAGCTAACCTTGTTGTTGGAATGCTTTAACAAAATTGTTATAGAGTGTTATAGAGACAACAATTTAAGGGCTAACCTTGTTGTTGGAATGCTTTAACAAAATTGTTATAGAGTGTTATAGAGACGCAAACAAGCATTCTTATAAAGAGGACAAAGTAGATGCAGTAGCCCGATAAGCATTCTTACAATGAGGAAAAGTAGGCATTGACCGTATTCTTACAAAGAGGACAAAGCTGACCGTTACTTATCCGTCAATTGTGCAGTTAGGATATTGACATAACACTTTTGACATGTGTGAAAAAGTCCAATTAATATATCCAAAATTATTTTTAAAATTAATTTGTCTAACTTATCATGTCATGTATTCAAAGTTTTTAAAATTTATATTATGTAGGTCAATACATTAGGTTCCTTTAAATATACAATCTTATTTGCAATCAATGACATGAAAAACTGTTATTATTATGGTTGACTTTTTTTTAGCAAAAGCTTGTTTTATTTTCGATAAAACTGCAATCGAAGCACGCACATTTCCACTCTAAACTCGCATTAAACAAAAGTCATCAGCAAAAATAAATATATATTGATTTTGAGAGGTGCTTGCAAATTAAGGTTCACCAGCAAACCAAGACCCGAATCTGATTAATCAATTTCACAATAAGCAGCAGCAATTCTAAATTGTCAACAGGTTTCAACAGTGCCATATGATTCACTTATTACAATTTTTCACTGCAGAATACAGAAACAATAGTGTATGATTTACCTAATAAGACTAGTTTTCTATCATATTTGTGAACCATCTTTACAAAACCACCCGAAGAGTTAAGCTGTTCAGATACGTCGCAGGGACGCCAACCGCTTCTCTAGGTCATCAACTTCGGGTTTCGCTGGTGCTACATTTCTGCAAGGCAATATAAAAAAGGGAATGATAATGGAAGACTCAAATTTCTATCATATAAAAGTTTCTATATATGTTCACACGATGACATTGCATTCAACTATATGCATCTCACAACTATTATCTTTACTATTGACATATTGACATCTACTCAGCAAAAACTTTTGTTGTTTTTATCTCATATTCGCCGGTACCATAAATAGTGCAGAGTTGGAGTAGCTAAAGTCGAGGAGATGCTTCTATCGTGTTGCTTAGTTGTCGTTTTTCTCATTCTTAGATTGAACGTTGAATTTTTATTATTAAAACTCTTATGATACCGCTGCAAAGTATTCCCTAATTATGTTGTGTATCTTGTTGGATTCGCCCTTGCACGATTCTTAGGTGACGTCCTCTAATTGAGGATATAATCTTAGGTTGGATTCGCCCTTGCCTAATTATGTCATGTATCTTGTTGGATTTGCCCTTGCACGATTCTTAGATGACGCCCTCTAATTGAGGATATAATCTTAGGTTGAGTGTAATACAGAATGAGATGGTGGCAAATGCAATTGCTGAAACTAAACATGACATTTGAAATGCTTTCCCATTCAAGAGCAAGAAACATCCACCTGATTCCCTAATTCCCTATATGAGCTATGCCTACATCCTCTAGTCTTTTTGAAGGAGCACATGTTATGTTGGCCCCTTCTCGCAAGCGAATTTGTAATATCCAAAATATGAAAGTTATTAGAAAAGATTTAAGCTATCTCCAACCTAAGCTATGAAAGCTAACATGCAAGCCGAACCTTCTAAGCGATCTCCAGAATTGAAGAAACTAGGTCGCACACAAGTGCTTAATAATATGAAAAATATGTTTTGGATATGGAGGAAAGGTTATATCATAGACACTTTTTTATGTTTTGGTTATGTTAGATCATTACTGATTTGTATTTTGATATATTTATATTCTACAACAATATTTGATTGCCATGTCTATAAAAATGCATATGATACAACAATATTCTATTCTACAACAATATTTTGTTACATTTATTACTGTTGAAACATATCAAATGTTGTTTAGTTTCTATGATATTATATGTTGTATTAATATTTGTTTTACTTTAGGTTTGCAATGATGCTAAGAAAACATTATATTGTGTTTGATGGTGACAGGTGGGCCATAGAGAGCCGACACTGAATTGTATCAATTAAAGTGAAGCTCTAACTCATTTAAAATGAGGCTTTTGATTTGTATCATGAAAAATTAGAGCAAGTTGATAAATCACAAAACTGCTATGGTTGTAAGAACTGCCATTAAAATTATTATGAATATGATCCATGCGATGAACATATGAGTTAATTTCATCTACTTGTCATACTAATTGTAACAAGACATATTAATCGAATTATTGAAGTATTATACTAATTATTGATGGAATATTGCCATTAGTATCAGATTTATATAATTCCATTAGTATCAGATTTATACTAATTATGAAAAACCCAATTTAGATTCTTTATACCATAGCATTATAATATATGCTCTTGATTTTGTCCAATGCACTTTGTATGACAAAACGTATAAGAAATATAACAAAGGGTATTTTAAGTACTGAGCAGTGATAATGCGAAAAAACACATAAAACAAGTACGACAAGCTAATGAAACTATTCATCATCTAGATCTTGACGATCATGGTCTTCATCTTTATCGATTTCATAGTCATAACATTTGAAATACTTAAAAGGATAGTTCTTTCAGGACGATTTAGGGCCTTAGAGCTTGCTTTCCCTTATCCTTTTGTCTAATAGATCTAGTGAGACGTTTCCACCTGATGTGTCTCATGTCAAAAAACCATCCTCAAACACCTTGTTCTTCCTCAGTTTTACCAACCAATCATTCGTTGCTAGCATATATACCGTGCATCATATTGACGCTTCAATGTTGAGTACTTACAAAAAATCAAATCACTCAAACGTTGTGCATCCAATTTCTTTTTGTTATGAATCTAATGAAAAAATAAAATAAGTTTTAATTAGCATATCAATGATCTAATTTTTAAAGTTAGGCAAGTTAAAGATTAAAACGGAACTTTTAAAAATTATTACTAACATTTTCAAAAAATGCTCCAATTACGCTCGTGGCCCAATGCTACAATTTTGGATAAAGTTATCACCATTTAGTTGTTATTACTAAGGCAAAGCACATTATCGTAGACTTTTGCAACTCTCGATAAAGTCGTCACCATTTAGTTGTTATTGTTAATAAAAAAATAAAAATTAAGAACTAATCTAATGTAAAGAAATCTCCTATGCCTATTTGCTTTCCAAATATACCCTCAAAGTTTGCATAGATAGAAATTTTGCTCCTCAAGTCTTGGAACCAACCTTTCAACGGCATCAAACAATCCATCCATAATCTCTTGGTCTAAACTAAGGTTTGGGTTTGCATCAGGATTCAAATAGTGCCACATGCATGCAATAGTTTTAAAACATCATTGTAGTTCTCTTCCTTCTCATTAAACGATTTGGCAATAGCTTCATTCGCTCTATTCATTGTCTCCTATATGTATCCCCCTATATGTATCCCATTCGAGGCAACCTCCCACCGTCGATCAATCGAAGCATCAGATATTTTGAAGATGTAGACGAAGTTGGTCCAAAATGTAACCATCAAAAACAATGTCACACTTTTACCAAGGTGCTTCTTTTGTCCACTTGTTACTTGTCTGTTTATCTGAAGTGATCTTTCTCAAATTGGCCTTTTGCTTATGAATTCACAAGAGAAAAAGCAACTGCAAATCTTTTAATGGCTGGTCTAACAATATTTGGTGAATTCCCTAAGCATGTTCACCAAACACCATGCCCACATAAAATGTAGGAATTCAATGTCATGCCCCTTTTCAACGTGTTACCCATAAAAATCTTTCCCAACTATTCAAATATGAGATCAATGCAATGTAGGGAGCACAATGACTCCAATAATGTGGTCTCTTTTCCATCAACTTTTTTTCCTATGAAATATACAATTTAACCATTAAAATGATACTAACTAATAATAACACTATAGTATCCTTTTAATGATTAAATTGTATATTTCATATTAAAAAAAAATTGAGAAAATACCACATCTGTATTTGAAATCCTTATGCACACATTGCATTGATTTCATACTTAAAGATTAAGAAAGATTACCGTTATCAAGCATAAGATCTTCAAGTAATACATTGAAGAGGGGCATGACCTTGAATTCATATTTTATGTGTGGTCTAGTTTGGTGAACATGCATAAGGAATTCACCGGACAAAAAGATCTTGTTGGATCATGCATTACCTTGAGATGAATTTTTATGTGCGGTCTAGTTTGGTGAACATGCATAGGGAATTCACCGAACAAAAAGATCTTGTTGGATCATGCATTAAAGAGGGACCTTGAATTCATATTTTTATGTGTGGTATAGTTTGGTGAACATGCATAGGGAATTCACCTTGAACAAAAAGATTTGCAACTAATTTTTCTTACCTTGAGATTAGGGCTGTTCATGGGTCGAGTTCGACCCAATGAACCCGAGAAACCAACCCGACCCGAACCAATCGGGCCGGGTCGGGTCGGGTAATCGGGCCGGATCGGGTTCAGTTTTTTCAAACCCGACTCTAATCGGGTCAGGTCTCGGGTTTTAAGATTCGGAATCCGATTACCCGAGACCCGACCCGATTACCCGATTAATTATATTTATTATTATTATTATTATTATATATATTATTAATATTTATTAATTAAAACGTTCGGGAAGACGCGGGCCGTGTCCGCCCGCGTTTTCCCGAGGCGCTGCGGTCCGCGTGGCCGCGTCTTCCCACGCGGGACGCTGCTTCGTGTAGCGCGTTGGGAAAACGCGTCTTCCCAATGCGCGGCAACGAGCAAATTTTTTTGAAAAAAACTTTATATTTTATTTTTTAACGGGTAACCCGACTACCCGACCCGATCCGATCCGATTTTGGGCGGGTCGGGTCGGATCGGGTCGGGTTCAAAAAAAATTTACTTTCAAACCCGACCCAACCGGACCCAATTGTTTTTAGTTGGGTCGGGCCGATTTTTTCTCCAAACCCGACCCGACCCGACCCGACCCGACCCGACCTGTGAACAGCCCTACTTGAGATGTTCACTTTAGATAAAGCAAAAGGTCAATTTGAGGAATATGTTCAATTTAGATAAAAAGACAAAATAGCAAGTAAGCAAAAGAAGCACTTGGTAGAATGTTTTTGAAATATTGACGAAATCATTGTCAACTCCATCGCCTTTGCATATATGTGGGCACTATTTAAATCTTGAGTTGTTCTATGCAAACCCCAGCGCTTGATGCTCATTAAAGCTTGGTTCCAAGACTTTAGGAGCAAGACCTAATCTCCAATCAACTTTCTATCTAAACAAAAATAAAGGAGTATTAAATCTCCAAGTAATTTTTCAAAAAATTATACATTTGGATTAGTTCTTAATATTTCATTAATTAAGTTTAACTTTTAATTTTTATTAACACTAAGGTCTTGTTTGGAAGAGGTGAAGCATGATTTAGTAATGTATGGTATGGTATGGTACTGTAAAAATTATTATCTCGTTTGGAAGTATGGTATGGTATGGTTAAATGACAATAGCTATGGAGGAGAATGGCGTCTTGGCTAAGCCGATCAAGAATGATAAATAAAAGTCTAATGATATGGGTATATAAAGGGCATAAGAGGAATTATAAATTGTGATTGATGATATTTTAGAAATAAAATTTCATGAAACCACCACCAAATCCATGGTTTGAAAACTTGGCCAAAATTTATTATTTTCAAACCATGAGATTACCATACCATACCATGACCATTTATTAGAAGTCTTCCCAAACATAAAATTAACCAAACCATACCATGAAACAAACAAGGTCTAATAGTTGAATGGTGGAAACTTTACGGATCTTCAACTCTAGAGTTGCAAAAGTTTGCTATGAAAGTGCTTAGCCTCACTTGTAGCTGAATGATGGAAACTTTATGAATCTTCAACTCTAAAGTTGCAAAAGTTTGCTACAAAAGTGCTTAGCCTCACTTGTAGTGCATCTGGTCGGGTCGAGTAACACAGGTTCAATTTATTCAAACCGAGTCGAGTCTTCGGTTTCAAAACTTGAAACCCGATTACCCGATACCCGACCTGATTACCCGGTTAATTATATTTTTTATTTTTTTTAATTAAATAAATCAGTTGAGAAGACGCGGGCCACTTCAGCCGGCGTCTTCCCAAGTAGCAGCAGCCCACGTGGACGCCTCTTCCCAAGAAGCAGCCGCCTCTTTTGCCCATCTTCCCAAGATTAAGAGATCTTGGGGGAGATCTTGGGAAGACGTGGAACATACGCGTTGGGAAGACGCGTCTTCCTGCGTCGTTTGAGATTTTTTTTAAAAAAAAACATTTTTTTATTTTATATTTATCGGGTAACTCGATTACCCGACCCGATTCGATCCGATTTCGAGCGGGTCGAGTCAGGTAGGGTTCAAAAAAATTAACTTCAAAACCCGACCCGACCCAGTTACTTGTTGATCGGGTAAGACCGATTTTTTCTCCAAACCCGACCCGACTCGACCCATCTCGTGAACAGCCCAACGCGTTGCTGTGAGCGTAACTGGAGCATTTTTTAAAGTATTAGTAACAATATTAAAAGTTTTTATTTTAATCTTTAATTTGCTTCTAACTTTAAAAATTAAATCATTGATGTGCTAATTAAAATTTATTTTATTTTTTCATGAGATTCATACAAAAAAAGGAATAAGCTAGATGGTTTTTGTGAAGTACAATTGAAATTGAAGCGTCCATACGACGCACGTGAGTCCGTGACTCCAACCACCCTATCACTTGGTGTTTGAAGATGGTTCTTTGACATGGGACAAAATTGGTAAAGCTAGTGAAGCCGAAGAGCCTAAACGTCTCACTGGATCTATGAGACAAGGACAAGGGTTTTGTAAACTCTTCCAAGGTCCCAAATCGTCCGAGAAGAACGAAGAAGAATGAGGGAGAAGGAAGAACACTCCTTTTTGAGTACTTCAAATGTTATGACTATTATGACTATGAGATTGATAAAGATGATGAATGGTCATCTACTAGACGATGAATAGTTTATTAGCTTGTCGTACTTGTTTTGTGTTCTATTAATTGTTGCTTTTTTTGATGTTAAACTTGATGAGTACTTATTTAGTCTAAGAATAAATTTTACTTATTATATTTATTTAATTGGATGCTAAATCAAACCTATAATCTTTTCATTTAGATGCTAATTAGGTGCTTTTATTTTAGAAAGGGAAAATGTACTAAAATGCCCCTGACGTTTGTCAAGGGTTGCTATTTTGCCCCTACAATTAATTTTAGCTCAAAAATACCCCTAACATTCCAACATAGTGGATGGTGGGTCCCAACTGACGTGGCTCTGACATGGCAGAACTGCAGAAGCTTCTCCACATGGATGACACCTAAGCGCTCACTCATGTGCCACATAAGCATCGTTAAGTAGGTCCCAACTAACGTGGCACATGCGCGCCTGGAGACATGAGTGAGTGCTTAGGTGTCGTGATCCATGTGGAGAAGCTTCTGCCATGCCAGAAACACGTCAGTTGAGACCCACTATAATACACATACTCGCAAATTAATTTAAGTTTAATTGGTTTGTTTTTGGTCCTGCTTAGTTGAGTCGGATCCCTGAGATGTTTTGGTGAGGTTCGGTAAAGCTTTGGGTTCGGTTTGGGTGCGTACTAAAAGTAACATGAGATTACATACCTAGGCTTGAGAGAGAGGTTGGTTTTGAACTTGACGGCGCAAGCATCCCTAGGAGGAGGTGCACACACTTGGAGAGGGAGGAAGAGTATTCTCGGGAGATAGTTCATGCAGCGACGAAATCAATACCTACCAAATTGCAACAAGATCTGACCATGGATGACCCTTCGATGCGAAGTTTGATGAGGTATGTCGCTGAAGGAACTATTTGCCAAGAATACTCTCCAAGTGTGTGCGCCTCCTCCTAGGGATGTGTTGTGAAGTCCAAAATCAGCCTCTATTATGTAATCTCAGGTTACCACTTAACATCCAAGACCGTAACGCCCTCTTACTGTTTGCACCCAAATCGAACCCAAAAGCTCTACCGAACCACACCAAAACATCTCGGGAACCCGACTCAACCAAGCAAGACAATAAACAAACCAATTAAACTTAAATTAACTTGTGTGTGAGTCGTATCTTCAACCGCGACTTTCAGCGATCCCTCTGACACGCAGCTTGGATCTCCAGCTAAACCATATTTACGAGCACGGGTATTACACCCACCATCCACTATGTGGAAGAGGTAGTTAGTGGATGGGTGGTTCCCAACTGACATGGCTGGAGTTTCTCCGCATGGACGACACCAAAACGCTCACTCATGTGCCAGATAAGTGTCGTTAAGTGTATATTGATGGTAAGGGCATTTTAATACCCTTATCTGAAACGTTAGGATATTTTTGAGCTAAAATTAAATGTAGGGGCAAAATAGCACCCGTTGACAAACGTCGGGGGGGATTTTAGTACCTTTTCCCTTTTAGAAATATATATGTACAAATATATTTTATAAATTTAGTTTCGCAAGTCCTAATCTTGTGCCTTGCGACGTGGCTCCAAGAGCCATTTGCGCCTTGGTGCGCATTGCGCCATTTACAACTATGGCACTAGGTGCGCACCTTGCACCCCTGCCGATGCACCCTTAGACGCACACCTTAGCCCTTGAGGCAATATGGGATCCACCTCAAGAACTAATGGCGTGCTTGAGGCACGTCATTTAAAATTATGGAACTAAGGACAAGTCCTTCATGTCTTATCCTACCTTGTCTTATACTGTTTAGTGTAATCCTATTTTCAATAGTTTGCAAAATGAATGAATCCTAAAACACGAATAATTAACTCAATTGCGCACATATATGCTCAATTTGTCGTAAAACGTCATTGCACATGGACGAAAGAATTACCTGAAAGTATAAACTTATATAAATGCCCGAAAAAATGATACTAAAATGCGGGGAAAAATAGCTGACAAGACATTAGTTCTTTAAAGAAATGAGTATTCTAGACAAACAATACAAAATTATGCATGTACTTAGAGAAAGAGTCATTGTTTTGTTGGTAATTAATAAAACCTTCATACCTTGAAACAGTATCCGCTTTCTTATTATTAACAGCAATTCGACCTTTGGGAGCAGAAGATAACTGCAAAAAGAAGTTGGAATATAAGAACGACCAATAGAAAGAATGATTGCAATGGAAAACTGCACAAAGAGTTACCTGTGAGGCAACATCAACACCAATTTCATCTAGCACCTAAAGAGATTACAACCAACAAAACTGAGATTACATTTTGTAGAGCAAAATTGAACTGAGACTAGAAGAGTCATTGTTGGAAAATAAATTTTCTAGCACCAAAAACATGTTCCAACACTCTTAAACTGCAAAAGAAATCAGCTTACCTGATTTGTGAGCTCTTCAGTTTCCTCCTCTGCTTCATCTTTATCCAATGTTTCATCTATAGCCTCAGACATCATCTCAATCTGTATATACAAGTATGCAGATAAACATTCATGAGTGCATGTTCATGGTACATTATAAATATATATATAAGCATACAACATAAATGATAAATCACTAGTAATCACATCTTCATGGTACATGGTGTAATCACGTTACTTGAAACAATTAAAAGAATTTTGATGGCTCTCAGATTGGTAAGTGGCATTGCCCTCATTAATGATAATTGTAATGAAATGATCCATATATCTATCTTCAAATCTGACTTAGCTATGCAACAAAGAATCATAGTAGTTAATACAATGAGGCCTCACCAAACATATCAATGTTATTAATGGCAGAAAGCAAAAAATATGGCGGATGGTGTTATAAGTGTTATAAATATAGGGAAAAGGCGCTTGTATATATCAGTGTTATAAATATAGGGAAAAGGCGCTTGTATATATACAGATAATATACTAAAAATACTGCAAAATATAGCAAATAATAGAAACTAATAATATATATCGAGAACAATAAAACTAAAAACATCAAGGGAAATAAAATTCACCAAATGTTAACATAATTAAAGTCATAATGTCATAGTCTCGTAACATAGGGACACTAGAAAATATATAGAAACTAACAAGTACCTGCAATTGACACAAAGTAAGACAAGAATAAATTAAAATCTACTAATTTAGTCCTGATCCTCCTCCCCAATGTAATCATCATTCTCATTGTCATCTGATGAGGCACATCCTTCTTCCTCTCCTTCTGATTCCTCAAAATTAATTTTTTCTTCTTATTTCTTCGATTCCTCAAGGTCTTCAAGTTTGACTTCATCTTCAACCCACTATCTCTCTCTGTTGTTAGTATCGTGCGATTCACAATTCAAATCGCACGATTCGATTCAATCCGGCGTCCCAGCGATTCGAAAACCAAATCGAATCGTTTTGGATGCTGAATCGTATAAGAATCGCCTAAATCGCTGCGATTCAGACTCGCGATTCTGAATCTGCGATGAATCTGCGATTCAGGCAATTCGGATATATGCGATCCAGAGGCGCCTTCAAAGGCGCGATTTCACGCGGAAATCTCGGCGACGCTTCCTCTACCGCATCGATTGCTCTACCGCAACTTCACAGGCACACGATCGACACGCGGCAAGGCTTCATTTCTGCAATCCGCCCTCCCCCGACATTGCTGTGACTTCACGCGAGAGAGGCGACGCCGACGAGTCACTGCAATCGCGACGCTGACGCCGACGCCGCCACTTCACGCAACTTCTGCAAACCCCCTCCCCTGACGCTGCCACTTCACGCAATCGCGACGGGTCGCGAGTCTTCTTCACGCGATCAGCTTCTTCACGCGAGCGACGGGTCGCGAGATTCCAGGTTCTTCTATAGACTGGTTAATTTATTAAATATTAAGCATGTGGTCAATTAGTCAATTCCTATTTGATTTTGACATTTAGCCATTTAGGCACAGTAGCATATGATATTTCTTAATCAATAGCATGATTAGCATCAATAGATGCACAGTAGCAATGTATGCTCTTTGATTTAGATTTTAGGCACAATAGCATCTCATTAGCATACTAGCATAGTAACATACTAGCATGAAGCATCTATTTACTTGATCAATGATTTATAATTTTATATTTAGGCACTGTGGTCAATTTCTATTCTTTCAAGTTTCAAGTTCCAAATCTATGTTGCACAGTAGCATCTTCCATGCACAGTAGCATCTTTGTTGTAGTTTTATTGATTTTTTTTATATCTTTGAGACTTGTAGACAAAAAGCCTACAGATTTATTGATTTATGGCTCCTAAATCGGCTCCTACAGTGGTGGCTAAGAAGAAGGAAAAGAAAGATATTGCTTGGGAGCATTGTGTTAGTCTTCCTGACAATATATTACATGTCAAATGTAATTATTGTCCACAAATTATGTGGGGTGGTACGTTTCGAGTAAAGCATCATTTAGCTAGAACTCATCATGAAGTTGCTCCATGCCCGCAAGTTCCAGAGGATGTGAAAAAATTATTCATGAAGATTTTGGGAGAAAATGAGGAGGATGATACAGATTTTTTTAAGGAGGAAGGAACTTTGATGCCGGGTTCACAAAACAAAGGATCAATGGATGCCTTTGTTATGAAGGGGAAAGGTGGACCTAGACAGCAGACTTTGAATGAGATGGTAAAGGACAGAGACGTGGTTAGAGATATATGTAGATGCTTATATGGCAATGCTTTGCTATTCAACTTGGTGAAAAGTCCTCTTTACACAAATGGTGAAGTCAATATCTGAATATGGAAGAGGTTTAAAGCCTCCAAGTTACCATGAGGTCAGAGTAACTTATTTAAAGAAAGAGGTTGATGATATCAATACAAGATTGGAAATCTACAAGGATGAATGGAAGAGGACAGGTTGTACATTGATGTCAGATGGGTGGACTGATGGAAAGAACAAATGTTTGATTAATTTTTTAGTCAATAGTCCAAGAGGAACTGTGTTCATTAAGTCTATTGATGCTAGCGGTTCAATTAAAGATGTTGAAAGATGTTTGAGTTGCTTGACAGTATGGTGGATGAAATTGGAGAAGAGAATGTAGCTCAAGTAGTGACTGATAGTGCCTCTGCACTTGTAGCTGCTGGAAAAAAGTTAATGGAGAAAAGAAAATGCCTCTTTTGGACACCATGTGCAGCCCACTGCCTTGACTTGGTTCTTGAAGATATTGGTAACTTACCAGTATTTTTTAATACAATTGGAAAGGCAAAGAAGATAACAATCTTCACCTATAGGCACACTTGGGTGCTTAATTTGTTTAGGAGCTTTTCCAATGGTAGGGAGTTAACAAGGCCGACGGTTACTAGATTTGCTACTACTTATCTCACGCTGAAATCAGTTTTGGATCAAAAGGTAGCACTTCAATCCATGTTTGCATCAGAAGAATGGGCTAGCCGCACTTATGCTGGTAAAGATGATGGTGATTCAGTTAAGGAGATAGTTTTGGGAGACTCAAGGTTTTGGAAATCTTTGACTTATTGTTGCTCTTGTGTCTCTCCACTTGTGAAAGTTGATGGTGATTCAAAGTCATCCATGGGTTACATTTATGAAACAATGGATAGAGCAAAGGAGCAAATAGCAAGGTTGTTAAAGGCGCTAGGCGCACTCAAGGCGTAAAAGTCCCATAATCGCCTGAGGCGCAAGGCGCAAAAAAAGCGTGCGCCTGACCGAAGCAAGGCGCACATTTTAAAAAATAGTATCTATACTATTCTCAAGCAATAAGTATATTATATGCAATGTAAAAATTAAATTATATGCACACCATTGCACCTATAACATCAACAATTTCAACGAATAATTAAAACGTCGCATATTTAACACAAAGTTAGTCACCCTCCTCATCCCTACTCCTTTTAACGCAAGGCGCACATTTTAAAAAATAGTATCTATACTATTCTCAAGCAATAAGTATATTATATGCAATGTAAAAATTAAATTATATGCACACCATTGCACCTATAACATCAACAATTTCAACGAATAATTAAAACGTCGCATATTTAACACAAAGTTAGTCACCCTCCTCATCCCTACTCCTTATACATTATCCCTGAGTCTCCATCACTAAAATTATTATCAATTTCATCATCCCCATCTGACGTGTATCCTCCAACTTCATTTTCTATTTCATCATCCCTACTCTCTTCAAAGTCACGCTCAGTTGAGTCATTTGAACTACGAACACTAGAGCTTGACTACGAGCTGACTTGGCTTGTTTTCTAGTGAATCTAGTGGGTCCTTAGCCCTAGTTGCTCTAGCTATAACACCCCATGTCAAGCCACCCCCCCCCCCCCCCCCCCCACTTAAGAGAAAAAAAGCGAGGACTTCACCCAGGCGCACAAAGCGCGCGCCTGGGGCTTAAAAAAAAGCGCAAAAGCGCAGCCCAGGCGCGCGCCTAGGACACTCCTAAGGCGCTAGGGCCTGTGGTCTTCTCGCCTGGTGCGCCTAGGCGACCAGGCGAGCGCCTTTGACTACACTGGCAGATAGCAAATAATTTGAATAATGTGGAGAGCAGATACAAGAAAGTCTGAAAAATTATTGACAAACGATGGGATTATCAACTCCATAGACCACTTCATGCTGCTGGATACTACCTTAATCCTAGGTAACAATTTTTTCATTCCTTTAATTCTAGTATTATTAGAGTACTAATGTATTAGTATTAAATTATTAATTTTATAAAATTTATGGCTGGTTTTTTAGGCTTTATTATGAATCAAGCTTTAGCGCGGATACTGAGGTGATGACTAGGTTAAACAAAGTGATGGATAAGTTTGCTCCAGAAATAGAGATAAGGGTGAAAATCATTGGCCAACTTGCAAAATTTGACAAGGCAAAGGGAATGTTAGGATATGACTTGGCAATAGCAACTAGAAATAAGATGCAGCCTGGTACACTTTCTTGCTTTGCCGTCTTTAATTCTTTATTTTGTGAATTGCATTTATTTTTGTTTGGTCCTTTGCTGCTTTCCAATATATTTATTTCATTCTTTTTCTCTTTGTTACCTTTATGGTGGAGTAGTTTTGGAGTGGAATGCAAGGAGTTGCAAACTTTTGCTATTCGTGTACTAAGTCTCACATGTAGTGCTACGGGGTGTGAAAGAAATTGGAGTGTGTTTGAACACATCCACTCTAAAGAGAGAAACCGTCTAGAGTAACAAATGCTCAATGCGCTTGTATTTGTCAAATACAATCTTAATCTTGAGTCAAGACAGAAGATAAGAGAAGAAAAATGAGAGACATGATCCTATTTGTCTTTCAGACATGGAATTTGATGATGAATGGATCACAGAAAGAGAGGAGCCTTGCTGACATGATTTGGAGCTGCAAGGCCAAGGAGATAAATCTTGGATGGATGTCCAAGAGTGCTTCAATATTGAAGAAAGAGCTCCAAATAGAAAGAGAAAAGAGGTAGAATTATGAAATTTCCTTAAATCATATCTTCTTATATAGTTACATACTTGCATTACTTAAGAAACTTACAAATTACAATCTATATTCTATGTTTAGGACCAAGAAACATTAATGTTGTGACTGTGAGCAAGAAGGACAAGGGAAAGGGCATACAAGTTGCTGAAGTTGATGATGGTGGCGAAGACGAAGATGATGAAGAAGCGGTTGTGGTTGACGATAGCACTCAATTCCCCTTTAGGGGGAGGGGAATTGAAGAACATATTATCAATTAAACATTTTGATGACTTTTATGAGTTTACTTAAAACTAGTGACTTATGATGGTATTTTGGTACTAGTGGATGGATTTGATTTATAATGATTTACTTTTTAAGTATTTTCTTTATGTTCTATGTATGTAGTTTTGTTATTTAGACTTTTTATGAATATGATTCTGTATCGTACGAAACGATACACGATTCACGATTTGACAACTTTGCTATCTCTTTTCCTTTCTTGGAAGCTTTTGCAGTTGTTGCACCACTTGAGAACTCCTCTCTTTTTCAAGTTTGTGTCTAGTTTTTGTTCTAAGCTATCTAGCCTTTTGATGCACTATAAAGAGTTTCCCAATTTAGAGTATCATCTTCAAAACTCAACTAGCCACTCATTACACTCATCAACGTCATTGAGTAAGATAGGATCAATTTCATCTTTGCTTGAGTGTTTGGTATATTTCACAAAAACCAAGTCATGCATGTTATGCTCGAGCCTATTTTTCTTCTTAGAATGAATCTACATCAAGTCATAAATATAACAAAAGAGTTAATGAAACTTACTAGAACAGAGTATCATCAAGCCTATTTTTCTTCTAGAACAAATGAAAAAAAATGGTAATTACTTGCTCAAATACACTCGAGTTACGTCCACATCCATCCAAAAGCACTACAAGTCAAGCTCAAAATCTTGATAGCTAGTTTTTGCAAATTTGGTGTTGAATATCCACACATTCACCACCATTGAGCTACAAAACCAAAAATAACTCTATAAAGCAAATGTCTTAAAATTTGTATTCTTCTCACCAGGTGCAAGGGTTTTCCTCTGTGATTGCAAAGTCGATTCCAAAGAGACTACCAGCGTTCCTATAAATTGACAGCTCAACTAGTATTTTTGTTGCACCTCCCAACTTGGCACGAACCTCTTGATGCATTCATACAACTCATTTGTAACATCCATATCAAACTACAATTGAGGGTTGTCATAAACTCATAATAGAATTCTAGGTTCAAAAAAATGACCAGTTGTACGTAATGGGCGATGATGAAGTTCACCAATTATCAATGATTGCAAACGCCACCTATAATGGCTTCTTTTGCCTTGTTCATTGCTTCATAAATATGTCCAATACCTGATGTTCTTTCACCATCAAGAAGCCGGAGCACTCGAACAAGAGTCGTGACTTTTAGTGTATAAATGACATTATTCCAAAAAGAAAGCATAAGCGCAATTTTAGTTTCTTACTTCTCCTTAGCCTCCTCAGACAACTTGTTTCTTGTGCACTTATCGGAGGTACACATGCTTCTAATATTTGCTTTCTCTTGATGAAGCATTTCCAATGACAAAAGAAGGTAGCAAACCAAGTGACTGCATGCTTTATCAATTCCCTCTTATTTGTGAAGTGCCTCAACAAACTCAAGGTACTCGAGTGGCAATAGATGAAGCCAACAAAAGAGATTGCCCTCCGAATGGTCTTCTTTATTAAAGGAAGCTTTCCAATGTCTTCAAGCATTCAAGCCACGCAATGTGTAGGGGTGGCAATGAAAACCGCTTAACCGTTTCGGATAGTGAATTTATAGTTTGGTTTCGGTTTCGATTACCGATTTGCAAATAACTGAAAATTAAAACCGATTGTAAATTTCGACTTCGATTCGCGAATAAGTGATAACCAAAACCGGTTATAATTCATTATTATATATAATTAATTATTTAATATGTTAAGTTGTGAAGCTATACCATTACCCAATTAAAAATATAAATCTTTATTAGGTTAATTTTTGTTATGACTTTAGTAAAAAAATTAAAATATTTTTTTATTTATCTATTAAGTGGTAGTAAACGAATAACTGTATCTACCTGAACCAAACTAATCGATTTCAATTATCCGACATATAACCGATAATGATCGATTTCGATTTCGGATATTAGTTTTTAAAACCCAAATTTCAGTTAATGGATTCTTAAACAGTTTCAGTTTCAGTTAACCACAAAAAATATGGTTAGTTGAATCCTTTCCATCCCTCCTAGCAATGAGTTGCACAAGGAGTACAATAAAGATGCGGTCTTTTTTCTTCCAACTTTCTATCGCATGTTGGAAGCAATTATGTCCTTGTGCAGCCCATTGCATGGATTTAATGCTTGAAGACATTGAAAAGCTTCATTCAATAAAGAAGACAATTAGAAGTGCAATTAGTAGTTGGCTTCATCTACAGCCACTCAAGTACCTTGAGCTTGTTGGGGCACTTCACAAACAAGAGGGATTGATAATGCATGCAGTCACTCGATTTGCTACCTCCTTTTTGTCATTGGAAAGGCTTCATCAAGAGAAAGCAAATATTAGAAAAATGTTTAATTTTAATGTGTGCACAAGTTGTCTAATGAGACAACAAAAATTGTGCTTATGCTTTCTTTTTGGAATCATGTGATTTATACACTAAAAGTCATGGCTCCTCCTGTTCGAGTGCTTTGGCTTATTGATGATGAGAGAAAACCCACTGTGTTATATTTATGAAACAATGGACAAGGCAAAAGAAGTCATTATGAAGTCTTTTAACAACAATCAATGAGAGAAAATCGACTATGGGTTATACTTTTGGAATCATGTGATTTATGGCAAACCAACAATCAAGGAGGTGGAATTGCCAACTTCATCGCTCATTACATGCAGCTGGTCATTTTTTAAACATGGATTCCTATTATGGCGAACCTCAATAGGAATTTGATTTAGAGGTTACAAATTGGTTGTATGGATGCATCAAGAGGTTGGTGTCAAGTGAGGTGGTGCAACAAAAAATACTAGTTGAGCTGCCAATTTATAAGACCGCTGGTGGTCTCTTTGGAACCGTCTTTGCAAAATCATAGAGAAAAACCCTTGCACTGATTAGAAGAATATACTAGGTTGTGAGGGGCTGGAGAGCTTAGAACATATACTAGGTTGTGAGGGGCTGGAGAGCTTAGAACATATACTAGGTTGTCGGGGCTAGAGAGCTTAAAACATATACTAGGCAGCAAACTAGAAAAAGGAAGGAGTCCTCAAGTGGTGCAGCAACTGCACCAAGCTTCCAAGAAAGGAAAAGATATAGTAGTTGAAGATGAAGATGAATTCGAATTTGAAGACCTTGAGGAATCGAAAAAAGGAGAAAAAAAAATTAATTCCGAGGGATCAGAAAATTAGAAAAGCACAAAGAAGAGGGATATATCTCACTAGATGACAATAAGAATGATGAATAAATCGGGGAGGAGAATGACGACTAGATTAGTAGATTTTAATTTATTCTTGTCTTGCTTTGTGTCAATTTGCGGTTACTTGTTAGTTTCTATTTTCTAGTGAGACTAATAACATTGTGACTTTAATTATGTTACATTTGGTGAACTTTATTTCCTATAATGTTTCTAATTTTATTGTTCTTGATACATGTTATTATTAGTTTTTATTATTTTTAATATTTAGTAGTATTTTTAGTATATTTTTACCCTCTCTTCCCCTCCTCTCCCTTCCCTTCCCTTCCCTTCCCTTCCCCTTAATGAACTCTATCCAAACAGAGTGTGAAGGAAATATTTAACTAGGCATGCATATGCAAAACAATGCACTAAAAGAAAATTACTTGTTTATCCGAAACTAGATATAGTTTAAAGCACACAAATAAAGGTTAAAAAAATTACATGTAGCAACTAGATCTAGCCCAAAGCATAGAAACAAAGAATTTAAGGTACCATTTAACAAACAATATGTTTTCCAAACACATGTTCAGAAACAATGAAATTTAACATAAATAAATAAGCACCAGGAGGGGGAAGAGAAGATGAGAACAGAGAGACAATGTGCTTTGTTGCAGTAACATTGAGAAATTTCTTGACAACAACAAACTCTTGATAAAGGATTAGTAGGCTTTTCGTTAAAAACTATAAGTGACTAAATATTTTGCATTAGTCTTACCGTCATGTCCATTTGTGATGACTGCTTCTGGAACTCTTTCATAACTTTCATTTGTTTTGCTGGTTCCATTTGCTGAAACAGATAAAATTTTACATTGTAAGCTCTTGCTGTGTGGGAACAAGTTGAATCATATATTCTCCATTGCTAAAAGTTATATTTCTGCTATACCTTGTTCATAGCAGCCATCGCCTTGCTTGCACCTTTCATTCCTGTGGAAATTGAAGTAGTGGCATACATCGCCTGCAAACATGAGTGGGAATAAGTTTCTGCACTTATCTGATATATCATTGAAAATAATGATTGTTCTATAATCCAAAAACAAAAACTACTGACCTGGGTATGAGTGGCTATGCCTCTTATTTGAGCACGAGTTCCTTGCAAATTAGTAATTTGCTGCCTCAAACGAACTAGCTGACGAGCTAGGATACGAGTGGCAGCCTGCAAATGGTGCAAACTAAGATCTAGAATGTGAAAATTGATACGATGGTGTAATTTCTAAGATTGGATTATGGAAGCATGATGAATGAAATGTAGCCAATAGAACCATGAATACTGTTTAAATAAAGAATGCTACAAAGTAAACAGCAATAAGAAATTTGACTAAGGGAAAGCAAATGCTGAGGTTAACTTGCCTCATTCCCCGTTTGTGCAGTCTTCTTGATCTCTGCAACCAGTTTCTTCTCCTGCAATGATGTTTTCTTAGTAGTAAGACTAAATAGCCAGAAAATCCATCAAAAAGGATCCATGTATAAATGTTTGCACGAATAACCTCCACTTGCAGCGAAGCAATCTCTCTTTCCACTCCTGGGGCCAAGAAAAAGACATCACTTAAAATCATAACTACTCAATTTTAACACACACACACACACATATATATATATTTGATATTGAATTTCTACCCTTATCTAAGACCAGAAAGAAAGACAGCGAAAGTTCGATGCATACAAGAAATTTGAGTTTCATTATCATGTTTCCTTCTAACGATCCATTACTCATCAAAGAAAAACCCTAAACGTACGTGAGCGAGATATGTACCTCTAGTGGCGACTGCCATCTCTCTTTTGCTCGTCCTGAGAGCATCTACAAGGTAGAAAACAAACGTCTTTTTCATATATCTCAAAATAACCAACGAACTGAATTAAGAAGGGAAAAAACATTCAATACCATTTAAAATTGCTATAATCGAAAGAAAAGGAGAAAATGAAGAAACGATCCAGACCACAAAAAGGTAAACCCCAATACTTAAATTTACTCGAGAGAGCGAAAAAAGTAGCCCGTAGGCATTATAAGATCTATGATCAGAAAGCTGAAAGCAAAAGGGCAATCCACCGAATCAAACGCATTGACGTCGAATGTAGATCATAGAAAACTAAAATTTGACGAAAATGAGCAATTTTTCCCTCACCTTTGGCGGACGTCTTCTTCTTGAAGATGTTCATGATTCCTCGTCACTTCAGCCGAGCAAAAGAGTTAGAGGTACTGGAAAGGAGAAATCGACTGAGAGAAGGCGAGAAGCCCAGATCGGGGGTGGGAGATCGCTAGGGATTTAGTGTGGGCTGGCGCGCTCTCTCTCTCTCTCTCTCTCGTGATATCACTCGGCCGCGGCAGCTCAACGGGACAATGAAACGTCACAACCCGAGCTAGCCGTTGATGGTAAGGAAGTACCCTAAAATATATTAGTATAATAATATTAGAGCATGCCTATTTTATATTTATTGAAACGCTTTATACCTGCCTGGCTACCCATCGTGAGCTATCCTCTCTTTTGTTGGAAGGAATTTCGGCGGGACCCGCTCTTAACTCTAGGGTGAGACAGTGAGAGTAAGTAGATGGTTGGATTTAGATTTTTGTCTCTTCTTTTCGTGGGAGGCTCCAATGCAACGGTACTCTCGCACTGTCATTATCATACATCAAAAAAAAAAATTGAGTCCATTGCGCACAAGACTTTTTTATTTCGGCTTCACTCGGATTGAGCTCAATCGATCTATTATGCGCTACGTAAGGGCGTGTTAGTCAGAGGTATTTTCGCATTTTGATTTCGTTTGAAATCAAAATGTGGCCCGAAAATCTGTTTGTTGATGAAAATAGGTCCGAGATTTCGTGAAATAGAATTTTCGCCAAACATTCATTTCTACATGAACCAGAATTCTACTCGGAGTAGAATTTTGGTTTTTACGAAAATAACCTGAAATGAGCGGTGGCATACTTGTAATTAAAATAAAGTGCTCCGTCCGTTTCGCAAAAACGAACAAAACTTGACAAGAGTCGGGTTTTAGGTCATCTCTCCACCCAATGCCTCCTTCGAGCTCTGCGACAAAAAAAATCGTCGAATGCGACAACTCCTTTTCTCCGTCGGAACTCGTCCAAAAACCTCCTTTCATTTCATTGGGCCATAAATTTTTTTTGATGTCATGGTTATGGCTGGTAATTGATTGGTTTCAGCCTGGTTTCGATCAATATGGTTTTAATATTGATGCTTTCAGTATGATTTCAGTCTTGTTATACTAATGTGTTATGTATTAATATCTTGCTTCAGATTATACTTTCAATGTGGTTTCAATATTCTTTCAGTCGGGTTATGTTACTATGTTATTAAATATATTTTTTCCAACATGGCCCTATATCAAGTTTACCTTTTAGGTTTGAAATTGGATGACAATCTTCTATTATAGAAGACATGCAACCTTCAAATAACTCGACATTTCAAAAATTATTCTATGGATTATTATTGTTGAGCAATGTGAATACAAGCTGGATTGCCCTTTTGGTGCACAAGTTGGACAAGCTGGAAGCTAGATTTGATGAGTTAACTGTAGTTTCAAATATGCAACCTTCTGATTTGATGAGTTGGACAAGCTGGACTATGTTTGTTGTTGTTAATGATTGATGGAGGTATTGCTATTGTGAAGCCATTGAATTTAACTACTTTGTATAGCTACTTTGAAGATGTTCTGTTGTAAATGAGGTGTTAGTATAGCTACTAGATGAAGCTACTTTGTTAGCAGTTGCAAAATATGAAACGATGATATATTAAATTATTGTGTTGATGTTTTGAATTGAAGCTACTTTGTATAGCTACTAGATGTTTTGAATTGAAGGTATTACTATGTTGGTTGATATATTAAATTATATGTCAAATATGAAACGACGATATGCCAAATGATAACAAAAAAAATAACGTATGAAATGATAATATGCCAAAAGATAACCTATCAAATGACGATAATCATCCGTGAGTGTATGAAAAAAAAGAAGAAGATATATACTTACCTTTATTCAACATGATGTTTATGACTTACCCTATACTTAACATGTTTATGACTTATCATATACTCACCAATTTATTTATGACTTATCCTGAATACATACCATAATAATTTGAACATAGACTTATATTGAAATGACAAACATATTCATAGAATACATACCATATATTATTTGAGTCATTAATAAATAATTTTTATAATATATTTTTTTATCTTCATGTTCAATTTATATCAGCTAATTCATAATTTTTGTATTTATTAATAGTTATTAATAATTAGTAAATAAGATTGAAATAAAATTATTATATTTATTAGGTAAAAAATTTTAAACTCAAATTGTTGTAATAAATAAGGTTAGTAGTACTTAATAACAACTAATTTAATATTTGTTCATAAATAAAATAATATATAAATTCTAAAATTGAAACTAAGTCTGTTTTTTATAAACAAACACGGTTTCAATTTTCGTTCTAAAAACTATCACTGAAATTAACACAAAACAAATATATTCGCTGGTTTCATTTCGCGAAACATGAAATTTGAACATGCCAAATAAACGCATTTTCACCAAACAAAAAAATCAAAATCAAAATTTCGAAACTCAAAAATCCATTTCGATTTTCACAAAATGAAAAATCGAAGAATATTTTTGCAAATAAACGTGCCCTAACTACTTTGCCTAAGGATTTTTTTTGTTTAATTAAAAAAAATAGTAAGTAACAAATAAGCTTAATAAAAAGGTCTAAAAATAATAATAATACATTAATAATTCATAATTATTTTTCCATAAACAATAATAGTTTAATATAGAATAAATATAAAAAACAAAAAACTATTAATGCAGAATAAGAAGCAAATGAAAAATGATCAACATAAATCTGCATGCAAATAGGTATTTATTGCCTTTATTGATTTCTTTTCAATTTTATATTTCTCATTTATTTATTTTCATATTTTGTGAGTCTTAAATTTGTTTCCTATTTTACTTGTTTGATTAGAGGTAAATTTATTTTTGACAAGTTTATTCTAGACAAATTTATTTTCAACAAATTTATTATAGACAAATTTATTTTCAACAATTATTGTTAGGATTATAATTTTATATAAATATTCTATTATATATAAGGGGTGTCAATAAAAAGTTGAATTTTTATCCATTAGAGAATTTTCTTTTGAATCCATTGGGTTTTAGGACATGTTCTCCTATGCCTTATCAATTTAATCGCTATCGCTTCGTCACCCATGTAAGTAAAATAAAATTTGTAATACGAAGTAGCATATAAATAAAGTATTAATAAAATATAAATCTAAAAATCCTTCTATAAATTGTAGCATATATTAGCAAAAGACAATTAAAAGTATATCAGGTAGCTTTACTTGGATCTTACTTTTATATATATATATATATATATATATATATATATATATATATATATATATATATATATATATATATATATATATATATATTTTATATAGTATACTTTTAGAAATATATATATATATATATATTGTTTTTTATATAGTATACTTTTAGAAATACAAAATCTACTAAAAAGAATAAGTTTCATAGGTTTTCTATGTAATTAAAATTAAAATTACTTTCAAAATGAAAATTAATGTTCTTAGTTTTTCAAATTTACATGTAGTTGTTCATGTTATATACTAATTAATTAAAAGCTTCTCGTTTAAACTTTATAGTATAATTATACACTTTTTTTTGCTCAATTGGATATCAAATATGATTTTCAAAAAAATTTGAGATTCTTTTTTTAAAAGCCTTTTTTTGGAAAAATATTTGTAAAAAACATTTCCTAAGAATTAAAAATTGGATTGAGGTATTAACTTTTTATCGGATTAGATACATAAATTATATTATCTAAATTCCTAATCCTCGTATTGATGCTATTTTCTAATATCTAAATATATCTAAAACTATCATTGAATTAGACTCCTATGATTTGTTTGCTTTAAATACGATAGGATATTAAATGATGAAGTGTTCGATAAGAGTTTTTTTTAATTCGATGTATATTAAATATAATTTTAATTTATATTTTTTTAATCTTATTATTTCTAATGCACTAAACAAATAATAGATATACATTCATCTCTTGTCTTGTTCATCTTTATCCTATGAAGTTAATATGTCACTATATTATTGTTGATATGCGTTGTAGGAAGATAAATTTTGAGAGGTGCATTAGGAAGATAATTGAGGATACTCATGGTTAAAGTTACCCTAGTTTGATTTTAATATAGTATGGAAGCAAATAGGATTGTAGGCCGCTGGATAGCAATTTTCTAAAAAATAAATAAATAAATCATCCATTATTTGAGAGGACAATGACCGTGGTGTCTCTATTTCGCATGTACATTGATGATATCCTGTTGATGGTTAGGGTTGATAATAGAAGTTTAAATTCCATCAAGAAGGTCTTCAGCAAGTATTCAAGATTCACTGGTCAAGTTTCATAGGTCAGGGAGCACGTGCAATCAAGTTTGCGTTGGATCAATCTATTGCTTTGGGTCTAATGCGTTTTGTGATCGAGTCAGACTGCAAAGTTGTTGTCGACGCCCTGATTGCCGAGGCTTCCACTCCATGGAGAATTCATAATCCGATTGCTAATATACGACACTTAATTTGTCTCGTTGAGTGATTGTATTGTTTTCTTTTTTTTGTAAGCGACGGGTAACAAAGCTATTGATTTGGCAGTAAATTACGCGAGAGTGTTGAGGGATCATTTTGTTTGGACCTCCATTCAACCTCCTGATTTTGAGGAGATTTTGGTTGGAGATTGTATTTTGTATTAGCCTTCGCTAATTTAATATACGAGAAGCTTTTTTATGGTAAAAAAAAGAGAGGACAATTGGCCTCATCAATATCATTTGCAATGATTTTTGTAATAATCTTTTTCATGATCAACAAAATTACACAAAAATATTTTTTTGAAAAAAATATTAAATTTTCAAATATATATCAAACTAATCTTAGAGACCTCAGAATTATAATATTTAATCTATATATATGAATTAAGACCTTAAATAATGAATATATGTATTATTATATAAATATATATTGAACTTTATCCAAAGTAGTGGCAAGAAGGATAAATACTTATTTAAGTGAGATAATTGGACCAAAGCAAGTTGCTTTTATACATAGGTGAAAGGAATAGTGCCCATGAGCCAATCATCGATGTGTTTAGGGACTATTCAAGGATAATCAACTTAATAAGATAACTTTTTCATCAATATGTTGCATCTTTATTCATAAAGATTGTGATGAACCCCATGAATCCGGGCAACTGATTCTGAGGCTATGATGAGTTCATGCTAGTGAGACTTGGAATTCAGATGCCCATGTTCTAAATGTTCCTAGTTGTAGGATCATCAATTAGGGGATCGATGATTTCAGATAGACTAGTATACTTCGTACATGCCCTATACGATAAGGGGTAGCTGATTTCACAGTTACCTATGAGTCGTCATTAATGTACAAGTGCAAGTACTCATTAGGGAATGAGTTCATTGAATAGACCTGCACAAGGAACACAAAATGGAATCCTTACATGAGTGTCAATAGGATGTTCCTCGGATGATAGTAGGTGCAAGCAGTCCTTGGACCTGAGGTTATCATGGTTACCTTGTGAGTGACGACCCATTGCCTTGGTTCTATCCCTACGTGGCTCTTAGCGTCATGTGCCGGGTATTACTAGGCACGAGGAAGCATTCATGAAGGTAGGTGAACAACCAACATGAAATCAGTTACTCCTAGTCAGAGGATATAATGTCCTATGTATCCCTGTAAGTGTCGACTCGGGAATCTCTAGCCAGAGTAGACATGAAAGTCAGGAAGATGTTTTTAACGTTTCATTATTCAAATGATATCTTGGCGTGTGGCATACATATAAATCGATATTAGGGTTTGACACTTCTTCCGTACCCTAGCCGACTTCGGGATGTTTAACCGATGGGCTTAGTTGCACGGCAACTAATCATCGAAGGATGTTCGATCCCTGTAGATTGAATCTCATACTATCCGGGTAGTCATGACAAGTTGCTAGATGTCAATCTTGACTTGTGATTGGAGTCACTCACGACCACACTAAAGGGGTTTAGTGGTGGATCGTAAGACTCGAATAGAAGTCGTTCTATCATATACGACTCTCCGTTACAACTCATTGCTGGCTTAGTGTGGGGCTCAATGGGTCACACTCAACAGGCTAACCTCGTAACGGACCTTATGAGATAAAGTTCAAATGCGACACTATATGTCTACTAACATGGATATACTACAACACGATCACAGATCTTATTTACGGACATGATAGGAAAAATGTTTTCCTATAGGAACTAATATGCGAGGAAGAAGTACATCGGTAACCCTAATTTGTAGGGCATCCCTAATTTGTAGGGATTGTCACATGATAAATCCTAATCAATAAGAATTTAATTTATAGAGATAAATTAAAGTTTATATTTAGTTGGATTAAATTTATTTCGAATTAATTATAAATCCATTAAATATAAATTATTATTTTGGAAGTAAACCCCAGAATTTTGAATTTCGGTGAGAGAATTTAAAAGGGGGGGGGGGCTACCATGGGTGGCCACCTACTCTCCTTATAAATAGATGGTCTAACCTCCTTCAAGGGGGTTAAGCAAATTGGTTGGAGATCTTGGAGAAGATCTAGGGCTTGGATTCTTGAGAAGCTTCTTGAAGAGAAAGACTCCCAAGAGCTCCTCTTGATCTCCATGGGTGGCCGACCATCTTGTGCTTCCTTCACGGATTTGTGAAGTCGAATTGAAGGTCTCTTCCTCTTGGGTGTGTCATCTCCTTCATCTTCTTGGAGGAGTCAATGAAAGACAACGAGGTATTCCTTCACCTTCCTTCTCGTTCCTCGGTTTTCTCATCATCTCTTCCTTCCTTTTGCTGTTCGGTTCTTGGTTGAAGGGTCGGCTTCACCTTGGTGCATTTTGGGGTTGAGATTGCCTCTCCGTTGAGCCACAATGAGTCATGGTATTCCCTCCCCTTGGTTGTGAGGCATCTGGTGTGGACATTCCTTGGAGAACGTGCGTGTGTGCATCTTGAAACAGGGATAGGAGCAGTCATACCATCCGCGGTATAAGGTATATCTTCTCATTCTACTCGTAAATTGAATTCCTTAAAGATTGCTAAAGTTGATCGCTATTTCAGAATGGTTTGAATTTCTAAATTGTTTTTTCCGCTGTGTTTTTGATTCCTATCCCAACAGTGGTATCAGAGCCATCTTTAGCAATTTTTTATAATTTTATTACGCATTATTGTTGCGTTTACGAGCCGTTCGCTCCCTAAACATCATGCTGCTCGGTTTTTATTTTCGGGGGTTCTTGAGTCGTTCTTTTGGCTCCACGGTTCATGTGATGAATCGGGGTTGTAGCCTACTGTCCAAACTTGTCCTGGACAGATTTCAAACTCAAGAACCCCATGGGTTCATGGTTGAATAGCCCTAAAAACTAAAATTTTCAGCATGTGTTGTTTGGACCGTTTTGGGTGGAAACGTAACCCGATTAGCGCATTTTCGGATTCTATTTTTTGCTTTCTTTTTCTAATTGTTAAGATGCATGAATGAATGATTATGGATGAGCCCTATGTGTTGTGACCGTGTGTAAAACGTGGTTGTGTTGATTGCTTGTAAATTTGTGAAATTTCAGCATTGTAACTATTGAATAGGGCCTGCGTACCCTTGCCATCCTCTTGAGAATTCTGATTGTAATCTTCTTCTCACTCTCCTTAAACCTTCCCCCAAGGGTTGTTTGGGGTCTTCTTCTTTTAGTTTTGTAAAATTAGAAGTTTATGGGCAGATTCGTGACGAGCACGCTTGCTGCCCTATTTTGGTGCGCGTGCGGAGAGGAGGTGTTCGGCGCCATGATGATGACGACTTGAACCCTGGGAAGGCACTGATGGAACCGTCAACCTGCAAGATATTTTTGGGCAGTGCCTTGACGAGATGGAGCTCCCTAAAACCCTAGGATGATGGCCTTGGTTCGCTCGGTGGCTCGGGTGGAACCCTTAAAACATCCATAATCATCCTTATTTTCTTTATGTTTTTATTTTTTGCTTTTGCTTCAATTATTGATAGCTTAGATATTTATAATTGCAAGAAGAAACCCTCAAATAATATTGAGTCTGAATGACTAAGATATTAAGAATATCGGTCACGCCTTTCATCGTTATGAGGTACAAGTGTGTTTATTGTCACAACGAGTTTGTTGTGCAAACACAAGGCCTTTTGTGCTAATAGACACGTTGCTTCTCATATGACACATACCCTTGCGTCTTTACTACTAGCTTGAATGTGACTTACCTTGTTGAGCAAACTCAAGGATGGTTTTTTTCTCGCTAGGGTATACGAATGATGGGTTTAACTCAACTAGGACTTCTTGGTTTGTTGTGCAAACACAAAGCCATGGTAACCCTAGAGGCAAAACTTGATGGAAGTCGCATAACGATGTGATCGGTAAATAGTTATCTACTCGTGGACCTATTAGGGTTTGTCGTGTTAAATGCGAGACCCGAGTAGGAGAAGTGGGGTTCCATCTTCCCCTAAAGAAGTCTACCAACGAGGGCTTCCCGCTTCCCAACATGAGGGTCATTTGGGAACCGTGAAAATTAGTGGGAGTCATGATTAATCATAAGACCTTAATAATCATGCATATAACATATATGTTCATTTATGTCTTTCTTTTCACAACATGTTATTTTCACCGTCGTTGCGTTGTATTCTTGATGCTAATAAATTAACTAGACAAAATTACATCGATTGGTTGCGAAATTTGAGGATTGTCCTCACCCAAGAAAGACTTTCCCACGTTCTTGATAACAGGCCACCGGATACCCCTTCCCAAAGGGCTATCGAGGAAGTGAGAGCCACTTACAAGAAGTCGCAAGATGACAACACTACTATTCAGTGCATTGTGCTTGCCTCTATGTCCGATGTGTTGCAGCGACAATATGAAAAGATGGACGCCAGGGCCATCCTCTCTTACCTCAAGGTGTTGTGTGGTGAAGAGAGACGTTCTGCTAGGTTTGAGCTGTCAAAGCAACTCATCTAGGCCAAGATGATGGCAGGACCCCTGTTGAAATCCATATCCCCAAACTAATTGATTTGATCGAAATGTTAGAGAAATTGGGCGTAAGCATGGCTAAGGGGTTAAGTCGGGACTTAGCAGTCCAATCCCTCCCGGATTCATATTCACAATTTGATGATAACTTCCACATAAATAAGCATGACAACTCGCTTCCCAAAGACTACTGAGTCCCACCTTATGAAGGATAATGACACAATCTCATTAGTGGGAGATGCCTTTGAGGCAAATTTACACTATGTTAAGAACAAAGTGAAAAATAAAGCTGTGAAACCTTTGATTAATATCAAGAAGAAATGAAAACTTGTTCCCAATTGCACCTACTACCATTATGGTAAATATAGCCATTGGAAGCGCAACGGCAAGTAGAATTTTACAGAGATGAAACTGAAGATGTTTTTTTAAAAAACTGCTGCTTCAGGTGCGCATGTTATAAGAATATTTCGTCATTGACTCTACCGAGTATTTGATACCAATTATCATCTACAAGATGTTGCAAGATAAGAGAAAAAGTAGAAGATTAGACAAAAGACAACTACGATCTTCGGGTAGGCAATGACGCAAAAGTTGCAGCCTTAGATGTAGAAACCTATTGTATAAGTCTTTTATTCGACAAGACCGTTGATATTGATTTGTTCCAGTGTTAATAAAAGAACATCCTTTCCTTTATTCTCTGAACAAGATTGTGAAAAGTTCTTTAATAGGCAATAGTTGCCACATGAATCATTCTGATGAGTTACATGCGACTGGACCAATTTAAATTGGTTTAATGGTTTTTGAAGTTAATGATAAATATTTTTGAACGAACGCACAAAGATATAAACACTACTAGAAAAATGGTCATCAGCAACGGCTGATGCCGTTGCTGAGCCGTTGCTGAAGAGAATCAGCAACGGCCGCGCCGTTGCAATAGAGCCGTGACAGAAAGTCGCGTTGCTGATGACTTAGCAACGGATCAGCAACGGTCGCTCGGGCCGTCGCTCAAAACATTATCAGCAACGGCTGCTCGGGCCGTCGCTAAAAATATTATCAGCAACGGTTTTGCCACAGACCTGGAGCCGTTGCTGATAACATTAATAGCAACGGCCGCTGAGTCCGTAGCAACGCCGTTAGTAAAACCCCGTCGCTAAGCCGTTGCTGTAGGTCATCAGCAACGGCTTTCGATACACTTTTAGCAACGGCTTTCCCACGGACGGCCGTGAGAAAGCCGTTGCTGATGACGCATACCTGGGAATAGAAAAATTAAAAATTTCAAATTTCCATTGATACATTGATACATTATCTGATACATAACTCACACACCCATACCCTCATACACACATTCATTCACACATCACAAACACACCAAGATATACATCAAAACAATTATATTTATTTTGATAATTATCCACGATAGTATAAAAACAATTCAAATGCAAAATTGAAGTATCAATATCCAAACAAAATAAGTTAAACAAGTTCAATATCTCAGTAACAAGTTCAATATCCAAACAAAAAATCTCACGATCACGATGGAGGATGGTCTGGATCATATGGCGGGGTCTGGAGTGCTTGAGTGTACACCGGCGTGGACTGACTCGAGGACGATGGATTAGATGATGCCGAAGAGATGCCTGCTTCAGGATGACCTGACATGTTGCATAGCATAGCTTGTATATCCTCCATCATCTGACTCTGGCGCTCCATTATCTCAGTCTGACGCGCGACCGTGTCCTCTAGAGTCCTTATTCTGCTACTATGATCATAACTGGATCTAGAGGTGGACGGCCGCTCACCAGCGACCGGAGGGGTCGGTGCCCCAAGTGGCCCTAGCACGGCTCGCGCATGACCACTATCTGCGAAGCCATATACGCGGCCATGGTCCCAGTCACCTGCGGCCTCGACCCACGATGCTGCGTCAAAGTCCTCGGGGGTACCCCCGCGCTGCACCACCGTCTGGCTGTAGGTCTCCTACTCGAGTTTGATATTTTGTTTAATATTTATCATAAAACTTAAATTATAAATATATAATGAATAATTTAAACAAATATATAATTACCATAATGTGTGCAGCGCGGTTGTCGATGTACTCCCCCGTCCCATGTACTCGACGGTGAGTCCGCTCAAACACCGCCATCGGGGAGGGTCGCTGGACACTCCCGTCATCCGACACCGTCGTCTACATTTACAAAACAAATACATTAATTAGTACACATAGTAACAAATAAAATATATAATTAAAAGATATACTTACCATACGGTGGTGGCCCATCTCTTTCGACTCTGCCCTTAGTAAATTTATTACGATTCCTTCGATACTGGTGATTAACCGGTAGGAATCGACGATGACAATCAAAGAATGAGATTTTTCGTCCGTTCTGAAGACTGATTGATTTAGAGTGTTCCATACAATACGGGCAAGAGAGTCGGCCGTGAGTGCTCCAACCCGACAACATGCCGTACGCGGGGAAATCATTGATTGTCCACAAGACCGCGGCCTTTAAATTGAAATTTTGCTTCCGATGACAATCATAAGTGACAGCTCCCTCAGTCCACAATGTTTTCAATTCATCTATCAAGGGTCTGAGAAATATGTCAATTTCTTTTCGCGGACCCTTAGGACCCGGAATAATCATCGAAAGATAAATAAATTCATCTTTCATGCACATTGACGGTGGCAAATTATAAACTGTCAGCAGCACTGGCCAAACTGAATAAGGAGTTGCAGAATGTCCAAACGGATTAAAACCATCTGTGCACAATCCCAATCTGATATTTCTAGTATCCATAGCAAATGAAGGATAACATGTATCCAAATGTTTCCATGCTTCACTGTCAGATGGATGAGTCATTACTGTATCATCACGACTTCTTGCATGCCAACTCATGTAGGGGGCTGTCTTTTCCGATCGACATGAATAATCTTTGAAGCCTCGGTGCTAGTGGAAAATACCGAAGCACCTTAAACGAGATATTTTTCTGTCGGACCGATTTCTTCTCCTTGTAACGAGGGTGTTGACATACAGGGCATTTATCCAACTGCACATTTTCTTTATAATATAAAATGCAGTTATTTTGGCACGCGTGTATTTTTTCGTACCCAAGCCCCAATTTTCTCATTAGTTTTTTAGTCTTATAAAAAGTAGGCTCAAACTTGTTATCAGTAGGCAGCATTCCATTAATCAATCCAGCAATCCGATCATACGCAACTCCGCTGATATTACAATCGGCCTTGATGTTTAAGAGCTGTGTCATTGCTGAAAACCTAGTGTATTTAGGACAATTCTCATACAAAGGTTCATCGGCAGCTTTCAACATCTCGTAAAATTCTGCAGCTTCTTTATTCGGTAATTCAATCTCTACTGCAGCCCCTACTTCTGTGATATCAACCGCTGTAGTATCTGGTGGGACTGATGTCTGAAGATCTGGCCGATCAACATTATCATTCAGGTGGAATTGACCCCCAAGACTATCAAGTATCATAGTTCTATAGGGATTACATTGACTGGATGAAGAAGCACCAGCAGAGGAAGATTCACCATATGTCTGAACGACAGGATTGCTCGACGTCCCGACTTCGCGTGACTCCCCGTGACAAGTCCATAGAAAATATCTTGGTGCAAATCCTTTGGTATATAGATGCAGAGTGACAGTCTCCCGATCCAAATATCGTCTATTTGAACAAATGCGGCACAAACATCGGATTTGATCACCCATGCTAACGAAATTCCGATTCGAATAGGCGAAATTTAGGAAGTACGTTACGCCTAATCGAAACTCATTCGTTAAAGCTCCACGATCAAGACGTCGGTACATCCAACTTCGATCAGCCGACATGATTCTGTCAATCAATGACAATTTCTTTGGTTAATGTCTTTAGGTGAGATTGTCCTATTCCATTCGGGATTTATGTTATTCGTACTGCACTTATGTTTTTATTTTAACTGTTAACTAATTATTCTAAATTTCGACAGCATCTCCCTACAGTTCTCCGAATACGCATATCATCTGGGCGCGTATCGGAGAACAAGAGAGATGTTGCTAAATTTTAGAATAATTAGTTAACAGTTAAAATAAAAACGTAAGTGCAGTACAAATAACTATATTCCCAAATTGTCCAATCAGGGACAATTCAAGAATTGTACGTCGTATAAAAGATCATATACTTCTTTTACACGAACATACAATTCCCGAACGGATCTAAGGTTTTGCTAAATCATATCTGATTCGTCGATGCGTACGTGAAACATATCAACTCGTCGGATGGATGATTATTTTCTAAATGTTTCGAGACAGTTCGAGTCCATATTGGACGATTTCGGCGCGCGTCCGAAGTGGACGATTCCGGCGCGAGTCCGAAGTGGACGATTCCGGCGCGAGTCCGAATTGGACGATTCCGGCGCACGTCCGAAGTGGACGATTCCGGCGCGAGTTCGAATTGGACGATTCTGGCGCGCGTCCGAAGTGGACGATTCCGGCACAAGTCCGAATTGGACGATTCCGGCGCGCGTCCGAAGTGGACGATTCCGGCGCGCGTCCAAAATTAATCTAAACCCTAATAATTAATCTAACAAATTAAATAATTAATCTAAACAATTAATTAACAATTATAAAACAATTAATTAACAATTATCAAACAAAATAAAAAATATATATAATTATAAATTCCGGCGCCGGAGTCCACCCTCCAGCGTCGGCGTACAGTGGCCGGACACACTGTCCGGCCACTGTAGAAGGTCCGGCGGCGGCCATCGGCCGCCCACCGCCGACCAAAACCCTAGAAATAGGGTTTCGGTCGGATTGATTCCCGCCGGCCGCAGGGAAGAGACGGCCGGCCGATCAACATACCTGAACAAGTCGGCAGCAGCGGGAGGAGGAAGAGGCGTCGTCGGCAGCAGCGGTAGCGGCGGCGAGAGGCGTCGGCAGGAGCGGCGGCGGGAGCAGCGGGAGGAAGAAGGGTCGGGCGCGAGAGTGTGCCCTATATAAACTTATCAGCAACGGCTCACTAGCCCGTTAGAAAGCCGTTGGTAATAAGTTATCATCAGCAACAGCTCACTTGTCCGTTAGCAAGCCGTTGCTGATAATTAAAATATCAGCAACGGCTTGCCTTTCCGTCAGAAAGCCGTTGCTGATAATTAAAATAATCCGCAACGGCTCGGTTTTCCGTTAGAACGCCGTTGCAGATACAAATATCTGCAACGGCTTGGGTGGCCGTAAGAATGCCGTTGCAAATAGCAACGACTCGAGCGGCCGTTGCTGATAGCCGTTGCTGAAGACCTAATTTCTAGTAGTGAAAATTAACCACCATTCTTGAAAATCCTAGCTTTGATCTCTCAACTCCTTGAGTAAGCCTTGACTTCATTGATTCACCATCAAAGGCATCAAGAGGAAGCTAGAAAACTTTGTTTGGAGCTAAGTATAAGTTGTTTGATTTATTGCTCCATTAAGTTGTGTATTTTCTTATTTATTTCATTGTATTTGAGTTTGTAAGAAGACCTGGTGTGTGGTCTTGTGTGTAAGTGGTTACCTTGGTGTAGAAGATGTAAAGCCACTTGTGCAAACTAAGTTAGGAGTAGGTCTTAGGAATTGAGGTGGAAAAGCTCACTCGGTAGGAAGGCAGGATACTTTCAGGTGTAGAAGTACCTTCGAGGTGAGTGTAGGGTCTTTCCGGTGTAAAGTCCTCAATTGTAAGCTACTCATAATTTAGTGAATTTGGGTGTGAAATCCTAAGCACGTTGCTTAGGTAGTGGAGTAGGCATTGGGGCCGAACCACTATAAATCTTTGTGTTAGCATTGATATTTTATTTGTATTAATTGCTTTATTATTTATCACTTCTGCATTTAGTCATTCAATCGTAAATTCCCTAAGTAGTTTAAGAAAAGTTTAAAATCGAATTTAGGCAAATAGATTTAGTTGACACACTATTCACCCCCCCTCTAGTATGGGCATTTCACCAACAACTTCTTCCGTACCCTAGCCGACTTCGGGACGTTGTAACCGATGGACTTAGTTGCACGGTAACTAATCATCGGAGGGCGTTCGATTCCTGTAGATTGAGCCTCACACTATCCGGGTAGTCATGACACGTTGCTAAACGTCATGCTTGTGAGTGGAGTCTCTCACGACCACACTAAAGGGGTTTAGATTCGAATAGAAGTCGTTCTACCGGATCCGACTCTCCGTTATGCACAACTCACTACTGGCTTAGTGTGGGGCCCAATGTGTCACACACAATAGGCTAACCTCGTAACGGACCTTATGAGATAAAGTTCGAATGCGGTACTATTTGTCTACTAGAATGGACATGCTGCAACACGATCACGGATCTCGTTTATGGACATGATAGGAAAGATGTTTTCCTATAGGAACGAATATGCAAGGAAGGAGTTCCTCGGTAACCCTAATTTGTAGGGATTGACACATGATAAATCCTAATCAATAATAATTTAATTTATAGAGAAAAATTAAAATTTATATTTAGTTGGATTAAATTAATTTCGAATCAATTATAAATCCATTAAATATATAAATTATTGTTTTGGAAGTAAATCCCGAAATTTTTAATTCCGGGGAGAGGATTTCAAGGGGGGGGCTTCCATGGGTGGCCACCTACTCCCCTTATAAATAGTTGGCCTAACCTCCTTCAAAGGAGTTAAGCAAATGGGTTGGAGATCTTAGAGAAGAGCAAGATTTTGGATTCTTGAGAAGCTTCTTGAAGAGAAAGACTCCAAAGAGCTCCTCTTGATCTCCATGGGTTGCCAACCATCTTGTGCTTCCTTTCCGGATTTGTGAAGTCGAATTGAAGGTCTCTTCCTCTTGGGTGTATCATTTCCTTCATCTTCTTGGAGGAGTCTATGAAGGATAGTGAGGTATTCCTTCATCTTCCTTCTCATTCCGCGGTTTTCTCATCCTCTCTTCATTCCTTTTGGTGCTCGGTTCTTGGTGGAAGGGCCGACTTCACCTTGGTGCGTTTTGGGGTTGAGATTGCCTCTCCGTTGAGCCACAAAGAGTCATGTTGTTCGCTGCCCCTTGGTTGCGAGGCGCCTGGTGTGGACCTTCCTTGGAGGACGTGCGCGTGTGCGTCTTGAAACAAGGATAAGAGCAGTCATACCATCCGCGGTATAAGGTATATCTTCTCCTTCTATTTGTAGATTGAATTCCTTACAGATTGTTAAAGTTGATCGCTGTTTTGAGATGATTTAAATTTTTAAATTGCTTTTTTCATTGCATTTTCGATTGAGGTAAATGCAAGAGAACATCATGATTGCATCAAAGGTTATTCATTAAATGTTGAAATTAAATAGCTAGTTTTCTCGTATCGTGATCAAATTGGACCTTGAAAAGACATGTTAGTGTCTTGAGGGGCTTTGGACAAGTATCCAAAAATGTCTGTGGAATGGATAATTTATTACCTAGTTTCAACAAGCTGTTCTCTTGTTAGATCGCGGAATGGGTAATGTATTACCTGGTTTCAGCAAGGTTCTCTTGTTAGATCAATGGTAATAATTTTGAATAACCAGAAGACAAAATGGGATTAATTTGACATAGGGATCCATCTTCCCTGTCTTTTTATCTTTTGATTATTGAAAGATATAATTTGAAGAAGGAAATTGTACCTTTTAAGTTGAAGGATTTCAAGATAAATCACATGTTATTTGCAAAAGATATTTTATTGACAGTTAAGCTTCACCAAATATACGATGAAAAATTAAAGGAAGCTCTCATCATATATTGTGACCACACAAACCAAAAAGTTATTATTGAGAAATCCAAAGTATTTTTTTCCGATGAATGAAATGGGAGAACCAAAGGGGTGTTTGATTGCCCGCAAATATAAATATTAAAAAAAGTATTTGCATGCAAAGGCAAATGTCCGCTAATAAAATTTGCAACCTACTGTTTGATTGCCCGCAAGTAGAATTGTAATTTCTATTTGCAAGCGTTTGGTTGGCCGCATATGGAAATTGCAATTACACTTGCAACTTGCATCTTCGTATCTATGTCTAATAATTTTGAGCCGTTCTAATAGCCCGACACAATAAAATCATGCTCGATCCACCCATTATCGTGTCAGGCCAGAGGGGATGTAGGTCCGACCCGGCCTTATAGCCTGATAACCAGTAGGCCAGCCTAACGCAAATCAGACTGGGCTGCACCCTGGCTGGTCTGTGCCCCGGCTAGACTACGCCCATGCATAGATAGCCTGGCCAGCGCTGGGATTAGCCTCGCACTGCTGCGCTAGGGTAGGCCTAGCATTAGGCTAGCCTGAGCTCAGCTCGTGACCATAGCCCGAAGCGATGACCTCGTACCGGGCTGGGTCGCCTCTTTGGTAATTCGGGTTGTGCCAAACGCGTCCTGATTGGCAACGGGCCTGACCGGGCTCGGGACTAGGATGACTCAAGCACGACCCATTGGAAGCACGAAGATGTCAATCAAATAGAGGTAAAAGTGTAAATATGTCATTTTACCCCTAATAATAATTGATCGACTACAACAGATTCAATTCGACCTAGAATAATATTATTTATACTTTAAATCACCATTTAGTTTAGTAAAATATGTTTTATATTATTTAATTTTTTATTGTTGGCCTAAGGTTTTCTACCTTGGTCTTGATCCCGGTTTTGATGATAACAAACATGAAACTAATGTTTCATGGAGAATTATTTTCAGGTTCCATATCGGTCAGTGCTCGACGTCCCCGATCGGAAAAATAAGAGAATTTGGAGAAATCGGCAAGGATGCTTGTCATCACTCAGATTTCGTTGGAAAGATAGAGTTTAGGTTTAGGGTGTCTAGAATGTGTTGTAAATCATCACGATGATGCAAAGAAATCCAAAAACCAAATCCGAACCTCAAAACACAAAAACTCGGAAAATTAGAAAAGGCTCTGAAATTCACTAAGCTTGGGAGCTCCTTGGAGGGCTATATGACCTAGATATTTTCTTGGCACCAAAAGTGCCGGTAATTATTCCTTGGGTAAAAAATTAGATAACGATGCATTTTTAAAGATTTTTTTGGAAGCCTTTCGCCTACCCATATTTGACCTGGAAGATTAGGAAATTTTCGTTTTTCAGAAATTTGTACTAGACCCCAAAAGTTAGATTTTGATTCTTAAGGATTTTGATTTTTTAGATATTTTTATTGAATCCAAATGGGGTGTAATCCTTATATAACATTTATGTTTGAAAGTTATTTAACTTGACTTAGCGAAGACCGAAACCAGAAACGAACAAACAAAGCAAAAGAATCAGCCCTGCCCGATTGACCGGTAGAAGGCAAAAATGAGCAGAAGGCATTTCGATCGATCGACCGATGCCCAGAATGGGTAGAATGCCTTCGGTCGCTCGATGGTCGCTTGGTCGGTCGACTGATGATCGATCGGACCTGCGACCGGTGGTAGGTAACGGGCAAAAATTTGCCCGTTGAGTAGATGGGAGCTCTCTCTTCTCCTCATGTCTTATAAATAGGAAGCCATGAGAGCCTTTCTCCATAATGTTGATCACTTCTAACATCCTTGACCCATCGTTTGATCAATTCTAAGCCCTCATTGAGCTAATCTTGTGAAAATCATAGCTTGAGCCAAAAACCTTGATCTTGCCTTCATTCGTTCATTGATTAACCATCAAAGGCATCAAGAGAAAGCTTGGAATATTGTTTTGGAGCTAAGTATTTTATTGTTTGATTTATTACTCCATTTAGTGTTGTATTTTCTTGTTTATTTCTTTGTATTTGAGTTTGTGTTAGACCTAGAGTGTAGGTCTTGAAATTGGATGGTAGGCTTGGTGTGTGAGGTTTAAATCCACCGGTGTAAACGTAGTTTGCTAGTATTAGTTGAGTTGTCCTTAAGGTTGAGGTGAGAGAGTGCTCTCAGTAGGAAGGCAAAATACTTCCGGGTGTGGAAGTACCTTCGATTTGAGAGCGGAGACTTTCGGTGTAAAGTCCTCATTGTAAGGAAACTAATTAATCTAGTTAAACTAGTTTGGAAATCCTAAGCGGGGTGCTTAGGTAGTGGAGTAGGCATTGGGGCCGAACCACTATAAATCATTGTGTTAGCATTGATATTTTATTTGTGTTAATTGCTTTATTATTAATCGCTTCCGCCTTTAGTCGTTCAATTTTGAATTGCCTAAGTAGTTTAAGAAAACATTTAAAATGGAATTTAGGCAAATAGATTTAGTTAACACGCTATTCACTCCCCCTCCAGTGTGGCCATTTCATCAACATTTATCAAAATAAATTAATAATTTTTAATTACTATATAATAATATTAAAAAAATACTAAACGACATTAGATCTAAAATCTGACACTACCATCGCGTTCAGCTTGCGAAAATCTACAACTTTGATATTTATCTCGTCTCCATCCGACGACTCTAAGTTGCACAAATTAATTATTTTTTAATACTTAAATTATTACATTTGCAGCCCGCAATCTTATATTGTGGGCTTTTTGGGCTGCAAATGATATTAGATACACAAGTTGCAATTACTAAATGCTGCAAAAGACTTTTGCAACCAACTAAATAAATTTTTTTATCTAAATGCTATAATTAGAGTTACAGTATTTGCACTTACAGACAACCAAACACCCCATAAATGAAAAAGATGCTAGGAGTAAATGAGAGGAGCTTTCATGTCTTGTATTAGGACACTTAAGTTAATCCTACAAGGCTACTAGTTAAGCAATAAGCATCAATATGTTCTAGTAAAAAAAGGCTTTGAAAAGGATGCTAAGTTGGGCGAATGGTAAGGAAAGATAGTTCCAATGAATTCTATTGTGAATTCAATTCCTTTTCACTCCTTTACTTCTACTTGAATAAATGATGTTGTAGTTGAGAATATGAACAGACTATCTAGCAAGTTTTTGTAGAGTTCTTTTGATAGGAAGGGTATAGGGCTGGCAACGGTGCGGATACGGTGCGGATAGTGCATTATCCGTATCCGCATCCGCACCCATATCCGCTCATCCGTATCCGCACCGTATCCGCTACGGATATGAATATGAATATCCATATCCGCACCGCTTCAAATACGGATATCCGCACCGCATCCATATCCGTATCCGTATTTTTAAAAATATTAAAATAATATATTTAATTTAAAAATCAATTAATTTAAAAATATTAAAATAATGTATTTGATATAAAATTACAATATCACCCTTGGCCCTTTATATATATGTATTATATATATATGGGTAAAATAGTAATTAATATGGGGCGGATAGGCGGCGCGGATACGGTGCGGATACGGAGCGGATAGACAGGCAAATCCGTATCCGCACCGTATCCGTGCGGATATAAAATTTTCAGATCCATATTCATATCCATATCCGTTTTTACTTGCGGATACGGATCGGATACAGTATGGATGCGGTTTTTAGTTGGCGGATGCGGATAAAATTGCCAGCCCTAGAAGGGTATAAGCTTGTTGGGATGGAGAAATTGTAAGACAGGCCCACATGACTTATGACATGTATTTATCCTAAAATATTTTATATTATAATTATCTTATTTGGCTCTTTACCATGTCTATCCCCTCGACTCGATCAAGTCTATCTCTTATCACCTTTGATAGCAAGGTGAATCTATAAATATGCTGAGACAACATAAGGATTCTCAAACTCATCAATACTATTCACACCATCTAGATGGTATCGAGAGAGCGCTGAAAGAATCCCTTGTGTAAAGAAGTTGTCGGTTTCAAGAATCCCGTTCTCAATGGCAGAAGGTAAGTATCATATGCTTCCACAATTACAATTAAAGAGTGCATGCTCTATTTGCAAGATTAATATGTATGGAATCTATCATGTGGTATCAAAGCATTTTTTTCTCCTGCCTTGATTGTTGTTGTTGTTGTTGTTGTTTCCGATTTTGTTTCCGCTTTTCCGCGCTTTTCTTCTCTCTTACATGCATTTGTTGTCATCGGCGCCGGTGATGGTGCAATAACCTTTCACCTCGTCAAGTACGCGACTTCGGCCAGCGGAGGGGAAGAGAATGTTGTTGCTCATGCTTCTCTCCCCGTTAAGCACATGGCTTCGGCCAATAGATGGGATGAGGTTGGAGACACTAATGCATCATATCCAACATCATCAGTGGTTATATATAGTCGGTCGATTTTCTTCCCTCACCAAGAACAAGACTATTTTGGTCTTGGTGGGGAAGACGGTTAGTACAGCCTCGTCCTTGGCGGACATGAACACGACCAGTGGTGGTCACAGGCTGCACTCTACACGTTCGATCGTGAGCCATCCCATGAAGGATCTCGTCAAGTCGGTGTTGTTGGAGCATGCTTCAAGTCGACACGGTGCAACTGTGATGTTTTGACTGGAAGGGGAGAGACATGTTCTTCACCCGACTGGACTTGAGATTGTGGTCGCTAGCACAATGCTATTGTGGTAGCCGGCCCATTAGTTGTGTCTCTTTCTCGAGTTTGATGACATTATCGGCGTTGAGAGCTGGTCGGGTTTTGGTAGGCGCGGGCTTGCAGCCAATGGCGAATGCAAAACTTTAACCGAGGGGGCCCAATTTAAAACATAAAAATCTAACTTATAATTTTTAATTAAAATCACAACTTATATATATATAACTTATAATTTTTAATTAAAATCACAACTTATAACTAGTAAAATTTCTTCATCTATGTCCATATTTTGAAAATATTGCTAAAGACCTTCAAAATAAAAATAATTATGTTATTGCACTCTTAAAAGAGAATTCTTTCATAGGGGTGTAATTGCGTCCAGCCGAGTCGAGCTTGCATGTGCTCGAGCTCAGCTTGTTTAAGAAATGTTGAGCTTGATCAAGCTACAATCTCTAGGCTCGAGCTCGGCTCGTTAGGCTCGTTTATTTTTCTCGAGCTTGTGAACGAGCTCAATTAAGCTTGGCTCGAGATCAAGCTGAGGCGAGCTCGAATTTTATCGAGCTCAATTGAGCTCGTCAACAAGCAGTGATTAAGTTCGGCTCGAGATCTAGCATATATTAAATAACTCATCTACAAAAGTTCGTACAACTTAATAATATGAGTATAAATGATAGCATACAAAGATACATTAGGAATCAAATCAATACGAGAGCTTTAGAGATAAAAAAAAATAATGAAGAAAATTTGGACTTAGTATACAAACTAATGGAGAAAGTTTTGGACTTAAGTCAAAAATTAATAGAGATTAAAGGATTCGAAGTTTTTTAATAAAAAAATTAACTTTATATTCAACCATTACGAAAAAAAGCAAATAATGCACATGAAAAATTAGCAATGAATTTTGAACCCAAGACCTATAAATAAAATAACAAAGTACTAACCTCTAAGCTATGAATAGATTAGTTATAGTATTTGAACTTGATATTATATATACATACTAGTCATATATCTTTTTTAAAGATACCAAATTATATTTAATATTTATTTATTTTGAAAAATTTCGGGGGGGGGGGGGGGGGGGGGGGGGGTCCGCCCCTGCTTGCAACACACGACCTGGTGTTAGTTTCACATGTGTGCTTCTTCATCATGTGATCGTCATGATCTCACTGCGATACTATTTATATTTTATCTAAACAACCATGTAACTAAAATAAACACCAATTTGATTCATTCTAATTTGGTGGCACTGATCCATTCTAATTTAATTCAATATCGATTTAAGGCCAATTTGATTTGGTCCAATCGATTTAGTCCAAATCAATACCAATTTGATACGATTCCATCCAATTTGAGTTGATTGAGTTGAATTTGATTTGAGTTAATAATTTCGTTGTATGTTGTCTAGAGATTTAGAATTTGATCCTTAGTATGATTATTTATTATGATTTTATATTTTATTAAATAATAATAATAATAATTAGTTCCATGTGGTTTGGCTTGGTTCAAATAATTAGCAAACATAATTAGATCAAATACCAAACCAATCCACAACTCTGACCAACATAGAGATGATTAAGTCATATATATATATATATATATAAGAATTAAAAAATACTTGAGATGTTAATTGCCCAATAAGCATTAATTTCCTTTTTCAAATGAGTAAATTGTCATCAAATCCCTCGCCGCATGCATGCATGAGCAACATTTTTCATTCTTGATGGATCATGAATGTTTGACCAAAATTCAACCATAACTAAGGATATAATGTTTGACCAATCTCAAGTTAAATATACTATGAAGACATATGTCACAAGAAAAGGACAAACAAACAAAACCAAAGGGTTAATTATATGATATATTCTCAATTTTGAATGTCCTTTCAATTATGATTCAAATTTTTATTTGAATCAATTTTATATTTTAACTTTAATTTTATTTCAATTTTAATCCCGACGTTAACTCCACCACGTTGATCATGGTGGGGATCTTGCGGCTACCATGGAAGCGAGACATGACGATGGGGTGGTAATGAAGGTGGTGAATAGCGTCATCAGCACCATGATCGTGGAGGTCTCGTCATTAAGCACCTTGCGATCTCTTCTGATGTTGAGAATGATAAGCTCAACGAGTCCCTTGGTGTTCATGAGGAAGCTGATAGTGACTGCTTCACGGAGGAGTATCTTAATGGCGAGAGACGCTAAGATGTGTTGAGTGAATACCCACACTAGAAGGGAGGTTGAATAGTATTGGGTGACTTTTTTACTTCTAATTGATTTTCTTTTAAATCAATTCTAATTTCAACCAAAAGTAAATGCGACTAAATAATGTTCAATAGCAAGTATGAAATGCAATTATAAACAATCAAACAAGGCAATGCAAACACAAGAGATTATAGTGGTTCGGCCAACCGCCTACTCCACTACCTTGGCTCAACACCAAGGATTTCTAACCAAATCCTTTATAGACTTTGTGTTTCCCTTTAAATACAACCGATGACTCGGTTCTCAACCCTTTGAGAACTCCTCAAACCTATTCACCTAGGCAAAATATAATTCTACAAAGTAAATCCTAAGTGTTTACACTAGCACACCTAGCAAGCTAATCAATAAAGAAGAAGTTCAAGTAACAAGTAAAATTACAATGAAAAGAGCTAAAGAGTAAACCACAACTAAAATCTCTTTTCCAAGCCTTCAACGCCTCAAACTACACAAGATGTTGAGGTCGAATCGAAGCCGGAGTCGAGGGAAGATGAGCGCGTGAGAGAAATCGTCGATCAGAGAAGTAAGCGCGAACAAATCAAGCTTAGAAGGCACAAATCTCACTTAGGAAGCTTTTTTGAACCGTTAAGAAAGATTAATGAAGGTTGGTGAGGGGTTTTTATAACCCCTCACTCGGAACAGCACTCCAATAGGCATTTTTCTGCCCGTTGGACGCCGATCGGTCACTTGTCGATTGATCGTCGGTCGATCAATCGATCAACTGCCCATCGACCGCTGGCGTTCTGCCCTTCTACAGCCATGTTCGATCGATCGAATGGTCGACCGAATTGATCGCGATTAATTCCTCTGTTGACCGGTCGACCGAATTAGCCACTACTAGTTTTTGGCCTTGTTCGGTCGATCGACCGGTCGACTAAAGTGGCTACTACCATTTTTCTGCCCTGTTCGATCGACCGAACCTAGGCTGAGGCTGATTTCTACATTTGTTTTGTTACACATTTTTTTATGGGTTTCGTTACCAAGTTTTGACTTGAATAACTTTACAAATAGGCTTGGGATGAGATACTAGGGAAATATTACATGGAATCTATTTGATAATTTTACGAGTTCTACTTAATCTACAATCGGGCCCTTTTTGACGATTTTGCGATTCTCCGGGCGAAATTTGCGTGCGTATCGTAACGTTAACCTGAACTCAAAATTTCACACATATATTAAATACATGTTTGTTATCATCAAAATAGAGATCGAAGCCAAAGGGGAACCCTTGGGCCAACAATTTCCCCCTTTTTGATGATGACAAACACAACATGAAGTTTTATATAAAGCGAGACTCTAAGTATCATTTGTGAGTTTGAGTTAAGACATGTGTAACGTATTATATAACTTAACATATGCTCCCCCTATCAATATGCATATTATGCTTATAACTCCCCCTATTTATATGCATCATAAAATATATGTGACCTTGCTTTTTCTCTCCCTTTTGACATCAATCAAAAAGGGCAAGAATTAATATTCAATTAATGAGTTCCATCATTAAAACAAAGAAAACCATAAAATCGAGTATCATCTACCACTATAGTCCTTAGTATCAATGTAAGCCTATAGAAGGCAAACATCGATAAGTCACAAAGCCCCATTACAAGGCAATACATAAGTGTGATGATACTTCATGAAATGCAATTTGTCAAAAGACATGTATATTTTGAATTTTCAACCACTTGGAAAAGCACAAATCCCTAATTGCATTCTTAGGTTTGTAAAACTTTCTTCACTTAAGGGTTTCATGAATATATCCGCAAGTTGTTTGTCAGTGGATACAAATTCCACGGATATATTTTCCTTAGCTACATTATCTCTAAGAAAATGGTGCCTTAGATCGATGTGCTTGGTCCTAGAGTGTAAAATTGGATTTTTTTTGTTAAATTGGTTGTACTAGTATTTTATCACAATGTATAGGTATACATGAGTATTTAAGTCCATAATCTAAAAGGGTTTGTTTCATCCAAAGGACTTGTGCACAACAACTAGCCGCAGTGATGTATTCCGCTTCGATAGTTGAAAGTGCAACCGAGTTTTGTTTCTTTGAGAACCAAGAAATATGACTCGTCCCTAGGAATTGACAACACCCACTAGTACTTTTTTAATCTACTTTACACCCGGTAAAGTTGGCATTCGAAAAACTAATTAAATCGAAAGATGCATTACATGGATACAATAATCCTAAGTCAACCATGCCCTTCAAATATCTCAATATGCGTTTGACCGCACTGAAGTGAGACATTCTAGGACAAGATTGAAACCTAGCACATGCACAAACACTAAACATGATATCGGGTCTACTTGCAGTTAAATAGAGAAGACTATCAATCATACATCGATATTGTTTTCCATCTACTTTGACACCATCTTCATCTTTGTCAAGCTTGATGGATGTGCTCATCGGTGTAGAAGTTATCTTGGCTTAATTCATTCCAAACCTTTTGATGAGCTCATTCGTGTATTTAGCTTGATTTATGAAGATTCTTTTGTTGGTTTGCTTGATTTGGAGACCAAGAATGAATGAAAATTCTCCCATCATGCTTATCTCAAACTCCTCTTGCATGCACTTTGCAAATCACTCACAAAGCAATTCATTAGTAGCACCAAATATTATATCATCAACATAAATTTGCATGAGTAAAATATCATTTTCATTGTTTTTTATAAAAAGAGAAACATCGGCTTTTCCAATGCTAAAGCCTTGATCAATCAAAAATATGGAAAGTCTTTCATACCAAGTCCTAGGAGCTTGTTTTAAGCCATACAAAACCTTTTTAAGTTTAAAAACATGATTTGGAAACTCAAAACTTTCAAATCCGGAGGATTGTTCAATATAAACTTATTCATCGATAAAACCATTTAAAATACACTTTTAATATCCATTTGAAAAAGTTTAAAGCCTTTTAAACTAGCATAAGCCAAAAGCATGCGAATTGCCTCTAATCTAGCTACGTGAGTATAAGTTTCATTATAATCAATTCCTTCTTGTTGATTATACCATTGGGCCACTAACCTAGCTTTGTTTCTAATGACTAAGCATCCTTCATCTAATTTGTTTCTAAATACCCATTTAGTCCCAATTACGGTTTGTCCGCTAGGTCTAGGTACTAAATCCCAAACTTTATTCCTAACAAATTGATTAAGTTCATCTTGCATAGCAATTACCCAAAATCCATCTTCTATTGCTTCCTTAATATTTTTTGGCTTTACTTGAGATATAAATACTACATATTGACAAATGTTCTTAAGTTTAGAGCTCATTACCACTCCCGTTGATGGTTCTCCAATGACTTGATCCATTGGATGATCTCTAATCAACCGGTCCCCTTTGGGGAGAGGTGGTATAGCTTCCTCTTCTTCATCTTGAGGTAGAGTTGAGGATGAGGATTCTTCATGTTGAGTTTCCTCATTATTTTCATCTTCAACCTCTTTGTCATGAAATGTGAGTTCCTCAAGCTTTTCATCTATATTCACAATCTTAACAATTCTAGAAGAATCATTAGTTTCATCAAATGTAACATGCATAGATTCTTCAACAATCATAGTTCTACGATTATAAACTCCATATATGCTTTATAATTATTGGAGTAACCTAGGAAAATACTTTCATCGGTTTTAGAATCAAATTTTCCTAGATGCTTCTTAGTGTTTAAGATAAAGCATTTACATCCAAAAATACGAAAATATCCCACACTTGGGATTTTATCATTCCAAAGCTCAAAAGGTGTTTTCTTGATTTTAGGTCTTAATAAAACACGATTAAGAATATAACAAGAGGTATTTATAGCTTCGGCCCAGAAGTACTTGGGCAAATTATTTTCACAAAGCATGGTCCTAGCCATCTCTTGTAAGGTTTTATTCTTCCTCTCTACCACCCCATTTTGTTGAGGGCTTCTAGGGGAAGAAAAGGTATGCTCAATACCAATTCATCACAAAATTCGGTAAACTTTTTATTTTTAAATTCTCCTCCATTATCACTTCTAATTTTCAAAATTGAAATTACTTTCTCATTTGTAACTCTCATAGCAAATTTTTTTGAAGAAATCAAAAGTTTCATTTTTCTTAGTTAAAAAGAAAACCCATGTAAATTTTGAGAAATCATCAACCAAAACATAGCAATATAGTTTTCCACCTAGACTAGCTACATCACAAGGACCAAAAAGATCCATGTGCACAAGTTCAAGTGTTCTAGATGTACTTACTTGATTAATGCTATGAAATGAAGACTTAACTTGTTTACCATGTTGACATGCATCACAAAGTTTATCTTTTTCAAATTTTATCTTAGGTATTCCTTTAACTAAGTCCTTTTTAGATATTTCTTGGATGAAACTCATGCTAGCATGTCCTAGCCTTCTATGCCACAACCAAGAATCATTTTCCACGGCAACCAAGCATCTAACATGGGGATTATGCAAAATATTTAGAACTAATGTGTAAACATTTTCTTGCCTATTTCCAATGAACACAATATCATTAGATGGTGCACTTCTAATGATGCATTTAGATGCTTCAAAAATGACTACATATCTATTGTCACACAATTGAGATATGCTAATCAAATTATATTTTAACCCATCAACTAGTAAGACATTTTTAATGCATGGGTATGAGAGTATACCTATATCACCAATACCAACAATCTTACCCTTGGCATTGTCTCCAAAAGTCACATGTCCACCATCCTTGCTTGATAGGGTTGGGAAAAGATTGATATCACCCGTCATGTGTTTTGAGCAACCGCTATCCAATATCCATGTGCTTCTACTTGCTTGAGAATGCTTCTCCATCTACAAACAGAGAAGGGACAATTTTAGGTACCCAAATCTTCTTGGGTCCTTGAGTGTTAGTCATCCTAGGAATCCAAGAGAATCTAGCATGAGGGTTCATTCTTAGTGCACAATCTCTAGCCATATGACCAAATATACCACATGAAAAGCATCTTCCATTAAACTTTCTTGGGCTATGTCTGTGAGCATGGAAGTGTGCATGAGCATGATTGTTTGATGACTTTCTAGCATGTACAACCTTAGGCATGATATTTTGTAAGGTTGTCATTTTTCATTTAGCATGCAAAGTTCTTTTTTTAAGTTTAGCATGCTATCATTCAAGTGCTCTACTTGATCACTTAAGTACTTGTTTCCATTCTCCAATTTTTTGTTTTTATTTTCTAAGTTTTTCTTAGCATCATCTAGGGCATGCTTTTCTTCCTTAAGGGTATCTACTTCTTTCCTTAATGCATTGCATGAGAGTAGCAAGTTATCATTTTCAAGCTCTAAAGATTTATTGTCCTTTTTAAGCTCTTTAAACTTTTTCTTAATAGCATTAAATTCATCATGCATTTGATCAAATTCATTTTCTAGTTCTTCTTGCGTAAATGAAAGCTCGTCAAATGTAAATCTTACCTCGTTGTCATTTGCCATGAGGCAAAAATTTCCCTTTTCACTTTTGGAGTCTTCTTCATTTGACGAAGACTCACTTTCATTCCAAGAAGCCATCATTGCCTTCTTCTTCTTCTTCTTCTTCTTCTTCTTCTTCTTCTTCTTCTTCTTCTTGTATTTGTCTTTGTTGTGAGGGTTGGAGGTGGAAGCCATCATGAGAAGTGGGCAATCCTTCCTTAGATGCCCGATTTTGTTGCAATTGAAGCATGTGTAGCCTCCTCTTCCCTTTCTCATGCCTCCGTTCATGAAACTCATGAATCTTCTTGCCAACATTGTCATCTCTTCAAAATCAACCGTCTCTTCCTCGGATGATGAGGGTTCTTCACCCCGGTGTGATGCTTTTAAGGCAATGGTCTTGCTTTTAGGAGCATCTTCCTCCTTGTATTGCTTCATATGAGTCTCATGTGTCATGAGAGACCCAATGAGCTCGGTGATCTTCAAGGTGCTCATTTCCTTTGATTCCATGATTGCAATGACCTTGGGCTCCCAAGCTTTTGGAAGGGAATGAATGAGCTTCTTTCCCTTCTCCTCTTCCCTTATATCTCTACCAAGGTTAGCTAGTCCATTTGTAATATTTTGAAAGCAAGCATACATGACATCAATAGATTCATGTGATAACATCTTGAACATTTCATAATCATGCATGAGTAGGTTTATCTTGGATTCCTTAACTTGTAAAGTGCCTTCATGTGTAGTCTCTAAGACTTTCCAAAGTTCATATGCCGACTTACAAGTGGAAATCCTATTAAACACATTTATTGATAGGCCACAATATAGTGCATTGACGGCATTTGCATTTGCATTAAAGAGTCTAATATCTTCTTGATCTCACTCATCCATATCCTTAGTTGGTTGCTTATACTCTACTTGGATCATTCTCCATACATCCATGCATAGTGATTGAAGAAAGTCATTCATGCGTATCTTCCAATAGGCATAGTTGTTTCCATCAAACAACGGTGGAGTATGAGTAGATGACCCTTGAGCTAGTTGGATCTCACTAGACATTCTAGATTGTAGGGTAGATGGTTAAATCTAATCCTACGACTTTGCTCTGATACCAATTGTTGAGTTAATACCCACACTAGAAGGGGGGGTTGAATAGTGTTGGGTAACTTTTTACTTCTACTTGAATTTCTTTTAAATCAATTCCAACTTCAACCAAAAGTAAGTGCGACTAAATGATGTTCGTTAGCAAGTATGAAATACAATTATAAACAATCAAATAAGGCAATGCAAACACAAGAGATTATAGCGGTTCGACCAACCGCCTACTCCACTACCTTGGCTCCACACCATATCCTTTATAGACTTTGTGTTTCCCTTTGAATACAATCGATGACTCAGTTCTCAATCCTTTGAGAATTTCTCAAACCTATTCACCTAGGCAAAATACAATTCTACAAAGTAAACCCTAAGTGTTTACACTAGCATACCTAGCAAGCTAATCAATGAAGAACAAGTTCAAGTAACAAGTAAAATTACAATGAAAAGAGCTAAAGAGTAAACTATAACTAAAAGCTCTTTTCCAAGCCTTCAACGCCTCCAACTCCACAAGATGTTGAGGTCGAATCCAAGCTGAAGTCGAGGGAAGATGAGCGCTTGAGAGAAATCGTCGATCGAAGAAGCAAGCACAAGCAAATCAAGCTTAGAAGGCACACATCTCACTTAGGAGGCTTTTTTGAACAGTTAAGAAAGATTAATGAAGGTTGGTGAGGGGTATTTATAACCTCTCACTCGGAATAACACTCCAATGGGCATTTTTCTACCCGTTGGGCGCCGACCGGTCGCTTGTCGGTCGATCGTCGGTCGACTGACCGATCGACCGCCCAGCGATCGCTGGCGTTTTACCCTTTTACAGCCATGTTTGATCGACCAGATGGTCGACCGATCGGTTGACTGAATTAGCCACTGCTAGTTTTTGGCCTTGATCGGTCGACTGAAGTGACTACTGCCATTTTTCTGCCTTGTTCAGTCGATCGAACCTAGGCTGAGGCTGATTTCTATATTTGTTTTGTTACACATTTTTTTGTGGGTTTCGTTACCAAGTTTTGACTTGGATAACTTTACAAATAGGCTTGGGATGAGATCCTAGGGGAATATTACATAGAATCTATTTGATAATTTTTTGAGTTCTACTTAATCTACAACCAGGCCCTTTTTGACGATTTTACGATTCTCGGAGCGAAATTCGCGTGCGTATCGTAGCCTCAACCTGAACTCAAAACTTCACACATATATTAAATACTTGTTTGTTATCATTAAAATAGAGATCGAAGCCAAAGGGGAATCCTTGGGCCAACAAGATGGTGTCGGCAATCTTACCGATGCATGCGTTGGCGATGACGAGGACAAGGAGGCCCCAGGAGCGTCCACTGCTGATAGTGGCGACATTGGTCATGAGGCCGTTGGAGACCAAGTAGAGAGGAAAAAAGAGACTGGACACTAGGTCCTCCACCTTCTCAATGAGCGCTCTGACGAATATCCCGTCCTTGGGCACCACGAAAGCCCCGAAGAGGGCATGTATGCCGATGGTGTCGGTGACGAAGCTGACGCCAAGCACAATGGCGAGCGTGGCGGAGACATAGGACTCCTTCATCGGCTCACCTTCGGGGGAGCGGCAGGCCATCCAGGTTAGGATGGGGTGGACACAGATGGCGATGAACACGACCAAGATGATGCAGGTAAGGAGAACCGAAAGAGAGATGAGCGGGGAGGATGTGGGCGAGTACGGGGCAGTGATGGAGAGGGCAACGCCCATGAACACAAGGAAGGGCGCTTGGCGAGTGCCTTTTACAATGGTGGATCTGAGGACGAGGGAGGTACCAACCTCGGTGCAGCGGATGGCTTTGAGGTCGAGCTCGAGCCCGACGAGGAATAGGAAGAAGAGGAGGCCAATGTTAGCAGCGAGGGTGTCGAGCACTGTCATGCCCTACTTAGAAAACCTTCTGAAATATACCTTGAATCACATGCCTGAATTAGAAGCTTATCACTGTACATTGTTTAGCAAAGAAAAAGTATATTATTTTCAACATTTGGTCAAAAGCTACATTATTATCTATAAATTTGGAAACTGCTATATTAAGCTAAACATTAAGCACTCCGAGCGCCTCAACCTTCCTTCCCATCTCATTAAGCCAAGCATCGACAGAAGACAACAACTCTTATTGCTTGTTTCTTCTCTCTGCCAACGCTACCTCCGCTCCGCCCCTCTCCGATGGCAGCTCCAGATGTTGGATCTACGGCATTGCCGCCGTCTTCTTGGTGATCCTCCTTCTTGCTGCCCTTGCTGCTTGGATCTGGTTCAGACGATACAGAAAGCCACGACGGAGGCTCGCGAAGTCGGACGTTAAGCCATCCTTGGCACTAGAGTCGATCAGCGCGAGCACGACCTTGATCAAGTTCACCTTCGATGAGATCAAGAAGACCACCGATAATTTCTCAAGGGACAACATCATCATCAAATTTGGAGGCCATGACAATGTCAACAAGGGCGTGCTGGCGGACAGGACAGAGGTCGTGCTAAAGAGATTCAAGAATTGCTCAGTCGCACGGGATGCGAACTTCACCCATGAGGTGGAGGTGATTGCGAGCATCCACCATGTGTGTTAGCGTAAATAAAAGCTTAAGCTTGTGGCGTGGTCACATCATGGCCACGTCATCCTCTGTTTCTCCACCACAGCATAACAAACGCACGATAGCTTAATATGCTGTTATTGCTATTATTATTCGCTTCTTTAGCACTGCTTTCATTCTCTATAAATACCTTCATAAGCTGTAACTTTTGAATCAAGTTTCTAATGAATACATTATATTTTCCACTTCGCTTCTTGTTTCCCATTATGGTATCAAAGTCTTCAATGTCTCACGAAGACTCTTGATCTTTTCTCTACCTCATTTTCTTTCTTCATTCATTTGTCTGCTATGGCTACCAGAGAGGCACAAGCAGCAGAAGTAGTCAATCCTACCACCATGGGAGGACCGACCATTACAATAAATTCGACTGCTCAACTTCTGATCAAACTCATCGGTAGCAGTAATTATGTGATATGGAGGACTCAGATCGAACTTCTGCTACATGGGTATGATTTATTAGCTTTTATTGATGGCACTTTGTCTTGTCCTTCTGTTAATGATTCTCTTCAGAACCACTGGCTAAGGCAAGATTGTTGGCTTAAAGAGTCTCTCTTAAGCCTCAATCTTTATTTTGATAATAACAAACATATATTTAATCCAAAGTGTGAAGTTTTGAGTTCAGGGTTGAGGTTGCGATATGCATGCCTAATCCGTTCAAACAGGACGACGGAAAAGATCGTCAAAGAAATGGAAGAAGAAATTGTTGAAGAAGGCTCGGGATTAAGTCAAGTAGAATTAATGTAATATGTCCCTATGATAGTTTATCCCAAACCAAAATTGTAAGGTTATCCAAGTTGAAACTTGGTAACCAAACCCATAGAAAAGACATGTAAAAAGACATGTAAAAAGACATGGAAGAAATCATCCTCAGCCTGGGTTCGGTCGACCGGTCGGTCGACCGAACAAGGCAATAGTATAGCATAGCAGCCCATTCGGTCGACCGAAGATCGCAAAAAAATTGGCAAAAGCCATTCGGTCGACCAGTCGGTCGACCGAATGTGGCGAAGGCCAAACAAGCTGAGCTGCGTCGGTCGACTGGTTGGCCGACCGACAGAGGCAAACAATTGGCAAAAAGGTAGCGGTCGACCGACCTAAAGATAGCCTCAATCGTGCGACTCACTGCAACCATTCGATCGACCGAATGTCGGAAGAATTGTGGGCGGTCGACCCGTCAGTCGACCAACCTCTCACAGCTGCCAGTGGTCGCACTGGGACCGACCGATCGACCGGCCCTGCGATCGAACGGCTTCAACGATCGATTTTTCACCCGTTGAACGGGTCGTTCGAGTGAGGGGTTATAAATACCCCTCACCTAACTTCTTTACAACTTCTAGCAAACATTATTGAGCATTAAAAAGATTTCTTTAAAGCCTTCAAAGATCTACACCTGCGCGCGCTCTTTGCTCCCAGTCTCGACATCAATACCAAGCGTTGTTCTGCTTCAACTGTGCTGCACTTCTTGAGTCATCATCCGGTTGCAAGATGAAGACAAGAAGGCGATGGAAAGAAGCTTGATTCAATCTTTCATTCTTTAGCTCTTTCCTTGTATTTGATCTTCATTGTATCTTGCTTTCAAGTTTGAGATAGTTTGCTAGGCGTGCTAGGAAACACTTAGGGTCCAACTTTGTAGAATTGTGTTTTGCCTAGGTGAATAGGATTGAGGTGTTCTCCAAGTGAGGGAGAAGGGTGTCCTCAAGTGTATTCAAAGGGAAATATAAATTCTATAAAGTAGTGTTTAGAAATCTTTGGTAAGGAGCAAAGGTAGTGGAGTAGGCGGTTGGCCGAACCACTATAAAATACTCTTGTTTGCATTGCTCTTTACTTGCTTTTATTGTTGCCATTGAATTGTGATCATATCAATCATCAAAGAACAATTGCATTACTTAAAGATTAAATTAAGTAAAAGAAAAAGTGTAAAAGGGGATTGACACTATTCAACCCCCCTTCTAGTGTCAAGGTCCAACCAACAAAGATAACTTGATTCGGCATGCCATCATGGCATCAGTAGTCGATCAAGCCATTGCATCTACAGTTGCTACTGTATCATCCTCATATGATGCTTGGCTGAAACTTGCGTCTCAATACGCCAATAAGTCTCAATCTCGTATTTTTGGACTACAAGATTCTCTCGCCAGATTAAAAATGGAAACAAAACAATAGCAGAGTATTTTAATGAAATCAAAACCATCGCTAATGAACTGGCGATAGCAGATTCTCCTGTTGAACAATGCTGCTCTAATAATTAAGATTCTGAGTGGACTCAGATCCGAATACAATGATATTAGTGCCGCTATAAGATCGAGAGACACGTCTATTTCTCTCGAAGAATTGTATGATAAACTTGCTGGGCATGGGACTTTTTTGAAATACCAGAATGATAACAATGCAGACATAACCATTCATCATTTACAGCGACAACAAAATCCCATTAAGAATCAGCATTGGGAAAATAAGAAGGGTTCAAATCAGAACAATACATTCAAACCTTTCTATTCTAATAATCAAAGGCAGGTGAGGCCCACAAATAATAATTTTCAAAACAAGCCAAGAATTCAGTGTCAGATCTGTGCCAAGTTGGACACTCAGCAAAAATTTACCGATTTCGATTTCACACTGATAACTCTTCAAGTGATCTGGCTCCTCAGCTTCATTTTTTTGAACAAAATCAGAAGCCATCTTCACCTTGGATATTAGACTCCGGGGCCACTCATCATGTGACATCTGATGCAGAAACATTGCAGTCCATGCATTCCTTCAATGGAGATCAAAGCATCTCATTAGGCGATGGTAATCTCATAGCTGCTTCTCACTCTGGTATGGCTGTTTTACCTCCTAATTTTCACCTCTGAAATGTTCTTTATGCTCCAGTGATGAAGAAAAATTTGATTTTAGTAGCAAAATTTTGCAGTCAAAATCATGCGTCGGTTGAGCTTTTTCCTAACTATTTTTTAATCAAGGATCTCAAAACTGGAGCTATGATCGCACAAGGCCGGAATGAAGGTGATCTTTATCCGTGGAACCATATTAAACCAACAATCAACACCATTTCATCTTCTCTTCCCAACACTTCAACTTCGCATCAGCGACTTGGCCATCCACAGCATAAAATCCTCCACTTCGTCCTGTCAAAATACAAGCTTCCGTCATTATCTTCTAAATTAGAACACTGTAACGTTTGCTTGTGCAATAAAAGTCATCATTTTCCCTTCTTCACTTCATCAATAAAAACCAGCAAGCCTTTAGAAATTCTTTTTTCGAATGTATGGGGCCTGCTCCAATTACTTCAAATGAAGGCCATCAATTTTATGTAATCTTTGTAGACCATTTTTCCAAATACACTTGGCTATTTCCACTTAAGCAGAAATCCAAAGTTCTAACTATGTTTACTTCCTTCAAATCTTTAGTTGAAAAGTTTTTAACCTCTCCATCAAGAGTCATTACACTGATGGAGGAGGTGAATACATTGCCCTTACATCTTTTCTCTCTCAACACGGCATTCAACATTTGTGTTCTCCACCTTACACACCTCAAAGGGTGAGTCTATAGCTGAACGTAAACACAGACATATTCTGGAAACTTGTCTCACTTTATTAAACCTTGCTTCCGTTCCTCTTATGTATTGGCAGCATGCATGTTCAACAGATGTTTATCTGATCAATCGTATGCCTACATCGACACGTACTAAAGAACAAGTCTCCTTATTAGTGTCTTTTTAATGAAACACCCAATTACCACGCCTTAAGGGCATGTTTGGTTAGCGAAATCAAGTCTGTTTTCATAATTTCGATTTCACTGAAACCAAAATTGTTTACGAAAACGTGTGGTTCAGCGTTTTCATGAAACTAAATCGAAATCAAAATGAAAACGAAACCAATTTTCTTAATAAAAATGAAAATACCATAATGTTATTTTCTGTGGTTTCGAGACCGTCGGTTTCGTTATCAAAATGCAGTGATAACTTTATAATTATAAATATTTTTTATAAAATTAATTAATTTAAAAATAAATCAAATTATATCTAACTTTTTTTAAATTTTTTTTTTATCATTTTGAACCCAAACTATTATCTTAAATTTACAAATTAATTAAATCAATTTATATCTAATTGACTCAAACCCAAATTTTAAATAACTCAATTTTCTTAAAATTGATCTATTTATAATTTAATCAAAACTAATTTTAGACCATTGGACTTATTTTTTTTGAAAATTTGTAATAACTATTAATTAATTTTTATATCTAATTGAACAAAAAAATCTTAAATTACCAATAACTTAATTAATTAAATCATATAAATATTTTATAATTATATTAGCAAGTATTTAATTTGTAAACTAACTAAATATTTAATTACTATTAAAAATTAATATTATTTTTTATAACCAAATAAATATTCACTAGTTTCAACGGACTAAAACTGATGTTGTTTTTCTTAACCAAACACGTTTTCATAAAACTGAAAACTAGAAACCAAAATCAAGTTTTTAGGTTCATTGAAAGCAAACCAAAAAATAATTTTCGCTAACCAAACAGCACCTAAAAATATTTGGATGCCTCTATTATCCCTGGTTAAGGCCTTATTCCAAATATAAAATGGACACTAAGTCCAAGCCATGTGTATTAATTGGTTATTCCACCAAACACTGCTGTTATAAATGCATCGATCCCGTCTCCAATCAAGTCTATCTATCTTGCCATGTTCAATTCATTGAAGACAAGTTTCCATTCTCCTATACATCACCTGCTCTAACACGAGTTCATGACTTCACATCTGATGATTGGTTGGATGTTGTTCCTGACAGTGAAGCTGTCATTCCTCAACACATCTCACCACATCCTCACATTACAACCATTTCAGATATTTGTCCCCCTATACCGCATTCAGTTTATTCTTCTCCTCTGCAAAATCCACCCAACAACTCTGAAAGATCACCTTCGTTACCAGCTGCGAGTGTTCCGACTTCAAGAGACTTGAACAACTTTGAAGAAACCTCTATCACCACAGAACCTCCCTTAATTACCATCCTTAACTTTACCTCGACGCATGACCACAAGATCGTAGTCCAATATATTTAAACCAAGAAAGCCCACCGATTACTCAGCTCTTCTCACTATAGCCATAACCCATTCCATACCAAATACCTACAAACAAGCTTGTAAATTCCCAGAGTGGCAAGAAGCTATGCAGCAAGAATATGATGCCTTAATTCGCAGCAATACTTGGACCTTGGTTCCAACGTCACCAAATCAAAATATTATTGGATGCAGATGGATTTTTCGCATCAAATACAATTCTAATGGTTCAATTGACAGATTGAAAGGGTGATTAGTCGCTAAAGGTTTTCATCAGAGGCAATGAGTTGATTTCTTCAGCACCTTCAACCCTGTCATTAAGCAAGCTTCGATACGTATCATCGTCACATTGGCCTCAAAATTCAACTGGAGTCTTTATCAATTGGACGTTAATAACGCCTTCCTTCAGGGCAGCTTACATGAAGAAATCTACATGCAACAACTGCCAGGGTTTCTCGATTCTGCACACCAAACTATGTTTGCAAACTCAACAAGGTGATATATGGGCTTAAGCAAGCGCCGCAAGCTTGGTATAAAGAGTTGCGAAATTTCTTACGCTCAATTGGTTTTTGCAACTCAAAATCAGATAAGTCACTTTTCATACTGCAAGAATCTTAGTGTGTGACCTTGCTTCTCCTATACGTTGATGATATTATACTCACTGGGACTTCAACCTCAAGAATTCTTGAGATCAACTCCAAACTGGCTTCTCAATTCTCGCTCAAAGATCTTCAACCTCTAAGTTACTTTCTTGGAATTGATGTTCTCAAGACAAATAAAGGATTATTTCTATCCTAGCAAAAATATATATCTAATCTTTTACAACGATTTGAAATGCAGGATGCCAATTCAGTTAAAACACCTATTTTTGCTTCAACAAAGTTTCTCTTACATGATGGCACGCCTTCAGCTGATCCCAAGTTATTCAAACAAGTTATTGGAGCTCTTCAATACCTATCCTTCACAAGATCAGATATTTCATTCACACTCAATAAGCTCTCACAATACATGCATCAGCCCTCGGCTTTTCATTGGCAGTGCTGCAAACGCCTGCGACAATATTTAAAAGGCATTGCTAATCATGGCATAATGTTGAGATCAAGCAGTAATCTTCGGATACATGCCTATTCTAACTCAGATTGGGGCGGCGATCAAGACGATAGGCACTCCACTGGCGCCTACTTAATCTTCATCGGTGATTCTCCAGTTAGCTGGAGCTCCAAGAAGCAAAAGACAATCGCGCGATCATCCACAGAGGCCGAATATAGATCACTAGCTAATACTGCTGCTGAAGTGCTCTGGATCATCAGCACACTGAAGGAAATCAATTGCTATCAACAGCCACCACCACTATTGCTTTGTGATAATCTCGACACAACTCAACTCACTAAACATCCTACATGACACAGCAAAATGAAGCATGTTGAAATTGATTTCCATTTTGTTCGGGAACTAGTCGAGGAAGGAAATGTTCAAGTTCGTCATATTCCTGCTTCGTTTCAACTTGCGGACTCACTAACGAAGGCAAACACTGCAGCCTTATTTCTCGACCACGGGATCAAGATGGGTGTCATCAGACGGCCGTCGTCTGCTTGGTGATCCTCCTTGCCACCCTCGTTGCTTGGTTCTGGTTCAAATGGTACAGAGAGCGGCGGCGAAGGCTCGTGAAGTCACACGTCAAGTCGTCCCTGGTGCTGGAGTCGATTAGCGCGAGCACGACCTTGACTGCATGTCTTGATGTGGATTATTTTTTAATCCACGTCAGCACTTGAATGTATTATAAATTAATCAGTAATGGATGACGTGGTATAAAGTTATTTTTTATTGTTTTCGATATAGGTCAGCAATGTCATATTATCACTTAAACAGTAAAATTAATAGATGGTTGACGATGGGATAGAAATTGAAATAAAAATAAAGTTGAAGTATAGAATTGATTCAAATAAAAAAATTGAGTCATAATTAAGAAAATACCCAAAGTTTAAGATATATAATGTAATTAACCCAAACCAAAAAGAGAAATTATTGGGTGAACTTGATTTCTATTTTTTTATATATGGGTGCATGCCGACACAAAGTGTGGTTTCTTAATTAACACCTGTGATTGAGACATGAATAGCCAAATAAAGACCTACTTTAATTTGTCCATTGCTTCTTGTTTGGTTTACCTTTGTCCCTTAATTTAGCATCTCTATTAGAATTTCAACAAATGGCACTGTTAGATTTGCCCTGAAACAATTATTATCATTCAAACATGGCACTGGAAATGGAAAAAAAAAAAACATGGAAATGGAACAAAGAGGAAGAGAGAACTGTGTAGAAACAAAAATAGGGGAAAAGGCATGCATGCGTACATTTTTCTACTCCAATTTTTTGAATGTGTACGTTTGTTCTTTGTACTATAGTTTTAAATACCGTATTATATCATCCGATACGATCGATATTTATCAAAGTTTTTTGAAAAATTGATATACGAGATATCCGATATTGGGCGATACCGGATACCTCGGTAAATACCACCCATACCGGGCGATATTTGATGTCATACCAGGCGATACCACCCAGTATGACCCAACGGCTCTTTTAAGAGTCGTTGGGTATTATAGCTGAACGGTCTCAAATGGTTATATAGTCGTTTGGGATCGAATTTGACTTATTTTGGGATCTATATAAATCTCCTAAAACACACATTTCACCCTCACTCACCCCTCTACTCATCTAAACTCTCTAAACTTTCAATCTTTCTCAAACTCTCTCTCTCTAATCTATTTTTTCATAATTTCCACGTTGAAACTTTGCTGAAATGACGCTGAAATCTCAAGCCAACCCCGCATGGCAGCACGGTATTTGGTTGGAGAAGGCTAACCACTGGCAATGCATCCACTGTAATATGATTTGTCATGGTGGAGGCGTCACTCGATTGAAGGCACACTTGGCTGGAACATCCAACGACGTCGTCAAATGCACCAAAGCACCGTTGGAAGTCCGACAGATGTTCAAAGATATGCTCACAAACAAGAAGGAGCGGCGTCTTAAGAATGTAGCTCTACAAGCCGAGTTCGACCGACGAGCTACCCAAGAAGTCGACAATGGCCATTACGAGGCTCAGGGTGGTGGTGATGACGAGGATCTAGAACTTGAAGTCGGCATCCAAGCTTCATTGGAGCATGCTGCATTCGAACGAGATCAGATGTACTATCCTGAATATCATTTTGAGTATGGAGGCGGTGGCACAAGCAATGTCGGCTTGACTCTGGCTGCCGGATCAATGGACCGAAGTGGTTCAATTCCCTCTAGTCCTTAAATTGGCCAGAGTTCTAGCATGAGGGTACCTCAAAGCAGAAGAGACATTTGTGGATTCTTCACAAACCTCGGAGCAAGTGGTAGGAAAACTAATGTTGATGTTTCTGATCTTGATCCCAGGGCATTTCCTCCTCCATCGGCAAAGCAATCGCGCATAGACGATGCTTGGGGCAAGACGAAGAAGTGGGAGTTGGGGAGAGCCATCTCCAAATGGTTCCACTTCAGTCGAATTCCCGCAAATGCAGCCAACAATTCATACTATCGAACCATGGTGTCTACCATCCAAAAGGTAGGCCTATGTATTGCCCCTCCAACTCCCTATAAAATTTTAGGTCCTTACCTTGAAGCGAAGGTCGATAAAATAAAACAATAGATCGACGAAATCAAGCGACAATGGGGGGAGTACGGATGCAGTTTGATGTGCGATAGCTGGACCGGGCCAACCCGAATGAGCATCATCAACTTTCTCATCTATTGCAACAGGAGGGTTGTTTATCACAAGTCGATGAACTCGTCCGATGAAATCTATAACGCTTACTACATCTCAAAGCTGATGATGGAGGTGATCGAGGAGATTGGACCCCAGAACGTTGTTCAAGTTATAACCTACAATGTAGCCAATTTCAAAAAGGCAGATGAGATAATTGAATAGGATTATCCTCACATATGTTGGACTCCATGTGCAGCCCATTGTGTAGACCTAATGATGAAAGATATCGGTGATATACCGATGGTGAAGTCGACGGTAAGGGTGCAACAAATTACCCGCTTCATCTACAACCACACATGGGTACATGCCCTAATGAAAATTTTTACAGAAGATAATTTATTAATTTTTAAATAATTTACAGTATTTATTTATTAATTAGTTTATCATAAATAATTACTAATGATAATTTCATATTTTAGGTGAAATTCTTCGACCGGGAGCGATTCATTTTGCAACCAACTTCATCGCATTATGGTCGCTCCAACAAAAAACAAGTGAGGAATGGACTTCATCAAGATATGCCAGAAAAATCAATGAAAAACAAATATAGAAGTACATCCTCAACACACGCTTCTGGGATTGCATCACAGAAATAATCGTCGCCGTAGAACCTTTGTACAAGGTTCTACGATAGGTGGATATGGAACGGACGCCTCAAATGGGCCATCTCTACCACTACATCCACCAAACACAAGAAGAAATCAAGAGGGTTATGATTTCTCATGTCAAGTATTTAGCACTTCATCGAAATTATCACCCGGAGATGGGATAATCAAATGGGCCGTGACATACACATTGTAGGTATTTTTTATTTAATATTCGAAAATTATTTAAATTTAATTCATTATGCTTAATTACTTATTCATTATGCTTAATTTTTTATAGGGTATTATTTAAATCCTGCATACCAATACAAATATGATCTTGGAACGATCGATAATTTGTTATATCCCCTCTGCAAGGTCATACAACGAATGTCAGGATCCCACCGAGAAGCGGCACAAGCTCTCAACGAATCAAAATGGTTCCGAGATGCAATTGAAAATTTCGGAGATTCATTTGTAATCTCCATCCGAGATACTATGGATCCAGGTAGATAGAATTTTTTTGCCAATTTATTTATCAAATATAAAATCCTGTTACTAATATTAATTTTAAATTTATTACAGTCGAATGGTGGTTGTAATTTGGAACCGAAACTCCAACTGTTCGAAAGATTGCAACACTCATCCTCTCGCAAACCACATCATCAAGTGGATGTGAGAGAAATTGGTCGATCTTAACCTTGATTCATATGAAGCCGCGCAATCGCCTTTCATACGCCCAATTAGAGAAGCTCGTATATGTTCATTACAACATGCGACTTCGAATGTGAGCGTTACATAATGAAGATAGAGATATTCCACATGTAGATCCGTTCGATGTCGAGTTCGTCCAAGACGATGTGGACCCGATAATTGATTGGTGGAGTGCAATGGAGACTAGCCCGCCTCTTCTTGATGAACTATGCGAACCACCTCGGCCTTCACCAATTATATCTGATGTTGTTGAGTTTGAGAGTCAACTAGAAGACACGGACAACCAAGCTCTTGAGAGAGATATGACCCTTGCTCCCTTGGACTCTCAACGAGTTCGACATGTAAGACGACGATCCACGTCGGACTCTCCATCTTCACAATCAAAGGGAAAGAAGAAGGCATCACCTTTACCTTCAAAGGCAAAAGGCAAAGGCAAAGGCAAAGGAAAATGACCAATTGATCCTTTGGACGCGATTGCAGAAGCGGAAGAGGATGAAGAAGACGAGCTCTTGATTCATAGCAGTAGCAGCACAGAAGATGAAGGAGATGATGATGATGATGATGGAGTTGGGGGAGAAGACACCGTCGTGCCATCAACACTGACACCTACCGATCTATGAACGAATGAGCAATACTTCGACCACTGTACCCAAGATCAAGATCACGGTGCTAGAACCGGAGGAACAACTCGGGTGTACAAGAAGAGAGGCCGACGTCGAGGAGGTGGACCGACAACTTTGCAAGATTATCACCACGATATGATGAGTAGCTTGCATGATGTTTCTAAATCAACCTACTCTGTATCAAGTACCTACTCAATTGATGATACATGGACTAGTTTTTGGACTGCCAACAAAGAAACACTGATGGGTATGTGGTATAATGGATACCAAGGCATGATGGCATGAGATCATTTCCAGATACAGGCATTGGAGACTTACGGTGTCGACCCTAGTCGTGTATGTCCCTAAGATATGTACGAGTACGACGGACGTCATTCGTCCGCATTTTAAATATTGTATTCATGTATTTGATATTTGAATATTAAATTTAAGTATTTCTTGATCAATTATGTGTTATTGGAGTTATTTTTAACAACAAAAACAAAATAATAATATTTTTTTTTGTCTGATATGCATTTTTCGTACCGATCCGTACCGTGTGTCAATACGGTACCGATATATACCGAATATATCGGTACCGGTCAAAGACCGATATCGATATTGATACCGATATTTTAAATCATGCTTTGTACTATAAGATTTAGTATCTTGTGTATGAAGTAAATGTAAGTGAACCATATTACATCACATTATCTTGATTTTATTTGTTTGTATTTTATTTTTGTTTAGTTTTTGTGGTCTTTTGCTATATTTGTCAATGAGTGAATTGCTTATATTGCATAATTTGATTTGTTTGATGGGTAATATTTTTCAATTTTTAACATTATGTTGGTTGTTAATCATGTTTTGAATAAAATAATTAATTATAGTGAAACAAAGGATTATTTACATTGTATATTATAAACTATTCACATTTTAATGAATCTATTCAAAAATTTACTTAATTAGTAACAAATATTAATATTTATTACTATAAATTTTTTAACTATTGAGTTGCAATTATATTCTATGTTAAATTAATCACCTAGCATACATATTATCATGCAGATGTTGTCACACCATTATATATGTGGCAAATAAAATTTTTGAATAATTTTTAATTACTTCCTGGTTTGTTGGTAATAATTTTATTCATAATTATAGGAGATTATATTAAGTAAATGGACCAAAAAAATAAAGTTTTAATTTTTTTTTTTATCATGCGGATAATAAGGAGATGGTGTTTACATGATGATATGTATGTTATATTATTAGTTTATCATTGAATCTATATATTGTTAACTTAACAATTAGATGCATTTGATAAAAAAATCAAAGTGATAAATATTTTTGTTAAAAAGATGAATTTTTGATATATAGATTAAAGATAGCAGTGGATTGTGCTCGTGCTAAAGCTTGACCGGCAAGCTTGCTCATTACCCTCTTTGTCGTGTCAAGCACGACCTAAATCTTTAAAGAAGCGACCCAACATAGCAAACGACTTGCCCCTTTTGCCTTGGGAAGGCGAGTAGGTAATTGGCGATGTCCTGGCTTGTGAAGGTGGGTGAGTTGCACCCTGGTTTGTGCACAACTCATGATTCGGATTGAGTTGGGCATGACCCACATGCCCAAGGGACGAGCTTCACCCAACATGATTCAGAATTGTTCGACCCAACATGAATAGTGGTCAAGTTGTGCCAAACCTAGCCCGGACTGAGCTAAATTCGTGTCGCCTATGGGTTGACCTGGTCCAATGCCACCTCTAGTATAGATTTGTTAACATTTGATAATTTAGGATGTACGATATAAATAAGCCTAAAAACCTCTACTTAATTTGGGTTTAGCAACACTTTTAGCATATTAGAATGGTCATGTTATTTTTGTTGTTAAATATTATGCATTTCTAACCATTTATTATTAGTACATAACTCCTAGTTCCAATTTCATCGGTCAAGTTTAGGGATGTCAATATTACCCATTTAGGTGGGCACCCGCGGGTATTTATCCATTTATGACGGGTATGGGGGGTAGTTTTCTACCCGCGGAAATTTCATGAGTAATTTTTCTTACCCGTTTATTATATGGAGCGAGTACGGGTATTATAGTATTTGTACCCGCGGGTACCCGTTATCCATGATATTTAGTAAATTACAATATTACTTTCGGTACATATACTAAAAAAAACTCTAACCTAATTCAATACCCATATACTTTATGTTTAGAAATCTTATGATGATGTTGTTATCAAAATATTGTGTATTTATCAAAATGAAGTTGTTATCAAAATACTTGAAGAGTTGAAGTATTATTAAAATATTATAATTTACATTTTTTTAAAATGTCATGGGTACCCATCAATACCCGTGCCCCCCCTTGATACCCGTGAGGAATAAACGGGTAGCGGGTAGGCACCCCCGTATCCGTCCCGTCCCGTCTTGCCTCGTTGACATCCCTAGTAAAGTTGATGAAATCGAAAATCAATCACTAATCTCATTCACGGACGCATCAAAATCTCAATTATAGTAAATAGTTGTGACAATGATTATGACTAATTAGGTCAGTAATTAATAGTCTTAGGTGACATCACATGATAATTACTTAAAGCTCTAAAAATATAGGGAGAGGAAGAGATATAATATGATTCAATTAAATAATAAGTAGGCACAAATAGATTAATTTAATCTTAGCTAACTATCTAAATGGATGTGAGTGTGAGTACGAGTAAACTAAAATGCCGGCGGAATTTAATTACTATTATATTTTGTCTTCATCAAGAAATTAATGAGTCACCCAAGCTCAACTAGCCAAGTGGCAACAACACCCTTTCTTTTGGAAAATCTCCATCTACATCTACATCTCCATCTCGAGTGCAACTTCTATGAGCAACCTGCTCATAAAAAAATTATGAACAAATGAATATAAACTTTAAGCGACTGAATATAAATAAAAAGAGAATAAATATGTTCAACGACTGAATATGAATAAAAAGATAATGGATATGAACATATCCATTCGCTTTCTATTCATATTCGATCACGTAAAGCCTATATCCATTCAGTCCATAGAAACTTATATGGGCAGACTGTCCATATATTTTTTTTTCCTCCATCTCCCCATTTTTATCTGCAATATATGGAGTAATATCATACGCTTCTAAGAAACATTGTCACAGTTTACGTCTCCACGTTATAATGTAATTTATTCTCTATAATTCACATTAAGACTACATGTTGTGACAAATTTGCAAAATACAAAATGCAAGTGTTAAATAACTAAAATTGGCCAAATTTTTTTGCAAGGATCGATCTCAACTTAACCCATCTACTTCATAGCGGAGGTGTAACTCTTCATCGTAAATTTGCAGTCTGTCTTTTGCTCCCAAACTTTTACTATTTGGCTCTTTTGCTGCTCGCAGACACCGAGCTCCATATAAAGATGGAAGCTTCCTCTGCCCCTGCCTCTCAGCTGGTACTACCAGTAGAAGTAGCACTATCGGCATAAGAAGAAGGGAGTGAGTGGGAGGTAAGGAAAGCGCCATTGGCTGCAGCAGAGGGCGACGATGAAAAGATACAGGAGCAGGCAGGTGTGGAACTTCGAGATGGAGACGCCGGTGAGCAGGGGGAGCGATGACGTCATCCTCGGCCTGGACGGCGGCGCGGCCGCTACAGTCTGCGTGTGCATATCCGCCGCCATGCCCTCCTCTGGCCACCTAGCCCACACGCTCCCCGTCCTCGCCCGCTCCGTCGCCGGCTGCTCCAACCACAACTCCGTCGGAGGTATATATACTCCTATTTCTTGTTCGATGCCAAAAGGCGCCGCCTTTGTTGCATTTTGGGTCTGCCGAGATTACTCTAATCTCGGTGTATGCTTTGGTTGTATAGAAACAATAGATATCATTGTTGTTTCCCTTCACTACATATCCAGTAAAAAAAGCACCTCCTTTTAGTGCATTTGACAATTCTTTCGATTAATCAGCATATGAGTTTAAGTAAATCAACTTTATCTGCTCCTAGTAAAAGAATTTGGTACTTGGTGTTGTGTTCAATTTAATTTTTCACTTTGTGTTCTCATGATTAGGCCATGCGAAATAACTTTAAGGACCAAAGAAATTTACAGGCTGATGTTAATCCTGCTTTCTAATTATTAGGGTTGTCCAATATTTTTGGCATATCAAATATGCCTACAAAGGGAAAATCTAACCAAGTTTGTTAATTTAACAAAACGGCTGCACTTTATTAATGTTCACTGACAACAACCTTTTTACTCTTGATTTTTTTACTCTCTCTTTTGGAATCTTATAGAGACCACAGCTAGGGAAACGATAGAGATGGTTATGGCTGAAGTCCTTTTGAAGGCAGGTTCTAATCGTTCCGCTGTTCGGGCCGTTTGCCTAGCATTAGCAGGTGTCAATCATCCTAGTGATCAGCAAAGAATACTCGACTGGCTTAGGTATACTTGTCTTCATTTATTTAGAAGAATTGAATCCTTCCAAACTTCTGATACGTACTGTCCAATTTACTAGTTCTTCATCCTAATGCCAAGATTTAATATATATAATTTAACTTGCTAAGACGAATTTGCACCAAATTGCCAATTGGATATTGGACTTCATTAAGTTGAACATTTTTCTCATTTATTTAATTGCATTTTCTAGCATTCGATCATTCATGTGCTTGCAGTCAAGAATCGTATATAAAATGTGATTCCGCAGTCTTAGCATGATTTGAAAAGGGGCATATTCTTTTTGCTGTTTATGATAATGATAACCGAGCTTCATTTGAACAAGCTTATCCTATATTTACATTGGAACCTTCGATGATTCTGGTTTCTTAATGGAGACTTAGGTTGCCGTTATTGAAGAATAGTAATTTCAAGCTTTAGAATCTCTAAATAATTTGCTTCATCTTCTATTGCCATGTATTTAGTAATATATTTTCCTGTTATTTCCTTTACAGAAATATTTTCCCAATCCATGTCAAGTTATTTGTTGAAAATGATGCGGTTGCCGCTCTGGCAAGCGGAACTATGGGCAAGCTTCATGGCTGTGTATTGATTGCTGGTACTGGTACAATTGCTTATGGCTTCACCGAAGATGGACGAGAAGCCCGAGCAGCAGGAGCAGGACCAATCTTGGGTGATTGGGGAAGGTTAGTCTACTTGTATTGTTTAAAGATGCCTCCTTCTATCATTCTACCTTAATTTACCAGATAAATGATTAATTACTCTCTAATCATTTGATCTGAAAGGTTGAGTTAGTAAATGCCTAGTTTGGACTTCTGATAATTTGATCTTTGAAGGGTATTAATTAATGCTTATGCGTAATTATAATTTCAGTTCTATGGATGAGATAATTCTGATCATTTTTGTAATTTGAACTCTGTTATTAGTTCTTCGTTACTGTCTTACTGTTGATCAGACAATGTAGTAATTGGCTACTTGCTTATTTTGTATTTCACAGTGGATACGGGATTGCCGCAAAAGCATTGACAGCAGTAATGAGAGCACATGATGGCCGTGGCCCTCAAACACTGCTCACTTATGAGATTCTTAGCATGCTTCGCCTTTCTTCACCCGATGAATTGATAGGGTAATTTCCTGTACTTTCAGTATTCCTCAACCTTTTAGGCCTATAGAATTTAACCCGAAGTATGCTGAAGATGCATACAAATCTTCTCGCATCGGTTTTTAGTGGAAAACCATTATTTTTCCATTTTGTTTGAGTTGGGAGAATTTGTTGTGAACACAAAACATCTCAGTTGTTTTTGTTTTAGATTGATTAGACTCTTGTGATCTTATCTATAACATAAAAAGAATATATAGTTCTTACTGATTGCATCGTTTTAGCTTCCTCGCTCTCCCTATTCAGGTGTCCAATCCAATCAGGTATTGTTTGTTGTCCTAATCATGAAGAAGAACATTTGAAGAATTAGTCTTGTTAGCTCCTAGTAGCCTCACTTCCATGAAACTCTACTTGGGAATAATTTACATTTGCTGAACTAATTAGTTTGCTGAAACAGGTGGACATATGCAGATCCCTCTTGGACTCGCATCGCAAGTCTTCTACCAGCAGTAGTATCCTCTGCTGAAGCTGGCGATGAAGTTGCAAACAGAATCTTACACGATTCAGTTCTAGAGTTGACTGCCAGTGTAAGAGCTGTTGTCCAGAGGCTCGAATTGTGCGGTGAAGGTAATCAACTTACTACTAGATTTGTAGAGATTGATTAATCGCCTCTTCAAGAAATGCCATGTACATGTTCTGAATGAAAACATATGTAAGAATTGCTTATTGCCAAGTCACCATGCAATCTCAACTTTTTATAACTTCATTAGATCTAAGGAGCTATTTCCATTGCAGATGGCAAAGATTCTTTTCCTCTTGTTATGGTTGGAGGAGTTCTTGAGGCAAACGATGGTTGGGACATTGGGAAAGAAGTTATAGACTCCATCACCAAGATATATCCAGGAGCACATCCAGTTCGCCCCACGGTTGGATTTGTAGCTCGTATTCTCATGAGAATTTGTGTTTCTAGCGCTACGCAAATTCACCAAGATATATGAAGTTTATTGTTCTCTCTTCTCATCTGCAGGTGGAACCAGCTGTTGGAGCAGCATTGTTGGCTTGGAACCATGTCAGCAGTGAATTAGTCAGTGATTATGATATGTGACCTTAAATGGAAAATTTGTTTTCTGAAAGTTTGCTGCAAAGTGCTGGCGAGGACTACAAACATGAAGTTATGCACTGCCATGACATGCAACTTCTCGTCGTGATTGATTGTATTAACCTCTACTAGCTTAGGTAAGTCATATATAGGCCGGAATTAATTGTCAAGGTTTGGTCCCTTCTTCGGCTGTACTGTGGCAAATTGCTTTTGATAATTGAATATCTTTTTTTTTCTTCTTGCAGTCAGTGTAATTCTGTAAGTTTTAACAGTCCCTTCGTCTAGCTTGGAGAAATCTTTTACTCCTCTCTTGGAAAAGGCTTATTATACATACACTCCTTTGTTTGCCATTATATTGGGTTATTTTTGCTGTCACTTCCCAAAAATATTCTGATGAGAATGCTTGCACATGCAATCAAATCCCTCGCTTCCTCAATTAAAGCGTCTGCCAGTGAAATTTGCTTCTAGTTAAAATTCAGAATACACCTCCGAAGAAAGTAATTCTGGTAAGAGAACATTTCTTTGCATAGAATCCTAAAATTGATCCCTATATAAAGGTGTTTCTAGAATGAATACCTCTCACGAACCATGTGAGGGTTCCAAATGAGCAATTAAGAATCCAGGTCAAGATAATAATTTGAGTGAATCTGAGTTTAGAAAGTCATGCTCAATTTAAGTACGGACTCAACTATCTATGTATTTAAAGCATTCTTGATACATGTTTATCTCATTGTGCTTCAAGGGGAAAGGGTATGAATACAACTCCCTAGTCTATAGAATTAGGGGTGAGTAAGATTCATCGATTCATCGAAACCGACCGAACCAAAACTGATTTAATCGAACCGAATTTACGAGATTAATTTCGGTTCGGTTTTCGATTAAAGAAAAATTAAGATTTTGATTTTCGATTCGGTTCGGTAAATTAACTGAACTGTCGATTAATTTACTAAATTAACCGAATATATAAATAAAATAAAAATCATATTGTATATTGTTGTTTGTCTGAGTGGTTAGAAAGAGGTTTTATGCTCCCCACCGCCTAAGTTTGAATCTTGGTGTGTGATATTATTTATTTTATATTTGATTCATTATATAATATGCCGTAGTTTGCTAAGATGGTTGAATGGATAAAAATACATATGATTTAGTTGGGTTGCTTGGGTTTGAGTTTTGCCAATTGTAATAATTTTTTTTATTTATCTTTTTAGTAAATTTGATAAATTAATCGAACCGAAAAATTCGATTTGATAAACGATTAATAGATTTTTTTTTATTTCAATTCAGTTAACCCGAACAGAATCGTTGCTCGCCCCTATATAGAATAATGGCTGAGATAAATAATTTCAATCAGATAAAGCAATATATTCTTGAGAAGAAAAATAGAACTGTTAGTGTTTGGCTTATGTGTGTTGACTATATTTGGCAAAAGTATTCTCAGATTATTCTCAGTTGTAAAGACAAACACAACTACTCTGGTTGCTGAGCAATTTATGTTAAAGCTTATGATACTGTGTGTGATGTCTATTACAACTCATCTTGCTTAACAAGTTGCTTGAATGTTGTGACTATGATATACTCTGGATATTCTCTTGATAGTTTGTGTTTTTGCCAAATAAGCCAAAGGCGGAGTTTGTTGGTGTATGGCTTATGTTGTGTTAGCTATATTTGGCAAAAAAGATTATCGACCAGTTCTCAGTTGTATGACAATGGCAAGTACTATGGAGTTTATATTGAAGATCTCAGTTGTATGCTAGTTGATGTATTTGACAAAAGGATGATCAGTCAGTTCTCAACTGCATGTCAGTTACAACTACTGTGGAGTTTATGCTAAAGTTCTCAGTTTATATTTACAGGTTACATTCTGTTGTCTAAGGGCCCGTTTGGTTCGCAAACTGCTCATCACAGGACACCAGACAGGGACAAGGACAGGACATTAGGTGTCCTGGGATAGTAGATATACCGTGTTTGGTTCGCTAAGAACAGGACACGATATCCAGTCCCGTCTTGCGTTTGGTTCGTTAAAATAGAGTCCTGTACAAGACAATATGACCAAAATACCCTTATAAATTTTTAATGCTCAAATTTAATTTTAAACATAAAAGTCTTCCTACTTAGTCTTAAATTTTAAAAAATAATTACATTTTATTGAGAATTATTGAGCGTGAATCTGAATGGTGATGCTCAAAATCAAATAATTGTGGTAGTGATGCTTGCAAAGGGCGTCGGGCGTCGGGCGTCGGGCGTCGGGCGTCGGACGAGAGAGCAGCGTCGGGTGTCGAGCGAGAGGTGAGAGCAAAGGGCGTCGAGCGAGAGGTGAGAGCAGCGTCGGGCGAGAGAGTCGCGAGAGCAGATGCGTCGGGCGAGAGCAGATGCGTCGGGCGAGAGAGTCGCAAGAGCGAGAGGGCGAGAGCAGATGCGTCGGGCGAGAGAGTCACGAGATATGTCGGCTAGGGTTGGAGACCCGTGACAAGTGAGGGCAACGAGGTCTTTTTCCCTCGTTGTCCTCCGCCCACATTTGGTGTACCGAGAATTTTCTCGGTACACCAATTTGGCTCAAAATCCTGTCCCGAACAGGAATTAAAATCCAGTCCCTCCCACTTTTTGCAAAACAAACGGGGGACAAGAGCCAAAATCCAGTCCAGTCCCCCATTTTCTAACGAAACAAACGGGCCCTAACTGTTACTTGCTCTGTGGTTGCTTAAACAAAAGTATTCCATGTTATTCTCTGTTAAATGGACAGTCACAACTATGAGGAGTTCTGCTTAATTATGTTGAAGACAGTTACAACTGTGTGAGGACAATTTTAACTGCTCATACAGTCTATGGTTTTCTGAATAAGGATGTTGCAGATATGATGATTTTTGGTTTACAGTATTAATGATGATTCTATTTTATATCTTAGATATTTTTTAATCATCTTTTTTATTGCCTATTCATTTATGGAAGAAATGAAATATTATTCATTGATGGGCTGACAGTTATCTTGAAGCTTTTATGACCAAAGACAATTATGGAAGAAATGAAGTGGTCTTCATTAATGGGTTGACAGTTTTTCTTAAAACTCTTATGGCGGTAGTTTTTCTTGAAGCTTTTATGGCCGAAGTATTATGATGAGTTATGGATGTCTTTTGGGTTTGAAACTGCTGAAGTTAAGATCCTTTGTTAAAGTGGCATTTATGAAAGTTGGTTGACCTTCTCTATTTATGAGGAAAAAGAAGTTATGGATATACAAGTCTCCTATGTCAACACGGTCTTAATTGCTTGTTGGCCAGTCTCAACTGCTCTTGCTGCAGTGAAGTCTATACTACTGCGATGTTTATCCTGTTGTGATGTTACTTTAATGTTGCAGAGATGATTGATTTATATATATATATATATATATATAGTGGAGTTAATCTTGATTGTTCATTTATGGTGACTTTTGAACTTGATCATTTATGGTGACTTTTGGACTTGATTTTGTATGATGCTTAATGGAGTTTTGGTCATCATGGAGTCTCTAATTTATGCCCTTGGTTCACTACTAGAAATTAGGTCTTCAGCAACGGCTATCAGCAACGGCCGCTCGAGCCGTTGCTATTTGCAACGGCATTCTTACGGCCGCCCGAGCCGTTGCAGATATTTGTATCTGCAACGGCGTTCTAACGGAAACCCGAGCCGTTGCTGATTATTTTAATTATCAGCAACGGCTTTCTGACGGAAAGGCGAGCCGTTGCTTATATTTTAATTATCAGCAACGGCTTGCTAACGGACAAGTGAGCCGTTGCTGATGATAACTTATTAGCAACGACTTTCTAACGGGCGAGTGAGCCGTTGCTGATGAGTTTATATAGGGCACACTCTCGCGCCCGACCCTTCTTCCTCCCGCTGCTGCCGCCGCCGCTCCTGCCGACGCCTCTCGCCGCCGCTGCCGCTGCTGCCGACGCCGACGAAGCCGACGACGCCTCTTCCTCATCCCGCTGCTGCCGACTTGTTCAGGTATGTTGATCGGCCGGCCGTCTCTTCCCTGCGGCCGGCGGGAATCAATCCGACCGAAACCCTATTTCTAGGGTTTCGGCCGGCGGCGGGCGGCCGATGGCCGCCGCCGGACCTTCTACAGTGGCCGGACAGTGTGTCCGGCCACTGTACGCCGGCACCGGAGGGTGGACTCCGGCGCCGGAATTTATAATTATATATATTTTTTATTTTGTTTGATAATTGTTAATTAATTGTTTAGATTAATTATTTAATTTGTTAGATTAATTATTAGGGTTTAGATTAATTTCGGACGCGCGCCGGAATCGTCCACTTCGGACGTGCGCCGGTTTGTCCACTTCGGACGCGCGCCAGAATCGTCCACTTCGGACGCGCGCCGGAATCGTCCAATTTGGACTCGTGCCGGAATCGTCCACTTCGGACGCGCGCCGGAATCGTCCAATTCGGACTCGCGCTGGAATCGTCCACTTCGGACTCACGCCGGAATCGTCCACTTCGGACGCGTGCCGAAATCGTCCAATATGGACTCGAACTGTCTCAAAACATTTAGAAAATAATCATCCATCCGACGAGTTGATATGTTTCACGTACGCATCGACGAATCAGATATGATTTAGCAAAACCTTAGATCCGTTCGGGAATTGTATGTTCGTGTAAAAGAAGTATGTTTTTAGAAGCATCTGTGCAAATGTCCTTCGAGTCGAAGATATGTCAACACTTGAAAATAATATTGTTGAAATCATATGCAAGCTGGAGCAGTTTTTCCCTCATGCATTTTTTGACTCGATGGAGCATCTACCGATACACTTGGCATACGAGGCACAAGTTGGTGGCCCCGTTCAATATCGTTGGATGTACTTATTTGAAAGATACATGAATCGTCTGAAGAAAAAAGTAAAGAACACCGCAGCTGTTGAAGGATCAATATCTGAATCGTATATCATCCAAGAAATTTCAACATTTTGCTCATTTTACTTTGAATCGACAGTACAGACAAGATTTGATCGTCTTCCACGTAACGACGACGGGGGTGTTCGACATTCAGATGGACGTTTAAATATATTTTGTCACTCTGGTCGTGCTTTTGGTTCTCGTCCATCTCGACACTTAAGCGATGAAGAGTATCATTTGACACACTTGTATGTATTACTCAATTGTTCAGAGATTGAACAATTCATTGAAATATTTGACATTGAGATGGTGCAAAAATACTCTATTCACAACGATCAAGAATTGGAGAGATTACGGAATCGTGATTTCCCTACTTGGATTCAGACTTACAGCAAAGATCACATAGCTGAAATAGATGAAAGAATATTTGAGTTTGTTAGTGGACCGTCGCGACTTGTGTCGTGCTATAGCGGATATTTTGTTAACGGGTATAAATTTCACACGGTTGAATATTCATTTGCAAAGAAGACGATGAATGCTGGGGTCTGCGTGAAAGGGACAACCTATGTTGAATGTGATATGGATTTTTATGGACTGGTGGAAGAAGTGATAGAGTTGCACTACTTCGGCTTGAAATCAGTGATCCTATTTAGATGTCATTGGTTCGATACAACAGAAAGGGGCATAAAAGTTCATCCAAAATACAAACTTGTTGAGGTTAATTACAAATCGAAATTGGCAGCAAATGAGCCTTTTATATTGGCATCACAAGCCGAACAAGTATATTACGCGAAGTATCCGGCTCATAATAAAGATAGAGCAGATTGGCGTGTAGTCTGTAAGACAAAAGGTAGAGGAAAAATTGATCCGATAGTAGGAGAAAATGATCCTCCTGGTTTCTATCAAGAAGATGATCTTCCTGCTGTGGATCGTATTATTCCAATACTCGAGGATGCAGACACAACGTCAATTCAATTAGAAGTTGAATATGCTGATGATGACGATCATGAAATTGAGGAAGCTGGAGATGAAGAAGATGAAGAAGAGGAAGAAGAAGAAGAATTCGAAGACTATTATTCAGATGATGAAGAATAATTGTAAAGTATATATTTTATTAAATATATCTCTACTATTTATACAATAATCTGATTATATGTCTGTTCGACAGATATGTCTGGTCGTGGTTATCGACGCAGGAGAGTTTCGGAGTCTCTGATCGGTGAGACTCCAGCACTTACTCATGCTGCTGATCCTCCTGTAGCTGATCCTCATGAGGATGATACTGCCGAGGCTAGTACATCCAGACGTAGGCGGCCACGCGGGCCGAACAGGTGGCAGCCTCCACCAGCCACAGAGTCACGTAGATTGATTAGCGTGATTGGGGAGCGGTAATATATAATGAATTATGAATCATTACAAATTCATTATATCATAATATAATATTAAAATTTATTTTTGTTGTGCAGGTTCGAGCAAGAAGAAGTGCCGAGGAGCATTTCTTCTACTATTCGACGATACATGCACGGGGCATGGCCTACGTGGTCTCACGTGCCTAGCGAGCACGTCGACATGTTATGGCGCGAGTTTGAGGCACATATTATTATTATTATTTACATGCATGATGATATATTAATATTGGTACTGATATTATTATTTTGCAGGCTCGCTATACATGGGCCGAGGACCAGAGGCCCTTCTTTTACGCTGCCTGGGAGGCTATTTCCCGGGCAAGGTACAACGGGCAGCTGGGGCAGGCTCGGTCCCAAGCGATGGCCCGAGTTGGGACCACTAACATCGCGGAGACTCGGGGATACGGCCCCGGTTGGATTACTCCGGATATATGGGACCAGCTCGTGGAGATATGGTCGACGGATCGATGGCAGGAGGTTTCTCGGAATGCGGCTAGAAATCGCATGTCGGGGGGAGCAGCGTGTCACACCGGCGGCTCTGTTGCATTTGCAGTGCACGCAAACCGTATGGTAAGTATATCTTTTAATTATATATTTTATTTGTTACTATGTGTACTAATTAATGTATTTGTTTTGTAAATGTAGACGACGGTGTCGGATGATGGGACTGTCCAGCGACCCTCCCCGATGGCGGTGTTTGAGCGGACTCACCGTCGAGCACATGGGACGGGGGAGTACATCGACAACCGCGCTGCATACATTATGATAATTATATATTTGTTTAAATTATTCATTATATATTTATAATTTAAGTTTTATGATAAATATTAAACAAAAAATCAAACTCGAGTAGGAGACCTACAGCCAGACGGTGGTGCAGCGCGGGGGTACCCCCGAGGACTTTGACGCAGCATCATGGGTCGAGGCCGCAGGTGGCTGGGACCATGGCCGCGTATATGGCTTCGCAGATAGTGGTCATGCGCGAGCCGTACTAGGGCCACTTGGGGCACCGACCCCTCCGGTCGCTGGTGAGCGGCCGTCCACCTCTAGATCCAGTTATGATCATAGTACCAGAATAAGGACTCTAGAGGACACGGTCGCGCGTCAGACTGAGATAATGGCGCGCCAGAGTCAGATGATGGCGGATATACAAGCTATGCTACGTAACATATCAGGTCATCCCGAAGCAGGCATCTCTTCGGCATCATCTAATCCATCGTCTTCGAGTCAGTCCACGCCGGTGTACACACAAGCACTCCAGACCCCGCCATATGATCCAGGCCATCCTCCATCGTCATCGTGAGATATTTTTTTATATTGACTTTGTTACTGAGATATTGAACTTGTTTAACTTATTTTGTTTGGATATTGATACTTCAATTTTTCATTTGAATTGTTTTTATACTATCGTGGATAATTATCAATAGAAATATAATTGTTTTGATGTATATCTTGGTGTGTTTGTGATGTGTGAATGAATGTGTGTATGAGGATATGGGTGTGTGAGTTATGTATCAGATAATGTATCGATGTATCAATGAAAATTGGGGAAATTGGAAATATAAAATTTTCCTGTTTCCCAGTTGGCATCATCAGCAACGGCGTTCCCACGGCCGTCCGTGGGAACGCCGTTGCTAAAAGTGTATCGAAAGCCGTTGCTGATGACCTACAGCAACGGCTTAGCGACGGGGTTTTACTAACGGCGTTGCTACGGACTCATTGGCCGTTGCTATTAATGTTATCAGCAACGGCTCCGGGTCTGTGGCAAAATCGTTGCTGATAATAGTATTAGCGACGGCCCGAGCGGCCGTTGTTGATAATGTTTTGAGCGACGGCCCGAGCGGCCGTTGCTGAACCGTTGCTAAGTTATCAGCAACGCGACTTTCTGTCACGGCGCTATTGCAACGGCGCGGCCGTTGCTGATGCGCTTCAGCAACGGCTCAGCAACGGCATCAGACGTTGTTGATGCCAATTTTTCTAGTAGTGGTTGTTCACTTTAGTAGAGTTATGGTCATCATGGAGAGTTGTAGATTTGGTCATTCATTGGTGGAGTGAATGATCATTTATGAAGATTAATGGAGTTATGAAGTTAGGAGTTTTCTTAAGTAGTAATGACTATGTCTTTTGGGGTTGCCTACTCTGGATATAAAATGTGCGAGAGAATGTTTGAGAAGATTGACCATCTCTGATAGATCCACTCCTATCCACTCCAATGCGGATCATATTCTATTGATCTACTTCTATGAATCCGTTTCTATCAACTCCTATGTGCTTAAACTGTTGTCAGTTATTTGAGGAGTTGAGACTGTTGTGTGCAACCTGTTGAGTGCAGACATTTTTTATCTTTAGGAGAAGATGAGTTTCGGGTGGAGAGCTCACTACAACAAAAGGCTGTGTGGAGGACGAGGACGAAACTCTGTGGCTGGGATATCATAGAAGCAAGTTGGTATTTACTTGTAATAGCAAATATATTTTTATTATTTTCAATTCATTGTAGTATTGTAGTCGGATTTCGGGTGTAAAATCTAGAAGACTTATTTCGTACTTATAGAGAATGGATTGGACATATGTTCAGTGAGTGCCCAGCAGATTAGGTGATTGGTTTGTCACTGAACTGCGTAAACAAACCTCTTGTGTTTGTGTGTGTTCTTTTATTTTCGTTCTTCTTTACTTCTAGTAGTAGTTGCAATAAGCAATTGCAACTTCTTGCTCAACTGCTCTCAACAGAAGTTCCCTAAGAGACCTATGCTTATTGTCAAGAATCAATGTCTCTGCAAAAAATCTGAATCCTATGTCCAGGAATGATGTTAATCACAACATGTCAAGGGATCAGGTCATTGACTACATAGACAATGAGACAAACAAACTTCTTAGTTTTCTGCGATGATGCTTGGATAAAACAAACAAAGCTGGGTTAGGCTTTATTATTCTGAATATTGTAATTCAATGACAATTGATAGCTTAACTGTTGAGCTTAAAGTTATCTGGTTATGTCTGATTAACACAGATCACTTGAGTCTTAAACATCTCAAAATCTTTTTAGATGGTAAAGTTGCTATTGAAATATTGAATAAGCTACTAAAGCCTCCTTGGTACGTTAAAGACTTAATAAAAGACATAATTGTCCTAGTTGATAGAGTAATAGTCAAGGGCTGGTTCCATTTGAAGAGAGATGCTAATGTAAAGGCTCACTTACTTGCTAAATCAGGCCTAGTGGAGAATGAAACAAAGATCACTGATCTTGACTACCGAGAGTGTATTGAATCTTCACATTCATGTTATTGTAATCAAAGATTATACCTGAGCAAAAAGTATGTTGATTGTAATTTGAGTCTTGATAGTATAAAGAATAGAAACATTGCTATTAGCAGTGAGGTCCAAACCATGTATTCTGGTTTATTTTTTGATGCAAAGTGTAAGTCATGATATTGGTTCAAATAAAAGTCAGCCTCGCCGGATGGAACATGGCTGCATGCAAGTTTTTGACGAGAAATGCACGATTGATGATCCTCTATCTTCTCTACCCAATGCTTGAATGTAATCTGCCCTAATGGTGCTAGTAAAAAGAAAGGGTGGTTACACACCTATATGTCTTCCCAATAAGTCTTCGATTAAACTAGCTCAAGAAAATATAAATAGTTTGCCACCGATATGTTATACATTCCAATGTTGTGGTGGCTTACATTTCACTTTGGTTAGACTAAGCGAGAGAAAATGGCTATAAGTGTAATTATGACCCAAGAAAATTGATTATTTTGTACAAGTGATAACACATTGCATTCGCTCTCGCTTTGTTAAACACATAGCCCATGCCGCGGACTGAGAATGTAGGACGTGCGAAATGATAAATTCTATTTTGTTTAATTATAAAATTGTTACTATGCCACATCCGAACACTGAATAAGAACAAAACAACCAAAGAAAGGTAAAATTATATTGATGCTCTAGACTATTATTGAGATTAATCCTTGCATCCACTTGAGATTTAAGCGACAAAATAACGATTTAAAGCTTCATTGAGCTATCCTTTCTAACCTAGACATTTGGAAATCCATTTGATATACATGCATCATCTTGAAGGGTTCCTCAAGTGACGTTAGGCGACAAGAAGAAAGTTGAGCATCGATCGGTAAGATCTCCCTCTTAACTTGTTTATTGCTTGTTTTTGTTTTGATTTTAGTTGTTTGCTTTGTATAAATGTTGTGAGACTTTATCAGTCTTGTTTTCCTTGGTAGCCTTGTCGGTTAGGCGTAAACCAAGGATGTATCCTTGTTATTTAGTGAATTAATTTGATTGAAATCCTAAGCAATACTTGGATAATGGATGTAAGTTTGGAATGAGTAGAACCACTATAAATCACATGTTTGTATGACATTGTTGGGTTCACTATATATTCATATTGTGCATTTTACCTACTGAACACTTCATTCTTGTATGCGATAAAATTTAAATTGATTAAAGAATGATAAAGAGAGTAATTAGCCATAAACACACTATTAAGCCCATCTCCCCCGTCTAGTGCGTCAATCCTCCCATCTACACATTTCTAATAGAAAGTTAAGATGAGTTTCAATTGGAACTAGAGTTGGACCACTAAGCTAACATGACAATTAAAGATAAGGGAAAATTAATGAATATATCATGAACTATAGGGTTTTTAACAAATTTGTTTCTTATTTTTATTCGAAAGAATTGTATACTCTAAATTTGAATCTTGTATCAATTATATACTCTCGTTAGTTGGCTGTTAATATATCTGTTATATGATGATGTAGAATCACATATAAGCATAAAAAATATATATTTTTAATCCAAGTTGCCACGTTATCAAAATTGATGTTGGAAAAAAATTATTTTTTATTTAATCGAATTGCCACATCAGCAAAATATGCCATTGTAACAAATGTATCCCAAACTTTGGCTATTGTAACAAATTTATCCAAAACTTTGATCCTTGTAACAATCTATCACAATATTTAATTTTTTCCTAATTTATCTCAAACTTTGGGATTGGCAACCAATCAAATTGAACACAAAACTAAAAAATTAAATTGAATACAAAACTAAAAAAATCAAATCAAGACTATTAAATTTTTTAGGCAATAAACAAAATATAATCATAATCTTAAATGTTTAATAACTAATAATATAAACAAAATATCTTAGTTTTATTAGAAGGTTTGAATTTTTTTTATATAACAAAAAAGTGATCATACTAGGGTTTGAATCTTGGATCTTTAGGCAATATTTAACATGTTATCACCAACTGTGTTACCCATAGTTAGCTAGAATGTTTGAATTTTTAATAAAATACAATAGCTGAATTGAATTTAAAAAAATAAAAACTAAAAATTTAACAAATCAAAAAATTAATTTTATTAGCTAATAAATAATATCATAGTATATAATATACAATATGCTACGAGAATAAAAAAAATAAAGATTATAAAATAAATAATATACAATTCACAAAAAAAAATTTATTTAGGAATAAAATAAATATAAAAAAATTGATATAACATATACTTATATTTAGATCTATATTTATAAAGCATAAAAATAAATGCAATAAATAAAAAATATTAGTTTGGCTTAGAATTTCAATTTTTCTTTGTAACGTGATAAACATGCCAAATAAAATATTTATTTCTATTTTGGTAAATAATAAATAAAAAATTAAGAAAAACTAGTTTTGGTAAATAATAATACTATATGAAAAGTTATTGGTTTAATTTGAGTATTTCAATTTTTTCTAAAATGCAATAATATATATAACTAAATAAAGAGATAAGAAACTCAAAATTTGAATCAAATTTTAAAAATAAAATTTCAATAGATAATTATAAAATCATTTTTAAAATTTTAAGCATTCAATAACTAATAATAATATCTAGAAAAGATACGAGTTTTATGTCAAAATTTAAAATTTGAGATATAAGGGAGAAATTAAATATTTTGATAAATTTATTATAAAGGCCCAAGTTTAGGATATATTAGTTAGAATGGTCAAAATTTGGGATAAATTTGTTACAAAGACATATATGCTGACATGACAATTCGATTAAATAAAAAATAATTTTTTCCAACATCAATTTTGATGATGTGGCAGCTTGGATTAAAAAAAATATTTTTTTTGATGCTGACATAGTATTCCACGTCATCGTATAATGAATATATTAATAACCAACTAACATGAATATATAATTGATACAAAATTCAAAATTAGAATATATAATTATTTCAAATAAAAATAAGGGACATTTGTTAAAAATACTATAGTCCATGACATATTCATTAATTTTTTCTAAAGATAATTAAAGAATAACTATAAAACTTAGTCAAGCAAATCTTGCCCACATTTGTGAACCGGTGTTGTTTTATCTTCAACACACTTTCTTATCCTAGAACACAAATTGCATTGATATTGATTAGGTCAACCAACTTTGTACATAATCATACAAAATGTCGCATAATTTTATTTAATAAATCTCCAAAATTAGAGCTTGCCCCTTCTTCACTCAATGGCCTGCTTGAGGTGAGCATAGGCTCTGTTCATGGCAGTTTTTTATATGAGAAGTAACCACCCATGTTGAGACCTTTTCAGGTTCTCAGGACACAGTTTAATTCAATCCATGAGATCATTAATGGTTTTCAAACCATGTCTCCTGCCTCATCAAGTTGATCACATACTTTTCATGTTTACTGTGATGAGGTCTTCGGTAGATGCAGAGTGTCAGGAAACAAAACAATGGAATGCTTGTCGCCAGGTTGCAGGCATACTGATGCTACATTTTAAAACAGTATAATGCCCATCTGAGCACCAAACAACCATTAGCCAACAAAACCTAGGTTAAGTTAGCGATATTTGTATCTCAATGAGATAGGAATAAGAAATTTGAAGAACATGAGCACATTCATTCATAGAATCAGATCACAACATATTTTCCCACATCATCTAGGGAATTAGGTACGCCATTTTCAGCAAAAGGGATGTCATTTCAAGTTTCATCCAGTGCTAGAATAGTTCAAAAGACCACAGTGCGATACAGTTCATCACATTAAACTAAAAGACCAGTTCCGAAACATGAAAGCCAGGCAATGTGTACAATTCTCTTCATTGGAGACCTTCCAGGCAAGGGCTTGTTCATATGACACCGGCCTCCCCATGCTTGACAAGCAGATACCCCCAGGAAGATAAGCAAAACCCTAGAGTTTGCAGAGATGAAACTGATTTCAGGGTGCATGTATAAAAAATAAGGCTAGTTAAGTATTTTTGTATTGTGCATTTACTCACCTGCTGCATGATTTTGGGGAACTCCGAGCAAAGCGCCTTTCGACCATTGTCGTCGAGGATCTTTTCCAGAGTAATATCTTGCAGAGCTATCAGTGTGGTTTCTAGCATATCCAAACCGGCTTGATTGGAGAAGGTAAAAACAGGAGAAACCTGTGAAATGACGGAACACTTTGGTCATCAAAGAATCAAACACTGGGAGCAATAGCCCTGCAGTTGCATAAAGGCTGAAAGAAAGACAACTATTACTTACCGTCAAAGAATAACACATGATTGCATCTGAATGTTGCCAAAGCAGTTTCAGCAATGAATCTCTAGTTAGTGAGTCTACTGGAAAAAGCTCGAAACCAGTATGAGCCCTAATGAATTGAGGACAACAACTCATTAGACCGATAAAAAAGACAGGCACCACAAATTCAGGCAAATAGTTATGCCTCAATGGCTGGCAGTCAGTAATGAAAATTAGGGTTACTTTTTAATCTATCTGATAACTTACATTCTTTTAAATCTATCTTATACTACATAGACAATTGATTTTATTACAAATATCCCATATTAGTTTTTTTGTTAACTTGATGAGTTGACATACTGAGATGGACATAGTTTATCCAACTCAGTATAAAATCCACTAATTTTGTTTTCAAACCAATGCACACACATATTAAGGAAGGTGGTTCATGAATGGGTGTGTAGAATTTATTTGTTTCTTAATTTTAATTAGTGGGCTTCATGAGGTGGATAAATAATGTACAGCTCAATATGCCAACTCATCAACTTAACAATCAACTCAACAAAAATGTTAACATTAAAGTTAAGATAGAATAGATTTATAATAAAGTCAATAATATAGAACAGTATTGTTAAAAAACATAGTATAGGATATATTTGAAAATAGATATATAGGATGGATTTAGGTATAAATCATTGAATTGAATCCATTGCTTTCACACAAACTCTTGCAAAATGTTGAAGACAAATAAAGTACTTATGTGATCAACTGATCATAAGTAAGAACATGAGTAATTCAATTTCTCAGAGTCTAGAACTTCATCCTAATTGATCATTAGCTGGGAGGTAATAAAACTACCTGTAGCTGTGAGAAATCCATTGTGCCAGAGTGTGAGCTTCAGGAGAACCAGATGCTGTATGCTTGACTCCAATCTGACAGTCCAGTCTAGGTGCTAAGACCATTGCAACCCTCTGCACTGAGGCAACCACGCTTCTAATATATTGTCGGGCCATTGCTGCCACATTATCTCGGAGATGATTCTCATATGCGAACTGGAACGCTATTGTGAGGACTGATCGCAGATTGTATGTACTTGAAACAGCATCTTTAACTGAACGTGCCACAGTGCCAGACCCAACCTCTAGCATAGATGCCAAATCGAGGGTTCGTGAAGTAGCAGGAGAATCCTGCAAAATTTTGTGAAAAGTCAAGTAACTCGTGGAAGCTGTAATTGCATTAACTAATATAGGTCAAAGTAAAATTGCTAACCAGCATCAAAAAGAACAAGCACAAATCAAAAGCTAATCCATTCATACAAAACAAAATCAAGATTTGGTATAGCATGAGCTGGATGATGCAGGAGCCATTTGAAACACCCTAACCAAATAATACAGGACATGGACATACTGCACTACAACTAGGGATCCAAGTTAGGAGAGGATTCATATTTGATCAGCAGTTGAGTAATAAAAAGATAACATCTCCAGCATATATGTATGTGAAGTAAAAAAGTGTCACTTATCTCTGGGGAAATATAAAAACACATGCATAGAAAAATAATTCTCCACTTGCAGAAGAGGAGGTTGCAATAATCAATAGCATATAACTTTCTAAAAGATACTTAGCAATAAGATACCCAACTGTTTTAGGATCAAGTGGTATAACACGGAAGCCTGAGGGCAGCAATGGAACATCATCAGCAAAAGATTCATCAATGGGCACAAAAACAAGCTGAGCGCAGGCACCAACAGCATTCTCATCAATTCCACAGCAAAGCTGCCATATGCAGATGAACATAAGTAGTTGAACAAAAACACTGAATTCAGAGACCACATAATGGCTCATGCAACACGAACCTGCAACAAGAACATATCCCTCGACAAAATGACATCTTGGTTAAAACCAAGACCATCAAGCTTGATCACCTCCAAGGACTGAATCAAGAACATCAGTACAGTGCATTAAGAAAACATAAATGAAGTTCGCAAAACAGTGCTTTAAGCATAAACAGTAGATTACCTCTTCATGTTCCACAGTGTGAGCAAGAGGAAGTACCACTTGATTGCTGGAGAACCCACCACTTGCCTGCCTAACGCCAGGGACCGCATACGGGATACCTCTCAGTGATAAAGCAGAATAAGCATCAACGGCACAATCAGCCCATTCTGAACGGTGCTCCCTCAAAAATCGAACCAATACAGCAGGTGGCACATTCTACATAAAACAAGCAGGAGTGTTAGGGTTAGAATTATTAACTTAATGAGGCACATATTACAGAAAATGCTTCAGTAGAATGACAGAATTCCTAAATGATGAAGATTAGACCTGAAGCAACATTGATGCCTTTGCACAGAGAATGCCACCTCCTAGGGTTGAGAATACTGCAGAAGAGTTCACATGAGAACCAAGCTTATCCGTAGAACAATTTACGGATATGGTCACATCATCAACACCATCACTTCCTAATGTAGACCAACCATCATCAGCAAATCCATTCACAGCATCATTGAAACCTCTGCAACAAACAGATAATATTTATTTAAAATACATAAAACTTTGTTTTTAAAAACTAAAACATGGAAATGAACCAAATGACCTGCTCAGCCTCTGACTGAAGTTCCTCAAAACAGCAGGTTGACGACCACCACCATATGGAACTTCACTACTGCTCTCTTGTGCAATTTGTCTTAGGTGACGAAAAGCCTGTAAAATTGTCAAAGTGTGACTGGAAGTACAGGATGAATGAAATGCTTAAAGGACAAATAATAAACCTTACAGCTATGGTCATTTTCTGTGCAAGAATTTTTGGTGATTCATACAAGGGTCTAAGAACCTCAGGTACACTCCATGCCTGGCAGATTAAAAATAAAAGTCAGTAAAGAATAGAATATATGTATGCCTCATTAGTAGTAGCAAGGCTATGAAACTCACATCTAAATCCACATGATCAACAATGTAAATCATTGAACCGCCACCTTCACATGGTCGAATTAGGTAACCACTGGGAAATATTTCAGCTCGTACAAAACTTGGAGCAGGTGGTCCAGCTGGACCACCAGTTGCAGGGGTCAATGATCTCTCACATATCTAGAAAGAAAGGTATTATGTCTATGCAGCATCCATCATTTAGACAAACAAAATATTCAATAATGATTACTAAAATAAGTTACCACCCATTTCCAGCCAAGAATGGACATAACACCAAAATTATCAAAAAGCAACCAGAGCACAAAAGATAACTCATACCACAAGACTGCCATCATCCAGAGCTGTGGCATATCTCAGTATCCAAAAGTCTCTTGCTGCTGCCAAAGTAGTAGGTGCATAGGTCTGATTACAGGGGATTAGAAGCAAAAAGTCAATTTACAGGGAACAAGAAAAGATATAAAATTTTAAGAACCCCATACATACAGAAGGCTCAGTAAATAACAAACCTGCATATAAATGAGTTCAATATTCCCTCCATTGCCAGTGGGAATTACAGAAAGCACATCCAGACTACGGCAATCACGATACCAAGTTGGACGATCTTTAAGAATCTCCGCGACCTAAGAGCCACAGCGAACGCTTGATTTACATGGCATGGAAAGAACATATCTTGGTGAGTATTCCATAAGAAATTGCTCACCTTAGTGGGTTCTAGACTCACAAGGCCACAAGCTCGAGCTGCAACGCCACTACAATTGTGGGAAACAGCAATGATTCCAATGGAATCCGGACCAGGCTATGATAGATAATGAGAAATAAATCAATAAGTTAGTATCACAAAATGTAAACAAAATAGTTTAGACAAGCTAAAAGCAGCTACTTAGGAAACCTAATGAAACTTCACCTTCATCCCAACCATCTGAACCCAATCAACAGCAGTTCCAGTTGCCTTAGAAAGGAACTCTGTCAAGGTCTCCTGAGCGATTGCAAGAAGACTGTAAAAAGATGTCCAAAATACATTACAGTGAGTTATGAGAAGATAAAATAGAAGCAATAAAAGCTAGAACCTTTAAAACTTGAATTCTGATTACCCATCTGGGCTATTAGCATCCTTTTGGGGATGCTGAGGTGTTGGGTTTTGTTGATGGTGGTGCTGACCACTTGTAACCACAGACTCACAGCTGGTGTCAGTCATGGTAACAGGTGCCTGAACATTCATTACAAAGAAGTAAGATCCAAAAATGTTCTGTGGCACTAAAGAATTTAATTGATTCTAAGTCAAACATAGAACAGGAAACAAAATGCCCACATTTAGCATTGAATGTGGTTCAAAGTAGGTTGTATAAGTATAAGCATATATCAGAATCAATTGGCCCAAGCTAAATCAAGTGATGTATATGATATATGTTTAATAAACAGTATGTATTGAACCAAGTGTAACACATTTTAAACTAATTTCTTAAGCTGAAATAACTGTAGTATGTGAATAAGCCTTACAGAAATGTTTTAACCCTATGGAGCATGCACCTTTAAAAGATGGCAAAGAAAAGGAAATATGCAACAAGGTCACTTCAAGCACACTTACATTGTGCAGTTGATGGCGCATAGAGCCATTATCATAAACAAGTTCGGACACCTGCTTCTGCAGCCTATCATTTTCCTCCATCAACAACTTGTTCATAGCAGTCAGCTTGCGATTGACTGTTTGGAGACGAAAAGATTCCTTCCTTTGCTTCTCCCGACATCTACAAATAAGTGATATAATAAATGTCAAATTTTAGCATTCAGACAATGGATAGAACTATATTATGAAGCTTACCTTATTTGCAACAGCATTCTGCAGAGAGTAAATTCTTTTATGTAATACACCTAATGAGATTCTAAACCAATCGTGAACTCACTTGTGCTCAAATGGTAGTAGCATCCGGCTATGTTGCCTTGGTCTTGGGTTCGATCCCTCGTTGTAGCGCTTAATGCGCCTCTTTCTATATCTATGTGTAGGTCTTGGAATACGCTTTGTGCGTAAAATTGCGACATGTATGCTTTGTAATGGCTATGTTATAAAGCCAGTTTTGAAAAAAATAACAAAGAGGAATTCTAAACCAATCATTAGACAGCAGTATTACTGTAAAAGTTGTGTATGAAAAGATTTTGTAATTTGTAGGTTCCATCTTGATGACACTGGTTATAAATGTAGAAACAGTAGAATCACTTTAACTTGACACAAAATGGAGCTACAACTTTCGTCATTAATGCAGTATCTATTTATTTATAGCTTGAGAGTACCTAAAGCTCCACCAACGTCCAGTGCCCATTACGTTTGCAGGCATTAATTACTACACATTAAATTAAACCCTTAGGCCAATATCATTACATTGCCTTCCAAATTAAAGCTTGGCAAGCAAAAAAGTAAATGGACAACCAAAACCGCAAGCAAACAGCACTACTCTGGCAATCGGAATCAAATGCGCACCAAGTCTGCTACATTACAAAAATCTCAAGGAAAATTGAAATCTTTCCCAAGATCTCATAGCAAAGACATGATCAGAAATAGAACAAGATTATAAAGAACTTAGATAAAAGGAAAAAAGGTTGCTTTTGGCAATACATAGGTCTATTATTAAGTTACCGGATTCAGTATCCTGAAAATCCTACTGAAAATAACGAGCAAGAGCTAAACAACCATTTTGAAATGGAAATTCAGAAGGAAAAAGAAAATCAAGCAATAACATAGCGTTAACATCTCAATAATTGTCTCATCCTCGACAAAGAAAATGAGAATTCTAACCTATCAGGACAATTAAAGAATCCACTAATTTCACAAAAGAGAGAAGAAATGTCACAGTACTATGATCAGGTTTAAAATCCTCTATCAGGATCAGTATAAAGAATAACAAAAGCACTAAAACTTTTCGATCTATATCTCCGTCACTGCCTCCCAAAATCCGAAATTTGTATTCATTGCATATCCTAATCTCCACAAGAACTTAAAAGAAAAATAAAACTATAAATGATGCATCAGCTACCATGAATTGCGAATCCCAAATCAACTCATGATCAAACTCATGATCAAACTCAATTAAAAAGAAGTCAGAATAAGAAGGGTACAATTTCTGCCTAAAGACAACATTTCCAGCTCGTGGAACAAAAAAGGGACCAAATCAAGATCGAAATAACAAAATTGGCATTTGTCCTTTACCTCCTATTCTGAAACCAGACTTTGATCTGCTTCGGCTCGATGTAGGAGAGGATGGGGCACTCCCGTATCAGCTGCTGCCGCCTCAGAGAGCTCGGCTTGGGGCACTCGCTATAGACTCTCTCGAGTGCCTCCACCTGCTCCGGCGTGTACCTCACGTACTTCCCCGCATCCGTCACCGCCAAACCCGCCAGCTGTTCTTTCCCCGCCTCCTTCCCGCTCACGACCATCGCCATCTCAGAACTTACGAAAAGCCCTAAAAAGTCGAATATTTCCCCAACCGACGCGCTCACCGCCCTAGGAAACCCCCGGAACCACCACCCTTCTTCAGACTCCTTAGCAGCAGGGGACACATAACCGCGCCGCAAGACCTCACCGCCGCGGCCTAGAGGAACCACGTCCTCTTCTGCTCCTTCGAAGCAGCCTTGCCTTTTACGGGTCGAGGAGGCAGCGGAGGAAGAGGAATGACGAAAAGGAGGAACCTTGCTTCGAGTCCGTGTGGGATTTGCCTCGCCTAGCTTACTATTTCCAATGCGGCGGTGGCTTTTGGTTTTATGGTGCTTCGCGCCGCTGCAGAGGCTTTAAAGATAAAAGCTGGGGGAGCGCGGCGATATGCTCCACATCTGTTGCGTCCTCCTATCGTATGCTTTCTTTTCAATTAAAAATAAGGGATAAATAAAGCGTGGAGTTTTCTATTCTTTTGAAGAAAATGTTTTGGTGTCAAGAATTTGTTTATGCTGCTACTGCCTTGGCCTGCAGCAGCAGCTGCTGTCACTGCAGCTGCTGCTGTCTTGGTGAGGAGAAGAGGAAAAATAATGAAGTGCTTTCTCTCGCTTCAATGTAGAGAGAGGGGGGAGGGACAGGCGATGCTTCAAACATCAAATCAATGGATGGCGGGGGTTTCGTTGAGGTGTCAGTGTTGAAAGTGAGATCGTGTTGGTACGTGGATGCGTAATCTGGCATGGGCAGCATGTATATGATGCATGTTGTAATGGAGAGGGAGAAGGGGAGATGGCAGCGGGATGCGATACATGAGAAATGAGGTGAGCTGCTCTTCTTTTTCTTTTTGTCTCTTTCTTGCTCTTTGACTTCAGTTGACCTACTCAAGAGTCAAGTGTAATTTTTAATTTTTATTTTATTTTAAAAAAACTCTAAAATAACATATTTTCCTTCTCCATCTTATCAAATTTAAAAATTAACTTTGTAACATAATTATTAACATGCGTACACAAATATAGAAAAAAATACATAAATACTATAATTAAAAATTGACAACAAAATCTACCGGCGACGTACCCAAATGTTATTATCACTTATGCTATAAGTGAGTTCACTCCTCTACAAAAAAATTTGTCCGAACTCCTCTACAAAATTTGAACTCCGAAAAATATACCACTCTTCTAAATATTCATAAATAGATAGTTTTTCTCTTAATTTTAAAAATTCTACTCTCCTCAAGTTCTGACGAAAATATCCTAAACATATAGATACAAGCATCAAATATTTTTTTTTAGTTTTTGTTTGTTTGGCTACATTATTTATTTCTAAATCATTTTAACTAAAAAATCATTAGCATTTTAACGAGAAGAAATAATTATTTCCATTCATTTATTTTATTAGCAAATCTTGACATTGTTTATAAGTCAGACAATTTGTATAAAATAATAACATCATTAGAAAATTGAATGAGTGAAAATGAAGAATAAAAAATAAAAATAGCATAAATATGATTGTTTTTGTAATTTTTATTAGAACTAATTTTATATAAAATTGAAAAGGAAAATGTATTATAATTATATGTTTGTTTGCATCAAAGCACAACTCATTTTGATCATGTTTAAAAAGAGAGAAAAGTAAGAAGCATAAGTAATTTTTCTATTCGGTATTGTATCTTAAATAGATGAAATGATAAAAAAAAATTATTTTTTATAGTCCGTTAAGCGTTTTATATTCAAATAGTGCTGATTATTGATGATCATGCTTAACAATCAACAATGGTCGAGCTAGCTCCACGATAATTTTTTTGAGAAAAAAGAGAGAGGGAAGTTTATAATATTATTGTAATTAAATTTGGAGGTTAAAACTTCAGATCAATAAAATATAAAAATAAATATAGAAAATAAAAAAAGAACGAGTCAACCCACTAGTAGTTTAGGACTTGTTTGTTTGCAGAAAAAATTTCGAAGTTTTATTTCGCAAAAAATGAAATAGATTTTCAAGTTTCAAAATTTTAGTTTCGGATTTTTTGTTTGGTGAAAATGCATTTATTTGACATGTTCAAATTTCATGTTTGGCGAAATGAAACCAGCGAAATTTTTTTTGTTTTGTGTTGATTTCATTGACAATTTTTGTGACGAAAACTGAAACTGCGTTTGTTTATCAAAAACAGACTCAGTTCTAATTTTAGAATTTATATTATTTTATTTATGAATAATATTAAATTAATTGAGTTAAAAATATTTTAACTAATAAAAAATAATAATTTTATTTTAATCTTATTAACTAATTATTATTAATTATTAATAAATATAAAAATTATGAATTAGCTCATATAAAATGAACATGAAGTTAAAAAAATTTATCAAAATTATTTATTAAAAACTCAAATAATAAATGATATGTATTTTATGAATATGTTTGTCATTTCAATATAAGTCCATGTTCAAATTATTATGTATGTATATAGGGTAATTAAGTCATAAATAAATTGAGTATAAGATAAGTCATAAACATGTTAAGTGTAGGGTAAGTCATAAACATGTTGAGTAAATGTAAGTATATGGTAATTCATAAGTTATCTTTTTTGTTCATACACTCATGTAGGGGTGAGCATGGACCGGTTAACCGATCTATTAATTTTGATTTTTTAAAATTATTAATCGTAAACCAGTCCATTAACTTCGGTTAACCATTATTTCGATTTCGGTTTTTTCGGTTCGGTTAACCGATAATTTTCGGTTAACTAAATTTTTTTTTAACCTACAAACATAATAATATTATGCAAATCATGGAGAAAAATCCAAATAAATACCGAATTCTCATTAAAAAAAATTGAAACCACTTGAACCAAAATAATATTTTTTTTTATTTTTTTTATTTTTTTTATTTTTTTATATTTTTTTTATAATTTTTTATATTTTTTATAATTTTATGTAATTTGTTTATAATTTTTCATAATTTCTTATAATTTTTTTATAATTTATAATATATAATTATATATATATATAATTAAAAATTAATAAATTATATCGAACCGGTCGGTTAACCAAAATCGGTGGTCTTTTTACCTCTCGGACCGAAATCGAAAACCGATTTTTCCAAAAATAAAAACCGAAACTGAAAAAACTGATTCGATTTTGGACCGATGTTCCGATTAATCGAAAAATTAATTTTTTTTTCTCACCCCTACACTCATGGATGGTTATCGTCATTTGATAGATTATCTTTTCACATATCGTTGTTTCATACATTATCTTTTTTGTTATCGCTTGGCATATCGTTGTTTCATATTTGACATATAATTTAATATATCAACCAACAACAGCTTGTCTCAAATTCATACGTACATAGATTTTCAACTGCTAACACAGTATCATATTATACACATTGAATAGAATACTACCACAGTATCAGATTATACACACGTATGAAATTGGATAGAATACTATACACAGTAAAAGTAGCTATATAACATTGCAACTGCTAACAAGGTAGATTCATCTAGTAGCTATACTAACACCTCACATATATATATACAACAGAACATCTTCAAAGTAGCTATACAAAATAGTTCAATTCAATAGCTTCGCAATAGCCCCATCAACCATCAACGACAACACAACATCTTCAATTCAGAAATCATTAACATCAACCATCAATCCAATATTACAACCACAAAACATGTTTTTCAATATTACAACACTATCAATCCATTGTATGAATGTAGGACTACGAAAAAAAATGTGTATCACCATTAATTAGTTGGTGATCGCCTCTAATTCATAGTCCACCAAAAAATAGTTTGCTCATTATCTCAAAACAACTAAAGGATAAAATCAAGCACAACCACGTATTTATATAAACATAACCACACATTTATATAAGCACAACCAAGCAATGAAATATATAAGCACAACCACGTGTATATATATAAAAGCATAGCCACAAATTCATAAAGGGGGCGTTTGGTTGCCCGCAAATGCAAATGTTGCAACTCTAGCTGCAGCATTTAGACAAAAAAATTGTTAGGTTGGCTGCAAAAGTCTTTTGCAGCATTTAGTAATTGCAACTTGTGTGTCTAATATCATTTATAGGCTGCAAATGGAATTGCAACCCAAAAAGCCCGCAATACAAGATTGCGGGCTGCAAATGCAATAATTTAATTGTTAAAAAATAATTAATTTGAGCGACTTAGAATCGTCGGATGGATACGAGATAAATATCAAAGTTGTAGGTTTTTATGTGTTGAACACGATGGTAGTGTCAGATTTTAGATCTAATGACGTTTGGTATTTTTTTTATTTTAAAGTATTATACAGTAATTAACAATTATTAATTTATTTTTATAAATAATTAAATAATATAAAACATATTTTACTAAATTAAAAGGTGATTTAGAGTATAATAATATTATTTTGGGTCGAATTAATTCTGTTGTAGTCGATCAATTATTATTGGGGTAAAATAACAAATTTACCATTTTACTTATATTAGACTGACATCTTTGTGCCTCCAATTGGTCGTGCTCCAGCTGGCCTAGTCCCGAGCCTGATCAAGTCCGTTGCCAATCAGGATGTGTCTAGCACGACTCGAGTTCCTAAAGAGGCGGCCCAGCTTGGCACGGGGTCGCCACTTCAGGTTCGGGCTAGTCACGGGCTGAGCTCGGGCCATCCCAGTGCTAGGCCTAGCCTGGCGCAGCAGTGCAAGGCTTAGCCTAGCGCTGGCCAGGCTAGCTAGGCTTGGGCGCAGTCCAGCCTGGCCGTAGACCAGCCTAGTTTACGCTAGACTAGCCTATTGGTTATTAGTCTATAAGGTTGGGTCAGACCTACATCCGCCTGGCCCGACACGATAATGGGTGGCCCGAGCATGATTTTATTGTGTCGGGCTATCAGACCGGCCCAAAATTACTAGACCTAGATACAAAGATGTAAGTTGCAAGTGTAATTGCAATTTTCATTTGCGGCCAACCAAACGCTTGCAAATAGAAGTTATAATTTTACTTGCGGGCAACCAAATAGTAGGTTGCAAATTCTATTCGCGGGCAATTGTCTTTGCATGCAAATGCTTTTTGTAATATTTGTACTTGCGGGCAACCAAACACCCCCAAAAAACATAATTGATAATGGGCAACATCACTTTACGACTTTAGGAGGAAAATGCGCATAATCATTCTCTGTCAATATAAAACTAAGTTAATATATTCTAATAAAATAAAGGCATCCAATAACATTAGTAGTCAAACACGTATTTAGGTTTACATCATTCAAGTTATCTAACATATTTAAACAAAAAAACAATGGCAATGAAAACAAGTACTATCAACCCCTTGCATCCCATATCAAGGTGTGTATCCATTTTGGCCTCTAGTGAAGGGAGGTCTCTACATGTTTGGTTCACTTCTTATTCCCATCGCGTATGGTTGTTGCAATGAGAGTGATCCATCAAAAAAATCACAACCTTTGGGACTATTTTTGCAAGTCGCATATAATCGGCCGGGGTTTTTTGGACTTTCACTTATCCTTATTGCGACTCGCAAACCGCAAAAATAATCTATGTTTTGATATCGCAAATACGTTGTATTTTCACTTATGCGGGATGATGAAGCTGGTATACTATTTAATAAAACCAAAATTAGTATATTGTTGGTATCATACACTATAAAATTAAATCTAATTAAAAATTATATCTAATACATGGTCGATGTAAGACCCAAAAAAAAAATACTAATATAAAAATCTATTTTTGGTGCAGTGCACCGGATCAGGAGTTAGTCGAGTCGAGCCGCGGAGTCGCCTCGAGTAGAAGGTATAACTCGGCTTATGAAGTTTAAATTGGCTAGATGGATATTTCCTTATTAAGCATTAGATGTCCTTTTTGAGTCGAGTTCAAATCGTGTATGCGGATTGAATCGGGGCCCGAATCGGACTCGAATCGAGTCGAGTAAAGGCTAAGTCAGTTAGAGGGGCATTTATGTCATTGGTGGATGAGGGGATAAAACCCCTCATCATGAGTCGCATGCCGCCCGAGCAGGATGGGGGAGGGGAGATCTTGGGTCGGCGCCAGAAATCGTGTCGCCGTCGAAAAGATCGAGGTCGTCAACGTCCACCCTTTCTTCTTCCTTGATCAAGGTGAGTGGTTACTTTCCGTTGATTTGGGGGAGGTGGGTAGCCGAACCCCTAGGACTGCTATGTGTCGAGTTTCTTACGAGTTTTTTGTCGATTCATGGTACCTTGACCTTCTTACCGCTGTTTTAATTATTGTTGCATCGGATCTCCACAGTTTTTGTCGAATTCTTGATATTTTAGGGGTTACCGAGTCAAGAAAAAAGGGGAAATGATATGCTAAAAATTTCCCCAATTCCCTTGACAGATGTAAACCCCCTTTGAATGATCTTAAACCCATATCGAGTGGATTTATGATTTACTTACTGAAAGTGACGATTGGAACTCATCCTCTAAAGCCTAGTAGGCTCTACCAAGCAAAGGGAAAACTCCATGTCCATGGGTTGGCCGAGCAAGGGGTGTGCGGCTTGATCAAGATCTTAATTAGGATAGATCGGAAACAAGATATTAGGGTTGGGGTTGGTCCTTCCCTCTTGTTCCTATCTTTGGAGGCTCGGGCAAGCAAGGCATGCTTTGCTCAAGATCTCGGTCGAGCAAGGATTGGGGGAGATGGTGATCTCTAGAAGATAAACTTCATGGTTAGGAATACTCAAAACAATAGGGCATGACAAGTTGCCTAGATTGACAATTAGAATCAAGATGACATTTAGGTAAGATCTAACTAAGGAAGGCTTCTATGTTGATGCATGTAATTAGTAGAATGGTAGGATAGTAACCATCCTTAGACCTTTCCTCTTTAAATTCTGAAATGTAGTGATACTTTTACCATGTTAGATAATTTATTTCCTTATTGAATTTTATGGTTTAATGCAGAATTTAAATTCTTTATCATTGAATCATGTGGCTATACATAGTAGGTGTTGTGAAGAAATTTCATTATAGTTTATATGCTATCTGGTATTGTTAATGGGTGCATTTCCAAGTATATAACATGTAGTTTACATTAGTAAAAGGTAGCATATGATGCTAGATGATTTACATGAAATTATAAAGTGTGTTAAATATGGAAACTCAAAAGTAGACGAGTTAGGCCTCAACCTAAGAAATATTTTGCGAACAATAGTGTGCGCATGATACGGCTGAAATTAAAAGGCTGAGAGCGGGCGAACACCCGAGACTTTAAATAAGAAAACTTTAGGACACCATGTTTGTGTGATGTGATTGTGGTGGTCTGCCGAGAATCATGGGTAGTCGGAATGACTAATGTTTGACTCGGCCAGTGATTGGGTCTTGAGATTGCACCAGCGGGTCCGCTAGGTGTTAGACCCCAGTTGGGTGGGACTAGCTATCCCTACCCCAGTCGGTGTTCGGAGACTAGCAGACCATCCTAGTCGACGGCCCGAAGTTTGCTTTGATTCACTTATGTGCTATGTGGCCTGAATCGGCCAGTATATTACTATCTGTATGTGGTAGGGCTGATTATAGCCGAATCACTAGACCATGAGTAGGCCCTAGGGGCCAGGTGCCATGTGACGTAGTTAGGCTGTTATGGCTGCTTACACGAATGTATGGCCTATACAGGATGACCCCTAGGGTCGGTTGTCATAACAGAAGGAACTTATATCCCTAACTTTATATTTTGCTGCCATATATATATATATATATGTGTGTGTGTGTGTGTGTGTGTGTGTGTGTGTGTGTGTGTGTGTGTGTGTGTGTGATTATTGGGGAATTATGTGGTGGTTCAGAGGAATCGCTCACTGAGTCCCATGTGGGCTCACGGTTTATTTCATTATTTTGCAGAACCCGATCAGTGAGATGATGAGGCTTGGAATCATGGTGCAGCTGGAGGGCAGGCGGTCGCGTAGATCTCGTAGCAGCATCCACTAGTCATAGTCTAGAGGTCTAGGACAGTTGTTTCTTTTAATACACTGAGATTGTCTATTCGAAAATATGTACTTGCTTTTAAACTTGAGTTGTTTCCTATGGTGATTGATGTTTCGGAACTTTTCATGTTTTCAAGCAAAATTGTGAACATTCTTTAAAGATTTGAATAAAGCTGCATCATTGTTTTCATTATGTGTTTCAGTTTCTGTTAGTCAGTGTATATAGTAGGCTTCAGGGCAGGACATAGACCCTGGCCGATCACACGACCCTAAGTTGTGGTGTGACAGTCGATGTGTCCAAAAGTTGATTTGCGATCCCCTCCCGAATTTCATGCATAACATTTTGAGTTGAAGAAGATTCACCTACTAATGATTCAATAAGAGGTGAAGATTGATCTTCATCATCAATAATGACCTCTTCGTTGTTCTAAATATCGATTAATTCCTCCAAATTACGATATTTAATTATGTAATTATGAATGGCGCAGCAAGCTAATACAATGTTACTTTATCGAGCAAGCTTATAATTCTGCATCATCTTTAAAATTGGAAATCGTGCTTTCAATAAACCAAAGCACTGTTCGATGACGTTCCGAATAGACGAGTGTCGTTGGTTGAACAATTATCTTTTTTATGAGAGGCCTCACCTACGATAATATGATCCATGGTATCTTTCACCACGATAAGGTGCCAAAAATTCAGATACATTTAGATATTCGGCATCAGCCGCATAGAATTCATCTACCAATCCATAAGAAAAAATTCTATTAAAACAACGTCAACACTAAGGATGTGATTTCGTTGAGTAAATTTTACCTCTGATTGGCATTGGGAAATCTGAGTTGGGAGAATAAATTCATTTTAGCATGTCCTATTAGGTCACGGATTTGATATCTGGTTGTAGTGTTTTATGTGTTTACTTTCGCGTCTATGTATTGTAATGCGCCTTTGCGTATATTTTTGTGTCTATGTATGTCTTGTAATGACTATGTTATAAAACTATTTTTTAAAAAGAACAAAAAAAAGAGAGCTCTAAAGGTAAATGCTTGTAGAAGAATATTTAACAAATTAAAAACCAAAATTTTATTAGATAAATAATAATAATAATAACAATAATGACATTATTGTTGAGAGGGTAGTAGGTATACCGTGCAGTGTCGTGGACGTGTACCACTGGGTCTACAGGGAGATTAAAAGGGAGAGTTCCATCATGAACAACTGATGTAGCATTGTAGAATTCTGCAACAGTGTGATGCTATCCTGCTCGAGCAACGAGGAGGTCTTCGAGTGTCTCCCTTGCATTGTTGAGGATAGAATTTTCTACGCCAGGGAGGACCCCAAGTTTATCTTCCTCTACTGGGCCATGTTTGACGAGCTAGGCGCCAAGTTGCCCTTCTCCGACTTTGAGTGTGAAGTGCTCATTCAAGTGAATGTTGCCCCCACACATCTCCACCCAAATAGTAGGTCCTTCGTCCGATGTTTCGAGATTCTGATGAAGTATCGCGGTATAGAGCCCAACCTCAACACCTTCTTTTCCTTCTCCCAAGCGAATGAGACGTTGAAAGACCTGTGGGTGTCTATGAGCAGCACATCGGGGAAGAAGTTGTTTGGCCTCTTCAAGATCTCGTATAAGAGCTTCAAGAACAAGTTCTTCAAGGTGAGATCCCGAGAGAATGATTGACAATTATTTTTGGACGAGGTGTCGGCCTGAGAGGTTTGATTGTGCTGGAGACCCAACCCGACAGGCATTTCGGTGTTGGAGGACAATTGCTTCTCGCCCAAGGAGAGGGTGATAATAAGAGTTTTGGACTAGTGTAGCCCCTCCACTCATTTTTTGTGCAAGGAGCTGCTAGGATGGGACCATAGCGAGTTCGAGGTTGTTAGATACATAGTAAATCCACCGACTTAGGATATTTTCTATTGTCTGACTACTTATTTTGTTCACTTTGGCAGGTCTGGATGCGCCACACTCATGAACCATACTTAGATCGAGCCAACCTTAACTTAGCTCGAATGCTCCACCCGTCCAAACAAGGATATCGACATCTGTTCCTACTTGAGAGTCGGGGTCTTTCGATCCGGTTCGGTGTCTCTCATTGTCTAGTTCAACGCCAGCAAGGGGGGGGGGGGGTATTATTGAAATGGCCACACTAGAGGGGGGGTGAATAGTGTGTTAACTAAATCTTATCACCTAAATTCAATTTTAATAGTTTCTTAAGTTACTTAGGCAATTCACAATTGACGATTAAATGCGGAAGCGAATAATCAAGATAAGCAATGCGATACACAAAGAAAACAATGCTAACACAAGTATTTATAGTAGTTCAGTCCCAATGCCTACTCCACTACCTAAACACCCCGCTTAGGATTTCCAAACTTAGCTTTACTAGATTATATCGTTTTCCTTACAAAGAGGACTTTACACCGGAAAGTCTCCGCTCTCAAACCGAAGGCACTTCCACACCCGAAAGTATCCCGCTTTCCTACCGAGAGTACTCTCCCACCTCAACCTAAGGGATAACTCAACTAATCCTAGTAAACTAAGTTTATAATGGTGGATTTAAGCCTTAACACCAAGGCAACCACCAACTCAATCAACCTAACACTCCAGGTTTAGACAAACTCACATACAAAGAAATAACAAGAAAATACAACATAAAATGGAGCAATAAATCAAATAATAAAGTACTTATCTCCACAACAAGATTCCTATCTTCCTCTTGATGCATTTGATAATAAAATAATGAAGGTAAGGCTCAATCAAAGAGATGAAATGTTCAAGCTAGGGTTTTCACAAGATTGGCTCAATGAGGGCTTAGGATTGATCAAAAGAATGTCTCAAAGGTAGTAGAAGTGATCAAGATTAGGGGAGGAAGGCTCTCATGACCTTATATTTAAAGGCTATGAAGAGAAGAGAAACACCTCTCTTCTCAACGGGCGATTTTTTGCCCGTTACAGCCCGCCGGTCGCTTGTCCGGTCGATCGTCGATCGACCGACCAAGCGACCGAAGCATTCTGCCTGTTCTGGGCAATGTTCGATCGACCGAAATGTCGCCGATCGACCAGTCGGTCGACCGAATTTGGGCAAGGCAGACTACTTGTTTGCTTGGTTAATAACTTTAAAACATAAATATTATATAAGAATTACCCCCCATTTGGATTCAATAAAAATACCTAAAAAATCAAAATCTAGTTTTTGGAGTCTAGTACAAATTTCCAAAAAATGAAAATTTTCTAATTTCCCGGGTCAAATATGGGTATGCTAAAGGCTTCCAAAAATTCCTCAAAAATACCTCGTTATCTAGTTTTTACCCAAGGAACAATTATCAATATCTGGGTCATATAGTCCTCCAACGAGCTCCCTAGGCTTAGTGAATTTCAGGATGATTTCCGGGTTTTCATGTTTTGGGGTTCGAGTTTGGTTTTTGGGTTCTTTACATCATAAAGAGGATTACATCACATGCTAGATACCCTAAATCTAAACTCTATCTTCCCGAAGAATCCCGAGGGACGACGAGCGTCCTTGCCGATTTCTCTGATTTTTTTGATTTTTTCGATCGGGGACGTCGTGCGCTAACCAACTTGGAACCTAAAAGATTTCTCAATGAAGCATTAGTTCCATGTTTGTTATCATCAAAACTGAGATTAAGACCAAGGTAGAAAATCTTAGGCCAACAGGGGAGACCCGCAAAGATACTCCGACGCCCAAATTAGGGTGACTCCAAGATGGAGGTTTATGGAATTGGAACTTAGGTTACCTGAGACACGCCATGTATGTATATATTGTAGGTGAAGGTGATCATGTTGGTCGATAATCTCGTCGGGATTGTTGCCTAAAATGGGTTGAGGCCAATCCCAGAAATGGTGGGTTTATGATGGTATGCCCGAGGAAGGACGTGAGAGTCCATATATGGTTGAGTGGGTCCCCCGGATAGAGTTGTCTGGCCTGGCTCGAGTCTGGCTCGAGGGTGTAGTTTGGGTGGAGCCCCCTGGGTGGGGCCGCATGGTTTGGTTCAAGGTGAATGATGGGGTATTGCTGGGTCTAGTTCAATCGGACCCAATAGTTCTAGTCCAGTCCACGGCCCCCGAGCTCGGTCGAAGTCTGGAGGACTGTGTGCCGAGCTCTTACTTTGGTTTATGTCCTTCGACGTTTTTGAGGAATTATCCGGAGAGCTACGTTTGGGCGGTCGGGGGGGGGGGGGGGGGGGGGGGGCGAGTTGGGTAATACTTTGAAGCGTTTGATCGTGTAGTTCAAATCGGGTGACCAACGAGGCCTTTTTGAGGTGGATAACAGCAGGGGCTGAGTTGAAGGAGACGATCGTGGGAGCTAGGCTTGGAGTAGTTGTGCAGATCATATTGGAGCAGAAGGGGCTATAAAGACCAACTAGGTGGCTGCTGGAGTTTGGGGCGAGTGGATGGTCGTGGAGATCGGACTAAAGTGGGAGCCGAAACAGTCTTCTGTCTTGTCTTGAGCTAAGTTAAGTTGGTGTATTTTTATCGTGTTTGTTCTAACGTCTATTTGACTTTTGTGCCTTGTATGACAGCTTTCTGCTACATGACATTCTCTTTCTGATGGGTTCTTCGCTCCCTTGGCTAGAGAGGTGATCATGACGGAAAAGGGGTTTCGCATGTTAGCTATTCCCTAGGAAGCCGCCGCTTTTATTTGAACAACTCAGATTCATTTTTGGTGGGAGGCCGACGGTCTGATGAGGGGAGGTTCTTCACTTACCATACCGCCTTATAAAGTATTTCTCTTTTCTTGCCTCAGTACTCTAGCTTTTCCCTTGACTCGGCGTTGCTAAGGGATCTTCTTTGGCGGCGACTTCAGATTCTGCTTGATCGTCGTCATCTCTATTTCTTTTTCAGGTGAGTTTCTTCGTTGCTCTTGTGGGTCATATCTTATGTCTGTAGGTTCAAATTGACTCATCCCTGTTCTAAGGTTTCTGTGATGATGAGAAAAGCTACCATAGTGAAATTAGAGATTGGGACGCCGGTGAGGGATTTAGATTCCTACTCTTGGGTCCAAGAGGATGTAAATTTGAGTGGCCCGGTGCTAACCGATCACGACAACATTATTTTTCTTTGGGAAAACGTGCTCATTGCCCGTGAGGGCAATGATGAGGACTTCGAATGCCTTCCAAGCCTTTTGTTAAATCGGGCGTGTTATAATACAAACTCGGACTTCATCTTTATGTACCAGACCTTCTTTGAGGAATTTGGAATTTGCCTTCCCTTTACCGGGTTTGAGCATAATGTGTTGAATCAAGTTAATGTGGCTCCTACACAATTGCACCCGAATAACTAGGCTTTCGTTCGGTGCTTTGAGATAATGATGGAGTGCCTTCATATCAAACCAAGCCTCCATGTATTATTTTCTCTCTTCCAGCCGAAGGGTGCCCAGAAAGGGTTGTGGGTGTCTTTCAATGTTGTTCAAGGGAGGAAGCTTTTCGCCTTGTTTAAAAGTTCATATAAAGGCTTCAAATCCCGCTTCTTCAAGGTCCAATCACGAGAGGGGGTTTGGCCCTTTTAGATGGAAACCTCGAATTGTGTGGAGAAGTTTCCTTTATCTTGGAGGCCGGATCCTTGTCCTGTGTAGGATTTCGAAGAAGGAGGTATCTTGGCCGATGATGAAGTCTTGATTGAGTTTTTAGAAAATAATTGTCCGCATGTTCTTCTTGCTCATCAAGAAATTTTTAAGAGGAGTCACATCGAGTCTTTGGTCTTGGAGTAGATAAGTGGGTTTCATAGTGTAATGCGCTCAGTGTCCTCACTCATTCCCCTCTTTGTTTTGTGTAGAGAAAATGTCTTCGTTATGGAGAGCTCCTAGTGCTCACACTCAGTGGGTGGCGATGAAGGGGAGTGACTTAGAGAGCAATCCCTTGACAGAGACTTTGCTTAAGTTTGTGATTTTTCGGCCCGCAAGGTCTTCGACGCCTCTTGTTTCAGATGCTATTGAACAATCGGCATTTTTAGATGCCCCTACTCCTCCCTGCTCCCCCTTGAGACAGAAGAAGAGAAATAGGAGCGTCGTGGAGGGTTCAAGTTCCCAACCAGCTGATTTTCTAGTAGGTGGGGTTATGATTGCACCGGTGGGGATGATGGAGAGTCCTTTATTAGTTACTCCTTCTGGTGGTGGCGGTGGTGTTTGTTCCGGTAGCCAGGTGACTCCTTTGGTGGGGGTAGATTCATGTGAATCAGACATTCTCAAGCAGTTTGACAAGTTGCTGGAATCTTTGCGTAAGGAGTTGGCCACTCATTCTGGTGAGGTTGGACAGTTAAAGAGAGTCTTGGAATCCAAGACCGGTGAGGTTAATCTATTAACTGCCCGGGTGAAGGAAGTAGAGGACCAATCTGCGATCGCCCAAGCAGAGTTAACCAAGCTCCGTCAAGACCTAGCTATGGCCGAAGCGGAGAATGTCCGTTTGCATGCTGAAACTAAAGTGGTCTAAGCGTGATTGCTATCCGAATTTGAGGTGGTAAAAGCGCAATTATGGAGGGGGGGGGCATAAATGGCGGTTCGACGCTTAGAGGCTTGCGGTCGAGGTTCGCGGTTTTGACAATGCTACTATCAAGGTGTATGACACGGGTTTCTTCAAAGCACTAGAGCAAGCTCGAGTTTTAGCCCATGGTATCGACTTTTCAAATGCCATTGTTGTGTGAAATCCGACACTAGAAGGGGGGGTTGAATAGTGTTTGTCCCCTTTGCTATTTAATCAATTTTTCTTTTTACTCAAATTTAACTTCAATTGAGTGTAAGTGTTTCTTAACAATAGATGTGATCAAATACTGAGAACAATAATAGGCAAATAAGAAAACAATGCAGACAAGAGTAAGTATAGTGGTTCGATCAAATGCCTACTCCACTACCTAGGCTCCTCACCAAAAATTTCTAACCACTACTTTATAGAGTTTGTGTTTCCCTTTGAATACAATGAGAACACTCTTCTCACCACTCTGAGAACCCCTCAAACCTATTCACCTAGGCAAAACACAATTCTACAAAGGTTCCCCTAAGTGTTTCCCTAGCACACCTAGTAGCTATTACAGATGGAAAACAAGTCTGAAATAAAACTTTAAATACAATGTAAAAGAGCTTAAGAATAGAAAGAAAAACCAAAGCTCTTTTCCCAAGCCTTCACTCCTTCAACTTGTCAGATGATAGTCTCAAGTTGTAGCAGAGTTGAGGAAAGCAAGCGCTTGAAGCGGATTTTGATAGAAATTTAGGGCGCAACAAAATGATCACTTTGAAGGCTTTTAATCGCTTGTTGAATTGCTCAATAATTTTCTAAGAAACTTTTAAGAAGGTAGGTGAGGGGTATTTATAATCCCTCAGCTGAACGGGCAGTTAAATGGCTAGAAAACTAGCCGTTACACCCGTTTTATGAATTTTCTACACTGTTCGATCGATCGACGGGTTGACCGAATGAGTCACAACTTCCTCTATCCCAGATCCGGTCGACCGATGCAGGGAAGCTGAATGCGCAACCAACGATTCCTAATTCGGTCGACCAAATCGATCGACCGTTGCAGAGAAGCCTAGACGCGGCTTTGTGATATGCCATCAGGTCGACCGATCAGCCTTCTGCCAGATTTTGTCTTCGGTCGATCGACCGACGTAGCCTTTCGCCAATGCTTCACCAACTTCGGTCGATCGACAGGTCGACCGAATGGCTACTGCCATTTTTTGGCATCAATCGATCGACCGACAAGGCTACATCCAACATTCTGCCTTGTTCGATCGACCGAACTTAGGCCGAGACTGATTTTTACATTAAATTTGTTACATGCCTTTTTGGGGTTTAGTTACCAAGTTTCAACTTGGATAACATTATAATTTGGCTTGGGATAAAATTATCCTAGGGGTATATTATATTATTTCTACTTAATTTATACCCGAGCCTTTCTTTGACGTTCTTTTTATTATTTTTTATTCATGAATTAAGGTATACAAGATATAAAACTCAACATATGCATACAAATGCCTATAATTCACCCTATGCTCTCCCTATCAATGTGCATATCATTTTTGTAACTCCCCCTAACTATATGCATTGTGAAAACCAAGTGTGGCCTACTTTTTCTCCCCCTTTTGACATCAATAAAAAATTGTAAGAATTAAGGTACAATTAATGAGTCTCATCATAAAAACCAAGAAAGCCATAAAACCAAGTATCATCTACCACTATAGTCCTTCCTATTAATGTAAGCCTATAAAATGCAAACATCAATAAGTCGCAAAGCCCCACAACAAAGCATTACATAAGTGTGATGATACTTTTATAGAATACAAGTTTTCAAACCCATATAAGTTTTGAAGAAGAACATTTTAACTTCTAGGAAAAGCACAAATTCCTAATTGCATCCTAAAATTTGTAAAGCTTTCTTCAACCAAGGGTTTTGTAAATATATCGGCAAGTTATTTATTGGTGGATACAAATTCTACCGATATATTCCCCTTAGTTACATTATCCCTAAGAAAATGGTGCCTTAAGTCAATATGCTTAGTTCTAGAGTGTAAAATGGGATTCTTTGTTAAATTTATTGCACTAGTATTATCAGAATGAATAGGTATGCAAGAATACTTTGTTGTGTGAAACCCGACACTAGAAGGGGGGGGGGTTAAATAGTGTATGTCCCCTTTTAGATTTTCTTAATTTTTCTTTTTACTCAATTTTAACTTAACTTAAGTGCAAGTATTTCTTAACAGTGGATGTGATCAAATATCAAGAACAATAATGAACAAATATTGAAAGCAATGCAGACAAGATGAATTATAGTGGTTCAGCCAACTGCCTACTCCACTACCTTGGCTCATCACCAAGGATTTTTAATCACTACTTTATAGACCTTGTGTTTCCCTTTGAATACAATGAGGACACTCTTCTCACCACTTTGAGAATCCCTCAATCCTATTCACCTAGGCAAATCACAATTCTATAAAGTTTTTCCTAAGTGTTTCCCTAGCACACCTAGCAGCTTTTACAGATGATAACAAGTTTGAAATAATAATTCAAATACAATGAAAAGAGCTTAAGAATTTGAAGATGAACCAATGCTCCTTTCCCAAGCCTTCAAGCCTTCAACTTGCCGGAAGATGAATCTTGAGTTGCAGCAGAGTTGAGGGAAGCAGGGAAGCAGACGCTCGAAGAATGTTGTCGACGGAGGCGAAGGGCGCGCAGCAAATCAATTCTTATGAAGGCTCAAATCACTTCTTTAATGCTCAATAAAATTTCTAAAAAAAGATTAAAGAAGTTAGGTGAGGGGTATTTATAACCCCTCAGCCGAACGAAATGTTCAACGGGCTAAAAAATAGCCGTTGACATCGTTCGGTCGCTTGCCTGTCGATCGTCGATCGTCCTACTGATCGACCATCAATGCGACCGCTGGCTTTATGTGAGTGTTCGATCGACTACCGGGTCAACCAACTATCGCAACTCTATCGATCCCATATTTGGTCGATCGAATCAGTGGAGCGAGGGTCGCGCGACTTGTGATCTCTAATCCGGTCGACCGATTTGTCGACCATTGAGCATTCTACTAATTTTTGGCTTCGGTCGATCAACCGACTGGTCGACTGACGCAGCCCTCTGTGATTTCTTCACCATCTTCGGTCGACCGAATGTCTACTGTTATATTTTCACAACATTCGGTCGATCGATCGGTCGACCGAATTGGCTGCTGTCAATGATACTGGCTTGTTCGATCGATCGATCGATCGACCGAACTCAGGCTGAGGCTGACTTCTACTTGATTTTGTTACATGCCTTTTTTTATGAGTTTAGTTACCAAGTTTCAACTTGGATAACTTTACATTTTGGTTTGGGATAAAATTAACCTAGGGGTATATTACATGATTTCTACTTGATTTAAGCCCGAGCTTTTCTTTGACGTTTTCTTCTTCCGTTTCTTTGACGATCTTTTCTTTCGTTTCATTTGAGCGAACTTGGCATGCTTATCGCAACCTCAACCTGAACTCAAAACTTCACACATTGATTAAATACTTGTTTGTTGTCATCAAAATAAAGATCGATGCTTAAGAGAGACCCTTAAGCCAACAATCTCCCCCTTTTTGATGATGACAAACATAACATGAAATTTTTTTTAAGAAAGCATATGCATAAGTGTTTGTGAGTTTGAGTTAAGGGATACATGAGTCTAAGGTATACAAGATATAAAAGTCAACACATGCATACAAATACTTATAACTGAACTTATGCTCCCCCTATCAATGTGCATATCATTTTTAACTCCCCCTTAATTATATAACTCACCCTAACTATATGCATCGTAAAAACCAAGTGTGACCTTACTTTTTCTCAACCTTTTGGTATCAATAAAACAAGGGTAAGAATTAAGGTACAATTAATGAGTTTCATCATAAAAACCAAGAAAGCCATAAAATCATGTATCATCTACCACTATAGTCCTCCCCATTAATGTAAGCCTATAGAAGACGAACACCAATAGGTCGCAAAGCCCCACTACAGAGCAATACATAAGTGTGATGATACTTTCTAGAATGCAAGTTTTGAAAGAAATATTCATTTTGAAGAAAAATATTTTAATTACTAGGAAAAGCACAAATTCCTAATTGCATCCTTAAATTTGTAAAGCTTTCTTCAACCTCGGGTTTTGTAAATATATCGACAAGTTATTTATTGGTGGATACAAATTCTACCGATATATTTCCCTTAGTCATATTATCCCTAAGAAAATGATGCCTTAAGTCAATATGCTTGGTTCTAGAGTGTAAAATAGGGTTCTTTGTTAAGTTTATTGCACTAGTGTTATCACAATGAATATGTATGCAAGAATACTCAAGTCCATAGTCTAAAAGGATTTGTTTCATCCAAATGACTTGTGCACAACAACTAGCCGCAGCGATGTATTCCGCTTCGGTAGTTGAAAGTGCAACTGAATTTTGTTTCTTTGAGAACCAAGAAATAGGACTCGCTCCTAAGAATTGACAATACCCTTTAGTGCTTTTTCTATCTACTTTACACTAGGCAAAATCCGCATCCGAAAAATCGATTAAATCAAATGATGTATGACATGGATACCATAGTCCTAAGTCAACCGTGCCCTTTAAATATCTTAATATGCATTTTACCGCATTTAAATGAGACATTTTAGGGCAAGATTGAAACCTAGCACATACACATATATTAAACATGATGTCGGGTCTACTTGCGGTTAAGAAAAGAAGACTACTAGTCATACCTCGATATCGTTTTTCGTCAACTTTAATGCCCTCTTCATCTTTGTCAAGCTTGATGGATGCGCTCATAGGTGTAGAAGCTATCTTGGCTTCATTCATCCCAAACCTTTTGTTGAGCTCCTTTGTGTACTTGGCTTGATTGATGAAGATTCCTTTGTTGATTTGCTTGATTTGGAGACCAAGCCAAATCAAGTATGAAGGAGAGCTCTCCCATCATGCTCATCTCAAACTCATCTTGCATACATTTAGCAAACCACTTACAAAGCATTTCATTAGTAGCACCAAAAATTATGTCATCAACATAGATTTGAACTAATAACATATCATTTTCATGATGCTTAATGAAAAGTGAAACATCGGCTTTTCTGACATTAAAACCTTATTCGATTAAAAATATAGAAAGTCTTTCATACCAAGCCCTAGGGGCTTGTTTTAAACCATATAATGCCTTTTTAAGTTTGAAAACATGGTTTGGAAACTCAAAACTTTCAAAATCGGAGGGTTGTTCAACATAGACTTTTTCATTAATGAAACCATTCAAAAATGCACTTTTTACATCCATTTGAAAGAGTTTAAAACCCTTAAAACTAGTATATGCCAAAAGCATTCTAATTGCTTCTAACCAAGCTACGGGAGCATACGTTTCATTATAATCTATCCATTCTTGTTGATTATACCCTTGTGCCACTAACCTAGCTTTGTTTTTAATAACTAATCCTTCTTCATCTAGCTTATTTCTAAATACCCATTTAGTTCCAATTATAGTTTGTTCACTAGGTCTAGGCACTAAGTCCCATACATCATTTCTACCAAATTGGTTGAGTTCTTCTTGCATAGCTAGTACCAAAAACTCATCTTCTATAGCTTCCTTAATGTTCTTAGGCTCTACTTGAGATACAAAATCTACATATTGACAAACATTCTTGAGTTTAGAATGTGTTACCACTCCCGTTGATGGTTCTCCAATGACTTGATCCATTCGATGATCATTTACTAACTGATATCCTTTAGGGAGAGGTGGTAGAACTTCTTCTTCTTCTTCATCTTCAACTTGAGGTAGATTTGAGGATGACAGTTCTTCATGTTGGGTTTCCTCATTATCTTCATCCTCCACCTCTTTGTCATGAAGTATGAGATCCTCAAGTTCTTCACCTACATTTACAATCTTCACATTTCTATAAGAATCATTAGTTTCATTAAACATATAAAGCATAGATTCTTCAACAATCATGGTTCTACGATTGTAAACTCTATATGCCTTAGAATTCATGGAGTAACCTAGGAAAATCCCTTCATCGGATTTAGAATCAAATTTTCCAAAATTCTCCTTAGTATTCAATATGAAACATTTGCATCCAAAAATATGAAAATATCCCACATTTGGGATTTTACCATTCCAAAGCTCAAAAGTTATTTTCTTAATTTTGGGTCTTAATAAAACTCGATTAAGAACATAGCAAGAGGTATTTATGGTTTCGGTCCAAAAATACTTAGACAAATCGTTTTCACATAACATGGTCCTAGTCATCTTTTGTAAGGTTCTATTCTTCCTCTCAACCACCCCATTTTGTTGAGGGGTTCCAGGGGAAGAAATGTATGTTCAATACCCAAATCATCACAAAACTCGGAAATTTTTTCATTTTTAAACTCCCCTCCATTATCACTTCTAATTTTTTGAATTGAAACTCCTTTTTCATTTGTAACTTTCTTTGAAAATCTTTTGAAAAACTCAAAAATTTTATTTTTCTTAGCTAAAAAGAAAACTCATGCAAATCTAGAAAAATCATCAACTAATACATAACAATATAGCTTTCCACCTAGACTAGCTACATCACATGGACCAAATAGATCCATGTGCACATGCTCAAGAATTCTAGATATACTAACTTGATTAATACTATGAAATGAAGATTTGACTCGCTTACCAAGTTGACATGCATCACAAAGTTTGTCTTTTTCAAATTTTATCTTGGGTAAATCTTTAACTAATTCTTTTCTAGATATCTCTTGGATGAGGCTCATCCTAGCATGTCTTAGTCTTCTATGCCACAACCAAGAGTCATTCTCCATGACAATTATTTAAGCATCTAACATGGGGATTTGGCAAGACATTTAATTCTAAAGTGTAGACATTTTCTTGCCTATTTCCAATGAACATGATAACATTTGAAGGTGCACTTCTAATGATACATTTTGATGCTTCAAAAATAATCATGTATCCATTGTCACATAATTGTGATATGCTAATCAAGTTATGTTTTAACCCATCAACTAATAAAACATTCTTAATGCATGGGTAAGGGAGTATACCTATGTCACAAATGCCAATAATCTTACCTTTGGCATTGTCTCCAAATGTGACATGTCCACCATCTTTGCTTGATAGGGTTGCAAATAAGTTGATGTCACCCGTCATGTACTTTGAGCAACCGCTATCCAATATCCAAGTGCTTCTATTTGCTTGAGGATGCCTCTCCATCTACAAAAGTAGAAGAAACCATCTTAGGTACCCAAATTTTCTTGGGTCCTTGAGTGTTAGTCATTTTGGGAACCCATATAAATCTTGCATGTGGGTTCCTTCTCAAAGCACACTCCTTGGCCATATGGCCAAATATACCACAAGAAAAGCAATTTTCATTAAATTTTCTTCTAGTATGTGTGTGAGCATAGAAGTGTGATTATTTCTTTTCATGGACAACCTTAGGCATGACATTTTGTATGGTTGTCATCTTTTCATTAAGCATGCAAAGTTCCTTTTTCAATGTTAGCATGCTATCATTCAAATGCTCTACTTGATTACTTAAATATTTGTTTTCATCTTCTAATTTTTGGTTGTCATTTTCTAAGTCCTTCTTAGCTTTCTCTAGGGTGCATGTCTCTTCCTTAAGGGTGTCTACTTCTTTTCTTAAGGCATTGCATGAAAGTAATAAATTATCATTCTCAATTTCTAAGGATTTATTATCCTTTTTAAGGTCTCTAAATTTTCTCCTAATGATATTAAATTCATCATGCATTTGTTCAAATTCACTTTCTAGTTCTTCTTGAGTAAAAGAAACTTCACCGTAAGTAAACCTTACCTCATCATCATTTGCCATCAAGCAAAGATTTACTTTTTCACTCTTTTCTTCTTCTTCACTCGATGAGGCCTCACTTTCATCCCACGTGACCATCATTGCCTTCTTCTTCTTCTTCTTCTTCTTCTTCTTCTTCTTCTTCTTCTTCTTCTTCTTCTTGTATTTTTCCCTTTTGTGAGGGTTGGAGGTGGAGACCATCTTGAGAAGTGGGCAATCCCTCTTTAGATGCCTGGTCTTGTTGCAGTGGTAGCATGTGTAGCCTCCTATTCCCTTCCTCATGCCTCCCCTCATGAAACTCATAAATTTTCTTGCTAGCATCGCCATTTCTTCAAGATCATCCGCCTCTTCCTCGGATGATGATGACTCTTCTGCCCAATGTGATGCTTTTAAGGCAATGGTCTTGCCTTTGTGGGCATCTTCCTCCTGATATTGCTTCATGTGGGTCTCATGTGCCATGAGAGACCCAATTAGCTCGGTGATCTTCAAGGTACTCAAGTTCTTAGCTTTCATGATTGTTGTGACCTTGGGCTCCCAAGATTTTGGAAAGGAACGGAGAAGCTTCCTTACCTTCTCCTCTTCCCTTATTTCTCTGTCAAGGTTAGCTACGCCATTTGTAATATTTTGAAATCTAGCATGCATGACATCAATGGATTCATGTGATAACATCTTAAACATTTCATAGTCATGCATGAGTAGATTTATTTTGGATTCCTTTACTTGTGAAGTCCCTTCATGTGTGGTCTCTAGGACCTTCCATAATTCAAATGCGAACTTACAAGTAGAAATCCTATTGAATTCATTAATTTCTAGGCCGCAATATAATACATTGACGGTCTTTGCATTTGCATTCAAGAGTGTAATATCTTCTTGGTCCCATTTATCCATATCCTTATCGGGTTGCTTATACTCTACTAAAATCCTTATCCATGCCTAGAGATTGTAGGAAGCCATTCATGCGAATCTTCTAGTATGCATAGTTGTTTCCATCGAATAGTGATGGAGTATGAGTAGAGGACCCTTGAGCTAATTGGACTTCACTAGACATCTTAATTTGTAGGGAAGATGGTTAAATCTTGACCTACGACCTTGCTCTGATACCAATAGTTGTGTGAAACCCGACACTAGAAAGGGAGGTTGAATAGTGTCTGTCCCCTTTTAGATTTTCTCAATTTTTCTTTTTACTCAATTTTAACTTAACTTAAGTGCAATTATTTCTTAACAGTGGATGTGATCAAATATCAAGAACAATAACGAACAAATATCAAAAGCAATGCAGACAAGATGAACTATAGTGGTTCGGCCAACTGCCTACTCCACTACCTTGGCTCCTCATCAATGATTTCTAATTACTACTTTATAGACCTTGTGTTTTTCTTTGAATACAATGACGACACTCTTCTCACCACTTTGAGAACCCCTTAATCCTATTCACCTAGGCAAATCACAATTCTATAAAGTTTTCCCTAAGTGTTTCCCTAGCATACCTAGCAGCTATTACAGATGATAACAAGTTTAAAATAACAATTCAAATACAATGAAAAGAGCTTAAGAATTTGAAGATAAACTAATGCTCATTTTCCAAGCCTTCAAGCCTTCAACTTGTCGGAAGATGAATCTTGAGTTGCAGCAGAGTTGAGGGAAGCAGGAAAGCAGGAGCTCGAAGAATGTTGTCGACGGAGGCGAAGGGCGCGCAGTTAATCAATTCTTATGAAGGCTTAAATCACTTCTTTAATGCTCAATAAAAATTTTAAAAAAAGATTAAAGAAGTTAGGTGAGGGGTATTTATAACCCCTCAGCCGAACGGAACGTTCAACGGGCAAAAAAATAGCCGTTGACGCCGTTCGGTCGCTTGCCGGTCGACCGACTGATCGATCGCCAATGCGACTGCTGGCTTTATGTGAGTGTTCGGTCGACTGACTGTTGCAACTCTATCGATCCCACATTCGGTCGACTAGTCGGTCGACCGAATCAGTGGAGCCATGGTCGCGCGACTTGTGATCTCTAATCCGATCGACCGATCGGTTAACCGATGATCATTCTACCAATTTTTGGCTTCGGTCGATGAATGGCTACTGCCATATTTTTGCAACATTCGATCGATCGGTCGGTCGACCGAATTGGCTGCTGCCTACGATACTACCTTGTTCAGTCGACCGAACTCAGGCTGAGGCTGACTTCTACTTGATTTTGTTACATGCCTTTTTTTATGAGTCTAGTTACCAAGTTTTAACTTGGATAACTTTACATTTTTGCTTGGGATAAAATTAACCTAGGGGTATATTACATGATTTCTACTTGATTTAAGCATGAGCCTTTCTTTGACGTTTTCTTCTTCCGGTTCTTTGACGATCATTTCTTTCGTTTCATTTGAGCGAACTTGGCATGCTTATCTGAACCTCAACCTGAACTCAAAACTTCACACATGGATTAAATACTTATTTGTTATCATCAAAATAAAGATCGAGGCTTAAGAAAGACCCTTAAGCCAGCATACTTAAGTCTATAGTCTAAAAGAATTTGTTTCATCCAAATGACTTGTGCACAACAACTAGCCGCAACGATGTATTCCGCTTCGGTAGTTGAAAGTGCAACTGAGTTTTGTTTTCTTTGAGAACCAAAAGACAAGACTCGCTCCAAGAATTGACAACACCCACTAGTGCTTTTTCTATCAACTTTACATCCGACAAAATCAGCGTCCGAAAAACTGATTAAATCAAAAGATGTATGATATGGATACCATAGTCCTAAGTCAACCGTGCCCTTTAAATATCTCAATATGCGTATTACCGCACTTAAATGAGATATTTTAGGGCAAGATTAAAACCTAGCACATACATAAACACTAGACATGATATCAGGTCTACTTGTGGTTAAGTAAAGAAGACTACCAATTATACCTCGATATCATTTTTCGTCAACTTTAATGCCCTCTTCATCTTTGTCAAGCTTGATAGATGCGCTCATAGGTGTAGAAGCTATCTTGGCTTCATTCATCCCAAAATTTTTGATGAGCTCCTTTGTGTACTTGGCTTGATTGATGAAGATTCTTTTGTTGGTTTGCTTGATTTGGAGACCAAGCATGAAGGAGAGCTCTCCCATCATGTTTATCTCAAACTCATCTTGCATACATTTAGCAAACCACTTACAAAGCATTTCATTAGTAGCACCAAAAATTATGTCATCAACATAAATTTGAACTAATAACATATCATTTTCATGATGCTTAATGAAAAGTGAAACATCGGCTTTTCCAATATTAAAATCTTGTTCAATTAAAAAGATTGAAAGTCTTTCATACCAAGCCCTAGGGGCTTGTTTTAAATCATATAATGCATTTTTAAGTTTGAAAATATGGTTTGAAAACTCAAAACTTTCAAATCCGGGGGGTTGTTCAACATAGACTTCTTCATTAATGAAACCATTTAGAAATGCACTTTTTACATCCATTTGAAAGAGTTTAAAACCCTTAAAGCTAGTATATGCCAAAAGCATTCTAATTGCTTCTAACCAAGCTATGGGAGCATACGTTTCATTATAATCTATCCTTTCTTGTTGATTGTACCCTTGTGCCACTAACCTAGCTTTTTTTCTAATAACTAATCCTTCTTCGTCTAGCTTATTTCTAAATACTCATTTAGTTCCAATTATAGTTTGTTCACGAGGTCTAGGCACTAAGTCTCATACATCATTTCTATCAAATTAGTTGAGTTCTTCTTGCATAGCTAGTACCCAAAACTCATCTTTTATAGTTTCCTTAATGTTCTTAGGCTCTATTTGAGATACAAAATCTACATATTGACAAACATTCTTGAGTTTAGAATGTGTTACCACTCCCGTTGATGGTTCTCCAATGACTTGATCCATTCGATGATCCTTTACTAACTGATATCCTTTAGGGAGAGGTGGTAGAACTTCTTCTTCTTCTTCATCTTCAACTTGAGGTAGATTCGAGGATGTCGGTTCTTCATGTTGGGTTTCCTTATTATCTTCATCCTCCATTTCTTTATCATGAAGTGTGAGATCCTCAAGTTCCTCACATACATTCATAATTTTCACATTTCTAGAAGAATTATTAGTTTCATTAAATGCGACATGCATGGATTCTTCAACAATCATGGTTCTACGATTGTAAACTCTATATGCCTTAGAATTAATGGAGTAACCTAGGAAAATTCCTTCATCGGATTTAGAATCAAATTTTCCAAAATTCTCCTTAATATTTAATATAAAACATTTGCATCCAAAAACATGAAAATATCCCACATTTGGGATTTTACCATTCCAAAGCTCAAAAAGTGTTTTCTTAATTTTAGGTCTTAATAAAACTCGGTTAAGAACATAGCAAGAGATATTTATGGCTTCGGCCGAAAAATACTTAGGCAAATTATTTTCGCATAGCATGGTTCTAGCCATCTCATGTAAGGTTCTATTCTTCCTCTCAATCATCTCTTGTAAGGTATGTTCAATACCCAAATCATCACAAAACTCAAAAAAAAAAATTCATTTTTAAACTCCCCTTCATTGTCACTTCTAATTTTTAAAATTGAAACTCTTTTTTCTTTTATAACTTTCTTTGCAAACTTTTTGAAGAACTCAAAAGTTTTATTTTTCTTGGCCAAAAAGAAAACCCATGTAAATCTAGAAAAATTATCAACTAATACATAACAATATAGCTTTCCACCTAGACTAGCTACATCACATGGACCAAAGAGATCCATGTGCACAAGCTCAAGAATTCTAGATGTACTAACTTGATTAATGCTATGAAATGAAGATTTGACTTTCTTACCAAGTTGACATGCATAACAAAGTTTGTCTTTTTCAAATTTTATCTTGGGTAAGCCTTTAACTAATTCTTTCCTAGATATCTCTTGGATGAGGCTCATGCTAGCATGTCCTAACCTTCTGTGCCACAACCAAAAGTCATTCTCCATGGCAACTAAGCATCTAACATGAGGATTTGGCAAGACATTTAATTCTAAGGTGTAAATATTTTCTTGCATATTTCCAATAAACATGATATCATTTGATGATGCACTTCTAATGATACATTTAGATGCTTCAAAAATAATTATATCTCCATTGTCACATAATTGTGATATCCTAATCAAGTTATGTTTCAACCCATCTACTAATAAAACATTCTTAATGCATGGGTAAGGGAGTATATCTATGTCACCAATGCCAACAATCTTACCTTTGGCATTGTCTCCAAATGTGACATGTCCACCATCTTTGCTTGATAGGGTTGCAAATAAGTTGATGTCCCCCGTCATGTGCTTAGAGCAACCGCTATCCAATATCCAAGTGCTTCTATTTTCTTGAGGATGCTTCTCCATCTATAAAAGGAGAAGAAACTATTTTAGGTACCCAGATTCTCTTGGGTACTTGAGTGTTAGTCATTTTGGGAACCTACTTAAATCTTGCATGTAGGTTCCTCCTCAAAGCACAATTCTTGGCCATATGGCCAAATATGGCACAAGAAAAATAATTTCCATTAAAATTTTTTCTAGTGTGTGTGTGAGGATGGGAGTGTGATGATTTCTTTTTATGGACAACCTTTGGCATGAAATTTTATATAGTTATCATCTTTTCATTGAGCATGCAAAGTTCTCTTTTTAATGTTAGCATGCTATTATTCAAGTGCTCTACTTGATCTCTTAAATACTTGTTTTCATCTTCTAATTTTTTGTTGTCATTTTCTAAGTCCTTCTTAGCTTTCTCTAGGGTGTGTGTCTCCTCCTTAAGGGTATCTACTTCTTTTCTTAAGGCATTGCATGTGAGTAATAAGCTATCATTTTCAAGCTCTAAAGATCTATTGTCCTTTTTAAGGTCTCTAAATTTTCTCCTAATAGCATTAAATTCATCATGCATTTGTTCAAATTCATTTTCTAACTCTTCTTGAGTAAAAGAAACTTCACCAAAAGTAAATCTTACCTCATCATCATTTGCCATCAAGCAAAGATTTGCCTTTTCACTCTTTGCTTCTTCTTCACTCGATGAGGCCTCGCTTTCATCTCATGTGGCCATCATTGCTTTCTTCTTCTTCTTGTATCTCTCCTTTTTGTGAGGGTTGGAGTTGGAAGCTATCTTGAGAAGTGGGCAATCCCTCCTTAGATGTTCGGTCTTGTCGCAATGGTAGCATGTGTAGCCTCCTCTTTCCTTCGTCATGCCTCCCCTCATGAAAATCATAAACCTTCTTGCTAGCATTGCCATTTCTTCAACATCATCCGTCTCTTCCTCGGATGATGACGACTCTTCTGCTTGATGTGATGCTTTTAAGGCAATGGTCTTGCCTTTGGGGGCATCCTCCTCCTGATATTGTTTCATGTGGGTCTCATGTGTCATGAGAGACCCAATGAGCTCGGTGATCTTCAAGGTCTTCAAGTTCTTAGCTTCTATGATTGCTGTGCCCAAGATTTTGGAAGGGAACGGAGGAGCTTCCTTACCTTCTCCTCTTCCCTTATTTCTCTGCCAAGGTTAGTTAAGCTATTTGTAATATTTTGAAATCTAGCATTAATGGATTCATGTGATAATATTTTAAACATTTCATAGTCATGCATGAGTAGATTTATTTTGAATTACTTTACTTGTGAAGTCCCTTCATGTGTGGTATCTAGGACCTTCCATAATTCATATGCGGACTTACAGGTAGAAATCCTATTGAATTCATTAATTGATATGCTGCAATATAATGCATTGACGGCCTTTGCATTTGCATTGAAGAGTCTAATCTGTTCTTGGTCTCATTTATCCATATCCTTATCGGGTTGCTTATACTCTACTAAAATCATCCTCCATACATTCATGCCTAGAGATTGTAGGAAGACATTCATGCGGATCTTCTAGTAAGCATAGTTGTTTCCATCGAATAGTGGTGGAGTATGGGTAGAGGACCCTTGAGCTAATTGGATTTCACTAGACATCTTAATTTGTAGGGAAGATGGTTAAATCTTGACCTACAACCTAGCTCTGATACAAATTGTTGTGTGAAATCCAACACTAGAAGGGGGGGTTGAATAGTGTCTGTCCCCTTTGCTATTTAATCAATTTTTCTTTTTACTCAAATTTAACTTCAATTGAGTGTACGTATTTCTTAACAATAGATGTGATCAAATATTGAGAACAATAATAGGCAAATAAGAAAGCAATGCAAACAAGAGTAAGTATAGTGGTTCGGCCAAATGCCTACTCCACTACCTTGGCTCATCACCAAGGATTTCTAACCACTACTTTATAGAGTTTGTGTTTCCCTTTGAATACAATGAGGACACTCTTCTCACCACTCTGAGAACCCCTCAAACCTATTCACCTAGGCAAAACATAATTATACAAATTTTCCCCTAAGTGTTTCCCTAGCACACCTAGTAGCTATTACAGATGGAAAACAAGTCTGAAATAAAACATTAAATACAATGTAAAAGAGCTTAAGAATAGAAAGAAAAACCAAAGCTCTTTTCCCAAGCCTTCACTCCTTCAACTTGTCAGATGATAGACTCGAGTTGTAGCAGAGTTGAGGAAAGCAGGCGCTTGAAGCGGATTTTGACAAAAATTTAGGGTGCAGCAAAACGATCACTTGGAAGGCTTTTAATCGCTTGTTGAATTGCTCAATAATTTTCTAAGAAACTTTTAAGAAGGTAGGTGAGGGGTATTTATAACCTCTCAGCTGAACGGGTGGTTAAACGATTAGAAAACTAACCATTACACCCGTTCTGTGAATTTTTTGCACTGTTTGGTTGATCGACGGGTTGACCGAATGAGTCGCAGCTTCCTTTATCCCAGATCCAGTCGACCGGATCGGTCGAATGATGCAGGGAAGCTGAAGTCGCAACCAACGATTCCTAATCTGGTCGATCGAATCGGTCGACCGTTGCAGAGAAGCCTAGACGTGGCTTTGTGATCTACCATCCGGTCGATCGATCAGTTGACAGATTAGCCTTCTGCCAGATTTTGTCTTTGGTCGGTTGACCGACGTAGCCTTTCGCCAATGCTTCTCCAACTTCGGTCGACCGACAGGTCGACCGAATGGCTACTGCCATTTTTTTGGCATCAATCGGTCGACCGTCCAGTCAATCGACAAGGCTACATCCAACATTCTGCCTTGTTCGATCGATCGACCGGTCGACCGAACTCAGGCTGAGGCTGATTTTTACATTGAATTTGTTACATGCCTTTTTGGGGTTTAGTTACCAAGTTTTAACTTGGATAACTTTACAATTTGGCTTGGGATAAAATCCTAGGGGTATACTATATGATTTCTACTTAATTTATACCCGAGCCTTTCTTTGACGTTCTTTTCTATTGTTTCTTGACGATCTTTCCTTTCGTTTCTCCGAATGATGTTAGCATGCTTATCACAACCTCAACCTCAACTCCAAACTTCACACAGATTAAATAAATGTTTGTTATCATCAAAATGAAGATGGAATCTTAAGAGAGACCCTTAAGCCAACAACCATCCCTTTCAAGGAAGTGAAGGATGGCGTGCATCTAGTACCCGAGGAGGAGGCTCCTGCCCATCTTGAGGAGGGTTTGACCAAGAAGGCTATTCTGGAAGGAGGTATTCATGTTGCGTCAATCGAGGCCAAGTAGTTTTATTGAATTTGCTCGTATGTGGGTTATTTTACATCGGCCTGTAACGAATTATTGCCCCTAGGGGATCCTTTAACTATTAGCCCCTTTGTGGGTCTACTTTGTAACTTGTTTGCTGGATTTTCCTGAGTCAGCTTTTCGATTTCATTTGGTTCTTCCCCTATTTAGGGGGATTCCTCGGTTGGAGTGTTCAAAGTAGCTTTGCTTGAATCAGGTATGTTCCCGGGTTGCATGGGGGTGTGAGGGTGTTGAGTCCTCGGTTGGATAAGGACATCGAGGTCGATAGTAGTGACAACAAAAAATCATATTCAGGGGTTCAGGCCGAGCTTGTTGTAAGGTGAAACCGCTTGCGAAGAGTCACGTAAGGACGATAGGGCCAGAAGTAGCGGCATGATAGCCGAGGACTACACTCGGGGGTTCAGGCCGAGCTCACTGAGGAGCGTAAGGCGGAATCGTGTGCGAGGAGTTATGTAAGGGCGTTGAGGCCAGAGATAACAACACAATAGTCGAGGATTGCACTTCGGGGGTTAGACCGAGCTCACCGAGGAGCGTAATGCAGAACCACGTGAGAGGAGTTACGTAAGGGCACTAAGGCCAGAGATAATGACATGATAGCCGAGGAATGCACTCGGGGGTTCAGGCCGAACTCATCGAGGAATGTAAGAAGAAACCGCGCGCAAGGAGTTATGTAAGGGCGTTGAGGCCATAAATAACGACATAATAGCCGAGGACTGCACTCGGGGGTTCAAGCCAAGCTCACCGATGAGCGTAAGGAGGAACCGCGAGTGAGGAGTTATGTAAGAGCACTGAGGCCAGAGAAAATGACGTGATAGCCGAGGACTACACTCGGGGGTTCAGGCCGAGCTCATCGAGGAGCGTAAGGCGGAACCTCACACGTGGAGTTATATAAGGGCGCTGAGGCCCGAAATAACAATGTGATAGTCGAGGACTACACTCGGGGGTTCAGGTCGAGCTCATCGAGGAGCGTAAGGCAGAACTGAGCACGAGGAGTTATGTAAGGACGCTAAGGCCGAGCTCGGGCGTGAGGACTCAAGCAGGCTTTTGGATTGAGTACTCGTTTAAAGCGGCGAGATAATCGTAACAGCGTCGAACATTCACAGAGAAAATGCTAGGAATACACTTTTATTTGAGAAATAAAGGAAATAGGCGTACAGGAGGAGTGCTCGGGTCTGAGCTCTATCAATATTTTTTTTGATCACGACTTGAGTTTTTTCAACGATGAAGCCGTGGTTGCTTTCACGCACCTCGTCCTGGGTTTGGTTTGGAGGCTTCGGTTGATTGTGTGGTTTTGGACGCAGAGGGCGTTTTCATGTCGATGTTTTCGATCTCCTTCGGCTTAAGGCATTCTTTATAGAACCATTGAGCCTCTTTCTGATCGGCATGTAGCACACCTACCTCTATTTCTGAAATAGGAAACTTCAATGCCAAATGGGGAGTGGAGACAACGGCTCCCAAACTGTTCAGAGACGATCGCCCTAGGATCATGTGGTATGAGCTGGTTACATATTGATGATAAGGTATTGCACATTGATTGTTTTTGCCCTTGGTCGGGAGTTGAATGTCGTCCTTAACCAAATGGCTCCTCGGACGTCAACTTTCTCCCCGGAGAAGCCCACGAGGTTTCCCCTGCATGGGGTAAGTGGGGCTTTTGTTAATTGCATCATTTCGAAGGTAAAGTGGAAAAGGATATCGACCGAGCTGCCCTGGTCAACCATGACCCTTTTAATAATGAAATTTCCTACAATCACAAAGATTACCGAAGTTCTTGAGGGAACCGTGTGGTCGGGTGGTGTGGTTGACCACTGTTGCCATCTGAGAAGACTTTCTCTGGGTGGAGCCTAATTCCCCACTCCTGGTGAATTCTCCAGCGATGTAATTGATGATTCCTCGGGGATCACCTTCTGTGCGATCAGCGTGCTTGCCGTCCTTGGGGCCTGAATGAGGATTGGGGGGTAACCGACTTCGTTGTCCAGGGTCGCGGCTTCTGCTTCGACTTCTCTCTTTCTATTGGTGGAGGTACTTATCTAGGCGTCCTGCTCGGGCCAAGTCTTCTAGCTGATTAGCGAGTACCACATACTCCTCAGTTTTGTGTCCATAGGTGTCATGGAATGCACATCTTTTGTTCAGGTCAGCATTCAGCGATAGCTTTTGTTTCCCTGTGTTGGCAGGGTATCTAATAAGCTTCAGGTGGTAGATGTCGAGAAGAATAGTTTCCTTTGTGGTATTAAAAGGAGTGTATTTCTCGAATCGGGCGCTCAATCGAGGTGGTGACCCTTGGCCCTCTTCTGCCGATCTACTCACGACGATTGTGATCCTCATTTTTCCCATTGTGCTTCCTAGATTTTTTGTTGCCGACGATGGCCTTAAAGTTTTGCCAGTCGATCTTCTTTGCTTCTCGTTGATCTTCTATTTTTATAAAGCCCGTTGTTGGCTTAAGGTTTTCAACCTTAGTCTTAATCTCAGTTTTGATGATAACAAACATGGAACTAATGATTTCATGGAGAGTTATTTTTAGGTTCCATATCGATTAGCGCTCGATGTCCCCGATCGGAAAAATCGAAGAAATCAAAGAAATCGGCAAGGACGCTCGTCGGTGCTCGAGATTCTTCAAGATGATAGAGTTTAGGTTTAGGGTATCTAGATACATTGTAATTCCTCATGATGATGCATAAGATTCCTAAAACTAAACCCGAACCCAAAAACATGAAATTCCGGAACCGCCCTGAAATCCTCTAAGCGTAGGGAGCTCCTTGGAGGGCTATACGACTTAGATAGTTTCTTGAGATAAAAAATGGCGGTAATTGTTCCTTGGGTCAAAACTAGATAACTAGGTAATTTTAAGGATTTTTTGAAAGCCTTTAGCATACCCTTATTTGACCTGAGAGTTTACAAAATTTTCGTTTTCGGAAAATTTGTACTAGACCTCAAAAACTAGATTTTGATTATTAAGGATTTTGATTTTTTAGATATTTTTATTGAATCCAAATGGGGGGTAATCCTTGTATAATATTTATGTTTTAAATATTATATAAGTAGGCGTAGTGAAGATGAAACCAAAATGAGTAGAAAAACCCATGCAAAATTACAGTATGCCCTGTTCAGCCCAGGGGCGGTCGACCGACAGAAGCCAAAAAATGGCAGTAGCTGCGTCGGTCGATCGAACGATCGACCGGACTGTAGAGGGCTAGTTGCGGCGCTGGTTTCGATCGATCGAATGAGATTTCGCGATAGTCGGTCGACCCATCGGAAGACCGATCAGCGCATTTTCTTCTCAGATTGCTAGTGGGCGGTCGGGCGGTCGACCGATGATTCGACCGATTGTCTGTAATGGTAAAAAATCCACCCGTTGAGCCACCCGTTTCATCCCACTACCTCTTGGCTCTATAAATACTTAAACCCAAGCCTTCCCAAAACTTCTTCTTGATCACTCTTAACCTTCATTGAGCCATCATTGATCAACTCTAAGCTTTCATGAGCCATTCTCTTTGAGAAATCCTAGTCTAAGCTTTCATTCCTAGAGTTTGCCTTCAAGTTTAATTGATTCACCATTAAAGACATCAAGAGGAGCTAGGAATCATTATTTTGGAGCTAAGTATAAGTTGTTTGATTTATTTGCTCCATTACTTGTGTATTTTTTGTTTATTTCATTGTATTTAAAGTTTGTGTAAACCTAGAGTGCTAGGTTGATTGAGTTGGTGGTTGCCTTTGTGTTTGAGGCTTAATTCCACCAGTGTAAACGTAGTTTGCTAGGATTAGTTCTTGTTGTCCTTAGGGTTGAGATGAGAGAGTGCTCTCAGTAGGAAGGCGGAGACTTCCGGGTGTGGAAGTGCCTTCAGTGTGAGAGCGGAGACTCTCAGGTGAAAACGTCCTCATTGTAAAGGAATCAAGATAATCTAGTAAACTTAGTTTGGAAATCCTAAGCGGGGTGCTTAGGTAGTGGAGTAGGCATTGGGGCCGAACCACTATAAATCACCGTGTTTGCATTGTTCCTATTTGTGTTTGCTTAATTAACATATCTACTTTGCTTCTGTTTGTTATTTAATTTGTTAATTGCCTAAGTAATCAACTAAACGATTAAAACCAAAATTATGCGAAAATATTAGTAAACACACTATTCACCCCTCCTCTAATGTGCCATTTCACACAACAGTCGTATTTTCCTAAAATTCGACCATGTCTTTAGGCTCGATTAAGGTGATCTGGTCGGCGAAAGGTCTGAGTTTGAGCCCGTGTTGAATGCAGAAAAGCTCGATCACTAGATCGAGGTTGGGGATTTTGGCCGCTATGGCCTGGAACCTGTTCAGGTATTTCCTTAGGGGCTAATGTTGCCCCTGTTTAACGTAGCGGAGGGTGGCTACCGTCTTGTGGTGTACTCGTGACGTGGTGAAATGACTAAGGAAGACATGGGAGAGGTATTCGAAAAAGTGAATAGAGCTCGGTGGGAGGGAGGCAAACCATAGTAGGGTGGTGTTCCCTAAAAACATCGAAAAAGCTCGGCGGAGTGCGGAGTCGGTTGCTCTATGATAAAGCATTGCAGTCTGAAACATTATCAGGTGTAGTGCGGGGTCACCGGTACCGATGTAGGGCGTCAGGGTGTTAGGTAGCTCGCTCGTCGGTGCCTCGGCGGGAGGCAGGTTGTCATGATGTGCTCAGCGAAGGGCCCCACATCAAGAGTGGGAGCAGCTCTAGCCTTCTAGTTTTTGGGATCATCGCCTTTCTCCGAATGGGGGATGCTAGATACTTCACCGCGGGGGTTGGATCAGGTCTCCTTTTTCCCGATTGGATGTTGCCCCCAAGCTGTGAGTGGCAACGATCGTGGTCAGCCGGTGGTTGTTCATGGGATCACGTTAGCATCCGTATTTGGGCCTTTAGCTGTTGAGTTTCAACCTCTAAATAATCTATTCATCGATAAGGATCCTCGAGGGGAGGATGAGCTGGTACTGGAGCATCACTCCTCGTTGTTTCAGTGTTACCAGGTTGCGGTCGACCGTCGCCGTCGGGTTGTGACCGTTGATGTGCAGCGGCAGTCGCTTGGCTCCGGGTTTCAGCAATTGTGGGAGAGATAAGCTTTACTCAGCCCCACGGTGGGCGCCAGATGTTTCAGCCTGAGAGTCGGGGTCTTTCGATTCGGTTCAGTATCTCTCCTAGTTTGGTTCAGTGCCGGCTGGGGAGGGGAATCTGCAAAAGACACTCCGACGCCCAAGTTCGGGTGACTCCAAGGTGGAGGTTTATGGAATTGGAACTTAGGTTACCCGCGGCACGCCATGTCTATATATATTGCAGGTGAAGGTATGATCATGCTGCTCAGTAATCTCACTAGGATTGTTGCCTAGAATGAGTCGAGGCCAATCTCGAAGACGACAGGTTTATGATGGTATGTCCTTTGTGATAAGGAAGAACGTGGGAGTCCATGTATGGCCGAGTGGGTCCCTCGGATAGAGCCGTCTATCCTGGCTCGAGGGTGTAGTTTGGACGGAGCCCTCTAGGCGAGGCCGCGTGGTTTGGTTCAAGGTGGGTGATGGGACGCTGATGGGTCTAGTTCGATCGGGCCTAATAGTTCTAGTGCAGTCCAACATCCTTTATTACTTATCAGGGATTCAATAGTCTTGAGCCCCCCATCTCCGGGATAAAGTTCGACCCATTTCGGGCATATTCTCGTGAGATTTTGGATGACATCGTTGCTTGAGATATCCTTGATCTGTGTCACACCCCAACTGAGGGTAGTGTGACCGGCCAGGGCCTACATCCTGCCCTGTAGCCTACTGTCTACACTGACACAAGAAAAACCAAGACATATCAAATAAAAGATATCTCAACACACTTTATTAAAAGTTTTCAAAGTCACAATTTTTATATTTTCCAAAACAAGTAAGAACACCAACATCAAAATAACTGAACGTTCAAGTAACAAGTTTTACAACTCTTTTTCAAATACAACTGTCAGTGCAGAAACAAAACAAACACTAATAGACACTGGTCTAAGACTCATGGATGCCGCTACGAGATATGGCACCACCTCCCGCCCACCAGCTGCACCAAATCGACAAGCTAAGTCACTGCTCATGCTATACAAAAATAAAGAATAAACTGTGAGTCCACTTGGGATTCAGTGAGTGGCTCTAGTGAACCTCCACATAAGCCCCAGTCATGCATATATCATATAAGGCAACAAAATGAATGTATAAGGAGGTAGAATACTTCTAATGCGACTACCGACCCCCAATGGGTCAATTTGTAAAACTGAATATGATAATCTACCATCTCGGCCTATCAAGCCTCCGGCATCCGTCCTTACCATATCAGGTAGTATCATACTGGCCATCGACCACATCATCTCAAGATGTAAGCAAACAATCTCGGGTCGTCGACTAGGATGGTCTACTAGTCTTCGGACATTGTCTGGGGTAAGAATAGCCAGTCCCACCCAACTGGGGTCTGGCACCTAGCGGGCCCACTGGCGCACCTCAAGACCCAACACTGGCCGAGCTGAGCATTAGTCGTTCCCGACCTTTACGCTCCTCGGCGGACCATCTCAAGCACATCACACAATCAATATCCTAGGGTTTCCATATATACACTTTGGGCCATTGCCCGTATCTGGCCCTAATCCGGGCTACAAGGTCAACAATTTGTGCTGCCCTTTCACAATGTGTACACCTAGGAGTTCTAGGTTTCCAAATGTTTACAAGAAGTCCTAGAAGTGATATCGTCTCCTAGCTAAGTTTCCATATAAACACGAAGGACGTCTCGCGACGCCTTACATGTTATCTACCCTTCTACACTACCTTGGATGAGGAATTCCTTGTACCGATTTTGGAATTCCGCCCATGAATATTTTTGGACAACATGTATAATTTAAAGAAAAATATTCAAATGTTACAACATCTACTATAAATAACCACAATATTCATGCATAACAATTTTACACTACCTTAGGAATTAAGCTCAATAAGAAATACTTATCTAACATGGCAAGGTAGTAATGAATTCAAAAATGTAGGAAATACTAAGCATGGTAAACAATTGCAACATTTCAAAATTTAAAGATCTAATGCTAAGGATGGTCATAAGGCTAGCATTCCTACAATTCAAAATCAATCAATCTACTTGTTATGATTGATGTTTTTCCTAAGTATTGTCATACCTACATGTGTGAACCTTATAATCAAGTAAGTTTTCATCTAAAGCTACTCTCTTCTCCCCTCCCTAGTCTTGGCCGAGCCATGAGCAAGAAGAACCTTGCTCGGCCATGGCCCTTAAGGTAGGAAAGGGAAAGGAGACTCTAGCTATACTTCTAATTCTTCGATTCCGAGTATAACTTAATATCAATGGACTGTTTTACCCCTTCTCTTACCCTTGGCTGAACCCTCTTCATGAGGTCTAGGGTTCATTCGGCCACATCAAGAGAGATCTAAGGAAGATATGCTTCATAACGCGTGAACCCTACGATTTGAACTATATCAATCTTGAACATGAGATCATTTAAGGGCCTTCTTGCCGTCAAGGGAATTGGGGAAAATTTTGGCATGACCTTTTCCCTTTTCCCATGACTCGGCAGCCCTAACAATTGAAAATTGACGAAGAAATAAGGTACTCCGAAAATAAATCATACAAAACAGCGATTACACGTCGATAAAACCAAGATCCGACGGAAAGATCGCGAGAAACTCGTCATATCACAACTAGGGGTTAGGCTACCCGCCTCACCCATGCTTCTAACTCTAACCACTCACCTAGACTGCGGAGAACGAAAGATCGGGCGACAACGACTTGAAATTTTCCGGCGACGACGCGAAATCCCGGATCGATCCAAGTCCTCCAAGCTTTCCTTTGCTCTTCTTCCTCTCTCCCCCTAGGCAGCCTTGTGTGACTCAAGGGATGAGTCGCACGGCTGCAAGATGAGGCTTTTAATCCCTCATCTAGTTTTTCAAAGATAGCTCCATGACTCACTTAACTCATACTCGAACATCGACTAAACCCGAACTCAACTTGGGTTCTGACTCAACCCATAATATGAATCGATTTAACTTGATTTAAGGAATGAATTCATAAAAGAAAAGTTAATCACCCACATAGATTCCATGAATCATTAGTTGAGTCATACCTTTTCACTCGAGGCGATCCTGAGGCTCGACTAGACTACCCTGGGTCCGGCGCGCTGCACCAAAACAAATTTTTATATTAAAAAAAAATTCCGGGTCTTACAATCTGCCCATAAAATAAACACGATGGACATTAAGTATATTCTCGATTTCAATTTCACCCCATCATTTGTGATTCCTTCTTACTTGAGTATCAGAGTATCTTTGCAGGTCACCCCGGCCGGACCAGAAGACGCGAAGGCCTGCATCACCCGACTTCAAGCGAGACCATTAATATTTAAATTTTTATTTTTCACATGAAGAACCATTTTTCTATAGCAAATTTATTATCTTACCTATCATTAAAATCACCAAATCCTTGTTAGCTGGCTGGCCGAATCTGAACTTAAAAGAAATCTGAATGCAAGCAAAGTTCCACTTCAACATCTTGCCAAACTCGAATTTAATCCCAAAGGAGAAAAATAATCACAAGTGTATATATATATATCTATTATTTGTCAATAGAAAAAAAATAGTAAAAGAAGCAACACAAATTAAACACAAAAAATAAATTAGAAGCAGAATTAATTTGTAGGCAATCGAATCTCTGCAGTGAGATCTGTTGTCCCTCGTTTTGTCTCTCTCTGCTCCAAACTTTTTTTCCTCGTGTTCTTCCCCAAAAGTGAAACCGATCGAGTTGATTACTATTTACTTTCTAGTGTAACATTAAACGAACGCATAAAACTTTCGCAGCCGATAAAAAGTCATCCTTTTTAATCACTTTATTGGCATTTTGCACTTTCTTACGATCAACACGACCGTCGTGGCTTTTCCCTGTGTTATTGCCATATGTAGATCTTCATTTGACCACCAAGGAAGGAGGGGTAAAGAGAGTTAAATACGCCGGCGACAAATCTGGGATGAAACGTCAAGTCTCACTCTGTATCGAACTATGCAGATGTAATGTAAGTCTCCATAACTACTATCTAGTTATGAGAACTACGACTGCACAACAGTAGACAACAAGAACAGAAGCAATAAATGAGGTATGATGGATGGTATGGAGTCAATGGCCATAAACACTCCCCCAAGGTGTCTTCTTGTCTCCTCTTCTGCCATGATGATGACTAATCCGTGCCACTTTTCTCATCCCCTCATTTTGCCAATTTCTTCATCAACCATCCTGCTGTTAATTAGGGCGGTAGGGAATACTCATATCAATATTTTAAAAATTGAACTTGATTGATTAGTTACTATTGGACCAATGAATTGCCTGATTAAATCAAAATTTTCACATAATTTTTAGTTATTCTCTTTATGCATTGTAGATATGTAATTATTTATATCATTCAAGTAAAACATTTCATATTTAACTCGTTAATTATAATAATATAATTTACTTCAAATTTTCGAAGAACTCTAATCATTTATCCTTAGAAAAAAAACTTATATATACTTATTATATTTCAATTTTTTTAGGGTTAATTGATAAAGAACCCTAATCTTTTGTTGAGTTTGGACTCAAATCGGATATGAATCGAATCCGATGAATTTGATCGAACCAAAATTGGAGTTGATCTGATAATATTTTTTTAAAAAAAGAAAATCACAAACTCAGCTACGTCACTCCATTCCTAATTGTGGGTGGAGAGAGTGAGCCAATGATCGTGTATCCCTCGCCATTAAATTGAGGAATATATTCCTTGTAAACATGTATCATTTTATTGAAACTATCATACCTGAAAGAACTGTCACAATTATAATTGCTTAAATTTGAGGCTAACCTATTGAATACACTGCTTACATTCACGGTGTTTATTACATCGAGAGGAACTTGATTCTCTCTATTTTCCAGAATCACATTCTTGATCAAGCTTCGGTCCTGGACATGAGCTGCTTCGTTGATTCCTTTGGAACCATTAACATACCTAGTACGAGCGAGAGTATGAGCATGAACATTATTTTCTCTGTTAATATGGATCCAGTCACCATCAATTCCTTTGCAGATTTCTCATATATCCTCAACAAGGCATTTTAGATACCAAGGGAGGGCTTGTTTTCTCCCTAATATATTAACCAATTGCAGGCATTCAGTGTGAGCTCTAATTTTCTACAGTCCAAGTTCCTTTGCCATTGAGAAAGCTGCCCAGATTGACCACATCTCAGCAGCCAGAGGAGAGTGTAGTCTTTTACAACCAAAATCTGAGTTCTTTATCCTTGATGTAATAGCCAAAACCAGCTTTACTAGCTTTGTCCTTCCAAGTTGCATCACTAAAAATGCTGAAATTTTTCCCCCTTTTAGGGACCACTTTCTGAGGGCTAATCTTATTTTTCTTGGACTCCTGATATGTGTCCTGCGACTAGTGCAAATCAGAGATCACCTTGCAAAATAAGGAGTTCATACAAATCATTTGTTTATTGAAATAACAACTATTCCTATTTTTCCATAGTTGCCAAAGTGAAGCTGCAATGATTTCCTTTATCCATAGATTCAACTCAGTCTTGCCAACAGCTTCCTCTAAGAGCCATTTTCCCTCGTGCCATACATTAAAAAACCTGAATTGAAGGTTTAGTTCCTTACTGATTTTAAACAAATAGTTTCTGGCAAAATCACATTCAAATAGTATGTGCTTAATGTCATCATCTTCTTTACCACATACATGACAACAACTGGGTGTTACATTGCAGAAATCAGAAAGATACCTAGCAGTAGGCAGTCTTTTCCAAAGCAGTTTTCATATGAAGTTCTTTACCCTTGGAATTGTTTTTAAACTCCAAACTTTGGTCCAAGTTTTATCTTGCAACTTTTGAACTGTATGGTCCTCAGCTATAAAATTATATGCTGCTTTGTAGCTGAGCTCACCTTGCCCACACCAAGCTCATCTGTCCTTGATTTTTTTTCCTGGGTATGTATATTTGCTCAATATTGTTGAGATGATGCTCACCAAACAAGTCCAAGACCAATTTTGTTTTCCATTCTTTATTATTGATCAACTGCTCAACACTGCTCACCTTGGAAATCATGCTCATGTTCAAATAAGTTGGCCATTTCAATAGAAACGTTGGAGAGCCAAGGATCCCTCCAAATGTTAATATCAACTCCATTGCCAATCCTCGTTCTTAATTCTTCTCTGAGATTAAGAATAGATTTATGAATGCATTTGAAGTGCCAAGAGAATTTGCTAGTATCTTTGAAAAATCAGGGATGGTAGCCAACATACTTTTATTTGAGAATTTTAGCCCATAGGTAGTTCCCTTTATTCAGGAATGGAAGAACTTTTTTAGCATGAATTGAGGACTTCGTGATATCTAGATCTTTGATACCAAGGCCACCAGCACCTTTTCTTAGCAACACCTTGTTCCATCCTATCAAATGAAGGCCATTTTTGTTTGCTTTAGAACTCCATAGATAATTCTTTGCAAGACTTTGGAACCTACTAACTACCTTACTATTAACCCATGAAGAGGATATTGTGTGCATGTGAATAGAGTTCATCACTGAGTTGAGTAAGATCATTCTACCCGACTAAGATATAGTTTTGCCAGCCCAACCATCAATTTTTCCTACAACTTTGTGAATCATAATCTCTTGGCTGCTAACATCCAACTTCTTTGGACTAATAAGTGTTCGCAGATATTTCATTGGGAATGTGCCCTCCTTGAAGCCAAGTAAGTTACTTAGCTCCCTTTTAACCTTGGTAGAGCAGTGTAAGGGAAAGAACATCTCTGATTTATCCTTGTTAATCCTTTGGTCAGTTAAATTGCAATAAAGAGAGATGGCTTTAAGAACATTACTGCAGACTTTAGGATTCCCCTTGATAGTGATTAGTAAGTCATCAGCAAAAGCCAAGTGACTTACTTCCATTTCCTTATATTTAGAACATTTAATAAGGCCATTTGAAGTGAAGTTCCCAAGAATTTTAGAGAGCAAGTCCTGCATGAGTATGAACATATACGGTGATAGAGGATCACCTTGTCTGACACCTCTAGCACTAGGAAAATTGTCAGACATCAAACCATTTATATTACAAGAGAACCTAGCTGATTTCAAACAAGCTTGGATCTAATTTTTGACTTTCTTTGGGAAATTCATAATTTCCATCACTTTGTCAACAGCATCCCATGAAATCCTGTCGAATGCCTTCTCAAGATCTATTTTTAAAATAACATAAGACCATTTCCTCTTTGATTTGCATATTGTGTTGACAATTTCATTGGCTATCAAGATGTTGTCCTGTATTCTTCAGCCCTCAATGAAAGCACACTGTTCTTTAGAAATTAAGTATTTGATGCAAGGCTTGATTCTATTGATAATTGCTTTAGATAGGATCTTGTACTGAACATTACACAATGCAATAGGTCTATAGTCAATTATTTTTGTTGGGCCATCCTTTTTGGGAATGAATATCAGTTTGGTGTCTCCCCAAGTATCAGGTAAACTTTCAGTCATAGTGAACTCTTTGAAGGCTGCGAAAATTGAGTCCTTGATGATATTCCAGTACTTGATGTAGAACTCAACATTAAAACCATCATTGCCCCTGCCTAGGCTATTGACAACTATCCAAATTTCATCAGGTGAGAAGTCCCTGCACAGATTCCTTTTCTTACATTCAAATTTTTTTTTCCATTTCAGGCTATTTACAAAAGACCATTTCTGTTCATTGTTCTTCCCGGCTTCAACTTTCCAAAGTGTCTTGTACCATTCAGCAAATTTATTAACTATGCTTTTTGGTTCACTGATCAAGCAATTCCCTTATGTTATCTTAGTGATTAAGCTTCTGCATCTTTTATATATGGCCAAACTATGGAAGTACCTTGTGTTTTTATCATTCCCCTCTAACCATTTTATCTTTGCTTTTGATCACCATTTTAGGTGCAACTGTCTATTTAATGCCACTGACTTCCTGGTGAGAATTTCCATTTTAACAATGTATTCGTTAGAACATAGCCCCTCCTCATCAAGTTTGTCCAGGACATTGAGTTTTGATATAGTACTCTCAAGCTCTTTTTCAATGGGGCTTATATTTTTCTTTGACTAGATTGAGATTTTCTTTGCTACCACCTTTAGGTTATTGCTGACCTCAACAAGAGAATTGTTGATATTGCTTGTGTGGTTCCGGTTGCTTTTAATCACCTCCATTAGGCCACTATTCTCCATCCAGTAATGCTAAAAATAAATGGTTTTATTCTATTCCCATCAAGCCTTTTATTTTCAGCCTTGAGAAGAATGAGTTGTGATTAGAGGCAATTCTATTTAGGTATAAGACTTTATTATAACTGAAACATCTAAACCAATTCTAATTTATTAAGGCCTTGTCAAGCCTAGCAAGAATTCTCTTTTCCCCTTGTCTATTCCATGTGTATTTGCCTCCCTTAAAACTAACTTCTTTCAGCCCTGCAGTAGTGCATAGTTCATTATAATCATTGATGGAGCTTCCCCATTTAAAAGACCTGCCTCCTTTCTTGTCAATTTGGTCATTTATGTAGTTAAAATCTCCAATGAGTAACCAGGGCAGCTCATCATTAACCATATCATTTAGAGATTTCCATAAGGTGCTCCTTTCAGTAGGACAATTACTAGCATATATGCCACTTAAGAGCCATGACTTTTCATCTTTTGAACTAATCATTACATTTAGTGCTTGATTGCAGTTGGAGATCAAGTTAGCATCTAGGTAAGCATTCTTCTAGACCAATATAATTCCACCCGACCTTCCATCACCAGCATGAAAGATACCAGACCATGAAGGCCCAAACTTCTTGATACAGAGCAGAGAGTTTTTATCATTCAGGTGAGTTTCCACCAGTAGAACAATTCCAGGTTTGTGATTTCTTATAAGAATGCTAAGGTGGTCCCAAGCTTCCTCCTTGATGCCACATCTAATATTCCATAAGTGCATGTTTGCTTCATAGGATAAGGAATGACATGATAAAGGATGAATTAATATTCATTGTTTGTTTAGTGCATTGATTAGAAAAAAATGAGTATAAAATTGATATTATATTCGGTGTATACCGAATTTAAAAAATTTGTATCCAATCCACCATCATTCATTATCAAATCCTATCCTATCCTATCCAATGAAGCAAACATCTTATAAGGGTATGTTTGCTTCATTGGATAAGATATGATAGGATTGGATAATAAATGAGGATGAATTGGATATAAATTTTTTAAATCCGATATAACCGGATATAATATCAATTTTATACTTATTTTCTTCTAATCCATGCATTAAACAAACAATGAATATCAATCCATCCCTTATCATATCCTACCATATCCTATGAAGCAAACATGCACTAAGGGTCCGTTTGGTACCCTGTATGAGCCTCCTGTATAGTATTAGGATAATACTATACAGTGTTTGGGAAGGGTATTAACTAATACCCGCACATAAAATAGTACACCATAAGATGCCATAAGGTGTATTAGTAATACACTCTCAAAGCTCTTCATTAGCTTACACTAGAACTTTTAATATTTTGGATACTCATTTTACCTCCGGCCAAAAATTAAAAAATAATTAAAAAATAATTTTAATTTATGAAATATTTTTAATGATAAAATATATTATATAATTTTTATATTATATTATATTATATTATATTATATTACATTATATAATATAATATATAATATAATATAATATAATATAATATATTATATAATATAATATAATATAATATAATATAATATATAATATAATATATAATATATAATATATAATATATAATATATAATATATAATATATAATATATAATATATAATATATAATATATAATATATATTACATTACATTATATTATATTATATTATATTATACAAGTTAATTAGTTAATACATACTAGTACTATACAAGCTAGTACATGTGTGCACCAAACACTGTATAATAATAATACAATACATGATTATAAGCTAGTACTATACAGGTTAGTCAATACATACTAGTACTATACATGCTAGTACTATACGATGTACCAAACGAGCCATAAGAGGATTAACATTAAGGAATTAGGCCAGGATTCTCCTCCGCAAAGTTTGCTGCTTGGTCTCCATCAAGGTTGATCACCTTCAAGTCACTTGAATATCTTCTTTTTTTCTCCCTAGGATTTTTTAGGTTAAAGGGGAATTTAGAAGAGTGAACATATTGAGAGTTGGATGTTCTCATTCTTTGGTTGGAGTTCTGATAGCTCATCACAGTATCTGTCAAAGGCTCCATAGGCCTGTCAACTTCCTTTTCCTTTATTTCATTGACTTTTATCTCAAGTACTTCAGTCAATCTTTTATGGAAGCCATCAATATTTTTATCAATTCTGATAGGAACCTTGATTGGGATTGATTTACTTGCTGAAAACTTATTAGTCATGGTACCGGGAGAGCTTGTCCTATTTGAGATGAAGGGATTCCCAATTTGGGTGCTGATATTTATAACTTCCTTTTTGGAGTTCTAAGCTTCCCCGTTGGTAGTATGAGGATGGTTGTTATCAGCAAATTGCAGCATACCATTCTCCTGCCTACTGACTAAAGTATTACCTTCCAGTGTCTAAGCATCAGCATGCTTGTTGCTAGAGATTTTACCACCCTCTTTTTTCTGCCAATTATCTTTTCTCCTTTTGTTAACAATTTGCCATGGCCCAAAAATGTTATCAGTCAATTAATTATCTGCAACTTCAGATTCCATTGGTTTACATTCAGTCAGCACGCTTGCCTCTGTTTCATTTACCTTGTCCACCTTAGTTCCAGACCGCAGTGTGACATCTTCTACAGTGGGGCAATTCTCAACTAAATGACCTATTCTTCCACAAGTATAGCATAGCTTGGGGATATTTTCAAAAGCGACAGCTTGCCAAAATCTATATCCCATGTAGTTTACCCATACTCCACTAGGGAGACATTTGCTTAGATTCCAAAGAACGCATACTCTAGCATATTTGGCTTGCAAACTTTTTACGGTCACTTCATTAAATTTAACTGGCTGCCCTATTTTGGAAGCTAACTTCATCAAAATGTCTTTGCTTAGGTATTCAACTGGCAATCCTAAAAATTGAATCCAGACAGGGATTGTCTCTATTTTCTCCAAAAATGGTTGAAAATTTGCTTTCCAAGGCATGATGAGTAGAACTCGATCATTCAAGAACCAGAGACCGTTTACTAGAACATTGTTCAAATCCTCATTGTTGATGAATTTGAAACAAATAAATCCAGTAGCTAGATCTATGACTTGGACATTATATTTAATTTTCCATATCTTAGGCATAATATTTTGGACCAAATTTAGTGAAGGGGTTTTCTCGAAAAACTTACCGTGAAGGCAGTTTGTCCAATTCAATTTTGCTGCTTCCATCATCTCATCCTCGATCACTACCTCGTCATTTGAATTCTCCTGGGTCACCTTAATATGTGATTCCATCTATCTGCATCGTTCATTGTCGGGGCTGAGGGTTGCTCCCTTGAAGAGGACAGCCCAGGATCCAAGTTTGTATCCGCTGGCTTTGGGGGCACACATTTGTAGGATCAGAGCTCAGGTTCTTAACCAGGAGATTCCCTCATGCTACGGTATTTCCCTTATCGCCCTGCAATAAGCCGCTATCGGAGATTGAATCCAGGCTCAATTCCTTCGTCAGATTCATAATGGCGGCCGCCTCCAGAGGAATTCATGGATCCGACGAATTTTTAGGTTTCAGGATCTAGATTTGACCAGAAGGATTTGGTTCTAGTGGCTTTCCCCCATCGCTATTGTCGCCCTTTCCCGCACTCAACATGTCGCCCCTTGTTGATTTGATAACATTTAATTGAACTAATTTCTCAAACGGATTGAATCATGTTGAACCAGGTTTAATTGGAACCAGCCATGTTTAAATGGGCCTTGAGGCCTATCACCTAGGACAAAACTTTTATGGCCCAATCTTCATTCATTAAGTCATATGGTCAGTTATGGGCCAGCAGACCCTTCATTGTGAATCTGGCCTATTGAGGCTACTTATTGAAGCAGCTGGCTGAATTGTGGACCACTTGCGGGTCCCAATTCTTCAGCCAATCAGGAGCCTTTCACGGAGAATGATTTCTTCCTTTTTCATCCTCTGCTCTGAGCAAAGGAATTAGGAATTCATGCAGATTTTATTTCTGCGACTTCCTCGGCAAATCGCGATCGATTTAGTAGCCATTTGAAGCGCACCCTCTAGCGAGCTTCACGGCGGACCATTGCATCTTCTCCAAACCAAATCACACCATAGCAGAACAATCTTTGACAGCTTCCACCGCCTGAACATATCTCGGCGAATCTCCATCACACTAAAAAAATTGGGGCTAATCATGCTCATCTCAAGCATATGTCGAACCCGATGAAACTTATCCAAGCCAAGTCTCACAACATATTAATATTGTTCAACATCATGAGCCTTTTTTTGCCTTTCACCCTCTTCAACTATAAAAGGGGAAACGTGACAGTCTGGTTAAGAGGTCGAGGAGACAGAGAAAGTAGTGCAGTATAGTAGCAAATACTGGTACATGGAGACCAGTTCTTTTAAACAGTGTGGTTGGGCTCTCAAAAAGTTTTGGGCCCGTTTGGTTCGCAAACTGCTCATCACAGGATACCAGACAGGGACAAGGACAGGACATCAGGTGTCCTGGGATAGTAGTTATACCGTGTTTGGTTCGCTAAGAACAGGACACGATATCCAGTCCCGTCTTGCGTTTGGTTCGTTAAAATAGAGTCCTGTACAAGACAATATGACCAAAATACCCTTATAAATTTTTAATGCTCAAATTTAATTTTAAACATAAAAATCTTCCTACTTAGTCTTAAATTTTAAAAAATAATTACATTTTATTGAGAATTATTAGGCTTGAATCTGAATGGTGATGCTCAAAATCAAATGTGATTTGCGATAGATCATAGAAGCCAAGTTCAAGTAAGAAAATCTCATAACTAAATGAAGCTAGGGTGAAAGTTCTGAAGCCCCTAGTCGTTTTACTGTCGGGAGAAGTAAAAAAAATTTCTACTTCCACGGTGTTATCTGGAAAATAATATCCTAAAAGAGTGGATGTGTGATATTGTACCATTTGTCAGGCTGTCATTCTGAAATCACCTACTTTGTTCTATGTCTTTTGGCAATTTACAGTACTAGGCTAATGTTTACAGTGTGAACCTCTAACAAGTGTAAGATATATCTAACAATTGTGTCAGTCTTCTGCACTGCATGATTTAAAGCACTTGAATAGGTCTAGTTAAGCACAGCATGATTTAAAGCATGATTTAAGATATATCTAGTTAAGCATGTGTCAGTCTTCTGCACTGCATGATTTAAAGCATGATTTAAATCCAATAACGACACCATTTTCAAACAAAGATATATGAGGTCAGTAAAGGACTAAAGATTAAATGGATAAAAAAACCTTGAAAATCATGTAGAATAGACACTAACAAAAAATATATATAACATATGACTATCAATTACGAGAGTGGATCATTTTCCACAGAATATATCAGATCTCTTGATGGATGTGCTTCTACAAGAACAATTTCATAATAGTATCACCATAGACAATGGTCAACACAGCTTGAATGAAAGGACTCTGAAGGTATGTTTTAAAGTTCAAATTTGGCTGGATTTAAAAACTTTCCATAACAGAACACAAGAATCTCACAATATTTTGTGAAGACAAAAAAAACAGAAGTTGACCAGAATCTTGAGATTAATTATAAATTCTCGGACATCATACTGACAATTGTAGCTGGTGTATATTTAATGGTACAATATTCAATCAAAACTACAGTAAACACAATTCAAAAATAAAATTTGGAACACCTCCAACTACAAAATGATAAAATATTTATCTACCACAATTCCAAAATAACAAAGTGTTCAACTACATCCCCATAATTGACTTCACAAAAATCAACCTTCTACTTTCATCCATCCTCATGAAAATTGTCGCGTAGTGAGTATTTTCTGCAATTTTTTTCAGTACATTCATTTCCTCCATCTCTGTTATTTCCAATTTATGCACTTCATCAACCAACGTTGACATCTCCATATGCTCTCTCATTTTTGTCATCTCAATAGCCACTGTGTGCATATCACGAGCAGCCGAACTCATTTGAGTTTCCCACACCTCAATGAATTTATCTACCACTTCATTCATGCGGCCTCGCTTTTTTTTTGGCTCACTTCCTTCAGATTGACTACCAATGTTCGAGATTGGAGATTCTTGCCTTCTTGACATTGGAGATTCAGGTTGTTGTGAGGATTGTGTTTCCATCATATTATCCCATTCAGGTTGTAAGGATTGTGTTTCTATCACATCAGCTGGTGTCTCTGCACCGTGGCCAGTGGCACGATCCTTTCCAAAGATGACATGCAGTCTTTCAAACTCTTTAAATTCTTTATTCGCATGGTTTGAGGATTTTGGATGCTTCTGTTACACAAGGAAAAAATACAAGTATTATCAATGATGCAATAATATTAAATAATACATGCTTCTGTTGACAATAAAAAATCAATATTAAATAATTACCTTCAAATATTCCTCCAACACTTGTGGATTGTCAACCACCACACACTTACGCACATCGTCCCATCCAAATCCGCTTGTGTTCATCATATCAAGTGCTTCAGATAGTTTAAGTGACCATCTTTTCATTTTGTTAACTATCTGTTGCACTGTTAAGTTAATGCCAGGAACTCGTATCAACATTCTTTTCAAAGCTTCCTCATGAGTTCCTGCTTTAAAAGTGCCATTCTCCCCCCTATGTCCCTCCACAACCAATTCTTCTAAAATAGTCAACAAAGTGTCATCTTCCTCTTGTGTCCATGAGCGTCTACCTCTTTTTTGAACTTCCATGACTAAAAATAAGACATAACCAAACCATTAATAAGTACATTGATTTTATTAAGATTGGTTTGCATGAACAGCTGGACTATGACTTCCGATCAGAATAGTAGATGATTTAGAAAAGGTAAACAGCATAGAACACTAAATTAAATTTAAACTTCTAAATGTGCAGCCGTGAAATGGAAGAGGAACAAAGCCATGTGAATAAAGCAGGTGAATAAAGCAGGTGAATTGATCACATAAAAGTACATTGATTTTATTAAAATCCAAACCATTAAAAAGTACATAAAAGTACATTGATTTTATTAAAATCCAAACCATTAAAAAGTACATAACCATAACTGATTCAACATAAAAGTACATTGAATTACATAACCAAACCATAATAAAAGTACATTGAATTAAAATTTATTCAATTTCTTGCTCTCCATTCATCCCACATTTGTTGTGCTAAGTTGTCTCTCGATTGAGTCCATTCATTACTAGGCTCAACGGTGCTGATTATGTTGATAGGTTCTTCTCCTATTGGTAGTTCATCATCTGTGATGGTAGCAAACTCCAACGGATCAATTTTCATGTTCATCCGAATAAAGTTATGAAGTAAACCACAAGCAAGAATAATACGGCATTGGGTTTTTATCGGATAAAAGGATGGTGATCGAAGAATAGCCCATCTTTTCTTTAAAAGACCAAAACATCTCTCGATTACATTTCTTGCTCGTGCATGTCTGTAGTTAAACAGTTCCTCACGATTTTGGGCTATTCTTCGACTATTGCCCCACTCTTGAATATGATATCGTCTACCGCGATATGGTGCAAGGAATCCATCCCCATTTGTGTATCCACCATCCACAAGATAGTAGTTACCTATCGACAAAATTATTATACGAATTTTAGTTCTTATTATGGTAAGTCAATTATTATAATAAAGTTTATGTATGACATACCAACTGGGACGTTCAATCCATTGGGTCTCGTAACTGCATCACGCAGCACTCTAGAATCAGAAGCTGACCCCTCCCAACCTGATAACACATATATGAAATTCATTTCTGGTGTACATACTCCTAACACATTTGTTGCAAGACCTCCTTTCCTTGTCCTGTATCTAGGTCTGTCTGTAGCAGGTGGTGTAACAGCTATATATGTACCATCTAATGCTCCTAAACACCCCTACACAAAATTTAAACCGAATATTAATTGACGTTCTAAATACAATAACAACTATGATATCAATGGTATATAGCTTACCTTGAACCACTTCCATCTCTCATCGGTGCAATCTTGTGGCACAGGTTCTGGCTTTGCTAATAAGACATCATGCAATCTAACAACAGCATGTAACACATGATGGCAATATCTACTAATGGTTTCTCCCGATCTTTTGAACCTAACTCGGATTGTTCTATTTTTTGTGTGATGGGCTAGAATGTTTACAAAAATAGCAACTTGCTCCTCCACGGTCACCCTCCCATCACCCGTTAACCCACCCCGAACAATCAATAGCTCACAAAGTCTTGCAAAAGCATTTCTAGACATTCTCAACTCCCAAATACAATTATTATCGCTTTCCCTAATAATGGAATCCAAAACATCCATGCGAGTCATATTTCTAACAAGAGTTCTATCATCTACCCCTCTCCTCTCATACTCATCACGCATTATAAATTTTACAAAAAAATATCCAACCGCAGACATAGCAAGCAAATGGATATACATTCTTCGTGTAGCAGCGTATAACATGAATGACAACTCATCCATTATTCACTAAAAACAATAAACAAAAAATCAGAAAAAAAGAAATTGTTAGCTAAGGATATTTGACCTATATCAGAAAAAAGAAATTGACAAAGCAAAAGGATAGGGCAAGGAATAGGAAAACAGTTAACTTCTATAATTATATTGGAAGTCTTCTTCGATAGATATGAATTATGATGCGACTTATCTGATATATAAGGAAGAAGTGTGGAATGGCAGGGCAATTCTCCTTTGGCAAGAAGACTAGCTACAAGCATGCCTTGCCATGCCAATTAATTAGCTTCCTGCCAAAAGAGGAAACAAAATGATCTTTTTACTAGCACTGAGCACTTAGGCAGGGGTGCGGCTTGTTTGCTTCTCAACTTTCTAAAACATTGCAGGAACTGCAGCTACACCTACAACTAATCCTTACTCTTTCACCCTAAGATCAGAAGTTATGGTCACAACAACTTGGAAGCAATGGCCCGGTAGATCTGTTTGTAGGTGTGAAGAGTTGATTCTCGAAAGGTGTCCATAGTCTTCTTAAACTTCACTAGATCTTTTCTTGTTTCTTGATATAACTGTGCATATAGCTCTCCTTTCACCTTATCTTCTTCTACCTTCAATTTTTTCCTTTGTTATCATAACATGACTTAAGTGAAACAAGCAGTTTTTTCCACTAGATAAGTCATTGGTGTTAAACATCCGATTACTGGAAAACTTTAATTTATCCACTAAGATCTTAGAGGCTATATAACTGCTTATATACAAGGCCAAACCCACCATAAGATCCATAAATCTTTTGTTGTTTGACTTTCATCATCATGCAAGTCCATAAATGAGCTCCCATATCCAAAAGACTAGAAGAAAAATCCATCAGTTGGTTATTCCTTGACATACTGACAACAGGATCATACTAAAAATTTGAAATTTGAAAACTGTTTTCTTTTCCATAGAGTATTTGGTAAAGAATAGAAGCTAGAGAAAGTCACCAAAACTTATCCTTAGTTTTCTTTTACAGAGGAAATATTTGATAACATATTGAAGCATTGAACTGTGTCCCAATTCGACCAGGTCACCATGAGTAAAAAGTAATATTACGATGAGCAGATCAGCAGAGAGCCATAATAAAACCAAACGATAAAATGCAAGAGCCTATAACAAGCTACTAAACAGTTAACACGGAAACAGTTAACAAGCTCCAAGCTAAGGATCCTTCTCGTATAAGTTTCTATAAGCAAAAAAGAGAAACCAATCAAAATGACAGCTCATGTCCAACGAAACTGAACTTAGTTCATCTTTATTATCTCTACAATGAGACACAAAGTAGAAAAAGGTAGACATTAACCCAGGTAGACAAAATCAACACACAGGCGAGAATCGATAGGCAACAAACAACTGAACTGAAGATGCGAGAGAGGCATACCTGAGGAAAGAGAGAGGCGATAGGCGAGTGCAAAGGGCGTCGGGCGTCGGACGAGAGAGCAGCGTCGGGTGTCAAGCGAGAGGTGAGAGCAAAGGGCGTCGGGTGTCGAGCGAGAGGTGAGAGCAGCGTCGGGCGAGAGAGTCGCGAGAGCAGATGCGTCGGGCGAGAGAGTCGCGAGAGCGAGAGAGTCGGGCGAAGAGAGTCGCGAGATATGTCGGCTAGGGTTGGAGAGAGATCCCGTGACAAGTGAGGGCAACGAGGTCTTTTTCCCTCGTTGTCCTCCGCTCAGATTTGGTGTACCGAGAATTTTCTCGGTACACCAATTTGGCTCAAAATCCTGTCCCGAACAGGAATTAAAATCCAGTCCCTCCCACTTTTTGCAAAACAAACGGGGGACAAGAGCCAAAATCCAGTCCAGTCCTCCGTTTTTTAACGAAACAAACGGGCCCTTTGATTCTCCCTTTGTACGTTGTAATTCCTCGTCTTATTTAATAAATAAGTCTCTTCTTCTCCCGTCGGACGTAACTTCGCCGAATTTGAACTACGTTAACATCTTGTCTCTTATTTTTGCAATCTTGGTTTTGAATTTGGTTTTTCATTTTCTCTTATCGTGTTCGGATTTTGTCATTCATACAGGAAATTCCCATAATTTTCTATCATCTTTCGTGATTTTAACAAATTTAATCCAAATTTTAAAACTTAATAAATATATACATATGTGCTAACCTCATATCATATGTAGCCCTCTCATTAATTTCTTTTAATCTGCGTCAAATTTTAAAATATTTTTAAATAAATGACTAGCTACCTTACACAATTAATTTTTAAAAAATTATAAAAAAAATACTTTTATCCTTAAATCTTAAAATTAATAGATTATCTTCATTTTTCAGTCAATGTCCCTCGCACACAAAGGTATCCATTTGATAACTAGTGGCGGCCTTTAGTCACATAAGCAAGTTGCACCCCTTGTGCACAAGCAAAGGACAACCTAGCAACTCAATCTCACTACACTTAGCAAAACTTGATGGTGCAACGGGCTCTAAGCCCAATTGTTGATGGCTACCTTAGGCACTATAGACGGTTGCCCTATACATTAAAGGGCGATGACGAAGTAATCACCAAAATTAGGCACTATTTTCTTGATTGGTTGGAGGTAGCTTCTATATATGGGGCTTCCTCGTCATGGCTACTCATTCTCTTTGAGTTTCTTTTTTTCTTTTGTGGGGGTCTCCACCTATGTTTTCGTTGGGTTTGTTAGTGAAGGGAATAATGCCCTCAAGCCAATCACATCTCGATGTATTGAGGGACTATTCAATGTTAATGAATAGAATGAGGCATCTTCATTGATAGTTAATAGATGTGATGAACCCCATGAGCCAGAACAATGATTCTAGGGTCATGATGAGGTCATACCAGTGAGACCTAGAATCTAGAGGCCTCAATTCAAAACATTCATAGTCGTAGGATCACGCGTAGGGGATCAATGACTCCGATAAGACTAGTACACTTGGTACATGCTCTATTGTAGAGGGTAGCTAATCTCATATTTACCTATGGCGCGTTATTAATGTACAAGTGTAGGTGCTTATTGGAGAATGAGTTCACTGAACATACCCGCTCGAGGAATGCCAGATGGAATCCCTACATGAGTGTTAATACGCTATTCCTCTAGTGATAGTAAGTGCAAGTGATCCTCGGACATAAGGTTGTCATGGTCATCTTGTAATTGACGACCAATTTCTTTGGTGTATACCCTACCATGGCTTGCAAAGACGTGCGTCAGATACTTTGGGCATAAGGAGGTTTTCATGGAGATGGATGAGCAACCAACAAGGAATCGATTACTTCTAGTAAGAGGAGAGAATGTTCTATGTCTTTCAACGAGTGTCGTCTCAAAAAATTTCCGACCAGAGTGGATATGAAAGATGGAAAGACGTTTCCAATCTTCATTGTTGAGACAATGTCTTGAGGGAGTGAATTACATATGAATCAATATTAGGGTTTGACACATCTTCTATACCTTAGTTGCATTCGACACATTATGTAATCGAAGGATTTGATTGCACGGGAACTAATCACCGAAGGGTGTTCGATCCCTAGTGATTGAATCTCATACTATCTGGGTAGTCATGATACGTTGCTAGACATCAATCTTAACTTGTGAGTAAAATTACGATCATGAGATGATCACTCGATCACGTTAAAAGAGTTTAATTGAGGATTGTGAATATTCACATAAAAGGAGTTCTATCGAATTAAGTACACTCGGTTGTGCACGACTTACTACCGGCTTAGTGTGGGGCCAAATGCATCACACATACAAGTAATTCTCGTAACGAAATTTATCGGGATAAATTTCGAACTTGGAAGAATTATCTACTAGCATGGATATGCCAATTATACCAATTGATGGAAATATTTGAATTAAGGAAATGTTCATGAAATTCAAATATCTATAAAAGCAATATTTGAATTATGGAAATGTTCCTCAAAATTCAAATTGCTAAAAGAAAAAAAAATTGAATTAAGGAAATATTCCTCAAAATTCAAATTTCTAAAAGAACAAGAATATTTGAATTAAGGAAATGTTCTTTGAATTCAAATATCTTGAAGAAAGGAAAATTTTAAATAAAGAAAGGTTCTATATTTCAATTTTGGCTACTTATGAGGATGAGAACCTCTTTCCCTATTTGATAGGGGCGGCTACAAGAAGAATATGAAATCCTTTCCTATCTTCAAATAAGGATGAGCCAAATTATGGAGATAAGGAAACAAGTTTCATATCCCAAAATTTTATGGAAATCCAAGCCATGAATTTTGAAAAGTATTTCCTCACCTTTTATTCGAGGGATTCTTTTCCCTCTTCGTGTGTCCAGCCCTCCCCTTGCTAGGGTTCGACCACATGACTTGGTTGACACCTTATTTATAGGGTGTGATGGCCGACCCTAGATAGAGAGAGGATTCTCTAGCCGCCACCTTCCTATAGTAGCCTAGATCTCCATTCCCTCCCTCCCATCTTCCCTTGTAAGTAGGGTAGCCAATCTTGAAGGAACCTTCTTCTTTCTTCATTGTGCCTTGGAGAAGGCAACACTTCCATCAAGCCACGACGAGGTTAACAAGAAGAGGAGTCTTCTTGGAGTTATGAGGATCTTGGCGTGGATCACCGTTGGAGGACGTGCACGTGTGCGTCTCGGATCGGGCATCACTTCTTCCTCTCCTTCCTTGAGGTATAACTCTTGCCATCCTCTCTTGTATTTATACTTGAGTTCTATTGCACATCAAGGGATTGCTGATTTGGGGATCCAAATAAAATTTTGAAATTCACTTTTACTTGCTTTTACTATTTTCTGGCTTTCTGCGCTTCAGATCCCAATAGTTAGTGGCCATGTTATTAGTTTCTTCCTTAACCTTGGCGTAAAAGAACATGCTATGACACTCTTCCTAGCACTTTATCTCACCTCTGCATGGAATTAGCTTTCGATTAGACCAACCATGAAATATTTGCATAATGGTACTAGTGCTAATCAAGTAGCTAGTTGTTTGAGCTTGACAAGGCCATGAGAGATGTGTAGGGAGAGAGTTGCTTGAGGAGCTAAATGTGGCACCTTTAGTGGCTCCATAATCGAAAAGGAAAGATAAATGAAAAAGGAGAGCAACTAATCTCTATCATTCTTTTATGAGATGTGTTCCTTCAACCTTTTGACTATGAGTTTATTATATATGATATGTTCTGTCAGGGACGGAATTACTTGACAGTCGATGAGTCGATTCGGAGAGATCGATGAGGGGATCTGGGGAGGATCGATGATCGGACGTGATCAGATTTGGGATCGGACGCTCGAGAAATCGTAGAAGAAGTAGTAGAGAAGAAGAAGAAGAAAAGGGAAACATATAGAGTTAAGGAAACATGTAGTAGTTTATTCAATGCATAAACTGTTCATGATGTGACTACGCTCAATTTATACTTGTTACATATAGAAATCCCTGTAGCGTGTAGGTACTCGTCGTTCACGCACAACGCGTGTCCCACTTCCCGCTGCATCAAACACGTCTCTCCCAGCACCTGGAAGCTCACACGTGTCCTTCATTGTGTGGCTCGTATAATCCACATCAATGGGTCCCATTATGGGACCTAGTTTCGTCACTAGGTTCGTGACAATATCCCCTGTTTCCAAAGGAACCTCGTCCGCGAGGTTCACTGGAGATGGTTGACGCCCCGACACTGAAGGCGGACATCCGGCCACACCCATCGTTGTTGATCCTTTCAGCAAGGGCATGAGTGTTATTTGCATGTTGGGATGGCCCCTGCAACTCTTGAGCATGGAAACGTGGAACACCGAATGTAGACGAGATGCCTCTGGTAACTCCATCTTATGTGCGACCTTTCCGACGCGTTTAATGATCTTGTAAGGCCCAAAGAAACGAGGACTTAATTTCTGTTGTTTCTTGAGTCGTAATGATAGATGCCTTTAAGGTTGTAGCTTTACAAAGACCCAATCTTGTTTGGTGAATTCAATTTCTCATCTTTTCCGATTAGCCTAAAGTTTCATGCGAGTCTGTGCCTTGGCCAGATTAATTTTGAGCTGCCTAAGAACTTCATCTCTTGCCAGCAGTTCTCTGTCGACCCCGGCATGCTTTGATGAGCCCCCGATATAGCGGATTAATGTTGGTGGATCTCGCCCATAGAGAGCTTTAAACGGGGTCATACCTACCGACAACTGCAGCAAGGTGTTGTACCAATACTCAGCCCACGCTAAGTATTTTTCCCACCGTGCCGGCTCTACGGATGAAAAACTCTGCAGATACATCTCTAGGGATCGATTGAGAGCCTCAGTTTGACCATCCGTCTAGGGGTGGTAAGACGAACTGAACCCTGTTGGCTTTAGGTTTTCAACCTTGGTCTTAATATCTTAATCTCGATTTTGATGATAACAAACATGGAACTAATATTTCGTTGAGAAATCTTTCAGGTTCCATATTAAGTAGCGTTTGATGTCCTCGATCGGATAAATCAGAGAAATCGATAAATTGGAAGGACATCGATCATCGCGCTCGGGTTCATCACAGAAAATTCTCGAAGATTGACGTGTGCACCAAAGTCGCATTGGACGAGTCCAAAGATCAAATGAAAAGCTCTCCAAATTGATGCTCATTGAAAGCCGGAACCCGGAAACGAAGCGCGGAAGAAAAAGGGCTAAAAAATCAATTTCAGCATAGGTTCGGTCGACCGCTCGATCGATCGAATAGGGTTACAAAAATGGCAGTAGCCATCTCGGTCGACCGGTCGGTCGACCGATGGATGCCAAAATACAGCAATAGCGGTCAATCGACTGAGGCTAGAAAATGACAATAGGTTCGTCGGTCGACCGATCGAACTGCGTTCGCTGACGCAACAAACTTGCGTCAGTCGACCAACGGGTCGACCGAATTGAGGATCGCAGGTTTTGCGTCTGGGCGGTCGACCCGTTAGTCGACCACACACATAGAGGAAGGCAGCGGTCGTTCGAGCGGTCGATCGGTCGGTCGACCGATCAATCGACCGAGCGTCTGCAACGGATAGTTTTCTATCCATTGAGCTGCTGTTTCTTTGAGAAGGTATAAATATACATCATCTAACTCATTTTACCCACTCCTCTCATTGTTTCAGAAGTCATTGAGCATCAAAAAGAGAGATCTAAGCCTTCCAAAAGATTTAGTGCTTGCGCTCGGTTCTTCCGCCAACTACTTCTTCAAGTGCACACTCTGCTCCTCAACTTGGGATTTGATTCGAGCTCTACTACTCGGCGAGTTGGTGGTTCCAAGGCTTGGAAAAGTGCTTTTAATCTTGGTTTATCTTTTTAGCTCTTTTGATTGTATTTTAACGTTTATTTTAACTTGTTTACTTTGAATTTGTGCGTATGAAGACCTAGGTTGTTTAGGTCTTTTGTGGAAGTGGTTATCTTGTTGTGAAGGTGTAAAGCCACTTGTGTAAACGTTGTTTATTAGGATTAGTTGAGTTGTCATTGGGTTGAGGTGGGAAAGTGCTCTCGGTAGGAAGTCGGGATACTTCCGGGTGTGGAAGTGCCTTCGGTTGGAGAGCGAAGACTTTTCGGTGCAAAGTTCTCGTTGTAAGGAATCTCATTAATCGTGTTAAACTAGTTTGAAAATCCTAAGCGGGGTGCTTAGGTAGTGGAGTAGGCATTGGGGCCGAACCACTATAAATTCTCGTGTTTGCATTGATACATTATTTGTGCTTAATTGATTTATCACTTCCACATCAAATCATTCAATTGTAAAATGCGTAAATAATCTAGGTAAATGATTAAAATTGAATTTAGGCTAATTAATTGAGTAAACACACTATTCACCCCCCTCTAGTGTTGCCATTTCGCCTACATTTGGTATCAGAGTAGGTCGTAGGTTGAGATTTCACCATCTCGTCTACATCTAGTCTTGATCCGAAAATGGCACTAGAGTTGGTAGCGCCTACACCTCCTAGGTTCGATGAGTCTAACTTTGGTCTTTGGAAGGGTAGAATGTACACTTTCGTAAAGACTCAAGGTTTATGTGTTTTTAATATGGTAAAGTCAAAATACATAGAACCTAAGGAAGATATGAATGCATGGACCCAAGAACAAATTGATATGTTTGAATTAAATGCTAAAGCTACAAACTGCATCTTTTGTTCTTTGGAAAATAATGTCTTTGAAAAGATCATGCATTGTACCTCCGCATTCGATATTTAGGCTACCTTAAATATGCTTTATAATTATGCAAAAACCGAAGAGCTCAATACGTTTGATGAGGGGAGTGATGACAATTGTCATCCACCCAATACTAATATGGTTTTTGAAGCTCATAGTGCCTCTAGTCATAGGAGCACTAAAAGTCGAAAAAGGAATGTGATTTGCCATGTGTCCAAAGAAAAAGGGCATGTGAGGAAAAATTGCCCTTCCATGAAGAACAAGATAAAGAAGAGGTCAAACGCTTCCACATCATCATCTTATTCAAGTGAAGCATCCTCTTACCATGACGATGAAGCCATCTCAAAAGAATGCCTCATGAATGATAACAATGAGGTACACTCCTCTCCTTCTAGTCATGTTAATAATAATGATAGTATTAACTCATCTAGTTCTCATGATTTTGATAAATTGATGGATGAGTATAAAATCATGTATGCCTTGATGGTTAAAAAGGATAAAGAAAACAAAAAATTAAAGAAGGAAAACTTGACTCTTAGCTCTCATTTACATGATGCTAAACTAGAAAACGAGAAACTAAAAGTTAGTATTTCAAATTCATGCCATGATGCTTTAAGTATTAACACTAAGGATTTAATTACAAAAAATGACATCTTAAAGAATGAAAATAGCATGTTGAAAACTTAATGCATGCTATTCATAAAACCATGAACGAATTGAAAAATGAGGTTATTTTTCTAAATAAGAAGGTTAATAATCTATCTAGTAATTCATCCTCTAAGAATTTTAGAAATACAAATATTTCTTTCAAGAATGCTTATGCACATCATGCTTCTCATGTCAAGCATTCTAATATTAAACCCCATGTTCAAAAGAAAATTATTTCCTTTAAGAATGCTCATGCTCAGCATAGTTCACATGTTAAGCATTCTAATGATAAATCTCATGTCCATAATAAAAATAAAAAGAAGAGATTTAATGGACATTGTTTTTGATGTGGTGTCTACGAGCATGCCATTTATGATTGCGCTTTCAAGATAAATTCAAGTGTAGCAAAGACACTTTGGGTTCCCAAGCCATTTAACCCCCAAGGACCCAAAGCCATTTGAGTACCAAAAGTCTTATCTTCTTTTGTAGGGGGAACTACCACACAAGGGTAAAGAGAAATGAACTATTGAAGTTGACTTTGGATCAAAATGAGAAATCTCCAAGAGGTTGCAACTTCAAGCTATCATGATGCTATATATATGAAAATTGGCATCAAGGACTTTGGTATCATCTCCTATACTCACTTGCTTAAATTATTGTTGGAGTTTTGATATATGCTTAATGTTAGTAGATTTTCTACTCTTGATAAGTTTTAAAAATGATTTTGATTTTTTGATTTCCGGTCTCTTCGGAGACCTATGTAGCCTGTAATGGGCTCATCCGATCTTACGGTTTTAAATCGTAGGCTAATTGTGGTCTTTCGGTTTTCAACCAATAGGAAGGGTTGGAGATCATGTTTTCATATTTATTATTTTTGTGATATCTAAAATTCGTTTTGGTATGACTTGATTTTATTTAAAACGGATTTCAAACCATTTAGCAAAGTGAACTTTGATAATGATACTTGATGCTTCTCTTTGCTTTTTGGTTGGGTTAGCTTGCTAAGTAGCTATATTTTCTCTAAAATATTAGTGTAGCTTACTTGCAAGTTATAAGTATTTTAGGAAGGCTTATTAGAATAAAAAAGATTAGTTTGGCTAAATCATCATGAATAAGGTATAACTTTGATAAATTCAAATCTTAATGTTATACCTCAATGCTTAAGCTTAAATAATGTCTCAATACTCATGATTAGAATTGCATGGTAAACCCTTGAATTTTCATGAGTAGGTAGAATCTTAGCACTTAGGCAAATTTCATTAAATAAAACTTGCTCTAGGTTGATACTTACTATTAGAGACATTCCTTTAAGTCCAAACTAGTTAAACATGTTTATGGACCTTATTCCTCAAATGCTTCACATCTTAAGACCCCTTAGATTCATTTTGATATCATGACAACTTATTTAAAATGAATCTCTACTATCTAGCATAGGTTAAGGGTTTTAAATGAATTTTTGCATTGAACCTTTGTTATTTAGTATGTTAGCTTGCTAGTTGGTATATAATTTTATTTTGATACTAATAAAGCCTACTTGTAAGTTAAGAAAGTGGTAAATATTGAAGGCTATGCTATCATGAAGAAAAATGAAAGGTAAATGACAAGTTTGACAAAATTTCTAAAGACTAAGATATGGATTTAATCTTGCAAAAATTTTAGTATAATAATTGAATAATCATGCTTTAATGATGTCTCTATATACGCATGATTGATTTTGCATCATAAATATTTGAAGTTTCATGTGTAGGCAAAATATTGATAACTTAGGCAATTTCAAAATATATTGATTGAATGAAACTTGCTCTAAGTTAAAATTCATATTAGAGACCTCATTTTGAGTTAGCAGTTGGTAAACATGTTTAGATACACATATCACATGAGTCTAGGTAATTAAAATTAAAAATTCATGTCTAGATGAACAATGTGATAACTATATCACTTTAGGGGATTTAAACTTGGAAAAATTTGACCCAAGTCAATAAATCGACTTGGACACTTCATTTTTAAGTCCAATCTTCATAAATATGTTTAGGAATAGGTATGACATGTTTCCATGCACTTAGAATGAAAAATTCATATGGATATGAAAAAAATGACATAGAGGTCAATTTATGAAAACCTCTTTTGAACCAAGTTGACTTAAAGGTCTTTTTTTCCATCCATATTTGAGGAACATGTTTAGATTTACTCATGTTAGGTATTCATAGGTTTAAGGTTGAAAAATCATGAGTAAATGATAAGATTGACACTTAGCAAGTTTCATGATAACTAGCTTAGTTTTGAATGAAACCATGCTAAGTTGATATCTTGACTTATGGATATAATTTTCATTTCGAACTTGGCATACACTCTTTACATGATCATTATGTGATGTCATAAAAGTTTGAATAAAAATTGAACATGTTTTGGAAAATAACTGGAAATTACAAAAATATCATTTCGACCAACAATTAGTATGCACTTTTAGTTATTTCTAGAGAAATATAGAAAACTCCTTTTTAATTGATTCTTCAAACTGCAGCCTCACTGAAAAATCTAGGTTCTTCAGTAAAAATTTTAAAAAGTTTCATCAAGAATCTGATTTAAAATGAAATTTTGAAGTTAGATTTCGAAAACACAAAGTATCATCCTTCTTGAAATATCAATCTTTCCGATACTTTGATTTTTCTTCAAAAACTTCAAATGAAAACTCATGTATACCATTTGGATTCCATCTCTAACATCATTGACACCATTGCTTGAGTAAAATCATTCATAGGAATGATTTTGATAATTTGAATGATAACTAGAAATATTCACTTTTTCATTGAAAACAATATAAGATGAAAAATGAACTTAGGAAATTCATTTTGAAGTTCAAACTTGATACATGCATTTCAAATGACCATTCAATAATTTGTATCAAAATTTTCATCCAACAATTGGTATTTCAAATCTTGAAGTATAGGTTAACCTAAGTCAACAAAGTGACTTAAAAATTTCATTTTAAGCCCAAACTTGATTCATAGACTTACATTCTTTCATGTTTGATTACTAAATGCCTAAATATGAGATAAACATGAGTAGATAGCCAAATTTGATACTTAACATGTTTCATGATTTCAAGCATACTTTGAATGAAATCATGCTAAGTTCATATTTTGATTATATGACATTAGTTTCATTTCAAACTTGATATACATATTTCATATGACTATATATTTGTATTTTGAAAGTTTGCATGAAATAAAAAATGTCATGAAAAAGAAACAATATTCATGAAAATATTCATACTTAAGTGCATATACGATTTAGGTTTGGATTCTATTTATCACTCTTTGCTATCATGTATGATTTAAGTTATATATTAAAAATTTGTTTTCCATCCCTTTGGTTGAGATTTTCATGTTTCATGAAAAATAATCTTTAGAGTCTCAACCTCATGAAAAAATATTTGTCTTTCATCCCTTTGACTAGATTGACCTTTCTTGCCCTTTTTGATGGATGTCAAAAGGGGGAGAAAAGTATAGGATAAAGGGGGAGAAAAGTATAGGGTAAATGGGGAGAAAATTATAGGCAAAGGGAAGAAAAATATAGGAGATCCATGCATATAGATAGGAGGAGTTTATTTTTATAGATATGCATGTTGATAGGGGGAGAAATCCCTTAGATGAAATCCTCTATGCTTTAATGTATATATTTTCTTAAGGATGTTTGTCATCATCAAAAAGGGGAAGATTGTTGGCTTTAGGTTTTCAACCTTGGTCTTAATCTGTTAATCTTGATTTTGATGATAACAAACATGGAACTAATATTTCGTTGAGAAATCTTTCAGGTTCTATATCGAGTAGCATTCGATGTCCTCGATCAGATAAATCAGAGAATCGATAAATCAGAAGGACATTAATCGTCACGCTCGGGTTCGTCGCGAAAATTTTTCGAAGATCGACATGTGCACCAAAGTCGCATTGGATGAGTCCAAAGATCAAATGAAAAGCTCTTCAAATTGATGCTCGTTGAAAGCCGGAACCTAGAAACGAAGTGCGGAAGAAAAATGGCTAAAAAAATCAATTTCAGCCTAGGTTCGATCGACCGCCCGATCGACCGAATAGGGTTACAAAAATGGCAGTAGCCATCTCGGTCGACCGATCGGTCGACCGATGGATGCCGAAATATAGTAGTAGCTACTTCGGTTGACCGGGCGATCGATCAATTGAGGCCAAAAAATGATAGTAGGTTCGTCGGTCGACCGATCGGTCGATTGGACTGTGTTCGTTGAGGCAACAAACTTGCATCGGTCGACCAACGGGTCGATCGAATTGAGGATCGCAGGTTTTGCATCTGGGCGGTCGACGCATCGGTCGACCACACAAAGAGAGGAAGGTAGCGGTCATTCGAGCGATCGATCGGTCGGTCGACCGACCAATCGACCGAGCATCTGCAACGGATAGTTTTCTATCCGTTGAGCTGCCGTTTCTTTGAGAGGGTATAAATATACCTCATCTAACTCATTTTACCCACTCCTCTCATTGTTTCAGAAATCATTGAGCATCAAAAAGAGAGATCTAAGCCTTCCAAAAGATTTAGTGCTTGCGCTCGGTTCTTCCGCCGACTACTTCTTCAAGTGCACACTCTGCTCCTCAACTTGGGATTTGATTCGAGCTCTACTACTCGGCGAGTTGGTGGTTCCAAGGCTTGGAAAAGTGCTTTTAATCTTGGTTTATCTTTTTAGCTCTTTTGATTGTATTTTAACATTTATTTTAACTTGTTTACTTTGAATTTGTGCGTATGAAGACCTAGGTTGTTTAGGTCTTGTGTGGAAGTGGTTATCTTGTTGTGAAGGTGTAAAGCCACTCGTGTAAACATTGTTTACTAGGATTAGTTGAGTTGTCCTTAGGTTGAGGTGGGAAAGTGCTCTCGGTAGGAAGGCGGGATACTTCTGGGTGTGGAAGTGCCTTCGGTTGGAGAGCGAAGACTTTCCGGTGCAAAGTCCTCGTTGTAAGGAATCTCATTAATCATGTTAAACTAGTTTGAAAATCCTAAGCGGGGTGCTTAGGTAGTGGAGTAGGCATTGGGGCCGAACCACTATAAATTCTCGTGTTTGCATTGATACGTTATTTGTGCTTAATTGATTTATCGCTTCCGCATCAAATTGCCTAAACAATCTAAGTAAACGATTAAAATTGAATTTAGACTAATTAATTTAGTAAACATACTATTCACCCCCCTTCTAGTGTTGTCATTTCTCCTACAAACCCTAACGTGGTTCCATGGAGTGTCGCTAGCTCCCTCCAAATTTCACTGATGAAGTGAGCATCGTGATCACTGACAATTGATTTGGGCAACCCATGTAGCTTCACCACCCCACGTAAGAATACCTCTGCCACTTTATCCGTCGAATATTTCCTGGGTAATGCAAAAAAGTGCCCATACTTGGTGAGCTGGTCGACGACCACAAAGATGGTACTATACCCATTAGATGGCGACAAGCCTGTAATGAAGTCCATGGATATGTCTTCGAACACTTCCTCAGGAATGGGAAGGGGTTGTAGCAGCCCTGCAGGAGACAATTGCTCCACCTTCATCCTTTGGCAGACTTGACATTCCTCCACGAACCTATGAATGTCCTTACGCATGGCCAACTAGTAGAAGTTTGCCGCAACCCGATGATGAGTGCGACTAACACCCACATGTCCGCCGATGACAGACGCGTGGAACCCCCGTAGTAGGACTGCCTTGAGGGTACGATCATCTGGGACTACTATGCATCCTTTAAACACCAGTATTCCGTCTCTAATCTCATACCCTTCCACCCTTGCCTCAGGTTCCACTGCCACTCGATACAATGCCTGCAGCTCCTCATTTTCTTGATTCACCCGACGTATGTTGTCAAGAATTCCAAAAATGGGGTGTGATATGACGAACAGAGTACCCATTGGTTCCCTGGAGAGTGCGTCCGCTGCCACATTCAATCGACCGGCTCTATATTGAATCTGGAAGTCGTAACCCATGAGCTTGCCTAACCACTTTTGTTGGTCCGGCGTTTGAATCACTTGGGTTGATAGTTCCTTGAGCGCACACTGGTCCGTCAGTATTAAAAACTTCCTCCCCAGTAAATACTATCTCTATTTTTTGACGGCTTGTGTCATGGCATACATCTCTCGTTGATTCACAGATGAAGCTTGCATATGCTTGGAAAGCTTCTGACTGAAGTAGGCGATGGGTCGCTTTTGTTGCGAAAGCACAGCTCCAATGCCAATTCTAGATGTGTCTGTCTCCACTACAAAAGGCTGGTCGAAGTTAGGCAGTGCTAACGTAGGCGTATGACTCAAGGCCTCTTTGAGGTTGTCGAAAGCCTTCTGAGCTCCTTCAGTCCATTCAAATGCCTCTTTCCTGAGGAGGTTAGTGAGTGGTGCTGCCTTTTGTGCAAACACTTTGATGAACCGCCTATAGTACCCAGCTAGGCCCAAGAATCCTCTTAATGCTTTAACATTTTGAGGTGTCGGCCAAGTTTGCACAACTTCGATCTTCCTCGGGTCGACCTTCAGTCCATCTACTGAAATAATGTGACCTAGGTATTCAATGGAGGTGCAGCCAAATACACATTTGGATGCTTTGGCCACAAACTGGTTCTCTTTTAGAATTTGAAGCACTTGCCTCACATGTTCCAGATGGTCATCCAACGATTTGCTATAGACGAGAATGTCGTCGAAAAATACCAGTACAAACTTGCGCAAGCATGGTTTGAACACTTCATTCATGGTTGCTTGAAAAGTGGAAGGCACGTTCATCAGGCCAAAAGGCATGACGAGGAATTCGTAGTGGCCCTCGTGGGTGCGGAACGCTGTTTTCAACACATCTTCCTTGTGAACTCGAATTTGATGGTACCCCGCCAACAAATCGAGTTTTGAGAAGTACCTTGCGCCACCCAGCTCATCAAAGAGCTCATCCGCCGTGGGAATAGGGAAACGGTCCTTCACCGTGACCGAGTTCAATGCCCTGTAATCAACGCAAAAACGCCAAGTGCCATTTTTTTATACTAATAATACTGGTGAAGAATAAGGGCTGGTGCTACCTTGAATGATTCCTTCGCGCAGCATGAGGCGAACTTGTCGCTCTATCTCTGCTTTCTGGAAATGTGGGTAGCGATAGGGTCGAACATTGACAGGTTGATGTTGGTTCACCAAGTGAATTCGGTGATCGGCCTCTCTGGCCGGGGGCAACCCTTTTGGTGGGCGAAAGACTTACGAAAAGTGATGGAGGACTGAACGGAGTTCCTCAATGTCACATTGCTTGTAGTTACTGCCTCGAGCTGAAACATTTCGGCCACTGCCTTGGTGTCACACCTTTGCCTTAACGCATTACATTGTACATGCTCAATTCTGAGAGCTTCTTCACCTTTCCACGAGTGGCGTTTTTCATGCAATTGTAATTCAAACTACCGCTTGGCAAAGTTCATGACCACCGGCCCCAAAGTTTCTAACCAAGCAACTCCTAACACTGCGTCAGATCCTTTGAAGGGCAGTACATAGAAGTCAGTGACTATAACGGTTCCTTGGATCAGAACTTCTAAGTTCTTAACTATTCCTTCACTTTGAATCTTCACGTCACTCTTGACCATCACCCCAAAGGAAGTGGTTGATTCCACTGGTAGCCCCAAGTGCTTCGCCACCCGAGATTGAATAAAATTATGGGTACTACCCCAATCGAGCAATATTTGCACATTTCGGCCGTCGACAGAGCCCTTAAACCCCAATGTTGTGGGTGAAAAACACCCCGACACCGCATTGAAGGAGATCAATGATGGCTCCAGTTTATCCAACTCTGGCATTTTGGACTATGGCTCCGATTCGTTCTCCCGTCCCTCCTCATCTGGTTCCTCATCCAACATGAACAATTGAGGAGTTCGGCACTTGTGGCCCCACGAGAACTTCTCATCACAATAGTAAAATAGGCCTTGCTCCCGCCGCTTTTGCATCTCTGCCGATGTTATCTTACGAGCTACAAGAGTCTAGTTCTGAGCACCAGGTATGGTTGGCGATCTTGCCATGGGTTGGTTGCCAACTGCGACTCACCCACTCTGATTTGGAGAGGAAGAGAACACTGTATTCCTCTGAGGGATTGGCAATAACGGAGCTCCCTTCCCGGCAAAAAATGGACCTGTTCCCCATCCACTGGCATAAATCTTGGCTTCATAACATTTCACCAAGGTTATTGCCGCATGCATCGAGGCTGGTTGAACCGTTAATACCTCAGTCTTGATATCTGCTCGGAGGCCTAAAACGAAGCAGTTCACCAAGAATGTCTCCAGCAGATTAGTCGTTCGAAGAGCCAAATCCTCAAATCGCCCCTTGTATTCCTCCACTGATGATGTTTGAACCAATTTAGTGAGCTGCCCTTCCGGTGGATCTAAATCAGTTGGTTCAAATCTGCGTCGGATCGCTTCCACCAAGTGATTCCAGCCCGTGAGTTGTTTCTGGCGTTTCATCCACTGGAACCACTTCCTGGCCACTCCATCCATTCGGAATGACACCATAGTGATGCAATGCTGGTCTTCCATGGAATAAAAATCGAAGAAATCTTTTGCTATTGCGATCCAGTCCTCTGCATCAATACCAGTAAAAATCGGCAGCTCTACCTGAGGTGGTTTTGGAGGAAATGGAAATTCATCGTCACCTCTGTCTTCACTCTTTATTTTCGATCGTCATCTTGTCGACTGTGGTGATTTATTATCGCCCGATCCACTCGGATCTGACCTCCCTTTGTTCAATTGAACCATTTGAGTATTCATAAGCACGATCTGCGCTGACACTGACTGCAATAGTTTTTGTTGAGCCTCCAATGATTGTTGTTGGCTCCCAAAACTAGCTTGCAGCGATCCAAGTATCTGTTCATGCCGAGCATTTGCTTCCTACAGTAATTTTACTGACTCCGTCATCGTATGAGAACGAGTCTCCATCGATCTCACAACTGCGTTCAATGCCCAGAAGAATTCGACGCAATGAAAGCACCAATTTGTCAGGGACGGAATTATCTGATAGTCGATGAGTCGATTCAGAGAGATCGATGAGGGGATCTAGGGAGGATCGACGATTGAACACGATCAGATCTGGGATCAGACGCTCGAGAAATCGTAGAAGAAGTAGCAAAGAAGAAAGAAGAAGAAAAGGGAAACAGAGAGAGTTAAGGAAACAGGTTGTAGTATATTTAATGCATAAACTGTTCATGATGTGACTACGCTCAATTTATACTTGTTACATATAGAAATCCTTGTAGCGTGTAGGTACTCGTCGTTCACACACGACATGTGTCCCACTTCCCGATGCATCAAACACGTCTCTCCCAGCGCCTGAAAGCTCACGAGTGTCCTCTGTTGTATGGCTCGTATAATCCACGTCATTGGGCCCCATTATGGGACCTAGTTTCGTCACTGGGTTTGTGACACGTTCATGAGATAACTAATTTATCAACTTCATAAATCTAAAGTACTATTGGTTTAATTGATAATGTTGATCATCCACTTGGTTTGAATTACTAGATGTTATTCATACTTGAATATTATATCATGATCATTCATGGTATGATTGATGATATCATTTGCTTTTATTGGTCAAATTAATAAATTCTACTCATGTTTATGTTGACTTTGTTGTATTTGTCTCATATTTATAGGTACACTAGGTAGGTGGAGTTTCATGATATCTATAGTTTTGAGAAGGAGATCTTGTCATGAGTATTTTTTGGGAGATGTTATAATTTTGATTTTGTATTTCTTCCTATCATTTTGACACCATCATATATGATGCATTATTATATAACTTTTGATGCTAATATATTATACATGTGCTTTTGGGCTATTCTTATTAATTATTCCACTGCGATTATATTTGTAATATCCTTTACGGTATCCGGAGGTATTGGTATATTTATTACTGTTTTTATGCTATGTATCTTTCTAGGTGAAGTCTTCTATCAGATACTAGTCTAATAACAAAAAGTAGAGATTGTCACATTAAAAAAATAGTAATAACAATAAAATGGAAAATATATATATATATATATATATATATATTACAATATGAAAAAGAACTATAAAAGAAGAAAAGTTAACTGAATTAACTAACATAAAGTTGTCTTTTTTTGTCACGTTATACTTCAACAGCAACACCAGACTCATTAACAATTAAATAACTAAACATTAACCATATTTAGCAACAGTTCTAGCTATAAGCTACCAGCTACATATTAGCTAATTTTGGACAGCTTAACTAAACATCCCTTTCTATAAATTTATTAAATTTTAAATTGGAAGCTAGATTTGTTAACCCGGTGAAAGATTATGCTATTTTTACCAATTAACCCAATCTATTATGATGACCCTTCAAAATATAGTCTATGCGATTCATATGCATCTGATTCTGATGTAGATTAATACACCTTCGTATAATTTATTGATTACATGCATTAACAAGGATAAAAATATTGTTTAAAAAGATGACAAAATCAGTCGCTTTACCTATATATGCAAAACGATATCAATTTTATAGTAAAAAAGACTATATATACCAATGCAATTTTACCCTTCAAAACATGCGGTGGTGTTTTAATTTATCCTTAAAGATTATTATTTTTAATTTTTCTCTTAAAAACAAATATTTTTTTTTTCAAAAGTCTACGTATTACAACTTTAAAATGAATAGATAAAGCTTTTTCATGACTACAACTACCTTGAAGAGAAAAAATCTGCCTCATGTGGGACTAATTTGGAAAGTTCTCTCGGGCTCTGGCAATTCGAGAGGTGAAAGGTTTGGTGATGAAAAATCCTAAGGTTTTCATCGCCGCCATATCTACCTCCTATGCGCAGCCCCCCCCCCCCCCCTCCCCCGATCCCACTACTTCTTCCCCCTCTCTCACTCCATGACCCGAGGGTCTAACATCATCTACTATTCTGAAAGTTTCTCTGAAGAAAGATAATGTTTTGTCGCCTGCTCCGAAACCCAGTTCTTGGGCTGAGATCTTGAAGAGCTCGTCCGCAGCAAAGGGTTGGGGATCCCAATCCTTTGGCATCTTCTCTAAGATCCAATCTTCAACCAAAAATCGGGAGGTTTTTACCCCCGAACAAGTACTTTCTCTCCGACAACCATGGGAAGCAAGTCTCATCGTTAAGTTCCTAGGAAAACCTCCTCCCCTCGAAGTCATCCGATCTTGGGCAAATCATTTGTGGTTTTCGAATGGTTTCCAATCAGTTCTTGACCTTGGCGAAAACTTTTTCGTTTTTCGTTTTACTTCAAATGAAGCGGCTAAATCTGTTCTCACGGTAGGACCTTGGTCTCTCAAGGGAAGATATTCTTTGACTTATTCCCTGGAAACTATTGTTCAAACCCTGGGAAGAACGTTTTCTTACTACTCACATCTGGATCCGTTTTCAATCTCTTCCCTTAGAGTTTTGGAGTGATGATTGTATTCGACATATTGCTTCTAGTTTTGGTTATGTTTTGCGTGTAGATGAAAGTTCGTTTGGTTTTGAACGGGGGAAATATGTTAGGGTTTGTGTCGAGTTGAATCTTGCTCAACCCCTTCGTCAAGGAATCTGGATTTCGGTGGGGGAACAAGAATTTTTTCTTCCGATTTGCTATGAAAATCTGTCGTTCGTATGTTTTCAATGCGGCCTCACAGGGCATCGGGAATCTGATTGCCCCAAATTGTCTCGTTCTTCTGTTCTGAATGCTTCTACAACTCTTTCAAAAACCTCTGATTCTTCAAACGTTTCTTTGGAAGAAAGTTCTCTTATGGCCATGGATTCGACTTCTGATTTTGAAAACCCTAAATTATGCATCTGGCTTCTGAGAACCCTAGGTTTTCTCAACCGGCTCCTCCGGACTTGTAAAAATATTCTACTACTTCTGATTCTAATGCTTTGGATGACCCTGTTATGGGGCCTTGGATTGAAGTTCATCGTAGAACTTCTCGTCAAAATGGTCCTCGTAGTGCGCGCTAGCCCTCTTCGGTGAGGGAAGGCCGTGCTCGGACCAGGGGAAACTTTGCTGATCCTATGCAGGTAAGTGAAAAGGTAAATCTTCATAGTATCCCGGTTAATTATGTTGATGTTGCCTCTACTTCTGCTACTCCTAAACTTCACTCTAGTAAGGCTCCTAAAACTAAGATTTTTACTTCCAATATTTTTAGGAAACCTTCCCCTTCCCCTGCCCCTACCAATGTAGAAGCTAATAACAAGCTTAAAGCATTGGCTAAAACAACCCCTATCTCTTTTATCATTGACCCTCCTAGGTCTAAATCTCTGCCTCAGTTAGCCTCAAAATTGAAGGTTATCTTCAATGCTTTGCCTTCTGACAGCCATACTAATGTAACCTCAAGAGTTTTAACTAAAAAATTGCTTAAGCCATCTAAGCAGAACTCCAAATCCAAATCTCTTCTTCACTCTCATACCATTGGTGATACTAATAAAAGACATAGATCAATTTCTATTCCTGATATTAATATAGCTGAGCCTTCTGTAATTCCTAGACCTACCATCCCCCCAAATCAATCTTCTTCTGACCATGAACCTATTGAATTGGAATGTTAGAGGAGCGTGGAGAAAACCTGTTAGGGAGTTTATTACTGCTCAAATTAGATTCTCTCATATTAAAGTTTGTATTTCACAAGAAACTCACCTTGATAGCAATAAATCCAATCGACTTATCAACTCTTTTGGTCGCTCTTGGAATGGGGCCATTCAACCCAGTTCTGGTGCTTTAGGTGGTATAATTGTGGCTTGGAATACAGAGTCTGTTGAGGCTCAAGTGATCTCTACTCTTGCTCAAGTCTTAAATATTATTATTAAAATTGATTCTTCTGAACCTTTTTTGCTATCCGTTGTCTATGCAAGTACTGATCCTTGTCTTAGAAATAATTTATGAAACTCTTATGCCAATTTAGACTTAAATGCTTTTCCATGGCTTATTCTTGGTGATTTGAACTGTATTTGAATAGCACTGATAAATTAGGTGGTGTTTCTTTCAAAATTACTACTCCTATTTCAAACTTTCATAGTTTTGTTGCAAATTATGGGTTGATTGACTTATTTCTTTCAATAGGACTGGGCATGCTAAAACTCTCATTAGGTTGGATAGGGTGTTTTCAAATGCTGCATGACTTCATTTCTATAATAACGTCTCTGTAAAATACCTTAATAGGGTCACTTCAGATCATAGGCTTCTTTTCATCTCTCTTCCTATTCATACTCAACCAAAAAATAACTTATTTAAGTTTCAAAATTTTTGGACTGAGTACGAAGAAAGCAAAACTATAATTGACAATGCTTGGAACTCCCCAAATAACCCTACTGATGCTTCTACTTTCTCTAAAAAGCTTAGTATCACTAGAGGGGCCCTATCCTATTGGAATAAAAACTTTTTGGGTAGGCTAGAGAATAATTTGAATTCTACCATTAATGAGATCAACCTTGTTGAATCTCTTGAAGGCTCTCCTTGTGCCCTTGTTGACTTGGACACCAGATTAAGGCCACTGTGTAATAAATTCATTGTTATTCAAAGATAAATTTGTCTTAAATGATGGTCAAAATCTAGACCAAATGGATTCAGGATGGTGAAAAAAACTTTGCCTATTACCACATACTGGTAACCATGCGAGAAGGCAAAACTTCATCCCTACTATCCTTAACAATCTTTCTATTCCTATCTCCAATTCGAAAGATATCCTTAAAGAGTTTGTTAACTTCTATTCAAAACTCTGGTCTCCTACCACAACTGCCCCCCTAATTTTGTATCTTGGCCTATTTTTAAAAAATTATCTTAGGACTATGTCAGCTCCTTAACTGGCCCTTTCTCCTCTGAAGAAATATGGAATACCATTAATTATCTTGCCAATGGTAAAAGCCCAGGTCATGATGGCTTTACCATTGAATTTTACAAGACATATTGGCATATTATTTGCAAGGACTTATGTTCTGTTCTAAATGATTTTCATGCCACTGCTATACTAGCTAAAATTGAAACCAAACCTTACTAACCTTTATCCCTAAATGTAGTTAAGGACTTTTGACCTATTGCTTTATGTAATCTATCTTATAGAATTTTATCAAAACTAATTGCTAATAGGCTCAAAGTTTTCTTACCTGATTTGGTGTCCCTCAATCAATATGCCTTTGTTAAAAATAGAAGCATCCATGATAATATTCTAGTGGTTCAAGAACTTGCTCATTCTTTCTTTAATTCAAAAAACAAAACTCCCTTTATATTAGTCAAGCTAGACCTGGAGAAAACTTTTGACTATTTGAAATTGGATGCCATTACTAAAGTTCTCTCTCACTGTTTCCCTGACATGTTCATTCAATAGATTCACTCTTGTATATCTACTACTTCCTTTGCATGCTTGATCAATGGCTTAATCTCAAACTTTTTTCCTGCAAACAAAGGTGTTAGGTAAGGAGATCCCTTATCTCCCTTCCTATACATCTTAGTTGCCCAAACTCCCACAAATCTAATTGACAATGCTGTTGGAAACAATTTATTAACTCCATACAAAATTCATAACTTGACCATTAGTCACTTAATGTTTGCAGATGACATTATCCTTATCTTCAAAGCTAATTCAAAGAGCTTAAATACTTTTAAGAATATCTTCTCCACTTATGAACTTTTGATTGGCCAAAAGGTTAACCTCAATAAGTCTGACATTTACATTCCTAGAGGCACTCCCTCCTCTGCCAAAAGGCATATTTCCAATAATTTGAACATGAAAATAGGAAAGTTCTCATTCAAATACTTAGGTACTATGATCTCCCCTAGAAGACCCCCTCCTAAGACAAATGAATACATTCTTCATCAAATTGATAACAAAATTAGCAATTGGAAAACAAATATGCTCTCTCAAGCTGCTAGAATTGTTCTGATTAACTCTGTTATCAATTCAATTCCCATTCATTCTATTTCTGTAACCTGGCTTAAAGAACTCATCGATAAAATTGAAATGAAAACCATGAGGTTTCTGTGAAATAATTCCAATAATAAGCATGCTATGCACTTAATTGATTGGGACACTGTGTCTCTTCCCAAAAAACATGGTGGCCTTGGAATCCATGACCTGAAAACAAAAAGCTTTGCTTTTAATGCCAAGAGAATTCAGGCTTATCTGAATGATGATAATACCTTATGGGTTCAGCTTGTCAAAGCCGAATACCCTCTCATTTCCTTTATTTCCAAGGAAACTTACAACTCATCTAGAGTTTGAAAGCTTTTTCTTGAAGCTTTCAATTCACTAAAGTTTGGTTTCAGCAAAATAATTGGCTCAGATAGCAATACCTCTCTTTTGTATGATAATTGGATTCTTGATATGCCTTTAGCTATGAAACCTACTTTCATTAATGTTAATCTGCTGAGCTCTTTCACTCATGTGCATCATCTTATGCTCAATTCAAATTGGTGTTGCTTTATTGGAAATACATTGTGTGCCGACCCTTTATGGAATGCTATTGAAGGAATCAGGTTGCCTAAAAAGCCCTATGATGATTTCTATATTTGGAATAATGAGGAGACTGGTAAGGCTTCTTCTTCATCTGCCTATATGTTTTTTAGGAATCATAAGTACCCCCCTGATGGTTTAAATGCAGTCTGGGATAAAACCTGGAAAATTGCCATTTCTCCAAAGGTAAAGATTTTTCTGTGGAAATTTTTTCATGGTAGACTTTTAACTAATCTGAGACTGTTTCATTTAAAAATTTCCAATTACAAAACCTATGTTTTATGTGATTTTAACGAAGACTCTCTTATTCATCCTTTCTGTGAATGTCCTTTTGCATCTGAATTGTGGCTTTTCCTGGGTTTAAAACTTGGACTAGATTTTACTGTAAGGGATGGGTGGTGTTTTGGTAGCTGGCTGCTGCTGGATATTGTTCTTTTAATGGTGATACGTCCTTCAGCCATTGTTGCTAACACCCTTTGATTTATCTGGTTCTTTAGAAATAGTGTTGTGCATGGTGAGGAAATCCCTTCCATCTCCAATGCTGAAAATAGAATTATTGCTATCATAAAGCAATACCTACCAAATATAGAACCTGGGGGCAATCATACTACGTCTTCCCCTATCTTAACTTGGCAGCCTCCTACTATTGGTTGGATCAAAGCAAATTGTGATGGTTCTTATGCTGAAAAGGAAGGTGGTTCAGGTTGTATCTTTCGAACTTATAATGGTGAATGTTTATATGCTTTTTGCAACTATCTTATTGTTACTTCTGCTGCCATATGCGAGGCACTTGCTATTCATTCTGCTTTGCTATTTGCAGCCTCTTACAATCTGAACAATATCATAGTGGAATCAGACTTCAAAGTCATCATTGACTACCTCAACAGAACTTCTACTGCTCCTTGGAGGCTTTTTTCTATTATTCAGGATATTTGGGTTATTGTAAATAACTCTTTGTATGTAAAGTTCAATTATGCTCCTAGAATTGTAAATAAAATTGCCTATTGGGCAGCAAACTGGGCTCGAGCCAGGAAAGAGTCCACTGTTTGGAACCTGATCCGACCACCTGAATTAGAGGCTCTCTTGATTAGTGAATGTAATAATAGCCTAAGTGCTACTTTAATTCAATAATATGTTTTTTTTTGAAAAAATATATATGACAATAGATATTAATTTAATCAAATTTATAGTATTAGATCTTGATTCATTATTCGGGTTAAAAAAATCAGATGGAGCATAAACCCAGCTAAGCCAGATCCACTGGGTTAGTGGTTGTATTGCAACTGTAATTTTTATATGATATATAATATTATATGGTATACAAGTTAAATTTTGAATATACGTTTTCAAAAATTTTAACGAACTAAATATCTTCAATCCCCTTGCTGATGGTTAAATTACATAAATATAAAAATTGGAACAGATCCATACAATATGCAGTGAAGAAAAAAACATTTCAATTAACAACTATCACTGAGATTACACAGACCATAAAATTACAGCAGCGAGGCAAATCAAACAAAGATAGAACTCAATCATCTCCGTAAAACTGCTGCTTTGATTTCACAATCTTGGTTTGCAGCTTGTGAGTTTATGCCATTTCTACTCTTCTGCTGCTCACTCACAGAATCCTTGTGAGCTCTGCATATCTGCAACCTGATCTTGAACCTAAACTTCTTCGGAATGCCAAGCCAAGAGCTCCTCCCTTGGCTCAACTTCGATATCTCCTGCTTCATGCTTGTGCACTCCTCCTCGAGCTCGTACATTCTCATCCTCACATCATGCAAGCCCACCTTCAGTTCCTTGTTCTCTTTGACGGTGGTTGTTGCAAACTCCCCAGATGCTTCACCTGAGCAAGCAATTCCGTTTCTTAGTGGCCGCAGGCCATCGATGCTGTCAGACACAAGCAAACATCCAGCAACGGATGTCCGAAGTTGGAGCTGCTCGAAGAAGAGAACTTGAGCCACTACTCTTAGGGGGAGTCTCTCATTCTGAGCAGCATGAGTGCAAGCTTCAAGTGAGAGTTTCTGGCAGTCTATTAGCCGGCAGAGCTGCTCTTTGTCGGATTCCGATAGCCAAGAGTGTGCCTGCATGTGGATTATTGGTGCCTTAAACGTTAGATACAACAATATAGAGATACTGGAACAACCAACTAAAATCCTAACTATTTGAAGCCGACTGCTTTTAGCCACCAACTTTTTTCCAAAATGGTAGATTTGGTTATACCATGGGCATCTAAATTCCTTTTTATTGTGTTAAGTAAAGAAGAGACTACAATGTAGTGATGGAAATCTATATTTCTCTAGTATAGTTTCTTGAAAAGACAATGCTTGAACCAACTTCCAAAGTATCAGTCTCAAACCAAAAAAAGAGAAGAATCAGTTATCTTTGCATTCAAATTGATTAAAAATTGTTTAAAAGGATAACAATATGTTATATTTGATGTTTAACATTGGTTTACAGAAGACAACAGATTTATACTCAGTAATGAAACCCGTGCTGGTTCACTAGCAGACCGGTGCGGTACCCCGGCCCATACCTGCTCCTTGCAGTGAACCATGTACTGATTCACTAGTTGACCTATATGGTACTTCAAACAAACACTGATTTGAACATTAGCAACCTAATTTTAAAGATTGCAATAACACAATATATAACTTTTAATTTACTTGGGTTACAGATTGGAAGTGAGTAGTTGCATCATGTATCATGGTTGAACTAAGTACCTTCAGATATATGTCGATGGCACGGTATAGTCCATCATCCAGTGGTCGAGCGTAATCAGGTATGGCAGAAGCCAATGCTTGAAACTTCGTTGGCTTGAAGTTGATATCTGGGGCAATCTCTGCAAGATAGCCATCTATTAGCTTTGCAACATTAGTTATCTTCAACAAAGCAGGGGATCCAATCGATTGCTCGTTACAGAGGGAACCAGGGGAAGTCCCCTCGGAAGCTTGCTCCATGGTTAGGAAGTGGTCAAGCATTCGTTGGACGCAATCAACATTGTAGAGTGACTCCATGGAGTATGCAAAGGTAGGAAAAAGTAGATCTTCAAGGTCAGCCTGATCAAGCTGCATTCCCACCCTTCTCTCCAAGCTAGAGATGCATGATGTGTTAGCTTGCAGAATTATGGCAGTGCGAAGGAGACCGAGCAAAACTTTCGTCGATGCTACACCCTTATGGAGAGGCAACAATTCATCGATCTCTTCAAGAATATGCCTCTGCTCTTGATCAGAAGGTGCAGCGATCAAAGCTCCATGCGCTAGATTATGGCGCCTAGTTAGTCCAGGCAAATAACGTTTAGCGTAGAAAGTCAACGAGCCTGCAACGATCTCTTGTCTCATATTCCGAGATTTCATTGTCGATACCAGCTTCTTGTAGATTGGAAAACTTAAAGAAGAGACATCCTCGTACCACCAATCCGAACTACAGTCTGCAGGTCTTGCTCCAGTGCTTATCCCGTTCCACAATATACTCCCACCAGGGCTTTGCTTGGCACCATGCTCCACCATCGGCCAGCCAAACAGACTTGGATCCATGCAACAAGCTTTGACAGCTAAAGAGTCAATGCACCTCTTAATAATCTGAAGATTTTCGGCATGAGGGAGCAGTTCATCGCATGTTTGGAGTGCTTTGAGCGAATCTTTCCAACCATGAAGTATGACTTGGTTGAAGAAGATTTCTGTTTGAGCAATCAAATTGCCTTCTGCTATCTCTTCAGTCATCTGAAGGTGCTCCGCGGCACAGCGTAGGCAGACGATATTTGATGAAGTGAGCTCTAACTTGGCACCGTAGCAGAATTTTGCGACGAGTTCGAACGCTTCTGCACCACCTGGAACATCATGCAGCTTTATCACAGTATTCTTTTCTTCATCGGTGTTCTCTTTGATCAGCTTCTCCAGAAGATCACTCTTTGATAACAGAGGAAACTAATAGAAGAATTACAAACATATTATTCATATAGAACTCAAATTCCTTCAAGAAAAGTACTAAACTCGCGAGATTGATCGAATGCCCTTTCCATCACATTCAACTTTTGGCCAATACAATGAGAGTATGAGACCAAACATGGATAGTAAAATAGGATATAATACAATATCCCATTTTGTGCAAAGCAAAGGGATTTAAACTTCAAGATTCTTGGCATTGATAGAACATAGAAAAAAATCTCCATTACAAAATATATCCTGGAAGAACAGCTTAATTTCCAAAAATGATGCGCTCACCTTGTGGAGATGAAACATCATCTCTCCAACTTCTACAGTAACATCACTTGGAATCCCATTTGTGCAGAACCTGAAAAGTTCATTGAGATATGAAAGGTTTGCAATCTAGCAAAATAGAGGCTAGGAGAGCAGAATTCTGTAACTTGCTAGAAAGGGACATCAAGTTCACCAAAAGTAAAAGAACAGAATGCATAATACCAGGCCGGCCCTTGTCGCTGGAGGGCATCAGGTTTTGCTTCCAGCTTCATGCTTGTCTTCTTGAACAAACCTAACGATGGAAAAGATCAGGGCAAAGAATCTCAAGTAGAGTACTCCAGAGAGACTTAGGGTCAATCAATCGAGTATCATGTTATCTCTCATCCAAATGGGCTCTTCTCCATGAACTTGGTATGCCCTAATAATTTGTGCAGTGCCACTAGCTAAAGGCCAAATTAGGGAAGGATATATTGCAGAAAGGTTATTCTACTTCAGAAGACTTTGTTCTAAACCCTAAATCCAGAAGACCAGCATAATTCTGCTTATGAACACCTTCACAACCCACACTAACCTCAGAAGCAATACAAGGTCGAACATTTTATGTATCAACCAAGAAGTTCACCCCAAAAAGAGACAACAGGTTGAGCAAAACCCAAAACCCTAGAAAAGTCAAATCAAGATCTAAAAGTTAAGCCACTCCCATCTTTAGAAACATTAAGAAAGTTGAATAACAAAGGGAAATTCACCAAAAAGACAGATATCTAATCTGGTAGATGACCAGCTGAGCAGCATCCTTAAATTAAAAATAAGAGGAAGGTGAAGAATCTGCAAGACAAGTACAACACCAAGTGAAACCAAAAGCAAGAGAACCAAATCCTTGATTCAGAATCGAACTTTTAAGACCCCCTGGCAGCCTTGGCAGATTCCAACCCGGAGAAAAGTAGAAAATCTCAGAACAAGAAATCGACTCACCGTCCCAATCCACTTCAGCCCAGCCAAAAGGAATGGAAAGAAAAACCCGGAAAGGGGCAGCTACTCATCTGTCTCTATGCCTTAAAGACACAGCTTTTTCATAACCTGCCAAACTCATTCTTCAGGCTGTTTCTGCTGACATGAAGGGACCATCCCAATGCATGATTCATATGCCAAGGTGATGACAAAGGTTGCAGCAGGAGAAAGAGATGGCTCAAGAAAACACCCATCAAGTAGGTGACCTACCTCAAAGCAGTGTGGATCTCTACTCTCTACAGTAACACAGTTATGTATGTAGATGAATTGGTTCCAAAACGAAATCAATTGATAACAACGCTCATTCCGGAGGTAGTCCAATTAATTAGCTAACTTGTGAACTTTAAAGAAATGCTAGGTAGAGTAATTGGTGTACTCCTTGTACTTGAGAGTCATAAATTTGATAACATTCTTTATGCGAGGAAATATTCAATATTTCTTTTCTACTGAAAATTAAACTTGTATTGTTTGGTGGTAAACTATTGCTGACAATCCATGTGCAACATGAAGTTCCTGAGTTTTCTATATTTAATGTTGCAGGCTACTGATGGAAACTAGTGATAATGGAATCTTTACTTTAAAATTAAATGGGTTAAGAAGTGATCAAGTTCTATAAAAAAAATATATCGAATCAAGTGAAAATGGATCAAACTTGAGCATTGATCAATGTTAGGTGTTAAGGATGAACCAATTAATTCAGAGCTAAGGTACCAATTTAAAAATATTGCTCTTGTCTCCAAACAAAAAAGAATGTTCAACTAAGATTGGTGTCTACCAAATTAAAAAAATACAATACATGGTGATGTCCTTGATGGTCAATTTCTCGTCAGGCAAAATAAAAAACAAAGCAATTTACTGCACTAGATTCCTGGCAATGTAGATTGGTGAATAATTTATGGCAACAATCTTATCCTCACTAAGAATAAAGACAAATGAGTAGATTTCCACCGCAAATTCAACTATAATAATCCAGATCACGGAAGAGTAAGTGCCAAAATTTATCCTCTTTGTTGCCATCTGCTGAAGGGCATTAAATTGGTCGGATTAGATGAGTGACAACGAGGAACGAGCATTTTGCTACTGCATATCCTTTGGCAGTATAAGCAACCAAGTATGTCTAAGGTTTGTACCAACTCATCTAAACTTGGGCGGATTATATTTCTACCATCGGCCTAAGATTTTTAACTTTGATCATCATCTTAATTTTGATGATAACAAACCTTTTAATAGGTTTATCAAGTATTTGATCTCAGGTTGGACGATCGATACGCGCGAAGTTCGTCGAAAAGTCACAGAGAAATAGCGAAAATTCAAGTCTCGACGACTTCGGAGGCGATCGAGTTAGAAGCTAGATCTAGGCTTAGAATTTGTTGTAAAATACTTCTAAGACCTCAAAATATCACTTCTCATGTATTTATACAAAGCCAAAACCCCGAGTGAAAAATCAGCAAAAAAATTAGAAATTAGTTTCTGATAAAAATATCTGTTGAACTTCGGATCGGTCAGCCGAGGGTCGATCGAAAGTGTTTTGGAAAATTAACAAAACTAGTTCGGCCGACCTTCGGCCGAATCTCGACCGTCCGAGGGTCGGCCGGCGGTCGACCAAAATCACCAACGGATCTATTTAGATCCGTTGAACAACTAGTTTCGACCCTCTCTTCACATGGCCTCGATAGGAAGCCCTAAAACTTGCCTCTAAAGGGTTCTAATACTTCATTGGGTTAATTCTTGAAAGATTGAGCCATTTTCTTTTAGATCTACACCTCATTTCTCAATCTCACCTTGCTTGAGCCTCCAACTCTACTTCAAGCCATCTTAAACCCAAAGAGTCATCTTCTTGAGGCCTTGAAGGATTAGGAGTAAGCTAGCAAGAGCACCAACTAGTTTTGTTTCTTAATTGTGCTCTTTATCATTGTTTTTATTTGTATTTTTGTTCTCATTTAAAGCTTGTAGAGATCTAAGTTTTTAGGTCTTGAGTGTTGGTGGTTGCCTTGGTTAGAAGGCATAAGTCCATCCTTATAATCTAGGATTAGAGTGTTCTTAGGAAGCGTGAGGTGGGAGAGTGCTCTCGGTGTGAAAGCGGGTGTGCTTTCAGTGTGAGAGCAGAGACTCTCCGGTGAAAAGTCCTCACTGTAAAGGAACTCTACATCTAGTGGATTAGGTTTGAAACCCTAATCTAGGTGCTTAGGTTGTGGAGTAGGCGGGTTGTTGAATCACTATAAATCTCATTATTTGCATTTATATTATTGTGTATGCATGCTTAGCCTATTTACAATCGCTATTCCATTATCTTGCTAAATATTCATTCTCATTGTGCCTAAGGTGAAAATTGAACAAGCAAAATTCAAAAATAGACATTGACCTTAGTACACACTATTCATCCCCCCTCTAGTATGGATATTCAACTTACATTTGGTATCAAAGCAAGGTTGTAGGCTTATCACACTAGGTCAAGGGACTTCAACTCATGCACTTCCACTTTTTGATGGGAACAATTATGCTTATTGAAAAACTAGGATGAACATTTTCTTGCAATCCCTAGGAGTAGATGCTTGGAGAACTATTCATGTAAATTATGAACTACCTAAAATTTGAAAAATATATTTAAAAAATCTATCTAAATGAGGTACGAGTCTCACTCTTGCACTATCTAGTATATTGCATCATAAAACATGTAGAGACTCTTGTTCCTTGCTCATGATAAGTACTTACTTGTGGTTATATGTTATTTCATGAGTATTGGGTAAAATGACATGTAAATATTTCTTGATATATCATGTTGATTCTTGATCAAAATTGTGCTAAGTCACTTAAGTAATGTTTGGGAGTTCTTATGTTGATTCAAGGGAAAAGGTACAAAAATGCTCCTAACGTTTTCTTACGGATATTAAAATACCCCTAACATTTTTTTAGGATAAAAAATACCCCTTACGTTATGAAATTGGGTACAAAAATGCCCCTATAGGTAAATAGTATTAATTGAGAGATAACAGATCTGACGTGGCTGATGACTAGGATTGGTGATGTGGACATGTGGCGTGCATGTAGGCCAAGATGTTTTCTCACGGGTACTAAAATACCTCTGATGTTTTCTCAAGGGTACTAAAATACCCCTAATGTTTTCTCACGGGTACAAAAATGCCCCTAACATTTTCTCACGGGTACTAAAATACCCCTAACATTTGTTTTGGATCTAAAATACCCCTGAGGTTATTGGAAATAGTACAAAAATGACATTAGACTAACTTTTGTTAGGTGAGACTTAACGGAGATGTCATGGATGCTGACAAAGATGTTGACTTTACATGTGGTGCATATGCAGAGAGCAACTTGCCACGTAAGCGACATATAAGAAGTCGAAACTGAAATTGAAAACTGAAAATTTTAAAAATAAAAACTAAAACTGAAACCATCAAATCGATTAATCGAAAAATTTGGTTCGGTTTCAAACCGGTTTTTTTATTAACCGAATTTTCAATTTTTTATTCACCCTTACGGTTGCGTCGCAAGTTGCTCTTTGTATGTGCACCACGTGTAAAGTAAACATTTCTATCAGTATTCACGATATCTCTGTTAAGTCTCACCTAACAGAAGTTAACTTGTTGTCATTTTTGTATCATTTTCAATAATCTCAGGGGTATTTTAGCTCCAAAACAAACGTTAGGGGCATTTTAGTACTCGTGAGAAAATGTTAGGGGCATTTTTGTACATGTGAGAAAACTTTAGGGGCATTTTAGTACCCTTGAGAAAATGTCAAGGGCATTTTAGTACTCGTGAGAAAACGTCTTGACCTGCATGCGCGCCAGATGTCCACGTCATCAGCCATGTTAGCTCCGTTATCTCTCAACTAGCACCGTTTACCTATAGGGGCATTTTTGTACCCAATTCCATAACGTGAGGGGTCGACACTTACCCTGCCTGGTCACGCGACCCTGAGTTGGGGCGTGACAAAGAGGCTACACCAATCTAGGTTTCACGATGCATAGCATTTGGACACAATAAATCCAAAATTTCAATAAGAATCGGCATAGAAATCCACCACCCTTGCGCCGATGATCACCGGTGTCGGCAACAATTCGGCGGCAACCACTCCCGTGGCCTCCCTGCGTCGCCCCTCCTGTCGAGCATTGTCGAGTTCTTGGATGCGTGCGGCCCTAGCAACCACACGGCTCCAATTACTCCCTTTTGTTTTTTTTACATTTCTACCCCTAACTCAAACCAAACCCGATTTTTACATAACTCGGCCAAATCTCGTCCACCTTGGGTTCCGGTCGAACCACGGTCGGACTTGACTCGACCCCAATGCACTAATACACAAAACATAAAATAAAATACAACATGTGCACAAAGGCCTCACAGTTCAGAGGGTTTAACATGGGACTAAGTAATGTACGTGATTTGTTTGTTGTTGGAACTTGGAAGCACCTTTTAAAGTTCAAGTTATATATAAACCTTTTTGTGAGGGTTGAATCATTTTAAACCTGACCCAATATGAAATGGGCCAGCTGGATCAAAGAAAGAAGAAAAAAAATAGGAAAAAAAAAATCAGCAGGTTTTCTCGGCTCGGCCCGGCCCAGGCGGGCCGGACATTTGGGCCGAGCCCAGCCCGTGCGCCAGGCTGTTGGCAGCCACGTGTGCTGCATGTGGGCCTCCTCTTCCCGCCCACCTTTTTTGACCGAGCACAGGTGATTTCTTCTTCACACGGACGAATTCTGCCTCTCGCCTGCCGCAGATTGATTCACAGCATCTTAATTGCACTGCAGTTCGCACCTGATTTCTCGATCAAGCTCCGATTTATTTGGTCAAGGCATCATGACAGCCGCATGATTAAATGATGAGCGTCTGTAATTGCACGAAGATAGCAAATCGTCGGCCACTCCTCCTTATTATAAATAGGGGCATAATATGCAGTTCCAAATCATCCTGAGATCCCAAATCATCCCCATCTACTCCGTTTCTCAAAGAGGATTCTTTTCCAGCAGCTCTCTTCCCCTTCACACCATCTCAGGTAGAAGCAAGAAGATCAAGGATGTTGCATCCATAGTTTTCAGGCAGAAGCAGGAATCCAGATTTCGGGGTGCAAAAAAATATCCAAGTACAGACAATATTTTTCTTTTACGGTTTAATTATCAGTTGTATTCAGATTCTCCTGTATAGGCCGTATTTTTTCTCCTTCTCCTAATAAAATCAAGTGTCCTCTTCTCCCCGTGGAGTAGGCCCGGTACCCTGCCAGGCCGAACCATGTAAATTTTGGTGTTCTTTGTATTTTTTGGATTTATTCGTTTTGGTATTTTTCCTTTTGGTATTTGGATTTTTGGATCCTTACAGGAAGACCCAATTTATTCCTAACAGTTGTGGTATCAGAGCCAATAATCCACAATGTAAGGGGCAAAATATGAAATCCAGAAATTGGACCACAATGTCAACTACTCATTATGGCTTTGAAGATGAAAGCAATTTTGATTAAGGAGAACCTTCATGACACTATTCGTGGGCAAGATGCGATTGAAGGCACTGAAAGGGAAAAGGACCGGGCCGATAAAAGTACTAAAGCCACATTGTACATGAGCATCTGCGACGAGGCACTACGATAAGTTGTATCAGAAAAGACACCCGCAGATGTATGGAAAAAGCTTGCTACAATCTACCAGGATAAAACTCTTACAAGTAAGATGACACTTAGACATAAATTATATTTTTTACGCATGACTGATGGCACTTCTGTTAAAAATCATGTTAGCACTTTCTATTCTATTCTTGCTGATCTTGAGGATATGGGAGTTACATTTGAGGAAGAATATAATGCTTTTATGCTTCTAATTACTCTCTCTGCTTCTTTTAGAAATTTTCGTGAAAGTTTAATGTATGGCAAGAATACTATTACTCTGGATGAGGTGACAACAATGCTAGTGCCCAAGGACGTTGTCGACTCTCAACTTACAACAGGATCCTCTTGAAGCCGTGGAGAAGCCCTGAACACTAGAGGACGAAATAGGTCATGGGACAAGAACCGGGGTAAGTTCAAATCTAAATCCAAGTCCAAAAATGTACAGTGATATTATTGCAAAAAGATAGGACACACCAAATCAGATTGTCGTAAGCTAAAACGGAGATTGGAGGAACAAAATTAGAATAGGGAAGCATCTTATACTGATGAGGATGAAAAAGTTGAGGTAGTTACTATTTTTGCTTGTTATGCTAGATCTCAAGATGAATGAATTTTAGATTCAGGTTGCTCCTTTCATATGACACTGCACCGATATTGGTTTACCACCTATGAACATGCTAATGGAAAGAAAATACTAATGGGAAATGACTCATCATGTCGAGTAGCAGGTGTTGGCTCAGAAAAATTAAAATGCACGATGACATTACAAGGACTCTAACTCAGGTATGGCACGTTCCAAGTCTTAAAAGAAATTTAATTTCTTTATCTTCTCTAGATGCACTTGGATACAAGTATTTAGGCCAAGAAGGAGTTTTTAGAGTCACAAATGGGTCCTTAATAGTAATGAAAGCACTAAAAGTAAACCAACTCTACATCCTGCAAGGCACAACAGTAACAAGTGGTGAGGCTATGGTAACTTTTGAACACTCTGAAGATGATATTGCTAAATTATGGCATATGAGATTAGGGCATATTAATGAAAGAAGCATGCTAATACTTGAACAAAAGGGACTACTTGGAAAACAAAAATTGGCTAAGCTAGATTTATGTGAACATTGAATCTATGGCAAACAGAAAAGAGTCTCATTCTCCATAGGGCAACACTATGCTAAAGGAAAATTGAACTACATCCACTCTGATCTGTGGGGGCCATCACCGATTGAATCTCAAGGAAGAGCTCGATACATGATCACATTTATTGATGATTACACAAGGAAGGTATGAGCTTATTTTATTAAAAATAAATCTGATGTCCTCTCTAAATTTCAGTCTTGGAAGGCAATGATAGAGAAGCAAACCGGTAGATATGTTCGGACCCTGCGAATCGACAGTGGCCTAGAATTTTACAGTGGAGAATTTAAAGACGTTTGCTCTAGGGAAGGAATCGTAAGACATCACACAGTTCCCCACACACCATAGCGGAACGGAGTCGCAGGAAGGATGAATTGCACCATCATAGAAAGGGTAAGATGTATGCTTTCTAATGCTAACCTTTCTAAAAGCTTTTGGGCAGAGGTTGCATCCACCGCTTGCTACCTGATAAATCGATCTTCTTCTTAATCAATTGAATTCAAGACGCCTGAGGAAAAATGGACTGGGTCGCCAACATCTTATGACCATCTTAAAATTTTTGGGAGCACTGTCTATGTCAGAGTGAATGAAGGAAAATTAGAACCTAGATCAAAGAAATATATTTTCTTAGGATATCCTAGCAGAGTGAAAGGCTATAAAGTGTGGTGCATAAATAATTATAAAGCAAAAATCCATAGAGATATAATTTTTGATGAACAAGTACTCTTGAAAATGAAAAAGGAGAACCAAGAAGAGGAGGACTCACAGGAACCTACAGTACCACCAGAAGAAACAACACCTCAGCCTGCTATCCAAGAATTCTGATTCCCTACACCTTCGCCTCAACCACCTTCCACAGAAGCCAATGACGCTGCTTCATTAGAACATGCCACTGAAGAACATGTTCAGGTCCTGGAGGAGTCACACCGGGTCTAAGAGGAGCAATATCAAGTTGAGGAGGAGAACCCTTATTCCATCGCCCTCAACCGACCTAGGCGAGCACCACGTCCTAATCCTAGGTATGCAAATGTTGCTACATATGCTCTAGCAGTGGCTGAAGAAACTCCATGCACTAAAGAACCAACCTCCTATAAAGAAGCCCTAAATCGGACAGATTCAAGAAAGTGGCATGAAGCTATGACATAAGAATTCAAGTCCTTGCAGAAAAATAATACTTGGGAACTTGTGAAGCCTCCACCGCACAAGAAATTTGTTGGGTGCAAGTGGATCTACAAACTCAAAGAAGGCGGTATCTATAAAGCTCGGCTGGTGGCAAAGGGATACAGTCAAAAGGAAGGTATTGACTACAAAGATATTTTCTCTCCCGTGGTTAAGCATACCTCTATTCGTGTTCTTCTAGCATTAGTAGCCATGCAAGACTTGGAGTTAGAACAGCTTGACGTAAAGACAACTTTCCTACACGGTGACTTAGAAGAACAGATCTACATGGCACAATCAGAAGGGTTTGAAGAGAAAAATAAAGTTGATCATGTCTGCCTCCTAAAGAAGTCACTCTATAGCCTCAAACAATCTCCTAAACAATAGTATAAAAGGTTTGATCAGTTTATGCTTGGTATTAATTTTAGTAGATCATCTTTTGATAGTTGTGTTTATTTAAATAAATAAACTAGTTCTATGATTTATCTGCTTCTTTATGTTGATGATATGCTTATTGCGGCAAAAGATATTACTAAAATAGACAGGCTTGAGAAACACCTTAAAGGTGAATTTGACATGAAGGACATTGGGACTGCAAGAAAAATCCTTTGGATGGAGATAAAGCGAGACCACAAAGTAAGAAAACTGTATCTAACACAGGAGAGTTATGTAAAGCAGATGGTTGAACACTTTGGCATGCAAGAAGAAAAATCCGTCAAGACACCTGTTGCTGCTCACTTCAAATTATCAGGGTTACTATGGCTGAAATATGAAAAAGAAAGAGTTAGCATGTCACAGGTACCCTATGCAAGCGCAGTTGGTAGCCTTATGTACGCCATGATTTGTACCCACCCAGACATAGCACATGTAGTCAGTGTTGTCAGTCGGTACATGGCAAATCCAGGAAAAACACATTAGGAGGCAGTTAAATGGATCCTGCGTTACTTACAAGGTACTTCTAAAGCCAATCTTATTTTCGGTGGAACTAATGAATTATTTGCAGGATACTCAGACTCGGATTATGCCGGTGACCTTGATAAGAGGAGATCAATTACTGCCTACATATTCACTATAGGCGTAACTGTAGTAAGTTGGAAAGCGGACCTACAACCCACTATCGCCCTCTCCACCACTGAAGCAGAGTACATGGCTATTACAGAAGCGATTAAAGAAGAAGTCTAGCTTGTGAACCTAATAAAAGAACTAACTTCTCAAAATGGGGATATAGTTGTGCATACTGACAGCCAAAGTGCAATTCATTTGTCAAAAGATCAGATGTTCCATAAAAGGACGAAGCACATCGATGTCACATTCCATTTCATTAGGGATATTATTTCAAAAGGAGAAATAAAGCTTCAGAAAATTGACATGGCTCACAATCGTGTAGATATGCTAACTTAAGTACTACCAACGACCAAATTTGAACACTGCTTGAACTTGGTAAGATTGATTCAAGGTGTAGGTTAGCCCTACAGGGCTCTTGGGAGAAGAGGAGAATGCTACATCGGGCTTAAAATTCATCAAAGGAGGAAATTATGAGGTTGAATCATTTTAAACCCGACCCAATATGAAATGGGCCAGCTGGATCAAAGAAAGAAGGAAAAAAGAAAAAAAAATAAAAAATTAACAGGTTCTCTAGGCTCGGCCCGGTCTAGGCGGGCCGGACATTTGGGCCGAGCCCAGCCCACATGCCAGGCTGCTGGCAGCCACGTCAACTGCACGTGCCAGCATTGCTGGCGTGCAGCAGCTGGCGCTGCTATATGTAACGCATGCTCCCGCGTGCTGCGCACATAGCTGGCGCTGCATTCGGCCCTCCTCTTGCCGCCAACCTTTTTGACCGAGCACGGGCAATTTCTTCTTCACACGAATGAAATCCACCTCTCGCCTCTCGCAGATTAATTTGCAGCATCTCAATTGCACCGCAGTTCGCACCTGATTTCTCGGTCAAGTTCCGATTTATTTGGTCAAGGCATCATGATAGCCACATGATTAAATGATGAACACCTGTAATTGCACGAAGATAGCAAATCGTCGGCCACTCCTCATTATAAATAGGGGCATAATATGCAGTTCCAAATCATCCTGAGATCCTAGATCATCCGCATCTACTCCGTTTCTCAAGCAGGATTCCTTTCCAGCGGCTCTCTTCCCCTTCACATCGTCTCAGGCAGAAGCAAGAAGATCAAGGACGCCGCATCCATAGTTTTCAAGCAAAAGTAGGAATCCAGATTTTGGGGTGCAGAAAAATATTCGAGTACAGACAATATTTTTCTTTTACAGTTTAATTATCAATTGTATTCAGATTCTCTTGTATTGGCCATATTTTTTCTCCTCCTTCTAATAAAATCAAGTGCCCTCTTCTCCCCATGGAGTAGGCCCGATACCCCGCCAGGTCGAACCACGTAAATTTTGGTGTTCTTTATATTTTTTGGATTTATTCATTTTGGTATTTTTCCATTTGGCGTTTGGATTTTTGGATCCTTGGAGGAACACCCAATTTCTTCCTAACACTTTGTTTATCAGTATGAAGAGTTGTACCAAAGATAAAGCTTTTCTCAGCATTGACCTGCAACATGAAAATTGACAAATATGTCTAATAAAGCCTGTGGCATGCTAGCAACTAACTCAAATCAACTTATCCTCAACTTCATATACTTCAGATGAAATCCATGCTTAAATTGACCAAAAAAAAGACTTTCTGCATCTGAAATAATCAACTCAATTATGCTGAGTGAAAAAAAAAAATCTTGATTTTTTTTTGAATATCCTGATTAAAATAGCCATTCACTCTAGAATCTAAGGAATGCTAGATTTCTCTCTGTAACAACCAAATAATAGAGTGGATAACAATTTTTCTTAGTATCAACTTTAAGATGTAGCAAGGCATCAAAGTGATGTAGGTTATACAGGTGGTAAGGGCTGTCAATTTTAATCTCTATCTAGCTCATGAGTTAGTGTAAGATTTCCTCCCCCCCTGAAAAATAGGTTGCTTCCATTCGTATCAATTAAAGTTGGGAATGACACTTCAACTTATGGATGAGCACTCCCAAATATAATCTCCAACTTACCAACATGGATTGAATGACTTCATTAACTAGGAGGGCATGTCAAGAGAGTAATAAATTGAGAACTGGTCTACCCAGAGTTTCCTCGAGGTAGTTCGGGGAGGATGGGAGACCATGGTTGGATGCTGGTCACCAGGAGCAGGATCGGTCGCCGCATTTCCTTCGCGGATTCGCAGAAGTCGTCCTCCTCCACTTGGGTGGGTTCCCGTCACTCCTTTGTGGAGACCCTTTGTATTGGTTTGGTGAAGCCTCCTTCTTTGGCATACGCGGGTGCTTCTCCATCACGTCCGACTGCCTCCCTTGGAAAGCTTTCCATCAATGAGGCGATATCATCCCTTCGTTCGCGCGGTTGTTGCTTCAACTGTACAAGGCCGGGACACCATGCTCTCACCTGCAGGCGCCAACAAGTTTGCTTCCTTTGTAGACGGGAAGGACACATGAGCAAACGTTGTCCATTTTATCAGCGGGATTCTACTCATGTTATTTCTGCCTATGGTCCTCGTGCGAAGCCAGCATTTCCTTCTTCTTCCTCGGTTATTAATGCTACTGCATCAGCTTCATTTATGGTTGGCCACACTCGCTCGCCTATAAATGCCCGCCCTGCCTCCACTGCTGCTCTGCACTCCTCTCCTTCATCTATTCCAGCCATCCCGAAGTCATCTACTTCCATTACGGAGCGTAGCTCAATGGCAGATCGTCCTGAGTTCGCAAATGCCATCATTCCTAACTCGCAAGCCACTACGGAGTGGGCTAGCTACCTCAATGGTCGCTGCATCCTGGTGACGGTCCATGGTCAGCTCAACCCCCAGGCGGACATCGCTGGCTTCCTGGCCCGTCAATTTAGAAATTACAGAAGCCACTTAAACCAATGGGAGCAGTGACGTATGGCTGACGATCGCTTCCTCATCACCTCTCCGGTGAATGAGGACTCATATTACAAGAGAAGATTGATTCATACTGATCATCTACAGTGGAATCACGTGCTCCTTCTGAACGAGGACTGGAAGGCTGACGAGTTTTTTGAGCTGATCGATCCACCGGAGCTTCAGGTCGGGCTAGAGCTTCACAGCCTATGCTTATGTTTTGGAATGCTGATATTGTGATTGCCTTGATGAGCTCCTTCGCCTATTTTGAAGCACTGGCAGAGTCTACTCAGGATATGCGAGATCTAAACTCTTGCAAGGTTCAAGTTCGAGTCCGAGCGTTGCACCTTATTCACAGATTCATTGCAGCGGAGGCTGATTCCTGCCGCTTCACTGTTGAAGTTGCAATCGCTTGGCAATAGTGGGTTGGTGAGGACTTGCTGATGAAGGACTCATGGCAGGCAGATAGAGATGAGGGCAATGCGGACAACGCCTCTAGTTCGGACGCCAGTTTCGAGTTCGATCCATTTGAAGGTTCCTTCTCTGGCGATGACGACTTGGAGTATATCTATGTGAGTTTGGATTCTTCGAATCCCCCCTCCTTCTCTGGTTCCCGGATGCAAGTTATGACCCTGTTGCCTGAGACTGCTCCTAAGCTCGTGGCCACCGGTCGAGAGTTGGCATTGCCGGCGCCCTCTCCGGCCCGCTCTCGTGCTCCTCCGCTCCACGTAGCCTTGCGCCAATTGATGCTTGCTGATGCCCCCTGTGGGCTCTGCAAGTCGCTTCCTCTTCGGGCATTGATTTAGTACGCTCAATCGAAGGACTCTGCGACTCTTTCCCCTCTGATGTTTGCGAAGGTGGATTTTATGCCGGTTCCTAGATATGGAAGCATCGGCGCCTCTACCCTGATCCCCTCTGTCCGCAGAGAGGACGTCTCTGCACCCGATGTCTATGGCTCCCTTGCGCAGTAGGTTAAGGATCTTGCCATTTTGATGTTGGCAGGATCCGCCTTCCTAAGCCGTGCCCTGGCAGTTCAATGCATTGCTGCCGGGACCGTCGCTTTTTGCTGGTGCTTTTGGGTTCGTACAAGATTTGGCCTTGCTACTTCAGGAAGGTTTGATGTTTGCCAGCTGTGGGCGACTATTTTCAAACTGCTTGGGTTCGGGTCCTCGAGCACGGCGAATTCCAGATCCGTCTACCTACTTCGGACCGTATTCTCTCACTACTCAGGCAAGCGCTTTGGTTCGGGTCTGCTTGGGCACGAACCTGATTTCCTACAGTCCCCTACTGCACCGAGTAACGGTAGTCTGCTGTCTGTAGTGCTGAGCAATAGGGGCCCTCCGGATCTGGTTGTTGGGAGGGACCCTATGGGGCCCGTTGACCCAACTTTGTCTCCAGAAGCTGAGCTAGGCGCTACTGCACCGACACCTCCCTAGCCTCCATTTTCTGAGTTACCCCCTCCAATCCTGAACTAGACTCGACCACCTTTTTAGCTGCTTACAAGGATCGGGTCCTTAAGAAGAGCAAGAATGCTTCCTCTGCAATTCAAGTCCGTCGTAGCTGCAGGATCTCGAGTAAACATTCTGGACCGTCCCTGACGAAGGCCGCCAAGCTGAAGGCTGCTCGTAATGAGGACAATGTTGCAAACTGTGAGGTCATCTCTGGTTGCATCCTGAGTCCCGTTGCCTTGGGCTCCCACATGATCAATATGGTTAGTGGTATCGACAATTCCCTGCTAAAGAAGATTGATTCCCTGGGTTTTGACCTGATTGCCTTGGAGGATACTGTGATCAGGGCGTTGGGGTCGGCCTTTGCCTGACTGGAGTTCGCTGGTTGTAGAATAGCTTGCTTTTGTTATGTTTCACAACTTTTGCACCTTATTTTGGAAAATCCGAGGGTTTTGTTGGCTCTCCAAACGTTATATGGTGAAACAAGTTATCAGGGATTCTAAATGTAGCATGGTTTTCCTTTCTGAAACAAAATTGAATGATTGTTCTTGTAGAATTGTCAGACAAATCTCCAGCTTTTTGTTTGATAACAACAATCACGCCACCGATGCTTTTGGTTTCTCGGGAGGGATTCTGGTGCTTTGGGATCCGGATACTTGGACTTGTATGGGATGTCAGCTTGGAAGTTGGTCTATTACTATCTCGCTTAAGCACAGATCCTCGGACTTCTCCTTTGTGGATATTGATGATCTTGAGCTTGCAGATCTGAAGAGTACCAAAAATTTTCTCGACTATTGCTATAGCAATGAGTGTTTGTATTGAAGACTAAGAGCAAAGATTCGTTGGATCAATGATGGGGATAGAGATACCATATACTTCCACCTTTGTGCCACGAACAGATGAAGACGCAACTTGATTTCTTCCATAAATGTGGCCAGCTCTAGCATCTCCGATTTGGCTCAGGTGGCCTCTAGTTTTAGAACATTCTACGTTGATCTCCTTGGCCGTGAAGTGGCGCCTATGCTTAGCCCTAAATGGACCTCTCCATACCAGATTTCTCACACGGGCCTTACCTCCCTGGACGACCCTTTCTCTTTGACGGAAGTTCATGAGGTAATCAAAAAGGCCAAAGCCTATAAGGCACCTGGCCCTGATGGCCTAACGATGGAATTCTATCAGAAATTCTGGCCTCTCATTAGCGATCAAGTCTTCAATATCCTCACAGAGCTCCAAAACAATCGTGAACTTATGAACCGTATCAACAAAGCCAATATCCTCGGGGGTTTCCTCTGAATTGGATTTCTTGGATCTATCGACTTCTCTCCACTACAGAGTCCTCTCTACTGATCAAAGGATTGAAAGGAAGATCGTTCAAGCACAATAGAGGGGTGAGACAGGGGAACCCCCTCTCCCCTCTTCTCTTCAACTTGGTGACGGACACTCTTTCAAGACTTATCTCTAGAGCTGCAGACCTTGGGTTGATAACCGGGGCTCTAAGTCCGACACTACAGAAATGCATCACACACATTTTCTTCGCAGATGATCTCCTGCTCTTCTGCAAAGCTGAAGAAGAGTCTTTGAGAACCTTACAGTGTATATTGGAAGGTTTCGAATTGTGCTCGGGCTTGAAGCTTAATCCTCTCAAGACTAAGGTGATTCACGTGCTTGGAGACGAGACCAAGGCTGCCTTGGCTGCAGATATTTTTGGTTGCTCGGTGGGAACCTTTCCTTTTCAGTATCTTGGCCTTCCCTTAAGGGACGGAGGACTTAATAGAGCCGACTTGTCACATCTCATCACAAAGGTGGACTTTGACTTTGATTAATAGTGTGCTGACTAGCCAAGCTTCTTATTTTTTCTCCATCTTCTTGGCCCCGCGGTGGGTCCTCAAACACATTGACAGACGGCGAAAGACTTTCTTTTGGACGGGAAGAGGTGACATAACTTCACAAGGGAAATGTTTGGTCAGTTGGGACTCGATGACCGGTGGACAGGATGAGGGGGGTCTGGGGATTCTCGACCTGCCCTCCCACAATAGGGTACGACTGGCAAACTGGATCTGAAAACTTTTTCAGCCTGGAGGTATGCCTTGGCAGGATATTCTTACCTGCCTCCACCCTAAACTCCTGGAGCTTCATGATGGTGACAGGCCCCACTTATCTCACGTTTGGAGGAATATCAGTAGTATGTTGGAAGGCCTGCGGCCCTCCTGTTTCTTTCTGTGGACGATGGCTCAAGTTTGCGTCTTTGGCACACCCATTGCTTCGATGGTCATAGTCTCCGGGAGCACTTCTCGACGCTATACTCGGCCGCCTTATCTATGAACATCTCCTTTTCAGTTGCCAAGCTGAGAGATTCCTCCAGAGTGATTCTAGGATGGAATTTGAGATTCAGGCACCTGGTTCCTATTGATTTGCTTAATAGTCTAGTCAGAGACATGGACACACACCTGGAAGCTGCTGGAGCCGCTTCGCTTTCTTGGATATGGAATGACAACGAGACCTACTCTACGAACCGCTTCTACCGCATCCTAAATTTTAGAGGAGTCGGAGATGTCAAGGCACCTTATCTGTGGCAAAAGGGATGTCCTCCGGCTTGCTCCATGAACAGTTGGCTCATAGAAAGACGTCGGCTGCTTACCAAGGATAGACTAATTTCTTGGAATCTAACGGTTTGTCCGACTTGCACCCTTTGCAACGTTTGTGATGAGACACATGCACACCTCTTCACTGACTATGCTTTCTCCATTAAGGGGTGGAGTATTTTCCTCGGGTTATCCCACACCAGATTCTTTCCGTTAGATTTTAAACCTTGGGATAGTTAGCGTCCAGGGAAGTCCAAGACGAATATACACCGCTTTCGCCTGATCATGATCTAGAGACAGAAGATTTGGCATGAGTGTAATATCAGGCTCTTTGATAATCAGAGCAAAATGCCACTGGATCTTACTGCGGAAGCAGGTATTTTTCTTGCTCTTATGTAACCGAACCGGTTCCCTTAAGGAACACAACTTTTAATTCTCGCTCCAGATTTTACCCTTATTGTTTCTTCTCTGTCTCTCCCTCCTCCATCACACACATTTTCTTCGCAGATGATCTCCTGCTCTTCTGCAAAGCTGAAGAAGAGTCTTTGAGAACCTTACAATGTATATTGGAAGGTTTCGAATTGTGCTCGGGCTTGAAGCTTAATCCTCTCAAGACTAAGGTGATTCACGTGCTTGGAGACGAGACCAAGGCTGCCTTGGCTGCAGATATTTTTGGTTGCTCGGTGGGAACCTTTCCTTTTCAGTATCTTGGCCTTCCCTTAAGGGACGGAGGACTTAGTAGAGCCGACTTGTCACATCTCATCACAAAGGTGGACTCTGACTTTGATTAATAGTGTGCTGACTAGCCAAGCTTCTTATTTTTTCTCCATCTTCTTGGCCCCGCGGTGGGTCCTCAAACACATTGACAGACGGCGAAAGACTTTCTTTTGGACGGGAAGAGGTGACATAACTTCACAAGGGAAATGTTTGGTCAGTTGGGACTCGATGACCGGTGGACAGGATGAGGGGGGTCTGGGAATTCTCGACCTGCCCTCCCACAATAGGGTACGACTGGCAAATTGGATCTGAAAACTTTTTCAGCCTGGAGGTATGCCTTGGCAGGATATTCTTACCTGCCTCCACCCTAAACTCCTGGAGCTTCATGATGGTGACAGGCCCCACTTATCTCACGTTTGGAGGAATATCAGTAGTATGTTGGAAGGCCTGCGGCCCTCCTGTTTCTTTCTGTGGACGATGGCTCAAGTTTGCGTCTTTGGCACACCCATTGCTTCGATGGTCATAGTCTCCGGGAGCACTTCTCGACGCTATACTCGGCCGCCTTATCTATGAACATCTCCTTTTCAGTTGCCAAGCTGAGAGATTCCTCCAGAGTGATTCTAGGATGGAATTTGAGATTCAGGCACCTGGTTCCTATTGATTTGCTTAATAGTCTAGTCAGAGACATGGACACACACCTGGAAGCTGCTGGAGCCGCTTCGCTTTCTTGGATATGGAATGACAACGAGACCTACTCTACGAACCGCTTCTACCGCATCCTAAATTTTAGAGGAGTCGGAGATGTCAAGGCACCTTATCTGTGGCAAAAGGGATGTCCTCCGGCTTGCTCCATGAACAGTTGGCTCATAGAAAGACGTCGGCTGCTTACCAAGGATAGACTAATTTCTTGGAATCTAACGGTTTGTCCGACTTGCACCCTTTGCAACGTTTGTGATGAGACACATGCACACCTCTTCACTGACTATGCTTTCTCCATTAAGGGGTGGAGTATTTTCCTCGGGTTATCCCACACCAGATTCTTTCCGTTAGATTTTAAACCTTGGGATAGTTAGCGTCCAGGGAAGTCCAAGACGAATATACACCGCTTCCGCCTGATCATGATCTAGAGACAGAAGATTTGGCATGAGTGTAATATCAGGCTCTTTGATAATCAGAGCAAAATGCCACTGGATCTTACTGCGGAAGCAGGTATTTTTCTTGCTCTTATGTAACCGAACCGGTTCCTTTTAGGAACACAACTTTTAAGTCTCGCTCTAGATTTTACCCTTATTGTTTCTTCTCTGTCTCTCCCTCCTCCATCTTGTACTCCCTTCATTCCTCTTGAATTGAATACAAGATTTTCGTTCTTCAAAAAAAAAACTAACTTATGGATGGACAAATGGTGTTGCACCATCCCACTCTGCAAAATCAGTCAAAGATATTTTTGAGGCTGCAACCAATAAACTTGCAATAGTAGCAATGATGTTTGGGCCCCTTGGATGGAATGTGCAGCTTAACTACCATCTCCAGGTAGATACGCTAATTAGCTGTTAAGTTTTCTTAGTCTTATTAGCCTTTCTGACGAATCTGATCAACTTATATGGTCTCCATCCTTCTCTTTTTGGGTGTCATCCTTATACGGAGTTACCACTATCATGGGCATATAATTTGATGAAACTGGACTTCGAAAGCTAGTGCCTCACAATCGAAAAAAATTCAGCATGTCATTATAGTCCAACACCACCTCATACTCATTTTATAACTCAGAATTTTCCGACACCCCAATCAAAGGTATAAACAACAATAATTTCCAATATATAAATAGTACATGTTAAAGTTCTTGCAAACTTTCAAAATATAGGTGAATGTTATACACCTAACATAAACTTGTGATTCATGATGAGACACTCAAGGTGGATAGAAGATTTTGGAGGATACATAGTCATGGATTTGTTTTCCCTTGCTATTGCTCTAACAAATCCACTTTTCAAATCTTTAAAAGATTAGCCGTCTATGACCACAACATTATATCATGTACATCCGGCAAGATTTTCATTTCTTTTCTTTTTTGTTGTGTTTCCTTCCTCAAGCATGTTAATTATCAACATATATATGCAACTTATTAAATCAAGTAAACACAAAGGCAGTATGCTCCTTGGTTGCCATTTCTACAAACATACTACTAAAATTGCTGCCATGTTTTACAAAAAATTCCAAGCTAGATGCGAGGTGGCGGATGAACAAAAAAAGTTACAGAAAGCATAAAGTGACAATGAGATGCACCTTCACTTAGTATAGGAGAAAAAACATCAAGCAGGCAGTTCACAATAAGCATTTTCTTAATCTCACAGGATACATCAGGTTTTGCATAATTGATATTGGTGACCCCAAAGGTTACCTTAAGACTTTAGGCACTTAAATTAACAACCTGAAATCCTTTAATCAACTGGTCAAAGTTTCTTAGTAGGCTAATATCCCAGAAATTTTTTTGCTTATTGCTAAAGACATAAGGAATTTAAATTTATAACATCGTTCAACCAAACCAGAATTTTTCATGGAATATCTCCCCTTATACCCTACTCGGCCAGCCCTAAAGGTCTATGGCATCTTCTAGGGCTGTCACACCCTACTTGCCATATCAAGATCTCCAATTCCGTAACACAACACATCTTCAGGCATCGAATCAATGGAGAAATCCAATCGGGACTAGAAAATTTCAGAATTATCTCAATTACAAGGAGTGGCTACATGAGGAAGAAAATCCTATATCTATGGTACAAAACCACTCACAGGTAGGGGAAGGTAAGAAGAAAGGTGACAAACTACGTTATTTTAAAAACTAAACTAGAATTATCCCAGTTTTAAAAATATACTCACAAGGAAGAAAACATTTAGAGAATTGGTATTTAGACTCGTGCAAATTTACATATCATCACTTAATTTTAATTGTCACAAAGCAGGAGTTATAGTGACATCCTCCATTTCCCATTATACTATATATATATATATATATATATATAATCTTGATTCACACTCCTAATCCCATAAAGAAACATTCAAGAATATAACCTATTTTCTTCCATGATATTGCAAATCAAAAAAATTCCAGATCCCTTTTTAGCATTCAGCAAGATACTCTCAAGTTTAAAAGAAATCAAACAATTTAGAACACCTGAAATGAGCTACTCCATTAATCAAATCCAGTTTATACCAAATAAGTGCAATTCTTGCCTCTCTGCTCTACATGAGAGCAACCTGGCTACTATATGGTAACATCTAGAATATACATACATACATATATATATATATACCCACCATCTAAGATTTTCCTTCTTACTTGACCATCAGAGTCTTTACCGGTCATCACCAGTGCCTTGCTGGACTAGGAGACGCGGAGGCCTGCATCATTCCGACTTCATACAAGAACATATATAAAATTTAAAAATGACACATGTAGTTTAAATAAGGCAATTAAATAAAAGATTTTTATATTAAAACATTCTAAACATTAAGTTTTTCTCAAATTTATCTAATTATTTTATTTTACCAATTGTATACATAAATTATCTAATTTATAACAATTGTATGCACTCGTAAAGTAAGTATCCATTAATTTGTTAAATGATCAAATGATATTGTCGACATGATTTTTAAAATAAAAAATTATATTTCAACTGAGTAGGCTGCATGATCTTGTTAAATAGTAAAATAATATTTTATATAAAATATAAAACAAATAAAATATAATTTTAAATAAAATATATATTAAAAGTTATTCTATTGTTGACACGGCAAAGGTTTTAATATTTTTATATACTTATAGCTTTAAAATATTCGATAGAACATCATCTTGACAATATCTGTTAGTCTCATTTCTAGGCAGCGGAAAACACTTAAAATTGTAGGACATTCCTAAATTATAAAAATTAGTATATAATAATATTTTATGTAGTTGATTAAATTTAATTATGAATTAAATATTTTATCAACGACTTGACCGGGAATTTATTTAATTATAAATTAAATATAATTTGATTTTGAATCAAATGTACATGGTGAGAAAATTAGTTTTTAACCATGAGCCTAACCAATTAATTGTGAATTAATTTATTTGAATAAATCCTAATCAATAAAAATTTAATTTATGGAGATATATCATAAAATGAATAAATATATGATTTATGAGGATAAATCATAATTCTATTAATTAATAGGAAATTAAATTATTATTATTTTTTTTAAAAAAATGACTTTGTAATCCCGCCATTACAAAGCGTAAACGCAATAATATACGCACAATATGTATTACAAGACGTACAAAGACGTGAAAAAAATGCACAAAGCGCTACAACTAGGGATTGAACACAAGACCTCGGCAATATATCTAAATGCTACTACCACTTAAGCACAAGTGAGTTCACAAAGTCAAATTATTTAGATCAACCTCTTTCCTATTGTTTAGGGGATTAGTTTATTTAGATAATTATCTTGTAAAGGAACTCTGCATTTAGTGGATTAGGTTTGAAACCCTAAGCTGGGTGCTTAGGTTGTGGAGTAAGCGGGATGCTGAATTCCTATAAATCTCATTATTTGCATTGATATTATTGTGTATTCAAGCTTAGCCAATTTACAATTGCTATTCCACTATCTTGCTAAATATTCATTCTCATTGTGCATAAGGTGAAAATTGAACAAGCAAAATTCAAAAGTAGACATTGACCTTAGTACACATTATTTACCACCGCCTCTAGTGTCGATAATCAACTTACATTTGGTATCAAAACAAGGTTATTGGCTTATCACACTAGGTCATGGGACTTCAACACATGCACTTCCACTTTTTGATGGGAACAATTATGCTTATTGGAAAACTAGGATGAATATTTTCTTGCAATCCCTAGGATTAAATATTTGGAGAACTATTCATGTACATTTTGAACTACCTAAAATTTGAAAAATCTATCTAAATGAGGTATGAGTCTCACTCTTGCACTATCTAGTATATTGCATCATAAAGTATGTAGAGACTCTTATTCCTTGCTCATGATAAGTACTTACTTGTTGTTATATGTTACTTCATGAGTATTGGGTCAAATGACAAGTAAACAATTTCTTGATATATCATGTTGATTCTTGATTGAAATTGTGCTAAGTCACTTAAGTAATCTTTGGGAGTTCTTACATTGATTCAAACTTAGTATGCTTGCCTAAAATGGTCATATCCTTGTCATGTATGAGTTTGATCAAAGTTTGAAGTTTTCTTGAAAAATGAGTATTTTTCGATAAAGCATTAAAATTGGAAATTTCAGTGATTTATTGAAAAATACAGAAAATAAATTCTTGAGAAATTCTTAATTCTGCACCTTTCTTGAAAGTTCTAGTTTTCGCTAAAATGGTTTCAAATATTTTCATTGAAAATTCAATTTTATATGATTTTGGGTTAATCTCTATAAAAAATTAGAAACTTAGTCTTTATCTATCAAAATTTTGCCTTTGCTGAAAACTAATGGCTTTCGGGTGACTATATCCCCTAGTTTCATGGTTGTAACCCTCTTGACACTTTGGTCTCATTGAGTTCATTCTTCCAAAGTGTTCTTGATAACATGTGTGGTCCTATCATATAGAAAACATATGAATCTAGGAAAAGCTTAACTTAGGCCATTTTTGATTGATGTCAAAAGGTGGGGAATTTAGACATGCATATAGTTAGGGAAAGTTTGTTCTAGATATGCATGTTGATAGGGGGAGGATTGTATATACACTTGATAAAAATGCTATGCTTGTTGAGATTTCCCTTATGCATTTATTGAAAAGTTTGTCATCATAAAAAAGGGGGACATTGTTGGCCCAAGGTTTTCAACCTTGGTCGCCATCTTGATTTTGATAATACCAAACTTATTCTAATGGGTTTATCAAGTGTTTGATCTTAGGTTGGACGATCGATACGCGTGCGAAGTTCGTCGAAAAGTCACGGAGAAATAACGAAAATTCAAGTCTCAGCATCTTCAGAGGTGATCGAGTTGGAAGTTAGGTCTAGGCTTAGTATTTGTTGTAAAATACTTCTAAGACCTCAAAATACCACTTCTCATGTATTTATGCAAAGCCAAAACCCAATCGAAACTCGAAATCAAACATGAGTGAAAAATCAATAAAAAAAGCAAAGATCGGTTTCTACTAAAAATATTGATTGAACCTCGGCCGATCCTCGACCGACTGAAGGTTGCATGAGGATCGACCAAAACCGCCAACGAATCTATTTAGATCCGTTGAATGGCTAGTTTCGACCCTCTCTTCACATGGCCGCTATAAAAAGCCTTGAAACCTGCCTCCAAAAGGTGCTAACACTTCATTGAGTTAATCCTTGAAAGATTGAGCCATTTTCTTTGAGTTATACACCTCCTTTCTCAATCTCACCTTGCTTGAGCCTCCAACTCTACTTCAAGCCTTCTTTAACCCAAAGAGTCATCTTCTTAAGGCCTTGAAGGATTAGGAGCAAGCTAGCATGAGTACCAACTGATTTTGTATCTTACTTGTGCTCTTTATCATTGCTTTTACTTGTATTTTTGTTCTCATTTCAAGTTTGTAGAGATCTAAGTGTTTAGGTCTTGAGTGTTGGTGGTTGCCATGGTTAAAAGGCATAAGTCCACTCTTGTAATCTAGGATTAGAGTGTCCTTAGGAAGACTGAGGTGGGAGAGTGTTCTCAGTGTAAAAGCGGTGTGCTTTCGATATGAGAGCGGTGACTCTCCGGTGAAAAGTTCTCATTGTAAAGGAACTCTCTAGTGGATTAGGTTTGAAATCCTAAGTGGGGTGCTTAGGAAGTGGAGTAGCGTGTTGCCGAACCATTATAAATCTCATTGCCAGAATTGATATTCCATTATCTTGATAAGTATTCATTCTCATTGTGCCTAAGGTGAAAATTGAACAAGCAAAATTGAAAAGTAGACATTGACCTTAGTACACAGTGTGGGACTACCGTGTCTCCAAGAGTGTCTTGACCAATTGTTTTTTCGCCCGAACACGACCCGTAAAAATCCGGACACGCTAACTTTAGTTAATTTTTTATTTACATGTGGCTGTACATGACTAGTTCTACTAAGACATAGTAATTTAGGAATTTTTTGGGAGATGTCAATAGATATTATTCCCCATGCTTTTGGAAGAGACTTAGAAATAATAAGTATTGACACAAGAAATTATGTAGAATGCTTCATATATTTTAAAAGGGGTTTAGAAAATACTAGAATTGGTAGTTTGACATCAATGAAAATATCATGATATTATTGTAAATATATTATATATATATCATGTCTGTGTCCTATAAATTTTGTGGATATTCAACTTACACCTACCTTTGCAATGTGGGATAAATAATGAGATAAAATTTACTTTGTATATAGACCAAGAAAAGTTATAATTTTTTTAAACATTTCACACAACTTATCCTTTGCCCTTCATATCATGAATGACATTATATATCGAACATGTGGTGATGTAGGATTTTTTTCTGAAAGAAAGAACCTTGTATTCATCAAGATTTATGAAAAATAGAATAAAAGAAGGAAGAGAGGGAGAAGAAAGGCAAAAAAATAAAAAGGTAAATACCCCAAATTACATAAGCCGAACTATCTCAACTAGAGATTTTTTAACCAAATATAGCTCCCTCGATAGCCACCACAGTATGGGGGCAGTCCACAGCCTTGTAGAACCTAAGGTTTCTTTCGTGCCAAATCATCCACTTCAAGATCATAATGATTTGAAACTTGTGAAAGCTATCTGATTTTGCTCCCAGTGGATTCTGGTTCCAGGGCTCAAAATTGAGAGGCAATTTGGGTTTGCTACAAATCCGTAGTAGATCCTTCTAACTCGAGATCGTATAGTTACAAGAGACACAAAGGTGTTCGTGAGTTTCTGTACTTCCTCCGCAAAGTAAGCATATCGAGTCCACTTGTTGGTTTCTTGCAATAAGGGTGGTCCTTGGTTAGCAACCTACGACGACAGGCGAGCCAATTCATTATGGAAATAGCCTTAAGGAAAGACGGTTGCCAGATTGATTGAGCGGAGCCAATTCATTATGGAAATAGCCTTAGGGAAAGACGACCGCCAGATTGATTGAGCGGTAGGGTCGTTGACACCCCGAAAGTTATAAAGAGAGTTGGTTGTGAAAGTATCGTTCACCATTAAGGTGTAGGTAAGGGGTCAGATCCGAATGAAGTTGCAGGAAGTCACCTTTGGTGTAGATTTCACAATCCTCGAATTCCGAGAAGGATCTCATAATCTCATTCAATATTCATCAAAAATTAAATAATCAATATTGAGTTTTGACTCAAATTGGGTCCAAACCGAATCCAACGAGCATGACCGGGTCAAAATCGAAGTTCATTTGATTAAATTATAGTTGAGCCAAACTTATGCTATTGGATTGAACCAATGAGCCTACTATTCATGTGCATGCCTTCTTTGTCTCAATGGGCTATTGAAGCTCAATATGCATGGTTGCTAGGCATGAAAAGCTTTTCATGAAGAACTAGACTTGTAGGCGGGTTGAGCCTACTCAATTGGGTCTGGTAGGCAAGCCGAGCCCGCTGCACCGAGGGCTGGTGGGCTGAGCATGCCTGCCCTTTTGGGTCTGGCGAGCGGGCCGAGCCCACTACACCAAATCTGGTGGGATGAGCCTGCCAGCTATGGGTCTATCAAGCAGGTCGAGCTCGCTGCACCAAAGCAAAGGGGACGAACGCCCGCGTGGTTTTCTGCACCGGCTACTTAATTTTGAATTGAGCGACAATTGTAGGCGCCATACAAAGATTTAAAATTTTATTTTAATCGAGATTCTTGGTCAAAATTAGCTTTTCTTTAGCGCATTTGTTCGAGATTTGAGCCTTCAATCCACGTGCAGAAGCCCGAATATTTTAGCAATCATGAAATTCCAGCCTCATCCCTATTTTTTTCTTCGGACTGACTCAATCAATTTCATCCCCTCGTGTATAAATAAAGGCAGTTCATTTCGAACAAGAAATTGAAAAGAGATGAAATACTAGAGTCTTAAAGATTCAGGAAATTAAAAGTGCTACTATTGTCCTTTTTTCGAAGAGTGCCCCTTATCAAGTTCGAGCATACGACAGAGGGGTTTAGTTTCAAGGCAGAGATTGCAGAGATAATACTTCTACTCCATAATAGTTTCAGATTCAATTTATTTGAGACAGTGTGTTATATCTTGAAGGGAATGCAGTTTTAGTGTCACTCTTATTCCCTAAAATTCAGTTTACTGTCACTCTTAAAATCGAATATAGTATCTGAAATTTCTAAAATTAGAATCAAATTCAAAAGATACCCAAAATACTCTTGTACCAAAATTGTTTAAAGTGGTCATTTTGATTATGAAAATGCATCCTAAAATCTCTAAAAAAACTCACAATAACTCTAAATTAGTGAATGAATTTTTGTTAATAATTTTTTTGAAAATTTTATGATGCATTTTCATGGTCAAATGAATACTTTCAAGAGTTTCAAGTGACTATTTTAACCATGAAAATATATTTTAAAATCCCAATAAAACATTAAAAAATACAATTCACTAAGTTAGAATTATTATGATTTTTGGAGATTTTAGAATATATTTTCATAATCAATATGACCTCTTTAAATTGTTCTAGTACAAGGGTATTTTGGATATTTTTTGAATTTAATTCTGATTTTGAAAATTTTAGATACTATATTTGGTTTTAAAAAAATTTTAGGTTTCATATTAAGAAGTCAACAAAATGATTGTGCATGAGTACATTTGGGCCATTGTTGAATGGTCGATCAAACAAAGACTCGCCCAAGGTTTAAGGTTAGGTTAACATGCATGATTATAGATGTTTTGCCACATTAGATAATGATGAATAGTATATGATGTGAAGATCTAAATGGCCAATAATCAAAATCTAATGTACGCGCATGTATGACAAACAATAACTCAAGCACAATGATAGATAAATAATTATGTAAACAAGTAAGCACATACAATCAAAATTAAGTAATGCTAACACACAATATTTATAATAGCTTTACTTAACCTAATCCTATATCCACTTTCTAAGTACTTTGATTAAAAGTTCTAACAAATCCACTAGATAAAGGTTTTCTCGAAAAGGAGCTACAACATAAGGCTTCCTCCTTCAACACAAAAGGCACCTTAAGAAGTATGGAATTGACCAAAATGATCAAGAAGTGATTAGGAAGACTAAATGTAGGTTTATATAAAGTTCAAAATGAAATGACAAGCTACAACGATTACAAAACTAGCTATTTCCATTATCGTTGGATGGTTGAGGGTCACCCGAACTAGCTTCAGATGATTGATTTCAGAGACTTTTGGAGAACAACTGAAATTGGGTATTCCAAGTTAGAAAATAGGATAGTGTACATGTCAAATAATCATATTGTGCTACCAAGAGATTACATAAAAAAATTATGAGACTTAAAAAACACTCTTGGCACATCAAGTCTCTCATTTTGAGTTTTCTTTGTTTAGAACTCAAAATCCTATTTTGCAAGCTTATTGTACTTTAATCTAAAATGTGATCTCATTCTGATCAATAGGAACAAGTTTGTTATCATCAAAACAAGATTATGTCTAATATTGAAAATCCTAGGCCAACACATGGGTTAAATTTATTTTGTATTTGATCGAACTCGACCCTACATAACTAAATTTGGCTCAAATAGCCCAAATGACTCAAATCTCAAATAAACAAATCAAATGAAAAATACAATCTCGAAGACTCCTCATGACACTAATGGTGAAATCGGATGCCAACTACTCATTCCTCATTCCCCTTCATGTGGTATATATAGGTTCTTACTCAACCCAATAGCGTAGGTTTGATAATATTTAATATTTGTAATTTTTAAAAGTTGCGTCGGGGATGAAACCTATATGGTATCACCTGGTTCTCGTCCCATAATCCACGTTAAAATATAAATAAATCTTGTATAAAGTTTAGTTAAAGTATCAATTTTTTAGAGTTATTCTATTTTCATTAGAAATGATATTATAGTATTAAATAAAACTTTTGATATTCCATTTTCAAACAACAAATTTTTGCATAATTGTGAAATATAGTACAAAAAATTTGTGCATATATTGGGTTGGACTAACTCTTTGGGCCAGGCCGGATCAAGCCCAGAAGCACCAACACTCATGAACTAGACTCAAATCAACTACAACTTAGCCCCGGGACTCCACCCAGCCAAATAAGAATATCAACATCCTTCATTTATTTTTAGGGATTCAAAAGTAATGATCCCACCATCTCAAAATAGACATTGACCCATTCAGTGCATATCCCTCCGAATTACGCGAGATATCCTCGCCAGACCTGTACTATAAACATACACGACGCATAGCGAGTAACATCTCGATTACAATTTGATACCTTAATATGGGATTCCTTCTTACTTGAGCGTTGGAGTATCTTTGCAGGTCATCACCGGAGCCGCGCTGAACCAAGGACACAAAAGCCCACATCACCCCAACTTCAGGCATGAACATTTGGCACCCACCGCGAGGCCAAGTAAATATTTTCGTGGAGGCCCGCATCACCCCGACTTCAGACAAGAATTGGGAGGTCGGTCTCAGCCTTCCAAGATGAGGTCTCCCACACGCACAACCAGAGAGAAGAAGAAGGAACCAGTGCCATAGAGGTCGTTCCTTCCCCCGCCATTGACTTGGGATCTTTCGCCGAGAACATCATGACAGTCCGTCTCCTCGACAACTTCAAAATGCCGACAACTCTCCAGCCTTACGATGACACAGGTGATACGACCACCCATTTGAGGATGTTCAAATCAATAATGCTCCTTAACGGCGAAACCGACTCCATCCTGTGTCGAGCTTTCCCCACTTTTCTGGAGAAGGTCACACTGCTATGGTTCTCCACCCTCCCGTCAGGGTCAATATACACCTTCGAGGAGCTCTCCAAACCATCATTAACCAATTCTCTTCATCTCAGATCTATTCTCCTTGTTTTCAGGAGTCTCAAACAGAGGTATTTTGATGGCTTTGCGGAATGAAGACAACTAATGAGCGCAATGGCATGGGCGTCACTCACGTCACACGATAGAAGGCCGCGTGCGGAAGGGCGTGCGCAAGGCATGGTGGGCAGCAGCCTATGTACGCTGAGGCATAGGCGCGAGCAAGACTTGGAATCACTCGGATGCGGAGCAAAGCAAGTCTCGTACGGGGGTGGGCATGGCGTAGTCCCACTCGGGGTGGGGCGTGGCGATAGGAAGTCCTGCAATAGGTAGGGCATTTGATGATGTTGTGGAGTAGCAAAGTCCTGCATGCGCAGCTTGGCGCGGGGTAGTGCGCGCGACACATGACCGTGGCGGGGCGCGGGGTGCAGGGGCACGTCGCACAACCATGGCAAGGAAATATCCCGTCCGCAGTTTGGTGCGGGGCAGTGCGCATGACACATGACAATGGCGGGGTGCGGGCGCGCGTCGTTGAGAGAGTCTTGAGCGGAGAGTACAAACCCCATATGGTGGGTACGTGAGTCATTTTCTTGAGATGTTGAAGGGTTTTTGTCCATGCTTGTAAGTACTTTTGTGGATACAAGTCAAAGGTTTCCCTTCACTATTTGTTGCGACTCTGTGTTGCTTGAACCTCAAACATTCAACGGAAGATGGCTGGTTGAGAGTGGTGTGCACTGCTCAATGTCGCGCAGGCCAATTTTGAGTTGGAAAATTATATTCTCAAAATTGACCCTGTGACAGTGGTATTAGAGCTCTGGGTTCGTGCATTTCCTTTGACAGTCGGTACTATCACTATACCATATTTCGAAGACCCTCACAGCCCAGTGCAGTGGACTTCGCTTGAGTACTTCACATGGATGCGTTGCGGGAATGCGTCAAGACTCTAGAACAGTCCATGGGTGACATTTCTAAAATCGACGGAATGATGATGGAGGCACTAGGGTTGCTGTTAGTTTCAGCAGCTGAAAACAAGACTGAAGCGACGGATTTGAAGTTCGTTGTAGCCAAGTTGTCAGCTACAGTGGCCGAGTTGAGGTCAGACTTGGCGATCCTGCGTCTTAACTTGGAGATGGCAGGAAGGTTCAGAACCAAGTTGAGAATTATGGAGCCAAAAGCCTTCAACGAACAAGGAGTTCCCTTGAACTTGAGAACTTCTTGTGGGACATGGAGCAGTTCTTCGATGCTGCCCAGATTTCGGCGGGTGAACGGGTCACCCTTGCTGCCATGCATTTGGTGGATGGAGCCAAACTTTGGTGGCGCACTCGGGAGCAGAACGTTGCAGACGGTGGCTGTCCCAAGATCAAAGACTGGGATGAGATGAAGAAGGAACTCAAGGAGCAGTTCCTCCTGACAAACACTTTGTGGGCTGCCCGTGAAGGGTTGGACAGATTGCAACACACAGGTTCTATCCGAGCATACATCAAGGAGTTTCACTCTTTGATGTTGGAAGTCAAGGACATGTCGGAGGCTGACAAGCTGTTCTACTTCATGAAAGGCTTGAAGCCATCGGCTCAAAAGGAACTTCATTGGTGCGGAGTCACCAATCTCCAAACTGCAGTGGCCAACGCAGACACACTACTTGATTGGTGTGTGGACAGCGGAGAGTTTGGTGCTGCCAAGAAGAAGAGAGGGGGGAAGAACCACAAAGCCTCTCGCTCCTACCGAGTAGCGAACAAGTCTAAGAACCCTGACTTCTAGTCCAATCCGACTACAGAGTCAAATACCTCAAGTGGAGGGGGCTGATTGTAGTCCAGATCTCGAGGAAGGTGGCGGTGTGCGCTGACCTCGGGCACACACACGACCAAAACCTAAACAAAGTGAGGGACAACATCTAGGTGCCAGAGTACTTGGAGGGAGAATCAGTGCACAGTGTTCGAAAGCACAACGGAATACAAGTGTTCATGACAGGCACGAGTATTTCACCACAAAGGCGGACTATCCATGTGCACGGAGGCATGGACATTGTGCACAACCCTTCTTTTCTTACTTTTCTAGTGCGCTGTGAAGTGCGAGACTGCAGAATGCTGGTGCGGAACCATACAAGTCCGTGTGCTTGGTGGCACGGACTCAGCACTGCATGGTGGGCAGGTGGCCACCACAGTGATCGTAGCGAAGACGATCACAACGGAGTGACAGCACGGAGCTGCCACATTGCAGACTACTAGATGCACAGACTCCTACTTATGCAGACTATTGCTCAGCGCAAAGACCTGGTGAGGCAGCGAACATTGGCCAAAGAGATGATGGCCAAAGCACTACCAAGGACGAGGCATTTACAAGATTTAGAAGCGGGCTACGTCGACTGCAGAATGCTTGAAAAATTTGCTAAGCCTCTACCCCAAACCAAGACTTGATGGTGCCAAAGGAGTTCTTTGTTGCTGTGACTTAAACTGAGTTGAAGAGAAGCCCAAGTATTTGTCAACACTTGGACAGATTTGAGACTACTTCAACTTGTGCAAATGAAGGAGTTGAAGAGAAGACACAACCTATGTTCATTTGAATAGTAGATAGACATTTTGAGCAATGTTGGTGTGTAAATATATCCCTGTAAAATGTAAACTGCTATGACTTATGTATGGGCTATTTTTTAGTCATTGAACTCAAGTCTAAGACTCTATGTTTAAAGCTAATTCTATGCTTTGCCTAAGGGCACTATAATGATCAACTCTTGCATGTTCTATAAGAAAGAGGGAGTCAAGTGAGGAGCATATGTGTTATGTAAAAGCACTAGATGTGTACTTGAGCAGTCGGGTGGGGAGCGCATGCACTGTGGATGTGCAAGGCGTATACTTGACTGTGAGGCTGCAACATCAAGCCAAAGATAAGTGAAGATCAATTCTTATGAAGATGAAAACAAGAGCAAAGTTGGGTTGGGAGCACAAGGCAGGGAAGCGTGGGGTGCATACTTGACATTGTGGCCTTGAAAGCAAGCCGTATGACCAAACATCATCAAGCGAGGAGCACAAGTGTTGGAGCAGGAGGTGCATGCTTGAAGGATGGAAAGTGAAGAAACACAAAACCTTTGAGGCTAGTTGGGAAGAGGGGGATGTTTAAAGACAACTCCAGTAGTGCCTTAATACTGTCTCGATGATGACGCCGGCTTCAACAGGTGGGGGTGGTTTGCTAGACCCCTAAAAGCTCATGCATGGCCAAATAGAGGTATTTTGATGGCTTTGCGGAATGAAGACACCTCATGAGCGCAATGGCATGGGCGTCGTTTACGTCGCACGGTAGGAGGTCGCGTGCAGAAGGGCGCGTGCAAGGCATGGAAGGCAGCAGCCTATGTGCGCGGAGGCATAGGTGCGAGCAAGACTTGGCATCATCTGGATACGGAGCAAAGCAAGTCCCGCTTGGGGCGAGGTGTGGCGAGAGGAAGTCCCGCAACGGGCAGGGCATTTGATGATGTTGCGGGGCAGCGGAGTCCCGTGTGTGCTACTTGGCCCGGGGCAGTGAGCGCGATATATGACCGTGGCAGGGTGCGGGGGCGCGTCGCACAGCCATGGTGAGGAAATGTCTCGTGCGTAGTTTGGCGAGGGGCAGTGCAAGCGACACATGACCATTGCGGGGCGCGGACGCGTGTTGCATAGCCATGGCGAGGAAATGTCCCATGCGTAGCATGGCACGGGCAAGTGCAGAACATAGCTGCTCATTGGCGCGATCGTCGCACGGGCTGCGAGAGCCCGACTCAGCTACCAACTGCATGAGGCAACACTGGACTTGACCCAGTTCAAGTGGCGACCAGACTTGAGTTCTTGGACCCAACAGCCCTCGGGGAAGTTCCCACAAGTTGGGACAGTTGCTGGGCAGTTTCTTGATGGTTGTAACTGCTGCTCGAGGTTGTACCCTATATTAAGGGCTCTTGGTTGCATGTTGTAGGGAAGGTTGTGTGTGTGAGTTGGCTATAACATTATAATCTCTTGTACTTGGTGAGCGAGAGAGTCTTGAGAGGAGAGTACAAGCCGCGGATGGTGGGCAAGTCATTTCCTTGAGATGTTGAAGGATTTTTGTCCATACTTGTAAGTACATTTTTGGATACAAGTAAAAGATTTCCCTTCACTTTTTTGTTCTAACTCTGTGTTGCTTGAACCTCAAACATTCAACGGAAGATGGCTGGTTGAGAGTGGTGTGCACTGCTCAACGCCGCACTGGCCAGTTTTGAGTTGGAAAATTATATCCTCAAAATTGACCCTGTGACACATACTACCAAAGAGTGTGATGCTCAAAGACCAGATCGAGTGCGACTGCTACATCGATCGTGAGAGAAGTCGTAGCCGAGATCGAATGGATTACAACCCCCAACATCGAGGTCGGATCAGAACGCCACCCCCAAGGGTCGTCAGGGCAACCAAGATGGTGGTCAAACTAACCAGTTAAGATCTGTGGAGTCACTGACCATAGCTAGAGGATTCGCTAGAGGAGGAGATACAAGCTCGACCAGGAAAATGTCAGTCCAAGCCATTATGGTGATTGATGACGCGACTCGCGCGTGACGACCTCACGCCAAAACCTGAGTAATATCATTCTATGAATCTGATTTCGAGGGAAATGATACAAACTTGCACGATCATGTTGTCATTTCTATGATTGTTGACAATTTCATTGTCAGAAAAGTCCTTGTGGACCAGGGAAGCTCGACCGACAAACTTGTTCTACTCGACGTTCAAGAAGATGCAGCTCACCGAAGACCCACTCTGTCCCTATTGCGGGGATCTTGTCAGATTCTTAGGAGAGTGAGTCAATGTACGAGACTTTGTATGGTTAAGGACAATGTTTGGTTCCCACCAAAAACCAAATCTACAGATGTGCGGTTTCTAGTCATCGACTATCCCAGCCCATATCATATGATCCTGGGCTACCCTTGCTAAACAACTTGGGAACCATCGTGTCAACTCCTCACTTAGAACTCAAATTCTCTATCTTGGAGACAAAAGTGGGAGAGGTCCATGCGGATCAGAAAGAAGCCCGTCTTTGCTACAATGAGTGCTTGAAGCAAAAACTGACCGAGCTGGAAGAGACGTTGAGTACTTTATCCCAATCGGTGTACTCGGTGTTCCATGTAGAACAAACAAAAATATTCGAATTGGATCCAAGAGGAGACGTCCAAGGGCAGCCACAACCCACCGACGACCTAGAACCGGTACAAATCGAAGCATAGCCTAAACAAGTGACATTCATTGGAGCCTGCCCCGCCGAGCTCAAAGCTCAACTTGGAACTCTACTCAGACATAACACCAACCTATTTACATGGACGCCCGCTGACATGCTTGGGATAGACCCTAAAGTCATTTGCCACAAGCTCGCCAACGACCCTTAGGTCACACCGGTGGCGCAAAAGAAGAGAAAGCTCATATCCGAGCGACCACAAGTGTCCTTGGAAGAAACCAAAAAGCTAATCAATACAAATTTTATCATATAAATCATATTCACCACATGGCTAGCGAATGTCATGATGGTCAGGAAGAATTCTAGGAAGTGGCGAATGTGTGTAGACTTCATTGACCTGAACAAGACATGCCAAAAGGATTCTTATCCACTTCCAAGTATAGATAAACTTATCGATGGTTCCTCAAGATACCAATACTTGAGTTTCATGGTTTCATAGTCAGGCTAAAACCACATTCAGATGCACCGTGAAGATGAAGAAAATACAACCTTCATCACGGAGCATTCCAACTTCTGCTATAAAGCGATGCCCTCCGGGCTAAAGAACATAGGGGCCACGTACCAATGCCTGATGAATAAAGTATTCGAACAACAAATCGATTGAAACATGGAAGTATATGTGGACAATATGGTCGCCAAAACACTAGCCATTGGAAACCACTACGATGACTTCATTCAAATCTTCAGCCATCTCAGACACTAGAACATGAGATCAAATTCGGAGAAGTGTGCCTTCGGAGTCCACGACGGCAAGTTCCTTGGATTCATGCTCACGAATCCAGGTATCGAAGAAAACCTTGAGAGATATGGGACAATCCAAGAGATGTGCTGCCCATGAAACATAAAAGAGGTACAAAATCTCACAAGAAGAATGATTTGAGGTTCTTCTCTAGCTCGGCAGATAGGGCTGCCCCTTTCTACAAAGTCTTAAGGAAGAAACAAGAATTTCATTGGGATGAGAAATTCGAACAAGTGCTCGAGGAACTCAAATGCTTCCTCACCAGCTCCCCAGTTTTGGACATACCTCGATAGGGAAAGACGCTTTTCCTCTACCTCACTATCACAGAGAACGCCCTTAGCTCGGTGCTAGTCCGAGAGCAAGGGAAAGATTAGATATCGGTCTACTTTATAAGCAAAGTCCTTCAAGGGCTAGAAACGAGAAATTAGAGGCTAGAGAAGCTCGCCCCGACAGAGTTCATCGTCGAGCTCTCTGAATTCAATATAGACTACTAGCCAAGGGGCCCCATCAAGGCTCAAGCCTTGATGGACTTCAACGACGAGCTCACACACCAGGAAGGCAACCCCAACTAGGTTGATGCAAGGATGCTTTTCGTGGATGACGCCTCAAACAAAAGAGAAACCAGAGCTGGCATCATCCTGGAGAATGATGAGGGAATCAGAGTAGAGCAATCCCTTTAGTTCTAATTGAAGCCTTGGTCGACGGACTAAAGCTTGCTCGCGACATCAAAGCTCGAAAAGTGATCGTCCAAAGTGACTCATAACTTATCGTAGGATAAGTCAACGGTGATTGCCACGCAAGGGACACCTCCCTAGAAAGGTACATTGTGGGCGAAATGGCCTACACTAGAGGGGAGGGGGGTGAATAGTGTGTTTACTAATTCGGTTAGCCTAAATCCACTTTTGATCGATTTTAGATTAGTTTATGCAATTCGCAATTCAATTACTAAATGTGGAAGCGATAAGAAGATAAAGTAATAAAAACAATCAAGCAATGCAAACACGATATTTATAGTGGTTCGGCCCCAATGCCTACTCCACTACCTAAGCACCCCGCTTAGGATTTCCAAACTAGTTTTACTCGATTAGTTTGAGTTTCCCTTATACACGAGGACTTTTCACCGGAAAGTCTCACTCTTGACCTAAGGTACTTCCACACCCGAAAGTCTCCGCCTTCTTGTCGAGAGCACTTATCCCACCTCAACCCTAAGGGACAACTAAATGAATCCTAGTAACAACTACGTTTAATTACAAAAGTGGCTTTACTCCTATACCAAGGATACCACTTCACACACAAGACCCACCACTTGGTCTTCACACGCACAGATAAAATAGTTTAAATAACAGAAAAGATTTACAATCAAAAGAGCTTAAGGATAAACCAATAATAAAAGCTCCTTTGCAAGCCTTTGGCTCCTTCAACTCGTCAAGTATGAGCTTGATCAGAACTCGAGTTGAGCCCGCAGATGGTGCTTGAAGAATGAACTCGACAGAGGAATAGGCGTGCTTCAATCAATCACTTGGAAGGCTCGAATCTTCTTTTTAGATGCTCAATAATCACTGTGGGAATCAAGGAAGAAGACATAAAACAATCATATGAGGTTATATTTATACCCTCGAGAAGCAATGACTGTTCAACAGATAAACATCTATCCGTTACAATCGTCGGTCAAAGCGCCGGTCGAAGCATCGATCCATCGGTCCTTCGACCGCTCAAATTACTCTCTGGTCAGTCGACCGATGGGTCGACCGCCAGACGTGGATGACGCGATCCGCGATCTTCGGTCGACCCGTCGGTCGACCGACGCGATCACGCGTCGCGCTTATATGCAGGTCGGTCGACCGATTGGTCGATCGCCAGCTTCAGGAAGATTTTGTCTCCATTCGATCGACCCATCGGTTGACCGACATGATCTATTGTCATGGGATATCAGCAGGTCGGTCGATCGCCCGAGCTACTGCTCATTTTGGGCTTCCATCAGTCGACCGCTCGATTGACCGAAGTAGCTCTGCTACTTTCTTTACCTTCGGTCGGTCGGTCGACGGGTAGACCGAACCTAGGCTGAATGTTATTTCTTCAGCCTATTTCTTCCGCGCTTCATTTCCGGGTTCCGTCTTTCAACGAGCATCATCTTGGAGAGCTTTTGACTTGATCTTTGGACTCGTCCAAGCGACTTTGGTGCACTCGTCGATCTATGGGAAACTTCCGCGATGAACCCGAGCGCGATGATCAATGTCCTTCCGATTTTATGATTTCTCCGATTTATCCGATCGAGGACATCGAACGCTAGTCAATATGGAACCTGAAAGATATTCTCAATGAAATCATTAGTTCCATGTTTGTTATCACCAAAACCATCAAGATCGAGATTAAGGCTAAGGTTGAAAACCTAAAGCCAACATACATAACCCTAGTTCATTCCTAAAAAACTAACTTTCATGATTGTGTGATCCAGCACATACCTCAAGAGGAAAACATTCGAGTTAACTTGTTATCTAAGCTCGCCGGCACCAAAAAACCTCAAAACAATAGGTCGATCATTCGATAAGTCCTCGATCAGCCGAGTATTCAGCCAATCGACACATCGGTTAAAGTCCAAGCAGTCGAGTAGACAACCGACTGGAGGACACCTTACATAGCCTACCTCATGCAAGGAGAGGAATTGGAGCACAAGTTGAACCGAAGGAAATTGTGAAGGACAACACAGTATTAAACCCTCCTCGAAGACCAACTCTATGGAAGAGGATATTTAGTAGAAATACATGAAGGCATCTGCGGCAACCACATCGAGGAAAGATCTCTCACAACGAAAATCCTATGGGTTGACTATTTCTAGCCAACTATGAAAACAGACTGCAGTCTGTACGTTAAAAGGTGCCACAAGTGTTAGATATTCTCGGAAGTCTCACAAAAACATCTCGAGCCTCTACACTGCTCAAAAATCAATTGGCCATTCCATAAAGGGCGATCGACCTCCTCAGTCATTTTCCTTCGGCCCCAAGACAAGTCAAATACTTGATAGTAGCCATCGACTACTTGACCAAGTGATTAGGGGCCGATCCATTGGCTTCAATTACAACTGAAATAAATCAAAAATTCATATGGAAGAAGATCATTGGCAGATATGGCATACCACACGAACTCATCAACGACAATGGCACACAATTCACGAATAAATGATTCAGGGAATCTCGACTCGGGAGTAGAGGCCATGATTCCCGTCGATATCGCTGAGCCTAGCCTCCGCAAATCAACCTTTGATGAGCAAAGTAACTCAGAAACCTGACAGGCCAAGCTGGACCTCGTCGAAGAGGAACAAGAGCTCGTCACGGTCAGAGAAGAGGACATGAAACTTAGAATAGCTCGAAAATATGACAAATATGTCAGACTGAGGATTTTCAAGGAGGGAGATCTGGTTCTAAGAAAGATCGAACTCCAAAGAACGTCAACTGGGTAAGGGAAACTCACCCCAAATTGGGAAGGCTCGTATAGAATCACCAGAAACATAGGACATTAAGCTTACAAAATCGTTGAACTCTACGGACAAGAACTACCACGAACGTGGAATGCAGCCTCCCTGCATGCCGACTACAGCTAAATAATCCCCCTTGAACTACAAATGGTCGGTGTACTCCTTTTCCTTCATTGCGGTTTTTCCCACTTGGTTTTCCTTTTGAAGGTTTTGACGAGCCACAACCATGCATGGGTCGGGCATCCTGCTCGGTGGGATCCGATGTACTATTATTTTACAATTATTCAATGATACTACTCTCCTTTTCTCCACATCTCTATATATCCAGACTACTTACAACTATCTCATAAGTGCACAACGAAGGAACCACCATAATCTCACGATACGAAGAATGCCCGACGACGACAACAACTTCCATTATGTGCGACACATCTATCCTTCTCGACCCCAAGCACGGCCCTCCCTTACACTCATCGCGAGCTCAGCAGAACCCTAAGTGTCATCCTCGACCTCAGCACCCTTGCAGACCAGGCCCGAGATTGTGGTCTCGCTCTAAATGAGCATGACCCCTAGCGTGCTTCTTGCGAGCTTAGTTTGACATCGAGTCTAGTTCTTGGCTTAAATGCGGCCTTCATCTCTAAATGAGCATAACCGTGAGCGTGCTTCTCAAGAGCTCAATTTGATACCGAGTCTGGTCCTCAACCCTAAATGTGGCCTTCGGCTCTAAATGAGACCGACTCACTCTACATGAGCATGACCCCAAGCGCACTTCTTGCGAGCTTGGTTTGACACTGAGTCTGGTCTTCAGTCCTAAATGCAATCTTCAGCTCTAAATGAGACTGACTCATTCTAAATGAGCTCAGTTTGACACCGAGTATGGTCCTCGGTCCTAAATGTGGCTTGACTCTAAATGATGTTGACTCGGTCTAAATGAGCATGACCCCAAGCACGCTTCTCGCGAGCTCGATTTGACACAAAGTCTAGTTCTGGGCCCAAAATACGGCCTTCGGCTCTAAATGAGACTTAACTGGCTCTAAATGAGCATGACCCTAGCGTGCTTCTTGCGAGCTCGGTTCAATACCGAGTGTGGTCCTGGCCCTTAGAACTATTACTTCCGGCCTCAGTGCCCTTGGTGACCTCAATCACCCTAGGTGCGCTTCTAGCGAGCTCGGTTCGATGCCGAGTGTGGTCCTCGGCCTCAACGCGACATTTCCAGCCTAGGCACCTTTGAAGACCTCAATGATTCCAAACACCTTATAATAAGCTCAGTTCGATACCGAGTGTGGTCCTCGGCCTTAGCACCACCATTTCCAGCCTCAACACCCTTGAAGATCTCAACAATCCCAAGTGCAGTCAGGCCATATGCTACCCGCGAGCTTAGTTATACCCCAAGCTCAGTCATTGGACCTAGTGCCATTACTCCCAGCTTCAGCGCCTCCGCAAACAACTTCGGACTCGAACAACTTATTGGCCTAAGATTTTTAACCTTGATCTTAATCTCAGTTTTGATCATAAAAAATATGGTACTAATGATTACATGGAGAATTATTTTCAGGTTCCAAGTCGGTTAGCGCTCGACGTCCTCAATTGGAAAAATCAGAGAAATCAGCAAGGACGCTCATTGACGCTCGAGATTATTATAGTTTAAGTTTAGGGTATCTAGCATGTGTTGTAAATCCTCTATTTGATGCATAAGAACCCAAAAACCAAAACACGAATCCCAAAACATGAAAACTCAGAAAATCGAAAAATGACCTAGATGTTTTCTTGGCACCAAAAGTCCAAGTAATTGTTCCTTAGGTAAAAACTAATTAACGACATATTTTTAAGGAATTTTTGGAAGCCTTTAACCGATTCATATTTGACCCGGGAGATTATAAAATTTCCGATTTTCGGAAATTTATACTAGACCCCAAAAGTTAGATTTTGATTATTAAGGATTTTGATTTCTTAGATATTTTTATTGAATCCAAATGGGGGTAATCCTTATATAATATTTTTGTTATATAAGAAGACATAGCGAAGACGGAACTCAGAAATGAACAACGTCACGACAAAAATCAAAAATCGATCGACCATTAGTCGGCCACCGATCGGCCGAGGTTCAAAATTAGCAGAAGCCTCTGGTCTGTCGCCGATCGATCGGCTAGTTAATAGGCCATCAGTCGGCCACCGATCGGGCGGCACCAACTGGCAAAAATCTACCCGTTGGGTGAGCTATTTTGGCTCTCATCCTTCATGGCTTATAAATACAAGCTCTTATTAACTTCCTTAGTGATCCACTACTTCATTGAGCCATTTTACCATCATTTGCAAGCTTTTCTTGAGCCATCTCATTGCAAACCCATCTCATGGCTTATAAAACCTTGATCTTACCTTTGAACCTTCAAGATTCATCTTCTCAAGCCATCAAAAGGACTAGGGAGTTTCTTGTGGAGCTAAGTATTTGTTGTTTGATTTATTTGCTCCAATGTTTGTGTATTTTGTTGTTATTTGCATTGTATTTGAGCTTGTGAAGACCTAGGTTGATAGGTCTTGTATGGTTGGTGGTTGCCTTGGTGTTAAGGCTTAATTCCATCGGTGTAAATGTAGTTCGCTAGGATTAGTTGAGTTGTCCTTTGGGTTGAGGTGGGAGAGTGCTCTCAGTAGGAAGGCGGGATACTTTCGGGTGTGGAAGTGCCTTCGGTTTGAGAGTGGAGACTCTCCGGTGAAAATTTCTCTTTGTAAGGAAACTAATTAATCTAGTAAAACTAGTTTGAAAATCCTAAGCGGGGTGCTTAGGTAGTGGAGTAGGCATTGGGGCTGAACCACTATAAATTATTGTGTTAGCATTGCTTATCTTTTTTGTGTTAATTGCTTCCGCATTTAGTCGTTAAATTGATAACTTGCCTAAGTAATCAAGAATTGATTAAAACCAGAATTAGGCAAAAAGATTAGATAACACACTATTCAACCCCCCCCCCCCCCTCGTGTAGGCCATTTCACCAACACGACTTCGAGAGAGACATATGAGTACCAAATAGGTAACCTCGGTCTTAACTCTTCCTTTGACAGGGGTCTGATCTCAATCTAAAGGTGATCCACGGCCTTGACTGTTGCCGACTAGCTAACGTCGGCCAACAAAGTGCTAGTCTCCGACCCGAGCAATTGCCGACAAGACAACATCGATCGAGACAAAATGGCCTTATATGCCATTCTAGGCTCAAAAGGAGTCAGCCAACCACGTAATGTTGACGTCTTCCAACACTTAAGTCCAGAACAAGCCAAATATCACAAAATATATGCAAAAGACACAAGATAGAGGCATCACAGAAAAAGAATATGCACATATATTCACAAACCTACAAGGGGTAGACATACATTCATAGACCCACGTGGGGAAGGTATACAATAAAGGGCATCTGTTGGGGAGAAAACACTCCATCATTACAACATCATTTATAACACTCCTACCACTTCTGATGCCACCGAGAGCAAGGAAGCCTTGATCAATAGGACTACTTCATCCCGTGGCATTTTTATATGGCCAAGCGGACCAGGTCCAATGGATGACAAAATGGGGGAGGACGTTGGCGTAACCATCTAATCAGGGCAGGCCCCATGGGTTAGACTCCCAGAAGCAAGGCAACCGCCCAGGCACCCTCCTTAAACTCAGGGCGAGAGAGACACCAGCTACATTATCCCCGCAGTGCGAACCTACCACAGTTAATTGGTTGTAGGTCCTCGCAGAGCTCTCTTGGTCGCCCATGATCGGCCTCCCCTCACTTTCTTTGTAAGCCTCGTGGTGCGAACCCATAACAATCCCTAATCCACCTTCGTCTCCATCAAAACCGACCATACTAAGAACCTGGAAAGACAAAAGATGAATCTATACCTACTCGAGGTCGGCTTCAACAAAAAACAAGGTCGGGGACTCACCAAAGATGACTAGGGGTCGACGAGATGATGAATGGAAAGGCGAGATTGCTTACAATGGCCTCTAGAGCGAGAGCCGAAAATATGAAAATTCACATCACTTCCCATCGCATACTATAGCTCAAGACGCGAGAAAAGGGAGAGGTCAGGGGCTTTTAAAGACCCAAGAGAAGCCTCCGATCTACCGGCCGTTGATCAAGCCCCGCTAAGAAGGTGAAATCCGTAAACTGAGAGCATGCACTTGAGTGCCTAGAAAATAGTTAGACGAATCTCCAGGCCATAATTACCCCCTATCGGAGTTGAATGCAAGGCATGCACTAATAGGCGACAGATACATGGAAAAGGTACCCATGTTGACCTAAAATTTTTAATCTTTGTCTTAATCTCAGTTTTGATAATAACAAACATGGCACTAATATTTGAGTGAAAAATATTTTGAGGCTCCAAGTCGGTCTGTGCGCGATGTCTGCGATCGAAAAAATTGGAGAAATCGGAAGCACACTCGTCGACCCTCGGATTTCGTCGGGAAATTAGAGTCTATATTTAGGGTGTCTAGTCTACTTGTAAAATTCTCTTTATGATGCAAAGAACCATAAAACCCCGACCCCGAAACCCAAAACCCGAGAAATCATTAAATCGTAGAATTCAGCCAAATACCTAGTTATCGTTCGACCCTGGCCCGACCGATCGCCAATCAACCAACTGTCGGCCGACGATCGACTAGCGAGACACTATTTTGTCTACTGAGTTTTTGGCCGACCAATGGTCGACCAAAAGTGCCAATAGATCTTTTTGAGCCCCTAGCCTTGGGATCTCTATATATACTCCTAAGACAACCTCCCTCAGCTAATTAACACTTTATTTAGCTATTCTAAGATTATTTCCAAGCTTTTATTGATATGTTTCATCTAAACCCTAGCTTGAAGCCAAACATCCTTGATTTAGCCTTGTCTTCATTGTTTCATCATCAATGGCATCAAGAGGTAACTAGGATTCGTTGTTGGAGCTGTGAGTTATTGTATTTATAGCTCCATTTACTTGTATTTTTGTGGTTTATTTCACTGTAGTTAAGGTTGTGATAACCTAGAGTGTTCGGTTAGTGAATTAGGTGGTTGCTTTTGTGTTTGAGGTAAAATGTCCTCATTGTAAAGGAAAGAATTATAATATAATAAAGTTAAGTTTGAAAATCATAAGCAGGGTGCTTAAGTAGTGTAGTAGACATGGGGCCCAAACCTCTATAAATCGTTGTGGTTGCATTGCTTACTTTGCGTACTAATTACTTGACTTATTTACTTGGTTCAACATTTATTGTCTTTGAATTGTGAATTGCCTAAAGTAGTTAAGCATCCGATTAAAACCATATTTAGGTTAGGTTTTTTAACGAACATACTATTCATCTCCCCTCTAGTGTAGGCCATTTGACTTACAACCCCCATTCGCTCACAATCGCCACATCAAACACAAAAATTGAAGAGTCGTAGGGCAACAATACCAAAGCACATCGAGTTGTACTACTTCAGGGATCTAACTAAGGATAAAACATACAAGAGCTCTGTAGACAAATAGAGGTTGGCACTCTATCAGAGCTCGACACGAAGTCCTTGGACTCCGACCAAGCTCGAGGGCTATGAGTTGGACTAACTCTTTGGGCCCTTTCAGATTAAGCTTAGAAGCGTACACACTCGTGAACCCAACTCAGATCAACTACAATTTAGCCCAGGGACTCCATCCAACCAAACAAGGATACTAGCATCCTTCATTTATTTCGAGGGATTATGTAGTAATGATCCCACCATTTTAGGGATAGACATTGACCCATTCAGGGCATGTTCCCCCGAATTACTCGAGATATCCTCATCAGACATGCACTATAAACAGTCACATTAACACATACCAGGTAGTATCTCGATTACAATTCCTTCTTACTTGATCGTCAGAGTATTTTTACTGGTCATCACCGGAGCCCTGCTGGACCAAGAGACGCAGAGGCCCGCATCATTTTGACTTCATATAAGAACATATATAAAATTCAAAAATGGCACATGTAGTTTAAATAAGGCAATTAAATAAAATATTTTTATACTAGAACATTCTAAACATTACGTTTTTCTCAAATTTATCCGATTATTTTATTTTACCAATTGTATACATAAATTATCTAATTTATAACAATTGTATGAAGTCATTAAGTATCCATTAATTTGTTAACTGATCACATGATATTGTTGACATGGTTTTTAAAATAAAATACTAAATAAAAAGTTATATTTCAACTGAGTAGCCGCGTGATCTTGTTAAATATTAAAATAATATTTTATATAAAATATAAAGCAAATAAACTATAATTTTAAATAAAATATATATTAAAAGTTATTCTATTGTTGACATGGCAAAGATTTTAATATTTTTATATACTTATAGCTTTAAAATATTCGATAGAACATCATCCTGACAATATTTGTTAGTCTCGTCTTGTCAACCATATGGAGTTATGGACGGACCGCTCGTCATTTGCACTCCGAACTCATTTCTAGTAGTGGAAAATATTTAAACGTACATCCTAGTATTAATATTTTATTTTAAAATAAATCATTATTTAATATTTAATTTAAAAATATATTTGGTATCAACATATGGTAAGAATATTGTTTAGTATTTTTATTTTAAATAGCCACGTTGAAATGCCACATAAGCACTATTAGATTAACATACGATTACTTAATGACATGATACCACTAAAATTCCAAATAATATTTAATACTTTATTTTCACTAGATCTTTTTTAAAAAATGGAATATATAAATCGATGCCAACCGTCGACGAATGACGCTGATATTTAATATTTTAAATTAAATAAATATTTACATATTGACGCTAGTTAATAATGTTAATATTTTTTTTTAAAAAAACAAAGTTAATTCTGGGGCTGGCCTTTTTGGGCACTTGAAAGCAATCTGACCATATAGCCCGTCGGCCCGACCTAGCCTTTGAAATGATATATGTATTTCCTACTATTTATTGTCCGTGTATAGTGTAATTCTATTTTGCAAGAGTGGTGCTAGCTAATTTTCACCCTCAAATACGTATAACAACTACCTGGTTAGATGGATTATCAATTCTCTCTATATTCGGTTTACATCTCTTTTGGTCATTCGCTCGCCATCCAACAATTTCAACGCCCCATCTTAACTTCGTATATAAGTATATCGTTGCTCACTTATAGGAAGGTCAAGAAGCAAAGAACAAAAAATAAAAATAAAAAGCAGCATACACAACATATCAAGATCAAACGAACTTGACTGTTAAGTTCTGGTTCTCCTCCCTTCTTTTCTTTGCCTTCGCTGCCTTCTCCAATGCCCACATTGCAGTCTTTGATGAATATTGGCAAAACAAAGCAGTAGAAGCACACAACAATACCCTTAAAGCTTACGTCCCAAATCCTGAATTCGTAGTCAACCAGTTCAATGGCATTGCTAAATTGTAAGCCCTTTTATGAGGTATTATATTAATTAATTAAATGATATAAAAAACTATAGCAAATTATATATTTGTAGCGCAAACAACACAAGGAGGAACCTTCGTCGCAAATACCCCGGCCGGTGCCATGCAACAAACCCCATTGATTGTTGTTGGAGGTGCAGGGCTGATTGGGAGAGAGACCGCAAGCAGCTTGCTCGTTGTGCCAAGGGCTTTGGCCGCCACGCCATCGGTGGTCGACGAGGAAAGATCTACATCGTCACCGATGCCTCTGATGATGACCTCCTCAACCCCCGCCGTGGCACCCTCCGCTTCGGTGCAACCCGCAATGAGCCCCTCTAGATCATCTTCGCTCACGACATGGTCATCAAGCTGCAGCAGGAGGTTATGATCAATAGCTATAAGACCATAGACGTCCGTGGCGCCAATGTGCACATCGCCTACGGTGCCGGCCTCACCATCCAATTTGTGCAACACGTCATCATCCACAATCTCCACATCCATGATATCAAAACCTCCTCTAGTGGCAACATTAGGAACTCCAAGGATCATTGGGGCGTTCGAACCCGAAGCGACGGTGATAGCGTCAGCATCTTTGGATCCTCCAACATTTGGATTGACCATCTCTCGTTGTCCAACTGTGCTGATGGCCTCATCGATGTCGTCAATGGCTCGACCGCTATTACCATCTCCAATTGCCACCTTACCCACCATAATGATGTAACCAATATATATCTTCAAGATATATTACATTATTCGACACAATATCTTGATTAAAGATGCATATGTTTGATTGTGTGCATACCTTTTCAGGTGATTTTATTGGGTGCCAACGACTTGTACGTAAAAGATGCTAAAATGCAAGTCTCTGTAGCCTACAACCACTTCGGACGTGGTCTTATCCAGAGGATGCCGAGGTATGCGAGCATACATGCATTGATTTATTGTTTGTAGTGATATAACGAATTTAATTGTTTACAATTGCATTTGTTTGTTGTAGGTGCCGATGGGGTTTTTTCCATGTTGTGAATAATGACTACACCCACTGGATAATGTATGCAATTGGCGGGAGCCAACATCCTACCATCATCAGCCAAAGCAATCGATTTGGTGGTCCACCAAACCAAGCAGCCAAGGAGGTAATTAAGTAATCAACTTTAGTTATATAGAACAATATCCCATGATATATATTGAATTATTTGTTAAGATTGTCTTTGATCATGAATTTAGATATACAATTCAGGTGACTCATAGAATCGATGCACCAAAATCTGTGTGGAAAAATTGGAATTGGATATCAGAGGGCGACTTGTTTAAGGATGGGGCCTTCTTCGTGGAGTCTGGAGCTAAATCTCATTTACATTTGTCCAAGTATGACTTCAGTAAGGCAAAGCCAGGAAGTTTCGTAGGTTGGCTCACTCGCTTTTCAGGGTCTCTCAATTGCAAGCGAAATCGTCTGTGTTGATGTTTCAATATATTAATGTATGATGCTGACAAGTGTGAATATGTATATATATATATATATACACATTAGAGCTGCAAGTAGTGAATATGACTTATTTTTTCTCAATTGATATGCCTTTATTTGTAAGCATAGATTTGTAAACTTTTTAGATTTTTGCCTAATGAATCATTGCTTATTTTTTTCCTTTTAAATTGCTAACAACCAATATGATAAAACATTGTATTAAATTTTATAACAAAGAATTATGATAAAGATTGTTCACTTATTAATTAATTATAAACATGTTCATGTTCACAATGTTTCACGTCTTAATTATTGAAAGAATTTATCTATTACAGAGTGCGATAAGCTCAAATATGTTGGCCTAAGATTTTCAACCTAGGTCTTAATCTCGGTTTTGATGATAACAAACATGGAACTAATAATTTTATAGAGAAATATTTCCAGGTTCTAAGTCGTTTTGCGCACGACGTCCGCGATTAGAAAAATTGGAGAAATCACCACAATTGGAAGGACGCTCGTCGTCGCTCAGATTCTTCGGAAGATAGAGTTTAGGTATAAGGTGTCTAGAATGAATGTGTAATCCTCTTTTATGATGCAAAGAATCCAAAAAACAAACCTGAAACCCGATACCCGAATCGAAGTAAGAACCATTACTGAAATTGCATTTTGTGTGTGTTTTGGCCAAAGGGTCGATCGGATTTCGACCGGAAGCTATTGGAAATGTCCCGAACTAGCAACCAACAGATCGATCGATGGAACCTCAACGGCTATTTTTTGAGCAGTTAAGTGGTGTTTCATCCAGGTCTTGTTATGGCTCTCTATAAATACAAGACCCCAACATTCCTTCACACCACTTGATCACTCTTACTATATATACTTGAGACATTCCTCGATCAATCCTCAGCCTCATTGAGACAATTCTTGAGAAAAACCTAGCTTTGATCCCTCATCTCTTTGATTGAGCCTTATCTCCATTGTTTCATCATCAAAGACACAAAGAGGAGCTAGGTGATCTTGTGTTGGAGCTAAGTATAAGTTGCTTTGATTATTTGCTTCATTACTTGTGCATTTTTGTGATTTATTATCTTGTATTTGGTTTTGTTCAATGTGGTGGTAGCCTTGGTTGTAAGGCATAATTTGTCACGCCCCAACTCAGGGTCATGTGACCGTCCAGGGTGTGTAGTTCACCGGTTCCACCGAATGCTTCTATCTCTCGGCAAATATCATGTGAGTGTGTAGTTATGCTTCAGATGCTTCGCCATGGACGACTCAATTCCGTTCTTTTCCGGTGCACTCGCTTTGTATCTCCGACACACAAGGAAGAACACAGTGGGAAGGAAGCAGCCCTAACCATAAACGAGCGATTCTCTCTATATAACGGATGAACGTGCCTATACCCCGTAGCCTAATCCTTGCACATGTCAATTCATAACAATAAAACATAGCGGAAAGAATGAAACGAGTTTTATTTTTAAATGAAAAGCCAAACAAGATTTCATTAGAAGTAAGCTAAACAAAATAATAAAGTACGAAAATAATAAATCAAAGTTCATTTACAAGTGGAATCTGTAATAAAAGACATGAATGTTCCTAAGGGATTACAACTCCAAAATACCAAATCAAAGGTGCATGACTAACTACCAAAAACTTGACTACGACCCCTAACTAGGACTGCTCTAAGATCAACGTGGCATAATTCCACCCTTGTAATCTTGGATTGGAGCATCCTTAGGAGAGCGTGAGGCGGGAGAGTGCTCTCAATACGAAGAGGAGACTTCCGGGAGTGGAAGTGCCTTTAGTCTGAGGGTGGAGACTTTCAGATGTGGAAGTGCCCTCGATGTGTCAGCAGAGACTTTCCATGGAAAATTTCTCATTGTAAAAAACTCTTAATCTAGTGGGTTGTGAGTGAAATCCCAAATTGGGTTATTGGGTAGTGGAGTAGGCATTGGGGTCGAACCACTATAAATCATTGTGTTAGCATTGATATTTTATTTGTGTTTAATTGTCTTACTTATTGCTTCCGCATTTAGTCTTTAGATTGAGAATTGACTAAGTAACCTAAGAATCGATTAAAACCATATTTAGGTTAAGTTTTTACTTAACACTATTCACCCTCCATAATGTAGGGAATTCGACTTACAAAATATAAACACGACACAATTAATTAAACGTGTCAAAATATGAAATATAATGATTTCATGACAAATTTATTACATAGGTAACACAAGACGACATGTATAACATGTTTAATATACATGTCTCATTTAAATGACATAATCTCATTTGATTTGATTACCATAATAAATTAACGAGTTTGTAACACAACTTATACAATATGAATCTACACTTTACCATTACAAAAAAAGGTTAGATATCCAACACGATTTTAAAGGAAAATATACTAATTTCGACTCCTCTGAATAGATCTAAATCAGAGTAAATAATTTATGGATAAAGAACATGAATATGGACACCTATTATAGGCATTGGTATCCAAATATCGACACCTATAATAGGTGTTGATATTTGAATTCCAACACTTATAATAGGTGTGGAACTCTACCAGAAAAAATGGTCTTTTGCAACGGCTTCGACAGTCGTGAAACCATCACTGAAGACCTTATGTGGTGACCAACATCTGTTGCAAAAGTCTGTTATAGAAGACTTTGTTACAAAGTATCTCTGATGGCGAACAAAATTGTCACAGAAAATCCGAAACTACGACTGTGACCGTGAAGGCGAGTGTGCATCGCAAGAATGATCACAAAACAACAACGACGACCAGTAGCCATAGCAAATGATTTTATCTTGGGATGGCACAACAACCGCTGATGGCCATCGCAAAATTATTTTGTGATGACAGATACGAGAGTACACGACTGTTGATACAGTAGGTCAATACACCATCGGGGCCGTCACACACTAATTTTATTTTTTTCATAATTTTAGAAAATAAAAATATCCTATTTACAATTATATTTGAATGTATCAAACAATAAAAAGACATCAACGAACATGAGAGGCGTCAAATAAGCATCAAATATATACATCAAAATTTAGTATTTACATCTAATGTATCAAAATAATCTCCAAAACAATGATGAAATGTACAAACAACAACGTATCAAAAAATGTAACTATTAAATAAATACAAAATAAACATACAAAATACAATTATGAAGTGAGATCAGGTGGCGGTAACGATGAGGCAATGAACTGCATGGGGAGTGCATCACTAGGCATCGACAATGATGATGGATCTGCTGATGATGTTGCTGCACCAACTAATGGAGGGGGTGTAACACCGAGCAAGAGTAATGCAATATGTCCTAAGTACACGATCACCTATGTCATCTAATCTCGAAGAACATACATGACATTCATGATGCGTGATTAACTAACCTCAACATCCACAAATCTATCCTTCGCCCATCCAGATGTAGATGATGTTGATTAACTGGTAGTGGAGGAGGTGGATGTAGACTTACAACTCTGCACCGTGTGGCTACAACAATGCCTGTGCTTGGGCTGTTGTGCCAATGCCATAGACACGGCCGTAATCGACGCCAACCACCTACATCGATGCGTCGACATCGAGCTGATGCTATGCAAGATAAACTCCTACTGTGTTGGCCTAAAGTTTTCAACCTTGGTCGCAATCTTGGTTTTGATGATAACAAACATATTTTGATGAGTATATCAAGTGTTTGATCTCAAGTTGGGTAATCGATAGGTGCGCGAAGTTCATCGAAAAATCACGAAAATTCATGTGTAAAAAGCTTATATTTTACCTAAGGCTTAAGGCTTATATTTTGCCTAAGGCTTATATTTTGATGTAAAAGGCTTTTGAGGCATCAAAACCATTATTTCCATGTATTTATTCAAAGTCAAACCCCAATTGAGACACGAAAACGAACTCGAGACAAAATCAACAAACATCAACAACAAATCAGAAATGTAGGTTATCGACCAATGTTCGGCTGATCCTCGATTGATCAACGGTTGACCGAAGATTGACTGAAATGTTATTGGAAATCCTAGAAGTTGTTTGACCGGAGCTCGACCAATCCTTGGTCGATCGAAGCTCGATCGATCCTTGGTCGACTGAAGCTCGACCGATCCTTCGGCGATGGCACGGATGGTCAGAATGCAATTGAGGGGGCCAGCCAAGGAGTGGTTCCAGTAATGGAGGCTCGTAGGGGAGCTGATCACTACAACATTTTTAACCTATAGGAAGAGTTGAAAAGTGTTAACAAAACATACAAAACCGCTCCCACAGGTCTATGGGAACAGTTTCCCCGTGTGTACTCAAATCAGTCGTTCCGCTAGCCTATAGGAACGATTTTTGTACGTATGGCCATGCTGCCAAAAAAAGCCGTTCCCATAGGCCAAGCTTATGGGAACGATTGCGAAAAGTGTTCCTGTAAGCCACGCCTATAGGAACGGTTTGAAAACTGTTCCTATAAACCCACAGGAACGGTTTGATAACCATTCCTATAGGCCAAGCTTATAGGAACGGTTTTTGAACCGTTCCTACAAGCTGAAACTATAGGAACAATTACCAAACCTTTCCTACAAGCCAAACCTATAGGCCAAAACTATAGGAACGATATGGAAACCATTCATATAGCCCAAGACTATAGGAACAGTTTGAAAATCGTTCCTACAGTTTGCGCTTATGCAAACAGTAAGGCAGTATTCCTGTAATAGACAGTCAAAAATTTTTACAAACGTTTAAACATAAATTCCATTCATAAACGTAGATTCCAAAACATAAATTTCATTCATAAACGTAAAATATATTTAATTGTTGACTCAAAATAACAAAGTTCACAAATAACATGTGAAATTAATCTATCAAGCCTAGCATTCCCCTTCCAAATTAGCCAAGTCCTCTTGATAATCATCTCCTCCGTGAAATTCATCTTTCATCTCCCAATTCATCATTTTCCTGCACAAATCAATTAATAATTTAAAACGATCAAAAAACTCCATAATCATATATTAAACTAAAATTACCAGATTTTGAGGATGATGTGTCGAAGTGGAAGAACCAAAGATGCTATTGACATCCCTTAAAGTAGTTGGTGGTGCCAACAAAGCTGTTATAGCCTCCATGTCCAAATTTTAGTTCGTATGTGCAATAAATGTCTTCAAAAGAGATTGCATTCCTTGCATTTGGTGTTACATCTGGTTCTGTTTCTCTATCATTATTGCATGTCTCTCATCCATTTTTGCATGTTGCTCCTTCAAAGACTTCACCTCATGATCATATTTTTTAAGATTGTAGGTGTAATTGTTCCTCCATAGCAACACACCCTCCCTAACTTCTCTTTCCCAAACATAGATTGAAAGGCCTCAACAACAGGTTTCCCATCATGCTCAATCATGATTTGAAGCTTTTTCTAAAATGTACATTTAATAATGTTAGTGATAATTAAGTAAAATAGTAGCTAGAAGAAGAACTCACAATTGCCTCTTCGGTCCTTAGTCCGAGTTTCAACAAACATCTCAAATTGAATGGGTTCTTCATTCTTCTGAGCATGCTTTATATAAATCATGATGAGTGTTGAATCCACCAAAAATAAATACCTACTTCTTGAGATTTTGTAGTCATGACAAGTAGGGTCGAATCCACATATACTGGTTAGTTTCAAATTCTTTCAAAAACAAAAATTAAAAGGAAGGAATTAAAAAGGGGGGTTTAATTAGATGCAAGATGACGTAATTAAAGACGATAATTAAAAATAGTAATTAAAATTAAGGTGTAATCAATGAGAGGAAGGTCTAGCTAAAGGTACATTCTCGATTTCGGTTCGTAGGATTGATCATAGACACAAGGATAAGTTCCTTTATTTCTAGCAATTTAATAGACTATGTGAATTGAATAGTAATCTCACATGTCATATTAATTCAAGAATTTCATTAGTACGAATTGAACAGCAACCTTGACTAATTTACCTCTAAATTCGGCATGGAACAACCATACCAAGAGACTGACTATTGTCCTAATAATTTGGTAACATACCAATAATTAAAAAGGAATAATAGAATAATTTCTGTAGGAAATAAATGAATACTAGGAAGTAAAAGATGTTAAGCACAGATGAATCTCACAACCCGTAGAACCGAAATGTTGAATCATCCTTTAGCTAGAAAGAAGTGAATTAGCCACACATCGCAAACACAAACAATTTCATTCTCCAAAAATTACTGCCGAATTCAAACTTAATTCTAAGAGCAAAATTAAAAGAAGGCTAAAGCTAAGAACTGCCAGCCTTTGTTCATTATAATTTTTCTCCTCTTATAGGAGAATTCCAAACCTAACTAGAATGGTAAATAAAAATCAAATCAACCTTACATGGCAATAAGCTAATAACCAAATATCTTGGTTTAATATTTTAGACAAAAATGAATTATCCAAATTCGCATGAAAACTTGGAAACAAAATTTCAGCCTTTAACATGGTAAATTCTGGATCTGTCACTTGCATCTCTACTAAGGCATGGGCACATCCAAGGTAGTGAGACCAGGTCCATCTGTCTTTCCAATTTCCAGCTTCCAAAAAATGTGCAAGGGGATTCTTTTTTATTTCTTTCCATCATTTTTTGTCTAAAAGTTAAACAAAATAATAAACACATTTTAGGAAGCATTTAATTCGAATTTAGCATGAAAATAAGCAACAAAAGATGGAAAATAAATATGTCATCAAATCTCCCCACACTTAAACCATGCTTGTCCTCAAGCATAATTCAAGCCGAACAATCACTCTCTTTAAAATTCATCGCACCCTATCGCAGCCTGCATCATAAAGTTTTAACGACTCAAACAAAAAGATAATAGCAAGCAAACCTTTTACAATGAAATCTCATCCGTCCACACAGATTGATGATTACTTAGATGCAAACTCAGAGTACAAGATAGAAAGGATAAAAAGTTTTAAGCACATATGCAAATTTCAAAAATAATCATCGAACAGAAGAAATATCTAGCAAGGAATGCCACAAGTTGAAATAAGTAAGAAACTTAACTTATTGACTGAGCACCTTTTATTTTCTTAGATCGTTGCTCAATCTTTTGACGAGAGGACATACATTGGTGATGCATGCACACGGTTACTCGGTTGACCCCGAATATGAGTTTCTTGCCTAGAATGTCATGCAACCTTTTGACGCGAGGACACACATTGGTGATGCATGCACCTGGTTACTCGGTTCTTCTTCTTTTCTTTTTTTTTCAGACTTGAGGCATAACAAGGTAAAGTTCCTACTGTGCAAGATAAAATTAAGCATGCATGATTGTTTTAAAAATTATTGCATCTTGAAATTCTGAGAGTTCATCAAGAGACAGTCATATATCGTGTGGGGGGACGAGAAATGCATTATTCATGTTAGCTCTCCATTGTAATTCAGTTCAAGGCATCTAACACAATGAATTGGGGTGTTCAATGATGTAAATGAATCTTTCAAGATAGCAATTGAAATTATGAGTTAAAAAAAATCAAGTTCCAGGACAAGATTTCAAAAACTTATTAAAAGTGTGCAAAACAGTGACCTTCTAATGAAAATAAATTCCTGTGCAGGAAAATTTCAGCTATCTACATAATGGTATTTTCCATAAAAGTCATGATTGAGCAAAATAAAGGTGTCATGCAAAATAAGCCCCTCCCCCACACTTAAAATTCACATTGTCCCTAACGTGAATCAAAATATTTTCAAAGTAAAATAAGAGCATATTGGGAAAATGAGAACTTCCCTGAACAATGGAGGAGGGGTGGAGTCAACTACTGCCTCGGGGATGCTTGAGGGTCAAAACCCATGAAGATGAAGAAACTCATCAGGTTCTCTTTAATCTTTGCAACTTGTTCAGTAAGCTGGGTCACTGCTTTCTCTAAGCATACTATTTGTTTCTCCAACTGTGATTGTTGGGTAGAGGAGGATGGGGCATCCGCAGATGTGTTTGTTGTGTTACTGCGGAAGGCTCTTTGGTTACGTGGCGTGAGAGGACCTGGAGGAGAAAAATAAATACTACCTTTCTCTTTACAAAGCAAACTCATTCCATCCAAATATTTAAGATCTAATGGAGCCATGTTACATACTAGTTGTAAATCATGTTCGTCAAGATTAAGCAAACCTTCATGTAAAGCCAAGTGTGTGATATATGGTCCTAGAATAAGTGGGCATCTAAATGCATTGACATTGGCTAATTGTGTAGCAACCCAAAAACCGAGATTTGCTTTCTTTTCATGAATCATGCACCACAAAAAATATAGTTCAGATTTTGTTACAATACCCGCTGAGTCTTTTCTACCTGAGAATGAATATGCAAGAAAACGATGAATATATTTAATTGCAGGATCATGTATGTAAGAATCCTTAGATTTACTAGGATCATAGGATGCACTTGGGTCCCCAATTAAGAATCGATATACATCATTTGGTTTAAAATTATCAACAAAATCACAAAGACTGCTAAGATATTCCTTTGATGTTTCATCCTCTTCCCTAATGAAGCCCAATGCAACATTGAATTCAGTGATAGAGAGATCAAATTTCATGCCCATGAGTCTAAATTTAATCAGTGCCAGTGTGGTGACAGTTAGCTCGATGTGTTTTTCAAAATGAAATGTTGCATAAAACTCTCTAGTCAGTTCAACAAATGTAGGACAGTTTATTTCAAAATATGAATTCCAACCAATATTATCAATCAAGCCAAGCACATCTTCTTTAATTTGCAAGGTTTCCAAAGTGGGGATGTCAGGATACTTACATCGCACTATCGGGCGTTTGCAAATTTCTACGTACCTCTTTCTTTCGGATGGGTCATCGAATTACAGATTCCCACTGTGATTGAGCTCGGACGGTGGAAGAATTTGCTTCCATTTCTTGATCCTTGATCGATGTCGACGATGTTGAGAAATTTTTGTCCTATCTTCATGTTGAGGCACAGTTTCAGGCTCTATCTTAGTTTCATGTTGGGGGGGTTCTTTATCAGCTTTTTCATGTTGAGGAGGGATAATATGAATCGGTTCAGCCTCTGCCTCCTCGGAGGGGTTGTTCGCATCAACTTCTTCTCTTTGTTGAGGAGGGTTAACTTCAGCTTCCTTCACTGTCTCTGTTCCAGGAGTGGGTTGAATCACAAAGGTGGATGATGATGAGCTTGAGGATTCGGATAGAATTTCTGGAGCTGGTTGGTCCGAAGAATTTCGTCACCCACGGGATGGATGAGGGCGTTTGGCTCTGGGTTCCCATCTTGGTGGTCGTTGTGCTTGGCTGTGGGTTCTCATTGTTGTTGAGAACTTAACAGCTTGAGGAAGCTGTGGCTTCTGGTGAGGGCTGTTGGCGAGTGAAGAGGGGAGCTGGCGATTGAAGCTCGGTGTCGGTGTGTGAAGCTTGGCGACCTATGTTCAAGAGGGGAAGAAGTGATCAAAGCTCGGCGACCTCTGTTGGAGACCTCCGGTAAAGGGGGGAAGAAGTGGTCGCAGCTCGGCGACCTCTGTTGGTGACCTCCAGTGAAGGGGGTCGACGAGTGGAGAGGAGAAGGGAGTCGGTGAGTGAAGAGAGGAGCCGGCGATTCCTCTGCTGCGTCTGGAGAGGAAGGCGACGGTGAGTTGCTCGATGGCAACCTGATGAGAAGAAGGCGACAATTGGAGAGGAAGGCATCGAGTGGCATCGGGTAGGGGGGGAAATTAGGGTGTGCCCGTTAACCCGTTAACCCGCCCCCTCTCTATTTTCTTTTCTTTTTCTCTTTTTTTTTTACCATGGGTGTTAATTTTGTTTACCTGCAATTTTAAAGAAAAATTCGAATTAGAGGAGGAATAAAAAAAAAAAAAAAAAAACTAGTCCCAACTGTGACGAGGGCATGCCTAATGCTAAAATTTTAAGTAAGCTGAAGAAATAAGGCGCGAGCACGCCTAATGCCTGGGTTGCCTCCCAGAAGCATCCTGTTTCTTGTCTTGGGCCAGACTCTGCTGCAATTTATCATTCTTCAGTTGGACACTCCAAGTGAATCTCTTCGACATTCTGTACTTGAAATCCATCATAGAAAGGTTTCAAGCGATATTCGTTAACCTTGAGAGTCTTGTCGGTGTCCAAGCTCTTAATTTCTACTGCACCATGGGAAAATATGTTAGTGACAATAAAAGGACCTACCCATCTCGATCTCAACTTACCAGGAGATAACTTTAAACAAGAGTGGTAAAGCAAGACTTTTTGTCCAATTAAGAATTGCTTCCTGGGAATCTTTTGATCATGGAAAGCTTTGGTTTTTTCTTTGTAAATCCTTGAGCTTTCGTAAGCGTCGTTCCAAATTTCTTCCAACTCTTGAAGTTGTAATTTTCTGTGTTCTCCTGCCTCATCCATCTTCATATTGAAGTTTTTAACAGCCCAATATGCCTTGTGTTCTAATTCAATAGGTAGGTGACATGGTTTGCCAAACACTAGTCGGAAAGGAGACATCCCTATGGGAGTTTTGTATGCTATCCGATAGGCCCATAGCGCGTCATCTAGTCTCAAACTCCAATCTTTTCTATTGGGGTTGACTATTTTCTCAAGTATAGACTTGATCTCCCTATTGGACACCTCGGCTTGACTATTAGTTTGAGGGTGATAAGCTGTAGAAGTGCGATGAGTAACATTGTACCTTTTAAAGAGAGCCTCTACCACCTTCTTGCAGAAATGGGTACCTCGGTCGCTGATCATAGCCCTTGGTGTTTCGAACCTGACAAAAATTTGAGATTTGACAAAATCTACAATAGCTTTAGAGTTAAAAAATCATCTATTAAAGTGGTACCTTGGTTTGTTTGGGAGCTGAGTTAAGCAAAAGAAGGGGTGGGAAGAGAAAGGGGGACGAAGGAAAAAGATGGTTAACAAATTCCCAGTTATCTAGGTGACAAGAGTATTTAAATATCTTATAGCTTCTACTTGGAATTGTTTTCAATTAAACTTTTAACTACCTTATTTTTCTTTCAATTATAGTTAGCTAGTACTTTATTTTTTTGATTTAGTTTAATTAGTGTTGGTTTCATATTTTTTTATCACATCTTTACATGTTTCTACTTTTGTGGTTGTTGTTGGTTTAGTGGAGAAGTGTTTTACCAGTACCAAAAATGCACAAGAAAAGTGTTACATGTCTAAATGGCTTGATGGTATCTCCTACTAAAGCACTGTTTGCTTCTTCTTCTTTAGATGGTCTAATTCTTATATGGGAATTGGTTTCCCCATCCACTATGTTTGACAAGAACCGGTACAGGTGCAATGAGAGACGAGGCCTTGCAAAAAGATGCATTGAGAAAGAATCCTACAAAATGGTATAATGAGTGAGGCAAGGTACCAATAAAAAAATGAATATATTTCAAATACTGAATACATATTTGAATTTGATGTATCAAGTCAAATAAATATGTGTGAGAAGGAGGAGAGCAAGTGGGAGATGTATGTTGAGAAGAAAGCAATAAGAATGTGGCTCAGAGAACACAATGGAAAAGCCTGCTGAATGCAGCACTTTGAAGTAGCTGATTTCCTTTCATACAAACGATCATACATATGAAGTAGGTTTGACAACACATTGATGATATTAATTGGGTCATTTGGAGAAGGATTGATAAATCTGGAAAGCTTAGTAAAGGTTTGGCTACTTTTAATTTAAAGAAGTTATTTTATTATCCGGAAAGCTTATGTTTCAATCAAATGGATTAAGCTTCTCTTCTGGGCCATAAATCTCAGCAGGCCTAGGTCTACATGAGGAGGTTCAACCAATCATGGATTCTAGTACAAGATTCAGTGATGTAAAAGGTGTTGATGAGGCCAAAGCTTCAGACCATTATTCATTTCTTTCTTGTTGTTCTTGTAGAAAAGTAGGTGGTAACGCCATCAATGACTAATCAAACTTATTGGTCTTTCATACCCTCAAATTATCTTTCTATACTTGTTAACAACTGGCTTCATTTTCTCTTTGATTCCTTCTTTGTCAAAGGTGTGTTCTTATTTTGCTTCCTAGAAGTTGACTAGAAGTTGATGTGTCTATTGTATTAGTCTTAGATCTCAGTAGGCCATGGAGGTTGTCACTGAAATTCCATCTTCATCCTCAGCATCATCCAAGTTAATAGTCTCTTTGTCAACATATTGTGCATTGACCTCCACTTGCATATTTTTAACTGGATAATTATAATCTTCAACATCTTGGGAAATAGTTTTATCTTTGCCATAAATACTTTGTAATGCATCTAAGTATGGAAGCTCACATCCCAAAGATTATTAGCATCAAATTATTATACAACATAATGTTAGTAAAGAGTAGAAAATTCATAAAAGTATTGCTACATGAATTAGGTTAATTTTTACAAAGCTTCAATCAACTTTTTGCACTTCATCTTTAGACTAAAAGCATTTTTTTTTCCCCCTATCACACATTGTGTGGTTTCACCCATCTAAGGTATTAACACATCTCTCTATCACCAACTGATAGCCAGTACTGCAATTTATTGGACTTCATGCTCTCCTCTCTATATACATCTAATCATGCTAAAAGTATTCCTATTGTTGACTGGGAAACTTCAACTCACCTGTGATGACTTAATATTCTCTATGTTTTAGATGATTTGTTTCTGGATACATAATATTCAAATGGAACAATGAAGTGATGATAATTTTTACTGGAGCCTACATATGAAGGCTGTATATCCAATCCATTTAGTTCCATTCTGGTGTAGGTTTCAAAGGCAGAAGATGTGGATTTAGATGATATTTTAAAAATCTATCATGTGGATTTAGATGATATTTTAAAAAAATTGTGTTCTAATTAATGTGCTTAATATTGTTTCTAGGTTGAAAAAGTTAATCCAAATGTCTACGGATCGTAGTTGGATGAAACGTCGAATAATTAGAGGAGTTTTGACTGATGAATTTATTCAATGAGTCGAGGGATTTCTTAATTTTGCATACTCCAAAACTCAATATGTTTTTGGTGACAAAATTAGGTGCCCATGTCGACAATGTATTAATCATCATTATCATTATCGAGATGATGTGGCATATCACTTATGTTCGAAGGGATTTATGCCTCGCTACACACATTGGATTGCACATGGGGAGTTGACAAGTGATGAAGTTGGTGAATCCTCAACCATTCCTCAATCAGAAAGCACCACTCAAAATCCCTATAGAACTATGGTGGTGGATGCAATTGGTATTGGCTCATCAAATGTAGAAGAAAGGCCAAATGAAGAAGCTGTCAAATTTTTTGAATTATTAAATTACGCAGATGAGCCATTATGGAGTGGTTGTAAGAGTCAAAGTAGGTTATCAGCCATATCACAGTTACACAATTGCAAATCTGAGTTAAACATGAGCGAAGCTTGCTATGACCGGCTGATGTCAATAATCAAAGATATGTTACCAAAAGATGCGAAGTTGGAAGAAAACTTTTATAAAACAAAGAAGATGATGAAGAAACTAGGACTTGGATACGAAAAGATAGATGCATGTCAGAATTGTTTTATAAAGAAACAACAAATTTGATGCAGTGCTCAGTGTGTGGACATCCTAGATATAAGCCAACACCATTAAATAATGGTAGGAGAAAAAAAATACTGTATAAGGTCTTACGGTATCTTCCGATAACACTAAGACTTCAAAGGCTTTTTATGTCTGAAAAAACTGCTGAGTATATGATTTGGCATGCAAAGAATCGTAGTTCAGATGTTATTGCACATCCTGCAGATAGTGAAGCATGGAAACAGTTTGATGTTCACCATCCTTCATTTGCTTCTTATCCAAGGAATGTCAGATTAAGATTGTGCACCGATGGCTTTAATCCATTTGGGCATTCTTCTATTCCATATTCAGTTTGGCCTGTGCTCATTACTGTATACAATTTGCCACCATCTATGTGTTTGAAATATCAATTTATATTCTTAAGTTTGATAATTCCTGGACCAAAGAGCCCACGTAAAGAACTTGACATATTTTTGAGGCCATTGATTGATGAACTGAACATGTTATGGTCTGATGGGATTATGACATATGATGTGTTTAGAAAACAAAATTTTCAAATGAGAGCAGCACTTATGTGAACTATCAGCGACTTCCCTACATATGCTATGTTATCAGGATGGAGCACACACGGGAAGTTAGCTTGTCCATATTGTTTAGAGCATAGCAAATTTTTTTTTCTTGAAAATGGGAGAAAGACATCATTTTTCGATTGCCATCGTCAGTTTCTCCCTCTTGATCATACATATCGAAGGCAAAGAGATAAATTTATGAAGGGCCAAATTGAAAGAGATGTTCCACCTCCACAATTATCGGGCGATGAAATGAAGGTACGTGTTGATAAATTACCTGGTATTCAATTTGGAAATCAATGTGTTGCTAGAATTTTAGGATTTGGGCAACAACACAATTAGGTTAAAAAAAGTATCTTTTGGACTTTACCGTATTAGCATATAAATTTAATTCGACACAACTTAGATGTGATGCATATTGAACGAAATGTGTTTGAAAATATATTCAATACGGTAATGGACATCAAGGGAAAAACAAAAGACAATATCAAGGCTAGAGCTGATTTGCATAAGTATTGCAAGTGCCCTGAATTAGAATTACAAAATGTCAATGAAAAACTGTTGCAGCCGAGAGCCTCATTTGTGTTGAACAAAGAACAAATCAAAGCAGTATGTCATTGGGTCAAAGAATTAAAATTTCCTGATGGTTATGCTTCAAACATAAGTCGATGTATAAATATAGATGATTGCAAATTTTATGGAATGAAAAGTCATGATTGTCATATTTTCATGCAAAGGCTTATTCCAATTGCATTTCGTGATTTGTTACCTGATCTAGTATGGGATATATTAACTAAGCTGAGTTTATTCTTTCGAGACTTGTGTTCAAGTGTGTTGCGAATTGAGGAGGTCAAAAGACTTGAGTTAAACATTGTTGAGATACTATGCAAGCTTGAGAAAATATTTCCACCAAGTTTTTTCGACTCTATGGAGCATCTCCCTGTTCATTTTCCTTATGAGGCTAAAGTTGGCAGTCCTGTACAATATAGATGGATGTACAAATTCAAAAGGTAACACATATGCCTTTTGATTCTTCATTCAAATTTTTAATTTTTTTAAACGTCTTAATTTATAAGAATATTTCAGGTATATGCTTCAATTGAAGAAAAAAGTGAAGAATCGATCATATGTTGAAGGATCAATTTGTGAAGCATATATCATACAAGAAATTTTTACTTTTTGTTCTTTCTACTTTGAACCAAAGGTAAACACAAGGTTGAATCAAGTGCCTCGAAATGATGATGGTGGAGTTCCAACTACCATGGGACGCCTATCTATCTTTACCTACCCTGGTCGACATTGTGGGGCCGTTGGACGTTATAGGATGGTTGTCGACGAAGTTGAGTATAAAGCAATGGAGCTTTACGTACTTATAAATTGTCAAGAAATCTCTCCTTTTATTAAGTACGTAGTAGTATTAACATCAACTTTTCGTTAATTATTTCATATATTCAAATTATGTTAATGTAAACCTTATTGTTTTTAGTGAGTTTAATGATATCGTTAGGCAAAGAGAACCACACTTAACTGACGCAGAGCTAGAGAAGTTACGAGACAGAGAATTTCCAAAATGGTTGAGAGATTATGTAAGTTGAACAATTATTCTTGTGTCAATGTCAATCTGAATAATTCTAATTATTTCTTTTTTCTTTTTTTTGATAGGTTAATCATAACATTGACATGGTTGATAATCGAATACTTGCCATTGCACAAGGCCCACAAAGATTGGTTCGTTCCATGAAGGGTTATTTTGTGATTGGATATAAGTTTCACACCAAAGAATTTTCACATGGAAAGAAAATAATTAACAGTGGTGTTTGTGTCAAGGGTAGTTGCTACAATGACTTTGAATCTAATTACTATGGCATTTTGATTGATATTGTGGAGGTAGAATACTTTGGTGGAAATAATGTGGTGTTATTTAAATGTGAGTGGTTTGAAATCAATCACAAGTTGAGATCAATCACAAGTTGAAATCAATCACAAGTTGAGACTTTATCATGATGCTCCTTTTGTGTTGGCAGAGCAAGCTCAACAAGTTTATTACACTAGTTATCCCTCAAAGAAAAAAGGAAGAAGTGATTGGTGGTCTGTATGCAAAATTAAAGCAAGAAATAGATTTGATGTTTTAAAGGTTGAAGAAACAGACGATAATATCCCTCCACGGACCAATGATTTTTTTCAAGAGGATGGGGTTGAAACAATACAACCTATTATGCCTACAACTGAGTTGGATTTGTTAAATGTATTAGTTGATAACGATGGTGTAGTTGATGAAGTAGATCAACATGAAGAATTTTTCTTAAGAACTCGAAGACAAGCTATTGAGGAGGATGAAGAAGAAGCGGACACTATAGACATGGAAGATAGTGAAGATGATGAAGTTGACGAGTATTTGTGAAATGAGGAGAATGATGATTGAAACCTTTTTTGTATAAGTTTACTTTTGATGATCACTTATAAAATCATTGTGAACATGATGACAAACTCTTATTTGTTTGTAATTGATTTTTTTAAAAAATTCATGTGTCTTGAATTATTAACTATTCTTAATGCACTTTTAGTAAATAATGGTGTCACGAGGGCGAGGACGAGGTCGAGGGTGTCCTCCTTTGATTGAAATACCTTTTGCGACCTTATCATCATCTGAAGCTATAGTTGGAGCCACGACCTCTACACCTTGTACTCCTGTTGTACCAGTTATTGTTCCACTGGAAACACCTTCTACTCCTACACCTTCGACGTCATCAGCACCAGCACCAGCACCAACACCAACACCCTCACCACCTTCAGTCCATTTGCATTTGATGCCATCAGCTCCTCTTGTGCCATCTACATCTGCTGCTACACACAGTGATGATACTTCACGTCGAAGAGGACCAAATCAACCTTAACAACCGTCAGAGACACCATATGATAGACGCCTATTAATTATTGATAAGAAAAGGTAGATCATTATATTTTGCATTATATTTTTTCAGTTACTATTTGGGTAACTAGCTTATTATGCAATATGTTTCATATATTTGGAAATAGAATATTTACCTCTACAAAATGTAATAGTGCATGTATTCTTTTAAATACAACATTTTTTCATATATGCCAAATAATTAATCCTAACAAACCATGGTTACCCGTAGATGATTTGGGTTGCTTAAACATATTAAATCATTAAATACCTAATACTTTTTTTCTAATACTATATATTATTTATTTATGATGGAGATGAATCTCTTAAGGCTAATTAGCAAGACATTGATCAAGCATGATAATGTGATGGAATCAAGTGTCATGCTCAAGATCAGCCAAATTTTGTTTTTTGCAATGATGGAATGAGAAGTGACCACACACTACTGATCAATTACCTACCTAGCTTATATGCACCACATCCTCCCTTATGTATGCACCTACTTCTACAATAAATAGAGATCTCCACCCCCATTTCTTCAAGCAACTCAGGACTACTTCAACAATTCTGGTATTCGTGCTTGAGAACAAGTATTTTTTTAAGGGTAGGGGACTTAATATGGACCTAACATGCCACATCATCCATATCATTATCATCAAGGGATTTATGTTCTTAATTAGTTTTATAATGGGTTGTTAGTGGGCTGTTTAGATTGTTAGTTGAGATCATGCAGTCTAATGGTTTGTTCATTGTTATCTTCTAGAGTCATCTTAAGGGTGTTGCCTTTTGCTTTTATCTTGTACATCTACAAAAAGAGAATGTAACGAATGATGGGGATCAAGAAATGAAATCAATTTTCTTTCCTCCATTCTCTCTACAAGGTGTTCAGCTCACTTCCCCCAATGAGTTCAAGGAGATGGTGCTCTCTCCTAACTTGAACCCTAGTTATTCATTCTCATTTCCATTTCCCTCTTTCTCCCTATTATTCAATCTTCACCCATGCTGGATTCTAGATTTGTATTAGTGAGTACTATTGAGCTCATTTTCTTTCTTTTTTTTAGTGAGTTCAGCATTCTTGCCTTGTAAATATCAGCCTTTTGTGAACATATTGTTTGCATATAGCCTTGGGCTACAAGTCTTGCCTTTAACTTTGTAATCACCCCATCAGCATTCTTCTTTTCCTTGTAAGATGTCAGCTACACTTCTAAAGCCTCTGGGTGGTGGTGAAGAATCATTATTGCTCTCACTCTGAACATTTTCATTTATAGTGTGTTCAGACACAAAGTTTTCATTCGGCTCATCACTCAATAAGTTCTCTTCTTCAACTTCTAAATCATGGACTTGCACACCATGATTTGAACTGCACCTCAAATAAGTAGAGTTTTCTTTACTCTTTCCTTTAAAATCATCTATACCAAGATGCTTTTCATCAAAGGTTACATTCCTACTTATTATCAATTCTTGCCTTTCATGATCAAACAACCTGTAACCCTTGGTTTCTGAACTGTACCCAACAACTATAGTTCTTCTGCTTGTATCATCCAATTTCCTTCTGATTTGTTTTTGGAGTATGATAATAAGCTATGCAACCAAAAATCGTCAAGTGACTCACATTAGGTTTTTTGTTAAACCACATTTCATATGGTGTTTTATCCGACAAAGCTTTAGTGGTACATCTGTTGATGATATATGCTGAGGTATTCAATGCTTCAGCCCACAAATTCTTAGGTAAACTACTCCCCCTCAGCAAGCATCTAGTCATTTCCACTAAAACCCTGTTCTTCCTCTCAGCTATCCCATTCTGTTGGGGTGTGTAGCTGGCTGTTAGCTAATGTTTAATTCCTGTCTCAGTGCAGAACTCATCAAAAGCCTTTGAGGTGAATTCTCCACCTCTATCTATTCTCAAGACTTTTATCCTTGAGTTAACTTCATTCTCAACTGCTGATTTGAACTTCTTGAACAGATTCAGAGTTTCGGATTTATGCTTCAAGAAATACACCCACACCATCCTGCTCCAATCATCCACAAACACTGCAACATATTTACATCCAGAGTAAGAATCAATAAGTGGTCATATCCTGCTTCCTATCTGTTTCAACTTTGGAATACCTTCAATCGTATGTTTAGTGGTCATATCAATAAGTGATTGTTCATTGACATGTCCCATGCGTTTATGCCATAGACTTAAATCAGTTTCAACTCCACTTTCAACCCTTAATGCAAAATTAAAACTACTTAACTTGAACAATCTTGTCAGGTTGAGTACTTGAGTATATATTGCACAATTTCTCATTGAATACAACCTTGTATCCATCTCTCAACAGTTGTCCAATGCTTAAAAAGTTAGACTCCAAGTCTGGTACAAACAGTACCTTCCTGATCACCATTAAACCTTGATCAATATTCAGTTGTAGGTCACCCAGTCCTCATGCTAGTTTCACTGAGCCATATCCAATTTCACTCCAGACCCAGATTTGCACATAATCAGCTCCATCACAGAAGAAGAACAAATAAAAGGAAAAGGTTGAAATCTCATATTCAGATCGAATGAATTCAAATGTTTACAAAATGCAGTATTTATAGTTCAGTTAGTACTGAACTCTATTTCAAAGGAAAGACACGTGTACAACCTATACTAAATCCTATACAGAAGCTATTTGAAATGTATCTTACAATTACAGATTAATGACAAATATTTGAGCTATTTCTTATTACATTTTAACAAGTTTCTAGATCACTGCTTGTTGCCTTCAAGAACTTCTCTAGGCCCTCCCGAGTTCCATTGTCCACTATTAACAAAAAAAATCATGGAAATCAAAAGATTTGAACTATAGACTGACTGTACCACACTATATAATAAGACTTGAGTACTTGTGATCTAGTTTACTTCAACATTAATATTACTTAGTTACTTCAGCATTAATTTTCCAGCAAAGTTCATTTTAGTAGTGTTAATTACAGACTTAGCACAATTGACCATAAAGTTCATTTGTGATCTAGTTTTATTATTTTTGTAGCTTCCCCGAGACAGAAGTGGTTAGAGATATTTCATCAATTATTAAGAGAAATTTCTCGGGTGTATGGCCATATTGGTCTGAAGTTCCATCACATCTGAAAGAGTTACTCTGGGACAAATTTAAGGTATTTTATTTTAAAAATTTGATTATGATAATTATATGTTGCTGATATATAAACCCCTAAAATTGAAATTTTTATCTCCACTATTGTGTATTTGGGTTTTTTAAGGCAGTTTATCGTTGGGATCCATCTCAGACCGATGAGGTTCGAGAAATATGGGACAAGACAGCTTGTCGATGCTTCTCTGATAATATGTGTGATGCTAGAAATTATGCAAAAAGAAAGGCTAACACCGATGATATTCGCCGAACTAGCGGTTTTGGCCCTCAGTGGATACCTCCAGATATTTGGCATCATGCGAGAGCACATTACCCACTTGGAGACATCGATGCAATCACAAGTGGAGGCTCAAGTGCGCTTGCTATTGACACAGCTTGGTATTCCTATCAATCCTTCGGAATCAACAAATTCTCTACCGAGTTCCACCGCACCACCTCCACCACCTCCACCTCCACCTCCACCTCCATCAGCTGGGTAAAGAAATAGGTTAGTAAATTAAACTATTCCATTCTTAACTCAATTATCAGCATGCTATAGAATTCTCAGCATGCTCTGCATCGCAATTCTCAGAATGCTCTGCATCACAATTCTCAGCATGCTGAGTGAATTCTCAGCATGCTCTGCATCACAATGAGGAACTTGCTGAGAATTCTCAGCAATTCTCAGCATGCTGAGTGAATTCTCAGCATGCTCTGCATCACAATGAAGAACTTGATTATAACTTTAGAGGATGGTCTAATCATAACCTGCCACTTGCCATGCTTCTCGGCATTATACATGCTCTTGAGAGCATCATTCAAAACACTAACCCCCACCATCTTTACCAAGCCTGCATGAGGAACAAGTAATTACATATGTGAAGTTCCAATCTAAGAGAGTCTAACATAAAGAAAGAGGTGAGCTACTGTCGGGACCTAGAATAAACTTGGATTAGTAATCAGTATGCCCCGCTCATTTACAATTCTAGGATTAGTAATTAGAGAGCATGGTATTCTCAGCATGCTCTCACAACAAAATTCACTCAGCATGCTGAGTGTGCTGTGGAATTCTCAGCATGCTCTCACAGCATGCTGAATGAATTCTCAGCATGCTGAGTGAATTCTCAGCATGCTGAGAATTCAGCATGCTATCTCAGCTCTCTCAGCATGCTGAGAATAATTCTCAGCATGCAGAGTGTGCTGTGGAATTCTCAGCATGCTCTCACAGCATGCTGAGTGAATTCTCAGCATGCCATCTTAGCTTTCTCAGCATGCTGAGAATAATTCTCAACATGCTGAGAGGATGGAATACTTAGCATGTTGTTAAATTCTCATCATACTATTGTTACAATTCAGCATGCTGCATTAAAATTAAACTTGAACTTGTTGCTTTTATGCACATTAAACTTGGTAAATTAAACTTGCTGAGAATGAACATGTTGGGAATTCATTCTCAGAATCTCAGCATGCTAAATTCAATTCTCAACATGCTGAGTGAATTCCAATTCTCAGCTGTGAATTCAGCATGCTGAGTCAATTCTCAGCATGCGTGAATTCTCAGCATGCTATTGATACAATTCAGCATGCTGCATTGTTAGATATTTCTCATTTCATTGAGTTACAAACTTTATTTACAACTTCAGAGTGTCAGTTATTATTTTGCATTGAGTTACAAACATGGTATTCCTCATTTCATTGCCTCATTATTTTTTTTGTTTCTACATGCAGGTAAAAGGATGAAGTGCAAGGATCAGCTTTTTGGAAAAACTTATCTTATGTATTTGAAACTTTGAAACTTTGTAAATATTTGAATAACACAATGTATTTCAAAATTACTGTTATACAATGGTTTCTTATGTGTGTGGATTTTAATAATGTGTGATTCAAAAATTATTTTTCAGATTTCGTGTGATCAAATTATCTTATATGTGATTTCATTATTTGAGGATTGATCAGGTCCACAATAATGAGCAATTGGTAGATTCTGTTGGTAATTCCAACGGATTTATGAACAAATAATTTTTGTTGTTGGTATTACCGACAGATACATATATACATTGGTATTACCAACAGATAGGTTTTCGTTGGTATTACCAACAGATATTTTATTTTGTTGGTAATACCAACGGATATATATCCGTTGGTAATACCGACGGATATATGTATCCTTTGGTATTACCAACAAAATAAAATAGCTGTTGGTAATACTGACAGATTAATTAAAATCCGTCGGTATTACCGAGGAGCCTTTTATCGACGGATTTAACCGACAGACACTCCGTCGGTAACAATAGTACCGACGGATTTGGTCCGTTGGTAATACCCTATTTTCTTGTAGTGGTTAAATTTGAAAAATCATGAGTAAATGTTAAGATTGAAATGTGTAAGGTTCATAAAAGCTAGTTTAGTTTTGAATGAAACCATGCTAGGTTGATATCTTGACTTAAGGACATAAATTTCATCTCAAACTTGATATCTACTATTTACATAACCATCATGTGGTGTCATGAAAGTTTGAATGAAAATTGAATAAGTTTTGAGAATAACTGAAAATTACAAAAATAACATTTCAACCTACATTTGATAGTAATTTCAGTTATTTCTAGGAAAATATAGAAAATTAATTTTGAGATGATTCTTGAAGCTGCATCTTCATTGAAAAATCTAGTATGTTGTGTAAAAATTTCAATAAGTTTCATCAATAATCTAATTTATAATGGAATTTTGAAGTTGGATTTCGAAAACACAAAGTATACTTATTTGAAATATCAATCTTTCCGATACTTTGATTTTTCTTCGAAAACTTCATATAAAAACTCATGTACATCATTTTGATTATGTTTCTAATATCATTCACACCATTGATTGAGTAAAATCATACCTAGGAATGATTTTGAATTCTTGAATGATAGCTAGAAATATCTAGTGTTTTGATTAAAATCAATACAGGATGAAAAATGAACTTTGATTTTTAAATTCTTTTGAGTTCAAACTTTATTCATGTATTTCAAACGACCATTCAATATTTGGTATCAAAATTTTCATCCAAAAATTGGTTTCAAAAGTTTTTCATCAAAAATATGATCTTGTATAAACTTAAAAGTGTGATTTTTGAAATCTTGAAGTATAGGTTGACCTGAGTCAACAAAATAACTTAAAAATTTCATCTTAAGCCCAAACTTGATTCATAGACTTATATTATCGCATGTTAGATGTCCAAATGTCTAAGTTTGAAAAAACATGAGTAGATAGCAAAACTTGAGACTTAGCATTTTCATGTCTTTCATGTTTATTTCAAATGAAAACATGCTAAGCTCATATCTTGATTGCATGACATTAGTTTCATTTCAAACTTGATATACATGATTAAAATGACTATATCTTTGTATTGTGAAAGTTTGAATGAGATCAAAAATGTCATGAAAAAGAAACAACATTCATGGAAATCTTGAGAGCTTACATGATTTTGTTTTGAATTGTATCTATCATTTTTTTTCATGTATGATGTTGTTTCATATTAAATATTTGTTTTTCCATCCCTTTGGTTGAGATCTTCATATTTCATAAAAAATCTTTAGAGTCTCAACTTCATGAAAAATTATTTGTTCTTCATCCCTTTGACTAGATTGTCCTTTCTTGCCCTTTTTGATTGATGTTAAAAGGGGGAGAAGAGTATAGGTATAAAGGGGGAGAAATTTGGAGAAGAGTATAGGTATAAAGCAGGAGAAATATGGAGAATAGTATAGGTATAATTGGGGAGAAAATTATAAGTAAATGGGAGGAAAATATAGGAAATTCATGCATATAGATAGGGGGAGTTTAATTATATAAATATGCATGTTGATGAGGGGAGAAACCCTTAGTTGATATCTTTGTGCTTTAATGATTATATATTTTCTTAAGGATGTTTGTCATCATCAAAAAGGGGGAGATTGTTGGCTTTAGGTTTTCAACCTTAGCCTTAATCTCAGTTTTTGATGGTTTTGATGATAACAAACATGGGTCTAATGATTTTATTGAGAATATATCTCAGGTTCCATATAAGTAGCGTTCAATGTCCTCGATCGAAAAAATCAAAAAAATCAAAAATCGGAAGGACATTGATCGTCACACTCAAGTTCGTCGCGGAAGTATCTCAAACATCGACGAGTGCACCAAAGTCGCATTGGACGGGCTCAAAGATCACATAAAAGCTCTCCATGTTGATGTTCGTTAAAAGCGAAACCCAAAAACGAAGCGCGGAAGAAATAGGTAGAAGAAATAAACTTCAACCTAGGTTTGATTGACCGCCCGATCGACCGAATGAAGGTAAAAAGTAGAAGAGCTACTTCGGTCGATCGGGCGATCGACCGATGGAAGCCCAAAATGGGCAGTAGCTTGGGCAGTCGACCCATTGGTCGACCGACCTACGGATACCTGAGATGCGAGATCACCTCGGTCGACCGATGGGTCGACCGAAGGTCGGGATCGATAGTTTTCTGTCTGGCAGTCGACTCATCGGTTGACCGACCACAGAGAAAAGAGAAGCGGTCGAATGACTGGTCGACCAGTCGGTCGACCGACCATTCGACTGGCGGCTTGTAATGGATAGTTTTCTATCCGTTGAACAGTTGTTTCTTCTCGAGGGTATAAATACACCCTCATATACCTCATTCAATCTTCTTCTCCCTCTCTTACAGTTATCATTGAGCATTCTAAGGGAGATTTAGAGCCTTCCAAATATTGATTGCGGCGTTCTGCTCTCTTCGTCAAGTTCTTCTTCAAGCACCATCTTCCCGGCTTCCCTCAACTCTGCTGCAATGAGTTTATCCAACGAGTTGAAGGATTGAAGGATTGAAAAAGAGCTTTTTCTATTGGTTTTATTCTTAGCTCTTTTCATTGTAATTTTTGTTGTTATTTCAATTGTGCTTTTATTTGTGCGTGTGAAGACCAGGTGTTTGGTCTTGAGTGTATAAGTGGTTACCTGGTGTTAGGTGCAAAGCCACTTTTGTAAACTTAATGTTTACTAGGATTAGTTTAGTTGTCCCTTAGGGTTGAGGTGGAAGAGGACTCTCGATAAGAAGGCGGTGACTTCCGGGTGTGGAAGTGTCTTAGGTCGAGAGTGCGTCTTTTCGGTGAAAAATCCTCGTGTGTAAGGGAAACGTAAATTAATCTAGTAAAACTAGTTTGGAAATCTTAAGCAGGGTGGTTAGGTAGTGGAGTAGGCATTGGGACCGAACCACTATAAATCTTATGTTTGCATTGTTTCATTTTGGTGTGCTTTAATTGTTTAATCATTTATTGCTTCCGCATATAATCATTGAATCGAAAATTGCCTAAACGATTTAAGTAAATGATTAAAATCGGATTTAGGCTAATTGTTTTAGTTAAAACACTATTCACCCCCCCTCTAGTATTGTCATTTCGCCCACACATGCATGTGCAAGGGCTTTATCCCTTGATGTCGGCTATGGTCCAGCCAATAGCTTCTTTATGTTCCTTAAGCACTTGGTTGAATTTTTGTTCTTCTTGAGTGCTAAGTTTATTGGAGATTATTACTAGAAGGGTTTTTCCTTCTCCCAAGAAAGTGTATTTCAAGTGGTTGGGCAGCGGTTTTAACTCCACTTGGGGTGCCTGCACAATAGAAGGTAGAAGTTTAGTGTGAGAATTAGATGATTCTAGGCAATCAGCATTTTGTTCTGTAGTTTCAATTGCCTGCAATTCATCCTGCAATTTATTTTTAGCATTAAATTCAAATCTGTCCAAATTCATATTCATATCCATAATGCTCAAATTAAAAATTTCCTGAACTGAGAAGTCTATAAAATCAACATTGTTAACACAAAGTTCTTCGTTAGGAAATTTCATGGCATCATAAACATTGAATTTGATGACTTCCCCATCAAATTCCATAGTGAGCGTACCATCATGTACATCCTTTTTTGTCCTAGTTGTGCTAAGGAAGGGTCTCCCAAGTAAAATTTCAGATGAGTTGGAAGAAGTATTTTCCTCCATGTTAAGCATAAAGAAATCTGCAGGAAAAACTAAATTGTTCACTTGAACTAAGATATCCTCCAACACTCCTTCGGGGTAAACAACCGACCTGTCAGCTAATTGAATTACCACACCTGTCTTTTTCAATGGACCAATGTTTAAAGATAAATATATAGACAATAGCATGACATTTATAGAAGCTCCTAAGTCACACATAGCCCTTTTATACCAATGTTGCCTATGTTGCATGAAATAGCGAACATACTTTGATCCTTACATTTGGGAGGTAATTTCCTTTGAAGTATAGCGAACACATTCCCTCCCACACTTACCTTTTCATTACCAATAAGGTTTTTCTTGTTGGTGCACAATTTCTTGAGAAATTTAGCATACCGAGGTATTTGCTTAATGGCGTCAAGTAAGGGGATATTTATTTCAACCTTGCGAAAAGTTTCAAGAATCTCTTTTTCTTAATTTTCCTTCTTAGACTTGGCCAATCTTCCTGGAAACGGGGGCTTGATCATCAATGTTCTCGGCTGTTCTGGTTCATCTTGTTTTTGGTTGGTAGTAATTTTAGTTTTTGTCTCTAAGGCATGCCCACGTCTTGGCAGACTGGGTTCTGTTTCTAAGGCATGCCCACATCTTGGCAGACTAGGTTCTGTTAACTCCTTCCCACTTCTCAGAGTTATTGCGCTAGCATTCTATTTTGGGTTAATGACAGTTTGTGAGGGCAGTTTGCCTTGTGATTCCAGCTTGCTTAAGGATGACGCCAACTGACCCATTTGATTCTCCAAGATTTGAATGCTTGCCTTTGTTTCATGTATGCATGCTTTTGTTTCCTGTTGAAATTATTGTGTACTAATTACAAGTGATTTAACAATTTCTTCAAGAGATGTACCTGAGCTTAAAGGGAATTGTTGTGGCGGAACAGGTGGTTTGTGCTGAAATTGCTGAAAATTTTGTTGTTGGAAGTTTTGTTGCTGAAAATTTGGTTGCCTTGTCCCATAACTTAAGTTTGGATGATTCCTCCAACCTGGATTGTAGGTGTTTGAATAGGGATCAGGTTTCTTTTGCGGAGGACTTGGGAATCCTCCAACGGCGTTAGCTTGTTCTTGTGTGTCCTCTTGAAGGGTATGGCACATGTCGGTGAGATGACCAGCGACAGCACAAATCCCACACACTTTAACCTGTGAGGTGTTTCCTACAACCAAATTCTAAACCATAGTAGTTAGATGAGTTATTTTTTATTCAAGGGAGGACACATTTACCTCATTTATTCCTCTTGAAGGTTCCTGTCGAAGCCCGAATTGTTGTGAATTGGCGGCCATGATGGAGATTAATTCCCAAGCGGCTTGAGGAGTTTTGTTCACTATAGCCCCACCGCTTGCTGCATCCATCATCCTTCTTCCCATGGGCAACAAACCTTCATAAAAATATTGGATTAGTAATTGTTCAAAAATACCATGTTGAGGGCAACTTGAACAAAACCATTTGAATCTTTCCCAATATTCATGTAGAGTCTTCGTGTCCTTCTATTTAACTCCACAGATTTCCCTCCTAATTCTAGCAGCTCGTGAAGCTGGAAAGAATTTATCCAAGAACAGTCTTAGCAAATATGTCCATGCATTGATTGATCTAGGAGGAAGGTAGAACAACCACTCCTTAGCTGCATCTGCTAAGGAAAAAAGGAAGGTTCGCAGTTTGACTTGCTCATCGGATATCCCGTGTGGTTTCATTGTTGAGAATACAACGTGGAATTCCTTCAAGTGGTTGTGAGGGTCTTCATTTTCAAGTCCTCGAAAAATAGGTAAGAAATGTATTAGTCCATATTTTAATTCAAAGTTTACCTCTAGCTCTGGGTAAGTGATGCATAATGACGGTTGGTTGAAAGGTGCAGCAGCCAGTTCGCGCAAAGTCAGATTGTTTTCAACCAGTTCTGCTTCTGTCTCAGTGTTAAGGCGTGCCCACGTCTCATCTGCTGTTGAAGATGAGGGTGCCGAAACATGTTTACCTCGCTGTTGGGTCGCCTTTTTAAGACTTCTAGTAGTCTTCTCAATCTCAGGGTCGTATATGAGTTCTCCTGTGCGATCAGATTTGACCATCAATATTAAGACGCACCCACGTCTAACCTGTTTGGAATTTTCCTGCACAATCAAAATTGGTTAATAAAAGAATTAAAATTGATTATTACCAGTCTGCGGCAACAGCGCCAAAATTTGATGAGTGTTGAATCCACCAAAAATAAATACCTACTTCTTGAGATTCTGTAGTCGTGACAAGTAGGGTCGAATCTACCGAGATTGGTTAGTTTCAAATTCTTTCAAAACCAGAAATTAAAAGGAAGGAATTAAAAGGGGGGTTTGGTTAGATGCAAGATGACGTAAAAAAAGACGGTAATAAAAAACAGTAATTAAAATTAAGGAGTAATCAATGAGAGGAAGGTCTAGATAAAGGTACGTTCTCGATTTTGGTTCGTAGGATTGATCATAGACACAAGGATAAGTTCCTTTATTTCTAGCAATTTAATAGACAATGTGAATTGAACAGCAATCTCACATGTCATATTAATTCAAGAATTCTATTAGTACGAATTGAACAGCAATCTCGACTAATTTGCCTCTAAATACGGCATGGAACAGTCATACCGGAACACTGGCTATTGTCCTAATAATCTGGTAACATACCGACAATTTAAAAGGAGCAATAGAATAATTTCTGCAGGAAATAAATGAATACTAGGAAGTAAAAGATGTTAAGCACAAAGGAATCTCAGAACCCGTGGAATCGAAATGTCGAATCGTCCTTTAGCTAGAAAGAAGTGAATTAGCCACACATCGCTAACACAAATAATTTCGTTCTCCAAAAATTACTGCTGAATTCAAACTTAATTCTAAGAGCAAAACTAAAAGAAGGCTAAAGCTAAGAACTGTCAGCCCTTGTTCATTACAATTTTTCTTCTCTTATAGGAGAATTCCAAACCTAACTAAAATGGTAAATAAAAATCAAATCAACCTTACATGACAATAAACTAATAACCAAATATCTTGGTTTAATATTTTAGACACAAATAAATTCTCCAAATTCGCATGAAAACTTGGAAATAAAATTTCAATCTTTAACATGGTAAATTCTGGATCCGTCACATGCAACTCTACTAAGGAGTGGGCACATCCAAGGCAATGCGACCACGTCCAGCTATCTTTCCAATTTCTAGCTTTCAAAAAACGTACAAGGGGATTCTTTTTAATTTCTTTCCAACATTTATTGCCTAAAAGTTAAACAAAACAATAAATATATTTTAGGAAGCATTTAATTCGAATTTAGCATGAAAATAAGCAACAAAAGATGAAAAATAAACATGTTATCAAATCACAAGAATGAGTTCAACAATAATATCAACATTACTTTAAAATTTAAAATATGAATTTATTTATGCAAAAAAATATTACCAATTTATTTTTTATTATAAAAAATCTTTTATTGCCCATCTGATGCCTCCATTTTGCGGTGATCTATTTAATCTATTTTTTTGACACATATCCTACATCAATAATAAAGAGACTAAATATATGCATCTCGAAAAAATTTAGAAGTATCAATGCATAACCATATAAAAAAACATGTTTATACTATAATTTTATTTGAAACCCTAATATCATAACTGTAGCAAATAGTATAGTATTATTTGAAATGGTAAGTCTCCCGGTAAATGATTGACACATATAAAATAGATCAAAATAAAAAAGTATGTAGAAGTACGGGAGAAACAATAAAATTTGTTATTTCATTGTTGCCTTTCTCTTTTTTTTTCATTGTCGTCACAAAATTATCATTAAAGCAGAATTAGATAAAGATACAAATACAATAAACATCTAATGAGTGAATTTCAAGTAGAAATAATTTCGTAGCTAAAACTAAAATTAATGTCTTAGTTATAGACAAGAAGATTAATGCCTCCAATCAAAAAAACCACTCATGCAGTATCCACTCAGCCAATCGACACTGAATGATTATATTGAGTAACTTGAAGTAAAAATATTGAATCTTTAGTTCTCTTCGCTAAATATAATGTCCAATTAGTAATTAATATTTTCAATTACCAGAATAATAAGAAAATAGAAAACTCTGCTAAATGATTAGAATGCACCCAATGACTAGTTTATGATTTGAATGGTCTCAACAGTAACAATTGGGAACATTGATGGCAATCATACATAATTAGGAAAATGTATGGAAGCTCCGGCTGTAAAATAATAACAAGTTTGACAAGAATATATACATTACTTTAGCTAAAAGTTGACATAAATAAATTCAATCTTGAGAAGAGTTCATGCATCCCGCACTACACGTACGTACAGACAGGACAGTTGACATGCTATGTTCACAAACTATAGGAGTCATCAAAGAAGAATTATAATTATCTTATGATCATTGTGAAACCATGCACCATTCGAACTTCATTTATACAAATTTCAATTAACCCACAAGATTCAAGGATAAATTTCAATTAACACATGATTCCTCCTTGAAGTGGTATTTAAGTAATGGACCACAAAGCTTCAAGTAGCAAATGTGGGAGGAGTTCAGGACGGCCATTGTTGAGCACTACCTACCCCAGAGTGTATGTGAGAAACGGGCAAAGGAGTTGGAGCAGCTCCGACAGTCTGCCAGTATGACCGTACATGAGTATGAGATCGAGTTTATCCGATTGTCTCGGTACCATCCCCAGGTGGTGTCGACAAAGGCGACCAGTGTCAGGAGATTTGTTGAGGGGTTGAGAGTCCATATTGGTCATTTGCTACACTAGACGGAGGACACTACTTTTACTCAGATAGTTGACAAGGCTTTACGGAAGGAGGCCATGGTACCGATGGAGCGACAGGATGGGCCTGCGAAAATAAGTGCAAGCCACATGGACCTGGGAACATCAGGCTCACTTAGATGGTAAAATTATGGGGCCAGCTCATCAGTAGAGAAGTTTCAAGGGTCGCCCAGGTTCAGAACATGCTCAAAGGATAGTGTTAGTGGATGCATAACGGAGGACTGAGACACTGTTGTGTGAGCAGTGTGGGAGGAAGCACTGGGGGGTTTTCTATGGCCGTACAAGTGCATATTTTGGGTGAGGTCAAATAGGCCACTACAAGAGGGACTGTCCATGTAATACCCGGGGTTTCCTAATATATATTTTTTTTCATGGTGGAGCCCATCGAGTCGGGAGCTAGCCAAGTCGACTCGCGTGATCGCCTCGAATAGCAGGTAAAATTAATTTAAATCATAAGCAATTGTTGGTAGTTGGGTGGATGGGAATTGGTTGATTCAAGTTGAGTTGAGATTAGGTTCGCGGATTGAGTCGGAACTCGATCTGGGTTAGGTGGAGTCAGATGAGGAGTTAAGTAAGTGGAAGGGGGTATTTTAGTCAACTGATGAGGGGAATAAAACCCCTCACCCAAGCCAGCTGTGCAACTCAAGAAGAGAGCCGCACGCAGCCCAACAAGAAGGGGGAGCGAGGGATCTTGTTGGCTCCGAGTTCGCGTCGACGCTTGAGGAAATCGGAGCTCGTCTTCATCGAGGTTACCATGTGATCCGATCAGGTGAGTGGTTAGTGTGATTGTGAAGGGAGGCGAGTGGCCGACCCTAGGAGTTTTGAAATCGGGTTCTTTCGCAAGTTTCTTGTCGATCGTCGTGTTTTCTTATGTTGGAACTCTAAACGTTTGATGTACCTGTGATCTCATGTTTTAAATCGTGATTTCTTTGTGTTTTATGGGCTGGCCGAGAAGAGGAAAAAGGGGAAAGGTCATGCCAAAATTTTCCCCAATTTTCTCGATCGTCTTGCAACTCATGGATCGTTTATGTTCGTTATATTTTAGATCTTTGGATTGATGCTTGCGTTGTTGTCGCAAACATGCCCACTTTTCCTAGAGGGCTCGGCCAAGCAAGGGCAAGGGTGGAAGAGCCAGGAGTATTCGGATTAATATGCTACGTTTCATGTTATGTTGTCTTGATTCACACTTACATGGTTAGTATTAGGTTGAAATTATATTATATAATTGTTGTTCATCTTAGGACTGGTTAGTAACTATAGAACTATATTCTCATGGTTATGGAAATGTTCTTACTAATGCATACATGGATAGGTTTGTTGTGGCATATGAATTAAAGGAAAGGTTTCATAAATTTTCAGATATTATGTTCAATCGTTGCTATTTATATTGCATGTTCCTTATCGGTTTAATTAATGGAATTTATTCTCATTAATTCGACTTTCTCATGGTAATTGTTGTTCATGATTATTTTTGGCAAGTGTTGTTGACAATAGTAGATCGAGCATTTATCTATAATCGGTAAATTCTAACAACACTAGAAAGAATGGTTTCGGTACGTAGCGGTGACATTTAACCTAGAGGCAAAGTACACTTACTAGGTTCTACACCTAGGGATAGTTAGCGTATATCAATATCCTAGTAGTGCGACCCGAGGGGGAGGGTCGGACATGGGCAACGCCCAGAAAGCAAAACACAAGAAAACTTGCACAACCTGGTTTTGGTTGTGGTTGAGATGGTCTACTAGGGAGTGTCAATAGCAGAACGGCTACCACATGACTCAGCGGATTATAGGGTCTTGAGATTGCACCAGCGAGCCCACTAGGTGTTAGACGCGAATGGCGGAGGGTCTTGAGATTCCGTCAGTGGGCCACGTTGATGGTAGACCCGAGTTGGGTGGGACTAGCTATCCCTAACCCGGAGGATTCCTGAGGCTAGTGGCCATCCTAGTCGACCGGCCTTGTGTACGCCGAGACATGAAAGTTCATTTTGAGATGCCCTTATGGGCTGGTTTTGTGTACGCCGACCGGCCTGGTTATGTAGAAGGAAGAACCGAACCTTCCATATATATATATTTTTGGCCATTAGCGGTCGATCTAGTGAAATGGATAAGGGCCCGGGAGGCCGGTTCATCCATTCTTCTGTCTTGGCAAACTAGTTGACTTCTGTGGTGCAATCATATTTAATTCCTTATTCATATCATACCTTGTATATGTTATCTTGCCGAGTTTTTAAGCGGAGGTTCCAAAGAACCGCTTACTGAGTTCATTGTGAACTCACGATTTATTTATTATTGTTTTGTAGAGCCCGACCAGTGAGGTATGGCTTGGTGGCATGGCGCGCAGGAAGGCAGACGTGGGTGCATATCTCGTAGCTGGCAGCTTTATAGTCATAGTCGTGGTTGAGTAGAGTTTTGTGTATGCATTGAGTTGGTTTTGTAAAACATGGAGATATTTCTTTGCAAACCTTTAGATGTTTATTTAAAAACCTTGTGATGTTTTCGAACTTGGTTTGGTTGAACTATTTTCAATAACTAATAAAGTTTGGTACTGTTGCTTTTGTTTACGATTCCCATGTCGGTGTGGTTGTGTTTTATGAGTCATTGGTCACTGCATAGGGTAGTCTTCGGGGTACTGGTACGTACCCTGGCTGATAACACGTACCCTGAGTTGGGGTATGACAAAGTTGGTATCAGAGCGTCAGGTTAGGTCTTGACTACGACGAGGAATTGAGTACCGAACAAGGCATATGCTAGCATGTTTACATACGGTATAGTTATGCTACGAGATGAGGCAACCACGACCACACTCAGCGTAGCATGCAATTAGTAAGCTAAATTTTAATTAAATGAGTTGGTTAATATTAATGGTGAAATCATTTTTTTTTTGTGATAGTTTGATGGAGGCCCGAAATGCTGCTCTGAGTGGTAGCGGTAGCAACTCCACCGAATGCCGGGGCCGAGGTTGAGGCCGGGGGCGAGGCCGGGGCCGGGAAAGAGAACAGTCTGAGGTAGAGGGCCAGAATTTTGCAGTTGTGCAGCTTCAGGCTTAGGTAGCTCAATTAACAAAAGCGCTCCGCAAGGAGCAGGAGTTAAGGCAACAGAAGCAGCAACAGCAACAACTGCCCCAGCCGGTACCCGCGGCCCTTGTGGTAGCGTCGCATGTCAGGGACCTAGGAGCACCTACATACGCAGACTTCTCAAATTCAGGCCACCAGTATTCACCGGTACGGACCAGCAAGTGGAAGTCACTGAATTTCTAGGGAACTGTTGTGAGCTGTGTATAGAGCTAGGGTGTTCATCGGAGGCGGCGGTGCGCATGGTCGGCCTGCAGCTAAGAGGGCCTGCCAAATACTGGTTGCATACTTGGAGGGGGCGTAGGGCATTACATGCACCACCTCCCACCTGGGAAGAATTTAGGACAGCTGTAGAGGAGCAATATTTGCCGATAAGTGTCTACGATAAGCGAGCACGACATTTTGAGTTGTTGTGCCAGTCTGGAGGTATGACAGTAGCAGACTATGAAATGGAGTTCACCCGGCTCTCTAGGTACCACCCAACTCTAGTGGCTACTAAGACCGCTAGGGTGAAGAGGTTCGTGGAGGGTCTGAGACCTCAGATAGGCAGGCTTATCCATTACACCGAGGACTCCATATTTGCTCGGGTAGTGGATGAGGCCCTCTGGAAGGAACGGCTGGTGCCGTTCGAGAGGAAAGATGGTCCGCCCAAGAAAAAGTTTCGGCCTCAAGGGTCAGGAGGTCGGCCGTGGCAATCGGAGGGAACTATGACCACCGTAGATAACCAGCAGAGTCATGGGCACAGAAGTAACCGGGGCCGCGAAGGCTCAAGGTTAGGGGCAGCGAGACAAGCAGAGACAGGGGGTGCTTCTCAAAAGGCAGACATGTTGTAGTGTGGTCGTTGTAATCGAAAACACTAGGGAGCTTGCTATGGCCGTACAGATGCATGCATTGCCCGGACAAAGGTGGCCAGAGAACTGAGCTGTCAAGAGGAAAGGCGCCGATGTCAGTGGGGTCAGTGGCACAGAAGGGTCAAATGCAAAGCAGAGGGCCGCAGTCTAGTCACTCTGAGAAACCGTCTACCCGAGTTTACGCCATGAACCGTGATGGGGCAGAGGCATCTAGAGCAGTGGTAACATGTACTATTCTAGTATGTTCATCTATTGCTTATGTTCTGTTTGATCCGGGTGCCACGCACTCATTTGTATCTGACAAATTTGCTGATGAGTTACCAATGGCACCTTTTTTGCTCGGTGGGTCATTTCTAGTATCAACGCCTACGGGCGATGTAATCATGGCCAAATAAAATCTTCAAGCCTGCGAAGTGCTCATCTGCGGCCATGCATTGAGGGAAGATTTGACACTCCTGCTCGCGCTTGAACTCGATGTCATTCTCGGCATGGTTTTGCTGGTGGAGCACTTTGCGTTGCTGGATTGTAGGGCTAAGACAGTCATGTTCAGCAAGCCCGGGTTGCCACAGTTCATCTTCCAAGGAGAAGGAATAAGCGAGCCTATTGGGGTCATCTCAACCCTTAAGGCTCGTAAACTACTTCAGGGGGGCTGCTAGTCCTTCCTGGCCTTCGTATCTGTGGCAGAAGAAAAGGGAGGTGTGGCAGGGGATATCGGTGGTACTCAGGTAGTTTGTGAGTTCCCCGATGTGTTTCCTGAGGAGTTGCCGGCATTGCCACCTAGGACAGAGATGGATTTATGCATTGATTTGCAGCCCGGAGTGAAGCCGATCTCCATCCCACCCTATAGGATGGCGTCGGCCGAACTCAGGGAGCTAAAAGTGCAGCTGCAAGAAATTTTAGACCAGGGCTTCATCCAACCGAGCGTGTCACCATGGAATACTCCGGTACTCTTCGTGAAGAAGAAGGATGGGTCGATGTGCATGTGAATCGACTATAGACAGCTAAATAAAGTGACAATTAAGAATTGTTACCCACTGCCGAGGATAGACGATTTGTTTGACCAACTGCAGGGGGCATGATCGAAGGGAGTAAGAAATTGGCAGTAGCCAATTCGGTCGACCGGTCCATCGAACGAACACAGCCAAAAACTGGCAGGGGCTACTTCAGTCGACTAGTCGATCGACCGACAGAGGCCAAATAGAGGTAGTACCTCGAGCGGTCGACCAATCGGTCGATCGGATTGAGGATCGCACGATCGCGCGTCTCTGCTTCCCCTACATCGGTCGACCGATGGGTCGACAGGATTGCGGAAATGCAGTCTTGCGTCTAGGCGATCGACCCGTCGGTCAACCGCACACAGAGAGGAAGGCAGCGGTCGTTCGAGCGGTCGATCGATCGATCGACCGACCAATCGACCGAGCGGTTGTAACGACTAGATTTTAGCCCGTTGAGCTATCGTTTCTTTGAGAGGGTATAAATATACTTCATCTAACCTCTCTAATAATCTTCCTTCACTCTTATAGATTTAATTGAGGATTTTAGAAGTGATTTAAGCCTTACAACGATCGATTGCAACGCGCTTTGCTCTTCCGTCGAGTTCTTCTTCAAGCGCCAACTGCTTCCGTCGGTGTAGGAGTAAAACCACTTGTGTTAACGTAGCTAGGATTAAGTGAGTTGTCCCTTAGGGTTGAGGTGGAAGAGTGCTCTCGATAAGAAGGAGGAGACTTCCGGGTGTGGAAATGCCTTAGGTCAAGAGTGAGACTCATCGAGTAAAAGTCCTCTGTATAAGGGAAACCAATTTAATCTAGTTAAACTAGTTTGGAAATCCTAAGCGGGGTGCTTAGGTAGTGGAGTGGGCATTAGGGCCGAACCATTATAAATTACTGTGTTAGTATTATTATTTATTGTTACTTGTGCTTAAATGTTTATATCACTTCCGCTTCAAATCATTCAATTGTAAATGGCCTAAACGATTTGAGAAACAACTAAAATTGATTTTAGGCTAATTAATTTAGTTAACACACTATTCACCCCCCCCCTCTAGTATTGCCATTTCGACTACACAAGGAAGGGATAAGGGTAGACCTTGAAAAGGTGGAGACAGTGCAGAACTAGAGACGGCCAACCAGCGTGACTGAGATCCGCAGCTTTCTTGGGTTCGCCGGGTACTACCGGAAGTTCTTAGAGAACTTCTATAGGATTGCAGCTCCTTTGACTCGGTTAACTCAGAAAAAGGTCAGATTTGTTTGGGATGACAAGTGTGAGGCGAGCTTTCAAAAGCTCAATGAATGCTTGACGTCGGCACCCGTGTTGATCGTACCTTCTGGCTGAGGAGGGTTTGTGGTCTACTGTGATGCCTCTCAGGTTGGCCTGAGCTGCATTCTAATGCAGTTTGGCAGAGTCATAGCCTATGCGTCCCGCCAGCTGAAGTAGTAGTTTTTCCACGATCAAGAGCTGGTGGCAGTGGTTTTTGCACTAAAGCTCTGGCGTCATTACTTGTACGGAGAGACTTGTGAGATTTATACATACCACAAGAGCCTCCAGTACTTGCTTACCCAAAAAGAGCTGAACCTCAGGTAGAGAAGGTGGCTGGAGCTCCTGAAGAACTATGACTGCACTATTATGTATCATTCGGGGAAAGTCAATGTGGTAGCGGATGGTTTGAGCAAAAAATTCATGGGTAGTTTGGCTCATTTGGAAATTAGAAGAAGGCCGCTAGCTCGAGAGTTAGCGCTGTGCTTGGATGGGGGAGCAACCCTGACTATGTCAGCATCGGAGACCCTGGTGGCGCACCTGCGGTCACAGTCCACCTTGGTGGACATGTTGCGTGCCGCGTAGGAGGAGGACGCATTTTGTTCTCTAACAAGGGATCTAGTCTGCAGAGGTGATGCTGATGATTGATTCATGGTTGACTCAAAGGGTGTTCTAAGGTTTAGAGACCGGATCGTAGTGCCTGATATGTCAGAGGTTCGCCAACAGGTTTTGGAAATGGGTCACCGTTCCACGTATACGATGCACCCGGGAGCCACCAAAATATACCCGGGGTTTCCTAATATAATTTTTTTTTTCGTGGTGCAGCCCATCGAGTTGCGTGATCACCACAAATAGCAGGTAAAATTAATTTAAATCATAACCAATTGTTGGTAGTTGGGTGGATGGGAATTGGTTGTCTCAAGTTGGGTTGAGATTGGGTTCGCGAATCGAGTCGAAACTCGATCTGGGTTAGGTGGAGTCAGATGAGGAGGTAAGTAAGTGGTAGGGGGTAATTTAGTCAAGTGATGACGGGAATAAAACCCCTCACCCAAGCCAGCCGTGCGGCTCAAGAAGAGATTCGCACACAGCCCAAGAAGAAGGGAGAGCAAGAGGGATCTTGTCGGCGCCGAGTTCACGTCGATGCTTGAGGAAATCAGAGTTCACGTCAGTGAGTGGTTAGTGTGATTGTGAAGGGAGGCGGGTGGCGGACCCTAGGAGTTTTGAAATCGGGTGTTTTGCAAGTTTGTTGTCGATCGTCGTGTTTTCTTGTGTTGAAACTCTAAACGATTGATGTACCTATGATCTCATGTTTTTAATTGTGGTTTCTTTGTGTTTTATCGGCTGGCCGAGAAGAGGAAAAAGGGGAAAGGTCATGCCGAAATTTTCCCCAATTTCCTCGATCGTCTTGCAACTCATGGATCGTTTATGTTCGTTATATTTTAGATCTTTGGATTGATGCTTGCGTTGTTGTCGCAAACATGCCCACTTTTTCTAGAGGGCTCGGCCGAGCAAGGTATTACCTTGATTGAGTCGGCCGAGCAAGGGCAAGGGTGGAAAAGTCAGGACTGTTCGGATTAATATGCTAGTTTTCATGTTATGTTGTCTTGATTCACACTTACATGGTTAGTATTAGGTTGAAATTATATTATATGATTGTTGTTCATCTTAGGACTGGTTAGTAACTATAGATCTATATTCTCATGGTTATGGAAATGTTCTTACTAATGCATACATGGATAGGTTTATTATGGCATATGAATTAAAGGAAAGATTTCATAAATTTTCAGATATTATGTTCAATTGTTGCTATTTATATTGCATGTTCCTTATCAGTTTAATTAATGGAATTTATTCTCTTTAATTCGGCTATCACATGGTAATTGTTGTTCATGATTATTTTTGGGGGTGATTGTAATACCCATGCTAAATTAGTTATTTAATTGATTTTTGTGGGAAAGGTAGGTTGCGCGTTGGAGAGAGCCGAGTGAATCAACGGAAGGCACATGTTAAAGTATGACCCTTGCAAGTGATTAAAAATTAAATTTATTTAAAAGTCGAATTGAAAGATTTGGTTCATGTGGAGACCGACTCGAGTCTGAGGGGTCGATCGCAACTCGATTCAGTCGAGTCTAGACATAGATTTGGCTCACTTAAGTCATGGAGGGCAATTTGGTACATTGTTTAAAAAAATATTTGTACAATGGTAGAAGAGATGGTACGGCTCCAAAAGGAGCCGCAGCCCCCCCCCCCCCCCCCCCCCCCCTTTAGGAGAAGACGAGTTAGGAATGTTTGATCGAAGATTGGCTCATCGTCGTCGGGGACCGTCGCCATGAGACTCCATCTTCTTCTTCTCAATTCATCCTTTAAGCAGGTGAGTGGTTTTAATATGGTTTTTTGTTCTTGTTCTAGGGTACTCAAGTGTAGGAGTCTTTCTTCTATTTCCGTTCATCCCATTTCTTCGTTCATCGGCGACAACATGGATAGGAGTTGAGGGAGGAAGAACCAGCGGGACCGAAGATGGTTGATTTTGCCCGTATGCTGGTGGCGTGACCGTTGGCATGCCATCATGGATGCCAAGTCGCGGCAGCAGGGGCGCTACCCGTGGCAAGGCAAGAACCACGACCAGTCCGGGATCGAAGATGGTCGTTACGGCCTGTACGCCGACAGCATGACTACAGGCATGTTGTCATGGCTGCTATGCTGCGACAGCAGGGGCGCTACCCGTGGCAAGGCAGTGGCCACGACCCGCTGTAAGCTAAACCTAGATTCTAGTGTAAGGAAAGGAGTTAGAATCCGGAAATTATAGTATGTCTCAAACATTGGATATAGAGGAATGTTTTGGAGATGTTTAGGGGTAATTTGATATTGCTAATATGTTATGTGTTTTATTTCATTTTCATAGTTGTTGTACTTTATTATGATGCTTGTGTCTATGCTAATATTTTTCTATGAAGTTCTAGAAGTCACATGCTGAAATTTACATCTTAAAGTGTCTAAATATTGCTAAAATTTTATTATGAGTTGTTCATTAATTTATTGCTAAAATTTTCCTAGAGCTACATCAAAGTTCTGGGTGATGAAATGTGGGGGTGGTTACTGCATTTATTTCCGAAATGTAGACTATTAGAACCATGCTAAAAATTTCATGAAGTAGAGGCTGAAATTTATATTTCCAAGTTTATAATAGGTGCTGAAGTTATAATTTAAGACATCGTAGTTGTTGATATTCCATGTTGAATAATCTACTCCATTATGTGCAATGGATACACTTAAAACTGAGTTTGGCTGGCTTGGGATAGTAGTGTACATGACCGAGAGATTAGGGCCCAAGGGAGGGTCGAGATAGGGGTGCGCACGCGGATACCCGAGGTGGTCGGCCAACCACCCTAACTATCCTAGAAAATTTTGTTCACACATGTTGGTATATCTGTTGTATTATTTATTGGATAGTGATTGGTAATGTACACTTATGCCTGTGTTGGATTTTTTGGTTTGGAGTGGTGGGGATGCATGACCAAGAGATTGGGGCCGGGTATAGGCCGGGCTCCGTGCGGTCACGCGCGCACCCGTGATATCGACAAATTACGTAAACCACTCGAGTGATCTCATTGGCATGTACTCTGTGTACATTATTTTTCTAGTGATGATGCTTGTGCTTGGAGTATGGCCGGGCTGAGAAGCACTTTAGCTGGTGGAGCTATTGCCCAACTCAGCGAATGGGTTATGGACTAGGAAGGTCGTCAGCGAGCCACACTGACGATCAATCCCGGAGTGGCATTTGGTTGAGGGCCTTTTCCAACCAGAGGAGGGTTACCGGGGCTAGTTGGCGATCCTAGCTCAAAGTGCTTGGGGCAAGAAGCTCGATGGGTGATATCCTAGTGATCAACTCGTGTGATTACGTATACGGATTGATGTGATATGTCCAGTGTGGTCGGTGTCATTAGATGTGCGAGGGTGCACAAGATGGGTGGATTATCTATTCATGTGAATTATCATTAGATTTGATATTCGATGCATTTACAATAATGTTATTGTTATTATGGTTATCGTATGCAATAGCTTGGCAAGGACTTGGTTCAAGCCACTCACTGAGTTCCTTGGAAATCATCTCTCTCTCTCTCTCTTGTTGTTTCGCATATCCTAACCAGTAGAGGTACGGTGGTACACATGTGGCACGGCTGGGGTTGCAGGCTCAGACAGTGGATCTCGTTACACATAAGGTTGTAGTCGAGTTTTAGGAGCTGTTTATGTATTTTGTTACATTATGGTTGTAGACTTGGACTTATACTCACTTTTTAGCATCTTGACATTTGTCGGAGTTATGCATGGTTATCACTTTTATTCCGCATTTGGTATGCATGGGTTGGTTGGCTTTTGAGTACAAACATGTACTCTAGTCGGTCACGTGGCCCTGGATTTTGGCACGAGTTATTGCTCTAACTCTAGATGTTGTTTAACAACTATATATGACTAGTAGAACAAAAAAAGAAGTGTGTTAAACAGTAGGAGAAAAAAAGTATCTTTATGGTTGATACCTTTCTTTTGATTATGTCCCTTTGACACCAGTCGTGCTTCGTAGATACCACCCTCTTCCAATATGAATATCCACTTGTATATAATCAGTTTCTTCTTTTGTGAAGGTTTCATAAGTTCTCATGTATTGTTCTTTTATAAAGACTTCAATCTTTTGCCATGTCTTCTAACAACTTCTTTGAATCTGTCTTTAAGGCTTCTTTGTAGGTTGCTAATTCTTCTATGCACTGAGTCTCTTTCATTGTTGTAGAGCATATATAGTAATATTTGCATATTCGAGATTAGAACGTGATATCAACTTGGGTCGATTTAGGCTAATTGAGTATGGCTGCTCCTACTCAACTTGTGCATCATCATTAGTTGCTTGTTTTGATGAAGCAGCATTAGTTGTCTCTATGATGGATGATCGAGGTGCAGATAAAAGAATAATAAACTTCTGCATGGTTGACAATTGTGGTGTCTCCTATTGTAATGGTGGGGATGCAAATTTCTCTTATACGTCTTTATTTTCTTTATCCTTCTTCTTTCGGAGTGTATGTTATTAAAAAAATTACATCTATATGAATTCGAACTTTACAACTTCTTAGACACCATAATTTATATCCTTTCACCTGTCTAGCTAGCCTAAGAAATACAAGCTTCATACTTATGATCAAGCTTTTCTTCGTTGACTCGACCCATATGAAGTTGTACTCCTAAAGATTCTAAGTTGTTCATATGAAGTAGGTGACTCGACCCATTTTTCTTCGGGCGTCATAAATTCAATTGATGATGAAGGCGAGCGATTGATTATATAGAAAGTAGTGGATGTTGGATTAATTTTATTCATCTTAGTGTGGATTAACATTAAATTAGTTATTAGTATCCGAGTGATCATGTTTTGACTTATTAATTGAATTCAGATTGTAATTAATTAGGACTTTGTAATTGTGAGTGAACCATGTTAGATTGGGTATAAATAGGACCTTGTAATTGTAGCCTAGTTCCCTATCACATGCTTGGCTGATGGGGGAGACCTAAGGTTTTAATAAACCATCATGCATTGCTATAAATAGCAAAGGCCAAATAACATTGCTATAAACCATCATGCATTGCATGATTCTGGTGGACTCTCTCCTCTCCATCTTTTATTTTTGGCGACCGGGCAAAGTGAGCTGTAGCTCACCCTTTATTTTGAATCACCTCCTTTATCTTCTCCGTGGCTTTTACCGAATGAGGTATGTAATTATTGTCTACTTTTATAATTCATATCTCCCACATTTATTCATCAGTGGAAGCAACTGCAACTCAAAACTTTCAAGGAGATTAGCATTAGAAACCATACATTGTACTCTCTCAATGATGTGGTGTGTAAGGTTTTGTCTGGTGTCTTATGATTCATTCTTTATAGCAAAATTCTTTAAATACATCAATGTAAATTCTAGTCCATTATCATTGGTTTGCATTGCTTTTATGTCTTCATTGTACAATATAACCTTAAAATTGGTTAGGAAATAATTTAAAAAAAGATAATTTAGTCGTAAATATACTATTCACCTCATCTAGTTTATTGATCCATCAAACAATTGGTATTAGAGTTTAGTTGTAGGTTTCGATCTAACAAGTCTACCTAGCTACCTTCATAGCACTCTTTTACATCCATGTTTCTAGTTTAGTTATTCATTAGTAAAGCCTTTCTTTGATGGTTAGAATTTTTGCGAAAACAAAGGATCTGCGATTTATCTGATTAGTAATCACATTACAAGAAATTATGTGATTTATGACTACCATTTTTAATGGCAAAATAGCGGTGGTAAATGTGAAGGTTCTGCGATCCTCGTGAATTGGAGTCTCCAACTTGCGTGAAGGTTATCCGACCGTCGTGAACGTTATGCGATTGTTGTGAAGGTTCCGCAAAAGCCCTTAGAAAATACTATATTTCATTTACCGTTGACCCTTTTCTTGTTCGTGCTCACTTTTCCTCCCCTCTCTCCCTATTGATCCCCGACTCTGATGTTGGTGAAATGGCCACACCAGAGGAGGGTGAATAGTGTGTTAACTAAACTTGTCGTCTAAATTTGATTTTACACGTTTTCTTAAACTACTTAGGCAATTCATAATGATAAAGCAATTAACACAAAATAATATATCAATACTAACACAATTATTTATAGTGGTTCGGCCCCAATGCCTACTCCACTACCTAAGCACACCGTTTAGGATTTCCAAACTAGCTTTATTAGATTATATCATTTCTCATACAAAAAGGACTTTACACCGGAAAGTCTTCGGTCTCAAACAGAAGGCACTTCCACACCCTGAAATATCTCTCCTTCCTACCAAGAGCACTCTCCCACCTCAACCTAAGGGACAACTCAACTAATCCTAGTAAACTAAGTTTACAATGGTGGATTTAAGCCTTAACACCAAACTAACCACCTACTCAATCAACCTAGCACTCTAGGTTTACATAAACTCAAATACAATAAAATAACAAGAAAATACAACACTAAATGGAGCAACAAATCAAACAATAAAATACATAGCTCCACAATAAGATTCTCAGCTTCCTCTTGATGCCTTTGATGATGAAGCAATGAAGTAAAGGCTCAATCAAAGAGATGAAAGGTTCAAGCTAGGGTTTTCACAAGATTGGCTCAATGAGGGCTTAGAATTGATCAAAAGATGGCTCAAGGAGATTAGAAGTGATCAATATTTTGGAAGAAAGCTCTCATGGCTACCTATTTATAAGCCATAAAGAGAAGAGAGAGCTCCCCTCTTCTCAACGGGCAGATTTTTGCTTGTTACCAACTGCCGGTAGCAGGTCCGGCGATCATCGGTCGACCGACCAAGCAATCGACCAAGCGACCGGAGCCCTACTGTGCTTTCTGGGCTCATTTCGATCGACCGATCAATCGACCTGTCGTAGAGTACCGGTACTCTACGTAGTGTACATGTACTCTACGTACAGTGAGTTTCAATTGGTTTCTTTCTTCGGTTTGAGTTTCGGATTACGGGTTTGGATCTTTAAGTATCTTAGCATCATAAAGATGATTTTACAATTTATCTAAACACCCTAAACCTAAACTCTCTATCTTCCCGACGAAACCAAACGCGTCTACCAATGTCCTTCCGATTTTTTCATTACTCTAATATTTTCAATCGTGGACGTCGTGCGCTAACAAATATGAAACCTAAAAATATTTCTCAATGAAATATTAGTTCCATGTTTGTTATCATCAAAACCGAGATTAAGACGAAGGTAGAAAACCTTTGGCCAACAATCTCCCTCTTTTTGATGATGACAAACATCCTTAAGAAAATATATACAATTAAGCATAAAAGATATCAACCATGGGATTTCTCCCTCTATCAACATGCATATCTATGAAAATAAACTCCCCCTATCTATATACATGATTTTCCTATATTTTCTTCCCTTTTTACTCATATTTTTCTCCCCCTTTTGACATCAATCTAAAAGGACGAGAAAAGTCAAACATGGTCAAAGTTGGGACTCGAAAACTAATTTTTATGAAAACGAAGTCAATCAACCCAATAGACAAAAACAAAACATCGAATAACAGACTAAGTCATACATGATAGCATTAGAAGATAAATAAATTTCAAGTCTAGAAACCATCTATAAGCTCAGGTATGGATACTTGCAAGTATCGATCTAAATATAAAAAGAAAACATTTTAGAAATGATTTTTCTCGGATAATAGTGAGAATGATACCATAAGTGAATTTAAAATATCATACTTCAAATCTCAATTGAAAATCTAATAAAAATTTAAAGTATCGAGAAAATGAGCAACTTGAGAAGAGTGATACTTTAGTGGCATTTTCGTAAATAAATAGAATTTTTCAAAATATTTCCAGATTTCATTCGAACTTTTCAGATACCAAGATATGGTCATCTAAAGCATGTGTATCAAGTTTGAAGTGAAAACAATATCGATTGATCAAAATATGAACTTAGCATGATTTCATTCAAAGTAGGCATGAAAATATGAAAATGGCTAAGTATTAAATTTTTCTATCTACTCATGTTTTCTCAAGTTTAGGTACCTAGATATCTAACATGAGTGAATCTAAGTATATGAGTCAACTTTGGGTTGAAAATGAAATTTCTAAGTCACTTTGTTGACTTAGGTCAAAGGGATACTTTAGTATACATAAATCAAACTCTTAAATCCCTATTAAATCATTTCATTGATGAACAATTTTGAAACTTTAACTGGAGAAACTAGATTTTACAAGGAATCTAAAGGTTCAAGAATCAGTAAAAAATAATTTTTGTAGAAATTCCTAAAATTCTTGAAATTCCAAGGGTATTTTTATAAATTTTAGGTATTTTTTCAAAAGTTGTCAATTTTGCTTCAAACTTTCCATACATCGTTGAATGATCATTTAAGATGTGTATGCCAAGTTTGAGCTCAAAATAAATTCTCTAAGTTCATTTTTAAACTTATCTCGATTCCAACCAACCCCTCATTTTCAAGATATCGCTCAATGTATCAAAATCATTTCTAGAAATAATTTCACTCAAAGAATAGTAAGATCGATATTAGAAATGAAATCAAAATAGTTTGCAGAAAATTTCATTTGATGTTTTCGACGAAAAATTAAAGTATCAGAAAGGTTGATATTTCAAGAGAGTGATAGTTTGCATTTCTGAAATCCAAATTCAAAATTCCACTATAAATCAGCTTCTTTATGAAACTTTTTGAAATTTATACCGGAGAAACTAGAATTTTCAATGAAGATGCAGTTTCAAGAATTAGTTAAAAATAATTTTTCTTCATTTTTTTTGAAATAACTAAAAATGCTGAAATTTCAATGGCATTTTCGTAATTTTTAATTATTTTCAAAATGTGTTAAGTTTTCATTATAAATTTTATGACAGCATATAATGGTCATGTAAGGAGTATATGTCAAGTTTGAAATGAAGATTATGTCCTCAAGTCAAGATATCAACCTAGCATGGTTTCATTCAAAATTAAGCTAGTTATCATGAAACTTGCTAAGTGTCAATCTTATCATTTACTCATGGTTTTTTAAATTTAAACCTATGGACACCTAACATGAGTAAATCTAAACATGTTCCCCAAATATGGATTGAAAATGAGACCTCTAAGTCAATTTGTTGACTTGGGTCAATTTCGTTCAAAATAAGTCAATTTTTTTTATATCTATATGAATTTTTCATTCTAAATATATGGAAACATTTCATACCTATTCCTAAACATGTTTATGAAGTTTGGACTTAAAATGGAGTGTCCAAGTCGATTTGTTGATTTGGGTCAAATTTTTCAAAGCTTAAGTACCGTAAAGTGATCTAGTTATCACCTTGGTCATCTACACAATAATTTTCAAGTTTAATTTTCTAGACTCATGTGATATGTGTATATAAACATGTTTGCCAACCATTAACTCAAAACGAGATCTCTAAAATGAATTTCAACCTAGAACAAGTTTCATTCAATCAAGATATCATGAAATTGCCTAAGTTATCAAAATTTTACCTACTCATGAACTTTCATATATTTATCATCCCAAACTAATCATGAGTATAGAGACATCATTAAAGCAAGAATATTCAACTATTATACTAATTTTTTTGCAAAAACGAACTCATACCTCATTTTTGGAATTTCCAAATTTTTCATTTCCTTTTCCATTTTCTTCACAATAGCCTTCCATTTTCAATAACTTACAAGTAGGCTTCATTAGTGTTGAGATGAAATCATGGACCAATGTAATATCCTAGAAATTTTAATTTTTTTTTCCTTTTATGGTTGTGTTTGCCAACCTAGTGAACTAGTTCGAGGTCGAGCTGAGTCGACTCATGGCCCGGTGCTAGCTTGCGAGCTCGGGTAAGTAGGATATAAATTATGTGAATTTTGCATGCATAAATAGATTTATTTAATTATATGTTATGCTACATGATTGTTTAATTATGAGAATGTGTTGGTCGATTATATGGAGAGTAGGATTAATTAAGTTAAATTAAGTTAGCGGATTCGGATTCGGCTTTAGGTGGATGCGGGTTGGATAAAGAGTTTAGAGGGGTTAGGGTTGGGGAGGGAGTATAAAACTCCCTCCCCTTGGCTTGTGGCTCCCTATTTGGAGCCACACAAAATTTTGAGAAGAAGAGTTGAGCCACCGCCCCAAAGCCCTCTTCCCTTCCCTGTCCTCTCCTCTTCCTCCCCTTTGGAGCCGAGCCGAGAGGAGCCTGCCGAAGCCAGCCCCTCTCTCTTCCCCTCTCCCTCTCTCCTCAAGCCAACGGCTTGAGGTGAGCCGCCGCCTATCCTTCCACTTCTTTGGGTTGAGCTGTCGAGCTTCTTGAAGCCGATTCAAGGGTCGCTGTCCGGGGTTCTCTTCTAATCATCATTCCAAATCTAGGTGAGTGGTTTTACCCTCCTTCTTTCGGGTTTCTTCGAGTTCTTGAAGCCAATCTTGAAGGCTATTGAAATTTTGATTTGTTTTTCGACGATTACTCGAATTCTCGACATTCTTTTTGTGTGCCGTATTTGAGGAGACCCTAAACCCTTCCCTATGGGGTTCGGCAGCCCTAGGACGGCCCTAGGGGTGCTCGGCCAAGGGTGGAACAAGAGTGCCCTCAAGGTGTTCGATGGAATGCCTAACTGAGGGATCTTGATTATCTTGTGGTTTATATCTCCAATTGATGTTTGAAATGAGTTCTTATATGTTTAAGCATGCTTAGTATAAATTCTGTGATTTTAGATAAAAAAATCATGTGAGTAAAATTGAATCTTGAGGATGATGCCATGCATGAGGATTCTTGAAAGAGTGGTTCTTGATCTTAATGCTTGTTCTTCATCTTAATGCTCGTTCTTGATATTGTTAATTCTTGTTAATCTTGATTAATAAGCATGAAACCTGTGAAATAAATCTTGAGATTAGTATTCTGTCCTAATGATAATTTAGGATTGATTTATGTTAATTTTTGAATTTAATTGCATGATATGCTAAAAATTGAGTGTTGCTGGAATTGCATGCTGAAATGATAAATTGCTTACTGTAATGTGTGTAATTATCTAAGCATAGTCATGTAACCTTTCGTTTCGACCAGAAAATATAGTTTAGAAACATAGGACACACTCTGGAGATCAAATTCGAATTAGATGCATTGGTTTCGGGAAGAACAGTAAGCTAAAACAAAACTCTAATTGTGGTGAACTAAATTTTAATTGCATAATTAAAATTGAGGAAAAGCGTCAGCATAATCTGATATGAACCAACATGAGAAGTTTACGCATGAAATAAAACCACACGAGTTCATGACATTACGGGTCTAGGAGTTGGGGTCGGATTTGGAGTGTTGAGACACTTCCCAATAGGATCACCCCTAAGAAACCGTAGGAGAGCCATGACTTAGGTCATGGTGCGCCATATCTTTATGAATGGCGGAGAGGCTCGTAGAGGAGCCGGGTTGTGGGCTAAGCCTGGGAGGTTGGATGACTAATTCCCAACCTACAGAACAAGTTCGAAGGGCATTTTCCGATTGTTCTGGTTTAGCCTTGTGGGATAAGTTCGGAGGGCCTACCCGATTATCCCCGAGGTGATTTTAGGAATAAGTCTGGTGGGCCTTTTCTGATTATTCCAGTGGTTTCTTTTAAGAGTAAGCTCGGAGGGCCTACCCGATTACTCTATGATATCTTAAAGGGGCAAGTTCAGATGGGCGAATCCCGATTGTCCCTACGCATCTCGTGGAGCAAGTTAGAAGGGTCTTTCCCCGATTGCTCCCGAGTTTATTTATACTAGGATAAGTTCGGAGGGCCTTCCCAATTATCCTAGTATGTGTTGTTTGCCTTAAGGCATGGTAGGCTTAGGCTTGTTGTTCTTCACCGTATGGGTGATGGCTGCCTTCAGGCAGGTAGTGGCCAGATGGCCTGATAGCTAGTCACACTTTCATGACCTCATTCCTATAGAGTTGGATATTATGCTATTATTGACTCTGTGACGTTTTTTTGTGGGGGTCGGTAGGACCGCTCACTGAGTTCTTTGAACTCACTCGTTATCGTTGTTTTGTTTTGCAGAGTCTGACCATTGAGGTGGGCTGGAGCTCTTGGAACAGCTAGAGGGCAGTGGAGCCGCATAATCTCATAGCAGTCCTAGATAGGGTCGTAGTCGAGTCCCTTGGTAGTGTGTCATGCACTTTTGTAGTCTTTTTGAGTTCTCGCCCTTGACGGCATTAATGTCATTTTACTCATATTTTAATGTATTTGGTCTAATGGACTTGATGTATTATTTCCGCATTTTATTTGTTATTAAATCTGGTTTAAGATGAACTCTGTTTTTTTATTTATAAAAACTTGTTGATTTCATTCCGCTATTGTTTATTCTTATGATGTTAGCATGTGCATGAGTTAGGCTGCGGGGTATAGGCACGTATACCCTGGCCGGTCACATGACCCTGAGTTTGGGGCGTGACAACCAACTAGCAAGCCAACATACTAAATAGCAAAGGTCAAATGCAAGGTTTCATTCAAGAACCTCAACCAACGATGTATAGTAAAAATTCATTTCAAGAGTACATGTCACGATACCAAAATGAATCAAGAGATCTCAAAATATGAAATATTTGAAAAATTAAGATCTCCAACCCTTCCTATTGGTTGAAAACCGAAAGGTCACAATGAGCCTACGATTTAGAACCGCAAGGTCGCATTAGCCCTTTATAGGCTACCAAGGTCTCCGAAGAGATCGGAAATCAAAATCAAAAATATTTTTGAAATCATATCGAAAGTGGACAAAACTCAACCGAATTATGCATAGTATCATAAACTTCAACTAAAATGGATCAAAGTTAGATAGAAGATCATACCAAAATATTTGATGCCAAATTTACCTAAGGCATCTAGGTGAAAGCTTAAAGTTGAAACCAAATGATGAATCTTCATTTAAGTCCATGGTCAACTTCAACTCTTCACTTCTCTTTACCCTTGTGTGGTGGCTCCCCCTACAAGTGAGCAAGAAATCTTTGGTACCCAAATGGCTTTAGGTCCTTGGGGGTCAATGGGCTTAGGTACCCAAAATGTATTAACAACACTAGCGTTAACTTTAAAAGCACAATCATAAATTGCATGCCCATATATACCACAACAAAAGCAATGTCCATGGAATTCTTTCTTTTTACCATTCATATGAACATGAGCTCTAATGTTAGAATGCTTGGCATGAGAAGTATGATGAGCATGAGCATTCTTAGATGAAACATTTTTCTTCGTAGGATTTCTAAAGGATGAAGCATGTGATAAACTTACTAGTTTTCCTACTCAAGAAAACAACCTTATTTTTCAAATCATTAATTGATTTATGTAATGCTTGCATTTGAGATTTTATCATACTATTTTCATTTTTGATTTTCAAATTTTCTACTTCTAAATTTTCAATCTCAACTTTTGAGATATTTTTCAATTCAATTTTCAAATCATCATTTTCATTTTTAAATCATTATTCTCACTTTTTAAGTCTTCAATTTCAAGCTTAAAATTGTCATGACAAGAATTAATAAAAACTAGTATTCAATTTCTCTTTCTCTAATTCATGCACTTATGAATCAAGCCTTAAATTTTCTTTTTTTAATTTTCTATTTTCTTTGTTCTTATTCATAAGCAAGGCATACATCTTCTTAGATTTTTCTAACAGCTCATCATAAGTCATACCTAAAGTGTTTGAGCTACTATCATCATTATCAAGATTTTTATCATTACTAGAAGTAGAAGGTCTTACCTCATTATTAGCGTCCATGAGGCAAACTTTTGAAATGACTTCACAGTCATGGCAAGAATATGCTTCACTCGAATGAGATGATGTTGTGGAAGCGTTTGACCTCTTCTTTCCCTTGTTGTTCATGGAAGGGCAATTTTTCTTCACATGTCCCTTTTCCTTGCATGCATGACACACTACCTTCCTTTTTCGGCTCTTGGACTTACTCCTTTGTCTGGAAGAGCTATGGGCATCAAAACCAAGATTAGGGGTAGTTGAATGACTATTGTCATCACTACATTTATTAGAAGTGTCAATCTCTTTAGTCTTGGCATAATCATATAGCATGTTTAAAGTTGCCCAAATATCAAAAGCCGAAATACAATGCATGACCTTTTTAAATATATTATTTTTCAAAGAACAAAATATGCAATTTGTAGCTTTAGCATTTAATTCAAATATATCAATTTGTTCTTGCGTCCAAGCATTCATGTTTACCTTAGGTTCAATATATTGAATCTTTACTATGTTAAAAACACCTAAACCTTGAGCCTTTACAAAGACGTACATCTAGACATCCAAAGACCAAAGTTCAAGGCAACGAAACAAAGTGAAGACGCTAAACTCTCTAGTGTCATTTCCGGAACGAAACAAAGTGTAGGAGACATGGTGAAATCTCAAGCTACAACCTACTCTGATACCAAATGTTGGTGAAATGGCCACACCAGAGGGGGTGAATAGTGTGTTAACTAAACTTGTCACCTAAATTCGATTTTACACGTTTTCTTAAACTACATAGGCAATTCATAATTTAATGATTAAATACGGAGGCGATTAATGATAAAGCAATTAACACAAAATAATATATCAATGCTAACATAATTATTTATAGTGGTTGTCCCCAATGCTACTTCACTACCTAAGCACCCCGCTTAGGATTTCCAAACTAGATTTACTAGATTATATCATTTCCCTTACAAAGATAACTTTACACCGAAAAGTCTCCGCTCTCAAATCGAAAGCACTTTCACACCCGGAAGTATCCCGTCTTCCTACCAAGAGTACTCTCCCACCTCAACCTAAAAGGGACAGTTCAACTAATCCTAGTAAACTAAGTTTACAATGGTGGATTTAAGCCTTAACACCAAGGCAACCACCTACTCAATCAACCTAGCACGCTAGGTTTACACAAACTCAAATACAATGAAATAACAAGAAAATACGACACTAAATGGAGCAATAAATCAAATAATAAAATACTTAGCTCCATAACAAGATTCCTAGCTTCCCCTTGATGCCTTTTGTTGATTGAAGTGGCGACAGTAGAGGGGGGGTGAATAGTGTGTTTACTAAATCGTATAGCCTAATTTCCAATTTAATTATTTTCTTAGTTCGTTAGGCAAATTACGATTTATCGATTCAATGCGGAAGCAATACAAATGATTTAAGCAATTAAAGCAAAAATAAGGAGCAATGCAAACACGGATATTTATAGTGGTTCGGCCCCAATGCCTACTCCACTACCTAAGCACCCCGCTTAGAATTTTCAAACTAGTTTTACTAGATTAATTTATGTTTCCCTTACACGCGAGGACTTTTCACCAAAGAGACGCACTCTCGACCTAAGTCACTTCCACACCCGAAAGTCTCCGACTTCTTATCGAGAGTCTTCTTCCACCTCAACCCTAAGGGACAACTAAATTAATCCTAGTAAACACTAAGTTTACACAAGTGGCTTTACTCTTATACTAAGATATCACTTCTACACACAAGACCAAAACACTTGGTCTTCTATCCACACAAATAAATTAAACGTTCAATAACAGATAAAATTACAATTGAAAAAGAGCTTAAAATGAAACCAAGAAGTCGTGCTCTTTTCCAAGACTTGAAGCCTTCAACTCTTCAGGAGGTAGAACTCGAATCAATCCCGAGTTGAGGCAGCAGAGCTTGCGCTTGAAGAATTTGGCGGAAGAACAGAGCGCAACGCTAATCCTTTTTGGAAGGCTTAGCTCTTCCTCTTAATGGCTCAATAATCTCTGTAAGAATGAGGAAGAATAATTAAAAGAATTATATGAGGGTATATTTATACCCTGGTGAAGAAACGACACTCAACGGATAGAAAACTATCCGCTGTAGAGCACCGATCGAAGCATCGGTCGACCAGTCATTCGACCGCAACAATTATCCTTGTGGTCGATCGATCGACTAGTCGACCGCCAGATGCGGATCGCGCGATTCGTGATCTTCGGTCAACCCGTCGGTCAACCGATGCGATCTCGCATCGCGGCATTTAGTAGGTCGGTCAACCGATTGGTCGACCGCCAACTTCGGGTAGATTCTGTCGTGATTCGGTCAACCGCTCGGTCGATCGCCCGACGCAAGAATCTTGCATTTTCTTTCTTCAGTCAACCGATCGGTCGATCGCCAGGGCTACTGCCCCTTTTTACCTACAGTCGATCGACTGTCCGGTCGACCGAACCTTGGTTGAGATTGTTTCCTTCAGCCTTTTTCTTTCGCGCTTCGTTTTTGAGTTCCGGCTTTCAACGAGCATCATCTTGGAGAGCTTTTGACTTGATCTTTGGACTCATCCAAGTGACTTGGGTGCACTCGTCGATCTTCGAGAAACATCCACAACAAACCTGAGCGCGACGATCAATGTCCTTCCGATTTTACGATTTCTCCTATTTATCCGATCGAGGACATCAAACGCTAGTCGATATGGAACCTGAAAGATATTCTCAACGAAATCATTAGTTCCATGTTTGTTATCATCAAAACCATCAAGATCGAGATTAAGGCTAAGGTTGAAAACCTAAAGCCAACAATCTCCCCCTTTTTGATGATGACAAACATCCTTAAGAAAATATAACATTAAAGCATAAGGATATCAACTTAGGGATTTCTCCCCCTATCAACATGCATATCTGTAAGATAAACTCCACCTATCTATATGCATGGATTTCCTATATTTTCCTCCCCCTTTTTCTTATACACTTATCCCCCTTTTGACCTATACTCTTCTCCCCCTTTATCCATACTCTTCTCCCCCTTTTGACATCAATCAAAAAGGGCAAGAGAGGCTATCTACTCAAAGGGATGAAGCACAATTAATATTTCAGGGAGATGAGACCCAAGAAAGCATTTAACATAAAACATGAAGATTTCAATCAAAGGGATGGAAAATAATATTTGATATGAAAACAAAATTCATACATGATAGAAGAAAGTGATAGATACAATTCAAAATTAAATCATGTATGTTCTCAAGAGTTTATAAACATAGCATGATTCCATTCAAAGTGTGCTTGAAACCATGAAGATGCTAAGTATCAAATTTGGCTATCTACTCATGTTATCTCAAACATAGACATCTAAACATCCAACATGAGGTAGTGTAAGGCTATGAATTAAGTTTGGGCTTAAGATGAGATTTTTAAGTTACTTTGTTGACTTAAGTCAACCTATACTTCTAGTTTTCAAAAATCACCCTTTAAATTTAATCAAAATTATATTTTTGACAAATGATTTTGAAACTAATTTTTGGATAAAAGATTTGATACCAAATATAGAATGCTCATTTTGATACCAATTGTGGGATGAACATTTTGATACCAATTATTGAATAGACATTTGAAATGCATGTATCAAAGTTGGACTCAAAATGAATTTAAAAGTCAAAGCCCATTTTTCATCCTATATTATTTTCAAATAAACAAATGGATCCTAGCTATCATCCAAAATATCAAAATCTTTCCTAGAAATGATTTTACTCATTAAAATGTGTGAAAGATATTAGAATTAGAATCCAAATGGTGTACATAAGTTTTTTAATGAAGTTGTTGAAGAAAAATCAAAGTATAGAAAGATTGATATTTCAATTAAGGATGATACTTTGAGTTTTGAAATCCAACTTCAAAAGTTCATTATAAATTAGATTCTTGATGAAATATTTTGAAATTTTTACTTAAGAAACTAGATTTTTCAATGAAGGTGTAGTTTCAAGAATCACCTAAAAAATATTTTTCTAGATTTTACTAAAAATAACTGAAATTTATACTAAATGTAGGTTGAAATGGTATTTTTGTAAATTTCAGTTTTTCTTAAAACTTTTTCAATTTTCATTCAAACTTTCATGATACCACATGATGGTCATGTAAAGAGTATATGTCAAGTTTGAAATGAAAATTTTGTCCTTAAGTCATGATATCAACCTAGCATGGTTTCATTCAAAACTAAACTAGTTTTAATAAAACTTGCTAAGTTTCAATCTTAATATTTACTCATGATTTTTCAAGTTTAATCCTATGAATACCTAACAAGAGTAAATCTAAACATGTTTCTCAAATATGGATCATGAATGAGACCTTTAAGTCAACTTGTTGACTTGGGCCAACATAGTTCAAGAGAGGTAAGCAAGACTTAACCTCTATTGTCATTTTATTTATATCCATATGAATTTTGTCATCTTAAGAGCATGGAAACATGTCATACCTATTCCTAAACATGTTTATGAGGATTTGGACTTAAAATGAAATATCCAAGTCAATTGATACCAATTGTGGTTTGTTGACTTGGACCAAGTTTTTCAAGCTTAAGTCCCCAAAAGTGATATAGATATCACATTGTTCATCTAGACATGAATTTTTAATTTTAATTTTCTAGACTTATGTGATATGTGTATCTAAACATGTTCATCAAATTTTAACTTAACATGAAGTCTCTAAATAATAATTTTAACCTAGTTTAATTTCATAAATATCAAGATATCATGAAATGAGCTAAGTTATCAAGATTTTTCCTACTCATGAAAATTCAAACATATATCATTCAACATCAATCATGAGTATATAGAGACATCATCAAGCATGAAAATTCAATTATTTTTTAAAAGATTTTTGCAAAATAAAATCATACCTTATTTTTAAATAATTTGCCCAACTTATTCATTTCCTTTTTCATTTTCTTATAGATAGCATAGTCTTCAATGCTCACCAACTTTTTAACTTGCAAGTAGGCTTCATTAGTAGCATAATGAAGTAATATGCCAACTTAGCAAGATAACATACTAAATAGCAAGATTAAATGCAAATTTTCATTTAAAGCATCAATCTATGCTAGATAGTAAAGATTCATTCTAAGGTGGATATTATGATATCATAATGAATCTAAGAGATCTTAGAATATGGGATATTTGAAGAATAAGATCTCTACCTATATTAAACTAGTTTGGACTTAAAAGAAATGTCTCTAATGACAAGTTCTAACTTAGAGCAAGTTTCATTTAATGAAGTTTGCCTAAGTGTTATAATTCTACCTACTCATGAGAAATCAAAGATTTTATATGGGATTACCGTCATGAGATAGAGACATACTTTAATCGTAAACATTGAGGTATTATACTAAGATTTTGAATTTATCCAAGTTATACCTTATTCATGGAAAATTGCCAAACTAATCTATTCTATTTAGCCTTCCATTTTATCATAACTTGCAAACAATATTCATTAGTAAGATAATAAGAATATGATTACTAGCAAGTTATCAAACTAAGTAGCAAAGAGAGGAATCATTTATCGATATCAAAATCTATTTTGCTAAATAGTTTCAAATTCGTTTCAAATTCATTTCAAAAAGAAATCGAGTGATATCAAAACAAATTTTTAGAGATCACAAAAATAATGAATGAAAAATATGATCTCCAACCCTTCCTATTGGTTGAAAATCGAAAGCCCATAATGTGTCTACGATTTAAAACTGCAAGATCGCTTAGGCCCATTACAGGCCACCGGGGTCTCCGTAGAGACCGGAAATCAAAAATCAAAAATGTTTTTGAAAGAACTCTTTTGCAAGAGCGGGGAAAATCAATCAATTTAAACATGTATCATAATCTTCAACTAAGATTAAACAATACAAGATAGAAGATGATACCGAAGTAGTTTTGATGCCAACTTTACCTAAGACATCAATGTAGCTTGAAGTTGCAACCAATGGAGGATTCATCATTCAAGTCCATGGTCAACTCCAACATATCATCAATCCTTCACCCTTGTGTGGTAGCTCCCCCTACAATAGAAAATGAGATCTTTGGTATCCAAATAGTTTTGAGTCCTTGGGGGTTAGATGGCTTAGGAATCCAAAGTGTCTTAGCAACATTTGGATTTCTTCTGAATGCACAATCTTGTATGACATGACCATAGATACTACAACAAAAATAATGTTCATGAAACTTTTTCTTTTCATTTTTAGCATGGACATGAGATTTAATTTTAGAATGCTTATCATAGGAAACATGATGAGAATGAGCATTCTTAGAAACCTCATTCATCTTCTTATAATTATGGGGTCTAATGGTAGAATGCATGGCATGAGAGGCATGATGAGCATGGGCATTCTTAGATAAATTATTTTTCTTTTGAGCATGAGGTTTAATGGTGGAATGTTTAGTATGAGAATGATGATGAACCTTACCATTCTTTACATGAGCATTTTTATTTTTAGTGTTCTTAAATGAGACATTTTGATTCTTACAATTATAAGAGGAAGAATTAACTTTCCTACTTAAGGTCAACATCTAATTTTTCATATCATTCATGGATTTATGAATAGCATGCAATTGAGTTTTCAACATGCTATTTTCATTCTTCAATATGTCATTTTTATTTTTCAATTCCTTAGTGTCAATACTTAAAGTATCATGGCATGGATTGGGGACACTAATTCTTAGCTTCTCATTTTCTAATTTTACATCATTTAATTGAGAGCTAAGAGTTGAATTTTCTTTCTTCAATTTTTTGTTTTCCTTGTTCTTTTTCATAAGCAAGGCATGCAATTTTTGACATTCCTCAACTAGTTCTTCATATGACATATTTAATGAACTAGAAGAGCTAGTACTATTATTATCATTATTATGACTAGAAGGGAAAGAGTGTACCTCATTATTAGCAATTTTGAGGCTCACTTTGTAAGTAGCTTCGTAGTCATGAATAGAGGATGCTTCGAATGAATGAGATGTGTTGGTGGAAGCACTTGACCTCTTCCTTGCTTTGTTCATCAAGGTAGGGCAATTCTTCCTAACATGCCCTTTCTCTTTGCATGCAAGACTTTTTCTAGTATGCCATTTGGTAATGTGCAAAGTATGCAATTCATGGCATCTCCATTAAACTTAAACATTTTCTTGTCCATTTCACTCCATGCATGAATATCAACCTTAGCTTCAATAAATTCCCAATGTAACATGTTAAATACACCAAAACCTTTGGTCTTCAGAAATGTGTACATCCTAGATTTCCATAAACCAAAATTTGATTCATCGAACCTAGGGGGTGAAGACACTACACTCTCTAGAGCCATTTCTAGATCGAGACTAGGTATAGACGAGATGGTGAAATCTCAAGCTACGAACCCGCTCTGATACCAAATGTTGATTGAAGTGGCGACACTGGAGGGGGGGTGAATAGTATGTTTACTAAATCGTATAGCCTAATTTCCAATTTAATCATCTTCTTAGTTCGTTAGGCAAATTACGATTTATCGATTCAATGCGGAAGCAATACAAATAATTTAAGCAATTAAAGCAAAAATAAGGAGCAATGCAAACACGGATATTTATAGTGGTTCGGCCCCAATGCCTACTCCACTACCTAAGCACCCCGCTTAGAATTTTCAAACTAGTTTTACTAGATTAATTTATGTTTCCCTTACACGCGAGGACTTTTCACCAAAGAGACGCACTCTCGACCTAAGTCACTTCCACACCCGAAAGTCTCCGACTTCTTATCGAGAGTCTTCTTCCACCTCAACCCTAAGGGACAACTAAATTAATCCTAGTAAACACTAAGTTTACACAAGTGGCTTTACTCTTATACTAAGATATCACTTCTACACACAAGACCAAAACACTTGGTCTTCTATCCACACAAATAAATTAAACGTTCAATAACAGATAAAATTACAATTGAAAAAGAGCTTAAAATGAAACCAAGAAGTCGTGCTCTTTTCCAAGACTTGAAGCCTTCAACTCTTCAGGAGGTAGAACTCGAATCAATCCCGAGTTGAGGCAGCAAAGCTTGCGCTTGAAGAATTTGGCAGAAGAACAGAGCGCAACGCTAATCCTTTTTGGAAGGCTTAGCTCTTCCTCTTAATGGCTCAATAATCTCTGTAAGAATGAGGAAGAATAATTAAAGGAATCATATGGGGCTATATTTATACCCTGGTGAAGAAACGACACTCAACATATAGAAAACTATCCGTTGCAGAGCGTCAATCGAAGGTCATTCGACCGCTATAATTCTCCTTGTGGTCAGTCGACCGACTGGTCGATCGCCAGATGCGGATCGTGTGATCCGCAATCTTCGGTCGACCCGTCAGTCGACCGACGCGATCTCACGTCATGGCATTCAGCAGGTCGATCGACCGCCAGCTTCGGGTAGATTCTATCGTGATTCGGTCGACCGCCCGATGCAAGAATCTTGTGTTTTCTTTCTTCGGTCGAGCGATCATTCAATCGACGCATGTTGCGTTTGCAGCTAGCCTCAGTTCGGTTGATCGCCAGGGCTACTGCCCCTTTTTACCTACAGTCGGTCGACCGCCCGATCTAACGGACCTTGGCTGAGATTGTTTCCTTCAGCCTTTTTCTTCCACGCTTCGTTTTCGGGTTCCGGCTTTCAACGAGCATCATCTTGGAGAGCTTTTGACTTGATCTTTGGACTCATCCAAGCGACTTGGGTGCACTCGTCGATCTTCGAGATACTTCCACGATGAACCCAAGCGCGACGATCAATGTCCTTTCGATTTCGCGATTTCTTCGATTTATCCGATCGAGGACATCGAACGCTAGTCGATATGGAACCTGAAAGATATTCTCAATGAAATTATTAGTTCCATGTTTGTTATCATCAAAACCATCAAGATCAAGATTAAGTCTAAGGTTGAAAACCTAAAGCCAACACCTTTGATGATGAAGCAATGAAGTAAAGGCTCAATCAAAGAGATGAAAGGTTCAAGCTAGGGTTTTCACAAGATTGGCTCAATGAAGACTTAGAATTGATCAAAAGATGGCTCAATGAGGTTAGAAGTGATCAGTATTTTGGAAGAAGGCTCTCATGGCTTCCTATTTATAAGCCATGAAGAGAAGAGAGAGCTCCCCTCTTCTCAACGAGCAATTTTTAGCCCATTACCGACCGCCGATCGCAGGTTCGGTCGATTGTCGATCGACCGACCAAGCAACCAGAGCCCTACAATGCTTTTGGGCTCATTTCGTTTGACCGATCAATTGACCGATCATAGAGTACTGGTACTCTACGTAGTGTACCTATACTCTGCAGTGAGTTTTAGTCGGTTTCTTTCTTCGGTTCGGGTTTCGAATTACGGGTTTGGTTCTTTAAGAATCTAGCAACATAAAGAGGATTTTATAATTTATCTAAACACTCTAAACCTAAATTCTATCTTCCCGACGAAACCAAGCGCGTCGACCAACATCCTTCCAATTTTCTGATTTCTCCGATATTTCCAATCATGGACGTCGTGCGCTAATCGATATAGAACCTAAAAATATTTCTCAATGAAAGATTAGTTCCATGTTTCTTATCATTAAAACCGAGATTAAGACCAAGGTAGAAAACCTTAGGCCAACATCTGATGCCCGCGGTCCTTGCCTCTGATCCTCTCCAAAGCCGTTCTGAAAGTTTATCGTAATTCCTGAGCTGCTAAGTCAAAGCCGTTGATGATGAACTACAGCAACAGCTTAGCAACATCCTTTTGAGCAAAGGCTTTGCAACGGCATGTGGCCCGTTGCTGATGGTAATATCTGCAACAGTTGACTTGCCGTTACGGAACCATTGCTGATATAAATATCAGCAATAACAGCGCCTCGTTGATGAGTCGTTGATGATAATGTATCAACAACAGGTATAGACCATTACGGAACCGTTGTTGATAATACTATTAACAACGGCATGAGCGACCGTTGCGGATCTATTGCTAAGTTATCAGGTATGCGATCTTCTGCAACAGGTGCAGCTGTTGCTGGCCGTTGCTGATGGTCTTCAGCAACGGATCTAACCGTTGGTGATGCTCGTTATTCCAGTAGTGCCGATCCCCGCCTCCGATCCCCTCCAGCGTCGATCCCGTTCTTCGATAACCCCTATCCCCGCTCCCCTCTTTAGGTCGGCCCTCCCGTGTCTCTCGACCCTCTCCCTGATCAGAGGGTGGCCGATCGAACCACCTGCGACTACAGCATCGTAGGTGGAAGGGAGGGTAGCATTCCCTTCTCAGCGCACAGGTGGAGAAGGTAGGGGGCCCTTCTTTATTCCCTTTTGCGGTGAGCATTCACGGTTTTCTTTAAAAAATAAGTATAATAGATTTTTTAATCTATTAAATTTTATATTTTAAATATATTTATAATTTTCAATATTTTAATTTTATAAATCTTATTTTTATAAAAAAATATTATAATTTTGAAATTGAAATTTTAAACTATTTTAATTTTATAATTAATACTATCAATAATTGAAAACCATACAGGCCCTTGTAGAAAATAGAAATTAAATGGAATTCTTTATTCTCATGTCCTTGCTTGCACAGTGCATAAAAGGCATAACGTTGAGAATTCTGTACATTACTGTTATAACGTAGAAATTTCTCAAAAGATACATGGCTTAATTTGAGCCAATCAGGGATATTTCAGAACGGCCAAAGACAACACTAATCCTTATAAAACCTCCGGCAATTAAAACAACCGGCGGGGGTGAGCGAGTCTAGGTACTTTATATTTTTCATGATACTTAAATCTTATTTTCTATAGGATCGGTTCCTAAATATTAGAACTGGACCATATCCTGTTAGAACTTGGAACCAGACTCTACCCAGAACCATAAATTTTGGTTCCGATTCTGGTTCTGAGTATCCTATTGAAACTTATTTACAGATTTTATAATAGATTTCAATAAGTTTTCGAACAGGTTCCAATAGGTTCTACAATAGATTCCAACAGATTCCATAACAGATTCTAATACAAGTTTCGAAACAAGTTCCAAAATAGGTTCATAGTGCCGATTCTGGTTCCGATTCTGGGTACCCGATGTGTTGGACCCAAAATCGATTTTAACTGATTCTTTAATTTTTATCCCGGATCTTATTCGAATTTAATTTGGGTCTATCCAAAACTTACTCGATCGAATAAATTTCAATCGATTCTAGCTCAATATGGTATCCATGTACACCCCTAACAACGAGACATGCCCATGAAAGCTAGGAGAAAGGCCTACGTTCAAGTTAGAAATTCGTACAAATTGAGAACGCATGGACTAATTATGACTTGCTCTAGCTAGATGTGGATCAAAAGATCATAATTGTAGAAAATGTACCTTAAATAGTACAACTCAAGATCAAAGCACCTTTAGGGCAAATTCCTGAAGAACAAGTTCATTCATAATAAATTCTTGAAGAGAAATTACATCTACAAACACCTCAGGAGCACCATTGCTATCCACTAAAATAGAATAAGTTTTTCCACCAACTATTGATAACTTGAACAAATAAATGGTAACACATCATTTATTCTCAATCTTTAAAGGGAATGTCATATCTAACTCTAACATGTATCCTTACAAAATAAAAGTAGAGTATGTGAAAGAAAATACTATTACTAAGCCTAAATTTGAATGTTACCGATGGTTATGATTAGGTCAATGATAAGTTAAATTAATAAAGTGCAAAAACTAAATCAAACAAATAAGCACAACACACTCAAAACAATGCTAACACGTAAACTTATTTATAGTGGTTCGGCTTCTAACTAATCCTATATTCACTACTTAAGCTCTCCGTTTGGGATTCCAATCAATTATATTACAATTGTATTATTTCCTCTTAAATTATTTACAAGCTAAGGCTCCGATCCTCTCTCTGATGATTACTCTATCCCTGTGATTACGAACCTCCAACACTTTTATCCTAATGACAATAATACAAATCCTAGCCAATCGAGTGGGCTCATTGCCTCAACATCAGACTACCATTCAATCCCAAGACCTACACCTTAGCTCTTTTACAAGCTTAAATTAAAGCAAAAGCAAACCACAAATACAATAAAAATAGAGCAACAAACATACACAACAATGCTTAGCTCCAAATGAAGAATCCTAGCTCTTCTTGATGTCTTTTGATGATGATTCAAGGAGTTTAAGACTAAATCAAGGAAAATGAGAGTCAAGCTAGGTTAGATTCAGGTTTAGTTTTTTTCATTATCATCACATATATTAAGGATTTTACACTAATTCTAGACCCAAAATTATAAACACTACATTTTCATCATCTTCCGAGCATTGATCAAACATTGCTTGCTATCGCGAACGTTGAGTTTTTCTTTGATTTTGCGTCGATCTTCCTATCGCGAACGTTGCGTGCTACTCAACTTGCACTACTAGAAATTGAGTCTTCAGCAACAGCTATCAGCAACGGCCGCTCAAGCCGTTGCTATTTGCAACGGCATTCTTTCGGCCGCTCAAGCCGTTGCAGATATATTGTATCTGCAACGGCTTTCTAACGGACACGCGAGCCGTTGCTGATTATTTTAATTATCAGCAACGGCTTTCTAACGGACAAGTGAGCCGTTGCTGATGATAACTTATTAGCGACGGCTTTCTAACGGGCGAGTGAGCCGTTGCTGATAAGTTTATATAGGTCGCAGATCGCGCCCGACCCTTCTTCCTCCCGCTGCTGCCGCCGCCGCCTCCTCCTCCCGCCTCTCGTCGCCGCTGCCGACGCTACCGTCCGTCCTCGATCACCGATTTCAGGTAATCATCGCCGTCTGGCCGTCTCTCCCCGTTGCGGCCGACGGGAAATCCGACTGAAACCCTATTTTTAGAGTTTCGGCCGACGGCGGTCGGTCGATGGCCGCCGCCGGAGCTTTTACAGTGTCCGGGGTGGACTCCGGCGCCGGAAATTGCAGATTTATATTTTTTTAATTTTTTTTATATATGTTAATTAATTATTTAATTTGTTAGATTAATTATTAGGGTTTAGATTAATTTTTAGGGTTTAGATTAATTTCGGAATTGTCCACTTCGGACGCGCGCCGGAATCGTCCACTTCGGAACATAAATAATGAAATTCTTAGGGTCCAATTGAAACATGAAATTCTTTCTCGCTTAAACATTAGTTCCGAGTTTATTATCATCAAAATAAAGATTAAGATAATTGTTGAAAACCTCATGTCCACGCAGTATCAACAACATATCATCTTAGATCACCCACACGTAGCTCATTAAGTCAAAAGTCACAAAATTCTAAACAAAGTACATCCATTCTCAAATACATTGTCTAATACATTGCATTGCATTCATACATTACTGATGTTAGTTGTTAATCGTTCATATTTATTTGTGTAAATCAAGGGAGAGGTTAAACTAGTAAAGTTAATCCTTCACAAATAATTCATTCCATGTACCGGTTACTAGTCAAACTAGTAAAGTTGGCTCATAGTTCACCGAACAATTAAATTAAATAGAACCATTTTCATCACTCATTTAAATGTTTCTCATCAATGTTAATTAATAAATTATAAATCCGATAACAGGTTGAAAGTTGGGCTGCAACTAGAAAAAGAAAGGGAAGAGAAGAAGTGACAGAGGCAAGATTGATGAAAGTAGTTAAAATGAAATGTGTAGTTAAAAGAAAAATTTAAATCGATATCATTAAAGATATTTGAGCCTTCTTATAGCTTTGAGCATATTTCATATGTGTATTTGTGATTGAAACTATTCTTGCGAAGTTAGGGTGATGTGGGCCTTCGTGTTTCCTGATCTGGTTCTGCTCCAGGGGGACCTGCAAAGATACTCTGATGCTCAAGTAAGAAGGAACCCCAGATGATGTGTATGTACATAGAGTCGGAGCATTCTCAGTACTTGATGTTGGTGAAAAAGTCATACTAAAGAGGGGGTGAATAATGTGTTAACTAAACTTTTCGTCTAATTCTGATTTTATCGAATTCAACCGTTTCTTATATCTTAGGCAATACACTAATTCGAATAGCAAGCGAAAGCAATAAATAAGACAATTAAACACAACCAAGAAAGCAATGCGCGGAAACAAGTAAGTATAGCAACTAAGGCACAATCACAATAGGGAATGCAAACACGATCGATTTATAATGGTTCGGCCACAATGCCTACTCCACCACCTAAGCACCCCACTTAGAATTTTCAAACTAAATTTTACTAGATTAATTATTTCTTTTACAACGAGGACGTTTTCACCAGAGAGTCTCTGCTCTCACACCGAATGCACTTCCACACTCGGAAGACTTTGTCTTCCTACCGAGAGCAGTCTCCCACCTCAAACCTAAAAGGATAACAATACTAATCCTATTAAACTAAGTTTACACCGGTGGATTTAAACCTCAAACACCAAGGCTACCACCCAATTTCAAGAGCTAACAACCTAAATCTTCACAAGTTCAAATACAATGAAATAAACAAGAAAATACACAACTTCATGGAGCAATAAATCAAATAACTTATATTTAGCTCCAAACAATGAATCCTAGCTCTTATTGATGTCTTGATGATGAATCAAATCAATCTTAAAAGGCAAACTCAAGAAAGACAAGGTGGAAAGCTAGGGTTTCTCCAAGTAATGTCTCACTGAAAGCTTAGGAATGATCAAGGATTGCTCAATAGAGTTTAGGAGTGATCAAAAATATCAGAGGAAGGTTGGGACATCGGTATTTATAGAGCCATGAAGTGTGCTCAGATGAAACATTGCTCAACAGCTCGAAATAGAGTCATTTCCACCCGCCGGTCACATGTCTGGTCGATCGACCATGCGATCGACTGAGCGACCGGAGCCCTACTGTGCTTTCTGGGCTCATTTCTATAATATCCTAGATATTTTAATTATTTCTTTTCTTTATTGTTTGTGTTTGTCAGCCTAGCGAGCTAGTTCGAGGTCGAGCCGAATCGACTCATGGTCCGGTGCGAGCTTGCGAGCTCGAGTGAATTGAATTATAACTTATAATTAAGTAGCAAAATTGATTTGATTATGTTGCATGTGGATGTGCATGTGATTGTTGCTTATAATTTATCATGGGGTTAGTTTGGGTTAGCGGGTTGCGGATTCGGGTTGAGAAGAGTGCGGGTTAGGGTGTGGTTAGGTTGAAGTGGGAGGCGATTATAAAATTCATGAAGCCGAGCCAAGCCAGCAGCTGCCCTCCCCATCTCCCTTCTTGGAGCCGCCAAGCCAAGCTTTCCTTCCCCTTTCCTTTCCCTGTGGAGCCGAGTAGAGAGGAGCCGCCTGAGCCGAGCCACCCCCTTTCTTTCCTCTTCTTTCTCTTCTTGAAGCCGGCGGCTTGAGGAGGAGCCGCCGCCCCCTTTTCCCCCTTGGTGGAGCCAAGCCGCTTTCTTTGAGGCTAGATTCGGAGAACGCCGCTTTGAAGATCTTCTCCAATTCTTTTTCCTAAATCTAGGTGAGTGGTTTTACCCCTCCTTCTCGGGTTTCCATCGAATTCTTAAAGCCATTTTTGGAGGCTTGATGTTCTTAATTTGTTTTATGATGATCTCTCGAATTCTCGTCGATTTTTTGTGTGCCGTGCTTGAGGGGGCCCTAAACCCTCCCCTATGGGGCTCGGCAGCCCTAGGATGATCCTAGGGGTGCTCGGCCAAGGGAGAAACAAGGGTGCCCTCAAGGTGTTCGATGAAATGCCTAAGTGAGACTTCTTATTTATCTTGAGGTCTATACCTTGAGTTGCTTACCAATTAAGGTTCTTGTATTATTGTTGCATGCCTTGGAATTAAATCTGTGATTTTTGGATGATGATCATGTTTTATAAAAATAATAATAAGATTGGACCTTGAAGCCATGGTGTTCTTGATATGAGATTCTTGATCATGTAATTTGATTCTTGTTTGAAGATTATCTTGATGCTTGCTAATCTTGGTTAAACAATCATGATTTGATTCTTGTGAGTTTTGTCTCAATGATATAATTCTGTTATGATGGTAATTAAGAATTTAATTTCTGTAAATTTTGGATTTATTTTCATGATATGCTGAAAATTCAATGTTGCTGAAATTTCGTGCTGAGATGATGAATCTGTGTTGATTTTGGAATATTTGTTGTAGCGTGTATAGTTTTCTAAACATAGCCGTGTAACCTGTTGATTTGACCAGTAAATATAGTTTGAAAACATAGGACATACTCTGGAGACCAGATTCGGGTTAGATACATCAGTTTCGGGCATAACAGAAAGCTAAAACAAAACTCTAATCTTGGTGATCTAAATTTTAATTGCATAATTAAAATTGGGCAAGGGGTCAGCATAATCTGTTATGAACCAATAAATGAAGTTATGGATGAAATGAAACCTCACGGGTTATGACATTGCGGGTCTAAGAGTTGGGGCCAGGTATTGGAGTGTTGAGACGCTCCCCAATTTGGACACCCTTAAGATACCGTATGAGAGACTTGACTTAGGTCATGGTGCGTCATATCTTATGAATGGCAGAGAGGCTCGTTGAGGAGCCAAATTGCGGGCTAGGCCCGAAAGGTTGGATGGCTAATTCCCAACCTGTGGAACAAGTTCGGAGGGGCAAATCTTGATTGTTCCCAAGATTCTATATTTTAAAGGGGTAAGTTCGGATGGGCGAATCTCGATTACTCCTACGTTATTTATTGGAATAATTTTGGATGGGCAAATCCCGATTGTTTCGGTTTGGCCTCGTGGAATAAGTTCAGAGGGCCTACCCGATTATTCCCGAGGTGCTTTTAAGGAATAAGTTCGGAAGGGCAAATCTCGTTTATTCCTGTGATATCTTAAAGGGGCAAGTTTAGATGGGCGATTCTCGATTGTCCCTACGCGTCTCGTGGAGCAAGTTCAGATGGGTCAATCCTGATTGCTCCTGAGTTTCTTTATATTAGGATAAGTTCGGAGGGCCTTCCCGATTATCCCAATATGTTTTGTTGCCTTAGGGCTTGGTAGGCTTAGGCCTGTTGATCTTCACCACTTGGATGTTGGATGCGTTCGGGCATGTGGTGGCCAGATGGCCTATTAGCTGGTAACTCCCTTGTGACCTCTCCTGCTTGAGTCAGGAGTTTTGCTTTATGCATCATATCTGTGTTTGGTTTTTCGTGGGGGGTAGTAGAACCGCTCACTGAATTCTTTTAAACTCACATGTTGTCATTTGTTTTTGTTTTGCAGAGCCTGACCGGTGAGGTGGGCTGGAGCACTTGGCGCGGTTGGAGGGCAAAGGAGCTACATTGATCTCATAGCAGTCATAGTTAGGGGTCGTAGTCGAGTCTGTAGTAGTTTTGTCATGCACTTATGATTTGATATTTTAGAGTTGTAGTCTCATTGGGACATTCATGTTTTATTTCAGCCTTTATTTGTTAAAAAAAATGTTGTTGGTTGCAATGACCACACTAGAGGGGGGTGAATAGTGTGTTTACTAATCAATTAGCCTAAATCCGATTTTAATTGTTTCTTTTGTTACTTAGGCAAATTATAATTCGGCGACTAAATGCGGAAGCGATAAATGATAAAGCAATTAAAACAAATAAGATATCAATGCAAACACAAGAATTTATAGTGGTTCGGCCCCAATGGCTACTCCACTACCTAAGCACCCCGCTTAGGGCTTCCAAACTAAGTTTACTAGATTATCTTGATTCCTTTACAATGAGGACGTTTTCACCGGAGAGTCTCCACTCTCACACCGAAGGCACTTCCACACCCGGAAGTCTCCACCTTCCTACCAAGAGCACTCTCCCACCTCAATCCTAAGGACAACAAGAACTAATCCTAGCAAACTACGTTTACACCGGTGGATTTAATCCTTAACACCAAGGCAACCACCAACTCAATCAAACCTAGCAATCTAGGTTTATACAAGTTCAATTACAATGAAATAAATGACAAAATACAACAATAAATGGAGCTATAAACCAAACAATAAATTACTTAGCTCCACACCAAACTCCCTAGTCCTCTTGATGCCTCAAGGTGATGAATCGATGAAGTTTTGAAGGCTATATCAAGGAATGAGAGATCAAACTAGGGATTTCAAGAATTGTCGCTCAATCAAGCTTAGAATTGATCAAGAATGGCTCAATGAAGTGTAAGAGTGATCAAAAGTTATTTAAGGAAGGCTGGGTTTGGGTATTTATAATCCCCATAAGAAACAGTGCGTCAACGGGCGGCTCAACGGCCAAAAAACTAGCTATTTCCGTTGTTCGGTCGCATGCCAGTCGATCGTCGATCGACCGACCGATCCACCGCCCACGACCATTGCGCCTTCTGTGAATAAATCACACTGATCGATCGACCAGAGGGTCAACTACCATAGTTGCGAGATGAGCGATCCGCAATCTGGTCGATCGACCGATCGATCAATGCACCCGCGATTCTTTTCATTCGCAGTTCGGTCGACCGATCGGTCAACCGACACACACACTACCACTTTTCGACCCACTTCAGTCAACCGATCGATCAACTGAACCTAGATTGGACTAGGCAGATTGGTATTTTGCTTGGGTTTTTCTACTCGTTTGGGTTCTGGGTTTGGTTTTAGGGTTCTTTGCATCATAAAGAGGATATACAACATATCTAGACACCCTAAATCTAAACTCTAACTTCTTGAAGAGCGCGTCGACCAACGTCCTTTCGATTTTCTGATTTCTCTGATTTTTCGATGGCGGACGTCGTGCGCTAGCCGATATGGAACCTGAAAGATTTTCTCAATGAAACATTAGTTCCATGTTTGTTATCATCAAAACTGAGATTAAGACCAAGGTTGAAAACCTTAAGCTAATAATTGTTACTCTTTGGATCATTTATTTCCGCACTTGAACTATTTATTAAAAACTTTGATATATTTTTTTGAAATAAAAATCTGTTTTAAGTTCTTTTTATTGATAAAAGTTGTTGTTCTTCTGCTGTCTTTATGAGTTGGCATGTGCATGAGTTAGGCTATGGGGTATAGGCACATATATCCTGGCCAGTCACGTGACCCTGAGTTTGGGGCATGACAATTTCGGTCGACCGGTCAATCAACCGGCCATAGAGTACCGGTACTCTACGTAGTGTACATATACTCTACAGTGTGTTTCAGCCAGTTTCTTTCTTCGGTTCGGGTTTCGAATTAAGAGTTTGGTTCTTTAAGGGTCTTAGCATCATAAAGATGATTTTACAATTTATCTAAAGAACCTAAACCTAAACTCTATCTTCCCGAAGAAACCGAGCACGTCGACCAACGTCCTTTTGATTTTCCGATTTCTCTGATATTTCCGATCGTGGATGTCGTGCGCTCACCGATATGGAACTTGAAAATATTTCTCAATGAAACATTAGTTCATTAAAACTGAGATTAAGACCAAGGTAGAAAACCTTAGGCCAACATCATCAAAACCGAGATTAAGACCAAGGTAGAAAACCTTAGGCCAATAATTTCTCCTTTTTGATAATTTTACAAACATCCTTCAGAAAATATATACAATTAAGCATAAAGCATATCAATCATGAGATTTTTCTCCCTATCAATATGCATATCTATGAAAATAAACTCATCTTATCTATATGCATGGTTTTTCTATATTTTCTTCCCTTTTTACCTATATTTTTATCTCCCTTTTGACATCAATCAAAAAGGATGAGAAAAGTCAAACATGGTCAAAGTTGGGACTCGAAAACTAGTTCTTATGAAGCGAAGTCAAACAACCCAAGGGACGAAAACAAAACATCGAATAAGAGACTACGTCATACATGATAGCATTAGAAGATAAATAAATTTCAAGTCTAGAAACCATGTATAAGCTCAAGTATGGATATTTGCATGTATCAGTCTAAATATCAAAAAATCATTTTAGAAATGATTTTTCTCGAGTAATAGAGAGAACAATACCATAATTGAATTTAAAATATCATACTTCAAGTCTCATTTGAAAATCTAATGAAATTTTTTAAAATATCGGAAAAATGAGCAACTTGAGAAGAGTGATACTTTAGTGGTATTTTCATAAATAAATGGAATTTTTCAAAATGTTTTCAGATCTCATTTAAACTTTCCAGATACCAAGATATGGTCATTTAAAGCATGTGTATCAAGTTTGAAGTGAAAACAATATTGTTTGATCAAAATATGAACTTAGCATGATTTTATTCAAAGTAACCATGAAAATATAAAAATGACTAAGTATCAAATTTTTTATCCAACTTCAAAATTCCACTATAAATCGGATTCTTTACGAAACTTTTTAAAATTTTTACTGGAGAAACTAGATTTTTCAATAAAGATGTAGTTTCAAGAATCATTTACAAAAGAGTTTTATATATTTTTCTAGAAATAACTGAAAATGCTGAAATTTCAATGGTATTTCTGTAATTTTCAGTTATTTTTCAAAACGTGTTCAGTTTTCATTCAAAATTTTATGACACCATATAATAGTCATGTAAGGAGTGTCCTTAAGTCAACATATCAACCTAGCATGGTTTCATTCAAAATTAAGCTAGTTATCATGAAACTTGCTAAGTGTCAATCTTACCATTTACTCATGGTTTTTCGAATTTAAACCCATGGACACCTAACATAAGTAAATCTAAACATGTTCCCCAAATATGAATTGAAAATGAGACCTCTAAGTCAATTTATTGACTTGGGTCAACTTGGTTCAAAAGAGTGAAATGGCCTCTATGTCATTTTATCCATATCCATGTGAATTTTTTATTCTAAATGCATGAAAATTTGTCATACCTATTCCTAAACATGTTTATGAAGTTTGGACTTAAAATGGAGTGTCCAAGTTGATTTGTTGACTAGGGTCAAATTTTTCAAAGCTTAAGTCCCCTAAAGTGATCTAGTTATCACCTTGGTCATCTACACAAGAATTTTTAAGTTTAAATACCTAGACTCATGTGATATGTGTATCTAAATATGTTTGCCAACCATTAACTCAAAATGATGTCTCTAATATGAATTTCAACCTAGAGCAAGTTTCATTCAATCAAGATATCATGAAATTGTCTAAGTTATCAAAATTTTACCTACTCATGAACTTTTATATATTTATCATCCCAAACCAATCATGAGTATAAAGACATCATTAAAGCATGAATATTCAACTATTATAGTAAGATTTTTGCAAAATCAAACTCATACCTCATTCTTGGAAATTTTCCCAAATTTTTCATTTCATTTTCCATTTTCTTCATAATAGCCTTCCATTTTCAATAACTTGCAAGTATACTTTATTAGTAGATTTAATGAAAATAAAGCTACTAGCAAGCAACACAAACCGAATAGCAAAGAGAAGAATCAAGTGTCATTTTCAAAATTCACTTTGCTAAATAGTTTGAAATCTATTTCAAAATATATTATCATGAATCCAAAACGAATCAAGAGATCTCAAAATATGAAATATTTGAAAGTTAAGATCTCGAACCCTACCTATTGGTTGAAAACCGAAAGGCTACAATTAGCCTACGATTTAGAACCGCAAGGTTGCATTAGCCCGTTATAGGTTACATAAGTGTCCGAAAAGACTAGGAAATCAAAATAAAAAATCATTTAATAAAATAAATCGAGAGCACGGAGATCAACTAGAATTAAGCATAGTATCATAATCTTCAACTAAGGTAAAATAATGCAAGTTAGAAGATGATACCAGAATAGTTTTGATGCCAACTTTACCTAAGGCATCAAGGTAGCTTGAAGTTGCAACCAAGGGAGGATTCATCATTCAAGTCCATGGTCAACTTCAACACATCACTTTTCATCAACCATGTGTGGTAGCTCCCTCTACAAGAGAACAAGAAATATTCGGTACACAAATGGCTTTGAGTCCTTGGGGGTGAGTTGGCCTAGGAATCCAAAGTGTCTTAGCAACACTTGGATTTCTTTTAAATGCATAATCATGAATAGCATGGCCTTATATACCACAACAAAAACAATTTCCATGAAACTTTTTTCTTTGGACATGAGGTTTAAAGAATGCTTGACATGAGAATGATGATGAACATTAGTATTCTTTACATAAGCATTTTTATTTCTTGAATTCTTAAAGGAAGATACATTTGATAAATCATTGATTTTTCTATTTAAGAATACAACCTCATTTTTCAAATCACTCATGGATTTGTGAATAGCATGCAATTGAGATTTCAACATGTTATTTTCAATTTTCAATTTTTCATTCTCAATTTTGAAATCATTTTTCAAATAATCATTCCTAAACTTCAATCTAGCTTTCAAATCCTCAATTTCATTTTTCAAAGCCTTTAGCTCAAGGTTCAATGTATTATGACAAGAACTAAGCTTAGAGTTTTCTTTCTTTATTTTTCTATTTTCTTTATTCTTTTTCATAAGCAATTCATACATTTTCTACATTCTTCAATCAACTCATCATATGACATGTTAAATGAGCTTTGGTCGCTAGAATCACTATTTTGACAAGAAGCGGTAGAATTTACCTCATCATCAAATCCCATGAGGCAAAGTTGAGAGGTGACTTCATTGTTATGACAAGAGGATGATTCTTGTGATTTGGAGGTGGATGTTGAAGTGTTTGTCCTTTTCTTGGCATTCTTCTTTGATGAAGGACAATTCCTTTTAATATGCCCCTTTTCCTTGCACAAGTAGCATATAACATTTCTTTTTCGGCTTTTTGATTTGATTCTTTGACTAGAAGCACTATGATCATCAAAGTCGAAGTTAGAACTAGGGGATGACCATTGTCATCACCACCCTCAACAAATGTATTAATCTCTTCGATTTTAGCATAATCATATAATATATTTAATATGGACCAAATATCAAATGCGGAAAAACAATGAATAACTTTTTCAAGTATATCATTTGAAAATAAGCAATATATGAGATGCATTGTTTTAGCATTCAATTCAAACAATTTAACTTGTTCTTAAGTCCAATAATTTATGTCAATGGTGGGCTCAACATATTCTTTCTTTAACATGCACCATAGATCTAAACTTTGTGTTTTAAGAAAAGTATACATCCTACTCTTCCAAACACCAAAATTTACTCATCAAACCTAGGTGGTGCAAACGCTATACTCTCTAGTGCCATTCTAGGATCGAGGCTAAATGCAGATGAGATGGTGAAATCTCAATCCACGACCCGCTCTAATACCAAATGTTTGTGAAATGGCCACACTAGAGGGGGGTGAATAGTGTGTTAACTAAACATTTCGCCTAATTCCAGTTTTATCGAATTCAACTGGTTCTTATAACTTAGGCAATACACAAATTCGAATAGCAAGCGAAAACAATAAATAAGACAATTAAACAAAACCAAGAAAGCATTGTGCGGAAACAAGTAAGTATAACAATTAAGGCACAATCACAATAGGCAATGCAAACACGATTGATATTATAGTGGTTCGACCCCAATGCCTACTCCACTACCTAAGCACCTCACTTAGGATTTCCAAACTAAACTTTACTAGATTAATTGTTTCCTTTACAATGAGGACATTTTCATGACCAGAGAGTCTCTGCTCTCACACCGAATGCACTTCCACGTACACCAGGAAGACTCCACCTTCCTACCGAGAGCACTCTCCCACCTCAAACCTAAAGGACAACAATACTAATTCTAGTAAACTAAGTTTACACCGGTGGATTTAAACCTCAAATACCAAGACTACCACCTAATTTCAAGACCTAACAACCTAAGCCTTCACAAGCTCAAATACAATGAAATAAACAAGAAAATACACAACTTAATGGAGCAATAAATCAAACAACTTATACTTAGCTCCAAACAATGAATTCTAGCTCCTCTTGATGCCTTGATGATGAATCAAATCAAGCTTGAAGGCAAACTCAAGAAAGACAAGTTGGAAAACTAGGGTTTCTCTAAGTAATGGCTCAATTAAAGCTTGGGAATGATCATGGATGGCTCAATAGAGTTTAGGAGTGATCAAAAGTGTCAAAGGAATGTTGGGACATCAGTATTTATATAGCCATGAAGTGTGCTAGGGTAAAACATTGCTCAACGGCTCCAAATAAAGTCATTTTCGCTCGCTAGTCGCAGGTCCGATCGATCGTCGGCCGAACGACCATGCGACAGACCGAGCGACCATAGCCCTTCTGTGCTTTCTGGGCTCATTTCGGTCGATCGGTCAATCGACCGGCCGTAGAGTACCGCTACTCTACGTAGTGTACCTATACTCTATAGTGAGTTTCAACCGGTTTCTTTCTTCAGTTTGGGTTTCGAATACGGGTTTGGTTCTTTAAGGGTCTTAGCATCATAAAGAAGATTTTATAATTTATCTAAACACCCTAAACCTAAACTCTATCTTCCCGACGAAACCGAGCGTGTCGACCAACGTCTTTCCGATTTTTTGATTTCTCCGATATTTCCAATCGTGGACGTCGTGCACTAACCAATATGGAACCTAAAAATATTTCGCAATGAAATATTAGTTTCATATTTTTTATCATCAAAATCGAGATTAAGACCAAGGTAGAAAACCTTAGGCCAACACCTGATGTGCATCGTGTCTGTTTATAATGCAAGTTGGTGAGGATATCTCACATAATTGGAGGGATATACCTTGAATGGGTCGATGTTTATCCCAGAGAAGGTGCATTACTACCAAATCTTTGGAAATAAATGAAGGATGCGAGTATCCATTTTTGGCTGGGTAGAGCCCCCGAGTTGAGTTGCGGTTGGTTCGACTTGAGTTTGGTTCATGAATGTGGGCGCTTCTGGGACTGATTCGGTCGAGCCCAAAGAGTTGGTCCAGTCTATAGCTCCCGATCTTGGTCGGAGTTTGAGGATTTCTGGTCGAGCTCTAATAGTGTGTTGATCACTGCCTCGCTTGTCGAGTTCTTAGTGTATGTCAAGCTTCTAGTTTTGGGCGGACTTTGGTATGCGAGCGCGTGTTGAGCTATGTTCTAAGTCGATTTGCCGAGGTAGGTGAGGTTCATGTCTTTTGTGAACTTTCAGTTTCTGTGCTGAATATGGTGGCTCCAAGAAGAGGGAGTGCTTCTTTCCACATACCGGCCTCCTATTGTTGCCTGCCTCATTCTACATTTAATTTTGGCAGGGGGTAATCATGATGCGGCCATGATTCAATCTTGATATTTGTGTATGGCTATCAGCCATTTGATATAGAGGTTGTCGCTTCGTGATCCTTAAAGCTCTCTCCCTTCCTCTACTTCGACTTTTCTTTTATTCCAAGTTCTTGCTCGTTCATTGTTTGTTCTCTCAAGTCCTTCATCGGCAATGTTGTCACTCTGTCCATTGTTATCTATTTCAAGTTAGTCCTCTTGACCCAACTTGTTAATCATGTTTTGTCTGGTAGGCCTTAGGATGAAAGGTTGTGCTAATTTCCCCTCGTTTATTAGGGTTTCCAATTTTTGCCGAGTTGATGGGGAAGAAAAGTGTTAGCCTTGAGGTCGTAGTAGGTAAGTGTCACACCCCAAATCCGGTATGACCGGCCAGGGTACGCTACGTACCTCGAAGCCTAACCCCAAAAGAAACTATATTTAAACAAGTAATGAACCAAAAACTTTTATAACATCTAAAACTTAAAAGGAAAACATCAAATCCTAAAAGAACCCAAACACAAATAATAAAAAGAAAATGCTAAAGGTTCAATTTATTTTCAAAACTTTAAAGTCCCAACAAGTACACCACAAACTAAAGAAAATGCAAAAATGAAATAACCGAGTCTACATGATTCAGCAAAAATAGAAACGACTGGACTCGGTATCCTCATCGATCACGACATGTCACGAGACCCGCTGCCCTATCGCCACCAGCCGCGCTACTGCACCCCGGTACCTCTCTGATCTAACTCAGATGCTGCAAAATAACAAAAATGAGGGACAAGTCCAACTAGAACTTAGTGAGTTGATCAGTCCTAATCCACCAAATCAATCATCATGCAAAAAAAACACAAATAGCAGATATATAATGTAACAGCAACGTCAGGAGAAATCAACAATAATATATCCACTACTCTATGCATGAAACCAGCATCCATCAACAAGTAAAAAATATCCTTAAAAATGACGGAACAAGCATTAGTAACACATCCACCACTCTACTCTTGATAATTGCATCCATCAATAAGTATAAACATATCCACAATAATAAAATAGGATGAATGCAACACCTCAATCATATGCATGCAATACAACACCTCAATCATATGCATGCTCCCCGAACACGTCGGCCCCACATAGCCACATACGGTAGGTAGACGGGTGGCCACCGAACTACAAGCCAGCTCAGTGTCGTCTCTTTGGGGCATGCCCTCCCCTCACCGGCACTGGCTCTTCCAATCCGTCTCTTTGGGGCACACGTTCCCCTCACCGATCGGGTCTCCGGACAATCACTTTGGGGTATGATCTCCCCTCACCAGTCGAACATCCGGAATAAGGCCAATGCTGTCTCTTTGGGGCATACCCTCCCCTCACCAACGAGACTTCCAGAAAATATAACAAGCATATCACAACACCACACACGTAGGTATATAAGCATAAACAAGATGTGTTATCAATAGGTTATAAACAAGATGATGTCTAGGGTATACCTCATCCTCCACCTCCTTCTGCCATACATCACAACCACATATATATATATATATATATAGTGCTCATAAATCATGAATACTCAGCATAAATAAATAATCATAAAATATAATTATAGCACGTCCTATCATTGTAAGAAGAGAAGCATGTGTATCATGTAAGCAATGCAAAATGAACTACAATTGTAAAATTAATGGAATGGAACAATAGGATAAAATAACTCGACATAAGAATCATTGATCTTGGATAAGATTCACCTCATCAACTATTTTAACCATGAATCATCCCAGATTGAACAATAAAAATATATACAATATGATTTTTCAACTTGGCACACAAAATGAGGCATCAACCACCTACTGCTTTCAAAATCCAGAGCTCATTTGGTGAAACATACTTCGCCCCAATGAATCCAAGATGTCGATTAGGTATATATAATATGAATATTTTTGCTAACTTTAATGTCTCCAAATAATTATTTAGAATAATAGAAGAATTACCTTAAATTTATTTAATAAATCACTGTTACGAATAATGCACTCTCAACCTTTCATTTAACAATGATGAAAACTCAGATCTTCATCTGAACAATGATGCAATCCCATCCCTTTATCTAACAAGATAGAATCTCAACCCTTCATATGACATGATGAACTCTCAACCCTTCATCTAACATGATGAAATCTCAACCCTTCATCTAACATGATGGAATCTCAACCCTTCATCTAACATGATGCAATCACAAACGTCCATTTAACCTGATGCAATCTCAGTCTTTCATCTAATATGATGCAATCATAGCCTTACATCTATCAAGATGCAATCTCAGCCCTCCATCTACATGATGCAATCACAGCCTCACATCTAACCAGATGCAATCACAGCCCTCCATCTACATGATGAAAATCATAATCTTACATTTATCAAGATGCAATCATAGCCCTCCATCTACATGGTGCAATCGTAATCTAACATCTTCATGAGATCAAATCCTAGCCATCCATTTACATCACCCCATCTAGGTTTCATCTACTCATCTTCCTCCTCCCCTCCACACCATCCTGCCGTCACCGCCCTTCCCTGGCCGGCCGGGCCTCCAACAACGCTAGCGCAATGCAGCGGTGGCGGCGCCTCGGGCGACTGCCCTCAAGGCTGTGGTATGACGCGGCTGCCCGTGCATGGCAGCGACGCCACGCCGGGAGCCGCCTCTCAGCGCGATCGGTGCCGACAAAGGCAAGCTGCATAGTAAGGGGGGAAAAAAAGAATACTTTGTTCCGAAAGGGGTAAACAACATGGTTCAATCAAGAAACGACCGATTTGACTTCCAATCCGATACAAGAAAATACGTCAAAAAAAATCGATGAAAAATCCCGAGATATGAGAACAATGACATGAATCAAGAATTGGAGAAAAAAATGGTCTAAATCCACTCACCGGATGAGAGAAAATGGAAGAAAAAGATGCATAGGATCTTCCCCTGATCGACACCAACGAACTCGCAAAAATTCAGCTCCGGCAGCTCCTCCGCCTCGGTGGCACGCACTCTGTCCTCTCTCCTTTGCATCGGGTGGCGTGCAGCTAAAACATCTGGCCGCACACCCAAGGCCTAATTTATAGACACTGGTTGGGTTCAAATGACCAAAATATCCCTACCTAAGCTATCCGATTTAAGCAGCCCATAACTACCCGTTCTAACTCCGATTCGAGATCCGATTGCACTGCAAAATTCACCTCAAGACTTCTATCATCCTAACAGGCTAAATCATACAGATAAGGCAAATAAAATTTTTCTCAATATTTTCTACATTAAATGCTTACCCAGGTCTAATCCCGAAGCTTCCCCCCAATCCGGGCTAACTAGGGCCCACGATCCCCCACTCAAGAATAAAATATTATTATTAACATTTTGGATATTACAATTCCCTCCCTCCTTAAAGAAAATTCATCCTCGAATTTTGAGATGAAAGAAAGAAGTTCACCTCGGCATCAAAAAAGTACGGGTGCTTCTCTCTCATATCCTGCTCGACCTCCCAAGGTGACCTCCTAACCCAAGCCTCACTAGCCTCAAACCAGCCCATCGGGCATCTACATCTACGCCTATACAGGACTACGAATAGTATCATCCCAATGCTACTCTGATAGCTGTTATTATAGGCAAACTCTACCAAAGGCAAGTATTTCTCCCAACTATCCTCTAAGTCCAGGACAACACAAGCTCTCGATATGCCCTCTAGAGTCTGTAAGGTTCTCTTCGACTGCCCATCAGTCTGCAGAAGAAGAAGCGGTATTGAACCTCGCCCAAGTGCCCATGGCCTCCTGAAAGGACTTGCCAAAATTTTGGGAGTCGGTTCACAATCAACCCACATGGGGTCACCACCATTTCTTGACCTAGACAGATCGTCACCACAACCCTGACTCTAAACCTCGAACATCCTCGAAGTCAATTCTGAATCTACCACCAGTATCACCTCTCTCAGCTAAATCCCTAGTCGAAGCACCGAAAGCATCTTCCCCCCTTGGGTCGAACGGAGCATGTCAATCAGGGTAGACTGAACGCGATGATGTGCTACCAAGTCACCCGAGCAGAACACAAACAATACCGTCCTGTCGCCCAGCCATCTGGGGATCGAGCTCCCTCACCAACAAACTCCTATTCACAGCCAAATGCTCCAAAACCACTATCAGTTATAAAACCTGCTATGAGCAATAATGGACAATTTTGATTAGCCCAAAAGCCAATTACCTAACTCTCATATCCACTCAGAACTTGCTGAAATTGGTATCAGTTTTGTACATGTCCACCACGCACTAACTCTGACAATTCACACTAACCGGATGACACCTCAGTCTCCGAGCTCTGTCAAAGTGCATAACAAATCATTCCTAGATAGCTAGAATACATATAAGCTCCTTTTCTTTCTTCCATAACCATCAAGGTGTAGGGTTTTTTGGCCCATAATTCGGTCCACCCAACCACACCTATAAGGTATAAAACTCATGTACAACCACCTAGGACCAATAGGTAATTATTAACCGTAAATCCAATAGGTGAATACCTCACGTTTGATGCCACAACTCCAATGGGTAATGTCCCATGCATTTCAAATATGTCAAGTCACAATCTCAACTAGGCATTCTTATAAACATCAATGATTATTTTTCCTATGCAGTGCCAAAACATATGACATTGCAGCGCATCATCATCCACAACGAGTACTTGTATTTTATTTTTATTTTTATTATCATTATACTTTTTTACTTTTTTTTTTAACTTAAACTTTCCAATGTCTGACATCCTTTTACCATGCCATATCCAATCATAATGAATATTAAACATCAGATTTAACTTAATTCTAATTAAAGATAAGTTAAACATATTCTATTACCTAGCATATCTTTCCTACAAAGATATGGATGCTTGTCTAACTTTGCCAGTTATACATTTATCCTACCAAATTTCCCACTCTTTCAATACCCTCCGCCAAGTGGCATTCCCTTTCGTTTAACTAATTTCAACTAAGGAAAACCATCCATGAATTTAAGATAATGAAAATATATGTTCAAGCCTTCCCCTTATATGGATCGGCCAAACAAGAGAAAGTTTTTCCAAGGAAATTAAATCCCTAAACCACTCTTACTACATTGCCAATAGACCATCAAGAAAATATATAATAAATAAATAAAACATCATTATGTGTCTCCATTTCTAGAAGTAAGAACACAATAACCACACAATTAATCATATAAGAAATCAACTTAAACCAAAAATACATACCGCCGTTGGTGCGCAGGTTCAACTGTCGATCTCGTGACTAGGACGTACCATATGTGAACACGCTACCAATGCCCCCATATGATACTTGTCATCCTATTATCGTATCCGCTCTGATACCAACTTTGTCACACCCCAAATCCGGTATGACCGGCCAGGGTACGTCATGTACCCCGAAGTCTAACCCCAAAACAAACTATATGTAAACAACTAATGAACCCAAATATTTTATGACATTTAAAACTTAAAAGCAAAACATCAAATCCTAAAAGAACCCAACCACAAATAATAATAAAAAATGCTAAATGTTCAATTTATTTTTAAAACTTTAGGGCCTGTTTGGTTAGCGAAACCAAGTCTGTTTTCATGGTTATCAGTTTCACTGAAACCAAAACTGCTTACGAAAACGTGTTTGGTTTAGTGTTCTCGTGAAACTGAATCGAAACCAGAATGAAAACGAAACCAGTTTTCTTAATAAAAATGAAAACAACAGAATGTTGTTTTCTGTGGTTTCGAGACTGTCGGTTTCGTTATCAAAATGCTGTGACAACTTTGTAATTATAAATATTTTTTTATAAAATTAATTAATTTAAAAATAAATCAAACTATATCGAATTTTTAAAAATAAAAATAAAAATCATCATTTTTAACTCAAACTTTTATCTTAAATTTATAAAATAATTAAACCAATTTATATCTAATTGACTCAAACTCAAATTTTAAATAACTCAATTTTCTTAAAGTTGGTCTATTTATAATTTAATCAAACCTAATTTTAGATCATTGGACTTGTTTTTTTTTTGAAATTTTATAATAACTATTAATTAATTTTTATATCTAATTGAACAAAAAATTCTTAAATTACCAATAACTTAATTAATTAAATCATTTAAATATTTTGTAACCATATTAACAAATATTTGATTTTGTAAACTAACTAAATATTTAATTGCTACTAAAAATGTTCAAGGAAAATTAATATTATTTTTTATAATCAAATAAATATTTACTAGTTTCAACTAACTAAAACTGATGTTGTTTTTATTAACCAAACGCGTTTTCAGAAAACTGAAAACTAGAAACCAAAACCAAGTTTTCGAAACCAAGTTTTCAGTTTCACTGAAACCAAACCAGAAAATAATTTTCCCTAACCAAACAGCACCTTAAAGTCCCAACAGGACACCCCAAACTAAGGAAAATGAGAAAATGAAATAATCGAGTCTGACTCAACAAAAATAGAAACGATTGGACTCGGTATCCTCCTCGATCATGACATCTCACGAGACCAGCTGTCCTAACGCCACCAGCCGCGCTACTGCACCCCTCGGTACCTCTCTGATCTAACTCAGGTGCTGCAAAACAACATAAATGAGGGGTAAGTCCAAATAGGACTTAGTGAGCTCATCGGTCCTCAATCCACCAAATCAATCATCATGCAAAAAAAAATACAAATAGTAGATATATAATGTAACAGCAACGACAAGATAAATCAGTAATAATATATCTACTACTCTATGCATGAAACCAGCATCCGTCAACAAATATAAAATATCCTTAAAAATGACGGAACAAGCATCAGTAACACTTCAACTACTCTACTCATGATAACCGCATCCATCAATAAGTATAAGCATTTCTACAACAATAAAATAGAATAAATATAACACCTCAATCATATGCACACAATGCAACACATCAATCATATATATACTCCCCGGACCCGTCGATCCCACATAGCCACATAGGGTAGGTAGACGGGTGGCCACCGAACTACCACCCAGTTCAGTGTCGTCTCTTTAGGGCATGCCCTCCCCTCACCAGCATTGGCTCTTTCGATCCGTCTCTTTGGGCATATGTTCCCCTCACCGGTCGGGTCTCCAGACTGTCTCTTTTGGGTATGATCTCCCCTCACCAGCTGGACTTTCAGAATAAGGACAATATTGTCTCTTTGGGGCATACCCTCCCCTCACCTGCGAGACTTCCGGGAAATGCTACAAGCACATCACAACACCACACACGTGGGTCTATAAGCATAAACAATATGTGTTATCAAGTAATAAAAGGTACCCAGGGCATACCTCATTCTCCACCTCCAACTGTCATACATCACAACCACATACAGATATATATGTAGAAATAGTGCTCATAAATCATGAATACTCAGCATAAATAAACAATCATGAAATAGAATTATAGCACGTCCAATCATTGTAAGAAGAGAAGTATGTGTATCATGTAAACAATACAAAAGAAACTACAATTGTAAAATTAATGGAATGGAACAATAGGATAAAATAACTCGACATAGGAATCACTGATCAAGGATAAGATTCACCTCATCAACTATTATAACCATGAATCATCCTAGATTGAACCATAAAAACGTATACAATATGATTTTTCAACTTGGCACGTAAAATGAGGCGTCAACCGCCTACTGCTTTCAAAATTCGGAGATCTGATGGAGAAACAGACTTCGCCACTAAATCCAGAAAGTCGATTAGGTGAAATTTAATATATAACATGAATATTTTGGCTAACTTTATGGTATGCAAATAATTATTTAGAATAATAGAAGAATTACCTTAAATTTATTTAATAAATCACTGTTACGAATGATGCACTCTCAACCCTTCATTTAGCAATGATGAAATATCATATCTTCGTCTAAACAATGATGCAATCCCAACCCTTCATCTAACATGATAAAATCTCAACCCTTCATATGACATGATGAACTCTCAACCCTTCATCTAACGTGATGAAATCTCAACCCTTCATCTAACATGATGCAATCACAGCCCTCCATTTAACCTGATGCAATCTCAGCCTTCCATCTAATATGATGCAATCACAGCCTTACATCTATCAAGATGCAATCTCAGTCCTCCACCTACATGGTGCATTCACAGCCTTACATCTATCTAGATGCAATCACAGCTCTCCATCTAATGATGCAATCATAACCTTACATTTACCAAGATGCAATCATAGCCCTCCATCTACATGGTGCAATCATAACCTTACATCTTCATGAGATAATATCCTAGCCCTCCATTTACATCACTCCATCTAGGTTTCATCTACTCATCTTCCTCCTCCCCCCACACCATCCCGCCGCCACCGCCCTTCCCGGGCCGCCGGCTATGTTGGCGCCGATGCCGGCGTCTGCCAATGCACCGTCGCCACCACGTGGTGGTGGCGGTGCCTCGCGCGATCACCCTCAAGGCTGTCGCACGATGCGGCTGCCCGCGCATGGCAACGACGCCATGCTGGGCACCGCCTCTCAGCACGGCCGGCGCCGACCAAGGCAAGCTGCATAGTAAGGGAAAAAGAAGAAAAAAGAATATTTTATTCCAAAATAGGTAAACAACATGGTTCTCAAGAAACAATCGATCCAACTTTCGATCTGATATGTGAAAACGCGTCAAAAAAAATCAACGAAAAATCCCGAGACATAAGAACAGCGACATGAATCAAGAATTGGAGAAAAGAAGGTCTAAATCCACTCATCGGATGGAGAGAAAATGAAAGGAAAATACCCGCAGGATCTTCCCTCGGTCGACACCGACAAACTCACGAAAATTTGGCTCTGGCGGCTCCTCCTCCTCGTTGGCACCCTCTCTCTCCTCTCTCCTTTGCATCAGGTGGCGTGCAGCTAAAACCTCTGGTCTCACACCCCAAGGTCTAATTTATAGACACTGGTTGGGTCCAAATGGCCAAAATACCCCTACCAAAGCTATCTAACTTTAAAAACCCATAACTCACCCATTCTAACTCCGATTCGAGATCCAATTGCACCAAAAAATTTGCCTCGAGACCCTCTATCATACTAGCATGCTAAATCATAGAGATAAGGCAAATAAAAATTTTCTTAATTTTTTCTACATTAAATGCTTACCTGCGTTTAATCCCGAAGCTTCCCTCCAATCCGTGCTAAGTAGGGCCCACGATCCCCCGCTCAAGAATAAAATATTATTATTAATATTTTGGGTATTACAGTAAGCATGGTGAGGCCGTAGACCCTTACTCATGGGTCCATGATGAGATGAGGGAATAAAGCTCGGCGATGACCAGCTCAAGTGGTATTGAGGCCTTCCTCTAATGCGCATTGCTTTCTCGTTTTGGCGACAAGGATGCCTTCCATGTGTTGGCTTAAGGTATTCAACCTTAGTCGTAATCTCGATTTTGATGATAACAAACATAGAACTAATGATGTTTCATTGAGAAATCTTTCAGGTTCCAAGTCGGTTAGCGCACAACGTCCTCGATCGAAAATATCGAAGAAATCGGGAAATCGAAAGGACGTTGGTCGACGCACTCAAATTCTTTGGGAAGTTATAATTTAGGATTAGGGAGTCTAGTTTATATTGTAAATCCTCTTTATGATGCAAAGTACCCTAAAACCTATCTCGAATCCCAAAACATGAACACCCGAAAACCATCCTGAAACTCACTAAGCCTAAGGAACTCCTTGGAGGGCTATATGACCTAGATATTTTCCTAACGTAAAAAATGGCGGTAATTGTTCCTTGGGTTAAAAATAGATAATGATATATTTTTTAGGAATTTTTTGGAAGCCTTTAGCCTACCTATATTTGACCCGAAAGATTAGAAATGGGGGGTAAATTTGTACTAGATCCCAAAAACTAGATTTTGATTTTTTAGATATTTTTATTGAATCCAAATGGGGGGTAATCCTTATATAATATTTAAATTTTAAAGTTATTAATTTAAAGTTAATAAATATTATATAAGTAGACTTAGCGAAGACGGAACCAGAAAATGAACAAACAAAGCCTAACCAAACTACCCAGTCCAGGTTCGGTCGACCGAATAGTGTCAAAAATAGGCAGTAGACAATTCAGTCAACCGGTCGGTCGATCGAAGTTTGCCAGAAAGCGGCAGAAGGCTACTTCGGTCGATCGATCGGTCGACTGACAGAGGCCAAAATCGGGCAGTGCGTGCGTCGGTCGACTGAATTGCAGTTCGCAAACTCGTGACTCATTCGGTCGACCGAACAGGGTAATTAAGGCCAACGGTCGATCGACCGGCAAGCGACTGAACGACGAAAATGGCTAGTTTTCCGCCCGTTGAGCTGTCGTTTGGTTAATTAAGGGGTTATAAATACTCCTCTCTATCCTTCATTAACCACTCTCAACAATTGATTCAAGCTTCCATTGAGCCAATTCTTAATCATTCTAGAGCTTTTCTTGAGACATCCTTTTGATAACCCTAGTTTCCAAGATACATCCTTGATTTAGCCTTCAAGATTTATCGATTCATCATCTCAAGGCATCAAGAGGACTAGGGAGTGTCTTTTGGAGCTAAGTACTTATTGTTTGATTTATTGCTCCAATTGTTATTGTATTTTATTATTTATTTCATTGAAATTGAACTTGTGTAAACCTAGGTTGCTAGGTTTGATTGAGTTGGTGGTTGCCTTGGTGTTAAGGCTTAAACCTACCATTGTAAACGTAGTTTACTAGGATTAGTTTTTGTTGTCCTTAGGATTGAGGTGGGAGAGTGCTCTCGGGAGGAAGACGGAGACTTCCGGGTGTGAAAGTGCCTTCGGTGTGAGAGCAGAGACTCTCCGGTGAAAACGTCCTCATTGTGAAGGAATCAAGATAATCTAGTAAACTTAGTTTGGAAATTCTAAGCGGGGTGCTTAGGTAGTGGAGTAGGCATTGGGGCCGAACCACTATAAATCTTTGTGTTAGCATTAAAATATTGTTTGTATTGATTGCATTATTATTTATTGTTTCCGCATTTAGTCGTCGAATAATAAATTGCCTAAGTAGTTTAAGAAAACGATTAAAATCGAAATTAGGCAAATAGATTTAGTTAACACACTATTCACCCCTCCCCTTTAGTGTGGCCATTTCACCCAACACCATGTTCTTCGGAGGATAGGGTCTATCACTCTAGGCAGGATCCTAAGTTCTTCTTCATGTACCGAACTACGTTTGAGGATCTTGGTGTACAATTGCCTTTTACTGATTTTGAGTGCAGGGCACTGATTCAAGAAAATGTCGCCCCGATGCAGCTTCACCCTAACAATTGGGCGTTTGTCCGCTGTTTCGAAATTCTGATGGAGTTCCTTGGAGGTAGGCCTAGACTCAATGTATTTTTCTCCTTCTTCCAGGCCAAGGGGACACAGAAGGACATGTGGGTGTCCTTAGTAGCACCCCGGGGAGAAAACTCTTCGGCCTGTTTAGGAGTTCTTACAAGAACTTCAAGAAGATTATGAGTAGAGGTGAGCAAAAAAAACTGGTTTTTTGGTTAATCGGAAAACCGGTCCTAAGCCGAACCAGTTTTTGTGGTTAACCAAACCGGTTTGTGCGGTTTCGGGTTGTCTTTTTAAAATTTTTGGTTTTCGGGTTCGGGTTCAGGTCGAGGTATAAAAAGTCCACCGGTTTCGGTTAACCGACCGGTGAACATATATTTTATATTATATATATTATATAACACTTTTTAATGCTTATAGTTATAATTTTATAAAGTTAGAAATTGAAACCCTAAGTTTTATACTTGGCCCGCCCACTCTCCCCGACTCCCTATCGCCCCGAGCCCTCTTCACAGTCTTCTATCTTCTCTTCTCTCTCGCCCTCTCGCCCTCTCCGTGATTCGTTGCCCATCTCCGCCTCTCCGCGGTTCATCTCCGCCTCACCGCGGCTCGTCTTCGTATCCCAAAGTCCCACCTATTGCTTCGTCGTCGCCGGCTCACCGCCGCATCTCCTTCTCCTCACCATCGGCTCACTGCGGCTCATCTTCCATGGTCGCGGCACCTCACCTTTTCTGCCGATCGCTCCCACCCTTGCTACCGATCGCGTCTCTCAGTCTTCCGATCAGTGCGGTGCATAGATCCATCAACGAGTATGATTTTTCTCCAGATATGCCGCTTTCTTTTCCTTTTTCTTCGGTTTTGCTAAGTGGAATTGTCATTGATGTGTTTGAAGGTATCCCTATGCTTTGATCATTTAAATTATTGCTAAGTGGAATTATCTAACAATATAAGCTTCATATTCTAATTGACATCAAGCGCATAGCAATGTTGATGTTACTGTTGCTTCTAACAGAGCAATTCTAAGTTTGCCTTGAACATAGAACCCAACAAGCCAATTTATCCATAGGAGAGAAAGATGAATACATAGACAACTCTTCACTTCAATTTACAAGTATACCAATTTAATAATTTATATATTTACCTATACTATTGGAAAAGGATTATAAAATCAAGGAAAGGAAACTGACAGAGATTCAATTCTTCATTACTTTGTTGGCACTTAGAAGTATTCTTAAAAGTATTTTTAATAGTCCTAATGACTAATGTAACTAACAGAGACTAATTCTTCATTAATGGCACTTAGAAGGTCTCTTACTACAACCCATTCTTACTCTACCAGGTCCTTTAATTTGAAGTAAGATGCAACTCTTATTTCTTCACGTCTATGCTATATATTTTTTCCTCTCTTTAATCTTTTATGTACATTCTTTCCTTTATTTAATGATATTCATACTTATGTTCATTATGTCTTTTGTGGTGTAGGCTGAAAATATGTCTAGCACCGTTGAAAATTCTACTGCCAATATGGGAAATACCATCCCCCAATTGCAAGAGCAACAAGGACAACAAGTACAACAAGAACAAATAACTCAAGAGTGTGATGTTTTACCTTCAACCCAAGGTGGGACTTCAAAGTCAAAGGTGTGTGGTAAACGAAAATCTTGGGTATGGGATCATTTTGATAAGATTGAATGCAAAAATAATAGTGATCAGATAGCAACTTGCAAATACTATGAGAAGTCTCTTGCATGTCCAACATCTAGTGGCACTAGTTGTTTGAGTAATCATTTAAATAGATGCAAAAAGTATCCTACCAATGTGGAAAAGAGTCAGAGAACTTTAACATTTAAACCCTTAGCAAGTGGTAATTTTGGAGGCACTACACATACACTTGCATCGTGGAAGTTTGATCAAGAAGAGTGCATAAGATGTTTAGCTAAAATGATCATTACTGATGAAATACCCTTTAGATTTGTGGAACATGAAGGATTTCGTCAATTTTGTCGTGCAATGCAACCTTTATTTGTTATGCCTTCACGTTTCACTGTAGCTAGAGATTGTTATGAACTTTATAAGCAAGAGAAATTGAACTTCATGAAGTATTTAAAGAAATTATCTTCAAGAGTTTGCCTTGCAACTGATGCATGGACTTCCATTCAGAATTTGAGTTATATGTCCATCACATGTCATTTTATTGATGATGATTGGACTCTACATAAAAAAAATATCAATTTTTATCAAATCTCGGGTCATTCAGGTGAAGTCATTGGTAAAGCAATTGAAAAATGTTTACTTGAATGGAATACTCGCAGATTTTTTACTGTAACGGTTGATAATGCAAGCTCAAATGACTTGTGCATTCAATACTTGAAAAGATGGTTGAATAGTTGGGAGGGTAGTATTTTGCAAGGTGAATATTTGCATATGAGATGTGCTGCTCATATTTTGAACCTCATTGTGAAAGATGGAATGAGTGAACTTGATGATTCAATTGTTAGAATTTGAAATGTTATCAAAAATGTGAGATCATCTCCTTCTAGATTACAGAAGTTTAAAGAATGTGCTACAAAAGAATTGCTAGATACAAAAAGTCTAGTATGTCTAGATGTGAAAACTAGATGGAAATCAACTTATTTAATGTTGCAATCAGCTTTGAAATTTCAAAAGGCTTTTTTCTTACTTGAGGTTACTGATCCCAAATATGTGAGTGAGCTTTTTAATAAGAGTGGTTTGCTTGATAGTTCAGATTGGAAATATGCCAAAAACTTGCTACCATTTCTTGAAGTCTTTTATGAAACCACTTTAAAATTGTCTGGTTCACTTTATGTCACTGGTAATGAGTACATGAGACAGATTTATGGTCTTGGATTGATGATTTCTTCCTGGGGTGAAAGTGAGGATTTGAATTTGAAGGCAATGGCTACTAGAATGAAAAGAAAATATGACAAGTATTGGGCAAATATTAATAATGTGAATATCATGTTGTTTGTTGCTGTAGTGCTTGATCCTCGTTTTAAATTGGAATTTGTGGATATTATCATTGATAAATCATATGATGCTCAAAATGCCAAACTGTTAAAAGAGAAGTTGAGAAAAGTTTTATCCTCTATGTATGATTCTTATGGTGCATCCATAGTTTCATCTACTGTTGTACAAGCAAGTGAGCAAGCTCAATGTGAGAAAAATGATGCAAAGCCTAAAGCTGGGACTGATTACATTAGAGAAATATTGAAGAAGCAAAAGGTATCTCAAGGGAGTGGAGAGACAAAAACTGAGTTGGATAGGTATTTCAATGAGGAGCTTGAGGAGGATTGTGATGATTTTGATATATTAGCTTGGTGGAAAGTCAATGCATCTAGGTATCGAATAATTTCTACTATGGCTCGAGATGTATTGGCTATGCCTGTGTCTACAGTGGCTTCAGAATCCGCTTTTAGCACTGGAGGCCGTATCCTTGATTCATTTCGGTCTACTCTAACTCCTAGGCTTGTGGAATCACTCATTTGTGGGCAAGATTGGTTTAGATCCAGTAGTAAATCTCTTTTTATTGAACATGCCTTAGCTGAACTTGAAAGTGCAGAGATAGGTATTAATTCTTCTCTTTATTTCATTCGATATCTCTCAACTCTATTGATTTTTAACACTAATTTGTAATATTCTTTTTCTTTTCAGAGTCATCTTGCGATACTACCGGCCATGCTATTATCCAAATTGATGATTGAAGAGTTGATTATGATCAAGAATATTTTGTCGACTGTATTTGGATTTGGATTTGGATTTGTCATCTTTAATTGAACAATGGACATTAAGTACTTTAAATTGTTATTTGTGGACTGTATTTGGATTTGGATAGTATTTTATTTTGGACATTAGCTTCATGTGGTGTGTAATTTTTATTTTGGAGTACCTTGAACTCTATGTGTGTTTGAAGTAGTTTGTTATTTATAGTAGTTTGAAGTAGTTATTTACGTGTGTTTGAAGTATGATGGTAGTTTGAACTCTATGTGTGATTGTGTGTTTAAAGTAGTTATTCCTTTAGATTGCAGTACTTTAATGATTGGAGGTTCAAACTTAGTTAATATCCTTTATGAATTTGTTAATAAGAAATTATTGCACTGTGGATTACATAGGTTAGTATATACTAGTATTGTATTAGTACTAATCACCAAACTCATGAGGACTCTATGTTGTTGACTTCTCGATATTTTGAACAATTTTGACTCCCCAAGCAATGTCTCTATGATTTTTATATTAATGGACACTTTTTTCCTTTCTTTGGTGTGTGTGCTTTGGCCTTTATGACAAGTATTTAATTAATTTATTGATTAACCGGTAATTATTGGTTAACCGAACCGAAAAACTAAAACCGAAATGACGGTTAACTGAAGTTAATGGACCGGTTACGGTTAATGTTTTTGAAAAACCGAAATTAATGGATCGGTTTTGTTTTTTTACTAATGGACCAGTTAACCGGTTCATGCTCACCCCTAATTATGAGAGCCTTACATAATCTCCCAAACATGGGTGAAGAGATTACCCATGTATTTCATGCTATGATCTAGTGCTATTTTGCGAGGCTTCCGATTGTAAGCTCCAAAACCTTAGGCTTCCTTTGAAATGCTTTGAATTGGCCTCTAGATTGGAAGGAGAACCTACATAAGTTCTAATTAATTATGATTTGGAGACGAGAAATTTGGCAGGAAAGGAACACAAAGTGCTTCGACAACACATCATACTGACATGTGGAATGTGTCTTTGAAGCCAACTCATTCATTGTCGAATTTTTGTTGTAATCTTATGGACTGCTGATCCCTTAACACCCCCTCCCCCCTTATATATTCTTCAATTCTCTTTGATAAATACAAGTTCCACTTTCAAAAAAAAAAAACTTGTGGAAGACCATCGACATCACTCTTACTATTTGCAGCTCTGATCCACTATGCTTAATATCCAACATATTGTTATTAGACTTAATCATATCATTTTTTCTTTTGTTAAACAAAACTCCGATGAAGTTGCCTATTGAGTTGCAAATAGAGCATGTCTTGCTTTCATTGTGTCTCTATTATTCGGGAATTAGTACGACCTCCTAAACTATCGACCACCCTTGTAAAGGATCTACAAGATCCTCCTTTTGCTATTGAATAAATGATTTTATTTATCTACAAAAGAATTGCATTGTTTTCACTAGAATTTTTTTAAATGGAAAATACAAATCGATGCCAATAGTCAGTGCCAGTTAATGACGCTGATATGTAATTTTTTAAATTCCAATTAATTAAAAATTTGCATATTGGTGCTCGTTAATGACACTGAAATGTATTTTTTTAATAAAAAACGAAGTTAATTCGGGGGCTGACCTTTTTGGGCACTCGAATGCAATCTGGCCGTATAGCCCGCCAACCCAAGTCTAGATTTTGAAATAGTATATGTATTTCCTTCTAGTTATCGTCTGTGTATAGTATAATTTTGTTTTGCAAGAGTGGTGCTAGCTAATTGTCACCCTCGAATACCTGTAACAACTACCTAGTTGGATGGGTTATCAATTCAATCTATATACGACATCCATCTCGTCTGGCCATTTGCTCGTCAGCCAACAATTTCAACGCCCCATATTAACTTCGTATATAACTATATCCTTGCTCACTTATAGGAAGGTCAAGAAGAAAATAAGATAAACAAGAAGAAGCAATAAATACAACATATCTTGATCAAATGAAATCGACTGTTAAGTTCTTGTTCTCCTCCCTTCTTTTCTTAGCCTCCGCTGCCTTCTCCAATGCTCACATCGCAGTCTTCGATGAATATTGGCAAAAGAAAGCTACACAAGCACACAACAATACCTTCAAAGCTTACGTCCCAAACCCCGTATTCGTAGTCAACCAGTTCAATGGCGCTAATAATTTGTAAGTCCTTATATTAGGTATTATATTCATTTAATAAATGATATCAAATATTATAGCAAATTATATATTTACAGCGCAAACAACACAAGGAAGAACCTTGGTCGCAAATACACCGGCCGATGCCTTACAACGAACCCCATTGATCGTTGTTGGAGGTGCAGGGCTAATTGGGAGAGCGACCGCAAGCGACTCGCTCGGTGTGCCAAGGGCTTTGGCCGCAACGCCATCGGTGGTCTAAGAGGAAAGATCTACGTCGTCACCGACGCCTCTAACGATGACCTCCTCAACCCCCGCCGCGGCACCCTCCGCTTCGGCGCAACCCGCAATGGGCCCCTCTGGATCATCTTCGCTTGCGACATGGTTATCAAGCTGCATCAGTAGGTTATGATCAATAGCTACAAAACCATAGACGCCCGTGGCGCCAATGTGCACATCGCCTACGGTGCCGGCCTCATGATCCAATTCATGCAACACGTCATCATCCACAACCTCCACATCCACGATATCAAACCCTCCTCCGGTGGCAACATTAGGGACTCTGAGGATCATTGGGGGGTTCGAACCCAAAGCGACGGTGATGGCGTCAGCATCTTTGGCTCCTCCAACATTTGGATTGACCATCTCTCGTTGTCCAATTGTGCTAATGGCCTCATCAATGTCGTCAATGGCTCGATCGCCATTACCATCTCCAATTGCCACCTCACCCACCATAATGATGTAACCAATATATATCTTCAAGATATATAACATTATTCAACACAATATCTTGATTAAAGATGTGTAAGTTTGATTGTATGCCAACGACTCGTATGCGAAAGATGCTAAAATGCAAGTCTCTGTTGCCTACAACCACTTCGGACATGGTCTTGTGCAGAGGATGCCAAGGTATGCAAGCATACATGCATCGATTTATTGATTGCACTGATATAATGGATTTAATTATTTACAATTGCATTTGTTTGTTGTAGGTGCCGATGGGGCTTTTTCCATGTTGTGAACAATGACTACACCCACTGGATAATGTATGCAATTGGCAGCAGCCAACATCCTACCATCATCAGCCAAGGCAACCGATTTGTTGGCCCACCAAACCAAGCAACCAAGGAGGTAATTAAGTAATCAACTTTAGTTATATAGAATAATATCTCATGATATATATTGAATTGTTTGTCAAGATTAACTCTGATCACAAATTTAAATATACAATTCAGGTGACTCATAGAATCGATGCACCAAAATCTGTGTGGAAAGTTTAGAATTGGAGATCGGAGGACGACTTGTTTAAGGATGGGGCATTCTTCGTGGAGTCTGGAGCTAAATCTCATGAACATTTCTCCAAGTATGACTTCATTAAGGCAAAGCCATGGAGTTTTGTAGGTCGGCTGACTCGCTTTTCAGGGTCTCTCAATTGCAAGCGAAATCGACTGTGTTGATGTTTCAATATAATAATGTATGATGTTGACAAGTGTGAATATGTATATATATATATACATTAGAGTTACAAATAGTGAATATGACCTATTTTTTCCCAATTGATATGTCTTTATTTGTAAGCATAGATTTGTAAACTTTTTAGATTTTTACGTAATGAATCATTGCTTTTATTTTTCCTTTTAAATTGTGAACCACCACTATGATAAAATATTGTATTAAATTTTATAACAAAGAATTATGTTAAACATTGTTCACTTATTAATTAATACAATTTTATTGCACATTATTGACCAACTATATATAAAGCGGTTCTTTAAGAAAATACTACATTTTTATAAGGATTTGTCCGGCCAATTATTAGAAAATAAGAAAAGTTTACAACAAAGTGGAGTGGGATACTTAGTTGGAATAATAATATGATCTCATTTTAATTTGCAAGATAATGGAGATTATAACTTGATGGGGTAGAGATCACAAATGTTCATCTTCACAATGTTTCACTTCTTAATTATTAAAAGAATTTAACTAATACGAAGTGCGATAAACTCAAATATAAACATAACACGATTAATTAAACCTGTCAAAATGTGAAATATGATGATTTCATGACATGTTTATTGCATGGGTAACACAAGACGACATGTATAACATATTTAATATAAATGTCTCATTTAAATGACATAATCTCATGTAAATGACATAATCTCATCTGATCTGATTACCATAATAAATGAATGAGTCTGCAACATAACTTATACAATATGAATGTACACTATCATTAAGAAATAAAGGTTAGAATTCCGACACCGTTTTAAAGGAAAATATAGGTGTCAGAATTCTAATTCCACCCCTCTAAATGGATCTAAATCGGAATAAAAAATTTATGGAGAAAGAACGTGGATACTAACACCTATTATAGTCGTTAGTATCCAAATACCTACACAGATACTGACACCTATAATAGGTGTCGATATTTGGATTCTCACACTTACAATAGGTGTCAGACTCTACCAAAAAAATGGTCTTGTGCAACGGCTTCGAAGGTCGCAAAACTATCACTGAAGACCTTCTGTGACGGCCAACATCCATCGCAAAAGTCCGTCATAGAAGACTTCATTGTAGAATATGTCCGACGGCGAACACAATCGTCATAGAAAACCTGAAACTGCGATCGCTATGGCGAGCGGGCATCGCAAGCATGGTCACAAAATTCAACGACGACCAATAGTCATAGCGAGTGATTTTATCTTGCGACGGCACAACGACCGCAAACGACCATCGCAAAATTATTTTGTGATGGCAGATACAAGATTGCACAACCTCTAAAACGGTAGGTCGATACACCTTTCGTCCCGTAGCACACTATAATTTTATTTTTTATATAATTTAAAAAATTAAAATTCTTTGTTTACAATTATATTTAAATATATCAAACAATAAATAGACATCAAAGAACACAAGAAGCATCAAATATATACATCAAAATTTAGTATTTACATCAAATGTATCAAAATAATCTCCAAAATAGTGATGAAATGTACAAACATCAACGTATCAAAAAATTATAACTGCTAAATAAATACAAAATAAACATACAAAACCCAATATAGAGTGAGATCAAGCAGCGGTAGTGACAAGGCACTGGACCGCATTGGAAGTGCATCACTAGGTGTCGACAATGATGATGGATCCGTTGATGATGTAGTCACGCCAACTAATGGAGGGGGGTGTAGCTCCGAGCAAGAGTAAAGCAATATGTCATAAATGTTGGACCACTTGTGTCATCTGATCTCGAAAAACATAAATGTCGGTCATGATGCGCGATTGACTAGCCTCGACATCCGATAATTGATCATCCATCCATCCAAATGCAGATGAATTGACTGGCGGTGGAGGAGGTGGAGGAGACTTACGGCCCCGCACTATGTGGCTACAACAACGTCGGTGCTTGGGCCGTTGTGCCAATACCATAGACACGATCGTGATCGATGCCAACCACTTGCATCGATGAGTCAGCATCAAGCTGATGCGTCGCATGATCACCTCGATCCCTATTATGTTGGCCTAGGATTTTCAACATTGGTCTCAATATTAGTATTGATGATAACAAATATATTTTGATGAGTTTATCAAGTGCTTGATTTCAAGTTGGGTGATCGATACGTGCGCGAAGTTCATCGAAAAATCACAGAAATTCATGTGTCGCTTCAGAGGCGATCGGGTTGAAAGTTAGATTTAGGCTTAGATTTTGATGTAAAAAGATCTAAGCCCTCAAAACACCTATTTACATGTATTTATTTCCAATTGAAGCCCGAAACCGAACCGAGTAAAATATCAACAAACATTAGCAACAAATCAGAAATGCAGGTTATCGTCCAATATTCGATCGATCCTCTATCGAAGACCAACCAAAATGTTACTGGAAATTCCATGGTAGAGTGAAAAATAGGTCAATAGTTTTTTTTCTCTTTGACCTTAAAATTTTCCAAAGTTGTAAAACAATTCAATTAAATTGAAGTTTGACTGTAATTGGAGAAAAAAATAAGGATAAAAAACCAACTCATCTGGGGTCTGTTTGAGTTTTGGGGTTGAATTACATTTTCAAGTTGTTTTGAATTATTTTGATTTTTAAGTTGTTTTAGATTTTTCAAACATTTTAAATCAAACTCAATTGGAGTCTAATTGTATTACGATGTTCGCATTTGATATTTTCTATTCTTCTACATTTTTTATCAAGTATTTATCAATATATGTATTTTAAAACTACTATTAAGCATCATATTGAACTGAAGTTGCAAATTGTAAGATTAAACTTGTGATAAAATAAATTATAAGGGGTAAATTGACAAAAAGAAATCCCTACATACTTTATGGCGAAGTATCAATTTCCTAATTGCCATATTTGGCAAAACCAATTAATATATTCCACGTCGAATGCATAATTTAGGACTGAAGAAGTCTGCGGAAGTTATTAAATGCAAATTTCATATAATTATGTAGCACAAATAGATCAAATCGTGTAACACTAAACATAGAAATTTCATGGATCTACAAACGTTGAAAAAAAAAGGGGGGGGAAATGTTCACTCACTACTACAATCAATACTAGGTCATGAAGAACCATATATGGATACACGTGTGCAAACAGAAAACGCAACACAATATCACGTACACCACAGAGAGACAATAACAATCTTTCTGTTTTTTGTTTTGTGTTTTCTCCAAAGACAACGGTCTCCTGGTGAAGTAGTCCTGGAAGAAGAATTCACCATGGGGTTTGTGTTAGCGTGGCTGATAGATGAACATTATCTAGACTGAAAAGAGAGACAAGAAAGAAATGAATGCTTACTTTAAAATGATGTGGTGCGCATCGAATGCGAATGAGCATCTTCGAACCGGTCAGCATCGCCGTCATCTGACTTCTCAGAGCTCAAACAAGGAGGAATGTAAGCTGTATAAATGGCTTCCATGTTTGGGATTTCCTTAGCACCTTGGCATGCAACCTCCAAAGGAGTGTGGAAGAAGGCAAGATAGAAATGCTTTTTGCATAGGTAAGAAAAGATAAAAGAAGCGATGATATCTGGAATCATGAACGGCGCCCAGTAGAATCTTTTCAATATCAAAATGTAGCCAAACATTGCGACCTGATAGACGATCAAAGCAGTGATAACCCGTGTATGAATGTGAGGCCACATCCGGCCATTGCTCTCGTATTTGGGAACATAAACTTTTAGTGCCTGTGTTAGGAAACACATGGGTTAGTTGCAAGGAACATTTAATCAAAATACTATAGCAGTTTCTGCTGATCTAAATAATTTACTGTGGCTAACATCTGGAGTACAAGAAGAAATGTGGGAAAATTATCCAGCATTTTTAGATTTGAGGATTGAGAACCAAGGAAATTTGATAATAGCATATTTATTTATTGAACAGGTAATATGAGCATAATTCCATTAAGCATTCAGAACTGTTATCCCATCATTCTGGAACAATTTCAAGAAACTTAACTAGAATTGTAAATCTATGCTTAAACAGATACCTGATTCCGTGCAATGAGCCAACCGAGGCCAAAGTATACGGCACCAAATGGAAGTATTATAGGTGCAATTACTGAGTAACAGAGAACAATTGTGACAATAAGCATGTCATTAGGAACTCTAGTAGCATAGCTGAAAGCACCGGGAGCCCAAGCTTCTTTCACCTCGGCTTCAGTTTTACAAAGGAATTTCTTTTTGATATGGAAGATGATAAGGGGAACCAAACGTGATAGCTCAAGCCCATAGCCGACAAAGAATCTGTGGTCCAATCAAGCATAAAATCAACAAAGAATCTTCCTTGTACTGGTAAAAACAGATGTTAACAACCAGATTTAAAATACTTAATTAGAATATTATCAAGGTTACAAGGAAAGTTTTATAGGTGAATGACGTTTCTCGTGACAATAACAGGAAATAACTAATCTTAGAACATTTCTCCAGACCAGTGTTTTGCATATTTGAAAGGACTGGCCTGTTCAACCCATAACTGTTCCCCATTAATCAGGGGGTTAACACCAAAATATTAGTCTAGTTAAGAAAAAGCCAAAAATGGTCAAGAAACACTGAAAACCGATCAAACCGGTAAAACCTAGCCGAGACTATCCATTTTTTCTATTTTACATATTTTGGGCAAAAACCAAACCGATGACATGATCAAACTGAGAACCTGATCCCATAAGTTCATGACCCAATCCAAGGCATTGCTCTGTTTTGTATCAATCACAAAGATACAACCTTGTTGGAAAAACAAGGCTTATAAAATACACATGAAAACGTTATAATTTTAGTTAAAAGACGAAAACTAAGCCGATAGAGAATAGTATCTATCAATGAAAGATGGTAAAATAATAAAATTAAGAAATATGCCCAAAAGAAACTGGTGTAGAACAGAAATGGCACGAGATCATACTTGAGAGCGACATAGGTGAGGAAGAATGTAGCATTTTTAGGCAGGTTTTCCCCAAGCAGACTGATAGTATCTTTGGGTTGATCAATGATTTTCTGTAGGTTACCCAACAATGTCCCGCCAATTGTAACTCCAAGGAAGACATTGAACACAATAAAGTAAAAGTACTTCCCAGAAGCAGCTCGTACAACATGGCTCTCAGAGGGGATTCCTTCCTCCTTTGACAGAAACATAAGCAAACTTGGCAACAAAGCCATGAATAGTATGAGTGCAAGCTGAGGCAGGAAAGCTTCCAAAACAGTTCTAATCTCTGGTTGATCAATTATCTTCTTCAGAAAAGGTAGATACTTCTTTAGATTTGGTAAGGTTGTAAGAGAAGATATAATTGTAATGGGGATCATGTAGAAGCACACTGTAAGAAAGACTATGCCATAGATAATAAGTGATCTTATCTTTCTCTCATAGAACTTCTTCGGCAAATTTGCCCATAGTATCTGTCGTGGCTCAGGAGCTTCCATTACAGTCCATGTATCAATCTTCTGTGCATGGATTGTCTGAGAAGCAGAAGTGGCAGCAGGCTTGCTATTGAAGAAAATAAGAGCTGCGGATTGTTGTTTATCTCTAAGTGTGCTCTTTTGTTCAGCCTCGAATTTAGGCAACAGTTCATTTATTTTCTCGTTACAGTGATTAATGGTATCAACTTTTTCACCTACAAGACCGAGAAAGCCAATTCTATTGGTGGGCCTCGTACCATCTGGTTTTCCTGTCGTTTTAGATTCGGCATACACAACTTCAGATCGATCAAGTTTCTTTTTGTATCCTTCTATCTCTTCCCAAATTTCGTTGGCCTAAAGAAAAGGAGGAAAAATGAGATGTGGTGAGTAACATGAACATGTTTAAGCGTAGATATGTATAATAGCAGCAGAAACTTGATGTACCTTTTTGTTGTCTGTCACAACCATTGATCTATAAAATGTTTCTGGATGAAGTGCTTTGAAGTATGAGTCTATTTGGTCCTTTATTGATTGACCTGAAGCAGCTGGTGGTATGTCTCTGGCCAATACAGTGAACTCTTCAGGTTTGACTTCTGGACTTGATTTTGCCGTGGCTCTCAGATTTGAAACATGTTTGTATGATTTCCAAAGCACATAGTATGTGACAAAAGAAACCCAATATACTCCAAGCAGAAATGCCCACAACCTTGGACTTCGCTCCTGCCATACAAAAAGGCCAAATTCAATGGAAATACACCAGTAATAACTAGGCCTCCTACATAAGCTGAATATTGAGCACTCAAGCTTGCGCGACAATGGCAACAGAATACTAAAGTTATTATGACATTTTTTTGTAACCTACATGCATGATATATCTCATATTTCCATGGAGAACCTCTAACCTGCCATGCTACTACCAAGCTTCTTAAAAAGAACAAATAATGGACCCCAAATATGGTGTGACTTGGAGTATTAACTTCAGCTACTTCAAGTTGACCTGCTCTTTTGAGGTTTTATCATCTATTGAAAGATCTCCTACCATGCACATACTTGCAAAAGGATGCTGACTCGATCTTATGGACTATGAATTATGCTTTATTTACAAAGATTATATGGTTGTTTCCAAATTGTACCTGAATAAGCCACCTAAGTTAAATACTTCTGATTTAGGTACTTCAAAACACTAAAAGCACAAGAATTATACAAAGGCAAAAGTAAAATGGAACAAGAAACCAAGTGTAACTTCATAAACAAACCTAATAATGTGTACTTATTTTTGCTGATTAAAGTGTGATCACTGACAGAAAATGTTAACAATGTACCAAAGCCATGACCCATGAGGTTGTTTGACTATGTTACCTGAGAAGTTATAGAGGTCTAGAGGAAGCCAGCCTAGAGTAAGTCATGGATCAGGATCCTGAAGAAAATAGTGAAGAGTTCTTTCTCTATTCCTTGATTCCTTTTAGTTTTCTGTTTGGTTTTATGGCTATGCTTTATAGTTGGAACTACCTAAAGTCTAACTAGTTGTATAAATTTTAGCAGCTTTACATTAACCTCCAAGACTACCTAAACTAAGTTGCTATATAGTTTGCTGCATTTACCTGGTCAAAGTAAGTGGCACTCGTCGAGGAAATAAATAACTAATGTGTACTATCTGGCCCTACATGAGTTTTCAACTATATAGATTGCTGCATTTACCTGGTGGAATTAAGTGGCATAAATAAGTGGCAGTTGTAGAGACATGAATTTTCAAGCCTATCACACATCAGACAAATGAAATAAATGATTGTCACATGAAAAGTGGCCCTACATAGATTTAAGGAATCATAAGGTATAAGAAGCCATGGAATTTCATGTTACTTCACAGCCTACAATATTTCCCACTGTTTGATTTCATCTGCAATTTAAACCATGCAAATCACAAACAATCAATACAACTTACACGGACATGTCCCATTGCTAACTTGTCAAGGTTGTTGAAAGTTCCATTGCTGTTAGTATCAGTAGCATTTGTTGGACCTTGATCAGTTGCAGCAAGTGGAAGAAGAACTGGGAGCAGAACAATACCAGCAAGAACCAATATTGCTAAAACTGCATCAATGAATTTGTAAACTATTTCAGGACATTGAATTGCATGACAGGTGGGATTCCTTAGACTTAAATAAATAACAAGAACATGCATATTTTGGCTAATTCTCTGTCAACAAAACAACGGAGAAGTTCCAACACAGCTCAATTATGTGATTTCGTAAGCACCTTACCGGTATAAGTAAAGGTTGCTAGTTGGCAACTATTTATTGAAATAGTTCATTTATAAACTTCTATTAAAATGCGCATTATGTATTTAACTGTTCATTTCAGTTAGAAACAGAAAACAAGTCTCCACTTTGTGAAGCTGAAGACTTCTCAGAACATATAAATTGAAGTATAGGAGATTGTTGACAACTCCAAAAGACTGAAAAATCAGTGGCAAAAGAACCAGGAACACGAGAAGTTTTACTTACAGCACGTGGTTAATATATAAATAATCCCTTCTTTTCCAAGGGAAAACTATTTAAGTTGAATTCAGAAAACCCTCCATAGATATAGATGATTCAGATATCTGTTTGAATGCCAACAAAAGTTTCAAAGATTGTATAATAGTGCTAGGATATTAATAATTCCTGGAGCTCCTCTACAAGAACTTTCAGCCCTACATATTGTAGTTATCCATGTGAAAGTAAGAGGAGATGCTGCTCCAAATCGACGCATTTATGGCAACTGAACCAAGTAAAAACATCACATTTAAAATGCAGATAAGTAACTCCCAAGATAGCAAATAAAACAATCTATCAGCCAATTCAACCAAACAATATTTTCTAGAATGATGAGAATAGCCAATAAAAAATTAAAATCCCCGAGCAGAAATCTTGGAGAAAATTAGGGAGAATGATGCAATCTTCCCACAAATCAAAAACACTTGCCAAATCACCAACAGAAGACTTACCGGAGCTGAGGAACAACAAATATACGGCAGCGTCAACGCCGGCGGCGTCTATGACGTCGGCCTCGGACGCTAACACGGCCTCCTTGATCCAAGCCAAGGGGTTCCGCGTCCTCGTCCGCCCTTCCAAGGGATCCAAGCCCCTGAGGATGCGGTTGGGGTAGTAGATGACAGCGTTGCCTGGCTTCCTCTGCAGCCATGTGAACACAACCATCAACACCACGAAGATGACGAAGGACGTCCCCAGGGAGGTGATGAAGGAGCTAAAATCCATCTTTTTTCTTCTTCCTCTGCTTCTGCCCCGCTTCCTTCTCTTACTTCTGTGCTAATTCTTCCTGTTGCTTCCTCTTCCCCTCCTGAAGATCTCTCCTTTCTTGGAATAATTAAAGGTCCTAAAAAGTAGCCGTTTGCTTCTTTGTTGCCTTTTTTAATCTTCCTCAGGAAAATAGGAATTTGAGAACTCTAATGCCTTTCTTTATTCTTTTTTTGCTGCTGCTTCTCACATCTGCTGCTACTTTGAAGCTGCCGTTGGTGTTCCATTTTGGTTTCAATGCAATCAATGAGGGAAACATGAGCTGGGAGAGATGGCGATGTGAAAACTGAAAAGGATGCGAGTATAAAAGCTAAAAATAAATTAATAGATAATGTAGATTGCCTGTGTTGTAATGACATGAATAGCCCTGACACAAACTGCCTTGTCTTTGTCTTTCGTGTGTTTAATGACATTATTAGCCTTGTCTGTTTAAGGGAATATACTTGACTCTTCATACAAGTTCAAAAATCTAAAAAAAATACTATTGAACATTCCACTTGGTTAAGTCAGATTCAAAGTTGAACCTAAATTAAATTAAATTTTCAAGTCTAGATTCAACCCAAAAAAGTTCTCCATAATTTTCTTAATCATATTTTTTACTAAAATATATTTAAGATAATTAAGCTATATTCTCACTCTTTTTATTTTTAGATCATGCATTCTCACTCATTTTCATAATAGATTTCATCAATATAAATTATTGCATATTTTAATAAAATATTTTCAATTGTTGACATTAAAAATAATAATAAATAATAAATTTAATATCGTGCATATATAATTTATCTTAAAATTAAGGATAATTATCTGGATACATGTTGAAATTTGAACATTGTCTTATTTGTGACCAAATCTAAAATAATACTAAATTACATCCTGAACTTTAACATTGATCTCAATTATATCCTCTCGTTATTTTTTCGTCGTCATCTCCGTTAATTGCATGATGTGGCATGCCCACGTGAACTAAAATATTATTATTTTTTACATGTCATTAAAAAAAAAAATTTAAAAAAATTTTAAAAAAAAATTTTAAATTTTTTTTTTTTATTTAAAAAATATATATATATTAAATATATATTTATTTTTAAAAAAAATTATTTATCACGTTGAAGAATTTTTAAAAAAATATATTTTTTTATTTATTTTTAATAATATGTTAAAAAATTAATAATATTTTATTCTACGTGGACATGCCACGTCATACAATTAACGGAGATGATGACGGAGAGACGACGGAAGGTTATAATTGAGATCAATGTCAAATTTCAAGATATAATTTGGTATTATTTCGAATTTGATCATAAATGAGATAATGTTCAAAATTTAAAATATATTTAGATAATTATCTTAAAATTAAAATAATTATGAACGGATGAAAATAAATAAAAATTAATTAATCTATGCCACTGGGCCATGGTCCAACTAGTTCAAACTGGCACCAATTTGTTAGGTTTCCATTTTATTATTATTTATTGGCAGTTTGTGATTATTTTCCACGAAATGTACTACAATCATTTTCACTCAAATTGTCGACAGGCAGCGATGTCACACACTATCCGTATAATAAATAACACTATAAATCACCAACGAGGGCATTTTCAGCAATCTACAGCGAAGATGGAAGGGCAATATAGTCATGATCGCAATAATATACTGCCGGCCTGGATCCCATGTCGTAATCCCGGATGGACACGTGGCGGTATTGCTTGCCCTGCCGACAAAGCCGTTTTGACCGTTTCGACCAATGAGACCGCAACGGATAGGCTCCCGCGGATCGCTACGCGACCTGGACGGTTCATACCCACTTCGCCACCGGCCTCCTTCACTGCGCCGGAGACCGCTATGGAGTATGGACCTCCACAAAACGCCGAGTCGCCCGCGCCTGGTCGCGGCGATTTCAACAGCGAATATAACGGCGCGTTGCACGCGTACCGGAAACGTGGGCGGACGCGAGCCTTTACTTTTAAGTTCGCCATATCAATTCGCTGGGGCTCCGCTGTCGCGGTCAGACAGCGTAAAGTGTAAAAGAACGCGTTACCCGGACACGTTATTCGCATATATGGACACTGCTGCGAGTATAATGCGTTTGCTGTTTTAGACGGGGCAGCTGCTACATAGAAAATTAAATATGACGACAACTGAGGCACGTGAAATGAGGTACAATTTATTATCGTGTGGGCGTGAGCTGGCCTTCGTGTCTACCATCTCGAATTAATCAATTTTACGTTTAATTTATTATCGGCCCTTTTCGTTTTAAACAATTTACACCTTGCAATTTGTTTGTTTCAATTTGCCTATACTTTGCTAATTTATATGCTAAATGGGATTACACAGTACACAACTAAGTGTGTGATGAAGTGGCTCAACAACCACATTCTGCACATAAAAAATAAAATTAAATAAAAAGCAAAATTAAATAAGGATTAGCTTTTTATTATTAATCAAAGACCGATAAGGTTTTCTAATCAAGATTCTCCTCTCTAGTTCTAGCTAGGGCTCATCGCCGCTCTCGAGAGGCCCCTTAGATCCAATGTAGGATAGCTTAAACTCTCACAATTGTGAGTGTTTCTTTTGTTTCTGTCGACTGCGAGTGGGTTGCTTTGTTCCGGCATCTTGTCGAGGTTATTTTTGCAAAGGATCGGGCGCCTAGTGGTGGATGTCTTCGTTTTTTGGAAGCGGATATTTTTGTTGTGGCGTCTCCTGGGTTTGCCCTCTTCGATTGCTTGAAGTGTTTTGGCAGCGAGAGCGGTGTTTTGCTTGCTATCTTTTGGCAGCGAGTGCCTCCGTTTGGGATGCCTGTAAATGATTTATTTTCTTTGATATTTATTGTATGATCGGGGCTTCGTCTTCTTCTGATCGAGTGTTTCTTCATCTTCCATGTGGTTGTGGAAAGAACTGCAATTCTTGAGTTCCTTTGGCAGAGAGTGCTTCAGCATTCTTGTGGAGGCTATGCCTATTGCTTGAGTAATATTGGCATCAGCTTACTTCCGATTCTGGGCGCCTAGAGGAGCTCCCGTGGAGAACGCCTGGGGTTGTTCATTTCTCAGGTTTTGTGGACTGGTTTGGCTTCACTGGTTGTTTTCTTCTCTCGGTTTGTTTCTGTGTGCGTGTGGAGGTGGTGTGAACAATGGATATTGGTTGTTGCTTTGGCTGTGTTTGCTTCAGTGTAAGGAGCCCGATCGCTTGTTTTCTTCTGTATTATTGGTGTATAGTGCTCCTTTGGTGGTCTCGTTTGTTTTCTTCTGTATTACTAGTCTGAACTTGTTCCACAAGATATGCAACAATAATCGGGATTTGCACATCCGAACTTATTCTACAGGTTGGGAATTAGTCATCCAACCTTTCGGGCCTAGCCCGTAATCCGGCTCCTAACCGAGCCTCTATGCCATTCAATAAGATATGGCACAACCTGACCTAAGTCAAGTGTCTCCTACGGTGTCTTAAGGATGTTTCTATTGGGAAAACTCCACAATGCCCAATGTCCGATCCCAACTCCTAGACTTGTAATGTCATAAACTCGTGATATTTTATTTCATACATAAATCTTATTTGTTGGTTCATAACAGATTATGCTGCCCCTTTTGAATTTTAATTAAGAAATTAAAATTATAATCACCAAGATTAGGGTTTTATTTTAGGATTTTATTTTCAGTTTACTGTTGAGCCCCAAATCGGTGTATCTAACCCGAATTTAGTTTCCAGAGTGTGTCATATATTTCCAAACTATATTTTCTGGTCAAAACGATAGGTTACATGACTATATTCAGAAAATTATACGCATCACAACAGAGAATTCAAAAGTAGCACAGATTCATCATCTCAGCAAGAAATTCCAGCAAGGTTGAACTTTCAGCATATTATGAAAATAAATTCAAAATTTACAGAAATTAGATCTTTAATTATCTTAAAAATAGAATACTAATCTTGAGGTAAATTTCACAACATTCATATTTATTAAACAAGGCTAACAAGAACCTTCATCATCTTAAATAAAGAATCCAATTCCATGATCAAAAACCCACATCAAGATCACACATGGCATCAAGATTTAACACGATCTTTGTAAAACACGATTACTAATCAAACATCACATATTAATTACCAAGCATGTATTAACCTGAAGAAATCTAAATTGACAAGAAATCCATGGCATAGCTCTCAAGAAATCACAAGAAAACATCTCTTAGGTATTTTATCAAACACCTAGAGGGTACCCTCATCTTCACCTTGGCCGAGCACCCCTAGGATCATCCTAGGGCTACCGAGCCCCATAGGGGAGGGTTCGGGTCTCCTCTTGCATGGCAATCTCAAAGAATAGGCGAAAACTCGAGAGTCGACGGAAAACCAATCAAGAACATCTTGCCTTCAAGAACGGCTTCAAGAATTCGAAAGAAACCCGAGAAGAAGATGGGATAAAACCACTCACCTTGATTAGGATGGAGAAATAAAGAAAGACCTTCAAGCAGCGGTCTCCGAATTCGGTCTTCAAGCACTCGGCTCCAAGACAAAGAAGGAAAGGGGGGGGGGGGCTCAACCTCAGCCGGTGGCTCCACCAAGCCAACGACTTGGCTTCCAATGGAGAGGAAGGGGGAGAGAGGAAGGAAGGTGGCTGGCTCATCGGCTTGGCTCTGCCCGGCGTCTCCAAGAGAGAGGAAGGGAGGGGCGGTTGGCTCGGCTTGGCTCCTCTCTCCTCTCACGGCTTGTGCGGCTCTAATCGGGAGTCGCAAGCCCGGGGGAGGGGGGGAATTTTTATAATCCCTTCCCCACCTCTTCAACCCTAACCTCCTTTAACCCGCATATGCCTCAATCCGGATCCAAACCCGCTAACCCACCTTAGCTTAATCTAACCTCATGCTAAACACATGCAAAGGTATAATTAAATAAATTCATCTACGCAAGAAAGAAATTACAGAATTCATATTCCTACTTATCTGAGCTCGCAAGCTCGCACCAGACCATGAGTCGACTCGACTCGACTTCGGACTAACCCGCTAGGCTGGCAAACACAAACAATAACGGAAGGATAAATAAAAAATATCTAGGATATCACAATCCTCCCTCCTTAAAGAAAATTCTTTCGAGCCATCCTCCTCGACCTAGTCGATGCTCCCGATCCAGTCGTTGTCGACTCCATCGCCTCCACCGCAGCCGTAAGATTTTGGTTTATTGTATTTTAATTATATTTTGATACTTGTCAAGCTCCGTTTGAGACTTAGATACTTGATAGTTATTTATACACTTTAGTTTTGATATTTTGATACTTGTTTGCCTCCGTTTGAGGCGTATAATTGTTTATATACTTGATAGTTGTATATATACTTTTAGTTTTGATATTTGATACATGTTTGCCTCCGTTTGAGGCTTAGATTGATAATATTTATGTAAAACTTATATGGTTCATTGTATTTGTATATGTATGATAATTTATGGTCGTAAATTGTAGTTGTAAATAGATTGTATCGTGTGAATATTGTTGTATACAGGAATTTCTAAAATTTTGATTTTTTTCAGTTACAGGATATAAGTTCAGCCACGACTTACCCACGGCTAACCGTCACTAAGTCGTCGCCAAAAGCGTATCGTAACTGGCTCATGGACTGGGCAACACCAAATATCACAGTTGCTAATAATATCACTGATGGCTTTGAGCCGCGGCTGATAGTTTAATTTCAACGAAAGCTGCCTCGGTCGTGATGTGTTTAAATCAGTGACAGCGCACGCGACTGTCGCTAATAACTTGAGACGGCCGCCGTCACATATTATTTGAGACGCACACATAAGCGACGACCTTTTGCCACGACGCAGGTCATCCATGACAATTCAGCCACGACAATTCTAGTCGTCACCGATGATTCAGCCACAGCATGAGCCGTCTATGACAGCGACAATTCTAGTAGTGAGTACTTAAAAAATTATGATACAAAAAATAAACTCGTGTTGGAGACAAACATGAGGACCGTGCTTGAGCGTGGAGGAATGTCGCGGGGCGACTTTGACCCTGTAGCATGGGTCGAGGCTACAGGTGGCTAGGAGCACTGCCGTGTTTATGGTTTTGCCGACAATGCCCATGCACGAGCTCTGTTAGAGCCACTTGGGGCACCGACCCCTCCTATTGCAGGTGAGCGGGCCTCCACTTCCCGAATGCAAGACCAGAGCCGGATAGCGGCCTTAGAGTCCAAGCTTACACAGTAGAGACATGCGATGGAGGAGCAGAGACAAGCGATAAAGGAGTAGAGACAGACGAATGACGAGTTGAGATGGACAGTGGATGCGCAAAGACAGATGATGGAGAACATGCAGGCGCTCCTGACTCAGATTGCATCTCACTCTGACATTCATATATCCCTGATGTCTGACCTGTCCTCCTCGACCTAGTCGACGCTCCAGACCCAATCGATGCTCCCCACCCAGTTGACGCTCCCGACCCAGTCGCTCGAGACTTCGTTGTCTCATCCTCCACCGCCTCCACCGCGGCCGTGAGATTTTTGTTATAGTGTATTTTGATTACATTTTGATACTTGTTACATTTTGCCTCAGTTTGAGGCTTACATTTTGATATTTGTATATATAGCCTCCGTTTGTGGTTTAGATTGAAGCCTAAATTGTGTACATGGTTGCTTGTATATTATGTTTGTGGTTGTAAATTGATTGTTTGTGTATACTATGTCATAATAAAATTGGTGTACACAAAAATTTTCAATTTTTTTTTTTTCAGTTACAGGATATAACGTCAGCAACGGCTTACCTCATCATTAGTCCTCACGAATGCATTCATGAGGCAATCTTTTGACCTCATCATTAGCATTCATGTGACAATCTTTTAAACTAGCTCCATAGCCATGACAAGATGATACTTCACTTGAGTGAGATGACGATGTGGAAGCATTTGACATCTTTGTCTTGTTCTTCATGGTAGGATAATTTTTCTTCACATGTCATTTTTCTTTGCATGAATAGCAAATCACCTCCCTCTTTCAACTTTTAGTGCTTCTTTGACTATAAACACTTTGAGCTTTAAAAATCATGCTAGTATTGGAGGGATGGCCATTGTCATCACCACCTTCAGTAAAAGTCGCTAGCTCCTTGGTTTTAATATAATCATATAAGACAATTAAGCAAGCCCAAATATCGAATATGGAAGTACAATGCATGATCTTTTCAAAGATACAATTTTCCAAAGAACAAAATATGCAATTCATAGCTTTAACATTTGACTCAAGCATATCTATTTATTCTTGGGTCCATGCATTCATATTTTCCTTGGGTTCAATATATTTAGTTTTTATCATGTCAAATACACCTAAACCTTGAATCTATAGGAAAGTGTACATTCTACTCTTCCAAAGATCAAAGTTAGACACATCGAACCTAAGTGGTATAGACGCTACCAACTCTAGTGTCATTTTCGGATCGAGACCAGATGTAGAGGAGATGTTGAAATCTCAAACTACGACCCGCTAATATATATTCCAAATGTTGGTGAAATGGCCACACTACATGGGGGGTGAATAGTATGTTAAATAAACTTAAGCTTAATTTGGTTTCAATCGTTTCTTACAATCTTTAGCCTAATGACAATTCAAAGACTAAATGCGAAAGCGATTAATAAAGCAATTAACACAAACAAGATGACAATGCTAACACATTGATTTATAGTGGTTCGGCTCAATGCCTACTCCACTATCTAAGCACCCCGCTTAGGATTTTCAAACTAACTTTACTAGATTAATTAGTTTTCTTACAATGAGGATATTTTCACTAGAGAGTCTCCGCTCTCGAACCGAAGGCACTTCCACACCCGGAAAGCATCTCGTCTTCCTACTGAGAGCACTCTCCCACCTCAACCCTAAGGACAACACAACCAATCCTAGCAAACTACGTTTACACCGATGGATTTAAACCTCAAACACCAAGGCTACCACCCAATTTCAAGACCTACACTCTAGGTCTAACACAAACTCAAATACAATAAAAATAACAATAAAATACAACACTAAATGAAGCAATAAATCAAACAATAAAGTACTTAGCTCCAAAACAAAATTTCTAGCTTCCTCTTGATGCCTTGATGATGAAATAATGGAAGAATGAAAGCAAGATCAAGGGTTTTTCGCTCAAGCTAGATTTTCACAAGAGAATGGCTCAATGAGGCTTGTGATTGCTCAAAAAATATCTCAAGAGTAGTAGGAGTGATCAAGATCAAGCTAGGAAGACTGTCAAGGCTTGTATTTATAAGCCAAGGAGAGTGGGGAAAGAAACACACATTGCAACAAGCGCTTTTCTGCCCGTTAGCGTCGCCCGGTCGATCGTCAGCTGATGGTCAGTCGACCGCCAAGCCCCTATCGATTTTGGGCTTCTGGCGGTCGGTAGCCAGTCGATCGGCCAACCACTGACCAGCGATCGGCCATTTGAATGAAACCTAGATTTTTTGCTCATTGAACGATTTCGGGTTTCTTCTTCGAATTTTGGTTATTTAAGGGTCCAAGCATCATACTAAGGATTTTATAATTTATCTAGACACTATAAACCTAGACTTTAACTTCCCGCTGAATCCAAGCGCGTCGACCAACATCCATCTAATTTCTCTGATATTTTTTATTGCGGATGTCGAACGCTCACCGACTTGGAACCTGAAAGATTTCTCTATGAAAATATTAGCTTCATGTTTGTTATCATCGAAACCAAGATTAAGACCAAGGTTGAAAACCTTAGGCCAACACGTAATAGCTGCTCGTCGATGTCCTTGTTGAGCGGTCGTAGCGCGCACTTCCGCTCGCTCTCCTGGAGCGTCTCAAAATCCTGGCCGACTGCCAAGCAGTTGTAGGCCATCGGGAGCAACCTGGGTGCGCCACGCGAGCAAGAGGCGTTGCCCGTGTACAAGATGAGCTCGGTGCTGCTCTTCGTGATGTGGGCGCTCGTAGCCGCGATCCCCTGCTAAGATCACAGGTTGCACATCCACTTCTTGATCCCGCGAAACCACGTATGGGCAACATCAATCATGTCGCTCCATGAGATGATCTTAGAGGAATCGAAGAAGGACAAAAGGAACTCGATTGGGTTGTTGAAGGAGATTCACCAGACCGAGAAGTGCGCGCAGAACTTGATCGAGTTGCTGGACGCGAACGAGTAATTGCTAATGACGAAGGAGAAGGAGGCAGAGGTGAGGCTAGGAGGGGGTGAAAGAACTTATTAAAACTTTTTTAATAATAAAAAACTAGTTAAAATAATAATCCATGTAGAACAAAATTTGTTACGTCGGCACCGTTAACGTGCCACATCAGCCAAATTCGTTAAAATTGATGGGGCATGCTAAACGTGATAACAGAATGAAAGTTCGTGTATTTCTTTGTTAACGAAAAAACTTTTTGCTGAAATTGAGAAAATATGCAAAGTTCGTATTTTTTTATATTTACTCTTATATTATAATTTTGTATAAATATTATTATAATTTATTTGAAAGTAGATTTTCTATAAACAACTATGCACAGAGAAGATATATAGGATCGTAATGTGCAAATCTACTTTTAATCAAAATATAATTCATGAAAAATCTCGCGTATCTTTTTTTATTGTTGGTTGTAGCAGATTCTCTTGATGGACATCACGTTTTTGATCTCTTTCACACACTTCGAATTGAGCGCACACTAAAATCGTAAGTTTATGAGAACTCACGAATTTATAATATTGTGAATATTCATATATGTGTAGAGAGAGATACATGTTTTTTCTTTACGTAGACAATAAAAAATTATCTCATAATTCATTTTATATTATAATTATTTAATCGTCCTCTTAAACATATAGTTAATTATGATTATGTCATTATCTTACATGAGCCACGTAAATATATTCTTACATTATTTTCGTTGCAAGTGTTTATTTGATTTTTTGTATTTATTTTTAGTGTTTTTATTACGCGTTCTTCGAGATGATATTCACCTCGATGAAAATGATATTAACAGAGGCGTGTCACTAACATAAATTTTATAGAAATATTAAACTACTACTTGAATGTATCACTAGTTCCATCGTACAGCAATGTTGCCGTGGTCCCAAAAGAGAAAAACCTTTGCTTATGGTGGTTAAATCGAACAAATAAAGCAAGTGAACAAGCCATCATTTTTTTTCATCTTGCGTTATATATTTGTCAAGGAGATAATTAATTAATATAATCTTTTGGGAAAAAGGCCAAGATATTTACGTAGTCTTCTTGAAATCAATTATTCACTGCTTGCTTTAATTGCAATTTCAACTAAATCAACTTCAACTTTTTGGACATATAAGTGATCTTAGAAAATTGCACGGAGAAGCCAAGACGTGTGGTTATATATATATTAAAGTTTCACATTAATTAAAATAAAATCAAAATAGAACAATCTTTTTCTCGTAAATTAACTTTTGAGATGAATTAAACGTATTATTTTTTAATTTATCGTGTGATTGATATTGTGTTATTCGCAAATGTTCAATCCTATAAAACTCCATGCTCCAAATATTTAATTTTGGGCATGTGGAGGGTGTGTTAAAATTTCACATTGGTTAAAATATGATTAAAATAATTTTTAAATAATTTTACTCGTGAGCTAATTCTTGAGATGAATTACACCTATTAATTTCTTAACAATATACGTAACTTAACTTGATATACATAGCTACTTTAATTTCCAGCTGCTTGTGCTTCTAAAGTAATATTATGCATGCATGGTTGGCACCCATGTTCTACAAGAAATAAATTAATTGTAACTTCTTTAATCGCAAGAAAGTCTATTTACTGCAATTCCATTACCTTTTTTGGCAAAATAATTGATAAGATCGATCGATCTTCTTTTAGTTGGCACTCAATTATAGGTATGGCAGCTTTTGTGATAGAGATGTGTAATAATCAGGGGTGAGCTCGGATCGGGACGGACCGAGATTTGGTATGTCCCGGTCCTGTCCCGGTTCCGTCCCGATCTCAGTTTCGAATACGAAGTATATTAATTTTGTTTCGCCTCGAAAAATTCGGGACAGGACCGGGCCGGGACCGAGACGTCTCGAATTTATTAATATTAATTTTTTTATAAAATAAAAATAATATTTTTATTAAAATAATTAATATTTTCCCCCAAAAAAATAATATTATATATATATATATATATATATATTTATATATATATAAAATATAAATTATATTACAAACCGGGTCGGGATGGGACAATCCCGGATTTTTTTGTATCGTTCCGGTCCCGTCCCGATTTTTAATCGGGACAAACATATATGTCCCGGTCCCGTCCCGATTTTGAACCGGGACGGAATTTGTCCCGACTTTTTGGGTCAGGTCGGACCGGGACGGTTCGATCCGTGCTCACCCCTAGTAATAATAGAAGATATGTGCAACCATATTATCCACGTTTATATGAAAATCACAAACAAAATATCTTAGTTTGCCCCTACACATGAGTACAAATAATAAATTGGAAGTCCACGTGTAGTGCAAATAATATAATACAAGAACATATTAATGCACCTATAATAACAAAAATAGTTTTTAATTGCAATCATGAAATCTTATAGCATGAATTAACTTTTTGACCACTTCTATAGTATTTTTTATAGTGGTTAAGTACTTTTTGAGTGATTAAAATTTTTATTTTCTTTATAATTTAGTAACTAAGACATTGAAAGTATCTAAATTATGTGTTTTTTATTATGTATAGCAGGAATTTATTTTCAAAAATTCTTAGTACGGCTGAAATTACTATTTATTTATTTATTATTTTAATCATTTAAAGACTTTTGCCAAAAATTTTAAGTTACTAAAAAATCAATAAACAATCATATTAGCCAATAAAATAGTGCTTTGCTATTAAAAAAAAAAACTATTATAGGCATTGCCAAAAATAATTCATGCTATACGAAGTGTTTAAGTGACTAAAAAATCAAGAAAATATTAGTTTTAGTCACTAAGAAAATTTTAACCACTTATAGAATACTAAAATATTCATATGGTTGTTTTTGTCATAAAAAAATTGTCAAGTTTGAGCCACTTAAAGATTTTCTCAAATTTAAGTGGTAATGAATGGAAATATAATTTTGAGAGAAATATAATTTTGAGAACATCTTGAGTATTTCAAAAAGTATGTTATGAATATGAAAATTTTGAGTTTCGTATTATGATTTTGAAAATTTTACCTATTATTATTATGTATTTAAAAAATTGCTCTTTAAATTTTCCACATTATGATATTCATGGATACAAAATTGAAACTAAGGATTGAATTGATTCTAACACATCAAAGTACAAAATCTCAATTACATATTTCAGATATCAAGAAAATTAGAGAAAAGATAGTTTACATTGACTCGTTACTCGCTCAGGAGCTCCCTGTTTCTATTTATACATTGCTGGCTTTATTAAAAGTACAAAAATTATAAAACTACCCTTAATGATTCATTTCATTCTTCTTCATCTCTTGCCCTTTTAAGTCTTTTCCAATCCAATCGTTATTACCTACATTCACACCCTTTTCCTGCTTCATATCAGCCGATACTGATATGCCTTCACACCCCTCGCAAGTTGGCAGAATGGAGAATTGATTCTCCATTCCCAACTTGGAGGTTAAATATTGATGTTGGGCAGTTGGTAAAGGCTTCGTCAATATATCTGCTGGTTGTTCTTTATTAGAAATGTAAATGGGTTTAATTAGCTTCTCTTGATACCTTTCTCTGACGAAGTAGTAGTCGATCTCCAACTGTTTGGTACACTCATGGAATATAGGGTTTTTTGTTATGTGTAATGCGTTTCGTGAATCACAGTGTAAAGGTATTGCATCTTTGCATTCAAAACCCAGCTCAATAAGGACATTTCTTGTCACTACAAGAAATCAGGATTTTAGTGAGGGTCGCGACTCTCACTAAAACCTCACTAAAGGCTTTTAGTGAGGGTCACCTGGCCCTCACATGTCATTAGGAAAAGTTTCATCACTAGAAGTATAAGTGAGGGTTATGTTCCGACCCTCACTAAAAGGTGACTTTCGTGAGGCAAAACTGACCCTCACTAATTTTTATATTTAGTGAGGGTCGCTAGTGACCCTCACTAAAAGTTAATTTTTGTGAGGGCCGATTCTGCCTCACGAAAGCTACTTTTAGTGAGGATTGAAACATGACCCCCCACCTATAGTTTTAGTGACGAGATTTTTCCTGACTACGTCTGAGGGGTGGGTGACCCTCACTAATTCCTACATTTTGTAAGGATTAGTGACCCCATTAATTCTTACATTTTGTGAGGGTCGATGACCCCTCTAAAACTTTTTTTTGTAGATTTATGTTTTTTCATGATCCTCACTAAAAGTTATTATAATATGCATATAAAATCTAATATTTTTTTATAATTTAATTATATTTACATAAATTTTAAGAAACCTATAAAGATAAAAAAAGACATGTCATCATTTAACAAATAATATATTTATTACAAAATTCATAAAGTATCATTACATGATCCATTATAAAAAAAACACATCTAATAAAGTATCAATCCCATTACATAAAAATTTCAATTTTAAAATAAAATTCAAACGTGTTCTACTAATTCATACATAAATCAAGATCTATCTTCGCAAATTCTTTCCTTTCTTTCCACCTTTCCGTCCATGAAATTGCTATTCTATCCATCTTTCTTCTATCATCTTGAAATTATTCTTCCATCTTCTTTCTCTCCTCTTTCATCTTCCTTTTTTCATGATGCCGAAGGTTCACGATGCTCTAGATCCTTTCGAGCCTGTAACAATAAATGAGAAAATCAATAACAATGGTAGAATTAAAAATACAAAAGTAGATCATAAGTACATAGCAAAAGTAGAATCAAACCTCATCTGCTCGAATGACACTACAAGAAATATCTAGTCCAATACTGAGCAAGTAACACTGATATAGATTATGAATTATTTAGAATAAGTGGACTATTTACAATACATCATCAAAAATCGAAACACCCAAGATATAGATAAGGTTTTCAAGATAAAAATTGTACTTACAAGTTTTAAATATGAATCACAACCTAGCTACCGATAATTAATTAAATATCAAAAGAAGCTATCATAATTATGATCACATAGATTAGATGTATTTTGTGTGTGTGATATCATAGAACACACCCAAATGTCAAGTCTATTTATATTGCATCAGAAAATTTCAAACTAATACATCTCTTCGTAGTGATACTTATAGCAAACTGCATCAAAAAAGTGCAAAGTAATACATCTCTTCGCAGTGATTCTTGGGGTGGAGTTAAAAAAGTTTAGAGTTTACCTTTAGATGGTCATGTAGATAAGATTGACCACAAATTAAAAATGTTGAAGAATCAGCCATTGCCCAACTTGAAAGCAAATTGCAACTTGGGTCTTTTGGAAATGTGGAACCGAAGATACATGGCACACTTTCCCCAGTTGAGGCTTCTTGTAAGTCGACATAACCTCTTTTTTGAACTGCAAGTAGAGAAAAAAATTAGATAGTAAATACCAAAATAAGTAAGAAATATAAAGTGAGACATAATTAATCAAAATATTAAACCAAAGAAATTGACCTGCCATATCATGCAACTTCTTCACGAAACCAGTAGTTGTTGATAGCTTGGGATGGCGCTGGTCCTGTGAGAACTTTTTAAGCCACAGAAATCGGGACTCAATGGTCAGACAAACTCTAACATACAGTTGAATAAGATGACATATAGATTAATTAACCAACAAATAGAAGTCTCAAAGATGATTGGAGACAAATATGGATTAAAATATCAACAATGGATCCGTTTGTGAAGTGTCTATCAAAATATCATGGAAGACAAGCATCAAGGTCGAAATATTTCCTGGATGAAATTCCAATAACAATCTAACAAGTTTAGCAAGGTTGAAGGCAACATTTATTGTTCTCTCCTTCTACATTCTCAATTTTAAGACAACATGCAAGTACAGAACAATATGAAGTTTCAACTGGGCGTAGAAAAAGTAAATAAATATAATTTGACTATTAAATAGGAAAAAGAACAAATGGAAGTACTAGGGACACATTATCTAAGAGGGTAAGAACTAAATCTCTTGAGTTAGATATATAGCATTTGTCGTCATTTGATATCCTAAACTATTATTTCCATTTCTTTTTTATCATTTTAACTACTACATCATTGTTCCTGTTTGACCATCTAACCTCTAAAGCAAGATTATCATGGAAATCCCAAATATAACTTTTGTTGCTTATTATCACTTTATTGTAACTTGCCTCAAATATCTTCTATATTCAGTAAAGTTTGTTATCAACATGCCATCCATCAGAAGCAACAAGCCATCAACATGCCATCCATCAGAAGATAATCATGCTCATAATTTTTATGAATGAAAGTGATCCTATTTTTTTGGACGGAATAAATATTTAATCTTTTAGAATCAGATCAAACAAATAAAATAAGATAGGGAGATGCCTTTTACGCAAACGAGATGGGGAGATGAAATTGAAAACAATCGGAGCATGAAATTGAAAACAACCGGAGCATGAAATTGAAAACAACTAGCAAGAAGATATTATTTTGAATTATAACATATCATGGGGAGATACCTTATACGCAAACGAGATGTGGAGATGCCGCAGGTTGAGATGCTCTCGGCACTCGACAGTGAGCCTGCTCACGAAAATGGGATGGGGAGAAGGAGAATATGAGCTGCCAGCGGTTGAGGTGGAGAAGCTCTTGGCATTGAGCTCACGGGAAGGGATGGGAAGAATAGCCGCCGAAGTCCGAACGCCCCAAACCAGATTTAAGGCAAAGGAGTAAAGCTGTAAAGGACTTGGTTTCGTCGGCTAATAAAAATAGGAAGGGATGCGGGCGGGGAAGGGAATAAGACGACGAATTGGGCACAGAAAAAGGATTATTTTGGTCGGATAAAAAAAAGGAATTGGGCGAGGACTTATAATTATTTTATTTTTTTACTTAATAATATTTTAGATTTTTAAAATATATTTAATTAACTATTTAATTGTCTAAAATTATATTTATTTTTAAATTAATTTTTATTTATTTTCAGATTTATAAATGAGAGGTAAGAATTGGTGATAGTCACCATATTGTCCTCGATCACAATATATACCTTTTAGTGAGGATCAAATTAGACCCTAACTAAATGTAGAATTTTGTGAGGGTCATGATGTTCTCACAAAATATACTTTTTACTGAGTGTCAACCCTCACAAAATGCAAGATTTCGTGAGGGTTATAATATTGTCATCACAATATATACTTTTTAATGTGGGTCATATTAGACCCTCACTAAATGCAGGATTTCGTGAGGGTCACAATGTCCTCATAATATATACTTTTTAATAAGAGTCATATTCGCCCCTCACAAAATATAAGATTTCGTGAGAGCCACGGTGTTGTCCTCACAATATATACTTTTTAGTGAGGTCATATCTAACCCTCACAAATTTTTTTTTTTTTTACTGACAGATTTCTGTGAGGGTCATGGTGTTGTCCTCACTATATATACTTTTTTGTGAGGGTCTATCCGACACTCACAGAAGTGTTCTTCTATTAACGAGTTTTTGTGAGGGTCGACTAGAGACCCCCATAAATAAGTTGATCTAGTGAGGGTCGATGCGCGACCCCCACCAAATCTCGTCACTAAAAGACAAATTTCTTGTAGTGTGTCCAAATTGACTCTACAGTAGTGCTAGATAGTGACATGAGTTCACTATCAGCACTCGACCTACTCACAGTGGGCTATTTTTTGCACTTTTAGTTCATTGTTGAGTCTCAAATTTTTACCAAATATCCAAATATGGATCTTCTTGACATTGCGCAAGTTCCCTAATCAGCATCAGAGAAACCTGAAACTGATATTTCACAATTTGTGGGTAAAACAATCCAAGACCAATAGTCCCTTTTATATACTTGAGGACCCTAACTGCAGCTTGCTGATGAGTTACCTTAGGATTTTGTACATATTGACTGAGTTGGTGGATATTGTACATGATACCTGGTCTGGTTACAGTCATGCACATTAATTTTCCCACCAAGGTTCTGTACACAACATGTTCATTAAAAAAACTCATCTCCATCCATTCCTTCCCTGCCATTTTTGTTGTTCATCATCATTGGAGTTGTCTTGGGCTTGCAATCTAGGAGTTTCATTTCTCTCATCAAGTCCATTATGTACTTGTGCTGACTTATATACAATCCTTGCTTGGTCCTTTGTACTTCCAGACCCAAGAAGTAGGTTAGCAATCCCAAATCCTTTATTCTGAATTAGTCATCATATCCAGATATTTCTTGAGCTCTATAATGCTATCTTCATCTGAACCTGTTAGTATGATGTCATCAACATATACTAATACAATCACCAATTTCTTCCCATTCTTCTTAATGAACAAACAAGGGTCACAATAGCTTTGAATGTACCCCTATCCTTTTATGCTGGTTGACAATTTCGAGAAGCATTCTCTACCAGCTTGTTTCAAATCATATAGTGACTTGTTCAATCTACAAACTTTCCTTTCAATTGGGCTCCCATACCCTGGTGGCAAATCCATGTACACTTCCTCCTCAAGATCTTCATGAAGATATGCATTATTCACGTCAAGTTGATACAATGTCCAGTTTGATGCTGAGGCAATTGCTAAGGTTAGTCTAACTGTAGCTAATTTGGATACAGGTGCAAAGGTATCCTGATAATCTACCCCTTCCACTTGTGTATATCCTTTTGCCAGAAGTCTAGATTTATACCTGTCCAAGTTGCCATCTTGTTTGAGCTTGACTTTATATACCAACTTGCATCCAATTGGAGTCTTACCTGGTGGTAATTCACAAACACTCCATGTGTTGTTATTTTCTAGAGCTTTAATCTCATCTTGCATGGATTTCCTCCAGTCAGGGCTTTGTACTGCTTCGGCATAGTTTTTGGGTTCGCTGTGAACTTCTATGGAAGCTAGAAATCTTTTTTGTGTTACTATCAAGCCACATTTATTCATGTATCTCTGTATTGGGTAAGAAGATGTTCCTTTCCTGGCTTTATCAGTAGGTTCTTTAATCATAGAATTATAGATGTAATCTTGAAACCAAACTGACATTTTTACTTCTCTCCTTCTCAGACTGACATCATGTGAATGAGCCTCACTGTTCTCTACTTCATTATTTCCTTCTATGGGTTCAGCCTCAGTTTCATTTCTAGCTTCCTCCTGTTCAACATTGTCTGAAGAGGAAACATTTATATTTGTTTCTGATATCAGTTTTATATCAAAAATTTGGTTTCTTCCCTTGTTATTTAGGCTTTCAATATGACTTCTTCCCTGATTGTTTTCACTTCCTCCATTACTCAATTCATCTCTTCCTATGGGTAAATGATATACTGTCTTGTGCATACTTTCCTCTTGAAATGGAAAGATATGTTCCTGGAACTGAACATCTCTTGATATTGATATCTGTCTACTCTCCAATTCATAGATTTTATATACTTTTTTCCCATATGGGTAACTAATGAACACAGCTTATTTCTCCCTTGCATCAAACTTGGATCTACCTTGTTTTAGTGTGCTTGCATAGCACAAGCAGCCGAATGCCTTTAGATGCTCCAAATTTGGTGCCTTTTTATATAACACTTCACATGGACTTTTATTATTCAGTTTGATGCTAGGCATCCTATTTATCAAATAGGTGGCAGTTTGAATGCACTCACCCCATAGTTCTAAAGGTAAATTTGCTTGAAACTTGAGGCACCTAGCTACCTCTAGGAGGTGCTTGTTGTTGTATGAAATCTGACACTAGAAGGGGGGTTGAATAGTGTCTGTCCCTTCTTTCTATTTTATTAATTTTCTTTTTTGCTTAGTTTCAACTTCAATTGAATGCAGATGTAACTTAACAATGTATGTTATCAAATATCAAGAATAATAATGAGCAAACATTCAAGACAATGCAAACACGATGAAATATAGTGGTTCGGCCAACCGCCTACTCGACTACCTTGGCTCATCACCAAGGATTTCTAACCAACTACTTTATAGAACTTGTGTTTCCCTTTGAATACAACTGAGGACACAATTCTCACATCTTTGAGAACTCCTCAAACCTATTCACCTAGGCAAAACACAAATCTACAAAGTCTACCCTAAGTGTTTCTCTAGCACACCTAGCAAGCTATTATAGAAGAAAACAAGTTTGAAATAACCTTTCAAATACAATGAAAAAGAGCTAAGAATTGAAAGAAGGACCAATGCTCTTTTCCCAAGCCTTCAAGCCTTCAACTCGTTCAGTAGATGAACTTGAATCGCAGCAAAGTTAAGGAACAGAACTAGACGCTTGAGAAGGATGTTGACGGAAGAACATGGCGCAATAATTAATCCTTTTGAAGGCTCAAATCACTTCTTTAAATGCTCAATAAAGTCTCTAAGAAGTCTTAAAGGAGTTACATGAGGGTTATTTATAACCCTCAACTGAACAGGCTATTCAACAGGCAGAAAATTAGCCGTTACAACCGTTCGGTCACTTGCCGATCGATCGTTGGTCGACCGACCGATCGACTGCCTACGACCGCTACCCTTTCTGTGCTTTACTCACGCCGTCTGATCGATCGATGGGTCGACCGAATGGATCGCGACTTCATCGATCCGCAATCCGGTCGATCGATGCACCTTCTGCCAATTTTTGGCATTGGTCGGTCGACCGACGTAGCCTTGAGCCGATTTCTTCACCATCTTTGGTTGACCGATAGGTCGACCGGTTGGCTACTGCCATTTTGTGGCATCGTTCGGTCGACCGTTCGGTCGACTGACAAGGCTACAACCAGTGTTTTTGCCTTGTTCGGTCGATTGAGCGGTCGACCGAACTCAGGCTGAGGATGAATTTTTTCTTATATTCGTTACATGCTTTTTTATATGTTTAGTTACCAAGTTCTAACTTGGATAACTTTATAATTAGGCTTGGGATAAGATCGTCCTACGGGTATATTACAAGATATCTACTTAATTTATACTCGAGCCTTTCTTTGACGTTCTTTTCTATCGTTTCTTAACGATCTTTCCTTTCGTTTCTCCGAACGAAGTTCGCATGCTTATCGCAACCTCAATTTGAACTCAAAACTTCACACATAGATTAAATACATGTTTGTTATCATCAAAATGAAGATCGAGGCTTGAGAGAAACCTTAAGCCAACAATCACCTCCTTTTTGATGATGACAAACACAACATGAAATTTTAAGAAAGCATATGCATATTTTTTGTAAGTTTGAGTTTTGGCATACATGAGTTAAGGCATACAAGATATATAACTCAACATATGCATACAAATGCTTACAACTCAACCTATGCTCCCCCTATCAATGTGCATATCATTTTTGTAACTCCCTCTAACTATATGCATCATAAAAATCAAGTGTGACCTTACTTTTTCTCCTCCTTTTGACATCAATAAAAAAGGGTAAGAATTAAGGTACAATTAATGAGTTTCATCATTAAAACCAAGAAAACCATAAAACCAAATATCATCTTCCACTATAGTCCTTCCTACCAATATAAGCCTATAGAAGACAAACATCAATAAGTCACAATGCCCCATTACAGAGTAGTACATAAGTGTGATGACACTTTATAGGATGCAAATTTTTGAAGTCATATATGTTTTGAAAAAGAACATCTTAACCACTAGGAAAAGCACAAATCCCTAATTGCATCCTTAAGTTTGTAAAGCTTTCTTCAACCAAGGGTTTTGTAAATGTATCGGCAAGTTATTTGTTGGTGGATACAAATTCTATCGATATATTTCCCTTAGTCACATTATCTCTAAGAAAATGGTGCCTTAGATCAATATGCTTAGTCCTAGAGTGTAAAATAGGATTCTTTGTTAAATTTATTGCACTAGTATTATCACAATGAATAGGTATGCAAGAATACTTAAGTTCATAATCTAAAAGGGTTTGTTTCATCCAAAGGACTTGTGCACAAAAACTACCCGCAGCGATGTATTTCGCTTCGGTAGTTGAAAGTGCAACTGAGTTTTATTTCTTTGAGAACCAAGAAACAAGACTAGCTCCTAAGAATTGACAACACCCACTAGTGCTTTTTCTATCTACATTACACTCGGCAAAATCCGCGTCTGAAAAACTGATTAAATCAAAAGATGTATGACATGGATACCATAGTCCTAAGTCAATGATGCCCTTTAAATATCTCAATATACGTTTGACCACACTTAAATGAGACATTCTAGGACAAGATTGAAACCTAGCACATGCACAAACGCTAAACATGATATCGGGTCTACTTGCAGTTAAGTAAAGAAGACTACCAATCATACCTCGATATCGTTTTTCGTCAAATTTGACACCCTCTTCATCTTTGTCAAGCTTGAGGATATGCTCATTGGTGTAGAAGCTATCTTGGCTTCATTCATCCCAAATCTTTTAATAAGCTCCTTTGTGTACTTGGCTTGATTGATGAAGATTCCTTTGTTGGTTTGCGCTATTTGGAGACCAAGCATGAAGGATAGCTCTCCCATCATGCTCATCTCAAACTCATCTTGCATACACTTAGCAAACCACTTACAAAACATTTCATTAATAGCTCCAAAAATTATGTCATCAACATAAATTTGAACTAATAACATGTCATTTTCATGATGTTTAATAAAAAGTGAAACATCGGTTTTTCCAACGTTAAAACCTTGTTCAATTAAAAAATTTGAAAGCCTTTCATACCAAGCCCTAGGGGCTTGTTTTAAACCATATAATGCCTTTTTAAGTTTGAAAACTTGATTTGGAAACTCAAAACTTTCAAATCCGGGGGTTGTTCAACATATACTTTTTCATTAATGAAACCATTTAATAATGCACTTTTTACATCCATTTGGAAAAGTTTAAACCCTTTAAAGCTAGCATAAGCCAAAAGCATTCTAATTGTCTCTAATCTAGCTACAAGGGCATAAGTTTCATTATAATCCATCCATTCTTGTTGATTGTACCCTTGTGCCACTAACCTAGCTTTGTTTCTAATGACTAATCCTCCTTCATCTAACTTATTTCTAAATACTCATTTAGTCCCAATTATGGTTTGTTCGCTAGGTCTAGGTACTAAGTCCCATACATCATTTCTAGCAAATTGGTTGAGCTCTTCTTGCATTTCTAGTACCCAAAACTCATATTCTATTGCTTCCTTAATATTCTTAGGCTCTACTTAAGATATAAAGGCTACATATTGACAAATATCCTTGAGTTTAGAGCGTGTTACCACTCCCGTTGATGGTTCTCTAATAACTTGATCCATTGGATGATCCCTTATCAACCGATATCCTTTAGGGAGAGGTGGTAGAGCTTCTTCTTCCCCATCTTCAACTTGAGGTAGATTCGAGGATGGTGGATCTTCATGTTGAGTTTCCTCATTATCTTCACTCTCCACCTCTTTGTCATGAAGTGTGAGATCCTCAAGTTCCTCACCTACATTTACAATCTTCATATTTCTAGAAAAATCATTAGTTTCATTAAAAGTGACATGCATAGATTCTTCAACAATCATGGTTCTACGATTGTATACTTTATATGCCTTAGAATTAATGGAGTAACCTAGGAAAATCCCTTCATCGGATTTATAATCAAATTTTCTTAAATGCTCATTAGTGTTTAAGATGAAACATTTGCATCCAAAAACATGAAAATATCCCACATTTGGGATTTTACCATTCCAAAGCTCAAGCGATGTTTTCTTAATTTTAGGTCTTAATAAAATGCGATTAAGCACATAACAAGAGGTATTTATGGCTTTGGCCCAAAAATACTTAGGCAAATTATTTTCACATAGCATGGTCCTAGCCATCTCTTGTAAGGTTTTATTCTTCCTCTCAACCACCCCATTTTGTTGAGGGGTCCTAGGGGAAGAAGTATGTTCAATACCTAAATCATCACAAAATTCAGAAAACTTTTCATTTTTAAACTCTCCTCCATTATCACTTCTAATTTTTAAAATTTAAACTCCTTTCGCATTTGTAGCTTTCTTAGTAAACTTTTTGAAAAACTCAAACGTTTTATTTTTCTTAGCTAAAAAGAAAACACATGTAAATCTAGAAAAGTCATCAACTAACACATAGCAATATAGCTTTCCCCCTAGACTAGCTACATCACATGGACCAAAAAGATCCATGTGCACAAGCTCAAGAATTCTAGATGTACTAATTTGATTAATGCTATGAAATGAAGATTTAACTTGCTTACCTAGTTGACATGCATCACAAAGTTTGTCTTTTTCAAATTTTATCTTGGGTAATCATTTAACTAATTCTTTCTTAAATATTTCTTGGATGAGGCTCATGCTAGCATGTCCTAGCCTTCTATGCCACAACCAAGAGTCATTCTCCATGACAACTAAGCATCTAACATGGGGATTAGGCAATACATTTAAATCTAATGTGTAGACATTTTATTATCTATTTCTAATAAACATGATATCATTAGATGGTGCACTCCTAATGATACATTTAGATGCTTTAAAGATAATTATGTATCCATTGTCACACAATTGTGATATGCTAATCAAGTTATGTTTTAACCCATCAACTAGCAAAACATTCTTAATGCATGGGTAAGGAAGTATACCTATATCACCAATGCCAACAATCTTACCTTTGGCATTGTCTCCAAATGTGACATGTCCACCATCTTTTCTTGATAGAGTTGCAAATTAGTTGATGTCACCTGTCATGTGCTTTGAGCAACCACTATCCAATATCCAAGTGCTTTTACTTGCTTGAGGATGCTTCTCCATCTCATCATCATTTGCCATTAAGCAAAGATTTGCCTTTTCACTTTTTGTGTCTTCTTCACTCGATGAAACCTTGCTTTCATCCCACGAAACCATCATTGTCTTCTTCTTCTTCTTCTTCTTCTTCTTCTTGTTCTTGTATTTGTCCTTTTTGTGAGGGTTAGAGGTGGAAGCCATTCTGAGAAGTGGGCAGTCCTTCCTTAGATGCCCAGCTTTGTTGCAATGGTAGCATGTGTAGCTTCCTCTACCCTTTCTCATGCCTCCTCTCATGAATCTCATAAACCTTCTTGCTAACATTGCCATTTCCTCAAGGTCACCCGTCTCTTCCTCGGATGATGAGGATTCTTCTACTCGGTGTGATGCTTTTAAGGTAATGGCCTTGCCTTTTGGGGCATCTTTCTCCTGGTATTGCTTCATGTGGGTCTCATGTGTCATGAGAGATCCAATGAGCTCAGTTATCTTTAAGGTACTCGTGTCCTTTGCTTCCATGATTGCTATGACCTTGGGCTCCCAAGATTTTGGAAGGGAACAAAGGAGTTTTCTTACCTTCTCCTCTTCCTTTATTTCTCTGCCAAGGTTAGCTAGACCATTTGTAATATTTTAAAATCTAGCATACATGACATCAATGGATTCATGCGATAATATTTTAAACATTTCATAATCATGCATGAGTAGGTTTATTTTGGATTCCTTTACTTGTGAAGTCCCTTCATGTGTGGTGTCTAGGACCTTCCATAGATCATATGCGGACTTACAGGTAGAAATCCTATTGAACTCATTAATTGATATACCACAATATAATGCATTGATAACATTTGCATTAGCATTAAACAGTTTAATCTCTTCTTGGTCTCACTCATCCATGTCCTCAGTGGATTGCTTATACTCTACTTGAATCATCCTCCATACATCCATGCCTAGAGATTGTAAGAAGTTATTCATACGAATCTTCCAGTAGGCATAGTTGATTCCATCGAATAGTGGTGGAGTATGAGTAGAGGACCCTTGAGCTAGTTGGATTTCACTTGACATCTTAATTTGTAGGGAAGATGGTTAAATCTTATCCTACGACGTAGCTCTGATACCAATTATTGTATGAAATCTGACACTAGAAAGGGGGGGTGAATAGTGTCTGTCCCTTCTTTCTATTTTATCAATTTTCTTTTTGCTTAGTTTCAACTTCAATTGAATGCAAATGTAACTTAACAATGTATGTTATCAAATATCAAGAACAATAATGAGCAAACATTCAAGGCAATGCAAACACAATGAAATATAGTGGTTCAGCCAACCGCCTGCTCCACTACATTGGCTCCTCACCAAGAATTTCTAACCAACTACTTTATAGAACTTGTGTTTCCCTTTGAATACAACTGAGGACACAATTCTCACCTCTTTGAGAACTCCTCAAACCTATTCACCTAAGCAAAACACAAATCTACAAAGTCTACCCTAAGTGTTTCTCTAGCACACCTAGCAAGCTATTACAGAAGAAAACAAGTTTGGAATAACCTTTCAAATACAATGAAAAAGAGCTAAAAATTGAAAGAAGGACCAATGCTCTTTTCCCAAGCCTTCAAGCCTTCAACTCGTTCAGTAGATGAACTTGAATCGCAGTAGAGTTGAGGAACAGAACTGGGCGCTTGAGAAGGATGTTGACGGAAGAACAGGGCGTAGCAATTAATCTTTTTGAAGGCTCAAATCACTTCTTTAAATGCTCAATAAAGTCTCTAAGAAGTCTTAAAGGAGTTAGGTGAGGCTTATTTATAACCCTCAACTGAACGGGCTGTTCAACGGGCGAAAAACTTGCCGTTACAACCATTCGGTCGCTTGTCGGTCGATCGTTAGTCGACCGACCGATCCGCCTACGATCGCTACCCTTTCTGTGCTTTACTCGCGCCATCCGGTCGACCGAATGGATCGCGACTTCATCGATCTGCAATCCGATCGATCGATCGGTCGACCGATGCACCTTTTGCCAATTTTTGGCATTGGTCGGTCAACCGACGTCGCCTTGAGCCGATTTCTTCACCATCTTTGATCGACCAATAGGTCGACCGATTGGCTACTGCCATTTTGTGGCATCGTTCGGTCGACCATCTGCTCAATCAACAAGGCTTCAGCCAATGTTTTTGCCTTGTTCGATCGACCGAACTCAGGCTGAGGCTGAATTTTTTCTTATATTCGTTACATGATTTTTCGTAGGTTTAGTTACCAAGTTCTAACTTGGATAACTTTACAATTAGGCTTGGGATAAGATCGCCCTAGGGGTATATTACAAGATATTTACTTAATTTATACTTGAGCCTTTCTTTGTCGTTCTTTTCTATCATTTCTTGACGATCTTTCCTTTCATTTCTCCGAACGAAGTTCGCATGCTTATCGCAACCTCAATCTGAACTCAAAACTTCACACATAGATTAAATACATGTTTGTTATCATCAAAATGAAGATTGAGACTTGAGAGAAATCCTTAAGCCAACACTTATGCTTCCTTTCTACCACAACATTCTGTTGTGGTGTTTCCACACAGGAGCTGTGTTGCATGATTCCATGCTTAGAAAAGAAATCCTTCACTATTTGGTTGAGGAATTCTGTTCCATTGTCAGTCCTGACAATTTTCACATTGCTACCATACTAATGTTTGACCATCTTAATGAAGCTAATCAATATGTGAGGAAACTAGCTTTTGTGGACAAATTGGAATGTCCATGTTGCCCTTGAATGGTCATCAACAATAGTTAAAAAATATGTGCAATTGTCATGAGTCCTAACCTTGTGAGGACCCGATACATCGCAGTGAATTAGATCAAAACAACAACTTGATTTATTCATTCTGAGTTTGAAAGGCAATATACAAATTTTTGCAATTGGACAAATGTTGCAAAATACTTCTGAACTACATTTCAATTCAGGTAGAGTTCCTGATAATAGTTTCATTCTGTTTGCAAGTAAGTGTCCTAATCTAAGATGCCACAAAGCTTGTGTATCTAGAGCAACATTCATAACCTTTTTCAACTTGCTTCTACTGCTGCCTTTGTTGATATCTTCCTTTAGTATGTACAGCCCACCCTTCTCTTCACCAATCCCTATTATCTTCTTCGAGGTTAAGTCCTGAATGAAGAAGGTAGTAGGGTTAAAGGTAATCGAGCAATTTAACTATTTGGTCAATCTGCTTACTGACAACAAATTAAAATGGAACCCTGAAACTGATAAAGTATTTTCAAGATGAATGTGTTCACTTATACATGTTGTTACTATGTTTTTCACAAGGATTGTAGTGCCATTTGGTAATGATATCCTATCATTACCAACTGGTTTCATAACATCCTTCAATTCTACATTGCTTGATGTAATGTGGTATGTTGATCCACTATCAAGGATCCACTTTCTTGCATCCATTTCTACTGAATTGCATAAGCACTTACTAGCCATATTAACCACTGCAGTCTTGCCTTTGCTGTTAAACATGTTCAGTAAGGTATTGTACTATTTCTCAGTGAAACCCCCATCGTCCTCTTCATTTTGGTTTGCATTTGAGGATTCTCCCTTTGGTTCTTCTATTTTAGTGACAACATTGTTCACTTGCCTATCATTATAGGAACCTGTGTGTTTTTGTTTGCCCTTATAGTTTAGATTTCCAGGAGGGAAATCATGTATCCTATAGCAAGTTTCTCTCGTATGACCAGTTCTTTTGCAGAAGTCACAATACTTTCTGTTGTACTGTTGTTCTCCTTGTTTTCAAACATTGTTTAAGGTCACACTTTCCATGCCAGTACTGTTCTGTGTACCAATTTTCCTTTGAGACTCCTCCTGCTCCAGAAATGAATAAGCTTGCTTTAGGTTTGGGAGAGGTTTCATCAGCAATATTTGACCCCTCACTGCCACATAACATTCATTCAATCTCATAAGGAATTGTGTCATGCGATTCTTGGTTTGAATTTCTTTTCCTATCCCGCATGTACAATTCAATCAAAGTACAAAATCTTAATTACATATATCAGAAATCAAGAAATCTGGAGAAAAGAAAGTTTACATTGACTTGTTACCCACTCAGGAGCTCCCTGTTTCTATTTATACATTGTAGGCTTTATTCAAAAAACAAAAATTACAAAACTACCCTTAATGATTCATTTCATTCTTCTTCCTCACTTGCCCTTTTAAGTATTTTCCAATCCAATTGTTATTACCTACCTTCACTCCCTTTTCCGCCTTCATATCAGCCGATACTGATATGCCTTCATTCACTCACTCACTATAAGAAAATCGTTAGCTATTTCATTGTCAAAATAGTAAAATAGCTTAATTTGTATAATAAATTAATGTCGTGCATTTTCATGATGTACATAAATATTCATATCATTGAAATACTAAACATGCATCATTTGCATAAGTGTAATACTAGTATAGCATAGATGCAATATAAATTATGAGCTAGTTTAGTATGAAAAATAATGATATCAAATATTGAAGTACTAGTTTTGATTGCACTTTAGTCGATGCTAGTTTGGATTTATCTTCCTTTACTATTAATCGTCTTATGATTGATAATGCTTGGAATGATGAATGTGGCTTGCTTTACTTTAATGAATCTCTATGGGAATCTATTAAGAATATCTGGTTGCCTTCTATTCCCGATGATGACACCTGGATTTGCGATATCGAGGCTGATGGGTCTATTACCATGAGTTCAGCATACTCATTGCTTAGAAGCCGTGACTATGAGGCTAATAGCTCCACCATCCCTTGGTGTAACTTGTGGCAACTTAAGCTTCCCTCTAAAATTCTTGTGTTCATTTGGAAATTGTTACATGGTAGACTTCCCACTAGAAGTTATCTTAGACACATTGACCTTAATATTTCTTCTACCTGTCATCTCTGTATGAATCTTACTACTACTGAGATAATTGAGCTCATCTTTTTTACTTGTTCTTTCTCTTCTTCTCTTTGGTCTCTTCTTCAATCTAAGACTGACCTGAACCTTACCTCTAGACAAAATTGGATTGAGGGGGATTGGCTTAAGTTGCCTTATAAAAGAACATATACTATATCCGCTAGGGGTTTGGTGGCTGTTACCTTATGGTTTACTTGGCATGCTATGAATGAAAAAATGCACTATGTTAGGCAGCATTTCCCTCATAGCCTCATGCTCAGAATTTTAGCATTTGCTTCTTGGACTTCTATTTTCCAGGTTCCTGAGGGACAGTTTAAATTAATATCTCACAATAGAATGACTCTGTGTTCTAAATGGTTTCCTCTAGAAGATAGTTAGATTAAACTTAATTGTGATGGATCTTGGTGCAATTCCTTTGCTGGTCTTGGTTTTATTACTAGAACTGGTTCTGGTCTGTGTTCTTTTACAACTAATAAATTTCTTGTAAATATTTGTTACCCAGCTCTGGCTGAGGCCTTAGCAATCCTTCTTGCTATTGAGTATGCTTGGCAGCAATATCTTACTAACATCTGCATTGAATATGATTCAAGGATGGTAATACATAGCATCCAGGGTTCCCTTTCTACTCCTCCGAGGCTCAAAGCTACTGTGAAGCATATTTTGTTAATTACTCAGAAGTTTCAATGTTGTATTTTTCTTTATTATCCTCGCGAATGTAATAAAGCAGCCCATTGGGCAGCAAATAGGGCTCAAAGCCTGAAAGAATCGAATATATGGACTTCTATCAGGCCTCCGGAGCTAGATGTAATTCTCTCTCGGGACTTTTCTGTTTTGGTGTAATTGAACCTTAGTCTTTCTTGGTAAAAAATATATATATTGAAGTACTATATATATGATCTGTTTATTTCGTATTATTTTGAGGTAATAGGATCCGGTGTTTGTTTGCAAAAAAATATTATATGTGAACATGATAAAAACTATGCCCCAAGACAGTACAATAAAGTCACTTTCTTGTTATTCCAATTTTTAGTAATAACGCGCTGGTACGATGGTATAAGCTTAAAAATTACTATAATGATCTCGATCTACCCTAAAACCTAAACAAAGCTATAATAATAATAAATTTATTGTATGGTGTTGTGCGAAAAGAACATAGGATTATTCCCGGTACTTTTCTCTACAATCTTATACTATCATGTACAACTTTGTTGTGTAGTAATCATTTTTGTATAATTCTAAATAGTTTGTGAAACTTCATGAATGAACCTATAAAGTATTACGTGTCAGAGTAGAGTGTCTATGATGAATTCTTCCTCGAACCAGCTCGACTCAAGAACAGGCACGAACTGAGAATGAAATATTGTAATTTGGGGAAAATTGAACTATTACAGAATTCAAACTTCAGTAGCTATTTATGCTGCGAGTGGATATTGGATCTCATTTAAACACATGCGAGACCTGATATTGTTTAACCTGATTGACTTAGAAAGAAAAATTACAACACAGTCCAAATATATTAAATGTACACTATTCAAATACAAGGTTATTTAGGTAAACTACTTGTCATCTTCAACCTTTCGCTCACACCCCTTCTCTGCTATTTGAGCCTGCTGCTGTCTTCAATACTCCCCCCGCAAGTTGGGAGTGAGTAAGGGTTACTCATTCCCAACTTGCTAATATTGTAGTTGTGTTGTTGAGGCGGTAAAGATTTGGTCAGAATGTCTGCGGGCTAATGCTTACCGGATATATAGATTGGTTCGATTATCCCCTGCAGATACTTCTCTCTCATAAAGTAGCCGTCAATTTACAGGTGTTTCATCCTCTGCATCACTGTATGCAGTAACTACATCATTCTCTTGTGCTGAGTAAAATAACCCTAGACCTGGTGCACCCTTTAGGCACCTGTAATACCCGGGGTTTCCTAATATAAAATTTTTCGTGGTGCAGCCCATTAAGTCGGGAGCTAGCCGGGTCGAGTCGCATGATCGCCACGAATAGCAGGTAAAATTAATTTTAATCATAACCAATTGTTGGTAGTTGGGTGGATGGGAAATGGTTGACTCAAGTTGGGTTGAGATTGGGTTCACGGATCGAGTCAGAACTCGATCTGGGTTAGGTGGAGTCGGATGAGGAGGTAAGTAAGTGGTAGGGGGCATTTTAGTCAAGTGATGAGGGGACTAAAACCCCTCACCCAAGCCAGCCGTGCGGCTCAAGAAGAGAGCCGCCGTAGCCCAAGAGGAAGGGGGAGCGAGAGGGATCTTGTCGGCGCCGAGTTCGCGTCGACGCTTGAGGAAATCAAAGCTCGTCTTCATCGAGGTTACCTGTGATCCGATCAAGGTTAGTGGTTAGTGTGATTGTGAAGGGAGGCGGGTGGCCAACCCTAGGAGTTTTGAAATTGGGTTCTTTCGCAAGTTTCTTGTCGATTATCTATTTTCTCATGTTGGAACTCTAAACGATTGATGTACCTGTGATCTCATATTTTAAATCGTGGTTTCCTTGTGTTTTATGGGCTGGCTGAGAAGAGGAAAAAGGGGAAAGGTCATGCCAAAATTTTCCCCAATTTCCTCGATCGTCTTGCAACTTATGGATCGTTTATGTTCATTATATTTTAGATCTTGGGATTGATGCTTGCGTTGTTGTCGCAAACATGCCCACTTTTCCTAGAGGGCTCAGCCGAGCAAGGTATTAACTTGGTTGAGTTGGCCCAGCAAGGGCAAGGGTGGAAAAGTCAGGACTGTTCGGATTAATATGCTAGGTTTCATGTTATGTTATCTTGATTCACATTTACATGCTTAGCATTAGGTTGAAATTATATTATATGATTGTTGTTCATCTTAGGACTGGTTAGTAGCAATAGATCTATATTCTTATGGTTATGGAAATGTTCTTACTAATGCATACATGGATAGATTTGTTATGGCATATGAATTAAAGGAAAGGTTTCATAAATTTTTAGATATTATGTTCAATCGTTGTTATGTATATTGCATGTTCCTTATCGGTTTAATTAATGGAATTTATTCTCCTTAATTCGGCTTTCACATGGTAATTGTTGTTCATGGTTATTTTTGGCAAGTGTCGTTGACAATAGTAGATCGAGCATTTATCCATAGTCGGTAAATTCTAACAACTCTAGAAAGAATGGTTTCGGTACCTAGCGATGACATTTAACCAAGAGACAAAGTACACTTACTAGGTTCTACACCTAGGGATAGTTAGTGGATATCAATATCCTAGTAGTGCGACCTGAGGGGGAGGGTCGGACATGGGCAACACCCGGAAAGAAAAATACAGGAAAACTTGTACAACCTGGTTTTGGTTGTGGTTGAGATGGTCTACTGAGGAGTGTCATTAGCCGAACATCTACCACATGACTCAGCAGTTTATAGGGTCTTGAGATTGCACCAGTGGGCCCACTAGGTGTTAGACCCAAGTGGAGGAGGGTCTTGAGATTCTGTAAGTAGGCCACGCTGACGGTAGACCCGAGTTGGGTGGGACTAGCTTCCCTAACCCGGAGGATTCTTGAGGCTAGTGGCAATCCTAGTCGACGGATCCGAGACATGAAAGTTCATATTGAGATGCCCTTATGGGCTGGTTTTGGGTAGGCCGATCGGCCTGGTTATGTAGAAGGAAGAACCGAACCTTCCATATATATTTTTAGGCCATTAGCGACCGAGCTAGTGAAATGGATAAGGGCTCGGGAGGTCGATTCATCCATTCTTATGTCTTGGCAAACTGATTGACTTCTGTGGTGTGATCATATTTTAATTCCTTATTCGTATCATACCTTGTATATGTTATCTTGCCGAGATTTGAAGTGGAGGTTCGAAAGAACCGCTCACTGAGTTCCTCGTGAACTCACAGTTTATTTATTGTTGTTTTGTAGAGCCCGACCAATGAGGTACGGCTTGGTGGCATAGCGCGCAAGAGGGCAAACATGAGGGTAGATCTCGTAGCTGGCAGCTTTATAGTCGTATTCGTGGTTGAGTAGAGTCTTGTGTATGCATTGAGTTGGTTTTGTAAAACATGGAGATGTTTCCTTGCAAACCTTTAGATGTTTATTTAAAAACCTTGTGATATTTTCGAACTTGGTTTGATTGAACTGTTTTTAATGACTAATAAAGTTTGGCACTATTGCTTTTGTTTACGATTCCCATGTCAGTATGGTTGTGTTTTATGAGTTATTGGTCAGTGCATAGGGTAGGCTTTGGGGTACTGGCACGTAGCCTGGCCGGTCACGCATACCCTGAGTTGGGGCGTGACATCAGTACTCTTAGTGCAGCCTTGTAATGTGACTGATGAGGCTCATTTGCAAACTGACTCAAGTGATTGACAGAGAATAGTATGTCTGATCTTGTCATTGTGACATACAGAAGTTTTCCAATCAACCTTTTGTATGCTTCTGTATCACTGAACAGGTCATTAGCTTCTTCAGGTTTTGATGTATTCCTTTCATGATACTCCATAGGAGTGCTTGAAGGCTTGCAATTTTCTAGTCCCAATTCTTTCAACATGTCAATAATGTATTTCCTTTGGCTAAGAGGTATTCCTGCATCAGTTCTTTGGATTTCTAACCCTAGAAAATACATCAGTTTGCCTAAGTCTCTGACATTGAATTCCTGATTTAACTTTCTTTTCATTTCATCAATCTCTTCATGATCATTACCAGTCATCAACATACACTGAGATGATTTAACTTTATTTTCTTTACAAATAAGCAAAAATCTGAGTCACATTGCTTAAATCCCTGTTTTGGAATGCTAGATGATAATTTGGAGTACCACTGCCTTCCTGCCTACTTAAGGCCATAAAGTGACTTTAAAAGTCTACACACCTTGCCATCATTTGGCTTGCCATAATCTGGTGGTCTGGTCATATACACTTCCTCCTCAAGTTCACCATACAAATATGCATTGTTTACATCTAATTGATGTAATGGCCAAAGCTTTGCAACTGGAGTTGCTATTAGGGTCCTTACTGTTGCCATCTTAGAAATAGGTGCATATGTCTCATGGTAATCAACCCCTTCCCTTTGTGTGAACCCCTTTGCAACTAGCCTAGCTTTGTATTTATCCACTCTTCAATCGGGTTTGAATTTGGTTTTGAATACCCATTTGCAACCTACCAAAGATATATTTGCTAGGGGGCAATTCAACTAATTCCCATGTTTGGTTAGATTCTAGGGCATCTAGTTTAAGTTTCATTTACTTTACTCATTCTGGATTCTCACAAGCAGTAGCATAGGTTTTAGGTTCTTGATGAGTGTCAGGGTTGTTCAGGAAATTTCTATGTTCAATTGAAATGTTTTCAAGGCTTAAGAAGTTTAGCAATGGATAATGATTGGTTTTGTGTCTATCACTTCTACTAGAGTTATGTGAGAAGGCAGATGACAAGGGGATGCAATGAAAGTCTTGGAGCTTTACAGGCCTTTTGGTAATTCTATTGCTTCTTCTGATAGGTGGTTCTGAGATTTGGTTTTGAGGCTCAAGAGGGCTGTTGTCACAAAGTTCATCAATGACAACTTCAAGGATTGGGTCATGTATAGACTTTTCACTATCTGGTGACGATCGCACATGAATATCAATACTTTGGTTTGGACAAAATTTGGCTGATGTGGAGTTGTTTTCTGGTATGTTTTCACATACGGAGTTCAATGGGAACATGGTTTCAGGCTTATCCTTAGTGTCAAAAGGAAAGATGTGTTCTATGAATTTGACATCACTAGACACAATGACAGTTTGGGTTTTGAGATTGAGAATTTTATACCCCTTTTGGCCATAAGGATAGCCTATGAATACTCCTTCATCATCCATTGGATCTAATTTATCTCTTCCCCTCTTGAGAGTACTTGCATAACACAAGCATCCAAACACTCTAAGATGGTTTATTTTAGGTTCCTTTCGGTATAGGAGTTTATATGGACTTTGGTTGCCTAACATGGGACTAGGCAATCTGTTGATGAGGTAAGTGGCTGTCAATAAGAAATCTCCCTTGAATTTTTGTGGTAACCTAGACTAAAATTTAAGGCTTCTAGTGACTTGGAGCAAGTGCCTAGGTTTCCTCTCTACAATGACATTCTGCTGAGGTGTCTCAACACATGAGCTTTGATGAATTATGCCATTGTTGGAGAGGAGCTCATGCACTGTTGAATTAAAGAATTCACTCTCATTGTCACTTCTGATTACCATAATTGTTTTGGAGAATTGGGTTTGAACCAATTTAATGAACTTTATGAGGATGTTTGGTACTTGTGACTTGTATGTGAACAAATAGGTCCATACACTCCTAGTGCAATCATCAACAATAGTAAGGAAATATCTATGACCATTATAAGTAGGCACTTTGTAGGGACCCCAAACTTCACAATGAATTAAATCAAAAGAAGAAATTGATTCATTCATGCTTGGAGTAAAAGGAGTTCTACATTACTTTGCAAGAAGACAAATATTGCAAATAAATTCAGATACATTGCATAGTTCAGGAAATTTATTTGAAAGAGGTTTCATTCGAGAAATGGAGATGTGTCCTAATCTAACATGCCACAAGGCATGGTTATTAAATGATTCTAAAAACAAAGCTCTGGGTTCGTTTCTGGGATTGCTTGCTAGCTTGTAAGCTTCCTCCATCACATATAGCCCATTAATCTCTCTACCAGTCCCAAAACCCTCCTCGTTACAAGGTCTGGATGACAAATGTATGTGGGTTAAATTCAACTGAATAGTTCATATCCTTAGTTAACCTAGTAATTGACATAAGGTTAAATTGGAATGAAGGTATATGTAACACACTGTTAAGTTGTAGGTGTTTATTGATGTAGGCTATCCCTGAATGGCTTACTGGTATAGTATCTCCATTAGGCAAAGAAATTTTGTCAAAGGCCTTAGGTTGATGGGTGTTATCAAGAAAAGTTTTGTCATTTGTCACATGGTTGGTTGCTCCACTATCTAGAATCCAAAAATTAGATAAGTTCAATGCATTGGATCTAGATTTTATACCTGCCATGTTGGCAGCATGAGAACTAGCTTGCTTCTGCCCCATCAAGCTCATCATAGTTTCAAGTAGATTGTTGTACTGTTACTTAGAAATTCCTCTGAATTTGTTACCTTCTTGTTCTTCATTTGTAGGCTTTGAGGTGTTGCTTTCCCCATTTTCTACTGAGTTAGCTGCAAACACATGATTGACTTGCCTACTGTTCTGCTCTACATATTTTTGCTTCCCCTTGTAAAGCTTATGTCCAGGTGGGTAGCCAACTAGCTTATAGCAGTTTTTCCTTGAATGTCCTGACCTTTGTGTAAGATCCGAAAAATTTCCTAAAATAAAAATATGTTTTGGTGTAGTGCACCGGACCCGGGGTTAGTCAAGTCGAGCCTCGGAATCGTCTCGAGTAGAAGGTATGACTCGACTAATGAAGCATGAAGTTTAAGTTTGGTTAAATGACACTTTCCTTTTATGCATTGATACCTTAATTGAGATAAGAGCGACTCGTGTTATGGATATTGTCGGAACCCAAGTCAGACTCGGACTGAGTCGAGTCATGTTAAGTCACAAGGGTCAATTAAAGCATTTTAGATGAGGAAATAAAATCACTCATCATAGAGCTGTGCGGCTCATCAAGGAGCTGCACAAAGCCCGAGCCTAGGGAGAGGGGAGAAAGAGGGAGGAGGGATCTTGATCGGTCCGAAAAATCGCGTTGTTGTCGGAAGATTCAAGATCGCCAACGTCCGATTCATCTTCTTCCTCAAGCAAAGGTGAGTGGTTGAATTCGGTGGATTGGAGGAGGCGGGTAGCCAAACCCCTAGAATTGCTAGGTTTCGATTTCTCGCAAGTTTCCGATGATTCTTGGCATCTGGATTGTTTTATCACTGTTTTGCATCAATTGTTGTCGGATCGTCGTGGTTTCTCGTCGAATATTTGAATTTTAGGGGCTACCGAACCAAGGGAAAAGGGGAAAGTTCATGCCAAAATTTTCCCCAATTCCCTTGACGGAAGTAGAGCCCCTTGGACGATCTTAATTTCATGTAAAATGTGTTCATAGTTGTTGTTTGAAAGTGTTGATTGAACACATCTTCCCTAAGGCTTAATAGGTTCGGCCAAGCAACATCAAAGCTCCATGATCAAGGCTCGGCCGAGTATAGGGAGAGGGGTAAATTGATCAACGTGTAATTAGGATAGAGCGGAGACAATGTATTAGGGCTGGGGTTAATCCTTCTCTTCCATTCCTACCCTAAGAGGCACGGCCGAGCAAGGTCTACCTTGCTCAAGGCTTGGCTGAGCATAGGGAGTGGGAGAGGGTGAGCTTTAGATGGTAAACTCCATAGTTAGAGTACTCAAAACGATAGAGACATGATGACACTTAGGAAGGACTCTAACTATAGAAGGCTATTTTATTGATGCATGTGATTATAGGAATGATAGTATAGTGACCTTCCTTAGACCATTCCTCCTTAAATTTTGAAATGATGTGATATTTTACCATGCTTAATAGTATATTCCTTGTTAAATTCATTTGATATCTTACCATGCTAGATAAGCTGTCCATGTTGAATTTATTTCTAAATGCACTTTATAAATTTTTATCGTTGAATCTTGTAGTTATACATAGTAGTTGTTGTGAAGTAAATTTACATTTCTTTTTATATATATGCTGTCCGATATTGTTAATGGGTGAAATTCCAAGTCTGGTACACGTAATTCTTCACACAAGATAGCGTATGACGCTAGATAACATATAGTACATTGCAAGGTACATATTAGATATGGAAACTTAGCTAGGGAATGGCACAACTTCTAAGACCTCTTGTATTCATTTTTGGAAACCTAGAATTATTAGGTGTACATGTTTTCGGAAGAGTAACATTGAATTATTGACTCTACAGGCCGGGTTAGGGCCGGATGCGGGTAACTGCCCGAGGTGTATATAAGAAAACTCTAGGACATTTTGATTGTGTGATGTGCTTGCAATGGTTTGCCGAGAAGCAAGGGCGGTCGAAAATGACCAATGCTTGACTTGGCCAGTGATTGGGTCTTGAGATGCACCAGCGGGCCCACTAGGTGTCAGACCCCAATTGGGTGAGACTAGCTATCCCTACCTCAGACGGTGTTCGGAGACTAGTAGACCATCCTAGTCGATGGCTCGGGACTTCTTGACTTCATCAGTGAAATTGTGTGGCCCGAGCGGCCAGTGTGAGTCTACCTTTTTCGGTAGGGTTGGTTATAGCCGAACTTTCTAGACCATGAGTAGGCCCTAAGGGCCGGATGCCATGTGACTTGATAATGCCATGTGACTTGGTTTACCCATGACGACCCTTGGGGTCGGTAGTCATATCAAAAGTAGCTTACCTCCCTGACTATATACTATGTTGCCTTGTATGTTTATGCATGCCTATTTGAGGATTATGTGGAGGTTCGGAAGAATCGCTCACTGAGTCCCAAGTGGACTAATGGTTTATTTCTTTTTGTTTTGCAGAGCATGATCAGTGAGTTGAGGCTTATCGTCATGGTGCAGCTGGAGGGCAGGCGGTGGTGCCAATCTCGTAGCGGCGTCCTTTAGTCATCGTCTAGTTGTTTGTGTTGTCGTTTTCCTACACCGACAGTTGTTGTTTTTAACGCTTGTAATCAACTTTGAACTCGAGATGTTCCAGTTTGTGACGATGTTAGCTTCTCTTCTTTTGTTTGAAAAATATATTTGTGAACTTTGAAAATTTAAATAAAATTGCATTGTGGTTTCTTTTATTCGATGTGTTTTAGTTTTCTCGATGATCAGTGTAGGTAGTAGATTACAGGGTAGTACGTAGACCCTGGCTGGTCATATGACCCTCAGTTGGGGTGTGACACGTTGACAAAAATCACAAAACAATTTACTGTTTGGTCCCAGTGCCTTGTATTTGCTTCCTTTGTAAGCATTTCCTAATGAGCCCTTGTATACACCATTGAGAGCTACACTCTCGACAGAGGTATTAGTGTTCATTCCAGATTATCTCTACAGTTCTTCCTGCTCTAACATGACATAAGTTTGACTAATGTCTGGGAGGGGCTTCATTATCAGAATTTGCCCCTTGATTCCCATGTATGCTTCATTCAAACCCATCAGTCTTCTTCCTTTATTATTATCCTTGCCAAATTGACATGTGCATCCATTTGTGTTCAATGTCACCGCATCCATTTCATCCCACAGTACTTTGAGCTTAGTGTAATATGCAGAGATAGTCAAATTTCCCTGTCTATTTGTATAAATTTGCATCTCGAGATCAAAGATTCTCGGTTCATTTCTTCTTTCGAATCTGTCCTCTAGATCTCTCCACATTCCCGTCTCTGCATATATCACACTAGTAGACAGACTCGGTGAGATTGGCTGCAAAATCCATGATTGGATCATGTCATTGTAGCGTTTCCACTGTCGATACCTAGATGTCATCTCATCCGCCGGAGATAGGGTTCCATCTATAAACCCAATATTGTTCTTGGCAGATAGAGAAATCATCATCGATTTCCTCCAACTCAAATAATTTTCATGACCTGTTAATTGAACTGACACCAAGTTCACACTTGGGTGATCGTTACCCGCAAGTGTATAAGGATCGTCTTCGACCTTCGCGTCTCCGGTGACCAATCCACTCTCAGCTCGATACTGCGATTCTCCGACAACGGATCTACTGGCTGCCACCGATCTTTGATTCCTTGTCATTGCTCAATCGAAGCCTTGAGGTGATCTGATCTGGATCAATCGGAGATCAACAGATCTGCTTTGATACCATGATGAATTCTTCCTCGAACCAGCTCGACTCAAGAACATGCATGAACTGAGAACGAATTGTAATTAGGTGAAAAATGAATTGTTACAAAATTCAAACTTCAGTAGCTATTTATGCTGCGGGTGGATATCAGATCTCATTTAAACACATGCGAGACCGATAGCATTTAATTCAATTGACTTAGAAAGCAAAATTACAACACAGTCCAAATGTATTAAATGTACACTATTCAATTACAAGGTTATTTAGGTAAACTACTTGTCATCTTCAACCTTTCGCTCGCGCCACTTCTCTGCTATTTGAACCTGCTGCTGTCTTCAATAGTCTAATTAACAAGTTAATTATTTTGACATAATTTAGATAATGTTTTATATATCTTTTTTGATCAAATGTGATAATAAATATTCTCCTCTACTTTAGTTGCTTCCATTGGTTTTATTATTACGATGAAGTTCACAAATCAAAGAAATTTGGTTACTCGTACAAATAACTTTTTCTTATACTAAATAACTAATTAAACATGGTATGTGATGAATGGTTAGTTGAAAAAAAAACGAGACTTTTTCTTAAACCTACTTTTTGGGAATTGATTTAGACTTTTGAATTATTAGAAAGACTATAAAAGAATAATTTGCTAGGTGTTGTCGTGCCCTTCTTTCTCTCCTTATTGTGCCACCATATCTAGGTGCCACCCCTAAAAATTTAGAGCGTGTTTGTTTGCGAAAATTTAAAAATAATTTTTGTTTCGTGAAAATTAAAATGAGTTTTCGAGTTTTAGATTTTTAATTTCGGTTTTGTTATTTGGCGAAAACACAACGGCAACCACCCAATTTCACCGGTTTTGTTATCTAGGTGCAACTATGTTTACACCGATGGAATTAAGCCTCAAACACAAAGGTAACCACCCAATTTCAAGACCTAACAACCTAGGTCTTTACAAGCTCAAATATAATGGAATAAATCACAAAAATACACAAATAATGGAGCAAATAAATAATACAATAAATACTTAGCTCCAAACACGAGTCCTAGTTCTTCTTGATGCCTCAATGATGAACCGTTCAAAGCTTGAAGGCAAGATCAAGGATGTATCATGGAAACTAGGGTTATCAAAGGGATGGCTCAAGAAATGTTTTGAGAATGATCAAGAATGGCTCAATGGAAGCTTAGATAATTGAGGAAAGACTCTCATGGCCTGGTATTTATAAGCCATGAAGAGTTGGCTTGAAACACACAACTCAACGGCTAGTAAACTAGCTATTTCCGCCATCCGATCGAAGGTCCGGTCGATCGTCGATCGATCAATCAAGCGATCGAAGGCATACTGCCACTTTCTGGCACACTTCGGTCGACTGACTTGCTTACTGCCAGATTTTGGCAGCATTCGATCGACCGACTGATCGACCGAAACTGGACAGATTGCTTGGTTTGGCTCATTTCTAGGTTCCGTCTTCACTAAGTCTACTTAAAGTTAAATAACTTTAAAACATAAATATTATATAAGGATTACCCCCATTTGGATTCAATAAAAATATCTAAAAAATCAAAATCCTTAAGAATCAAAATCTAGTTTTTGGGGTCAAATACAATTTCCTAGAAAACAATTTTTTTTTAATCTCCCGGGTCAAATATGGGTATGCTAAATGATTCTAAAAATTTCTTTAAAATACCTCGTTATCTAGTTTTTACCCAAGGAACAATTACCGGTATTTGTTTTTGTAAAGAAAATGTCTAGGTCATATAGCCCTCCAAGGAGCTCCCTAGGCTTAGTGAATTTCAGGCTCATTTTTTAATTTGTCGATTTTTTCATATTTTGGTGTTTAGGTTTGGTTTTTGGGTTCTTATGCATCATCATGAGGATTTACAACACATGCTAGACACGGTAGACATAAATTTCAACTTTCCGAAGAATCCCGAGCGTCGACGAACGTCCTTGTCGATTTCTCCGATTTCTCCGATTTTTGCGATCAGGGATGTCGTGCGCTAATTAACCGACTTGGAACCTGAAAGATTTCTCAATGAAACATTAGTTCCATGTTTGTTATCATCAAAACCAAGATTTAGACCAAGGTAGAAAACCTTAGGCCAATAATCTCCCCCTTTTTGATGATGACAAACATCCTTAAGAAAATATTTATAATTAAGCATAGAGGATATCAAACATGGGATTTCTCCCCCTATCAACTTGCATATCTATGAAAATAAATTCACCCTATCTATATGCATGATTTTCCTATATTTTCTTTCTTTTTTACCTATATTTTTCTCTCCCTTTTGACATCACTCAAAAAGAGCAAGTAAAGTCAATCAAAAGTCAAAGTTGAAACTCCAAAAGATTTTTCAAAACTGCGAAAGTCTCAACTCAAAGGATGAAAGCCAAACATCGAATAAAAGACTAAGTCGTACATGATATCGTGAAATGATAAATGAAATTCAAAACCAAGAATCATGTAGTAACTTAAGTATCGATATTTTCAAGTATCGGTCAAATAGTCAAAAATCATTTTAGAAATGATTTTTCTCATTAAATTAGTAGAACGGTACCATAAGTGAATTTAAAATATCATACTTCAAGTCTCATTTTAAAACCTAATGAAAATTTAAAGTATCGGAAAAATGAGCAACTTGAGAAGAGTGATACTTTAGTGGCATTTTCGTAAATAAATGAGATTTTTATGACATTTTCAGAAATCATTCAAACTTTCAAAATACAAAGATATGGTCATGTAAAACATGTATATCAAGTTTGAAGTCAAAAGAATGTCATTTGATCATAATATAAACTTAGCGCGATTTCATTCAAAGTATCAAATTTTGCTATCTACTCATGTATTCTCAAATTTAGGTACCTAGATATCTAACATGAGTGAATCTAAGTATTGATCAAGTTTGGGCTTAAAAGGAAATTTTGAAGTTTATTTTTCATCCTATCTTGATTTCAACCAAAAACTCATTTTTAGGATATCGCTCAAGATATCAAATCATTTTTAGAAATAATTTCACTCAAAGAATAATGAGAACGATATTAGAAATTGAATCAAAATAGTATGCACAAAGTTTCATTTGACGTTTTCGACAAAAAATCAAAGTATCAGAAAGATTGATATTTCAAGAGGATGATACTTTGTATTTTTGAAATCCAACTTTAAAATTCCAATATAAATCAGATTCTTGATGAAACTTTTCAAAATTTTTACCGAAGAAACTAGATTTTTCAGTGAAGGTGAAGTTTCAAGAATCAGTTAATTTTTTTTTCTATATTTCTCTAGAAATAACTGAAAATGCTAAAATTTCAATAACATTTCTGTAATTTTCAGTTATTTTTTTCAAAATATGTTCAGTTTTCATTCAAACTTTTATGACACCACATAATGGTCATGTAAAGAGTGTATGTCAAGTTTGAGATGAAAATTATATCCTTAAGTCAAGATATCAACCTATCATGGTTTTATTCAAAACTAAGCTAGTTATCATGAAACTTGTTAAGTTTCAATCTTATCATTTACTCATGATTTTTCAAACTTAAACCTATGGATACCAAACATGAGTTAAATTTTAACATGTTCCTCAAATATATATTGAAAATGAGATCTCTAAGTAAAAAATGTTTGACTTGGGTCAACTTGGTTCAAAGGAGGTTATCATAAAATGACCTCTATGTCATTTTATCTATATCCATATGAATTTCTCATTCTAAGTGCATGGAAATATGTCATACCTATTTCTAAACATGTTTACGAAGTTTGGACTTAAAATGAAGTGTCCAAGTCAATTTGTTGACTTGAGTCAAACTTTTCAAGTTTAAGTCCCCTAAAGTGATCTAGTTATCACATTGTTCATCTAGACATGAATTTTCAAGTTTAAATACCTAGACTCATGCGATATCTGTATCTAAACATGTTTGTCAACCACTACTCAAAATGAGGTCTCTAATATGAATTTCGACCTAGATCAAATTTCATTCAATAAAGATATCATGAAATTGCCTAAGTTATCAAAATTTTACCTACTCTTGAAATTTCATATATTTATCATGCAAAATCAATCATGAGTATTGAGATGTCATTATATCACAAGTATTCAAGTATTATACTAAGATTTTTGCAAAATCAAACTCATACCTCATTCCTGAAAATTTTCACAAACTTTTCATTTCCTTTTCCATTTTCTTTTAGATAGCATAGTCTTCCATTAACATTTTCAACTTGCAAGTAGACATCATTAGTAGATAATGAAATTAATGCTACTAGCAAGCTAACCAAACCAAATAGCAAAGAGAGATTCAAATATCATTTTGAAAATGTATTTTTGCTAGATAGTTTGAAATTCGTTTTAAATGAAATCAAGTGATACCAAAATGAATTTTAAGAGATCACAAAAATAATAAATATGAAAACATAATCTCCAACCCTTCATATTGGTTGAAAACCGAAAGGCCACAATGAGTCTACGATTTGGAACCGCAAGGTTGCATGAGCCCGTTATAGGCTACATAGGTCTTCGAAGAGATCGGAAATTAAAAAAATCAAAAATCATTTGAAATATATTAAGAGCGTTAAGAATTAACCAAAATCATTCATGTATCATAAACTCCAATTTTCAAACTAGACAAAAAAATAATGAGATGATACCAAATTAACTAGATGCTGATTCTTCATACCGAAGGCATCCATATGATGCGAAGTTGCAACTTGGATTTGGTGAAGCTTTAAGTCTTCATGCAACTCCCATCAATCATCATCAACTCATCCTTGTGTGGTTGCTCCCCCTACAAGAGAACATGAGATCTTTGGTACCCAAATTGATTTGGGTCCTTGCACTACAACACAATTAGTCTATAGAGACATAAAATTAGAGATAAATGAGATTTTTTGTTTCTAAATCTTCACATTAGAAACTAATAGAGAATATGTCTCAATAGTTAATTTTATTTGTCTCTTAATCTTCACTTTTAGATACTAATCATTAATTAGTCCCTATATGATACATTATCTGTCTCTATTGTATTTAATAAAAATATATTTCTTATTTTTAAAAAAATAAAGAAAAATCTAATTAAATATTTGACAAATAGAGTCTAATTTATATGCTTTTGAAAGTCTATTGACATATACAAACAAATATAGAGATGCTAAAAATTAGGACAGTTCAAGGATCGGGTTGGGTCAAGTTTGGAGGGAAAATCGACCAGACCCGACCAACAAGTAATCGGGTTGGGGTTGAAGGTAAAAAAATTTGAACCCGACCCGACCCATAAGACGCCTCCGTGCCTCAAGAAGACGCGATCCGTCAGATTTTATTTTAATTTTTTAAATATATATATATAATAAAAAATAAAAAATATTAGGTCATCGGGTTGGATTATGGGTCATTGGGTTCGGAATGTTGAAACCCGAGATCGACCCGATTATGATCGGGTTTGATAAAATTGAATTCGACCTGGCCTGATTACTCAACTCGGACTAGCCCGATTAAAAAATAAAACATTTATAATTAAACATTTACTTTGGTGTTGATCGACACAAGTATGCTTGGTTCATATTCATCTTGTAGCAATTATCTTGGTTTGATTCAACTTGGTCTTGATTTGCTCGTGAGAAGAAATGAATTGTAAACTAAGTCTTCCAAGATATCCTCATTAATCAGATATAATACCAAAGGTTGTACGTTGATTGAGGATAAAGTTAATGTGCTAATAGAGACCATAAGATTATTATTTTTTAAAAAGTACATTTATAATTAAACCGTCATTCCTCGATCGCTCCCTACCTATTACTTTTTCAAAATACAGTACATTTACCGGTAAACCCTACCCTATTACTTTATCCCATGACCCTAATCACTCCCTCGTTCTCATGACCTCATTTTCACGTAAAATTAAAATCTTAACCCTCTCTACGTTTCCAAATATATTAATCTATTCTACTAATTAACCCTAATTTGAAAACCTCTTTTTCATTTCTATTCAACCAATTAACCCTAATATGGAGACCACTTTTTCATCTCTATTCTATCAATTAACCCTAATACATTACCCTCTCTGCCTTCTCAAATCCCTTCATCGTCTTTTTTTTTCTAAGGCTCCTAAAAAATTTCAGACTTACAACATCCAAGTCAAAGAGGAACTTTGGACGAAGCGAGTCTCAGGACCTGGCACAAATCTTTCCTGTCGGAGTCTGATGCCAACGCCGAGTGACTTCTCTACTCCTACAAGGAAGTCTTCAGCGGCTTCACCACCAAGATGACTGAAGAAGAGCTCCAAAACCTAGCAAGGAAGAAAGGCTTCCGGCGCACATTTCCTGACCGCATCGTTCCTCTACTCACCACCCACTCGCCGCCAGCATGGCACCACATGCCCACCTCACCATGTACAAGGTTTGAACGAAACATGATGCAGTTCCGATCTACTTATAGGCATCCTACGCTGCAGTTTCCGACGACGTCGACGTGCTCTCCCTCTCTTTGGGTAATCCTTCCACCCCTCTCTTCAACAAAATCCTAAATCCCCTTTCCAAAACCTAGGTTTTTCGCCTCTCCACCTCAGGTTTCAAAAATCTGATTTTGTCGTGTTCCAATCAGCGAGGAGATCCAAGAAGGGGTCTTGTGTGTTCTCCTAGAAGCCTATAAGCCACATTGTGAAGTATGGGTTCGTCGTGGACCGAAAAGATGATGTAATTGATGAGGTACTAGTCATTCTTAGAATTGCTTCTAAATTATCCTCTTTTTCTAATTCTATTTGAAATGGGAGAAGTGCATCACTGTTGCTAAACTTAGCCTTTTTCCCTATTTATATATTGATATCCAGTGACCCGTTACTCCCTTCATCTTATATTTAACATTTATAGTGCATTCGTATTAGTAGGTACTTTATAAGAATCGTTGTTCTTGTGCTTGTACATATGTATTGTTGATTAGGCATGTTAGTTGTATAAACTCTCTCATGTACTGTCAAAGTGACAATTTACTTCATTCTTGTAGGAAATAATAGTGTGGGAGGGATTAGACAAAATAACCATTTAGAAAGCCAACTCCGTGTTCTGCATATTAGTATAAGCTCATATTATTGGATGAGAACACAAACTTATTTAATTCATTACAAAGACGAGATAAAGATAAGTTGTGCAAATTTGTATTCTACCACTCTTATTCCAGCTTTTAGTTGTAGAAGATATTCTATATTCTTATACTACAGGATTGTCAAGTTGGAACATGAAGTTTGTATCTGTTTTGTATTCTTATCTTCTGTATTCTTATGCTACAGGATTGTCAAGTTGAAACATGAATTTACTAGTGTATATATTTTATCTTTTTGGTTTTAAGTTTTGAAAACTTATTTATATGATTTGAGAACCTGGGTTTGCGGAACCTGGTTGGTTTCTTGTTATGAATAGTTTTTCAAAATTATTTATATGATTTATGTTCCCAAGACTGTAGTGCAAGGTAGGTTGTTTTAGCAACTGTACATGAATGAAGAAATTGTATCCTATGCATGTTTCTAAGGTCTTAAGTATATAAGTTTTTGAGGATTGGTGTCTGTTATATGGATTGTTGATGTTTCTATTGGTTAATATTGATGCAATCAGTTTCTTAGTTGCCTATCTATTAATTTTTGAATATTTGCAACTATTTTATGGACATTATAAAGAGAATTTGGTTTGTAGGCATATGTCAAATGAGATGCCAAATTTTGATGAGCAACCAATACAAAAACTTTCTGATCATACATATATTTAGAATAATATTACAAGTTTTATGTTTCATGATTAAGTTCTTTTGAACTTGGCTCTCGCAGTGCAGATCATTTTGTCTCTGTGCTGCGTGAGAAGTTTGAACACTTGGACTTGACATTCTCAATTGGTAGGCAAATAGGCTTTGATGTATGTTCATTAACATGTTTCTTTTATTAATCCCCCTTTTAAAAAAATATTTACCTTCATTTCTCATCTTAGTTATGATAGGAAAAGATACACACTTTAGTATTTCTTATTATTTTTAATGATTTTGATATAAAATGCTAATAGGAAAAGAATAAATTTTTAGTTTACTTTCTCTGAGAATTATGATATAAAATATTGCTGGACTAAATAAAGAAGTTATTACTTCTTGTGTTTATGGGACTTATTTTATAATTTTTATTTTATATTTATTCATATGTTAATTGATGCTTCTATGATAGTAGGTTGATTTTGATTTGTTCTCCGTCTTATAAAATACAACAAGTAGTTGAACTTCTTTTGCAAATGAATCAGTAATGACTCATTCATTCATATGTAATGGCTGCTTTGCTCGCTTTACTGTTACCTCAAGTCACTCATATTAATTGTGATTTGTGGAACTCATTTCAGCTTAACTAGATCGGGTAGTTTAGTCTCTGCATCTTTATATGTTTGAGCTGGTTCTTGTACTTGAAAATTGGTCGAACATTGGTAGTATAATAATCTGCTAAGCATTGGTAGCACAATACTTGAAGATAACAGTAAAATATATAGATGCTCAAAATGACCAATTTATGCCCAATATTTCCATGTTGTTTCAATTGAGACAGTATATTTTTCCTAAAGAACTTGAAACAATATATGCTCGATATATAGACAAGAACCAATCTACAGGTGGAATGATCCTTCCTCATAGAGACATTTTGTCCATAACGTAAGAACTTGAAACAATTTTAGATTTACATGATTGAGTGTTCTAGTGACAAGTGATTCGTTACGAACTGAATAGTTACCATGGTTAGGCTTGAAGGATAAAATTTATAGTAACTAGTAATTGCTATAAAAAGGTTTAGAGTACTAGCAACTCGACTAAACCATGTGTTCATGATTATCAAGTAAACCATTCATTCTATTATAAAATATAGAGTTTTTCTTTATATTATGATAATATTTCAATCATGTTAGTTGGTTTAATTGTGTTGATGTCTTTTAATACCATTCATTTTATAATTGCCAAACTCTTATTAAGCTTCAGAAAACTTAATTTATATGTCAAGCATATGGAACACTTGATGAGCTTCTTGATTTCATAAGTCCAGCTTAAATATTAATTTAGAAATTTTCTTTATATTCCAATATTAATTGTTTTGGCTATTCAACTATAGATTTCTTGACTTGTACTACTTTGCTTGGGGTTGGTTTCTTCGTGTTTTATCTTCAGGCTAAATAGGAGATAAGACTTATTCCTATTTTCGTTCTTTATGCAGGCTAAAAAAGCTTGATGAGTTTAACATGCTGAAGTCATATAATATGCAGAATATATTATTTATGCTCACTGTTCAAGCACTGGAACTCGATCTTCTTCTAATTGAGCCAGCTGGGTTAATGGTGGTAATCAGCCTTTATCCCCACCTCGGACAGAGAGGTGTTCAAATTGTTCAGGTTCACGCAAGGTGAGACATGATAGTGCAAATTCAACGATTTTACAAATCTTTTTCTGTGTTTCATATGCACTCAAACAAACAATTGCCCACCAATTTACAAACTCAATCAAAATTTTCATTGCTATCATTTGAAATATTAGTACTTCTCTCTTTGTGCCTGTTTGTTGTAGTTGTGAACTGCTTCACAGAAAAATAATAATTTTAGTTACAAGCTTATCTACACAAGAAGTATTTTATACATCTCTTTATATCATAAAATAAAAAGTACATTCACAGGAAGTGTTTTATAATATTTTATAATATAAAATAAAGAGTATTCTCCAAAGTCCATAAAGAGTATTCCATATATTTTTTATAATATAAATGTATCATAAAATTCTTCACCTCTAGAGAAAAAAAATACCAAAAAGATGAACCTCTTTTTTCTTCTTTCTCCTTCCCAACCTTTTGAAATAAATAAGTGGTTCCACGGGAAGGGAGGTGTATATTATGCATTTAATTTGTTCACATTATTAAATTAGGTAATATCTATCCTTAAACTAATGAACTCAAAAACTAATGTACATTTTTAACTAATACATTTTTATCTAGATCAATAGTGTGTATAGTAGTTTAAATATACATTTTTAACTAATACATTTTTATCTAGATCAATAGTGTGTATAGTAGTTTAAATATACATTTTTAACTAATACATTTTTATCTAGATCAATAGTGTGTATAGTAGTTTAAATATTTTTAACTAATAGACTAACTAATACAATAGTGTTATGTTCTATTGTGCATAGTTGTTATCCTGTTCTTGCTATGCAAACAGAGTAATAACTAATGTAAACTATGCATTTATATTGTTCTAGTTTTAGGAACCTCAAGCCTAATCGACTTATGTTTTTTATCCGGCAACAACCCAAATGGTTTAATTTCTAAAAAAATTGAAGTAGTTGAATTAGTTGAATTATCTTTTAACATTTATACTTTGGCTTATGAGAATTATTGTTCATTTCACAATTACAAATTCCTATAATACCTAATATTTTTTCAATTTTACATTTGCAAATTTTCAATGGTTGCTACTTTAATTAGTATTGTTAGAGTCAATACTCTTTCTTTAATTTTGCTGAAAACAAGCTCGTAAAACTAATATTTGCATGCTCATATGTTACTTCTCTTGCAGAGATATATTTTTTCTTCTAACCTAGAAAGTGGAAATCCAGGAGATGAGCAAGATGTTGAAGACGTTGAAGATGCATTTGAGCTTCTTCATGAAGTAATAGATGTATATGATTGCTCTACGATAATTGCATCCAATAATTTTGAAATTAGACATTTTTTCACATGTACATTGAATTAAGTGTTTTTATGTATTTAACTATCATGTCAACTTATATATTATATTGTTGATTTCTATTTTGATCAATTTAATTGTCAAGTGTGGATCATTTGAAACATTTGGATTGTAAGTTTGAAATGTTTGGAATGTTACATTATGAGATATTTGAATTGTACAAAAGTTATTTCGCAATTACTTTTGGTTTCATTCTCAACCAAGCAATATGTAGTTTAATTATGTGTCCTAAATCTAGTATTGTTTAATTATTTATATGATATATTTAAATGAATTATATTAATATAATTAATATTAATTAATTTATATTATATTTAAATATATAATATAATATATTTAAACGAATTATAAATGTGCCTCTAATTTCACATTATAGATACTAATACATTCAAAACTAAGACAATTAAATTTGTTTCTCAAGAGTAATTAGAGACTAATAAGAATGCTCTATTTATAACATATGCAATTATTTGTATCTGCTTCTAAAAATTATATATAGATAATTAGATTAGATACTTTTGGTTAATTAAATCTGTTTCTAAAAAGCAAATAGAGACTAATAAGAATACTTCATTTATAACATATTGAATTGTTTGTATATGCTTCTAAATAGTATATAGAGACAATTAGATTATATACTTTTGATTATTTTAGAGTCAATATCGTTTGTCTCTATTTATATGTTTTAGAGTCAAATAAAAATTTATTTCAAATTAGGCTCTAAAAGTCTATAGAAATAGCACCAATAGAGTCATTTAATTGATATGACTCTAAAGCTTTTAGGGACAAATAATTGACTTATAGAGATATATAACACAGTCTCAATATGTCATTTGTGTTGTAGTGTTGGGGGTTAGATGGCCTAGGAATCCAAAGTGTCATAGCTACAGTTGAATTTTTCTTAAATGCACAATCATAAATAGCATGGCCGAAAGTACCACAACAAAAGCAATGTCCATTAAACTTCTTTTCATTTTTACTATGGACATGAGGTTTATTATTAGAATGCTTGACATGTGAACTATGATGAACATGAGCATTCTTAAAGGAAACAATTTTCTTTTAAACATGAGGTTTAATGTTAGAATGTTTGACATGAGAAACATGATGTGCATAAGCATTCTTGAAAGAAACATTTGTATTTCTAGAATTCTTAAAGGATGAATTACTAGATAGATTATTAACTTTCTTACTTAGAAAAATATCCTCATTTTTCAAGTCGTTCATGAATTTATGAATAACATGCAATTGAGTTTTCAACATGCTATTTTCATTCTTTAAGATGTCATTTTTTATTTTCAAATCCTTACTGTCAATACTTAAGGTATCATGGCATGGATGGGAGACACTAATTTTAGCTTCTCATTTTCTAATTTTACATCAAGTAATTGAGAGCTAAGACTTAAGTTTTCTTTTTTCAATTTTTTGTTTCCTTTATCTTTTCTAACAAGCAAGGCATATATGCTTTTATATTCATCCATTAATTAATCATAAAGCAAATCATTAGAACTAGATGAATTAATACCACTATTTTTGTTATCATGTCTAGAAGAAGAAGAGTGTACCTCATCATTAGCATCCATGAGGCAAACTTTTGAAGTGACTTCATAGTCATGGCAAGAGGATGTTTCATTTGAATAAGATGATGATGTGGAAGCGTTTGACCTCTTCTTGGCCTTGTTCTTCATGGAAGGATAATTTTTCTTCACATGCCCTTTTTCTTTACACACATGGCAAATCACCTTCCTTTTCCAGTGCTCCTATAACTAGAGATACTTTGGGATTCAAAAACTATGTTAGTATTGGAAGGATGACCATTGTCATCACTACCTTCATTAAAAGTTTCTAACTAATCGGTTTTAGCATAATCATATAAGACATTTAAGCAAGCCCAAATATCGAATGTGGAAGTACAATGCATAATATTTTCAAATATATTATTTTCCAAAGAACAATATATGCAATTTATTGCCTTAGCATTTAATTCAAACATATTAATTTGTTCTTGGGTCCATGCATCCATATTTTCCTTAGGTTCAATATATTTTATCTTTATCATGTTAAATACACCTAAACCTTGAGTCTTTAGGAAAGTATATATTCTACTCTTCAAAAGACCAAAGTTAGACTCATCGAACCTAGGAGGTGAAGATGCTAAACTCTCTAGTGCCATTTTTCAGATCGAGAGACGATGTAGAGGAGATGGTGAAATCTCAATCTACAACCTGCTCTGATACCAAATATTGGTGAAATGACCACACTAGAGGGGGGGGTGAATTGTGTGTTTACTAATCTTTTTGCCTAAATCCGATTTTAATCGTTTCTTTGGTTACTTAGGCAAATTACAAGTTGAGTAGCTAGCGAAAGCAAAGTAAATACTATAATGAAGTAAATACAAGTAGAAGCAATGCAAACACAACTATTTATAGTGGTTCGGCCCCAATGCCTACTCCACTACCTAAGCACCCCGCTTAGGATTTCCAAACTAAACTTTATTAGATTAATCTTGTTTCCCTTACAACGAGGACTTTGACCCAAAGAGTCTTGCTCTCAACCTAAGGCACTTCCACACTCGAAAGTCTCCGCCTTCTTACCGATAGCACTCTTCCACCTCAACCCTAAGGGACAACTCAACTAATCATAGTAAACTATGTTTACACCGGTGGAATTAAGCCTCAAACACAAAGGCAACCACCTAATTTCAAGACCTAACAACCTAGGTCTTTACAAGCTCAAATACAATGAAATAAATCACAAAAATACACAAATAATGGAGCAAATAAATAATATAACAAATACTTAGCTCCAAACACGAGTCCTAGTTCCTCTTGATGCCTCAATGATGAATCGTTCAAAGCTTGAAGGCGAGATCAAGGATGTATCATGGAAACTAGGGTTATCAAAGGGATGGCTCAAGAAATGCTTTGAGAATGATCAAGAATGGCTCAATGAAAACTTAGATAATTGAGGAAAGACTCTCATGGCTTGGTATTTATAAGCCATGAAGAGTTGGCATGAAACACCCAACTAAACGGCTTGGAAACTAGCTGTTTCTGCTGTCTGGTCGCCGGTTCGGTCGATCGTCGATCGACCGAGCGAGTGATCGAAGGCATACTGCCGCTTTCTGGCACACTTCGGTCGATCGTTCGGTCGACCGACTGGTCGATCGAAACTGGGCAGATTGCTTGGTTTGGCTCGTTTCTGGATTCCGTCTTCACTAAGTCTACTTAAAGTTAAATAACTTTAAAACATAAATGTTATATAAGGATTACCCCCCATTTGGATTCAATAAAAATATCTAAAAAATTAAAATCTAGTTTATGGGGTTTAGTACAAATTTTCGGAAAACGAAAATTTTCTAATCTCCTAAGTCAAATATGGGTATGCTAAATGCTTCCAAAAATTCTTTTAAAATACCTCGTTATCTAGTTTTTACCCAAGGAAAAATTATCGACATTTTTTTTGTCAAGAAAATGACTAGGTCATATAACCCTCCAATGAGCTCCCTAGACTTAGTGAATTCTAGGGTCATTTTTTAATTTGCAGGTTTTTTCATGTTTTGGGGTTCGGGTTTGGTTTTTGGGTTCTTATGCATCATTATGAGGATTTACAACACATGCTAGACACTCTAGACCTAAACTTCAACTTTCCGAAGAATCCCGAGCGTCGACGAGCGTCCTTACCGATTTCTCCGTTTTTTTCGATCGGGGACGTCGTGCGCTAACTGACTTGGAACCTGATAGATTTCTCAATGGAACATTAGTTCTATATTTGTTGTCATCAAAACCGAGATTAAGACCAAGGTAGAAAACCTTATGCCAACAATATCTTCCCAGACATGCTTGTCAAAATTCAATTTGCCAAATTCAATTTGTTTATTATGAATTATAAACAAAAAGGCTTTAGTAGAATATTTGGACCAATTTTTCGACTTCTCCTTCGGATTACGATGGCTACTCATTTATAATTATATCTATTATAATAGAACAGTATATATCATAACAGTATATGCAATAAACAAAACTCATACCAATACAAAACAGAAACAGTATAACAAATACATGATAACAAATAAAAGAATACTATATTAACATATATCAGTATAAGATATCAGAAACAATAAGAAGTATATTAACATAAACTGAAACATTAAAAATAGAACATTAAAAAATAGAACACAGTATATACTGATATTAAAAACATATGAGCATATCAGCACATATCAGTATAATAATATCATCAGAAAATAGTATATTAACAGATAACATATACTGACATTAACATAAGCTGATATAACATAAACAAAACCGTAAAAACATAACATAAAGTGATATTAACAACATATTAGCATATCAACACATATAAGTATAATAATATCATAAAAAACAAGTATATTAACAGATAGCATGGTAATACATGAGAACAGTATAATAATACATCAGAACAGTGTAAGACCCAAAAAAAAATCCTAATATAAAAAAATCTATTTTTTTTTGTGCAGCGCACCGGATCAGGAGTTAGTCGAGTCGAGCCATGGAACCACCTCGAGTAGAAGGTATAACTCGGCTTATGAAGTTTAAATGGGTTAGATGGATATTTCCTTATTAAGCATTAGATGTCCTTTTTGACTCGAGTTCAAATCGAGTATGCGGATCGAATCAGGGCCCAAATCGAACTCGAATCGAGTCGAGTAGAGGCTAAGTCATTTAGAGGGGCATTTAAGTCATTGGTGGATGAGGGGATAAAACCCCTCATCATGAGCCGTGCAGCTCATTTGGGAGCCACACGCAGCCCGAGCAAGAGAGGGAGGAGAGGAGATTCTTGGGTCGGCGCCGGAAGCTGTGTCGCCGTCGGAAGGATCGAGATCTCCAACGTCCACCCTTTCTTCTTCCTTGATCAAAGTGAGTGGTTGTTTTCCATGGTGGATTAGGGGAGGCGGGTGGCCGAACCCCTAGAACTGTTAGGAGATGTTTTACTTGCGATTTTTCATCGATTCACGGCATATTGATCTTATATCGTTGTTTCTATTATTATTCTGCCGGATCTTCCGCAGTTTTTCTTCGAATCTTGGTGTTTTAGGGGCTTCCGAGTAGAGGGAAAAGGGGAAAGTTCATGCCAAAATTTTTCCCAATTCCCTCGACGGAAGTAAACCCCATATTGATCGATCTTGAATCCATATTGAGTGGATGCATAGTTAATTGTTGAAATTGATGATTGAACTCTTTCTCTAAGCCTTGTAGGTTCGGCCAACATGGGGACAACCCATGTCCATGGTTTGGCCGAGCAAGGGGTATGCTTTTTAATCAAGAACTTGATTAGGTTAGATTTGAAGCAAGACACTAGGGTTGGGGTTAGCTTCTTTCCCTTGTTCCTACCCTTGAAGTTTCGGCCGAGCAAGGCTGGCCTTGCTCAAGCCTTGGCTGGGAGGATGAAGGGGATGGTGGCCTCGAGAAGCTGGTCATCAAAATTAGGAATACCCGAAATAATAGGAAACAAGGGTCGCCTAGATTGACAAGTAGAATCAAGATGACATTTGGGTAAGAGACTAATTAAGGAAGACTACAAGTTGTTGCATGTAATTTAGTAGTATTGTAGGGGGGAAATCTTTCTTAATCTTCCCTATTCAAATTCAGAAATTTGGTTATGCTTTTACCATGTTAAATAATTTCTTTCCTAACTGAAATTATTATTTAATGCAGGATTTAAATTTCTTATTGTTCGAATCATGCGATTATGCATAGTAGATGATGTCAAGTAATTTATTTATAAATTATATGCTGTCCAATATTGTTATTGGGTACATTTTCAAGTTTAGGACATGTAGTTCACATTAGCAAAGGTAGCATATGATGCTAGGTGGTTGAACATGAAACTCTAAAGAGTGTGTTATTTATGGAAACTCAAATGTAGACCAGTTAGATTTCACACCTAAGAATAAATCAGCGAGCAATAATGCGCGCATGATTCGACCCGGAGAAAAGGGTTGAGCATGGGCGGACGCCCGGGATTTTATATAAGGAAACTCCAAACACTTGCTTGTGTGATGTGATTGTGATGGTCAGCCGAGAAGCATGAGTAATCGGAATGACTAATGCTTGGAACGGCTAGTGATTTGGGTCTTGAGATTGCACCAGCGGGCCCGCTAGGTGTCAGACCCCAGTTGGATGGGGCTAGCAGACCATCCTAGTCGACGACCCGGAGATCTTCTTGATTCACTTATGTGCTATGTGGCCTAAACGGCCGGTATATATGTTACCATCTTTGTGTGGTAGGGCTGGTTATAGCTGAACCTCAAGTCCATCAGCAAGCCCTAAGGGTCGGGTGTCATGTAGCTTAGTTAGGCTTACATAAATGTATAGTCCATACAGGACGACTCTTGGGGTCGGTAGTCATATCAGAGGCAAATGTTATCCCTAACTTTATTTTTGCTGCCATATATATATATGTGTGTGTGTGTGTGTGTGTGTGTGTGAGAGAGAGAGAGAGAGAGATTATTGGGGATTTATGTCTAGGTTCGGAAGAACCGCTCACTGAGTCCCATGTGGACTCACAGTTTGTTTCTTTATTTTGCAGAGCCCGATCAGTAAGATGAGACTTGGAGTCATGGTGCAGCTGGAGGGCAGGCGGTGGCATAGATCTCGTAGCAGCGTCCATTAGTCACAGTCTAGGTGTCTAAAATTATTATTTTGATACACTGAGAGTTGTTTGTTTTAAAGCATGTAATCGACTTTGAACTTGAGTTAATTTATATCGTGGTTGATGTTTCACAATCTTATCTTACTACAAAAACATGTGGAATTCTTTAAACATTTAAATAAAGCTGCATCATGGTTTTCTTTTGTCTTCACGTGTTTACGATTTTTTGTTAGTCAGTGTATGTAGTAGGCTTCGAGGTAGGACATAGACCTTGGCCGGTCACACGACCCTAAGTTGGGGTGTGACAAACAGTATGGTAATAGCATGGTATAGCACGGATTGAAGAGATTAATAAGTATAAACTTCAAACAGATCGAATGAGTATAGCAAATATGATCGAACATAAGTATAAACTTCAAACAGAACACAGATAACAAATTAATAAGTATAAACTTTAAACAGAACACATAAAAATATGAACAACAGATTGAACAAATAAGATAAACTGAATCAGATAAGATAAGAACAACATACATTAACCCTAGATCGAACAGAACATCAGTATAAAAGCATAACCCCAGATCGAAAAATCAAATTTATGATCCGACCATCATCAACCCTAGATCAAAAACCATACGTCTAAAACCCTAGATCCTAAACCCTGAATCGGAAATCCATCAATTACAAAAGAATCTCACAACATCATAAACCCTAGATCCAAAACTTGGATCGAAAGATAGAAAAACAAAACCAACGATCAAAACCCTAACTCGAACAAACCCTAAATCGAAGAAACATCAAAACATTCATCGAAAACCGAACATCAAAAGTAGATTGAAGAAAGATCAAAAGAATAGTCAGAACAATAACAAAAAATCAAAACCCTAACTCGAAAAAACCCCTAAAATCAAAAAAAAAATACCTGAGGAAGGAGAAGGCCGGGGTATGATAAGACGGTTCTTTTTCACCGAAGTCGGAGAGAGAGATCGCCGATGAGAGGTCGAAAAAGGGCTGGTGACAACTTGTCGCCTGTCACTAGCAGCAGCCGAAGTTAGAAAGAGGGGCCGGGTCAAGCGTCGAGTGAGTGAGCCCTAACTGGCGAGCGCAGGTTTTGTTCGATTTTTGCGAAAAGTGTGGAAATGGCATGATATTTACAAGTATGCTACCGCACTTTTTGCGAGTTTTTGCGAAAAGCCTGAAAACTACTCCAAGTAGTTTTCCGCCCTACGTGTTAATTGGGTTTTCGCGAAAAGCCATTTTCGCAAAATTGGAGCCGAAAACCCGATCACTTTTCGTCAACAAACACGGTTTCAATCCGGTTTTTGTTTTCAGGCGAAAACGAACACCCAGAAGTGAGCTAATAAACATGCCCTATGTCTTATGTGCATATGACTACTTTTCCCTCACACACACTATATACGACCATTTATTATAATTATCACTCTATTGTCATTTTCAAGTTAATATGCATGAAGTACAGTATGCCTACCATCTTTCAGGATCATCACTTTATAGAGTGACATTATATGAAGCTCGTTATCATATACACAAAGCTACTATAAACTCAACTTTCAATCCTTGCTCACTAAAAAACATATTTGATAAATTATGAAGTGTCTGAATATAAATTCATTTATTATCCTATCTCTTTAGTCTATGAAACAAGTATGCTTATGATGCAGTATTTTTAGGAGTGCAGAATAGAATAAAACTTCTATGCCCCAAAATTAAGAGAATTATTCAATTACTGCCCCGCAAAATTAAGAGAATTGCATGAACTGGAGAATAAAATGTGAGAGCACATATGGGCATTTTTTATTGTCTCAGCCCACAGAATTATGTCTTCGAAAGCCCACAGGACAATTGTACATGAATCCTCATTTTTCTCTTTCGTTTCTTAAAGATTATACTTATAACAATCCTTTTTTTCAACTTAAAAATATTGATTATATTAATCAGTAAACTTTTTTTTTGATGGAAAATTAATCAGTAAACTTTTATGCAACTACAAAGATTTTTTTCGCTATAGAGAGAATTACTCATACAAAGTTTCCTTCATATATATATATATATATAATCATAAAGAGCAGATGAAGTGAAGCTTTCAGATTCATGTCTGAGCTGAAAGAGGTGAACCCTCTACAGTACAAAGGACTAATGCCAAGGCATATCCAACTATTAGCTTGTTCTTTATTTCATTACTCTCTATATTAAAGATATATCAAACTGAAGGCAACAATTATTAATATATAACTGGCGAAATTAATTTCTCCCCTCTTTATTCCAGTAAACTTCCCCTCGATCGCCGCTTGATGGAATTCTGCATCCATCATTCACATAACAAGAATACACATGAATAAATAAGAAGAATAATCAATCAATCTTAATATCAATCAAGAACTAGGAATCAAATAATCATTACTCTTGGCAGTTGGTGGAAACGCTGAAGCTGAATGGGACCTCGATGGAGCACTCCGACGAGAGAACGCTCAGGTACTTGTCTACGATGTTCTGAAACTGCTTCGCCGCCATCTCCAGGCACGCGCAGGTCGCTCGCCGCTCGGCGGTGGTCGTCGTCTTCTCTTTCAGCTGCTGCACCCCGGAGCAGCAGGCCGCCGAGGGCTTCGGCTGCTGTCCTGTGACGAACTCAAGGCATGGCTTGATAGCCACCATCGCGTGGACGCAGGTAACCGCAGCATCCGCCACCGGGCCGGCCACGGCCAATGCGGCCAGGAGAAGGACGGCGATCACCTTCCTCATATCTCGCGAAATGCAAATTAATTAATTAGCTCTATATATGCAGGAAGATGAATGCGGTATATATAGAGGTTGGGATTGAACAGGAAGTGTTTTTAAGCATTTGCATCGAACTGTTTTCTGTTGAGGAATTGTAAATAGAAAGCTAAGTCATCGACGGAGTATGAACAAAGTGCATGCGTGAGGGAAGAAGCCTTCTCTCATTTGGGCATTACGGCAAACATCATATCTGCACGGTGACAGGTACCTTAGGTTAGTGTGCTTGTTTTCTAGTGTCACACAATTGATGCATACACCTCAAATATGTAAAATTGGATGAAGATAGGTGGGTGGGGGCAAAAAGATGTTTGTCTATTTTGATTCTACTACTGGAAATTTTCTTATTTGCATGAGTTACGCTATGATTCTATAAATAATTTGTGATTGGGTAAATAGTGCATAATTCTATAAGTTGATAGAAATAAAAAAGAAGTCTAATTTACATATTTATAATTTAACATCCTATTTTAAGAGAAGTTAAATTATTATGTTTCAATTTGATGGCATAATTCCTTATCTTGTTAACTTGAGACCTAAATTAAATGTTTAAATTACATAAACTGGAGTTACACTATGTATGTTTTATCAAGCAATATATATGACTTGGTGTACAAAACGTCTTTGCGACGTTGGCGACAAATCCTAATGGTGTGCCGCCTCCTTCCCCTGGCCCCTCCCATCTCCCCAAAGCTCCCCTCCAGATCCTCCCGGCTCCAAGTTGTTCAGGAATAGTGGCGTTGAGTCTATCGACCCTTTGCCTTATGATTAGTTTAGTTCTATTTCTCGATGGGACTGGGAAGAGATATAACTTAGCGGTAGAGTGTCACCTTGATGCAGTGGAAGTCATTTGTTCGAGTCTGATTATCCCTAAACCCAATGTAAGTTCCTTCGAATTTCTCCTTCACAAATACTACTCCCAATCGGCCTTCCTATCCAGCAGCAGTGAGAAAGTCTCCTTCTATGGAGAACACCTCCCGCCCCCAACCCATGTTTTGGGCACAAATCTTTCGAACCTCTATCTCGAACAAATAGGATGCCTCCTCATCATCGACATTTTCATGGATTAAAGCACCAACGACAACTCGTGTGTGGTTTTTCGAGGAACAACTTTTGGCTTGGAGACGGCCTTGGGAGCATAGTCTCATCCGAAAATTCCTGGGTAAGTCTCTATCCCTTGAATCCATTCGTTGGCGGGCATCTCAAGTTCGATTTACTGTCGAATTTCAACCCGTGAAGGATCTCAATGAGAACTTTTTTGTTTTCCGTTTTGCTTCGTGTGATTCTTTAAGAAAGGTATACTCACTAGTGGCCCTCGGTCATTCCGTGGGGATGTGCTTCAGCTCATCCCCTAGAAACCCATGTTTTGGCCATGGGATGAGTTATTTTCTACTGCTCCAGTATGATTTTTTTTTCAAAAAAAATGACTATAACATAGCCATTACAAGGCGTACAAAGACGCAAAAATGTGGAAATGTGCATAAAAAACTACAACTAAGGATCGAGCCTCTAACTTATTGACAACATAACCATATGTGTAACCACTTAGCAACTAACGAGTCCATAATCCGGTTCAAGCTTTTTTAATTCGACCCACTAAGGGGGTAAAGCCTTCCCAACGACACTTTCTTCATTCACAAGACTTGAACCTAAGACCTTGCTTAAGGGGAATAAGTGCCGACCCACTTGTACCAACCACTATTGGTACTGCTCCAGTATGGATTGACTCTAGTCTCAGCCCCTTGAGTTCTTGCATGTTGATTCAATTACTATGATTGCTTCTTGTATTGATTACGTGTTGCATTTAGATGAACGTTCTTTTGCCTTTGAGTGGGGTAAATATGTTAGGGTTTGTATTGAGTTAAACTTGGATATTCCCCTCAAGCAGGGTGTTTGGATTGATGTTGATGATACCGAATTGTTTCTCCCGGTTGTTTATGAAAATTTACAAATCGTGTGTTTTCAATGTGGCATTATTAACCATTGAGAATATTCATTTTTTATTCTTTTGCAACGAAAAAATGAGTCCTCAACCGTTTATGCATCTAATTCTATGAATGTTGTCATGCTCCGACTTAGGGTCAGATGATCGGTCAGGACTACCACTCGTACCCCGAAGTCTAACACAAGACTGCAATAAAGAAACAAGACGGAGTGCATTAACAATAATAACCAACCATGCATAAAATTAGGTTCCAAACTCTGAAGTTAAAATCTCATGACTCTAACAGTTTGAGATAAATCTCTCAAAAGAGACTACAATATTAAGAATAACTCAAAGTACGAGTACAAGACTCGACTCTCTAACTGCGACTGGGGGAAATCTCCTCGCTAAGCTTGCGTCACCAACCGCATCAAGCATCGCGTGCCGCAACTGAATCTGCACACATAGGCAGGAGGGCGTGAGTTTATAACTCAATGAGTGGCATGGGATCACCGGCCCTCAAAAATATAATCAATATAACTATATATGAAAGCAATAACATATAATAGGCTAACCAATCAAGTCATGACATCAAACAATAACACTATTGGAATAACGATCTTTAGCAATGGCCCAGCCCATTGCAATGGAGCCGTTGCAGAAGCGCGCGTCTCTGATAACTTAGCAATGGCTCAGCCACGGTCGCTCCAGCCATTGCTGCTATTATTATCACTTACGGGTCCGCAATGACCCGCAATTGTTGTTGATACATTATCATCAGCAGCTCAACAACGGCTGCAGGGATGTTATGGATGTTGATATCAGCAATGGTCCTATATTCATTGTAAAGCCGTTGTTGAAAGGTTGTTGTTAAACCGTTGTTGTAAGTCATTAGCAATGATTTTGAGGATACAGCCTAGGAAATACGATACGCTTTCAGCAACGACTTTCAAACGGATAACCGTTGGAAAGCCGTTGTTGATTATGTTAACATATAACTGAAAAAATTAAAAATTAAAAATTTCCAATGATATAACTTGGTACATAACTCACAACCCATACACATACACATACACTACAACATTTACACTGTGTTTGGATTGAGGGGTTTGGGAGGTTTAGTAGGGGTTTGGAGGGGGAGGGTTTTGGAGGGGTTTAAAACCCCTTGTTTGGATAATTTTTTTGGAGGTGGAAGGAAGGTTTTGGAGGTGTTTCAAACCCCTCCAAACACCCATTTCGAAACCCCTCCAATTTTGGGGGGTTTTGGAGGGTTTTGAGTAATAATGATGATAAATTACTTATTTATCCCTGAAATAAAAATAAAAAACCCTGCACGCCACTTTTTGGGTTTTTTTCATCGAGTGCTGCGTGCTCTTCCTCTTCCCTACTCAGGTGGCAGGTATGTTTATGATGATAAATTATTGTAATTTTATTCTCTGACGAGACATTCTATTATTCATCGAATAATACAGTGCATTGTCCTATGAAAAATCAGAAATCGCAATCCTTTTTCAGATATGATGACTGAGAAATAATAAATATATTATTAATCTTTCATACGATAGCAGATAGTTACTATTATTTGATGATCCACTTCCAGTGAATCGTCCTTCAACCAGAGATTCTCTCAGTTCACTTTTCATAAATAATTGCTTTTGCTGGTTTTTTTGTTGGATTAAACTGTAATTTTTTCATTTATCATTATTTGAGAATACCTTGTATTATCCATTGGATAATACAATGAATTGTCTTCTCTGTTAAAAAATTATCATTCTTCAGAAATAAGACTAAAGTATTGTTTGATGTTATCATTAATTTTTTTATAGGATACATAATTTTATCTCTTCATTATTTGATAATACATTGAATATATTTTATTAATTGAAGTGTGCTCTTATGTTCTATGATGTTTTTGGATTGTAGTGAACAATATATTTTTGAAATTATGATAGATGTCTTGTAGTGAACAATTTATGTATTCAATCATGTCTCTTATATATTCATATTTTTTTAATAATAACATATAAATTCTTCAATGATAGATGGATGCTCAAAACTTAGAAACAACAGTTGTATCATTTAAAAAGATAGTAATAGCATGGAGAGAATCGTGTACGAGAGCGGTGGTGCAAATTATATGTTTGATTGCTAAGTGGTTTTTTTTAATGCGCTCGAAGAGACGACTTACCAGTAGTAATATGAGTTCTGAAAGAGAAATGATACGTGAGGAGATCATAGGTAAAATTATTGGAAGTAGTGAAGGCTACAAAATAATACGAATTGGAAAAAGACTTATGCTATATATTGGAAAAAGATGGTGGCTTAAAACCAACACGACGTGCAACCATAGAAGAGCAAGTTCTAAAAACATTTCATATACTAACACACAATGTTAGGAACCGCGTGGTTCAATTTTGGTTTCGAAGGTCCGGTGAAACTACAAGTCGCCATTTCCATAGTGTATTGAAATCAATAATTGAACTTGAAGACAAGCTCCTTAAACAACCAGATGGTTCACAAGTACCACCACAAATTCTCAACAATAGTCGATTATACTCGTATTTTAAGGTGAATTCAGTTGTTCACCATATTAATCATGTTGTTATTTTGTCAACTTAATAAATATTAACATATAATTTATTTCAGGATTGTGTAGGAGCAATTGATGGAACACATGTACGTGTAAAAGTATCTATTGCAGATGCTCCTAAATATCGTGGAAGAAAAGATTGGCCCACCCTGAATGTCTTCGTTGCATGCGATTTTGACTTGAAGTTTACTTATGTCCTTCCTGGTTGGGAAGGGACTGCATCAGACTCGAGGATATTGAAAGATGCATTGACTAGGGAAGATAATCTTAAAATTCCTAAAGGTAATAAAAAATGGAGCTTCATCATTAATATCAAATCTTATTTCTTAATTAATTAATAGTGACATGTGATGATATTTTTGGATAGATAAATTTTATCTTGTCGATGCTGGATTCCAGCTATCTTCTGGGTTAATCGCACCTTATAGAGGAGTGCGCTATCACTTGAAAGAATTGAATATTCAAGAAATCCACCACAGACTGCTCAAGAGTTGTTCAATCTACGACATGCATCTTTGCGTAATGCAATTGAACGAGCATTTGGGGTTTTAAAAAAAAGGTTCTCAATCATCGCAAGTACAACAGAACCAACTTATAGAGTTCAAGCCCAAAAAATTATAGTGTTGGCGTGTTGTATTTTGCATAACTATCTAAGGGGTGCGGAACCATATGATGAACTTGTTGCTGAGGTAGATGCCGAACTTGAAAATCAAAATCAACTTCAAAATGAGAGTCATGTTACCAGGATTGATCGTGAAGATGAAATACAAGGAGAAATTATAAGAGATGACATAGCTGCAGACATGTGGAATGATTATGTGTTGTGATTGTATATGAGATTTATTAAAAACTTGTTATGCATGTACTTTTTAAATTCATTTCAATGGTGTGGAATGGTTATATGTTGTGATTATATATAATAAATATTAGTAACTTGTAATGATATTTTTAATTTCAGTGATGTTGCTACCATGCTATATGTTGTATCACGTGGTTACTTATTAATTGTTGTCTTGCATTATTTTTTATATCATATATATGATAATTATAAATTTAATTTCCTAATAATGTGTTTAAATCAAGCATGTCAAAGCGAAAGAATGCGGGAGAAAATTCAAGGAAAGAATGTCGAGAGGCTTGGACTCCTACTATGGATGACATGTTGGTTGATGCATTTTTGTATCAGCACAATATGGGAAATAGAGTGAATGGAACATTCACGACATTTGCATATGATAATATAATGAAAGAGCTAAATTCCAAGCTTAACAAGAATTTAAGCAAAGAGCATATCAAAAATCGTTGGAAGATCCTAAAAGCAAATTTCGCAAAGTGCTATGATTTTTTCAAGAATGGATTAAGTGGGTTTGCTTGGGACCGCAATACCAATATGTGGAGCGCAGAACCTGAAGTGTGGGAGAAATTAGTTGAGGTATGTTGATATTATTTTATAAAATTTATGAATGTTATTTCTTAATAAAAGCAAATATTATGTGTCGTTTTCTAATTTTCCCCCTCTAAATATTGATAGGCACATCCCCAAGCTAAAGAATGGATGACCAAGTCTGTCCCAAACTATGATAAGATGGTGATCCTATATGGGAGGGACAGAGCCATTGGAGAACATGCCGAAACAGCAAAAGAGATGAAAAAGCGACAATCCTCTATGACCGAAGAAGTTTTTGATGATACTATAGAAGGAATCGATCGTTTGGTTGCTGAAAAAGAAGTGACTATTGACCCTTTTGAGAATATGGTAGAGGAGAATGCAGAGTTTTTGGAACAAGAGGTGCACTCTCGTACTCATGTTTCTCCACACAGTGCAAATTGTTCAAAGACAAAAAAAGCTAAGAAATGGAAAGAAGATAAGGAAGTCATAGTCATTGCAGATGCAATAGACAGTGTTGCTGAGGCAATCAAAGATGGGAATGTGGCAATAAGGGAAGGGAATGAGGTTTTGAAGGATGCTTATCAACGTCTCCCTGTAAAGGAGGATGAAGTTTACTCTCTTTCGGAGAAAATAAGAATTGCACCTCAAAGTATTACTCAAGCTTATATTTATTTTCTCAAACATCTTGAGATGTTAAGGGGAGTACTTGGTTGTCCACCAGAGAAGCAAAAGGCAGTAGTCATGGAAATGGTGTTCGGTCCTTCGTCGTCTGATCATTAATTTGCTCGATATTAATTTTTGTAGTCATATTTTGGGATTGAAAACAAAATTTTTATTAAGTATGCTTAGGTGTGATTGTGATATGCTTAGATGTTAAGTATTTTAATCTTGTGCGATATGCATATATTTTTATTTCTTAATGCATTGTATGACATTATTCATTTTCAGAAATGACAATGGTAAAAGCTTATATTTAGTTTAGTGCTTTATTATTATGATATGAGTGTATTTATTTAAATTATTATTATTATTATTATAAATAGGGGCATAATGGTCCAATTGTAAAAATCGATTTATTATAAAACCCCTTCAAATCCATCCAAACTCCTTATGAAGTCTAATCAAATAAGGTTTTTAAAACTCCTCTAAATTTCTCCCCCTCCAACTTCCTTCAAATTCTTTACTCAATTTTATTCAAACACAAAATTGAAACATAGTGTTAAGGTGTTTATAGCATTTAATGATAGCATTCTACGCTATGTCAAATACACTCTTATTTTTTTCCGTTCCCGCTTCACTTTTAGTCTCCCTTTGGTCTGCCGATAAGAAACCCGCGCCGATAAAATATCCAGAGTGCTCTATTTTTCCCTCAGCCGACAAAATGCCTCTGCCCGACTCCCCTTCTTTTCCTCAGGTATCCTCTGCTCGCCGATCTGCCGCCCGTTGTCACCTGCCGATCGCCGATCTGTTCGACTCCCCCTTCTTTTCCTCTGTATGCTGTTAGGCTTTGCGTTTTGGACAAATACAACTAGAGGAAACCTCCTCATTTCTTCTTCTTCTTCTTCTCTTTCCTCACCGCTCATTCGTCATGCGGAAAGAGGACCCAAGTAATTCCTACAAAGTTGGGCTACCTTTGATCTCTTTTTCCTAAACCGTCTTTCAATTTTATCTTTCTTTTGCTCCTTTCAGCGAAATCTTTGATTTAGGTTTGTTGTAGGCGACTCAGGTCTTTGGATGGCCTCGAAGTGGATTTAGAAGGAGCTCAAGGATCTGCAGAAGGATCCTCCCACGTCCTGTAGCGCAGGTAACCTCGTCGGATCCGTAAAGTTTTGCTCCCCTTTTTACTCCTTTACATTTTGATGAACTGTTTGTGTTTTTGATCGGGACTCGCATGATGGAATAGAGGGCTTTATGGCCGAATCGACTAGATTTCATGTGGATACCGTTAGAGCTGATTGCTTTAGAGAAAAATGGAGTTCAGATATTTTGAGAATGGTCTTAGTTTATGAAAAGGCATCCTTTTGCCCTGGATGTAACAGGTTACATACTCTCACTTCTCTTCTTTCTCGACTTTCTATGGTCTTCTTTTCTTTTTGTTCTTTTTGCGATTCCCATCTCTTCATAAAAAAATCATGATCTTTCTTATTTTTGTGCAATATACTTGCTCTTATTTACAGGTCTTGTTCAATTCAATTTATTTGTTCTTACCTGATGCTTGTGAATGCCTAGTACTTGTTTGACAGAATGCAAATTTATATGGACCGTACAGTTCTTTGGCCAATTAAGATGAGTGTTGATCTTAATATAATAAGAGGTGGTTGAGGATTAATCGACGGATTGTGTTTGTACAGGTATAACATAAAAGTATTCAGAGATGTTATTTTTTTTTCTAATTGTGAATCATTGTTGATCAGCTATTCTAGTATTAATCAGTATTCTTATATTCTTAGGAAATACTCAGGTTTTTTGCACCTTTCAATTAAGCATATTCTTCATGAGATATGGAACCTATGCATGTCTTGAATCTGTTCAGGTATAATGATCATGTATTCTACATTGAGCTAGCCAATTGCTGTTCTCAATTATCTTAACATTCTGATAATATTTTGCTTCAGTGGATTAGAATCTCGGCTAGATGCATGTTTTATGAACTTCCTCTATCAAATTTTTTAACTTTGACTATTAAGCTTTCCAGGTATATCAGATGCTGAAGTGTTGCCTGTCCATTTCTGTAATCTTGGTTGCCCTTTGGGGTTATTTTGATTTACCTTTATGTAAAAAGATAGTGACTTTTTAGAATAAAATGAGAACAGAGGGGAAGATGCAAATTAGAAATTTTTTGTTAAGATGAAATATTTGTCAAGCATAATTACTGTGATGTATAAAACTAATAACATAAAAATATAACAAGTAAACTGATTCTTCTATTAAAAAGGTAGTATGCATATCCATAATTGTGCTCTGCATTGTTTTATCAGCATGCTTAAGGTTTCTTTGACATGCAAGCAGGGCAAAATACATTGTTGATGCAGTAACAACCTTGCAAGCAAAGCCTGATGGAGGTGCAGTGTGGCTTGCTTCTCTTTGTGAGTTTGACCTTGAAGAGGTGATTGACTCTTTGTACTCTACCAGGGGTGGGGCTCCATGTTTGTATCAAATTCTTCTTATGTTACTCTGTAGATGTTTCAGATTTCTTCTTCCTCGAGAATTTGATTTTTCTTCTATGCTTGGCTCTCTATTCGCACGATTTCTTCTTGATGGATTTGGACTTATATTGTTCTTGAATTTCCCTTTCTCTGTATATTTCTTCAATTGTAGAATTTGGTGCTCTCTATTCGCAACACCTCCCTACAGTTCTTTACTTAAAGTCTTCGAAGGCTTGTTTGTCTGCATATCTTGAATCATGTTCTTTGTACAAATCATACCTTTTCCATCTAGTATGCGGGAAAAGGCAGTTATTTTTAACAATTGATTATGGATGGTATCTTGTGCATCAAAATCACTTCAGGATTATTGTAGGAAATTGCAAAAGAGTAGGCACTTGGAAACATCATTAGCAAGGAATATCTTAGTTACTAAGCTAGTTCAATTTTCAACAATAAATGCCATAAAACACAATATTTGCAAGAACATTTAGCTCAGAACTAGGAATGATAATGCAAAGCCGACACATCTCTGAATACCAAAGTGTATGGTAGTGCAGTGTGTATTAGAGTTAGGAAACAACTATCCATTAATTAAGTATATTAATTAATTAATTAATTAATATACTGAATTAAGTATATCATAGTATGCTAATTAGATATGGTGATCAATAAAAGTGTTGATATCACAGTATGCTAATTAGATATTGGTAGATATCCTAGAAACTTAATTAGGGGGAACAATAAAAGTTTTGACATCAAACTAGGCATGTCTAAAAGTGTTGATATCAAAAAAGTTTTGATATCCCAGGGGCCGCGGCCCTTAGAGAAAGATACATTTCTCTAGGATTGCGGCCCCCAAGAAAAGTAACATTGTGCTTTTTTTTGATTGTTTGATTGTGTTTTTTTTTCAGTTCTGTTTATGTAATCATATAGTTTTGAGGTCTTCTTTTCATGCTTATTTCATTTTTCACAAAATTAAGATAATTAGCATTTCAATAGGTCTAAGTGTTGTACTATCTCTTATTGTCATGCTATTCCTTGTAGAGAAGATTGGAATTGTTCTCTTGGTAATGTCAATTAGTCGTGTTTCATTTTGAGGCATTAAAATATAATTATTTTTCTTATGCAGTTTTGGAATTAGAACTTAAAGGGTGAGAGCACTTGGAAGCTATGTTGGAAGATTTCATAACAAGCTAGCTACTTTTGTTTTAGAAGACAATACAATCTACTTTTGGTGACTAAAACAAGCTAGCTATTGTGTACATTTAATATTTAATTTACTTTTGTTGATATTGACTAAGTTTGGATTAATGTTATATTTTAGTAGTTTGGATTTATGTAATGTACTCATGATTTAATATAAAAATGTTCTTTATATTGATCTATATTAATATTTCAGTATGATAAGTTGAGAACCTACTTTAGTGATAAGCTGAGATTAAACCTACTTTTGTATGACAGTTTTAAAATGTTCTCTTCAGTGATAGATAATGATTTGAAAATGCTATATAAATATATATGATAACTAACTAATATTACTATTGTAGAAAGAAGTAATAGCATATTATAAATGCGATAATAAATTAATGATAATAGATAAAAAATGTTATAAAATAACATTCATATAACATTTGCAATTGTATTTTTGAAACGCTATTGTAATCTTCTTACATAAGATAACGTGCAATTTGATAGTGTTTTGTATAATGCTATATACTACCTATGATAGTTTTTATGGTATGCTATTAATGACGATTATTATTGTAGTGATATACATTCACTTACACATCACAGATATATCCAAATATACATCAAAATAATTATATTTATAATTATAATTATCCACAATCGTATAAAAACTATACGAAATCAAAACTATTGTATGAACACGATACGAATCAATATCCAAACAAGTCAATCATATAACAAGTAACAAGTATCTCCAAGATATCCAAGTAACAAGTAATAAGTCAATATACAAGTCAATCAAGTCACAAAACAATAATATCTCACTACGACGGTGGAGGAAGGTCGGGATCATACGGTGGGATCTGGAGTGCCTGAGTGTATACTAGCGTGGACTGGGTCGATGATGATGGATCTGATGTCGAAGGCATGCCAGCTCCGGTATGAGCTGAGATATTTCGTAACATAGCATGCATCTCCGCCATCATCTGTCTCTGATGTGTAACCATCTCCTCCAATATCGTTATCCTCCTACTCTGATCATTAATCCTAGAGGTGGAGGGCCGCTACCGGCTGCCGGAGGGGTCGGTGCCCCAAGTGGCCCGAGCATAGCTCGCGCATGGCCACTGTCTACAAAGCCATAGACGCGATCGTGGTCCCAGCCACCTGCAACCTCGACCCACGCTCCGGCGTCAAAGTCGTCGGGGGTGCCCCCGCACTGCGCCACTGTCTGAGTGTAGGTCTCCTATACGAGTTTGTATTTTTGTTTTATATTTTTCCTACAACCTAAATTATAAATAAATAATGCATAATTGAAAAAAATATACTTACCATTATATGTGCAGCACGAGTGTCGATGTACTCCCCCGCCCCATATCCACGACGGTGGGTCCGCTCGAACACGTCCATCTGGGACGATCGCTGGACAGACCCGTCAGGCAACACCGTCGTCTAGATTTACAAAACAAATACATTAATTAGTACATATAGTAACAAATACAATATATAATTCAAAATAAGGTATAATACTTACCATACGATTCACGTGCACTACAAATGAACTAGAGCAGCCAGTGTGACGCGCTCCTCCCTCAAACATGCGGTTTCTAGCCACAGTTCTAGATACCTCCTGCCACCACTCGGTGAACCATATCACCGCAAGCTGATCCCAGATATCTGGAGTAATCCAATCGGGGTCGTAGCCCCGAGTCTCCGTTATGTAGATTTAATAGAATATATACTTTACAATTATTCCACGCCATCTGAGTAATAGTCTTCGAATTCTTCTTCTTCGTCTTCTTCATCTTCTTCAAATTCTACTTCTTCATCTCCACCATCCTCAACTTCATGATCGTCAACATCAATATATTCAACTAACTAACATTGTGTCCGCATCCTCGAGTATTGGAATAATAAGGTCTACTGCTGGAGGATCCTATTCTTGATAGAAATCATCTGTCACATCAGGTATTGACTCATTTTTCCCCGCTATCGAATCAATTCTTCCTCTAGCTTTAGTCTTACAGACTACACGCCAATCTACTCTATCTTTCTTTCGAGTCGGATACTTTGCGTAATATACTTGTTCGGCTTGTGATGCCAATATAAAAGGCTCATTTGCTGCCAATTTAGATTTGTAATTAACCTCAACAAGTTTGTATTTTGGATGAACTTTCATGCCCCTATCTGTTATATCGAACCAATGACATTTAAATATGATAACTGATTTCAAGCCAAAGTAGTGCAATTCTATCACCTTTTCCAACAATCCATAAAAATTCATATCACATTCAACATACGTTGTCCCTTTCACGCAGACCCCAGCATTCATCGTCTTCTCTGTAAATGCATATTCAACTGTGTGGAATTTATACCCATTAACAAAATATCCACTATAACGCGACACTAGTTGCGACAGTCCACTAACAAACTCAAATATTTTTTCATTTATTTCAGCTCTGTGATCTTTGCTGTAAGCCCGAATCCAAGTAGGAAAATCACGATTCCATACTCTCTCCAATTTTTTATTGTCGTGAATAGAGTATTTTTGCATCATCTCAATGTCAAATATTTTAATGAATTGTTCAATCTCTGGACAATTGAGTAATACGTATAATTGTGTCAAATGATACTCTTCGTCGATTAAGTGTCGAGATGGACGAGAACCAAAAGCACGACCAGAGTGACATAATATATTTAAACACCCATCTGAATTTCGAACTCCCCTGTCGTCGTTACGTGGAAGACGATCAAATCATGTTTGCATTGTCGATTCAAAGTAAAATGAGCAGAATGTTGAAATTTCTGGGATGATATACGATTCAGATATTGATCATTCAACAGCTGTGGTGTTCTTTATTTTTTTCTTTAGACGATTCATGTATCTTTCAAATAAGTACATCCATCGGTATTGAACTGGGCCACCAACTCGGGCCTCGTATGCTAAGTGTATTGGTAGACGCTTCATCGAGTCAAAAAAGATAGGAGCAAAAAACTGCTCCAATTAACTTGCATATAATTTCAACAATCTTACTTTCAAGTGCTGACATATCTTCGACTCGAAGGATATTTTGCAATCATCGACGTTCACACATCGAGATAAGTTTGAGGCATATCCATCGGATAATCTGAGTTCTTTGATTCATTGACAAACCTCTTTCATATGTTGTTTATTTAACACATACGGGCATTCAGCTTCAAATATCGTCTGTTGACCTCTTGTAACTCCAACTCTGGCCTCTTACAAAGTATTTTTAAATCATGTCGGGTCTTGACATTATCTTTAGTTTTCCCGGAAACATCCATCAAAGTGTTAAAAATATTATCAGACATATTTTTCTCAATGTGTATGACGTCCAAATTGTGTAGAATCGGTAATGAACTCCAATACGATAATTCCCAAAAGATATTTTTTTTCACCCAGTTATGTGTTTGAGCAAAGTCTGGCCCTTTTTCATTCCGACCAAATACTATCTCTGGAAGTACTGAAACATGTGCTAACATTTGTTCACCAGACAACATCGGTGATGGCTCATCTCTTTCAACTCTGCTCGTAGTAAATTTATTACGATTCCTTCGATACTAATGGTTAGCCCGCAAGAATCGACGATGACAATCAAATAATGAGATTTTTCGTTTATTTTGAAGACTGAATGATTTAGAGTGTTCCATACAATAAGGATAAGAGAGTCGGCCGTAAGTGCTCCAACCAGACAACATGTCGTAGGCAGAAAATCATTGATTATCCACAAGATCGTAGCCTTTAAATTGAAGTTTTGCTTTCAGTGACAATCATAAGTAACAGCGACCTCAGTCCGCAATATTTTAAATTCATATATTAGGGGTCTGAGAAACACATCAATTTCTTTTCGTGGACCCTTAGGACCCGAAATAATCATCGAAAGATAAATAAATTCATCTTTCATACACATTGACTGAGGCAAATTATAAACTGTTAGCAGCACCGGCCAAACTAAATAAGAAGTTGTAGAATGACCAAACAGATTAAAATCATCCGTGCACAATCCCAATCTGGTATTTCTAGTATCCCTAGCAAATGATGGATAACATGTATCCAAATGTTTTCATGCTTCACTGTCGGATAGATGAGTCATTCTTGTATCATCACGACTTTTTGCATGCCAACTCATGTAGGGGGGCATCTTTTCCCACATGAATAATCTTTGAAGCCTCAATGTAAGTGAAAAATACCCAAGCACCTTAAACGGGATATTTTTCTATCGAACCGATTTCTTCTCCTTGTAATGAGGATTTTCACATACAAGGCATTTATCTAATTGCACATTTTCTCTATAATATAAAATGCAGTTATTTTGGCACGCATGTATTTTTTCGTACCCAATCCCTAATTTTCTCATCAACTTTTTAGTCTTATAAAAAGTTGGCTCAAACTTGTTATCTGTAGGAAGCATTCCATTAATCAATGTCGTAATCCGATTAAACGCAACCCCGCTAATATTATAATTGGCCTTGATGTTCAGGAGTTGCGTCATTGCCGAAAACCTAGAGTATTTAGGACAATTCTCATACAAAGGTTCATCGGCAGCTTTCAACATCTCGTAAAATTATGCGGCTTCTTTATTCAACAATTCAATCTCTACCGCAGATTGTACTTCTGGTGGCAATTCTGTGACATCAACACCCGTAGTATATGGTGGCACTGACGTCTCAGTAACTCGCCGATTGACATTACCATTCAACTGGAATTGACCCCCAAGACTATCAAGTATCATACTTCTATATGGATTAGATGGACTGGATGAAGAAATGTCAGTAGAGGAAGATTCACCATGTGTCTGGAGGACAAGATTGCTCGACGTCCCGACTTCACATGACTCCCCGTGACAAGTCCATATAAAATATCTTGGTGCTAATCCTTTACTATACAGATGCAGAGTGATAGTTTCCCGATCCAAAAATCATGCATTCAAGCAAATGTGGCACGGACATCGGATTTTATCACCGACGCTACTGAATTTTTGATTCGAATAGGCTAAATTTAGGAGTAAGTTACACCAAATAGAAACTCATTCGTTAAAGCTCCACGATCAAAACGTCGGTACATCCAACTTCAATCACCCGACATGATTCTATCAATCAATGACAATATCTTTAGTTAATGTCTTTATGTGGGATGGTCCTATTCCATTCGGGATTCATGTTATTCATATTGCACTTAGTAATTCTTTTAGTCCTTAACTTCATTCTAAATTTCGGCAACATCTCACTATAGTTCTTTACTTAACGTCTTCGAAGGCTTGTTTATCTGCATATCTTGAATCATGTTCTTTGTACAAATCATACCTTTTCCTTCTAGTATGCGGGAAAAGGCATTTATTTTTAACAATTGATTATGGATGGTATCTTGTACATCAAAATCACTTCAAGATTATTGCAGGAAATTGCAAAAGAGTAGGCACTTGGAAACATCATTAGCAAGGAATATCTTAGTTACTAAGCTAGTTCAATTTTCAACAATGAAATGCCATAAAACACAATATTTGCAGGAACAATTAGCTTAGAACCAGGAATGATAATGCAAAGCCGACACATCTTAGCACTAAATACCAAAGTGTATCGTAGTGCAGTGTGTATTAGAGTTAGGAAACAACTATCCATTAATTAAGTATATTAATTAATTAATTAATTAATATACTGAGTTAAGTATATCGGAGTATGCTAATTAGATATGGTGATCAAATCTAGGTCAAATCTACAGTAGCCTCGCAGCGGAAACAATAAAAAAGTATTGGTAGATATCCTAGAAACTTAATTAGGGGAACAATAAAAGTTTTGACATCAAACTAGGCATGTCTAAAAGTGTTGATATCAAAAAAGTTTTGATATCCCAAGATACATTTCTCTGGGGTTGTAGACCCCAAGAAAAGTAACATTGTGCTTTTTCTTGATTGTTTGATTGTGTTTTTTCTTTTGTTCTGTATATGTAATCATATAGTCTTGAGGTCTTCTTTTCATGCTTATTTCATTTTTCACAAAATTACGATCTGAATTAGCATTTCAATAGGTCTAAGATTGTTTAATTGGAATTCAATTTTGATTGCGCTTCACTGTTTCTCATTCTCTTGGTAATGTCAATTAGTCATGTCAAAATTACATGTCATTTTGAGGCATTAAAATATAATTATTTTTCTTATGCAGTTTTAGAATTAGAACTTAAAGGGTGAGAGCACTTGAAAGCTATGTTGGAAGATTTCATAACAAGCTAGCTACTTTTGTTTTAGAAGATAATACAATCTACTTTTGGTGACTAAAACAAGCTAGCTATTGTGTACATTTAATATTTAATTTACTTTTGTTGATATTGACTAAGTTTGGATTAATGTTATATTTTAGTAGTTTGGATTTATATAATGTACTCATGATTTAATATAAAAATATTCTTTATATTGATTATGTTAATATTTCAGTATGATAAGTTGAGAACCTACTTTAGTGATAAGCTGAGATTAAACCTACTTTTGTATGACAGTTTTAAAATATTCTCTTTAGTGACAGATAACGATTTGAAAATGCTATATAAATATATATGATAACTAACTAATATTACTATTGTAGAAAGAAGTAATAGCATATTATAAATGCGATAATAAATTAATGATAACAGATAAAAAATGTTATAAAATAACATTCATATAACATTCGCAATTGTATTTCTGAAATGCTATTGTAATCTCCCTACATAAGATAACGTGCAATTTGATAGTGTTTTGTATAATGCTATATACTACCTATGATAGCTTTTATGGTATGTTATTAATGACGATTATTATTGTAGTGATATACATTCACTTACACATCACAGATATATCCAAATATACATCAAAACAATTATATTTATAATTATAATTATCCACAATCGTATAAAAACTATACGAAATCAAAACTATTGTATGAACACGATACGAATCAATATCCAAACAAGTCAATCATGTAACAAGTAACAAGTATCTCCAAGATATCCAAGTAACAAGTAATAAGTCAATATACAAGTCAATCAAGTCACAAAACAATAAAATCTCACTACGACGGTGGAGGAAGGTCGGGATCATACGGTGGGATCTGGAGTGCCTGAGTGTACACTAGCGTGGACTGGGTCGATGATGATGGATCTGATGTCGAAGGCATGCCAGCTCCGGTATGAGCTGAGATATTTCGTAACATAGCATGCATCTCCGCCATCATCTGTCTCTGATGTGTAACCATCTCCTCCAATATCGTTATCCTCCTACTCTGATCATTAATCCTGGAGGTGGAGGGCCGCTACCGGCTGCCGGAGGGGTCGGTGCCCCAAGTGGCCCGAGCATAGCTCGCGCATGGCCACTGTCTACAAAGCCATAGACGCGATCGTGGTCCCAGCCACCTGCAACCTCGACCCACGCTCCGGCGTCAAAGTCGTCGGGGGTGCCCCCGCACTGCGCCACTGTCTGAGTGTAGGTCTCCTATACGAGTTTGTATTTTTGTTTTATATTTTTCCTAAAACCTAAATTATAAATAAATAATGCATAATTGAAAAAAATATACTTACCATTATATGTGCAGCACGAGTGTCGATGTACTCCCCCGCCCCATATCCACGACGGTGGGTCCGCTCGAACACGTCCATCTGGGACGATCGCTGGACAGACCCGTCAGGCAACACCGTCGTCTAGATTTACAAAACAAATACATTAATTAGTACATATAGTAACAAATACAATATATAATTCAAAATAAGGTATAATACTTACCATACGACTCACGTGCACTACAAATGAACTAGAGCAGCCAGTGTGACGCGCTCCTCCCTCGAACATGCGGTTTCTAGCCACAGTTCTAGATACCTCCTGCCACCGCTCGGTGAACCATATCACCGCAAGCTGATCCCAGATATCTGGAGTAATCCAATCGGGGTCGTAGCCCCGAGTCTCCGTTATGTTTGTGACCCCAGCTCGGGTCATTGCTTGTGTTTGGGCCTGCCCCAGTTGGCAATTGTACCGCTGCTTGGAGATGGCCTCCCAGGCATTGTAAATAAAGGGCCTTTAGTCCTCTGGCCATGTATAGTGAGCCTCTAAAATAATAATCTGAGTACCAATATTAATTATCATGTATACAAAAATTTTAAATAGGTATCTCAAACTCGTGCTAGAGCATGTTCATGTGCTCGCAGGGCACGTGGGACCAGGTGGGCGATGCCCCATGCATGTATCGTCGGATTGTCCGCGATATAGTCCTGGGGACATCCTCCTTCTCGAACCTACACAACAAAAATAAAGTACAATATTATATTATGATATAATGAATTTTATATAATTCATATTCATAATACATTACCGCTCCCCGATCACACTAATAAGTCTACATTGTTCAGCGGCTGGCGGAGGCTGAATCCTGTTCGGCCCCCGTGGCCGCCTGCGTCTCGATGAACTAGCCTTGGTGGCATGAGTATCAGCGGTAGGAGGATTAACGGCAGCAGCAAGTGCTGGAGTTTGACCAATCGGAAACTCTGAAGCTCTCGTCCGGCGATAACCTCGACCCATCATAGCTGTCGAATAAGCATATAATTAGCTACTTTATATATATAGTAGAGATAGATTTAATAGAATATATACTTTACAATTATTCCTCGTCATCTGAGTAATAGTCTTCGAATTCTTCTACTTCTTCATCTCCACCATCCTCAACTTCATGATTGTCAACATCAATATATTCAACTTCTAATTGAACTAACATTGTGTCCGCATCCTCGAGTATTGGAATAATAAGGTCTACTGCTAGAAGAACCTCTTCTTGGTAGAAATCATCTGTCACATTAGGTATCGGCTCATTTTCTCCCGCTATCGAATGAATTCTTCCTCTAGCTTTAGTCTTACAAACTACACGCCAATCTACTCTATCTTTATTTCGAGTCAGATAGTTTGCGTAATATACTTGTTCGGCTTGTGATGCCAATATAAAAGGCTCATTTGCTGCCAATTTAGATTTGTAATTAACCTCAATAAGTTTGTATTTTGGATGAACTTTAATGCCCCTATCTGTTGTATCGAACCAATGACATTTAAATAGGTTAACTGATTTCAAGCCAAAGTAGTGCAATTCTATCACCTTTTCCAACTGTCCATAAAAATTCATATCACATTCAACATACGTTGTCCCTTTCACGCAGACCCCGGCATTCATCGTCTTCTTTGTAAATGAATATTCAACCGTGTGAAATTTATACCCATTAACAAAATATCCACTATAACGCGACACTAGTCGCGATAGTCCATTAACAAACTCAAATATTTTTTCATCTATTTCAGCTCTGTGATCTTTGTTGTAAGCCCAAATCCAAGTAGGGAAATCACGATTCCGTAATCTCTCCAATTTTTTATTGTCGTGAATAGAGTATTTTTGCATCATCTCAATGTCAAATATTTTAATGAATTGTTCAATCTCTGGATAATTGAGTAATACGTACAATTGTGTGAAATGATACTCTTCGTCAGTTAAGTGTCGAGATGGACGAGAATCAAAAGCACGACCAGAGTGACATAATATATTTAAACACCCATCTGAATGTCAAACTCACCTGTCCTCGTTACGTGGAAGACGATCAAATCTTGTTTGCATTGTCGATTCAAAGTAAAATGAGCAGAATGTTGAAATTTCTGGGACGATATACCATTCAAACATTGATCATTCAACAGCTGTGGTGTTCTTTATTTTTTTCTTTAGACGATTCATATATCTTTCAAATAAGTACATCCACCGGTATTGAACTGGGCCACCAAGTCGGGCCTCGTATGCCAAGAGTTTTGGTAGATGCTCCATCGAGTCAAAAAAGACAGCAGGGAAAAATAGCTCCAATTAACATGCATATAATTTCAACAATATTACTTTCAAGTTTTGACATATCTTTGACTCGAAGGACATTTTGCAATCATCGACGTTCACACATCGAGATAAGTTTGAGGCATATCCATCGGGTAATCTGAGTTCTTTAATTCATTGACAAACATCTTTCATCTGTTGTTTATTTAACACATACGGGCCTTCAGCTTCAAATATCGTCTGTTGACATCTTGTAACTCCAACTCTGGCCTCTTACAAAGTATTTTCAAATCATGTCGGGCCTTGACATTATCTTTAGTTTTCTCGAAAACATCCATCAAGTGTTAAAAATATTATCAAACATATTTTTCTCAATGTGTATGACGTCCAAATTATGTCGAATCAGTAATGAACTCCAATAGGACAATTCCCAAAAGATTTTTTTTTTCACCCAGTTATGTGTTTGAGCAAAGTCTGACCCTTTTTCATTTCGACCAAACACTATCTCTGGAAGTACTGAAACACGTGCTAATATTTGTTCACCAGACAACATCGGTGGTGGCTCATCTCTTTCGACTCTGCTTGTAGTAAATTTACTACGATTCCTTCAATACTAAAGGTTAGCCCGCAGGAATCGACGATGACAATCAAAGAATGAGATTTTTCGTTCATTCTGAAGACTGAATGATTTAGAGTGCTCCATACAATAAGTCTAAGAGAGTCGGCCGTGAATGCTCCAACCAGACAACATGTCGTAGGCCAGGAAATCATTGATTATCCACAAGATCGCAGCCTTTAAATTGAAGTTTTACTTTCAGTGACAATCATAAGTGACAGCAACCTCAGTCCACAATATTTTCAATTCATATATTAGGGGTCTGAGAAATAAATCAATTTCTTTTCGTGGACCCTTAGGACCCGAAATAATCATCGAAAGATAAATAAATTAATATTTCATACAAATTGACTGAGGCAAATTATAAACGGTTAGGAACACTGGCCAAACTAAATAAGGAGTTGTACAATGACCAAACAGCTAAAAATCATCTGTGCACAATCCCAATATGGTATTTCTAGTATCCCTAGCAAATGACGGATAACATGTATCCAAATGTTTCCATGCTTCACTGTATGATAGATGAGTCATTCTTGTATCATCACGACTTCTTGCAGGCCAACTCATGTAGGGGGCATCTTTTCCCACATGAATAATCTTTGAAGCCTCGATGTAAGTGAAAAATACCCAAGCACCTTAAACGGGATATTTTTCTATCGAACCGATTTCTTCTCCTTGTAATGAGGATTTTCACATACAAGACATTTATCTAATTGCACATTTTCTCTATAATATAAAATGCAGTTATTTTGGCACGCATGTATTTTTTCGTACCCAAGCCCTAATTTTCTCATCAACTGTTTAGTCTTATAAAAAGTTGGCTCAAACTTGTTATCTGTAGGAAGCATTTCATTAATCAATGTCGTAATCCGATTAAATGCAACTCCGCTAATATTACAATTGGCCTTGATGTTCAAGAATTGCGTCATTGCCGAAACCCTAGAGTATTTAGGACAATTCTCATACAAAGGTTCATCGGCATCTTTCAACATCTCGTAAAATTATGCGGCTTCTTTATTCAGCAATTCAATCTCTACCGCAGGTTATACTTCTGGTGGCAATTCTGTGATATTAACACCCGTAGTATCTGGTGGCACTGACGTCTCAGTAACTCGCCGATCGACATTATCATTCAACTGGAATTGACCCCAAGATTATCAAGTATCATAGTTTTATATGGATTAGATGGACTGGATGAAGAAACGCCAGCAGAGGAAGATTCACCATGTGTCTGAAGGACAAGATTGCTCGACGTCCCGACTTCACATGACTCCCCGTGACAAGTCCATATAAAATATCTTGGTGCTAATCCTTTACTATACATATGCAGAGTGATAGTTTCCCGATCCAAAAATCATGCATTCAAGCAAATGCGGCATGGACATCGGATTTTATCGCCGGTGTTACTGAATTTCCGATTCGAATAGGCTAAATTTAGGAGTAAGTTACACCAAATAGAAACTCATTCGTTAAAGCTCCATGATCAAAACGTCGGTACATCCAACTTCAATCACCCGACATGATTCTATCAATCAATGACAATATCTTTAGTTAATGTCTTTATGTGGGATGGTCCTATTCCATTCGGGATTCATGTTATTCATATTGCACTTAGTAATTCTTTTACTCCTTAACTTCATTCTAAATTTCGGCAACATCTTCCTACGGTTATCCGAATACGCATATCATCTGGGTGCGAATGGAGAACAAGGAAGATACAAGCCAAAATTTAAAACTTAATAATGACTAAAAGAAAAAAACTAAGTGCAATACAAATAACTATGTTCCCAAATTGTCCAATTAGGGACAATTCAATGGTTGTACATCGTATAAAAGATCATCTACTTCGTTTACACGAATATACAACCCCCAAACAGATCTAAGTTTTGCTAAATCATATTCGACTAGTCGATGCGTACGAGAAACGTATCAACTCATCGGATGGATGATTATTTTCTAAATTTGTGGATGCGGTCGAGGGCACACTAACATTAATATTTAAATCCTAATTCACATATTAACATTGCACAAGAAATAATACTAACATTAATATTTAAATCCTAATTGCACAAGAAATAAAATAAATTAATGCTAATTGATTAAATAACATGAACAATAAAAAATAAACATTAATAAAAAAAATTAACCCTAATTTATTAACCCTAATCAATTAATCCTAATTAATTAACCCTAATTAAACATTAATAAATAAATAAACAATAAATAAATATAAGGGTTTTAACCCTAATCACACTAATGAGGGGTTAATTAAACCCCTAATCAAATTGTGATTAGGGTTTTTACCTTAATCACAATTTGATTAGGGGTTTAATTAACCCCTAATCACACTACTGGATGTTCCCTTGGCCGCGGGAGGTTGGAGGCTGAAAACTTAGGGTTTTAGCCCAACCAAGCTCGATGTCAGCGACAAGGAAGACAAGGGGACCAAGGAAGGGCATACCTGGAGTTGATCCGACGGTGAGTGGGCGTCGGCTCGGCGAGTGGGCGTCGGCTCGGTGAGTGGGCGTCAGCGCGAAAGAGAAGAGAGTAGAAGAAATGAAACGAGCGGGCGCGAACATAGAGATAAAAACACTTATCAGCAACAGCTAACTCATCCGTTAGTAAGCCATTGCTGATGATAAATATCATCAGCAACGGTCGAAGAGGACCTTGTTACACCGTTGTGGATAAGTATTTCATTTTTGCGCCACGAGCGCGCCATCGACTAAAGAGCAACAGATATAGAAGCCGTAAGTAAGCCTTGACATATGTTATTATCACATTAGCAATGGCCGACGTGGCCTTTAGTACGTCGTTGCTAATAACTTATTTGCTTTGCGCGTTGCGTTCGCGCCATCCACTTGAAAACCACGGCCCGAGCGGTCGTAACTATGTCTTTGCAATGGCGTGGATAGCCATTGCTGATGGCCGTTGCTGACTAACAAATTTCTAGTAGTGTAATAACAAGTATGGCAACATAATATAGACATGGCATCACACGTCATCACATCCTCCTCTCTAGGGGCACGCACAACAGTCGCTGCCCGATATAGTTGGGAAATATCCCTCCAACCAAACACATATCACAATGTAAACATGGCATCACAAAACATACAACAAGGCTATCATGGCCTCATCTCCCAGGACACATCCATTAGCCGCTACCTGCCCCTCTAGTCGCGGTTAGATACAGCTTGGGAATCTCCGTCCAACATAAGCCACATTAAAAGGGTGATCTTTAGGGTGGCCTCCCAGCGAGCTACTCGGCCCAGCTTCACCGCTCTGAGTGACCAACCCAATCACCAAGTGAGCCCTATACCCTAGTCTAGAGCCGTCTCTTCGGGACCTCCCCCGTCATTGGATGGACCTCCTGACTTGTCTCTTCGGGCACTTCTCGTCACCAAACCTCGCACCCACCGAGTGTCGTCTCTTCGGGGCACTCCCCATCACCGGATGAGCTTCCGAAACTATCTCTTCGAGGCATCCCCCGTCACCGGTCGGAATCTCACAGCATCACATCAACCAATGGATAAGGTGTGGAATATAACAATAGTAAATGTGCACACAATTACACAAACAAGATGCCATTTCATCACATAGCCAAATACTCAATCAATCTCAGAAATAAAGGTTAATCTATCATGGTATAACATACAACATCAACATCATATGAAAATAGTTCATAATTAAGGACCTAAGAGAATTTCTCTACACTTAGCTAAATTTCCAAGTTTCTCAAACATTTTCAAATGCACTTTTGGCGCTACTGCCAACCCCTGAATTCTCAGTATATTGGCTACATAAATTACACATTTAGTACGTCCACATAATATACTAACCATCCCTTAAGTTTCAAGTCATTTGGACGACGAATCGACCATGAAATAACGTGACAAATTTGTCAATCAAGATTTTCTGTAATTACAAGCAGATTTTTACAGTTTCAACTAGTCATCTTGCTAAATTCTTAAACCTGACAATTCTTAGCTCAATTACCTCAGTTTTGATTCATGAGTTTGTTCATATATCCTACAAGCTTTTCTCAAAGTTTCGTTGGTGTAGGACGACGACTCACCCTCCGTATATCGTGTTGAACTCACCAATTGAATATTAAAACTGCTAAGTGCAAAAATGGGCAGATTCACCAAGCCCTTTTAGAAATTTCCTAAACCCTTCAACCCCAGCTCAGAATATGATAAAATTTGATATCGGGGTTGTACATACCTTCTACTAACCGACCTCAATATTTCACATTAATAAGACGACACCTTGGTCTCAAATAACCAAAAATAAATAATCACTAATCACTAAAGTCACCAAATGACAACTTTACCCCTCACTTAAGTTACATAGCTAAACAAGTCCAAAAATATCTCAAATCGCACCCAACGACTCCTAAAATTTGACTCGTTCACATAAGCTTAAAATTAAATCCATTAACTTAATTAAACACGCGAATGAGAGCCATACCTTATACCGTGATCTCCAGCGATCTCTCCTACTCGCTCAGGCACAAAATCCAAGTCTCAGCCTGAAATCATAATAACTGAGACATGTATTACAAATGTTGATTCGTTAAAGAATGATAGTTCTGTTTCTAATAGTTCATGTACCGTGAATGCTTCAAAATTCGACTCTGCTTCCTCCTCTTGCCATTCATCTGAGTCCCCCCCCCTTTTGACAAAGATAGAAAGTCACAATAGGTGACCATATTAGGCTTTGAACCCTAGATTTCTAGGAAACATACAAGATGTTGTCACCTCACAATTCGCATCCACTACTAGAAACTTCGTCTTCAGCAACGGCCGCTCAAGCCGTTGCTATTTGCAACGGCATTCTTACGGCCGCCCGAGCCGTTGCAGAAAACTGTATCTGCAACGGCGTTCTAACGGACACCCGAGCCGTTGCTGATTATTTTAATTATCAGCAACGGCTTTCTGACGGAAAGGCGAGCCGTTGCTGATTTTTTAATCTTCAGCAACAGCTTGCTAACGGATAAGTGAGCCGTTGCTGATGATAACTTATCAGCAACGGCGTTCTAACGGGCGAGTGAGCCGTTGCTGATAAGTTTATATAGGGCACGCTCTCGCGCCCGACTCTTCTTCCTCCCGCTGCTCGCTGCTGCCGCCGCCGCTCCTGCCGACGCCACTCGCCGCCGCTGCCGCTGCTGCCGACGCCGACGACGCCGACGACGCCGACCGCTGCTGCCGACTTGTTCAGGTAAGTCTCCCCTGCTGCCGTCTCTTCCCTGCGGCCGGCGGAAATCACCCGACCGAAACCCTATTTCTAGGGTTTCGGCCGGCGGCGGTCGGCCGATGGCCGCCGCCGGACCTTCTGCAGTGGCCGGACATTGTGTTCGGCCACTGTACGCCGGCGCCAGAGGGTGGACTCCGGCGCCGGAATTTAGTATATATATATATAGTTTATATTATTTTATATTTGTTAATTAATTATTTAATAATTGTTAATTAATTGTTTAGATTAATTGTTTAATTTGTTAGATTAATTATTAGGGTTTAGATTAATTTCGGACGCGCGCCGGAATCGTCCACTTCGGACGCGCGCCGGAATCGTCCACTTCGGACGCACGCCGGTATCGTCCAATTCGGACTCGCACCGGAATCGTCCACTTCGGACGCGCGCCGGAATCGTCCAATTTGGACTCGCGCCGGAATCGTCCACTTCGGACTCGCGCCGGAATCGTCCACTTCGGACGCGCGCCGAAATCGTCCAATATGGACTCGAACTGTCTCGAAACATTTAGAAAATAATCATCCTCCGACGAGTTGATATGTTTCACGTACGCATCGACGATCGGATATGATTTAGCAAAACCTTAGATCCGTTCGGGAATTGTATGTTCGTGTAAAAGAAGTAGATGATCTTTTATACGACGTACAATTCTTGAATTGTCCCTGATTGGACAATTTGAGAATATAGTTATTTGTACTGCACTTACGTTTTTATTTTAACTGTTAACTAATTATTCTAAATTTCGGCAACATCTCTCTTGTTCTCCGATACGCGCCCAGATGATATGCGTATTCGGAGAACTGTAGGGAGATGCTGTCGAAATTTAGAATAATTAGTTAACAGTTAAAATAAAAACGTAAGTGCAGTACGAATAACATAAATCTCGAATGGAATAGGACAATCTCACCTAAAGACATTAACCAAAGAAATTGTCATTGATTGACAGAATCATGTCGGCTGATCGAAGTTGGATGTACCGACGTCTTAATCGTGGAGCTTTAACGAATGAGTTTCGATTAGGCGTAACGTACTTCCTAAATTTTGCCTATTCGAATCTGAATTTCGTTAGCATGGATGATCAAATCCGATGTCCGTGCCGCATTTGTTCAAATGGACGATTTTTGGATCGGGAGACTGTCACTCTGCATCTATATACCAAAGGATTTGCACCGAGATATTTTCTATGGACTTGTCACGGGGAGTCACGCGAAGTCGGGACGTCGAGCAATCCTGTCGTTCAGACATATGGTGAATCTTCCTCTGCTGGTGCTTCTTCATCCGGTCAATGTAATCCCTATAGAACTATGATACTTGATAGTCTTGGGGGTCAATTCCGCCTGAATGATAATGTTGATCGGCTAGTTCTTCAGACATCAGTCCCACCAGATACTACAACGGTTGATATCACAGAAGTAGGGGCTGCGGTAGAGATTGAATTACCGAATAAAGAAGCTGCAGAATTTTACGAGATGTTGAAAGCTGCCGATGAACCTTTGTATGAGAATTGTCCTAAATACACTAGGTTTTCAGCAATGACACAGCTCTTAAGCATCAAGGCCGATTGTAATATCAGCGGAGTTGCGTATGATCGGATTGCTGAATTGATTAATGGAATGCTACCTACTGATAACAAGTTTGAGCCTACTTTTTATAAGACTAAAAAGCTAATGAGAAAATTGGGGCTTGGGTACGAAAAAATACACGTGTGCCAAAAATACACGCGTGCCAAAATAACTGCATTCATCGTCTTCCACGTAACGACGACGGGGGTGTTCGACATTCAGATGGACGTTTAAATATATTTTGTCACTCTGGTCGTGCTTTTGGTTCTCGTCCATCTCGACACTTAAGCGATGAAGAGTATCATTTGGCACACTTGTATGTATTACTCAATTGCCCAGAGATTGAACAATTCATTGAAATATTTGACATTGAGATGGTGCAAAAATACTCTATTCACAACGATCAAGAATTGGAGACATTACGGAATCGTGATTTCCCTTCTTGGATTCAGACTTACAGCAAAGATCACAGAGCTGAAATAGATGAAAAAATATTTGAGTTTGTTAGTGGACCGTCGCGACTTGTGTCGTGCTATAGCGGATATTTTGTTAACGGGTATAAATTTCACACGGTTGAATATTCATCTACAAAAAAGACGATGAATGCTGGGGTCTGCGTGAAAGGGACAACCTATGTTGAATGTGATATGGATTTCTATGGACTAGTGGAAGAAGTGATAGAGTTGCACTACTTCGGCTTGAAATCAGTGTTCCTATTTAGATGTCATTGGTTCGATACAACAGAAAGGGGCATGAAAGTTCATCAAAAATACAAACTTGTTGAGGTTAATTACAAATCGAAATTGGCAGCAAATGAGCCATTTATATTGGCATCACAAGCCGAACAAGTATATTACGCGAAGTATCCGGCTCGAAATAAAGATAGAGCAGATTGGCGTGTAGTCTGTAAGACAAAAGGTAGAGGAAAAATTGATCCGATAGTAGGAGAAAATGATCCTCCTGGTTTCTATCAAGAAGATGATCTTCCTGCTGTGGATCGTATTATTCCAATACTCGAGGATGCAGACACAACGTCAATTCAATTAGAAGTTGAATATGCTGATGATGACGATCATGAAATTGAGGAAGCTGGAGATGAAGAAGATGACGAAGAGGAAGAAGAGGAAGAAGAAGAAGAATTCGAAGACTATTATTCAGATGATGAGGAATAATTGTAAAGTATATATATTTTATTAAATATATCTCTACTATTTATACAATAATCTGATTATATGTCTGTTCGACATATATGTCTGGTCGTGGTTATCGACGCAGGAGAGTTTCGGAGTCTCCGATCGGTGAGACTCCAGCACTTACTCATGCTGCTGATCCTCCTGTTGCTGATCCTCATGAGGATGATACTGCCGAGGCTAGTACATCCAGACGCAGGCGGCCACGCGGGCCGAACAGGTGGCAGCCTCCACCAGCCACAGAGTCACGTAGATTGATCAGCGTGATTGGGGAGCGGTAATATATCATGAATTATGAATCATTACAAATTCATTATATCATAATATAATATTAAAATTTATTTTTGTTGTGCAGGTTCGAGCAAGAAGAAGTGCCGAGGAGCATTTCTTCTACTATTCGACGATACATGCACGGGGCATGGCCTACGTGGTCTCACGTGCCTAGCGAGCACGTCGACATGTTATGGCGCGAGTTTGAGGCACGTATTATTTTTTTTTTTACATGCATGATGATATATTAAGAATTGGTACTGATATTATTATTTTGCAGGCTCGCTATACATGGGCCGAGGACCAGAGGTCCTTCATTTACGCTGCCTGGGAGTCAATTTCCCGGGCAAGGTACAACGGGCAGCTGGGGCAGGCTCGGTCCCGAGCGATGGCCCGAGCTGGGACCACTAACATCGCGGAGACTCGGGGATACGGCCCCAGTTGGATTACTCCGGATATATGGGACCAGCTCGTGGGGATATGGTCGACGGATCGATGGCAGGAGGTTTCTCAGAATGCGGCTAGAAATCGCATGTCGGGGGGAGCAGCGCGTCACACCGGCGGCTCTGTTGCATTTGCAGTGCACGCAAACCGTATGGTAAGTATATCGTTTAATTATATATTTTATTTGTTATTATGTGTACTAATTAATGTATTTGTTTTGTAAATGTAGACGACGGTGTCGGATAACGGGACTGTCCAGCGACCCTCCCCGATGGCGGTGTTTGAGCGGACTCACCGTCGAGCACATGGGACGGGGGAGTACATCGACAACCGCGCTGCATACATTGTGGTAATTATATATTTGTTTAAATTATTCATTATATATTTATAATTTAAGTTTTATGATAAATATTAAACAAAAAATCAAACTCGAGTAGGAGACGTACAGCCGGACGGTGGTGCAGCGCGGGGGTACCCCCGAGGACTTTGACGCAGCATCGTGGGTCGAGGCCGCAGGTGGCTGGGACCATGGCCGCGCATATGGCTTCGCAGATAGTGGTCATGCGCGAGCCGTACTAGGGCCACTTGGGGCACCGACCCCTCCGGTCGCTGGTGAGCGGCCGTCCACCTCTAGATCCAGTTATGATCATAGTAATAGGATAAGGACACTAGAGGAGACGGTCGCGCGTCAGACTGAGATGATGGAGCGTCAGAGTCAGACGATGGCGAATATAGAAGCTATGCTACGCAACTTGTCGGGTCATCCCGAAGCAGGCATCTCTTCGGCATCATCTAATCCATCATCCTCGAGTCAGTCCACGCCGGTGTACACTCAAGCACTCCAGACCCCGCCATATGATCCAGGCCATCCTCCATCGTCATCGTGAGATTTTGTTTATATTGACTTTGTTACTCAGATATTGAACTTGTTTAATTTATATTGACTATGTTATTGAGATGTTGATACTTCAATTTTACATTTGAATTGTGTTTATACTATCGTGGATAATTATGAATATAAATATAATTGTTTTGATGTATATCTTGGTGTGTTTGTGATGTGTGAATGAATGTGTATGAGATGTTTGTGATGTGTGAATGAATGTGTGTATGAGGGTATGGGTGTGTGAGTTATGTATCAGATAAATGTATCAATGTATCAATGGAAATTTGAAATTTTCAAATTTTTTGGTTGCAGGCATAGGTCATCAGCAACGGCTTTCCCACGGGCGTCCGTGGGAAAGCCGTTGCTAAAAGTGTATCGAGAGCCGTTGCTGATGACCTACAGCAACGGCTTAGCGACGGAGTTTTACTAACGGTGTTGCTACGGACTCAGCGGCCGTTGCTATTAATGGTATCAGCAACGGCTCCGGGTCTGTGGCAAAACCGTTGCTGATAATATTTTTAGCGACGGCCCAGCGGCCGTTGCTGATAATGTTTTGAGCGACGGCCCGAGCGGTCGTTGCTGATCCGTTGCTAAGTCATCAGCAACGCGACTTTCTGTCACGGCGCTATTGCAACGGCTCAGCCGTTGCTGATGCTCGTCAGCAACGGCTCAGCAACGGCATCCGCCATTGCTGATGACCATTTTTCTAGTAGTGATCTGAGTCCCCCTTACCTGAACATGCTTGTGGTCCTTGGATCCAAGTACCACGCCGATAGGATCGCCAACGACACCCTTGTAGTGTGTGTCATTCTCCTGAACAGTGTGATGGCCGTGCTCAGACTCGTTCTGTGTCACGTGACCCATGTGATGGGGGCATGGAAGTTGACGGTGAACTGAACTTGGATGATGTAGCATCAGGTCAAGAGACGCTTCCCAAGGGTGACCAGCCAATTCCCTCCCCTCAAGCCCCACGTTGAATCATCACGTCTACTCGCCTAAAGATTCGGTTTTCACCAAATCCCAAGTTCATCATTCTAATAACTAGGGTTCTCGTTATCATTCTCATCCTAATTCAGTTAACCCCCCTAACCCAACCAGGGTTTCTTTCTCACCAAAACAGACTCAAACCAAATCTAAACTCCATCTAAATAATAAACTGGATAATAGTTCCAATATGCAACAACCCAATTTATCTAGGTATTCATCATAGTCTTTGGTTAATCCTGATCTGAAATAATACAAACATGGAATGTCAAATACCCAACCCTACTAACCAAAGTTTACAAGCCCACCCTCAACCTTCTTCTTGGTCCGCGACATCTGAAGCCCTTAAGGATTTTGCGGAAGAATTGTCCATGGTGTTCAAGGCCACCTCCTCACCTACCAGCTCCATTTTGAGCTCTCATAACCAGAAAAAAAAAACACCCCTAAACCACCAAAAGTCCCTCCCTCCAATACGAATCCCCCAGGTGGTCCAAGTATGTTCAAGTGACCTAGGGCTAGTACTTTTGAAGGTGATACTTTTTCTTTATTACCTTCTCTTTCGCCTATTCCTACTGACACTCCTTCTACGCCTCCTCCCCCTGATTTGAATTGACATTCTTAGCTGGAATGTTCAGGGTGCACGGAGACACCCTATTCGCGAATATCTCTCCACTCAAATCTGTTTCTCTCATCTTCGTATTATTCTACTTCAAGAAACCCATTAGATTTGGCTCTCTTTGGAAGACTTATTCGATCTTTTGGAAGATCTTGGACCGGTATTGTTCTGCCTAGTCTTGGTTCTTCTGGAGGTATTTTTACCACTTGGAATAAATTGTTTGTGGAAGCTGAGGTGATCTACTTTATCTCAAATTATTTATGTTGTGGTTAAGTTAGATGATGCAGAACCTTTTCTTTTATCAAGTGTTTATGCTAGCACGGGTCCTTGTATTAGCCAAAGCCTTTGGGCTTCTCTTATGAACACTAATCTCACCGCTTATCCTTGTATTATTGCTAGTGATTTTAACAGTATTTTACATCCTGATGACAAATTAGGTGGGCAACCTTTTAATTAAAGTTACTACACCTATTCAGGACTTTAAAAATTTTGTTTCTAATTATGACCTTATTGATCTCGGTTTTGAAGGTTATAAATATACTTTGTCTAATAATAGACATGGATTGACAAAATTTTTAATTAGATTAGACCATATATTTGCTAATGCTGCTTGGTTACATTTGTTTGGTAATGCATATATGTCTCACTTAAATATATAGGCTTACTTCATATCATAGACCCTTACTCCTCCTTATCCCTTACTCCTCACTATCTGTCATACAAAACAAAGTAGAAACATAATGTTCAAATTCCAAAATTCTTGGATAGAATACCCTATTAGCACCTTTGTATTCTCGCAAGCTTGGCATTCCCCCACCTCCCATTGTAATGACACCTAGTCTGTTTCCAACACTAAGCTTAAGATGACTAGGGGAGCTCTATCTCGTTAGAATAAACACAATTTGGGAAAATTAGAACAAGCCTTAGAACAAGCCTATGGATATTACTCAACTAGAATCAATTTTACATACCCTTCAAGCTTCTGACCATGTTTAAGCCTAGCTTCGAACACTAAATACGGTAATTGCCTTACAGAGATAAATTTATCTTAAGTGGTGGTCTAAATCTAAAATAAAATGAATTTAGGATGGGGACAATAACACTGCATTCTTTCATCGAGTAGTTACTATGTCTAGGAGACACTACTACAAATTGAGTCTTCAGCAACGGCTATCAGCAACGGCCGCTCAAGCCGTTGCTATTTGCAACGGCATTCTTACGGCCGCTCAAGCCGTTGTAGATATGTTGTATCTGCAACGGCTTTCTAACGGACAAGCGAGCCGTTGCTGATTATTTTAATTATCAGCAACGGCTTTCTAACGGACAAGTGAGCCGTTGCTGATGATAACTTATTAGCAACGGCTTTCTAACGGGCGAGTGAGCCATTGCTGATAAGTTTATATAGGTCGCAGATCGCGCCCGACCCTTCTTCCTCCCGCTGCTGCTGCCACCGCCTCCTCCTCCCGCCTCTTGCCGCCGCTGCTGACGCCGACGACGCCGAGCTGCTGCTGTCGACGTTGCCGTCTGTCCTCGACCGCCGATTTCAGGTAATCATCGCCGTCCGACCGTCTCTCCCCGTTGCGGCCGGCGGGAAATCCGACCGAAACCCTATTTTTAGGCTTTCGGCTGGCGGCGGTCGGTCGATGGCCACCGCCGGAGCTTTTACAGTGTCCGAACACTCTGTCCGGACACTGTACGCCGGCGCCGGAAATTGCAGATTTATATTTTTTTAATTTTTTTTTATATATGTTAATTAATTATTTAGATTAATTGTTTAATTTGTTAGATTAATTATTTAATTTGTTAGATTAATTATTAGGGTTTAGATTAATTTTGGAATTGCCCACTTCGGACGCGCGCCGAAATCGTCCACTTCGGACGCGCGCCGAAATCGTCCACTTCGGATGGGTAAAAGAACTCAGATTACCCGATGGATATGCTTCAAACTTATCTCGATGTGTGAACGTAGATGATTGCAAAATATCAGGGATGAAGAGCCATGATTGTCATGTATTCATGCAGAGATTACTTCCGATCGCATTTCGAGATCTTCTACCTAATAATATTTGGGGTCCGTTGACTGAATTAAGTATGTTTTTTAGAAACATCTGTGCAAATGTCCTTCGAGTCGAAGATATGTCAACACTTGAAAATAATATTGTTGAAATCATATGCAAGCTGGAGCAGTTTTTCCCTCCTGCATTTTTTGACTCGATGGAGCATCTACCGATACACTTGGCATATGAGGCACGAGTTGGTGGCCCCGTTCAATATCGGTGGATGTACTTATTTGAAAGATACATGAATCGTTTGAAGAAAAAAGTAAAGAACACCGCAGTTGTTGAAGGATCAATATCTGAATCGTATATCATCCAAGAAATTTCAACTTTCTGCTCATTTTACTTTGAATCGACAGTACAGACAAGATTTGATGTAGACAGTACAGTATCATTTGGCACACTTGTATGTATTACTCAATTGTCTAGAGATTGAACAATTCATTGAAATATTTGACATTGAGATGGTGCAAAAATACTCTATTCACAACGATGAAGAATTGGAGAGATTACGGAATCATGATTTCCCTACTTGGATTCAGACTTACAGCAAAGATCACAGAGCTGAAATAGATGAAAGAATATTTGAATTTGTTAGTGGACCGTCGCGACTTGTGTCGTGCTATAGCGGATATTTTGTTAATGTGTATAAATTTCACACGGTTGAATATTCATTTACAAAGAAGACGATGAATGCTGGGGTCCGTGTGAAAGGGACAACCTATGTTGAATGTGATATGGATTTTTATGGACTGGTGGAAGAAGTGATAGAGTTGCACTACTTCGGCTTGAAATCAGTTATTCTATTTAGATGTCATTGGTTCAATACAACAGAAAGGGGCATGAAAGTTCATCCAAAATACAAACTTGTTGAGGTTAATTATAAATCTAAATTGGCAGCAAATGAGCCTTTTATATTGGCATCACAAGCCGAACAAGTATATTACGCGAAGTATCTGGCTCGAAATAAAGATAGAGCAGATTGGAGTGTAGTCTGTAAGACAAAAGGTAGAGGAAAAATTGATCCGATAGTAGAAGAAAATGAGCTGATACCTGATATGACACATGGTTTCTATCAAGAAGATGATCCTCCTGCTGTAGATCGTATTATTCCAATACTCGAGGATGCAGACACAACGTCAATTCAATTAGAAGTTGAATATGCTGATGATGACGATCATGAAATTGAGGAAGCTGGAGATGAAGAAGATGAAGAAGAGGAAAAAAGAGGAAGAAGAGGAAGAATTCGAAGACTATTATTCAGATGATGAGGAATAATTGTAAAGTATATATTTTATTAAATATATCTCTACTATTTATACAATAATCTGATTATATGTCTATTCGACAGATATATCTGGTCGTGGTTATCGTCGCAGGAGAGCTTCGGAGTCTCCGATCGGTGAGACTTCTACACTTACTCATGCTGCTGATCCTCCTGTTGCTGATCCTCATGTCGATGATACTGCCGAGGCTAGTACATCCAGACGCAGGCGGCCATGCGGGCCGAACAGGTGGCAGCCTCCACCAGCCACAGAGTCACGTAGATTGATTAGCGTGATTGGGGAGCGGTAATATATCATGAATTATGAATCATTACAAATTCATTATATCATAATATAATATTAAAATTTATTTTTGTTGTGCAGGTTAGAGCAAGAAGAAGTGCCGAGGAGCATTTCTTCTACTATTCGACGATACATGCACGGGGCATGGCCTACGTGGTCTCACGTGCCTAGCGAGCATGTCGACATGTTATGGCGCGAGTTTGAGGCACGTATTATTATTATTTTTACATGCATGATGATTAATATTGGTACTGATATTATTATTTTGCAGGCTCGCTATACATGGGCCGAGGACCAAAGGACCTTCATTTACGCTGCCTGGGAGGTTATTTCTCGGGCAAGGTACAACGGGCAGCTGGGGCAGGCTCGGTCCCAGGCGATGGCCCGAGCTGGGACCACTAACATCGCGGAGACTCGGGGATACGACCCCGATTGGATTACTCCGGATATATGGGACCAGCTCGTGGGAATATGGTCGACGGATCGATGACAGGAGGTTTCTCGGAATGCGGCTAGAAATCGCATGTCGGGGGCAGCAGCGTGTCACACCGGCAGCTCTGTTGCATTTGCAGTGCACGCGAACCGTATGGTAAGTATATCTTTTAATTATATATTTTATTTGTTACTATGTGTACTAATTAATGTATTTGTTTTGTAAATATAGACGACAGTGTCGGATGACGGGACTGTCCAGCGACCCTCCCCGATGGCGGTGTTTTAGCGGACTCACCGTCGAGCACATGGGACGGGGGAGTACATCGACAACCGCGCTGCATACATTATGGTAACTATATATTTGTTTAAATTATTCATTATATATTTATAATTTAAGTTTTATGATAAATATTAAACAAAAAATCAAACTCGAGTAGGAGACCTACAGCCAGACGGTGGTGCAGCGCGGGGGTACCCCCGAGGACTTTGATGCAGCAACGTGGGTCGAGGTCGCAGGTGGCTGGGACCATGGCCGCGTATATGGCTTCGCAGATAGTGGTCATGCGCGAGCCGTACTAGGGCGACTTGGGGCACCGACCCCTCCGGTCGCTGGTGAGCGGCCGTCCACCTCTAGATCCAGTTATGTTCATAGTATCAGAATAAGGACTCTAGAGGACACGGTCGCGCGTCAGACTGAGATAATGGAGCGCCAGAGTCAGATGATGGTGGATATACAAGTTATGCTATGCAACATGTCAGGTCATCCCGAAGCAGGCATCTCTTCGGCATCATCTAATCCATCATCCTCGAGTTAGTCCACGCCGGTGTACACTCAAGCACTCCAGACCCCGCCATATGATCCAGACCATCCTCCATCGTCATCGTGAGATATTTTTTATATTGACTTTGTTACTGAGATATTAGACTTGTTTAATTTATTTTGTTTGGATATTGATACTTCAATTTTGTATTTGAATAGTTTTTATACTATTGTGGATAATTATCAATATAAATATAATTGTTTTGATGTATATCTTGATGTATTTGTGATGTGTGAATGAATGTGTGTATGAGTGTATGGGTGTGTGAGTTATGTATCAGATAATGTATCAATGTATCAATGGAAATTTGAAATTTGAAATTTTTTCGTTATCAAGTTCACATCATCAGCAACGGTTTTCCCACGACCGTCCGTGGGAAAGCCGTTGCTAAAAGTGTATCGAAAGCCGTTGCTGATGACCTACAGCAACGACTTAGCGACGGTATTTTACTAACGGCATTGCTACGGACTCGGCGGCCGTTGCTATTAATGTTGTCCGCAACGGCTCCGGGTCCGTGGTAAAACCGTTGCTGATAATATTTTTAGCAACGGCCCGAGCGGCCGTTGCTGATCCGTTGCTAAGTTATCAGCAACTCGATTTTTTACCACGGCTCCATTGCAACGGCTCGGCCATTGCTGATGCTCTTCAGCAACGGTTCAGCAACGGCATCAGCCGTTGCTGATGTCCATTTTTCTAGTAGTGAGAGTTAACTATGTCTCCTATATCCTCTATCATCTCTTCTCATAATATTATTCTTAGTATAGATGATGATATTCTTAGAGAATTTGTTATTGTTCTTTCCTGTGGTCAACCCTATGTCGATAATACCACTACAGTAGCCTGGCCCACATTTTCTAAGTTCTTTCCTGTGGTTGAGATGCAAAGTAAGCCTTTTTAGTTCGTAAGAGATTTAGATGACTATTAAATCTTTTGCCAATGGCAAAAGCCATGAACACGGTGGCTTCATTACAGAGTTTTTTAAACATTATTGATCAATTACTGAATCCAACTTCTCACAATGTATCCAAGATTTTTACAATTTTGCCACCCTTCCTCCTGAGTGGAATAAAATCATACTTACTTTTATCCCCAAAGTTAATCATCCTAAGGTTGTTAAGGATGTACTATAGACTCATCGTCCTCTGCAATATTTTTTTTATCGACTCTTATTCAAAATTCTCGCAAATAGACTCAAGTTGTGCTTGCCTGACATAATTTCTCCTGAACGGTCTGGCTTTGTGGAAGACAAAAATATCCATGAAGCTGATCCATTCCTTTTGTAACTCTAAAGGAAAATCTCCTTATGTTATTACTAAACTTGACCTTGAAAAAGCCTATGATCTTATGAAATGGGAGGCTGTACAACATGTCCTTGCCCAACATAACCCCCCCCCCCCAAGTTTACTGCTTGGATACATGCTTGTATTTTTTCTACATCCTTTGTCTGCCAGATAAATTCTGTATCTTATTACCTTCCATCTAACAGGAGTCTCAAGGGGACCCAATCTCTCCTTTTCTTTATATTACTGTTGCTCAAACTCTAACTATCCTATTAATAATGTTGTTAATAATAATCTTTTATCCTCTTTTAGAATAAAAAATTCCATTAGTATTAGCCACTTGATATTTGTTGACGACATTATTATGACTTTTAAGGCTAATAAGAAGAGTTTGAGAACAATTAAACAGATCTTTCTCCATTATGAATCCTTAATGGGGCAAAGAGTCAACCTTTCTAAGTAGAAAAAAAAATTTCCTGCACATACTACCCAAACAATAAAAAACACAATTTGCCAAGCTTTGAACATGAGTGGCACCTTTTCTTTCAAACATTAAGACATGATTTTCCCGAGTAGATCTCCTCCTAAGACCCATGATCACCTCTTGAAAAAATTGAACCACAAACTTGGCAATTGGCAATCATACAATTTATCTTAGGCTCGAAAGTTGGTCCATGTGAACTCTGTTCTTAATGTCGTACCTACTCATACGTTGGTAGTATCCTGGCTTAATGCATGTACTTATCATAAAATTGAGACAAAAATTAAAAACTACTTCTAGATTTGTGGTCCAGAACGTAATAATATTCATCTAATTAAATTTGGCATATCACTCAACCAAAAACATCCGATGGCTTAGGGGTTCAGGACCTTCATCCTAAAAGCCTTGCCTTGCATGCAAGAAGAATTCGACAGTACTTGAACAATCATGATTCTCTTTAGGTTAAGTTATTTGGGCCAAACTTTAGAAATTTTCTATTGCTCCTAAGGTAAAATTATTTTTTTATAAAAAGTGTTTCACGGTAGATTGCTAACTAAAAGTCGTCTTTTTTGACTTGGTATTTCAGTTCCCAAATTTGTGGTTTGTGTAAGTCTGATGTGGAAACTTCTCAACACTTACTTTTTGAATTATCATTCTGTTGGCCTAAGGTTTTCAACATTGATCTTAATCTCGATTTTGATGATAACAAATTTAAAACTAACATTTTATTGAAAAATAATTTTAGACTCCAAGTCGAGTAGCGCGCGACGTCCGCGATGAGAAGATCGGCACGATATCAAAAAAATTAGAGGAACATTGGTTGATGTGCTCGAAAGTCGGAGAAGAATTAAATTTAGATTTTTTGAGTTTAGATATAATATATTATCCTCATTAAATGTATTGATAATGAATATACCACTAAAACCTGAAACCAAAACTCAAAATTGATGAAATCAATCACTGGCCGAAACTCGAACTTGTTCATCATGAGATTTAACTTTATATTTGCCTATATATACAAACTCCTTACTCATCCCGTGATTTAACTTTATATTTGCTATATAAACTCCTTGACAACCTTCCCATGTTCGGAAAGCACATATATGAAGTTTTAAGTCAAAATAAAGTCATTAAATATGTTATGTCAAAATAAACACACACACGTGTGTATATATATAAGCACATTTTATTATATAGTTCATTTCATTAGCAGAATCCATTTCACATCGGTGAACGAAGCAGACCATAAATATTTTTACCTTTATATGTCAATTTTTCTAAATTTAAAGAATATGCCATCTATATATATATATATAAATAATAAACGACTCGTTCACGCCTAAACTCCCCCCCTACTCCCTCAAATTTTTATTTTTATTTTTACCCCTCCCCTCAAACTTTTCTCATTTTCCTCACCTAAATTTTTCCTCACAAATTTTTACCACACTTAAATTTGTAATAAAAAATTTTACCCCACTTATTTTCTCTATGATCACCTATTTTGATATTTTTAATTTTCTATTTATTATTTTTTGAATAATAATTGTAAATACTTTTTATTTATTGAAGTTTTTTATATTAGTTTTTGAGTTTGATATTAAAAAATAGTATTTCAAAATTTAAAAAAAAGATTATGCATACTTATATTATATTTGATTTTATCCATAAAAAATTTATTATTTTTACATTTTTAATATTTTTGATCATTGAAATTCATATAAATTAATTTGTTAATATTTATAATTATTTTTTATATTATTTTTATGTTTATGAAATATCATTTTTTTCTTGATTTTTGAAAAAAATTAAATAATTTCAAATTTCTTTTATATATATATATATAAGCAACACACCATTCCCGCCTAAACTTCCTCTCCTCAAATTTTTGTCACTTTCCCCACCTAATTTTTTTCCTCCCAAATTTTTATCCCACTTAAGTTTAGAATAAAAGTTTTGTAATATCCTAGATATTTTTATTTATTATCACCTTATTGTTGTGTTTGCCAGCCAGGCGGACTAGTTCGAAATCGAGCTAAATCGACTCATGGTCAGGTGCGAGCTTGCGAGCTCGGGTAAGTAGAAATTTGAATTGTGTAGTTTCTTTTCTTAGTTCGGTAAATTTATTTAATTGTTATGTTGCGTGTGCATGATTATTAAATTATATCACATATGGGTGTGCATGTGTTGGGTGCTTATGTGGAGCATGGGCCGAATTAGGGATGGCAATTCAAATCGGTTAACCGCGGTTAACCGGTTAATCGCGATTAACCGGTTAATCGAACCGCAAAATCTGGTTTTGGATAGTGGATTTGCGATTCAGTTTTGGTTTCGGATAGTAAAAACCAAAAACCGTTTAAAATCGATTCGGTTTGGATTATCGGGTCGCGGTTAACAGATAACCAAAATTGGTTATATATTCGATTTCGGTTACCGGTTTTTTGCGGTTAACCGGTATTCGAAACTAGTTTTGATATTAATCTTTGAACCGGTTATCCATTTACTACCGATTTTTTACGGTTAATCGGTATTTGAAACCAGTTTTGTTATTAATCTTTGAATCGATTATCCGTTTACTACCGATTTATTGGCCTAAGGTTTTCTACCTTAGTTTTAATCTCGGTTTTGATGATAAAAAATATGAAACTAATGTTTCATTGAGAAATCTTTCAGGTTCCAAGTCGGTTAGCGCACGACGTCCCCGATCGAAAAATCGAAGAAATCGGCAAGGACGCTCGTCGGCGCTCGGGATTCTTCGGGAAGTTAGAGTTTAGGTTTAAGGTGTCTAGTTTATATTGTAAATCCTCTTTATGATGCATAAGAACCCAAAAACCATCCCCGAATCCCAAAATATGTAAACTCGGAAACCGCCCTGAAAATCACTAAGCCTAGGGAGCTCCTTGGAGGGCTATAGGACCTAGATATTTACTTGACATAAAAAATGGCAGTAATTGTTCCTTAGGTTAAAACTAGATAACGAGATATTTTTAAGAATTTTTTGAAAGCTTTTAGCCTACCCATACTTGACCCGAAAGATTAGAAAATTTCTGTTTTCGAAAAATTTGTACTAGACCCCAGAAACAAGATTTTGATTCTTAAAGATTTTAATTTTTTAGATATTTTTATTGAATCCAAATGGGGGGTAATCGTTATATAACATTTATATTTTAAAGTAATTAACTTAAAGTTAATAAATGTTATATAAGTAGACTTAGCGAAGACGGAATCAAGAAATGAACAAACCAAGCAAAGAAATCTGCCCTGCCCAGGTTCGGTCGATCGACCGAAGAAGAAGGCATTTTGGTCGACCGATCGATCGACCGAACGATGCCAGAATTTGGCAGTAGCCAATTCGGTCAACCGAAGTGTGCCAAAAATAGCAGTTCGCTTTCGGTCGATCGACATGTCGACCGACGATCGACCGGACAATCGACCGGGCGTCGCCAATGAGCAAAAATATGCCCGTTGACGCGCTGTTTTTCATCGGGGGTTATAAATACCCATCCCATTCCTTCCTCTAGCCAACTATTGATACTTCTAAGCCTCAAAGAGCCATTCCTAGCATCTGCACAAGCCTTCATTGAGACATTCTTGCATAAACCCTAGTTTTGATCTACACACCTTGATTTAGCATTCAAGATTTATCGATTCATCATCCTAAGGCATCAAGAGGACTAGGGAGTGTCTTTTGGAGCTAAGTACTTGTTGTTTAATTTGTTGCTCCAATTGTTATTGTATTTTGTTGTTTATTTCATTATAATTGAACTTGTGTAAACGTAGAGTGCTAGGTTGATTGAGTTGGTGATTGCCTTGGTGTTAAGGCTTCATTCCAACGGTGTAAACTTAGTTTACTAGGATTAGTTCTTGTTGTCATTAGGATTGAGGTGGAAGAGTGCTCTCGGTAAGAAGGCGGAGACTTCCGGGTGTGGAAGTGCCTTAGATTGAGAGTGAGACTCTTCGGATCAAAGTCCTCTTTGTAAGGGAACCAATTTAATCTAGTAAACTTAATTTGGAAATCCTAAGCGGGGTGCTTAGGTAGTGGAGTAGGCATTGTGGCCGAAACACTATAAATAATTGTGTTAGCATTGTATTCCTTGCATTTCTTATTGCTTATCATTTATAGATCTTGCTTCTGCTTACTTCTTGATTCGTGAATTGCCTAAGTAATCTAAGAAATGATTAAAATCGAATTTAGGCTAATTGTTTAGTTAACATACTATTCACCACCCCTCTAGTGTGGTCATTTCACCCAACACGGTTAACCGATTAGTAAACGGATAACCGGTTCTATCCGAACCGAAAAATTCGGTTTCGGTTATCCGCGGATAATCGAAACCGAGCCGGTTTCGGTTTCGGATATAAGCTTTTAAAATCGACCAATTTTGGTTTCAGTTTCGGTTTCGGTTTCGGTTAGCGGGTTTGGAAATCGATTTCGGTTTCGGTTAACCCCAAAAAATGCGGTTAACCGAACCGTTGCCATCCCTAGCTAGAATGGATTTAATTAAGTTTAGTCGGGTTAGCGGGTTCGAATTCGGCTCGAGGCGGATGCGGGTTTGCTAATAGGGTTAGTGGAATTAGGTTTGGAGATGGAAGTATAAAAACCCCCTCCCCTTTGGCTTGCGGCTCCCAATTGGAGTCGTACAAGTCTTGAGAGAGGAGACGAGCCCTCGAGCAGGAGCTAAGCCGCCCCTCCCCATCTCCCTCTCTTGGAGCCACCAAGCAAGCCAGCCGCCGAGCCAAGCCCTTCCTCTTCTTCTTCCTTTCTCTCCCTCTATTCCTCTCCCTTGGAAGCCAGGCCATTGGCTTGAGGAGGAGCCGCCGCCCCTCCTTTTCCTCTCCTTGGAGCCGTCAACTTGAGGAGGAGCCGAGCCGCCACCTCTTGGACCCGAATTCGGAGGCCGTCGATCAGGATTTCTCCTCTAATCTTCCTTCCTATTTTTGGTGAGTGGATCTACCCTCCTTTTTCTGTGGTTTCTCATGTTTGGGCTTTCTTTGAGCCGTTCTTGAATTCAAGTTTTTGTGAACCATTTTTTCGTCGATCTCTCGAAGTCTCATCGTTCTTTTTTATTGTCGTGTTTGAGGAGGCCAAAACCCTCCCCCCCCCTATGGGGCTCGGCAGCCCTAGGATGACCCTAGGGATGCTCGGCCAAGGTGGAGGGTGGGGTGCCCTCTAGGTGTTCAATGAAATTTCTAAGAGATGATTCTTGTGAAATCTTGAGATCTATGTCATGATTTGCTTGTCAATTTATGTATTCACATGTTAATGTATGCTTTATAAACAATCTGTGATTATGAATAGAAATTATGTTTTACAAAAGATGAGGTTTTGATCTTGATGTCAAGCATGTTGTTGTGAGGGGTTTTTTATCATAAAGCTAGGTTCGTGCTTAAAGAAGATGTTGATGCATGTTAGATCTTGATTAGCAAATTATGAAGTTGTTATGTATGATGAACTTGTTGATATAAATCTGTGATAAGGGAAATTTAGGATCTATATTATGTAAATTTCGGATTTATTTTCATGTTATGCTGAAAACTCAAACTTGCTGGAATTGTATGCTGCTTTATTGAATATGCGATGATTTTGATTTCTCTGTTGAGATGAGAATAGCTCACTGAACATAGTCGTGTAACATATCGTTTTGACCCGAAAACATAGTCTGGATCCATAGGGCACACTTTGGGAGTCAAATTCGACTCGAGTGTACCAGTTTGGGGCTAAACAGTAAATTGAGAATAAAACTCTAAAACAAAACCCTAATTTTTGTGATGATAAATCTTTAATGCATAATTAAAATACAAGGGGCAGCATAATCTGTTATAAACCAAAAAATAAATGTTATACATGAAATAAAACATCACAGATTATGACATTACGGGTCTAGGAGTTGGGATCGGGCATTAGGTGTTTTGTAGTTTTCCCAATAGAGTCATCCCTAAGACACCGTAGGAGATTGTCACGCCCCAAGTTCAGGGTCACGTGATCGGCCAGGGTATACGTGCTTATACCCCACAGCCTAACCCATGCACAAGTCAACTCATAAAATAGCGGAATAAACAACAACTTTTATCAATAAAAAGAACCAAAACAGATTTTTATTTCAAAACATCAAAGTTTTTAATAAATAGCTCAAGTGCAGAAATAAATAAATTGAAGAGCAACAGTTCTTTAATAAATAAAAGACTGAATAAAAAATATGAATGTCCCACGAGACTACAATTCCAAATACCAAAACAACAGTGTATGACAACCTACTACAGACTCGACACGACCCCTAACTAGGACTGCTACGAGATCATGTGGCTCCTCTGCCCTCCAACTGCGCCAAGTGCTCCAGCCCACCTCACCGGTCAGACTCTACTAAACAAATCAACGACGATGGGTGAGTTCAAAGAACTTAGTGGGCAGTTCTATCGACCCCCACAATAAAACAGCACAGAGATAAGTAATAGCATAACATCCAACTCTACGGGAATAAGGTCACGAAAGTGTGACTAGCTATCAGGCCATCTGGCCACTACCTGCCCGAAGGCAGCTAACACCTTTATGGTGAAGAATAACAGACCTAAGCCTACCATGCCCTAAGGCAACAACACCTACTAGGATAATCGGGAAGGCCCTCAGAACTTATCCTAGTATATAGAAACTCGACGAGACGAGACGCGTAGGGATAATCGGGATTCGCTCATCCGAATTTGCCCCTTTAAGATATCATAGGAGTAATCGGGTAGGCCCTCCGAACTTACTCCTCTAAGATATTCCAGGAATAATCGGGTAGGCCCTCTGAACTTATTCCTTAACAAACCACCTCGGGGATAATCGGGTAGACCCTTCGAACTTATCTCACGAGGTCAAATCAGAACAATCGGGAAAGGCCCTCTGAACTTGTTCTGTGGGTTGGAAATTAACCATCCAACCTCCCGGGCTTAACTCGCAATCCAGCTCCTCTACGAGCCTCTTCGCCATTCACAAAGATATGGCGCACCATGACCTAAGTCATGACTCTCCTACGGTGTCTTAGAGGTGATCCTATTGGAAAGTGTCTCAACACTCCAAACCCGACCCCAACTCCTAGACTCGTAATGTCATAAATTCGTGTGGTTTTATTTCATGCATAAACTTTTCATGTTGGTTCATAACAGATTATGCTGACCCCTATCCCAATTTTAATTATACAATTAAAATTTAATTCACCACAATTAGGGTTTTGTTTTAGCTTACTGTTCTGCCCGAAACTGATATATCTAATCCGAATCTGATCTCCAGAGTGTGTCCAATGTTTTCAAACTATATTTTCTAGTCGAAACGATAGGTTACATGACTATATCCAGAGTAACACACACACCACAGCAAGCAATCTAAAAACAGCACAGATTCATCATCTCAGCATAAAATTCCAGCAACATTCAATTTTCAGCATATCATGAAATTAAATCCGAAAAATCACAAAAATTAAATCCTTAATTATTATTAGGGCAGAATACTAATCTCAAAATTAATTTCACAGATTTCATACTTATTTTAATCAAGATTAACAAGAATCTACAACACCTTAATCAAGAAACAAACATCAAGATTAAGAACCCCTTCCCAAGAATTCCCATGGCATAAATATCAAGATCTTGATCCTATAACATGATTTCTACCCAAAAATCACATATTTAAATCTAAGGCATACAATCCATAAATCAAGAACATATTTAGGTAAAGAAATCAAGATTTGCACATCAAGGTAACAAGAATGCTCATTCGAAGCATTTCATCGAATACCTTAAGGACAACCCCGATTTCCCCCTTGGCCGAGCACCCCTAGGTTTACCCTAGGGCTGCCAAGCCCCATAGGGGAGAGTTTTGGGCCTCCTCAAGCACAAACCACAAGAAAACACGGCAAGAACTCGAGAAATCATCGAAAGAAATCAAGAACGATAAGCCACCAAGAACGGCTTCAAGAATTCGAAGAAATCCCGAAAGAGAGAGGGTAAAACCACTCACCTAGATTTGGAAAAATGATTAGAAGAGAACCCCGAACAATGGCCCTCAAATCGGCTTGAAGAAACTCGGCTTGATTCAAAGAAAGGAGAAGGGGGGCGGGGGCGGCTCACTCCAAGCCGCCGGCTTGGAGAGAGGGCGAGAGGAAGAGAGAGGGGCTGGCTTGGCTCCTCTCGACTTGGCTCCAAAGGAAAGAAAGGAGAGGAAGAAGAGGGAGAGGGCGTCTAGCTCAGGCGGCGGCTGGCTTGGCGGCTCCAAGCAAGAAAGGGGAGGGGCGGCTGGTGGCTGGCTCCTCTTCTCAAAATCTTGTGTGGCTCCAAATACGGAGCCACAAGCCAAGGGAATGGGGTTTTATACTCCCTCCTCAATCCTAACCCCTCTAAACCCTTTATCCAACCCGCATCCACCTCAAGCCGAACCCGAACCCGCTAACTTAATTACTTAATTAATCCTACTCTCCATATAACCACCCAAATACATGCAGACACCACATAAAATTAAATAAATTAAATAAACCTATTTATGCAAGAAAAATTCCCATAATTCATATCCTACTTACCAGAGCTCGCAAGCTCGCACCGGACCATGGGTCGACTTGGCTCGACCTCGAACTAGTCCACTAGGCTAGCAAACACAAACCATAAAAAGAAAAATAAAAGTAAAATATCCAGGATATTACAGAGATACTTGACTTAGGTCATGTTGTGTCATATCTTATTGAATAGCGAAGAGGCTCGATTAGGAGCCGGATTGCGGGCTAGGCCCGAAAAGTTGGGTGGCTAATTCCCAATCAAGATTAGTAGTAGGTGAGTGACCATTGCCATCACCACCTTCATTAAAAGTATCAATTTCTTCAGTTTTGGCATGATCATATAAAATATTTAAAGTGACCCATAAATCAAAAGCCGAAGAGCAATGCATGACTTTTTCTAGGATGTCATTTGGTAAGGTGCAAAGAATACAATTCATGGCATCTCCATTATACTTAAACATTTTCTTATCTAATTCACTCCAAGCATGCATGTCAACCTTAGGCTCAATGAATTCTAGTCTTAACATGTTAAGGACACCAAAACCTTTAGTCTTTAAATATGTGTACATCCTATATTTCCAAAGACCAAAGTTTGAGTCATCGAACCTAGGAGGTGAAGACGCCACACTCTCTAGTGCCATTTTCCGGATCGAGGTAAGATGTAGAGGAGACGGTGAAATCTCAATCTACGACCCGCTCTGATACCAATTGTTGGGTGAAATGACCACACTAGAGGGGGGGTGAATAGTGTGTTAACTAATCTTATCGCCTAATTTTGATTTTAAACTTTTCTTAAACTACTTAGGCAATTCACAATTGACGACTAAATGCGGAAGCGAGTAATAAAGATAAGCAATGCAATATACAAAGAAAATAATGCTAACACAAGTGTTTATAGTGGTTCGGCCCCAATGCCTACTCCACTACCTAAGTACCCCGTTTAGAATTTCCAAACTTAGCTTTACTAGATTATATTGTTTCCCTTACAAAGAGGACTTTACACCGAAAAGTCTCCACTCTCAAACCGAAGGCACTTCCACACCCGGAAGTATTCTGCCTTCCTACCGAGAGCACTCTCCCACCTCAACCAAAGGGACAACTCAACTAATCCTAGTAAACTAAGTTTACAATTGTGGATTTAAGCCTTAACACCAAGGTAACCACCAACTCAATCAACCTAGCACTCTAGGTTTACACAAGTTGATATACAATCAAAATAAATAACAAAATACAATAACAATTGGAACAATAAATCAAACAACAAGTACTTAGCTCCAAAAGAAACTCCCTATTCCTCTTGATGCCTTGAGATGATGAATCGGTGAAGCTTGAAGGCTAAATCAAGGTGTGGAGATCAAAACTAGGGTTCTTGCAAGGATGGATCAATGAAAGCTTATAGAGATGCTTAGGATCACACTTTGAGGCTTGGAAGCATCATTGGAAGGCTAGAAATAAGATTGGGATGGGTATTTATAACCCTCTATAAAAAAAGGCTCATCAACGGGCGGAAAACTAGCTATTTTCACCGTTCGGTCGATGGCCGGTCGATCATCGATCGACCGAAAGGAAACTGCTGCTTTTTGGCACACTTCGGTCGTTCAATCGATCGACTGAATTGGCTATTGCAAATTTTTCATCACATTCGGTCGACCGAATTGGTTACTGCCAATTTTTGACACTATTCGGTCAATCGGATGGTCGATCGAATTGGCTACTGCCAATTTTTTGCTTCGTCCGGTTGACCGCCCAGTCAATCAAATTGTCTATTGCTAATTTTTCTCTTCATTCGGTCGTTCGACCAGTCGATCGAACCTAGGCTGAACTTGATTTTTTTAGCCTTCTTCTTGCGTGCTTCGTTATCGGGTTCCGGCCTTCAACGTGCATCAACTTAGAGAGCTTTTCATGTGTTCTTTAGACTCGTCTAAGACGTCTTTGGTGCACACATCGAACTTCGAGAGATTTCCACGATGAACCCGAATGCGCCGATCAATGTCCTTCCGATTTTCTGATTTCTCCAATATTTCCGATCGAGGGCATCGAGCACTAACCGATATGGAACCTGAAAGAAACTCTTCATGAAATCATTAGTTCCATGTTTGTTATCATCAAAACTAAGATTAAGACTAAGGTTGAAAACCATAAACCAAAATAGAGGTGGTCCAGTTAGTGGCACCAATGGTCAGAGCCCCCAGAGCACCTTCATATGCAGATTTTATTGCATTTAGCCAACCGGAGTATATAGGGACAGATCAGCGAGTGGAGGTCACCAGCTTCCTAAGAGATTTCTATGAGTTGTGCAGGGAGCTTGGTTGTTCGTCTAAGAGGACCGCTCGACTAATCGGATTGCAACTGAGAGGACCAGCTAAGGATTGGCTTCACACCTGGAGGGACCGCAAAGTAGCAGATGCACCACCCCCTACCTGGGAGGAGTTTAGAGCTGCTATGGTGGAGAAGTACTTGCCGCTGAACATTCGGGACAGGCGAGCGAAGGAATTCGAGCTACTGCGTCAAACCGGCAGTATGTCAGTGATGGACTATGAGATGGAGTTCACTCGGCTCTCAAAGTACCATCCCACCTTGATAGCCACAGAGATCGCCAGGGTCAAGAGGTTTGTCGAGGGGCTGAGACCGCAGATCGCCAGACTTATCCATTACACAGAGGACACTTCTTTTGCTCGGGTTGTAGATGAGGCGCTCCGAAAGGAGGCACTGGTACCGACAGACAGACATGATGGACCCCAAAAGAAAAAGTTTCGGCCCCAGCATTCAGGGGGTCGGCCAGCTCACTCTGAGGGTACTCTCAGGAAGCGGATCCATAGCAGGGCGAAGGTCATAACAGTTCCAGAGACCTTAGGGGTTCAGGACCAGGGGCATCATCGGGAGGTTCGTAACAGAGACCTGGGCCGCAGCAATATAACCGATGTCACAGGAAGAACTAGGGAGCTTGTTAGGGACGTTCAAAGGTATGTTTCAGCTGTGGCCAGACTGGGCATTACAAAAAGGATTGTCCTAGCAAGGGCAGTCATCAGCCTGATCAGACCATATGAAAGGCACCGATGTCAGTGGGTTTCGTAGCTAAGAGGGGTCAGACTCAGTGAGGAGGCCAGCGAGCTGGTAGTTTAGAGACGCGCGCTGCACGGGTGTTTGCTATGAACCAAGAGGGCAGTGAGGCCTCCAGGGCAGTAGTGTCAGGTAACCTTGTTATTGGTTCTACTATGGCTTATGTGTTGTTTGATCTGGGTGCTACGCACTCTTTTGTATCTGCATTGTTTGCTGCTAAGTTGTCAGGGAAACCCTCTATTCTTGATTTGCCTCTTGTGGTGTCTACGCCTACGGGCATTTCAGTGCTGGCAGAGTCAGTCTTTCGGGGCTGCGAGGTGGTCATTTGTGGGCACGTGTTGATGGCCGAATTGACACTCTTGTCGATCCTGGAACTTGATGTGATTTTGGGCATGGACTATTTGGCGGATCATTTCACCTTAGTGGATTGCAGAACTAAGGCTGTGACCTTCAGTAAGCCCGAATTACCCCAGTTTTCCTTCCAGGGTGAGGGAATGGGAGACTCATTGGTAGCCATCTCGGCTCTCAAGACCCGAAAACTACTTATGGGCAGATGTCAGTCCTTCTTGGCCTTTGTGTCTATGGCAGAGGGAGGCGGAGGTGCAGCTAGGGACATCGAGGGGATGCCCGTGGTATGTGGGTTCTCTGATGTGTTTCTGAAGGAGTTGCCAGGGTTGCCTCCAGAGAGGGAGATTGAGTTCTGTATTGATTTTCAGCCTGGTGTGAAGCCGATCTCCATTCTACCATATCAGATGGCACCAGCTGAGTTGATGGAGTTGAAGTCCCAGTTGCAGGAGCTGCTTGAGTTGGGCTTCATTCGCCCAAGTGTTTCACATTGGGGTGCTCCAGTACTCTTTTTGAAAAAGAAGGATAGGTCCATGCGGATGTGCATTAATTACCGATAGCTTAACAAGGTAACGGTGAAGAATCGATACCCGCTGCCCAAGATTGATGATTTGTTTGATCAGCTTCAGGGAGATCAGTGGTTTTCCAAGATTGGCTTGTGGTCAGGGTACCATCAGTTGAGGATCCTGGATAATGACGTCCCTAAGACTACTTTCAGGTCGAGGTATGGGCACTTTGAGTTCCTGGTGATGTCGTTCGGGTTGACTAATGCACCTGTAACATTTATGGACCTGATGAAGTGAGTGTTCAGGGAATACTTGGATAAATTTATGATAGTATTTATTGATGATATTTTGATATATTCCAGGAGCAGGGAGGAGCATGCTGAGCATTTGAGGGTAGTTCTGGAGACTCTCAGGGAGCACAACTTATATGCCAAATTCTCCAAGTGCGAGTTCTAGCTGGAGAGTGTAGGGTTCCTTGGCCATATGGTATCCAGGGAAGGGGTAAAGGTGGACCGTGCCAAGATTAAAGTAGTTCAGAATTGGAAGAGGCCGACTAATGTCACTGAGATTCGTAGTTTCTTGGGGTTGGCAAGCGATTATAGGAAATTTGTAGAGAATTTCTCCAGGATTGCAGCGCCATTGACTCGCCTGACTCAGAAGAAGGTTAAGTTCGAATGGGACAGTAAGTGCGAGAAGAGCTTTTTGAAGCTCAAGGACTGCTTAACTTCGACACCAGTTCTAGCAGTACCCTCAGGCTCGGGAGGATTTATTATTTACTGTGATGCCTAACGGGTTGGCTTGGGTTGTGTGTTGATGCAGAATGGCTGGGTGATGGCTTATGCCTCCAGGCAGTTGAAGGTCCACGAGAAGAATTACCCGACTCATGATCTTGAGCTAGTAGCAGTAGTGTTCGCATTGAAGCTGTGGCGTCACTACCTTTATGGTGAAGCTTGTGAGATATACACTGATCATAAGAGCCTATAGTATTTGCTCACCTAGAAGGAGTTGAATCTGAGACAGAGAAGATGGCTTGAGCTCTTGAAAAACTATGACTGCACTATCATGTACCATCTGGAGAAGGCTAATGTGGTGAGTGATGCTTTGAGCAGGAAGTCTATGGGCAATTTGCCGCTTTTGGCAGTCAGAAGGAGGTCGTTGGCTCAGGATTTGGCCATGTGTTTGGATGGCAGGGTAGTCTTGTTAGTGTCAGCTTCGGGTACGCTGGTGGCTCACCTGAGGGTGCAGTCCACGTTGGTTAACATGCTGCGGGCAGCGCAGGAGGAGGATGTTTTTTGTGCACTCACTAAGGATCTGGCTTGGAGAGGCGATGCCGATAATGGTTTTGGTATTGACTCGGAGGGCGTTCTGAGATTCAAGAATAGGATAGTGCTGCTAGATATGGATAAGGATCGCAGGCAGGTGCTAGAGATGGCTCATCGATCCACATACACTATGCATCCAAGAGCCACAAAGATGTACCGAGATCTAAGGCAGAATTATTGATGGGAAGGCATGAAGAGAGAGGTGGCCAAGTTTGTGTCTAAGTGTTTGGTATGTGAGCATGTTAAAGTAGAGCATTTAAAGCCGGCAGGGTTACTTCAGAACCTAGAAGTACCAGAGTGGAAATGGGAAAAGATAACTATGGATTTTGTGACAGGGTTGCCAAGGTCTGGGAAGGGCAATGATTCTATCAAGGTAGTGGTGGATCACCTAACCAAGACATCATATTTTATACCAGTCAGGATGACCTTTTCAGCCGAGCAGTATACGAGATTGTTCATGGATCGGATCATTGCATATCATGGTGTTCCTATTATGATCATCTCAGATCGGGGTACTCAGTTCACAGCTCGATTCTGGCAGTCGTTCCAGGAGGCGTTGGGCACTCAGGTTCGGTTCAGCACCGCATTTCACCCTCAGACAGATGGTCAGTTGGAGCGGACCATTCAGACATTGGAGGATATGTTGAGAGCATGTGTCCTAGATTTGGAGGGAAGTTGGGAGAGGCACTTACCCCTGATTGAGTTTGCCTACAATAACAGTTACCAAGGCAGCATCAAGCTGGCCCCTTTTGAGGCATTGTATGGTCGGAGATGCAGGTCGCTTGTAGGCTGGTTTGAGGCAGGGGATTCCCTTATGATGGGACACGACCTGGTTGAGAAGGCAGTAGAAAAGGTGAAGCTAATCAGGGAGAGGTTGTTGGCAGCTCAGAGTCGCCAGAAGATGTATGTTGATGGGAAGAACAGGGAGGTAGAGTTTACTTAGGGGGATATGGTGTTCCTCAAGGTATCCCCTATGAAATGGGTGGTGAGGTTTGGTAAGAAAGGGAAGCTAAGCCCTAGGTTCATTGGGTCGTTCCCTATTCTCAGGCGCAGGGGAGCTATGGCATATGAGTTGGCTTTACCTCCCAGTATGGACCGAGTGCATCCAGTGTTCCATGTATCTATGTTGAAGAAGTATGTTCGGGATGAGTCCCATGTGATTAAGCCTACAGTAGTAGAGGTGGATTCAGTAGTCTCATATGAGGAGCGACCAATTGAGGTGCTAGATCGTCAGATCAAAAAATTGAGGTCCAAGGAGATTCCCTTGGTGAAGGTCAAGTGGGAGCACCATTCGGGGTAGGAGGCTACCTGTGAGGTGGAGTAGGATATGAGGGAGCAATATCCTTCATTGTTTGAAGATCTAGTAAGTCCTCAAGTTTCTTTTCCCAAAATTCGAGAACGAATTTTCTTTAAGGATGGAGGATTGTAATATCCTAGATATTTTTATTTATTATCCCCTTATTGTTGTGTTTGCCAGCTTGGCGGGCTAGTTCGAAGTTGAGCCAAGTCGACTCATGGTTCGGTGCGAGCTCGGTAGGAATTTGAATTATGAAGTTTCTTTTCTTGGTTCGGTAAATTTATTTAATTATTATGTTGCGTGTGCATGATTATTAAATTATGTCGCATGTGTTGGGTGCTTATGTGGAGCATGGGGTTAGAATCGGTTTAATTAAGTTTAGTCGGGTTAGCGGGTTCGGATTCGGCTCGAGGCAGATGCGGGTTTGCTAATAGGGTTAGTTGAATTAGGTTTGAGGAGGAGAGTATAAAACCCCCTCCCCTTTGGCTTGTGGTTCCCCCTTGGAGCCGCACAATTCTTGAGAGAGGAGAGGAGCCACCGAGCAGGAGCCAAGCCGCCCCTCCCCATCTCCCTCTCTTGGAGCCGCCAACACGCCAGCCGCCAAACCAAGCCCTTCCTCTTATTCTTTCTTTCTCTCCCTCTCTTCCTCTCCCTTGGAAGCCAAGCCGTTCGCTTGAGGAGGAGGAGTCGCCCCTCCTTTTCCTCTCCTTGGAGACGCCAGCTTATGGATGAGCCGCCGCCACCTCTTGGAGCCGGATTCGGAGGCCGTCGATCGAGATTTCTCCTCTATTTTCCTTCCTATTTTTGGTGAATGGATCTACCCTCCTTTTTTCGTGGTTTCTCGTGTTTGGGCTTTCTTTGAGCCGTTCTTGAATTCGAGTTCTTGTGAACCATTTTTCCATCGATCTCTTGAAGTATCGTCGTTCTTTTTTATTGTCGTGTTTGAGGAGGGCCCGAAACCCCCCTACCCCTCTGGGGCTCGGTAGCGCTAGGATGACCCTAAGGATGCTCGGCCAATGTGGAGGGTGGGGTGTGTTGGCTTTAGGTTTTCAACCTTAGCCTTAATCTCGGTTTTGATGGTTTTGATGATAACAAATATGGAACTAATGATTTCATTGAGAATATCTTTCAGATTCCATATCGACTAGCGCTCGATGTCCTCGATTGGATAAATCGAAGAAATCGCAAAATCGGAAGGATATTGATCGTCGCGCTCGGGTTCGTCGCGGAAGTTTATCGAAGATCGGCGAGTGCACCAAAGTCGCTTGGATGAGTCCAAAGATCAAGTCAAAAGCTCTGCAAGATGATGCCCGTTGAAAGTCGGAACCCGAAAATCGCGCGAAAGAAATAGGCTGAAAAAATAATTTTAGCCTATGTTCGGTCCACCGGGCGATCAATCGAATAGGGTAAGAAAAGAAGGTCCAGCCATTTTGGTCGATCGGTCGGTCGATCGAACACTGTCGGAAAATGATAGTGGGCACTTCGGTCGACCGGTAGTGGCTGGTTTTGGGCAGTAAGGTTGGCGGTCGACCGAAGATCGTGGATCTGGGATTTGCATCTGGCGGTCAACCAGTCGGTCGATCGACCAGAGAGTAAAAGGAGCGGTCGATGTTGGCAGTCAAACAGTCGGTCGATCGGCGGCCTGTAACAAATAGTTTTCTATCCGTTGAATAGTCGTTTCTTCAGTAGGGTATAAATATACCCTCATATGATTCTTTTAACTTTCTTCCTTCACTTCTACAGCATTCATTGAGCATTCTAAGAGGAAGATTTGAAGCCTTCCAAAAAAGCTTGCGCTGCTTCTCTGTCCGTGACATTTTCTTCAAGCGTACAAGCTCTGCTCCTCAACTCGGGTGTTGATTCAAGCTCCACTACTTGACGAGTTGAAGGATTGAAGGATTGCAAAAGAGCACGAAATCTTGGTTTCATTTTAAGCTCTTTTCAATTGTATTTTAACTGTTATTTAAACTGTGTTTGATTTGTGCGTCTGTAGAAGACCGGGTGTTTGGTCTTCTGTGTGAAGTGGTATCCTTGGTGTAGAAAGAATAAAGTCACTTGTGTATACTTAGTGATTACTAGGATTAGTTCTAGTTGTCCCTTAGATTGAGGTGGGAAAGTACTTTCGGTAGGAAGGCGGAATACTTCCGGGTGTGGAAGTATCTTCGGTTGGAGAGCGGAGACTTTCCGTGCAAAGTCCTCGTTGTAAGGGAAACTCTAATTAATCTAGTAAAACCTAGGTTGGAAATCCTAAGCGGGGTGCTTAGGTAGTGGAGTAGGCATTGGGGCCGAACCACTATAAATTGTGTGTTTGCATTGCTTTCATTTTGTTGTGCTTAAATTGCTTAATCATTTATAAGCTTCCGCATTTAATCACATTGAATTGCAAATTGCCTAATCAATCTAAGTAATTATTTAAAATTGGATTTAGGCTAATCGAATTAGTAAACACACTATTCACCCCCCCTCTAGTGTCGCTATTTCGCCCACAGGGTGCCCTCTAGGTGTTCGATAAAATGCATAAGAGATGATTCTTATGAAATCTTGAGATCCATGTCATGATTTGCTTGTCAATTTATGTATTCACATGTTAATGTAGAGGTGGCAAGGGGCAAGCCCAGCCCGAGCCCGCCCATTTGGGCTCGGGTCAGCCCGAATAATTAAATATTTAAATTTAATTTTAAAATTTTTAAAGGTTTTATTTAATCGGTCCGGCCCGAGCCAGACTTGGCTCGGGCCAGACCAGACCTAGAGCATGCCAAACTAGGCATGGCGCGTGCCAGGCCTAGGTCGGCGCGCGTCGACCTACTGTCGTGCTCGACGGCATGCGGGCAGTGCTCGGGCTAGCACGGTGCGCGGGCCGTGCCTAGGAGGGCCTGCGTGCCTAGGAGGAGAGCTCGGCCGCCTCCTGGGCACAGTCGGGCCGGGCCCGACCCATTACCACCTCTATGTTAATGTATGCTTTATAAGCAATCTGTGATTATGAATAGAAATTATGTTTTACAAAAGATGAGATTTTGATCTTGATGTCAAGCATGTTCTTGTGAGGGTTTCTTGATCATAAAGCTTGGTTCTTACTTAAAGAAGATGTTGATGCATGTTAGATCTTGATTAGCAAATTATGAAGTTGTTATGTATGATGAAGTTGTTGATATAAATCTGTGATGAGGGAAATTTAGGATCTATATTCTATAAATTTCGGATTTATTTCCATGTTATGCTGAAAACTCAAACTTGCTGGAATTGTATGTTGTTTTGTTGAATCTGTGCTGATTTTAATTTCTCTGTTGAGATGAGAATAGCTCACTGAACATAGTCATGTAACCTATCGTTTCGACCAGAAAACATAGTTTGGATCCATAGGGCACACTTTGGGAGTCAGATTTGACTCGGGTGCTCCAGTTTGGGGCTAAACAGTAAACTAAGAATAAAACACTAATTTTGATGATGATAAATTTTAATTGAATAATTAAAATGCAAGGGGCAGCATAATTTATTATGAACCAACAAATAAATATTATGCATAAAATAAAACCTCACGGGTTTTGACATTACGGGTCTAGGAGTTAGGATCGGGCATTTGGTGTTGTGTAGTTTTTCCAATAGAGTCATCCCTAAGACACTGTAGGAGACACTTGACTTAGGTCATGTTGTGACATATCTTATTGAATGGCGGAGAGGCTAGGTTAGGAGCCGGATCGCGGGCTAGGCTCGGAAGCTTGGGCGGCTAATTCCCAACCTGTGGAACAAGTTCGGATAGGCAAATCCCGATTGTTCCTACGTATCTTGTGGAACAAGTTCAGACGAGCAAATCTCGATTGTTCCCAAGATTCTATATTTAAAGGAATAAGTTCTGTTGGGCGAATCCTGATTATTCTTACGTTATCTTTTCGAACAAGTTCGGATGGGCAAATCCCAATTGTTCCTGGTGGCCTCGCGGAATAAGTTCAGTTGGGCAAATTCCGTTTATTCCCGAGTTGCTTTTAAAGAATAAGTTCGGACGGGCAAATCCCGATTATTCCTGTGACATTTTAAAGGGGCAAGTTTGAACGGGCAAATCTCGATCGTTCCTTCGCGTCTCGTGAAGCAAGTTCGAATGGGTCAATCTCGATTGCTCCCGAATTTCTTTATATTAGGATAAGTTCAGATGGGTCAGTCCCAATTATCCTAGTATGTGTTATTGCCTTAGGGCATGGTAGGCTTAGGCCTGTTACTGCTAGAGTATTGGTTGCCTTCGGGCAGGTGGTGGTCATATGGCATGATAGCTGGTCACACCCTCGTGACCTTATTCCTGTTTGAGATAGGTGTTTCACTTATGCTTTATCTCTTTGATTGGTTTTTCGTGGGGGTTGGTAGAACCGCTCACTGATTTCTTTTGAACTCACTCGTTGTAGTTTGTTTTTGTTTTGCAGAGCCTGACCGGTGAGGTGGGCTAGAGCACTTGGCGCGACTGGAGAGTAGATGAGCTACATTGATCTCATAGCAGTTCTAGTTAAGGGTCGTAGTCGAGTTTTTGATAGTTAGTCATGCACTTGTGTTTCAGTATTTTGGAGTTGTAGTCTGTTGGGACATTCATGTCTTTATGTCAGATTTCATATGTAAATGAACAGTTGAACTTGATTTATTATTTCCGCACTTTATTATTTTACTAAACTTACTTATAATAAATTCTGGTTTGGTTTTTCATTTAAAATAAAACTCGTTATTTCTTTCTTCTATGTTTTGTTGTTGAGTTGGCATGTCTATGGTTAGGCTGCGGGGTATAGACACGTATACCCTAGCCGATCACGTGATCCTGAGTTGGGACGTGATAAGTTTTTACCCTACTTATTTTCTCTATATGCACCTATTTTGATATTTTTAATTTTGTATTTATGATTTTTTGCATAATAATTGTAAATATTTTTATTTATTGAAGTTTTTTATATTAGTTTTTGGGTTTTGAAATATTTTTATTTATTGAGTTTGTTAATGAAAAATAGTATTTCAAATTTTAAAAAATTTATGTAGCTTGGAATAATTTATTTTTTTATTTTTTTTTTCATTATGTTATCTTATATTTATATTACATTTGATTTTATCCATAAAAATATTATTATTTTTATATTTTTTAATTTTTAGTCATTGAAATCTATATAAATTAATTTTTTAACGTATATAATTATTTCTTATATTACTTTTGTATTTATAAAATATCATTTTTTCTTTATTTTTGAAAAAAATAAATTAGTTCAAATTTCTTATTTTTGAATTAGTTATCTATATTTATAATTTTTTAATTTACTTTATATTTGCATTATATTTGATATTTACACCTAAAATTATTAATAGTTTTTCATTTTATTTTATTTATTTATATTTTTTTTGTCAAAAACCTATATAGTATTATTTGTTTTGAAATAGTATTGATTTTTTCTATTTTTAAATTTATTAATTTAATTTTTTATTAAAATTTTTTTACTTTGGAGATGTATGCATTTTGAAATAAATTAATATCATTATAAAAAGATTGTTTCTAATTTTAGATATATATCTTATTGATATTTTATTTTGTATGTCACACTAGGTTAAAAATTAATTTATATTTATATTTTATTTTTTTATGTTTTTTCTATATGTTTATATTATTTTAAATGTTAAAAATAATTATTAATCAGATATCTTTTACCTTTTTAATTCTTATTTTTATTTTAAATTTAATTATTACTTATAGTTATTTTGAATTAAATTATATAAATATACATGCACAATTTTATAATTATATAAATTAAATTAAATTACCATATATTACTTTGTGGTATATTTATATATTATTATTTAAAATTATAATTTAATTTAAATATATTACTGTTTGTTTAATTTTAAAAATTTTAATTTTAATAATTATTAATATTAAATTATTTTTACAAATTTAATTTAAAATTAAAATTAAAATTAATTTATAATTGAAGTTTAAAATAATTATTTTTCTAAAAATATAAAAAATAGTTTTAAATTTAAATTTATATAATTTCAAATTAAAATTATGTTACAAAATGTTAAAATATCAAAAAAAAATTCATAGACTATTCTATTTAGATATAATAATATATTAAAAATATAAAATTCAGTTTCAAACTTTTTTTGTAATACTTTAATAATATAGTAACTTATACTTGAAAAATTTAGGTATACAATTATTTAATTCTAAATTTTTTATTTAAATTATTAAGAATATAAAATTACAGATAAATTTAATTTATAATTTAAATTGTAAATTAATTTACTATTAAAATTTTAAATAGCTTTTTCTAAAATTATAAAAATTAATTCTAAATTTAAAATTATATAATTTCAAATTAAATTCATATTATAAAATATGAAAAATATCATATATTTTTTTAATATACTATTTTATTTGTATATAAACATATATTAAAATATAATCTTCAATTTTTAAGTTTTTTTTGTTTTAAAAATTATAAGTTAGTTGTGCAAAGCTCGGATATTGCAAGCTAATTTAAAAAATAATGAAAAACAATCAAATAAAATAGCAAATAATGAAAGAGAGACGTTGATGAAACTGTATACATGCTTCAGGGGCTCAACCACTGATATTATTAAGACCCAAGATGTGCCAGTTGGGCCAAATCGTTAGAGTTCATAAGTCATCCAACTTATTCCATTAAAGCCCAAATTTACAACTTTTCCATAAAAATATATGCGTTTGAGTGTTTGACATATTAGAACAAACCAACTGTATTCTTCTCGATATCCGAATGATTTATAGACATCTTAATTTAAGTAGGACAGTCAAGTAGTACACATAAAAAACTCAGTGCGGACTGCGGACTGCGGACTGCGGACGTGAGCCATCACTCGCTCGTCGAGTCACCGTCGGCGTCAGTCGCGTCTCGTCCTTCAACTCAACTGCTACACTCCTCTCTCTCTAGCTACCCAACAGCATCTTCCTCTCCCTCATGGCTGATTAAATCTCTCGCTTAAAAGTGAGACGACTCGCACTCAACACCTTCTTCTCTCTCGATCGCTGTCTCTTTCGCTCTCTAGCTGGGCCGATGACAGCATCTTCATTTCCCTGCGCCTTCACATCAATGGCTGTCTTTCTCTCTCTAGCAGCCTTTCCATTACTCACGTAGCCCTGCCGGCCATGGCAGCCGCCTGCTCACCTTACCACCTCACGTTACCTACGTACGCGCCCTTCCTTTCTCCAGGCACTCATCATCACATCACTTACTTTCTCCAGCTCCATTAATGGCGGTGGCGAGCTTTTATTTAAAGCCCCTCGACTGCGACCTCTGCGACTCCTCCCGTCCAATCCATTAAAGATCGAATCAGAAGTAGAAGCAGCAATGCCAGCAACAGACGAAAGCAGCACCCGCGTCCAATCGCGTTGCCCGGCAAGGTAGGAGCAAGCAGCACGAGCGCCGGGCGAGTTCCGCCGAACCGCCGCACGTGCCACACATGCCATCCGAGCCCCAGGTGTCGGCCACCCGCGCCGCACCGGATGACGAGCCCATATTTCCTTGTTCGCTGTCACGGGTGAGACATAGGATCGTGAGTTGGCCCGTGACTTAACTCCTGTTCGCCGGGCCACTGAAGTCAAACTGTGACGCGATTGAAGGGAAGCTGCGGGGAGACAGGGCAAGTGGAGAAGTCGTACTCGCCCCCCGGCAGAGTCGTTGTCAACGTCAACTCGTCAACACATGTCACGTAATCCAACGCGGCCAGTTGAGAGTGCAATTGGCAGTACAAGTTACCGTGCACTAAATTAAGCCCCTCGTAAAGTTCATCCAATTAATCATGTAGCTACAGCAGCAAATACTCAGATTTCCAATTTTACATCGTCCAACAAGAAAACCAATTGCATAAGTCAATGCACCTATACAACTCTACTAAACCTTGTCTAATTAATCCTTAAATCTGCGCTAGACTTCGACCGCCAATCGAATTGTCTCGGTTCGGTTTAATTAGAAGAAATCGAAGCGGTCCGCTTTGCTGCGCTCTTTGCACGAATTGGACCGGACCGCACCGGAAACGATCGGCGGGCGGCACGAGCGCATGAGCGCCAGGTTAAGCCCCTTGAAGAAAGGGTGCGCCTTCACGTCGGCGGCGCCCCGTCGTGATCCAAGACGAGCGGCCGGGTCCTTGACAAGGAGACCGGTGATGAGGTCCCTCGCCACCGAGGAGCCGGCCTTGGACGGTGCCGCGGGGAAGGAGAGGGGCTGCTTCACGATGTTGCGGAGGGTAGCCTCGTTGGTGGGGCCGGCGAAGGGGGTGCGGCCGTAGAGCAGCTCGTAGAGAAGGACGCCGTAGGCCCACCAATCGACGGGGCTGCCGTGCGGACAGCCGGAGGCAACCTCGGGCGCAACGTACTCGTGGGTGCCCACGAAGGAGAACGACCGGGCGCCGAAAGGCTCCGCCACGAACCGCCGGCGTTCGGATTTTGCAGTGTGGTTCAGCGCCCGACGGGCGAGGAAAGGAAGGCAGGAAGGATCAGACTGGAAACGGTCGCTGCCGCCGACCGCATCGTCGTAGTCTGCTGCGGGGGATTTTTTGAGGGACTCGAGGGTTGGGGAAGCGGTGGACTCCAGGGAGAGGTCGAAGTCTGAGAGCATGATGTGACCGTCGGAGCGGATGAGAATGTTCTCCGGCTTGAGATCGCGGTAGACGATGCCAAGCATGTGGAGGTACTCCAGCGCGAGGAGCACTTCCGCAGCGTAGAATCTGCAGGCGAATCGAATGCAAACATCAGCCACCAGAACAGAGTTTAAAGATAACAATAGCATCCATCAATTACATGACCAAATGAGCCTTCCCTTAAAAAATGATCGAGAAAATCTCTCCATTTCCTAAACATATAGAAAAGAAACCTATGATTTTGATCGTGAAGAGACGTCGACGGAGAAATGGATTTTGTTTTTATTTTCTCAATGGAAACTTCGAAAACTTGCGTCTAAACTCTAAAGGAGTGGTATTTCTTTGTTAAAAAATTGGAGGAAGCAAAAAGGTATGAATTTTAATGGAAGAAGAGGAAGGACCTGGTGGCAGCGACGGAGAAACGAAGGCGGGGCTGGCGGTGGCGGAGGGTATGCAGGTCACCGCCGCTGCAATACTCCATCACCACGCAGGAGTAATGCGGCGGTGCGTCGAAATCGGCGTAGAGAGTCGGGAGGAAGGGGTGATCGAGGATCCGCAAGATCCTCTTCTCCGTCGCCGCCCTTTCGAGTTTCTTCTTCTTCGCCAACGCCAGCTTGTCGACCACCTTCATCGCGTACATACACGTGGAAGCCTCGTCGCGGAGGCGGCAGAGGTAGACGGTCCCGATGTCGCCGCTCCCTATGCGGCGGATGAGCTTGAAGTCGCGAGGACCGAGTTTGGTAGGGAGGCTGCGCGACCGGATCGCCGCCCAGGCGGGGTCTGAAGAGCGATGCGGCTTGGAGGGCAGTCGCGCGAGGGTGGCACAAGGTCGGCCGCTGGATTCAAGATCTTTCGCTGGCGGTGGCGGCGGCGGGGGTGGCGCAGCTACATTATCGAAGGAGAGGCGGGAGAAGCTACTGCGGCAGTCCTCGCAGCTGCCGCCGCTGCTGCTTATCGAGCTCTGGCTAGAGTTCAGAGCTTCCGGACCAACCTCGCCATCAGAGTCCACTGCAAAATCCAACATCTCCACTACAAAATCCTCCTGCGAGCTCCTCCGCTTCCGATTATAGCTCTTATATAGGAAGCAACACCGATGAAGAAGCGAAACAAAAAGTCCAATCTTTTCAACACAGGAATAGGGGAGAACAGGAAAAACCGGGAAAAGGGGAAGCTCGCTTTGGATCTTTCTCCGGAATCAGACAGCGCGGGGCACAATTGGCGACAAGCCAAACGATGCTCGTACACAGACGAGGCGATTCGCCGAGCAGACAGCGTAATCCAAAGAGTAGTAAAGGGCAGCAACGATTCTATTCGCTCTTGCTCTAGTGGAAGCACTCGCGAATCGAAGCAGGCGAGGAACAAGAAACGGACATGGGAATCAAATGAGCTCGGAATCGTCGGGTCGCACTCGCTCCTCTTTCCTTCTCGCTTACATTCTATCTATTCGACGCTGAGCGCAGCAGGCAACGCACAAAAACAGCCAGCTTTGATTCCTTGCCCTCCGCCCCACAAAAAAGCAGCGATCTTTCGTCAATAGAGGAACAGTGACGAAGATAAAGATCACAACTTGCGACGGGGGTCCGCCATTGGAGCACCTCAGATCGATGCTTCTCCCTTCTCTCTCTCTTTTATTTCTCTCTCTGAGTGACGTTTCCGACTTGCCTGGCGAAGAGGACGGTTGAAGGCTTGAAGGTAATTTATACCAGCGGCGGAAGACGCGATATATTGGCAAGAGAGCCCGTTTTAAAATGGGCAGTTATTTAACGTTTCCCGTAACAATTTTGTAACCGGTGTTATTTTGGAACGTCCAATTGTGCTGGTGAAGATTGAAGATGGTAGTTGCAGTATGGAAAATAGTTTTACCGTGAAGGGTAAAGTTGTATATGAGTATTATTGTTTTGCACTAATTTTTTTTTAAATATTCATATTTTCATATAATACTAAATAGAAGTCTCGCTTATATGATTAAATAAAAGGATTATTATGGAGTAAAATGTTATATTAACTTTTGGAAGTCTACTGTAGAATATCTTAACTTTAGGCTATTGGAGATTTGCACTTTGAGACAAGGTGGGCTTACCATCCATGATGGACTACATACAGTGTCATGTGTCTATGTGACATCATCATCATCTCAAGATTGATATGGATTTGTGCATCAAATAATTTAGATCTTGATGGGCCTTAGCATAAGAATAAAATGTTTTCTATCTTCTCAAGGTTTGAGAATAATTACTAGGGTTTATGATTTAGAGTTTCTTATTTTTGGAATATAGTCCACTTTTTTATTGCTACTTCAATTGCCTTGTAATTGTAATTTTAAGGAGGAAACTTATATGGTACCGTACGGAGCCCAATCTAAATGCTTGACGTATATCTTTGATAATTTTAAGAATAAATTACACTGACCTCTCATGAGATTTAGTAAAATTATATTGATCTTTTTTTATTTATAATTTTATTTTATAATCCTCCTGAATTTTATAAAAGATTACACAAATCTCTCTTATTACGAAATAAGATTATACAAATATCTCTTGAGTTTTGTAAAATATTATACAAATCTCTCCTAAAAAGATTACTCATGGAAGGTGATTGTAATCTGGATAAATAGAGATGGGATCAGTGTAATTTTACTAAACCTCAAGGGAAGTCAACGTAATTTACCCTAATTTTAAAGTATGATAAATTAAATTTTTATTAAGGTTTGTTAATAAAATGAATATAACTTGTATTCATTTTTATTAAAAAATGTTAATCGGCACCAATATAAGACCAGTGTTCAACATTTTTAAAATAAAAATAAATAAATGTAATTCAAAATTTTGAATTCAAATTAAATTTGAATTTGAACTCAAATTCAATGCAGGTGTAGGTAATCAGGTTAGTAATAGCTATATACATATAATATAACTAATATTATTTTATTAATTATTAATAGTTAATTGTTATACTTTTATCAAAAAAAATAGTTAATTGTTATACATTCACAGTTATCTATTATATAATAAGTCAATACGGTTCATTATGAAAAAATTAGATTTCAATGACTATTGGGTGACTTGCATCAAAGAATGTGTCTTTTCTATTTCTTATTCTAATGTTTTGAAAGGACAATCATTTGATTTCTTTAAATCATAGGTCTCCGTCATGAAAATTCTTTATCTTCGTATCTTTTTTTGTTCTGTGCAGAAGGGCTCACTCATTTACTCCATCAAAGAGAACAAACTCAAAGAGTGTGTCAGGTGAAGCTTAATAGCACATGTCCTTCCATAACTCATTTGCTATCTGCAGATGATTCGATACTTTTTTGTTAGGCTGAGGATTCCCATTGTAAAAATTTGTTGGATATATTGCACACTTATAAGAATTTCAATGGCTAGAGGTTAAACTTAAACAAGTCTTCAGTATATTTTAGTAAAAATACTTCTCAACGGGGCAGAAATCATTTGGCGGCACTCTTGCAAGTTCCTCATATCGAGGTTCAGGACAAATATCTTGGCCTTCCCTCGTTGGTTGGGCGGTCTAAGATAACAACTTATGACTTTATTAAAGAAAGGATGATCAAAAAGCTGCATCATTGGAAGCGTTCCTTGCTATCTGCAGGTGGGAAAGAAGTACTGATTAAAGTAGTTGGTTATGTCATTCCCTTATATTCGCTTGGCTGCTTTAAACTTTCTAAGACTTTGCTTGATAAGATTCAAAAATCCATGTTTTCTTTCTGGCGGGGTCAACGGGGGACGGAAAGGATGATGCACAACAGCATTCTGGACGAAAAGGAATGCCTTTGTCGTGTTAAAGGAGAAGGTGGTATGGGGTTCAAGGACCTTAAATCCTTTAATTCAACAATGCTTGGGAAATAGGCTTGGAGACTTTTAACACAACAACATTCTTTATTTCATAAGATCTTCAAGAATAAGTACTTTCGCCATGATTCTTTCATGGAGGCTTCTGTAGGTGACAATCCCTCTTGGGCAAGGAGGAGTTTACTAGAAGGGAGGAAGGTAATTGAAAAGGGTTGAACATGGCAGATTGTTTCTGGTGCCAACGTCCGTATTCTATCTAACCCTTGGTTACCTCACTCCCATCCCTTCACCATTCCCCCTACTGCATCCTATGATCCGAGTTTCATTCTAGTGAGGCAAATTATGAACCCGAATAGAACTTGGAACGAGGACTTGATCAGATCTTTTTTTTCTTCTGAGGTGGCTGAGACTATTATTCATATTGTGCCCACTCAGCAGGATGATAAGTTACACCGGTCTTTCACAAGGAATGACACATATTCTGTGTCTTTGAACTATAAAGTCGCTTTTCAGTTCTTCCACCCTCTATAAGTGAGGGACCTGCTATTCTGGCCATTCCTAAGTTTGGGAGGTCGATTTGGGATGTTAAAATGTCTGCCAAAATAAAGATTCTGATTTGGAAGCTATTGCATGATGGGACTCCTGTGCGACAAAAATTATGGGAACGATTCCCTCAAGTCGAGGATCGTTGTCCCAAATGTAATATGGAGGTTGAGTCAGTTCAACACTGCTTCTTACTTTGCCCTTAGATTGCTCACATTTGGCGTCAGGTCATTTTTCTTCAACATGACTAGCATCTTCCTACTCATTCTTTTTGGGCATGGTGGTTAGAGCTGTATGGGAAATTGAAAGGGGTGACTAATGGTCATGAATATATGACTTTGACTGCTTTTATTGTCCGGAGGATTTGGCTGGCACAAAATGCAAAAGTATTTGACCATAAAGACACCCCTCATCATGAGATTTGGTCTATTGCTAGCTCTATCTCTCTAGCAAATTTGGAAGGTTGCAAACCACGATTTCAGCTCTTCTTTAATTCTATTACATTCTATTTATTTCTGGGGAGATACCCAATTATACCTGTATACTATATTTCCTTGTGGATCCTTTGTATTTGAACCTTGAGGGATCAATATAAATGCCTATCTTTGATAGAAAAGAAATAGTCAATATATTATATATAGTAAATAACCAAAAAAACACGAACTTTGATTGTTTTATCACTTTTTACATAAAATTTTTTCGTTAGCAAGAAAATATTATTGGTGAAATGGTCTAAACTAGAGGGGGGTGAATAGTGTGTTGTCTAAATCTTTTTGTGTAAGTTCGATTTTAAACGTTTTCTTAAACCACTTAGGAAATTCACAATTGAACGACTAAATACGGAAGCAAGATATAAACGATAAGCAATAAGATACACAAAGTACACAATGCTAACACAATGATTTATAGTGGTTCGGCCCCAATACCTACTCCACTACCTAAGCACCCCGCTTAGGATTTCCAAACTAGTTTAACTAGATTAATTAGTTTTCTTACAATGAGGACTTTACACCGAAAAGTCTCTGCTCTCAAACCGAAGACACTTCCACACCCGAAAATATCCTGCATTCCTACCGAGAGCACTCTCCCACCTCAACCTAAGGACAACTCAACTAATCCTAGCAAACTAAGTTTACAATGGTGGATTTAAACCTTAACACCAAGGCAACCACCAACTCAATCAAACCTAGAAACCTAGGTTTACACACTTGATATACAATCAAAATAAATAACAAAATACAACAATAATGAGAGCAAATAATAAACAATATAAACTTAGCTCTCAAACAAGATGTCCTAGCTCCTCTTGATGACTTGAAGATGAATCAAGACAAGCTCAAAGTCAATCTCAAGGTTTCTATGCTCAAAGCTAGGGTTCTTTGCAAAGATGGCTCAAGAATTCTTGTACAAATACAAGGAGTGTCTCTTTGAGGCTTAGAAGCATCATTGAAGGCTTGGAAGAGAGTTTGGGGTGGGTATTTATAACCCCCCAAATGAAATGGCTCGTCAACTGGCTGATTTCTGCCCGTTGGCGACACCCGGTCGCTTGCCGGTCGATCGATCGAGCGGCCGCCGAGCGACCGAAGGCATTCTACCCGTTCTGGGCAATGTTCGATTGACCGGTCGGTCGATCGAAATACCCTTGGTCGACCAATCGATCGACCGAACCTGGGTAGGGTAGACTGCTTAGGCTGGTTTTTCTACTTGTTTACTCGTTTTTGGGTTCCGTCTTCGCTAAGTCTACTTATATAACATTTCTTAACTTTAAGTTAATAACCTCGTTATCTAGTTTTTACCCAAGGAATAATTATCAGTATTTTTTGTGTCAAGAAAATGTCTAGGTCATATAGGCCTCAAGGAGCTCCCTAGGTTTAGTGAATTCCAGGGTCATTTTCTAATTTGCCGGTTTTTCATGTTTTGAGGTTCAGGTTTGATTTTTGGATTCTTATGCATCATCATGAGGATTTACAACATAAACTAGACACCATAAACCTAGACTCTATCTTCCCGACGAATCCGAGCGCGTTGACCAACGTCCTTCTGATTTTCTGATTTCTACGATATTTTCGATCGAGGACGTCGTGCGCTAACTGATATGGAACCTGAAAGAATTTCTCAATAGAACATTAGTTCCATATTTGTTATCATCAAAAACGAGATTAAGACCAAGGTAGAAAACCTTAGGCCAACAAATACACCAACTTAATTTCATTCTGTTATCACGTTTAGCACACACCGTCATTTTTGACGATTTTGGATGATGTGTCACTTAACGGAGAATCGTGACAAATATTTATCCTACATGGCAAATATTTAATGCAAAAAGGACAAATTGATAATTTTACATGAGAATGATGATGTGGTCCTTCTTCTCAAAGACTTTGACGCTGGCGCGTGATCTAGATGGCCAAGTCGTGATAACACTCTACGGGGAGAAGCTCGTCGTCATTGCTGACGAGGAGGAGCTCCTCGTCGTCGCCGGGGAGGACACTTGGATATGTTCCCGACAAAGATTTCTGAACCCGAGCCCACTGACTCTCCACCCTTTGTCAGAAACCTTCGCCGACCTATGCCAGCGTGGTGCTTTCTCCGTCGCCGCCATGGCTTCCCTCGAGGCACAAGATATGTTAGCTGACCTGGTCTCCTACTCCAACCTCATCAAGCTGTGCATCCAAAACAAGCCATGAGGAAGATGATGCAACTTCTTGGTCTTTACCAGAATCTGCAAGGTTTCTCATGCTTAGATTGATAATGTCATTTTGATTCCGATCTAGGAAAAATGGATGCATAATTTGCTTCAATCTTAGCATTAAGAGAAGAAGATGAAGAAGGAGATGTAGTTATTAATCACCTCGAGGTGATTGATCGAGGAGCTTGGAGCCCTTGAGCACATACTCGCCGCCTTGGGAGGGGAGGATTATGTCATCCCTCTCTGTACCTTTGGTGAAGCTTAAAGAATCAATGAGCTCCCTCTTTGTATCTCTTACACAAATCAAACACAAGCTCCCTCTCTGTACCTCTTACATAAATCAATGAGCTCTGGTGAAGCTTTCTGCAGTTAATATGGAGGACCTTTAAGGAAGAGCTCGAGAATACGCTCCTCCACGAGAGCTCCTGTCGCAGATCTGCTCTACAGGCGGAGTCGCCATTTGCAGGCGGATCTGCTCTCCTCCTGTCGCAGATCTGGTATGCAGGCAGAGTCGCCGTCTACAGGTGCATCTGCTCTCCTCCTGCTACAGAGCTCCTGGTGCTGGTCGACGATGACATGTCGATCGACACTCTTCTAGAGTTGAAGGTGAACTTCAAGTTTCGGTTGTGGACTGCGTGCTACTGACCGGCCCCATCGCCGTCGACATCGTCGATTGTGTCTTGCAACTATATTCCTTGGAGATCGAGACAACCGGCTAGGGCGGCATGCCGGTGTTCGCATTAGCGGTCGAGTCCCTCGAGACGATATGGGCGAGGGAGAGGCACTGGAGAGGGGAGGAGGAGGGTGTGGTGGAGAAGACAACTATGGAAGATTGTCAATATTTTAGTCAATAATAGAGTGTATGTGGCATTATTTATCCTACATGGCTTCAGTCAAGGATAAAGATTTGCCACGTATTCTCCGTTAAGTGACACATCAATCAAATTCGTCAAAATAGACTGAGCGTGCTAAATGTGGTAACAGAATGAAAGTTGGTGTATTTTCTTGCTAACGAAAAAAGTTTATGTAAAAAATGAGAAAATTGTCAAAGTTCGTATTTTTTTTGGTATTTACTCTATTATATATTAACAGTGATATATAGACATATATAATGGACTGGACTAACTCTTTGGGCCAAATCGAATCAGGCACGGATGCACTTACACTCATAAATCAGACTCAGATCGAGCCAACCACAACAAAGTTCGGGGGCTCCACCCAGCCAAATAAGGATATCGACATCCTTCTTTAATTATCAGGGATTCGACGATAATGAGCTTGTCATCTCCGGGATAGACTTCGACACATTTTAGGCATATCCCCGCGAGATCCTAGGAGATATCATCGTCACAAACATCACATACATGCCTCATAAATTGGACACGACGCACATCAGGTATACTCTTGATTCTAATTTCACACCCATCATCAGGGATTCCTTCCTACTTGAGTGTCAGAGTGTCTTTGCAATTCACCCATGGAGCTACGCTAGACCAGGAGATGTGAAGGCCTGCATCACCTCGTCTTCAGGCAAGAACATTTGGCGCCTAACGTGGGGCCAAGTAAATCTTACCTGCCCCATCATGGTACACACTTGGAGTTAGGCGAACGCCGCCGCACACAAGCAACAACCTAGCAATAACGATCCCCCGGTACCCAAAAATGCTAACATGACGAGGAGTGACGCTCCTGTGCCCACCGATTTAACACTGTAAGAGCTACGACGCCTGATCGACGACCTCCAGGCGCATAACCACAGATTAACGACCTAGATAGAGGCGCTGATGCAATCTAAGGAGCAACTTCCTACCGAGCGTGAGCCTTGTTGCTTGGAGCATGAAGAGGGTAGCCACCACGACAAAACTAGGAGATCGACCTCAGACTTCAGAGATGAGATCTCACATACACAACACCAGAGAAAAAAAACTAGGACCACAAAGGTCATTTCTCCCCCGCCGTCGACTCAGGACCGTTCGTGGAACACATCATGGCAGTCCCTCTCTCCGTCAACTTCAAATTATCGACTACTCTCCAACCTTACAATGACACGAGTGATCCGAACACCCATTTGATGATGTTCAGATCAACGATGTTTCATGTTGGCAGTAGGCCTGCGATCGCTGGGCGATCGATCATTCGGTCGATCGACGATCGACAGGCAAGCGATCGGACGGCACCCAACGGGCAAAAAAATGCCCGTTGGGGTGAACTACCGTGTGAGGGGTTATAAATACCCCTCACCAATCTCTATTAACCCCTCTTAACAAGTCTTAAAAGCTTTCTAAGTGTGATTTGAGCCTTCCAAAGTTGATTTGCTCGCACTTGCTTCTCCGACCAACGATTCCTCTCAAGCGCTCATCTTCCCTCGACTCTGGCTTCGATTCGACCTAACCATCTTATGGAGTTGGAGGCGTTGATGGCTTGGAAAGGAGATCTTTGTTGTGGTCTATTCTTTAGCTCCTTTTATTATAATTTTACTTGCTATTTAGACTTGATTTTTCATTGTAAGCTTGCTAGGTGTGCTAGGTTAAACACCTTAGGATTTTCTTTGTAGAATTGTGTTTTGCCTAGGTGAATAGGTTTGAGGCATTCTCAAAGGGTTGAGAAACGAGTCCTCGGTTGTATTATTCAAAGGGAAACACATAGTCTATAAAGGATTTGGTTAGAAATCCTTGGTGTTGAGCCAATGTAGTGGAGTAGGCGATTGGCTGAACCACCATAATTATTCGTGTTTGCTCGGGCTTGCGCTTGCTTCTCCGATCGACGATTCCTCTCAAGCGCTTATCTTCCCTCGACTCCGGCTTCGATTTGACCTAACCATCTTATGGAGTTGGAGGCGTTGATGGCTTGGAAAGGAGCTCTTTGTTGTGGTCTATTCTTTAGCTCCTTTTATTGTAATTTAACTTGTTATTTGGACTTGATTTTGCATTGTAAGCTTGCTAGGTGTGCTGGGTTAAACACCTTAGGATTTCCTTTGTAGAATTATGTTTTGCCTAGGTGAATAGGTTTGATGGATTCTCAAAGGATTAAGAAATAAGTTCTCGGTTGTATTCAAAGGGAAACACATAGTCTATAAAGGATTTGATTAGAAATCCTTGGTGTGGAGCCAATGTAGTGGAGTAGGCGGTTGGCCGAACCATTATAATTATTCGTGTTTGCATTGCTTTATTTGATTGTTGTTAATTGCTATTATTACTCGTCAAGCATCGTAAACTAGTAGCACGTCGACTTGGTTGCATTCGGAATCGAATCAAAACGAAATCGAATTTGACGTAGTTTTAACCCAACATTATTTAATCCTTCCTTCTAGGTTGGGTATTTGTTCACCATTTGGTATCAAAGCAAGGTCGCGGGATTGGATTTAACCATCTACCCTACAATTTAGAATGTCTAGCGATATCCAACTAGCTCAAGGGTCCTCTACTCATACTCCACCACTATTTGATGGAAACAACTATACCTATTAGAAGATTCGTATGAATAGCTTCCTTCAATCACTTGGTATGGATGTGTGGAGGATGATCTAAGTAGAGTATAAGCAACCCATTAAGGATATGGATGAGTGGAGTTCGGAAGAAATTAGACTCTTAAATGCAAATGTCAAGGCCATCAATGCACTATATTGTGCCCTATCCATTAATGAGTTTAATAGGATTTCTACTTGTAACTCGGCCTATGAACTTTGGAGTGTCCTAGAGACCACACATGAAGGCACTTCACAAGTTAAAGAATCTAAGATAAACCTCCTCGTGCATGATTATGAAATGTTTAAAATGTTGTCGTATGAATCAATTGATGTCATGTATGCTAGATTTCAAAATATTACAAATGGCTTAGCTAATCTTGGTAGAGACATCAAGGTAGAGGAGAATGTAAGGAAGCTCCTCCGTTCCCTTCCGAAAGCTTGGGAGCCAAAAGTAATTGCAATCATGGAAGCAAAGAATTTGAGGACGTTGAAGCTCATCGAGCTCATTGGGTCTCTCATGACACATGAGACCCATATGAATCAATACAATGAGGAATATGCCCCCAAAGGCAAGACCATTGCCTTAAAAGCATCACACCGGGTTGAAGAACCTCCATCATCCGAGGAGGAGATGGACGACTTTGAATAAATGGCGATGATGGCAAGGAGGTTCATGAACTTCATGAGGGGCGGTATGAGAAAAGGCAAAGGAGGCTACACATGCTTCAATTGCAACAAAATCGGGCACCTAAGAAAGGATTGCCCACTTCTCAAGATTGATTCTACCTCCAACCCTCACAAAAAAGACAAATACAAGAAAAGAAGAAGAAGGCGATTATGGCTTCTTGGGATGAGAGCGGATCTTCATCAAGTGAAGAAGACTCTAAAAGTGAGAAGGCAAATTTTTGCCTCATGGCAAATGACAACGATGTAAAATTTATTTTTGGCGAGCTTTCGTTTACGCAAGAAGAACTAGAAAATAAATTTGATCAAATGCATGATGAATTCAATGTTATTAGAAAGAAATTTAAAGAACTTAAAAAGGACAATAAATCTTTAGAAATTAAGAATGACAACTTGTTACTTTCATGCAATGCCTTAAGAAAAGAAGTAGATAGCCTTAAGGAAGAAAAACATGCCTTTGAAATTGTTAAAGAAAGTTTAGAAAATGACAATAAAAAGTAAGAAAATGAGAACAAGTTCTTGAGTGATCAAGTAGAGCACTTGAATAATAGCATGCTTAACTTAAAGAAGGAATTATGCATGCTAAATGAGAAAATGACGACCCTACAAAATGTCATGCCTAAGGTTGTAAATGCTAGAAAAAATACAAACAATCATGCTCATGCACACTTTCATGCTCACACACATAGCACAAGAAAATTTAATTGAAGTTGTTTTTCATGTGGTATTTTTGGCCATATGGCTAGAGATTGTGCATTTAAAAGGAACTCTCATGCTAGATTCACTTGACTTCCTAAGATGACTAACACTCAAGGACCCAAGAAGATTTGGGTACCTAAAATTGTCTCTTCTCCTTTTGTAGATGGAAAAACATCCTCAAGCAAATAGAAGCACATGGATTTTGGATAACGGTTGCTCAAAACACATGGCAGGTAATATCAATCTTTTTGCAACCCTATCAAGCAAGGATGGTGGACATGTGACGTTTGAAGACAATGCCAAAGGTAAAATTGTGGCATTGGTGATATAGGTATACATTTCAACCCATGCATTAAAAATGTCTTACTAGTTGATGGGTTAAAGCATAAATTGGTTAGTATATCTCAATTATGTGATAATGGTTATATAGTTATGTTTGAAGCATCTAAAATGCATAATTAAAAGTTCACCTTTTAATGATATTGTGTTTATTGAAAATAGTCAAGAAAATATATACACACTAGTTTTAAATGTTTTGCCTAATCCTCATGTTAGATGCTTAGTTGTCATGGAAAATGATTCTTAGTTGTGACATAGAAGGTTAGGACATGCTAGTATGAGCCTCATCCAAGAAATAACAAAAAAGAGACTTAGTTAAAGGAATACCTAAAATAAAATTTGAAAAAGACAAATTTTATGATACATGTCAACATGGAAAATAAGTCAAGTCCTCATTTCACAGCTTTAATCAAATTAGTACATCTAGAATACTAGAACTTGTGCACATGGATCTCTTTGGTCCTTGTGATGTTGCAAGTCTAGGTGAAAAATTATATTGCTATGTTTGGTTGATGATTTCTCGAGATTTACATGGGTTTTCTTCCTAGCTAAGAAAAATAAAACTTTTGATTTCTTTAAAAAGTTTGCTAGGAGAGTTATAAATGACAAAAGAATTTTGATTTTGAAAATTAAAAGTGACAATGGAGGAGAATTAAATTTTTTTTTTTTTTTTTTTTGTAATGAATTAGGTATTGAGCATACATTTTCTTTCCCTAGAACCCCTCAACAGAATGAGGTCGTTGAGAGGAAGAATAGAACCTTACAAGAAATGGTTAGGATCATACTTTGTGAAAATAATTTGCCTAAGTACTTTTGGACCAAAGCCATAAATACTTCTTGTTATGTGCTTAATCATGTTTTGTTAAGACCGAAAACTAAGAAAACACCTTTTGAGCTTTTGAATGATAGAATCCTGAGTGTGGGATATTTTCGAGTTTTTGGGTACAAATGTTTCATCTTAAACACTAAGGAACATCTAGGAAAATTTGACTCTAAATCTGATGAGGGCATTTTCCTAGGATATTTTATTAGTTCTAAAGCTTATAGAGTTTATAATCGTAGAACTATGATAGTTGAAAAATCTATGCATGTCACTTTTGATTAAACTAATGATTCTTCTAAAAATGTTAAGATTGTGAATGTATGTGAGGATCTTGAGGAATTGACATTTCATGACAAGGAAGTGGAAGATGAAAACAATAAAGAAAGAAGAAGAAGAAGAAGAAGAAGCTCTACCACATCTTCCAAAAGGATACTGGTTGATAAGAGATCATCCAATTGAGCAATTCATTGGAGAACCATCAACGGGAGTGATAACACGTTCTAAACATGAGCACATCCATTAAGCTTGATAAAGATGAAGATGATATAAAGGTAGATGAAAAATGATATCGATGTATGATCGATAGCTTTCTTTATTTAACCGCAAATAGATCTGATATCACGTTTAGTGTTTGTGCATGTGCTAAGTTTCAATCTTGTCCTAAAATATCTTACTTAAGTGCGGTCAAACGCATATTGAGATATTTGAAAGGCACGGTTGAATTAGGATTATGGTATCCATGTAATGCATCTTTCGATTTAATTAATTTTTTGGATGCCGATTTTGCCGGATGTAAAGTAGATAGAAAAAGTACTAGTGGATGTTGTCAATTTCTAGGGATGAGTTTTGTTTCTTGGTTTTCAAAGAAACAAAACTCGGTTGCACTTTTAACTACTGAAGCGTAATATATCGCTGCGACTAGTTGTTGTGCACAAATCCTTTGGATGAAGCAAACACTTTTAGACTGTGGACTTAGATATTCGTGTATACATATACATTGTGACAACACTAGTGCAATAAACTTGACTAAAAATCTAATTTTACACTGTAGGACCAAACACATTAACCTAAGGCACCATTTTCTTAGAGATAATGTAGCTAAGGGTAATATATCCGTAGAATTCATATCCATCAATAAACAACTTACAGATATATTTACAAAACCCTTGAATGAAGAGAGTTTCACAAATCTAAGGATGCAATTAGGAATTTGTACTTTGCCGAATGCTTAAGTTTTTAAAATTTGCATGTCTTTTGAAAAATTGCATTTTTTATGGTATCATCACACTTATGTAATGTCTTGTAGTGGGACTTTGCGACTTATCGATGTTAGCCTTATATAGGCTTACATTGGTAGAAAAGACTATAGTGATAGATGATACTTGGCTTTATGGTATTTTCTCGATTTTCTCGATAAAACTCATTAATAGTACCTTAATTTTTGTGTTTTTTGATCGATGTCAAAAGGGGGAGAAAGGATAATGTCACATTTTTTTTATGATGTATATAATTAGGGGGAGCTATAAGCTTGGTATGCATATTGATAAGGGGGAGCATAGGTTCACTTATCTTTAGCAATCTATATAGCTTATCTTATCAAAACTCACAGATGTATCCTTTAAAATTGATAAATTTTATGATTTGTTTGTCATCATCAAAAAGGGGGAGATCGTTGGCCTAGTCGTTGTTCTTAGGCTTAGATCTCTATTTTGATGATAACAAACATGAAACTAATGTATTTGTGAAGTTTTAAGTTCATGATGAGGTTACGATACGTGCGCGAAGTTTGTTTGGAGAAATACAAAAATCAGCAAAAATGGCTTCGAAAACAAGCATGTAGAAAATCTAGAGTTAGGATTAGATTTTATATAATATGACTCTAGGAATTAATCCCAAGCTGAATTGTAATGATATCCAAGTCGGGACTTGATAACGGAACCCGGAAACGAAGCGTACAAGAAGCAAACTTCAAAATCCAACCTCAACCCAGATTCGGTCGACCGCCTCGTCGACCGGCGAAAGCAAAAAATTGGCAGTAAGCAGTAGCTCAGCATTCGGTCGATCGATTGGTCAACCGCCTGAAGCCAAAAAAGAACAGTAGGGTATTCAATCGACCGCCTGGTCGACCGAATGTGGCCAGAAAGTGGCAATTGGCCTGCAGTCGCTGAGCGGTCGATCAGTCGATCGATCGATGATCGATCGGCAAGCGACCGGACGTAGAGATGGAAATTTGTGTTGTGTCATGTCTAAACGTGTCTCGTGTTATAAAAGGCTAAACCCGAACCCGACCCGTTTATTAAACATGTCCGAATATGCAAACCCGAACCCGACCCTTTTATTCCCGGGTTGACACGACACACTTAACCCGTTTAAGTAAACATGTCTAAAGGTGTGCATGTGTACAACTACATGATACAATACGATAAACACATTTTCAATAGAGAACAAAATAAAAGCTAAATGAAATTAAAAATTAAACACAGTAGAAAGACTATTAATAACAAGACATACACAACATCCGTAACTTTTTACTTATTATTATATATATATCCTCATAAACGGGTAAATGGATTAAATAAGTTCAGTAACACGATTAAACACGTTTAGTTAAATGGGTTTAATCGTGTTTATACGGGTTACACAGGTTCAACCCGGATTAACACGATTATTTAATCGTGTTAATCCGGGTTGATCTCGTTTAATCAAAACACACGTTTAGCCAAACCCAAACCCCTGTAACTCTGCGTCGGGTCATATCGGGTTATCGTGTCGTGTTAAAAATTGCCAGCCCTAACCGGACAGCGCCCAACGGGCAAATGAACGCCCATTGGGGTGAACTACTGTGTGAGCGGTTATAAATACCCCTCACCAACCTCTCTTAATCCCTCTTAACAAGTCTTAAAAGTTTTCTAAGTGTGATTTGAGCCTTCCAAAGTTGATTTGCTCGCGTTTGCTTCTCCGATCGACGATTCCTCTCAAGTGCTCATCTTCCCTCGACTCCAGCTTCGATTCCATCTCACCATCTTGTGGAGTTGGAGACGTTGAAGGCTTGGAAAGGAGCTCTTTGTTGTGGTATATTCTTTAGCTCATTTTATTATAATTTTACTTATTATTTGGACTTGATTTTTCATTGTAAGCTTGTTATGTGTGATAGGTTAAACACCTTAGGGTTTCCTTTGTAGAATTGTGTTTTGCCTAGGTTAATAGGTTTGAGGCATTCTCAAATGGTTGAGAAATGAGTCCTTAGTTGTATTCAAAGGGAAACACATAGTCTATAAAGGATTTGGTTAGAAATTCTTAGTGTGGAGCCAAAGTAGTGGAGTAGGCGGTTGGCTGAACCACTATTATTATTCGTGTTTGCATTACTTTATTTGATTGTTGTTAATTGCTATTATTACTCTCAAACATTGTAAACTAGTAGCACGTCGACTTGGTTTCATTGGGAATTGAATCAAAACGAAATCGAATTTGACTTAGTTTTAACCCAATACTATTCAACCCTCCCCCCCTTCTAGGTTAGGTATTTGTTTAATACACAGAGTCATCAACCACATAGCTGGGTGATTCACGGGAGGAGGCGAGACGAGCTCAACCAGAAAGAAGTCGTTCCGAGCCATCATAGCAATCGACGACATGACCCGCCTGCAAAGATCTCACGTCAGAATCCCGATAATATCATTATATGAATTTGATCTCCAGGTAAATTGATAGAAATTTGCACGGCCCCGTCATCATTTGTGTAATTACAAGTGACTTCATTGTGAGGCAAGTACTGATGGAGCAGGGAACCAACATCCTCTTCTACTAAACATTTAACAAGATGTAGCTAATTGAAGCTTCACTCCACCCCTACAATGGGGACCTAGTCGGGTTCTCGGGAGAATGAGTCAACGCCCGAGGCTATCTGTGGTTGACGACGACGTTCGACTCCCCGCCAAAGAATAAATCGACAAATGTGCAGTATCTGATCGTCGATTGCCTCAGCCCCTATCATATGATTATGGGGCGACCTTCAAAATAGCATGGGATCCGTTGTATCAACTTCCCACCTGGCGCTTAAATTCCCCATCTCAGAGACAAAAGTGGGAGTGGTCCACGCTGACCAGAAAGAGACAAACTAGGGATCTTGTAATGATGGCTCAATGAAAGCTTGTAGAGATGCTTAGGATCACACTTTGAGACTTGGAAGCATCAATAGTAGGCTTGGAATGAGTTTGGGATGGGTATTTATAACCCCCCAACACTCAAGGCTCGTCAACGGGCATTTTTCTACCTGTTGCCGACGCCCGATCGCGTGTCGGTCGATCGTCGGTCAACCGAGCGATCGTCGAGCGACCGAAGACATTCTGCCCATTCTGGGCATCGGTCGACCAAAATGCCTTCTGCCCATTTTCACCTTCTGCCGGTCAACCAGTCGGTCGACCGAATCTGGGCAGGGCTGAATTCTTGTGTATTTTTCTTGCGCGCTTTATTTTCGGGTTCCGACCTTTAGCGTGCGTCAACTTGGAGAGCTTTCCATATGTTCTCTAGATTCACGCGTCCAAGACATCTTTGGTGCACATGTCGAACTTTTAGAAATTTCCGCGACGAACCCGAATGAACCCGAACACGTCGACCAATGTCCTTTTGATTTTTTGATTTCTCCGATATTTTCAATTGAGGATATCGAGCACTAACCAATATGAAACTTGAAAATATTTCTCAATAAAACATTAGTTCCATATTTGTTATCATCAAAATTGAGATTAAGATCAATGTAGAAAACCTTAGGCCAACAACGATTGACCCCCGATCTTTTGCCCTTGAACGGGGTTGTTATGTCCGTATTTGCGTTGAGATCGATCTCATGCTTCAGGTTCGCCAAGGTATCTAGATTGGTCATGTTGAACTCGATGTTTTTCAATCGATCATTTTCGAGAATTTGACGTCCTTATGTTTTGCCTACGGTTTGATCGGCCACTCTGAGTCGCGATGCTCTCGGGCCGCTAAGGCTGCCCCTACACCTGCGCTGGCTTCTGCTGCTCCGGCTTATGTTCCTCCGGCCTCGAGTGCCACTCGCCTTTCTTCAGTTTCAACGTCGTTCTCTACTCATGTTTTGTCGGTTTTAACGCCTTGCTCGGCTTTTGTTTCATTGTCGCTTCCTGAGCCACCTTCGTCGGCTTCCCATGAAAAGAAATCTGCGACGGCGGCCGCCTGTAAATCCTTCGGCTTCTTCCCGTGCCGGTTCGAGTGGGTGGGCCAAGTCACGACCCGCTTCTAACGTGGACTCGAATTTCGCTCGCGGTCATTCCGGATCTCGAGCAGCCTCCGAACCTAATAACATCGCGTCCTCGGACCCTGAGGAGGGGGAATTGACACCTCGTCCCGTACGCTGCGCTTTGTAAATATAGGTAGAGGGTGGGAGGGAAAAAAAGAAAGAAAGTAGAAAATCTCATCTCCATATACCATCCTCCCCGTGGTATCACTATGTAAATATTTAATTAATTATAATTTTAGTACAAATCGACACCTTCTATCCCCGTGGTATCATTATGTAAATATTTAATTAATTATAATTTTAATACAAATCGGCACATTCTATCGATGCCACTTTTAATCCATTGATTTTATTTTATTTTTTCTTATTGTGCCACTCATCTTTTCTAAAGCCACATCTTTTATATATACTCTTTGCTGAAACATAATCTGTGTTTTAGAATTTCTTATGCTGCTCCTTTTTTCAGTGAAGATGAGGTGTTAGTCCAATTCAATTTCTTAATCTTTCTTTTAGTATTCCTGTCTCTGCTAAAAGGAGAATTTAATGGTCATACAATTAATTCTCTATCATTCATTTCATAATTCTTGTTTGAGAATCCATGTCATTAATTGTTCTTTTGATGTGAAGCTGAGGTGTCATAATATGTTCTTTTATTATTCATATCTCTATTAAAAAGCACTTTTAATGATTAATATGCATTTGGCATCCTCTACTTGAGTTTAGGTTCCATTTGTCTACTTCCTTATATTCTGCAAGCCCCTTTATGTTTGCCCATTTTAGCACTGAGGCCCCTCTTTTCTATAATTTTTTCAAATAGGTCACAGTATCCTTCAATGTGATTATTTTAAATTTCTTTAAAAAATACAGACAGGAATATTTTTTTATAAAGGATAATATAAGACAAATGATATGTTTTAAAATAAGATATATTTATTCTTTTTATGTGTCCATATATTCTAGTCAATTTTTATTTTAAAATTTCACTTCCATTTCCATGTAGACCAAAGATGAGAAATATTTTATATATTGACTTTTGTAACTAAAAAAATAGTAGTACTAAAGGAATTCTAAAAATATTAAACATATATACGATAGAGTATCAGTAAAAAAATATTCATATTTTTTATGATTTTTTTAATATAGTATGAAATTAACTTTCATGTTATATATAGTAGATATCAATTTTCTTGAAGGAAAAAAAATAAGTGTCCTTTAGTGTAATAAGTGAAGATAAGGGTCCTCTTTGATTAAAAAAAGAAGTTAAGGGCCCTTCCTGTAAATATTGCTTGCCTTTGAGACTTTGAATTACATAAGGGGTGACAATTTTATCCGCATCCGCTAACTAAAAACCGCATCTGCGCCGTATCCGATCCATATCCGCAAGTAAAAATAGATATGGATATGGATACAAATTTAGAAAATTTATATCCGCACGGATGCTGTGTGGATATGGATATGACAGTAGATCTGTATCATATTTGCACTGTCTATCCGCGTCTTTAAATTACTATAAGTTATCAATATATATAAGAGCTCTATGTTAATTTTATGTCAAGATGAATTTTGAAGTATATTATATATTTATTTTGGATCAATGAATTGGTAATTTATTGATTTTTTAATTAAATATATTATTTTAATATTTTTTATTAAATACGGTGCAAATACGGATGCGGTGCGGATATTTGTATTTGAAGCAGTACGGATATGAATATTCATATTCATATCCATAACGGATATAATATGAATACGAATAATCTAATATTCACATCGTGTTCGATCTGTTGCCTCCCTTGCATAGCATAGAATTCTACTTTAAAAGCCACAAATTATTAGTCAATGTGATGGCCAGCAGACAAAAGAAAGGAAAAAGAAAAGTATTAGTTCCCTTCATGTGATGAGAGCCAGTAGCACTAAATGCTTTCTAGTGGTACTGCAAAATAATACTAAGCAGCATCAAATTACATAATTATTTAAATAATTTTTCAAATTACATATTATATAATAAATATAAAAATATAGGAACTTATTTAAAATTCTATAGTTGTATATTTTAATCTATAACTTATTTTAATCAATAAAGATAAAAGATATATAAATTAAAAAAAATGTTTAGAGACAATGTACAGATAAAAGATATATAAATTTTTTTTAAAATGATTCAAAGTGGCATATCCAAAATAACAATGGTAAAGATCACTACTCAAATGCATAAGTGGACAATAATTTTATAAAACTCTTCTGCACTTCTAATAATATCACAAGCATAAGTGGACAATAACTTTATAAATTTTCAATCCACGATCTCGATCAAGCAGAAGTGGTCATTGTATGCTCAAATAAGAAGAATGACTATTCAAATACAACCGACAAGCACTGCGCATGTGCTCCCATGTCATAGCGTATCCTTGGGTTATTAATATCTTCATCTAAGAATTCCCTAAGGTTCAATAGACCGTAAAGTATATATATATATATATCAATTAATACTTAATCAAGTAATAACACTTGATATTATAAACAATCTAAACATTACTCGACACCAACAATTTACATTTAACGAACTCATTAATTACTACATATAGCATATGCATTTTGAAATGATTATGATACATGCTATCATAATTCATGCTGAAATCATACCATAACATGTATTCTCAACTCATGTTAAAAACATATTCTAAAAATGCACATAAAAGCAACCCTAGTGCTAATCACCTAATCACACACTACATCAATATCTCATGTGAATGCATCATAGAGTATATATGGCAATTCATGTCAGGTTAAATATATATCAGGTTGGGTCGGCCCGGCTTGAATAAATATTGTGTTTGGTCCGACTCTATAAAAGTTCGGGACTAGCATGACACAAAAAGTAAACATATCGGCACGACACAACCTGTTAGCACAATAACGAAAAGCTAGAATCGCGCTATCGGGCCTAAATCGGACTATTCGATCGAATTGGGCTCGACAACCCAATATTTCAATAACAGATCATATTAATGGTTCTTAAATAAATTTCTTATCGGGCCAGGCCGGACCTACATCGTCTGGCCCAGCACTGCCTAATAGTAGCCCCGACGTGATAAGGATTTGTCTAAGCACGATTTTATCATGTTAGGCCCGTGCCGAGCTATCAGACTGGGCTAAAATTTGACATACCTATCATAGAGCTTAAAAACAAAGAAGTAAATATCAAAAGAAATATCAAATTAGCTTAGATTATGGTAATAGCAAATGCACACATGAGTAAAGAGTCTTCAATCTCAATACCCTCTACAGCACCAACGAACATAGAGATAATCATTAAACTGAGATAATCATTAAACTATAGTTACATAAGCTCTTATGTAACAATCTACTTTAAAACTGTTTTGGTACACCAAATTAGATGATTTAGTGCTTTGATGAGGAAATGAACCCACCATTGTTTTCGAGTCTTCGATCACAAATTTAAAATTTCATATGTAATGTGACTTAACCTGACCATCACAAGCCCCTTAACATGAGTCACAATTGCACTTTGTTCAACGACGTATATATGTTTGCTGCCACGATCCATGCACACACACCCACTCCCAATGCCAATCTCAACATAACCTTCCCTAGCACATGTTGTCACAACAATCGAGACATCGCAAAGTTGAGAAAGTAATTAAGAATCTTATCTCGATTCTGATGAAATCAAGTGATTTCTCCTCGACAACTCTTCCTTGATCTTGGCTACCGCATTTCGAGTGGAAGGTGATTTTTGGGCGACTTCGAAAGGAGCAGGAGACCAATCTCATTTCACCGGCGAAGATCGATCTTGATCCACCGGCGGAAACAAAGGCATGACAGGAATAAGGAGAGGTGACAAACGTGGAGGGTTCAAGGAGGTGGAATCTGAGATCGCTCAAGGGGAATCGCAATGGGCAAAAAGACCACTAGATCCGAGAATCCAAGACATTGAAGTTGTTGATGCTGTGAAGTCCACATCTGGAGTGGAGAGTGATCCCCAGAGACCAGAGGTAGGTATGAAGAGTGGTTTTAAAGGTGTTTTTTCGAATGAACCTTTGAAATCTACATCGAAAGTTTTGAATTCTACTGGTAGCAAAGATAAATTTGTAGCTATGAGTAATCCTCTTTTTGTATCAAATTCATCTGCTGTTCATAATGGGATATCAAAGGAGACTAAACTGCCTAATAGCTGGGCAGACCTTTTCAAGGGGGTTAATATGTTTGATAGTTTGCCAGAGAAAGATGAAATGACTGATAAATTCAAAGCAATACAGGAAAACTCATTGAATGAGATTACTATAGAGGATGATCTTATTAGGATTTCGAGAACAGAATGGAACATTAGTGTGTATGGAAAAATTTTCAAGAGAACTCCTCCACTGAGTCTAGTTCAGAATGTAATGCTTAAGCTGTGGAAAGTAAAAAGTAGTACAAGTTGTGGACTTGGCAGCTGGATTCTTTTGTTTCAAATTCACTTGCAGGGAGGATATGGAGAAGGTCCTAGCAGGAGGACCATGGTTCTTAAGAGGACAAGTCTTGCTTTTGAAGTCGTGGAGACCGAACTTCTAGCCCATGTTAGAGAGAATCGACACTATCCTAGTGTGGTTTCAACTACCTGGGTTATCATTGGAATATATGTTCAGGGAGGTGCTGGTAAGAATTGCAAATTCGTTGGGGCAACTAATCAAAATTGATGAAGTCACTATGAAAGGCCAAAGAGCAAAGTTTGCTAGGATCTGTATTCTATGGGACTTAACAAAGACCGTACCGAATGGACTATGGATAAATAGTGATGGCAAGAGATTCTGGCAACCAATTGCTATGGAAAATATTATCACATTATGTTTTCAACGTGGGAAAATTGGTCACTTAAGTGAACAATGCAATTCAAGTGTAAACATGAATGATAATGGGACTGAAAGTTTAGAAAATAGGGAGAAGGAGGTGGAGAGGAAGACAAATATTCAGGTGAATAATGTAGGTGGTTAATATGAGGAAATTGGGTGGGAGAAAAAATGGGAAGACAAAAACTGTGACAAGGAATAAGTTCGAGAAGCTGAACATGGATAATGAACAAACAATGGAGATTGATTATGAAAATGTAATGAAAGAGGCTCTTATAAAAGAGAAAGTGGATAAAAACAAAATGGCTAATAGAACAGATATGAGTATGCAAAGTTTGGGAAGCAGAGACAAGGGTAAGAAGAAAATAATAGAAACAATTAAAGGTGATGAAGTTAATTTTATGGCAATATCTGAAGAACTGGTACAAGTTCCTATCAACTTGGAAAAAAGGGCAGAGGACTTACATAAAAAGCTTTCAGATTCTTTTGTGATTGCTGTTAACAGGGTAAAGGAAAAAATAGTACTATCACAAGAAGGTCAAGATCCTGATATGATAAGTGAATCTCCAATTAAAGGGTCCAGAATTAGGAAGCCTGTATGCCAATCAGTACATGTTGGAAGTTTCCCTTTCAACATAAAGCATAGTAAGGTGAAAAGAAGAAATTCTCAAATGATGATAAAGTAATTGAGATGGATGGAGATCCTTTGAGGGACAAAGGGGACAAGACAATAAATTATATGTTAAAATAAAAATTCTGACATGGAATATTAGAGGAGGGCTCAAAACTGCTGCATAGGATTACTTGAACTTGCTACTAAAAGAGCAAAAACCAAATATTGTTCTCTTGGTGGAAACACACGTGGATGAGGACAATTCAAAACTTTGTATCAAAAGGTTCGGAAGAGGCTGGGATGAGCGTTTTGTTGCAGGAAATGGTAGAGCAGGAGGAATTTTAATAGTATGGAAAACAGAAGTGTACAAAGTAGTGCTTTTATATAGCTATAGTCAGGTTGTACATACTATGGTGTATGGAGCAAAAGAGGAACCTTGGCCTTTTACAAGAGTATACGCAAGCAATGAGGGTAAGGAGAGGAAACTATTATGGGAATTGTTAAGAAACATTGAGGTTGGAAATACTCCATTGTTGATAGCAGGTGACTTTAACTGTGTTGATTGTCCTGATGATAAAAAAGGGGGGAAACCTTTTGTCTATGGAAGGTCAATTATGACATTCAAAGATTTCTGCAATGAAGCTGGTATGATAGATTTAAAGTTCAAATGAGTAAGGTATACCTGGTGTAACAATAGAAAAGGAGACAAAAGGGTGATGGCAAGGCTTGACAAGGCTTACGCAAATGGAGATTGGCTGACAAGATATAGCAGAACTCGGGTAATACACTTGAGCAAGATGGCTTCAAATCATAGGTCATTTTTAATTGACACAAGGAGATATGGAATGCAGGGAAGGAGGAATAGAAGTTTTATTTTTGAATTATATTGGTTTGAATACAAGGACATATGGGACAAGGTGAAAGAAGCTTGGAAGTTTGAGAGCAGCAATGGACTGAAACTGGAGGATTTTGAGAGAAACTTGTTTAAGCTTGGAAGGGAGCTAACAGAAATTAGCAAAACACAAATTGGTTCATGGGAGAAAAGTTTAAAAATTACTATGGGGAATTGGAGATTTTAGAAGATAAAGATGCTAAAGGTATAGCTGATCAGGATGAGCTCGATGAGTTAAGAATGATGACTAATAAAGCTCAAGCTTTAAATAGACAAATTCAAATAAAATGGTGGACAAAGGCAAGGGCTAAGTGGGTGGATGCTAATGATAGAAACACAAAGTAATTTCATAATCTAACAAAAATGAAGAGAAGACAGAACATTATACTAGAATTACATGTGGATGAAAATATAATTAGCAATGAAGAAAGAATTGTAGGGGAGTTTGTTGAATGGTATAAGGGGCTATGGAGTTTTGAGGAGCACAGTATAGAAGATTGGAGGAGTTTTAACAACTTGCAATGGAAAAAAATTCCAAAGGAGAGACAGTGATTTAACAAAGTCTTTCACTGAAAAGGAGATAACAAATGCTATGCTAAGTTTGGGAAGAGGGAAGGCACCTGGGCCGGATAGGTATTTCTTGGAGTTTTTTTATCAAATTCTGGATGGAGATGAAAGACACTTACTATAGTGCTTTAAGGGAGTTTCAGGAACAGGGATCACTTCCAAATTCTTGGGGACAAACAAACTTAGTGTTCATTCCAAAGAAGGATCACCCTACACAGATCAAGGAGTATAGGCCAATTGCTTTGTGCAATGTAGCCTACAAAGTCCTTGGCAAAGTATTGGTTAACAGGCTAAAGCCTCACATTAAGAAAATCATTTCAAGAGAACAAGGAGCTTTCGTGGAGAAGAGGAGATTACAAGATAATGTAATCATAATTTCAGAAATTGTTAACATGGTAAGAAAATCAAAGAGGAAACATCCTTATTTTATTGTGAAGTTGGATCTTGAAAAGGTATATGACAGAGTTTCATGGAATGCATTGGAAGAGATTTGGAAGATGATGAATGTGCCTTGGAGATTTAGAACATGGTTGCTAGCTTGTTTGAAATCAGCAAACTACAGTTGTGTCAAAAATGGATAACATTCAGAATGGTTTAAAAGTTTTAAGGGAGTGAGGCAAGGGGATCCCTTATCCCCTTACATGTTTATTATGATGCAGGAATTGTTAACAGTGTTGATAAATAAGGAGGTAAAAGAGAGAAGAATAAAACCTTTCAGATATAAGCAAATTAGCATGAGTCATATGTTCTTTGCTGATGACATTCTTTTTACTATTAAGTGTTATAAAGGATCATGTGAAAGGTTGAAAGATGTGCTGGAGTTATATTGCAGAATGACAAATCAAAAAATAAATTTGGAAAAGTCAAAAAATTTCTTTCTAGAAATATGCCCTAAAAGAAGCAAGGAAATGATATGTGACATATTGAGAGTCAAAGAAGGTGGTTTTCCCTTCAAGTATCTCGGAGCATATATTGATAAAGGGAAGCTTCCAGAAACTTGAAAGCTGGACAAGTAATTCAATTTCATAGGCAGGCAAGATGGTTTTACTCAATTCAGTTGTTAATTCGATGCTCATCCACACTTTAACAACCACACGGATAAGTGACAAGGTGATAGAGGAGCATAAGAAGGTTGGGAGGAATTTTTTGTGGAGAACTAATGAGAAAAAACATGGTTTCCACCTAGTAAAATGGGAGAAGGTGACTACAAGTAAGATGAATGGGGGATTGTGTGCGAGGGATTTGAGCATCATGATATTTTCAATTCATGCCAAAAGAGTATTGCCTTTTTTAAACAATAAGGATGTACCATGGGTAAATATTTTAAAGAACAGATACAATAACTTCCATCCATGATTTTTCAGCTTCAGAGGTAACTACTCTTGGGTTTTCAGGAGTTTTTTTGAAGCTGTCTGTAAGTTGAGGAAGGCCTGAAAATTAGAATTGGCAATGAAAAGTTGACCAACATTTTGAGAGACCCTTGGATTGATAATACTCCCATTAATAGGTGGCCCACCTACATTAACATGGACAAAGTTATGGAGATTAGTATAGTAGATAATCTTATTAAAGAGGGGAAATGGGATCAGGGAAAACTTAATGAGTTGTTTGGTGTAGAGTTGGTGGGAAAGGTGACACATATATATACAAAAAAAGGAAGTGAATGATAAGTGGGTATGGTCTTTGAATGAGAAAGGGAAATTAAATTGTAAAAATGCTTACAATTACTTGAAGAGCAAAGTTTCAATTGAGGAGGAGAGTGGCATAAATTGGGAGAAGATCTGAAACATGAATGCATTAACTAAAGTGAAGTTGTTTGCATGAAAATTGCTATTGGGAAGATTACCTACAACCAGTCTATTGGCCAGGATGAGCAGAATTCAAAGACACACTTGTTACCTATGTGATGAAGAGGAGAATACTATAAATCATATATTCTATAAATACAGAATTGCAAAAGATTTTTGCAAAATATAAGTACGAAGGTTGGGATAGCTGAAAAGATGGAAAATGGGTAGATGAAGGAAATCATTTGGAAAGGAAAGCAAAGAACCAGTTAGTTGGGTTGATAGCTACTGCACACTGGATCCTATGGAAAAACAAGAATGAAAGCTGTTTTAGAATAAAAGAGTTTTGGGGTCAATGCAATGGTATTCAAATCAATGGCAGAATGTAGTAACATGTATGAAGAATACAGTGATAAAAATTTAGATAAAAAGATGCCTGTAGGTGGAGACAAGAGAAAAGAATGGAAGAATAAAAAAAATAGAGTTCAAACAAGTCAGGTTGATGAACTGAAGATGTTTTGTAATGTTGCCTGGGTAAAAGAAAACAAGGAAACTGGACTTGGTTGCATTGTGCAGAATGAGAAGAGAACCAAGGTGATGGAAGCATATTGTTTCATGGTCACTAATAATCCAATGCTGGCTGAGATGTTAGTTGTTTGGTATGGGTTGAACAAAGCAAAGGAAATGAGCATCAAACACTTGAAAATCTTTACTGATTGTCAAAATGTTATCAGTTTATTAAACAAGGAGAGAAAGCCTCCCTGGTACATGAAAAATATGGTTGCAGATATTGAATAATTAGCTATGGAATTGAAGGTAAGGGGATGTCTACATATAAGAAGGGAAGGAAATGAACAAGCTCATCTACTTGCAAATGCAGGATTGTGGGAAAAAATGGAACATGTGGGAAGCTATATTTTGGATAAGAATGAAATAACACTAAGAGAGAATTTAGAAAAGGAGGTAGGGGAGAGCAACAAGGGTTTTTTTGTATAATGAAGTACTTTCAAATGATCTGGTGTGGAAAGTGGAAATAAAATCGAATATGGTAAGAATGTTTGTAGGTTTAAGTGAAAACATACTAGTAAGGAACTTAACAAAAATGCTCATGAACCTGTTGAGGAAGATTTTGCTATTGCTAAAGAAAGGCCCCCAATACTTACTTCAAAAAGTAAAGAGTTACATTTACCTGTCTTGAATAAGTTTAACTTCAATTATGTAAATGCTGTAAAAATGCAAAATCTGCACAATATTAAGTCTAGTAGGCATAGTTTCAATTCTGTTTTGAGTAATACATTAGATGCTGTAAATGATGGTAAATTTGCCATTGAGGATGTATTTTCTTTTAATGATTTCAATAAAATTTCGAATGTTCAGAAAGAATATATTTTTGCTCATTCTGAAAACGAGGAGTGCACGACCATGGGCCCTCTACCTCCTCCCCTTTTCTAATGGGTAGAAAGTGATTTTTTTTTTTCATCTTCAATCATGTTGCTCCTCCTTCTCTCTCATGCATGCGACTGTGGTAGTCTCGATTAGAGAACGATTAGGTTAAATCATTAGGTTTAGGTTTTTTATAAACCTAGTTTTAGGCGTTTTGCAAAACAAAAAAAAAATTCTGTACGAATTAAATTCACATGTTAGCTCAAGCCTCTGGAGTTCAAAAATTCCGAGAATTACTTAAATAAAATTTAATAAATATTTTTATGATTTCAAGTATAATAATTTGAGCTGAAGTCCAATGATGATATGTTAATCAAATATAATTTCTAAAATACTTTCGACATGGAACTATATTAAAATATTACATAAATAATAATAAATAAAAATTATATATGTTCCTCAAACATCCGTCATCCAATAAGTTGAACTTTGTGGGTTATTCATGGGTTAACTTTTGAAAGGATATGATCTTTGTTATATGCAGAGGTAATTGAAAAAATATATATATATATATGAATTGAAGGGCCATGAGGTATGTGAAGAAGGAAAACTTGTCCAGAGAAATGCCAACAAAAAGTACATCAAGTGGAGCCCTTATATATAAGAATAATAAATATATAAATGTATTCCTCAATGAGAAGGATGCCTAGGGGTGTAAGCGAGCCAAGTTGCTCGCGAGCTACTCGAGATCGATTCGATAAAAACTCAAACTCGACTTGAACTTATCGAGCTCGAGCCGAGCCGAGCCGAGCCGAGCCAGACATGCGAGCGAGCCGAGTTTGAGCTAACCTATACTCGGCTCGAGCGGCTCACGAGCCTAATCGAGTCTTCTATATATATTATATACCGGATTTGATTTTTAAATTTTATGAACCCGTTACCCTCTAAAAAGAACCTGAGCTTAGTCGAGCTCGCGAACGAGCTCGGCTCGTGCGGCTTGATTTTTTCCCGAGCCGAGCCGAGCTCGAGTGGCTTGAATATAGCTCGAGCCGAGCTTGAGCCGATAGACCAAAGCTCGATCGAGCTCGAGCTCGTTATTTTCCAAACGAGCCGAGCTTGGCCAGCTCGGCTCGGCTCGGCTCGACTCGATTACACCCCTAAGGATGCCAACAACTCATCACAAAGATGCTTGTAGGTTTGCACAAAGACAAGGTTAGAATTTCAAGAACATCTGTTACCAGCTCAAGCCCTACAACAACACACTTTAAAGTCTTAAACAAAACCTATTCCACTGTTTAGGAATCAGAAATTAAAATATAATATAATAGTTTTTAAGTGTTTTTTTTTTAAAAAAATTAACTATTGTCATCTATTTAGATTAACCATTTTGATCAATATTAAAAAAATGTTTTGGAATCCATTTTTGTCATCTATCTAGATTAACCATTTTGATCAATATTAACTATTGTCATTTATCCAGATTAACCATTCTAATGTTTTGGAATCCATCTCTTTGGAGATTAGTATCTAGTTCTCAGGGCGTCTTTCACATTTCTGTTATGCTTGAGTCCGTCAGATCGGGTCTTCTTTTCAACTTCATTGGTGTTTATGGGCCTCCTCAAAGATCCATAAGTCGCATGTTCATTCAAAATCTATATCACGTTCTCGCTGCTTCAGCTGATCTTCTCATAATGGGTGAGGACTTTAATCTGATAAAAGACGATAGTGTAAGGATTAACTGTCATGGGGCCCCTCGAAATTCCAGAGCTTTTTCAGCCCTCATTAGTGATAATGACCTTGTAGAGCTGCCATTTCTTGGTTCTTTATTCACTTGGTCTAATAATCGAAACCCCCCGTCATTAGCAAAACTTGATCGGGTTCTCATCAGCTCCATGGTGCTTAGCCGCTTTCCCAACATGAATCTTCTGGGGGATTCTCGAAGGCTGTCAGATCATACGTCTTTAATCCTAAGAAATTCACAACCTAGGGTCAGATCTGAAAAACCTTTTAGAATGGAGCTTCATTGGCTTTCTTGGGAGGACTTCTCCCGTATCGTGACGGCGGGCATTAATTGGACCGAACGGGCCGATTCTTCTTCGCTCGGTCAGGGTCTATCATGTTGGATCAAATCTTGGAAGAATCTCAGACGAATCATTAAATCTTGGGCTTCCATCAGAAAGAAGGACTGACAGAACAACCGAAAGATCCTTGAAAATAAGGTTTCGGAAATAAGTTCTGCCTTAGACTCAGGTCCCACTTCCGCAGAGCTTCATGATCTCCTGAAGGCCACCAAGGGCGATTTGGATAAATTATACCATGTAAATGATACGTATTGACGTCAAAGGGCCAAAAAGAGGTGGATCAGGGAAGGAGACCGCAACACCCGTTATTTCCAACAATGTGCCTCCTTAAGACGAAAGACAAACTGGATTTCTCATTTACAGACTGACAACGGTACTACCCAAAACCAAGCTAAAATTTTAGATCTTTTTTCAAATCTCTGTTGGGTTCTTCGGTCACACCTCTCCTTCGCATTAATTGGGAATCCATGATCCCTTCGCACATCCCTATTCTCTCGGATCTGGATGCCCCCTTCTCCCTTGCTGAAGTAGATGAAGTCATTAAGAAGTCCAAAAATTACAAATCCCCTGGTCCTGACGGTATTATTCTCGAATTTTATAAAAAGTTTTGGGATCAGATAGGTCCAAACCTGACCAGTATACTAAATGATATGTGTTCTCAACCTGGGGATTTCTCCAAGATTAACTCTGCCTTCATCACCTTGATTCCAAAGAAGGAAAGTGCATCTCTAACTTCTAATTTCAGATCCATCAGTCTTGAGAATAGTATCGTCAAGATTTTCTCCAAACTTCTGGTAAATAGGTTGCCCCCCCCGAATGTCTGACCTTATCTCTAACACGCAAGGAGCTTTCATGCAAGGGCGAAGCACTCTTGACTGTTACATGGCAGTCTCAGAAACTTTATGGGCCTGCAACTCCTTGGATCAGGACTCCCGCCTTATCAAATTTGATTTTGCCAAAGCTTTTGATTCGATTGGATGAGACTTTATTGAGGATATGTTGGCCGCTCGTGGGTTCCTGTCGCGTTGGATTTCTTGGGTTGTTCACCTTCTTAGATCAGCTACCTCCGCTGTTATTATAAATGGCTCTATCGGTGTCCCTTTTTCTCACAAGAGGGGATTAAGACAAGGTAATCTATTATTCCCTTTGCTTTTCAATCTAGTGGTAGATGTCCTATCTAGACTTATTAGTATGACGGCTGCTTCGGGAGGCATCAATGGCATATTACAAGCCCATCGCCTTGGGGGTATCACCCATGTCCTGTATGTGGATGATCTTATCATGTTCTCAAAAGCAGACTCACAAAGCTTCAATCGGATCAAATTACTTTTCAAGTGTTTCGAGCTTGCCTCGGGCCTTTGCATCAACACGGCAAAGACTTCTGTTATTCATGTCGGAGGAAATGCATCTGTGGCCTCCTCCCTGGCTAGGATCCTCAGTTGCTCGGTAGGCAGTTTCCCTATCAAATACCTCGGTCTTACTCTTCGAATAGGCAAGCTCCTCAAGTCGGATTGGCATAGTCTTATTGTTAAAAATGACAAAATTCTTGCAGCTTGACAAGGTCTTAACCTCTCTAGAGCTGGACGTTTCACCCTGATTAATAGCACTCTAACTAGTCAAGCTTTTTACATGTTGGCTATCTTCACCGCTCCAAAGTGGGTCATTAACAGTTTGGATATGCGAAGATGTCGATTCTTTTGGTGCATTGTCCGGGACTCCAACTGCCAAGGCAAATCCCTCATGGCATGGTCGTCCCTGCTCGGTAATATTAACGAAGGAGGCTTGGGAATTCTGAAATCGAGCTCCACAATAGAGCTCGCCTTATTAGTTGGCTCTAGAAACTCCGACAGAGTCAAGACTTGTTTTGGGTCCCCTTGGTGTCACTGCTCTATTCTGCCTCCTTGGGTATCGAGGCACATGGACCTTCTACACCTGTCCCCTATTTGGCGGAATATCTATTCTTTACGGGATATTTTTCGAGTCTCTACTCATGTATCAGTTGGTGATGGCTCTACGGTTCGATTCTGGCTTGACTCCTGGTGTTGTGACATCCCTTTAAGTCAGAAATTTCCTCAACTATTCGCCTTGGCCACCTCCCCAAACACCTATATCAAAGATCTCAAGGAAGTGGATAGTTCAGGAAGACCCATTGGTTGGAACATACATTTTTCAGACTATGTTTTAGTTAATGACTCCCTTCTTCTTCTCAACGAGATTTGGGATTTTTTAAGTCGACCGGGGGGGGGGGGGGGGGGGGGGTTCTCACTTGGCGTTGGTCGAACTCGGGGGTCTTCTCAACACAATCTTTATACAAGATCCTAAACTTCCGCGGTATCCACGACGCAAGAGCTCTGTTTATTTGGCAACTTTTGTGTCCAAGGAACATCTCAATTATGAATTGGTTCGCCTTTCACAGAAGGCTCTATACTAGAGATCGTCTGATAAGACATGACTTACATGTCGACCCAAGATGTCCTCTTTGTCTTTCAGCCTCAGAGTCCTACGAGTACATCTTCCATCATTGCTCATATACCTCATCTGGTTGGTGCTAGTTCCTCTCTCTGATCGCCGAGGATATGTTTCCCCTATCATACGAGCCGTGGGCCCCTACTTGTCAAGACTTAACTTCCAGAAAAAGGCTCAGATTCAAGGTAATCATGATGTGGCGTTGGAAGGTATTGATTGAACGCAATGACCGATGTTTCGGAATAGATTCTCATCAGTCCCTCGAGGTTGCTATGGAGGGGGCGTCTCTCTTCCGCCTCTTCGCTCTATAATTTTTTTGCTTTTTAGGTCTCAAGGCCTCGTATACTTCCCCTAACTCTCCTTGTCTTATATTTGTCAAAACTCTTGATTAATACAAGTTTTCATTTTTTAAAAAAAAAAATATTAAAAAAATGTTTTGAACTATATATGCCAATTGACAACATAAGAAATTTGAATGGTTGGATCAAAGTTTAAGTTTTGGATTGTAGCTAGAAGCAGCGCTGTTAGACTAATTAAACACGTATATTATAAACATGAGGGTATTATTTTACATGCAAAAGTGATTTCTTTTATAGATACAAATAATTAAAAGAGAGAACCAATTCAATCAATTAGAACTTGACAATTTTATGTATTATATATTGTGTAGCTCAAGACAAGCAAAATTAATGATTTAATGCATGCCTAGCCGAGGAGCTACATGAACACGTACTCTAAGACCTTAAACAAAAGCTAGCTAGTTAGTTTGCTGTTTTGGAATCACGGAAGAAATGAACAAGCAAAATGGTTTGGAAGCCAAGGCAATTCATATTCAAGTGTGAATGATGAGAATAAGCACAGTGCTGAGCCTTTAGAAAATCAGGCATATGTTTGCTAGCTTGTAGGATTGCAAGGGAATCCCTTGTGTTTTATTATAGTACACCACGAGGAGGAATTCATTCAAAACAATGTTTATATATGTTGGACTTGGAGAATGTACTCCATGTTGAATCTTGTTCATCGATCTCAAAGTTTAATGTTTTTTAATTATGTTGTTTGTATTGGAATTTCAATACAACTCATTAATTATGTATCTTTTAGTAAAACTTAATGATGAATTATTTTGCAACAAAGTTCCAATTAGGAAACAAAACCTTGTCTTCATATATGTGTAATTAATAATTGTCTAATTAATTAAATTATTTCAAACCCCAAATGTGAGTTCCAATACAGCTAACCCTCTATGTACAAATTAAATTTTTTTTGAAGTGTCTCTATCAAGATAGGTTTCACACTACATTCTGACTTTACTGATAATTGAATGTTTCCATCTTATCCCATCACAACTTCTTTTCCCAATCCAAAGAAAGATCTTGATCATTACAATTATATAGTGACTAGAATAATTACTGATACCATGGGAATTAGAATTTTAGAAAAAAGAATTAAACATAATGATGATAGGATGATTAGAAAGAGATAAAACATGTGGCAGAATTGTTCATTTTAATCATCCCTCTTGAATCAATATTTGTGTTTCTTAACTCCATTGGTGTAAGGAAAAAAATCATTATATCTTAAAACTTAAACTATATTTACTACAAATAAGCATAGACAAATACATTAGAAAATTAGTTTTGGATCTAATTCCATCCCAAAAATTAGCTCATGGGAGAGGATTATCCAATCTATTTAAAAGTTATCTAGACCACAATCTCAACCAACGTGAGATTTTAATACACTCTTTGACGGCCAAGATCCACATATAGAGCGTAAAGTTCTGTAGGTAGCTCACTATCAACTATATAGGTTTGACTCTGATATCAAAATATATATGTTTCTTAGTTGTTGTAATAAACTAATTAAAATGATATATATATATATATATATATGCGAGAGAAGATAATTTTATAGCAAATAAGAATTTTATAATGCAGTAGTGTTTCTGGCGTCGAAAAGAAGGCATGCAATGAGGAAGAGAGACACCTTCGCCATTATTCCCGTTGCATGCGAATTGATTCATTAATTAAATTTTTATTCCATTTCTTTGAATTGAAAATGAGTTCAAAGAGATCGAGGAATCTATAAAATATTTCATCTGTTTTATAATAAGTGATTTTTTAGGCTTTGGCACATAGATTAAGGAAATTATTTAATAGCTTAATTTCTAGCAAATGTTTTTTTACTAAATTATCCATAATGTGTGACCCTTAATATTTTCAATGAAGGCTCTATTGGTTGATATTCAATATTTTCTTGTATTATACACCATTGATGGTAGAAACTTTAATTAGTGATTAAAATTAATAAAAAGAAATTAATATTATATTAGAAGTTTAAAGTATCACTTAATATAAAATTTTTAAAAAAATTAAAAAATTACTTATCGGGGAATGGATGGAGTACTTATTTCTCACTCTCATTAATTTGATCACTTTCTTCTCTTCTTCCTAAGTAGGACTATAAAATATGCTCACTCTCTCACAACAAACAGGACTATATCAAAAGTCAACACTCGTCAAGACAATGCTTTATTTGTTTATTTATTAAGAACTACTTGCTGTCTGCTAGCTTAATTTGAATAATATTGAATCAAAACATTCAACATTTTATGCTATTTTGTCAGCATTTTATTTTGAATCATGTAATATATCTAAGAAGTTGTTGCCACATTTCGAATGATCTGAGTGAAGCAAGCTCTGATAATTAATTAATTAAAGCACATGGAACTTTTGGCAACATTTCTCTGCCATCATTTTCTTATAACAGTTTCTTTCTTTAAGAAAAAGCCAAAGTGATTGTTGAGCCTATGTTGGACTTAAATGGCCAAGATATTCAATCAATGAATTGGAGACCTAGCTTTGCTAAAATTTGACTTGATTCACTTGAGGCCAAATGTAGTATACGAAGCTAGCTATGGCCCATCAAACAAGTAATTAAGAAAGAGATGATAGTACTAAAGCATGTTTTATAAATTAAGATCATTTTGATTTGGTGGCATGGGAACTTGAGGCAAGAACTAGGTTGTACATAAATAGCATACGACTTGAGTAATTTAATTTAATTTAATTTAATTTATGGCTTTATTTTTGGGTCCATATGCCCCCTTTAATGATGCCAACTGTCCCCTAAAATCAATTCATTCTTTTTTGAAGCTACATTTTTCAAAATAATGTTTGTACTGGTTCAACACTATTAACTTGTATATTTAAAAAAGAATTATTGTTTTTGCATATTTACCTAGAAGACTGAAAAGGATTCATTCTATTTACCTAATGAACAGCTTCATTGGCAGTTCCAGAAATAAACTGAAATATTACATTGTCTCTTTTGCTTATTACATGTCTATTGTTCTCAATAATGGTGCAAATCTTTAAAGGTGATTGGGCTTTACGTCTGGGTAAATAAATAATTGGTTTGCACTCCAATTCAATGATCACTCAATTCATTTGATTTGAGTCTGCGTAATTAACAGCTTTAAGAATAGCCATCATAATGTGCAAGGGTTAAATTATTTCAAATTCTATCTGATTTTGAAATGAGTCACAAAAAAAAAAAAAAAAAAAATTCTCTAGGCCAAGCCCAGCCCGTGTGCCAGGCTACTGGCAGCGCACAGCAAATTGCTGCACGCGGGCGTCTCTCCCTCAGCCACCAATTTTGACCGATTCCTTGCATGGAACTCGATCTTTTTTTACTGCTCCCAACCACAAGCTTCTCCTCCGCCTCAATTACTTGGCAAAAGAAATCACAGCAACCATCCGATTAAATCAGACGGGGCAGCAAATTCCCTGGAGATTTTTTCTCCACCAAATCAGGCATGAATCGACTCTCCTCATCTATTACAAATAGGGGTCTAATATGCGGTTCCAGATCATCCCATCATTCCAGAGCATCTCATCTACTCCGTTTCACAGGTAAGATTCCTTTCCAGCGGCTCTCTTCCCCTTCACACCGTCTTAGGCAGAAGCAAAAAGATCAAGGACGCCGCATTCACAGTTTTCAGGCAGAAGCAGAAATCCAGATTTTGGGGTGCAGAAAAATATCCGAGTACAGACAATATTTTTCTTTTACAGGTTAGTTATCAGTTGTATTTAGATTCTCTTGTATTGGCCGTGTTTTCTCCTCCTTCTAATAAAATCAAGTGCCCTCTTCTCCTCGTGGAGTAGGCGCGATACCCCGACGGGCTGAACCACGTAAATTTTGGTGTTCTTTATATTTTTTAGATTTACTCATTTTGGTATTATTTTTTCTTTTGGCGTTTGGATTTTTGGATCATTGCAGGAAAACCTAATTTCTTCCTAATAGTTGTGGTATCACAACCAACAATCCACAATGTCAGGGGCAAAATATGAAATTTAGAAATTGGACCACAATGTCAACTACTCATTATGGGCTTTGAAGATGAAAACAATTTTGATTAAGGAGAACTTACAGGACACTATTCGTGGGCGAGATGCGATGGAAGGCACTAAAAGGGAAAAGGACCGGGCCGATGAAAGTGCTAAAGCTACATTGTACATGAGTGTCTGCGACAAGGCACTACGAGAAGTTGCATTAGAAAAGACCACCGCAGATGTATGGAAAAAGCTTGCTACAATCTACAATGATAAAACTCTTACAAGTAAGATAACACATAGACATAAATTATATTTTTTACGCATGACTGGTGACACTTCTGTTAAAAATCATATTAGCACTTTCCGTTCTATTCTAACTGATCTTGAGGATATAAGTGTTACATTTGAGGAAGAAGATAAAGCTTTTATGCTTCTAATTACTCTCCCTGCTTCTTTTAAAAATTTTCGTGAAAGTTTATTGTATGGCAAGAATACTATTATACTGGATGAGGTGACAACAATGCTAGTGTCTAAGGAGGTTGTCGACTCTCAACTTACCACAGGATCCTCTAGAAGCCATGGAGAAGCCCTGAACACTAGAGGACGAAATAGATCACGAGACAAAAGCTGGGGTAAGTTCAAATCTAAATCCAGGTCCAAAAACATGCAGTGCTATTATTGTAAAAAGATGAGACACATCAAATCAGAATGTTGTAAGCTGAAATGGAGACTGGAGGAACAAAATCAGAACGGGGAAGCATCCTATGCAGGTGAGGATGAAAAAATAGAGGTACTTACTATTTCTGCTTGTTATGCTAGATCTCAAGATGAATGAATTTTAGATTCAGGTTACTCTTATCATATGACACCGCACGAGAATGATTTACCACATATGAACATGCTGATGGTAAGGAAGTGCTAATGGGAAATGACTCATCATGTCAAGTAGCAGGTGTTGGCTCAGTAAAAATTAAAATGCACGATGACATTACAAAGACTCTAACTCAGGTATGGCACGTTCCAGGTCTTAAAAGAAATTTAATTTCTTTATCTTCTCTAGATGCACTTGGATACAAGTATTCAGGCCAAGATGGAGTTTTCAGAGTCACGAAGGGGTCCTTAACAGTAATGAAAGCAGTAAAAGTAAACCAACTCTACATCTTGAAAGGCACAACGGTAACAAGTGGTGCAGCTATGGTAACCTTTGAACACTCTGAAGATGATATTGCTAAATTATGGCATATGAAATTAGGGCATATTAATGAGAGGAGCATGCTAATTCTTGAACAAAAGTGACTACTTGGAGAACAAAAATTTGCTAAGCTAGATTTATGTGAACATTGCATCTATGACAGACAGAAAAGAGTCTCATTCTCCACAGGGTAACACTACGCTAAAGAAAAATTGGACTATATCCACTCTGATCTATGGGGGCCATCACCGGTTGAATCTCAAGGAGAAGCTCGATACATGCTCACATTTATTGATGATTACTCCAGGAAGGTATGTACTTATTTTATTAAAAATAAATCTGATGTCTTCTCTAAATTTCAGTCTTAGAAGGCAATGATTGAGAAGCAAACTGGTAGATATGTTCAGACCTTGCGAACCGACAATGACCTAGAATTTTACAGTGAAGAATTTAAAGATTTTTGCTCCAGAGAAGGGATCATAAGACATCACACAGTTCCCTACACACCTCCGCAGAATAGAGTAGTAGAAAGGATGAACCGCACTGTGGGCGAAATGGCGACACTAGAGGGGGGTGAATAGTGTGTTTACTAAATCTATTAGCCTAAATTCCGGTTTTAATCGTTTACTTAATTAGTTTAGGCAATTTGCGATTTTACGATTGGATGCGGAAGCGATAAATAATCAAGCAAATAAAACAAACAATTAAAAGCAATGCAAACACATAATTTATAGTGGTTCGACTCCAATGCCTACTCCACTACCTAAGCACCCCGCTTAGGATTTCCAAACTAGATTTACTAGATTAATTAGAGTTTCCCTTAAACAGAGGAATTTTCACTTGAAGAGTCTCACTCTCGACCTAAGGTACTTCCACACTCGGAAGTCTACGCCTTCTTATCGAGAGCAGTCTTCCACCTCAACCCTAAGGGACAACTAGAACTAATCCTAGTAATAACTAATTTTACAAAAGTGGCCTTACACCTAACACCAAGTAACCACTTATACCCACAAGACCAAACACCTGGTCTTCACACGCACAAATCAATATCAATTTAAATAAATAATAAAAGATACAATAAAAAGAGCTAAGAATGAAAAGATGAACCACAGCTCTTTTTCAAGCCTTAGGCGCTTTCAACTCATCAAGAGGTGGAGCTCGATCAATTTCTGAGTTAAGGCAGAAAGCTGGCGCTTTAGAAGGTGTTCACGAAAATAGCAGAGCGCGATTGACCAATCTTTGGAAGGCTCAAATCTTCCTTTTAATGGCTCAACAAATTCTGTAAGATTAAGTGAAGGAGTTAAAAGAATCATATGAGGGTGTATTTATACACTGCTGAAGAAACGACCGCTCAACGGATAGAAAACTATCCGCTGCAGGCCGCCGGTCGATTGGTCGGTCGATCGACTGGTCGACCGATCATTCGACCACTCCATTCTTCTCTCTGGTCGATCGACCGACGGGTCAACCGCCCATATGCAAATCGCACGATTCATCATCCGATTGACCCGTCGGTCGACCGACGCGATCTTGCGTCTTTGGCTTATACGCAGGTCGGTCGACCGCCAACCTTACTACCCATTTTAGGCTTCGGTCGGTCGACCGCCTGGTCGACCGCCCGACGTAAAACTTACGATTTTACATTCGGTCGACCCATCGGTTGACCAACGCAAGCTGCGTCTTTTTCATCCCTATGTTCGGTCGACCGAATGGCTACTGCCAAATTTTACCTACATTCGGTCGACCGCCCGGTCGACCGAACCTAGGCTGAATTTGATTTTTTAGCCTAGTTTTTCCGTGCTTTGTTTTTGGATTCCGGCTTTCAACGACTATCGACTTGGAGAGATTTCATGTGATATTTGAGCCCGTCCAATACGTCTTTGGTGCACGCGACGCTCTTCGAGAAGTTTCCGTGACGAACCCGAGTGCGAAATCAATGACCTTCTGATTTCCGATTTCTTTGATTTTTTCGATCGAGGACATCGAACGCTAATTGATATGAAACCTGAAAGATATTCTCAATGAAATAATTAGTCCCATGTTTGTTATCATCAAAACCATCAAAATCGAGATTAAGGCTAAGATTGAAAACCTAAAGCCAACAATCTCCCCCTTTTTGATAATGATAAACATCCTTAAGAAAATATATAATCATTAAAGCACAATGATATCAACTAAGGGATTTCTCCTCCTATCAACATGCATATCTATAAGAATAAACTCCCTCTATCTATATGCATGGATTTCTTATATTTTCCTCTCCTTTACCTATATGTTTCTCATCATTTTAACTATACATTTCTCCCTCTTTTAACTACACATTTCTCCCCCTTTTGACATCAATAAAAAAGGGCAATCTAATCAAAGGGATGAAACACAATTATTTTTTCATGAAGTTGAGACTTCAAAGATTATTTTCATGAAATATGAAAATCTCAACCAAATGGATGGAAAACAAATGTTTAACTTAGCATGGTTTCATTTGACATATGCATGAAAATATGAAAATGCTAAATATCAATTCTTTGATTTCATTCAAACTTTCAAAATACCAAGATGTAATCATTTAAAGCATATTTTAGAAGTTTGAAATAAAAATGAAATCATTCGATCCAAATATAAACTTAGCACATGGTTTCATTTGAAATAAGCATGAAAACTATGGAAATGCTAAGTCTCAATTTTGTTATCTACTCATGTTTTTTCATATTTAGGCATCTAGACATCAAACATGAGATAATGTAAGTCTATGAATTAAATTTGGGCTTAAGATAAAATTTTCAATTCACTTTGTTGACTTAGGTCAACTTACACCTTAAGTTTTCATAAATTAAACTTTTAGATCTAAAACAATATCATATCTTTAACAAATATTTTTGAAACCAATTTTTTTTGGATGAAATTTTTTGATATCAATTATTGAATGGTCATTCGCATGAATAAAGTTTAAACTCAAAAGAATTTTCAAAGATCATTTTTCATCCTATATTGATTTTAATGAAAACATTAGATATTTTTAGCTATCATTCAAGAATTCAAAATCATTTCTAGAAATAATTTTACTCAATCAATGGTGTGAATGATATTAGAAACATAATCAAAGTGGTATACACCAACTTTCATTTGAAGTTTTTAAAAAAATCAAAGTATTGAAAAAAAATTGATATTAAAAAGATGATACTTTTTCATTTTGAAAATCCAACTTCAAAATTTCATTATAAATTCAATTCTTGATGAAACTTTTTGAAATTTTTACACATAAAACTAGATTTTTCAGTGAATGTGTAGTTTCAAGAATCATCTAAAAAAGATTTCTCTATATTTTCCTAGAAATAATTGAAATTAATATAAATTGTAGGTTGAAATGATATTTTTGTAATTTTCAGTTATTCTTAAAACTTGTTCAATTTTCATTCAAACTTTCATGACACCACATGATGGTCATGTAAAGAGTATATGTCAAGTTTGGAATGAAAATTATGTCCTTAAGTCAAGATATCAACCTAGCATGGTTTCATTCAAAACTAAACTAGTTTTTTATGAAACTTGCTAAGTTTCAATCTTAACATTTACTCATGATTTTTCAAATTTAAACCTATGGATACTTAACATGAGTAAATCAAAACATGTTTCTCAAATATGGATCATAAATGAGACCTTTAAGTCAACTTGTTGACTTTGGTCAACTAGGTTCAAAAGAGGTAATCGAATTAACCTATATTGTCATTTTATCCATATCCATATGAATTTTCCATTCTAAGTGCTTGGAAACATGTTATACCTATTCCTAAACATGTTTATGAAGTTTTAGACTTAAAATCAAGTGTTCAAGTCAATTTGTTGACTTGGGTCGAACCTTTTCAAGTTTAAATCCCCTAAAGTGATATAGATATCATATTGTTCATCTAGACATGATTTTTTAATTTTAAATACCTAGACTCATGTGATATGTGTATCTAAACATGTTCATTTCATTTTTAACTTAAAATAAAGTCTCTAAAATGAGTTTTAACTTAGAGCAAGTTTCATTCAATCAAGATATTATAAAATTGCCTAAGTTATCAAAATATTTTCCTAGTCATGAAATTTTATATATCTATCATGCATAATCAATCATGAGCATAGAGAAATCATTTAAGCATGAATATTCAATTACTATACTAAGGTTTTTGCAAAATTAAATTCATACATTTTTTTTAAAAATTTGCCCAACTTTTCATTTCCTTTTTCATTTTCTTTTTAGATAGCATATCCTTCATTTACATTCACAACTTGCAAGTAGACATCATTAGTATCATAATGAAATAATTATGACTATTAGCAAGCTAACAAACTAAATAGCAAGGTTTAATGCAAAGTTTCATTAAATGCTTTAACCTATGCTAGATAGTAAAGATTCATTTAAAGAAAAATTTATATGATATCATAATGAATCTAAGAGATCAAGATGTGAACCATTTGAGGCATAAGGTCCCTAGACAAGTTTAACTAGTTTGGTCTTAAAGAAATGTCTCTAATAGCAAGTATCAACCTAGAGCAAGTTTCATTTGATGAAATTTGCCTAAGTGCTAATATTCTACCTACTCATGAGAATTCAAGTGTGTTAACATGCAAATCTAATCATGAGTATAAAGACATCGTTTAAGCTTAAACATTGAGGTATAACACTAAGATTTTGAATTTATCAAAGCTATACCCTATTCATGATAATTTAGCCAAACTAATTTTTTCATTCCAATTAGTCTTTCATTTTATCATAACTTGCAAGTATACTTTATAAATAGAAAATGAAATCAAATTTACATGCAAGTTATTAAACTAAATAGTGAAGAGAAAAATCAAGTATCATTTATCAACTTCAACTTCACTAAATAACATGGATTCATTTTCAAAGAAATTATTCATGATAACAAAATGAATCAAGAGATCTCAAAATATAAAATTTTGAAACATAAGATCTACAACCCTTCATATTGGTTGAAAATCGAAAGGCCACAATGTGTCTACGATTTAGAACCGCAAGGTCGCTTAGGCCCATTACAGACCACATAGGTCTCTGAAGAGACCAGAAATCAAAAATCAAAAATGTTTTTTTTATTTTTTTTTATTTTTTAAAAGAACTCTTTTGCAAGAGCGGGGAAAATAACTCAAATTAGACATGTATCATAATCTCCAACTAAAATAAAACAAGCTACGGTAAAGAGATGATACCAAAATTTACCTAGATGCCACTTTCCATATATATGGCATCATGATGATTTGAAGTTGTAACCAAAGGATGAATCTTCACTTAGGTTTATGGTCAACTTCAACTCTTCACTTCTTTCTACCCTTGTGTAGTGGCTCCCCCTACAAAAGAGCATGAGATTTTTGGTACCCAAATGACTTTAAGTCCTTGGGGGTTAGAGGGCTTAGGAATCCAAAGTGTTCTAGCAACACTTGGATTTCTCTTTAATGCGTAATCAAAATAGCATGCCCAAATACACCACAACAAAAGCAATGTCCATTAAATTTCTTTTTGTTTTTGTTATGAACACGAGATTTATTTTTAGAATGCTTGTTATTTGAACTAGGATGAGCATGGGCATTCTTAAAAGATACATTTTGAATATGAGGTTTAGTTGTAGAATGCTTAGTATGAGAATGATGATGAACCTTAGCATTCTTTACACGAGCATTTTTATTTTTAGAGTTCTTAAATGAGACATTTTTATTCTTGAAATTATAAGAGGAAGTATTAACTTTTCTACTCAAAGTCAACATCTCATTTTTTACATCATTCACAGATTTATGCAATGCATGCAATTGAGATTTCAACATGTTATTTTCAACTTTCAATTTTTCATTCTCAATTTTGAAATCATCATTCCTAAACTTCAATTTATCTTTTAAATCCATGTTTTCATGTTTCAAAGCTTTTAGCTCAAGGTTTTGGCAAGACTCAATAGAATTAGTCTTTAATTTATCATTTTCTAATTCTAATGCATACACATGTGAGCTAAGCTCTAAATTTTCTTTCTTCAATTTTTTGTTTTCTTTATCCTTTTTAACTAGCAAGGTGTACACTTTCATATATTCGCTTACTAACTCATCATATTGCATATCATGTGAATTAGAAGAGCTAGTGCTAACATTTTCATTATTATGACTAGAAGAGAGAGAGTATACCTCATCATTGGTACTCATGAGGTAAACTTTTGAAGTAGCTTCATAGTCATTGCTAGAGGGTGCGTCAAATGTGTGAGAGGTGGAGGTGGAAGCACTTGACCTCTTCCTTGCTTTGTTCTTCATGCTTGGTCAATTTTTCTTCACATGTCCATTTTCTTTGCAAGCATGACAAATTACTTTTCTTTTTCGGCTCTTGGTGCTACTTCTTTGACTAGAAGAGCTATGGGCATCAAAACCAAGATTAGTAGTAGGTGTGTGACCATTGTCATCACCACATTCATCAAAAGTGCCAATTTCTTCGATTTTGGCATAATCATATAAAACATTTAACGAGGCCCATAAATCAAAAGCCGAAGAGCAATGCATGACTTTTTCTAAGATGTCATTTGGTAATGTGCAAAGAATACAATTCATGACATCTCCATTATACTTAAACATTTTCTTATCTGATTCACTCGAAGCATACATGTCAATATTAGGTTCAATGAATTCCCAATGTAGCATGTTAAAGACTCCAAAACCTTTAGTCTTTAAATAATTGTACATCATATACTTCCAAAGATCAAAGTTCGAGTCATCGAACCTAGGGGGTGAAGACGCTACACTCTATAGAGTCATTTCTAGATCGAGACGAATTGTAGAAGGGATGGTGAAATCACAATCTACGAACCCGCTCTGATACCAAATGTGGGCGAAATGACGACACTAGAGGGGGGGCTGAATAGTGTGTTTACTAAATCTATTAGCCTAAATTCCGGTTTTAATCGTTTACTTAATTAGTTTAGGCAATTTGTGATTTTAGATTGGATGCGGAAGCGATAAATAATCAAGCAAATAAAACAAACAATTAAAAGCAATGCAAACACATAATTTATAGTGGTTCGACCCCAATGCCTACTCCACTACCTAAGCACCCCTCTGCTTAGGATTTCCAAACTAGATTTACTAGATTAATTAGAGTTTCCCTTAAACAGAGGAATTTTCACTTGAAGAGTCTCACTTTCGACCTAAGGTACTTCCACACCCGGAAGTCTACGCCTTCTTATCGAGAGCACTCTTCCACCTCAACCCTAAGGGACAACTAGAACTAATCCTAGTAACAACTAATTTTATAAAAGTGGCTTTATACCTAACACCAAGTAACCACTTATACCCACAAGACCAAACACCTGGTCTTCACACGCACAAATCAAAATCAGTTTAAATAAACAATAAAAAGAGCTAAGAATGAAAAGATGAACCACAGCTCTTCTTCAAGCCTTCGGCGCTTTCAACTTGTCAAGAGGTGGAGCTCGATCAATTTCTGAGTTGAGGCAGAAAGCTGGCGCTTTAGAAGGTGTTCGCGGAAATAGCAAAGCACGCTTGACCAATCTTTGGAAGGCTCAAATCTTCCTTTTAATGGCTCAATAAATTCTGTAAGATTTAGGGAAGGAGTTAAAAGAATCATATGAGGGTGTATTTATACCCTGCTAAAGAAACGACTGCTCAACGGATAGAAAACTATCAGTGCAGGCCGCCGGTCGATTGGTTGGTCGACCGACTGGTCGACCGATCATTCGATCGCTCCATTCTTCTCTCTGGTCGGTCGATCGCCCAGACGCAGATCACGCGATTTATCATCCGGTCGACCTGTCGGTCGACCGACGCAATCTTACATCTTTGGCTTATACGCAGGTCGGTCGACCGCTAACCTTACTGCCCATTTTGGGCTTTGGTCGGTCGATAGCCCGACGCAAAACTTGCGATTTTACATTCGATCGACCCATCCGTCGATCGACGCAAGCTGCGTCTTTTTCATCCCTATGTTCGGTCGACCAATGGGTCGACCGAATGGCTACTGCCAAATTTTACCTACATTCGGTCGATCGCTCGGTCGACCGAACCTAGGCTAAATTTGATTTTTCAGCCTAGTTTCTACCGCGCTTTATTTTCGGATTCCGGCTTTTAACGACTATCGAGTTGGAGAGCTTTCATGTGATCTTGAGCCCGTCCAATACGTCTTTGGTGCACGTGTCGCTCTTCGAGAAGTTTTCGCGACGAACCCGAGCGCGATGATCAATTTCCTCCCGATTTCCGATTTCTCTGATTTTTCCGATCGAGGACATCGAACGCTAATTGATATGGAACTTGAAAGATATTCTCAATGAAATCATTAGTCTCATGTTTGTTATCATCAAAACCATCAAAACCGAGATTAAGGCTAAGGTTGAAAACCTAAAGCCAACACGCACCATCATAGAAAGGGTAAGAAGTATTCTTTCTAATGTTAACATTTCTAAAAGCTTTTGGGCAGAGGCTGCGTCCACCGCTTGCTACATGATAAATCGATCTCCTTCTTCATCCATTGAATTCAAGACGCCTGAGGAAAAATGGACCGGATCGCTAGCCTCTTATGACCATCTTAAAATTTTTGGGAGCACTGTCTATGTCATAGTGAATGAAGAAAAATTAGAACCTAGATCAAAGAAATGTATTTTCTTAGGATATCCTAGCGGAGTGAAAGGCTATAAAGTGTGGTGCATAAATAATTGTAAAGCAAAAATCCATAGAGATATAATTTTTGATGAACATGTACTTTTGAAAATGAAAAAGGAGAATCAAGAAGAGGATGACTCACAGAAACCTATAGTGCCACCATAAGAAACACCACCTCAGCCTGCTACCAAAGAATTCTGGTTCCCTACACCTGCACCTCAATCGCCTTTCATAGAAGCCAATGACACTGTTTTATTAGAACAGGCCATTGAAGAACATGTTCAGGACCAGGAGGAGGCACACCGGGTTTAGGAGGAGCCACACAGGGTCCAGGAGGAGCAATATCAAGTTGAGGAGGGGAATCCTTATTCCATCACCCTCAACTGATCTAGGCGAGCACCACGTCCTAATCCTAGGTATGTAAATATTGCTATATATGCTCTAACAATGGTAGAAGAAACTCCGTGCACTGAAGAACCAACCTCCTATAAAGAAGCCCTAAATTAGATAGATTCAAGAAAGTGACATGAAGCTATGACAGAAGAATTCAAGTCCTTATAGAAAAATAATACTTGGGAACTTGTGAAGCCTCCACCGCACAAGAAACTTGTTGGGTGCAAGTGGATCTACAAACTCAAAGAAGGCGGTATCTATAAAGCACGGCTGGTGACAAAGGGATACAGTCAAAAGGAATGTATTGACTATAAAGATATTTTCTCTTCTGTGGTTAAACATACCTCTATTCGTGTTCTTCTAGCATTAGTAGCCATAGAAGACTTGGAGTTAGAATAGCTTGACGTATAGACAGCTTTCCTACACGGTGACTTAGAAGAACAGATCTACATGACACAAGCAGAAGGTATAAGAGGTTTGCCTCCTTAAGAAATCACTCTATGGCCTCAAGTAATCTCCCAAACAATGGTATAAGAGATTTGATTAGTTTATGCTTGATATTGATTTCAGTAGATCATCTTTTGACAGTTGTGTTTATTTAAAGAAAACAACTAGTTCTATGATTTATTTGCTTCTTTATGTTGATGATATGCTTATTGCGGCAAAAGATATTATCGACATAGACAGGCTTAAGAAATACCTTAAAGGTGAATTTGACATGAAGGACCTTGAGACTGCAAGAAAAATCCTTGGGATAGAGATAAAGCGAGACCACAAAGAAAGAAAATTGTACTTAACTCAGGAGAGTTATGTAAAGCAGGTAGTTGAGCACTTTGGCATGCAAGAAGCAAAATTCATCAAGACACCTCTTGCTGCTCACTTCAAATTATTAGAGTTATTATGCCCGAAAGATGAAAAAGAAAGAGTTAGCATGTCACAGGTACCCTATGCAAGTGCAGTTGACAGTCTTATGTACGCAATGATCTGTACCCGCCCAAACATTGCACATGCAGTCAGTGTTGTGAGCCGGTACATGACGAATCTGAGAAAAGCACATTGGGAGGCAGTCAAATGGATCTTGCACTACTTATAAGGTACTTCTAAAGCCAGTCTTATTTTCAGTGGAACCAATGAATCGTTTGCAGGATACTCAGCCTCGGACTATGCCGATGACCTTGATAAGAGGAGATCGATTACCGCCTACATCTTCACTATAGGCGAAATTATAATAAGTTGGAAAGTCGGCCTACAACCAACAGTCGCCCTCTCCACCACTGAAGCAAAGTACATGACTATTACAGAAGCGATTAAAGAAGCAATCTGGCTTGGGAACTTGATAAAAGAACTAATTTCTCAAAATGGGCACATGATCGTGCATAGTGACAGTCAGAGTGCAATTCATCTATCAAAAGGTTAGATGTTTCATGAAAGGACGAAGCACATCGACGTCAGATTCCATTTCATTCGGGATATAATTTCAAAAGGAGAAATAAAGCTTCAAAAAATTGTTACGGCTCACAATCCTGCAGATATGCTGACTAAATTAAGATTGATTCGATGTCCTACAGATATACGTCAGATATGCAGTGTTCAAATTCCACTTCCCTAGGTTTGTTCGAACTATTATTCCAGCTCCCTCGAATCTTCGTCCTAATTAATTTCTGTTCAATTGGAAGGTAAGAGAGTCCATTTTAAAATATTTGAATTTAACTCAAACTTCTCCTTAAACTTTTGGAGTGCAAAATAATTAGAGGAGAAAGTCTTACTTCTAATAACTAAACTATTAAGGATAGACTACATATCTATCACCATGAAAAATACTATTTCTATTACACCAAAAGAGTCGAATGGTGTTAGCAAGCCAATAATCACCAGCTAAAATTGGAGTTGGGATCAAGCAAAAGTTTGGAATATATTAGGAAGAAACATTAAAAGTTAGAATAAATTTATTACAATGATTAAAGTTTGGGATAGATACATTAATTTTTTTAATTTATAATAATATTTTTTTATTTACTGAGTCAAATGTCACATCAGCACCTAACGGTTGCATTGTCGGGCATATGATATCGGGCTAGAATTGATATCAATTTGATAGTTCGGAATGTAATTGATACAAATTAAAAATCAAATTAGATTTGTGAAAATGATTATAATTTGAATTTGATACGTTAATTAATTTTTTAAAAAATAAATTTTTGACAGATTTTAACAAAATTTTCACAAATAATATAATTTTTGAAAACCAAAAAACCCTAAATCATAGGGTTAGGCATGAGTCAACAAACAACGATGAAAGAATTTCCGTAAAAGCAATTTTATATTTGAGGAAGTGATCAGCTCCATAATTGAATTCAAACATTAGAAATTACAGTAGAGTATCACACCTAACATTTGAGAAATAGGGAAGTAGTGGATGAAGTAACTAAACTTAAAGTTTCATTTGTCCAAGCATAGTAGTCATCGTAAGGGTGTATTGGTAATTCAATGTTTCTAATGAAACCCCACCCATCAAAGTTACAAAAAAGTATTGTCAATGAAATCAAACTAGTTTTGAGTTTTGCATTAGATTGTTTACGTGAGTGATATAACGAAGGAGATTGACATTTATGAAAATTGGATTTAAAGCAATGAAAATGATTAATTTTACGATCGGGTGTGAGTTCAGTTGACTCGCACCTAGCATACACCAAATCAAGAAAAAAATATAAGATCCAATTATCATAAAAAAAGAAGTGTCACTGCGTGAACCCACTATTTTTAAGAAGCTAAATTGAATATGGTTAGCGAAATTAAGTATATTTTCATGGTTTCGATTTTACTGAAATTAAAATTGCTTACGAAAATATGTTTGGTTCAGTGTTTTCATGAAACTGAATCGAAATCGGAATGAAAACGAAACCAAATTTTTTAATAAAAATAAAAACACCAGAATATTATTTTTTGTGGTTTCGAGACTGTCGATTTCGTTATCAAAATGCAGCGACAACTTTATAATTATATATTTTTTTTATAAAATTAATTAATTTAAAAATAAATCAAACTATATTTAATTTTTAAAAATAAAAATAAAAATCATCATTTTCAACTCAAATTTTTATCTTAAATTTATAAATTAATTAAACCAATTTATATCTAATTGACTCAAATCCAAATTTTAAATAACTCAATTTTTTAAAAGTTGATCTATTTATAATTTAATGAAATCTAATTTTAGATTATTGTACTTATTTTTTTTGAAATTTTATAATAACTATTAATTAATTTTTATATCTAATTAAACAAAAAAATCTTAAATTATTAATAACTTAATTAATTAAATCATATAAATGTTTTATAATCATATTAACAAATATTTAATTTTATAAACTAACTAAATATTTAATACTAGTAAAAATATTCAAGAAAAATTAATATTATTTTTTATAATTAAATAAATATTCACTGATTTCAACTAACTAAAATTGATGTTGTTTTCATTAATCAAACGCGTTTTCAAAAAATTGAAAACTAGAAATCAAAATTATTAATTTTCAAAATCAAATTTTTAATTTTACTAAAATCAAATCAAAAAAATAATTTTTATTAATCAAACAGCACCTTAATAATTCTAAGAAGAGTGCTCTCCAATGATTCTAAGAAGAGTGCTCTCCAAAATTACTGAATAGAAATTTCGTTGATTGAAGTTACTTAATTTATTATATAACATATTTTTTAAAAATGAACACTAAAAATTTAAAAAAAAAAGACAAAAAAGTTATCCAAATTACAAGATTTGTATGCCAAAAATAATTTTCTAAAAATTAACTGAGTCCAATGTTATTAGCTATCTTTTGTTGTTCGTCAACTCTTCTTTCCTATGGATGTCGCATCACTTTCTTTATTTTCTCGACCTCTTACCTTTGACAATCTTTAGGTTTTATTGAATAATATATTTTTTATTTAGAGAAATTACTCAAATCCATATCTTTAACCTCATTTTTTTCTAAAATCATAACATGGATCCAGATATTTTCGGATCCATAACTTATTTTCTAAATTTCCAATTTTACCCTCAAAACTTTTGGACCGCTGGTTTGATTTTTGTTCTACCGGTTCAATAAAAAAGGGAACAAATCAATAGGGTTTTCTAAGTGAACCTGGTATTTTTTTTCTTGCTCATTAACTGGGTTGAAATGTTTTGAGGGTGAACCACTTTTTCGTTGAACCGGGTCCTATTATTCTTGAATCGGTCGACTGCCATCGGCGGCAGGAAAAAGCCCGCCAAGATCATGAAGGTAGACGACACCACCTTCAAGGTGCAGCCCCCCACGTAGGCCATCAAGGTTCTCCGCGACTACCCCCGCCATGACCTCCTCGAGTCCGAAGAAGTCAAGCGCCTCGGCCTCCGTGCTCGCCGCCTTGACCCGGACGCCCGCTCAAGCCTAGGAGGCTCTACTTCCTCGTCGAGCTCCCTCGGCGAAACTGGTCCGGGAAGCTTCAGGGGGGCGGCAAGGAGTGCCTGGAGAGCCTCCGACTCACCTGCTGCTCCATGTCGGATCTCTCGCTCGCCACCCGATGCGCCGCCGCCGACGACGTCGAGGAGACCAAGGACGGAGGGGTCCGCGTCTGAGTGAGGCTCCCCAAGCTGCAAGTGGAGAAGCTCGTGCATGTTTCGTTGAACCGTGTCCTATTATTCTTGAACCGGTCGACCATAGGGCAAACCCACCCCCCATGACTTTTGAGGGCAAAATTGGAAATTTTGATATTTACTTATGGATCCGGGAATATTCGGATTTATGTTATGATTTTGGAAAAAAGTGATGTTGAAGATATGAATTTGGGTAATTGATCTTTTATTTAAAGGTAGATGATGTGGTAGCTAGTTAAATAATATATTGATTTATTAATACTAATATTGAATTTGTGTACGTAGACATCAACATATTGGAACTTAAATACTTAATGGAGTAATATAGCATTTTATTTTTCTTGAAAAGAAACTGAGTAATATAGCGAAAGGACATGATTGAGATCAATTATAAAGTTTGTATATAAAAATCGATATAAATCAAATATTTGAACATAACTGAAATATTTTTAGAGACTGAGTATATATTTAAGCTAATAATTCTTTATTAAAGGTGTATCTTGATGGAAATACATGTCAGGTTAAAAGATAAACCTCCGAAATGAAAAAAATAGAAGTGCCAAACTGCAATTAAGATGAAACTTGAGGGCCAAATGAATAGTTTTGCCCTAACATTAATGGCATGAGAAGAGACAGCGACAAGTTGGACCCGGAGAGATTAAAAGATGCATGCAAAAGTAGCAGCTCGCTGAGTCCCGAGGAATTCATTTTTCCACTCAAACCCTTATTTCAATCTCATATTTAATTCTGGTTGTAGGAACCAGGAAGCACGTAATTAATTAATTAATTAATATATAAATGAAGGTGGACTGGACTTAATTCGCATCTCCCTCCTCGTGAGAACAGGAGGAGGCGGCGGCGGAGGAGAACAAGTTGTCGACGACAGGTGGTCACGACGAGGCGCCGCTCCCCACGCCGGACGCCGCCTCCTATTCTACGGAGCGGCGCTGACTCCTTCGCCGTTGACGTCACCAAAGCAGAAAAGATGAATAAATATATATTAATTATTACTGGGTTTGTCTTTGTTTTAGGAAAGTAATTAATAGATATTAATTTAATGAATTATTAAATATTAATTTAAGTAAAAAAGCCGTTGTTTTAAATAAACATATTATTTTATACTTTTTTTGTTCGGTAAAAAATTTAATATATTTACGCCTCAATAAAAAGATATCTCTCCATTATTATATTTTTAATTTTCTCAAAATTTGAAAAATACATTACAAAATAATTAATTGATAAGGAATAGGCCCTCGATTGTAAGAATTTCTGGACTTTTTCAATCTTTTTAAGTATAGATTAGGAATAATTCTAAATTTGTAATTTCTGAATTGAACCCTTTATTTTGACAATATCTATAATGACACCATCTACAAAATTATGAGACTTAACACAAAAAAGAATAAATTGATAAAACATGTGTTAGTTAAATGTTTATTGGGCTTGGGTCCAGCAAGTACTATCTACTAAGCTAATAATTTGATGGGCTAAAATTTGGATTGCTGTAATGTCACATTTGAGCCCTAAGATTTTATGGGCCAAAATAATTAATATATGATATTTATCCAATATAAGTTTTCAAATAAATACTTGTAAAACTAAAAATACACGCACATAATTAAATGGAAATCTTAGAATGATTTATTGCCAATAAAATTCTTTTTAACGCATATAAATTATTTGGGAAAATAAACGCACAATATCTCTAAATAGTCTAAAATTAATATATATCACCATTTATAAATTTCAATAGTTCTCATGCCCTTATTAAGTTGTGGCGTCTTTGTTTTGCATGATAAGATATATATTAGATGGATAAAAATTTAATTTTAATTAACTAGAATAAGAATAATATATATTCTATCAAATATTTGTTGAAGTCTCGGATAAGAATATTAGATAAGATAAGATTTTAAAATTTTATGTTTGCGTTGGCTCCGGATAAAGGAGACGGATATTAATAATCTAATACTTAAATATGATTTTTTTCAAATTTTCATTTTTAAAATTAGGAAACTAAATTTAAATAATTATTTTAACGTAACAACAACAACAACAACAATAATAATAATAATAATAATAATAATAATAATAATAATAATAGAATATTCCTAAAAGTTGAATTAAAATCGATTTATTACAAATATTCAACTCAAATGATCGGAGAAGAAAAAAATTCAAGGATTTTAATTCTCACCCCCCTTGGGAGGATATCTATATACACTAGAAACAAACGCGCCATTAAAGTATAACCCAGGACGCAGGATAGTATCTCAATTACAAAATATGTTATTGATAAGGTCCATTTTCGGACCATCTGGACTGGTTTGTTTCGATGAAATCATTTGAGTAGGGTTGATTCAGAGTCAAGCCTGATTGACACTTGTAGAAGTGTTCCCTAAGGTTGGGCCCTCAAAAACACCATTTGACAGTCAAATATGTAATGGTCTAAGAAATGAAATGAGAGGTAGGCATGTATCACCCAAATAAGCAAGGGAGAAGAAGAAAATGAGTGAGAGAGAGGTCCCCCACCTCAGATTTTTGGTCATTTTTTCGAGGAGGCATTTTAGCCTTTTCAGGTTGATACCACACGTTTATTTGATTGAGCGTGTAGTGGCCAAGTTGGACTGGCCCATATTTGAAGCGTTGGGCCTTTTAGGTTTGTCAGCCCGGCCTAAGAGTGGCCAAGGCCACCCTGGTGGTGCCTTAGCGGAACTTCCCTTGAACGCCTAAGGTTTTCATCCTAGGTTACGATCTTGGTTTTGATGACAACATGTAAGGTACAAATGTTTTATTAAGAAATAATTTCTTATTTGAGGTTGATAAGCATACAACTTACGTGATTGGAGACTCGATCAAACATGAAGCATCGAAACCTGAACTTAACCCAAGCCAACTTGAAGCTACCATCAGAATAGTTTCAATCGAAGGTTCGGTCGACTGACCTTCGACTGAAGGTTCGATTGGTGATTGTAATAACTTTTTTTTTAGCCATTGTGAAATGCCTTCTCCGAGTCTTCATTCCATTTTTTAGCCATTGCTACTTGCCTTCCTTAAGCTTAATTGATCTTTTTGAGTCATCATATAAACTATCATGAGTCTTGACCTAGCTATTCTTTGAGATAAACCCTATCTTGAGCATTTTTTTTCTCGATTGAGACTTTATACTTACATGATTCATCATCAACGGTATGAAGAGGGGCTAAGACATTGTCAAGAGAGCTAAGTTGAATTTGTTTATTAATTGCTGTCATTTTTTTAGTAATTATTGTGTTGTTTATTGTGAACTAAAGGTTGTTAGTAGACATAGGATTGTAAGTCTTAGGATTTAGTAGTTGTCTTGGTATTGAAGCATAAATTCACTTACTTTGCTAGTTTAAGATAGTTGTATTTGGAGGTTGAGGTGCTTAATGTTTCCTCAATCTTGAGGGTAGTTGCCGTGGTATGGAAATCATCTTGTAGAAAACTATTCAATCAGTGAATTTAGTTGGAAATTCTAAGCATGATGCTTAGGTAGTGGATGTAGGTAATTCCTAGTGTAGCATTGTTTTCATTTGTGGTTATGCTAATTCCTATATTATTTATTTTACACTTCAATTGAATTGTTAAAACTCATTCTCACACTTACACAATCAAAAATCTTCATTTAGTTTCAATATTCATCCATCCTCTAGTGTGTCTATTTTATTTACACTCTTTGGACCTAGCCTAGTGAAAGGGGCCCAATCTGGCTGGCCTTCAGGGCTTGTTGGGTGTTGAGGGCCCATGTAGATCAAACTCTTATATCAATTGTCCCTCGGGCATTGACACGATTGTCAAATAGGTCGGCGACCAACTAAGTGTTCATTTAGTAGCCTAAGTTTTGATCGATGCATGGGGAGTGATCTTCTTTCGAAAGTGTTGATGCATCTTTATACCATTCATTAAGCACGACTAGGCTCTTCGTGAGTGCAACGTGGGATGAAATTGCTGGAGTCTATAGATGTTGAGGTGCCTTACGAACTTCTTAAAACAGGTGGTGCTTGTTCGAGACGAGAAGTCATCTTGGAAGTTAGTCAGTGAGGGTCATTTGCCCCAATGGTGGAACCACCCCGAGGCATCCGGTTGCATTGTTAGCCTCCTTCCTAGGTTGGACTCCAAAGTGGATAGATGAGCATGAGGCTTGGCTTTTCTTGATCCCCTTTGGTTAGTTGAGCCAGTTGCCGAGACCCCTCATGCAGCCAATCAGGGGTCCTAATATAGAAACTCCATCAAAGGGAATGACTTGAGGCTTGGGCGAGCATTTTCTCATCCACGCCGTTCGCCCCCATTTAGCTTGCGCACTATTGTTAGTCAGGGGTGCATGCAAGTCCCCCTGTTGGGGTCGATAGCCCCTTGTCCCTTATCCCTTAGCAAGGGATCTCCCTTGATCAAGATGTCAAGTCAGAGCACGTATTATTAGGCGTATCAGGGTAGACGAGCCCTCTCATGACTTATTGTTTGATTGGAGTTCATTTAGAGTGTAAGGGCCTGTTCGGTTAGCAAAATCAAGTCTGTTTTCATGGTTTAGATTTCACTGAAATCAAAACTGCTTACGAAAATGTGTTTGATTCAGCGTTGTCATGAAACTGAATCGAAACCAGAATGAAAACGAAACCAGTTCTCTTAATAAAAATGAAAACAACATAATGTTATTTTATATGGTTTCGAGACTGTCAGTTTCGTTATCAAAATGCAGTGGCAACTTGTAATTATAAATATTTTTTTATAAAATTAATTAATTTAAAAATAAATCAAACTATATCTATTTTTAAAAATAAAAATAAAAAATTATTATTTTCAACTCAAACTATTATCTTAAATTTATAAATTAATTAGACCAATTATATCTAATCGACTCAAACTCAAATTTTAAATAACTCAATTTTTTTAAAGTTGATCTATTTATAATTTAATCAAAACTAATTTTAGACCATTGCACTTATTTTTTTTTAAAAAATTATAATAACTATTAATTAATTTTTATATCTAATTGAACAAAAAAAATTTAAATTATCAATAACTTAATTAATTAAATCATATAAATATTTTATAACAATATTAGTAAACATTTAATTTTGTTAACTACTAAACATTTAATTACTACTAAAAATGTTCAAGAAAAATTAATATTATTTTTTATAACCAAATAAATATTCATTGGTTTCAACTGACTATATTTGATATTGTTTTTCTTAACCAAATGGATTTTTAGAAAACTAAAAATTAGAAACCAAAACCAAATTTTCGAAACCAAATTTTCAGTTTCATTAAAATCAAACTAGTAAATAATTTTTGCTAACCAAACATCACCTAAGTTTTCCCCTTTTTTGCTTGTCGCTTAAATGGATGTGATTCCATGGTCGTTGATGGCCTTTGAAGTGGCTCATCAGTTGGCCGATTGGGGGATGTGAAGCCCCAGTAATTCCTCAGTTCAGGGTTGAGTTGCCAAGGGCCAATCAATAATATTTAGCAAGGTGTCCCTCGGTTTGGTAGAGTCATGGTTGTCAAGTGCCAATTGGTTTTGAGTCGATTGATATTTCTTAACGATTTCGTATTCTTCTATTTGTAGAATTTGTTAAAAGCCGATCGATTTTGAGCCAACATGTATTTTTTAATGGGGTTCTATTCATCGAAATTTAGAATTTGTCGATAGTCGATCGGTTGGACTGACTAGTATGTTTTTATTGGGGTTGAGTTCCTCGATTTGTTAAATTTGTCAAGAGTCAATCGATTTTGGGCCAATTGATATTTTTTTAATGGTTGTGTCCATCCATGCACTCTATTGGCGAATCAATTTAGATAATTAATTAAATAACAAATGTACATAAATAGTAATATTGGTTTGTAGCCAAAGTTCTCACATGTTGGGGTCCTTCTCTTGGATGCGGCGAGTCAACATTTTTGAATTAGTTGTTGGGTCTTCATCGTACTTGTAGTGGAGTTGTTCCTTACTTCACGATTGGCCGTTGAATTGTTGTGGGTATTGGTCGGAGTTGGGCATCTTGGTTGTGAGGGAGATACATGACTGGTCCCATTGATGTTGTATCCATTTCTTGAGGTTCCCTTTATAGTGGAACTTTGGAGGCTAGAAGTGAGGTCCGAGGCCACACAATTAGGTGGGGTGGGCCGTAATAGGGAGAAGAAATAAGAGCCCTGGAGTTCCTCTTCAAGTACGGGGTTGTTCTGCACGCCATGATCTCTCAACTTAGTCCGAGTTAGAGGGATTTTGGTGCCAAGCGCAAAAACAGTCTTCTCTTGACGAGCGGTTGGGTCGAGCTCTCAATACACTCGAAATCAAAATGCCTTTTTGTATGTTTTCGAGCAATTTTACTCTTGATACATATCAATTGTGTGAGGAAGGATCGAGGCACCGGTGCTATTTAATTTCTCTCACAAGAGTGCAAGGTTCCTAAGACATCCTTCAAATGGATTGTCGGCTGAGTGTCTTCTGCATCTGGTCGTCGGGCCAGCTTGTGGTGGCTATTTCAATTGATACACATGATCAGGATGTTGATTTGGGCTAGTCCACCTTAGGGTTTTTGTTGTTCCATGCGAGCGGCCTTGAAGACACCAAGGGGTTGTTAGTTCATCTCTATATTGGAGCATCTCAATTCTTTGTTTACCTCCCCAATCGATTATCCATCTCGGCCCAAACTTTCCTTGTCCATGTGCAACTTATTTGGAAGAGCCAACATGGTTCTCTTTGTAGCGAGATTTGCCTAGTCGAGTAGCGGTTGAGCATTGCAAAGGGGAGAGTCTCTCTTCAAAGTTGGCCTCTTCCGCCAAAGACAAAAGTGGTGAGAGGATCAATCGTTCATGCACTATCTTCTTTTAGCAAGGAGCACTCTCGTGGCTTCGAGTTTCTGCAAAACTCGAGGACTCCCTGTAAGTTGAATGACCATACTAGAGGGGTGTGTGTTTACTAATCTCTTAAACTAATTTTGGTTTTATCGATTTCTTACAATCTTTAGGCCAAGCACAATTAATAACAAGCGTAAGCAAGATAAATAACAAGTCATCAAACACAAATAGTATCAATGCTAACACAATGATTTATAGTGGTTTGACCCCAATGCCTACTCCACTACCTAAGAACCCCCGCTTAGGATTTCACACATAATCCATTAGATATAGAGTTCCTTACAATGAGGACTTTACACCGGAGTATCTCCGATCTCACACCGAAGGCACTTCCACGCTCGGAAATCTCCGCCTTCACACAAAGAGCACTCTCCCACCTCACTATCTCCTAATCCTAGATTACAAGCACACCGGTGGACTTATGCCTCTACACCAAGGCTACCACCAAACCCTTTAAAACTTGAATGAATTCTAAAGAATACAAAGAGGACTTATCCCTCAATCCTAGAGGATGCCTCAACTACTATTCTAAAGCCAAACACTCAAGATCAAAGGGAACATCATGTATCACCTACACCTTCAAACCAAGATACAACTCAATGAAAACAAACTTAAAATACAACAATAATGGAGCAAAAAATGTAAACAATAAACTACTTAGCTCCAACTCAAGGTTGAAGGCTCAATTAAGGAGGTAGGGACTCAAAGCTAGGGTTTTGCACAAAGATGGCTCAATGAATCTTAGGGATGATGAATAGATGGCTCAAGAGGGTTAAAAGTAATCAAGGATGGTAAAGGAAGGTAGAGGACAACATTTTATAGGGAGCCAAGAGACCAACTCCGGTCAAGGCACCCAACGGCTAGAAAAAGAACCATTGGCACTCCGGCGATTGCAGAAGATTGGTCGTAGAATGGTCACAGATCGGTCGTAGAATGAAGTTTTGTACAGATGTTGGTTTTCAAGTTTTCGAGGTTCGAGTTTTGATTTTTGGATTCTATGCATCAAATAGAGGATATACATATAATCTAGAGACTCTAGACCTAGACTCAAACTTCCTGATGAATCCCGAGCGTTGACGAGCGTCTTTGCCGATTTCTTTGAGTTTTTCAATCGGGGACATCACAGGCAAACCGATATGGAACATGGAAATATCTCCCCAGGAAATTATTAATTTCATGTTTGTTCTCATCAAAACTGTGATTAAGACCAAGGTTGAAAACCTTAGGCCAACAATCTCTCTCTTTTTGATGATGACAAATATCCTTAAGAAAATATTTTCAATTAAGCATAAAGGATATCAACCAAGGGATTTCTCCCATTATAAACATGCATATCTAGATAAATTAACTCCCCTACCTATATTCATGATTTCCTTAAGGTTTCTCCCATTATACCTATTTTCTCCCCCTTTTGGCATCAATTAAAAAGGGCAAGAAAAAATCAACCCATAGTCAAAGTTGAGACTCTAAAACTATTTATCATGAAGAATGAAGATCTCAACCAAAGGGATGGAAACCAAATGTCGCGAGCTGGAACAGGTGGCCGCGAGGGTTGAATTAGAGTGGTTGACCATGGTGGTTGAACTAGAGCGAGCGACTATGGAAGCCGAGTTGGAGCAAGTGATCGTAGAGGCTGAATTAGAGCAAGTGGCTGCGGAGGCCAAGCTGGAATAGGTGGTCGCGAAGGTCGAAGCTGGAACAGGTGGCCGTGAAGGCCGAATTGGCAGTAAGTGGTCATGGAGGCCAAACTAGAGGATGTGGCCATGGAGGCCGAGTTGAAATAAGTGGTCGTGGATGCCGAGCTGGAGCAGGTGGCTGTAGGGGCCGAACTAGAGTGAGCGACTGTGGAAGCCGAGCTTGAGTAGGTGGTCGTGGAGGCCGAACTTGAACAGGTGGCTGTGGAGGCCGAACTAGAGCGAGCAGTTGTGGAAGCCGAGCTAGAGCAGGTAGTCGTGGAAGCCGAACTAGAACAGGTGGTCGTGGAGGCTAAACTAGAACAGGTGGTCGTGGAAGCCGAGCTGGAGGAGGTGGCCTTGGAGGCCAAAACTCTCTCCTGGGCTGGTGTGCAACAATTCTTGTCTCGTCTTGAAGTAAATCAAATTCTTATTAATTAGGATTTATCCAAATAAATTAATTCCTAATTAATTGGTTAGGCTCATGGTTAGAAACTAATTTTTCCACAATGTATATTTGATTCTAAATCAAATTATATTTAATTCACAATTAAATACAATCCCCGTCAAGTGGTTAATTAAATATTTAATTTATAATTAAATTTAATCAATAACATAAAATATTATTATGTGCAATTCCTGACAATTTAGGGATGCCCTACAAATTAGGGTTATCGAGGAACTCCTTCCTCGCGCATTTGTTCCTATAGGAGATACATTTTCTATTATGTCCGTAAACGAGATCCATGATTGAGTTGCAGCATGTCCACGCTAGTAGACATATAGTGCCGCATTCAGACTCTATCTCATAAAATCCGTTACGAGGTTAGCCTGTTGTGTGCGACCCATTGGGCCTCACACTAAGCCAACAATGAATTGTACATAACAAAAAGTCGGATCCAATAGAACGACTTCTATTCGAATCTTACGAGCCTCCACTAAACCCCTTTAGTATGGTCGTGAGGGACTCCACTCACAAGTCAAGATTAATGTCTAGCAATGTGTCATGACTACACGGATAGTGTGAGGTTCAATGTATAGGGATCGAACGCCCTTCGGTGATTAGTTACCGTGCAACTAAGTCCCTTGGTTACAATGTCCCGAAGTCGGCTAGGGTATAGAAGAAGTGTCAAACCCTAATACCGAGTCATATGTATTCCACCCGCCAAGATATCATCTCAATAATAAAACGTCAGAAACATCTTCTTGACTTTCATGTCTACTCTGGCTAGAGATTCCCGAGTCGACACTTGCAGGGACACATAGGACATTATCTCCTCTTACAAGGAGTAACCGATTCCATATTGGTTGTCTACTGGTTGCTCACCTACCTCCATGAATGCTTCTCCATGCCCAATAATACCCGGCACATGACGCTGAGGGCCACGTAGGGATAGAACCAAAGCAATGGGTCGCCACTCACAAGGTAACCATGACAACCTCAGGTCCAAGGACTGCTTGCACCTACTATCACCCGAGGAACATCCTATTGACACTCATGTAAGGATTTCATTTTGTGTTTCTCGTGCAGGTCTGTTCAATGAACTCATTCTCGAATGAGCACCTGCACTTGTACATTAATGACGGCTCATAGGTAATTGTGAGATCAGCTACCCCCTATCGTATAGGCCATGTACCAAGTGCACTAGTCTATTCGGAATTATCGATCCCCTAATTGGTGATCCTACGACTAGGAACATTTAGAACATGCACATCTGGATTCCAAGTCTCACTGGCACATTCTCATCATGGCCTCAGAATTATTTGCCCGGGTTCATGGGGTTCATCACAATCTTTATGAATAAAGATGCAGCATATGATGAAAAAGTTGCCTCATTAAGTTGATTACCCTTGAATAGTCCCTAAACACATCGACATGTGATTGGCTCAAGGGAACTATTCCTTTCATCCCTCACTTCCTTAGAAGGATTGACCTTTGAAAAGTCATTCCCGGTGGCTAGAAGTCGAACATGCTTGATGGCTTTGAAGAAACTTACATCATACACCTTGACAGCAGCATTGTTAAATTCACACATTTTGGCCTCGAGGCTCTGGGCGTCAGAACACCATTTGTGGGGCTCAGTCCGTAGTTGCACTTTTATCACCTCAAATTCGAACATTATTCACACTTAGACTACCTCAATTTCAGCCTACAAACATGAATTCTCTGCTATAGCCAAAGCCAGGTCTTGGTGAAGCTTAGTGAACTCTACCTGGGCGGTTGCAGATTGGTTGTCTACCTCTTTTACTCATGCGGCCAACAGAGTAACCTCATTGGTCTTGGACTCTAGGGCCCTCTTTAACAACACAATCTCACCAGAACGAGCGGTCGGCTCCTTATGTAAATACTTCTGCAACTTCTTAATCAAACAAAAAATATCAGATTGAAAGGACTCCCATGGATTCACCCCCACCGAAGGAGTCACCTGAACACCGGAACAGGCACTACTGCCACCTCCCGAAGGAATAACTAATGAAGGGTTTCCCATCATCTCCGCTAGCACAATCGCAACCCCACCTATTGGGAAATTAGCTAGTTTGGAATTGGAATCATCAACAACACTTTTGTTTATTTTGCAGTGCGTCAAGGGGGAGCAAGGAGGAGTAGAGCATCTGAAAATTCCATCTGCTCGCTTGTATCTAAAGCAGGAGGTGCCAAAGGCCTTACAGACCGAGATTTCATGAACTTAAGCAAAATCTTCATCAAGGGATTGCTCTCCGGTTCACCCCCTTCATCGCCACCCACCGAGCGGGAGCACCGGGAGCTTTCCACAACAAAGACATACTCTCTACAGAAAACAGAGATGAGAATGAGTGAACAATCTCCAAAGAAAAGGGACACTGAAGACTCGTCGTGACTTTTGTTAAAAATCTCTTGAGGAGCAAGAGGAACAGGCGGATAATTCTTCTCCAAAAAGTCAATCAAGACATCATCCTCGGGCGAGATACTTCCCTCCTCAAAATTCTGGACGAAGCAAGGGTCCAGCTGAAAGAAATAGTGCCCTTGAGCCAATCACATGTCAATGTGTAGGGAACTATTTTTTGAATAATGAATAAATGAGGCAACTTTTCATCATATGTTGTACCTATGTTTTTATATATTAGATTGTGATGAACACCATGAATCCGTGCAAATGATCCCAAGGCCATGAAGAGATCATGCCATTGGGACATGGAATCTAAATGCCCCTGTTCTAAATGTTCCTAATCATAGGATCACCTGGATTGGTGATTCTGGGAAGACTAGTGCACTTAGTACATGCCCTATACGATAGAGGGTAGCTGATCTCACAGTTACCTATGAACCGTCATTAATGTACAAGTGCAATTGCTCCGTCACACCCCAACTCAGGGTCGTGTGACCGGCTATAGTCTACATACTACCCCGAAGCCTACTACCTACACTGACCAATGAGAAATCAGAACACATCGAATAAAAGAAACCACAATATAGTTTTATTTAGATTTTCAAACGTTCACAATTGTTTTGAAAAAAAAGAGGAACAACTAACATCCCCACGAACTGAAACATTCCAAATTCAAAGTCGAGTACAAGCTTTAAAAGACAACAACTATCAGTGTAGGAAAAAGAAAACATCTAGACCACTAGACTATGACTAAAGGACGCCGCTACGAGATGGACACCACCACCTGCCCTACAGCTGCACCATGACGCCAAGCCTCAACTCACTGCTCATGCTCTGCAATACAAAAGATATAGACCGTGAGTGCACTTGGGACTCAATGAGTGGTTCTTCCGAACCTCCACATAATCCCCAATAGGCATGCATAAATAAGTAAGGCAGCATAATATAAAGTCAAGGAGGTAAGTTACTTTTGATGTGACCACCGACCCCCAAAGGGGTCGTCTTGCATAGACCATATACTCGAGGAACCCGCCATAATGGCCTAACTAAGCCATGTGGCATCCGGCCCTTAGGGCCCACTCATGGTCTAGAAACTTCGGCTAACCAGCCCTACCATACAAGGTAGTAACATACCGGCCACTCGGGGCACACAGTACCAAGGTGAAATCAAGAAGTTCCCGAGCCATCGACTAGGATGGTCTGCTAGTCTCCGGACACTATTTGGGGTAGGGATAGCTAGTCCCACCCAACTGGGGTCTAACACCTAGCGGGCTCGCTGGTGATATTTCAAGACCCAATCACTGGCCGAGTCATGCATTCGTCATTCCGACTACTCGAGCATCTCAGCAGACCATCACAATCACATCACACAAGTAAGTGTCATTCCGGGTGTCTACCTGTACTCGGACCTTGATTCTGGGCCAGTATCATCCGTACTTTACTATATTCTAATTAAACCATGAGAAAGCATTCTAACTCATCTACATTCAAGTTTTCACAAATAACACACACTTTAAAGTTTCCTATTAGTCGTCTAGTGTCATTTTCTACATGTCACAAGTGTAAAATGACTATGTATGAATGTGCCATAGCCCTCGGGTGATAGGAAGGTTAGCCTACCACTACTACCATAAATAAACATAAAAATGCATCAAATAAGTAAGTAAATTCTGCATTTAACAAAAATTTCCAGCAAGGTAACATTAGAGCTATCATGGCAATTCTCTACTAGAATTAGCAATTGATAAGGAAAAATATTGAAAGCAATTACTATTTCTTAATGTCACTAAGTGTAGATGTACACATGCAATAGGGTGGTGTTTTCTTTAGTTATTGTCTTTCCTATTTCTCCTGTCAATTCTACTTGACGATCGAGGTGACCTCGCTTTCTAATGTTTGAATGTTTCTAAATATGAAAACTAATCCTTTTTGATTTCCTTTCCCCTACTTGGCTCGGCTGAACCTTGAGCAAGGCATGCCTTACTCGGCCGAGCCTACAAGGGTAGAAGAAGGTGGTTGATCCTTAGTGTTTGATCACAACCTCTAGCATTTAACCTTATGAACTACCATAGATGAATTGTAGACCAAATCCTCCCCCCCCTCACTGTTCGGCCAGCCCTTGATCAAGGCTTCTCTTGATCGGCCGAACACATACAACACCTAGGGAGAAAGAATCTCAAACAACAATTACGTCAATTGAATCGCGAGTCACGCGAATTTAAATATACACGAACTATACGGGGTTTTAGGCCAAGAGAGGGAATTGGGGAAAAAATTTGGCATGACCTTTCCCCTTTTCCCTCATCTAGCCGACCCCTAGATCTAAGAAAACAACGCGGAAATATTCATCACGCGATTACAACATGCAATAAAAAGCATAATCATTGAGAAAACCGTGGATTCACAAGATCCGACGAGAGACAACCCACGACTTATCATTCTAAGGGTCGGCCACATGTCTACCCATCTAACTAGGATCGACCACTCACCTTTGCTTGAGGAAGAAGATGAATCAGACGTTGGCGATCTCAAATCTTCCGATGATGATGCGATTTCTGGACCGACCAAAATCCCTCCTCCCTCTTTCTCCCCTCTCCCTATGCTCAACTTTGTGCGGCTCCTTGATGAGCCGCACTGCTATATGATGAGGGATTTTATTCCCTCATCTAAGATGCCTTAATTGACCCTTGCGACTTAACATTGACTCGACTCAGTCCAAGTCTAACTTGGGTTCCGACTCTATCCGTAACACGAGTCGATCTTAGCTTAATTAAGGTATCAATGCCTAAAAGGAAAGAGTCATTTAACCAAATTTAAACTTCATGCTTCATTAGTCGAGTCATACCTTCTACTCGAGATGATTTCGAGGCTCGACTCGACTAACCCGGATCCGGCGCGCTGCACCAAAACAGATTTTTATATAAAATTTTTTTTTGGGTCTTATATGCTCATTAGGGAATGAGATCACTAAATGGACCTACACGAGGAGCACAATATGGAATCCTTGTATGAGTGTCAATAAGATGTTCCTCGGGTGACAGTACGTGCAAGCAATCCTTGGACTTGAGGTTGACATGGTTATCTTGTGATTGACGACCCATCGCTTTGGTTTTATCCCTACGTGGTTTCTAGAGTCATGTGCCGGATTCTTCTAGGCATGTGAAAGCATTCATGGATGTAGGTGAGCAACCAATATGGAGGTAGGTGAGCAACCAATATAGAATCGGTTACTCCTAGTGAGAGGAGATAATGTCCTATGCGTCCTGCAAGTGTCGACTCAGGAATCTTTGGCCATAGTAGATATGAATGTCAGAAAAGGGTTTCTAACATGTCATTATTGAGATGACAACTTGGTAGGCAGAATGCATATGAATCAATAGAAGGATATCAATCAAGATTCAAGGAGGAGAGAAAGAAAAGGGTTCTTGGTGGAAACTTGTTCCAAAAGGAACCCTAGCTCCCCTCCACAAGGTGGCCACCCCTTCTCTCTCCCTCCCCGGGGTCATCGGTGATGAGATTTCAAAGTCTCCATCACCATCTTGGTGTGTCACCACTTTCACCTTCTAGGTTGAGTCCAAGAGGACAGCGAGGAATCTTCACATCTTCTCTCTCGTTCTGGTGTTTTCTCATCCACTCTCCTTTCCTCTTTGATGCCCGATTCTTGGTGGAAGGGTCGGCCTTGCCTGATGGGATGGGAATAAGAAACACAGTGGGAATAGCAATTTAAAAAATTTAAACCATCCCGAAAACAACGATCTACTTTAGAAATATTAAGGAATTCAACATCAGAGAAGAAGGAGAAGATATACCTCGAACCGCGGTCGGTATGGTTGATCCAATCCCCGTCTTGTGACGCACACATGCATGTCCTCCAACAAGAGTCCACACCAAGCACCTTGCAACAATAGGGGCAGCGAACACCGGGTCTCATCGTGGCTCAACGGAGAAGCTTTCTCAATCTCGAAATCCATCAAGGCAAGGCCAACCCTTCCACCAAGAATCGGACACCAAAAAGGAAAGGAGAGAGGATGAGAAAACACTGGAATGAAAGAATAGAGGTGAAGATACCTCACTGTCCTCTAGGACTCCTCCAAGAAGATGAAGATTGCGGCACACCCAAGAAGATTGCGAAAACCGGAGAAGGACGATGTAGATGGCCAGCCACCAATGGAGAGGAGGAGTTCTTTGGAGCCTTTCTCTTCAAGAGGCCTCTAAAGAATCAAGTCCTTAATCTCGGTTTTGATGATAACAAACATGGAACTAATAATTTCATGTAGAATTATTCTCGGATTCCAAATCGATTAGTGCACGACGCCTATGATCGAAAATATTGGAGAAAGCGGAAAATTGAAAGGACTTTGGTCGACACACTTGGTATCATTGCGGAAATCTCTAGAAGTTCGACGAGTGCACCAAAGACACTTTGGAAGAGTCTAGATAACATATAAAACACCTGGAAAGCTCTCCAAGTTGATGCACGCTAAAGACCAAAACCCGAAAACGAAGAACACGAAGAGAAATCAGCAAAAAAACTGATTTCCCAAGTTTGGTTGCACAGTCGGTTGATCGGCGATCGATCGGCAAGCGGTTGAGCATCGGCAATGGACATAAAAATGCTCGTTGATGAGCCATGTTGTTTGGGGGGTTATAAATACCCACCCTAATTAAACTCTCTCCCTTGTTGTGATTGATGCTTCTAAGCCTCAAAGAGTCATCTCTAGCATCTCCTAAGCTCTTCCTTGATCAAATCCATAAAACCTAGCTCTTGATCCCTCATCCTCAAGTGTTCTTCATTGGAGGGTCCTTCAAGCTTGCTAGGCTCAAGAGGAAGAAGTGATCTTATTGTGATAAGTCCTCTTTTCTCTCTTCTTGTGATTGAAGTGTTTTTAGTTTGTTTTACATTGATATAATTTGATTGTGTAATATACCTAGTGTAGGGTCTTGTGAGTTATGGTTACCTTGGTGTATAAGGTGTAAAGCCACTTGTGTAAACTAGGTTAGAGGTAGTTCTTAGTTATTGAGGTGGGAAAGCTCACTCGGTGTGAAGGTGGATACTTCCGATTGTGGAAGTGCCTTCTAAGTGAGTGTAGGGTCTTTCTGGTATAAAGTCCTCAATTGTAAGCTACTTGTAACTTAGTGGATTTGTGTGAAATCCTAAGCACAGTGCTTAGGTACGTAGTGGAGTAGGCATTGTTGCCAAACCACTATAAATCCTTGTGTTAGCATTGCATATTGTATTTTTATTTAATTGTTATATCACTTGTTTCATCATATTGCTTTAAAGGTATAAATTGACTAAATTGTTCAAGAAACGTTTAAAATCGAATTTAGTCTAATTGATTAGATAACACATTTGGTATCAGAGCCAGGTTCGAGCTTGAGATTTCACCATCTCTCATACACTTTGTTTCGATCTGGAAATGACACTAGAGTCGGTTGTTTCCATACCTCCTAGGTTCGATGAATTGAACTTTGATCTTTGGAAGTCTAGGATGTACACCTTCCTAAAGACTCACTACTAGAATATACCACATCAGCCACGGGGATCACCGACGGTTGTCGGGGCCGTCAGAATAATTCACGGCTTTGCGTCGCCCGTAGTAGCCATGGCTGATGTAACCAAATTTGCCGCAGCTCGCATACGACCATCCAGAGCCTCTACCGTAGCCGTGAGATTTTGATTAATTATATTTTGTTTATATTTTGATACTTGGCTATATATAGATGATATTTTGATAATTATTTGCCTCCAATTTGAAGCTGAGATTGATGATATTTATGTAAAACTTGTATGTTTGGTTTCAAATGCATGTGTATAATATTTTCTGATTGTAATATGTGATTGAAAATAGGTTGTAGTCGATATATCATTGTATACAGGAATTTACAAATTTTTTAGTTTTTTCAGTTACAGGATACACCTTTAGCCACGACTTACCCATGGTTCACCGTTTCTAAGCCATGGCTGAAAGCTTATCGTAAATAGCTGATGGCCTGGGCTGCACCAAATATCACTGTTGCTAATAGTATCACCGACGAGATTGGGCCGTGGCTGATGGGTTGGTATCAGTGGCAGTGCCTAGAGCCGTCACTGATGATTTTAAATCAGCGACAGCCCACGAGGCTGTCGCTGATGATTATGTGTGTCGACCGCGCTCGACCGTCATAACTTATCTAAGATGCACACATCAGTGACGGTTATTTGTCACGACTATCGCCGTCCGTGATAGTTATCACCGACGGTTTAGCCACGGATTGAGCTATCGGTGATGACGACAATTCTAGTAGTGACTCAAGATTTAGGTGTTTTTAGCATGGTAAAGATTCAATATATTGAACCTAAGAAAACATGAATGCATGGACCCAAGAACAAATTGATATGTTTGAATTAAATGCTAAAGCTACAAATTACATATTTTGTTCTTTGGAAAATAATATCTTTGAAAACGTCATGCATTGTATTTCAGCTTTGATATTTGGGCAACATTAAATATGCTTTATGATTATGCCAAAATCGAAGAGATTGACACTTTTGATGAAGATGGTGATGACAATGGTCATCCCCCTAGTACTAACCTTGGGTTTGATGCCCAAAGCACTTTTAGCCAAAGGAGCACAAGCAAGAATCAGAAACGGAAACTTAGGTGCTTCATTTGCCAAGAGACGGGACACAAGAAGATGAATTGTCCTTTCTTAAAGAAGAAATCCAAAAAGAAGAAGTGTGCTTCTCCATCCACATCTCAATCAAGTGAAGCCTCTTCTAGACATGACGATGAAGTTACATCGAACTTTTGCCTCGTGGGTCTTCGGAATGAGGTATATTTACCATCTTCTAGTCATGATCAAAATAGTGATTCTAGTAGCTCCAAATCACTTGACATGTCTTATGAAGAACTACTAGAAGAATGAAAAAAGATGTATGCCTTGCTTATGAAAAAGAACAAGGAAAATAGAAAACTAAATAAGGAAAGTTTAAGGCTTAGTTCTCATGTACATGAACTAGAAAATGAAAAATTAAATACAAGTACATTTGTTTCTTGCCATGATGATTTTAAGCTTGAAATTGAGAATCCAAAAAGTGAGGTAAAAGATTTGGGAAATGAAAATGAAGAGTTGAAATAAAAAATGAAACTTAGGAGTAATGATTTGAAAAATTATTTCAAACTTGAGAATGAAAAATTGAGAGTTGAGAATTGCATGTTAAAATGTCAACTACATGCATTGCATAAATCTATGAATGAGTTGAAAAATGAGATGTTGATTTTGAGTAGGAAAGTTAATGCTTCATCTTTTAAGAATTTTAGAAATCGAAATGTCTCATTTAGGAAACCTCAAAACAAGAATGCTCATGCTCATCATAGTTCATATGTTAAGCATTCTAATGATAGATCTCATGTTCACAGCAAAAATGAAAATAAGTTTAATGGACATTACTTTTGTCGTGGTATTTTTGGCCATGCTATCTATGATTGCGCATTGAAGAGAAATCCAAGTGTTGCTAGGACACTTTGGATTCCTAAGTCATATAACCCCCAAGGACCCAAAGCCATTCGGGTACCAAAAGTTTCAAGCTCTTTTGTAGGGGGAACTACTATACAAGGATAAGGGAAAGAGATATGTTGAAGTTGTTCATGAATTGAAGGAAAGGTCCTTACATGGTTGCAACTTCAAGTTTTTCACATATATGCCTTTGGACATGAAAGTTGGCATCTAAAAGATTTGGTATCATCTCTTAACTTCAAATTGATCCATTAATAGTTAGAGTTCATGATACTTGCTTAGATTGATTATTTTTTTTCCCGCTCATGATATGCTTTCAAAAATGTTTTTGATTTTTGATTTCCGGTCTCTTCGGAGACCTTTGTAAGTCTATAATGGGCTCATGCGACCTTGCGGTTATAAATCGTAGGCTCATTGTGGCCTTTCGGTTTTCAACCAATAGGAAGGGTTGGAGATCATGTTTTCATTTATATCTCACTTGTAATATCTTAAAATTCATTTTCGTATCACTCGATTTCATTTTGATACGAATTTGAAACTATTTAGCAAAGTAGACTTTGATATCGATAATTGATTCTCTCTCTTTGCTACTTAGTTTGATAACTTGCTAGTAATTACATTTTCATTATCTTTCTAATGAACATTGCTTGCAAGTTATAATTAAATTGGAAGGCTAAAAGAAAATAGAAAAGGAAATGAAAAGTTTGGGAAAATTTTAAAGAATGAGGTATGAGTTTGTTTTTGCAAAAATCTTAGTGTAACACTTCAAGAATTATTATAATACTTGAATATTCATGCATTAATGATGTCTCTATACTCATGATTGATTTTACTTGATAAATCTATGAAATTTCATGAGTAGATAAAATTTCGATACTTAGGCAATTTCATGATGTTGATATTGACACTCATGTAAGGATTCCATTTTGTGTGTCCTCGTGCAGGTACGTTCAGTGAACTCATTTCATAATGAGCATTTGCACTTGTACATTAATGATGACTCATAGGTAACTATGAGATCAGCTACCCCTTATCGTATAGGGCATGTAGCAGGTGCACAAGTCTATCCAGAATCACCGATCCCCTAATTGATGATCCTATGAATAGGAACATTTAGAATAAGAGAATCTGGATTTCAAGTCTCACTGGCATGTCTCATCATGGCCTCGAAATCATTTGCCCGGGCTCATGGGGTTCATCACAATCTTTATGAATAAAGATGCAACATATGATGAAAAAGTTTCCTTATTAAGTTGATTACTCTTGAATAGTCCCTAAACACATCGACATGTGATTGGCTCAAGGGCACTATTCCTTTCAATCTCCCACTTGCACTTTAGCCAATCATCCTTGTATATGTATACCAAATTTCAGTGATGATCGAATCTGCTGTTGTGGTAATTAGTTTAATCCACATCATTGTCTTTCATTCATCACCTCTTTCCAACGACGAGGTGACACCACCTTTTAAGAAAAGCAATGATCTTCAAGGGATCTTAGTTCCTTAACTTTGAGCAACAATCGTAGTCTTGTCATACAATACTGGTGCTGAACTGGCAACCTCAAGAACAACTCCCACAAAATGATAAACTCCTTTATCTGATGCTATCCTAAGCATCTAAGTAGCAAAGCACAAAGCCTTAATCACTTTACCGGTTATAGTACCCAGCTAGGAACACTTTCTAGCTTACCGCACCACCATCAACGGTATCCTCATGCCATCATATTATTTCACTATCGTATAGAACGTCTCTCATCCTTCTTAAGTACTTGAGAGACTTCTTCATTGCTTTTCAATGTTATTCTCCATGGTTTTGCTCAAAATCTGCTAGATACCTCTAAGATATAAGCAATATCAAGCCGAGTGCAAAGCATCGTATGATGGATCCCACTGCCGAAGCATAATAGATATCACTCATCTTTTGTCTCTCCTCAGGTGTCTTAGTAGACATCATCTTAGAAAGACTAATGCAATGACTCTTAGGCAAGTAACATCTTTTACCGCCTTCAATGCTAAAACTCTTTTAGCACTGTATTAACATACATGGGCAGGGATAAACCAGACATCCTTTCAGACCTATTCACACAGATCCTAATGTTAAGCATACAGGAGGCCTTTCCCAGATGTTCCATAGAGAATCAGTTCGGAAAATAATTGGAGCATGATAATGCTTTTCCCACAAGTATGTCATACAATATGACTACACTCCCACTAAACACCTTGTCTGCACAAGGTTCATCTAGATTTTTGTTAAAATCAAAACCCTTTTGACTATCTCATCAAAAAGAATATTTCAACTCTTCGATGCTAGCTGTAGTCCATAAATAGACCTCTGCAGCTTGCATACCTTACTCGGTCCTACTGAGGATACGAACTCATATGGATTTGTCATATAGACTTCTTCATAAGGAAAGAACACAGTCTAGACACTCACTAGTCAGATCTTGTATTCATAGTATGCACTGATTGCTAGCAATATCCTGATGGACTTGAGCGCTGGAACTAAAGAGAATGTCTTATTGCAGACAACCTATTATCTGGGTTAGATCTCATTCACAGCCAGTCAGGTCTTTTAGGTCCACACCTTGCCGGCTGCTCAGATCTTTCCTAAAGATCCATCTACACCCTATAGGATTATCCTATTTGAGTCGATCAACCAAAGTCCGTACTTGGTTCGAGTCTAGTTTGGATTTACATAATGCCACAACATGTTGTCAACACATTTGACCATTAAGAGATCGCAGATTGCCTAAATCTAGGTCATACCCTATGGCTAGATATCATCACTCAGGCAGTCTATGCAGTCTCCCAGAAGAGTGATGAGAAGTAATAATTACATGGATTGGTTTAACCTGTGAACTTTCCACTAGTTGTTGCGATTTTATTCGTGGTTGCTGAACTTCACCAAGTTCAAGATATCTTCCACTCCCACTTTCCTCGACAAACTCCTTTTCTCAAAAAGTGGTGACAAAACTCCTTCTGTTCAGTTTGGCGAACTTGATACCCAAAACACTTTTAAGGGCATGCCTCAACATTTACACCTGGTCAAGTTTGTCATACCTAGGTAACCCCAAATCATGAGAGGTCTTAGACTCGGTTTCTTGCCATTCCATATCTTTTATGGTGTATTGGAGATAGACAAAATTATAGCTGCTACAATAGTTTATCCTCTGAAAAGAGATTGGAAGCTAAGTATGGATTACATCATATCCATAAGGTGTGATTCCTCCTTTCAGACACACCATTGTGTCAAGAGGGGTCCATACAGAGACAATCTTATTATCTTCGAGATAATTCACAAACCTAGTGGATAAGTATTCTCTGCCTCGATCCAATTGAAGGCCTATAATACCTTTTCTAATATGTTTCTTAACTTCACCTTCATACTCCTTAAACGATTCAAAGGTATCTGATTTGTGCCCAAATAGGTGGACGTACTCATGCCTAATCATATACTAGGAGTATCCTTTTCTGGCATGAGTTGTTATCAGCTTGCATACACCTATGTTGGCCAACTCCAATCAACTCAATGAGTCTTTCGCCAGGCTTGGTGAACAAAGACTCGATCAGAATCTTCTTGAGACACACTTCTCATGTTTTGACTGCGATTCATAATCGCCTAAAGTCATAAAGCCCAGAAGTAGGTGAGGTTAATTTTGTTGGCCGAGGGTTTTTCCTTCGTGCTCTACTCTCTTCATGATAATTTTGATGATCACAAACCAAGTCTATCTAACCAAGTTTTTGAAGAATGAAGGTCACAGGTTCAATAAAAGGCGGAAGCTGGTTTCATAGTTTGCGACGTTTGTCTCGATACGACGAACATTTACGATGACCTATAGAAGTTTGATGTGTGCACCAAAGACGTCATGGGCGAGTTTAGAGAACACATGGAAAGCTCTTCAAATTAACGCACGCTGAAGGCCGAAGCCCGAAAATGAAGCGCGCAAGAAGAAAGCTGGAACATAAAAGCTCAGCCCAGGTTTGGTCGATCGGTCGGTCAACCGAATGTGGTCAAAAATTGCCATTGATCGATCGAATGTAGTGAAAAATTGGCAGTAGCCAATTTGGTCGACCAGTCGGTCGACTGAAGTATGCCCAAAAGCGGTAGATTGCCGCGATCGCTTGGGCGATCGATCAGTCAATTGACCGACGATCGACCGTAAGCGACCGGGGGTCGCCAACGGGCAGAAAAACGCCCGTTGACGACACCTTGAGTTTGGGGGGTTATAAACACCCACCTAAAACTCTCTCTCATATGGTTGTTGATGCCTCTAAGCCTCAAAGAGTGATCCTAGGCATCTTCTAAGCTCTCTCTTGACCAAATCTTCAAAACCTAGTCCTTGATCCCTCAATCCCAAGTGTTCATCATTGGAGGGTCCTTCAAGTTTACTAGGCTCAACAAGAAGAGGTGATCCTATTGTGATAAGTCCTCATTTCTCTCTTCTTGTGATTAAAGTGCTTTTAGTTTGTTTTTCATTGTATTAACTTGATTACATAATAGACCTTGTGTAGGGTCTAGTGAGTTTGTGGTAACCTTGGTGTTTAAGGTGTAAAACCACTTGTGTAAAACTAGATTAGGAGTTGTTCTTAGGAATTAAGGTGGGAAAGCTCACTTGGTGTGAAGGTGGATACTTCTAGGAGTGGAATTGAAGTGCCTTCGTAGGGAGTGTAGGGTCTTTCTGATGTATAGTCCTCAATTGTAAGCCACTCTTAATTTAGTGCATTTATGTGTGAAATCCTAAGCATGGGCCTTAGGTAGTAGAGTAGGCGGTTGGCCGAACCACTATATATTTCTTTGTGTTAGCATTGTCCTTCTTGCGTTTGCTTAACTACTTTATTTATCGCTTTTGTATCTAATAATCTAATTGTGAATTGCCTAATTTATAAGAAAATGATTAAAATTGAAAAACCAAAATTAGGCAAAAAGATTTAGATAACACACTATACACCCCCCTCTAGCGTGACCATTTCACCTATTTGGTATCATAGCAAGTCGTAGATTGAGATTTCACCGTCTCCTCTATCTGTTAGTCTTGCTTCGAAAAATGGCACTACAATTGGTAGCTTCTGTACCACCTAGGTTTGATGAATCAAACTTTGGTCAATGGAAAGGAAGAATGTATACATTCTTAAAGACTCAAGGTATAGGTGTGTTTAATATGTTAAGTCAAAATACATAGAACCTAAGAAAAATATGGATGCATGGACCCAAGAACAAATTAATAGGTTTGAGTTAAATGCTAAGGCAACAAATTGCATATATTGTTCTTTTGAAAATAACATTTTTGAAAAAGTCATGCATTGTATTGCAACATATGATATTTTGGCTACCTTGAACATGCTTTATGATTATGCTAAAACTGAAGAACTTGTTACCCGAAGCATGGTTTCAAATACCATACCGTACCGCCCGGTATGATCGATATTTATTAATTTTTTGAAAAACTGGTATACGAGATACTCGGTATTGGGCGATACCGGGTATCTCGATAAATACCGCCCGGTATGAGCGGTATTTATCAAATACTGAGCGGTATTGCTCGGTATGACGTAACGGCTCTTAAAAAGAGCTGTTGCTATAGTGGCATATAGCCGTTTGGGGCTGGATTTAAAATATTGTATTCATGTATTTGACATTTGAATCTTAAATTTAAGTATTTCTTTGATCAATTATGTGTGATTGGAGTTATTTTTAACAGCAAAAACAAAAAAAAACAAAATTTTTTTTTGGCCGATATGCTTTTTTCGTATCGGCCCATACCGTGTGTCTGTACGGTACGGTATCGGTACATACCAGTATCAATCACTGATCAAGATCGGTACCGGTACCGGTATTTTAAACCATGACCTTAAGTGAAGGAGACGATGACAATTGTCATACTCCTATATCTAATGAAGTTCTTGAAGCTAATAGTGTATCTAGCCAAAGAAGTACAAAGTGTCGGAAGAGAAAGGTGATGTGTCACCTATGCAATGAGAAAGGGCATGTGAAGAAGAATTGCCCTAGTATGAAGAACAAGGCAAAACGGAGGTCAAATGCTTCCACTCACTCACGTGCATCAAGTGAAGCATCCTCACACCATGATCACAAAGCTAACATCATGAATGTCGATAAGGAGGTATTCTCTTCTTCTAGTCATGATAATCATAATCATAGATCTATTTCATTTAGTTTCTCGGATCTTCTTTATGATGAATTATTAGATGAATGTAAAATTATGTATGCCTTGATCGTTAAAAAAGATAAAGAAAATAAAAAATTAAAAGAAGAAAATTTGACACTTAGTTCTCATTTACATGAAGTAAGACTAGAGAATGAGAAACTAAAAATTAGTGTCACTAATTCATGTCATGATATCATAGACATTGACACTGAGGATTTGAAAAACAAAAATGACATTTTGAAAAAGGAAAATAGCTTGTTAAAAACTCAATTGCATGCACTGCATAAATCTATGAATGATTTAAAAAATGAGATGTTGATTTTGAATAGGAAGATTAATGCTTCCTCTCTTAAAAGTTCTAGAAATCGAAATGATTTATCTAGAAAACCCCAAAACAAAAATGCTTTTTCTAAGAATGCTCATGTTCATCATAACTCACATGTTAAGCATTCCAATGCTATATCCCATGTCCATAGTATAAATAAAAAGAAATTTAATGGACATTATTTTTGTTGTGGTATATTTGGTCATGCCATTAATGATTGTGCTTTCAAGAAAAAATCCAAGTGTAGCTAGGACAGTTTGGATTCCTAGGCCATCTAACCCCCAAGGACCCAAAGCCATTTGTGTACGAAAAGTTTCTTGTTCCTTTGTAGGGGGAGTTACCACACAAGGATGAATGACAAATGAAATATTGAAGTTGACCTTGGATTCGGATGAAAAAATCTTCATGAGGTTGCAACTTCAAGTAATCATGATGCCTTACTAAGGTTGGCATCAAAAAAATACATCGGCATCATTCCTATTACTTAATTCCTATGTTGGAATTTTGATACTTAAAGAACTTTGGTTGATTTCCATGCTCTCGTTATATTTCTCGAAAAACTTTTTTTATTTTTGATTTCCCGGTCTCTTTGGAGACCTTAGTGGCCTATAACGGGCCTAAGCGACCTTGCGATTCTAAATCATAGGCTAATTGTGGCCTTTCGGTTTTCAATCAATAGGAAGGGTTGGAGATCATGTTTTCACTTATATTTCACTTGTGATCTATTTAAATTCGTTTTGATATTACTCGATTTCATTTTGAAACAAATTTAAAACTATTTAGCAAAGTAGACTTTGATATCGATAATTGATCCCTCTCTTTGCTATTTAGTTTGATTATTTGCTAGTAGTTACATTTTCATTATCCTAGTAATGAATATTACTTGCAAGCTATTGAAAATAAAAGGCTATCATGAAGAAAATGGAGAAAAGTAAATAAATGTATGGAATTCTTCGAGAAATGAGGTATGAGCTTCAATTGGGCAAAAATTCTTGCATGACACCTCTCTTCTCTTAATTAAATGGATTCCATATGCTTATGAATGATCTTGCATGTTGTTTGAGTAAAATAACACAAGTAAGAAATTTATAATGAAAAGAAACTCCAATATCTTGACTCCCTTTATGATTACATATTATAGATAGATTTTAAATTTGGAACCTTGTATCTTGATTGACAAATTTGTCATGAGCATAAATTGCAAAATAATCACACTTAAACAAGTATTTTGATAGATACTTAAAATTTCATATTTCAGGCAAAAAAAAATGTAATTAGTGGATGTATTGAAAAATTGATATATATGATTAAAATTGCATAAAAATTTTAGTAAAACTCTACATGCTCAAAAACATCATTATAAGTGATCTTGACAATATCTTACTAGATTAAGGAATCCTATGATAGAAATCTAAGGTTTCGCATAAAGTCTAAATATTTACGAAAATACCACTGTGAACTTGAGGATTTTTTAGAAAATTGTAGAGAGGTCCATTTAGAGTGATTCTTAACTCTATGGAATCCTCATGAAGTCTAGTTCATGTGGAAAAAGTTTCACAATTCCAATATTTAGATCTCTCAAAATAATTTTCTTTGTAAGCACTAGAAAACACACTTCAGCTCGACCTCAAGTCGACCAGTCGCACGACATGCGACCGCCCAATCTACCGGCAGTCAAAAAATGATCCCGTCCACCCATTTGGCCGACTATTTTAATCTGGGCCCTTCAACAAACCTTTTAAGCCCGAAACTAGGGCTCCTCTCTTCATTCCAACCGGCCACACACTCCTATTTCTTGGATCTTAAGGGTTCTTCAAAAGGTAAAAATTCAACTCTTAGCACTAACACATAAGTTAGTTCATCATGTTGAGTAGATCTTTCATCCTTCTTCATCTCCATGTCTAGGGTAACTCAAAAAAATCATGGTCCATGCTTCTCTACTCTATGCATGGTGGTCTTTCTTTGACACTTTTGGCTCAAAATAAGTTTTAGGAAGAAAAATCAACTTTCTTGTATCTTTTGTGTGTCTAAAAGCCTTCTTCATGAAATCTCATATTTTTCATTTTGTTTTGTTTTGTTCGTTGTTGTTAAAAGGGATCTATCACGCCCCAACTCAGGGTCGTGTGATCGGCCAGGGTATGTGTCGGTACCCTGAAGCCTATCACATGCACTACACAATAATATACATGAAAACACTGTACATCAAGGCAACACGAAATAAGGAAGAGCGGCACTAATATTTATTCAAAATCAAAATAATTTTAAAGGGTTTCAAATTCGAAGGAAACAACTCGAGTTTCAAAGTCTAAAACAGTTACAAGTTTTCAAGAACAAAACTACTCAGTGCCCTCCAATCGCACCATGCCACCAAACCGTACCTCACTAGTCGGGCTCTGCAAAACAACAACAAACAAAACCATGAGTTCACGAGGAACTCAATGAGCGGTCCTTCCGAACCTCCACTTAAATCCCCGATATGATAACATATAAATATATACACAAGCACATATATGAGAAGTCTATGCTAGTCATATCATGGTAAACGGCCAATTGGCCATACTATGCAAATAAGTAGGTATATCCATATCGGCTCCTTTAGACGGAGTATCATTTGGCCACTATGGCCACATCCTGCATGACTGGTCCGACTCTATCTGGCCCTCACCATAATAAAATACTCGGCCGCACTAGCCAATACAACATACAAGGAATGCCAATATCAATCACCGAGCCCGTCGACTAGGATGGCCGACTAGTCTCAGGATCCCACCGGGTTAGGGATAGCTAGTCCCACCCGGCTCGGGTCTATCGTCAGCGTGGCCCACTGACAAAATCTCAAGACCCTCCGCCACTCGGGTCTAACATCTAGTGGGCCTGCTGGTGCAATCTCAAGACCCTAATCACCGCTGAGTCGAGTAGTAGCCGTTCCAGCTATCGTTACTCCTTAGTAGACAATCTCAATCACAATACACAATCAGAGTTTCTAAAAAAAAACTTCAATATAAATCCCTTGGCATCAACCCGTACCCGACCCCTTCCTCTGGTCACACTAGTCGAGTACTAATGTCCGCTATCCTTCCCTATGTGTGAAACCTAGTCTATGAATTATATTCTTTAAGTGTAACCACATTTCATAAGCATGAAAATGTCAACTTTCGGGTTCATCACAGCATATATAACATAGGAAATTCGTTCTACAATTGTCCACATGAATAATCACATGATTCCCAAAATAAGGAGATTAAATTCAGTAATAAATTTCTAAATTTCAATAAGGGAACAAGGAATATAACATGGCAAGGATTGACATTAACATTAGAAAATAAATGAAACATTTCCATGATTCACATGCCATTCTAAATCCTAACCATATATGTGCATTCAAGAACATTTCCTTATAGCATGATAAACTCAATCTACCACTACTTACAGATCATACATCAAGTGAGAAATCTATAGCATAAACGATGAAATAAAACTCTACATGTAAGCATGAACCAAGTTGAGCCCCTTTCCCCTCCTTACACCCACTCGGCCGAACCTAACCTAGGTTACTCATGCTCGGCCGAGATTGATCAGGGTCGAAGAAGATGGTTTTTGGCCATGATCAAGAATAATCGAGCCACCAATCATGAAAAGAACTCGACCCAAGAGGTTACGACTACTCTAGGATATTGGGGGAAAATTCAGCATGACCTTTCCCCTTTTTCCTTCATGCGACCGACCCTTAAATAAGAGGAACACTCTATGAAAATTTGTCGTTAAACAACATATACACAAGAGGATCAGATCTCGATAAAATTTTTGATGAGACGATGGAAATATAACGAGAAATTGACAAAATCCCTAATACCTTGGGTTGGCTACCCGCCTACCCTATGGATCTCGGTTAGACTTGTTGGCTTTAGCTTTTCAACCTTGGTCTTAATATCTTAATCTCGGTTTTGATGATAACAAACATGGAACTAATATTTTGGTGAGAAATCAATTTCAGGTTCCATATCAGTTAGCGTTCGATGTCCTCAATCAAAAATATCGGAAGAAATCGGAAATTAGAAGGACATTGATCGTCGCGCTCGGGTTCGTCGCGGAAATGTCTCGAAGATCGATGTGGGCACCAAAGTCGCATGGGACGAGTCTAAAGATCAAACATCCTTAGCTCCAAGTTGATGCTCGTTGAAAGCCGAAACTCGGAAATGAAGCGCGCAAGAAAAAAGGCTGAAGAAATCAAATTCAGCCTAGGTTCGGTCGACCGAATGTAGGTAAAAAGTGGCAGTAGCCATCGTAAAGGCTACATCGGTTGACCGGTCGATCGATCGACCGAAGATAAAAAGCAGCAGAAGCTACTTCAGTCGATCGGGCGGTCGATCGACCGAAGCCCAAAATGGGCAGTAGCTCTGTCGGTCGACCGGTCTACGGATCGCCTGAAGCGTAACCTGCGTCGGTCGATTGATGGGTCGATAGAATGGCGGATCGCAAGACTTGCATCTGGGTGGTCGACCCGTTGGTCAACCGCACAGAAAGAAGATGCAGCGGTCGCTCTAAGCAGTCGATCGATCGGTCGACCGACCAATCGACTGAGCGGCTGTAACGACTAGATTTTAGCCCGTTGAGCTGCCGTTTCTTTGAGAGGGTATAAATATACTTCATCTAACCTCTCTAATCACCTTCTCCCACTCTTACAGACTTGATTGAGCATTCTAAAGGGAGATTTGAGCCTTCAAAGGATTGATCAACGACGCTCTGTTCTTTCGTGAAGAAAATCTGAAGCGCCTACCTTTCTTCCTCAACTCGGTTTTTGATTCGAGCCCTACTACTCAGCAAGTTGGAGGTTCCAAGGCTTGAAAAAGAGCTTTTACTCTTGGTTTTATTCTTAGCTCTTTTGATTGTAATTTTTATCTGTTATTTGAACTGTTGTCTCTTTGATTTGGGCTTGTATGAAGACCGGGTGTTAGGTCTTCTTGTGTGAAAGTGGTTACCTTGTTGTGAAGGTGTAAAACCACTTATGTAAACTTAGTTTTTACTAGGATTAGTTTAGTTGTCCCTTAGGGTAGAGGTGGAAGAGTGCTCCCGGTAAGAAGACGGAGACTTCCGGATGTGGAAGTGCCTTAGGTCAAGAGTGCGACTCTACGAGTCAAAGTCCTCTGTGTAAGGGAAACCGAATTAATCTAGTAAACCTAGTTTGGAAATCCAAAGCGGGGTGCTTAGGTAGTGGAGTAGGCATTAGGGCCGAACCACTATAAATTTTCGTGTTTGCATTGATTTACTGATTGTTTTAATTGCTTAATTATCTATCGCTTTCGCATCAAATCATTCAATCATAAATTGCCTAAACTGTTGGCGAAATGACGACACTAGAGGGGGGGGGGTGAATAGTGTGTTTACTAATTCGATTAGCCTAAATTCACTTTTAATCATTTTCTTAGATTAGTTAGGCAATTTACAATTGAATGCGATTAGATGCGGAAGCTTATAAATGATTAAGCAATTAAAGCACAACAAAATGAAACAATGCAAACACAAGATTTATAGTGGTTCGGCCCCAATGCCTACTCCACTACCTAAGCACCCCGCTTAGGATTTTCAAACTAGTTTTACTAGATTAATTTACGTTTCCCTTACACATGAGGACTTTTTACCGAAGAGATGCACTCTCGACCTAAGGAACTTCCTCACCTGGAAGTCACCGTCTTCTTATCGAGAGTCATCTTCCACCTCAACCCTAAGGGACAAACTAAACTAATCCTAGTAAACACTACGTTTACACAAGTGGCTTTACTCCTTTGCACTAAGGATACCACTTCTACATAAGACCTAACACTAGGTCTTTACACGCACAGATAAAACAGTTAAAATAAGAATAAAATTACAATTGAAAAGAACTTAATATCAAACCAATAGTAAATGCTCCTTTCACAGCCTTAGAACCTCCAACTCGCCGAGGGAATAGCTCGAGTCAATTTCCGAGTTGAGGAGCAGAGTGTGCGCAAGAAGGTGTTCGCGGAAGTAGCAGAGTGCACTTCAATTTTTCTTTGGAAGGCTTAAATCCCTTCTTAAATGCTCAATAAAATCTGTAGAAATCAGGAAGAAGGTTAAATGAAGTATATGAGGATGTATTTATACCCTCGTGAAGAAACGACTGTTCTACGGATAGAAAACTATTTGTTGCAGACCGCCGGTCGAATGGTCGGTCGATCGAATGTCGATCGGTCCTTCGACCGCTGCAATTCTCCCTTTGGTCGGTCGCCAGACGCCACTGTTCATTCCCGACCTTCGGTCGACCGAAGCGATCTCGCGTCTCGGGTATCTATAGGTCGGTTGACTGCTCGATCGACCGCCAACCTTACTGCCCATTTTGTGCTTTGGTCGATCTACCGCCCGGTCGACCGCCCGATGCAAGAAACTTGCGGTTTCACTTTCGGTCGACCGCTAGGGCTACTGCCCATTTCTTACCCTATTCGGTCGACCGACCGGTCGATCGAACTTAGGTTGAGTTTATTTTTCAGTCGATTTCTTCCGCGCTTCGTTTTCGAGTTCCGGCTTTCAACGCGCATCATCTTGGAGAGCTCTCATGTGAACTTTGAGCCCGTCCAATGTGACTTTGGCGCACACGTCGATCTTCAAGACACTGTCCACGACGAACCCAAGTGCGACGATCAATGTCCTTCTGATTTCTCGATTTCTCCGATTTTTCCGATCGAGGAAATCGAACGCTAATTGATATGGAAACTGAAATATATTCTCAATGAAATCATTAGTCCCATGTTTGTTATCATCAAAACCATCAAAACCAAGATTAAGGCTAAGGTTGAAAATCTAAAGCCAACATAAACGATCTAAGAAAATGATTAAAATTGAATTTAGGCTAATCAATTTAGTAAACATACTATTCACCCCCCCTCTAGTGTTGTCATTTCGACTTCAAGACCACTCACCTCGGCTAGAGAAGAAGATGGACGAGATGAAGACGATTCTAATTTCTTCGACGACGACGTAGATTCGGCACCGCCCATGAGCTCCTCTTCTCCTCCCCTCGGGCTGCGTGCGACTCAACTTGTCTTGAGCCGCTCGGCGGCTTGGGGTGAGGGATTAATTCTCTCTCTTTTTTTGACAGTAATGCCCTTCATCACTTAACCCCCCCCCCCTCCCCCTCACTTGACTCCACCTAAACTTGGATTGAGCCCCGACTTGATCCGCGAACCCGATTTCAATCCAATTTGAGTCAACCAACACATACATGCCAAATAAACATTAGCCATGGGTCTAAAATTTAAATTATACTTCCTATTCGTGGCGATCTCGCGACTTGGCCCGGTTAGTTCCCGATCCGATGGACTGCACCAATGAAATTTTTATATTAGGAAACCCCGGGCATTACAACCTCCCCCCCTTAAGGAAATTTTGTCCTCAAATTTTGCTGAATTATAAGGACTTTCTAGATCTTCAAACAAGGAAGGGTAGCGATCTCTTATGTCCTGCTCCACCTCTCAAGTAGCTTCCTACCTGGAGTGGTTCATCCACCTGACTTTCACCAAGGGGATTTCTTTGGACCTTAACTTTCTGATTCAACGGTCAAGAACTTCTACCGGCCTCTCCTCATACGAGACTGCTTAATCCACCTCAACCACAGAAGGTTCAATTACATGCGACTCATCTCTCACATACCGCTTAAGCATTGAGACATGAAAAATTGGGTGAACTCTGCTCAGGCTAGGGGGCAAGACCAGATCATAAGCCACAGCGCCACCCCTTTCATGGGGGAGACCTTCAGGAACACCAGGTCACCCTCTACGAACTCCAATTCTCTAGTCTTCTTATCAGCATACATCTTCTGGCGACTCTGAGCCGCAAATAATCTTTCTTTTATCAATTTCACCTTCTCTATTGCCTCCTCAACTAGATCAGGACCTACCACGAGAGTTTCTCCTACCTAAAACCAGCCCACAGGTAATCTACATCTCTGCCCATACAAATATTCGAAAGGGGACATACCAATGCTATTGTGATAGCTATTGTTGTAGGCGAATTCGATCAACGCTAGGTGTTTCTCCCAACCGCCCGCTAGGTCTAGGACGCACACCATCAGCATATCCTCCAGGATCTAGATGGTTCTCTTTGACTGTCCGTTCATCTGCGGATGGAAAGCTGTGCTGAACCACACCTGAGTACCCATGGCCTCCTGGAAGGAGTGCCAAAATCAGGCTGTGAATTGGGTACCTCGATCTGATATGATCGTCACTGGCGTACCATGATATGCCACAATCCTGTTTAGAAATAGTTTGGCCTACTACTCCGCAGAAAAGTGCATTTTGACTAGAATGAAGTACGCGGTCTTAGTCAACCGATCCACTACCACCCAAATGGAATCAAACCCTCCTCTTGACTTGGGTAGCCCGGTCATTAGGTCCATGGTGATCTTCTCCTTCTTCCACTCGAGCACCTCGAGGTTTTGAAGCAGCCCCGCGGGTTTCAAGTGTTCGACCTTCACTTACTGGTAGACCAAACACTTGGATACAAACTCTGCTACCTCTCTTTTCATGCCCTTCCACCAGTAGTGCTGTCTCAAGTCTTGGTACATTTTGGTGGCCCCCGGATGCATCGTATAAGTGGAACGGTGGCCCATCTCCAAAATCTGTCTGCGCACCTGTGCCATATCAGGCACCACGATATGGTCTCTGAACCTTAGGATACCCTCTGAGTCGACCCTAAAATCGTCATATGCGTCACCTCTCCGGATCAGATCCTTTGCTGGGGAACAAAATGCGTCCTCCTCCTGCACGGTACACAACATGTCCACCAAGATGGACTGTACCTGCAGGTGTGCCACCAGGGTATCCGAATCTGATACGGACAAGACTACTCCCCTATCCAGGCACAATGCTAGTTCCCGAGCCAGTGGCCTTCTCCTAATTGCCAAATAGGCCAAGCTGCCTATGGACTTTCTGCTCAGAGCATCCGCCACTACATTGGCTTTCCCCGAATGGTACATAATACTGCAGCGATAGTCCTTTAGGAGCTCCAGCCACCTTCTCTGCCTTAAGGTCAGTTCCTTTTGGGTAAGCAAGTACTGGAGGCTCTTGTGATCAGTATAAATCTCATAGGCCTCCCTGTACAAATAGTGGCGCTAGAGCTTTAGTGCAAAAACCACTACTGCCAGTTCTAGGTCATGCATCAGGTAGTTCTTCTCATGAACCTTTAGCTGGCCGGATGCATAGGTTATGACTCTGCCAAATTGCATCATAACACAGCCCAGGCCAACCCGAGAGGCATCACAATAGACTAAGAATCCTCTTGAGCCTGAAGGTACGTCCAACATGGGCGCCGACGTCAAGCACTCTTTGAGCTTTTGAAAGCTCGCCTCACACTTGTCATCCCATACAAATTTGACCTTTTTCTGAGTCAACCGAGTCAGAGGGGCTGCAATCCTAGAGAAATTCTCTACAAATTTTCGGTAATACCCAACCAACCCAAGGAAACTGCGAATCTCAGTCACGCTAGTCGGCCGCCTCCAGTTCTGCACAGCCTCTACCTTTGCGGGATCCACCCTTATCCCCTCCTTGGACACTACATGGCTCAGGAATCCTACACTCTCCAACCAGAATTCACATTTAGAGAATTTGGAGCCCTGTGTTCTCTGAGGGTTTACAGGACCATCCTCAAATGCTCGTAGTGCTCCTTGGAGTATATCAAGATGTCATCAATGAAGACGATCAAAAAATTGTCCAAGTACTCCTTGAACACCCAGTTCATCAGATCCATAAAAGCCGCAGGTGCATTGATTAGACCAAAGGACATCACTAGGAACTCAAAGTGCCCATAGCGAGTCCTGAAGACAATCTTAGGCACATCGTAGTCCCGGATTCTCAACTGATGGTATCCGAACCTCAAATCAATATTTGAAAACCATTGTGCCCCCTGCAATTGGTCGAATAGGTCATCTATCCTTGGCAGCGGGTAATGATTCTTGATTGTCACCTTGTTAAGCTGCCTATAGTTGATACATATACGCATGGACCCGTCCTTCTTTTTCACGAAGAGCACCGGAGCACCCCACGGTGATACGCTTGGCCAGATGAAGCCCAAGTCCAACAACTCTTGCAACTGCACTTTTAACTCCCTGAGTTTGGCAGGTGCCATCCTATAGGGTGGGATGGAGATCGGCTTCACCCCAGGCTGCAAATCAATGCAAAATTCTATTTCCCTTCTTGGCGATACAGTGGGTAGCTCTTCGAGAAAGATGTTAGGGAACTCACAAACAACTGAGGTTCCTTCGATGTCCCCCGCCGTGTCTCTATCCTCCTCGGCCACTGATACGAAGGCCAAGAAAGACTGACAGCCGCCCAAAAGTAACTTACGAGCCTTCATGGCTGAAATGACTCCCATAGGCTCACCTCTTCCATCTCCTTGGAAGATGAACTACGACAATCTTTGCTTACTGAAAATAATAGTCTTAGCCCTACAATCCACTAGCGCAAAGTGATCCGCCAGCCAATCCATGCCGAGTATGACATCTAGTTCAAGCATTGGCAGAAGTGTCAACTCTGCCCTCAATGCATGATCGCATATGAGCACCTTGTAGTCGCGGAAGATCGTTCCAGCTATTATGGTATCGCCCGTAGGCGTTGACACCACATACGGCACATCAAGCAAAGAAGGTGCTATAGGTAACTTAGCAGCAAACTTAGCAGATACAAATGAGTGTGTGGCACCCGGATCAAATAATACATAATCTACGGATGAACTGACTAAAATAGTACATGTCACCACTGCCTTAGATGCCTCTGCTCCATCACGGTTCATGGTGTAAACTCTCGCAGACGCTCTCTCAGAGTGACTAGCTTGCAGCCCCCTGCTCTGCATCGGACCCTTCTGAGTTACTGACCCAACTGACATCGGTGCTTTTCCTTTCGATTGCTCAGTTCTCTGGCCACCTCTGTCCGGATAATATTTCCTAAAGTGTCCCACCTACCCACATCTGAAACATGCATCCGTGCGGCCATAGCAAGTCCCCCAGTGCTTTCTATTACAGCGACCACACTACGACATATCTGATCTCTGAGTGCCCCACCCCCACCCCCCACCCCGCCGACTCTACAGGTTGCGCTGCCCCTGCCCCTGGGCGTCCATGGTCCCGGCTACTACTGTGTCCCCGGCTATGCTGGTCATCTGTCGGTGCAACCGTCCCCTCAGACTGCTAAGGCCGACCCCCTACCCCCTGAGGTCGGAACTTCTTCTTTGCGAGTCTGACAAATTTCTCGAACGACACCTTGCTTCCTTTCTGAGTGCCTCATCCACTACCCGAGCAAATGTGGTGTCCTCTGTATAATGGATGAGCCTGCTGATCTGTGGTCTCAACCCCCCAATGAACCTCTTGACCCTGGCAGTCTCAGTGGCCACTAGGGTTGGGTGGTACTTAGAGAGCCTGGTGAACTCCATCTCGTAGTGTGACACGATCATACCACCCATCTGACGTAGCATCTCAAACTCCCTTGCCCGCTTATCGCGGACACTCAGCAGTAAGTATTGCTCCATTACGGCCGCCCTGAACTCTTCCCACGTAGGGGGTGGTGCATCTGCTGCCCTGTGGTCCCTCCACATGTGTAGCCAGTTCTTTGCCGATCCCCTGAGCTGTAAGCTTACCATGAGAGCCGCTGACTCGGATGAGCACCCAAGTTCCACACACATCTCGTAGCAGTAACATAGAAAATTGGTAACCTCTACCTGCCTATCTGTCCCGGTGAACATTGGCGGCCTCAGTTTGATGAAGTCTGCGGAGGTGGGCGCCCCTAGAACCCTAACCGCTGGCATTACTAGCTCCCTCGCCTCCGGTACCACGGGTATCACCGGTACCGACTGCGGTTGATGTTGCCGTTGTTGTTGCTGCCTCAATTCCTACTCCCTGCGGAGTGCCTCTATCAACTGAACCACCTGAGCCTGCAGTTGAGCAACTATGGGGTCCTACACCCCCTCCCCTGACTGCTCTCTTCCCTGCCTCCAACCCCGACCTCGGCCTCATCCCCGGCCTCAGCCTCGGCCTTGGCGTTCGGTGGAATTACTACTGTTGCCGCTCAACGCAACATTGTGAGTCTCCATCATGTACACTAGCATAAAGAAATTTTTTACCATTAACACCAACAAATTATCTGAAATTTCAATTACTAACCGCATGGTGTGCTGATGTGCAGTCGTGGCTGCTTGATCTTGTAGCATAACTATACCATATGTCGACATGCTAGCATATGCCTCATACGATACCAAATTCCTAGTCGTAGTCAAGACCTAACCAGAAGCTCTGATACCAACTTTGTCACGCCCCAACTCAGGGTCGCGTGACCGGCCAGGGTATGTGTCGGTACCCCAAAGCCTACCACATGCACTACACAATAATATACAGGAAAACACTGTACATCAAGGCAACACGAAATAATGAAGAGCGGCGCAAATCTTTATTCAAAATCAAAATAGTTTTAAAGGGTTTCAAATTCGAAGGAAACAACTCGAGTATCAAAGTCTAAAATAGATACAAATTTTCAAGAACAAAACTACTCAGTGCATGTCTAACAACCCTACTCGACACGACTACGACTGCATGACTGCCTGCTATAAGATCTGTGCCAACACCTGCCCTCCAATCGCACCATGCCACCAAGTCGTACCTCACTGGTCGGGCTCTACAAAACAAGAACAAACAAAACCATGAGTTCACGAGGAACTCAGTGAGCGGTCCTTTCGAACCTCCACTTAAATCCCCGATATATATATACACAAGCACATATATGAGAGGTCTATGCTAGTCATATCATGGTAATCAGCCAATTGGCCATACTATGCAAATAAGTAGGTATAGCCATATCAGCTCCTTTAGATGGAGTATCATTCAGCCACTATGGCCTCATCCTACCTGACTGGTCCGGCTCTCTTCGGCCTTCACCACAATACAGTACTCGACCGCACTGGCCTATACAACATACAAGGAATGTCAATATTAATCACCGGGCCTGTTGACTAGGATGGTCAACTAGTCTCAGGATCCCACCGGGTTAGGGATAGCTAGTCCCACCCGGCTCGGGTCTACTGTCAGTGTGGCCCACTGACGAAATCTCAAGACCCTCCGCCACTCGGATCTAACATCTAGCGGGCCCGCTAGTGCAATCTAAAGAACCTTATCACCGCTGAGTCGAGTAGTAGCTATTTCGGCTATCGGTACTCCTCAGTAGACCATCTCAATCACAATACACAATTAGAGTTTCTCAAAAAAAGACTTCCATCTAAATCCCCGGGCATCAACCCGTACCCGACCCCTTCCTCGGGTTGCACTAGTTGAGTACTAATGTCCGCTATCCTTCCCTATATGTGAAACCTAGTCTATGCATTATATTTCTTAATTGTAACCACATTTCATAAGCATGAAAATGTCAATTTTCGGGTTCATCACAGCATATATAACAAAGGAAATTCGTTCTACAATTATCCACATGAATAATCACATGATTCCCAAAATAAGGAGATTAAATTCAGCAATAAATTTCTATATTTCAATAAGGAAACAAGGAATATAACATGGCAAGGATTGGACATTAACATTAGAAAATAAATGAGACATTTCCAAGATTCACATGCTATTCTAAATCCTAACCATATATGTACATTCAAGAACATTTCCTTATAGCATGATAAACTCAATCTTCCACTACTAACAGATCATACATTAAGTGAGAAATCTATAGCATAAACGATGAAATAAAACTCTACATGTAAGCATGAACCAAGTCGAGCCCCTTTCCCCTCCTCACACCCACTCGGCCGAACCTAACCTAGGTTACTCATGCTCAGCCGAGATTGATCAGGGTGGAAGAAGAGGGTTTTTGGCCATGATCAAGAATAATCGAGCCACCAATCATGAAAAGAACTCGATGAAGAGGTTACGACCATTCTAGGAAATTGGGGAATGCAGCTGACCCCTAAATCCGAGGAGAACTCTGTGAAACTTTGTCGTTAAACAACATATACACAAGAGGATAAGATCTCGATCAAAATTTCGACGAGACGACGAAAATATAATCAAAAATCGACAAAATCCCCAATACCTTGGGTCGGCTCCCCGCCTACCCTATGGATCCCGGTTAGACCACTCACCTCGGCTAGAGAAGAGGATGGACGAGATGAAGACAATCCTGATTTTTTCGACGTCGACGTAGATCTGGCGCCGCCCAAGGGCTCCTCTTCTCCTCTCCTCCTCCCCTTGGGCTGCGTGCGACTCAATTTATCTTCAACCGCACGGCGGCTTGGGGTGAGGGATTAATTCTCTCTCTCTTTTTTTGACAATAATGCCCTTCATCACTTAAACCCCCCCTCACTCAACTCCACCTAAACCCGGATTGAGCCCCGACTTGATCCGCAAACCCGATTTCAATTCAACTTGAGTCAACTAACACATACATTCCAAATAAACATTAGCTTTGGGTCTAAAATTTAAATTATACATCCTACTCGCGGCGATCTCGCGACTTGGCCCGGTTAGTTCCTAATCCGATGGACTGCACCAATGAAATTTTTATATTAGGGAACCCTGGGTATTACAGGATCTTCATGATGATTCAAATTTCTCATTTCCATTTTGCCAATTTTTTTTATTAAAAAAAGCCAAAACAAAAGAGTGTTCTTGTTGGTTTTATTTTTTTTCTAAAAGAGGAAGAACAATAAAATTTGGACTCATACATTGATATTTAATATTAATATTATAATGCTTATCTCTCAAAAGAAACATAGGAAAAAGATTCTTGTAAAAAAATTCATATTGATCTTAAAAATGTCACTTCTTTTTCTTTTAGGTGCATACATTACCCATCAAAGCTAATTATATACACATTATCCTAGTTGTCTTGTAGATGGCACCCAAGCCAAAGCTTCCAAGTTTGCCGATAATCTCCTAACCTCCATAAGCAAGACTCAAGCCCCTAGGTTCGTAGACAGAATCATCTTACAAACTCGTCCAGTGAACCTAGGGGACCTAGAAAAGTATGACATTAGAAGCAAGCTTGTAGCCTTAGGATGGGTAGAATACATAGGGAGACAGGTACCAGTGTGTCCCATATTGGTAAAGACATTCTTCTTTAACCTAGTTATCGATAAGGCTAGACTAGGTGACTCACTAGTCCTTAGAACTGAAATCCTAGGTAAATCCATAGTCATCACTGAAATAGCCATTAGGGATGCCTTTGGGGTCTCTCTGCTAGGAATATCAATGTATAACATGTCCACACATCACTTTCATGAGGATTTTCCTAGTTCTGAGGTTGTGTTTGCCATTTGTCCTGAAAGTTACTAGGGGATGCTTCCTACTCAAAGCATCAAACTATCAACTACTGCTAGGATTATGCATCTTATCATTGCTTATTATTTACTTCCTAGGGCAGGACATTATGATGAGGTAACCAGCACGAGCACCGGAGTGCTCTTTTATACTATGACCTGTAGACCTATAAATGTTCCCCATCTTATGCTTCGTTACATAGCAAATGGTCATGCCTCTAGGAAGTAAGCCCTACCCTATGCCACAGTAATCTCTCATTTCATCTATGCTGCTGGGGTAAACAGGTCCAAATTTGAGATAGAGTTTGTGCCCAAAGCAATAGACACCTATACCGTAAACCGTATGAAAATACTTGAAAACGAGCGCAGTAAGAGGGTATGGGGGGCACTTGAGGCGCACAATGACGATGATGAAGACAGGGATGAAGCGGATGCTTCTGGAAGCTCGTCGGCTACTACTCATATTGAGCGTTTGGGAGAGTTGGAGCATCAATTTGCTGAGTTTCATATTGACCAGTTGGAATATAACAAAGGTACGACAGGGTGTCTAGATGAGTACGACCAACGCATCGATCAGTATGGTCAGATAGTCGACGAATATGGCTGCTGCATGGATGAGTACAGTCAACACATCGATCAGTACAGTATGAGAGTTGATGAGTACGGTTGTCGTATTGATGAGATGTATGGTCGGGTGGATGAGATGTGGTAATACTATTAGACGCATCTACCGCCTCCACCACCAGAGGATGATTAGTCCTATTGTTGCATGATGTCATTCATTCTTTGGACTTGTATTAATACTGTACTTTGCTTAGACTATTTTTGTATTTGTATATGAGACTGCTTGCCTTTATATTTATGTGGTTACATTGAACATATTTTTGTTGCACTTAATTATGTGAGATTGCATGATGTTGCACTTAATCATATGACTTATCATTACCATGCATGACTCATATTTTTCGTTATCTTTTTTGTACCTTTTTGATTGATGACAAAAGGGGGAGAAGAGTGTTCATCATGATTAGGAGTTAACATGTTTCAAATTATGGCATGATGATAGGGGGAGAGTTAAAGATATGCATATTGATAGGGGGAGCACCAAATGTAATGTGTCTTCATCATTTAATGATGCTCTCATATATGCACTTATAAACTCATGCTTCGAACTCTAGAAAATTGATTAATATGTTACATATAAATTTTTTTATTATTGACGATTTGTCATCATCAAAAAGGGGGAGATTGTTAGTCGATGGTTTTTCATTCTTGCTCTACTCTCTTCATGATTATTTCGAAGATAAAAAACCAAGTCTATCTAACCAAGTTCTCTCTTGATCAAATCTTCAAAACTTACCACTTGATCCCACAATCTCAAGTGTTTATCATTGGAGGGTCCTTCAAGTTTGCTAGACTCAACAAGAAGAGGTGATCCTATTGTGATAAGTCCTCATTTCTCTCTTCTTGTGATTAAAGTATTTTTAGTTTGTTTTTCATTGTATTAACTTGATTACATAATAGGCCTTGTGTAGGGTCTAGTGAGTTTGTGGTAACCTTGGTGTATAAGGTGTAAAGCCACTTGTATAAAACTAGATTAGTAGTTGTTCTTAGGAATTGATGTGGGAAAGCTCACCTGGTGTGAAGGTGGATACTTTCGGGAGTGGAAGTGCCTTCGTAGAGAGTGTAGGGTCTTTCCAGTGTAAAGTTCTCAATTGTAAGCCACTCTTAATTTAGTGCATTTATGTGTAAAATCTTAAGCATGGGTCTTAGTTAATGGAGTAGGCAATTGACCGAACAACTATAAATTCCTTTGTGTTAGAATTGTCATTCTTGCGTTTGCTTAACTACTTTATTTATCGCTTTCGTACTTAATCATCTAATTGTGAATTGCCTAAGTTGTAAGAAAATGATTAAAATCGAAAAACCAGAATTAGGCAAAAAGATTTAGATAATACTATTCACCCCCCTCTAGTGTGGTCATTTCACCAACAAATTTTATTTCTTTGTGCGTCCGTACAAAAAATATTTATCATTAACTTTAAAAACCATTAAACCAATTGAAATTGTTCCAGCCGCATATAACTCATCAAATGGTTCATGTAGCAAATATTGCCTTTTAAAAAACTTTTCACAACCTTGTTTAGATAACAAAGGGAAAATATGTTCTTTTATTAACACCGGAGTAAATCAATTATACAATTCAACGATCTTTGCTGAATAACAGACTTATACAATAGGTTCCTACGGCTAAGGCTACAACTCTTGCGCCTATTGCCTTCCCGAATGTCGTAGGCTGCAACACTTACCTTCTTCTTCTTTGATGTAGTGGCGTGGAGACGTAGAGACGAAGAAAAAAATAGACAAATAAGAGTAGAAGATTGAAGATGGAGTCGCAACTCGAAAACAAATAATTCACTTGCTAAATAAGCAATTGCATGAATTGTGAACTGCAATTGTGCATCACAATTTCAATCACAACCTAACAAATCTCGTTGTTGTCGTTGACAAGGAATTATAAAAACTCAGTGAACTGCGATTAATAATTGACCGACAAGCAAGCAACAAGGAAGTTGGTCGGAATCTAACGAATAAATAGATTTCTATGTTCGCAATCTATCAATTGCAATTCTTCTCGCAATTGTGAACTTTGATTTTGCAATTTGCAATTGTGAAGTAGATAAATAACTCATCGCATGTCTTGAATTTTCATTTTGTTCTTGGCAAGCACTACTTGTAGTTGTGGATTGTTCATTGCATGCAATCTGTGTTTGTATGTAGGATAAAGTTGTCTAAGGTGGAGTTGCAAATTCACATGGCAAGCTGCAGTTGTATGTTACAGAGCCGCGAAGTCCGAATGCAAGAGATTGTTGAGACATGGACCACACGATGTAAAAATTTAGTGGAAGAGATGCAATGATTCATAGAAGGTGTTATCACTACAACAATAATCGTCATTAATAGCATGCCATAAACACTATTATAGATAGTGTATAGCATTATCCGAAACGCTGTCAAATCGCACGCTATCTTATGTAAGGAGGTTACAATAGCGTTTCAGAAATGCAATTATGAATGCTATATGAATGTTATTTTATAACATTTTGTATCTGTTATGATTAGTTCATTATCGCATTCATAACCTGATATTACTTCTTTCTACAATAGCAATAATAGTTAGTTATCATATATATTTATATAACATTTTCAAACCGTTATTATTAGTTTGTTATAACATTTTGACTTGTTATTACTTGTTTCTACAATATCAATATTGTTAGGTTATCATATATACTTATGTAGTTTTTTCAAACCGTTATATGTAACTAAAGAGAGCATTTTAAAGCTATCGTACAAAAGTAGATTTAATCTCAACTTATCACAAAAGTAGGTTCTCAACTTGCCATACTGAAATATTAACAAAAATCAATATTTAAAGAACATTTTTATATTAAATTAGGAGTGCATTACATAAATCCAAACTACAAAAATACTACATAAATATGTGAAGCTTCAACCATTAAAGATCAAGTTCACTAAGATAAGAAACATAGGAAATATCCAAGTAATGAGATCACAAGAACTACTCTCTAATTATTTCATGAGTAGTGTATAACACTTCCATTTGCTCCTCCACCAACTACACTACCACAGGACAAGATCAGGGAAACAAAATCAGGATTTTGAAAGAAAGAAATCAGAATATTTATCTTCCATTTGCCTTAAATTAAAGGATAAGTTTGCATGTAAAACAAAAGCTAGGAAGAAAACCAAATACAAGGAAAAAAAATCATAATTAAGGATGAGCCAATTTTGATTGTATATTCACCATATGCCAAAGGAAGAAAACCAATCTGATATCATCAAACCATTATATATATTCCCATATCTCATTGAACAATACAAAAATATTTAAATGTAGCAAAATACTCGATTAGTACTGCAATATATGTTGGGGATAATGTTTAAAATCTCGTATGGGCGTTGATCTCGGTTTCTGGTCTTTGGATTAGCACTACAATATATGTTGGAGACTTTAAAGAGGATGAGTGCCTGAAACCAATAAAAAGCTATATAAGATGGGCACATCTCTTTGACAAAGATATATGTGAACTTAGACTAATCATAACTAGGTTAAAAAGACATTACTACTCAGAGGAGGACAAAAGTAATGGCAAGATATTAAGGCAAACAGGAGATAAAGTTTGACCCACTATATACCGTTTCAGTGTAACAATTTTGGAAGAAAAACTAATATATAGATCACAGTTACATCCTCACGAATATATATATAGATCCTGCATTATGTTGATAGATGATCAAGTAAGGCAACACTGTAAAAGCTCTAGAAAATTTAATCCCGGTCAAAGAACAATCTCAAGAAGAGAAAGAACTGGTCGCAATGTGTGATGCAGACTATAGTTAAGTAGTTAACAAATATGAGAAGACATCTCAAATTGCAATGTTAGGAGAGTAAATTAAAAAAAGATCTGGATGGAATAATTATTACCAAGGCTCAAGTAATCTCATCAATCACTATATCAAAGATATTTAACTATAAAAGGTTAAGACTAGATCAAAGACAATATAGTAAAGAAAATAATATGATTAAAGGAAATAGTATTTTATGAGAAGTAGATACATGATACTTCTCCACAAGCAAAAATGAAAGTAATGAGTAAACAAAATTAAATAAAATGTAAAAAGAACTATTATACTAGTCGAAATATGCTCAAGCGATGTCATAATTGGACATTGAGTATAAATATTAAACAAATCCTATGAGGTGATAAAGATCACAAAACACACTACATATTGTTAGCTTCTTTATTTTCCTCGATAACAAAAATATTGTAACTTCTTTATTTTATTGAATTACTCAAGTATACACTACAAAATCAGCAGTACATTGACCATTCTAATTGCACGAAGAATACGAGCTTTGTAGTACACAACAAATTCAATGTAATGTAAGTGCTCCCCATTTAAAGTCAAAAAGAAAAGATTGCATGTATCCGAATGCAAATAAGATTGAAAATTGAGGCAGAAAATAAGTACACTTACCAGAATCTTCTTGGAAGGAAATATTTGCAGGAGTCACAGTCCGAACCTAAATTAAGGAAAAAGAACATGGATTAAATATGGATTGAACATTAACTTGAAAAAATAGAGTGCGAGAATAGTGTCCATGGGGCAATGATGATAGTATCAGAGAGAAATGAACCTAGATGCTCATGAATCATATAGCGTAAGTCAACACAAGAAAACAAACAAATATTCAAGCTTCATAAGTGATTGATACCCATTAATTGCGAAGTCTCAACCAAGACAATTGTTCCAGCATGCGTAATGATGCTCATTACAATCTGCATTTCTTGCAATGCAAGTCAAATTATGATGTTGTTTTCTTCCAAGGGTGTTAAATCTTGAAACCTACTTCATAAGTAATTAATACATAAATAATCTACATCAACATACAATTGAATTATCTGCACTTTGAGAAAATAATTTGATTCTCATTACAAGATACATATAAAAAATTCAAATTTGATGTGGCAGACCCCTTCTCTCAAAATCCTCCAGAAGAATAAAAAAACAAAAAGCCCAATCAAAAAGAAAGTATAAGATCTTAAAGCACCTCTTTAATACTTCACGCCTATATGAACAAATATATAATTACAGAATGTGCGGTTCTTTATACATATAGATGTTCTTTTATAATAGCACATGAAGTATATAAGTTTATTCAAAATAAAATAGAATTTGCAAAGAGAATGGATTTATTTAGGTAACACATGCTTTCTGTACAAAAAGTAAACATTCTCTATGAACTAACCTCAATAATGCAGTCATTCACATGCACATGGCATATTGGAAACCTTTTTCCAACAATATTAGTCACTAAATATTAGGAGTAGTTAAAAAAAATGTCACTAAATATTAACATGAGACAAGAGAAAAAGAAATGGAATAGGATCTAGCAAAAATCACTACCCTCTCTTCTTCATCACCTCCAATCCCTTCTCAACTTCATCAAGACATCAACCACCACTTTTCTACACCATCACAGCTCTGTTGATATAATAACCTAAAGGATTAAAACAAGAACATAGGAGGATAGAAAATAAAAGAGACATGGGTGGAAAGAGCCGCATTAATTAGAGACTGATATGAGAATTCTTATTTAAAGCAAATACTGAAACTGATAGGGAAATAGGAATGGTTAATAAACAATAAATTCGGTGACCTACCAGGCCTATTGTCTTAAATTCTGGTTATGATACAAACACACATGAATGCATCTCCTCAAACACCTTAACGGGATCTCTCCTTCATTGCCCATTTGCCACTGCTCATTGGTATCAGCAACGCATGCAGTGTCCCCCTTGCTTGTCTGTTGGCATCCCTGAGGTGAAAACATACCCTTAATTCAAACCTTATAGAGTAAATTTAAGTTACTTTGTCCACCAAAAACCTCATGCCGAGGAAGCACTTTGTGTGAAAAAGGTAAACGATTTGGTGAAGATACGGAATTTGTTGTGGGAAAGCTTGCTCTTGGATTTGCAAGAAAAGCATAGCCAGAAACCATGAACCCTCAAGTAAATAATGTTGATCAACCAAAATATGTTTCCGCAAGCATACATTAGAGTATAAGCTGCTCAAAGCAAAGAATAGACATATGAAGACAAACAAAGATCATTAAAGATCATTAAACCACTATATTCTAATTCCAAAAGAAAGAAAAGAAGACAAACAACTCAAGAAGCTATATCAATGTTGGTCCAAATAATAATAAACTAGGAGACGTATTGAGTAAACCCAACAAAATTTCAAAATACAATCCAAAGACATAGTTTTCGATGAAAGGACAGCAATGCCTGACGGTCTGTAACAACAGCTTCGAGAGCGGGCGCTCTGCATTCAACAATCTCGTCATTGGAAGAGCGAGTAACGACTCTCCATTGGTGAGAGAAGATCATCTAAGCAAGAAGACAAACAAGGATCATTTAATTCTACCTTTAATTTTGTAGATGTTTCGCTTGATTCTCCCATCGCAGTGGAGGCGGATCTTGAGCACCACCATCGAGACCGTCGGCTAGTGATGATTCGAAATTAGTGTGAGAAGAAATAAATCGATGAATGAAATCTATTGTTGTTGTTTTATTATTTTTTTCTTTGTGTAAGATTTATTACTTACTGGTTATGGCTTCTCCTTCTCCTTGCCGTCTTTCTTGGGTTCATCTTTCTTCTTGGCGTCGCCGCCGTCGCCCTTGGGTTTCTTGGGAGGGTCTTTGGGGTGATGAACTCAATCTTCTTCTTGGTCTTTGCCTCCAGGAACTCCTTGAGTTTCTAGGGATCCACCTTGCCGATTACCTTCAGCTTGTTGTGTGTCGAATCCACGTTCGCTCCTTCCACCCCTGTGCACCGACATTGACGATCAAATCGAAGTTAGTTCTCATCTCTTTAATCAATTCTAGGTTTGATTATGAGGTTTGACAATAAAATTGGAAGATTCTTCCAAAAGATTACAATAAAAAAAATGATTTTGACATCATATTTGTGGAGAAATTAAGGAATAATGGAATCGCATCTCCCACCGAGGCGAGAAAGGGAGAAACCCTTTCTCCTTGATGTTTTGGATCGTCCACTCGCCGATCTCCTTGATGTTTTGGATTGTCCGCCGCACGCTCGTCGGGATCGAAACCCTAGCTTTGTCGTCATTCATCTTCGAAGCCGAGAGAGAGAGAGAGAGAGACAGAGAGGAAGAGGCAGATCGACACACTTGAGCAGAGACTGCTTCTTCTCCAGATATGCCACCAGCTGCAGCCGCTGCTGGTTCCAACATCTCCCCCTCTGCCTCTGCTGACTGCTTCTTCTCCATTGCCATCGTCGCAATCGTCGTAATCTCGGTTCACCGCAATAGGCTCTCTTGTTGGCCTAAATTTTCTACCTTGGTCTTAATCTCGGATTTGATGATAACAAACATGAAACTGCTATTTCATTGAGAAATCTTTCGATTTCCAAGTTGGTTAGCGCTTGACGTCCCCGATCAAAAAAATCGAAAAAATCAAAGAAATCGGCAAGGACGCTCGTCGTCGCTCGGGATTCTTCGGGAAGTTAGAGTTTAGATTTAGGGTGTCTAATTTATATTATAAATCCTCATGATGATGCATAAGAATCCAAAAACCAAATCCGAACCCCAAAATATGAAATTCCAAAAACCGCCCTGAAATTCACTAAGCCTAGGGAGCTCCTTGGAGGACTATATGACCTAGATATTTTCTTGACACAAAAAATGATGGTAATTGTTCCTTGGTTAGAAACTAAATAACGAGGTATTTTAAAAGATTTTTGGGAATCCTTTAGCCTACCCATACTTGACCCGAGAAATTAGGAAATTTTCATTTTCCGAAAATTTGTACTATACCCCAAAAACTACTTCTTGATTCTTAAGGATTTTGATTTTTTAGATATTTTTATTGAATCCAAATGGGGGGTAATCCTTATATAATATTTATGTTTTAAAGTTATTAACTTAAAGTTAATAAATGTTATATAAGTAGGCTTCGCGAAGAAGGAACCAAAAAACGAGCAATCAAGTAGAAAAAAAATCAAGAAGTGTAATCTGCCCAGTTTCAATCGACCGGTCGATCGACCGAATGCTGCCAAAAATCGGCAATAGCTAATTCGATCGACTGATCGGTCGACCAGACAACAGAGGAGCAAAAACACAATGAAGAAAGTCGACCATCCAATCGACCGAGCAGAGCGGCAGAAGCACAGAATGCCAGCCGTCGCTGGGCGGTCGATCTGTCGGTCGATCGACGATCGATCGACAACCGACCGAACGACGTTCAACGGGCGAAAAAACGCCCGTTGAAGAGCTGTTCGTTGGAGAGGTTACATATACCCCTCACCAACCTTCATTAAACTTACTTAACAATTAATCCAAGCTTCCATTGAGCCATATTTGATCATCTCTAAAGGATTTCTTGAGCCATCTCTTTGCAATCCCTAGTTTACATGATAAAATCTTGATCTAGCCTTTGAACCTTCAAGATTCATCTTCTCAAGGCATCAAGAGGACTAGAGAGTTTCTTTTGGAGCTAAGTATAGTTTGATTTATTTATTGCTCCAATTGTTATTGTATTTTCTTGGTTATTTTCATTGTATACCATTTGTGTAAAACTAGAGTGCTAGGTTGATTGAGTTGGTGGTTGCCTTTGTGTTTAAGGTTTATATCCACCAGTGTAAACATAGTTTGATAGGATTAGTTCTTGTTGTCCTTAGGATTGAGGTGGGAGCTTGCTCTCGGTAGGAAGGCGGAGACTTCCGGGTGTGGAAGTGCCTTCGGTGTGAGAGCGGAGACTCTCCAGTGAAAACGTCATCGTTGTAAAGGAAACAAGATAATCTAGTAAAGCTAGTTTGGAAATTCTAAGCAGGGTGCTTAAGTAGTGGAGTAGGCATTAGGGCCGAACAAGTATAAACAATTGTGTTAGCATTATTCTCTTGTATATTCATTGTTTATCTTCATTACTCGCTTCCGCATTTAGTCGTCGAATTATAAATTACCTAAGTAGTTTAAGAAAATGAATAAAATCGAATTAGGCAAATAGATTTAGTTAACACACTATTCACCCCCCTCTAGTGTGACCATTTCTCCAACATCTCTCGCCATCGTTATATTACCTTTTCAGCTTGCATCTAAAAATTGGCTGACGGCGAGGGAGAGGGGAGAGGGAGAGTGGGGAAGAGGGGAGAAGGGAGGGGAGAGTTTACTAATAGCTGATGGTGGGAGACGAGATGAAGAGGGAGATAGGAGAGGGAGTGGGGGAATCGAGCAGGGGAGAGAAAGATCGAGCGGGAGAACGAAATAGAGTGTGTAGGAAAGTGATTTCTCATCGGAGGAGAAAAAGATCGAGGGGGAGAGTTTACCGCTTTAATTTAATCCATTTAAGATAGAACACTATTGTTAAATTCTATTCAAAGCTCAAAATGTTGTAGTGTGTATTGACAACAATTTCTCTAATCCCGAATATAAATTCTTAAAATTTCACAAAATCGAATATAGTCTCCGAAATTTTTGAAACCATAATCAAATTCATAAAAATCTCTAATATACCCTTGTACTGAAGAGTAGCGATCATTTGATCATGAAAATGCATCTTAAAATCTCCAAAAAATCACAAAAGAACTTCATTCACTAATTTATAAATTTTGTGATCTTTTGAAGATTTGAGGATGGCTTTTCTTGATCAAAATGAGATCATATTTTTATTCCTACAAAGTATCCCTCTCTACTTTGTTGCAAACTATTTTTTTTTCTAATAATTGGTTAGACAAATTCTTATAAAAATGTAGTATTTTCTTAAATAATTGCTTTATATATAGTTGGTCAATAAAGTGCTTTAAAATTGTATTAATAAATATAAGCGAATAATGTTTATCATAATTCTTTGTTATAAAATTTAAAAGTAGTGAACCATGTTTTATTATAGTGGTTGTTAGCAATTTGAAAGAAAAAAAGAAGCAATGATTCATTAAGTAAAAATCTTAAAAGTTTACAAATCTATGCTTACAAATAAAGGCATATTAATTGGGAAAAAATTGGTCAGATTCACTACTTATAGCTCTCATGTATATACATATTCAGAGTTGTCAGCATTCGTACATTAATATATTGAAACATCAACACGGAGGATTTCGCTTGCAATTGAGAGACCCTAAAAAGCGAGTGAGCCGACCTACAAAACTCCCTGCCTTTGCCTTAATGAAATCATACTTGGAGAAATCTACATGAAATTTAGCTCCAAACTCCACGAAGAAGGCCCCATCCTTAAACAAGTCGCCCTCTGATCTCCAATTCCAATTTTTCCACACAGATTCTGGTACATCGATTCTATGAGTCACCTGAATTGTATATTTAAATTCGTGATCAAAGTCAATCTTGACAAACAGTTCAATATATATCATAGGATATTGTTCTATATAACTAAAGTTGATTACTTAATTACCTCCTTGGCAGCTTGGTTTGGTGGACCAACAAATCGGTTGCCTTGGCTGATGATGGTAGGATGTTGGTTGCCGCCAATTGCATACATTATCTAGTGGGTGTAGTCATTGTTCACTACATGGAAAAAGCCCCACCGGCACCTGCAACAAACAAATGCAATGGTAAACAATTACATCCATTATATCACTGCAATCAATAAATTAACACGTGTATGCTCGCATACCTCGGCATGCTCTGCACAAGACCACTTCCGAAGTGGTTGTAGGCAACAGAATCTTGCATTTTAGCATCTTTCGCAAACGAGTCGCTGGCACCCAATAAAATCACCTGAAAATGTATGCACACAATCAAACATATGCATCTTTAATTAAGAGATTGTGTTGAATAATGTTATATATCTTGAAGAGATATATTGGTTAATTACATCATTATGGTGGGTGAGGTGGCAATTGGAGATGGTAATGACGGTTGAGCCATTGACGACATCGATGAGGCCGTTAGCACAGTTGGACAACGAGAGATGGTCAATCCAAATGTTGGAGGAGCCAAAGATGCTGACGCCATCACCGTCGCTTCGGGTACGAAACCCCCAATGATCCTCGGAGTCCCTAATGTTACCACCGGAGGCAGGTTTGATATCGTGGATGTGGAGGTTGTGGATGATGACGTGCTGGACGAATTGGATTGTGAGGCTGGCACCATAGGCGATGTGCACATTGGCACCACAGACGTCTATGGTCTTATAGTTATTGATCATCGTGGGTTGCGCCAAAGCGGAGGGTGCCGCAGTGGGGGTTGAGGAGGTCATCGTCAGAGGCGTCGGTGACAACGTAGATCTTTCCTCGTAGACCACCGATGGCGTGGCGGCCAAAGCCCTTGGCACACCGAGCGAGCTGCTTGCGGTCGCTCTCCCAATCAGCCCTACACCTCCAACAATGATCGATGGGGTTCGTTGCAAGGCATCGACCGGTGTATTTGCGATGAAGGTTCCTCCTTGTGTTGTTTGCACTGCAAATATATAATTTGATATAGCATTTTGATATCATTTAATTAATGAATATAATACCTCATATATAAGGACTTACAAATTAGCAGCGCCATTGAACTGGTTGACTACAAACTCAGGGATTGGGACGTAAGCTTTGAGGGTATTGTTGTGTGCTTCCGTAGCTTTCTTTTGCCAATATTCATCGAAGACTCCGATATGGGCGTTGGTGAAGGTAGCAGAGGCTAATAAAAGAGGGGAGGAGAACAAGAACGTAACACTCGACTTCATTTGATCCTGATATGTTGTATTTGCTACTTCTTATTGTTTTTCTTCTTTGCTTCTTGACCTTCCTATAAGCGAGCAAGGATATACTTATATACAAAGTTAAGATGGGGAGTTGAAATTGTTGGCTGGCGAGCGAATGTCCAGACGAGATGGAAGTCGTATATAGATTTAATTGATAACTCATCTAACTAGGTAGTTGTTACAAGTATTCGAGGGTGACAATTAGCTAGTACTACTCTTGCAATACAAAATTACACTACACACAAACGATAAATAGTAGGAAATACATATATCATATCAGCGTGATTAATTGGCGCAAATATGTAAATCATTAATTAATTAAAATTTTATAGCATGTCGGCGCCGACTATTGGCATCGACTTATATTTTCCATTTTTTTTAAAAAAATCTATTGAAAACAATGCAATTGTTTTGTAGAAAAATAAAGCCATTTAGTCAATAGCAAAAGGAGGACCTTGTAGATCCTTTACAAGGATGGTCGATAGTTTAGGAGGCCATACAAAGTCCCGAATAATAGAGACACAATGCAAGCATTACATGCCTATTTGCAACTCAATGGGCAACTTCATTAGAGTTTTGTTTAACAAAAGAAAAAAAATGATATGATTAAGTTCAAAAACAATATGTTGGATATCAAGCATAGTGGATCAGAGCAGCAAAGAGTAAGACTTGACTTCAAAGACATGTTCCACATGTGAGCATGATGTGTTGTCGAAGCAGTCGGTGTTCCTTTTCTACCAAATTTCCCATCTCCAAGTCATAATTAATTAGAGCTTATGTAGGTTCTCCTCCCAATCCAAAGGCCAACTCAAAGCATTTCAAAAGAAGCCTAAGTTTTAGGAGCTTACAATCGGAAGCCTCGCATCATTAGCATGAAATACATAGGTAATCCCTTCACCCAAGTTTGGGAGATTATGTCAGGCTCCAATAATCTTCTTGAATTTCTTGTAAGAACTCCTAAATAGGCTGAAGAGTTTTCTCCCCAGGGTGCTACTAAGGACACCAACAGACCCTTTCGTGTCCCCATGGCTTGGAAGAAGGAGAAAAGTACATTGAGTGTTGGCCTAACTCCAAGGAACTCCATTAGAATTTTGAAACAGTGGACAAACGCCCCAATTGTTAGGGTGAAGCTGTGTTGGGGTGACGTTTGCTTGAATTAGTGTCTTGCACTCAAAATCAGTAAAAGGAAACCAGACACCAAGATCCTCAAACATAGTTCGGCACATGAAGAAGAACTCAGGATCCTCCCTAGAGCGGTAGACCCTATCCTCCGAAGAATAGGGAAGGCATCCTCGTCGCCATAACGAGAAAGCAACGTGCCTTTGCGGAAGGCCTCAATACCACTGGAGCTGGTCATCGCCGAGCTCTATTTCCTCATCTCATCATGGACCCACAAGTTGTCTACAGCCTCGCCCGACTTACCTACTACCAACTCAAGGCTAACACTTTTCTTCCCCATCAACCCGACGAAAATTGAAAACCCTAATAAACGAGGGGCAAGTTAGCACAACCTATCAACCTAATGTCAACCCCCGACAAAACATAAGTAACAGGTCGAGTTAAGAGGACTTATCGAGAATATATCACTACTGGAATAATGGGCATCAGCAGCGGCCCGGCCCGTTGCAACGGAGCTGTGGCAGAAAAACGCATTGATGATAATTTAGCAACAGATCAGCAACGGCCGCTCGGGCCGTTGCTAATAATATTATCAGCAACGGATTTGCCACGGACACCAGTGATCAGAGGGGTCGGTGCCCCAAGTGGGCCTAGCACGGCTCGTGCATGACCACTATCTGCATAGCCATATACGCGGCCGTGGTCCCAGCCACCTGCAACCTCGACCTACGCTCCTACGTCAAAGTCCTCTAGACATATAATTAGATTATTATATATATAGTAGAGATATATTTAATATAAGATATACTTTACAATTATTCCACATCATCTGAGTAATAGTCTTCGAATTCTTTCTCTTCTTCCTCTTTTGCATCTTCTTCATCTCCAGCTTCCTCAATTTCATGATCGTCATAATCAACATATTCAACTTCTAATTGAATTGACGCTGTGTCTGCATCCTCAAGTATTGGAATAATACGATCTACAGCAGGAGGATTATCTTCTTGATAGAAATTATCTGTCACATCAGGTATCGGCTCATTTTCTCCTGCTATCAGATCAATTTTTCCTCTACCTTTAGTCTTACAAACTACACGCCAATATGCTCTATCTTTATTTCGAGACAGATACTTCTTGTAATATACTTGTTCAGCTTGTGATGCCAATATATAAGGCTCATTTGCCGCCAATTTGGATTTATAATTAACCTCAACAAGTTTGTATTTTGGATGAACTTTCATGCCCCTTTCTGTAGTATCGAACCAATGACATCTAAATAGGGTCACTGATTTCAAGCCGAAGTAGTGCAACTCTGTCACTTCTTCCACCAGTCCATAAAAATTTATATCACATACAACATAGGTTGTCCCTTTCACGCAGACCCCGGCATTCGTCGTCTTCTTTGTAAATGCATATTCAACCGTGTGAAATTTGTACCCATTAACAAAATATCCGTTATAACACGACACTAGTCGTGACAGTCCACTAACAAACTCAAATATTCTTTCATCTATTTCAACTCTGTGATCTTTGCTGTATGCCTGAATCCATGTAGGGAAATCACGATTCCGTAATCTCTCCAATTCTTGATCGTTGTGAATAGAGTTTTTTGCACCATCTGAATGTCAAATATTTTAAAGAATTGTTTAATCTCTGGATAATTGAGTAATACATACAAGTGTTCCAAATGATACTCTTCGTCGCTTAAGTGTCGAGATGGACGAGAACCAAAAATACGACCAGAGTGACAAAATATATTTAAACGTACATCTGAATGTCGAACTCCCCCATCGTCGTTACATGGAAGACGATCAAATCTTGTCTGTACTATCGATTCAAAGTAAAATGAGCAGAATGTTGAAATTTCTTGGATGATGTACGATTCAAATATTGATCCTTCAATAGCTGCGGTGTACTTTACTTTTTTCTTTAGACGATTCATGTATCTTTCAAATAAGTACATCTACCGGTATTGAACGGGGCCACCAACTCGTGCCTCGTATGCTAAGTATATCGGTAGATGCTCCATCGAGTCAAAAAAGGCAGGAGGGAAAAACTACTCCAGCTTGCATATAATTGCAATAATATTACTTTCAAGTGTTGACATATCTTCAACTCGAAGGATATTTGCACAAATGTTTCTAAAAAACATACTTAATTAAGTCAATGGACCCCAAATATTATCAGGTAGAAGATCTCGGAATGCGATCGGAAGCAATCTCTGCTTGAATACATGACAATCATGGCTCTTCATCCCTGATATTTTGCAATCATCGACGCTCACACATCGAGATAAGTTTGAGGCATACCCATCGGGTAATCTGAGTTCTTTTATCCATTGACAAACATCTTTGATCTGTTGTTTATTTAACACATACCGGGCCTTCGACTTCAGATATCGTCCGTTGACCTCTTGTAACTCCAACTCCGGCCTCTTACAAAGTATTTTCAGATCAGGTCGGGCATTGACATTATCTTTAGTTTTTCCAGAAACATCCATCAAGGTGTTGAAAATATTATCAAACATATTTTTTTCAATGTGCATGACATCCAAATTATGTCGAATCAGTAATGAACTCCAATAGGGCAATTCCCAAAAGATACTTTTTTTCACCCAGTTATGTGTTTGACCAAAGCCTGACACTTTTTCATTCCGACCAAATATTATCTCTAGAAGTGTTGAAACATGTGCCAACATTGTTCACCAGACAACATCAGTGGTGGCTCATCTCTTTCGACTCTGCCCTTAGTAAATTTATTACGATTACTTCGATAATGATGGTTAGCCGGTAGGAATCGACGATGACAATCAAAGAATGAGATTTTCCGTCTGTTCTGAAGACTGATTGATTTAGAGTGTTCCATACAATACTGACAAGAAAGTTGACCGTGAGTGCTCCAACCAGACAACATGTCGTACGCCGGGAAATCAATGATTGTCCACAAGACTGCGGCCTTTAAATTGAAGTTTTTCTTTCGATGACAATCATAAGTGACAGCTCCCTCAGTCCACAATGTTTTCAATTCATCTATCAAGGGTCTGAGAAACACGTCAATTTCTTTTCGCGGACCCTTAGGACCCGGAACAATCATCGAAGGATAAATAAATTCATCTTTCATACACATTGACGGTGGAAAATTATAAACTGTCAGCAGCACTGGCCAAATTGAATAAGGAGTTGCAGAATGTCCAAACGGATTAAAACCATCTGTGCACAATCCCAATATGATATTTCTAGTGTCCCTAGCAAATGAAGGATAACATGTATCCAAATGTTTCCATGCTTCACTATCGGATGGATGAGTCATTACTGTATCATCACGACTTCTTGCATGCCAACTCATGTAAGGGGCCGTCTTTTTCGACATGAATATTCTTTAAAGCCTCGGTGTTAGTGGAAAATACCGAAGCACCTTAAACGGGATATTTTTCTGTCGGACCGATTTCTTCTCCTTGTAATGAGGATGTTGACATACAGGACATTTATCCAACTGGACATTTTCTTTATAATATAAAATGCAGTTATTTTGGCATGCGTGTAATTTTTCATACCCAACCCTAATTTTCTCATCAACTTTTTAGTCTTATAAAAAGTTGGCTCAAACTTGTTATCAGTAGACAACATTTCATTAATCAATCCTGCAATCCGATCATACGCAACCCCGCTGATATTACAATCGGCCTTGATGTTTAGGAGCTGCGTCATTACCGAAAACCTAGTTTATTTAGGACAATTCTCATACAAAGGTTCATCGGCAGCTTTCAACATATCGTAAAATTCTACAGCTTTTTTATTAGGCAATTCAATCTCTACCGCAGTTTGTACTTCTGTGATATCAACACATGTAGTATCTGGTGTCACTGACGTCTCAGTAATTGGCCGATCGACATTATCATTCAGGTGGAATTGACCCCCAAGACTATCAAGTATCATAGTTCTATAGGGATTAGATTGACTGGATGAAGAAACACTAGCAGAGGAAGATTCACCATGTGTCTGAACGACAGGATTGCTCGACCTCCCGACTTCACGTGACTCCCCGTGACAAGTCCATAGAAAATATCTTGGTGTAAATCCTTTGCAGAGTGACAGTTTCCCGATCTATAAATCGTCCATTCAAGCAAATGCGACACAGACATCGAATTTTATCACCGACGCTAACGAATTTCCGATTCGAATAGGTGAAATTTAGGAAGTAAGTTACGCCTAATCGAAACTCATTCGTTAAAGCTCCACGATCAAGACGTCGGTACTGTTGTGTGAAACCCGACACTAGAAGGGGGGGTTGAATAGTATCCGTCCCCTTTTTAAGTTTTCTCCTCACTCAATTTTAACTCTACTTGATCCAATTGTTCTTTAATGGTTAATGTGATCACAATTCAATAGCAATGATAATAGCTAATAAAGAAGCAATGCAAACAATAATATTTATAGTGGTTCGGCCAACCGCCTACTCCACTACCTTGGATCCTTACCAAGGATTTCTAACCACTATTTTATAGAAATTATGTTTCTCTTTGAATACACTTGAGGACACCCTTCTCACCACTTGGAGAACACCTCAATCCTATTCACCTAGGCAAAACACAATTCTATAAAGCTATCCCTAAGTGTTTCCTAGCACACCTGGCAAGCTATCTCAACTTTGAAAACAAGTTACAATAAAGTTCAAATACAAGGAAAGAGCTAAAGAATAAAAGATTGAACCAAGCTTCTTTCCACCGCCTTCTTCTCTTCAACTTGCAAGATGATGACTCCAAAGATTGCAGCACAGTTGAAGAAGTAGAAGCAGCGCCTGGTTTTTTGATGTCGAAGAAGGAAGCAGAGGGCGTGCGAGAACTTGATCATATGAAGGCTTAAAGAACTTCTTTGATTTCTCAATAACACTAGTTAAAATTTATGTAGAAGTTAGGGGTATTTATAACCCTTCCCCAGAACGGCCCGTTCAACGGGTGAAAAATCGATCGTTGGAGCCGTTCGGTCGCGGCCGGTCGATCGGTCGGTCGACCGATGGATCGACTGCCAGTGCGACCATTGGCAATCTGTGAGAGCTCGATTGACCGACGGATCGACCAGCTACATTTCTTCCGATATTCGGTCGACCCATCTATCGACCGAATGGCTGAAGCCAGGTCACGATTCAGCTATGTCCAGTTCGTTCGACCGATTGGTCGACCGCTAGCATTCTGTCCATTTTCATCATTTGTCGATCGACCGACGCAACCCTGCAGTTTAGCCTTTGCCAATTTCGGTCGACCGACTGGTCAACCGAATGGCTACTAGCCATTTTTACCGACATCCGGTCGACCAGTCGGTTGACCGAACGGGCTACTTACCATTATATTGCCTTGTTCGGTCGACCAGGCTGAGGATGACTTCTTCCTTGGATTTTTACATGCCTTTTCTATGGGTTTGGTTACCAAGTTTCAACTTGGATAACTTTATAATTTTGGCTCGCGATAAACTATCCTAGGGACATATTACATTATTTCTACTTGATTTAATCCCGAGCCTTTCTTCAATGATTTCTTCTTCCGTTTCTTTGACGATTTTTTCCTTCGTCCCATTTGAACGGATTTGGCATGCATATCGCAACCTCAACCTGAACTCAAAACTTCACACTTGGATTAAATACATGTTTGTTATCATCAAAATAAAGATCGATCAGTCAACATGATTCTGTCAATCAATGACAATTTCTTCAGTTAATGCCTTTAGGTGAGATGGTCTTATTCCATTCGGAATTTATGTTATTCATATATCACTAAGTATTTATTTTAACCCTTAACTTCATTCTAAATTTCGGCAGCATCTCCCTATAGTTCTCCGAATACACATATCATCTGGGCGTGTATTGAAGAACAAGAGAGATGCTGCCGAAATTAGAATAAGTTAACGGTTAAAAGGAAAAACTAAGTGCAATACAAATAACTATATTCCCAAATTGTCCAATCAGGGACAATTCAAGGGTTGTACGTCATATAAAAGATCATCTACGTACTTCTTTTACATGAACATACAACCCCTGAACGGATCTAAGGTTTTGCTAAATCATATCCAACTCGTCGATGCGTACGTGAAACATATCAACTCGTCGGATGGATGATTATTTTCTAAATGTTTCGAGTCAGTTCGAGTCCATATAGTAGACAATTTCGACACGAGTCCAAAGTGGACGATTCCGGCGGGAGTCAGTAATGGACGATTCCGGCGCGAGTCCGAAGTGGACAATTTCGGCATGAGTTCGAAGTGGACGATTCTAGCACGAGTCCACTGAAGACGACTCAGGACTAATTAACATTTTAACTAATTAATTAATATTAATCTAAATCATAACAATTAATCTAAAAATTAATCTAAACCCTAAAAATTAATCTAACAATTAATCTATAAATTAAATAATTAATTAAAAATTAAATAAATAATTAAAAATCCATAATTAATGGATTTTCGGCGCCGGAGTCCGAGTGGACTCCGACGCCGACATCCAGTGTCCGGCGTCCAATGTCCGAACACTGGACAACTATCCGGTCGGCAGCCAAAACCCTATATTTAGGGTTTTGGTCGGATTAAATGGGAAGGAAGGGGCGAGAGGCAGCGAGGAATACCTAGAACAGACGGGGTGACGGCGACAATGGGAGGTCGGCACATGAAAAGAAGCACTCCCTCTTCCCGGAGCCACCATACTGAGCACAGAAACCGAAAGGTCACAAAAAGACAAGGCCCAGATATGCTGACCTTACCCACCTAAGAAAATCGACTACGAACAAAACTCAACACGTGCTCGCACACCAAAGTCCGCCTGAAACCAGAAGCTCGACATACACTAAGAACTCAATAGGCGAGCAGTGATCCATACACTATTAGAGATCAACCCAAAGTTCTCAGACTTTGACCAAGCTTGGGGGTTGTGGATTGGACTAAATCTTTAGGTTCGATCGGATCAGGCCTAGAAGCGCCCACACTTATGAACCTAACTAAAGCCGAACCAACCATAACTCAACCTGAAGGCTCCACATGGCCAAACAAGGATGCCTACATCTTTCATTTATTTCCAAGGATTTGGCAGTAATGATCCCACAATCTCTGAGATAAACATCAACTTATTCAGGGTATATCCCTCGAATTACGTGAGATATCCTCGCCCGACTTGCATTATAAATAGACACGACGCACATCAAGTACCATCTCCAATTCCAATTAAATACCCATCATTAGGGATTCCTTCTTACTTAAGCGTCAGAGTGTCTTTGCAAGTCCTCCCCTAGAACTGTGTCGGACTAGGAGACGTGAAACAAAAGACAGAAACTGAGTCACAGAACACTAAATATTACCCATATGGATTTGTGACTGCTGCGATGGACGGCAGGAGGAGAAGGCTCGTGAGGGCCCGAAAATAGGGCGCGGTGAAGGAGAAGGTGCGTGAGGGGCGCTCACACAAGAAATAGGGATATGGATTGCATGAGGTTGGAGGAGAAGGCTCACGAGTGGGAGATTGGGTGAGATTGGAGGAGATCAGAGGAGATCGACGACGCAAAACTTAGTGATAGGGCTAAAGAATTGGAGGAGACCGAAGGCACGATACTTGGTGATAGGGCTGCGAAATTGGAGGAGAAGGTGAGTGTCTGCGAAAAAAATGAGGGAGAAGAAATTTTAGGCCCTGACTGCAGCTAATAAAGTATATGTTTATTTAATTTTAATATGATTAATTAAAATTTAACGAGTGTAGATTTAGAGGCTAATGTTTCTTATAAAATTAATATTAAAGGCATATATTTTTTATTGTCTCTAAATCATATATTTAGAGATAAATAGTTATATGTTTCTAAATAACAGCCTCTAATTGAGGCTTTTGTTGTAGTGACTTCCTCATCGAACGACCTATAGTGAAGTCGAAATTAAATCCCCACCAACCACCTCAGCGATCGACGACTAGCTAGAAACCCCCCATGGCACGAGCGGATGCCTTTTTCGCCATGATTTCTTCCCTCAAAATGAGGGGACAAGAGCCAACCAACAGCCACCACGCAGGATGAGAAGATCTTCATTATTAAACCGACATGCCGAGCGTAGTAGTCGAGATGACATATGGTTAACATGGCAAAAATACCGATTTGACTCGCTTTGAAGAGGCATGAAGAGCTGTCACGTGCCAACTAAAATGACGCATAGCTACTCACCCCAACCCGACATCCACAAGCTGCTTACGCCATCTTGGCCATCTCGGCCATCTTCCCCAGCACGGTCTTCCCAAACATTTCTTTCAGCTCTACCTCCGTAATCATCAACCACAACATTGCCTCCTTGGTCACTAGTTCCAGTTCAACCTTCACAGACAACTATTCCAGACTGGTTCCTATAGACCAGCCCCTTTTCTATTCGGCCCCCACGGCCGACCGCTTCAACATGACTCCCATACTCACTCGCTCCAATTCCAGCCTAGCTCTAGCAACCGCTTGCTTAACTTCTACAAGCCAATTGCTCCAACGCGATACTAAGTTCGAATTCCTTGGACACCCAGGACAGCTTGATAAAACTTATCCGAGGTCTCCCCATAAATGCCCAAAAGACAAAATCGAAACTCTACTCAAGAGCTAGGCACATAGTCCTCCACACTTCGACCAAGCTCGGGAGCTGTGGACTGGACTAAAACCATTGAGCCTGGTTGCATTAGACCCAATAGCACCCCACCATTCATTCCAGGATGAACCAAGCGGCTACACCCAAGGGGCTTCGCCCAACTACACCCCTAAATAAGACCCAAGCCAAATTAAGTGGCTCTACCCAGGGACCCCACCTGTCCACACAAGGATACCCACATCCAACCATATCAAGAGAGATATGCAATTACAAGCCCGCCATCTCCGAGATCGACTTCAATCCATTCTGGCAATATCACCACGAGATTTTCGAGAGGTGTCATCATCTCCACCTGCTATAAATATAGACACGACGCACCTCAGGTAACCCTAACCCCAATTTGCATTACCTCCACCTTGGAGTCCCACTGACTTGAGCGTTGGAGTGTCTTTTGTAGGTCACCCCCCCTTCTGACATCAAACCAGACAAGGAGAGAACTAAACCGAACCGAAAGGCCCCTACTCCTAGGTAGGAACAGATACCAAAACCTTTAGTCTTTAAATATGTGTACATCCTATATTTCCAAAGACCAAAGTTTGAGTCATCGAGCCTATGAGGTGTAGACACTAAACTCTCAAGTGTCATTCTTGAATTGAGACTAGAGGTAGTGGAGATGGTGAAATCTCAAACTACGACCCGCTCTGATACCAAATGTTAGTCGAATGACCATAATAGAGGGGGTTGAATGTTAGTCTAAGGTTTTCAATCTTGGTCTTAATCTCGGTTTTGATGATAACAAACATGGAACTAATGTTTTCATGAAGAAATATTTTCAGGTTCCAAGTTGGTTGGCGCACGACGTCCGCGATTGGAAATATCAAAAAATCCGTGAATTAGAAGGAAGTTGGTCAACGTTCTTGGACTCTTCGGGAAGAAGAGAGTTTAGATTTAGGGTGTCTAAAATGATTGTATTAATCCTCATAATGATGCAAATATCCCTAGGACATGAACCTAATCTATTACCAAGAGTTTCCAAGTCATCAACAACATTCCGGATGAGATATTGTAACATCCCGGAATATCCCGGATGGGATGTTGTAACATTCTGGAATATCCCGGATGAGATGTTGTAACATTCCAAAATATCCCTGAATATCCCGGATGGGATGTTGTAACATTCTGAAATATCCGAATGGGATATTGTAACATTTCAAAATATCTCGGAATATCCCGAATTGGATGTTGTAACATTCTGAAATAGCTCGGATGAGATGTTGTAACATTTCGGAACATCACGAATGGACATTCCAGAATAGCCTAGAATAGTCCGGATGGACACTCTGGAATAATCAGAACGTACCAAAATTCCTAGAATGTCCCCAATGGCTCTATTTTGAATTTTTATCCGTTGAGCTTGTTGGAAACCGAGCTCCTACCCTTGGGATCTCTACATAAGACCGCAAACTTGCCTTCCAAAGTATCCAACACTCCTTGAGACATATTTTGATCACCATTGTATAAACCCTAGCTTGGAGACAAAATGTCTTGATCTTGCCTTCAATCTTCAATTGTTTCATCATAAAGGCATCAAGAGGAGCTAGGACTTCTTGGTTGAGAGATAAGTTTATATTACTTATTACTGCTTTCATTTACTTGTATTTTTAGTGTTTATTTGATTGTGTATAAGTGTCTAAAGATCTAGTGTGTAGATCTTGAGTTTGGTGGTTGCCTTGGTGTAGAGGCCTAAATCCACCGGTGTGATTAGTTTACTAGGATTTGTTGTGTTTGTCCAAAGGGTTTGAGGTGGGAGAGCGCTCTTGGTAGAAAGATGGAGACTTCTGAGTGTGGAAGTGACTTCGGATTGAGAGCGGAGATTCTCCGGTGTAAATTCCTCATTGTAAGGAAACAAATTAATCTAGTAAAGCTAGCTTGGAAATTCTAAGCGAGAGTGCTTAAGTACTGGAGTAGGCATTGAGGCTGAACCACTATAAATCTATCTTGTTAGCATTGCCATTGATTTAGTGTGATTAGCTTGCTTCTTACTTTGATTATCCTGTTGCTAAATCACTAATTTCTCCTAACTTGATAAACTCATGTAGTATCATAAAATAGATAGATGCTTGTGTTTGTATCGGTATTACTGTTGGCCCAAGGGTTGCCCCTATGCCTCAATCTCTATTGTGATGATAACAAACATGAAACAAATGCATTTGTGGAGTTTTGAGTTCAGGTTGATGGTGCGATATGCGTGCAAACTTCGTTTAGAAAAATGCCAAGAAACGTCAAAAATAGCTCTGACGACGATCGTGTAGAATCCTAGGATTAGAAATATAAATTATGTAATATGACTCTAGGAATTCATCCTAAACCTGATTGTAATGTTTTCCAAGTCAAAACTCGGAAAGAAAACTCAAAAATGAACACCGCGAGAAGAAATCAACAAAAATAGCAAGTTTCCACGGTCCGGACGATGGGCAATCGACGGCCATTGACTGGAGGAGTCCCAAAATGAACAGAGGACTTCGGTCGATGGCCAGTCGCTTGATCGGTCAAATGGCCTTCGGTGGGCCATTGGCCGGGCGACGTCCAATGGGCAAAAAAACACCCATTGGGAGCCCTATATGAGTGAGGGGTTATAAATACCCCTCATAATCACTCACCTAACATCTCTTACTATTCACTAAGCCTTCAAGAGAGGCTTCTAAGCCCTCCGAAGTTGATTTCCACACCCAAGCTTCGACGATCAATCTTCTACTCGGAGCATTCTTCGCATCTCGACTCTGGCTTCAAATCACATTTTTCGAGTTGAGGAGTTGGAGGCTTTGAGGGCAAAGAATGGAGCATTCTAGCTTGGTTTACTTCATTGCTCCTTTAGATCTTGTTTTCATTGTTGTTAAAGTGTTTTTCATTGATAGCTTGTAAGGTGTGGTAGGTAAACATCTTATGGTTTCTTTGTAGATTTGTGTTTTGCCTAAGTGAATAGGTGTTGAGACTTTCTCAAAGGGTTGAGAAGTGAGTCATCATTGTATTCAAAGGGAAACAATTAGTCTATAAAGAGGTTTGGTTAGAAATCCTTGGTGTGGAGCCAAGGTAGTGGAGTAGGCGGTTGGCCGAACCACTATAACTAATTGTGTTTGCATTGCTCTGATTGCTTGCTTTCATTTGATATCTTTATTTGTCAAAGCATCATAATTAGACGACATCGATTTGGTTGTGAACTGGTTTGAATCAAAAAAGAGTTAAGTTAAACTGAGCTTTAGCTACACACTATTCAACCCCCCTACCCCCCTTCTAGTGTGGATATTCGGCTGGCCATCGACCGGGCCACATCGAACGGGTAGAAAAATGCCCATTGGGAACCCTATCCGAGTGAAGGGTGGTTAAAAATACCCCTTGTATTCACTCACCTAACCTCTCTTACTAATCACTAAGCCTTCAAGAGAGATTTCTAAGCCCTCCAAAGTTGATTTCCATGCCCGAGCTTTGACGATCGATCTTCTACTTGGAGCGTTCTTCGCATATCGACTCCGGCTTCAAATCGCATTCTTTGATTTGAGGAGTTGGAGGCTTTGAAGGCAAAGAATGGAGCATTCTAGCTTGGTTTATTTTCTTGCTCCTTTAGATCTTGTTTTCATTGTTATTAAAGTGTTTTGTGCTAGCTAAACATCTTTGGGTTTCTTTGTGTTGGTGAAATGGCCTACACTAGGGGGGGTTAATAGTATGTTATCTAAACTTTTTGCCTAAATCTAGTTTTAATCTTTTCTTTAAACTAGTTAGGCAATTAACAAATCGAGTAGCAAGCGGAAGCACAGTAAATATGCAAATTAAATAAACACTAGTAGAAGCAATGCAACACATGGTCGATTTATAGTGATTCAACCCCAATGCCTACTCCACCACCTAAGCACCCCACTTAGGATTTCTAAACTAACTTTACTCTATTAATTAGTTTCCTTACAATGAGGACTTTTACACCGGAGAGTTTCCGCTCTCAAACCGAAGGCATTTCCACACCCAGAAGTATCCCACCTTCCTACCGAGAGCACTCTCCCACCAATACTAGAATAGTGGCTTTCACCGACGGGGCTCACCCACGGCCGCCCAAGCCGTTGGAAACATCCATGGTTTTGCAACAGCCGCACAAGCCACGGCTCACATACGATCGCCTAAGACCGTCGGTCATAGCCGATGGGGCGCACAACGCGCGAAATGAAAAAGGTTATTAGCCACGACTTAGAGTGGGTGAGGTAGGCCGTCAGTGATATTAATTAGTCATTAGCCTCGGCTAGGAGTGGCCGTCAGTGATAAAATGATGGCGCACACTTGGCACGAAAATAAAAAACTAATCACCGACGGCCTAGAGAGGGCCGCGTGGGCCGTCGGTGATATAGTAAATAATAATCCATGGTTTACCAACTGCTGTCGAGCCGCCGGTGAAAAAGGTTTTTATTTGCGTTCGCGCCTGACCCCTCTTCTCCTCCCACTCTTTTCTCTGTGTTGCTCTCCACTGTCACCGAGTTTGAGCCGTTGATCGCCGACCGTCACCGCCATCCACAAGCCTTCGTCGTCCTCAAGCCCTAGTCTCCACTCATAACCGTAGTCTCCACTGATCGCCACCCTAGTCTCGATCCACTGATCGCCACCTTCTCCCTCACCGACGACCGCCTTCTCGCTCATCGTAGACCGTAGTTGCCGACATCCTTCAGGTGAGGCCTTCTTCCTCCCCTCTTTGGTCGACAACGGCCGAAACCCTAGGTTTTGGCCACCGTTGTCAGTAGCTAATTATTATTTTAATTAGATTAATTTGATTAATTAGATTAATTATAATGTTTAATCTTTAGATTTAGGTATATTAGAATCGTCCACTATGAATTCATGCCGGAATCGTCCATGATGGACTCACGCCGAAATCGTCCACACTGGATGGACTCGCGTCAGAATCGTTCACGGTGGACTCGGCCCAAATCGTCCACTATGGACTCGGCCCAAATTGTCCACTTTGGACTCACGGCCAAATCGTCCACGGCGGACTCGCGCCAGAATCATCCACAATGGATGGACTCATGTTGGAATTGTCCAATTTGGACTTGCACGGAATCATCCACTATGGACTCGCACCAGCATCCACAAATTTAGAAAAAAAACAAGATGAGTTGATACGTTTCACGTATGCATCGACGAGTCAAGTTTTAATTTTGCAAAACCTTAGATCCGTTCAGGGGTTGTATGTTCATGTAAATGAAGTAAATGATATTATATACGACGTACAACCCTTGAATTGTCCCTAATTGGATAATTTGGGAACATAGTTATTTATATTACACTTAGTTTATTTCTTTTAGTCATTATTCATTTTTAAATTTTGGCTTGTATCTCCCTTGTACTCCGGTACGCGCCCAGATGATATGTGTATTTGGAGAACTGTAGGGAGATGCTGCCGAAATTTAGAAAGAAGTTAATGACTAAAAAAAATTCTAAGTGCAATATAAATAACATGAATCTCGAATGGAATAAGACCATCCCACCTAAAGACATTACCTAAAGATATTGCCAACTTTTTGAAAGAACATGTCGGGCAATCGAAGTTGGATGTACCGACGAATTCATCGGAGCTATAATGGATGAATTTTGAGTAGGCGTAACTTACTTCTTAAATTTCGCCTACTCGAATAAAAAATTCCTTAGTGGTGATAAAATCTGATGTCTGTGTCAGAAATATTCGAAATAAGATTTTTTGATCGGGAAACTATCACAATGCAACTGTATACAAAAATGATTAACACCAAGATATTTTCTATGAAATTATCACGGGGAGTCACATCAAGTCGGGACGTCGAGCAATCCTATTGTCCAAACTCATGGTGAATCTTCTTCTACTAGTGTTTCTTCTTCAAATCCACCTAATCCTTATAGAACAATGATTCTGGATAGTCTTGGAGGACAATTCTATTTAAATGATAATATTGAGTCAGTTATTGAGACGGTAGTGCCACCAGATACTATGACAGTTTAAGTCACTAAAGAGCAACCTACGATACAGATTGAATTGCCGAATAAGAATATTGCAGAATTTTACAAGATGTTGAAAGCTGCCGATGAACCTTTGTATGAGAATTATCCTAATTATACAAGATTTTCGGCAATGACGCAACACCTGAATATCATGTCTGATTGTAATATTAGCAGGGTTGTGTTTGATCAGATTGTAGGCTTTATCAATGGTATGCTACCTCCAAATAACAAGTTTGAGCCAACTTTTTATAAGAGAAAAAAGTTGATGAGGAAATTAGAGCTTGGGTATGAAAATATATACGCGTGCCCAAATAACTGCATTTTATATTATAAAGAAAATACACAGTTAGAGCAATGCCCGGTATGTGAACATCCTCGTTATAAGGAGAAGAAATCGGTCTGCCAAACAAATATCTCCTTTAAGGTGCTTCGGTATTTTCCACTGACACCGAGGCTTCAAAGATTATTCATGTCGAAAAAGACTGCCCCCTATATGAGTTGGCATGCAAGAAATCGTGATGATACAATAATGACTCATCCATCCGATAGTGAAGCATGGAAACATTTGGATAGGTGCTATCCTTCATTTGCTAAGGATACTAGAAATATCATGTTGGGATTGTGCACGGATGGTTTTAATCCGTTTGGTAATTCGGCAACTCTGTATTCAGTATGGCCAGTGTTGTTAACAGTTTATAATTTGCCTGTATTCACTTGGTAATGTGTATGAAAGATGAATTTATCTATCTTTCGATGATTATTCCGGGTCCTAGGGGTCCTCGCAAAGAAATTGACGTAGTTCTCCGACCCCTAATTGATGAACTGAAAATATTATGGGTTGAGGGAGCTATCACTTATGATTGTCACCAGAAGCTAAACTTCAATTTACGAGCTGCTATATTATGGACAATCAATCATTTTCCCGGCCTTTGGCATGTTGTCTGGTTGGAGCACACATGGGCAACTCTCTTGCCCGTATTGCATGGAACACTCAAAATCCTTCAGTCTTCAGAACAGTCGGAAAATTAGCTTCTTTGATTGTCATCGCCGGTTCCTACCATCTAACCATCACTATCGAAGGAATCGTGATTAATTTACGAAGGGTAGACTCGAAAGAGATGAGCCACCACAGATGTTGTTTGGTGAACAGATATTAGCACTTGTTCAATTGCTTCTAGAGATTACTTTTGCTCAGAATGTAAGAATTTCAGGCTTTGGTCAAACACATAACTGGGTGAAAAAAAGTATCTTTTGGGAATTGTCGTATGGGAGTTCATTACTGATTCGGCATAATTTGGACGTCATGCACATTAAAAAAAATGTGTTTGATAATATTTTTAACATCGTGATGGATATTTCCGACAGAACTAAAGATAATGTGAAGGCCCGACATGATGTGAAAATACTTTGTAAGAGGCCTGAGTTAGAGTTGCAAGAGGTCAACGGACGACTTCATAAAAGAAAGGTGTCGTATGTGTTAAATAAATAACATATGAAAGATGTGTATCAATGGATTAAAGAACTCAGATTACCCGATGGATATGCCTCAAACTTATCTCGATGTGTAAAGTCAATGAATGCAAAATATCGGGGATGAAGAGCCACGATAGTCATGTATTCATGCAGAGATTGCTTCAGTCGAGTTTCGAGATCATCTACATGATAAGATTTGGGGTTCGTTGACAGAATTAAGTATGTTTTTCAAAAACATTTGTGCAAATGTACTTCGAGTCAAAGATTTGTCAGCACTTGAAAATAATATTATTGAAATCATATGCAAGCTGGAGCTATTTTTCCCTCCTGCATTTTTTGACTCGATGGAGCTTCTACCGATACACTTGGCATATGAGGCATGAGTTGGTGGCCCCGTTCAATATCGGTGGATGTACTTATTTGAAAAATACATAAATCATCTGAAGGAAAAAGTAAAGAACACCGCGACAGTTGAAGGTTCCATAGCAAAAGCCCATATAATTCAAGAAATTTCAACTTTCTGCTCATTTTATTTTGAATCAACCATCAAGACAAGACTTAATCGTCTTCAACGAAATGACGACGGGGGAGCTTGACCATCAGATGGTTGTTTAATTATCTTTTGTTACCCCGGTCGTGCTTTGGGTTCTCGTCCGTCTCGATTCTTAAATGACGAAGAGTACCATTTAACCTACTTGTACGTTTTACTAAACTATCCAGAGATTGAAAAGTTCATTGAAATATTTGACATTGAGATGGTGACAAAATACTCAATTTACAGCGATGAGGACTTAGAAAGATTACAGAATCATGAGTTCCCTAATTGGTTTCAAGCTTACTGCATAGAACATAGAGGCGAAATAGATAACCAAATCTTTGAGTTTGCTAGCAGATCGGCACGACTTGTACAGTGTTATAACGGTTATTTAATTTGTTAATAGATATAAATGTCACACACTTGAATATTCATCTACCAAAAAGACTATGAATGCTGGGGTCTGCGTCAAAGGGACAACGTAAGTTGAATGTGATGTTGACTTTTATGGACTATTGGAAGAAGTCATAGAATTGCAATGAAAGAATGTAAATCAGTTGCCCTTTTTAAATGTCATTGGTTCGATACAAGCGATAGAGGCATTAGAGTTCATCCAAAGTATAAACGGCTGGTCGTGGTCAATCACAAATCAAAATTGGCTTCAAATGAGCCATTTATATTGGCATCTCAAGCTGAACAAGTATATTATATGTAGTATTCATCTCAAAAGAAAGATAGGGAAGATTGGCGTATAGTCTGTAAGACTAAAGCTAGAGGAAAAATTGACCCGGTAGTTGGAGAGAATGAGCCAGCAGATGACTTCTATCAAGAAGAGGATCCTTCCGAAGTGGAACGAGTTAGTCCAATACTCGAGGATGATGACACATAGTTAGTTCAATTGGAAATAGAATATGTTGATGACGACGATAATGAAGTTGAGGAAGGACTGAATGATGATGAGGGAGAAGAAGAAGAATTTCAAGATTCCGATACAGAAGAACAAGAAGAAGAGTATTACACGGATGATGATAATGACGATGACGAAGACGAATAATTGTAAATGTAAAGTATATATTCAATTATTAAATATATCTATTAATCTATTATATATAAACTAATTATATTAATTTTTTACAACTATGGTTCAAGATATCAGTTCCCGAGGAGGCATTCTTCGTAGGACCCCCCGACGATTAAAACCCGCCCCACCTGTACCCACTAACCCTTCGCCTTCCACCACATCCCCCCACCTCCAGCCACCATCTCCTCATGTTCGGCCACCATCCCCTCACCTCGTGCCACCATCCTGCCACCTGATTCGTCCACCGTTTCCCCACCTGATTTGGCCACCATCCCCTCACCTTCGGCTAGCATCTCTCCACCACCCTCCGAAGATCCAGGACCATCGTTTTCCAAACATAGGCCACGAGGCCTAACAAAATTCTCCCTCCACCACCCGAGGGAGAACTGCTCAGAGCAATTAGTGTGCACGAAAGACGGTAAGTATATGCACTAACTATTTCATATAATTTATTAATAATTCAAAATATCATAATATGAATTTATATTTGGTGCAGATTTGAGCAGGATGACGTCCCCCGCACGATAGCGGGGACGATCCAGAAGTTTATGCACGGGGCGTGGCCTACATGGTCTCACGTGCCCCGTGAGCATATGGATTTATTGTGGCGAGAGTTCTCGATAAGTATATTTATTAAATTAATATTAATGTTAAATATTGATCGATAATAATATTATTTTTTTTGCAGGCTCATTTTACATGGCCGGAGGACCACACCACTTTTGTTGAGGCTGCATGGGAGCGTGTTACCCGCGCTCGCTATAACGGGCTGCTTCATCAGGCCCGTCAGACCGTGATGAGACGACTGGGGGCCACAAACATAGGGCAGACTCGAGGACACACCTCCGAGTGGATTCTTGGCCCTGTGTTGGACCAGCTCATTGAGCGGTGGGCCACGCCTGAGTGGCAGGAGGTCTCCCGGACTACGTCGAGAAATCGCATGTCCGGGGGGGACGACACGGGGGCACGCCATACTGGTGGCTTCGTGTCTTTTGCGGTTCATGAGCGTTGTATGGTATGTATAATTTAATTATTTTTAATTAAATTATATTTTATGTATAAGGAAACATACACGAGGATTGCGATTGAGTGTGGAGGCACACGGGAGGAGTTCGACACAGCAGCTTGGGTGGAGGCCGCAGGTGGCTAGGAGCACTGGCGTGTTTATGGCTTTGCAGACAGTGGCCATGCACGCGTCGTGCTCGGGCCACCGACCCCTCCGGCTGTGGGTGAGTGGCCCTCGACATCCCGGCGCAGGACCAGAGCCTGATAGCGGCCTTGGAGTTAGAGCTCACCTAGTAGAGACAAACGTTGGAGGAGAAGAGGCTGGCGATGGAGGAGCAGAGACAGATGAATGAAGAGTTGAGACAGACGATGCAGAACATGTAGGCAGTCCTCACTTAGATTGTGTCTCACTCTGGCCTTCTACCGATCATGTCGCAGCCATCGTCCTCCTCAACCCAGTCGACGCTCCCGACCCAGTCGCTGTCGACTCCACCGCCTCGACCGTAGCCATGAGATTTTGGTTTATTTTATTTTGTTTATATTTTGATACTTGTTTGTATATTGATAGTTGTTTATATACTTATGGTTTTATATATATGATATTTTGATAATTGTTTACCTCCGGTTTGAGGCTTAGATTGATGATATTTTTGTAAAACTTGTATGTTTGGTTTCAAATGCATGTGTATGATGTTTTCGGTTGTAATTTGTGATTGAAAATAGATTATAATCTATAAATATCATTGTATATAGGAATTTATAAATTTTTTATTTTTTTCAGTTATAGGATATACCTTAACCCACGGCTTACCCACGGTCGACCGTCACTAAGCCTTGGCTGAAAGCCTATCGTATATGGTTGATGGCCTGAGCAACACCAAATATCACGGTTGCTAATAGTATCATTGGCGGCTCGAAGCCGTGGCTGATGTGTTTGTATCAGCCATGGCTTACCCACGTTCAACCGTCACTAAGCCGTGGCTAAAAGCTTATCGTAAATAGCTAATGGTCTGGGCAACACCAAATATCATGATTGCTAATAGTATCATTGACGGCCCGAAGCCGTGGCTGATGTGTTTGTATCAGTGACAATGGCCTACAACCATCACTGATGTGTTTAAATCAATAACAGCGCCCGCGGCTGTCGCTGATGATTAGTTGTGACGACTGGGAGAGGCCGTCATAACTTATTTGAGATGCGCACATCAGTGATGACATTTTGCCACGGCTAACACCGTCCGTGATAGTTGTCACCGACGGTTCATCCATGGCTTGAGCCATCAGTGATGACGACAATTCTAGTAGTGTACCTTCACCTAAGGACAACTCAACTAATCGTAGCAAACTACGTTTACACCGGTGGAATTAAGCCTTAACACCAAGGCAACCACCAACCATACAAGACCTTAACAACCTAGGTCTTCAACCTCTGAAATACAATGAAATAAACAATAAAATACACAAGTAATGGAGCAAATAAATAATACAACAAATACTTAGCTCCAAACATGAGTCCTAGTTCCTCTTGATGCCTCAGTGATGAATCGATCAAAGCTTGAAGGCAAAATCAAGGAGTTGAGATCAAAACTAGGGTTCTTGCAAAGATGACTCAATGAAATCTTTAGAAATAATCAAGGATGGCTCAATGAAGATCAAGATCCATGAAGGAAGGCTCTCATCGCTTCCTATTTATAAGCCATGAAGAGAAGAGGCAACACACCTCTTCTCAACGGGCAAGAATCTGCCCGTTACCGCCCACCGATCGCCGGTTCGGTCAAAGGTCGGTCGATTGACCAAGCGACCGCCTTAGTGACCGGAGCACTCTGTGCATTCTGGGTTCGGTTTGGTCGACCGCCCCTGCGACTGAACCTGGGAAATAAGCCTAGTTTGCTGATTTTTCTACTCATTTGTTCATTTCTGGGTTTCATTTTTGCTAAGTCCTCTTATATAATATTTCTTAACATAAATGTTATATAAGGACTACCTCCATTTGGATTCAATAAAAATATCTAAAAAATCAAAATTCTTAAGAATCAAAATCTAACTTTTGGGATGTAGTACAAATTTTCGAAAACCAAAAATTTTATAATATGCGGGGTCAAATATGAATTGGTTAAAGGCTTCCAAAAATTCCTTTAAAATATGTCATTATCTAGTTTTTACCTAAGGAACAATTACCGAGACTTTTGCTGCCAAGAAAATGTCTAGGTCATATAACCCTCTAAGGAGCTCCCTAGGCTTAGTGAATTTCAAGGTCGTTTCGGATTTTCTAGTTTTTCATGTTTTGGGGTTCGGGTTTCGGTTTTTGAGTTATGCATCACAAAAGAGGATTTACAAAATATGTTAGACACCCTAAACCTAAACTCTAAGTTCTCAAAGAATCCTGAGCGTCGACGAGCATCCTTGCCGATTTCTCTGATTTTTCCGATTGAGGACGTCGTGCGCTAATCGATATGGAACCTAAAAATAACTCTCCATGAAATTATTACTTCCATGTTTGTTATCATCAAAACTGAGATTAAGACAAATGTTGAAAACCTTAGGCCAACACTTTGTAGATTTGTGTTTTGCCTAAGTGAATAGGTGTTGAGAAGTGAGTCCTCATTGTATTCAAAGGGAAACACTTAGTCTATAAAGAGGTTTGGTTAGAAATCCTTGGTGTGGAGCCAAGATAGTGGAGTAGACGGTTGGCCGAACCACTATAACTAATTCTGTTTGCATTGCTTTGATTGCTTGCTTTCATTTGAAATCTTTATTTGTCAAAGCATCATAATTAGATGAATATCGATTTGGTTATGAACAGGTTTGAATCGGAAAAGAATTAAGTTAAACCGAGTTTTAGCTACACACGAACCCCCCCCCCTTCTAGTGTGGATATTTGAACAACATTTGGTATCAGAGCAAGTTCGTAGTATTAGATTTAACCTTCTACTCTACAACTTAGAATGTTTGGCGAAATCCAACTGGCTCAAGAGTCCTCTACTCATACTCCACCACTCTTCGATGGTAACAACTATGCCTATTGTAAGATAAGAATGAATAGCTTCCTTCAATCACTAGGCATGGATATATGAATGATGATTCAAGTAGAGTATAAGCAACTCACTAAGAATATGGATGAGTGGAACCTGGAAGAGGTTAGACTCTTTAATGCAAATGCCAAGGCCATTAATACACTATATTGTGGCCTATCCATTAATGAGTTTAATCGTATTTGTACTTGTAAGTCCGCCTTTGAACTTTGGAATGTCCTAGAGACTACATATGAAGGCACTTCACAAGTTAAGGAATTTAAGATAAATCTTCTTATGCATGATTATGGAATGTTTAAAATGCTTTCACATGAAACAATTGATGTCATGTATGCTCATTTCCAAAATATTACTAATGGCTTATCTAATCTTGGAAAAGACATAAAAGAAGAGGAGGATGTAAGGAAGCTCCTCCGATCCCTTCCCAAAGCTTGGGAGCCAAAGGTAAGTGCGATCATGGAAGCCAAGCAATTAGTGACCTTGAAGCCAACCGAGCTCATTGGATCTCTCATGACCCATGTGTTAGTGTTTGTTCTTCTATGTTGGCTATATTTGACAAAAGAAACTCTTAGCTCTACTTATGTATTGACAATCTCAAGCAATTTTAACTACGGAGAGACAGTTTTCATCTGCCTATAGTCTATGATATTCTGGACAATTTTTGCAGCAAATATGGTGGCTGATGAACTTCTAGTTTAATGATGATTCTCTTGATATTTCTGATCATTTAATCATCATTATTTATGTCTGCGTTCAGTTGAGTTTTGAAGAGTTTTTCTATTCTTTATTTCCATGCGTTACTATTGTTTAAATGATCATATATTTTATGATGCATATTTATGTTGACTGTTTCAAACTGAAGTCTGTGAAGAGGTGAGTGATTGAAGTCAACATTTACTCAGATCCGTCAGTTGTCACATATAAATACTAGAGATGGGATTTGTTGTCGTGATCTACATTGTGAAAATACTCTATTGCCAGTTTTAAAGGAGTTGAAGCTGCTTAGTGCAAAGAAGGCAACATCCTACTCAATATATATTCATGCAGAGATGATTGTGTGATGCTAACTCATTACAACACAAGAATTGTGTGGAGGACAAACTTTGTGGTTGGGACATCATAGAGAGACAAGTTGGTATGTACTTGTAATATCAATAGGTTTTGTTATTTTCAATTCACTATAGTACAGATAACTAGATTTTGGTGTGTGAAATCTTAGAGCTAGAAGTTGTATTTTCTGATAGTGGATTGGGCATCTGTTTGGTGAGTGCCCCGCAGATTAGGTGACATGCTTTGTCACTAAACTGCATAAACAAATACTTGCGTTTGCGTATGTTTATTTTGGTTCTTAGTTTGCTACTTAAAGCAGTTGTTATAGCAGATGTAACTTCCTATACAACTATCATTTATAGATGTTCCCTAAGAGACCTTACTGTCATTTGATATCAGAGCGGTTGTGCTAACCTCTACCTGCACAAGATCCTTGGTGTGTCTCTTATTTCAAGTCAAGATGGAAGGAATGACAATGGAAAATTCTACCAATGTTCCTCCACTTCTAGTTGGAACAAACTATGCTTATTGGAAAGCTCAGATGAGGGCTTTCATCAAGTCCATTGATGATCGTTGCTAGGATTCTGTAGAAGAAGGATATACTCCTCCAACTATTAATGGGACTAACAAGAAGCGAAAGAACCAGTATATTGTAGTAGAAGTTATTGTTGCAAACTATGATAACAAAGACCTGAATGTCATTTTCATTGGAGTAGATCCCTCTCAATTCAAATTTATCTCGGTGTGTACTCTTGTAAAGCAAGCATGGGAGATTTTAGAAACAAATCATGAAGGATCCTTGACTCTTCGTAAGTTAAAGGTTGAAATTCTAAATACCATGTTTGAGAACTTGAAAATGGGGGAAGATGGAAGCACTCAAGACTTTCATGGACACATCAAAGATTTGTTGAACAATGCTTCCAACCTTGGAGAGTCATTCTCTGAAGAAAAGGTGATAAGAAAAGTTCTAAGATCCATCCCTACCAAATTTGAGATGAAGGTTGCTGCTATAGGTAAAGTTCATGATCCCTCAACCATTACCCTTGACACCTTGATGGGTAAACTTGAAACATATGAGTTGGAACTGTTTGAGAAATATTCTCATAAAGAGAAAAGGATGAATTTTGCTTTCAATGCTACTGAAGATGAGAACGAGTCTGATACTATTCTGAAGAAGAGATGGATGTAGCATATGCACTTATATATGACAAAAAAATTTAGAAGATTTCTAAGGGCTAAGAACAAGCAAAATCAGAATTCGTAGTTCAAATAGCAGTTTCAACCACCCATTTCAACCAGCTCCAAAATAAGTTCTTCCTTCGGTGAAAATAGAAGAACTCAATCTTTTGCTGATAAGTCTGATCTTAAACAGAAATCTAAAGGTGTTCGGTGGTTTGAATGTGAAGGATATGGTCATATCAGATCTGAATGTCCAAATATACAGAAAAAACTCAATAAGTCCTTTACAACTACTTGGAGTGATGATGAAGAAGAAGATGACACATAAGAATCTGAGCAAGGAAACTGTAGAGACTTTGCTGCTTGCATAGTTGATACAGTTCGAACTACATGTAACTCGGACATTGATAATGAACAAAATAAGAAATAGTGTGCTGACAGTCGTGAAGAAGCCTATCAAGAGATGTTTGATAAATGGGTTAAAGTGACAAAACTCAACAAGACCCTCAAAAATCAAAACAAACTCTTGGTTGATCAAAAAGGGAAACTTGAAGAGGAAGTGGAGACATACCAAAGACAGATTGCTGAAAACTTTGATAAAGAGTTCAAGTTGATTACTGAACTTGAAAAGGTAAAGAAAGAAGTCATAATGATGAATTCCACTTGTACTCTAAATAAAATTTTGAGTGCAGGAAAATCTCCTTCTAATTATGCTGGACTTGGATACACAAGTTCGAGATAGTCGAAACTCCAATCTCAACTGCACATTCAAATGAAGAACTTCCATAAAGGATCCTCAAGTCATCAACAGTCCACTACAAGGAAGGGAAGAAGAGTACCTACATGTTACTATTGCAAGTGTAGATGACACATAATTGCAAATTGTCTCAAGCTTGTCGACAAACTAAGGAGAAAGATGCATGGAAATCCTCCAAAGCAGAAAGTTAAACAAGTCTGGGTAAGGAAAACTGATCTTAATTGCAAAGTCACTTTTATGTCAAAGATTGTTTCTCCTCTTGGATCATGGTATTTCGACAGTGGTTGTTCTCAGTATATGACAGGAATTCAAAAAATTTGAAAAACATCTAGAAACATGAAGGTGCAACTGTAACATTTGGAGATGAAAGACATGTAAATGTTATAGGAGTTGGCACACTCAATGTTCTAGGAATTCCAGCCTGCTACATTATAAATAGAGCTTATCTCAAACCAAAAACTACAAAAACACCTTATGAATTATGGAAGGGAATAAAACCAAATCTTACATATTTCCATCTTTATAGCAGCAGGTGCTATGTGCTAAATGATAGGGAATATCTTGGAAAGATGCAAAGTAAAAGTGATGAAGCAATATTTCTTGGCTATTCAACAAATAGCAAAGCTTACAAAGTCTACAACAAGCGCACTGAAACTGTTATAGAGTCACCAAATATGAAAGTTGATGACTCATAGATCTATGAGACTCTGATTGCTGATGAGAAAGCAGTTGAAACTGTTGATAAGACTGCACAAGACTCTTCCAAGATAACAAAACAAATAGTTGAAATTGTTGATTTAACATATTCTGAGACTAACACTGATCAAGAAAATGAAAATACAACTAAAAAGTCTGCACGAGCTCTCAAGAATCATAATCTGAAGAATGTAATTGGAGATGTGCATGATGGATTCAAGATCAGGAATAACTCCAAAAATAGTCATCAAGACATGATCATATATTCTTGCTAAACCTCAACTGCTGAACCCAAAAGCATCAAGGAAGCTTTAAAAGATAAATTCTGCATCCATCAGGTTACTTATTGCCTTATCTTTTTGTATGAAGTTCAAAATGTTTCAAATGGATGTTGAGATTGCTTTCTTGAATGGTATTCTCAATGAAGAAGTATATGTTGAACAACCAAACGGGTTTGAAGATTCTGCTCATTCTGATCATGTGTATAGACTGAAGAAAGTATTATATGGTCTCAAGCAGACACCTAGAGATTGGTATGAAAGACTAACTTAATTTTTACTCTTGAAAGGTTACAAAAGAGGAAGAACTGATCAGACCTTATTCATTAAAAAGAAGGAGTCCCATTTGATAATTGTTCAGATTTATGTTAATGATATTATTTTTGGTTTAAATTCTGAAATGTTTGTTAAACAATTTGTGGATAATATGAAATCTGAATTTGAGATGAGCATGGTTGGAAAAATGAGCTATTTTCTCAGTTCTTAGGTTAAGCAATCTAAAGAAGGAATATTCATTTCTCATAGTAAGTATGCTAAGAATCTAGTTTACAAGTTTGGACTAGACAGTTCTAAGGCAGTTAGAACTCCTATATCAACTCATGAAAAATTGAGCAAAGATTATGAAGGGAAGAGTGTTGATCCTAGTCACTACAAAAGTATGATTGGAAGCCTGTTGTATTTGATTGCTAACAAACCTGACTTATGCTTTAGTGTTGAATTATGTGCAAAGTATCAAGCAAATTCTAAGGAGTCTTGGGGCAGTTAAGAGAATTCTCAAGTATATAAAAAGTACGTTGTTTTTTGGTCATTGGTATTTTGTTGATTGCAACCGTTGTCTAGTTAGATATATATATGCAGATTGTGTTGGTAATATTGATGACAGAAAGAGTACTTCAGAGGAAAAACACTTGACAACAGGTAGTTGCAACACACAGTTGATCTGAATAAGAAGCATGTTACTTGAATATGGTCTTAATCAAGAAGAGAGATTTCATTATATCAGAGAGTTAGTTGAAAGGAGGCAGTTGCAATTGGAGTACATTGCAATAGAGAGACATGTGACAAATATCTTCATAAAGGATTTAAATGATGAGAGGTTTGAGCAGTTGAAGTCTGCTCTTGGATTATGTGTCATATGACACATTTTATTTCGAGTTGAAATAAATAAATAAGTTTTTGTCGTGATGAAAATGAAAGGGTTTTCAGTTTTATTCATTCTTTTCATCACTTATTAATGAAGGCTCTCTTATGCTTTTTTTGCCTCAATTTTTGGCCGAAATATGGATGCCTTCCTTGAAGCCCGCATGTGTGATCCATTATGGTAAAAAAATTTAGATGAGATTTGGTTACAAGTATCTTGTCAAAAGACTTTAAGTGGAGAGAAGTCTAACCAATTGAGATCTGCTCTAGGACAGTGTATCATTCGATACCTCTGTTTATGAGAATATGAGATATTTGAAAAGTCTCTCAAATCCTTTTAGGACAGTGAGTCATGTGAAGCATCTCTTATTCATTGAAGATTTATTCTCCCTTTTTATTGATTTTGGTTGGTATTTTCAGTTGTTGTTTAATTTTCTTCGGCAGGAGGCTAATTTTAATGAGGATCTAAATTGATTGGACTTCTATCATAGTCCTATAATTGCAACTCTATTCCAACTGCTACTGATGTAAGTTCAACCCTTGCATCCAAAGCCTTGGACCTCTATCCAGCTCCTAGATCCACAGTAGAAAGAGCTATTCGTGATGATCTGTTTAAATTATAGGTGAATTTAGCAGAGCTCCATCTGTGGGTAATATCTATTGAGAAAAACATTCTTGAGTATTTCGTTGTTGGTACTACCGATTCTGCATATTACATAGATGGTTCGACTAGTCTAGATAGCTAGTCTGTTGGGTGTGACTCCGAAGAAAATAAAGTCTGGTCTAGTCTGGTCTTATCAAACTTCTATCTTTTGCTAGTCTATTGTCTGGTTGTATGTTTTGTGTTTGTATGTGACTATGGTGGGTGTGACTCTTGTGTGGGACACTATGCTATTAACTTGATAGTTATTGAGCTTATCTATGATTATTATATTCTTCTATGAGTTGATTATGACAGGTTGAATTTTTGCCAAATAAGCAAAAGGGGGAGAATGTTAGTGTTTGCTTTCTCTCCTTTGGCTTATTAGGCCAAAAAGGGGAAGATAAATGGGGTGTCTCTAAAGAAAAAAAAGTCTAGTCTAGTATGGTCTTATCAAACTTCTATCTTTTGCTAGTCTGTTGTCTGGTTGTATGTTTTGTTTTTATCCGTGACCATGGTGGGTGTGACTCTTGTGTGGGACACTATGCTGTTAACTTGATAGTTATTGTGCTTATCTGTGATTATTATCTTCTTCTATAAGTTGATTATGATAGGTTGAGTTTTTGCCAAATAAGCCAAACGGGGAGAATGTTAGTGTTTGTTCTTGTATATTGGCTGTATTTGGCAAAAGAAGCTCTTAGCTCTACTTATGTATTGACAGTCTCGAATAGTTCAAACTATGGAGAGATAGTTTTCATCTGCCTATGTACAGTCTATGGTATTCTAGATAGTTTTTGGTGCGAATATGATGGCTGATGAACTTCTGGTTCAATGATGATTCTCTTGATATTTCTTATCATTTTATCATCATTATTTATGTCTGCGCTTAGTTGAGTTTTGAAGAGTTTTTCTGTTCTTTATTTCCAAGTGTTACTATTACTTAAATGATCATATATTTTATGATGTCTATTTATGTTCACTGTTTCAAACTGAAGTCTGCGAAGAGGTGAGTGATTGAAGTTAGCATTTATTCAAATCATTCAGTTGTCACATATAAATACTGGAGAAGGGATCTGTTATTGTGATCTCCATTGTGAAAATACTCTGTTGTTAGTTTTAAAGGAGTTGAGAGTGCTTAGTGCAAAGAAGGCAACATCCTACTCAATATATATTCATGCTGAGATGATTGTGGGCTGCTAACTCATTACAACACAAGGATTGTAAACTCATTACAACACAAGGATTGTGTGGAGGACAGAACTCTGTGGCTAGGACGTCATAAAGAGATGAGTCGGTATGTACTTGTAATACCAATAGGTTTTGTTATTTCCAATTCACTGTAGTAAAGATAACTGGATTTTGGTGTGTGAAATCTTAGAGCTAGAAGTTGTACTTTCTGATAGTGGATTGGGTATCTGTCCAGCGAGTACCCCGCAAATTAGGTGACATGCTTTGTCACTGGACTACGTAAACAAATACTTGTGTTTATGTATGTTTATTTTGGTTCTTTGTTTGTTACTTAAGGCAGTTGTTATAGCAGTTGTAACTTCCTATGCAATTGTCATTTACAGAAGTTCCTTAAGAGACCTTACTGTCACCATGAGATCCACATGAGGGCACACAAGGAGGAAGATGCCCCCCAAAGCAATACCATTGCTTTAAAAGCATCACACCGGGTTCAAGAACCTTCATCATCCGAAGAAGAAATGGATGACTTTAAAGAAATGGAGATGATGGTAAGAAGGTTCATGAACTTCATGAGAGGCGGCATGAGGAGAGGCAAGGGAGGCTACACTTGCTACAATTGCAACAAGACCGGACACCTAAACAAGGATTGCCCACTTCTCAAGATGGCCTCTACGTCCACTCACTACAAGAAGGACAAGTACAACAAGAACAAGAAGACAATGATGGCTTCTTGGTAGGAGAGTGAATCCTCATCAAATGAAGAGGAAATCAAAAGCGAGAAGGCAAACCTTTGCCTCATGGCAAGTGATAATGAGAGGGAGAACCATCCTCAAGCAAGTAGGAGCACTTGGATATTGGATAGCGGTTGCTCAAAGCATATGACGGGTGATATCAACCTATTTGCAACCTTATCAAGTAAAGATGGTGGACATGTGACATTTGGAGACAATGTCAAAGGTAAGATTGTTGGCATTGGTGATATACGTATACTCCCTTACCCATGCATTAAAAATGTGTTATTAGTTGATGGGTTAAAGCACAATTTAATTACTATATCTCAATTGTGTGATAATGGGTATGTGATCATTTTTTAAGCATCTAAGTATATCATTAGAAGTGCACCATCTAATGATATTTTATTTATTGGAAATAGGCATGAAAGTGTATACACATTAGTTTTAAATGTTTTGCCTAATCCCCATATTAGATGCTTAGTAGCCATAGAAAATGATTCTTAGTTGTGGCATAGAAGGCTAGGACATGCTAGCATGAGTCTCATTCAAAAATTAATTAAAAAGAACTTAGTTAAAGGAATACCTAAGATAAAATTTGAAAAGGATAAACTTTGTGATGCATGTCAACATGGTAAACAAGTAAAGTCCTTGTTTCATAGCATAAATCAAGTCACTACATCTAGAACACTTGAACTTGTGCACATGGATCTGTTTGGTCCATGTGATGTTGCTAGTCTAGATGGTAAGTTATATTGCCATGTTTTGGTTGATGATTTTTCAAGATTTACATGAGTTTTCTTCCTAGCTAAGAAAAATGAAACCTTTGATTTCTTTAAAAGATTTGCTGGGAGAGTTATAAATGAAAAAGAAAGTTCCATTACGAAAATTAGAAGTGATAATGAAGGTGAATTTAAAAATGAAAATTTTCTGAAATTTGTGGTGAACTATGTATTAAACATACGTTTTCTTCCCCTAGAACCCCTCGACAAAAAAGGGTGGTTGAGAGGAAGAATAGAACTCTACAAGAAATGGCTACGACTATGCTTTGTGAAAATAATTTACCTAAGTATTTTTGGGCCGGAGCCATAAATACTTCTTGTTATATGCTAAATCATGTTTTATTAAGACCTAGAATTAAGAAAACCCCTTTTGAGATTTGGAATGATAGAATCTCATGTGTGAGATATTTTAGAGTTTTTGGATGAAAATGCTTTAACTTAAACACTAAAGAGCATTTAGAAAAATTTGATTCTAAATCCGATGAAGGTATTTTCCTTGGATACTCTAATAGTTCTAAGGCTTATAGAGTGTATAATCTTAGAACTATGATAGTTGAAGAAGCCATGCATGTTACTTTTCATGAAACTAATGATTCTTCAAAAATGTTAAGATTGTGAATGTAGGTGAGGAACTTGAGGAGTTGACCTTTCATGATAAGGAGGTTGAAGAAGAACTCAATGGGGAACCACATGATGAAGATCCCTCTTCCCTATCCTTACCTCAAGTTGGAGAGAAGAAGAAGAAGCTCTGCCACCTCTCCCAAAAGGATACCGGTTGATAAAGGACCATCCAATTGATAAAGTCATTGGAGAGCCATCAACGGGAGTGGTAACGCGTTCTAAACATAGAAATGTTTGTTAATATGTAGCTTTCATTTCTCAAACAGAGCCTAAAAATATTAAGGAAGCCATAGAAGATTAGTTTTGGGTTATTGCCATGAAAGATGAACTAAATCAATTTGTAAGGAATGATGTTTGAGATTTAGTACCTAGACCTAGTGAACAAACTGTAATGGGACTAAATGGATTTGTAGAAATAAATTAGATGAAGATGGTTTAGTCATTAGAAACAAAGCTAGGTTAGTGGCCCAAGGGTATAATCAAGAAGAAGAAATAGACTATAATGAAAATTATGCTCCCGTAGCTAGATTAGAAGGAATTCGCATGATTTTAGCTTATGCAAGTTTTAAATATTTTAAACTTTTTCAACTAGTTGTTAAAAGTGCATTTTTGAATGGTTTTATAACCGAAGAAGTTTATGTTGAATAACCACCACCACCCCCCCCCCCCCCCCCCCCCCCCCCTGTTTTGAAAATTTTGAATTTCCAAATCATGTCTTCAAACTTAAAAAGACTTTATATGGTTTAATACAAGCCCCTAGGGCTTGGTATGAAAGGCTTTTCAAATTTTTGATTGAACAAGGTTTTAGCATTGGAAAAGACGATGTGTCTCTTTTTATTAAAAATGATATTTTACTTGTGCAAATCTATGTGGATGATATCATTTTTGGTGCTACTAATGAATTGCTTTGCGAGTGATTTGCCAAATGCATGCAAGAGGAGTTTGAGATAAGTATGATGAGAGAACTCTCTTTCATGCTTGGACTCCAAATCAAGCAAACCAACAAAGGCATCTTCATCAATCAAGCCAAGTACATAAAGGAGCTCATTAAAAGATTTGGGATGAATGAAGCCAAGATTGCTTCAACACCAATGAGCACATCCATCAAGCTTGATAAGGATGAAGACGGTGTAAAGGTGGATGAAAAACGATATCGAGGTATGATCGGTAGTCTCCTTTACTTAACCGCAAGTAGGCCAAACATTATGTTTAGTGTATGTGCATGTGCTAAATTTCAATCATGCCCAAAGATGTCTCATTTCAGTGCAGTCAAACACATATTGAGATATTTAAAAGATACAGTTGAATTAGGATTATGGTATCCATATAATGCATCTTTTGAGTTAATTGGTTTTTCGGATGTTGATTTTGCCTGATGTAAAGTAGATAGAAAAAGCACTAGTGGGTATTGTCAATTCCTAGGGATGAGTCTTATTTTTTGATTTTCCAAGAAACAAAACTCAGCTGCACTTTTAACTACCGAAGCGGAATACATTGCCGCGGCTAGATATTGTGCACAAGTCCTTTGGATGAAGCAAACCCTTTTGGACTATGGACTTAGCTATTCATGCATACTTATAGATTGTGATAATACTAGTGCAATTAACCTAACCAAAAATCTGGCATTACACTCTAGGACTAAACATATTGACGTAAGACACCATTTTCTTAGAGACAATATTAGCTAAGGGTAATATTTCCTGTAAGACCCAAAAAATTTCCTAATATAAAAAATCTATTTTGGTGCAGCGCGCCGGACCCGGGGTTAGTCGAGTCGAGCCTCGGAATCGCCTCGAGTAGAAGGTATGACTCGACTAATGATGTATGAAGTTAAATTGGTTAAATGACTCTTTCCTTTTATGCATTTATACCTTAATCGAGTTTAGATCGACTCATGTTCGGATAGAGTCGGAACCTAAGTCGAACTCGAACTGAGTCAAGTCAGTATTAAGTTGTAAGGGCAATTAAGACATGCTAGATGAGGGAATAAAATCCCTCATCATGCTGCCGTGCGACTCATCTAGGAGCCGCACAAGGCAGAGCATAGGGAGAGGGGGAGAAGGAGCAAGGAGGAGAGATCTTGGTCGATTCGGGATTCGCGTCGTCGCCGGAAGATTCGAGGTCATCAACGATCGATCCTTCATCTTCATCAAGAAAAGGTGAGTGGTTAAATTCGGTGGATTGGGGGAGGCAGGTAGCCGAACCCCTAGCTAGGCTTCATTTTCTCGCGAGTTTTCATCGATCCTTGGTATCGGGATTGTTTATTCGCTGTTCTTCATTGATTATTGTCGGATCGTCGTGGTTTCTCGTCGATTCTTTGTGTAATAGGGCTGCCAACCCAAGGGAAAAGAGGAAAGGTCATGCCAAAATTTTCCCCAATTCCCTTGACGGAGATAGAGCCCTCGAATGATCTTAAATTCATGAATAGTGTGTTCATAGTTGTTGTTTGCAAGTGTGGATGGAACTCATCTACCCTAAGGCCTATAGGTTCGGCCGAGCAACCTCAAAGTTCCATGATCAAGGCTCGTCCGGATATAGGGGGAGGGGTAAAGTGGTCAATGTATAACTAGGATATAGCGGAGACAATGAATTTGGGTTGGGGCTAATCCTCCTCCTCCCTTTCTACACTAAGAGGCATGTCCGAGCAAGGTTCACCTTGATCAAGGCTCGGCCGAGCCTAAGGGGAGGGAGAGGGTGAGCTTTAGATGGTAAATTCCATAGTTAGAGTACTCAAACAATGGAGACATGATGACACATTGGAAAGATTCTAACTATAGAAAACTATTATATTGATGCATGTGATTATAGGAATGATAGTATAGCAACTATCCTTAGATCAGTCCTCCTTAAATTTTGAAATGATGTGATATTTTTACCATGCTTAATATTACATGCCTTGTTGAATCCATTGCTATCCTACCATGCTAGATAAGCTGTTTCATATTGAATTTAATTCTAAATACAGTATATAAATGTTTATCGTAGAATCTCGTAGTTATACATGGTAGTGGTTGTGAATTATAATTACATTTCTTTTGATATATATGCTGTCCCAAAATGTTAATGGGTGAAATTCCAAGTCCGGTTCACAAAATTCTTCACCCAATGTAGCGTAAGACGCTAGATAACATGTAGGACATTGCAATGTACATATTAGATATGGAAACTTAACTAGGAAATGACACAACTTCTAGGACTTCTTGTATTCATTTTTGGAAACCTATAATTATTAGGTGTACATGTTTTCGGAAGGGTAACATTGAATTGTTGACCCTGCAGGCCGGATTGGGGCCGGTTACGGGCAACAGCCCAAAGTGTATATAAGGAAACTCTAGGACATTTCGATTGTGTGATGTGCTTGCTATGGTCTGCCAAGAAGCATGGGTAGTCGGGAATGACCAATGCTTGACTCGGCCTGTGATTGGATCTTGAGATGCACCAGCGGGCCCGTTAGGTGTTAGACCCCAGTTGGGTGGGACTAGCTATCCCTACCCCAGACGGTGTCCGGAGACTAGTACACCATCGTAGTCGATGGCCTGGGATTTCTTGACTTCATCTTGATATGGTGTGGCCTGAGCGGCCAGTGTGATTCTACCTTGTATGGTAGGCCCGGGTATAGCCGGGATTTCTAGATCATAAATCGGCCTTAAGGGCCGGATGCCAAGTGGCTTAATTAGGCCGTTATGGCAGGTTTCTCTCATATATGGTCTATACAGAATGACTCACGGAGTCGGTAGTCATATCAAAAGTAACTTACCTCCCTGTCTATATGTTTATACATGCCTAATCGAGGAGTATGTGGAGGTTCAGAAGAACCGCTCACTGAGTCCCAATTGGACTCACGGTTGTTTCTTTTTGTTTTGCAGAGCATGACCAGTGATTTGAGGCTTGTCGTCATGGTGCAGCTGGAGGGCAGGCGGTGGTGCAAAATCTCGTAGCGGCGTCCTTTAGTCATAGTCCAGTTGTTGTGTTGTCGTTTTTCCTACACTGATAGTTATTTTTTAAAAAAAACTTGTAATAAACTTTGAACTTGAGATGTTCCAGTTTGTGACGATGTTAGCTTTTCTTCTTTTATTTGAAAAACATATTTGTGAACTTTGAAAAGTTAAATAAAATTTCATTGTGGCTTCTTTTATCCGATGTGTTCTGGTTTTCTTCATGGTCAGTGTAGGTAGTAGGCTACAGGGTAGTATGTAGACCTTGGCTAGTCACACAACCCTCAATTGGGGTGTGACATTTCCGTAGAATTTGTGCCTACCGATAAAAAAATTGTGGACATATTTACAAAACCCTTAAATGATGAAAGCTTTACTAACTTAAGGATGCAATTAGGGATTTGCAATCTTCCATATGCTTAAGTTTTCAAAAATTGCATGCCTTTTAAAAAATTAATTTTTGGGATAGTATCATCACACTCATGTAATGCCTTGTAGTGAGGCTTTGCGACTTATCGATGTTTGCCTTCCATAGGTTCACATTGGTAGATGATACTTAGTTTTTATGGATTTCTTGATTTTCATGACGAAACTCATTAATAGTACCATGTTTCTTGCCCTTTTTGATTGATTTCAAAAGGAGGACAAAAGACTTTTTCACATTTGTTTTATGATGCATGTAGATAGGGGGAGTCGTAAGTTAGATATGCATGTTGATAGGGGGAGCATATGTTAGCTTTTTATTTTGGCTTATCAAGAACTCACAAATGAATACTTAGAATTGATGAAATTTCATGCTTTGTTTGTCATCATCAAAAAGGGGGAGATTGTTAACCCAAGGGTTGCCCATGTTGGCCTAAGGTTTTCTACCTTGGTCTTAATCTCATTTTGGATTATAACAAATATGGAACTGATGTTTCATTGAGAAATACTTTCAGGTTCCAAGTCGGTTAGCGCTCGACGTCCGCGATCAAAAGTGTCAGAGAAATCAAAAAATAGAAAGGATATTGGTCGACGCGTTCGGGTTCATCGCGGAAATTCTACAAGTTCGACGCGTGCACCAAAGACGTCTTAGACGAGTCTAGAGAAGGCCTCCAAGTTGACGCACGCTGAAGGCCGCAACCCGGAAACAAAGCGCACAACAAGAAGATCCAAAGATGCAGTTTGTAGCCCAGGTTCAGTCGATCGGTCGATCGACCGAATGCTACCAAAAATTAGCAGTAGGCAAGTCAGACGACCGAATGGTCGACTAAAGTATCCCCAAAAGTAGCAGATTGTAGAAAAATGCCCGTTGACGACACGTTGAGTTTGGGGGGTTATAAATACCCACCTAAAACACTCTCCCACATGGTTGTTGATGCTTTCAAGCCTTAAAGAGTGATCCTTAGCATCTCCTAAGCTCTTCCTTGATCAAATCCATAAAACCTAGCTCTTGATCCCTCATCCTCAAGTGTTCTTCATTAAAGGGGTCTTCAAGCTTGCTAGGCTCAAGAAGAAGAGGTGTTCTCATTGTGATAAGTCATCTTCACTCTCTTCTTGTGAAATATTTGTTTTTGATTCGTTTTACTTTGATTTACTTGTGTGTTGAAAGAAGACCTACTGTTTGGTCTTGTGATTGAGTGGTATCTTTGGTAAAGAAGGTATAAAGCCACTTGTGTAAACTAAGTTAGGAGTAGGTCTTAGGAATTGAGGTGGAAAAGCTCACTCGGTAGGAAGGCGGTATACTTCTGGGTGTGGAAGTGCCTTCGAGGTGAGTGTAGGGTATTTCCGGTGCAAAGTCCTCGATTGTAAGCTACTCATAATTTAGTGGATATGGATGTGAAATCCTAAGCGCGGTGCTTAGGTAGTGGAGTAGGCATTGGGCCCGAACCACTATAAATAATTGTGTTAGCATTGATATCTTTGCTTGTGTTTAAATTATTTTATTATTGCTTTCGCATTTAGTCGATAAATTGTAACTTGCCTGAGTAGTTCAAAAAAATGTTTAAAACGGAATTTAGGCGACAACTTTAGTTAATACACTATTCACCCCTCCCCTCTAGTGTGACCATTTCACTAACATTTGGTATCAGAGCGGATCGTAGTTTTAGATTTCACCATCTCTTCTACAATTTGTCTCGATCTTAAAATGGCACTATAGTCGATAGCGTCTTCACCTCCTAGGTTCGATGCCTCAAACTTTAGTCTTTGGAAATATAGGATGTACACATATTTAAAGGCTAAAGATTTTGGTGTCTTTAACATGTTAAGTTTTGAATTCATTGAACCTAAGGTTGCCATGCATGCTTGGAGTGAATTAGATAAGAAAATGTTTAAGTATAATGGAGATGTCATGAATTGTATTCTTTGCACATTACCAAATGGCATCCTAGAAAAAGTCATGCATTGCTCTCCGGCTTATGATTTATGGGCCACTTTAAATGTTTTATATGATTATGCCAAAATCGAAGAGATTGACACTTTTGATGAGGGTGGTGATGACAATGGTTACTCACCTACTACTAATCTCGGTTGTGATGCCTATAGTGCTTCTAGTCAAAGGAGCAACTCTAAGAGCCGAAAATGAAAGGTAATTTGTTAATCTTGCAAAGAAAATAGGCATGTGAAGAAAAATTGTCCAAGCATGAAGAACAAAACAAGGAAGATGTCAAGTGCTTCCACCTCCACCTCTCACTCACTTGAAGCACCCTCTAGCCATGACTATGAAGCCACATCCAAACTTAGCCTCATGGATGCTAATGATGAGGTACACTCTCCTTCACCTAGTCATGCTAATGAAAATGACAATGCTAGTTCTACTAGTTCTCATGACATGCCATATGATGAGTTAGTAGATGAGTGTAGAAAGATATATGCCTTGCTTGTTAGAAAAGATTAAGGAAAATAAAATGCTAAAGAAAGAAAATGTGATGCTTAATTCTCATGTGCATGAATTAAAACTAGAAAATGAGAAATTGAAATCTAGTTCATTTGATTTATGCCATGATAGATTGAAACTTGAGCTTAAGGACTTAAAGTTTGAAAATGAAAATTTGAAATTTCAGAATTCAAAAATCATAAGTGAGAACAATATTTTGAAATCTCAACTATATGTCATGCATAAGTCAATTGAAATTTTAAAAGATGAGATTTTGGTTTTGAACAAGGAGGTACATAATTTGAAAAACTCAACTTCCTTCAAGAAAAATGAAAAGAAAAATGTTTCTTTCAAAAATGCCTATGTTCATCATAAATCTCATGTTATGCATTCTAATGCAAGATCTCATGCTAAGAAAAATGATAACAAAAAGTTTCATGGTCATTGCTTTTGTTGTGGTGCCTTTGGGCATGCTATATATGATTGCACATTTAAGATGAACCCAAGTGGAGTTAAGACACTTTTGGTAGCTAAGCCCTCTAACCCCCAAGGACCCAAAGTCATTCGGGTACCAAAGGTCTCATGCTCTTTTGTAGGGGGAGCAACCACACAATTGAAGAATTGAAGTTAACCATGGACTTCAATGAAGAATCCATCTTTGGTTGCAACTTCAAGCCATCATGATGCCATAGGTATGAAAATTGGTATCTAGGTTTGTTTGGTATCACCTCATTTACTTGTCATCTTAAAGTTGGAGTTATGATACTAGTTAAATTTGAGTTGGTTTTGCCTGCTTATGATATGACCTGAAAAATGATTTTTGTTTTTGATTTCCCGGTCTCTTCGGAGACCTATGTAGCGTATAACGGGCTCATGCGACCTTCGGATCTAAATCGTGTGGCCTTTCAATTTTTAACCAATAGGAAGGGTTGGAGATCAAGTTTTCATCTTCATTACACTAGTGATCTCTTAAAGTTCGTTATTGATATGACTTGATTTCATTTAAAATGGATTTCAAACTATTTAGCAAAGTTGGATTTTGAATGAAAACTTTGATGCTTACTTTCCTATCTAGAATGATTAACTTGCTTGAAATAATTATGCCATTATGTTACCAATGATTTCCTCATGCAAGTTAAATCTAAGGTTAAATCGAATGCTAATTAGAATGAAAAAGATTAGTTTGGCTAAATTTTCAAGTATGAGGTATGTTACCAATTTTCATAAAATCCTAGTATCCTAGTATAATACCTTAGTAAAGAAGGTATCTTTACTCATGATGGTAATTGCATGTTAAATCCTTAAATTCTCATGAGTAGGTAGAATTTTAGTACTTAGGCAAATTTTACTCAATGAAACTTACTCTTGGTTGATATTCATTATTAGAGACCTTCTTTTAAGTCCAAACTAGTTAAACATGTTTAGAGATCTTAGTTTTTAAATATTTCATATTTTAAGATCTCTTTGATTCATTTTGATATCATGTTAATTTTTTTAAAAATAAATATTTACTATCTAGCAGGTTGAGATTTTTAAATGAAACTTTGCATTGAACCTTTGCCACTTAGTATGTTAGCTTACTAGTTGGTATATGATTTTCATTATCCTACTAATGAATATTGCTTGCAAGTTATGATAAAATGGAAGGCTATAAAAATTGAAAGAAAAAGACAAGTTTGGCAAAATTTCTAAGAATGAGGTATGATTTTGGTTTTACAAAAATCTAAGTTTAATACTCAATATTCATGCTTTAATAATGTCTCTATACTCACAATTATCTTTGCATGATAAATATATAAATTTCATGAGTAGATAAAATTTTAATAACTTAGGTAACTTCATGATATCTTGATTGAATGAAACTTGCTCTAGGTTAAGATTTGTCACCAGAGACTTCGTTTTTAAGTCTACACCCAATAAACATGTTTACATACACACATGACATGATTCTAGGTGTTTAAACTTGAAAATTCATGTGTAGATGAACAATGTGATAAAAAGATCACTTTAGGGGACTTAAACTTGAAAAATTCTGACCCAAGTCAACAAATCGACTTGGACACTTTATTTTAAGTTCAAACTTCATAAATATGTTTAGGAATAGGTATGAGATGTTTCCATGCATTTAGAATGAAAATTCATATGAATATGGATAAAATGACATATAGGCCATTTCATGATAATCTCTTTTGAATCAAGTTGACCCAAGTTAACAAATTGACTTAGAGGTCTCATTTTTAATCCATATTTGAGGAACATATTTTGATTTACTCATGTTAGATTTCCATAAGTTTAAATTTGAAAAACCATGAGTAAATGATAAGATTGACACTTAGCAAGTTTCATGATAACTAGCATAGCTTTGAATAAAACCATGCTAGGTTGATATCTTGACTTAAGGATATAATTTCCATTCCAAACTTGACATACACTCTTTACATGACCATTATGTGATGTCATAAAAGTTTGAATGAAAACTGAGCACATTTTGAAAAATGACTGAAAATCATGGAAATACTATTGAAATTTCAGCTTTTTCAGTCACTTTTAGAAAAATGTAGAAAACTGATTTTGCGATGATTCTTGAAACTGCAATTTTATTGAAATATATAGTTTATTGTGTAAAAATTTCAAAAAATTTCATCAAGAAGCTAATTTTTAACGTAATTTTGAAGTTGGATCTCGGAAACACAAAGTATCACTTACTTGAAATACTCATTTTTCCGATACTTCGATTTTTTCGTCAAAAACTTCAAATAAAAACTCATGTATACCATTTTGATTCCATTTCTAATATCATTCACACCATTGCTTGAGTAAAATCATTTCTAGGAATGATTTTGATAATTTGTTGATAGCTAGAAATATCGATTTTTCATTAAAATCAAGATACGATGAAAAATGAACTTAGAGAATTCATTTTGAGCTCAAACTTGACACACGCATCTTAAATGATCATTCAGCGATGTCTAAAAAGTTTGAAGCACAATTGATAACTTTTGAAAAAATACTTAAAATTTACAAAAATGCCCTTGGACTTTCAGGAATTTTAGAAATTTCTAGAAAACTCATCAAGGACATGATTTAATAGGGATTTAAGAGTTTGATTTATGTATACTTATGTATCCCTTTGACCTAAGTCAACAATGTGACTTAGAATTTTATTTTTAGCCCAAACTTGACTCATATACTTAGATTCATTCACTCATGTTAGATATCTAGGTACCTAAACTTGAGAAAACATGAGTAGATAGCAAAATTTGATACTTAGACATTTTCATGTTTTCATGCCTACTTTGAATAAATCGTGCTAAGTTCATATTTTGGTCAAACGATATTGTTTTTGCTTCAAACTTGATACACATGCTTTAGATGACCATATCTTGGTATCTGAAAAATTTGAATGAAATCTGGAAACATTTTGAAAAATTACATTTATTTATGAAAATGCCACTAAAGTATCACTCTTCTCAAGTTGCTCATTTTTCCGATACTTTAAATTTTCATTTGATTTTCAAATGATACTTGAAGTATGATATTTTAAATTCACTTATGGTATCGTTCTCACTACTCCCAAGAAAAATCATTTCTAAAATGGTATTTTGATATTTAGACCGATACTTGGAAATATCCATACTTGAGCTTATACATGGTTTGTGGACTTGAAATGTAGTTATCGTCTAATGCTATCATATATGACTTAGTCTCTTATTTGATGTCTTGTTTTCATCCCTTGAGTTGGTATTTTTGATTTTCATGAAAAATAAACTTTTGAATTCCCAACTTTGACTTTTGATTGACTTTTCTCGTCCTTTTTGAGTAATGTCAAAAGAGGGAGAAAAATATAGGTAAAAAGGGAAGAAAATATAGGAAATGCATTCATATAGATAGGAGAGTTCATTTTTATAGATATGCATGTTGATAGAGGGAGAAATCTCATATTTAATATCCTCTATGCTTAATTGTATACTGTAATATCCTAGATATTAATATTTATTTTTGTTATTATTTATGATTGTCAGCCTAGCGGGCTAGTTCGAGGTTGAGCCGAGTCGACTCATGGTCCGGTGCGAGCTTGCGAGCTCGGGTAAGTAGGAATTTGAATTATGCGGTTTCTTTTCTTGATTAGATAAATTTATTTAATTATGTTGTTGCGTGTACTTGATTATTAAATTATGTTGCATATGGGTGTGCATGTGATTAATGATGGTATTTAGCATGAGGTTATGTTGAGCTAGCGGGTTAGCGGGTCGGATTCGGGCTCGAGGCAGATGCGGGTTTGTTAAGGGGGTTAGTAGGGTTTGAGGAGGGGAGTATAAACCCCCCCTCATTGGCTAGGTGGCTCCCTATTGGAGCCGCACCAGCAGATTTGAGGAAGAAAGGAGCCGCCGAGCAGAGCCAAGCCGCCCCTCTCCTTTCCCCTCTCTTGGAGCCGAGCCTTTGAGGAGGAGAGAAGCTGCCCAGCTGCCAAGCCGCCCTCCTCTCTTTTCCCCTCTCCTGGAGTAGCTGGTTTCAAGTGGAGCCGTCGCCCCCTCCCTTCTTCTTGTTCTTGGAGCCGCCGCCCCCTTTGAGGAACCGAGCCGCCGCTGAGTGGTTGTGGCCGGATTCGGAGGTCGCCGTTTTAGAGTTTCTTGTATTCCTTCTTCCTAAATCATGTGGGTGGATCTTCCCTCCCCTTTTTCGTGGTTTTCTTATGTTCTTGAGCCGTTCTTGAATTCGGGATATTTTTGTGAACTTTTTCCATTGACTCTCGAGTTCTTGCCATTTAATTTGTGATTGCCATGCAATAGGAGACCTGAAAACCTCCCTATGGGGCTCGATAGCCGTAGGATGACCCTAGGGGTGCTCGGCCAAGGTGGAATTAGGGTCACCCTCAAGGTGTTCGATGAAATGCCTAAGAGCAATTTCTTGATCGTTTGTGAGGTCTAGGCTTTGGGATTAAGTTTCTAAATTAACTTGTTATGATGCTAATGTATGATGTGTATTTAGATATAAAAATTTCAGCATATGAATCTATATTTTGCATGAGGAAAGATTTGATTTCGTTGCCATGTATATTCTTGTTTGAGTTCTTGGGTTGAAGCTTGAATCTTGATTAAAGATGATGTGGATGCATGCTAAATCTTGATTAGGAATTATGGTTTGATCTTTGTATGTTTTATCTTGATGTCATAAATCTGTTGTGAGGGTAATTAAGGATTTAATTACTGTGATTTTCGGATTAATTACCTTGACATGCTAAAAACTCAAAGTTGCTGGAATTTGATGCTGAAATTATTAATTCAGGGCTGATTTTGTAATCTCTGTTGTGATGTGTATAGTTTACTGAACATAGTCGTGTAACCTATCATTTTGACCAAAAACATAGCCTGGATCCATAGGACACACTTTGGAAGTCAGAGTCGACTTGGGTGCACCAGTTTTGGTCCAACAATAAACTAAAAATAAAACCCTAAAACAAAATCCTAATTTTTGGCAAATGAAAATTTTAATTGCATAATTAAAATCCAAGGGGGCAGCATAATCTGTTAAGAACCAACAAATTAAGTTTTGTACATCAAATAAAACCTCATGAGTTTATGATGTTACGGGTCTAGAAGTTGGGATCGGGCATTGGGTGTTGTAGCGTTCCCAATAAAGAAATTCCTAAGACACCGTAGGAGACACTTGACTTAGGTCATATTGCATCATATCTTTATGAATGATGGAGAGGCTCGGCCAGGAATCGGATTGCAGGCTTGGCCCGAAAGGTTGGATGGTTAATTCCCAACCTATGTTTAAAGGAATAAGTTCGGATGGATGAATCCCGATTATTCCTATGTTATCTCTTTGGAACAAGTTCGGATGGGAAAATCCCGATTGTTCCTGTGTTTTCTCGTGGAACAAGTTCGGATGGGCAAATCCCGATTGTTCCCAAGTTTCTTTTAAGGAATAAGTTCGTACGGGCAAATCTCGATTGTTCCTACGCGTCTCGTGGAGCAAGTTCAGACGGGCAAATCTCGATTGCTCCCGAGTTTCTTTATTATAGGATAAGCTCGGATGGGCCAATCCCGATTATCCTAGTAATCCTTAAGTATGATTTGTTACATTAGGGCACGGTAGGCTGAGGCCGGTTGTACTTCATTGCTAGAGTGTTGGATGCCTTCAGGCAGGTGGTGACCAGATGGCCTGATAGCTAGTCACTCCCTTGTGACTTTATTCCTATTTGAGACAGGTGTTTTATCATATGTTATATTTCTGTGTTTGGTTTCTCATGGGGGTTTGTAGAACCGCTCACTGAGTTCTTTGAACTCACCCGTTGTCGTTTTTGATTCTTTTTGTAGAGCCTGACCGGTGAGGTGGGCTGGAGCACTTGGCGCGGCTAGAGGGCAGAGGAGCCACATTGATCTCATAGCAATCCTAGTTAGAGGTCGTAGTCGAGTCTTTTGCAGTTTGTCATGCATATGTGTTTTGATATTTTGGAGGTGTAGTCCCTTGGGGACATTCATGTCTTTTATTTCAGATATTAGTTGTAAATAAACCGTTGAACTTTGATTTATGTTTTCTGCAATGTACTATTTTGCTAAACTTACTTCTAATGAAATCTGATTTGGTTTCCCATTTTAAATAAAACTCGTTACATTCTTTCCGCTATGTTTTATTATCATGAGTTGGCATGTGCATGGGTTAGGCTACGTGTTATAGACACGTATACCCTGGCCAGTCACGTGACCCTGAGTTGGGGCGTCATATATATATTTTCTTAAGGATATTTGTAATCATCAAAAAGGGGGAGATTGTTGGCCTAAGGTTTTCTACCTTGATCATAGTCTCGATTTTGATGATAACAAACAAGGAACTAATGTTTCATTGGGAAATACTTTCAGGTTCCAAGTCGGTTAGCGCTCGACGTCCACGATCGGAAGTGTCGTAGAAATCGGAAAATCGAAAGGACATTGGTCGACGCGTTCGAGTTCATCGCGAAAATTCTAGAAGTTCGATGTGTGCACCAAAGACGTCTTGGACAAGTCTAGAGAAGGCCTCCAAGTTGACAAACGCTGAAGGTTGTAACCCGAAAACAAAGCGCGCAACATGAAGATCCAAAGATGCAGTTTCAAGCCCAGGTTCGGTTGATCGAATGTTGCCAAAAACTGGTAGTAGGCAAGTTGGTCGACCAAAGTATGCCCAAAAGCGTCAGATTGCTGCAGTCGCTTGGGCGATCGATCAGTCGGTCGACCGATGATCGATCGGCAAGCAACAGGGAGTCGCCAACGGGCAGAAAAATGCCCGTTAATGACACCTTGAGTCTGGGGGGTTATAAATACCCACCCAAAACACTCTCCCACATGGTTGGTGATGTTTTCAAGCCTTAAAGAGTGATCCTTAGCATCTCCTAAGCTCTTTCTTGATCAAATCCACAAAACCTAGCTCTTGATCCCTCATCCTCAAGTGCTATTGATCAAATCCATAATTTCCATCACATCATGCAATAAAATCCAAATTTTACAGAAATAAATTCCTAAATTTCTAACATCGTAAATTCATATCATCATGCCCATCATGCATATAATCTCATAATTTTTACCAAATAAAAATTAGTATCTATAGCAAGAATTCCTTAATCAAGAGTCAAGGAAATTAACTAATTTTATACCATCAAGAACATCTAAAATTCTAAGATTAGGTTGCATCCAAGATTCACAAGATTTAATCCAAGAAAAATCATTGATCTTCCATTAACATATACCGTGAAATAAGATCTAAATCTAAAATCTAAGCATGACATAGAAAACAAGAAAAACTCAAGAACATTCAAAAATCATCGAGATCATGAAATCTTCAAAACAGCTCCAAGAAATCTGAAGAAAATCTGGAGAGGAGGGATAAAACCACTCACCTTAATTGGAAGAAGAACTAAGAAAGAAATCTCGGATGACGGCCCTCAAATCCAGCTTCAAAAAGCCGGCGGCTCAACCCAAGAAGAGGCTCCAAGGGGCGACGGCTCACTCCAAGCCACCGGCTTGGAGAGAGGGAGAGAGAGGAGAAGGAGAGGGGCTGGCTCGGCTGGCTCCTCTCAGCTCGGCTCCAAAGGGAAGGAAGAGAAAGCAAGTGGCTCGGCTTGGCTCCTCTCGGCTTGGCTCCAAAGAGAAGGAAGAGAGGAGAGAAAAGGAAGAAAAAGCAGGCAGCTCAGCTTGGCTCTGGGTGGCGGCGGCTCCAAGGAGAACTTGTGCCATTCTGCATCAACACACAACCCAAGCCGACCCGGGAGGCATCACAATAAACAACAAATCCTCCCGAGCTCGAGGGTACAACTAGAACTTGTGCCGACGTCAAGCGGTCCTTGAGCTTCAAAAAGCTCTCCTTGCACTTATTGTCCCATTCGAACTTGACCTTCTTCTGGGTCAAGCGGGTCAATGACGCTGCAATCCTGGATATATTCTTTACAAACTTTCTGTAGTAACCTGCCAACCCCAAAAAATTACGAATCTCTGAGACATTAGTCGGCATCTTCCAGTTTTGAATTGTCTCTATCTTTGCAGGGTCCACCTTTATTCCATCCTTGGACACCACATGGCCAAGAAACCCCATGTTCTCCAGCCAGAAAACACACTTGGAGAATTTGGCATACAATCTGTGCTCCCTGAGAGCTTCCAGAACTACCCTCAAGTGCTCAGCATGCTCCTCCTTGCTCCTGGAATGAACACAATCACAAACTTATCCTGGTATTCCTTGAACACTCGGTTCATCAGGTCCATAAATGTTGCGAGTGCATTAGTCAACCCGAAAGACATCACCAGGAACTCAAAGTGCCCATACCTTGACCTGACGGCAGTCTTAGGGACGTCATTGTCCCAAATCCTCAACTGATGATACCCTGACCTCAAGTCAATCTTAGAAAACCACTATGCCCCCTGAAGCTGATCGAACAAGTAATCAATCCTGGGCAACGGGTACCAATTCTTCACTGTCACCTTGTTAAGCTGTCGGTAATCAATGCACATCTGCATTGACCCATCCTTCTTCTTTACAAAAAGCACTGAAGCACCCCAAGGCGAAACACTGGAGCGAATGAAACCCAGATCAAGCAGCTCCTGCAATTGGGACTCCTACTCCCTCAACTCAGCTGGTGTCATCCGATACGAAGGAATGGAGATCGGCTTCACCCCCGGCTGCAGAACGATACAGAATTTGATCTCTCTATCTGGAGATAACCCTGGCAACTCCTCCGAAAACACATCAAAGAACCCGCACACCATGGGCGTCCCCCCGATGACTCTAGCCGCACCTCCACCTTCCTCTTCCACTAACACAAATGCCAAAAATGACTAACACCCGCCAAAAAGTAACTTTCGAGCCTTAAGAGCTGATATCGCCATAAACGGCTCTCCCCTTCCCTCACCCTAGAAGATAAACTGGGGCACCCCATGCTTACTGAATGTCACAGTCTTAGCCCTACAATCAATTGAGACGAAATAGTCCACCAACCAGTCCATGCCCAATATCATATCAAGCTCTAACATCAGCAGGAGTGTCAAATCAGCCATCAGGATATGCCCACAAATAACAGCCTTGCAGCCTCGAAAGACTATCTCTGCCATCACATAAACGCCCATAGGCGTAGACACCACAAGGGGAAATTCAAGCACAGAAGATATCCCTGACAACTTAGAAGCAAACAAGGCAAATACAAAAGAGTGCGTAGCACCCGGATCAAATAAGACATAAGCAATGGTAGACCCAACCATAATATTACCTGACACCACTACCCTGGACGCCTCAGCGCCCTCTTGGTTCATAGCAAACACCCGAGCAACAGGTCTCTCTGAACCGCCAGCTTGCTGGCCTCCTCCCTGAGTCTGACCCCTCTGAGCCACGGAACCTACTGACATTGGTGTTTTTCCTCTAGTCTAATCAGGCTGCTGACTACCCTTGCTAAGATAATCCTTTCTGAAATGTCCAGCCTGTTCGCACCCAAAACATGCCCTAGAATGAAATTGCTTTGGGTCCTGCTCAACTCTAGTCGCACATAATCATGGCCCTTAAGCATAAGGTCGCTCTACACCCATAATTCATATTTTCTGAAATTTAGGGGAAAGATCCTCCAATCAATCCAAAATTTCAGCTATAGGGGGAATTTTACCATCAGCCAACCCCTACAGATCCCTTATGTAGATCTCTATCAACCGCCCCCCTAGGATCCCTAGGGCCGCCCTAACCATACTGCACCATAAGTATTTAAACTATATGACAAGACCCAATTAATCGTTCAAGATACTACGCAAACATTGCAAGGATCTCTAACCTATGCTCCCATAAAAAGGTAGCCCCCCAAAATGGTGCACTCTCTAGCACAGGGCCATTCACGGCCTCAAGTTGTGCTACCCTGAGACTGTCCCAGTTCCTCCTCCCTACGGAGTGCCTCAGTCAGCTCAGCCACGCGGGCCTGCAGCTGAACAACCATGGGATCCTGTCCCACATCCTATCGGGCCTGCGGTGGTCTCCCATGACCCCGGCCCCGGCCACGGCGCTCGGTAGAGTTATTATTGCTACCACTCCTGGCGGCATCAAAGGCCTCCATCGATCTGGAATCACCATAAAGAAAATTTCAAGAATTAGGCAATTGAATTCACCCTAAGTCATTAAATAGCTTAACCACAAGTCGTGTTGATCTCATAGCATACCCCTACAGTATACTAACATGCTAGCAATGCCCTATATAGTGACAACTCTAGGTCGTAGTCAGACCGAATCACTTGCTCTGATACCAACTTTGTCACGCCCCAACTTAGGGTCACGTAACCGGCCAAGGTATACGTGCCTATACCCCACAGCCTAAACCATTTTCACACCCCAACTGAGGGTAGTGTGACCGGCCAGGGCCTACATCCTGCCCTGTAGCCTACTGTCTACACTGATTGACAATAAAACGGAACATATCGAGAAAGGAAACCACAACACAATCTTTATTTAAAGTTTTCGAAATTCACAAATATATGTTTTTCAACCCAAATAAGAAAACCAACATCGTCACAAATAGAACGTCTCAAGTATCAAAGTTATTACAAACTTTTCAAAACACAACTGTCAGTGTAGAAACGGAAAATAACTACTACAAGACACTGGACTATGACCAAAGGACACCGCTATGAGATATGGCACCACCACCTGCCCTCCAGCTGCACCATGACGACAAGCCTCGATCACTGATCATGCTCTGCAAAAACAAAGGAAACAAACCGTGAGTCCACTTAGGACTCAGTGAGCGGTTCTTTCGAATCTCCACATAATCCGCAGTTAGTCATGCATAATATATAAACAGCATAGAATATAATCAGGGAGGTAAGCTACTTTTTGATGTGACTATCGACCCCGTGGGTCATTCTGTATAAACCATATAGGAAAAACTTGCCATAACAGCCTAACCTTGCCACCTGACATCCGGCCCTTAAGGCCCACTTATGGTGTAAGAATCCCGGCTACAACCGGCCCTACCATACAAGGTAGAATCACACTAGCCATTCGGCCACATCATATCAAGATATAAACATGGAATACCGGGCCATCGACTAGGATGGTCTACTAGTCTCCGGACACCGTCTGGGGTAGGGATAGCTAGTCCCACCCAACTGGGGTCTGACACCTGGCGGGCCCGCTGGTGCATCTCAAGACCCAATCACTGGTCGAGCTAAGCATTGGTCATTTTTGACCTCCACGCTTCTCGGCGAACCATCTCAAGCACATCACACAGTCAAATGTCCTAGGGTTTCCTTATATACACTTCGAGCGGTTGCCCGTATCCGGCGCTAATCCGGTCTGTAGGGTCAACAAATTAGTGTTGCCCTTCCAAATTAGTGTTACCATTTCCACATCACTTACCAAATTAATTACGGATAGTAACATCATGAAGAACCAAAATAAAAAGTAAGTAATGTAGAGGTACGAATATGGAACATACACTAAGCATAGCAACAATTAAACATTATATGAGCAATTAAATGAAACATTTCTTGATTACATATACCATATAAGCATTGGCAAGAACATTTCCAAAATGATAATATAGATCTACCCCAACAAATCACAACATTGAATATGGATTAACATTAACATGAATATGAATAAATATTAAGCAGAGGGATATGAACAACTACACAAAATTGTTCGTTTCCTCCCCCTTTCCCTTGATCAGCCGAAGCTCGAGCAAGGTAAACCTTGCTCGGCCGAACCATCCATGTGGGAAGGGGCTGGAATTTATGCATATTAACCAGTAGAACAGTAAACATAAACTTCAAATTTAATCTAACATTTAAACATGAAGGTGCGAGTTAATGCGATAAAATAAGAGATCCAACAATCCAATATAAATAGCCCAACTTTTCCCCCTTCTACTGCTCGGCCAACTCGACCAGGATGATGACCATGCTCGGCCGAACCCTCTAGAGGTGGTGGACTTGGCTGCGGCATCCACTCGAGCATCAATCCAAAACCGAAAACAAAACGAATACAAGTCGATATGCGAGTTGCGAGACGAGCGAGGAAATTGGGGAAAATTTCGGCATGACCTTTCCCCTTTTTCCTCGACTCGACCAGCCCCTTAAAGCGAGAAATCGACACATTTTCAAACATAAAATCATAGTATGTACGTACAACGATTTAAAAATCTAACATCTACTCTAACATCTACTCTAACCACTCACCTCGAATTGCATCGCAAAGAAATCTAGATGAAATGAGATTCCGATCTCCTCGAGCATCGTCGCGAACTCGGCGCCGACAAGATCTCCTCCTCCTCTCTCCCTTTGTCCCTCTTGATGGGCTGCTTGCGGCTCTCTCTTTGAGCCGCACGGGTGGCTTGGGTGAGGGGTTTTATTCCCCTCATCCAATGACCCATTTCCCCCTCACTTGACTTGACTTCTTCTCGGTTCGATCTGAGTCCGATTCGGACTCCGATCCTATCCGCGCGCACTCATGAGTCGAACTCGACTTTAATAAGACATCATAAGCAAGAAAGGAAATAACCATTGAACTAATTCAACTTCATATTTCCATGGGTCGGGTTATACCTTCTACTCGAGGCGATTCTTGCGGCTCGACCCAGCTAATCTCCGATCCGGTGTGCTGCACCAAAAAAAGAGATTTTTAAATTAGAAAATTTTATAGGGTCTTACAACCTTCCCCCCTTAAGGGAAATTCGTCCTGGAATTTAGTTGGGTTACTAGAACTTACCGGCTCTTCAACCAAGGAAGGGTAGCACTCTCTCATGTCTTGCTCTACCTCCCAAGTGGCCTCTTGCCCGGAGTGGTGCTCCCACCTAACTTTTACCCACGGAATCTCCTTGGACCTCAGCTTCGTGACTTGGCGGTCAATGATCTCTATCGGCCTTTCCTCGAATGAGACGATCGAATCTACTTCAATATAAGAAGGTTCGATCACATGCGAATCATCTTTTACATATCTCCAAAACATGAATACATGGAAGGCCAGGTGTACTCTGCTCAGGCTAGGAGGCAAAGCCAGTTCATAAGCCACCTCGCCCCTTTGCTTGAGAATAGGGAAATTAAGGCCCAATGAACCTGGGGCTAAGCTTTCCCTTCTTCCCAAATCAGACCATCCATTTCATAGGGGAGACCTTCAGGAAGACTAAATCACCCTCGACGAATTCTAATTCTCTGGCCTTTTTGTCGGCATACATTTTCTGTCGACTCTGAGCCGCCAGCAACCTTTCCTTTAGGGTTTTGTTTTAGGGTTTTATTTTATGTTACTGTTCTATTCAGAACTGCTGTGTCTAACCTGAATCTAGTCTCCAAAGTGTGTCCTATATTTCCAAAATATATTTTTTGGTCGAAACGATAGGTTACACGACTATGTTCAGAGCTCCAATCACCTAATAATAGAGAAAATAAAATTCAGCCAAGATTCAACAAACAGCATATAAATTTCAGAAAGCTGAAATTTGCAGCACATCATGCAATAAAATCCGAATTTTACATAATTAAATCCCTAAATTTCTAACATCACAGATTCATATCATCATGCCTATCATGCATATAATCTCATAATTTTTACCAAATAAAATTAGTATCAATAACAAGAATTCCTTAATCAAGAGTCAAGGAAATTAACTAATTCTATACCATCAAGAACATCTAAAATTCTAAGATGAGGTTGCATCCAAGATTCACAAGATTTAATCCAAGAAAAATAACTGATCTTCCATTAACATATACCATGAAACAAGTTCTCAATCTAAAATCTAAGCTTGACATAGAAAACAAGAAAAACTCAAGAACATTCAAAAATCATCGAGATCATGAAATCTTCAAAACGGCTCCAAGAAATCCGAAGAAAACCAGGAGAGGAGGGATAAAACCACTCACCTTAATTGGAAGAAGAACTATGGAAGAAATCCCGGATGACGGCCCTCAAATCCGGCTTCAAAAGGCCGGCGGCTCAACCCAAGAAGAGGCTCCAAAGGGCGGCAGCTCACTCCAAGCCGCCGGCTTGGAGAGAAGGAGAGAGAGGAGAAGGAGAGGGGTTGGCTCCTCTCGGCTCGGCTCCAAAGGGAAGGAAGAGAAAGCAGGCGGCTCGGCTTGGCTCCTCTCTGCTCGGCTCTAAAGGGAAGGAAGAGATGAGAGGAGGGGAAGAAAAAGCAGGCGGCTCGGCTTAGCTCTGGGTGGCAGCGGCTCCAAGGAGAAAAGGGAAAGGGGGTTGGCGGCTTGGGTTGGCTTGGCGGTTGGCTCCCTTTCTCAACTCTTTAGGTGGCTCCAAAAATAGGAGCCACAAGCCATGAGGGGGGGGTTTATACACCCTCCTCAATCCTAACTCCTTAAACCCTTAATTCACATCCGCATCCACGATAAGCCAAAACCAAAATCCGCTAACCCGATAGACTTAATTAAATTAATTAGGCTTGATTTAATACAAAAATAAATCGTACGCATTTAATTAAATGCACCCACATAGGCATAATTAATAATTATACACACACCACAACAATTAATTAATTTCAACCACTCAAGCCTAATTCCATAAATTCGAAAATTTATATCCTACTTACCCGAGCTCGCAAGCTCGCTCCGGACCATGAGTCGACTCGGCTCGACCACAAACTAGTCCGCTAGACTGGGAAACACCCGCAAAAGAAAAATAATAAATTAAATATCTAGGATATTACAAAATAATTGTGTTAGCATTGATATCCTTGCTCGTGTTTAAATTGTGTTATTATTGTTTTCGCATTTAGTCGATAAATTGTAACTTGCCTGAGTAGTTCATGAAAACGTTTAAAACGGAATTCAGATGACAAATTTAGTTAACACACTATTCAACCCCCCTCTAGTGTGCCCATTTCACTAACAGCCCATATGTCTCGATCTCTATTTTGATGATAACAAACATGAAACTAGTGCATCTATGGAGTTTTGAGTTCAGGTTGATGGTGCGAAACTCGTGCGAACTTCGTTCAGAAAAATGCCAAGAAACGTCAAAAATGGTTCCAACGACGATCGCGTAGAATCTTAGGATTAGAAATAAAAATTATGTAATATGAATCTAGGAATTCATCCTAAACCTGATTGTAATGTTTTCCAAGTCAAAACTAGAAAATGAAACCCGAAAATGAACATTGCACGAAGAAATCAGCAAAAATAGCAAGTTTTCAGGGTTCGACCGATGGGCGATCGACGGCCGATCGACCGGCCCATCAGCCAGCCATCAACTGGAGGAATCCCAAAACGAACAGAGGACCCCGGTCGATGGTCGATCACTTGGTCGGTCGAACGGCCTTCGGCCGGCCATCGATTGGGCGACGTCCAATGGGCAAAAAAACTCCCGTTGGGAGCCCTATCCAAGTGAGAGGTTATAAATACTTCTCATAATCACTCACCTAACATCTCTTATTATTCACTAAGCCTTCACGAGAGGTTTCTAAGCCCTCCAAAGTTGATTTCCACACTCGAGCTTCGATGATCAATCTTCTACTCAGAGCATTGTCCACATCTCGACTCCAGCTTCAAATTACATTCTTCGAGTTGAGGAGTTGGAGGCTTTGAAGGCAAAGAATGGAGCATTCTAGCTTGGTTTACTTCCTTGCTCCTTTAGATCTTGTTTCCATTGTTGTTAAAGTGTTTTTCATTGATAACTTGTAAGGTGTGCTATGTAAACATCTTAGGGTTTCTTTGTAGATTTGTATTTTGCCTAAGTGAATAGGTATTGAGACTTTCTCAAAGGGTTGAGAAGTGAGTCCTCATTGTATTCAAAGGGAAACACTTAGTCTATAAAGAGATTTGGTTTGAAATCATTGATGTGAAGCCAATGTAGTGGAGTAGGCGGTTGGCCGAACCACTATAACTAATTGTGTTTACATTACTCCGATTGCTTGCTTTTATTTGATATCTTTATTTGTCAAAGCATCATAATTAGACCAATATCGATTTGGTTGTGAACTGGTTTGAATCGAAAAAGAATTAAGTTAAATTGAGTTTTAGCTACACACTATTTAATCCCCCCTCCCTTCTAGTGTGGATATTTGAACAACAATTACTTGTGCTTGCTTAATTGCTATTTACTCGCTTCCACATTCATATAATTTAATTGAGCTCTTGCCTAAGTAATCAAGAAACGGTTAAAACCAAATTTAGACTAAAGTTTAGCGAACACACTATTCAATATTCAACCCCCCCCCTCCTCTACTGTAGGCCATTTTTACCAACAGTGAATAGTGTGTTCACTAATCTCTTAACCTTATTGTGATTTTATCAGTTTCTTACAATCAGGCTAAGCACAATTCATAACAAGTAACCCGACACACATAGTATCAATGTTAACACAATGATTTGTAGTGGTTCCGCCCCAATGTCTACTCCACTACCTTAGTACCCCCGCTTAGAATTTTACACACAATCCTACTAGATATAAACTTTCTTACAATGAGGACTTTACACCGAAGAATCTCCGCTCTCACACTGAAGGCACTTTCACACCTAGAAGTCTTCGCCTTCACACAGAGAGTACTCTCCCACCGCACTATCTCCTAAGGACACTCTAATCCTAAATTATAAGCACACCGGTGGATTTATGCCTCTACACCAAGGCTACCACCAAACCCTTTGAACTTGAATGAATCCTAAAAAATACAAAGAGGACCTCTCAACTCTAGAGGATGCCTCAACTACTATTCTAAAGTCAAACACTCAAGATCAAAGAAAACAAGGTGTATCACCTACACCTTCAAACCAAAGATACAACTCAATGAAATCAAACTTAAAATACAACAATAATGAAGAAAAAATGTACACAATAAACTACTTAGCTCCAACACATGATCCTAACTTTCTCTTGATGTCTTTGATGATAAAACTCAAGGTTGAAGGCTCAATCAAAGAGGTAAAGGCTCAAAGCTAGGGTTTTGCACAAAGATGACTCAATGAAGCTTAGGGATGATCAATAGATAGCTCAAGAGGGTTAAGAGTGATCAAGGATGGTAAAAGAGCCAAGAGACTAACTTCAGGTAAAGGCACCCAACGGCTAGAAAAAGAGCCGTTGGCTCTTCGAGGATCGTAGATCGATCACAGATCGGTCACAAAATGATCGCAAAATATAGTTGTGCTGATACTAGTTTTCAAGTTTTCGGGATTCGAATTTCGATTTTTGAATTTTTATGCATCAAATAGAGGATATACATATAATCTAGACACTAGATGTAGACTCAAACTTCCTAATAAATCTTGAGCGTCGACGAGCGTCTTTGCAAATTTCTTTGATTTTTTCGAATGTTGAAAATCAAAATTAAAATTAATATTGAAAACCTTACGTCATCACTCCCTTCATATAGTTAGATCGGTATGGTCAGTGGTGGCTTCCTCCTAAGGGCAGCTCACTCAAGCACGACCTAGGCTGATACGAGCACAAAATTCAAGGGTCCACGCGTTCAACCTCGAACTGCCTCACCATGCCCAATTGCCTTCTAGAGACTCCATGTGCTAGGAGTGCACCATACTTTGATCAATTAAATGTGCCATGGAGTAATTTTGCAAAACAAATATGATAATACTATTGTTTCGTCCTATATCAAAACAAAAGAAAAGTAATGCTCTCTCCAAGCCCGAGAAAGATCTGAATACTAAATCTGCATCGTGAATTGAACACACAAAAACATGAAAAGATCCAAGAACATCATCCATCTAGTTTGACTCTTTTCAGATCGCCATGATTTGCCTAATTTTCAGTGGCATCATGTACAAGGTATATATTACAAAAATAAACCAAATCTAGTTTATATAATCTATAAATTGATCAATCCACTGCATACTTCATCATCATACTTTATATGTCATCACCACGGCAAACCTAATTCTCATTCTCTCCGGTTTAACTCTTCTTGGGTGCACAGTTTTCATCCTGAGTCCTCCAGATGATATCCTTTAGGCCCGGTGTTAGATTATTGTAAAACTATAAAAGATCACAAACCAAAAACATGGATGTCAGGTCAGTAAGTATGAAAAATTGCCGATTTCCTGCTAATCAGGAATGTATATACATCAGAGATAGATAGGTATCTCATGCTTCACCTTGTGAAATTCAAATGTATCTCCCTTGGACTTGCGAAGTTCAACAACATGCAATGAAGGAGCAATTTCAAAAACCTTCAAAAAGTGCAGATATTTTAGTTTCTGTACGTAAAAGTGCCGAAGATAAAACATTGATTTGAAAGTCAATGGAAAGACTGTGCATGGTTTTTCTACCTCGGTCGCAATGGCTAATTGCCCTTTCCTTCCAGATTTTTCACCTTGCAACTTCATCTGAGACAAGATATGCATATAATATCAATTAAAATGATAGTGAAAAACTACACTGAGTCTATACTTCATAAGTAAGACAATATCCGAGTGGAAGAAAACAAGACTGAGAGGACCACAAATATGATGGGTTTAGATTTCAAGCTTTAGTGGAAATTGTTTTTCCGAAAAGAATGAGTTGTAAGATAAAGAAAGAAAACGAGTAGGTGCAAGGCAAACAGACCTTGTAGTTCTGTTTCTTGACATCAAATCCCAGAGGTTTAGCCGCTTCTTCAATTTTAGAGAGTATCTCATTTGCAGGGAGCTTTGATGTAAACCTCGTCTCACGCTTCACTAGGCCCTGTCAGAAATGGAGGGTTATATCTTTAAATACTGCTATCCGATTGTTATCAAATAGTCAAATATATGCACAAACATGATGTGACAAAGATAAAAACAATAAGGAGATACGAAGGAGAGAAAGTCAACGAATCAAGCATGCCTTATGGAATGCAAGCCATATTCAACACATAAACAAATTCAATTTGCTTAAAGAATGTTAAATTGGAAAATAATGCCTCAGAGAGCCAAATTCATCGCAAAATTGAGTTGACAGCAGTTGGGTTATAAACCACATTATGAAGAACTAGACAAACAATAGTTATGTGCTTATGAAAGAGAAGGTTCTATTCAGAAAAGAAAATGAAAAAAGAAATCAGATCATGGATGAAATAGCAAAAGATGAATATCTTATAAATTAAAATATATAATCACCATTTGCTTCTCGAAAAGGTTGCCAAGATTAAGTCCCTGAGATGTGGAAATAAGATCAAAGGCGTTCATTGGAACTGGCCTTTCATCCCTCCTCTCAACAACAAGATTTGCTACCTCCTGTACATTGAAGAATACAAAGTCTTATGTAGCATGTCAACACAGCTCAGAAATTCTGCAAGATAATCAAGAAGAGACAAAAATTACCCCTGACTCGTCAAAGATCGCATCCACATCATCAAGATTAACATCAGCTGTTTCAAAGCGAGGTGGCTGATATCCCTTCTTAAACCATTCATTCTCAATTATTTGTTGAATGGTTATGCGCTGCAAAGGAGCTGCATTATATCAGGATCACGCAATATTTGAGAGTACAATTAGATTCATGGAAGCTTATCATGCTTTTGGAGATAAACAACTCACGGTTTGGGGATTTGGATCTAAAATCCTCTGGATAAGTTTTTTTGCACTTGTAGAAAACCAAGGTGGACAGGAGAAATCTGCTTTGAAAATCTGTAATGGCTTTATAAATGTTAGCAGTAAATTTCTTCCAAATGGAGGGAGATATATTAATTAACTAAACAATATCCAAAACAAGATTGTTATTCAGAAGTCACCTTTTTGTATAAGGACATTAGATTTGAATCTTCGAAAGGCAGATAACCTGCCATAAGGACAAAAAGGATAACCCCACATGACCAAATATCTGCCTTTGCCCCATCATAACCTTTGTCCTTGACAACCTATGAAGAATAGGAAAAAATATAAAACAAAAAAAGGGATCAAATCTTTAATGAAGGCATGAACTCACAACTTGGCGGTTAAAAGTTACCTCAGGAGCAACATAATTAGGAGTGCCGCACGTTGTGTAAAGCTTCCCATCCTCCTGCAATGCAATAGGATTCAAGAGTTTCACATCCTATCTATTCTATGAAAGATTCACCCAAGTATTCATTAGACTTACATACTGAGAATAGATCGCAGAGACATGAATGCTTGAGTAAAAAAATCCAATAGTTATGAAATATGCAACTATTCAGTGGATGCACAGGAGCAATTACAAAAGGAGATGGCGGAACAACAAAAAAATGTATATTTCACATCAATAGTGAGTTATTAAACTTACATGAACTTGCTGAGGTAATGCACTGAGCCCAAAATCTGAGATCTTGAGAACACCATTGGCATCCAACAACAGATTCTCAGGCTGTTATAGATTTCAAGTAAGAGGTCAAAATAAAGTAGAAATAAATTTTGTTATTTAATCATGTAATCCATACTCAACCTTTAAATCCCGGTGGAAGACGCCTCTACTATGACAATAATCTACAGCATTAATTAGCTGCTGAAAGTACTTTCTAGCTTCGTCCTCCTTTAATCTTCCATTACAAGCCTAGTCCAAGAAAGTTAGAATATTAGCACAAATACACAGATAATAAGAGATATCTCTACACTTTCTCTAAGACGAACAAAATCCCATGCTAAGGACATCTTATCTTACAATTCTGTCAAAGAGTTCACCCCCTGTCACAAATTCCAAAACTATGTATATCTTCGTCTTGCTCGCCATCACCTACAAAACAAAAGAATTGCATTGTTACACATTAGCTCTTTAGTACTTGACTAGTGAACTAGCATGGAAGATGGGACATGCCACACCAAAGGAAGAGAAGATGAAAGAACATTGATAGACATGGTCCAGCAAAAGAAGTTTAGAAATACTGAAGATACAACGAACTTAAGTTGTTAAAGAAAGCAAATCTAAATTTTTTAGCGCAAATATATTAATAGGAAGTAACATAAAAACTCAGTTGTAGCAATTATTAGTCAACCTTATGTTACATAAGGAGTAACACGGGAATTAAGTGCGGACAAAACCTAAGTTTTGTGCTTTACCTCATACATTCGTATGACATTTGGATGCCTGACCAGTTTCATTGTTGAGATTTCACGTTTTATCTGTAGCAGAGAAAAACAACAAATCAAGAAACTCATTTTAAAGGGGTATTTAAAACACCAGATTATGGGATCCAAACAAGTACATTAATTACATGAGCCAAAACATGAAGAAAACAACATGAGAGGAATGGAAGCCTTTAACTGATACAGCCAAAACGGGTAGCTGCTATGACAGAACAATCTACAATATTACCAGAATTAACCAATTTTCAACTGAATTTATGACAACAACTCCATGGTAGTTTTCAAACAAATCTTAATCCTTCTATCGTCAATTTAATTGACAATTTTATATTGTAACTTTTAAGGAAGCAAAAAGAAGATAACATCAGAGTATCAGAGATTACAAGTCGAGACCAACACAAAATTCCAATTGCAACAAAACAATATAAATTAATTAAATTAAGAAAGAAAAGTAGAGTTATTACGCATGTGTCAAACTCATAAAAAAAAACAACACCCAAAAGGAGGAGACTGGAAGTTGAAGTGCTTTTTAAAGATCAAGTTGCATTTTTTTGACCTGGCCGACCATCTTATGGCGCAAGATCTTTTCTTTATCGAGAATCTTGATGGCCACGTTCTCCCCAGTATCGACGTTCTTGGCGAACTTCACCTTGGCGAAGGTCCCCTCCCCGAGGGTCCGCCCTAGCTCGTACTTCCCCATCCTTGTCCTCGCGAACGAGCCCATCCTTTACCTTCCTTTCCCTCTTCTCCCTCAAACCACAGCGCAAAGCGACCACAAGGAATCCCCAGACCCCCCGCTCTCGCCGCCTCAAGATCTCTTCTTGTTGCAAGGCTGCCACACTTGCGATTTCACCACGTTCATCGCTGCGCGGACAAGTATGGCGAACTTGGAAGAAGATTTTTGGCGAGTAGTCATGCTATGAATCGGTGGGGGAGTAATGGAAGAGTAGGAAGGGCATGGCAATTGAGAGAACACGGACAGCGATGGGTTTGCATATGAATAAGGAAGAAAGCAAGGGGCGATTTTTAATTTTATTATTGAACACGGGGCGAAGAAATTAATGAAACAAAAAGAAGAAGGCGGATGAGCACAAGAAAGTAGTAGCACGGAATTATTTTCTTTTCTTCTTATGGAAATAGAAACAAAAAAATACTTCCTATCCTAAATGCACTTATATATTATTTTAATAATAAATAATATTTTATTTTAATAAAACACTATATTGAACACAGTGTAATCTATTATTTTACTAAAAATAGTTATACTTTTTAATAGAATATAATACTAAAAGATTAAAGAATTATTTTAATAATATTAATTTAAATAGACAAGTTTAATTCATACGCAAGATAAATTATTTTAATTAATTCAATCTAAATTTTAAAATGAATTGACTTTTTTTTTCAAAATTTTATTAAACATGATATATATACAAATTTGTATCATATTAGAAAAATAAGATAAAATTAAATAAATAATTTTAACATAAAAGTAACTTATAAATAAATCAAATCAAATTAACAAGTTCAAAACAAACTAGATTCACTGCATTTATTTTCAATTATTTATCATTATTTATTAAACTAAATTATATACTTGAATGTCAACCGTGGTATGTATATTACTTAAAAATTTAAGATTCAAACTTTAGTATATCGCCTATTGTGATTTTTTTTTATTAAAAAAATATATATATTTGAATTAAATATTGTAAGATATTTATTTTATTTTATTTTTACTATTTTGTTTTATTAAAAGAACATGTTAGTTACTATTTTTTTTCATAAAAACTTATTATTTCGTGTTCAATATATTATTTTATTAAATGGAAATATTATTTATTGTTATGTTTTCATAAAACAATATACGAGAACGTTTTGGGTATCGTATATTTATTGGTTATGGTTCCTTTTTGGTCATTTGCTAAAATAATTTTATTTCATATGATTTTATTCGAAAAATTAGAAATACTTTTTTGTAAATATCTGACAAATAATGCCGGTGATTCTTTTATGGAATTCTTAATAATGTCATGCACACAATATCATATATAGACTTTTAGGTAGAATTTAGGGTGCTTTTGGTATATCACTAATAACAATATATACTTACTGATAGTAACGATATAATATAATATAATATTGGTCATTTATATATTTTAATTTTTAATTAAAATAAAACTATAATATAATATAAAATTTTCTTAATAGTGATAATTTTTATTTTTTTGAAAGATGGTTAAAGAAAATAATAATTTGTTTATAATAACTTAACATTAGAACATGATTGTGGGTGATTTTATTTTGAAATAAAAATATACATAGTATGAAAATAGATTATGAAAAGTTTTTATTATAAATGGTAAGATTTGTCTATGTTTAATTAAAAATTGATTTTGCTCAGTTTACCCCTCTCTTTTGGTTATATATGGGTAGAAAATAAATGATATGATTAAGGAAGGAATTAACTAATTAATGCAAAAGGTTGAGACTGGAAGAAATATTTCTTTGACTTCCATTTGGAAAGTAGAAGAATTACAAGTAGGGCTGTCCATTCGGTTCGAACCGAACCGAACCGAACCGAACAAGCCCAAATCGAAATTTTTTCTTTACCCAAACCGGAACCCGAACCCGAACCGAACATTTCCTAACCCGATTTAACCCGAACCGAAATAATTCGGTTCGGTTCGGTTTTCAACCCGAAAACCGAATTTTTAATTAATTTGATTAAAAATTAAAAATTAAAAATAATTATTTAATACTTATTTACTTAATTCAGTTAAAAATTAAAAAAAAAATATTTTTTTAATTAATTCGGTTTTCGGTTCGGGTCGGTTCCCGAATTCCGGGAACCGAATCCGAACCGAAATACAAATTTCGGTTCGGTTTTTCGGTTCGGTTCGGTTTGAACCGAACAGTGGACAGCCCTAATTACAAGTGAGAAGGAAATACATTCATTATTTTCTTTTTATCCTTTCTTGTGAAACAATGAGCTGCTCCTGTATTAGCTATAAATGGTATTTTTTGATGAATTTATGACTATTTTTCATAATTTTCCGACGCTAAAAAGGAATTAAACTGTATCCCTTTTGAAAATTTGATTGTAATTGATTAACTAAAAAAGGAATTAAACTCTATCCCTTTTGAAAATTTGATTGCAATTGATTAACTAAAAAATATTGAGTCTTTTTTATTTTAATGTAAAGAGTAAGATTTCATAAATTGAAAAAAAAAGTTTTTTTAATGTAAACTTTAAAATATTGAAAATAAAAATAAAATCAAGGGTCCAAGTAAGAAAAAAATAAATTTTGGGGAAAAATGATATTTTTTAAATTTTAGGAATCAAAATAAAATTGAACTAAACTTCAAAATCCAAAAAGGAATTAAATATAATATCTATTGTGTCTCGAAGGCCCTATTTAATGCACTGTATCGGATAAGACCTATAATATAATATGTTTCTTGCACTTAATTGTGCATATGCCTTAATTTTGAATAAAAATATCATAATACATTAATATTTATAATTAATTTTGGAAAATAAATCTGAAACAATTTTTTATTTTCCCAATAAAAATATTTTTGACCATTTCAAGAATAAAAATCTATGTAATTTATTTTTTACCATGAAAATATTATTTTTAATTATAATATATTATTTATAAAAATATAACAAAAAACATGTAAAAATAATAACAAAATTATCATATACTACAAATAATAACAGAATTTTGGTTTTTATTTTTATTTTTTCTACCCTTATGTTTTCATCGCAAATAAAGTTAAGTTATACGTTAGTAGTTGCATAAAACCATCACACCATATAAGTTAGTATAACACCATATTATGATCCAAACATCATATAAGACATGATTGCATAAGTATATCCTATCTTATCATATTTTATATGCATGCCAAATGAAACCTAAGAATGTATTTGATTGGATAGAGTAAATTCACAAAGAATAAGAATAAAAAAAGAATTAATGAGAATAGACAATGAATGAAATAGATGATGAATAGTATTATCTTATTTGGTTGACATTATAAAATAGGTCAAGAATAGAATTACTTTGTTTGGTTAGCATAAGGAATAGACAAGGAATAAAAAATTAAATGACCAAAATATCATTTTTAATAAAACTGACTATATTTACTTTGTTTACTTAACACGAAAAATATACAATAAATTGAGAGAAAATAACTAAAATACCCTCCTAAAAATATAATACATTATATTCTAATTTATTCTAATTAATAACAATATAATAAAAATATGAATCAATATAAAATAATTTATTAACTTAAAATAATAAAATACTATTATTTATTTTATTTTCATAAAAAAATAATTGAATCTTCAAAAAATAACTATTAAAATATTATTTAATAATAAAATAATAATTATCTATTTAAGATATGTAATTATTAAATATAATTTAACAAATTAATTTTTATATTCATATTATAAATATTTTAGAAAAATAATCAAAATACACTTCTAAAAATATAATAAATTATGTTATAATTTATTTTAACTATTAACAGCATAATAAAAATATAGATTAATGTAAAATAATATATTAATTTAAAGCAATAAAAACTATTATTTATTTATTTTCATAAAAAACTATTTTTTTAAAAAAAATAATAATTTAATATTTAATAATAAAATAATAATGATCTATTTAAGATAAATCATTATTAAATTTAATTTAATAATTTAATTTTTTATATTATTATGTAATATTATAAATATTGATGGAAAAAATATAGAAAAATATCATAAGAAATAGACAATGAATATTATTCCTTGGATTGAGGTAAAGAATAGTATTCCCCATGCATAGAAAATAGTATTTCTTATCTATTCCTTATGGCCCACCTATTCCTTGTCTATATATTACAACCAAACAAGGAAATAAGTGGGGCATAGGGAATAGTATTACATTCTCTCTCTATTCCATCCAACCAAACACCATAGACCAAGGTTGTTAAATTCGAGAGTTTAAGTAAACCCGTGGAGCCTCCGTAAATTCGACTCGTAAATTTGTAAGAGTTTACCTAATATTAAAAAAATATTAAAAAAATATTAAAAAATATTATACTACAAAAATATAATCTAATATAACTTGAAAATCATAATTAAGACATAGTTCAACTCTCTAATAAAGCACACATAAAGATAAAATATAAGAGTACAAGTCTAATACATACATAATGAAGTATTCTAAGTCCATAATAAAGCACACACAATGACTCAAAGATAAAATATAAAAGTACAAATTCAATCCATAATAATTATCATCAAACCGAGTTCACCCGAGTTTACCGACGAGTTTGACCGAGTTTACTCGCGAGTTTGATCGAGTTTACCGAGTTTACCCCGAGTTCACCCGAGTTTATCCAGAAATGAGTTTGGGTGCGAGTCAGCTCGATTTTGATACATGGGATCGTAAACTCGTCCGAGTTTACGAGTTAACTCGCGAGTTTGACAATACTGCCTAAGACCTTATTGTTCATGCCACCGATGGAAATACATTGTTTATGGCATGTTTATGCCATAGGTTTTCTCATCTTGTGTGTTAGAATGTAGGGCGAATTCTAGAGAGTTCAAAGGACTGATGGGTGATTCATGTTCTTAAGGTTTTTATTACCCCGTAATAATACACCTCTAGGATTTATCAAGCCCTTAGAACAAGATGCAATGGGTGATTCATGTCCTTAAGGTTTCTATTACCCCGTAATAATACACCTCTAGGATTTATCAAGCCCTTAGAACAAGATGCAACAACGAAGAAAGATGAAGAGAGGGGAGATTTAGTTACTACCAAGTGAGAATTTCGAAATCATAAATATTGATCAATAGAGAATAATTCTCATATAATGCTCATTATTAAGAAATAGTAATCGTTGATAAAGATTAATAAGCAAGATATTCTGGAAATTTATTCTACAATTGATATAGAGTTAAGTGCAATGATTCAAGTAACTGCTGAAATTCCAACAATCAAAAACTAGGTTCAAACCAAGGTTCGACCCGTCAAAAAGGTGGGCTCGCGGCTAGGCTCCTAGCGACGATGCAAAGTGCAACGTGCGCCTAAAAGCGCCAATTGCGACTTAGTGACACGCCTGCGCACACGCGCTATGCAATGCACCGCACTAATGTCACATCTTGACCTTCCTTTTTATCCACACAAGTAATTAAGCAAACACTCTAATATTTTTAAGCTAATATAAAACTAGCACATCTTGCAATGTAGGACTAAAGTCTAGTTTTCACAAACAACATGAATGCACCTCTTCATATACCCTTCATTGGGCATATAAAACTTGTTTATATAATTTCTACTTGAATTATATAATTCTCTCATTTAAACCTTCCATATAGGACTATCTAATACACCCTTTAATTCCCTTAAATTACATCAATAATTGCATAACTAAATTACTCAAAATTAATAAAAATAAGCTTCAAATTAAGGTGCATTTCAATAATCCCCCACTTGTTTGGAAAACTATATTTGACTAAATAAATCATCTCCAAGAATTATTTGCATAAAAGAAAGTGTGACTAACATTAAACTTTCCCTTAGTGTAAACAGTTCAAAATTATATCAGAGTTGACAATGTCCATAGTTTAAACCTCTACTCCTTTGTGACACAATCGGAATTGTCACACAAACAATTCACCCACCAAGGTGAGCAATCATATTGCTTGGCGCTATTATGGCCATGCGCAATATCCTGTTTCATGAACCTCTAAGAGAGTAAATCACAACTCTCTATAAGAAGCGGCACCACTTCTAGTTCATATAGGCAAAGTGTTTCTCAAGCACTTCTATTGCTATAAGTACAACACTTTGTCAAGAGCATACCTCATCCTTAGTCATGCAACAGTCACTACTATCATAAAACTACATATGAGACCAAAGAGATAGTAACACAACCAACAACTGTGACTTATTTTTCCCATTAAACCTATAAACTAGGGGTAACCTAGAGAATAAGTTAGGTATCCATCATCCCTGACTTAGTGGTTTAAGTCTCATATCTCGTGTAGTCAAACTTATTAAGTCCCTCGTCAGAGGCTTAGTAAGCGGATCTGTAAAATTTTTACTTGACTTTACATAGACAATTGTAATAATATCATCATGTATTAATTGTCTCACAAATTCATGTCTTAGACCAATATGTCTAGACTTACCATTGTTGGTAATGCTATACGCTTTTGATAGCGTGGCTTCACTATCACAATATAGTGAAATTGAAGGCATTGGACTTGGCCAAAGATCTATGTCTAGCAACATATTTCTTATCCACTCAGCCTCCTGTCCAGCTTGAGCTTGAGCTATGAATTTTGATTCCATAGTAGAATGAGAAATACACGTCTATTTCTTGCTTACCCAAGAAACAGTCCCACCGACATCAGAGTACCCTTCCAACACACTAGGGTATCATAAAACAAACCCAAACTACTAGTTCTCTTAAGGTAACCAAGTACCCTACTAATAGCTTTTCAATGATCAACATTTGGTTTGCTTGTGTATATACTGAGTTTAGAAATTGCAAAAGAAATATCAGGCCTAGTGCAGTGCATAGCGTACATAAGGCTACCAATAGCACTTGCGTACTCTAGCTGTGCAATAGCTCTACCAGTATTTTCTTAGAGTTTCAAAGCACAGTCAAAAGGAATGTTCAACTCCTTGATCTCGAGGTGACTAAACATGGATATTAATTTCTCAATATAATGGGATTAACTTAGCACAAAACTTCCATTATGTTTTCTTACTTTGAAGTCTAAAATAGTATCTACTTCAGCTAAGTCTTTCATCTTAAAGACAAAGAATAGATACTTTTTAGTCTCATTTATTCCAACCATATTTGTACTAATGATCACCATATCATCAACGTAAGTACAAACAGACTGTTACCATATAGTCCAAAGTAGTTTTAGAACATAGGCATATGTCCGCACTGTTATATTTAAACCCAAAGTTTAAAATAGCAGTATCAAATCTCTCGTGCCACTGCTTTGGTGCTTTTTCTAGACCATAAAGTGATTTGACAATTTACACACTTTAGCCTCATTGTCGGGAGAAATGAACCCTTCAGGTTGTTCTATATATACTTCATCATTTAAGTTGTCATTTAAAAATACGGTCTGTTGGCCTAAGGTTTTCTACCTTAGTCTTAATCTCGGTTTTGATGATAACAAATATGGAACTAATGATTCATTAAGAACATCTTTCAGGTTCCATATCAGTTAGCGCTCGATGCCCTCGATCCGAAATATCGAAGAAATCGCAAAGTCGAAAGAACATTGATCGTCGTGCTCGGGTACGTCGAGGATAATTTCTCAAAGATCGACGTGTACACCAAAGTCATCTTGGACGAGTCTAAAGAATACATTGAAAGCTCTCCAAGTTGATACTTGTTGAAAGTCGGAACCCGAAAATGAAGCGCGCAAGAAGAAGGCTGAAAAAATTAAGTTCAACATAGGTTCGGTCGACCGAATGGTGTTAAGAATTGGTTGTAGCCTTGTCGGTCGACCGAACGATGCCAAAAAATGGCAATAGCCATTCGGTCGACCTATCGATCGACCGAAGTTGGCAAAAATTTGGCAGAAGGCTATGTCGGTCGATCGACCGATCGACCAACCGAAGACAAAATGAAGCAGAAGGCGCATCGATCGACTGATCGATCGACCAGATTATAGATCGCATTATTGGCTTCACTGCTTCGGTCGATCGGTCGATCGACCGGACTACGGATCGATGAAGTCACGATCCATTCGGTCGACCCGTCGGTCGACAGGACGGCGCTTGTTAAGCCCAGAAAGTGTAGCTGTCGATCGGTCGATCGACCAACGATCGACCGAATGGTTGTAACGGCTAGTTTTCTACCCGTTGAATCACCGTTCAGCTGAGGGGTTATAAATACCCCTCACTTAACTTCTTTAATTCTTCTTAGAGATATTATTGAGCATTTTAAGAAGTGATTTAAGCCTTCAAAAAGATCAATTGAAGCGCGCTTTGTTCTTCCGCCAATATTTTCTCAAGCGCCCAATTTTTTCCTCAACTCGGCTTCAATTCAAGCTCAACAACTTGGCGAGTTGGAGGCTTGAAGGCTTGGAAAAGAGCACTGATTCTTGGTTTTATTCTTTAGCTCTTTTCATTGTAATATTTATTGTTATTTGAACGTGTTTACTTATTGAAGTTGAGTTTGTGTAAGACCTAGTGTCAGGTCTTGGATCTAAGTGGTTACCTGAGTATAGGAGGTGTAAAGCCACTTGTGTAAATATAGCTTACTAGGATTAGTTGAGGTATCCCTTAGGGTTGAGGTGGAATAGTACTCTCGGTAAGAAGGCGAAGACTTTCGGGTGTGGAAGTGTCTTAGATTGAGAGTGTGTCTCTTCAGGTTAAAGTCCTCTTGTAAGGGAACCAATTTAATCTAGTAAACTTAGTTTGGAAATCCTAAGTGGGGTGCTTAGGTAGTGGAGTAGGCATTGGGGCCGAACCATTATAAATTTATGTGTTAGCACTGTTATCTTTTGTTTGTTCTTAATTACTTTATCTTGCTTCCGCATTTAATCGTAAAATTACAATTTGCCTAAACAATTTGAGAAATGATTAAAATTGGAATTAGGCGAAAGATTTAGATAACACACTATTCACCCCCCCCCTCTAGTGAGCCATTTCGTACAATAATTGGTATTAGAGCGGGTTGTAGATTGAGATTTCACCATCTCCTCTACATCTAGCCTCGATCCGGAAAATGGCACTAGAGTTGGTTGCATCTATACCTCCTAGGTTCGGTGAATCGAACTTTGGTCTTTGGAAGTCTAGGATGTACACCTTTCTAAAGACTCAATGTTTAGGTGTTTACAACATGGTAAAAATCAAATATATTGAACCTAAGGAAAATATGAATTCATGGACCCAAGAACAAATTAATATGTTTGAATTAAACGCTAAGGCAACAAATTACATATATTGTTCTTTGGAAAATAACATTTTTGAAAAAGTTATGCATTGTACTTCGGCATATGATATTTGGGCTACTTTGAACATGTTTTATGATAATGCTGAAACTGAAGAACTTGTTACTCTAAATGAAGGAGACGATGACAATTGTCATACTCCTATATCTAATGAAGTTCTTGAAGCTAATAGTATATCTAGCCAAAGAAGTACAAAGAGTCGGAAGAGAAAGGTGATATGTCACCTATGCAATGAGAAAGGGCACGTGAAGAAGAATTGCCCTAGTATGAAGAACAAGGCAAAACGGAGGTCAAATGCTTTCACTCACTCACGTGCATCAAGTGAAGCATCCTCACACCATGATCACGAAGCTAACATCATGAACATTGATGAGGAGGTATGCTCTTCTTCTAGTCATGATAATCATAATCATAGATCTAATTCATCTAGTTCCTCGGATCTTTTTTATGATGAATTATTAGATGAATGTAAAATCATGTATGCCTTGATGGTTAAAAAAAGATAAGAAAAATAAAATGTTGAAAAAGGAAAATGTGATGCTTAATTCTCATTTGCATGAATCCAAACTAGATAATAAAAAATTAAAATCTAGGTCATTTGATTTATGCCATGATAATGTAGAACTTTAGCTTAAGGATTTGAAGCTTAAAAATGACAATTTAGAAAATGAGAATTGCATGTTAAAATCTCAATTACATGCATTGCATAAAACTATGAATGAGTTGAAAAATGAGATATTGATTTTAAGTAGGAAAGTTAATGCTTCTTCTTTTAATTCTAAAAATTAAAATATCTCATTTAGGAAACCTCAGAAAAAGAATGCCAATGTTCATCATCATTCCCATGCTATGCATCCTACCATTAGACCTCATGATCATAAGAAGAGGAATGATGTTTCTAAGAATGCTCATACTCATCATGTTTCACATGACAAGCATTCTAAAAATAAATCTCATGTTCATAACAAAAACAAAAAGAGATTTAATGGACATTGCTTTTGTTGTGGTACTTTTGGTCATGCTATTTATGATTATGTATTCAAGAAAAATCCAAGTGTAGCTAAGACACTTTGGATTCCTAGACCATCTCACCCCCAAAGACCCAAAGCCATTTGGGTATCGAAAGTTTCTTGTTCTCTTGTAGGGGGAGCTACCACACATGGTTGAAGGAAAGTGATATGTTGAAGTTGACCATGAACTTGAATGATGAATTCTCCCTTGGTTGCAACTTCAAGCTACATTGATGCCTATGGTAAAGTTGGCATCAAATACTTTGATATTAAAGTTGACATCAAATATTTTGGTATCATCTTCTAATCAACATTGATCTACTTAAGTTAAAGCTTTTGATACTATGCATAATTTGATTGAGCTTTTCCCGCTCTTGATAAGAGTCTTTTTAAAAATGATTTTGATTTTTGATTTCCCGATCTCTTCAGAGACCAATGTGGCCTGTAATGGGCCTAAGCGACCTTGCGGTTTTAAATCGTAGGCTTATTGTGGTCTTTTGGTTTTTGCTTTTCATTAATATTACATTTGTGATATCTTAAAATTCATTTCGGATTCATGATAACATATATTGAAATGGATTTCAAACTATTTAGCAAAGTGGATTTTGAAAATGATACTTGATTTTTCTCTTTGCTATATGGTTTGGGTTGTTTGCTAGTAGCTTTATTTTTATTAAATCTACTAATGAAGTCTAGCTACTTGCAAGTTGAGAGTGTTAATGGAAGGCTATGCTATCATGAAGAAAATTGAAAAGTAAAAAGACAAGTTTGGCAAAATTTCTAAGAATAAGGTATGAGTTTGATTTTGCAAAAATCTTAGTATAATATTTGAATACATATGTTTAAATGATTTCTCTATGCTCATGATTGCTTATGCATGACAAATATTTGAATTTTTATGATATTTCATGATATCATGATATTTATGAAATCGGACTAGGTTGAAATTTTCCTTTAGAGACTTCATTTTAAGTTGAGAATTTGATGAACATGTTTAGGTGTGTTAATGATTAGTTGTCATGTGCTTAAAATTGAAAATTCATGAGAGATTGAGCAAAATGATAACTAGTTCACTTTAGACGACTAAAATTTAGAAAAGTTTGATCCAAGTCAACTAATCGACTTGGACACTTCATTTTAAGTCCAAACTTCATAAACATGTTAGGAATAGATATGACATGTTTCCAAGCACTTAGAGTGAAAAATTCATATGGATATGGATAAAATGACATAAAGGTCAATTCATGCTTACCTCTTTTGAACCAAGTTGACTCAAGTCAACAAATTGACTTAGAGGCCTCATTTTCAATCCATGTTTGAGGACATGTTTAGATTTGCTCATGTTAGGTATCCATAGGTTTAAGTTTGAAAAATCATGAGTAAATGATAAGATTGAAACTTAGCAAGCTTCATGATAACTAGCTTAGTTTTAAATGAAACCATGCTAGGTTGATATCATGACTTAAGGACATAATTTTCATTTCAAACTCGATATACACTCTTTACATGATCATTTTATGGTGTCATAGAGATTTGAATGAAAATTGAACATGTTTTGAAAACTTACTGAAAATTGCGAAAATGTCATAGAAATTTCAATTTTAAAACAGTTTACTCAATGAATTTTAGAAAAATATGAAAAACTGATTTTGAGATGATTCTTGAAGTTGCACTTTCATTGAAAATCTAGTATATTGTGTAAAAATTTTAAAAAAAAATATCAAGAATTTGATTTATAATAAAATTTTGAAGTTGAATTTTGAAAACTCAAAGTATCACTTACTTGAAATACTCACTTTTTCGATACTTTGGTTTCTCATCAAAAACTTCAAATGAAAACTCATGTATATTATTTTGATTCAATGTCTAATATCATTCACATCATTGCTTGAGTAAAATCATTCATAGGAATGATTCTGATAATTTGAATGATAGCTAGAAATACTCATTTTTTCATTGAAAATAATATAGGATGAAATTTGAACTTAGACAATTCATTATAAGCTCAAACTTGACACACGCATCTTAAATGATCATTCAACGATGTCTGGAAAGTTTGAAACAAAAATAATAACGTTCGGAAAAATACCTGAAATTTACAAAAATGCCCCTAGACTTTCAAGAATTTTATGAATTTATAGAAAATTGATTTTTGAATCATTCTTAAAAAACCTCTAGATTCCTTGAAAAAAATATATCGTTTGTCCGGTTAAAGTTTCAAAAACTTTCGTTAAGAATATGATTTTATAAGGATTAAAAAATTTAATTTTTGTAAACTTGAAGTATACTTTGACTTAAGTCAACAAATTGACTTAGAAATTTTACTTTAAGCCCAAACTTGACTCATATACTTAGATTCACTCATGTTTGATGTCTGGATGCCTAAGTTTGAGAAAACATGAGTAGATAAAAAAAATTGATACTTAGCCATTTTCATATTTTCATGGTTATTTCAAATGAAATCGTGCTAAGTTGAAATTTTGATCAAATGACATTAGTTTCACTTCAAACTTGATATACATGCTTTAAATGACCATATCTTGGTATTTTGGAAGTTTGAATGAAATCTAAAAATGTCATGGAAATGAATCAATATTCACGAAAATATTCATACTTGAGTGCATACATGATTTAGTTTTGAATTCTATCTACCACTCTTTTCTATCATGTATGATTGAGTTTCATATCAAATATTTTTTTCCTTCAGTTGAGATTTTCATGTTTCATGAAAAATAATTTTAGAGTCTCAACTTTGACTATAGGTTGATTTTTTTGTCCTTTTTGATTGATGTCAAAAGGGGGAGAAAAATATAGGTAAAGGGGAAGAAAAAATAGGAAATTCATGCATATAGATAGGGGGAGTTCTATTATATAGATATGCATGATGATAGGGGGAGAAATCCCTTAGTTGATATCCTTTGTGCTTTAAATTGTATATTTTTTTAAGGATGTTTGTCATCATTAAAAAGGGAGAGATTGTTGGCCTAAGATTTTCTACCTTAGTCTTAATCTCGGTTTTGATGATAACAAACATGGAACTAATGGTTCATTAAGAATATCTTTCAGGTTCCATATCAGTTAGTGCTCGATGCCCTCGATCCGAAATATCGGAGAAATCGCAAAGTCGGAAGGACATTGATCGTCGTGCTCGGGTTCGTCGAGGAAAATTTTTCGAAGATCGACGTGTGTACCAAAGTCATCTTGGACGAGTCTAAAGAATACAAGGAAAGCTCTCCAAATTGGTACTCGTTGAAAGCCGTAACCCGAAAATGAAGTGCGCAAGAAGAAGGCTAAAAAAATCAAGTTCATCCTAGATTCGATCGACCGGTCGGTCGATCGAATGGTGTTAAGAATTGGTTGTAGCCTTGTCGGTCGACCGAATGATGCCAAAAAATGGCAGTAGCTATGTCGGTCGATCGACCGATCGACCGATCGAAGCCAAAATGAAGCAGAAGGTGCATTGATCGACCGATCGATCGATCGGATTACAGATTGTAGATCATGCTGTTGGTTTCACTGCATCGATCGACCGAACTGCGGATCGATGAAGTCGTGATCCATTCGGTCGTCCCGTTGGTCGATTGGACGGCGCGAGTTAAGCCCAGAAAGGGTAGCGGTCGATCGGTCGGTCGACCGGCTGTAATGGCTAGTTTTCTACCCGTTGAATCGTCATTCAACTGAGGGGTTATAAATACCCCTCACCTAACTTCTTTAATTCTTCTTAGAGATATTATTGAGCATTTTAAGAAGTGATTTAAGCCTCCAAAAAGATTGATTGAAGTGCACTTTGTTCTTCCACCAACATTTTCTCAAGCGCCCAGTTTTCTCCTCAACTCGACCTCAATTCAAGCTCAACAACTTGGCGAGTTGGAGGCTTGAAGGCTTGGAAAAGAGCACTGATTCTTGGTTTTATTCTTTAGCTTTTTTCATTGTAATTTAGTTGTTATTTGAACGTGTTTACTTATTGAAGTTGAGTTTGTGTAAGACCTAGTGTCAGGTCTTGGATCTAAGTGGTTACCTGAGTATAGGAGGTGTAAAGCCACTTGTGTAAACATAGCTTACTAGGATTAGTTGAGGTATCCCTTAGGGTTGAGGTGGAAGAGTACTCTCGGTAAGAAGGCAGAGACTTCCGGGTGTGGAAGTGCCTTAGATTGAGAGAGTGTCTCTTCAGGTTAAAGTCCTCTTGTAAGGGAACCAATTTAATCTAGTAAACTTAGTTTGGAAATCCTAAGCGGGGTGCTTAGGTAGTTGAGTAGGCATTGGGGCCGAACCACTATAAATTTATGTGTTAGCACTGTTATCTTTTGTTTGTGCTTAATTACTTTATCTTGCTTCCACATTTAATCGTAAAATTGTAATTTGCCTAAATGATTTGATAACGATTAAAATTAGAATTAGGCGAAAGATTTAGATAACGCACTATTCACCCCCCCCCCTCTAGTGAGCCTTTTCGTACAACACGATTTTCACATCCATTTGATGAACAAACAGATCATAAAGAGAAGTCATGGCAAAGAGGATCCTAATGGAAGTAACTCTAGATACCGGTGCACAAGTGTCAAAATAGTCAACCCCTTCTACTTGTCTAAATCCTTTAGCTACTAATCTAGCTTTAAAGGCAGAAATAGTTCCATTGATATTATATTTTCTTCTAAACACCCATTTGTACCCTATGGGTTTAATTAGAACTACTTTGCAAATCTATTAATACACAACTATTATTTCCTAAGATTGAATCCATTTCATCATTGACAGCTTCCTTCCAAAAGACAACATCCTTAGAAGCCATAGCTTCTTTAAATGATGTAGGATCAGTCTCAAGACTATATAAGTAGGGCATCTCATTTGTCACTTCACTATTTTGGTCCCCTTCTACCAAAAATAGCAAAGATTGAGAAGAGATAAAATCTTTATCTAAATTCTTTTCTATTCTTACCCTAATACTCCTTCTAAGATCTTTAGGTTGTTCTGGAACACTAGGTTCCCCAATCTCAATCATAGATCTTATAGGACCTCTAGTCTCATCAAGTGTGGGTGTTGCTTCATTTTCAACATCTTTTGAAAATTTATTTTCGAAGAATTCCACATCCCTAGACTCAGTTATAATATTAGACTCTAAATCAAGAAGTCTATATTCTTTACTATTAATTAGTAGCATATCCTACAAACATGCTCTTAACAGCTCTATCGCCTAACTTAGTCCTTTTAAGATTTGGAACTCTAAAATAGGCAATACGCTCCCACACTTTGAAATAATTTATGTTAGGCTTTCTTCCTTTCCAAATTTTGTAGGGACTAATTTTCACTACTGAACTAGGGATCTTATTTTGAATATGGTAGGCAGTCAAAAGGGCCTCACCCCATAAATTATAAGGTAAGCTAGAATGGTTTAGCATGCAGTTTATCATGTCATGGAATGTGCGATTTTTTCTTTTTTCTATACCATTTTGTTGTGATGTATAAGCAACACTTGTTTGATGATTGATACAATTTTCTTCACAAAAGTATCAAATTCATTTGAGCAAAATTCCATGCCTCTATTAGAATGTAGAATTTTAATCTTCTTCTTAAGTTGGTTTTCTACTTGTGATTTATATTTCTTAAAATAAACAAGAGCTTCGTCTTTTGTTCTCAACAAGTAAATATAGGTATATCTACTAGCATCGTCAATGAATGTAATAAAATATCGTTTTCCACCCCTAGTCAATATTCCATTTAATTCACATAAATCAGTATGTATTAAATCTAATAATTGTGATTCTCTTTATACCCTTGGAAAAGGATTTATCATAATTTTTGATCTAACACATACTTCAATATTTATAAGTCCCATTGCATGCATAATATTCAAGTTCTTAGCTGTCACGCCCCAACTCAAGGTCACGTGACTGGCCAGGGTATACGTGCTTATACCCCGCAGCCTAAACCAGGCACATGTCAACTCAACAAATAATATAGCGGAAAAAAATAACAAAATTTATTTTAATGAAAAGCAAACCAAAGGAAAGTTTAATTCAAGTAGCTCAAATGAAACAAAAAGTGTGGAATAACATTTAAGTTCAGCAGTTCAAAAGTTCAGATACAATAAAACCTGAAATAAATGACATAAATGCCCTCAGGGCTACAACTCCAAATCAAGCTAATACAAGTGCATGACTACTACCAAAGAACTCAACTACGACCCTAACTAGGACTGCTATGAGATCATGTGGCTCCTCTACCCTCCATCCGACCCACCTCACCGGTCAGGCTCTGCCAAACAGAAATCAAATGACAACGGGTGAGTTCAAAGAACTCAGCGAGCGGTTTTACCAACCCTCACAAATAAAAACACAGAGATGACAAGAATAAAATCTATCTCTAAAGAGGGCAATGTCACGAAGGTGTGACTAGCTAACAAGCCAACAGGCCACACATGCCCCAAGGCATCTAACCCTCCAAAGTGGAGTACATCAAGCTGAAGCCTACCATGCCCGAAGGAAATAACACATACTAGGATAATCGGGAAGGCCCTATGAACTTATCCTAGTACAAGAAACTCGAGAGCAATCGGGAAAGACCCTCCGAACTTGCTCGACGAGACGCGTAGGGACAATCGGGATTCACCTTTCCGAATTTGCCCCTTTAAGATATCATAGAAGTAATCGAGAAAGGCCCTCCGAGCTTACTCCTAAAGGATATCACAGGAATAATCGGGAAAGGCTCTCCAAACTTATTCCTTAACACCACCTCGGGGATAATCGGGTAGGCCCTCCGAACTTATTTTGCAGGTTGGGAATTAGTTATCCAACCTCCCGGGCTTAGCCCGCAATCCGGCTCCTCTACGAGCCTCTCCGCCATTCATAAAGATATGATGCACCATGACCTAAGTCATGACTCTCCTACGGTGTCTTAGGGGTGATCTTATTGGAAACTGTCTGTCACGCCCTAACTCAGGGTACGCTTGATCGGCCAAGGTACGTGTCGGTACCCCGAAGCCTACCCTATGCACTGACCAACAACTCATAAAACACAACCAGACTGGCATGGAAATATAAGCAGATGCAAAAATACCAACTTTATTAATTATTTGAAAATAGTCCAAACCAAGTTCGAAAACAACACAGGTTTTTAAATAAACATCCAAAGGTTTTCAAAGGAACATCTCAATGTTTACTGAGCAACACAATGCATACACTCGACTCTACTCAAACACGACTACGACTAACAAACTGCCAGCTACGAGATCTGCACCCACGTTTGCCCTCCTGCACACCATGCCACCAAGCGGTACCTCACTGGTCGGGCTCTGCAAAACAACAATAAATAAACCGTGAGTTCACGAGGAACTCAGTGAGCGGTTCTTTCGAACATCCACTTAAAACCTCGGCAAGATAACATATATAAGGAATTATTATAAGATCACACCACAGAAGTTAATTAGTTTGCCAAGACAGAAGAATGGATGAACCAGCCTCTCGGTCCCTTATCCATTTCACTAGCTCGGCCACTAATGGCCTAAAATACATATGGAAGGTTAGATTCTTCCCTTTACGTAACCAGGCCGATCGGCCTACCCAAAACCAGCCCCTAAGGGCATCTCAATTATGAACTTTCATTATTCGGATTCGTTGACTAGGATGGCCACTAGCCTTAGGAATCCTCCGGGTTAAGGATAGCTAGTCCCACCCAACTCGGGTCTACCATCAGCATGGCCCACTGATGGAATCTCAAGACCTCCACCACTCGGGTCTAACACCTAGCAGGCTCACTAGTGCAATCTCAAGACCCTATCAATCGCTAAGTCGTGTGGTAGCCATTCGACTAATGACACTCCTCAGTAGACCATCTCAACCACAACCAGACCAGGTTGTGCAAGTTTTCCTGTGTTTTGCTTTTCGGGCGTTGCCCATGTTCGACCCTTCCCCTCGGGTCACACTACTAGGATATTGACATCAGCTAACTATCCCTAAGTGTGGAACCTAGTAAGTGAACCTTGTCTCTAGGTTGAATGTCATCGCTAGGTACCGAAACCATTATTTCTAGATTGTTAGAACTTGCCGACTATAGATGAGTACTCGGCCTACCATTGTCAACGACACTTATCGAAATTAATCATGAGCAGCAACTATCACATGAGAGCTAAAATAAAGAAGATGAATTCCATTAATTAAATCGATAAGGAACATGCAATGTATACATAGTAACGATTGAATATAATATCTGACAATTAATGAAACCTTACCTATGATTCATATACCATAACAATCATATCCATGTATGCATTAGCAAGAACATTTCCATAACCATGAAAATATAGATCTATAGTTGCAACAATCTCTAAGATGAACAAGAATCATGTAATATGATTTCAACCTATCTATAAGCATGTAAGTATGAATCAAGACAACATAATCTGAAACCAAGCAAATTGAATCGAGCAGTCCACATCTTCCACCCTTGCCCTTGTTCGGCCGAATCAAGCAGGGTAACCCCCTGTTCGGCCGAGTCCTCAAGTAAGGTGGATAGGGTTACGACGACTACGCAAACATCAAATCAAGAATCGACATTTAACGAATATGGATCGTATCATGAGTTGCAAGACGAGCGAGGAAATTGGGGAAATTTTCAGCATGATCTTTCCCCTTTTTCCTCCACTCGGCCAACCCATAAAAATGCAAAATACATATGATTAAAACATAAAATCATAGGTATACACATCGATTAAAGTTCTAACACAAGGAAACGCGTCGATCAGCAAGAAACTCACGAAAGAAACCCGATTTCAAAACTTCTAGAGTCGGCCACCCGCCTCCCTTCATAAACACACTAACCACTCAACTTGATCGGATCCCAAGGTGACCTCGATGAAGACGAGCTCCGATTTCCTCAAGCGTCGACGCGAACTCGGCGCCAACAAGATCCCTCTCGCTCCCCCTTCCTCTTGCGCTGCGTGCGGCTCTCTCCTTGAGCCGCACGACTGGCTTGGGTGAGGGGTTTTATTCCCCTCATCCAATGACTCAATTACCCTCGATCACTTACTTACCTCCCTCATCCGACTCCACCTAACCCGGTTCGAGTCCCGACTCGATCCACGAACCAAAACTCAAACCAAACTTGAGTTAACCAATATGCCCATCCATTCAATCACCAACATTTAGTTAGATTTAAATTGATTTTTACCTGCTATTCGAGGCGATCACGCGACTCGACCCGGCTAGCTCCTGACTCGATGGGCTGCACCATGAAAATTTTTTATATTAGGAAACCCCGGGTATTACAGTGTCTCAACACTCCAAAACCCGAACCCCAACTCTTATACCCGTAATGTCATGAACCCATGTGGTTTTATTTCATGCAAAACTTTTGTGTTGATTCATAACAGATTATGATGACCCTTATCCTAATTTTTATTATGCAATTAAAATTTAAATCACCAAGATTAGGGTTTTGTTTTAGCTTACTATTCTGCCCTGTACTGATGTGTCTAATCCGAATCTAGTCTCCAAAGTGTGTCCTATATTCCCAAACTATGCTTTCTGGTCGAAACGATAGGTTACATGACTATATTCACAGAAATACAAACACCACAGCAAACAAACCAAAATCATCACAGATTCATCATTTCAGTATACAATTTTCAGCATACTATAGAATTAAATTAAAAAATTAACAGAAATTAATCCCTAAATTATTATTAGAACAGAATACAAATCCCAAGAATTAATTCACATAAATCATGCTTTTAATCAAGATTAATAAGAACTCACAACACTTAGATCAAGAATCAAGTATTAAGATCAAGAGCCCCCTTCTCAAGAACCCCTAAAGCATTAACATCAAGATCTTAATCCTACCATATGATTTCTACCCAAAAGTCACATATTTAATTCTAAGCAAGAAATCCACAATCAAAAATCCCAAATTAGGAGAATAGATCAAGAATTGTGTATCAAGGGAAACAAGAAACTCATTCAGGTTTTTCATCGAACACCTTGAGGGTGACCCAAGGTTTCCCCCCCTTGGCCGAGCACCCCTAGGTTTACCCTAGGGATGTCGAGCCCCATAGAGGGGAGGTTAGGGTCTCCTCAAGCACAACTTCAAGAAAACATGACAAGAACTCGAAGAAAAATCCAAGAACGAACAAAAACACTGAGCTGCCAAGAACGACTCCAAGATTTCGAACAAAACCCGAAGAGAGGGGGGGGGGGGGGTAAACCATTCACCTAAATTTGAAAATATGATTAGAAGAGAACCTTGGACAACGACCCTCGAATCGGCTTCAAGAAACTTGGCGGCTCAGCCCAAGGAAGAAGGGGCAGGCGGCGGCTCCTCCCAAGCCGCCGACTCCAAGGGAAAGGGAGAGAGCAAGAGGGGGAGTCAGCTGGCTTTGCTGGCGGCTCCCTCGGCTCGGCTCCACAGGGAAAAGAAGAAGAGAGGAGAAGGGGAGACTTGGGCGGCTCAGCTGGCTCAGCTCCCGACGGCGACGGCTCCAAGGGAAGGGGGGAGAGGGCGGCTGGGCTTGTCGGCTTGGCTTCTCTTTCTCAAAATTTTCTGTGGCTCCAAATTGGGAGCCACAAGCCAAGGGGAGGGAGTTTTATACTCCCTCCTCTACCGTAACCCTCCTAACTCTTTTATCAAATCCGCATCCGCCTAAAGCTAGATCCAAACCTGCTAACCCGATTAGACTTAATTAAACTTATTCTAATCATAAGCAATTAATTAAGCACCCACACAAAAATAATTAAATAATTATGCACACACCACATCAATTTAAATAATTTCAACTACCCAAGCCTAAATTTTATAAATTTATATTCTACTTACCCGAGCTCGCAAGCTCGCTCCGGATCATGAGTCGACTCAGCTCGACCACGAACTAGTCCGCTAGGCTAGCAAACACACATAAGATGAAAAATAATAAATTTAAATATCTAGAATATTACATTAGCATTAACATGTCATAATCGACTATGCCATAAAGAAATTGAAAAACAAAAATAAACAGAAGCAAAACTTATATTGATAGGCATTTTGTACATTCCATTACATTCATAATCCTTTTCAACAAAAACTCCATTCTTAGTAAGAATGACTTTGCCGGACTCAATAGAAATTTTAAAACTTTTTCTATCAAAAAGATAAATAGAAATTAGACTTTTTCTAATTTTCGGAACAAACAAAACATTAAACAATGTAAGTTTCTTCCCAGATATGAAATTGATCTTCATAGTTCCTTTGCCTCCGACACTAGCATGGGAACTGTTATCCATTTGTACTTCATGTCCAACAACTTCATTAAAAGTCTTGAGTAAGATCTGAAACAATTGCTATAAGGTTCTTCTCAAGCATGTTAGCGGATCCAGTGAACTGTCCTGGTCCTTTTTTCTTAACCTCCACACACTTTACGCTTGATTGTCTTTGGTAGATGCTTCTGAATTTGTTTCAAAGAAAAGTTCTTATTTTTATGCTTTGAATTGACGGGGGATCTATTTGACCACACAAGTAATTAAGCATACACTCTAATGCTTATAAGCTAATATAAAATTAGCACATCTTTCAATGTGGGACTAAAGTATAGTTTTCACAAACAATATGATTGCACCTCTTGATATACCTCTCCTTGGCATATCAAACTTGTTTATATAATTCTTACTTTAATTATATAATTCTCTTATTTAAACCTCTTATATAGGACTATCTAATACACCCTTTAATTTTTTTAAATTACATCAATAATTGAATAATTAAATTAATCAATATTGATAAAAATAATTGTGGGAATGCAAAATCTACCAAAGATATCAATTTTATAAATTTCTCATATAGTTAGAAATTAAAATTATTGTTATACCCTTAATAAAGTATGAGCTAATGTTTTTGTTCTTTTAATTTTTCATATTATAGTTATTCATGTTAAGTAGGGAGGATTTTAGATATACAATTAAATCCTCAATTGTATGAACTCGGAGCATGACGGGTTACTATTAAATTTTATAAACGTTATCGAGGCACTATTTCTATTAATTTCCTGAACTATCTCGATGTGTTCCAACCTAATGCTTATATGCCCTATAACTATAACAAATTATCTTGATCTAAACTTCGAAACGTAGAAATCCTAACATAATCATGGATTTAAGACCTATTGAATTATATAATCTTTTTTTTTAGAATTTTTGCTTAAATGCTTACTAATAGATTGAAAATTTGTATATCTTATATGATTTCTCATGAATAGTTTGCATTAATCAGATGTAGAAATATTCATGATAATATTTTCATGGGTTAATTAATGTATCTAGTCCAAACTATGACCATTTTGATAAATCTAGCACAATCTTTAATTTATATCAATTACATTCCAAATTATCAAATTGATATCAATTCTAGTCCGACGTCAAATGCTCGTCAATACAACTGTTAGGTGCTGACGTGGCATTTGACTCAGCAAATTAATTTTTTTTTAATCACTTGTGCCACGTCAGCATGTAATAAAAATATATTATAATATTATATAAATAAGAAAAATTAATGTATTTATCCCAAACTTTGGCCCTTTAACAAATTTATATCAACATTTAATGTTTCTCCCTAAATATATCCCAAACTTTGAGATTGACAATAATTATCTCATTTGAAATTGAACTAAAATTTAAATTATATTACAATTAATTGAATTATATTTCTTCCTATTGAGTTATATTACTATTACATTTAAAAAATAATAAAACTTGAAATAAAACTACCATTTTTTTCATATATTCTTTTTTTATATATTCTTATTATTTATTAAATTTTTATTTTTGAAAATAATTTTATAATTATCTATGGAAATTGTATTTTTAAAATTTTGATTCAAATTTTGATTTTCTTATTAATTTTTTTTAATTATATTATTGCATTAAACCAATAACTTTCTATATAGTATTATTATTTACCAAAAATTTATTTTTTATTTTTTATTTTTTTATTCAATTCGGATATTGCATTTTATAAAAAAAAATAAAATTTTCAATCAAACCAAGACCGTTTTACTTATATTATTATTTATTAAAGTTTTTTTATTCAATTCGATTATAGCATTTTAGGAAATAAAATTAAAAATTTAAACTAAATCAATATATTTTACTGATAATATTATTACATATCATACATTTAACATTATTTATATTATATTTAATTTATTTTAGTATTTAATTTTCTTCATAAAATTTCTTTATTTTACTATAAATTTTTATTTTTAAAAAATACAAAATCTTAAATGAAATTTATATATAACGACTATAAATTAATTTTGGTAAAATTAGACGTGAAATTCTTTGAGGTGTTAAAAGGTATTTCGTGTAATTTTTTTAAAGAAAAAAGAATTTGATGAAATCGGATATGAAATTATCGGATAAAATGAGAGTTTTGATGTATTTTAAAAAAAATATTTGTTTTCAAGGATTATAATTATTGTCAATTCCAATATTTGGGATAGATTAGGAAAAAAAAAAAATATCGGGATAGATTTATTACAAGGACCAAAGTTTGGGATAGATATATTAATTTTTCTATTTATATAATATTATAATATTTTTATTACATGCTGATGTGGCACACGCGATAATAAAAAAAAAAATTTAATTTGCTGAGTCAGATGTCACGTCAGCACTTAACGGTTGCATTGACGGTAGGGGTGAGCAAAAAAAACCGGTTTTCCGATTAACCGGAAAACCGGTCCGAAACCGAATCGGTTTTTTCGATTTCGGTTTTTTTTTTGGAAAAATCGGTTTTCGGTTTCGGTCCGAGAGGTAAAAAGTTCACCGGTTTCGATTAACCGACCGGTTGGATATAATTTATTAAATTTTAATTTTATATATATATATATAATAATAATAATAATATATTAAATTATAAAAAATTACAGAAAATTATAAAAAAAAATTTAAAAAAATTTAAAAAAATTTAAAAAAATTTAAAAAAATTTTAAAAAAATTTTAAAAAAATTTTAAAAAAATTTTAAAAAAATTTTAAAAAAAATTTTAAAAATTAAAAAATTAAAAAAATATTAAAAAAATATTAAAAAATATTAAAAATATTAAAAAATCAAAAAAATATTTAAAATATTTAAAAAAATCAAAAAAAAAAATTAAAAAAAAAATAAAAATATTAATTTTTGTAGAACATTATCTTGGTTCAATGGTTTCACTTTTTTTTTCTTTTTTCTCGATGAGAATTCGCTATTTATTTAGATTTTTTTCCATGATTTGCATAATATTATTATGTTTGTAGGTTAAAAAAATTTATTGGTTAACCGAAAATTATCGGTTAACCGAACCGAAAAAACCGAAACCGAAATAGCGATTAACCGAAGTTAATGGATCAGTTTATGGTTAATGATTTTGAAAAACCGAAGTTAATGGACCGGTTTTTTTTTTTGCTAATGGACCGGTTAACCGGTCCATGCTCACCCCTAATTGACGGGCATCTAACGTCGGGCTATAATTGATATCAATTTGATAGTTCGGGATGTAATTGATACAAATTAAAGATCAGACTAGATTTGTAAAAAGTGTCATAATTTGGGCTAGATACATTAATTAACCCTATTTTCATTGCATAGGAAATAACTCATTCAATGTATGATTTAAAAGTAAAATCTCATTATGTGCTAATAAATATTAACTTAGAAAAAACTTATTATATGTTATCCGAGGATGTTATTTTTGATATTCTCCGTGCCTATCATTTTTCTTGTTAGTTTATAGAGTGTGAGTTTTCCTCTACACTCTCGCACATCGGGAGTGGTCCTCCTCACCTGCTCATATTGCGAGAACAACTATATCCGAAGATAGTCCATAGGCACTACACAGGTGCCTCCACGCCATAGCGCATCTTTGGATAAACATATATGCTCGCCCAACAACTCCCTTCAGTTCAATGAGCCGCAAAATGTGTCCCCGCCCAATAGTTCAATGGCTAAGGGTTGCAAATAGATCAACAATCTATGCCATAGCATTATAACATTGTAATACTCCTGATAGCTCAAACAACACTGACATACATCCAAAACTATAGATCTTTAATTATACTGACACATGCAAAGTAATATTAACTCTTCTCTTTATGTCTAGGGATGATACTGGGATATGAACGAGCGAGACTAGGAGACTAGTTGCCATAAAGTATGTATATTAATTCCTTAGAAATCATGAACCATCAAGTAGAAACTTCAAATGGTAGACTTCGTACGTACATGAAAACTTCAAATAGTAGAACCATCAAGGAAGTCAAAAATCTAGTCTACTATGGACTTCAAATTCCATGCAAGGTAAGTTTTTTTCATTTGGAAACTTAAACGGTAGACTTCCTACTAGATTTAGACTTAGTCATTGTGGTAACTACTTCAATCAATTTTCTTCTATGCGATTCTTCTTAGCAAACTATTAAACAATTACTTTATCACTACATTTTGCTTTGAATATGTGGTTTCTTCTTGAACACAAATTGCAATTTGACTTCTCTAATAGGGATACATGAGTACTTCGTGATTGGCACTTTTTATATTATAATTCTAGTGTAGATTACTTCGATAGAGTCATTATTATCAACCCTTTATGATTCATTTGATATGCTAGAAATGGTAGGTTACATGATGTTAAACATTTTCCCCAAATTGTCTTGTTATGAAAACCTTGGCATTTTTCACCAATTATGCTTAACAAAAAATATTTGAAGGACATCAGAATTATTAATCAAATCATTACTTAATGGATCACTGTAATAATAAATATGTTAAAAATAAATACAGCGGAAATACCAATTCAAAACATTCAAATCATCCCGAAAATAACGATCTAGTTTAGCAATATTAAGGAATTCAACATCAGAGAAGAAGGAGAAGATATACCTCAAATCGCGGTTGGTATGACTGCTCTTATCCCCGTCTTGAGACGCACACGTGCACATCCTCCAACGATAGTCCACACCAAGCACCTCGCAATAATAGGGGCAGCGAACACCGGGTCTCGTTGTGGCTCAACAGAGAAGCTTTCTCAATTCCGAAATCCACCAAAGTAAGGCCGGCACTTACCAAGATCAGGCACCAAAGAGGGGAGGAGAGAGGATGAGAAAACACTGGAACGAAAGAGAAAAAGTGAAGATACCTTGTTGTCCTCTTGGACTCCTCCAAGAAGATGAAGATTGCGGCACACCCAAGAAGAGAAGACGGGAGGATCAAGGAGGAGGCCGACACCAAGGAGAAGAACTTGGGGTTCTTGGAACTCTTCTACACAAGAACCCTTCTCAAGATTCACAATCTTTCCTCTCTTGATCTATTCCTTTCTCTCTTTTTCATCATTATGGTTTGGCCATCATTCAACCCTTTAAAGGGGCGGCCACAAGAGAGAATAAGGGGGGCTGACCAGTTGAGTTCAATTTTGAACTCACCCCGGATTTCAAAAATCTAGGGTTTGCCTCCTCTTTAATTTTCATATTCAACGGTTTTATAATTTATTCATAATAAATAAAAAACCAATGAAATAGAATATTAATTTATCTACATAAATTAAATATTTATCAATAGGAATTATATTTATGCAATCACCTAAAGAATAGGCATGAGATAAATCAAACTCCTATTTATTAATAGAATCATGATTTATCCAAAAATAATAATTATCTATTAATATATATGATTTATCTAAATAAAACAATTCCATATTAATTATGATTTATCTAAATAAATCAATTCATAATTAATAGGTGTAGGTGAATGAGAAAAATCAAAATTTTCCCTCCATGCAATTATGTTTAATTCTTAATTACACATAATCCCCGTCTAATGGTTTATTAATTACTTAATTCATAATTAAGTTTAATTAACCCCAAAAATAATATCGCGTTCCATACCCTACGACTTTAGGGTTACCCTATCAAATAGGGCTACCCTACAAATTAGGGTTGCCGAGGAACTCCTTCATTGCGTATTCGTTCCCATAGGAAACACCTTTTTTATTATGTCCGTAAACAAGATCCGTGATCGATTTGCAACATGTCCTACCTAGTAGACAAATAGTATCGCATTCAGACTCTATCTCATAAAGTCCGTTACGAGGTTAGCCTGTTGTGTGTGATCCATTGGGCCCCACACTAAGCCAGTAGTGAGTTGTGCATAACGGAGAGTCGGATCCGATAGAACGATTTTTATTCAAATCTTACGAGCCTCCACTAAACCCCTTTAGTGTGGTCGTGAGAGACTCCATTCACAAGTCAAGATTGACGTCTAACGACGTGTCATGACTACCCGGATAGTGTGAGGTTCAATCTACAGGGATCGAACGCCCTTCAATGATTAGTTACCGTGCAACTAAATCCCTCGCTTACAATATCCCGAAGTCGGCTAGGGCACAAAAAAAGTGTCAAACCCTAATACTGATACATATGTATTCCACCCGTCAAGATATTGTCTCAATAATGAAACGTCAAAAATATCTTCCAGACTTTCATGTCTACTCTGGCCAGAGATTCTCGAGTCGACACTTGTAGGGACACATAAGACATTATCTCCTCTTACTAGGAGTAACCGATTCCATATTGGTTGCTCACCTACCTCCACGAATGCTTCCCCATGCCCAGTAATACTCGGCACATGATGCTGAGGGCCACGTAGGGATAGAACCAAAGCAATGGGTCATCACTCACAAGGTAATCATGACAACCTCAGGTCCAAGGACTACATGCACCTACTATCACCCGAGGAACATCCTATTGACACTCATGTAAGGATTCCATTTTGTATTCCTCACGTAGGTTCGTTCAATGAACTCATTCCATAACGAACACTTGCACTTGTACATTAATGATGGTTCATAGGTAACTTTGAGATCAGCTACCCCTTATCGTATAGGGCATGCATCAAGTGCACTAGTCAATACCGTTGCTGAACTGACAATCTTAGGAACAACTCCCACAAAAATGATAAAACTCCTTTATCTGATGCTATCCTAAGCGATTAAGTAGCAAAGCATAAGGCCTTAGTCACCTTACCAGTTACAGTACCCAGCTAGGAATACTTTCTAGTTTACTGCACCACCATTAATGGTATCCTCATACCATCATATTGTTTCACTATCGTATAGAACGCCTCTCATCATTCTTAAGTACTTGAGAGAGTTCTCCATTGCTTTTCAATGTTATTCTCCATGGTTTTGCTCGAAATCTGCTAGATACCTCTAAGGTATAAGCAATATCAAGTCAAGTGCAAAGCACCGTATTTCATAATTTTATGTGTTCTATTTCTAATCCAATTTACTTTTATTGTATATGAATATAAATAAAGTACCAATTGAGCAGCAAACTATGCTAGGCTATCTAAGGAATCCAAAGTTTAAACTTTCATTAGACCTCCATAGTTGGAATTCATTTTTTAGGTGACCTTCATTGTCCTGTTTGCAGCAAAATATTAACAATATAGTTGTTTGATTTTTTTGGTAAAGAAGTAAAATTTAAAATTTATATACTGTTCTAAAGGCTTTATGTTGGAATTTTATGTTTTAATTATTAATTTGCATAAATAAGAGTATTATGATAATTATACAATTTTTTTTGCTTTATTCTATTAAGGGAAAAGGTCTAAAATCATCCCTAAACTATTTTAGAATTTTCATATTGGTCCCACAATTTTTATTTGACTCAATTGGGTCCCTAAAGATTTGTAAACGTCACTTTGATCCCTGGTCATGATCATGTCATTAAAAAAATCCTATGTGGCTAACATTCCGACGATGTGGCATATTGTTTAGTTGACTTTGCTTATGTGTATTTAAAGATGCTTACGTGAATTATTTTATCATTTACAAAATAAAATAAAATCCACTTTTTTCTCTCTCCCTCCCACCATTGTCATCTTCTTCTCCTTCTCCTCCTCCTCCTCCTCCTCCGCCATCATCTCCTCCTTCTCATCCTCTGCCGCCGTCGCCGCCATCGCCGTCGCCTCCTCCTCCTCCGTCGTCGCCGTCTCCTCCTGCCCATTCACCAAACTTCCCCTTTCTTCTCAAGTTATAGCTTCTTAATTAACAGCCCACATGAACATAATGGACTTGCCATGTTTGGATATCCAACCAAATATGACCTTGCCTCCTTCCAAAAATCCAACAACCATGCAACACAAGTGAAGCACACATCGTGCACCCCAATCTGAAAACACTAACCAGAAATAGGCACACACGAGAACAAATGAGAAGAAGAAAGGGCGAGTTTTTCTAGCTCTAAGATCCAAATCACTCCGCTTTGATCTCATGCGCCGTGAAAGCTATCAGATCTCCAAAAGCCCACAGCTACCAATCACGCACGACGGCGGCGGCGGCGGAGGAGACAGTGAAGGAGGAGGAGGAGGCGACGGCGGCGGAAGAGGGAGGAGGAGGATGAGACGACGGCGGAGGAGGAGGAGATGACAATAGTGGGAGGGAGAGAGAAAAAAATGGATCTTATTTTATTTTATAAATGATAAAATAATCTGCATAAGCATCTTTAAATACATGTAAGCAAAGTCAACTAAATCATAAGCCACATCGTCGAAACGTTATCCACGTAGGATTTTTTTTAACGGCAGGGTCACGACCAAGGACCAAAGTGACGTTTACAAATATTTAGGGACCCAATTGAGTCGAAAAAAAGTTGTGGGACCAATGTAAAAATTCTGAAAAAGTTTAGGAACCATTTTAAACCTTTTCCCTACAAATACCAAATATTATGTTTGAAAAAATTAAAATTTGTTTAAGATTTTTGCTTAAAAGATGTTTTTAAGATTTAAAAGCTATATATCAAACGAGACCTAAGTCGGCACTACTTGTCATCTAAAAATGATCTCGTCGATCATGTTAACAAATTATTTATGATATTTGACAAATGTGATCAACTTGTTAATAAACTTTTCATCATTAGTTCCTATATACTGTAATACTAGCGTTGATTATAAATTGATTTTGGTGTTTCAGCGAGGAACCCGAGATGTGCGCCGAAACGAAGGAAAACTCAAAGAAAATTATGGATTATCAGCTTATTGCATTGTGCAATGTTCTATATAAGATCTTAACAAAGATGATTGTCAATAGAATGAGGCCTATCCTTAAATTATGGATTATCAGTCCAGAACAATAAGCATTTGTACCACTTTCCTTAAATGCAACAAGGTAGTAGACCTAAGAAATGGTGAGAAGTGGAGAGAAGATGTCATAGGTAGATGCTTCGATAACTCTCTCAAGGAGAGTATTCAAGTTATTCAATTTGACAATAAAGACTCAAATGATAGATGGGTTTGGAAAGACAACATGGATGAAAACTTATCAGTCAAAAGAGCTTACCACTTTCTCAAAACAAAGGATTATAATGAGGTGGACTTAAGTTTTAATTGGAAAAAGATGTGGAATCTGAAAAGTATCTGAGAAGGCTTAAATGGAAATTGACTACCTACTTCACATTGGTCCAAGAAGTTTACAGCTATGGAAATTGAGGAGTGTTATATTGTAGAGGTGGTAAAGATGAACAAAAACACATTATGTATAGTTGTCAAAGGCTGCAGGAATATTGGAAACTTGTAGAAATGAAGCTGAATGTGAATTTCAAACATATGGCAGAATGAGATAGAAGAAGTTGAATTTCTGAAGCTGAGGAGTATGATAAAAAGTCTATAGAAATGTTGAAAGCTTTTATTGCAAACTCATTATGGACTTTCTGGAAGAACATAAATAGGGTTAAGCATAAAGAAAATCCCTAGAGAATTGAAAGCATGTTCAACAACTGATGGACACTTTGTGTTTTGCTGATAGAGCAAATAAGAAGAAGGATATAAGGGAAGAAGCTTCAAGCCTACCTGATCAGTTTAGGTCTGGAATGAAGATACGATAATGTCTTATGTGTTGATGCGGCATGGAGAGGAGAAAAAAATTTGGATGCGGCTTCCTACTTATTAGCAACATGAGTGTTCGAATGATGGGTAAGGGCTTTGAATTGATTGAAAACCCTTTAAATGCAAAATTAAAAGCTATTTGGTTCGGTCTAGATAATGTAAGAAAGAAGCAAAATGAAGGGTGTGAAGATTATCTAAAATTGTCAAACAAATAATCAAAATTTTGAATAAGGAACACTATAAGAAAAACGAGCATCAGTGACGGAAATTTTGTGACGACTAAAATCTATCACAAATTGTGACAAATGTGTGACGAATTTATGACGACGTGAAATGAACTTTATTTTTTCCAAATCAGTGACGGACTTGTAACAAAAAATCCGACACAAGACAGTTTCGCCACAAATCAGTCACATAATTTTTAACCAATTTGACCTATAATTTTTGACAAATCGAAATTGGTGTTCCTCGAGATATTTCATATTTGATTGATAGAATTTGGCTTACAAGTGAAAGTTGTAAAATAATAAGATGGTCCTTTGTTAGTAGAAACAAAAATAGGGAAGCCCATTTATTAATGCCAGCTTAGATGCTAGCTCAGATGCCAGCTCACATGTCATTTAACTTGTTTTAGCTCTCTCTGCTTTCATTATGTTGTATATAAAAACACTACCTTGTAATGATTATTGTTTTAATGAAGTGAGAGTTTTTGAGCTAAAACGATTGTTAAGCTCAGTTATGGTATCAGAAGAAAAAGGGGATCTCTCGCTTTCTTCTCATTTCCTTCCGCCTTCTTCATTTGTAATTGCAAATGACTTCCTCATATGCTACATCTGCTTCGGCGCAAGGTCGTCCTTCTCATCAGTCCCAGCATGCGGCGCCAACGATTAATTCGCCTCTTTCTGATCGAATCGATAGTCCCTTCTACATCCAGCAAAATGATTATCCAGCATCTCTGCTCGTTTCCCAACCTCTGTGTAGTGATAACTACAGTTCTTGGAGGCGATATATGGTGATGGCGTTGAGTGCCAAGAACAGGCTCGGCTTCGTCGATGGCTCGATCCATAAACCAGATCCTTCTTCAGGTGATCTCTTCAATGCTTGGATAAGATCAAACAATCTTGTTTGTTCTTGGATTATAAATTCTGTCTCTAAGAGCATCGCGTCTAGCATTCTTTATCTTAATTCCGCTGCCGAGATTTGGACTGATCTTGAAGAACGATTTCAACAACATAATTTACCAAGAATCTTTCAGATTAAGAAAGATATCTCTGAGCTTCTTCAAGGTCAATTGTCTGTGACCAATTACTTCACTGAATTGAAGATTCTTTGGGATGAGTTGTATTCCACCAAGTAGATTTGCACTTGTTCTAAGTGTACCTATGATGGTGTTCGTAGGATGATGACTGAACACCAAAACGACTACATCATCACTTTTTTAATGGGACTGAACGATTCATACTCTCACGTCAGAGGCCAGATTCTTCTTCTTGACCCTCTTCCACCAATCAACAAGGTCTTCTCTAAGCTCGCCCAAGAAGAGAATCAAAGGAATGCTCGATCTGCGTCTCAATCTCCTATCACTGAAGCTACTGCTTTCATGGCCAAAGACAATTCTAAGACATTTGCTTCTTCACATTCCTCTAATCAATCGCAGAAGAAGCCTAGACCTCATTGTACCTACTGCAATACAATAGGACACACATGTGAGAGGTGCTATCAGCTTAATGGCTTTCCTCCCGGTTATAAACCAAAAGGAAAGAACTCCAAAAATTCAACGCATGGTGGATCCAACCCCTCTCCTACCAATCAGTTCAACTCGGCTTCAGACTCATCTCAGAAGAATGTTGCCGAATCATTGACTCCTTCTCAATGTCAGCAACTGATTGCCATGCTCACAAGTCAATTAAATGCAGCTGCTCATTCTGATGTTGCATCTACATCCATCAACTCCGCTATGCAAGGTAACATTTTATCCTACATAAATAGTATCTCTGTTGATGTTAATAAGTGTTGGATTATAGACACTGGAGCAACAAGACATGTTTCTTCTTGCAAAGAGCTTTTTGAGCAATTGATTCCTATTTCTAATGAATCCATAATGCTCCCTAACAAAGCTATTATAGATGTGCAATATTCTGGTGATATTCACATTTCTCCGCACATTCCTTTAAATAATGTTTTATATGTTCCTCAATTTTATTTTAATCTACTCTCAGTCAGCAGTCTGGTTTTCTATTCTGACTTCAGCCTGTTGATTTCCAAAACACAATGTGTTATGCAGGACCTTTGGCAAGTGATTGGGAAAGGTGAATTCCACAAAGGACTTTATCTTTTATAGATGCATTCCAAAGCTTCTAGTCATTCTTCAAGTTGTTCTTTGTTTTCAAAAGTTGTCAATGTTGCTCATTCTCATGTTCATTGGCACAATAAACTTGGACATCCAAGTGATGCTGTTTTGAATTCATTGAAAGATGTAATTTCAGTTTCTTCATCTAATAAAACTCCTTGTTCAATTTGTCCATTAGCCAAACAAAAACGTCTACCTTTTCCCAATCACAACAAACTTGCCACTAATCCTTTTGACTTAATCCATTGTGATATTTGGGGACCATATCATCAATCTAAATACAACAAGCAAAGGTATTTTGTTACTCTAGTTGATGAATGTTCCCGAAATGTATGGACTTATCTCATTCAGCACAAGTCTGAAGTTTCAACTATTGTTCCTGCCTTTATAAGCATGGCTAAAACTCGGTTTTCGAAAGATATCAAAGTCTTTCGTTCAGACAATGCTAAAGAGTTGAAATTTGAGGACCTTTTTCAAAAATTGGGTATTATTCACCAATTCTCTTGCGTAGAAACTCCTCAACAGAATTCAGTGGTTGAAAGGAAGCATCAACATTTGTTATATGTTGCTAGAGCCTTGTATTTTCAGTCAAGAGTACCAATAAAATTCTGGGGAGAATGTCTTCTCACTGCAACATACCTAATTAATAGGTTACCATCACCATTGCTCAATAATATGTCTCCCTATGAAGTTTTGTTTACTCATAAACCAGATTACAACCATTTGAGGATCTTTGATTGTCTGTGTTTTGCCTCTACTCTCAAAAGTCACAGAGATAAATTCTCAGCAAGAGCAATACCAGCAGTAATGATTGGATATCCTTCTGGAGTCAAAGGATACAAGTTGTATAATCTAAGCAACCATTCTATATTCATTTCTCGGGATGTAATATTCCATGAGGAGATTTTTCCATTTCATATTACTACACCAGCAGCAGATATTGTTGACTTCTTCCCCACTGTTGTTTTTCCAAAAACAACCTCAAATAATAACTTGCTTCAATCGAAACATCCAAGGTATCTTTTTAACCTGTTCCTAATACTTTACCTCAACATACTCCATCTTCACCTAATATATCATCATCTGATGATATTCCTAAACCTCCACAAGCCCAACATGACCATCATCCCAATTCACCACCAGCTCCACCTTCCCATATTTCAGCCAATCCTCCAATTAGAAGATCCTCCAGGATTTCTTGCAAACCTTCATATCTAGACCAGTATTACTGCAATTTTGCTAAAAACACTTCCTGCAAATATCCAATACAAAATTTCCTATCCACTCAAAACTTATCACCAGCCTATAACTCCTTTATTGCCAACATCACCTCAAATCATGAACCATCTTTTTTTCACCAAGCCAAAAAATATCCCCAATGGCAAGCTGTCATGGATGAGGAGATCCGAGCAATGGAATCACAAAATACATGATCTTTAGTTCCTTTACCAGAAGGTAAGAAAGCCATTGCTTCTAAGTGGGTTTATCGAATCAAATACAATTCTGATGGAAAAGTTGAACGCTATAAAGCTAGATTGGTTGCGAAAGGCTTCACACAAATTGAAGGAATATATTATATTGAGACTTTTTCTCCAGCTGCTCATATGGTTTCTTTCAAAGTTTTGTTAGCCTTAGCTGCTGTTCATAATTGGCATTTATTGCAATTAGATTTCAATAATGCTTTTCTCAATGGCACTTTAAAGGAAGAGGTTTATATGAAATTTCCACCTGGATATTCTTCTAAGCATAAAGGATTGGTTCGCAAGCTTCACAAGTCCATTTATGGACTTAAACAAGCCTCTCGGGAGTGGTTTACTACATTTTCTGATGTGGTTATTAAGTATGGATTCAAACAGTCTCCTTTTGAACATGCTCTTTTTACTAAAGGGGTTGAGGATGATTTTGTTGTCTTGCTGGTTTACGTTGATGATATTGTGCTTGCTGGTAAGAACATTTCATTACTTCATGCTATTAGGGACTATCTTCAATAATTTTTTAAACTCAAAGATCTTGGACCTCTACGCTATTTTCTTGGTTTTGAAATAGCTCGCTCTCCTAAGGGAATTTCTATCTCTCAAAGACACTATGCTCTTCAGCTTCTTGAATACACTGGTACACTTGCTTCTAAGCCATCTTTACTCCCAATGGTTCCTTCTTCAAAACTTCAAGCTAAGTCTGGTGAACTTCTTGATGATCCTTCAAGCTACAGAAGACTTATTGGTAGATTACTCTACCTATGTCACACAAGGCCTGATATTGTTTACACGGTTCACACTCTTAGCCAATTCGTATCAGAACCTCGACAACCTCATCTCAAGGTTGCTCATCATTTGTTGGGTTACTTGAAACATTCTCCTGGTCTTGGACTATTTTTTCCTTCAGATTCTAAGCTAACACTATATGCTTTTGTTGATTCTGACTATAATGCTTGTCAAGATACCAAAAGATCCGTTTCTGGATATTGTACATTCCTGGGTGATTCTATTCTATCATGGAAATCCAAGAAACAACAAATCGTAAGGCGTTCATCAGCAGAAGCAGAATACAGAGCTATGGCTTCTGCTACTTGCGAACTGGTATGGATCGCTGCTCTATTATCATCCTTCAAGGTGAACATCAAACAAACAACTATATTGTGACAATGAAGCTGCTCTACACATAGCTAGCAATCCAGTCTTCCACGAACGAACCAAACACATTGAGGTGGATTGTCATTTTGTTTGGGACAAAGTTAAAGATGATTTCTTAAAGCTTTTTCATGTTCGATCTTCCAATCAACTGGTTGACATCTTCACAAAGGCTCTCTACTCACCATCCTTCTGTTCTTTTATCGACAAGATGGGCTTGCTCAACATCCATGCAGCTCCATCTTGAGGAGGGGGTATTAATGGCAGCTTAGATGCCAGCTCACATGCCAGCTCACATGTCATTTAACTTGTTTTAGCTCTCTCTGCTTTCATTATGTTGTATATAAAAACACTACCATGTAATGATTAATGTTTTAATGAAGTGAGTTTTTGAGCTAAAACGATTGTTAAGCTCTGTTACCATTTGCTAGCCATGGAGGCCTTGAATAGTACTGATAGTGATATTTTCATAGTTTCGAATGTGTGTAAATGTAATGTTGAGGAGTGCTTTTGTTTTCCAAATACTAAAGGAATAAATATATTCCTGTTTGAGAACTGTAATATTTTTGAAAAGTAATAAATAGTTGAGTTTTTTTTTAAAAAGTATTATGAATTCATATTTCAAATTGGGACATTAAATAAATTGAAAGATTTAATTTAATTGAGCTGAATTAGAGTAGATAACCAATTAAATTATGCACATGATAAATATAATTGGTTGTTGCTCACCTTATTTATTGTCGAATTAATTTTATCCTTCTGGATTATTTTAAAGTTTAAGATTGATTTAGTAAAGCGGGTTTGAATACGCTATAAATATCTAATGAATATCTCTCTCTAAAAACTCTAATTTCTATATAGCGTCGTCTCTCTCTCTACACTTGTGCGGCATACCATATTCCTATCGAAGCCCTTTTTCTTTTGGGGTGTTGTCGGTCCTTCTTTCTCAAGAGAACTTCTCATCTTTAGTATAGAAGCAACTATAAGGAAGAGAATGTCAGGCCGATTCTATAGGGGATGAATGTGTTATCTAATAACTTAAGCTTATATGCAAATTATCAATTTTTCATTTATTGAAAACCTTATGCAATTCACAATTCTAATAGCAAGTGGAAGCAAAGTAAATATGACAATTAAAATTTACACTTGTGTGGTTACACTTACTGTTATGACATGCAATTTACAAGGTTTGCACTATCTCAATGGAATCGTAATACTTTAGGTATGATTGAAAACCTCCTTGATGTTACACTTACTGAAATTGCTCATTTTGAACACCTTGATGCTTCTCGTGGCCTAAATACCCAGGATGACTTAGACCTTAAATCCCTTTACAATAAAGCCACTCCTCTTAGACACCAAATTACTCTAAAATGGTGGTCTAAGGCGAAATTAAAATGGATTTCTGATGGTGATTCAAATACTTTTTTTTTCATAGAATTGTCACTACTCGTCGTAGGATTAATAAGATAACTCATCTATCCCTTGCTACTCGTAGTGTTATTGAAACTGATTATGTATTTTAGTTGTTTTCTCTGATTTTTACAAAGAATTATGGGCTTCATCTACTGTTGTAAATTTTGATGCTTCTGCTTGTGATTCTTTTGTTAAGTTAGATGAAAATTTTTCTTCTACTTTAATTGTTCCTTTTTGTACTGCTGAGGTTTGGAATGTTATCAAGGCTTTGCCTAATGGCAAGAGTCCTAGGATTGATGGATTCACTAGGGAATTTTTTAAGCATTATTGTCATATTATTTTTGAAAAATATATGCACTATTTGGATGTATTTTTTAACACTACTATTATGCCCATTGAGTGGAATAAAACTATCCTATGTTTCATACCTAAAACAAACAATCCTAGTACTGGTAATGATTTTTTATCAATATACCAAACTCACTGGCCAGACCATTAATTTTAATAAATCAGAGGTATACTTTTCAAAGGCTGTTACTAGGGACACAATCAAAAACATTTGTTCAACACTTAACATGAGGAAGGGATCTTTTCCTTTTAAATATCTTGGAACTCTGATTGCTCCTAGGCGCCCCCCTTTGCATGCTTTCAACATGATTATTGACCAAGTTAAAGCTAAGGTTAGCTCTTGGTAATTTGATATGGAAATCAAATTACCATATCAAGAGCGGTAAGAATTAACCAAAATCAATCATGTATCATAAACTCCAATTTTCAAACAAGGAGATGATACCAAATTAACTAGATGTTGATTTTCATATCGAAGACATCCATAAGATGCGAAGTTGCAACATGGATTTGGTGAAGCTTTAAGTCCTCATGCAACTCTCAATTAACCATCATCAACTCCTCCTTGTGTGGTTGCTTCGCCTACAAGAGAACATGAAATATTTGGTACCCAAATTACTTTGGGTCCTTGGGAGTTAGAGGGCTTAGCTACCCAAAGTGCCTTAACACCACTTGTGTTCATCTTAAATGCGCAATCATATATAGCATACCCATAAACACCACAACAAAAACAATGACTATGAAATTCTTTATTTTCATTTTTCTTAACATGATGTTTAAATGTGGAATGTCTAACACTTTTCTTTTCAAATTTAAATTTATGATTAGCATGAGCATTCTTGAAAGAAACACTTTTCTTTTCAAATTTCCTAGAAGAATAAGCATCTATAATTTCATTTACTCTATTACTTAAAACTACAACCTTACTTTTCAAGGTATCAATAGATTGATGCAAAGCACACACTTGAGATTTCAATATGCAATTCTCATTTTTTAAATTCTCATTCTCAATTTTGAAATCACTTTTCAAATCATTACTTATAAGCTTCATTTTTTATTTCAAATCCTCATTTTCTAGTCTCAAGTTCTTAAGCTCTAGTTCCAAATTGTCATGGCACGAAACAAAAGACTTAGACTTTAAGTTCTCATTTTCTAGTTTTAGAGCATGCACGTGAGAACTAAGCTTAGAGTTTTCTTTCTTTATTTTCCTATTTTTTTATTCTTTTTCATAAGCAATTCATACATTTTTCTACATTCTTCAATCAACTCATCATATGACATGTTAAATGAGCTTGAGTTGCTAGAATCACTATTTTGACAAGAAGCGGTAGAATTTACCTCATCATCAAATCCTATGAGGTAAAGTTGAGAGGTGACTTCATTGTTATGACAAGAGCATGCTTCTTGTGATTCGTAGGTGGATATTGAAGCAATTGTCCTCCTCTTGGCATTCTTCTTTGATGAAGGGCAATTCCTTTTAATATGCCCCTTTTCCTTGCACAAGTAGCATATAACCTTTCTTTTTTGGCTTTTTTAATGTGCTTCTTTGACTAGAAGCACTAAGAGCATCAAAACCGAGGTTAGTACTAGGGGGATGACCATTGTCATCACCACACTCAACAAATATATTAAGCTCTTCAGTTTAAGCAAAATCATATAACATATTTAATGTGGCCCAAATATCGAATGCGGAAGAACAATGCATAACTTTTTCAAGAATATAATTTGGAAATGAGCAATATAGAAGGTGCACTATTTTAGCATTCAATTCAAACAATCTAACTTATTCTTGAGTCCAATCATTAATGTCAATGGTGGGCTCAACATATTCATTCTTTAGCATGCACCATAGATCTAAACTTTGTGTTTTAAGAAACATATACATCCTACTCTTCCAAACACCAAAGTTTACCTCATCAAACTTAGGTGGTGCAAATGCTATACTCTCTAGTGCGATTTAGGATCGAGGCTAGATGTAGACGAGATGGTGAAATCTCAATCCATAACCGGCTCTGATACCAAATGTTGGTGAAATGACCTATACTAGAGGGGGGTGAATAATGTGTTATCTAATACTTTAGCCTAATTCTGGTTTTAATCGATTTCTTACAACTTAGGCAAGAACACAATTCAAGTAGATAAGTAAGTGCGAAAGCGATAAATGAAGCAATTAAAAAACAAGTAACCACACAAGCACAATGCAATGCAAATACTGAGATTTATAGTGGTTAGACCCCAATGCTTACTCCACTACCTAAGCACACCCGCTTAGGATTTCCAAACTTAACTTTACTAGATTATGAATGTTTCCTTACAATGAGGACCTTTTACCCGAAGAGTCTTTGTCTTCTTACCGAGTGCACTCTTCCACCTCAAACCCTAAGGACAACAATCACTAATCTTAGCAAACCAAGTTTACACTGGTGGATTTAAGCATCTATATCAAGGCAACCACCAAACTTAAGATCTATACACTAGATCTTTACACACATGAGAAATACAACAAATAAACAATAAAACACACAAGTAATAGAGAGCAAATAATAAACAACACAAACTTAGCTCTCAAACAATGAATCCTATAATGATTAATTACTTTAAAATATAAAGTTATATAAGGATTGCTCCCCATTTGGATTCAATAAAAATATCTAAAAAATCAAAATCCTTAAGAATCAAAATCTAACTTTTGGGGTCTAGTATAAATGTACAAAAATCGGAAATTTTATAATCTCCAGGGTCACATATGAATCGGTTAAAGGCTTCCAAAAATTCCTTTAAAATATGTCGTTAATTAGTTTTTACCTAAGGAACAATTACCGGGACTTTTGGTGCCAATAAAATATCTAGGTCATATAGCCCTCCAAGGAGCTCCCTAGGCTTCGTGAATTTTTGGGTCGTTTTCTGATTTTCCAATTTTTTTATCTTTGGGGTTCGGTTTTGGTTTTTGGTTTTTGCATCATAAAAGAGGATTATACAATCATTCTATACACCCTAAATCTAAACTCTATCTTCCCAAAGAATCCCGAGTGTCGACGAGCGTCCTTGCCGATTTCTCTAATTTTTTCGATTTTTTCGATCAGAGACGTTGTGTGCAAAACCGACTTGTAACCTCAAAATATTTTTCTATGAAAACATTAGTTCCATGTTTGTTATCATCAAAACTAAGACTAAGACCAAGGTTGAAAACCTTAGGCCAACACTTTTTGCTCTTCAGGATCCGAAATTATTGCAGACCTTTTCTATGAATGCCCATTATTGGCACAAATTTGGGCACTTCTTCAATCTAAAACTAGCTTCACTATATCACCTCAACCTAATTGGATCTCTGGGACTTGGTTAAATTTCAGGACAAATTACCTTCCAACTCTCATTGCCAATACCTGCTAGCACATTTGGCACGCTAGGAATATTGTAGTGCATGAGGACAGGCAGCTTATCCCTGCAAACCTAGTGACGAAAATTCTTGCTTTTATTGAAAGTCATTTCAGTAAGCATAGATCTAAGGGAAATAACATTGCAAATTTATCTACTCTAAAATGGATTCCTCCAACCCAGGACCGTCTTAAAATAAATTGTGATGCATCTTTTGTGGATTTTGTGTAATACTTGAGATTCCTAATTTAAATTTTGTTTGGTTTAGCGAGCCGGTTCGGGGACTAGCCAGGATGAGTCGCGAGATCGCCGCGATTAGAAGGTATGGTCGGGCATACCCTAAATTCGTAGGGCTATGTAAATTGTGCTTTTGTTTTGATGTTAGACTCATGTCAGGTTAGAACCAGGTTCGCGGGTTCAATCGGGGCTCAATTCGAATGCGGGTTTAGTCGGGTAGAGGATTTAAGTGAATAATGGCATAGTTGTAAATAATAATAATAATAATAAAAGAAAAGAAAAATATAAATCCCTCCTCAGCCGTCGTACGGCTCAAGGAGAGCCGCATGCGAACCGAGGTGGGCGAGAGAGGGGAGAACTCGAGAGAGGGCGCCGGAGTTTGGTGTCGTCGCCGGAGACCGTGACCCTAGTTGTTAAATGCATGAGTTAGGCTTCAGGGTATAGAAACATATCCTAGCCAGTCACATGAGCCTGAGTTGGGGTATGACAAAGTGGTATCAGAGCATATGGTTAGGTCTTGATTACGACTAGAGTCTGTGTACCTTATGAGGCATAGATAGCATGCCAACATATGGTGTGGTTATGTTATGAGATTAGGCGGCCACGTTTGCACCTCAACTCGTCATGCGGTTAGTAAATTTAAAAGTTTTATGAATAAATTATTTAATCTTGATGATGTCTTCTTTCTTAAAATACCAGTGTGATGGAGACTCATAATGTCGCGTTGAGCGGCAATGGCAGTAATTCCACGGAGCGTTAGGGCCGAGGCCGGGGACGAGGCCGAGGTCGGGCCCAGGCCCATGAGAGAGAGACGCATGCGCAGGATGATGTGGACAAGATCCCATAGTTGCACTGTTGCAGGCCCAAGTGGCCCAATTGACTAAGGCCCCCCGTAGGGAGCAAGAGTTGAGGCAGCAGTAGCAGTAGCCGCAGCCGGCACTAGTGACACCGGTGGTACCGGAAGTGGCTGAGCCGGTTATACCAGTAGACAGAGTTCCTAGGTTAGCCACATACACAGAATTCATCAAATTGAGGCTGTCGGAGTTCACTGGGATATATCAGCAGGTGTAGATCATCAGTTTCAATTGGCGACTGCTACGAGCTATGTGCAAAGCTCGGGTGCTCCTTTGAGATGACTGCTCGTATTGTTGGATTACATCTGACGGGACCAGCCAAGGAGTGGCTTCATACCTGGAGGGATCATAGGGGGCCATGTGTGCCACCCCCTATTATGGAGCGACACATGCCGAGGAGCGTCCGCGATAGGCGGGCGAAGGAGTATGAGTTGTTGCGTCAGACTGGCGGTATGACAGTGCTAGACTACGAGATGGAGTTTACTCGAATCTTAAAGTACCACCCTACCTTGGTGGTGACTGAGACCTCGAGGGTCAAGAGATTTGTCGAGAGACTGAGAGTACAGTTCAGCAGGCTCACCCATTACAATGAGGACACCACCTTCGCTCAAGTGGTGGATGAGGCGCTTCGGAAGGAGACATTGGTGTCGTTTGAGAAACATGACGAGCCCCAAAGAAGAAGTTCCAGCCTTAGGGATCTAGAGGTCGACCCTTGCATTCTGAGGGGACCACATCAGCCAAGCAGAGGGCACAGTTGTTCTAGAGGCCGTGGTGGCACATGTCAGGGGGCATCTCGGCAAAAAGGGTCAGGGAGTGCATTGAAAAAGACTGAGATGCCGTAGTGTGGCCGTTGTGGCAGGAGGCACTGGGGAGCTTGCTATGGACACATGGATGCATGCTTCGTGTGTAGGCAGGTTGGGCACTTTAAGAAAGACTGTCCAAACAGCGGTGGCCAGAGACTTGAGCAATCTAAGGGGAAAGCACCGATGTCAGTGGGTTCTGTGGCTCAAAAGGGTCAGGTGCAGGGCAGAGGATTGCAGGTCAGTCATTTTGAGAGGCCTTCTGCGAGGGTATATGCTATAAACCGCGATGGCGCTGAGGCGTCAAGGGCGGTAGTGACAAGTACTCTTATAGTTTGTTCATCTGTTGCTTATGTATTATTTGATCCGGGTGTCACACACTCTTTCGTATCTGTTGTTTTTGCTGCTAGATTATTGGAGAAAACCTCTTTGCTTGATGTGCTGTATGTAGTGCCGACGCCTATGGGCGATGCTATTTTGGTTGAGACAGTCTTTAGGGACTGCAAGGTATTCATTTGTAGACACTTATTGAAGGCGAAGTTGACACTTCTACCGATGGTTGAGCTTGATGTCATACTTGACATGGATTGGTTGGCAGATCATTTTGCGTCAGTGGATTGCAGGGCTAAGAGTGTCACTTTCAGCAAGCCCCGATTGCCACAGTTTACCTTCTAGGGAGATGGAAGGGGAGAGCCTATGGGGGTCATCTCAGCTCTGAAGGCTCGCAAATTGCTTCTAGGTGGTTGTCAGTCCTTCCTGGCCTTTGTATCTGTGAGTTCCCTAACGTTTCTCCATGGGGCGCTCCGGTGCTCTTCGTGAAGAAGAAGGACGGGTCGATGCGCATGTGCATTGATTATCGACAGCTCATCAAGGTGACAGTTAAAAGTCATTACCCATTGCCTAGGATTGATGATTTATTCGACCAGCTCCAGGGGGCACAGTAGTTTTCGAAGATTGACATGAGATCCAGATATCACCAGTTGAGAATCCGGGATAGTGATGTATCCAAGACTGCTTTCAGAATGAGATATGACCACTTTGAGTTCCTGGTCATGTCCTTTGGGCTGACTAATGCACCGGTGACTTTCATGGACCTGATGAACAAAGTGTTCAAGGAGTAGTTGGACAGATTTGTGATTGTCTTTATTGACGATATGTTGGTTTAGTCCAGGAGTAGGGAGGAGTACTCTGAGCATTTGAGGATGGTCCTGGAGACCCTCAGGGAGCATCGGCTCTATATATGCCAAGTTCTCCAAGTGCGAATTCTGGTTGGAGAAGGGGTGAGAGTGGACCTCACAAAGGTGGAGGCAGCGCAGAGCTAGAGGCGGCCAACCAGTGTGACTAAGATCCGAAGCTTCTTGGGGTTGGCCGAGTATTACATAAAGTTTATGGAAAAATTCTCCAGGATTGCAGCTCCCCTGACTCGGTTGACCCAGAAGAAGATCAAGTTCGTTTGGGAGGCCAAGTATGAGGAGAGGTTTCAGAAGCTCAAGGACTGCTTGACGTCGGCGCTAGTATTAGTTGTACCCTCAGGTTCAGGAGGATTTGTGGTGTACTATGATGCCTCTCGGGTCGTTTGGGATGCGTCTTGATGAAGTATGGCCGGGTGATAGCTAATGCATCCCGCCAGTTGAAAAATCATGAGAAGAACTACTCGACGCATGATCTGGAGCTAGCAGCAGTCGTTTTTGCGTTGAAGCTATGGCGCCATCATCTGTATGGCAAGGCCTGTGAGATTTACACCGACCACAAGAGCCTCCAGTACTTGCTCACCCAGAAGAAGTTGAACCTCGGATATAGGAGGTGGCTCGAGCTCCCGAAGGACTATGATTGCACGATCATGTACTACCCTGGGAAGCCAAATGTAGTGGCAGATGCCTTGAGCAAAAAATCCATGGGCAGTTTGGCACACTTGGCGGTCAAGAGGAGACCGCTAGCTCGAGACTTGGCCCTGTGTTTAGATGGCGGGATAGTCCTGACCGTGTCAGATTTTGGGGCTTTGGTGGTACACCTACGAGTACAGTCCACTCTAGTAGACATGTTGCAGACAACGCAGGATGAGGATGCATTTTGTTCGTTGACGAAGGATCTAGTCATGAGAGGCGACGTTGATGATGGTTACAGAGTCGACTCTAAGGGTGTCTTGAATAGTGGTTCGGCCAACTGCCTAATCCACTACCATGGCTTCTCACCAAGGATTTCTAATCACTACTTTATAGACCTTGTGTTTCCCTTTGAATACAATTGAGGACACTATTCTCACCTCTTTGAGAACCCCTCAAACCTATTCACCTAGGCAAAACACAACTCTACAAAGTTTCCCCTAAGTGTTTCTCTAGCACACCAAGCATCTATTACAAATTGAAATCAAATCTGAAATAAAACTTCAATACAATGCAAAAGAGCTTTAAGAATAGAGAGAGAATCATAGCTCTTTTCCCAAGCCTTCACGCCTTCAACTTGCCAGAAGATACACTCGAGTTGCAGTAGAGTTGAGGGAAGCAGGCGCTTGAAGAGGATTTTGACGGAAGATTAGGGCACAACAAATTTATCACTTTGAAGGCTTTTAATCACTTCTTGAATGCTCGATTAATTTTCTAAGAAGCTCTTAAGAAGGTAGGTGAGGGGTATTTATAACCCCTCAGCTGAACGGCGATTGAACGGATAGAAAAATAGCCGTTACAGCCATTCGGTCAATCGTCGATCGACCGACCGATCGACCGCTACCCTTTCTATATGTTTTTAGCATTATTTGGTTGACCGAAGGAGTCGCAACTTCATCCATCCTGAATCTGGTTGATCGAATCGGTCGACCGATACAGGGATGCCATGCGTGCGATCTGCAATCTTCAATTCGGTTGACCGATGTGCCTTCTGCTTATTTTTGGCTTCGGTCGGTCGATCGATGTAGCCTTTCACCAATGCTTCACCAAATTCAGTCGACTGACATGTCGATCAAATGGCTACTGCCATTTTTTGGCATCATTCGGTCGACCGACCGATCGATCGAATAGGCTACTGCCAAAATTCTGCCTTGTTCGGTCGACCGATCGGTCGACCGAACTCAGGCTGAGGCTGATTTTTACTTTGAATTTTTACATGCCTTTTTTATGGGTTTAGTAACCAAGTTTCAACTTGGATAACTTTACAAATTGGCTTGGGATAAGATCATCCTAAGAGTATATTACATGATTTCTACTTGATCTAAACCCTAGCCTTTCTTTGACGTTTTCTTCTTTCGTTTCTTCAACGGTCTTTTCTTTCGTTTCGTTTGAACGAACTTTGCATGCTTATCGCAACCTCAACCTGAACTCAAAACTTCACCCATAGATTAAATACTTGTTTGTTATCATCAAAATAAAGATCGAGGCTTAATAGAAGCCCTTAAGCCAACAATCTCCCCCTTTTTGATGATGACAAACATTACATGAAATTTTAACAAACATATGCATATTTTTGTGAGTTTGAGTTAAGGCATTCATGAGTTAAGGTATACAAGATATAAAACTCAACATATGCATACAAATGCTTATAAATCACCCTATGCTCCCCCTATAAATGTGCATATCATTTTTATCATTTTTGTAACTCCCCCTAATTATATGCATCGTAAAAACCAAGTGTGACCTTATTTTTTCTCCCCCTTTTGACATCAATCAAAAAGGGTAAGAATGAAGGTACATTTAATGAGTTTCATCATAAAAACCAAGAAAGCCATAAAACCAAGTATCATCTACCACTATAATCCTTCCTATTAATGTAAGCCTATAGAAGGCAAACATCAATAAGTCGCAAAGCCCCACTATAGAGCATTGCATAAGTGTGATGATACTTTTATAGAATGCAAGTTAGTTTTGAAACCCATATAAGTTTTGAAGAAGAACATTTTAACTACTAGGAAAAGCACAAATTCCCAATTGCATCCTAAAATTTGTAAAGCTTTCTTCAACCAAGGGTTTTGTAAATTTATCGGCAAGTTGTTTATCGGTGGATACATATTCTACCGATATATTTCACTTAGTCACATTATCCCTAAGAAAATGGTGCCTTAAGTCAATATGCTTAGTTCTAGAGTGTAAAATAGAATTCTTTGTTAAATTTATTGCACTAGTATTATCACAATGAATATATATGTAAGAATACTCAAGTCCATAGTCTAAAAGGGTTTGTTTCATCCAATGGACTTGTGCACAACAACTAGCCGCAGCGATGTATTCCGCTTCGGTAGTTGAAAGTGCAACTGAGTTTTGTTTCTTCGAGAATCAAGAAACAAGACTCGCTCCTAAGAATTGACAACACCCACTAGTGCTTTTTCTATCTACTTTACACCGGGCAAAATCCGCGTCCGAAAAACCGATTAAATCAAAAGATGTATGACATGGATACCATAGTCCTAAGTCAATCGTGCCCTTTAAATATCTCAATATACGTTTGACCGCACTTAAATGAGACATTCTAGGACAAGACTGAAACCTAGCACATGCACAAACGCTAAACATGATATCGGGTCTACTTGCGGTTAAGTAAAGAAGGCTACCAATCATACCTCGATATCATTTTTCGTCAACTTTGACACCCTCTTCATCTTTGTCAAGCTTGATGGATGTGCTCATTGGTGTAGAAGCTATCTTGGCTTCATTCATCCCAAATCTTTTGATGAGCTCCTTTGTGTACTTGGTTTGACTGATGAAGATTCCTTTGTTGGTTTGCTTGATTTGGAGACCAAGCATGAAGGAGAGCTCTCCCATCATGCTCATCTCAAACTCATCTTGCATATACTTAGTAAACCACTTACAAAGAATTTCATTAGTAGCACCAAAAATTATGTCATCAACATAAATTTGAACTAATAACATATCATTTTCTTGATGCTTAATAAATAGTGAAACATCAGCTTTTCCAATATTAAAACCTTGTTCTATTAAAAAGTTTGAAAGCCTTTCATACCAAGCCCTAGGGGCTTGTTTTAAACCATATAATGCATTTTTAAGTTTGAAAACATGGTTTGGAAACTCAAAACTTTCAAATCCGGGGGGTTGTTCAACATAAACTTCTTCACTAATGAAATCGTTTAAAAATGCACTTTTAACTTCCATTTGGAAAAGTTTAAAACTCTTAATGCTAGCATATGCCACTAATTGCTTCTGATCTAGCTACAGGAGCATAAGTTTCAATATAATCTATCCCTTCTTGTTGATTGTACCCTTGTGCCACTAACCTAGCTTTATTTCTAATGACTAATCCTTCTTCATCTAGCTTATTTCTAAAAACCCCATTTAGTCCCAATTATAGTTTGTTCACTAGGTCTAGGTACTAAGTCCCATACATCATTTCTAGCAAATTGGTTGAGTTCTTCTTGCATAGCTAGTACCCAAAACTCATCTTCTATTGCTTCCTTAAAGTTCTTAGGCTCTACTTGAGATACAAAAGCTACATATTGACAAACATTCTTGAGTTTAGAGCGCGTTACCACTCCCGTTGATGGTTCTCCAATGACTTGATCCATTGGATGATCCCTCACCAACTGATATCCTTTAGGGAGAGGCAATAGAGCTTCTTCTTCATCATCTTCAACTTGAGGTAGATTCGAGGATGGTGGATCTTCATGTTGAGTTTCCTCATTATTTTCATCCCCCACCTCTTTGTCATGAAGTGTGAGATCCTCAAGTTCCTCACCTACATTTACAATCTTCACATTTCTAATAGAATCATTAGTTTCATTAAACGTAACATGCATAGATTCTTCAACAATCATGGTTCTACGATTATAAACTCTATATGCCTTAGAATGAATGGAGTAACCTAAGAAAATCCCTTCATCGGATTTAGAATCGAATTTTCCTAAATTCTTCTTAGTATTTAATATAAAACATTTGCATCCAAAAATATGAATATCCCACATTTGGGATTTTACCATTCCAAATCTCAAAAGGTGTTTTCTTAATTTTAGGTCTTAATAAAACTCGATTAAGAACATAGCAAGAGGTATTTATGGCTTCGGCCCAAAAATACTTAGGCAAATTGTTTTCGCATAGCATGGTCCTAGCCATCTCTTGTGAGGTTCTATTTTTTCTCTCAACCACCCCATTTTGTTGAGGGGTCCTAGGGGAAGGAAATGTATGTTCAATACCCAAATCATCACAAAACTCATAAAGAATTTTTCATTTTTAAACTCCCCTCCATTATCACTTCTTATTTGTAAAATTGAAACTCCATTTTTATTTGTAAACTTTTTGAAAAAGTTAAAGGTTTCATTTTTCTTGGCCAAAAAGAAAACCCATGTAAATCTAGAAAAATCATCAACTAATACATAACAATATAGCTTTCCACCTAGACTAGCTACATCACATGGACCAAAGAGATCCATGTGCACAAGCTCAAGAATTTTAGATGTACTAACTTGATTAATGCTATGAAATGAAGATTTGACTTGCTTACCTAGTTGACATGCATCACAAAGTTGTCTTTTTCAAATCTTATTTTGGGTAAGCCTTTAACTAATTCTTTCCTAGATATTTTTTGGATGAGGCTCATGCTAGCATGTCCTAGCCTTCTATGCCACAACCAAGAGTCATTCTCCATGGCAACTAAGCATCTAACATGAGGATTGGGCAAGAAATTTAATTCTAAAGTGTAGACATTTTCTTACCTATTTCCAATAAACATGATATCATTTGATGGTGCACTTCTAATGATACATTTAGATGCTTCAAAAATAATTATGTATCCATTGTCACATAATTGTGATATGCTAATCAAGTTATGTTTTAACCCATCAACTAATAAAATATTCTTAATACATGGGTAAGGGAGTATACCTATGTCACCAATGCCAACAATCTTACCTTTGGCATTGTCTCCAAATGTGACATGTCCATCATCTTTGCTTAATAGGGTTGCAAATAAGTTGATGTCACCCGTCATGTGCTTTGAGCAACCGCTATCCAATATCCAAGTGCTTCTACTTGCTTGAGGATGCTTCTCCATCTACAAAAGAAGAAGAAACCATTTTAGGTACCCAAATTCTCTTGGATCCTTGAGTGTTAGTCATTTTGGGAACCCATGTAAATCTTGCATATGGGTTCCTCCTCAAAGCACAATCCTTGCCCATATAGCCAAATATGTCACAAGAAAAACAATTTCCATTAAATTTTCTTCTGGTGTGTGTGAGCATGGGAGTGTGATGATTTCTTTTTATGGACAACCTTAGGCATGACATTTTGTATTGTTGTCATCTTTTCATTTAGCATGCAAAGTTCCCTTTTTAATGTTAGCATGCTATTATTCAAGTGCTCTACTTGATCACTTAAATACTTGTTTTCATCTTCTAATTTTTTGTTGTCATTTTCTAAGTTCTTCTTAGCTTTCTCTAGGGTGTGTGTCTCCTCCTTAAGGGTGTCTACTTCTTTTCTTAAGGCATTGCATGTGAGTAATAAACTATCATTCTCAAGCTTTAAAGATTTATTATCCTTTTTAAGGTCTCTAAATTTTCTCCTAATAGCATTAAATTCATCATGCATTTGTTCAAATTCTCTTTCTAATTCTTCTTGAGTAAAAGAAACTTCACCGAAAGTAAATCTCACCTCATCATCATTTGCCATCAAGCAAAGATTTGCCTTTTCACTCTTTGCTTCTTCTTCACTCGATGAGGCCTCGCTTTCATCCCATGTAGCCATCATTGCCTTCTTCTTCTTGTTGTATCTTTCTTTTTTGTGAGGGTTGGAGGTGGAAGCTATCTTGAGAAGTGGGCAATCCCTCCTTAGATACCCGATCTTGTTGCAATGATAGCATGTGTAGCCTCTTCTTCCCTTCCTCATGCCTCCCCTCATGAAACTCATAAATCTTCTTGCTAGCATCGTCATTTCTTCAACATCATCCATCTCTTCCTCGGATGATGACGACTCTTCTGCTCAATGTGATGCTTTTAAGGCAATGGTCTTGCCTTTGGGGGCATCCTCCTCCTGATATTGCTTCAAGTGGGTCTCATGTGTCATGAGAGACCCAATGAGCTTGGTGATCTTCAAGGTGCTCATGTCTTTTGCTTCCATGATAACTATGACCTTGGGCTTCCAAGCTTTTGGAAGGGAACGAAGGAACTTCCTGACCTTCTCCTCTTCCTTTATTTCTCTGCCAAGGTTAGTTAATCCATTTGTAATATTTTGAAATCTAGCATACATGGCATCAATGGATTCATGTGATAACATTTTAAACATTTCATAGTCATGCATGAGTATGTTTATTTTAGATTCCTTAACTTGTGAAGTCTCTTCATGTGTGGTCTCTAGAACTTTCCAAAGTTCATATGCGGACTTACAAGTAGAGAATCTATTAAACTCATTTATTGATAGACCGCAATATAATGCGTTGACAGTCTTTGCATTAGCATTAAAGAGTTTAATTTCCTCTTGGTCCCAATCATCCATGTTCTTATTGGGTTGCTTATACTCTACTAGAATCATCCTCCATACATCCATGCCTAGAGATTGTAGAAAGCCATTCATACGAATCTTCCAGTATGCATAGTTGTTTCCATCGAGTAGTGGTGGAGTATGAGTAGAGGACCCTTGAGATAGTTGGATTTCACTAGACATCTTAATTTGTAGGAAGGATGGTTAAATCTTATCCTATGACCAAGCTCTGATACCAATTGTTGTAGGAAATTCGACACTAGAAAGGGGGGTTGAATAGTGTCTGTCCCCTTCTAGTGTCGAAACTTCCAAATGATGATGTTCAAATTCAAATATATCTTAACAATAGATGTGATCAAATATCAAGAACAATAATGAGCAAATATCGAAAGCAATGCAGACAAGATGAATTATAGTGGTTCAGCCAACTGCCTACTCCACTACCTTGGCTTGTCACCAAGGATTTCTAATCACTACTTTATAGACCTTGTGTTTCCCTTTGAATACAATTGAGGACACTATTCTCACCTCTTTGAGAACCCCTCAAACCTATTCACCTAGGCAAAACACAACTCTACAAAGTTTCCCCTAAGTGTTTCTCTAGCACACCAAGCATCTATTACAAATTGAAATCAAATCTGAATAAAACTTCAATACAATGCAAAAGAGCTTTAAGAATAGAGAGAGAATCATAGCTCTTTTCCCAAGCCTTCACGCCTTCAACTTGCCAGAAGATACACTCGAGTTGCAGCAGAGTTGAGGGAAGCAGGCGCTTGAAGAGGATTTTGACGGAAGATTAGGGCGCAACAAATTTATCACTTTGAAGGCTTTTAATCACTTCTTGAATGCTCGATTAATTTTCTAAGAAGCTCTTAAGAAGGTAGGTGAGGGGTATTTATAACCCCTCAGCTGAACGGCGATTGAACGGATAGAAAAATAGCCGTTACAGCCATTCGGTCGATCGTCGGTCGACCGACCGATCGACCGCTACCCTTTCTATATGTTTTTAGCGTTGTTTGGTCGACCGATGGGTCGACCGAGGGAGTCGCAACTTCATCCATCCTGAATTCGGTCGACTGAATCAGTCGACCGATGCAGGGAAGCTAGGCGCGTGATCTACAATCTTTAATTCGGTCGACCGATCGGTCAACTGATGCACCTTCTGCCTATTTTTGGCTTCGGTCGATCGACCGACGTAGCCTTTCGCCAATGCTTCACCAACTTCGGTCGACCTACAGGTCGACCGAATGGCTACTGCCATTTTTTGGCATCATTCGATCGATCGATCGGTCGATCGAATAGGTTACTGCCAAAATTCTGCCTTGTTCGGTCGACCGAACTCAGGCTGACGCTGATTTTTACTTTGAATTTTTACATGCCTTTTTTATGGGTTTAGTTACCAAGTTTCAACTTGGATAACTTCACAAATTGGCTTGGGATAAGATCATCCTAAAGGTATATTACATGATTTCTACTTGATCTAAACTCGAACCTTTCTTTGACGTTTTCTTCTTTCGTTTATTCAACGGTCTTTTCTTTCATTTGATTTGAATGAACTTCTCATGCTTATCACAACCTCAACCTGAACTCAAAACTTCACCCATAGATTAAATACTTGTTTGTTATCATCAAAATAAAGATCAAGACTTAAGAGAAGCCCTTAAGTCAATAGGAAAGGCCAGAGAGGTAGAGTTTGCTGAAGTTGATATGGTGTTCTTGAAGATTTCCCTATGAAAGGGGTGAATAGTATGTTAACTAAATCTTTTCGCATAATTTCGGTTTTATTCTTTTCTTAAACTACTTAGGCAAGTTATCAATTTAATGACTAAATGCGGAAGCGATTAATAGTAAAGCAATTAATACAAACAAGAATAACAATGATAACACCATAATTTATAGTGGTTCGGCCCCAATGCCTACTTCACTACCTAAGCACCCCGCTTAGGATTTCCAAACTAGCTTTACTAGATTATCTTGTTTCCTTTACAACGAGGACATTTTCACCGGAGAGTCTCTGCTCTCACACCGAAGGCACTTCCACACCCGTAAGTCTCCGCCTTCCTACCGAGAGCACTCTCCCACCTCAAACCTAAAGGACAATAATACTAATCATAGTAAACTATATTTACACCGGTGGATTTAAACCTCAAACACCAAGGCTACCACCGAATATCAATACCTACACTCTAGGTCTAACACAAACTCAACTACAATGAAATAAACAAGAAAATACACAAGTAAATGGAGCAAAATACTAAACAAAATATACTTAGCTCCAAACACGAATCCCTAATCATCTTGATGCCTCAAAATGATGAATCGATGAAGAATGAAGGCCCCAATCAAGTATAGATGAAGAAACTAGGGTTTTGAGATCAAAATGGCTCAATCAAAGCTTTAGGATCACATATAATGGCTCAATAAATGTTGGAAGGTGTAAGAAAGGTCGGGATCACCAATATATAGGGAGCCATGAAGTGGGTCAGGTGAAATACCACTCAATGGCTCAAATTTGAGCCGTTACCACCCACCGATCGATGGGCCGATCAACCAAACGCTTCTGTGCTTTCTGGGCTCCATTCGGTCGACCAACATGTCGATCGAAACTTGAAAATCGGCCTAGTTTGCTGATTTTTTTGCTCGTTTGTTCATTTCTGGGTTCCGTTAACTTTTAAACATAAATGTAATTTAAGGATTATATCTCATTTGGATTCAATAAAAATATCTAAATAATCAAAATCCTTAATAATCAAAATCTAACTTTTGGGGTCTAGTATAAATTTCCGAAAACCAAAAATTTTATAATCTCCCTGGTCAAATATACATAGGTTAAAGGGTTCTAAAAAATCCTTAAAAATATGTCGTTTACTATATTTTACCTAAGAAACAATTATCGGGACTTTTGGTGCCAAGAAAATGTCTATGTCATATAGTCCTACAAGGAGCTCCCTAGGCTTAGTGAATTTCAGGGCCGTTTCTGATTTTTCGGGTTTTTGTATTTTGGGGTTTGAGTTTTTGTTTTTGGGTTTTGCATCATAAAAGAGGATTACATATTCATTTTAGACACCCTAAACCTAAACTCTAACTTCTTGAAGAAACCCGAGCAACGACGAGCATCCTTGTCGATTTCTCTAATTTTTTCGATCAGGGACATCGTGCGCTAACCGACTTGGAACCTAAAAATATTACTCCATGCAAACATTAGTTCCATGTTTGTTATCATCAAAACTGAGATTAAGACCAAGGTTGAAAACCTTAGGCCAACGCAGTTTGGGAAGAAGGGGAAGTTAAGCCCTGGGTTCATCGGGTCGTTCCCTATTCTCAAGCGGAGGGGTGCCATGGCATATGAGCTGGCCTTACCTCCGAGCATGGACAGAGTTCACCCAATTTTCCATGTGTCGATGCTTAAGAGATATGTCAGAGATGAGTCCAACATGATTGAGCCTACTGCAGTTGAGGTGGATACAACAGTCTCATATGAGAAGAGACATGTAGAAGTGCTTGACCGACAGATCAGAAAGCTGAGATCCAAGGAAATTCCCCTAGTAAAGGTCAGGTGGGAGCACCACACTGGGAAGGATGCTACTTGGGAAGTGGAGCAAGACATGAGAGAGTGTTACCCCTCTTTGGTTGATGATCTGGTGAGTCCTTATGCTTTGCTAAAATTCGAGGATGAATTTTTCCTTAAGGGGGGAAGATTGTAATAGTCGATATTCCTAATTTAAATTTTGTTTGGTTCAGCAAGTCGGTTCGGGGACTAGCCGGGATGAGTTGCGAGATCGCCACGATTAGACGGTATGGTCGGGTATACCAATTTGTAGGGCTATGTAAATTGTGCTTTTATATTTTATATTTTTGATGTTAGACTCATGTCGGGTTAGAACTGGGTTCACAGGTTCAATCGGGGCTCAATTCGGATGCGGGTTGAGTGGGGTAGAGGATTTAAGGGCATGTTTGGTATCCTGTATAAGCCTCATGTATAGTATTAGGATAATACTATACAGTATTTGGGAAGGATATTAACTAATACCTGCACTAAAAATAGTACCACATAAGTTGTCATAAGGTGTATTCATAATACACTCTCAAAGCTCTTCATTAGCTTGCACTAGAACTTTCAATATTTTTTATACTCATTTTATCTCTGGCCAAAAATTAAAAAATATAATAAATAATAATAATAATAATAAAATATTTTTAATTTATGAAATATTTTTAATGATATAATATATTATATATTTTTTATATTATATTATATTATATTATTATAATATATTACATATAATATAATATTATAGTGTACATTATTATATATTATATTATATTATATTATATTATATTACATTACATTATATTATATATAATATAATATAATATAATATATAATATATATTATATATATTACATTACATTATATTACATTACATTACATTATATTATATTATATTATATTATATTATATTATATTATATTATATTATATTATATTATATTATATTATATTATATTATATTATATTATACAGGTTAGTCAATACATACTAGTACTATACAGGCTAGTACTATATATGTTAGTCAATACAGGCTAGTACTATATGATGTACCAAACGAGCCCTAAGTGAATAATGGCATAGTTGTAAATAATAAGAAAAAAGAAAAAAGAAAATATAAATCCCTCCTCAACCGCCGTACGACTCAAGGAGAGCCGCACACGAATAGAGGTGGGCGAGAGAGGGGAGAACTCGAGAGAGGGCTCCGGAGTTTGGTGTCATTGTCGGAGATCGGAAACGCCTTCAATCCTTCCTTCCTTTCCTTCCTTCAAGACTAAGGTGAGTGGTAGAACCTAGGATTTAAGTGAAGGCCCTAGCCGAACCCTTGTGATGATGATTTTGTCGATTGGTGTGTGATTCTTATCGTCTTCTTGAGATTTCTTGAATCTTGTGACTTCTTCTTGCGATCTATGGTATATTTGTGATTTTTCTGCATCGTTTTCTTAGTTTTGGGATGTCGGCCGAATTGAGGAAAAGGAAAAAGGTCATGCCAAAATTTTTCCCAATTTCCTCAGGTCGTTGAAACTTATAGATCGTTCCTTACATGTTTAATTATTGTAGAGGACAATGAAAACTTAGAACTTGGTAGAAACACATATTCTCCACCCCTAAGGTTCGGCCGAGTAGAATAAACCCTTGTTTAGAGGGTTCGGCCGAGTAGGGGATAGGGGATTTTGGGGTAGAAAAATATGTTTCCTAAGTGACCTACATGTATGGGTATGATACGTGAAAGATTAGGATTTTATCTTGCTTGTAGGATATTTTTCTTGCAAAGAACATCTAATTTGGGTTCCTACTTTATCATGATGTTGCTGGAATATAATTTTAATGTGCTGAAATATAATATTTAAATGCAAAAATTCGGTATTTGATTATTGTGATTATGTAGATAATTATGGTAATTTAATTGTGAAATTATCTTATTTTTAGCACATTGTGATTTAACAATTATTGTGATTTTTATGTCATTGATGGACTACATATTGATGAGTAAATGACATATTCGACATGAACCTATATAGAGGAAAAATTAGGGGAAATTGTTTAGCTTCATGGACATAAATGTAAGATGTGAAGCTTCTCTAGTAGATGACATAAATAACTAGGGACTATATGTTGCCATTGTGAACCTAGAAACGTTAGGTGCTCACAGCTAGGAATTGTGTTGATCGGACAGGGCCTGGGATAGGGTTGGGTACGGGCGAAAGCCCGGGAGGTGATAACAATTAGTGAAATACATTGTGTGTGTACTGTGCTTGTGATTAGCTGGGCTGAGGAGCGTCTTTAGCCGGCATAACTATTGCTCGACTCAGCGAGTGGATTTAGGGTCCTGAGATTACACTAGTGGGCTATGCTAGGTGTTAGACCCGAGTGGAAAGGGTCTTGAGATTATGTCAGTGGGCCATGCTGATGTTAGACCCGAGTGGATTAGGTGGGATGTGCTATCCCTAATCCGGTGGGGTTCCAGATACTAGTTGGCCATCGTAGTTGACGGATCCGGTGATTTTAAATCACTCAATGCGAAACATATAAGAACATGATTTCTTGTGAATTATATATATGCATGACTGTGTAGGTCGGTTATGGCCAAGTGTTGTCATGTGATGAGGGCCGGGTATGGCCGGGGCTTACTTGTGCAGTGTAGGGACAATAGTGGCCGAGTGATACCTTGTGTGCAAGGCCATGAATGGCCAGTGTATTTATTATTTTGAGTCGGCCGATTGGCTAGGTGACGTGACCGAACCAGTATATTTTACATGTGCTTTATATAGTGTTATATATGATTATATACTGGGAATTTAAGTGGAGGTTCGGTAGAACCACTCACTGAGTTCCTCATGGACTCATGGTTTTCTTTGATTTTGTTTTGCAGAGCCTGATTAGTGAGGTACGACTTGATGGCATGGGGCAGCTGGAGAGGCAGATGACGTCGATGATCTCGTAGCAAGCTGTTAGAGAGTCATAGTCGTGTTGAGATTTATGTTTCATGCATTGAGTCATGTTGCTATGTCATTTGGAGTTTGTTAACCTTTGGTTACAAACATTTATTTTATTTCAATGGATTTCATTTACTTTTCATTTTAGTTTCATTTATATACATATATCTGTGTTGTTAAATGCATGAGTTAGGCTTCATGGTATAGACACATATCCTGGCCGGTCACGTAACCTTGAGTTGGGGTGTGACATTTTGCAGGAGATGGTACTTGTATTCATGCTGCTAGCTTTTATATGACAGGCTCTTCTGTTCATTTTCTTGAAGCAATGGCCATTAAACAATGCCTCATCTTTGCCATCGAGCATTCCTTACCTCCTTTAATTGTGGAATTGGACTCTAAAGTTTTGGTTGATGCGATTACAAATCAGACTATAACTCCCTGATCGATCTCTGATATTTTGTATTTGCAATCCCAATGTAACTGTAAGGGTTTCTTTTTTTATTATCGGGAGATGAATAAAGTTGCACATTTGGCAACAAACACGGCTAGGCTTGCGAAGGATGCATTGGTTTGGTCTTACATTTGACCTCCAAACCTGGAGGCAATTTTGTATGTTGACTGTTTTGGCCCCGGCTTTAGCCAGTTAATAAGATAAGCTTTTGTTTTTTGGCAAAAAAAATATGAAAATTGAACACAAACGCACAATCAAAATCCAATGCTAACACAAAAAATTATAGTGGTTTGGCAACCTTGCCTACTCCACTACCTAAGCACCATACTTAGAATTTCTAACTCTAGTTTACTAGTTTAAAGTGTATCATATAAGACGATTTAAAAGCTAAGGCACCGACCTTCACACCTGAGGGTTACTCTCACACATCGATAGTTCCTCCAACACATCTTCTCCCAAGGATTACACAACTAATTCTAGCAAACTAAGTTTACATCGGTGGACTTATGCCTCTACACCAACACACTAGGTCAAACAAGCTTGAGAAATCAAACAAATAAAACACAAAATACAAGTATAAATGAAGCAAATAAGCAAACAATACAACACTTAGCTCCAAACAACGAATCTTAGCTCCTCTTGATGTCTTGATGGTGAATCAAATGACTAAATGGGGATTGAAGGCTATATCAAGAAATCCAAGCTCAAACTAGGGTTTCACCAAAAAAGTGGCTCAATCAAAGCTCTTGGTTTTCAAATGATGTCTCATGAAGCATTAAAGAGTCATAGGAATGCTCAAAACCAAGTTATATAGGAAGATGAAGTAATGGGGCTCAGGCCCAACGTATATAAACGGCTTGAAATAGTTCTATTGGGCGTTCGGTTGACCGAGGATCGACTGACAACCTAGATTCTTGCCTCTCTTTTTTTCAATTTTTAGATTTTTGGGTTTTGGTTTTAGGGTTCTTTGCATCAAGTATTTTGGGTTTCGGTTTTCGGGTTCTTTGCATCAAGTATAGAATTTATAAAATTAACTAGACACTCTAACTTTCCAACGAAAAACCAAGCATCAACGAGTGTCCTTCTGATTTTTCCGATCGCGGATGTCAGATGTAAACTGACTTGAAACCTGAAAACATTTCTCGCTCAAATATTAGTTCCATATTTGTTATCATCGAAATCAAAATTAAAACATAGATTAAAAACCTTAGGCCAACAGAAAAGGAAGAGAAAGCAAAAATACCTCTATCTTTCCTTTGCACTACCTTTTTGGTGTGGTCGCCTTACATAAGGGTTGTTAATTCTCCGATGTCTTAATGATCTTATAGCAAGGCACTTAAGGTGTGGAAGGGATTTCATCACATGGATACCTCTAAGATAATCTTTACTTTTATTGTGAGGTAAATTCACTACTTCTTTTCAATTATTTATGATTCAAATGCTTGATGGAGTTTTTAGGGCTTTCATTTTTTTAAAAAAATAAATATCTTACCACCGACATGAATTGTCGCACTTGAAAACTTATAAAACTTCCCTTTGACTTAGACCATGCAAACACAACCATCAAGAACAATGGTAGATGTGCTTGGTTGGAGCTCACTCTAATTCAATACATTTGTCACAGAGACCAATAACTAAAACATAAATATGAGAATTAGCACAAATGAATTACCATCCAGGATCATCTCCGTGCGAAACCTCTACTTCTGAAATATGGTCTGGAACACTCATTTGTTGTTAACCCGAACGGGAAGAAGGGTGGACTCCATCGACTCTTCGTTGAACATCTCCAACGATTCTTCAGACTCCTACTTCGTTAAAACTACGGTGGCGGAAGATAACACGAGTAAAAAATATTGTTTCATTGGAATTCACTTTCACTATGACTACTCCTTAAGAACTAATCAAGTTGAAGAGATTATACATAAAATTAAAGCAAGTAGGCTCCCGATCGTCATTGTCGGAGACCTCAATACCATTCTGGGCCCTGAGGAAAAAAAGGGAGGCTCAGACTATCACTGGAGTATGAGTAACCAACTTTGGCACCTCATCAACGAGACTTGTCTCACTGAACTCCCTTCATCAGGATATCCCTTCACATGGAACAATAGGAGACATCCTCCTCACATGGTCGAGAAGGTTCTTGACAGATTTCTTGTCATCGCTAATGGCAGCTCAATCTGGCCAAATTCCATTATCATTCACCTCGAGGATATTGGCAGTGATCACCGACCCATTCTTCTCTGTGACATAGCCATCGACACTACACCAAGGATGTTCAAATTTGACAAATGATGGCTGCGGAACGAGCACATCTCCACTCTCATCTCTTCCGTCTAGCAACAACAAGTCACGGGCACCAACCAATTGTAATTTTTTACAAAGCTGAAGAAGGTTCGGCATGACATCCTTATGTGGCTGAAAAACAATAGCACTAACTCTCAAAAGAGAATCCAGGTTCTACAACGTCAACTTCAGAACCTATCTCCTGAGAATGATCAGGAGTATGCCTTCACCAAAAAAGCCATGGAGGCTAATCTTTCTAGTGCACTACTTGACTAATAAATGTTTTGGAAACAAAAGTCAAGAGTGAAGTGGCTTCGCGAGGGTGATAGGAACACGAGGTACTTCCATGCATGCACTAAGAACCGAAGACTTACAAACAATATCCTCAGAATCCAAAACTTCGAAGGTGAATGGGTTGATGGACCAGAACAGGTAGCAACAGTAGTGGCTGCTCATCTCAAGGAAAAATTCCTAACATCGCACCCGACTGATATTGACTCGTGCTTACTCGGCCTCCAGAGAAAGGTTACTAGGAGACTTAACAATTGGCTATTAAGACCCGTTTCTATGGAGGAAGTTCGCAAAGCATTATTTTCCATCAATCCGGACAGTGCTCCAGGGGCCCTGATGGGTTTACAAGGGCCTTTTTTCGCCACTATTGGTCATTGATTGGTGAAGATTTCACAGCTACAGTGGCCTCCTTCTTCAGGAGCAAGAAGATCCTGCGCTCCCTCAAAGACACCAATATCGCCTTAATCCCAAAGAGAATAAGTGTTTCAAACATGTCCCATATAAGGCCAATTAGCCTTTGTAACGTGGTTTACAAAGTATTCTCTAAAGTCATTGTCCATCGGCTCCAACCTATTATGGACAAATTGATATCTGCTAATCAACCAGCTTTCATCAAGGGGCGTTTAATATCTGAAAACATCCTCCTAACGCATGAGAGTGTTCATCATTTGAAGACTCAACAAGCTCACTCAAGATAAGAAATGGCCCTAAAATTGGATATGAGCAGTGCATACAACCGTGTGGAATGGGAGTACCTCACTGCCGTGATGGGGAAGCTCGAATTTGCCCCGGAGTTTACTGCACTCATAAAGCAATGCATGGTATCTGTCTCTTACTTTATCTCTCTTGCAGGATCAAAATATGAGTACTTCTCACCTGAGCGTGGCATGCGCCAAGCTGATCCCCTCTCTTCATTTCTATTTTTATTCTGCATGGAAGGCTTCACACAACTGTTGAACAAAAGTTTTAATGACAAAGGCTGTAAAGGAATTCTACTGGGAAGACACTGTCCGGAGATATCATCCTTACTCTTCGCCGACGATGCCCTCATCTTCTATAGTGCTAACTCCAAACACACGCAATGCCTTAAAGAGGTGCTCGAGACATTCGAAAAGAAGAGTGGCCAGTAGATGAGCACTCAAAAATCCACCATATTCTTCTCCAAGAACTCGCCGGAAAGACTTCGGAATACGATCAGATCAAATCTGAATATTCCACATGAAAACAGCTATGAAAAGCATCTCGGTCTTCCATTTATGATCAGTAAATCAAAAAAAGCCACCTTCCAATACATTTTAACCAGGATATGTGAAAAGATAGAGAGTTGGTCGGCCCAGTTCCTATCTCGTGCAGGCAAAACAATGCTTATCAAAGTTTTCCTTTCTTCAATTCCCATCTACACGATGTCTTGTTTTTACATCTCTGGTGCTCTATGCCAAAAAATAGATAACCTATGCAATCAATACTGGTGGTCTTCGTGGCAAGATAAGTGTGGTCTTCACTGGTGAATTGGTCAAATTTGTGCTCTGCATTCTCGGAGGGAAGTCTTGGCTTCAAGGAATGCAGACAAATGAACCTCGCTCTACTTGCGAAGCACAGTTGGAGAGTGTTATCACAGACGGATTCCTTACTCAATAAAATATTGAAAGGCAAATATTTTTAGGCATCCTCCTTTCTCTCTGCCGAGGCAAAATGCAACAGTTCTTGGGGATGGCGGAGTATTTTGAAAGGTCGAGAGCTGCTACAAAAGGGTCTGAGGCTTAGTATTGGTTCCCTTTCCACTACGGAGATTATTAGTGATCCATGGATTCCAATTGAGCCCTCGTTTCGCATTCACGGGCCCCCTCCTACGGCTGCAGACCACACATTTGTCTCCTTTCTCTTTGATAGAGAAACTCACCTATGAATGCTCCAAGGGTACATGAAATGTTCCCTCAATCAATTGCAAAGGAGATCTTTCTCCTCCCTATCCACGATGATCACGATCAGTGGATCTGGCACTATACCAAGTCAGGATGCTATTCAATCTCCTTAGGATATCAAATGGCCTACTCTTTGAAGCAAACGAAATCCATTCAACATATCGGCTCTCCTGGCTTTCCGTGGTCTAACATTTGGAAGATAAAGACGCCTCCGAAGATAAAAATTCTGACGTGGAGACTCATCCATGGATGGCTCCCTGTCCGCATTGACCTCGCTTGTCGTCATGTCCCCCTCTAGGATATCAATTGCCCATTATGTCATTCAATTCCAGAATCTAGAGCAATGCAACATGGCTGTGGAGATCTGGAGGAGATCGAGCCTTCAATTACTGCCCCTTCCAGCTGACCTACGTATCAATTACTGGTGGCTCAATATTAGATCAAAAAACTGGTTCAGGGATGGTGCAGTGGAGCTCATCTCTTGTATTCTCTGGAGCATATGGAACCTCCACAACCGCTGCGTCTTTCAAGCAGCTCCTACCGATGCCAAATCAGCAATTGACCAAGCGTTCAATATCTGGTCTTCATATAAGTTGGCAAATACTACAACTAGCGACCTTAGTTGGTAGTAGCTTAATTATCATTGATGACGGACATTAAACATAATTATGATGTATTCTCTCTCTTCCTTTATTGGAATGAAACACTACTTTTGAAAAAAAATACCATTTGATTTAATGATTTGTTTATTTATTTGACAATTCTTTACGCGGTAAAATTTTAAATGATATATGCTACAATTGATGTTGCTTTTCTTTGTGCAATATTCTACTTTAGTCTCACATCAGGAGTACATAAAAAATTATATTGTGTACTACCATTTAATCATCTTAAGTATTTTAATTAGGTTAATAATTTAGACTTATGAATTTGATTAATAAGTTATGCCATCAAGTGTGCTACACCTAATGATTCTTGGATTGGTGAGGTAACCTACTCGAAAAATGACTGCATGAGAATAGGATGAAGTCACTACTAAACTAAGCCTCAAAAGGGGGTTGAGGCAAGACAATCCCTTATCACCTCTACTCTTTAACCTTGTTATGGATTCCCTATCTAAGCTAATCCAAAGAGCTTATCGTTTGGGTTTCATGAAATGGGCTCTCTCAGATTTACTATCGGGGGGAGTCGGACACATAGCTTTCGCAGATGATCTAGTGGTATTTTGTGAGGCTTCATAGGAGTCTATTTGAACTGAACTGAGTTCAAATTTCAGACTGCTTATGAAATGCTTTGAACTGAGTTTGGGACTAAAAATCAATACTTCCAAGACTAGGTTGCTTCACTTGGCAGATAACCTACTCTCTCCAATTAGCCTGACATTGGCAAATATCCTGGATTGTGCGGTTGCTTCTTTCCCTATTGAATACTTGGGTCTTCCCCTAGGATTGGGTCCTCTACATAAAGATGATTGGAACATAGTTATCTCCAAATTCGATAAAGCACTGGCCTCTTGGCAAGGTTCCTTACTTTCTCATGATGGAAGATGTACTTTGCTCAACAACGTCCTCTCGAGTCAAGCGCCATATTTCTTCTCTATCTTTGAAGCTCCAAAGTGGGTTCTACGACTTGTAGAAAAAATGAGGAAATTTTTCTGGACAGGGCAAATGTCTTGTTAACTAGGACATGCTTTCAGGAAGAATAGAAGATGGAGGCCTTAGATTCTTGTGCCTAGCCACGCACAGCGTACGTGGCTAGACTGGGTTCTTGGCTATGGAAACTTCGACAAAATTCTAAGCAGATTTGGGCCGCTATCATGAACTCTCAACTGAGGGACCTATTTCACTCGACAATTCTTAGAAATAGACTTTCTTCTATTTGGAGAGGCATCCTCAAAGGTTTGAAACAGTTCAATGCCTTTCTTACTTATCATGTGGATGATGGATCTTGTATTAGATTGTGGATTGACCCTTGGCTTAATGGACAGACTCTAGCAGACCACTTTCTAGATCTCTTCATGTTAACGAGAATCCGCTTGTAACCATTGTTGAAGCAAAACATTTGGATGATGAAAGCAGGGTGAGGGGATGAAATATTCAGTTCACCAACTAGGTTTCTTTGGGGCGTATTACTGACCTCGCTAAGCATCTTTCTCCGTATCTAGAAAGCTCAGGACCAGACTCATTCTGATGGAAATGGGCCACAAATGATATCTTCTCTACCAAATCCTATTACTGCATACTGTCTTACCATGGGGTAATGGATCCAGTGGCTGATTTTATTTGGGTTAAGCGCTTCCCGGAATCCATCTCCATCTTCTTGATCTGGCTCGCTACCAAACCACGTCTCTTAACAAAAGACAGACTCTAGAAGTGGAATGTGCAAGTTGATCCAAAATGTGTGTTTTGCCAAGTAGCCAACGAGTCTCATGAGCAATTTCCCTTTTCAACATTAACTACAAGCCTTGGCACAACGAGAAACTTTCAAAAAAAAATCAAGCAAAAAATGGGGATCGTAATGATATGGAAATTCAAAATAGGGAGGGAGAGAAACAATCGTATTTTCAATAACATGGACAAATCCTTCGTTGAGCTTGCCCTAGGAGCTAATTTTTCGCCCTTTGTAGCACTATCTACTCTTCCTAAATTTTATTAAGTGTTTATTTATTTATTTTTGTACATCCTATCGCTTTTTCGTAAATTGCATCTATCACATTTTATGATTAATACAAGCCTTCTTAATTCTTTTCAAAAAAAAAAACTAAGCATCGTATGATATCGACTAAGGTGTGTTATTTTTAGCTTTGTATTGACTTAACAGTGACATCAAACCTTAAATAGAGAGATTAACTTCGACTTAAATATTATGCCAATAGTATAATGAGTTAAATGTACTATCGAGTGGGTCACGACAATTGATACCAAAACTACGGATGGCAATGGGTTTGTATAAATGGGTATTTACCCGTCCCAAACCCTGATAGGTCATTAGTGGGTTTTGCCCGTTGGGCCGTGGGACGGGTATAGGATTTTAAGGTAAAAACCCTGTAGGGTTTGGGATGAATCCAGGATTTTAGTCTAAAACCCGTCCCAAACCCGTTAAGGGTAAAATTACTTAAATACCCTTAATATTATCTATTATATAGGGATAATTATGTCTTTTTACATATACCCTAATTTTTAACCCATTATATAATATAAATAATGTAATAATATATTATAACCTTTAATTTTTAACATATACCCTAATCTTTACTCTTTACTTCTGTACTCACCCGATTCACCCAATCACCCGCTCGACTGCCCTCACGCTCGCTCGCTACCTCACTGCCTCTGCGATCTGCCCGACTACCTCACTACCCTCACGCTCGCTCGCCGCCTCATTGCCTCTACGATTTGCCCGACTGCCTCATTGCCCTCACGCCCGCTCGCCGCCTCACAACCCTCACGCCCGCTCGCTGCCCTGCCGCTCAATCTCGACGCCTCTCAACAACAACCGATCACCTCTCAACAAAGCCGGCCACCAATCGATCTACTTCTCCCGACTGACCCGACGCCATGATCTGCTCCGACGATTGCTTCTCCCGATGGACCCGTCACCCGACGCCGCGATCTGTTCTCCTAACGCTGCAACGCGGACGCCGGATGCCCCTTATCTAATTCTTAGGGTTTTTTTCTATTTTTTTTACTTTTTTTCTTAACTGCCGCTGCAATTAGTTACTGATGATTTTTGCATGATCTGCCGCCAACTATTTTTCTTGCATTATTTTCTAATTCTTACCCGCCGCCTGCATGATTTGTGTTTAAATTATTTGTGTCTAGCTCAGATAATTGATATCATTGTTTAAATTAGCTTACTATCTACATGCTTTGTGTTTAAATGTTTAGAGGTAAATGTACTTATGAAATGTTCACAGAGATGTCTGAGCATGATGACAATATAGGACATGAAACTTCAGGATCATCTTCAGCTCAGGAGACTCCCACGCCTACATCTACACCTACCCCCGCCTCATTGTCGAGTCCATCACCAGCTGAAAGTGCTAAGGTTGTGGAGAAGCAAATCTCGTTGCTTGATCAATCTCACAATCAGAGTGAGAATCCTAAAAAGCGTAAGCTTACTTCAGCGGTATGGAATGATTTTATTAAGAAAATAGTTAACGGGGACGAGATCGCTGTTTGTACTCATTGTGAACGTAAGTTTAAGGCGGGCTCTAAGTATGGGACAAAGCATTTGCATAGTCACTTAGGCACTTGTTTCAAACGGAATCAAGTGGATATAAGGCAAAGCATGATGAAAGTGGAGAAAAAGAATGATGGAAAGTTCAAGCTTGGCAACTTCACTTTCGACCAAGGCGTGTCAAGGAACGACCTTGCAAGAGCTATTATTATGCATGAATATACTCTTTCCATAGTCGAGCATGTCGGGTTTAAAAAATTTGTGGCCGGCCTTCAACCTCTTTTCAAGCATGTTTGTCGAAATACCATCAAGAAGGATATCATTCAAATATATAACTCAGAAAAGCAAAAATTGTATAAAATGCTAGGGAATCTTAAATGTCGAGTTGTAGTGACCACGGATATGTGGAGTTCTAATCAGAAGAGAGGCTACATGTCCAATACTGCACATTTTATTGATGACTCTTGGAGCCTCCAAAGTCGAATTTTGAGGTGAGTTATTAAAATCTGCATGTAAGATCTGATTATTTAAATTAAGTCATATTAGCATATGTTTAATGTGCTTGGTTATTCTCATCATGCAGGTTCGCCTATGTCCCCACTCCTCACACAAAAGACGTCCTAGTTGATTACTTGTTTGATGCTCTGATGGATTGGAATTTGGATAGGAGAGTGTTGACTATCACTGTTGATAATTGCAGTACTAATGATGCTATGCTTGAAAATGTTAGCTTAAGGATGCAATCAATGGACATGCTCATGGGTGAAAGAATCCTCCACATGCGATGCTCCGCGCACATCCTCAATCTTGTGGTGAAAGATGGGATGAGTGTGATAGAGAAATCTATCGAAAAAGTTCGTGATAGCGTGGCTTTTTGGTCAGCAACACCATCAAGAGTTGAGAGTTTCGAAGAAGCAGCTCGTCAACTATTAATTCCAATCACCAAGAAGCTTTCTTTGGATTGTAAGACTCGATGGAACTCTACTTATTTGATGCTTGTTAGTGCAATTGAATACAAAGATGTTTTTCCAAGATTGAGACAAAGGGAGAGATTATATACAAGTTTGCCCGCAGAAGATGATTGGGAGATGGATAGTAAGATATGTGAGAAGTTAAAGATATTTTATGAAGTTACAAAGCTATTTTCTGGTTCAAAATATCTTACTGTGAATTGCTACTTTGAAAAAATCAATGACATTAGAGAGGCATTAGTTGATTGGAGAAGATCTTTGGATGATGTGATAAGTAGAATGACTGAAAATATGCTTGTGAAATTTGAGAAATATTGGGGAGATGTGCATCTTGTTATGTCTCTAGCAACTATCTTGGACCCTCGTTTCAAAATGAAGGCAATTGAATTTATCTTACCATGTGTTTATGGGCTGCATGCTTCTTCAGAAATAGCCAAGGTTCGTGGTAGTTGCTATGCTTTATTGCAGGAATATCAACATAGAGCTAAGTCTAAGACTTCTAAGAGTCATAGTGGATCTACTATGGATAGTTCACACACCACTACTGGGGAATCATCATTAAAGTCTAAGTTAGTTCAATTTCTTTCTATTCATTCTTCAGATGGACTGGTGAAATCTGAATTAGATCATTACTTGGAAGAAAAGAACTTGCCATGGACTGAAGACTTTGATATATTAAATTGGTGGAGAATAAATGGGATCAAGTATCCAACGTTACAACTTATAGCTCGTGATATTTTTGCAATTCCTATATCAACTGTATCATCTGAGTCAGCCTTTAGCACTAGTGGAAGAGTTGTAAGTCTTGTCCGAAGTCGACTTCGACCCGATACAATAGAAGCATTAATGTGTTCTCAAAGTTGGTTGTCTACTGACTCAGGAGGTAGTGTCACTTATTTCTTTTTATTGTCGTTATTATATATGTTTATATAATCAAGTCTTATTACCCTTATTATGTTTGTCAAAATATACTCAAACAAGATCAATTTTCTTGTGAATTGAGTGGTTCTGTTCACCTTTGAAGCATTCATATTTGGTTAAATATACATGTATTGATTTATATATATTTGGTTAAATATTTAGTTCTGCTCATCTTAGATTATCATGTCTAGTCAATACACATCTTTAATAGAGTTAATTAACACTAACCAATCTCAGATCACTTCAACCCAGTAATTATAAACATAAGACTAACAACCATCAGTGAATTTGATTTATAGTCCTACACCTACATGCAATGCTAGTAGTGTTTGCTATCTGTTGCGGGCTTCACTATACTATACTCACTATACATATGGTTTTCACAAGGAGACTAAGGTTTCATCTACAAAAATGAAAAGTTCTTTGCTCATTTGATTGATATTTTCTTTGGTTGTGTTTGTTATAGCTGCAGGACTTTTGGATGACTTTGATGCACCGGATGAGGACGTGGATGATGACTTAGAGATTGTAGATGATTAGGACTTTTCATATTCAGAGATTTAGTTACTTTCTTGTATTTGAAAGTTAAGTATGTGTGTCACTTGTTTTAATGTAATGAAGTAATGAATTATGCGTTATATTTTGAAACTTGTATGTGTGCCACTTGTATTTGGAAGCTTAATGAATTATGAATTGAGTGTTGTATTATGTGTGTTAGTTAAATACTAAATAGGGTTCATCTCGAATTTGCTCAGGTAATTCTATTTTTCTTTTATTAATTTGATACATGTTAATTCTAATGTACTACTTTTTAATCAATTTTTTTTAAAAAAAAAGTATGTAAATTGTAAATATATATACTAACAGGTTTGGGATGGGTTCCAGTGGGTACCCGTTAAATTAGTGGGATGGGTTTGGGAATTTCCCTTTAAAATACTAACGGGTTTGGGACGAATTTAGGATTAAATTTTCTTAATGGGTTTGGGATAGGGATTGGCTTTGTCATCCCAAACTCGCCTCAGTGCCATCCCTAACCAAAACAACCTAGTGATAGGCATGAGAATAAAATAAAGTCATCAATAGATTATGCCTCACATGCAGTCAACTACGGACATACTGAGTATTAAACTTGACTTGGGCAGCAAGACTAAAATAAGAAAGATTATAATGTCGAAATTTAATTTCACGTTAAAAGAGAACTTAGGAAGTTGTCTTGGTTAATAAGATTCGATAAATATACTAATTGATATAGGGGTGAGCATCGGTCGGTTAACCAAATCAAAACATAGCACTTTTTATTAAGAGTCTGTTTGGTTAGCGAAATTAAGTCTGTTTTCATAATTTCGATTTCATTGAAATCAAAACTACTTACGAAAACGTATTTGGTTCAGTGTTTTCATGAAACTGAATCGAAATCAGAATGAAAACGAAATCAATTTTCTTAATAAAAATAAAAACACCGGAATGTTGTTTTTTGTGATTTCGAGACCGTCGATTTCGTAATCAAAATGCAGTGACAACTTTGTAATTATAAATATATATTTTTTATAAAATTAATTAATTTTAAAATAAATCAAACTATATCTAATTTTTTAAAATAAAAATAAAAATAATCATTTTCAACTCAAACTTTTATCTTTAATTTATAAATTAATTAAACTAATTTATATCTAATTGACTCAAATCCAAATTTTAAATAACTCAATTTTTTTTAAATTAGTTTATTTATAATTTAATTAAATTTAATTTTAGATCACTGGACTTATTTTTTTTAGAATTTTATAATAACTATTAATTAATTTTTATATCTAATTGAACAAAAAAATCCTAAATTATAAATAATTTAATTAATTAAATCATATAAATATTTTGTAATCATATTAACAAACATTTAATTTTGTAAACTAACTAAACATTTAATTACTACTAAAAATATTCAAGGAAAAATTAATATTATTTTTTATAACTAAATAAATATTCACTGGTTTCAACTAACTAAAACTGATATTGTTTTCATTAACCAAACGCGTTTTCAGAAAATTGAAAATTAGAAACCAAAATCAAGTTTTTAATTTCATTGAAACCAAATCAGAAAATAGTTTTCGCTAACCAAACAACACCTAACCGTTTCCTGGAATTTTCGATTAACCTGCCGAATTAACCAAAAAAATTCGGTTTAGTTCGATTAATCAACCAAAATCACCGAAAATATATTTTTAAATAAACAACACAATCAAAACTTGAACCTTAACACCTCTCAAGGACTTTACTAACACCTTGCCACTTTAATAGAGAATTTTATTTAACATTACTTCTGGCTAACATAGCTATATTTATAACTTCAAATTAAAACAATAAATATAGCCTTGCAGAGATTCGAACCCCGGCACTCTGGAAAAAATTAATTAAACTTAACCAATGTAACAAATAACACTATTTATTCATATATATATATAATTTGATACTTTAATTTGGAATTCGGTTCGGTTCGGTAAATTAACCGAACCATTGGTTAATTTATCGAACCGAATCGAAAACCCAAATTTCAGAAAAACAAAATAATAATAATCAAAAATCGAATCGAAATTAATTCAGATAAATCAGTTTCGGTTCGATTTCGGTGAATCGGAAAATCCTGCTCACCCCTATCAATGATCAACGATTTATTAAGAAATTGATAAGCTAATTAGCCTAATTGTCTCGTTGAATGGATCGATTGTAGTCCGTAATACTTTGAACATTGAAGGGTTAATTGGGAAGACATAGAATCCACCGTTACAATAATTTGTCATCGATCTTCCAGCCCTTTTCAAAAGTTTGTCATTAAATTACAATTGCATTTAAATATGAAATTATTGCAGCAATCGAACAAGTTCCACCCATTCTGATCCGAGCCAATCAATTCAAATGGGGGGCACAAACAAACAAGAAGCAGCGGATTTTTATTTGTGAACTTGGCTATTGCCACAAATAATTTGATTGGACATTAGAGAAAGGGACAAAGAAAAAAAGAGAGATGACAAACATTCAATCTCTGCCACCCTACTTTGAATAGAAAATACATTGTAGACCAAGAATTGTTGCCATAAGTTGAAGAAAGATAAAGCTTTGACTGTTGCTAGTAAACATCAAATTCTAGGGCATGCATGCATGGTAGGGCCGGGTCACAATTAAGAGGCCCATTCCATTATTGCAATAATGCAGTATTTTTTTATTCATTTTTAGTCAACATCTGACAGATGACTGGATGCACATCCCATGGCTTGCTTCCACGCAATAAATAAATAAATACTTAACTAATAGGATTAAGCTTAAGGCAAATGAAAAATATTTATATATATATATATATAATTATGCATTATGACTCCTTTACAAATTAGGTTGTCGATTATTCTTAGGTTTCAAGTAATTAAACATAACATGTTGGGGCATCTGAGAAAAGTGCTCAACTAATTATTTATTATTATGCCATCAATTTGGGTTTTAATTAATTAGAGTGAAAGGTGGGGTCAATAATTATATTATCGCTTTAATTTAAATACTTCATTCGACAAAACATCTAGTTAATTTTAATTATACGCATGAAGGCTTGTCCACGATCGGATCATGAATGATTTATTTTTGAGTTTCATTTAATCGAAGACCCCTAATTGTAGTGTGATAATTTAAATATATTATATGTTTAATAGAATATAAGATTAAAAACCTAATAGCTGTGTCCTAAATATAACATAGAATATTTGAAGTACTTAATATACTGCAATATAATTGGCCTATAAAAAATATAAAATTAAAGATAAATTAAATTTTAATTTTTAAATCTTCGCTTTTAAAAATTAATAGACACAATTGATTATGTCTGCAAGTATTCTTGGCAAAATAAATATAGAAAGACAAAACTAGTGTGATTGAAGGTAATTTCTTTTATTTTTTTAATTAAGGAGTTTAGTAAAATTATAAATGAACAATTAAAACATCACAAGTTGCAAATTACTTTTGCACTTAATTTTTATTTATCTATATATGATACTTATAATTTTTAGTATAAATTTTAATTAATTTTAAATTTTGAAGTGTAAAATAAAGTTTTATGTATTTATTCTTTATATTAAAATAATATTATAATTTTTTGATATAGATTGTTTTATTACATCTTGAAATTATTAAGTTAATTTATTCAGTGGATATGAAGACAATGAAGATCACTAAGTAAGAATTCTTTATTTAGATTAAAAATAATTTAAAAATAATTTATTTATAATTATTGAATATTTAAATTAAATTAAATTAAATTATGTATTATTGCATTGGACTAGTCTAGATAATTAATTAGATAAGCTATTAGGCATATATTCCAGCTCTCAATTTTGGATTTGGATTTAAAATAAAGCATAAAATTGTGCATTTTATCTTAACACAAGCTTATAAGCATTACAAAAATTAAAGTTATCTAATGTTGATTAGCTTTTAGTTTGGTGTGTCCAATGTTGGCTTACCAAGTAAATTTGGGCTTCAAAATTATTTGTAGGCCCAAGCATTTAGTCTTGTGGTGTAGTTATTCATCCAAAACCTAATTAATACATATCTTAATTTAACAATGAACTGGTTTAGCTAAAGCCAACCATGTTGGCTGAGTTTGAACCAGATGAGAAGAAAAGCCCAGTTTAACAATGATTTTATCCTAATAAAAAAATAGTAGTAATTAATTTTATCCTCAAACTATTGCGCTCAGCAATAAAAATGAATAAAATTAAGGCTAAAGTGATAACTCTGTATACCAATGGATACATGATATATCTATAATATTTCATCATTTGTTTAGCAAGATCATTAGTTTTGGAAAAATTCAAAAGTCCTTGCCTCGTATCAATAACAAATAGAGGATTACTTTTTTCATATATAAACAAAAAAAATTTAATGGATGAAGTGAATTAGAGAAATTGGCCGGTACACAAGAAGCATCTTCCTTACATATTAACGAGAGATAAGCATAGTTTATACGATCCAACTTGCACCTCCCTTGAAAGAATTTCTAGAATATCCTCGTATAGTCACCTTAGAAGGACTAGGAACAAGTGAACAATTCCTTCGCTGGTTAAGTCGTCGCCTCGGAGACTTGTCAACTTCGAACTCTTCAGCATTACAAGGACTTAGTCCTCAATTAGTGAAAGGACGCAAAAGATTATAGGCTTTAGAGTTGAGTTATATTATGAATTCTAGTTTGCTAGAGACGCTGAGAAAATAGACTTGAAATGGTTTATCACAAGAGTGCCCTACAAATTGGTATTTCTTCGTACTCAATATTTATAGTACTGATATTATCACAGTATAAAATTATTTCTTTCTATTTGAAATTATAATCAACAACATATTCTTCATCCAAATCAGGTATTCTGCTTCTACTGAAGAAAGAGAAATAAAATTAACTTTTTACTTAATCAGATTATCAAATTTGTTCCAATATAGAAGCAACCACTTGAAGTACTTTTTCTGTCATCAATATTGTCATCCCAGTCTGCATTTGTAAATCCTACTAGACAGGGATTAGAATCAATAGAATACCAAAGACCAAAATTCAAAGTATCTTTAACATATTTGAGAATCCGTTTAATTAACTGTGTGTAGATGAGACTCCTTCGGATTAGCTTGGGACACATAGTCCAACACTGAAACATAAATCAGATCTGCTAGCATGCAATCAGATACAATAAACTGTACGTCAATCATACTTCTGTAAAGACTAGGATCAACTTTCTCGCATTCATCATCTTTACTTACTTTTTCATGAATAGAGATAAGAGTTCTCCTTGCCTTAGAACTGTTTAGACCAAATTTGTGAATAAGATTTTTTGCATACTTACTCTAAGAGATAAAAATGCCCTCTTTAGATTGCTTTACTTGAAGATTGAGAAAATAACTCATTTTCCCAACCATTTTCATTTCAAACTCAGATTTCATGTCATCCACAAATTATTTAACATAAATTTTAGAGGTTGAACCACAAACTATATCATCAATATAAATTTGAACAATTACCTGTTGAGACCCATTTCTTTTGATGAACAAAATCTGATCTGCTCTTCCTCTTTTGTAGTCTTTCAAGAGCAAGAACTGGGTGAGTCTCTCATACCAGACTCTAGGAGCATGTTTAAGCCCATATAAAGCTTTCTTCAATCTGTACACATGATTAGGATGAGCAAGATCTTCATAGCCTTTAGGTTATTCAACATAGACTCTCCATTAAGAAATACATTGAGGAAGACAATCTTAATATCCATCTGAAATTATTTGAACTTCATACAGCAAGATAAGACTAGAAATAACCTGATGGATTCCAATCGTGCAACAGGTGCAAAGGTTTCATCATAGTTCAGACCTTCAATTTTGTTGAAGCCTTGAGCAATAAGACGGGCTTAAATTTTTATAATGTTTCCAGCTCCATTAGTCTTATTCTTAAATACCTATTTAGTTCTAACAACATTGATATTTTCTGGTCTTGAGATAAGTTCCCAAACATTATTTCAAACAAACCACTGTAACTCTTTTTTCATAGTAAAAATCTAAAATTCATCATTCAGCTTCCTTGACATTTTTAGGTTCAACGATTGAAATATAGCAAGAATATTTGATCATATCCTAGTGATTTTTCTTGGATTGATTTTTTGATTTTAACTCCATTATGTACATCTCCAATTGCATTTTTGTAGAGGATGATTCTTGAGAGATCTTGTAGATTTTTCAGCTTTGGAGTCATCCCTTTCATCTTCTTGTTCAGTGTTAATCTCATGGTCAGTTGAATTAGCAATTTTAATTGACTGTTCAGTAGCCTTGGAGAAATTATGGGCAGTCTTATCAATAGTTGAGACTGCCTTCTCATCGGTCAATAGGGTCTGGTATATTTGAGAATCATCAACCATCACATTTTATGATTCCACCAGAGTTTGAGTGTGTTTGTTATAGACTCGATAAGCCTTGCTATTTTTGGAATAGCCAAGAAATATGATTTCGTCACTTTTGCTTTGTATTTTTTTAAGGTATTCCCTATCATTTAGAACATACCACCTGCTACCAAAAACATGAAAATATATAAGGTTGGGTTTTCTACCTTTCCATAATTCATAAGTAGTTGTAGTAGATCTTGATATGAGATAAGCTCAATTTATGATGTAGCAAGTTGTGTTAATGGCTTCAGCCCAAAATCTTTTAGAAATCCGCTTAGTCTTTGGAGCAAGAAATTCATGCGATATACCGTTTTCATCATAGAATTCAGAGAAAGAAATATTCTCAAATTCTCTACCATGATCACTCTTTATTCTGATCGCCTTCAGAATAGGGAGTTCTTGCTCATTCCGAAGTCTCAAACATAGAGATTTAAAAATGTTAAAAGCATTGGATTTTTCCTTTAGGAATTCTGTCCAAGTAAAACGTGAGAAATCATCTACACAGATAAGGACATACTTTTTACCACCAATACTTTCAACCTGCATAGGACCGACAAGATCCAAGTGAAGAAGCTCAAGAGGTTTAGAAGTAGCTACTAGTTATAACTGCTGATGAGACTGCCTAGTCTACTTTCCTTCTTGATAAGCACCGCAAACAGCTTCAGGTTCTCTTGAAAATTTAGGAATGCCTTTGTCTGCTTCAACATTTACAAGTTTCTTCAGATCTTTGTAATTAACATGACTTAACCGTCGATGCCACAGATTAATGTCAGAAGAGACATTTTGAAAGACAAATAGAAGAATAAATAATTTTGCAGCAGTTGTCTCTAGAGCTATTCCCTTCAAGAATATAGTCATCATCCTTATCAAGAACCTTGCAACTATTTTTAGTAAATTGAACACTTAAATTTTGATCACACAATTGGCTTATACTCACAAGATTAGTCTTGAAACCTCTTACAAGCAGGACATTTTCCAAATTAGGAATTTCTGAAACATTTAGAGTTCTAACTCCTATAACATTTTCATGTCCTCCATCTCCAAAAGTGATAGTTGCACCTTCATATTCCTGAATATCTTTTAGATTTTTAAGACTTCCAGTCATATGCTGAGAACATCCACTGTCGAAGTACCAAGATCCAAGAGAAGAAATAGTCTTTAATATAAAAGCAACATGGTAGTTAAAATCAGGCTTTCTTACCCGAATTCGCTTAACCTTTTTGCCTTGGGTAATTTATATGATTATTTATTCTCAGTTTGTTGGAGAGTTTGAAGCAATTTGCTATAATATATCATCTGCACCTGCAATAATAGCATATGGGCACCCTATTTTCCTTTCTTCTAGCAGATTTTTGATGACTTGAAGAGCCTCTATGAAAGTTTCTCGGTTGAGTAGGCAGTTGACATCGGGGTTTCAACTAGCGTGAACTAGTGTATCCTAGTCTCTATTGATTAGGACTTTTTCCTGCACTCAAAATTTTGTTAAGAGTATCGGTAGAATTCATCATTCTAATTTCCTTTTTTACCTTTTTCAGTTTGGAAATCAACTTAAACTCTTTGTCTTCTTTTTGAATAATCTGTCTTTGAAGGGTTTGAACTTTATCCTTAAGGGTCTTCTTTCTTCAACCAAAAGCTTGTTCTGATCACCGAGAGACTTGTTAAGTTTCGCCACTTCAACCCATTTGTCAAATATCTCCTGATAGGCTTTCTCAAGACTATCTGCAAATTGAACTTTGTAGTGATCACTATCTGCATCGGAGTGTCGGTAGTCTAAACTGTGTCATCTATATAGGCTATGAAAGCTCTAAAGTTACCTCGTTCATGCTCTTCCGAGTCAGTTTCTTCATTATCGTCACTCCAAGTAGCAGTTAATGACTTCTTGATTTTCTTCTGAAGATTTGGGCATTTTGATCCCATATGTCCAAATCCTTCACATTCAAATCATTGGATGCCTTTGAACTTCTATTTGAGATCATCATTTTGTCCAAATAATTGACTTCTTCTATTTTGTCCAATAGAGGAGTTTGATCTTGAACTAGCAGACTCGGGGCGGTTAAAATTGCTATTTGGACTACAAACTGGACTGAGTGTTCTGGTTTACCTTATTCTTAGCTCTCAAAAACTCTTGAAATTCTTTGTCATAAGAGCCAGTACGGCATCCATCTCCTCTTCAGAATAATCTTCTGAGTTGATCTCATCCTCAATAGCTCTGAAGGTGAGATTCTTCTTCTTTTCTTTAGAATATTTTATGGATAATTCCGACTCATAAATTTCAAGTTTGCCCATCAGAGTGTCAAGAGTAATAGTAGATGAGTCATGAACTTCACTTATAGCAGCAACTTTTATATTGAACTTGGTAGGCATGAATCTCAGCCCTACCTTTTTTTCAAAGAATGACTCTCCAAGGTTGGTAGCATTGTTCATGAGGTATTTGATATGCCCATAAATGACTTATATATATACTTTCATCTTCTCCCATCTTCAGATTCTCAAATCTGGTATTGAGGATTTCAACTTTTGACTTCTGAAGTATTAGAGATCCTTCATGATTCGTTTCTAAAATTTTCCATGTCTGCTTTGCTAAGGTACAAGCCGAGATTAGTTTAAATTGAGAAGGATCAACTCCACTGATGATAGCATTAATGGATTTATTATCATAGTTTGCTATAACTATTTTTGCTTATGTATATTGGTTCTTTGGCTTGCGCCCAATCCCATCAATTATTGGAGGAGTATAACCGACTTCAATAGAGTCTACAACAGTCATCCAACGATTTGATGAAAGCCCTCATCCTATAGCCTTCCAATATGCATAGTTTGTTCCAATAAGTAAAGGAGGAACATTGACAGAATTTTTCACATGCATTTCTCCCATATTGAGCCTGAAAAAGAAGAGACACACCAAGGATCTTGTGCAGGTAAAGGTTAGCACAACCGCTCTGATACCAATTAATAGTATAAGTCTCTAAGGAAAATTCTGTTAAGGACAGTTGAATAGGAAGTTGCAACTGCTATTGCAACGCTACTAGTAGCAAAGTAAGAACCAAAACAAAAATCACACGCAAACAAAAAAAGGTTTATTTACGCAGTTCAGTGACAAAACATGTCACCTAATCTGCGGGGCACTCACCGGACAAATACTCAGCCCACTCTCTATAAGTACAATATAAGTTCTCAAAATTTTACACCCGAAATCCGACTACCAATACTACAGTGAATTAGAAATAACAAAAACTATTTTCTATTACAAGTACATACCAACTTGCCTCTCTATGACATCCCAGCCATAGAGTTTCGTCCTCCACACAACCTTTGTCACTGAGAAGAAAAGTTATCAGCTCGAAACCATCTTTACTTGAAGATAAGAAAAGTAGATTATTGTCGTTCTGCACTCAGCAGTCTCAACTCCTCTCAATAACTGGCAACAAAATGTTCGCACATAGAGAGAGTTATAGATTAGATCTTTTCATCGAAATTTATATGTGATAACTGAAAGATCTGATTCAATGATGTCATAACTATTTGTTTAATAAAATCATCAATTTAACAACCAATAGTCATCGGTTCAAAACAAATAGTCAGCGCTTAACTCATAGAGGCCATAAAGATCAAATGAGTAACGTCCAAAAATATTAAAGAGGACCTCACCTCTAAAAGTTAATCGGGCAATAAAATAATTAACGATGATTAAAAAATCTCAGAGATAACAAAGAGAATCATCATTAATAATGCAAACCAAGAGTCATCATCTCTGTAGAAAACAAAAAGTCCACTTTTTGCGCTGCATCATTGTCTTGAAATCTATAGGTTGCTCGAGCAGTTGAAATTGTCTTCACACAGTTAAAATTATCCTCAATGCAAGTAGAACTTCTCCTAGTTGTCGGAGAATTAACCTAGAGTACTTTTGCCAAATATAGCCAATCTCATAAAATGCCAACACTAACACAGACTTTGATGCTTCTGCAAACCTTCCTACGGTTCCTATGGACGAGATCCCTCCTTCTTTGGAGACGACAGATTTGGGGACAAACCCTAATTTATCATCTCTTCGAGGGCAGTTCTTCGTCTGAGGAGTCGCGACGTTCTATTCCTTTTCCGACTAGTCTGAAGCCTAGATCTTCTGTACCTGGTGCGAACTCATTATCTTGGGCCCAAATTCTGAGAGGTTCGAAACCTAAGAACACGAATCCGATAACTTCTTCTACCCTCTCCCACATTCAATCGCAGTCTTCTGATAAAATTTCCTTCTCTGTTGAACAAATCCAAGAGTGGCAAAGCCCTTGGCAAGCCTCTCTAATTAGTAAATTTTTGGGCAAATCGTCCCCTTTGTCTGTGATTTCTTGATGGGCTCTTAATTTGTGGACTTCATAAGGTTTAATTAACATTTTAGATATCGAAGAAGGTTTTTTTTGTTTTTCAATTCCATTCCCAGGAATTGATGACTACTGTTCTTACCGACGGACCTTGGTCCTGCTAGGGAGACATCATTCGGCTAGTTCCCTGAAAACTTTTTTTCGGCCTTGGATGGAAACGTTTTCTCCCGCACCTGTTTGGATTCGAATTCATGCTCTTCCACTAGAACTTTGGAACCCTACTTCGGTTGGTTTAATTGCTAATAGCTTGGGTAAGTTAATTATCATTGATAATCACTCATTTGAATTCCTGAGGGGTAAGTATGTGTGTGTTTGTATTGAAATCGATTTATCTCAACCTATTAAGCAAGGTGTTTGGATTAATATTCCAGATTCTGAACTTTTTCAGTCTATTTTATATGAGAATTTACCTACGATTTGTTTTAAATGTGGTCTTATATGGCATAGAGAGGTTAATTGTCCTAGTAATAAAAATATAACCAACCTTCTGACTCTATGCCTTTATTTCTTTCTTCTATTTTTATAAACACTAATCCTATTTTGAGAAGAATGCTTTGGAATAATCTCTCCAATATTGATTTGTTCTCTTACCCTTGGTTTTTAATGGATGATTTTAACTGTATTTTAGTTAAAAAGGATAAAAAAGTTGGTTTACCCTTTAGAATTAATCAGTATATTAGAGAGTTTAGAGACTTTATCACTCACTCAAACCTCATTGATTTAGGCTTTTCTAGTCCTAAATTTACTAGGTGTAATAGTAGAAAAAGGAGATTCTAAAATTCTTATTAGGCTTGATAGAGTCTTCTCAAATCCTGCTTGACTTATTTTTTTTGGTAAAATTTTTGTTAAGCACCTTATCAGAGCTACCTCTGATCACAATCCTCTTCAAATCTATATTAATCCTGATATGAATAGGGGTAACAAACTATTTAAATTTCAAAAATTTTGGATTGAGTATCTTGATTCTAAGAATATTGTGAATCAAGCTTGGTCTAAACCTTCCCAAACTCTCAATCCTCAGTCCAAGCTTCCTTTACAACTTTTTGCTACTATAGGCATGCCCTATCTAACGGGAATAGAGACTGCCTTTATAATTTAGAATCAAACCTGAGAATTACCCAAGGTCTCATCTACAACCTGGAACTTAAGTAAGCTAACCAAGACTTGTCTACCCTTGAACAAACTCAGCTTAGCTCTCTTATTAATAAGGCTATTGCCTTTCAAAGGCAAATTAGCTTAAAATGGTTGGCAAAAGCTAAATTAAGATGGTACCTTGATGGAGATAAAAAACATTGCCTATTTTCGTCATATGGTTATTTCCCGTAGAAGAGTAAATCATATTTCCTCTATAAGTTCTGATAATGGCTCCATTATTATGGATGATAAAAGTATTCTTAAGAAATTCTCTGATTTTTATTAAAACTTGTATGGATTAGTTCTTCTGTTAATAATTTCGCTATTCAACTTTGGCCCATGCCCATGTACCCTATTTCCAATGATTTTAATCAATCTCTCATTTCTCATTTCTCCAAAAATGAGATATGGGATACCATTAAATCTATGGCCAATGGTAAAAGTTCTGGAGTTGATGGTTTCATTGTAGAATTTTATAAGAGCTATTGGTATATTATCTCTAATGATTTATTTAATTGTTTTCAAAACTTTCACTCTAGTGGTTTCCTCCATCACGAGTGGAATAAAATAATTTTAACTTTTATTCCTAAATATCAAAATCCTAGTAGGGTTAAAGATTTCAGATCTATTGCTCTTTGCAATCTTTCTTACAGAATTTTAACCAAACTCATTGCTAATATACTGAAGTAATGTTTACCTACTCTTATATCTAAAGAACAGTCTACTTTTATTAAGGGTCGTAGCATTGATAATATATTGATTACTCAAGAAATTGCTCATACCATCTTTGGTTCTAAAAGCAAGAAACTTTATATCCTTGTCAAGTTGGATTTAGAAAAAAAAGATTCTTTATCTTGGGATGCTATAATATTTGTGCTAGAATTCTGTGCTTTCCCTCCTTTATTTATTAGCTGGATTAAATCTTCCATTTCTTCAGCTTCCTTTGCGTGCATGATAAATGATAATATCTTTGGTTCCTTTCAATCTTATAGAGGTATTAGACATGATGACCCCCTATCCCCCTTCCTTTATAGAGGTATTGTTGCCCATACTTTGATTTTACTTATTAACAAGGCTGTGGATGAGAATATTTTTATTCCTTTTAAGATAAATAATTCTCTTACTATCCGTCATCTAATGTTTGTTGATGGTACTTCTTGCTTTCAAAATTGATGACAATAGTATTAATAGTTTCAAAACCATTTTTCAACACTATTTTCATCTTATTGGGTAGAAAATAAATCTTCAAAAATTTGTTGTCTTTTTTCCCAAATATACTCCTCCCGATATTAAAACTGATATTTTTAATAAATTATTGATTTAGGAAGGTCTCTTTTTGGGAGCTATTATTTCCCCTCGCAGACCTCCTGAAAATGCACATGAATTTTTTTTGACCAATTGAATTCTAAACTTTGTTCTTGACAATCAAATTACTTATCCCAAGCTGGTAAATTAACTCTTATTAAATATGTTCTTACTTATATTCCTATTCATTCTATGTCTGTTTCTTGGCTTTCTAAGAAAAACATGAAAAATATAAATAATATAATTGGCAACTTTCCGTGGCAGAATATGAGAGATAAGAATGGTATGCATTTGATTTCTTGGAATACCATTACCCTTCCTAAGTCTTTGGGAGGTCTTGGTATTCATGATGTTTACCTTCAGAGTCTTTCCTTACACGACAAGAGAATTGAAGCATATTTAAATAACCATGAAAATATTTGGGTTTGTTTAGTTAAATTGAAATATCATGTGGTTTCTTCTCTAAACCACTCTCCTCCTACTCAATGTTCTTGGTCTCGGAGAATTTTCCTTAAAGCTTTTAAACATTTACAGTTTGGCTATAAAAAAATTATTAATTCTTATATGAATTCTTCTATCCTTATGGATAACTGGTGTTTAGATACTCCTATTTGCTTGAAGCCTACCTTCTTTAACCGTAAAGTGCTAAACTTGAATACTATTATTAGTCGTTTAATTGTTAGTTAGCATTGGAATAATTCTATTGGTTTAACTATTTTTGATAAGAACTCGTGGGAACACAGATTACTACACTTGACTTGCTCCGAAAACCCAGTGATGATATTTGGGTATGGAGTGAAAGTATTAGGAGAAATATTACCACTACTGCAGCCTACTCCTTCCTTCTCAACCTTAACTTATCAGTAAATAATTCTTGTTTCAACTGGGATGATATCTGGAAGCTTGGAATTCCTAATAAGATTAAGTTTTTTCTTTGGAAAATTGCTCATGGTAAATGTTAGGAAATTTGGGGAATATCCTATAGGATCGACAAAACTCGAACGCAACGAGAGAAACGAAAAACCAAATCCAATAATAATAATGCAGAAAATAAAAGACACAAGGGGCCAGGATTAATGTGGTTTGGACTCGGTGGGGTGCCGATCCTACGTCCATAGGGAGAAGAATAGACTTCTTTATTAATTTTAGAAAATAGAAATACTATCTAAAATAAACTAAATCTCCTTCGTAATACAGCAAATCGTCTGAAATAAATTGAACATCAAACCGATATGGAGTAGAAGCACCGTCTCTGCAATATCTGCCTTGAAACTGAACTCCTGCTGCTGTATGTTGGAACCTGAGAAGGGGCACTCATTGAAAAAGATGATAGCGATACTCCTAATTTTTTGGATCTCTAAAACTCTCACATATAGGATCGATGTAATAGAATTCAATTATATCCGGCCTCTCTTTTATAGTGAAAAGAGCCGACATTGTATCCTGCAAGAATTGCGTATGTTAGCAATTTTTTCTAGAACTTGGCAGCAGCTGATTGGGTGACAAAGCAAGATTTGATCGAATAATTTGATATGTTGATCGAATTATACGCTGCGGTGGAATTCTTCAATTTGATAACTTTTCAAACAGCAATTTACCAAATTCGAATTTTGAGAATGAGAAAATTCCCAAAATCGGATTTGAAGTTTTAAAATTTCCTAAATCGAAATTTAGTTGATCGAATACTCATTTTACCCTTATGTCAAAGTCTCTAACCAATTAGAGACTTTGGTTAAAAATTAAAAAATGCATATTAAAAAATATTTAAAAATAATTTTAATTTATATAAAAAATTATAATAAAAATGAGGTGTTAGAGTCTAGAAAATAAATTTTCAAACTCTCTAATTCATTAGAGAATTTTGCATAAAGTCTACAAATCTAAGTTTAAATTAAAAATTATTAAATATTTTGATAAAAAATATTCTTTTGAACCACAACACATCTTTTATATTTTAAAAAAATATTTTATTAATTAATTTTTTTTGAATTACAAAACTATTATAGACTTTGGGCAAAAGTCTCTAATGCATTATTTTTTGTCCAAAGTCTATAAAATTAATTTTTAATTTAAAATAATAAAATATTTTTTGTCCAAAATATTTTGATAGACTCTAGCATATTTTTTATATTATATATTTTTTTTCTGAATTAAATTTTAGTTTTTATAATTATAAAATTATTATAAATAAAAGTCTCTAACTCATTAAAGAGTTTTGTGCAAAGTCTATAATAATTTCATAATTTTTTAAAAAATATATTTAAATTAATGAAATAATTTTTTAATGATACAAAAGATGTACTATGATCCAAAAAAATATTTTACATCAAAATATTTTATAATTTTTAATTTAAATTTAAATTTATAGACTTTGTACAAAAATTTTTAATACATTAGAAAGTTTGAAAAATATATTTTTTATTTTCTAATAGTTTATTTTTATCATAAAAAAATATTTTATAAATTAAAATTATTTTATATATTATTTTATATATTTTTTAAATTTTTAATTAAATATAAATATCTGATCCACTAAATTTTAATTTATAAAATTTTAAATCTTCAAATTCGATTGAGAATTTTTCATTCTCAAAATTAGAATGAGATAAATTGATGCTTTTCAAATTGTGTTCACGTGTAATCTTCATCACCTTTCTTTATTTGACCGGTCAACACGGATGGGAGCAAGATTGCTCCGAATTGTGTGCCGTGGAGAAGGAAATTGAAACAGCTCGTGTTGTGCTTTAAGCTTCGTGCAGCATCAGCATTGGCATGGCATCTGGAGCCATCTTCTCGAAGATGGGTTCGGCCCACTTACTTGGCCCTCCTGGACTGGTTCGAGCCCAGCAGCAGTATATATTTTCCTTGATGCCCAACATCAATATATATATATATATATATATATATATATATATATATATATATATATATATATATATATATATATATATATATATATATAAAGAAGTGCAGATTTAGTCCTATAAATTTTTAATATTTTGAACTTTGGTCCTATAAATTTTATTTTAGTATTTTTGATTCCGTAAGTTTGCTATGTAGTACAGACTTAGTCTTATCCGTGACGGTCTGTTAACTCTACGTCAATGTGGACTAACGTCATTCATACACGTTGACATATTTGGTCCTATAAATTTCATTTCGAATTTTTTCAGTCCTATATGTTTGCCCCGTAACACAGATTTGATCCTATATATTTGTCCCGTAACACAAATTTGGTCCAATTTATTTGCCTCATAGCACAAATTTGATCATATCCGCGATGGTTCGTTAACTCTTCCTCTACGAAAAAATAAACGACGTTATGTCTATATTGATGGAGTTAATGGACCGTCATGAATAGGATCAAATCTATGTTACGAAGCAAACTTATATATGTTACGGAGTTAAAATACCAACTTGTCTATCTGGCCTATCATATAAATTTGGTCCTATCTACGACGGTCTATTAACCCCGTCAACATGGAGATAATATCATTTATTTTTTCGTTGACGAAGAGTTAATAGACCGTCGCAGATAGGACTAAATCTGTGCTATGGGGCAAACATATAGGACCAAATTTATTCTACGGGACAAACATATAGGACTAAAAATTTTGAAATAAAACTTATAGGATCAAATATGACAACATGTATAAACGACGTTAGTCCACATTGACGGAGAGTTAATGAACCATCATTGATAAGACCAAATTTGTACTACAGAGCAAACTTAAAGGACCGAAAATACCAAAATGAAACTTATAGGACGAAAGTCTAAAAAACTAAAAACTTATAGGACCAAATTTGCACTTCTCCCTATATATATATATGATGCCTCTGTTGATAGTAATAATATTGGAATTTGCTTTGTTGTAAAAAATCACATGAATGTATGTTTTATACATTGTTTGCAAGATATTTAACAATCAAAATATTATCTTATATGCTGAAATTTTAACCGTAAAAAAAGCTTCCATCTTTGTTTTGCAGATGAATTACAAAGATGTAATTATTAAATCTGACTCTAAATTCCTAATGGATGGTTTGGCTAAGCGCATCTGCCCGGATTGAAAAATTCAAGCCCCTGTTCAAGATATTTTTGATATGTTATCTACTTGTAATTTTGTACAATTCAAGTTTGTTTATCGCGAGTGTAACAAAGTAGCCTATTGGACTATAAATTATGCTAGATGTTGTGGTTCTTCTTAGGTTTGATCACTTGTTCGATCACTTGAATTAGATTAAATGTTTGTAAGGGATCGAGATGATTCTGATTATCTTAAACTAATATAAATTATTTTTTATTTGCAAAAATAAAGAATTTGAAATTACCAATCCAAAATTTGATTTTTTTTATTTGGTTCACACGAACTAATATAAAAACTAGAATATGCTAAATTTTAATATGATAAATACACAAAATATTAATCATAATAATTAGTCAACTGAAAAATAAATTAGAATAATTCAAAAGTATTTAATTTGTAGTAATATAATTAAAGAAAGAAAGCAAAAAAGGGAATAAAACTTTGATGCAGCCTTGGTTTCACCAAGCGACACCTGATCTTACACCTGTCGCAAAGCCAAGAAGTTGCTTCATTGACCCAGAAAATTTATTTTACCTAAACTTGTTCACACTTTATTTGGTTCTAATTTAAATTTAAATTCCATCAAATAATTTTTAACCATCCGCTACTCGTCTCCTCTTCGCTCCTCTCTCCTATTGTAGTAACAATCATAAGAGAAAACAATTATTCTTTCTCCACCCTTCTTCTACACATCTCTTACAAACGATAAAAGATTTACTCCTCTATTGCTCCAGAAGGTTTCACCCATTCTTTCTTCACCCTTCTTCTACACATCTCTTACAAACGATAAAAGATTTACTCCTCTATTGCTCCAGATGGTTTCACCCCCCAAGTTACGATTTTCTTTCCCAAAAAAAATTGTATTTAACCCAATTAAATTAAATCAATTAGATGTGAATTTTATTCTTAAAAAGTTTTTGCAGAGAATCCAAATGTTGTGGTTCAGCTTAAAACATAATATATTTAAATATAATTAAAATATAAAAATGTATGACCATGGAACGTAGATTCGCACCATTGAAAGCTTTCTCTCTCTTTTTCCTTGTTTTTTACATTTTTCAATTTTTTTTGAGAGCCCTGAATGGAGAGATCTCCACCACTAAGATCTCCTTTTTAGTTTTTTAATCTCGTTCTTTAATTTTTTTGTTTATTTTTATTTCTTACATTTATTTTTGTGCTTTATATATATAAATATATGGTATATCATTTTTCCTTTCGTTGATTTTCTAGATTTATTTTTATTTCATACATATTGTTCATGTATTATATATATATATATATTAGTATAAATTTTATTTTATTATTTATTTGTGATCGTATTATTATATTATATCCTAATAAGATTTTTTTAAAAAAAAATTATCTAATAAAATATTGATTTTTTCAATTTTTAAAAATTTTAGTCTTTTTAATTTTTCTTCACACTTCAGAGATTTGAATTAACACTAATATTTAAACATAGTCTAATTAAATTAAAACTGGCACAATATGAAGGTGTTGATTTTAATTTTAATTTTAAAATTTTTATTCTACGTTTTATTTTATCTCTTGCTTCCTTCTTCTCTCTGCACGTGAAACCCTTTCCTCCCGAAATCTAAAAAACTTTGCTCCGAACCTTCCCCCGAAAATAAGCTTTGCACCTTCAATTCCCTTACTCTTGAACCCCAATGAAAACTAGCTCCCGAAAACCCTACTTCCATTCGATCCAACTCCTGAAATCAGCAATCGCAAACTCCTCCTCCCATCACATTCTTTGCATTTTTCGATCCAGCTCCTAAAACTAGCGATCTAACACCGATCTGTGCCGGCAACTCCAGCTTAAATCGTCAATTTGGAACGACATCTCCAAATCGATTTCACTGATCTTCGACAAGCTTCATTTTGTCGATCAGGTGATTCTCTATGATTTGTTTGAATTCACTGATCTCAAATCATCTATCTATGATTTTTACGTTCTTAATTCATTTCAAGCCGAAGTTTTGATGCTCAACACTTCCAATGTATGATTTTTTATATTCATAATAAGTTTGGCTATAAAGTATTATGCAACAACACATATTGTTTGTCAAAAAATTTCAATTCTTCAAATAGAAATACTTTCATCTTACGCAAATATATAAATAAAAATAAAGCTATCCTACCTAGCTATATACGAATAAAATAAATAGCAAAATCTTGCCCTTGCCCTTATCTTGACTTGCCAAAAATGTAGGCAGATTAGTTTCAGCTTTATTTTGGGGTTATTTTAAGCAAATTAATTTTGGTGCAGTAATTAATTCATCGTGTGCATGCATTTAGTTTTCATCAAAAATTACCATAGGAAAGTATTTTCGAATATGGAAAATACACAAAAAATCAAATTCAAGCCATGCATTTGTTTTTGTTATTATTATATTTCTCCTAATTGCAAGGCCTTTAATTTTTCCTTGTCAAACCCATTTTAAATTATTTTCAAATCTAGTACTTGCCTTCTCTCTTTTTTACCACTTTTTAAAAATATTTTAATCAAATTTGTGTGCATCCACTAATTGCTAGTGTCATGCATGCTTTTATTTATCATCAAGAATTAACCTTTCAAGAGAAATAGAATGTTGCAAGTATTAAAAAAAACATGATAACATGCCAAAAAAATATTGACAAAATTAAAAATAAAAATATTCAAATATTATGTCATTTATGCATGGCCTTTAAGGTATTGCAGAGTATCTCGTAATTCATACGATGAATATTTAAATTCTTTAAGACTATAAATAGATAAACAATGATGATAAACAATGATGATCGTCATCTCTCAATTGACTTTACCCACAACTATCCTTTATAATCTCCAACTACAGTTTACAATGAGTCCTAGTTCCGGTGATCAATATGATATTTAATTATTTGATAAATTTTTTGAGATTCAAGATTCAATCCCTCAAGCTTCACAGGTAAGAACTACAGGCTAGCAGTCCATGCACAACAAAATTCTCAATTAGAGGCAAATTTTTAGAAATCATTAATTATTTGTCTCTAAATATAAGAATTAAAGGCAAACCGACAAAATTGCCTCTAATATTATATTTATTGTAAATGTGTGGTGTCTAAATTTCTTATATGGTTAAAAAGTAATTATCTTAACATTAAAAAATAAATTAACGATTGCATTTCATTCCTCAATTCCCTTGTTCTTTTCCCCAACCCAGCCCACTTCTTGGATCATCGTCGATGGCATTGCTGTAGAGGGTAGGTTTGATTGGTCTAACTGTGGGCGCTACCTCTTCTGCATGTCTGGTGTTATCTCTTCGGTTACTGTCGGTTGATAATATTTCAGCCTCAAATTTTCATGAGTGCATATCCCCCGCAAGAACCTCGTGTTAGTGATTCAACTAGGAGAGCTTTCTCAATCTATCGGTAGGAGAAGAGCGACGTTCCATTGAACAACAAATCTGCATTGTCTTCCTTCTTTAGTGGCATCATCAAAAGAATGGACTCTTACTCGCAACAGAAGGAGTCACAGTACTGGAGCGAGCCGGAGAAGGCCTCTACTTTGTCTCAGCATAAAGTCTTTTCCTTAATCCTTCTTGGAGAGAAATTGTAGAAGAAAAGAACCAAATAATGAACTCACCTCACAAAAAATCTGTGAAGAAATTACTTTTCATATTTAGAACTCAAACATCAGGAACACATAAATTAGAATGAGAAAAGTAGATTTACAAATTATATGGCGAAAAGCTTTTAAAAAATATATACAAGCAGTGAATGTATTTATAGTTCAATAAACGTGAATCAACTTAGCTCTCTCTTGAGTGAACAAGTGTACCATAAACTTGTAGTAAATCCTAAACAAGTTAGGTATTATATTGTATTCTTGCAATTATAGATGTAAAGCTAATATATGCAAAGTCTCATTATAATCTAGCACCCCACTCAATAAGAAACAAATTTCAAACCAATTAAATCTCTGAAGTATAAAAATTTATCCAAAGACAATGCCTTAGTAAAAATGTATGCTTGTTGGCCTTCAATCCCGTAGTATAGTAGATCACTTTGTTTTATGATAAAATGGTGTTTGATTTCAATATGTTTAGTGCGGCCATGGTGAACAGGATTGTGTGCCATTGAGATAGTTGAAGTGTTATAACAATAAATGTTGGTTGCATGAATTATTTCAACTCAAAAAATCGAAAAAGCTGGAGAAATAAGAAGGACGCTCGTCGACGCTCAGAATCTTCGACATTTTTATGACACCAAAAGTCACGATAATTGTTCCTTAGGTAGAAACAAGTTAAAAATTTATTTTTAAGGAATTTTTGAAAACTTTTAACCTATTCATATTTGACCCGAGAGATTTTAAAATATTTAGTTTTTGCAAATTAGTACTATAACCCAAAATTTAGATTTTGATCCTTAAGGATTTTGATTTTTTTGATATGTTTATTGAATCCAAATGGGGAGTATTTCCTTATTTAATAATTATGTTATAAAGTTAATGAAGAATAAAAATAAATACGGACAATAGCTCAAAATTAAGAAATGTAAATAAGGTGTAATATCCTAGATATAAATTCTAATTCTCATTTATTGTGCTTGTTTGTTAGCCTAGAGGGCTAGTTTGAGGTCGAGCCAAGTCGACTCATGGTCCGGTGCGAGCTTGCAAGCTCGGGTAAATAAGATCATGAATTACAAAAAATTTCTTTCTCCAATGGTGAAATTATTTAATTATTTTATTGTGTGTACCTTAGTTATTTCATTATGTTGATATGCTACATGTGATTTGTGCTTGTGGTAGCATGGGATTAGGATATGATTAATTAAGTTAGCGGGTTCGGGTTCGGCTTGAGGCTGATGCGGGTTTGATAAAGAATTTGGTGGAGTTAGGGTTGATGAGGGAGTATAAAACTCCCTCCCTTGGCTTGCCGCTCCCCATTGGAGCCGCACAAGCCAGTTTGAAGAGAGGAGCAGCCAACCAGCCAGCCGCCCCTCTTCTTCTTCATTGGAGCCACTGCCCTCAAGAGCCAAGCCGCCAAGCCTTCCCCTCTTCTTCCTCTTCTTCCTTTCCTCTAGAACTAAGCCGAGAGGAGCCGCCTGAAGCCAAGCCAGCCCCTCTCTCTCCCTCTTTCCCTCTCTTCAAGCCGGCGGCTTGAAGTGAGCCGCAGCCCCTTTTTCCCCCTTCTTGAGTCGAGCCTCCAATTCTTGAAACCGAATTCAAGGGCCGTGGTTCAGGATTTCTTCTCTCATCATCCTCCCTATTCGGGTCTGTGGTTTTACCCTCCTTCTTTTCGGGTTTTTTCGAATTCTTGAAACTATTCTTGAAGGCTAGGATGTTTTGATTTGTTTTTCGTCGATCTCTCGAGTTTTCACCGTTCTTCTTGATTGTCGTGATTGAGGAGGCCCTAAACTCTCCCCTATGGGGTTCGGCTGCCCTAGGATGACCCTAGGGGTGCTCGGCCAATGTGGAGACGAGGGTGCCCTCAAGGTGTTCGGTAAAATGCCTAAGTGAGGATTTTTCGTGTTCTTGATATCCATGCCTTAAATTGCTTATTAAATTGAGTTCCTACATATTCAAGCATGCCTTGTAAATAATATGTGATTTTTGGATAGAAATCATGTTTATAAAATTAAGATCTTGATGTTGATGCCATAAAGATTCTTGAAGAAGGGTTCTTGATCATGATGCTTATTTCTTGATTAAGGTGTTATTGATACTTATTAGTCTTGTTTAATAAGCATGAAATTTTTGAGATTTATCTTAAGAATATTATTCTATTTCAATGATAATTAAGGATCTAATTTCTGTTAATTTTGGATTTATTTTCATGCTATGTTGAAAACTTGATGTTGCTGGAATTTCATGCTGAGATGATGAACTGTGTTGTTTTAAAAATACTTGCAGTGTTGTGTGTATTTCTCTGAATATAGTCGTGTAATCTATCGTTTCGACCAGAAAATATAGTTTGGAAACATAAGACATACTCTGGAAACTAGATTCGGGTTAGATACATCAATATCAGGCACAACGGTAAGCTATAACAAAATCTTAAAATAAAACCCTAATCTTGGTGATCTAAATTTTAATTGCATAATTAAAATAAGCAAGGGTTATCATAATCTGTTATGAACAAACAAATAAAGTTTATGCATGAAATAAAACCTCACAGGTTTATGACATTACAGGTCTAGGAGTTGTGGTCGGGTATTGGAGTGTTGAGACGCTTCCCAAAAATGTTGACACCCCTAAGACACCGTAGGAGAGACTTAACTTAGGTCATGTTGCGTCATACCTTTATGTATGGCGGAGAGGCTCGTTGAGGAGTCGAATTGCGGGCTTAGGCCTGTTGATCTTCATCGTTTGGGTGTTGAATGCCTTCGAGCAGGTGGTGGCCAGATGGCCTGTTAGCTAGTCACTCCCTTGTGATATTTTTCTGCTTGAGTCAGGAGTTTTGCTTTATGCATCGTATCTAGGTTTGTTTTTTTCAAGGGGGTTGGTAGAATCACTCACTGAGTTCTTTTGAACTCACCCATTGTCGTTGTTTTATTTTGCAAAGCCTGACCGGTGAGGTGGGCTGGAGCACTTGGCACGGCTGGAGGACAAAGGAGCTACATTGATCTCATAGCAATCCTAGTTAGGGGTCGTAGTCGAGTTTTGGTAGTTAGTCATGCACTTATGTTTCAGTGTTTTGGAGTTGTAGTCCCTTGGGGACATTTATGTCGTTATTTCAGATTTTATTGTAATTGATCAATTGAACTAGATTTGTTATTTCCGCACTTTATATTTTTGCTAAACTTACTTTTAATGGATTCTAGTTTGGTTTTTCATTTGAAATAAAACTTATTTATTTTTTTCTGTTATATTTTATTGTTGAGTTGTCATGTGTATGGTTTAGGCTGCGGGGTATAGGCACGTATACTCTGGCCGATCACGTGATCTGAGTTGGGGCGTGACAATGTAATATCAGAGCATGTGGTTCGGTCTAACTACGGCCTAGAGTTGTCACCATATAGGGCATTGCTAGTGTGTCAGTATATGGTAGAGGTATGTTATGAGATCAATGAGCTAAGTCTGCACCTCAGCGCGACTTGTGGTTAAGTTACTTAACGACTTAGAGTGAATTAAATTGTCTAATTTTGATATTTTCTTTCTGGTGATCCCAGATTTATGGAGGCCTTTGATGCTGCAAGGAGCGGTAGTGATAGCAACTCCACTGAGCACCGAGGCTGAGGCCGAGGCCCGGGTCGTGAGAGACCACCGCAGGCTCGAGAGGAGGTAGGACAGGATCCTATGGTTGTGTAGCTGTAGGCCCGAGTGTCTAAGCTGACAGAGGCACTCCGTAGGGAATAGGAGCTGAGGCAGCAGCCACAACAAGTACCGGCAGCACCCGCAGCACCAGAGGTGGTCCAGCTATTGGCACCGGTGGTCAGAGCCCCTAGAGCACCGGAGTATACAGGGATAGATCAGCGGGTGGAGGTCACCAGTTTCCTGAGAGATTGCTATAAGCTGTATAGGGAGCTTGGTTGTTCTTCTGAGACGACCACTCGACTGATCGGGTTACAGCTGAGAGGTCCAGCCAAGAATTGGCTTCACACCTGGAGGGACCGTAGAGAAGTAGATGCACCACCCCCTACCTGAGAGGAGTTTAGAGCTGCTATGATGGAGAAGTACCTACCGATGAGCGTCCAAGATAGGCGGGCGAAAGAGTTCGAGCTACTGTGTTAGACGAGCAGTATGTCGGTGATAGATTATGAGATGGAGTTCACTCGACTCTCGAAGTATCATCCCACTTTGATAGCCACAGAGACCGCCAAGGTCAAGAGGTTTGTTGAGGGGTTGAGGTCGCAGATTGCCAGACTCATTCATTATACAGAGGACACTTCCTTTGCTCAGGTCGTAGATGAGGTGCTCCGAAAGGAGACACTAGTACAGACAGACAGGCATGATAATCCTCAGAAGAAAAAGTTTTGGCCCCAGCACTCGGAGGGTCGACCAGGTCACTCTGAGGGTACTCTCAGGACGACGGATCCACAGCAGGGTGGAGGTCATAACAGTTCTAGATACTACAAGGGTTCAGGATCAGGTGCGTCGTCTGGAGGTTTGAAATGGAGGCCTGGGTCGCAATAGTGTAACCGATGTCACAGGAAGCACGAGGGAGCTTGTTGGGGACGTTCAGAGGTGTGCTTCAGCTGTGGGCAGACTGGGAATTACAAAAAGGATTGTCCTAGCAAGGGCAGTCAGCAGCCTGATCAAGCCAGATGAAATGCACCAATGTTAGTCGGTTCCATAGCTCAGAGGGGTCAGACTCAAGGAGGAGGCTAGTGAGGCATTTGCTATGAACCAAGAGGGCACTGAGGCGTCCAGGGCAGTGGTGTCAGGTAATGCTATTGTTGGTTCTGCCATTGCACAAGTGTTACGCACTCTTTTGTATTTGCTTTGTTCGTTGCTAAGTTATTAGGGAAACCTTCAGTGCTTGATTTGTCTCTTGTGGTGTCTATGCCTATGGGCATTTCTGTGATGGCAGAGACAGTCTTTCAGGGCTGCAAGGTTGTCATTTGTGGGCATGTGTTGATAGCCGAATTGACACTCCTGCCGATGTTGGAGCTTGATGTAATTTTGGGTATAAACTGGTTGGCAGACCATTTCGCCTCAGTGGATTACAGGGCTAAGATAGTGACCTTCAGTAAGCTCGGATTGCCCCAGTTTACCTTCTACGATGAGGGAAGGGGAGAGTCGTTGATTGCAATTTCAGCTCACAGGGCCTGGAAGTTACTTATGGGTGGTTGTCAGTCTTTCTTGGCCTTTGTGTCTGTGGCAGAGGGAGATGGAGGTGCGGCTAGGGGTATCAGGGGGACGCCTGTGGTATGCGGATTCTCTTATGTGTTTCCGGAGGAGTTGCTAAGGTTGCCTCCAAATAGAGAGATTGAGTTTTGCATTGACTTACAGCCAGGGGTGAAGCCGAGCTCCATTCCACCATATCAGATGACACCAGTTGAGTTGAGGGAGTTGAAGTCCCAGTTGCAGGAGCTGCTTGAGTTGGGTTTCATTCGCCCAAGTGTTTTGCCTTGGGGTGCTCCAGTGCTCTTTGTAAAAAAGAAAGATGGGTCCATGCGGATGTGCATTGATTATCGGCAGCTTAATAAGATAACGGTGAAGAATCGATACCCGCTTCCCAGGATTGATGACTTATTTGGTCAGCTTCAGAGAGCTTAGTGGTTTTCTAAGATTAACCTGCAGTCAGGGTACCATCAATTGAGGATTCGGGACAACGACGTCCCCAAGATTGCTTTCAGGTCGAGGTATGGGCACTTTGAGTTCCGGTGATGTCCTTTGGGCTGACTAATGCACTTGCAACATTTATGGACCTAATGAATCGAGTGTTCAGGGAATACTTTGATAAATTCATAATTATGTTCATTGATAATATTTTGATTTATTTCAGGGGCAGGGAGGAGCATGCTGGGCACTTGAGGGTAGTTCTAGGAACTTTTATGGAGCACAGATTGTATGACAAATTCTCCAAGTACGAGTTCTAGCTAGAGAATGTGGGGTTCCTTGGCCATGTGGTGTCCAAGGAAGGGGTAAAGGTGGACCCCGCAAAGATAAAAGCAGTTCAGAATTGGAAGAGGCCGACAAATATCTCTAAGATTCGCAGTTTCCTGGGTTTGGCAGGTTATTACAAAAAGTTTATGAAGAATTTCTCCATGATTGCAGCGCCATTGACCCGTTTGTCTCAGAAGAAGGTCAAGTTCAAATAAGACAATAAGTGCGAGGAGAGCTTTCTGAAGCATAAGGACCGCTTGACGTCGGCACCAGTTCTAGCAGTACCCTCGGGTTCGGGAGGATTTATTGTCTATTATGATGCCTACCGGGTCGGCTTGGGTTGTGTGTTGGTGCAGAATGGCAGAGTGATAGCTTATGCCTCAAAGCAGTTGAAGGTTCACGAGAAGAATTACCCGACTCATGACCTTGAGCTAGCAGTAGTGGTGTTTGCTTTGAAGTTGTGGCATTACTACCTTTATGGTGAGGCTTGTGAGATATACACTGATCATAAGAGCCTCCAGTATTTGCTCACCCAGAACGAGTTGAACCTAGGGCAGAGAAGATGTCTTGAGCTTTTGAAGGACTATGACTGCACTATCATGTACCATCTGGGGAAGGCTAATATGGTGATTGATGCTTTGAGCAGGAAGTCTATGGGCAGTCAGGAGGAGGTCGTTGGCTCAGGATTTGACCATGTGTTTGGATGGCAGAGCAGTCTTGTCGGTTTCAGCTTCTGGTTGCGCTGGTGGCTCACTTGAGGGTGCAGTCCACGTTGGTTGATATGCTGCGAGCAGCACAGGAGGAGGATGCTTTCTGTGCTCTCACTAAGGATCTGGCCAAGAGAGGCGATGCCGATAATGGATTCAGTGTTGACTCAGAGGGCATTTTGAGGTTTAAGAACCGAATAGTGGTGCCAGATATGGCTGAGGTTCACAGGTAGGTGCTAGAGATGACTCATCGGTCCACATACACTATGCATCCGGGAGCCACGAAGATATACCGTGACCTAAGGCAGAATTATTGGTGTAAAGGCATGAAAAGAGAAGTGGCCGAGTTTGTGTCTAAGTGTCTGGTGTGTCAGCAGGTTAAGGCTGAGCATTTGAAGCCGACAGGATTGCTCCAGAACCTAGAAGTACTAGAGTGGAAATGAGAGAAGATAACCATGGATTTTGTGATAGGGTTGCCAAAGTCTGGGAAGGGCAATGATTCTATCTGGGTAGTGGTGGATCGCCTAACCAATACTTCGCATTTTATACCAGTCACGACAACCTTTTCAGCCGAGCAGTATGCGAGGTTGTTCTTGGATCGGATTGTCGCTTATCATGGTGTTCCGATTATGATCATCTCAGATCGGGGTACTCAGTTCACAGCTCGATTCTGGCAGTCTTTTCAGGAGGCGTTGGGCACTCAAGTTTGGTTCAGTACTGCATTTCACCCTCAAACAGATGGTCAATCAGAGCGGACTATTCAGACGCTGGAGGATATACTGAGAGCATGTGTCCTAAATCTGGAGGGTAGTTGGGAGAGGCACTTGCCCCTGATTGAGTTTGCCTACAATAATAGCTATCACAGCAGCATCTAGATGGCCCCATTTGAGGCATTGTATGGGCAGAGATGCAAGTCGCTTGTAGGTTGGTTTGAGGCAGGAGATTCCCTTATGATGGGATTTGACCTGGTGGAGGAGGCAGTAGAAAAGGTGAAGTTGATTAGAGAGAGGTTGTTGGTAGCTCAGAGTCGCCAGAAAATGTATGCTAATGGAAAGGCTAGGGAAGTAGAGTTTACTGAGGGGGACATGGTGTTCCTCAAGGTGTCCCCCTTGAAAGGGGTGGTGAGATTTGGTAAGAAAGGGAAGCTAAGCCCTAGATTCATTGGGTCGTTTCCTATTCTCAAGAGCAGGGGAGATGTGGCCTGTGAGTTGGCCTTACCTCCTAGTATGGATCGAGTGAATCCAGTGTTCTATGTGTCTATGCTGAAGAAGTACATTCGGGATGAGTTCCATGTGATTGAGTCTACCGCAGTGGAGGTGAATTCAGCAATTTCCTATGAGGAGCGACTAGTTGAGGTGCTAGACCATCAGATCAAAAAATTGAGCTCCAAAGAGATTCCCTTGGTTAAGGTCAGGTGGGAGCACCATTCCGGGCAGGAGGCCACCTGGGAGGTGGAGCAGGATATGAGGAAGCGATATCCTTCATTGTTTGATGACTTGGTGAGTCCTTAGTTTGTTTTTCTAAAATTCAACAATGAATTTCCTTTAAGGATGGAGGATTATAATATCCTAGATATTAATTCTAATTCTCATTTATTGTGCGTGTTTGTCAGCCTAGCAGGATAGTTTGAGGTCGAGCCGAGTCGACTCATGGTCTGGTGCGAGCTTGCGAGCTCGGGTAAGTAAGATCATGAATTACGGAAAAAAAAACTCGAGGGTTGTCGATTTATTGTGATGTGCCTTTTTCCCCCTTCTTTAGTCAAGCCTCCAATTCTTGAAACTGAATTCGAGGGTTGTGGTCCCGGATTTCTTCGCTCATCATCCTCCCTATTCGGGTGAGTGGTTTTACCCTCCTTTTCGAGTTTCTTCGAATTCTTGAAGTTGTTCTTGAAGGCTAGGATGTTTTTATTTGTTTTCCGTCGATCTCTCGAGTTTTCATCGTTCTTTTTGATTGCCATGATTGAGGAGGCCCTAAACTCTCCCCTATGGGGTTCGGTAGCCCTAGGATGACCCTAGGGGTGCTCGGCCAAGGTGGAGACGAGGGTGCCCTCAAGGTGTTCGGTGAAATGCCTAAGTGAGGATTTTTGGTGTTCTTGAGATCCATGTCTTAAATTGCTTATTAAATTGAGTTCCTACATGTTCAAGCATGCATTGTAGATAATCTGTGATTTTTGGATAGAGATCATGTTTATAAAATTAAGATTTTGATGTTGATGCCATGAAGGTTCTTGTAGAAGGGTTTTGATCATGATGCTTGTTTCCTGATTAAGATGTTGTTGATACTTGTTAGTCTTGTTTAATAAGCATGAAATTTGAGAGATTTATCTTAAGAATAGTATTATGTTTTAATAATAATTAAGGATCTAATTTTGTTAATTTCGGATTTATTTTCATGCTATGTTGAAAACTTGATGTTGCTAGAATTTCATGCTGAGATGACGAATCTGTGCTGTTTTAAAAATACTTGCTGTGGTGTGTGTATTTCTCTGAACATAGTTGTGTAACCTATCATTTCGACCAAAAAATATAGTTTGAAAACATAGGACACACTTTGGAAATCATATTCAGGTTAGATACATCAGTGTCGGGCACAACAGTAAACTATAACAAAACCCTAAAATAAAACCCTAATCTTGGTGATCTAAATTTTAATTGCATAATTAAAATGAGCAAGGGGTCAGTATAATCTGTTATGAACTAATAAATAAAGTTATGTATGAAATAAAACCTCACGGGTTTATGACATTACAGGTCTAGGAGTTGGAGTCGGGTATTGGAGTGTTGAGACGCTTACCAAAAAGGTTGACACCCCTAAGACACCGTATGAGAGACTTGACTTGGGTCATGTTGTGTCATACCGTAGGATTTCAGAGGGCCTACCCGATTATTCCTAAGATATCTTAAAGGGGCAAGTTCGGGCGGGTGATTTCCGATTGTTCATTTGCGTCTTGTGGAGCAAGTTCGGAGGGCTTTCCCGATTGCTCCCGAGTATTTTTTATATTAGGATAAGTTCGGAGGGCCTTCCCGATTATCCTAGTATGTTTTGTTGCCTTAGGGCATGGTAGGCTTATGCCTATTGATCTTCATCGTTTGGGTGTTGGATGCCTTCTAGCAGGTGGTGGCTAGATGGCCTGTTAACTGGTTACTCCCTTGTGACATTTTCCTGTTTGAGTCAGGAGTTTTACTTTATGCATCGTATCTAGGTTTATTTTTTTCGTGGGGGTTGGTAGAACTGCTCACTGAATTCTTTTTAACTCACCCATTATCGTTGTTTTGTTTTGCAGAGCCTGACTGGTGAGATGGGCTGGAGCACTTGGCGCGACTGAAGGGCAGAGGAGCTACGTTGATCTCATAGTAGTCATAGTTAGAGGTCGTAGTCAAGTTTTGGTATATAGTCATGCACTTATATTTCAGTGTTTTAGAGTTATAGTCCCTTGGGGACATTTATTCGTTATTTTATATTTTATTGTAATTGATCAGTTGGGTTGAATTTGTTATTTCCGCATTTTATATTTTTGCTAAACTTACTTTTAATGGATTCTAGTTTGGTTTTTCATTTGAAATAAAACTTGTTTATTTTTTTCGTTATGTTTTATTATTGAATTGTCATGTGCATGATTTAGACTGCGGGGTATAAACATGTATATCCTGACCGATCACATGATCCTTAATTTGAGCGTGACGTAAAGCTTGAGAAAATAGGTTTGATCGGTTGGTGTAATCGTGGCCGCTTCCTCTTCTGCATGTATGGTGATTCTCAAAATTAACTCAAAATAAAGAAATGTCCAGTGATTCTCTTGTAAATATATAAATAAAAATACTTTGTCTCAACTAAAGTACTAGAGCGAGTCGGAGAAGGCCTCCACGTTGTCTCAGCATAAAGTATTTTCCTTATTTGTGTTTGGTTGATGCTCACAAAATCCCACCTTTTTCTTTTGATCTATTGCTTCCCAGTTCATAAAGAGAGGGGGGGGCAGAAGATAGAACTTTCTGAAGAGAAATCGTAGAAGAACGTAACCAAATGATGAACTCATCTCACACAAAATTAGTGAAGAAATTACTTTTAATATTCAGATCTCAAACACTAGGAACGCAAGAAATTTGAACGAGAAAAGTAAAATTATAAATTATATTAAAAAATACAAGCAGTGAATGTATTTATCTACCTATTAGTAATTTTGAAAGTTGTTGGTGTGGGCGGTACGGCAGCAACCTCGGCACTCCCATTTTCATTTTTTTAATGTTTTGTACGGTTGTCTCAGCGCTGCATTTTTTTTATATATTTTTTCATTTTATTTTTTCAATTATTTTGTTTGTTCTTTGGTTTTCTTTTTCATTTTATTTTTAACTCTAATTTTCTTCCCAAATCAAAAAATTGATTTCAAACTTTTCTTTATTCTTAATTTCTTTTTAATTATATTGTTTTTTCTTTGTTTTTCTTTTTCATTTTATTTTTAATTCTAATTTTATTCTCAAATAAAAAAAATTGATTTCAAACTTTTCTTTATTCTTAATTTCAGTAAATATTAAAAAAATATTATTATCTTTTATTTACTAAATTTAAATTTTGGTTTTTTATATATATTCTTAATTTATTGATTCTTAATTTGATGTAACTTATTATATTTTAAAATTTTATATTTTCAAAATGACTTTCTCAAATTTTTTTTAATTTTTGAACTTTAATTTTTAATAATTTTGTTTAGCGTTGTATAAAAAATTCAAAATTTTAAATATTTATGATTTCTTAAATTTGCTCTATTTCTTAATTTTTTCGTTAATATTCTTTTCAGCAACAATCCAAAACCCCGAATTAAATGAAATCATGAATCAATAAATATATTATTAAATTTTGAATTCAAATGTATTTTTAATGTCTATCTAAATTAGATTTTATTTTATTCTGATGGAATTATAAGATTGATTCAATTTTTTTAAAACTTTCATTAGAAAAATATTTTTTCACACGATATATTATATAACATTTATTTTTTTTACTTTCTACTTTAAAATTTATTTTCTATATTATTATTATTATTATTATTATTATTATTATTATTATTATTATTATTATTTACTATCTATAACTTCTAATAAAATTTTAACTTCATTTCTATTTTTGTGGTATTAGTTCATAAGAACTTTTGATACATATTTATTATTAACTTTTAAATTTTGATTATAATTTTATTTTATTTATAATTTTTTGTCAAGTTGATATATGCATTTTGTGGGAAATTAAATACTTCAAATTATACTAATATTATTTTATTATACTGTTAATTAAATACTTAGCATTTCCTTAATTTAATTTAATTTCTAAAAAAATTATTAAAGTTTTTGTTTTATTTCTAAATTTTATAATTTATAAAAAAAATTTAAATTTCGAATAAATATAGTTGATCTAAATAAATAATTTTATATAATAGGTATATATAATATATTTATAATAAATTCCACAATATGTTGGGAAGTATTGTTTGGTTGGGTAGTTCGTCAGAGCATTCGTGACCCAACCTTTTCTTTTTGTGCGATTCGTCGAAAATTCTTTAAAATGTAACAATTGTCGAAAAAACTTAAAGAAATATGAAATCTATCAAAAAACTCCAAGAACACTAAAAACTCTTAACAAAATTCAATCTCGAACATCGAACATGCTAAATCATCTCAAATTTACATATTATCCTTCACTAATGACTTGAACAAAAAAGATAAAGAAGAATTTCACTATGAAATGAGAAACTTCTTTCAACCCGCAAGTACTTTGCCTCTACACATCATGTAGCTCCTCTCTCAAATCAACAATTCCAACAGATGTGAGCGTGACGATGAGACAAGTGTTGTATTTATATATGATAAGTTGCGTCTTCTCACATAAAGCCCATCAAATATAATAGACCTAAAATAACCAATAAAATTTTAAAAGTTAAGCGATAATTAAATTTATAAAATAGGGAGAAATGTGGGTATATATAACATATTTATTTCTATATTATTTACCGCATATGAATAAAATATTACTTTTATATTAATTAAATATTTAAGTTTTTCATTAAATTTTTTTTATATATAATTTGAGCATTTATCTTTTGCTTTCCTTTAATATAATATAATGATATTAATAATATAATCATGTGATACATGGGAGTTGGACTCTTATTTTTTTTTAAAAAAAAATATTTTCCTTTTTTTACTTTTATTTTTTAACATTTATCAAAATTATAATTTTTAAAATCTTTCTTTTTTTTACTTTTATTATTTAATTTGTATCAAAATTATAATTTTCTTAAACTATTATTCTATTTATGAATTATATTTTTTTTAGTACTTATGCTTAATATTATTTATATTAATTTATATTTATTATTATATTAAAAAAATTGTATTCATCTTTATTAAACATTTCATTATTTTTTTATTGAGTATATTAAACTTTATTATTATTGTTCAATTTAAATTTAAATATTGTAAAACTAATTTTTATTTTTGGATCTATTAATAAACAATTTTATTTTTATATCATAATATTTAATTATATTTTAACATTATATTCTTTAATATATAGTCAAATTTATAAATTTTTATTATGTCAAAAAACACATATATTATATATTATTATGTTTGATTATGATTATTTGTTTTATATATTAAAAAAATAAAATTAATATTATTATAATTATTAAATTAAATTTATTTATAAAATATTTTAATTCTACTGTGAAGCGTGGGAATTTTCTAGTAGTTTAGTAAATGTGATTGAATTCAGCACTCTCTTGAGCGAACACGTGTACCATAAACTTAAAGTAAATCCTATACAAATTAGCTACTATATTGTATTCTTGCAATTATATATGTAAAGCTAATATACGCCTAGTTTCTCATTAAACTCTAACACTCCTCTTAATGAGAAACAAATTCCAAAACAATTGAATATCCAAAGTACAAAAATTGATCCAAAGGCAATGATTTAGTAAAAATATATGCTTGCTGGTCCTCAGTCCTGCGGTAGAGTAGATCGATTTGTTCTGGTTGAATTTGATCTCTAATGTAATGGTGATTGATTTTAATATGTTTAGTGCGGCCGGTGAAAGATTGTGTGCCATTGAGATAGTTGGCGTATTATCATAGTAAATGTTGGCTGCATGAATTATTTCAACTCAAAAAATTGAAGAAATCAAAGAAATCAGGAGGGCGCTCGTTGACCCTCAGATTCTTCGAAAAGTTTGAGTCTAGGCCTAGAGTACCTATATTATATGTCTATCATTTATTTGATGCATAAGAACACAAAAACCAAAATCCGAACCCTGAGAACTTGAAAACCAAAAAAAAATCAAAAAATAACCTAGAAATTTTCTAAGTTTAGGAAACTCCTTAAAGAGCTATATGATATAGATATTTTCTTGGCACCAAAAGTTTTGGTAATTATTTCTTAGGTAGAAACAAGTTAAAGACATATTTTAAAGAATTTTTGAAAATCTTTAATCTATCCATATTTGACCCAAGAGACCTTAAGGGCCTGTTTGGTTAGCGAAACCAAGTCTGTTTTCATGGTTTCAGTGAAACTGAAACCAAAACTGCTTACGAAAACGTGTTTGGTTTAGTGTTTTCGTGAAACTGAATCGAAACCAGAATGAAAACGAAACCAATTTTCTTAGTAAAAATGAAAACAACAGAATGTTGTTTTCTGTGGTTTCGAGACTGTCGGTTTCGTTATCAAAATGCTGTGACAACTTTGTAATTATAAATATTTTTTTATAAAATTAATTAATTTAAAAATAAATCAAACTATATCAAATTTTTAAAAATAAAAATAAAAATCATCATTTTTAACTCAAACTTTTATCTTAAATTTATAAAATAATTAAACCAATTTATATCTAATTGACTCAAACCCAAATTTTAAATAACTCAATTTTCTTAAAGTTTGTCTATTTATAATTTAATCAAACCTAATTTTAGATAATTGGACTTGTTTTTTTTTTGAAATTTTATAATAACTATTAATTAATTTTTATATCTAATTGAACAAAAAAATCTTAAATTACCAATAACTTAATTAATTAAATCATTTAAATATTTTGTAACCATATTAACAAATATTTAATTTTGTAAACTAACTAAACATTTAATTACTACTAAAAATGTTCAAGGAAAATTAATATTATTTTTTATAATCAAATAATTATTTACTGGTTTCAACTAACTAAAACTGATGTTGTTTTTATTAACCAAACGCGTTTTCAGAAAACTGAAAACTAGAAATCAAAATCAAGTTTTCGAAACCAAATTTTCAGTTTCACTGAAACCAAACCAGAAAATAATTTTCGCTAACCAAACAGCACCTAAAATTTTCAGTTTCACAAATTAGTATTAGACCCCAAAATTTAGATTTTGATCTTTAAGAATTTTAATTTTTTTGATATTTTTATTGAACCAAAATGGTGGGTATTTTTTTATTTAACATTTATGTTTTAAAGTTAATGAAGAATAAAAATAAGGGTAAATTACACTTACCTCCTATGAGGTTGAGTAAAATTACACTGACCTCTTCTCTATTTGTAACTTTGTCTTGTGACCCCCTTGAGTTTTGTAAAAGATTACACAAATCTCTCCTACTAACAAAAACCGTTAATGGAGTGTCTTTCATGTGCACTGCACATGCTTACTAATAATATTTTTAAAATATTTGCAACTTTTATTTATTTTAAATGACAAAAATACCCTTATGTCATTTAACTCGTATTCCCTTGTATTTTCACCCCATGAGTGCTTAATATTTTAATTTTTACATTCAACTAGCATTAATTTCGTAAAGAATATTAAATAATAAATAATTTCTCTATAATTTTTATTTTAAAAATATTTATTCAATTATTTTATGCATATCTTTTAATGATTTTTGAGCAGAGGCATAATGGAGAAATCACATTACTAAGGAACTTCATTTAACACTGTTAGCTACAGGGGAGGTGAGTGTCACCTGGACAAATAGATGAGAGATCAGTGTAATTTCACTGAACCTCAGGGGAGGTTAGTATAATTTCACTGAACCTCAAGGGAGGTCAGCCTAATTTACCCTAAAAATAAATAGAAACATTAACTTGTTGAAAGAACCTTGAGAAAGAACCTTGCTGAAACTACACTCTATGCATGTTTCGACCGAAGGTTTGGCCAATGGTTCGGTTGACCGGACTTTGACCGAAAGCTACTGGAAATGTCCAGTGCTTGTTCGGTCAATTATCAGTCAAGTCTCGGTCGACCAAACCAGCGACTAACTAACCGATCGATGAAACCTCAACAGCTATTTTTTGAGTCGTCGAGTGGTGTTTCATCTAGGTCTTGTTATGGCTCTCTATAAATACAAGACCAGCCTTCCTTGAACTATTTTATCACTCTTACATTACTTGAGACATCTATTGATCATTTCAAAGCCTCATTGAGCCACATTTATTGTGAAACCCTAGCTTGAAGCCAAAAACCCTTGGTTGAACCTTGTCTTCATTGTTTCATCATCAAAGATATCAAGAGAAAGCTAGGATCTTGTCTTAGAGCTAAGTATTGTATTGATTGTGTTTTTGCTCCATTTATATTTGTATTTTCTTATTTATTCCATTGTATTACAAGTTGTGAAGTCTAGATTGCTAGGTTTATTGAATTGGCTGGTTGCCTTGATTGTAAGACATCCACTAGTGTAGCTTGATTTACTAGGATTAGTGATTATTGTCCTATAAGGATTTGGGTGGAAGAGTGCTCTCGGTAGGAAGGCGGAGACTTCAGGGTGTAGAAGTATCTTCGGTGTGAGAGTAGTGACTCTTCGGATAAAAAGTCCTCATTGCAAGGGAAACATTCATAATCTAGTAAAGTTAAGTTTCGAAATCCTAAGCGAGGGTGCTTAGGTAGTGGAGTAGGAACCACTATAAATCTCTTTGTTTGCATTATCATTGTGCTTGTGTGGTTACTTGTGTTTAATTGATTCATTTATCGCTTCCGCACTTGTTGATCTAGATGAAATGAGAATCAACATAAGTAATCAATAATTGATTAAAATCAAATTTAGGTTAACTTTTTAGCGAACACACTATTCACCCCCCTAAGTGTAGGCCATTCGACTTACAACTTGGTCAGGGTCTCCATCAAGGCGACCCCTATCCCCGCTTCTCTTTGTCCTATGCATGGAAGGACTCAGCTTCTTATTAAACCAGACAGAGACTCTTCACCATCTTTGAGGTGTAGAAATAAGTCGTTTCGTGCCATCAGTAACTTCTTTATTCTTCGCGGACTACATAATATTATTATGCAAAGTAGATGAGCGGACTCAAAGTAAACACAGAGAAATCAGGCATTTTCTTCGACTCTCAAAACACCCCTCATAAACATCGAGCTCAACTAGGAAACATGCACCCTCAACATCAGACATATTGGCGCACACGATTACTATTTGGGTTTACCATCGACTATCAACATATCCAAACAAGCCTCTTTCGAGTTCATTATCTCAAAGGTTAAAAATAAAATAGAAGGAGGGAAAACTATGTTCCTTCTCGGGCTAGTAAGGCCACTCTAATCAACTCCACTTTATCTGCCATCCCGACATACGCCATGTCTTGTGTAATACCCATGAATTTTGTTTTGATTTAAATTAATTTAGTTTTAGCGGGAAAATTTGGATGCGCGTCGGAGCGGTCGGGTGAAACGTCGGAGGGCATGATTGAAGGTTCGGTCCTTACGTGCGAATAATTTTATTTCCTAAGTTGGTTTGGTTCTTAGATGGGTGTCGAACTTGAGTCGAGTCCAAGGGTTCCTATGAAGTCTATCCTTGGAAAGTCTATGATGCGAAATTTTTCATGAAGGTGGTTGAGATATATGAAACTTCTAACCCACAAGGAAAAATGTGAAACTTTCACCTTTTGAATACATATGCTCGTATAAACCATGAAGAACACCCAAAATATGATGAATGTGTGAAACATTACGAAATGCCTATTAATGTGTAGATTTCAACATATAGGAGAGAAAAGAGATGAATCTACACTAGTAAAGAAACTTAAAAGGGGAAGCTAGGGCATGAAATTCTCACCATGAGAGAGCAAGAGAGACATCAAAATCCAACAAGGGTCGACTAAAATGAGCATAGGAACCCTAGTTTCGGTCTTAAGAAGCTAGGGTGAAAGGTTGGGATGAAAACACTCGGCCAAATGGACGGACCAGATCATTTCGTGTTCGCCGGTCGATGGGCAGTCGCTTGTCGAGCAACTGGCCGAGACACAGCTTGTTTTCTAGCTTATGTTTGAAAAATTATATGGGAATTTTTACACATTATAATTTTATGAAAATTTTATCACATAAACTAGATTTCATGAGGATTCCAAGGACTCAAGAATCACTCAAAAATGAGTTTTCTACATTTTTCTAAAAATCCCTGAATTTGCAGTGGCACTCTTGTAAATATTTGGATATTGTGAAAATTCACGAAATTCAATCGTAATGTCTATGGAATCGATACGAGATTGTTTCAACCTTTTATAATAGATTTTGAGTTCATATAAAATTTTCAACAAAAGTTTTGTGCGATTTTAGTCAAGCCGTCAACATGTCAACCTAGTACACTTCTTATTTAACCCTAAGTGTGAAGTCGCTAAGTATTGCACTTGATCTTTCACTCATGGTTCTTCAAGTTTAATCAAGTGTGGATAAAGTATTAACAAACTAAACCGTGTTCATCAAATCGCAACTTAAAAGAGAATTCTCTAATATTAATTTCTACCTAGAACATATTTCAATAAATCAAGATATCATAGAATTTCCTAAGTATCGAAATTTTATCTACTCATATGATTTTAATCAATTTTCATGGAAACTCATTCATAAGCATAGGGAAATCATTTTATCAAGAGAATTCAGGTGTTAAGCAAGAATTTTGCGGAATTGAAACTCATACCTCGTTTCTTGAGAAATTCCAAAATTTCACTTTCTTTTCCAATTTCTTCCTACTAGGCTTCCATTTCAAAAGCAATAACTTGCGAGCAATAATTATTAGTATCATAATGGAAGTGTGACTATTAACAAGTTATCGTACTAAGTAGCAAAGAGGGAATTAAATATCAATTTCAAAATCTACTCTGCTAACTAGCTTAAAGTCTATTTCAAAATGGATCGTAATGAAATCAAAACGAATTAAGATATCTCAAATACATGCATTATTTGAAAATTAGATCTCAAACCCTCCCTATTGGTTGAAAATTGAAAAGCCACAGTTAGCCTACAATTTAGAATTGCAATGTCGCTTAGGCCCCTTATAGGCCACAAAGGTCTTCAAAGAGATCGGAAATCAAAAAACCAAAAATTATTTTCAAAAACACTATTTAGAGCGGAGAAACCAACTCAAAATTTCACATGTATCATATACTCCAACTTAAATGAAATCAAGGAAAGTAAGGAGATAATACCAAATATACCTAGATGCCAAATTCCATACCTATGGCATCATGATGACTAGATGTTGCAATTTTGAATTTGTGTAACTTTGAGTCCTCATGCAACTCACATCATCAACTCATCCTTGTGTGATTGTTCCCCCTACAAAAGAACATGAAATCTTTGGTACCCAAATTGCTTTGGGTCCTTGGGGGTGAGTCGGTCAAGGAATCCAAAGTGTCCATAGATACATTGAGTTTCTCTTGAAGACACAATGATGGATAGAATAACCATAGATACAACAACAAAAGTAATTTTCATGAAACTTTTTATTTTGGACATGAGGTTTAAAAGAGGAATGCTTGACATGGAGATGATGATGAGTATTAGCATTCTTACTTGAAATATTTATATTTCTAGAATTCTTAGAGAATGAATTACTAGCTAGATAAATTATTAACTTCGTCATTTAGAAAAACACCCTCATTTTTCAAGTCATTCATTGATTTATGAATAACATGAAATTGGATTTTCAACATGCTATTTTTATTCTTTAAAATGTCAATTTTATTTTTCAAATCCTTAGTATCAATACTTAAAACATCATGGCATGGATTAGAGACACTTATTTTTAGCTTATCATTTTCTAATTTTACTTCATGTAAATGAGAGCTGCGACTCAAGTTATCCTTTTTCAATTTCTTATTTTCTTTATACTTTTTAACAAGCAAAGCATACATATTTTTACATTTATCCATTAATTCATCATAAAGCATGTCATAAGAACTAGATGAGTTAATACTATCATTATTGTTATCATGACTAGAAGAAGAGTGTACCTCATAATTAGCATTCATGAGGCAATCTTTTGAACTAGCTTCATAGCCATGGTAAGAGGATGCTTCACTTGAGTGAGACGAGGATGTGGAAGCATTTGACCTCCTTTTTTTCTTGTTCTTCATGGTAGGGCAATTCTTTTTCACATGGTCTTTTTCTTTGCATAGGTGACAAATCACCTTTCTCTTCCGACTTTTTGTACTCCTTTGACTAGATACACTATGAGCTTCAAAAACTCTATTAGAACACTAGGAGTATGACAATTGTTGTTGGCCCAAGGGTTCCCCTTAGGCCTTGATATCTATTTTGATGATAACAAATATGAATTTTATGCATTTGTGTAGTTTTGAATTCAGGTTGAGGTTACGATACGCGTGCGAACTTCGCTCGGAGAAATACCAAAAATCAACAAAAATGGCTCCGAAGATGATCGAGTAGAAAATCTAGAGTTTCAATAGATTTCATATAATATGACTCTAGGAATATATCCCAAGCCTAATTGTAATCTTAACAAAGTCCAAACTTGGTAATGGAACCCGAAAACGAAGCGCGCAAGAAGAAGACTCGAAGAATCAGCCTCACCCCAAGTTCGGTCGATCGAATGAAGCCAAAAATTGGCAGAAGGGTATTCGGTCGATCGAACAATGCCCAAAGCGGTAGAAAGCTTCGATCACTTGAGCGGTCGATCGTTCGATCGGCCGACGATCGATTGGGCTTCCCCAACGGGCATAAAAATGCCCGTTGGGTGGAACTACCAAGTGAGGGGTTATAAATACCCCTCACCAACCTCTCTTAACCTATATTAACCATTCATTAAAGCTTTCTAAGAGAGATTTGTGCCTCCCAAGCTTGATTTCTACGCGCTTGCTTCACCAATTGCTCATCCTTCTAAGCGTTCTTCTCGCCTCGACTCTGGCTTCGATTCAAACTCAATGACTTGAAGAGTTGGAGGCATTGAAGGCTTTGCAAGGAGCTCATTTGTGTGGTTTAATCTTTAGCTCCTTTTGTTGTTGTTTTACTTGTTATTAAACTTGATTCTCATTGTTAGCTTGCTAGGTGTGCTAGGTTAAACACCTTAGGATTTTCTTTATAGAATTGTGTTTTTCCTAGGTGAATAGGTTTGAGGCATTCTCAAAGGGTTGAGAAGCGAGACCTAGGTTGTATTTAAAGGAAAACACATTGTCTATAAAGGATTGGTTAGAAATTCTTGGTGTGGATCCAAGATAGTGGAGTAGGCGATTGGCCGAACCACTATAATATCTCGTGTTTGCATTGCCTTGTATGATTGCTTATAATTGCTTTTCATACTTGCTAACGCTATCATTCAGTCGCACTTAGTTTGGGTTGAAGTTGGAATTGATTTAAAAGAAATAGAATTGAATTTAAAGTTAACCCAACACTATCACTACAACAAAAGCCTCAATTAGAGACAATTTTTTAGAAACATTTATTTATTTGTCTCTAAATATAAGATTTAGAGACAAACAAAAATATTTGTCCTTAACATTAAATTTATAATTAATTTTTGCCTCTAAATTTTGGTTGGTAATTTAGCCTACAAATGAATATATTCTTATTTTTATTTCCCTTTAGTCGCCCATTTTTATTTTTTTATTTTCTAACTGGCCAAAATATTTCATTGGCGCCCTAATTCCATGCCTCACCTCGCGAAGTATCTCCCAACCGATGCCTCGTCTCGCGAAATATCGCTCTTTCCCAAAAATTCTCCGACTTCCTTTGCGAGACAGACCCTTGCTGCAACGCCTCCACTCTGAGACAAAGTGAACTCGGCGGTGCTCGCTTCTGTAATAAACCCGATAGTGCTAGCCTCCCTTGCGACGCCTCCCCTCGCTACGATCACACCAGTGTTCGCCTGCCCTCATGACTCCTCCCCTTGCCACGAATCGCAGGTGGTCGCCTAGGTTTGCCCCCCCCCCCCCCCCCCCCCCTCTCTCTCACTACTATGAAGTATTGAGTGGACTTGAGCTATACCATCAATGGCAGCTTTCCCATTTAGAGACCCTTCTCCCCTCTTCATCTAAACCGTAGCTTTGATTTGTATACCTAACCCTACTCCTTCGGTACTCAACTCTGATGATCAAGAATTTTGTAATGGTTTAGCTTATGTAGCCTACATTATGATATTAGTACTATAATGGTATGATAATGTCTAGTATTAGTATGATAATGTCCAGGAATTATTATACTCAAAATTCTCTTTCGCATCTCTGTTGGTTGTAGAGCCCCGATGTTATCATATTCTCTTCTTCTTCCCCAAGCTTTAAATGTTTATGCATTTGATCTTCAAATTTCTCTAAGTGAACGGGTGTAGGTAGTGGAAGGAATTATGATGCCATAATTCTTTGCCTGACAACAAGTAGTCATTTTGAAAATTTTAACAAGTAGTCCTTTTGGAAATTCTACTGATTTGTTATTAAGGAAAAAAAGATTTCAAGGTAATGAGCAATTGTTGATGCTTAATCCAAAATTTTAAAGCATATAATTTTATGAATTTATGTAATGAGTATTGTTCATTTTTGGTATCTGCTATTCGGAGTTTGTACCTCATATTAATAGTAAAATCCATGGTTGGCAATTGAATAATCCTTCACAAAACATTTTCTGGTTGATAAATGTTTTTTCCTTTAAATATATGATTCTCGAATGATTCAGTTTGATTTGATCCTTTCTTTGGTGATTTCTTATTGAATTCAATGAATTATTAGCAGGTTTTTAATCATTACATAAATAGATTTTTCTGGTTGATAAATAGGTTTTTAATCATTCAACTAGTTTTAATCATTCAGTTTGAATTGTTATCTAGCAAGTTTTTAATAATAAGTTAGGACACTCAACTCGTTTTTTTTCTTCTGAGAATCAGCAAAAAACTACTACATTGAGTCCGACAAAGAACTTAGCAAGAGTATTAGTATAAACATTTTAGTTCTCTTATGCTATCCCTCCAATCCACAATTTACATCTCTTTAGAAACCTCTGGGATATGAAGAATTAAAATCCTCTTGTTTTAGGATATTCCAATTTGCTTCTTCACGATACTTGTTGCACTTGAGCAATTAGAGTAGACAATGATCCTTCTTTTGTTCAACATCTATAGCTTATAAATGGACGGGCTTTCTCATACCTTTAGCTTACAAACTACATCTATAGCATGTTTTTAACCGTGCACATCAATTAAACTCCATTCCTTTCCATTGCTTGTTTTTTTGGCACTGCACACTGCACCTCCCTTCTTTTTTCTCTCTCTTCTCTTTTTAGCGCTCTGTGTTTGGCTTATCGTGCCCTACCTCCAAGCATCTCACATCGCAGTTCCGAGCATCCTTGTCGTGGCGCAACTGGAATCAATAGGTTCAGTGTAAGCAGTTGTTCTCTCTCTCTACAACATAGATTGATATTTCACATGCGATATTTGCAAGAGACCCATGCTATGTGAAATCAGTTAATTTCTGGCCAAGAATATATATAGTATCTTCAATTTTTGATGATTGCTACCTTACTATGATGCTATGAGGAAAATGTTCTTAGAAGTTGGACTGTGCTTGGTCGTCTTAGTTTTCAGTCTTAGCATTTAAGTTAGATTCATGCAATGATTTCTACCGTAAGTCAAAAAAATTATTATTTTTCTTATCCTTAATGATACACAAAAATTGGAATATGATTCATATTTTTGTTATGATATATTCTTGTGATATATATTATATATATGTGTATTTATCTTTAATTACTTTGTGGACTTGGTCATTCATGTTGGTGGAGAAGTGGTCATCATTTATGATGATGGGCTAGGCATTTTTGTGGAGTAATGGTTGATTGTTGAGATGATAGGTTGTTGAGTTTAGGAGTTATGAACTCAATGTCATTTATAAGTGCTGCTTTGTTGAAGATATATAAGAAGGAAGAGAAGGTGTGAATTGGTCATCCACTCCTATGCGCTAAAACAGTGTTGCCAAAATTGTGAGGAGATTGCACTATTGAGAGTTTGTGGATCGAATGCAACAAACTTCTACAAATCAACTTCATATCAAGATGGGATTTGGGTTGTTGTACTTGCTACAATATGAAGATCGTGTGGAGGACAGAACTCTATGATTGAGTTGTCATAGAGAGACAAGTGGTTAGTACTTATAATAGCAAGAGTTGCTTTGTTATTTCCAATTTACTTTAGTACTAAATGAAGGATTTTGGTTTGTGAAATCCTAATACTTGTAGTCTACTTTGTTGATAGTGGATTTGACATCTGTCCGGTGAGGGCACCACAAATTAGGTGACGAGATTGTCACTGAACTATGTAAACAAATCTTTTGTGTGTTTGCGTGTTTGTGTGTTTTTGTTTTTATTTTTATATCTGCTACTCACTTTGTCTTAAGCCAGTTCCAGTATCAATTGCAACTCTTGTGCATCTGACTCTTAGCAAAATGTTTTCATAGAGACAACACTGTCAATTGGTATTGGAGCGGTTGTTCTAACCTCTTCTAACTTAGATCCTTGGAGTGTCTCTAATAAGCAACATCAAAATGGACGGAATGCCTTTGAGAAACTCTGTAAACGTTCCACCTTTGCTGATTGTAATGAATTATCCATATTGGATGGCTTGGATGAGAGCAATCATCAAGTCACTAGATGACCATTGCTGGGATGCAATTGATATTGACAACATACCTCCTACAATGACAGATGGAACTGAAATAAAGCGCAAGCCAAAGAGTCAGTACACTAAAGCAGAAATCATTACCGCAAACTTTGACAACAGAGCCCTCAATGTTATCTTCAATGCAGTTGATCCCTCATAGTTCAAACTGATTTTGGTATGTACACTAGCAAAGCAGGCTTGAGCAATTCTAGAAACAAACCATGAAGGATCCATGTTGCTTAGAAAGTCAAAAGTAGAAATTTTAAACACAAGATTTAAAAATCAGAAAATCAGAAAATCTGAAAATGGGAGATGATGAGAGTATTCAAGACTTCCATGGACGAGTGAAGGACCTTATGAACAATGCAACCAATCTAGGAGAATCCTTCTCAGAAGAAAAGGTGGTGAGAAAAGTCTTGAGATCACTGCCTTCAAAATTTGACATCAAAGTCGCAAGTATCAGTGAGGTACATGATCCATCAGTTATGACTCTTGATACTTTAATGGGAAAGCTTGAAACATATGAGTTAGAACTGTCAGAAAAATACTCACACAAAGATAAAAAGAAAAACATTGCTTTTAGTGCCACTGAAGATGAGGTTAAGTCAGAAGATTGCTCAAAAGATGAGATGGATGTTGTATTTGCCCTTATGATGAAGAATTTCAAAAGGTTTTTGAAAGCTAAAAACAAGCCAAATCAAAATTCACAGTTTCAACCGCAGTTCCAATCACAGTTCTAACCGACTAGTTTTAAGTTCAAAATCAAAATTTATTGTGGGAGAAAACAAAAGAAGTCAGTCATCGGCACCCAAAAGTGATTCAAAATAGAAATAAAAAGGAGTAAAATGCTTTGAATGTGAAGGATATGATCATGTCAGATCTGAATGTCCGAATCTTCAAAAGAAGCTAAAGAAATCCTTTACTGTTACATGGAGTGATGACGAAGAGGAAGATGATGCAGGAGAATTTAAAAAACAATCCGACAATTTTATAGCTTTCACTGCAAGCATCGATGGCTCAAGCAGAACTTCAGATAGTTCAATTGTAGAAGATGATGAAAGTATAGTTCGAAGTGCCAAAAGCCTTGAAGATGCTTACCAGTTGATGTTTAACAAATGGGCAGAAGTGGAAAAGCTAAACAAATCCTACAATGATCAAAACAAGCTTCTGACTGATGTACTTGAGAAGAGAGAGCTTGAACAAAGAAATCAATATCTTCAAGCTCAGATTGCTGAAAAGAAAGATAAAGAGTCCAAGCTAATTGATGGGCTTAAGAAGGTAAAAAGGGAGGTGAGAATGATAAATTCTAGTAGTACCCTTAATGAGATTTTACGTTCAGGAAAATATCCTCCAAATCACAATGGACTGGGATACTCTGGACCATCCCAATTAAAGCCTCAATCACAACTGTCTAGTTCAACTGAAGTATATCCACAGGGGGGTTCTGCAAGTTGACAATTGATTACTACTAGAAGAAATCAGAGAGTGCCAGTATGCTATTATTGCAAACGCAAAGGGCATATAAGAGCTAACTGCTTCAAACTTTCAAACAATCTGAGAAGAAGAGATCATGTGAAACAAAACAAGATATATAATGAAGTAGCTTTGGGTAAGGAATGTTGACCTAAATTGTCAAGTTACTTTTATGTCAAAAACTATTTCTTCTCTAGGTTCTTGGTACTTTGACAGTGGATGCTCACAGCACATGACTGATAATCAGGACAACCTGAAGGATATTCAAGAATATGAAAATGCAACTGTAACTTTTGGAGATGATGGTCACGGTAATGTTGTTGGAATTGGTACACTTAATGTTCCAGGAATTCCAAGTCTGGAGAACGTATTGCTAGTTGAAGGTCTTAAAGCAAACCTTGTAAGTATAAGCCAACTTTGTGACCAGAATTTGAATGTATACAATTTACCAGGAGCAGTTGCAAGGTCTATTATGAGGATGGAGACTGCATCCTTGAATGGAACAGATCTAATGATAACTGCTACAAAATAACATATTCCTCTATCTATTTTTCAGCTACCTCTCTGAGATTAATATATGGCATCGATGACTAAATCATGTAAATTACAGAGACCTCAAGAAAATTGTGAATGGTAGAGCTGTCAAAGGAATTCCAAAACTATCTGGTGAACCAAAAGCTATTTGTAGCCCATGTCAATAAGGCAAATAAATAAGACAGTCACATCACCAGTTACAACTGATTGCAATTTCAAGACCTCTAGAGCTACTACATCTTGATCTGGTTGGACTTATGCAAGTTTCAAGTCTTGGAGGTAAAAAATATGTTCTTATCTGTGTCGATGATCGATTGCTCACGATTTACCTAGACAGATTTTTTAAGAGAGAAGTCAAGTGCATTCAGCAATTTTAAATCACAGTGCTTGAGGCTTCAAAATGAAAATGAGCTTCCAATTATGAAGGTGAACAAAATAAGAAGTGATTATGGAAGGGAATTTGATATCTCATCCTCTAAGTTATGTGATTAGAATGGCATACTGCATGAATTCTCAGCTCCGGAGACCCCACAGTAGAATGGTGTGGTAGAAAGAAAGAACCACACAATTTAGGAGATGGCTCGGTGATGCTCAATTCCAAACATATTTCTGAGAGGTCCTGGGCCGAAGTAATCAACATAGCATGCTACATTATAAATCAAGTTTACCTCAGACCAGGAACTATTCAAAATCCATATGAATTACGGAAGGGAAGAAAACCTAATCTCACATATTTTCATATTTTTGGAAGCAGGTGTTATGTTCTTAATGATCGAGATTACCTTGGTGTAGAGCAAGTGTGATGGAGCCATATTTCCGAGCTATTCTATAAATAGCAAGGCCTACCATGTATACAACAAGAGAACAAAAATTAATGATTATCAGAATAGCCAAGTTCTGACTATTGATGAGAAGGGAGTTACAATGAGATCAAAACTAGTCAGAACAATACAAAGGTCAGTGATCAAGCAGTTGAAACTGAAGATGAAACTGACACTGTGGTTGATGCTGAACAAGATGAAGAAAGAAGTGGTACAGGAACATAAAAGCTTACAAAAATACTCAAAAATCATCCCATGTAGAATGTGATTGGAAATGTAAATAATAGAGTCAAAACCAAGAATCAATCACGGAATAATTATCAAGATATGATCAGATATTCCTGCTATACTTCCAAAGTTGAACAAAGGTAAAGGAAGCCTAGAAAGATGAATACTGGATTAGTGCTATGCAAGAGGAGTTACAACAATTCGCAAGGAATGATGTACGAGAGCTTGTTCCAAGACCAAAAGGTATAAATATTGTTGGAACCAAGTGGATTTTCAAGAACAAAATAGATGAAGCAGGAAACATAACCAGGAACAAAGCCAGACTTGTTACTCAGGGCTTTAATCAGATTGAATGGCTGGATTATGATGAAACGTTTACACTAGTTGCTCGACTGGAATCGATCAGACTACATCTAGTCATGGCCTGATGTATGAAGTTTAAGTTATTCTAAATGGATGTTAAAACAACCTTCTTGAATGGGTTCCTCAACAAAGAAGTATATGTTGAACAACCAAAGGGATTTGAAGATCCTACACATCTTGATCATGTATACATACTAAAGAAAGCTCTTTATAGGCTTAACAAGTACCAAGAGCATGGTATGAAAAACTCACTCAATTCCTTCTGTTAAAAGGATACAAAAGTGGAAGTGCTGACCAGACCTTGTTCGTCAAGAGGAAGGAGTTAGAACTGATAATTGTTTAGATATACGTAGATGACATTATTTTTGGTTCAACTTCAGAAGCTTATGTGGAATAATTCATGGAGGATATGAAATTTGAGTTTGAGATGAGCATGATTGGAGAAATGAGTTATTTCCTCAGTCTCAAAGTGAAGCAAACTAAAGAAGGGTTATTCATCTCACAAAACAAGTACACAAAGAACTTGATTCATAAGTTTGGAATAGACAATTTTAAGACAGTTAGAACTCTCATCTCAACTCATGAAAAACCGAGCAGAAATGAAGAAGGTAAGAATGTTGATTCTTCTTTCTATCGAAGTATGATTAGTAGCCTGTTGTATTTGACAGCCAGAAGACCAGATTTGAGTTTCAGTGTAGGTTTATGTACTAGATATCAGACAAATCCAAATGAATCTCATCTTCAGGCAGTCAAAAGAATTCTAAAATATGTTAAAGGTACTTTAGATTTTGGACTATGGTATTCTATGGAGTCGAATCCCTATCTTGTAGGCTTTACTGATGCAGATTGGGCTGGAAATATTGATGAAAAAAAGAGCACAACAGGTGGATGTTTCTATATTAGAACAAATCTTGTGGCATGGTAAAGCAAGAACCAAAATTCTATCTCTCTTTCTTCTGCAGAAGTTGAATACTTTGCAATAGGCAGTTGTAGTACACAACTGATTTGGATGAAAAATATGATGTTGGATTATGGTTTCAAATAGGATGAGATGGCATTATACTGTGATAATACAAGTGTCATAAATATCTCAAATATTCTTGTTATGCATTTTCGTACAAAACATATTGATATTCGGTTTCACTTTATTAGAGAACTGGTTGGAAGCAAAGAGTTACAACAGGAGTATATTTCTACAGATCGACAAGTGGCAGACATTTTTACAAAAGTCTTAGATGGGGGGAGATTTGAGCACTTGAGATCTACTCTGGGGTTGTGTATTTTGTGATATATATATATATATATATGAGAGGTTTTTATTTAAAGAAGAAGATGTAACACCCTTTTGTTATAAATGCTTTCTTTCTCGCGCTCCACTAATTTCGCTCATTCAGGGTTCGGAGTATTAAACCCTCTCTTTCAAGACTCAAAGCAGTAACCCCCTTCTCATTCAAAGGTTTGAAGTTACAACTGCTCTGTCTTCTATTCCACTATTTCACCCCCCTTCTGCCTCTTCTTCCTATTCAATGGAGTCGGCCAAGTCTCCCTAGGGTTCGCGGCAAAAAGGGTTTGTGTAAAAGGTTTACAAGAAAGCTACTCCTCCTCCATATAAGGGTGTGTCTACTTCTAATCTTGAACAAAGGACATGACGCCTTCCAATCCATTGTTAAATGAGGAAGCCCTTCCTCCTTCATCTCATTGTCACCCCATGCAGTTAAGCATGGTCGACTTCCTGTAGATCGTCTTCCAAGAAAGGATCGAGGTATGAAGTTTAATATCACTAATTCTCTACCTAGGATTTCTATTCCTGAGGGGGAGAGTTCATGTGTTGAGAGGGAGAATTCTCATGTTGAGGAAGAGATTTGTATGACAATCATACCCTACTCTGACATTCCGGTTGGATGTGTTCCAATTGAAACTGATCCTTTACCTGCTACAGTTCTTGATTCCATTCATGTGAACACTAGTACCATATCAGTTGAAACTGAGCCTTCAATTGATGTTGTTCTCGATTCCTCTCCAGTGAATACTGTCCCTTGTCTCTAGGCTCGTAATATCTACAGGGTAAGGCAATGTCGGTAAACAAACAGAACATGCTGCTACATCAAAGACAGAGACTAGGGAACCTACATCTAAACCCTCAGTTGTAAATCCACCTCCAGTTGTAAATGCTAATCCTACAACCCCACCAGTTGTAACTGAGGTTCTAAAATATGATGATGCACCTCAGCAGAAGAAAAAGTCAGTTAGAACTTCTGAGCACAAGAAGACTGAGAAAGGGAAGATGCCTAAAAGTTCAAAGAAAAGACATCGAAGAAGTACCACCATTGAAGTTGATTTAGAGGATGAAACTCTCTTGGAGAGAGTTACTGAGTTGAGACGTGGAAAGATTGTTGGGATGGGAATAATTAACACAGTAGAAATGGAGATTTAAAAAAATTCAAAACATCCGAAAACAATAATTTACTTTAGCAACAATTAAGGAATTTAATCTACAAGTAGAAGGAGGAAGGTATACCTTATACCGCAGTTGGATAGGGTGCTCTTATTCCCGTATCAAGACGCAGACACGCACGTCATTTATTGATAGTCCATACTAGGCGCCTCGTAACAAAGGGGCAGCGAACAACCGAACTCGACGTGGCTCAACGGAGATGTTTTCTCAAACCCCGAAACCTCAAGAGCTTGGCCGGCCCTTCCACCAAGAACCGGGCTCCAAAACGAGAGGAAGAGGAGATGAGAAAACAACAGAATGAGGAGGTAGATCAAAGAATACCTCGCTATTCTTTTCTGGAATCCTCCAAGAGGATGAAGTAGGCAGCACACCCAAGTAGAAGACACCTGCAATTTGGCTTCGTAAAAGACCAGGAAGAAGGAAGTAGATGGGTGTCCACCAATGGAGACGAGGAGGAACAACTAATTCACCAACCCCTCCAATGGGGTGTTCGGCCACAATTTATAGAGAGGGGGGGGGCTACAAAGGTAGACCCGCCCCCCTAAAAACTCTCTCCCCGGAATTCCAAATTCCGGGGTTTGCCTCCAAAAATAATTTATATTTTAATGATTTCACAATTAATTCAAAAATAATTAAATCCAATAAAATAAAAATTTTAATTTATGTCCATGAATTAATAGCCTATAAACAAGAATGATAATTATCTAAATAAATCAATTCCCTAAACAATAGGAAAGAGGATTATCTAAATAATTCAATTTCTTATTAATTAATAGAATTATGATTTATCCTCATAAATCATATATCTATTAACTTTATGATTTATCTCCATAAATCAAATTCTTATTAATTAAAATTTATCCAAATAAATTAATTCTCATTTAATCGGTTAGGCTCGTGGTTAGAAACTAATTTTCCCACCATATATATTTGATTCAAAATCAAATTATATTTAATTCATAATTAAATGTATTCCCCGTCAAGTAGTTAATTACATATTTAATTTATAATTAAATTTAATCAACTACATGAAATATTATCATGTTCCAATCCCTACAATTTAGGAATGTCGTACAAATTAGGGTTATTGAGGAACTCCTTCCTTGCGCATTTGTTCCTATAGAAAATAACTTTTCTATCATGTCTATAAATGAGATCCGTGATCGAGTTGTAGCATTTCCATGCTAGTAGATATATAGGGCCGCATTCGGACTTTATCTCATAAGGTCCGTTACAAGGTTAGCCTATTATATGTGACCTATTGGGCCCCACACTAAATCGATAGTGAGTTGTGCATAACAGAGAGTCAGATCTGATAGAATAACCTTTATTCGAATCTTACGAGCCACCACTAAACCCCTTTAGTGTGGTCGTGAGAGACTCCACTCACAAGTCAAGATTGACATCTAGCAACATGTCATAACTACCCGGATAGTGTGAGGTTCAATCTATAGGGACTGAACACCCTTCGGTGATTAGTTACCGTGCAACTTAGTCCGTCAGTTACATTGTCCCAAATACGGCTAGAGTACGGAAGAAGTGTCAAACCCCAATACCAATTCATATGTATTTTGCCCGCCAAGTCGTCATCTCAATAATGACATGTCAGAAAATCTTTTTTCGACATTCATATCTACTCTGGCCAGAGATTTCTGAGCCGACACTTGTTGGGACACCTAGGACATTATCTCCTCTTACTAGGAGTAACTGATTCTATATTGGTTGCTCACAAACCTCCATGGGTGCTTTCCCACGCCCAGAGATATTCGGCACATGACACTGAAGGCCACGTAAGGATAAGTCCAAAGCAATGGGCTGACACTCACAAGGTAACCATGACAACCTCAGGTCCAAGGACTGCTTGCACCTACTATCACCCAAGGAACATCCTATCGACACTCATGTAAGGATTCCATTTTGTGTTCCTCGTGTAAGTTCGTTCAATGAACTCATTCCCTAATGAGCACCTGCATTTGTACATTAAATGACGGCTCATAGGTAACTATGAGATCAGCTACCCCTTATCGTTTAAGGTATGTACCAAGTGCACCAATCTATCTGAAATCACCAATCCCCTAATTGGTGATCCTACGATTGGGAATATTTAGAATATGAGCATTTGGATTCCAAGTCTCACTAGCATGATCTCATCATGACCTTGGAATCAATTACCCGGGTGCATGGGGTTCATCGCAATCTATATATACAAAATATAGATGCAGGATTGGATGAAAAGTTATCTCATATTATTTATTAACCAAAAAAAGTTCCCTATAGATCAATATGTGATTGGCTCAAGAACATTATTTCTTTCAAAGGTAAATAAACCATCTGCTGCATTCCCCAAGGAGCAGCAAAAATCAATTGCTCCTAAAAAGAAAAAGCCTTTTGTCTCACAAAAAAAGCCTTTCAAGATTGTGAAGAAGATGAAAAGAAAACTAGAACAAGCAAGTTTCATTCAGGTTTGCTTTTTTATGACCTTTTCACTTTATGGAAAGCCCTCCAGTTAAAAGGAGTTATTACTTAGTGGCCTCTAGACATAAAGAATTTCAAACTAAAATGCAACAGTGTCATTGAATTTCTTGAGGGAAGACGGCTTTCTAATACTTTTATGCACATTACACCATTTTCAAAGCTGCTAGTTATTGAATTTTACTGTAATCTTTGCACAAATATTTGTGATCCAAAGTCTGAACATTTTCATCAAGTCTTTGTGCGTGGGAAGTGGTACGACTTCAGTCCAAACATTATCAATGCTTATTTCGGTCTTGACTCTTTTAATTCTGTTGTTGATGAAATTAATGAAACAAGTACTGCATTCTTAAACCGAGTTGGGCCTGAGGTATCCAATGGAGATGTTACAGAGTGGATCGGAGAACATAATATTAAATCATCATCATTGAACATATTTTATGTTGTATTATATCTTATTGCTATGTATCATTGGATTCCTACTCCTCACATTACTTTCTTGAACAAGAAAATGGTAATGTTGTTGTATAAGATTACCATTGGGATTCGTTTCAATATTGGAACTCTGATTTTTGACTGGACCATAGCTCTGTGTTCACGTCTTACCACAAAATCTTGATTGTTCTTGATTTTTCCAAATATTATATATGGTATTCCGGAGAAGCAATATTTTCAAAAATATGAAGTAGATACAATTGAGCCCTTGGGGTCATTGCTCAAAGTTCATCAGAAATTATTAAGGGCAGACTCTCCTACTGCACCTCTTGCTAATCCTCCTCCAAGTTCCTCTCGACAGCCTACTACTTCTCCCGATGAGCAGGGTATTTTAGAGGAAATTTCTAATGTCAAAGAGACTATTTCCAACTTACTAAAGCAGGTAGTTGCATTGGAGCAAAGCGTCCTAGATCACTTTACCTCATCTTCTGTTACAGTTGGTGGTCTATCAACTTCTTCGATTAGTTATTCGAACTCTTCCTCTTCATGTTAAGACATTCCTTACCTCCTTTGGCCACTACAAGAAATTTGGGTTTTAGTGAGGGTCGCGACCCTCACTAAAACCCCATATGACCCACAGTAAAGACTTTTAGTGAGGGTCACCCAGCCCTCACATGTCGTTAGGAAAAATCTCGTCACTAAAAGTATAGGTGAGGGTTATGTTCCGACCCTCACTAAAGGTGGCTTTTGTGAGGCAAAATTGACCCTCACTAATTCTTATATTTAGTGAGGGTTGCTGGTGAAATTCCATCCTAAAAAGGAAATAAATGAAAGAGTGATGGCATTTCCCTTATATTTTGAACCTTGTATAACTCTAGAATGAGATAGACTGCAAAGCGTTGCTATATATCGCTCTGAGGCAAATCTTGCAAATGTAAACCCTGCAGGAAACTTGTTAGAAGCTCAATATCTATACCTAAGATATCTATATAGCAAGAAAGTAAGAGATTTACAAGTTGCGCAGTTAGGAACTCAGAAAGATAGGTATAAAGCTAGTTACTTGTCAGCATTAGTAAAAGAGAACATTCTTGTTGTATAGAAACTTACATTGTGGTCAAGAAACATGTAAATTTCACGAATGAGTGATTGGCAGGCCGATTCATTCTTTGAAGGAGCATCACTTGTGCCACGATTCATAAGAGGAAGTATATGCTTCACATCTTTACTCCAGCAACCTAAAATGAAATTCTTGACAAATGAAGCGATAAAATCATTCAGGTAAAAATTTACAAAATAGTAACCAATACAGAAATAATTTTTAAGAGTCCATGCATTTGCTGGGAAGATTGTGAGGCCAAGAGAAATAACCATGATCCAGTTAGGGAGAAATCAAAACATTTAAACACTTTGGAGATGGATAGGGAAGGAAAGACATCAACCAAAATAAGATATTATAGGCATTCAACAAAATTAAGATGAAAATAAGACATCAAAAACTCCGATGGTGCAAACAACTAAAGAAGTAAGGAGGTTTTTAACTATTTTTAGTACGATCTATCATCTAAGGATCATGAACTTACTGTGTCTCCACATATTCAGAAAGGTAATTTACCTGCAATCCTTGAAGACCACCTCTACGCTTTAAAACATCCCTGAATTTTATCTTCCCAATAGGACTAAAAGCATGAGCTTTCAGCCCAGGTGCTATAGCTTTCAGAAAGGTAGTTTACCTGCAATCCCAAGAAAGCTTGCCCGATCAGCTAGTCTTCTATCCCTGCTATTTATGGATCTCCCCCTTCGAGGGGAGGTTGGAAATGTTTCACCAAAACTTGACATTTTAGACGTCCGAGAATTTCCTGTGACAGTCTCTCACTAGGCGGAGCAAGCGCAAGACAAGCATTGCTAAGTATTGATCTGATGAGCAAATTATGAAGAGCAAGCTTCTCCTTCCCGATAATGCCATAGCACAACTTGTGGAATTCCAACTTGCTGAGTTTCAAGTTAAGCAATCTCTTGAGGTTATAAAAGTACTTCTCGGCTCTTTGGAGCCCAAGCTTCCTGAACCGTTGAGACTTGAGCTCCGCAATATCAATTCGTGAAAACTCTTTACAAGCCGACATTTGACCTGAAAAACTTTATGAAAACACCAAAATGCAGGTTATAAAACCCTGATGGGAAAAAAAAGTCTTCCCGAGTCCACCAAGAGCGAACCATAATAGTCTGCTTATGTTTAGGAAATCAGAGTATGAATGAGTATATGCACATTAGATTATTTAGATAAGATTGTACCCTTTATACATAATTGTAATTGAATTTCGAAGCATCTATCCAACCATAACTATGGCAAAAGTTCAATCAGTTCAATAGTAATTATTTTTTATCATTGCTTTTTTTAAATATGGATATCCATGCTTCATAATAAAGCCTCCTGAGTTTGCTTCCGATGTATACATTCAAGGTGACCACAAGCTTCTTCTCATCGGTCTTAAGGTTAAACCTTCATATTTTTGGAACCAAAATTCTATAAGAGTATCAAGTAGGAATATTCAATGGAAAAACTCCTGGCACAAAATACTTCTTTAATAGCATTCAGATTTAACCTTTTACTTACATTCAACTAAGTCAAGAGTCAGTACCTATCCATAAGCCTTTGATGATCTGATGTGGCTTCATCAACAGACAAAATTTCTCCATTAATTCTAGGAACATGCTGCAAAAGCAACAGTTATCCCAAGGATTTTAAATGCTAATATAATGTATTTAGATTGCGTCCAAACATCATCTTTAGCTGATTAATGGAGGAATTACTCGTTAATTTTGTCCGATCAATATTCTAGAAATTAATAATTTCATACTAGTAATGTTTACTTGAAGATACCCTTGAGTACCACTATTAAATTAGAGAAAATCACTTAACAAATATCGACAGTTGAGAAATTGGTGAGGTGATATATTTTGTGTAGTATATTTAGTTTTTTAATCAGAGCATAAAATATATATATGGATTTAAGAGAAAAGCTGCAAACTTACACGAATAGAGACCATCTGGTTCAACCTTTTACCAACTTCACCATCAATCTCTGAAAAATCATCCGTTAATTCTAGTGGTCATTCCTCCTCTTCATATGAGTTCTCCCCAGGACTAGAACATGAACTTGAGGGTTCCATATCATCTGGCTCATCCTGGTCATCCTCATTCTCTATATAAAGATTAAAAATCATCATAAAAATGCTTGATAATATATCAGTAACATCAACTAGCTAGTGCTCTAGTCATCCTAGTACCTGAATTATAACTTCTTGTATATGGACTAAACCACTCTTGTGTTAGAACAGATACTTGTAAGCATTCTTCCTCTCCACATGCAGATCGTGAAGCTTCAGCAACTGCAAGTTGAGAAAGTTCATCCTGAAGAGCATGTGCAATAATCTCATCATTCTCAATGGTTGCACATTGTGTACCAATATCAACTTCTCCAACATAACTAGTATCCTAAAAGCTGGAATCTGCACTATAGATAGAAACATCCTGCAAATAATGTCTTACTATGATCAGGATCTATCGTCAAAGTCAACTAGAATCACTTTGGGGACAAAAGGACTCCTACAAATAATGAATCAGTATACTGACAGAACCCGGTGCAAGCAAGCTGAATCCCCTTAAATCATCGAATATAATTCGAAATCCACCACCAAACAAGAATTCAGGCAAGTTTCAAGGGTGCCATACCTCCGGGAGAAGATACAGCGGTGACCTCCGTCATCGCCAGGGAAGCGAGGGCAAAAGGGCCAACACAGCAAATGACTGAGAAGGTTAGAGGGTGACAGGAGGGGCAGCGAGGCGCGGCGGAGCGAGGGAGAAGGGGTGACGGGCGGGGAGGGAGGAGGTTGAGGGGGCCGCCACCGAACGAAGAATGATCAATCAAGTGAGTGTGATCGAAGTAAATCGGAGAGATGAAAAAAATGGAGGTAGAAAAATCTAACCTTGTTGACAGAGATCCTGAGGATTCCACACTCCATCATCGAAATCAGAGGGGAGGCGTAGACGAGCACTATGTCGGGGAAGCCAGCACCGTAACAAGAACTGTTGAGTTTAGTTCGTCGGGGAAGCTAGCATTGCAGCGAGGGTTTCTCACATGAAGGAAGCCGAAAAAATTTCGGGAAGGGAGCAGAAAAATTGCGAGGTGAGGGGAGAAGGGCGTCGGCTGGCGAGGCGAGGAATTAGGGCGCGATCGAATTATTTCGGCTAGTGGCAAAAATATTTTTTTAAAAAAAGGTCTAATGAAAAGGAAATATGAAAAATAAAAAAATTTATGCAGGCTAAATTACCAACTGATTTCATATCCATTGGTAATTTTATTGATCATTTATTTATTTTTATATTTAGAAATGAGAGAGAGAAAATGGTGAAGGTCCTGCTTATCATCACAAAATGTAAATATAGTATTAAAGGCAAATTTTATTTCAGATTTTAAAATATATTTAATCAATCATTATTATTTCATAGTGTTAATAGTTTTATTATTAAATTGTTATTTATTTAATAATAATTTTATTAAGTAAATAATTTTGAGGGCCGAGGCTTGAGAATTTTAATTATTTTATTATTTTACTTAATAATATTTTAGATTTTTAAAATATATTAAGTCAATTATTTAATTATCTAAATTTATTTTTATTTTTAAATTAATTTTTATTAATTTTTATATTTAGAATTAAGAGGTAGGAATTGGTGAGGGTCACCATGTTGTCCTCACAAAATATACCTTTTTAGTGAGGGTCATATTAAACTCTCACTAAATACAAGATTTTGTGAGGGTCACAATGCCCTCATAAAATATACTTTTTAGTGATGGTCATACTCAACCCTCACAAAATGCAAGATTTCGTTAGGGTCATGATGTTGTCCTTACAAAATATACATTTTAATGAGGGTCATATTAGACCCTCACTAAATACAGGATTTCGTGAGGGTTACAATGTCCTTACAAAATATACTTTTTTGTGAGGGTCATACTCGATCCTCATAAAATGCAAGATTTCGTAAGGGTCATGATGTTGTCCTCACAAAATATACTTTTTAGTGAGGATCATATTAGACCCTCACTAAATATAGAATTTCGTGGGGGTCACGATGTCCTCACAATATATACTTTTTAGTGAGGGTCATATTCGACTCTTACAAAATGCACGATTTTGTGAGGGCCAAGATGTTGTCCTCACAATATATACTTTTAGTGAGGGTCATATCCGACCCTCACAAAATATTTTATTTTTACTGACGGGTTTTCGTGAGGGTCATGGTATTTTTCTCACTATATATACTTTTTAGTGAGGGTCATACTCGACCCTCACAAAAGTGTTATTTTACTGAAGGGTTTTTGTGAGGGTCGACTAGTGACCCCCATAAATAGATGGATTTAGTGAGGGTCGATGCACGACCCCCACCAAATCTCATCACTAAAAGCTAGATTTCTTGTAGTTGGCTTACTTTGCCAAAGAGGGAGAGATGATGGTATTAAATATTTCACCTTGACCTTTGTTGGATAGATACCTTTATTTAGTTGCAACTACTGTGTGGTATGTCTATTATTCAATTGCAACTGATGAGATGTCTCACTCTTGATTTTCTTAACTGGTTTCTTTCTATTGTGTTTGTTGATACTGTGGATATTTCGCTTGACTGGTGTGACTGGGATATTCTCTTGCTATTTTGTTGTTGATAGTTTGACTGTTTATGTTTTTTATCAGATCTGTGGTTTATTTTTATGATGATTGCTTGTGTTTTACCAAATAAGCCAAAGGGAGAGATCGTTGATATTTGACTTATTCTATGTTGACTATATTCGACAAAAAATATTCCAGTTATTATTAAATTGCAATTGCTTATGTTGCTATGGAGATTATGATGTTGTGATGTTGAGACAATGCTGCTGCGATGTTGATATTATGATGTTTTGGTTATTGATATAGTGTATATATATATGATATATTCTTGTGATAGATATTATATATATGTGTATTTATCTTCAATTTTTTTGTGGACTTGGTCATTCATGTTGGTGGAGAAGTGATCATCATTTATGATGATGGGCTAGGCATTTTTGTGGAGTAATGGCTGAGTGTTGAGATGATAGGTTGTTGAGTTTAGGAGTTATGAACTCAATGTCATTTATGAGTGCTGGTTTGTTGAAGATATATAAGAAGGAAGAGAATGGGTGAATCAGTCATCCACTTCTATGCGCTAAAACAGTGTTGCCAAAATTATGAGGAGATTGCACTATTGAGAGCGTGTGGATCGAAGGCAAGAAACTTCTACAAATCAACATCATATCAAGATGGGATTTGGGCTATTGAACTTGCTACAACACGAAGATCGTGTGGAGGACAGAACTCTATGATTGAGTTGTCATAGAGAGACAAGTGGTTAGTACTTGTAATAACAAGAGTTTATTTGTTATTCTAATTCACTTTAGTACTGAAAGTAGGATTCTGTTGTGTGAATCCCTAATACTTATAGTGTACTTTGTTGATAGTGGATTGGGTATCTGTCCAGTGAGGGCCCCGCAGATTAGGTGACGAGATTGTCACTGAACTGCGTAAACAAATCTTTTATGTGTTTGCATGTTTCTGTTTTTATTTTTATATCTGCTACTCATCGTATTAAGTCAATTCCAGTATCACTTGTAACTCATGTGCAACTAACTCTTAGCAGAAAGTTTTCATAGAGACAACACTGTCAACTGTTATAGATTGAAATTATACAGGACATAATTGATTAAAGACTAGAGAAAAATGAGTAGTAAATGTGTGATTATGAAATACTTCAAGTGTGAGAATTTCAGCATGGTATGAATCGCGTGTGGCAGAAATGCCAATTAGAACGTGCGGCCCTTGGTGGCTGAAATTTTTGGACTAAATAGACTACTTTTATGACACACATTTAAATGAGTTATGATGTATAACACATGGGTGGTGACGCGTATTGTAGCGTTATAAAATAAAAGTCCAAGTTTGGAGGCGTAGATACTAGCGTGGAAATCTCAACTCGTTAGGTAATAACGGGTTGCTAGAGTTCTCCTCTTGGACGGTTGGATAGTAAATGGTCAAGGAAACATATGCTTAGGTTTGGTTCTTTTGATTGGAGTGGTGGGAGGCATGGCGAAGAGGTTGCGGCCGGGGATAGGCCGAACTCAGTGTGGCCATGCACGCACTATCTATGTTGGCAAAAATGTCTAAACCACTTGAGAAATTTTTATTGACATGTGTTCTTGTGTATTTCTTTTCTTGAGATGATGCTTGTGTTTGGAGTATGGCCGAGCCGAGAATCATACCAACTTGGCAAGTTGGTCTCAAATCAGCGAGTTCGAATGCGGGTCGAGAGTTACCGTTAGTGAGTCACGTTGATGATGGACCTGAGTGGCATGATATGGGTCGAGAGTTGTCGTCGATAATTTATGTTGACGATGGACCCAAGTGGTTTGGTTGGAGGGCTATTCCTAACCAGAGTGGGCGCTGAAACTAGTAGGTCATCCTAGTTCAGTGGGCCCGGGCAGAAAGCTCGCTAGATAGAGATTCTGACAACCAACTCATATGTTTGCATTGTTTTGGGTCATTGTAGGCTGAGTGGATGTTTTGGGCCGTTATGGGCCAAGTGATTATGATATTTGATGTTTGGGCCATTATGGGCTGAGTCGATATAGTACTTGATATTTGGGCCATTATGGGTTGAACAATTGTGGTGCGTCTGAGCACAAGTTTTGTGGATGAATGTTTTACTTTACATGCTATTAAATTTCAGTCCTCCCTTATTTATAATTTATGCTTGATAATATTTATACTTGAGGTAGCTTGGCGAGGGCTTGGTTCAAGCCACTCACTGAGTTCATTTGAACTCACCCTTCTTTTGATGTTGTTTTACAGATCCCAACTAATAGAGGTACGGTGGCACCCATGTAGCGTAGTTAGAGTTGCAGGCTCAGGCAGTGGATCTCGTGACGTGTCGAGTCGTAGTCGAGTCATAGGAGTTACTTATGTACATGGTCACATGATGGGTGTAGACATGGATTTTACTCATATTCGATTGTGTATATTTTCAGAATAGCATGCCTACATATATATGTTCATGGGTTTTCTCATGATTGTATCATTTATTCCGCATTTTGTTTGCATGAGTTGGTAGGCTTCGGAGTACGAATGCGTACTCTGGCCGATCACGTGACTTTAGATTTTGGAGCGTGACAAAGGGCCGCTTGTGAGGCCGTGTCGATTCCTCCTACAAAGTATGTAATGGTTGCAAGGGGTGTTAGACACAGAAGACATGTGTGTAATAGAAAGAGTAATTTTATTGCGGAATATCATAGAGATACATCATAACCCACCGAGAGTTAAACTCGGGTTACACATGGTGGAGCCTCGTTAAAAACCTTATATAGGGAAAACCTAGTGGGACAAAATTGCCAAGCAAGGAAAAGACCATCACGACCTTGTTGTAATTTAAGGGGGAAACTTAGCTGTAGTAGGCCCGAGGGGAGGCCGCATTCCAGGATCGTGGGAGTTCTCATCCAGAGAGCTTGGCTATTATGTAGGCACCCTTCCCAAAGACCTCTGTGATCTGATAAGGGTCTTCCCAGTTCGGGGCAAGCTTACCTTCTCCAATTGGTTTTCTCTATGATTCAATCTTTCGGAGAACATGGTCTCCTTCCGTGAAGTTCTTGGGCTTGACGTGTTTGTCGTATTTTTGGGTAATTTTTAGCTTCATTTCTTCTTCTCTGATTTTGGCGAGTTCTCGGTCTTCTTTGACAAGATCAAGCTCGGTGACTCGGGCTTCTATGTTTCCCTATTTCTCGAAGGTAATCCTACAGAGGCTGGGCTTTGCAATCTTAATAGGGGTCATGGCCTCCGCTTCGTAAATGATGCGATAAGGAGTTTCTGAGGTAGAAAATTGAGTGGTTGTGTTGTAACTCCAAAGCACTTCAGGTAATTCATCGACCCAATAGGTCTTGACCTAGTCGAGCTTTTTCTTCAACCCTGTTAGGATTACTTTGTTGGTCGCTTCAGCCATACCATTCGTTTGTGGGTGCTCAACAGATGAGAAGAGCTATTTGATGCCAAGGTCTAAGCAGAATTCTCGAAATCGACAATCCGTGAATTGGGCCCCGTTGTCGCCAACAAGTTCACCTGGTACTTCGAATCTGCAAATGATATTTTTCCAAACGATCTTTATCAATTACAACCAAGTACTTGAATTGTCGATCGCTACAACCAAGTACTTGAATTGTCCTGGTGCTAGGGAAATTGACCAAGGAAGTCTAAGCCCCATTTGTGAAACGACCAACTGACGTTCAAGCTGTGCAATGGTTCGGGGTGCACCTGAGAGACTTCTGAGAATAGTTGGCATTTGTCGCACTTTTTGACGTAGAGGCAGTAATCTATCTTCATGCTTGGACAAAAGTAGCCGACTCGAAGGATTTTGGCCACTAGGTGTTGGGATGGAAGAAGACACACAACGGAAAAAGCGTTTTAAAAAAATACAAATCATCCCACAACTAGCGATCAACTTTAGCAATTTTTAAGGAATTCAATCTACGAATAGAAGGAGAAGATATATCTTATACCGCGGATGAAAAGGCTGCTCCTATCCCCGTTTCAAGACGTCCAACCGCACGTCCTCCAAGGAAGGTCCACACCAAGGGACAACGAACACTAAGACCTGTTGTGGCTCAACGGAGAGGGAATCTTGTTCTCCTCCTTGGACTACTCCTAGAAGATGAAGGAGATGACACACCCAAGAGGAAGAGACCTCCAAATCGGCTTTACAAACCCGAGAGGAGGATCTTGATGGCCAGCCAGCCATGGAGATCAAGAGGAGCTTTTCGGAGTCTTGCTCTTCAAGAAGCTTCTCAAGAATCCAAGCATTTTCTTCTCTCCAAGATCTCTAATCAATTTGCTTAACTACTCTCAGAGGAAGTTAGGCCATCTATTTATAAGGGGAGTAGGTGGACCCCCCCCCCTTTTAAATCCTCTCTCCGGAATTAAAAATTCCGGGGTTTGCCTCCAAAATAATAATTTATATTTAATAGATTTATAATTAATTTGAAATTAATTAAATCCAACTAAATATAAACTTTAATTTATCTCTATAAATTAAATTCTTATTGATTAGAATTTAGCATGTGTCAATCCTTATAACCCCTTCACTGTGGTCGTGAGAGACTCCACTCACAAGTCAAGATTGACGTCTAGCAACGTGTCATGACTACCCGAATAGTGTGAGGTTCAATCTACAAGGATCAAACGCCCTTCGGTGATTAGTTACCGTGCAACTAAGTCCCTCGATTACAATGTCCCGAAGTCGGCTAGGATATGGATGAAGTGTCAAACCCTAATGTCGATTCATATGTATTCCACCCACCAAGATGTCGTCTCAATAATAAAACATCAAAAATATCTTCTTGACTTTCATGTCTACTCTGACCAGAGATTCTTGAGTCGACACTTGCAAGGACACATAGGACATTATCTCCTCTCATTTTGAGTAACCGATTCCATGTTGGTTGCTCACCTACCTTCATGAATGTTTCCCCATGCCCAGTAATACCCGACACATGACGCTGAGTGCCATGTAGGGATAAAACCATAGCAATGAGTTTTCACTCACAAGGTAATCACGATAACCACAGGTCCAAGGACTGCTTGCACCTACTATCACCCGAGGGACATCCTATTGACACTCATGTAAGGATTCCATTCTGAGTTACTCGTGCAAGTTCATTCAGTGAACTTACTCCCTAATGAGCACATGCACTTGTACATTAATGACGACTCATAGATAATTGTGAGATAAGCTACTCCTTATCGTATAAGGCATGTACCAAGTACACCAGTCTATCCGAAATCATCAATCCCCTAATTGGTGATTCTACGACTAGGAACGTTTAGAACAGGGGCATCTAGATTCCAAGTCTCACTGGAATGATTTCATCATGGCCTTGGAATCAATTGCCTAGGTTCATGGGTTCATCACAATCTAAAATATATAAAATATAGATGCAGCATATGATGAAAAGTTGCCTCATATTATTCATTAACCAAAAATAGTTCCCTACACATCAACATGTGATTGGCTCAAGGGCACTATTTCTTTCAATCTCTCACTTGCACTTGTAGCCAATCATTATAGTATTAATACTCATACAACTTAAGTGACCATCGAACTGTTGTTCTGGTAATGGCTTTGTGAATGGATATGCAATATTGTCTTTCGTGTCGACACATTCGACATTTATATCATCTCCACATCCAATGATCTCTCTGATCAAGTGATATCGCCTTAGAATGTGTTTTGATTTATGGTGGGATCTAGGTTCCTTTGCTTAAGCAACAACCCCAGTGTTATCACAATAAACAGGGATCAGACCGACAACCTCAGGAACAACACCTAGCTCAGAGATAAATTTATTTATCCACACTCCTTCCTTTGCGGTTTTGCTTGCAACAATGTACACAACTTCTATCACTGAGTCGGCCATAATTCCTTGCTTGGAACTTTTCTAGCATACTGCACCACCATTTAGAGTAAATACATATCCGGAAATAGATTTACTGTCATCCGGATCCGATTGGAAGTTAGAATATGTGTAGCCTTCTAGCTTAAAATCTAACCCACCATAAATTAGGAGAACATCTTTAGTCATTCTCAAGTACTTAAGTATGTTCTTTATGGCTTTCCAATGTTCCTCTCTAGGATCCGCTTGAAATATGCTAGTTACCCCTAGGGCATAAGCGACATTAGGCCGAGTGCAAAGCATAGCATACATGATGGATCCTACTGCCGAAGCATAAGAGATCACATCCTTTTTCTCTCCTAAGGTGTCTTAGGAGACATCTTCTTGGAAAGAGTGATGCCACGACTTATAGACAAGTAACCTCTTTTACTGCCTTCCATGCTAAACTTTTTTTGCACGGTATCAATATACCGAGACTGGGACAAACCAAGCATCCTTCTAGACCTATCCCTATAGATCTTAATGCCGAGTACATAGGATGCTTCATCCAAGTCTTTCATGGAGAAGTTTTTGGATAACCGTGCTTTCACTGACTGAAGCAGAGGAACATCATTCCCCATGAGCAGAATGTCATCAACATACAACACAATAAACACAACGACACTCCCACTAAGTTTCGAGTTGGTTTACTTTTGCGCATTCTAGTGGTGGACATGAGCTCAGTACGAGCATCTTTTGCATCAGGTTTCTCTCCTGATTGAGAACAAGATCTATCTCCTTCTCCACATTTCTTGATTTCGTTGGCTTAGTTTGCCTTCACCATCCATAGAGGCAAACGCCTTTTTTTCAGAGCATGTGTGTCAACAACTAGCTGGTAGTGGAAAGATAATTAAATATGAATGTTATATGATATTAACTGGTTGTGATACTGCAATTAAATATTTGATTTCAATCAAGTTTTCTTATTTAATGATCTCAGTCAAGCATTAAATATTTGATAAAATTATTTGTCTTGTGAGTTAAATGTCACTGAAAATGTTCATTTAAAATGAAAGCCCCCTGAATCACTCGGGGAACAACATGCCAACTATATGCAGTTATTGTCTTATTACAGATGTGCCTTTGTTTATTTTATTCTAAGTTGATCTCATTTGCTTTAAAGATCAGCAATTGTTGTAATGAAACTAGGATAGTAGGATATGAAGAATTTTTAAACCTTGCATGTATAGTTTCAACTAGCATTATATCTTTCATATCTAGTGGAGCACATTTGTAGTGGGGATGGGAAACAATTTATCTTTCTGCTTTCTGTGACTGTTTTCTATCAAAGTAAATGGTTTACACAGAAGGAAGTGAAGCTGGTTGGACTAAAAGATATTTTTTTCTATAGGACTGCAACGAGATATTAGAAACCTAGTATTCATAATATGGACATTAATCTCTAACCAGTGTGGTATATTCTTTTTGTTTAGCTTTTGGTATTAGTGTATCTGGCACATTATTGCATGCTGAGGCTTTAAATATGACATAGCTTTTAAATATTTCATTGCCTTTAGGCTTTAGTGTCTGCCATATCATCATTCCTATGGGGTGCTATTTTATGTAGCTTTATTTATCTTTGCTTTGTTGTAATATGTTGTTAAATATGGTTTTTTTTTTACATGTTTAGTTTGACTTGTACAAATCCTATCACTGTTATACTTTTGTTATATTTCTTAGCTATGTCATATAGTACCTCATTAGAAGAACAAATAAATTCAACCCCAACTTCAAGACCACTTGATTTAGAACTTGCATTACGAAGTGTTGAATCAACCAATTCAATCATGGCCAATGAGGAGGTAAATGTTGAAAATGCAATAAAAGCAAATAATGATAATCAAGTGGTGAACTTGGTAGAGGACAATGCAAATGAAGACAATCCATTTGAAAAAAGGAAGAGAAAAAAGACATCAAGTGTTTGGAATGAGTTCACAATTATTAAGCTTTCAAATAGGACTGAGAAGGTGCAATACAATCATTGTCATGTCAAACTTCAAAAGAGCGCCACAGGAACCACTACACAATACAAGAGACACTTGGATAATTGCCCAAGACAAAAATATTCTGCCAAAGGTCAACTGAATCTTTCTGTACAACCATCAAAGTCAGGGAGCGCAAGTGTTCAAACTTGGAAATATGATCAAGCTAAGATGAGGGAGTTTATCTCTCATATGGTTCTTGTGCATGAGCTTCCCTTTGCTTTTGTTGAGTATGAGATATTTAATATGGTAATGAAATTTTCCAACCCTGCATATGAGAAAATTTCTCGTGCAACAGTGAAAGGTGATTGTATAACTTCATACCAAATGGAGAAGAAGAGGTTGATGGCATTACTAAAGACAACTAGTAGAGTAAGTATCACAACAGATTGTTGGAGATCAGGACAAAATATACAGTATATGGTTGTAACTTGTCATTTTGTGGACTCAGACTGGAAGTTGCAAAAGAGAATTATCAATTTCATTAATGTTATAGGAAGCACTGGAGTTGTGATTTCTGATGCATTGTTTAAGTGTTTGCAAGAATGGGAACTTGAAAAGAAAGTGTTCACTATAACAGTGGACAATGCTTCTTATAATGATAGTGCTGTGAGAATGTTAAAAGATAACATTTCTGTGTTTAAGAAGCTTTCTTTGAATGGAAAATTTTTTCATGTTCGATGTTGTGCTCACATTTTGAACATTCTAGTGCAAGATGATTTGTCTGAGATTCAAGATGCAATTTTTAATATAAGGGAAAGTGTCAAGTATATTTCAGCTTCGCCTTCACGATTGAGCATGTTTAGTGATATTGCAAAGCAATTGCAATTACCTAATAAGAAATTAATTTTAGATTGTTGCACACGATGGAATGCAACATATGAGATGCTCTCATGTGCTTTAGAGTTCCAAAATGTCTTTCCACGCTTTCAAGTGCGAGATTCATCCTATAAGTATTTGCCAAGTGGGGAGGATTGGGATAAAGTGAAGAATGTTTGCACTTTTTTAGAAATGTTCAATGATGTTACCACATTAATTTCAGGTATTTGGTTTGTTTAATAATCATTCTTTATTCTATTTTTTGTGAACTTACTACTTTACTAGTTACTAATAAACTCATTTATTCTAATTTTTGTGAACTTACTAGGTTCGGAGTATCCAACTGCAAACTTATTTCTACCCGAACTTTGGAGGATAAAGAATGCTTTGAATGACAAAATAGATGATGATGATGAATGTGTGAGAGCAATGGCGAGAAAAATGAAGGTAAAATTTGATAAGTATTGGGGTGATTGCAATTTATTAATTTCCATTGCGGCTATTCTTGATCCTCGAAATAAGATGCAATTAGTTACATTTTGTTTTGATGCTATTTACTCGAAAGAAGAAGCATCCAAATATATAAAAGTTGTTCGTGATAGTTTGTATGAGATTTATCAAGAATATGCTGATGCTTATGCTGCTAGGGTTGAAAAAAGTAACAATACTAAGAGTGGTCAAGATGAAAATAGTGACGGCCTTTCTAGGTTCTCAAAAGGTAAACTTGGTAGTCAAAAGGGAAGACAAATGTTTGATCAATTCATGAGGACTCATGATACAGTTGCTCATGTTAAATCTGAGTTAGACACTTATTTAGACGATGGTATTTATATTTGCCAAGAAGATCCTGAGTTGTTTGATGCATTAGTATGGTGGAGAGCGAATGAACTTAAGTATAAAATTTTATCCAATATGGCATGTGATATATTAACAATTCCTATTAGCACAGTGGCTTCTGAGGCAGCTTTTAGTGCCGGTGGCAGAGTAATAGATTCATATCGTTCATCATTGGGAACAAATACCGTTGAAATGTTCCTTTGTGGAAACGATTGGTATCGAACTTTTTATGGAATTCATAAGAAGACAAGAGTAAGTTTTATAATTTAAATGTTTTAGATTATATCATTTATTCATTTTACTTAATTTTTATTGTCTTATAACATGATTTTGTTGCTTTTATTTCATTCAAAAGGAGGAGGTCAAAACTATCTTGCTACCTTAGAGGTTTTTACAAGTTGGATTTTGGAATTTCAAGGTTAGTTACTATAATCACTAGTCACCAAGCTAGCTTTGTCAAGTTGCTTGCATTTATCATTTAGGACTAATATCACAGCGGTGACTATCCATGTATTAATTTTCATCTTCCTCTCATATCATGCATCCATTAGCATTTTCAAGTATCATCTCATGCATCCATCAGCATTCACATATATTATTACTACAATAAGTATCATTTCAATATATATTGATAAAAGTTTCTTCTTCTTCATATGATTATGTTAGGTTGCTTGCTTGCTAGACAAATGTAGATCTTTTTTAGATTACACCAGAAACTTATCTCTGTTTGCATTTAGGAAATTATTCAAATGTAAGGAGCATTCATATTGCCATTACAAGCAATTTTATGTTTTATGTTTCAAGTTCCGGGTTCACAAGAGCATTCATATTGCACTTGTCTTTGTTTCACAAGAGCATCCCAAACTGAATTTAATTATTAATATTGTTTCCATATGATTTTATGTTTTGACAACCCAACTGAACCTAAGGTTCTTTAGCACACCCTTTTCTCTCTCAATGAATCAGGAGTTTCTCATGTATCTACAACTCTTGTGCTGTAAGTTTGCTTATGTCCAACATTCCATATATTAGACTAAGCTAAGTTGTTTTATTCATGAATCATGATTCATTTTTATAGTTTCATTTAACACCCTAAATGTTGCTTTATGTGTATCTCTCCTAGCTGATTCAATTTGTACCATAACTTATAACTTGATTTAACTAATTTTTAATTTTGTTGATTGCTAGGTGAATGATGATAATCATGCATGGATTGATGAAGGAGAAATGGAGAAAGTCAATTTTTTATATGTACAGTTGGACTTGTAATTTTAATATTGTCGAATTAAAATGTAGTTGATATTTAGATTCCTATTTAGAACCTTGCTTGTCATTATGATATATTGGTAATTTGGTATCATGTTTTGGTTAATGACTTACTGTGTTTTTTTGTTTATATTCGTTTGTTGTTCGTTTAATGTTTGTTTGTTTGTTGTTCATGTATGGCTCCTTTACATGTTTGATTAATGCTCGTTTATGTATTCGTTTATAACTCGTTTGTTCGTTTATTTGTTCGGTTAGGTGCTCGTTTATGTGTTCATTTAAGGCTCGTTTATGTGTTCGTTTAAGGCTCGTTTATTTGTTTGTTTAATTGCTCGTTTATATATTCGTTTAGGTACTCGTTTATCTGTTCGTTTAATTTTAACGAACCGAGTTCGAGTCGAGCTCGAACAATTTTAAATCAAACGAACCGAGTTCGAACATAAGTTAAAATACTCGAATCGAGTTCGAGCCGAGTTCGAACAAGGTTTAAAATAAACGAGCCGAGTTCGAACGAGCTAGTACTCGGCTTGGCTCGGCTCGTTTACCGCCCTACTTATAATACCCTCGATTAATAATTTCTCCCTTTTTCTTTGCTTATCCTAAACTTATAATATATATTTCATACTATGTCGAACTTTTAAAATTTGACCCTACCATTTATTTCTCTCACAATTTTTTATTTATTTTTCGTTCCCTCCCATCCCTAACTCGTCTCCTCTTCTCCCTCTTCCTTTCTTCCCACGCACGCGTGCTCCATCGGTCCGCCCCCTTTCCCCTTATTCCTACGTGCTCCGCCGATCTGCCCCTTCTTTCGGGCAGCGCCCCTCTTCCCGACGCTCGGCCTTCCTGCATCAGCCGCCTGCTTCCCAGCACCCACCCCTATTCTCCACGGCTCCGCCCCCTTCTACTCTTCTTCTTCCCGACATTATCCCAGTGGATGGTGCTCCGCCAGTCCGCCCCCTTCATCTCGGCGTTATCCCAGCAGCGCACTTCTTCCTGGAGTGCTCCCAGTGGCAGCGGGCAACGCCCTCTTTCCGGCGTGTTCCCAGCGGCAACTCACCCCTCTTCTCGGCGTGCTCCCAGCGGCAACTCACCCCTCTTCTCGGCGTGCTCCCAACGACAGCGGGCAGCGCCCCTCTTTCCTGGTCTCTCATCACAATATGAGATAAGTAACATCAATTTTTCTTGTGATTCTCTTGTTCCTCTTTCTCGACGTGAAACAATTGATATCTCTTATCAGTCATCATACAAAAGTTGCGTTATTCTCCTTTTGGTTCAAATAGGTTTTTTTTATCCTTTCAACTGGAGATGCATATTTATCCTTTCAACTGGTCTTAGATTGCAATACCACATCGTTCTTACACACTATTCTCTTGTTGCTATTGCCAAATTTAGGAATGATGCATTTGTGTTGTTTATTTCTTCTGGATTTCAGTAATATTCACTACATTTCTATTTTTATTTCATACTCATATTTCATTAGGGTCACCTTTACCCTCCATCTTCTTCACCTTAAACCATAACTTTTCTAGCGTGGAACTATCCTTGTTAAAATGATCAGTTATATGGATTTTTATGGGTGTGTGCTATAAGGCCAATGTTTAAGCTGATTTGTCATTTTTACTTCTAGAGTTGCAACTCTTGTGATATAAATCCCTTTTTCTTTCTTAATCTTCAGTTCCCTTACCTACTAAGAAATCTCAATTTTTCTCCTTTTCTTCCTCAATAGCTGTTTTAGGAACTGTCCTGCATGTGATTTCGATTTCACTGCTTGGCATTACTGTAGTTACCATGGCTAACACAATTGCAGGGGAAAAAACAGTCCACAAGCTTGCTTCATTGCTGCTCATTATTCTTGGAGGAACTTATGTTGTTCTGTTCCTATCAGGCATGACAGTCACTCTCGTACCCATTATGTCAAAGTTGTTAAAATCTGAGTTATCTTTTTGGTTTATAATTAGAATCTCATTAACTTTTTAAAGTTCCAGCTAGCTCCTCCCCTCATGCCTAGATAAACAATTTCCAAATTATATACATCACAAATCCCAATTCCTTACTTAGGATATTGTTGTCTTTTACTTATGCTTAATACAATGAACAGTTAATAGAAACTGTTTGATTTCATCACACTAAAGTTTAGATCCTTTTTACATTATAGACTTTATAAATCTATGCTTCATGACTTGTATCTAATTTTATAGAGCAACCCTTTGGAATTTGGATGTAACATATTAATTCTGTCATAGTATCATACTTTGACTAATTTGGAAGGGGAAGATGTATAAGACTTGGCCAAATTAACAGAATGCATTCTGTTAATAGGACTCTAGTTGTAATCCTAAAATGTCACTAATGATTAATTGTAGAGGTCATTTGAATTCCAGCTAGTACATGAAGAGCATACATATTAGTTGATTGTTTCTGGAAGCATGATTTTTGTTCATGATTCAGAAGCTATATGAATCATCACTAATTGCAAAATTAAACTTTAATTCAGAAGCTATGTGAATCATCACTATTTTTTTAGTATATATTTAGTTTAATTTTCTAGAGACCTTCAGAGTCTACACAATGGTAATCTCTTACAGAAGCAACTTGTTCAATGTTTTCATATTCTTTCTTCTGTCTTTAAATTGAAGGACAAGATGTCTGCAGGTTTTTCTATATGAATCGTGTCCATACGCTTTAGAACCAGGATATTAGATGACTTTAATTTTTCGCTTGAATCTCTCCTTATATTCATTAAGGACTGATGGTGAAGGATTCTAGGGACCTAGGTAAATTTTTTCTTTTGACAAAGTAATTCTGTGAATTCTACGGGTAGGTACGAATCTCTTTGCTATGTAAATCATTAAAGTTATTTCTTTTTATTTTTGCAATTATGGATCTAATCTCCTGGACAACTTTGTCTGGTTTAAATTGGATGATGGGAATGTTTATTTAGGCTTTTATTATCATCAATATTTATTTTGGAGGAAATTTAGTCCAACCTAATTAACTTTCCCAATGAAGCTTTATATACATGTTGTCTTGTATAATTTGAAACTTAATTTCTCTTCTCTTTATATACATGTTGCCTTGTATAATTTGAAACTTAATTTCTCTTCTCTCTGATTCACGCTGGCTTGTATAATTTTTTTAAAATTTGAATGTTGCTTGAAAATTGTTTACTAGCAACATGGTGACTGTTTTATACGATACAGGTTTTGTTGGTCATTGCTGGTGATCATCTTGTCTACTTAGAGATCGCAGATAAAAAGTTGGTTGAAGTTAAACATGTCCCGTTGGAATATAAGATATCATGTCCAGTTGAAGGGGTATGCAAACTTTAGTTATTTTTAATAGTGTCACTTTCTATTCATGATTATATGAGATTCTCTTCTATAAGAATGGAAGATTTGTAGTTTTCCAACATAAGAATGTGTAGGTAGTTCCATACACTGAAGGGTTGTCAATTTTTTCTTTGAGATAAGATTCACAAGTTGACATCGATTCAAAATTGAATGGGTCAAACAATCCATCTTTGTACAACTTGTTATTCTGATTCTCATTAGTATGACCCAGTCTCAAGTGCTAAAGATAGGTGTGGTTCAGATTATCTCGTTTCCTATTGTGCATTTGTTCGATACGAAAAACATTATTAGTTACATCTAAGATCATTAAATCATTTGAAATGTGCCCAGTTCCATATAATTCATCAGAATGATATATGTGGCAACAATTGCCTTTTAAAATCATTTCATAATCTTGTTCTAGCAACAAAGTAACAGAAACAATGTTCTTTATTAGAACATTGTAACCGACTTATGAATCAGTATTAGGGTTTGACACTTCTTTCGTACTCTAGCCGACTTCGGGACATTATAATCGAGGGACTTAGTTGCACGGTGACTAATCACCGAAGGGCGTTCGATCCTTGTAGATTGAACCTCACACTATCCGGGTAGTCATGACACGTTGCTAGATGACGTCAATCTTGACTTATGAGTGGAGTCCATCACGGCCACACTAAAGGGATTTAGTGGAGGCTCGTAAGATTCGAATAGAAGTTGTTCTATTGGATTCGACTCTTCGTTATACACAATTCACTACAGGCTTAGTGTGGGGCCCAATGGGTCACACACAACAGGCTACCCTCATAACAGACTTTATGAGATAGAGTTCGAATGCGACACTATGTGTTTACTAGGATGGACATGTTGCAACTCAGTCACGGATCTCATTTACGGACATAACAGGAAAGGTATTCCCTATAGGAACAAATGCGCAAGGTATGAGTTCCTCGGTAACCTTAACTTGTAGGGCATCTCTAAATTATAGGGATTGCCACATAATAATATTTTATTTGATTGATTAAATTTAATTCTGAATTAAATAATTAATTAATCACTTGACAGGGATTATATTTAATTATGAATTAAATAAAATTTGATTTTGAATCTAATATACATAGTGGGAAAATTAGTTTCTAACCATGAGCCTAACCAATTAATTAAGCATTAATTTATTTGGATAAATTATAATTAATAAGAATTTGATTTATGGAGATATATCATAAAATTAATAGATATATTATTTATGAGGATAAATCATAATTCTATTAATTAATACAAATTCAAATTATTTAGATAAACATATTTCCTATTGTTTAGGAGATTAGTTTATTTAGATAATTATCATTCTTGTTTATAAGCTATTAATTTATTGAGATAAATTAAAGTTTATATTTAATTAGATTTAATTAATTTTGAATTAATTATGAAGTCATTAAAATATAAATTATTTTTGAAGGCAAATTTTGGAATTTTGAATTTCGGGGAGAAAGTGTTTTGGGGGCCAGGTGTACTCTTGTAGCTGCCCCCCTCTCTATAAAGAGTGGCCGAACACCCCATATGAGGGGGTTGGTTAATTGTTTCTTCATCTTCTGGGAGAAGATGAAGAACTTAATTCTTTGGAGGTTTCTTAAAGAGAAAGACTCCAAAGAACTCATCATCTCCATTGGTGGCCGACCATCTACATTTTCCTTCCTCGGTTTTTATGAAGCCAAATCGAAGGTATCATCTTCTTGGGAGTGCCACCCACTTCATCTTCTGGAGGAGTCCAAGAAGGACGACGAGGTATTCTTTTATTTACCTATTCGTTTCGTTGTTTTTTCATCCTCTCTCCTTTCCTCTTTGGTGCTCGGTTCTTGGTGGAATGGTCTGCCTTGCCTTGGTGAATTTCGGGATTGACAAACCTTCCCTGTTGAGCCACAACGAGCTCCTGTGTTTGCTGTCCCTTTTGTTGTGAGGTGCTTGGTGTGGACTTACTTTGGAGAACGTGCGCGTGTGCGTCTCAAAACGGAAATAGGAGAAGCCATACCAATCGCGAGTTGAGGTATATCTTCTCCTTCTTCTCCTATGTTGAATTCGTTAATATTGCTAAAGTAGATCACTATTTTTGGAATGGTTTGAATTTTTTAATTGTTATTTCCGTTGTGTTTCTAATTCCCATCCCAACAGTGGTATTAGAGCCACCTTTAGCAATTTTTTGGAATTTTATTATGTGTTATTGTTGTGTTTACGAACTGTTCGCTCCCTAAATGTCATGCTTCCCGATTTTTGTTTTCGTGGGTTCTTGAGTTGTTCTCTTGGCTCCACGGTTCATGCGATGAATCGGGGTGGTAGCTTACTGTCTAAACTTGTCTTGGACAGATTTCGAACTCAAGAGCCTAATGGATTCATGGTTGAACAATCTCGAAAACTGAAATTTTCAGCACGTCTTGTTTCGACCATTTTGGGTGGAAACGTAACCCGAATAATGCATTTTTGGATTCTATTTTTTTCCTTTCATTTTCTTAATTGTTAAGATGTCTGAAAGGATGATTATGGATGAGCCCTATGTGCATCTGATTGTGTAAAATGTGGTTTTGTTGATTGCTTGTAAATTTATGAAATTTCAGTATTGTATCTTTTAAATAGGGCTTGTGTACAGCCTTCCCCAAGGGTATTCTGGTTGTAATCCTCTTCTCCCTCTCCTTAAACCTTTCTCCAATGGTTGTGGGGCCTTTTTTTTTAGTTTTGTTAAATTAGAAGTTTAGGGGCAAATTCGCAATGAGCACGCTTGCTGCCTCGTTTTGGTGCGCGCGTGGAGAGGTGTTCGACATCATGTTGATGACGACTTGAACCCCGGGAAGGCACTGATGGAACCGACAACTTACAAGGTGATTTTAGGTAGCGCCTTGGCGAGACGGAGCTCCCTAAAACCCCTAGGATGATAATCTTGGTTCGCTCGGTGGCTCGGGTGGAACTCTTAGAACATCTATAATCATCTTTATTTACTTTATGTTTTTATTTATTGCTCTTGCTTCAATTGTTGATTGCTATGATAAATTATAATTGCATGAAGAAACACTTCAATAATATTGAGTCTGAATGACTAAGATATTAAGAATATTGGTCACACATTCTATCGTTATGAGGGACAAGTGCGTCTATTGTCAGACGAGTTTATTGTGCACACACAAGGTCTTTTGTGCTAATAGACACATTGCACCTCATATAGTACATATCCCTTTTGTGTCTCTACTATCGGCTTGAACATGACTTACCTTGTTGAGCTACACTCAAGGGTGGTTGTTTTCTCGCTAGGGTATACGAACGATTGGTCCGACTCAACTAGGGCTCCTTGATTTGTTGTGCACACACAAGGCCTTGGTTGCCATAGAGGAAAAACTTATGAAAGTCACATAGTGATGTGATCGGTAAAGAGTTACCTACCCATGGACCTATTAGGGCTTGTCATGTTACATGCGAGACCCGAGTAGGAGAAGTGTGATTTCATTTTCCCCTAAGGAAGTCTACCAACAAGGGCTTCAGACTTTCAAATCGGAGAGTATTATGGAACCACAAAATTAGTGGGCGACATGATTAATTAAAGACCTCAATAAACATGCAGGTAGAATATTAGCTCATTTATGTTTTTATTTTTTTTTTGTAGCATATCATGTCACCTTTACCGTGGTTAGATTGCTTTATCAATGGAAATAAATTAATTGGAGCAAATTACGTACATTGGATGCAAAATTTAAGGATCATCCTCATTTATGAGAATCTGTCTCACATTCTTGATTCTCCGGGACTGATGCCACCCCTTGGGGAAGGGGATTACACCGAGGAAGATAAGACGGCTTATGAGAAGTTACAAGAGATTTGGAGTGAATATAGCACCATTGTTGATGCATAATGCTGGCATCCATGTTCAATGAGTTGCAAAAGCAACATGAACATTTGGATACCGAAGCTATCCTCGATCACCTCAAGATTATTGTAAGGTGAGCATATGAGAATAGCTAGGTACAAGCTATCTAAACAACTCTTTCGTGCTAAAATGGAGGATAACACTCTTGTTGAGATCTATGTCCTTAAACTAATCAATTTGATTAAGGAGTTAGAGAGGTTGGGGTTCTCCATAGACAAGGAACTAAGTTAGGACTTAGTATTCCAATCCCTCCTGAATTCGTTTCCACAGTTTGTTGATAACTTTCACATAAACAACCAGGATGTCTCACTTCTCGAGCTCCTTAATATGCTGAAGACTGTTGAGTCCCACCTAATGAAGGATAATGACACAATTTTGTTAGTGGGAGATGCCTCTTAGGCAAAGTTATACTCTGTTAAGAACAAAGTGAAAAATAAAATTGTGAAACTCATGAGAAATATCAAGAAGAAGGGAAAGTTGTTCCCAGTGGCATCTGCTACCATTGTGGTAAAGATGGTCACTGGAAGTGCAATTACAAGGAGTATTTTGCAGAGTTAAAATTGAAGATGGTTTTAAATACCGCTACTTGAGGTGCATACATTATAAAAAATATTTCGTCATTAAACTTTACATTATGGTATTTGATATTAATCATCATCTGCAAGATGTTGTAGGAGAAGAAGAAAAGTAGAAGATTTGACAAAAGACAACTATGATCTTCAAGAAGGCGACAGATGCAAGAGTTGCAGCCTTAGCTGTAGGAACCTATCGTATAAGTCTTCTATTCAACAAGATCGTTACCGTTGATATTGATTTGTTCCAGTGTTAATAAAAGAACATTCTTTTCCTTTGTTATATGAACAAGGTTGTGAAAAGTTCTTTAAAATGTAATAGTTATCACATGAACCATTCTGGTGAGTTGGATGCGACAGGACACGTCTCAATTGGTCCAATGATTTTGAATGTTAATGATAAATATTTTAAAACACACAAAGAGATAAAATTAATCGCTTTTATGACTTTGGGCGATTATGAATCGTAGTCAAAACTTGAGAAGTGTGTCTCAAGGAGATTCTAACCGTGTCTCTGTTCACTAGACCTGGTGAAAGGCTCGTTGAGTTGATTAGAGTTGACCTAAATAGGTGTATGGATCTTGATAACAACTTAAGCTGGAAAAGGATACTCTTACAATATGATTAGGCACAGGTATGTCAACTTGTTTTGGCACAAACCCGATACCTTTGAATCATTTAAGGAGTATGAAGGTGAAGATAAAGAAACATATTGAAAAAAATATTATAGGCCTTCAATTGGATCGAGGCAAAGAATACTTATCCACTAGAATTTTGAATTATCTCGAAGACAATAAGATTATATTTGTATGGACCCCTCCTGACATAATGGTGTGTTTGAAAAGAGGAATCACACCTTATTGGATATGATGTGATCCATACTTAGCTTCCAATCTCTTTTTAGAGGATAAGCTATTGTAGCAGCTATGATTTTGTATGTCTCTAATACACCACAAAAGATATGGAATGATAAAAAATCGAGTCTGAGATATCTCGTGATTTGGGGTTGCCTAACGTATGATAAACTTAACATGATGCAAATTTTGAGGCATACCCTAAAAATTATTGAGTATCAAGTTCTCCCAATTGAAGAAAAGGAGTTTTGCCACCACCTTTTGAGAAAAGGGGTTTGTTGAGGAAAGTGGGAGTGGAAGATATGTTGAACTTGGTGAAGTTCAGCAACCACGAATAAAATTGCAACAAATAATGGAAAGTTCACAAGTTAAATCAATCATTGTAATTATCACTTTCTATCACTCTTCTAGGAGATTGCGTAGACTGCCTGAGTGATATCTAGCCATAGGGTATGACATAGATTTAGGCAATCCGTGATCTCTTAATGGTCAAATGTGTTGACACTATGCGGTGGAATTATGCAAATCTAAACTGGACTTAAACCAAGTATGAAATTTGGTTGACCGGCTCTAAAAGGATGACTCTTATAGGGTGTAGGTGGATCTTTAGGAAAGATTTGAGTAGCTAGCAAGGTGTGGACCTATAAAACCAGACTTAGACTCTGAATGAGATCTAAGTTAGGAAAGATCCGTTATGAAGAAGTCTATATGATATAGTCAGAGGAGTTCGTATCCTCAATTGGACCAAGTATGTTATGCGAGCCGCAAAGGCCCATTTATGGACTACAGCCAGCATCGAAGAGTTGAAACATCCGTTTTGATGAGATAATCAAAAGGGTTTTGATTTTATCAAAAATGTGGATGAACCTTGTGTAGACAAGGTGTCTAGTGGGAGTGTAGTCATATTGTATGACATACTTGTGGGAAAAGCGTTCTCACGCTCTAGTTATTTCCCATACTGATTCTCTATGATTTATCTGGGAAGGGCCTCCTATATGCTTGACATTGGGATCTATTTAGATAACTTTGAAGGATGCCTAGTTTATCCCAGCCCATGTATGTTGATATAGTGCTAAAAGAGTTTTAGCATCGAAGGTAGTAAAAGAGGTTACTTGCATAAGAGTCATTGCATCAGTCCTTCTAGAATGATGTCTGCTAAGACACTTGAGGAGAGACAAAAGATGAGTGAGATCCATTATGCTTCGGCAATGGGATCCATCATGCGATGCTTTGCACCTGACTTGATAATGCTTATACCTTAGAGGTATCTAGCAGATTTCGAGTAAAATCCTAGAGAATAACATTAAAGAGCAAATGGAGAACTCTCTCAAGCACTTGAGAAGGATAAGAGGTGTTCTATACGACGATGAAATCATATGATGGTATAAGGATACATTTAATGGTGGTGCGGTAAGCAGGAAAGTGTTTATAGCTGTGTACTATAACTCGTGAGGTGACTAAGGCTTTGTGCTTTGCTAGTTAAACTGTCGCTTAGGATAGCATCAGATTAAGGAGTTTATGATTCAGTGGGAGTTGCTCCCGAGGTTGCCAATTCAACATCGATATTGTATGACAACACTCTGACTATTGCTCAAAGTTAAGGAACTAAGATCCTGTGAAGATCATTGCTTTTCTTAAAAGATGGTATCACCTCGTCGTTGGAAAGAAATGATGACTAAAAGACATTGATGTAGATGAAACTAATTACCATAGCAGCAAATTCGATCACCACTGAAATTTGGTATACAAATACTAGGATGATTGGCTAAAGTGCAAGTGGGAGAATAAAAAGAATAGTGCCCTTGAGCTAATCATATGTCGACGTGTTTAGGGACTATATTCAAGGGTAATAAACTTAACGAAGCAATCTTTTCATCATATGCTACATCGTTACTCATAAAGATTGTGATGAACCCCATGAACTCGAGCAAATGATATCGAGGCCATGATGAGATCATGCTAGTGAGACTTGAAATCCAGATGCCCATGTTCTAAATGTTCATAGTCATAGGATCACCAATTAGGGGATTGGTGATTCCGGATAGATTAGTGCACTTGGTACATGCCCTATACGATAGGGGGTAGCTGATCTCACAGTTACATATGAACCGTCATTATTGTACAAGTGTAGGTGCTCATTCAGGAATGAGTTCACTAAACGGACCTGCACGAGGAACACAAAATGGAATCCTTACATGAGTGTCAATAGGATGTTCCTCGGGTGATAGTAGGTGTAAGTAGTCCATGAACCCGAGGTTGTCATTGTTACCTTGTGAGTGACGACCCATTATTTTGGTTCTATCCCTACGTGGCCCTCAACATTATATGCCGGGTATTACTGGGCATGGAGAAGCATTCATGGAGGTAGGTGAGCAACCAACATGGAATCGGTAACTCATAGTAAGAAGAGATAAAATCCTATGTGTCACTGCAAGTGTCTGACTCGGGAATCTCTAGCCAGAGTAGACATGAAAGTAAGGAAGATGTTTCTGACATTTCATTATTGAGATGACATCTTGGCGGGTGGAATACATATGAATCGGCATTAGGGTTTGACACTTCTTTCGTACCCTAGTCGACTTCGGGATGTTGTAATCGAGGGACTTAGTTGCACAGTAACTAATCACTGAAGGACGTTCGATCCCTGTAGATTGAACCTCACACTATTTGGGTAGTTATGACACATTGCTCGATGTCAATCTTGACTTGTGAGTGAAGTCTCTTATGACCACACTAAAGGAGTTTTAGTGGTGGCTCGTAAGATTCGAATAGAAGTCATTTTATCGGATTCGACTCTTCGTTATGCACAACTCACTACTGGCTTAGTGTAGGGTCCAATGGGTCACACACAACAAACTAACATCGTAACAGACTTTATGAAATAGAGTCGGAATGCGGCACTATATGTCTACTAACATGGACATGCTGCAATTCGATCACGAATCTTGTTTACGCACATAATAGGAAATGTATTCCCTATAAGAACGAATGCGTAATTTGTAGGATATCCCTAAATTGTAGGGATTGACACATGATAATATTTTACGTGGTTGATTAAATTTAATTATGAATTAAATATTTAATTAATCACTTGACTAGAATTGTATTTAATTATGAATTAAATATAACTTGATTTTGAATCAAATATACTGGGTGGAAAAATTAGTGTCTAACCCTAAGCCTAATCAATTAATTAGGAATTAATTTATTTGGATAGGTCCTGATTAATAAGAATTTAATTTATGAAGATAAATCATAAAATTAATAAATATATGATTTACGAGGATAAATCATAATTCTATTAATTAATAGGAATTCAAATTATTTAGATAAATTTTTTTTCTGTTGTTTAGGAGATTGGTTTATTTAAATAATTATCATTCTTGTTTATAGGCTCTTAATTTATGGAGATAAATTATAGTTTATATTTAATTGGATTTAATTAATTTTGAATTAATTATGAAGTCATTAAAATATAAATTATTTTTGAAGGCAAATCCCGAAATTTTAAATTTCGTGAAGAGAGTTTTTTGGAGACCGGACCCCATGGGAGGGGTTTTGTTAATTGGTTCTTCATCTTCTTGGAGAAGATTAAGAACTTGATTCTTTAGAGGTTTCTTGTAGAGAAAGACTCCAAAGAACTCCTCTCCATTGGTGGTCGGGCTATCTACTGTTGGCTTAATGGTCTCTCTTAAGTCTCGATCTTTATTTTGATGATAACAAACATGTATTTAATCCAAGTGTGATGTTTTGAGTCAGGTTGAGGTTGCGATAAGCATGCCAAATTGGTTCAAACGAGACGAAGGAAAAGATCGTCGAAGAAACGAAAGAAGAAAATGTCGAAGAAAGGCTCGGGATTAGATCAAGTAGAATTCATGTAATATACTCTTAGGATAATCTTATCCCAAGCCTAATTATATAGTTATCCAAGTTAGAACTTGGTAACTAAATTCACAAAAAAGGCATGTAAAAAATTTTAAGAAGAAATTAGCCTCAGCCTGCATTCGGTCGATCGGTCGATCGATCGAACAAGGCAGTATTCTGCTAAGTAGCTCGTTCGGTCGATCGGTCGGTCGATCGAATGACGATAAAATCGGGCAGTAGGCATTCAAAGCTGCATCGGTCGACTGACCGAAGGGAAAAAATGGCAGAATGCTTAGCGGTCGACCAATCGGTCGATCGAATTGGAGATAGCCTGTCGCGCGACCCTGGCTTTAGTTATTCGGTCGATCGAATGAAGGATCGGCACTCTTTCGTCAGCCGGTCGACCCGTCAGTCGACCGGGCTCTCTCATTCAGCCAGTAGTCACAGTGACGGTCGATCTGTTGGTCGACCGGCCAGCAATCGAACGACTTCAACGTTCATTTTTCTACCCATTGAACGGGCCGTTCGAGTGAGGGGTTATAAATACCCCTCACCTAACTTTTTTAACGCTTATTAGAAGTTTTATTGAGCATTAAAGAAGTTTCTTAAGCCTTCAAAAGAGCGAATTGCTGCACGCGCCCTCTGCTTCCGTCGACAACAAACTCCAGGCGCTGATTCCCTGCTTCTTCAACTGTGCTGTAACTCAAAGAGCCATCCTCTTGCAAGTTGGAGACGTGAAGGCGGTGGAAAGGAGCCTTGGTTCATTTTACATTCTTAAAGCTCTTTCCTTTGTATTTGATTTTTATTGTAAACTTGTTTCAAGTTTGAGATAGCTACTATGTGTGTTAGGAAACACTTAGGGATAACTTTATAGAATTATATTTTGCCTAGGTGAATAGGATTGAGGTGTTCTCAGAGTGGTGAGAATGGTGTCCTCATTGTATTCAAAGGAAAACATAGATTCTATAAAGTAGTGGTTAGAAATCCTTGGTGAGGAGCCAAGGCAGTGGAGTAGGCAGTTGGCCGAACCACTATAAGTATTCTTGTTTGAATTGCTTCCTTACTTGCTTTTATCATTGCTATTGAAATTTGATCACATTAAATATTAAGAAATAATTGCATCAAGTGAAGCTAAAATTGAGTAAGAAGAAAAATATAGAGAAATGAGACATATACTATTCAACCCTCCCTTCTAGTGTTGGGTTTCACACAACATCTACATCCTCCTTCCTCGGATTTTGTGAAGCCAAATCGAAGGTGTCATCTTCTTGGGTGTGCCACCCACTTCATCTTTCTGGAGGAGTCCAAGAAGGACAAAGAGGTATTCTTTTATTACCTCCTCGTTCCGTTGTTTTCTCATCATCTCTTCTTTCTTCTTTGGTGCTCGGTTCTTGGTGGAAGGGTCGGCCTTGCCTTGGTGGGTTTTGGGATTGACAAAGCTTCTCCATTAAGCCACAACGAGCCCCAGTGTTCGCTATCCCTTTTGTTGCGAGGTGCTTGGTGTGGACTTACGTTGGAGGACGTGCCCATGTGCGTCTCAAAATAGGGATATGAGCAGTCATACCAATCGCGAGTTGAGGTATATCTTCTCTTTCTTCTCCTATGTTGAATTCATTAATATTGCTAAAGTAGATCACTAATTTCGGGATGGTTTGAATTTTTTAATTGCTATTTTCGTTGCATTTCTTATTCTCATCCCAGCAGGAACTCTGTGGCTAGGATGTTATAGAGAGACAAGTTGGTACCTACTTGTAATAGCAAATATGTTTTTGTTATTTCTAATTCATTGTATTACTGGTAGTCAGATTTTGGGTGTGATATCCTGATGACTTATATTGTACCTATAGTAAGTGGATTGAGTATCTGCCCGGTGAGTGCCCCGCAGATTAGGTGACTAGTTTTGTTACTAAACTATACAAACAGACCTTTGTGTTTGTGTGTGATTTTTACTTGATTCTTACTTTGTTACTAGTAGTAGTTGCAATAGTAGTTGTAACTTCTTATTCAATTGTCCATAACAAAAGTTCCCTTAGAGACCTATATTGTCATCATTCGAACTCGCGGAAATTCTCGGACAAACTAAAAGGATGCCATATCTGTCCAAGGGTTTCTTTACTTAGTGAGTGGCCCTAATAATCTCTGATTTCTATTTTACCCTAGCTTCGCGGAGATTTTAGCTCGTAAGTCGAAATTTTAGCCTTCTATATTGTGACTTTCCTTAATTTTCACTCGAGAGCTTATACCCTCTATCGAGAGTGGAAATTACTAAATAAACTGTTGCACTTATAAGTTCGACTACTAACATCAACAACAAGCCACGAGGTGACATCCCAAACTCGCAACTCGACCAATTCAACAAGCAAGTCATAAATTCCATCGTACTTAATTAACCAGTCCACAGCACATACACAATTGAACATCCCATGATATGGTACTCAAAATTCAAATAATATCATGTACATAAATATCGATATACTACATCGGCAATTTACATCATGTAATACTCGTTTCGATATGAAGGAAATGTGAATTTAGCATACCTTTAAATAATTCTAGCATACAGAGTATAATTTCAGTATATCACAATAATATTCAGCTTTAAACAAATTAATAACAGCATGATTGCAATTGTTTGATCAAGTAAAACTCAAAATAATCATCCCTAAGGGTACCCTACACCCTTAGGCTTACTCGGCCATCGTAGGCCACAACACAACTTGGATTTCTAACATGCTTTCGACTTTAGAAATTCGGAATCAAACATTAGATAAATATAAAATAAATCCTAAGCATCAACTTTAGGTGTGCTACACTAGAGCCGTCCCTCCCTAGGGTTTGGGGGCATGCCCTAGGGCTGCCGTCCACTCCAAACCCCAAGAAGGTGCCCTACAATCAACCCGAGGCAAGAAACACAGACAATAAGAAGTACAATCACAAGGAAACAAATCAATTTTGCTCCCGAATCCATCTACAAGGATCGATAGCTCCTATTCCTAGCTTAGGGATCTTTGGGAAGGAACCACTCACCTAGGATTGGTTTAGGGAAAATGAAGACGATGGAGAAGTCCCGCGTCATATCCGATCCGACGAAGCTCTGATCTTCCGGTCGATTCCTTCGATTCCACCTTCTCCCCCACTCACCTCTTTGGGTGGCGTGCAACTCTTCCTTGGAGCCGTACGCCCCAAGTGGCAGGTTATATTATTTTTTTAATGTCAAATTACGAAATTGCCCATCCTCACTTAACTCGACCCAATTTGCTCAAAACGGGTCCGATTGGAGCTCCGATCGTACTCTCGGACTCGGCTCGAACCCAACTTGGACTTAACATAATAAATATCCCTATATTTAGGTAATTTAAATTGAGCAAATGTCTCACCTCAAATTGCATCCATCCGTGATCAACTTCGCGCGTGTCGCGCTCATCTCGCTGAAATTAATATGCAAGATTATTAATTTTCGTGGGTATTACTGAGGTAATCTCTTTACTTGGCCCCATGTGGAGCGCCAAATGTTCCTGCTTGAGAGTTGAGGGCCTTTCGGTTTGATGTCTCTCCTTGGGACACCTACAAAAGGCACTCCGATGCTTAAGTCAGTGGGACTCCAAGATGAAGGTAATGCAAATTGGAAATTAGGGTTGCCTAAGGCGTGTCGTGCCTACATTTATTACGGGTGGAGGTGATAACGCAGCCTTGTAATCTCGCTAGGATTGCTGCCTAGAAGGGGTCGAGGTCAATAGCATAGATGGCGAGTTTGTGATGGTATATTGTCACGCCCCAACTCAAGGTCATGTGATCGGTCAGGATAAGTGACAATACTCCGAAGCCTAACTCATGCAAACAACCACACAAATAAATATGACAAGGAAACTGAACATAAAATGAAATTTAACCATTGATATAAAATGAAAGTTATGTTCAAAGGGAAAGATACATACTCCAAGTGTTTATAAAACAAGACACGGCTCGAATGCATGAAAAGAAATCACTACATGGACTCTAACTTTGTCTGCTACGAGATCAATGGTGCGGTTTGCTCCTCCAGTTGCGCCATGTCCATCTAGCCATACCTCACTGGTCAGGCTTTGCAAAATAAAAATAAATAAACTGTGAGTCCATGAGGAACTCGGTGAGTGATTGTACCGAACCTCCACCTAAATCCCAAGCATATAAATATGTACAACATCAATTAATACTCGGATGAAAACTTAGGAATTTAGCGCACTATCTAGCCAATCGGCCAACCCATATAACTCAAACCATTCGGCCATCCATGGCCTAGCACAGTGTGTGTACCAACTCGGCCATAATCGGCCTATGCAGCATGAATATAACTCAGCTTTAACAGGCCTATACAACATGAATATAACTCGGCCTTAATCGGCTTACATAAGTCATGTTATTTCACTCAAACACAACATTCATGTTTCCGTTTATTCTGCATAAAGCAATCTAAAATCCCAGGTCCTTCAACTAGGATGGCTAACTAGCTTTCGGTAACCAATCGGGTTGGGAATGGCTCATCCAACCCAAATCCACATGGGTCTAACGTCAGCGTGGCAATCACAAGACCCCCGCCACTCGGGTTTAACACTAGCGTGGCTCACTGATGCAATCTCAAGACCCCGCAATGACTTGCTGAGTCGGGCAATAGCCATGCTGGCTAGAGACCCTTCTCAGCCCAGCCATTACAAGGGTTCGACCAAGGGGCCTTACCCTACCCTAAGGTTCAATCACTGACCGTTAATCGAAAGCGAAGATGACGAGAAGAAGACGAGTCCTCGAACACCGGCGACAACTCCAAGCTCCGGCGCGGCCCTCCTCTTTCCTCCCTGCTCCCGGTCAAGCGTACGGTCGATTGGGGGTGGGTTAAATACTCCCCTCCCCCCACTCCCCCCGGGTTTAAGTTACTCTACCTGACTCGACTTGTACCCGTATTGGACAGATCGAACCTACAATCTCTCTTTCACCCCGGCATAAACTCAATATCCAACTTAATTATAAATAGCACAAACTTTTATAACCTTGCAATTTATTAAATACCTGACCGTATCATCTAATCGCTACGATCTCGCGACTCATCTTGGCACGTTCCCGAATCGGCCCGCTAAATCTAACAAAAATTGAATTAGAATTTTCGAGTATTACAGTCTTCTCCCCTTAAGGAAAATTTGTCCTCGAATTTTAGCAAAACACAATGAGTTACCAGATCCTCAAATAGAGAGGGGTGTCGCTCTCTCATATCTTGCTCCACCTCCTAAGTAGCCTCCTACCCAGTTTGGTGCTCCCACCTAACCTTCACCAAGGGAATCTCCTTGGATCTCAATTTCTTGATCTGCCGGTCAATCGCCTCTATAGGTCTCTCCTCGTATGAGACTGTTGTATCAACCTCAACTGCGGTAGACTCAATCACATGGGACTCATCTCGGACAGATCTCTTCAACATAGACACGTGAAAAACTCGATGAACTCTGTCCATACTAGGAGGTAAGATCAACTCATATGCCACGGCGCCCCTCCATTTGAGAATAGGGAATGTCCCGATGACCCTAGGGCCCAATTTCTCCCTCTTCCCAAACCTCACTACCCCTTTCATAGGGGAAACATTCAGGAACACCATGTCACCCTCAATAAATTCTATCTCTCTGGCTTTTCCATCTGGCTTTTCTATCCGTATACATTTCCTGACGATTCTGAGCTGCCAACAGTCTTTCCTTGATCAGCTTCACCTTCTCTACAACCTTCTCAACCAAGTCGGGACCCACCATGAGGGATTCTCCCGCCTTAAACCATCCCACTAGCGATCTGCATCTTTGTCCATATAGGGCCACATAAGGATAAGTCCAAAGCAATGGGTCAGCACTCAAAAGGTAACCATGACAACCTGAGGTCCAAGGATTGCTTACACCTGCTATCACCCGAGGAACATCCTATCGATACTCATGTAAGGATTTTATTTTGTGTTCCTCGTGTAGGTTCGTTCGGTGAACTCATTCCCTAATGAGCACCTGCACTTGTACATTAAATGACAACTCATAGGTAACTGTGAAATCAACTGTCCCTTATCATATAAGGCATGTACTAAGTACACAAGTCTATCCGTAATCATCAATCCCCTAATCGGTGATCCTACGACTGAGAACATTTAGAACAAGGGCATTTGGATTCCAAGTCTCACTAGCATGATCTCATCATGGTTGGAATCAATTGCCCGGGTCCATGGGGTTTATCACAATCTAATATATACAATATATAGATGCAGCATATGATGAAAAATTATCTCATATTATTCATTAATCAAAAATAGTTCCCTACACATCAACACGTGAATATCAACTAAAGGGCACTATTTCTTTCAATCTCCCATTTGCACTTGTAGCCAATCATTGTGGTATTTAATATCTATACAACTAAAGTGGGGATCGAACTGCTGATATGGTGATGGCTTTGTGAATGGATCTACTATATTGTCTTTCGTGTTGACACGTTCAACATTTATATCAGCACATCCAACGATCTATTTGATCAGGTGATACCACCTTAGGATGTGTTTTGATTTGTGGTGGGATCTAGGTTCCTTTGCTTGAGCAACAGCCCCAGTGTTATCACAATAAATAGGGACTGGACGGGCAACCATAGGAACAACACCCAACTCAGCGATGAACTTCTTTATCCACACTCCTTCCTTGGCGGCTTCGCTTGCAACGATGTACTCAGCTTCTGTCACTGAGTCGGCCACAGTACATTGCTTGGAACATTTTCAGCATACTGTGTCACCATTCAGAGTAAATACATATCCAGAAATGGATTTACTATCATTCGGATTCGTTTGGAAGCTAGAATCTGTGTAGCCCTTCAGTTTAAAATCTAACACACCATAAATTAGGAGAACATCTTTGGTTCTTCTTAAGTAAGAAAGATTGTTCTTTACGGCTTTCCAATATTTCTCTGCAAGATCTGCTTGAAATCTGCTAGTTATCCTTAGGGCATAAGCGACATCAGGTCTAGTACACAGTATTGAATACATGATGGATCCTACTGCCGAAGCATAAGAGATCTCGCTCATCATTTTTCTCTCCTCAGGTGTCTTAGGAGACATCTTCTTGGAAAGAGTGATGCCATGACTCATAAGCAAGTAACCTCTTTTACTTCCTTCAATGCCAAACCTTTTTAGAACAATATCAATATATCGAGACTGTGACAACCAAGCATCCTTCTAGATCTATCCCTATAGATCTTAATGTCGAGTACATAGAATGCTTCACCCAAGTCTTTTATGGAGAAGTTTTTGGATAACCATGCTTCCACTGATTGGAACTGAGGAACATTATTCCCCATGAGCAGTATGTCATCATACAGCACAATAAACACAACAGTGCTTCCACTAACCTTTTTGTAGACACAAGGTTCGTCTCTATTTTTGATAAAGCCAAACGCTTTGACTGTCTCATCAAAATGGATGTTTCAACTCCTCGAGGCTTGCTTGAGTCCCTAAATGGACCTTTGTAATTTGCATACTTTCTCCGGTCCTACTGGCGACACGAATCCTTTTGGCTAGGTCACATAGATCTCTTCCTCAAGTTAACCATTGAGGAATGCAGTCTTGACATCCATCTGCCAGATCTCGTAGTCATGATATGCATGGCTAGCATTATCCTAATGGACATGAGCATGACTACAAGAGAAAAAGTTTCATCATAGTCAACACCTTCCTTTGGGTGAAACCTTTTGCAACTAGCTTGGCCTTATAGGTCTCTACTTTTTCATCTGCTCTGATCTTTCTTTTTAAGATCCACTTACACCCAATAGGTGTGACTCCTTTAGGTAAGTCAACCAAAGTCCAAAATTGGTTGGTGAACATCGAGTCCATTTAGGATTTCATTGCTTCCTGCCATTGTTTGCAATCAACATCCTTGATTGCTTGATCATAGGATTACGGATCAACGTCTTCCTGGTCATTTTCAATGGCTAGGAAGGATCTCTCATGTTGTCGACGCAATCTCCCTAATCTACGAAGAGTGTTGGGAGGTAGTGTTCCTATGACTGGTTCAACCTTTGGACTATCCACTTGTTGTTGTGATTTGATATGTGGTTGTTGATCTTCATCAAGTTCAATATTTCTTTCACTCTCACTTTCTTCGATAAACTCTTTTTCTAAGAAAGTGGCATGCCTACTGACAAACACTTTTTGTTCACTTGGTGAGTAGAAGTAATACCCTAAACTCTCTTTAGGGTATCCCACAAACCAACACTTGATTGATTTAGCATAAAGTTTATTTGACTACAACTTTTTTACGAATGCAGGACAACCCCAAATCTTGAGATGCCTCAGATTTGGTTTCTTGCCACTCTATATCTCATATGGTGTACTAGAGACAGATTTTATGAGAACCTTATTAAGAAGGTAGATAACGGTTTCTAGTGCATATCCCTAAAAAGAAATCGGGAGATCAATAGAGTAAAGCATGGACCGCATCATATCAAGTAATGTGTGATTCCTCCTTTCAAACACTCCATTATGCTGTGGTGTGTCGGGAGGGGTCCATTCAGAGACAATCCCATTGTCCTTTAGAAAAATTAGGAACTTAGTGGATAAGTTTTCACCACCTCGATCTGATCAAAGAGTTTTAATACTTTTCTCTATTTGTTTCTCAACCTCAGTCCTATACTCTTTGAACCTTTCAAAAGCATCGGACTTATGTCTTAACAAGTAGACATATCCAGACCTCGATGCATCGTCTGTAAACGTGATGAAGTAGGAATACCCACCTCTAACTTGAGTTGTCATCGGTCCGCACGAATCAGTGTGAACCAACTCTAACAACTCAGTGGCCCTCTCACTATAACCAGTGAAGGAGGACTTGGTCATTTTTCCCTTGAGATAGGATTCACAAATTGACATCGATTCAAAATCGAATGGGTCAAATAACCCGTCTTTGTACAACTTATTGATCTGATTCTCATTAATATGACCGAGTCTGAAATGTCAAAGATAGGCGAGGTTCAAATTATCTATTTTTCTTTTGTGCGTTTTAACATGAAAAATATTATCAGTTACAACTAAGATCATTAAACCATTCAAAATGCGTCCAATTTCATATAACTCATCCGAATGATATATGTGAAAACAATTGCCCTTTAAAGATATTTCGTAACCTTGTTCAAGTAATAAGGGAATAGAAATAGTATTCCTTATTAAAACTGGAACGTAATAACAATTATTTAATTCAATGGTCTTGCCAGAAGGTAGACATAAACAATAGGTTCCTACGGCTAAAACTGCAACTCTTGCGCCATTGCCTACCCGCAAGTCGTAGTCTCCCTTGTTCAACATTCTACTTATTCTCAACCTCTGCAATGAGTTGCAAATGTGAGAACTACAATCGGTATCCAATACCCATATAGTAGAATTATGTAACGATAAATTTATTTCAATAACAAACGCACCGCGGAGGGGGCTTCAAAAGCCCTCTTTTGCCTTACTTCTGCAATGTAGTCCTTGCAGTTGCGCTTCTAGTGACCATCTTTACCACAATGGAAATATGTGCCATTATAAGCAGTCTTTTCCTTTTTCTTGATTTCCTTCTTAGGTTTCATAGCTTTGTTCTCAACAGAGCGCTTATTTGCCTTTTTCGAGGTACTACCCATTAACAAGACTTTGTTCTTTTCCTTGGGAAGGTGGGACTCAACAATTTTCAGCATATTAAGGAGATCGGGAAGTGAGGCATCTAGCTTGTTCATGTGGTAGTTGATTATAAACTATGAAAATGACACTGGGAGAGATTGGAGTATTAAGTCCTGACTTAGCCCCTTATCAATGCTTAGGCCCAATTTCTCTAACCTCTCGATCAAATCGATTAGTTTGAGGACATGAGTTTCAACAGGGGTCCCTGCCGTCATCTTGGCCTGGAAGAGTTGCTTTGACAACTCAAACCTAGTAGTCTGGCTCTCTTCACTATACAACTCGATCCTTGAGGTGAGAGAGGATGGCCCTAGCATACATCTTTTCATGTTGTTGCTGCAACACATTAGACATAGAGATGAGCATAATGCACTGAACAGTAGTGTTGTCATCTTGCCACTTCTTGTAAGCGGTCCTTACTTCCTCGGTAGCCCTTTGGGAAGGGGTATCCGGAGGTCGGTTATCAAGAACATAGGAAAGTCTCTCCTGGGTGAGAATAATCCTTAAATTTTGCAACCAATCGATGTAGTTTGTTCTAGTGCGTTTATTAGCATCAAGAATGCTACGTAATGATGGTGTAGATGACATGGTGATGATTAAATGCTACAAGCAAAAAGAAAGACAAGTATAAGCTACCATTTCACATGCATGATCAATGAGGTCTTTTAATTAATCATGTCTCCCACTAATTTTCATGATTCCATAATATCCTCCGATTTGGAAGCGGAAAGCCCTCGTTGGTAGACTTCCTTAGGGGGGAAATGGAACCCCACTTCTCTTACTCGGATCTCACATGTAACACGACAAACCCTAATAAGTCCATGGGTAGGTAACCCTTTACCGATCACATTACTATGTGACTTCCATATGTTTTTGCCTCTAGGACAACCAAGGCCTTGTATGTGCACAACAAACCAAGGAGCCCTAGTTGTGTCGGACCCATCGTTCGTTTGCCCTAGCGAGAAAACAACCACCCTTCAGTGTAGCTCAACAAGGTAAGTATTGTTCAAGCCGGCAGCAGAGACAAAAAAGGGATATGTGCCATACGAGGAGCAACATGTCTATTAGCACAAAAGACTTTGTGTGTGCACAACAAACCCGTTGTGACAATAGACACACTTGTCCATCATAACGATAAAAGGCATGACCGATATTCTTAATATCTTAGCCATTAAGACTCAATATTATTGAAGAATTTCTTTATGCAATTATAATTATCTAAGCTATCAATAATTGAAGTAAAAATAATAAATAAAAGCATAAAGTAAATAAGGATGATCATGGATGTTCTAAGGGTTCCACCCGAGCCACCGGGCGAACCAAGGCCATCATCCTAGGGTTTTTAAGGAGCTTCATCTCTCTAAGAGGCTGCCCAAAATCATCTTATAGGTTGCTAGTTCCATCAGTGCCTTCTCAAGGTTCTAGTCGTCATCAATATGGCGCCGAACACCTCCTCTCCGCGTGCGCACCAAAATGGGACGACAAGTGTGCTCGTCGCGAATCTGCCCCTAAACTTCTAATTTTACAAAACTAAAAGTAGAAGACCCCAAACAACCATCGGGGAAAGATTTAAGGAGAGGGAGAAGTGAATTACAATCAGAATTCTCAAGAGGAAGGTAAGGGTACGCAGGCCCTACTTTGATAGCTGATATTGTAAGCAAACTCAATCAGGGGTAAATGCTTCTCCCAGCCATCATCTAGGTCCAACACACATGCCCTCAACATATACTCCAACATCTGGATAGTCCTCTTCGATTGACTATCAGTTTGCGGATGAAATGCAGTGCTAAACCGCACCAGCATACCCATGGCGTCCTAAAATGACTACCAAAATCGAGCTGTGAACTGGGTACCCCGATTCGAGATGATCATAATAGGATACAATGGTACGCCACAATCTGGTCCAGAAACAACACCTAGCATACTGCTCGGCCAAAAAGGTCATCTTGACCAGTATGAAATATGCAGTCTTAGTCAACTGATCAACTACAACCCAAATAGAGTCGTTGCCCTTCTTGGACCTTGGCAGCTCGGTCACAAACTCCATGGTTATCTTTTTTTCACTTTCACTCTAGCACCTCTAAGTTCTGTAGCAATCTCGCAGGCTTCAAGTGTTCGGCCTTCACCTACTAGCAGACCAAATACTTAGACACAAACTCTACTAACTCTTTCTTCATCCCTCTCCACCAGTAATGTTGTCTCATGTCACACTCCAAACTCGGGCATGACCGGCCAGAGTACGACACGTACCCTGAAGCCTAACTTAACCAAATCACAAACGCAATTACAAGACTTGGACATGTTATAAAATTGATTTGATTGTGGGAAACATAAATAGAATATTTATAAATTCACCTACCAAATAGCTCAATGTTTCAAATGCTCAAAACCCTTTAAAGAATGAAGTCTTTTAATCATAAATAAATCCCTCAACATAAAATGCGGAAATAAACTCTAAACCCAAGTCCACATTGTTAGGATGGGAATAAAAAACACAACGGAAGTAGCAATTTAATTTTTTTGAAAAATCCCAAAACAACGATCTACTTTAGCAACAATTAAGTAATTTAATCTGCGAGTAGAAGGGGGAAGGTATACCTTATACCGTGGTTGGATAGGGTTCTCCTATTCATGTATCAAGACGCACACATGCACGTCCTCCAGTGATAGTCCACACTAGGCGCCTCGCAACAAAAGGGCAGCAAACAACCAGACTCGACCTGGCTCAACGGAGATGCATTCTCAAACACTGAAACCTTAAGAGCTAGGCTGACCCTTCCACCAAGAACCGGGCTCCAAAACGAGAGAAAGAGGAGTTGAGAAAATAACGGAACGAGGAGGTGTTGGTGAAATGACCACACTAGAAGGGGGGTGAATAGCGTGTTATCTAAAATTTTTGCTTAATTTTGATTTTAATCGTTTACTTGATTATTTAGGCAATTCACAAATTGAGTAGTAAGCAGAAGCAAGATATAAATGATAAGCAATAAAAAAACGCAAGGTAACAATGCTAACACAATTATTTATAATGGTTCGGCCCCAATTCCTACTCCAATATCTAAGCATCCCGCTTAGAATTTCCAAATTAGGTTTATAAGATTATATCATTTTCTTTACAAAGATGACTTTATACCAGAAAGTCTCCACTCTCAAACCGAAGACACTTCCACACTCGGAAGTATCCCGCATTCCTATCGAGAGCACTCTCTCAGCTCAACTTAAGAGACAACTCAACTAATCTTAATAAACTAAGTTTACAATGATGAATTTAAGTCTTAACACCCAGGCAACCACCAACTCAATCAAACCTAGCAACCTAGGTTTACACACTTGATATACAATCAAAATAAACAATAGAATACAATAACAATTGGAGCAAAAAATCAAACAACAAGTACTTAGCTCCAAAAGAAACTCCTTAGTCCTCTTAATGCCTTGAGAAGATGAATCTATGAAGCTTAAAGGCTAAATCAACAAGTGGAGATCAAAACTAGGGTTTTTGCAATGATAGCTCAATGGAAACTTGTAGAGATGCTTAGGATCACTCTTTGAGGTTTGGAAGCATCAATGGCTGCTTAGGAGTGAGTTTGGGATGAGTATTTATAATCCCCACAAACAAGAGGGCTCGTCAACGGGCGTTTTTCTGCCCGTTGGCGACGCCCGGTCGCTTGTCGATCGATCGTCGATCAATCGATCGAGCGACCGAAGACCTACTGCCAATTTCTGGCAACATTCGATCGATCGACTAGTCGACCAAAACTGGGATATCTTCCCAATTTTGCTGATATTTTTGCTCGTTTGTTTGTTTCTAGGTTCGGTTTTCGCTAAGTCCTCTTATATTAATAACTTTAAAACATAAATTATAAGGATTACCCACCGTTTGGATTCAATAAAAATATATATCTAAAAAATCAAAATTCTTAAGAATCAAAATTTAACTTTTGGAGTCTAGTACAAATTTTTCAAAAACGAAAATTTTATAATCTCCCGGGTCAAATATGGGTAGGCTAAACGCTTCCAAAAAATCCTTTAAAATGTCTCGTTATCTAGTTTTTATCTAAGAAACATTTACCGGCACTTTTGATGCCAAGAAAATATTTAGGTTATATAGCCCTCCAAGGAGCTCCCTAGGTTTAGTGAATTTCAGGGTCTTTTCTAATTTTTCGGGTTTTCGTGTTTAGGGGTTCATGATTGATTTTTGGGTTCTTATGCATCGTCGTGAGGATTTACAATACAAGCTAGACATCCTAGACCTAACTTTTAACTTCCCAAAGAATCCTGAGTGTCGACGAGCGTCGTTGCCGATTTCTCTAATTTCTTTGATTTTTCCGATCGGGATCGTCGAGCGCTAACAGACTTGGAACCTGAAAGTATTTCTCAATGAAATCATGATTTCCATGTTTGTTATCATCAAAACCGAAATTAATACCAATGTTGAAAATCTTAGGCCAACAATCTCCCCTTTTTGATGATAATAAAGATCCTTAAGAAAATATATTCATTAAAGCGCAAAGGTTATCAATCATGGGATTTCTCCTCGTCAACATGCATATCTATGAAAATAAACTTTCCTTATCTATATGTATGGTTTTTCTATATTTTCTTCCTTTGTTACCTATATTTTTCTTCCCCTTTTGACATCACTCAAAAAGGCAAGAAAAGTCAAAGTTAAAACTCTAAAAGAATTCTCAAAGACTGTGAAAGTCAACCCAAGGGATGAAAGCCAAACATTGAATAATAAACTAAGTCATACATGATATCGTGAAATGATAAATGAAATCCAAAACAAAGAATCATGCAGTAACTTAAGTATCGATATTTTCAAGTATCGATCAAATAGTCATAAATCACTTTAGAAATGATTTTTCTCAGGTAATAGTGAGACGATACCAAAAATAGAATTATGATATCATACTTGAAGTCTCATTTGAAAATTTTAACGAAAATCCAAAGTATTCAAAAAAAATGAGTAATTTGAGAAAAGTGATACTTTAGTGGCATTTTCGTAAATAAATGAATCTTTCATGACATTTCTAGATTTCATTTAAACTTTTAAAATATTAAGTTATGATCATGTAAAACATGTATATTAAGTTTGAAGTGAAAATAGTATCATTTGATCAAAATATGAACTTAGCACGGTTTCATTCGAAATAGACATGAAAATATGAAAATGACTAAGTATCAATTTTGCTATTTATTCATGTTTTCTCTAACTTAGACACCTAAACATCTAACATGAGTGAATCTAATTATATTGATCAAGTTTGGGCTTAAAAAGAGGTTTCTAAGTTACTTTGTTGACTTAGGTTAAAGGGATACTTAAGTATACAAAGATTAAATTCTTAAATCCCTATCAAATCATATTCTTGATGAAATTTTTTGAAACTTTAACTATAGAAACTAGATTTTTCAGGGAATCTACATGTTCAAGAATCAGTTAAAAATCAATTTTCTAGAAATTTCTAATATTCTTGAAAGTCTAGCAATATTTTCGTAAATTTCAAGTATTTTTTTGAAAGTTATCATTTTTTTATTCAAACTTTTCAGATATTATTGAATGATCATTTGAAATGCATGTGCCAAGTTTGAACTCAAAATCAATTTTCTAAGTCTATTTTAAACTGATCTCGATTCCAACCAAAAATTTATTTTTAAGATATCGCTCAAGATATCAAAAAAGAAAGAAAGAAATGATTTCACTAAAAGAATATTGAGGATGATATTAGAAATGGAATCAAAATAGTATGCACAAAGTTTCATTCGAAGTTTTTGACGAAAAATCAAAGTATCGAAAAGATTGATAGTTCAAGATGGTGACACATTGACACTTAATGAAATTTATGAAATTTTTACTCAAGAAACTAGATTTTTCAATGAATATGCAGTTTCAAGAATCAGTTAAAAATGATTTTTCTATATTTTTCTAGAAATAACTGAAAATGCTAAAATTTTAATGATATTTTCGTAATTTTTAGTTATTTTTCAAGATGTGCTCAGTTTTCATTCAAACTTTTATGACACCATAAAATGGTCATGTGAAGAGTGTATGTCATGTTTGAAATAAAAATTATGTTCTTAAATCAATATATCAACCTAGCATGGTTTCATTCAAAACTAAATTAGTTATCATTAAACTTTCTAAGTGTCAATCTTATCATTTAGTCATGATTTTTTAAATTTAAATCTATGGACACCTAACATGAGTAAATCTAAATATGTTCCTCAAATATGGATTGAAAATGAGACATCTAAGTCAATTTGTTGACTTGGGTCAACTTGGTTCAAAAGCGGTTATCATGAAATGACCTTTATGTCATTTTATCTATATCCATATGAATTTTTCATTCTAAGTGCATGAAAATATGTCATCCCTAATTCTAAACATGTTTATGAAGTTTGGACTTAAAATGAAATGTCCAAGTCGATTTGTTGACTTGGGTCAAAATTTTCAAAGTTTAATACCCCTAAAGTGATCTTTTTATCACCTTGTTCATCTACACATGAATTTTCAAGTTTAAACACCTAGAATCACGTCATGTGTGTATGTAAACATGTTTATTGGGTGTAGACTTAAAAACGAAGTCTCTAGTGACAAATCTTAACCTAGAGCAAGTTTCATTCAAACAAGATATCATGAGATTGCCTAAGTTATCAAAATTTTACCTACTCATGAAATTTCATATATTTATCATGCAAAAATAATCATGAGTATAGAGACGTCATTATATCACAAGTATTCAAGTATTATACTAAGATTTTTGCAAAATCAAACTCATACCTCATTCTTGGAAATTTTATCAAACTTGTCTTTTTCTTTCAATTTCTGAAGTCTTTCATTTTATCATAACTTGCAAGCAATATTCATTAGTAGGATAATGAAAATATAATTACTAGCAAGTTATCAAACTAAGTAGCAATGAGAGAGATCAATTATTGATATCAAAGTCTACTTTGCTAAATAGTTTCAAAATAAAATCGAGTGATATCAAAACGAATTTAAAGAGATAACAAGTGGAATATAAATGAAAACATGATCTCCAACCATTCTTATTGGTTGAAAATCGAAAGGCCACAATTAGCCTACGATTTAGAACCGCAAGATCGCTTAGGCCCGTTATAGGCCACATAGGTCTCCGAAGAGATCAAAAATAAAAAATAACAATCATTTTTCAATATATCGAGAGCGAGGAAATCACCAAAATCATTCATGTATCAAAAATTCAAACTTTAATATAAACATTAGAGTGATAGGAACGATACTAATGTACTTTTGATGCCAACCTTACTAAGGCATCAAGATGACTTGAAGTTGCAACCCTACGAAGATTTTTCATTTGAATCCAATGTCAACTTCAATATTTCATTTGTCATTCATCCTTGTGTGGTAGATCCCCTACAAAAGAGCATGAGATCTTTGGTACCCAAATGGCTTTGGGTCATTGGGGGTTAGGAGGCTTAGCTACCCAAAGTGTCTTAACACCACATGGGTTCATCTTAAATACGCAATCATATATAGCATGCCCATTGACACCACAACAAAAGCAATGACCATGAAACTCTTTATTTTCATTTTTCTTAACATAAGGTTTAAATGTGGAATGCCTAACATTTACTCTTGAGATGTGAGATTTATGGTTAGCATGAGCATTCTTGAAAGAAACACTTTTCTTTTCAAATTTCCTAGAAGAATAAACATCCTTAATTTCATTTACTCTTTTATTTAAAACTACAACCTCATTTTTCAATGTATCAATAGATTTATGCAAAACACACACTTGAGATTTCAATATGCAATTCTCATTTTTAAAATTCTCATTCTCAAGTTTGAAATTACTTTTCAAATCATTACTTCTAAGCATCATTTTTTATTTCAAATCCTCATTTTCTAGTCTCAAGTTTTTAAGCTCTAGTTCCAAATTGTCATGGCATGAAACAAAAGACTTAGACTTTATGTTCTCATTTTCTAGCTCTAAAGCATGTATGTGAGAACTAAGCTTAGAGTTTTCTTTATTTATTTTCCTATTTTCTTTATTCTTTTTCATGAGAAATTCATACATTTTTCTACATTCTTCAATCAACTCATCATATGACATGTTAAATGAGCTTGAACAACTAGAATCACTATTTTGACAAGAAGCGATAGAATTTACCCCATCATCAAATCCCATGAGGCAAAATTGAGAGGTGGCTTCATTGTCATGACAAAAGGATACTTCTTGTGATTCGGAGGTGGATGTTGAAGCACTTGTCATATTCTTGGCATTCTTCTTTGATGAAGGGCAATTCCTCTTAATGTGCCCCTTTATCTTGCACAAGTAGCATATAATCTTTTTTTTTCGGCTTTTTGATTTGCTTCTTTGACTAGAAACACTAAAATCATCAAAATCGAGGTTAGTACTAGGGGGATGACCATTGTCATCACTACCCTCAACAAATGTATTAAGCTCTTCGGTTTTAGAATAATCATATAACATATTTAATATGGACCAAATATCAAATGCGGAAGAACAATGCATAACATTTTCAAGTATATCATTTGAAAATAAGCAATATAGGAGATGCGTTGTTTTAGCATTCAATTCAAATAATTTAACTTGTTCTTGAGTCTAATCATTTATGTTAATGGTGGGCTCAAGATATTCATTCTTTAGCATGCACCATTGATCTAAACTTTGTGTTTTAAGAAAGGTATACATCCTACTCTTCCAAACATCAAAATTTACCTCATCTAACCTAGGTGGTACAAACGCTATTCTCTCTAATGTCATTTTCCTGATCGAGGCAAGATGTAGACGAGATGGTGAAATCTCAATCCACGGTCCGCTTTGATACCAAATGTCGGTAAAATGACCACACTAGAGGGGGGTGAATAGTATATTATCTAAACTTTTTTACCTAATTCCAATTTTAATCGTTTACTTGATTACTTAGGCAATTCACAAATTGAGTAGTAAGCGGAAGCAAGATATAAATGATAAGCAATAAGAAACGCAAGGTAAACAATGCTAACATAATTATTTATAGTGGTTCGGCCCCAATGCCTACTCCACTACCTAAGCACTCTACTTAGAATTTCCAAATTAGGTTTACTAGATTATATCGTTTCTCTTACAAAGAGGACTTTACACCAAAAAGTTTCCGCTCTCAAACCAAATGCACTTCCATACTCGGAAGTATCTCGCCTTCCTATTGAGAGCACTCACCCACCTCAACCTAAGAAACAACTCGACTAATCCTAGTAAACTAAGTTTATAATGGTGGATTTAAGCCTTAACACCAAGGCAACCACCAACTCAATGAAACCTAGCAACCTAGGTTTACACACTTGATATACAATCAAAATAAACAACAGAATACAATAACAATTGGAGCAATAAATCAAACAACAAGTACTTAGCTCCAAAAGAAACTCCCTAATCCTCTTGATGCCTCGAGAAGATGAATCTATGAAGCTTGAAGGCTAAATCAATAAGTGGATATCAAAACTAGGGTTTTTGCAAGGATGGCTCAATGGAAGCTTGTAGAGATACTTAGGATCACTCTTTGAGGCTTGGAAGCCTCAATGACTGCTTAGGAGTGAGTTTGGGATGGGTATTTATAACCCCCCAAACAAGAGGGCTCATCAACTGGCATTTTTCTGCATGTTGGCGACGCCCTGTAATATCCTAGATATTTTAATTATATTTTTTTTCCTCTTATGGTTTGTGTTTGCCAACCTAGCAGACTAGTCTGAGGTCGAGACGAGTTGACTCATGGTCCGGAGCGAGGTTGCGAGCTCGGGTGAGTAAGAATATGAGATATGTGAATTTTGCTTGTGTAGTTAAATTTATTTAAGTTTATGTTGTGTATGCATAATTGTTTAGTTTATGTGGATGTGCATATGTGGTTGCTTATAACTTATCATGGGATTAGAATTGGATTATTTAAGTTAGCGAGTTCGGGTTCGGTCTGAGGCGGATGTGGGTTCGATAAAGGGCTAGTGGAGTTAGGGTTGAGGATGGAGTATAAAACCCTCTCCCCTTGGCTTGTGGCTCCCCATTGGAGCCGCACAAGTTGTGAAAAGAGAGAGGAGCCAAGCCGAGCCAACCGCCCCTTCCCCCCTTCCTTGGATCCACTGTTCTCAAGCCGCAGCCACCGAGCCAAGTTCTCCTCCCTTCTTCATCTTCTTCTTCTTCCTTCTCTTTGGAGCCGAGCCGAGAGGAGCCAGCCCCTCTCTCTTCCCCTTTTCCTCTCCTCAAGCCGGCGGCTTGAGGTGAGCCGCCGCCCCCTCTTTCCCCCTTCCTTGAGTCGAGCCGCCATCTTTTGAAGCCGAATTCGAGGGCCATCGTCTGGGATTTCTTCTTTAATCACCCTTCCTATCTAGGTGAGTGGTTTTACCCTCCTTCTCGGGTTTTCTTTGAGTTCTTGAAGTCGTTCTTGAAGGCTTGGATGATTTAGTTTTGTTTTTCGATGATATCTCAATTTATCGTTGATCTTTTGGGTGCCGTGTTTGAGGAGGCCCTAAACGTTCCCCTATGTAGCTCGGTAGCCCTAGGATGACCCTAGGGTTTCTCGGCCAAGGTGGAGAAAGGGGGCACCCTCAAAGTGTTGGTTGTGTGTTTGTAGGTTTGGTAGAACTCATACCTTTTGCTCTTGTTGACATTAGACAAGGGTTTTCGCCTCTCTGGGCTGCTGGGAGGTCTAAGAAACTACGATGATATCCTAGTTTTCTCTGAAGATGAAGGGCAGGAGGAATACAACCGCCAAATATTCCAGTCATTCAGACAAGAGTTGACAAACTACCTGAAGTTGGTATGGCTGGTACTTGTTAGCCTTCCTATCAGTGATCTGGAGAGTAGTAGGTTGCTCTCCCCTCCTTGCCATCCCTCATATCCATGTGTTTGGATCACTAGCTGGATATGATTTCTGAAATCATGGATATTGATTGTTAAGTCTGGCGCAGATGATTGATCTCCTGAAGAATGGTCTCTTGCCTGGTGTTTAGAGGAGTGTACTCGTCAAACCTGGGGATAGGTCGGGAGGGTAACCTCCATCTCCTGTCCTAGTCTTGGTCGCGACAGTCTTTGTCTTTATCGGTTTTCTTGGATTTCTTGTCTTCGCGACATCTTTAACACTATACTTGTCGGCCTTTCTGGCCTATCAGAGTTATTCCATCTCTTTGTGGTTCATGGCTTTCTCCCGGAAGTCAGCCATGTCCTTCGACTTCGCCAGGGCAATCTGATCTGTGGAGTGTCCGAGCTTTAGCACGTGCTTGATGGAAAATAACTCGATGCGTGGGTCCAGGTTTGGGATCTCCATGGTTGTGGCCTGGAATCTCTTCACGTAATCTCTTAATGACTAATGTTGCCCTTGCTTGATGTGATGAAGGGCATCTTTGGTTTTGGAGTAGATTTGTGATGAGGAGAACTGGCTGGTGAAGGCACAGGAGAGCTCCTCGAAGGTGTGTATAGACCCTGGTGGAAGGGAAGAGAGCTAAAGTAGCGCGGCCTTCTCTAAAAAGGTCAAAAAGGCTTGGTAGAGGATGGGATCGGGTGCTCCGTTGAGGAGCATTATGGACCTGAACATCGTCAGGTGCGTGTGGTTGGATCGCTCATGTCATCTTAGGGCTAGAGTGTGGTCGGCAGTTTAAATTTGGGAGGAAGACAGACTTTTATGTTGTGGTCGACGAAGGGTCCCGAGTCGATGGCGAGAGGAGAGGTGGCCTCTATGACTCTTGTGTCCCCCTTTTCTCTTTGGTGATGCGTGTGGGAGACTTCATCCTGAAGGACGGAAACTAGTCTCCTTCTTTTAAAGTGGTTGTCTTCTTCATGCTCTAAGAGGTGGCACTCGTGTTCGGCCGGGAGTTATTTTCGGGACCGCGTCAGCATCTCGACCTGGGCTGCTAATCGTTGGTTCTTCGCCCGAAGGTCGTTTATCAGACGCTGTGATTCTTTTGGTGAGAGATTGGTTGGTGCCGAAGTGTCATTCATTGTTTCAGCGTCTCAAGTTAGCGGAGGGGGGGAGGGGGTCATCTCTAGGGTGCTACCTACGTGGGGCGGCGTTTGCCTGACTCCGGGTACCAACTATTACATGGTCAGTAAGATTTATTTGGCCCCACAGTAGGCGCCAAATATTTTTACCTAAAGTCAGAGCGATGTGGTCCGGCCTGGTGCGTCTTCTGACCAGGTGCGACTCCGGCGGGAGGGGGGACATGCAATAGACACTATGATGCTCAAGTTAGAATATGTTCAAGGTGAATGTAATAGAAATTGAAATCTAAAATACTTGAGGCGTGTCGTGTCTGTATATAATGCATGATGAGGAATGATTGACGATGATGTTGTCCGGTAATCTCGTATGGATAATGCTTAGAATGTGTTGATGCTGATCCCGGAGATGTCAGGTACGTGAATGACGAATCCCTCGTAATTAATGAGGATAGAAGTGTCCTTGTATGGTCGGATGAAGCCCCCGAGCTAAGTTGTCTGACTTGATTTGAGTTTGGTTCATGTATGTGGGCGCTTCTGGGTCTAATCTGACTAAACCCAAAAGTACTAGTTTAGTCTAGAACCATATTAGGAAAAAAAATCATGCAATAGAAACTTTGAACAAAAAAAAAAGTAAATAAAAATTTAGAAATTGAATCAAATTAGGAAAAAGACTTTTATTTCTAGACATATATAATAAATATAAAATATGATACAAAATTTATTTTGAATTTTCTCATGAAATGTAAAAGTCCAAACTAAAAAGAAATCAACAACTTGAAAATTAAATGAAATTAGGAAATTTTAAAATGTTAAGAAATGTGAAATCTATAATTGAAAAAATAATAAAATGAAAATGAAACTAAACTTGGAAAAAAAATTGAATATATAAATAAAAGATTATACAATATATATAATGTATAATATTGTATATGTATTGCAACGGTGCTACTCATTGGGTAGGATGGTAAAGGTTAGGAGCATAATTGGGTAGTGGTTGGGTGCTACAGCATATTGAATCAATCAACTCTTATCCTACTCACTTCTAGGGGGATAAGCGAGCCAAGCCGCTCGCGAGCTACTCAAGATCGATTCGGTAAAAACTCGAACTCGACTCGAACTTATCGAGCTCGAGTCGAGCCGAGCCAGACATGCGAGCAAACTGAGTTCGAGCTAACCTATACTCGGCTCGAGCGGCTCGTGAGCCTAATCGAGCCTTCTATATATATTATATACTAGATTTAATTTTTAAATTTTATGAACCTGTTACCCTCTAAAAAGAACCCGAGCTTAGTCGAGCTCAAGCTCGCGAACGAGCTCGGCTCGCGCGGCTCGACTCGTGCGGCTTGATTTTTTTCCTGAGCCGAGCTGAGCTCGAGTGGCTTGAATGTAGCTCGAGCTGAGCTTGAGCTGATAGACCAAAGCTCGATCGAGCTTGCGCCGAGCTCGAGCTCATTATTTTCCAAACGAGCCGAGCTCGAGCCGAGCCAAGCTCGGCTCGGCTCTGCTTGATTACACCCCTACTTGCTTCAACCTAAATCAAGAGAATATTTATATATATATATGGTTCATTTACTCCATTAGATAGAATTGAATATGATAAAATATAAAATGAGAAAGTATTAAATAATTGTTTTTAATTCATATATATCGGATATAATATTTTTAGATCAATTAAATCATATTTACTTCTAATTCATACACTAAATAAATAAAGAATATAAATTTATTTTTTATCCGATATTTTTCTATTCTATGAAATAAATATGCACTTAGTTTTACTTGTTTCTACTTGTTGCAAAAACCTAAATATTAAATATATGAATAATATGTTAATTTTGGAAGTCTCCACTCGTGGGATTTTTCTTTTATTTTTTTTCTTTTAACTTTCAAGTCTTTGAATGCTCATCAGGATATAGATCATTTTAGGGTCGAGCTCCCAAAATCATCTTCGATATTGTAGTTATTTATTTGTCGGGATTTTTCCAAAATTGAATTTTGGAAAAAGAAAATTTCTAAATCTGAATTTTAGAGGTCAAATTTTCTAAATTCGAAACCTAGTGCTTTGAATACTTATCTTACCCATGGGCCAAAGTCTCTGACTGATTATGAAAAAAATTTATGATAAAAATGAGATATTATAGCCTAAAAAATATATTTTCAAACTCTCTAATGCATTAAAGATTTTTGCACAATATATATAAAATTAAATTTAAATTAAAAATTATGAAATATTATGATGTAGAATATTTTTTTTTAATCATAGTACATCTTTTGTATCATTAAAAAATTATTTCATGAAATAATTTTTTAAAATTATGAAGCTATTATATATGGACTTTGCACAAAAGTCTCTAATGATTTCGATACTTTTGTTTATAATAATTTTATAATTATAAAAAATAAAATTTAATTCATAAAAAATATATATGTGATATAAAAGATGTGCTAGAGTCTATCAAAATATTTTAGATAAAAAATATTTTACTATTTTTAATTAAAAATTAGTTTTATAGGCTTTAGACAAAATCTTTAATAAATTAAAAACTTTTGTTTATAATAATTTTATAATTATAAAAAAATTTATTTAATTCATAAAATATATATGTGATAAAAAAGATACGAGGGAGTCTATAAAAAATATTTTAGACAAAAAATATTTTATTATTTTTAATTTAAATATAATTTATAGACTTTGGGCAAAAGTCTAATGCATTAGAGACTTTTGTCCAAAGTCTATAATAGTTTTACAATTTAAAAAAATAATTTTAATTGATGAAATATTTTTTTATGATATAAAAGAGGTGTTGTGGTTCAAAAAAAATATTTTTCATCAAAATATTTTATAATTTTTAATTTAAAAGGAAAATCTACAAAAATGCCCTTAACGTTTCCTCATGGGTACTAAAATGTCTCTAAGGTTTTTTTGGGATTAAAAATATCCCTTACGTTATGAAATTAGGTACAAAAATACTCTTATAGGTAAACGACGTTAATTGAGAGATAACGTAGCTGACGTGGCTAATGATTGAGACTGATGACATGGACATGAGGCGCGCATGCAGGTCAAGACATTTTCTCACGAGTACTAAAATGTTCATGACACTTTCTCATAGGTACAAAAATGCCCCTAACGATTTTTTACGGGTACAAAAATGTCCTTAATATTTTCTCACGGGTACTAAAATACCCCTAACATTTATTTTAGAGCTAAAATATCACTGAGATTATTGAAAATAGTACAAAAATAACATCATGCTAACTTTGTTAGATGAGATTTAATGGATATGTCGTGGATGCTAAGAAAGATATTGACTTTACATGTGGCGCATATGCAGAGAGCAACTTACCACGTAAGCGACACATAAGAAATCGAAAATTGAAAATTTAGAAAATAAAAACCGAAATTGAAACCATCAAATCGGTGAATCGAAAATTTTGGTTCGATTTCAAACCGATTTTTCAATTAACCGAATATTCAATTTTTTGCTCACCCTTACGGTTGCATGGCAAGTTGCTCTCTACATGTGCACCACGTGTAAAGTCAATATCTCTACTAGTATCCACGAGATCTCCATTAAGTCTCACATAACAAAAGTTAGCATGATGTCATTTTTGTACCATTTTCAATAACCTCAGGGGTATTTTAGCTTCAAAATAAACGTTAGGAGTATTTTAGTACTTATGAGAAAATGTTAGGGGCATTTTTGTACCTGTGAGAAAATGTTAGGGACATTTTAGTACCCGTGAGAAAATGTCAGGGGCATTTTAGTACCTGTGAGAAAATATCTTGGCCTGCATATGCGCCACATGTCCACGTCATCAGTCCTAGTCATCAACCACGTCAGCTCCGTTATCTCTCAATTAACGTTGTTTACCTATAGGGGTATTTTTGTACCCACTTTCATAACGTAAGGGGTATTTTTGATTCCAAAAAAAATCTTAAGGGCATTTTAGTACCCGTGAGAAAATGTTAGGGTCATTTTTGTACCTTTTCCCTAATTTAAATTTAGTTTTATAGACTTTGTGCGAAAATTTCTAATGCATTGGAGAGTTTGAAGATATATTTTTTAGATTCTAATGTCTCACTTTTATTATGAAAAATATTATATAAATTAATTTATTTTTTAATTAATATATATATATAATCAAAGTCTGATATTTTAGCCATGAATAAAATAAGTGTCCAAAACACTAGGAAATGTGAATTTTAATCTCAAAATTCGGATCTGGAATTTCCCACTCTCAAAATTTGATTTTGGGAAATTCCTAATTAAAAAATAATATTTTAGAGCATACATAAATGTTATTAAAATTTCAAAATAAGTATATTTCCAAAGTGGGTTTCAAGAACCCTTCTATAATTAATTTGGTACTAGTCAATACTAAATTCTCAAAAATATTATTAAATTAAAAATGTATAAATTTAATAATAATGATAAGTCATTAAAATTTTAAAAATATTTTTGGATAATTATGTAACAATATTGTAAAAAAAATCATGAATCCTTATTTCGTTCCTCCTCCGATGAAAAAACTTTCTATAGTGCCAGACTTCATAGAACTTCTATGATATCCTGTGTATTAGTGAAACTAATATTTTTAATATTGAACCTAAGATCATTAATACTGAATCTAAAGTGAAAATGCTAGGTTCATTCGTTTACAATATAGATTCACTCTTATTTTAGGTTCAGTCTAAATTATATTAGGTTTAATTTCAATAAAATTAAATTTATTTATTTGAAAGATTTCATAAAAATTATTATGGAGCTTGGCTCCATCCATGATAGTTGCACTCTCCTCCGATGCCTCGGATACGTTTACAATATGGATTCATTCTTATTTTAGGTTCAGTCTAAATTATATTAGGTTTAATTTTAATAAAATTAAATTTATTTCTTTGAAAGATTTCATAAAATTTTTTATGGAGCTCGACTCCATCCATGATAGTTGCACTCTCCTCCGATGCCTCGGATATATTTACAATATAGATTCACTTTTATTTTAGTTTCAGTCTAAATTATATTAGATTTAATTTTAATAAAATTAAATTTATTTCTTTGAAAGATTTCATAAAAATGATTATGGAGCCTGTGGCTCCGTCCAATGCCCCGATCCGATCCATATCCACCGGTACATCCATCATTGGTTTGACTCTCCTGTGTACTCAAGCATTTATATCAATAAAATATACCAATCTAACCTTCTTGGCAGATATCAACAACCTAATCGAGGACTGTTAGCTCAGAGAAGGACATCCTGTTTGCTTCATGGAAACTCGCCGACGTCGTCCTTAAATCCAACATCAGATACTCTCTGCACTGACTCCTCATACATCGTTGATTCATTGTCAAGGTGAGGAGGGTTACGATGGGGGAGGAGAGCGGGAGAGGGACCGCCGCGCTGCTGCTGGACATCGACCAGTCCTCGCGGGCGTCGGAGGAGCTGCTGCAGTGGGAGCCGGTGCCGTGCAGGGTGGTGTCGCGGCTGGCACTATGGGAATCGAAGAACTTGTGGCGGTTGTCGTGGGCGTCGATCGTCATCCAGCTCTTCAACTTCATGCTCAGTCTCGTCACGCAGATGTTCGTCGGCCACCTCGGCTCGCTCGACCTCGCCGGCGCCTCCATCATCAACGTCGGAGTCCAAGGCCTCGCTTACGGCATCATGGTACGTATGCCGGCCCATTGAAATCTCCGTTGGATTTTTCTTTTTAATTAGGATTGATTTAAACGTACACGTACTTTGAGCGCATGAACGCGCAGATCGGGATGGCGAGCGCAGTGCAAACGGTTTGCGGCCAAGCCTACGGCGCGAAGAAGCTCAGCGCCATGGGCGTCATCTGCCAACGCGCTCTGCTCCTCCACTTCGTCGCCGCCGTCTTCCTCAGCTTCCTCTACTTGTACTCCGGGCCACTGCTCCGCGCCATTGGGCAGTCGGACTCGATCGCCGCCGTGGGGCAGCTGTACGCCCGCGGGCTCCTGCCGCAGCTCCTCGCCTTCGCGCTCTACTGCCCGATGCAGCGGTTCCTCCAGGCGCAGAACATAGTGAATCCGGTTGCCTGCATTTCCGCGGGCGTTCTCCTCTTCCACGTGCTCATCTCTTGGCTGGCCGTCTTCGTCTTCAAGTTTGGGCTCCTCGGGGCTTCGCTGACGCTGAGCATATCTTGGTGGGTGCTGGTGGTGGTGACGTGGCTTTACATAATCTTCAGCCCTCGTTGCAGGGAGACATGGAGTGGACTCTCCATGAAGGCTTTTAGAGGAATTTGGCCATATTTCAAGCTCACTGTTTCATCTGCAGTCATGCTGGTGTAAGAATCTTCCTAATGGTTAATTTTGAATTATGTTATCATCAGATGCTGACTAGGCAAATCGATTCAAAAAACTAACTTTTTAATTTATTTACCTAATTATGATTACCATTGGTTATTTTTTGCATTCATAAAAGAAAACAAGTTTAACAAGATAGAATTGTCAAGTCTCACTCATTGATTCATTTGCAAATTGATTCTATTAAAAAACAAAGATATAACATTTAATGTATTTTTCATTATTTATATCTTATTTATTATATTTATATCTTAATTATTAAATATTGATGTTGATAGTGTTGGTTAATTAATCTTTTCTGTTTTTGTTTAATTTGAATTTTTTCTATAAGATTCATTCCATAACAAAAAAAAAGTTCTGTTTGACTTGGTATTTTTTAAAACAAAATTGATGTAATACATTTACAAGGTTCTTATAATTAAATTTTGTTAAAATATTTTAACATTACAAAATAAATCCACAAAATAAAAAAAATATGAATTTATAAATTTTTATACAAATTTTTGTATTTTATTTCATACTGTACTCCGATCCAAAAGTGATAGTAAAAATTAGAATAGTAATATATAATCAATTCAAATATATAGTACTGAAAATAATTAAAATTCGAGGTAATTTGGTTTGACAAATTAAACAGTATTCTTAAAAATAATTAGTAGTATTTTATTTATTTATTTTTTCTTACGTTACCTTTCATGTTATTGGACAACTAAATCATTTTATGCAGATTGGAGATTTGGTATATCCAAGGACTTGTGCTGATAACTGGCTACCTTCAAAATCCTGAGATAGCACTTGATGCTATTTCTATCTGGTAATTTAATCATGCTCTCTATTTAATTTATCTGAGAAAATTACTCCAATTCTTACTAAATTAATACCTCTTAAAGAAGAATAGCTACTGAATTAATAACAAGTTTCGATCCCAATGCAATCTTGCAAAATTCTGAAATTTCTGCATAAACAATGTGATTTGGTACTAACTTGAAATAAATGCTACATCTAATCTTTCAGTGTGAACTACTGGAACTGGGACTTCAATATCATGCTTGGCTTGAGCAATGCAGCAAGGTTAGTAAACTTCATTGTTTTCGAAAAGGGTAATCGACAAGCCTTTTATCAGTGAAGTTAGTCAGTCTTACATCTCTTATATATCTTTCCATGTAAACTTCAAGCAGTGTTAGGATTGGCAATGAGCTTGGAGCAGCTCATCCAAGAGTGGCCAAGTTTGCAGTCAAAGTGGTTGTCGCAACGAGCCTCGTCATCAGCTTAGTCATCAGTCTCCTGGTCCTTGTACTCAGGACTCCCTTGAGCAAGCTCTACACCAGCAGCACTGATGTCATTAAGGCAGTCACTAATCTGACTCCACTGCTTTCAATCTCCATCTTCTTGAATGGTGTTCAGCCAATCCTTTCAGGTAAACTTGATGCAGACTGTTGATTAATTAGATGCTGAACTTTTATTTTATTTTCATATTCTATATCAGTAATTACATCCATTTTATTTTAGTTAATTTGTTCAACAATGAGGACCTTAAAGCATCCACGAATTCAAATATGCCATATGAAAATATGTAAAACGATACTGAAACAAATATTAATTACAATATGATTCTGCAGGAGTTGCAATTGGGAGTGGATGGCAAGCCATTGTTGCCTATGTAAATGTTGGGGCTTATTATCTTGTTGGACTGCCTATTGGCTGTGTTCTTGGATTCAAAACCAGTTTAGGAGCAGCTGTAAGTTACTTCACTCCTCTGCTAATTAAATATGTATCATTTCTTAAGAAATATATACACATAAGGATATATGTTCTAAATTATTCTTTTATTTCTCAGGGAATTTGGTGGGGTTTGATAATTGGAGTCTTTGTTCAAACACTTACTCTCATCATTTTAACAGCAAGAACAAACTGGAACAAAGAGGTGAGACTATGTTTTTGAATTTTGAAGTCATTGCTCCTCATGCATATGCCTATTTACCTGTGCTTGGGTGACCCGTGCTTTTCTCGAAAGCTTAAATTGTCATGAAAGGGCTTGATCTCTACTTGAAGTTCTAAAGCTCAGGGTTTTGGTCTCATTTCTTGCAGGTCGAAAAGGCAGTTGAGCGCTTGAAACACACTGCGAGCGAAGATACTTTTGCTATCGCAGACATTGAATGATTGTGGTTTGTGAAATGTTTTCTGCAAGGAGAAATTGGAGTGCATGCGTTTTACTAGTTTAGAGTACGCAGTTTTGATGCTGTATGCTTAATAATTCATAGTAGAACAGTTGTTGAGTTCTTTGAAACAGTTTGGATGTCATCTTTACTATGTAGTTGAAAACTTGAAATCACACTGCAGTGCTTGCAATCCATATTCTGTGCAAGTAATTAATGCTTTCAGTTACAATAAACATAAGGAAATATTAAGTGGAAGCCAAAATTAAGAATGAGTAAAGACAAATATGGCTTAATTCTGAAGTTTAATCTACTAATGTTAATTTCAGTTAGAATAAATCTAAAATTGAGATAAAAGGTACTGATTAACTCATTGTATTATCAGTTTACTTTTGGTTCTAAGAATTTTTGCAAACTTGATAAAGTTCTAAAACAATGTTTTTATTAAGAAGAAGAAAACAAATACTGAAATTTACAAAGAAAGCTCATGAGATGATCATACATGCAAGTCAACAACTAATTAGTCTAAACTCTATTAAAGCAGAGGATCCAAAATATATTAATTAAAGCTTCCAATCTACATGTCTGTTCCAACAGTGCTCTCTCCTAACTTTAGTGAAAGAAATCAAACTTAATTGAAACATCAAAATCGGGTCAGAGTGAGAGACATCAAATAGTATTGAAAAAAATCAACATAAGCGACTTCCATCCTTTTGTGCACTTCAATCAAGAACTATGAGAGAAGAGATCAGAAGAAGGGAAGAAGATAAATATTTCCTATTCTGATATCATCAAATGAGGCAAAACTCAAGAGCACCCTTAAATGCTCATTTCATTCATGTATACGATTTAATACCATACAAAGATAAGTGTGTCCAAAGGAGCATATTTAAGTTAAACACCCTCAGGCATCATTACTTACAACACTCACTCATAACAAGGATGAGCATTAGCAGCTTCAATGATCATAGTATACATATAAGCAAGAGGCAAACATATATATACTGCTCAAAAGATTCATGTTCGGCTCATGATTCAAACAAAGCCATGACCGCAGATAAAAAAAAAACTCTTTCTTTTTATACTTGCCAGAGGTGCTCCATCAAGCCCGGAGGAGGAAAAAGCATCGACAACTTCCTTCTCTTCTTCCATTATCGTATAAAGAATTCTTGACACCTTTTGCTTAACAACCGAGACAAACATCGGAGGCGCCACCTCCATCGCAAACTTCAGGGAAGGTCTGACTTTGGCCATCAATCCCAAATTTGAAGGAAGAAAAGAGGCAACCACAGTACTGAGAGGTTTGTGTGCGGTAGGAGTTGAAGAAAACACCTGAATTGAACGAGGGGAATATATAGAATGTGATGTAAAGTTCTCATCACACAAAGAAATGCTTCCATATAAATTAATGCATAGATTGAGACTTGAGAGCAAAAAAGTGATACCAAGGACATTATGGTAGACTTGGCTTCTTCTCACGTTTTGTCATCTTCATTGTGGCTGCCTACAACTTTTTGTATTAATTGTGGTATCGGCGTATGCAATAAGGATCTCTTTGATTGGATGTCCATGGCCTCCCTCTTAATTCAATGATTTGGTGTCTTTAACAAAAGTTTTGTGGATCTTGAGCTGGCCCTTTTTTGAAATAATTACCTTAGCTCATTGATTCAACATCTGGTTCAATTTCTCAAAAGCAAGTTGGCTCACCTATATAAGATAACAAAGAAAAAACATTGAGAATGGGCCTAATGGGATTCTACTTTGTTACTTGTGTAGGAATTTGCATATTAATGTGATCAGGTTGGCTTGTGTTGAGGTAACTAATTAAAGTCTTGTGATCAATAAATTAATTCTTATTATGAGGGATTGATTTAAGATGTGATATTGTGCAATGAATCTTATTGTTCAATGAATAATAAATAAACGTTCAAATCAAGTAGAGTAATTGAATGATGAAGAAGATCAGCATAAGAGCATGTGTACGTTGTTATCAAGTAGAATATATATATATATATATATATGCAATTACGTGTGTCCAGGGTCATGTGTTTCTTCTAATTAGACACATAGCAGCAAAAACTGGTGTGCTTTCTCTTCAAACAATTAAACCTAGCTTTCTCTATCTAAATCTTGGTACTCTGTGTAAGAAAAGATTTAGATGAGATTTGTTTGATCTTTTCAACTTAATTAATATTTTTTTCCATGTAGTGCATTTCCAAATAATATATAGACACGTGCAAAAAAGATATTTTTAATTTCTTGTTTAAAATGGTGAAGCTTTTGTTCAATTGATAAGAATTAGGGCTATAATCGAGCCGAGCTCGATATAGGTAAGCTCGGCCCGACTCGTTTAAAAAAAGCTAAGCTCGAGCTTTGATCTCTAGGCTCGAGCTCGGCTCGAACTATATTCGAGTCGAGCTCGACTCCTTAGGCTCGTTTATTTTTTCATGCTTGAGTGAGCTCGTGAACGAGTTTGATTATAAGCTCGGCTCGAGGTCGAGCTCTATGGGCTTAAATTCTATCAAGCTCAATTGAGCTCGAAGTTAAGCTCACATGTAAAGCTCGATCAGACTTGGGAGCACCTCAAGTCGAGTTAGCTCGAGCTCAACAAGTTCAAGTCGAATTCGAGTTTTCATCGAGTCGATCCCGAGTAGCTCGCAAGTAGCTCGGCTCACTTACACCCCTAATAAGAATACAAATGCTATATTTTTTTAACCTGGTCTGGCAAACTATTTATAAATAAATCTAGAGAATATTTAATATATCAATTATAAAATATTACTACTATTCATTATATTTATGTTAATTAACTATAAATCTATCACATACAATTTGTTTTATAATATAATATAAGTATATATATAATATTTTATATATTATATATAATATATTATATATTATATATATTGATGACATCACCTGGTAGTCAATCCAGGTCAAGATTTGGACAAGAAATGCTCAAACAAATTGTAGGTAGATAAAAGAAAGAGAACAGGATGATGATAGGATAAAAATATCAAAAGTTAATTGGAAAGTATCTCATTTGAATGCTAATTAATTAAGGATGAGTTGGAAGAAAAGGGAGACAGGTGGACAAGGAGCCAATAATTAATTAGTACAAGTATCCACTAAAAAATAAATATAAAAAATTACATAAAACTAGATAGTAATACAATGGTATATAGTGCCAAACCTTTCTTAATCGAAAATATATGGATCATAACTATATATAATAAATACATGCATATATACATATTCATATATTAATCATCTCAAGAACATGATGTTAGTATTAGTGAAAGGAAGATATGACAAGTTAACAACACAAGCATCTCATATATGTTTGGAGAAAGAGTGCCACCTAAAACTTAGATACTTTTTTATAACTTTTGGATGTACTCACCTTTCAATCCTCGCTCCATCAAAGTCTTCTTTTTGCTTATTTTGTGGGGCAGACCATGTACCATTGAGGATAATATCTTATCCCCTTCACCACTTTGAGGAATTTAATTCCCAATTGGGAGATAATGACATTGCAAGAGATAACCTATTGTTTAGGGCATTAGGAATAGGGTTTTATGGTTTGGCACTATATAGTGTCATGTAGGAATATAGCTCCACTTCATTTTATTCTTATGAATTAAAAATGACACATTAATATTGTTATAAAAATTAGAGGGACCTTTGAAAAGTCATGGTTGAGGTCTTTTTGAATGTCTAGTAGCACACTTGAGCTCTCATTGGTACTCAGTATTCTCTCACTTGAAGGAAAACACAAGATAGTCCTATTTCTCTTGATGATCTTATAACCCTAATAATATTGTTATATAAATGTATTAACATTGTCTAAAATAATATGAAGTAATGTAAGACTTGATATTTTAAAAAGGCATACATTTCTGAAAAAATCATAGTAAGCATTAATTAATTAACTTTAATTAGTAAATATAATTATATGATAACTATCATGGATAGTTACAATTGTAAATGCAAGCATCCAAAAAATTTAAGTCAAATTATAAGCAGCATTGGCAATCCTCATTTTACTTAGTTTGTCATCCACCAGAGCATTGGAATATTTGAACTACCTGTTACCTGTTTCAATAAAGAGAAAAAGATTGCAACATTTACCAGATCAAGATTTTGATCTGAATGACAAACTGGATTCTTCAAATCATCAGAAGATATTTACAGAACAATTTCTAGTTTCTACCAAAGTTTACACCAAATGGCATAGTTTCAGATGCTGAGGCCGCACACTGCAGAATCAAGACTAAATTACAAACTGTCAATTTCCCCCCAAACTATAAATTCATGGAGGTGAGTAGATCAGTTAAATATCAGAATATGTTCCTTGATATAGTTGCTCCATGGTTCCAGCCTCTCTCCTTTTCCTTCTGCTGGGCAGCATTGCCCACTACTCTCCTCGCCTTCCTCACACTGCGACCTACAGATAGTCGCAGCTTATCCAGTCCAGAGAGTGTCCCTCCCCTTCTCATAGCCTGAGGCAGCTGAGGCCTGATGATCACCTTCTTTTGAAGGCTTCTTCGGAGAATGTTGTTGATCTTCTTGGAGCTTCTTGGTTGGCTGCGGGGTTCACCCTCACATGCTCCATCAGTAATGTCGAGTTGCAAAGGCAATGGAGTTGCCAGTGCTGCTCTTGTCATAGGAAAAGGAATAAGGGAGTTCCTGCGTGGTGCTGTAGTGGTAGGTATACCACGAATAGTAGGGCACAAGGAAACTCTGCTGGCCTTTCTTGGGAATGACTCTTCAGCAAGCTCTGGTTTATTTTCCTTGTCCTTAAACTGGGACAAGTGCTTGAGAAATTTGTTGTCATTTGGAGTTGATGGCAAAGGCCTGTTGATATTGTAATCAGTGAGTAGTTGCGTCATGTTAGCCAATTCTTTACCTGTTACTTGTTCTGAGACATGATTGCAGGTTTTCTCTATCGGCAGACAAGTAACAAGGAAAGGTTTAGTCAATGGAATGTTCTCTTGTTCCTTTTGTTGTTGTTGCTGCTCCTGCAGTATTTGATTTTCCGCAATTCTGTTGTCTACATGTTGTCTTGCCAACTTTCTCTCAATCAAGAGCTGTGATTCCAGCTCCTTAATCTGCATAAGAAATTTTATGAGTACCAACATTTATGTGTTTCACTCCAGTATGACAGAAACAAACAGATTGATCTCTTTATGCAACCAGCAAACCATAGCTTAACTTTTCAAGAACAGAAAGATAAGATTAGTGTTAATTTTCAGTCTACTAGCTGGAGTATAATGATTGATGATTCGAACAGGACAACAATGGATCTAAATTGCAAACTCCTTTGCAAGAAAGGATCTTCAAAAATTTGAACTTTTAGTTAAATTTCCGACCAAAATAAGAAGTTAAATGTTTGAATATAAATTCAAAGTTCATCTAAATAATGGAATGAAAATGTCTCTTTCACCTTTCACAAAGTGTTAGACAATTACCTTGACTATGGGTTTTAATCTTGTATCGCACCGGGCGGTACACTCCGTACCTACCAGTTTTTGAAGAAAATCGTACCAGTACAGCCCCATACATGCACTGTACCACCCATACTAATGGTATTAAGCGGTACATGCATTGCATTGGGTGTACCCACTCACTAGGCTATAAAAATAGTTATTGGGATTGTTTCACAATTGGTTTCCAATAGCTATTTTAGCTGCTGTGACTGGTTTTACCAGCCCTCGCATCTTTTCCTCTCCTCCTTTCACTAATCTCTCTCAAAACTCGCTCATTCTCTCAAAACTCGCTGTTGCAGTTTAGGTTTAAATTTGTATTATTTCATTTTAATTTCAAGTTTACTTTAATTTGAGATTTTTCTATGCTTTATTAGTGTATTGTGAATGTTTTTTAATCATTTTAATGAATTAAACATTTTAATGATTTTGCTTCATGCACTGGGTCACCCTTTAAACATTTCAAACTATGAATCTGGAGTCTAACATGACAAAAAATTGTACTAATGAGAGATTGTGTTGTAAAATGCTGGTCCTAATTTATTTACCACATACCATAAGTTGTAACCCTTTATTTTTGTTAGGAATTTTAAATGTAGTGAGATTGTCCATTATATAACTACTCAAGAAAGACTGACCAGAAATAAATTTGGAGAACCAAGACCTTAACTCTAGAAAAAAGAAATCTGTGCATATTAATTTCTCAACATACTTTATCTTGGAGATTTTTATTCATCAAATCTTTTGACTTGTTCTTAATTTCTAGAGAATGAATGGTCTCCTCCATTTTCCTCATCTGGGAATCTTTCTGCTTGCTATCCTCCTTCACCTTCCCAACCTAGCAAGACCAATAGGAGCCACTTTAGATTCAAGAAAAACAGTAATAGAAAAAGACCAAAGCTATAAAACACTACTATAGATGTCTTTCTCTAATTCACATACCATCTGTTTGTATCTTAATATTTCACCCATGTCAACTTGTTTTTTGGCAGGACCAAGTTCAATTCCCCTCACTCTACTTGCAAAATTAAGAGAACAAAGCGTCTCGCCTACATCCTCCTCATTAGGGCTAATCTGCACAAACATCAAAGTCTTGGAGTCCCCACCTGAATTATTTCCTTACGTTAGTAGTTTCTTTAATAGAGTAATAAAAAGTAGAAAAATACAAGAAAATGAGAAAAAAAAAAACCAGCACAAGATATGAAGGATACCTAGAGAATCTTGCAATAAGTGGGTAAGCTTTGAATTCCTAAATTGATTAAAATCCAAACTTTCAGAATATAAGTTAGAGGATATAAACAAATTAGGATGCAAAAGAGTCGCCTTGAGTGACCTGAAAGGAATATGCTGGCTTTTAGTTGCAAGAGCTGATATCACATTGCCTAATGCAGAAAGTGATTTATTGATGTTTTGCGCCTCTTTCAAGCGTTCTCCTTGAGCATCCGTTTTAGCAAGTCTCTCACTCCCAGCTAAATCAATGAGCCACAGCTTGCTTCTTGTGCATTCTCCATTCACTAGGTTCTCTCCTCTTATCATCACACAGTGAATACTGAAAAAAGAAAATTGTCATTCAATACATCTATTTTCAATCATGATTGCAAGCAATGACATGGTTAATTAATCTGTAGAAAGAAAATAATAAGAACCAGTGTGAACGACTGCTATGCTCATTTGCATTAGTGGAGCCAACAACTCGTGCTTTGCTACCAGTTTGTATAACTTCCCAGGCTTCATTCGTGTTGGTTACATGAGCTTCAACCAGTCCAGGGACATGATGAACTCCTTCTGCAACTTGTCTTACTTCTAGCCTACAAAAAGCAAAAAGTCAAGATTGGTTATGTATTCTCATGATATCATCTGAAGACTATGCAAAAGTTGTGCTTCTTCTTACTTCTTTGCAGCCCCACCAGGTTGAGATCCAGAAAGTAGCAAATCATGTATATGCTCATTATAGACCTCTAATACACTTACAGTGACCTCATAATGATATAATCCATGTCTCTCTCTTATTATTCTAAATATTTCCTCAAGAGTCCTATAATTGACTCCACGAGCTTCTTCAGTTCCTTCCATTGTGAAAGTTTTGCCTGTCCCTGTCTGCCCATAAGCAAATATGCAGACATTGTAGCCATCCAGTACTGATGTTGCAAGAGGCGCGGTCTTCCTAAAAACAGTTTCTGTTTGTATGTACAGGAGCAATATTTAGAGCCTAAATTTGGTTAATGTAGTTAGAATATTAGCTCGGTCTCAATGCTTGGTTGACTACCTTGATCTTCTTCGGGACTGAAGATAGAGTCAAATTTGAAGAACTTTGTAGAAGATACATGACCTTTAACAATAAGATCACCATCTTTTGCAGATCCAAAATCAATAACCATGGAAGCCCCTCTGGCTTTCTCTTCCATGTTCAGAGGTCGACAGCGGCAGAAGACTCTAATATTTCCTGACAAAAACTAAGTGAATGAAATGTTTTGCACTTCAAATTTGCTTCTACTCATATTAATCAAACTAAATATAAGACTTACCTTTCAGTTCTATGATTTGATTGTACAGGTCTTTCCTTTCTTTCTCCTCGTCATTAAATCTGATCTTGAGGTCTTCATATTCCCTTTGTATTTTGCCATGATGATCCACTACCCAAGATAAATTTACAATTTGTAAGGTATTTTGTTTATTCTCTTGATTGGAAGGAGATTGCAGATTTTGGATGTTATTCAGAACCAAACTATCCAAGAACTTGAGAAGATGTCTTTGATGCGTCAACTTACAAGTGGACTGGATTGTGGTTGTCATACGGCTAATATCTGCCAGGAACCTCTTGAATTCCAACGCCTCCCCTGATAGCTTGACGTGCTCCAGCTTCAGCAACTGATGCATTCACATAGGTTATATAGGATTTAAAAAACTAAGACATGATGAACACATAGCTGTGCAGCCAATAGGATTGAGGGTAAGAAATAACAAATAAAAGAATGCATCACCTGAAATTTCTCACTCAAGTTAGCTAGCAATTGAAACCACCTACTCTTCTCCTTCACTTGACCCTCTATTGCAAAAGCTGCTCCAGAAACACCCACAAAATATATTCATTTCAATTATTTTGAATAAAAGAGCTAGCTACAATTTCAAGTAACCCCAATACCTAAAGAACCAACATGCATTGACTTCTGCATAAGCTCCATTTGAAGGTCTTGTAATTTCAACCATGCCTGATTGCATTCTCTACTCTTAAGTTCATTCTCCCTTTTCAGAATATCCAATTCTTTTCTGCATTCAACTTTCTCATTAAACAGCAACTGATAGTCATTCTTGAGCTTCTTACATTGAACGCACGCCTCCTGGAAAAAAAATTAAACTTGGGTTCAGCATGGCAAACAATTGTTTTTTTTTCAAGAACCACTGTCGGTTTTTTCCTTTTACCTCTCCTATGTTTGTTACTTCCTTCTGATCTCGTTGTACTATCTGAGAAGTCCTTCCTGACAAGTTTTATAGACATCTTTCAGTCATAAGATGTTTAAACGAGGAAATTTCAGAATATATTTCAAGGAGCTCTACCTGCAGAAAAATCTTGTCTTACTAAGATACCAGACACAATAGGCTGTCCTACTACCCCTTCAAATCTAATCAGCAGTCCTTCATCATGAATCACCAAAGCCCTCATATCTGACAATACCAGAGACAGGTTTGAACCAACCTGAGCATATATATCTAGGCCAGAAACTACCTGAGAAGATAACCACCTAAGACTGTCTGTATATGAACAATCAATACAGTTGGATCAACAAAAAACTGAGACAGAGAATACGACAGACTCACCTTTTCATTCTGCATAAATACATCGAAAATTCTCTTGCCTGAAGGGCCTTCCGTAAATATGATCTCAGCAAAATGGAGGTCAACAAGATAAGCTCCTGCTTCAAGTTCCGGAAAGTGATACGTCATATTCCCAAATCGAGCAGAGTGGTATAGTCCATGTCTACCATCCCCAATTGCTGGATCAATTTGTATAGTATCTCCACCTGAATAAAACTTGTCTTTTCTAAAATCAATGCCACCACAAACTACGGACTCATCTAGACATCCTGCATTTACACTCAGAGATCTCTCCTGGACCTCTGGTATCACACCTAGCTCGATTGAAGCATTAATAACGCCATTTTTGTCACAGTATCTATCTGTTACTGGGGATGCTTCTTCCATTATCGAGTCTATATCACAATCAGGTTTCAAGCCAACCAAGCACGTCCCAGGGAACAGCTCGATTGGTTCGACGACTTTGCACCTCTGAGCAGTTCTTCTTATGTAATCCGGCGTTTCTTGGATTTCCTCACAAGATATACCAGGGGAAATCGAGTTGGCAGCGCAATCTGGAGATTTCGGGGGGAATTCAAATTCTCGAGCACCTGCAAACATCAAAAATAGCAACACTTCAGAGTGAGAGTTCTCGACCAATCCAAGGAAAAATAAAGAACAGCTTACACATTTCCTGCGACGAAAAGAGAGAAGATTTAGTGGTCAAATAGAACATCGAATCAGTGGAGAGCTTACATATATCTTCAGCCATTGCGACTGGTTCAACAATGCTTCTTATTTATTTTAGCCCTAGATCGAAACTCAATGAGATCTCGAAACCAGAGTAAAGAAAGGCGAGAACCAAGAACCAAATTCCGTCAATATCTATCTTTCCACCGCAAGAAGGCTCCTTTTTCACGAGAGAGGATTCGCCAGGGACTACTGTGATTCCGCCTAGGTGACTTGAATAAAAAGAAGGGGAGAAAATAACAGATTTGAAGAGGTGAAGAGGGAAATGTTGCAGAAAAATTAAAAGGGGCAGCTTTTTGATCGAGAGAGAGAGAGAGAGAGAGAGAGAGAGATTAAAGATGCGCCAGGAACGACCGTTAGGGTTTTGAATTTGAAGAAAAAAATTACGCTTCCATTTGAAGCTTTGATACTACCTGCTTCCTTAGTGTTTAACTGATGGAGCCCACAGTTGGACCCATGTATTAACAAGGGAGGTGAGTTTGTGATAATCTTGAATACCTAAAGAAATTTTGATCATCGTTTCCATTAGTTTTGAAGTATAAAACACGTTTAGCCCAATTAACACTACCCACATGTCAACCTTCCCTACGATTGTGGGGATTTCTGGGGCCCAAGGGGTCCATTGATATGGCTAAATAAGTTTCCAATCAAAAAACAGGTGGCAATGTGGGTAAATATTATCAGGTGGACAACGTTTGATCACTTTTTGAAATTTGAAAAAAAAAGATGATGAGGTAATTAAGTAACTGCCTTAATCAAAGCCGTATTAGTACACGCCATTGAAAGCCTTCACGTGGTTTTAGCGCTTCAACCTCGGATCCCATCCAAACCAATTGCAAAATTCTCATTAAATATTAGAATTAATTAATGAATATACGAGGATTATCATCCAAATTTTTAAATCTATCTTAATTTTTTATTTATTTTAAATGCACATTTTAACTCTCGATTTATTTTAATTATATCACATCATTTGACTTGGATTAATTTTTTTATTAAATTGCTGACATGGCTGACATGATATCGATGATATATCAATTTAAATTCAGTCGATCATTAATGTTTTGATTACTTATTAAACTAATGTATGAATAAGATGCGACTATCAAGCTCTGGCAGTTGAAAAAAAAGACAACACTATTCATGGGAAGGACTGTTTGTCTTGTCTTCTCTAAGGTGGTATTAATTTAACCTCAAGTGGATAAACTCTTTTGCATTGTACTTAAACACTCATCTGTGCATGCAGGTCCATTTCTAAGCTAGAAAGTTGATTGACTTATTCCATCCACGTGGCATTCTGAGTAAAATATTGGAGAAAAATATTATATTATCTTAAAACTTTAATCTAAATCATTCTTCTAATACTAACTTATAATAAATTACCTATGATGATGGATAAAATTACAAATAATATCATTATAAGTGGTTAGGAGAATCTTTAGGCTAATTTTTAAAAGAATATAACAATACTCAATGTCGAATCAGAGTGTTCACCAAATCATTAATAAATTTTTAAACTGGTTAACCAACATAGCTTGATTAGTTAGTAGGGGTGAGCATGGACCGGTTAATCGGTCCATTAATAAATTTTTAAACTGATTTATTAGCATCAATTTTTTCAAATTTATTTATTATAAATTGGTCAATTAACTTCGATTAACCGGTATTTTGATTTCGATTTTCTTAATTCAATTAACCAATAAAAATTTTAACATATAAAAATAATAAAATTTTACAAATTGGGAAGTCCATTTTAATTTTTTAAAGTACTTCAAAATAAAAAAAATATAAATTGAACATAATACTTATTAATAAAAAAGTTAAAAGAATGATAACATCATCACAAATAATTGCAAAAATTAGATATGTTCAACGTGAAATTCAAACTTTTATTTAGTAAAAATATATATTACAATATTTCACAAACTTGTATATCATAATATCTATTCATATTTAAAATATAATTTAAATATACTTCAATGTATTATTTTATATAAGTTTTTGTCACGCCCTAAAATCCAAGATCATGTGATCGGCCAAAGTACACGTTCGTACTTCGAAGCCTACCCAAACCATGAATACCAATACAGAAATAAAGATAACAACCATGCATTTATCAAAGAATATGTTTAAAAGACAACTTCAAACCAAATCACAACAAAATGAACCTACTCAAAGCCTAAATCCAAAATGAAACAAAGGAAAATGCATAACACTCTAAGACCCCACTACGACTGACTAGTCACGAAACCTGCACTCTGAGCTCGCCATCCTAGCTGCGCCATGCAGGTGCATCAGTACCTCTATTGGTGAGGAGCTGCAATAAAATACAAAATAAACGAATGACAATTATTCCCATATATTTCAGACACAAGAATTTGCTTTCCTATATTAAATACCAAATAATCTTAGGAAAATCTCATCGCTATGGCAATATACTTTTCTATAGAGCATAAACTTATTTCTTTAACAGGCATTAGCCTGAAGGAAATAAACAAATGCATGGGAGATCCAGATGCAGATCAAAACAATCCAGTTCTTAAAGTCGAACAAGATGCTCAGGTAAGGCCATTTTTTGTTAATTCATTTCATCAACTTTTACATTTTGACCTTCACAATAAACGAGTGTGGGTTCATAAAGAACTCAGTAAGTGGCTTGTTCCTGAACTCTCTCTAAGTCATTAATCCAGATAATACCAAAATCCACATAAATCCAATTATCATGTATATGTACATAATTAACCAGGTAAATATATATCCATGAAATCCATATGAGATTATATTCACAGTATGATAAATTGATATTCCAAACAATACACATCCCTATAATTCAAGAGATAAGAAAAACTAAATTATTATAATAATCTAATGCACTTGCACCCAATTCATCCATATACAAACAAGAGCATACATAAGCACAAGAATAGGAGTCGGACACTAGGATGTGCCTAGTGAGTTCCTTACCCATAGCCCCCTGAACTAGGAAGGCCCTCTAGCCTCCGGTAAATCCAGTGGTTGGGAAAAACCCTCCCACCAATGTCACTCTGGGTCTGCCGTCAACGTGGCTTACTGACGCGTTTCTCGGTCTATAAACCACCAACTGACCAGGCTGGCCATGCTTCAGTCTCAAACACAATCACAAACACATCAATCACTAAGATAAATGATAACAACATATATGAATATGTGTCTTAGTCAAACCAAGTCTCCTAGGACTGTTATAGTCCTTGCCACCAAACTCAGGTATGCACACGCACATCCCTATATTGGCCCTACCTTGGGCTCTAGTCCATTAGCGGTGTATTCTACCATTCCACCCAATTATCCCAAGCACATAATGTCTAGTCTAAGTATTCACAACATGACACCCAGTACAATAATAAGGTTTGCATGCCTAAATACCAAGTTTAGTGTAAGACCCGGAAAAGTTTTCTAATATAAAAATCTATTTTGGTGCAGCGCGCCGGACCCGGGGTTAGTCGAGTCGAGCATCGGAATCGCCTCGAGTAGAAGGTATGACTCGACTATTGATGTATGAAGTTAAATTGGTTAAATGACTCTTTCCTTTTATGCATTTATACCTTAATTGAGTTTAGATTGACTTGTGTTACGGATAGAGTCGGAACCCAAGTCGAACTCGGGCTGAGTCGAGTCAGTATTAAGTTGTAAGGGCAATTAAGGCATGTTAGATGAGGGAATAAAATCCCTCATCATAGCTGCCGTGCGACTCATCTAGGAGCCGCACAAGACAACACATAGGGAGAGGGGGAGAAGGAGCAAGGAGGAGAGATCTTGGTTGATCCGGGATTCGCATCGTCGCCGGAAGATTCGAGGTCGTCAATGTCCGATCCTTCATCTTCCTCAAGCAAAGGTGAGTGGTTGAATCCGATGGATTGGGGGAGGCGGGTAGCCGAACCCCTAGATTTGCTAGGCTTCGTTTTCTCATGAGTTTCTATCGATCCTTGGTATCAGGATTGTTTATTCGCTGTTTTTCATTGATTATTATTTGATCGTCGTGGTTTCTCGTCGATTCTTTGAGTAATAGAGCTGCCGAACCAAGGGAAAAGGGGAAAGGTCATGCTAAAATTTTCCCCAATTCCCTTGACGAAAGTAGAGCCCTCAGATGATCTTAATTTCATGAATAGTGTGTTCATAGTTGTTGTTTGCAAGTGTTGATGGAACTCATCTTCCATAAGGCCTATAAGTTCGGCCGAGCAACCTCAAAGTTCCATGATCAAGGCTCGGCCGAGTATAGGGGAGGGGTAAATTGGTCAAAGCGTAACTAGGATATAGCGGAGACAACGAATTAGGGTTGGGGTTAATCCTCCTCTTCCCTTTCTACCCTAAGAGGCATGACCGAGCAAGGTTCACCTTGCTCAAGGCTCGGCCGAGCCTAGTGGGAGGGAGAGGGTGAGCTTTAGATGGTAAATTTCATAGTTAGAGTACTCAAACAATAGAGACATGATGACACATAGGAAGGACTCTAACTATAGAAAGTTATTTTATTGATGCGTGTGATTATAGGAATGATAGTATAGCGACCATCCTTACATCATTCCTCCTTAAATTTTTGAAATGATGTGATATTTTTACCATGCTTAATAGTACATGCCTTGTTAAATTCATTGCTATCCTACCATGCTAGATAAGCTGTTTCATATTGAATTTAATTCTAAATGCAGTATATAAATGTTTATCGTTCAATCTCGTAGTTATACATGGTAGTTGTTGTTTATTATATTTACATTTATTTTTTTATATATATGCTGTCCGAAAATGTTAACGGGTGAAATTCCAAGCCCGGTTCACAAAATTCGTCACCCAAGGTAGCGTATGATGCTAGATAACATGTAGGACATTTCAAGGTACATATTGAATATGGAAACTTAACTAGGAAATGACACAACTTCTAGGACTTCTTGTATTTATTTTTGGAAACCTAGAATTATTAGGTGTACACATTTTTGGAAGGGTAACATTGAATTGTTGACCCTACAGGCCGATTAGGGCCGGTTATGGGCAATTGCTCGAAGTGTATATAAGGAAACCCTAGGACATTTTGATTGTGTGATGTGCTTGCGATGGTCTGTCGAGAAGCATGGGCGGTCGAAAATGACTAATGCTTGACTCGGCCAGTGATTGGGTCTTGAGATGCACCAGCGGGCCCGCTAGGTGTCAGACCCCAATTGGATAGGACTAGCTATCCCTACCCCAGACGGTGTCCGGAGACTAGTAGACCATCCTAGTCGATGGCCCGGGATTTCTTGACTTCATCTTGATATGGTGTGGCCCAAGTGGCCAGTGTGATTATACCTTGTATGTTAGGGCCGGGTATATTCGAAAATTTCTAGACCATAAGTACGCCCTGAGGGCCGGACGCCAAGTGGCTTAATTAGGCCGTTATGACAGGTTTCTCTCATATATGGTCTATATAGAACGACCCATGGAGTCGATAGTCATATTAAAAGTAACTTACCTCCCTGTCTATATACTATGTTGCCTTATATGTTTAGGCATGCCTAATTAAGGATTATATGGAGGTTCGGAAGAACCACTCACTGAGTCCCAAGTGGACTCACGATTTGTTTCTTTTTATTTTTCAGAGCATGATCAGTGATTTGAGGCTTGTCGTCATGGTGCAACTGGAGGGCAGGCGGTGGTGCCAAATCTCGTGGCGGCGTCCTTTAGTCATAGTCCAGTTGTTGTGTTGTCGTTTTTCCTACACTGACAGTTATTGTTTTTTTTTAAAGCTTGTAATAAACTTTGAACTTGAGATGTTCCAATTGTGACGATGTTAGCTTTTCTCCTTTGATTTGAAAAACATATTTGTGAACTTTGAAAATGTAAATAAAAATTGATTTTTATTTATTTATTCGATATGTTCTAGTTTTCTTGATGGTCAGTGTAGGTAGTAGGCTACAGGGTAGTATGTAGACCCTGGCCGATCACACAACCCTCAGATGGGGTGTGACATTTAGCATAAAGCTACCGTTTAATATCCAAGAGTCTGAAATTACTCAGGCCGCAAATTATATCCACATAATACTAAGATATAATAATTTCTAAAATTTTCCATGCACAAGTATAGAATTTTTAAGTGCAACATTGGGTTTACGCGAAATCGATAACCAAAAATCATAAGGATCGACCTTTACTTCCGTAATACGCCTCTACACTTAAACTATATTTTTAACACCATTTATTTCACAATTATCTACTATTTTTACATATTTAAATCATACCTTTGTTTACACACCAAGATAAGCAAACCGAGAATTTCCCTCAATCCAATAATTTGGTTTCTAGGGGTCGGCCCTAAGGTGTAGGGTCGGCTCTACCCCTTAGTATACACCCACCATCTTGTTCATTGAAATTTAGGAAGGTGAGTCCTTTAATATTTCAAGGAAATTTGAAATTAAAATATCCTCTTACCCTAAACCAAGATTTCCAAGAAAACTTCTTTTCCTTAATTCCCTTAGTTGGCCGGACCTTCCTTACCCTACTCCATTTTTTTTCAATGAATCTATCCATAACTAGTCCTAAAACTCATGTATATTTGGAATTATAAATTTCCATAAAACTGAAAACAAAAACTCGAATTTCCAATCAATATGCCACCCTACAAGGTTCGCTGACCCTATGGATTTAGGGACAACCCTAGGGTTGTCGTATCTTGAACACTACAAGGATGCCCACCATCTTCACCATTCACACCAAACAAGGTGATATTCCTATACAATTCATATTGAACAATTATCTAAAAACATAGGAAATTTGGAATTAAAATTCCACCAACTACAAAACCAAATTCGCATGGGAACCCCTCCTCATATTCCTCATTTGGCCAGCCCTAAGGCTCTAGGGCACCCTCTAGGGCTGCCACACCTTACCATCTTCCCAAGGACCACAATCTTTATCAACAAACACAATAACTTGCATCCAAAGAGGTAAAAATCCAATCGAACAATAAAATTTCAGATTCTATCAACATCAAAGGGGCAGCTACAAGAAGTGGGAAATTCCTAAAGCTAGGGATCAAGTCCACTCACCTCGAATCGTAGCCCTTTGAGGAGAAGACTCCGACGATCTCGGACGAAAAGTGATTGCTCAGGCCAAATCTCGTTCTCCGAAGTGTCGCCCTTTCTTTCTCCTCGTGTGTCCCTAAAATGAACCGTCAAATTCAAATCTCCACCCTTCATATTACGAAACAAGGAGTCTCGGACATTCTCACCAAAATTCAGTCCTATCAAACCTTGGATGGTATCCTGATTGCTCGATTGGATGAAACTCGAACCTGTAGAAATCTGATGAAGAAACCGAGAAATAATGTTTCGGTTTTTCAATCACAGTCACAAATCGTACCTTCAAAATATAATTTCCACCGACCAGAATCTAGTGTTGGCCTAAGATTTTCTACCTTGGTCTTAATCTCGGGTTTGATGATAACAAACAAGGAACTAATGTTTCATTGAGAAATATTTTCATGTTCCATATTGGTTAGCGCTCGATGTCCTCGATCGGAAATATCGGAAGAAATTAGAAAATCGGAAGGACATTGGTTGACGCATTCGGGTTCATTGCGGAGGTTTCTCGAAGTTCGACGTGTGCACCAAAAACGTCTTGGATGATTCTAAAGAACGCATGGAAAACTCTCCAAGTTGACGCACGTTGAAGGTCGGAACCCGAAAATGAAGCGCGCAAGAAGAAGCTGAAAAAATCAAGCTTAGCTTGGGTTCGGTCGATCGACCGAAGGTTGCCAGGAAGCGACAAAAAGCCTTCGGTCGCTCGGCGATCGCTCGGTCAATCGACTGCCAAGCGACCGACGGTCGGTAACGGGCAAAAAACTGCCCGTTGAGAAGAGAGGTGTTGCTCTTCTCTTAATGACCTATAAATACAAGGCCATGAGAGCCTTCCTCCCTGATCTTGATCACTTCTACTACCTTTGAGACACCCTTTTGATCAATCTCAAGCCTCATTGAGCCACTCTTTGCAAAAACCCTAGCTTGAGCCAAAAACCTTGATCTTGACTTCATTCCTTCATTGCTTAACCATCAAAGGCATCAAGAGGAAGCTAGGAATCTTGTTATGGAGCTAAGTACTTTATTATTTGATTTATTTCTCCATTTATTATTATATTTTATTGTTCATTTCATTGTATTTGAGTTTGTGTAAACCTAGAGTGCTAGGTTGATTGAGTTGGTGGTCGCCTTGGTGTTAAGGCTTAAATCCACCATTGTAAACTTAGTTTACTAGGATTAGTTGAGTTATCCCTTAGGTTGAGGTGGGAGAGTGCTCTCGGTAGGAAGGTGGGATAATTTCGGGTGTGGAAGTGTCTTCGGTTTGAGAGCGGAGACTTTCCGATTGTAAAGTCCTCTTTGTAAGGGAAATGATATAATCTAGTAAACTTAGTTTGGAAATCATAAGCGGGGTGCTTAGGTAGTGAAGTAGACATTGGGGCCGAACCACTATAAATCATTGTGTTAGCATTGATATTTTGTTTATGTAAATTACTTTATCATAAATCGCTTCCGCATTTAGTCGTTCAATTGTGAATTGCATAAGTAGTTTAAGAAAATGATTAAAATCGAATTTAGGCAAATGGATTTAGTTAACACAATTCACTCTCTCTCTAGTGTGGCCATTTTACCAACATCTAGAACAATAAGTCTAATACTCACAGACCAAATGTTAGCAAGATCCGACCATGGATGCCCCTCCGATCGTGGAGTTTGATGAATTTCGACGCTGCAGGAACAATCTGCCGAGAAGACTCTTCCTCCCTCATCTCGACTCGCCCATGCCATCTCTTGGGATGCGTGCATCTCTGTCAAGAGCCGTACGATACCAAGGGTTTTATTTTTTAAATTATAGAAATGCTCGTATGATTTAAGTTAAGCCTTGTTCGGTCTATACTCATCTGATTCGAGTTCCGATTGAATCTCCAGACTCGACTCGAGTCCAACTCACATCCAATGACCAAACCAACTTAAGTTATAGAATTTATTCGTGTGTAAGGATTGTACCTTAGTTCGCATCCTCCGGCGTTTCACTCGGCCCATTCCAACGCGCATCCAAAATTTTCCCACTATGATAAAATTAAAATTTTTTGTGAGTATTATAGTTTTTGAGAGAAAAGTATAAAAAAGGTGTAAAAATTAAAATGTTATATATATGAACCGGTTAATCGTTAATCAACGTTTAACAAGTACTCAAAATTCGGAACCAAAACTAAAACTCAAAATTGAAAATTTAGAAAATAAAAACTGAAACTGAATCCGCCAGATCGATTAATCAAAAAATTCGGTTCAGTTTCGGGCTGGTTTTCCAGTTAACCAAATTTTAATTTTTTTTTTCTCACCCCTAATAAGTAGCAGTACCCAACTTATCGATCATGGTCTTGGCAGGTCTAATAAAATAGCAGAACTTCGCAAGGTGGCTTGTCTTGATGGTCATCCGATTTCGAACTCGAATTCCTCATATCATCCATCCACAACAACTTGGTACATTTGAACTTTGTTTGGTTGATCATCTCAATGCAGAGATACTCCAAAGCATTATAGACATGGGTTTTATGTGCTCTGGGAACCGACGGAGGTGGTCAAAGCTGCTACTATAGTTGATCAGGTCTGACGTCGATCAACTCCTAGTCGACCTTTTGGCTTTTGGGTGGTTGTTGCTGTCCCATTATTAATTTGTTTCCATTTTCTATGCATGCTCTAAACTTTAACTCACTGTTTTGGAATGCTCACAACCTAAATCGCTTATCTAAGCGATATATGGTCAAGCAAACCGTTAGAAACCACAATGCAGTGTGTTATTTCTGTTTGAAACTAAGCTATTTCACATTTCTAGTAGGGCTATTAAGCAAATTTGACATTCATCTTTTTAGCATATCTCCTAGGAATGGCGCCGGGGAGGGTTTGGGATGACGAAGTCAATCATATCCCATACCCATTAAGAAACTCATTCCTAAATCTATCCCAAACTTGCTACTATATTTTGAAGGGAAATTCTCAAACCCTTCCCACTAATTTAACGGGTACTTACTGGGTACCCACTTTTTGCCCGTTAACAAAATTTATATTAAAAAACTGTTCTACATACTTATCATAACATCTAATATGACATATACGAATAGTTAACAACATTTATATAAAAAAACTGCTCTACATACTTATCATAACATCTAATATGACTTATTTGAATAGTTCAAAGTTTAAAAAATGCTCAAATATAAACTACAAGTTACATGACAGTAATCATTCGAAAAAAATAACTATGTGCTGGATCAGCATCGGTGAGAGGAGGAATAATCTTGTGGTAGTGGAGGTTGAGGCGAAGAGCGGAGAGCCGAAAGTTTACGGTGGTGCGACTGTCGTGTGACGGGAGAAGTAGGTCTGTAGATGGGTGTTGCCGCGTCGGGCGATGGGGATGGGTGATCGAGGGGATGGGCGACGGGTGAGTAAATTGGTGAATGGGTGTTACCGTGTTAGGGTGTAGGTACTGTAGGTGTAAAATACTTTTAAATCCTAATAAATTAAAATAGTATATAGTTGTATACTTAGCTTTAATTAAAATAAGATAAATTATATTGAACTCTAATTAAAAAGACATAATTATTCTACATACATAGATAATATAAGGGGTATTTTGATAATTTTATACTTATGTTATGCCCAAAAATCCTATAATAATATTTTATTCCTTAGCAGGGGATCGTGGGCCCAAGTTAACATGGATTGGCGTAGAGTCACGGAATTTAATTCAGGTAAGCATATTATCTGAAAAAAATTAGGAAAAATATATTTATTTTATTTCTATGATTTAGCATGCTAGGATGATATAGGGTCTTGAGACGAATTTGGTGGTTCAATCGGAACTCAAATCAGAGTTAGAACGGGTTAGATACAGGCTAGTTTAGTGGGATAACTAAAGCGGGGGCATTTTGGTCATTTGGACCAAACAGAGGCCTATAAATTAGAATCTGGGGCATGTGTCCAGGGGTTTTTGCCACACGCCACCCGAGGCTTAAAGAGGGGAGGTGGAGTTTCGGTGTCGGATTTCGCAAGATCGTCGACATTCAACATAGGAAGATCGATAACTTCTTCTTCCTCTACGGTTTCTCCAAAAGAGGTGAGTGGATTAGCCTTCTTCTTCCTTTTTTCTTCATCAGTCACACTGCCCCTATGTCATGGGGTTCATGTCATTTTTGTGGGCGAAATGGCGACACTAGAGGGGGGGCGGTGAATAGTGTGTTTACTAATTCAATTAGCCTAAATCAATTTTTAATCGTTTACTTAGATTATTTAGGCAATATGCAATTTGACGATTAGATGAGGAAGCTTATAAATGATAAATAATTAAGCACAACAAAATGAAATAATGCAAACACAAGTATTTATAGTGGTTCGGTCCTAATGTCTACTCCACTACCTAAGCACCTCGCTTAGGATTTCCAAACTAGTTTTACTAGATTAATTTACGTTTGCCTTACACAGAGGACTTTTCACCGAAGAGACGCACTCTCGACCTAAGGCACTTCCACACCCGGAAGTCACCGCCTTCTTATCGAAAGTCCTCTTCCACCTCAACCCTAAGGGACAACTAAGCTAATCCTAGTAAACACTAAGTTTACAAAAGTGACTTTACACCTAACACTAGGTAACCACTTATACACTCAAGACCAAACACCTGGTCTTCACACGCACAAATTAAAATAGATACAAATAACAGTTAAAATACAATTGAAAAGTGCTTGAAATGAAACCAAGAAATCATGCTCTTTTTCAAGCCTTGGAACCTCCAACTCGCCGAGTAGTAGAGCTTGAGTTGAAGCCCGAGTTGAGGAGCAGAGTGTGCGCAAGAAGTTGACGCCGAAAAAATGAGCACAAGCACTGATCCCTTTTCTTTTATCTCTCTCTTGGATGCTCAAAAATTTCTATAAGAATGAGAGAAGAAGCTTAAATGAATCATATAAGGGTGTATTTATACCCTTCTGAAGAAACGGCTGCTCAACGGATAGAAAACTATATGTTGCATATCGTCGGTTGATAGGTCGGTCGACCGACCGATCGACTGCTCCTTCGACCGCCATTTTTTCTCTCTGGTCAGTCAACCGATGGGTCGACCGCCAAGATGCAAGATCTTCAATTGGTATCAATATCTTCAGGTTCCATATCAGTAGCGTTCAATGTCTTCGATCGGAAAAATCGAAGAAATAAAAAATCGGAAGGACATTGATCGTCGCGCTCGGGTTCGTCATGGAAGTTTCTCGAAGATTGACGAGTGCCAAAGATGCATTGGACGAGCTCAAAGATCACATGGAAAGCTCTCCAAGATGATGCTCGTTGAAATCTAGAACCTGAAAATGAAGCGCGAAAGAAAATAGGCTGAAAAACAAATCTCAGCCTATATTTGGTCGACCGGGCGGTCGACCGAATAGGGTAAAGTAAAGGGCACCAACTATTTCAGTCGACCGGTCGATCGACCGACAGTGCTGAAAAGGGGCAGTAGCTACGTCGGTTGACCGGGCGGTCGACCGATCAAAGCCCAAATTGGGCAGTAGCTTGAGCGGTCGACCAATCGGTCGATCGACCTACGTTTGCTGAAGACGCAAGATCGCGTCGATCGATCAACAGGTCGACCGAAGGTCGGGATCGAAGATCTTACGTCTTGGGCAAACGCAAGTCGGTCGATCGACTGGTCGACCGCCCGAGCTACTGCCCAATTTGGTCTTCGATCGGTCGACCGACGTAGTTACTGCCCCTTTTCGGCACTAGTCGGTCGACCAAAATAGCTGGTGCCCTTTGCTTTATCCTATTCGGTCGACCGCCCGGTCGACCGATCTTAGGCTGATATTTATTTTTCAGCCTATTTTCTTCGTCGCTTCATTTCCGGATTTCGGCTTTCAACGAGCATCATCTTGGAGAGCTTTCTATGTGATCTTTGAGCTCGTCCAATGCATCTTTGGTGGACTCATCAATCTTCGAGAAACTTCCACGACGAACCCAAGCGCGACGATCAATGTCCTTCCGATTTTTGATTTCTCTGATTTTTCCGATCGAGGACATCGAACGCTACTGATATGGAACCTGAAGATATTCTCAATGAAATCATTAGTCTCATGTTTGTTATCATTAAAACCATCAAAACCGAGATTAAGACTAAGGTTGAAAACATAAAGCCAATAGTTTTCCATTGGGTTTTTCGTGAATCGAATTGGTTAATCGTGTTGATAGTTTTACCGTGTTTGTAATGATTCTATCGGATTGATTTTCTGGGTGATTGGCCGCCCCTTACCTTACTGTGCCACCCCCTTTCTTCTTTAGATTTTGATGAATTCTTTGAGGTTTCTTGATATTTGTTGAGGGTTCTTGGTGGTTGTTTGATATCTTGATGAAAGAGGGGGAGTAGGAGAGTGTTTAGGGTGTGCCGCCCCTTTGTAGGGTACTTTAGGAATCCTAGGGTGGCCGACCACCCCAAAGGTGAGATTTTTAAAGGTTCAATCTATTCCTCACACCTAGGAGACATACTATAGGGTATGTTGAACTTGTTCCTAAGGGTAGAATCAATGTAGGACCTACACTTAGACAATTAGAAACCTAGGGACACCAAGAGACACTAGGACCCTAGTTTAACTTTCGAGAGGGCCAACCCTAAGGACACCTACGGAGGGCCAAACCTTTCTTACCCTTAGGACACTCAGGTGAGGGAGGTAGGTCGGCCATAGGGCATTCGGCTAGGGTCCTTAAGGGTGGATTAAATTATGTTGGATCGTTAAGGGGTGATGCCCTATTCCTAGGGTTTGCTATAAATGCTTTCCATGCTCTTATCCTACGCTTTTGAACGTACTATGCTATAATTCTATACTTATTGTGCACGCTGTGATGTTATGGTTTTAGTGTTATTTTCATTATTATATAGTTGCGTGTGATTATGGTGGATTACGGGAGGAGGCGGAGGTGAAGGTATGCCCTAGACATGCCTTTGTTAATTACCTATCGTGCAAATTTTGTTTATGCTCATTTATATATGTACTTGCATGTGTGATGTTGTGGTGTGATTGTTACATTTCCCGGATGCCTCGCTGGTGAGGGGAGGGTATGCCCCAAAGAGACAGTGTTGGCCTTATTCCAGAAGTCCGACTGGTGAGGAGAGTTCATATCCGCAAAGAGACAGTTTGGAGACCCGACCGGTGAGAGGAATGTATGCCCCAAAGAGACGGATTGAAAGAGCCATGTCAGTGAGGGGAGAGCATACCCCAAAGAGTCGACATTGGCTGGGTGATAGATCGGAGGCGGCACCGACTACCTACCCTGTGTGGCGATGAGGACCGATGGGTCCGGTTGAGCATGTGGATGATTGCATTGAGCATATTATATGTTGTGGCATTTTCTTGCAGGTGTTATATGTTGACGAGGATGATTGCGCTGCTAAAATAAATGCTCAAATAAAATTTATGCTTTATATTCTTATGCTTATTTATATGCTTTTGATTACGCATGATGATGATGATGTGGTGGAAATTGAGGACTAATCTACTTACTAATTCCTAGTTGGACTTACCCCTCATATCTGTTGTTTTGTAGTACCTGAGCTAGATCTAAGAGGCACTGGGGTGCAGTAGCGCGACTGGTGGTGGTAGGGCAGCGGGTCTCGTGACATGTCGTGGTCCAAGGGGATACCCGAGTAGTTTTTGTTCTTTTGAGTCGTTGAGTCATGTCAATTCGGTTTATTTGTTTTCGCACTTATATTATTTGAGGTGTCATGTTTAGTAATTAAACTTTTATAACCAATTTGAAAATTTGCTATTTGTTGAGTTGGTGGTCTAGGGTTTATTTGAAAATAAATGTATTTTTAAAATCCTTGAAATGTTATTAAATGTCGTCTGGTTTATGTGTTCATGTGGTTTGGTTTCGATTAGGCTTCGGGGTACGTGGCGTACCCTAGCCGGTCATATCAGATTTGGGGTGTGACAACTTAACTGTCACACCACAAATCCAGTATGACTGGCCAGGGTACGCCACGTACCCCGAAGACTAACCCATACCAACCCACGTATATAACAAAAACATACCTGAACATTTGATAGCATCTCAAGGATTTTTAAAAGACATTTATTTTCAAGAAAAATCTCAAAACACCAACTCAATAAATAACTAAATGTTTAAATCGATTTCAAAGCTTAATTACTAACAAAGATACCTCAAAGTAATAAAAGTGCCGAAACATAATAAACTGACTCGACATAACTCAATAACTCAAGAAAGAGAAAAATGACTCGGTATCCCCCTTGACCACGACATGTCACGAGACCCGCTGCCCTGCTGCCACCAACCACGCTATTGCACCCCGGTATCTCTCTGATCTAACTCAGGTGCTGCAAAACAACAGAATGAGGGGTAAGTCCAAGTAGGACTTAGTGAGTAGATCAGTTCTCAATTTCACCATATATCATCATCATGGAAATCAAATATCATATGATTAAGCATAAGAAATATAAAGCATAATTTTTGGAGCATTTATTTTAGCAAAGCAATCATCCACGTCATCGTGTAGTAACCTGCAAGAAATATATCACAACATATAAATATGCCCAATGCAACAACCACATGCTCAACCCGGACCTGTCGGTCCTCATCGCCACAGAGGGCAGGTAGTCGATGTGGCCCCTGATCTACCACCTAAACAGTGTCGTCTCTTTGGGGTATACTCTCCCCTCACCGACACGGCTCTTCTGATCCGTCTCTTTGGGGCATACATTCTCCCTCACTGGTTGGTTCTCCGGACTGTCTCTTTGCGGATATGATCTCCCCTCACCAGCCAAACTTCCGAAATAAGGCTAATGCAATCTCTTTAGGGCATACCCTCCCCTCACAAGTGAGGTTTCTAAAAAATGCAACAATCACATCACAACATCACACACGCAGGTATATAACATAAAATAAATGTGCTATCAACAAGTAGGTAAAAGGGCATGTCAATGGCATACCTCAACCTCCGCCTCCTCCCGTCATCTATCACAACCACACACAAATATATATATAGAAATAGTGCTAAAAATCATGATTTCATAGCATATACAACAATGATGAAAATAAGGTATAGCATGTTCAATCATCGTAGGAAAAGCAAGCATGTATAGCATAAAACAATACAAGACCGCCTAGTTACCCTACGTAGTTTAAGCCCATCTTAGCAACCCTAGCCGTGTACCCTAGGTCCGGCCTACCTCCTCTACCCGAGTGCTCTAGGGGCATAGAGCGTTCGGCCCCCCTTGGGTTCCTTAAGGGTCGACTCACCCTAAAGTTATCCTAAGGTTCTAGGGTCACTAGGGTCCTCAATTCCCTACTTGTATGTCTCTACATTTTCCCTAAAGTGTAGAATAATTCAAGGTACCAGAAGTATGTTCCTTAAGTGTAAAAATCCCATTTTAATTTTTGGAAAAATTAATGAAAATATCCCGAACTATTGAGTTTTTAACAAATCTGACTCATACTTTTATTTGTAACTAACTTATACTCAAACTTTTATTTTTGTATTAATTATATACTCCCGTCAGCTGGGTGTTAAAGTAGTTGTTATATGCTAATGTGGACTGCACAGTCAGCATAAATAAATCAATTTTTTTTCAAAGTTGCATCATCATCAAATGATCCACGCCAGCAAGATCAGTTTAAAAATATATTTAAAAACTCTTCAATGCCACATTAGCCATACCTTAAAAAAAAGAGGGAAAAAACTTGTGAAGAGTTTTTTAATTTTTCTTTCAAACTGGTCTTGCTGACGTGGATCATTTGATGACGAGGCAATTTTGAATAAAAAATTGATTTATTTATGTTGATTGTGCAGCCCACGTCAGCATATAACAGTTACTTTAACACCTAGCTGACGGGAGTATACAGTTGATACCAAAATGAAAGTTAGAGTATAAATTAGTTATAAATAAAAGTATGAGACAGATTTGTTAAAAACTCAATAGCTCGGGACATTTTCATTGATCTTCCCTTTATTTTCCCCAAATCTGTCCCTAATTGGCCGGCCACTCTAGGGCTCCTAAAAGGGTCCTAAAGGGGGCGACGTACCCTAGTTCTTCCCCAAAACCCCTCCTTTCCTCAAGATCTCAAGCAAGCACCAAGAAACCTCAACAACCATCAAGAATCCTCAAGAAGAAAACAAGAATTTGAAGAAGAAGGGGGCGGCATAGCAAGGGTAGGGGCGTCCAAATCGCCCAAAACTCGATTCGACGGAATCACAACGATAATAGGACGACCCTCGATACGAAAGCTCAATTCCAAATACGACGAAATCGAATTAAAAATTGGCAAAACCCCATGACATAGGGGTGGCGGCATGGCTGATGAAAAGAGGGAAATAGGAAGGCTTATCCACTCACCTTTTTGGAGAAACCGGGAAGGAAGAAGAAGTGGGGGATCTTCCTACATTGAACGCCGACGAACTTGCGAAATCCCAGCTCTGACGGCTCCTCCTCCTCTCCCCCCCCCCTTTCTCTCTCTCTCTCTCTCTTGGGTGGCGTGTGGCTAAAAATAGCAGCCATGCGCCCCTTTGATAATTTATGAGCCCTAGTTAGCCCAAATTACCAAAACGCTCTTAGTTATTCGCACAACTTCAAAAATTCATAATTAATTCATTCTAACTCTGATTCAAGTTCCAATTGAACCGCTAAATTTGTCTCGAGATCCTCTATCATATTAGCATGCTAAACCACAGAAACAAAATAAATATATTTTTTCTAAATTTTTTCCATATATAAAGCTTACCCGAATTAAATTCCGCGGCTCTATGCCAATCTGCGCTAACTCGGGCCCACGGTCCCCTGTTTAAGAATAAAATATTATTTTAGAATTTTTGGGCATAACAATTCCTCCCCCCTTAAAAAAAATTCATCCTCAAATTTTGAGATAAAGAAAAGAAGCTCACCTCGGCATAAAAAAGGTACAAGTACTTTATCCTACTCGACCTCCCAAGTGGCCTCCTATCCTGAATGGTGCTCCCAACGAACTTTCACCAAGGGGACCTCAGCTTCCTCACCTGCTTGTCTAGGATCTCTACAGGCCGCTCCTCATAAGAAATGGCCAATCAACCTCCACCGCAGCAACATCGAGAATATGAGACCCATCCCGAACATACCGCTTAAGCATGGAGACGTGGAAGACATGGTGCACTCGATCCATGCTAGGTGGTAGAGCCAACTCATAAGCAATCGCTCACCTGTGCCGCAAAATAGGGAAATGCCCGATAAATCTGGGGCTCAACTTTTCCTTCCTCCCAAAGAGCACAACTCTCTTCATAGGGGACACCTTCAGGAAGACCAAATCCCCTTCCTAAACCTCCACGTCACGGGCTTTACCATCGGCATACATCTTCTAATGACTGTTATTGGCGACCTGCACCTATGCCCATACAAAGCCTCAAATGGAGTCATACCGATGCTGCTGTGGTGACTGTTATTATAGACGAACTCTACGTAAGATAGATGCCTCTCTCAGCAACTCTCCAGGTCCATCACGCATGCCCTCAGCATGTCCTCAAGCGTTTGAATGGTCCTCTTTGACTGTATGTTCGTCTGAGGATGAAAAGCGGTACTGAACCGCACCTGCATACCCAAAGCCTCCTAAAATGATTGCCAGAACTGAGTGGTGAACTAGGTGCCTCGATCGGATATGATCATAACTGGGATCCCATGGTAAGCCACAATACGGTCAAGCAACAACCGTGCATATTGCTCCACATAGAAAGTGGTCTTCACCGGAATAAAGTGCGCTGATTTGGTCAGGTGATCCACCACTACCCAGATAGAATCATTTCCTTTCTCTAATATTGGTAACCCGGTAACAAAGTCCATTGTGATCTTTTCCCATTTCCATTCTAGTACCTCGAGATTCTACAACAACCCTGTGGGTCTCAAGTGTTCGGTCTTTACCTGCTGACAGATCAAATATCTGGACATAAACTATGCCACCTCCCGCTTCATCCCTTTCCACCAGTAGTACTACCTCAGATCTCGATACATCTTGGTGGCCCCCGGATGCATAGTGTAAGTGAAACAATGGGCCACCTCTAGTACCCGCCTACGAACCTCTGCCATGTCTAGTACCACGATCCTATCCCTGTATCTGAGAATTCCCTCGGAGTCCACTCTGAAACCCTTTGCATCACCTCTCACAACTACATCCTTCATTAGAGAATAGAAAACATCCTCGCCCTGAGCCGTTCATAGCATATCAACCAAAGTGGACTGTACAGGCATGTGTGCCAACAATCCACCTGAATCAGTCATGGATAACAAATCCCCTGGGCCCAGGCTCACCGCCAGATCTCTGGCTAGGGATCCCCATCGACTTCCTGCTCAAAGCATCTGCTACTACATTTGCCTTTCCTGGGTGATACTGAATAATGCAGTCATAATCCTTTAATAGCTCAAGCCATCTCCGCTGCCTCAAGTTCAGATCCTTCTGAGAAAACAAGTACTGGAGGCTCTTATGATCGGTGAATATGTCACATGCCTCCCCATATAAGTAGTGACGCAATAGCTTCAAGGCAAAGACTATGGCTGCCAACTCCAAATCATGAGTCGAATAATTCTTCTCATGGGTTTTCAGCTACCTGGATGCGCATGCGATCACTCTACCGTGCTGCATCAGAACGCACCCCAATCCGACTCTAGAAGTGTCACAATAGACTGCAAATACTCCCAACCTTGATGGTAGTGCTAGTACAAGAGTGATAGTCAAGCGGTCCTTGAGCTTCTAAAAGCTCTCCTCGCATTTGTCATCCCAGATAAACTTTACTTTCTTCTGAGTTAGGCGCGTTAGCAGGGCGGCAATCTTGGAAAAATTTTCCACGAACTTTCTGCAGTAGTCGGCTAACCCCAAGAATCTACGGACCTCGGTCACACTAGTCGACCTCTCCCAATTTTGAATTGCCTCAATCTTTGCAGAATCGACTTTTACACCATCCCGGGGTACAATATGCCCCGAAAATCCCACGCTGGTTAATCAGAACTCGCACTTTGAGAAATTTGCAAAGAGTTGGTGCTGTCTAAGGGTCTTCAGAACTACCCTCAAGTGCTCCCTGTGCTCCGCCTCGCTCCTGGAATATACCAGAATGTCGTCAATGAAGATTATGATGAATCAGTCCAAAAAGTCCTTGAACACCCGGTTCATCAGCTCCATGAAGGCTGCTGGGGCATTAGTAAGCCCAAAGAACATGACGAGGAACTCATAATGTCCATATCGCATCCTGAAATCAGTCTTATGGATATCTTGATCCCTGATCCTAAACTGATGATATCCTGACCTCAGATTGATCTTTGAGAATCACTAAGCCCCCTACAACTGATCAAATAAGTCGTCAATCCTGGGAAGCGAGTATCGGTTCTTGATCGTCACCTTATTGAGTTGTCGGTAGTCGATGCACATTCGCATGGACCCATCTTTCTTTTTCACGAACAACACTGGCGTCCCCTAGGGCGAGACACTTGGGTGAATGAACCCAATGTCTAGCAGCTCCTGCAATTGCACTTTAAGCTCCCTTAGCTCAGTGGGTGCCATTCGATATAGGGGAATCGATATACGCTTCACCCTCGGCTGCATATCAATACAGAACTTGGTCTCCCGCACTAGTGGTAGTCCCGGCAACTCCTTAGGAAATGCAATAGGAAAGTTCATGACAACTAGAGTACTCTCAATGGTGCTGGCTGAGCCCTCGCCGATAACATCTGTAGAGACAAAAGCCAAGAAAGATTGACAACCACCCACCATCAGCTTGCGGGCCTGGAGAGCAGAGATCACCCTGATGGAGTCTCCTCGCCCATCTCCCTGAAAGGTAAAGGGTGGTATTCTCGGCTTGCAAAATGTAACCACCTTTGTCCTGTAATTGACTGATGCATAAGCACCGCTTTCAGATTACATTTTCATTTTCATAAGCACCCTAATAGACAAATGCACCGCTTTCGCAAAGCTCGGGACATTTTCATTAATCTTTCCTTTATTTTTCCCAAATCTGTCCCTAATTGGCCAGCCACCCTAAGGCTCCTAAAAGGGCCCTAAAGGGGGGTGGCGTACCCTAGTTCTTCCTCAAAACACCCTCCTTTCCTCAAGATCTCAAGCAAGCACCAAGAAACCTCAACAACCATCAAGAATCCTCAAGAAAACAACAAGAATTTGAAGAAGGGGGTGACACAGCAAGGGTAGGGGCGACCAAATCGCCCAAAACTCGATTCGACAAAATCACAACGACGACAAGACAACCCTTGATACGAAAGCTCAACAAATACGATAAAATTGAATTAAAAATCAACAAAACCCCATGACATAGGGGTGACGGCATGGCTGATGAAAAGAGGGAAAGAGGAAGGCTAATCCACTCACCTTTTTGGAGAAACCAGGAAGAAAGAAGAAGCGAGGGATCTTCCTATGTTGAACATCGACGAACTCTTGAAATCCCGGCTTCGACGGCTCCTCCTCCTCTTGGTGTCGCCTCCTCTCCCTCTCTCTCTCTCTCTCTCTCTCTCTTGGGTGGTGTGCGGCTGAAAACAACAATCATGCCCCCCCCCCTTGATAATTTATGGGCCATGGTTGGCCCAAATTACCAAAACACACTCACTTATTTGTCCGACTTCAAAAATTCATAACTAATTCATTCTAACTCCGATTTGAGTTCCGATTGAACCGCTAAATTCATCTCGAGACCCTCTCTCATATTAGCATGCTAAACAATAGAAATAAAATAAATATATTTTTCCTAAATTTTTTTCCATATACAAAGCTTACTCGAATTAAATTCCACGGCTCTACGCCAATCCGCGCTAACTCGGGCCCGCGGTCCCCTGCTTAAGAATAAAATATTATTTTAGGATTCTTGGGCATAACATTAACGAGTTTGGGATGGGTATTATACTAAAATCCTGAACCCTTGTCAAACCCTAAAGGGTTTTCATCCAAAATCCTGTACTCATCCTACGACCCAACAGGCAAAACCCGCTAATGACCTATTAGGATCTGGGACGAGTGGAATATTCATTTACACAAACCCACTACCATCCCTAATTTCTCCACGATTGATGTTATTGGATCTTCAGGGGGTATCTTGACTATTTGGGATCCTATTTTGTGGAGATGTATTTCTCTTCACTTGGGAAATTTTCTAATCCTACTATAGTTGCTCCATCTTCCTTCCAACTTTGTCATCTGGTTTATTGGTGTTTATGGCCCACCAAATCACACTAAACGTACAAATTTTTCTGCGGGTATTGTCCCATTTGGTTGGCCCTACTACAGAGCCGCTAGTCAATGGTGGTGACTTCAACATGACCAAGCATCTTGGAGAAAGGCGCAATTGTACCGCGAATAGCAGGGAAGCTTCTTGTTTCACTAAAATTATTGTTGGACTATGGTCTCATTGACTTGCCAATTGCATGGTTGGCTTATACTTGGTCTAATAACCAGCCTAATCCTAGCTTAGCCAAACTGGATCGAGTTTTCATTAACCTTAAGACTACGGAGCTTTTGCCTAACATTCACATCAGAGGTGGCTCGAGGAAGCTTTCAGACCATAATTACCTTGTGTTGCAGCACCCGTTTAATTCCCCAACCATCTCGCGCCCTTTCAGACTAGAAATGCAATTGATGGATTAGTCAAATTTCCTCGCCATCGTTGACTAGGGGCTTACCTTGGCCCTTCGTGAGACACGCTTTTTCGCTTCTCTCCCACAAAAATGGGTTGCTGCTTGGAAAGTCCTTCGTCCCATCATTTAGAATTGGAGCACTATAAAAGAGGAAAGATTGGGCTGAGAGGAGGAAATACATTGAGGGAAAGGTCAATGATTGTGCAAACAAAGCTGATTCTCGTTCTGTGTCTTTATCATATTTAGAAAATCTTTGCATTCAAGAAATACCTTGATGACTTGTATCAAAGGGAAGACCTTTACTAGAGACAGCGAGCCGAGGAGAGATGGTTCAAGGATGGTGATCAAAATACTCGATACTTCCACCTATGTGCTACCTTGAGACACAAGCGCAATCAGATCTCTTTTGTTACAACTACTGTTGGGATTCTTTCAGAGTTTGACCAAATCTCTGCAGCCTTCAGGGATTTTCATTCCTCTCTATTGGTGACTAGTGTGCGCCCCCTACTCAAAGTCCATTTGAGAGTCCTATACCATGATACTTCCCCGTCCTTGAATCACATAGACGCTCCCTTCACTATAGAGGAAGTGTTGAATGTTATACAGAAAATCAAGTGTCATAAGTCTCTTGGTCCAGATGGCATCCTCATGGAGTTTTTCAAGAAATTTTGGTCCTTGATTGATGATGATTTGATCTCCCTACTTAATGACTTGCAAGCTCATCCCTCAAAGATGTAGAGGCTCAACAAAACTATATCACCCTTGTTCCTAAAACAGGGAGTGGCGAAAATCATGGGGACTTTAGATCTATCAGTTTGGAAAATAACATCATCAAAATCTTCTTTAAGCTTCTGGCTAATAGACTCAGTCCCCTCATGTTTGATCTCATGAGTAAGACCAAAGGAGTGTTGGTGAAATGACCACACTAAAGGGGGGGTGAATAGTATGTTAACTAATCAATTAGCATAGATTCGATTTTAAATATTTTTTAAAATTACTTAGGCAATTCATAATTTAGCGACTAAATGCGAAAGCGAGTAATAAAGCTAAGCGATGTGATACACAAAGAAAACAATGCTAACACAATTATTTATAGTGGTTCAGCCCCAATGCCTACTCCACTACCTAAGCACCCCGCTTAGGATTTCTAAACTAACTTTACTAGATTATATCATTTCCCTTACAAAGAGGGCATTACACTGGAAAGTCTCCGCTCTCAAACCGAAGGCACTTCCACATTAGGAAGTATCCCGCCTTCCTACTGAGAGCACTTTCCCACCTCAACCTAAGGGACAACTCAACCAATCCTAGTAAACTAAGTTTACAATGGTGGATTTAAGCCTTAACACCAAGGCAATCACCAACTCAATCAACATAGCACTCTAGGTTTACACACACTCAAATACAATGAAATAAACAAACAGAATACAACAACAAATGGAGCAATAAATCAAATAATAAAGTACTTAGCTCTACAATAAGATTCTTAGCTTCCTCTTGATGTCTTTGATGATGAAACAATGAAGGTAAGGCTCAATCAAAGAGATGGGAGATCAAAGCTACAGAGGAAGTGTTAAATGTTATACAGAAAATCAAGTGTCATAAGTCTCTTGGTCCAGATGGCATCCTCATGGAGTTTTTCAAGAAATTTTGGTCCTCGATTGGTGATGATTTGATCTCCCTACTTAATGACTTGCAAGCTCATCCCTCAAAGATGTAGAGGCTCAACAAAGCCTATATCATCCTTGTTACTAAAACAAGGAGTGGCGAAAATCTTGGGGGCTTTAGATCTATAAGTTTGAAAAATAACATCATCAAAATCTTCTTTAAGCTTCTGGCTAATAGACTCAGTCCCCTCATGTCTGATCTCATGGATAAGACCAAAGGAGTGTTGGTGAAATGGCCACACTAGAGGAGGGGGAGGGGGTGAATAGTGTGTTAACTAATTAATTAGCCTAAATTCAATTTTAAATATTTTCTTAAATTACTTAGGCAATTCATTTAACGATTAAATGCAGAAGCGAGTAATAAAGCTAAGCAATGCGATACATAAAGAAAATAATGCTAACACAATTATTTATAGCGGTTCAGCCCCAATGCCTACTCCACTACCTAAGCACCCCACTTAGAATTTCCAAACTAGCTTTACTAGATTATATCGTTTCCCTTACAAAGAGGACATTACACTAGAAAGTCATTGCTCTCAAACGGAAGGCACTTCCACACTCGGAAGTATCCCGCCTTCCTACCGAGAGCACTCTCCCACCTCAACCAGAGGGGCAACTCAACTAATCCTAGTAAACTAAATTTACAATGGTGAATTTAAGCCTTAACACCAAGGCAACCACCAACTCAATCAACCTAGCACTCTAGGTTTACACACACTCAAATATAATGAAATAAATAATAAAATACAACAATAAATGGAGAAATAAATCAAATAATAAAGTACTTATAATTAGCTCCACAATAAGATCCTCTTGATGCCTTTGATGATGAAACAATGAAGGTAAGGCTTAATTAAAGAGATGAGAGATCAAAGGTAGAGTTTCCGCAATAATTGGCTCAATAAAGCTAGGGAATGATCACAAGATGGCTCAAGAAGGTTAGGAGTGATCCAAGTGGTCAAAGGAAGGCTGGGGCATCAATATTTATAGTCATGAAGTGGGCTCGGGTGAAACACTGCTTAACGGCTCAAAAACTAGACGTTTATCGCCGTCCGATCATTTGTCGGTTGATCGTCAATCGACCGCCGAGTGACTGAAGGCATTCTACCCATTTCGGGCATCATTCGGTCGGCCGAAACTGGAACAAACATGGCAATTTTGCTATGTTTTCAGCTCGTTTATTTGTTTCTGGGTTCGGTCTTCGCTAATTCCTCTTATATAACATTTATTAACTTTAAGTTAAAAACTTTAAAACATAAATGTTATATAAGGATTACCCCTCATTTGGATTCAATAAAAATGGGTTGGTGAATTTCAGGGCCATTTTCTAATTTTTCGATTTTTCATGTTTTTGGGTTCGGGTTTGGTATTTTGGGTTCTTTGCATCATCATGAGGATTTACAACAAATGCTAGACACCCTAAACTTAAACTCTAACTTTCCGAAGAATCCCGAGCGTCAACGAGCGTCCTTGCCGATTTCTCCAATTTTTCCAATCACGGACATCGTGTGCTAACCGACTTGGAACCTGAAAGTATTTCTCAATGAAATATTACTTTCATGTTTGTTATCATTAAAACCAAGATTAAGACCAAGGTAGAAAAACTTAGGCCAACAAGGAGCATTCGTATTGGGATGAAGTAGTTTGGAATGCTTTATGACAATCAATGAAACTATTTGGCATGAAGGAGAGAGAGGAGAATATATGTAGGATCAAAGTGGATTTTTAAAAACCTTCGATTATGTGAATTGTGACTTCATCACAGATATTTTTGTGGCCATAGATTTTCCTTCTAAATGGATCACATGGGTTTCTCAACTCCTGAGTTCTTCAGTCTCCTCACTTATTGTCAATGGATCTACCAAGGTTTCCTTTCGCACAAGAGAGGTTTACGACAAGGTAATCCTCTATCTCCACTCCTATTTAATTCGGTTGTTGATAATCTCTCCAAATTACTTCTTAGAGCCTCAAGGCTTGGATTCATCTAATGGGTCCTTCATGATTTTATTTGGGGAGGCATCACACATGTTTTATATGTGGATGATCTTGTTCTATTTAGTCAGGCTTCTCTTGAGTTTCTCAAGCCTCTTAGGCTATTGCTAAAGTGTTTTGAGATGAGATTGGATCTTAAAATCAATACCAATAAGACCAAAGTACTATATGTGTTGGGTGAAATGACCACACTAGAGGGGGGGGTGAATAGTGTGTTAACTAAATCAATTAGCCTAAATTCAATTTTAGTCGTTTACTTAAATTACTTAGGCAATTCACAAATCGAGTAGTAAGCGGAAGCAAGATATAAATTGTAAGAAATAAGAAATGCAAAGAAAACAATGCTAATACAAGTATTTATAGTGGTTCGGCCCCAATACCTACTCCACTACCTAAGCACCCCGCTTAGGATTTTCAAACTAAGTTTACTTGATTATCTTGATTCCTTTACAATGAGGACGTTTTCACCGGAGAGTCTCCGCTCTCACACTGAAGGCATTTCCACATCCAGAAGTTTCCGCCTTCCTACAAAGAGCACTCTCTCACCTCAATCCTAAGGACAACAAGAACTAATCCTAACAAACTACGTTTACACTGGTGGATTTAAGCCTTAACACCAAGGCAACCACCAACTCAATCAAACCTAGCAACCTAGGTTTACACGAATGGTATACAATGAAATAACAAGAAAATACAACACAAAATGGAGAAATAAATCAAATAATAAAATACTTAGCTCCACAAAAAACTCCCTAGTCCTCTTGATGCCTCAAGGAGATGAATCGATGAAGTTTTGACGGCTATATCAAGGAATGAGAGATCAAACTAGGGATTTTAAGAATTATCGCTCAATCAAGCTTAGAATTGATCAAGGATGGCTCAATGAAGCCTAGGAGTGATCAAAAGTTGTTTAAGGAAGGCTGGGTTTGGGTATTTATAACCCCCATAAGAAATGGTGCGTCAACGGGCGGCTCAACGGGCGGAAAACTAGCCGTTTCTGTCGTTTGGTCGCATGACAGTCGATCATCGGTCGACTGACCGATCAACCACTGGCCTTTTTGTGCTTTAATCGTACTGATCGGTCGACCGAAGGGTCGATCGCCAGAGTCGCTGTTGGCTTTAGGTTTTCAACCTTAGTCTTAATCTCGGTTTTGATGATAACAAACATGCAACTAATATTTCATTGAGAAATCTTTCAGGTTCCATCTCGAGTAGCGTTCGATGTCCTCGATCGGATAAATTAGAAAAATTGATAAATCGAAAGGACATTGATCATCATGCTCGGGTTCGTCGTGGAATATCTCAAAGTTCGACGTATGCACCAAAGACGTATTGGACGAGTCCAAAGATCACATAGAAAGCCCTCCAAGTTGATGCTCGTTGAAAGCTGGAACCCGGAAATGAAGCGCGAAAGTAGAAGGCTGAAGAAATCAAATTTAGCCTAGGTTCAGTCAATCGGGCGGTAGACCGAATGTAGTTAGAAAAATGGCAGTAGCCTTGTCGGTCAGCCGGATGATCGACTGAATGTCATGAAAAAATGGTAGTAGCCATTCGATCGACCGAAGATAGGGAAGAAATCGCGTAAAGGCTATATCGGTTGACCGGGCAGTCGATCGATCGAAGGTAAAAAGCGATAGTAGCTACTTCGGTCGATCGGGCGGTCGACCGACTGAGGCCAAAAATTGGTAGTAGCTTCGTCGATCGACCGAATTGTGGATAGCTGAAGCCCCAAGTTGCGTCGATCGACCGGGTGATCGACCGAATTGAGGGAACACAAGATTTGCATTTGGTGGTCAACCCGTCAGTTGACCGCACAGAGAGAATAGGCAGCAGTCGCTTGAGCGGTCGATCGGTCGGCCGACCGGCCAATCGACCGAGCGGCTGTAACAGATAGTTTTCTATCCGTTGAGCTGACGTTTCTTCGTGAGGGTATAAATATATCTCATCTAACTCCTTTAATCCATCTCCTCTCATTCTTACAGATTTAATTGAGTATTCTAGAAGTGATTTGAGCTTTACAAAAGATTAATCGCTTGCGCTCAGTTCTTCCGCCAACAAATTCTTCAAGCGCACACTCTGTCTCAACTCGGGATTTAATTCGAGCTCCACTTCTTGGCGAGTTAAAGGCGCTGAAGGCTTGGAAAAGAGCATTTGATCTTGGTTTTATTCTAAGCTCTTTTCATTGTAATTTTAACTGTTTATTTGAACATGTTTTTTCTTGGATTTGAGATTGTGAAGACCTAGGCTGTTTGGTCTTGTGTGTGGAAGTGGTTACCTTGGTAAAAAGGTGTAGAACCACTTGTGTAAGCATAACTTACTAGGATTAGTCGAGTTGTCCCTTAGGGTTGAGGTGGAAGAGTGCTCTCGGTAAGAAGGCGGAGACTTTCGGGTGTGGAAGTGCCTTAGGTTGAGAGTGCGACTCTTCGAGTCAAAGTCCTCATTGTAAGGGAAACAAGAATTAATCTAGTAAACGGGGTGCTTAGTTTGGAAATCCTAAGCGGGGTGCTTAGGTAGTGGAGTAGGCATTGGGGCCGAACTACTATAAATTCTCATGATTGCATTGATAACTTGTGTGTATTTATTGCTTTATCATTTATCACTTCTGCATCTAATCATGCAATCGTAAATTGCCTAAACAATTAAACAAATGATTAAAACTGGATTTAGGCCAATTAATTAGATAACACACTATTCACCCCCCCTCTAGTGTTGCCATTTCGACTTCAGTCGCGTGTTCAGCGATCCACTGTTCGGTCGACCGAAGCACCGTTTGTAATGTATTCTCGCTGATCGGTCGACCGAATGAGTCGCGAGATCAGCGATCCGCGATCCGGTCAACCGATCGGTTGACCGACGCACACACTGCCATTTTTTTGCCTCTGTCGGAAATTTGACAGACTGGGCAGATCAGTTTGCTTAGGCTGTGTTTGCTCATTTATGGTTCCGTCTTCGCTAAGTCTACTTATATAACATTTATTAACTTTAAGTTAAAAACTTTAAAACATAAATGTTATATAAGGATTACCCCCCATTTAGATTCAATAAAAATATCTAAAAAATCGAAATCCTTAAGAATCAAAATCTAGTTTTTGGGGTCTAGTACAAATTTTTTGAAAATGGAAATTTCCTAACTTTTCGAGTCAAGTATAGGTAGGCTAAAGGCTTCCAAAAAATCCCTAAAAATACCTCGTTATCTAGTTTTAATCCAAGGAACAATTATCGCCATTTTTTATGTCAAGAAACTATTTAGGTCATATAGCCCTCCAAGGAGCTCCCTAGGCTTAGTGAATTCAGGGCGATTTCCGGGTTTTTATATTTTAGGGTTCGGGTTTGGTTTTAGGGTTCTTATGCATCATAAAGAGGATTTACAATATAAACTAGACACCCTAAACCTAAACTCCCCTTCTCGAAGATTCCCGAGCGCCGACGAGCGTCCTTGCCGATTTCTTCAATTTCTTCAATTTTTCCGATCGGGGATGTCGAGCGCTAACCGACTTGGAACCTGAAAGATTTTCTCAATAAAACATTAGTTCCATGTTTGTTATCATCAAAACCGAGATTAAGACCAATGTTGAAAACCTTAAACCAACAATATGTTTTGAGGGATGATTCCCTTGCTAACCTTGTTGTGGCTCTTTTTCTTTGTTAGGTTGCATTAGATGTTTTCCCATTAATTGTCTTGGTTTGTTGTCAAATACGGGAAAGCTACGCAAGGATGATTGGCGAAAGATAATCGCTAAATATGATATAGCTCTGCCTCCTAGCAGGATGCACTACTACCAGGATAGGTCGCCTCACACGTATCATTGGGTTGCTCACAAATCAAGCTTCTTACATGTTGTCTATTTCTAAAGAACCGGGTTGGGTTATCAAGCAGATTGATAAATACCACAAAACATTCTTCTGGAGTAGAAATATTAGCACCAACATCCAAGGGAGATGTTTGATGAATTGGGAGACATTAACTGCGAGGAAAATTGATGGGGGTCTAGGGTTGCTCAATCTCACATCACATAACACTGCAAGATTGTGTTCTTGGTTTTGGAAATTGCTGAACAGGTTTGGAATGGACTGGGTGAACATTGTGGCTACCTTGTATCCAGGAATCAATAATAGGATGATCCTCCTCGTCTCAATTTATCATGCATGTGGAAAGGTATCTTAAAAAACAAAGGCTTGTTTCGTATCTTGCTTTGTTACCAGATGGGTTTCGACAGCACTTTCCGTCTTTGGTTGGATCCTTGGCTCCACGGGAATAGTCTCAAAGAAAAATATCCTCAGCTTTTCTCTCTTGCCACACTTCATGCCGCTACTATTGAAGACTCTAAAGAGTTATCTGCATTTGGGGGTATCCTAGGATGGAACATCTCTTCCACTGACTCGGTGTCTGTTGTTGGGCGAATGGCCTACACTAGAGGGGGGGGTGAATAATGTGTTATCTAATATTTAACCTAAATTAGATTTTAATCATTTACTTGATTAATTACTTAGGCTAATTCACAATTAACTTTATAAATGTAGAAGTGAATATGAATGACAAGTAATCAAACACACAATGAGAGACAGTGCAATCACAAGTATTTATAGTGGTTCGGCAATCCACCTACTCCACTACCTAAGTACCCCGCTCAGGATTTCAAACTCTAGTTTACTAGTTTAAAGTGTATCATACAAGATGATTTACAAGCTAAGGCTCTGACCCTCTCCCCCAAGGGTTACCCTCACACACCGAGAGTACCTTCAACACCTCTTCTCCTAAAGACTACAAAACTAACCCTAGCAAACTAAGTTTACACCGGTGGACTAATGCCTCTACACCAAGGCAAGCACCAAACTCAAAAACCTAGAAACCTAGGTTTACACAACTTCGAATATGATGAAATAAACAATAAAATACAACAATAATGGAGCAAATAAACCAAAAAAGTTATACTTAGCTCTAACACAAGTTCTCTAGTCCTCTTGATGTCTTTACAAGATGAATCTTTGAGGGTTCAAAGGCAAGATCAATAATGAAGGCTCAAACTAGGGTTTTCACAAAGAATAGCTCAAGTAAAACTCTCAAGGGTTCATATGATGGCTCAATATCAACAACAAAGCTTAGGGAAGACTATCATGGTGTTTATATAGGCAGAACACCACTCAAGTTTTGGGTCCAACAGATTGAAATGACTATAAAAAGAGTTGTTGGACATTTCAGTCAAACTTCGGCCGAATCTCGATCGATCGAGGATCTGTCAAGCTTCGACTGAACAGTTATTAAAGATTCCACTAACATTTCAGTCGATCTTTGGTCGATCGTCGGTCGATTGAGGATTGGCCAATAACTTGGTTTCAGGCTGATTGTTCAACCATCGAGTTTTGAGGTTTCGAGTTTGGTTTTTAGGGTTATTTTGCATCAAAATGAGGATTACACGTGAAGTCTAGACACCCTAAACCTAACTTCTCGAGGAAAATCGAGCGTCGACGAGCGTTCTTCTGATTTCTTCGATTTTTTCAATCGCGAATGTTGCATGCTACTCGACTTGGAACCTGAAAATATTTTTCCATGAAACAATTAGTTTCATATTTGTTATCATCGAAACTGAGATTAACATCTAGGTTGAAAACGTTAGGCCAACACCTGTTTCTCTCATTGATAGATTGGCTATCGATCTCGCCCCTCTTTTGATGCGTTCTAGAGAGGACTACATCTCTTGAAAATGGTCAATCGATGGGAAATTTACTATTTCTTCCTTAGATAATATGTTAAACTTCAGAGGCATCAATGATCCCTCCTTCACTTTTGTTTGGGGGTTTGCTTGTCGTCCTAAATGAATTTCTATCATGAATTGGTTTGCTAATCATCGGAGACTTCTCACTAAAGATCGGGTGATTGGTTGGAATCTACAAGTAGATCACGTTTGTCCGTCGTGTGAAGCTGCGATGAGTCTCATGATCACCCCTTTGAACAATGCTCATACACTAACAACGGGTGGTCTATTATGCTTCAAATTTGTCACATCCCAGCCTTGCAACTCAACTTTAGCTTGTGGCTTAACTCGAATAATCGAGACAACCTCTTGGTTCGGAAGTGTATAGAGCGTCACATCATGTTTTGGAATGGGAAGATATGGCAAGAACGTAATAGCCATTGCTTTAATAAAAAAATTGAAACCCTTTGTTGAAGTTGCTATTGAGGGTGCTATCCTTTTCAAACGGTCGTTAGTTATTTGAACTCTGGTAACTGGTTGTTGTATTACTTTTCTTTCCACCTCTAGATATTTTGGAGGAGGTTTGCTTTTTATACTTCTTATCTTTTCCTATTATCGATCACTACACTTGATTGTTCATCCCTTATGAATAATACATCTTTTCTCTTATTAAAAAAATGTGTGTTTAAGTTAACAAATTTTTTTGGGATAAAAGAGAAGAATATTTTATTAAACTAAAACAAGTTATCATAGTTCATTACAAAGTTTAATTTAATATCTCTATAGTTTTGTGATTATCGAGTATCGACTGTACAATCCTTAGTAGGACAACTCCATAAATCAACAATATGTACAGTAGATAATCACAATAATGATGGTAATCCTTTTTTCTTTGACTTCACATTTCGCTGATGAGATTCAAACTCTTTGCTGAGATAAAATTTCTTGCATTTTCACTATAGAGATGAATGACAACATGATAAGTGGAACCTTAAAAGAATTCATCGCTAATGGACGATTAGAAAATTACCACTCAAGTTATTCTTACCATGTTTTGGTGGATCTATAAACTTCAGAATAAGTTAATTTTTAGTGGTTCTAGACCTTCTACTTTTACTATTTTTGCTGGAGATATTAAGGATTTTAATAATTATGTTGAAGTTCCACAAGAACACAATCTAATGACAAATGGGCCATTTGGCTTGGGAACATCATTTGAAGGATGGATTAAAATCAATCCGGATGAATCTTGGTCATCTACTGATGAACAAGGCGCGGCAGTGACAATCCTACACATGCATATTGGTGAATGCAAAAGAGTCATTACCGAAACAAATAATCATGGCTTGACATTTTGATGGGAAGCTATTGCATTAAAGACTGATGTTCTTACTTGCATAGCATCTCCTCCTCAATAAGATTCATATTGAATTAGACTCACCTCTTTTGAGAGAATGGATCGCGCTATCACGTCATTAACGTCGGAACTTATAAGTTTCATACTCAGCTCGGCCTCATCCGACAATCATAAGCCTTTGGAATAAAAGGTGACATGGTGCACGAAACAATATCAATTTTGTAAACTCGGAGATAATTGATGTATACAACATATATTCCTCTTTTTTTTTTTTTTTTAACGGAGAAGTGTTCTAGTAATCATAAGTCTTTGAAATAATTTATTAAATACAATACTAAAATATTAAATAAAAGTACATGCCATTTCTATATTGCTAAATTAATAAAATACTAAAATTTGACATTTTGCAATAAGAACCCTCAAGTTGTAATTTTTTTTTAAAAAATAAGTCCACTAAGAAGACTAATATTAAATCATATTAGATTGATGTAATATCAAGAACTAGGCCGGGGGCAAAAATTCCAGCTTAAAGAAATCAAATAAATTTTCAACAAGTCTTAAATATGTGAAGCAGCATTGATGTTGCGATGCATGTAGCAAAATTATAAATCTTATTAACTATTACTCCACAAAGCTGAAAGTATTCTGTTAGAAAAATTGAAGTACAATGAAAAATTTCAAATATTAAACATGTTAGATTGCGGAAGCGTAGGATCGATACTGACCTCCAGCCATTGATATCGTATTGTTGTTTTCGCTGCACTGCTCTGATTGCATTCCCTCCTATGTTCCTTTCTCAATAGGCATTCCAATACTCTCTTCTTGAACCCTCAATAGATGATGTAGAAAGATAGGAATGAATATGTGGACCTATGAGTATCCCGGCCTATTTATATACGCATCTTGCCATCAAAGGTGAAAAGATAGGCTTTAACCGGGTTTAGGATAGACATGGGTAAATTGACAAAACCATATAATATGTGAACCACATTAGGATAGCAACGTGGACACATGGTCCATATTAGATAAAGACGTGGACAATGTTTAATTTAAATGTCACGTCTAACATTCTCCCACTTGGTTCATATATTAAAATACCCTAATGTTTAAAATCTTATATTTGTTTTAGATGGAATAACATAGCGACAAGTCCTCTTTGAGCGAGTATTGTTTTCTATGTATCACGATACATTTCATTCCAAAATAACTTTATGAATGTCACGCCCCAACTTAGGATCACGTGACCGGCCAGGGTATACGTGTCTATACTCCGCAGCCTAAACCATGCACATGCCAATTGAACAATAAAACATAGCGAAAAGAAATAAATGAGTTTTATTCAAATGGAAAACCAAATTAACCAGAAATCATTATAAGTAAGTTTAGCAAAATAATAAAGTGCGGAAATAGTAAATCAGGTTCAACTGTTCAATTACAATGAAATCTGAAATAAAGACATGAATGTCCCCAAGGGACTACAACTCCAAAACATTGAAACACAAGTGCATGACTAACTACCAAAAACTTGACTACGACCCCTAACTAGGACTGCTATGAGATCAATGTAGATCCTTTGCCCTCTAGTCGCGCCAAGTGCTCCAGCCCACCTCACTGGTCAGGATCTGCAAAACAAAAACAAACGACAACGGGTGAGTTCGAAAGAACTCAGTGAACGATTCTACCAACCCCCATGAAAAACCAAACACAGATATGATGCATAAAGCAAAACTCCTCACTCAAGCAGGAGATGTCACAAGGGAGTGACCAGCTAACAGGCCATTTGGCCACCACATGCACAAAGGCAACCAACACCCAAACGGTGAAGATCAACATGCCTAAGCCTACCATGCCCTAAGGCAACAAAATATACTAGGATAATCGGGAAGGCCCTCTGAACTTATCCTAATATGAAAAACTCGGGAGCAATCGGGAATCGCCCATCCGGACTTGCCCCTTTAAGATATCACAGGAATAATCGGGATTTGCCCGTCCGAACTTATTCCTTAAAAACACCTCGGAAATAATCGGGATATGCCCTCCAAAATTATTCCATGAGGTCAAATCGGAGCAATCAAGATTTGCCCATCCGAACTTGTTCCAATAAATAACGTAGGAATAATCGGGATTTGCTCATCTGAACTTATTCCTTTAAATATAGAATCTTTGGAACAATCGGGATTTGCCCATCCGAACTTGTTCCACAAGATCCACATGAACAATCGAGATTTGCCCATCCGAACTTGTTTCATATGCTGGGAATCAGCCATCCAACCTTCCGAGCCTAGACCGCAATCCCGGTCCTCACCGAGACTCTTCGTCATTCATAAAGATATGGTGCATTATGACCTAAGTCAAGTTCTCCTACGATGTCTTAGGGGTGTCCTTATTGGGAAGTGCCTCAACACTCCAATACCTGACCCCAACTCCTAGACCCGTAATGTCATAACCTGTGAGGTTTTATTTCATGCATAACTTTATTTGTTGATTCATAACAGATTATGTTGCCCCTTTTTCATTTTAATCATGCAATTAAAATTATAATCACCAAGATTAGGGTTTTGTTTTAGCTTACTATTGTGCCTGATACTGATATATATAACCTGAATCTGGTCTCCAGAGTATGTCCTATGTTTCCAAACTATATTTTCTGGTCAAAATGATAGGTTACATGACTATATTCAGAAACCTATTCACATCACAACAGAGATTTCAAAATCAACACAGATTTGACAATTCAGCATGAATTTCCAGCAACATTGAATTTTCAGCATAGCACAAAAATAAATCCTAAATTTATAGAAATTAGATCCTTAATTATCATCAAAATAGAATACTAATCTTGAGATAAACCTCACAACTTTCATACTTATTAAACAAGGCTAACAAGCATCAACAATATCTTTAAACAAGAAGCAAGCATCATGATCAATAACCCATCTCAAGAACACTCATGGCATCATTATCAAAATCCTAATTTTGTAAAGCATGAGTTCTATCCAAAAATCACAGATTAATTATAAGACATGCTTTGACATATAGGAACCCAAATTGATAAGCAATATAAGGCATGGATCTCAAGAACACCAAGAACTCCCACTTAGGTATTTCATTGAACACTTGGAGGGCACCCCTTTTCTCCACCTTGGCCGAGCACTCCTAGGATCATCCTAGGGTTGCCGAGCCCCATAAGAGAGTGTTTAGGGCCTCCTCAAGCACGGCACACAAAATGAATGGCGAGAATTTGAGAGATCGTCGGAAAACAAATCAAGAACATCTTTGCCTTCAAGAACGGCTTCAAGAATTCGAAGAAACCCAAGAAGAAGGAGGGGTAAAACCACTCACCATGATTAGGAAGGAAAAAATAGAGAGGAACTTGCAAGCGGAGGCATCTGAATCTGGCCTCAAAGGGGTGGCTCGGCTCAACAAGGGGCGGCGGCTCCAAGATCAAGAAGAAAGAGGTGCCGGCTTCAAGAAGGCTTGGCTTCCAAGAGAGGGGAAAGAAGAGGGGAAGGACTCGGCGGCTTGGCGCTTGAGGGCGGCAGCTCCAAGGACGAGGAAGAGGGGAGAGGGGCGGCTCGACTTGGCTGGGCGGCTCCTCTCTCCACGCGGCTTGTGCAGCTCCAATAGGGAGCCGCAAGCCAAAGGGGGATTTTATAATCCCCTCCTCAAACCTAAATCCCTAACTCTCTTATCAAACCCGCACCCGCATCGAGCCGAATCCAACCCGCTAACCCGATTAAGCTTAATTAAATCCAAATTAATCTCATGCTCCACACAAACATCTAACACATGCACACCCACATGCGACATAATTAAACAATCATGCATATCCAACATAAAATTAATTAAATTTATCCACGCAAGCAAAATTTGCATAACTCATATTCCTACTTACCCGAGCTCGCAAGCTCGCACCACACCATGAGTCGACTCGGCTCGACCTCGAACTAGCCCGCTAGACTGACAAATACAAACATAGATGGAAAACTAAAATTAATATATAGGATATTATAATCCTCTCTCCTTAAAGAAAATTCATCCTCGAATTTCGGAAAAAGAAGATCAACGACTCACCAGATCATCAAACAATGAAGGATATCGCTCCCTCATTTCCTGCTCCACCTCTCAGGTGACCTCCTATCCGAAATGGTGCTCCCACCTAACTTTAACCATGGGAATCTCCTTGGACCTCAATTTTCTGACCTGCCGATCTAGCACCTCAACTGGTCGCTCTTTATAGGAAACTGCTTTATCTACCTCCACTGCGGTAGGCTCAATCACATGGGACTCATCCCGAATGTACTTCTTCAGCATAGACACATGGAACACTCACACTCGGTCCATACTAGGAGGTAAGGCCAACTCATAGGCCATAGCTCCGGCCCCTGCGTTTGAGAATAGGAAATGACCCAATGTACCTAGTGCTTAGCTTTCTTTTCTTACCAAATCTTACCACCTCTTTCATAGGGGACACCTTGAGGAACACCATGTCCCCCTCAGCAAACTCTACCTCCCTGGCCTTTCTATCAGCATACATATTCTTGTGACTCTGAGCTGCCAACAACCTCTCTTTGATTAGCTTCACCTTTTCTACTGCCTCCTCCACCAGGTTAGGTCCCATCATAAGAGAATCCCCTGCCTCAAACCAACCTAGAGGCGACCTGCATCTCCGCCCATACAATGCCTCAAATGGGGTCATCCCGATGCTGCTGTGATAGTTGTTATTGTAGGTAAACTCAATCAGAGGTAAGTGCCTCTCCCAACTGTCCTCAAAATCTACGACACATGCTCTCAACATATCCTCCAGTGTTGGAATAGTTCGTTATGACTGACCATCTGTCTGAGGGTGAAATACAGTACTGAACTGAACCTGAGTGCCCAATGCCTCCTAGAAAGACTGTCAAAATTGAGCCATGAACTGAGTACCCCGATCCGAGATGATCATAACAATGCTAAGACCATGATAAGCGATGATCCGATCCAAAAACAACCTCGCATACTACTCGGCTGAAAAGGTCATCCTGACTGGTATAAAATGTGACGTCTTGGTTAGGTGATCCACCACTACCCAGATAGAATCGTTGCCCTTCCCAGACTTTGGCAACACTGTCACAAAATCTATGGTTATCTTCTCCCATTTCCACTCTGGTACTTTTAGGTTCTGGAGCAACTCTACTGGCTTTAAATGTTCATCCTTAATCTGCTGACACACCAGACACTTAGACACGAACTCGGCCTCTTCTCTTTTCATACATTTCCACCAAAAATTTTGCCTTAGATCTTGGTACATCTTTGTGGCTCCCGGATGCATAGTGTATGTGGACCGATGAGCCATCTCTAGCACCTGCCTGTGAACCTCGGCCATATATGGCACCACTATCCGGTTTTTAAACCTTAGAACGCCCTCTGAGTCAACATCGAAACTATTATCGGCATCGCCCCTACTAGCCAGATCCTTAGTGAGAGCACAGAAAGCATCCTCCTCCTACGCAGCTCACAACATATCCACCAACGTGGGCTGCACCCTCAGGTGAGCCACCAGCTCACCAGAAGCTGACACTGACAAGACTACCCCGCCATCCAAACATATGGTCAAATCCTGGGCCAACGACTTCCTCCTGACTGCCAAATGCGACAGACTGCCCATGGACTTCCTGCTCAAAGCATCAGCCACCAAATTAGCCTTCCACGAATGGTACATGATCGTGCAGTCATAGTCCTTCAAAAGCTCAAGCCATCTTCTCTGCCTCAGGTTCAACTCCTTCTGGGTGAGCAAATACTGGAGGCTCTTATGATTAGTGTATATCTCGCAAGCCTCGTCATAAAGGTAGTGACACCGTAGCTTCACTGCGAACACCACTACTACCAGCTCAAGATCATCAGTCAGGTAATTCTTCTCGTGAACCTTCAACTGCCTGGAGGCATAAGCTATCACCCTGCCATTCTGCATCAACATGTTGGCATAAGGTTTTCTACCTTGATCTTAATCTCAGTTTTGATGATAACAAACATGGAACTAATGTTTCATTGAGAAATCTTTCAGGTTCCAAGTCGGTTAGCGCTCGACGTCCCCGATCGGAAAAATTGAAGAAATCGGAGAAACCGACAAGGACGCTCGTCGATACTCGGGATTATTCGGGAAGTTAGAGTTTAGGTTTAGGGTGTCTAGATAAATTGTAAATCCTCATGATAATGCTAAGAAACTCAAAAAAAACCAATCGCGAACCCCAAAATATGAAAACCCGAAATCGTCCTGAAATTCACTAAGCCTAGGGAGCTCCTTGGAGGGCTATATGTCCTAGACATTTACTTGACATAAAAAATGGCGGTAATTATTCCTTGGGTCAAAACTAGATAACGAGATATTTTAAAGGAATTTTTGGAAGCCTTTAGCATACCCATATTTGACCCGAGAGATTAGGAAATTTTTGTTTTCAGAAAATTTGTACTAGACCACAAAAACTAGATTTTGATTCTTAAGGATTTTGATTTTTTAGATATTTTTATTGAATCCAAATGGGGGGTAATCCTTATATAACATTTATGTTTTAAAGTTAATAAATATTATATAAGTAGACTTAGCGAAGACGGAACCCAAACGAGTAGAAAAACCCAAGCAAAATAGAAAACTACCTAGTCTGTGCAATTTTTGGTTGACCAGTCATTCGACCGACAGAGGCAAAAAAATGGCAGTGCGTGCGTCGGTCGACTGGATCGCAGATAGCTGAAGCTGCGACTCATTCAATCGACCCGTCGATCGACCGAACAGTGCGTACAAGGCACAGAAAGGCCAATAGTCGCAGGTGGTCAATCGGTCGGTCGATCGATGATCGATCGGCAAGCGACCGAACGGCGGAAATGGCTAGTTTTCTGCTTGTTGAGCTGTCGTTTCATTGAGGGATTATAAATACTCCTCTGCATCCTTCCTTAAAATAACTTAACAATTGATCCAAGCTTCCAATGAGCCAATTCTTGATCATTCTAAAGCATTTCTTGAGCCATCCCTCTACAATCCCTAGTTTCCAGGATAACACCTTGATTTAGCCTTCAAGATTTATCGATTCATCATCTCAAGGCATCAAGAGGACTAGGGAGTGTCTTTTGGAGCTAAGTACAGTTTAATTGATTTATTGCTCCAATTATTATTGTATTTTGTTGTTTAGTTTGATTGTACATCAAGTGTGTAAACCTAGATTGCTAGGTTTGATTGAGTTGGTGGTTGCCTTGGTGTTAAGGCTTAAACCCACCATTGTAAACTTAGTTTACTAGGATTAGTTCTTGTTGTCATTAGGATTGAGGTGGGAGAGTGCTCTCGGTAAGAAGGCGGAGACTTTCGGTGTGAGAGCGGAGACTCTCCGGTGAAAACGTCCTCGTTGTAAAGGAAACAAGAAAATCTAGCAAAGTTAGTTTAGAAATCCTAAGCGGGGTGCTTAGGTAGTGGAGTAGGCATTGGGGCCGAACCACTATAAATTCTTGTGTTTGCATTGATATCTTGTTTGTTTTGATTGCTTTATCATTTATCGCTTTCGCATTTAGTCGTCGAATTATAATTTGCCTAAGTAACCAAAGAAATGATTAAAATCGGATTTAGGCTAATTGATTAGTAAACACACTATTCACCCCCCCTTCTAGTGTGGCCATTTCATCCAACAATTGGTATCAGAATGGGTCCGTAGCTTGAGATTTCACCATCTCTTCTACACCTTATCTCGATCCGAGAATTGCACTAGAGTTAGTAGCGTCTTCACCTCCTAGGTTCAATGACTCGAACTTTGGTCTTTGAAAGTCTAGGTTGTACACCTTCTTAAAGACTCAAGGTTTAGGTGTTTTCAACATGGTAAAAATTAAATATATTGAACCTAAGGAAGACATGAATGCATGGACCCAAGAACAAATTGATATGTTTGAATTAAATGCTAAAGCTACCAATTGCATATTTTGTTCCTTGGAAAATAATGTCTTTGAAAAGATCATGCATTGTACTTCCGCATTCGATATTTGGGCTATCTTAAACATGCTTTATAATTATGCAAAAACCAAAGAGCTCAATACGTTTGATGAGGGGAGTGATGACAATTGTCATCCACCCAATAATAATATGGTTTTTGAAGCCCATAGTGCCTCTAGTCATAGGTGCACTAAAAATCGGAAAAGGAAGGTGATTTGCCATGTGTGCAAAGAAAAAGAGCATGTGAAGAAGAATTGTCCTACCACAAAAAACAAGGCAAATAGGAGGTCAAATGCTTCCACATCATCCTACTCAAGTGAAGCATCTTCCTTTCATGACTATGAAGCCATCTCAAAAGAATGCCTCATGAATGATAACAATGAGGTACACTCCACTTCTTCTAGTCATGTTAATAATAATGATAGTATTAACTTATCTAGCTCTCATGATTTGATGAATTGGTGGATGAGTATAAAATCATGTATGCCTTGCTCTTGAAAAAGGATAAGGAAAACAAAAGGATTAAAAATGAGAATTCTAGACTTAATTCATATGTGCATGCTCTAGAATTAGAAAATGAGAAATTAAAATCTAGCTCATTTGATCCTTGTTATGATATGTTGAAACTTGAGCTTAAGGACTTAAAGCTTGAAAATGAAAACTTGAAAAATGGTTTCAAAATTGAGAATGAGATTTTGAAAAATGAAAACTCAAAAATCAAAAAGAAAAATTATATGTTGAAATCTCAAATGCATGCTTTACATAACTCCATGAGTGATTTGAAAAATGAGGTTCTAAACCTAAACAAGAAAATAAATGAAATGAAAAATATTTCCTCATTTAAGAATTTTAGTAGAAATGATTATTCAAAAAGGAATGTTCATACTAATGTTAAATCTCATGTTAAACATTCTACTTTTAAACTTCATGATCATAAGAAGAGGAATGATGTTTTCAAGAATGCTCATACTCATCATGTTTCACATGACAAGCATTCTAATAATAAATCTCATGTCCATAGCAAAATAAAATAAAATTAATGGACATTGCTTTTGTTGTGGTACATATGGCCATGCAATCTATAATTGTGCATTCAAAAAGAATCCAAGTGTTACTAAGACACTTTGGATACCTAGGCCAACTAACCCTCAAGGACCCAAAGTCATTTGGGTACCAAAATGTTCTTGCTCTATTGTAGGGGGAGCTACCACACAAGGGTAAAGAAAAGTGAAGAATTGAAGTTGACCATGGACTTCAATGAAGAATCCATCTTTGGTTGTAACTTCAAGCCATCATGATGCCATAGGTATGGATATTGGCATCTAAGTAAACTTGGTATCTCCTTTATTTTATTTGAATTCATTCAAGTTGGAGTTTATAATACTTGTTTAATTTGAGTTATTTTTCCCGCTCCTGATAAGAGTCTTTTGAAAAATGATTTTGATTTTTTGATTTTCCGGTCTCTTCGGAGACCTATGTAGCCTGTAATGGGCTCATGCGACCTTGCGGTTTTAAATTGTAGGGTAATTGTGGCTTTCAGTTTTCAACCAATAGGAAGGCTTCGAGATCTTATCTTTTAAATATTTCATATTTTGAGATCTCTCGATTCATTTCGAATTCACGATAATTTATTTTGAAACAGATTTCAAACTATTTAGCAAAGTAGACTTTGAAAATGATTCTTCATTCTTCTCTTTGCTATTTGGCTTTGGTTAGCTTGCTAGTAGCCTTAATTTCATTATCTACTAATGAAGTCTACTTAATTTCATTATCTACTAGTAGCCTTAATTTCATTATCTAAAAGAACTTGGAAAGAAAATGAAAAGTTTGGGAAAAATTCCAAGAATGAGGTATGAGTTCGTTTTTGCAAAATCTTAATATAATTCTTGAATATTCATGCTTTAATGATGTCTCTATATACTCATGATTGATGTTGCATGACAAATCTATGAAATTTCATGAGTAGGCAAAATTTTGATAACTTAGACAATTTCATGATATCTAATTAAATGAAACTTGCTCTAGGTTGAAACTCACTCTAGGTTAAAACTCATATTAGAGACCTCATTTTAAGTTAGTAGTTGGAAAATATGTTTAGATACACACATGACATGATTCTAGGTTTTTAAACTTGAAAAGTCATGTGTAGATGAAAAATGTGATAACTAGATCACATTAGAGGACTTAAGCTTGAAAAGTTTGACCCAAGTCAATAAATCGACTTGGACACTTCATTTTAAGTTCAAAATTCATAAACATGTTTAGGAATAGGTATGACATGTTTTCATGCACTTAGAATGAAAAAATTCATATGGATATGAATAAAATGACATAGAGTTCATTTCATGATAACTTTTTTTGTACCAAGTTGACCCAAGTCAATAAATTGACTTAGATGTCTCATTTTTAATCCATATTTGAGAAACATGTTTAGATTTACTCATGTTAGGTGTCCATAGGTTTAAGTTTGAAAAACCATGAGTAAATGATAAGATTGACACTTAGCAAGTTTCATGATAACTAGTTTAGTTTTGAATGAAACAATGCTAGGTTGATATCTTGACTTAAGGACATAATTTTTATTTCAAACTTGACATACAGTCTTTACATGACCATTATGTAGTTTCATAAAAGTTTGAATGAAAACTGAACACTTTTTGAAAATAAATGAAAATTACGGAAATATCATTAAAAATTGAGCATTTTCAGTTATTTCTAGAAAAATGTAGAAAAATACTATTTAACTGATTCTTGAAACTGCACATTCACTGAAAAATCTAGTTTCTTCAGTAAAAATTTCAAAAAGTTTCATCAAGAATCTGATTTATAGTGAAATTTTGAAGTTGGATTTCGAAAACACAAACTATCACTTACTTGAAATACTCATTTTTCCGATACTTTGATTTTTCTTCAAAAACTTCAAATGAAAACTCGTGTATACCATTTTGATTCCATTTCTAATATCATTCACACTATTTTTTGAGTAAAATCATTTCTAGGAATGATTTTGATAACTTGAATGATAGCTAGAAATATCCATTTTTGTTATTGAAATCAATATAGGAAGAAAAATGAACTATGACAATTCATTTTGAGCTCAAACTTGACACACACATCTTAAATGATCATTCAGCATTGTTTGGAAAGTTTGAAGCAAAATTGACAACTTTTGAAAAAGTACCTGAAATTTACAAAAATGCCTCTGGACTTTCAAGAATTTTATGAATTTATAGAAAACTGATTTTTGACTGATTCTTGAACCTCTAGATTCCTTGAAAAATCTAGTTTATCCAGTTAAAGGTTCAAAAAACTTCGTTAAGAATATGATTTTATAAGAATTAAAAAGTTTAATTTTTGTAAACTTGAAATATACTTTGACCTAAGTCAACAAAGTGACTTAGAAACCTTATTTTCAGCCCAAACTTGATTCATATACTTAGAATCACTCATGTTAGATGTCTAGATGCCCAAGTTAGAGAAAACATGAGTAGATAGCAAAATTTGATACTTAGCATTTTTATGTTTTCAAGCCTACATTAAATGAAATTGTGCTAAGTTCATATTTTGATCAAACGATATTATTTTCACTTCAAACTTGATACAAATACTTTAGATGGCCATATCTTGGTATCCGGAAAGTTTGAATGAAATTTGGAAATAGTTTGAAAACTTCAATTTATTTACGAGAATGCCACTAAAGTATCTCTCTTCTCAAGTTGCTCATTTTTTCGATACTTTAAATTTTCATTAGATTTTCAAATGAGACTTGAAGTATGATATTTTAAATTCACTTATGATATCGTTCTACTCATTTGATGAGAAAAATGATTTCTAAAATGATTTTTGAATATTTGACCGATACTTGAAAATATCGATACTTAATTTACTACATGATTCTTGGCTTTGGATTTCATTTATCACTTCACGATATCATGTATGACTTAGTCTCTTATTCAATATTTGGCTGTCATCCCTTTAGTTGAGACTTTCGCGGTTTTGAAAAATCTTTTAGAGTCTCAATTTTGTCTTCTGATTGACTTTTCTTGCCCTTTTTGATGGATGTCAAAAGGGGGAGAAAAATATAGATAAAATGAAAGAAAATATAGGAAGACCATGCATATAGATAGGGGGAGTTTATATTCATAGATATGCATGTTGATAGGGGGAGAAATCCCATGTTTGATATCCTTTGTGCTTGAATGATATATTTTCCTAAAGATGTTTGTCATCATCAAAAAGGGGGAGATTGTTGGCTTAAGGTTTTCAACCTTGGTCTTAATCTCGGTTTTGATGATAACAAACATTGAACTAATGATTTCATGAAGAGTTATTTTTAGGTTCCATATCGGTTGGCGCTCGACGTCCCTGATCGGAAAAATCGAAGAAATCGGCAAGATCACTCGTCGACGCTCGGGATTATTCGAGAAGTTAGAGTTTAGGTTTAGGGTGCCTAGATAAATTGTAAATCCTCATGACGATGCTAAGAAACTAAAAAAAACTAATCCCGAACCCCAAAATATGAAAACCTGGAACCACCCTGAAATTCACTAATCCTAGGGAGCTCATTGGAGGGCTATATGTCCTAGACATTTACTTGACATAAAAAATGGCGGTAATTGTTCCTTGGGTCAAAACTAGATAACGAGGTATTTTTAAGGAATTTTTGAAAGCCTTTAGTATACCCATATTTGACCCGGGAGATTATGAAATTTCCGTTTTCGACAAATTTGTACTAGACCCCAAAAACTAGATTTTAATTCTTAAGGATTTTTATTTTTTAGATATTTTTATTGAATCCAAATAGGGGGTAATCCTTATATAACATTTATGTTTTAAATTTAATAAATATTATATAAGTAGACTTAGCGAAGACGGAACCCAAACGAGTAGAAAAACCCAAGCAAAATTGAAAACTGCCCAGTCTGTCAAATTTTCGGTCGACCGACAGAGGCGAAAAAATGGCAGTGCGTGCATCAGTCGACCGGATCGCGGATCACTGAAGCCGCGACTCATTTGGTCGACCCGTCGATTGACCGAACAGTGTGTACAAAGCACTTTAAGGCCAGCGGTCGTAGGCAGTCGATCGGTCAGTCGACCGACGATCGATCGGGAAGCGACCGAATGGCGGAAACAGCTAGTTTTCCGCCCGTTGAGCTATCATTTCCTTGAGGGGTTATAACTACTCCTCTCCATCCTTCCTTAAAATAACTTAACAATTGAACCAAGCTTCCTTTGAGCCAATTCTTGATCATTCCAAAGCATTTCTTGAGCCATCCCTCTGCAATCTCTAGTTTCCAGGATAACACCTTGATTTTGCCTTCAAGATTTATCGATTCATCATCTCAAGGCATCAAGAGGACTAGGGAGTGTCTTTTGGAGCTAAGTATAGTTTGATTGATTTATTGCACCAATTGTTATTATATTTTGTTGTTTATTTTGATTGTACATCAAGTGTGTAAACCTAGATTGCTAGGTTTGATTGAGTTGGTGGTTGCCTTGGTGTTAAGGCTTAAACCCACCATTATAAACTTAGCTTACTAGAATTAGTTCTAGTTGTCCTTAGGATTGAGGTGGGAAAGTGCTCTCGGTAGGAAGGCGGAGACTTCTGGGTGTGGAAGTGCCTTCGGTGTGAGAGCGGAGACTCTCCGGTGAAAACGTCCTTGTTGTAAAGGAAACAAGAAAATCTAGTAAAGTTAGTTTGGAAATCCTAAGCGGGGTGCTTAGTTAGTGGAGTAGGCATTGGGGCCGAACCACTAGAAATTCTTGTGTTTGTATTGATATCTTATTTGTTTTAATTGCTTTATCATTTATCGCTTTCGCATTTAGTCATCGAATTATAATTTGCCTAAGTAACCAAAGAAACGATTAAAATTGAATTTAGGCTAATTGATTAGTTAACACACTATTCACCCCCCCTCTAGTGTAACCATTTCATCCAACATCACTGAGCCTCTTCGCCATTCATAAAGATATGTCGCATCATGACCTAAGTCAAGTTCTCATACGGTGTCTTAGGGGTGTCCTTATTGGGAAGCGTCTCAACACTCCAATACCTGACCCTAACTCCTAGACCCGTAATGTCATAACCCGTGTGGTTTTATTTCAAGCATAACTTTATTTGTTGGTTCATAATAGATTATGTTGCCCCTTTTTAATTTTAATCATGCAATTAAAATTATAATCACCAAGATTAGAGTTTTGTTTTAGCTTACTGTTGTGCCAGATACTGATGTATCTAACCCGAATCTGGTATTCAGAGTGTGTCCTTTCTTTCCAAATTATGTTTTTTGATCAAATCGATAGGTTACACGTCTATATTCAGAAACCTCTTCACATCACAACAGAGATTTCAAAATCATTTAACAATTCATCATGAATTTCCAGCAACATTGAATTTTCAGCATAGCATGAAAATAAATCCAAAATTTACAAACATTAGATCCTTAATTATCATCAAAACAGAATACTAATCTTGAGATAAACCTCACAACTTTCATACTTATGGCATCATGATCAAGAGCCAATCTCAAGAATACTCATGGCATCATTATCAAAATCCTAATTTTGTAAAGCATGAGTTCTATCCAAAAATCACAGATTAATTACAAGGCATGATTTGACATATAGGAACCCAAATTGACAAGCAATATAAGGCATGGATCTCAAGAACACCAAGAACCATCACTTAGGCATTTCATCGAACACTTGGAGGGCACCCCTTTTCTCCACCTTGGCCGAGCACCCCTAGGATCATCCTAGGGTTGCCGAGCCCCATAGGGTTTAGGGCCTCCTCAAGCATGTCACACAAAAAGAATGGCTAGAATTTGAGAGATCGTCGGAAAATAAATCAAGAACATCTTTGCCTTCAAGAACGGCTTCAAGAATTCGAAGAAACCTGAGAAGAAGGAGGGGTAAAACCACTCACCTTGATTAGGAAGAAAAAAATAGAGAGGAACTTCTAAGCGGCGGCCTCCGGATCCAGCCTCAAAGGGGCGGCGGCTCCAAGATCAAGAAGAAAGAGGTGCCGGCTTCAAGAAGGTTTCGCTTCCAAGAGAGTGGAAAGAAGAGGGGAAGGGTTCGGCAGCTCCAAGGATGAGGAAGAGGGGAGAGGGGCAGCTCGGCTTGGCTGGGCGGCTCCCCTCTCCACGCGGCTTGTGTGGCTCCAATAGGGAGCCACAAGCCAAAGGGGGGGGGGTCGATTTTATAATCTCCTCAAACCTAAATCCCTAATCCTCTTATCAAACCCACACCCGCCTCGAGCCGAATCCAAACCTGCTAACCCGACTAAGCTTGATTAAACCCAAATTAATCCCATGGTCCAGACAAACATCCAACACATGCACACCCACATGCGACATAATTAAACAATCATGCATACCCAACATAAAATTAATTAAATTTATCTACGCAAGCAAAATTTACATAACTCATATACCTATTTACCCGAGCTCACAAGCTTGCATCGGACCATGAGTCGACTCGGCTTGATCTCGGACTAGCCAGCTAGGCTGACAAATACAAACATAGATGGAAAACTAAAATTAATATCTAGGATATTACAATGAATAAACCCTATATTTATTCTAGGTCCAACAAAAATTATTATTCTCGAACTATATGTGTACACCATAAAATGAGAAATAACAAACTGAATAGTAGCTTTATTAAAAACAAAAATGTATTTACAATAATTACATGGCCCTTGAAATCCTTTGGTTGCATGCCCTTTGTCAAAGGATCGACGATCATCAATTCAGCATGAACATGTTCAATAACCACTTAATTTTCTTTAACACGTTCCCTTATGGCTAAATACTTCATGTCGATGTGCTTGATTCAACTTTTACTTTTAGCCAAATGAACTGCCGCTGAATTGTCACAGTATACCTTCATGGGTCTAGTAATGGAATCCATGATTCCAAGTCCCGAAATGAAGCTCCTTAACCACACACCATGTGAGGTAGCCTCAAAACAAGATACGAACTGGGTCAAGTTATCAATTCGTCTATACATGAGCATGATATCGTTAGTACCTTTAAGGTACTTTATCAGTTCCTTTGCAACATTCCAGTGGCCTATTCCTGGATTACTCTAAAATTTGCTTAACATTCCAACAACAAATGCTATGTCGGACCTTGTACAAGCTTGAGCATGCATAAGGCTACCGACAGCCGAAACATATGGAATGTTTTGCATTTGTTCCATTTCCAAAACATTTTGGGATACTATTAGGACTAAATCTATCACCTTTCACAATGGGTGCTACAAACGGTTAACAATCTTTCATCTGAAATCTCTCTTAGACTTTATTGATATAGATATTCTGAGATGGACCTAAAATACCTCGAGATCTATCTCTATGGATCTTAATGTCAATGACATAAGATGTCTCACTCATATCAAAATTATTAGAGAGGAAATTGTTTCAACTCATATAACAACCTCTTTATCATTGGTTGCAAGTAAAATATCGTCCACATATAGGATAAGAAAACAAAACTTACTCCCACTAATCAAGTGATATATGCATTGATCCATGATATTCTCGACAAAACCGAATGAAGAGATCACCTCATGGAACTCTAAGTACCACTAACGGGAGATTTGTTTCAATCCATATATAGACTTCTTGAGCTTGCACACTAAGTGTTCACTGTCATTAGAGGAAAATTCTTTAGATTGTTTCAAATAAACCTTTATCCTCTATGTATCCATCGAGGAATGTCATTTTCACGTCCATTTGATGCAATTCCAAGTCAAATGCCATGATGATATGGAAGGAATCTTTCTTAGATACAGGAGAAAAAGATATCTGTGTAGTCAATTCTCTCTATCTAAGTGAATCCTTTGGCCACCAATATTAGCTTTAAATATTTCGTTGTTGCCCAGTGAAACCTTTTTTATTTAAAAGATCCATCTATAATAAATGACATTTAAACCTTAAGATAACTCGACAAGATTTCAGACTCGTTTGATGCCATTGAATTCATCTCTTTCTTTATAACATTGTACCATAACTTAAATTGACCGCAACTCATGGCTTGTGAAATGTGTTTAGATTATTTTCGACCTCACGATTGTAGTTAGACTCTCGTAGATTCACTACATAGTCACTAGGAATAGCTGACTTTCTTATCCTAGTAGATTTCCTTAATGTTGTGTCATCAAGCTTTTGAGGAGCGTGTTCCACAACTGGTTGCTCAATATTCTTTGATAATTATGGAGCACCAGAATCTACTTGGTCATTATCAACTATTTGTGGATTCTCAATAAATCAATCGTTGAACACTTGGAAGAGGTGCATTGTGAATAACAACCAATCTTTCACTTGAGTCAAGAGTGGACTCCTCCAAATGATCTTTCTCATAAATTAAATTCTGAAATTAATCGCTCCCACTAATCAAGTTATTTTCAAGAAATTTTTGTTTCTTGACCCTACAAACCTGGTGGTATATGATGGACAATAGAATTTATATCCCTCTAGACTTTTCGATGGGTCTAGTTTCTTCTCTTGTGGATTGTAAACCCTTATTTCAGACGAACATCCTCATACGTGCATATGTTGCAAAGTCGGTTTCCAACCTTTCCGTAACACGAATGATGTTTTAGGAGCCTTGGTTGGAACTCGGTTTAATATATACACAACTATCTTAAGTACTTTAGACCACAAAGATTTAGGAAGCTTGGAGCTGCTAAGCATGCTCCGCACCATGTTTATAATGTTTGGTTCCTTCTTTCTGCAACACCATTTTGATATGAAGATCTCGGCATGGTGTATTGGGCAATTATCCCAAGCTCTTGAAGGGACTTAACAAATGGACAAAGGTGCTTGTCCATCTTCAGTGTACCGTCCATAATACTCACCTCTCTTATATGATCTCACAAACTCTATTTGCTTCTTGAAAACCTTAAAGGCATCGAGTGTTTCGTTCCTATTATGAAGCGAGTAGATATTCATGTAGCGTGAGTGATCATCTATGAATGAGATGAAATACTTCTAAACATATGAGTCTATGTCTGTACTACAAATATCTATATGTATAATATCTAATATGTTTGAACTCCTATTAGCACCTTTGTTTGACATGTTAGTCTACTTTCTCTTTATGCAGTCTAGCATAGATGATTATATGAAATAACATAACATTATTTATAATATGCATCATAATAAATTACAACATGACGCAATTTAATATGGCGCAATTTAATTATTTAATGTAACAATACATTACATGACAAATAGGTGCAACATATATATCATGTTCATTAATGCAACAAAAATGATGCAGTAAATAATTATATTTATATAACATGGTTGAACAAAATATAAATTGGAAAATTTATTGCTAATTGATTTCAAGTCAATCATAAATAGATTTAATATTAATCTTTAAATGCTTCTAACTGATGAAACAAAATTATGTTGAACCAACCAACGTTGAACCAGCTTAAACCAATGAAAAAAAACCAAATGAACCAAAATAAAATTAAATTGGATCTGTTTTCAATTGATTTGAATCGGACCAGAATTTTCATCAAACCAAATATCAACCAAAGCAATTTGAACCGGAAACTGAAATCAACCCAAAAATCAAATGAATTGGACTGGGTTCAATTGATTTGAATTGAACCAATATCAAGTTAAATTAGAGGTGAACCATTTGCAATTGAACCGGAATTTAAAATAAACCCAAAATAATTAAACCGAACCAAAATTCACTTAAGTTGTGGATCGGGTGTATGCAGAAAATGGATTCGGTTTTAAAATAAAACACAATTTGTATCCAATTAACTTAAACATTTTAACTAACGGGTACAAAAGAATCCGGATCCAATATCATAAAACATTTTTAAAATGGGTGTCTTAATGGGTTAAGAATCTGATATATTGGATCCAAACTCAATTGACTTAAACCCACTATCAATTCTTCTTCTCTCTCACGTAGCAGATGCAACCACAAAACCCTAATAAAATAAAAAGTTTCATGTTAAAGTCTCACATTGGTTGAAGTTGTGGGCTAGATAGCCTTGAAATAGATTGAGCAATCCTTCTCCTTTGAGCTAGCTTTTGGGGTGGAGTTAGGTCCAAGTTTGATTTTCTAACATGGTATCAGAGCCAGAACTATTGTTGATTGTGGGCCACATGCAGAACTTCACGCTCCAGATGTGAATCCTGGGCATGAGGGGGGTGTGTTAAAGTCCCACATTGGTTGAGGTTGTGGGCTAGATAGCCTTGGAATAGATTGGGCAATCCTTCCCCTTTGAGCTAGCTTTTGGGGTGGAGTTAGGTCCAAGTCTGATTTTCTAACGGATGCAACCACAAAACCCTAATAAAATAAAAAGTTTCATGTTGCAGTCGCCGCATATGTGCATAGTGTCTTCCAGCCAGCGACTGCCTTGCCACTGCCCTCATCTCCGCCTCCTACATGTGCCGGCGATGTTATCGCCGGCACTGGACAACATGGAAGTCGACGAACTCGACGACTATGTCCGATCTCTCTCCCACAAGTCGACCGAACTTTGCCGCTGCTGTCTTCTTCTCTTCTACCAGATCATCATCCAGCCCACACCGGAAGGCTGTTGATGATCGAAGATGTGCGACACCATGAGATCACGTTGAACATGATATCAAATGATGATGACGCGGACCATGTTTAATTTAAATGTAACGTCTAACGTAAAATTGAAACTAAACATATATGAATACACACCAGTAGGGTCGAACCTACGACTCTTTCCTTAGGAAACAGACGCTCTATCCAATGAGCTACAAGCGCTTGATATCTAAGACAAAACATTTATCTAAATTATTAGTATATATAAATTCCAATCGTATTAGTTTTTGATATCCCATAAAGCAATAACGACATTTCATTTCTAACTTATAATTTTTTGTTATATATACATTTTCTGTCATAACTTTTTTACTATTTCAATGATTTCTCACGCGTCTAAAGCAATTTTGCATAAGAGTTTTCCTATTTATTCTGATAATATTTTTTATTTTTTTTCTTAAGATAAGTGGAAGATTTTGGACGGACATAGTTAAAATTATATACTTATTTTTATTAATCAATGCTTTGAGATGTGAACCTTTTTATTGTATTCAACCTAGACCTAATTCTCTATTTTGATAATAATAAATATGAAATTAACTCACTTGTCAAGTTTTGAGTTCAAACTAATAAAAAGATACACCTACAAAGCTCGTCCAAAAAATCATAAAAAATCGAGTTGAAATGGCTCCGAAGGCAATCGAGTCAAAACCTAGGTTTAAGCTTAGAAATGATTGTAATATACCCCCCGGACAACAACCAAACCCATTGCATCTGTTTCCCAAGTCAAAATACAAGACGAAACCCAATAACTCAAAACGGTTGAAAAATATCAGTATCAGTAAAATGATATTGTTATCGGTTGAACCTCGGCCGATCCTCCGCCGACCGACGGTCACTCAAGGATCAACCGAAAAGGTTCTAGAAAATTTCCAAAACTTGTTCGCTCGACCCTCGGTCGAATCTCGATCACCCGAGAGTCTATCAGCGGTCGATCGAATTCACCAATGGATATATTTAGATCCGTTGAATGACTATTTTAGCCCCCATACCTTCATCCTCTATATAAACAAGCTTGATTTCTAACCTCTCTCACTATTCATTGAGTTAATTCGTAAGTGTTTGAACTTTCAAAGTGTGATTCAAAGCCCTAATCTTCACATTCACTCTCTCAAGTGGTGGTCTTCACTCTTCAACCCTCTCAAGGCAAAAGTTCTCCATCTTCTTGAGGTGTTGGAAGTCTAGAAGTCTGGTGAAAGGAGCTCTACAAGTTTATTTTTCATTTCTGGCTCCTTTAACTTGTTTTCGTGTTGTTTTATTCGAATCTTCAAGTGTAGCTTGCAAGGTGTGCTTGAAACACCTTGGTAACTTGTAGGTTATTATTTTTTTGCTAGAGAATAGGTGTTGAGGCTCTCCTTAAGGATTAAGGTATAAGTCCTCATTATATTCTTAGAAAAATAAATTATTTATAGTGTTAAGGTTAGAAATCCTTGGTAATGAGCCAAGGTAGTGGAGTAGGCGAGATTGGCCGAATCATTATACATTCACTTGTTTGTATTGATATCTTGCTTGTTTGATTGTTCTCTAATTGTGCTTAGTTCATTAGAAATTACATCTACTCACATTTAGCTTCAAGAAAATTGAGTTACCTTGTTGAATTGCTCAAAACCCGAAAAGACTAGAATTGAACTTAAAAGTTTCCTACACACTATTCAACCCCCCATTCTAGTGTGAATATTTAATCTACAATTTTCTTTTCTTCTCTTCCATAGGCTTGACCTGGGGGGTCGATGGCAAGTCTATGGTAGATGACTCAGGGTCTATTCCTGGTATGTCGGCGGGCGTCCATGAGAAGAGGTCGGTATTGTCTCTGAATAGAGTGTCGGGTTGGGCTTTGAGTTTAGCGAGGAGGTGAGCTCCCATGTAAGTTACCTATTCAGGAGAGGCCCCAACTTGTACGGGTTCCAAGTCGTCAACGGGCTGGGGCCTCTCTCAGACGTCTCCTCTGGGATATAATTCAGAGATTATGGGTTGCTATTCTATGTGAAGAACTAGGGCTGCTGGTTGGGATGAGGTACCCGACATTTCAGCCGGCTTGGCCGATCTCAGTTTTAAGCATTTGTTGTAGCATATGCGAGCGTCCTTATACTCTGCATGGACCACTCCCACTTTTGTCTCTAAAATGAGGAATTTGATTGCTAGGTAGGGAGTCGATACGACGGCTCCCAAGCTGCTCGATAGTCACCCCAGGATCATGCGATAAGGGCTGGGGCACTTGACGACCAAGTATTGTATGTCCATCGACCTTGTTTTTTGGCGGGGAGCTGAATGTGGTTGTCGGGTAGAAGTAGCCAAAGTTGCTAAATCGCTCTCTCGAAAAGCCGACGAGGTGTCCGTTGTAAGGGCGGAGCAAAGTTTCATGGATGTGCATCTTCTTGAATGTTGAATAGAACATGATATCGATTGAGCTTCTCTGATCTACAAGGACTTTTCCAATAAGGAAATCGCCGGCGATTACAAAAATTATGATAGGGTCGTGTAACTTTTTTTATCAATTACTTGGAAATTAGATTCATAGAACGATATTATTAGGGTTCGGATGTGAGGCCTCTGCATGCGAGTTGCGTCGTCGACGGTCATGATGGCTCGAAGCGACTTTTTTTTGGGCCGAGCTCGTCTCGCCTCCTCTGGCGAATCCTCCCACAATGTAGTCAATGACTCTACGAATTTTAGTGTTTGGTTGATCGGCCCTGCGGTCATTGTGATTACCTGTTACGTCCCGTGGTGGCAGCATTTTGCTTGCACTCCAGTGTTGGGAGTCGTAGTCTTGTTGGTCCCGAGGTGGCCTTCTCTAATTAGGTGCTCAAGTTGGTCTTTGAGCATCACCCATTCCTCGGTGGTTTGCTCGTAGGTGCGATGAAACTCACACTTTTTGCCTTTATCGACATTAGGTGAGGGTTTCGGCGTCCATGTGTTGTTGGGTAGCTTGAGTAGCTATAGGTGGCAGGACTCTTGAAGGATGGTCTCTCTCCTGGTGTTTAGTGGGGTGTATTCATGTTGAGTCAACATGAATCAACCTTCCTCTTCCACCATGGTCCCACTCGCGGTTATCTCAGTCTTCACCCCTTTTGTCGGGCTTCTTGGACTTTCTATCCTTTGAATCATCTTTGGTAGTCTCTGCCCGTTGGCCTTTTTGATCTCTTGGAGTTCTTTCATCTCCAAGTAGCATACGGCCTTTTTTTGGAATCCGCAATATCCTTGAGTTTAGCTAGGGAGATCTCATCAGCAAAGTGCTTGGGCTTCAGTTCGTGCTTGACGGAGAATAGCTCAACGCGAGGGTCGAGGTTCGAGATATCCTGGCCACTACATGTAATCTCTTTAAGTAGTCTCTCAATGATTCATGTTGTCCTTGCCTGACGTAGTGAAGGGCATCATCAGTCTTGGAGTAAACTCGCAACGAAGAGAACTAACTCGCGAAGGCTCAGGAGAGCTCATGAAAGGTGTGTATTGACCTTGGCAGGAGGGTGCAAAACTAGAGTAATGTGACCTTCTCTAGAAAGGTTGGGAAGGTTGACAAAGGATGAGGTCGGTTGTGTCGTTGAGGAGCATCATAGACCTGAACATCAGGTGAGTTGTCGGGTCGCCCATGACGTGGTAGGATTGGAGCGTGATTAGCAGTTTGAAATTATCGGGAAGACGGACTGCCATGTTGTGTTCGACGAAGGGTCCCGAGTCGATGGTGGACGGAGGAGCTGTCTCTATGCCCCGAATGTCCTCGCCCTTTCTTTGATGATGTGTGCGGGAGGCCTCGTCCTGAATAATAGAGACCGGCTTCCCGGATCTCTCCAAGTGGTTGTCTTCATCGTGTTTCGAGCGGCGGCGCTCGTGCTCGATTGGGTGCTACTCTCAGGACTGCCTCAGCGCCTCAACCTGGACTGCTAACTGTTGGTTCTCCGCCTGATGGTCGTTGATCAGGCGTTGGAATTCTTCTAATGAAAGGTTGGCGGGTACCAGAGCGTCACTCCTCACTATTTTAGTGTATCCAGGTAGCGAGGGAACGCTACTGCTAGGGTGTTGCCTGTGGGTAGTGGCGTTCGTTTGACTCCGAGTACCAACCATTGTGGGGCAGGTAAGATTTACTCAGCCCCACGGTGGGTGCCAAATATTCTTGTCTAAAGTCGGGGTGATACAGTCTGGTGATCTCCTGGTCAGGTGCGACTCCGGCGAGGGGACCTGCAAAGGACACTAGATGTACATTGTGAGCATCATGTCTATATATAGTGTAGGATGAGGAATGTCTGACAATAATGCCTCCCGATAATGTCGAAGGGATTTGCTTAGAATGGGTCGAGGCCGATCCCGAAGATGTCAAGTCCATAATTGACGAGTCATTCGTAATTAATGAGGATGTAAGTGTCCTTGTATGATCGGGTGGAGCCCCGAGCTAAGTAGTGTCTGACTTGTCTTGAATTTGATTCATGAGTGTGGATGCTTCTAAGCCTAATTTGGCCATTTCCAAAGTGCTAGTTCAGTCCATGTGTCATATTTCAATATTTCAAAAATTCTTATGCCTCTCTCAATTTTAAGCATACCCTCCTAAGTCCTAACATTGGCAAGGCATGGAATCAACTTAGAAAATTAATATTTTATATTTAATTAATATTTATCATTATTCACGTGTATTAAAATTATATTTTAATACACACCATCATGCATGCAACTTGTTGTGGTTGTGGTGGGGGTGGTGGTTGTTGTTGTCGTTTAAAGCTTACACAAACTTTATAATAGTCTATGAAGCACCGACACCGACATGGGACACGACACAAACATGGACATAAGGACACACCAACTTTAAAAATTTATAGGACACAAACACACTATTGGGCTGGACTAGAATTATTGGGCTCGGTCGGATCCCGCCCAGGGGGCTTCGCCCAAGCAACGCCCTTGAGCCAGACTCAAGCCAAACTAGGCAGCCCCGTCTAGGGGACTCACTTGGCCAAACATGGACTCCTACGTCCACCCTTATCACGAGGGACATACAATCATAAACCCGACATCTCTGGGACTGGCCTCGATCTAGGGGTGAGTAAAATTTATTGATTAATCGAATTAACAAATTAATCGACCAAACCAAAATCGAATTAATCGAACCAAATTTTTTGAATAATTTTTGGTTCAGTTAACGGTTAAAAAAAATTTAAGTTTTCAGTTTTTGGTTCGGTTCAGTAAATTAACCGATCAATTCGGTTAATTACTGAATTAACCAAATATTAATAAGTATCATATAAAATAAAAATATATGCATATTATGTGGTTTGTCATAGTGATTAAGAGGGGTAATTTTTATCCCAGTAACTTTGGTTCGAGTCTTGATAAGTTACAATTATTAGTTGTATTTTAATTATGGCTAAGATATGGGTTCGAGTCCTGATAAGTTACAATTATTAGTTGTACTTTAATTATGGCTAAGATATAGATTCTGTTAGTAATAATTATATTAACAAATATGATTTGCTTTGATGATTAAAGTGTTATATCTTTATATCATTGAACAGAGTTTGAATCTTACTATTTATTTTTTTTCATCATTTTTTTTCGGTAAATTCGGTAAATTAACCGAACTAAGAAATTCAATTAACTAAATCGAATTAACCGATTTTTTTCGGTTTGGTAAACGGTTAATAAAATTTTTCCAATTCGGTTCGATTAACTGAAAGTTCGGTTCGGTTAACCGAAAGTTCGATTCGGTTAATTACTGATGCTCACCCCTACCTCGATCCATTATAGGCAACAATCCCAGCGAGATTACCGGTCAACATGATCATTTGCACCTGCAATATATATAGGCGCAACGCACCCAGGTAACCCGAATTTCCATGGATGCCTATTCAGGGTATCAATACTTGAGCTTCATGGATGCCTATTCAGGCTACAACCAAATCCGGATGCACCCGGATGACGAAGAAAAAATGGCTTTCATCACTAAGCATGCAAATATCTGCTATAAGGTGATGCCTTTCGGACTAAAAAATGCAGGAGCTACATTCCAGCGGTTAATGAATAAAGTCTTTGAGAACCAAATAGGCCGCAATATGGAGGTATATGTCAATGACATGGTGGCAAGACGCCTATCATCGGCAATCACTGCAATGACCTCGTTGAGATCTTGAATCAGCTCAGACACTACAACATGAGACTAAATCCGGAGAAGTGTGCCTTGGGGGTACAGTGTGGCAAGTTCCTCGGTTTCATGCTAACACACAGGGAAATAGAGGCCAATCCAGAAAACTGTTGTGCTATTCAAGATATGAGAAGTCCACACAATATAAAAGAGGTACAACGGTTCACTAGAAGAATGGCAGAACTTTTTAGATTTCTTTCTAGGTCGGATGAAGCCACCCCTTTCTTCAAAATCTTGTAGAAAAAGAAGGACTTCCGCTGGGGCGAAAAATGCGAACAAGCCTTTGAAGATCTAAAACAATTCCTGTCCAGCACACCAATTTTGGACAAACTGCGACAAGGAGAAACCCTCTTTCTCTACCTTACTATCACGGAGAACGCCCTCAGCTCGGTCCTGATTCGGGAGCAGGAAAAGGACCAAAAACAAATCTATTTCATCAGCAAAGTTCTTTGGTTCTCCAAGGACCAGAAATCAGATACCAAAAGCTTGAAAAACTTGCCTTCGCCCTAGTCATTTCGGCTCAAAGATTGAGACCATATTTCCAGAGCCACCACATTCAGGTACGCACTGAACAACCCATCCGGCAAGTGCTGACTAAACCCGAACTTGCGAGGAGAATGATATCGTGGTCGGTGGAGCTTTCAGAATTCAACATTGAATACCAACCCAGAGGTCCCATCAAGGCCCAAGCACTGGCCAATTTTGTGGCCGAGTTCACCAATCTAGGAGATAGCCTCAACCAGGAGGAAGCCTGGGAGTTGTTCATGGACGGCGCTTCCAACGAAAAGGGAAGCAGAGCAGGCATTATTTCGGAAAATGGTCAGGGAATTGCGCTTGAACAATCCCTTCAATTCCAATTTAAAGCCAACAATAATCAGGCGGAATACGAAGCTCTAATAGCGGGACTAAAACTCACGCAAGAGGTAAAAGCCCGAAGCATCGTCGTAAAAAGTGACTTGCAGCTTGTCATAGGGCAAGTCAATGGCACATGCCAGGCCAGAGATCCTTCACTTAAAAGGTACCTTGTGCTAGTACAATCTCTAGTCACTAATTTTGATAGTTGTATAATACAACACATACCTCGGGAAGAAAACACTCGGACCGATTTGCTATCCAAACTTGCTAGCACCAAAAAACCCCAAAACAACAGATCGGTCATTCAGCAAGTCTTCAGACACCCGAGCATCCAATCGGATGACACCTCTATTGGCCTAAGGTTTTCAACCTTGGTCTTAATCTCAGTTTTGATGATAACAAACATGGAACTAATGTTTTAATGGAGAAATATTTTCAGGTTCCATCTCGATTAGTGTACGACGTCCCTAATTGGAGAAATAGGAGAAATTGGCAAGGACGCTCGTCGACGCTCGGGATTCTTCGGGAAGAATAGAGTTTAGGTTTAGGATGTCTAGAATAATTGTATTAATCCTCATTATGATGCATATATCCCTAGGACATGAACCCAACCTATTACCAAGAGTTTCCAAGTCATAAACAACATTCCGGATGGAATGTTGTAACATTCCTAGAATATCCCGGATGGGATGTTGTAACATTCCAGAACATCCCGGAACATCCCAAAATATTCCCAATGGATATTTTGAAACATCCTGGAACATCTCGAAACATCCCAGATGGACATTCCGGATGGGCATTCTGTAATAGCCTGGAAACTACTAGTACTTTCCAAGTCAAACTGTCCAAAATTTCCAAAATGCTCCCTATGACTTTATTTTGAATTTCTACACATTGAGCTTGTTGAAAACCGAGCTCCTACCTTTGGGATATCTATATAAGACCTCAAACGTGTCTTCCAAGTCATCTAACACTTCGCGAGGCATCTATTGATCATCCCTAAGCTTCTCTGAGCCAATCTTTGTGGAAAAGCCTAGCTTTGAGCTTCTATCTCCTTGATTTAGTCTTTGTTCTTCATTGCTTCACAATCCAAAGGCATCAAGAGGACTAGGGAACTTGTATTGGAGCTAAGTATACTTGGTTTTGTTTATTGCTCCATTTATATTGTATTTTTGTGTTTTATTTTCTTGTGTTTGATCTTGTGTAAGACCTAGGTTGTTAGGTCTTGAATGGTTGGTGGTTTCCTTGGTGTTGAGGCTTAAATCCATCGATGTGAACTTAGTTTGCTAGGATTAGTTATTTTGTCCTTAGGGTTTAGGTGGGAGAGTGCTCTCAGTAGGAAGGTAGAGACTTTCGGGTATGGAAGTGCCTTCGGTGTGAGAGCATAGACTTTCTAGTGAAAAGTCTTCATTGTAAAGGAAACACTTTAATCTAATAAACTAGAGTTAGAAATCCTAAGCGAGGTGCTTGGGTAGTGGAGTAGGCATTGGGGCCGAACCACTATAAATTCATGTGTTAGCAATGTTATTATTTGTGCTTGCTTATTTGGCATATTCACTTGCTTCTGCATTTAGTATTAAATTATGATTTGCCTAAAGTAATCAAGAAACGGTTAAAATCGAATTTAGGATAAAGTTTTAGTTAACATACTATTCACCCCCCTCTAGTGTGGTCATTCTACATATATTTGGTATCAGAGTGGTCTGTAGCTTGAGATTTCACCATCTCTTCTACACTTTGCTTCGATTCGGAAATGACACTAGAGTCAGTTGTTTCCATACCTCCTAGGTTTGATGAATCAAACTTTGGTCTTTAGAAGTCTAGAATGTACACCTTCCTAAAGACTCAAGGTTTAGGTGTTTTAAACATGGTAAAAATTCATTATATGGAATCTAAGGAAAATATGAATGCATGGACCCAATAACAAATTGATATGTTTTAGTTGAATGCTAAAGCTACGAATTGCATATTTTGTTCTTTGGAAAATAATATATTTGAAAAGGTCATGCATTGTATTCCGGCTTTTGATATTTGGACAACAATAAACATGCTATATGATTATGCCAAGACCGAAGAGATTGACACTTCTAATGAAGGTAGTGATGACAATGGTCATTCACCTACCCTAATCTTGGTTTTGATGCCCATAACTCTTCTAGTCAAAGGAGTGGCTCCAAGAGCCGAAAAAAGAAGGTAGTGTGTCATGCATGCAAGAAAAAAAAGTATGTGAAGAAAAATTATCCTTCCACTACTGGAATAATGAGCATCACCAACAGTTGGATCCATTGTTATGTCGTTGCTGAAGATCTTTAGCAACGGCCAGCAACAGCTGCTCCCATTGCAACGTAGCCATTGCAAAAGATCGCGTGCCTAATAACTTAACAACGGATCTGCAACGACCGCTCACACCGTTGCTCATGATATTATCAGCAATGGTTCCGCAACGGGCTATATCGGTTGTTGATACATTATCAATCATGACTCAGCAACGAGGCACTACTGTTGCTACTACTTTTATCAACAATGATTCCGCAATGGCGCGCCGATTGTTGTAGATATTGCCATCAGCAACGGCCTCATGTCGTTGCAAAGACTTTGCTGAAAGGCTGTTGCTAAGCCGTTATTGTTGTTCATCAGCAATGGCTTTAAGTTTGCGGCCCAGGTATTACGATACACTTTCAGCAACGTCTTTTACACGGATGATCGTGGGAAAGCCATTACTGATGATTATAACCTGTAACTGATAAATTTCAAAATTAGAAATTCCCATTGATATATTTATAACCTGATACATGACTCACACACCCATAAACACATTCATTCAAATACACATACATTCACACACACATCACAGGTACACCCATATATACATTAAAATAATTGTACTTATAATTATAATTATCCACAATCGTATAAAAAATATACGAAATAAAAACTATCGTATCAACACGATACGAATCAATATATCAAGTCACAAAATAAGTAACTCTAAGATATCCAAGTAACAAGTATATAACAAGTCAATATCCAAGTCAATCAAGTCATAAAACAATAAAAGCTCACTACGACGGTGGAGGAAAGTCGGGATCATACGGCGGGGTCTGGAGTGCTTGAGTGTACACCGGCGTGGACTAAGTCGATGATGATGGATCTGAGTGTACACCACTGGACTAACCTGTCATCTGTCTCAGCATGGCATGCATCTCAGCCATCATCTCACTCTGTCGTGCGATCGTCTCCTCCAATGTTGATATCCTCCTATTCTAATCATTAATCCTGGAGGTGGAGGGCTGCTCACCGACTACGAGAGGGGTCGATGCCCCAAGTGGCTTGAGCACGGCTCGCGCATGGCCACTATCAGCAAAGCCAGCCTCAATAGACGCTCCCGCATCGAAGTCCTCGGGGGTGCCCCCGCGCTACGTCACCGTCTGAGTGTAGGTCTCCTACACGAGTTTGGTTTTTGTTTCAAATTTTTCCTAAAACTTAAATTATAAATAAATAATGCATAATTGAAACAAATATACGTACCGTGATGATAGCAGCGCAGGTGTCGATGTACTACCCCGCCTTATGTCCTCTATGGTGAGTCCACTCAAACACCTCCATTGGGGAGGGTCGCTGGATAGTCCCGTCATCCATCACTATCGTCTATATTTATAAAACAAATACATTAATTAGTACACAGAGTAACAAATAAAATATATAATTTAAAATAATGTATAATACTTACTATGCGTCTCGCGTGCACGATAAATGAAACAGAGCCACCAGTGTGACACGCTCCTCCCCTCGACATGCAATTTCTATACGCAGCCCGTGATACGTCCTGCCACCGCACGATCGACCATATCGACACGAGCTGATCCCAAATATCTGGAGTAATCCAATCGGGGCCATATCCTCGAGTCTCCGCTATGGTTGTGGCCCCAGCTCGGGCCATTGCTTGTGCCCGGGCCTGCCCCAGCTGGTAGTTGTACCTCTGTCGGGAAATAGCCTCCCACACATTGTAAATGAATGGCCTCTGCTCCTCTGGCCAAGTATAGCGAGCCTGCAAAACAATAATACCAGTACCAATAATAATCAAGCTGATTAATTTTTTTTAAATAAATGTATATAAAAATTTTAAATACGTACCACAAACTCGCGCCAGAGCTTATCCACGTGCTCACGGGGCATGTAACCACAAGTGGGCCAGGTCCCATGCATATATCGTCGAATTGTCCCCGATATAATCCTGGGGACATCCTCCTACTCGAACCTGCACAACCAAAATAAAGTACAATATTATATATAATTCATAATTCATAATACATTACCGCTCGCCAATCATAAAAATAAGTCGGCGTTGTTCCGTGGCTGACGGAGGTTGAATCATGTTTGGCACGCGTGGCCGCCTGTGTCTCAATGAACTAGCCTCGGCGGCAGGAGGATCAGCGGCAAGAGCAAGTATGGCTGAATCTGGAGTCTGACCGATCAGAGACTTTGTAGCTCTCTGCCACACCCAAACTCAGGGTCGCATAACCAGCCAGGGTGTATGTCCTACCCTGAAGCCTATCAAATACATTGAATAATAAAATACTAAGAATGCACACTAACCAAAAAACATACAAATAAAAGAACAACGATGGAAACTTTCATTTAATTTTAAAGAAGGTTCAATAATTTTAAAAGAGTTGCGAAACCAACCAACTATTAAGAACGACTCGAGTTAAAGTCAAATACATATTTTTCAAATTAACACTTCTTAATGTATATAAAAATAAAACACAACCCTAGACATCACGACTACGACTACTGGACGCTGCTACGAGATCTACGCCACTACCTGCCCTCTAGCTGCACCATGACTCCAAGCCTCACCTCATTGGTCGGGCTCTGCAAAAATAAGAGAAATAAATCGTGAGTCCACGTGGGACTCAGTGAGCGGTCCTTCCGAACCTCCACATAAATCCCCAATAATAATCATGCATATAAGTCAACATTTATAGTTATAGGAATCTAATCTAGTCATGATATAACTACCGGTTCAAAGGCCAACCTGTATAACCATACACCCGGCCAAAATGACCTACACCACAAGATAATAATCCGGTCGCACGGCCCACATATCATATAAGAAAAGTCAAACAATCATCGGGCCATCGACTAGGATGGTCAACTAGTCTCAAGAACCCACCGGATTAGGGATAGCTAGTCCCACCCAACTCGGGTCTACCGTCAGCGTGACCCATTGACGGAATCTCAAGACCCTTTGCCACTTGGGTCTAACACCTAGCGGGCCGGCTGGTGCAATCTCAAGATCCAAATCACCCGCCGAGTCAAGCATTAGTCGTTCCGACCATTCATGCTTCTCAACCGACCATCGCAATCGCAGTACACAAACAAAGTGTTCTAAAGTTTCCTTATTTAAACCCTGGGTATTCACCCGTATCCAGCCCTTCCCTGGGCCCCGTAGGGTCAACAACTCAATGTTACCCTTCCTCGGCGTGTACACCTAATATTTCTAGGTTACAAAAATGGTCACAAGAAGTCTTAGTAATTGTGTCATTTACTAGCGGAGTTTCACATCTTGTACCCGAGACTGAGGTACTAAACAATTTGACAAATGGTTCTCTACCTAGTTCCATGTCACATACCATACATGTTCGTCCATATTTAGCATATCATTGATTAATTATATACCATATTTAATGAATTTCAACATGATAAAAATAAGAAGAATCAACAATTATATCACCATGATTTCATGCCTAATCGCAGCACTAATAATTCATAACAACTTGTAAACAATAATTTCAACAATTAAATAATTATTTACAGCAAGTAATTATTTAATCTCAGCATATAAAAATAAATTTCAGCAACATGAACATGTAGAGAATCCTCTAACACATCTCAAAGCAACAAACAATTAAGGCACATCATTATCCTTTAAATTCCAGCAATTTCCTGCTCTCTTTCAGCACATTAAACTAAACTACAGCAAGGTCATGCTAAAGTAAGAACCCAAGTGTCGGTGTTCTATACAAGATTATAGCCTACAAACAAGATATAATTATATTCTTTAAGTTATTTTATCCTTACATGTCGATCACATAGGAAGCATGTTTTCCTACCTTGATTCTTCCCCTCCTCACTCATCCGACCCCTTAGACAAGGGTTCCTACATGCGGCTAGCCCCTTGCTCAAGAAAACATCGCGAAAAAATCACAAACCGATCACAGATCTACAAAATTTTTCTTAGAAATTAATCAAGAGGAGTTTAGATCACTTGAGGGAATTGGGAAAGTTTTGGGCATGACCTTTTCCCTTTCCCTTCTATGTGGCCGGCCCCTAGATCATCAAAACAAGTTCGTCTAAAGCAAATCCGATACATTAACGAAGAAAACGACGAAAAGATCAAAGAACATCACCAATCGACAAGAACTTCACGAGAAAAATCCTCGATCTAGCATCTCTATTTGGTTCGGCCACCCGCCTCACCATACAACTAATATCCAACCACTCACCTTGATCTAAGGGAAAAATGGAACGAGCGACGACAATCTCAATTTTTTCGACGGCGGCACGAATTCGGCACCAACCCCAAGGCTCTCCCTCTCTTCTCGAACTGCGTGCGGCTCCAATGATGAGTCGCACGGCTGCAAAGGGGATGAGGGATTTATTGCCTTATTTTCCCTTGACCATTTTGCCCCTTTCACTCATTTAGCCCCTACTTGACTCAATCCGAGCCCAATTCGAGCTCCGACTCGATCCGCGAACATGATTTCATACTCGACTCTACTAAATCATCTTATGATTAAGAAGGAAGGAACATTTTTCAAATAAAATTTCATAAGGCTTAAATTATACCTTCTAATTGCGGCGATTTCGTGACTCGACTCGACTAACTTCCGATCCGATGCGCTGCACTAAAATAAATATTATATTAGGAAACCTCGGGTCTTACAACCTTTCCCCCTTAAGGGAAATTCGTCCTCGAATTTTGCTGAATTATAAGGACATACCGATTCTTCAAACAATGAAGGGTAGTGCTCTCTCATGTCTTGCTCTACCTCCCAAGTGGCTTCCTGCCCGGAGTTGTGCTCCCATCTAACCTTTACCAGGGGGATTTCTTTGGACCTTAGCTTCCTAATTTGGCGGTCGAGGATCTCTATCGGCCTTTCCTCAAATGAGACAGCCGAATCCACATCAACCACAGAAGGTTCAATCACATACGAATCATCTCTCACATATCGCCTGAGCATTGATACATGAAAAACTGGGTGTACCCTGCTCATGCTAGGGGGCAAGGCCAGCTCATAAGCTACAACACCCCTCAGCCGAAGAATGGGAAAAGGCCCAACCAACCGGGGGCTCAGCTTTTCTTTCTTCCCAAATCGAACTACCCCCTCCATGGGGGATGTCACACCTTGACTGAGGGTAGTGTGACCGGCCAGGGCTCATATCCTACCCTGTAGTCTACTGTCTACACTGACATCAAGAAACCAAAACATATCGACTGAAAGAAACTTAACATACTTTATAAAAAGTTTGCAAGTCACAATGTATAAGTTTTTCAAAACAAGAAGAAACATCAACGTCAAATCCAAATGGTCAAATATCAAGTTTTACAATTCTTTTCAATTACAACCGTCAGTGCAGAAATAAAACCAACATAACTAGGACTAGTCTAAGAAGCATGGACACCGCTACGAGATATGACACCGCCTCTACCCTCCAGCTGCACCATGTCGACACCAAGCTACGGCTCATGCTCTGCAAAAATAGAAATAAACTGTGAGTCCACTTGGGACTCAGTGAGTGGCTCAATTGAACATCCACTTAAGCCTCAGTCATGCATATGTATATATTACAAGGTAATAAAGAAATATACAAGGAGGTAAGGTGTGTTTCAAATGCAGCTACCGACCCTCAACGGATCCATGAGTATCCATTGTACATGATAACCTGCCATCTTGGCTTATCACGCCTCTGGCATCCGGCCCTTGGGCCTACTCATAGCAATATATATATCCCGGCTACAGCCATCCCTACATATTAGGTAGTATCATACTGGCCATCGGCCACATCATCTCAAGATGCAAGCAAACAATCCCAGGCCGTTGACTAGGATGGCCACTAGTCTCCGGACACCGTCTGGGGTAAGGATAGCTAGTCCCACCCAACTGGGGTCTGGCACCTAGCGGGCCTGCTGGCGCACCTCTAGACCCAACTGGCCGAGCTGAGCATTGGTCATTTCTGACCTCCTCGCTCCTTGGCGGACCATCTCAAGCACATTACACATTCAATATCCTAGGGTTTCCATATATATATATATATATATATATATATATATATATACCTCGGGCCTTTGCCCGTATCTAGCCATGTCCGGTTACCGGGTCAACAATTCATGCTGCCCCTTTTAGTATATGTGCACCTACAATCTCTAAGTTTTCAATAATATACAAGCAGTCATAGAAGTGTTATCGTCTCATATCTAAGTTTCCATAAATGTGCTATGAACATCTAGTGGCACCTTACATGTTAACTAGCCTTCTACACTGTCTTAGGTGAGAATTTCCATGAGTCAACCTTGGAATACCATCCAAGAACATTTAGGGCAGCATACATAATTTAAAGAAAAATGCTCAAATATTACATCATTCATCATATATAACCATAATGCACATACCTAACAATTCTTATACTACCTTAGGAATATTAACTCAATAAGGAGCAACTATCTAGCATGGCAAGGTAGTAATAAATTTAAATAACATGTATGAATTATAAAACATGGTAACATTATCAACATCCAAGTTTAAGGATCAAATGCTAAGTATGGTTACAATCTAGCATTTCTACAATTCAAATCAATTAAGCTACTTGGTAAGTTTGATGTTCTTCCTAAGTATTGTCATATCCCTATGTGTGATCCCTAAGATCATGAAATTTCCATCTAAGGAAAGTCTCTCCTCCTCTCCCCAACCTTGGCCGAACCATGAGCAAGGGAAACCTTGCTCGGCCAAGGTCCTTGGGTAGGGAAAGATGGAAGAGACTTTAGCTATACTTTGTCTCTTCAATTCCACATACTTCTTAAATACCAAGGATCAACCTACCCTTCCCCTCACCCTTGGCCGAACCCTCTCCATGAATCTTAGGGTTCATTCGGCCACTTCAAGGGGCTTTAAAGGGGACATGCTTCATATTACGTGATCGAGGAGTTCAAAGGACTACATCAAAACAACGATATAAGGGCATCTAAGGGCTTTCTCACCATCAAGGGAATCAGAGAAAATTTTGGCATGATCTTTCCCCTTTTCCCATGACTCGGCAGCCCCAAAAATACATAGATCAGCTATTAAAATAGCAAGATCCGACAAGAAACATCATAAAATAGTGAGTACATATCGTTGAAATCATGGATCGTCGGGAAAATCGCGAGAACTCGACCTATCATCTAAGGTTCGGCCACTCACCTAGATCACCAAGAAATAAGGATCGGGTGACGACGACTTGAGAATTTCCAGCGACGACGCAAATTCTGGATCGATCCAAGCCCCAAGCCCCAAGCCCCCTCCTTGCTCCTTCTCCTCTTTCTCCCTTGCGGCCTTGTGCGACTCAATGGTTGAGTCGCACGGCTGCCATATGGGGGGGTTTTATCCCCTCAACCATCTTTCCAAAGATGATTTCAAGGCCCACTTAAGTCATACTCGGAACTCGACTAAACCCGAACTCGACTCGGGTTCCGACCCAACCCATAACATGATTCGAGTTAACTTAATTTAAGGTATGATTTTATAAAAGGAAAGTTAATTATCCAAATAGTCTTCATGATTCATTAGCCGAGTCATACCTTTTCACTCGAGGCGATCCGGAGGCTCGACTCGACTACCCCCGGGTCCGACCTGCTGCACCAAAATAGATTTTTATATTAGGGAACTTTTTCCAAGTCTTACAGGGGAGACTTTCAGAAACACTAGGTCTCCTTCCGCAAACTCCAGTTCTCTGGCCTTCTTGTCAGCAAATATTTTCTGGTGATTCTGAGCCGCCAACAATCTTTCCTTTATAATTTTCACCTTCTCCACCGCTTCCTCAACCAGATCAGGACCCACCATGAGTGATTCTCCGGCCTCAAACCAATCCACCGGAGACCTACGTTGCCACCCATACAATGTCTCGAAAGGAGCCATTCTAATGCTACTATGATAGCTATTGTTGTAGGCGAACTCAATCAACGATAGGTGTTTCTCCCAACTGCCAGCCAGGTCCAAAACGCGGGCCCTTAGCATATCTTCCAAGATTTGGATGATTCTCTCTGACTGTCTGTCCATCTGCGGATGGAAAGCTGTGCTGAAGCGCACCTGAGTACCCAAGGCTTCCTAGAAGGATTGCCAAAACTGGGCTATGAACTAGATACCTCGATCCGATATAATCATCACAAGGGTACCATGATATGCCACAATCCAGTCCAAGAATAGTCTGGCATACTACTCAGTAGAAAAGATTATTTTGACATGAAGGAAATGAGTGGTCTTTGTCAATCGATCTACCACCACCCAAATGGAATCAAATCCGCCCCTTGACTTAGGCAGCCCTTGTTGGCTTTAGGTTTTTAACCTTGGTCTTAATCTCGGTTTTGATGATAACAAACATGGAACTAATATTTCATTGAGAAATCTTTCAGGTTCCATATCAATTAGCGTTCGATGTCCTCAATCGGATAAATTGGAAGAAATCAGAAAATCAGAAGGACATTGATCGTCGCGCTCGGGTTCGTCGCGGAAACTTCTTGAAGAGCGACGCGTGCACCAAAGATGTATTGGATGGGCTCAAAGATCACATGAAAGCTCTCTAAGTTGATGGTCGTGGAAAGCCGGAACCTGAAAATAAAGCGCGGAAGAAAAAAGGGCTAAAATTTCAATTCAGCCTAAGTTCGATCGACTGGGCGATCGATCGAATAGGGTAAGGAAAATGGCACCAGCCAATTTGGTCGACCGGTCGGTCGACCGAATAGTGCCAAAAAGAGGCAACAGCTACTTCGATCGATCGGGTGATCAATCGATCGAAGCCCAAAATGGGCAGTAGCTCTGTCAGTTGACCAACCGATCGACCGACCTGCATTTGCTAATGATGCAAGATCGCATCGATCGACCGACTGGTCGATCGAATGCGGGATCGAAGAATTTATGTCTGGCCTGTTGACCCATCGATCGACCAACCACAGAGAGTAAGCGACGGTCGATGTGAGCGGTCGATCGGTCGGTCGATCGACCAATCAATCATCGACCTGCAATGGATAGTTTTCTATTCGTTGAGCTATCGTTTCTTGATGAGGGTATACATATACCTCATATAACTTCTTTTAACTCTCTCCCTCCACTCTTAGAGATTTATTGAGCAATTAAAAGGGAGTTTTTAAGCCTTCCAAGAGATTGATTGCAGCGCGCTCTGCTTCTCCATCGAGTTCTTCTTCAAGCACCAACTGCTCCTCAACTCGGGTGTTGATTCAAGCTCTACTACTTGACGAGTTGAAGGATTGAAGGATTGCAAAAGAGTATTTAATAGTGGTTTTCTCTTTAAGCTCTTTTGATTGTATTTTAACTGTTATTTAAACTATTTTTGGATTTGTGTTTGTACGAAGACCAGGTGTTTGGTCTTGTGTGTGAAAGCGGGGTGCTTAGGTCACTACAAGAAAATAGACTATCACCAACGAATTTATTACCAACGGATCAATTTTGTTGATATTACCAATAGAATTAGCAACAGATAGATAATCGGTTGGTAAATCAATTTATATTTTTTTCCACCTTTTAATTTAGCCGACCAAAGTATTTTTCCATCTGCGCCCTATTTTTTTCAACCTTATTTCCGTGCCTGACCAAATAATTTTCCCACTTCTTCTTTTGCAGCCGACCCGACCAAATCTCCCTGTGCGATTTCCCCTCTTATCTTCTTCATTGCGACCCTCTCCATGCCACCTCCCCCGCTGGTGCTCTCCCCGTGGCACCTCCCCCGCCGATGCTCTCCCCGTGCCACCTCCCCCTCGACCCTCCAATCCCTAATCCCTTCGCCGCGCCACCTCCACTGTTGGTGCTCTCCTGTGCCACCTCCCACGACACCTCCCCCGCTCTTCCCCCTCACGACGCTTCCCCTTGCCACCAACACAATCTTACAGTAAATTAACTCGTTGTTGTACGAGATTAAAATGAAGCCACCATGTAATCATACTCATTCTGATGTCCATCCGATGCTCTCCCTGTGCATCTTCACTTGATCAACAGCAACATTATTTTGTTTTTCTGGTTAAGTTAATTAATTTTTGTAGCAAGATTACTGCTCGCTTTTTATTCATCGGAAATTAGCATCACATGAATACAAATAAAATTGAAAATAGATGATCCTGATTAAGTTTATTGTTTGTGTGACCCTTTTGTTCTCATCTAAACACATGAGTGGCTGATTCTAGATGATCCTAATTCTAGATGATCCTGTTGAAGCACTACATGGTGTTTCTTGCTACTGTTAATGTTGAGGTGTACAGTGCTAATGATGTCTCATTGATAGAATGACTGATGCATAGCATTTACATATAGAAAAACTGAATTTTGTATATAAAAGACTATATTTTTGTTTCCATTGGCATCATACATCATGGTCATATGCATCAGTATATCCAGATTATATTTTGATTAGTATATCCTGTTGAAGTGTTTCCATTGCTAATTATATTTTGATTGGCATAATGTTGTTTGTTCCATCTCACTATCTCATTTCTTTAATTAGTGTTTCAAGATAAAACACTTCTTACTGCCTAAAGAAATGCAACCAGGAAAAGAGAAAATTGAAGAATGCAATGAGCAACTAAATTATATAAAGCAAAAAATGAGTCCCATGTGTACTTTGTTATGGTCAGAAGTTAAAAGCATATATAAAGTAGAAAAGAATGCAAACCTTGATTTTGTTCTTCATGTCTTCTTGAGTTTAATGCAAACCTTGTTTTTGTAGCTTTGCTGCTCGTCTCTTGTTCTCAGCGCCAAAATTCTAGGTAAGGAACTCAAGCTTGGACTTAACATAATATCTTCACAACAAATACCTTGTTGATTAGTGTCACATTTAAAGTTCTGAGTTAAGAAAATATCATGTATTATTATCTTGATGAAGATTTGAGTTAGTATATAGAAATGGGGGATGCATACTTTTGTGTTAGGAGAGACCCTTTTAAAGCTCCAACTAGATCTTTTTTCGTTTGGAGAAAGAAACTCCAGGTGGCCATATTATTGCTGAATATAAAATAAATAAATAAAAAAATAAAATTTGAAGTATTGTTTTTGGTGCAAACGGTAAGTTTTTTTATTCATGTTAAGTTAATTGTTTCTTGCTACTATTAATGATGACATGTACAGTGCTAATGTTGTTTCACGTGACTAGAAGGCCATAATTGTGACTCTCTTTTTTTATTTAGTTGTTTACATGCATGACTTCTGATAATATGTTTGAGTATGTTTTATTTCCATTCTCATGCATCCCATTCTTGATGTGTAATCATTTCAAATTATACAGTTATTTCACCTGAAATGTTCCACAATGTTGCAGTTAGCATAATGAAATGCTTGAACTTTCTTTAATTGTTGTTGGATTCCACAATTAGGTCTCAAGTATCACTAGTAAACATAGAGAGGGAATAATGGCACTGGTTGATACTTGACAGAGAATAGTAGTAATGAATGTGGTACTTACGAATTCTGAAATAGAATCTTAAAGAAGCATTTCTATTCTATAGAATCCTGTAAAATATATTAATTTATTCAGCCTATAAAATATATTAATTTATTCAACCTATAGATCATTACTTCCTTTCCGTCAATTTCATAACCCTTTGGTTGAACCGTTGAACTACATAAACCTCTTCTTTGAGTTCTCCATTTAAGAATGCAGATTTTACACGAGTTACCCCTTAAAGAAAAAAGGAAGGAGTGATTCGTGGGTTGCATGCAAAATTAAAGCAAGAAATAGATATGATATATTAGACATCGAAGAAACAGGCGATAATATCTCTCCACAGATCGATGATTTTTTTCAAGAGGATGAGGTTGAAGCAGTACAACCTATTATGCCTACAATAGAGTTAGATGCATCTAATGTATTAGTTAATGTTGGAGTAGTTGATGAGATAGATCAACATGAAGAATTTTTCTTGAGAACTCAAACACATACCGTTGAGGAGGATGAAGAAGAAGCAAATGTTGTTGACATTGAAGATGAAGATACTGAAGATGATGAAGTTGATGAGTGTTTGTCAAATGAGGAAAATGATGATTGAAACTTTTTAAACTTCTATTATACTTTTTCTCAAATTATCTAATATATGTGTTTAGTGGGCCCTGAGGCCTTATAGTTGAGGAGTCACTATCTAATATGTTTGAATTATTTGAAGTTTTTATGCTTGATGCTTGAGTTCCTTCATAATTTCTACTTTCTCTAAAGGTACATAGTTCAGGCCTTATATTTCGGATGTCTGGCTGCCTTTTACATCTCCTTCATACTACAGCTAGTATCATTTCATAGTGAATGAAAACATACTACAACTATCCTACATGAGGAGGTTTAGCATTTTTTGCTCATGATCTGGTTCAGTATTTTTTGCTTTATGATATGCTTTAGCATTTTAAATTGAATTGCTTCATTGATCTAGTTCAGTATTTTTTGCTCATGATCTGGTTCAGCTTTTTTTGCTCACCCCCAATTGATAGCCATGAGATTATTGTGTAGGAACTTGGCCTAGGAATTTGTACTTTTGATATTGCATTTCATAACTTGTACTTATCATTATATATTTTTCAAGGAAAAGGCCATGAATTTGATCTTTTTCAATTTTTTAGCAGTGAAGCTGGTGAGCTTTATGCAAAGAAACTAGCAAACTTTGTTGAGAAGAGACTGAAGTTTGCAAGGACAGCTTTTCTAAGAATATGATTTGAGCTTTGTTCACTATCTTTTAACATTAAGTTCTTCCATGTAATAGCTAGGATATATGGAGATTAATTACTATTTTTTATCATTGCCCTTTTCTGCATGTACTCAATTTCAGCAAAAAGTAACTCATTTTGAAGCATCGAATTAGTATTACAAGATCACAACATACTAATAGCAGATAACTAAGTAAGTTAACTGGCACACAAAAAGGAATTTAATTTACTTTTTTAGATCTTATTTTGTTGATGCCTTTCTCCAATCTACTCTCAAGCTGCTTAAGGTCCCTTAGGCTCATGGAGTCAAGAGACTCACCCATCAAGTTCCTGGTAAACTAGGTTTTTTAGAGGCACAAGATACTTGTATGCTTTACTTCATCAATGTTTATTTATATGTAATGTTTCATGCACACATTGTGCTAGTAAGCTATTCTTTTAGTAAAAAAGTAATAGTTGCGAAATCCATTTCTAAAGGATTGAAATGCAAAGAATGATAGGAAGATAAGAAAAATAGGAAAAAGAAATTGAAAAGAACATCAAAAGATAGGTTCCTCTGCATCTCCACAAACTAAGCCTATTGAAAAATAGGATTGAAATGCTCTTATTTGTTTTACCTGCCATGTCTATGTTTCTTCTTTATCTTGGGCTTGCCCTGCTCTTTATTGATTTGCTCCTGGTTCCACTACTTGCCATGTGTATGTTTCTTGTTCATCTATCAATATGCACTAAGAAGAAATAAATTGTGCACATAGAAATAAATTGTGCTCAAGATTCTGCTGTCTTTTAAATGTTGTTTATGTTCTGCTGAGATCAATTTATGTGTTTGAAGGAATAATTTGTTGCAACCTTCTGCAAATACTTCATTTTTTAGTTGTGCATCTCAAATTTTCACATGGAATTTGTCACTGAAATTTGCTCATGCATTTTAACTTTTTTTGTGAGGTTATATTATTGGTCTATATAGCAAAGATACATAGTCTTAATTTAGGGAAGTCATTCTTTTCCCAAATACCATGCTCAGTAGATAGCTGTTTTGGTTGACCTTTGCAGAAGTTGATACCTTTGGGATCTTCTATTTTTCTTCCAAATGGTAACTTTCATCTACTGCTTCTTTCACCAAACTGCAAATTTATAGCTCAGTTGAATATGTCAACCTATGTTTGATAGTATGGAGACACATCTATTAGATATTTAAATTTGGATGTCACCAACTTGGCATCCTTTTTAATTGAGGATTGATCTACTTATATTGAAACCATGGTTTACTAGAAAGGAATATTTGTACTATACTCAGAATCTATATGGGAATTAAGTTTATAAATCAGGATAAGGAATTGTGTTCGGGATCAATCAAGTATTTTTTTTTTCATGTATCTAGATTGTTTGCTATCATGTATATTCTTTTGTATATTTAATGTTGTATTCGTCATTCACAATATTAATAGCCTTGGATTTTGGAAATCTTAAAGCTGTACATTTTCAGGTTTAACTACTTGATATAAAATTTGAATTCTCATAGGGCTCATAATGCTCTTTTGCTCAGTGGAAATTCAGATTGTTTGTGAACTCTACTCTATATATGTTAAAAAAACTTGTGAAGAAACTAGCTGAAGAAATATAACTTTCATAACTACATTCTGAAGGTTGAGTGGTTAATTTTCTTTGGTTTCTTTTATGAGGAAATCTAGTGAACTCTATCAAATGTGGAACTTCATAGTAGTGCTCTTCTACACAACCTTGTCAGCCTCGTTTTTCATAACATGTAATATTGTTCTCGAATCATACTCTTCTTATGTAATTAAGGTATCTTGTTTGCATAGTGAAATTAAGTGATGCTCATACAAGAAACCCTCTGATTGACATCTCAGTTGGAGCCACTGTCATACAGAAGGATGAAATTTGAGGAGTTCTGTGCTGCTACAATCAGTCCTTACCAGCTTGAAAAATAGGATTGAAATGCTCTTCTTTGTTTTACCTGCCATGTCTATGTTTCTTCTTCATCTTGGGCTTGCCCTGCTCTTTATTGATTTGCTCCTGGTTCCACTACTTGCCATGTGTATGTTTCTTGTTCATCTATCAATATGCACTGAGAAGAAATAAATTGTGCACATAGAAATAAATTGTGCTCGAGATTCTGCTATCTTTTAAATAGTAGCCGACTTTGAAATAGGTAGTTAAGGATAAAGATTTTTAGTGACAGTTAACTCCACTAGTAAGCAATTAAATTAATGACAGAATTTAATTATTTAAGGTATTTTAACAAGTTATAAGGTATTTTATCAAAATTTGGATGGCACTATATGTTTATATATCCTTCTAATCATCTTCAATTATTTATATATGCTTCAATTGTTTTATTAAGTAATGGTGAGTACACGAAGTCGAGGTCGAGGTTGAGGTCGGGGACGAGGACGAGGGCGTCCTCCTTTGAGTCAATACCCTTCTACCACTTCTATACATTCATCATCTGAAGATATACCTGTACCACCTGTGACCATTTCTTCTGCACCCATGATACTTGAACCTGTACCTGTGATTGATTCTTTAGCACCCACGATACCTATATCTGTACCTGTTACTGTTCCCAAAGAAACACCTAGTATTCCTACACCGTCGACATCGGCAACATCGTTACCCTCACAACCTTCAGTGAATTTGCCTTCGATGTCATCGGTTCCTAATATACCATCTACGTCTATACATGACACATCTATTGCTACACAAAGTGATGATACTTCACATCAAAGTCGAGGAAGAGGACCAAATCAACCTTCACAGCCGCCAGAGACACCAGATGATAGACACCTACTAATTATTGATAAGAAAAGGTATATATGTAGTCAGATATTCAAACACCATCATTTGTAAATATAAGATATTTATTAACATCATTTATAATATGTTTATTTGTTAACATTCTTTTTTGTAGCTTCCCCGAGATAGAAGTAGTACGAGATATTTCATCAATAATTAAGGAAAATTTCACGGGTGCATGGCCATGTTGGTCTCAAGTGCCATCACATGTGAAGGAATTCATTTGGGACAAATTTAAGGTATTTCCCTATAAAGCAAGTCAAATTTCTTGAATGTAAGTCACAAATTTCCACTTTCTGTTCTAGCATTTTTAGTTCCAGTTTTATTGATGCTAGACTTTCATGTTCTTCCTACACCACTGGAACAGAAAGTGGATAAGTAGTCTAAATAATGTACTTTGTATAAAAATAGAAAAAGTTCACTAGTCTCATCCTTCTTTTTGCAAGGAAAATAGAAATTGGATTACTTCTCTACTAGTGAAGATATGGAGTGTTTTTGATACTTGCTATTTAGATTTTCATGTATTATTGCTTGATTTTCACATCTCTAAAACTATTGTGATATTAAGTCTATTGATCTTTTTACACATGCTGTTGGTTACCTTCTTCCATTCTAAGTGTTTGAGTTTGATTTCTAAGAGGTGGATTTCTTACTAGCGATCTGTCGCTGTGCATAGTAATCCATGCCATTGTCATTTAGAGCTCGATAATTGACACCCCATTCCTTTTCGGTTGTTATCCGGTCCAGAACACAACTTTTATAAGAGCACTATGAAGATGAAATGTGAATGCAAGAAATGGTATTCATCAGGCTTTCTAGAAAGGAAAGAACATGAGATTTAGGAAATCAAAAAAAGGTAAAGCATAAGGATTAGGATGGTCAACAAAGAGATAAAGAAGGATATTGTGCAACTCTGGAATGCATATTATAGTAACTTGAATCAACAAGACTAGTGAACTTGAAAGTAACTTGAAAGTACCAGGCTAAGTGACCCTTGAATCAACGAGAAATCCCAAGCTATATATGAATTTACAGATTCAACAACCAATGTTATTTGCAAAATAAGAAAGTGTAAGAAAACAAAACGAGTAACTTGCTCCATAAATAGGAAACAAATTTAGATGAAACCTTAGATTGCTACCATACGGATGTCCGACCCCAAGAATGACTGCTATTATAGAATATTTGAAATACTTTAGAATGTAGCTTTTCTATCTAGAGTCCAATTGCTAAAAACCACAAGCATAAGGTATTGCAAAATGAAGTCATATCTGAACAAAAGCCTACTTTTGATAGGAGATCTAATAGGAAACATAAAAATCAACACTCTGAAATGACCCATGAACATAAACCTTTTAACTTTTATTTTAACACAAACATGAAAAATATTGTACTGGCTATGCCCCTCAAAATTCTTTACCTAAACTGACAACCTTGGAAAAGCATATTGTATATCTTCTGTACCAATTGTATAAAAAAATTCCAATCAGTTTGATGAGCTTGGTTTGCCTTAGGTTTAGAGAAGTCAAACTCCTACACTAATTGGCTTACATATTAAAACCTAATATGAGTTTCTACACCCATAAGGCACTACAACTCGTAAACACCCGGAAGTCACCGCCTTCTTATCGAGAGTCCTCTTCCACCTCAACCCTAAGGGACAACTAAACTAATCCTAGTAAACACTAAGTTTACTCAAGTCGCTTTACACCTAACACCAGGTAACCACTTCCAAATTCAGACCTAACAATCCTAGGTCTGTCACACGCAAATTCAATTAAAATGCGTTCAAATAACAATAAAGATTACAATGAAAAGAGCTAATAATAAAACAAGAATAACTACTCTTTTCAATCCTTGTAGCCTTCAACTCGTCAACATGTAGAGCTTGATCAAAACCCGAGTTGAGCCCAGCTTGTGCGCTTGAAGAAGATGTCCGTGGAAGGAAACAAAGGGCACTTCAATCAATCATTGGAAGGCTTTTAATCTCCTTTTAAAGTGCTCAAAAATCTGTAGGAGTCAAGGAGGAAGTTAAATGAATCATATGAGGGTATATTTATACCCTGCTGAAGAAACGGCTGCTCAACGGATAGAAAACTATCCATTGCAGGCCACTGGTCGAATGGTCGATCGATCGGTCATTCGACTGCTGCTCCTCTCCCTGTAGGCGATCGACCGATGGGTCGACCGACACGTTTTGCATCTTTGGCTATCCTCAGGTCGGTCGACCGCTAGGCTTACTGCCTATTTTAGGCCTCTGTCGGTCAATCGACCGGTCGACCGAAGTAGCCACTGCTTGTTTTAGGTAGTGTTCGGTTGACCGATCGGTCCACCGATAAGGCTACTGCCTAATATCTTACCCTATTCGGTCGACCGCCCGATCGATTGAATTTAGGCAGAAACTTATTTTTTAGCCTATTTTCTTTCGCGCTTTGTCTCTGGGTTCCGGCTTTCAACGAGCATCATCTTGGAGAGCTTTCATGTGATCTTTGAGTCCGTCCAATGTGACTTTGGTGCACTCGTCGATCTTCGAGAAACTTCCGCGACGAACCCGAGCGCGACGATCAATGTCTTTCCGATATTTTTGATCGAGGACATCGAACGCTAATTGATATGGAACTTGAAACATATTCTCAATGAAATCATTAGTCCCATGTTTGTTATCATCAAAACCATCAAAATCTTGAGGCTAAGGTTGAAAACCTAAAGCCAACAATCTCCCCCTTTTTGATGATGACAAACATCCTTAAGAAAATATATAATCATTAAAGCACAAGGATATCAACTAAGGGATTTCTCCCCCTATCAACATGCATATCTATAAGAATAAACTCCCTTATCTATATGCATGGATTTTCTAAATTCTCTTTTATCATTTTGTGTGATACTTTGTCATGAGGGTATACAATTATACTACTTCCCTTATCAAAATATTTACTCCCCCTATCGATAAGCATATATCCATGTACTCTCCCCCTTTTGTCATCCATCAAAAAACAAATATAGCAAGCATAGCAAAGATGAACATTACTAATCAACACAAGGTTAACTAAACACATGTTCATAAAAATGAAAGTGTCAATACATCACATAGTTAATCAAAGACATGTTCATAGGATAAAAAATACCAATACATCAATAATCACTAATGTCAATATAGCAATACATCAAGGAGGATTATTCGTCCTCAGGTGGTGGAGGAGGTGGTAGTTGCGATTGATAATACTGTCATATCTCATCCACTCTCCCATATATCTCCTCTATACGCCCACCATGGTCACCAATCATGGTGCCAAACTCGTCCATCTGATGGCCGAACGCGTCCATGTGCTCTGTTGATGTTATGTTATGTTCCATCTGACCAATCTAAAACTGAGCAAATCGATGCTCTAGATCGCTTAGACTCGTACGGGAAGGGCCAGATGAGGAGCCTCCACCAGCTTCGTCCTCCTCCATCTCTATGTCATACTCAGCCTGTTCCACCGAATCTCCTCACGTTCTTTTGCCGCGCTAATGTTCAATGATCTTCATGCGGCTAAGGGAGGAAGAATCTATGGCTCTTGGAATAGGCTATATCTCAAATCAAGATCTATTAACCCCAGCTTCATATATGAAATGAGAGATTACTGAGGCATATGGTACAGCTTGTTTTTTTTAGGAATGGACTTCAGCTATATATCTAAGCATGAGGTCAGGGACATCTATAGGGATGCTAGACATGGCACAGAAAAGTACCCTAGAACTCATGGTGGTGACATCATCGTAGTGTCTTGCTCTAGGAAGAATGTTATGTGCAATGATGAGGTGCACAATCCTAGCAATGGGTGAAAGGTTGATGCTTTGGGTAGGGATCACTCCCTCATAATCTTCAGGGCATATAGCTGATACAATTTCATGAGGAGGATACTCCTCATGAAAACGGTGGGTGGACATCTTATAAATTCATGCTCCTAATAGAGGAAACCCAAAAGCATCTCTAATGAGGGATTTGTTTATGACTATGGATTTTCATAAAATTTCAGATCGTAGAACTAAGTCATCACCAAGTCTTGCATTTTCTATTACTAGGTTAGAGAAGAAGGCTTTCACTAGGATGGGGCATACCGGTACCTATTTTCCTAAGAACTCTACTCATCCCATGATAGCAAGTTTCCCTCGGATATCAAATTGTTCTAACTCATCTAAAATAATAGGCCGTGTTTGCAGGATGGCTCTCTCTACAAACTTAGAGGCTTGTTTCTTTCCTGATTGGGTCAAAAGATTATCAGGTAAGGATGAGAGTTTGGTCTTGGGTGCCATTCTGCAAGACAAATTTGAGGATGATGTAGATGATTAGTTTTAAATGAAAAACGCATGCTTTTAACGCAAAAGAGTGAGTGCGAAAAAGTTTAAGGATCGGCATAGTCTCGTGCAAAAATAAAAGGATTTTCTCATTAAGTTTCAAGGAAAAATAAAATAAAATAAAATAAAATAAAATAAAATAAAATAAAAGGGAAGAATTAATCATGAAGATCCATAAATAAAAGGAAGAAAAATTGTTTTGGCTAGAGAAGAATAGAAAGTATTTTTGTTTTTGACCAAAATAAGATTCTTTTAAGAAGACATAAGTTTAAAGTTCAGAAAAACTCATGAAAGCAAACAAGAAAATTCTTGACTAATGATTTTTTATCAAAATAAAATTCTATTAAAGAGCAAATGATGAATCATTTGAAGAAAACATGAAATATTTGATTTTTGTTGGAAGAAGACATGTTTTTGGAGAAAACAAGCTAAACAAACGTTATCATTCATGTAAAATAAGCATGAATCATATTTTTGTGTATGAAACAAGATACATTAAGAGTGAAAGATGAAGAAATCATGTTTTTGACTATAATCTCATGAGTGATGGACAAAGAAAGATTTTTACCTTGAAAATGAGTCTTAGAGAGGAGGTAGAACCCTAGAAGAAGAAAACAGAGGACTTAGGATGGGGCAGCCGGTCGAATGGGCAAGGAAGCCCTAGTTCCAGGATTAAGTAAATGGATTGAATGACTAGGATTCAATCTGGGCAAAAAATCGGGCGATCTGGGCAATTTTTCGCCCGTCGGTCGATCGGGCGGTCGAATGCCGATCGACCGCTCAATCTGCCCTGGTTTTTACCCCTTAAGAAAAAATTATTTTTCGAGAGGGTGTGATCATCCAAATTTTGTGAAATTTTGTTTGCACAAATTATACTCTATGGGGGTTCCAAAAAATCAAGAATCACTCAAAAAGGATATCCCTACAATTTTCTAAAAATTCTACAAAATCAGTGGCATTTTTGTAAATATGAATTGTTTATCCACCGATTTCAAATTTTGCTCAAATTTCCTAGATATCAAGATATGATCATTTAACACTTGTTTATCAAGTTTGGAGTGAAATTAATATCGTTTAGTCAAGTTATGAGCTTAGCACAATTTTAATCAAAATATGCTTGAAACCATGAAAGTGCTAAGAATCAAACTTGGCTATCTACTCATGTTTTCTCTAACTTAGACACTTGAACATCTAACATGAGTGAATTCAAACATGTTTGTGAAAATTTAAACCCAAATAGAGATTTCTAAGTCAAATTGTTGATTTAGGTCAATTATTTCCAATTTGAGTCTCATGAACTAATCTAGTGATCACATTGTTCATCTAGTTATGAGTCTTCATGTGATACCAAGTGTAACAACCTACACTCATGTGATATATGCATTCAAAACATGTTTGCCAACCATAGAAAATGAGGTCTCTAATGAAGATTCTAACCTAGAGCAAATTTCATCCAATCAACACATCAAATTGCCTAAGTTATCAAACATTAACTTACTCATGAATTTTCATATATTTATCAAGCAAAAGCAATCATGAGCATAGAGACTTCATTAATCATGAATAATCAATTATTATACAAATATTTTTGCAAAATTGAACTCATACCTCACCGTTGAGAATTTTCCAAATTTTTCATTTCCTTTTCAATTTGGCTCTACTAGCTTTCCATCACATTTTTGATAACTTGCAAGCAGTATTCATTCGTAACATAATGGAAATATAACTACTAACAAGTTATCGTACTAGATAGCAAAGAGAAAACCAGTATTCATTAGTTTGAAATATGTTTCAAAATATGTTGTCATGAATCCAAAATGAATTTTCAAGAGATCATAAATATAATATCGATGAAAACATAATCTCCAACCCTTCTTATTGGTTGAAAACCGAAAGGCCACAATGAGCCTACGATTTAAAACCGCAAGGTCGCTTGAGCCCATTACAGGCTACATAGGTGTCCGAAGAGATCGGAAATCAAAAATCAAAAATCATTTTAATAAGATTTATCAAGAATGAAAAATCTACTAACATTAGGCATGTATCAGAACTCCAACTATAATTTAAGCAAGTGAGTATGGGAGATTATACCAAGGATACCTAGATGTCAATTTTCATACCTATGGCATCTTCATGACTTGAAGTTGCAACCAAAGGTGGATTCTTTATTGATGTCCATGGTTAACTTCAATTCTTTATCTTCCTTTTCCCTTGTGCGGTTGCTCCCCCTACAAAAGAGCATGGAACCTTTGGTACCCAAATTGCTTTGGGTCCTTGAGTGTTAGAGAGTTTAACTACCCAAAGTGTTTTAACTCCACTTGGGTTCATCTTGAATGCACAATCATATATAGCATGCCCATATACATCGGAACAAAAACAATGTCCACTAAATTTCTTCCTTTCATTATGAACATGAGATTTAATGTAGGAAGATTTGACATGAGAAAAATGATGGACATGAGCATTCTTAAGTGAAGCATTCTTCTTTTTAACTTGAGGTTTATGTGTAGAATGCCTAACATGAGAGTGATGATGAACATTTTCATTCTTAGGAGATTGGGCATTCTTAAATTCGTTTACTTTCCAACTCAAGGAAATGACTTCACTTTTCAAATCATTCATAGATTTTTGAATAGCATGCAATTGAGTTTTTAACATGCTATTTTCATTTTTCAAATTATCATTTTTATGTTTCAAACCTTTAAGCTCGGATTCTAAGTTATCATGGCATGGATCAAGTGAGCTAGATTTTAATTTCTCATTCTCTAATTCTAGAGTATGCACATATGAGCTAAGTCTAGAATTCTCATTTTTAATCCTTTTGTTATCTTTATCCTTTTTCAAGAGCAAGGCATACAAAATTTTATACTCATCCATTAAATCATCAAAATCACGAGAACTAGATGAGTTAATACTATCATTTTTATTATCATGACTAAAAGGAGAGGAGAGTACCTCATCATTTTCATTCATGGGGCAAGCTTTCGTGGTAACTTCATAATCATTGCAAGAGGACATTTCATGGGATGATGATATGGAAGCATTCGACCTCTTCTTTGCCTTGTTCTTCGTGAAATGGCAATTCTTTTTTACATGCCCTTTCTCATTGCATAGGTGACATATCACCTTTCTCTTCCGACTCTTTGTACTTCTTTGGCTAGAAACACTAAGAGCTTCAAGAACTTCATTAGATATATGAGCATGACAATTGTCATTGTCTCCTTCATTTAGAGTAACATGTTCTTCAATTTTAGCATAGTCATATAGCATGTTCAAAGTATTCCAGATATCATATGCAGAAGTACAATGCATGATTTTTTCAAGTACATTATTTCCCAAAGAGCAAAATATGCAATTTATAGCTTTTACATTAAACTCAAACATATTAATTTGTTTTTGGGTCCATGAATCCATATTTTCTCTAGGTTCAGTGTATTTTATCTTTACCATGTTAAACACACCTAAACCTTGAGTCTTCAGAAAAGTATACATTCTACTCTTCCAAAGACCAAAGTTAGACTCATCAAACCTAGGGGGTGAAGACGCTCTACTCTCTAGTACCATTTTAAGATTGAGATACGGTGTAGAAGAGATGATGAAATCTCAAGCTACGGACCTGCTCTGATACCAAATATAGGCGAAATGGCGACACTAGAGGGGGGGGTGAATAGTATGTTTACTAATTCGATTAGCCTAAATTTACTTTTAATCATTTACTTAGATTGGTTTAGGCAATTTGCAATTCGATGATTTTATATGCGGAAGCAATAAATGATTTAGCAATTAAGGCAAATAAGAAATCAAAGTAAACACAAGATTTATAATGGTTCGGCCCCAATGCCTACTCCACTACCTAAGCACCCCGCTTAGGATTTCCAAACTAGTTTTACTAGATTAATTTACATTTCCGTTACACAGAGAACTTTTCACCGAAGAGATGCACTCTCGACCTAAGGCACTTCCACACCCGGAAGTCACCGCCTTCTTATCGAGAGTCCTCGTCCACCTCAACCCTAAGGGACAACTAAACTAATCCTAGTAAACACTAAGTTTACTCAAGTGGCTTTACACCTAACACCAGGTAATCACTTCCAAATTCAGACCTAACAATCCTAGGTCTGTCACACGCAAATTCAATTAAAACACGTCCAAATAACAATAAAGGTTACAATGAAAAGAGCTAATAATAAAACAAGAATAACTACTCTTTTCAATCCTTGTAGCCTTCAACTCGTCAAGATGTAGAGCTTAATCAAAACCCGAGTTGAGCCCAGCTTGTGCGCTTAAAGAAGATGTCCGCGGAAGGAAACAGAGCGCACTTCAATCAATCGTTGGAAAACTTTTAATCTCCTTTTAAAGTGCTCAAAAATCTGTAGGAGTAGGGATGTCAACGGGGCGGGGCGGGTACGGGGGGTGCCTACCCACTACCCGCCCCGCGTAATAAACGGGTACCCACTACCCGTTTATTCCCCGCGAGTATTAAAAATGGGTACCCATTTAATTACCCGCGGGGGGACGGATACCCACGGGTATTGACGGGTACCCATGACAGTTTTAAAAATATAAACTTTGATATTTTGATAAGAATTTCAAATATAAACTCTCTTCAAATAAACACACAATATTTTGATAACAACTTCAAATATAAACAATTAAACACACTTCAATGGGTAGGTAGTGGATAATGGGTATTGACTATTGAATTAGGTTAGGAACTTAGGGTTTTTTAGTATATGTATTGAGGGTAAAATAGTCATTTATTAATTCTCACGGGTAACGGGTACCCACGGGTACGGGTACTATGATACCCGTACCCGCCCCGTTTAATAAACGGGTATGAAAAATTACCCGCAAAATACCTGCGGGTAGAAAACTACCCTCCATACCCGTCATAAACGGGTAAATACCCGCGAGTACCCGCCTAAATGGGTTTTTTTGCCATCCCTATGTAGGAGTCAAGGAGGAAGTTGAATGAATCATATGAGGGTATATTTATACCTTGCTGAAGAAACGGCTGCTCAACGGATAGAAAACTATTTGTTGCAGGCCGCCAGTCGAATGGTCAGTCGACCGATCATTCGACCGCTGCTCCTCTCCCAATGGGCAGTCGACCGATGGGTCAACCGCTTGATGCAAGTTTCTTGATCCGCGACTTCCGATCGACCCATCGGTCGACCGACGCGTTTTGCGTCTTTGGCTATCCTCAGGTCGGTCGATTGCCAAGCTTATTGCCTATTTTAGGCCTCTGTCAGTCAACCGACCGGTCGATCGATAAGGCTACTTCCTGATATCTTACCCTATTCGGTCGACCGGGCGGTCGACCGAATTTAGGATGAAACTTATTTTTTAGCCTATTTTCTTCCGCGCTTTGTCTTCAGGTTCCGGCTTTCAACGAGCATCATCTTGGAGAGCTTTCATGTGATCTTTGAGTCCATCCAATGCGAGTTTGGTGCACTCGTCGATCTTTGAGAAACTTCTACGATGAAACCGAGCACGACGATCAATGTCCTTTCGATTTTTTATTTCTTTCGATATTTTGGATCGAGGACATCGAACGCTAATTGATATGGAACCTAAAACATATTCTCAATGAAATCATTAGTCCCATGTTTGTTATCATCAAAACCATCAAAATCGAGATTAAGGCTAAGGTTGAAAACCTAAAGCCAACAACATGATAGTAGATGTGGATGTGCATACCTTGACTCAATGGCCCCTGCATCTTCTGCTTTTTTGAAAAATGGGGAATTTGCAAACACCTCACTGTGGTAGACAATTAATCAGGACAAGATAAATGTTGATGATAAGGGCAAATAGTAAATATATAGGACATAACAAATACATGATTAGTCAATTAAGCTGACAAATAGTAGCCATAAATAGGTAATTTCTTAAATGACTAAATGACAGTGAGAAAAATAAAAGTTGCTATAAGATCACAGTTAGCACTATTAATCTAATATTTCTTAATTTTTATCAAGTCGCCAACATACATGTTAACTGTTCAGGAGAAACATATTTTCCAATGGTTTTCCAAACAAATATATATGTGAAGGAAAAATCCATCAATCTTCAAGGAGCCCATCGATTTAAACACATGCCAAAATGTTCTAACCAGTATTCACTGACATGAACAACGATCAGGACTCCATGCAAATAAATGATAGTCACTACTATTAATTTATGCAAACTCGTAACACATTTCCAAAATAAGAGAAAATTGAAAACTCAATCATTTTCCTACCACTAGGTTTCATAGAAATAGTGAAAGGAGCCTAAGTAACTAGACTTTCTCTTCTTCAATGTCAATTTTCTATAGTAATTCATGATTTGTAGTCTGAGAACTGATGGGACTTAAAGATAGAGGTTTTAAAATATATCAGATAAAGAACATTATCATTGTTATAATTTTGGGCAAGTGATTGTACAGAATGCCATTAAGCATACATCTTAAATGTTATGGCAACACTTCATAAGACAACTTATACGGTAATCTAACTAACCAAAATAAAGGTGGTATAGCTAAAGGACGAAAAGAATATATTGATCTCTTTCTATGAAATACATAAGAATGCTTACTAATTCTTTTGGATTTCCTACATTCAGACCTCTTCATTTTCCTCTTAAACATTCTTCGGAAGGCCATACCCTTCCCATTTTCTCTCACTGAGCCAAATGTCTTTTATCGTTGAAATATAATATAATGTTCAAGTTAAAAGATCATTTATCCTTGGAGAACTACCATTGTGAAATACTTCTAATTTGTCCGGCTTTCAATTTGCTGAATTATTTTGGTTAATACTTTGTTGCATCCAAATTGATTGATTAATTCAAGGATGAGTGAACATCCTAATATTCTTTTTAGTCAATAAGTAGTCCATATAATTGCATCAAACTGGTACTTCTTTATAATGTTGTCAACTATCATTTCATTAACATATTTGTCTTTTTTCAGACAGTTTATCGTTGGGATCCATCTACGACAAGCGAGGTTCATGAAATATGGGATAGAACAGCTTGTCGACACTTTTCTGATAATATGTGTTATGCAAGGAATTATGCGAAAAAAAAGGCCAATACTGATGATATTAGCCGAACTAATAGATTTGGCCCTCCATGGATATCTCCAAATGTGTGGAATCAACTTATTAGTGAGCATTGGGTCACGGAGAAGTGGAGGAGAAAATCTAAAGTTGCTCATCAAAATCGTAAGAAAGAGGTAGATAGTGACGTCACACGACATACAGGTGGATCTATTTCATTTGTGGCTCATCGAAGAAAATTGGTATGATATTAATAGAATTTGTTATCCTATATGTTTTTTAAAATATTATTAATTAACTATTATTTGTCATTTTTTGTAGGAGGAAAAGTTGAACCGACCCCCAACCCATCTTGAGTTGTTTAAGCATACTCATAAGCGTAATATTGGTGATGGTGACTATATCGACAACAAATCGTAGAGTGTTGGGGTATGTATTTATTTTATATGTTGCTTCTTTTTAAAATATCGTAATTAACTATTTTTATAAAACATTGTACAGGAGGTTTATGAGGCATCGATCACAGAAAAGTATGGTACAGATGTAGCATCACAACCCATTTTAGATCCTGGAGAAAGGATTAATGCCTTTGTACATCCATCTCATAATCGGGTTTACGATTTTGGATGTCGAGAGGATGTTAAATCAATTATGGGGAGTTCTAGCTCAGCAGAATCTAGTATATCGGGCCATGGTCGAATGAATGATGAGTGGAATGCGATACAGACTGAGATGACATCCATGCGACGGTATATTACTGAATTAGAAGCATCAATGCAATCACAACAATCACAAGTGCAGTTGCAAGTACAAGCACAAGTGGAAGCTCAAGTTCGGTTGATGTTAACACAACTCAGCTTTCCAGTCAACTCTTTGCAATCAACAGATTCACCTTCAGCTTCCACCGCACCTCCACCTCCATTCGGGTTATGATTTTCATATTGGTTGTTAATTTTGTTGACAATGGATTTGTATTTGGTTAAGATTTGTATGTTGGTGATGATTTTGCACTATACAATTCGGTTAATGTTAGGGAAAATTTGACTTTTAGTACGTAATGCTTGTATTTGTCTGATAATGTACTCGATTGTAGATGCTTGGTTTTGGTTATGAAAATGACATTATTATTTGGTTATGAAAATATAAGTTTTTTTTCTTGACTTGTAATAAGAAATTTGATGTGTGATTTCCGTTCTAGGTTGTATACATGAAAATGAAAATTAATATGGGTATGAATATTTTAATTATAAAATGCATTACCAACGGATGTATTTGTTGGTAATACCAATGGATGTCAGTTGGTAATACCAACGGATAATTTTGTTGAATCTATTAGTATAAACATAGATGATATCCGTTGGTATTACCAACGGATTATAATCCGTTGGTGTCACCAACGGATACTGGTTCCGTTGGTATCACGAACAGAGTATATTTTCGTTGGTGTTACCAACAGACATTAATTACTATTGGTGTTACCAACGAATATAAATATATCCGTTGGTAATACCTAGCATGGTCAACACCGACGTATTTACCAACAAATGTTCTGTTGGTAATATATTACCAATGAATTTAGTCCGTTGGTGATATCCTATTTTTTTGTAGTGGGTAGTAGAGTATTCATTGGGGCCGAACCACTATAAATTTGTGTGTTAGCATTGGTATATTTGTTTGTGCTTTAATTTCTTTATCATTTATAGCTTCTGCATCCAATCGCAAAATTGCATATTGCATAAAGTAATCTAAGAAACGTTTAAAATTAGAATTTAGGCTAATCAATTTAGTTAACACACTATTCACCCCCCCTCTAGTGTCGCCATTTCGCTTTCAATTGGTATCAAAGCGGGTTCGTAGATTGAGATTTCACCATCTCCTCTACAACGTCTCTCGATCATAAAATGGCTCTAGAGTGTGTAGCGCCTATACCCCCTAGGTTTGATGAATCTAACTTTGGTCTTTGAAAGGGTAGAATGTACACTTTCCTAAAGACTCAAGGTTTAGGTGTTTTTAATATGGTAAAGTCAAAATACAAAGAACCTAAGGAAAATATGAATGAATGGACCCAAGAACAAATTAGCATGTTTGAGTTAAATGCTAAAGCTATAAATCATGCATTGTACTTCGCATTCGATATTTGGGCTACTTTAAACATGCTTTATAATTAAGCAAAAATCGAAGAGCTCCATACATTTGATGAGGGGAGTGATGATAATTGTCATCCACCCAATACTAATATGGTTTTTGAAACCCATAGTGCCTCTAGTCATAAGAGCACAAGAAATCAGAAGAGGAAGGTAGTGTGTCATGCATGTAAGGAAAAGGGGCATGTGAAGAAAAATTGCCCTTCCATGAAGAACAAGGCTAAGAAGAGGTCAAACGCTTCCACATCATCATCATATTTGAATGAAGCATCCTCTTCCCATGGCTATGAAGCAAATTCAAAAGATTGCCTCATGAATACTAATGATGAGGTACACTCTTCTTCCTTTAGTCATAATAACAAAAAGTTGTTGGCTTTAGGTTTTCAACCTAAGCCTTAATCTTGGTTTTGATGGTTTTGATGATAACAAATATGGGACTAATGATTTCATTGAGAATATCTTTCAGGTTCCATATCAATTAGCGTTAGATGTCCTCGATCGAAAATATCGAAAGAAATCAAAAATCGGAAGGACATTGATCGTCGCGCTCAGGTTCGTCGCGAAAGTTTCTCGGAGATCGACGAGTGCACCAAAGTCACTTGGATGAGTCCAAAGATCATGTCAAAAGCTCTCCAAGATGATGCTCGTTGAAAGCCGAAACTCGGAAATGAAGCGCGGAAGAAATAGGTTGAAGAAATAAACTTCAAGCTAGGTTCAGTGATCGGGCGGGCAACTGAATGAAGGTAAAAAGTAGCAAAGCTACTTCGGTCGATCGGGTGGTTGACTGATGGAAGCCCAAAATGGGCATTAGCTCGAGCGGTCGAGCCGTCGGTCGATCAACCTGCGGATACCCGAGACGCGAGATCGCGTCGGTCGATCGATGGGTTGATTGAAGGTCGGGATCGATAGTTTTTTGTCTGGCGGTCGACCCATCGGTTGACCAACCACAGAGAAAAGAGAAGCGGTCGAAAGACCGATGGACCAGTCGGTCGACCGACCATTCAACTAGCGGCCTGTAACGGATAGTTTTCTATCCGTTGAACATCTGTTTCTTCAGCAGGGTATAAATATACCCTCATATGATTCTTTTAATTACTTCCTTGATTTTTACAGAATTTATTGAGCCATTAAAAGGAAGATTTGAGCCTTCCAACGATTGATCAAGCGCGCTCTGCTATTTCCGCAAACACCTTCTCAAGCGCCAGCTTTCTGCCTCAACTCATAAATTGATCGAGCTCCACCTCTTGACGAGTTGAAAGCACCGAAGGCTTGAAAAAAAGTTGTGGTTCATCTTTTCATTCTTAGCTCTTTTTATTGTATCTTTTATTGTTTATTTAAACTAATTTTTATCTGTGCGTGTGAAGACCAGGTGTTTGATCTTGAGTGTATAAGTGGTTACCTGGTGTTAGGTGTAAAGCCACTTTTGTAAACTTAGTGTTTACTAGGATTATTTTAGTTGTCCCTTAGGGTTGAGGTGGAAGAGGACTCTCGATGAGAAGGCGGTGACTTCCGGGTGTAGAAGTGCCTTAGGTCGAGAGTGCGTCTCTTCACTGAAAAGTCCTCGTGTGTAAGGGAAACGTAAATTAATCTAGTAAAACTAGTTTGGAAATCCTAAGCGGGGTGCTTAGGTATTGGAGTAGGCATTGGGGCCGAACCACTATAAAATATCAATGTTTGCATTGATTCTTAATTTCGTGCTTAATCGCTTTATCATTTATCTCGCTTCCATATTCAATTGTAAATTGCCTAACTAATCTAAGAAAATAATTAAAAGTGAATTTAGGCTAATCGAATTAGTAAACATACTATTCACCCCCCCCCCCTCTAGTGTCGCCATTTCGACAATAATTGGTATCAGAGCGGGTTCGTAGATTAAGATTTCACCATCTCCTCTACAAACGTCTCTCGATCGTAAAATGGCTTTAGAGTGTGCAGCGTCTATACCCCCTAGGTTCGATGAATCTAACTTTGGTCTTCGGAAGGGTAGAATGTACACCTTTCTAAAGACTCAAGATTTATGTGTTTTTAATATGGTTAAGATAAAATACGTTGAACCTAAGGAAAATATGAATGCATGGACCCAAGAATAAATTAGCATGTTTGAGTTAAATGCTAAAGCAACAAATTGCATATATTGTTCTTTGGGAAATAATATATTTGAAAAAATCATGCATTGTACTTCCGCATTTGATATTTGAGCTTGCTTAAATGTATTATCTGATTATGCTAAAACCGAGGAGTTAGAAACTTTTAATGAAGGTAGTGATGACAATGGTCATCCTTCCAATGCTAATATAATTTTTGAAGCCCAAAGTGTCTCCAACCATAGGAGCACTAAAAGCCGGAAGAGCAAGGTGATTTGCGATATGTGCCAAGAGAAAGGGCATGTAAGGAAGAATTGCCCTACCATGAAGAACAAGACAAAGAGGAGGTCAAATGCTTCCACATCATCATCATATTCGAATGAAGCATCCTCTTCCCATGGCTATGAAGCAAATTCAAAAGAATGCCTCATGAATGATGACAATGAGGTACACTCCACCTCTTCTAGTCATATTAATAACAATAATAGTATTAACTCATCTAGCTCCCATGATTTTGATGAATTGATGGATGAGTATAAAATCATGTATGCCTTGCTCTTGAAAAAGGATAAAGAGAATAAAAATTTGAAGAAAGAAAACTCAAATCTAAGCTCTCAATTACATGATGTAAAATTAGAAAATGAGAAGCTAAGAATTAGTGTCAACAATCCATGTCATGATACTTTAAGTATTGACACTAAGGATTTAAAAAATAAAAATGATATATTGAAGAATGAAAATAGCATGTTGAAAACTCAATTGCATGCTATTCGTAAATCAATGAATGATTTGAAAAATGAGGTTGTTTTTCTAAATAAGAAAGTTAGTAATTTATCTAGTAATTATTCCTTTAAGAATTCTAAAAATACAAATGTTTCTTTCAAGAATGATTATGCACATCATGCTTCTCATATCAAGCATTCTACAGCTAAACCTCATGCTCAAAACAAGAATGTATCTTTTAAGAATGCTCATGCTCATCCTAGCTCAAATAACAAGTATTCTAAAAATAAATCTCATGTCCACAACAAAAACAAAAAGAAATTTAATGGACATTGTTTTTGTTGTGATATTTATGGGCATGCCATATATGATTGTGCTTTCAAAGTGAACCCTAGTGTTGCTAAGACACTTTGGGTACCTAAGGCCATTAACCCCCAAGGACCCAAAGCTATTTGGGTACCAAAGGTCTCATCTTCTATTATAGGGGGAGCTACCACACAAGGGTGAGAGATTGAAGAATTGAAGTTGACCAATGAGTTGAAGGAAGGATCCCTACATGGTTGCAACTTCAAAGTCTTCATCAAGACTAGATGCCTATGGTAAAATTGGCATCAAACATTTTGGTATCATATCCTATATCCCATTGCTTAAGATTATAGTTGGAGTTGATATATGCTTAATATTAGTTGATTCCCCCCGCTCTTAATATATTTCAAAAATGTTTTTGATTTTTGATTTCCCGTTCGGAGACCCAGGTAGCCTATAATGGGCTCATGCGACCTTGCGATTTTAAATTGTAGACTCATTGTGGCCTTTCGATTTTCAACCAATAGGAAAGGTTGGAGATCATGTTTTCATCGATATTATATTTATGATCTCTTGAAAATTCATTTTGGATTCATGACACCATATTTTGAAACGGATTTCAAACTATTTACAAAAGTAAATCTTGAGATCGATACTTGGTTTTCTCTTTGCTATCTAGTACGATAACTTGTTAGTAGTTACATTTCCATTATGTTACTAATGAATATTGCTTGCAAGTTATCAAAAATGTGATGGAAAGCTAGTAGAGCCAAATTGAAAAGGTAATGAAACATTTGGAAAATTCTCAACGGTGAGGTATGAGTTCAATTTTGCAAAAATATTTGTATAATAATTGATTATTCATGATTAATGAAGTCTCTATGCTCATGATTGCTTTTGCTTGATAAGTATATGAAAAATCATGAGTAAGTTAATGTTTTATAACTTAGGCAATTTGATGTATTGATTGGATGAAATTTGCTCTATGTTAGAATCTTCATTAGAGACCTCATTTTCTATGGTTGGCAAACATGCTTTGAATGCATATATCACATGAGTGTAGGTTGTTACACTTGGTATCACATGAAGACTCATAACTAGATGAACAATGTGATCACTAGATTAGTTCATGAGACTCAAATTGGAAATAATTGACCTAAATCAACAATTTGACTTAGAAATCTCTTTTTGGGTTTAAATTTTCACAAACATGTTTAATTCACTCATGTTAGATGTCCAAGTGTCTAAGTTAGAGAAAACATGAGTAGATAGCCATGTTTGATTCTTAGCACTTTCATGATTTCAAGCATATTTTGATTAAAATGGTGCTAAGCTCATAACTTGACTAAACGATATTAATTTCACTACAAACTTGATAAACAAGTATTAAATGATCATATCTTGATATCTAGGAAATTTGAGCAAAATCTGAAATCGGTGGATAAACAACTCATATTTACAAAAATGCCACTAATCTTGTAAAATTTTTAGAAAATTGTAGGGATATCATTTTTGAGTGATTCTTGATTTTTTGGAACCCTCATAGAGTCTAATTTGTGTAAAAAAAAAATCACAAAATTTGGATGATCACACCCTCTCGAAAAATAATTTTTTCTTAAGGGGTAAAAACTAGAGCAGATCGAGCGGTCGATCGGCATTCAACCGCCCGATCGACCGACGAGCGAAAAATTTCCTAGATCGCCCGATTTCTCACCCAGATTGAATCCTAGCCGTTCAACCCATTTACTTAAGCCCGAAACTAGCGTTTCCTTGCCCATTCGACCGGCTACCCCATCCTAAGTCCTCTGTTTTCTTCTTCTAGGGTTCTACCTCCTCTCTAAGACTCCTTTTCAAGGTAAAAATCTTTCTTTGTCCGTCACTCATAAGATTATAGTCAAAAATATGATTTCTTCATCTTTTACTCTCAATGTACCTTGCTTCATACACAAAAATATGATTCATGCTTATTTTACATGAATGATAACTTTTGGTTAGCATGTTTCCTTCAAAAACAAGTCTTCTTCCAACAAAAATCAAATATTTCATGTTTTCTTCAAATGATTCATCATTTGCTCTTTAATAGAATTTCATTTTGACAAAAATCTTTAGTCAAAATTTTTCTTGTTTGCTTTCATAAGTTTTTCTCAACTTTAAACTTATGTCCTTTAAAAGAATCTTATTTTGGTCAAAAACAAACATGCTTCTATTCTTCTCTAGCCAAAAAAAAATTCTTCTTTTTATTTATGGATCTTCATGGTTAATCCTTCTTTTTATTTTATTTTATTTCTTTTAAATTTAATGAGAAAATACTTTTGTTTTTGCATAAGACTATGTCGATCCTTTAACTTTTTCGCTCTCATCCTTTTGCGTTAAAAGCATGCGTTTGTCATTTAAAACTAATCATCTACATCATCCTCAAATTTGTCTTGCAGAATCACACCCAACACCAAACTCCCATCCTTACCTGATAATCTTTTGACCCAATTAGGAAAGAAACAAGCCTCTAAGTTTGTAGATAGAGTCATCCTGCAAACATGGCCTATTATTTTAGATGACTTAGAATGATTTGATATCTGAGGGAAACTTGCTCGCATGGGATGGGTAGAGTTCTTAGGAAAATAGGTACCGGTATGCCCCATCCTAGTGAAAGCCTTCTTCTCTAACCTAGTAATAGAAAAGGCAAGACTTGGTGATGACTTAGTTCTACGATATGAAATTTTAAGAAAATCCATAGTCATAACCAAATCCCTCATTAGAGATGCTTCTGGGTTTCCTCTATTAGGAGCACGAATTTATAAGATGTTCACCCACCGTTTTCATGAGGAGTATCCTCCTCATGAAATTGTATCAGCTATATGCCCCGAAGATTATGAGGGAGTGTTCCCTACCCAAAGCATCAAGCTTTCACCCATTGCTAGCATTGTGCACCTCATCATTTCACATAACATTCTTCCTAGAGCAGGTTACTACGATGAGGTCATGAAAGACCCGGAAAAAAAAAGTTTCCTATTATAAAAATCTATTTTGGTGCAGCGCATCGGACCCGGGGGTAGTCGAGTCGAGCCTCAGGATTGCCTCGAGTCAAAAGATACGACTTGGATAATGAATCATGAAGTCTATTTGGATAATTAACTTTCCTTTTATAAAATCATACCTTAAATTAAGTTAACTCGAGTCATATTATGGGTTGAGTCAGAACCCAAGTTGAGTTCGGGTTTAGTCGAGGTTTGAGTGCGAGTTAAGTGAGTCAAGAGGCCTCATTTGGAAAGCTAGATGAGGGATTAAAACCCTCATCTTGCAGCCGTGTGGCTCATTCATTGAGCCGCACAAGGCAGCAAGGGAGGAAGAGGAGGAGCAAGGGAAAAATAAGGGGAGGCACTACTCGAATTCTTGGTCAGAGATCTTGCCATTGCCGGAGCCGATCACTTCAAGGACGTGGGGATCTTCTTCCTCACTATTTTCTCTTCTTAAAAAGGTGAGTGGTTAAAGGCTTTAATAGTTTGGGGGAGGCGAGTGGCCGAACCCTAGATGCTAGGTTGAGTTCTCGCATTTTTCCAATGATCTATGATTTCAACGATAGGTACTCACTGTTTTATGATGTTCTTGTCGGATCTCGCTGTTTTAACCATCGATTTGAGTATTTTAGGGGCTGCCGAGTCATGGGAAAAGGCGAAAGGTCATGCCGAAATTTTCCTCGATTCCCTTGACGGCAAGAAGGCCCTTAGATGCCCTATACCACTGTTTTGATTCAATCCTTTGAACTCCTTGCATAACATGAAGCATGTCCCCCTCTAAAGCCCCTTGAAGTGGCCGAATGAACCCTAAGATTCATGAAGAGGGTCGGCCAAAGGGTGAGGGGAAGGGTAAGTTGATCTTTGGTATTTAAGAAGTACGTGGAATTGAAGAGACAAAGTATAGTTAAAGTCTCTTTCATCTTTCCATACCCCAAGGACCATGGGCGAGCAAGGTTTCCCTTGCTCATGATTCGGCCAAGGTTGGGGAGAGGAGGAGAGATTTGCCTTAGATGGAAAGTTCATGATCTTAGGGATCACATAAGGATATGACAATACTTAGGAAGAACACCAAACTTAGCAAGTAGCTTAATTGATTTGAATTGTAGAAATGCTAGATTGTATCCATACTTAGCATTTGATCCTTAAACTTGGATGTTGACAATGTTACCATGTTTTATAATTCATACTTGTTATTTAAATTATTAACTACCTTGCCATGCTAGATAGTTGCTCCTTATTATGCTACTATTCCTAAGGTAGTATAAGAATGGTCACGTATGTGCATTATGATTAAATATCGTGAATGATGTAATATTTGAGCATTTTTCTTTCCATTATACATGCTGCCCTAAATGTCCTTGGATGGTATTCCAAGGATGACTCATGGAAATTCTCACCTAAGACAGTGTAAAAAAAGCTAGGTAACATGTAAGGTGTCACTAGATGTTCATAGCACATTTATGGAAACCTAGATATGAGATTATAACACTTCTATGACTGCTTGTACATCTTGGAAACTTAGAGATTGTAGGTGCACATATACTAACAGGGGCGGCATGAATTGTTGACCCGGTAGCCGGACATGGCTAGATACGGGCAAAGGCCCGAAGTGTATATATATATATATATATGGAAACCCTAGGATTTTGATTGTGTAATGTGCTTGTGATGGTCCGCCGAGGAGCGAGGAGGTTGGAAATAACCAATGCTCAGCTCGGCCAGTTGGGTCTAGAGGTGCGCGAGCGTACCCGCTAGGTGCCAGACCCCAGTTGGGTGGGACTAGCTACCCTTACCCCAGACGGTGTCCGGAGACTAGTGGCCATCCTAGTCGACGGCCCGGGATTGTTTGCCTGCATCTTGAGATGATACTACCTGATCTGGTAGGGACGGCTGTAGCCGGGATATATTGCTATGAGTAGGCCCAAGGGCCGGATGCTAGAGGCTTGATAAGCCAAGGTGGTAGGTTATCATGTACAGTTGGTACTGATGGATCCATTGAGGGTCTGTAATTGTATTAGAAACACACTCTACCTCCTTGTATATTCCTTTATTGCCTTGTATGATATATATGCAGGTCTGAGGATTATGTGGAGGTTCATTTGAGCCACTCACTGAGTCCTAAGTGGACTCACAGTTTATATTTTATTTTGTAGAGCATGAGCAGTAGCTTGGTGTCGACATGGTGCAGCTGGAGGGCGGAGGCGGTGCCATATCTCGTAGCGGCGTCCATGAGTCTTAGACTAGTCCTAGTTATGTTGGTTTTATTTCTGCACTGACGGTTATCTTTGAAAAGAATTGTAAAACTTGATATTTAACCATTTGGATTTAATGTTGATGTTTCTTCTTGTTTTGAAAAACTTATATATATTGTGACTTGCAAACTTTTTATAAAGTATGTTAAGTTCCTTTCAGTCGATATGTTTTGGCTTCTTAATGTCAGTGTAGACAGTAGGCTACAGGGCAGGACGTGGGCCCTGGCCGGTCACACTACCCTCAGTCGGGGTGTGACAGGTCACCACCATGAGTTCTAGGGTACTTTTCTGTGTCATGTCTAGTATCCCTAAAGATGTCCCTGACCTCATGCTTAGATATATAGCTGAAGTCCATTCCTAAAAAAAACAAGCTCTACCATATGCCTCAGTAATCTCTCATTTCATATATGAAGCTGGGGTTAATAGATCTAGATTTGAGATAGAGCCTATTCCAAGAGCCATAGATTCTTCCTCCCTTAGCCGCATGAAGATCCTTGAACATCAGCGCGGCAAAAGAACGCGAGGAGATCTGGTGGAGCAGGCTGAGTATGACATAGAGATGGAGGAGGATGAAGCTGGTGGACGCTCCTCATCTGGCCCTTCCCGTACGAGTCTAAGCGATCTAGAGCATCGATTTGCTCAATTTCAGATTGGTTAGATGGAACATAACAGAACATCAACATAGCGCATGGACACGTCCGGCCGTCAGATGGACGAGTTTGGCACCATGATTGGTGACCATGGCGGGCGTATAAAGGAGATATATGGGAGAGTGGATGAGATGTAGCAGTATTATCAGTCGCATCTACCACCTCCTCCACCACTTGAGGACGAATAATCCTCCTTTATGTATTGCTATATTGACATTAGTGATGATTGATGTATTGGAGTAGGCATTGGGGCCGAACCACTATAAAATCTCAGTATTTGCATTGATTCTCAATTTCGTGCTTAATCGCTTTATCATTTATCTCGCTTCCGCATTCAATTGTAAATTGCCTAACTAATCTAAGAAAATAATTAAAAGTGAATTTAGGCTAATCGAATTAGTAAACACACTATTCACCCCCCTCTAGTATCGTCATTTCGACAACAAAAGTGTAGTACTAATTTATTTAATTCTCATGATATGCTTTATGATGAATTGATGGATGAATACAAAATCATATATTCCTTGATGGTTAAAAAGGATAAAGAAAACGAAAAATTGAAGAAAGAAAATTTAGAGCTTAGCTCACATGTGCATGCATTAGAATTAGACAATGACAAATTAAAGACTAATTCTATTGAGTCTTGCCATGATACATTGAACCTTCAGCTAAAAGCTTTGAAACATGAAAATATGGATTTAAAAGATAAATTGAAGTTTAGGAATGATGATTTCAAAATTGAGAATGAAAAATTGAAAGTTAAAAATAACATGTTGAAATCTCAATTGCATGCATTGCATAAATCCCTAGATGATTTGAAAAATGAGATGTTGATTTTGAGTAGGAAAGTTAATACTTCCTCTTTTAATTCTAAAAATCAAAATGTCTCATTTAGAAAACCTCAAAAGAAAAATGTTTTTTCTAAGAATGCTCATACTCATCATGTTTCACATGACAAGCATTCTAAAAAAAAATCTCATGTCAATGTGAAAAATGAAAAGAAAAAATTTCATGGACATTGCTTTTGTTGTGGTACATATGGGCATGTCATCTATGATTGTGCCTTTAAAATGAACCCAAGTGTTGTGAAAACACTTTGGGTACCTAAGCCCACTAACCCCCTAGGAACCAAAGGCATTTGGGTACCAAAGGTTTCTTCTATTATAGGGGGAGCTACCACACAAGGGTAAAGGAGATTGAAGAATTGAAGTTGACCAATGAGTTAAAGGAAGGATCCCTACATGGTTGCAACTTCAAGGTCCTCATCTAGACTAGATGCCTATGGTAAAGTTGGCATCAAATTCCTTGGTATCATCTCCTATACTTACTTGATTAAATTAGAGTTGGAGTTTTGATACATGCTTTCAAAAATATTTTTGATTTTGATTTCCCGGTCTCTTCGGAGACCTATGTGGCCTGTAATGGGCCTAAGCGACCTTGCGGTTTTAAATCGTAGGCTAATTGTGGCTTTCGGTTTTCAACCAATATGAATGGTTGGAGATCATATTTTTATTTTTATTTCATTTGTGATCTCTTAAAATTCATCTTGATATCACTCGATTTCATCTTTTTAAACGAATTTAAAACCATTTAGCAAAGTGATATTTGATAATGATACCTTATGTTTTTCTTTGCTTTTTGGTTGAGTTAGCTTGCTAAATAGCTATATTTTCTCTAAAAATATTAATGTAGCTTACTTGCAAGTTATAAGTATTTTAGGAAGACTAATAACTAGGAAGAAAAAGATTAGTTTGGCAAACTATCATGAATAAGGTATAACTTTGATAAATTCAAAATCTTAGTGTTATACCTCAATACTTAAGCTTAAATTATGTCTCTATACTCATGATTAGAATTGCATGTTAAATACTTGAATTTTCATGAGTAGGTAGAATTTCAGCACTTAGACAAATTTCATTGAATGAAACTTGCTCTAGATAAATATCTATTATTAGAGACCTTCTTGTATGTCCAAACTAATTTAACATGGGTAGAGATCTTATTCTTTAAATATTTCACATCTTAAGATCTCTTTGATTCATTTTGATAACATGTTAATTCTTTAAAATGAATCTTTACTATCTTACATAGGTTAAGGTTTTAAATGAAACTTTGCATTAAACCTTTGCTTTTTAGTATGTTAGCTTGCTAGTAGCCTTAATTTCATTTTGATACTAATGAAGTCTACTTCCAAGTAAAAAATTTGGAAGGATATGCTATCTAAAAAAAAATGAAAAAGGAAATGAAAAGTTGGGCAAAACCTCTAAGACTAAGGTATGAATTTAATTTTTGTAAAAATCTTAATATAATACTTGAATGTTCATGATTTAATGATGTCTCTATATATACTCATGATTGATTATGCATGATAAATATTTGAATCTTTATGAGTAGGAAAAATTTTAATAACTTAGCTCGATCATTTCATGATATCATGATATTTATGAAATCAAACAAGGTTAAAATTCTTCTTTAGAGACTTCATTTTAAGTTAAAAAATTTGATGAACATGTTTATGTGTGTTAATGACTAGTTGTCATTTGCTTAAAATTGAAAATTCATAAGAGATTGAGCAAATGAGATAACTAAGTCAATTTAGAGGACTTAAGCTTGAGAAATTTAACCCAAGTCAACAAATCGACTTGGACACTTCATTTTAAGTCCAATTTTCATAAACATGTTTAGGAATAGGTATGACATGTTTCCAAGCACTTAGAATAAAAAATTCATATGGATATGGATAAAATGACATAGAGGTGGTTTCGTGAAAATCTCTTTTGAACCAAGTTGACTTAAAGGTCTCATTTTCAATCCATATTTGGGGAACATGTTTAGATTTACTCATGATAGGTATCCATATGCTTAAGTTTGAAAAATCATGAGTAAATGTTAAGATTGAAACTTAGCAAGTTTCATAAAAACTAGTTTAGTTTTGAATGAAACCATGCTAGGTAGATATCTTGACTTAAGGACATAATTTTCATTTCAAACTTGACATATACTCTTTACATGACCATCATGTGGTATCATGAAAGTTTGAATGAAAATTGAATAAATTTTAAGCATAACTGAAAATTACTAAAATACCACTTCAACCTACATTTGATATCAATTTCAGTTATTTCTAGAGAAATATAGAAAAATTCTTTTTAAATGATTCTTGAAACTGCACATTCATTGAAAAATTTAGTTTTATCAGTAAAAATTTCAAAAAGTTTCATCAAGAATTGGATTTAAAGTGAATTTTTGAAGTTGGATTTCGAAAACTCAAAGTATCACTTATTTGAAATATCAATCTTGCCGATACTTTGGTTCTTCTTCAAAAACTTCAAATGAAAACTCATGTATACCATTTGGATTTCATTTCTAATATCATTCACATAATTTCTTGAGTAAAATCATTCCTAGAAATGATTTTGATATCTTGAATGATACCTAGAAATAAGCTTTTAATTAGAATCAATATAGGATGAAAAATGGACTTTGATTTTTAAATTCATTTTGAGTTCAATCTTGATACATGCATTTCAAATGACCGTTCAATAATTGGTATCAAAATTTTCGTCCATAAATTGGTTTCAAAATTTTCATCAAAAATACGATTTTGTATAGATTTAAAATTTGACTTTTGAAAGCTTAAGGTATAGGTTGACCTAAGTCAACATAGAAACTTAAAAATTCATCTTAAGCCCAAACTTGATTCATAGACTTACATTCTCTCATATTTGATGTCTAGATGCCTAAGTTTGAGAAAACATGAGTAGATAGCAAAACTTGAGACTTAGCATTTTCATGTCTTTCATGCTTATTTCAAATGAAAACATGCTAAGTTCATATTTGGATCAAATAACATTAGTTTCTCTTCAAACTTGATATACATGAGTTAAATGACTATATCTTTGTATTTTGAAAGTTTGAATGAAATCTAAAAATGTCATGAAAAAGAAACAATATTCATTTTGAGAACATACATGATTTAATTTTGAATTCAACCATGTAGGTTTTGAACATATCATGTATGATTTTGTTTCTCATCAAATATTTGTTTTCCATCCTTTGGTTGAAATTTTCATGTTTTATGAAAAATAATCTTTAGAGTCTCAACTTCATGAAAAATTATTTGTTCTTCATCCCTTTGACTAGATTGATCTTTCTTGCCCTTTTTTATTGATGTCAAAAGGAGGAGGAGAGTATAGGAAAGGGGAGAAAAGTATAGGTAAATTGGGGAGAAAATTATAGGTAAATGAAAGGAAAATATAGGAAATCCATGCATATAGATAGGGGGAGTTTATATTCACAGATATGCATGTTGATAGGGGGAGAAATCCCATGTTTGATATCCTTTGTGCTTGAATGATATATTTTCCTAAAGATGTTTGTCATCATCAAAAAGGGGGAGATTGTTGGCTTTAGGTTTTCAACCTTGGTCTTAATCTCTTAATCTCGGTATTGATGATAACAAACATGTAACTAATATTTCGTTGAGAAATCTATCAGGTTCCATATCAATTAGCATTCGATGTCCTCGATCGGATAAATCGGAAGAAATCAAAAAATCGAAAAGACATTGATCGTCGCACTCGGGTTCATCGCGAAAACTTCTCGAAGAGCGACGCGTGCACCAAAGACGTATTGGACGGGCTCAAAGATCACATGAAAGCTCTCCAAGTTCATGGTCGTCGAAAGTCGGAACCCAGAAACAAAGCGCGGAAGAAAAAAGGACTGAAATTTCAATTCAGCCTAAGTTCGGTCGACCGGGCGATCGACCGAATAGGGTAAGGAAAATGGCACCAGCCATTTTGGTCGACTGGTCCGTCGATTGAACAGTGCCAAAAAGAGGCAGCAGCTACTTCGGTCGATCGGGCGGTCGACCGATCGAAGCCTAAAATGGGCAATAGCTCTGTCGGTCGACCAACCGATCGACCAACCTGCATTTGCTGAAGATGAAAGATCGCGTCGGTCGACCGACTGGTCGACCGAATGTGGGATCGAAGAATTTGCGTCCGGCCGGTCGACCCGTCGGTCGATCAACCACAAAGAGTAAGCGACGGTCGATGTGAGAGGTCAATCAGTCGGTCGACCGACCAATCGACCATCGGCCTGCAATGGATAGTTTTCTATCCGTTGAGCTGCCATTTCTTGATGAGGGTATAAATATACCTCATATAACTTCTTTTAACTCTCTCCCTCCACTCTTACAAATTTATTGAGCAATTAAAAGGGAGTTTTTAAGCCTTCCAAGAGATTGATTGCAGCGCGCTCTGCTTCTCCGTCGAGTTCTTCTTCAAGCGCCAACTGCTCCTCAACTCGGGTGTTGATTCAAGCTCTACTACTTGACGAGTTGAAGGATTGAAGGATTGCAAAAGAGTATTTAATAGTGGTTTTCTCTTTAAGCTCTTTTGATTGTATTTTAACTGTTATTTAAACTATTTTTGGATTTGTGTTTGTACGAAGACCAGGTGTTTGGTCTTGTGTGTGAAAGTGGTTACCTTGGTGAAAAGGTGTAAAACCACTTGTGTAAACTTAGTGTTTACTAGGATTAGTTTAGTTGTCCCTTGGGTTGAGGTGGAAGAGTGCTCTCAATAAGAAGACGGAGACTTTCGGGTGTGGAAGTACCTTAGGTCGAGAGTGAGACTCTTCGAGTGAAAAATCCTCTGTGTAAGGGAAACTGAATTAATCTAGTAAAACTAGTTTGGAAATCCTAAGCGGGGTGCTTAGGTAGTGGAGTAGGCATTGGGGCCGAACCACTATAAATTTGCCTGTTAGCATTGTTATATTTGTTTGTGCTTTAATTGCTTTATCATTTATAGCTTCCGCATCCAATCGCAAAATTGCATATTGCATAAAGTAATCTAAGAAATGTCTAAAATTGGAATTTAGGCTAATCAATTTAGTTAACACACTATTCACCCCTCCTCTAGTGTCGTCATTTGGCTTTCAGCCCTGTCACTAGATCCATAGTAATCTTTTCCCACTTCCACTCGGGAACTACGAGATTTTGCAGTAGCCCTACGGGCTTCAGGTGTTCGGTCTTCACTTGCTGGCATACCAAACACTTGGATACGAACTCTGCTACCTCCCATTTCATGCCCTTCCACTAGTAATGCTACCTTAAGTCTCAGTACATTTTGGTGGCTCCCGGATGCATCATATAAGTAGATCGATGCCCCAGCCCAAGGACTTGCCTGCGCACCTCTGCCACATCAGGCACCACTATCCGATCTCTGAACCTTAAGACACCCTCTGAGTCCAACCTGAAGCCATTCTTTACATCGCCTCTCTGCACTAAGTCCTTAGTCAGGGCAGAGAAGGGGTCCTCCCCCTGCGCGGTACGCAACGTATCCACCAGTGTGGATTGTACCCGTAGATTCGCCACCAGGGCACCCAAAATTGACACTGCTAGAACTGCTCCCCCATCCAAGCACAGTGCCAATTCTTGTGCTAGCAATCTCCTCCTGGCTACCAAATGGGCCAGGTTGCCCATGGACATCCTGCTCATCGCATCCAGCACCACATTAGCCTTCCCATGGTGATATAAGATGGTACAATGATAATCTTTCAGAAGTTCCAGCCATCTTCAAATGCTCGGAGTGCTCTTCCTTGCTCTTGGAATACACTAGGATGTCGTCAATAAAGACAATCACAAATCTGTCCAGGTATTCTTTGAACACTCTGTTCATGAGGTCCATAAAGGCCACATGTGCATTAGTCAATCCAAACGACATCACCAGTAACTCGTAATGACCACAGCGAGTCCTAAAGGCAGTCTTGGGCACGTCACAGTCTCGGATTCTCAATTGATGATATCTAGACCTCAAATCAATCTTTGAAAACCATTGTGCTCCCTGCAACTGGTTGAACAAGTCGTCGATTCTAGGCAGTGGGTAATGATTTTTGATTGTCACCTTATTGAGTTGCCTATAGTCGATGCACATGCGCATGGACACGTCCTTATTCTTCACAAATAAGACTGGAGCACCCCACGGGGACACACTTGGGCAAATAAAGCCCAAGTCCATCAATTCTTACAATTGAGCCTTTAACTCCCGAAGTTCGGCCGACGCCATCCTATAGGGTGGGATGGAGATCGATGTCGCCTCGAGCTGCAATTCAATGCAGAATTTGATTTCTCTTCTAGGCGGCAATCCATTCCTCTGAGAAGACATCGGGGAACTCACAGATCATCGGAGTTCCACTAACCTCCTGAGTCATGCCCCCTTTTTCCTCGGCCACATATACGAAGGCCAAGAAAGACTAGCAGCCGCCTAACAGCAATTTACGAGCCTTAATGGCTGAAATGACGCCCATTGGCTCATCCGTCCCTTCTCCACAGAAGGTGAATTGTGGCAACACGGGCTTACTGAACGTGACAGTCTTAGCCCTACAGTTAACTGATGCAAAGTGCTCCGCCAGCCAATTCATGTCGAGAATGACATCAATTTCAAGTATAGGCAGAAGTGTCAATTCTGCCTTCAACACATGACCACAGATTAGCACTTCGCAATCATGGAAGATTGATTCCGCTCTCAATGCATCACCCGTAGGCGTTGACACCACGTACGGCACAACAAGCAAGGAAGATGACATAGGCAATCCGGTAGCAAATTTGGCAGATACAAACGAATGTGTGGCACCTAGATCAAACTAAACATAAGCAGCAGAAGAACTGACTAAAACAGTACCTGTCACCACTGCCATTGATGCCTCTGCCCCATCGCGGTTCATGGCGAAAACTCTGGCAGACGGTCTATCTGAGTGGCTAGCCTACGGTCCCCTGGTCTGCATCTGACCTCTCTGAGCCACTAACCCTACTGACATAGGCATCTTTCCTTTTGACTGCTCAGATCTCTGGCCAACTCTATTCGGACAGTCCTTCTTAAAGTGTCCAACATGATCGTATTTAAAGCAGGCATCCGAGCGGCCAAAACAAGCCCCCTAGTGCCTCCGGTTACAGTGACTATACTGCGGCATGTCTGACTTCTGCGAAACACCCCCTGACCCTGCCGGCCACCTTGTCTCGGACCTTGGACCCCCACGGCCCCAACTACCACCCTGCTCTCGACTCTGCTAGTGGTCTGCGGTAGCTACAATCCCCTCAGAGTGACTCAGTCGGCCTCCAGACACCTGCGGCCAAAATTTCTTCTTGGCCTGTCCGTCATTCCTCTCGAACGGCACCAAAGCTTCCTTCTGAAGGGCCTCATCCACCACCCGGGCAAGAGTGGAATCCTCAGTGTAGTGGATGAGCCTACCTATCTAAGGCCTCAATCCCCCAACGAACCTCTTGACCCTAGTAGTCTCAGAAGCCACTAGGGTCTGATGATATTTGGAAAGCCGATTAAATTCCATCTCATACTATGACACTGACATGCCACCAGACTGGCGTAGCATCTCAAAGTTTCGTGCTCGGTTATCGCGGACACTCAATAATACATCTCAAGCTCATGAATGCCAAAATCACTCGGCCGATGCCGGTCCAACAAAAAACAATACATTCACACGGCCCAAACTGGCCCAAACCTAGCAATCATACAAGTCGGTCGCTAGAATCTATCTAGCGAGCCTTCTACCTGGGCCCTCTGAACTAGGATGACCTACTAGTTCCAGCGCCCTCTCTGGTTGGGAATATCTCACCCAACTAAATCCACTTGGGTCTAATGATAGCGTGGCTCACTAACGCAATCTCAAACCCATAATCCCCTCGGGTCTAACGTCAGTGTGGCTCACTGACGCAGTATCAAGACCCAAAATCCACTTGCCGAGTCGGGACCAACTTGCCAAGTTGGTACGCTTCTTGGCCCGACCATCGCTCATCTACAAGCACAAACATAATCAACATCCATGCACAGTACACACAAGTACATAAAGAATATTTTTTGCCGACAACTGGGGTACACATCAACGCGCCCCAACTCGGCCCTCTCTTGGGTCCAACCTCTTGGCTCTATGTTTTATCACCCAAATTACTGTCACTGCCGCTCAGTGCAGCATTGTGAGTCTCCATCACACTATCATAGAGAGAAAAAAGGAAACAATTCTCTCGCTAACATAAACAATTCATTCAATTGTAATTTAAATTACTAACCGTATGGTGTGCTGAGTGCAGTCATGTTTGCCAGATCTCGTAGCATACCTATACCGTATGTCGACACGCTAGAATATGTCTCATATGGTACCCAACTCCTAGTCGTAGTCAAGACCTAACCAAAAGCTCTGATACTAACTTTGTCCTACCCTGAAGCCTACCACATACACTGAATAACAAAATACTATCGTATCAACACGATACGAATCAATATATCAAGTCACAAAATAAGTAACTCTAAGATATCCAGTAACAAGTATATAACAAGTCAATATCCAAGTCAATCAAGTCATAAAACAATAAAAGCTCACTACGATTGTGGAGGAAGGTCGGGATCATACGGCGGGGTCTGGAGTGCTTGAGTGTACACCGACGTGGATTGAGTCGATGACGATGGATCCGAATGTACACCACTAGACTGACCTATCATCTGTCTCAGCATGGCATGCATCTTAGCCATCATCTCACTCTGTCGTGCGATCATCTCCTCCAATGTCGATATCCTCCTGTTCTAATCATTAATCCTGGAGGTGAGGGCCGCTCACTGACTGCCGGAGCGGTCGGTGCCCCAAGTGGCCCGAGCACGACTCGCGCATGGCCCCTATCAGCAAAGCCAACCTCAACCCACGCTTTCGCATCAAAGTCCTCGGGGGTGCCCCCGCGCTGGGTCACCGTCTGAGTGTAGGTCTCCTATACGAGTTTGATTTTTGTTTCAAATTTTTCCTAAAACTTAAATTATAAATAAATAATGCATAATTGAAACAAATATACTTACCATGATGACTGCAGCGCAGGTGTCGATGTACTCCCCCCGCCCCATGTCCTCTATGGTGAGTCCGCTCAAACACCTCCATCGGGGAGGGTCGCTGGATAGTCCCGTCATCCATCACTGTCGTCTACATTTACAAAACAAATACATTAATTAGTACACATAGTAACAAATAAAATATATAATTCAAAATAAGGTATAATACTTACCATGCATCTCGCGTGCACGACAAATGAAACAGAGCCACTAGTGTGACGCGCTCCTCCCCCCGACATGCAATTTCTATCTATAGCCTGTGATACCTCCTGCCACCGCTTGATCGACCATATGAGCTAATCCTAAATATTTGGAGTAATCCAATCGGGGCCATCTCCTATGCTCGGGCCTGCCCTAGCTGGTAGTTATACCTCTATCGGGAAATAGCCTCCCACACATTGTAAATGAATGGCCTCTTCTCCTCTGGCCAAGTATAGCGAGCCTGCAAAACAATAATATCAGTACCAATAATAATCAAGCTGATTAAATTTTTTTAAATAAATGTATATAAAATATTTAAATACGTACCTCAAACGTGCTCACGGGGCATGTGACACCAAGTGGGCCAGGCCTCATGCATATATCGTCAGATTGTCCCTAATATAGTCCTGGGGACATCCTCCTGCTCGAACCTGCACAACCAAAATAAAGTAAAATATTATATTATGATATAATGAATTATATATAATTCATAATTCATAATACATTACCGCTCGCCAATCACAAAAATAAGTCGGGGTTGTTCCGCGGGTGACGGAAGCTGAATCATGTTTGGCCCGCGTGGCCGCCTGTGTCTCGATGAACTAGCCTCGACAGTAGGAGGATCAGCGGCAGGAGCAAGTGCGGCTGAATCTGGAGTCTGACCGATCAGAGACTCTGTAGCTCTCTGTCATGCCCGGCCCAACTCGGGGTCGCGTGACCGGCCAGGGTCTATGTCCTACCCTAAAGCCTACCAAATACACTGAATAACAAAATACTGAGAATGCACGCTAACCAGAAAACATACGAATAAAAGAACAACGATGCTAACTTTCATTTAATTTTAAAGAAGGTTCAACAATTTTAAAAGAGTTACGAAACCAACCAATTATTAAGAACGACTCGAGTTAAAGTCAAATACATGTTTTTCAAATCAACACCTTTCAATGCATATAAAAATAAAACACAACCCTAGACATCACGACTACGACTACTGGATGCTTCTACGAGATCTACGCCACTACCTGCCCTCTAGTTGCACCATGACTCCAAGCCTCACCTCACTGGTCGGGCTCTGCAAAAATAAGAGAAATAAATCGTGAGTCCACGTGGGACTCAGTGAGCGGTCCTTCCGAACCTCCACATAAATCCCCAATAATAATCATGCATATAAGTCAGCATTTATAGTTATAGGGATCTAATCTAGTCATGATATAATTACTGGCTCAAAGGACAACCTGTATAACCATACACCCGGCCAAAACGGCCTACACCACAAGATAATAATCCGGCTGCACGGCCCACATATCATATAAGGAAAGTCAAACAATCACCAGGCCGTCGACTAGGATGGTCAACTATGTTGGCTTTAGGTTTTCAACCTTAGCCTTAATCTCGGTTTTGATGGTTTTGATGATAACAAATATGGAACTAATGATTTTCATGAAGAATTATTTTCAAGTTCCATATCGGTTAGGGCGCGACGTTCGCGATTGGAAAAATTGGAGAAATTGGAAAATCGAAAGGACGTTGGTCGACGCGCTCGGATTCTTCGGGAGGTTGGAGTTTAGGTCTAGGGTGTCTAGATATTTTGTAATTCCTCATCATAATGCATAAGAACCCAAAATCCTATCCCGATCCCCAAACCATGAAATTCCGAGATCGCCTTGAAATTCACTAAGACTAGGGAGCTCCTTGGAGGGCTATATCACCTAGACATTATCTTGACATAAAAAATGGCGGTAATTGTTCCTTGGTTAGAAACTAGATAACGAGATATTTTTTAAGGGTTTTTTGGAAGCCTTTAGCCTACCCATACTTGACCCGGGAAATTAGAAAAGTTCCGTTTTCGGAAAATTTGTACTAGACCCCAAAAACTAGATTTTGATTCTTAAATATTTTGATTTTTTAGATATTTTTATTGAATCCAAATGGGGGGTAATCCTTATATAATATTTAAGTTTTAAAGTTAATAATTATTATATAAGTAGACTTACCGAAGACGGAACCAAAACAAGCAAAAAAACCAAGCAGAACAAAGTAGTCTGCCATGTTCAACCCAGATTCGGTCGACCGATCGGTCGATCGATCGAAGGCAAAAATGGGCAGAATGCTCATCGATCGACCGACGTGTCGACTGGATGGTGGATCGAAGAATTCGAGTCTGGGTAGTTGACCCATCGGTCAACCGACCACAGACAAAAAGGAGCGGTCGAAGGACCGGTCAACCAGTCGGTCGATCAACCATTTGACTGGCGGCCTGTAACGGATACTTTTCTATCCATTGAACAATTGTTTCTTCACCAGGGTATAAATACACCCTTATATGATTCATTAACCTTCTTCCTAATTTTTACATATATTATTGAGCCATTAAAAGGAAGATCTAAGCCTTCCAATAATTGATCAAGCAGTGCTCTACTTCTTTCCGCAGCAACCTTTCTCAAGTGCAAGCTGCTGCTTCAACTCGGGTTCTTGATCAAGTTCATTCCTTGAAGAGTTGAAGGTGCCAAAGGATTGCAAAGGAGCTTTTATTATTGGTTTATTCTTAAGCTCTTTTGGTTGTATATTTTATATGTTATCTAAGCTATTTTTGGATTTGTGTCTGTGTAAAGACCTAGGGTGTTAGGTCTTGTTGATTGGAAGTGGTATCCTTGGTGTAGAAGGAGTAAAGCCACTTGTGTAAACTTAGAGCTTACTAGGATTAGTTCTAGTTGTCATTTAGGTTGAGGTGGGAAAGTGCTCTCGGTAGGAAGGCGGGATACTTCCGGGTGTGGAAGTGCCTTCGCTTGGAGAGCGGAGACTTTTCGGTGCAAAGTCCTCGTTCTAAGGGAAACTCTAATTAATCTAGTAAAACCTAGTTTGGAAATCATAAGCAGGGTGCTTAGGTAGTGGAGTAGGCATTGGGGCCGAACCACTATAAAATCTGTGTTTGCATTGATTGATTATTCGTTTTTAATTGATTAATTATTTATCGCTTCCGCAATCAATCATCGAATTGCAAATTGTCTAACAATTTAAGAAAACGATTAAATTGGAAATTAGGCAAATAATATAGTAAAAACACTATTCACCCCCCCCCCCCTCTAGTGTTGTCATTTCTCTCACAAACTAGTCTCAGGAACCCACCGGGTTAGGGATAGCTAGTCCCACCCAACTCGGCTCTACCGTCAGTGTGGCCCACTGACGGAATCTCAAGACCCTCTGCCACCCGAGTCTAATACCTAGTGGGCCCGCTGGTGCAATCTCAAGACCCAAATCACCCGCCGAGTAAAGTATTAGTCATTCCGACCGTTCATGCTTCTCAGCCGGCCATCGCAATCACAGTGCACAAACAAAGTGTTCTAAAGTTTCCTTATTTAAACCCCGGGCATTCACCCATATTTGGCCCTACCCCGGACCCTGTAGGGTCAATAACTCAATGTTACCCTTCCTCGGTGTGTACACCTAATATTTCTAGGTTCCAAAAATGGACACAAGAAGTCTTAGTAATTGTGTTGTTTACTAGCGGAGTTTCACATCTTGTACCCGGGACCGAGGTACTAAACAATTTCACAAATGATTCTCTACCTAGTTCCATGTCACATACCATACATGTTCCTCAATATTTAGCATATCATTGATTAAATGTATACCATATTTAATGAATTTTAGCATGCTAAAAATAAGAAGATTCAACAATTATGTCACCATGATTTCATGCCTAATCGCAGCACTAATAATTCATAACAACTTGTAAACAATAATTTCAGCAATTAAATAATTATTTACAGCAAGTAATTATTTAATCTCAGCATATAAAAATAAAGTTCAGCAACATGAACATGTAGAGAATTCTCTAACACATCTCAAAGCAAGAAACAATTAAAGCACATCAATTATCCATTAAATTCCAGCAATTTCCTACTCTCTTTCAGCACATTAAACTAAATCACAGCAAGGTCATGCGAAAGTAAGAACCCAAGTGTAGGTGTTCTATACAAGATAATAGCCTACAAACAAGATATAATTCTATTCTTTAAGTTATTTTATCCTTGCATGTCGATCACATAGGAAGCATGTTTTCCTACCCTGATTCTTCCCCTCCTCACTCGACCGACCCCTTAGACAAGGGTTCCTACATGCGGCCGGCCCCTTTCTCAAGAAAACATCACGAAAAAATCACAAACCGATCACAGATCTACAAAATTTTTATTAGAAATTAATCTAGAGGGGTTTAGATCACTCGAGGGAATTGGGGAAAATTTTGGCATGACCTTTCCCCTTTCCCTTCTATGTGGTCGGCCCCTAGATCATCAAAACAAGTTCGTCTAAAGCAAATCTGATACATTAACGAAGAAAATGACAGAAAGATCAAAGAACATCACCAATCGACAAGAACTTCGTGAGAAAAATCCTCGATCTAGCATCTCTATTTGATTCAGCCACCCACCTCACCATACAACTAATATCCAACCACTCACCTTGATCTAAGGGAAAAATGGAATGAGCGACGATGATCTTAATTTTTTCAATGGCGGCACAAATTTGGCACCGACCCCAAGGCTCTCCATCTCTTGTCGGGCTACGTGCGGCTCCAATGATGAGCCACACGGCTGCAAGGCGGAAGAGGGATTTATTCCCTCATTTTCCCTTGATCATTTTTCCCCTTTCACTTACTTAGCCCCTACTCGACTCAATCCGAGCCCAATTCTAGCCCCGACTCGATCCGCAAACATGATTTCAGACTCGACTCTACTAAATTATCTTATGATTCAGAAGGAAGGAACATTTTTCAAATAAAATTTCATAAGGCTTAAATACCTTCTACTCGTGGATATTTCACGACTCGACCCGAATAACTTCTGATCCGTAGCGCTGCACCAAAATAAATTTTATATTAGGAAACCTCGAGTCTTACAATCTCATTCGATGATAACCTCGACCCACCATAGTTGTTGAATAAGAATATAATTAGTATATATATAAGTAGAGATAGATTTAATAGAAGTTATACTTTACAATTATTCCTCATCATCTGAGTAATAGTCTTCGAATTCTTCTTCTTCACATTCTTCATCTTCTTCAAATTCTACTTCTTCATCTCCACCTTCCTCAACTTCATGATCGTCATCATCAACATATTCAACTTCTAATTGAACTAACGTTGTGTGATGATCCTCTTCTTGATAGAAATCATCTGTGGGATGATCCTCTAGCTTGATAGAAATCATCTGTCACATCAGCTATCAGCTCATTTTCTCCCGCTATCAGATCAATTTTTTCTCTAGCTTTAGTCTTACAGACTACACACCAATCTGCTCTATCTTTATTTCGAGCCGGATACTTCGTGTAATATACTTGTTCGGCTTGTGATGCTAATATAAAAAGCTCATTTGCTGCCAATTTAGATTTGTAATTAACCTCAACAAGTTTGTATTTTAGATGAACTTTCATGCCCCTATCTGTTGTATCAAACCAATGGCATTTAAATAGGATAATTGATTTCAAGCCAAAGTAGTGCAATTCTATTACTTTTTCCAACAGTTCATAAAAATTCATATCACATTCAACATACGTTGTCCCTTTCACGCAGACACCGGCATTCATCATCTTCTTTGTAAATGAATATTCAACCGTGTGAAATTTATACCCATTAACAAAACATCCGCTATAACGCGACACTAGTCGTGATGGTCCACTAACCAACTCAAATATTTTTTCATCTATTTCAACTCTGTGATCTTTGCTGTAAGCCCGAATCCAAGTAGGGAAATCATGATTCCGTAATCTCTCTAATTCTTGATCGTTGTGAATAAAGTATTTTTGCACCATCTCAATGTCAAATATTCCAATAAATTGTTCAATTTCTGGACAATTGAGTAATACGTACAATTGTGCCAAATGATACTCTTCGTCGCTTAAGTGTCGAGACAAACGAGAACCAAAAGCATAACCAGAGTGACAGAATATATTTAAATGACCATCTGAATGTCAAACTCCCCCATCGTCATTACGTGGAAGACGATCAAATCTTGTCTGCACTGTCGATTCAAAGTAAAATGAGCAAAATGTTGAAATTTCTTGGATGATATACGATTCAGATATTGATCATTCAACAGTTGCGGTGTTCTTTACTTTTTTTCTTCAGACAATTCATGTATCTTTCAAATAAGTACATCCACCAGTACTAAACGGGGCCACCAACTCGTTCTCGTATGCTAAGTGTATCGGTAGGATGCTCCATCGAGTCAAAAAAGGCAAGAAGGAAAAACTGCTCCAGCTTGCATACAATTTCAACAACATTAATTTCAAGTGCTGACATATCTTCGACTCGAAGGATATTTGCAAAAATGTTTCTAAAAAACATACTTAATTCATTCAATGGACCCCAAATATTATCAGGTAGAAGATCTCGAAATGCGATCGGAAGCAATCTCTGCATGAATACATGACAATCATCCCTAATATTTTGCAATCATCGACGTCCACACATCGAGATAAGTTTGAGGCATATCCCTCAGGTAATCCGTGTTCTTTGATCCATTGACAAACATCTTTCATATGTTGTTTATTTAACATATATGGGGCTTTCGACTTCAGATATCATTCGTTGACCTCTTGTAGCTCCAACTTCGGCCTCTTACAAAGTATTTTCAGATCATGTCAAGCCTTGACATTATCTTTAGTTTTCCCGGGAACATCCATCAAAATGTTAAAAATATTATCAAAAACATTTTTCTCAATGTGCATGACGTCCAAATTATGCTGAATCAGTAATGAACTCCAATACGACAATTCCCAAAAGATACTTTTTTTCACCCAGTTATGTGTTTGACCAAAGCCCGACACTCTTTCATTCCGACCAAACGCTATCTCTAGAAGTGCTTAAACATGTGCTAACATTTGTTCACCAGACAACATCAGTGGTGGCTCATCTCTTTCGACTGCCCTTAGTAAATTTATTACGATTCCTTCGATACTAATGGTTAGCCGACAGGAATTGACGATGACAATCAAAGAATGAGATTTTTCATCCGTTCTAAAGACTCAATGATTTAGAGTGTTCCATACAATACGGACAAGAGAGTCGACCGTGAGTGCTCCAATCAGACAACATGTTGTAGGCTGGGAAATCATTGATAGTCCACAAGACCGCAGCCTTTAAATTCAAGTTTTGCTTTCGATGACAATCATAAGTGACAGCTCCCTCAGTCCACAAAGTTTTCAATTCATCTATTAGGGGTCTGAGAAACATGTCAATTTCTTTTCACGGACCCTTATGACCCGAAATAATCATCGAAAGATAAATAATTTCATCTTTGATATACATTGACGGCGGCAAATTATAAACTGTTAGCAGCATTGGCCAAACTGAATAAGGAATTGCAAAATGACCAAACGGATTAAAACCATTCGTGCACAATCCTAATCTGATATTTCTAGTATCCCTAGCAAGTGAACGATAACATGTATCCAAATATTTCCATGCTTCAATGTCGGATGGATGAGTCATTACTGTATCATCACGACTTCTTGCATGCCAACTCATGTAGGGGGGCGTCTTTTCCGACATGAATAATTTTTGAAGCCTCGGTGTCAGTGGAAAATACCGAAGCACCTTAAACGTAATATTTTTCTGTCAGACCGATTTCTTCTCCTTGTAACGAGGAAGTTCACATACAGGGCATTTATCCAACTGCGCATTTTCTTTATAATATAAAATGCAATTATTTTGGCACGCGTGTATTTTTTCGTACCCAAACCCTAATTTTTCTCATCAACTTTCTAGTCTTATAAAAAGTTGGCTCAAACTTATTATCAGTAGGAAACATTCCATTAATCAATCTCGCAATCTGATCAAACGCAACCCCGATGATATTACAATCGGCCTTGATGTTTAGGATTTGCATCATTGCTGAAAACCTAGTGTATTTAGGATAATTCTCATACAAAGGTTTATCGGCAGCTTTCAACATCTCGTAAAATTCTACAGTTTCTTTATTCAGCAATTCAATCTCTACCGCAGATTGTACTTCTAGTGGCAATTCTATGACATCAACACCCGCAGTATCTAGTGGCACTGACGTCTCGGTAATTGGCCGATTGACATTATCATTCAGCTAGAATTGAACCCCAATTAAGACTATCAAGTATCATAGTTCTATATGGATTAGATGGACTGGATGAAGAAACACCAGCAGAGGAAGATTCACCATGTGTCTGAACGACAGGATTGCTCGACGTTCTGACTTCACATGACTCCTCGTGACAAGCCCATATGAAATATCTTGGTGCAAATCCTTTGATATACAGAAGTAGAGTGATAGTTTCCCGATCCAAAAATCGTGCATTCAAGCAAATACGGCACGGACATCGGATTTTATCACCGGCGCTAACAAATTTCCAATTCGAATAGGCAAAATTTAGAAAGTAAGTTACGCCTAAACGAAACACATTTGTTAAAGCTCCACAATCAAGACGTCGGTACATCCAACTTTGATCGCCCAATATTATTCTGGCAATCAATGACAATATCTTCTGTTAATGTCTTTAGGTGGGATGGTCTTATTCCATTCAGAATTCATATTATTCATATTGCACTAAGTATTTCTTTTAACTATTAACTTTATTTTAAATTTCGGCAGTATCTCCCTATAGTTCTCCATATACGCATATCATCTGGGCGCATATAAGAGAACAAGAGAGATACAATAGCCAAAATTTAAGAATGAGTTAACGGTTAAAAAAAACTAAGTGCAATACAAATAATATGTTCTCAAATTGTCCAATTAGGGACAATTCAAGGGTTGTACGTCGTATAAAAGATCATCTACTTCTTTTACACGAACATACAACCCCCGAACGGATCTACGATTTTGCTAAATCATATCCGACTCGTCGATGCTTACGTGAAACATATCAACTCGTCGGATGGATGATTATCTTCTAAATATTTCGATGCTGGTTCGACTCTATAGTGGACGATTTCGGCATGAGATCAAAGTGGATGATGTTATAATTAAACATTAAACATCATAAAATTAATCTAATTAATCTAAACTAAATTTAATTAACATATATTATCATTAAACATTAAACATTATAAACTTAATCCAAATATTAAACATTTAACCTAAAAAACATTAAATATTAATCTAAACATTAATCTAATCTAAATTAATCTAATCTAAACATTAATCTACATTAATCTACATTAATCTAAATAATTAATTAATCTAATCTAGATTTAGGGTTTAATAAAAGAAAACAAAATATTTAGGGTTTAACCCTAAATCACTGTTCCGACGTCGGAGTCCAGTGCCCGACATTGGACACTGGATATTGCTCCAGCGGTCAGCCCTAGTAAGGAGAAGAAGAGGGGGCTTTGAGATTACTGGAGGCGTAGGGCGCAACGGAGGCGTCGGCGGGTAGCAGGAGTCGTTGGCGTCAAGTAGCAGGCAGGCGGTGGCATCGATCAGGGTAGTAGGGAAGAAATGAGGGCGTCGGGCAACAACTGTTTATCTCATCAGCAATGGCTCACTTATTTGTTACAAAGTCGTTGTTGATAAATACATATCATCAGCAACGGCCGCACGTCCTATGCAAAGTCGTTGCTGATAAGTATTTCATTTTCGCGTCGTGGGCACGCCATCGACTAAAGAGAAATGGGTGGAGAGCCCATAAGTAAGTTGTTGCTAATGTGATAATATCTTATAAGTATTTCATTTTCACGTCGTGGGCACGCCATCGACTAAAGAGAAATGGATGGAGAGCCCTTAAGTAAGTTGTTGCTAATGTGATAATATCATTAGCAACGATCGACGCGGCCTTAAGGACGTCGTTGCTTATATGTTATATCATTTGTGCGCCATGTTCGCGCTATCAGCTTCGTAGCAACAACCAAAGCGGCCTTAAGTAAGCCTATATCGCATCTGCAATGGTCTGAGCGGCCGTAAGAAAGCCGTTAGTAATTGCCACGGCATGAGCGGCCGTTGATGATGGCTATTGCTGAATAATATATTTCTAGTAGTGTTCCATGAAGAACAAGGCAAAGAAGAGGTCAAATGCTTTCACATCATCATCTTATTCAAGTGAAGCACCCTCTTGCGATGATTATGAAGTCATTTCAAAAGTTTGCCTCATGTATGCTAATAATGAGGTAAAACCTTCTACTTCTAGTCATGATAAAATTCTTGATAATGATGATAGTAGCTCTAATTCTTTAGGTATCACTTATGATGAGCTATTAGAAGAATCGAAGAAGATGTATGCCATGCTCATGAAATCAAATAAGGAAAATAGAAAAATCAAGAAAGAAAACCTAAAGCTTGTTAGTCATTTGCATGAGTTGAAGAGTGAAAATGAAAGATTGAAATCTTGCTCTTTTGATTCATGCCATGATAATGTAGAAATTGATCTTAGAGTCTCGAAACTTGAAAATGATGAATTTAAATCTAAAATGAAATCTAGAAGTAATGAATTGAAAAATGATTTCAAAATTGCCGACTATGACTAGCACAGTTGGTGGCAACATCATGTATGTTTCCTAAAGGTTTAGGGTTCAAACCCTAGTATAGTCACATATTGTGACTTTCTGTCTTTGTTAAAAAAAATAATTTCAAAATTGAGAATGAAAAATTGAAAATTGAAAATTGAAAATGGTATGTTGAAATCTCAATTGCATGCTATTCAAAAATCCATGAATGATTTGAAAAGTGAGGTTATTTTCTTGAGTAGGAAAGTAAATAATTTACCAAGCATTCAAACCCTAGTATAGTCACATATTCTTAAAAGTGAGGTTTCTCTTTTAAGAATTCTAGAATTAGAAATGTTTCATCTAAGAATTCTCATACTCATCATGCTTCTCATGTCAAGCATTCAAACACTAGACCTCATGTTCATAGGAATGATGAAAAGAAAAAATTTAATGGACATTATTTTTGTTGTGGTATATTTGGGCATGCAATATATGATTGTATTTTTAAGATGAACCCAAGTGTCGTGAAAGCACTTTGGGTGCCTAAGCCCATTGACCCTCAAGGATCCAAAGTCATTTGGCTACCAAAAGTCTCAATTCTATTGTAGGGGGAGCTGCCACACAAGGGTGAGATGAAGTTGATTGATTGAAGTTGTTTGGGGATTCAAAGATTATACCATTTCAAAGTTACAACTTCAAGTCATCATGATGCCTTGGGTAATGAAATTACGGCATCAAATACTTTGGTATCATCTCCTATACCTACTTGTTTAAATTAGAATTGGAGTTTCGATATATGCTTAATATTAGTAGATTTTCTACTCTATCAAATGATTTTTGATTTTTTGATTTTCGGTCTAAGAGACCTTCGTGGCCTATAACAGGCCTAAGCGACCTTGCGATTTTAAATCATAGGCTCATTTTGGCCTTTCGGTTTTCAATCGATATAAAGGGTCGAAGATCATGTTTTCATTTATATTTCATTTGTGATCTCTTAAAATTTATTTTGGTATCACCTGATTTAATTTAAAATGGATTTCAAACTATTTAGCAAAGTGCACTTTGAAAATGATACATGATGCTTCTCTTTGCTTTTGGGTTTGGTTAACTTGCTAAGTAGCCATATTTTCTCTAATATATTAGTGTAGCTCACTTACAAGTTATGAGTAGTTTAAATGGAAGGCTAATATGAATGAAAAATGACTAGTTTTACAAAATTCCCATGGATGAGATGTGCTTTTGGTTGTTGCAAATTTCTAGTATAATACCTCAACATTCATGTGTTATTGGTGTCTCTACCCTCATGATTGAAATTGCATGTTGAATCCTTAAAATTTCATGAGTAAGAAGAATTTTAGGACTTAGTCAAACTTCATTGAAAGAAAGTTGTGCTAGGTCAAATCTTGTCATTAGAGACTTCTTTTAAATCCAAACTCTATAAACATGTTAGAGACACACATGACATGCTTCTAGGTGTTAAACTTGAAAAATCATGTGTAGAAAGACAAAGTGATTACTAGATCACTATATAGGACTTATTCTTAAAAGGTTTGACTTAAGTCAACAAAATGACTTAGAAATTTCATTTTAAGTCCAAACTTCACAAACATGTTTAGATTTACTTTGTTAGGTATATATTTGTCTAAGTTTGAACAACCATGAGTAAATGTTAAAATTTGATACTTAGCAATTTCATAATATCATGCTTGTTTTTGAATAAAATCATGCTAAGGTGATATTTTGACCGAAACTTGAATTTATGCATGATGCCCAAACTTGGATTGTATTTATCATTTCTTGCTATCATGTATGTTTTAGTCTGATATTAGATATTTGGTTTTCATCCCTTTGGTTGAGATCTTCATGCTTCATGAAAAATGTTTTAGTCTCAACTTTGATTAGATTGACTTTTCTTGCCCTTTTAGATTGATGTCAAAATGGGGAGAAAAATATAGATATGCATGATGATAGCCGAAGAAATCGCTTGTTTGATATCCTTTGTGCTTTAATGAATATATATTTTCTTAAGGTTGTTTGTCATCATCAAAAAGGGGGAGATTGTTGGCCTAAGGTTTTCAACCTTGGTCTTAATATCGGTTTTGATGATAACAAACATGGAACTAATGTTTTCATGGAGAAATATTTTCAGGTTCCATCTCGATTAGCGCACGACGTCTCTAATTGGAGAAATAGGAGAAATTGGCAAGGACGTTCATCGACACTCGGGATTTTTCGGGAAGAATAGAGTTTAGGTTTAGGATGTGTAGAATAATTATATTAATCTTCATTATGATGCATATATCCCTAGGACATGAACCTAACCTATTAACAAGAGTTTCCAAGTCATAAACAAGATTCCGGATGGAATGTTGTAACATTCCCAAAATATCCTGGATGTGATGTTGTAACATTCCAGAACATCCCGGGTGTGATGTTGTAACATTTCGAAACATCCCAGAACATCTTGAATGGACATTCCGGAATATCTCGGATGGACATTCTGGAATAGCACGGAATAGCCCGAAAAGTACTAGTACTTTCAAGGTCAAATTGTTCAGAATTCCCAAAATACCCCCAACGGCTCTATTTTGAATTTCTACCCGTTGAGCTTGTTGGAAATCGAGCTCCTAACTCTGGGATCACTATATAAGACCCCAAACTTGCCTTCTAAGCCATCTAACACTTCGTGAGACATCTATTGATCATCCCTAAGCTTCTTTGAACCAATCTTTGTGGAAAACCCTAGCTTTGAGCTTCTACCTCCTTGATATAGCCTTTGTTTTTCATTGCTTCACCATCCAAAGGCATCAAGAGGATTAGGAACTTGTATTGGACCTAAGTATACTTGGTTTTGTTTATTGCTCCATTTATATTGTATTTTGTATTTTATTTTTTTGTGTAAGACCTAGGTTGTTAGGTCTTGAATAGTTGGTGGTTGTCTTGGTGTTGAGGCTTAAATCCACCAGTGTAAACTTAGTTTGCTAGGATTAGTTATTTTGTCCTTAGGGTTGAGGTGGGAGAGTGCTCTCGGTAGGAAGGTAGAGACTTTCGGGTGTGGAAGTGTCTTCGGTGTGAGAGCGGAGACTTTCCGGTGAAAAGTCCCCATTGTAAAGGAAACACTTTAATCTAGTAAACAAGAGTTGAAAATCCTAAGTGGGGTGCTTGGGTAGTGGAGTAGGCATTTGGGCTGAACCACTATAAATTCATGTGTTAGCATTGTTATTATTTATCATTGCTTATTTGGCATATTCACTTGCTTCCGCATTTAGTATTGAATTGTGATTTGTCTAAAGTAATCAAGAAACAGTTAAAACCGAATTTAGGCTAAAGTTTAAGTTAACACACTATTCACCCCCCCCCCCCCCCCTCTAGTGTGGTCATTCTACTTACAACCTCGGCCAAAATCCAAACAATTGAACAAGGCGCGGATTAGAGAACTCCTTAGATCAACTACCTCAAGCAAGTCGAAATCCCGGAAGGCACCCCCAACCCGGGTAGTTTCAAAAGAATAACAAGCTACTACACGCTTCTTGATAATCAACTCTACAAAAGAGGGCTTTCTCGACCATTCCTCAAGTGTGTCGCCCAACCTCGAACAACCACTATAATGGCAAAAGTCCACTACCACATATGTGGTAACCACATCGGAGGAAGGTTGCTGGCAGCCAAAATCCTCCGAGCCGACTATTTCTGGCCAACTATGAAGATAAATTGCGGCCACTATGTCAAAAAATGCAATAAGTGTCAAAGGTTCTTGGAAGTTTCTCAACTATACCCCGAACCCTTGCACAATTCAGACATCAGTTGGCTATTCCACAAATGGGGAATAGACCTCCTTAGTACCTTTCCCCAAGCACTTGGACAATTTAAATTCTTGATTGTAGCAATCGACTACTTCACCAAGTGGATAGACCGAACCCCCAACGACGATTGCTACAGATAAAGTCCCAAAGTTCATCTGGATGAATATCATCTACATATTCAAAATACCAAGAGAGCTCATTAGCGACAACGGGACTCAATTCACAGATTGACGATTCCAAGAGTTCTGCTCAAACCTCGGCATCAAATAACTCTTCTCATCTATTGAGCACCCGCAAACGAATGGCTTAGCTGAGGCAGCCAACAAGGTAATTGTAATATCCTAGATATTTTAATTTTATTTTTCCTCTTATGGTTTGTGTTTGCCAGGCTAGCGGACTAGTCCGAGGTTGAGCCGAGTCGACTCATGGTCCCGTGCGAGTTTGCGAACTCGGGTAAGTAAGAATATGGGTTATGTGATTTTGCTTGTGTAGATTAATTCATTTAAATTTTATGTTGTGTAGGCATGATGGATGTGCATGTATTGGATGGTTATGTGGAGAATAGGATTAATTAAGTTAATTTAAGTTAGCGGGTTCGGGTTCGGCTTGAGCCGAATGCGGGTTGGATAAAGGGTTTAGAGGGGTTAGGGTTGATGAGAGAGTATAAAACCCCCTCCCCTTGGCTTGTGGCTCCCTATTTGGAGCCACACAAGTTATTGAGAAGAGGAGTCGGCCGACAGCCAAGCTGCCCCTCTCCTCCCTCCCCTTGGAGCCGCCGCCATCAAGAGCCGAGCCGCCCAAGGCTTTCCCCCTTCTCCTTCCTCTCCTTCTTCCTCCCCTTTGGAGCCGAGCCGAGAGGAGCCAGCCAAGCCAGCTCCTCTCTCTTCCTCTCTCCCTCTCTCTAAGCCGGTGGCTGGGAGTGAGCCGCCGCCCCTCTCTTCCCCCTTCTTGAGTCGAGCCGTCATCTTTTGAAGCCTGATTTGAGGGTCATCATCTGGGATTTCTTCTAATCATCCTTCCAAATTAGGTGAGTGGTTTTACCCTCCTTCTTTTAGGATTTCTTCGAGTTTCTTGAAGCCGTTCTTGAAGGTTTGATGTTCTTATTTTGTTTTCGACGATCTCTCAGATTCTCGTCGTTCTTTTTGTGTGCCGTGTTTGAGGATACCCTAAACCCTTCCTTATGAGGTTCGACAGCCCTAGGATGGCCCTAGGAGTGCTCGGCCAAGGGTAGAGAGCAAGGGTGCTCTCAAGATGTTCGATGAAATGCCTAAGTGAGAGATCTTGATTATCTTGTAATTTATGTCTCAAATTGATGATTAAAATGAGTTCTTATATGTTCAAGCATGCTTAGTATTTAATCTGTGATTTTTGGAGAAAATCATGTTTTGTGAAAGTTAGGATCTTGATGTTTATGCCATGAAGGTTTTTGCAAGATGGTTTCTTGATTTAGATGCTTGATCTTAAAGTTTGTTCTTGATTAAAGATGACGGTAGTGCTTGATAATCTTGTTTTAAAATATAGTTTTTGTGAGAATTATCTAAATGTTATAATTCTGATATATTGGTGAATTAAGGATTTAATTTCTGTGAATTTTTTGATTTATTTCCATGATATGCTAAAAATTCAATGTTGCTGGAATCTCATGCTGAGACGATGAATCTGTGCTATTTTTGTAATGCTTGATGTGGTGTTTGTAATTCTCTGAACATAGTTGTGTAACCTATCATTTTGACAAGAAAACATAGTTTGGAAACATAGGACACACTCTGGAGACCAAATTCGGATTAGATACATCAGTTTCGGGTAGAACAGTAAGCTAAAACAAAAACCTAAAACAAAACCGGCCCTAATTGTGGTGAACTAAATTTTATTTGTATAATTCCCAATCAATTTTGGAGGGCCTTTCGTTGAGGAGTCGGATTGCGGGCTAGGCCCGGGAGGTTGGATGGCAAATTCTCAACCTGTGGAACAAGTACGGAGGGCCTCTTCCGATAAGTTCGGAGGGCCTACCCGATTATCCCCGAGGTGGTTTTAAGGAATAAGTTTAGAGGGTCTTTCCCGATTATTCCTTTGATATTTTTAAGGTGTAAGCTCGAAATGTTGGCCGGATTGTGTCAGCAATTGTCCAGTGGTGGAGGCCGGGTTTGGCCTAGTCACATTCGAACGTCGGGGGCGCTCAGGCCCTATACGGTATAAGATGACGGTAGTGACCTTTCCTTTCACCAACACTACTAGAAACTTGGACTTCAGCAACGGCTATCAGCAACGGCCGCTCAAGCCGTTGCTATTTGCAACGGCATTCTTACGGCCGCCCGAGCCGTTGCAGATATCTGTATCTGCAACGGCGTTCTAACGAAAAACCGAGCCGTTGCTGATTATTTTAATTATCAGCAACGGCTTTCGGACGGAAAGGCTAGCCGTTGCTGATTTTTTAATTTTCAGCAACGGCTTTCTAACGGATAAGTGAGCCGTTGCTGATGATAACTTATCAGCAACGGCTTTCTAACGGGAGAGTGAGCCGTTGCTGATAAGTTTATATAGGGCACGCTCTCGCGCCCGACCCTTCTTCCTCCCGCTGCTGCCGCCGCCGCCTCCTGCCGAGAACTTCGCCGCTGCTGCCGTTGCTGCCGACGCCGACGCCTCTCGCCGACGCGCCGCTGCCGCTGCTGCCGGTATGTTGATCGGCCGGCCTATACGGTTTCGGCCGGAGATGTTAAAATCCGACCGAAACCCTATTTCTAGGGTTTCGGCCGGCGGCGGTCGGCCTATGGCCGCCGCCGGACCTTCTACAGTGGCCGGACAGTGTGTCCGGCCACTGTACGCCGGCGCCGGAGGGTGGACTCCGGCGCCGGAATATATATATATATATATTGTTTTTGAAATTGTTAATTAATTATTTTATAAATGTTAATTAATTGTTTAGATTAATTGTTTAATTTGTTAGATTAATTATTAGGGTTTAGATTAATTTCGGACACGCGCCGGAATCGTCCAATTCAGACTCGCGCCGGAATCGTCCAATTCGGACTCGCGCCGGAATCGTCCAATTCGGACTCGCGCCGGAATCGTCCACTTCGGACGCGCGCCGGAATCGTCCAATTCGGACGCACGCCGGAATCGTCCACTTCGGACGCGCGCCGGAATCGTCCAATTCGGACTCGCGCCGGAATCGTCCACTTCGGACGCGCGCCGAAATCGTCCAATATGGACTCGAACTGTCTCAAAACATTTAGAAAATAATCATCCATCCGACGAGTTGATATGTTTCACGTACGCATCGATCAGTCGGATATGATTTAGCAAAACCTTAGATCCGTTCGGGGATTGTATGTTCGTGTAAAAGAAGTAGATGATCTTTTATACGACGTACAATTCTTGAATTGTCCCTGATTGGATAATTTGGGAATATAGTTATTTGTACTGCACTTACGTTTTTATTTTAACTGTTAACTAATTATTCTAAATTTCGGCAACATCTCTCTTGTTCTCCGATACGCGCCCAGATGATATGCGTATTCGGAGAACTGTAGGGAGATGCTGTCGAAATTTAGAATAATTAGTTAACAGTTAAAATAAAAACGTAAGTGCAGTACGAATAACATAAATCCCGAATGGAATAGGACCATCTCACCTAAAGACATTAACCAAAGAAATTGTCATTGATTGACAGAATCATGTCGGCTGATCGAAGTTGGATGTACCGACGTTTTGATCATGGAGCTTTAACGAATGAGTTTCGATTAGGCGTAACGTACTTCCTAAATTTCGCCTATTCGAATCGGAATTTCGTTAGCATGGGTGATCAAATCCGATGTCCGTGCCGCATTTGTTCGAATGGCCGATTTTTGGATCGGGAGACTGTCACTCTGCATCTATATACCAAAGGATTTACACCAAGATATTTTCTATGGACTTGTCACGGGGAGTCACGCGAAGTCGGGACGTCGAGCAATCCTGTCGTTCAGACATATGGTGAATCTTCCTCTGCTGGTGCTTCTTCATCCGGTCAATGTAATCCTTATAGAACTATGATACTTGATAGTCTTGGGGGTCAATTCCACCTGAATGATAATGTTGATCGGCCAGTTCTTCAGACATCAGTCCCACCAGATACTACAGCGGTTGATATCACAGAAGTAGGGGCTGCGGTAGAGATTGAATTACCGAATAAAGAAGCTGCAGAATTTTACGAGATGTTGAAAGCTGCCGATGAACCTTTGTATGAGAATTGTCCTAAATACACTAGGTTTTCAGCAATGACACAGCTCTTAAACATCAAGGCCGATTGTAATATCAGCGGAGTTGCGTATGATCGGATTGCTGGATTGATTAATGGAATGCTGCCTACTGATAACAAGTTTGAGCCTACTTTTTATAAGACTAAAAAGCTAATGAGAAAATTGGGGCTTGGGTACGAAAAAATACACGCGTGCCAAAATAACTGCATTTTATATTATAAAGAAAATGTGCAGTTGGATAAATGCCCTGTATGTCAACACCCTCGTTACAAGGAGAAGAAATCGGTCCGACAGAAAAATATCCCGTTTAAGGTGCTTCGGTATTTTCCACTAACACCGAGGCTTCAAAGATTATTCATGTCGGAAAAGACAGCCCCCTACATGAGTTGGCATGCAAGAAGTCGTGATGATACAGTAATGACTCATCCATCTGACAGTGAAGCATGGAAACATTTGGATACATGTTATCCTTCATTTGCTATGGATACTAGAAATATCAGATTGGGATTGTGCACAGATGGTTTTAATCCGTTTGGGCATTCTGCAACTCCTTATTCAGTTTGGCCAGTGTTGTTGACAGTTTATAATTTGCCACCGTCAATGTGCATGAAAGATGAATTTATTTATCTTTCGATGATTATTCCGGGTCCTAAGGGCCCGCGAAAAGAAATTGACATATTTCTCAGACCCTTGATAGATGAATTGAAAACATTGTGGACTGAGGGAGCTGTCACTTATGATTGTCATCGGAAGCAAAACTTCAATTTAAAGGCCGCGGTCTTGTGGACAATCAATGATTTCCCCGCGTACGGCATGTTGTCGGGTTGGAGCACTCACGGCCGACTCTCTTGCCCGTATTGTATGGAACACTCTAAATCAATCAGTCTTCAGAACGGACGAAAAATCTCATTCTTTGATTGTCATCGTCGATTCCTACCGGTTCATCACCAGTATCGAAGGAATCGTAATAAATTTACTAAGGGCAGAGTCGAAAGAGATGGGCCACCACCGATGTTGTCTGGTGAACAAATGTTAGCACGTTTTTCAGCACTTCCAGATATAGTATTTGGTCGCAATGAAAGAGTGTCAGGTTTTGGCCAAACACACAACTGGGTGAAAAAAAGTATCTTTTGGGAATTGCCCTATTGGAGTTCATTATTGATTCGACATAATTTAGATGTCATGCACATTGAAAAAAATGTGTTTGATAATATTTTCAACACTGTGATGGATATTTCTGGAAAAACTAAAGATAATGTCAAAGCCCGACATGATCTGAAAATACTTTGTAAAAGACCAGAGTTGGAGTTACAAGAGGTCAACGGACGATATCTGAAACCGAAGGCCCTATATGTGTTAAATAAACAACAGATCAAAGATGTTTGTCAATGGGTAAAAGAACTCAGATTACCCGATGGATATGCTTCAAACTTATCTCGATGTGTGAACGTCGATGATTGCAAAATATCAGGGATGAAGAGCCATGATTGTCATGTATTCATGCAGAGATTACTTCCGATCGCATTTCGAGATCTTCTACCTGATAATATTTGGGGTCCGTTGACTGAATTAAGTATGTTTTTTAGAAGCATCTGTGCAAATGTCCTTCGAGTCGAAGATATGTCAACACTTGAAAATAATATTGTTGAAATCATATGCAAGCTGGAGCAGTTTTTCCCTCCTGCATTTTTTGACTCGATGGAGCATCTACCGATACACTTGGCATACGAGGCACGAGTTGGTGGCCCCGTTCAATATCGTTGGATGTACTTATTTGAAATAAAGATAGATATCGTTGTACAAGCCGAACAAGTATATTACGCGAAGTATCCGGCTCGAAATAAAGATAGAGCAGATTGGCGTGTAGTCTGTAAGACAAAAGGTAGAGGAAAAATTGATCCGATAGTAGGAGAAAATGATCCTCCTGGTTTCTATCAAGAAGAAGATATTCCTGCTGTGGATCGTATTATTCCAATACTCGAGGATGCAGACACAACGTCAATTCAATTAGAAGTTGAATATGCTGATGATGACGATCATGAAATTGAGGAAGCTGAAGATGAAGAAGATGAAGAAGAGGAAGAAGAGGAAGAAGAGGAAGAAGAAGAAGAATTCGAAGACTATTATTCAGATGATGAAGAATAATTGTAAAGTATATATTTTATTAAATATATCTCTACTATTTATACAATAATCTGATTATATGTCTGTTCGACAGATATGTCTGGTCGTGGTTATCGACGCAGGAGAGTTTCGGAGTCTCCGATCGGTGAGACTCCAGCACTTACTCATGCTGCTGATCCTCCTATTGCTGATCCTCATTCCGATGATACTGCCGAGGCTAGTACATCCAGACGTAGGCGGCCACGCGGGCCGAACAGGTGGCAGCCTCCACCAGCCACAGAGTCACGTAGATTGATTAGCGTGATTGGGGAGCGGTACGTAATATATCATGAATTATGAATCATTACAAATTCATTATATCATAATATAATATTAAAATTTATTTTTGTTGTGCAGGTTCCAGCAAGAAGAAGTGCCGAGGAGCATTTCTTCTACTATTCGACGATACATGCACGGGGCATGGCCTACGTGGTCTCACGTGCCTAGCGAGCACGTCGACATGTTATGGCGCGAGTTTGAGGCACGTATTATTATTTTTTTTACATGCATGATGATATATTAATATTGGTACTGATATTATTATTTTGCAGGCTCGCTATACATGGGCCGAGGACCAGAGGCCCTTCATTTACGCTGCCTGGGAGGCTATTTCTCGGGCAAGGTACAACGGGCAGCTGGGGCAAGCTCGGTCCCAGGCGATGGCCCGAGCTGGGACCACTAACATCGCGGAGACTCGGGGATACGGCCCCGGTTGGATTACTCCGGATATATGGGACCAGCTCGTGGGGATATGGTCGACGGATCGATGGCAGGAGGTTTCTCGGAATGCGGCTAGAAATCGCATGTCGGGAGGAGCAGCGCGTCACACCGGCGGCTCTGTTGCATTTGCAGTGCACGCAAACCGTATGGTAAGTATATCTTTTAATTATATATTTTATTTGTTATTATGTGTACTAATTAATGTATTTGTTTTGTAAATGTAGACGACGGTGTCGGATGACGGGACTGTCCAGCGACCCTCCCCGATGGCAGTGTTTGAGCGGACTCACCGTCGAGCACATGGGACTGGGGAGTACATCCACAACCGCGCTGCATACATTATGGTAATTATATATTTGTTTAAATTATTCATTATATATTTATAATTTAAGTTTTATGATAAATATTAAACAAAAAATCAAACTCGAGTAGGAGACCTACAGCCAGACGGTGGTGCAGCGCGGGGGTACCCCCGAGGACTTTGACGCAGCATCGTGGGTCGAGGCCGCAGGTGGCTGGGACCATGGCCGCGTATATGGCTTCGCAGATAGTGGTCATGCGCGAGCCGTACTAGGGCCACTTGGGGCACCGACCCCTCCGGTCGCTGGTGAGCGGCCGTCCACCTCTAGATCCAGTTATGATCATAGTAACAGAATAAGGACTCTAGAGGAGACGGTCGCGCGTCAGACTGAGATGATGGAGCGCCAGAGTCAGATGATGACAGATATACAATCTATGCTACGCAACATGTCAGGTCATCCCGAAGCAGGCATCTCTTCGGCATCATCTAATCCGTCGTCCTCGAGTCAGTCCACGCCGGTGTACACTCAAGCACTCCAGACCCCGCCATATGATCCAGGCCATCCTCCATCGTCATCGTGAGATTTTGTTTATATTGACTTTGTTACTCAGATATTGAACTTGTTTAATTTATATTGACTATGTTACTCAGATGTTGATACTTCAATTTTACATTTGAATTGTGTTTATACTATCGTGGATAATTATGAATATAAATATAATTGTTTTGATGTATATCTTGGTGTGTTTGTGATGTGTGAATGAATGTGTATGAGATGTTTGTGATGTGTGTATGAGGGTATGGGTGTGTGAGTTATGTATCAGATAAATGTATCAATGTATCAACGGAAATTAGAAATTTGAAATATTTCTGTTTGCAGGTATGGGTCATCAGCAACGGCTTTCCCACGGCCGTCCGTGGGAAAGCCGTTGCTAAAAGTGTATCGACAACCGTTGCTGATGACCTACAGCAACGGCTTAGCGACGGGTTTTTACTAACGGCTTTGCTACGGACTCGAGGCCGTTGCTATTAATGTTATCAGCAACGGCTCCGGTTCCGTGGTAAAACCGTTGCTGAAAATATTTTTAGCGACGGCCCAGCGGCCGTTGCTGATAATATTTAGAGCGACGGCCCGAGCGGCCGTTGCTGATCCGTTGCTAAGTCATCAGCAACGCGACTTTCTGTCACGGCTTTATTGCAACGGCTCAGCCGTTGCTGATTCCCTTCAGCAACGGCTCAGCAACGGCATCAGCCGTTGCTGATGACCATTTTTCTAGTAGTGCAATAGGTTTGGGGAAAGTTGGTAGCGCCTGATTCTAGGAGCAAACAAATGTGACCTTTACTTTTTCTCCCCCTTTTGACATCAATCAAAAAGGGCAAGAACTATGGCACTATTAATGAGTTCCATCATTAAGACCAATAAAACCATAAAATTGAGCATAATCTACCATTATAGTCATTCCTATCAATATAAGCCTATAAAAGGCAAACATCAATAAGTCGCAAAGCCCCATTACAAGTCAATACATAAGTGTGATGATACCATATGAAATGCAATTTTTCAAAAGGTATGTATATTTTATTTTATTTTAACCACTAGGAAAAGCACAAATTCCTAATTACATTCTTAAATTTGTAAAGCTTTCTTCACCTAAGGGTTTTGTGAATATATCCGCAAGTTGTTTGTCAGTGGATACGAATTCCACTGACATATTTCCCTTGGCTACATTATCCCTAAGAAAATGGAGCCTTAGATCAATGTGATTGGTCCTAGAGTGTAAAACTAGGTTTTTTGTTAGATTGATTGCACTAGTGTTATCACAATATATAGGTATACATGAATAACTAAGTCCATAATCTAAAAGGGTTTGTTTCATCCAAAGGGCTTGTGCACAACAACTAGCCACAGCAATGTATTCGGCTTCGGTAGTTGAAAGTGCAACCGAGTTTTGTTTCTTTGAAAACCAAGAAACAAGACTCAACCCTAGAAATTGACAACACCCACTAGTGCTTTTTCGATATACTTTACACCCGGCAAAATCGGCATCCGAAAAACTAATTAAATCTAAAGATGTATTACATGAATACCATAATCACCCATCATGTGTTTTGAGCAACTGCTATCCAATATCCATGTGCTTCTACTTGCTTGAGGATGCTTCTCCATCTACAGAAGGAGAAGAGACAATTTTAGGTACCCAGAACTTCTTGGGTCCTTGAGTGTTAGTCATCTTAGGAACCCAAGTGAATCTAGCATGAAAGTTCCTTCTTAGAGCACAATCTCTAGCCATATGGCCAAAAATACCACATGAAAAGCAACTTCCATTAAACTTTCTTGGACTATGTGTGTGAGCATGGAAGTGTGCATGAGCATGATTGTTTGATGACTTTTTTTCATGTACAACCTTAGGCATGGCATTTTGTAGGGTTGTCATTTTCTCATTTAGCATGCAAAGTTCCTTTTTTAAGTTTAGCATGCTATCTTTCAAGTGCTCTACTTTATCACTTAAGAACTTGTTTTCATTTTCCAACTTTTTGTTTTCATTTTCCAAGTTTTTCTTAGCATCATCTAAGGCATGCTTCTCTTCCCTAAGGGTATCTACTTCTTTCCTTAATGCATTGCATGAAAGTAGCAAGTTATCGTTTTCAATCTCTAAGGATTTGTTGTCCTTTTAAATCTCTTTAAACTTCTTCCTAATAGCATTAAATTCATCATGCATTTGATCAAATTCATTTTCTAGTTCTTCTTACGTGAATGAAAGCTCACCAAATGTAAATCTTACCTTGTTGTCATTTGCCATGAGGCAAAGATTTGCCTTTTCACTCTTGGAACTTCTTCACTTGACAAAGACTCGCTTTCATCCCAAGAAGCCATCATCGCCTTCTTCTTCTTATATTTGTCTTTCTTGTGAGGGTTGGAGGTGGAAGCCATCTTGAGAAGCATTTGTAGCCTCCTCTTCCCTTCCTCATGCCTCTTCTCATGAAATTCATGAATCTTCTTGCCAACATCGCCATCTCTTCAAACTCATTCGTCTCTTCCTCGGATGATGAGGGTTCTTCACCCCGGTGTGAAGCTTTTAAGGCAATGGTCGTGCCTTTGGGAGCATCTTCCTCCTTGTATTGCTTCATATGGGTCACATGTGTCATGAGAGACCCAATGAGCTCGGTGATCTTCAAGGTGCTTGTATCCTTTGCTTCCATGCATGATTGCGATAACCTGGGCTCCTAAGCTTTTGGAAGGGAACGAATGAGCTTCCTTAACTTCTCCTCTTCCCTTATATCTCTACCAAGGTTAGCTAATCCATTTGTAATATTTTGAAAGCGAGCATACATGGCATCAATAGATTCATGTGATAACATCTTGAACATTTCATAATCATGGATGAGTAGATTTATCTTAGATTCTTTAACTTGTGAAGTCCCTTCATATGTAGTCTCTAAGACTTTTCAAAGTTCATATGCAGACTTGCAAGTAGAAATTCTATTAAACTCATTAATTGATATGCCACAATATAGTGCATTGACGGTCGTTGTATTTGCATTAAAGAGTTTAATTTCTTCTTGATCCCACTCATCCATATCCTTAGTTGGTTGCTTATACTCTACTTGAATCATTCTCCAAACATCCATGCCTAGTGATTGTAGGAAGTCATTCATGCGTATCTTCCAATAGGCATAGTTATTTCCATCGAATAATGGTCGAGTATGAGTAGAGAACCCTTGAGCTAGTTGGATTTCACTAGTCATTCTAAATTGTAGGGTAGATGGTTAAATCTAATCCTACGATCTTGCTCTGATACCAATTGTTGAGTGAATATCCACACTAGAAGCGGGGGTTGAATAGTGTTGGATGACTTTTAACAATTTACTTCAATTTCTTTTAAGTTAATTCCAACTTCAAACGAAAGTAAGTGAAACTAAATGATGTTCGTTAACAAGTATGAAACACAATTATAAGCAATCACACAAGGCAATGCAAACTCAATAAATTATAGTGGTTCAGCCAATCGCCTACTCCACTACCTTGACTCACACCAAGGATTTCAAACCAAATTCTTTATAAACCTTGTGTTTCCCTTTGAATACAACCGAGGACTCGGTTCTCACCTCTTTGAGAACTTCTCAAAACTATTCACCTAAGCAAAACATAATTCTACAAAGAAAAATCTAAGTGTTTACACTAGCACACCTAGCAAACTAATCAATGAAAACCAAGTTCAAGTAACAAGTAAAATTACAATGAAAAGAGCTAAAGAGCAAACCACAACAAAGAGCTCTTTTCCAAGCCTTCAATGCCTCCAACTCCACAAGACGTTGAGATCGAATCGAACCCGGAGTTGAGGGAAGATGAGCGCTTGAGAGAAGTCATCGATCGGAGAAGCAAGCATGAGCAAATCAAGCTTAGAAGGCACAAATCACACAAGGCATTTTTTGACCCGTTGGATGTCGACCGATCGCTTGACGGTCGATCGTCGATCGATCGACCGATCGACCGCCCAGCGACCACTGGCGTTCTACCCTTTTGCTGCTATGTTCGGTCGATCGAATGGTCGACTGACTTCATCGTGTTTTAGTTCCTCTATTGTCTGGTCGACCGAATTAGCCACTGCCAGATTTTGGCCTTGTTCAGTCAACCGACCGGTCGACCGAAGTGGCTACTGCCATTTTTCTGCCTTATTGCCAAGGACATCGGGGGTGCGGCTAGGGATATCGGGGGGACGCCTGTGGTGCGCGGGTTCTCTGATGTATTTCCAGAGGAGTTGCCAAGGTTGCCTCCAGAGAGGGAGATTAAGTTCTGCATTGATCTGCAGCCTGGGGTGAAGCCGGTCTATATTCCGCCATATCGAATGGCACCAACTGAATTGAGGGAGTTGAAGTCCCAGTTATAGGAGCTGCTTGAGGTGGGTTTCATTCGCCCAAGTATTTTTCCTTGGGGTGCTCCAGTGCTCTTTGTGAAAAAAAAGATGGGTCCATGCGGATGTGCATTGATTACCGGCAGCTTAATAATGTAACGATGAAGAATCGATACCTGCTGCCCAGGATTGATGACTTATTTGATCAGCTTCAGGGAACTCAGTGGTTTTCTAAGATTGACCTGCGATTAGGGTATCATCAGTTGAGAATCCGGGACAGTGACGTTCCCAAGAGTGCTTTCAGGTCGAGGTATGGCCACTTTGAGTTCCTGGTGATGTCCTTTGGGCTGACTAATGCACCTATAGCATTTATGGACCTGATGAACCGAGTGTTCAAAGAATACCTGGATAAGTTTGTGATAGTATTCATTGATGATATCTTGATATATTCCAGGAGCAGGGAGGAGCATGCTGAACACTTGCAGATGGTTCTAGAGACTCTCCGGGAGCATCGCTTGTATGCTAAGTTCTCTGAGTGCGAGTTCTGGTTGGAGAGTGTTGGGTTCCTTGGCCATGTGGTGTCCAGGGAAGGGGTAAAGATGGACCCCGCAAAGATAGAAGCAGTTCAGAACTGAAAGAGGCCGACTAATGTCACAGAGATCTGTAGTTTCCTAGGGTTGGCAGGTTATTACAGAAAGTTTGTGAAGAATTTCTCCAGGATTGCAGCGCCATTGACCTGCCTGACTTAGAAGAAGGTCAAGTTTGAATGGGACAGTAAGTGCGAGGAGAGCATTTTGAAGCTCAAGGACCGCTTAATGTCGGCACCAGTTCTAGCAGTACGTTCGGGCTTGGGGGGTTTGTTGTTTATTGTGATGCCTCACGGGTCAGCTTGGGTTATTTGCTGATGTAGAATGGCAGGGTGATAGCTTATGCCTCCAGGCAATTGAAGGTTCACGAGAAGAATTACCCGACTCATGATCTTGAGCTAGTAGCAGTGGTGTTCGCATTGAAGCTGTGGCGTCACTACCTTTATGGCGAGTCTTGTGAGATATACACTTATCATAAGGGCCTCTAGTATTTGCTCACCCAGAAGGAGTTGAACCTGAGGCAGAGAAGATGGCTTGAGCTGTTGAATGATTATGACTGCACGATCATGTACCATCCAGGGAAGGCTAACATGGTAGCCGATGCTTTGAGCAGAAAGTCCATGGGCAGTCTGGCGTATTTGGTAGTCAGGAGGAGGCCATTGGCACGAGATTTGGCCCTGTGTTTGGATAGCGGGGTAGTCTTGTCAGTATCAGCTTCTGGAGCGTTGGTGGCTCACCTGAGGGTGCAGTCCACATTGGTTGACATGCTGCGGGCAGCGCAGGAGGATGATGCTTTCTGTGCTCTCACTAAGGATCTGACAAGGAGAGGCGATGTCGATAATGCGTTCAGTGTGGACTCGGAGGGCATTTTGAGGTTTAAGAACAGGATAGTGGTGTTAGATATGGCCGAGGTTCGCAGGCAGGTTCTAGAGATAGCTCATCGGTCCACTTATACTATGCATCTGGGAGCCATGAAGATATACTATGACCTAAGGCAGAATTATTGGTGGAAATGCATGAAAAGAAAAGTGGCCGAGTTCGTGTCTAAGTGCCTGGTGTGTCAGCAGGTTAAGGCTGAGCATTTGAAGCCGGCAGGGTTGCTCCAAAACCTAGAAGTACCAAAGTGGAAATGGGAGAAGATAACCATAGATTTTGTGATAGGGCTGCCAAAGTCTGGGAAGGGCAATGATTTTATCTAGGTAGTGGTGGATCGCCTAACCAAGATGTCACATTTTATACTGGTCAGGATGACCTTTTCAGCTAAGCAGTATGCGAGGTTATTTTTGGATCGGATCGTCACATATCATGGTGTCCCTATTATGATCATCTCAGATCGGGGTACTCAGTTCACAGCTCGATTTTGGCAGTCTTTCAAGGAAGCATTGGGCACTCAGGTTCAATTCAGTACTGCATTTCACCCTTAGACAGATGGTCAGTCAGAGCGGACTATTCAGACGCTGGAGGATATGGTGAGAGCATGTGTCCTAGATCTGGAGGGTAGTTGGGAGAGACACTTACCTCTAATTGAGTTTGATTATAATAACAGGTTCCACAGCAGCATCGAGATGGCCCCATTTGAGGCACTGTATGGGCGGAGATGCAGGTCGCCTGTAGGTTGGTTTGAGGCAGGAGATTCCCTTATGATGGGACCTGACCTGGTGGAGGAAGCAGTAGAAAAGGTGAAGCTAATTAGAGAGAGGCTGTTAGCAGCTCAGAGTCGCCAGAAGATGTATGCTGATGGAAAGGCCAAGGAGGTAGAGTTTGCTGAGGGGGACATGGTGTTCCACAAGGTATCCCCTATGAAAGGGGTGGTGAGATTTGATAAGAAAGGAAAGCTAAGCCCTAGGTTCATTGGGCCATTTCCTATTCTCAGGCGCAGGGGAGCTGAGGCTTATGAGCTAGCCTTGCCTCCTAGTATGGACCGAGTACATCCAGTGTTCTATGTGTCTATGTTGAAGAAATATTTTCGGGATGAGTCCCATGTGATTGAGCCTACCGCACTGGAGGTGGATTCAGCAGTCTCCTATGAGGAGCGGCCAATTGAGGTACTAGACCGTTAGATCAGAAAGTTGAGATCCAAGGAGATCCCCTTGGTTAAGGTCAGATGGGAGCACCATTCCGTCCAAGAGGCTACCTGGGAGATGGAGCAAGATATGAGGGAGTGTTATCCTTCATTGTTTGATGATTTGGTGAGTCCTTAATTTTCTTTTTTCTGAAATTCGAGAATGAATTTTCTTTAAGGGGGGAGGATTATAATATCCTAGATATTTTATTTTTATTTTTCCTCTTATGGTTTGTGTTTGCCAGCCTAGCGGACTAGTCCGAGGTCAAGCCGAGTCGACTCATGGTCTGGTGCGAGTTTACGAACTCAGGTAAGTAAGAATATGGCTTATCATCTACAAACAGATAAAGTCCCAAACGACGATTGCTATAGATAAAGTCCCAAAGTTCGTCTGGATGAATATCATCTACAGATTCAGAATACCGAGAGAGCTCGTTAGCAACAACGGGACTCAATTCACGAATTGACGATTCCAAGAGTTCTGCTCGGACCTCGGCATCAAATAACTCTTCTCATCTATTGAGAACCCGCAAACGAATGGCTCAGCCGAGGTAGCCAACAAGGTAATTGTAATATTCTAGATATTTTAATTTTATTTTTCCTCTTATGGTTTGTGTTTGCCAGGCTAGCGGACTAGTCCGAGGTCGAGCCGAGTCGACTCTGTTGGCCTAAGGTTTTCCAACCTAGGCCTTAATCTCGATTTTGATGATAACAAACATGGAACTAATGTTTCATTGAGAAATCTTTCAGGTTCTAAGTCGGTTAGCGCTCGACGTCCCCGGTCAAAAAATCGAAAAAATCAGAGAAATCGGCAAGGACGCTCGTCGATGCTTGGGATTCTTTGGAAAGATAGAGTTTACGTTTAGGGTGTCTAGATAAATTTTAAATCCTCATGATGATGCTAAGAAACCCAAAAACCAATCCCGAACCCCAAAACATGAAATCCCGAAAACTGCCCTGAAATTCACTAAGCCTATGGAGCTCCTTGGAGGGCTATATGACCTAGATATTTTCTTGACATAAAAAATGGCAATAATTGTTCCTTGGGTAAAAACTAGATAACGAGGTGTTTTTAAGGAATTTCTGGAAGCCTTTAGCATACCCATATTTGACTCGAGAGATTAGAAAAATTCTATTTTTCAAAAATTTGTACTATACCCCAAAAACTAGATTTTGATTCTTAAGGATTTTGATTTTTTAGATATTTTTATTGAATTCAAATGAGGGGTAATCCTTATATAACATTTATGTTTTAAAGTTATTAACTTAACGAGCAAACAAGCAGAAAAAACCAAGAAGTGCAATCTGCATAGTTTCGAAGGACCGAATGGTGCCGAAAATTGGCAGTAGCCAATTCGGTCGACCGGTCGATCGACTGAAGTGTGCCAGAAAGCAGCAGTTTGCTTTCGGTCGACCGACGATCGACCGATGATCGACCGGCCATTGACCGGACGGCGAAAACTACTGGTTTTACGCCCGTTGAGCCGCCTATTTCATCCCATCTCCTCAAGGCTTATAAATAGAAGCCTAAGCAAGCCTTCCACCCTTCATCTAAGCTTCCATTGAGTCATTCTTGATCATTCTCAAAGCATTTCTTGAGTCATCCCTTTGATAACCCTAGTTTCCATGATACATATGTGATCTTGCCTTCAAGCTTTGAACGATTCATCATTGAGGCATCAAGAGGAACTAGGACTCGTGTTTGGAGATAAGTATTTATTGTATAATTTATTTGCTCCATTATTTGTGTATTTTTTTTGTTTATTTCATTGTAATTGAACTTGTGTAAACCTAGAGTGCTAGGTTGATTGAGTTGGTGGTTGCCTTTGTGTTTAAGGCTTAATTCCACAGGTGTAAACATAGTTTACTAGGATTAGTTGAGTTGTCCCTTAGGTTGAGGTGGGAGAGTGCTCTCAATAGGAATGCGGGATACTTCCAGGTGTGCAAGTGCCTTCGGTTTGAGAGCGGAGACTTTCCGGTGTAAAATCCTCGTTGTAAGTGAAACAAGATTAATCTAGTAAAGCTAAGTTTGGACATCCTAAGCGGGGTGCTTAGGTAATGGAGTAGGCACTGGGGCCGAACCACTATAAATCACCGTGTTTGCATTGCTTCTTCTTCCATTTGTTTAATTAGCATATTCACTTTGCTTCCGCTTGTTATTGGATTTATTAAATTGCCTAAGTAACCAAGTAAACGATTAAAATCGGAGTTAGGCGAATCGATTAGTAAACATACTATTCACCCCCCCTAGTGTGGCCATTTCACCAACAGACTCATGGTCCCGTGCAAGTTTGCGAACTCGGGTAAGTAAGAATATGGGTTATGTGATTTTACTTATGTAGATTAATTCATTTAAATTTTATGTTGTGTATGCATGATGGGTGTGCATGTATTGGATGGTTATGTGCAGAATAGGATTAATTAAGTTAATTTAAGTTAGCAGGTTCGGGTTCAACTTGAGGCGGATACTGGTTGGATAAAGGGTTTAAAGGGGTTAGGGTTGAGGAGAGAGTATAAAACCCCCTCCCCTTGGCTTGTGGCTCCCTATTTAGAGCCACACAAGTTATTGAGAAGATGAGCCAGCCGACAACCAAGCCGCCAGCCGCCCCTCTCCTCTCTCCCCTTGGAGCCACTGCCATCAAGAGCCAAGACGCACAAGGCTTTCCCCCTTCTCCTTCCTCTCCTTCTTCCTCCCCTTTGGAGCCGAGCCAAGAGGAGCCAGCCAAGCCAGCCCCTCTCTCTTCCTCTCTCCCTCTCTCCAAGCCGGCGGCTTAGAGTGAGCCGCCACCCCTCTCTTCCCCCTTCTTGAGTCGAGTCATCATCTTTTAAAGCCGGATTCAAGGGCCATCGTCCGGGATTTCTTCTAATCATCCATCCAAATTAGGTGAGTGGTTTTACCCTCCTTCTTTCAGGATTTCTTCGAGTTTCTTGAAGCCGTTCTTGGAGGTTTGATGTTCTTATTTTATTTTTGACAATCTCTCAAATTTTCGTCGTTCTTTTTGTGTGCCATGTTTGAGGATACCCTAAACCCTTCCTTATAGGATTCGGCAGCCCTAGGATGGCCCTAGGGGTGTTCGGCCAAGGGTAGAGCAAGGGTGCCCTCAAGGTGTTCGATGAAATGCCTAAGTGAGAGATCTTGATTATCTTGTAGTTTATATCTCAAATTGATGATTAAAATGAGTTCTTATATGTTCGAGCATGCTTAGTATTTAATCTGTGATTTTTGGAGAAAATCATGTTTTGTGAAAGTTAGGATCTTAATGTTGATGCCATGAAGGTTTTTGCAAGATGGTTTCTTGATTTAGATGATTGATCTTAAAGTTTGTTCTTGATTAAAGATGATGGTAGTGCTTGATAATCTTGTTTAAAAATATTATTTTTGTGAGAATTATCTAAATATTATAATTATGATATGTTGGTGAATTAAGGATTTAATTTCTGTGAATTTTTTGATTTATTTCCATGATATGCTGAAAATTCAATGTTGTTGCAATCTCATGCTGAGATGATGAATCTGTGCTATTTTTGTAATGTTTGTTGTAGTGTTTGTAATTCTCTGAACACAGTCGTGTAACCTATCATTTTGATCATAAAATATAGTTTGGAAACATAGGACACACTCTAGAGATCAAATTTGAATTAGATACATCAGGTTCGGGCAGAACAGTAAGCTAAAATAAAACCCTAAAACAAAAACCTAATTGTGGTGAACTAAATTTTAATTGTATAATTAAAATTGGGCAAAAGGGTGAGCATAATCTGTTATGAACCAACATGTGAAGTTTATGCATGAAATAAAACCACACTGGTTTATGACATTACGGGTCTAGGAGTTGGGGTCGGGTATTGGAGTGTTGAGACACGTTCCAATAGGAACACCCATGAGACACCGTAGGAAAGACTTGACTTAGGTCATGGTGCGTCATATCTTTATGAATGGCGGAGAGGCTCGTTGAGGAGCCGGATTGCGGGCTAGGCCGAGAGGTTGGATGGCAAATTCCCAACTTGTGGAACAAGTTCGGAGGGTCTTTCCCGATTATTCCTGTGATATTTTTAAGGAGTAAGCTCGGAAGGCTTACCCGATCACTCCTATGATATCTTAAAGAGCAAGTTCGGATGGGCGAATTCTAATTGTCCCTACGCGTCTCGTGGAGCAAGTTCGGAGGGCCTTTCCCGATTACTCCCGAATTTCTTTATACTAGGATAAGTTCGGAAGGCCTTCCTAATTATCCTAGTATGTGTTGTTGTCTTAGGGCATGGTAGGCTTAGGCATGTTGTTCTTCACAGGATGGGTGTTAGTTGCTTTCGGGCAGGTGGTGGCCGGATGGCCTGTTAGCAGGTCACTCCCTTGTGACCTTTTCTTGCTTGAGTCAGGAGTTTTACCTTGTGCATCTTATCTGTGATGTTTGTTTTTGTCATTGTTTTGTTTTGCAAAACCTAATCGGTGAGGTGGGTTGGAGCACTTGGCGCACATGAAGGGCAAAGGAGCCACATGATCTCATAGCAGTCCTAGTTAGGGGTCGTAGTCGAGTCTGTAGTAGGTTATCATGCACTTTTGTTTTAGTATTGGAGTTGTAGTCCCATGGGGACATTCATGCTTTCATTCAAACTATTATTTGATAAAAGAACTGTTGTTCTTCAATTTATTTATTTTCGCACTTGAGCTATTTATTAAAAACTTTGATGTTTTGAAATAAAATATGTTTTGGTTCTTTTTAGATAATAAAAGCTGTTGTTTATTCCGCTATTTTATGAGTTGTCATGTGCATGGGTTAGGCTTCTGGTATAGGCACGTATACCATGACCGGTCACATGACCCTGAGTTTGGGGCATGATAGTAATCCTAACCAGGTTAAAGAAAAAAAAAACTCGATTGAGTCAAAGCCTACTGGGTCGACGAGTTACCCGAAGTACTATGGAGTTACAACACAACAACCTAACCTTCCACTTCGGAAACACCTTACTGCCTCATTTACGGGGCAGAGGCGATGATCACCGTCGAGATCGTAGAACCCAACCTCCATAGAATTGCTTTTGATGAACAGGGTAACACAAAAGCCCAAGTCGCCGAACTCGACCTCATTAAAGAGGAGCGAGAACTCGCCAAAATCAGAGAAGAGGCGATGAAGCTCAGGATCACCCAAAAATACGACAAACATGTCAGGGCAATGAACTTCCCGGGAGATGATCTAGTTCTATACAAGATCGAACCATAGAGAAAACCAACCGAAGAAGGCAATCTTGCCTCAAACTAGGAAGGCCCTTATCGGATCACATAAATTCTCGAAAAAGATGCCTACAGAATAGTAGAACTTTTCGGGCGAGACTCCCACGATCTTGGAATGCGGCCTCCCTATGGGACTATCACAGCTAAGGATTCCCCTATAAATCACGAAAAGGCTAGGGTGCTCTTTTCCTTACCTGGCGGTTTTTTCCCACTGGGTTTTCCCCATGGAAGGTTTTTAATAAGGCATTGCCTAGTGTGAACCGAGCCTAGCTCTCGGTGGGGGTATGATGTATCTTTACTTTATAACAAAGTTGCTTTCTCTATTACACACACATCTTTAGTGTCTAACTTTCCTCTCAGCTATTATATACTTTGTAGGAGGAATTTATACGGTCTCACAAGCAGCCCTTGACCCACGTGATGCGTCGCTCCCTCTCTGACAATCCTCCCTACTCTCGGCATTACCAAACACCTAAGTAATTAAGACTTGGTTTTCACCAGCTTAAGCTCAACTCAACACCTCATTCAGCGATAAGAACTCGGTCTCCCTAAGCGCTCCTGTCGCGAGCTCAGTTTTCACCAAGTCTGGTCCTCGGCCTTACAAATGGCCTCCGGCTCAGCCAACACACTCCCAGTGAGCAACACGACCCTAAGCACCTACCGCGAGCTCGGTTTTCATCGAGTCTGCTCCTCGGCCTTACATACGGCTTCCCGCTCAGTCCGACACACTCCCAGCAAGCAACACAACCCTAAGTGCGCCTATCGCGAGCTCAGTTTTCATCGAGTTTGGTCCTCGGCCTTACATACGGCCTCCATCTTAGTCCGACACACTCCTAACGAGCAAAACCACCCTAAGCGCGCATACAACGAGCTCGATTTTCACCAAGTCTGGTCCTCGGCCTTACATACGGCCTCCGGCTCAGTCCGGCACGCTCCCAGCGAGCAATACAACCCTAACTGCACCTACCGCGAGCTCAGTTTTCACCAAGTCTGGTCCTCAGCCTTATATACGGCCTCCGACTAAGTCCAGCACGCTCCCAGTGAGCAACAAGACCCTAAGCGCTCCTACCGCGAGCTCGTTTTTCACCGTGTCTGGTCCTTAGCCTTACATATGGCCTCCAGCTCTGTCTGACATGCTCCCAGCGAGCAACAGGACCCTAAGCGCGCCTAACGCGGGCTCAATTTTCACCGAGTTTGGTCATCGGCCTTATATACGACCTCCGGCTCAGTCCAGCACGCTCCCAACGAGCAACATGACCCTAAGCACACCTATCGCGAGCTCGGTTTTCACCGAGTCTGACCCTCAGCTCTAAACGTGACCTCCGCCCTATCCTGACGCATTCTCAAACAAACAACACAATCCCAAGCGCCTTCATTAGGAAATGTAAAATTACAGTTCAAATACTACACCAATCCATACATGCATGAAACAGCCTTTCAAGCAAAAAGGAAGGCATATCTTATATTTCATAAAATCCCACGAAATGGGGACATACAAGCCCACAGGGGGCTACTCAAAGATAGAGACACTTTCAAGTAGAACATCCGAGATGGACGTCAAGCGAGATGAGCAAGAAACAAAGTTCCGCCTCAAACTCCTGCTCCCAGGATCTGGCGGTGTGCGCAAACTAAATCGGGGAGGCCTCTGCCACGTACCTCAGAGTTGGAAGGATAGGCAGAAGAGGAGGTAAAAGTGACAACGAGCAAAGCTAAGAACCACTAACAAGAGTTCTAAAGCAGCACAATGTTTCCAAAGAAATAGGGAACCAGGCTTCGCCTTCACCGTAATTAAGCCCGATTGTACAGACATACGCCTGGAACTCCTTCCTCCACTCAAACCCTCAAGCCCCGATGGTACAGACCCACGGCAAATGGCGAACTCCTCGTTGGCCAAATGCAAACAACCTCCGATAGGATGGTAATTTCCGACACCTCCCAATCCATGATTTCCAAAATACACAAACAAGCATGGGGCTATTTATAGACCCAGAACACAAATATGTCATTGTAATTGACGGGTCCGTAGGGCCTTACTATCCGTCAAACATAACCGACGCTTTTGAAACAAATTGCATAATCTTTGATCATGATTGCTTTTTCTGCCAAAAGATATGTCTGCAAAACAAGTGGTGCACGCCTAAAAGAAACCTCAACATGTGTCACATCCTTCCCAAATACCAAGGCAATGCATCGGAAGTTGCATACTCACCCGTGACTAACCGAAGTAATAGAGACCGACATCACTTAGAGCTCGACACAGAGTCCTACAAACTCCAACCGAGCTCGGGGGCTGTGGACTGGACTAAAACTATTGGGTTCGGTCGGGCTAGACCTAGCAGTGCCCCATCCTTCATCCGAATCAGACCATGAGGCCCCGTCCAAGCAACGTACTTAAGCTAGACTCAAGCCAAACCAAGTGGCCCCATCCAGGGGACCCACCTGGCCAAACATGGACTCCTACGTCCACCCTTTATCACGAGGGACATACCATCATAAATCCGACATCTGCAAGATTGGCCTCGACTCATTCTAGGCAACAATCCCAACCAGATTACCGGGCAACATGATAATCTCCACCTGCAATATATACAGACGCGGCACACACAGGTAATCCGAAAGTTCCAATTCTGTAACCTCCACCTCGGAGTCACCCTAACTTGGGCGTTAGAGTGGCTTTTGCAGGTCTCCCCTCCCCGTCGGCGCTGAACCAGAGACGAAGGCGCACCAAACTGGACCGAAAGACCTCGACTCTCATGCATGAACATATATAAATATAAAAAATTAAAAAATTAAAAAAAAATCCACAATTCATATATATATATATATATATATAGTTCAAGATTTATAATAATATCATGATATTTTCATTGATGTCAAACTTTCAATTTTCAATTTTTTCTAAGTACCTTTCAAAATATATGAAGCATTCTAGATAATTTTTTGTGTCAATACTTTCTAAGCCCCTTCCAAAAACATGGGGCATAATATCTATTGACCTCTCCCAAAAAATTACTAAATTAGCATGTATTAGTAGAACTAGTCATGTACAACCACATGTAAATAAAAAATTAACTAAAGTTCCACTATCTTCTTCATTGGAAAATATTACCATGAATTGAACTAGCCACCAAGATTTTCCATCAAGCACACCTCTATCATGTAAGGAGTCACAATCATCAAACCCAACTCCACCATCCGAAAAATTTGCAAACTCAACGTTCCTTGAAACTTGTCGGTGATTGTTTTATTATTTTTTTAAAAAAGATGCATGGATGGTCGTGTTCGAACTTTCGGGCCGTGTCCGAGTTGTGTCCGGGCAAAAAAAAATTGACTGGTCAAGACACTCTTGGACACGTGGGACACATGTGTCGGACGAGTGTCTTCGTGTGTCGGTGTCTGTGGCGTGTCAAACATGGCAGTCCCACAGATCTGTGCTTCCTAAATAACATCCATTATAAGGCGTTCAAAGATGTAAAAAGGTGCATCAAGCACTACAACACGAGCTTTTTTTGGGTCGGTCCTCTAAGGAGGTAAAGCTCTCTCAACGATAATTTTCTCCATTCGCAAGACTCGAATCTGAGACATTTCTTAAGGGGAACAAGTGTTGAACTTGTTTCTATCATTACCACGTGCAAAAAAGTTTCGAGTATTATTGAAAAGGGTTAATTAATGAATATATCACGACTTTTACCGAAATTTCCAAATTTATCATGACTTTTCATTTGTTTCAAATGCAGGCTTCAACTCTCGATTCATTTCAATTATATCACACCGTCAGACTCGGGTTAAGTTTTCTGTTAAACTGCTGACATGGCATCGATGGCGTGTCAACCTAAATCCAGTCAGTCATTGATTTAATATAAAAAATAGGTAAGCTGACGTGTATTAGTAAGTACAGTGTTTTGGTTACCTATTAAATTACTGTACTTACTAATACACGTCATCTTACCTATATTTTATATATTAAATTAATGGCTGACTGGACTTAGGTTGACACGTCATCGATGCCAGGTCAGCAGTTTAACGGACTTAATCCGAGTTTGACGGTGTGATACAATTGAAACGAATCGAGAGTTGAAGCCTTGAAACAAATAAAAAGTCGTGATAAATTTGAGAATTTCGGTAAAAGTCGTGATATATTCATTAATTAACCATATTAAAAACTATTATTTTTAATAGACATGGATGATGGCATATATTTCAAAATATTTAAATAATATTTTTAAGTTGAGATTCTATGTCACGTGGGTACCAAAAATGTCATACTAGAAATTGAAGGGGCACGAGGGGTTTTGAAATATAGAGAGGTGGTACTAGGGGTATGCATGGGTACTCGACAGATATGGAATCAATTGGAACTTACTCGATCGGGTAGATTCTGGGTAGACCTCAATTAAATTCGTGTAGGATCCGGGACAAAAATAAGGAACTAGTTAAAATTAGTTCCGGGTCCGGGTCCAACACATTAGGTACTCGGAACCGAAATCGATACCCAGAACCTATTTTGGAACCTATCAGCCTGTCCTGGAATCGGTTGCAGCCTGTCCTGGAACCGGTTGGAACCTGTTCTAGAATCGGTTGGAACCTATTTTGGAACGAACCTGTTGGAACCCGTTCTGGAACCGGTTGGAACCTATTTTGGAACTAACCTATTGGAACCTGTACCCTAGAACCCGTACTTTGGAATTTGTACCCTAGAACATGTACCCCGGAACATGTACCTTGGAACTTGTTCTGGAACCTGTACCTTAGAACCTGTTCATTTATAAGTTTCAACAAGGTACCCAAAATTTGTACCCTTGAACTTGTAAATGAATAGGTTCCAACTAGGTACCCGAAATCAGAACCGAAATCGGAACCTATGGTTCCAGGTAGGGTCCGATTTCAAGTTCCAAAAGAGTAGGATCTGATTCTAAAACTTAGGAACCGATATTTCTCGCTCATCCCTAGGTGGTACATCTATTTATGGATAAATAGAGATCACGAGCTTTACATATTTTTCTCTAAATTAAAATTTAAAATTATAATTTTCTTTGGTAGCTTATTTATTTTACAATATTTTAAACTATTATATTTATTGAAAAAGATGCCATCACAATAGGGGCGGCAAAAATAGGCACGGCACGATAGCACGGCACGAGCACGGCACGATAACTGCGGGCCGGGCCGAAAAAATTGGCCCGATAACATTGCGGGCCGACGCGGGCCGGCTCTTATCGGGCCGGCCCGGCCCGTTTGGCCCGCTAAACATATATATAAAAAAATTAAGTCTAGATTAGGACTTGTTTAGTATTTTAAAATTGAAGGTGAAGTTAATCTATCGAGTTTTTCACGTGAAATGTCATATTTGATGCTTATTTAGTCTCTTAAATATTTTAAATTATATTTTAATAATTTTTTTAGAAATTTTTTAATAAATAAGAGGGCTCGCGGGTCGGGCCGGGAATTTCCGGCCCACTGAGTTAGCGGGCCGGGCCGGGCCGGGACGCCACCTTATCGTGCCGGGCCGGCCCGTTTTGCCACCCCTACATCACAAGTTGTATGTTCAACTTCTAATTAATCATAATTACATAAAAAAACATTTTAAAGAAAATTTTGATAAAATCATAAATATAATAGTTCAACTACCGTCAATAAGATGATGTTAGCAAAACTCTCAAATATCATAAAGGGTTTATGATTTTTTTCCATTTTTTTTTTATTTGAAACCTAAAAGATTAAACTAGTAATGAATGAAAGGAAAAAACACACATAACCCAATTCTTAAATAGTTTTTTTAAAAAAAACAATTCTTAAATAGTTTGGTTGAACCAAAAAGACCACCAGAGTCAATGGTTCAGCCGGTCTAATCCGGTCCATAGACTGAGCCGAGGTAGGGTTCTCAAGTCTCGAGGTCGTCTATTGGGTCGTCTTTCCTTACGAACTAGCGAAATATGTCTCGGTCATGACGAATCCATCTTAATACTCTATGATATCAGATGAATTTGCGATTAATTGGGATCCTGGTCGTAAGGATTAACTTTCCGATCTGATGGAAATGGAGGCCAGCAGCACATCGCCGGCCAGCGGAGGAACGCAAGCCCACTCCTATCCCCCGCTGCGCTCCAGAGGTATCATTTCTCTTACACAATCATGCGTCTGAGTAAATTTGATCCACATGGATGCGGAGTGCTAAGGCTTTTATGCTATTTCATGTTTCTTAATTTTTGGCCTTTGTTCGACTGTAGTTATGTAGGACCCCCTTTGCAAATTTGCAACTGATAGAAGTAAGATCGAGATGAGTACCATTTTTTTAAAAAAGTTAATTACTATATCTCCTGGTCAATTTACTGCATAAAAAATCCAAGCTTTAAGCTCACTAGAACATGAGAGTACGGTTTTTGGTCTGTGCTAAAAACTTTCCTAGATCGTTTTTTGCATTTGATATGGTGTAAACATCGTCTATAGAGAAATTGCTTGGTAAAGGAATTTATTCTCGTGGTATCCCATTTTTCAATTTGTAATTGATTCTAGTTCAACAAGAAATTTGCATCAATGACAGGTTTGTCCTGGCATCTGCGTTCTTAATGTAGAGATGCAATTATAGCAGTGATTGTTAAACTTTATCCATGACCATGTAGGACTGAAAATAGGGGAGTATTTTGCGTTCCTAATGCCCTTTAATAGTCCTAAGAAATCTCCATCTAACAAATGTCTTCGCGAGCTTTATCAGGCGCATTCAAGTGTTTCTATGTACAAATGTATTTGTGATAGAACAATGATAGCTTTATTGCTATGCTGGACCTACTGTTGTGAAACTAATTTCTTCTTGTCTGATTGGAAGTAGTTATCAACTTTTATCATTAAAGTTCTGTAGATGATCAAGAATAAGGAGAGCAACTTGCTTGTTCATTTTCCATCACGCACGTTATGTTTTCCGTGCTCATGCATTAGGTCCTTCAATTCACTGTTAAAATCCATTTTTCACTTTTCTTTTTCTTTTTTCCCCCCAATTTTATCAGTTAGAGATTTTCTCCTTAAGGATTAATAATGTCCCATCAATATTGTTTTCACTAAAGATTTTTGGCTTGACAGCATTCCATAAGTTCACTCAGCAGAATCTTCCTGCTTGTAAAGCTCAACTAACACCAGCATGGGTGAGATTCAATATTTTCATAAAAGTAATGAATCATTCAATTGTTAATCGTGTTTAATTTTCAATGCTTGGTTGCTTTTGCAGGTTATAACAATATTTCTGGTAACTGGTGTTGTTTTTATACCTGCTGGTTTGATCTTTATCTGTGCTTCAGAAAGTGTAATTCTTTAATTTGGACCCTGCTTGGTGTAGATCAGATGCTTATGTAAATATAAAAAAAGACTGATTCCGGTATGACATTTTCTTCTAATTTTGTAGGTTGTAGAGATTGTAGATCGGTATGACATTGAATGTGTGCCAGAGTCGTATAGAAGCAACAAAGTAGCATACATCAAGGACAACTCAATTTCAAAAAATTGTAAGCGCCTGATAAAGGTAAGTATTGTTTACTTGTCATTTATGTTTCAAGAATCATGGTACACATGAACATCCATGAAAGTCTCCTTTTCTTTTAACTTTAAATTCTATTTTATATGGTACCCTCCTAATAATATTTATGGACTCTTTCTTAGTGAAAACTGTTAGTTTTTCTATTTGAGATCCTACATAGGATTGTAAAAGGATTCATAAAATCTGGATCATGTGAACAAATCGTATGATCCTAAGATCCTACTAAATTGTTAAAATATTATTTAAAATATATAAAATTATTACTTTGTATTCATCTTCCAATCTAATATCTATTACAAGTTATTTTATTAAACTACTTGGCTCAAGTTGGCAAATAACTACTTGCCTACTTATATTATACTAAGTAATACTAATGACTAACTAAACCTGTTTGAAATGAACAAAATACATCAACTAAGTGTTTAAAACTTCAAGTGCACACATTACATCATAGCAAATTACATCCAGATATCCAACAAGTTCTGAGTTTAAAGTAGATAAACTCACAAGGACATTACATCAAGTTCAAATTTAAGTTTTGGAAATATCAAATCAACAAATCAACAACAATTTCAAACTTCGAGGTTCATGGCCTTAAGAGAACAAACTTAAAATAAATCTTCATTTGGTACATCAATATTGTCATTAATGCCATCATCCTCATCTTCATTTCTTTCTTCGTTTTCTTCACTCTCCTAAACAGCCTCAACCTAAACATGCCCATTTTCTTCTTGTTCAATCATGTAATTCATCTCCATGTCATTTGAAATCTCCATATGCATATTTCCTTCATTGTTCTTAACACACCAACTAATCTCCATCTCAATCACCTCTTTGCATTTTTCATTATTTGGAATTATACACCAATTTAAAGAATTTGTTAAATTGTCTTCTACAATTCAAACATCATCAGAAGGAACCTCAATATCTACCTTCATCTTAGATTTTTCAAATCTTCATTTTCTTTTGATCTAAGCAATCCTTTGTTATCTATGGACCTAAACAAAGTTTTAAAAAGATAAAAATATTTAAAACAAATTAACATATAAGAATTTAATTTTGCAACTCTCAACAATAAGCTTGACGGTTATTACGCCACCCACCATATGCTTGACATTTCCGAGTACTAGTCCAACAACTTTCTTATAATTGGGCAATCAATCTTGAGTCTCTCCACAACATTATGTACCATTCTTATCAAGCATAATTAAAATCTAATTTCAATTTCTTTGTTGGCCTTAAATTTTGGACTATAGTAAAAGTGAGATTTCAAATAATAAACCATTGCATGAATAACCTATGATGTTGAGAATACACCCGCATCAATAATTTGAAATATTGGTGATACCTACAAGGCTACAAAAACAAAAAAGAGCAATTTTACAAAACCATAACAACACTTTATTGGACATTCCCGAAACCGTTATATGGAAGCCAAAATTCTCAAAACCATAACCATATTTCTCAAATACCGTATTTGAATTCCCTCGAAATTAAATTTTCCTTCATTTTTTAATATAGTTACCTCCATTTTATGGCTTAAAGACTTTTGAGTGACTCAAAATAGAATATATTTTTGTTATGCATAATATAAATATGTTTTTAGCAATCCATATTAATATTCTAATGGGGCTAAATGTTGACAAAAATAGAGGAAACCATATCTAGAAACAGAGGAAAATTTAATTTGAGAAATATGGCTATGGTTTTGGGAAATTGCTCAACAAAAAGTATTGAGATACCAAGTCAAGGGCGACCAGGTGCACGAAGTAGTCCCACTTTTGTGGGCTTTTGGGAGGGTTGATGTACGCAACCTTACCCTTGCTATTTTTTTTTGCAGAGAGGCTATTTCCATGGCTTGAACACATGATCTCTAGGTCCACAAGTGGGGTAAATTTACCATTACACCAAAGCCATCAACACAAGTGGGCTAACTTTACCATTACACCAAAGCCACCCTCTATTGATAAGTACAAAATAAAATTACCTAAGTTAGTAAACATGTAATATAATAAATACTACATTAATACCTATTTTGATGAGTGTTTTCTTTTGTTTTTTATAAATAAAAAAACAATGTTCGTCTCTTCACCAACTTAGTTATATTATCTAAGTGCTTCTTACTTAGTTATATTATCTACAACATTTTATTCACAAACTTTTTCAATAATGTAATCTAACATCTTAAGCACTTTAAGTTGTTTTTGAAATTTTTGATGTGTCCATATATGATATGAAGAGAGAAGCCTTAGTACTATTCACCAACAAGTTGCAAATCAATATTCTGTTTTTCTTAAACCTATTTGATAAAATTGAACAACCTATTTTTTTTCAATCAAACTTATGCTCCTCAATTAATTTGAATGTCTACTTCATTTCTTTTTTATATAAAAAAAGTTCATCCAATTTTATGGTAAGGAGGTCTGAAGCCTTTCCCATATTTTCCAATCAAATAAAGAATCTTTACAAATTCACAATTTATCTCACATTTAAAGGGAATGAAACTTATGTAAAGAAAATTTGACAATCTATTGGCATATATCTTCTCTTAGTTTATTTTTCAAAAAGGAATCAAGGGAAAAGACATACCAATAGATTGTCAAATTTTTCTACAATAAAGCCATTTCCTTCAATTGTATGAGCAATCTCGAATTCACATAGATTTTTGACTTGGTTGGAAAAACATGGCCAATTTTGAAACCTCCTTATTATGAAAGTAAAGAAACTTTTTTGAAGAAAATTTTAGATATAGTTGAGGAGCATAAGGTTTTGTAAAAAAAGTAGGTTATCCAATTATGTTAGATAGGTGGACAGATAAAAAGCGAAGATTAAGTTGCAGGATTTTTTGAATAGTCATAAAAAGGATCATCTTCTTATCATCTATTGACACACAAAAATAGTTCATGAAGTTTTGATATGTTGGATGACATCATCACATTGTTTAAAAGGTTGGTGAAGAAAATGTTTTGCTGGTCATTATAGATAATACAACTAAGTGCAAAGTAGCTTGAGAAATATAGATGATAAGAAACAGAATATTTTGGACCAAATTGCATTGAATTTATGTTAGAAAATTTTGAAACTAAGTTGATTATTCATTTTTCGAAAATTTGAGAGGAGAAAAAGATAACTACTTACATTTATGGTGTGTCCAATTTCATTTCAGTGGTACAAAACTTTACCAAACCCGTCATGACATAGTTTGCTACTGCATACTTGACATTAAGGTGCCTTAATGAAGTGAAAGGTGCACTTATGAGATGGTTAGTAAATTTGCAAAAATGGAAGAGGGGAAAATTTGCTATTTGATCTTGGGCAGTACCTTTTAGAAAGATGTTATCACATGTTCTAGAGATGCTTTGCTTTTAATGAAAGTGCTTCATATGGTAGAATTAGATGAACCATCCATGAGGCTTATGTATGAGGATCATACAAAAGAAAAGACTCAAATAATTTTTAGCAACCTCAAGAAAGGGTATTAGCATACTATCTATACATTACATGCCTATTAACTTGCAATTTTATTATCTACTTTCTAGTGTCTTAATTTTTTAAGGCTTTTGTTGGTATAAGAATAAATGGAAAATTATTGATGAGTGGTGGGATTCTTAACATATATTTAATGATCTTCCTTGTTTTACCTCTGTTCAGCTGTCAAGGGCTGAATTTTTGGTTTGGAGAATAGGGGAATCATAATATGTTGATAACTTGATGTTAAAATGTTTTTGTTACAGAAATTTCAGTTACTTATATATTGCATTCTAGTTTCTCATTCTTACTTTTCCAAATTGGAATTGTAACCACTGAAGTGAAAAGATAAAGTTCTGCAGGTCCCGAAGCATATGAAAGCACCAATTTATGTCTATTATGAACTTGATAACTACTATCAGAATCATCGAAGGTAAAGAACATTTCCTTACCCTCATATATATTTTTTATCTTATCAATTAATTCTATAAACTGATGTCTGTCAATGCACAATGCAACTTTGCCTAGGTATATTAAAAGTAGATGTGATAAGCAGCTTCTACATGGATTGAAGTATAAGAAAACTAGTTTGTGCGTACCTGAAGAGTACAATAATGGTCTCCCAATTGTTCCTTGTGGGTTGGTTGCATGGAGTTTGTTCAATGATTCTTACTCCTTTATACGTGAGACCGTAAACATGAAAGTCAACAGGAAAAATATTGCTTGGATGAGTGATCGAGAGCATAAATTTGGAAGAAATGTATATCCTTTCAACTTCCAAAATGGAAGCTTAATTGGGGGAGGAAAGCTTGACCCTAATGTTCCTGTGAGTCTATGATTGTTTAAATCAGTTTTCTTCTGCTTGTTGATATTATATAAGAGTTCTCTTACTATCTTACTAGTTACTAGCACATATTTTCTTTAATTAGATTGTTCTATTTTTTTAAAGCTAAGTGTTTTATTTGTTTACCTCCAAATAGCTGAGTGATCAAGAAGATCTCATTGTTTGGATGCGTACTTCTGCTCTTCCTAAGTTCAGAAAGCTATATGGTGTGATTGAAGAAGACCTTGAAGCTGACGAGATCATTGAAGTTCACCTTGTTAATAATTACAATACTTACAGCTTTGGGGGAAAGAAAAGGCTTGTTCTCACGACTAAGAACTGGCTTGGAGGCAAGAATAATTTTCTTGGGGTAGCTTACATGGTAACCGGAGCCTTCTGCATATTCCTGTCCATTTTATTCGCGCTGATCCATGTGAAGAATCCAAGGTAATTTTTTCCTTTCATAATTATTAGTTCTCATGACTAATAATGCTTTCCTTTCATTCGGAAAAAAGGATGTTGATGAAATTATAATCCTATCTGTGTTCGGATCTTCATTAAATTTCACTTCTCGATTCTTTTGGTGTAGACAGCCCACTACATTTCTGTTATCTGATGGATTTAGATTCATGCTTTTGTCTTCTCAACTCCTGATCTCTTTCTGCAGGCCCCATGGCGATGCAAGTCACTTGTATTGGAACAGGAAAAGCAATGCAAACTGATTCATATGGAAGTTCATGTGAAAACTGCATTGCCTGTGCTTTATGCTTTCTTTCAAAAACTGATGTAAGATTGAAACCATCCGTTGAATTCAGCATTTGGGGTGAATCAGGTAATCCATTCTTCCACTGGAACGAAACTATAGCGTGAGTGTACGATATAAATTCTGTCATATATCAACTTTTTGCTCCCCTTCTACTGGTTAAGCATACAAGCTTATGATTCCCGTCAAATCAGGGGGTATAGTTACAAATCCCCTTCTTTTCTTTGTAAAATTTTTAGTAGCCTAATTTGTTGCTCTTGTACTATATCAACACACGACGAGTCTATCAGAATGTTTCTTATGCTATACATGTTTCAGCAAATTACTATTTGGGCCTATGTTTGATATATTTTCTTATATTTTGATGCAAAATTCCAAAAAAAAGTCTTGATATGAGCTGAGTCCTGAGATATACAAACAATTATTGTTCTTTTGGGATTGTTAATGAACTGGTTGACCCGCCGGTTCAAATATATTATTTTAAATGAATGGGGTAAATATTTTATATTTTTTTTACTTTTAATGAAATTTGAACCATGGGCTTTCTAATAATAATCAAATAGGTTCGTACCATCAAACTATAATATCTTGTTGATATTGTTTGAATATAATGGTAGATATAATAAAATTAGAACACCAAAATGAACACAAAAAAGAAATAATTTTTGAAAATGAACACTATAATTTTCATTGTAATTGTATAAATTGTAGTTATATTTGTTTGAAAATAATATCATTTGTTAGGTGATTTTATTATTTGAGTTGTATTTTTATTACCTTAACTTTTTATATTTTTATATTTTTAAATTAGTATTATATTTTCCTTTATTTTTTACTTTTTTTAAAAAAAAGAACTCTATTTTTTTACTTAGATGTTATTTAATAAATATTCGGTCCGACCAATGAACTAGTGATTTAATTGCTCAATCAAATTAATCTTAAATTCGATTATGAAAACTATAGCATAACCAAGCTCTCAGTCAAATTATCAAGCTTCGGATGAACATTCACCAAGGTCAGAAAATAATGGTTTATATATCTAAGAAATGAGCTCATTAACAATTACTTAAATGAGTTTGTTTGTGAATAGGAGCTGAACAAAAGCAATTTGTTTTTGAATATTAACGAGCCAAACTCACTAAGCAATTTGTTTGTGAATATCAACGAGCCAATCTCACTTATGCATTTTCATTCATTTAATAAGAAGACTAGATGTTTTCTAAATACTTGTTTGTATAAAAAATAAATGAAAATAAACAAGCCAAAATTGTTGTGCCCCAGACTAAAATGCAATTTTCTTATTTAAGGAGTTAAATTGTAAAATGTTAAATTTTAGTGGTTTCTTGCTTCATCTGGAACCAAACAAATATATAGGGGCAGTTCCTCTGAGTGTGCACGCGAGAGATCAAATGAGTTAGAGTTCTTCTTTCTCCTCCTTTCTCTTTAGTTAACTTCTCCGAATAAAGTCTCTACTCGGTGGAATCAACGGCGATGGTGGAGCTTGGGTCACCGAAGAAGGCGATGAAAGGAGGCCAACAGTGGCCTCCTAGGTGTGCGGGTTGCATATATAGTCGAGTTGGATGTACGTGGCATACATGCCTCCTGGCCTCAAGCGGCCGACTAGGGGCTTAGCCAAGGCTAGAGATGGGAGGAGGGGGTACGCTACAACAAAACTTCGATATATAAGCGCATAAATTTTGACGTCGTCGAAATATTGTATATTTAAAAAATTATAATATTAAAAATTTCGACGTTTGACAGCAGGTGCCAAAAAATTTCGGCACCTGGCAGTCTGGCGCCGAAATGTTTCGGCGCCTGGCAGTCTGGCGCCAAAACTCAACCTGGTGCGGGCTCGCGGGTGTGCGAGCCCACGCCAGCTTCCACCCGCACCGCCCGCGCGGGCTCGCGGGCTCGCGGGCGCGCGAGACCGCCTTTGCCCAGGAGCGGGAGATTTCTCGCCTCTGATTTTTTTTTTTAATTTTAAAAGTTTTACTTCTATAAATATTTCTTCTCTTCTTTCCCTCATCTTCTTTCTCTTCTTGTCTTTTTTTTTCTCATTCTTTCTTCTTTCTTCGTTCTTCTTTCTTTCTCAAATATTTTTTCTACATCAAATTTTTCTTCTTCGTTTTTCAGGTTATCAAAATTTTTCAAGTTACCAAATTTACCTAAAGGTTAGTACATTTTTCTTTAACTGTTATTTATTTAATATTTTTTTTCTATTTTTTAAGTTATTAATATTTTTTAATTAAAATAATTTTTTGGGTATTCGAACGGGTTGCCACCGCGCCTGTTTGATTTTCGCCGTGCGGCGGAAATCGAGCAGCTCAGAGTATCACCGCTCGTTCGAATACCACGTGCTGGGCACGCGGTATCATTGAATATCACGTGCTGGGCACGCGGTATTGTCGATTACCGCATATAGCGCCACGCGGTATTGGAGAATACCGCGCACAATGCGCGGTATTCTTCAATACCGCGTAGTTTTTTTATTGTGCATATCGGTGCCTCTGACAGGCGCTGATATGCAATATTTTATTGTTTTTATAAAAAAAAATCGACGTCTGTCAGTAGGCGTCGATATGTTCATATCAACGCCTGATGACGCCTGTAAGCAGGCGTCGATATGTCGAACATTCCGACGCCTGCTCAGACGTTGAAATGTTCATTTCGGCTCTCGTCATTTTTCACTCGTTTTCGTCGTTTTTGTTGACGTCAATATGTTAATTTTGACTGCCGTTGGCGTCGAAATGCATGTTAGTTTATTTTGACGTCAAAAAATAGATAGTTTGTCGGTGGTCGGAGGGTCGGTCCAGCATGGCGACAAGAAAAGGATAAGAGAATCGAGGAAGGAGTAGGAAAATAAATATCTTTAGATATTTATAAATTTTAAGAATTAAGTAAGGTAACAAAGTCCTAAATAGCCTATTTTATAAGTGTTGCAGTATACATTTTTAACTTGCATAGAAAATGATTTAAATAGATTTGAGAAATTTGACTTTGCACGTATTAAAGCATAAAGTATTTGATTACAAATATATTTTATTAAATAAGTCAGATGTGTATTAAAAAGTAAGTTATTTGAAAGACTCAGAGTCACCGGTTGAAGTTGAGATCAATATCAAAATTATAGATTTTCTCATTTTTAATGTAATGCTAGTGTCTATTTTCTCATTTATTCAATAATATTTTTATATTTTGATATGTTATGAAATAATTAAAATTGCTGATTAAGTATTAATAAACATTAGTTTGAGTTTAGAAATAAATAGTATTGGTTTGGGCTTGCGAATAGATTCTATTTTATTTGATGAGTTATTGTCGGATAACATGGCAGATTTACCCACTTTCCCTCGTTTGCTTTTCTTTTGCTTCTAAATTTCATTAAACGCTTGTTGCATAAGATTAGTGAACCATCGTATTTAGTTAATGTATTGAAAAGTGGAATTTCTCTTTTCAATACATTAACTAATTACATAACAATTTATGATTTCCATTTCGATGGGTTCAGTGGATAGTCATCTCCTCTTTACTTCTGAATCAACCTTATTAATCAACGACAAGATCGATAAAGATTTTGCCCACAAAAGAGGTCTCCGACAAGGTAACCCACTGTCACCCTATCTCTTCACACTGGTTGCTGACACACTCTCTCCAGATTAATAACGTGTGCATCCTCGCTTGGGCATATCAATGGGGAGCTAAATCATCACTTTCCCGAGGGCATTACCCATGTCTTCTTCACGGACGATCTCATGCTCTTTAGCAAGGCTACCAACGACAAGATCAGATCGCTCAACCTACAGCTCAAGTGTTTTGAACTCGGCTCGGGTTTCAAAGTCAACTGCAACAAGACCAAAGTCATTCACCTACTAAATGATAACCTTGAGGCTCTCCGTAATACAAAATTTTGGGTTGCTATGTAGGCTAATTCCCTATTTATTATCCAGGGCTCCTATTAAGACCCAACAACAACTTGGTCAAGAAAGACTAGAGACAAATACTCGCTAAGGTGGATAGACAACTGGCTTCTCAGTATGGCAAATATCTTTCGGGAGCTGGAAGCCTGGAAGGCTCACCCTCACCAATAGTGTGCTAACCTGCCAACCGGTCATGCATTTTCTCGATCTATGAAGCGGCATGGGTCACCTCAAATCGACAAGTGCAGACAATCCTTTTTCTGGACAAGAGCCCACCCCGATACCGCTAAGGGGAAATGTCTTATTGCATGGGATAAGCTTCTGCGAGACATGGATGAAGGCAGTTTGAATATCACCAATTTAAGGAACCACAACAAAGCTCGGCTAAGCAAGTTGATTTAGAAATTCAAAAAAGTAGAAGGAATGAAATGGATTGTCATATTGGAGGCAGCCTACCCATAACTCTTATTGGAGTTTCAGTGATGTCGAACGGTTCTTTTAACCAATTTGGAAGAAGATTTTGAATCTATCCGACATTTTTGAAAATATATATATATATATTCTCATAATTAATGTAGGAAATGGGAGCAGAATCAAGTTCTAGGGTGATCCCTAGCTGAACGACAATCGTCTCATGGATAAATACCCAAACTTGTATGCACCAGTCCATGACTCATGGATCACCATCGCTGGAGCAAAAGAAACCAATGCAGATGGCAAAGTAGTGGGATGGAAAATTTGCTTCCTCAATTTTGTGCCTTTGGTGAGGTAGAGATAGTTGGTCCAAGACCTCGTACCATACCTCAATAAGATAGGAGAAGATCATTTTAGCTGGAGGTGTTTTCTTTACCCTAACACTCTACAAGCTGTTCAACTTTAGAGGCATCAAAGATCCAACGGCCTTGTTCATATGGAATAGGGCATGTCCAGAGGCACTCTCGATCATGTATTGGGTTGCTATAAGAGGAAGACTACTGACAATGGACAGGTTGCACACTTGAACACTCAAGTCAACCCACTATGCATGCTTTGCTAAAGAGAGGATGAGGTGCACGAACATATCTTCCAAAACTGCAACTATAATATTCGTGGATGGGAATTGATGCTTAATATGTGTAACCTTACAAACACCTCCATTTATTACACAACATAGGTCGTTGGCCCTTTGAGCACTCTCTCAAAAGTAATTTAGTACTACTTTCTCTCCCCCTCCCAGGTAAAACTTGGTTCTCCTTATTGGGAGTGCCCACTATAAGTCCCATTGTAATCCCCACATCTCCCCTCCTCTTATCTTCCTCACCTCTCACCTTGTATTTTCAATTCTTTTGATTAATACGAGTTTCTTTCATTAAAAAAATTAGTTAATGTATTTAATTAATTGCATGACATGATTACCATTGTCAATTTTGTTTGCATGAGAGGATGAGGTGAATTTTCTATTATTGTTATTATTATTATCCCTATTGTCATTTATATATTATACGAGGAATGTGTACACTTATTAAGATGATGCAAAGATAGACATAGGCTTTAGCCATAACTTAAAGGCTTCGGCCTAAACATATTATTGATATGTAAAGTACGAGTATTGGTACCCGTTATCATTAATTTGGATACACTTAAGTTTCCAAGTGTAGGGGCATCACAATCGGTACAATATAAGAGAAATCCAACCTATATTTGGTTGGCTATTCTTTAAAGTGCATCTCTTGCCGGAGTGGATTTCAGGTGCCCCTCTCGAGGTGTTACAATGTAAGCAGTGGCGGAGCCAGTATAATGTCAGAGGGGGCAATTGCCCCCTCTGACATTGGTCTCTTTTTATATATTATATATATATATTAGTATTTTATTACATAAATAGATTAAATTGCCCCTTTTAAAAATACTATAAAATGTTTCTTCACATGTGATTTTATATTTTGCCCCTCCTGAGATGATTTTCTGGCTTCGCCCCTGAATGTAAGAGAAACCCAATTGTCTAACTATATGCTCTTCATTTGATAGATGATGCATGTTGAATAGGTGCATGATTCAATCATCTGTTAAAATTTTATACATAGAACATGACATGATCTATTTTTAACGACATGATTATATCAATAATAGAATATGACATGTATGATTGCGGAAGCGTATAACCGAGACTAACCTCCTACCATTGATACCGTGTTGATGCGCTTCTCTGGTTCCCTTTTTCCTCGTGTGCACCTTCCTCAATAGGTCTTCCAATACCCTCTTCAGGACCCTCAGTAGATGGTGTAGAAAGATAGGAATGAGTATGTGGACCTATGAGTATCCCGACCTATTTATATACGCACCTTGCCATCAAAGGTGGAAGGATAGACTTGAACCGGGTTTAAGATAGACATGAGTAAAATGGTAAAACTACATAATATGTGGATCACATAAGGATAGACACGTGAAGATAAGTGGTTCACATCAAATGATGATGTGGACCATATATTTATAAATCACGTCTAACATTCTCCCACTTGGTCCATATATTATCATACCAAAAAATCTTCATATCTGCTTTAGATGGAATAAAACACACGAATCATAGCGACAAGTCCTCTTTGAGCGAGTATTATCTTCTATGTATCACAATGCATTTCAATCCAAAATAACTTTATGAATAAACCTTATGTTTATTCTAGGTCCAACTAAATTGTTATTCTCAAACTGTATGTGTACACCATAAAATGAGAAATAACAAATTAAAATAGGAGTCTTAATTAAAAACATAAAATGTCTTTACAATTTACATTAAGGAAGCAAGTCTCATACTGTCTACATGACTCTTAAAACCCTTTGGCGGCATGCCCTTTGTCAAAGGATCGGCGATCATCAATTCAGTGCTGATGTGTTCAATGACTACTTTATTGTCTTTAACACGTTCCTTTATGGCTAAATACTTTATGTCGATGTGTTTGCTTCGACTTCCACTTTTGTAATTTTTAGCCAAGTAAACAGCTGCTGAATTATCATAGTAAATCTTTATAGGTCTGGAAATAGAATCAACGATTCTTAGACATGAAATAAAACTCCTTAACCACACACCATGTGAGGTTGCCTCAAAACAAGATACGAACTCGGTCTCGATGGTAGAAGTAGCAGTCAATGTCTGCTTGGCACTTCCATGAAACAGCTCCATTGGCTAACATAAAAATGTACCCCGATGTCGATTTTCGAGAGTCGACACATCCAGCAAAGTCTGAGTTAGAGTAGCCAATAACCTCCAAATTGGCAATCCGCTTATACATCAGAATGTAATCCTTGGTACCTTTAAGGTATCTCATCACCTTCTTTGCAGCTTTCTAGCGGTCCATCCCTGGATTACTCTGAAATCTTCCTAATACTCTAACAGTAAATGCTATGTCGAGCCTTGTACAAACTTGAGCGTACATGAGGCTGCCAACGGCCGAAGCATATGGAATTTTTGCATTTGTTCCCTTTCGAAATCACTTTTGGGACACTAGCTAAGACTAAATCTGTCACCTTTTACAATGGGTGCTATACTTGGTGAGCAATCTTTTATCCAAAATCTCTCTAAGACTTTATTGATATAGGTTTCCTGAGATAGTCCTAAAATGCCTTGAGGTCTATCCCTATGGATCTTGATACCAATGACATAAGATGCCTCACCCATATCTTTCATGTCAAAATTCTTAAAAAGAAATTGTTTCACCTCATATAGCAACCCTTTATCATTGGTTGCAAGTAAAATATCATCCACATATAAGATAAGGAAATAAATTTTACTCCCACTGATTAAGTGATATATGCATTGATCCATGATGTTCTCTATGAAACCAAATGAAGAGATGACATCATGAAACTTCAAGTACCACTGACGGGAGGCTTGTTTCAATCTGTATATGGACTTCTTGAGCTTGCAAACCAAATGCTCACCTTTATTAGAGGAAAATCCTTTTGGTTGTTTCATATAAACCTCTTCCTCTAGCTCACCATTGAGGAATGTCGTTTTCACATCCATTTGGTGCAGTTCTAAGTCAAAATGGGCCACTAATGCCATAATGATACAGAAGGAATCTTTCTTTGATACTGGAGAAAAGGTCTCCGAGTAATCGATCCCTTCCTTTTGAGTAAATCCTTTGGCTGCTAGTCTGGCTTTATGTCTTTCAATATTGCCCAGGGAATCCCTTTTGATTTTGAAGACCCATTTACATCATATAGCCTTAAAACCTTTAGGCAATTCGACAAGATCCCAGACTTCATTTGAAGCCATTGAATCCATCTCTTCCTTCATAGCATTGTACCACAACTTAGATTCATTGCTATCCATGGCTTGTGAAAAGGTTTTTGGATCATTTTCGACCCCAATATTGAAGTCAGACTCTTGTAGATACACTACATAGTCACTAGGAATAGCCGACTTTCTCATCCTAGTAGATCTTCTTAATGTTGCGTCATCAGGCTCTTGAGGAGTCTGTTGCACAATTGGTTCCTCAACAATGCCCGGTAATTGTTGAGTACCAAGATCTACTTGATTATTGTCGACTATTTGTGGATTCTCAATGATCGGTTGTTGAACACCTAGAAGAGGTGCATTGTGAATGACAACCAATCTTTCACTTGAGTCAGGAGTGGATTCCTCCAAATGATCTTTCTGAAAAAAATCACTCCCACTAATCAATAGGGATGACAATGGGTTTGTATAAATGGGTATTTACCCGTCCCAAACCCTGATAGGTCATTAGCGTATTTTGCCCGTTGGGCCGTGGGACGGGTATAAGATTTTAAGGTAAAAACCCTGTAGGGTTTGGGACGGATCCAGGATTTTAGTCTAAAACCCGTCCCAAACCCGTTAAGGGTAAAATTACTTAAATACCATTAATATTATCTAATATATAGGGATAATTATGTCTTTTTACATATACCCTAATTTTTAACCCATTATATAATATAAATAATGTAATAATATATTATAACCTTTAATTTTTAACATATACCCTAATCTATACTCTTTACTTCTATACTCACCCGATTCACCCAGTCACCCGCTCGACTGCCCTCACGCTCGCTCGCTGCCTCACTGCCTCTGCGATCTGCTCGACTACCTCACTACCCTCACGCTCGCTCACCGCGTCACTGCCTCTGCGATCTGCCCGACTGCCTCATTGCCCTCACGCCCGCTCGCCGCCTCACAGCCCTCACGCCCGTTTGCTGCCCTGCCGCTCAATCTCGACGCCTCTCAACAACAGCCGATCACCTCTCAACAGAGCCGGCCACCAATCGATCTACTTCTCCCGACGGACCCGACGCCACGATCTGCTCCGACGACTGCTTCTCCCGACGGACCCGTCACCCGACGCCGCGATCTGTTCTCCTAACGCTGCAACGCGAACGTCGGATGCCCCTTATCTAATTCTTAGGTTTTTTTCTATTTTTTTTACTTTTTTTCTTAACTGCCGCTGCAATTAGTTACTGATGATTTTTGCATGATCTGCCGCCAACTAGTTTTCTTGCATTATTTTCTAATTCTTACCCGCCGCCTGCATGATTTGTGTTTAAATTATTTGTGTCTAGCTCAGATAATTGATATCATTGTTTAAATTAGCTTACTATCTGCATGCTTTGTGTTTAAATGTTTAGAGGTAAATGTATTTATGAAATGTTCACAGAGATGTCTGAGCATGATGACAATATAGGACATGAAACTTCAGGACCATCTTCAGCTCAGGAGACTCCCACGCCTACATCTACACTTACCCCCGCCTCATTGTCGAGTCCATCACCAGCTGAAAGTGCTAAAGTATGGGACAAAGCATTTGCATAGTCACTTAGGCACTTGTTTCAAACGGAATCAAGTGGATATAAGGCAAAGCATGATGAAAGTGGAGAAAAAGAATGATGGAAAGTTCAAGCTTGGCAACTTCACTTTCGACCAAGGCGTGTCAAGGAACGACCTTGCAAGAGCTATTATTATGCATGAATATCCTCTTTCCATAGTCGAGCATGTCGGGTTTAAAAAATTTGTGGCCGGCCTTCAACCTCTTTTCAAGCATGTTTGTCGAAATACCATCAAGAAGGATATCATTCAAATATATAACTCAGAAAAGCAAAAGTTGTATAAAATGCTAGGGAATCTTAAATGTCGAGTTGCAGTGACCACGGATATGTGGAGTTCTAATCAGAAGAGAGGCTACATGTCCATTATTGCACATTTTATTGATGACTCTTGGAGCCTCCAAAGTCGAATTTTGAGGTGAGTTATTAAAATCTGCATGTAAGATCTGATTATTTAAATTAAGTCATATTAGCATATGTTTAATGTGCTTGGTTATTCTCATCATGCAGGTTCGCCTATGTCCCCACTCCTCACACAAAAGACGTCCTAGCTGATTACTTGTTTGATGCTCTGATGGATTGGAATTTGGATAGGAGAGTGTCGACTATCACTGTTGATAATTGCAGTACTAATGATGCTATGCTTGAAAATGTTAGCTTAAGGATGCAATCAATGGACATGCTCATGGGTGGAAGAATCCTCCACATGCGATGCTCCGCGCACATCCTCAATCTTGTGGTGAAAGATGGGATGAGTGTGATAGAGAAATCTATCGAAAAAGTTCGTGATAGCATGGCTTTTTGGTCAGCAACACCATCAAGAGTTGAGAGGTTCGAAGAAGCAGCTCGTCAACTATTAATTCCAATCACCAAGAAGCCTTCTTTGGATTGTAAGACTCGATGGAACTCTACTTATTTGATGCTTGTTAGTGCAATTGAATACAAAGATGTTTTTCCAAGATTGAGACAAAGGGAGAGATTATATACAAGTTTGCCCTCGGAAGATGATTGGGAGATAGCTAGTAAGATATGTGAGAAGTTAAAGATATTTTATGAAGTTACAAAGCTATTTTCTGGTTCAAAATATCCTACTGTGAATTGCTACTTTGAAAAAATCAATGACATTAGAGAGGCATTAGTTGATTGGAGAAGATCTTTGGATGATGTGATAAGTAGAATGGCTGAAAATATGCTTGTGAAATTTGAGAAATATTGGGGAGATGTGCATCTTGTTATGTCTCTAGCAACTATCTTGGACCCTCGTTTCAAAATGAAGACAATTGAATTTATCTTACCATGTGTTTATGGGCTGCATGCTTCTTCAGAAATAGCCAAGGTTCGTGGTAGTTGCTATGATTTATTGCAGGAATATCAACATAGAGCTAAGTCTAAGACTTCTAAGATTCATAGTGGATCTACTATGGATAGTTCACACATCACTACTGGGGAATCATCATTAAAGTCTAAGTTAGTTCAATTTCTTTCTATTCATTCTTCAGATGGACTGGTGAAATCTGAATTAGATCATTACTTGGAAGAAAAGAACTTGCCATGGACTAAAGACTTTGATATATTAAATTGGTGGAGAACAAATGGGATCAAGTATCCAACGTTACAACTTATAGCTCGTGATATTCTTGCAATTCCTATATCAACTGTATCATCTGAGTTAGCCTTTAGCACTAGTGGAAGAGTTGTAAGTCTTGTCCGAAGTCGACTTCGACCCGATACAATAGAAGCATTAATGTGTTCTCAAAGTTGGTTGTCTACTGACTCAGGAGGTAGTGTCACTTATTTCTTTTTATTGTCGTTATTATATATGTTTATATAATCAAGTCTTATTACCCTTATTATGTTTGTCAAAATATACTCAAACAAGATCAATTTTCTTGTGAATTGAGTGGTTCTATTCACCTTTGAAGCATTCATATTTGGTTAAATATACATGTATTGATTTATATATATTTGGTTAAATATTTAGTTCTGCTCACCTTAGATTACCATGTCTAGTCAATACACATCTTTAATAGAGTTAATTAACACTAACCAATCTCAGATCACTTCAACCCAGTAATTATAAACATAAGACTAACAACCAACAGTGAATTTGATTTATAGTCCTACACCTACATGAAATGCTAGTAGTGTTTGCTACCTGTTGCGGGCTTCACTATACTATATATACTCACTATACATATGGTTTTCACAAGGAGACTAAGGCTTCATCTACATAAATGAAAAGTTCTTTGCTCATTTGATTGATATTTTCTTTGGTTGTGTTTGTTATAGCTGCAGGACTTTTGGATGACTTTGATGCACCGGATGAGGACGTGGATGATGACTTGGAGATTGTAGATGATTAGGACTTTTCATATTCAGAGATTTAGTTACTTTCTTGTATTTGAAAGTTAAGTATGTGTGTCACTTGTTTTAATGTAATGAAGTAATGAATTATGTGTTATATTTTGAAACTTGTATGTGTGCCACTTGTATTTGGAAGCTTAATGAATTATGAATTAAGTGTTGTATTATGTGTGTTAGTTAAATACTAAATAGGGTTCATCTCGAATTTGCTCAGGTAATTCTATTTTTCTTCTATTAATTTGATACATGTTAATTCTAATGTGCTACTTTTTAATCAATTTCTTTTTTTTGAAAAGTATGTAAATCGTAAATATATATACTAATAGGTTTGGGACGGGTTCCCAGTGGGTACCCGTTAAATTAGTCGGATGGGTTTGGGAATTACCCTTTAAAATACTAACGAGTTTGGGACGGGTTTAGGATTGAATTTTCTTAATGGATTTGGGATATGGATTGGCTTTGCCGTCCCAAACCCGCCCCAGTGCCATCCCTACTAATCAAGTTATTTTCTAGAAATTTAGCATTTCTAGATTCCACAAACCTAGTACTATGAGAAGGACAGTAAAATCTATATCTCTTAGACTTTTTGGCGTATCCAACGAAATACCCACTTATAGTCCTTGGGTTTAGCTTCTTCTCTTGTGGATTGTAAATCCTCACTTCAGACGGGCATCCCCATACGCGCATATGTTGCAAACTCGATTTCCAATCTTTCCATAACTCGAATGGTGTTTTAGTAACAGCCTTGGTTGGAACCCGGTTTAATATATACACTGTTGTCTTAAGTGCTTCAGGCCACAAGAACTTATGAAGCTTGGAGCTGCTAAGCATACTCCGCACCATGTCCAATAATATTTGGTTCCTTCTTTCTGCAACACCATTTTGATCTGGAGATCCCGGCATGGTGTATTGGGCAATTATCCCATGCTCTTGAAGGAACTTTGCAAATGGACCAGGTGCTTGTCCATCCTCAGTGTATCTTCCATAATATTCACCTCTCCTATCTGATCTCACGATTTTTATTTGCTTACCACATTGTTTTTCTACTTCTGCCTTGAAAACTTTAAAGGCATCCAATGCTTCGTGCTTGTTATGAAGCAAGTAGATATACATATATCGTGAGTAATCATCTATGAAGGAAATGAAATATTTCTAACCACACGAGTCGATGTATGGACTACATATATCCGTATGTATGATCTCCAATATGTCGAAACTTCTCTTGGCACCTTTCTTTGACATAATAGTCTGCTTTCCTTTAATGCAGTCTATACAAGTGTCAAAGTCGGTAAAATACAAAGTATCAAGTACCTTTTCATTTACCAGTCTTTTAACTCTTTCAGTGGATATATGACCTAACCTTCGGTGCCATAATTTAGAGGAGTTCTCATTTACAACACATCTTTTAATACCCGCAGTTTGTTGAACATGCAAAGTTTTATTATAATAAACATTTTGCAATTCTATTTTGAAAAGACCGTCTACCAGAATACTTTTTCCAATAAAATCATATTTATAAAATAAGAAACAAGATGAATCTAAAAAATTAAAGGAATATCCAAAAGGTAGCAGTCTTGAAACAGATATCAAGTTTTTGGAAAAATTTGGAATATAAAATGTCTTTTCTAAAATCAAAACAAAATCACTACTTAAAGTTAATTTGCATGTTCCTACTGCCTCTACATGTGAGCGCACTCCATTTCCAGTATAGATGCAATGCTCACTTCCCGTTGGCTTCCTGTGATTTTGAAAGCCCTGCAGGGTATTGGAAATATGGATTGTAGAACCGAAATCAATCCACCATGTGTTTCGACAAATATCTATTATATGAGATTCATAACAAACTAATGAGATTGAAATACCTTTCTTTTCAAGCCAGATTCTGTATTTGGCATAGTCCTTCTTTACGTGCCTCTTCTTTTTACAAAAGTAACACTTGGACTCTTTCTTGATGTCACCTTTGATAACTGGTCTGCCTTTACCTTTATGCTTGTTGAACTCTTTTTTCCTCTTTCCTTGAAGAGCCAAATGTGCATTCTCTCCTATTTCTGCAAGTAGCCTTCCTTCTTCTTGTACACACATAGCTAGTAATTCATTGATTGACCAATTCTCCTTATGTGTGTTATAGGAGATTTTAAAGGCCCCATATTGCGAAGGTAAAAAATTTAGAATAAAATGCACAATAAAGGAATCAAACATTTCAACCTCTAATTTTTTGAGTTGAGCCGCTATATTCCTCATTTCCATGATGTGCTCGCGCACACCTTTTACTCCTGTGAGCCTCATTAATGATAGTTTATTCATCAGGGTGCTGGCTAGGGATTTGTCTGAAGACTCAAACTGCTCGTCTATGGCCTTCAGCAAGTCCTTTACATTCTTGCACTCCCCAATGGAACCACGAATGCTAGCAGACATTTTGGTCTTTATGAAGATCGTGCTAAGCGATTGGACCTCTCCCATTGTTCATATAGAGCAACCTCAGCCAGAGTACTAGCGTCTGTAGGAGCAGGTGGTTCCGGTTTTCTTATAGCGTAGTCAATGTCCACACACCCCAAAATGGAGAAGAATTCTCTCCTTCCAGGTTCTATAGTTGTCCTCAGTTAATTCGGAAATGTCTATAAAATTAATAGCTTGAGTTGCTACAATTTAGGAAAATACATGTTCATGAAAAATAGAGGCAAATATAGATTTCAAGTTTTACCAATGTAAACAAGAAAAATAACATGGGTCAATACAATAAAAACTATCTGTGGGCTAAGTTTTATTTTAGGACTCATGTTTAAACTATATGTGAAATTAATAAAATTATTTCCCTTTTCCTAATACCTGTGGGCTAATTATGAATATATAACCTATTATTTCACACTAATTAACCATATAAGTATGACAAAAATTCCTGTGGGATAAGATTTATCATACTCTAAATGGCTAATTACAATTTGATGTCATATATATCTAAATGTGACCTAGATTGTCAAATATATAACTTAATTAAAGAATTAGTTAAATTATTTGACCAATTAAATCTAAAATTTGACATAACTAAAGATGTTATGGCTACTCCTTAATTAGTCGAATTCTATGGGTCACATGACATCATAATATTGCATAAATAATTATATGATATAACATGACATATGCATTACAATTAACTACAACATAACATAGTTAATTAATGTAACACGCATTATATGATAAATATATGCATGATCATAATTTATCAATGCAATAATTGAAGCAATAAATAATTATATTCATGTAACATTATTTAACACAATATATAAAATGATTTACTGCTGATTGATTTCAATCATAGAAATATTACTCCTTCTAGTTCATGAAATTTTAGATTAGGTTAGTTTATGCAATTTTAAAGAAATCAAATTTAAAACCCAAATTAGATTTAAGTTGACCCAACCAACATTGAACCAACTTTAAACCAATGAGAAATTTTAAATGAACCAAAAATTAAATCAAATTGGATCTGATTTCAATTTATTTGAACCGGACCAGAAAATTTATTTAAACCAGATATGAACCAGAATAAACCAAACCAAAAATTGAAATCAAGCCAAACAAAGGAATTGGACCGGGTTCAATTAATTTGAACCGGGCCAACTCTATATTTTGGAATCAGGTTCAATGCTATATTAATTTGAGTTGAACCAAATTGAACCGGAGTAAAAAAATAAATCCAATTGAACCAAAATTTGAAATAAACCCAATTGAACCAAATGACTTAAAATTCGAATCGGGTGGAAGAGGTATATGGATCCGGGTTTAAAGATGCAAATCCAATTAACTTAAATAAAACAGTTAACGGGTATGAAAGAAACAGATCCATTACCATTTAAAATAATCCATTATATTTAAAAGAATGGGTGCTTTAATGGGTCAAAGATCCATTAAATTGGATCCAGACCTATTAAGCTTAAACCCATTAAACTTCTCCTTCCCTCACGAACAGCATGCAAAAACCCTAGAATTTTTAAAAAAAAAATCTACAGCCGCCGACCGTTCCTGGTACAGCCCATCTGCCCTCTTCAAACATAGATGCTGTCGCTACCCTTGAGTCGCCGACGATCATGGAGCTGGCAATGGGCGACGACGAGCAAGAAGAGCTGGTACAAACAGTGGGGTGTGACGGCATTTCTTTGATGCTCTCGACAACGGAAAGGGAGAGAAGATGTAGCACTGATTTCTCTTTCACAGTTCCGCCAAGAGAACCATGTCGTCTCCTCTTCTTCGGCCAGATCATTATACATCCAGCACCGGAGAGCTGGAGATGATCTGTGATGTGCAATGCCTTGCACTGGCGACTGCATGGAGAAAAATTTCTCCACAAGCAGTCGCCGAGAAGAGTATGTAGTCGGCTGATGTTATGAAAATAGCAACATTACCTTCTTCCCTCCGTCGGCAGTGTGCATGACGAGGGAAAGGAAACATGCTCATTATCACACAGACGACAACCAGCACGCACGAATGAGAGAAAAGAATGGAAAAGGAAACGAAATAAATCGAAAAAAAGAATTCGGAAATTACGACGTAATCAAAGCGGAGAATAACGGCTCTGATACCACATGCTAAAACTTTATACATAGAACATGACATGATCTATTTTTAACGACATGATTATATCAATAATAGAACATGACATGTATGATTGCGGAAGCGTATAACCGAGACTAACCTCCTGCCATTGATACCGTGTTGATGTGCTTCTCTGGTTCCCTTTTTCCTCCTATGCACCTTCCTCAATAGGTCTTCCAATACTCTCTTCAGGACCCTCAGTAGATGGTGCAGAAATGTAGGAATGAGTATGGGGACCTATGAGTATCCCGACCTATTTATATACGCACTTTGCCATCAAATGTGGAAGGATAGGCTTGAACCGGGTTTGAGATAGACATGGGTAAAATGGTAAAACTACATAATATTGGACCACATAAGGATAGACACGTGAAGATAAGTGGTTCACATCAAATGATGATGTGGATCATATATTTATAAATCACTTTATTTATAAATCACGTCTAAATCTACAAGTTTTATAGCTACTTGAAGACATTTGAGATAGTCTTTTGAAGGAGTTTACATGAGGTACGTGTACCTTGTTTTTGGGATAGCATAGTATATTTTGACATACACACCTCTTGTTGAACGTATCTCTTTATGATATTTTTTTGTATGATTATACATGAGATATATAGTCGTAGAACTTCTTGTCACTATCATGTTTGATCTCAATAATAAGAGATCAATTGAATTCAGTTTTCAAGTTTTCACTACTAGAATAGTGGCTTTCACCTACGGGGCTCACCCACGGCCGCCCAAGCCATCGGAAACATCCACGATTTTGCGACGGCCGCACAAATCGCGGCTGATGTGACCCCATCAGCCACGGCTCGCATGGCCGCCTAAGACCGTTGCTCATAGTCGATAGCGCGCACAATGATATTAATTAGTCATTAGCCGCGACTAGGAGCGACCGTTGGTAATAAAATGATGGCATGCACTCGGCACAAAAATAAAAAAACTAATCACTGACAGCCTAGAGAGGGTCGCGTGGGCCGTCGGTGATATAGTAAATAATAATCCACAGTTTACCGGCGGCTGTCGAGCCGTCGGTAAAAAATGTTTTTATTTGCGTTCGCGCCCGACCCCTCTTCTTCTCCAGCTCTTCTTTTTGCGCTGCTCTCTGCCGTCACCGAGTTCGAGCCACTGATCGCCGACCGTCGTCGCGTCCTCAAGCCCCAGTCTCCACTGATCGCCGCCCGTAAGTCTTCGCTGTCGCGTCGTCCCAGTCTCCATTGATCACCGACGACCGCCTTCTCCCTCGCCGAAGACCGTCGTTGTCGTCGACATCCTTCAGGTGAGGCCTTCTTCCTCCCCTCTTTGGCCGGCGGCGGTTGAAACCCTAGGTTTTGGCCATCGCCGGCGGTAGCTAATTATTTTTTTTAATTTTTTTATTATCCGTTAATTAGTTTTCATTTAATATTAGATTAAATTAGATTTAGATTTAGATTTCAGTAGATAATTTTTTTAGATGAAATTTCAAGTTGAGTTGGAGCAGTGCACTTCTCAATTCTGCTCAACTCCATTACACCCTCGTTGGTCCATCTTTCAGTTTAAAAATTACTTGAATTTTTTCTTTATGTACATGTGGCACTCTTAGAGCATAATTGGCAAATATTTAATTTAAATATTAATTAGTGCTATATATATAATGAAATATGAGAAAGTTAGCAAAGAGGTTATTTGGTTTTTGGTAAAACCAAAAGTTGTTATTTTGACATTCTCTAAGGAAATTTCATCAGTTGAAATGGAACAATTGGAAAAAAAAAGTTATTGAATTTTGATTTTTCTTGTTTAACACTTTTAAACATAATTAGGAATTCTAATTACCATAACTATAAACTATATATGTTTACTTACTTTCACTGCTCATGTTTTGATCCTATAAAACACATACTTGTTTGAGTTGTATGACCTATTGATTAAATCACTTCAAAGGTTCGACACTGCAACTATATATGTCAGAATATTCTCCAGCTAGAGCGTTTAATACTCTGCAAATTAATGTAACATTTACAATGATATGCATGCGAAGAAACTAGTCATGGCTTTTGTTTCACTTCACAGCCACAGGGCGCCGGCTTGTTTCAGGAGCGGCACGAGCGAGCCACTGATGTGGCTCGACATCACCTTCTCCACCCCGCCGAGCAACTTGCCGCCCACGAACACGGCCGGAACCACAGCAGCTTCCGACGTCGACGTGCCCCCCGCGCCGTATATCAGGTAGCAGAGCACGGCTTGGATCTCCCCGCCGTTCTTCTCCTGGTCCAGCTCGTACACCGTCGGCCCGACGCCCAGACCCAGAAGCAGCTGCTTCACAACGTGACACATGCAGCACCCGCTGGCACTGAACACCACCACCGCGTTTCCGCTCGCCATCCTCGCCACTCTCTCGTACGGACTCCTCCACCTCGCCTGCACCGCCACCTCCTCCTCCTCCGCCCCCGTTGCTGCGACCGTCGCCTCCTCCATCCTCGTGCTCATCCTCCAATCTTACAATTAACCTCGCTTAAAGGATTAATGCAACTTAATTGACACGCAGTATGATCATACATACAGAGGTAGAGATCATATATAAGGAGAAAGAAGGATGAGTCAAAGCAACTCGATTCGGTAGGTGGTCCCTGTTGTCCGGCAATATCAGAGAGAGAGAGAGAGAGAGAGAGAGAGAGAGAGAGAGCCACAAAAGGGAAGGCAGAGAAGTACGGAGAAGAAACAGGGAAGGGGAGACAAGGTGACCTTGGAAAGGGAAACGACCATTACGGAAGGCCATCCGACAGGCCGACAGTTAACGTCCTCCCGCCGCCGTTTGACTAGAGCTACTCTCTGCTCCTGCTGCTTCTTCTTCTCCCAATTCTTATCGCATAATTTGTTCTGTGCGGACGTCTTTCATGCGGTAGCGGTACTGCTGCGTTCCGCTTCACGTGGTTTTTGTTGGCCTGGCACATGAGTTAATTCATTAACCGTCGTCCTCTGCGATGGCAGGGGGAAGGGAATGAATGATTCGATCTATCTGGCCGTCGGATCGAATTCGGACGGCGTAAATGCGCCCAAGGTTTTTAGGAGAAGAAGAGCATGACGACCTTATGCGGTTTAACGGCTGTAGGTTATGTTCCTTGAATATATATATATATATATATATATATAGTACGTACTTGATGAAGTTTAACCCTCTAGATTACGTTCCTTGAAAATGTATATTTTCTTTTTCACCCAAGGAAAAAGTTCTCTATATAATAGAATAAACAAGTTGTAAAAGTTAATGATGAGTGTTTCATAGCCTTCCGAGCGAGGACTCAAAAGTTATTAAGTTTTATATTTATAATAATTGGTTGAATATTGCATAAGCTTTCAGACTCACTTCTTTAGTTGGTTCTTTAAGCAGCGCCAACATGAGTTGTTATTATGTTTATACGTGATCATATGTATATATATGGATAATAAATTGTTTTTTTTACGTTAAAAATCTAATTTAAACTGTTTTGAATGTGTCAAATTTAGAATCAAAATGAAGATAAAAAGATGATCAGTAAAGAGATGAGCAAATCGGAAGAGCAAGTTTTTGAATTCTGCCGCCACTAAGGAGTTCACCCTAAATCATGATAATTAACGAATAAAAACTGATACTAATGACGGCATCGATTTAAATACATCCAAATTAACGTAAATTATTATAGTATTCCAAACTTTAATATTTTTAAATATTATAATTATTTACAAATAAATTAAAAAAATATCTTGAGATTTTTTATATTTTTTAGGAAAAATAATAATTTTGGTCTCTATAGTTTACTTGAATTTTGGTTTTAGTCCCCAAAGTTTACAAAATTTTAGGTTTAATTTTCGTAGTTTACAAAGTTAGCCCATGCAAACTCCACGTCAGCAATATCCAGTCAGCACTTGTTATTCACGTCAGTCCCGTTTAGCCCTCATGTAACGGCATGAATCAAATCCTAAACGAAAATAAAGTGTGGGAACTAAAACCAAAATTTTAAAACTATGAAGATCAAAATTAAAATTCGAGCAAACTGTGGGGACCAAAAGTATGATTTTTTTCTTTTTTTTCACATCTCTCTCACTCTAACTCACGTCTCCCATCTCTCTCCCTCTTTCTCTTTCACGCCTCATCAATCTCCCACCTCTCTATCACACAATTATTCACGTCTCTTTCCCCTCCCCCTTTTTCCGTTGGAAGCCCTCGCAAGACAATTTCCACATTCGTATTTCTCATCCTTCGATTCGACGTTTTGTGTTCTACCTTGAATCAGGTGCTTATTACCATACCATTCCTCCTCACTATTTTGTATAGGTTTACTGCATTTTTCTTTTGCCATTTGCATAGCTAGGGCCTAGCTGCAAGACATTAAACCTACACTACAAGAAAAGCTTATTATATCGACGGGAAAATTTCGACCCCAACTCATGATGTCGAAATATAAAAATACATAAAATTTATACCATATACACATTTCGACGCCTGCTGCAGGCATCCAAATGTGTGCACGACGTTTTGGCGTCTATGGAGGCGTCAAAATGAGTGTACGGTGTTTCGACGCCAGGATACCGGTGCCACACCCGCCAACCCGTGACCCCGCTTACTACAATAGCTATCACAGTAAGCAAGCGGGCGCACCCACCGCGCAACGCACCAGCTGTTGCGGGTGTGGTGGGCGGAACTTCCCACCTCCCGCAATATTTTTAAAAAGCGTGCCCACCACGCAACGCGCCAGCTGTCGCGGGTGTGGTTATATATATATTTTTTCAATCCTCTTCTCTTCTCCCATTTCATTTCTTCTCTTATTTCTTCGATCGCTTCTTTTCTTTCTTTCATCCTCTTCTTTCTCTCTTCTCTTTTATTCTTTCTTCACAAATTTTTTTCTTCTTCTATTTTTTTTCATCACTGATTTGTTTCTTTTTTCTTTTTGAGGTTATCAGAAGGCTTCATATTATCCAATTTTTCTAAAAGGTTAGTACATAATCTATGTTATATTTAAATACATTTTTTTATTTAAATTATTCTAAATTATTTTTTCTAATTAAGAAGCTTAAGCACCTCTTTTTTTATTCTTTCTCGGCAGATAGGGTCCGCTTAAGCGCCTTTTTTTACTACCTTTCCTGCTTCAATACCATGGCACGCGGTATTCGATAACACCGCATACGACCACGGTATTCTCGAATACCACAATACACGGTATTCGAGAATTTCGCGTACAGCACCACACGCGGAGTTCCGCATGAGTCGCGTGCCGAGGAATGCGGATTCCTCAGTGCAATTATATATATTTTTCTACAGCCATTTCGACGCCTGTTAGAGGCGTCAAAATGTCAGATATTTCGACGCCTCAGCAGGCGTCAAAAATTACAATTTCGGTTCTAGTGGTAATTCACTACGTTTCGACGCTTATTCAAGCGTTTATATGAAAAAAAATTGGCCATTGGCATCGAAATTTTGTAGTGTTTTGGCGTCGAAAGTTGGATAGTTTGTTATACTATTAAGTTCTTGGTATCTTTTAGTGTCCACATTTCACTTGCATATTTCATATCTCTAATTATCTAGATTCAGGCTTATGTTTTTTATGGTGACTTATACTTTTTTTTGTATAGATTTATTTTTATAATGGTTTAATATTTTGGTTTTATGAATTAAGTATATTAAGTAAAGACAATTGTATTCTATCAATTAAGAATAATGTCATTAATTCTAATGATATTATATGTTTCAATACAATATAATATATAATTTTACAAAATTATTAAATTTATACTTAATTTATTTAATAATTCGTAGTTATTTAAAAAAATATTTACATATATATATGCGCAACGCGCGAGTTCTCGACTAGTTTTAGTAATGTATAAATATAATAATTTTTTCAATGAATTCGGTAAATTAATCGAACCGAATCGAAAAATTCGGTTAACCGAATTTTTTTGATCCCGTTAGTGGTTAACAGATAATTCTCATTTCGGTTCGATTAATCGTGAGTTCGGTTCGGTTAATTAACAGAACTGACCTCACCCCTGTGAAGGAGTGCCTCACCTCTCCCCTGGTGCCCAGTGTCAAACTCTTGTGACCCTCTTCTACAGCCGCGACCTTGCTACGGCCCCATCTAATGGTTACTTGAGTGACTAGTCTCGGGTCCCCCCTCCTTGTCTGCCATATGCTCCCTTGTATCACGTCACTTGGCGCTCTTGTCAGACTCGCCTCTTCTCTAGTCAGTTGACTCCCACTTGGTATGTCAGGGACTGGCGCAAGCGTCCCTCCTCTGCCAAGATATCTTGTGCGTGGGTTTAGCGTCTTGCTTCTCGTCCTTCTTCTAGCGTTGTTGCTCCACCCCTTCCCTGCCGGCCTCCTGCGCGGCTCCATACGCTCCTCTTCTCTTTGTCCTGTGCTGCGTGTCATGTCACAGGCACGTCCTTTCTTTGCTGCTTTGGAGCCCTGTTCATGGGCTATCCCTCCTAGCGATCATGGAACTTCTCCTCGTCTGCCCCTGGCGCCCGATCATTCTCTGTTGTAATCAAATAGGGGCCGCCCTCTTTGTTCTTCATGCCTCACCATCCCCCTTCCACGTACCTTCTTCCTTCTATATCTTTGCATGCTACCTCTATGTTAAAGGTCGACCACTACTAGAATTGTGACCTTTATTGACGGCCCAATCCGTTTGTAAGCAGTCGATGAAGACCTTCACCAATGGCTACCAACTGTCGATTCCGTTGTAAATATGTCATTTCAAATAACGACGTCACTGATAACTTAGCGACAGCCGACACGGTCATTGGTGTTTATATATCAGCAACGCCCCTGCTGGTCGTTGCTGATATAGTTATCAATAACAGCCCACAGGGTCATTGGTGTTTACATATCAGCGACAGTCGAGTCGATTGTTGCAGATATAATTATTAGCAACAACCTACCGAGCCGAGGTAAAGCTATTGCTGAAGGCTTGTTGCTGGGCCATTGGTATAGGTCATCAGCAACGGGCTTAATGATGCGGCCAGGTATTACAATACGCTTTCACCGATGGCTTTAGGATGGATTGCGGCCCAGGTATTACGATAGCTTTCACCGACGGCTTTAGGACGGATGACTATTGGTAAGTCGTCATTGATGTTGTTAACTTGGAACTAAAAAATTAAAAAAATTCATTGATACATTCACAAACCCTGATACATAACTCACACACCCATCAACGACACCATACACATCCATACACAATACAGATACACATCAAAATAATTATATCTACAATTATAAGTATCAGCATAATCGTAACACGATCGTAAAAAAACTATCGTATCAACACGATATGAATCAAAACTATCGTATCAACATAAGTATCAAAACACAAGTATAAGTCAAGTCAACTCTAAACACAAGCATATCGTAACATAAGTCAAATGATCATAAACACAAGTTAAATAAATGCTCACGGCTGCGGTGGAGGTTGGTCGGGATCGTGTGGCGGCGTCTGCAGTGCTTGGGTGTGGAATGGCGTGGACTGGGTTGAGGACGATGGATTTGATGTCGGAGGGATGTCAATGCTAGAGTGAGCTATGATATGCCTCAACATCGCATGCATCTCCTCCATCATTTGACTCCGACGTGCGACCTGCTCCTCCAATGCTGTTATTCAGCTCTAATCCTGAAATCGGGATGTGGAGGGTCACTCACCGACGAGCGGAGGGGTCGGTGCCCCAAGTGGCCCTAGTACGACTCACGCTTGGCCACTATCTACGAAGCCATAAACGCGGCCTTTTTCTGAGCCACCACCAACATCGACCCATGCTCAGGCATCAAAGTCGTCGGGGGCGCCTCCGCGCTGGGTCACAATCCTCGTGTAGGTCTCCTACACGAGTTTGTATTTTGTATTTTGTGAAGATTCACCATGAGTTTGAACAACAGGATTGCTCGACGTCCTGACTTTACGTGACTCACCGTGACAAGTCCATACATAATATCTTGGAGCGAATCCTTTTATATATAGATGCAGAGTGACAATTTCCCAATTAAAAGATCTTATGTTCTTGCAATTGCGGCACGGACATCGGATTTTATCCCCTCTAACGAATTTCCGATTCGAATAGGCGAAATTTAGGAAGTAAGTTACACCTAATCGAAACTCATTCGTTAAAGCTCCAAGATCAAAATGTCGGTACATCCAACTTCGTTCGTCCAACATGATTCAGTCAATCAATGAAAATATCTTCAGTTAATGTCTTTAGGTGGGATGGTCCTATTCCATTCGGGATTCATGTTATTCATATTGCACTAAGTATTTTTTTTAGCCATTAATTTCATTCTAAATTTCAGCAGCATGTCCCTACAGTTCTTCAAATACGTATATCATCTAGGCGTGTATTGTAGATCGTGTAAAAGATCATTCACTTTGTTTACACGAACATACAACCCCCGAATGGATCTAAGAGTATTTTGAAAATCTACCTGATCTGACTCGTCGATACGTACGTGACACATATCAACTCATCGAGATCATGTAAAAAAAATTAACAATTAATTAAACATTATACCAATTAGTCTACCAATTAACCATTAAACCTAATTAATAAACATTAAACCTTAAACCTAATTAACTAACATTAATTAAACATTATTAACAAACATTATACATTAAACCTAATTAACATTAAACAATATTAAACATTAAACATGGATAAAAAATTAATGAAGAAGTCATTAATAAAAAAATTGGTTAGGGTTTAATTAAACCCTAATCAAACTACCTTAATCATAGTTTGATTAGAGTTTAATTAAACACTAATCAAACTACCCTAATCACATTTTGATTAGGGTTTAATTAAACCCTAACCATAAAGTATAGTAGCCGACAACAGCTGACTACTGTTTGGTTAATAGGGCCGAAACCTAGGTTCCGACCCTAAATTCGACATCAGAGTCCAATGTCTATTGTCGAACACTGGACGAATGCCGGAGTTGGGGCCAAAACCCTAGGGTTTCGATCCCAACAACAAAGGGTCAAAGGAGGGGCGGAGATCAGGAGGAGGAGGGGCGGAGACCGATGGCAGCAACGGGGAGAAGGCATGGTAGCAGAGAGGAGAAAGAAGGAAGAAGAAAGAAGGGGGCGAGCTCGAACGCAAGTAAAACATCCTTCACCGACGGCCGAAGCGACCGTTGCTGATGAATTATAATATCACCAACGGCCGACACGGCCCTCTCTAAGCCATCGCGAATATGTTTTTTCATTTTCGCATCATGTGCGCACCATCGACTCATGAGCGAGGGGTTTATAAGTCGTAAGCCAGTCGTCGCAATTGAATTATTAAATCACCGACGGCCCACACGAGGCCCTCACGAAGCCGTTGCTAATAAAAAAATTTCATTTTCATGCCGCATGCGCGCCTTTGGCTTATAAGCGACGGTGGTAGCGATCATAAGCAAGCTGCTGCAGATATTGATACGTCTGCAATATCCTGAGCGGCCGTAAGAATGTCGTGGCCCGTTCCCACGATTATGTCGGTCCTCGGTGATAGTCGTCGGTAAAAGTCACATTTCTAGTAGTGGATATTTCCCGTGCTTTGATTCTCATTGTCTCTCCTGCCTTCGTTGCTTCCTCTGCAAGGAGCCCGATCATCTCGACAAACACTACGCGGGTGTGGTGTCCTTTGCACCAGCAGTACCTAGTTTCGTGACCTCCCCCTCTCCTGACTCCTTGCAACCTCCCCCTTATATGAAGTCACCCCATGTCATCTCTCCCCCCTTCGCTCGCATATCCCCTCCCTCTCGCATCTCTCCCCCGATCTCCCTCCCCTCTCGTCCGCCTAACATGGAGTCGAACTGTCCATTGCACCTCCAAGGCTTTGCCATCCCATCAACCCTCACTAGCGAAGGTATGAACCTTCTCCAACATAAGGGGGTGCGAGTGGTCCCCTCTGACTCATGCTGCACCAGAGACAACCTAATCCGCTTCATTAGCTCGTGCTTCCCAGACTTGGAAGGTGATCACCTACTCTGGAGGATCAATGCCTTGAAGGATGGAAGCATTCTCTTGCTTTGCCCTACCTCCCTTGCGATGTCTACTCTCCTGGGCTAAAGGTACCTCAACCTACAATCGGGAGTGGTGTTGTTTGAGGAATGGGACTTCTCGGGCCGGTGTACGATGGACCCCCTCCTTATGCTTGCCGAGATTGGCATCTGAGGACTTCTGCTCGAGTTCTGGAATGCATCAGACCTCGCTGCAATCACAGACTCCTTTGTTGCCCTCTCCACGATGGACTGTGCCTTGCTCTCTTGGTCAGACATTCAAGAATGTCGAGTTCAATCGATATGCCACTCTATCGACAAAATCCCACAATTTATCGAGATGCGTGTCAGCGACCGTGTTCTCACCCTGAAGCTCGACATGCGTTGGAGCTTGTGGTTTTTTTTGCCCCTGGCAACGATGGTGTTGGAGTTGATGGCCTTGGAACGGACATTTGAGCCGAAAGCCCCTCTCCATCCCAACTCCTCGATGAACTCGGAGGTCTCTACCTCCCCCTCCAACTCCTGCACCATTTCTCAGGCACTCAATCAGAGCTCCTCCACTCCTTTGTCGGGTGCGACGTCTGCAGTAGTGGGCTTGGCTTCTTTGGCGATGCTTTTATTTGTGCCCCCCCCCCCCCCTTCTGGTTCTAGTGCCGCTGACCTTGGATTACCCCGAGCCTAGGCCCCTTTCAGCTTGGCTCAATCTTACCCGCTGAGAGCTAGCCGCTCTCTTGGATGGACCTGTCCATTGACGACCTCTATCCCCACCAACCATGTTGTCTTTCAAATTTGAGCGGCATGGCGTGCACGTTCCTCCCCTTGTATCTCGCCGGTTCCTTTTCCCAATGCTTCCCTATCTGTGGTTGTCGTACCAAGTACACTCCGCATGGGCCACACCTCTTTCCACTCCCCTACTTCTCTCTCTATCTTCTGGTGAGTTGGCCCAAATTTTGGAGGGTTGTTGCTTTTGGGCACTGCTGGGCCCAATCTGCACTTGTGCTACTCTGAGTGTTGGGATAGGAATCAAAAACACAACGGAAATAGTAATTTAAAAAATTCAAATTATCCCAAAAAAAATAACGTTCTACTTTAGCAATCTTTAAGGAATTCAATCAACGAGTAGAAGGAGAAGATATACCTTATACCGCGGATGGTATGACTGCTCCTATCCCCGTTTCAAAACGAACATGCGCACGTCCTCTAAGGAAAGTCCACACCAAGAGTCTCGCAACAAAAGGGCAGCGAACACCGGGACTCGTTGTGGCTCAACGGAGAAGTAATCTCAACCCCGAAATGCACCAAGGTGAAGTCGGCCCTTCCACCAAGAATCGAGCACCAAAAGGGAGGAAAAAAGGGATGAGAAAACAACGAAACGAGAAGGTAGATGAATGAATACCTTGATGTCCTTCATGGACTCCTCCAAGAAGGTGAAGTAGGCAGCACACCCAAGAAGAAAACACCTTCAATTTGGCTTCGCAAAATCGGGGATGGGGGATCTTGATGGCCGCTCACCCATAGAGATGAAGAGGAGTTCTTGGGAGCTTTTCTCTTTAAGAAGCCTCTCAAGAATCCAAACCTTAATCTTCTCCAAGATGAATAACCAATTTGCTTAACCCCTTGAAAGGACGTTAGGCCACCTATTTATAGGGGCATAGGCGGCTACCAAGGTAGACCCGGCCCCGCTTTTAAAATCTCTTCTCGGAATTCAAAATTTCAGGATTTGCCTCCAACGCAATGATTTATATTTAATGAATTTATAATTAATTTAAAATTAATTAAATTCAAATAAATATAAACTTTAATTTATCTCCATAAATTAAGAGCCTATTAACATGAATGATAATTATCTAAATAAATCAATCTCCTAAACAATAGGAAAGATGTTTATCTAAATAATTTAAATTCTTATTAATTAATAGAATTATAATTTATCCTCATAAATCATATATCTAATAATTTTATGATTTATCTCCATAAATCAAATTCCTATTAATTAGAATTTATCTAAATTAATTAATTTCTAATTAATTGGTTAGGCTCATGGTTAGAGACTAATTTTCCCACAATGTATATTTGATTCAAAATCAAATTGTATTTAATTCATAATTAAATACAATCCCCTTCAAGTGATTAATTAAATATTTAATTCATAATTAAATTTAATCAACCATATAAAATACTATTATGTTTCAATACCTACAATTTAGGGATGCCCTATAAACTAGGGTTACCGAGGAACTCCTTCATCACGCATTCGTTTCTATAGGAAACGTCTTTCCTATTATGTCCATAAACGAAATCCGTGATCGAGTTGCAGCATGTCCATGAATAGGTGGAGTAACTGATTTATCTCCTATTATCTCCTCTCACTAGGATTTAATTAATTTCGAATTCAAAATTTCGAGGTTTGCCTCCAACGCAATGATTTATATTTAATGAATTTATAATTAATTTGAAATTAATTAAATCCTAGGTTAGACGATTTATCTCCTATTATCTTTTCTCACTAGGAGTAACTGATTCCATGTTGATTGCTCACCTACCTCCATGAATGTTTCCCCATGCCCAGTAATACCCAGCACATGACGCTGAGGGCCACGTAGGGATTGAACCAAAGCAATGGGTCGTCACTCACAAGGTAACCATAACAACCTCAGGTCCAAGGACTACTTGCACCTACTATCACCCGAGGAACAACCTATTGACACTCATATAAGAATTCCATTTTGTGTTCCTCGTGCAGGTCCGTTCAGTGAACTCATTCCCTAATGAGCACATGTGCTTGTACATTAATGACGGTTCATAGGTAATTGTGAGATCAACAACCCCTTATCGTATAGGGCATGTACCAAGTGCATTAGTCTATCTGAAATCACTGATCCCCTAACTGGTGATCCTATGACTAGGAACATTTAGAACATGGGCATCTGGATTCTAAGTCTCACTGGCATGATCTCATCATGGCCTCAGAATCATTTTTTCGGGTTCATGGGGTTCATCACAATCTTTATGAATAAAGATACAGCATATGAAGAAAAAAATGTCTTATTAAGTTTATTACCCTTGAATAGTATGTCCCTAAACACATCGACATGTGATTTGGCTCAAGGGCACTATTCCTTTCACTGAGTTGGGTCCTACCTTAAGGCATTCTAGACTTGCCTGCAGCCGAGCCGCCCCCTACTTGGGGCACCTGAAGTGTTGTCCTCCGGATGTGACTCCTCCCAAGGGGCTTCTACTTTGATCGATCACTCATCGGCGTCTTCCTGGACGGTGGGCTCGCCCCCCTCCTCGAGTGTCCCTCGTTTGATCCACCACACTCTTATTGCGAGAGGTTGCCCCCCCCCCGACATCTCTCCCTGAGTTGCGACGTAGCGCACGCCAAACCTGCATCTCGCTGGAAAGGGCCATGAAGAGAAAGGAGCGCATCCGAAGTTCATTCCCTTCCAATGATGCATCAAGCCTCCCCTTGTCGGGAAAGACGAAATATTCTACCCCCGAGGAGTCTCACTCCGACCTTCCAAACCTCTCCAACAAATAAATGTTCACCCGACTAAACGGCTTGGGCTTCATCGACGTCGACAACTTTGCCTGCGCATTAATCAAGGCTGAGGTTGCATCTACTGGAGTGCCACTTGATGGCGCCTGATTGGGGTTTGATTTTGTTTTGTTTTGCATTTTGTCTGGTGTACGTTGTGATATATTGCCGCCATGTTGTGTGTTACATTTTGGAATGTTCATGGCTTGTTTAGGCCCAGCAAGGACGTTATGCTCAAGAAGTTCATCCTTGCTAATTGTACTTCCCTGTTTTGTTTAAATGAAACTATGATTCAAAACTTTAGTGATATTTGGATGCGTCGCTGGAAGCTCAAAGTTTGACTATTCCTTCCAAAACTCGATGGGCCTCTCGGGTGGCCAACTTATTGCTTGGGATCGAAATTTTTGGGACAAGATCTCTTCATTCACGGGGCTGCATATCCTTGAATGCCTTCTCGTCAATCATCGTACTACGAGGGAACTCCACATCCTCAACGCGTATGACCCACTAAGTAGAAGAGACGAAAGGATGTCTTGGCCTGAATTATCAAGAATCCTACAACACCTCTGACGTTGACACAATTATCAGAGGCGACTTCAATCTAACCCGCCTTGATGGCGAATGACTAAACTGTATCGAAAATAGCATTGACTCTTGTCGCTTCCCCGACATCCTATCGGACTCTAATTTTACCAACCTATCGCTCTCCTACCATCGATTCAAAATCGAACACTACTAGCTTCGGGAACCATCCTTCCTAGGAGTGGTGGAGGAATGTTGGTCCCTCCTGAGTGGTCACTCAAAATCCCACACCTCCACTTGGATCTGGAAATGTAGACTCCTAAGGTTCAAGTGTTGAGTGAATACCCACACTAGAAGGGGGGTTGAATAGTGTTGGGTGACTTTTAACAATCTTTTAATTTCTTTCAATTCAATTCCAACTTCAACCGAAAGTAAGTGCAACTAAATGATGTTCGTTAACAAATATGAAACACAACTATAAGCAATCTCACAAGGCAATGCAAACACAATAAATTATAGTGGTTCGGCCAACCGCCTACTCCACTACCTTGGCTCCACACCAAGGATTTCTAACCAAATTCTTTATAGACCTTGTGTTTCCCTTTGAATACAACCGAGGACTCGGTTCTCAACCCTTTAAGAACTCCTCAAAACTATTCACCTAAGAGAAACATAATTCTACAAAGAAAACCCTAAGTGTTTACACTAGCACACCTAGCAAGCTAATCAATGAAAACCAAGTACAAGTAACAAGTAAAATTACAATAAAAAGAGCTAAAGAGTAAATCACAACAAAGAGCTCTTTTTCAAGCCTTCAATACATCCAACTCCACAAGACGTTGAGATCGAATCGAAGCCGGAATTGAGGGAATATGAGCGCTTGAGAGAAGTCGTCGATCGGAGAAGCAAGCACGAGCAAATCAAGCTTAGAAGGCACAAATCACACTTTGGAAGCTTATCTCAATGGTTAAGAGTGTTTAATGAAGGTTGGTGATGGGTATTTATAACCCCTCCCACGGAACGGCTCTTCAACGGGCATTTTTTCGCTCGTTGGACGCCGACCGATCGCTTGCCGGTTGATCGTCGGACCGACCAATCGACCACCCAGCGATCGCTGGCGTTATGCCCTTTTGCCGCTGTGTTTGGTCAACCGACTTCATCGCATTTTAATTCCTCTGTTGTCCGGTCGACCGAATTAACTACTGTCAGATTTTTGCCCTTGTTCGATCAACCAAAGTAGCCACTGCCAGAATTTGGCCTTGTTCGATCGACCGACCGGTCGACCAAAGTGGCAACTGCCATTTTTCTACCTTGTTCGGTCGACCGACCGATCAACCGAACCTGGGCTGAGGTTGATTATTATATTTGCTTTGTTACACACTTTCACATGGGTTTTGTTACCAAGTTTTGACTTGGATAACTTTGCAAATGGGCTCGGGATGAGATCCTAGGGATATATTACAAGGAATCTACTTAATCTGCATCCGAGCCTTTCTTGATGATTTTTGCGATTCTCCGAGCGAAGTTCGCGTGCATATCGCAACCTCAACCTGGACTCAAAACTACACACACATATATTAAATACATGTTTGTTATCATCAAAATAGAGATCGAAGCTTAGGGGGAACCCTTGGGCCAACATTCTCTCACTTTTTTATGATGACAAACACAACATGAAATTTTATATAAAAGAAGACTCTAAGTATCATTTGTGAGTTTTGAGTTAAGGCATACACAATTTAGTTCACAACTTAACATATACTCCCCCTATCAATATGCATATTATATTTGTAACTCCCTCTATCTATATGCATCATAAAATAAATGTGACCTTACTTTTTCTCCCTCTTTTGACATCAATCAAAAAGGGCAAGAACTAAGGCACTATTAATGAGTTCCATCATTAAAACCAAGAAAATCATAAAATCGAGTATCATCTACCACTATAGTTCTTCCTATCAATGTAAGCCTATAGAAGGCAAACATCAATAAGTCACAAAGTCCCATTACAAGACAATAAATAAGTGTGATGATACCATTTTGAATATTTTTAACCACTAGGAAAAGCACAAATTCCTAATTGCATTCTTAAGTTTGTAAAGCTTTCTTCACTTAAGGGTTTTGTGAATATATTTGCAAGTTGTTTGTCGGTGGATACGAATTCTACGGATATATTTCCCTTGGCTACATTATCCCTAAGAAAATGGTGCCTTAGATCAATGTGTTTGGTCCTAGAGTGTAAAACTGAATTTTTTGTTAGATTGATTGCATTAGTGTTATCACAATGTATATGTATACATGAATAACTAAGTCTATAATCTAAAAGGGTTTGTTTCATCCAAAGGACTTGTGCACAACAACTAGCCGCAGTGATGTATTCGGCTTCGGTAGTTGAAAGTGCAACCGATTATTTATTTGAAAACCAAGAAACAAGACTCATCCCTAGGAATTAACAACACCCACTAGTGCTTTTTCGATCTACTTTACACCCGACAAAATCGGCATCTGAAAACCAATTAAATCGAAAGATGTATTACATGGATACCATAATCCTAAGTCAACCGTGCCCTTCAAATATCTCAATATGTGTTTGACCGCACTCAAGTGAGACATTCTAGGACAAGATTGAAATCTAGCACATGTACAAACACTAAACATGATATCGGGTCTACTTGCAGTTAAATAGAGAAGGCTACTAATCATACCTTGATATCGTTTTTTATCTACTTTGACATCATCTTCATCTTTGTCAAGCTTGATGGATGCGCTCATTGGTGTTGAAGCTATCTTGGCTTAATTCATTTCAAACCTTTTGATGAGCTCCTTTGTGTATTTAGCTTGATTTATGAAGATTCCTTTGTTGGTTTGCTTGATTTGGAGACCAAGCATGAAGGAAAGTTCTCCCATCATGCTCATCTTAAACTCTTCTTGCATGCATTTTGCAAACCACTCACAAAGTAATTCATTAGTAGCACCAAATATTATATCATCAACATAAATTTGTACAAGTAAAATATCATTTTCATTATTTTTTATAAAAAGCAAAACATCGGCTTTTCCAATTCTAAAGCCTTGATCGATCAAAAACGTGGAAAGCCTTTCATACCAAGCCCTAGGGGCTTGTTTTAAACCATACAAAGCCTTTTTAAGTTTAAAAATATGATTTGAAAACTCAAAACTTTTAAATCCGGGGGGTTGTTCAACATAAACTTCTTCATCGATAAAACCATTTAAAAATGCACTTTTAACATTCATTTGAAAAAGTTTAAAGCCATTAAAACTATCATAAGCTAAAAGCATGTGAATTGCTTCTAATCTAGCTACGGGAGCATAAGTTTTATTATAATCAATTCCTTCTTCTTGATTGTACCCTTGGGCCACTAACCTAGCTTTGTTTCTAATAACTAAATCTCCTTCGTCTAACTTATTTCTAAATACTCATTTAGTCCCAATCATTATTTGTCTGCTAGGTCTAGGTACTAAGTCTCATACTTCATTCCTAACAAATTGATTAAGTTCTTCTTGCATAGCTATTACCCAAAATTCATCTTCTATTGCTTCCTTAATATTTTTTTGCTCTACTTGAGATATGAATGCTACATATTGACAAATGCTCTTAAGTTTAGAGCGTGTTACCACTCCTGTTGAAGGTTCTCCAATGACTTGATCCATTGGATGATCTTTAATCAACCGGTACCCTTGGGGAGAGGTGGTAGAGCTTCATCTTCTTCTTCTTCTTCTTGAGGTAGAGATGGGGATGAGAGTTCTTCATGTTGAGTTTCCTTATTGTTTTCTTCCTCAATCTTTTTATCATGAAATGTGAGTTCCTCAAGTTTCTCATCTACATTCACAATCCTAACATTTCTAGAAGAATCATTAGTTTCATCAAAAGTAACATGCATAGATTCTTCAACAATCATAGTTCTACGATTATAAACTCTATATGTCTTAGAACTATTTGAGTAACCTAGAAAAATACCTTCATCGGATTTAGAATCAAATTTTCCTAGATGCTCCTTAGTGTTTAAGATAAAATATTTACATCCAAAAATACAAAAATATCCCACACTTGGGATTTTATCATTCCAAAGCTCAAAAGGTGATTTCTTGATTTTAGGTCTTAATAAAACACGATTAAGCACATAACAAGAGGTATTTATGGCTTCGGCCCAGAAGTACTTGAGGAAATTATTTTCACAAAGCATGGTCCTAGCCATCTCTTATAAGGTTCTATTCTTTCTCTCAACCACCTCATTTGTTGAGGGGTTCTAGAGAAAGAAAAGGTATTCTCAATCAGTGGCAGATTCAATGTAGGCCCAGTGGGGGCAGTGGCCCCCACTAAATTTTTTTAAAAACTCATGGATATAGTACTTTATACTATTTGCATGCCCATATGGAGAAATTAAACAAACCATTTGAGCATGGAGGCAAGTCTCGCGGTAGGTCTCTGCGTCATGGGAGAATCTTGTCTTCTCAACCCAACGGAAGAATACGAGGGTGTGGTAGGGTAATCCTGTCTTCTCAACCCAGCAGAAGAATACGAGGATGTGGTAGGGTGGCGGGCGCCACGGAGGACATCGAGGACGAGAGACTGGTCGAAGGAGGGAATGAGGTTGTGGATGGAGTTCTGCAGGCGAGTGGTCCATGGCCGGTGCAATATCATATAGCAGAATGTTTCATGTAAAGGTTCCTCCTTCCCGGTATTTTCACGACGTCGGGAGGGCGAGCTCTCGGCAGTTGGAGGAGCACCGGAGGCAGAGTTGGTGTCCGAATTGGCGGTAGCGGATGGAGAGGCGTCGGAGGAGGGGGAGAAGGCATTTCTTCTTCTTCTTCTTTCAGCAGTAGCTCCTCCCCTTCTTAAGCAGCAGTAGCTACTCCTCCTTCTTCTTATGCAGCAGTATCTACCCCTTATCTTCTTCTTCTTCTTAAGCAACAGTAACTACTCTGCTTAACTACTACTACTCCTTCTGCAGCAGTAGCTACTCCTCCTTCGTTTGCAGAAGTATTTACTACTCCTTCTGCAGCAGTATCTACTCCTCCTTGCTGTTGTAATACAGTGGCATCACATTGATCTGAGTAAATAGGACATTAAGGAATGGGACACAAGATGCCATCATCATGTGTAGCTAACAGTAATAAAGAAGCAAGCCTTTAAATCTCCTACTGAATTTATTTTGTGATGTTGGGGAAAAGTCCAGGACTTGCTCTATTGGAAAATCTTTAGCACTTGAAATAATTTAAATAACTAATTCTTTTTTATAATAACTTTTATATATTTATCTTTTGAAATATTAAAGATATCTATTTATTCCTACAAAATACCATATTTCACATATACTCACTTGTAAATATATAAATCCAGTACAAATCACATTATCCTTACCATGGTTACTTAAGATGATTTAAATAATATCAATACAGATAATTATATAGTATCTAAAATACTCATTTGATTATATTCAATACTTTAAATACTTTAATTATTTTTCATATATAGATAATCAGCTTTCTCTCAATGTAAAAAATATATTAATCCATAAATTCGTAAAAATTTACCATGTCAATTAATGCAATTAATTAGCAAAATCATAATAAATATTTTTGGAAGGATAAATCGCCTCCACCACAACGTAAATTTGAAGTGTGAACTTTTGAAAACTTATGTATCAGTTTGCTCTCACTAATAAAATTTTCTGGATCCGCCACGGTGCTCAATACCCAATTCATCATAAAATTCAGAAAAAAAAAATATTTTTAAATTCTCCTCCGTTATCGCTTCTAATTTTTAAAATTGAAGTTCCCTAGCTTCTCATTTGAAACTTTCCTAGCAATTTTTTTGAAAAGCCAGAAGTTTTATTTTTCTTAGCCAAGAAGAAAACTTATGTAAATCTCGAGAAATCATCAATCAAAATATAGCAATATAATTTTTCACCTAGACTAGCTACATCACAAGGACCAAAGAGATCCATGTGCACAAGTTCAAGTGTTCTAGATGTACTCACTTGATTAATGCTATGTAATGAAGACTCAACTTGTTTGCCATGTTGACATACATTACAAAGTTTATCTTTTTCAAATTTTATCTTAAGTATTCCTTTTACTAAATCCTTTTTAGATATTTCTTGGATGAGGCTCATGCTAGCATGTCCTAGCCTTCTATGCCACAGCCAAGAATCATTTTCCATGGCAACCAAGCATCTAACATGGGGATTAGGCAAAATATTTAGAACTAATGTGTAAATATTTTCTTGCCTATTTACAATGAACACAATATCATTAGATGGTGCACTTCTAATGATGCATTTAGATGCTTCAAAAATAATTAGACATTTTTAATGCATGGGTAGAGGAGTATACCTATATCACCAATGCCAATAATCTTACCTTTGACATTGTCTCCAAATATCACATGTCCACCATCCTTGCTTGATAGGGTTGTGAAAAGATTGATATCACCTGTCATGTGTTTTGAGCAACCACTATCCAATATCCATGTGCTTCTACTTGCTTGAGGATGCTTCTCCATCTACAAAAGGAGAAGAGACAATTTTAGGTACCCAAAACTTCTTGGGTCCTTGAGTGTTAGTCATCTTAGGAACCCAAGTAAATCTAGCATTAGGGTTCCTTTTTAGTGCACAATCTTTAACCATATGGCCAAAAATACCACATGAAAAACAACTTCCATTAAACTTTCTTGGGCTAAGTGTATGAGCATGAAAGTGTGCATGAGCATGATTGTTTGATGACCCTTTTTTATGTACAACCTTAGGCATGGCATTTTGTAGGGTTGTCATTTTTTCATTTAGCATGCAAATTCCTTTTTTAAGTTTAGCATATTATCATTCAAGTGTTCTACTTTATCACTTAAAAACTTGTTTTCATTTTCCAACTTTTCGTTTTCATTTTCTAAGTTTTTCTTAGCATCATCTGAGGCATGATTTTCTTTCTCAAGGGTATCTACTTCTTTCCTTAATGCATTGCATGAAAGTAGCAAGTTATTATTTTCAAGCTCTAAAGATTTGTTGTCCTTCCTAAGCTCTTTAAACTTTTTTCTAATGGTATTAAATTCATCATGCGTAAATGAAAGCTCGCCAAAAGTAAATCTTACCTTGTTGTCATTTGCCATGAGGCAAAGATTTGCCTTTTCACTTTTGGAGTCTTCTTCACTTGAAGAAGACTCGCTTTCATCCCAAGAAGTCATCATTGTCTTCTTCTTCTTCTTCTTGTATTTGTCTTTCTTGTGAGGGTTGAAGGTGGAAGCCATCTTGAGAAGTGGACAATCCTTCCTTAGATGCCCGATTTTGTTACAATTGAAGCATATGTAGCCTCCTCTTCCCTTCCTCATGTCTCCTCTCATGAAACTCATGAATCTTCTTGCCAACATCGTCATCTCTTCAAACTCATCCGTCTCTTCCTCGGATGATGAGGGTTCTTCACCCTGGGTTGATGCTTTTAAGGCAATGGTCTTGTCTTTGGGAGCATCTTCCTCCTTGTATTGCTTCATATGGGTCTCATGTGTCATGAGAGACCCAATGAGCTCAGTGATCTTCAAGGTGCTCGTATCATTTGCTTCCATGATTGCGATGACCTTGGGCTCCCAAGCTTTTGGAAGGGAACGAAGGAGCTTCCTTACCTTCTCCTCTTCCCTTATATCTCTACCAAGGTTAGCTAATCCATTTGTAATATTTTGAAAGCAAGCATACATGGCATCAATAGATTCATGTGATAACATCTTGAACATTTTATTGGCTTTAGGTTTTCAACCTTTGTTTTAATCTCGGTTTTGATGATAACAAACATGGGACTAATGATTTCATTGAGAATATCTTTCAGGTTCCGTATCAATTAGCGTTCGATGTCCTCGATCGGAAAAATTAGAGAAATCGGAAATCGGAAGGACATTGATCGTCGCGCTCGGATTCGTCGTGAAACTTCTCGAAGATCGACGTGTGCACCAAAGACATATTGGATGGGCTCAAAGATCACTTGAAAGCTCTCCAAGTTGATGGTCGTTGAAAGTCGGAACCCGAAAATGAAGCGCGAAAGAAAATCGGCTCAAAAAACAATTTCAGCCTAGGTTCGGTCGACCGGGCGATCGACCGAATAGGGTAAGAAAAATGGCACCAGCCATTTCGGTCGACCGGTCAGTCGATCGAACACTGCCAAAAATAGGCAGTGACACTTCGGTCGACAAAGGCTGGTTTTGGGCAGTAGCCCTAGCGGTCGACCGATCGGTCGACCGGAGTAAAAAATCACGCAGCGCGCGATCTTGGCTTCCCTACGTCGATCGACCGATGGGTCGACCGGATTAAGGGAATGAACAGTCGCGACTAGGCGATCGACCGACCACAGACAGAATGTGGCGGTCGATGTGAGCGATCGATCGGTCGTTCGACTGACCAATCGATCGGCGGCCTGCAACGGATAGAAAGCTATCTGTTGAGCTACCGTTTCTTTAGCAGGGTATAAATATACCCTCATATGATTCTTTTATACTTCTTCCTTGATTATTACAGAGATTATTGAGCACTCAAAAGGGAGAATCAAGCCTTCTGATCGATCAATTGCAGTGCCCCTTGTTTCTTTCCGCGGTAATTTTTTTCATGCGCACAAGCTGGGCTCAACTCGGGTTTCAATCGAGTTCTACCACTTGACGAGTTGAAGGTGCCAAAGGCTTGCAAAGGAGCTTTTACTATTGGTTTTATTCTTAGCTCTTTTGATTGTAATTTTACATGTTATTTGAACGTTTTATTTGAATTTGAGCTTGTAAGACCTAGGTTGTTAGGTCTTGTTTGTGAAGTGGTATCCTTGGTGTAGAAGGAGTAAAGCCACTTGTGTATACTTAATGATTACTAGGATTAGTTCTAATTGTCCCTTAGGTTGAGGTGGGAAAGTGCTCTCGGTAGGAATGCGGGATACTTCCGGGTGTGGAAGTGCCTTCGATTGGAGAGCGGAGACTTTTCGGTGAAAATTCCTCTGTGTAAGAGAAACTAATTAATCTAGTCAAACTTAGTTTGAAAATCCTAAGCGGGGTGCTTAGGTAGTGGAGTAGACATTGGGGCCGAACCACTATAAATCTTGTGTTTGCATTGTTCCATTTTGTTGTGCTTTAATTGCTTAATCATTTATTGCTTCCACATATAATCATTGAATCGCAAATTGCCTAAACGATTTAAGTAAACGATTAAAATCGGATTTATGCGAATAGAATTAGTAAACACACTATTCACCCCCCTCTAATGTCGCAATTTTGCCCACATTTGGTATCAAAGCGGGTTCGTAAATTGAGATTTCACCATCTCCTCTACAACGTCTCTCGATCGTAAAATGGCTCTAGAGTGTGTAGCGTCTATACCCCTAGGTTCGATGAGTCTAACTTTGGTCTTTAGAAGGGTAGAATGTACACTTTCCTAAAGACTCAAGGTTTAGGTGTTTTTAATATGGTAAAGTCAAAATACATAGAACCTAAGAAAAATATGAATACATGGACCCAAGAACAAATTAGCATGTTTGAGTTAAATGCTAAAGCTACAAATTGCTTATTTTGTTCTTTGGAAAATAATGTGTTTGAGAAAATCATGCATTGTACTTCCGCATTCGATATTTGGGCTACTTTAAACATGCTTTATAATTATGCAAAAACCGAAGAGCTACATACATTTGATGAGGGGAGTGATGACAATTGTCATCCACCCAATGCTAACATGGTTTTTGAAGCCCAAAGTGTCTCCAGTCATAGGAGCACTAAAAGCCGGAAGAGAAAGGTGATTTGCCATGTGTGCCAAGAGAAAGGGCATGTAGGAAGAATTGCCCTACCATGAAGAACAAGGCAAAGAGGAGGTCAAATGCTTCCACATCATCCTACTCAAGTGAAGCATCCTTCCTTCATGACTATGAAGTCATCTCAAAAGAATGCCTCAAGAATGATAACAATGAGGTACACTCCACCTCTTCTAGTCATGTTAATAATAACGTTAGTATTAACTCATCTAGTTCTCATGATTTTGATGAATTGATGGATGAGTATAAAATCATGTAAGCCTTGATGGTTAAAAATGACAAGGAAAATAGAAATTTAAAGAAGGGAAACTCTAAGCTTAGTTCACATGTGCATGCCTTGGAAGTAGAAAATAAAAAATTAAGAGTAATTACCTGAATATATCCTGAACTATGAACTTTATCTCAAATCTATCCTGAACTTTGACTTCTCCAAATTGCATCCTCAACTATCACATTTGTATCAAATGCATCCCTCCGTTAAAATTCCGTCAGCTTCCTCGTTAACCCTGTGACATGGCAAGTACACGTATATTAAAAAACTATTTTTTTATTCAAAATTAATTAAAAATTTATTTTTTTTCAAAATCTTTCTAATAAAAAATATTAAAATATTTTTAAAAAAAACTATTCTGAATTATCCACGTGTGAAGCACACGTGGACAATAAATATTAAAAAAAAGTATATAATTTTGAGTGTTTATATTTATTTATTGTTAAAAAAAATATTATTATTTATTTTATTAGTTTGTGTTTATTTATGTAAAAAAATCTTCCTAGACAAGAAGACTTGTCGAAGTGTGCTTCACACGTGGACAAGTCAGAATAGTTTTATATATATATATATATATATATTAAAAAATAATTTTTTATTTTTTAAAAAAATAATTTTTTTAATCCTCGTGTGCAGCACATGTGGATATTAGAAAGATTTTGAAACAAAATAATAATTAATTTTGAATAAAAAATAGTTTTTTTAATACACGTGTACATGCCACGTCACAGGGTTAACGGGGCAGCTGACGGAATTTTAACTGAGGGATGCAATTGATACAAATGTGATAGTTGAGGATGCAATTTGGAGAAGTCAAATTTCAGGATAGATTTGAGACAAAATCCATAGTTCAGGTTATATTTAGGTAATTATCCAAAAATTAAAGACTAGGCTTTTTGATCCATGCCATGATAACTTAAAACTTGAGCTTAAGGACTTAAAACTAGAAAATAAGAAATTGAAGTCTAACTCATTTGATTTATGTCATGATAGATTGAATTTTGAGCTTAAGGACTTAAAGCTTGAAAATGAAAATTTAAAACTTGAGAATTCAAAAATCGTAAGTGTGAATAATATTTTGAAATCTCAACTATTCATGCATAAGTCAATTGAAGTTTTGAAAGATGAGATTTTGGTTTTGAACAAGAAAGTACATAATTTGAGAAACTCAACTTCCTTCAAGAAAATTAGAAAGAAAAATATTTCTCTCAAAAATGTCTATATTCATTGTATATCTCATGCTATGCATTCTAATGCAAAAACTCATGCTATGCATTCTAATGCAAAATCTCATGTTAGGCATTCCACTTTTAAACCTCAAATTCAAAAGAAAAATATTTCACTTAAGAATGCTCATGATCATCATCCTTTTCATGTCAAGCATTCTCATGATAAATCTCATGTCCATAGCAAAAAGGAAAAGAAGTTTAATGGACATTATTTTTGTTGTGATATTTATGGCTATGCTATTTACAATTGTACATTCAAGAAAAATCCAAGTATAGTTAAAATACTTTAGATTCCTAGGCCAACTCACCCCCAAGGATACAAAGTTATTTGGGTACCAAAAGTCTCATCTTCTATTATAGGGGGAGCTACCACACAAGGGTGAGATGAAGGTGGTTGATTGAAGTTGCTTGATGATTCAAAGATTGAACCATTTCAAAGTTGCAACTTCGAGTCATCTAGATGCCTATGGTAAAGTTGGCATCAAAAGCATTTTGGTATCATCTCCTTACTTTAGCTTGTTTTATTTTAGTTGGAGATTATGATGCATATCTAATTTGAGTTATTTTCCCCGCTCTTGAAAAGGAGTTCTTTGGAAATGATTTTTTATTTTTGATTTCCCGGTCTCTTCGGAGACCTAAGTGGCCTGTAATGGGCCTAAGCGACCTTGCGGTTCTAAATCGTAGGCTAATAATGGCTTTCGATTTTCAACCAATAAGAAGGGTTGAAGATCATGTTTTATTTATATTTCATTTGTGATCTCTTAAAATTTATTTTGGTATCACTTGACTTTATTTAAAACGGATTTCAAACCACTTAGCAAAGTGAACTATTTGATAATGATACTTGATGCTTCTCTTTGCTTTTTGGTTGAGTTAGCTTGCTAAGTAGCTATATTTTCTCTAATAATATTAGTGTAACTTACTTGCAAGTTATAAATATTTTAGAAAGGCTAATTAGGAAGAAAAAGATTAGTTTGGCTAAATTTTCAAGTATAAGGTATAACTTAGATAAATTCGAAATCTTAGTGTTATACCTCAATGTTTAAGCTCAAACTATGTCTCTATACTCATGATTAGAATTGCATGTCAAACCCTTGAATTTTCATGAGTAGGTAGAATCTTAGCAATTAGGCAAATTTCATTGAATGAAACATGCTCTAGGTTGATATCTATTGTTAGAGACCTTCTTGTAAGTCTAAACTAATTTAACATGGGTAGAGATCTTATTCCTCAAATATTTCTCATCTTAAGATCTCCTTAATTCATTATGATATCATGTTAATTTCTTTAAAATGAATCTCCACTATCTAACATAGGTTAAGATTTTTAAATGGAACATTGTTTTGAAACCTTTTGCTATTTAGTATGTTAGCTTGCTAGTTGACATATTATTTCATTATGATACTAATGATGTCTACTTGCAAGTTAATAATTGGAAAGCTATGCTATCTAAAATAAAATGAAAAAAGATATGAAAAATTAGGCAAATTTTCAAGAAAAGGGTATGAATTTAATTTTGGCAAAAATCTTTGTAAAATAATTGAATATGTATGCTTTAATGATGTCTCTATATACTCATGATTGATTTTGCATGATAAATATTTAAATCTTCGTGAGTAAGAAAAATCTTGATAACTTAGCTTATTTCATGATATCATGATATTTATGAAATTGAACTAGGTTAATACTTTTCTTTAGAGACTTCATCTTAAGTTGAAAATTTGATGAACATGTTTATGTGTGTTAATGATTAGTTGTCATTTGCTTAAAATTGAAAATTCATAAAAGATTAAACAAATTGAAAACTAAGTCAATTTAGAGGACTTAAGTTTGAGAAGTTTGACCCAAGTCAACAAATCGACTTGGACACTTCATTTTAAGTCCAATCTTCATAAACATGTTTAGGAATAGGTATGACATATTTTTAAGCATTTAGAATGAAAAATTCATATGGATATGGATAAAATGACAATAGAGGTCAATTCATATTTATCTCTTTTTGAACCAAGTTGACCCAAGTCAACCAATTGACTTAGTGGTCTCATTTATGATCCATATTTGAGAAACATGTTTAGATTTACTCATGTTAGGTATCCATATGTTTAAATTTGAAAATTCATGAGTAAATATTAAGATTAAAACTTAGCAAGTTTCATAAAAACTAGTTTAGTATTGAATGAAACCATGCTAGGTTGATATCTTGACTTAACGATATAATTTTCATTTCAAACTTGACATAAACTCTTTATATGACCATCATGTGGTGTCATGAAAGTTTGAATGAAAATTGAAGAAGTTTTAAGAATAACTGAAAATTATCTAAATCTCATTTCAATCTACAATAGGTATTAATTTTAGTTATTTCTAGGAAAATATAGAAAAAAAAATTTTAATTAATTCTTGAAACTACACATTCACTGAAAAATCTAGTTTTATCAGTAAAAATTTCAAAATATTTCATCAAGAATCTAATTTATAGTGAAATTTTGAAGTTGGATTTTCAAAATACAAAGTATCATCATTCTTGAAACACTAATATTTCCGATACTTTGATTTTTCTTTGAAAACTTCATATAAAAACTCATGTACACCATTTGGATTCTATTTCTAATATTATTCACACAATTTTATGAGTAAAATCATTTCTATGAATGATTTTGATATTTTGGATGATAGCTAGGATCCATTTGTTTACATGAAAGTAATATAAGATGAAAAATGGACTTTGATTTTTAAATTTATTTTGAGTTCAAACTTGATACATGCATTTCAAATGACCATTCAATAATTGGTATCAAATTTTTGTCCAAAAAAATTCGATTTCAAAATATTTGTCAAAATATGATTCTGTATAAACTTAAAGCTTGATCTTTGAAAACTTGAAGCATAGGTTGACCTAAGTCAACAAAGTGAATTATAAATTTCATTTTAAGCCCAAACTTAATTCATAGACTTACGTTATCTCATGTTTGATGTCTAGATGCCTAAATATGAGAAAAACATGAGTAGATAGCAAAACTTGAGACTTAGCATTTTCATGTCTTTCATGCTTATTCAAATGAAAACATGCTAAGTTCATATTTGAATCAAATAATGTTATTTTCATTGCAAACTTCTCAAACATGTTTTAAATGATTAGATCTTGGTGTTGTGAAAGTTTGAATGAGATCAAAAATGTCATGAAAAAGAAACAATATTCATGGAAATATTGAGTGCATACATGATTTAATTTTGAATTCAAATACTTAGTTTTTGAACATATCATGTATGAATTTTGTTTCATATCAAATTATTTATTTTCTATCCCTTGGTTGAGATTTTCATGGTTCATGAAAAATACTCCTTAGATTCTCAACTTCATGAAGAAATAATTGTGTTTCATCCCTTTGTTTAGATTGTCCTTTCTTACCCTTTTTGATTGATGTCAAAAGGGGAAGAAGAGTATAAGTAAAAATGGGAGAAAAGTATAAGAAAATATAGGAGAAAACTATAGGAAAAGGGGAGGAAAATATAGAAAATTCATGCATATAGATAGGGGGAGTTTAATTATATAAATATGCATGTTGATAGGGGGAGAAATCCCTTAATTGATATCCTATATGCTTTAATGAAAATATATTTTCTTAAGGATGTTTGTCATCATCAAAAAGGGGAAGATTGTTGGCTTTAGATTTTCAACCTTAGTCTTAATCTCGGTTTTGATGATAACAAACATGGACTAATGATTTCATTGAGAATATCTTTCAGGTTCCATATCAATTAGCGTTCGATGTCCTCGATCGGAAAAATCGAAGAAATCAGAAATCAAAAAGACATTGATCGTCGCGCTCGGGTTCGTCGCGAAACTTCTCGAAGATCGACGTGTGCACCAAAGACATATTGGACAGGATCAAAGATCACTTGAAAGCTCTCCAAGTTGATGGTCGTTGAAAGTCGGAACCCGAAAATGAAGCGCGAAAGAAAATCGGCTCAAAAAACAATTTCAGCCTAGGTTCGATCGACCGGGCGGTCGACCGAATAGGGTAAGAAAAATGGCACCATCCATTTCAGTCGACCGAACACTGCCAAAAATAGGCAGTGGGCACTTCGGTCGACCAATCGATCGACCGACAGAGGCTGGTTTTGGGCAGTAGCCCTAGAGGTCGACTGATCGGTCGACCGGAGTAAAAAATCGCGCAGCGCGCGATCTTGGCTTCCCTGCGTCAGTCGACCGATGGGTCGACCGAATTGAGGGAATGAACAGTCGCGTCTGGGCGATCGACCAACCACAAACAGAATGTGGCGGTCGATGTGAGCGATCGATCGGTCGGTCGATCAACCAATCAACCGGCGGCCTGCAATGGATAGAAAACTATCCGTTGAGCTGTCGTTTCTTCAGCAGGGTATAAATATACCCTCATATGATTCTTTTATACTTCTTCCTTGATTATTACAGATATTATTGAACACTCAAAAGGGACAATCAAGCCTTCCAATCAATCAATTGCAGTGTGTCCTGTTTCTTTCCGCGGCAATTTTTTTCAAGCGCACAAGCTGGGCTCAACTCAGGTTTCGATCGAGTTCTACCACTTGACGAGTTGAAGGAGCCAAAGGCTTGCAAAGGAGCTTTTACTATTGGTTTTATTCTTAGCTCTTTTGACTGTAATTTTACATGTTATTTGAACGTTTTATTTGAATTTGAGTGTGTAAGACCTAGGTTATTAGGTCTTGTTTGTGAAGTGGTATCCTTGGTGTAGAAGGAGTAAAGCCACTTGTGTATACTTAGTGATTACTAGGATTAGTTCTAGTTGTCCCTTAGGTTGAGGTAGGAAAGTGCTCTCGGTAGGAATGTGGGATACTTCCGGGTGTGGAAGTGCCTTCGGTTGGAGAGTGAAGATTTTTCGATGAAAAGTCCTCTGTGTAAGGGAAACTAATTAATCTAGTAAAACTTAGTTTGGAAATCCTAAGCGGGGTGCTTAGGTAGTGGAGTAGGCATTGGGGCTGAACCACTATGAATCTTGTGTTTGCATTATTTCATTTTGTTGTGCTTTAATTGTTTAATCATTTATTGCATCCGCATATAATCATTGAATCGCAAATTGCCTAAATGATTTAAGTAAACAATTAAAATCAAATTTAGGCAATTAGTAAACACACAATTCACCCCCCCTCTAGTGTCGTCATTTCGCCCACACATTTCATAATCATGCATTTGTAGGTTTATCTTAGATTTTTTAACTTGTGAAGTCCCTTCATGTGTAGTCTCTAAGACTTTCCAAAGTTCATATGCAGACTTACACGTAGAAATTCTATTAAACTCATTAATTGATAAGCCACAATATAGTGCATTAACGGTCTTTGCATTTGCATTAAAGAGTTTAATTTCTTCCTGATCCCTCTCAACCATATCCTTAGTTGGTTGCTTATACTCTACTTGAATCATTCTTCATACATCCATGCCTAGTAATTGTAGGAAGCCATTCATGTGTATTTTCCAATAGGCATAGTTGTTTCCATCGAACAATGGTGGAGTATGAGTAGAGGACCCTTGAGCTAATTGGATTTCACTAGTCATTCTAAATTATAGGGTAGATGGTTAAACCTAATCCTACAACCTTGCTTTGATACAATTGTTGAGTGAATACCCACACTAGAGGGGGGTTAAATAGTGTTGGATGACTTTTAACAATCTTTCAATTTCTTTCAATTCAATTCCAACTTCAACCGAAAGTAAGTGCAACTAAATGATGTTTGTTAACAAATATGAAACACAACTATAAGCAATCACACAAGGCAATGCAAACTCAATAAATTATAGTGGTTCGGCCAACCGCCTACTCCACTACCTTGGCTCCACACTACGGATTTCTAACCAAATTCTTTATAGACCCTATGTTTCCCTCTGAATACAACCGATGACTCGGTTCTCAACCCTTTGAGAACTCCTCAAAACTATTCACCTAGGCAAAACACAATTCTACAAAGAAAATCCTAAGTGTTTACACTAGCACACCTAGCAAGCTAATCAATGAAAACCAAGTTCAAGTAACAAGTAAAATTACAATAAAAAGAGCTAAAGAGTAAACCACAACAAATAGCTCTTTTCCAAGCCTTCAATGCATCAAACTCCACAAGACGTTGAGATTGAATCAAAGCCGGAGTTGAGGGAAGATGAGTGCTTGAGAGAAGCCATTGATCGGTGAAGCAAGCGCAAGCAAATCAAGCTTAGAATGCACAAATCACACTTTGGAAGCTTATCTCAATGGTTAATAGTGTTTAATGAAGGTTGGTGAGGGGTATTTATAACCCCTCCCATGGAACAGCTCTTCAACGAGCATTTCTTCACCCATTGGACGCCGACCGATCGCTTGCCGGTCGATCGTCGAACCGACCAATCGATCGCCCAGCGATCGCTGGCGTTCTGCCCTTTTGCCGCTATGTTCGGTCAACCGACTTCGTCGCATTTTAATTCCTCTGTTGTCTGGTCGATCGAATTAACAACTGCTATATTTTGCACTTGTTTGGTCGACCGAAGTAGCCACTGCCAGAATTTGGCCTTATTCGATCGACCAATCGATCGACCCAAGTGGCTACTGCCATTTTTCTGCCTTGTTCGGTCGACCGAACCTAGGCTGAGGCTGATTTTTATATTTGCTTTATTACACGCTTTTCTCATGGGTTTTGTTATCAAGTTTTGACTTGGATAACTTTACAAATAGGCTTGGGATGAAATCCTAAGGATATATTACAAGGAATCTACTTAATCTGCATCCGAGCCTTCCTTGGCGATTTTTGCGATTCTCTGAGCGAAGTTCGCGTGCTTATCGCAACCTCAACCTGAACTCAAAACTACACACACATATATTAAATACATGTTTGTTATCATCAAAATAGAGATCAAAACCTAGGGGGAACCCTTGGGCCAACATCAAGGTGCGTGAGTGGAGCCGCAACAACCTTCTGGCCAAGAGTGCGCGCGCACATCGGCGAGGTGGAAACCCAGTTGGAGGAGAGGATTGCCTTGGGGGAAAATGGCTCAATAAGTATCTCTAACCCTCTCCCTCTAACCTTGTCTTATGCGCACACTTTGACCGCTGTTATGATGCGGAGAATATCTACTGGAAGCTAAGTGCAAAGGCTAGGTGGCTTAGTGATGGAGATAGGAACACCAAATTCTTCCATTGCATAGCCTCTGGTCGTAGATGCAAAAACTGGATCAACTCTTTAGCCTACAATGGACATAGGCTCGAGGACGAAAAGGACATCGCCCGAGCTTTCCACTCCTTTAAGCGCTCATTGGGGAACACCTTTACCTCGGCTTTTGGCTCCGAATTGGCCACTACTTTACTCGCAAACCAATGTGATCTTACCGACCTAATGGCTTCGTGCACCAAAGAAGAAATACTTGCAAGCATTAAAATGATGGGTAAGGACAAGGCTCCAGGCCCAGATGGACTCATAGCAAAATCTTTATTGTCGCCTGGGATACTATCCATTCGGATGTCTTAAAGGTGATAAATGAAATGATGTTTGGAAATGTGTACCTCGATCAAATCATTAAATCATTTATCATGCTCATCCCAAAGGTAGCCAGTGCGATCGCCCCTCCTAGTTCAGACCCATCAGCCTCACCTCAAGCATCGTCAAAATCTTCTCCAAGATTCTCATTACAAGACTCAAAACACACATCGACGGGCTGGTCGACAACTCCCAATGCGCCTTCTTGAAGGGGAGATCTATGCTTTATAGCTATATGGCCACCATGGAATTGGTGCATCACTGCAAAAAGTCATATCGGGAAGCACTCCTTGTCAAGCTCGATATGGCCAAAACCTCCGACAACATCAATTGGGATCTTCTCCTACTCCTTATAGCCGCCTGCGTGTTTTCCTCACTTTAGATACAATGGATCTCCACACTCCTCTATTCAAGCGAATTAGCTATCATTGTGAACGGCATCACAAGCCCTTGGTTCCACCATTGCAAAGGTTTACGGCAGGCCAATCCCCTTTCACACTATCTCTTCATCTTGGTAGCTAATGTGTTAGTGAAACTTATGGGGTGAGCATGTTCAAACAACTTGATAAACGTTATCAAATTAAATAACGATAGAGAAGTCGTAAATTTGGAGTTAGTAGATGATATGGTCTTCACTAAGAGAAGCATAGAGGACATTCTTGTGTTCAAGCTCCTAGTGTACGAGTTCAGGCTTATGACTTGCCTCCGTGTTGACTACTCCAAAACCATCTTTGTGCATATACTTAATGATCTAAACAAGGCTAGCAAGGCCGCATGGTCTTGATTAATAGCATTTTGAGCAGCCTCCCCGACTATTTTCTGTTAGGGGTGAGCATCGGTTGGTTCGGTTCGATTAATCGACCGAAATCACCAAACAAAATTTTATTTAAATATACACACAATCAAGACTCAAATCATAGACCTCTCAAATATTTTGCTAACACCTTAACCACTTTAGCATAGAATATTCTTTGACAATACTTCTTATTAAGATAAATATATTTATAACTTAATTAAAATAGCAAATATAACATTATATCGGTAAACAGAATATTCGGTAAATTCGATTCGAATAAATCAATTTCGGTTCAATCGGTTTCGATTCGATTTCGGTGAATCAGAGAATCCCGCTAACCCTATTTCTTGTCCATCTTTCGAGCACCCAAATGGGTGATTAAATTGATTGATAAGAGAAGAATAACCTTCCTTTGGGATGCCCCAATGCTTCACGATGTTCTGCATCACAAATCTTGCTGCCTCACTTGTTGTGTAGTGTTTGGGAGCTTTCATGAATGTGGCATATTTGGAGAAACGGTCCACTACCACCAGAATGGAACCGACCTCCCTCACTTTAGGTAGACTTTATATGAAGTCGAGGGAGATGCTTTCCCACGGCTGCTCCGGTACTGGTAAGGGTTTGAGGAAGCCTGCAGGCTTTTGCCTCTCGACCTTGTCTTATTGTCAGATTAGGTAGGTTTTCACATACTCCTCGACATTGTATGTCATCTTTGGCCAATAGAAAGCCCTTTCCAACAGAGCCAAGATTCGATGTATGCTTGGGTGGCCTGCTCAGAGGGTATTGTGACACTCCTTCAGCAAGTCTTTGCATAGGCCATCTGCCCTAGGCACGTACAATCGATTTCCTTTGGTGAAGATGAGCCTGTCTTGGACCCAAAATCTCCTTGCCTCCGTATCCTTGATCAGTTTGAAGATTGCTTCCGCCTAGGCATCCTTGAGCAAGCCCATGTTGATCTTCTCGCGGAAGTTGGATTGTGCTTGACTGACACTACTCCCTGCTTCTCCTTGGACGGTTGGAATCCGCTCAACCTTGCGGCTCAAAGCATCCACCACAACATTGCGGCTTATACTCCAACGTCATGTCAAACTCAACAAGGAAGTCCTACCAGTGGGTTTGCTTTGAGGAGAGCTTCTTTTGAGTTTGAAAGTAACTTAGTGTTATGTTGTATGTCTTCACAACAAAGCATGATGCAAGCAAATAGTGCCTTCAAACACAGAGACAACGCATTATTGCTGTCATTTCCCTCTCATATGCAGGATATTGTCACTCTGTGTCGTTCAGCTTACGACTCTCATAAACGACGGGATGCCCCTCTTCCATAAGGATGCCTCCAATAGTGTAATCTGAGGCATCGGTGTGGACTTCAAAGGGCTTCCCATTGTCAAGAAGCTTGAGCACCAGTTCCTACATCATTGAACGCTTCAGGTCCTCGAATGCCTCCATAAAAGGCTGGGACCAATGCCATGTTCTATCCTTCTTGAGTAAATCTGTTAGTGGTGCTGCTCGCTTTGAGTACCCAGCAATGAACTGCCGATAATAGTTCACAAAGCCTAAGAATGGCCTAAGCTCAGTGACCTTTGTGGGTGATTGTCAATCTGCCACAGCGCGAACTTTTACGTCGTCCATTCAGATTTTTTTTCCCTACTGATGTGGTGTCCTAGAAAGTTGATTTCCTTTCAGGCAAAGTAGCATTCTCTCGCTTCACGAATCGTGTATTCTCCCTGGGAATCTTGAAAATGATCCTCAAGTGTTAGATGTGCTCCTCTAGGGTCCGGCTATAGACCATAATGTCATTCAAGTACACCACAACGAACTTGTCTAGGTGCTCGTGGAACAACTCGTTCATCATGGTGCTGGATGTGACTGTAGCATTTGTGAGATCGAACATCATCACCAAGAACTCAAAAGCTCCGTAACGGATTACACAAGTGGTCTTTCCCTCATCGCCCTCTGCAATCCGCACTTGTCAGTAGCCTGATATCGGGTCTAGTTTCGAAAAGTATATCGTTTGGCCCAATTGGTCGAACAAGTCCATGATGAGAGGGATGGGGTACTTGTTCTTCTCCGTTACCTTGTTCAACGCCCGGTGGTCCACGTAACAGCGAAGATTCTCGTCCTTCTTTTTCTGGAACAACACTAGGGCTTCGAAAGGAGCTTTCGAGCTATGAATCAATCCATCGCTAAGTAGCTCATATAGTTGATTTTGAAGTTCTGCTAGCTCTAGTGGCGTCATTTGTAAGGCGGTCGATAAGGCGGCTTGGTGATCCACCCCCCTTCTTGGTGGTAATATCTTGGGTAGCTCAGGTGGCATCACACTCTCGAACTCTTGGAGTACCCTAGCCACTACAACGGGTTTACGCTTTGCCACATCGGATTGATCTTCTAACTTCACTATAGCCACCATCGTGAGTTCGCCTCGCTGAATTCCCTTTTTCACTTGCATCATGGAGAGGAACTTGTTGTGATCCCTTAGTGCCGAGCGCACTGCCGGGACGACACAGGGGTTGGCCTCCCCCATTAAGCACAAGGTGTCGAGGAAGGGCATTGGCACCACTTTTGTAGTCTTCGGGAACTCCATCTCTAGAATGACTTGATAGTCATCGAGGGGCACTGCCATCAGGTTGGTCTACCCCCTTCCACTTCCCCATCCTCAACGAAACATCTCTGGCCACACTGTTGATTTCTTGGGCTTCAGAGTTCACGGCTTTCACCGGACTTGAGCTCTTCTCTATCCTGAGCCCCAATCGTCTTGCCTCTTCATTGGCAATGAAGTTATGGGCTGAGCCCGAGTCCATCATTGCTCGAGTATTTCTACAGTTGAGCTCGATGTCGATGAACATCAGCTCGTGCATCGCTTCAGGATGCTTCACCATGGGGCTTCGCTCCCCCACTTGATTCTTGAGTGCGTTGAGCAATAGTACTACTCCCATGTTTGGCCTTCCCGTGTGTTCATCTCCGCTGGAGTAGTCCCCCGAAGGCCCCACGTCGTGAATTGAAGAAGACTTGGCCTTTTCCTTCTTTGCGGAAATGGTGGACATGGTTTCCGCCACGGTCTCCGCAATCATGGTGTTCAGGGCTTGGCATTGCAGGCACTCACGTACCATGTGTGATCCTCCACACAAGAAGCAAATAGGCGAGAATCTTGGTATGTTCCCTCTCGGAGGGTGCTCCCTTCGAGGATGCTCCCTTGGAGGGTATTCCTTTCTTCTAGTATCGCCAACGATTTCTTTACCCTAGTAGGAACTAGTCTTCCTGTCTTTGTCGGGTCTTAAAAATCTCAATTTGTAGGGCGAAACCTTTGCTCGGTTTTCTTCCGAATTGTAGTCATTGAGTCACTTTGCGGCAATCTTTGCTTCCGTCAAGGTCTTAATGTTCCTTCTAAATAGTTCTTGCTACGCCCATGACTTTAGGCCTTCCAGAAAGGTGAATAATTGATCAGTTTCAACCATGTCCAAGACATCTAGCATGATAGTCGAGAACTCTTTCACATACTCCCAAATCAAATTGTTATGACGGAATTGTTGTAGCTTTCGTCGGGCAATGAGCTCCACATTCTTGGGGAAGAATTGTGCCTTTAGTTCCCGCTTCAGTTCATCCCAAGTATCGATCTTGATTTGTCCCCTTTGAATATCTCCGTACTTGATCTGCCACCAAAGCTTTGCATCCTTGGACAAATATATTGTTGCAACGGACACTTTCATGTTTTCGTCATCCGTTCTCGTGACCTTGAAGTACTGCTCCATGTCAAAGAAGAAGTTCTCCACCACTTTGGCATCACGAGCCCCATTATAAGATTTTGGTTCAGGTGCTTTGACATGGTGTTGTGGTGCCTCACATGGCCGAGAGTTGTTGCTCCTCTAGTGTATCTCTCGATTTAGTAGTGAAAATGCCGCCCTTAGATCCGCGATTTCATTTTGTAAATGCTTCGCCGCTTCTTGTGTGTCGTGTTAAAGCGCTCCCAACTTCAACTCGAGTGAGTCTTGAGCATCGACCAACTTGCCAATTTGGTCCATGTCAATTTCGAGTTCATCAATTGTCTCGTCTTGGGCGGCCAACACCGCTTCCAACTATCTAGCCTTTGATGAGTACAAGACTGCTTTGTTTGTTGAGCTTGCGTTTGATCTTCCACCAACGCTTCCTCCGGAATGGTCACCGTCGCTTGGGTGACGCCACTCATTTCGCTACTTCCTTTGTGAGCCATGTTTTCATCAAGACAATCTCTCATGCGAGATTGTCAAGTGCCCCAACATCATACGTATGACGTAAGCACGAGTTTGTCGATGGTTTGCATTGTTCGCCTACAACGATGCTTTTGTGAGCTTGACCTCGCTCTGATACCAACTGTCACAGGAGGATCTTCTTGGGCACCCAAACGTCCGCGTGGCTCCCTTGTCTCACAAGAGATAAGCCTTGCACAAGATCGCCTTGCCAATGTCGAAGGTCACCGGCTCCAAACTCGCTTGGACGCAAGCCTTGTTGCGCTTGAACGCAAAAATTGTTTTGGCCAATCGGCCATTTGTATGAAATGAGCCAAAGAACAATGCTTGAGGAAATGCTTGAGCTAGAGTGTTGGTGCCCCGAGGTAATATACCTAAGGTGCCTAACCCTCTTGTGCCACCCAATGGGGTTCCAAAAGCACGAGAAGCATGACAAAATTTCCTATGGCTGCACACCCACCGGTCATGCCACGGCTAGTAAACGAGGAGGTGTTTTCTAGCTGTGGGCAAGAGTGGCGGGCGGTGCACGAACGTTTTACAATGTATATTTACGTAGATGCTTACAGTGCAATATTTACAAGGGTTATTAGCTAAAAATGACAAGAACTTTGGCCAAATTTTCAATTGTGGCAAATCCTTTAATTAGTTTCAATTGTATATAGGAACTTACACATTAGTTCCAATTATGACCCGTCGTCTGCAAACAATGAGTATGTCTGTTATTTCGCTGATGTGATGATTTAGATATGATTAAAAAATACTCATTCACCGTATCATTTGGATACACGTACGGTGACTTTTTAATATAATTTTTAATTGGGTCCCACCTCTCTCTCTTTCCTTTCTTCCTCTTGTTGCTGCACATTAAGGACCGTGTACAGAACTTGACACCTCTGTGGATCCCTAACACTATAGTCTCCTCCTCCTTTCAGTCATGATCAACCCTCTCACGGGTGCTTTATGGCCTGTTTGGTTAGCGAAACCAAGTCTATTTTCATGATTTCAGTTTCACTGAAACCAAAATTACTTACGAAAACGTGTTTGGTTTAGTATTTTCGTGAAACTGAATCGAAACCAGAATGAAAACGAAACCAATTTTCTTAATAAAAATGAAAACAACAAAATGTTGTTTTCTGTGGTTTCGAGACTGTCGATTTCGTTATCAAAATGCTGTGACAACTTTGTAATTATAAATATTTTTTTATAAAATTAATTAATTTAAAAATAAATCAAACTATATCAAATTTTTAAAAATAAAAATAAAAATCATCATTTTTAACTCAAACTTTTATCTTAAATTTATAAAATAATTAAACCAATTTATATCTAATTGACTCAAACCCAAATTTTAAATAACTCAATTTTCTTAAAGTTGGTCTATTTATAATTTAATCAAACCTAATTTTAGATCATTGGACTTGTTTGTTTTTTTTAAAATTTTATAATAACTATTAATTAATTTTTATATCTAATTGAACAAAAAAAATCTTAAATTACCAATAACTTAATTAATTAAATCATTTAAATATTTTGTAACCATATTAACAAATATTTAATTTTGTAAACTAACTAAACATTTAATTACTATTAAAAATGTTCAAGGAAAATTAATATTATTTTTTATAATCAAATAAATATTTACTGGTTTCAACTAACTAAAACTGATGTTGTTTTTATTAACCAAACGCGTTTTCAAAAAACTGAAAACTAAAAACCAAAACCAAGTTTTCGAAACCAAGTTTTCAGTTTCACTGAAACCAAACCAGAAAATAATTTTCGCTAACCAAACAGCACCTTAGCATCTCAAGGTCTTAATTGTTTAATCTGCTTTAGGCCCCTCTTGGAACTACTAACATATTGACCTTTTAATTCCAAAATTTTCATAAAGAATAAAATAAAATAAAGTTGAACAATTTTCTGTGTAATTAATTTGTAAAATCTAAACAGACAAGTAAAATTGCCTATATCTGTGTAATTAATCCTCCTTATACGTTCCATTTGCTTACTTCCACATTTCCTTCAAATTATGTGACAAACAATTTTTAATTTGAAATAAAGTCAACCATTGTCAAACGGTGTTGATCTTTTGCTTGTGTAATTAATTCTAAAAGCTTTTTTATATAACTTTAAAAATAACAACAACAAAAAAAACAATTGTCAAACGGTGGTTCGACCACATGCAGCAGCAGATGAAGTAGATGGAAATTTTGATATATTTATCTATTTTCCTTAATATTGCACGGGAGGAAAAACGTACTGCATGCTAATCTTTTTATATTATTATTAAATAATCTATTACTACGTAAAAGTTTTAATTAATGTTATTATGTCATCTCCTATTAGTGTAAAAGTACTTGCTGAAGTTTAAGATAATTATAAATAAATAATAAAGTTGACCATTTGGTAGGCATCCGATTATACTGACTTTCATAAATTCTACTCAAACCAAGTTTACTACCATGTTGGACCTGACTACATGTCTAATCTGTCAAACCAATATTTTCAAAACTAGATTAGACTATCCAATTTGATCGGTTTAATCAGGAATGGTTCCCAATCCACCAAAACGTTATCCCATTATCAATTTGATCCAGAACAAGTCAAACTCATTCAACAACTCAAAAACTGACATGGATATCCAAAAGGAGAGGCCCTAGAGTTAGTATTACAAAAAGCAGAAAATATATGGCTCAATATTTTGTAAGATGAACACAAACAAGTTTAGCTACTTCGACAAACTTCTTCACAAGAACCTCAACCTCAAGACAATTAGACACAAGGAAAGATCCGTATAGTTCCAGACAATGCTACAATAAACAAGCGACATCAAAGATGAACACAGGAAGCATACTTCCTAAGAGAATATGCATACGACAATGTGGAGGATTGTAATTGACCTAATTGTGTTGGAATCGACAAGGGGATAAAGCATACAACATATCCTGGATGATCATAACCTGCAATTGTAGCCCATCTGTAGAGCTTAAAAAGGCAATTGTGGAAGAGAAATTGATATTAGTGGCATAATAATGGAGCTCATCCACCGTGAGCAAGATACAATTACAAGTACATTATTGAGGGATAAGTTCCACCACTCACAATGTGAAAAATTTACAAGCAAAGGTCAAGGTTGTACGCAGTAATTAGGAGTGGCTCAACTGACCTCGTTAGTTAAACTCATGAAAGAAGCCCAAAGGAGGAAGAATGTCTTATGTGGCTCTGCAACTTTACATATGCAGCATATGTTCATTGCATTACGAGGTGAATTATAAGTTACCAATTGTAGGCAGAGCTGTCTACAAATATCCACTTGCCATCCCCATCTGAGAGAAACATTGGGCCTAAAAGTTGCAAAGAGATATATGTCAACCACTCCAGCCTGTTCTAATGTGCTAGGTGTAAGCAAATCATAAGTATCATGCTGAATGATCTAAAAAAGTTATAAGTTACAATGTAGGTAACACAAAGATTACAAGAATTCTTTTATGGGTTTGGCAATATTTCAGAATCATGTAGGTTACCAGCTACAATGAATAACTGAGAAATAAATAGTCCATTATCAGCAGAACTGCTCTTCCAAATTGACCAAAGATTGTTGAAAAACTAAAAGGCAGGGAAATATACTATCAAATGGAATGAGAATTATCATTGAAAATTACAGTTATTATGCCTTTGAAGATTAGCCTTTTATTATATAATTTTTAAAAAATCTTAATTGAACCCCCTTGACCCAAATTCTCTAATTTTGTTGGATGTGTTTGAGATTTAGATAGATGTTATCAAGTTCCTTGCAGCCTTACATAGAGGTCAATGGCAAAAAAGGACACATGTAGCCAGCCCCAAAAACTAAGCCCAAATAGTTGAGACTTCATGGCTTGTGATATTATCATGTGGATTGCACGTGACTAGTATGTAAGGTCAAATATATCCAAGAAAAGTTCAAATCCAACATAAATTGAATTTGCATCAAGTTGCTCAATGCAAGTAAATATGTTGAATTCCTTGAGTGCATTTGATTAGTGTCAAACTCAAGTTTTTTCTAGTTCGTTTAGCCTCACAACTGGTCATTTGCAAGTAACATGATACTTCCATCCAAATTTTAGCCGTCGATAGATTTGAAGAATTTTTTATCAGATTGAAACAGAATCATTATATTAATGGGATGAATTGAAATTTTTAAAAATTGAGAAGCCAAAATATGGAAAAGGTCCAAATGAAGCTAGTGCTACCGATTATGGAGAATAGTTTCTCCAATTCTAATTTGTATGTATCAATCAGAACCACTAGCCTAGAATTAAACTGGATATCCAAAATCATCTACAAACAGAAGGACCATATGAATTCCTACTAAACATACATATCCAAGTATTTTAATAGAAAGGAGCAAGAGTTCGATAAATTTCATTTTTCTTCCTTTTTTTCACATATGAGCACAAACTATGATGCAAGTTCTTCTAATCTAGAATTTCGGTGCTATCTTGTAACCAAAAGTAGGTTCCATAAGAAATCCAATCAATTTGTAGACTTGATTATTCCGACAAAGATCAGTAAGTTCAAATGGATATATTGAAAACTCAAGAAGTGATTTTACCTCTGAAGCACCACATTCTGTCATTTGGGGGTCAAAAGGAATTCATCTCAAGACAGTAAGTCTTCCTCTTCATGAGCATTCTTGTAGCTGTCCTGTACGGTTCATTGAAGGCATCTGAGACCCAGGAACCATCTGAGAACTCTACAGATCCATCCACACTACTGACAGAATCTCTTGTCCAGTCCTCACTGGGTCTGATGGCCAAGAGTGTTGCGCCCGTCAGCACCATCCCACCAGGCAACTCCAGGTGGTGTGCGTACCATAGGCGCATGCTTAATGCTGGCAAAAGGGTCCTCTGTGCGCTCCCTGAAGCAGTCACTGGCTTCTCCCTCAACTCCTGCAGCTGCTGACCGTCCATGGTCAGCACCCCTTGCCCATCAGCATCCGTCAGAACTAATCTCTCCAAAGTCTCGTGATCAACCACAATAGGATGGAGAAGATAATGTCTTGATGAAGCGGCAATCAGGGAGCTGATAGTCCACACCACTCTCCTCTTCAAGCTCCCATTGGTGTAGAACGATTCCGGAATGCTCTCACAATCATCACCGCCACATGTGTCCTGGAAACTAGCATCGGCGTTAACGTTTGAGGATATGGGGGACGTGGAAGACGAGGCAACAGAAGAGGCGCCAAGGATGACACAGCGGTCCAGGGTTGATCCGAAGTCGGCCCTCCACTTCAAGAGCACGCCGTCATCAACACCAAGCTCACCGTCGGGAAGCACAATCCGAAGGCGCCGGATTTCCTTAAAATTCCTCAGGACCTCAGTCGGGGAATGGTGGGAGACATCGGACGACAACGAAGAGGATGAAGAGGACGATGAGGCCGACGTCCTGGAGGCTGGGGAGACAGCCGCAGAGGGGGAGAGAATTTGGCCGAGGGCCTGGAGCGGCTTGACGAGGCCGCCAAGAACGAGGCGGGCAAGGTTGGAGAAGACGCCACGGGGCTTGTCGGAACCCCCGGCAGTTACAGCTGCGGCGCCCGCCTCTGGGTCCGGGGAGGCGGAGGAGTCGTCGGAGATGACGCAGTCGACGCGGACGATGACGTCGTCAACGAGGGGGGCTAGGGAGAGGAAGCGGCGGGACACGACGCAGCACCGCCCCAATTGCTTGATGTCGCCTACCAAGTTAAAGACTAAAAGGATCACAGAGTCCGGCAGCCGGTCGAAGTGGTCGATCCCGTCCTCCTCGACTTCCTCCGCCACCGCCGGATCCAAGCAGCGCTGCCGCAATCCGTCCAGATCCGCCGCCGCTAAGCGTCCGGAGGACGACATCGTATAGGGAAACTAAACGGAACCGAGTCCAAAATCGGGGCCAAATGACTCAAGAACTCTAGAAAGGCGCCATTTTCCGAGGCGATCGAGTAGGGAGAAGTCCGTACCCAAACTCTAACCCTAGCTCTTGCTAAAAGATTAGGGTGGGGAGCGCGACTTTTAAAGCGCCATGGGAAGAAGACGAGAAGAATGGAGCGACTTCGTTCTCACTTATTACATATTTTAATTATTCAATTTTCCTTTTTTTCATTTTAAATAAAATAAATATTAATTCTTATATTAAGTCATACGTATGCCTTCATATTTTGACCAATTATTATAACTTTATTTTAATAAAAGAAATAGTGGCGAAGCTTATGAATTATTTGTTTAATTCGGATTAGATTATACAGTGTGACAGCTCTAATCCACTCGTTTTTTATTATTCTAATCTGTATAATTTAGCTGGATTTCTGTAAAGCACATTTGTTTTTGTAGAAGGTTTTTTTATGTGGAGGATTCTATTTTTCTAAATTATATTTCTATTGAAGAAAAAAGAATTACTTCTAATGCCTAATTTCAATATACTTTAATATGTCATTATTTTATCTAGCAAATTTCCTTCTACCCTACTGGACCGGACTAATTCCTCAAACCCGTTTAATAGGTCCATAAAGCATAGCTCGACCTAACCACTTAGGAACCTGAGTCGCATTGGGCTGGTCCAAGTTCAGCTCAAGGGATTCGTGCTGGATATCTCAAGGGTATTTTCACTTTTAGCCTATACCCAAAGATTCAAACGTAATCATAGCACAATTACGGGATAAAATTCAGTAATTGACCCATTCAAGGTATATACCCATGGTAATTAAGGAGAAATTTTGGTCGAACACCTTCCATCGCTTGCCTTATAAATTAGATCCTGCACTTACAGATATCCTCTCGAATCCAATTCTTTGCAGACACATCTCGAATACGTCTTCACTTGAGAATCGGAGTGTCTTTGCAGATCGCCCCGGAGCCGCACATAGCTAGGAGAACTTGCGGTGTTTCTAATCTCAGATGAGAACATATACAACGTTTAATCCGCTAATTTTTGAATATTTTGATTTAATATATTTGAAACTTTTTATTTTTATCTGACCTAAAATTGTGCAGCATATAAATTGCACTTGGTTGATATGAATTGACTTTTTGTCTTTTAAATCAAGCTGATCATTTTGGTTTTTAATTTTAAATAGCATCTACAATTTCAGTCGAATTAAAAAATAAGAATAAAATAAATTGTGATATTTAAAGATTGAGGGTTAAGTGTGTATAATAACAATAAAGCTTAATTACTCCTCTTCACAAATACTTATTATTACATTTGGTAAGGGAGAGTACAATAGAAGTCCTACAAAATTTTAAGTTTTTTAAATTTTAATCCTATAAATTTTATTTCGGTATTTTCAATCTTATATATTTGCTACGTAGCACAGGTTTGGTCTTATCCAGTAACTCTTCGTTCACGTGGATATAATGTCGTTCATACATGTTGACAAATTTAATCCTATAAATTTTATTTTGAAATTTTCAAATATATATGTTTGCTTCGTAGTATAGATTTGGTTCTATCCTTGACGATCCGTTAATTCTTCGTCCATGAAAAATAAACGACGTTATGTCCATATTGACAGAGTTAACGGACCGTTACAAATAGGACCAAATATGTGCTACGAAGCAAATATATAAGACTAAAAATATCGAAATAAAACTAATAAGACTAAAGTTCAAAAAATTCAAAACTTATACGATTTTAGTTGCACTTCTCCCCATTTGGTCATGTTTGTATTTTTTTTATTTATGTGCTAGATTTATAACAATTTTCTTAGTATAATTTAATTAAAGTGGATGGCGTCAAGTAACTTAATTAACTAAGAATCTTTGTAGTTTATAGCAAAAGATTTTACTTTTTGCATGCATATCTAGATTTATTGATGCATCATTTAATAACTCCAACTATTTTCCAAGTAAATAAGTAGATAATGGCTAAAGCAATTATCTTTTCCTTTTTGTTATGCCATGGATTGATTATAGGTCACTTCTATTATCTTTCCATAGCAAATATAGATTATTTCATGATGAAGTTGCTATAAAGCAAGTTTATCACACTAAGGGGAATTAATTTGAGCAAGCTAATCTATTCACATTCTAAATATTTTTCACATGATAATTACCATATTTAACTTTAAAAATAAAATGATAAACCATCTTGCTAAGAAGATGCATATTCTCGTACAAGGAAATTCAAATTAACTAAGGGAGAGCAAGTAATTTGAATTATCATACATTACCATCGCAATCTTACATTTTTGTCCTCATCTCTCTTATCTCACTCCATGCCACCCTTTTTCTCTCTCTAGTCTCTCTTCATGCCTCTCGTTCTCTCATTATTTATCAACATTTGGTATAATTTTATTTAAAATATATATCATTATTTTTGTCATCATTTATCATGTAAATAAATTGTATCATTATTTTAAATATTTTAAAATTAACAAATTTGCTACTGTAAGACAAATCTTACACAAGAATTTCATGAATATAAGAATATCAGAAATAAATTAGTGAGATAGGATCTTACTTGATGACGACATAATTTGCAGCGGAATAAATTTCTGGATCTCCAAGAGAAGCCGGGTCTTCCTCCACAACACCGCCTCAAATGCTCTGCTTTCGATGGGGAAAGCAAATATGAGCTAGGGTTTTTCCACACGGTGTATTGAGGGGACCTAGCCTTTATTTATAACTGATTATATGGGCCCGTCCATCACGGGCTTCATTAATCGGGCCTACACTTGATTAATCACACCAATCATGATTAAGTGTTTCAAGCTCAAATCACATGGATCAAGATCACATGAGCTAATAGGCATCTCAATAATGGATCATAAGATCAAACCCGCTTTTATTAAATCAAAACATTACAATTGATTGTAGCCCACATATATGAAAATGGAAATATAGAATATTTAAAAAATATTCTAACATTCTCCCACTTGGGCAAGATCAATTGTAAAATTTTATTTTTTGAAAAAATTTAAAAAACGACACTCGGGTTTAATCACATATTTCAAAAATAAAAATGTGGCCACAAAAATAAAAATAAAATAAAAATTATGATCCAAGATGCAACACTTATTATAACTCATATCAACAACCAATGATATCGAATCATGGCAGCCATTATGACAATACTGGACATAAGACTTTCCATGGTCACGAATACCACCGACATTGCTGACAATTGTCATTGGTGTGAAATGTAGCATGAAAATAACACTCAAAATGATCCGATAAGAACAGTGTTATTTTCATTGTCAGTCCTCATACTTTCTCTTCTAGATATGCCTTTCGGCAAGAGAAAGCGTATGGTTTTTTAAAAAACCATCAAGTCCCTAGACTCAAAATTGGCATCAATCAATGGGCAACATGATTCACATGACACCGAGCCTTTAAACAAAAACATGATGTCTCTAGACTTAAATATGGTATCAATCAAGAGACATTCTGATTCAAATGATACCGAGTCTTAAATAATTATTGAACACATATATTAAATATGACAAGATTATCTCAAAGGAAAAAGAGTTTATTATTGAACATGCGGTTACATAAACCTATCAATCATGTATCAAAGTGCTCAAAACAAAAGGAAAAAATAACTCCCACTAACCAAGCACATCAAAAGAACTCAGAATGCCCATATTTTCAACATGTCTTTTAAAGACTATGGGTCTGAGTCCCTTGGTTAAGGGATCAGCGAGCATCAGATCTGTCTCTATGTGTTCAACTAAAATATCTCATTTCTTTACAAGATCTCTAACAGTCAAATATTTGATTCTAAATGTATGGAGTCTTGTAATGAGATCTACAATGTGAAGTCATATATTAATATTTTTAGGTCAGGTAGCTTGATATTCAGTTAGTTACTAATAGAAAAAATATTTTCCTCCCACTGACCTTCATATTTATATATTAATCAATTATTTTCTTCACATCTTATTAGTGTCGCTATCTTATCAACAAGTGATCGATTTATGAATCAGTTAATCAATGAGACTACATTAGTTTTCGAAAATCTATCACCTTTGGGCAGACAGATTTCTAGACCAATGCACACTCTAATAACTTCATCACAATATAATTAGAATGTGTTAGATTAAATTATAGGGCATATCATAAAATTGAAATTGAGGCTAACCAAATATTACATATTCACCTTTGGGCAGAACATGCAATCACGAAATAAAGCCTCGATGAGTTAAATAATGAGACACTGATTTTCGAAAATCTATCACCTTTGGGCAGACAGATTTCTAAACCAATGCACACTCTTCTAACTCCATTACAAAACTTCCAATTAAAACACTCAATAATCATCCTTTGGGAAAAACTATTGAATGAATTAATCTTCAGTATTCCTCACATGATGAGAAAATACACCACTCATTATAAGTAATCCCACTTTGGTGGTAATTACAAATAATAACTAGTGAAAAAACTCATCAGGAATCAATATTATGCCCTTTAAATTATTTATATTTATTTATAAATTATGTCAAGCTCTGCACCTAATTGTCACAATATTAGGTTTGAAGTTTTATAAAAGATAACATAATTTACAACAATAAATTATCATGTATGAAATTTGCATAAATAAAATAAGTAATTATGCAAAAATATAACATGAATTATAGTCAAATCTCATCAATTGAATTACAACAATAATTCATAAATTAAGCCAATTGAAGCATGAATAAATCTATTACAATAATAAATTGGCATGTATAAAATTTGCATAAATAAAAATAAATAATTATGCAAAATATAACATGAATTATAATTAAATCATGGCAATTTAATTACAACAATAATTCATAAATCAAGCCAATTGAAGCATGAATAGATCTATATATTGGCATTTATAATGTTCAAAATTTGAATCATTATAGCATGAAAATCTAAATATATGCAGAAAAAATAATTCTGGTCTAAAATTTTACTGGGCAGATTTTTCAAATATATTATATAATTCTTTATTTATTTACTGTGAATTGGGTCTGAAGTGCTGGGCTCAGCAGCCCAGCCCAGTGACCCAGCCGGCCCAGCCCAGCGAGCCCTGCGGATCGGGTGCAGGGAAGCGGGCGCCAGCAGCTAACACACGGGCGACGCCCGCGTGCCCGTTAGGGCACAACAGATGCGGGCGCCGCCTTCAATTAGGCGGGCGTCGCCCGCGTGCCCGTTAGGGCACGACAGACGCGGGCGCCGCTGCCTGCCTCGTCGAGCGTGCCTCTGACGAGACGGCGAGCGTGCCCGGGACGCGAGCGACGCGCTCGCTCGCCTCGTCGGGTGCGTCGCTGACGCGGTGACGCCAGCACCTCGTCGGGTGCGCCGCTAACGCGGATGGCATCGACGAGCCTGCCTTTGATGCGCACGCTGCTGTCCGCTGGCGACGCGCTCGCACGCCTTGCGCGGCGCGGACGCCGAGGCGGAAAATACATGCGGCGGCGCCGATGCCGAGGCGGAAAAAGCAGCCAATAGGTTTAATTATATTACGAGCGGTGAATTAAAAAACCAACACTAAACCGAAATCATTGTATAACCACAGTCATTAAAATCAAATCATATATTTTACTGTGCAAGATCCAGATGATAATTTCTTAATAAAATTAAGAGACGAAGAAAAAGAATCGACGGATAAAAATATGATTCAATAAAAATATATCATATCCGAAGAATACTAAATTAATTTGAACAGAAAAATTAATCTTAATTTTTCAAACATGAAGAATTAAAATCTAAACAAGTTATTCATCATATTAAAATCATCTCATAATACAAACGAATTCTTAAATTCATGAAACAAAGCTCTGATACCAATTGTAAGACAAATCTTACACAAGAATTTCATGAATATAAGAATATCAGAAATAAATTAGTGAGATAGGATCTTACTTGATGACGACATAATTTGCAGCGGAATAAATTTCTGGATCTCCAAGAGAAGCCGGGTCTTCCTCCACAACACCGCCTCAAATGCTCTGCTTTCGATGGGGAAAGCAAATATGAGCTAGGGTTTTTCCACACGGTGTATTGAGGGGACCTAGCCTTTATTTATAACTGATTATATGGGCCCGTCCATCACGGGCTTCATTAATCGGGCCTACACTTGATTAATCACACCAATCATGATTAAGTGTTTCAAGCTCAAATCACATGGATCAAGATCACATGAGCTAATAGGCATCTCAATAATGGATCATAAGATCAAACCCGCTTTTATTAAATCAAAACATTACAATTGATTGTAGCCCACATATATGAAAATGGAAATATAGAATATTTAAAAAATATTCTAACAGCTACTACTATAATATTATACTATAAATTAGTAGTTTGTGAAAATTAATTGTGAAACATATTGCTTGTTGTTTTGAAAATAATATGTTAACAAACAAAGGAGTATTTAAGTAAAGTAATTTTAAATTCCTTGCAATTTGAGATTCATACCAAGCAAGGTAATCTAAGGCACTCATAATTTTGCAAAACACTAACGATATGGGTGATAATTTTATCTGCATCCGCTAACTAAAAATCACATCTGCAATCTGATGCATATCCGCAAATAAAAACAAATATGAATGCATATATGAATTCAAAAAAAATTATATTCGTGCGGATACGGTGCGAATATGAATATCGATGCAGATCTGCATTGTATCCACATCACATATGAAAACTATTATTTTTACCCATATATAAGTTACTTAATACATATTATAAAGGTAGATCTTATGGTAAATTAAATATGAAATCCTAGTAAGTTACTAATTATTATGAATTTTAATAATGTAAGTTATTTTTTAATTAAAAATATTATTTATTATTTTTCTATTAAATACGGTGTGGATGTGAACGTGGTGTAAATACGAATGTGCAGTACGAATAATATAGTATTTGCACCGTATCAAATCCGATGTCATTCCTACTAACGAACTTACTAAAGTAAACCTTAAGATTTAGGTTTTTCAATTATTTTTTAACTATCTACAAGATAATTTGAATTACCTATTAATGCACGACACGTCCTCTAAGGAATGATAATGATTACAACTTATCAATCAAGTACATTCAATATGGATATAGATTAGCAAGAAAAATAGGAAACTCAATGAAAAAAAAATCCATATAAATATAAAGTCTCAATCACCAAAACTTAGATAGTGATCAATTTTAGCACATTACAGCAAAACCACAACAATGATGTCCCCCCAATGGAACATGGATCACATCAAGAATCAACATGTAGGGCCTAATTGCAAGCCACGAGGTGTTCAATTTGGTGTTGCGCCAAAAAACTTCCAATATTGACTTCTTGGGTTGGCCAAGCAAGATAGTGATGAGAGAGCTACCTATAATTAGGTTGATTGGGAGAAGGATGTTTCTTTGCAATCATGTCCAACAGACAATGGATAATTGTACAGCTCTCCAATATATATAGCTCTAGTTTGATGAGCTTGCTTGAGATTGTGATACACTACCAAATTGTTGAGATATAAAAACATATATATATATATATAACAAATATTCTTCTATTGGTTTTCTTCTTGTTGTGTTATGTCACCAAATGATATTGGGAAAAGAATTTGAGGCTATAATTGGAGCATATCATCTTTGCAATTTTGTTTTGCCAAAATAAAGATAATTGTACTCTTATAACTGGCTGATATAAAGCATGATCCAAATTCATAAGGGTCTAACTAAGAAGGGACAAGAAGAAGATCAATGTGTTGGATGGGACCCTGGTGCTATGCAAGCCAAGCACCCAAGTTTTTAGAGCTTCTGTGTAAGATAACTGACTGAGTAGCAGGCTGATGATGCAATGCTTCACATGTCCAATAATCAGATCACTATTTCGAATATATTTTCTTTTTTTTAATTTAACTAGGACTTTTGCATTTTTTTTTCTTCTTCTAGGTTTCATGATTTGATTGAACATATTATTGCTTGCATATAATTTTTTTAGGAACTTGCTTGTGAAAAATTTATTTAGATGAAGAAATTTGAAGAGAAAGGAAGAAAGAGAAACGGAAAGATACCTTATTTTTTGCTTTAAAATTTCCATTCAAGAAAAGAAAGGAGATAATTTCCTCTGTTTTCGAAATTATGCTTGTTTGAATTTTTTCCCTCATCTAAGATATTTTCATAAACAATAATAAATAAATAAAAGCTTATCTTCCTTCCCCTCCCTTCTATTCAAATTCCTCCATCCAAACACAATGTATTGTAAAGACTCCCTTCTAATTTCTAAAATGTCAGAGCATTGTATATCAGCATATGATAATCAACTCAAGTAATTGAAATAACTGATGTCTTTTTGTGGTAATTTTCTTCACATTATGGTTTGCATACCAAATTGAGCATATGCAGATAGTGAACTGACTTCATTTTTCTAAGAGAAAAGACATGAAAATTCAAGTCAAATTACAACTGTGGAGCTTATCAAGATTTATATAATATATATAATGATAAGTTGAGGAATCCATTCCTAATCATTACTATGTCCCATGTATGTGGCATCTTTTTTGTGCTTCCTAACTAATCATTATACAAAGTTCTCCAGCCAACACAGCATTATGTTCAAGTGCTTTGCTGACAAAGGACAAGGAGTTGGGCTTAGTACTGGTGAAAAAGATGGATCAACAGACTCTACTGATCGAGAAATATTTACTTTCTTTTGTCACGCCAAACATTAGCTATTTATCATGCATCTTAACCTACATAGAGGTAAAAGATTGCTTTCATAATTAAAGGATATGGGAAATGTTGGATTAGATATTGCAGCTTAAGGAGCTTTAAACATTAACCAACGCTGTCAGCCGTCAAAGTCTATATGTAAGGCGTAACCAGGTAGGTTGGTTTTTGAATGGATTTCCCCTATTTAGGGGGGGGGGGGGGGGGGAACAGACTCGAAACATGACCCATATTTAGGGGAAAGAAGAGCGGAAATCTGCTGAGAAATGGTTGCAAGGTATAAATTTTTACAATAAAATACCAAAAAGAATTAAATAGTGATATCAAGGGGGAAAAGGAAGAAATTGGAGGGCAAAAACTTATCCTTTTAAAAAAAGGATGTTCTATCAACGCAATAAAGAAAGCTAAACATGGAAAACATTTCTTAGGAGATTGAAACATCATAAGCTAAGATAGCTTATTTACAGCAGATTAAACTTGATGTTGGATATGGTAGTGTTCTAAACAAAAAACTGGTTAAGAGATCTTCCCAACTTTGCTTATTTTGAGAAGGCAAATAGTCCGTAGAAAAAAGACTACATATATGGAATTTGTCATATTCTAAATCTCACTAGAAGAAATAATAAGGTAAAAGAGCAATACAAGGTTGGAAGAGATCAACTAGAACCAATAGAAGTTCTCAGTGTGACACCTAACTTAATAACTTAAATAGTATATCTTAAGAACAATAGTAAGATTGAAAAATGTTCCATAAGCTACAGCCTATACAATAGGTTATTTTTAAGCAATAAGATTAATAAGTTAGTCCTACTAACTTCATAAGATGCCTTCTTGCACCTTCAAACTGAATATTGAACATTGGATTTGTAAAAAAAGAAGAAAAATAGTGCAAATAGAACATCAATTGTGATTAATGATACAAAATGATCTTATCATTTCATAAGATCCAAGAAAACAAAGCCATTCCATAGGCTATGTAAGAGCATGGAAGCCAGCAAGTTCCTTGATCTTGCAAACACCACCCCCATTACTACTCCAAGGAACACTAATGGAAGCAATCTCTGTGCATTAAAATGGGCAAGAGCAAAAGCAACTGCACTTACCAAAATAGACCCCCATAATGGCATATACCGGGTAAGTGAAGGGAGAAGAAAGCCACGGAAGACAATCTCCTCCCAGATGGGAGCACACACTGAGACCACAACCACATAAATAGCCATAGCAACAGGATCACGAGCCAGAATTGATTGCTCCACACTGGAGACTCCTACAGGAGGGGCAGGGAGAACTGGCACCATGCTGATATTGATCTGGGATAGGAAATTGACCAATGGAAAGAGAAGGCATCCCAAACCCACATCCATATGCCAGCTACCTTTCAGACTGAACTTGAACCAGCCTGATGGAAGGGGACGGAATCTAGCAAGACAACGGTGAAGGATTGCAATCCCAGCTAGACCTTCCGCTACATCAGTGAGGAGGCTGTATAAAGCCTGACCTCGGTGTGTCAAAGACTCCTTGCTGAAACCAGCTGCATGAGCCAAGAATGGAATTATCCAGGATCCCACAAACCAAAAGGAAGCAATCCACAGAAGCATCACCTGCGAAACATCATTTTTACCAACTTAGTGGTTAATAAAGGTGATTGACTGAATTAATATACTAATATTACATGATAAGAACAAACTGTTTATTTTTTCTTCATATGTGTTACATTGCTACTTCCCATCCATGATAGCCAAAGATGAACAGACAACTAGACAAGATTAAGAAAAATCTTCTGTTATGCATGCAAAATTCCATGTATGTAGATTAGTCAATTCCATATCCAAAAGTGTGCTATAGATGTCAGAATAAATTAGATGGTCTGTCTAACAACCATCTCACAAATTCTCTTATCTTTATATCATGCATTCTCTAATCAGCAAGCAAAAGTTTACATGATTCTAAAGCGCTACTTCAGGAAACTAGCACAAACACCATTGCCTTACAATTTGAGGTCATGGAACTCAATAAGTGTAGAGAACCCTTGCATCCAGTTAAGGGACTGGCCCTACTAAACAGCACGACAAAATCGTATGACAAATGAAATGGCATTTCACAGTTAAGTCCTTCTACAACTTGACAAACCAAAGGGACTCGCAATTCAGCTCATTATCTCTGGAAAGCAATATGCTCCTGTCAGTGACCTCAATCTACTGTCGCATAATTCCATGCCCACAACTTAAGCCTGTTCTATGATCATCACAGGTTGAGATACACGTTATCTTCCATTTGGTTGGATGCGCTTCTACTTGGTAAATAAACCAGAGTGTCTTCGGACTCTTGTGGTTGCTTCATGCTTTTCTTTGTTGTCTTTTTTTTTGTCTTGTATTATGGCTGTCCTTTCTTTGAGAATTGAGAATTTGAATTCTCTTCTTTCACTCGTAGTTTGTATCTTTTCATTGCCCAATGAAAAGTGATTTTGAGGATACATTGGTTAAAATATGGCCAAGATAGCCTTTAAATAGTTTGGGCAATCCTCTCCCCAATAGCTAGCTTTTGGGGTGAGTTAGGCCTACTAATTTCTTAACATAGTATCAGAGTCTATCCTGTGGTTGATATTGTGTCACCCGCAGATGTCCAATCCTACAAAACTCCACGCTCCAGATGTCCAATCCTGGGCGTGAGGGGGGTGTGTTAAAGTCCCACATTGGTTAAAATATGATCAAGATAGCCTTTAAATAGTTTGGGCAATCCTCTCCCCAAGAGCTAGCTTTTGGGGTGAGTTAGGCCCACTAATTTCTTAACAAGGATTATGCCCCCATTAGTCCTCAAAAATAAAGCTAGATAAAGATCAATCAACTGGGACCTAGTCCAGACTTCTCCATAAGATGGCAAAGAAGGTGAGCAACTGAGCATGCTATATAAATCAACCCAATATCTATCAATCCAGAGTCAGACAAACAAAATGTCAGATAGCACATCAACCCAATCAATCAGATGATCTGTGACAAGATAACCTCGAGTTTTGATACGGTTATTACTTTAGCAATGCTCCATAAGTTAGATACTAATCAGCTACTTTGATAATGCCCCCAAAAAGTAAGATGCTTTACCAGCACCAAAAGAGATTAAAAAAAAAATCATCCTCTTGGACAATCTGATAAGTGATTCATATAATCGAAGCTTACAATTCTCTGATGAGTGATTAGACTGAAGTATACTGAAAGATAGTTTGAGGTCCATCAGAGAAAATCACTCAAATAAACTATAACTTCTCACTCAAATCATAATCATTGGTAGTTCTCAATCCCTCTCTTTGAGAAATCTGGATTCCCACATAAATCCAGTGCTCCTCAATTTTGATTACTATTCTGCAAGAAGTTATTTTACATGCCAATTCTAGTATTAGTTTTCTCCAAAGAAAACTGGTATGAGTTATGAACACAGACTCATAAGTGGGTTCAATGGTACCATTTTCATCAGATTAGTTTGATCTTGGTATAGCATCTTCTGACTTCATCTAAATATAAAACACTCTAGCTCCCTGTGTGTCAACCATATCCCACTAAAAGAGTAAGATTCCTAATTTTTAGTACAGTTCCTATGCATGAAAGTCAAAAGCAATGCACAAACTGTTGACATCAAGTGTCCTTTGGAAGAAGTTTCTCCATGCACCTAGGTGCCTGAAACTGAAATTATGATAGAAGCACAAGTACCAATAACTACATGCGCTAGAAAAAATAAAAGAAATTTTCTATCATACAAAATGCTGTTAAAAAATATTGGCATGCTGCAGATGCAGGCAGTTATTTTAGTCTTCTCAATTCTCATACAACTTTAGCAGTTCAGCTAAAAAGAAAGCTCAAGGGTATTTATACGGTTATACCAGACTACCAGATTAAATACAATTTTGAAAAAAAAATGGAATTAACATGAAAATGTTTAACAGAGAAATAATGATGTATACAAACGCATACATCAATGCATACATATGTACAATGAGCAAGGAAGATACATGTTCAGACAATACATCACTGTTACAAAGGCATAGAGCATAAGACCAATTGTCACTAGAAATTATCAATATATGCGACCAGGCCAATCAGCTACAGAAGTATAAAACAACTGCAAAATCAAAAGACAAACCAATATTTTTTTATAAAATTATTATAAGTAGCTATTACCCCCACATAGACCCTCATTACTCATTTCTCACCGAGGCAAGTTTGGGAGAACTGCGCAAGATCCATAAGGCAATAACAGCTAGTTTTTGGAGGAAAATCATTATAGGAAGACCTGCCTTACTCGAGCAAATTAAGCTCATAATGTTTAGAGAGAAGTCCAAAATTTTCTAGACAAAAGAACAGTCGAAGGGACAAGATAAAATCATTAATCTCAAAATCAACAACTACTAAATAAAGCACAACATAACACTTTGCATGAAGGAAGATATGCTATCATCTTAGAATATTTAATTTAACACTAAAAGTGAAACAAGAGAGTAATATAGAACAACTAACCTGGACAATTGTTTCCACCGTCCATGGTACTGTCCAAGAATTACCATTAATAACAAAGATCCTGTCTGATACCTATAAAAACTTGTATTAATTGGAGAATGTAACCTTCAGGAAGAAATCCATCAAGCTAAATCTAGTCATTCTACCATAAATATTAAGCCTGAGAAAAAAATTATAAAACCAATTTATTCAGAGGGGAAACCAAACAACTTGTAAACCAAAAAAAGGAGTCATATTACGAAATCTATGATAGAAAAGAAAGGAAGGAAAAAAGTTATGTTGCAAACCATGTAATAGAAAGATCAGTAAAACAAATCACATAGTGTTGATTCTCTCCAAACACATAATAGTTCCTAAGTCTGGTCAATTTTGAGAAAGAAAAATAGCATCCAAGTATTATTGTTACTCAATACTTATATAAATGAAATAATATTTTCATATGGGTTCTCACAGATTTCCTCTACTAAGAGACTAAATCAGCCAAGAGTTGCTACAACAGTTCCTATCCACAAGCAAACTACTTAAAGAAGTAGTCAATGGATAAACCATATATAGGTAAAATTAAAGGGTCATAATCATGCAAGTAAATGGAGAACCACTTTTCAAAATTATCTTAGATGTGATCTAATAAAGAGGAACTAAACATGAAGTAGAACGTTGTTCCATTAGCTAATGAACATGAAGTATAAAAATTATGTTGTTAGAAAGCTCCACTAAAATTTTTAATTTAAATTTTTGAAAAATTCAGTAGACTATTATGTTATAATATTCTCTGTGTTCTTTTTCTAGTCTTTTGGAGTTTTGGTTCCATATTTTCGAAATAGTATCAATGCCTTTTATTTTAAAATTTATGGTCAAAGTATCTTGATGATCTTCTTGATAAGTTTTAAAATCTCGGTCGGTACGGTACAGTAAGTCCGGTATTTACCGGTTTTTTAGGTTTCCAGTATACGATATACCCGATATTTGAAAAAACCGGCCGGTATGCATTTTCATACCGGTCCGTACCGTGTGTCGGTACGGTACCGGTATATACCGGTACCGGCCGGTGACCGAAACCGGTACCGGTACCGAGATTTTAAACCATGCTTCTTGATGTTTTATTTTGTCTGGATGTTGGAAGTGAGCCACATTACTTATGTTGTCATGTCGTTGAGTGTTATCGGCCTTACCATAGGTTGAATCCATTCGAGTATACATTAGTCTTAACTTGGATCTTCACAAGCACGACAAGTCTTAAGTGAAAAAGATTTGTAGCACTTTAATTTAATCGTACATCTCAAGTATGTGAAAAGTTGTGTTGACTAATAAGGTTTGATGAGAATACTACCATCTGCTTCAACATATATACTTTAATTAGGTCAATGATTTAGGCCTATGATATTAATTGATCAATTACCTCATTAGGCAAGTCGTAACTATTTGAGTCTTATATAGTTGATGGTGAAGTTCTATTTCTTTTGCTGATGTTGTTTAATTTTTTCCATAGCAATTTCTCTTTCCTTTTATGCAGTCCTGAAGGGAAAACCAAAGTTGTGAACTCTAACCTCACTTTTTGATGAGCACAACTAAATAGTCTAGATTGATCATGATTTAAACAAAATCTCTGATAAGAAAACAGAATATTAATAAGCATAAGAAATTATAATGAAGAGTGATGCAATGAGATTCTATATGCACTCCCATCAAGGCTGTTAAATGTGATTGGATAACCAACTTTCCTAAAAGCTTAAGTTGTTATGAAATATACCAATCTATGCATTTATTTTCTTAACACTCACACTTCATGTGTGTAGGGGTGAGCAAGATTCCCCGATTCACCAAAACCGAACCGAAACCGACCGAACCGAACCCGAATTAACCGAACCGAATTATTTCGGTTCGGTTTTCGGTTAATTTTTTTTGGTATTTCGGTTTGGTTCGGTGAATTTACCGAAAAAAATCGGTTTTAACCGAATTTATCGAATATATATATGTAAAATAAAATTTACATCATGTATTGGTATTTGCCTTGGTGGTTAAGTGAAACTTTAACCCTCCCGCCCGCCCAAGTTCGAATCCTAGTGCATGTGTATTATTATTTATTTTATATTCGATTATATATATAATATGTGTTAGTCAGATATAAATTGGTAATGAAGTTTGCTAAGATGGTTAGTGACTTATGAAGTTAAAGTTTGGTATTCCTACATGCTGGGGTTCGAGTCTTGGCAAATGTTTTTTTTGGGTTTTTTTTCAATATTTTCGATTAACCGAATCAAATTAACTGAACCGAACCGAAAAAATTCGGTTAATTCGGTAAATGGTTAAAAAATTTCTTTTGGTTCGGTTCGGTTAACCGATGATTCGATTCGGTTATTAACCAAACTGAACCGATGCTCACCCCTACATGTATGGGCGGGTAAACTTGAGGATTACGTGAATGGGCTTAATTGAAGTGGGGGCAATTTTTTTAAAATATTAATGCTAGGAGGAATCCAGGTCAGGACCTCGAGCAGGAATACCATGTTAAATTCGCTTGGATAACCAACTTTCCTAAAAGCTTAAGCTGTTGGGAAAGAGACCAATGTATGAATTTATATTCTCAACAAAGGCACAAGCCAGTTTGCTACATGTCCAGTACAGGTAGCATAATGTACAATAAAACTTGTCATACCCTGCGTTCAAGTCAACCAACTAGAAGGTAGATTTTAAAAAAATCATCAAAACACATAGAGATGGAAACATTGCTGCGGAAGACTCCAAACATCATTCAACCAATAACTTCCAGAATTTATTCACCACCAAAATTCTCTAATAGTCCATCAAGTTTGCAATCATCATCAAAAATTTCAGAAATTTTTGAAGTCAATTTATTGCCGAAAAATACGGCAGAAACTTCAAAATAAAACCACAAATATGGCAGAAATTTCAAAAAAACAGAATTTAAAAACAATTGTCGTTTTGCATAATTTATTGCCCTTCTACATAACTCAAAAAAGATATTATTATTAGTTCATATATAATTGGAACCCTTCCCACAACAATATATCGAAAAATTAACAGAACTTTGATCATTTAACAATTCAAATAAATAAACAACTTGACCTTGCACAATGAGTCCAACAGAAATTAAATGTCAAACATTCATTAATATACTTGGTTTGCTTTCCATTAATTTTAAAGATGTGTTGTACACCAGATAAAGTGTAAAAGAAGAAAATGAGTTGTTGGCCACCAAAGCAAATATTCTCTATAATGATGTCTCTATACGTTTAGCTTGTGTATTGATGTATCTATCTACACCTGGGTGTATGAAGCAAAGACAATAAGAATAAGCACTCTGCTGAGTAAGAATTTACAAAATGTCAATTATGTGTTTATACAATATGGTGATGCTCATGTCTACAGTTATGCCACAAGAATAAAAATGCAACATTTCAACTACCCAACTGAACATGTCTATCAATTAATTAACCTAAAAATATATACCATGTGAGTATTTCAAATCCATATCCCAAGTGCATGCCAATTTGTTGGATTCCCCCACATTCCCATGACCTTGGTAGTGATGCCGCTTGCCCACTCAAGCAAGGGCAAGCTTCAGGTGTTACATCCTACCTGCTAAGTTCTCAAAGTAGACAACCAAGCATCTGTGCGTTGCCCTAGCCCCTAAAGCCATTGTGCTTTGCTAGGTGATTGCTTCACAATTGCAAATATTCACTGAGAAAGGTGAATACAGAATAAAATTGGAGTATTTTTTTAAGCGACACAGCTGAGTGTGCCAAATGAAAGAGATTTATCCTTTTTTTTCTTTATAAGATTCTCTTAGTTAGAAGAGGGCTATATTACACAGAAATTACCTTAAAATATGATAAGACATCACTTTTCTTGCATAATAAAAATTGTAAAGCTATACAAGGGCTATCCTCCCCTTGTAATCAAGGCCTCATTTAAAATACCTACACTTTCACCCTTGGTCGATATATTATTTATTTTAGGATTTCAGTTTAAACATCTACATCCACCCTGTATCATTGTGGGATTCTTCTTTTCACCATATAACTATACAAGTAACACATAGTCTTCCATAGGTGAACCAGAAAAGCTTGTGTATCTCCTTATAGCTAATTTACAAGGACCCCCTTGACAGAAAGTAATTGCATGTCTTCCTTTGTTAAGTACCACAGAAGAAGAGAGTAAAATAATACCAATCAAGATTAGTAGAGGCTTGAGACAACTTTTGTTTATTTTATAACTTTGTATATGAATTTTAGAATTTGCTCTTGAAATAATACCTTTTTATAGTGATATAGAAGTCCATAGTAAATCCAAAACTTCATTTTTAATTAATTAGTTTGCCTTCTGCTTATACTGTATACACTATTTAATTAATCTAACATATAGACCCAGCTTTCATGAGTTCAAATCCAGGCTCACTAATTGTCCCCTTTCTGTATTTATTTTTTTGAGCAATCGAATCATTCAAAAGTTTTGAAGGATAGAAGGAAACTGACATTCCTTTTCTATCTTAGTTTTTTGTTTATTTTGTAACGTTTTGATTGGCATTTGATGTGTGTGCTTAGTGAGAAAATGACCTTAACTATAATATCAACAAGTTCTGCTGCATATACTTTTCAATGCTAAGCAGCTTGCTTGATAGCTGCCTCTTTGCAACACGTACAACTAACATAGGAGATATAATACATCATATATTCCAACTCGTGAAATTAAGAAGGAAAAGGAGTATAGAGATTACCAACCTTTCGAATTTGTGAAATCCAACCATTGTTCTCCTTGCTGCACTCTTCCAATTTAATCTCTCCCTGCTCTCCACCTTGCTTAATCTCCATAACCTCAAAACCCCTCTCGCTGGATGACGGCTCCTCCTCGTCTTCGTGCATAAAACACGAAACGCGGCCAATCTTCCGTCTCTAAAAAATAAAACAGAACAGGACACCCGCAATCTTTCAATGATAAAAATCTCAACTCTCAGTTAGAAAAACTCTGAAAAAACTATCATCTCTTACTTCAACTTTAAGGACTAAAGAAAAATGAATAATTTATGAACACCAACCTTCTTTGGGGCTCGGCGACATGATAGAGACCTTAGGGCGCCGACGCTTGTCGAGGGGAGAGAAGAAGCGGGTCTTGACGAAGGCCGAACCCTAGAAGGCGCGGGTAGGTGCGTCAACGGGGGGAGAGCGAGGGAGCGGCAAGCGGCGGACATGGGTGAATAAGGGATCCCGATGATGATAAGGAGGCGGAATACAGTATACACAGCCCTAGAGCCTAGCCAGGGGAGAAACCCTAATCCGCCGACGAGCACGAGCTAGAAAACGGGAGGAAGACGGCATGGATGACGGCGATTGCGCGGGTCTTGTGCTGCTTCCACGACGGAATGGTATGAGGAACCCATTCACCAATTGGGATGAGTCGACCCAACCCTCGCCAATGCAAGAAGCAGCAAGCACGTGCACCGTTGGTAGAAAAATGAAATAATTAGTTAATTACACACGTGATTGAATCCAGTACCGCTAAGAGTGAACCTACCATACAGAATCTAAAATAAACATTTATGTTCAATCTTTGACAATACTGGTTGACTTTTACTATGGAATCAGTCGTACTATGTTCAAAATTAGATTCATTCCTACGAGAGGTTTGATAGAAATTCATATGGAGCCCGACTCCGTAGAAGTTGCTCCTAAAAAAATATACCATCGAGAGGCATTTGATGTACTAGCGACAATGTATAATATTACGAGGTGTTCTCGTCTGAAGTCGGAGGTGCTGCAAGCCTCCATGTTTCCTTGGTCCAACGCGGCTCCAGTGATGGTCTGCAAAGACACTCTGATGCTTAAGTGAGAGGAGATCTCAAAGACACAGTGATGTGCATCATGTTTATTTTATGAGGCACGCAGGTTAAGGTGTTCTACGACGATGGGTCTCCCAGAATTTCACGGGGATATGCCATGAACGAGTCAAAGTTTATCCCGAAAATGGCAAGCTCACTACTAGCTGTCGAATAAAGGGTGTTGATATCCTTATTTGGTTGGATGGAGCCCTCAGACTAAGTTGTAGTTGGCTCGATCTTAGTTTGGTTCATGAGTGTGGGCGCTTCTGGGCCTGGCCTGGTCGAGCCCAAAGAGCTAGTCCAGTCCACAACCCCTGAGCTTGGTCGGAGTCCGAGGACTTTGTGTCGAGCTCTATTAGTGTGTCGACTTCTGTTTGTGTGCCGAGCTTTAATAATGTGTCGACTTTTGTTTGTTTGTCGAGCTCTCTATATATTCTGAATATCTAACTTCAAGCAGGTATATGGGCACCAATTGTTTTCTGTCCTTTGCCAATTTGTTGAGGTAAGGGAACTGAGTGTGCTTCGATTTCGTCGCTTCGCGACTCTTTGATTTTTGTGCTCAATGTGGCGGTTGTGGGGCGGAGGAGGAGTATGCCCTTTTTATGTGCTTGCCACATGCCAACGCATGCCCCGCATTTAATTTTGATATGGGATAATTATGACCTCAAGATTTATTCATTTTTGAGGAACTTGAGTACATGCTGCCAGTTTGGCGGGCTTGGCTCTGTAAAACAGAGTGTAGCCAACGGTTGTTAGATGGGATGTGTATTCTCAGGTCTTTAAATACCCCCTCCCGCCCTTTTTTCCTTGCTTCTCAAGTTCTTGCATGGAATGAGGAGTGTTGTGAATTTTCGTTCCTTCAATTCTCACTCTGATGATTTGTGCAGGTGATCTCATTGTTTCGTTCATCATCCTGTCAACCCCCAACCGCATCTTTGGTGAGTTTTCTTGACCTTGTCTTTTGCTGAAGTTGACCTTGAGTGAATGTAAACTCATCTTTCGCCTGTCTAGGTTTCTGCATCATCAGTTTGATAGGGAAGAAAGACGTCAGCCTAGAGTTGGCAGTAAGTAGATTAAGGATTACAGTTTGTACCACAGGGCTTATAAAGAAGGTGAAGTGGGCGAGGTCGACAACATGTAACCAACAGGGCCCTGCGAGGCTCTACGGCCAATGGATTACAATGGATTCACACCATGGGGCTTATTAAGAGGATGAAGTGGGCGAGGTCAGCAATAAGCAACCAAGAGCGCCCTACGAAGCTCTGCAGCAAAGGGGCATCATCCTCATCCCGACATTGAGGAGGAAGTTGGGTGCTTGCGTTGCTTCTGGTAGTCGAGACCTTGGGTCTTCCCCGCTCCAGTGGTTATACTGACATCCTCTCTTGGCCCATTATTTTGATCATCCCCATTTTGTCAACCATAGTTCTTGGTCAACTCGGCTAGGTAGAACAATGCAAGGGGGAGAAAGTAACCCCACTGGTGGTTGAGCTTCAACCCCTCGCCTTAGTGGCATCAGAAGTGGTAGGGCTAGAGAAATGTTGTTGTAATGGCAAAATGTCCTCTTTCGAATAATTATCCCTTGCTAGTTTGTGTACGTCCGCCCCTTACGGGCTTGTAAATGTATATCTACCCCTTGTGGGCTTGTAAATGCATATTTATTTTTCCATGATGCTTTTATCTTGGTGTTTTTGCATACTCTTTGTGGACCGAGTGTTGGAAGTCTTGGGATGGGAATAAGAAAACGCAGGGAAAATAGAAATTTAAAAATTTGAAATAATCCCAAAAATAGCAATCTACTTTAGCAATATTAAGGAATTCAATCAACATCGGAGATGTGGGAGAAGGTATACCTCAAACCGCGGTCGGTATGGCTGATCTTATCCCCGTTTTGAGACGCACACGTGCACATCCTCTAATGATAGTCCACACCAAGCACCTCGCAACAATAAGGGCAGCGAACACCGGGGCTCGTTGTGGCTCAACAGAGAAGCTTTCTCAATCCCGAAATTCATCTAGGCAAGGCCGGCCCTTCCACCAAGAATCGAGCACCAAAAAGGGAGGAAGAGAGAATGAGAAAACCATGAAACGATAGGGTAAATAAAAGGAGGAAGATGACTGACCACCAATGGAGAGGAGGAAGAACAAATTCACCCACACCCACCCATGGGGTGCTCGACCACCATTTATATAGAGGGGGTGGTTACAAGGAAGACCTGGTCCCCCTAAAAACTATTTTCCAATAATTCAAAATTTCGGAGTTTGCCTTCAAATATAATTCATATTTTAATGGCTTCATAATTAATTCAAAATTAATTAAATTTAATAAAATATAAACTTTAATTTATCTTCATAAATTAAGAGTCTATAAATAAGAATGATAATTATCTAAACAAACCAATTCCCTAAAAGGTAGGAAAGTGGTTTATCTAAATAATTCAATTTATTATTTATTAATAGAATTATGATTTATCCTTATAAATCATATATCTATTAATTCTATGATCTTTCTCCATAAATCACATTCCTATTAATCCAAATAAATTAATTCCTAATTAATCGATTAGGCTCATGGTTGAAAACCAATTTTCCCATCATATATATTTGATTCAAAATCAAATTATATTTAATTCATAATTAAATATATTCCCGGTCAAGTAGTTAATTAAATATTTAATTCATAATTAAATTTAATCAACTACATGAAATATTATCATGTGTCAATCTCTACAATTTAGGGATGTCCTACAAATTAGGGTTACCGATGAACTCATTCCTCGCGCATTCGTTCCTATAGGAAACAACTTTCTATCGTGTCCGTAAATGAGATCCGTGATCGAGTTGTAGTATGTTCATGCTAGTAGACATATAGGGCTGCATTCGAACTTATCTCATAAGGTCCGTTACGAGGTTAGCCTGTTATGTGTGACTCATTGGGCCCCACACTAAGCCAGTAGTGAGTTGTGCATAACGGAGAGTCGGATCTTGATAGAACAACTTCTATTCGAATCTTACGAGCCTCCACTAAATCCCTTTAGTGTGGTTGTGAGGGACTTCACTCACAAGTCAAGATTGACGTATAGCAACGTGTCATGACTACCCGGATAGTGTGAGATTCAATCTATGGAGATCGAACGCCCTTCGGCGATTAGTTATCGTGCAACTAAATTCCTCGGTTATAATGTCCCAAAACCTGTAAGACCCGAGAAAATTTCCTAATATAAAAATCTATTTTTGGTGCAGCACGCCGGACCCGGGGATAGTCGAGTCGAGCCTCAGGATCGCCTTGAGTGAAAAGGTATGACTCGACTAATTATGCATGGAATTTTATTGGGTGATTGACTTTCCTTTTATGCAATCATACCTTAAATCAAGTTTAAATCGACTCATGTTGTGGGTTGAGTCGGAACCCAAGTTGAGTTCGGGTTTAGTCGAGTTTTGAGTATGAGTCAGGTTAGTCAAGAGCCTATATGGAAGTCTAGATGAGGGATTAAAACCCCTCATCCTTGTGTCGTGCGACTCATCCTTGGTCGCACAAGGCAGCCTAGGGAGAGAGGGAGAAGAGCAAGGAGAAGGGGGACTTGGATTGATCCGGGATTTTGCGCCGTCACCGGAAGATTCAAAGTCCTCATCATCCGATCTCTCATCTCCGCAATCAAGGTGAGTGGTTGGATTCAAAAAATATGGGGGAGGCGGGTGGCCGAACCCCTAGTGGTGATAGGACCGTGTTTCTCACGATTTTTCCGACGAATCGAGTTTTCGTAGTTGTAGATATATGCTTTTTGTAACAATACTCACCGGATCGCTTTGCTTCTCGTCATTTTTCTCAGATCTAGGGCTGCCGAATCATGGGGAAAGGGGAAAGGTCATGCCAAAATTTCTCCAATCCCCTTGATGGAAGTAGATCCCTTAGATGATCATAAATATCCCATTGAAGCATTCTCCGTCGTTGATTTCACATAAGAAACATTTTGATTTCCCTAGAACTCCTAGGTGTGGCCGAATGAACCCTATACCTCATGAAGAGGGTTCGGCCAAGGGTGAGGGAAAAGGGTAAATTAGTCCACATGACATTATGATATATCGGAGACGAAGAGTTAGGAGTGTAGTTAAAGCCTTCCTTCCCTTTCCTACTCTAAGGGCCATGGCTGAGCAAGGTTTCCCTTGCTGAAGGCTCGACCAAGCCTAGGGAGGGGAAAGAGGGTGACCTTAGATGAAAACTTCCATGGCTATAAAGTTCAAGTTATAGAGACATCATAATACTTAGGAAGAATGCTAACCAGAGCAAGTAAATTAATTGATTTAGGAGATTGTAGGAATGCTAGCTTAATGACCATCCTTAGCCCATTCAATCTTTAAATTTCGAAATGATGTATTAGTTTACCATGTTTAGTATTTCATGCATTATTGAACTTCTTGCTACCTTGCCATGCTAGATAAATTGTCTCTTATTGAGCTTAATTTTAAAGGTAGTGTATAATTGTTATGTATGAATATCATAGCTATATATGGTATATGTTGTAAAGAATGCTTATTTCTCTTTAGATAGAATGTTGTCCAAAAATATTTATGGGCTAAATTCCAAGGTCAGTACAAGTAATTTCTCACCCAAGGTAGTGTAGAAGGTTAGATAATATGTAGGACGTCGCGAGACTCTCAACGTATATATATAGAAACTTAGCTAGGAGATGGTATCACTTCTAGGTCTTCTTGTAAACATTTGGAAACCTAAAACTCTTAGGTGCACACATTTTGAAAGGACGACATAAATTGTTGACCATGTAGCCCGGATTAGGGCCAGATACAAGCAATGACCCGAAGTGTATATATGGAAACCCTAGGACATTGATTGTGTGATGTGCTTGAGATGGTCCGCCAAGGAGCGTGGAGGTCGGGAATGACCAATGCTCAGCTTGGCCAGTGTTGGGTCTTGAGGTGCGCCAGCAGGCCCGCTAGGTGCCAGACCCCAGTTGTGTGGGACTAGCTATCCTTACCCTAGACGGTGTCCGAAGACTAGTGGACCATCCTAGTCGACGGTCCGGGATTGTTTATTTACATCTTAAGATGATGTGGCCGATGGCCAGTATGATACTACCTGATATGGTAGGGACAGCTGCAGCCGAGGTATTTATTCCATAAGTAGGCCCAAGGGCCGGATGCCGGAGGCTTGATAGGCCAAGATGGCAGGTTATCACATGTTCAGTTTGTACAGATTGACCCATTAGGGTCAGTAGTCGCATTAGAAGTAGTTTACCTTCTTGTACATTCATTTTGTTGCCTTATATGATATGCATGCATAACTGAGGCTTGGGTGGAGGTTCGCTAGAGCCACTCACTGAGTCCCAAGTGGACTCACAGTTTATTCTTTATTTTTGCAGAGCATGAGCAGTAACTTTGGCATGCCGATATGGTGCAGTTGGTGGGCGGGAGGCGGTGCCATATCTCGTAGCGGCGTCCATGAGTCTTAGACCAGTGTCTAGTAGTTGATTTTAGTTTCTGGACAGACAATTGTAATTAAAAGAGTTGTAAAACTTATTACTTTAAACGTTAATTATTTTGATATTGGTGTTCTTACTTGTTTTGGAAAACATAAAATTGTGACTTTGAAAACTTTTAATAAAGTGTGTTGAGATTTCTTTTATCGATACGATTTGGTTTTCCTTATGTCAGTGTACACAGTAGGCTACAGGGCAGGATGTAGGCCCTGGCCGATCACACTACCCTCAGTTGGGGTGTGAAAAAACCGGCTAGGGTAATTAGGAGGAGGTGTCAAACCCTAATACCGATTCATATGTATTTCACCCGCTAAAATGTCATCTCAATAATGAAACGTCAGAAATATCTTCCTGACTTTTATTTCTACTATAGCCAGAGATTCCCGAGTCGACACTTGCAGGAACACATAGGACATTATCTCCTCTTACTAGGAGTAACTGATTCCATGTTGGTTGCTCACCTACCTCCATGAATGCTTTCCCATGCCCAGTAATACCCGACACATGACGTTGAGGGCCACGTCAGGATAGAACCAAAGCAATGGGTCGTCACTCACAAGGTAACCATGACAGCCTTAGGTCCAATGACTGCTTGCATCTACTATCACCCGAGGAACATCCTATTGACACTCATGTAAGGATTCCATTCCGTGTTCCTCGTGTAGGTCCATTCAGTGAACTCATTCACTAATGAGCACCTGCACTTGTACACTAATGATGACTCATAGATAACTGTGAGATCAGCTACACCCTATCATATAAGGCATATACTAAGTGCACTAGTCTATTTGAAATCACCAATTCTCTAATCAGTGATCCTATGACTAGGAACATTTAGAACATGGGCATCTGGATTCTAAGTCTCACTGGAATGATCTCATCATGGCCTTAAAATTATTTGGCTGAATTCTTGGGGTTCATCATAATCTTTATAAATAAAGTTACAGCATATGATGAAAAGTTGTCTCACAAAGTTGATTACCCTTGAATAGTCCATGAACACATCGACATGTGATTGGCTCAAGGGCATTATTCCTCTCAATCTCCCACTTGCACTTTAGCCAATCATCCTGGTATCCGTATACCAATTTTAGTGGTGATCGAATCTGCTGCTATGGCAATTAGTTTAATCTACATCAATGTCTTTCAGTCATCAGTTCTTTCCAACGATGAGGTGACACCGCCTTTTAAGAAAAGCGATGATCTTCACATGATCTTAGTTCCTTAACTTTGAGCAATAGTCCTAGTATTGTCATATAATACCGGTGCTGAATTGGCAACCTGAGGAACAACTCCCAATGAATGATAAACTCATTTATCTGATGTTATCCTAAGCGGTAGAGTAAGTAGCAAAGCATAAAGCCTTAGTCACCTTATCGGTTACAGTACCCAGCTAGTAATATTTTTCTGCTTACTGCACCACCATTAAAGGTATCCTTATACCATCATATGGTTTCATCGTTGTATAGAGCATCTCTTATCCTCCTCAAGTGTTTGAGAGAGTTCTCCATTTTCTCTTCAATGTTATTCTCCAGGGTTTTGCTCAAAAACTGTCAGATACCTCTAAGGTATAAGCGATATCAAGTCAAATGCAAAGCATCGCTTGATGGATCCCACTGCCGAAGCATAATGGATTGCTCTCACCCTTTGTCTTTCCTCAGATGTCTAAGGAGACATCATATTGAAGAGACTGATGCTATGACTTATAGGCAAGTAACATCTCTTTAATTTACTACCTTCTATGCTAAACCTCCTTAGCATTGTATCAATATACATAAGCTGGGGCAATCGTGGCATCCTTTCAGACCTATTCCTAATAGATCTTAATACCAACTATAGAGGAGTCCTTTCCTAGATATACCATGGAGAATCAATATGGATAATAACTGGAGTATGAGAACTTGTTTTTCCCACAAGTATGTCATACAATATGACTACACTCCCACTAAACACCTTGTTTGTACAAGGTTCAACCATATTTTTGATAAAATCAAAACCCTTTTGACTATCTCATCAAAACAAATGTTTCAACTCTTCGATGCTAGTTGTAGTCCATAAATGGACCTTTGCTGCTTGCATGCCTTACTCGGTCCAACCGATGATACGAACTCCTCTGGCTATGTCATATAGACTTCTTCGGAAGAACGCATTCTAGACACCCACTAGCTAGATCTCGTATTTATAGTATGCACCAATGGCTAGCAATATCTTGATGGACTTGAGCATTGGAACTGGTGAGAATGTCTTATTACAGACAAGCTATTATCTGGGTTAGATCTTATTCATAGCCAATCTAATCTTATAGGTCCACATATTGCCAACTGCTCAGATCTTTCCTAAAGATCCACCTGCACCCTATAGGAGTTATCCTTTTTGAGCCGGTCAACCAAAGTCCGTACTTGGTTTGTGTCTAGTTTGGATTTGCATAATGCCAATGGATGGTGTCAACACATTTGACCATTATAAGATCGTGGATTGTCTGAGTCTAGGTCATACCCTATGGCTAGATATCACTCAAGCAGTCTACGTAGTCTCCTAGAAGAGTGATGGAAGTAATAATTACATAGATTGGTTTAACCTGTGAACTTTTCACTAGTTGTTCCGATTTTATTCATGGTTGCTGAACTTCACTATGTTCAACATATCTTCACTCCCACTTTCCTCAAAAAACTTCTTTTTCTCAGAAAATAGTGACAAAACTCCTTTTGTTCAGTTGAGAGAACTTGATACCTAAAATACTTTTAAGGGTATGCCTCAACATTTTGCACATGGTCAAGGTTGTCATACCTAGGCAACCCTAAATCATGAGAGGTCTTAAACTCGGTTTCTTGACATTCCATATCTTATATGGTGTATCAGAGACATACAAACTTATGGCCGCTACAATAGCTTATCCCCTGAAAAAAGATTGGAAGCTAAGTATGGATTACACCATATCCAATAGGGTGTGATTCCTTCTTTCAGACAAACCATTGTGTCAAGAAGGGTCTATACAACGACAATTTTATTGTCTTCGAGATAATTCACAAACCTAGTGGATAAGTATTCTCTGCCTCGATCCAATTGATGACCTATAATACATTTTCCAATATGTTTCTTTAACTTCACCTTCATACTCCTTAAACGATTCAAAGGTCTCGGGTTTGTGCCCAAAGAAGTGGACGTACCCGTGCCTAATCATATCATAGGAGTATTCACTACTAGAAATTGAGTCTTCAGCAACGGCTATCAGCAACGGCATTCTTACGGCCGCTCAAGCCATTGCAGATATGTTGTATTAGCAACGGCTTTCTAACGGACACGCGAGCCATTGCTGATGATTTTAATTATCAGCAACGGCTTTCTAACAGACAAGTGAGCCGTTGCTGATGATAACTTATTAGCAACGGCTTTCTAACGGGCGAGTGAGCCGTTGCTGATAAGTTTATATAGGTCACAGATCGCGCCCGACCCTTCTTCCTCCCGCTGCTGCTGCCGCCGCCTCCTCCTCCCGCCTCTCGCCGCCTCTGCCGACGCCGAGCTGCCGCCCGTCCTCGACCGCCGATTTCAGGTATTCATCGTCGCCCGACCGTCTCTTCTCATTGTGGCCGGCGGGAAACCCGACCGAAACCCTATTTTTAGGGTTTCAACCGGCGGCAGTCGGCCGATGGCCGTCGCCGGATCTTGTACAGTGTCCGGACACACTGTCCGGACACTATACGCCGGCGCCGAAAATAGTAGATTAATTTTTTTATTTTTTTATTTGTTAATTAATTATTTAGATTAATTGTTTAATTTGTTATATTAATTTTTAGGGTTTAGATTAATTTCGGAATTGTCCACTTCGGCATTGTGCCGGAATCGTCCACTTCGGACGCGCGCCGGAATCGTCCACTTCGGACGCGCGCCAGAATCGTCCACTTCGGACTCCTGCCGGAATCGTCTAATTTGGACTCGTGTCAGAATTGTCCAATATGGACTCGAACTATCTCGAAACATTTAGAAAATAATCATCCATCCGACGAGTTTATATGTTTCACGTACGCATCGATGAGTCAGATACGATTTAGCAAAACCTTAGATCCGTTCGGGGATTGTATGTTCGTGTAAAAGAAGTAGATGATCTTTTATACGACGTACAATTCTTGAATTATCCCTGATTGGATAATTTGGGAATATAGTTATTTGTACTGCACTTACGTTTTTATTTTAACTGTTAACTAATTATTCTAAATTTCGGCAACATCTCTCTTGTTCTCCGATACGCGCCCAGATGATATGCGTATTCGGAGAACTATAGGGAGATGCTGCCGAAATTTAGAATGAAGTTAGCGGTTAAAATAAGTACTTAGTGCAATATAAATAACATAAATCCCGAATGGAATAGGACAATCTCACCTAAAGACATTAACCAAAGAAATTGTCATTGATTGACAGAATCATGTCGGCTGATCGAAGTTGGATGTACCCACATCTTGATCGTGGAGCTTTAACGAATGAGTTTCGATTAGGCGTAATGTACTTATTAGGCGTAACGTACTTCCTAAATTTTGCATATTCGAATCGGAATTTCGTTAGCATCGGTGATCAAATCCGATGTCCGTGCCACATTTGTTTGAATGGACGATTTTTGGATCGGGAGACTGTCACTCTGCATCTATATAGCAAAAGATTTACACCAAGATATTTTCTATGGACTTGTCACGGGGAGTCACGTGAAGTCGGGATGTCGAGTAATACTGTCGTTCAGACATATGGTGAATCTTCCTCTGCTGGTGCTTCTTCATCTAGTCAATCTAATCCCTATAGAACTATGATACTTGATAGTCTTGGGGGTCAATTCCACCAGAATGATAATGTTGATCGGCCAGTTCTTCAGACATCAGTCCCACCAGATACTACAGCGGTTGATATCACAGAAGTACAAACTGCGGTAGAGATTGAATTATCGAATAAAGAAGCTGCAGAATTTTACGAGATGTTGAAAGCTGCCGATGAACCTTTGTATGAGAATTGTCCTAAATACACTAGGTTTTCAGCAATGACACAACTCCTAAACATCAAGGCCGATTGTAATATCAGCAGGGTTGCGTATGATCGGATTGCTGGATTGATTAATGGAATACTGCCTACTGATAACAAGTTTGAACCAACTTTTTATAAGACTAAAAAGCTAATGAGAAAATTGGGGCTTGGGTACGAAAAAATACACGCGTGCCAAAATAACTGCATTTTATATTATAAAGAAAATATGCAGTTGGATAAATGCCCTGTATGTCAACATCCTCGTTACAAGGAGAAGAAATCGGTCCGACAGAAAAATATCTCGTTTAAGGTGCTTCGGTATTTTCCACTAACACCGAGGCTTCAAAGATTATTCATGTCGGAAAAGACAGCCCCCTACATGAGTTGGCATGCAAGAAGTCATGATGATACAGTAATGACTCATCCATCCGACAGTGAAGCATGGAAACATTTGGATACATATTATCCTTTATTTGCTAGGGATACTAGAAATATAAGATTGGGATTGTGCACAGATGGTTTTAATCTGTTTGGACATTCTGCAACTCCTTATTCAGTTTGGCCAGTGCTGCTGACAGTTTATAATTTGCCACCGTCAATGTGTATGAAAGATGAATTTATTTATCTTTCGATGATTATTCCGGGTCCTAAGGGTCCGCGAAAAGAAATTGACATATTTCTCAGACCCTTGATAGATGAATTGAAAACATTGTGGACTGAGGGAGCTGTCACTTATGATTGTCATCAAAAGCAAAACTTCAATTTAAAGGCCGCGGTTTTGTGGACAATCAATGATTTTCCAGCGTACGACATGTTGTCTGGTTGGAGCACTCACGGCCGACTCTCTTGTCTGTATTGTATGGAACACTCTAAATCAATCAGTCTTCAGAACGGATGAAAAATCTCATTCTTTGATTGTCATCGTCGATTCCTACCGGCTAATCATTAGTATCGAAGGAATAATAATAAATTTACTAAGGGCAGAGTCGAAAGAGAAAGGCCACCACCGATGTTGTCTGGTGAACAAATGTTATCACGTGTTTCAGCACTTCCAGATATAGTATTTGGTCGCAATGAAAGAGTGTCAGGTTTTGGCCAAACACATAACTGGGTGAAAAAAAGTATCTTTTGGGAATTGCCCTATTGGAGTTCATTATTGATTCGACATAATTTAGATGTCATGCACATTGAAAAAAATGTGTTTGATAATATTTTCAACACTTTGATGGATATTTCCGAAAAAACTAAAGATAATGTCAAAGCCCGACATGATATGAAAATACTTTGTAAAAGACCAGAGTTGGAGTTACAAGAGGTCAACGGATGATATCTGAAACCGAAGGCCCTATATGTGTTAAATAAACAATAGATCAAAGATGTTTGTCAATGGGTAAAAGAACTCAGATTACCCGATGGATATGCTTCAAACTTATCTCGATGTATGAACGTCGATGATTGCAAAATATCAGGGATGAAGAGCCATGATTGTCATGTATTCATGCAGAGATTACTTCCGATCGCATTTCGAGATCTTCTACCTGATAATATTTGGGGTCCATTGACTGAATTAAGTATGTTTTTTAGAAACATCTGTGCAAATGTCCTTCGAGTCGAAGATATGTCAACACTTGAAAATAATATTATTGAAATCATATGCAAGCTGGAGCAGTTTTTCCCTCCTGCATTTTTTGACTCGATGGAGCATCTACCGATACACTTGGCATACGAGGCACGAGTTGGTGGCCCCGTTTAATATCGGTGGATGTACTTATTTGAAAGATACATGAATCGTCTGAAGAAAAAAAGTAAAGAACACCGCAGCTGTTGAAGGATCAATATCTGAATCGTATATCATCCAAGAAATTTCAACATTCTGCTCATTTTACTTTGAATCGACAGTACAGACAAGATTTGATCGTCTTCCACGTAACGACGACGGGGGTATTCGACATTCAGATGGACGTTTAAATATATTTTGTCACTCTGGTTGTGCTTTTGGTTATCGTCCATCTCGACACTTAAGCGAGGAAGAGTATCATTTGGCACACTTGTATGTATTACTCAATTGTCCAGAGATTGAACAATTCATTGAAATATTTGACATTGAGATGATGCAAAAATACTCTATTCACAACGATGAAGAATTGGAGAGATTACAGAATCGTGATTTCCCTACTTGGATTCAGACTTATAGCAAAGATCGCATAGCTGAAATAGATGAAAGAATATTTGAGTTTGTTAGTGGACCGTCGCGACTTGTGTCGTGCTATAGCGGATATTTTGCTAATGGGTATAAATTTCACACGGTTGAATATGCATTTACAAAGAAGACGATGAATGCTGGGGTCTGTGTGAAAGGGACAACCTATGTTGAATGTGATATGAATTTTTATGGACTAGTGGAAGAAGTGATAGAGTTGCACTACTTCGGCTTGAAATCAGTTATTCTATTTAGATGTCATTGGTTCGATACAACAGAAAGGGGCATGAAAGTTCATCCAAAATATAAACTTGTTGAGGTTAATTACAAATCTAAATTGGCAGCAAATGAGCCTTTTATATTGGCATCACAAGCCGAACAAGTATATTACGCGAAGTATTCGGCTCGAAATAAAGATAGAGCAGATTGGCGTGTAGTCTGTAAGACAAAAGGTAGAGGAAAAATTGATCCGATAGTAGGAGAAAATGAGCTGATACCTGATATGACACATGGTTTCTATCAAGAAGATGATCTTCCTGCTATAGATCGTATTATTCCAATACTCGAGGATGCAGACACAACGTCAATTCAACTAGAAGTTGAATATGCTGATGATGACGATCATGAAATTGAGGAAGCTGGAGATGAAGAAGATGAAGAAGAGGAAGAATTCGAAGACTATTATTCAGATGATGAGGAATAATTATAAAGTATATATTTTATTAAATATATCTCTACTATTTATACAATAATCTGATTATATGTCTATTCCACAGATATGTCTAGTCGTGGTTATTGTCGTAGGAGAGCTTCGGAGTCTCTGATCGGTGAGACTCCTACACTTACTCATGCTGCTGATCCTCCTGTTGCTGATCCTCATGCCGATGATACTGCCGAGGCTAGTACATCCAGACGCAGGCGGCCACGCGGGCTGAACAGGTGGCAGCCTCCACCAGCCACAGAGTCACGTAGATTTATTAGCGTGATTGGGGAGCGGTAATATATCATGAATTATGAATCATTACAAATTCATTATATCATAATATAATATTAAAATTTATTTTTGTTGTGCAGGTTCGAGCAAGAAGAAGTGCCGAGGAGCATTTCTTCTACTATTCGACGATACATGCACGGGGCATGGCCTACGTGGTCTCACGTGCCTAGTGAGCACGTCGACATGTTTTGGCGCGAGTTTGAGGCACATATTATTTTTTTTTACATGCATGATGATTAATATTGGTACTGATATTATTATTCTGCAGGCTCGCTATACATGGGCTGAGCACCAAAGGCCCTTTATTTACGCTGCCTGGGAGGCTATTTGCCGAGCAAGGTACAACGGGCAGCTAGGGCAGGCCCGGTCCCAGGCGATGGCACGAGCTGGGACTACTAACATCGCGGAGACTCGGGGATACGGCCCCGATTGGATTACTCCGGATATATGGGAACAGCTCATGGGAATATGGTCGACAAATCGATGGCAGGAGGTTTCTCGGAATGCGGCTAGAAATCGCATGTCGAGGGGAGCAGCGCGTCAGACTGGCGGCTCTGTTGCATTTGTAGTGCACGCGAACCGTATGGTAAGTATACCTTTTAATTATATATTTTATTTGTTACTATGTGTACTAATTAATGTATCTGTTTTGTAAATGTAGACGACGGTGTCGGATGACGGGACTGTCCAGCGACCCTCCCCGATGGCGGTGTTTGAGCGGACTCACCGTCGAGCACATGGGATGGGGGAGTACATCGACAACCGCGCTGCATACATTATGGTAACTATATATTTGTTTAAATTATTCATTATATATTTTTAATTTAAGTTTTATGATAAATATTAAACAAAAAATCAAACTCGAGTAGGAGACCTACAGCTAGACGGTGGTGCAGCGCGGGGGCACCCCCGAGGACTTTGACGCAGCAACGTGGGTCGAGGCCGCAGGTGGCTGGGACCATGGCTGCGTATATGGCTTTGCAGATAGTGGTCATGCACGAGCCGTACTAGGGCCACTTGGGGCACCGACCCCTCCGGTCGCTGGTGAGCGGCCGTCCACCTCTAGATCCAGTTATGATCATAGTAGCAGAATAAGGACTCTAGAGGAGACGGTCACGCGTCAGAGTCAGATGATGGTGGAGATGCATGCTATGCTACGCAACATGTCAGGTCATCCCGAAGCAGGCATCTCTTCGGCATTATCTCATCCATCGTCCTCGAGTCAGTCCACGCCGGTGTACACTCAAGCACTCCAAACCCCGCCATATGATCCAGGCCATCCTCCATCGTCATCGTGAGATTTTTTTATATTGACTTTGTTACTGAGATATTGGACTTGTTTAATTTATTTTGTTTGGATATTGATACTTCAATTTTGCATTTGAATAGTTTTTATACTATTGTGGATAATTATCAATATAAATATAATTGTTTTGATGTATATCTTGGTGTATTTATGATGTGTGAATGAATGTGTGTATGAGTGTATGGGTGTGTGAGTTATGTATTAGATAATGTATCAATGTATCAATGGAAATTTTAAATTTTAAATTTTTTCGTTACCAGGTTCACATCATCAGCAACGGCTTTCCCACGGCCATCCGTGGGAAAGCCGTTGCTAAAAGTTTATCGAAAGCCGTTGCTGATGACCTACAACAACGGCTTAGCAACGGGCTTTTACTAACGGCGTTGCTACAGGCTCACCGGTCGTTGCTATTAACGTTATCAGCAACGGCTCCGCGTCCGTGGCAAAACCATTGCTGATAATATTTTTAGCAACGGCCCGAGCGGCCGTTGCTGATCCGTTGCTAAGTTATCAGCAACGCGATTTTCTGCCACGGCTCCATTGCAATGGAGCCAGCCGTTGCTGATGATGTTCAGCAACGGCATCAGCCGTTGCTGATGCCCATTTTTCTAGTAGTGATTCTTTCTGGCTTGAGTTGTTATCGGCATGCATACACCTATATTGGCCAACTCTAATCAACTCAACGAGCCTTTCGCTAGGTTTGGTGAATAGAGACTCAATCAGAATATTCTTGAGACACACTTCTCAAGTTCTGACTGTGATTCATAATCACCCAAAGTCATAAAAGCCAGAAGTATGCGAGATTAATTTTATCTTTTTATGCGTTCGTACAAAAAAATATTTATCATTAACTTCAAAAAACCATTAAAGCAATTGAAATTAGTCCAGTCACATGTAACTCATCGGAATGGTTTATGTGACAACTATTGCCTTTGAAAGAACTTTTCACAACCTTGTTTAAATAACAAAGGAAAAATGACGTTCTTTTATTAACATTAGAGCAAATCAATTACAACGGTCTTGTTGAATAGAAGGCTTATACGATAGGTTCCTACAGCTAAGGCTGCAACTCTAGCTTGCACCTATCACCTTCTCGAAGGTCGTAGTTGCCTTTTGTCAAGTCTCCTACTTTTCTTCTTCTCCTGCAACATCTTGCAGATGATGATTGATATCAAATACCCGATATCGAATACCACAAAGTAGAGTTTAATGACGAAGTATTTTCTATAACGTACGCACCTGAAGCGGCAGTTTCAAAAATCATCTTCAGTTTTAACTCTACTAAATACTCTTTGCATGCAGTTGCGCTTCCAGTGGCCATTTTTACCACAATGGTAGCAGGTGATATTGGGAACAACTTTCCCTTTCTTCTTGATATTTCTCATGGGTTTCACAGTTCTGTTTTTCACTTTGTTCTTAACAGAGTATAACTTTGCCTCAGAGGCATTTTCCACTAACAAGACTATGCCATTATCCTTCATAAGGTGGGACTCAGCAGTCTTTAGCATATTAAAGAGTTCGGAAAGTGAGACCTCCTGCTTGTTTATGTGGAAGTTATCAACAAACTGTGAAAACGAATTCGGGAGGGATTGGAGCACTAATTCCTGACTTAGTTCCCTGTCCATGGAGAACCCCAACCTCTCTAACTCCTCAATCAAATTGATTAGTTTGAGGACATGGGTCTCAACAAGAGTGTTATCCACCATTTTGGCATGGAAGAGTTGTTTAGATAGCTTGTACCTATCTGTTCTCATATACTCACCATACAACAACTTGAGGTGATCAAGGATAGCTTCGATATCCAAATGTTCATGTTGCTTTTGCAACTCATCATACATGGATGCCAACATTATGCATTGAACAGTGGTGCTATATTCACTCCAAATTTCTTGCAACTTCTCATAAGCCGTCCTCTCTTCCTCGGTGTAATCCCCTTCCCTAAGGGGTGGCATCGATCCCGGAGAATCAAGAATGTGAGACAGATTCTCATAAATGAGAACGATCCTCAAATTTCACATCCAATCGACGTAATTTGGTCCAGTTAATTCATTTTCATTGATGAAACAATCTAACGACTGTAAAGATGACATGATATTCTACAAACACTACAAGAAATTTGGCTTTTTTGTGACGAGATTTGGTGGGGGTTGCGCATCGACCCTCACTAAATCGACCTATTTATGGGGGTCGCTAGTCGACCCTCACGAAACTCGTCAGTAAAAGAACATTTTTGTGAGGGGTCGGGTATGACCCTCACTAAAAAGTATATATAGCGAGAAAAACACCTTGACCCTCACAAAAACCCGTCAGTAAAAATAGAATATTTTGTGAGGGTCGGATATGACTCTCACTAAAAAGTATATATTGTGAGGATAACATCTAGCCCTCACGAAATCCTGCATTTTGTGAGGGTCAAATATGACCCTCACTAAAAAGTATATATTGTGAGGACATTGTGACCCTCATGAAATCCTGTATTTTGTGAGGGTCGAATATGACCCTCACTAAAAAATATATATTGTGAGGACAACATCTTAGCCCTTACGAAATCCTGCATTTTGTAAGGGTCGAACATGACCCTCACTAGAAAGTATATATTGTGAGGACATCGCGACCCTCACGAATTCCTGCATTTAGTGAGGATAACATCATGGCTCTCACGAAATCTTGCATTTTGTGAGGGTCGAGTATGACCCTCACTAAAAAGTATATTTTGTGAGGACATTGTTGTTGAGATGTGTGGCAACTAACCCCTTTTATGTTGCGCTACGCAGAGTCTTCGGCGGTCCCGCTACCTAACGGGATGTGTGGAGATTTTTTTAGCCTTTTGGGTTGTGGGCCTGTGTCATCCTATATAAACTCCAATGTAATGATTCTTACCATTTTGTGAGAATCATTTCAAGTACTATATTTACATTTTGTGATGGTAAGAAAAGACCTTCACCATTTCCTCTCTCTCATTTCTAAATCAAAAATAAATAAAAATTAATTCAAAAATAAAAAATAAAAAATTAAATAATTGAAATAATAAAATTATTAAAATTCTCAACCCTCATCCCTCACCTCTCACCATGTTTAGTAAATTATATATATATATATATATATATATATATTATAATAATGTTAATTACATTTTTTTAATAAAATATATATATTTACTTAATAAAATATATACATTTAATTATGTTTTAAAACCTAAAACTAAAACCCTACACCCCGATCTCTCTCTCCCCTCAGCGATCTCCCCTCTCCCCCTCGCCGGAATTTGGTTCACCGGGCCAGGATCTTCATTCGCCCCCTCCACTTTCGGCTTTCGGCGCCGGGCCGGTATTGGATCTTCATTCTCCATCTCGCTGCTAGCCTCTACCTACTACTCCATCTCCTCGCCGGTATTGAATCTCGTCTTCCCTCTGCTTTAATTATAGGATCTCGTCTCCATCTCCATCGCTTCAGTTTGCTTCAGTTTTTATGGGATCTCGTCTCCATCTCCATCGCCATATACAATGTTTGATTTTATGGATTAATCTTAGATACATATTCTTTGATACTGAATTAAGGATGCGGCTCTACAAAGTTGATATTTGATTGCAATGTGATAACCTCCATCACCCACCCCACCCAATTCTGCTTCACCATTGTGTTTTCTTCTTAAGGATTGATCACAGTGACCTATTAAGGATTGAGTTCTAATATTTGCTAATCTAATGGTTGATGATATATATTTTCTTTGTGATTTAGTAGGTTGCATCATGTTTTCTCTAATATTAAAGACAAAGAAATATGCTTAAAAAATTATCAAGCTTTTTGTTAAAGCCTATCGACTGTGATCAAGCTTTTTGTTATTCAAAATTTTCACTAACCAATATTCTCTATCAATGAACTGAATTGAAATGAATTGAATTGCCGCATGTGATGAATTAAGCTTTTTGTTATTAGTATAATAGTGGTGGGTCATATATATTTATACATAGTTATTTTGTGCACCAAGATACTAGACTACTAGACCATATCATTCTAAGTTAAATTGAAATGAAATGATTTGGTTGGCCTGAACTTTATCTTCGAGACTTAATAAATCGAATGGAAACTACATTGTCACTTGAAGCGTATGATTTCTTTGAGACAAACACTCATGTCCGTTAGACTACATTGTCACTTGACTCACTTGGGGAATTATAATTAGTATTATATGGATATATCTCAAGTGATGTTGTAAAGCCATGTATTTTCTTGGGTTTGAAGAAGGAATCAAGGAGTAGCTTCAAACCTTGCTCACTGTAGTTTTCTTTCATTCAAAATTTAATAAAACCAGTGGGGTAAACCCCCCTCTGCTTCTCTCTCTCTCTCAAAAAATCCAAATGATTGAATTATGGTGCGCTTGCACAATCCTTCGGTGTCTTTGCACCCAGTCATCACCTAATACATCCTTTGCTTCTAATATGAAATTATTAAAGAGACCTTAGTTTTTCTACTCCAGTTGATGTCATAAATGTCTAAGTTAATGTTCATACCTGCTAAAGATCTCACCATATAGTGTATGTTGTTCATAAGAAATAGGTAGGTTAGAGTAGGATCTTTGTACTGCTTAGATTTGCTATCAAGGTTACTCTGTAAAGCTTGCATTATTCGCATGGTTACAACTGCCAGCTGAGATTTTGTTTGATCTTCGGTTAGAAATTTCTGAAAGAGTTGCTTCACCAAAAATGAAAGAATCATAGCATGCTTCACCAATAGTCTAACTGTTGTTATAAATCTAGACACATGGCATAGGATTGATATTAAGTCATCTAGTTGCACAGGTTTTGAGTCATGAATTGTTTCTTATCTCTCTTTTCAGTTTTAACATAATTGTCAATGTCCTGCAAGTGTTTAGAGGAAATACTTGTGGTTGATATCTGATTAATGAGGCATTTAGAAGTTTGGAACATAAGGTACAAACACTTGCATTTAGAAGTCCTGCAATGTTCAATATTTCTTGGGTCACAAAACCAATTGTAGCCAACACTTCCATCATATGCTTGTGTGTATTGGAAGTCTGGAACATAAGGTACAAATTCTATTCAAAAAGATCTAAAAAGGATGATGATATATCATGTTTCCTAGCATTAGTACTCAAGTTTCCCCGCGTTAGTACTCAAGTGCTGTAATTGGAAGTCTTCTTATGCTTTTTTTCTTCAAATTAGTCCAGCATAAGGAATTAACTTTTCTATTCAGATATAGAAAACCTTTATGTTTCTCTGTCAATGAAAGAATACAAAACACTATAACTAAATAAAGATGCACAAGACATGTCTGACGGAGATCAAATGGGAAAAAGTTCACCAACTATAGATTCAATGTTCAGACTTAATTTACTATAAATTCATTATGATCGAATCCTCTAGATAAACAAGAATAAACAAGTTTATAAAATTTCGTATTGCACAAGTGAACACTGTCTGATAGAAAATGCAAATAGAGTTTAAATGTGTCAAAAGAATACCCGTGTGTCTTTTGGATTAAAGGTGACTTGCATCACATAGTGAGAGTGTCCTTCAAAAATTTGGGTGCACATCCATCCTTTCTCCCTATTTAGTCAGCGAAAACCATATTTAGTCAACGAGACAAAGAATCATTATAGACTTGATATCTTGAATGGTTTAGGAATTTGGAAATCAAATTTCAGACATGCACACCTTATAAAATCAGGAATTCCTGATTTTGTGCTTATTTCCTGCTCTAGTCAACAGCATGAGCTTGCGGTTGGCACAGTAAGAAAGTAATCACTAAAAGAAACAAAAATCATTGAGGAAGCAACTCATTCAGAAAGTTTTCATTTGCATCCTATTGATTTTTAAAGCATATAAAAGAACAATTCAAAATATACCTCCTATCAATAAATTTGTGTAATAGATTAACATCTTTAATGCTAAGAGGATTAGAATCGAGAATGATCTTCCTATCAATAAAATAAATTATAATTTATGAAGTGATAACTTCGCATGTTCCAACAAGGCAAAATCTATGTTACAAGCTGATGATAACTTTATTATGTGCATACTAGTAGGCTCAGATCAGTTTCTTGTATGACATAAATCTATTGCATCTATACGGGCTCAGTTCAATTTCTTGTATGACATAAATCTATTGTATTTCTTCTTATAATTTTATGATGTAGGATATGTGTAAGCAAAATAAGTCCAATCGAATAAAACAATTTCTTCCTCACTATATGAGCTCAAAAAGATATGCTGTCATTCGAGCAGAGGAGGTTTGATTCTACTTTTCCTATGTACTTGCTTTACTTTTGTATTTTAAATTCTATTATTGTTATTGATTTTCTCATTTAATGTTACAGGCTGCAAAGGATCTAGAGCATCGTGAATCTTCTGCATGGAAAATGTTTTGTATTGCTCACACAAAAAGTGAGGGAAGTGCGAGTTCCGATGCTGCACAAGATATTCTGGTAATTATCAATATACATAGTTTTTTTGTCTATTTATAATGTATATATTTTTTAAAAAATTGATACTTTTCTAACAGGAAAAGTTCGAGGCTCTATCAGCTCAAGCATCAGAGTCTTCTACACCTATTGACGAAGATGAGATCTATCGTCAAATCATCGGGCTTGAAAGACATGGACGTACTCGTGGTTATGGATAAGGTCCTACACCATCATTTGTATTTGGAGCTACCCCTAGGCGTATTGAGCTTACCTCCCAACTTCAAGCGGCTAACGTTCGTAATGAGAAGTTGATTTCCAAGATTGAAGAGTTGGAGAAGAAAATGGAAGAAGATAAGAGGGAGATGAAGGAACAAATGATGGAGGCAATGGAAGAGGAAAGAAAGAAAATGGAAGAGGATATTCAAAAGAAGATGGAAGAAAAAATAGAAAAAGAAAAAAGGAAGATGGAAGAGGAGAGAAAGAAGATGGAAGAACAATTTCAACATGATAGAAGAAAAATGGATATGATAGTTGCTTTCATGGGCGAGATGAAAGAATTTTTTTTGCAGAGATAGATCTTGATTTATGTATGAATTACTAGAACATGTTTGAATTTTATTTTGAAGTTAAAATTTTTATGTAATGAGATTGATACTTTATTATATGTGTTTTCTGTAATGGACCATGTAGTGATACTTTATGAATTTTGTAATAGGACATGTATTTTTTGTCTTTATATGATTCTTAATATTTATGTAAATATAATTAAATTATAAAAAATATTATATTTTATATGCATATTATAATAACTTTTAGTGGGAGTCATGAAAAAAAATAAATCTATAAAAAAGATTTTAGTGGGGTCAACGACCCTCACAAAATGTAAAAATTAGTGAGGGTCATCGACCCTCACAAAATGTAGGAATTAGTGAGGGTCGCGACTCTCACTAAAATCCCATATGACCCTCACTAAAGGCTTTTAGTGAGGGTCACCCGGCCCTCAGACATCGTCAAGAAAAGTCTCATCACTAAAAGTATAGGTAAGGGTCATGTTCCGACCCTCACTAATTCTCATATTTAGTGAGGGTCGCGGGACCCTCACAAAATGTAGGAATTAGTGAGGGTTACGACCCTCACTAAAAGCCTTTAGTGAGGATCACCCGGCCCTCGGATGTCGTCGAAAAAAGTCTTGTCATTAAAAGTATAGGTGAGGGTCATGTTCCGACCCTCACTAAATATAAGAATTAGTAAGGGTCAATTTTGTCTCACGAAAGCCACCTTTTAGTGAGAGTCAGGACATAACCCTCACATATACTTTTAGCGATGAGACTTTTTCTGACGACGTGTGAGGGCTGGGTGACCCTCACTAAAAGTCTTTAGTGAGGGTCATATGGGGTTTTAGTGAGGGTCGCGACCCTCACTAAAACACAGATTTCTTGTAGTGAAAGAAATAAAGACATAAATGAGCACATATTCTACATGCATATTTAATAAGGTCTTTTAATTAAACATGTCTCCCACTAATTTTCGCGGTTCCATAATACCCTCCGATTTGGAAGCGGGAAGACCTCGTTGGTAGACTTCCTCATGGGAAAAATGGAACCTCACTTCTCTGTTGGCCTAAGGTTTTCAACATTGGTCTTAATTTCGGTTTTTGATGATAATAAATATGGAACTAATGTTTCATTGAGAAATACTTTCAGGTTCCAAGTCGGTTAGTGCTCGTCGTCCCCAATCGAAAAATTGGAGAAATCAGCAAGGACGATCGTCGACACTTGAATTTCTTTGGAAAGATAGAGTTTAGGTTTAGGGTGTCTAGATAAATTATAAATCCTAATGATGATGAAAAGAAACCCCAAAACCAAACTCGAATCAAAACACAAAAACTCAAAAAAATTAGAAAAGGCTTTGAAATTCACTAAACCTAGGGAGCTCCTTGGAGGACTATATAACCTAGATATTTTCTTGGCACCAACAGTGCTGGTATTTGTTCCTTAGGTGAAAACTAGATAACGATATATTTTAAAGGATTTTTTGGAAGTCTTTAGTCTACCCATATTTGACCCGAGAGATTATAAAATTTCCATTTTTGGAAAATTTGTACTAGATCCCAAAAGTTAGATTTTGATTCTTAACGATTTTGATTTTTTAGATATTTTTATTGAATCCAAATGGAGGATAATCCTTATATAACATTTATGTTTTAAAGTTATTACCTTAAAGTTAAGAAATATTATATAAGTAGACTTAGCGAATACCGAACCCAGAAACGAGCAAACAAGCAGAAAAATTAGTCAAACCAAGCAGTCTGCCCAATTTCGATTGACCGGATATTGCCAAAAATTGGCAGTAGGCATGCGGTCGCTTGGTCGGCCGACCGACAATCGATCGGACCAGGGACCAGACGACGAAAATGGGTAGTTTTCCAGCCGTTGAGTTGGCTATTTGAGGCCAACTCTTCATGGCTTATAAATACCAAGCCATGGGAGTCTTTCCTCCATGATCCATGATTCTATTGAGCCATTCTTGATCATTCTCAAAGCTTTTCTTGAGCCATCCCTTTGATAACCATAGTTTCCATGATACATCCTTGATCTTTCCTTCAAGCTTTGAACGATTCATCATTGAGGCATTAAGAGAAACTAGGACTCGTGTTTGGAGCTAAGTATTTATTTTCTCTATTATTTGTGTAATTTTGTGATTTATTTCATTGTATTTGAGCTTGTAAAGACCTAGATTGTTAGGTCTTGAAATTGGGTGGTAGCCTTGGTGTTTGGGGTTTAAATCCACCTGTATAAATGTAGTTTGCTAGGTTAGTTGAGTTGTCCTTAGGGTTGAGATGGGAGAGTGCTCTCGGTAGGAAGACATGATACTTACGGGTGTGAAAGTGCCTTTGATTTGAGAGTAGAGACTTTTCAGTGTAAAGTCCTCATTGTAAAGAAACAAATTAATCTAGTAAAATTAGTTTGGAAATCCTAAGCGGGGTGCTTAGGTAGTGGAGTAGAAATTGATGCCGAACCACTATAAATCATTGTGTTAGCGTTGTTTACTTTGAGTTTCGTATTGCTTATCATTTATATCTTGCTTCCGCTTGCTACTTGATTTGTGAATTACCTAAGTAGTTTATGAAAAGTTTGAAATTGGAATTAGGCAAAAAGATTTAGATAACACACTATTCATCCCCCCTCTAGTGTAGGCATTTCACCAACATTCTCCTACTCGGGTCTCGCATGTAACACAACAAACCCTAATAGATCCATGGGTAGGTAACTCTTTACCGATCACATCACTTGTGACTTCCATATGTTTTTGCCTCTAGGGCAACCAAGGCCTTGTGTGTGCACAACAAACCAAGGATCCCTAGTTGAGTCTGACCCATCGTTCGTATGCCCTAGCGAGAAAACAACCACCCTTGAGTGTAGCTCAACAAGGTAAGTCATGTTCAAGCCAGTAGAGACACAAGTTGGATATGTGCCTTATGAGGTGCAACGTGTCTATCCGCACAAAAGGTCTTGTGTGTGCTCAACAAACCCGTTGTGATAATAGACACACTTGTCCCTCATAACGATGGAAGGCGTGATCGATATTCTTAACATCTTAGCCATTCGGACTCAATATTGTTGGAGGTTTTCTACATGCAATTATAATTTATCTAAGTAATCAACAATTGAAGGAAGAGCAATAAATAAAAGCATAAAGTAAATAAGGATGATTATGGAAGTTCTAATGGTTCCACCCGAGCCACCGGGCAAACCAAGGCCATCAATATAAGATTTTTAAGGAGCTCTGTCTCGCCAAGGGGCTTCCAAAAACCATATTGTAGGTTGTTGGTTCCATAAGTGCGTTCCCGAGGTTCTAGTCGTCATCAACATGGCATCGAACACCGCCTCTCCGCGCGGTAGCAGCAAGCGTGCTCGTCGCGAATCTGCCCCTAAACTTCTAATTTTACATAACTAAAAGAATAAGACCCCAAACAACCCTTAGGGAAAGGTTTAAGGAGAGGGAGAAGTGAATTACAATAAGAATTTCTTAAGAGGAAGGCAGGGTACGCAAGCCCTATTTAAAAAAATGCAAAGTTGAAATTTCATAAATTTACAAGCAATCATCACAACCATATTTTACACACAGTCACAAGCACATAGGGCACATCCATAATCATCTCTTCATGCATCACATCATATATGAAAAAGAAAGGAAAAAATAGAATCAGAAATCGCGCAAATCCGATCACGTTTCCACCCAAAACGATTCAAATAACACATGCTGAATTTTTTCGGTTCTCGGGGCTGTTCAACCATGAACCCACGGGATTTTTGAGTTTAAATTCTGTCCAAAATCAATATGGATAGTAGGCTTCCACCTCGATTCATCATATGAACCGTGGAGCCAAGAGAACGACTCAAAAACACCCAAAAACCAAAATCGGACGGCTTGACGTTTAGGGAGCGAATAGTTTGTAAATGCGATCAAAACGCGAAATAAAAATTTCAAAATTTTGCTAAAGGTGGCTCTGATACCACTGTTGGGATGGGAATAAGAAAATACAGCAAAAATAGTAATTTAAAAATTTGAAACCATTCCGAAAACAACGAACTACTTTAGCAATATTAAGGAATTCAATCAACATCGGAAATGTGGGAGAAGGTATACCTCAAACCGCGATCGGTATGGCTGATCCTATCCTCATCTTGAGATGCACACGTGAACGTCCTCCAACGATAGTCCACACCAAGCATCTTGCAACAATAGGGGCAGCGAACACCAGGGCTCGTTGTGGCTCAACGGAGAAACTTTCTCAATCCTGGAATCCACCTAGGCAAGATCGGCCCTTCCACCAAGAACCGAGCACCAAAAAGGGAGGAAGAGGGGATGAGAAAACCATTGAACGAGAGGGTAAATAAAAGAATACCTCGCTGTCCTTCGTGGACTCCTCCAAGAAGATGAAGTAGGCAGCACATCCAAGTAGAAGACACCTTCAATTCGGCTTCACCAAAAAACCTGGGGAAGGAGGAGGAAGATGGTCGGCCACCAACGGAGAGGAGGAAGAACTAATTCATCGACACCCACCCATGCGGTGCTCAGCCACCATTTATAGAGAGAGGGCAATTACAAGGAAAACTTGCTCCCCCTAAAAACTCTCTCTCTCTGAAATTTAAAATTTCGAGAATTGCCTCCAAATATAATTCATATTTTAATGGCTTCATAATTAATTAGAAATTAATCAAATCCAATAAAATATAAATTTTAATTTATCTCCATAAATTAAGAGTCTACAAATAAGAATGATAATTATCTAAATAAACCAATTCTCTAAAAGGTAGGAAAGTGGTTTATCTAAATAATTCAATTTCTTATTAATTAATAAAATTATGATTTATCCTCATATATCATATGTCTATTAATTTTATGATTTATCTCCATAAATTATATTCTTATTAATCCAAATAAATTAATTTCTAATTAATCGATTAGGCTCATGGTTGAAAATTAATTTTCCCATAATGTATATATTTGATTCAAAATCAAATTATATTTAATTCATAATTAAAATATATTCTCGGTCAAGTAGTTAATTAAATATTTAATTTATAATTAAATTTAATCAACTACATGAAATATTATCATGTGCCAATCCCTATAATTTAGGGATGCCCTACAAATTAGGGTTACCGAAGAACTCATTCCCCGCGCATTCGTTCCTATAGGAAATAACTTTCTATCGTGTACGTAAACGAGATCTGTGATCGAGTTGCAGCATGTCCATGCTAGTAGACATATAGGGCCGCATTCGGACTTTATCTCATAAGGTTCGTTACGAGGTTAGCTAGCCTGTTATGTATGTGTGACCCATTGGGCCCCACACTAAGCCAGCAGTGAGTTGTGCATAACGGAGAGCCGGATCCTGATAGAATAACTTCTATTCGAATCTTACGAGCCTCCACTAAATCCCTTTAGTGTGGTCGTGAGGGACTCCACTCACAAGTCAAGATTGACGTCTAGCAACGTGTCATGACTACCCGGATAGTGTGAGGTTCAATCTACAAGGATCGAACACTCTTAGGTAATTAGTTACCGTGCAACTAAATCCCTCGATTACAATGTCCCGAAACTAGCTAGGGTACGGAGGAAGTGTCAAACCCTAATATCGATTCATATGTATTCCACCCGCCAAGATGTCGTCTCAATAATGAAACGTTAGAAACATCTTCCTGGCTTTCATTTCTACTCTAGCCAGAGATTCCCGAGTCGACACTTGCAGGGACACATAAGACATTATCTTCTCTTACTAGGAGTAACTGATTCCATGTTTGTTGCTCACCTACCTCTATGAATGTTTCCCCATGCCCAGTAATATTCGAGACATGACGTTGAGGGCCACGTAGGGATAGAACCAAAGCAATGGGTCATCACTCACAAGGTAACCATGACAACCTTAGGTCCAAGGACTGCTTGCACCTACTATCACCTGAGGAACATCCTATTGACACTCATGTAAGGATTTCATTATGTGTTCCTCGTGTAGGTTTGTTCAGTGAACTCATTCACTAATGAGCACCTGCACTTGTACATTAATGACGACTCATAGGTAATTGTGAGATCAGCTACCCCCTATCGTATCGGGCATATACCAAGTGCACTAGTCTATCCGGAATCACCAATCCCCTAATCGGTGATCCTATGACTAGGAACATTTAGAACGGGGGCATTTGGATTCTAAGTCTCACTGGCATGATCTCACCATGGCCTTAGAATCATTTGCCCGAATTCTTGGGGTTCATCATAATCTTTATAAATAAAGATGCAGCATATGATGAAAAGTTATCTCACAAAGTTGATTACCCTTGAATAGTCCCTGAACACATCGATATGTGATTGGCTCAAGGGCACTATTCCTTTCAGGAAGATGCTGACATTATGTGGTCAACCAACTCCTTTGGAGCCATGTATGACGCTTGGAGTTGTTTTTCCTTGGCCGATGCTATTTGGCCGACAATTGCTTGGGTCGAAGAGTGGTGTTTCTTAATCAGGCAGTCGTTAAGATCGCGGACCACCTTTATGTTGGGATTACATTCATGTCAAAGGTAGACTTAGGATCGAAGTTACGTGGTCCGTAGTCACTCCTATGGTTGACGATCCCTCAATCCGATCTCCCTTGAAGTCATTTGAGTACAGGGTTGTAAGTGGAGGCACTAAGGCCGAAAGTAATGGTGTTGGGGCCAAGAACCACACTCATGTCTAGACGAGCTCGTAGGGAGCTCGCCTGGGGTCGCTACGATCTTCAAAGGCATTGAGGTCGGAAGTAATGGCGTTGGGGCCGAGGACCACGTTCGGGGTCAAGCCAAGCTCGCAGAGCGCGCGCCTAGGGTCATGCTCATTTTGAGCAAGTTGGTCTCATTTAGAGCGAAGACCACATTTAGGGCTAAGGATCGCGCTTGGGGTCAAGTCGAGCTCGGAGGGGGAGGGGGGAGGCAAGAACGCACTAGGGTTGTGCTCATTTAGACCGAGCCAGTCTCATTTAGAGCTGGATGCCACATTTAGGGCTGAGGATCGCTCCTGAGGTCAAGCCGAGCTCACGGGGAGCGTAAGGTTGGACCGTGCCTGGGGTCATGCCCATTTAGAGCGAGTCTGTCTTGTTTAGAGTCAAATGCCGCATTTAGGGTCAGGGAGAATTCTAGGAACGCCGAGGTTGAGGAAGTCTTCAAGGGCGTTGAAGCCGCGAGTGGTGGTACCGAGGCTGAGGACCACACTTAAGATCAAGCTAACCTCACAGGGAGTATAAGGCGAGACCACACATGGGGTCGAGAAGGATAGATGTGCCGCACAAGATGGAGGTTGTTACCGTCATGGGGCAGTGTTCTTGTTGCGAGATTGTGGGAATTCCTTCGTTGTGTGTTATGATGTAGTTGTGAATAATATGGATGCAAAGGGACGTGGGGAAAGGGAGAGTAATATTGTAGAATAATTGAAAAATGATAGTACATCATGTCCCACCGAGCAGGATGCTCAACCTACACATCGTTAAACCTTTAAAGGGAAAACCTTGTGGGGGAAAAGCCGCGGTGAAGGAAAAAAGAGTGCACCGACCACTTGTAATTTGAGAGGATTGCTTAGCTGTAGTAAGCACGCAAGGAAGCTGCATTCCATGTCTGTGGAAGTTCTTGTTCGAAGAGTTCTATGTCTTTTGTGACCTTCTATGAACATTCTCAATTTGGGCACGAGTTTTCCTTCCCCTATAGGCCTCCTCTGGAGTTCGATTTTTCTCAGCACCAGATCTCCCTCCTTGAAATTCCTCGGTCTGACATGTTTGTTGTATTTCCAAGCTATTTTGGGTTTCATGGCTTCTTCTCCAACCCTAGCGAGTTCTCATTCTTCTTCAACAAGATCTAGCTTGGCTTGTCGGGCTTCCGAGTTGCCTTGCTCGTCGAAAGTTATTCTCTGAAGGTTGGGCTCTGCGATCTCATCTGGGATCATGACATCTGCTCTAAAGGCGAGCCTGTAAGGAGTTTCCTAGGTTGATGATTAGACGATTCTGTTGTAACCCCATATCACCTCAGGCAACTCTTCGGCCTAGTGCCCCCTAACTTTATCAAGTTTGTTTTTTAGTCTTATCGGTAGGGATGGTAATGATACTCATTTAAGCGGGTACCCACGGGTATTTACCCGTTTATGACGGGTATGGGGGTTAATATCCTATCCGCGGGGATGTCGTGAGTAATTTTTTTCATCCATTTATTATATGGGGCAAGTATGAATATTATAGTACTCGTATCCGTGAGTACCAGTTACCCGCGAATATAACTATAATTACAAAAAGACCTTATGTTGTTGATAAATGCTTGAAGACCTTATATTGTTGATAATGTGTTTATCTACTATTTTTTTAATCCTAGAACTTATGTTGTTGTTAATATTTATTTTATTATTGTGAGTTTAAATTTTAATAAAATATTGTAATTTATATATTTTCAAAGTGCATGGATACCTGCCAATATCCTTGGGGATCCCCCCCCCCCCACACACACATACCCGTCTCGTCCCATCCCGTTGACATCCCTACTTGTCAGGATGACTTTGTTGGCCACCTTGGCTAAGCCATTAGTATGTGGATGCTCCACTGAGGAGTACAGTTATTGAATGTTGAGGTCCGAGCAGAATTTCTTGAACCGTTTATCCGTGAATTGTGTGTCATTTGTCATTGACAAGTTTATGTAGTATGCCATATCTACAAATGATCTTCTTTAACATGAACTTCTTGATCTTTTCGGTTGTAATTGAGGCTAGCGGTTCTGCCTCTATCCACTTGGTGAAATAGTCGATGGCTACTATCAAATATTCGGCTTGTTCTGGGGTAGAAGGGGAAGGGACCGAGGAGATCGAACCCCCATTTATGGAACGACCTGCTGGTTTCTCAACTGTGTAACGGCTCGGGGTGTTTTTGTGAGGCTTCTGAGAATCTCTGACACTTGTCGCACATTTTGACTTGCAGGACGCAGTTTGTCATCATAGTTGGCCAGAAGTATCCGCCACGAGGATTTTAGCTGCTAGGGACCTTCCCCCAATGTGATTGTCACAGATGCCCTCATGTACTTCCAGTATCACGGTGTTCGTTTGGGGCTGGCCAATGCACTTAAGTAGTGGCTGGGAGTATCCCCCTTCTATATAGTTGGTTTTCGAGGAGGGTGTAGTACATTGCCATCCTCCGAAATTTCTTCTGGTTCGAAATGTGCTCTGGCACCTCTCTCTGCCCGAGATAGGTTATGTAGGGGGTCCTCTAGTCGATTGTTTGCTCGGCTACTTAGACTTCGATCAAGGTGTCGATCGGCTAATTGCTCGGCTGATCGAGGACTTGTTGAATGACTGACTTGTTGTTTTGAGGCTTCTTGGTGCTGGCAAGCTTACCTAATAAGTTGACTCGAGTGTTCTCCTACCAAGGTATGTGTTGGATCACACAATCATCAAAGTTAGTCACTAAAGAATGGACTAGGGACGGGTACCTTTCTAGGGAGGGGTCTCTTGCTTGGCAGTTGTCGTTGACATGTTCTATGGGCTCCCACGTCATGGGCAAGCTTTAGTCCGGCGACTAGGGCTTCATATTCTGCCCGGTTATTACTTGTCTTGAATTGAAATTAAAGGAATTGCTCCAAGGCGACTCCATGATCATTCTCTAGAATAATGTTGATTTTGCTTCCTTTTTTGTTCGAAGTGTTGTCCACAAACAACGTATACGTTTCAACTTGGTCGGCATTGCCTTTATGGTATGTGAGCTCGGCGATGAAGTTTGCCAATGCTTGAGCTGAGCCTTGATGGGGCCCATTGGCTGGTACTCTATGCTGAATTCAGAGAGTTCTACCGACCATGCTATCATCCGCTCGACGAGCTCGGGCTTGGCTAGGACCTACCTGATAAGTTGCTTAGTGTGCACCACGATGTGGTGGCTTTGGAAGTATGGTCTTAGTCTTATGGCCGAGACAACCAAGGTGAAGATGAGCTTCTATTGCCTCTGATACCATGCTTCTAGACCTTGGAGGACTTTGCTGATGAAGTAGATCAGCTTATGATCTTTCCCCTACTCTTGGACTAGCATCGAGCTTAGGGCATTTTTGTGATTGTGAGGTACAGGAAAATATTTACCACCCTCGAGGTTTATCCAGAATCGGTGGACTGGTGAGGAAGTTTTTGAGTTCTTCGAACGCTTGTTCGCATTTTTCGTTTCACTAGAAGTCTTGCTTCTTCCTTAGGATTTTGAAAAAGGGGGCAGCTCTATCTGCCAACTTGGAGAGGAACCTCGACTACACGACCATTATTCCTGTGAGCTAATGCACCTCTTTTTTATTTCACGAGCTATGCATCTCTTGTATCGCCCGACATTTCTTAGGGTTTGCCTCGATTCCCTAGTTCGTAAGCATGAACTTGAGGAACTTGCTGTCGTGGACTCTGAAAGCACACTTTTCGAGATTTAGTCTTTTGTTGTAGTGTCTCAGTTGGCTAAAAGTTTCAGTGAGGTCGTCGCAGTGGTTCTAGCGGCTGGTGTTTTGGCGACCATGTCTTCCATATATACCTCAAAATTCTAACTGATTTGTTGTTTGAAAACTTTATTCATCAATCGCTGGTATGTGACACCTGCGTTCTTTAGCCTAAAAGACATCACCTTATAGCAGAAGTTGGCGTGCTCTGTGATGAAGATATTTTTTCCTCGTTTTCATGATGCATCCGAATCTGGTTGTAGCCTAAGTATGCATCCATGAAACTCTGGTTGTAGCCTGAGGAACCATCAACAAGTTTGTCTATGCATGGGAGCGGGTAAGAGTCCTTTGGGTATGCTTTGCTCGGCTCGGTGAAGTCTACGCACATCCGCCATTTCCCCAAAACTTTTCTTGACCATCACGACATTTGCAAACTATGTGGTGAATCTCATATCTCTAATGAAATTTGCTTTTAGCAGCTTCTTGGTCTCTTCTAGTGATGCTTGCTGACACTCGACTCCGAGCTTTTTCTTCTTTTATGCCACATGTTTGACCTGGGGTCAATAACGAGCTTGTGGCAAATGACTTTAAGGTATATCCCTAGCATGTCGGCAGGCGTCCATGCAAATAAGTCGGCGTTGTTTCTGAGCAGATTGTCAAGTTGAGCCTTGAGCTCGGCCGGTAGGCGAGCCACGATGAATGTCACCTACCCCGGGGTTGGGCTGGGGTCGCTCTTAGATGTTTCCTCTTGGGTCTAATTCATGTATCTTTGGTTTGTTGTTCTGTGTGAACGAAAACAAATTTCAACAAAACCAATTTTTCTTAGTAAAAAAGAAAACACCAGAAGGTTATTTTATGTGGTTTCGAGACTGTCGATTTCGTTATCAAATTACAATGGCAACATTGTAATTATAAATATTTTTAAATAAAATATAATTAATTTAAAAATAAATCAAACTATATCTAATTTATAAAAATAAAAATAAAAATCATTATTTTCAACTCAAACTATTATCTTAAATTGACAAATTAATTAAACCAATATATATATATATATAATTGGTCCAAATCTAAATTTTAAAATAACTGAATTTTCTTGAAGTTGATCTATTTATAATTTAATCAAAACTAATTTTAGACTATTGAACTTAATTTTTTTTTGTTGAAATTTTATAATATTTATTAATTGATTTTATATCTAATTGAACAAAAAAAATTAAATTACCAATAACTTAATTAAATCTTACAAATATTTTACAAACATATTAGCAAACAATAATTTTGTAAACTAACTACAAATAAAATATGTGACTTTCTTCTATAACCATATTAATTTTTATGAACGGTTACATATGAAATTAGTTTATTATTTAATCAAAAATCAAATTACTACTAAAATTGTTCAAGAAAAATTAATATTATTTTCTATAACCAAATAAATATTCACTAGTTTCAACCAGCCAAAACTGATGTTGTTTTTATTAACCAAACGCGTTTTCAGAAAACTGAAAACTAGAAACCAAAACGAAGTTTTTCGAAACAAAGTTTTCAATTTCACTGAAACCAAATCAGAAAATAGTTTTGTATTGAACCCGAGTTTCGATTGATCCCTGACTGATTTTCGATTGATTGGTTCTAGAAACTTCCAATATCATTTGGCTATAACTCGATCGATCTTCGATTAACTAACATTCGACCAATGATTTACTTGTGCATAATAAGTAGTTTTCTAGCCGTTGAAATAACTTGTATCTGACTCCTATCCTTAGGGAACTTATAAATACCCCCATCGTTTGCTTAGAGCCTTAAACTTTATTGTGTGATTCTTTGCATCTTTGTGAGTTCAAAAACAATAAACCCTAGTTCTTAGAGCCTCATTGAGCTATATTTGAATCCTAGCCTTTTGGGAACCTTGAATTCCAAGTGCATTATCCTTAAAGACTTCTTAAAGCGGCACTAGGTGACAAGAAGAGAACTCGTATCTTGAATGATTAGTTTTATTTGCTCTTTTCTTGTTATTGTGTGGTTTTTGTTTTTTTTCTTGTTTATTGTTCATTTGCCTTGCCGATTAGACATAAATCCAAGCGTGTAAGTGTTTATTTTAGTAAATACAATTGAAATCCTAAGCGATGAGTTTAAATAGTGGATGCAGGCTTGGGGTGAGCCCAAGCACTATACAATGATGGTATTAACATTTTCACTTGAGTTCTTTATGGAATAATTATTGGAACCAATACAGGAGGGGAGTATATTCGTGCTCAATCTTTTTTTTCTTTCAGAACTGCTATCCTACAAAATGTTATTAATTTTGTAGATTCAAGCTAGATGGATCGAATGATCATAGAATTGAATCTGGTTGTAAAATTATCATTAATGTGCTCATACTACAAACACAACCACCATGATTTATTCGCACTATCATTGAGGATATCTTGTTGCCGGTTACTCCCCGCGATGATTGGTATGCTTGGAATGATTCTTTGGATGATATAGTTACCTCATCCACTACGACTTTTCTTAAAAACCTAAAAAGCCCTCCTATTAGACATCCTATGGTTTGTCCCAGGCTATGAAAGCTCGATACCTCCCCAAAGGTAAAGCTTTTCCTTTGGAAACTTTTTCATAGCCAGCTCCCTACTAGAAATAGATTGCTTCACCTAAGAATGCATGTTGTGGATAAATGTGTTCTTTGTAATAATATGGTTGAGACTGATCAACACATTCTCTTTGATTGCACCATGACTAGTTTTATTTGAAACAATCTGGGTCGAACCTTAAATATGGATTTTTCTAACAGGACTGGGTGGTGTTTAGGTAAGTGGCACTTAAACTCCTAGCAAACCTCGGTGGGCTGGGATTTTAAGGTCATTATTGCTAACACCACTTGGTTTCTATGGTTTTTTCGTAATAGTATTTTGCATGAAGATGACTGGCAGCATACCACTCCAAATTATATGAACTGCATTTTGACTTTCACAAGCCAACATACAAAGTATATCATACCCGAGGACAATACTGTTATTTCCTCTTGTTTAAATACTTCGATCCCCCTATTTTAAATTGGTACAAAGTTAATTGTGATGCATCTTTACTTGATAACTCATGTGACATTGGTATCATTATCAGAGATCACTTAAACTCATGTATCGATGCACTTTCTTATTATATTCATTCAAATTCTATTTTGCATGGAGAAGGTACTGCTGTGTTGCTTTTCGTTTCCCATGCAGGTTCCAAAGAGTTGGACAACGTCATTTTTGAACCCGATTGCAAACAAGTGGTGGATGCCATCAATTCTGAAGGACCCGTCCCTTGGCAAATCAAGAATCTCATCCTCAACATCAGATCTGCATTGCACAGACTCAACGATGCTACGGTGCAATTTACCCCGCAATTTGTAATTCAAGCAACCCATTAGGTTGCAAATCGGACACACACCCTAAAAGAATTTGAGATTTGGATGCCTATTCGTCCCGAAATTATATGTAATTATTGCTAGAGAATAGAGATCAAGACTACCTTTTATTGATTTAATATAATTTTTCTTTTCTTTGAAAAAAGAGAGTAAAAGAAACAATGCAATTATTTAATTTGTTGCTCAAACAGCCAAACGTTAAGTTAGGGCTCAGAGAGAAATTAGCATCTGGATCTTCATTCGACCTTCAATTCAGAACAACTAGATCATCTTTCTTTTGTTTGATAATGCACTTACCAGCCCCTTTAATCCACTAAAATAATATTATAGTTATTTTCTTTTCGGTTAAAAAAATAAAAAAAACCCAACCGTTTTCGCGTCACTTTGACGCCGCTCGGCTTACTCCACTCGAACCACTCCTCTCTTCCCCTCCTCGTCATCGAAACCCGGAAGCGAGCGAGCGACTGAGCGAGAGATCGATGGCCGCGGTGGTAAACGCGAATGGGTCCGACGCAGGCAAAACAGACGGCGAGCAGACGATGCTGATGCCACCGCCGCCAACGAATCCGATGGTCACCCCTCTCCTTACTGATCTTTACCAATTCACCATGGCCTACGCCTACTGGAAGGCCGGCAAGCATCAAGATCGAGCCGTGTGAGCTTTTTTCCCAACCTCAAACCCACTCAAGGTTCTTGCACTTAAATTTTCATATATTTCCCTGCCGACTTGGTGTCGAGTTTTGATTTTTCATCCTTTTTGGTCGTCCTAGCCAGCAAAAGGTACAAATTAGTATAGATAGCTGGTCGCGAATTTTCATGCTCTTGCATTTTGTTAGCTGGCTGAAGCTTGAGTGCATCAAGGCTTTTCGGATGTTGGTTGGCACCGGCTGCCCCTGGACCAATATTTTCCTCCACCCCCATCTGACAATAGGATAAGAGAATAGGAGATGCTGTTTGATATCCGGGCAGTTGCGGCACTGAGGGCAGCATATATCATCACGACCCAAAACTCCGATCTTTTGAAGGAAGACTCTCGTGTGCAAATTTCCCCTAAGAATAGTCCGAGTACCTTTGCCTTGGCGTTTTTTTCCGTCCAAATCTCCTAGCTCTATTGGACCCAGGTGCTGCCTTCGAACAGTTTTTTTTTTAGCAAATTGCGATTGAAAGGACTCATCATGGTTCCCAAGCCATTTTCACCTGGTCCTTTTCTTCTAAAGGCTGGTGAGTTTTTGAGCTTCTGAATGAGCAAATCTGCCCTATGGAGCGCAATAAACCTATCAAGTTTGATATTACATCCATGGGTGTCACAATTCTCAGCTACCTATCTGAAGTTTAAATAGTCTATTGTGGATTGATTGGTTATATTGAGTTTACCACTAAAACATATATCTAAGCTTCTTCACGAGTTATTAGATAATGGTTAAGCTATTGAAAAATAGAATGAAGTCAATGCCCTTCAATACTACATACTAGTATTCTTACGATGCCAGAAAAGTTGTCTAACATGTAAAAAGAATCCCAGTTATACATCATTAGGAAGAACATCCTACTGTTTGGTTGTGTGATCACTGTGGAAGCTGAACTTTACTTCACAGAAGTTCTTAAGATGTTTTGTGAGCTTTGCAGGTTTGATCTGTACTTTCGGAAAAACCCTTTCGGTGGTGAATACACTGTCTTTGGTGGTCTTGAAGAATGCATACGTTTTCTTGCTAATTTCAAATTTGAGGAGAATGAGATTGCTTTCCTGCGCTCTGTCATGCCCACATGTGAGGTAATTTCTTGTCATGATGCTTTATTCATGACTATGTTAGACCTACTGATTGAAACAAGTCAAACATGTGCTTAATTGAAACTAGGCAAACAAGTGCTTAATCTAGATGCATGTCACTCGGCTCATATATTTGCTATAATGTATGTTCCTTTTGAATGATTTCCTTTCTCTGATGATTTATTTCTTTCCTTAGACAAACAGGTTGTATATAATCAGAATGCAAATTATAACCCTAAAAGATGCATATTGGATGTTGTAATAATCTAGAAACTCTGTTAAAAGACCACAAGATCAGGCAACCTTGTCTATGACCAAAGCACTCGCACTTTAGGAAGAACAATATGTAAAATGATAAATAAGTAGGAGATGGTACGATTACAAATCAATCGAGAATTTATTTTTAAGTGTTCTGAAACCCTTTTTGTGTTTTGTGCTTTCCCACATTGTCATGTGAATCAATATATATCTTGATTTCTTGTTGATAACATGAAGTGGGATGTATGTGCTTTTAGCTATATTTTGGCTTACAAGTTTTATGTGCCTTTTTATCTTTTCTAATCAGAGGTTTACTCCTTTCAGGATGGTTTCTTTCAATATCTCCAGGCAATTGACTGTGCAAAAGTTGAGGTTTATGCTATTCCTGAAGGTTCTGTTGTGTTTCCTAAGGTTCCCTTGATGAGAATAGAAGGACCTGTTGCTGTGAGTACTGATGTATTTATATCTTTAGCTGTGTCATCACCATGGTTTAAAATACCGATACCGGTCATCATCTCGGTGGATGACCGGTACCAGTACGTACCGACACACGGTACGGTCCGGTACGAAAATTGCATACCGAGTTGCTTTTTTTTTTTTTTTTTGATTTTGCTGCTAAAAATAACTCCAATAACCCATGATTGATCAAGAAATACTTAAATTTCATATTCAAATGTCAAATACATGAATACAATGTTTAAAATGTGGACGAATGACGTCCATCGTACTCGTACATATCTTGGGGACATACACGACTAAGGTCAACACCGTAAGTCTCCAATGCCCATATCTGAAAATGATCCCATGTCATCATGTCTTGGTATCCATTATACCACATACCCATCAGTGTTTCTTTGTTGACCGTCCAAGAACTAGTCCCTGTATCATCAGTTGAGTAGGTACTTGATACAAAGTAGGTTGATTCAGAAACTTCTTGCAAGCTACTCATCATATCGTGGTGGTAATCTTGCAAAGTTGTCGGTCCACCTCCTCGACGCCGGCCTTTCTTCTCGTACACCCGAGTTGTTCGTCCGGTTACTAGCACTGTGATCGTGATCTTGAGTGGTGTGGTCAAAGTATTGCTCATTCGTCCACAGATCGGTAGGCGCCGGTGTTGATGGTACGACGGTCTCTTCTCCCCCATCTCCATCATCATCTCCTCCATCTTCAGAGCTGCTACTGCTATGAACCGAGGGCTCGTCTTCTTCGTCCTCTTCCGCTTCTGCAATCGCGTCCAAAGGATCAATTGGCCGTTTCCTTTTGCCTTTGCCTTTTGCCTTTGAAGGTGAAGGTGCTGCCTTCTTCTTTCCTTTTGATTGTGAAGATGGAGAGTCGGACGTGGATCGTCGTCTTACTTGCCGAACTCGTTGAGAGTCCAAGGGAGCAAGGGTCATGTCCCTCTCAAGAGCTTGACTATCCGTGTCTTCTAGTTGGCTCTCAGACTCAACAACATCAGATATAATTGGTGAAGGCTGAGGTGGTTCGCCTGGTTCATCAAGAAGAGGCGGGTCACTCTCCATTGCACTCCACCAATCAATTATTGGGTCTGCATCGCCTTGGACGAACTCGACATCGAACGGATCTACATGTAGAATTTCTCTATCTTTGTTCTGTAACGCCCGCATTCGAAGTCGCATGTTATAATGAACATATACGAGCTTCTCTAATCGGGCGTACGAAAGGCGATTGCGGGGCTTCGTATGAATCAAGGCGAAGGTCGACCAATTCCTCTCGCATCCACTTGATGATGTGGTTTGCGAGAGGACGCGTGTTGCAATCTTTCGAAGAGTTGGAGATTCGTTTCCAAATTGCAACCACCATTCGACTGCAGCAAATTTAAAATTAATATTAGTAACGGGATTTTATCTTTGATAAATAAATTGACAAAAAAAATCTATCTACCTGGATCCATAGTATCTCGGGTGGAGATTGCAAATGAATCTCCGAAATTGCCAGTTGCATCGCGGAACCATTTTAATTCATTGAGAGCTTGTGCCGTTTCTCGGTTGGATCCTGACATTCGTTGTATGACCTTGCGGAGGGGATATAATAAACTATCGACCATTCCAAGATTATACCGGTATTGGTATGAAGGATTTAAATAATACCCTATAAAAAATTAAGCATAATGAATAAGTAATTAAGCATAATGAATTAAATTTAAATAATTTTTGAATATTAAATAAAAAATACCTGCGATGTGTATGTCACGGCTCATTTGATTATCCCATCTCTCGGAGATAATTTTGATGAATGGTTCATACTTGGCAGGAGAAATCATAACCCTCTTGATTTCTTCTTGTGCTTGGTGGATGTAGTGGTAGAGACGACTCATTTGAGGCGTCTTTTCCATATCCACCTGTCGTAGAACCTTGTACAAAGGTTCTACGGCGACGACTATTTCTGCGATGCAATCCCAAAACTATGTGTTGAGGATGAACTTCTCTGTTTGTTTTCCATCGGCTTTTCCAGCATATCTTGATAAAGTCTATTCCTCACTTGTAAACATGGTTCTAAGGGCCACCTTTTTTTGTTGGAGTGACCTTAATGCGATGAAGTTGGTTGCAAAACGAGTCGCTCCCGGTCGAAGAATTTCACCTAAAATATGAAATTATCATTAATAAATATTTATGATAAACTAATTAATAAATAAATATTAGAAATTACTTAAAAATTAATAAATTACATTCTGTAAATTTTTTCATTAGGGCGTGTACCCATGTATGGTTGTAGATGAAGCGGGTAATTTGTTGCGCCTTCTTTACCGTCAACTTCACCATCGATATATCACCGATATCTTTCATCATTAGGTCTACACAATGGGCTGCACATGGAGTCCAACATATGTGAGGATAATCTTGTTCAATTATCTCACCTGCCCTTCTGAAATTGGCTCCGTTGTCGGTTATAACTTGAACAAGGTTCCGAGGTCCAATCTCCTCGATCACCTCCGTCATCAGCTTCGAGATGTAGTAAGCGTTATGGATTTCATCGGACGAGTTCACCGACTTGTGATAAACAACTCTCCGGTTGCAATAGATGAGGAAATTGATGATGCTCATTCGGGTTGGCCCGGTCCAGCTATCGCACATCAAACTGCATCCGTACTCCCCCTATTGTCGCTTGATTCCATCGATCCAGGTTTTTATTTCATCGACCTCCACTTCTAGGTAAGGACCTGAAATTTCATAGGGAGTTGGAGGGGCAATACCTGGGCCTACCTTTTGGATGGTAGACACCATGGTTCGGTAGTATGGGTTGTTGGCTGCATTTGCGGGAATCCGGCTGAAGTGGAACCATTTGGAGATGGCTCTCCCCAACTCCCACTTCTTCGTCTTGCCCCAAGCATCGTCTATACGCGGTTGCTTTGCTGATGGAGGAGGAAATGCCCTTGGATCAAGATCAGAAACATTAATATTAGTTTTCCTACCACTTGCTCCGAGGTTTGTGAAGAATCCACGAATGCCTCATCTGCTGCCTCCTCTGCTTTGAGGTACCCTCATGCTAGAACTCCGGCCAATTTGAGGACCGGAGGGAATTGAACCACTTCGGTCCATTGATCCGGCAGCCGAAGTCGAGCCGACACTGCTTATGCCACCGCTACCATTGCCGCCGCCATACTCAAAATGAGATCCGGGATAGTACATCCGATCTCGTTCGAATGTAGCATACTCCAATGAAGCTCGGATGCCGGCTTCAAGTTCCGGATCCTCTTCGTCACCGCCACCCCGAGCCTCGTAATGGCCACCACCGACTTCTTGGGTAGCTCGTCGGTCGAATTCGGCTTGTTGAGCTGCATTCTTAAGACGCTGCTCCTTCTTGTTGGTGAGCATATCTTTAAACATTTGTCGGACTTCCGGCGGTGCTTTGGTGCATTTGACGACGTCGCTGGATGTTCCGGCCAAGTGTGCCTTTAATCGGGTGACGCCTCCACCACGACAAATCATATTACAATGGATGCATTGCCAGTGGTTAGCCTTCTCCAACCGAACACCGTGTTGCCATGCGGGGTCGGCTTGAGATTTCAGCGCCATTTGAGCAGAATTTCGATGTAGAAATTAAGAAAGTAGAGAGAGATTGAGAAAGATTGAGAGTTTAGATGAGTAGAGGGGGTGAGTGAGAGTAAAAGAGGTGTTTTGGGGGCTTTATATAGCCACCAAAATATCCAAAAATGACCAAAAACACCCTAAGAGCCGTTTGGGCTGTCGGTGCTACAGTGCTGGCTGTCGGCACTGTAGCAGCCCAACGGCTCTTAAAAAGAGCCGTTGGGTCGGGTGATACCATACCGCCCGGTATCATAGCTCTTACCGCCCGGTATTTGCTAAATACCGGAGCATACCGGGCGGTATTTATCGGTATACCGGTATTTTTAAAGTATCAATATTTTGCTACAGTGCAAAATATCATACCGGGCGGTATAGCCCGGTATGATAGCAAATACCGCCCGGTATTTGATAAATACCGGGGATACCGGGCGGTATTTACCGAGATACCCGGTATGGGTACCGGGTATCTCGTATACCGGTTTTTTCAAAAACCGGTAAATACCGGGCTTACCGCCCGGTACGGTACGAGATTTGAAACCATGGTCATCACAACATTAGTTGTTAATCCAAGTTAAATGTGCGGTTTAATGTTTTACTGAAATTATGTTCTTTGAAATTATTTGCCCGGTAGTTTCATATTATGAAATCCATTTTTCCAGGTAGTTCAGCTGCTTGAAACACCATTTGTAAATCTTGTTAATTATGCCTCTTTAGTTACTACAAATGCTGCTAGACACAGATTTGTTGCTGGAAAGTCAAGAACATTACTTGAATTTGGACTTAGACGGGCACAAGTAATTCTTGCTTTTTTACTTTTTAAGATTAATTCATATCATGAGTTTCGCGTCTCTATAATTTGTTTCCTGTGTTCTAATTGTCAGGGGCCTGATGGAGGGATAAGTGCTTCAAGATACTGTTACATGGGAGGATTTGATGCAACAAGGTTTATTCTGTTGAAACAGTGAATGCCATATTGTAGGGGTCTTTCCATTCTGATTTTAGTAGTATTGAGTGAAAAGTTATCTGATAGATTGGATGGGAATGAATGAAAATTCTTGTTACCTTTTGATACATATAAGATTATCAAAAGATTTAAACCTGGAACATACCAATCAAATTATCTTTCTACTATTTATTGTAATGATTTTTTTTTTATAAAAAAAGTCAAAATAAAAACATCAAATATTCTATTAAAATGAGATTAAAAAATTCCAACCAAGAAAAATAAAGAAGAGGGTCAATCAAATCTTGTATCAGATCCACAAAGACAAAAGATACCTCTTGTTTGTTAGGGAAATAGGGGGATGTTAATCCCATAAATACTATTGATAGAGAAAAAAAAATAACAAAAGGAGGAAGCACAGGTTCAGTGCAAACATATCAGCTCTATCTGATAGTTGGCTCTAAACTCTGAATTCTCTGTTCATTTTAAGCTAAATTATCACTAATCCTGCCATGACAGTTTTAGTGCTCTAGTCTCTGCTTATAATGATTGTAAATATACTATCCAACTGTACAGACATAAATGCTTTATACCATGATGAGAAATAATTTTCAAAACTTATATGCGGATTATCTATTTTTATTTAAATAACATGACAAACTAGCAAAGGATTGACAAATTCCTTACTTGCAATTATAAGACTGAACCTCTGAGAAAAAGATCCTAGTTGCAAGGAAGTAAAATATCACACGAAACTAAACATGAAGGTTTCTCTTACCTCTAAATCTAAAAATTGTTGTTCAGGACTTCAGGTAATCTTGACATCTTTTAGAAAACATATTTTTCAAGGCAAATAGTTTGCAAAACATATTAACATGATAAATGCTACTTGTCCAGATTATCTGCAGCCAACAAAAAATTCTTGTGCTGATTGTCTATATACTGGTCCATGTTTCTTTCATCATTTTGAATATTTTACTTAGTTTCATATTTTAACTATTGTGAATATCATGTCATTTGAAATTTGAAATTCTAGAAGCTAGTTATGACCAGGTTGGGCTTTCCCTAGTATGATGTAGATGTTGTATACGCTTGTGTATAATGCAAGACATTGGAAACTCAGATCAAAGCCCTTTTTTGCATCATTGAGTGACCTTGGATATCACACGACCAACAGAGTAACCTTGAATATCACATGACTAACAAAGTAACTTAGAGCATAATCTTATATCCAGAAACTTGTCATTTCTGACATCGCAAAAAAGTTTAATGCTTGAATTGAGGAATATATTATATAACAGGTGGTTTGCTCTTTTACGTCTTCCCAACACCTTTAAACTTGGTAATGAGATAGTGCATTAGATTTTATAGGGTGGTTATGCTTGACTGTTGTAGTGTTGGCCCCAAACTATTTTGTGCTGCTGCTCTGAATGAAGCCCTGATAGTTGTTGAGTTAAGAGAGGGTATAATTTAGAAGATGACACAAATAAATTAGTAATTTGATAATCCATTAACCTGTGAATTATTCTTATCATAGTTTTAGGTTATCGACAATGGAAACACCTTTATTGAACTTAACAAACTAGCTTTTAATTACTTGATTTGACATTGAATGCTGTTTCTCCAATTGGCTTCAGAAATGGCAGTGGTTTGCTAGTTAGATTATTCGAGTTGGATACAGATAAGTTTTATTTTATCTTGATAGAATGATAATTACACGACCACTTCTGGGTTTGGTTAAACTTTATATTTTATTTTCACTTTTTAAGAACTATCATTTATGCCCATTTTCATGATGAAGTTATCAAGTTATTTGTGTTCATGGCAGTAATGTGGCGGCTGGAAGGCTATTTGGCATACCACTTCGTGGAACTCATTCACATGCATTTGTTAGTTCCTACATGGTCAGTGGGCTCATTAATTTGAGTTTTTTTCATACAAGTAATTACACTATTCAGTTATAATAATTTTTTTGCAATATCACTTGCACCTTGCTCCTCAATTGTCCCAAAGAAATGCAGCAAAAGTGCAAAACCACTCACCATACATGGAAAAATGTCATATTTTGTTTAAAGATCTCAGAATCTAAACTATTTTAAAGTAAGTGGAGTGTTTTGTATGCTTGTCCTTGTCATCAAGGTTCGCTGGTTTTTCGTAGTTTCTATTTTACAATTTACATGCTCTGTTTGTGTCCCCTCTCTTGTCTTTTCTGCCAACATATTCTTTTGATCTTTAGTCATGTTGATGGAGGTATCTTGCTCTGACTCATATCTTTCAGGGTCTTGATGAGATTGTTGACAAGGCACTACTTAGTCATGATGGTTTAAACATGTGTGAAGATTTTATTTCGTTGGTCCGTAGCTGGCTTATAAAACTTCAGGTAGTTTGTCTTTTTATTATTATATTTCTGTCTTACCTGTAAGAATCATAGTTTCAAAACAATTCAAACTCATTTACTGCAATTATATGGCTAAATTTTAACCAGTAGCTTGCATACTATTTCTTGGAATATTGTTTCATTCCAATAGTAAATTTTTGTACATTAAATATGTTTTCTTATATAATGCTAAATTGCTAATTATCTATTTCCATCAGTTCTCGCCAATTTCAGTTTAGGATAACATGAGACTGTCCTTGTTGGTTGGTGCAACGAACAGATTACTGACTGTATCCATGTTTATAACAGTCAGCAATACCAAATCAATAAAATAAAATCTGTTTGCACTGTCTTTTACATGATCTTAAGAGCAAGGCTGTCAGGTGTATTTGACAAAATTTGATCTGCTTCTTTATATGATTACATCAGCACATGCATTAGTGACAGATAATTAGCTAATTTAGGCCCTAGGGTCTGTAGTGACAGAACCCAAATCCAAGACAAAACAATAGAAAAATGAAGAACGAGAACAAGTAACACAAGAAATTACGTGGTTCGGCTCAGTGTAAGCCTAGATCCACGGGCGAAGACAATAAATCCATTATATGCTTCCTCACACCACCGGACTCCCTCTAGCAATTTCGCATCTTCAATTCTCTAACCCTAACTGCAGCCCCAAATATATATATATATATATATATATATATATATAGGCACCATACCGGGCCCAACCCTCCGCTTCGCAAACTAAAGCTAATTTTTCCTCCCAATTTAAACTGTGCGAAACATTCAGCGGAGCGGGTTTTAATTTGGATCTGAAATACAATACATCTCAACAGAATCAATAATCATTACTAGAGTAGGAATAAATGAAGAGAAGTAATTATAGAGAAAAGAGAAAGAAACAGAAGTAGCAGATATGCACAAAGATTATGAATGGACCTCCCTTATTGAATTTATACATTTCTTGATATTAGTTGACTAGACTTTCCTTAATGCATACTTCATCAAGCCAAGACTATGAAAAGTTTCAGCTGAATGGTTCTTAGTTTTACTTGGCCAATTTTGTTAGGTTATGATCTGGTTGATCCTTTACCACGAAAACATGGACTCCCATGGTAATGTTTTAATGTCCGAAAGGACTGGACATTCAAATGGGTCATGTAATTTGAAAGAACCTAGAATTCACTGCCTATGAAGTATGAATAGTTATCTGCAGTGAGGGTCTAGAAAGGCCATGTAGTTAGTAAAACTTGGCTTAGATCTCCAACAAAATCTTTGATTTCAATACTGTTAAGCTGCGCAATTGATAAGACACTTGACCATATAAGAGAACTATACTCATTTCCACAGTTAACAGGGAGGCAATATAGTATATCTTCAAGAATCCTTAGAGAATGCAGTGGTTCAAGTCTCTGGTAAGTTCTGAAAAGGTGACTTTCCCATAAGGAACGATTCATGTGTAGACCTGAATAGTTGCTATATTTACTGAAATTACCCAAGATGTTCAGCTGTTTTTCAAGTTTTGCGAACAGTCACATCTTTTAAACTCTACAAATCAAATATTAGCAAGTAAGATTCTGTTTATTTCTCTTGGTCCTCTTTACCTCACATATGTCACATCATGGTTTAAAATCTCGGTTTCGGTACCGATTTCGGTACCGTACCGTACCGTACCGTACCGACACTCGGTACGGTCCGGTACGGAAAACACCATACCGGTTTATTTATTTATTTATTTATTTAGAAATAGCTCCAAATCTTCAATAACAACATAATTGATAAAGAAATGCTTAAAATCAATATTCAAATGTCAATTACATGAATACAATATTTAAAATGCGGACGAATGACGTCTGTCATACCCATACGGGCCATACATATCTTGGCCTTCGGGACATATACGACTAAGGTCAACACCGTAGGTCTCTAATGTCCGTATTTGGAAATTTTCCCATGGCATAATGCCTTGGTATCCATTATACCACATTGACATTAGCGTTTCTTTGTTGGGATTCCAAGAACTAGACCCTGTATCATCAGTTGAGTAGGTACTGGATACAGAGTAGGTGGATTCAGAAACCTCTTGCAAACTACACATCATATCGTGATGGTAATCTTGCAAAGCTGTCGGTCCACCTCCTTGACGCGGGCCTCTCTTCTTGTACACCTGAGTTGTTTGTCCGGTTCTAGCACCATGGTCATCATCTTGGGTGGCGTGATTGAAGTATTGCTCATTTGTCCATAGATCATCAAGTGGCAGTGTTGATGGCACGACGGTGTCTTCTCCACCAGCTCCATCATCATCATCATCATCATCATCTCCTCCGTCTTCTGTGCTGCTACTGCTATGAACGGAGGGCTCATCTTCTTCGTCCTCTTATGCTTCTGCAATCGCATCCAAAGGATCAATTGGTCGTTTACCTTTGGCTTTGCCTTTTGCCTTTGAAGGTGTTGCCTTCTTTTTTTCCCTTTGATTGGGAAGATGGAGAGTCCGATTCCGATCGGCGTCTTGCTTGCCGAATTCGTTGAGAGTCCAAGGGAGTAATGGCCATGTCTTCTGGTTGGCTCTCAGACCCAAGTGCATCAGATATAATTGGTGAAGGCCGGTCGCCTGGTTCATCAAGAAGAGGTTGGTCGCTCTCCATTGCACTCCACCAATCAATTATCGGGTCCGCATCGCCTTGGACGAACTCGACATCGAATGGATCTACATGTTGAATATCTTCGTTTTCTAATGTCCGCATTCGAAGCCGCATGTTGTAATGAACGTATACTAGCTTCTCTAATCGGGCATATGAAAGCCGGTTGCGTGGCTTGCTATGAATCAAGGAGAAGGTCGACCAATTTCTCTCGCATCCACTTGATGATGTGGTTTGCGAGAGGATACGTGTTGCAATCTTCCGATGGATAGAGGGGTAAGTGAGAGTGAAAAGAGTGTTTTGGGGGCTTTATATAGCCCCCAAAACACTCCAAACCCGGCCCCAAACGGCTAGAGAGCTGTTTGGGGTCACTGTTTATCATACCGGGCGGTATATATCAAATACCGCCTGATATCGGGCGGTACGCTGTCGGCCACCCGTTGCCAACGGCGCTCAGCACCGTTGTCAACGCCAACGTTAACAAACCATCATACTGCCCTTACCGGGCGGTATGATGGTATACCGCCCTTACCGGGCGGTATATAGCGAAATACCGCCCGGTATACCATATATACCCGGTATTTTCAAATACCGGGTATATCGAATACCGCTAACCCTAAATACCGGGCTTACTGTACCGTTTCGGGCGATTTTTTAAACCATGTGTCACATACACTTTGTGCTTTCCGATGATAGTGATGTTCATGACAACCCTGATATCCATGCATTTTTGTCAAAACCATCTTCAAGTGTCTCACAACTCAAATAGTAGAAAATATTACCTTATGGTGATGTATGTTTGATATATGGTGATGTATGTTTTGCAAGAGATTCATCAGAGGATTATATATCATTAAGCTATAAATGTCTTGATTACTAGAAATCTTTTTTCAGTGTTACATGTAGATATTTTGCGTTGCTAGTATGGAATGATACATCTTTGATATAAGCTTATATTGTGAATTTGAACAATACTGGTTAAAAGTTTTTTTCATGATTATAGCGGGCAAATTCATTGCATAGTACTTTTGGTGAAACAAATCAAAGTGAGCTGGCGGCTTTCACATCTTATGCCTTGGCTTTTCCAAATAGCTTCCTTGCCCTTGTTGACACATATGATGTAAGTAAATTGATGTGGTAATTTATTTTATGTTCATGCTGATCAAACAGTATTATTCCATGAATTAGTTTCCATTGATGACTTATTTTATGTTTATATTGCAACTGAGCATTTTATGTAAGCTGTTTTAAAAGATTCATTTCATTAATCTAGTTTTTGTCACTCACCAGAAGTCTCTCTCAAATTCATTATAAGCAATGTACAAATCTTTGATATTCTTTTGTATATGCAGCCATCCAAATATTAGGTATCTGAAAGCTTACATAATTGCAATGTGCATTTGAGCAGCAGTTAGCACAAAAGAAATAATATATGGAGAGTCCCTTGGGAAGCAGTACACAACTCTTAACTCATAACTGGAAAGACCTTCCCGGTTTCAAAACGATTGAAAATGTTGAAATTGGCCTTTCCTATCTACCAAAAACCTCCTTGCACGGTTGAAAACCACTTGTTGTGCGGCTCTATGCATCCTTTCGCCCCTTGCGCTTAATCTGTAGCTTGTTCGCCCTTGGGCGCGCTAGCGCACTACGTCTTTGATGCTGGAATTTGCTGTGTGGGGGCGAAGAAAGCCGAACCTCTGATCAACCATTCAACATTTTCACTTAGTAACAGTGTTTAAATCTAGCGACAATGTTTGGAATTGTTAGGTTGGATTGAGAGGGTATCATCCGTTCTTTGTTTAGGGTACACTCTGAGCCTATGGCTTCATTCACTATTAAAATATGGGCTAACTAATAATTGATATCAGAATCATGGTTTAAAATATCGGTACCGGTACCGTACCGGTACCGGTACCGTACCGTACCGGTACCGGTACCGTACCGTACCGACACACGGTACGGTCCGGTACGAAAAATGCATGCCGAACAGTTTTTTTTTAATTAATTAATTAATTTTTGATTTTGCTGTTAAAAATAACTCCAATAACACATAATTGATCAAGAAATATTTAAATTTAAGATTCAAATGTCAAATACATGAATACAATGTTTAAAATGCGGACGAATGACGTCCGTCGTACTCGTACATATCTTGGGGACATACACGACTAAGGTCAACACCGTATGTTGGGATGTGTGGCGACTGATTTGCCCTAACCCTCTTATGTTGCGCTACGCAGAGTTTTCGGCAGTCCCTTTGGGCTGTGGGCCTGTGTCGCCCTATATAAACTCCAATGTAATGATTTTTTGGGCCCTTTGGGCTGTGGGCTTGTGTTGCCTTATATAAACTCCAATGTAATGATTTTTTGGGCCCTTTGGGCTGTGGGCATGTGTCGCCCTATATAAACTCCAATGTAATGATTCTTTTGTATCTGTGAAAAACCCTAATACAGTACCAAATAGTACCCAACGGCTCTTTTTAAGAACCGTTGCATCATACCGGGCGGTATCGCCTGGTATGACATCAAATACCGCCCGGTATGGGCGGTATTTACCGAGATACCCGGTATCGCCCAATACCGGGTATTTCGTATACCAGTTTTTTCAAAAATCGGTAAATACCGGCCGTACCGCCCAGTACGGTATGGTATTTGATACCATGATCAGAATAGCTTGATGGACCAAAGCTAACACAATGTAGATATGCTGATGATAAAATAAGAGTAGAAATGATAAATTGAGAGGTGAAATTGGATTCTACTGTGGGAAAATGAATTGGGTGGTTTTAGTAAAATAGTGCCAATCTGTGTTCAGTGTAAAACTCAGGCTAGAATTATGCATCCTGTAAAATGTTTCAGAAGTTGCATCAATACTATAGCCCACTGGGTAAACTCATATGAGAAAGTGGTTTTTTAAAACCAAACCCTAGGTAGCAATTTTGTGTTATCTTATTTATATTTAGTCGTAGACTTGATTGTTAATTAGGATAGATCTTTCCCCCGAATGATTGTCAAGTAATGAGATCCATTATTAAAAATGGATGCTATATACAACTCTGTTGAGTCGATATCATGCTATTCTTGCTGAGTTATTTATATCTATGTCTCTGCATATTTTCTCGTCAGGTTATGAAGAGTGGACTACCAAACTTTTGTGCAGTAGCTTTAGCACTTAGTGATTTGGGGTAAGTCTTGGAAATTGCAATACTTTTGAGGACTTTCTAGTTCATTTAATCATGTATATGCATATATTGTACTTTGAATAATTTAATAGTTTATTAGTATCAGTAGAAGTACCGAATTTCTAATTCTCATCATTTATTTTGAATCTCATTAGTTTTTTTCTTGTATACTCTTTCACTTTAGTTTTGATCACTTTTTGTGAATAACTTGTGGATTCTGGAAAATGATGCAAAGTTGTCATAGGAGAAATGATATGGACTATGGAGTAATTATTTCCTTTGGCTACTTTGATGGTATGTTTGAAGATAGTGGTGCTTCAAATTGCCAAAATAATGGTTTGCATATCACTGCAAAGTGCAACATGAAGCTAATGTTCATGCAATTGAGCATCAGGAATCATGTCCCATCTAAACACGCGAAATGGGATGCAACAGTGGGAGAAGCTAATGAGGACGATTAGTTTTGATATGTTGCTCAAATAGAGTCGTGATTTAGTTTGTCTAGGAAATTGTTGATATCTTTGTACATTCAAGTTGCTTGATTATCTAACTCTTTTCACGGTATGGCTTGACAGAAGCTTCAAAATCCTTGAGATTTGTTCAGAGTTTGCATGGAGTTGTTTGATAATGAATCTTTTTTATAAAATATATTTATTCTTTTTCCATAATCTCCTTTTGGCTTTTGTTCTGTTATCTTCATATTAACCTTTATTCATGCTTCACTCATATCACAAAACTATACCTATTTCCTCTTATGCAGTTATCGCTAAAATTGCAATCATCCATTACCAACCCATGTTATATGTTCTTGTGTAGATATAAAGCAATTGGGATTAGGTTGGACTCCGGTGATCTAGCATATTTGTCAATTGAGGTCCGGAAGTTCTTCTGTGCAATTGAGAAGGAATTTGGTGTGCCTAACTTTGGGAAAATGAATATCACAGCTAGCAATGATCTCAATGAGGAAACTATTGATGCCTTGAACAAGCAGGTGATTTCTTGTAAAAGAACTTGTCTATTATATCAGAGCATCAAATGCCTAGTTTTCTGAAGACAATCGTGGATAGATCTTGATACTTGGTAGTAAAGTTTCAATTAACAAACACATATTATGTTCTTGGTCTTTGATAACCGCATGAATCATGGTTAGTGGCATGATCATTAAGTTTATTTGGCATATTTGCAAATTGTCCAAATTAAAATTTTGAGTAAGTGAAGGATCGTCATATGGTAGAGTCCTAGATGAACCAATTTGTCCAGTCCAGGTAGCTGCATTGGGATAAACCACTTCAAAACCCTGACTTAAAGTTCCACCGAGCTCCTTTAGTTTCATGTCTGAATTCTTCTTATGCTTTTTTCTTGAAGAGTAAATGCTCATTCTATTGCTGATATCCTAAATCTAAAAAATTGTTTCTTGTGTCTCATTTGTGACTATCTCCTCTGAGTATTAGCATGTTAGTGGTGTTTATGTAGTGGACATGAAGATGGGTGTATCCTTCTCATTCTTTTTTGGGCTGCCATAATTCATAACATATTTTGGTTTTGTTTTTAGGGTCATGAGATAGATAATTTTGGAATTGGGACCTATCTTGTTACATGCTATGCTCAAGCTGCTCTTGGTTGTGTATTCAAACTAGTTGAGATAAATAATCAGCCCCGTATCAAACTTTCTGAAGATGTAACAAAGGTATAATGGTGCAAAAACTTGCCAATGTGGTTATTTGCTTTATCTAATGCATGTTCTTGTTCTAGGTGTCCATACCATGTAAAAAACGATGTTACAGATTGTATGGAAGAGAAGGTTACCCTTTAGTGGATATAATGACCGGGAACAATGAACCACCTCCGAAGGTATTATCTTGTTATTTTTATAACCCATGTGCTGAACCTTGAGATTTCATTTTGTGGGGTTCATTATATCTACACGATATTTGCCAGTTTGAACTTAGAATTTCTGACATGGAATATGGTGATCAACTTTTGTTTTTCAAGGGAATAACATAGGTCAACTGTTTTTCATGGGAAGGTAAATTGCAGAATAACATGATGCAGAAAGAAAGCTCTCTAGTTTTCCTAATTGTGGTTTCCTTTCCCCTCGTATTGTTCTCTATAGGCTTCGTCTCATTAAGTTATTTTGGAATGCTAGATTACGCACATAACTAAATTTTGTTGTTTTCTTCGCCACTTGATAGGTGGGAGAGAGGATTTTGTGTCGTCATCCATTCATTGAATCTAAGAGAGCATATGTTGTGCCCCAGCATGTTGAGGAGCTACTGAAGTGTTATTCACCTGGTGATTCAGGTATGTTTCCATTTTCCAAACTCAATGGAGTTGTTGTTAAGTAATATAGTTATGGGTATTTGTGTACGGTATTTACATGTTAGCTTAGGTTGTTCCTCTGGTATAGCATATTCTGTTCTAGGCCTCTTTTCTCATTAATAATATATCTTTTGAGCTCTACTCAACATGGTATCAGAGCTTAGGGTTTCCTCATCTCTCTTATTAGAGCAACCCTAGTTTTTCTTTTCTTCTTGTTCTTGCGCCACCCATCTCCTCCCTTTGTGGGGACGGGCGGCTACTCGTGGTCGGCTTTCTCTGGCCTCTTGCGCCGCGCTCCGCACGGCGTTCTTTGCTTTGCGTCTCCACGCAAAGCCTTCAACTCAGCACGACGTTCTTGAAGGCGTGATAGACAAGGCATCTCTCTTCCTCTCGCGCTTGTGTCACGCGTTCGCTAGTAGGGAAGGAAGGCAGTTGATGAGGACCACACGTCTCTCTCACCTTCCCTTCACGCGCTCGTGTCTCATGTTCACCAGGTGGGAAGGCAGGTCGACGAGGACCGCACCTCCCTCACCTCTCCTTCACGAGGTCATCTCTTGTATTCGAGAAGACGCTTTCGCCCCAACTTTGGTATCAGAGCGAGGTTACAGGTATTCTTGTTATTCTCTAGTTCGTATCTAGCTTCAAATACTGCTTTTTTTTTTAAGGTAAATCTAGATTGTGCATTTGGGAGACCTGAACTTAAGGTAGGCAATAAAGAGGGAGGAGTATTCAGAAAGAAGAAGATTCCCGTTACATTCGTAACCTTAAGAAGGCACCTAGATAAACAATCATGATTTATCTACGCTTAAAAGTAGTACAAATAGCTTGATACACACTTTAGAAAATCAAGAACCTTAATCTTAATCTGTTTTTATGAGCGACGACTAGCGCCTTACAGCCGCCAGTACTACTTATCTACAAGCTTTGAAAGCTACAGAATCTCTTGGACAACCAGCTGAAGGGTTTGTCAAGCCTGCTTCGATTACACAAAAGTTTTCAGAAACACTATTTAAGCAGCTTAATACTTTGATTCAACTAACGGTGCAAATTAAGGAAGAACTTGACGACCTAAGAGAGGAAGTCAAGAGCTTGAAAGAAGCAAAGTCAGAAGCCAATCCAGACGAACTAGCCAGTTCTATAGACAGCCTATCAAAGGATTTACAGAAGCTCAAACTAGGAGAGCCCTCTGCAACAAAAGTTCCCAAGATCCAAGGCAAATTATTCGTCTACAAAGATCCAAAAGAAATTTTTAACAGAGAGAAAGAAAAGGCGAAATGTGGAAGTTCATCTTTCTCTGGAAGACGGCGGGTTCATTCTTCAAACCAAATGACATTACTAGCCATTCATATAGTCCTTCTGGTACAGTGAAAGCTGTCCAGGGTATTGAATTCGGATCCATTGCGACTTGATGGAATCCGCTCTTAGATCGAACTTGGAGAATACCTTGCTATTTACCTATTCTTTTCAGAATGGTATTAATACCCGGTAGGCTGTACTGATCCTTGTGGATATTGTCATTCAAGGTTTTGTAATTAAAGACCATTCTTTCCTTACCTTTGGTCTCTTTTCCTGTTATCGGGTCCCGAATTAACCATTATCGCCATTGTCCTATGGCGACTCGTGCTAGGCCTTATGGCTCCAACCTTCAGTAGAGCCTTCACATGCCTTTCAAACTGGTCTTTCATCATAGGAGTGACGTGCTTTAGAGGTTTATCCTGAATGGTGAGGTCAGGATTAATTATGTCCAGCTTGCAGGTCACTTGGTTTTTGGCCCAATGTTGGGCCGGGTTCTCTCCAATGAACCCTTGTTCCTTCAGCCTTGTGAGTAATGGGCCGAACTTCTTCTTGAATCGTTCAGATTCTTTGAAATGATCGTAGGTTACTGCACTTTTCACTTCCAAGTACTCTTCTTCTGATAGACTTAGCTCGTCTATCGCAGCAGTAGCCATAATCTCTGTGTCTACTCTTGTTGTTATTGTTGTTACTTTCTTGTAGAAAGTAACTGTCTGCTCTTCTATCCGGACACCTCCTTGCATCGCCCTGATGAAATTGCATCCTATCAGCATTTGGATGCCATCCCTTTTTCCCATAGGAAATGCGTAAGTAAAAGGGATCTTGAACTTGTTCTCCTCGATGGACATCTGTCCATTCTTGAGCTTTAGTCTTGCAGTCTGCTGGGAATTTACTCCGTTGATCAAAATCGGATAGGCACTTGGTTCTAGTGCCTCTGCTGGGATCGAGTCTTGGTCAATGCAGCAAACAGTGGCTCCTGTGTCCAATATAGCTTGGACTCTAAAATTCTTTACTCCCGGTATTTCCATGATTATTTCCATATTGTATAACCGGTTCAAGATTCTCCTACCCTTCTTTGGGTCAGGGAACATGGAGCGCACTTCTTCTTCATCTCTTATTGAAAGGATGTTTGCTGCTTCCTTGAAAATAATTCCCGTTTGTTCCTTTTTGCTTGTGATGTTTTCTTCCTCTGCGGGGTATTTCCCCTTTTGGATTCTCTTTTCCTCATCCTGGTCAAGTTTCAGATTGCTAAACTCTCCCTCCAGGTCTGCCACATCTTGGCTTAGTCTCAGCTCGTCAATTTCTTCTTTCAGTCTATCATTCTCCGCCAGGAGATACACTGTGTACTCGAGCAATTCCCTAATGAGACTATCTTTGTCGTCGTAAGGCATAAAGTTTGCCTTCTTGATGGTAATCTTTCTACCCAAATTAAATCTTGAGCACATAGGACATACCGTTAGCAGACAGACTCTGCAGTGTGCCCTCATCCTTGGGTTTGTGATTTCCTTGCAGCAGGTACATCTCTCACAGCCTTTGGTGACTTCAGGGCTGTTGTCTTCCCATCTGTGTACGCATGAGTTCATCTTCTCAGGGAGCGTTACCTTTGTTCTCCATGAGTTTTCAGCTTCAGTCTTTTCATCTGTGATGATAACAAATGCGGACTCGTATGGCATATCCCTCAAATCTGCAATAAGGGTATTCGCCATTCCACTTTCTCCTTCTGAAAACGAGCATATGGCATCACTGTCCGGCTCGTCTTGCTCTACTGAAACAATGTCCCAGTCGTCGGACAATTCCAAGTTTTCTATTATCGCTGCCCTAGCAATGTTTCCTTGCTTCCTATTGCATTCTCGGGCAAAGTGGCCTTCTTCTCCGCAGATGAAACACTTGCAGCGTCTCACCTTGTCCGAATGTTTTCTTTTGAATATCCTCACGTGAGTGTCGTGAGGCTTACCCTTGTATGTCTTAGCCTTCCTAAGACCATACTTCTTTTCCCTTTTGTAGTATCCTGGGATAGGTATTTTCTTACAAATTGTAAGATCCTTTAAGCTTCTCTGGAACGCTGCCCTCTTGCATTGTTCCTCCAGGTACTGATAAATGAAGTGGATTCGGGGAAATACTCCTAAAGTATTCCCAGGGTGTTTTTCTGCAAACGCCAATTCTAATTCTTTTCCAATTATCGGCGGCATCTTTCTGAAGAATTTCTCTGATAGTTCTGGAGAAACGTACATTCTTCCAGATTTTGCGGCCAGGACCTTGAAGTCGTTTATATATTCAAAAAGATCTTTCACGTTGTGACATGAAAGTCTTTCAAGGTCTTCATAGGCTCTATTCTGCTCCTCTGTGGATCCCGTGGTTGGATCTTCTAGTAGGAACATTCTCCTTATTTGTGATAAAATATTCTGGGGATCATCAGCAATGTTGGTCAGCTCATCGTATTCAGTAGGAAAGGCCATCCTCCATTGTATCCAAGTTTTCTTCTCAGTTTCCCCCAGTAGGTTTTCTATGTAGCACATCTTGGACTTATTATCTGTCCAGTTTTTTTCATTGATTAGATTGAGAGTAATCGATTCCCATCTGGAAATTACGTCACTGTACTGTCCAATGCTCTCAGGCAATACTAGCATTACTCCCGTATTGGATTGTGCTGACGACAGGTTGAACTTCTCATTGTGTTGTTTAGAATATCCTCCTCTGAGATTATTCACTCTTGAGTGTATTGTGGGGATGCTTCCCACAGGAACTCTTGAATTCGAACCCGGCGGGTACATTGCTGGTCCCATTATGGGTTCCTTTGGCAATCTTGTAAATGATGATTCAGCGGTGGAAAATGCCGATTCTGTCTTCTTTTCCTTGTTTCCACGTGATCATCGTTCGCGTTTGCCACCAGCCACGGACGCTCGGTTGCCATCTTATGGCAATTTCTTCTCCACGTGGAGAAAGAAATCATCTCCTGGGGCCTCTCGATTTCCCCTGTCTTGTGGAGAAAAAAAAGAGAAGGGGGCGGGTGCCTTGTTGTTCGCGCCGCCCCCTTTGTGAGAAAAAAAAACAAAAAAGACACCTCGTTGCAGCGGCGCCCACATCACCTCACAACCGCCAATTGCTCCTCCAGCCGGCTCTTCAAGCCGTTTCTCCAAAGCCCTCCAGTCGGCTCTCCAAGCCAGCTCTCACGAGCCGAGCTGTTTTTGAGCCGAGCCTCATCTCCTCATGTTTTCGAGCTGAGCCTCATCTCCCGAGCTGAGCCATTTTCGAGGTATTTTCAAGTTGTTATCTCATTCTCAAGCTGAATTTCCTCCAGCGGCTTCCTCTCCTCCAACGGCTTCATCCCGAGCCGTTCTCTCATTCTCAAGCCGAATTTCCTCCAGCGGCATCCTCTCCTCCGGCGGCTTCATCCCAAGCCATTCTCTCATTCTCAAGCCGGCTGTTCACAGGCCTTACGTGTTCTTTTCTCCAACCGACTTTGCACGTGCCTTACGCGTCCTTTTCTCCAGTCGGCTCCAGATCTCCTTGAGCCCTCTACTCACCGGATCTCGTTGCTCCTTGCAGTTTCTCATCGGATCTCATTGCTCCTCATAGTCTCTCACTGGATCTCTGCTCATCGCAGACATTTTTACTAAGCCTTTAAGTATTTCTCTTTTTAAACTCCTTTGTGACAAGCTGTACACGATTGACATCGATGCACCAGCTTGAGGGGGAGTGTTAAGTAATATAGTTATGGGTATTTGTGTACGGTATTTACATATTAGCTTAGGTTGTTCCTCTGGTATAGCATATTCTGTTCTAGGCCGATATATAGGCCTCTTTTCTTATTAATAATATATCTTTTGGGCTCTACTCAACAGTTGTCAATTTCCTTCCGTAACCATGTTTGTTAATACATTGACTTTTATTTCATCTATGTTCTACTGTGCTACTGAACAAAAGAAAACATTAAATCTGGTAAATTTATTGAAGTGACATTTGACCAGATTGATCTAATGTAATATGAAGTTAGTCGTCCATTACTTCGAGGCTTTCGAGCAAGTCTGCTATATGAGCAGCACAGCATTTATTCTGGAGTAGAAGCTTGCCCAAAATTGATAGAATTTTGTATGAGTCTAGGGAATAAAAAAATGTTGGGATAGCTCGTCTTCAAAGAGAATATAAGTCTTTTAGGGCTCTAATATGTGCTGTGTGCTATAGTTTTTGAATTGTTACTTCTGGGATAAAAACATGGGAACTTCTAACTATTTCAAAGGAGGTGGAAATCTGCATTGAGATATATATTTCCCATATGACTGATGACTGCCGAACTTGGATTGTAAAATTTTGCTTTGTATTCTGCTCCACGCAAAAGTCAACATTGGGAAGCCACTTCTGATGGAACCAATTGGCTCTTGTATGAGTTTTTGATGTTTTAACCAAGAACTCATGACTAAGAGTAGTTTGTTTTCATTATATTGTTGTGTTTCCCTTCTCTTCTGCCTCTTTTTTCCCTCGCAATTTGTTTAATATGTGGGTATGCGATTAACGAAAGAATCTTTGAGTTGGATTTTTCTCTTGGAAGATAAACCAAGAGCAGAGTTGCCTTCATTGAGAGAAATAAGGGAACGTTGCATGCATCATTTGGAGCAAATGCGGCCTGATCACATGAGGATACTGAACCCAACACCGTACAAGGTTTTTCTAGCTTCAATTCTTAGTTATTCTTAGCATAATGGAATGTGGAATTCTAGATTGCTGATTCTCTATCATGTTCAGGTAAGCGTGAGTGCAAAGTTGTATGACTTCATTCATTTCCTCTGGCTTAACGAGGCTCCGGTTGGTGAGTTGCAATGAGTGGAAGATTTGGGTGTTCCGATTGACATTATCTCTATCTATGATCTCACTGGTCTTTCAGTGAAAAGATAAAATAAAATAAAGGTCAACTCCACTTTGCATCTTCTGTAACAACAATTTATTACATTTCTGGTGGCAGTTATGAAATGTCAGATATTGTAAAGTCTAACTTATGATATAGCAGTTTCATTGTCATGAGCAGAAATTTTAAAGACTTGCCAATATGGAAGTCTAACTCATATTAACTGTGGTGTTTTTTTCGGTGCCATATTAGTTAATTTACTCTGGAGTCTGTATGATTTCTTTGCCAATATGGAAGAAAAGCTCGATCTCAGTGCTGAACAAGCTTGTCAAAAGCGCGCGCCTGGGCGCCTAGGTGCACCAGGCGAGGTGCACAAGAGGCCTAGCGCCTCTGCGCGGCCAAGGCGCAGTGCCTTCACCCAGGCGTGCGCCTTGGCAGCACTTCTGCGCTTTATGTTTGAAGCCCCAGGCGCATCAGGCGTGCGCCTGGCTGAACTAATGTTTTTTTTCTTTAAGTGGGGGCCTACCCACTTAATGTAATTTAGTAAAATATTAAAAAAAATTGACTCATTAGGGCTTCACTCGTGTAAGTCCAAAAAAAAATCTCTCCTCACCCTTGTTTCAGCCGTCGAGTGTTTCTTCCCTTCTCCTTCACTCGTCCAACCACCAAAGTTCGTCGGAGTGTCGCCCAATTTCTTCAAGTAAGTTCTTCCATTTTCTTTCTTTCTTCTCCTCTAGTTCTCTTCTTCTTCATTCCTTCTAGTATTTTCTTCTTCTCACTTTCTCAGTAGATTTTTCTTTTTTTTCATACCTGTTTTTTTTCTTTTCAGCCATGTTTTCTTTCTTTCCAGCCGAGTTTTTTTTTCCAGCCATGTATTCACAGCCATATTTTCAGTTGAGTTTTCTTTCTTCTCCTCTAGTTCTCTTCTTCTTCATTACTTCTACTCTTTTCTTCTTCTTATCAGCCAAGTTTTCTTTCTTTTCATCAATGTTTTCTTTCTTTCCGGTCATGAGTTATGGTTTATGCTTAATTTCTAATTTTTATTTGAATTTAGTAAGGTGCGCTTTATTTTAGTTAGGCGCGCGCTTTTTTTTGTGCTTTGCGCCTTGAGTGCGCTCAATGTTTTCGACAACTTGGTGCGGGAGAAAAGGAACACTGAGCGAGGAACCAAATTAATTGCAGGAAAGAGGTGCAATTAAATGCCATGCTGGTCACCTCAAGTTGACCGAAAGAAATCCATTATAGTCAGCGTGAGAATAGCCCAGCTGTTAATGAATTGACGTGATCACGTACCGAAGTTTTGAATAATCTAGTCAAGTACTCTATGAATAATAAATAATCACATAATTATAAATAAGGTTGCACATTCCCACTAGTAAGTGGAGATTGGGAAGTTAAATAAGGAATGGGGTAGATAAGCTGGTTGACTCCGCAGAGTGTAGATATTTTTTTGCGTCAACTTACATTGAAGGCCAGCCATTGACTGCACCTTAATTTCCGTGTCAGTACATCGTAAATTCGTAGTTCATCTTGAACGCAGTTTGGCAGAGTGCAAGTGATGTTTGGTTGCTCTCAAGACAAATGTTGTTTTTTACGGTATTTAATATTTATAAATTATGTTTTTAATATTATTTACAAGTGGTCAAAAAAAATTGTAATCCAAAAAAACCCTTAATATAAGATTAAAAGATGCAAATATAATAATTTAAATATTAAAAAATAATTAATTTGAACGACTTGTAGTCGTGTTGAATGTTTTCAAGTGCTGAACGCCGTAATAGTGTCAGATTTTAGATTTGATGTTATTTGATAGAATTTTTATATTTTTAATATTATATAATAATTAAAAATTATTAATTTATTTTGATAAGATAATTAAATAATATAAAGTAATATTGTACTAAACTAAATGATGATTTAGAGTATAAAATAATATTATTTTGTGTCAGATTGATTCTGTTGTAGCCCATGAATTATTGTTGGGGTAAAATGAGATATTTATTATTTTGTCTCTATTTGCTTGTTATTGCTTCCAAATTCAATTGAACTCCTATTGCATATAATTGTTGGATCAATTTGGGTGATTTTTTCGGCCTTTTTTCTGGCTAATCATAGGTTTTTTCGGCGCACATCAGCTTTTGCTTGCTCCTCCGGTGATTCGTGGATTGATTTGTGCTCGAGACAGATTCTGAATCACACCTTTCAAACATCCATGCGAGCGACCACCACCACTTGAACTGGCAAATCTAAGCTCCTCTGTTGCGTCAAGTATTTTGGGCGCTGTCAATCCTTGGGGCGGCTCATCCAATGACGTCTTGCCTCGGCTCGATAAAAATTTGGGCTTGAGAACCCGGGCTCAGCACAACACAAAAACTAAGTAGGACGTCATGGCTCGACCCATTAGCACAACTATGAAAAATTAAACGGGTCGCCCCTTTCTTGACTTTGGTTATCAGGACATTAGGCCAAACCGAAGCCACATCCCTTGGCCCAACAAGATAACGCGTGGCCCGAGCACGATTTTTCGTGTCAGGCTATCATGTCAAGCCAAAATTACCAGACCTATATATGAAGAGGCAAGTTGCAATTATAATTGCAACATCCATTTGCGACCAACCAAATGCTTGCAAATAGAAGTTGCAACTCTACTTGTGGACAACTAAACAGTAGGCAGCAAATTCTATTCACGAGCATTTTACTTTTGCATGAAAATATTTTTTTTATAGCATTTGCACTCACGGGGCGAGGTGACCAAACACCCCCTTAATGAAATAAGTTATTTTATGAAGAGGCTTGAAGCATGAGTTCTGATGGGGCTCAGAGGTGGATGACCTTGGTCCTAGTGAGTAGGCTGATGGGTCGACCAACACAAAATTACGTCGCTCATTGTCCAACTTGATTAATTACATTCATCCGAATCATCTTATACCTTTCATTATTGATGAAGTGAACGATGATTCATTGACAAGCTTAATATCGAACATTTAGTATATACCAGCCAAATCCCAGTTACTTGATTCATGCCATTTGGACTACAACTTCTATGGTGTTAGACTCTGATCCATATAAATTTTTATGGAGCTCCTCGTAGGAGTGAATTCAGTCTTATTAAAATTGAACATAGTATAATTAAGAGTGAACCTAAAGTAAGAGTGAACTTGTATTGCAAATAAGTGAACCTAATATTTTTACTTTAGATTAAATCTTAACTATGCTAAATTCATTCTTAAAAATGCTAATTTCTATGTAGGGCTCCATAATAGTTTTTAACAATTCCAGGACATATAGTACGAGTTAAATCTCACTTAATTCATGTCTATAAATACGATTCTCATCGTCTATATTTTTATAAATTTATATACTTCGAGTAGTTAAATTCCAGGACATAGTCTTCTATTATTAAAACTATATCGGTGTGCAAAACAATTTTCAGGACATAGTCTTCTATTATTAAAACTATATCGGAGTAGTTAAATTTGAAAAGTGTTAACTTTAGTAATATGAAGGCGGATAACGTGCCAAAAACTAATTGGTCTTAACAACTCGAGTATATAGAAATTAAAATGTAATTTGTAACTTGCAAGATTTGGACTGCAGCTGAGAGCTGTCATAAACAATACAAGAGCGCATGCATTTAAATGAATCATTTTTGCCGTCACGTCGTCGTCTTCAGCTCATAAAAGTCCCATTTTTATTTATTAGTGTCACACTCCACCACCGCCACCTTGCTCTACTTGCTTCCCTTCCCCGGGTTTTACCAAGCCACAAGCATGCCCATGTCGGGCCACCACACCCTGCCGCTCCTCCGTGACGAGCTCTCCCAGCGCACCCCCGTCTTCGGTCTCCGCATGTGGGTCGTCGTCGGCATCTGCCTCGGCGCCGCCTTCGTCCTCCTGCTCTTCCTCGTCTCCCTCTGGCTCGCCTCCAAGCGCCGCCCCAAGGCCGCCCCCATCCCCGCCGTCTCCAAGGAAATCCAGGAGATTCGCCTCGACCCCGCGCCGCCCTCAACCGGCGCCAGGCCACTGGGCGAGATCCTCCGCAAGCCGCTCCCGTCTTCCAATCCCCCGTCGGCGGCGTTGATCGAGCGGCAGGCACTGCTGATAGCGGCATTGGAGGAGCAGAGCCCCTTGGCGATCCACCTTGGGGCCGGGAAAGGAGGAGGAGGCGGCGGCGGCGAGGGCCGGTCGGCAGAGCAGGCTTCGGTCCTGTCCCCGGAGGTGTCGCATTTGGGATGGGGGCACTGGTACACTCTCAGGGAGCTCCAGGTGGCCACCAATATGTTCGCCGACGAGAATGTGGTCGGTGAAGGCGGCTACGGGATCGTCTACCATGGAGTTTTGCAAGATAACACCCAGGTTGCAGTGAAGAACTTGCTCAATAACAGGTATGTCGATCATCTGTCTGTCAAATTGTCAAGTTAGCCATTTCTAGTTATCTATTCATTCATTCCTCAACAAACTTGCTATTACATGCAATGCCGCCAATGCGAGTGCATCTTGTTTGACATGCCAGTCTGTGTCTTCCCAATAAATTAATTGAATCAATGGCGCTTGAGATTTCTGTGCTTCTTAATTTCCACTAATATCCATATATTCTTGATAGGGGCCAAGCTGAGAGGGAATTCAAGGTCGAAGTGGAAACAATTGGTCGAGTGCGGCACAAGAACTTAGTGAGATTACTGGGTTATTGCGCAGAAGGTGCTCATAGGTATATTCATTCACCATCCATAGTAATTCTTAATGTTAAAGATTTGATTGGATGACCACTACTTGTTCTGAAAACTTGATCCTTTGCTAAATTAGGCTTCAACTTAGAATCCAACATGGCTACGATTAAATGGGTGAATTAGTAGTTCATCCTAAAAGCTTAAGTTGTCAGAGAAAGGATCCAATTCATATATTTATGGTTTATCTCTTGTCAATGTTGGCTTTTAGGATTCTTGTGTACGAGTACGTCAACAATGGTAACTTGGATAGGTGGCTCCATGGAGATGTGGGATCTTTCAGCCCTCTTACTTGGGAAATCCGTATGAACATCATTCTTGGAACAGCAAAAGGGTACGTAATATAAACATATAGAAATCAGAAACAGAGCTTGTTTATTATTCAATATCAATTGACATTAATCTAATTGCAGGATAATGTACTTGCATGAGGGGCTGGAACCAAAGGTTGTTCACAGAGACATTAAATCGAGCAACATTTTGCTTGACAAGCAATGGAATGCCAAGGTCTCAGATTTTGGTCTTGCAAAGCTTTTGGGGTCAGAGAGGAGCTACGTCACAACAAGAGTAATGGGAACATTTGGGTTGCTTCTAAACTCACGACACATTTTAGTTGACTTCCTGCACAAATTGGTGAAGTAAAATTTGAGATTGATTTGTGTCTAATTTGTAGCTATGTTGCTCCTGAATATGCTTCCACTGGCATGTTAAATGAGAGAAGTGATGTTTATAGTTTTGGTGTTCTTATAATGGAGATAATCTCTGGTCGAAACCCAGTTGATTACAGCAGGCCACCCGGAGAGGTCAGTAAGAGAGCATCGGATTTGGTCACAGCATGCAATGTACATATTTCTCAGGCTAATAATTTGATAAGTTTTGCAGGTTAACCTTGTTGAATGGATTAAGAAAATGGTCAGCAACCATAATTCTGAAGGGGTTGCTGATCCTAAATTGCCGGAGAAGCCTTCGTCGAGAGCGTTAAAACGTGCTCTCTTGGTGGCACTCAAATGCATAGACCCGGATTCGCAAAAGAGACCAAGGATGGGGCAGGTGATACACATGCTTGAAGTTGATGATTTGCCTTATAGAGATGTAAGTCAAAGTTCATTTTTTGCTTTAGTTATGAAATGCTTGCTTTAACTTGCTGATACTCTTAAGATCACTTCAGTTTGTTTTGTTTGTAGCAAAGTGAGCTATTTAGAATTTATTTGGATATTCCAAGCAAAGCTTAAGTATTGATATCTGCACGAGAATATATATATAAGAATGTGTTCCTTAATTGTCTGGTAAAATATTTCAGGAACGAAGAGCAGTCGGAGCATCTAAAGACACCCATCTGGAGAAAGCAAAACAGTATCATTGAATGCCAAGAGAGCATTGAGGTGGACAAAGAAAGGAGACGAGCTTGTACGTTGTAATTTTCTTTTGTTGTTCTTTCTCAAGAAAAAGATGAAGAAAATGTATCAATGCTTTGGAAACATGCTCGTTCATTGTAAAGTTTTTCCCACCTTGAATCGCAATGCAGTTTCTCACCAAAATTTAGGAGCCAAACTCAGTGGGTTTAGTAGGGGTGAGCAAAAAAAAAAAAACTAAAAAATCGATTAATCGAAAAGTCAGTCCGAAATCGAACCCGATTTTTTCAATTAATCGATCCAGCGATTTCGGTTGGTTAGCAAAATCAAGTTTGTTTTAATGATTTTAATTTATTAAAACCAAAATTGTTTGTGAAAACATATTTGGTTTGGCGTTTCCATGAAACTGAATCGAAATCAGAATGAAAATGAAAAATATCAAATTGTTATTTTCTATGATTTTGAAATTGTTAGTTTCAATATCAAAATATAATGCCAAACTTATACTGATAAATACCTTTTTTTATAAAATAGATCAATTTTCAAATAAATCAAAGAGTTATTAGCTAAAAATGGCATGAACTTTTGCCGGATTTTCAATTGTGGTCAATCCTTTGATTGATCACAATTGTATATAAGAACTTACACATTGGTTCCACTTATAGTTCGTTGTTTGCCAACCATGAGTATCTCCGTTATTTCGCTGACGTGATAATCCAGATTTGATTTAAAAAACTCATTCGCTATGTCAGCTAATACACGCCGGATAATGACTTTTTAATTGGGTCCCACCCCTCTCTCTGTCTAGCTCTCTCTTCTTCCCACTACTTAGTCATGTCAGCTGATACATGTCGGATTGGTTTTAAATATGACTTTTTAATTGAGCCTCACCCCTCTCTCTCTCTCTCTCTCTCTCATTGAGGCACTCATGGAGTCAGTAGCAATAGAAATTACAAGGAAGAAAGAAACAACCGCCATATTATCCGACGTGGAAAAAGATAGGGATGGAGGGTGGTAGTAGAAAAAGAGAGTTGGGGATGGAGGGTGGCAATAGTGGGAAGAAGAAGAAGAGAGAGAGACGTGGGACCCAATGGCGAATGAGTTTTTAAAATTATTTTCGGATCCCCACGCCAACGAAATAATGGAGATACTCACGGTTGACAAACGGTGGGCTATAATTGGAACCAATATGTAAGTTCTTATATATAATTGAGATCAATCAAAGGATTGACCACAATTGAAAATTTAGCCAAAGTTCAGATAATTTTTAGTTAATAACCCTAAATAAAACTATATGTAACTTATAAAAATTAAAATATAAATCACTTTCAACTCAACTATTATATTAAATTGACAAATTAATTAGATCAAATTATATCTAATTGAGCCGAACCTAATTTTCAAAATAACTTAATTTTGCTAAGTTTATAATTTAAGTTTATAATTTAATCAAAACTAATTTTAGACCATTGAACTTATTTTTTTTTGAAATTTTGTAATATTTATTAATTAATTTTATTTCTAATTGAATAAAAAAATTCAAATTATCATTTACTTAATTAAATCTTATAAATATTTTACCTCCATATTAACAAATATAATTTTATAAGATAACTACAAATACATAATTAATAATTTACAAACCTATAATGCTCTTTTTTATTTTTTTAATAGTTTAATTATAAAATAAAATTAATAATTATGCTGAGAAGCTAATATCATTGATCACTAAATTATTCATTTCTTTGAAATGATTAAATTTTAATTTCTTTTAGAATCAAATAGGAAATATATATTTTGTTTTTTAGAAAATTTATCTTAAGTTATTTGAGATCCAAGTTGTATTGAGTTTTATGAACCGTTTCGTAATTTGAAACTATTCAATGAAAAGTAATATTATTTTCTATAATTAAATAAGTATTCACTCGTTTTAACCAACTCAAGTTGATGTTGTTTTTATTAATTAAACGCGTTATCAAAAAATTAAAAACTAGAGACTGAAACCAGGTTTTCAAAATCAAGTTTTCATTTTCATTGAAACCAAACTTTAGGTATTGTTTGATTAGCGAAAACTATTTTATGGTTTGGTATCAATGGAAATGAAAACTTAGTTTCAAAAACCTGATTGTAGTCTCTAGTTTTCAATTTTTTGAAAATACGTTTGGTTAATAAAAACAACATCAGTTTTAGTTAGTTGAAATGAGTGAATACTTATGTGATTATAGAAAATAATATTATTTTTCATTGAATAGTTTCAAATTTATCACGCCCCAAGCTCAGGGTCACGTGATCGGCCAAGAATACAGACTCGTACCCCGAAGCCTACCATACACCATGCACAATATAATGAAAAGATGCAAATGTATAACAATAACATGTCTGCTATATGATACTGTGACAACATGATGTTCAATAAAAGACAACTCCCATTATCGAGTTCATGTACAATATGTCTCTACTAGACTCTCGACTCTCTAACCACTACGACACGGTGATGGTTTGGCGAGCTTGCACCTCCAACATTATACCCCTCAGGTGCCCGCGCACCTCTACTGATAAGAGTCTGTAAACATATAAAAGAGAGTCGTGAGTTCACATGAACTCAGTGAGCGATTCCTACCGAGCGTACGTCCCCCGCTAAGCAAAGCATAATGTAGATAAAATTATATAATTTTATATACTAGTATGACACCCGTGCTACACACGACTTAATTACGCTATAAAAATTATTTGAATAAAGATATATCAATTAGTTGTATGCATTTGTAAATTTAATTATGGAGTAAAAGTAATTGTATTTACTTTTTTTAAATGGAAATTATATCTGCTGAAATAATATTGAATTATATATCATCATTTATTGCATATGTAGAGATTTAAAAATGTAATAAGTTATGGAAAATATATTTTGGGATGTAAAACTTAAAATTTGAAAAATAAATAAAAGAAAGAAATTTTAAATGATTTTTGGTAACAATATTGAATTATATATCAACATATTAGGTACTAAATTATTTACGAAAGAAAAATTGACATTTATTTTAAACTAAAATATAATGAAAGATAAAATATACATAATGTAAGACTTTCTTGTAAACTAACCCCCCCCCCCCCCCCCCCCCCCCAAATAAATAAAAAAAAAAAACTTATTTATTATACATTATGGAAGACCTCCTTAATTGTTGTTGGGTGAAATGGCCACACTAGAGGGGGAGAGGTGAATAGTATGTTATATAAATCTTTCGCCTAATTCTGATTTTAATCATTTACTTGATTACTTAGGTAAGTTACAATTTATCAACTAAATGCGAAAGTAATAATAAAGCAATTTAGACCATACAAGATACCAATGCTAACACAATGATTTATAGTGGTTCGGCCCCAATGCCTACTCCACTACCTAAGCACTCCGCTTAGGATTTCCAAACTAGTTTAACTAGATTAATTAGTTTCATTACAATGAGGACTTTACACTGCAAAGTCTCCGCTCTCAAATCGAAGGCACTTCCACACCCGGAAGTATCCTACCTTCCTACCGAGAGCACTCTCCCACCTCAACCCTAAGGACAACTCAACTAATCTTAGCAAACTACGTTTACACAAGTGGCTTTACACATTCTACACCAAAGATACCACTCAATCACAATACCTAACACTAGGTCTTCTTACAAGCTCAAATACAAAGAAATAAATAATAAAATACAAGAATAAATGGAGCAATAAATCAAACAATAAATTACTTAGCTTCCTCTTGATGCCTTTGATGATGAAGCAATGAAATAAAGGATTAATCAAGGAGATGAAAAGTTCAAACTAGGGTTTTCACAAGATTAACTCAAGAGGGCTTAGAATTGATCAAAGGATGACTCAATGAAGTATAGAAGTGATCAAAAGTATGTGGGAAGGCTCTCATGGCTTCCTATTTATAAGACATGAAGAGGAGTGAAACAGACGGCTCAACGGGCGGAAAATTAGCCATTTCGATCGTCCGATTGACGACCAGTTGATCGACCGAAAGCAAACTGCCGCTTTCTGGCACACTTCGGTCGACTGACTGGTCAATCGAATTTCCTATTGTCAATTTTTTGTGACATTCGGTCGATCGATCAGTCGACCAAATTGGCTACTGCCAATTTTTCTCTACATTCGGTCGACCGAACCTAGGCTGAACTTGATTTTTTCAGCCTTCTTCTTGCGCGCTTCGTTTTTGGTTCTGGCCTTCAATGTGTGTCAACTTGGAGAGCTTTTCATGTGTTTTTTAGACTCGTCTAAGACGTCTTTAGTACACACGTCGTACTTTGAGAGATTTCCACGACGAACCCGAACACGCTGATCAATGTCCTTCCGATTTTCCAATTTCTCTGATATTTTCGATCGAGGACATCGAGCACTAACCGATATGGAACCTAAAAATATTTGTCAATGAAACATTAGTTCCATGTTTGTTATCATCAAAACCGAGATTAAGACGAAGGTAGAAAATCTTAGGCCAACAATCTCCCCATTTTTGATGATGACAAACATCCTTAAGAAAATATATATATTAAAGCACAAATGGTATCAACTAAGGGATTTCTCCCCTATCAACATGCATATCTATATAATAGAACTTCCCCTATCTATATGCATGGTTTTTCTATATTTTCTTCCCATGTACCTATATTTTTCTTTCCCTTTTGACATCAATAAAAAAAGGGCAAGAAAAGTCAATCTAGTCAAAGTTGAGATTCTAGAACTATTTTTCATGAAACATGAAACTCTCAACTAAAGGGATGAAAATATACATACAAATGAGACTAATCAATACATGATATCATAGAATGCTAAATATAATCTAAAACTAGAAATCATGTATCAAACTCAAGTAATGACATTTTCAAGTATCGGTCAATGAGTCAAAAATCATTTTAGAAATGATTTTTCTCTCTAAAATATTTGAACGATACCAAAAGTGAAATATCTTACTTGAAGTCTCATTCGAATATTGGACCAAAAATCAAAGTATCGGAAAAATGAACATTTGGAAAGAACGATACTTTAAAGTTTTGAAATTCAATTTCAAAAACCCATATCAAATCATATTCTTACTGAATTTTTTTGAAATTTTTTTACTGACGAAACTAGATTTTTCAGAGAGCATGCAAATTCAAGAATCATTGAAAAATCAATTTTCTGCATTTTTCTAAAAATATCTGAAATCTAGTGGCATTTTCGTAAATATTAGCTATTTATCAAAAGTTTTTAGTTTTCATTCAAACTTTTCAGATATCAAGATCTAATCATTTAAAGCATGTTTATCAAGTTTGAAATAAAAATAATATCATTTGGTCAAAATTTTACGTTAGCATAATTTCATTCTAAAACAAGCATTGTATTATAAAATTGCTAAGTATCAAATTTTAACATTTACTCATGGTTTTTCAAATTTAAACATATGGACACCTAACATGAGTAAATCTAAACATGTTTGTGAAGTTTGAGCTCAAAAAGAGATTTCTAGGTCAAATTATTGACTTAGGTCAAACTTTTTCAATTTTGAGTCTCCTAAGGTGAGCTAATTGTCATTTTATCCATTTACATATGATTTTTCAATTTTAACCACATGGATGTAAATCATGAGTAAGCTCAAACATGTTTATCAAGTTTTAACTTAAAATGAAGTCTCTAAGATAAAATTCTACCTAGGGCGCATTTCATTCAAACAAGGTTTCATGAAATTGCTTAAGTATCAAAATTTTATCTTCTCATGAGATTTCAATCAATTATCATGCAAGATCATTCATTAGCATAGAAAAATCATTTAATTAAGAAAATAAAGGTGTTATGCAAGAATTTTACCAGAATAAAACTCATACCTCATTTCTTAAGAAATTTCAAAATTTCCACTTTCTTTTTATTTTTCTTTAGTCTTTCAAATTTTACCACTTTCTCAACTTGCAAATAGGCTTCATTAGTATCATAATGAAATCATATACCAACTAGCAAACTAACTTACTAAATAACAAAGGTTTAATGCGAAGTTTCATTTAAAAATCTTAACCTATGCTAGATAGTAGAGATTCATTTTAAAGGAGTTATCATGATATCAAAATGAATCAAAGAGATTTTAAGATATGAAATATTTGAAGAATAAGATCTCTAAGCATGTTTAACTAGTTTGGACTTAAAAGAAGGTCTCTAGTATCAACCTAGACCAAGTTTCATTTAATGAAATTTGCCTAAGTGCTAAAATTCTACGTACTCATGAGAATTCAAGGGTTTAACATGTAATTCTAATCATGAGTATAAAGACATAATTTAAGCTTAAATATTGAGGTATAACACTAAGATTTTGAATTTATCGAAGTTATACCTTATACTTGAAAATTTAGCAAAACTAATTTTTTTCATTCTAGTTAGCCTTCCATTTAACCTTAGATTTAACTTGCATGAGGAAATCATTGGTAACATAATGACATAATTATTTCAAGCAAGTTAATTATTCTAGATAGCAAAGTAAGCATCAAAGATTTCATTCAAAATCCAACTTTGCTAAATAGTTCAAAATTCGTTTAAAATAAAATCAAGTCATACCAAAACGAATTTTAAGAGATCACAAAAATAATAAATATGAAAACATTATCTCCAATCCTTCATATTGGTTGAAAACCGAAAGACCACAATGATCCTACGATTTAGAACCGCAAGATCGCTTAGGCCCATTACAGGCCACATAGGTCTCCGAAGAGACCGGAAAATCAAAAGTCAAAAATATTTTTGAAACTTATCAAGAGCGAAAAATCTACTAATATTAAGCATATATAAAACTCCAACTATAATTTAAGCAAGAGGGTATAGGAGATGATACCAAAGTACTTTTGATGCCAACCTTACTAATATCAAGATGACTTGAAGTTGCAACTTTGAAATGGTATAATTTTTGAATCCTCAAGCAACTTCAATCAACCAACTTTATCTCACCCTTGTGTGGTAGCTCCCCCTACAATAGTGCATAAAATTTTTGGTACCCAAATGGCTTTGGGTCCTTGGGGGTTAGTGGGCTTAGGTACTCAAAGTGTCTTAACAACACTAGGGTTCACTTTAAAAACACAATCATAAATTGCATGCCCATTATGCCACAACAAAAGCAATGACCATGGAATTCTTTCTTTTTACCACTCTTGATCATGAGGTCTAATGTTAGAATGCTTGGCATGAGAAACATGATGAGCTAATAGCATTCTTAGATGGAATATTTTTCTTCCTAGGATTTCTAAAAGATGAAGCATGTGATAAATTACTAGTTTTCCTACTTAAGAAAATAATCTCATTTTTTAAGTCATTAATGGATTTGTGTAAAGCTTGTATTTGAGATTTCAACAAGTAATTTTCGTTTCCCAAAATATCATGCTCAAATTTGAAATCACTTGTACAATCCTTTCCATTGAGATTCACATTATTTTTCGTATTTTCATTTTCATCTCTAATTTTTGAAATCTTAATTAAAAACTCATCATTCTCAATTTCTAATTCTTCATTTCTATGTTTCAAGTCCTTAATTTCAAGTTTTAAAGCATCATGGCAAGAATAAAAAACACTAGTATTTAATTTTTCATTTTCTAATTCATGCACATGAGAACTAAGCCTTAAATTTTTCATTCTTTAATTTCTTATTTTCCTTATTCTTTTTCATGAGCAAGTCATACATCTTTTTACATTCTTCTAGTAGTTCTTCATACGACATATCAAGGGATTTTGAGCTACTAGAATCATTATCATTAATATTTTGAACATGACTAGAAGATGGAGAATATACCTCATCTCGAAGACCCATGAGGCAAAAGTTTGATGTAGCTTCATTGTCTTGTTTAGAAGTGGCTTCACTTGATTTGGATGTGGATGATGAAGCACAATTCTTTTTTTTGGATTTCTTCTTCAAGAATGGACAATTCTTCTTCTTGTGTCCCTTCTCTTGGCAAAGGAAGCACCTAAACTTTCTTTTCCGATTTTTGGTGTTCCTTCGACTAGATAAGCTTTGGGCATAAAAAACTTCATTAGGACTAGAGGTATGACAATTGTTATCACCTCCTTCATTGAAAGTAATAAGCTCCTCGGTTTTTGCATAATCGTAAAGCATGTTTAAACAAGCCCAAATATAGAAAGTGTGGATGAACAATGCATAACTTTTTCAAGTATATCATTTGATAATGAGTAATATAGAAAGTGCGTTGTTTTAGCATTCAATTCAAACAATCTAATTTGATCTAGAGGCCAATCATTTATGTCAATGGTGGGCTCAACATATTCATTCTTTAGCATGCACAATAGATCTAAACTTTGTGTTTTAAGAAAAGTATACATTGTTGGCCTAAGGTTTTCAACCGTGGTCTTAATCTCGGTTTTGATGATAACAAACATGGAACTAATGGTTTAATTGAGAAATACTTTCAGGTTCCATATCGGTTAGTGCATGACGTCCTCGATCGGAAATATCGAAGAAATCGGGAAATTGGAAGGACGTTGGTTGACGTGCTCGGATTCGTCGGGAAGATAGAGTATAGGTTTAGGGTGTCTAGTTTATATTGTAATATCCTCATGATAATGCATAAGAATCCAAAAACCATCCCCGAATCCCAAAACATGAAAACCCGAAAACCGTCTTGAAATAACCTACGGAGCTCCTTGGAGAGCTATATGATCTAGATATTTTCCTAACATAAAAAATGGCGATAATTGTTCCTTGGGTTAAAATTAGATAACGAGGTATTTTTTGGAAGCCTTTAGCTTACCTATACTTGACTCGAAAAGTTAGGAAATTTCCATTTTTGGAAAATTTGTACTAGACCTAAAAAACTAGATTTTGATTTTTTAGATATTTTTATTGAATCCAAATGGGGAGTAATCCTTATATAACATTTATGTTTTAGATTTTTTAGGTGAAATGACCACACTAGAGATGGGGGGGGGGGGGGGGGTGAATAGTATGTTATCTAAATTTTTTGCCTAATTCCGATTTTAATCATTTACTTGATTACTTAGGCAAGTTGCAATTTATCAACTAAATGCGGAAGCAATAATAAAGCAATTTAGCACACGCAAGATACCAATGCTAACACACAATGATTTATAGTGGTTCGGCCCCAATGCCTACTCCACTACCTAAGCACCCCGCTTAGGATTTCCAAACTAGTTTAACTAGATTAATTAGTTTCCTTACAATGAGGACTTTACACCGGAAAGTCTCCGCTATCAAACCGAAGACACTTCCTCACTCCGAAGTATCCTACCTTCCTACCGAGAACACTCTCCCACCTCAACCTTAAGGACAACTCAACTAATCCTAGCAAACTACGTTTACACAAGTGGCTTTACACCTTCTACACCAAGGATACCACTCAATCATAAGACCTAACACTATGTCTTCTTACAAACTCAAATACAAAGAAATAAACAACAAAATACAATAATAAATGAAGCAATAAATCAAACAATAAATTACTTAGCTCAACAACAAGATTCATAGCTTCCTCTTGATGCCTTTGATGATGAAGCAATGAAATAAAGGCTTAATCAAGGAGATGAAAAGTTCAAGCTAAGGTTTTCACAAGATTAACTCAATGAGGGCTTAGAATTGATCAAAGGATGGCTCAATGAAGTGTAGGAGTGATCAAAAGTGTGTGGGAAGGCTCTCATGGATTCTTATTTATAAGCCATGAAGAGAAGGAGTGAAACAGACGGCTCAACAGGCGGAAAACTAGCCATTTCTACCGTTCGGTTGATGGCCGGTCGATCGTCGATCGATCGGTCGATCGATCAAAAGCAAACTGCCGCTTTCTGGCACACTTCGATCGATCGACCGATCGATCGAATTGGCTACTGCCAATTTTCAGCTTCGTTCGGTCGACCGTCTGGTCGACCGAATTGGCTACTACCAAATTTTCTCTACATTCGGTCGACCGAACCTAGGCTGAACTTGATTTTTTCAGCCTTCTTCTTGCGCGCTTCATTTCCGGGTTTCGGCCTTCAATGTGCGTCAACTTGGAGAGCTTTCCATGTTTTCTTTAGACTCGTCCATGACATCTTTGGTACACACGTCGAACTTTGAGAGATTTCCATGACGAACTCGAACGCGCCGATCAATGTCCTTCCAATTTTCTGATATTTCCGATCGAGGATATCGAGCACTAACCGATATGGAACCTAAAAATATTTCTCAATGAAACATTAGTTCCATGTTTATTATCATCAAAACCGAGATTAAGACCAAGTAGAAAACCTTAGGCCAACACTTGCAAATAACATTTGTAGTGCTATTTGTTTCCTTGCCATTATTGTCACGTATAAAAAAAATTCAAACCACGATGGCTGCTTACTCTTGAAATAACAACATATAGTTTATCATGAGAGAACACATCTTTCTTAAGATATACTCCAACGTGTTTAAGGCTTCAACCCTGACTCCTGTCTATGGTCATAACGAAACAAACAAATATCGAAAATTGTTTCCGTTGAAATTTAAAAGGAAGTTTTATATCTAATGGCGTCAATGTCAGTCTTGGAATAAAAACATTATCCTCTATATTGGTTCCTAATGTTATTTTTCCTTCCAATACATGTTGACCTATTCGAATTATCTCAAGTTGAGTCCTATTGCATAGACCCGAAGATTGATCTATGTTTCTCAAAGCCTGACAGGAACACCGACTTTGAGCTTCAATTCATGGTTTGGAAGACCAGAACATGAAATTGTGTTAAAAAATTCAGGCGTATGGATGTTATTATTTGAATCACTACCACCATTTGATGAACATGCATGAGTTGTCAAAGTCGAGATAAATCTTCATTTCACCTGGAACCAAAGACAATATAAAATGATTCACTTTTTGAACAATTTCATTTGTAGGTGCTAAGATAGCCATGTGCTGGAATAATTGGGATCGTCTATTTTGTTCAAAAACGATTGATAAATGACATTCACAATTGTAGCAAGTGGATCACCCATTTCTTCTATGAGAAAATCATCATGAATCTTTATACTGACCTCCCCATCATTAGCATCACCAAGTGTCCCATTTCCAATGCTTAATACCCAATTGGAGAAATCTTTCCGTTCTTGAACTTCAGACAGTGAATTTCCTGACTGCAACCTTATATTTCTTGTCAATGTTAGCACCTTACAATATCTCCATAAATAAGATGAACTAATTATAGCATGCACAATATCTTATCTTGACCCTTTAGGTACAACAAACATAATCTGTTTGAAATCATCCCCTAAACTACTACTTTGCCTTCAAAAGATTGCTCAAAGCTTGTTGGATTTGAGAATCTGAGAATATCCCTGAAGGTTCGATCAACAGCTTCAAAACAATGCTTCTTCATCATTGAAGCTTCATCCATATAATAAGTTTCACTTTTATTATCAAGTCAGCCAATGGTCTACCTTGATTAATATTAATATGAAGTCTTCGTTAACATTTATGAGAATTGCAAATCTTGAATGTGTCGTCCTCCCACCTGGAATGAGCAAAGCCTCTATTCCCCTCGAAGCAACTGTTAGAACAATTTCACCTTTTGATCTGAGAGCTGTTGAAAGAATTCTCAAAATGAATGTTTTCCGAGTGCCACCAAATCCATATATAAAGAAGAACCTCCATGATTTTCAACGATTCTAAGCATGATCTTATCGTATATATTTCTTTTCTCAATGGTAAGATTGGACAGGAGTTGGGCATGATCTGCAGCTAATGATCATTTATCGTACTTAAGCTCATCTTGAATAAGTCTACTCAAAATGAATGTTTTCCGAGTGCCACCAAATCCATATATAAAGAAGAACCTCCATGATTTTCAACGATTCTAAGCATGATCTTATCGTATATATTTCTTTTCTCAATGGTAAGATTGGACAGGAGTTGGGCATGATCTGGAGCTAATGATCATTTATCGTAGTTAAGCTCATCCTGAATAAGTCTATTTTCGCATCGAGGAAGGAATGAGACATCTAAAATGAGATTTCGGGGGAAATTAGCCAGACTCCTATAGTTACTCCTTAACATATTTTCAGTCTCTGCAAGAGCAAAGTTCTTCAACTGGTCTTCACTTAGCTCCAATGTTGTATTCAGATTATGATTAAAACCATTTCAATATTTATCATCAATTAAAATTTGATATTTAAAATAAAGAAAAGTTTATAGAATAATACCATTCCAATTGTCGCTGTCTATACATAATATCATCACATAAATACTTCCAAGTGCTATTTCAGACAACCTCGGCCTCGTAATTTGATTTGGTAACAACAGAGTTGCAAACATGTTTTGCAAGAAGTTGACAGAACCCCAATTACTTGCTTCTTTTATTCCATCAATATATTCTTTGTCATCGTCCAACAAACTCATTGCATAGCAAGCATATTTGAATGTACGATATATAACACTATCAGCTATTCTTATATCTGCATAAGATAGAGACCCTCATGATCTGTTAAGCAAAATCCTCAAATAGTATAATTCACCGCTACCGAGAGGAATAAAGTGGACTCTACCAATTGAAAACTCTCTTTTTCTAGGTAACCACTCACGCTCCGTATGTTTATATACAAATTTTGTAGGAAATTCTGTATATGTCAAAAACTTTGCTTGTGGATATTTGCTGTTTGCTTCCATCCACTTTATGAACTTTGTCTCATGGGTACTAGTCCTGTTAATAACTGACTCAATTGGGTCATCATCACCAAAAATAATAGTTTGCTGATCATGCAAATGCAGAGGAAAACGTTCAACAAATGGATCTCTGAAATTAATATCAAAAGCAAATAATCTCCAAACGGATTAGTACCTGTAGTCACACGGTCATTACCTTTATTTACATATAAGTACCTACTTCATCTTCAGATTGTGGAGTTCCCTCATAAAAAGTTGTAGTCACATTGTCGTTACTTTTATTTACAGATGGACTGGACTAGAACTATTGGGCCTGGTCGGATTAGACCCAACAACTCCCCACAACTCACTTCAAGCCGAACCAGATGGCTTCGCCTAGGGGTCCCACCTGGCTATACTCTTGGACTTGACTCGAGCCAGATCAAATGGCTCTGCCCGGGGGCTCCACCCGGTCAAATCAGGACATCCATGTCCTCCCTTATCACGAGGGATACACCATTACAAGCGATCAGCCTCAACCCATTTTGAGCAATATCCCCGCGAGATTATCGAGCGACGTCATCACCTCTACCTACAATAAATATAGACACGCATGCCTCAGGTAATCCTAAGTTCCAATTTCATTACCTACACCTTGGAGTCCCCCTAACTGGAGTGTTGGAGTGTCTTTTGTAGGTCCCCCTCCCCCTGGCATTGAACCTGACCAGGAGAGATACCGAACTGGACCAGAATACTCCAATCCTCAGGTAGGAACATTTGGCGCCCATCGTGTGGCCGAGTAAAACTTACCTCCCCCACAATGGTTGGAACCCAGAGCCAAGCGACTACCGCCGCACGCCAATGGCAATGACTCAATGACAACGATCGACCACAACCTGGTAATGTTGAAACAGCAAGGAGCGACGCTCCGACACCAGTCAATCCTCCCCCTGAAGAGCCACAACGTCGAATAAACGACTTGGAAGCAAAAAACCAATAGTTAGAAGCCCAAGTCGAGATGCTAACGCGGTCATAGGAGAAACTCCCGGCTAACCACGAGCGCTACCGTTCAGAGCATGAAGAAAGCAATCACTCAGAAAGAAGGAGGCTAGTTTTCGTCCCTCGCGATGAGGTCTCTAGTACCCGCCGATCGGAAAAGGTTAAGATTCCAAAGCCAGGAAGGTCAGGATTGCCCTTCCTATTGATGCAGGATCCTTCGCCAAACACATAATGGTGACCCACCTCCCGCCAAGAAGTTAGTTACCTACCACCTTGACACCCTACGATGGTACAGGTGACCCTACACTACACCTTACGGCGTTCAGGACCATGATGCTCTATCATGGAGTAACCGATCCCGTACTCTACAGAGCCTTTCCAACTTTCTTTGGAAAAACTGCGTAGTTGTGGTTTGCATCCCTTCTGCCAGGATATGTTCATTCCTTCGAGGATCTCTCCCGTGTCTTCCTCAACCGGTTCACCATATCACGAGTCTATCACAAGACGGAGGCTGCCGTCCATTATATCAGACATGGGCAACATGAGCCCCTAAAAGAATACATGAATAGATTCCGGGCCATAACGGTCGAAATTTCCAACCTCGACCCACAATTTGAGCTCTACTCCATCAAACTCGAGTTAAAACCCAGACTTTTTTTCGATCAAATTGTCTTGACAGAGCCTAAAGATATGACCAAATTCTAGGAGAAGGCCGTTGTCTTCATAAATAGAAGAGCTCCGAGAAGCTAAGAAGGCCAACTGGCAAAATCTCAAAGTCACCATCGAGGACAAAAAATCCAAGAAGGCAGACATAAAAAGTGAAGATCACAACTGATACGAACGGAGCAATGGCAGAGGACCGAGGTCACCACCTCACCTAAGTGCTCGATTCGAAAGGCACTCTCAACACTAAGAAAGAAATCATCCTTCCTGATATCTACCACCTGAAACTTATCAGATACCCCGCCAATGTAGGAAAATAAAAGCTATTGCCTAATGTCGATATGAGAAAGAAGTGAGCATTCCGCGACACTTATGGGCACACTACTAAGGGTTGTGTAATGCTCGAAGATCAACTTGAAGAATTAGTCCGCGCAGGACATTTGGACAAGTACATCCATCACCTGAGAGAGAGAGGCCGGAGCAGGAGCCGCTACCCTCAATGACGAAGTCGGATGAGACAAGCTATGAGGAGTCATCAACTACATCGCCGGCTGATTTACAAGAGGCGAAGAGTCGAGCTCGGCCAGAAAGAGTGTTGGTGAAATGACCTACACTAGAGAGGGGGGGGGGGGGGGGTGAATAGTGTGTTATCTAAAACTTTAGCCTAAATCGATTTTAATCATTTCTTACAATCTTTAGGCTAAGGACAATTCAAAGACTAAATGCGGAAGCGATTAGTAAAGCGATTAACACAAAGGAAGATCAATGCTGACACATGGATTTATAGTGGTTAGGCAACCCGCCTACCGCCTACTCCACTACCTAAGCACCCCCACTTAGGATTTCAACATAATCCACTAGATTTAGAGTTCCTTTACAATGAGAACTTTTCACCGAAAAGTCACCGCTTTCACACCGAAGGCACTTCCACACCCGAAAGTCTCCGCCTTCCTACCGAGAGCACTTTCCCACCTCACTCTCCCTAAGGACACTCTAATCCTAGATTACGCCGGTGGAATTATGCCTAAGCACCAAGGCAACCACCCACTCAATCAACCTAGTACTCTAGGTTTACACACTTGAGTAAATAATAAATAAACACAAAAATACAATAACAAATGGATCAATAATCAAAACAATAAAGTACTTAGCTCAACAACAAAGTTTCCTAGCTTCCTCTTGATGCCTTTGATGGTGAATCAATGAAGTCAAGACTTACTCAAGGAGTTGAGAGATCAAAGCTAGAGTTTTCAAGAATGGTGGCTCAATCAAGCTCAAGAATCATTAAAATATGGCTCAAGGAATGTTAGAAGGACTATGGAAGGCTGTCAAGGCTTGCATTTATAAGCCAAGAGGAGAGAGCAAGCAAACAACCATCCCAATGGGCATTTTTCTGCCTGTTGGCGCCGCCCGATCGATGGCTGATCGACCGGCCATCGACCGGAGATCTTTGCCTATTTTGAGGCCTCATCGATCGGTGGCCGGCTGATGATCGGTCGACGACCCATCAGCCGGCATGCTGAAAATTGCCAAGTTTTGGCTGATTTTTCTGCTTGTTGAATTGGTTTCATCTTCGTTAAGTCTTATATAATATTTCTTAACTTTAAGTTAAAATATAAATGTTATATAAGGATTTGACAATATAGGTCTCTTAGGGAACTTCTGTAAAAGACAGTTGCATAGGAAGTTGCAACTACTTTAATAACTACCTTAAGTAGCAAACTAAGAACCAAAATAAAAACATAGGCAAACACAAGTATTTGTTTACGCAGTTCAGTGACAAAACATGTCACCTAATCTGCGGGGCACTCACCGGACAGATGCCCAATCCACTATCAGAAAGTACAACATCTAGATCTAAGATTTCATACTTTGAAATCTAGCTACCAGTACTACAGTGAATTGGAAATAATAAAAATTATTGCTATTACAAGTACATACCGACTTATCTCTCTATGACATCCCAATCACAGAAACTTGTTATCCACACAATCCTTGTATTGTAATAAGTTAGTAGCCCACAATCATCTCAACATGAATATATATTGAGTAGAATGTTGCCTTCTTTGCACTAAGCAGTCTCAACTCCTATAAAATTGGCAACATATTATTTGCACAATGGAGATATCGACAAACAGATCCCTTCTCCAGTATTTAATTATATGTGACAACTGAACGATCTGAATAAATGCTGACTTCAATCACACACCTCTTCGCAGACTTCAGATTGAAACAGTCAACATAAATAGGCATCATAAATCATGTGATCATTTAAGCAATAGTAACGCTTGGAAATAAAGAATAGAAAAAACTCTTCAAAACTCAACTGAACACAGACATAAATAATGATGATTAAATGATAAGAGAATATCAAGAGAATAATCATTAAACCCGAAGTTCATTAGCCATCATATTTGCACAAAAAATTGTCGAGAATACCATAGACTGTAGGTAGATGAAAACCGTCTCTCCATAGTTGAAATTGCTTTGAGACGGTCAATACTTAAGTAGAGCTAAAAGCTTCTTTTTGCCAAATACAACCAACAACAAAGAAAACACTAAGAATAATTCTCCCACTTTGGCTTATTTGGCAAAAACCCAATATGTCATAATCAACTTATAGAAGAAGACAATAATCACATATAAGCACAATAACTATCAAGTTATATCAACATAGTGTCCCATACAAGAGTCATACCCACCATAGTCACAGATCACAGATAGTCTCACAAAGTCAAAACCATCATAGTCATAGACAAAAACAAAACATACAACCAGGTAACAAACTAGCAAAAGACAAAAGTTTGACAAGACCAGACTAGACCAGACTTTATTTTCTTCAAAGACACACCCCTATTATACTTCTCCCCCTTTTTGGCCGAATAAGCCAAAGGATAGAAAACCGCCAGTTAGAGCGGTCTGGACATCGTGAACTAGTATCTTCTCTAGAAGACCAAGATGCAAGACCTGCATTACCTGCTATAAAATAGTCGAGAATCTTTTTCTCAAGAGATATTACCTGCAGATGAAGCTCAGCCAAAGACACTTGCATTTTAAATAGGTCATCACAAATAGCTCTTTCTGTTGTGGATCCAGGAGCCGGATAGAGTTCCAGGGCTTTATATGCAAGGGCTGAAGTTATATCAGCAGCAGTTGGAACATAAACGTTTTCAAGCCTTTTGTCAGCAATTTTAACTACAAATTCAGTTTTAACTATGATTATTCATCAGCAAAAAGAATAAAAAATGACTTCATCATGACCCTCCCCCTCAGAAGATAATTCCTCCCCTTTAGGACTAGGAAGCATATAAAGAAATTTTGAGGATTATAGATACAATACTTCTACCATGACGGTCAACATATTTTCCCTGTGATTTCTTTCTTGGATTTTTACCTTTCGAGGAAGAGGAAGAACACTTTTTAGGTGATGGAGCTTGAACAAGTGTTTCGGTTTCACTAGGAGGACTTGAAAACGACATCTCTTTACCCAAGGAAGTAGTCCTCTCTTTCTCAAAGCTCATCTAGGTATTTTTGCAGCCCAACATCAAAACTTCTGATTAAATAGATAAGAGAGTGAGTGAAATTGACGGTTAAATTATCAAGACATTGAATCCGAGTTGCAACGCTAGAATGATGATAGAAGTCCCATCAGTTCAGATTCTCATTAAAACCAGCCTCCCACCAAAGAAAATTAAAGAGCAACAATAGGAGAAAAAAAACGTCAGCCGAAATCAATAAGGAGGGTGAATAAAATTTGCAATGAAGAAGAGATGCGTCACATGACACACTGTCCAAAAAGAATTTGAGAGACTTTTCAAATATCCCATATTCTCATAAAAAGAGGTATCAAATGATATATTGTCGTAGAGCAGATCTCAATTTGTCAAACTTTTCTGTACTTAAAGTCCTTTGACAAGATACCTACAACCAATAAAAAAATCACCATAAGGATCACACGTGCGGGCTTCAAGGAAGGCATCCATACTCCAACCAAAAATGAAGAAAAGAAAAGGCATAAGAGACAATCTTCATTCATAAGTGACAAAAAGAATGTATAGAACTAAAACCCTTTCACTTTCATCATAACAAAAACTTATTTATTTATTTCAACCCGAAATAAAATGTGTCATATGACACATAATCTGAGAGCGGACCTCTATTGCTCAAGCCTCTCACCATTTAAATATTTTGTGAAGATATTTGCCACTTTTCTCTCTGTTGCAATATACTCCAGATGCAACTGTCTACTTTCAACTAACTTCCTGATATAATGAAACCTCTCCTCTTGATTAAGACCATAATTGAGTAACGTGCTCCTTATCCAAAACAACTGTGTTGCAACTGTCTACTGCCAAGAAATCTACCTCTGCTGAAGAAAGAGAAATAGAATTTTGCATCTTATCTAACCAGATCATAAGATTTGATCCAACATAAAGACAACCACCTGAATTACTCCTTCTTTAGATTGTGAAGACCGAGAAAATAGCTCTTTCCTCTAACCATGCTTATCTCAAATCTTGATTTCATATCATCCATAAATTGTTTAACAAACACTTCAGAAGTTGAATTAATATAAATCTGTACAACTACCAGTTGAGACTCCTTCTTCTTAATGAATAAGATCTGATCAGTTCTTCCTCTTTTGTAACCTTTCAATAGTAAAAACTGAGTTAGTCTTTCATACCAAGCTCTAGGTGTTTGCTTGAGATCATATAAAGATTTCTTCAGTTTGTACACATGGTCAACATGAGCAGAATCTTCAAACCCTTTTGTTTGTTCATCATAGACTTCTTTATTGAGAATACCATTCGAGAAGGAGGTCTTAACATCTATTTGAAATAGCTTGTGTTGGCGTAAGGGTTACCCCTAGGCTTCGATCTCTATTTTGATGATAACAAACATGAAACTAATGTATTTGTGAAGTTTTGAGTTTAGGCCGAGGTTATGATATGCGCGTGAAGTTCGTTCGGAGAAATACAAAAATCAGCAAAAATGACTTCGAAAATGAGTGAGTAGAAAATCTAGAGTTAGGATTAGATTTTATGTAATATGACTCGAGGAATATATCCCAAGCCAATTTGTAATGTTATCCAAGTCCAAACTCGATAACGGAACCCGAAAATTGGAAAAAATAGTCTCAGCTCAGGTTCGGTTGATTGGTCGATCGATCGATCGAATGAGGCCAAAAACTGGCAGTAGCCAATTCGATCGACCAGTCGGTTGACCGGATGTGACCCGAAAGCGACAGAATGCCTTCGGTCGCTCGGAGGTTGATTGGTCGGTCGAACGACGATCGATTGGCAAGCGATCGGGCGTCCCCAACGGGCAGAAAAATGCCCATTGGGTGGAGATGCCGAGTGAGGGGTTATAAATACCCTTCACCAACCTCTCTTAAAGTCTCTTAACCAGTCATTAAAGCTTCCTACGTGTGATTTGAACCTTCTAAGCTTGATTTGCTCACGCTTGCTTCACCGATCGACGATTCCTCTCAAGTACTCATCTTTCCTCGACTCCTACTTCAATTTGATCTCACCATCTTGTGGAGTTGGAGACATTGAAGGCTTTGAAAGGAGCTCTTTGTTGTGGTCTACTCTTTAGCTCCTTTGGTCGTAATTTTTACTTGTTATTAAACTTGATTACATTGTAAGCTTGCTAGGTGTGCTAGGTTAAATACCTTAGGGTTTCATTTGTAGAATTATGTTTTGCCTAGGTGAATAGGTTTGAGGCATTCTCAAAGGGCTGAGAAGCGAGTCCTCGGTTGTATTCAAAGGGAAATACATAGTTTATGAAGGATTTGGTTAGAAATCCTTAGTTTGGAGCCAAGGTAGTGGAGTAGGCGATTGGCCGAACCACTATAATTACTGGTGTTTGCATTGCTTTGTTTGATTGTTGTTACTTGCTATTATTACTCGTTAAGCATCGTAAACTAGTAGCACGTCAACTTGGTTGCATTCGGAATCGAATTAAAATGAAATCGAATTTAACGTAATTTTAACCCAATACTATTCAACCCCCCTTCTAGTGTGGGTATTTGAACAACATTTGGTATTAGAGCTTAGGTAGTAGGATTAGATTTAACCATCTACCCTACAATTTAGAATGTCTTGCGATATCCAACTAGCTCAAGGGTCCTCTACTCATACTCCACCGTTATTCGATGGAAACAACTATGCCTATTGGAAGATGCGCATGAATAGCTTCCTACAATCACTAGGCATGGATGTATGGAGAATGATACAAGTAGAGTATAAGCAACACTCTAAGGATATAGATGAGTGGAGCCTGGATGAAATTAAACTTTTTAATGCAAATGCCAAGGCCATCAATGCTCTATATTGTGGCCCGATTTCCACTTGTAAGTCGGCTTATGAACTTTGGAGTGTCCTAGAGACTACAGATGAAGGGACTTCACAAGTTAAGGAATCCAAAATAAACCTCCTCATGTTTAAAATGTTATCGAATGAATCAATTGATGCCATGTATGCTAGATTTTAAAATATTACAAATGGCTTAGCTAACCTTGGTAGAGACATAAAGGAAGAGGAGAATGTAAGGAAGCTCCTCCGTTCCCTTCCGAAAGATTGGGAGCCAAAAGTGATTGCAATCATGGAAGCCAAGGATTTGGGCACGTTGAAGCTTACCGAGCTTATTGGGTCTCTCATGACCCATGAGACCCACATGAAACAATACAAGGAGGAAGATGCCCCCAAAAGCAAAACCATTGCTTTAAAAGTATCACACCGGGTTGACGATCCTTCATCATCCGAGGAAGAAATGGATGATTTTGAAGAAATGACAATGATGGCAAGAAGGTTCATAAACTTCATGAACGGCGGCATGAGGAGAGGCAAGGGAGGATATACTTGCTACAATTGCAACAAGACTGGGCACCTAAAGAAGAATTGCCCACTTCTCAAGATGGCCTCTACCTCCAACCCCCACAAGAAAGACAAGTACAAGAAGAAGAAGAAGAAGAAAGCAATGATGACTTCTTGGGATGAGAGCGAATCTTCGTCATGTGAAGAAGAGTCCAAAGGTGAGAAGGTAAATCTTTGCCTCATGGCAAATGACAACGAGGTAAAATTTACTTTTGGTGAGCTTTCATGTACGCAAGAAGAACTAGAAAATGAATTTGATCAAATGCATGATGAATTCAATGCCATTAGAAAGAAATTTAAAGAACTTAAAAGGGACAACAAATCTGTAGAAATTTTGAATGACAACTTGTTACTTTCATGCAATGCCTTAAGAAAAGAAGTAGATAGCCTTAAGGAAGAAAAACATGCCTTTGAGATTGTTAAAGAAAGTTTAGAAAATGATAAAAAGTTAGAAAATGAGAACAAGTTCTTGAGTGATCAAGTAAAGCACTTGAATGATAGCACAAAATGCCGTGCCTAAGGTTGTAAATGCTAGAAAAATCACAAACAATCATGCTCATGAACACTTCCATGCTCACACACATAGCACAAGAAAATTTAATGGAAGTTATTTTTCATGTGGTATTTTTGGTCATATGGCTACAGATTGTGCACATAAGATGAACCCCCTTGCCAGATTCATTTGGGTTCCTAAGATGACTAACACTTGTAGATGGAGAAGCATCCTCAAGCAAGTAGGAGCACATGAATTTTGGATAGTGGTTGCTCAAAATACATGACGGGTGATATCAATCTTTTTGCAACCCTATCAAGCAATGATGGTGGACATGCATGTGACATTTGGAAACAATGTCAAAGTTAAGATTGTTGGCATTAGTGATATAAGTATACTTCCCTACCCATGTATTAAAAATGTTTTACTAGTTGATGGGTTAAAGCATAACTTGATTAGTATATCTCAATTATGTGGTAATGGTTATGTAGTTATTTTTGAAGCATCTAAATGTATCATTAGAAGTGCACCATCTAATGATATTGTGTTTATTGGAAATAGGCAAGAAAATATTTACACACTAGTTTTAAATGTTTTGCCTAATCCTCATGTTAGATGCTTAGTTGCCATGGAAAATGATTCTTGGTTGTGGCATAGAATGCTTGGACATGCTAGCATGAGCCTCATCCAAGAAATATCAAAATGGGACTTAGTTAAAGGAATACCTAAGATAAAATTTGAAAAAGATAAACTTTGTGATGCATGTCAATATGAAAAACAAGTTAGGTCCTCATTTCATAACATTAATCAAGTTAGTACATCTAGGGCATGTTTGGTACCCTGTATAGTATTAGGATAATACTATACAGTGTTTGAGAAGGGTATTAACTAATACATGCACTAAAAATAGTACCCCAAAAGCGACCATAAGGTGTATTAGTAATACACTCTCAAACATCTTCATTAGTATGCACTAGAACTTTCAATATTTTGAATACTCATTTTACCTCTGACCAAAAATTTAAAAATATATAAAAAAATATTATAAAAATAATTTTAATTTATGAAATATTTTTAATGATAAAATATATTATATAATTTTTTATATAATATAATATAATATTATTATAATATATTACATATAATATAATATTATAATGAATATTATTATATATTATATTATATTATATTACATTATATAATATATAATATAATATAATATATAATATATATTATAGGGTAAATTACACTGACCTCCCCTGAGGTTTAGTGAAATTACATTGATCCCCCTCTATTTGTCCAGGTTACAATCACCTCCATTGAGTAATCTTTGAGTAATTTTTTAGGGGAGGTTTGTGTAATCTTATTTCGCAATAGGGAAGGTTTGTGTAATTTTTTACAAAACTCACGGGGGTTATAAAATAAAATTACAAATAGAGGAGATGTCAGTATAATTTCACTAAACCTCAAGGGAGGTCAGTGTAATTTATCATATATTATATTATATTATATTATATTATACAGGTTAGTCAATACATACTAGTACTATACAGGCTAGTATATGTGTGCACCAAATACTGTATAATAATAGTACAATACAGACTAAAACTATACAGGTTAGTCAATATAGACTAGTACTATACGGTGTACCAAACGAGCCCCTAGAATACTAGAACTTGTGCACATGGATCTCTTTGGTCCTTGTGATGTTGCAAGTCTAGGTGGAAAATTATATTGCTATGTTTTGGTTGATGATTTCTCGAAATTTACATGAGTTTTCTTCCTAGCTAAGAAAAATGAAACTTTTGATTTCTTTAAAAAAATTGCTATGAGAATTATACATGAAAAAGGAATTTCGATTTTGAAAATTAGAAGTGACAATGGAGGAGAATTTAAAAATGAAAAGTTCTCCGAATTTTGTGATGAATTAGGTATTGAGCATACTTTTTTCCCCTAGAACCCCTCAACAAAATGTGATGGTTGAGAGGAAGAATAGAACCTTACAAGAAATGGCTAGGACCATGCTTTGTGAAAATAATTTGCCTAAGTATTTTTGGGCCGAAACCATAAATACTTCTTGTTATATGCTTAATCGTGTTTTGTTAAGACCTAAAATTAATAAAACACCTTTTGAGCTTTGGAATGATAGAATTCCAAGTGTGGGATATTTTTGAGTTTTTGGATACAAATGTTTTATCTTAAACACCAACAAACATCTAGGAAAATTTGACTCTAAATCCAATGAGGGTATTTTCCTAGGTTATTCTACTAGTTCTAAAGCTTATAGAGTTTATAATTGTAGAACTATGATAGTTGAAGAATCTATGCATGTCACTTTTGATGAAACTAATGATTCTTCTAGAAATGTTAAGATTGTGAATGTAGGTGAGGAACTTGAGGAATTGACATTTTATGACAAGGAGGTTGAAGATAAAAATAATGAGGAAACTCATCATGAAGAGATCCTCAACCTTACCTCAAGGTGAAGAAGAAGAAGAAGAAGAAGAAGAAGAAGAAGAAGAGGAAGCTCTACCACCTCTCATAAATGGATACCGGTTGATAAGAGATCATCCAATTGAGTAAGTCATTGGAGAACCATCAACGGGAGTGGTAACACGTTCTAAACTAAAAAATGTTTGTCAATATGTAGCATTCATATCTCAAGTAGAGCCAACAAATATTAAGGAAGCAATAGAAGATGAATTTTTGGTAATTGCCATGCAAGAGGTGTTGTGAGAAATCTGACACTAGAAGGGGGGTTGAATAGTGTTTGTCCCCTTTTGGATTTACTCAATTTTTCTTTTTACTCAATTTAACTTTAATCAAATGCAAATGTATCTTAACAATAGATGTGATCAAATATCAAGAACAATAAGGAGCAAATATCAAAAGCAATGCAGACAAGATAAATTATAGTGGTACGGCCAACTGCCTACTCTACTATCTTGGCTCCTCACCAAGGATTTCTAATCACTACTTTATAGACCTTGTGTTTTCTACTCCACGATTGTTCGACCGATGCAACCCTCTGCAATTTCTTCACCAACTTCGGTCGACCGACAGGTCGACCGAATGGCTACTGCCAAATTTTTGCAACATTCGGTCGACCAACCGGTCGACCGAATTGGCTGTTGCCAACGATACTGCCTTGTTCGGTCGACCGACCGATCAACCGAACTCAAGCTGAGGCTGACTTCTACTTGATTTTGTTACATGCCTTTTTTATGAGTCTAGTTACCAAGTTTCGACTTGGATAACTTTACATTTTGGCTTGGGATAAAACTATCCTAGGGGTATATTACATGATTTCTACTTGATTTAAGTCCGAGCCTTTCTTTGACGTTTTCTTATTCCGTTTCTTTGACGATCTTTTCTTTCATTTCGTTTGAGCGAACTTGGCATGCTTATCGCAACCTCAACATGAACTCAAAACCTCACACATGGATTAAATACTTGTTTGTTATCATCAAAATAAAGATCGAGGCTTAAGAGAGACCCTTAAGCCAATAATCTCCCCCTTTTTGATGATGACAAACATAACATGGAAATGTTTTTAAGAAAGCATATGCATAAGTGTTTGTGAGTTTGAGTTAAGGCATACATGAGTCTAAGGTATACAAGATATAAAACTCAACACAAGCATACAAATACTTATAACTCAACTTATGCTCCCCCTATCAATGTGCATATCATTTTTAACTCCCCCTAATTATATGCATCGTAAAAATCAAGTGTGACCTTACTTTTTCTCCCCCTTTTGACATCAATCAAAAAGGGTAAGAATTAAGATACAATTAATGAGTTTCATCATAAAGACCAAGAAAGTCATAAAACCAAGTATCTTCTACCACTATAGTCCTCTCTATTAATGTAAGCCTATGGAAGGCAGACACCAATAGGTCGCAAAGCCCCACTACAGAGCAATACATAAGTGTGATGATACTTTATAGAATGCAAGTTTTGAAAAACATATACATTTTGAAGAAAAGCATTTTAATTACTAGGAAAAGCACAAATTCCTAATTGCATCCTTAAAGTTGTAAAACTTTCTTCAACCAAGGGTTTTGTAAATATATCGGCAAGTTGTTTATCGGTGGATACAAATTCTACCGATATATTTCCCTTAGTCACATTATCCCTAAGAAAATGGTGTCTTAAGTCAATATGCTTAGTTCTTGAGTGTAAAATGGGATTTATTGCACTAGTATTATCACAATGAGTAGGTATGTAAGAATACCTAAGTCCATAGTCTAAAAAGGTTTGTTTCATCCAAAGGACTTGTGCACAACAACTAGCCGCATCGATATATTCCACTTCGGTAGTTGAAAGCGCAACTGAGTTTTATTTCTTTGAGAACCAAGAAACAAGACTCGCTCCTAAGAATTGACAACATCCACTAGTGCTTTTTCTATCTACTTTACACCCGGCAAAATCTGCATTCGAAAAACTGATTAAATCAAATGATGTATGACATGGATACCATAGTCCTAAGTCAACCGTGCCCTTTAAATATCTCAATATGCATTTTACCGCACTTAAATGAGATATTTTAGGGCAAGATAGAAACCTAGCACATACACATACACATACACTAAACATGATATCAGGTGTACTTGCGGTTAAATAAAGAAGACTACCAATCATACCTCGATATCATTTTTCGTCAACTTTAATGCCCTCTTCATCTTTGTCAAGCTTGATGGATGCGCTCATAGGTGTAGAAGCTATCTTGGCTTCATTCATCCCACACCTTTTGATGAGCTCATTTGTGTACTTGGCTTGATTGATGAAGATTCCTTTGTTGGTTTGCTTGATTTAGAGACCAAGCATGAAGGAGAGCTCCCCCATCATGCTCATCTCAAACTCATCTTGCATACATTTAGCAAACCACTTACAAAGCATTTCATTAGTAGCACCAAAAATTATGTCATCAACATAAATTTGAACTAATACCATATCATTTTTACGATGCTTAATGAAAAGTGAAACATCAGCTTTTCCAACATTAAAATCATTTCTAGCAAATTGGTTGAGTTCTTCTTGCATAGCTAGTACCCAAAACTTATCTTCTATTGCTTCCTTAATGTTCTTAGGCTCTACTTGAGATACAAAAGCTACATATTGACAAACATTCTTGAGTTTAGAATGCGTTACCACTCCCGTTCAAGGTTCTCCAATGACTTGGTCCATTGGATGATCCTTTACCAACCGATATCCTTTCGGGAGAGGTGGTAGAGCTTCTTCTTCTTCATCTTCAACTTGAGGTAAATTCGAGGATGGTGGTTCTTCATGTGGGTTTCCTCATTATCTTCATCCTCCACCTCTTTGTCATGAAGTATGAGATCCTCAAGTTCTTCACCTACATTTATAATCTTCACATTTCTAGAAGAATCATTAGTTTCATTAAACATAACATGCATAGATTCTTCAACAATCATGGTTCTACGATTGTAAACTCTATATGCCTTAGAATTCATGGAGTAACCTAGGAAAATCCCTTCATCGGATTTAGAATCAAAATTTCCTAAATTCTCCTTAGTGTTCAATATGAAACATTTGCATCCAAAAATATGAAAATATCCCACATTTGGGATTTTGCCATTCCAAAGCTCAAAACGTGTTTTCTTAATTTTGGGTCTTAATAAAACTCAGTTAAGAACATAGCAAGAGGTATTTATGGCTTCGGCCTAAAAATACTTAGCCAAATCGTTTTCACATAACATGGTCCTAGCCATCTCTTGTAAGGTTCTATTCTTCCTCTCAATCATCCCATTTTGTTGAGGGGTGCTAGGGGAAGAAAAGGTATGTTCTATACCCAAATCATCACAAAACTCGAATTTTTATTTTATTTTTAAACTCCCCTCCATTTTCACTTCTAATTTTTAGAATTGAAACTTTTTTTTCATTTGCAACTTTCTTTGAAAATCTTTTGAAAAAATCAAAAGTTTCATTTTTCTTAGCTAAAAAGAAAATCCATGTAAATCTAGAAAAATCATCAACTAATACATAGCAATATAGCTTTCCACCTAGACTAGCTACATCACATGGACCAAATAGATCAATGTGCACAAGCTCAAGAATTCTAGATGTACTAACTTGATTAATACTATGAAATGAAGATTTAACTTGCTTACCAAGTTGACATGCATCACAAAGTTTGTCTTTTTCAAATTTTATCTTGGGTAAGTCTTTAACTAATTCTTTCCTAGATATTTCTTGGATGAGGCTCATGCTAGCATGTCCTAGCCTTCTATGCCACAACCAAGAGATATTCTCCATGGCAATTAAGCATCTAACATGGGGATTTGGCAAGACATGTAATTCTAAAGTGAAGACCTTTTCTTGCCTATTTCCAATGAACATGATATCATTTGAAGGTGCACTTCTAATGATACATTTTGATGCTTCAAAAATAATCATGTATTCATTGTCACATAATTGTGATATCCTAATCAAGTTATGTTTTAACCCATCAACTAATAAAACATTCTTAATGCATGGGCAAGTGAGTATACCTATGTCACCAATGCCAACCATCTTACCTTGGCATTGTCTCCAAATGTGACATGTCCACCATCTTTGCTTGATAGGGTTGCAAATAAGTTGATGTCATCCGTCATGTGCTTTGAGCAACCGCTATCCAATATCCAAGTGCTTCTATTTGCTTGAGGATGTTTCTCCATCTACAAAAGGAGAAGAAACCATCTTAGGTACCCAAATTTTCTTGGGTCCTTGAGTGTTAGTAATTTTGGGAACCCATGTAAATCTTGCATGTGGGTTCCTCCTCAAAGCACACTCCTTGGCCATATGGCCAAATATGCCACAAGAAAAGTAATTTCCATTAAATTTTCTTCTAGTATGTGTGTGAGCATGGAAGTGTGATGATTTCTTTTCATGGACAACCTTAGGCATGATATTTTGTATGGTTGTCATCTTTTCATTAAGCATGCAAAGTTCCTTTTTCAATGTTAGCATGATATCATTCAAATGCTCTACTTGATTACTTAAATATTTGTTTTCATCTTCTAATTTTTGGTTGTCATTTTTTAAGTCCTTCTTAGCTTTCTCTAGGGTGCATGTCTCTTTCTTAAGGGTGTCTACTTCTTTTCTTAAGGCATTGCATGAAAGTAATAAACTATCATTCTCAATCTCTAAGGATTTATTATACTTTTTAAGGTCTCTAAATTTTCTCCTAATGGCATTAAATTCATCATGCATTTGTTCAAATTCACTTTCTAGTTCTTCTTGAGTAAAAGAAACTTCACCGAAAGTAAACCTTACCTCCTCATCATTTGCCATCAAGCAAAGATTTGCTTTTTCACTCTTTGCTTCTTCTTCACTCGATGAGGCCTCACTTTCATCCCATGTGGCCATCATTGTCTTCTTCTTCTTCTTCTTCTTCTTCTTCTTCTTCTTCTTCTTCTTCTTCTTCTTCTTCTTCTTGTATTTTCCCCTTTTGTGAGGGTTGGAGGTGGAGACCATCTTGAGAAGTGGGCAATCGATCCCTCTTTAGATGCCCGATCTTGTTGCAGTGGTAGCATGTGTAACCTCCTCTTCCCTTCCTCATGCCTCCCCTCATAAAACTCATAAATCTTCTTGCTAGCACCACCATTTCTTCAAGATCATCCATCTCTTCCTCGGATGATGATGACTCTTCTGCCCGATGTGATGCTTTTAAGGCAATGGTCTTGCCTTTGGGGGCATCTTTAATTCCTCCTGGTATTGCTTCATGTGGGTCTCATGTGTCATGAGAGACCGAATGAGCTCGGTGATCTTCAAGGTTCTCAAGTTCTTAGCTTCCATGATTGCTGTGACCTTGGGCTCCCAAGATTTTGGAAGGAAACGGAGGAGCTTCCTTACCTTTTCCTCTTCCCTTATTTCTCTGCCAAGGTTAGTTAAGCCAGTTGTAATATTTTGAAATCTAGCATGCATGGCATCAATGGATTCATGTGATAATATTTTAAACATTTCATAGTCATGCATGAGTAGATTTATTTTGGATTCCTTTACTTGTGAACTCCTTTCATGTGTGGTCTCTAGGACCTTCCATAATTCATATGCGGACTTACAGGTGAAATCCTATTGAATTCATTAATTGATAGGCCGCAATATAATGCATTGATGGCCTTTGCATTTGCATTGAAGAGTCTAATCTCTTCTTGGTCCCATTTATCCATATCCTTATTGGGTTGCTTATACTCTACTAAGATCATTCTCCATACATCCATGCTTAGAGATTGTAGGAAGCCATTCATGCGGATCTTCCAGTAGGCATAGTTGTTTCCATCGAATAGTGATGGAGTATGAGTAGAGGACCCTTGAGCTAATTAGATTTCACTAGACATCTTAATTTGTAGGGAAGATGGTTAAATCTTGACCTACGACCAAGCTCTGATACCAATTGTTGTGAGAAATCCGACACTAGAAGGGGGGTTAAATAGTGTCTGTCCCCTTTTGGATTTACTCAATTTTTCTTTTTACTCAATTTAACTTTAATCAAATGCAAATGTATCTTAACAATAGATATGATCAAATATCAAGAACAATAAGGAACAAATATCAAAAGCAATGCAGACAAGATGAATTATAGTGGTTCGGCCAACTGCCTACTCCACTACCTTGGCTTCTCACCAAGGATTTCTAATCACTACTTTATAGACCTTGTGTTTCCCTTTGAATACAATGAGGACACACTTCTCACCACTCTGAGAATCCCTCAAACCTATTCACCTAGACAAAACATAATTCTACAAAGTTTTCCCTAAGTGTTTCCCTAGCACACCTTGCAGCTATTACAGATGAGAACTAGTTTGAAATAACAATTCAAATACAATGGAAAGAGCTTAAGAATTTTAAAGATGAACCAATGCTCATTTCCCAAGCCTTCAAGCCTTCAACTTGCCGGAAGATGAATCTTGAGTTGCAGCAGAGTTGAGAGAAGCAGGGAAGCAGGCGCTCGAAGAATGTTGTCGACGGAAACGAAGGGAGCGCAGCAAATCAACCCTTATGAAGGCTTAAATCACTTCTTTAATGCTCAATAAAATTTCTAAGAAGATTTAATGAAGTTAGGTATGGGGTATTTATAACCCCTCTCCCGAACGAAATGTTCAACGGACAAAAAAATAGCTGTTGACGTAGTTCGGTCTCTTTGCCGGTCGATCGACTAATCGACCGCCAATGCGACCGCCGACTTATTTGATTGCTCGGTTGACCGACGGGTCAATCGACTATCACAAATCTATCGATCCCATATTCGGTGGACCAGTCGGTCGACCGAATTAGTGGAGCTAGAGTCGCGTGACTTGTGATCTCCAATCCGGTCGACCGATGAGCATTTTGTCAATTTTTAGCTTCGGTCGGTCGACCGACCGGTCGATTGACGCAATCCTCTGTGATTTCTTCACCAACTTCAGTCGACCGATAGGTCGACCGAATGACTACTGCCAAATTTTTGCAATATTCGGTCGACCGACCGGTCGACCTAATTTGCTACTGCCAACGATACTGCCTTGTTCGGTCGACCGACTGGTCGACTGAACTCTGGCTGAGGCTGACTTCTACTTGATTTTGTTACATGCCTTTTTTATTGAGTCTAGTTACCAAGTTTCAACTTGGATAATTTTACATTTTGGCTTGGGATAAAACTATCCTAGGGATATATTACATGATTTCTACTTGATTTAAGCCTGAGCCTTTCTTTGACGTTTTCTTCTTCCATTTCTTTGACGATCTTTTTTTTCATTTCGTTTGAACGAACTTGGCATGCTTACCGCAACCTCAACCTGAACTCAAAACTTCACACATGGATTAAATACTTGTTTGTTATCATCAAAATAAAGGTCTAGGCTTAAGAGAGACCCTTAAGCCAACAAGAGGAACTAAATCAATTTGTTAGGAATGATGTTTGAGATTTAGTACCTAGACCTACTGGACAAGCCGATGTTTCTCTGTTTATTAAAAATGATGAAAATGATATTCTTCTTGTGCAAATCTATGTGGATGACATTATATTTGGTGCTACTAATGAATTGCTTTGTGAGTGGTTTGCAAAGTGCATGCAAGGGGAGTTTGAGATGAGCATGATAGGAGAACTCTTCTTCATGCTTGGTCTCCAAATCAAGCAAACCATCAAAGGGATCTTCATATATCAAGCCAAATACACAATGCACTTGCACCTGCAGACAAACACACAATACACGACCGTGCTCCTAGCCACCTACAGCCTCGACCCACGCTCCCGCGTCAAAGTACAATAATTTTTGTCAATGATGATTCTCTTTGTTGTCTCTGATAATTTTTAATCATCATTAATTATTTTACTGCCCCATAAATTTTTTGAGTAGAGGTGAAGTCCTCTTTAATTATCTCCAGGCGTTACTCCTTTCATCTTTATGATTTAAGTGCTGACTGTTTGTTTTGAACCGATGGCTATTGGTTGTTGAACCAAAGGTATTATTGAACAAATCTTTGTGTCAACATTTATTCTAATCTATCTGTTATCACATATAAATGTTGGTGAAAAGATCTGATTTAGTAACTCCCATGTGCGTACACTGTGTTGCCAATTATTCTAAGGAGTTTAGACTGCTGAGTGCAGACGACAATAATCTATGTTTCTTATCTTTTGAGTGAAGATGGTTTTGGGCTGTTAACTTGTTATATAACACAAGGACTGTGTGAAGGATGGAACTCTGTGGCTGAGATGTTATAGAGAGGCAAGTTGGTATGTATTTGTAATAACAAATAGGGGTTTGTTATTTCCAATTCATTGTAGTACTAGTAGTCAGATTTCGGGTGTGAAATCCTGAGGACTTATATTGTACTTATAGAGAGTGGATTGGGTATCTATTCGGTGAGTGCCCCGCAGATTAGGTGACTGGTTTTGTCACTGAACTGCGTAAACAAAACTTTGTGTTTGCGTGATATTTTTTTTGTTTTGGTTCTTACTTTGCTACTAGTAGTAGTTGCAATAACAGTTGTCACTTCTTATTCATTTTTCCTTAACAAAAGTTTATTTAGAGACCTATATTGTCATTTGGTATCAAAGCGGTTGTGCTAACCTTTTCGTGCACAAGATCCTTGGTGTGTCTCTTTTTTAGGCTCAAGATGAAAGGAATGCCTATGGGAAATTTTGTCAATGTTCCTCCTTTGCTTATCGAAATGAACTATGCATATTGGAAGGCTAGGATGAGGGCTTTCATTAAGTCCTTGGATGATTGTTGCTGGGACACTATAGAGATTGGCTACACTCCTCCCACAACACCTGGTGGGACTGAACACAAACCTAAAAGCCAGTATACAGAAGCAGAAATCATTGCAGCAAATTTTGATAAGAAAGCCCTTAATGCTATTTTTAGTGGAGTTGATCCGTCTCAATTTAAACTAATCTCGGCTTGTACCTTGGCAAAACAAGCATGAGATATTTTAGAAATGAATCATGAAGGATCCCTGACGCTTCAGAAGTCAAAAGTTGAAATCTTCAACACCAGATTTGAGAATCTAAAAATGGGAGAAGATGAAAGTATACAAGACTTTCATGGGTGTATCAAAGATCTCATGAACAATGCTACCAGCCTTGGAGAGTCATTTTCTGAAGAAAAGGTAGTAAGGAAAGTTTTGAAATCCATGCCTACCAAATTCAATACCAAAACTGCTGCCATAAGTGAAGTTCATGACCCATCTACTATTACTCTTGACACTCTGACTGGAAAACGTGAAACTTATGAGTTGGAATTATATGAAAAATATTCTCACAAAGAAAAAAAGAAGAATCTTGTCTTCAGAGCTACTAAGGATGAGATCAAGATAGAAGATTGTTCTAAAGAGGAGATGGATGTTGTATTGGCGCTTATGACAAAGAATTTCAAGAGATTTCAAAGAGCTAAGGATAGGGTAAATCAGAACTCTCAGTCAAATTTGCAGTTTAAACAGCAGTTTCAACTGCCTGAGTGGGGCAGTACAAAATCAAACTTCTTTGGTGAAGAAAATAGAAGAAGTCAATCGTTTGGACAAAAATATGACCCCAAACAGAAGTTCAAAGGTGTCTAATGCTTTGAATGTGAAGGATTTGGACATGTGAGATCAGAATGTCCAAATCTTCAAAAAAAATCAAGAAGTCTTTTACTGCTACTTGGAGTGATGATGATGAAGAAACTGACTCAGAAAGACCATGAACAAGGCAAATTTAGAGTTTTCATAGTTTGCATAGATGACACTGTTAAAACTGCCGACATCTCTAATGCAGATGATGATCACTACAAAGTTCAGTGAGCAGATAGTCTAGAGGAAGCCTATCAGAAGATGTTCGATAAATGGGTTAAAGTGGCGAAACTCAACAAATCTCTCAATGATCAGAACAAACTATTAATTGAAGAAAAGAAGATTGTTAAGGAGAAAGTTCAAACCCTTCAAAGATAGATTATTGAAAAAGAAGACAAAGAGTCTAAGATGATTTCCAAACTTGAAAAAGGTAAAGAATGAAGTTAAAATGATGGATTCTACTAGTACTCTTAACAAAATTTTGAGTGCAGGAAAATATCCTTCTAATCATAAGGGACTAGGATACACTAGTTCATGCCAGTTGAAACCTCAGTCTCAAGTGCCTACTCAACTGAGGAACTTTCATAGAGGATCTTCAAGTCATCAAAAGCCTACTACGAGAAAGGGAAACAGAGTGCCCATATGCCACTATTGTAAGTGTAGATGACACATTATAGCAAATTGCTTCAGACTCTCAAACAAATTCAGGAGAAAGAATCGTGTAAATTGCCCAAAGAAAAAGTTTAAGCAAATCTGGGTAAGAAAGATTGATCTTAACTGCCATGTTACTTTTATGTCAAAGACTATTTTTTCTTTTGGATCTTGGTATTTCGACAGTGGGTGTTCACAACATATGACATAGAATCTAAAAAATTTGAAAGATATTAAGGAACATGAAGGTGCAACTGTCATATTTGGAGATGGAAGACATGGAAATGTCATATGAGTTGGAACTCTAAATGTTCCAGAAATTCATAATCTGGAAAAAGTGTCCTGCTTGTAGAAGGTCTCAAGGATAATCTTGTGAGTATAAGTCAATTGTGTGATCAAGATTTAAATGTTCATTTTACTAAAAACAACTGAAAAGTTTTTAGCAAAGTTTGTAGAAGGTCTCAAAGTTTTTGATAAAGTTGGGAATTGTATTCTTGAAAGGAATAGACCTAGAGACAACTGTTACAAAATTGCCTATTATTGTATTTGTCCTTTAGTTGTTTCTTTTGACATTGATCTGTGGCATCGACAATTAGGTCATGAAAATTACAATGGTCTAAAGAAACCTATAAACATTGTAGTTGTCAAAGGAATTCATAAATTTTCTGGAGATCTTGAAGCAATATGCAATCCTTGGCAAGAAGGAAAACAATTAGGGCAGTCTTATCAGCAGTTAAAGCTGGGAACTATCTCCTGATTTCTAGGACTTTTTCATATGGAGCAATTGGTTGTCAAGATTGCTTTCATGAATGGTTTACTAAATGAAAAAATATATTTTGGACAACCAACTTAAAGGTTGTGTGAAAGATATAAAGCTAACTCAAAGGAGTCTCATCATACGACAACTAAAAGGATTTTAAAATATATTATAGGTACTATGGACTATGGTCTTTGGTATTCTATTGGCTCTACCTCCTGTCTAGTAGGATTTATCTATACAGATTTGTAAGACCCAAAAAAGTTTCATAATATAAAAATCTATTTTGGTGCAGCGCGTCGGACCCGGGGGCAGTCGAGTCGAGCCTCAGGATCGTCTCGAGTGAAAAGGCATGACTCGGCTAATGATTCATGAAATCTATTTGGATGATTAACTTTCCTTTTATGAAATCATACCTCAAATTAAGTTAACTCGAGTCATGTTTTGGGTTGAGTTAGAACCCAAGTCGAGTTCGGGTTTAGTCGAGTTCCGGGTATGAGTTTAGTAAGTCTTGAGGCCATCTTTGGAAAGATAGATGAGGGAATAAAACCCTCTTATTGCAGCCGTGTGACTCAACCTTTGAGTCGCACAAGACCGCCTAGGGAGAAGAGGAGAAGAAGCAAGGAGGAGGCTTGGGGCTTGGATCGATCCAGGATTCGCGTCGCCGCCAGAAAAATTCCAAGTTGTTATCACCCGATCCTTGTTTCTCTGCAATCTAGGTGAGTGGTTATGTTTTAAAAGCTTGGGGGAGGCGGGTGGCCGAACCCTAGAAGAAATAGGTTGAGTTCTCGCGATTCTTTCGACGAATCTTGATTTCCAACGATGTGTGTTCACTGTTTTATGAAGTTTCTTGGCGGATCTCACTGTTTTCTTCATCGTTTTGCAAGTTCTTGGGGCTGCCGAGTCATGGGAAAAGGGGAAAGGTCATGCTGAAATTTTCCTCGATTCCCTTGATGGCAAGAAGGCCCTTAGATGACCTTATATCACTGTTGATGTAGTTCCCTTTGTACATCTCGCGTATTATGAAGTATGCCCTCCTTAGAAGTCCCTTGAAGTGGCCGAACAACCCTACAACTCATGAAGAGGGTTCGGCCAAGGGTGAGGGGAAAGTAAATTAGTTCATTGGTATTTAAGTTGTATGCGGAATTGAAGAGGTAAAGGTATAGCTAGAGTCTCCTCCCTCTTTCCTACCACAAGGGCCATGGCTGAGCAAGGTCTTCCTTGCTCATGGTTCGGCCAAGGTTAGGGAGAGGAGGAGAGACTAGCTTTAGATGGAAATTGCATGATTATAACGATCATACATAGAGATATGTCAATACTTAGGAAGAACACCAAACTTAGCAAGTAGCTTGATAAATTTTGAATTGTAGAAATGCTAGTTTTATAACCATTCATAGCATTAGATCCTTAAACTTTGGGTGTTGACATTGTTACCATGTTTTGTATTTCATACATGTTATTTAAATTCATTACTACCTTGCCATGCTAGGTAGTTGTTCCTTATTGTGCTAATATTCCTAAGGTAGTATAAAAATTGTTATGTATATACATTGTGGTCATATATGATGAAGGTTGTCATATTTGAATATTTTCCTTTGGATTATTCATACTGCCCTAAATGTTCTTGGGTGGTATTCCAAGGTCGACACATGGAAATTCTCACCCAAGACAGTGTAGAAGGATAGGTAACATGTAAGGCATCACTAGACGTTCATAGCACATATATGGAAACTTAGTTAGGAGACGATAACACTTCTATGACTCCTTATATACTTTTAGAAACTTAGAACTCGTAGGTGTTCATATATTGAAAGGGCGGTATAAATTGTTGACCCGGTAGCTGGACTTAGGTCAGATACGGGCAAAGGCCAGAAGTGTTTATATATGGAAACCCTAGGATATTGATTGTGTGATGTGTTTGAGATGGTCCGTCGAGGAGCGAGGAGGTAAAAAATGACCAATGCTCAGCTCGGCCAGTATTGGGTCTAGAGGTGCACCAGCGGGCCCGCTAGGTGCCAGACCCCAGTTGGGTGGGACTAGCTATCCTTACCCCAGACGGTGTCCGAAAACTAGTGGACCATCCTAGTTGATGGCCTGGGATTGTTTGCTTACATCTTGAGATGAGGTGGCCGATGGCCAGTATGATACTACCGGATATGGTAGGGACGGTTGTAGCCGGGATATTATTCTATGGGTAGGCCTAAGGGTCGGATGTCGAAGGCTTGATAAGCCAAGATGGCAGATTATCATATTCAGTTGGTACAAATGGACCCGTGGGGTCGGTAATCTCATTAGAAATAAACCTTACCTCCTTGTACATTTTCTTTAATGCCTTATATGATATATGCATGGTTGAGGCTTATGTGGAGGTTCATTTGATCCACTCACTGAGTCCCAAGTGGACTCACAGTTTATTCCTATTTTGCAGAGCATGAGCAGTAGCTTGGTATGTCGACATGGTGCAGCTGGTGGGTGAGAGGTGGTGCCATATCTTGTAGCGGCGTCCATGAGTCATAGACCAGTGTCTAGTAGTTGTTTTTTTTATTTTCTGCACTGACAAGTTATATTTGGAAAGAGTTTGTAAAACTTGATACTTGAGACGTTCAGTTATTCGGATGTTGGTTTTCTTACTTGCTTTGAAAAATATAAAACTGTGGATTTTGAAAACTTTTAATAAAGTTGTGTTGAGATTTCCTTTATCGATATATTCTGGTTTTCTTTATGTCAGTGTAGAGAGTAGGCTACAGGGTAGTATGTAGGCCCTAGCTGGTCACACTACCCTTAGTTGGGGTGTGACAAAGTTGGTATCAGAGCACTAGGTTAGGTATTGTCTATGACTCAGTGTTGGGTACCGTATGAGGCATATGCTAGCGTGACGACTTACGGTATAGTTATGCTACAAGATTGGGCGACCACTTCTACACTCAGCGCACCATGCGGTTAGTAAGTTTAAATAGCTTTGTGTTAAGAATTTATTATGTGACATGCAACTTCTTTTCTTTCCTGTGTTAGTGAAATGGAAGCTCAAAATGCTGCTTTGAGTGGTAGTGGCAGTAACTCGACAGAACGTCGAGGCCGGGGGTGAGGCCGAGGTCGAGGCCGAGGCCGGGCCCGGGGTAGGGATAGAGACTCATCTGTGGGTCAGGGGCAAGAGTCAGCGGTTGTTCTTCTGCAAGCTCAGGTGAATCAGCTGACTGAGGCGCTCCTTAAGGAGCAGGAACTGAGACAGCAAATACAGCAGCAGATACAGTCTCAGCAGCCATCGCGACAACCTGTGCTCATAGTTTCAGTGGTACCAGAAGTGGTAGAGGTGACAACACCGGTGGTCAGAACCCCAGGGGCCCCAACCTATGCAAAATTTGTCACACTAAAGCCACCGGAGTTCACCGGGACAGATCGTCAGGTGGAAGTGACAGAATTCTCGGGGGATTGCTATGAGCTATGTATGGAGCTGGGGTGTTCATCAGAGGCAGCTGCTCGTATGGTCGGTCTTCAGATGAGGGGACCGGCAAAGGTCTGGCTGCAAACTTGGAAGGCCCGCAGGGCAGCTGGCGCACCACCTCCCACATGGGAGGAATTTCGGGCGGCTGTGGAAGAGCAGTACCTACCAATGAGTGTTCGCGACAAGCGCTCCCGTGATTTTGAGATGCTGCGCCAGGCTGGAGGCATGATAGTATCAGAGTATGAGATGGAGTTCAACCATCTCTCCAAGTACCATCCAACCCTAGTGGTGTCTGAGACCGCCAGGGTCAAAAGGTTCGTGGCAGGATTGAGGGAACAAATTGGCAAGCTTATCCACTTCACAGAGGATTCTACTCTAGCTCGGGTAGTGGATGAAGCCCTGCGGAAAGAAGCCTTGGTGCCTTTTGAGAGAAATGACGGGCCAGCTAAGAAAAAGTTTCGATCACAAGGTTCTGGTAGTCGGCATTGGCACTCCGAGGGGGCAATGACTACAACAGATTAGCAGCAAAGCCGGGGGTAGAATGGCAACCGGGGCCGTGGGGGCCCAGGGACCGGGTCAGTGAGACCAGTTGTGTCAGGAGGTGGTTCTCAGAGATCTGAGGTGCCATAGTGTGGCAGCTGCAGTCAGAGGCACTGGGGGTCCTGTCTTAGCTGCACTAACACTTGCTTCAAGTGCGGTCGAGCCAGACACTTCAAGAAGGACTATCCTGAGGGAACTGGTCAAAAGCCTGAGCAGTCAAGGGGGAAAGCACCTATGTCAGTAGGTTTAGTAGCTCAGAGAGGGCAGATGCAGAACAAGGGGCCGCAGACCAGTCATTTAGAGAGGCCTCCTGCACGGGTATATGCTATGAACCGTGATGGGGTAGAGGCATCCAAAGTAGTGGTGACAGGTACTATTTTAGTATGTTCGTCTGCTGCATATATTTTATTTGATCCAGGTGCCACACGCTCGTTTGTGTCTGCCATGTTTGCTGTAAAGTTGCCAATGGCACTCTCTATGCTCGACGGGCCATTGATGGTATCAACACCTACGAGCGATGCAATCTTAGCAAACTCAATTTATGAAGGTTGTGAAGTACTCATCTGTGGCCATGTGCTGAGTGCGGATTTGACACTCCTACCCACTCTTGAGATTGATGTCATTCTTGGCATGGACTAGCTGGCAGAGCACTTTGCAATGTTGCACTACAGAGCCAAAGCAGTGATATTTAATAAGCCTGGGTTGTCGCAGTTCACCTTTCAAAGGGAGGGAGGTAGCAAGCCGATAGGGGTCATCTCAGCCCTAAAGGCTCGCAAGTTGCTTCGGGGCAGCTGCCAATCTTTCCTGGCCTTTGTATCTGTGGCCGAGGAGGAAAGGGCTGAAGCAAGGGATGTCAGCAGAACCCCAGTGGTCTGTGAATTTCCTGATGTGTTTCCCGAGGAATTGTCGGCGTTGCCTCCCAGAAGGGAAGTCAATTTTTTGCATTGACCTGCAGCCTGGGGTGAAACCAATTTCCATTCCTCCCTATAGGATGGCACCAGTCGAACTCAGGGAGCTAAAGGTGCAACTGCAGGAAATGCTAGATCTGGGGTTCATCCGGCCGAGTGTGTCACCTTGGGGTGCCCCGGTTCTCTTCGTGAAGAAGAAGGATGGGTCGATGCGCATGTGCATCGACTATAGGCAGCTGAACAAAGTGACTGTTAAGAATCGCTACCCACTGCCGAGGATAGACAATCTGTTTGACCAGTTGCAGGGGGCTCAATGATTTTCAAAGATAGATATGAGGTCCGGATACCATCAGCTGAGAATCCAGGACTACGATGTGCCGAAGACAGCCTTTCGGACTCGCTACGGTCACTATGAGTTCCCAGTGATGTCCCTTGGCCTAACCAATGCACTTGCTGCCTTCATGGACTTAATGAACATGGTATTTAAGGAGTACCTGGACAGCTTTGTGATCGTCTTCATTGACGACATTCTGATTTACTCCAAGAATGAGGAAGAGCACTCTAAGCACCTGAGCAGTTACTTTCACAAAGGCCTTGAATAGAGAAAAGTTTAAGCAGTTAAAGTTTGCTCTAGGATTATGTGTCATATGACACTTTATTTTAGAAAGAAATAAAAGTTGCAGTGAAAATTGAAAATTTTTCTTTTTCTTTTATTTATTTATACTTTTCACCACTTGATTCTCCATGAAGGCTAAAATTTATGTTCATTTCCTCAACTTTCGGCCCTAGGTTTGAAGAGTTTAGCGGTTAATGGTCACCTTTTATGAAGCCGACACGTGTGTCTTATTCTCGAGTAGTAATCGGCGAAGAGGGGCGCGTTTGTTTGCGAAAATATTTTTTGACTTTTCATTTCGTGAAAATCGAAATGGATTTTCAAATTTCAGAATTTTGGTTTCGATTTTTTTGTTTGGCGAAAACACGTTTGTTTGGCATGTCCAAATTTCATGTTTCGCGAAATGAAACCAGCGAAAACTTATTTGTTTTGTGTTGATTTCATTGATAATTTTCGGGACGAAAACTGAAACTGTGTTTGTTTATCAAACATAGTTTTAGTTTTAGTTTATTAAGTCAAATTTATTTAATTTAATTTGATATCATTAACTTAAATTTAAAAAATATATGAATATATTAATTAGTTAATAAAAATATTATGAATATTTTTTAATTAGGGTATAAAAATTATTAAAATATATTTTATTATATTTTTTAATTTATAAATAATTCAAAATAAAAGAATATTTGTAAACTTTGCATTAATTAGTTAATAAAAACATAAGCTAGGTATTAATTTAGCAGTAATTAATTATCAATTAAATATCAACTAAGTATGAGCTACGTATCAACTAAGTATGAACTCGTATTTTTTAACTTCTTTAACTAACCCAACTTAATAATATTTGAAATTATTAATTTTTACAAATATATTTAAATTATTGAATTATTTAAATTATGTTACAAATATATTTTTTCAGTTTGATGATTTGTGCTCGGTGAAAGATTGTGAAGTAAAAACACTTGTTCTATACAATAGATATTAGCAATTATTATTTTTTATAAAAACAATTCATTAAATCAAATAATGAATTATGAGTGATGGATTTAGTAATTTATTGAAGGAGGTGCCATCTCAAGTGGCTTTAGTTGAGGGTTTTAAGTGATGACTTTAAAATCAAAATTTTCCTTAGCTTTGTTTAAGGATTAGCCCTATCAAATGATTTTATGTGATGATTTTAAGTGATGACTTTAAAGCACAAAATTTTACTTAACCTCACTTTACACTTAGTTAATAGTTATACATAGTTGAGTGCATGATATAATCTAGAGAAGTTTATGTGATTAAAATGAACTATCAACATTGATCAATGGCATACAAATGAAATTTATACATAGTTGTGATTAAAAGTAGAGCAAAACTTCTCCTTTATACAAATGATGAGCGCATGAAGTTTATACATAGTTGTGATTAGTTGAGCGCATGAAGTTTATAGCGCTAAACTACTATAAGTATCAGTTTATACAAATGATGAGGTTTTTTAAATATCAAAGACAATGACATAAGTATCAATTCACACAAATATGCAGTTACAGTCGGTTACTACATCCGCCTGCAGCCAAGCACCATCAACCCACCAGCCAAGCACCATCAACCCAGCAGCCAAACACCATCAACAATACTGCACGATAAAAATCCTCAACAATCCTCAACATTAGTTGTAGGACAATGAAGGAAAATACGTATCACCATTAATTATGACAGTACAATAAAAATGTAGGACAATGAAGGAAAATGCGTATCACCATTAGTTGGTGATCGCCTCCAATTCATAGTCCATCAAAATAAAGTTTGTCCATTATCTTAAAATAACCAAAGTATAAAATCAACCACACATTTATATAAGCACAACCAAACAATGAAATATATAAGCACAACCACGCATTTATATAAGCATAACCAAACAATGAAATATAAGCATAACCACACATTTATATAAGCATAACTAAATAATGAAATATAAGCACAACCAAATAATAAAATATAAGCACAACCACGCGTTGTTATAAAACCATAACTGATAATGGGCAATATTACTTTACAACCTTAGGAGGAAAGTACACATAACCATTGATTGGTTATCGCCTCCAATTCCTCGCCGATATAAAACTAAAATTAATCAAATAATAAGATAAAGTAGTCAAATTACATTAAACCTTATCTATTTAGGTTTACATCATTATTGTTATCTAACCTATTTAAACAAAAAAATAATTGCAATGAAAACAAGTACTATCAACCCCTTGCAACCCATGTCAAGGAGCTTGTCCATTTTTGCCTCAAGTGAAAAGAAGTCCCTACTTCTTTGGTTCACTAACAGATCAAGCAAGAAAAGTATACTAACAACATATACTAAACAGTCAAGCAACATAATAGAGCATAGAGCATAGAGCATATAGAGCATATAGAGCATATAAAGTATATAACAGATCATGAAACATATGAGAAACAAATAGATTATAGAGTATAGAGCATATAGAGCATAACAGATCATGAAACAATCATATAATATAATAGAGCATAGAGCAGACAGAGGATATAGAGCATATAACAGATCATGAAACAGATGGGAAACATATAGATCATAGAGCATAGAACATATAGAGCATATAGAGAATAATAGATCATGAAACAATCAAGCAACATAATAGAACATAGAGCACATAGAGCATATAACAGATCATGAAACAGATGCAACATATAGAACATAGAGCATAAAGCATATAGCATATAACATATAACAGATCATGAAACAGATGGGAAACAAATAGATCATAGAGCATAGAGCATATAGAGCATATAACAGATGGGAAATAGATAGATCAAAGAGCATAAATCATATAGAGCATATAGAGCATACAGAGCATATAGAGCATATAGAGCATAACAGATCATAAAATAGTCAAGCAACATAATAGAACATAGAGCATATAGAGCATATAATAGATCATGAAATAGATGAAGCATATAGAACATAGAGTATAGAGCATATAGCATATAAAAGATCATGAAACAGATAGATCATAGAGCATATAGAGCATATAGAGCATATAACAGATCATGAAACAGATGAGAAACAGATAGATAATAGAGCATAGAGCATATAACAGATCATGAAATAGATGGGAAACAGATGGATCATAGAGCATAGAACATATAGAGCATATAGAGCATAACAGATCATGAAACAATCAAGCAACATAATATAACATAGAGCATATAACAGATCATGAAACAGATGCAACATATAGAACATAGAGCATAGAGCATATAACATATAGCATATAGCATATAACAGATGGGAAACAGATAGATCAAAGATCATAAAGCATATAGAGCATATATAGCATAACAGATCATGAAACAGTCAAGAAACATAATAGAACATAGAGCATATAGAGCATATAACAGATCATGAAATAGATGCAACATATAGAACATAGAGCATAAAACATATAGCATATAACAGATCATGAAATAGATGGGAAATAGATAGATCATAGAGCATAGAGCATATAGAGCATATAGGGCATATAGAGCATATAGAGCATATAACAGATGGAAAACAGATAGATCAAAGATCATAAAGCATATAGAGCATATAGAGCATAATAGATCATGAAACAGTCAAGCAACATAATAGAACATAGAGCATATAGAGCATATAACAGATCATGAAACAAATGCAACATATAGAACATAGAGCATAGAGCATATAACATATAACAGATTATGAAACAGATATGTTAAGCATATAGAGCATATAGAGAATATAACAGATCGTGAAACAGATGGGAAACAGATAGATCATAGAGCATAAAGCATAGATCATATAGCATATAGCATATAACAGATCATGAAACAAATGGGAAATAAATAGATCATAGAGCATAGAACATATAGAGCATAACAGATCATGAAACAGTCAAGCAACATAATAGAACATAGAGCATATAGAGCATATAACAGATCATGAAATAGATGCAACATATAGAACATAGAGCATAGAGCATATAGCATATAGCATATAGCATATAGCATATAGCATATAGCATATAGCATATAGAGCATATAGAGCATATAGAGCATATAACAGATGGGAAACAAATAGATCAAAGAGCATAAAGCATATAGAGCATATAGAGCATAACAGATCATGAAACAATCAAGCAACATAATAGAACATAGAGCATATAGAGCATATAACAGATAATGAAATAGATGCAACATATAGAACATAGAGCATAGAGCATATAGCATATAGCATATAGCATATAGCATATAACAAATCATGAAACAAATGGGAAACAAATAGATCATAGAGCATAGAGCATATAGAGCATATAACAGATGGGAAACTGATAGATCAAAGAGCATAAAACATATAGAACATATAGAGCATATAGAGCATATAGAGCATATAGAGCATAACAGATAATGAAATAGTCAAGCAACATAATAGAACATAGAGCATATAGAGCATATAACAGATCATGAAACAGATGCAACATATAGAACATAGAGCATAGAGCATATATCATATAACAGATCATGAAACAGATGGGAAATAGATAGATCATAGAGCATAGAGCATAGAGCATAGAGCATATAGAGCATATAGAGCATATAACATATCATGAAACAGTCAAGCAACATAATAGAGCATAGAGCATATAGAGCATATAACAAATCATGAAACAAATGCAACATACAACATAGAACAGTAAGAATAAGTCATCATTTTGAATGCAGTAACAGAAAACCAGAACAATATAACAACAACAAGTATGACACAGAACCTGATCGACACAATGAAAGAATTTAAAAATAAGTCAATCATGAAAACGTTGAACTAGATTTGCAAGACGAGTAAGAATAAGTTCAAATTATATTTGTAAGCTAACCATAAGCAACATATAAACAGCTATCATGCAGGATATCTAAAAGCAGTCAATCATGAAACAGATTTTGATTGAGGCAATGAAAGAATTTAAAAACAAGTCAAGCATGAAAATAGTAGATAAACTAATACCAATTAATTGTCTGAATGCAGTAACAAAAAATAGTAGATAAACAAGTCAAGCATGGAAACAAGTCAAGCATGAATGCAGTAATAGAAAACCAGAACAATATAACAACAACAAATATACTTAGGATGAAACCCTAGATCCGAGGAACAATAGCAAGCCAACTTAGGGAAAAACCCTAGATCCGAGGAACAATAGCAAGTATACAAGGTGAAACCCTAGATCCGAGGAACAATAGCAAGTATACTTAGGGTGAAACCCTAGATCCAAAGAACAATAGCAAGTATACTTAGGGCAAAACCCTAGATCCGAGGAACAATAGCAAGTATACAGGGTGAAACCCTAGATCCGAGGAATAATAGCAAGTATACTTAGGGCGAAACCCTAGATAACATTGCAAGGATATGCCGAGAATAAACAACACTGCAGATAAAATAGACCAAAACCCTAGATAACATCCGATGAAAACCTTGCGTGAAAAGTTCATACATAGCAACAACCGAAGAAGAAGAGAGGGTCGTCGGGCCAGATTTGACTGAGAAGAGAAACCGAGGTCATCGAGCCAGATCTAGCTGAGAAGAAGACAAAGGGGGGGATCGTCGGGCCATATCTGGCGGAGAAGAAGAAGAGGAAGGGTAGAAAGTACCTTGCGAGGAGATTTGGTGATGAGGAAGGGAAGAAGACACGAGATCGTCGGGCCAGATCTAGTTGTCGTCGAGGGTGATTTTTTTTGCCATAGGTGGTCGAACGAACGCGGGGATAAGATGCCGAGGATGAGTGGTCGAACGTGTGGTTTTGTTCATTTTCACGAAACAGGCGGAAGAGTTGCACTTATTTACAAGTATGCCACCGCCCATTTCAAATTATTTTCACGAAAACCCGAATTCTACTCCCAGTAGAATTCGGGCTTCATGTATAAAACCCAGTTTCACGAAAACCAAGTTTCGTGAAACTAAACCCGAGACTAGCTGCCAAACATGGTTTCAACACCCGATTTCGGTTTCGGACGAAATGAAAACCCGAAACCGGGTATAACAAACATGGCCTTAATCTCCACTCTCTCTTGACTTTTCAACTGCTCTCATATTTTAAATTCAAGTTTTAAGATGGCCGGGGGAAAACGCAAGAAAGGGTTCGTGAGGAAAGTCTATGCCTCTACGGCCAAGAAAATGAAGTCAGCAAACCCTTCCGAGAAGATTGAATCACCTATCGCCACTCCATCTCTTGAAGAGATGTCTCCTCCCCCTCCTCCTGCTCAAGGTCATAAACTAAGGAAGAAATCAGGGAGAAGACCAACCGATCAACCTTTAAGAAATAGTGGAAGGGGTATGGCTGTTGGCTTTAGGTTTTCAACCTTGGTCTTAATCTCGGTTTTGATGATAACAAATATGGAACTACTATTTCATTGAAAAATATTTCAGGTTCCATATCGAGTAGCGTTCGATGTCCTCGATCAGATAAATCAGAGAAATTGATAAATTGAAAGGACATTGATCGTCGCACTCGGGTTCGTCGCGGAAATTTCTCGAAGCTTGACGAGTGCACCAAAGTCGCATTGGACGAGTCCAAAGATTAAATGAAAAGCTCTCCAAGTTGATGCTCATTGAAAGCCAGAACCTGGAAATGAAGCGCGCAAGAAAAATGGCTGAAAAATCAAATTTAGCCTAGGTTCGGTCGACCGGGCGGTTGATCGAATAGGTGTAGAAAAATGGCAGTAGCCATCTCGATCGATCGGTCGGTCGACCGAAGGATGTCGCAAAGCGGCAGTAGCTACTTCGGTCGACTGATTGAAGCCAAATATTGGCAGAGGATGCGTCGGTTGACCGATCGGTCGATCGGACTGCGTATCGCCAAAGACGCAACTTGCGTCGGTCAATCAGACAATCGACCGGATTGAGGGAACGCAAGTTTGCGTCTGGCGGTTGACCTGTTGGTCGATCGCACAGAGACATCAGGGCAGCGATCGCTTGAGCGGTCTATCGGTCGGTCGACCGGCCAATCGATCGAGCGGCTGTAACGGCTAGATTTTAGCCCGTTGAGCTGTCATTTCTTTGAGAGGGTATAAATATACCTCATCTAACTTATTTAACTTACTTCTCCCACTCTTACAGATTTTATTGAGCAATTAAAAAGGAGATTTGAGCCTTCAAATGATCGATCAACAACGCTCTGTTCTTTCGCGAACATTTTCTCAAGCGCCCACCTTTCTTCCTCAACTCGGCTTTTTAATATGAGCTCTACCTCTTGACGAGTTAAAGGCGTTGAAGGCTTGGAAAAGAGCTGTGGTTCCTCTCTCATTTCTTAAGCTCTTTTGATTGTATTTTAATTGTTATTTGGACATTATTTTTATTTGAATTTGAGTTTGAGTAAGACCTAGGTTGTTAGGTCTTGTTGTGTGAGTGGTTACCTTGGTGTGAAGGTGTAAAGCCACTTGTGTAAACCTTGTTTTACTAGGATTAGTTGTGGTATACCTTAGGGTTGAGGTGGAAGAGTGCTCTTGGTAAGAAGATGGAGACTTTCGGGTGTGGAAGTGCCTTAGGTCGAGATTGCGACTCTTCGAGTCAAAGTCCTCATTGTAAGGGAAACAAGAATTAATCTAGTAAACCTAGTTTGGAAATCCTAAGCGGGATGTTTAGGTAGTGGAGTAGGCATTGGGGCCGAACCACTATAAATTTGTGTGTTTGCATTGATACTTTATTTGTGCTAAATTATTTTATCTTGGTTTCGCATTTAATCTCATAATTGCAACTTGCCTAAACGATTTGAGAAATGAATAAAATGGAGATTTAGGCTAATTAATTAGATAACACACTATTCACCCCCCATCTAGTGTTCCCATTTCGACTACAATGGCTTTGAAACCCCCCAATCTTCTTCTAGGGTTTCTATTGTTGAGGGGGGAGAAAGTATCGACTGAGGGGGAGTTAAAAGTTTTATCTTCTAGCTCTATTTCGTATGGTGATTCTTCTAGAATAAAGGACTTTGATATTAATTTACCAGTGTCAACTCCAATGAACACTGGTCCTCGTTTTGATATTAATATTACTATTGCCGATGAAGATTTTGACTCAATTCCAATCAAGACTGGTCCCTCATTGGTTTCTACATATTCTGGTCTAAATGATCAAGAAAATATGGGTACACCTGAACAAGTAGTGATGTCAACACCTCAAACAGTCCTCCTCCAGTCTCAATTGCAAACGTCTTAGTTGAAACTACCAAAGAAGTACCTGTGAGTGAGCCTACTCAAGCTCCTACAATTCCAGTTGAAATTGTATCAGAGATAGTTAAAATTGCTAGTTCTGCATCAATTGAAGTTGAAGCTGCTAATCGTAGCAATAAAGCAGTTAAGACTATTGACATTGGTCCTGCTGCTGTTGGATTTACCCCTCATTCACCTGTAACTGAACCAATATCTATTTTAGAAGCAATGGTTCCTGTGATTCTCCCATTGATGAAATTGATCCTGTGATTCCTAATGTCCCTACTATACAGAAGAAAGGATCTATCTCTAGTCATGACAAGGCTACTTCAGCAAAAAAGAAAATGATGTTATCAAGTCAATCTAACTTGAGAAGAAGTTCTAAAAGGAAAATGCTTGTGAAGTCAAAGCTCCTTTTAGGAGAAACTATGAATGTGGAGACTGACTCAGATAACGAGCCTCTGTTAAACAAGGCTATTGAGTTAAGGGAATCAAAGAAAAGGAAACAAAATCCAGAAGTCTCAAAAGAAAAGCAAACTGTTGCTACTCCTGAAAAGAAGAAATCTCATGTATCCATCATGAGGCATTCAAAGTATGGAAGAAAAATTGAGAAGAAAACTGCTGTAAGCAAACTTCATAAAGGACTCCTCTCAGATGACCTTTTTCCTTTATGGAAGGCTCTGCAATCAAGAGGTATAATTTCTCAACGTACTGCTTGATTTAGAATAAATTTATCTTAAGTGTAAACCAGTTCTAGAAATGATTGAGAAACAAAATCTAATTGGATCCTACAAGTTTGTGTCTCCTTACTGCAAACAACCCATACTAGAATTCTACTGCAACATTTCTAAAGAAATTTATGAACCAGGTAGCCGTCACTTTCATAAGGTCTATCTTAGAGAAAAATAGTATTCTTTCTGTCCAGACACTATAAATGAGTTTGTAGGTTTCTCTAAATTTTCACCTTCTTCTGATGAGGCTGATGAGTCAAACTTAGATTTTTTGAAATCTATTGGAAAAGAAGTATCAAATGGAGAAATCCTAAACTGGGCGAGTGGTCATGACATTAAGTCCTCTTCTTTAAATACATTTTATTCAGTTTTATTTCTGATAGCTAGAAATTATTAGATACCTACTTCTCATATTATATTTCTCAGTGAAGAAATGGTAATGCTACTTTACAAAATTACCAATGAGATTTCTTTCAACATTGGAAGCTTAATTTATGATCAGATTGTTTCAGTAAGGACTAGACTGCATTCCAAGCCTAGGATGTTCTTAATTTTTCCTAATTTGATTTATAGGATCTTGGAAAAACAAGGATTCAAGTGCTTTTCTGAAGAAGTACTAGAAGAGAGAGAGTGAACACTGCATTCCACGACTGCTATTTCCAGCCGCATGCCACCCAAGAGAGAGAGAGAGAGAGAGAGAGAGAGAGAGAGGGAGAGGAGGGGACACCAAGAGGAGGAGGAGCCGTCGGAGCCAGAATTTCGTGTTAACGTAGGAAGATCCCCCTCTTTCTCCATAAAGGTGAGGTGGACTTGCCCTCTTTTTCCTTTTTCCTCATCCATCATTGCCGCCCTTATGTCATGGGGATTTCGTCATTTTTCGTGAATCGAATTGGATATTCGTATTAAGAATTCTATCATTTTCGCAATGGTTCTATCAGATGAATTTTTGGGCAATTTGGCCGCCCCTTTTTCCTTGTTGTGCCGCCCCCTTCTCCTTCCTCTAGTTCTTGATGTTTTCTTGAGGATTCTTGATGGTTGTTGAGATTTCTTGATGCTTGGTTGGGATCTTGAGGAAAGGAAGGGTTTCGGGGAAGAACTAGGGTATGCCGCTCCCTTTAGGGCCCTTCTTGGAGCCCTAGGGTGGCCGACCAATTAGGGACAACTTTGGGAAAAATAAAAACTGGAATTTTATACATTAGGGACATACTTTAGGGTATATTGAATCTCTTCTACATTTTAGGGAAATTGTAGAGACATACAAGTAGATAATTGAGTACCCTAGAGACACCTAGAGACCCTAGAACCCTAGGACAACCTTAGGGTAAGCCGACCCTTAGGGAACCCAAGGGGGACTGGACCCTCTATGCTCCTAGAACACTCGGGTAGAGGGATAGGCCAGCCCTATGGTACACGGCTAGGGGAGGGCTAAAGTCGGGCTTAAACCGCGTAGGGAAATTAAGAGGTGTTGTATTGTTTTCATCTTATATATGTTTGTTTTTCCTATGATTTTTGGATGTGCTATACCTTATTTTCATACTCATTGTGTACGCTGTGAATTCATGATTTGAGCATTATTTATTATATATATTTATCTGCGTGGTTGTGATGTATTATGGGAGGAGGCGGAGATTGAGGTATGTCCTAGACATATCCTTATTTACTTGTGGTTTAGCACACTTCGCCTTATGTCTATATTCCCTGCGTGTGTGATGTTATGGTGTGATTGTTGCATTTCCAGGATGCCTCACTGGTGAGGGGAGGGTATGCCCCAAAGAGACAGCATTGGCCTTATTCCGAAAGTCCGACTGGTGAGGGGAGTTCATACCCCCAATGAGACAGTCCGAAGAACCGATCGGTGAGGGGAACATATATCCCAAAGAGACGGATCGGAAGAGCCATGTCGGTGAGGGGAGAGCATACCCCAAAGAGACGACATTGACTGGGTGGTAGATCGGAGGCCACACGACTACCTACCCTATGTGGCGATTAGGACCGACGGGTCCGGGTGAGCATGTGGTTGATGCATTTAGCATGTTATACTTTATACACGGTTATGTATTTTCCTGTAGGTTTCTATATGAGGTCCAGGTGGATTTCTTGCTAAATAAGAAAACAAATGTTTCGTGACATGTCATGGTCAAGGGGGATACTGAGTCATTTTTCTCTTTCTTGAGTTGTTGAGTCATGTCGACTCGGTTGTTATGTTTCCGCATTTTATTACTTTGAGGTGTCCTTGTTTAGTAATTTAACTTTAAAAATTGATTTGAACATTTATCTATTTATTGAGTTGGTGGTTTTGGGATTTTCTTGAAAATAAATGTCTTTTAAAATTCATTGAAATGCTATTAATGTTCAGGTCTGGTTTTGTTGTGTATGTTGTTTGGTTTGGGTTAGGCTTCGGTGTACGTGGCGTACCCTGGCCGATCATATCGAATTTGGGGTGTGACACTTTAATTATCTCTGGGCATTACTCCCTTTATCTTTATGGTCTTTATGATTTAAGTGCTGACTGTTTGTTTTGAACGAATGACTGTAGGTTGTTGAACTGAAGGTATTATTGAACAAATCTTTATGTCAACATTTATTCAGATCTATATGTTGTCACATATAAATTCTGGTGAAAAGATTTGATTTAGTAACTCCCATGTGCGTACACTATGTTGCCAATTATTCTGAGGAGTTGAGACTGTTGAGTGCAAGATTGCTGAGTACGGACGACAACAATCTATGTTTCTTATCTTCTGAGTGAAGATGGTTTTGGACTGTTAACTCGCTACAACACAAGGGCTGTGTGAAGGATTGAACTCTGTGGCTGGGATGTCATAGAGAGGCATGTTTGTATGTACTTGAAATAACAAATAGGTTTTTATAATTTTCAATTCACTGTAGTATTGGTAGTCGAATTTTCGGTGTGAAATCCTAAGGACTTATATTGTACTTATAGAGAGTGGATTGGGCATCTGTACAGTGAATGCCCTGCAGATTAGGTGACTGGTTTTGTCACTGAACTACGTAAACAAACCTTTGTGTTTGCGTGTGATTTTTTTTTATTTTGGTTCTTACTTTGATACTAGTAGCAGTTGCAATAATAGTTGCAACTTCTTATTTATCTGTCCTTAACAGAAGTTTCTTTAGAGACCTATATTGTCACGGGCAACACACTCCCATGCACTCTCTACAAAAGGGGTCTTGTCCTCCGACCATGTATAATGAGCCTGCAAAAAAAATAAATTTGTTATTACCGATCGATATTTATAATTAACATTAATTTAATAAATATACATACCGAGAACTCTCGCCACAACAAATCCATATGCTCTCGGGGTACGTGAGACCATGTAGGCCACGCCTCGTGCATAAATAGTTGGATCGTCCCCGCTATCGTGCGTGTGACGTTGTCCTGGTCAAACCTGCACCAAATATAGTACAATTCTATATTATGATATATTGAATTATAAGGAATAATTAATGTATCTACTTACCTTCTTTCGCACACACTAACTAATCTGCGCGACTCTCCCTCAGGTGTCGGAGGGAGAATTCTATTACGTCATCGTGGCCCACGTCTCGATGTCGACGGGCTTGGATCGGCTGAAGGGATGGTGGCCGGATTAGGTGGGGGAATGGTGGACGGATCACGTGGGGGAATGGTGGATGGATCAGGTGGGGGAATGGTGGATGAATCATGTGGGGGGGGTGGGGGAATGGTGGCCGAAGGTGGGCGGGGGGATGGCGGCTGAAAGCGAAGGGTCTATGGATAAAGGCATGGCAGGTGGTAATCGTCGGGGGGGGGGGGGGGGGGGAGTGCTCGTACGAGGAATGCCTCCTTGGGAACGCACTTCTCAAACTATAGTTGTAAAATATGAATATAATTAGATTATATATAATAGATTAATAGATATATTTAATAATGGAATATATACTTCACATTTATAATTATTCATCATCGTCATTATCATCATCCGTGTAATACTCTTCTTCTTGTTTTTATGTACCGAAATCTCAAATTTTTCTTCTTCTCCCTCATCATCATTCTGTCCTTCTTCCTCAACTTCATTATCGTCATCATCAACATATTCTACTTCCAATTCAACTAACTTTGTGCCATCATCCTCGAGTATTCGACAAACTCACTCCACTTCGGAAGGATCCTTTTCTTGATAGAAGTCATATGTCAGCACATTCTCTCAAGCTACCAGGTTAATTTTTCCTCTGGCTTTAGTCTTACAGACTACGCGTCAATCTGTCATATCTTTCCTTCGAGACGGATACTGCATATAATATACTTGTTCAGCTTGAGATGCCATTATAAATGGCTTATTTGAAGCCAATTTTGATTTGTAATTGACCTTGACAAGTTTATACTTTGGATGAACTCTCATGCCCCTATTGCTTGTATCAAACCAATGAAATTTAAAAAGGGAAACTGATTTCCATACGAAAAATTATAATTCTATGACTTCTTCCAATAATCCGTCAAAGTCAACATCACATTTAGCATACGTTGTCCCTTTGACGCAGATCCTGACATTCATAGTCTTCTTTGTAGATGAATATTCAAGTGTGTTAAATTTATATCCATTAACAAAATAACTATTATAACACTGTACAAGTCATGTCGGTCCGCTAGCAAACTCAAATATTCGGTTATCTATTTTGCCTCTGTGCTTTGTAATGTAAGCTCGAAACCAATTAGGTAACTCAAGATTGCGTAATCTCTCTAATTCATCATCGCTGTAAATTGAGTATTTTTTCATCATTTCGACGTCAAATATTTTAATGAACTTTTCAATCTCTGGATAGTTTAGTAAAACGTACAAGTGGGCCAAATGGTACTCTTCGTCGTTTAAGAATCGAGATGGACGAGAACCCAAAGCACGATCAGGGTAATAAAAGATATTTAAACAACCATCTGATGGTCGAGCTCCCCTATCGTCGTTCCATGGAAGATGATTAAGTCTTGTCTTGATCGTTGATTCAAAATAAAATGAGCAGAATATTGAAATTTCTTGAATTATATATGCTTCTGATATGGAACCTCCAATTGCCGCGGTGTTCTTTATTTTTTTCTTCAGACGATTCATGCATGATCTTTCAAATAAGTACATCCACTAGTATTGAACGGGGCCACCAACTTGTGCCTCGTATGCCAAGTGTATCGGTAGATGCCCCATCGAGTCAAAAAATACAGGAGGGAAAAATTACTCCAATTTGCATATGATTTCAACAATATTATTTTCAAGTGCTGACATATCTTCGACTTTAAGGATAATTGCACAAATATTTTTGAAAAACATACTTAATTATGTCATCGGACCGCAAATCTTATCATGTAGATGATCTCGAAATGCGACCGGAAGCAATCTCTGCATGAATACATGACAATCGTGGCTTTTCATCCCCGATATTTTGCATTCATATACGTTCACACATCGAGATAAGTTTGAGGCATATTCATCAAGTAATCTGAGTTCTTTGATCTATTAAGACACATCTTTCATCTGTTGTTTATTTAACAAATATGGCGCCTTTGGCTTATGAAGTCGTTCGTTGACCTCTTGCAACTCTAACTCCGGCCTCTTACAAAGTATTTTCACATCATGCCGGGTCTTCACATTATCTTTAGTTTTGTTGGAAATATCCATCACATTGTTAAACATATTATCAAACATATTTTTTTCAATGTGCATGACGTCCAAATTATGCTGAATCAGTAATGACCTCCAATACGACAATTCTCAAATGATACTTTTTTTCACCCAGTTATGTGTTTGACCAAAGCATGAAATTCTTACATTCCGACCAAAAGTAATATCTGGAAGCAATTCGACACGTGCTAACATCTGTTCACTAGACAACATCATTGGTGGCTCATCTCTTTCGACTCTACCCTTGGTAAATTTGTCACGATTCCTTTGATACTGATGGTTAGACGGTAGGAACCAACGATGACTATCAAAGAAGGAAATTTTTCGACCGTTCACAAGACTGAAGGCTTTTGAGTGTTCCATTCAAAATTGACAAGAGAGTTGCTCATGCGTGCTCCAACCAGACAACATGTCGTAGGTCGAGAAATCATTGATTGTCCACAATATAGCAGCTCGTAAAGTGAAGTTTTGCTTCCGGTGACAATCATAAGTGACAGCTCCCTCGGCCCACAATCTTTTCAGTTCATCAATTAAGGGTCGGAGAAACATGTCAATTTCTTTCCGATGACCCCTAGTACTCGAAATAATCATCGAAAGATAGATAAATTCATCTTTCATACACATTGACGGTGATAAATTATAAATTATTAGCATCACTGATCAAATTGAATACGGAGTTGTCGAATTACCAAACGAATTAAAATCATCTATGCACAATCTCAATCTGATAATTTTAGTATCCCTAGCAAATGAATGATAGCGTCTATCCAAATATTTTCATGCTTCACTGTCGGATGGATGAGTCATTACTGTATCATCACGACTTCTTGCATGCCAACTCATATTAGGGGCAGTTTTTTTCGACATGAATAATCTTTGACGCCTCGGTATTAGTGGAAAATAGTGAAGCACCTTAAACAGAATATTTTTCTATCGGACCGATTTCTTCTCCTTATAACATGGATGTTCACATACCGGGCATTGCTCCAACTGTGCATTTTCTTTATAATATAAAATGCAGTTATTTGGGCACGTGTGTATCTTTTCGTAGTCAAGCCCTAATTTCCTCATCAACTTTTTTGTCTTATAAAAAGTTTGCTCAAACTATGGGCATGAATAATGACTAAAAGAAAAAAACTATGTGCAATACAAAATAACTATGTTCCCAAATTGTACAATTAGGGATAATTCAAGGGTTGTACATTGTATAAAAGATCATCTACTTCGTTTACACAAACATACAACCCCCGAACGGATCTAAGGTTTTGTAAAATTATAACTTGACTTGTCGATGTATACGTGAAACGTATCAACTCATCATGATTAATTTATTTTCTAAATTTGTGGATGCCAGTACGAGTGCACAGTGGACGATTCCGACGCGAGTCCAAAGTGAACGATTCCGGTGCGAGTCTATCGTGGGCGATTTGGCCGTGAGTTCACAGTGGACAATTCCATTAATACTAATTAATTAACATAAAACTAATTTCATTAAACTAATTATCAATAACATTAACATTAAACTAATTTTATTAAACTAATCAACAATAACATTAAATAACCTAAAAATAATTAAACCCTAATCAACATTAACCAAACTAATTAACTAATTAACAATTTACATTAACATTAATTAACATTAACAATAAAGAATTAAAAAAATTAATAGGGTTTAACTAAACCCTAATCAAACTGTGATTAGTATTAATTAAACCCTAATCAACAGTAGCTGGCAGCACTGCCGGCTACAGTTGCATCAGTTGGGGCTGATGGTCCATCGGCCCCAAATCCGATGCCGGCGTGTTGACGCTAGCGCCCTTGTCCAGTGTCGGTGACTGGATGTTGGCCGACACTGGACGGTGGTGGATCGGAGTAGCGAGCGAAGGATAAAAGGGGGGAGAGAGAATTAATTCCAATGGAGGAGAAAATGAGCGGTGGAAAATGGCGAAGAGGAAGGGTAGACCGACGGAGTTGTTCACCGGTGGCAGAGGATGACAACCGGTGGCAGAGGGTGGACGGTGGTGGCCATAGGCGACAACGACACAATGGAGTAGAGAAGAAGAAAAGGGAAGAAAGAGGAAGGGTCGGGAACGAATGCAAATAAAAAGGTTTATCACCGACGACCAGCTAGTCGTTGGTAAACCGTGGATTCTTAATTTTAATATCACCGATGGCCGACGTGGCCCTTTCTAAGCTGCCGATCACGAGTGTTTTATTTTCGCACTGCATTCGCGCCATTAATTAATAAGTGACAGCCGCTTTTAGCAGTGGCTAATGACTTATTTATATCACTAACAGCTTTTGGGCCCCCTCTAAGTCGTGGCTAAAAACTTATTTCATTTCGCGCCCCGTGCGCGCCATCAGCTATGAGCGACGGTCTTAGGCGGACGTATGCGAGCCGCGGCTGAGTTTGTTACATTAGCCACGGCCACTGCAGCCATCGAAAAACTGTGGATTCTTCTGACGGTCGAGGTAGCCGTCGGTGAGCTTGTCCCATGGCTGAAAGCCAATATTCTAATAGTATTTGCTTCATGTCCCGCATATACCATAACCCCAATGACCCATTCTACATTTCTTTTTAGTTGGCAACCTCATAGAACAATGTTGGTCTGACCAAGAGGAATTCTCTGCCCATTGAATTCCATATTTGCTGTGAATTCATAAAAGTTCCTATTAGATTACTCATATCTTATTAGACCTATAAATTTTCCTTCCTGAACCATGGAAACAGTTTCTTGCCTAGCATATCTTGTCTTTAAATTTGATTCACCATCTAAATTCATGATATGAATATATGCTATTCCATTTGGATCACTAATACACAATAAAACCATGTCACACGGTATGGCCTCGTCAGCATTTATTTTCACCACCTCTCCAACACATATTTTTTTTTTTCATTTCTTAAAGACAAAGTTACCACATTAATGAAGAACTAAAAGCTTCTTAGTTATTCTCTTTCCAATCATGGTTTCTTTTCCCTCAAGCGACTCCCATGGCGACAGAAAACCCTAGGGTTTCCTCACCTCGGCCGCCTACCCCTGTCCCCCTGATCTGCCGGATGATCTTCATCCACCCCCTTCTACTTCCCCTCCATCATCTGCAAACCCTAATGGTGCATCCTCCTCTTCGTCTCCATTGAGTAGTGGTAAACATCAGTTTTCGCCTTCCTCTTCACTCGGCCCTGCACCTCCGAGAGGGCGTTCAGTCTCTCCTTCCCTGCCAAAGGCCCAGAAACCGGAATCCTGGGCGCAGATTTTGCGTCGCGACAACCCTTCACCCCAAATTAGGGTTCCGTCGGGTACTCTCTCAAAGATTCAATCGGCCACCTCAGATCGTGTTTCCTTCACTTCGGAACAGACCCAGGCTTGGAGCCAACCTTGGGTGAAAAGCCTCATAGGTAAATTCCTAAGCAAGCCTCCTTCTCATGAATCTGTGAAAAATTGGGCTTCCCGAATTTGGTTTTCTGCCGGTTTCCAATCCGTATTGGACTTAGATGAAAACTTTTTTGTTTTTTGATTTGATTCCGTTGAATCGACAAATCTTGTTCTTACTAGCGGCCCTTGGATTTTGAGAGGGGATGTTTTGCGTCTTATGCCCTGGAAGCCTATGTTTAGGCCGTGGGAAGAAAAATTTAATACTGCCCCTGTCTGGATTCGTTTTCAATCTTTACCTCTCGAATTTTGGAATAAAGAATCGGTTTTTTTGATTGCTCAGAATTTTGGTAAAGTCCTGCGATTTGATGATCGTTCCTTTGCGTATGAACGCAGTCGCTACATACACGTTTGTGTTGAAATAAATCTTTCTTTGCCCATTAAACAAGGCATCTGGATCTCGGTTGATGACTGAATTTTTTCAACCTATTGTGTATGAAAATCTTCCTATAATATGCTTCCAGTGTGGTGTGATTGGACATCGTGAATTCAATTGCCCTATAATTTTAAATCACTCCTCAAATCCCTATGCGAACCCTAATGTTGGTTCTCCTCCAAATGTTTCTTTCGATTTTAATAATATTTCGACTGTTGTGGATTTGAACTCCTTTGTACTTTTGATGCTTCGACATCCCCTTCTGGTATTTCTCTACCAGAACCAGCTTGTGGTCCTTGGATTCAAGTCCAACATCGAAATTTTAATTGATGGAGCCCTCGTAGTGCACGTTCTCCTTCGAGAGATAACCGTGCTCGGGCTAGTGAGCAGGACGAATCCACACTTGCCTCCTCTCGCAAGATGGATGATGTGCCAGGTATTTCTAAAAGCAAATCAATTCCTGTTTCATCATCAGTTAAAGTTAAAAATGTATTTATTTCATCTGCTTAACCTCCTGTTATTCCTTCTCATAACAAATCTACATGGACTGTTAAGAAATCAAATTCTATTTCTTCTCATATTATCCCTGATAGCATTTCCAATTCTCATGAGGCAAATGATTCTTTAGTTGATAACTCTTCTGTTTGTAACCTGAATGCTAATGTTATGAATATGGAGCAAGATCTCAATTTTTCTTTCAAACCTCCTGCTTCTAAATCCCTAGATCAACTAGCTGAGATCTCAATGCTAATGTTATGAATATGGAGCAAGATCTAAATTTTGTTTTCAATGTTAATAATCAACACCCTGCTGGTGACTCTTCTTCCATAGTCTCTAGGAAGAAAGGTCCCAAAACCCCTAAGCCCAAAAATCTTCTAGGTCCTAGGGTTGCTGGTGCTAGTAAATTTAAGAGGCAAAAGCCTCATAATGATTCTGATAAAGCTCCCTCTGAGGGAGATAATACTCTTGTGGAGTTTCAATCACCTAACCCATTTACCTTATTAGATGAATGTCCTTAATTGGAATGTAAGAGGTGTTGGTAGAAGACCTGTTAAAGATTTCCTATTTTTCCATATTAGGAATACTAATGTTAAAATTCTCTCCCTTCAAGAGACTCTAGATGAACCCCATGCCAAGAAGCTCATTAGATCCCTTGGTCGTACCTGGATAGCTGCCATTCAACCTAGTTGAGGTGCCTCAGGTGGTATTTTAATAACATGGGATTCTTCTGTGGTCAAAGCCCAAACTATCTCTATTTCTCCTCAAATTGTTCATGTTGTAATTCAAATATACAATTCTGAACATTTCTTACTTTCTAGTGTTTATGCTCACACTGACCCTAGAATTAGATCTACTCTTTGGAATTCCTTTTTAAACATTGACTGTTCTAAGTTTTCTTGGTTAATTATGGGCGATTTTAATTATATCTTAAATCCTGAGGATAAATATGGTGGTTTGTTTTTCAAATTTTCTAAACCTGTTCAAGATTTTATTGCTTTTATTCACCATGCTGGTTTAATTAATCTAGGATTTTCTGGTCCTAAATATACATGGTCAAATAATTGTAAAGGTGCAGCTAAAATTTTAATTAGATTAGATAGAACCTTCTCTAACCTTGTTTGGCTTCACTTTTTTGGTCATTGCTAGATCAAGTACTTGAATAGAGGCATCTCTGATCATAACCCTATATTAATTACTATTCCTTCTCACCCTCAAGCCAGAAATAATCTTTTTAAATTTCAAAATTTTTGACTAAATTACGAAGACAGCCATAATATTATTAGGAATGCTTGGTCTTCCAATTTTTCTCATAATATGGCTAATCTTTTCAATTATAAGTTAAATAATACTAGAGGAGCCTTAGCTCATTGGAATAAGTATTCTATTGGGAAATTGGAGTCTCACTTGGTCTCTATTTCTGAGGATATTAGCCTTCTTGTATCTTTAGAAGGCTCTACCTCTGCTCCAAACAATTTAGATTTCAAAATTAGAGAGCTCAATAATAAGCTTTTAGCTTTGCAAAGGCAAATTTGCCTCAAATGGTGGTCAAAATCTAAAGTAAAATGGCTTACTGATGGGGACCAAAATACAGCTTATTTTCATAGAATGGTTACCATTCGTAGACATCTAAATTATGTTCATTCTATCCTTAATTCAAATAATGTTTCCATTACTGAAAATAAAGATATTTTGATGTCTTTTGTTGACTATTACATTCACTTATGGAGTTCCTCTGATTCTATCCCACATTCCTCTGTTACTTGGCCTCATACCAATTGCATCACTCCTGATTTAGCTAATTTACTTATCAAACCCTTTTCTATGAATGAAATCTGGGATACTATTAAGTCCTTTAAAAATGGTAAAAGCCCTGGTTTTGATGGCTTTACCATTGAATTCTATAAAAATTATTGAAATATTATTGGTAATGACTATCTTCAATCTATCCAACATTTTTATCATTATTCTGTAATTCCTAATAACTGGAATCAAACTCTTCTTACTTTTATTCCAAAAATTAAAAATACTAAGTCTATTAGAGATTTTAGACCTATTGCGATGTGTAGTATTTCTTATAGAATTCTCTCTAAATTACTAGCTAATAGACTCAAGATGTGTTTGCCTGTTATCATTAGTAATGAATAATCTGCCTTTGTCAAGGGTAGGAACATTCATGATAACATTCTGATTGTGCAAGAATTGGTTCATTCTTTTTATAATTCTAAAAGCAAATTTCCTTATATCATTGTGAAAATAGATGTAGAGAAAGCCTTTGACCTTTTTATAAAATCTGTTTTGAATTCTATTCCTACGCATTTCACTTCAGTTACTTGGTTAAATAATGATCTTAGTGAGAGAATTGATAAAGTTATCAAAAATTTCTTTTGGAATCACAATCCTAACAAAAGTAGTATTCACTTATTAAATTGGAATACTGTTACTCTCCCTAAAAACTTAGGTGGCCTTGACATCTAAGATATCTATTCCAAAAGCATCTCCCTACATGCCAAAAGAATTTAAGCATACCTTAATAATTCAAATTCTCTTTGGGTTAATGTTGTTCATGCCAAGTATCCCCTAGTCTCTTGCTCTAAACCTTATCCTCCTAAGAATTCATCCTGGGCCTAGAAACTCTTCTGTAAAGCTTTCTTCAACCTTTCTTTAGGTTTTAAAAACATCTTAGGTAATGGTAATAATACTTCTATCCTTAATGATTACTGGACTTTAGATTTGCCTTTAGCTTTAAAGCCTACTTATATCAACATTAATCTTCTCCAGCAACTCACTCATGTAAATCATTTGCTATTTAATCATGATTGGTCCTCCTTTTTGGGTTTATCTCTATGAAGCAAGGTATTGTGGGAGACCATTTCTAACATTGAGATTTCAGAATATCCCAATGATGAGGACTTTGCTGCCTGGACTGCAAATGAGAATGGTATGACAACCACATCCTTTGCTTACATATTTCTTAAAACTGATAACCATTCTTCTATCAGTGATAGTCCAAATTGGAATCTTCTCTGAAAACTTTCTGTTGCTCCTAAAGACAAATTATTTTTATAGAAGTTCTTTCATGGTCGTTTACTTACAAAAGCTAGAAAGCTTTCTTTGGGTTTAGCTGTTGATAACTTATGTTTATTTTGTAATGTTGAAGCTGAATCCATTTCACACCTTTTTTGTAACTGTAAGTTTGTTTCTAAAATTTGGCTTTCCTTGGGTAATATTCTTAATTTGGACTTATCTGATAGAAGCCAATGGCATTCTGGTAGCTAGCTTGGGTCTCATGTAAACTCTGTTTTGAATCCTGAGACCAAAGCTATTATTGCTAATGCTCTGTGGTTCATCTGGTCTTTTAGAAATAATATTTTGCATGGTGAAGGACGGCCTACTGTTCCTAATGCTGTCATGAGGATTTTATCTTATTCAGTGAATTATAACTTGGCTCATGTTCCTGAGGGCTCTATTCCCATAATCAACAATGTTATTAAATGGTCTCCCCCTCCTAATGGCTAGTATAAATTAAATTGTGATGGAACTTTCCTCAATTCTGATGGTGGTGTCGGCTTTATCGTTAGAGATGTTATAGGTAGCTATACTCTTGCCTCTTCCTCGTACTTTCAATGTACATCTGTTCTTCAATCGGAAGCTACTGCTATTTTGCTAGCTTTGTCTTGGGTAGATTCTATTAAATTGGACCAGCTTATCAACGAGACGGACTGCAAGATTCTGGTCGATACGATTCAAATGAAGATTCCCCCTCCTTGGAAGCACCGAAACCTCTTCAATCAAATTAATCATTTGCTTCTCAAATTCAGCAAGTTATCTTGTATTCATGCTGTTAGAACTGTAAATGAAGCTACCCCATTGGGCAGCAAACTCTGCTAGGAGCCGTAAAATGTCCGCTGTTTGGACTACCGTACGACTTCCTGAGTTGGAACTTATACTTTGTAAGGATGCTGAGCATCTACCTATCTAGTTAATATATTTCATCTTTTGGTAAAAAAAAAATTCCCTTTCCAATCAGATCTGCATCTCCGCCCGTCTTCATAACCATCCTTTATAGCAGTCACAAACAACACAAACAACAACAGGAAAAGAAAGATTGTTCTCCCAAAAACAGGCTGAAAATTTCAGCTACTTGCATTACACATCATGTACTTACCATTTTGTGTCCTAAAGTTAATTTCAATCAAAATGAGATTTTTCTCAAAAATTTCAAAATCTCATCCTCACCTACCTTGGGCTGCGTGTGATCGGGCCCCTCTTATATTTTATTATTTTAATAACTTAAGTTAGCCCTCGTCTCCATCAAATCACATTCCAACTAGTTCCCGAACCAAAGCCTCGAGCTGGACCACTATGGGGTCATGCTCAACCTTGGCCACCCATGATTACGGCCCCGACTTCGACCTCTGCCTGTGGAATTTCTCCTACAACCATTCAACACAATATTATCATTTGACTACCAAGAAAATCGTACAATAAATAATTCAAGTATTTAATTTACAATTATTAAATAATCATACATATTGTTGCTGGTGCGCAAGCTCTATTGCTCGATCTCGTGACTAGGACACACTGTATGCCGACACGCTAGCAATGCCCATACAGTATTCTATGCCCTATTATCGTAGTTAGGACCTAACTATGCTTTGATACCACTTTGTCATGCCCCAAAATCCAGGGTCACGTGATCGGCCAGAGTACACATTCGTACTCCAAAGACTATCAAACCATGCATACAAATACAGAATAAAATGATAACATGCAGATACCAAATGATAACCAGTGAATGTATAACTCTGATAAAATCTCAAGACGACAAAATATGTGTACAAGTCCATGTAATAAAATGCATAAATAACCCCCAAGACTCGACTACGACCAACGCGTAACGAGATCTGTTGCCTGAGCTCGCCACCCCCAATTGTGCCACGTAGGTAATTCAGTACCTCTACTGATCTGCAACTATAAGAAAAAAACAACAAAAAGAGTGGTGAGTTTATATACAACTCATTGAGTGGCTCGATCTCGAGCCCTCTCTAAGTCAACACATATAAACATAATCAGATTACAATCCATATTATCTAAATCATCACATATAACCATAGACATCTAGATAAATAGATTATCCCTATAATTCATGTGCAAAGAAACCCAACCATAATAATCCTGTGCACCCGCACCCAATCCATACTGGCCTACCCCAGCCTAGATATAAAATTTTAAAAAATGCTTAAGCAAGAATATGAGTCGGTCACTAGGACGCACCTAGCGAGCTTCCCGCCCAAGGCTCCTTGAGCTAGGAAAGCCCTCTAGCCTTAGGTAACCCTAGTGGTTGGGAAAGACCCTCCAACCAATGCCACTCCGGTTCAGTCGTCAGTGTGGCTCGGTGACGAGTTTCCCGATCCATAATCCACCCGCTGATCAGCCAAGTCATATCGCAATCTCAATCACAGGCACAAACAAAACCATGACTAAGATAAGTAAAAGTAAGCACTCATATATATAAACCTTATAAGACTTGTAGCCACGAAATATTACCCACAAACCATCAATTTGTGGCAATAAATGTAGTCAGTAGTCACAGTTTGAACGATCATGATAATTAAGTGATTTGTAGTCACGAAACATTGACGTCGTGGCTACAAAAGCTTTTGTGAGCCACGAAATATTATCGTTGTGGCAAAAAGAACATAGCAGTAGCCACATGCACGGTATTATATGATAATAACATGTTTAATTGCCATATGTGTTTCTTGTTATAACTAATGTAATATGGTCGTCATAAGATATGAGTCTGTAGCCACATTAAAATCGTGGCTACTGTTTAATAGTATTTTCTTGGATCCTATTTTTGCGAGAAGAAATATGTTGGTTACCATAAGAAAGATTTCGTGGATATAGATTTTTGTAACACAAAAAAGTAATCGTAGCTACTGTAGTATATTGTAGCCACGTTCAATCGTGGCTAGTGGTTAATATCATTTGCCACGATTCCATGTTTGGGAGAACAAACATTTAGTTGCCTTAAGAAAATATTCATGGATATAATTTAGGCAGTTTTTCTAATGACGATGATTCTTTGTGGCTACTTGAGTACATTGTATCCACAATCATTTCGATGCTACTGTTTAACAACATTTGCTTTGATCATAATTTGTGAGAAAAAAATATATTAGTTGCCAAAAAAAACCATTAATGGATATAAATTTTCCATTGAAGTATATATTTTGATGTCATTCGTAATATTTGTAACGAAACATATTATTTGTGACTACTGGAGTACAAGTTAGCCACGAGAAGTATGTGGCTATTGATTAACTTTATTTGCTTCGATTGCATACGTTTGTGAGTAGAAATATTTAAATTGCGGGAAGAAAGGTTCGTAGATATAAATTTACCACCAAAGTATATATCTTGGCGTCATTCATAATATCTGCAACGAAACAATTATTTATGACTACTATATATATAATAGCCACAATCATACTTGTGTCATTTGTTGTCGTACCTACGAAGCAGACTTTGTGGATAATAGTTCACAAGCAATTACAAACATCTATGTGTCTATTGCATTGCATGTGATGAAATTTGTAGTAACGAACTTTGTATTCCCGATTAGTTGATCAAATTAGTTCTTTTATTTCCAAACTTTCCAAATTAGTTGATCAAATAATTTTCAAATTTTATATTCCTGATTTAAACTACCATAGTTCTCACAATAATTTGGTATTATGGATTAATTATATCAGTTCTCACCTTTGTATATTACATTATTCACCTCATGACTCTATAAGGTTACATAAATGTCAAGTTTCAATTTTTTGACTCACCCAAGTAAAAATTCTTAATTTTAGCATAAACATTCTTTATTTTTCTTAGATCCGACAATTCGTGCCAAGCCAAGGATATCGGATTGGATTGGCCCGACTTGAACAAAAATCGTGCACGGCTCGACACAGCCCGATAAAAGTTCGGGCCAAGGACTCCGAGCTTGGCACACCACTAAAAATAAACGTGTCGGCACTGCATGGCCTATTAGCATGATAACGTAAAGAAAAAATAATTGAAGCATGATACATTGGACCAATTCAGCCCAATAGCCCGGAATGCCCAATAGTTCGATGTCCTAAATTATTAATGAATTTTTAAAATAAAATTCATGTTCGCATACCAACTTAAAAAATGTGCTTAGATCATCTAGCTCGACACGATTCGATAATTGTTCGGGTCTTATCAGGTCGGGTTGTGCCTACATTGTTTGGCCTGACACGACCCGATAACTGTTCGGGCCTTATCGGGCCGACCCGATAATGACCCGACACGATAAGGGTTGGTCCAAGCACGATTTTATCGTGTCGGATTATCGAGTCGGACTGAAATTTGCCAAGCCTAATTTTTCATAATCTTATTAGCGATGCTTTCGTTGAAAACACAAATTCAAGTAATGCTAGAGGTAATTTGGATGGTAAAAGACAATTAGAAAAAGTAGGAAAAAAATTGAACTTTGAACCTAGACATTATATCAAAGGATTCTTTACAGTAAACCATATTATTTTATTTATTATTTTGTTTCACATAGTAACATTTTATTCTGTTAAAATATTATCTCATTAAAAAAAATTATGGAGAAGAGAGTTCGAACCTGATTAAAAAAAATTGTGGAGAAGAGAGTTCCAACTTGAGATCTCCTCATAATATTAAAGAAACTTTTCTACCACAACACATTATTTACTTTGTTAGTATCTTTCATAGCAAATTTGTTTATCCGGTAAACTCATCTAATAATAAAGCAAAAAAGAGGCAACTGCTCATCTTCCCTCCATTTCTCCTAGTCTCCTATGCTCACCATACATAGTAGCTAAGGACACAAAAGATCAATCAGCGAAAAAAACTAGGGCTGCACCTCATTCTTCTCTTGGACATTACGAGGCATCGTGGACGACGGAGGCGTCGTGGACGAGCGACGACGACCTTTCCATCTCAAGGTGAGACCTCATTCTTCTCCTGAATAGGGATGTTGGACCTTGCCCTGGATAGTGGTTCCAAGTATTGATCCACAACACCCATGACGTTGGTAAGTTATGTCACAAAGGATATACACAACACGGAGGAATGTGAAATTATTTCAATTTTAACACTTCAATATGTTTAGTGATATATGACAATATATTCCAACAATCATTGAAGGATATACTCTAGAAATTATTTAAGCAATTATTTGTTATGCTTATGCAAAATGTGACAAGAACAGGGCAAGTTTCACAAGTTGCTGGGGAATCAAATGTACCTTTTGGTTCCCGCTTGAGTGATGCGAAAGTAGGGATCTCAATGGAGGCACCTGAGAATAGAATTGGTAAGTTAGAAAAAAAATTCTTTTACCATTTTATTTTTCTTGGCATATTACTCATCTCAAGTTTTATATCGCTAGTAGATTGATTTCGAATTATCTGTTATGGTTAGTGACAAATCTGGTACCAAGGAAACGAGCTCCCCAAGTGGCTGGACAATCAAATTGGTCATCGAATCTGGTACCAAGGGAACACAACTAGAAGTTTCTGCCTCTCAGACATTGGTAGAGGGTGCTGGTAACCTTTGTCAACTTTGAAAGTTTTATACTTTGAAATGATACTTCATATATTGCAAGATAACAAAACTTTCTAAATGTTCTTTACAGCTCCTGATGCCATGAAAAGAGCAGGACGTGGTAAAGTAATCAATGCTAGTTTGAACAAGCACATTAAAAGAGCAGGACGCCCTAAGATAGAGATAGAGAAGGGAAAGACTCGTCCAGTTGGCATGTGGGCAAAAGAATTTATTAGAGAGGTTGGAATTTTATGTCGAGATCATATGCCTTTCAATTGTCGAAACTGGTATGAAGTTGAAGATGATCATCTAATTCCTATATATGACATAATTATGGTAAACTGATTGTTGTTAAATACATTCTTTTTTGATGAGAAATTAGTATTGCTACTCATGAGACTATGTTTTTGAGACATTGTTAAATATAATATATTTGAATTATTGTGAAGAATGTTTTTGATAATTATTGATATTTTGATTAATGTCATATGATTTGTATTGCAAATACAGTTATAAATGTGAGTCCAATATTAACCACGAATATTCGTGATTGATGTTTTTGAATCATTTGTCACGATATTGTTTGTCACTAAAGTAGGATAAATATTATTCACAAAAAAAATCGTGAGAAATGCTTTGTAAGCATTTACAACAAACAAAAACGTGACAATAACTCTCTCAAGTTTTTTATTACGATATTTATTTTCGTGACTATCAGTGCAATTTGTCACAAAAATATATGAGTGTTATTGTGGCAAGCACTCTAATATTTGTCACATAAATTTCATGGGAACAAATATTTCCAATTACCACGTGTGGTTCGTTGATTATAGTTAATTAATTGCCACAAATTTATTGTTAGAACTAATTTTATATAACGATTAATTGATCGATCATTTGCCATGACTGGTTCTATTGTCATAAACATATTATACAATATTAGCAGTAATACTCGTGGCTAATCTTACCTATTTTTTTAGTTATGAAACTAATTATGGATAATAACTTTTAATATTATTAACTTAAGTAGTAAGTTGCCATGAACTACACTAATTAGCCACAAAGCTAGATAACTAATATGCACGAAACTTTCATGATTATATTTCATTATAACATGTATTGGTTATGATATCTATGTGGCTAAAGTGCATTTTATGATGAATATTGCATGAGGTAATTACCACGAACAGTGTTATTATCCACATTTGTAATTGCTCAATACAAACAATAACTTTCGTAGTAAATGATATATATTGTTTCCACGTACTACAAGATTTGTGACTATTGATCAGTAGCCATGTCATTTATATCCACGAGTACTCAAGGAAAATTATTTCGTGACTAACGATTTGTAGCCACGATAAGTTAACTTGTAACCATGAAAAATTATGCGGCCACTGATTGTATCTGTTGTAGTGTTAGTCAAGATAAATTTTCTAGGACTATTAGAGTTCTTGCCGCCAAATCCGGGTATGTGCACATGCATCCCAGCTCTAGCCCTTCCTCGGGCTCTAGTCCCTTTGATGTGCTCACCACTTCATCCCAATTATCCCAGTCCTAGGTATATCCACCGGACATAATGAAGTAGGTTATTCAAACATAAAACATATGTAACATATGATGCCCCGATTATAATTCCAGTATTTATCATAAACTTGAAAACATACATTACAACCTCTATTTCAAGAAATTTCGGCATTACATTATATTCCAACACCACCCCACACTCATTTAATAACTCAGAATTTTCCAACACCCCAATCAAAGATATAAATAGTAATAATTTCCAATATATAAACAATACATGTTAAAGTTCTTGCAAACTTCTAAAATATAGGTGAATGCTATACACCTAATGGAAACTTGTGATTTATGAGACAGTCAATATGGATAAAAGATTTTGGACGATACATAGTCATGGATTTGTTTTCTCTTGCCACTACAAGAAAATTGTCATCTACTAACGAACAATAACACTAATAGTGAAAAAATTGGTTAGCAAATATAATTTACACTAATGAAAAGAAGTCTTGTTTCTAAAAATTTGTTATATACTAACACATAATATTATCCATTAGTAAATCTTTAGCAATGCCAACATATTTTCGCATCCGTTAGTAAAAGGTACCAACCGATTCTATAATTTGTTAGTAGAACACCCATTACACTAACAATGTTTCATATCGTTACTCAAGGTAGCATAAATTATTTTTATTTTTATTATTTTATATTTTATTTGTATCTATTGTTTATTATATATTTCATAATTTGAGTTTTCCTGATTTGATTTAAGTTTTAGAATATTTAAAGTAATAATTTATATATTAATTTCTGCAGCATTGCGCGGCATTTCACTGGTTAATATTCAAAAGTCATTCATATTGATGTAGGAAGAACTAAGGGGACGTTTGGTTGCCTGCAAGTGTAAATATTGTAAAATTTATTTGCATGCAAAAATAAATGCTCGCAAATAAATTTTGCAGTCTACCGTTTGGTTGCTCGCAAATAGAGTTGCAATTTCTATTTGCAAGTGTTTGATTGGCGGCAAATGAAAATTGCAATTACACTTGTAACTTATATCTTACGAATTTTTTTGGGCCGGGCAGGTCATAAATTTTTTTAGGGCGGGTCGGGCTTGAATTTTTTCAGGCCGAGCCGGGCCGAGCACGAATTTTTTTTGGCTGGGTTGGTTACGAATTTTTTCGGTGCAAGCAGAGCCATGCACAAAATTTTTCGGGTAAGGCCGGCCGGGCACAAATTTTTTCGGACCGAGTCGGCCACGAAATTTTTTGGGCCGAGCCGAGCTGTGCACGAATATTTTTTCGGGCCAGACATGAATTTTTTCGGGCTGGGTCAGGCACAATTTTTTTTGGATCATGCTGAGCTGGGCCGGGACGGGACGGGCCGGGATGGGACGGGCCGGGTCGTGCACGAATTTTTCCGAATAGAACCAAATTGGTCACGAATTTATACTTGCGGGCAACCAAACACTCCCTAAATATAACAAAAAAATGTCCCTCTTTAGAATACTTTATCCTAATCAATCCCAAAATTCCCGAAGGGTCAGAATAGATAACAAAAAAGCATAGGAGAGTTCTTAAGAATAAATAAACCTCTCACATCAATCAATTAATCGATTAATTAATTAAAAAAAGTACGCTACAAAATGAGTTGATTAAGCAAAGCACTCTGACCAACCCCACTAATTTTATTTATACCTTATTTATCACCCAACAGGCATCACTATCACCACTCCCATTTCCTACTCACCAAATTACGGCCCAGGTCATATCAAAAGAGTTCCATTAAAAGTTTCTAAAAGTTTCATGGTGGGTCCTAGGTTTAATCACCAAATGTGAATTCTCGGGTAAGTTATTTGTGAACAGGGGTGTCCGTTCGGTTCGAACCGAACCGAACCGAACCGAACCGAACCGAATAAGATCAAATCGAAATTTTTTTAAACCCAAACTTCAACCCGAACCCGAATCGAACAATTCCTAACCCGATTTAATTCAAACCGAAATTGTTCGGTTCGGTTCGGTTTCAACCCGAAAAAAACCGAAATTTGCTGGAACACCCAATCAGACCCAAGATATCATTGAAGAATGGGAAGATCATCGCAAGAACGGCAGTGAGAATGACATAAGCTGATCTCCAGACGAGCCGGAAGACACTCAAGGGGCATTCACCCAGGAAAGGTACGTTGAACACACGCTCAGATGTTATGAAGCGGCTGTTAGGCCTACGCTCCCTGATCCATGTCTCGAAGAAATGGAACATTGGTTGGGCAAAAACCTGCATTTAATCAATCACCATGCACAAGTTAAGAGTTAATGTCCATGCACAACATCTGTTGTAAGCAACTACTATTCTGTGTCGGCATAAATAATAAATTGTTGTAATGGTGGCCTATTCATATACAGTAGTTATACATCATGTAACCATGTGGATGAATACATGTTTCATGAATGGTAAACTTTTGCTTCTATCTCTACTTAATTGATACCCTACTGAAAAGAAAAATGACCTTCCATCAGAACCTGCATGACTGCATATATGCAGAAGACTGTGTATCAAGTTAGCAACAGCAAGGCCATTGCAATCAATTCACAATATAGCACCTACCATAATGTAAACTTTCTTCCTTTTCTTAAGCTATAAATTTTCTTCCTTGTAAATTTATACACCAAACAATAAAATTTATACACAAAAATCTACACAAGCTATCAAGCTGACATAATTCCTCAACCGAAGAACCTACACATGCACATTTACACTTTAAGGCAACAATATTATCAACTTATCAAATAGCAACTAGCAACCATTATCTATACCAAATACCAATACTTAATTACTTATTACAAATATTATCAACCATTATCTCAACTATCAAGTAGCAAAATATTATATCAACTATCAAGTATTAACCGGACAACCGGACAACCACACAAGTACACAATCACTAAGTCATTACTCACTAGTCACTAATCAAGTCCAAAATAATTAGACACCAACACTATAAAGTAGCAAAACATTAGTACATTACCAACTAAAAAACAAATAAAATTCAACAAAATAAAACCATCATTGCTCCTTGCTAAGAAGATGACCGGATCAATTAGGAATGTCGATGATAGGCGGTGCAAAATCGATCTTCGCAAACTCTACAATAAAACAAGAAATCATCAATACGGTATAAACTATAAACAATAAAACAAGTCCAATATAATTAAAACTTAAAGGAACTTATTAATCCAAAATATACCTTCTTGTAATTTTTCAACCTCTTCCAAATCATCCACAACTTGCTTTTCTTTTCTGAGTCGAATCCAATCTTGAAGACAAATAAGTCCTTCCACCATAGAAGGAGCCAATGAACTCCGAAACTCATCGAGAACTCGACCTCCCGTGCTAAAAGTAGATTCAGATGCCACGGTGGAGATAGGAATTGCAAGTATTTCTCGTGACATCGAAGCTAGAATAGGATACCTCCCACTATTGACACTCCACCATTTTAGAACATCAATATCATCAACTTCAGGATCCTCATCCCAATATCGGTCTAACTCTGTCTTACTTTCAACACCAAGTATCTGTTTCTTTTGTTTATATTTTTCAATTGTTCTTCTTGTTCCAAAAGTGACATCCACAACTGGTGCTCGTGGTAGACTTGATGATTGCATACTAGAAGCATGAGAACTAGAAGAGCCTGAAATCTGATTCCTTTCTAATTGCCCATTATTAAACCTTTCGGAATATTCATTGAAAAGTTCAAAAAACTTATCCTTCATCTTCCTCGAAATAATTCGAGTCTTCTCCTCCCCAAACATCTCTTCAAGTGCAAACTCGGCCAAACCAAACTTACATCGAGGATCAAGGATCATGGCAAAAAATATCAGGAAGTTCAATTTATCTGGATTTCCTCAATACTTATCCCATTTCTCTTTCATCTTCACTGCCATCTCCCAAAACTCAGGATAAGGAGATCGATCGGACACCCATTCATTTAGAAGAGCTGCAATCTCTTTAATGTCATGCAAATAGACATTAGAAGTGGTAGATATCATTCCAGATACAGTTAAAGTGACTCGATAAAATATCTGAAGCATCTGAACCAAACCCTTTAGAATTATCCAATCAAAATCAATAGGCCGTCCCCCACCATCCCCCTCGAGAAGATCCCTTTCAAAACAAGGATCCTCTTCGTGATACCTCTCAAAGGCCCTTTCGAACCTTAAAGCAACCTCCAACATTTGATAGGTTGAATTCCACCTCGTGGGGACATCAAGCCGCAAAAGAGCTTTACTTTCAATTTTCTCTTTCTCAACACATGTCTTAAATCTCTTAAGCCTAGCTGGTGATTGTCGAATGTATCTGATGGCCTCCCGAACACGAGTGAGCGACATATTAGATAACTTCAAACCATCCTGAACTACCAAATTCATGCAATGAGCAAAACATCGCACATGTAAGAACTCACCATTCATGACACATCCATCAGGCCAATTTTTCATTTTCTTCTTCAAAAACGCAACAGCAGTGTCATTTGAGCTTGCATTATCAACTGTTATAGTCATGACTTTATCAATTCCCCAATCATTCAAACACTTCTCAATTGCCTTTCCAATGTTCTCACCTCTATGGCTACTAATCGGACAGAAGTTCAGAATTCTCTTTTGCACCTTCCACTTTCGATCAATAAAATGAGCTGTAATGCACATATAATTAATTATTTGAATAGAAGTCCACGTATCTGTGGTCAGACAAACACGTTGATACTCCAACTGCAATAACTTCTTCAGATTCAACCTCTCCGCCACATACAACTCATAACAATCTCTACTCACAGTTTGCCTAGAAGGAATTTGAAACCTAGGCATTCCAGTAGCACAAAAATCTCTAAATCCTTCACCATCAACACATGAAAAGGGATATTCATCCTTAACAATCATCCGTGCAAGTGATTTTCTAGTTGCAGCTTGATCAAACTTCCATGTGCTCATTGTGTTTGACCCAGGACCTGATTCAGTCAAGTTTGGTGTATAACCAATTTCTGTTTGCTTCTTCTGTTGTTTTTCCTTATTAGGAGGATTCTCAAAGCATTTCTCTAGGTGTGCCTTAAGTGTACTAGTACCACACTGCTTCGTGTCACAAGCATACTCTTGTCCACAATAGTTACACTTGCCCTTCAACTTTCCCTCCTTATTGGTAAATCTCGTGTAGTGATTCCACACATCAGCCCGTGGTTTCATAGCTTTTCTTTTCTTTAGTGTTGGTCCTAAACCCGAACTTGAACTCTCAATGAGATTATTGGAGTTATCAAGGACATCAACACCAATGTCAACATTAGGAGATATTTCTTCTGCCATCTATGCAAAATAAAGTTACATAATCATTGGTAATTGCAATAAACATATAAAGAAAAACTTTAATTCATATCAACATTATATATACTATCAAGTTCATCTAGGCAAGATATGAGAAAATGCATGATAATAAATTGAAAAACAATTCTATACTTCTAACTATAATTCATATCAAACTAGTGAACTATAATTCATATCAATCTACCATGAATAATGAAATCAAACTGTCAAACCACAATACATTAATGAAATCAATCTGCCTTAATTAAAATTTCAAATCATATCAAATTGCCTTAATCAAATGGCCACTCGGCCATTGCCGCAGCCCACAAGTCCACCACGATGAAATTTCAATTTGAAATTAACAGATCACAACGAGAAGATCACATAATCATGATAGATCATAGAAATTACCTACTTAGTACTTACCGAGGTGCCAAGGAGCAGGAATTGAAAGAGGAGGTGCCAAGGCGCGGCAGCAGCGGCGCTGGTCGCCAAAGAATGCAGCCAGGAGTAGATGAAGTGCTGCCGCGTGTGTCACTGCGTGGAGGGGATGAAGCGCTGCCGCGCTGGAGTAGATGTCGCCGCTCGACGGCACAGTGGCAGGGAGTCGGGAGCGAGTCGAACGACGGGAGCAGTCGAGCAGAGCAGGGAGGCGGGATTGATGAGATCGACTGATCGAGTATTGGATTTGGAGGGCGCCGAATCGGAGAAATGACCTAACGGATGAAATTTCAATTTGAAATTAACAGATCACAACGAGCAGATCACATAATCATGATAGATCATAGAAATTACCTACTTAGTACTTACACTACAACACATCGTTGGAATTCTGACGGCAAATTATAAAGAAATTTTGACGTCGGAGGGAGTAAATATTTGCATTCTGACGGCAGTGAATCCGTCGAAAACGCGTGTCAAAAACCCTCCGCTTAATTTTAAATATTGACGTCTATCCAGACGTAAAGATTTAAATTTCGACGACGTGTGCGATCGAAACGAGACGTCAGTATTCAAAACGAGTCGTTATGCTTAGCATATTGACGTCTAAACAGGCGTCAATATGCTTAGCATATTAATAAAGCGTTTTTTTGTTTTTTTAAAATAAATTTTACTCCTAATCAATAATTAATATATTAATTAGCTAATTAATTTAAAATTAATCAAATTAGCATCAAAATTTATAATTTTATTTAATTGGAACAGTAATACAAAATTTGATTAAAACAATACTTAGTAAATTTATTTACAAATAAAATTAAATAATTTAATCTTCATCGTCCATTTCCTCCTGCTCCTCCTCGTCTTCTTGTTCTTCCTCGTCGTCTTCTCTATACGGATCAACATCTCTATCTATATATTTATATCAATTATAAGCATATAAATTTTAATATTATTAATTAAGATATTCAGTATGACAATATATAAATTACTTACAGTTTAGAAATGGATCTTTACTTGTACCTTCTCCGAGATTAGCCGACGGTATTTCATGAGGAAGACTTTCAGGAACATACAATCGATCCTGTTAAAAAACATATTTAATTAATTACAATGCTAAAAATATCAACTACAAATAAATTAAATAAATACATACATAATCAATTGGCGAGGAAAACATATTAGCTTGATTAATAATTGGATTTAGTCCCCGTGACGATGAATTATTAAATTGTTGTTGAAACCACATCTGCTCCATTCTGTTCAGTCTTTGCTGAACCTCCCTCATCTCAGCATCATGTTTTTGCTCCATTTCTTTCATTGCAGCCTCTTGTTGCCGTCGAAGCTCGTCATATGTTGCATCGTGGGAAGATGCAACAAAAGATTGTCGATGATGTTCATAAAATTGACTTGGTGTAACTCCAATCCCTTGTAGGCGAACTCGAGAATGATGTTCGGGACCAGATATTTCCCGATATACTTGGTTCTCGAGTTGAACTCGCTCTGTTGTTGGATTAGTCTCAAGTCGTTCATTAAGTGTTTGTTCGGCGGTGGCCTACTTTTCAAAAAATAGATTATAAATTTAAAAAATATTAATTTAATTCATTCGTAGATGTGTTATACCATAAATTGAGCAGCTTCTTCGCGTACATATCCTCGTCCACTTCTACGAAGATGTGTTGTTCTATACACTTCAAGCTCACTGGGCTCTCTATTATGTGTACGTCGCTTCACACAATATAAATAAAAATTAATTATTTAAAAGATATTAAAAATAAAAACAAATAAATTACAAATTATTTACTAAACTACTTACAAAATCAGCACGTCTTTGAAGGTAAGGGGTCGCACCGCTAGTATGTATGCAATCTTGAGCTGCACTTCTTGCCCTTCGACCCCGTTCAGACGCAGCCTGTCATATTTAATTATAATTATAAAACAAATATTGCAAGTATCAAAATATAAATTTTTACCTGACTAGCCGAAGAATGCCAATAATCGACCATTCTTATCCATGATTCTCTACTAACATTTCGTGGTCGACGTGTAAGATTTTCCTCTTTTGACTCTTCAATTTTAAAATATTTTTTTTTTAATATAAGTTTATAATTTTTAAATTTTCTGTCGAAGGCTGCCATAGTAGTGCGAAAAATACGATCCCTGTTCTCAGTAGGGATCAAAAAATATCTCTGCATTTATAAATGATATTAGTTTGACCCCAAAATATATATTTAATATATAATTTCACACAACTAAATAATGCAATCTAACATAAATTCATATAAATTCATAACATACCAATAATTGCTCCCATAATCCATTCTTATATATGGAAGAAATTTGATTCCAAGGGTCAGACGTTAATGGTAAGAATGTAGAATCACGCACTAGTAACCCCATAAAACGTGAGTATAATCTGTGGCCGCCATCATGACTTTGACCCCAATCAGAAAAATTGACCATAATTAACTGGTCGGGATTAAGTGTATACACAAAAGAAGCTGTAAAATATGGAGACCCTTCATGTTGCATTTGTGTTGTAGTGTCTGTTTTTAAATTACATCAGAAAATATTAATATAAATTTGATTAAATAAATAATGTTCACATGTATGATGATATAAAAACTAACTCCAAATGTAGAAAGGTCTGTGAATTCGTCCTTGTGACGACCCAGGACGATCACTCTCGGGGCTAAGCTCACCCTCCTCGCGAGTCTCAGCATCTGAATCAATTATTATTGATCTTGACATCTTGTATAATAACATAATATTATATATTGATAAATACATAAAGATTAACAAATTATATAAATAATATTGGTAAATAATAAGTCAGTTACCGATATCATATAAATCTCTAGGATATACATTTATGACATGCGACCACTCATTATTCTTCGGATCTGACATGTAAAATACTTGTTTTGCTTGTGATGAAAACACATATGGGTCAACTTTTAGAAATGCACCAGTATGAAATAATCGAGAAAGATTAACTAATGTGAATCCATTCTCATCCACTCGTAAACCTCGTGAATTTCTTATATCAACCCATTCAGCACGAAAAAGAACTATCTTGAATACCCCACGATAGTTCAATTCAATTACATCCGTTAGAACTCCATAATATTGACGATTGTCAGCCTCAACCATTAAACCATTATTTTGTGTTTTACGCAATCTTTCTCGTTGCTTGGTATGAAATCTATAACCATTTATAATCAATCCATCATATTTTTTAATTACAGATACTGGACCTCGAGCTAACGCAAGTAGTGAAACATCACAATCATTTTGTATCATTTCCGACACTTTATCTTGTAACCACAATGCGAATCTCTCTATGATCCACCTTTGTTGTTGAGCATTTGATGGAACTGATAAATTATTTATATGACATTGTTCTTCAAGAAATTGCCTGAGACAATAAAATAAAAATTACACCAATAATCTTAAAATAACTTAAAATATGGAGACATTTAATAATAATTGATACCTTTTGTATGGTTCAATCATTGGAGTATGCAACAAGACATATCTGTGCATTTGTGCATACGCATTTAAATCCAACGTACTAATGCGAGCTTTGCCAATAAATCGACCACCAGAAGAAAATAAGTAGTTTTCAATATTTTCAACTTCATAATTTCTTTGCGGTCGATTGAACACCGTTTCAATATTATTAAAATATCGAGAACAAAATGTAAGACATTCATCAGCAATATATCCTTCAGCGATGGATCCCTCTGGTTGTGCTTTATTTCGAACATGAGATTTATATCTCATAAATAACCTATGAACACGAGACAAATTCATGTTGGAAGGTGAATCATGCGGACCACGAGACAAATATAAATAAAACAAACCTTTCAATTGGGTACATCCAACGGTAATGAACAGGACCACCAAGTTTCACCTCTGTTGGAAGGTGAATCATCAAATGCACCATAATAGTGAAAAAACTCGGTGGAAAAATTTGCTCCATTTTACATAAGAGCAAAGGCACACGTGATTGCAAATCGTCCAGGGCACAATGGTCTAAATTGGCACTACATAACTTTTTGAAAAATGCAGAAATCTCTTTAACAATGAGGAGAACATCTTTATGCACAATTCCTCGTAATGCATGCGGAAAAACATCTTGAAGCAGTATATGTGAATCATGACTCTTCAAGTTTTGTAATCTATGATCCTTGAGATTCACACATCTAGAAATATTTGATGAATATCCATCGGGCACTTTCATATTTTTGATACATGTCAGCATGAGATCCTTTTCAATAGTGGACATTGAATAAATTGCCAAGGGTATATCATATTTGTCATTTGGTAATAATATTGGATGTAAATGATGTCTTATATTCATGTCTTGCAAATCTAATCGTGCATTTAAATTATCTTTCCCTTTTCCATCAATATCCAATATAGTACCAATCAGATTATCACATATATTTTTCTCAATATGCATAACATCCAAATTATGGCGCAATGGATTATGCTGCCAATATGGTAATTCAAAAAATATACTTTTCTTTTTCCACAATCCAAAATCGGTCCTCTGAAAACTTTGCTGAGTTTGTGTGTCTGCATTAATGCCTTCTGACTCACTACCCAAATTATTTCGAGTGCGCTTTTTACTTGTGTTGGTAGTTTTGCCATAAACATGTTTAATGTGTTCAATCTGCTCGTAAATAATTTTTGAATCAACTGACACTGGTGCATTATCATTTTCTATTGTCCCGTCAAATAATTCAGTGTCCTGACGAAACGAATGTTCTTGTGACAACCATCTACGATGGCCTAAATAACAATGTTTTTTTCCGTATTTAAGCCAACGAGAATCTGTCTTATCACCGCATATGGGACATGCATATCGTCCTTTAGTGCTCCAACCTGATAACATTGCATATGCTGGAAAATCATTAATGGTCCACATTAAAGTTGCACGCAGAGTAAATTGTTCGTCGGAGATACTATCAAATGCTGTTACTCCGCTCCATAATAGCTTCAATTCTGAAATGAGAGGTTGTAAGTACATATCAATGTCATTTCCTGGTCCCTTAGCGTCTGGAATTAACATTGATAACATTATTGAAGATCTCTTCATACATGCCCATGGTTCCATATTATAAGGTATCAATACAACAGGCCAAGTGCTATAAGTTGTGCTCATTGATCGAAATGGATTAAATCCATCACTTGCAAGACCCAATCTAACATTACGTGAATCAACAGCGAAGTCTGGATATCTTCTGTCAAAAGCTTGCCAAGCTTCTGCATCAGCAGGATGTCGTATGATTCCATCTTTGGTGCGTCTTTCAGAATGCCATCTCATCGAGCTTGCTATCTTCGATGACATATATAAACGAGTCAGTCTTGGAATAAGTGGAAAATATCGTAACACTTTTGCAGGTTTTTTTTTCCGTTCTAACTGACTTGTTGATTCATCATTAGTTGAAGAGGAAGTCCATCGAGACAATCCACAAATGTTGCATGTTGATGCTTCCGCAGTTTCATCCATGTATAGAATGCAATCATCTGGACAAGCATGTATCTTTTGATAGAATAAACCCAAATCTTTCACATATTTTTTTGCTTGATAACACGTTGATGGAAGTGTATTGCCTTCTGGAAAAGCTTCTTTCAACAATTCTAACAACATTGAGAATGACTTTCCAGACCAACCATTAAGAACCTTTATATGATATAATTGAATGATAAATGATGATTTACTATATTTTACACAATTTGGATACAAAGGAACATCAAGATCATCCATCATAGAATGTTGGGAAGATTCTTGTGGCGGTTCGAATGCATTTGGAGCTTCATCAAGATTAACATTTGATGTTTCATCATTGACATCAATTGGTATTTCATCATTGACATCAATTGGTGTTTCATCATTATGAGAATGTAGTTGATGGGATGCTTCAACTCTGTTTGATATATCAAGTTGTGCTTCTGTTGTCGGATATAAAGGTTCACCATGGTAATACCAAATGGTATATCTCGGTAAAATTCCATTCCATATTAAGTGTCTTTCAACATCTTCTGGTTTATGATATTTCCTATTGATGCATTTTTTGCACAGACAATTCATTGTGTCATCTTCATCCAATCCATTATCAATTGCGAACTGCATAAAATTTTTCATTCCTCTCGCATAGGCTTTAGATGATTGAGGTGCTGACATCCAAGTTTTATCCATCTTTGACTACATTTGTGAATTTCAATGTTATTATAAAGGGTATAGTCATATAGGTGGGTTGGTCCTATCCCATTCAGCAACACATTATTAATATCGCACTTATAATCTCATTTAATCACAACAAGTCACTGAAAATTTCGGCAGCATCTCTTTTTAGTTCTCCAAGTACGCAAAACTTCTGAAGCGTACCAGAGAACAAAAGAGATGCAACCGATATTTCATTGACATGTGTGATCAAGTGAAATTAAATTTGCGATATTAATAATTGTGTTGCTAAACTGTCCAATAAGGGACAATTCGAGATTTATTATTTGAAAAATATAAATTTTATTGATATTATTTAGTAAAATATTAAGTAGAATACGCATTCCTCCATATCGAAATAAGTATTCAACTTAATATTACAACTAAATTTTATCAATAAAATTTATAAAATCAATAAATATTTCTCGAACGGGTCTAAGCTCTGGGTAGAAAATTATAAAAATATCAAATTGAGAAGTTTAAATAAAAAGTTCATTGTTGGGAGCAAGAAATTTAGTCCATCAAGACAAGATTAATGAATTCTAAATTTAATTATTCTAATTAATTATACTCTAATATAAGTTTAAATAATAATAATAATATTAATTAGTAATATATTTAATAATAATAATATAGTATTTATAATAATAATAATAATTAGTAATAATTATAATATTAATTAGTAATAATAATTAAATAATAATAATAATAATAATAATAATATAGTATTTATATAATAATAATATTAATAATATAGTATTAATGTCAATAATATTAATATAGTAATAATAATAATAAATAATATAGTAATAATAATAATAATAATATAGTATTTATAATAATAACAGTAATAATAATAATAATAATTAAATAATAATAATAATATAGTATTTATAATAATAAATAATAATAATAATAATATAATAATAATAATAATAATAATAACAGTAATAATAATAATATTAATTAGTGATAATAATTAAATAATAATAATATTATTATTAATTCAGTTATACTAATAATAATAATAACAACAACAATAATAATAATAATATTAATTAGTGATAATAATTAAATAATAATAATAATATAGTATTTATAATAATAACAGTAATAATAATAATAATAATAATAATTAAATAATAATAATAATAATTAATTAGTGATATTAATAATAATAATAATAATAATAACAGTAATAATAATAATAATAATAATATTAATTAGTGATAATAATTAAATAATAATAATAATAATAATATAGTATTTATTAATTAGTAATAATTATTAAATAATAATATTAATAATAATAATTATTAAATAATAATATTAATAATAATTAATAATAATTAATTCGATTATAAGAATAAATCTGTATTTATAATAATAATAATAATATAATATAATATTTATTATAATTTAACTGTTAAATCATAATTTAAATGAGTTAAAACATAATTATTAAAGCATAATCATAATTAGCAGTATTAAAATCATAATTAGCAGTAACATGCAGTGTTTAAATCAGTTAATAATATAACATGCAGTATCTAACATAACATGCATAATATAACATAATCATAATTAGCAGTATCTAAATTATGCTAACTAAATATTATTATAACTGAAGTCAAAATTAAGTTAAAGCATAACAGCATAGTTAAAAAAAAGAGCATATATCTAACATAACAGCATAGTTAAAAAAAAATTAAACAACATATATATGCATAACATCAAATTTATACTAACTTGAGAATAAGAGTCGGATCTCGAGCTGGTTCGACGAGAAAAATTTACAGCAGCTGGTTGCTTCGTCGAGATGAAGAGGAAAGAAAAAAGAAGAAGTTAACTACGGATTCGTCGAGATGAAGAAGAAAAAAAAAAGAAAAAGAAAGAAGAAGGAGCAGCGACGGAAGAAGAAAGAAAGAAGAAGGAGCAGCGACGGAAGAAATTACCTGTTGATTCGACGACAGAAGAAATCGGCTAGCAGCAGCGACGACGGAAGAAATCGGCAGCAGCGACGACGGAAGAAATCGGCAGCGACGAGACGAAGGAGGAAGAAGAAGAAGTAGGCGCGCGGGAGGAAGAAATTTACGGGGTGAATGTGAAATTTATAGGTAAAAATTATTATTAAAATAGTAAAAGAACTGTAGCTGCAGTTAAAAAAATTATATATATATATATAATTTCGTACGGTTCTGCAGCTGAAAAGAAATTTCAGCTGCTTACCGTACGCTCACGGGTTGAAATTTTCAACCCGTGATGCATGCTTCGACGACCGCGCGTTCGCGCGGGAAAACATTTCGACGCCGAATGCGTCGAAATGCCGGCGTCGAAACATTTCGAAGCTGCCTTTTCGGCGAAAAAATGCCATTTTATCGGCGTCGTCAAAATATTTCCCGTTTTACATATCGACGTCTAATATAGACGTCGATATTTTAAAACTTTTTCTCATCTGTTCTTAAACATTTCGACGCTTCTTCAGACGTCAAAAAATAAACGTCGTTATTTCGAAATTTTCTTGTTGTGTTACCTAGGTGCCAAGGAGCGGGAATTGAAAGGGGAGGTGCCAAGGCGCGGCAGCAGCGGCGCTGGTCGCCGAAGAATGCAGCCAGGAGTAGATGAAGTGCTGCCGCGCTGGAGTAGATGTCGCCGCTCGGAGTCGCCGCTTGTCGAGTAGATTCGGGACTTCGGGAGTCGCAGATTGAGGGAGAGTCGGTGCTCGTTGACGCTCACTCAGCGCTCGTTGATGCTCGCTCGGCGCTCGACGGCACTGGCAGACGCTCGGCGCTCGACGACAAAGTGGCAGATGCTCGGCGGAGTCAACGCTTGACGGCACAGTGGCAGGGAGTCGGGAGCGAGTCGAACGACAGGAGCAGTCGAGCAGAGCAGGGAGGCGAGATTGATGAGATCGACTGATCGAGTATTGGATTTGGAGGGCGTCGAATCGGAGAAATGACCTAACGGATGAATCTCTGACCCGAACGATGCCGAACCGGGCAAAAACCCCCAATCCGGCAATCCCCGACCCGAATCCAAAAAAACATAATATTGGGTATTCGGTTTTCGATTTTCGGTTCGGGTCCGGTTCCCGGAATTTGGGTCAAGAACCGAACCCCACAGCATTTGAATCGAACCGAACCGAAAAATTCGGTTCGGTTTTTTGGTTCGGTTTTTTGGTTCGGTTCGGTTTCAACCGGATACTGGACAGCCCTATTTGCGAAAGCAAGAGAAGGGAGAGATGGTGTTACCATTTTTCTTCTATTACTGTGAACCCTTTTTCTTCTCCTTTTCGCATCGCTTAATTTAATACCATGTCCCTCTGCAGGGAGATGGTGTTCTGATGCCATTTGATTTCATTTGATGAAATGAAATGAAATGGCGTTCTCCCTAATTAGGGCACCTGTGTTGTCCATTTGATTTCATCAAATGAAATGGCGCCATTCAGAAGGGCTACCTGCGAAATTTCATGAAAGGTAAAAAAATTATGTATCAATTTTGATTTCATATATTTTCTTCTCTCGCTAGTCGTGGTCTTTTGCCTCATTCAAAAGGACTACCTTTGCCCTATCGATTCTCTCCTTGTCTCAAAGCGGAAATCGTGAGTCTTTTGAGCTTATTTTTTACTCTCTTCTTTTGTTTTGGATTTGATTATTGTTGAGTGATTGTCATTGGTAATCAACTAGGTTTTATGTGGTTATTAGATTTGGTCCGAAAAAAAATACATTAGCCATGAAAATTTATTCAGTCGTGATCAGTGTTGTAGAGCAATAATGTAATACATTAGCATTGAGATGAGTTCAGAGCATGATCCTTGTAGATGTTTTGTCATTCTATATATAGTTACTAGTCTATCATGATTCCAATGAAGCTACTAATACGTTAGTAAACTAAATGTTTTAGTTGTTTTAATCAATTTGTGAAAATTTCATTCTCAACTGAAATCATAACCCCGTAACTTTATTGGATCATCTTTTACTATTCAAATAGTATTCAAATATAAGTCTAGCTCTAAGTAGACTTCACTTATCTAAGAAATTTTGCTAATTAAATCCTTTTAGATCATTACATCATAAATCACACATGGAATTTAGTGTAGGAGTAAACACCAGTAAGGATTAAAATGCCACATGTAGAGAAGACTAGATATGTACCTAGATATGAGCTCGGCAAATAGTTTGAATTTTACATATTATTATTGTTAGAAACTTAGAATATCAAATTCTTAGTTAATAGTCCTGCTCACATTGTTAGACAATCAATTTCTCAGTTAATAGTTCCAATTTCTAATATCAATGGTTCAAAATTATTAAATTGAACTAATTTTGTACTTATAGATGTATTCTTACATAGTATGCTTCCTTTTCTATTTAATCAGAATTGAGAATACGGAAAATATGGATACATCTTGGATTCGCCTCACAAAAAGAGCTAGCGTCGATTATGTAAAGGGCACTCTGGATTTTTTAAAGTTTGCATTTGAGAAGTCGTCAAAAGATGGAAAGGTCTTATGTCATTGCGTTAGGTATGTAAATGCATATTGGCGTGCTGAAAAGGATATATATATGATCACATCATATGTTATGGGTTCCTTAAATATTATGTACGGTGGACTTGTCATGGGAAAAATCCTGAAGCCTTTACTTCCACTATCCAAACTACTGTGGATCCCAATGAGGGATATCTAGATGATATGCAAGGTTTGGTGCAAGATGCATTTTTTGTGCCTGCACAAGAAAGCTTTGGAGATATGAGCATGAACGATGTTGATGCTCAGCTCGGGCAAGGCCTCGGAATGGAGAACTTTGGGGGAAGTTCTTCAAATGTGTTTTTTTATTTACTTAGAGATTTTGAGCAAGAGTTGTACCCAAATTGCAAGAAATACTCCAAGCTCTCAAGCATAGTGCAACTTTATCATCTAAAGTGTCTCAGTGGCTGGAGTAATAAGTCATTCTCCACACTCTTAGGAATCCTACATAATATGTTGCAGGAGGGAAACACATTGCCGAGATCTTTTCTTGAGTTGATAAAAATTATCTCAAGCTTAGGCCTAGAGTAAAAGAAGCTTAGGCCTACAACAAATGGCTACAAAAATACCTGATCACTGTGTTGACAAAGATCAATATGCGAAGCTTGTTCACCAGTGGGTCACTGAGGAGGCTAAGGTATATAAGTGAACTTTACGTATAGGATGATGAGAAAGAGTAGACCCTTACAATTGGAATTTAATATGATAATTTGTTTTCTTAAATAGAATATCAGTTTGACAAACAAAGGCAATCGTGCAAAATATGATGAGCCTCATTACTTGGGTACAAAATCAATAAAAAAGTATATTTGAGAGAAGGTAAGTTATCCTTTTTTTTACCAAACTTTTTATAAAGATATTGTACTTGTCTGTAACATTTCTCATGGATATATTAAATCTATTTTTCAAATTACTTTTTTAGACAAAGGAAGCTAATGGAGTTGCACCTTCCCGAGCTCAAGTATATATGACAGTCGCACTCGTAAAGATGGAAATCTTGTAAATGAGAAAGCAACTCAAGTAGCGGTATGTTAATATATTATTCTACTCTTTGATGCTATGTCTCATAAAACAACTCAAGTGCTTATTTGCAGGTGGAATTCGATGATCTAAAAATTCTCCTTTTTTCGGTATTTGGTTTGCTATTGTGAAACTGATTCGACCTCTAGTTTTGAAAGAACAAAATTGTATATAGTATATTATATAAAAATTACCTTTCTTGATTTGATGTAGTGGGTTATTAAAATTGCTAAGTTTTTATATGAATTTTGTGTCTTTGATGCTATATAGAATTTTTTTTTTACGAATATTTTTCTGTACAAATCTGTTTTAGTATCCTATCGAGGATTTTCATGGCAAAACAGGATGTTTTAAGTCTCAATACATACAAAATTCATCATATTAGCAGGTCAAAGTTAGGTAGCGATCATTTTTAGCTAGCTCTTAAAATTTTGATTGACATGTCTCTTGAATTTATGTTACGGAGATCAGTGTAGGCTCTATCCAACATTGCCTTTTCTCATGTCTAAATAATTTAAACCCTGTTGGTGCTTTATCAAAATTGCTTACTGTTGCATGTGTTTAAACGTCTCATACCAAGAAGATACTTCTTTTATTGGAAAAAAAGCAGACACTTCTTTTAAGGTTATTCTCATATAAAAAAAGCAGAAACTAATTCGACCTCTAGTTTTGGAAGAACAAAATTGCATATTGTATATTATATAGAAATACCTTTCTTGATTTGATGTAGTGGGTTATTAAAATTGCTAAGTTTTTATATGAATTTTGCGTCTTTGATGCTATATAGAAATTTCTTTTTATGGAGATTTTCCAATACAAATCTGTTTTGGTATCCTAGGGAGGATTTTCATGACGAAACCGGATGTTCTAAGTCTCAATACATGTTTGATCTAACTGTAAAAAGAAAATCAATTAACATGTTTGTATTTTTTTTCACAACATCAGCGAAACAAAGAGCAAAATAAAAAAATATTCCAAATCTACTTTTTCAAATCTTCAAAAGATTAGCCGTCTATGACCGTAATATCATATCATGTACATTCGGCAAGATGTTTTGTTCTATTGCCTACCTCAAGCATGCATGTTAATTATCAACATATATATGTAACTTATTAAATCCGGTAAACATGAAGCAGTATGCTCCTTGGTTGCCATTTCTACATGCATACTACTAAAATTGCTGCCATGTTTAAAAAAATCCAAGCGAGATGCAAGGTGGCGGATGAACACTAAAGTTACGGATAGCAAAATGTGACAATGAGATGCACAATCCCTTGTTAGTGTAAAAAAAAAGAAAAACATCAAGTGGGTAGTTCACGGTAAGCATTTTCTTAATCTCATAGAATGCATCAAGTTTTGCATATCAACTAGTTGATATTTATGACCCCAAAGGTTACCTCAAGACTTTAGGCCCTTAAATTGACAACATGAAACCATTTAATCAACAGGTCAAAGTTTCTTAGTAGCCTATATCCTAGAAAATTTTTGTTTATTGCTTAAAGACATAAGGAATCAGATCTTAAAACATCATTCAACCAAATTAGAATTTTTCATGGAATATCTCCCCTTATACCCTACTCGGCTGGCCCTAAAGGCTTAGGGTATCTTCTAGGGCTGCCACACCCTACTTCCCTTATCCAAGAACTCCAAATCCGTCACAAAACACATCTTCATGCATTGAATCAATGGAGAAACCCAATACGATAGAAAATTTCAGATTTATCTCAATTACAAAGGGGTAGCTACATACATGAGGAAGAAAATCCTATATCTAGGGTGCAAAAACTACTCACAGGTAAGGAGAGACGAGAAGAAAGAAGATCTCCCATGTCCTTGCGCTGACGATCTCCGGTGGCGACGAATCCGGCCACAACAAGGGCTGTGCCTCCTCTTCACTCGCCCAAATGCCACCTTGGGATGTGTGCAGTTTCCCCAAGAGCCGTATAGTCCCAGGTTAAATATAATATTTCATTTTTTTCAAATTACGAAATTGTTCATGACTTAAGTTAAACCCCATTCCCCAACTTAATTTGATCTAATCTCATCCAAATCGAGCTCTGATGGGACAATCGGACTTGACACGAACTTCACCCGAACCCAACCTACCAATCCAACTTAAATAAATATTTTTACGCGAACATATGGGCCATACCTTGATTCACACCCTCCGGCGTTTCACCTGGCCCGTTCCGATGCGCATCTAGATTTCCCCGCTAAATCCAAAAATAAATTAATTAAATTTTTACCAGGTATTATATTTCACCAGCCTGGCTCGTTGGCTATCACTCCACTACTTCTAGCCTAAGAGCCCTTAATTGACTCCTCGCGCGCGGTCCTGCCTTACGCTCCTTGGCGAGCTCGACTTGAAACCCCGAGTGCAGTCCTCAGCCCCAAAGCCACTACTTTCGGCCTCAGTGCCCTTACACAACTAAGACTCGGGTTTCATCAGCTTAGCTCGTTGGCTATCACGCAACTACTTTCGGCCTCAGAGCACTAACTCAACCCCTCGCGCGCGGTTACGCCTTACGCTCTCCGGCGAGCTCGGCTTGAACCTTTGAGTACAGACTTCGGTACCTAGAGCCACTACTTACCGCCTTAATGCCCTTACACGACCAGGACTCGATTTTCACTAGCCTAGCTCGTTGGCTATCACGCCACTACTTTCGGCCTCAAAGTCCTTACTCAACCCCTCGTGCGTGGTTCTGCCTTATGCTCCTCAATGAGCTCGGTTTGAACCCCCAAGTGCGGTTCTTGGGCTCTAGAGCCGTTACTTTCGGCCTTAACGTCTTACTCACAATTACTAAACAGGTAAACCCAAATTTAAATATTAATTTTCTAACTGACACATAGTTAACATAGCCTCAACAAATCAAGGAGCCGATCAAACTCAGCAAGACCACAACAAGGATAAACACAAAAGACATCCTCTTTATTCATTAAGTCCCGAAAAGGGATATTTACACTTACAAACCTATAAAGGGGCAACTCATCAACAAAATACAAATTGCTTGCCAAGAAAATAGCTAGTTAGAAAGCATCCCAGGAACATCGTCACCAACCAAGCTGCGCGGACAAGAATCCCGGGTGAGGGTTCTTCTACCAAGATGTAATGCCATACGAAGACTTGGTCGAAAAATATCCCGCAACCCGGGAGTTGAAGGGCAAGGAGGAGAGGAGTGAAAGCCCCGGCTTGGCAAAACTAGGATCATGGACAAGGTCCCAACTGACCAAAGAGCACGACGCCTCCCTCTACTCCTGAACCATAGAGACGGCTTCGCCGTAAGCCCGATGGTACAGACCCACGACCGAAACCCTGCCTCCAACCTTCATCTTTAAGCTCGATGGTACAGTCACACGATGAGCAGCGAACCAATGGCCATCAAAACCAAAGTAACCCATGGAGGGATGGTGATCTTCAAAAACTATCACTCCATGCTTGACAATACACCAAACACATATGGGGCTATTTATAGACCCAAAACAAAAACCGCCTCTATGATGGACAATTCTTTCGTGGGCAGAGTCACATCCCATCATAGTTGGCGCTCAGACGCCTTGGAAACTGTCTATTAGATTTTTGTTTATAATTACTTTCCTATCAAACAATATCTACCGCATAAATAGCAAACATCCGGAAAAGCACCTTCCTCTCTCACACAAATATCACATCCGACCCCGATAGCGAAGAGTCGCTTAAGAAGTCGTGCACCCTACACGTGACCAGCCAAGGTCGAAGGCCGACATCACTTAGAGCTCAGCACGCAGTTCTCCAAACTTCGACCGAGCTTGGGGCCTATTGACTGGACTAGAACGTACTATTGGGCCCAGTCGGATTAGACCCAGCAACGCTCCACAATCCAACTTCAAGCAAAACCAAACGGCTTTGCCCGGGGGGCTTCACTCGACCATATTCTTGAACCTGACTCGAGCAAGACCAAACAAGGGCATCCACGTCCTTGTTTATCACAAGGGATATGCCATTACAAGCTCTCCATCTTTGATATTAGCCTCGACTCATTCTGAGCAATATCCCCGCGAAATTATCGGGCGGAGCTCATCACCTCTACTTGCAATAAATACAAATACGGCACACTCCAAGTACCCTAATTAAGTTTCATATTTGATTACCTCCATCTTGGAGTCCGAAAGACGAATAAGATAGCAGATTGGTTAGCGAAGTATGGTAGTCGAATGGAGAGAAACTTCCAATGGGATAATGAATGATTGACCACCTAATGTTATAACGATATCGTTATGAAAGACCTCAAATTCTGTTGTTCTTGAATAGAAACTTTTTTATATCATTACGAAAGACCTCAACTATGTTCTTCTAGCAATAGAATTTTTTTTTTTTTTTGAAAAAGAAACGTAGGGGAAGAGTTTGAGAAAAAAATAGAATGTTCAAGGCCCACAATGAAATTAACCCTTATATATATATAAGTAAAGCAAAAATAATCTACTAGTTCGGAACAACTAAAATAATCAAAGAACTAAATCTCACTAAATTAATCAACTCTTCCAAAACGCAACATATATTTTTCTTTCAGACATTTCAGGTCCAAATAAATGCACAACAAATTAATATCACTGTACATTCACCTCCGTTCAATTTTGACAATTTTGACTTAAAAGCTAACATTCAAGAACCCTAACACCAAATATTGAAGTGGTCCGACTTGAGACGGCCGATCGATGAGGAGGGACGCAATCCGCGCAATAAGGCGAGGCAGCGTTCAATCTTGACTTCCTCTTCTGCAGAAATCTCTGCAGTGACCTCTTCATTGGCAACTCAGGATTCATCAAAAGCCTCTCTGGATTCTGAGCAGGAGATGACTCTTTCATTTCTTCTCCTCCTCCTTGCTGCTGTCTTCTCTTCTTCATCATTTGATCATCCATTTCCCTCTTGGCCATGGAAATAATCGCTCTCGCCTGTTTCGAGAAGCCAAATTAATTTTAATTGATTAATTAAATAGAAATCGCAGTAGTATATATCAAGAGAGATCGAAGACAAACCTTAATCTCTGTTGCGTCGCAGAAACAGATTTGACCATTGTAGAAGATGGCGAGCTGCTGCTGCTGCCTCGACATCCTGCTGGAATTAATCGGACGGTCGCCGTCGCCTCCGAGACGAAGTCGAAGGTCGAGATCGCAGCTGATCTCCATTGTTTCTTCTTTCTTCTTCGTTCTAATTAGATGAATGTCGAAGGGAGAGCTGATATTTAAGTTGTGAATCCACCGCACCGCATGGCCACGACATAAATATAAGGAGGAAAAATAGCACCTGGAAGAACAAAAGCACGTGCGCGTAATATTCCTACGTCGGCACCTACGCGCTTCTTTTTGCGTGTGGCGGCGAACAGAGAAATCAAAGCTGGCGGTGAGCGAGACGCAACGCAACAGAAACACGTGCCCGCTTTGTTTTCTTCCCCTTCAAGCTACCTTGGATTTGATTTTTTTTCATCTCATTTTATTTAGAAATAATTTCATATACCACACAAAATCTGACAAGTGCATTATGGTGCAAATGATTAAATTGCAGGTCATATTATGTTTATATTTATCTTGTGAATTAGTTTTTTTGATAATTTAATTTGAATATATATTTTTTGTCGACAGGCGAGTTTAGATAAGTGGCTTGTCGTGTTCACCTTGCAGCCTGGCATGAGGTTGGATCGCAGTTGAAGTTGGGTTTTGTTATCATAATTGTTGTCAAACCAACATGGACCCAATTAGGTTGAAATGACACGTGCCTTTCTACTCTATCCTTCAAAAGTCAAAAGTTGACTTGTAGATATGGATGTCCGAGATAGACTATGTTTAAATAATTAATTTAGGTTACACTTTGAGTCAATTTTTAGCGATTTGTGTCGGGTCTACCGGTACCATTTATTAGTTGAATTAGTCAAATTTTAAAAATAAAAATAAGAATAAGTCATTTTTAAGAATATTTCTTCATTCTCTTGAGGTAAAAGATTTTCTTTTCCAATGCGATGAAAATGAAAGGAATAAAAAAAATTAAAATATAAAAGGATGGAATACGAAAGAAATAATCATTTATAAAATTTGATATGGATTAGGAAGCAGCGATAAATAAGTAAATCATATATTTTTCATTATTTGATTTATAATAAGAATAAATCAGAAAAATATGAAAAAAAAAAGTAAATAGACTAAAGTACTATCCTTCAATTGTACACAATAAATATAATATAGTATAGATTAATTATAATAAAAAATAACAGAATAAACTTACTGGATAAAATATAAAACACTACGTATAAGTAACATAAATATTAGGGAAAAAAATTAAATTTGTCCTCGAAGTATTGAAAAATGTGCAAATTTCCTCTTTAACTATGATTTTGATCAAAATTATCCTCGACGTTATATAATTGGATATTTTTTGCTCTTTTTCTTAACGGAAGTCCACGTCAGCAAACGAAATTCCACGTGGCAAGTGTAGCTCGACCACATAAGATGTCACGATGGAAAATGACACGTGGTAATTATGTATTGACAAAAAATTTTTTGACCCAAAATATATTTAAGGGGCAAATTTGCACATTTTTTAATATTTTAGGGGTAAATTTAATCTTTTTTTCCTGAATAAAATCTATGTGGTGCCCAGACAATGTGTTTTTATGTCCATTGCATATTTTTTGCAAGTTTGGCTTCTATCTTAAAATTTAAACAAATGTTTTAGTAAATTTCATGAGAATTATAAATTTTAAAGATCAAACAAAAATAATATTCAAAAAGTTATATCTTAATTACTAAAATAAAAACTTGATTAAATTTAATTATTAGTAACCAGTCTGGCCTGACCCGAAAGTTCGGGGAGAATTCCGTTCTAATTCAAAATCAAGAAGAGACCGAGATAAAATCAGAAAGCTTCATATTCGGGACCGAGATTAGGACACATATTTGCGCCCTGACTCAAAATTGGGACGGGACCAAGACATACAAAATTTCGACCCATCCCGACCCGAACTCACCCCTACTATGTTGTTGGTTTCTTATTATAATGACAAGTGACTAAAGCTGATAATTCATATCTTTGAGTAAATAATTCAGTTACAACACAAAGTATAGTTGTCAAATTTATATTTTCTTGATTTTGGTAAAGATGATATCGACATCATTCTTATAGTGTTAATTAGAACCACATTAATGATAATAATATATAAAAGAAAAAATAATTAAATTTGCCCATGAACTATTGAAAATGATGCAAATTTGCCCCTAAAGTATTGAAAAAGGTGCATATTTGCCCATTAAATATGTTTTGGGCCAAAATTAACCTTGTCAGTACATAATTGCACTACTAGAAAAATGGTCATCAGCAACGGCTGATGCCGTTGCTGAGCCGTTGCTGAAGAGCATCAGCAACGGCTGAGCCGTTGCAATAGCGCCGTGACAGAAAGTCGCGTTGCTGATGACTTAGCAACGGTTCAGCAACGGCCGCTCGGGCCGTCGCTCAAAACATTATCAGCAACGGCCGCTGGGCCGTCGCTAAAAATATTATCAGCAACGGTTTTGCCACGAAACCGGAGCCGTTGCTGATAACATTAATAGCAACGGCCTCGAGTCCGTAGCAAAGCCGTTAGTAAAAACCCGTCGCTAAGCCGTTGCTGTAGGTCATCAGCAACGGTTGTCGATACACTTTTAGCAACGGCTTTCCCACGGACGGCCGTGGGAAAGCCGTTGCTGATGACCCATACCTGCAAACAGAAATATTTTAAATTTCTAATTTCCGTTGATACATTGATACATTTATCTGATACATAACTCACACACCCATACCCTCATACACACATCACAAACATCTCATACACATTCATTCACACATCACAAACACACCAAGATATACATCAAAACAATTATATTTATATTCATAATTATCCACGATAGTATAAACACAATTCAAATGTAAAATTGAAGTATCAACATCTGAGTAACATAGTCAATATAAATTAAACAAGTTCAATATCTGAGTAACAAAGTCAATATAAACAAAATCTCACGATGACGATGGAGGATGGCCTGGATCATATGGCGGGGTCTGGAGTGCTTGAGTGTACACCGGCGTGGACTGACTCGAGGACGACGGATTAGATGATGCCGAAGAGATGCCTGCTTCGGGATGACCTGACATGTTGCGTAGCATAGATTGTATATCTGTCATCATCTGACTCTGGCGCTCCATCATCTCAGTCTGACGCGCGACCGTCTCCTCTAGAGTCCTTATTCTGTTACTATGATCATAACTGGATCTAGAGGTGGACGGCCGCTCACCAGCGACCGGAGGGGTCGGTGCCCCAAGTGGCCCTAGTACGGCTCGCGCATGACCACTATCTGCGAAGCCATATACGCGGCCATGGTCCCAGCCACCTGCGGCCTCGACCCACGATGCTGCGTCAAAGTCCTCGGGGGTACCCCCGCGCTGCACCACCGTCTGGCTGTAGGTCTCCTACTCGAGTTTGATTTTTTGTTTAATATTTATCATAAAACTTAAATTATAAATATATAATGAATAATTTAAACAAATATATAATTACCATAATGTATGCAGCGCGGTTGTGGATGTACTCCCCAGTCCCATGTGCTCGACGGTGAGTCCGCTCAAACACTGCCATCGGGGAGGGTCGCTGGACAGTCCCGTCATCCGACACCGTCGTCTACATTTACAAAACAAATACATTAATTAGTACACATAATAACAAATAAAATATATAATTAAAAGATATACTTACCATACGGTTTGCGTGCACTGCAAATGCAACAGAGCCGCCGGTGTGACGCGCTGCTCCTCCCGACATGCGATTTCTAGCCGCATTCCGAGAAACCTCCTGCCATCGATCCGTCGACCATATCCCCACGAGCTGGTCCCATATATCCGGAGTAATCCAACCGGGGCCGTATCCCCGAGTCTCCGCGATGTTAGTGGTCCCAGCTCGGGCCATCGCCTGGGACCGAGCTTGCCCCAGCTGCCCGTTGTACCTTGCCCGAGAAATAGCCTCCCAGGCAGCGTAAATGAAGGGCCTCTGGTCCTCGGCCCATGTATAGCGAGCCTGCAAAATAATAATATCAGTACCAATATTAATATATCATCATGCATGTAAAAAAAATAATAATACGTGCCTCAAACTCGCGCCATAACATGTCGACGTGCTCGCTAGGCACGTGAGACCACGTAGGCCATGCCCCGTGCATGTATCGTCGAATAGTAGAAGAAATGCTCCTCGGCACTTCTTCTTGCTGGAACCTGCACAACAAAAATAAATTTTAATATTATATTATGATATAATGAATTTGTAATGATTCATAATTCATGATATATTACGTACCGCTCCCCAATCACGCTAATCAATCTACGTGACTCTGTGGCTGGTGGAGGCTGCCACCTGTTCGGCCCGCGTGGCCGCCTACGTCTGGATGTACTAGCCTCGGCAGTATCATCGGAATGAGGATCAGCAACAGGAGGATCAGCAGCATGAGTAAGTGCTGGAGTCTCACCGATCGGAGACTCCGAAACTCTCCTGCGTCGATAACCACGACCAGACATATCTGTCGAACAGACATATAATCAGATTATTGTATAAATAGTAGAGATATATTTAATAAAATATATACTTTACAATTATTCTTCATCATCTGAATAATAGTCTTCGAATTCTTCTTCTTCTTCCTCTTCTTCCTCTTCTTCCTCTTCTTCATCTTCTTCATCTTCAGCTTCCTCAATTTCATGATCGTCATCATCAGCATATTCAACTTCTAATTGAATTGACGTTGTGTCTGCATCCTCGAGTATTGGAATAATACGATCCACAGCAGGAATATCTTCTTCTTGATAGAAACCAGGAGGATCATTTTCTCCTACTATCGGATCAATTTTTCCTCTACCTTTTGTCTTACAGACTACACGCCAATCTGCTCTATCTTTATTTCGAGCCGGATACTTCGCGTAATATACTTGTTCGGCTTGTGATGCCAATATAAAAGGCTCATTTGCTGCCAATTTTGATTTATAATTAACCTCAACAAGTTTGTATTTTGGATGAACTTTCATGCCCCTTTCTGTTGTATCGAACCAATGACATCTAAATAGGATCACTGATTTCAAGCCGAAGTAGTGCAACTCTATCACTTCTTCAATCAGTCCATAAAAATCCATATCACATTCAACATAGGTTGTCCCTTTCACGCAGACCCCAGCATTCATCGTCTTCTTTGCAAATGAATATTCAACCGTGTGAAATTTATACCCGTTAACAAAATATCCGCTATAGCACGACACAAGTCGCGACGGTCCACTAACAAACTCAAATATTTTTTCATCTATTTCAGCTCTGTGATCTTTGCTGTAAGTCTGAATCCAAGTAGGGAAATCACGATTCCGTAATCTCTCCAATTCTTGATCGTTGTGAATAGAGTATTTTTGCACCATCTCAATGTCAAATATTTCAATGAATTGTTCAATCTCTGGACAATTGAGTAATACATACAAGTGTGCCAAATGATACTCTTCATCGCTTAAGTGTCGAGATGGACGAGAACCAAAAGCACGACCAGAGTGACAAAATATATTTAAACGTCCATCTGAATGTCGAACACCCCCATCGTCGTTACGTGGAAGACGATCAAATCTTGTCTGTACTGTCGATTCAAAGTAAAATGAGCAGAATGTTGAAATTTCTTGGATGATATACGATTCAGATATTGATCCTTCAACAGCTGCGGTGTTCTTTACTTTTTTCTTCAGACGATTCATGTATCTTTCAAATAAGTACATCCAACGATATTGAACGGGGCCACCAACTCGTGCCTCGTATGCCAAGTGTATCGGTAGATGCTTCATCGAGTCAAAAAATGCAGGAGGGAAAAACTGCTTCAGCTTGCATATGATTTCAACAATATTATTTTCAAGTGTTGACATATCTTCGACTCGAAGGACATTTGCACAGATGCTTCTAAAAAACATACTTAATTCAGTCAACGGACCCCAAATATTATCAGGTAGAAGATCTCGAAATGCGATCGGAAGTAATCTCTGCATGAATACATGACAATCATGGCTCTTCATCCCTGATATTTTGCAATCATCGACGTTCACACATCGAGATAAGTTTGAAGCATATCCATCGGGTAATCTGAGTTCTTTTACCCATTGACAAACATCTTTGATCTGTTGTTTATTTAACACATATAGGGCCTTCGGTTTCAGATATCGTCCGTTGACCTCTTGTAACTCCAACTCTGGTCTTTTACAAAGTATTTTCAGATCATGTCGGGCTTTGACATTATCTTTAGTTTTTCCAGAAATATCCATCACAGTGTTGAAAATATTATCAAACACATTTTTTTCAATGTGCATGACATCTAAATTATGTCGAATCAATAATGAACTCCAATAGGGCAATTCCCAAAAGATACTTTTTTTCACCCAGTTGTGTGTTTGGCCAAAACCTGACACTCTTTCATTGCGACCAAATACTATATCTGGAAGTGCTGAAACACGTGCTAACATTTGTTCACCAGACAACATCGGTGGTGGCCCATCTCTTTCGACTCTGCCCTTAGTAAATTTATTACGATTCCTTCGATACTGGTGATGAACCGGTAGGAATCGACGATGACAATCAAAGAATGAGATTTTTCGTCCGTTCTGAAGACTGATTGATTTAGAGTGTTCCATACAATACGGGCAAGAGAGTCGGCCGTGAGTGCTCCAACCCGACAACATGCCGTACGCGGGGAAATCATTGATTGTCCACAAGACCGCGGCCTTTAAATTGAAGTTTTGCTTCCGATGACAATCATAAGTGACAGCTCCCTCAGTCCACAATGTTTTCAATTCATCTATCAAGGGTCTGAGAAATATGTCAATTTCTTTTCGCGGGCCCTTAGGACCCGGAATAATCATCGAAAGATAAATAAATTCATCTTTCATGCACATTGACGGTGGCAAATTATAAACTGTCAACAGCACTGGCCAAACTGAATAAGGAGTTGCAGAATGCCCAAACGGATTAAAACCATCTGTGCACAATCCCAATCTGATATTTCTAGTATCCATAGCAAATGAAGGATAACATGTATCCAAATGTTTCCATGCTTCACTGTCAGATGGATGAGTCATTACTGTATCATCACGACTTCTTGCATGCCAACTCATGTAGGGGGCTGTCTTTTCCGACATGAATAATCTTTGAAGCCTCGGTGTTAGTGGAAAATACCGAAGCACCTTAAACGGGATATTTTTCTGTCGGACCGATTTCTTCTCCTTGTAACGAGGGTGTTGACATACAGGGCATTTATCCAACTGCACATTTTCTTTATAATATAAAATGCAGTTATTTTGGCACGCGTGTATTTTTTCGTACCCAAGCCCCAATTTTCTCATTAGCTTTTTAGTCTTATAAAAAGTAGGCTCAAACTTGTTATCAGTAGGCAGCATTCCATTAATCAATCCAGCAATCCGATCATACGCAACTCCGCTGATATTACAATCGGCCTTGATGTTTAAGAGCTGTGTCATTGCTGAAAACCTAGTGTATTTAGGACAATTCTCATACAAAGGTTCATCGGCAGCTTTCAACATCTCGTAAAATTCTGCAGCTTCTTTATTCGGTAATTCAATCTCTACCGCAGCCCCTACTTCTGTGATATCAACCGCTGTAGTATCTGGTGGGACTGATGTCTGAAGAACTGGCCGATCAACATTATCATTCAGGTGGAATTGACCCCCAAGACTATCAAGTATCATAGTTCTATAAGGATTACATTGACCGGATGAAGAAGCACCAGCAGAGGAAGATTCACCATATGTCTGAACGACAGGATTGCTCGACGTCCCGACTTCGCGTGACTCCCCGTGACAAGTCCATAGAAAATATCTTGGTGTAAATCCTTTGGTATATAGATGCAGAGTGACAGTCTCCCGATCCAAAAATCGGCCATTCGAACAAATGCGGCACGGACATCGGATTTGATCACCCATGCTAACGAAATTCCGATTCGAATAGGCGAAATTTAGGAAGTACGTTACGCCTAATCGAAACTCATTCGTTAAAGCTCCATGATCAAAACGTCGGTACATCCAACTTCGATCAGCCGACATGATTCTGTCAATCAATGACAATTTCTTTGGTTAATGTCTTTAGGTGAGATGGTCCTATTCCATTCGGGATTTATGTTATTCGTACTGCACTTACGTTTTTATTTTAACTGTTAACTAATTATTCTAAATTTCGACAGCATCTCCCTACAGTTCTCCGAATACGCATATCATCTGGGCGCGTATCGGAGAACAAGAGAGATGTTGCCGAAATTTAGAATAATTAGTTAACAGTTAAAATAAAAACGTAAGTGCAGTACAAATAACTATATTCCCAAATTATCCAATCAGGGACAATTCAAGAATTGTACGTCGTATAAAAGATCATCTACTTCTTTTACACGAACATACAATCCCCGAACGGATCTAAGGTTTTGCTAAATCATATCCGACTGATCGATGCGTACGTGAAACATATCAACTCGTCGGATGGATGATTATTTTCTAAATGTTTTGAGACAGTTCGAGTCCATATTGGACGATTTCGGCGCGCGTCCGAAGTGGACGATTCCGGCGCGAGTCCGAATTGGACGATTCCGGCGCGCGTCCGAAGTGGACGATTCCGGCGCGCGTCCGAATTGGACGATTCCGGCGCGCGTCCGAAGTGGACGATTCCGGCGCGAGTCCGAATTGGACGATTCCGGCGCGAGTCCGAATTGGACGATTCCGGCGCGAGTCTGAATTGGACGATTCCGGCGCGTGTCCGAAATTAATCTAAACCCTAATAATTAATCTAACAAATTAAACAATTAATCTAAACAATTAATTAACATTTATAAAATAATTAATTAACAATTTCAAAAACAATATATATATATATATATTCCGGCGCCGGAGTCCACCCTCCGGCGCCGGCGTACAGTGGCCGGACACACTGTCCGGCCACTGTAGAAGGTCCGGCGGCGGCCATAGGCCGACCGCCGCCGGCCGAAACCCTAGAAATAGGGTTTCGGTCGGATTTTAACATCTCCGGCCGAAACCGTATAGGCCGGCCGATCAACATACCGGCAGCAGCGGCAGCGGCGCGTCGGCGAGAGGCGTCGGCGAGAGGCGTCGGCGTCGGCAGCAACGGCAGCAGCGGCGAAGTTCTCGGCAGGAGGCGGCGGCGGCAGCAGCGGGAGGAAGAAGGGTCGGGCGCGAGAGCGTGCCCTATATAAACTTATCAGCAACGGCTCACTCTCCCGTTAGAAAGCCGTTGCTGATAAGTTATCATCAGCAACGGCTCACTTATCCGTTAGAAAGCCGTTGCTGAAAATTAAAAAATCAGCAACGGCTAGCCTTTCCGTCCGAAAGCCGTTGCTGATAATTAAAATAATCAGCAACGGCTCGGTTTTTCGTTAGAACGCCGTTGCAGATACAGATATCTGCAACGGCTCGGGCGGCCGTAAGAATGCCGTTGCAAATAGCAACGGCTTGAGCGGCCGTTGCTGATAGCCGTTGCTGAAGTCCAAGTTTCTAGTAGTGTTGTCACATGTCATTTTCCACTGTGGCATCTTATGTGGCCGAGCTTCACTTGTCATGTTGGCTTCCGTTTGCTGACGTGGACTTCTGTTAAGAAAAAGGGCAAAATTGATCCAATTATATAATATCGAGGGTAATTTTGGTCAAGAACGTAGTAAATGGATAAATTTACACATTTTTCAATACTTCAGGGGTAAATTTGATCATTTTCCCTAAATATTAACAGAAGTATAGATAACAAAAAAAAGTTGGATTTGGATTTAATAAAATATTATTTTATTTTAGTATTCTCATTGGAGGTCGAAAATGTTGCAAATCTTCCTGGCTCCTAGTTGGGTGCGGCTCCGAGGCGACCAGCAAAGACATTCCGACGCTCAAGTAAGGACGTATTCGAGATGTGCCTATAAAGAATTGAATTCGAAAGAATGCCTATAGATGCATGATCTGGTTTATAAGGAAGTTGTTTGGTAAAATGTATTCGGCGAGGATTTCTCCTTAATTACCACGGGAATATACCTTGAATGGGTCAATTGCTGAATTGTATCCCTTAATTGTATTATGATTATCTTTAAATCTTTGGATTAGGCTAAAGATAAAAATGCCCTCGGGTGACCAAGTCGGAGCCCCCGAGCCAAGCACGGGCTGAGCTGTGCTATTAGCCTACCAAACATGCATGAGGAATTAGTCCGGTCAATAGCCTCGAGCTTAGTCGTGATTCGAGGATTACGTGCCGAGCTCTAATCATGTGCCGACCTCTAATCATGTGTCGACCTCTGCTTGATTGTCGAGCTCCTCTTGCATGCAGAACTACAACGTGTCCCGAGCTCTGACCACAGGCAGAACTGCAAACTTTGTGTGAGCTCGGTGCATCATGGTTTTGACACTTCGTGGCATTTAGGTTTCTACGTGCTACATGGTGGCTACAGGAAAGAGGTACCATTTCCACATGTTTGCCTCATGTTCGAGCTTGCTTTTCTAAGCTTTTCTAAGATTTGGTCGTTAACTTTGAAGTGATTGAACTTCTGCCGTTGATGGAGTGTTTGACCAAGATTTGTTCTGTTGGCGGGCCTCGAATGCCGACACTTGGATGGACAAGCCACCGCCTGCTAGGCTTCAAAAGCTCCCCCTACCCTCTCAGTTTGACTCTGTGTGCATTCTATTCTCTTGCTTTAGACTATTTTGTTGCTTGTCTCTTGCTTTTGAGATCGTCACCGGCGGTGTCGATACACAGCTCACTCACTGTTGGCTCCTCCTTCCGAGTCCATATGCTTCTGGTGAGTTCTTTAGTTTGTTTTATCGATTTTGTCTTGTTGTAGTTGACCCTAGGTTGATAGTTGGTACTGATTCGTACCTCATCTATCTAGGGTGCTTGTTAGATCGGTCATTACCGTGGACCTGTACCACTGGCTCCAAGAAGAGATTAAGAGTGAGAGCTTGGTTATGAACACTCGTGGTAGCATCGTTGAATTCTGCAACAGTGTGATGCTATCCTGCTCGGGCGATGAGGAGGCCCTCGAATGTCTCCCTTGCTTCGCCGAGGACAAGGTCTTCCACACCAAGGAGGACCCCAAGTTCATCTTTCTCTACCGGGCGATTTTTGATGACCTGGGTGTTAGGCTCCTCTTCACCAGCTTAGAGTGCGGCGTGCTCGTTCATGTGAATGTCGCCCTCACACAACTCCATCCAAATAGTTGGGCGTTCATCCGTTGTTTCGAGATCCTGATGGAGTTTCTCATTGTTGTGCCCAACTTCAACATCTTCTTCACCTTCTTCCAAGCGAAGGGGATGCTGAAGGGTCAATGGGTTTCCTTGAGCAGCACCCCTAGGAAGAATCTGTTTGGACTGTTCAAGAGCTTGTACAAGGGCTTCAAGAACAAATTCTTCAGGGCGAGGACCCGAGAAAGCGAATGGTAGTTCTTCCTAGATGAGGTGTCGGCCTCCGAGAGGTTCCCACTGTACTGGAGACCCAACCCAACAAACACTCTAATGCTGGAAGATGATTGCTTCTCTCTAGAAAAGAAAGTCAAAATAAGATTTGTGGATCAGTGTGGCCCTTCCACTCCCTTCTCGTACAGGGAGCTGTTGGGATGGGACCATCACGACTCTGATGTCGTTAGATATATCAGTAAGTCCATCGTCTTACGATGCCTTTTGGTCCGACTTACTTGTCTTCTATATTTTGGTTTATTGATTCTGAGCTCTTTTGATATATTTTGCAGACGACATGACCCTAAAAATGGACCCTGCAGCTCTCTAGACAAATTTAAGCTGCGTCAAATGATGTAGAAGTTGTCCAAGACCGACGACGCTCCACTTAAGACCCACCCTCTGTCGAAGCCGTTGAGGATTGATGAGCCTCGGCCGCCTTAAAGAAGAATTGATCCTCGAAGCCCAAGGGTCCTTCGCCCTCTGCCTCCTTCTCAGTTTCTCTGAAGAAAAGGAAGGAGTGGAACGACGCCTCCATCATCGTGGAGGTGGAGTCCCCTCCAAAAAGGACTATGGAGGTGGGGATCCACTCATGCGCCCCTCAGCACCCCATATCGCCGATCCTGCACATGCCCAACAAATTTTGCACGACTTCCACAGTGTTGCTAGGCCAGACTCCCTGTGGTCCAAGGATTTCCAATTCCACCTCTTTTGTGATGAGCACCTCCAATTCGGTGAGGACGTCTATATGATGGAGAGGGTGGGGCTCCCCGGATGCTGAGGTACATTGAAGTCCAGGGGGCCTGCCTGGCCGGCCTGGCACGACAAGCGGAGAAGAGAATAACCCCCACCCAAGAGTAGGCGGCAGTCTGAGCCCGGGAGTTTGAGGGACAAAAAATCAATTACCAGTTGGAGCTCAAGAGCAAGGATAAACAAATTTCAAGTCTCCAAGCGTCTCTTTCGAAAGCTGGTGATGAGATGGCACGGTTGTAGTAAGAATTGATTAAGGCTAGGGACGAGGCCAAAGCTACCGATGATTGATCAAAATGTGAAATTTTTTTCTAAAAGCATTGGTCGAAGTTCAGTAGAAGTTTGGTCAAAGTTTGGTCGAATTTGGTCAATCGAACTTTGCCCGACCTATAATCGGTGGGCGCAATGGAACTTTTTTCTAACTGGTGGTCGATTTTCTTCTTTCTCATTCCTTTGCCAACCTTACAAATAGGCCTTATTTCATGTTCCTCACGGCTTCGACACTTCATTGAGTCATTCATTGAGAGATTGAGATGGAAACATTGAGTCTAAACCATATTCTTCAATATTTTCATCACTTGAGCATTCTTTCACCCTTCAAGTCATTCAAGCTTCCAAGAATCATCCTTAGGCCTTGAAAGAATAGGAGGAAATAATGAAGAGCTCCAATAGCATTTGCACACTCTTGAGCTCTCATTCTTTTTGTTGTTGTTGTATTTGCTTTGTTCTTATTTGTTTGTGCTTGATTGTGTAGTGTGCGAGAGACACATAAGTTTGTTGGCATAAGGTTTTCAACAATGGTTTTAATCTTAGTTTTGATGATAACAAATATATTTCTAATGTGTTTATCAAGTGTTGATTTCAGGTTGAAGAACGATACGCGCGCCAAGTTCATTTTTGGATTTCAAGAAGGAATTTTCTGTGAAAACAAAGTTTGGGGAAACAATGTATCAAGAATTAGGTTTAGGTCCTAGATTTTTTCTTGTAATTCCTTTTAGGTCTCATTGTGATGCATCCAATTGTTTCAACCCACTTCAACCCCAATCCAAGCCTAAACCAACTCGGACCGACTCATCAGTTGACTGAACATTCCTTTTAGTCAATTTGTTGGGAAGAACACCAATGCACAGCAAAAAACACTTCTTCCCTAACTTGTGAGAATCAATGGATATACGAGTATAAATTCTAAATACAATTGCAGCAGTATATCAATGCAGTAAACAATAAAAGAACACCATAAATTTTAACGTGGTAACACCTCTCAAAGAATGAGAGGCAACCTCCACGGGACCTAGTCCAGAAATAAACTCCACTATCACCAAATCAAGGTACAAACGAGTTTAATCAAGCTACAATCTCTAGAATAAAATCTCAACTCTTATACAACATCTACTCGTCACCAACAATGACCTAAATCATCAACAAGATGAAAAAAACAAGAGTTGGAGAAATGTCATCACGAACATAGTCTGTGTTCGTAGAATTTTTTGGGCAGTCTAGAGACGTCAAAATCTGATCTTCACCGTTGAGAATAAAGAACTATGAATCATAAATCCCCGGTAAAACTTTCAGCCCGATCGGAGAGGTTTTGACCATGCGATCGTGCATTTGATGAATACTGCACATAGCTAAAAATTCTGTGCGAATCTCACTCTAAAACTCCTCTTTTTCATTTCTTTGTTTCTCTCTCTAGGTGGCTGATCTTAATTGCTGCAACTTAACTTTTCCAACAAGTTAAGTTTATTTATACTAGGGATAAAACCCTAGTGACATGTGGCCTTGGGCCTCCTCCACATAGGAGTGACCCAACCCAACAATTCTCCCCCTCATGACGTAGTGGAGGACCTCGCTATCCCGACGACTGAGCAACATGTTTCAAGCTTTCCCTTTGACAATGCCTTGGACAGCATATCAGCACCATTGTCATCTGTATGAACTTTCACCAACTCCAATGCCTTGGATTCCAATACATCTCGTATCCAATGGTAACGGATATCAATATGTTTTGATTTGAAATGAAGACTCAAATTCTTAGCTAGGTGAATAACACTTTGGTTGTCGCAGAACAACTCATAACAGTCTTGCTTGAATCCAAGTTCCAAGAGAAAATTCTTCAACCACAATAACTCTTTGCAAGCTTTTGTTGCTGCAATGTACTATGCCTCTGTAGTTGACAATGTAATACACTTTTGTAGTTGTGATTGCCATGCTATAGCTCGCCCTGCTAATTTGATCATGTAACTTGATGTAGACCTTCGAGAATCAACGTCTCCAACATAGTCTTCATCTGCAAAACCAACTAGCAAAGACCTCTCACCACCAAAACTGAGGCTCAAATTAGTTGTACCTTTGAGATATCTCATAATCCATTTCACAATGTTCCAATGCTCTTTACCTGGATTAGAAGTGAAACGACTTACAACACCAATCGCATGAGCAATGTCCGGTCTAGTGCACACCATAGCATACATCAAACTTTCAACTGCTGAGGCATAAGGAACTTTCTCCATTTCTCGCTTATGTTCATCAGTGAATAGACATTGTTTGGCACTTAACTTGAAATGAGGAGCAAGAGGGCTACAAAAAAATTTAGCCTCATCCATGTTAAATCTCTGAAGTACCTTCTTGATGTACTTCTCTTGTGACAAATGAAGCTTCCTCGCATCTCTATAACGGGTGATTGTCATGCCCAAAATATATTTTGCAGGACCCAAGTCTTTCATGGCAAAAGACTTACTTAACTACTTCTTCAACCCATCAATCCTTAAAGTATTCTTGCCAACAATCAGCATATCATCCACATATAACAAAAGGATGATAAAATCATCATAAGAGAATCTATGTACAAACATACAATAATCTGAAGACGTCTTCTTGTAGCCATGCTCCGCCATAACTGATTCAAACTTTTTATACCATTGTCTAGGAGCCTGCTTCAAACCATAAAGACTCTTCTTAAGTTTGCACACATAGTCCTCTTTACTTTCTACTATGAAACCCTCTAGTTGTTCCATATAGATCTCTTCTTCCAAATCACTATGAAGAAAGACTGTCTTCACATCCATCTGCTCAATCTCCAAATCAAGACTAGCAGCTAAGCCAAGCATTGTACGAATGGAAGACCTCTTCACAACAGGAGAGAAAATGTCATCAAGGTCGATTCCCTTCCTTTGACCAAACCCCTTAACAACCAGTCTTGCCTTGTATCGAGGCTTCGAGCTATGTTCTTCAAACTTTTTCCTATATACCCATTTATTTTTCAAGGCTCTCTTACCCATAGGTAATTTCACCAACTCATAAGTATGGTTTTCATACGAAGATTTCATCTCATCTTGCATAGATTCATTCCATAGCTCTTTATCTTCATCTTCCATGGCCTCTGTAAAACACTTAGATTCTCCTCCATTTGTTAGTAAAACAAACTTATGTGCAGAATACCTTGATGAGGGTCTACTATCTCTAACAGACCTCCTAAGTGTACCTGTTGGAATTTCCAATGTTGGTTGTTCATTAGGAGCATCTTCATTGTCTCCATCTACAGGATCATCCATTTCTCTTGTATACACATCCTGTAGATCACTTTGAGTCTCAATTGCATCATGTTGATTATTTTGAGTCTCAACTGTAGATTGTTGTTCTCTTGGTGCGGGAGGAACAACATCAAAATTAATAGACTCTCCACTTGGTTGAGATATTGACTTCTTTGTAACATCAATATCCTTCAATGTCTGATCTTCCACAAAGACCACATCTCTACTTCGAATAATCTTTTTATCAATAGGATCATAAAGCTTGTAGACAAAATCATCCATGCCATAACCCAGAAATACACACTGTTTTGTCTTCACATCAAGCTTGAATCTCTCATCTTTAGAAATGTGAACAAAAGTTTTGCACCCAAAAACTCGCAAGTGATTATAAGAAACATCTTTAACTGGCCACACTTTCTCTGGCACTTCATGTTGTAGAGGAACACTTGGTGAGCGATTCAAAACATGCACAACTATGCTCAAAGCTTCACCCTAGAAAGACTGTGACAATCCAGCTTATGAAAGCAAACATCTCACCCTTTCTATCAATGTTCTATTCATCCTTTCAGCCACGTCATTCAACTGTGGAGTCTTAGGAGGAGTTTTCTGATGTCTAATTCCATGTTCTTTATAGTAGATATCAAACTGTCCTATGTATTCACTATCATTGTCTGAACGGATGCATTTCAGCTTCTTCCCAGTCTCTCTCTCAACTAAAGCATGAAATTGTTTGAGTGCAACAAACACTTGATCTTTAGTCTTCAATGTGTAAACCTACATCTTCCTTGAGTGGTCATCAATAAATGTCACAAAGTAGAGAGAACCACCAAGTGTTTTTGTCTTCATAGGACCACATACATCAGAATGCACCAAATCAAGTATCTCTGACTTCCTAGAAGGCAAATGATTCTTGAAAGAAACTCTGTTTTGTTTCCCAGCTAAGAAATGAGAGCACTTCTGCAATTATGTACTCTTCAACCCAGATAATAAATTCTTTCTGGCCAAAGCAGTCATGCCTTTCTCACTCATGTGACACAACCTCTTATGCCACAACTGAGTTCCATCAACTGACTCTGTTGCATTAACAACATCATTGACCACTTTTGCTTGAGTCATGTAAAGTATAGATAACTTAGCACCTCTCGCTACAACCATGGAACCTTTGCTGAGCTTCCAAACATCATGTGAGAACAAACTGTCATAATCTTCATCACATAGCTTGCCAACTGACAGTAGGTTTAATTGAATGTCTGGAACATGCTTCACACGTTTGAGAAATAATCTGGTACCATTAGAAGTTTCCAAGCAAACTTCTCCTATACCGGCACATTTAGCAATGCCTTCATGAGCCATTCTCACATCACCAAAATTATCAGGAATGTAAGAGGTGAAAAAATCCCTCTTTGATGTGACATGTATAGTAGCTCCACTATCAACTACCCAACTAGTTGACTTATCAACAAGGTTCGCAGATTCATACTCTTCAACCAAAAGGAAATCATCAGAAGTAGTATTAACAACATCTTCATCACTATTGTCTTCCCTCTTTTTCCCTTTATCTTTGATCGCATTATTATTGTTGTTCTCCTTCTTTAGCTTCCAACAATACTGTTTAGTGTGCCCTTTGACACCATAATGATAACACTTAATTGATATTCTTGTATCTGCCTTTGGATTTGCCTCTGCTTTGGTCTCTATTATGAGGACCTCGGCTTTTATTTCTCCCCCTAGATTCAGTTACCATGACATCTGATTGTGAAGAACATTGTGACTTTCTTCGCATCTCTTCATTCAAAACACTACTCTTGGCAAGATCCATAGAAATCACACCATACAGAGTAGAATTGGATAATGAAGATCTAAATGTTTCCTACGATTCTGGTAATGAGCCAAGGAGAAACAATCCTTGAATTTCTACATCAAACTTGATACCCATAGCAGATACCTGATTAATAATTCCCTGGAAGCTGTTCGGATGATCTGTCATAGGAGACCCATCCTGATATCTTAAGACCAACAATTGCTTTATCAAGAACATCTTGTTATTCCCAGTCTTCCGTGCATACAAATGTTCAAGGTGCGTCCATAGGGCGCAAGCATCTATCTCCCGAGTAATATGGTTCAACACATTATCATCTACCCATTGTCTGATGTAGCCACACACCTGTCTATGCAACAACTTCCACTCATCATCTGTTCTATCTTCAGGCTTTTTGATGGAAAAAATTGGTCCATGAAAATTCTTCACATAAAGCATATCTTCCATCTTTTTTTTCCACAGAGTATAATTAGAACCATTCAGCGTAACCATCCTACTCGTGTTAACTTCCATTGTTCACCACAATCACATATCAACCTGTAGCTCTGATACCACTTTGTTGGGAAGAACACCAATGCACAGCGGAAAACACTTCTTCCCTAACTTGTGAGAATCAATGGATATACGAGTATAAATTCTAAACAGAATTGTAGCTGTATATCAATGCAGTAAACAATAAAAGAACATCATAAATTTTAACGTGGTAACACCTCTCAAAGAACCAGAGCAACCTCCACTGGACCTAGTCCAGAAATAAACTCCAGTATCACCAAATCAAGGTACAGAGGAGTTTAATCAAGCTACAATCTCTAGAACAAAATCTCAACTCTTCTACAACATCAACCGGTCACCAACAATGACCTAAATCATCAACAAGATGAAAATAACAAGAAGAGTTGGAGAAATGTCACCAAGAACACAGTCTGTGTTCGCAGAATTTTCTGGGCAGTCTAGAGACGTCAAAAAACCCTAGTGATGAAGGTTTGACCATGCAATCGGAGAAGGTTTGACCATGAGTCAGGAACCTCCAGTAAAAATTTTATCCCGATCGGAGAAGGTTTGACCATGTGATCGTGCGTTTGGTGAAGACTGGACAAATTAAGCTGAAAATTCTATGCGAATCTCACTCTAAAACTCCTCTTTTTCTTTTCTCTATTTCTCTCTCTATGTGGCTGATCTTAATTGCTGTAATTTAACTTTTTCAACAAGTTAAGTTTATTTATACTAGGGATAAAACCCTAGTGACATGCGGGCTTGGGCCTCCTCTAATAGGAGTGACCCAACCCAACACAATTGTCGATCAATTATTCGATTGACTGAACATTGACCAACCTATGACCGGCGTGTCCAACGACTCTTTTTCTAACCATTGGCCGAGCTCCACTTCATATATCTATTAGCCAACCTTATATAAAGTCCCGCATTCATGTTCCCTAGCTTCCCACAATTTTATTGAGTAATTCCAATCAGAGATGGAGCTAAACTGTTATGGATCTACATTACTAGATAAACATTTCTTTCCTATTACATTTTCACTTTTTACTCTTTTGTAAATAGAGATGCAATAACTAATATTGTGAGAGGTTTAATTGTAATTTTTGGATGTAACTGAAAGGGGGTTTCAAGGTAACTAAAATAGGTATATAAGGTGAAGAGAGAGTCATGTAAAAGCAAAGCAAGAATCTATTCAAATAAAGATCTCTTTTCTTTCTCTCTTAATCATCTTCTCTCTTAGTCTTATTCTTCTGTTCGTGTGTTCTTTACTACTATTCTTCTTCTCTTCTTTCTCTTTCATTCAAGATCTCAGTTCAAGTTCAAGAACTCTGACATATTGGTATCAGAGCTAGAAGAGATGGCGAACACCTTCTTCAAGAGATTCGATGACGAATTCTTGTACCGTTACGAGGAAGAAGAAGCTACCGCTAGAATGGAGCGGGAGCTGTTGAGAGCAAACCAGCAAGAAATGGTGGGAAAATATAAAGAATATCAAGCTGCCAATCGGATTGAAAAAGAGGTATGGAGAGCTAGCCATAGAGACCTCTCAAATCGTTTGGAGATGATTGAAAAAGAAGCCGCTGGCTCCCAGATTTCAGCCATGGCAGGTTTGCTACATACCCCAATTGATAGACAACTTAATTTGGGGAAATCACCGGGCACCAAGGAAGTTGTTCGGGCCGAAGGGGTGGTTGTGAGGGAGATGCTTGAAGATTCATTGAAGACAACAGAAAAAGGAGGCCAGATTCTCATTGAGGAAATCTTCAAGCGGACAGTAGATGAAGGTTGTCCTAACACACATCCTCCACCCCGCTACGTGAAATTGGATTTCTCCAAATTTAATGGTAAGGGAGATCCATTGGCATGGCTGTGCAAATATGAGAGTTTCTTTCAACATCAACAAGTCGCGGAGGAAACGATGATGACTTTAGCATCATTCCATTTGGAAGAAGAGGCCCATATTTGGTTTTTCAAAGTAAGACAAAACAAACCTGACTTAACATGAGAAGAGTTTAAAAATATTTGTCATCTCAGGTTTGGGCCTCCAGTTCTAAGAAGTAGGTTGGGAGAACTTGCTAAGCTGAGACAAACATGGAATGTATCAGATTATCAGTGTAGATTTGAGCTTCTCCTCTCTAGGGTTGGAAAATTAATGGACAAACAAGAAATGAAGATTTTCATTAGTGGGTTGCTACAAGATCTTCAAATAGAAGTGGAAGCCCATCAATCAAAAGATTTAATGAAGGCGATGTGCTTGGCTAGATTGTATAAAAGAATGGTCCTTCTTCCTAAGATAGCTTATCTGAAACTTGTTGGTAATTCTTCTAATTCTTTCAAAGTTATTGAAGCTTCCCCTACGGCTCCTATGTTCAACCGACTCAGTGCAGAAATAGTAGAACGCCGAGCAAATGGCTTATGTTTCTTCTCTCGAGGACATGAATGTAAAAAAATATTTTGGATCGATTCTATAGCTGAAGATGAGATTGATAAAGGACCTCTTGAGATATTTAGCGGCTCTTGGAGGAATCGTAATAGTCTTTCCTTGCTTTAAGGCTTGAGGACAAGCCTTATCTAGAAGAGGGGGGTGATGTTATGGATCTACATTACTAGATAAACATTTCTTTCTTATTACATTTTCACTTTTTACTCTTTTGTAAGTAGAGATGCAATAACTAATATTATGAGGGGTTTAATTGTAATTTTTGGATGTAACTGAAAGGGGGTTTCAAGGTAACTAAAATAGGTATATAAGGTGAAGAGAGAGTCATGTAAAAGCAAAGCAAGAATCTATTCAAATAAAGATCTCTTTCCTTTCTCTCTTAATCATCTTCTCTCTTAGTCGTCTTCTTCTCTTCTTGTGTTCTTTACTACTATTCTTCTTCTCTTCTCTCTCTTTCATTCAAGATCTCAATTCAAGTTCAAGAACTCTAACATAAACAACTTGAGTTTAAACCCTAACACTCAATCTTTCCACCTTTTGAGCCTTCTCCTCACCTTCAAGCCATATATCATTCTAAGATTCATCATTTTGAGGCCTTAAAGGTTTAGGAGGCAGCAATCAAAGAGCTCAAATAATGTTTGCTTTATTTTGAGCTCTTTTACTATTATTTTTTGTTCTCATTGTTATGTGTTTATGTGATTGGTGTGTGAGATACACCTTGATTGCAATTATAGTATTGTTCCTTTGGTATAGAGGTAGAGACATCCTCAAGGGTTGAGGAATAAGTCCTTGGTGTACCCTCTTAGTAGAAAAATATTACATTAGTGAATTGGGTGGAAATCCTAAGTGGAGAGCTTAGGTAGTAAATGTTAGGCTTGGTTAGAAGCCAAACCACTCTAAAATCCTTGTGTGTTAAGTTGTGTTTGTTTAGCATTTAATTACTTTTGATATTCTTATCTTGTTAAGTGTTTATGCTTATTGTGCCTAAGTTTGATAACTGAACTAGCAAGCTCAAAATTCTTAAGTTGACATTGAAACTTACTATTTGTTGGGATGCAGATAGAAAACGCTGCGGAAAATAGCAATTTAAAAAAATTTGAAACATTCCGAAAACATTGATCTACTTTAGCGATACTATGAAATTCAACATGAGAGGAAGGAGTAGAATTATACCTCAAGCCATAGAGCAATGGGGGCTACTCCGATCCCGAACTTGAGACACAGACATGCACGCCCTCCAATGATAGTCCACACCAAGCACCACGTAACAAAGGGAGAAGCGACCTCTCGAGCTTGTTGTGGCTTAACGGACAAGATCCTCAACTACGATTTCCATTTATAAAGAGCAGGCTTTTCCAACAAGATCCGGGCAGCAAGGAAAGGGAGAAGAGCGATGAGAAAACACCGGAACAAATTCACAAGAGGAGCAATACCGTGCTGTGATTTTTGGACACCTCCAAAGAGTCGGACCAACGACGATTTCCAGCAAGGAAACAATCCGGCGGTGCTTCACCAAGCTAGCGGATGGAGGAGGGGAAGAACTCCAAAGTGCAACTTCTTGATTGAAGGTGGAGAGATTGTTCTTGAGATTAATTCCAAATTAATTCTGAATTAAATTCGAAATTAATTTCCCCAAGGGGTGTTCAACCAACACCTTCTAAATAATCTCATAAGGGTTCAAATTTGAACTCATCCCAGAATTCAAAATTTCAGGGTTTATCTCCAATCACTTCCCTATCTAATAGGGACTTGAATTAATCATATTAATCCATCTCCCTATTAAAATAGGAATTAAAAACTAACCTCCCTATTTAAAAGAGAGGCTAGGCGCATGGGGAGACTGTAAGTCAAATGGCCTACACTAGAGGGGGGGGGGGGGGGGTGAATAGTGTGTTTACTATAAACTCAACCTAAATCCAGTTTTAATCATTTCTTGATTACTTAGGCAAGAGCTCAATTTAACTAGATGAACGCGGAAGCGAGTAAATAACACAAGTAAACAAAACGCAATAAGAGCAATGCAAATAAGTCGATTTATAGTGGTTCGACCTCAATGCCTACTCCACTACCTAAGCACCCCCGCTTAGGATTTCCAACTCTAGTTTACTAGATTAAAGGGTTTCCTTTACAATGAGGACTTTTTCACTGGAAAGTCTCAGCTCTCATACCGAAGGCTCTTCCACACCCGGAAGTCTCTCGCCTTCCTACCGAGAGCACTCTCCCACCTCAACCCTAAGGACAACACAACTAATCCTAGCAAACTAAGTTTACACCGATGGATTTAAGCCTCACCACCAAGGCAACCACCAACCATTCAAGACCTAACAACCTAGATCTTCACACATTGAGATACAAAGAAATAAATTACAAAATACAATATAAATGGAACAAATGAACAAACAAATAAACAAATAATAGTTAGCTCTAAAATGAATTCCCTAGTCCTCTTGATACCTTTGGATGGTGAAGCAATGAAGAACAATGGCTAAATCAAGGTTTCAACTAGAAACTAGGGTTTGCTCAAAGAATAGCTCAAGAAATGTTAGCAAATGTGAAGGATTGTCTCACTGAAGCATTAGGTAGTTGGGAAGACAAGTTTTGGATCTACTTATAAAGATCCCAAAGGTAGAGGCTCAAAAAGAGCCGTTCAACGGATCTAAATAGATCAGTTGGACAATTCGTTAGACCGTCGGGCAACCCTCGATTGACCGACGTTCGACCGCAGGTCAATCGAATGGGTTCTGGAAATTTTCTAGAACTCTCCGGTCGATCCTCGGGCAACTGCCGATCGTTCGAGGTCGATCGAGATTCGACCGAGGATTGACCAAGATTCAACCGAAACTGGCAGGTTGGGAAGCTTGCTAATTTTTCTAGTTTGTTGATTCTTCACTAGTCTTATTTAACATTTCTTAACTTTAAGGATTACCCCCCATTTGAATTCAATAAAAATTTCTAAAAAATCAAAATCCTTAATAATCAAAATCTAACTTTTGGGGTCTAGTACAAATTTGTGAAAACTGGAAATTTAATAATCTCCCAAGTCAAATATGGATAGGTTAAATATTTCTAAAAAATCCTTAAAAAGAGATCGTTAACTTGTTTCTACGTAAGGAACAATTACCGAAACTTTTGGTGCCAAGAAATTTCTAGTCATATAGCCCTCCAAGGAGCTCTCTAGGCTTAGAGAATTTTTGGGCCATTTTTTGTTTTCTTGGTTATGTTGTTTTGGGGTTCGGGTTTCAATTTTTGGATTTTGCATCATAAAAGAGGATTTCACAATAATTCTAGAGACCCTAAACCTAAACTCTATCTTCCTGAAGAATCTCAAGCATCGACGAGCATCCTTGTCGATTTCTTCAATTTCTCCAATTTTTTCGATCAGGGACGTCCTCCGCTAACCGATTTCGAACCAAAAAATATTTCTCCAAGAAAATAGTAGTTCCATGTTTGTTATAATCAAAACCGAGATTAAAACTTAGGTTGAAAATCTTAGGCCAACAATCTCCCCTTTAGGTGATGACAAACAACCTTATGAAAATAGTTTCAATAAAGCATTAAGTAAGACAATCATGGGATTTATCCCCTTATCATAATGCATATCTTTATAATAGAACTCCCTCTATCTATATGCATGATTTTCCTATATTTTCTTCCTCTTTTACTTATATTTTTCTCTCCCTTTTGACATCAATAACAAATGGCAAGAAAAGTCAACTATGGTCAAAGTTGAGAATTCTTTATGACATTTTTAGAATTCATTCAAACTTTTATAATACCAAGATATGATCTTGTAAAGTATGTATATCAAGTTTGAAGTGAAACTAATGTCATTTGATCCAATTGTGAACTTAGAACGATTTTGGCTAGGTATGAAAATGGACCTAGACATAAAAATATGAAAATAACTATATATCAAATTTTGTTATCTACTCATGTTTTCTCTAACTTATGGACCTAGATATCTAACATGAGTGAATCTAAGCATGTCAATCAAGTTTGGGCTTAAAATGAGGTTTTCACGCCAATTTGTTGACTTAGGTTAAAGGATACTTTAAGTTTACATAAATCGAACTCTTAAATCTCTATCAAATCAAATTCTTGATGAAATTTTTTGAAACTTTAACAGGAGAAATTAGATTTTTCAAGGAATCTACTATTTCAATAATCAGTAAAAAATTAGTTTTTTATAAAATTATAAAATTCCTGAAAGTCCAGTGGTATTTTCATAAATTTTAGATATTTTTTCAAAAGTTACAATTTTTTATTCAAACTTTTCATACATCTATGAATGATCATTTGAGATGCATGTGTCAAGTTTGAACTCAAAATAATTTTTTTAAGTCTATTTTTAAACCTATTTTGATTCCATCCAAAAACACATTTTCAATTTATCGCTCAAGTTATTAAAATTATTTTTGGAAATGATTTCACTCAATGAATAGAGAGAACGATATTAGAAGTGGAATCAAAATAGTATTCACAAAATTTCATTTGAAGTTTTCGATGAAAAAACAAAGTATATTGATATTTTAAGAGGATGATACTTTGCATTTCTGAAATCCAACTTCAAAATTCCACTATAAATTAGATTCTTAATGAAAATTTCTGAAATTTTATTGAAAAAACTATATATTTTCAATGAATATGTAGTTGTAAAAATCAGTTTAAAATGATTTTTTTTACATTTTTCAAGAAATAACTAAAAATATTGAAACTTCAATGATATTTTTGTAATTTTTAATTATTTTTTAAAATATATTCAGTTTCCATTCAAACTTTTATGACACCACATAATGATCATGTAAAGAGTGTATGTCAAATTTGAGATAAAAATTATGTCCTTAAGTCAAGATATCAACCTAGCATGATTTCATTCTAAAATAAGCTAGTTATCATGAAACTTGCTAAGTGTTAATATTATCATTTACTCATGTTTTTTCGAACTTAAACCTATGGACACATAACATGAGTAAATCTAAACATGTTCCTTGAATATGGATTGAAAATGATACCTCTAAGTCAGTTTTTTGACTTGGGTCAACTTAGTTTAAAAGAGGTTATCATGAAATGTCCTCTATATCATTTTATCCATATCCATATGAATTTTTCATTCCAAATGCATAGAAACATGTCATACCTATTCCTAAACATGAGTTTATGAAGTTTGGACTTAAAATGAAGTGTCCAAGTCGATTTGTTGACTTGGGTCAATCTTTTTCAAGTTTAAGTCCCCTAAAATGATCTAGTTATCACCTTGTTTATCTACACATGAATTTTCAAGTTTATATACCTAGAATCATGTCATATGTATATCTAAACATGTTTACCAAGTGTTGGCTTTAGGTTTTCAACCTTGGTCTTAATCTCTTAATCTCGGTTTTGATGATAACAAACATGGAACTAATATTTCATTGAGAAATCTTTCAGGTTCCATATCAATTAGCGTTCGATGTCATCGATCGGATAAATTGGAAGAAATCAAAGAATTGAAAGGACATTAATCGTCGCGCTCGGGTTCATCGTGAAAACTTCTCGAAGAGCAACGCGTGCACCAAAGACGTATTGGACGGGCTCAAAGATCACATGAAAGCTCTCCAAGTTGATGGTCGTTGAAAGCCGGAACTCGGAAATAATGCGCGGAAGAAAACCAGGCTGAAAAATAAAATTCAACCAATTCGGTCGACTGGGCGATCGACCGAACAGGATAAGAGAAAGGCAGTAGCTTTGTCGGTCGATCGAACACTGCCGAAAATAGGCAGTGGCTACTTCGGTCGATCGATAGAGGCCTAAAAAGGGCAGTAGCCCTAGAAGTCGACCGATCGGTCGATCGGACTACGTTTGCTGTAGACGTAAGATCGCGTCGGTCGACCGAATACGGGATCGAAAGATATTGCATCTAGGTGGTTGACCCATCAATCGACCGACCACAAAGAGAAAGCAGCGGTCGAATGACCGGTCGATTGATCGGTCGATCAACCAATCGACCGACGGCCTGCAACGGACAAAAAACTATCTGTTGAGCTGTCGTTTCTTCGTGAGAGTATAAATATACCTTCACCTACTTCTTTTAATCTTCTTCATTGACTTCTATAGATTTAATTGAGCAATTAAGAGGAAGATTTAAACCTTCCAATGATTTACTGAAGTGCGCTCTGTTTCCTTCCACGGACAACTTCTTCAAGCGCACAAGTTGGGCTCAACTCGGGTTTTGATCAAGCTCTACCTCTTGACAAGTTGAAGGTGCCAAAGGCTTTCAAAGGAGCATAAATTTTTGGTTTAATCTTTTGGCTCTTTAGATAATTTTTAATTGTTATTTGAATCTATTTTGTTTGATTTGAGTGTGTACGAAGACCAGGTGTTTGGTCTTGTGTGTGAAAGTGGTTTCCTTGGTGAAAAGGTGTAAAGCCACTTGTGTAAACTTAGTGTTTACTAAGATTAGTTTAGTTATCCCTTAGGGTTGAGGTGGTAGAGTGCTCTCGATAAGAAGGCGGAGACTTCCGGGTGTGGAAGTATCTTAGGTCGAGAGTGAGACTCTTCAAGTCAAAGTCCTCTGTGTAAGGGAAACGAAAATTAATCTAGTAAAACTAGTTTGGAAATCCTAAGCGGGGTGCTTAGGTAGTAGAGTAGGCATTGGGGCCAAACCACTATAAATCATATGTTAGCATTGTTATTTATTATTCCTTGTGCTTAATTGTTTATATCGCTTTCGCATCAAATCGTAAGATTGCAAATTGCCTAAACGATTTAAGAAAATGATTAAAATCTAATTTAGGCTAATCAATTTAGTTAACACATTATTCACCCCCCCTCTAGTGTCACTATTTCGCCTACACCAAGTACTAACTCAAAATGATGTCTCTAATAAGGAATTTTAACTTTGTCCAATTTCATTCAATATGAACATCATGAAATCGCCTAAGTATTAAAATTTTACCTACTCATGAAATTTCATATATTTATCATGCAAAATCAATTATGAGTATAGAGACATCATTAAAACACAAGTATTCAAGTATTATACTAAGATTTTTGCAAAACCGAACTCATACCTCATTCTTGAAAGATTTCCCAAATTTTTCCATTTTTCCAATGGCTTTAGGTCCTTAGGGGTCAATCACTACTAGAATAGTTGTTGTCACCGACGGCTCGTGCCGTTGATGAACAGTCGGTGAAAACTATCACGGACGGTGTGAGCCGTTGCAACGAGTCATCGCATATGTGCGTGTCTCAGATAATTTGTGACGACGCAGGGCGGTGATCCCAAGTAATTATTAGCAGCAATAGCTAGAGCTGACGCTGCTTTAAATACATCGGTGACAGTTCGAGACGACTGTCACTGAGATTTAATTACCAGCAATGGTCAGGAACCATCGTTGATATTATTAGCAATCATGATATTTGTTGCTGCCCGGGCCATCAGCTAGTTACGATACACTTTCGGCGACGGCCTAGTAACTGTCATCCATTGCTAAACTGTCACCGACGTTATATTGTAATTGAAAAAAATAAAATTTTGAAAATTCTTGTATACATCAATATTCACAAAATACAATCTATTTACAACCACAAACACATCTTATACATACAAATACAAGCAACCACACAATTTTTACTTAAATGCCATCAATCTAAGCCTCAAACGGTGGCAAACAAGTGTCAAATATCAAAACTAAAGTATATATACAAATATCAAGTATCTAATCCTCAAACGGAGGCTATCAAGTATCAAGTATCAAAATATAATCAAAATAGAATAAAACAAAGTATATATATATATATTATTAACCTAAAGCATAACTATATATATATACTTTTCTATTTTATTCACCAATATAAAATCCCATCAATTTACTTTTTATTATTTCAAAATCTTTACCCCATAAATCTACAATAAATTTACGACTCGCGCTCGCGCTGCCCTTGTGCCATAATGACTTGCGCTTGTGCGCCACCATGACTCGCACTCGCACCACCCCATGCTGCTCGTGAGACTCTCCATCATCATGTAACACCACAACGACCTCGCTCTCTCCACCATGATTTTTTGAAATTAATTATTAAATAAATCGTGCTGTCAAAGAAGGGTTAGGGAATAAAATGTGCTGACACAAAAAAGGACGACGTGAGCGTGAGTCGTGGTGGCGCAAGGGCGGTGCGAGCGTGAGTCGTAAATTTATTGTAAATTTGTGAGGTCAATATTTTGAAATAAGAAAAAATAAATTGATGAGATTTTATATTAGTGAATAAGATGAGAAAACTTATATATATATATATATAGTATTTTAGGTTATTAAAATATACATTTTTTCCATCTAGTCTCTTAAAATATATCTATTTTTTTATTTGGTCCCCCATTTTGTCTTTAATCCATGTCAGCATTGGCACTTAATAACAAAAGTTAACGGATGGACCAAACGGAAACAAAAATAGTTTTTGATGGACTAAACGGAAAGTTTTTAAAAAGAATGGACCAAACGGAAAAAATGTGATATTTTGGGGGACCAAAAACATAATTAAGCCTATAATTTAATTAAAAGTAAAAAAATTATACATACCATATGACACTCATGCACCACAGAAGACACGAAGCCACCGGTGTGGTGCGTCCCCGTGTCGTCTCCTCCGGACATGCGGTTTCTCGCCACAGTCCTAGACACCTCCTGCCACTCAAGCGTTGACCACTGCTCAACAAGCTGGTCCCACACATGTGTAGGAATCCACTCAGGGCCGTGGCCCCGACTCTCCGCAATGTGTGTGGCCCCCAGCTATCTCATCACAGTTTTCTAGGCATGGTTCAGTAACCCGTTGTAGCAAGTGCGGGCAACATGCTCCCATGCACTCTCTACAAAAGTGCCCTGATCATCCGACCATGTATAATGAGCCTGCAAAAAAAACAAAAATTATTATCACCGATCGATATTTATAATTAACATTAATTTAATAAATATACGTACATTGAACTCTCGCCACAACAAATCCACATGCTCACAGGGCACGTGAGACCATGTAGGCCACGCCCTATGCATGAATCGTCAGATCGTCCCCGCTATCGTGCGAGGGACGTCCTCCTGCTCAAACTTGCATCAAATATAGTACAATAATATATTATGATGTATTGAATTATAAATAAATTATAAGTAATAATTAATGCATCTACTTACCTTTTTTCACGCACACTAATACTCTGCGGGACTCTCCCTCGCCCGACGGAGGGATAACTCTATTAGGCCCTCGTGGCCTACGTCTCGATGTCGATGACGTCGGAGCAAACAGGCTTGGATCGATCGCTTGAGGGAATGGTGGACGGAGGTGGAGGGATGGTGGGTGTCGGCGAAGGGACGATGGCTACATGCGAGGGGATATCAATGGGTGTCGGTGAAGGGTCGATGGTGGCTAGAAGTGGGGGGATGGTGTGTGTCAGCGAAGGGACGGTAGCTACAAGGGGGGCGGGGGGGGGTACTCGTCGGAGGGTGGTCCTACGAGAATCATATCCTCCTCGGACATTCACTTCTCGAACCATAGCTGTCAAATATGAATATAATTAGATTATATATATAATAGATTAATAGATTATATATAATTGAATATATACTATTCATTTATAATTATTCGTCATCGTAATTATCATCATTCGTGTAATACTCTTCTTCTTGTTCTTCTATATCGAAATCTTCAAATTCTTCCTCTTCTTCTCCCTCATCATCATTCTATCCTTCCTCAACTTCATTATCGTCGTCATCAACATATTCTACTTCCAATTGAACAAACTTTGTGTCATCATCCTCGAGTATTAGACTAACTCGCTCCACTTCAGAAGGATCCTCTTCTTGATAGAAGTCATTTGTCGGCTGATCCTCTTCTTGATAGAAGTCATCTGTCGGCTCATTCTCTCCAGCTACCGGATCAATTTATCCTCTGTCTTTAGTCTTATAGACTATACGCCAATTTGCTCTATCTCTTCCTTCGAGACAGATATTGCATATAATATACTTGTTCAGCTTAAGATGTCAATATAAATGGCACATTTGAAGCCATTTTTTATTTATAATTGACCTCGACAAATTTATACTTTGGATGAACTGTCATGCCCCTATCGCTTGTATCGAACCAATGACATTTAAAAATGGCAACTAGTTTCCATCCGAAAATTGTAATTCTATGACTTCTTCCAAGAGTCTACAAAAGTCGACATCATATTAAGCATACGTTGTCCCTTTGACGCAGACCCCGATATTCATCGTCTTCTTTGTAAATGAATATTCAAGTGTGTGAAATTTATATCCATTAAAAAAATAACCGTTATAACACGACACAAGTCATGTCAGTCCGCCAGCAAACTCAAATATTCTATTATCTATTTTGCATCTATGTTATGTACTGTAAGCTCGAAACCAATTAGGGAATTAACGATTATGTAATCTTTCTAATTCATCATCGTTGTAAATTGATTATGTTGTCACCATCTTGACGTCAAATATTTCGATGAACTTTTCAATCTCTATATAGTTTAGTATAACGTATAGTTGTGCCAAGTGGTACTCGTCGTCCTTTAAGTATCTAGATGGACGAGAACTAAAGCACGACCAGGGTAACAAAAGATATTTAAACGTCCATTTGATGGTCAAGATCCCCCATCTAATGGTCGAGCTCCCCTGTCGTCGTTCCATGAAATACGTTTAAGTATTGTCTGGATGGTTGATTCAAAATAAAATGAGCAGAATGTTGAAATTTCTGGAATTATATATGCTTCTGATATTGAACCTTCAACTATCGTGGTGTTCTTTACTTTTTTCTTGAGTCGATTCATGTATTTTTTAAATAAGTACATCCATCGATATTGAATGGGGCCACAAACTCGTGCCTCGTATGCCAAGTGTATCGGTAGATGCTCTATCGAGTCAAAAAATGCAGGAGGGAAAAATTGCTCCAGCTTGCACATGATTTGAACAATATTATCTTCAAGTGCTGACATATCTTCGACTTGAAAGACATTTGCACAAATGTTTCTGAAAATATACTTAATTCAATCAACGAATCCCAAATCTTATCATGTAGATGATCTCGAAAAGCAACCGAAAGCAATGTTTACATGAATACATGACAATCGTGTCTCTTCATCCCTGATATTTTGCATTCATTGATGTTCACAGATCGAGATAAGTTTGAGGCATATCCATCGAGTAATATGAGTTCTTTGATCGATTGATACACATATTTAATCTGTTGTTTATTTAATACATACGACGCATTCGCTTATGAAGTCGTCTGTTGACCTCTTGCAACTCTAACTCTGGCCTCTTACAAAGTATTTTCAAATCATGTTGGGCCTTCATATTATCTTTAGTTTTCCCGGAAACATCCATCACAGTGTTAAAAATATTATCAAACACATTTTTTTCAATGTACATGACATCCAAATTATGTCGAATCAATAATGAACCCCAATACGATAATTCCCAAAAAATAATTTTTTTCACCTAGTTATGTGTTTGACCAAAGCCTGAAATTATTTCATTTCGACCAAAAGTAATCTCTGAAAGCAAAGCAACATGTGCTAACATCTGTTCACCCGACAACATTGTTGTTGTCTCATCTCTTTCGACTCTACCCTTGGTAATTTATCACGCTTCATTCGATACTGATGGTTAGACGGTAGGAACCTATGATGACAATCAAAGAAGGAAATTTTCCGTCCGTTCTCAAGACTGAAGGCTTTTGAGTGTTCCATACAATATGGACAAGAAAGTCGCCCATGCATGCTCCAACCAGACAACAAGCCGTAGGCTAGGAAATCATTGATTGTCCATAATACAACAGCTCGTAAAGTGAAGTTTTGCTTCCGATGACAATCATAAGTAACAGCTCACTCAGCCCACAATGTTTTCAGTTCATCAATTAGGGGTCGGAGAAACACATCAATTTCTTTTCAAGGACCCCTATGACCCGAAATAATCATCGAAAGATAGATAAATTCATCTTTCATACACATTGGCGGCGGCAAATTATAAACTGTTAGCAGCACTGGCCAAAGTGAATACAGAGTTGCCGAATTAACAAACGGATTAAAACCATCGGCGCATAATCCCAATATGATATTTCTAGTATCCCTAGCAAATGAAGGATAATATCTATCCAAATGTTTCTATGCTTCATTGTCGGATGGATGAGTCATTACTGTATCATCACGACTTCTTGCATGCCAACTCATATAGGGGGCAATCTTTTCCGACATGAATAATCTTTGAAGTTTCAATGTCAGTGGAAAAAACCGAAGCACCTTAAACGGGATATTTTTCTGTCGGACTGATTTCTTCTCTTTGTAACGAGGATATTCACATACCGGACATTCATCCAACTGTGCATTTTCTTTATAATATAAAATGCAGTTATTTGGGCACGCGTGTATCTTTTCGTACCCAAGCCCTAATTTCCTAATCAACTTTTTCGTCTTATAAAAAGTTGGCTCAAACTTATTATCTGGAGGTAGCATTCCGTTGATAAAGCCTGTAATCTGATCAAACACAATCCCGCTAATATTACAATCAGACTAGATGTTCAGGAGTTGCGTCATTGTCGAAAATTTTGTATATTTAGGTTAATTCTCATACAAATGTTCATTGGCAGCTTTCAACATCTCGTAAAATTTTGCAGCCTCCTTATTCGGCAATTCAATCTGTATCGCATGTTGTTCTTTTATGACTTCAATTATCGTAGTATCTGGTGGAATTGACGTCTCAGTAACTGACTCGATATTATCATTTAAATAGAATTGACCGCCAAGACTATCCAATATCATTGTTCTATAAGAATTAGATGGATTGGAAGAAGAAACAACGACACTAGAAGATTCACCATGAGTACGAACAACAAGATTGCTCGACATCCCGAATTCACGTGACTCCCCGTGATAATTCCATACATAATATCTTGGTGTGAATCCTTTTGTATATAGATGCATTATGACAGTTTCCCAATCCAAAAATTTGACGTTCGAACATTTTTGGCACGGACATCGGATTTGATCACCGCTAACAAATTTTCGATTCGAGTAGGTAAAATTTAAGAAGTAAGTTACGTCTACTCAAAATTCATCAGTTATAGCTCCACGTTGAATTCGTCGGTACATCCAACTTCGATCGCCCGACATATTTTGTCAAAAAGTTGATAATATCTTCAGTTAATGTCTTTAGATGGGATGGTCCTACACTATTAAAAATAAGGCAATCTGCGATGGCTATTTTGCGACGGCCTAAACAGCAATCGCAGATGCGATGGTTTTGCGATCGCAGATGCGACGATTTTGCGATCGATAACAATCGGGGTCGTGAAGGTACAATTATGGCGATACCGTTGCGACTGCCACATCGTTCATCGCAAAGTTAATAACTCCGCGACGGCCCGGCGATCGCAATACCGTTAGAAAGCAACTTATTTCAATTACCGTCCCCCTTTTTTTCTTCCCCGCTCATTCTCTCACTCTCAGTGCGCTCTCTATGTGATGTCTCTTCCTCTCTTCCTCTCTTCCCCGCGACTACCGATCGTCGCCCGACGTCTGCGCCACTGGTATTCCCCCGCCGGCTAGGGTTTTGGCCGATGACGAAAAAATGGGAGGGCCGGACGGCCCTCCCTTCCTCCTGCATATAATCAGAAACTATTACGGACCAAATTTAATGCTTTAAAAAGAAACATTACTTTCGCAAATTGATTCTCCAGATTATCAATGAGTTTTTGTTGAGCCTTTGCCTTGCCCAACATTGCCGGCATCTCATTTTAAACGTGGCTAATGATATAAGAATGAATTTTTGCTGCTCTAGCCCTCTTAACAAATTCATTGATATGCAATCAACGAAGGTGATTAAAAGTGAATCAGATGGACCACCTACATTAAAGAGAGAACTCGGTACAAAAGATTACCCTGCGATCACAAGCTTTCTTTGTTAGTCTTGAGGATGCTTCGATTCTTTTTTGTTCCTTTTCAAACAGTTCCTTCCCAAGTGGACCAATAGCTACCTCATTTATTGGTTTGTCATTGAATGAACTGTAAATTACAAATAGAAAAGTTCTGAACTCATTTTTGTGTGAAAATCGTAGTAATTGTGGCATAATTAAGATAAAGAACATGTTGGTACGTAATCTAAGCATGAGCTGAATAGACTTAAGAACAAAAAAGAATCGAAGCATCCTCAAGACTAACAAAATATCAAAAAATAAAAATGAATTCGTTCCACTAAAAGCTGATGGCTAGGAACCTACATCAGGAGCATAGATAGGGGAAGAGAAAGAAGATGCAAATCAACAATTAAACATACATTGTAACTAAAAGAGTTGGAGAACGCTGTTATCAATTCAATGTGACAACAGAATTTAGAAAAATTTATCAGCTTGGTCTTCTGAGGGTCTTCGATGAGACACACATATACCAATGTAGTCCTCGTCGAGGTGAGTTCATCAGTGCGAGGCCGGACACGATAATGGTAAGTTAATATTTTTTAAAAAATTATCTAGTTCTGTTATGTATAATTAATTTAATTGATTAATTTACTTTTATTTAAAGACCACGCATAGTGAGTTGGTGACCCAGCGGGGAGGTGATCCTACGTAGCATCAGCTTGATGCTGACGCATAGATGCAGGTGGCAAATGTCGACCACGGCCGTGTATATTGCATTGGCATAACGGCCCACACACGGGCGTTGTTGCAGCCACATGGTGCATGGTCGTCTGCTTTCACATCCTTCGTCGCTGGTCCATCAACACCACGTGCGGATCAGGACCGATTAGCGGCCATCAAGACTGCTCAGGCATGCCTCAGCACCGACATGGCCGCTATGAGGGATACTGTGACACAGATGGCCCAGTATATGACACAGGTGACCGAGTACTTGACGTATATAGCTTCTATCATACCTGGTGCACCTCCACCGCCGCCGCCTCCCCCGTCGCCTCCCCAGCCACCGCCTGATGCACCTCATTGATGTTTTATTTTGATATGATGTAAACATTATTGTTTTGATACGAATGTAAATAACATTTTGTTGTATTTATTGGATATGATGCCCCTATCCACATTTTAAATTAAATATTGGAACAAGAATATATATATTTTTATTTTTTAAAATAAAATAAAATACACATCTGGTTGCGTGAGGCGGTCGCAAATAACAATGTGATGGCCTTTGCGACAACGTAAGCGGTTGCAATATCTAAATAGTTACGACGATGATGTGGCAGTCGTAGAAATTATGAGACCAGCCTATCCGCGACGGACTACTTGCGACCGCGGCTGTGGTCGCAATTGAGCTTCTACGACGACAGTGCGACCGCAGTGGCTGTTGCAGATGACGAAGTTTTTGGTAGTGCTATTCCATTTGGGATTCATATTATTCATATTGCACTAAGTATTTCTTTTAGTCATTAACTTCATTCTAAATTTCGGTAATATCTCCCTATAGTTCTTTGAATACGCATATCGGAGAACAAGGGAGATACAATAGCCAAAATTTACAAATAGATAATGACTAAAAGAAAAAAGTAAGTGCAATTGAAATAACTACGTTTCCAAATTGTCCAATTAGAGACAATTCAAGGGTTCTACGTCGTATAAAAGATCATCTACTTCGTGTACACGAACATACAACCCCCGAACGGATCTTAGGTTTTGCAAAATTAAAACCTAACTCGTCGATGCGTACATGAAATCAATCAACTTGTCATGATTAATTTATTTTCTAAATTTGTGGATGCCGGTGCGAGTCCACATTGGACGATTCCGGCGCGAGTCCACAGTGGACGATTTTGTTGAGTGAATGCCCACAGTAGAAGGGGCGTCGAATAGTGTTGGGTGACTTTTTACTTCTACTTCAATTTCTTTTAAATCAATTCCAACTTCAACCAAAAGTAAGTATGATGTTCGTTAGCAAGTATGAAACAAAATTATAAGCAATCAAACAAGGCAATGCAAACACAAGAGATTATAGTGGTTCGGCCAACCGCCTACTCCACTACCTTGGCTCCACACCAAGGATTTCTAATCAAATCCTTATATACTTTGTGTTTCCCTTTGAATACAACCGAGGACTCGGTTCTCAACCCTTTGAGAACTCCTCAAACCTATTCACCTAGGCAAAACACTAGCACACCTAGCAAGCTAATCAATGAAGAACAAGTTCAAGTAACAAGTAAAATTACAATGAAAAGAGCTAAAGAGTAAACCACAACTAATTAAGAGCTCTTTTCCAAGCCTTCAATGCCTCCAACTCCACAAGATGTTGAGGTCGAATCCAAGCCGGAGTTGAGGGAAGATGAGCGCTTGAGAGAAATCATCGATCGAAAAAGCAAGCGTGAGCAAATCAAGCTTAGAAGGCACAAATCTCTCTTTTGAAGCTTTTATGAATGGTTAAACAACCTTAATGAAGGTTGGTGAGGGGTATTTATAACCCCTCACTCGAAACAACACTCCAACGGCCATTTTTCTACCCATTGCACGTCGACCGATCGCTTGCCAGTCGATCGTCGGTCGATCGCCCAGCAATGTTGGCGTTCCCCTCAGTCGACCGATCGAATGGTGTTGGCGTTCTGCCCTTCTACAGCAATGTTCGGTCAATCGAATGGTCGATTGTATTGATCGCGATTAATTTCTCTGTTGTTCGGTCGACCGATCAGTCGATCGAATTAACCATTGCCAATTTTTGGCCTTGTTCGATCGATCGAAGTGGCTACTGCCATTTTTTTGCCTTGTTCGATCGACCGAACCTAGGTTGAGGCTACTTTCTACATTTGTTTTGTTACACGCCTTTTTTATGGGTTTCGTTACCAAGTTTTTGACTTGGATAACTTTACAAATAGGCTTGGGATGAGATCCTAGGGGTATATTACATAGAATCTATTTGATAATTTTACGAGTTCTACTTAATCTTCATCAGGGCCCTTTTTGACGATTTTGCAATTCTCCGAGCGAAGTTCGCGTGCGTATCGTTACCTCAATTTGAACTCAAAACTTCACACATATATTAAATACATGTTTGTTATCATCAAAATAGAGATTGAAGCCAAAGGCGAACCCTTGGGCCAACAGATTCCGGCACGAGTCCACAGTGGACGATTCCGGCGCGAGTCCACTGATTCTAGCACGAATTCATAATGGACGATTCTAATTAAAATTGTAATTGCACCCAATTATACTAAAATTAACCCCAACATTTATTCTAATTAAAATTAATTAACCCTAACATTAAAACTAATTAATAGTAAAAAAAATCAACCTAATTAACAAATAAAAAAAATCAATTACTAATTAACCCTAAAATTAACAAATAATTAAAATATAATTAACCATTAATAGACCCTAAAATTAAACCCTAAATCTAATTAATCTAAATATTAACATATAATATAAAAAAACTACTGCTACTATCGGTAAAGGTCGAAACCTAGGGTTTCGGCCCCAGCCGATCAGAGAGGGGGAGGATGAATAGCTTACTTGATCGGCAGCGAGGGAGGGAGGGGAGGGCAGTCCCTGACGAGGAGATCGGTCATCGGCGAGGAAGAGGCGGTGACGGGTGAGGCACGCGGCGAGGAGGCTTTAATCGGCGGGTGAGGAAGGACGATTCCAGGGCGAAGTCGGCGGTGACCCGGAGAACTGACAACGATGGATCACCAGGGGCGAATCCGATGGCATTGACGATGATTTTCGCGAGGTAGAGAAGAGAGAAGAGAGAGCGGGAGAAAGAAAGGGGACGGGCGCAAATGCAAATAAAAAGCCCTTCATCGACGGTCCGTCAGCCGTCGGTAAACCGTGGATCATTGACTATGATATCACTGACAGCCTACGTGGCCCTCTCTAGGCCGCCAGTGACGGGTTTTTCATTTTCATGCCGAGTGCGCGCCATCAGCCCATATGCGACGACCCAATCAACCCAACCTTCCCTAAACCGTGGCTAATAACTTATTTCATTCCGTACCCCGTGTGCGCCATCAGTTATGAGCGACGATGTTAGGCGGTCGTATGTGAGCCGTTGCTGAGTTTGTCACACCAGCCATGACTGCTGCGGTCGTTGAAAAGCTGTGGATATTTTTGACGGCGCAGATGACCATCAGTGAGCCGCGTTGGTGAAAGCGATTATTCTAGTAGTGAATGAGGTTAGGTACCCAAAGTGTCTTAATAACACTAGGGTTTATTTTAAAAGGACAATCATAAATTGCATGCCCATATATGCCACAACAAAAGCAATGTCCATGGAATTATTTGTTTTTATCATTCTTATGAACATGAGGTCTAATGTTAGAATGCTTTGCATGAGAAGCATGATAAACATAAGCACTCTTAGATGAAACATTTCTAATTTTAGAATTTTTAAAAGAGAGACTATTTGGTAAGTTATTTACCTTCCTACTCAAGAAAATAATCTCATTTTTCAAATCATTTATGGATTTTTGAATAGCATGTAATTGAGATTTCAATACACCATTTTCATTTTTGATTTTCATATTTTCTACTTTCAAATTCTCAACCTCAACTTTAGTGATATTTTTCAATTCAATTATCAAATCATCATTTTCTTTTTTCAAATCTATATTCTCAATTTTTAAATCCTCAATTTCAAGCTTAAGATCATCATAGCAAGAATCAAGTATACTTGTATTCAATTTTTCATTTTCTAGTTCATGCATATGAGAACTAAGCTTTAAATTTTTCTTCTTTAATTCTCTATTTTCATTGTTCTTTTTTATAAACAAGGCATACATTTTTTTGACATTTCTTAACTAGTTCCTTATATGGCATATTAAATGAACTAGAAGAGCTATGACTATTGGACTGGATTGGAACTATTGGACCCGATCGAATTAGACCTAGCAGCGCCCCACCATTCACTCAGAACCAAACCACACGGCCCCGCCCAGGGGACCCACCCGACCACACATGGACTCCTACATCCTCCCTTATTACGAGGGACATACCATCATAAGCCTGTCATCTCTGGGATTGGCCTCGACCCATTCTAGGCAACAATCCTAGCGAGATTACCGGGCAACATGATCACCTCCACCTGGAATATACACAGACGCAGCGCACTTAGCTAACCCTAAGTTCTAATTTTCGTAACCTCCACATTGGAGTCACCCTAACTTGGGAGTCAGAGTATCTTTTGTAGGTCCCCCCTCCCCCGCCGATGTTGAACCACACACGGAGATACAATAGATCGGATCGAAAGAACCCGACTCTCAGGCAGGAACATCTGGCACCCACCGTGGGGCCGAGTAAAGCTTACCTCACCCACAAGGGATGGAACTCGGAGTCAAGCGACCGCCACTGCACATCAACGACTATGACCCGACAGCTATTAGTGAAATGGTCACACTAGAGGGGGGCTAAAAAGTGTGTAATCTAATCAATTAGCCTAAATTCGATTTTAATCGTTTACTTGATTACTTAGGCAATTCACGAATCAAGTAGTAAGCAGAAGCAAGATATAAATGATAAGCAATAAGAAACACAAGGTAAACAATACTAACACAATTATTTATAGTGGTTCGGCCCCAATGCCTACTCCACTACCTAAGCACCCCGCTTAGGATTTCCAAACTAGGTTTACTAGATTATATCATTTCCCTTACAAAGAGGATTTTACACTGAAAAGTCTACGCTCTCAAACCAAATGCACTTCCACACCCGAAAGTATCCCGCCTTCCTATCGAGAGCACTCTCCTATCTCGACCTAAGGGATAACTCAACTAATCCTAGTAAACTAAGTTTACAATGGTGGATTTAAGCCTTAACACCAAGGCAACTACCAACTCAATCAAACCTAGCAACCTAGGTTTACACAAATGATATACAATCAAAATAAATAACAAAATACAATAACAGTTGGAGCAATAAATCAAACAACAAGTACTTAGCTCCAAAAGAAACTCCCTAGTCCTCTTGATGCCTTGAGAAGATGAATCTATGAAGCTTGAAGGCTAGATCAACTAGTGGAGATCAAAACTAGGGCTTTTGCAAGGATGGCTCAATGGAAGCTTGAAGAAATGCTTAGAATCACTCTTTGAGGCTTGGAACCATCATAGAAGGCTTAGAAGAGAGTTTGGGGTGGGTATTTATAACCCCCCAAGTAAGATGGCTCATCAACAGGCTAATTTCTGCCAGTTGGCGATGCTCGATCGCTTGTCGGTCGATCGTCGATCCACCGACCAAGTGATTGCCGAGCGACCGAAGGCATTCTGCCCATTCTAGGCGTCAATCGGTCGACCGAAATACCTTCTCCTACTACCGATCGACCAGTCAATCGACCGAAACTGGGCATGGCAGACTGCTTGGTTTGGCTAGTTTTTTTTGCTTGTTTGCTCATTTCTGGATTACGTCTTCGCTAAGTCTACTTATATAATATTTCTTAACTTTAAAACATAAATGTTATATAATGATTACCCTCCATTTGGATTCAATAAAAATATCTAAATGATCCAAATCCTCAAAAATCAAAATCTAACTTTTGGGGTCTAATACAAATTTTCGAAAAACGAATATTTTCTAATCTTTCGGGTCAAATATGGGTAGGCTAAAGGCTTCCAAAAAATCCTTAAAAATACCTCGTTATCTAGTTTTTACCTAAGGAACAATTATCGGCACTTTTGGTGCCAAGAAAAAGTATAGGTCATATAGCCCTCCAAGGAGCTCCCTAGGCTTAGTCAATTTCAGGGCCTTTTCTAATTTTTTGGGTTTTCGTGTTTAGGAGTTCGTGATTAATTTTTTGGATTCTTATGCATCGTCATGAGGATTTACACCACAAGCTAGACATCCTAAACCTAAACTCTAACTTCCCGAAGAATCCCGAGCGTCGACGAGCGTCTTTGCTGATTTCTTTGATTTCTTCAATTCCTTTGATTTCTTCGATCAGGGACGTTGAGCGCTAACCGACTTGGAACCTGAAAATAACTCTCCATGAAATCATTAGTTACATGTTTATTATCATTAAAACCGAGATTAAGACCAAGTTTAAAATCTTAGGCCAACAATAGCAACGGCTATGACCCGATGGCGGCGATCGATCGCAACCTACTAATGTTGAAATAGCCAGGATCGACGTTCCGATACCGACCCATCCCCCTCTTGAAGATCCTTATCAACGAATAGGTGACTTGGAAGATGAAATTCGACAGTTGAGAGCCTGAGCCAGGACGCCAGCGTGATCTCGTGAATAGCCTCCAGCTAACCACAATTGCTACCCACAACATGGAGACAACGCATAGCTTGGAAAAAGGAGGTCTAATCCCCCCCCCCCACCCTCGTGGCGAAACCACGAGTGCTCCTCGCCTGAGGAAAACAGAGACCCCATAATCCAGAAGGTCGAAGATGTTCCTGGCCTTGACGTGGGGGCCTTCGCCGACCATATCATGACAACCCGCCTTCTGTCGAGAAGCGAGTTGCCCAACACTCTGACGCCATACATCGGCACGGGCGACCCCGCCCTACACCTGACAACATTTCATACAGCAATGCTCTATAACAGAGCGGCTAACAACGCACTCTACCGAGCCTTTCTGGCGTTCTTAGGGAACACCACCCTGCTATGGTCTGTCTCTCTCTCACCAAGCTCCATTCACTCTTTCAAAGACCTCTCCCGCGTCTTCCTCAACCATTTCACCACATCACGAGTATATCACAAAATGACAGCCACCCTCTGCTACATCAGACAGGGGCAACATGAGCCCCTAAGGGAATAGCTGAACAGGTTCTTGGCTATGGTAGCCGACATCCCAAACCTCGACCCAAAGATCGAGCTCTTCTGCCTCCAACTAGGCTTAAAACCCGGGCACTTCGCCGACTAGATCGCCTTAATCGAGCCTAAAGATATGGCCAAATTCCAGGAAAAAATGGCAGACTTCATAAAGATGGAAGATCAATGAGAACCAAAGAAAATCGACTGGCAAAACCTTAGAGCCATCATCGAATACAAGAAATCCAGGAAGCGCGGTGAGGAAAAGGAGGATCACAGTCACCACGAACAAAGTTACTACCTGATGCCGAGGTCTCCACCTCGTCCGAGCAATCGATTTGAAAGGTACACACCCCTTAATACCTCAAGGGAAACAATACTACAAGAAGTACATTATCTACAACTACTTAGGCCCTTGGGCCACCCCGAAAGCTCAAAATCTTCGTACAGAGGCGACAAGAGAAAAATGTGTCAATTCCATCGAACCTTCGGACACACCATGCACTGAAGAATGTGTGCTCCTTCATGACCAGATCGAGCAATTGATCAGAAAATGTCGCCTCAACCACTACAACAGATCGAGTTACCTATCACATCGGGGCCTTAGTGAGATCCCACAACTCGATGGCACAACAAACGATCGTAACCCAGAAAGTGAGCAGTCCTACCCTAGCGCTTGGGGAGTTATTGACTATATAACAGGAAGATTTGCTGGAGAAGACAGTCGTGCCTCAGTGAGACCCCACAACTCGATGGCACAACAAACGACCGTAACCCAGAAAGTGAGCAGTCCTACCCTAGCACCTAGGGAGTTATTGACTATATAACAGGAGGATTTGTTGGAGAAGACAATCCCGCAACACAATCACCGCAGATGGTTATGATCGTCGGCGAAATAGCTGGGTCACAAAGGCCACGCATACCGACACTGGTAATATCTTTCTACGACTCTGATTACCAAGGGATTGACAAAAACCTGCATGATCCTGTTGTTATTTTTGTATTCGTTGTTGGCTTCCTTGTTACGAAAGATCTGGTGGTCCAGGGAAGCTTCGCCGAACTCCTCTTCTACCCAACATTTGAAAGAATGGGCATCAACGAATCCTCGCTACATTCGTACCACGGGGAGCTTGTCAACTTCTTAGGAGATCATGTAAATGTCAAAGGCCACTAACGGATGACCACCATGTTCGGTTCCTCACCAAGAACCAAGGCAATAGACATAGAGTTTTTGGTCGTCTAGTGTACGAGCCCCTACAATATGATCTTGGGCCAGCCCTCCTTGAATAACTTAGGGGTCGTAGTATCTACTCCTCACCTCACCATAAAATTCTCCATCTCGGAGACGGAAGTAGGCGTCGTTCATTCAGACCAAAGAGACGCTCACACATGTTACAACGAGTGCCTGAAACTCAAGTCGGCAGAACCCCAACCAAAGATATCAGATATAGATCCCAGGGAGACATCTAGGAGTGCCCCCAACCCGCTGACAACCTGGATCCAGTACAGATTGGGACATCCCCTAAGCAAGTAACCTATATTAAGGCACACCTCCCTAAATACCTCAAAGTACGACTAAGCACCCTACTCAAAAACAATGTCGGCCTCTTCACGTGGACGCCCGCCGAAATGCATGGGATAGATCCCTAGGTCATTTTCCATCGACTAGCCATCGACCCCCGTGTCAAACCTGTTGCCCATAAAAGGAGAAAACTCGGAGGCGAACGACAACAAGCATCCCTCGAGGAGACCATGAAGTTGCTAAAAGAAAAGTTCATCAGAGAGATCTATTTCACAACGTGGCTCGCGAACGTTGTCATGGTCAAAAAACATTCGGGAAAATGGCGAATGTGCGTCGACTTCACCGACCTCAACAAAGCTTGCCCAAAAGACTCCTACATGTTGCCTAGCATCAACAAACTCGTCGACGGCTCCTCAGGATATCGATACTTGTGCTTCATGGATGCATATTCAAGCTACAACCAAATCTCGATGCACTCGAATGACGAAGGAAAAATGACTTTCATCACTGAGCACGCAAATTTCTGCTATAAGGTGATGCCTTTCGGACTCAAAGACGCAGGAGCTACATACCATCGATTAATGAATAAAGTCTTCGAGAAGAAAATAGGCGCAACATGGAGGTGTATGTCGACGAAATTGTGGCCAAAACGCTTATCATCGACAATCACTGCAATGACCTCGTTGAAATCTTCAATCAGCTCAGACACTACAACATGAGACTATATCCGCAGAAGTGTGCCTTCAGAGTACAGGGCGGCAAGTTCCTCGGTTTCATGTTGATGCGCCGGGGAATAAAAGCCAATCCAGAAAAGTACAGCGCTAATCAAAAAATAAGAAGCCCACACAACATAAAAGAGGTGCAACAGCTCACTAGAAGGATGACAGTACTTTCCAAATTCCTTTCCAGGTCGGTCGACCAAGCCGCTGCTTTCTTCAAAATCTCGCAAAAAGGCAGGACTTCCGCTGGGACGAGAAATGCGAACAAGCCTTTGAATATCTAAAACAATTCCTCGCCAGCCCACCGATTTTGGACAAACCGCGACAAGGAGAAACCCGCTTTCTCTACCTTATTGTCACAGAGAACGCCCTCAGCTCAGTCCTGATTCGAGGACAAGAAAAGGACCAGAAACCAATTTACTTCGTTAGCAAAGTCCTCCAAGGACCATAACTCAGATACCAAAAGCTCAAAAAACACGCCTTGCCCTAGTCATTTTGGCTCGAAGGTTGAGACCATACTTCCAGAGCCACCACATTCAGCTACGCACTGAGCAGCCCATCCGGCAGGTGCTGACCAAGCCCAAACTCACGGGGCGAATGATATTATGGTCGATGGAGCTTTCAGAATTCAGCATGGAATATCAACCTAGAAGTCCCATTAAGGCCCAAGCATTGTCCAATTTTGTTGCCGAGTTCACCAACCAAGGAGATACTCCCAACCAGGGGGAAACCTGGGCGTTGTTCGTTGATGACGCTTCCAATGAAAAGGGAAGCGGGGCAGACATCATTCTGGAAAATGGTTAGGGAATCGTGCTAGAGCAATCCCTTCAATTTCAGTTTAAAGCCAGCAATAATCAGGCGGAGTACGAAGCTCTAATAGCTAGATTAAAACTCGCGCAAGAGGTAAAATTAAGCTCGAAGCATCATCATAAAAAGTGACTCGCAGCTTGTCGTAGGGCAAGTCAATGGCACATGTTAGGCCATATATCATTCACTCGAAAGGTACCTTGCGCTAGTACAATCTTTAATCCCTAATTTTGATAGATGTATAATCCAACACATACCTCGGGAGAAAAACACTCGGTCCGACTTGCTATCCAAACTTGCTAGCACCAAAAAACTCCAAAACAATAGATTGGTCATTCAGCAAGTCCTCAGGCACTCGAGCATCCAACTGGCTGACACCACGACCGAAGTCCAAACAATTGAACAAGGCATGGATTGGAGAACCCCTTACATCAATTAACTCAGGCAAGGTGAAATCCCGGAAGGCACCCCCAATCCGGGCAGATTCAAAAGAATGACAAGTTATTACACGCTCCTTAATAACCAGCTCTACAAAAAGAGGGCTCTCCCGACCACTTCTCAAGTGTGTCGCCCAACCTCGAATAACCGCTATAATGGTAAAGGTCCACGACGACATCTGCGGTAATCACATCGGAGGAAGGTCGCTAGCAGCCAAAATCCTCCGAGCTGGCTATTTTTGGCCGACTATGAAGATAGATTACTGCCTTTACGTCAAAAAATGCGACAAGTGCCAAGGGTACTCGGAAGTTTCTCAATTGCACCCTAAACCCTTACATAACTCAGACGTTAGTTGGTCGTTCCACAAATGAGGTATAGACCTCCTTGGTCCATTTCTCCAAGCCCATGGGCAATTCAAGTTCTTGGTTATATCAATCAACTACTTCACTAAGTGGATAGAAGATGAACCCCTAACAACAATTGCGACAGATAAAGTTCAAAAATTTGTGTGGAAGAATATCATCTGCAGATTCGGAATATCACGAGAACTCGTTAGCGACAACGGGACTCAATTCACGGATCGACGATTTCGAGAATTCTGCTCGGATTTCAACATCAAATAATTTTTCTCATTTGTTAATCTTAAAGCATGATTTGATAGATTTTTTAAATAAAATATTATTATTTAATTTTTCTCAATAATAATTTTTTTAAAATCCAATATTCATTGCAACAAATCTTACTTGTTACGCCATATGAGGCTGCACTTTCTTGTGCATATATTGTTTTTTATTTGCAAACATCGTAAGTACTAATATTCAAATGACTAGCTAGTAAAAATACCAGCTACCATGAATCACCTAAAAAGTAAATAAGATACTTCTTTTATCACATGCAATAACAAACAATATTATCGCCTTTTTAAAATCGACAATATTAATTTACGCGTGAAACCAAAATTCTAATCACATCAAGAGCTAGCATTAATTAAATCATCTAGTACTGTGCATTAAAATTAAATAGAAGATGCATGCATGGCCGATATGAAGTCCAAATTTAGTTTAATAATAGACAAATTAAACATTGATTTAAATATGACGACGAGAAAAAGTGAAGCATGCATGCATCTACTTGCAAGCTAAATGTGTGAAATGTGTAAAATTAATGAAATTAAATGTGCGGAACATGCAGCAGCAGCCGCCGAACAATTAAGGTAATATTTGACGAGGTCATGTTTGATTCAAGGGAATAGATGGATCGGAAATCAAATAGTATTATCTGAGTCTCATCTATTTCTTTATTTGATTACACATAATTAATTCGAAATAAGTGAAACATCTAAAATATATAAGGATAGCATTCCTTATATATATAAAATATTATTCCCTACGTGCATTGAGGTGAAGAATAGCATTCTTGATGTATTTCGAATAATATATATATATATATATATATATATATATATATATATATATATTACACTCTTGATCTTCTCGTTTCTTGCTTTCGTGTTTCTACACCACACATCATCTCTCGCGCATAGGCGTCTCTGTGCGAGAGGCGACGGCGATAGACGTAGAGATGCGTCTCTCGCGAGACGTTATGGCGTCTCTATGTGACGGTGTCTCGCACAAAGACGATTAAAATATATTTTATTTTTTATTATGTTATTGTTTAATTATAATAAATATAATATAAAATATTATTTTAAACAAATATATTCAATGAGTAACTTTAAATTATTTTACATTAATTTTATATTTTTATTAATTACAATAAATTATAATATATAATATTATTATAAGTATATATATTGAATAAATAAAATTTAAAAGTTATTTTATATTAATTTTCAGATTTTATTATATTATTATTAATTATAATAAATTATAATATAAAATATTATTATAAATATATATATTAAATTTTATTAAAAGGAGAATATTTTGATCATTTAGTTTTTTATTTCTTGTCTATTTTTTATGCTAACTAAATAAAATAATTATATTTTTGATCTATTTATAATGTGAATAAAATAAGATAATATTATTTTTTGTCTATTTATATTTTTTATGAATTCACTCAATCCAATTAAACGCACCCGAAGTCCATCAATTACAAGTCCATGTTGTGAGCTGCTGTTGGGATTTTGATGTTGCCGAATTGAATTATAATCTTTTTCTTAAGAACACTAGTCCAATTTGGCTCTTTTTGTTTTTGTTCAATATCATATTATATATAACTAAAGATTTTATTGATGACAACTGCTGCATAGTACAATAGCATCCATATCAGACTTAAACAGATGATCAAATTTAATATAGTGACATTAGCTAGCTACCTTATTCCCCTACCTGGGAATCATTAGAACTTCTACGAGCATAACTCAATGAGCATCGCATTCAATACCAACTTTATTCTACATATGTTTGATAACAACTTCAATAGCTTCCAATGTCGCTCGCCAAGGCTTCACTTTAATTTTTTTGTATGGAAAAGAATATTTATATTTATCATAAAAAATGAGAAATACAAGTCAGAGAAAGAGAATAGATTAAAAAAAAAAGTAATTATCTAAATATATTTTGAATTTTGTACTTTCTCGTAAATTTATCCAAAACATTCATTTCACCAAAAAAAAAAAGTAATTATCTAAATATATTCTGAATGATATTATTTAAATCATGTTGATTTTTTAAATATAAAATAATATTTATAAGAGAATATTTTATATTATTTGAATATAAGTTAGCATGATTTTTTTTATTTTTTTTAAAAATATTATTTTAATCCACGTCAGAAAGCCACATCATCATCTTAACGGAGCTGTTGACGGATACTTGACGGAAGGATAAAATTGATACAAATCCAATAGTACATGATACAATTTGGTGAAATAAAAGTTTTTGGATAAATTTGAGAAAAATATAAAGTTCGGAATATATTTAGGTAATTACCCAAAAATAAAAGTACCAAAGTTGTAAAAAATATTACTCATAGCAAAAAACAAAGAAAAGAAAGAAGATCAATTGGTTTTATTTAAAACAAAGAGGTAAATTAATAATCTAGTTTATCTGTTTTCATGAGTATGGAATAAAAATGTGTAAGACAAGATTGAGATCTTCATTTTATCTTTCGGATCAAAGATAAAATCTGAGAGGGACACTAGGTGTTTGAAGTGGTTGGTCCCTTCAATGGCTAGTTCAAGGGGAGATTTTTCAAAGTTATTAAAGCATCGATTGTTGCACTCAAACCAGATTTTTCCCTTTCCACACCATCAAAGCCTGATATTTCCTTGGTCTACTTGTGAGGTCGCCTATTCTGAAGCCAAGGCCGGTACTGTAGGGAGAAGTAAGGAAGATTGCATTGCTCCAATATAGCCTTCCACCCTTGTTTTGTAAAATTGCATTGATATATGAAAAAGATGATAACTCGTCACAGGCATTTCATAATAGGCACACAGGATTTAACCATAAGTTTTGCTTAATCAACCCATCTCTGGTTGGTAGTCTTGTTCGATTTGCCAGCCCATTAAAGATTGATAGGGATTATGGGCACGTGCAGTGCTAAAGAAATGGAGCAGATGGATATGTGATACCTCGGTAGTTGAAAATACTGTAACGCGAGCTTGTACTTAATTTACCATATTTGGTCCATTTCCATGAGATGAGGTCATCTCTTGTGCTATGCAGCAGCTGCTAATCTCTGCAGAGGGGCGTAGTTGGAGAAGGTGATGTTCCAACTAAGTGGTAAAGTATTACCCGGCTAATCTTTGGCCTCATCAATGGTCATTTGAGGATGAGTAGCAATCAAGAAGAAGTCCGAAAAGGCATTAGCCAATCGTTGCCCATTTAGCCAAGGATCAGTCCAGAGATGGATAGATCATCATGTTCCCACCTAAAAATGAATAGAAATTCTGAAGATATCATAGCATTTCAGAATGCATTTCCAAACCACGAAGAGCCTGCTTCTGTTGACAGACGAAGTGCTAAGTAAATTTGGGAACAAGTCAATTCCACCCAGATAAATTTATTTTTTTGCACAAGCACTACTAGAATATACCACATCAGCCACGGGGATCACCGACGACCGCCAGGGCCGTTAGAATCATTCATGGCTTATCGTTAGCCGCAGCGGCCGTGGCTGATGTAACCAAATCAGTCGCGGCTCACATACGGCCAGCCAGATCCATCGCCCATAGCTCATGGCGCGCAGGGCGTGCGAAATAAAATAAGTTATTAGCCACGGCTTAGCAGAGGTGCTGGAGCCATTGGTGATGTGAGTAACCAAATCAGTCGCGGCTCGCATGTAGCCGTCGCTCATAGTTGATGGCGCGTACGGGGGCGCGAAATAAAATAAGTTATTAGCCACAACCATATTCAGTCATCGGTGATATGAATAACTCATTACCCACGGCTGGAGGTGGCCGTCGCTTATTGTTTAATGCCACGAACACAGCGCGAATATTAAAACACTCTTAACAGACGACTCATGTAGCCGTCGATGATAATAAAATTACAGATCCACAGTGTTCCGACAGCCCTCGAGCCGTTGGTGAAAATTCTTTTTTATTTGCATTCGCGCCCGACCCTTCCTCTTTCTTCTCTGCTCGCCGCTGTCACCTGTTGCCGCCGCCGTCCGTCGCTGCCGAGTTGCCGCGGATTCACGCCTGTTGCTGCCACCGTCAATCGCCGTCAACGAACCTCTCCCTTCCGGTATGCACCGATCCTCTCCTCCTTTCATTATGCTGTTAATTCCTATTGTGCGCCGCCCGCGCCGCCCTCTCCGCAACGGCATCAACCCGGTCGATGCCACATTGGAGTCGATTACCATCGGCCCTAATGCATTGAAGAGTAGCCGGAAGTGATCCCGGCTACTGCTTTATTAGGGTTAATTACCCAAATCAAACTGTGATTAGGGTAATCATAGTTTGATTAGGATTTTTTAAAAAATTTTATTGTTAATTATTAGAAATTAATTATTAATTAGGTAATTAGTTTGGTTAATATTAATTAATGGTTAATGTTGATTAGGATTTATTAGTTTTAGGTTAATAAAATTAGTTTAATATTAATTAATTAGTCGTGCGGAATCGTCCACTAAGGGCTTGCGCCGGAATCATCCACAATGGATGGACTCGTACCGGAATCAACAACTTTGAACTCGCACCGGCATCCATAAATTTAGAAAAAAATCAAGACGAGTTGATACGTTTCACGTACGATCGACGAGTCAAGTTTTAATTTTGCAAAGCCTTGGATCTGTTCGGGGGTTGTATGTTCGTGTAAACGAAGTTAATGATCTTTTATACGACGTACAACCCTTGAATTGTACCTAATTGGACAATTTGGGAACATAGTTATTTATATTGCACTTAGTTTAACTTTTTAAGTCATTATTCATTTTTAGATTTTGGCTTGTATCTCCCTTGTTCTCCGTTACGCGCCCAGATGATATGCGTATTCGGAGAACTATATATAGGGACTTGCTGTCGAAATTTAGAATGAAGTTAATGACTAAAAGAAATACTAAGTGCAATATAAATAATATGAATCCCGAATGGAATAGGACCATCCCACCTAAAGACATTACCTAAAGATATTGCAAACTTTTTGACAGAATATGTCGGGCGATCGAAGTTGGATGTACCGACAAATTCATCGTGGAGCTACAACGGACAAATTTCGAGTAGGCATAACTTACTTCTTAAATTTCGCCTACTCGAATGAAAAATTCCTTAGTGGTGATAAAATCCGATGTCCGTGCCGAAAATATTCGAACAAAAGTTTTTTGAACCGAGAAACTGTCACAATGCATCTATATACAAAAGGATTCACACCAAGATATTTTGTATAGAATTGTCACAGGAAGTCACGTCAAGTCGGGACGTCGAGCAATCATGTTGTCCAAACTCATGGTGAATCTTCTTCTGCTGGTGTTTCTTCTTCCAATCCACCTAATCCTTATAGAACAATGAATCTAGATAGTCTTGGAGAATAATTCCATTTAAATGATAATATTGAGTCAGTTACTGAGATGGTAGTGCCACCAGATACTACGACAGTCGAAGTCAATGAAGAACAACCTGCAATACAGATTGAATTGCCGAATAAGGAGGCTGCAAAATTTTTCGAAATGTTGAAAGCTGCTGATGAACCTTTGTATGAGAATTGTACTAATTATACAAGATTTTCGACAATGACACAACTCCTGAACATCAAGTCCGATTGTAATATCAGCGGGGTTGTGTTTGATCGAATTGCAGACTTTATCAATGGTATGCTACCTCCAAATAACAAGTTTGAGCCAACCTTTTATAAGATAAAAAAGTTGATGAAGAAATTAGGGCTTGGGTACGAAAAGATACACGCGTGCCCAAATAACCACATTTTATATTATAAAGAAAATGCACAGTTAGAGCAATGCCCGGTATGTGAACATCCTCGTTACAAGGAGAAGAAATCGGTCCGACAAAAAAATATCCCCTTTAAGGTGCTTCGGTATTTTCCATTGACACCGAGGATTCAAAGGTTATTCATGTCGGAAAAGACTGCTCCCTATATGAGTTGGCATGCAAGAAGTCGTGATGATACAATAATGACTCATCCATCCAACAGTGAAGCATGAAAACATTTGAATAGGTGTTATCCTTCATTTACTAGGGAGACTAGAAATATCAGGTTGGGATTGTGCACAGATGATTTTAATCCGTTTGGTAATTCGGCAACTCCGTATTCAGTATGGCCAGTGCTGTTAACAGTTTATAATCTGTCGCCCTCATTGATGATTATTCCGGGTCCTGGGGGTCCTCGCAAAGAAATTGACATGTTTCTCTGTCCCCTAATTGATGAACTCAAAATATTATGGGCTGAGGGAGTTGTCACTTATGATTGTCACCAGAAGCAAAACTTCACTTTACAAGCTGTTATATTGTGGACAATCAATGGTTTTTCAGCCTATGGTATGTTATCTGGTTGGAGCACGCATGGGTGACTCTCATGCCCGTATTGCATGGAACACTCAAAATCCTTCAATCTTGAGAATGGTCGGAAAATTTTCTTCTTTGATTGTCATCGCCGGTTCCTACCGTCTAACCATTAGTATCGAAGGAATCGTGACAAATTATTTACCAATGGTAGAGTTGAAAGAGATGAGCCACCACCGATGTTGTCTGGTGAACATATGTTAGCACGTGTTCAATTGCTTCAAAAGATTACTTTTGGTTGGTATTTAAGAATTTCAAGCTTTGGTCAAACACATAATCGGGTGAAAAAAAAAATCTTTTGGGAATTGTCGTATTGGAGTTCATTACTGATTCGGCATAATTTGGACGTTATGCACATTGAAAAAAATATGTTTGATAATATTTTTAACACAGTGATGGATATTTCCGGCAAAACTAAAGATAAAGTGAAGGCCTGACATGATGTAAAAATACATTGTAAGATACCTGAGTTAGACTTGCAAGAGGTCAATGCACGACTTCATAAGCCAAAGGCACCGTATGTGTTAAATAAATAACAGATGAAAGATGTATATCAATGGATCAAAGAACTCAGATTACCCGATGGATATGCCTCAAACTTATCTTGATGAATGCAAAATATTGGGGATGAAGAGCCACAATTGTCATGTATTCATGCAGAGATTGCTTCCGGTCGCATTTCGAGATCATCTACATTATAAGATTTGGGGTCCGTTGACAGAATTAAGTATATTTTTCAAAAATATTTGTGCAAATGTACTTCGAGCCAAAGATATGTCAGCACTTCAAAATAATATTGTTGAAATCATATGCAAGCTGGAGCAATTTTTTCCTCCTGTATTTTTTGACTTGATGGAGCATCTACCGATACACTTGGCATACGAGGCACGAGTTGGTGGCCCCGTTCAATACCGGTGGATGTACTTATTTGAAAGATACATGAATCGTCTGAAGAAAAAAGTAAAGAACACCGCCGTAGTTGAAGGTTCCATATCAGAAGCATATATAATTCAAGAAATTTCAACATTCTGCTCATTTTATTTTGAATCAACCATCAAGGCAAGACTTAATAGTCTTCCATGGAACGACGACGAGGGAGCTCGACCATCAGATGGTTGTTTAAATATCATTGGTTACCCCGGTCGTGCTTTGGGTTCTCATCCGTCTCGATTCTTAAACGATGAAGAGTACCATTTGGCCTACTTGTACGTTTTACTAAACTGTCCAGAGATTGAGAAGTTCATTGAAATATTTGACATTGAGATGGTGACAAAATACTCAATTTACAGCGATGAGGAATTAGAAAGATTATGAAATCGTGAGTTCCCTAATTGGTTTCAAGCTTACAGCACAGAACACAGAGGCGAAATAGATAACCAAATCTTTGAGTTTGCTAGTGGACCGGCACGACTTGTACACTTGAATATTCATCTATAAAAAAGACTATGAATACCGGGGTCTGCGTCAAATGGACAACGTATGTTGAATGTGATGTTGACTTTTACAGACTATTAGAAGAAGTCATTGAATTGCAATTTTTCAGAAGTAAATCAGTTGTCCTTTTTAAATGTCATTGGTTCGATACAAGCGATAGGGGCATGAGAGTTCATCCAAAGTATAAACAGCTGGTCGAGGTCAATTACAAATTAAAATTGGCTTCAAATGAGTCATTTATATTGGCATCTCAAGCTGAACAAGTATATTATATGCAGTATCCGTCTCGAAAGAAAGATATGGTAGATTGGCGTGTAGTCTGTAAGACTAAAGTCAGAGAAAAAATTGACCCGATAGTTGGAGAGAATGAGCGAGCATATGACTTCTATCAAGAAGAAGATCCTTTCGAAGTGGAACGAGTTAGTCCAATACTCAAGGATGATGACACAAAGTTAGTTCAATTGGAAATAGAATATGCTGATGACGATGATAATGAAGTTGAGGAAGGACAGAATGATGATGAGGGAGACGAAGAAGAATTTCAAGATTTTAATACAGAAGAACAAGAAGAAAAGTATTACACAGGTGATGATAATGACGATGACGAATAATTGTAAATGTGAAGTATATATTCAATTATTAAATATATTTATTAATCTATTATATATAATCTAATTATATTAAATTTTTGCAGCTATGGTTCGAGATATCAGTTCTCGATGAGGCATTCCTCGTAGGACCCCCCGACGACTACCACCCGCCCTACCTGTATCCACTGACCCTTCGCCTTCCACCACCATCCCCCCACCTCTAGCCACCATCCCTTTAGTCGATCCAGGCCCGTCGACATCGAGACGTAGGCCACGAGGGCCTAACAGAATTCTCCCAACGCCACCCAAGGGAGAACTGTGCAGAGCATTTAGTGTGCGCTGAAGAAGGTAAGTATATGCATTAATTATTTCTTATAATTTATTTATAATTCAAAATATCATAATATGAATTTATATCTGGTGCAGATTTGAGCAGGAGGACGTCCCCCACACGATAACAGGGACGATCCAAAATTTTATGCACGGGGCGTGGCCTACATGGTCTCACGTGCCCCGTGAGCATATGGATTTACTGTGGCGAGAGTTCACGATAAGTATATTTATTAAATTAATGTTAATATTAAATATTCACCAGTAATAATAAATTTTTTTTTTTGCAGTGTCATTATACATGGCCGGAGGATCAGACCACTTTTGTGGAGGCTGCAAGGGAGCGTGTTGCCCGCGCTCGCTATAACAGACTACTTCAGCAGGCTCGTCAGACCATGATGAGACGACTGGGGGCCACACAGATAGGGCAGACTCGGGGACACACCCCCGAGTGGATTCATGGCCTTGTGTGGGACCAGCTCGTTGAGCGGTGGGACACACCTGAGTGGCAGGAGGTCTCCCGGACTGCATCGAGAAACCGCATGTCCGTGGGGGATGGCACGGGCACGCACCACACTGGTGGTTCCATCTCTTTTGCGGTTCATGAGCGTCGTATGGTATGTATAATTTAATTATTTTTAATTAAATTATATATTATGTATAATGATACTAATGTATTTTTTTTTCTAATATAATACGCGTGTGACGGAGGACGACACCGTCCAACGCCCGTCGATGATGGAGGTGTTTGAGTGCACCCACCGTCGTCGACGAGGAGCGGGGGACTACGTTGATAGCAGAGCCTCGTATATAATGGTAAGTATTTATATATGTCTATTTGATTTACACAATTTTTATTTATAGTTTATATATATATATATATATTTAAAATATAAACATGTGTAGGAAACTTACACGAGGACTGTGATCGAGCGTGGAGGGACACCGGAGGAGTTTTGGTGGAAGCCGCAGGTGGCTGGGAGCACGGTCGTGTTTATAGCTTTGCAGACAGTGGCCATGCACACGTCGTGCTTGGGCCACTTGGGCCACCGACCCCTCCGACTACGGGTGAGCGGCCCTCGACATCCCGAGCGCAGGTCCAGAGCCGGATAGCGGCCATGGAGCCGAAGCTCACCCAACAGAGACATGCGATGGAGGGGCAGAGGCTGGCGATGAAGGAGCAGAGGCTGGAGATGCAGGAGCAGAGATGGGCAAATGACGAGTTGAGACAAACGATCCAGAACATGCAGACACTCCTCACTCAGATTGCGTCTCACTCTGGCCTTCTACAGATGATGTCGCAGTCGCCGTCCTCCTCGACCCAGTCAATGCTCCTGACCCAATCGTTGTTGCCTCTACCGCAGCCGTGAGATTTTGATTAATTATATTTTGTTTATATTTTGATACTTGGTTGTATATAGATAATATTTTGATAATTGTTTGCCTCCGATTTGAGGCTGAGATTGATGATATTTATGTAAAACTTGTATGTTTGGTTTCAAATGCATGTGTATGATATTTTCTGATTGTAATGTGTGATAGAAAATAGTTTGTAGTCGATATATCATTGTATACAGGAATTTATAAAATTTTTAGTTTTTTCAATTACAGGACACACCTTTAGCCACGGCTTACCCACGGTTAACCATCACTAAGCCATGGCTGAAAGCTTATTGTAAATGGCGGATGGTCTGGGCAGCACCAAATATCACGATTGCTAATAGTATCACCGACGGGACTGGGCCGTGGTTGATTGGTTAGTATCAGTGATAGCCGCCTAGAGCCGTCACTAATGGTTTTTAATCAGCGACAACGCATGCGGCTGTCGCTGATGATTACGTGTGACGGCTGTTTGCCACGATTGACGTCATCCGTGATATCTATCACCGACGGTTCAGCCACGGTTTGAGTCGTAAGTGATGACGACAATTCTAGTAGTGAAGCTTCCATAACCACTATCCCAATCTAGCAATATTGTGCGTTCGAATATTGAGAATGCCCAATCCACCTTCTATTTTTCTCCCAGTTATGATATCCCAATTCATCAGACATTTCCCCTTATGTCAGTTGCTCTATTTCCAATCCAAAAGAACGATCTTCTTCTTTTATCCATTTGTTGAACAACCGAAATAGGTACTTCAATGATTGAAAGAATATAGGAGGCTTGGCTCGTGAGAACGATGTTGATAAGTGTGTGTCTTCCCACTTTGGAAAGCAGAGAGCCCTTCGAGGAAGCTAGTGCCCTGTCAAACTTAGCAAGGATTATGTTCTAGCCTTCCTTATGAAGCTGCACAAGGCGTACGGTAAGACCAAGATAATCAATTGGTAAGTTGCTTACCGAACGGTTCAGGATATTGGCCATCTCATTAGCAATAGAAGCCTCATTCTCATTGTGCAAAAGTTTGATCTTCGTAGTGTTAATTTTGCGGCCCGAACACAGTTCAAAACACTTCATTAGTAGTCTAAAATAACCAATATAGGGGCTAGAAGCTTCACAAATGACCACAAGTCATCAACAAAAGAAACATGTGTGATCTTGCCAATCATCCTACTGAAGTCCTCTGTTGTGCCATTGAGCATACCTTAGCTCATAATAGTAACATGCAACATAAAGCCATATAACATTAGAATTTGCATGGAGCTCTATCTAATTAAGTTGCCGTCAGAAGCTCCATTGATCATAACCAGGATCCTTTTTTCTTTCCTAAAGATTTGCCTTTAGACTTGTAATTAAGTTTAAGCAAAAGTGATGGTATAACAAATAATTTTGGAAGAAATAACATTAGAGGACCCAATTTGCCTTACTGAAAACTAAACTTCAATATTTTAAGCCCATCATAAATAATACAATGTGAAGAGAATAGCACCCTCAAGCCAATCACATTTTAACGTAATGAGAGATTATTCTATAACAATGAATAAAATGTGGCAATTTTTCATCATATGTTGCATATATAGTTATTAATAGATTATGATGAACCTCATGAGTCAGAGCAATGTAATTTTTAGGGTATACTTGGTACATGCTCTAATGTAGAGAATAGCTGATCTGACAATTACTTATGACTTATGAGGCATCATTAATGTAAAAGTGTAGGTTCTCATTGGAGAATGAGTTCACTTAACAGACCCGTTCGAGAAATGCCAAATGGAATCCTTAAATAAGTATCAATAGGCAATTCGTCAGGTGATAGTAGGTGCAAGTGATCCTCGGACCTGGGGTTATCATGGTCACTTTGTGATTGTCAATCTATCGCTTTGGTGTATACCTTAGCATGGCTCGTAGAGACATATGTAGGATATTTTGGATATAGTGAGGCTTTCATGGAAGTGGGTGAGCAACCAATAAGGGATCGATTACTCCTAGTAAGAGGAGAGAATGTCATATGTCTTCCAGTGAGTATCATCTCGAAAAATCTCCGAAGAATTTCATTGCATGGGAGCTAATCACCGAAGAGCATTTGATCCTATTGGTGAAATGACCTACACTAGAGAGGGGGTGAATAGTATGTTATCTAAACTTTTCACCTAATTTTGGCTTTAATCTCTTCTAAAACTACTTAGGCAATTCACAAATCGATAGCAAGCGGAAGCAAGATATAAATGATAAGCAATGCGATATGCAAAGAAAATAATACTAATACAATTATTTATAGTGGTTCGGCCCCAATGTCTACTCCACTACCTAAGTACTCCACTTAGGATTTCCAAACTTAGTTTTACTTATATTGTTTCCCAGACAAAGAAGACTTTTACCTGAAGAGTCTCGCTCTTAACCTAAGGCACTTTCACACCCGGAAGTCTCTGCCTTCTTACCGAGAGCACTCTTCCACCTCAACCCTAAGGGACAATAATCACTAATCCTAGTAAATTATGTTTACATCGGTGGAATTAAGCCTTAACACCAAGGCAATCACCAACAGTACGAGACCTAACAATCCAGGTCTTCAATCTTTGAAATACAATGAAATAAATAATAAAATACACAAGTAATGGAGCAAATAATCAATACAACTTATACTTAGCTCCAAACAATGAATCCTAGCTCCTCTTGATTTCTTGATGATGAATCAAATCAAGCTTGAAGGCAAACTCAAGAAAGACAATGTGGAAAGCTAGGTTTTCAACAAAGATGACTATCGAAGCTTGTAGGTATCAAAGGATGTCTCATGAAGCATTGGAAGGTTATAGGAAGGCTTAGAAGGCCTTTAAATAGGCAAACCACCAAGTAGTGGCCGGGCACAATGGGTATAAATGACTATTTTTCAAGCCATTATATCGTCGGCCGCTGGTCCGATCGAACATCGATCGATCGCCTGAGCGACTAGAGCACTCTATGCATTTCGAGCTCGGTTCGGTTGACTGCCCCTGCGACCGAACCTGAGGAATCAGCTTTTTTGCTGATTTCTTGTCGTGTTCTTCATTTCCAGATTTCGGATTTGGTTTTTGGGTCTTTGCATAATAAAATAGGATTACATATTCATTCTAGACACTCTAAACTTAAACTGTAACTACCCGACGAATCCGAGCGCGTCGATGAGCGTCCTTGTCGATTTCTCTGATTTCTTTGATTTTTTCAATCGCGAACGTCGAGCGCTAACCGACTTGGAACCTAAAAGTATTTCTCAATGAAACATTAGTTCCATGTTTGTTATCATCAAAACTGAGATTAAGACCAAGGTAAAAAGCCTTTGGCCAACAGATCCCTTTTAATTGAACTCCACACAATCCGGATAGTCATGATACGTTGCTAGACGTCAATCTTAACTTGTGGGCTAAAACACGATAATGAGATGATCGTGCGATCACATTAAAGAGTTTAATAAGGATCATGGAAATTTATTTGCATAGAAGGCGTTCTATCGAATTAAGTCACTCGCATGAGCACGACTCATTGCTGGCTTAGTGTGGGGCCCAATGGGTTACACACAAACAAGTTTCCTCGTAACGAGATTTATGTGATAAAACTCAAACGTGACAATTAATTAATGTCTGCTAGCATAGACATGCCACAACATGATCACTATACTCGTCTATGGACATTGAAATGGAAAGAGTTTCCCGTCCGGACTAACCCCATAAATCCAAGGAAGCGTTCCTCGAAACCCTATCCAATAGGGATCGACACGCAGTGCGCTCAACCCATGAAGTGTTGGGTGTCATGAGATGAGCTCGACCACTTCCTTGGATGGGCCTAACCTCATTTAGACAAGGTCGGTTGGCAAATAAAGAGGAGGTCGACTATTTTGAATAGCCGACCCTCATCTCCTTGAATCGAGGAAGGGGGTTGCATGGAGGAGAAAGTCGGCTCCTTTTTAGGAGCCGACTCCTACTTTCTTGGGAGATAAGGCCGACCACTTGGAGCGGGCCGTCCTCATCCCTTGAGGGTTGGTTATGGTAACCGACCTTGTCTCTTAAGAGAGGTCGGCTACCTTGGTCCACCAAGGGAGGCTTTGCCTCTCCTATTTAAGAAGAGGGAGGGGTGAAACCTCCTCTTGTTTGATGCCGCACCTAGGGAAGGAGTTGTCGATTCTTCTTGCTGCAAACCACTACCGACTAGGAGCTTATTGAAGCTGAAATACTCGAGGGAGGTACTAGCATTGTTCTTGCTATTATTTTCTGGTTTTTCATCATTGTTCTCCTCCTTTTCGTTGGGCGACACCATGGAAGGGCCTGCCACACTTGCTGAAATTTGGAGGCTGCGAAGCATTCATTGAGCCACGACAAACCCTAGTCGATCGTTGTCTGGGGGAAAGGCATTTTCATGACTTTACGAGGCAGCTTGGTGTGGATCGTCGTTGGAGAGTGTGTGTGTGCGCCTCATGTTTGAGGATCATAGCAACGCCTACCTTTTTTTGGTTGAGGTATAATTCTGCTCTTTCCTCTCTCTTAGAATTCATTGTTGTAGCTAAAGAGATCGCTAGTTTTTGGGGTGCAAAGAAAAAAAAATTAAATTTGCTATGTCCACGTTTTTTCGTTGTGTGTCTTCCGCACCCCAACACAACGTATTTCCAATAATGACCTTCCAGATGACTAATCAATGTCTCATCACTTCCATTATTAAGCCAATTACCAAACAAGTTACCTCTAGGAGGAAACAAACAAAGTTTAAGTTTAAAAATAATAGGTGTTCTTGACCATCTCACAAGAAAGAAATAAATGATTCATTGATTCCTTGTGGAGGCCACATAGGGCACACCCTTATTTGTGAGCCTTTTATGAGCCACTCTTCACACTTGATCTAATTTGAGCTTGAAACCTTGATTTTGCCTTTGTCATCTCAAGTTTCATTATCAAAAGGCATCAAGAGGAGATATGTTGCATCATTTAGAGCTAAGTAATTGTATTTGATTTATTGCTTCATTTACATGTGTATTTATGGTTTATTTTGTATATTTGAATAGTATTTGTAGACCTAAGTGTTTAGGTCTTGGATGAGTGGTTGCCTTGGTGTAGAGGCATAAATCCACTTGTGTGCACTCGATTTAGGATTCCTTAGAGCTTGAGGTGGGAAAGTACCTTCGGGGAGAAGGTTGTGAGCTTCCAATGTAAATCCTCATTGTAGGAACCCTAAATAATTTGTGAATTGGTTGGAATCCGAAACGGAGTTCTTAGGTAGTGAATGTAGGCTTAGTTGAAGTCAAACTACTATAAATCTTGTGTGTTTGCATTACTTATTGTGTTTACGCTTAGTTGTTCCTTATTTAGCTTCTGCACTCCATTAATTGAACATGTAATTTGCCTAATATTCAAATAATCGGTAAAATTGGAATTTAAGCACAATTATTTATAACATACTATTCACTCCCCCTCTAGTTTTCCATTTTCTCTCAAAGAGACATATGCTCACACTCTTCCATGTTATTATCATTCAGGTCAAGTTCCCTAGGATTTTTAGCCGATATTGGTGGTAGTGTATGTTCAATGGTTGTTGAAGCCGATGGTAATACAATTTCTTCAATAATATTTTATGAAGTTCCTGGACTACCAACACTTGCCATGTCCTCTTGATCCAACATTTGATATAAGGACATATCTTGTCCAATTTCACATGTTTTGGGAAAATCATTTTCGAGGAATATTGCATCGAGAGACTCAAATTCAGTAGTACTCCCACTATCCTCCTCGCCTATAAATGTGTACCATTTGAAATGTTCTGAGTATCTTATAAAGATGCTCTTCTTGTCCCTCGGGCCCAATTTTCCAAACTTGTGGGACACATCATGACTATGGGCAGTATAGAAGTAGCAACGTTAATACCAGCACAGCCACTCTCCACAATTCCACGTTCTCAAATGATTTATCTGTTTCTCTGTTTTGCTTTCATTCTAGAACATTCTCAATGTATATTTATATACACAACTATACTAATAACAGAGATAAGCTTCAGTAACATTACTTCATTTTCCATTACTCACTCTGTGTATGCTCTAATATGGTATCAGAGCAGTTTCTGCTTTAACCAATGTCGATCCATCCACTCGTCTTATTCCTTCGTTCCCACCCATCCCTCTCCCCACTCTAAGCAACTACAGTGTTCACCATGAACATCAACGAAGCTTCCTCAAGCCATGGCGTCATCAATCCCGTTACACACGGAGGTCAGATTGTTACAATCAATCCCTCCGCTCAACTCCCGATCAAACTGACCGGCTCCAACAACTTCCTTACTTGGCGAACACAGTACGAACTTCTGCTCCTCGACTATGGTCTAACATCATATGTCGATGGCTCTCTACATTGTCCACCTGGTGGAGATCCCGAACGAGAGGCTTGGGTCAGTCGATCCGACCATCGCCTCTTTGGTGGATTCTTCACTAACTGCTCATGCGGCTTGGATCAAACTAGCGTCTCAATACACCAACAAGTCACAATCTTGGATATATGCTCTCCAAGACTCCCACTCCAGAGTCACTAAAGGTATTCGATCAATATCTGAATATATTAACAAGATCCGATCCATTGCAGATGAACTAGCGATGATAAATGCTCCAATAGATGATTCGGCTCTAGTTATCAAAGTTCTTGGAGGGCTGAACTCGGATTACAATGACATTAGCGTTGTATCCGATCTCACGATAACCCCATAACTCTTGAGGAGTTATACAACAAATTGATTGGACATGAATCCTTCTTAAAACACAAACAAGAGAAACCAATTATTACTATTCAATACACTCAAAAGACTGATCAGAATCGCACTATTCAATACACTCAAAAGACTTAACAAAATCGCAGACCCTTTCCTCAACGCCGAAATTGGGATTAGTCGAACTCCTTCAATCAACAATGGCGTCGACCCCCATCTGCTAATTCCCATCCGACAAATTGGTGGCCACCTCCTACACCCCAAGGCAAATCAAGAGTTCATTGCAAACTGTGTAACAGGATTGATCACACAGCTAATGTATGCAGGTCTCATTCTCACAATCATGAAGAAGCTCAAGTTTTCTTTGCAAATAGACAACAATTTAATAACAATGGTTGGGTGATGGACACTGGTGCATCACACCATGTCACCAGTAACAATCAAACTCTAGACATGGCATCAGATTACATCGGAGATGATGGTATCATACTCGACGATAGTAAGAGTATAGACATTACTCACACTGATAATACCACCATTTCTAACACCTCCAACGAGTTCATTCTTCAAAATGTTTTATACGCACCTGATATGCATAAAACCTTATACATGTCTCTCAGTTTTGCATCCAAAACAATGCCTCCACTGAATTCTTTCCAACCCATTTTGTTGTCAAGGATCTTCAAATAGGAGAGATTCTAGCTCAAGGACCAAACCAAGCTCATAGCTATGTCTAGCCTGATGCAACTCATTCTGAAGCCCATGCACACTTTATCTCCACTTCAGTTAAAGCACCCCTTCAACTTTGGCATGATAGACTTGGACATCCCAATGCCAGAACTTTCAAATACACCATCTCCAAGTTCAAGCTTCCTTTCTCCAATTCCATTGCAAATACCTGCAATGCATGTTCCTGCAACAAGAGTCATCAGCTTCCATTCGTAAAATATTCTTTAGAGTGTCGTAAACCACTTGAATTAGTGTTTATTGATGTTTGTGGGTCTTCCCCTATAACATCATTACATGGTCATAGATACTACGTAATATTTGTTGATCATTTCACCAAATTCACCTGGTTGTTTCCCTTAAAAACCAAGTCTAGCGTTTCCACTGTATTTGTTGAGTTCAAATCTCTAGTCGAAAAGCATTTTGACACCAGTATACTTACTGTTTATTCTTATAGCGACGGTGAGTTCATTGGCCTAGCTGACACCTTATCAAAAATGGGCATACAACATTTATTGTCCCCTCCTTATACTCCACAAAGGATCAGAATTGCCGAACATCACCACTGACATATCCTAGAAACAGCCACCACTCTACTTCAGCATGCTTCAGCTCCATTATACCTTTGGTCCTTTCTCTTGTGTTACTGCAGTGTTCCTAATCAACAGATTATCCACCCTAGTGTTATCAGGAGCCTCTCCTTTCAATAAATTGTTTAATCAGCAACCCAACTATACCTCATTAAAAACGTTTGGATGCCTATGTTACGCTTGGCTCAAGCCATACTCCAACAACAAATTAGAATTGAAATTCAAACCATGTGTATTTTTGGGCTACTCAACCAAATATCATTCTTACCAATGCTTTGATATCTCCCCATCCAAATTATATCTATCACGACATGTAGTCTTCAATAAAGACACATTTCCTTTTTAGCAATTTCAACACTCTCTTCCAAGAGTCCATCCTGATAACACAAATTGGTTTGACATCATTCCCTCAAATCTTCCACCACCTGACTCACATTCTTCGGACGTCCAAACACATCAAGTCCATCATGAAATTTCTCCTGTTCCCTACAACAACACCAGTGTTCCTTCAACCACCACCTCAACTATAGTGACTGAACCTCCTCCACATCCAGAACCCCTCATACAATCCACAAACTCTTCCTCTTCATACAACCTGCAACCAACTCACAGGATGGTCACCCGTTCCAAGAACAACCTTTTTAAACCTAAGCAACATTCTGATTATTATGCCTTCACAGCTACAACGTCTATTCCTAGCACCTTTCGGCAAGTTGTTAAGGATAAGGAATGGCGCGAGGCTATGTTACAGGAAATTGATGCACTCAAAAGGAACAACACATGGACACTGGTACCTGCCAATCCTTCTCAAAACATATATAGTGGGTTGTAAATGGGTTTTCAAAGTTAAAACACTTCCTGATGGTAGCTTAAACAGATTCAAAGGAAGATTGGTTGCCAAATGTTTTCACCAGCGTCCAAGCATTGACTTCACATCAACCTACAGTCCAGTCATCAAATCGACAACCATTCAAGTACTTCTAACTCTCACAGTATTGAATAAATAGAATCTACATCAACTTGATGTTAATAATGTGTTCTTGCATGGTCAACTTGAAGACGACGTCTATATGTCACGGCCACCTGGATTCATAGACAAAGACCTTCCAACGCATGTGTGCAAGTTGAACAAAGCGATATATGGATTAAAACAGGCTCCTAGAGCCCGATTTAATGAATTCAAGAGTTACATTCTATCAATTGACTTCCGAGAATCTGCATCCGACAGCTCCTTATTCATTTTGAAAAGTTTCTCATACACAATATTTCTTCTTTTGTATGTCGATGACATCATATTGACAAGTAACTCGGATTCAAAAATTAAGTTGCTTTATCATGCATTATCGACAAAATTTTCTATAAAAGACCTACAGCCCTTAACCTACTTCCTTGGAGTTGAAGTTAACATAACTTCCAAAGGCATTATTCTAACTCAAAGGAAGTATATCAATGACATTCTAAACAGGTTTCAGATGACTGATGCCAAAGGGACAAAAACACCTTTAACATCTTCAACAGTCGTGAAAATAGATGATAGGACACCTTCAATAGATGCAAATCAATTTCGGAGAGCTATTGGTGCTCTTCAATACTTAAATTTCACAAGGCCGGACTTATCCTTCGCTGTTAATATACTCTCCCATTCATGCACTCTCCTACATATACTCACTGGCAAGCTTGCAAGCACACATTAAGGTTTCTCAAGAGCACTGCATCATTTGGTCTCAAAATTGAACCAAAGAGACCTTTAACACTGGAAGTCTTCTCTGACTCCGACTGGGGAGGAAACACAAACGATCATTGCTCAACTAGAGCCTACATTACCAGGTGATACTCCTATCGGCTGGTCTTCCAGGAAACAAAGAACGGTAGCCCGATCCTCAACTGAAGTTGAATACAGAGCTTTAGCTAATGCTGCAACTGAAGCAAATTGGATAAAAAATCTTCTTCAAGAAATTGGCATCATACTCATCAAGAATCCAATGATATACTGCGATAATCTCGGGGCTACGTTTCTGGCAAATAATCTAGCCTTTCAGAGTCGCATGAAACATCTAGCGATCAACTACCATTTCGTCCGAGAGCAAATACGCGACAATAAACTTTTTATATATTCCTTGCCAGAATCAACTTGTCGACTCCTTGACAAAGATCGTATCTTCATCTTCATTTCTTACTCATCCACTGAAGATAGGGGTTGCCGATGTAAGACCTATCTTGCGGGGGCGTATAGAAGCAGCAATGTTAATACCAGCACAACCACTCTCCATAATTTCACGTTCTCAAATGATTTCTCTGTTTCTTTGTTTTGCTTTCATTCTAGAACATTCTCAATGTATATTTATATACACACCTATACTGATAACAGAGATAAGCTTCAGTAGCATTACTTCATTTTTCATTACTCACTCCGTTTATGCTCTAATAGGCAGCACACCCCCAAGGTTTTAAGAAGCGTAATTAACTCAAGCTTTCGCCTAATCCATAACTCAAAGGGTGTAGTACTAACTGGCTTGGTTGGAACTCGGTTAAGTACATATGTGGCTATGAATAAAGCATGTCCCTAGAAATGGACAGGAAGATTTTCTTGCGCCATCATAGACCTCACCATTTCTAATAATGTCCTATTATGCCTCTTGGCAACTCCATTTTGCTGTGGTGTTCCAGGAATGGTTAAATGTCAATCTATTTCTTTTTCATCATAAAATTATCTAAATAAATCAGACAAGTATTCACGACCTCGTTCGGTTAATGTCTTTGTTTTCTTATCTAATTGATTATCCACTAGGTTCACATAGATTTTGAAGCAAACTATCGCCTCATACTTGATTAGATAAGTAAAACCATATCGAGTATAATCATCAATAAATGTGATGAAATTGTAGGCACCATGTCTCACTCTCATGTTTATAGGACTACAAATGTCCGAATGGATCACTTGCCGTGGAGTTTCGGCTCTTATTGCCTTTCCAAATGGTTTTCTTTTCATTTTTCTAGCTAGACAATGCTCACATGTGAGTAATTCAATCTTTTGTAAATCACCCAATAAGTCTTCTTTGAGAAGACATTGCATTCTTTGTTGGCCAATATGACCAAGTCTAGCATACCATATATTTATATCATTAAAGTTGTTGCTAGAGGATGTAAATACATAACAACTAACATTCATATGTGAATATTCAACATCCAATACAACAAATCCATCAAGTAGAAAATCAGAACCATGGAAAGACCTATCTAAATACAAATACAAACCAATTTTGGAAAATACAACATTGAAATATAATTCCACCAACCTAACTACAAAGATTAAAATTACACAAATCTCCGAAGCATACCATTGTGTAGGAATAGTGTGTCACCACTATGCATCTTTAGTCGGCAAGTGCTTATGCCTTTCACTTCCACTTTGGAAATATTTCCTATATAAATCCACTATGTGCCTCGAGGTACTTGTTGAAACTCCACAAAGGCATCTCTGTTTTTCACTACATGATTACATTCATAACTTGATGCATAATTGTAACTATCGCTTAAAAGAGTCTTTACCTTCTTGGCTCGTTACAATCACCGGTGAAATGACATCTTTTCCCATAGTTGTAGCACTTCAAATCTTTTTTCTTTCTTGAAAGGACCTTTGCCCTTTCCCTATCGATGGAAATCAAATTTCTTGCCCGATTTTGCTTCACCCATTCCCTTCCATTTCTTAAATCCACCTCGCTTGCGATTGAAACTCGTAGTTCCATGTGAGCTAGAACCTGCGAAATACTCATGAGATTCGATTTTGGAAGCCGACAGACAGTCTTCCTCTAGCTCGAGATGTCGCGTAGCATCCTTAAATGTCTTAATGTTTTAATAATGCTTAAGATGGATTTTCATATGCTCCCAATTCGAAGGTAAAGAGTGAATCATTGATTGGATTTATTGCTAAACAATATGAACGTGGCCTGCATCCTTCAGCTCATTTATCATGTTTGTCATATGCCTCAAATATTGTTTCATATATAGTCTCACTTATCGAGTTCATTTTCTTCCAAACAACATAAGCCTCTTTGTCCCTTTTATGCTAAGCAGATGGAGAAGGAATACATTGTTGCTAATATAAACAAAATATTATTTGTTAGTAATACCAATTGAATATTCGTTGGTAATATTAATAATTATTCTAATTGTTATACAAACGAACTAGGTTTTACCAACAAATATAATATGTTGGTAATATAAACACATAGGATATTTGTTAGTGATTTACTATATAGAAAAAAAGAAATATAAAAATTGAAAAGAATCCTATTTTACAAATAATGTTGTTCCTTTACATAATAATATTTTTGAGAAACAACAATCACCTAACATTAATGCTTTCACCATTCAACACTCAAAAGTTTATCAACATTCAAAAGTATCATTTACATTATCAACATTCAAAAGTAACATCTCATAGTATCTGGACTGGAGTAACACTTTGGGACCGGCCAAACTAGGCCTAGAAGTGCTCACACTCATGAGCCAAACTTAAGTCAAGCCAAACGGCTTAGCCCGGTGGCTCCATTCGGTCATACAAGGGCATCTGCGTCCTCATTAATTATGAGGAATTCGTCATCACGAGCCCGACATTTCGAAGGTCAGCCTCGACCCATTCAGAGCAACATCCCGATGAGATTACTGGGCGACATTATCAACATTCCACCCTCATCCTACAATATATACAAATGCAACATGCCTCAGGCAACAAAGAGTATAATTTCTATTACCTCCACCTTAATCACATCATGACTTGAGCGTCAGAGTGTCTTTTGCAGGCTCCTCCGGAGACGCACCTGACCAAGAAACACACCAGACCGGACCACATCACTTTGACTTCAGGCAAGAATAGTATCAATATTAAAAAATGTCAACCTAAGTAATAAAACATCAACATAAGTATATTACAAATGTATCACAATCTTAGCGGTCACAAAAAACATACTTTTAAAGCAATGTCAAAACTGATGATGGAAGTGGAGGTGCAACGAAGGTGAAGGAGTCTCCGAAGGGTTTGGAATAAACCTAAGCCGTTTAACAAACCTAGATTCAAAAAATTACATGGCACTCAAATAATAAACCTTGAACATTTTGGGTCCCATACTTCACCAAGTACTTCACTTATCTTTTTAATCAATAAATCTTGTAACAAAACTTGGGAAAACATTAATAGATAATTAATGCAGTTGTAAATTAAGTCACATAATTATTTTCCTTCATGGCATGCTAAATAATACATTGGAAAAATATTTCAACGGACAAGAAAAATGAAACAATATCAAACAAAGAAAACAGAAGTAATTTCGTAATTTGCATTTGATGATGAACCAATGATATGTAAAGAAGTCTAACTTGCAAGTGCTCACCACCCTCCACCGTAACTCTAATTAAGAATTAAGAAATTAATGAGCAACCTCAATTATCTAATTAACTATTTCTCCTAAAATTTCTAATTAAATAAAACCTACAACATTAGGCTTTAATTTAAGCTCCAACTATACAAAATTCAATATATATTGCCCTAAGTTCAACTTACAAAAATAACCAACATATTGATATTAACATACTTCCAAAAATAACTTAGGAAAATAAAATATTATACATCTATCAACCAAAACCATTTGATGGAATCAATATATTCTTAGTTTAATAAAGAAACCTTAGTTTTAATAAAGTATAAACACTGAGATAGTTTCAAATAACTTACTGGACTGGACTAGAAATATTGGGCCTGGTCAGATTAGACCCAGCAACGCCCCACAACCCAACTCGAGCCAAATCAGACGGCTCCACCCCGCCATACAAGGACGTCCACGTCCTTCATTATCACGAGGAATACGCCATTACAAGCCCGTCATCTCCGGGATTAGCCTCCACCCATTCTGAGCAATATCCCCTCGAGATTGTTGGGTGATGTCATCATCTCCACCTGCAATAAATACACACACGGCACGCCTCAGGAGGTACTTAGTTCACTACTATATTTTGGCAGTCCTTTCAGAAGATCATGGATACCCAGGTCCGGTTCAGCACAACCATGCACCCACAGATTGGCGGGCAGTAAGAGAGGACTATCCAGACGTTGGAGGACATGTTACGCACATGCGGATTGGACTTTAAGATGGCTGGGAGAGGCACTTACCGTTGATAGAGATTGCCTATAACAACAGCTACCAGAGTAGCATCGGCATGGCCCCGTTTGAGGCCCATTACAAGCGGAGGTGTCGTTCTCTGGAGGGATGGTTTGAGGCGGGTGAGACTCAGATGCTGGGGCCAGACTTGGTGCATGATGCCATGGAAAAGGTGAAAATAATCAAGGATCATCTGTTGGTAGCCCTGGGTCGATAGAAGATGTATGCTGGTGGCAGAGCAAGGGATCTGTTATTTGTGGTTGGGGACTTGGTGTTCCTCAAGGTATCCCGATGAAGGAGTAGTGAGATTTGGCAAGCGGGGGAAATTGAGCCCCAAATTTATTGGACCGTTTCCCATTCTTAAACGAAAGAGGGCAGTGGCGTATGAGCTGGCTTTGCCTCCTAGCATGGAAAGGATTCACCCCGTGTTTCACGTATCCATATTGAAATGATATGTCAGAGATGACTCTCATGTGCTGGAGCCTACCGCAGTAGAGGTGGACGCGGCGATCTCTTATGAGGAGAGGCTCATGGAGATTCTAGACTGGCAAGTCAAAAAGTTGAAGTCCAAAGAGGTCCCTTTGGTGAAGGTTCGATGGGAACACCATTCTGGTCAGGAGGCGACCTGGGAGTTGGAGTAGAATATGATGGAGAAATATCCTCATTTATTCAGTTGAGATGGTTAGTTCCTTTCCTACCCCTAAATTCGATGGCAAATTTTTTTTAATGGGGGAAGATTATAATACCCTCTAAATTTATTAAATATTTTGCGTGTATTGATTTCAGCAAGATGATCGTGGCGCGCAACGGCACGTGCGGAGTCAATCGATAGGGCATGACTTGAGGTGAGACCCTTACACTTAATTTGGAAATCTCTTTATTTATGAGTTAAATTATGTGTTAAGTCCAAGTTGGGTTCAAGCCGAGTCCGAGGTCGCGATCGGGGCTTGAATCGGACTTATATTGATCAAGTTGGGTCAACTTAAGTGCATAGGGGTATAATGGTAATTTGGCATTAATTTTTTAAAAAAAAATAATATAAGCCACCTGGGACCGTACTGTTAGGGACTTTTTGATGCGCTCGAGCTACAACGAATCATGACGGAATATTCCCTACATGTTTGTAAATATATTTTCGCGTCCATGTAATTTTGGCTTTTATTGTAGTTCGTAAGTGTAAAATCCTTTGTGCGATCCTCGAGGGCCCAAAGTACGAGTTGGATGCATTTCAAGACCATTCGGCTCTTGGTGCGTGCGCGATGGTTAAGCGGAGCAGTTTTCCTGCATTCGTCATAGCCGTGGCCATGGAAAATCACCATCTCGCATGGCCACGATTTTATCATGTTCCTCGTGCTTCTGGGAACCTTGGGGGTGGCACTTGGGGGTTATGGGTCTCTTGTATAATGTAGGAGAGCGTTGGCAAACAAAGCGGTTGCCTTGGGCGGAGACGCACGAGCGGCCCATATGGGCGTGCAACTAGTCGATCTTCGCCCAAGACAATTGCGGAGCTCGTCCTACACCTAGTTTTATGTTTTCTTGCGTCCATAGTCCTGTAATATTGTTTTACTTTACGCCTTCAATACCATTCGGCCAATATGGTCTTTTAGGGGCGCGGATATGGAGCGCGAGGTTCGCACGTGGACCAACATATGCCCTGTGATGTTAAGTCGAGAAGCCTAATTCGGGATGGATTCAATATGATAGGCTTATCCCTTGTACGGGATGCAAGGGTGCCGCATTAGTTCTTCCGCACAAAATAATTGGTCCGTGATAATACGGCTCCAGGGAGGAGCCGCACGTGACCCAAGAAGGCGAGTGGAGAGGGAGGAGTCGGAAAAGAAATTGACTGAGGATCGGAAGCTTCATCGAATCGGATTTGACGCGAGGCTTCAATGTCGCCTTCTCTTCCCTTGAATCGGGTTTTAGGTGAGTGGCTCTTCCCTAAAGAATCCCTAGATTTTCTTTTTGGGGCAGCCGGTCTATGTTGAGAGTTTTGGATGTGATTCTGGGTTGTTTTCTTGCAAGTAGATTAATTCATGCTTGTATGTTGCTTCAAGTTGTTTGTAGGGTGCCTCTTTGAGGTTTGGAGGGGGCGGCAGCCCTAGGGCATCCCTCCAAACCTTAGGGAGGGCCGGCCCTAGTGTAGGTAACTTGCTATTGATGTTTAATATTTGTTCCTTATTTATTTACTATTTAATTTTGAAAATTTCATGAATTATAGCATGCTAGAACTTCAATTTTCATTATGGCCTAGAGTGGCCGAGTAACCATAAGAGTGTAGGGTACCCTTAAGGGTAATTTGATAAGTTCTCCCTTGATTAAATATTGCCATTATGTTGTGCTCAATTTATTCAAGTGAATATTTTATTTATGTTGAAATTGTTTCATGTATGCTGGAAATTTTTAAAGTATGCTGAAATTATAATTTATTCTTGTCAGAAATAGTTTTACTTGCTGTGATATGCTGGTATAATATGTCGATCTTTAAGTAAGCTACATTATGTGAATATTGAGCACCATATGATGACTTGATCGGTTGTGTTCGAACAGTAACCAAACTGTTCAAGTAGGCTGGAAATTTTGTATTGTTTATTGAATGAGTCAAGTCACGAGCCAAGATGACCCTCCTTGGCTTGTGGTGGTTGTAGTGGTTTAACCTTATGAACAGTCGGTTATTTAGACACTTCTATATTTGGGATGAGATTATAAGCCCTCGAGTGGAAATTAAGGAAAGTGACTCATAGAAGGCTGAAACTTTGGCTACGAACTGAATTTTCATGAGACCTGGGAATGTAAGAAAACTGAGGGCTTTAGGTCATTTCACTAAATCCGGAAACCCTTAGACAGATGTGGTATTCTTTTTCATTGTCCGAGAATTTCTATAAGTTCGGATGAGACTTTGAACAATGAGTTTTGTGGCGGGAAAATACGTCATGCGGAAACTACTCGATAAGACATAGCATTTCACTACGCCACGACCGCCACTGATGTTAGGTTCTTGAATAGGTAATTGGTAAGGCAAATTATTGAGGAGATAGTGGAGGGTAACACGACGGAAAATAATTTAATTGGGCCAAGTGGAGGCCTAGCGGGTACCACCTATTGTGCATAGAGAAAGGTGAACTAAGTTGTATTTACCCGAGTGATTTACCTCATTATACGTGTACAGTCTATTCCCTTAACGAACATAGTTTTGGATGTACATGTGATGGTCGAGTGGTGCGCATCGTGCACGAGTTAATATTGGGCCGGATTGGGCCGAGTGATGCATATCACGCACGAGTTGATATTGGGCCGAGTGGTGCGCATCGCGCACGACTAATTCAGGGTCGATACATAGGTCGATGAGCCACGCCGATGACTGACCCAAGTGGCATGGGTCGGAGGGCCTTTCCGACCGAGTTGTGGGCACTGAGATTAGAGGGCCTTCCTAGCTCGGTGAGGCCGAGATAGGAAGTTCGCTAGGATGGCCAGCCTAGCGAGCAACCTGCGAGTTGTAAGCAGGTAACTTGAAATATTTCCCAATGGAGTCGGGTCAGGCCGTATGGTGCGCGTAGCGCATGAGATTACTGATGCAAATCATTGCCATGATTTATATTTGTTATATTAACACAAAGTTAATTATTGCATTTATTTATTTATATGGTATGGCTTGGTGATGGTCGAGATGACTACTCATTGAGTTCTTTGAACTCACCATTCTTTTCTGGATATTATTTGCAGAGCGTGATCATTGAGGTATGGCGTGGCTGGTAGTGGTGGACTCCGGTAGCGGTCTCCTAAAACCCATTGGTGTAGTCAAGTCGAGTTTAGAGTAGTTTATCTTTTTAAGACACGTAGTATATCTGAGACATGTAGATCTTTTGAACATGTGAACTTATGTAGTATTATTGACATTGGTACTTGGATATGTAGTTTATACTTAAGTTTGGTGCTGAGTTGCTACTTTTATAGATAAATGTGTATGTTATGGTGTCCTTAGTTGTTTATATTGTATGGTTGGTATGATGGCATGATTTAGGCTTCGGAGTGTCTGTCCGCACTCTGGCCGGTCGCGTGACCCAATTTTGGGGCATTACAAAGTGGTATCAAAGCATGTGATTAGATCCAGACTACATCATTAGGGCATTGAGTACCATATACGCATGTGTTAGTACATTGATATACGGTGTGTCCTATTTTACGAGGCTGAGCTACAGAGCCTGCACGCACCAGCGACAGTATGTATGATCATTGCATAAAAAAATGTGAAATATGCTTAATACAGGTTTTATGTTTTCCTTATAGCGATGGAGGCACATGATGAGGTAGCGATGAGTAGTAGCGGCAGTAATTTCGCAGGCCAGAGGGGCCGGGGCCGAGGCCGAGTCCGAGGCTGATGTAGGGGCTACACTGGGGGTCGGGGCAGTGGGCACCCAGCCTAGGAGAGGGCAGATGAGGACCCCCAAGTGGCTCAGTTAGAGGCCCAGGTGGCCGAGTTGACTAAGGAGCTTCGTCGGGAGCGGGAGTTGAGGCAGCAGTAGCCTCAAGCTGAGCCGATTGCACCAACGGCTCAAGAGTCTGAGGAACTAATTCCACCAGCGATTAGAGCAACAGATCGTCATGAGACTGCAAGGCACAAGGTTCGGTACTTGAAGTTTGTCAAGTTGAGGCCCCCAGAGTTTACTGGCACCGATCCGACAGTGGAGGTCACCAACTTCCTGAGTGACTGCTACGAGCAATGCGAGGTACTGGGGTGTTCATCTAAGGCAGCAGCACACATGGTGAGACTACAGTTGAGAGGAACAACAAAGGAGTGGCTACATGCCTGGAGGGCCCATAGGGGGGTTACTACACCATCACCTACATGGGACGAGTTTAAGACTGCGGTGACAAAGCGGTATCTGGCCAGGAGTGTCTGCAAGAGGCGAGCAAGGGAGTTTGAGTAGCTCCGCCAAACGAGTAGTATGTCAGTCCAGCAGTATGAGATGGAGTTCGCTCGGCTGTCCACTACCACCCTACACTGGTGGCTATAGAGATGGCCAGGGTTAGGAGGTTTGTCGAGGGACTGCGACCGCAGATTGGTCATTTGATTCACTACACTGAGGGCACATCATTTGCTGAGGCTGTGGACAAGGCTATGCGGAAGGAAGTTCTAGTACTTGTAGAGAGACCTGAGAGGCACTCGAGGAAGAGGTCCAGATCTCATGGACCAAATGAGCGATAGGCCAATTTTGAGGGTATTGTCATGAGGATAGGCTAGCAGGCGAGCAGAGGGCAGAGCATGGTCAAGGGCCGCTCTGGGCCGAGTCCAGCACAGAGGGCAGTGATAGGGATCTATGCAGAAGAAATATGAGGCGCTGTCGTCATGTGGACAGTGTGGCAGACGGTACTATTGTGTGTGTTATGGTCGTATGGATGCCCGCTTCAAATGCGGCCAGCTTGGGCACTTCAAGAAGGACTATCCGACCAGTGAAGGTTACAGGGCGGCCCAGTCTCAGGGAAAGGCACTGGTGTGAGCGATATTTGTGGCTCAAAGGGGTCAGACACTACAGCTGGCAGAAATGGGCACGGCACAATAGCACAGCTCGAGCACGACACGATAATTGCGGGTCGAGCCGAAAAATTTAGCCCGATAAGCTTATCGACCGGCCCGGCCCGACATGATAACATTACTGGCCGATGCGGGCCGGCTCTTATCATGCCGGGCCAGCCCGTTTGGCCCGCAATGTATTAAAAAATTTGAATTGAGTTAATTTTGAAACCCTAAGTGAAAAAAAGGCAAAAATTCCATTCGACGAGCCCAATTGCCCGCCGCGCCTCAGTGCCTCACGACTTGACTCCATCACCCAATCGCCCGCCGTCTCCAACCATCTGTCGTTCTACCGCAGCCTCGTCTCAGTCGGTGAGCTCCGACCTCTGAGCTCTCCTCCGTAGTCCGCACTGCCTCCGAGGTTCTAGCTCAAGCTCGAGTCCTCGACAACGACGAGAAGCTAGTCGAGTTTAGAACTCCAGCGCCCTCTGCCTCCCCTCCGCCCATCCGCCATGAGCTCCAAACCCCAAGAGAAGCTCTCCTCTGCGGACTACGGCTCCATAATTTTTTATAATTTTTTATAATTTTTTATAATTTTTTATAATTTTTTATAATTTTTTATAATTTTTTTATAATGTATAAATTATTTGGTTAATTTTTTTATTTTTTATAATTTATAAATCATTATTTAATATATATATATTATTAAAAATTAATAAACTATATCGAACTAGTCAGCTAACCGAAATCGATGGACTTTTTACATCTTGGACCGAAACCAAAATCGAAAACCAATTTTTCCAAAAATATAAATTGAAATTGAAAAAATCGGTTAGGTTAATAGGAAAAACCGGTTCGTTTGGGACCGATTTTACAATTAATCGAAAAATCGGTTATTTTTTCTCACCCCTACCCCTAACCTTCTAAGCTAACAATGCACGTGATGGATTAACTGTGGGGATTGCGTATGAGTTATGCTAGCACGAGTTTGTATATAATTCTCCCAAAAAAGGCTCATATAAGTTCAACTATGAGAGTTGAGCTTTCTACTACATGGTAGAGATTGGAATAAATAAAGCTATTGGTCCCATTCTTAGACCTTCACAACTACCATAGTGATGTAGCACAGTAGCAATATAACTTCTAATGGATTTTGTAGAATCAATATTATATGTAATCTCCCTTTGAACCGTTCATGTCCAAATCATTTTACAGCAATACAAAGCCTGTGATTCTTATTTTAATCACTGAGTTTGTTTATAGAAATACAATCATATATTTCTTTTTTTTTGCATGCTATTCTAGTAAAGCAATCTGTCATGGGATTGTATGCATGAGTTCTTTTTCGTTGTTTGTTTATAGATGCTGAGGAAAGAAGATGATACCGGTGAGAATATTGAGATTGGATTTTTCATCGATGATGATGTTGTCAATGACATTGAAGAAGATGTGGATGAAGTTGAAGGAGATATAAACATGGATGCTTCTCGACTTCCAACATCGAAGTTGGGGGTAGCTGACAAGAACAAAGGAACAAAGAGGCAAAGGAGATCAAAGTGTTGGCAGCAGTTCACTCGACTTCCCAAGGGTGAAGTTGGAAAAGAGATGTGTCAATGCAATATTTGTCTTGATAAGTTCACTTGCAAAGTTAGAGGTGGGACCGGTCATTTCCTACGCCATATGAAGAAATGTAAGAAAAGAGACACACGCGATGTCGGTCAGATGTTCTTCTCTTCTAATGCTCAAGGTAACTCTATCTGATTGCTCACTTGATCCCGATAAGTTTAGGGAATTGGTTGCTTTCGCTATTGTTATGCATAATTTGTCATTTCAATTTGTGGAGTATCGGGGAATCAGGGCTTGTTTTGAATATCTACGACCCAATGTGTAACAAGTTTCTAGGAATACTGCAAAGGCTGATATATTGAAGCTTTATGAGTTAAAAAAGAAGAAGATTAAGAACATGTTAGCAACGTCGTATAGTAGGGTTAGTTTGACGTCGGATTTGTGGACTGCAATAAATAGTGATGGCTATCTTGAATTGCCATAATTGCCCATTTCGTTAATAGGGATTGGACTTTGAGGAAGTACATCTTATGTTTGAGTTATATGCCTTCTCCTCACACTAGCGTGGCATTGGCTCATAAAATCTATGATGTTTTGAATGATTGGGGTATCGTTGAGAAGTTATCTTCATTGACATTGGATAATACTTCTGCAAATGATGTGTGTACATGTTCAATACTTAAAGACGAAGTTGAATAGTAGAAAATGACTTGTGTTGAATGGAGATCTCTTTCACTTGTGTTGTTATGCACACATCTTGAACTTAATTGTGCAAGAGGGATTGACGGATGTTGATAACGTGGTAAAAAAAAGTGCGGGATAGTGTGAAGTATGTTCGGGGCTCTCAATCAAGGAAGGAGAAGTTTCTTGAATGTGTTAAAAGTTTATGTTTGGATGGTAAGCAAGGCTTGAGACAAGATGTTCCAATGAGATGGAATTCTATCTTTCTTATGTTGATGAGCGATCTTTATTACAAGACTGCGTTTGAACACTTGGCAATGAGTGATTCGAGTTATACGAATTGTCCTTCTATGTGAGAATGGAGCAAGGTTGAGAAATTATGCACATTTTTGGGTACTTATTATAATCTGACTTGTCTATTCGCAAGAACAAAATATCCAACTTCGAACTTGTTCATCCCCTTGGTGGTTAGGATTTATCATAATTTGATAATGGAGTGTACAAGTGATGATGAGTCTAGGAGGAGAATGGCCACTAGGATGATGGGGAAATTTGAGAAGTATTGATCCAATTTTAATGAAACATTGGCCATAGCGGTTGTTTTGAATTCACGGTTCAAGTTTGAATTTGTGGAGTGGGGATATAGAAAGATTTATGGAAGCGACGCAAAACCTTATATTGAGGCGGTTCGTAGAAGATTATTTAGTCTCTTTGATGAGTACATTCAGTGATCATCTTCCACTTTGGAGTCGTCTTCCTTGGCTTCTCAAAGGAATTTTGAGTCTTAAGAAAGTGAAGGGGAATTGCAAGCTTAAGTTGAAGATGAGACATTCCGTGGGGTATGGTAAATCTTTTATATATTTTTTGTTTGATTTTTCATATATCATTGATTAGTATAACTAATCTTGTGTTACATTCTATGTAGGATTTTGATATAACTGGTGAGATGGACAATGAAGCACAAAAGTCGGAGTTAGATGCCTACTTAGATGAGAAGAGGATCAAAAGGACCGACAAGTTAGATGTTTTGCTATATTGGGGAAGCATCACCCTCGTTACCCGATCTTGGCCTTTGTAGCTCGGGATTTTCTATGCATTCATACCACCACTGTTGCTTCAGAATCCGCATTCAGTTGTAGTGGCCGCATCATTGACCGCTTTCATAGTACGATTAAGAATGAAAATGCCGAAGCATTGTTGTGTCTCAGAGATTGGATTTATGTAGAGCAAGGTAATTTTACAATGTTTTATAGTTTAATTATAACTCATATATCAATAATTTGTTTTTTGATTTTTTTTTTTCTATTACAGAGATCTTGCGGAGGCCATTGCAGAGTTTCAGGAATACACATAAGATATTTTAAATCCAAATAATGCAAATAATTCATCCACGCAAGGATCTAACGTTATTTTATAATTTCTTAATTTCTGGAACTAGTTGAACTTTGCATGTGGTTGGTGTTTGGTTTGGAGTTTGGACTCATGTAAATCATTTTGTTAAGTACTTATGTTTGGTTTGGTTTGGTTTGGTTTGATGTTAAGTACTGATGCAAAATATTTTGTTTGATGTTAACTACTAATGTTTGGTTTGGTTTGGTTTGGTTTGGTTTGATGTTCAGTATTGATGTTTGGTTTGGTTTAATTGGTTTAATATTAAGTATTGATGTTTGGTTTCATTATGTTTACATTAAATTCATTGTGTAAATCTCAGCAGCTAGCATTTCAGCCTCTTTATGTGTTTACATTAAGTATTGATAAATATCCATGCTTAAATATTCAGCATGATAAGCTCAGGAAAATGGAGCTCTCTGTGTCAGATTGCTGTGAGGAGAGTAGACTTCCCACAGGCCACAGCCATTTAATCCTAGAATATGTGTTGTACAACCATAATTCATTTCTCCCTCTATTGCTCTATTCAAGAAATTTTCTACAAAAAATGTGTATACTACTCCTACATGTTTGTCTTGAAACAAGACAGAAGGAGAAAAAGGATAAAAGGACCGACTATAATGAGTATAAAAATCTAAATGGGTATAAAAAATACAACTTTGTGAAAAAAAATTTATAAAATTTTGCGGGCTCGTGGGCCGTGCCGGGCGACCCGCAAAATATTGCGAGCCGTGCTGGGCCACCAATTTCTAACCCGTAGAGTTAGCGGGTCGGGCCGGCCCATTTTGCCACCCCTATCAGGCACAAGGCAAAGGGCAGCGACCGAGTGGTTCTGGGAAGGTTCCTGCCCGAACATTCTCTTACACCAACTAGCGTGGAGGTGTCGAAAGTTGTGGTAACAAGTACACTTTTAGTTTGTTCTCCTAGTGCTTATGTTCTATTTGATATGGGAGCCACCCATTCTTTTGTATCGGCTTCTTTTGCACCTCTCTTGCGGAAAGAGAAAGAGTTACTAGAGTCACCTTTAGTGGTGTCAACGCCTATGGGTGATGTGGCCATGGCTAAGTCGGTCTTTTTGGACTGTGAGGTTCATGTTTGCGGCCACCTTCTGACAGCTAACTTGGTTCTATACACCCGTCGCTGGAGATAGATATTATTCTTTGCATGGATTGGTTGGCTACCCATTATGCGAAGGTAGACTGCAGGGCTAAGTTTGTCATTTTCAGAAAGCCCAAGTTACCGCAGTTTATCTTCCAAGGTGATGGAAAGGGGATTCTTGTAAGGTGATTTCAGCTTGAAAGCTCGAAAATTACTCTGTGGAGATTGCTAGTCCTTTTTGGCTTTTGTGTCGATGTTTGAAAAGTCTGAGGGGACGGCTGGAAAGTTGAGGGAGACTCCTCTGGTTAGTGAGTTCCCTGACGTGTTCCCTGAGGAACTTCCGGGGTTGCCACCTGACAAAGAGATTGATTTCTGCATTGAGTTGCAGATGAGGTGAAGCTGATATCCATTCCCCTTTACTGGGTGGCGCCGGCCGAGCTGAGGGAGCTCTTGGATTTGGGCTTCATTCGCCCAAGTGTTTCCCGTGGGGAGCTCTGGTAGTCTTCATTAAGAAGAAGGCTGGGTCTATACGAATGTGCATCGACTATAGGCAGCTGAATAAGGTAACCATTAAGAACTGATACCCGCTACTAAAGATTGACGATCTATTTGATCAGCTTCAGGGGGCACAGTGGTTCTCCAAGATTGACTTACAGTCCGGATACCATCAGCTGAAGATCCGGGACTAGGATGTGCCTAAGATAGCTTTTCGAACGAGATATGGACAATACGAGTTTTTGGTCATGTCGTTTGGGCTGACAAATGCACCTGCCGCATTCATGGATCTCATGAACCATGTGTTCAAGGAGTTTTTGGACAAGTTTATTATCATCTTCATTGACGATATTCTGGTGTATTCATGGAGTAGAGAGGAGCACTATGAGCACTTGAGAGTAATTTTGGCAACCCTCGGGAGACATCAGCTTTATGCAAAGTTCTCCAAGTGCGAGTTTTGGATGGAGAGCGTGGGATTCCTGGGGCATGTGGTGTCCCGAGAGGGTGTAAAAGTGAACCCTACTAAGATTGAGGCCATGCAGAATTAGAAGAGGCCGACTAGTGTATCTAAGATACGTAGCTTTTTGGGTCTGGCTGGGTACTACCGAAAGTTCGTGCAGAACTTTTCTCGGATTGTGGCTTCCCCGACCCGGTTGACTCAAAAAAAGGTCAAGTCTGTCTGGGATGACAGATGCGAGGAGAGCTTTCAGAAGCTCAAGGACTGCTTGACATCAGCACCTATACATGCCTTGCCATCATGATAAGGGGGATTTGTTGTATACTGCGACACCTCATGAGTTGGTTTGGGGTGTGTCCTTATGTAGTTCGGCAAAGTCATTGCCTATGCATCGCGACAGCTGAAAACCATGAAAAGAATTACTCGATGCGTGATCTGGAGTCGGCAGCATTGGTGTTTGCTTTAAATCTTTGGCGTCATTACTTGTATGGTGAGGCCTATAAAATTTACACCGATCACAAGAGCCTTTAGTATTTGCTCACCCAGAAGGAGCTGAATATGAGACAAAGGAGATGGCTTGAGCTGCTCAAGGATTTTGATTGCACCATATTGTATCATCCTAGGAAGGCAAACATCGTAGCGGACGCCTTAAGCAGGAAGTATATGAGCAGCCTAGCTCACCTAGCAGTCAAGAGGAGACCTCTAGCTAGGGAACTAGTAGCTTGCTTGGATGGCGGGTCAGTGATTTGATGAGGTAAATTTTGGTATTTGGAAGAGTTGGATGTATACTTTTCTTAAAACACAAAGTTTAGATCTATGGTGCATGCTAAATAATGAATATGTTGAGCCCACCATTGACATTAATGATTGGACTCAAGAACAAGTTAGATTATTTGAATTGAATGCTAAAACAACACACCTTCTATATTGCTCATTGTCAAATGATATACTTGAACAAGTTATGCATTGTTCATCCGCATTCGATATTTGGGTTTGTTTAAACATGCTTTATGATTATGCAAAAACCGATGAGCTTATTACTTTAATTGAAGGAGGTGATGACAATTGTCATACCTCTAGTTCTAATGAAGTTTTTGATGCCCAAAGCTTGCCTAGTCAAAGAAGCACAAAAAATCGGAGAAGAAAACTAAGGTGCTTCATTTGTCAAGAAAATGGACATAAGAAGAACAATTGTCCTCATTTGAAGAAAGATGGCAAGAAGAGGATGAATGCTTCAAAATCTTTGATCAAATCTAGTGAAGTCTCGTCTCATCAAGACCAAAAGGACGCTTCGAAATTATGTCTCATGGGTATCCATGATGAGGTACAATACTCTACTTTTAATCATGATAAGAAAATAGCTTATGATAGTGATGCTAGTTCTTCACATTCACTCAAAATATCATATGAAGAATTAGTAGAAGAATGTCGAAATATGTGTGTCATGCTTTTGAAAAAGAGTAAAGAAATCAAGAAAATTAAAAGGATAACTCTAGGCTTACTAAGAATTTGCATGCTCTAGAGTTAGAAAATAAAAATTTAAAGGCAAATCTAAGCTCCTCAAGTATTGATTGTCATGATAGTATTAATAGTAATTCACAATTGATAATTGAAATTGAGGACTTAAAAAGTGAGAATTGATTTGAAAATTAAAAATGATGATTTGAAAATTAAATTAAAAAATATCTCAAAAGTTGAGATTGAGAATTTGAAAGTAGAAAATATGAAAATAAAAAATGAAAATATTATGATGAAATCTCAAATGCAAGTATTACATAAATCAATTAATGATATGAAAAATGAGATTGTTTTCTTGAGTAGGAAAACTAGTAGTTTATCACATGCTTCATCCTTTAGAAATACTAGTAAGAAAAATGTTTCATCTAAGAATGCTCATGCTCATCATGTTTCTCATGCCAAGCATTCTAACATTAGACCTCATATTCATATGAATGATAAAAAGAAAGAATTCCATGGACATTATTTTTGTTGTGGCATATATGGGCATGCGATTTATGATTGTGCTTTCAAAATGAACCCTAGTATTGTTAAGACACTTTGGGTACCTAAGCTCATTGACTCCCAAGGACCCAAAGACATTTGGGTACCAAAAGTATCATGTTCTCTTGTAGGGGGCTCTACCACACAAGGGTAAGAGAAATGAAATATTGAAGTTGAGCTTGGATTCAAACGAAAAATCTCCAAGAGGTTGCAACTTCAAATCATCATGATGCCTAAAGTATGAAAAATGACATCTTAAGTAATCTGGTATCATCTCCTTACTTTGCTTTGTTTCATTCAAGTTGGAGTATATGATACTTGTTTAATTCGAGTTGATTTTGTCCGCTCTTAATATGGTTTCATCAAATGATTTTTGATTTTTGATTTTTGGTCTCTTCGGAGATCTATGTAGCCTATAAAGGACTAATATGACATTGCGGTTCTAAATCGTAGGCTCGTTGTGGCCTTTCGATTTTCAATCAATAGGAAGAGTTGGATATCTATTTTTCAAATATTTCATATTTTAAAATCTCTTTGATTTATTTTGATATCATGATTAACTCCTTTAAAATGAATCTTTACTATCTAGCATCGGTTAAGACTTTTAAATGAAACTTTGTATTGAACCTTTGCTATTTGGTAAGTTAGCTTGCTAGTTGGTATATGATTTTATTATGCTACTAATGAATATTACTTACAAGTTATAAGCATTTTAGGAAGGCTAATAATTAGGATGAAAATGATAAGTTTGGCAAATTATCATGAATAAGGTATAACTTCGATTCTTTCAAAATCTTAGTGTTATACCTCAATGTTTAATCTTCAATTATGTCTCTATACTCATGATTAGAATTGTGTGATAAATCCTTGAATTCTCATGAGTAGATAGAATTTTAGTACTTAGGCAAGCTTCATTGAATGAAAGTTACCCTAGGTTAAAATTTGACATTAGAGACTTCTATTTTAAGTCTAAACTCATGAAACATGTTTAGATATACACATGACATGCTTCTAGGTGTTTAGAGTTAAAAATTCATTTGTAGATCAACAAGATAAAATAAGTTCACTTTAGGAGACCTTAAGTTGAGTAGAGTTGACCTAAGTCAACAAATTGACTTAGGAATTTTATTTTAAGTCCAAACTTCACAAACATGTTTAGATTTACTCATGTTAGGCGACTATGTGTTTAAATTTGAAAAATCATAAGTAAAAGTTAAAATTTGATACTTAGCAATTTGATGTTAACATGCTTATTAATATTTACGAAAATGCCACTAGATCTCAATTATTTTTAGAAAAATACAGAAAATTTATTTTTGGATGATTCTTGAAACTACATGTTCTCTGAAAAATCTAATTTCTTCGGTAAAAATTTTAAAAATTTTCAATAAGAATATGATTTGATATGGATTTTTGAAATTGGATTTCAAAACTTTAAAGTATCATTCTTCCCAAATGCTCATTTTTCCGATACTTTGATTTTTGGTCCAATTTTTGAATGAGACTTCAAGTATGATATTTTGGATTCATTTTTGGTATCGTTCTCATTTTGACTCGTGAAAAATCATTTCTAAAATGATTTTTGATATTTTGACTGATACTTGAAAATATCGATACTTGAGATAGTACATGATTCCTAGTTAATTTTGGATTTTGACTATCTTTTCATGATATCATGTATTACTTAGTCTCTCATTTATTTGATATGTTATTTTCGTCCCTTGGGTTGGTTGACTTCGTTTTCATGAAAACTAGTTTTCAAGTCCCAACTTTGACTATATGTTGACTTTTCTCATCCTTTTTTATTGATGTCAAAAGGAGAAGAAAAATATAGGTAAAAAGAGAAAAAAATATAGGAAAACCATGCATATAGATAGGGGGGTTCATTTTCATAGATATGCATGATGATAAGGGGAGAAATCCCTTGGTTGATATCCTTTGTGCTTTAATATATATTTTTTCTTAAGGATGTTTGTCATCATCAAAAAAGGGGAGATTGTTGGCCTAAGGTTTTCTACCTTGGTCTTAATCTCGGTTTTGATGATAACAAACATGGAACTAATTTTTCATTGAGAAATACTTTCAGGTTCCAAGTCGATTAGCGCTCGACATCCGCGATTGGAAAAATTGGAGAAATCAGCAAGGACGCTCATCGACGCGCTTGGATTTATCGGGTAGTCAGAGTTTAGATTTAGAGTGTCTAGAATATATACGTAATCATCTTTTGTGATGCAAAGAACCCAAAATCCAGAAACGAAGAACACGCCAAGAAATCAACAAAAAAACTGATTTCCCGGGTTCGATCATAGGGGCGATCGGCCGAACCGAGCCCGGAATGCACAGAGTGCTCCGGTGGCTCAGGCGGTCGCTTGGTAGGTCGATCGACGTTCGACCAGACCAGCGATCGGCGATTGATAACGGGCAAAATTTTGCCCGTTGAGAAGAGGTGTGTTGCCTCTTCTCTTCACGGCTTATAAATAGGAAGCCATAAGAGTCTTCCTCCTTGATGTTGATCACTTCTAACCTCCTTGATCCATCTTTTGATCAATCTTAATCCTTCATTGAGCCAATCTTGAGAAAACCCTAGCTTGGATCTTTCATCTCTTTGATTGGGTCTTTACTTCATTGTTTCATCATCAAAGGCATCAAGAGGAAGCTATGAATCTTGTTGTGGAGCTAAGTATTTTATTGTTTGATCTATTGCTCTATTTAGTGTTGTATTTTGTTGTTATTTTCATTGTGTTTGAGTTTGTGTAAACCAAGAGTGCTAAGTTGATTGAGTTGGTGGTTGCCTTGGTGTTAAGGCTTAATTCCATCGGTGTAAACGTAGTTTACTAGGATTAGTGATTGTTGTCCCTTAGGATTGAGGTGGATGAGTGCTCTCGATAAGAAGGCAGAGACTTCCGGGTGTGAAAGTGCCTTAGGTTGAGAGCGAGACTCTTCGGGTAAAAGTAATCTTTGGAAATCCTAAGTGGGGTACTTAGGTAGTGGACTAGGCATTGGGGCCGAACCACTATAAATAATTGTGTTAGCATTGTTTTCCTTGCGTATCGTATTGCTTATCACTTATATCTTGCTCCCGCTTGCCTAAGATTTAGTTAACACATTATTCAACCCCCCCCCCCCCCCTCTAGTATAGGCCATTTCACCAATAGATGATGGGGTTCGGATTAATGCGGAGGATGCCCTGAGGTTCAAGGACAAGATTGTGGTGCTGGATATAACAGAGGTTAAGAGGCGAGTACTCGAGATTAGCCATCGGTCCTTGTACACCATGCACCCTGGGACCACGAAGATGTATCGTGACCTAAGGCAACACTACTGGTGGAAAGGAATGAAGTGGGAGGTAGGGGTGAGCGAAAAAAACTGGGTTTTTAGTTAACCGAAAAATTGGTCCAAAATCGAAGCGGTTTTTGTGATTTCAGGTTATATTTTTGAAAAATTTGGTTTCATGTTCGATTTGCGGTTTAAAAAGTCTACCGATTTCGGTTAACCGACCGGTTCAATATTTTTTAATATATATAATATATTATATTAAATAATAATTTATAAATGATAAATAACTTAAAAAATACATGTGAAAACTTAAGAAAAGTTTTCTCCCCAGCCGTCACATGCCATTTAGTAATTTACCCACACTTCTCTCCTCCTCTCTCGTTCTCCAACACGCCGCCGCATGACACAACTACCATTCCCACTCGCCGGCCTTCACTGTCCCGAGTCCCCCACACCCTCATGTTCACTGGCGAGTCAGCGTCGGCGTGTCGATGCAGTGCACGTTCTCACCTTCTCTCCTCACCTTCAACCTGCTCTTCTCTCCACCTCTCCCCATCTTCAACCGGCGACATTGGTCATTGGGTATGTATAGCATCTTCATTCTTCATTGTCCTGTTCCATTTAGTGCTATTTTTGGAGCTTTAACCTGATTCCATTTGCTAGATCTTGTCCTCTTATTTGGTCTTCACTGTCCCGTTCCTAATTTGGTGCTTAATCTCGATGTGTGCTTCATCCCTATAGTCCATATATAATATTCATTGTCCCGTTCCTAATTTGTTGTTGCAATATTCCCCGTACTCTAAGGCCTCATTTGCTTCGATGGATTAAGGAGGTGGATTGAATTTTAAAATTCAATCCATTGTTTGCTGCAACAATAGATATGAATCGGGCCGGATATTAAGTGGATTTATTTTGGTCCAAATCCATCGCTGGCCTGATTTAGAAATCCTAGGGAGAGGATGAGTTTAAGGCCCAAATCCACAGGATATGAATTTTCATATCCTATCCATGTTTCTTATCCTATGCCAAAACAAACATATGATAGAATTTCAAAAAATTCTCTTGAATTTATATCTCATTCTTATTCATCTTAAATCATATCCTACAAAACAAATATGACCTAATAGCATATTGTTCCATATTAGGCTATTAGCATGAACATATAAGTATCATAGGATAATTCTCTTCACTTTGACCATGCTGGTAACAGAAGAGTGGCTTTACCTAATTGTTTTTTTCTCCAGGAAATCAATTAGTTCCTCAAAATTGTGGAACAAACTTTAAAACTTGGAACAAGCTGTCGCATCTCTATTTCTAGTGCTAAAATTGGCAAGAATTAATTCATCAGAACTACTTGTTTAAATCTGGACCATTTCGGTTTATTGAGAGCAGATTCATTTTCTTAATTTACACATGAAATTATGAAAATTTTGGTTGGTTCACTGTTTTCAGATGTAGGTTTAGGCTGTATCCCCTGACTTTTAGAATATAACACTTGCACCATCACCTTGGATAAAATTCGGCATTACTAAACTCAAATGTTATTATTATCTTTTAACTCATACACACTTTTCTTTTTTTATCTACTGAAGTGATAAAGCTAAGTCACTTTCTTATTTTTATATTCTATTAATATCATCCAAGATTACAGACAACTACTCTCGACATTGGATATTATGTTATTCAGTTGGTGTCCAACATTCTAGTTCTTTTGGTTAAAATTTGATATAAAGATTTCTAACTTCAGGAGTTTTATAATATATGGATAAATAAGAAAGTAATTCATACATTGTCTTTTTGATTTATTGGTTAATTGAACCGAAAAAATCGAAATCGAAATGACGGTTAACCAAAGTTAATGAACCGATTTACGGTTAATAATTTCAAAAAATCGAAGTTAATGGACCAATTTTTAAAATCGCTAATAGACCGATTAACCGGTCCATGCTCACCCCCAGTGGGAGGTGATTGAGTGTGTCTAGGTGCTTGACTTGTCAGTAGGTTAAGACAGAGCACTAGAGGCTTGCGAGGTGGCTACGAAACCTAGAGGTACCTGAGTGGAAGTGGGAGAAGATTACTATAGACTTGGAGACCAAATTGCCGAGGGCGAGATGAGGTCATGAATCCATTTGGGTTATTTTGGACCGACTGACCAAGTCGGCACACTTTATTTCGGTCAAGACGACTTTTTTGGCCGAGCATTATGCCAGGCTTTTTTTGGATCGGATAGTGGCTTACCACGGGATCCCAATGATGATCATATCGGACAGGGGTACTCAGTTCACTTCTAGATTTTGGCAATCCTTTCAGGAGGCCATGGGTACCCAGGTTCGGTTCAGCACAACCTTTCACCCACAGACTAACGGGCAGTCAAAGAGGATTATTCAAACACTGGAGGATATATTACGGGCATGCGCATTGGACTTTGAGGATGGCTGGGAGAGGCACATACCGTTGGTAGAGTTTGCCTATAACAACAGTTACCATAGTAGCATCGGCATGGCCCCGTTTGAGGCCCTTTACGGGCGAAAGTTTTGGTCTCCGGTGGGATGGTTTGAGACGGGTGAGACTCAGATGCTGGGGCCGGACTTGGTGCATGATGCCGTGGAAAAACTAAAAATAATCAAGGATCATCTGTTGGCAGCCCAGAATCGGCAGAAGATGTATGTTGATGGCAGAGCAAGGGATCTATTGTTTGTGGTTAGGGACTTGGTGTTCCTCAAGGTATCCCCGATGAAGGAGTAGTGAGATTTGGCAAGCGAGGGAAATTGAGCCCCAAATTTATTGGACCATTTCCCATTCTTAAACGAAAGGGGGCAGTGGCGTATGAGCTGGCTTTGCCTCCTAGCATGGATAGGGTTCACCCAGTGTTTCACGTATCCATGTTGAAATGGTATGTCAGAGATGACTCTCATGTGCTGGAGCCTACCGCAGTAGAGGTGGACGCGACGGTCTCTTATGAGGAGAGGCCCGTGGAGATTCTAGACCGGCAAGTCAAAAAGTTGAGGTTCAAAGAGGTTCCCTTGGTGAAGGTTCGATGGGAGCACCATTCCTGTCAGGAGGCGACAGGCGACCTGAGAGTTGGGGTAGGATATGATGGAGAAATATCCTCATTTATTCAGTTGAGATGGTAAGTTCATTTCCTACCCCTAAATTCGAGGATGAATTTTTCTTAATGCATGGGGGAAGCTTGTAATACCCGCTAAATTTATTAAATATTTTGCGTATATTGATTTCAGCGGGATGTCGTGGCGCGCAACGGCGCGTGCAGAGTTAATTGATAGGGCATGACTTGAGGTGAGACTCTTACACTTAATTTGGAAATCTCTTTATTTATGAGTTAAATTACGTGTTAAGTCCAAGTTGGGTTCAAGCCGAGTCCGAGGTCACGATCGGGGCTTGAATCTATATTGATCAAGTTGGGTCAACTTAAGTGCATAGGGGTATAATGGTAATTTGGCATTAAAAAGTTTTTAAAATATAATATAAGCCACCTAGGACCATACGGCTCCAAAGAGGAGCTGCACGCGACCCATGGAGGCAAGTGGATAGGGAGGAGTCGGAGATGAAATCGATCGGGGATCGGAAGCTTCGTCGGATCGGATTCGACGTGAGGCTTCAACGTCGCCTTCTCTTCCCTTGAATCAGGTTTTAGGTGATGGTTCTTCCCTAAAGAATCCCTAGATTTGCTTCTTGTGACTGCCGATCTATGTTGAGAGTTTTGGATGTGATTTCGGGTCATTTTCTAGCGAGTAGATTAACCTTTATGCTTCTATGTTGCTTCAAGTTGTTTGGAGGGGCTGGCAGCCCTAGGGCATGCCTCCAAACCATAGAGAGGGTCGGCCCTATTGTAAGGAACTTGGTATTGATGTTTAATATTTGTTCCTTATTTATTTACTGTTTAATTTAGAAAATTCCATGAATTATAGCATGCTAGGATTTCAATTTTCATTGTGGCCTAGAGTGGTCTTAAGGGTAATTAGATGAGTTCTCCCTTGATTAAATATTACCATCATGTTGTGCTCAATTTATTCAAGTGGATATTTTATTTATGCTAAAATTGTTTCATGTATGCTGTAAATTTTTAGGGTATGCTGAAATTATAATTTGTTCTTGTCAAAAATTGTATTACTTACTGTGATATGTTGGTATAATATGTTGATCTTTAAGTAAGCTACATTATGTAAATATTGAGCACCATGATGACTTGATCGGTTGTGTTCGAATAGTAATCAAACTATTCAAGTAGGCCGAAAATATTGTATTATTTATTGAATGAGTCGAGTCACGAGTCAGGACGACCCTCCTTGGCTTATGGTGGTTGTAGTGGTTTAACCTTATGAACAGTAGGTTATTTAGACACTTCTATGTTTGGGATGAGGGTATAAGTCCTTGAGTGAAAATTAAGGAGAGTGACCCACAGAGGGCTGAAATTTTGGCTACAGCCTGAATTTTCGCGAGAGCTGGGAAAGTAAGAAAACTGAGGACTTTAGGTCATTTCACTAAATTTGAAAACTCTTGGACATATGTGACATTCTTTTTCATTGTTCGGGAATTTCCGTAAGTTCATATGAGACTTTGAACGATGAGTTTTGTGGCGGGAAAATATGTCGTGCGGAAACTGCTCGATAAGACATAGCGTTTCGTTACGCAACTACTGCCAATGATGTTAGGTTCTTGAATAGGAAATTGGTAAGGCAAATTATTGAGGAGATAGTGGAGGGTAACACGACGGAGAATAATTTAATTGGGCCGAGTGAAAGCCGAGCGGGTGCCACCTATTGTGCACCGAGAAAGGTGAACTAAGTCATATTTACCTGAGTAATTTACCTCATTATAAGTGTACAGTCTATTCCCTTAACGAACATGGTTTTGGATGTACATGCGATGGCCGAGTGGTGCGCATCGCACATGAGTTGATATTGGGCCGGATTGGGCCGAGTGGTGCGCATCGCGCACGAGTGATTCTGGGTCGAGACATACGTCGGTGAGCCACGCCGACGACTAACCCGAGTGGCATAGGTCGGAGAGCCTTTCCTGATCGAGTTGTGGGCACTGAGACTAGAGGGGCTTCCTAGCTCAATGAGCCCGAGATGGGAAGTTCGCTATGATGGCTTCCTAGCAAGCAACCTGCGAGTTGTAGGCGGGTAACTTGAAATGTTTCCCAATTGGGTCAGGTCAAGCTATATGGTGCGCGTAGCACACGAGGTTACTGATGCAAATCGTTGCCATGATTTATATTTGAGTTTATCTTTTTAAGACGTGTAGTATATCTAAGACATGTAGCTCTTTTGGACATGTGAACTTATGTAGTATTAACATTGGTACTTTGATATGTAGTTTATACTTGAGTTTGGTGCTGAGTTGCTACTTTTTTAAACAAATGTGTATGTTATGGTGTCCTGAGTTATTTATATTGCATGGTTAATGTGATGCCATTGTTTAAGCTTCAGAGTGTCTGTCTGCACTCTGGCCGATCGTGTGACCCGATTTTGGGGTGTAACATAACCTAAGTTTTATATTTTGTTATCTCTACCTTGGAGTCCTACTAATTTAAACGTTGGAGTATCTTTTGCAGATCCCTGCCCCCCCCCCCCCCCCCGTCGGAGTTATACCTAATTAGGAGAGGCACCGAACCGGACCAGACTATTTTGATCGTCAGGCGGGAACACTTACCATTAGGTTTTAATAGGAATATCAACCTAAGGTTTCAATTTAATATTCACAACATTAATTAATAGGTAAAAAATAGACGTACTACCTCTATAAATACCTCTAAATAGATGTCAAACTCACCCTATCGTTTTGACAAGCCCGCTTGCTCTACGAAGTTCTAGTGTGGCCCCTAAGCTTACTTAGTAAGTATTTTTTTAAAATAAAAATTAATTTTTTAATTGATGTATATATGTCAACTACTACATCAATTATTTATATAAAATAATTATTTAGAATTTGTTCTCGGTTGAGATAGTAGATACTACAAGTTTTCCTAGTTCCTGCTTGGACGTGTCTCCGAGGCGACCTACAAACACACTCCGACACTCAAGTAATGACATATTTGAGATGGTGTCTATAAGAATTGGATTAGAAGAAGATACTTGTAGGCGTAGGATCTAGTTTATAAGATAGGTCATTGATGATTCGACGGGTATTTCTCCTCAATTATCACAAGGATATGCCTTGAATGAGTTGATTGCTGAATTATGCCCCTTAATTGTGTTGTAACTGTATTTGAATTCTTCGGATATACGCCAAAGATGAAAATTCCCTCATGGTGACTACGCAGAGCCCCTATGCCCGACTTGGGTCCTTGAGTGACTCGATCGAGCTGGGCTTCGTGGGCTCTCCAAACGGGTCTGAGGACCTAGTTCGATCCAGAAGTAAATAATTAGTGTGTATATGTCAGCCGCAACATGATTTAACATTGACTACCACATTAGTTGTGACGCGTTAGGATCATCATTCTATTTTTTAATTGATGTGTACACGTCAGCTCCCATGTCAGAATCATCATTAAATTTTCAATGTAAAAAATTTACTACATAAGCTTTGAGGGGGCACACGTTGGAACTATAGAGGGTAGGGAGAGGTGGGAATGGGTCGTGCCTGGGTCGGCCCAGGCTCGGCCACCTTCGGGCCGTGCCTAGCACAGACCGGCCAATACTCGAATCGTGCTAGGCATGGCCCTAATGCTCAAAGGGGCGGCCCAGCCCGGGCCTGAGCCCACCCCTTCGGGCTCGGGCTAGGCTCGGGCCAACTCGAATTATTAAAAACATGAATAAATGTGGTCGACAGTGAGACTCAAACCGCCAACCTTCACTTCTTTTTCTATCGAACTAACCATCACACTAACACATATTATCTGTTTTTATATACTTTTACTAAATAAAGTATATATTGCTCAAGTCTAGCACAGAAAACCAGGCTAAGCCTGGGTGCAGACCAAGCTAGGCCTAAGTTGTGCCAGGCCTAGTCTGCAGGTGCAAGGTCGGGCCCGTGTCATGTCGGGCTTGGCACGCGTGCCGAGCACGCACTACTAGAAAAATGGTCATCAGCAACGGCTGATGCCGTTGCTGAGCCGTTGCTGAAGGGAATCAGCAACGGCTGAGCCGTTGCAATAAAGCCGTGACAGAAAGTCGCGTTGCTGATGACTTAGCAACGGATCAGCAACGGCCGCTTGGGCCGTCGCTCTAAACATTATCAGCAACGGGCGCTGGGCCGTCGCTAAAAATATTTGCAGCAACGGTTTTACCACGGAACCGAAGCCGTTGCTGATAACATTAATAGCAACGGCCTCGAGTCCGTAGCAAAGCCGTTAGTAAAAACCCGTCGCTAAGCCGTTGCTGTAGGTCATCAGCAACGGTTGTCGATACACTTTTAGCAACGGCTTTCCCACGGACGACCGTGGGAAAGCCGTTGCTGATGACCCATACCTGCAAACAGAAACATTTCAAATTTCTAATTTCCGTTGATACATTGATACATTTATCTGATACATAACTCACACACCCATACCCTCATACACACATCACAAACATCTCATACACATTCATTCACACATCACAAACACACCAAGATATACATCAAAACAATTATATTTATATTCATAATTATCCACGATAGTATAAACACAATTCAAATGTAAAATTAAAGTATCAACATCTGAGTAACATAGTCAATATAAATTAAACAAGTTCAATATCTGAGTAACAAAGTCAATATAAACAAAATCTCACGATGACGATGGAGGATGGCCTGGATCATATGGCGGGGTCTGGAGTGCTTGAGTGTACACCGGCGTGGACTGACTCGAGGATGATGGATTAGATGATGCCGAAGAGATGCCTGCTTCGGGATGACCCGACAAGTTGCGTAGCATAGCTTCTATATTCGCCATCGTCTGACTCTGGCGCTCCATCAACTCAGTCTGACGCGCGACCGTCTCCTCTAGTGTCCTTATCCTATTACTATGATCATAACTAGATCTGGAGGTGGACGGCCGCTCACCAGCGACCGGAGGGGTCGGTGCCCCAAGTGGCCCTAGTACGGCTCGCGCATGACCACTATCTGCGAAGCCATATACGCGGCCATGGTCCCAGCCACCTGCGGCCTCGACCCACGATGCTGCGTCAAAGTCCTCGGGGGTACCCCCACGCTGCACCACCGTCTGGCTGTAGGTCTCCTACTCGAGTTTGATTTTTTGTTTAATATTTATCATAAAACTTAAATTATAAATATATAATGAATAATTTAAACAAATATATAATTACCATAATGTATGCAGCGCGGTTGTGGATGTACTCCCCAGTCCCATGTGCTCGACGGTGAGTCCGCTCAAACACTGCCATCGGGGAGGGTCGCTGGACAGTCCCGTCATCCGACACCGTCGTCTACATTTACAAAACAAATACATTAATTAGTACACATAATAACAAATAAAATATATAATTAAAAGATATACTTACCATACGGTTTGCGTGCACTGCAAATGCAACAGAGCCGCCGGTGTGACGCGCTGCTCCTCCCGACATGCGATTTCTAGCCGCATTCCGAGAAACCTCCTGCCATCGATCCGTCGACCATATCCCCACGAGCTGGTCCCATATATCTGGAGTAATCCAACCGGGGCCGTATCCCCGAGTCTCCGCGATGTTATCAGTAGGCAGCATTCCATTAATCAATCCAGCAATCCGATCATACGCAACTCCGCTGATATTACAATCGGCCTTGATGTTTAAGAGCTGTATCATTGCTGAAAACCTAGTGTATTTAGGACAATTCTCATACAAAGGTTCATCGGCAGCTTTCAACATCTCGTAAAATTCTGCAGCTTCTTTATTCGGTAATTCAATCTCTACCGCAGCCCCTACTTCTGTGATATCAACCGCTGTAGTATCTGGTGGGACTGATGTCTGAAGAACTGGCCGATCAACATTATCATTCAGGTGGAATTGACCCCCAAGACTATCAAGTATCATAGTTCTATAGGGATTACATTGACCGGATGAAGAAGCACCAGCAGAGGAAGATTCACCATATGTCTGAACGACAGGATTGCTCGACGTCCCGACTTCGCGTGACTCCCCGTGACAAGTCCATAGAAAATATCTTGGTGTAAATCCTTTGGTATATAGATGCAGAGTGACAGTCTCCCGATCCAAAAATCGGCCATTCGAACAAATGCGGCACGGACATCGGATTTGATCACCCATGCTAACGAAATTCCGATTCGAATAGGCAAAATTTAGGAAGTACGTTACGCCTAATCGAAACTCATTCGTTAAAGCTCCATGATCAAAACGTCGGTACATCCAACTTCGATCAGCCGACATGATTCTGTCAATCAATGACAATTTCTTTGGTTAATGTCTTTAGGTGAGATGGTCCTATTCCATTCGGGATTTATGTTATTCGTACTGCACTTACGTTTTTATTTTAACTGTTAACTAATTATTCTAAATTTCGACAGCATCTCCCTACAGTTCTCCGAATACGCATATCATCTGGGCGCGTATCGGAGAACAAGAGAGATGTTGCCGAAATTTAGAATAATTAGTTAACAGTTAAAATAAAAACGTAAGTGCAGTACAAATAACTATATTCCCAAATTGTCCAATCAGGGACAATTCAAGAATTGTACGTCGTATAAAAGATCATCTACTTCTTTTACACGAACATACAATCCCCGAACGGATCTAAGGTTTTGCTAAATCATATCCGACTGATCGATGCGTACGTGAAACATATCAACTCGTCGGATGGATGATTATTTTCTAAATGTTTTGAGACAGTTCGAGTCCATATTGGACGATTTCGGCGCGCGTCCGAAGTGGACGATTCTGGCGCGAGTCCGAATTGGACGATTCCGGCGCGCGTCCGAAGTGGACGATTCCGGCGCGAGTCCGAATTGGACGATTCCGGCGCGCGTCCGAAGTGGACGATTCCGGCGCGAGTCCGAATTGGACGATTCCGGCGCGAGTCCGAATTGGACGATTCCGGCGCGCGTCCGAAATTAATCTAAACCCTAATAATTAATCTAACAAATTAAACAATTAATCTAAACAATTAATTAACATTTATAAAATAATTAATTAACAATTTCAAAAACAATATATATATATATATATATATATATATATTCCGGCGCCGGAGTCCACCCTCCGGCGCCGGCGTACAGTGGCCGGACACACTGTCCGGCCACTGTAGAAGGTCCGGCGGCGGCCATAGGCCGACCGCCGCCGGCCGAAACCCTAGAAATAGGGTTTCGGTCGGATTTTAACATCTCCGGCCGAAACCGTATAGGCCGGCCGATCAACATACCGGCAGCAGCGGCAGCGGCGCGGCGGCGAGAGGCGTCGGCGAGAGGCGTCGGCGTCGGCAGCAACGGCAGCAGCGGCGAAGTTCTCGGCAGGAGGCGGCGGCGGCAGCAACGCGAGGAAGAAGGGTCGGGCGCGAGAGCGTGCCCTATATAAACTTATCAGCAACGGCTCACTCGCCCGTTAGAAAGCCGTTGCTGATAAGTTATCATCAGCAACGGCTCACTTATCCGTTAGCAAGCCGTTGCTGAAAATTAAAAAAATCAGCAACGGCTCGCCTTTCCGTCCGAAAGCTGTTGCTGATAATTAAAATAATCAGCAACGGCTCGGTTTTCCGTTAGAACGCCGTTGCAGATACAGATATCTGCAACGGCTCGGGCGGCCGTAAGAATGCCGTTGCAAATAGCAACGGCTTGAGCGGCCGTTGCTGATAGCCGTTGCTGAAGACCAAGTTTCTAGTAGTGACGGCCCATGTGCCTAAGGGGGCGAGCCCAGCCCGCCCCTTGGGCACAGACGGGCCGGGTTAGGCATAGCCCAGAACCGGGCCGGGCCCGTGCCACCCATGGGCGGGCCCGGCCCATTGTCACCTCTAGGGAAGGTAGGGGTGAGCAAAACCTGAACCGACCCGAATAACCCAAAAAAATTGATCCAAAAATTCAATTCGGGTCAGGTTATTTGGGTAAAACGGGTCAGGTTGGGTTGAAATTTTCAAATTTTCATTAACTATTTTCGGGTCGGGTCGGGTGAGAACCTTCATTAACCCGACTCAACCCGAAATAACTTAAATTCATCTCTAAATCTCTAATTTCCAAATTTTCCTGCACCCGCCCACCCGCCCCAAACCCTGAGTCGCGGACTTCTGCAATCTGCCCAAACTCAACAACTTGCGCTTTCTTCAGCCCGAGATCGAGTGCTGTTTCTTCAGCCCGATTCAAAGTGGTGCATTTCCATGTCCAAAGGCTGCACTTTCTTCAACCCGAGATCGACTATATCTTACACGTTGTCTTCTTTGTTGAAATAAAACACGAGAAAAAAATGATGGAGGAAGATTGGATATTCTACCTTTGATTTCTAGTATTTTTCGATAAAGGAACACATAGATGATGCATCGAAACATCCTCTTCATGTTGTTGATGAGTTTCCAGTCTCTCTCAAGTCGTCACAATGTCGACAATAAAAAATGCAAAACCACATGACTCCCTCACCCTATATATGTCAACCTGGGTTTTTATACCTGCAATACCCGGGGTTTTCTAATATAAAATTTCATTGGTGCAGCCCATCGGATTGGAAACTAGTCGAGCCGAGTCGCGAGATTGTCGCGAGTAGGAGGTATGAGTTAAATTTTAGACTCATGGTTAATGTTTTTGAAATGTATATGTTGGGTTGACTCAAGTCGGGTTGAAATCGAATTCGCGGATCGAGTCGGGGTCCAATCCGGGCTTAGGTGGAGTTGAGTGAGGGGGTTAAGTGAAGAAGGGCATAATTGTCAAAAAAAGGGGGGGAGAAGAGAGAATTAATCCCTCACCCCAAACCGTCGTGCGGCTCAAGACAAGTTGAGCCGCACGCAACCCGAGGTGAGGAGGTGAGGAGGAGAGGAGAAGAGGAGATCTTGGGCGGCGTCGAATCTGCGTTGTCGTTAGAGAAATCGGGATCATGTTCATCTCGTCCATCTTCTTCTCTAGTCGAGGTGAGTGGTCTAACCGAGATCCATAGGGTAGGCGGGTAGTCGACCCAAGGTATTGGGGATTTTGTCGATTTCTCGTAGTGATTTCGTCGATTCACCGAGTTTTCTTCTGAGACTTGATCCTATTGTGTGTATGTCGTTAATTGATGAAGCTTCTCGAAGTTTTCCTCGATTTTAAGGGTCGGTCGCATGAAGGAAAAAGGGCAAGGTCATGCCAAAAAATTTCCCAGTTTCCTAGAGTGATCGTAACCTCTTGGATCGAGTTTTTTTCATGATTGGTGGCTCGATTATTCTTGATCACGGCCAAAAACCCTCTTCTTCCACCCTGATCAATCTCGGCCGAGCATGAGTAACCTAGGTTAGGTTTGGCCGAGTGGGTGTGAGGAGGGGAAAGGGGCTCGACTTGGTTCATGCTTACATGTAGAGTTTTATTTCATCGTTTATGCTATATATTTCTCACTTGATGTATGATCTGTTAGTAGTGGTAGATTGAGTTTATCATGCTATAAGGAAATATTCTTGAGCACACATATATGGTTAGGATTTAGAATGACATATGAATCATGGAAATGTTTTATTTATTTTCTAATATAAATGCCCAATCCTTGCCATGTTATACTCTTTGTTTCCTTATCGAAATTTAAAAATTTATTGTTGAATTTAATCTCCTTTTTTTTGGAAATCATGTGATTATTCATGTAGATAATTGTAGAACGAATTTCCTATGTTATATATGTTGTGATGAACTCGAAAGTTGACATTTTCATGCTTATGAAATGTGGTTACACTTTAGGAACATAATGCATACACTAGGTTTCACACCTAGGGAAGGATAGCGGACATTAGTACTCGACTAGTGCGACCCGAGGAAGGGGTCGGGTCCGGGTTGATGCTTGGGGATTTAGATGAAAGTTTTTCTTTGAGAAACTATGATTGTGTATTATGATTGAAATGGTCTACTGAGGAGTACCGATAGCCGGAACGGCTACTACTCGACTCAGCGGTGATTAGGGTCTTGAGATTGCACCAGCGGGCCCGCTAGGTGTTAGACCCGAATGGCGGAGGGTCTTGAGATTTCGTCAGTGGGCCACACTGACGGTAGACCCAAGTCGGGTAGGACTAGCTATCCCTAACCCGGTGGGATCCTGAGATTAGTTGACCATCCTTATCGACGGGCCCGATGATTGTTATTGACATTCCTTGTATGTTGTATAGGTCGGTGCGGCCGAATATTGTATTGTGGTGAAGGCCGGATAGAGCCGGACCAGTCAGGCAGGATGAGGCCATAGTGGTCGAATGATACTCAGTTTAAAGGAGCCGATATGGCCAGACCTACTTATTTGCATAGTATGGCCTATTGGCCGATTACCATGATATGACTAGCATAGACTTCTCATATATGTGCTTGTGTATATATTTATATGTTATCATATCGGGGATTTAAGTGGAGGTTCGGAAGGACCGCTCACTGAGTTCCTCGTGAACTCATGGTTTTGTTTGTTGTTGTTTTGCAGAGCCCGACCAGTGGGGTACGGCTTGGTGGCATGGTGCGACTAGAGGGCAGGCGTTGGAGCAGGTCTCGTAGCAAGCAGTCATGTAGTCGTAGTCGTGTCGAGTAGGGTTGTTGGACATGCACCAAGTAGTTTTGTTCTTGAAAACATGTAACTGTTTTAGACTTTGAAACTCGAGTTGTTTCCTTTGAATTTGAAACCCTTTAAAACTGTTTTGATTTTGAATAAAGATTTGCGCTGCTCTTCCTTATTATGTGTTGCCTTGGTGTACAGTGTTTTTATGTATATTATTGTGTAGTGCATTTGGTAGGCTTCGGGGTACCAACACATACCCTGGCCGGTCACACGATCCTGAGTAGGGGTGTGACAATGCCCTTGGTTTGTCACACACATGCATCACACGATTCTAAGTTTGACTCCTCTAATTATATTAAATCTAATTATTAAACCAATAATTCAACTAAATCCTAATCAAATTTAATAGATTAAACCTCTCAATCAACAAATTAGAAAACCAATTAACTAAATCAAATTTCAAAAATTAGGGAGAAATTTTGTGATATAACACCAAAATAGCACTTTCATTATTAAATGTTCTTTAGGAGACTTAATCATAAAGGTCGCGAGATGAAACAAGAACAAATAAATGAGAACCTATCAAACAAAAAAACAAAAGAATTATAGCCCGACCTTCTAAGAAGCATCAAGGCAATCTAGAATATAAAGTGTGTCACAATAGACGTACCTGGAAGGTGCATATCTACCTTGAGAACTAGACGATTGGTGAATTCTCCTATGATCAATCCTGGGACTAGTCAGTCTGCTTCGACGATCAATCCACTACAATAAAATGATGAGCTCAGAAGGAACAGAAGGGGATCTGAGAATAGAGAAGAGAGAATAGAAAAAAGATAGAACAGAGAGTAGAGGGCGAGTAGAGAAGAAGTTGTATTCAAATATGACTTAATGCCTTTACATTTCTCTCCTCTGTTTATTTATACTTCCTCACTATACAATAGACAACGGTTCATAATCGTGGCTCCGGTGGGACCTCTTCTTCACTCTCTCACTCCTACATGGCCGACTCGCCACCTCCATTCCTTGCGACGGGTAATCGTTCGCGTCCTCACTTGCCGTTGACGTGTCTCGCTCCACACCCTTGGTTCTGCGCCATGCAGTGTGATTTGACTACGAGTCTCCTTGCCTTCCTACCTCTTCGTGACAAAGTGCATCTTTTAGCGCCAAAGTGGAAGTCAAATATGATTTTCATGTTGTTTTCGGAAAGGAGAATTTACTGAAGCTCTTTAGTTAAGATATGATGGATGTTCCTCTTCCTTCAGCATCGTGACCATATGTCCTTTTACAAGAAGATTTAGACATATGAGGTTTGTCTTGGGTGGTACTTCATTTGATGCTTAAGTTAGCAAGTATCCAAGTAGAGTAGAGTGAGCAAAAGTTTTGAACAAATTGTCTTCTAGTTGTAGCAAACTTTTATATGAGAGGAAGGATCTTAAGGGTACCGTGTCAATTTTCTAAGGTTGTGAACATGTATGTCTGACGGTCTATGTAGTTGGGAAATTGCTTGATTGCTGACACATTGCTACCTCCCTAATGCCATCTAAAGGTAGGTAAGAATAGAAATAGATCAAGCGAGGCCGTGGGCTCAGACTCTCAGAGTTTGATTTCCTCGTCAACCATGTAGCTTCTTTTTGTTGATAGATAGAATATAGGTCAAACTTTTCCATAATTGCATTATATAAGAAGGATTCAACTTCTCAAGACTATTGGTAAAATTATCATTCTAAAGTTTTTGATAATATACGTAGAAGAGTCATATCTCAAACGATAATATTGTCCAAGTAATAATGTTAAAACTATTCACTTAAATAATAGAAAAGAAATTAAATAAACCACAGAACTATATATTTTCTACATATTATTTTATATTTTGTACATATAATTAGTTTATCTTTTTCTTTTGAAGTTTGTGGATAGTTTCGGTTTCAACTCTCAAAAAATAGTAATCTTTATATAATAAAAGTAACTAAGTCTGAAATAAATAAAATAGTAATTTTTTATTTTTTTTTCTTTCTTACTCATCTTTATATAATAAAAATAACTAAGTCTAAAATAAATAAGGTAGTAATTTTCTCCTTTTTTTTCTCTTTCCTACTCATTAAATAAAAAAAAGAAATTTTTTTCCTCTCATTTTGGGCTATTCCCGCTCATTTAATAAAAAAAGAAATTTTTATGAATATTTCAATAAAAACATTAAATGGGCATCTATGTAATGTTCATTCACAAAAAAAAATGGTATTTTTTATGAATGAATCTTTTTTAAAGAATTTCACAAAAATATTCATGAAATAAGCGGAAAATAGCCCTAAATTGACTGAGAAAAAATATTACATTTTGCACAAAAGTGCATAACACGTCACAAATTTTTTTGAAAAAAATATATAAAAGAGTAAAAAAAATATATGAATTATATTTATTATAATAAAAATAGATTTTAGAGGTATAAAAAAATGTGGCCTCAAAATATCGAAAATATTATTTTTGAAAATTTCGGATCATAAATTAAAATCTTTTTTTAAAATTTTGATTTTTAAAAAAAATGTATTTTAAATTTAATAGAAAAAAGATAAATTTTTATGTCATTTTAATATAAATTCATGTCGGTATAGAAATAAACGTGATTGGAGCATAAGGAATATAAATTAAATTTCAATTATGCTTATTAAAATTATTAATAAGCATGATTGAAATTTAATTTATAGTTACATATAAATATAAATATAGACTATATAGTTGACATTTTATTAAAGGGATAAGGGCAATAGAAGTCCTATAAGTTTCAAAAAAAAATTGGACTTTAATCCTATAAGTTTCATTTCGATGTTTTCAGCCCTATATGTTTGCTCTGTAACACATATTTGGTCCTATCTTTAATGGTCCGTTAACTCTGTCAATATGGACATAACGCCGTTTATTTTTTATGGACGAAGAATTAACGAACCGTCACAGATAAGACTAAATCTATGCTATGAAGCAAACATATAGAACTAAAAATTTTAAAATAAAACTTATAGGATCAAATTTGTCGACGTGTATGAACGACATTATGTCCACGTGGACGGAGAGTTAACGGGTCTTCATGGATAGGACCAAATCTATGTTACGTAACAAATATATAGAACTAAAAATACCGAAATAAAATTTATAGGACTTATATTCAAAAACTTAAAACTTATAGGACTTTCGTTGCACTTTTATATAATTTCAAATTGACATATTAAATTAATTTGCTTAGATAATATGGGTAATTAATTATATCAAATTAATTTATCTAATTAAATTAATTATGCTTTTGCTAAAATTTACAAAAAAAAGTCATAATAAATAAATTTGAAATTTGATTAGCTAGATATTACATTATTATATCAAATTATAATCAAATTAGATAAATTTGTCTATTGTCTTTATAATAAATTTAGTTAGTTACTTATTCAAATTTATAAGTTAATTCATGTTCACATATAGAAAAATTGGCTCCAAAATTTTATTAAATTAGGATTTTGAAAATTTTGAATTCTATATTAATAATAATTGTTAAACGTGTTGTAAAATCTTTAAAAAAATATCAAAAAAACTTCATTCATAAAAAATTCAAATTAGAATTTTTGTGATTTTTTTGGATAATTTTAGGACTTTTTTAAAAGTTTCGAATACTAAATTAAAAAAGATTTTGAAACTGTATTATAAAATATCCAAAAAACAAACTACACAAAAATTTCAATCGTAAAAAAAACCAAAAAGTTTTTTTATGATTTTTGAGGAATTTAGGATATATTTTCAAATTAGTTTTTAATTTAGAAAAAATGAAATATTCATATTAAATATAATTATAATTTTACTTTAATAGAAAAAAAAGAAATTTTATGCTAAGATAATTAATGTGGATAATATAATAAAATTTACTTTTATTAAAAATATTAATGTAAAATTATTAATTTATGTGTACTAATCAATTTAGAATGTAATTTGTCAAGAATAAAACTTTATTAAATTCATTAAATGAATAAAAAAACTACACAAATATATCCTAAACGGGCGATATCTCATTTTTTAAAGAATTTTACATAAATGATCATAAAATAAGCGAAAATTTGTTTTAAAATGAGTGGAAAAAAATATTCAATTTTGCACAAAAGTATGTAAAAAGTACAAGCTTTTTTTGAAAAAAAATAGTAAAAATCCTTAAATAAAAACATTCTTAAAAATATGGAATATATTTATTATAATAAATATAGATTTTAGGGGTTTAAAAATAAAATTGGTTAGAAAATGTCAAAAAATCCTAAAATATATTTTAAAATCTCCAAATTTCACCCAAATTTTTTTTTGAATTTTTGTATGAATGATTTTTTTAATTATTATTTTTGGATATTTCAATATATTTTTTTCAAAATCATTTTAAATTTAGGTTTAAAATTTTTAAAACCCAAATATTTTTAAGATTTTGAGGATAATTTTTTTTATATGACAACATTGTATATTAACTTATAAATATCAATAACCAAGATATTTATAGGTAACTTGCTGATATTATTATAAAGATAAATATGTAAATTTATTTCTAAATATTAATAAGCAAGATTTTTTAATTATTTTATGGACATTTATGTAATGTTAATTAACAAAATTCTTAAATGAATTTTTTTGGGGGGGGATTTTTGAATGTGTTTTTAATATCGTTTTTAATTAAGGATCCGAAATTTTCAAAATTCTAATATTATCGAGATTTTTGGCTCAAAATTTTTTAACTTAGGATCTGAAATTTTTAAAACTCTAATAAAAAATATAAAGTCTATGGGTAAAAAGTAATATTATTTTTGGCTTATTTCATGGACATTTTTTATAAAATCGTGTAACAAAAAATATTAAATCCCGCTCATTTAATGAAAAATGTGTGATTTTCCACTCATTTAATGAATTTTAAAAAATTATTCTTGACAAATTACGTTCAAACTCAATTACTACATATCATTTAATAATTTTAAATTATGTATTTTGGCAAAAAGAAATATTATACTATTCTCAGTAATTATTTTCGTATAAAATTTCTATTTGTCTATTAAAGTAAAAATATAATTTTATTATCCATAAATTTTAGAAATATTTTTTAATTAGCGATCCAAAATTTTCAAAAATAATATTTTTGAAATTTTCAGGCCACATTTTTTAGACCCCTAAAATCAATATTTATTATAATAAATTTTTTTCTTTATTTTTTTATTTTGTTTCTTTAATATTTTTTTCAAAAGTTTGGAACGTGTTACACATCCTAAAATTTCTAAAAAAATGCAACTAAAAAAACTTTTTGGACTTTTCATAAATAATTTTTTTTGTGAAGATTGGATCTAAGTGAAGGTGAGTTGAAGAATTTTACTCTTGTAGAGATTGAGAATATGTTAAGGAGTAACAATAGGAGTCTAGCTGATTTACCCGAAATATCATTTTTAGATATCTCATTCCTTCATCAATGTAGAAATAGACTTATTTAGGATGAGTTTAACTATGATAAACGACCCATTAGCTGCAAAATATGTCCAACTCCTTTCTAATCTCACAGTTGAGCAAAGAAATATATACGATAAGATCATGCTTAGAATCGCTGAAAACCGTGGAGGATTATTCTTTTTCTATACGGATTTAGTGACACTGGGAAAACATTCATTTAGAGAACTCTTTCAGTAACTTTGAAATCCAAAATTGAAATTGTATTAACAGTTGCTTCGAGTGGAATGGTGGCTTTGCTCATTCCAAGTGGGAGTACGATACATTCAAGATTTGTAATTTCCATGAATGTTGATGAAGACTCCACCCGTTATATCAATCAAGGTAGTTCATTGGCTGACTTGATAATAAAAGTGAAACTTATTATATATGATGAAACTCCAATGATGAAGAAGCATTATTTTGAAGCTGTTGATCGAACGGTTAGGGATATAATCAAGCTTTTAGCAACCTTTTGAAGGTGAATATTTTTAGGGAGGTGATTTCAAAGAGATTTCGTTTGTTGTACCCAAATGATCAAGACAAGATATTGTACATGCTATAATTAATTCATCTTATTTGTGAAGATACTGTATGAGATACTAACATTAACAAGACATTTATAAGGTTGCACTCAAAAAATTCACCGCATCAAGCATTGGAAAATGAGACCCTTTGTGATGCTAATGATGGGGATGTCAATATAAAGATTCATAATGATTTGCTTATAGAAAAAATTGGTGATCCACTTGCTGCAATTGTGAATGTCATTTATCTATTATTTTTTAACAACATGGGTGATCTCAATTACTTGCACCACAGAGCTATGTTAGTAGCCTTTGGTTCATGGTGAATAATTTTATGCTATTTTTGGTTCATGGTAAAATGAAGATTTATCTTAGCTTTGACAGCCTATGTTCATCGGATGGTGGATGTGATTCAATTAATGACATACATATGAATTGAAGCTCAAAGTCGATGTTCCTATCATACTGCTTTTAAGAAATATAGATCAATCTTCAGGTCTATGCAATGAGATTCGACTTGAGATAATTCAAATAAGCCAACATGTGTTGAAAGAAAAAATAATATCAAGAACCAATATAGTGGATAATATTTTTATTCCAAGATTGATATTGACGCCAACAGATATAAAAGTTCATTTTAAATTTCAACGGAGACAGTTTCCGATATATGTTTATTTTGCTATGATCATAAATAAGAGCCAATGTCAAAGCTTTAAACACGTTGGAGTATATCTAGAAATATATGTCATCTCATGGTCAATTATATGTTGGTATTTCTAGAGTAACCAGCAGTCGTGATTTGAAATTTCTTATACATGACAACGATGATAATTAAAAAAATAGCACTACAAATGTTGTTAAAATGAAGTCTTTCATAATGTATAATAAATAAGTTATTTTCATTTTTTTGAGAGGTTAGTTTACAAGAAATTCTTCCATAGTGTATATTTTATATTTAGTTAAATTTTAATTTAAAATAAAATATCAATTTTTCTTTTCTAAATAATTTAATAACTAATATGTTGATATATAATTCAATATTATTGTTACAAAAATCATTTAAAATATTTTTAAAAATATAAATTTTACACCCAAAATATATTTCTCATAACTTATTACATTTTTAAATCTCTGCATATACAATAAATGATAATATCTAATTCAATATTATTTTAGTATATATAATTTTCATTCAAAAAATAGATACAATTGCTTTTACTCTATAATTAAATTTATAAATGAATATAACCAACTGATTTATCCTTATTCAAATAATTTTTATAGCATAATTAATATATGATTCTCTCTAATTTCAAAGACTTTAGTAATTCTCTGCTTACCATTTGTACTAAGGGCCCGTTTGTTATATTGTATAGTACCAGTCTGTATTGACTAACCTATATAGTACTAGCCTATATTGTACTATTATTATACAGTATTTGGTGCATACATATACTAGCATGTATAGTACTAGTCTAACTTGTATAATATAATATAATATAATATAATATAATACAATATAATACAGTATAAATAATATAATATAATGTAATATAATATAATATAAAGTTATATAATAAATTTTATCATTAAAACTATTTCATAAATTAAAATTATTTTTTTTTAAATTTTTAGCCGAAAGTAAAATGATATTCAAAACATTAAAGATTCTAGTGCAGGCTAATGAAGAGCTTCGAGAGTGTATTACTAATATAATTTATGACAACTTATAGAGTACTATTTTTAGTGCATGTATTAGTTAATATCATTTCCAAATATTGCATAAATTAGCTATAGTACCCGTGCTTTGCACGGTTAAAATGTAGTTTTAAAAATAAAATATTTTAAATTTGAATTTTATATTTTAATATATATATATTATATATTCTGTGATTTTGTAAATAAAAAAGTTTAAATTATTTTTTTAATTTTAATATATTATTATATATAAATAGAAGAGTCTATCGATTTTTTTTATATTTTTTCATATTTTCTAACATGATTTAAATTTGAAAATTATATAAATTTAGATTTAAAATAAATTTTTAAAATTTTAGAAAAATAATTATTTTAAACTTAAATTTAAATTAATTTTTAAATTAATTTTTAAATTAAATTTACAACTATAATTTAATATTCTTAAAATTTTAAATTTAAATATTTGTATACCTAGATTTTTAAGAATAAGTTATCGTATTATTATCATATTATAAAAGAATTATATTTTTAAGAATAAAAGTCGATACTTAATTGGAAGTGAAACTAGTTTAATTTAATGGATTCGAAAAATTTCCAATTAATCATCGTATATATGGAAGAAAAAAATATTCAAAATTAAGCATGTTTAATTAAGGAGACATAATAAAATTCGAAACTAAGATTTAATTTATTTTTAAAAAAAAATCAAAATTTCATAAGTAATTCTGAACGTTTGTAATTAATTAAATTCAAAAATTTTAAAAATTAAGCATTATTAATTGAAGGCAAAATAAAATTTACTAATAATAAAATTTAAAATTAATTTAATATAGAAATTAATTTTGAAATTCTAATTAATTTAATTCAAAAATTTAAAAGTTAAATATGATTAATTGAAGAGAAAATAAAATTCATCATTAATAAAATTTTAAATTAATTTAATATGAAAATTAATTTTAAAAATTTATTAGAGAGAAACTAGAGTTATTTCACGTGGAAATTAAAGTTAAAAATTTTAAAAATTAAGCATATAAAAATAAAAATATAAATGAGATAAAAATAAATATAAATAATTAAGGAAGTGGAAAAAATTTAGAGTGAAAGAAATTGTTGTATATATATATATAGAGGCTTATACTTTGTGCGAAACGGTCCCTAAGATCTTAACCGTCCACCGGCAGCTCCCGGTCAGCTATGGACGACCTAGATTCTCAATGGCGATGTAGACTGACGGCTGGGATATAGAATTGGGTTATCAGATCCATTTGAATTGCTGGAGATCCCACCATCAACCAGATGCAGTCGTCCCCCTTTTCTCTCGCATTGTTCTCTCCGCCATACCCAGTGAAAATAATACCTGCCCTAACCCAGTTACCCTCACCGTTTCCATCCTCCCTCTTGCCTCTGAATTTGATCTGTTTTGGGAATGGCATCGGCGCTGCAGTCGGCAGCTCTCCTCTCAAATGCGACCGCTTCTCGGAGATGTCGCTTTGCATACTACCCAGCATCTCATTCAGGTCTTAGTTTTCTTGAGGTTTTGTTTTCGCTTGCAGAAATTTGCTCCTTGTTCTCTTCATGTCTTGGACTACGATCTTCAGAACTCCTACATTGCGAATATTGACTGATTCTCTTCCTTCCGGGGCTCAGATTTTTTTTTCTTTGATTAGTGAATTTTTTGAATATTTTTATTCTTCTACAACTGTTTCGCATCTAAAGATGCGAATTTTTGACTCATTTCAGGAAGTAAATGCTGCGGCATCTTAGTAGTTAGATCCGATGGAAGAGTCTCCAGGAGCTTTAATGCGAGTCTTCGCAATGGAAATTTGGTCACGAATGCAATTGCAGTTTAGTATTTAATCGTCTTTACTCAACCCTAAATTGTTCAATCTTTTTACTAATTGTGTATGTTTTCTTACCTGGTGCAGACAAAAGCTGACACAGTTACAAGTTCCACCGCCTCCAAACCTGGGTAAGTCGTTGTCTTCGATGAAATGTTGCTTGTGGACATGTAATTTTTAGGGAAGGTGATGTTTTTTATATGATCACCATTAGCTATTTTAGAATTTCTAAAATGTGACCGGTGACCCAACTAGGTTTTGAAAATATGACCAAACCCAAATTGGGTCAGTTTCTCATGCTTTTGGATTATATTAACACTTCTCTCTTTCCCAGTAGATTCCAAGTTCTTTACATCCTATTGAACATCTTGACAAATCTTTGATTTACTAACTTCTCAAGTCAGTTTAATAGGAAGATCACAAGAAGTACCCGAACACATAGGAGTAGACAAAATCAAACTTGACTACAACCAAAGGACTTTGATTTTATTAACACTTATCTCTTTCCCAGTAGATTCCAAATTCTTTAAATACTATTGAACATCTTGAGAAATCTTTAATTTATAAGCTTCATAAGTTAGGTCAAAAGAAGTACCAAAATACATAGGTAAAGACAAAATCAAATCATTACTGCAGCCAAAAAACCCTAACTTTTAAGGTTGGGTCATCCAGGTTTTTACCTACCCCTATTTAGAACTAATTACTGGATCCTGCCAAAGTTATCTAGGATCATCTGAAATATTTTGTTTGAATCTGGATACATTCATTGTTCTAATTGGAATAATTTTTTAATGTGGTATTGAGATATTAATGGTTCCAAGTTTCTCTAGTTCGGCAATTAAGTGCTTTTCCCGAATAAACAAACTTAAGAATTGGACTCTGAAATTTAGGAATTTCAAAATATCTGCTGGAAATAGGCAGGAACGTATAGAATTTCATTAATCACTAAACTGTTCATCATTGAGAGATTGGTTGGATGGGAGAACCAACATAATTACCATTTGGTTGAGGGTTTGGGTGTCAATATGGTTAACAGATGTGAAGGAAAGTTCAAAATTTTCAATAGGGCATGCTAAGATGTCTCTTATAATATTTTCTTTTATTTATTGGACTATTCTCTCACACGTTTTCATGTTTCTTAATCACTTTACAAACTTTGCCTCATGCCTTGTGCTCAGCTTTCAAGTGCCTTTGACATTCATTAGTTTTTAAGTCTTTAATAATGTGATTTTAGCCTATGTAATGAGGGAAGAAAGCTCATATTGGATTGATTTTGGAGGAAACAAAAGACAGTGATCTAAGAATGTACGGAAAACATGCTTCCACGAACCGACCTTCTTGCTCATCTAGTAGTTAAGTGATTTTTATTTTCTAAGTTGCAGTTTGCTCAATAATGCTGAACTGGAATCAAGCCTAATCGCTGTCTTATGTATTGTGATCTCAATCTTATGCCATGTTGTTTTTTGGCACTAATTATTAATATTCTATCTTTATACCTTTGTGCCACTGTCTGAACCAGTTTTACACTTCAGTAGCATCTGATATGCATAAAGTGTTTGATGGACTCTTCTTCTCTCCTAAACTTCTGATAGATTGAGCAGTGATGCAACTAGACTGTCATGTTTTATTTGAGTCAAAAGTTCCTATTTTTCCTGCTGAATATTATGGGTTTCCAGGTATTTTCTTGCAAGGTCTTGGTCTGATTCTTTTTTCTATAAATCTCAGTCATGAACTACTATTGTTTGAGGCCTTGCGAGAGGGACTGGAAGAAGAGATGGACCGAGATCCTCGAGTTTGTGTCATGGGAGAAGATGTGGGTCATTATGGTGGCTCATATAAGGTGACCAAAGGTTTGGCTACAAAATATGGAGATCTGAGGGTCCTTGATACTCCCATTGCTGAGAATTCCTTCACAGGCATGGGCATTGGGTCTGCTATGACTGGCTTAAGACCTGTTGTTGAAGGAATGAATATGGGCTTCCTCCTCCTGGCTTATAACCAGATATCAAATAACTGTGGTATGCTTCATTACACATCTGGTGGCCAATTCACTATCCCAATTGTTATCAGAGGGCCAGGAGGTGTTGGGCGTCAACTTGGTGCAGAACACTCGCAGCGCTTGGAGTCATACTTTCAGTCCATTCCTGGACTGCAAATGGTTGCCTGCTCAACACCTTATAATGCAAAGGGCCTTATGAAAGCAGCAATTAGGAGTGAGAACCCTGTGGTGCTTTTTGAGCATGTGCTTCTCTACAATTTGAAGGAGAGGATCCCCGATGAGGAGTATGTGCTTTCTTTGGAGGAAGCTGAGATGGTGCGGCCAGGTGAGCATGTTACAATCCTTACATATTCTCGTATGAGGTATCATGTGATGCAAGCAGCAAAGACACTAGTGAACAAAGGCTATGACCCTGAGGTCATTGACATTAGGTCATTGAAACCATTTGATCTCTACACCATTGGGAAATCTGTGAAAAAGACGCACCGTGTTTTGATTGTGGAGGAATGCATGCGGACAGGTGGAATAGGTTCCAGCCTTAGGTCAGCCATAATTGACAATTTCTGGGACTACTTGGATGCTCCGATCATGTGTCTGTCTTCGCAGGATGTACCAACACCATATGCTGGGACTTTGGAGGAATGGACTGTGGTACAGCCAGCACAGATTGTGACTGCAGTAGAGCAACTCTGCCAATAAAAGGTACTTTGAATGGCAAGTTTGCTGACACATTCCAGCCTGATACTAATTATTGCCAAAATACTACCAATTAAAATTGATCTTATTTATGTTGTAGTGCTTAATTGCCCATCCTCTTATTCGATTGTTATCCGTAAGGCAATGCCTGGGATCTTTCATAATATCAATTTTAGATTTTTATTCATATTCTAAAAACAGAACAAGTAGGAGGTTCTATATTATTTGAACATTTGTTGTTCAATGAGTTTGGAGTTCAGTCACCACAGAAGACAGCTTTTAGTCAATTGAAGGGGCTGAGTTATTGAGCCTGTAAAACCCCAACTACGGACTACCGTTGTTCTGTTCATCTTCTGGAATCACATGCAATTGAACTTAAAATGCTTTGCATGTACGTGAAAGGTGCACGAAATATAATTCTTCAAGGATAAAGGTTGTGCTGTGTTTAGAGTTTCTCCTCAATTAAGATAATTTAAGAGAAATCCTTTAAAATAAAAACTTATAAGAGCAGTTAGAACTATATATCTGGACCATTGTAATTTTTGTCAGTCCTGGTTGTACCTCGTAAGAGGCATTAAAATTTAAGTTATACATGTTCTTATTATATACATGTTCTTTGTCAGCAGGGAGAACATCTTCTGATTTATGCATGAAAATTATTATACGTGTTCTTTATAGTATGGCTGTCCAAAGAAAACTCAAGTGGTTGGTCTTAAAAATATGGAAATGTTGGAATAGGTTATTACATTTTCTGGATCATTCCCCATTAATTCATAAGGAATGATGAACTGTAATGCATATTAGTTTTTGAATAGTATATAAGTAAACAATTCATGTTATAGATGATTGGGCTAAAAAAGGAATGACGTTTAATAGTACAGTTTCATTCTTATCTTTTTATATATAAATTTCATATTCGTAACATGGAATTTTGGATTAAGTTTTGAATTTTAGTTGAAAGAATTTCACCTGATTCAATATTAAGTTAAAAATTAAAATAATTGTTATTATATATTTCAAGAAAATCTAAAAGAATTTCTTTAAAAAACAGAGACTTGATCTGGCCCAATAAAAGTGGCTTTTGTTGGTATATCCCCCATAGCAAATCTTTGATATATTAGGATTATCATTAGCAGTTGGTTTTCACATCAAGGTTTTAATTTAGTCAGAACTTTATTTTCCTTATATTATATATAAATTTGTTCCAACAAATATTCTAATCGACTTGATCATTCAATCAAGCACTTATTTACTTTCTTACCTCATCCCCAACTCTAAGCATTTGATTCTTTTTCTAGCATCCTCTCACCATCTAGGTTTTATTTGTTCAACTATTTTGAAATAAAATCAATATGGGACCCTCCCATATATTCTTTTTAAAAAGAAGCTTTAGTGTTTGCCCTCTTTCTGAATCCAAAAGAAAAAGCCCATCTTTGTACAAACATGACTAGTTGTGTTTTTCTTGTTTTGTCCTTTTACATACTTGTTTTTTTCTTCTTTGTCCTTTTAAATTGTACATGTTTCGATTCTAATTTGAACACGGAATGTCGGCATTGCTGCCATTGTTCTATCTCTCTCTCGCACACATAGAGGGAGACATATTTCTTTTTATCTATTTCTATATATTATAGTTGGGCTTTACAAGTTAAGTTACTCGGAGAAATATTCTATTATGGTACATATATGATGTATGGCTGCTCCACCAACTTCCATAGTGAACAAAATAAATTGGAATTGAGAAGGAGAACTCTCTAGAGCTAAGGGGTCCTTTTTGAGGTTGCATAAAGAGAGGAGTTACCTTGATCAACCCTTTTGAAATATGCACTATATGTTATAGAGAAGTACTATAGGTTGGTTTTGTTTGTTGCATGCATGTATCCTTGTTTTTACTATTAGGGTACACAATGATGTACGTCTGCCACAACAACTTTCATGGTGACCAAATGAAATGGGATTGAGAAGGGGACTCTCTGGAGCTCGGGGGATCCCTTTTTGAGGTTGCATAAAGAGAGGAATTGCCTTGATCAACCCTTTTGAAATATGCACTATAGGTATAGATGAAGTATTAATTGTAGGTTAGTATTTTTTTGCTTGCATGTGTCTATCTTTATTATTATTATTTGGAGGGGGGGGGGGGGGGGGGGAGTTGATAACTATATATAGAAATATAAAACTTCCTTATTATACCTCCAACAGGTCTATTAGATGCCCTCTCGTCTTGAATATCATACAAAATATGGTGCTTGGATATCACTTTATTGAAGCATCTCAAACTCCGGATGCCATGCAAAGGAAAGGCTATTATATTATTATGATTGGTCTTGAAAGGCTTGATCATACTCAGTGTTGCACAATACGCCTAAACAATAGTTCCCAATTCACATAAACAGTTCTACACTACCCTACTCTGTAGCCATACTTCAATTAGATGAGTGTGACATAAAATAAGCATCAAGTAAACTTGCGGTGAGATTGTTGACCAATTGGATCACCATGTTGAGTGACATAATTAAATACATAAGCCATGATCACTCCACATAAATTGACAATATATATATCATAATTATACCATACATTGAATAACCATCACATGAGTAATGACCAACCAAATTGACCATACCTAGGACCTTAGTCTTCGTTATAGTTATTTGTCTCCCAATCCATCGTTACACTAGCTATATAGTAGATGATGTCCAACTTATATGAACTAGAGTTACCTTTTGTTTATAAATGTTGTTTGTCGGCTTATTCTAGACGGTGTGAGAGGGAATGACAGTGCTAGAGGATGAATGAATAGTATATTACTAATATAGCCTAAATTTAATTTTTAACAATTCTTAAAATTAAGCAAATAATAAATAAACATAAATAAATAAAAATAAATATGAAACAATTAAGCACAAACACAATTAAACAATACTAACACATTATTTATAGTGGTTCGACTTCTAATCAAACCTACATTCATTATATAAGCTTCCCACTTAGAATTTCAATCGAATTACTTCCTCCTAGAGGATTTATACTGGAAGCATACAATCTTCTTCCCGAAGGCACTCTCTCACCTCAAATTCAAATTCGAAGGCAATCATAAAACCTAATTACACAAGTGAATTTATGCCTCTACATCAAGGTTACCATTCAACCAAAATCTAAACACCTAGGTCTATACTTAACCTTTAAGTGACAACATAACCAACTAAAAATACACAAACAAATGGAACAATAAATCAAATACAATTACCTCCATAAAACCAACTCCTAGTTTCTCTTGATGCATTTCGATGATGAAACTTGGAAGACAAAGGCTCAATCAAGGAAAACAAGCTCAAGCTAAGGTATCCTCGGAGAGTGATATAATAAGTCTTGAAAACTTTGTAATATGACTCAATAAGGTTTATAAAATGGTAGAGGAAGACTTAAGGCAAGTATTTATAGATTTATAAGTGGAGAGGCTTGGGAAAAATATATCACAATGGTTGAAAAAAGAGTCATTGCGCTCGTTGGTCGAAAGTCGGTCGTTAATCGGTCAATCGAACCTTCAATCGAAACTATCTAAAGAGATAGTTTCAGCCCTTGTTCGAGGTTGGTTCGGGTTTTGATGGATTGGATTTAATTTTCATCATCTCAACATGCATCTCAAGAATAATTCAATTATTCTAAACCATAAACCAAGTTTTCAAAGATTTTTTTTTTATTATTTTTGAACATCGAGCAACATCTTCTTTAGAATTTTTAGTTTCGATCCAATCTTTTTCGATCGCGGACGTCGTGTGCTTTGTCGACTTGAAATCTCAAATTATTTCTCAATGAAATATTAGTTCTTAGTTTGTTATCATTAAACTAAGATTGAGATGAAGTTAAAAATTTTAGGCCAACAAAATGGTTCAATTGAAGTTCCACTAAATGCAATAGGAAATTAAGAGGATTATCAAAATTCAATGAAGAAATCCAATTTGACCTTGGGCTAGACAAATTGTCCAACCTTGGTTCACCTAGAATTAATAATTGGTCCATAACAAAATTAACAAATAAAAGAATATAAACAAGAGAAACAAATAGAAGAAAATAAAAACTCTGAGGAGAGGCTGTGGTTGGTCGATGTATAGTTAGCTTGTCAATGAAGACTAAGTTGAGGGTTACTGGGGCCGAAGCAAGGAATGACCACAAAATAATAATATTATTAGTATTATATATAGGGATGCTTCACATATTAGAACTTATTTTTCTAAATATTATAATGCTATTTATAGATTTAATTGTAGATTTTAATATTTGAAGCATATTATATATATATATATATATAATATGAGTAATTATCTGAATATATTCTGAACTATGAATTTTGTCTCAAATTTATTTTGAATTTTGACTTCTCCAAATTGTATCATCAACTATCACATTTGTATCAATTACATCCTTCCGGCAAAATTCCGTCTGCTACCCCGTTAACCCTGTGACGTGGCATGCACACGTGTATTAAAAAATAAATTTTTATTCAAAAATGATTTTAAAATTATTATTTTTTAAAAACCTTTTTGATATTCACGTGTGCTGCACACGTGAATTAAAAAAATAATATTATTTTTAAAAATAACATGAATAAAAAATTATTATTCACGTATACGACGTACACGACCCGATTGTTGTTCGCCTCCATGCTCCGCATCACCAACGCCACTAGCTGCCGATAGGCGAAGAAGAATCTCCGCAGCGCCGCCTCCACGCCCTGCAGCGCCTGTAGCAACTCCACCTTCCCGGGGTTCTCTCTGCCTCCACCAACGCCACTAGCTGCCGATAGGCGAAGAAGAACCTCCGCAGCGCCGCCTCCACGCCCTGCAGCGCCTGTAGCAACTCCACCTTCCCGGGGTTCTCTCTATCTCCTCTCCGCTAGTGAGGTTGGGCTCACCCAGGCCGAGCATGAAAGCATCGTGCTCATCGTTAGAGTGTTCGACAACAACCAGCTGCTCTTCGGCGAGCGCAGCTCCATTGGCTCCTCCAATGGCAGCAAGGACCAGAGCATGGGCAAGTTAAGGATCCGCCTCTCCACACTAGAAGTCGGCCGCGTCTACGCGAACTCATATCCGCTGCTGGTCCTCCAGAACAACGACGTCAAGAAGATGGGCGAGCTCCACCTCCCGATCCGGTTCTCGGCGACGTCGACGGTGAACACCATGCTCATGTACGGGAAGCCCATGTTGCCGAAGATGCACTATCTCCGCTGTCGTCGTATGGTACGAAACCCAAGCCGACGAGGCGGACACCCAGCTGAATGAATTAATGAACCTCTACTGTAAGATGGGCTATGGAGATTCCTCATATGGTGGAGCAGACGAAGAAGAAGGCGACGAAGGAGAAGAGGAAGAGTGGAGAAAAAGGAGATGAAGGAAGAGTCGCATGTGTTGTAGGAGAGAGAGAGAGAGAGAGAGAGAGAGAGAGAGAGAGAGAGAGAAGGGGAAGGCAGAGATATGCCCGGGCGAGTAGGGAGATTTCCCAATCGGGAAAACTAATTCCCGATTAGGATAAAGTGAATTCCCAATCGAGTAAACATGGTCCCAGTCGGGTAATCTCCTACCCGATTGGGAATTCACTTTGTCCCAATCAGGAATTAGTTTCCTGATTGGGAAATCTCCCTACTCGCCCGAGCATATCTCTGCCTCCTCTCTCTCTCTCTCTCTCATGCAACACATCCCACTCTTCCTTCGTCTCCTTCTTCTCCACTCTTCCTCTTCTCCTTCGTCAAGGTGGCGGTGCAGGCGAGGTAGAGTCCATACGAGAGAGTGGCGAGCAGGAACGCGGTGGTGGTGTTCAGCGCCAGCTTCGTCGACGAGATCCCACCTGATATATGGCGCAGGGGGCACGACATCGTCGTCGACGTCGAAAGTTGTTGTCGTTCGCCTCATCTACACGCTCCGCCACCCCATCACAGCGGTCGCGGCCATGGGGTAATCCATGTGGTCGTTCATCTGCTAGGGCCCCACTAGAGAGACTGGCACCTCCGCCTCCTCTGTCGAAACCAAGGTGGCCATCGCAGTGCCGGCGCCCGGCGCTTCGTTGGGGAGGACACGTGGATATTGGTGAGGACTACTCATGGAAATAAAGAAGCACACGTTGACAAAAAACAAAAAACAAAATTTTAAAAAAATAATTTTTTAATAAGGTAAAGAATATTTTTTTTAATACACGTATGCATGCCACATCACATGGTTAACGGGATAGCTGAGGAAATTTTGACAGAGGGATACAATTGATATAAATGTGATAGTTGAGGATACAATTTGGAGAAGTCAAAGTTCAGAATAAATTTGAGATAAAGTTCATAATTTAGGATATATTCAGGTAATTATCCTATATAATATTGGTAATTGTGACATATATTTATTTGTTTATTTATTTAAGAAAGGGTGTTTCTTTGAAAGAAAAGAAAAAATAGAGAAAAATGAAGGAAGAAAAATAAGAAAAGAAGAAAAGAATAAGAGGAGGTAATCGAAAAGAAAAAAAATAGAGCAAAAAAAATGAGAAAAGAAAGAAAATGAGAAAAAAAGATGATTTTTGTATTTATTAATATTTTTTATTATGTGTTATATTTTAAAGAGGAGGGATTTGTGAGTTTACATTCCGTTTAGTGGATTTGTTTTGTAATTGTAGTCTTAAGGTTGATTTCACAAGATTTCAGTGTTATTATTAACTATTATGTATAATAGATGGTAGAATAATTTTATATATTGAGAAAAAATATTTGAGTTATTAAATAGGATTTTTTTTAGAAAATTATTTAAGAGGCGTGTGATAGTCGGAAGAAATCGAGTTATGTATAAAAATTTTTAGATTACAATATTTCGAACACAATGACGAGGTCTGTTTCCTCATTGGAGCATATTCATCAAAAATTTAAGTTGAAGTCAAATTAAAATTTTCAGCATATTTAACCTATAATATCAAGGTAATTATAATTTAATAGGCCATTAGTTTTTTCTTAAAATTTGTGTTAACTTGATTTTGTAATATGTTGACTGTTACTAAAATATTTATATTTTTATTGAAATTTGATCAATTTTATTGGTTTAAGGGTTTCAACCTTGGTCGTGATCGTTGTTTTTATAATGATAAACATATTCAATGAGTTTATCAAGCTTCCATTTTAGAATATGGAAGTCAAGTGCAAAATTTAGTGAAAATAAAATTTGGAGCAAAAACGTATTAAGACTTAGGTTTAGATTTTAATTTTTTGTTGTACAAACTTTCAAGGCCATCAATTGAGTTGTATCTAATTGTTCCACAGGTTTTTAACACAAATTGAAATCCCAAACCGAGTCAAACTTGAACATTTAGTTAAAACTGACAATAGCACTCTCGCACGATGTTCGATCGACCAATTGATCGATTTACGACCAAACAGATCTATTTATGACATTCTTAATGCTTCATTGAGTTAATCTTGAGATTATAAGCCAATATTCTTGAGACCAAAGTCCTAATCTTCAAAGTTCACTTTCTTGAGCCTTATTACTTCCTTCAAGCCATCTAAGCTCCTAAGATTCAACCGTTTAAATCTTGAAGAGATAAATCTTAAAGAGATATGATGCAGCAAAGAGGAGCTCCTTTTTTGTTGCAAATTCTTGAGCTCTTCTCTTATTGTTTATGTGATTGTTTTTATATATCATTAACTTGTGCTTTGGTTGAAAGGTGTGGGTGACACACAAAGACTTATTTTGATTATTGTACCTTATTGTAGAGGTAGACACTCTCAAGGTTGAGGAAAATGTCCTTGGTGCACTCTCTTAGAGGGAAGCAATTAATTATATAGTGGTTGTTTCAGAAATTTTTGGTGATGAGCCAAGGTAGTGGATGTAGGTAAGGTTATTAAACCCACTATAAACACCTCTTGTTTGTAACGTGATGTTGATTGTTATTTGCTTAATTATTAATTATAAAAAATATAGTTTTTTTTAGTAAAAAATACTTGTATTAATCAAAAACATTGAGAAAATGTATAAGATTAAGCCAGACAAAATTTACAAAGATTAGCTCGCTCAATGGCGAGCTCGAGAGCGGATTTCCTCTTTCCTTTAAAGCAGCGAGAGTTATGCTCAAACCAAATCTTCCAATGCCACACCATCGTGAGTCGGAATTTAAGAAGGGAGGCGCGACGAGGTCTGGCATGGGCCAGATTAGTCCAAGGCCAAAAGTCGAGGTGAAAAAAGGGAGTGTTAATCAAGGCTAGTAAGCTTTTCTAACCTTCCTTCGTAAAAGCACAGTTCAAGAGGATGTGGTTTGCATATTCGTCCTCCCTATCACAAAGAAAGCATCGAGTGTCCAAAGTAAGTCCTTGGCCAATGAGGCGATCTTTTTATAGGGCGTCTTTTATTGATGGAGAGCCAATTCATGACTAAGGCGACCTCAGGAAAAGACTTTTGCCACACAAAGACTATTGTCGGGTCGGAGATACCCCAAAAGGTCAACTTCTTATAAAAAAGAATTTGTAGAGAAGATCCCATCTGAGGTCCATTTCCAAAGTAGTTGATCATCCCCCTCCAGATGGAGGAAAGGGTTAATCATGTTGATAAGGTTGGTAACTGCTTCAAGAGGGACAAGAGACGAGAAGTTAAACTTCCATCCCACCATAAGCCTAGAATTCGAAACGTCCTTGTGCTCCAAGACCGCGGCGTTTGGTGTTGTGACCGTGACAAAAAGATCAGGGAAAGTATCGCAAGGCTTAGTCCCGTAAAGCCATGGATCTAGCCGAAACCGCGTAGACGATCCAAGCCCGATCTAGAGGGTGAAAGAAGCCTTGAGGACTTCCTTCTCCTTCAGAATGTCTTTCCAAATTGGAGGGAGAGAGTTCGAGGGGGCATTTGTTAGAGTGTACCATGAAGGATGAGAGGCAGCCAGGATGCTATACCAAGCGAAGCCATCATTACGGTTGAATTTTCAACACCGTTTGGCAAGTCGAGCTCGGTTGTGTTGTTGTATGTCAAGAAGGCCGAGGCCCCCTTCGGCCTTTGAAGAAGTGACTTTAGCCCAGTTAATATGACACTTTCCTTTTAGGTTTTGCCTTCTTCCTCCAGTCCAAAGAAATGTCTTTCTTCTTTTATCAATGAGTTTAATAACCCAAGCAGGAGCCCTGAAAAGAGAGAAAACATACGAGGCTTGGCTGGTGAGGATGCTATTGATTAGAGTAATCCGAGCGGCTTGGGAGAGTTGCGAGCCATGCCAAGAAGCTAGGACCTTGTCGAATTTGGCAATAATAGTAAGCCAATCTTCCTTGAGCAGGCGACCTGGCTTGAGAGGTAGCCCCAGGTAGTTGATGGGAAAGGAGCATGGGAAGCAACCCAAGATGGAGGTGGCTTCGGTGCTGGAGGAAAGGGACCCATTAGTGTGAATGACTCTTGTCTTTTCATAATTCAGTTTGAGACTAGAACAAAGTTCAAAACATTTGGGGAGGAGCTTTATATGCTGCAAATGCTGAGGTGAAGCACTGCTGAATATCCAAAAGAGACGTGAGTAATTGCCTTCGGGAGAGCCCCCCGAAAGAGCTCCTTGGATAATATCTTAGCTGGCGGCCTTCGAGAGCACTTTGGAAAGGCAGTCAGTAACTAAGTTGATCAGGAAGGGAGAAATTGGGTTTCCTTGCTTGAGTCCTCTTTTATGGGAAAAAGGATGCCCCAAGGAGCCATTAATAAGTAGGGAAGATGTTGCCATGTTGAGGAGAGAAGAAGTCCAAGAAATTCACTTCGGGGGGAACCCTCTAGCCTTCAGAAACTCAAAGATGAACTGCTAATTGACTGAATCGAAGACTTTCTCGAAATCCACCTTAATGGGGCAGATATCTTCGTGCGGGCGACTGCAACACCAGATAGTTTCAAAGACCGTCATATAACAATCCAGGCTGCTGCGACCCGAAATGAAAGCTCCTTGAGAGGAATCTACAAGCTTAGGAAGAAGAGCCGCCAATCTATTGGCCATTAATTTGGAAAAAAAGTTTGACTAGGCTATTTTCCAAACTGATCGGCCTGAAGTCTCTAACTGATATAGCCCCTTATTTTTCTGGAAGAGTAATGAAGGCGTTGTTAATACAGTAGAGCTCCTGGGGTGAGTTATGGAGTTCATTGAGGATATGGCTGACGCCGACTTTTAGAAAGTCTCAATGTTTTTTAAAGAATTCCATAGGAATGCCGTCTGGCCCCGGGATTTATGATTCTTCAACTCACGAATGACAGTAAGAATTTTGACCTCAGAAAATGGGGCATCAAGATGTTGCAGGGAGATGGAGTCTTTAGGATAGAATTCATCCCACTTAATAGCTAGAAGAGGGTTGCATTTTTTGCCCAAGAGACCCGTGTAGAACTTTCTGAATTCCTATGTAATCTGAGAATGGTCGCTGAGGGGGCCCTGAGGGCACATAATTTTAGAAATCCAATTCCGATTCCTCCGAATAGTAGCGCATTGATGAAAAAATCTGGTGTTTCAATCGCCTTCTTTGACCCATCGCTTTTTGGCTCTTTGTCTCCAATAGGCATCCTCAGAATGATATAGCAAGTCCAAATTTGCTTTACTCTTTCGGAAGTCAAAAAATTCCGACGGGGAGAGAGAATTGGAATCTGCCTTGGTAGACAGGTTAAGAACAATAGTCTCCAATGCGAGCCTGTTGGAAGCTCAGGATTTCCTTCTTAAAAGAGCCCAATTTCGGATGACCGACCGAAGGGTTTTCTAGGCCGAGATCCATCTCCGGAGAATATCCCTTTGAAGGGTAGCCACATCTAGGGCCGGAGAAAGACTCGCCTTGAAAATATTGATGAAGTCAGGGGAGACCATCCAAGAAGTTTCGATTTTGAAGGGTCGGTCAGGGCCTTGCAAAAAGGGAGAGTTATGCATAACAAGAGAAGCATGATCGGATAACTTGCGGTCTTCCCTGGGTATTTTGACATTAGGCATCAGATCCCAGAATTTAGAGTTGACGAGAATCATGTCTAGCTTAGCCATGGCCGGTCGGATCTGATTATTTGACCGCGTGTAGAAAATCCCCAAAGCATGGAGATCCAATAAAGCACAATATGCGATAAATTTAGAGATACGTCTTGCGTCAGAAATATTACCTCGACTGTTGTGCCTCTCTATTAGTTGTCATGTTGAAGTCCCCTCCAATAATGGTAGGTTCAGAATCGTCTGACACAATGGAATAGAGGTCCTGAAGAAAAGCCTGCCGACCGGGATGTTGGGGGGGGGGGAGGGGGAGGGGGCATAAACTCCTAAGTTCCAGAAGGGCACATTAGAGTCAAGATGGAGCAAGTGAAGTTGAATCGAATGCCTCCCGATGTTCGAATTAAGATAACTCCAGACGGCGGGGTTCCATATCGTGATGATATCCCCGGCATAACCATCGGCATCAGAAGACAAGAAATTGAAGGAGGTACTAGAATTGAAACCCGTTAGTTGTTTAACCATACGAAAACATTAGAAAGTTTGGATTCAAAGAGAAAGACAAGGCTACATTTAGCTTCCCGGACAACTTGTTTCACCATATAACACTTCGACAAGCAGTTAAGACAACGAACATTCCAAAAAAGCAAATTGAAATTCTTGAATTTAGGAGGCGTAGACATGGATAAAATTTGATGACAGCACTACGGGGGACAAAAGCTTAGACGGAGCAGACAACACTAGGCCTCTAGGGTTGGATTTGCACTAGATCGCTCTACGTTTGCGGCCTTTCGGGCCTCCGCCTTTTTATGGGTCGGAACATAACTTTTGCAGATTAGACACGAACTTCTTCTTGCCGAGGTGATGATGGGAGGCTTTTGCTGCTTGAGTTTCCTTGCTGATGGAGGGGTCGAAGGCATCGGACCAGAAATTATCATCTTAGAATTCACCGACTGAAGAAACGGATCGGCAGCGAGGTAGTCGGGGCGAGCAGCGAGGGCATAAACTCCTAAGTTCCAGAAGGACACATTAGAGTCAAGATGGAGCAAGTGAAGTTGAATCGAATGCCTCCCGATGTTCGAATTAAGATAACTCCAGACGGCGGGGTTCCATATCGTGATGATACCCCCGACATAACCATCGGCATCAAAAGATAAGAAATTGAAGGAGGTACCAGAATTGAAACCCGTTAGTTGTTTAACCATACGAAAACATTAGAAAGTTTGGATTCAAAGAGAAAGACAAGGCTACATTTAGCTTCTCGGGCAGCTTGTTTCACCATATAACACTTCGACAAGCAATTAAGACAACGAACATTCCAAAAAAGCAAATTGAAATTCTTGAATTTAGGAGGCGTAGACATGGACAAAATTTGATGACAGCACTACGGGGGACAAAAGCTTAGACAAAGCAGACAACACTAGGCCTCTAGGGTTGGATTTGCACTAGATCGCTCTACGTTTGCGGCCTTTCGGGCCTCTACCTTTTTATGGGTCGGAACATAACTTTTGCAGATTAGACACGAACTTCTTCTTGCTGAGGTGATGATGGGAGGCTTTTGCTGCTTGAGTTTCCTTGTTGATGGAGGGGTCGAAGGCATCAGACCAGAAATTATCATCTTAGAATTCACCGACTGAAGAAACGGATCGGCAGCGAGGTAGTCGGGGCGAGCAGCGAGGGCATCCAAACCGGTCAAGCCATTGAAGCAGTACCCAAAACCCGCTAAGGGGGCCCCAGGCCTCGCTCATGGAGGATTGAGTGACAGAGGGGGCTCTCAGGGCCTAGGAATCGGTGCAGCAATGAGAGCCGTTTGGGCCAATCAGCGGGCCCAAGAAAGAGGGGTCGAGACTGGCGAGGCGAGGAGCTGGGACGAGCCCATGTCGAGGCCGCAGAGAGGCCAACAGGGTCAAATTTATGGAGGGCCCACCCGGATCCTCCAATGAAGATCGCTCCGAAAGGAGATGGCGGATCGGGTAAAGGGGGTCAGGGAGGAGATCCAGGAGCGATCCATCATGGGAGCGACAAAGGATCAAGACAAGAGAGCTGCCATCATCTTGCCACCTGGCATAATTCAAACTCCAACCATGCAAAGCCATCGAGGACGTTGAGTCCAGGCCACGAAAGTACGAGGTCAACCGCATGGGAGGAAGGGTCTCGGAGCATTTTCCTAGCCTCATAAGGAGGAGATGCCCCAAAGCGGACCACTCGATCGGGACAAAACCTCTGAGCTCCAATGGGAAAGGAGAAGGACAAGCGACTACGGAGACTGGCAGGGGCGTGCCGAGAACATTACCCCAATCTTACTAAAGGACCTCCTCGGTAGAAGGAAGCGAGCATTGACTTCCCAAAGAGGAAAAAGAAGCTGTCAGGGAGATGGGGGATCAGGTCCCTAGCAAGATCTCCAACAGGGGGCTCGTCAGCCGGCAAGGGAGGCGAGAGCGGTGGAGGTCCCGGCGGGCCAGAGAAAAATTACGGGTAGAGTCGCTTCAAATAGGAGTTGTCGGAGAGGAGCTCGGAGTTGCAAAAACTCGAAGGAGGAGAGTTACCAGCTCTCGGCCCGTGAAAGAGATCGTCGAGAGCCGCAGAAGCTTTCTCCATGTTCATTTCTTCTTCAGGGTCTTCATCAGGATCAAAGTCCATGCCCCCTTCCTCGTTGCCATTAGCATCTTCATTGCCATTATCATTGTCATCGTCCCCTTCTTGGTCAAGAGCAGCATCCCCAACATTAGCGTCTGCTTCCGCTGTCGGGTCAAAAGTGTGCTCATGCCACGCAATGAGCATGTCAACAACATACTTGTCAACATCGACGATGGTGTGGATAGTAGAAGGGATGACGTTGAGGTTCGAAACGCGGATGATAATCCGGCAGGCGTGGAGCACAAACCATCCACTGAGCTCTCATCGACCGTGTCCATGCTAGCAAAAGGTCTGACTAGAGCTGTCAAAGACTCTTGGTTCCAAAAAATAATAGGCAGACTTCAAAGTTCAATACCGACCTTGAGCAACGGCAGTGCTACGTTAGAGAGGATAACATCCATGGTCCATTCCGAGAAGGAGAGTAGAAGATGATTCCACCGAAGTTGACGCAACCGAAGGAGGCGACGCTTAAACCCAAAGTCGCCGACACTGGGGGTGGTGACAAGGAATCAGCCATCAGGCATCTTTCTTTGCCGCCACTACAGCAGGTGCTGGTTCACGTGGTTGAACTGTCGAGCGAGGAAGGGGACGAGATCTAGATCTGGATGCATCTGACCTCGAACTTTCACGACGAAGCGTCGGCAACGAGGTATTTTGCTTTCTTGGTGATCTCAGTGGCATTGGGTAGGTGGGCCACCATGGAGGTGGGACGGGAAGCATCAAGCGAGGGGGGCGGAGCAGTATTGGAAGCTCTAGAAGAAAGCGAGCTCGAATGGCAGGGACAGAAACCTTCGAAGGGTGGTGGCACAGCGGAGTGAGGATGCGCCGTCGAGAGAGGCATGGTGGAGGAAGTGGCAGGAGAAGGAGAGAGGGATGGGGGAACATATCATTAAAATGAATAAAAAATTAATAAAAAGTTAACTATTAGAAGCTAAATATGCTAATTTTTAGCTCATTTTGAAATTGAAAATTCTTTTATGACATGTTTGATTCATATGATACAGAAGGATATAATAAGGGATGAATTAATATCCATTATTTATTTAGTGAATGGATTAGAAAAAAATTAGTATAAAATTGATATTATATTCGATGTATATCGGATTTAAAAAATTCATATCTAATCTACTCTCATTTATTATTCAATCATATTTTATCCTATCAAATGAAGCAAATATACCATTAAACAAAAAATCTAGTTAACTTATCCGTGCTTAATTGAAAATGGAAACAAAATGTGCGGAGGTAATCAAGAGTTCTTCCCTAAAAAGCCAAATGTGAATGATTGAAGGATCAATTATTCATTAGAGGAAAGCATAATGCTGATGCTTGTTAACAGGGAAATGATTTTTAATCTAGATGCTTAAAAATGGCCTGCCGACAATTTTATAATTAGGTCAAAATAAAGCTGAGACAATATCATGCATATGCAGTGGTTTATGGTTACCATCTTTTTACTTCTTAAATGGGTGATAAGACATGACATTTAGGTGATCTTTTGATTGATAGAATATTTATATTAAATTTTAGGAAAAATTGACCGATCTAATTCATATTTTAACAAATTAATAAATTTAACTCATATTTTAATTTGCATCAATTATAATTTATACTTATAAATTTATATCAATTCTAACATTTCGTCTACTTGCTGTTAATCACCCCGTTAGTTACTGACGTGACATCCTAGTCAGCAACCTAATTTATATTTTTTTAAATCTGAACTTGCCACGTCACCCTATTTTAAAAAGAAAATTGACAAATCTAACTCATACTTTGACGAAATTAACAAATCTAACTCACCTTTTAATTTGCATCAATTATAACCCGTACTTACGAATTTACATCAATTCTAACCTCACATCTACTTACTATTAATCGCCTTGTTAGTTGTTGATGTGACATTCTAATCAGCAACTTAGTTTATATGTTTTTAACCTGAACTTGCCACGTCAGCCTATTCTAAAAAAATAAAAAAATATAAACTAAGTTGAATTTTTTTTTTTAATCTGAACTTATCATGTCAGCCTATTGGTGCGTGGCCAGAGCCACCAGCATCATGACCACCCCCAGCGGTGCGCCGTGGCACTTCCGCTTCCCGACGCTGAAGGACAAGATCTTGAAGTCAAGCTCGTGACTCATTTCCACTCTCTACTGCTTGCCTTCACCCTTCGTCGGCAATAGGTGCCGCTCCGGTCGAAACTCGTCAATGTCGGCGTTGCACGTGTTCCTCCCCAACGCGTGCGTGTTGATGAACACTGGCGTCTTGGTGGGGATGTCGTCCCTCATGACCTTGGTGGCCCTCATGGATTCGTGGGGGATGATGAACGGGCCCGTTGGGTGCATGCGAAAGGTCTCCCTAACGACGCACCGAAGGTACGTTAGACGGCCCAGGTCCGCCTCCTGCACAAGCCACGTTTACAACTAATGGGGCGATTAACAACAAGTAGACGGGAGGTTAGAATTGATGTAAATTCGTAAGTACGTGTTATAATTGATGCAAATTAAAAGGTGTGTTAGATTTGTTAATTTCGTCAATGTATGAGTTAGATTTATCAATTTTCTTTTTAAAATAGGGTGACGTGGCAAGTTCAGATTAAAAAAATATAAAATAAGTTGCTGACTAGGATGCCACATCAGCAACTAACGGGGCGATTAACAACAAATTGACGAAAGGTTAAAATTGATATAAATTCGTAAGTACAGATTATAATTGATGTAAATTAAAAAATAAATTAAATTTGTTAATTTTGTCAAAGTATGAATTAGATTTGTCAACTTTCCCTAAATTTTAGGAGCATTTAACTAAATGCTTACAAATATAATTTCTATATAATAATAAAATATTATAAATTATATATAGATGTAAATTTATTATTTGGTTGCATATTTCCACCTTATTTGCGGTCTGTATATTTTTTGTACAGGTACCTTTTAGTTGTAATTCCCTTCATTTTATAGTATTTGAGCCTTTAGTGCAATAAAAAAATGTTATAAATAACTAATTTTTAACTAATTAAATATAAGATTTTATCTATTTATTATAATTAAATTTACTGCAAGTCTAACTGCGAGCCACCGTATACTCCCTCTATGTATGTATATATATATATAATTTTTATTTATAAAATTTTAAAGTTTCTTGGTTATATATAATAATAAAGATTTTACTTTTCTTTTAAAATTTAAAATTACCCAAATTGTTCCCCCCCCCTCCTCCCGAAAATTTTAAAATTCCTTCCTTATATATGTAATAATAAAGATTTTACCCTCATAAAATTTAAAATTGACCTATTCTCCCGAATATATAATTCGTTTATCTCTCTCATATATGTTGACATTGATTATATATACTGTAATAAAAATTTTGCCGCATAAAATTTAAAATTATCCTCTTTTTCCAAATATATAATTCGTTCATCTCTCTCATATACGTTCACATTGATGTTATTTAGATTGAACTAAATCACAAGTATAATATTGTTAATCATTTATTGATTTAAAAATCTACTCCTTTCAATTTGATTTCTGGCTCCGTCACTGCCCAAACATAACGTAGCGTCGATGGTTCATGATTGCACATGTTTGTAATTAGATAACGATGATTAATTATTATTAAGCGATCAAGAAGATGATAAAATCATTAAAAAAATTCCTACATTTGCCATGCGGCGGGATCCAATTGACTAGTCGTAGCTGACTCTCTCGCTCTTATCCCATCAATAGTAGTTAAAAGGAAAATTACACTGATCTTCTCTGAGGTTCAGTGAAATTACACCGACCTCTCCTCTATTTGTTCAGGTGACACTCACCTTCCCTATAACTAACGGTGTTAAACGAAGTCTGTTAGAAATGTGATTTTTTTCTTATGCTCCTTACTGAAAAATCATTAAAACGAATGTGAAAATTAAAATGTTAAACACTCATGGAATGAAAATATGATGGAACGAGAGTTAAATATCTTAAGGATATTTTTGTTATTTAAAATAAGGGTATTTAAAAAATGTCATTAGTAAGATAAATACTTCACTAATAATTTTTGTTAACAAGAGAGATCTATGTAATTTTTTATAAAACTCAGAAGTTATAAGATAAAATTATAAATAGAAGAGATATTAGTATAATTTTATTAAACTTAGAGGAGATTAGTGTAATTTGCACTTATTAAAATGGGTGAATTGCCGTCGATGTATGCAGTATGCGGCACTGATATTTATGTTGGTGTCCTTCTCCTTCCTTCCAAAGTAACAGGAGCAAGATTTATACCCACTTGATTTATTATTTATTCTGCTTTCACTGTCAACAAATAGTTAGTCACTGTAAATCAACAGCCAAGAATTTGGTAATTCATATGCGTCCAATAAATTAATTTATTATACGACCCACTTAATAAAATAATGAGAGAATTATCCTTTCTATATCAATTAAAATTAGATCTTTAAAACAATATTAATTGTTTTTGTCCAAGACAAAGTAGGACATGCATATATGTCCATGTATATAAAATAATCTGCAAGAAGGGACAAAAGCCATGATATTTGTTGCGCTGAAAGTTGATTAACAGCGCGGAATCGGATTCTATGTTTGCATAAACTAATATAGTTTATGTTCAAATTAAATCATTAAAAAGAAAACATCATAATGTATATAATAACAGTTGAACTGCAGGAATTATATAAGATGAAAGACATAGAATCAAACATAATAATATAAAAAAAAAGAATTTTCTATCTTCTGTGGTAGGACGGGACTGAGTTGTTCCTCTTTCTTTGGGGTACAAATATTGTTATTTTATTTATAGTAAATAAATAAATCAATTTATTTACTTAATTGAAGCATTTAGAATTTTCAAGTTACGTCGATAATATTATTTGCATGGTGCAAAAATAATTACAGTTTAAAAAATCCGTAATACAAGACTACGAACTACAAATACAATAATTTAAGTATTAAAAAATAATTAATTTGGGTGACTTAGAGTCGTCGCCGGATGAAGACGAGATAAATACTAAAGTTGTAGATTTTTGTGTGCTTAAAGTGATTGTAGTGTCAAATTTTAGATCTGATGTCGTTTGGTGAAATTTTTTTTATATTTTTTGATATTATAAAATAATTAAAGATTATTAGTTTATTTTGATAAATAATATAAAGTAATATTGTACTAAACTAAATGTTGACTTAGAGTACAAAATAATATTATTCTCAGCCGAATTAATTTCGTTGTAGTCGATGAATTATTATCGGGTAAAATGATATATTTACCCTTTTGCCTCTATTTGTTTACTATTGCTTCTAAATTTCATTGAACTCCTATTGAACCCGGTAATTCATGTCAGGCTGAAGATATCGAGTCGAGCTGGCTCAACCCGAACAAAAATCATTCCTGGCACGATAAAAGTTCGAGCTTGGGACCCTCCGCCCCGCATGACACAAACAGTAGACGGGCCAGCTCAGCCCGTTAGCACGATAAAAAAATATCAAAAATCAAACTGTTGGATCCAAATCGGGCTATCGGGCCCAAATCGAGCTATCGGGCCAATTCGGGCCCGATATTTTCAATAATGAATAAAATTATTATCGGGCTATCAAGTCGGCTCGATGCTTACACTATGTAGGCCTTGTCCGACCCGGTATTTGTTTGGGCTTTATCGGGCTGGTCCAATATAATTTGTTCAGGCCTTATCGAGCCGTAGTAACGAGCGATCTGAGCACAATTTTATTATGTCGGGCTATCGGGCCGAGCCAAAATTGCCAAACCTAGTTGCGGGCCAACCAGATGCTTGCAACTAGAAGTTACAACTCTAGTTGCATGCAATCAAACAATATGCTGCAAATTCTATTCGCGAGCATTTACTTTTGCATGCAAATATTTTTTTCAGTATTAATTTGCACTTGCAAACAACCAAACATTTTATGAATAATTTTTTAACAATAATATATTTTAAGAATTTTATTAAAATTATAAAAACTTTATGGTATTTGTTAAAATTATTTTAAAAAATTATCTAAATATATCTTGTACTTTGGAGTTTTTCGTCTTTGTGACATGTACTTTTATTTGTCTCAATTGTATCACGTACTTTCAAATTTGTTTCAATTGAATTCTATCGTCTAATTTTCGTCAACAGTTCCGTTAAACCGATGACGTGGCCGATTGACACGTAATAAAAAAATATTTTTTAATATTAAATTAAAAATTAATGTTAAAGGGTCCCACCTCCTCTCTCTCTCTCAACCAGAACCACCTCCTGAATGGTCGGAACAGGACCAGTACTGTCGGGATCCGCTGCCACGGCGCGGCCCTGTCCGCTGCTCCCGTTGCCACCCCGCCCCTCGACGATGCCGGGACGTGCCTCACACCTCCAAACAGAACACTCCCCCGCAGTCCCAAGCACTCGCCACCGCCCACGACGCCGACGGCTCTGCTAGGAACGCCTCCGCCCCGGGCCACCGCCGCGCCGCCTCGAAGCCGATTGGTACGGCGAGGAAGGTTGCCAGCGTGAGAGAGTTGCTGAGCACGCGCGGTGTCGATGTCGCAGGGAAGAACTCGTTGGCGGAGAAGCGGGAGCGGTAGATAGAAGATTGGAGCTTCGACGACTTGAGCAGAAGAATTACTCCTAATAGAAGCTGCATGAAATAACACGTACTCATTCACCAAGGCGATGGGGAAATACTACTTGGAAATTTAAGAGGAGACCTACCGTTGGTTATTCTACGCCTATCCATTGCTGGGTTCTGGTTCTGAAAGAGAGAGAGAGAGAGAGAGAGAGATTAGCTTAAATTGAGTCCTTGAGTTGAGAGATAATCTAAATCACAAGAGGAGAGTTGAAGAATTCCCATCAAAAAGAAAAGCATATGAGATTCTCATCATCACCACCATCACTAAACCAACTCAACCCGGCTCATTCGAATTCTCATCACACATCTCCACTGACACCAGTAGTATCAACAGTATGCATGTGCTGCGCGCAGTCATCAAGAGCACTGCGGAGGAGCGTCCAGGAACGAGGGACGGAGCGGAATCACACATCTCCGCATGCGGCAGACCGTCGGTGGTGGAGGAGGAACTGGTGCTGCTCCGCCGACGGCCGCAGAGGGGGGGTTCTTGGACGAGGGAGTTGGTGTGGCGGCGGTAGAGATTCACTCGCAGGAAGGGCAAAGGGTGAGGGTGGTCAGAGGAGTCATGTGCATGTAGAACTGCGGCGACAGCTTTAGAGCTCGTAGTTCTTGGACTTCTTTCTGCAGTCGTCGGTTCTCCTCCGTTAGGTCGTGGTAGCATCGCCGTAGGAGCTCGCAATCCACCTCCGTCTGCTTGAACTTGGTCCTGAAATCGACAAATACAGGGGAGATCAGCGCGCGCTTTGTAGATGGAATTATTAGACTTGGTCCTGAAATAGGCGCTCACTGGGCTGAAGGTGATGTGCTCCTTGAAGCTCTCTTCGAGGACAGCAGACTATTCCTTGGAGAGGCGAAGCTTCTTGCGGCCGACATCGCAGTCGTCGTCCTCGTCCTCGTTGCTGACGGCGCCTGACGTCCTCTTCGCGACAACGGTGCCGAGGCCTCGCTGTTCCTCGCTGACGGTGGCGTCTAGTTCATGTCGATCCTGCATGCTGCCGTAAAGATGTATATACTTTTGGAGGTCAGGCGGGGAAGGAGGCATCGGAGAAAGGAAGAAATAGAAATAGAGATCTAGCAGGAGGAGTGGGACTGCGCTGGCGAGTGTTCCGTCTGGAGGTGCGAGGCACGTCCCGGCTTCGTCGAGGGACGACGGTGGCAATGCAACCCGTGGACAGGGCCACGTCGTGGCTGCGGATCCCAACAGTACTGGTCTTGTTCCGACCGTTCAGGAGGTGGTTCTGGTTCTCAGAGAGAGAGAGAAGGTGGGACCCTTTAACATTAGTTTTTAATTTAGTATTAAAAAATATTTTTTTATTACACGTCAACCCGCCACATCGATTTAACGGATATGTTGACGGAAATTAGACGATAGAATTCAATTGAAATAAATTTGAAAGTATATGATATAATTGAGACAAATAAAAGTACATGTCACGAATGCGAAAAACTCCGTACAGGATATATTTAGGTAATTTCTCAATTATTTTTTAAATACAATTAAACATATATTTTAAATGGTTAATTACTAAATATATCTCAACTTTTGATGGTTTTCCATTATCTATCCCAACTTTTAATTTTTCCCAATAATATACTTCATATTTCGATTTCTTTAAATTGTATCCTACCATTAATGTAGTGGATCAATATTGTCACGTCAATGTTCTCAAAATGAATAAAAAAATCAAAAAATATCATGTCATCATATATTTTTAATAAGATTTAAAGGAGTGTATCTAATATATCACGACCTTTAAGAATTTTTTCAAATCTATTCTAATTTTTTTATTTTCAACCAAAATGAGTCTCATACTTTCAACTTCTTTCAATTATATTATATTATCAAATTATTATCAATTTTACCATTAAAATGTTGAGTAGCACTACTGATATGGATCAAAAGTTCATCCAGTATCCCTAAATATATTTAAAAATAATAAAATTATGTCACCAAACCTTTAAAAAGTTTATCTTCTTATTTTTCAAAAAAAATTGAAAAATTTGTGTCTTCCCACTACTAGAAACTTCGTCTTCAGCAACGGCTATCAGCGACGGCCGCTCAAGCCGTTGCTATTTGCAACGGCATTCTTACGGTCGCTCGAGCCGTTGCAGAAAACTGTATCTGCAACGGCTTTCTAACGGAAAACCGAGCCGTTGCTGATAATTAAAATAATCAGCAACGGCTTTCGGACGGAAAGGCGAGCCGTTGCTGATATTTTAATTTTCAGCAACGGCTTTCTAACGGATAAGTGAGCCATTGCTGATGATAACTTATCAGCAACGGCGTTCTAACGGGCGAGTGAGCCGTTGCTGATAAGTTTATATAGGGCACCAGTCGCGCCCGACCCTTCTTCCTCCCGCTGCTGCCGCCGCTCCTGCCGACGCCACTCGCCGCCGCTGCTGCCGACGCCGACCGCTGCTTCCGACTTGTTCAGGTATGTCTCCTCCCTGCGGCCGTCTCTTCCCTGCGGCCGGTGGGAATCACCCGACCGAAATTTATTTTTGTTGTGCAGGTTCGAGCAAGAAGAAGTGCCGAGGAGCATTTCTTCTACTATTCGACGATACATGCACGGGGCATGGCCTACGTGGTCTCACGTGCCTAGCGAGCACGTCGACATGTTATGGCGCGAGTTTGAGGCACGTATTATTATTATTTTTTACATGCATGATGATATATTAATATTGGTACTGATATTATTATTTTGCAGGCTCGCTATACATGGGCCGAGGACCAGAGGCCCTTCATTTACGCTGCCTGGGAGGCTATTTCCCGGGCAAGGTACAACGGGCAGCTGGGGCAGGCTCGGTCCCAAGCGATGGCCCGAGCTGGGACCACTAACATCGCGGAGACTCTGGGATACGGCCCCAGTTGGATTACTCCGGATATATGGGACCAGCTCATGGGGATATGGTCGATAGATCGATGGCAGGAGGTTTCTCGGAATGCGGCTAGAAATCGCATGTCGGGAGGAGCAGCGCGTCACACCGGCGGCTCTGTTGCATTTGCAGTGCACGCAAACCGTATGGTAAGTATATCTTTTAATTATATATTTTATTTGTTATTATGTGTACTAATTAATGTATTTGTTTTGTAAATGTAGACGACGGTGTCGGATGACGGGAGTGTCCAGCGACCCTCCCCGATGGCGGTGTTTGAGCGGACTCACCATCGAGCACATGGGACGGGGGAGTACATCCACAACCGCGCTGCATACATTATGGTAATTATATATTTGTTTAAATTATTCATTATATATTTATAATTTAAGTTTTATGATAAATATTAAACAAAAAATCAAACTCGAGTAGGAGACCTACAGCCAGACGGTGGTGCAGCGCGGGGGTACCCCCGAGGACTTTGACGCAGCATCGTGGGTCGAGGCCGCAGGTGGCTGGGACCATGGCCGCGTATATGGCTTCGCAGATAGTGGTCATGCGCGAGCCGTACTAGGGCCACTTGGGGCACCGACCCCTCCGGTCGCTGGTGAGCGGCCGTCCACCTCTAGATCCAGTTATGATCATAGTAACAGAATAAGGACTCTAGAGGAGACGGTCGCGCGTCAGACTGAGATGATGGAGCGCCAGAGTCAGATGATGGCAGATATACAATCTATGCTACGCAACATGTCAGGTCATCCCGAAGCAGGCATCTCTTCGGCATCATCTAATCCGTCGTCCTCGAGTCAGTCTACGCCGGTGTACACTCAAGCGCTCCAGACCCCGCCATATAATCCAGACCATCCTCCATCTTGATCGTGAGATTTTTTGTTTGGATATTGAACTTGTTTAACTTATTTTGTTTGGATATTGATACTTCAATTTTGCATTTGAATTGTTTTTATACTATCGTGGATAATTATCAATATAAGTATAATTGTTTTGATGTATATATGTTGGTGTGTTTGTGATGTGTGAATGAATGTGTATGAGGTGTTTGTGATGTGTGAATGAATGTGTATGAGGTGTTTGTGATGTGTGAATGAATGTGTGTATGAGGGTATGGGTGTGTGAGTTATGTATCAGATAAATGTATCAATGTATCAATGGAAATTTGAAATTTTCAAATTTTCTGGTTGCAGGTATTGGTCATCAGCAACGGCTTTCCCACGGGTATCCGTGGGAAAGCCGTTGCTAAAAGTGTATCGAAAGCCGTTGCTGATGACCTACAGCAACGGCTTAGCGACGACGTTTTACTAACGGCGTTGCTACGGACTCAGCGGCCGTTGCTATTAATGTTATCAGCAACGGCTCCGGGTCTGTTGCAAACCCGTTGCTGATAATAGTTTTAGCGACGGCCCGAGCGGCCGTTGCTGATAATGTTTTGAGCGACGGCCCGAGCGGCCGTCGCTGATCCGTTGCGAAGTCATCAGCAACGCGACTTTCTGTCACGGCGCTATTGCAACGGCTCAGCAACGGCATCAGCCGTTGCTGATGACCATTTTTCTAGTAGTGTCCTACATTCTCAGTACTCACCTCACCTCTTTACGTCATTGTGGCTTGGAAGTAGAACTGTGATCACTCTTATCGACAATCGACTACATTATTTTTAATTGCATCATTCCTTATATCTCAGTTGCATCATTCATGGACCCAAAAGATTTAGTGTCATAACATATTATATTTTTATATGTATTTAGTGATACTAACTAAATTTTTGATTCATATGGCAATGCAACTCAAAATCCTAATGGCCAAATTGACGATAGTTTGATGATAGAATATAATTGAAACAAATCATAAGTACGTGATCCTTTTGATTGGAAATGAAAAGTTAGGATAAATTTGGAAAAATCTTTAAAAATTATGATATATTAGATATAATCATATATTTAAACCTTATTAAAAAAACTTTTGATAACATGATAATTTTTGAATTTTTTATTCATTTAGAAATGCTAACGTGTGAATATTGATCCACATCAAAGATGTCATGTCATTATCTAAACGACAAATTTAATACTATACTGACAGTCAAATATAATTAAAAGAAATTAAAAATTATGATAAATTAGAAAAAATAATCTAAAAGATGGATATATACGTAATTAACCCTATTTAAAATAGAAATTATTTGTTTTAACTTGTGCTCTTAGGGCGCGCACAAGATATATAAATAGTAAAAAGTCCTATTTAATATTCATAATTGATTTTTTTTCTCACGAGTGGCGATTGAGGGTGATTTCAAGGCGATCTTGAAGGCGGGAGCGGGGAAGCTGTCGACGATCGAGATTGTTTTTGATTGAAGCTACTGGAGACTGTGATTTGAATGTGAGAACCAGAGATTGGTGGCATGAATCCAAGAGGAAATGAAAACAGGAGATCGAAGATGGAGGTTGGCGGTCCGTCGCGACCAAAACGCCCGCCAGATCCTGGTGAACGGCGGAAGAATCCAAATGATGCAATTGCAAATCTGGAAAGATCAAAATCTTCACCAGTAGGTATAAAAACTTGAACTCCTCAATATCTAGGGAAGATTTTACTGCTGTTAATAATCCACTCTTCAGTAGTGAGGTGGATTCTTTTAAATCTGTGGAGATTGATAAATCTGTGAACGTATCTGTGATTGCTTGTAATTCTGTGAATGATGTTGTATCTGTGGGGAATAAGGGAGGTGGGGAGATAAGGGCTATGGGGAATAAGGAGGAAACAGAGGTGACTGTGGGGGTTAAGTGCTTAAAAAATATTGGGCAGCAGAAACAACCTTCTTCCTGGGCAGCATTATTCGGGGAAGCACAAGTTCTTGAGGAGTTTTCTGAAAAAGAAGGACAGGATGAGAAATTGAGGAAAGTTCAAATTGGTTCAAGCAGTGAAGTGGTCATTGATGAAAAGCTGATGTCTGCAGCAAGATCAGGGTGGACGAATTATGGGAGAACACCTACTCTGGAGATTGTGTAGAGAGTGATGCCGAGAATTTAGAAAGTGAAGTGCGGTGTTCAGACAATTGATTTAGCTGGGGGGGGGGGGGTTGCTTTAAATTTGCAAGCGATGAGGACTTAAATCTGGTTTTAACAGGGGTCCATGGTTTTTAGGTGGTCAAGCACTACTCTTAATTCCTTGAAGGGCTAATTTCCAACCACTAATGGAAAGAATTGAATCGATTCCTGTGTGGATTCAATTGTCTGGACTTCCTATTGAGCTTTTATAGAAAGATATTCTGGCAGTGATTGCTAAATCAATTGGGAAACTGTTAAAAGTGGATGTTGTCACTTTGAAGGGGCAGAGGGCTAAGTTTGCGAGACTGTGCATTTTGTGGGAGTTAAATAAAAAGGTTCCTACAGGATTATGGATCAATGCAGGAGGAATGAGATTCTGGTAAGCAATTGCATTTGAAAATATTCCGAAGCTTTGTTTTCAATGTGGGAAAATTGGGCTCATGGCTGAGAATTGTGGCAATGGCTTGGATGTAAATATCAAAAATATGAATAAAGGAGGAAATGAAAGAGGAGATAATCAAGAGAATGCTCTAATAGTGGAGGAGATAAAAAAGACTGAAGGTGTGTTTGGCCCTTGGCAGGTGGTGAATAGGAGGAGAAGAGGACAAGATAGGAAATTTGAAGGAGCAAGTGCGAGAGGCAAAAATAATTTTGAAATGTTAAATGAAAGTATAAATCAGTATATGCAGATAGTTACTGAAAATAATGATAAGGAGGTGATAATAGTTGATCAGAATGGAACAAGTTTGAACAAGGAGAATGAAACTGTTGACAAAGAAGACAGAGATCATAGGGAATCGGTTTTGATTGAGGGTGAAAAGGAAAAAAAAGAAGGAAAAAAAGTGATTTTGTATAAAAAGAAGGAAAACAATCAGGTGGTAAAAGAGAGAGTTGGGATGAAAATAACCGTGGAGAATAAAAAGGAAGAGGTGCAAGAGGTTATGTTTAAAACCATGACTATAAATGAGATGAATATAGGTGAGGAGCAGAATAAAGATGAAAAGGGTAGGAAAAAAATGGATGAGTTGTCGGATAAGCTAAGCAAATCTTGCTTAAAGATTTTGGAAAATAAATATGTTGAAGATGATTTCTTGGAGGAAGGGATGGATCCATAAATAATCAGAATAATGGATGAAAAAGTGTCAAAAGCCAGAAGAGGTAGTATTAAAGGAGAGAATTTGATTAATATTCCTATTGGTTATAGGAATATTAAATTGAAGAAGAGAAGATTTTCTAAAGAAACTTGTGGGGAAAGCAGTGAGGGTGATCCTAGTGCTATGGAGTCAACTGTTTTAAAAATATTTAGTACTCAATGAAGTTTCTAAGCTGGAACATAAGAGGATTGAGGAAAAGAAGAGCTGGTGAGTTTCTTTGGTCTTTGATTAATCAGTATAAAATTGAGATGATTCTGTTGCAAGAAACACATATGGAAGACTGTGAGGCAAAGGCTTATATGAAAGCAAAAGCAAAAATTTGGGAAGGAGTTGCAATGAGTAGTTTGGGAAGATTGGGTGGCATGATGATATTATGGAGAAAATATGTAATGAGTGGTAAAGTAGTGTACATGGATAGTCAATCTGTTACTTGCGTCATGCAACATGAGGATGGCTTTCTGTTTGTGACAACTTGTGTGTATGCAAGCACTGACAGTAGTAGAAGAAAATTTCTGTGGAATATGCTGAAGGAGCTTAATATTGATGAGGTTCCATGGGTTATCATTGGGGATATGAATTGTATAGTTAATAGCAATGAAAAGATGGGAGGTAAACCTTTTACTTTGAATAAAGCTGTATGTGATTTCAGAAATTTCATAGATGAAGCAGGACTTATAGATGCTGGTTTCATTGGGTCAAGTTGCACATGGTCAAATACGAGGAGTGATGAAAGAAGAGTAACAACAAGGTTGGATAGGGTGCTCTATAATGTTAAATGGTTGGAACAGAAAGTAGATTTCAAAGTAAAGCACTTGAATAGGATTGAATCTGATCATAGACCTTTGTTGATTCAGTGTTCAAGAAATAAGAATAGAAGAAGCAATGCAAGAAGCAATGCAGGAAGGAATCAGTTTATCTTTGAGTAGTTTTAGCTTGAGTATCCAAATTTGTTGGAAGTGGTAGACAATCACTGGAGAAGAAAGGGAAAGAAAAAATTGAGTATGATGGAGAAACTTAATACTTTGAAGGGTGTGCTTTACAAATGGAATAGGAATGTGGTGGGAAATTTAGAAAGGAATCAAGAAGAAACAAGTAAGTTGCTTGGTGAGTTGGAATGCAAAGATGAGGATGGAACAATTATGGAGGAAGAAAAGTTGCTAATGAGAAGTCTAACCCAGAAGCTATTTGCTTTGAATAGGCAAATTAAGATCAAATGGTGGTCAAAAGCAAAGAAAAATTGGGCGGATGAAGTTGATAGAAATACTATTTTTTTTCACAATTCTGTAATGTTCAGGAGGAAAAGGAATAGAGTTGAGATGCTTGAAGAAAGAGGAGTAAAAATCTCTGAAGAAAAAGAAATTGTTAAATATTTTGAGAAATGGTATGCTGCTCTATGAAAATTAGAGACAAATGAAGCCTGTTTGGATAACCAACTTTAGAAGTATAAATGGAGTGGTTTATCTGATGAGGAAAAAAATAAAATGAGAGATGAATTTAGCTGGGGGGAGGTAAAAAAGGCTGCTGGAAGTTTGGGGAGAGGAAAGAGTCCGGGGATTGATGGTTTTGTTCATGAGTTCTATTTGCATAATTGGGAAACTATCAAAGAAAATCTGATGGATGAAATAATTAGTTTTCAGAAATCAGCTACTTTACCAAAGGAATGGAGTGATACTTTATTGGTCATGATACCTAAAAAAGAAAAGGCTTTGACTATGGCTAATTTTAGACCCATTGCTTTGTGTAATGTTCTTTACAGAGTTCTTGCAAAAACGATGGCAAACAAAATTATGCCAGTTTTAAATAGGATTATTGGCCTTGAACAAGTGGCATTCATTCCAAGTAGGCATATACAGGATAATATTCTTGTAGTTGCTGAAATCATTAACTCTTTCCATAATTCTAAAGCAAAGGAGCCATTCATTTTGATAAAAATTGATCTGCAGAAAGCATATGACAGGGTGAGATGGGCTGTTGTATATGAGGTGATGAAATGTATGAATTTTCCTACCGAAATGATAAGATGGATAAAGGATGTATTGAAGAGGTGAAGTATTTTTGTAAAGTCAATGGTATTGTTTCGGATGCTTTCACAAGACACAAAGGAATAAGACAAGATGATTCTATGTCATCATATCTTTTCATAATAATGGAAGAGCTGTTATCAGTCATAATTAGAGATTTTGTGGAAAGGAAGAAAATTATACCTTTCAAGGTAAAAGATTTTAAGCTATCACATTTATTCTTTGCGGATGATCTGGTGTTTGCAATCAAAGGAAGTATGCTTTCATGTAAAGGGTTATTTGAAGCTCTGGAACTATATTGTGAGTTAACTGGGCAGAAAATAAACATGGAGAAGTCTGAAATTTTCTTTCCATATAGAATGGAGCCTGGTTATAAGCATAGGATATGTGATCAATTCGGAAATAAGGAAGGGGTGTATCCAATGCAGTACCTTGGGGCTTTCCTAACACCAAGAAAGGTGAGTATGAGAGATCAGAACAAAAATTTTGAGAAAATAACAAAGAGAATGGATGTATGGGCGAAGCACATGATATCACAAGCTGGGAAATCAATTTTAATCAATGCTGTGGTAAATTCGATTCTTGTTTATTCTATGATGACTGCAGGTATAAATGAGAAAACCATAAAGAAGATTACAACTGTGACAAAAGAGTTTTTCTGGGCAAATTCAAGCAAAAAAGGAGCTAACTTGATCAGTTGGAAAAATGTTACTGATATTAAGACAGTGGGAGATTTTGGTATCAGGGATATGAAAGTGAATAGAAAAGCTATGTCAGCTATAAGAGTTTTGCTATTAATGAATGAGGAAAGAAGTAACTGGTGTAGTTTATATAGAGCCAAATGTGGTGGATTTCATCCATGGATTAAAAATCAATGCAAGCTTAAATCTCCACAAGCTAAGGCTATTCAGAATTGCATATTTGATCTGAAGGAAGGTTTCAGAACTGGTGTAGTTTCTATTGACTTGTGGAATGATCCTTGGTTAGATGTGATACCTTTAAGATGGTGGCCTACTATGTTTGATGTTACTGAATTAAGTAAGATCAGTAAGGTTGAAAAACTGATGGAGAAAGGTGAATGGATATTGGAGAAGATTGATGTACTATTTGGAAACATGCTGATAGACAGAATAAAAGGACTTAAAATTGGAAAACAAACTGAGAAAGGAAAATGGGTCTGGGGTAGCAGCAGAAATGGGGAGCTCACTGTCCGGAAAGCTTATCAGGTCTTGAAAGACAATAATGATGGGACAGAGGATATGAATTTTGATTGGAAGAGAATGTGGTCTTTGAAAGTAGGTGAAAGAGTAAAATATTTTCTATGGAAGCTAGCTTGGGGGAGACTTCCAACTTCAGGATGGCCGTATAAATTCTCAGGGAATGAAGAGGACAAATGTTTTATCTGCAATAAGGGATTGGATGTTCAGAATCATATTTTCTTTCAGTATGAAATTGTGGATGAGTATTGGAGGCTAGTAGAGAAAAGAATGAGAATAAATTTCAAACATAGAGATAGCTGGATGGAAGGAGGATGGTTAATGAAAGGGGAGGGTTTTGATTTAGTCTCAGCTGAGGGGCTTTTGGCTTTCATTGCAAAATTTTTTTGGCTCTTCTGGAAAAATAGAAACAAAGTAAAATATGAGGAGGTGGCTTGGAATATTGGCTCAATCTTTAATAAAGCTTTGAATGAGACTTTGGTCTTCCTAAACAAGATGGCTGATCAGGAGCAGAAGAAACCTGATGAGTTGCTGAAAAAGGATGAAGATGTCAGGATGATGCAAAGTAGATGTTGTTTGATGGTTGATGGTGCATGGAAGGAAGGTGTGTTTGCTGGATGTGGATTTGTAGTGATGCAGAATAACCATGTGGTGATGAAAGGCCAAGGCTTGGAAATTGCGGAATGTCCTCTACATGCAGAACTAAAGGCCATATGGTTTGGTCTTGATAATGTGAGGAAGAAAGGTATAAGAAATTTATTGGTGCTAACTGATTGCAGCAATGCTTTAAAATTGATAAGAGGAGATGATGAGGTTCCTTAGGATATGGAGATTCTAGTACAGAAGATTAAGGTAACTGCAAGGGAGATGGGTAATATTGAATGAGGTTATAGTAGAAGGGAAAAAAACATGACTGCAGATGAACTTGCAAAGATGGCTTTAGAATGGGAAAGATGTGAACATATAATAGACACTGGATCAAAGGAAAGGGAGGATCTTCATCAACCTATGGTTGATATGAATAAAATAGGAAGGGTTAATAAATTTTTTGAGAGGAGTGAGGTAAAGAGTAATTGTAATGTGGTTCAATTTAAAACTAATGATGTAAATCTTGTTCTTGATTCAAATAAAAATCGGATGGACTGGGGGAATATATTTTTGTTCTTATGAAAGGCGAGAGTAGCACGGTCAATGACCCTCTGCTTTTTTTACCCTTTAATTTGAATGGGAAGTGACCTTTAACCTCGGCATTTTTTATTAAAAAAAAAATTGATTTTTTTTCTTGGCTAATGGAATAAAATCTTAAAATACATACCCTTAAAATAATGATGCATCCAACTCCAGGAACAACTAATAATAGAAGCATATATATATATATATATATATATTGTTACCCTGCTGCAGAGCACAGGAGATGCATTCAACTCCTGTTCTTTGTTTCTGCACCAAACCAAGTGGTGTAGGTGATAATAAAAGCAACATAATTTAGTTATTAAAAGCATATTTGTTTGTATAGATATTAACTAATAATGTTTGGGACCAATTCAATGAGAAGTGACGCATTTGCTGTACTCCTAAAAGATGGCATGTCGTCTTGTTGAATTAAGACATCATCATTACTCTTGTGAAATATATATACAGGCAAGCCATTTGGAGTGTACTGCACTGTCCCTATCAAAATACCATTCATCATTCACAATAGAATTATTATTACATTAATTAATAGAAGAAATCTGATTTTTTTGTAATATAAACTTTGAATTGTTATAAGATGAACGGAATGGGATCATTATAATTCCATTATCAATTGAATTGATTAAGTTGACTAGATAAATAGATTGGGCAGTTTACTCTCCATGTGTACCACCCAGTCCAACGTATCTATATTGAAGTATCCAACAAATAGATAGTCCTTTCACTACCATTAAATATTGTCCATTAAATTAATTAGCTCGATCGGCATAATCAAACCCCTCTTTCCAATTGCATGGAGATCAAGCAATCAGTGTTAATTTTGATTATTCCGGGACAAGACAAGGATAGGGCTTGCCTTCAGAGATAACATTTTCGATATATATATTACAACACGTATAAGTCGAAAATTTAATAGCCACATCAAAGGGGGTTATATATAATTTGCTTTCACAGTGGGCAATATCATTCTAAGATTTTCAAATCATCCAAAGGGTGGTATATAATTGCAATAAGGCTACACAATGTTGTTTATTAGGAACAGTGAGGCATACACCAACCACGAGCAAATAGGGAGGTCAAGTATATATGTTGCCCAAGGGTTCAACCTTGGTCTTCATTTTAATTTTGATGATAATAAATATGAAATTAATATATTTATCAAGTTTTGAGTTCAGGTTGGTTGAACGATGCGCGTGTGAATTTCATTCAAAAAATTCAAAACTTCAAGTATCAATGACTTCGAAGGATGATCGTGTCGGAGTTAGGTCTAGGGTTAGAATTCAATGTAAAAAATCTTCTAACATCTCAAATCATCATATTCCATGTATTTATTTAAAGCCAAATTCAAAACCGAAACCCGAAATCAAAATTGAGTCGAAAAATTAGAAATCAACATTATTACTAGGTTTCGTCTGAATATGTAATACCTGCAAAATTTTCTATTTTTTTTAATGGTTTCAGCGAAAAAAATCGGATGCGTGTTGGAGCTGGCCGGGTGAATCACTAGAGGGTGTGAATTAAGGTATGATCTTTATGTGCAATATCATTATTTTATTTAGGATGGTTTGGTCCTTAGATGGAAGTAGGATTCGAGTCGAGTCCAGATGTTCGAACAGAACTCGAATTAGACTTGAATTTGTTAAGTTATGAGTTAAACTAGACTTAAGTTGTATAGGGGGGTAATCTAGTAATTTAATAAATAAAATTAATATATAATATACCTACACCTGGGATCGTACGGCTCAAGAACAGTCGCATGCATCCCTATGCGCAAGAGGAGAGAGGGGGCGATTGGAGGAGAGACTCAGAATTCATCATTGTTGGAATTTGACGACGCGGGAACGCGGAGGGTCGTCTTCCTTTCCGATTTCTTCTTCCCGTGAGTGGTTCATTGCCCTTAACAGTAGGGTTTTTGGTTCTTCCTTAGCTGCCCATTGCCTTGAGATTTTCTAGAATTTTCTCAATTTATTATTCATTTTACGAATGAATTCTATCAGAGAATATCTATTGTTGCGGACCTTGGATTCTTGTGTGAATTGTAGGGTGCGGCAGCCCCTATTGGTGGCCTTAGGGTTTTAGGACCGACCAAGTAGGGATAAGGGAAGGTGGGGTTTGTATTTTTATCTTATGTTAAGCTTGATAAATTGGCTTCATCTCCTAGTTCTCGATTCGATTTGTTTACTCTAGAAGCGGAATTAAGAGGGCCGGCCGCATAGGACTACCCTAATCTTAGGGTAGGGCCGCTTGGTCTAGGGTAATGAAACCCTTAGGATTCATATTCAGATATCGATGTTATGTTCATTAGAATGCTTATAAATTTCTACCTTGTTATGCTGCATGAATCAAAGAACCTAGCATAGGGTGGCCAACCACACTAGGGTTACCCCTAGGGTTCTAGGGTCGATCGGGTAGGGACACTTGAGTAAATTTAGAGACGATGGTAACATTGTAGATTCCTAATTAATTTAGTGATGACAACATCTTCATAATTTAATTCCCATAGTATTAGGAGGGTTGAATACTCACGTGAATCACCTAAGTTTGACCCTATACTTTTAGGGTTGATACCATTGAATTCGAACTTGTGGGAAAATGGTAAAGGGTTGGTTTACCTACTTTGACATGTGAGTTTGATATGTTGTTATATGATAAAAACAATAGGTAAATGACTTTTAAAAGGTAGAAAAATTATGGATTAAGGGTGGAGACTTCTCATGAATGCTTAGGACGATTCCTAAAGTTATGAGAATCCTGGTATCTTGAAGGTTACGTGTAGCACTTTAATACTTATTGACCATGAAATTCTTAGGAATTATTCTTTTAAATCGGTTTGTTTTATTATGAATTATTACTAGTTTATGGTGGCATTGTTGTTGATTAAACTTAAATTTAAATATATTCATGTGTTGTCGTCATGATCGACAAGTAGTGCTTGATTTGTAAAATGTTAGCGGAATATGGATTCCTATTGGGGATGGCATGTTATGTACATTTTATCATGTGTGTTATACTGAAAATGTGAGTGAGGAAAAGTGGATTTCACTGCCAAGGGGCCGGAGCCCGGGGTAGGGCTGATTTAGGTATGCACATACGCATACCGTAATCCGACGATCTGAACTTTAATCTTATATAAACATGTAAATGTTGTTTATGTTGTTTTCCTACATGGTACTATATGGCATGCATGTGATGTGGATGTGAATGTTCATGAGACTAGATGCATGGCCAGCCTGGTCAACTAGTGCTTTACAAGTTGGGTAACGCGTCAATGAGTCACTCTTACAGCTAGGGATGGCAATATTACTTGTACTCGCGGATATTTATCCGACACGGGCCGAGTATGGGGAATATATTATACCCACGGGTATGGGTATGGATATAAAATTTTACCAATTTAATAAACGAGTACAGGTACGGATATTATACTATCCACACCCGCGGATACTCGCTACCCGCCATTATATATATATAATATTTAATTTATAGTTTTATATATTAATATCTAATGGAAAATTTAAAAATAAATCAAAATAATCTATTTATTAAATTCATTTATCTAAATATAATATATTTTAATATATTATATAAAATCCCAATTTTAATTGAAAGTACTTTGATTTTAAATGTAATGTTGTATGAATGAGATATTATTATTTCTTAAGATAATTTTATGATTTAGTATTTATTCGTTATGTAGTTTATTTTAGAGTTTTAAGTTTCTCAATCAAATTATTAATATGGGTGAAACGAGAATCGTTGATGGCATACAACTAAAGCAAAATGAAAAATATCCGCCCCAAACCCGCCCCATTGACATCCCTACTGACGGTAGCCCTGGAGTGGCATTGGTGGAAGGGTCACACCCGACCACTGGATTTACCCGAGTTTCATCTCAGAGGCTCATGGGTGAGGATCGCTAGTCTTGAACTAGCAATCAATATCTAACTGTGTATGGATCATGCTTACACTTGTTTGGCTAGCGCAGGTATGCGGGTTACTGTGGGGGGATAACCTCAGCTAGGATATTTTATGAACGAGTGTAAATTCTTTATTTAATTATGGTTATCCGACTCATTTCTTGTGAGAAATTATATTTGATGTTATATTTTTGTTTATAAAGGAATTGGTATATGAAGTGTATGATAACTTAGAGAGGGCGACGAGCCGACCACTCACTGAGTTCATCATGAACTCACCCTCCCTCTCTTATGTTTTTTTTCAGCTCCAGAGTAGTCGAGATACCGTGGCACACAAGGCGAAGCTGGGGTGGCGAGCTCAGGACGTGGATCTCGTGACACAGAGTCATAGTGGTGTCTTAGAGTAGTTGTTGCACTTACTTTTAAGTCTTTTTGGATGTAGGACTTTTGCATACTTATGTGGATATTCAGGATTTGTTTGGGATTTCATCTATTTAGTATTTTGGTAAATGCATGGTTGTGTTTCTTTTCTGCATTGTGGTCATATTTAGGTAGGCTTCGGGGTACGGACTTGTATAATGATCGGTCACACATCAAAGTGGTATCAGAGCATTTGGTTAGGTCCTTGCTACGACAATAGGGCATAGGGCACTGTATGGGCATTACTAGCGTGTCAGCATATAGTATGTCCTAGTCACGAGATCGGCGACTGAGTTTGCACACCGATTATGGTAAGTGCGGTGTTATATTATTGCAAAGCTTAAATAGTTATTTAAATTTCGTTATGGTTGTTTTCTTTATATAGTCATAGAGTTAAACAATAATGCGATGATGAGTGGGAGTGGAAGCAATTCCACAGGCAGGCAGATAGGGCGGAGGCCGTGGTAGAGGCCGAGATCGGGGCCTGCAATATCCTATATATATATATATATATATATATATATTCCTCTTATGGTTTGTGTTTGCCAGCCTAGCGGACTAGTCCGAGGTCGAGCCAAGTCGACTCATGGTCCGGAATGAGCTTGCGAGCTCGGGTAAGTAAGAATATGAGATATGTGAATTTTACTTGAGTGGTTAAATTCATTTAATTTTATGTTGTGTATGCATAATTGTTTAGCTTATGTGGTTGTGCATATATAGTTGCTTATAATTAATCATGAGATTAGAATATGATTATTTAAGTTAGCGGGTTCGGGTTCAGCCTGAGATGGATGCGGGTTTGATAAAAGGCTAGTGGAGTTAGGGTTGAGGAGGGAGGATAAAAACCCCTCCCCTTGGCTTGCAGCTCCCCATTGGAGCCGCACAATATGTGAAAGGAGAGAGGAGCCAAGCCGAGCCAGCCGCCCCTCCCCCCATTCCTTGGAGCCGCCGTTCTCAAGCCGCAGTCACCGAGCCGAGTTCTCCCCCTTCATCTTCATCTTCCTTCTCTTTGGAGCCGAGCCGAGAGGAGTCAGCCAGCCGCCAGCAAGCCCCTCTCTCTTCCCCTTTCCCTCTCCTCAAGCCGGCGGCTTGAGGTGAGCCGCCGCCCCCTCTTCCCCCCTTCCTTGAGTCGACCCGCCATCTTTTGAAGCCGGAATCGAGGGTCATCGTCCGGGATTTCTTCTTTAATCATCCTTCATATTTAGGTGAGTGGTTTTACCCCTCATTCTCGGGTTTTCTTCGAGTTCTTGAAGCCGTTCTTGAAGGCTTGGATGATTTTGTTTTGTTTTCCGATGATCTCTCGATTTATCGTTGATCTTTTGGGTGTCGTGTTTGAGGAGGCCCTAAACCTTGCCTTATGTGGCTCGGCAGCCCTAGGATGACCCTAGGGTTGCTCGGCCAAGGTGGAGAAAGGGGGAGCCCTCCAAGTGTTTGATAAATTACCTAAGAGAAAGGTGTAGATTTTTCTTGCCTTCTATGCTTTCAATTTGTTCATCAATCTTGATGCTTATAATTTAAAAGCACACTTTGTAATAAATCTATGATTATTGGGTAGAAATCAAGTTTCTAAAAATTAAGATCTTGATATTAATGCCATGAAGGTTCTTAAAGAAAGTTTCTTGATCATGATGCTTGGTTCTTGTTTATAGTATTGTTGGTAGCCTTGTTGTTAAGCATGAGAATTGAGAAATTTATCTCAATATTATATTTTGTTTAAATGGTAATTAAGGACTTAATTTCTGTGAATTTTGGATTTATTTTCATGTCATGCTGAAAATTTGATGTTGCTGGAAATTTCATGATCATATGATGAATTTGTGATGTTTTCCAATTGCTTGCTATGGTGTGAGTATTTCTTTGAGTATTTGGAGTGTTGAGACGCTTCCCAATAAGGACACCTCTAAGACACCGTAGGAAGGACTTGACTTAGGTCATGTTACAACATATCTTTGAGAATGGCAAAGAGGCTCGGTTAGAAACCGGATTGCAGGCTAGGCCCGGAAGGTTGGACGGCTAATTCCCAATCTCGTGAAATAAGTTCGGAGGGTCTTCCTGATTATTCCCGAGGTGTTTGTTTTTAGAAATAAGTTCGGACAGGCAAATCTCGATTATTCATGTGATATCTTAAAGGGGTAAGCTCGGAGGGCCTTCCCGATTACCCCTGCGATATTTTAAAGGGGCAAGTTCAGACGAGCGATTCCCGATTGTTCCTTCGCGTCTCGTGGAGCAAGTTTGGAGGGCCTTCCCGATTTCTCTCGAGGTTCTTTATATTAGGATAAGTTCGGAGGGCCTTCCCGATTATTCTAGTATGTTGTGTTGCCTTAGGGCATGTTAGGCTTAGGCATGTTGTACTCCACCCTTGGAGTGTTGTATGCTTTAGGGCATGTGGTGGCCAGATGGACTGATAGCTAGTCACCTCTTCTTGACTTTCTTCCTGTAGAGATAGATGTTGTGCTGTTGCTTATCTCTGTGTTGTTTGATCGTGGGGGTTAGTAGAACCGCTCACTGAGTTCTTTGAACTCACCCATTGTCATTATTTTTATTTTGCAGAGCCTGACCGGTGAGGTAGGCTAGAGCACTAGGTGCGGCTGGAGAGCAGATGAGCCACATGATCTCATAACAGTCCTAGTTAATTAGGGGTCGTAGTCGAGTCTGTAGTAGTTGTCATGCACTTGTGTTTTAGTATTTTTGAGTTGTAGTCCCGTGGGGACATTCATGTTTTCATACAGATTTTATTTAAATATCAGTACTTTTGCTCTTTGATTCATTTTATTCCGCACTCGAGCTTGTTTAATGAAATCTGTTTTTGTTTCTATTTATAAATAAAGTTATTGTTCTTTCTGCTATCTTTTGTGAGTTGGCATGTGCATGGGTTAGGCTGCGGGGTATAGGCACTCATACCCTGTCCAATCACGTGACCTTGAGTTTGGGGCGTGACAATGTGGTATCAGAGCATGTGGTTCGGTCTGACTACGACCTAGAGTTATTACCATATAGGGCATTGCTAGCGTGTCAGTATACTGTAGGGGTATGTTATGAGATCAATGGGCTAAGTCTACACCTCAAAGCGACTCGTGGTTAAGTTTGCAAAATGTTAGGGTGAATTCAATTACCTGATTATGATTTGTTTCTTTTCTGGTGATTCCAGATTGATGAAGGCCTTTGATGCCGCCAGGAGCGGTAGTGACAGCAACTCTACTGAGCGTCGAGGCCGGGGCCAGGGTCGAGGGAGACCAGCACAGGCCCGGGAGGAGGTGGGACAGGATTCCATGGTTGTGCAGTTGCAGGCCTGGGTGGCTGAGCTGACAGAGGTACTCCGCAGGGAGCAGGAGTTGAGACAACAGCCACAATCAGTATCGGCAGCACTCGCAACACTAGAGGTGGTCCAGCCAGTGGCACCGGTGGTCAGAGCCCCTAGAGCACCTTCATATGCAAATTTTATTGCATTCAGGCCATCGGAGTATACAGGGACACATCAGTGGGTGGAGGTCACCAGTTTCCTGAGAGATTGCTATGAGCTGTGCAGGGAGCTTGATTGCTCTTTTGAGACGATCGCTCGACTGATCGGACCACAGCTGAGAGGTCCAGCCAAGGATTGGCTTCACACCTGGAGGGACCGCAGAGCAGCAGATGCACCATCCCCTACCTGAGAGTAGTATGGAGCTGCTATGGTGGAGAAATACCTGCCGATGAGCGTCAAGGATAGGCGAGAGAAGGAGTTCGAGCTATTGCGTCATACAGGAAGTATGTCGGTGACAGAGTATGAGATGGAGTTCACTTGACTCTCGAAATACCATCCCACCTTGATAGCCACAGAGACCACTAAGGTCAAGAGATTTGTTGAGGGGTTGAGGCCGGAGATGTCCAGACTTCTCCATTAGACGGAGGATACTTCGGTTGCCAAGGTCATAGATGAGGCACTCTGAAAGGAGGCACTGGTACCGACAGACAGGCATGATGGACCACAGAAGAAAAAGTTTTGGCCCCAGCACTCGGGGGTTCGGCCAGCTCACTCTGAGGATACTTTCAGGACAGCAGATCCACAGCAGGGTGGATGTCATAGCAGTTCCAGAGACCTCAGGGTTCAGGACCAGGGGCGTCGTCTGGGGGTTCACAGCGGAGGCTTGGGCTGCAGCAGTGTAATCGATGTCATAGGAAGCACTGGGGAGCTTACTGGAGACGTTCAGAGGTGTGTTTCAGTTGTGGGTAGACTGGGCATTATAAAAAGGATTGTCCTAGCAATGGCAGTCAGCAGCCTGATCAGACTAGAGGAAAAGCACCAATGTCAGTAGGTTCCGTGGTTCAGAGGGGTCAGACTCAGGGAGGAGGCCAACGAACTAGTGGTTCAGAGAGGTCTGTTGCATGGGTGTTTGCTATGAACCAAGAGGGCACTGAGGCGTCCAGGGCAGTAGTGTCAGGTAACCTTATTGTTGGTCCCGCTATTGTATATGTCTTGTTTGATCTGGGTGTTACGCATTCTTCTGTATCTGCTTTGTTTGCTGCTAAGTTGTCAGGGATATCTTCTATGCTTGAATTGCCCCTTGTGGTGCCTACGCCTACGGGCATTTCTGTGATGGTCGAGAAAGTCTTTCGGGGCTGCGAGGTTATCATTTGCGGGCATGTATTGATAGCCGACTTGACCCTCCTGCCATTGCCAGAGCTTGATGTAATTTTGGGCATGGACTGGTTGACGGACCATTTCACCTCAGTAGATTACAGGGCTAAGACTGTGACCTTCAGTAAGCTCGGATTGCCCTAGTTTACCTTCCAGGGTGAGGGGAGGGGAGATTCGCTGGTGTCGATTTTAGCTCTCAATGCTTAGAAGCTACTTCTAGGCGGTTGTCAGCCCTTCTTGGCCTTTGTGTCTGTGGCAGAGGAAGGCGGAGGTGTGGCTAGGGACGTCGAGGGAACGCCTATGGTGTGCGGGCTCTCTGATGTGTTCCCAGAGGAGTTGCCATGGTTGCCTCCAGAGAGGGAGATCGAATTCTGTATTGATTTGTAGTCAGGGGTGAAGCCGATCTCCATTCCACCGTATCGGATGGCACCAGCTGAGTTGAGGGAGTTGAAGTCCCAGTTGTAGGAGCTACTTGAGTTGGATTTCATTCGCCCAAATATTTCGCTTTGGAGTGCTCCAGTGCTCTTTGTAAAAAAGAAAGACGGGTCCATGCGGATGTGCATTGATTATCGGCAGCTTAATAAGGTAACGATTAAGAATCGGTACCCGCTGCCCAGGATTGATGACTTATTTGATCAGCTCCAGGGAGCTCAGTAGTTTTCTAAGATTGACCTGCGATTAGGGTATCATCAGTTGAGAATCCGGGACAGTGACGTCCCTAAGACTGCTTTCAGGTCGAGGTATAAGCACTTTGAGTTCCTGGTAATGTCTTTCGGTCTGACCAATGCACCTGCGGCATTTATGGATCTGATGAACCGAGTGTTAAGGGAATACCTGGATAAATTTGTGATAGTATTTATTGATGATATCTTGATTTATTCCAGGAGCAGGGAGGAGCATGCTGAGCACTTGAGGGTGGTCTTGGTGACTCTCAGGGAGCACCGCTTATATGCTAAATTCTCCAAGTGTGAGTTCTAGTTGGAGAGTGTAGATTTCATTGGTCATGTGGTGTCCATTAAAGGGGTAAAGGTGGACCCCGCAAAGATATAAGTAGTTCAGAATTGAAAGAGGCCGACGAATGTCACTAAGATTCGCAGTTTCCTAAGGTTGGCAGGTTATTACAGAAAATTTATGGGGAACTTCTCCAAGATTGCAGCGCCATTAAACCGCCTGACCCAGAAGAAAGTCAAGTTCGAATGGGACAGTAAGTGCGAGGAGAGCTTTCTAAAGCTCAATGACCGCTTGACATTGGTACCAGTTCTAGCAGTACCCTCGGGCTTGGGAGGATTTATTGTTTATTGTGATGCTTCCCGGGTCGGCTTGGGTTGTGTGTTGATGCAGATTAGTAGGGTGATAGCTTATGCCTCTCGGCAGTTGAAGGTTCACGAGAAGAATTACCCAACCCATGATCTTGAGCTAGCAGCAGTGATGTTTGCATTGAAGTTGTGGCGTCACTACCTTTATAGCGAGGCTTGTGAGATATACACTGATCATAAGAGTCTCCAGTATTTGCTGACCCAGAAGGAGTTGAACCTGAGGGAGAGAAGATGGCTTGAGCTTTTGAAGGACTATGACTGCACGATTATGTACCATTCGGGAAAGGCTAATGTGGTGGCTGATGCTCTAAGCAGAAAGTTTATGGGCAGTATGGCACATTTGGCGGTCATGAGGAGGCCGTTGGCTCGGGATTTAGCCCTATGTTTGGATTGCGGGGCAGTCTTGTCAGTGTCAACTTCTGGTGCGTTGGTGGCTCACCTGAGGGTGCAGTCCACGTTGGTTGATATGTTGCGGGCAGTGCGGAGGAGGATGCTTTCTGTGCTCTCACTAAGGATCTGGCCAGGAGAGGTGATGCCGATAATGGGTTCAGTGTGGACTCGGAGGGCGTTCTCAGGTTTAAGAACCGGATAGTAGTGCCTGATATAGACAAGGTTCGCAGGCAGGTACTGGAGATGGCTCATCGATCTACATACACTATGCACCCGAGAGTCACGAAGATGTACCGTGACCTACGACAGAATTATTGGTGGAAAGACATGAAAAGAGAAGTGGTCAAGTTCGTATCTAAGTGTCTGATGTGTCAGCAGGTGAAGGATGAACATTTGAAGCCGACAGGGTTGCTCCAGAACCTCGAAGTACTAGAGTGGAAATGAGAGAAGATAATTATGGATTTTGTGATGGGATTGCCAAAGTCTAGGAAGGGCAATGATTCTATTTGGGTAGTGGTGGATCGCCTAACCAAGACGTCACATTTTTTACCTGTTAAGACGACATTTTTAGTTGAGCAGTATGCGAGGTTGTTCTTGGATCGGATCATTGCTTATCATGGTGTCCCGGTTATGATCATCTCAGATCGGGGTACTCAGTTCTCAACTCGATTTTGGCAGTCTTTTCAGGAGGCGTTGGGCACTCAGGTTAGGTTCAGTACTGCATTTCACCCTCAAGCAGATGGTCAGTCAGAGCAGACTATTCAGACGTTGGAGGATATGCTGAGAGCATGTGTCCTAGATTTGGAGGGCAGTTGGGAGAGGCACTTACCCCTGATTGAGTTTGCCTACAATAATAGCTACCACAGCAGCATCAGGATGACCCCATTTGAGGCATTGTAAGGGCGGAGATGCAGGTCTTCTATGGGTTGGTTTGAGATAGGGGATTCCCTTATGATTGGACCTAAACTGGTGGAGGAGGCAGTATAAAATGTGAAGCTAATCAGAGAGAGACTATTGGCAGCTCAGAGTCGCCAGCAGATGTATGCTGATGGAGGCTAGGGAGGTAGAGTTTGCTGAGGGGGACATGGTGTTCCTCAATGTATCCCCTATGAAAGGGGTAGTGAGATTTGGTAGGAAAGGAAAGCTAAGCCCTATATTCATTGGGTTGTTTCCTATTCTCAAGCGCAGGGGAGTTGTGGCCTATGCGTTGGCCTTGCTGGTGAAATGGCCACACTAGAGGGGGGGTGAATAGTATGTTAACTAATCTTATCGCCTAATTCTGGTTTTAAATTTTTCTTAAACTACTTAGGCAATTTACAATACAACGACTAAATACGGAAGCGAGTAATGAAGATAAATAATGCGATACACAAAGAGAACAATGCTAACACAATTATTTATAGTGGTTCGGCCCCAATGCCTACTCCACCACCTAAGCACCCCGCTTAGAATTTCCAAACTAAGTTTACTAGATTATATCGTGTTTCCTTTACAACGAGGACTTTGACCCAAAGAGTCTCACTCTCAACCTAAGGCACTTCCACACCCGGAAGTCTTCGCCTTCTTACCGAGAGCACTCTTCCACCTCAACCTAAGGGACAACTCAACTAATCCTAGTAAACTAAGTTTACAATGGTGGGTTTAAACCTCAACACCAAGGCAACCACCAACTCAATCAACCTAGCACTCTAGGTTTACACAAATTCAAATACAATAAAATAAATACCAAAATACAACAATAATGAGAGAAAATAATAAACAATACACACTTAGTTCTCAAACAAGATGTCCTTGCTCCTCTTGATGACTTGAAGATGAATCAAGGCAAGCTCAAAGTCAATCTCAAGGTTTCTAGGCTCAAAGCTAGGGTCTTTGCAAAAATGGCTCAAGAATTCTTGTAGAGATGCAAGGAGTGACTCTTTGAGGCTTAGAAGCATCAATCATTGGCTAGAAATGAGTTTAGGATGGGTATTTATAACCCCCCAAAAGAAATGGCTCATCAACGGGCGTATTTTTGCCCGTTGTCGATGCCTGGTCGCTTGCCGATCGATCATCAGTCGACCGATGGATCGACCGCCCAAGCGATCGTCTCATTCTGCCGCTTCTGGGCGCACTTCGGTCGACAGACCGGTTGATTGAATTGGCTACTGCCAATTTTTTGCTTCATCCGGTCGACCGACCGGTCGACCGAATTGGCTACTGCCAATTTTTGACTATATTCGTTCGATCGACCGATCAACCGAACCTAGGCTGAACTTGACTTTTTCAGTCTTCTTCTTGCGTGCTTCATTTTCGAGTTCCGACCATCAACATGCGTCAACTTGGAGAGCTTTTCATGTGTTCTTTAGACTCGTCCAAGACATCTTTGGTGCACACGTCGAACTTCGAGAGATTTTCACGACGAACCCGAACGCGACGATCAATGTCCTTCTAATTTTTCGATTTCTTCAATATTTTTTGATCGAGGACATCAAGAACTAATCGATATGGAACCTGAAAATATTTTTTCATAAAACATTAGTTCATGTTTGTTATCATCAAAATCGAGATTAAGACTAAGATAAAAAACCTTAGGCCAACAGGCCTTGCCTCCTAGTATGGACCGAGTGCATCCAGTGTTCCATGTGTCTATGCTGAAGAAGTACATTCGGGATGAGTCCCATGTGGTTGAGCCTACCGCAATAGAGGTGGATTCAGCAGTCTCCTATGAGGAGCGGCCAGTTGAGGTGCTAGACTGTCAGATCAGAAAATTGAGGTCCAAGGAGATCCCCTTTGTTAAGGTGAGGTGGGAGCACCATTCCGGGCAAGAGGCCACCTGGGAAGTGGAGCAGGATATGAGGGAGCATTATCCTTCATTGTTTGATGATTTCATGAGTCCTAAATTTTCTTTTTTTGAAATTCGAGGACGAATTTTCTTTGAGGAGGAAGGATATATATATATATATATTTCCTCTTATGGTTTGTGTTTGCCAGCCTAGCGGACTAGTCCGGGGTCGAGCCGAGTCGACTCATGGTCCGGAGCGAGCTTGCGAGCTCGAGTAATTAAGAATATGAGATATGTGAATTTTACTTGAGTAGTTAAGTTAGCGAATTCAGGTTCGGCCTGAGGCGGATACGGGTTTGATAAAAGGCTAGTGGAGTTAGGGTTGAGGAGGGAGTATAAACCCCCCTCCCCTTGGCTTGTGGCTCCCCATTGGAGCCGCACAATTTGTGAATGGAGAGAGGAGCCAAGCCGAGCCAGCCACCCCTCTCCCCCTTCCTTGGAGTCACCATTCTCAAGCCGCAGCCGCCGAGCCGAGTTCTCCCCCTTCATCTTCTTCTTCCTTTTCTTTAGAGCCGATCCGAGAGGTGCCAGCCAGCCAGCCCCTCTCTCTTCCCCTTTTCTTCTCCTCAAGCCGGCGGCTTGAGGTGAGCCGCCGCCCACTCTTTCCCCCTTCCTAGAGTCGAGCTGCCATCTTTTGAAGTAGGAATCGAGGGCCATCGTCCGAGATTTCTTCATTAATCATCCTTCCAATTTAGGTGAGTGGTTTTACCCCTCATTCTCAGGTTTTCTTCGAGTTCTTGAAGGCTTGGATGATTTTGTTTTGTTTTCCGATGATCTCTCGATTTATCGTTGATCTTTTGGGTGCCATGTTTGAGGAGGCCCTAAATATTCCCTTATGTGGCTCGACAGCCCTAGGATGACCCTAGGGTTGCTCAGCCAAGGTGGAGAAAGGGGGTGCCCTCCAAGTGTTCGATGAATTGCCTAAGAGAAATGTGTAGATTTTTCTTGCCTTCTATGCTTTCAATTTGTTCATCAATCTTGATGTTTATAATTTAAAAGCACGCTTTGTAATAAATCTGTGATTGTTGAATAGAAATCATGTTTCTAAAAATTAAGATCTTGATATTGATGTCATGAAGGTTCTTGAAGAAAGTTTCTTGATCATGATGCTTGGTTCTTGTTTATAGTATTGTTGGTACTTGTTAGCCTTGTTGTTAAGCATGGGAATTGAGAAATTTATCTCAAGATTATATTCTGTTTAAATGGTAATTAAGGGCTTAATTTTTATGAATTTCGGATTTATTTTTATGTCATGATGAAAATTTGATGTTGCTGGAAATTTCTTGCTGAGATGATGAGTCTGTGTTATTTTCCAATTGCTTGATGTGGTGTGAGTATTTCTCTGAACATAGTCGTGTAACCTATCATTTCGACCAGAAAATATAGTTTGGAAACATATGACACACTCTTGAGATCATATTCGGGTTAAATACATCAGTTTTGAGCAAAACAATAAGCTAAAATAAAACCCTAATCCTAGTGATATAAATTTTAATTGTATAATTAAAATTAAGCAAATGGTCAGCATAATTTATTATGAACCAACAACTAAAGTTTATGCATGAAATAAAACCACATGGATTTATGACATTACGGGTCTAGGAGTTGGGGTTGGGTATTGGAGTGTTGAGACGCTTCCCAATAAGGACACCCCTAAGACACCATAGGAAGGACTTGACTTAGGTCATGTTACGCCATATCTTTGAGAATGACGGAGAGGCTCGGTTAGGAGCCGGATTACGGGCTTGGCCCGGAAGGTTGGTCGGCTAATTCCCAACCTGTGTTAAAGGAACAAATTCGAATGGCCATATCTCGATTATTCTTGTTTGACCTCGTGGAATAAGTTTGGAGGGCCTTCCCGATTATTCCCGAGGTGTTTGTTTTTAGGAATAAGTTTGAACGAACAAATCTCGATTATTCCTGTGATATCTTAAAGGGGTAAGCTGGGAGGGCCCTCCCGATTATCCCTGCGATATCTTAAAGGGACAAGTTCAGACGAACGATTCTCGATTGTTCCTTCGCGTCTCGTGGAGCAAGTTCGGAGGGCCTTCCCGATTGCTCCCGAGGTTCTTTATATTAGGATAAGTTCGGAGGGCCTTCCCGATTATCCTAGTATGTTGTGTTTCCATAGGGCATGTTAGGCTTAGGCTTGTTGTACTCCACCCTTGGAGTGTTGTATGCTTTAGGGCATGTGGTGGCTAGATGGCCTGATAGCTAGTCACCCCTTCGTGACTTTCTTCCTGTAGAGATTGATGTTATGCTGTTACTTATCTCTGTGTTGTTTGATCGTGGGGGTTGTAGAACCGCTCACTGAGTTCTTTGAACTCACCCATTGTCGTTGTTTTTGTTTTGCAGAGCCTGACCGGTGAGGTGGGCTGGAGCACTAGACGCGGCTGGAGAGCAGAGTAGCCACATGATCTCATAACAGTCCTAGTTATGGATCATAGTCGGGTCTGTAATAGTTGTCATGCACTTGTGTTTTAGTATTTTGGAGTTGTAGTCCCGTGGGGACATTCATGTTTTCATTCAGATTTTATTTAAATATCAATATTATTGCTCTTTGATTCATTTTATTCCGCACTCAAGCTTTTTGATTAAAACTATATTATTTAATTAAATCTATTTATGTTTCTCTTTATAAATAAAACGTATAGGTACGCATACCCTGGCCGGTCACGTGACCCTGAGTTTGGGGCGTGACAGGGCCTTGGTAGAGGTCGAGGTCGGGGCAGTAGGCGACCAGTTCAAGAGAATTTGGGACACAATCTCAAGGTAGCACAGCTTGAGGCCCAAGTGGCTAAATTGATTGAGGAGCTTCTAGGGAGCAGGAGCAGATGCAGCAACCTTAGCAGGTGCCGCCAGTAGCACCTGTGGCACTGAAGGTTGAGGACCCTATACAGCCTGCAGTCAGAGTGGCAAACCATCTTGAGGTAGTGTTAGGGGGAGTTCCTTACCTGGACTTCGTCAAATTGAGGTCACCAGTGTTCATAGACACTGATATGAAGATGGAGGTTACCACCTTTCTAAATGACTGCGTTGAATTATGTGAGGTCTTGGGATGTACTCCTAAGGCTATGGTTTAGATGGTGGGGCTACAGCTAAGGGGACTAGCCAAGGAGTGGTTCCATTCCTAGAGAGCGTGTAGGGGAGCAGATGCACCACCCCCTACTTGGGCAGAGTTCAGGGATGCTATTATGGAGAGGCACTTACCTCAGAGTGTCCATGAGGAGCGGGCTAAGGAGTTCAAGAAACTCAGATAGATAGGTAGCATGACGGTGGCAAAGTATGAGATGAAGTTCACCCGTTTGTCAAGATGTCATCCATTGCTGGTAGCGACTAAGACAGATAGGGTCAAGCGATTTGTGGAGGGACTTAGGGTCCAGATAGGCAGGTTGATTCACTACACTGAGGACACCACCTTTCCTCAGGTAGTGGATGAGGCTTTTCGGAAAGAAGCAATGGTGCCTACTGATAGGCAGGACGGATCGACAAAGAAGAAGTTCAAACATCAGGAACTGGGAGAGCGACATGTTCAGTCTGAGGGGGTTGCCGCAAGGGTCTTTCGTCAGCCGGGTCGTGGGCAAGGCAGTTTCAAAGACCGATCAGGTGCAGGACCGGGGTCTACTTAGAGGATAACTGTGTGTGAGTGTCTCAGAGGAGGACTGAGTTACCATTGTGTGAGCAATGCGGGAGGAGGCACACAGGGGTATGTTTTGGGCATAGGAATTCTTGTTTTGGGTGTGGCCAGCCAGGACATTTCAAGAGGGACTGCTCGGCCAGGGGGCGCAATCCAGAGGGTGATCTCCTGGGAGAGGGGAGATGGGACTCTTTCAGGGTGATCTCCGCTCTCAATGCCCTTAAGCTAATAGTCGGTGGTTGCCAGACCTTCCTGGCTTTTGTTTTTGTGGATGAGGGAAGCATAGGATCGGCCAGTAGGGTGGATGGGACCGCAGTGGTCATGGACTTTCCTGATATTTTTCCCGAGGAGTTGTCGAGATTACCGCCGGTATGGGAGACCAAGTTTTGCATAGAGTTGGAGCCAGAGGTGAAACCTATATCAATTCTCTCGTACCATATGGCACCTACAGAGTTGAGGGTACTCAAGACTCAACTGTAGGAGTTGCTAACGTTGGGGTTCATTCGCCCAAGTGTATCACCTTGGGGAGCGCTGGTATTATTTGTTTAAAAGAAAGATGGATCCATGCGGATGTGTATCGACTACCGGCAGTTGAACAAGGTGATGATAAAGAATCGTTACTCACTCCCTATGATTGATAATTTGTTTGACCAGTTGCAGGGGGCTCAGTGGTTCTCAAAAATTGATCTGGGGTTAGAGTATCATCAATTGAGGATTCGGGACCAAGATATCTAGAAGACCGCCTTCAGGACGATATATGGCCATTATGAGTTCTTGGTCATGTCCTTCGGGTTAACCAATGCACCATCGACCTTCATGGATTTGATGAATCAGGTATTCAAGGAGTTCTTAGATAGGTTCATCATAGTGTTCATCGACGATATTCTAGTCTACTCCAGGAGTGAGGCTGAGCACATAGAGCATTTGAGGATAGTCTTAGAAACCCTCAGGTGGCACCAGGTTTTCGCAAAGTTTACTAAATGTGAATTCTAACTGACCAGTGTGGGATTCTTGGGGCATATAGTGTCCAGGGAAGGGATAAAGGTAGACCCCACAAAGATTGAGGAGTTCCAGAACTGGGAAAGGCCAACTAGTGTGACTGAGATCCGTAGCTTTTTGAGATTGGCCAGGTATTACAGGAAATTTGTGAAGAATTTTTCTAAGATAGTAGCCCCGCTTACTCACCTAACTCAAAAGAAAGTAAAATTTATTTGGGACGACAAATGTGAGGAGAGCTTTCAGAAGCTCAAGGACTGCCTGACTACCGCCCGAGTATTGGTTTTACCGTCGGGGTCGAGAGGATTTGCAGTGTATTCTGATGCCTCTTGGGTTGGGTTAGGATGTGTACTGATGCAACATGGTAGGGTGATTATGTGCGCGTCCAGGCAACTTAAGAATCTTGAGAGGAATTATTCGACCCATGACATGGAGCTAGCGGCTATAGTCTTTGCTCTGAAGTTATGGCGGCACTACTTCTATGGGGAGGAATGTGACATTTTCACGAATCACAAGAGCCTCCAATATCTGCTTTTCACATAAGGACTTGAACTTGAGGCAGCGGAGATGGCTTGAACTACTAAAGGATTATGATTGCACCATTCTCTACCACTCGATGAAGTCAAATGTAGTGGTTGATGCTTTGAGCAGGAAGTAGATGGGCAGTTTAGCCCATCTGGCTGTGGGTAGGAGAGCCCTGGCAAGGGAGCTGGCCGGAAGCTTAGGCCACGGGGGAATGTTGTTTGTAGCAGAATCGAGTGGCTTGGTGGTGCACATGCGCATACAATCCACCTTGGTCGACATGCTCTGAACAGCTCAAGAAGAAGATGTTTTTTGTTCCCTAACAAAGGACCTGGCTAAGAGGGGTGATGCAGATGGATTCAAGGTGGATTTTGATGGGGTTCTCATGTTCATGGACAGGATTGTAGTGCCTGACATGATAGAGGTTCGTCGATAGGTACCTGACATGGCACATAATTCCACCTATACTATGCACCATGAGGCAACGAAGATGTACCGTTATCTCAGGCAATATTGTTGGTGAAAGGGAATGAAAAGGGAGGTGGCAGAGTTTGTGTCTAAGTGTTTGGTTTGCCAGCAGGTAAAGGTCGAACACTTGAGACCTACAGGGTTGTTACAGAACCTAAAAGTGCCAGAATGGAAATAGGAGAATATTACTATAGACTTCGTCACAGGCTTACCGAGGTCAGGAAAAGGGAATTATTTGATCTGGGTGTTGGCGGATCGTTTAACCAAGTCGGCACATTTCATACCGATGAAGACCACCTTCACTGCTGAGCAGCATGTGCGACTGTTCCTGGATCGTATCGTTGCATATCATGGGATTTCGGTGATGATTATATCTACCCGGGGTCACCACCCGGTTTTGGCTGTCCTTCTAGGAGGCTTTGGGTACACATGTTCAATTCAACACCACATTTCATCCTCAGACTGATGAATAGTCCAAGAGGACCATTCAGACACTAGAGAATATGCTTAAGGCATGTGTGCTGGACTTGGAAGGTAGTTGAGAGAGGCATTTACCCCTGGTGGAGTTTGCCTATAACAATAGCTACCATAGTAGTATTGGTATGGCACCGTTCGAGGCCTTGTACAGGCGAAGGTGCAGGTCACCAGTAGGATGGTTTAAGGGTGGCGAGTCTCAAATGTTGGGGCCGGATTTGGTTCATGACGCCATTGAGAAAGCGAAGCTGATTAAAAAATGACTTTTGGTGGTGCAGAGTCGTCAAAAAATGTATGCGGATGGGAAAGCTCGGTATGTGGAATTTCAGGAAGGGGATTTAGTCTTCCTAAAGGTGTCTCCTATGAAAGGAGTTTTTCGTTTCGGGAAGAAAGGGAAACTAAGCCCCAGGTTCATCGGGCCCTTCCTACCTTGCGGCGTAAAGGGGTGGTTGCTTATGAGTTGGCTCTACCACCTAGCTTGGACAGGGTGCATCCCGTCTTTCATGTATCCATGTTAAAGCAGTATGTCCGGGATGAGTCCCATGTTCTTGATGCTACCGTAGTTGAGGTGGATCTAGCGATTTCATATGAGGAAAAACCCGTTGAGATTCTAGACAACCAAATCAAGAACCTGAGATACAGGGAAGTCCCTCTAGTAAAGGTTCGATGGGAACACCACTCAGGTCAGGATGCCACTTGGGAGGTTGAGTGGGTAATGAAAGAGAAATACCCTCATCTCTTCGATGTTGTGGTGAGTGTTTCCTTTATCCCAAAATTCGAGGAAGAATTTTCTTTAAGGGGGAATATTGTTATAATCAAAATTTTAATGAAAATATTTTGGCTTTTTCAGCGGGAGAATGTGAACTCGAGTTAAGCGTGTTAATAGACTTGTTGGGGTAAATTCGGGTAAGAATCTATCGTGGAAAAATATAATTAATTTTTATATTTGGGTTTTCTGTAATTTGACATGTCATGGGTAAAGTAGACCTCGAGTCGAGTCCGGCAGTTCAATCGGAACTCAATTTGGACTTAAAACGGATTTAATATGAACTTAACTAGCTGAGTCGTGGGGATTTTTGTTTGGGATTTTTATGATGAAATCTTAAGTCTACTTGATTAAATAGAGGTTTTATGTTGTAGTCGTAAAATTCTTATGGCTTTTGATCATGTTTTGGGTTGTGTCGCCCCCTTCAAGGTAGTGTTTCTTGTGGATTTCTTGATGTTACCTTGATTTCTTGGGAAGGGATGGAATTAATGATCTTGGGTGTTGATTTGGTGCTCATTTGATTTGCTTAGGGCTATGCCGCCCCCTTTAAGGTTCACCTTAAAGGGTTTGGGAAACATTGAACATAGATTCACCTAGCTACATGTTTCATCCCTTAGTTTGACAACCTTAGGTCATTAAACTATAGGGAAGGGAAGATTTCGGGTAAGAGCCGAATTTTCATGAGGAAATTCCAAGTTTATGTGGCTGGCCCTAGGAGAATATGAACATGGCAAAGATTGATATTTTTGGATAATTACATACATGATTTTTTGAAATTTAATTCGGAGTATTTCTATATGTTAAAGCATGGTTAAATTGCTATGTGTGGAGATTTTATTGGCTCGGGTATGAGCATGGTTTGGTGCATGGTTGTGGTTATTTAAATTTCCATTGGAATCTACTTTACTGCTTTACACGTTATTTATTGGATATGGATTGGAAAACATGGTATAGAATAATGCACAGGCCGGGGTAAGGCCATGCGCATTGGATATTTATATCAATTGCATAGATGTTTGTGTTCATTTTTATATTATTGTTGATTGGTTATATGGATGCTTGGGTGTGCTTGTGGTTGCATTGGATTATACTGGATCAAAAAACTCGCCAGTGAGTTACGCTGACGACGGAACCAGAGTGGCATTTGGTTGGAGGGCTTTCCCAACCAAACTAGGGCCACCTAATGCTGGAGGGCTTTCCTAGCATTGGTAGCCATGGGCGGGAAGCTCGCTGAGCAGGACTCAGTGACCGACTCATATTTGACACTATGGTCCCTGGGCGGGAAGCTCGTTGAGCATGACTCAGTGACCGACTCGTAATATACTAGAATTGGTTATTTATTATTACTGTGGATAATCATGGAATTAGCATAATTTATATACTGCTGAGATACTTTATTGCTTGGACATAGTAAAATAGGAACCGAACCACTCACTAAGTCCTAATTGGACTTATAGTTTTATTTGTTTGTTTTGTAGCTTCTGAGCAGGATATGGATTGGAAAACATGGTATAGAATAATGCACAGGCCGGGGTAAGGCCATGCGCATTGGATATTTATATCGATTGCATAGATGTTTGTGTTCATTTTTATATTATTGTTGATTGGTTATATGGATGTTTGGGTGTGCTTGTGGTTGCATTGGATTATACTGGATCGAAAAACTCGCCAGTGAGTTACGCTGACGACGGAACCGGAGTGGCATTTGGTTGGAGGGCTTTCCCAACCAAACTAGGGCCACCTAATGCTAGAGGGCTTTCCTAGCATTGGTAGCCATGGGCGGGAAGCTCGCTGAGCAGGACTCAGTGACCGACTCATATTTGACACTATGGTCCTTGGGCGGGAAGCTTGTTGAGCATGACTCAGTGACCGACTCGTAATATACTAGAATTGGTTATTTATTATTACTGTGGATAATCATGGAATTAGCATAATTTATTTACTGCTGAGATACTTTATTGCTTGGACATAGTAGAATAGGAACCGAACCACTCACTAAGTCCTAATTGGACTTATAGTTTTATTTGTTTGTTTTGTAGCTTCTGAGCAGGATCAGTAGAGGTGACTGGAGTAGCACAGCTGGATGCGGCAAGGACAACGAATCTCGTGACGTGTCGTTGTCTAGGTTATTACCCGAGTCTGTAGAGGGATTTTCTTTATTGAGTCATATAGACTTGGGTCATATTTTTATTATTTTTGCACTACCGTTGTTTGGTGTATTTCATTTAATAAACTAGTTTTTCTTTTAAAACTTGAACTGCCGCGGTTTGTGGAATGTCTTGGTTGAACTTGTTTTGGAAATCTTATATTTTTCATGTGTTTCTTATTAACCGAGTTGATTATATAAAATGTTCAGGTTGTGTTTGTATGGCATTTTGGTTGTTGGATTTTTTGTAGGCTTCGGAGCATGGGCAGTACTCTAGCATATCACATGTCTGGGTTGGGGCGTGACAAGTCAACCTCATGGATCGAGGTAGCAGCGTGCAGGTGGATCTAGGAGAGCTCCTGCATGTGTTTTTACGATAACTCGAGAGGACCCAGAGGGTCAAAGATAGTAGTGACATGTATTCTTGCAGTTTGTTCTTTACCAGCTTTCTTGTTATTTGATTTTGGTGCTACACATTCTTTTATTTCTAATATTTTTGCATCAAAGTTGGAAAAGGAAAATAATTCGTTGATAGTACCTCTAATTGTGTCAATGCCCACAGGCCATTTTATTATTGTGGAGACTATCTTTCGGGGCTGTGAAGTGTCTATGTGTGGGCATGCCCTAGAAGCAGAGTTGGTACTCCTGCCAACGCTTGAGATAGATGTGGCTTTAGGCATGGACTGGTTATCTGCTCACAATATGTCGTTGGACTACATAGCCAAGGCTACCTTCAATAAACCTGAGTTGTCGTCATTCACCTTTCAAGGTGAAGGCAGAGGGGAGTCCTTTAGGATGATCTCAGCCCTTGGAGCCTGAAAGTTGCTTGCTTGTGGTTGCCAATCATATTTGGATTTTGTATCCATGGCTAGGGAGGCTGAGGGAGTGGTCGGCGAGTTTGGGAAGACGCTGATGGTCAGTGACATTTCTGATGTGTTTCCTGATGAACTTCTGAGGTTACCACCTGTACGGCAAATTGAGTTCTGCATTGATTTGCAGTCGAGGGTAAAATCAATTTCTATTCCTCCATATCAGATGGCGCCAGCTAAGCTGAGGGGGTTGAAAATTTAGTTGTAAGAGCTGATGGATTTGGGCTTTATTCGCCCGAGTGTTTTCCCATGGGGAGCACCAGTGCTGTTTGTCAAAAAGAATGATGGGTCAATGTGTGTGCCTAGCAGACTACAGGCAGCTAAATAAGGTAACAATCACGAACCGTTATCCGCTCCTGAGGATAGATGACCTTTTTGATCAGTTGTAGGGGGCGTAGTGGTTCTATAAGATCGATCTGAGATCAGGATATCACTAGTTGGGGATTCGGGATCAGGATGTGTAGAAGACAACCTTCTGGACGGGATATGGTCATTACGAGTTCTTGGTTATGTCCTTCGGACTGACTAATGCACCTGCAGCCTTTATGAATTTAATGAATTAGGTGTTTAAAGAATTCTTGGGCCAATTTGTTATCACGTTCATTGATGACATCCTAGTGTATTCCAAGAATGAGACTGAGCACCGTAAGCATCTGAGGCTAGTTATGGAGACCCTCATGATACATCAATTGTTTGCAAAGTTCTCCAAGTGTGAATTCTTGTTGAGCAGTGTGGGGTTCCTTAGACATGTAGTGTCGAGGGAAGGGGTGAAGATAGACCCTGCGAAGGTTGAGGCAGTTCAGAAATGAGAAAGGCTGACCAGTGTGATCGAGATCCAAAGTTTTCTAGGTCTGGCAGGGTACTACAGGAAATTTATTGAGAATTTTTCGTGGATAGCCGCCCCTCTTACTCGGCGGATTCAGAAGAAAGTGAAATTTATTTGGGATGGCAAGTGTGATAAGAGTTTTCAGAAGCTCAAGGATTGCTTGACTTCGGCGCTAGTTTTGGCCTTGTCGTCGAGCTCTGGGAGATTCGTGGTCTACTGTGATGCCTCACGGGTCGATTTGGGGTTCCTACCGATACAACATGGCAGGGTAATTGCTTATGCACCCAAACAGTTGAAAAACCACGAGAAGAATTATCTGACTCATGTTTTGGAGTTGGCATCCATTGTGTTCGCACTGAAGTTGTGGCGGTACTATTTGTATGGGGAGGCTTGTGAAATTTATACGGATCATAAGATTCTTCAGTATATTCTCACCGATAAGAAATTGAATCTGAGGCAAAGGAGGTGACTAGAGCTACTTAAAGATTATGACTACACCCTTTTGTATCATCCAAGAAAGGCGAACGTGGTGGCGGACGCCTTGAGCAAAAAGTTGATGGGCAGTCTGGCGCATCTGGTTTGTGGATAGGAGGCCTTTGGCGAGGGAGCTCGTCGGATGTTTGGGCGACGGGGCAGTGTTGTCGGTGTTCGACTCGGGTGACATGATAGCGCATCTTCGCATTCAGACTACCCTGATTAATTACATGCTCCATACAGCCCAAGGGGGGATGCTTTATGTGCTTTAACCATGGATTTGGTTGAGAGAGGTAATACAGGTGACAGATTCATGATTGACATCGAGGGTGTTATGAGATTTAGGGACAGGGTGGTGGTGCCGGATATGGTAGAGGTAACAATTAATTAAAATTATTAATTATATTGAGAAGCTAATAACATGATCACTATAGTTATTCATTTTTTAAAATTGATTAAATTTTAATTTTTTAAAAATATGAATACAAAAATTTATATTTTAATTTTCAGCAAATTTATCGTAGTTGTTTATAATCTAAATTATATTATTGAATAGTGATTCCTCTTATTTTTATCAATATGCAATTTTCTTCTACAATAATCATATTAAATTTTATGAACTGTTTCGTATGAATTGCTTTATTGTTTAATCAAAATAGTAAACTACAAAATCGAAATTAAAATTATTTTCATTAATCAAACGTGTTTTTAAAAAATTAAAAATCAGAGACTAAAATAAAGTTTTCGAAATCAAATTAAAAAATAATTTTCGTTAACCAAACAATACCTAAAATTTTAGTTTTTTATTTCTCAATTCTAAAAATTTAAAATTATAAGAATAAAAATACATTTTATTCTTTGTAAACATCTTAACTAGGGCATGCAAAAGCTAGGAACGGCAAAAAAACAATAAAGTATTGAAGGCTTAAGAAAAAAAAAATCAATAGTCTTATTTACTTATATATAATGTAATGTTTGTAATAAATTTCTAAAGGGAAATTAGCAACAGGAGAAGAGAACGTGCAGGATGGCATTAGCAACAGGAGATTCTTCCACTTATCTTTCTGAAAGTGAGGGGCATCGAATTCGGGATATATATGGGCAATGAATTGAAGGACGACCTGATTCACTTTAGTAACAGGGCCTGCCAACAGCCAACATGAATACCAGCTTTATTTTTTAATGTATTTTCTTTTCTTTTTTTTTCAATTAATTATGACAGAGGATTTACTTCACTACATAAATTCACTCAATTATTGGTCATGGTCATTAATTCACTCAATTATATATTTCACTTATTGATTTGACCATCAATTAGGTGAACTTGGAAGTCAAAAATAAAAAAATATAGGTAAACTGATCCGTGAAGTTTAATCTCAGATTGATGGTCATCGATCTGAGATTAAACTGAAATGGAATTCCAATTTTGAAAGGACAGGTAAATCCAAAAGACAAACAGGACATTATGAATTTTCACAGTCAGGTCAATTCTGGGAATATAAATATGACGGTGATGGTGTGGGTGTGGGTGTGGGTGCCTCCAAATGCTGCCAGCACCTACATCAGCAGTACATAGATAGTCATTTTTGCGATTCGTGCCGAGTCATCGGAGCCCGCTCCATGGAAGTTACGTCCCCCCCCCCCCCCCCCTCCCCCTCGGCTCCACGAGAATTTCCATGGACTACAACTTTTCTGGCACCCACATTCGGCCAGCACCCACATCAGCAGTACATAGATGGTCATTTTTGCGATTCGTGCCGAGCCATCGGAGCCCGGCTCCATAGAAGTTTACCCCCCTCGGCTCCATAAGAATTTCTACGGACTACAACTTTTCCAAAAATGACGAGGAAGAACAACTTCAGTGCGAGGGAACATGACGTTACATCTCCACGTTATATCAGCGTCCCACCACCAACAGCTATGCTCATTTCATTGCACAGTTTCTCCCCCTCTCCTCTGCCATGCCATGCCTATTCACTCGCACACTCCATCACCATGAGAAGAGAAGCAGCTAGCAGATACGTACACAACAATTTAAACAAAGTAATGCAAGAGAGAAAGAAAGCAAGGAAAAAATTTGATCAGCTCTCTCTCTTTCTCCCTTTTTTATCTCATCATAGTATCATACCACAGCAGGGCGCGAGCTCTCCTTAAAGAAGACTTAGAGCTTTAAGGAGAGGTCGAGCATGAAGTTCCTATCTTCGCCATTAGCGGAACCAGGTGGAGCCGGAGCGTCGAGATCAACAGGCCGAACGAGGTCGGGCGCGGAAGTTGCCACCTGCTGGGGGTGCGAAGCTCTCTGCCAATTCAGGAGGTCGAAGGTCTCGCTGCACGCGGCGGCGGCGCCGCCGCTCATCGTGACCGGGAACGAGTGGCCGAGTCCGTCGGCTACGAACCGAGGGGCGCCGTGGTGGTGGGTCACGTTGCCAGGCCTGCACGAGTGGGAGGCGATGGGAACGGAGTAGGGGTGGTGGTGGTGGTGGGCGGGGACGACGGGAGGCGGCGGAAGGTAGAGGTTGGAATTCCATTCGGTGCTCCTCTCCTTCTTGTGGGCATTCTGGTGGCCGCCGAGGGCTTGCGACTTGAGGAACTTCTTGTTGCAGAAGAGGCAGGGGAAGAGGCGGACGTCCCTGGCTTCGCGCCCGGCGGACGGCGAGGACGGGGCCAAGGTGAGGGAGAGGTCGACGCTCGGCGGCGGCGGCGGCGAAGACGGAGGTGGAAGCAGCGGTGGCGGCTCAAGGGGAGGAGATTCCATATATATGACAGACACTTGGGAGTAGTAGTTAGTTTGGGTGGGGAATTGAAGAGAGAGAGAGAGAGGTGGAGTTTGGAAATGGGAGTTGGGTATCTTTTTATGAAATTAAGGGAAGACAGTGACGTAACACAGCATGAGCCCCTTCACTGCTCGAGTCATCTTCCAAAAATGCCAAAGGCCTCACTGATCGATGATGGGTTGCACCATCATATCAACATGGCTCTAATTGGAGGGGACGCCAGTTCTTGAACTTGAAGTGGATAGAATATGACAACAGACACATGTTTTGCTCCTCTCATGGGCTAAAAATAGAGTCAGGATAACAACAACACCACCACCACCACCACCACCACAGATACTGTTCTAATTAATCTGTTCCCCCAACATGCAAGCAGATGAAGATTCAATATACCAAGGGAAATAATAAATATATATAGAAATGAAGAATGTACCCTTTTTGGAATCCATAGTATATAGATCAGCAGCTGCCACTGCACTGGTTTTTCAGGTTGCACCGAATCATGAAATCCCTGATTATTATAAAGCCGGTGGCACCAACTTGAGCTCCTGTGTTAAACTGTTTCCAGATAGAGGGAGGGCGAACAAGTTAGGTTGGTAAAAGTAAAACCCATTGGCCCAGGAAAGTGGATAGCACGTGTAGCTGCTATATTGCAAAATCACTGGAGAAATTGGGCAACTTTTGATGGCAATGAACCCTTGTATTTTGGACCAAAGTGGTTACCAGCGGGATGATCTGTGAGAGTTCCATGTGCCCTGGGGAACAGAATACAGATGTCACAACCTTTAAGGGATACTAAAATTACAACTATTCTGGGTGTTTTCAAAGAGGCTACACTAAACTGAACAAATTGATGCCATACATACATATCACCTGTCTCCAAATGAATAAGACTCAGGCAAGCTGTAATTATCCAAAAGAGCTGGTGCCAACTAGAACAATAGAATAGGGGGAAGAGAACAAAGAGAATGTAGATAGATATTCATACAACAATTAATTTAACATCAAACCTGATCGACCAGGTTCAATTAGAAATCTATTCAAAACCTAGTGCTGTTGTTCAACATAAAAAATCAAGAAGCCATGGCAGATCGGATTAAATCTCCAGTCCAACTTTAGAAACAGTTAGCATAATCATGAAATGCATACCATATACCGAGTAGAGTCAGGTAGATAGACTATTGTTAATTAAAATGACCAGGTTCATTATAGAGCAGAAAATCTTGTGCAATAATTAGTGGCAAAATAGCAAAAAGTCCACGCCAAACCAATTTTTGTCGTTTTTCCTCGGCACCAGGTGGTCCAGCTTGAATAACAATGACGTATGCTATGCTATTGGAGATCTTTAAGTATTACGGGTTACATGATAATCCGTGTGTTGATCTGTAAAGATGAACTGGAACTATCAGACATGAACCAGATAGACATTGCACCTTCAAACAATGTGAGTACACTGTGCATCACTAAGTACTGTAAGGGAAAAGGAAAGGGGAGGGAGGAAAAAGAATCTAGAGCATTGCCTTATTGCTTACATCAAAAAATTATTTTGATTATGGCTTACAGCACCACAGAAATAATAATTGATAAATAAATCCTTGGGATCCAAGTCAAATATAGTTTTGGATCATTATACTAAAGAAATGAACAACCTAAGCATTTAATGTTTTGATATCAGGCAAACTTTAAATGACTATAGCAGGTTAAGTTTCAGAAAATTAAGAACTCTCAAATCCCAGGCTCCAGGTAACTAATGACCTACAGGAACTTGTACCATTAAGTAAATTGGCACAAGCGCTTGTAAAATGCCAGAGTTTAGAGAAGGTCCAACTCATATAATAGAATTTTGAGTCCACAACATGTTCTTATAACTCTCCTCAACTTGCTTCTTGAAGGAACAAACAATTACAGTCACAAAAGTGGAAGAGTGCTCGTTGCAGAGCTGATTCGTTGATATTCCACCAAAATATAATATTTAAGCTAATGTTCTAATTTTTTAACTATTTGGAACATGTTACCCATTATAAAGCTACAATTGACTTATTAAACACACCCATCAATAAATAGCTAGTGGCAATAGACTGACCCACTATAGGATCATTAAGGTCCACCAATGCTACCATGGACTGTCTGAATAACTGGATCAATAGGGACCATTCAAATAGCTGATAAGGAAGGGGGGGAAAGCACCAATATTCCATGGCATGAAGCTTGGGTCCAAAGGAAAACAGGACAACCTCGTGTAAGATAGCAAATCCAAAGCAGAATTGAAGAAAACGATTTCAATAACACCAGCAATAGTTCACTTACAAAAACAACTAGGACTTGGAGATCTTCCCAAAACATACTTCCAATATAGTATGACTAACCGACAGGACCATGTGGACATTGAAGAGTAGTTTAAGAATAAAGAAGTAATTATTATCAACTATGTTAATAATATAATAGATAAGTTGAACGCACACCAAGAAAACAACTGAGTTAATATTTCAAGGATTCATTAATATAAGCAATTAAGCAGAAAGAATATTTCTAGGCAGCATAATAGTTATAGCTTAAGTGCAGAGACAGCTTATACTACTCTGTATTTAATTATAACAAAATGAACAGCAAAAATAAAACCAAGATCTTAAATCTTGTTTTGGGTTTTCAGCAATAATGAATCAATAACCGAACTCATCCTCTTCTCCCATAGAAAATGACCAACCTTTTTTTGTACTTGGTGCTAAACAGGGTCCAGGCTGAGAGTGTTTACAACAATGAACTAGAACCAGATTCAGGCTTCTTCAAATTGGTAAGAAAAAGAAGCTCAGCCATTTTAGGCACAGTGCGTTCAAGCTAACTTCCACTCAAAGCACTGATGCATTTCATTGATATAATGCTGAAAAAGGTACTCTATAGCCTAAACAACTATAGAAATAGGTGATGGAAAAGTAAGAGAAATTCATACGGCTTAAAACAGATTAAGCAAGATCCTTATCTTTGCTTCACAACAAGACTTGGGTTGAAGCCAAAATGCATTGGTTCTAGTTCTAGGTATTCATGATTTAGATGTAATTCTACTATTTGCAACATTTATGGAATATTCAAATAAGAAGACAAATTATCTAGAACAACCCAATATGTTATAGTTGTTAAAGGGCATAGGAATTGAAAGTCAAATGGAATATAAACAATTCAGTTTATACAAAATCAGGAAGTTAACAATGACCAAACAATAATAAAATACCAAAATGCATAAAGTCAATTGTTCTCCAAGGGGAGAAGTTTATGCTGTTATTGACATGAAATAAGAATGCGACTTAAAAATGAGATATAAACTACCCATTGAGCGACTGCTATTTTCCTTCCAGTTAATAAACATCTTCATAGGACAGCTAGATAAAATATCGTATTAAATATGCTTTCTGAGATGAAGAGAACAATATATGATGGCATATCTGAGTTGAAGCTAGAACTGAGAATAGAGGAGCATAATGTAACAGTGCAATGACACATCCAAGAAAATAAACTAATTAAGATCCACAAAAAGGGTTCCCCAATTCAAGCTTCGTATCAGTTCTCAAAATGTCTGATCACACATTTAATAGATCAACCTTCACCATCTAGTGGTTGTGATCAATTAAAATTCTCAGAGTTCAGTGCTCAATTAGGTTCAAGAACATTTGACTTGTATTAAAGAGTTTAGAATAGTATGTACAGATCATATTCAAGAAGAATAAATCTGGTAAAAAATTTGCTGGCACCATGCTAGCAAGATTAAGAATCTCATGATAAGTTCATAGCACCGAACGAGGCAGGACTCAAATTCATGAAGAAACAAGGTGTAAGTGTTAGCAGCTTGCAATCTGCATTGGCAGTCGAAAGAGGCAGCCTCTAGAGTCTATATCCAAAGGTTCTCCCTTCGGTATTCTCGTACAATAACAGGCACACTGGAAGGTGGGAGCTGTAATAAACAACAGTCTTAGAAATGATTGAAAAAAATATTCAATGTTTTTGCTAAAGTTTGATTGGTTATCTACTTATTCCAAAAGCTTAAGCTATTTGAAAAAAAATCCAATATATGCTTATATTCTTGACAATTTCACAAATTAGTGAAGAATAAAAAATAATAAGCAGAAATATAAACAATGCCAGCTTGAGCAATGAAAGAAATATTTTAGTCCATATATCTTCCACACAAAATGAAACATATCAAGAAGAATCCTTGAAGAGATCATTGAAATACAGTCTATTAAATTCCAACTTTCTAATTGTTGGGAAATTACCCCACAGTGGAAAGGCGAGGGTAGGAAAAACAAATTACAGCAAAGAAACAAGACCAAAAACCAAAATGAGAGGAAATTTCTGAACAAAGTGGTATAAGTGTCAGGTACAAATCATGGAATGGCAACATCATCTGTGCACTCTAGTTCAGGAAGATGAAATGGAGATAAGAAGGGAATTTCCACTTGTTGGGAAATTACACAGGTCGAACCAAGAATATGATGGGCCTACAAGGATCGGCAAAACCAAACACACCAAGTAAAGTGAATCAAAATCGAGCAAGAAACCAAGAACACAAGAAGTTGATATGGTTCAGACTTCAGAGTAAACATCTCAATACTACGTCCATGAGAAAAGAAGAACCAGCATTAAACTAAAATTACAGACTTACACAATTGAGGAAGTGTACCACCTCCCGGGAATCAAGATGGTGAATGGTGAACCCAATTGTATGTGCCAGATGAAATAGAAAAGAGAAAAATCTGTCTCACTTGTTACAACAATTAATAGAAGAGAAGAAAGAACAATATGTGCACGAGGTTGACAATGCATGAAGCTTTCAATGAGTCATGGATTGTGCATGCATCTCAATGTTTCTATCTTGTAAAAACCTACTTGTGTGCATCAAGGAGCAACTGTTGTAGTCAAAGGTATGATTGGATGTAAACGAAGAGCAGCTAAGGTGAAATCCAAAAGAGAAATGGAATAAGCCAAGATCTCTCTCTTCCAGTGACTCTAAAAGCCAAGAGGAAGTGATAGCACCACCTATGTTAAAGCATATGTTGCTCGCAGCACATCCTCTCCTTGTTGCTACCTTAAAGGAGGTCACATGCTGAAGAAGAAAAGTAAGCAGCTTGTGCATTACCTCCTATCACATACTAACTATACCACATGGGATTATGCTAAACTGCCATGATTGTATAGAAAAGATGCTCATATCCTGGAACATCCACATCAACATTTGTTGATTAGAGAACATGCTCATATTCATGGACACCAGTGATGTCAATTGCACAGAGAAAATGTTCATATCCATGGATGTTGGCAACAGCGACACCAAGAATGAGAATATCCTTGGACATCAACGAAAACATAGAGGTGGCAATGGGCCGGGACCAGCCCGGTTCTGGGCCGGGCACGGCCCGTCTGTGCCCAAGGGACGGGCTGGGCTCGCCCCCTGGGCACGTGGGCCGTGCCAGGCACGCGCACCGTGCTGGCCCGAGCACGGCACGCGTGCTGTGCTGGCCCAGTCAAAACCAGGTCTGGCTCGAGTCTAGCCGAGCTAGACCTGATTAATTTTAATTTTTTAAAAAACTAAAAGTTTCAGGCTGGCCCGAGCTCGAAGGGACGAGCTCAGGCCTGGGCTGGGCCTGCCCCCTGAACTGTCGGGCCATGCCAAGCACGGCCCGATCAGCACTCGAGTCGTGCCAGGCACAGCCCGGAGGTGGCCGAGCCTGGGCCGGCCCAGGCACGGCCCATTGCCACCTCTAACGAAAATGCCTATTAATGGACATTGGAGACGGCACTTGCTGCACTAATAACACACTCATGTCCTTGGGTATTGGTGGTGGTGTTCCACTATTTGCTACACTGAGAAGAGGCTCATATTATGGACGTTCGTGTCCACGCCAACTGCATGTCAAAACCTGTTCAAATCCATGTATGTCTGTGGTGGTACTTGCTGCACCGAGGCCCATGTTAATGGACATTGCTTGTGATGCCGAATACACTGAGTACAGACCCCTACCCCTTATCCATGGACATGGAAGTGGCACCTGCTGCACCAAGAACAAGCTCATATCCATGGAATTCAGTGCCCCCAGTGACATTCATGCTGAGCACATTTTTGGTGCAGGAATGTCACCACCAACATCCATGGATATGAGCCTGTTCTTGGAGTAGCATGCCTTGTTGCTGATATTCATGGATGAGTTTGTTCTAAGGTACAACAGGTGACGCATTCAATGTCCATGGATATGAGCCTCCTTTTGGACTGGGAGTGTTTACCATGTATGACGCATTCAATGTCCATGGATAAGGCGCAAGCTTTCAGCGCGCGCCATAACGAGGCGAGGCGCAAAAATAAAATATAATTATAAAATATATTTTGTACATGAAAATATATATTTCTAAAATTAAATCACCTAGTTAACATCTAATTTAGCATCCAATTAAATAAAGATAATAAGTCAAAGTTGTTAAAGAACACTAAACAAGCAAAAATCAAGTTCAACATCATTGAAAAAACAAGCCAACATCAAGTTCAACATCATTAAAAGAACATGAGAACAACATGTTCAACATCATCAAGCTAATGGACTATTCAACATTATTACTGCTGAACGCTGCGACAACATGCTGAAAATTTTCATCTAAATAGGACTATAGTAGCATGTAGAAATGTAGAATAGGAGGGAGTGAAGAACTGAGGAAACTCAGGAAAGACTGAATTTCAAAAAAGAAAACAACTGAAATCTGAGAAAGGAGAGAAAGAAAAGGAATATACTTGAAAAAGCTCGTCGGAGGCTAAAATCTGGTGGAGAGACGCCGGAATCCGATGGAGGGGCTCGCCGGTGGAGAGGCTCGTCGAAGGAGAAGAGAGGCTCGGCGCTCGGGCAAGTCGGGCGGACGACTGGAAATGAACATAAGATTTCGGGTGCCCTAAGTTAACTTAGGGCACCCGGCGCCACACATGTGTGTGGCGCATATGGCTCGCGCCTGAGCTGAGGCACGCGCCAAGGCGCTCGAGGCGCTAGGTTAGTGCCTCGGGGGGAAAATGGCGCGGGGGCCTGCGCCTGTGTGTGCCCCGCGCCATGGCGCGCCATTTCAAACTATGGCAACAAATATTGTCACCAATGTCCCATTGATATGAGCAAGTTCTAAATGAAACAAGCACCAACACCAATGTTCATCGCTATAAGAATGTTCTCCAAAGGGTACAAATTTGTTCTCCATGCAATTGACACCACTACTAACGTCCTTGGATATGAGTGTATTCTCTATTCAACAAATGCCATCATTGACATCCATGGAAATTATTGTGTTCTTGAGCTGGCGTTGCCATTGACATCCATGGACATGAGCATGAAATCTGGTCAAACAATTAGTGACTCTCCTAATAACAAATTTTGGAACAAATGAGGTTTGTGCAGACCAATCATTTTACTAGGAATTGATTGATCGAAGATGGATTGTGATGTAGAATGGTTTACAACGAAATTGGAAACTACAACAATGCTGAGGGAAATATCTGTCCCGAAAGGCAAAACAAAAAAAAAGGTGATAACATGTAATGAGCGAAAATTTTCATTCCTTGAATATATTTAGAAGTTTTAAGTAATATCTTTAATATATTTCCAGATAGTGGTAATAAATTAATGTAGGAGTATAATATATTCAAACGTAATCCAAATCCTCCAGATTCACTGGAGACAAAAACGTATTACATCATACAATCACCCGTGATGGTAAAATATATTGGCAAATTTTGTCATTAACTCCATAAGTCCATGTAAAACCATTGAAACTATCTTTACTATGATGGTAAAATAAATAAATAAATAAATAAGATGACAGAAAAATAAAACATAGAACTACTAATAATCCTCCTTATCTGCTGATGCTAATTGATATCAACAATCTTACATTTTTGCGGAAACTAGGGTAATACTGTTTTCTTGATAGTAAATCATTTGGGTTTGTAGCAAAAATTGACCTACCTAAACTATTTATGCATGTTCTAATCTTCATTGTTTGCTTGTATTGCAAGTAGGCAGTTCCGAAAAAGACAAAATGTCTTTGATAGGTCACATTACCTGATCATGTATCCTATCAATTACAATCAAACAAGGGTATGACCATATGACCCATGGTGAAGATTAATATGAGAACAAGATTTCTAAAGCATAATACCAAAATATGCAAGTACATAAAACCAGAAAGAACGTAAAACCCTAAACAAGACACCGTGCATAGATGACACGTGCTTTTTTTTACTATGCTTGAGCTTGTTCACTTTAGAAGAACCATAAAAGAAATGACCCAATATCCAACAATTAATTGAGCTCAACCTAAAAACCATCTTTGTTCATCTAGACATGGACACTCTTATCTAATCTCATTATCTATCATAACACATCAGTTATATTGGACCAAGCAGAAACTTCATCACAAGGTCATATAGGGAACATTAGATTAAAAGTAAAAGAATTAGCCCTCTGTAACTTCTTCCAATCTGACATCAATTATAGCTCCAATCAGGTTACAAGAAGGCTATAAAAGTTGCATGTCAGGAAATGGCTGAAACATGCAAACTAAACCTCATACTATATTCATCTCATAATCTTGTTTATTGAACTGATTTTGCCCTGTGATCCTAGGGAGGTATAAAACATCAACTTATATTCTATGTCCGTTGTGCATGTAAATTCTGTACAGTGTCAGTAATAAAACCTCATTATGCACAATGGCACATGCGAGCAATGTAACTTACAAGTTGTGATAGCATACCATCAAACACCTCCATCTCTAAAAAACTGGGAAAAACAATGATCTAGCATCGTTCAAGCAAATTCAAAAGAAATTGACACCAAAATTTAGCAGTCTAAGGCTCACCATTCCATAATCTGTGATAATCATTGATACATAATCTGAAGGAGTTGCATCGTAACTGTGAACACAAAAAAAAAGTCATCAATACATCAGGAAAAACCAAATGATCAACTTTACCGAGTGGGAGAATATTTTTACATAAGATTTAGCAGCTGCAGATTCTCACTGTCGGCCCAATTATCCAAATGGTTTAAATCTTTCCGTCCAGGAACTTCGGAAATGACATCTGGGTCACCTGAAAAATAGCATGAAAGAAAAATAATGCAAATAAGAAAATTAAGAACAAACTAAAATAAACAACACTAAAGGTATACCGAGCTCATTTGAACATATAGAATCAAGCTGCACTCTTTCATGAAACTTATATGCTTCACAGCATATAAGAACAGGAACACCGAAGGCATTTGCAACCATAGCTACACATGCAGTTCCAACTCTTGAGTACACTGTTCCATTAGACAGCACTGAGGCAGCTCCAAGAAAAACCCGTGTAACTTCATGCATGATATATGAAATTGCATTTATATGTGTGTATGTACAGTTAAGGCCTTTTGCCACTAGCCGACGGAGCAATACCTGCCCTTCAAGCTTCGGACGAGAATCAACTATCACAACACGGAAATGTTTACCAAGCTCATGGGCATATACTAATATCATTTCAACAACAGAAGATAATCCGTATGTTAGAAGAACATCCCCATCTCTGATCTTGGTAACAGCATGCCTAATTATGACCTTATCAGCAATTACTATTTTCTGATTTATAAACCGATCAATATCAGATTGAAGACTGGACTTGGCTTCTGATTCTGACATGGTAATTGGTAATTTAGCAATCCTATTTTTCAAAAACTTGATAGCATTTCCCATGCTAATTGAGAGAGGCCTACATTCAATCAGAAAGGACACATAACTACTGATTTTTGCAGTCAGATCACGAACAAGTGCTTTTTCTGGGGGTGTAGAGTAATCTTTGATCGCTTCTCGAAATGCAAGAAGCATGGCAATACATCGTGCATTGCCACCAGAAATATTACCAGACAAGTACTGGAGTCCAACCTGATGAAAAGAGCAAGCAGTAACATTAGACAAGATGGTTTCGAAATTTCAAACGCTCCATGAACACATGAAGTTATGCCAGAATTTTAGTCATTTTGACTTAAAACAGGAGATAGATATACAAGCATAATTCATTAAAACTGCTGTTGTTACATGGACAGATATATAGCTGTTCTATGTTTGTCTAGACCAATCTTTGGAGAACATAATTATAGAAATTAAAACAGTTAACAGAGGAATACATCTTTATGTTATTCAGTTATTCATAATCAAGCTCACAATCCCCCCTACATAAGGTACTAGTTTGCACAGCCAATTTAGTAAGACAGGCCAATCCAAGCATATGACATCAGTTAACCATAATCTAGAACAGCCAGAGGACAAGTCTCCTCCTTCCTAAGCATAGCAAGTTAAGTGCACAGTCCAACGTGATAAACTAATAATGGGATATTTCAATCAATTAAGTAATAGCTGAAGGAACTCCACAAATATAACCCACCAACAGAATGGATCAGCAAACTCTACAATGCGATAGAAGAAATGCTACATGATGTAATAGTTATCTAAAATCAATATTTTTATCTTAAAAACCTGATCATGCAATCTTCAAATTTATGAAGGTCAGCAATCAATTTCATTTGACTTGCAAGAATACGGTATCAATTTCTCTTTATTTGATTTTCTTATCCCTGGAAGATTCCAGGATTATAATGGAAGTGTTAAGAAAAATAAATCAATCAATCAACCAAAAATAGGAAAGTGCTCCTTACAATATAGTTTGGATAAGAATGGGCTTGGGATTCTCTACAAAGTACAAAGTGAAATCGGTAAGAAGTAAGTTTGGTTCGGAACCATGTATTGATATCACCATTAAGTTTTAGATCCTTGCAGTCAACTAGAGGGAGATTCTTATATACCATTAAAAAAGAATCCATTCTTTATGGAGATAGTTATTCCTCCATTCCTAACATAAACAAGAAAGGAAAAAGGTGATCCAAGAGCACGAAAAGAAGTTTTGGACACAATACATAGTTCGCAAAGCTCAATTCTTTTTGCTACAAACAAAATAGATGTAGGATTCTGAAAAGGCACTCAACAGTTAGTTTTCCATGCCCATATTCCAACACAAGAAGACAGTGCATAAGATTATTATTCCTGTTATTAAAAGAACAAAAACTACCAAGTATTGTACCATTTGCAAAAGTAGTAAACTAAATGATGCAGGACATTTAGTAGTAAACTCAACTAGACATAGCCTAGTTTGAGTTTATTCACTTGTCAAACAAGTGTTATCTTATGTTCACTTCAGTTTAATTCATTATTTACTGGATCAACTGAAGTGCACTTTTTTAGTTATGTGGCACATTTAGATTCAGTTTAGGCCTAATATAGGCCAACTAATACTTTCAGAAGGATTTAGTCAATGGGTTGAATAAGACAAAATATGTTGGCTGCAAAATCTTAACTTAGTCATTCAATATATGCTCCCTAGAAATATGAATAGAGAACTCAAGGAGTCTTAACTTAGTCATTCAATATATGCTCCCTAGAAATATGAATAGAGAACTCAAGGAGATAAAATGCAAAAACAAATATAGGAAATACCAACTAGGGAATAGCTTTCTTCTTAAAAGATATTCTAATTTTAGTCTAGTAGCCCTGCAGCTGTCCAGAAATGCTGGGAAAAGAACATATGCGGGCTGACTGAACCCTTTGCATATGATAAAAAAGTATCCTACTTACATCAATATTTTCCCCATTAGTGGCAAGAAAAGATCCAAGAAGCCAACTAATGCAATCAAAAACTGGAATTAGGAAATATGTTAATTTTCGCTTTATGTTAGGCATTAATAAGGCCTAGATTTTAGGCCATAATTTAAGACAATTAATGTTCCTTTTGTTTGATGTTTTCTTTGTTTTAATTCCTAGTGCCATTAGGCCTAGGAATTGTAGTGTAGACTATATATTTGTAGCCCCTTGGGCATTAGAGGAGCACTTGCAATTAATTGAAATATCATTTTCTTCTTGATCTCTTTCTATTCTCTCTCCTGTACCAGTACCAGTACCAGTACCTGTACCTGTACCTGTACCAGACCAAGCTGAGCTCAGCATGGTACTAGTGTACCAAATGGTATACTTTTCCTGATACAATCAAAAATATATTGTAAAACTAGTGAACCACACAGTATAGGCAATAGAGCCAGTACTGTTGCTTGCATCCGGTACAGGTGGTACACAATGGAACATAAAACAATGACATCAAGAACTAGTAGCATCAGTAGGTACCTTGTAGACAGAAGGATGCATTGGATCAAGTTGAAAAAACTTTGCTTCCAGATCTGGAAGCTGGGTTCCATGTATATATTGAGGCAAATGCCGAAACAATTCAACTCTATTTTTGGCTTCAAATTGGTTGACTATTGCTCGTCGTTTAGCCTTTTCAACCCTATGAACATCATCAAATTGCATACGTGGAGGAGGAACATCTTTTTTTCGATCCTTTTCAGAAGGGCGATCAATAACCTTCTTATCAGATGATCCTGATGGAGTTGCAACTTGAGGTCCATCTTTTTTCTGTGGAGGAGGTTTCACAGCTTTGCCTTGCTTCACATTTGCAGGAACTGCACTTCCTGACTTGACAACGGCACTTATAAGCATCATCATGCAAATCAATGCAATATTACATGAATAAATTTTGAAATACAGGTAATAAAATAAATACAAATAGACCAAATTATTATAAAACAAAAACAAAAACACACAAAGAGAAGTGATTACAATGAGTAATAGCAAATTTGCAATTGTAGGCAACCACGTAGTGACAGTATGACAGATAAGAAAATGGATCCTGTTGGATTTCAATGGTGGGAAAAGATTCATATACCCAACCCCAAATAGTAAGGACATCATCGGTGATAGATAAGAAGAAAGTGGAATTACTAAAGAACAAAGTTATCATAGTAAGTCTAACACAAATCACTTGTGCAGAATATATCTGAACTTGCCTACCAAAGTTAATAACTCAAGTTCGACAATCAAGAATCCTAGGGCTAGGATACTATCTTCTTAAAGGAATTGAGAACATTCACTTACCAAGATTGACAAAAATAAATATTAGGAAGTGGCCATCCCTGAGATCCTGCAACTCAACATGCACAAGGTAGTCAGGTTAGAGATCCTACCTAGGATCATAAGAGGGTCCATGCGATCAGAATCATATTATCAAATTATAGGATTGTAAGCCATAATATTAAAATATTAATATATTAGTCATATATTGCAATACGTAGTGATACAAGAGTCACTTAGGTGGCTTTTGGCACATTGCCTTACAAGACTAATGGCAATCTTGATTACTCTTAGAAAGATTGCCACTTTTTAAATTACTAGCAATGTTACATTGGATTGTTTGGTATGCACAGGTAATCTAGCTGGTAATCCACATTGCCCTATTTGGTAGAGCAAAAAATTACCATATAATGTGTGACTTTTCCTAAAATACCCTCGGAACATAATCAAATAATTATTATCGAATGACCACGTGATACCCATGGTGCTTGAAACCCATGATGCCCAAGCTGATCAGCGGCCCATTCGCTCGCGATTGGCGACACCCCATCTCCAGCACCGAAGCTTGTTGGACGCATACTACCTTAGTGGCTTCGAATCCAAAATACACAAAGGAGAGCGACAGAGACGAGGGAGTCGAGATGCCAGAGGCCAAGGAGGCGAGGAGTGAGAAAGCGTAGACGTGAGGGAGGGTGACATAGGTGGTGATGGTGGAATCGCCGAAGGAAGGAGGAGGAGACGTGAGGAGCACAACAGTGGAAGGGAGGAGGAGACGTAAGGGAGGAGCAGAGATGAGAAAAGATCGTCTCTAAGATTCAGAACATGAGGATTACCTCCCAAGGGGTCAATCCACATTGCTAGTTTGAAGGTAATTTGGATTACTTAGGCAATCAAGATTGCCAGTAATCTAGCCCAGCCAAACAAGGCATTAGGCAATGCAATGGGCCCACATTGCTTGGATTACCCCATACCAAACGCCACCTTACAGTAATATAATATGTAATTATAAATTAATTACACATTATTGCCTATACATCAGGCATATCATATCATTGTGTTAAGGTATACATTATATATTATCGTTATATGTAATACTATAATAGCACTATATATTATAATTATCATCTAACATTCTGACATATTAAGGTATTACTATTATATAGTATCACAACACTTCAAATTTTTGTGGATGGCGGTGGCTTCCTCTTCTTGGGGTCACCCTGACCCAGTGCTCCCCGTGACCCCATATCTTGGCACATGATCTAGGTCTGATCCTAGATTGGATCTGGGACAGGGGAGGCATCATCTGCACGGTAGGATTGCCCGATCATGCTCACTTATAATTTTTACACAATATCATATTTTTGATATTTACACAAAAATACTAAATAGTTCTTATAAACATATTTATTAGTTTTTATCTTTTATTATTAATATCTAGGGCTGCAAATGAACCAAAATGCTCCAGAGTGTCTTGGAGCTTAACTAAGTAAAAGCTCATCCAAACTTGACTCATTTAGGGATCAAGCTGAACTTGAGCATAAATTGAAATTTAAGGCTCCACCCCTAGATGACCCAACCTTAGCTCGTCAAGGTTCTTGAACAAGCTCATTTTATGTTTGCAAACAAGCTCATTAAGAAAACTCCACAACGAATATGTTTCAAAATCACGTCTGAGTTATGTAGTCTCAATTTGATATTAATTAACATTGAATTAAGTTTTAATTTGATCCCATTACTTTGAATTTATCTAAATATATGTAGCATTTCCTCGATAGAAAGGTAATTTTTGATATCAAGCTCATTTTCGGTCAACTAATTCACCCATACATCTATACAAACTATTTTGTGAATTTTTTGTTAGTATAGGGTAATCATTCAGTCAATCCATAGAGCTTCCTATTTGCTCTACGAGAAATTTGTCAGTTTAAACTACAAATTGTTTCAATGGCAGTTAGGCTCAGTTATGGCCATTGTAAAAGTTAAGCCCCAAGAGTTAATTGTATTCATCTCAATGTGAGGAGAAATATATAGATGTACAAGAGTGTAAGATAGTCTTGAGGTATAATATAAGTAAACCTATACTAGCATAATAAGATAGCAAAATAACATAAGATATTTAACACTCCCTCTCAAGCTGGAGCATGTATGTTAATCACGCCCAGCTTGCTGTAAAGAAGTTTGAACCGAGTAGAGCCGAGTGTCTTGGTGAAGATATCTACAAGTTGTTCTTGAGATGAAGTGTGAGGAGTGACAATTTTCTTGGAGAGAACTGTGTCCCGAATAAAGTGGCAATCAACCTCAATGTGTTTGGTCCATGATAGCAAATTGGTTATCACAATACATAGTCATTGGCTCATCAAGAGAAATTCCAAGTTCTTTGAGTAAATTTTCTACCCACATCAATTCGCAGATTGTGTGCGCCATGGCCTTGTATTCAGCTTCTGCACTAGATCGAGCTACAACATTTTTAGTTCTCCAAGTAACCAGATTGCCTCCAACATAAGTGCAATATCTAATGGTAGACCTCCTACCAAAGCGTAGTATGCATCAGAATAGCCTTTAACTCTCATGTGACCATTTTTCTTATATCATAAGCCATAGCCTGATGATTTCTTAATGTAGTACAAAATCTTCAACACTGCATTCCAATCGGAACACTTTGGCTTATGCATGAATTGGCTTACAACTCCTACTACAAAGGAAATATCTAGTCGAGTCACAGTAAGATATATCAATTTTCCAACCAATCTACGAAATCTTGTTGGGTCCTCGAAATCATTTTCTCCCTCTAGTGCTGGAATGAGTTGAGACTCAATAGGAACTTCAACCGGTTTACAACCAAGTAAGCCTACTTCATTGAGAAGATCCATGAAGTACTTAGAGATAAGACTACTTCCGTAGAATTGTAGGCAAATTCAATGCCTAAAAAGTATTTTGGACGACCAAGATCTATGGAGACAAAACTGTTTTTGCAAGTGAACCTTTACTCTGTCAATCCCTTCTTTATTACTACTTGTAAGAAGAATATCATCCACATATATTTTAAGAACAATGCTCCCAAGCTAACTTTCATTGAGTGGTCTTTTAGTGCTCTAGACACTGCCTGTCTTAGTTTAAAATGTGTTCATTCCTTGTTCTAGGATTCAAGACAAAAGGAATCAAGCTTCACTTGGCTAAGTATCTCTACCTCTTGTCATTGCTTGTACCTCGAGGTGTTATATGACACCCTCTAGGTTGAGGGATTAAGTCCTATTCCTAGGTGACCTTGGTTTAAGGTGTAGAACCAAGTGCATGAATTCTTTTGAGAGGAAGACCGAAATTTAGTGGAATTGTTGAAATCCAAAGTAGTGAATGTAGGCTTGGTATAGAAGCTAGATCTCTGTAAAATTCTTGTTCTTGCATTGTTAAATATTCTCTTGTGTATTAGTTATTGCTATTCAGTATTGTTCATTCAGATATTACTAAGGAGAGGAATTAAACTTAGTTTTATTTTATATAAACAATTCACCCTTCCCTTGTGTGAACTTTTGACTTACAATTACCTATAGCAGCTCATATGTCAAGCACTTGTCCCAGCAATCAAGTCCAAGGGCAAGTGATGGGAGGTAGCACATCTGCAGCAGTGATGTGCAATAGGGCCTTTTCCAATTGGCCATCCAATGTGGTCTTTTTTTAATCTGTCATGGCTGGAGATGGTGAGGTCGTTAGAGAGAACTCACAGCTTCTCGTTTACAGCTTATAGTGCAGAAAGGGGGTGCTGCTATTGGTTGAAGAATGAAACGTTTATATACATCTTTCTCCTAATTCCCTAAAATACTTAAATGCCCTTTCAATTAAAGAATATTATAATTTTCCCTCTTATTCTAATAAGGACAATAAACCCAACTGCAATAGTATAATTACTACTAAGTCAATTGCTTGTTCCTCTTCTTACTATTGTCACATCCTCCATTTTCCCACACTATACCCCTTGTAAGTTAGAACTGGTTTCTCCTCAACATCCATGACATCATCAGTCAAACAATTGATTGTGATAGAAGATCTTGATGTGACAAATGGAAAAGTAACATATAAAAAGAAGCATAAATCTAATTCATGGGATGGTTACTGCAAATTCAAGAAAGATAAACTCGATCCTTACCAGCCTCTTTTGCTGCAGCTTTTGCAGCACGTTGAGCTTCTTGGAGGGCATGCCGCTCAGCTTTTGTTGTTTTCTCCTTTAGTGGCTTTGATGCCCCTGCCACATCATTTTGTACCCCCATCAACGCTCCTCTTTCTTTTTCTGCAAAATGCCACTCAAATCAGATAAGAATTGGTTTCCAGACTTAAAATTCGCATGCAAAGCTTTCTACAGAATAATTGGTAGGAACATAAATCATAATCAAATCACGATCATCATAATTTTTATTTGAATAGGACATATTTAGAATATAAGGGATTTGGCATAAGAGTTCTAGAATTAAACCTCGTAAGCAAGTAATGAGCTAAGCTATTTCTACTTTAGAAGTCTATCCATAAGCACACATGTTAAAAAAATAAAGGACTATTATGTGCCAACATTCATGTCCAGAATAAATATTAGCATCATTTTTGCATCCATGATCTTCCTCTTGTTCTTGCTCTTGTTCTTACTAACAGCAGAATAATCTTTGTTGAAGCATTGGAATTGGATGAACTGGAATTTATTTGCATCGTCAAATCCTAAGCTCCTACTGTCTACAATGCCAAAAGAAGAGCCCCTAGTACTTGAAATTGACTGCAGCAACATAACAGCCTAGCTTTCAAATTAAATTCAGATAAGTTGGGTAACGTCTAGAATATAGACATATACTTTGCTTTAGGAATAGTCCTTCATATCTTTCAATGTATAGATTAACTTTTTTGGAATTTCTTAATTTCTAGGTTTATTTTTGGTATAAGTGTATAACCAAACAACTTTCTTTTCTATCAGTTTTGTTCACTGAAAAACAAAATGTGTCATTTTCTGTGGTAATATAGCAAGTATGTGGGTGAAACTTTGATGTCTAAAATCTAAAGTGATCTATGAGATTATTCAAGGCTGTATTCATTTGGTTTATTGAGACTATGAGGAATCTACCATGGACAATTTTACTAGTGAGGTAGGGAACAATATGCAACTAAGTTGTAACCACAATGCGAAACTTGCCATAGACGAGGCATATATAATGCTTCTTTCAGATATCCTGAGGAAGGCTAGTGTTTGGGTCTTGTATCAATAAAACATACTTAAAACTTTTTAGATACATAAATGTTCTCAGTTTGTGTTGAAAAATAAGAAACATACAGACAAGTGAACTTTTTTTTCTCAAGAAAGTTAAGATGAGATTAGGACATGATTAAAACTAAATAAGGCCAGTTAGCTATTCTAAACATAATCAAGTATCTATGCTACCATGTGAAAGTTATTTGATGCAAGGCGATTATTGAAGTGCCTAGAAACCAGAAAGTGATCTTATGATCCTAAGAGTCACCAAAAGTTGGAATTAGATTCATTCTCAAGAATATCTGATTAATAGAATATGTATTGTGACAGTAGAATGGCACCAGAAATGCATGTACCAGAGGATCCACGATTCAGATAAATGCTAGCACAAAGCATTGTTATGTACCCCCTCAAATCGCCATGCAGAAAAAAAGACTGAGAAGTTGATATCTATGTATATTTCTACAAAGCTAAAATTGGACAGATGAGAAAACTTCATGTCTATTGAAAAAAAAAGTGACTTTTTAGGATATTATGTGGATTAAGAGGTAATTTCTATCAAACAGTTGCAAAAGCAAGCTTATTTGATATTTTGATCTTAGTCTTAAGAAAAGATCATGCGAGGCAGAATGAATGAAGGTTGAGTTTGGTGCATTGTCAATGAAGATTACCACACAAATAGTTATTACTTGTAAAATGCCTAGTAATCTTGCATTGCAGCATTTGGTAGACCAAGTATGTTGGTATAGAATTGCTAGCAATTTTTTTTAATTGCTGATAATCTTGATTACCATGTTTGGTACCATAACATAATTACTAGGAATATAATCAATTTTCCTAAATACCCTTATATATAAAAATATAAAATTAATTCTATTTGCAAATCTTTCAAAAAAAAGCCTAATTAATTAGATTAATAGAAACACAACAAATATACATACAAGATATATTGATCAAAATGAACTTAACACATAAGAGAGAATGAGAGGGAGAGGGTGGTTGCATCTCTATGATACAGAAAAGGGATTAGGTGTTGACATTTTTTGCTAGAAGGTATTTCAGTCTATTAATTTCATAGGATTCTTATGTAGCAATCCCTATAACAACCCCCACTAGCATAATCTACGTTATCAACTAGGTGGTGATCTAGATTACCAATGCAAGATACATTACCATTTTAATTTGGATCGTTATATTGCTGCTATGTTGCAAGTTTGCTGCATACCAAACCCTCCTAAGATAGTATGCACATATCCAAAGTTAGTCAATATGTTGTGGCTAGAGAAGACAAGTCAGTAAAGTAGTAAGGTAGTGTTTGGTTCAAGGGAATAGATGGGGAATGAAGTAGTATTCCTAGACTCCCATCTATTCTTTTGTTTGGTTGATACATAATTAATTCGAAATTGGTGGGGCCAGTGGCGGATGCAGAAATTTAATCGAGGGGCGAGCCAATATGATATAAGAAAATATTAAAAAAAGTATTCCAATACTTAAATTTGAAGTTTTCAATTAAAAATATCATATACAATCATTTCAAAATTCCTCTCCGTTTTTTCATATTTTGGAAACGCTCCATATAGTCTCATTATCAATACTAGCAAATACATCTCTTTCAATATAAGTTACCAAACAATCATTTAATAACTCATCTCCCATCCAATTGCGTAGAAAACTCTTGATAAATTTCATTGTTGAAAATGCTCTTTCCATAGTGGCGGTAGCGACCGACAATATTAATGACAACTTAATTAACAAATATACCAATGGAAAAACAATATTTTTTCTTGTAGCGACCATATTTTATGCAAGTCCTCCAATCCCCAACATATCAAAGAATCTATTATCCATCCTCACATCACAAATAAAGGTATCAAGTTGACTATCAAGTTCAATTAGAGCAATGAAAGAAAATTCTAATGGATACAACACTGCAAGTCGAACCAATATCAAATGCAGAAAATGAGTCTCTAGGATCAAGGCATGTCATGCATAAAAGCAATTCGAAACGATTATTGAGCTCTTGTAATTGCAAGTCAATAACCGAATAAAACAACTCAACTTGATAGTGATGAAGATTAGTCCTTTCTTCAATTTTACATCGAGGTAGATAATTTTACGTCGTGATCTACCTCGAGCAACATATGCATCCTCCATATTTGGTACACCAACATCATGTTCAGCACAAAATGTAGAAACCTCATTTAACACAATTTCTCAACCATCATCTCTCATTGCTTGCAAACATTTTTTCGAGACTTTAACAAGATTCATGGCATTTACAATGTCTTGATCATTCCTCTATAAAACTTGAGAAATCTCATGTGTGATTCCAAGAATTTGTCTAATAAGAAACAATATAAAGACAAACTCAAACCGAATAATAATATCAAGTAAATCAATTGCTTCAGCTCTTTGTGGGTCATCACTACCATTTTCCCTAGTATACTCAAGATTCAAGAACATTAATTACTAAAGAAAACAAATGCATCAAGTTAACAAGAGTACCATAGTGAGAACTCCAACGTGTATCTCCAGGTCGCTTCAGTGACAACTCTTGATTTAAACCTCCTGGTCATGATTTTACCACTTGCAATACCCTTCAAAAACTTTCTCAAATTGTTTCTCTGGCAACATGTCTTTGCGTTTACAAGAACCTCCAACAACATTGCATAAACGTGTGATAGAATTAAAAAATAAAGCTATACTTATATGCTTCTATGCTTCTTAGAAACAATGAACATAATATGCAGTAGAATTCTATTTTAGTATCAAACTTTTAAAACCATTAAATTCACCTCGCATATTGCTAGCTCCATCATAACCTTGACCTCGCAAACTAGATATGCTCAAACCATAACTAGAAAGCAAAGAATCAATACTTTCCTTAAGTGATGTTGAGCTTGTATTATGAACATGTACGAGACTAAGGAACCGCTCAATGATACATCCAGAGGTATTAACTTAGCGTATAACAACTCTTATTTGCTCTTTGACAGAGACATCCCGACATTCATCAACTATAATTGAGAATCATTCATCACCAAGATCTTTAGGCCTTGTTTGGATGAGGTGCAACATGATTTAATAATGTATGGTATAGTTCTGTAGTTATTGTTATCATGTTTGGGAAGATAGTATGGCATGGTATGGTATGGTTAAATAGTGTATTTTTATTTGGTTTGATGGTATGGTATGGTTCCTCAAATAATAAAATGACCAGAATGCCCTCAAATATAAAAATTCATGTAAAATTATATTAAACTCAATTTTTTTGGTCAAAACGAATGGCTAAACACCAAATAAAAAAATTGATAAAATATATATTTATATTTGTGAAGTATTAAACTAAGTGTAGAAAATAAAAAAGAAACAAAAGAAAAGAAATAAAAATAGAAACATACATGTACAGATCATACATAAAGCTTCTTCTACGTAATATATCATATTATGGTTGAAATGCCAATTGATTGATAGAAAAGACAATACACAATTTTTCTTCACATGTACAGATCATACATAAAAAAGGAAGAAAGACAATGTACCTTGACACTCTAAAAAAAACAGGCGGACAAAGGAAGAATTGTTCTGCTCCAAAAGAATCGGCGGACAAAAGAAGAAGAAAGCTGCTTCTAGAACCGTCGGACAAAAGAAGAAACCAGAAAGGAGTGGAAATACCAAAAGGACTGGCGAATAAAAGAAGAATACGAAAAGTTGATGGGTATTTTAGGTATTAAAATTTGGTAACCATGGGAAACCACCAAATCGGTGGTTTCAAAAATCTTACAAAATCTATGGTTTTAAAACCATGAGATTACTATATCATAACATGACCATTTATTAGAAGTGTTTCCAAACATAAAATTGAACCATACCATACCATACCATGGTAAACAATGCTCTACCATGAAACAAACAAGGCCTTAATGATAGCATTTGTTGTCTCAATGGCAGTTGCATGGCAGCTGCATTACCGATCTCTCTTTGAACATGGGGAGCAATTAGTTTGAGATTCTCAGAAGCATTATTCAAGACAACCTTCTTAATATCCTCATTCGATTTTGCAAGAAGCTTTATAAGCTCGATAAAATTTCCTTGATTTAATGAACTCAATGATTCATCATATCCTTGAAAAGTCAATCCCTGCATCATAAGATAGAGAAAGCAAATAACTAATGTATGCAACCTACGACAATACTCAACTTTTAATTGGTTTGATTGTTTTGAAAAAGTGAACTCAATATGTTGAGCTTGAATCATCAAATTTACACGAGCCATTCTACATTTGTTATGGTCACTGTTCTAGTATCCAACATGGTTACGCAATCTTTCTTTTTTCGCCATGTGTTAAAACCTTCTGGTACAAAAGCATCTCTCTCTGCTCTTTCAATAGGATGAGATTGAAGAGTAATCTCTTATTTGTTATCTAGTTATCCTCAACCACTCGGGTAATTGGAATAATAACATACGTCCAATATTTTTAGCTATTATCAACGAAAGCAATATAATATATTTTCTAAGAAAAGATTGGGTTACCAGCATCAAACCTCTTATTGCTTAAGCAAATATAAAGCTATCCCAAGTTTCTGATATTATTATTCGTTCATTTTCCTCTTCTTTCTCCTTGTTTATTTTATCCCTAACTTTTGACTCTTCCTCTTCAAAATTTGAAATTTGTAATTCTAGTTTTCTCCCCACAGAATTCCTAAAATTTAGATTAATCATTTGATAGAGATAGATATCAAAAAAAGAAAAAAAAAATAGTTTGTCTTCTCGATCCAAAAAAAGAGGGGAACGAGGATTTGCTTGAAATAGTTCCCAAATAATTGTTTTACGTCTTTGAGCACGCATGGATCCTTTGATTATAGCTCGACGAAATCATGTTGTAAGTTATTAATGTATTAATTGTTTGTTACCCATCATTAGGGTAGAGTGAAAGAGGTCATGATGCTTTTGTATCATAAGGTTTTAACACATGGCGAAAAAAAGAAAGATTGTGTGATCATGTTGGAGACCACAACATTGACCATAACAAATGTAGAATGGTTTGTGAAAATTTGATGATTCAAGCTCAACATATTGAGTTCTCTTTTTCAAGACAATCGAACCAATTAAAGGTTGAGTATTGTCGTAGGTTGCATACATCGATTATTTCCCTTCACTATCTCATGATACAGGAATTGGCTTTTCGAGGACATGATGAATCAATGAATTCATTAAATCAAGGCAATTTTATCGAGCTTATAAACTTCTTGCAGAATCCAATGAGGATATTAAGAAGGTTGTCTTGAATAATGCTCCTGAGAATCTCAAACTAATTGCTCCTCGTGTTCAAAGAGATATCATTAAAAATCTTGGTGACGAATGGTTCTCTATTATAGTTGATGATGTCTCTGTCAAAAGAGCAAATGGGAGTTGTTATACGCTATGTTAATACCTCCGGATGTATCATTGAGCGGTTCTTTGGTCTCGTACATGTTCATAATACAAGCTCAACATCACTTAAGGAAGGTATTAATTCTTTGCTTACTACTTATGGTTTGAGCATATCTAGTTTGCGAGGTCAATGTTATGATGGAGCTAGCAATATGCGAGGTGAATTTAATGGTCTTAAAAGTTTGATACTAAAAGAGAATTCTACTGCATATTATGTTCATTGTTTCGCTCATAAACTTCAGCTCACACTTGTTGTTGTTGTTAAGAAGCATATAAGTATAGCTTTATTTTTTAATTCTGTCACACGTTTATGCAATGTTGTTGGAGGTTCTTGTAAACGCAAAGACACATTACAAGAGAAACAATTAGAGAAAGTTATTGAATGTATTATAAGTGATAAAATGATGATCATGAAAGGTCTAAATCAAGAGATGTTACTGAAGCGACCAGGAGATACACGTTGGAGTTCTCACTATGGTACTCTTGTTAACTTGATGCATTTGTTTTCTTCAGTAATTAATGTAATTAATGTAATTAATGTAATTAAGTATATCTTGGAAAATGATAGTGATGACCCACAGATAGGGGTGGAAATAGGCCAAGCAGCCTATCAGGGACCTGTGGCCTGGCCTGTATTCGACCTGGCCTGGACTATTTAAAAAAAATCCAGGCCTAGGCATGTTTTCCTTATCAGGCCATGCCCAGGCTCACTATAAGGCCTATTGAGCCTGATAGGCCAGCCTGAGCCTATTAAGGGAGTATATATAATATATAATAAATATATAATATTATTAGTTTATTATATATTTACATTATATATAATTAAAATATATTTTTTAATTTAATAAAATAACAACTATTGTTGTTATCATTTTTGTATTGGAATTTGAAAATAGGTTTTATAAACATATTTCATGTTTTAGCGGGCTTTATAAACAAGCCACAGGCCAGGCTCAGGCCGAAAAAATAGTCTATAATAGGCCACAGGCCAGGCTCAAGCCAATTTTTTACCATACAGGCCTGGCCTGTTAAGACGAAGGTCTGGCCTGTTAAGACGAAGGTCTGGCCTGTTTCCACCCCTACCCACAGAGAGCTGAAGCTTACTTTATTATTCGGTTTGAGTTTGTCTTTATATTGCTTCTTATGAGACAAATTCTTAGAATCACACATGAGCTTTCTCAAGTTTTACATAGGAATGATCAAGACATTGTAAATGCCATGAATCTTGTTAAAGTCTCGAAAAAACGTTTGCAAGCAATGAGAGATGATGGTTAGGAAACTATGTTAAATGAGGTTTCTACATTTTGTGCTAAACATAATGTTGATGTACCAAATATGGATGATGCATATGCTGCACGAGATAGATCACGACGTAAAATTGAAGAAAGAACTAATCTTCATCACTATCGAGTTGAGTTATTTTATTCAGTGATTGACTTGCAACTACAAGAGTTCAATAATTGTTTTGATGAAATGAATATCGAGTTGTTTTTATGCATGACATGCCTTGATACTAAAGACTCATTTTCTGCATTCGATAAGAATAAATTGGTCCGACTTGCGGAGTTCTATCCATCCGAATTTTCTTTAACTGTTCTAATTGAACTTGATAGTCAACTTGATACATTTATTTGTGATGTGACGATGGATAATAGATTCTCTGATGTGATGGAGATTAGAGGACTTGCAGAAAAAATGGTCGCTATAAAAAAAAATATTGTTTGCTCATTGGTATATTTATTAATTAAGTTGTCATTAATATTGTCGATCGCTACTGCCATTGTGGAAAGAACATTTTCAACAATGAAATTTATCAAGAATCCTCTACGCAATCAAGTGGGAGATGAGTTATTAAATGATTGTTTGATGACTTACATTGAAAGAGATGTATTTGCTAGTATTGATAATGAGGCTATTATGGAGCGTTTCGAAAATATGAAAAAACGGGAAGGAAATTCTTAAATGATTGTATATGATATTTTTAATTGAAAACTTTAAATTTAAGTATTGGAATACTTTTTTTTTAATATTTTATTATATCATATTTTGGGCCCCCCGGATTAAATTTTTGCGTCCCCCACTAGTATACCAAAGGTCACACCACTCTTCTCCTCTGTTCCTTGCTTCTGGATGTCTACACCTCGGACATCGTCTCTCGCAGCCGTCTTTGTGCGAGTGAGATGACATGCTCAAATTAAAATTAATTTAATTTTTATTATATTATTATTAATTACAATAAATATAATATAAAATATTATTTTAAATAAATATATATTCAATAAATTATTTTACATTAATTTCAGATTTTTATTATATTATTATTAATTACAATAAATTATAATATAAAATATTATTATAAGCAAATATATTCAATTTTATTAAGAAAAATATTTTGGTTATTTAACTTTCTATTCCTTATTCCTTATATATTTCTTATACTAACCAAACAAAGTAATCCTATTCTTGATCTATTTACAATGTCAACCAAACAAGGTAATATACTATTTGTTATCTATTTCATTCTTTGTCTATTCTTATTCCTTATGAATTCACTTCATCCAACCAAATGCACCCTAAGAGTTGCATATTCCAATAAATACAGTGAACTAAGAGTCTAAGACTATATAAATTTTTTTTAAATACTTGAAAGCTCTCGGTTTAGCTAGGATACTAACCAAAAGGTCCAAAACCAAGCACAATGGTGAGAGAATATCCATGTAGCCAAACTTAAATGCATAGGATATTGTGATAAGTTTCATAATGGTTCTAAAAACTTGTAGGGTGAATCACTAAAACCCCAATTCTTGTTCCAGAATTTTCACCTTCTTGGACTAACACCAAGACTTAGAGTAGTTCAAAAGTCAAACACTTTGAACGCTGTGCTGCATCCTGAAAATGCTCCAAAATGTAACTCCTTAAAATGCTATTTCTATGAAGGATTGAGAATTAATAATAGAAAATACCCAAAGCAAGAATATAACGAAGATTTTGTTCCTCGCTATTTACAAATACTCCACACATCAGATTGAACTAATATATAAATACATATTGCATATAGCATGAGATAATGAAAAGCAGATCAAGAAAGCAGATATTCCAACAACATATAAATTGCTGAATTGCCAACATCCATTACATGGAGCTAAACATCGTTAAAGAAAAAAATCGCAATATACCTGAAATACCCGGCAGTGTCTTCACCACTGTTGCGGTCGTCAAAGAACTCCTTGGGGTATTTCCCCCACCTCCACCTGCACCGCTACCAACAGCAGCCTTCATCACCATCATCTCACCACTACTTGCGGGAAAGGACGATGCCACCTTTGCTGCCCCACTCCGTCCATGCCACGGAGACATAGAAGTCTCATCCGAAAACTCGGAGCCCCCATCATCTACCCGGCTGGACAGCGAAGTCATTGGAGGAGTTCCGAGCAGGACCTCCGATGGATTGTAGCTACCAACCGTGATCTGAAGGCTTTCCCGGCGGAGCGAGGAAGAGGGATTGGGAACAGCGAGGGGGGCGGACTGTCGGGATGGGACGCCGTCAGAGGAGGAGTGGCGAGGAGGGAGGATCATGACGGGGGAGAGTGAGCTCCCAGCAAGGATGAGGTCGCCGGACGGAGGGGAAGAGGAGGAGGCAGCAGCGGCAATGGGGGCGTCGGAAAGGGAGCGGTTGGGCGGAGCGGTGGTAGGGGTGACGAAGCCAACCTGCCGGACTTTGGGGTCGCTTACGGTCCGGGGGGGCCGTCGGATGTCCATAAAATCACCAACGACGGACCGCGAGAGAGGAAAAGAGAGAGATAGGTGGTGGTAATTGCTAGGGTTCGGATGGCGTTCCGGCGATTTGACGGGGCAGATGGAAACGATACGAAGACGTGTTATACGGTAAAATATACGAGCGTTTTTTATATATTTTTCTTTCTTGGCAATTTCTCAAATCTGGATCAAATTTTTATATTCATATCCCATAACAATGAACCCAAAATTTTCCAAATCAATAAAATACTTTCTAAATAGTAAATACATATCCTCAAATTTAATTTTTTTTTCATTTATAAATATAATTTTCTCCATTTTACCACTAAAATACTTTATCAAAAGTTTTTAATTGATTCAAATTGAAATTTTTTATTATGTATAATGTAAATTTATTTTTTAATAAATAATCTATATAAGTATTGTATAGTATATAAACATTTTTAATGGTTAAAATTATTGTATTCATTTCTTGCCGGCCGAGGTGATGCGGTCTGTCACGTCTCTTGGTCCGATGCGACTCGGACAGGGGATCTGTAAATACACTCCGACTCTCAAGTAAGAAGAAATTTCAGATGATTAATATGAAATTAGAATCGAGAGTATACTTGATGTGAGATGTATCTATTTATAGTGCAGGATTAGGAATATCCCAAAAGTAATCATGTTGTAGAGAGTTGTTCGTTCGTGTCTCAACCGCTAGTGGAATGATTGGCTGAGAGTTATTCTGCTGCCAGAGTACGATTGTTAGTCGTCTGATGAGGAGGTTACTGCTTCCTGGCTTTTAAAGTCGTCTCCTCTCTCTTACTTCGAGCTTTCTAACGCCCCACATTCTTGTTCGCTTCTCGCTCATGCTTTCGAGGTTTTTGTTGGTGACGTCGGTGCTCCATTCATTTTCTTTAACCGTTGTCACCTCATCTCGGTAAGTTTTTCTGATTTTGCCCTTTGCTTCTATATCGTCAAGGTTGGCCTTAGGTTGATAGCTTGTATTAAATTGCCCCTCGTTCATTAGGGTTTTCAATCTTCGATGAGTTGATGGAGAAGAAGGGTGATAGTGTTGAGTTTGTAGTAGATACGTCAAGCAGTGCCTCAAACCTGTACTTGTGGGTCCATAGCGAGATAAGGCAACAAAGCTCGGTGATTACTAGCTCCAACAGTATTATGGCCTTTCGCAGAGGTGTGTTGGTTTCTCGTTCCGATGACGAGGAAGCCTTCGAACGTCTTCCCTATTCTTTGGAAGATAGGGTCTATCTTTGTAGGAGAGATCCTAAATTCTTTTTCGTGTATTAGACAATGTTCGAAGATCTCGACGTCCGGTTGCCCTTTACTGATTTTGAGTGTGGGGTGATGATCTAGGCAAACGTTGCTCCGACGCAGCTACATCCGAACAGCTGGGTGTTTGTCCCCCTGCTTCAAGATTCTGATGGAGCTCCTTGAAGTCGAGCCGAGTCTTAAGGTGGTTTTTCTCCTTCTCTCAAGCGAAGGGGACCGAGAAGGGCCTGTGGGTGTCTTTTAGAGCACCCCGGGGAAGAAACTCTTCGGCCTATTCAGAAGTTCTTACAAGAACTCCAAGACACATTTCTTCATAGTGAGGTCGCGGCTGGATATCTAGCAATTCTTTCTAGATGGGGCGTCGAACGCAGAGAAGTTTCCGTTGTTTTGGAGGCGGAGTCCGACCGCCATCTTAGCCTTGGAGGAGGAGGGTATCTTGCCCGAGGATAGGCTGGTGATTGGGTATTTGGACCAGTGTGGTCCCTCTATTTCCTTTTCCTATAGAGAGTTACTGAAATGGGACTAAGACGAGTCCTTGATCGCAAAGTATATAAGTAAGTTTGGGAAATTGTAGGGTGTTGTTACCTTAGCTACTTTGAATGTGCTAATTTAGGATCCATTTATGCAGGTGAGATGGCTTCGACGCTGGATCTGTCATCCCTTCGTTCTAGGCTGGAGGAGCTGAAGGGGAAGACTCCCGCGGTTAGCAAGGGGAAAAGGCCATTGGGGGATATCTCTCCCCGCCCGTTTTTGTTGAAGTCGATGCAAGTTTCGGGATCCCAGGCCCAAGGGTCGAATAGGACGCTAGTGCCCTCACGCTTCCCCGTCTCCTTCCCCTTCTACATACTCGTCCAAATCGAGTTCCGATCGAACCGTTGGACTCAACTCGAACCCAACTACCATCCAATATCCTTAACTAAAATAAAATAATTTTACTCACGCATAAAGGCCGTACCTTAATTCGTGCCTTCCGGTGATTCACTCGGCTCACTCCAACGCGCATCCTAGTTTTTTCCTGCTGGAATCAAAATAAATTAATTAAATTTTCCACAGGTATTACAATCTTCCCTCCTTAAAGAAAATTCATCCTCGAATTTTAGAGTAAGAAAAGAAATTACCAATTCCTCAAAAAGATAAGGATATTTCTTTTCCATCTTTCGCTCCACCTCTTAGATAGCCTCTTTACCCGAGTGGTGCTCCTACCGAACTTTTACCAAAGGAACATCCTTAGACCTCAACTTTCTAACCCGCATATCCAAAATCTCCATGGGCCTCTCGTCATACGAGACTGTCGTGTCAACCTCTACTGTAGTAGGCTTAAGAATGTGTGACTCATCCCTAATATACCGCTTTAGCATGGACACATGAAAGACATTGTACACTCTGTCCAAACTGGACCACAAAGCTAACTCACACGCCACCACTCCCCTCCGCTAAAGGATAGGGAATGACCCTATAAACCTAGGGCTCAACTTTACCTTTTTACCAAATCTCACAACCCCTTTCATATGGTACACCTTTAGAAACACCAAATCCCCCTCACTAAAATCAACCTCTCGGGCCTTCCCGTCGGTGTGCATCTTCTGGCGGCTCCGAACTGCCAAAAGCCATTATTTAATTAGTTTCACTTTCTCAATGATGTCCTGCACCAAGTTCGGCCCCAACAACTATGTCTCTCCATCCTCAAACCACCTTACCGGTGATCTGAAGCCATCCTGCCGATCTTAGATGCTTAGCTTTGACTTATTGACAGACTAAGCACTTGGATACAAATTATGTCACCTATCTTTTCATTCATTTTCACCAATAATGTTGCCTCAGATCATGGTACATCTTGGTGACTCTTGGGTGCACATTGTAAGTGGAGCTTTGTGCTATCTCAAGCATCTGCCTCCGAACCTCTGCCATATCTGGCACCACAATCCTATCTCTGAATCTCAGGGCACCCTCGCTACACATTCAGAACCTATCAGCAGCACCTCCTCTCTCTACTAAAATCTTAGTCTGAGCACAAGGGCATCCTCACCCTGAGCTATCCGGGATATATCAACCAAAGTGGACTGAACTCGTAGGTGTGTGACCACACGGCCCGAGTCAAGTGCCGACAACACAGTCCCAACACCCAAACAACAAGCGAGCTCTCTCGCTAAGGGTCTCCTAGTGGCAGTCAAAAGTTCCAAACTCCCCCAAAGACTTCTCGCTCCAGGCGTATGTGACAATGTTCGCCTTCCCAGGGTGACACAACATGACATAGCCATAAACGGTCAGGTTGCCCAATGTCGTCTCTTTACTACTACCCCTGTCACCGATTGGGCACCCTCAAATCTCGTCCAGAGTCGTCTCGGGGCAACCCCCATCACCGGTCGGACTCAACTCCTTGGGGTGAGGATTAGCATCATCTCTAATAGCTCCCCGCCCATGGTTGGCCGTCTAACACAAGCACAATCATAATACACCGTATCAAAATTAAGAATGTATAAAAAAACATGGCACATGCATAAAAAAATAAGGTATCCCACTGAATACCTTGTGTGCTAATCCGAACACATTCGATCTTGCCCCCTTTCGGGCCCATCGTACATGACTATTGAAGTCGTCAAAAAGTACCACATGCATAAGAAAGTATAAGTCTATGACATAACCAACTTGCCGTGCCCTGACAACATTCGGCCACACCAACCATTTAACAACCACGCATGAACATTATGTAATAGTATAATTCACCAGTCCAATAATAGTAAGAATATACACACAAATATCAAGAAATCATCCCCTTCGGGGTATTATCTCAATCATAAGAAAAATATATCATAATAGAAGTCCAAATGGCTCGAATGGTGCTACAACACCTACTACTAAAAAAATGACTTTTTGCGACGGCTCATTTGTGACGGCACATGATGCGGTCGCAGATGCGATGGGTCTGCGACCGCCATCCATTGGGGTTGTGGACTGGCCCGAGTTGTGATGGCATTGCGACCGCCTTCAGTGCCGTCGCAAAATAGCGACGACACTGCGACTGCCTAGAGTGTCGTCGCAATATGGCGATGGTTTGGCGACCATTTGCGACTGCTTATTTGCGATCGTTAAGGCCGTCGCAAAATATTATTAAATTCTCTGCCCAATCCCTTCTTTTTCACTTCCCCTGCTCGATCAACACTAGTTCTCGATCTCTGCCGCCGCCCGCCGCCCTCCGCAAGCAGGCCACCCGTCGAACCCTAGCCGACGGTATTCTCCTCTCCTCTTTCTCTCTCTCTCTCTCTCTCTCTGATCCCCATTCTCTGTGTGTTCTTGTCTTAACAATGAATTGATTCCGCATGCATGATCAGCAGATGATCAAGCTACCTACCTTTCATTAATTGATCATATAAGTTGTTTATGTACATTTACTAATTCATCCTCCTTTCTCCTGCTTTAGTTCAGCTGCCTGATCAATGCTCTATCTTCTTGTTTATGTACATTTACTCAAGATTGAGCTTTTTCATGTTACTGCTCTCTGTAACACCTGATGCCTTTATATCCTGCACAGTGCGCGCACAGCAAGAAAAAAATAGTTTACATCTAAACACTGAAACATCTAAAATAATTTATATTTATTTATTAATTCCTTTATATTTTCTAATTAAATAATGAAACATCTAAACACTGATTACTATACCTCAAGAGTAGAACCTATGCTCCATGCAGTGGAATCCTTTGGGCCATCTTGGAAGTTTCTCTAAAATATAAATGAGGTGAATGATGCCACAAAAGGTCCAACAATGACCTCAGAAGAATCTTGCATTGCATTGCTAATAATGAAGGTTCCATGCTCAATTAAGGTGTATTTAGCTGTAAAAGTAGAGTAAAGTTTTATGGCAAGGTTCCATGCCCTCATTATGGCAAGTAGAGTAAAGTTTTATAATTCCTTTTTCACCCATTGATGTCCACGTATCTTTTATGTTGCTTGTTCTTGTCCTTCAATTTGTAAGCTATAAATATACATATTCTTTGAGTTAATTAATGCTACATGTGAGGCAATTAAGGAGTAATGCCAATAGGCTGCCTCATTTCATGTTGAGTTTCTTTCATGTTGCAGCTTGAGCCTTTTATTTTCATTAAGTCATCTTTCTTAATTAATTGCTTGAACTCAACTAGTATAGTGTTGAGTATACTAGTATGTTCTGCAGTGCAGAGATCCATGAAATTAGCAAAAATTGTCTTCTTGCTTCCTTCTCTGAAGACTTCTAGGGTGAGGGACTCATCAAGGTCCTGATTACTAATTTGCTAGATATATGGAAGAAGCAAAAATCATAAGTAGACATAAGTAGATACAAACACTAGCTGCCAGCTATTTACATGACATAAAAGAACCAAGCAACATAAGAATGAGGTTACAAGATCAACAACAAATGCTATTTTGCGACACAAACAGTCAAACATACCGCTCTACTGCTTGTTCCATGTGAAGAACTTGCTTGCTACGTAAGATTAATTAGTCAGCAAGTGCATGCTACAATCAGGCTAGTGTTACATAACAATCACAACTTGGATAGCTTGGATATACATTTGCCCAGGGTTAACTAGTATAGTGTTGCCCAGAAAAAACACCTTAGGTTATTAGAGAAATGTCACTTTTCAAACCCATATGTATTTTAATTGATTACTTAATTGCAGGTGCATAGCTGTGATTAATAATTAACATATGTTCCATTTTAATTTAAGTAAACAAAAGGTGTTTAAAAATTCCATTGTACTAGATGCAAGAGCATGGCTACCCTTCATCTTTTGCCATCATTATATGAACAAATATGGTTGTATACCTGGATATCAAATAGGGTATCATTATATGAACAAATATAGCAGCTGCCACTAAATATCTGTGGTTAACAAATATACCTAGATATAACTTATTTTCTACAATTAATAAGTTGTGGTTAATTTATCACTAAATATTTGTCAAAGCCAAGTTTTGATGAGTGTGCTATTTCTTTTGCAAGTTGGTTCTTGTTGCCACTATCAAGGTACAAAAAAATTCCTACATGTTTCAATTTTGTTCATTGACTGTTCTCATTTATACTAGATTGGCAGTTGAAGTGCACAACTTGAATGTTATTATCTGTTTGAGGATTTTTTTTCAGTGCTACTATAGGTTTAATGTTATTATCTGTTCTCATTTCTGTTTGGTATAATTTTAGGATTGAAATTGAAAATAATATTATGATTCGTGAGTTGATAAAGTGACACGAACTTATCGACTGTTGGATCATAAATTTTTTTACAATACCTTAGATCCGTTCGGAGATCGTATCGTCATATATAAGAAATACAAAACTTATAGATTCTTTACGATTTCTGAATTATCCTTAATCGGACAGTTTGGGATCAAAATTATTTTACTTGCAGTTAAGTATTTTTTTTAACATTCATTTCAGTTTGAAATTCTAGCAGGTATCCCTTGTTCTCCAAGTATGCGCCCAAATAATATGCATACTTGGAGAACTGTAGGGAAATGTTGCCGGAATTTCGACTGAAATTGAATGTTAAAAAATATATTTAAATGCAAGTAAAATAATTTGATTCCAGAATGGAATAGGACCACCCCACCTATGAATATTTCTAAAGAAGTAATTATTGTGATATATCACGTACAGAATCATGACGGAAGATCGTAGTTGAATGTACCATGAAGAGTTACTTGAAGAATTCAAGAGCGGTGTTCAGGAATTTTTGAACTTCGCATATTCAAATTCGTAATTTGTTAGTGTTAACAAAGTCAGATGTCTGTGTCGTTGGTGTGTCAACTTGTTTTTCCTAGACCGACAGGCAGTGACATTGCACCTATACAGAAATGGTTTCATGAATCGTTACTATCGATGAATTTCACACGGGGAGTCATTCATAGGCATGTCATCGTATGAATTAGGAGGCCAGTCATCTAATATTGGATCTTCGTCCGCAACTCATACAACATCCGTTGAGCAGCCGTATCGAAATATGGTCTTGGATGCTCTGGGCGGTCGTGAATTCCAAAGGTTGCCAATGCCTCACACAGAATTAGGAGGTCAATCGTCAAGTCCAGAAGTGACAATGGATATAGAGTATGAGCCACAAGTAGAACCGGAAATTCAAATGGAGTTACCAAATTCAGAAGCAACACAATTTTATGATTTACTGAATGCTGCAGATGAACCATTGTATGAAGGCTGTGATGAATATTCAAAGTTGTTAACAATGACTCAAATGTTAAACATTAAGTCTGACTGCAATGTAACTGAGATAACATATAATTGATTTTTTGAGCTTTTTCACAAAGTGTTGCCTAAAGATAACAAACTGGTGGACAGTTTCTATAAGACAAAAAGGATGATGAAGAGACTTGGTCTAGGGTATCAAAAAATTCATGCATGTCAGAATAATTGCATTCTCTAGTGAATACGCAGACTTGACCCAGTGTCCAACATGTGAACATCCACGGTACAAAGAGAAATCTTCGAGTAGGCAGAAAGATATATCGTTTAAGGTTCTTCGGTATTTCTCGATAATTTTCAAATTGAAGCGGTTGTTCATGTCTGAAAAAATAGCCCAACATATGATATGACATACTAAGAGTCGTGATCCGAATGTTATGACTCACCCGTTTGACAGTGAAGCATGGAAACATCTTGATCGATGTTATCCATCATTTGCAAGTGATCCTAGAAATGTCAGACAAGGGTTATGTACCGTTGGGTTCAATCCATTCGGTCAATCATCCACTTCATATTCTGTTTGGTTGGTGCTCCTCATAGTCTATAATTTGCCGCCGTCGATGTGCATGAAAGATGATTTCATATTTTTGAGTATGGCAATCCCAGGACCAAGGGGACCAAGAAAAGAATTGGATGTGTTCCTTCTATAGTTAATTGACGATTTAAAGAACTTGTGGGACGACGAAGTCATCACTTATGATATTCATCAAAAAAGAAATTTCAACTTAAGGGCCGCATTATTGTGGACAATTAGTGACTTCCCGGCATATGCTATGTTGTCTGGTTGGAGCACACACGGGAGGCTTGGTTGTCCGTATTGTATGGAACGAATAAAAGCATTCAGTCTTCGGCATGGACGAAAGATTTCATACTTTGACTGTCATCGTCAATTTTTGCCACTTGATCATCCATACCGGAGAAATAGAGATAAATTCATGAGGGGCATAGTGGAAAAAGATGGACCACCTCCGCGTTTGTCTGGTAATCAAATGTTAGCTCGGGTTTCTATGTTACTGGATATCACATTCGGAGAGGTTGACAGAATTAGTGGTTTCGGAGAAAGACACAATTGGGTCAAAAAAGTATACCGGAGAAATAGAGATAAATTCATGAGGGGCAGAGTGGAAAAAGACGGACCACCTCCGCGTTTGTCTGGTAATCAAATGTTAGCTCGGGTTTTTGTGTTACTGGATATCACATTCGGAGAGGTTGATAAAATTAGTGGTTTCGGAGAAAGACACAATTGGGTCAAAAAAGTATATTCTGGGAACTGCCTTACTAGAGCTCATTACTAGTTCGACACAATTTGGATGTGATGCACATTGAAAAGAATATGTTTGAGAACATTTTTAATACAATGATGAATTTTGCAGGAAAAACAAAAGATAATGTGAAGGCAAGAATGTACTTAAAAGTATATTGCAACGTCCAGATTTAGATCTACAAGAGGTGAATGACAAACAAGTGAAACCGAAAGCCTCTTATGTTCTCAGTAAGCAACAACAAAAAGATATTTGCCAGTGGATAAAATATCTCAAATTACCATATGGTTATACATCTAATTTAGCTCGATGCGTCAATGTAGACGAAGGTAAAATATCAGGAATGAAAAGTCACGACTGTCATGTGTTCATGCAGAGACTACTCCCTATTGCATTCCACAATATTTTACTAGACAAAATTTAGGGTCCGTTAACCGAGCTTAGTTTATTCTTCAGAGATATCTGCGCCATTGCCCTCCGTATCGAAGATATGGAAAAGCTAGAAAAAACATTGTAGAAATTCTTTGCAAATTAGAGCAGATATTTCCACCTGGATTTTTTGATTCGATGGAGCATCTACCGATTTACTTAGCATACGAGGCAAGAGTTGGTGGTCCGAATCAGTATCGGTGGATGTATTTATTCGAGAGGTATATGCAGAGGTTAAAAAGGAAAATAAAAAATACAGCTACGGTGGAAGGTTCAATAAGTGAAGCTTATATAATCCAGGAAATATCAACTTTCTGTTCTTTCTATTTCGAGTCCAATGTGCACACAAGGTTGACTCGTCTTCCCCGAAATGATGATGAGGGAAATGTGAACGCTGTAGATTGTCTACCAATATTTTGTTTTCCTGGTCATGGTTTGGGCTCACGTCCATCGAGATATTTAACTGAAGATGAGTACCATCTTGCACAATTATATATACTGATGAATTGCCCCGAGGTTGATCCTTTCATTCAAAAATTTGATACGAAAGTTCATACACAAACACTGAATATATCCGATGAAGAATTACAAGATAAACGTAGCACAAAATTTCCAAATTGGTTCAAAACTTGGTCGAGTGAACATATTCAAGAAATAGACAACAAATTACTCGAGTTAGCATGTGGACCGTCACGACTAGTCTTATTCTATAATGGATACTTTGTGAATGGATATAAATTTCATATAAATGAGTACTCGATCACAAAGAAGACAATGAATGCCGGTGTTTGTGTCAAAGGCTCCACTTGGATTGATTGTGATTATGATTTCTACGCACTGCTTGAGGAAGTACTTGAGCTTCAATATATTAGGTGCAAAAAAATAGTGATATTCAAATATCACTGATTTAACACATCATCTCGAGGGAGTCAAATTCATCCAAAGTATAAGCTTGTTGACGTTAATTTCAAATCAAAGTTAGCGTCGAACGAGCCTTTTATTTTGGCATCACAAGCGTAACAAGTATATTATACAAAATATCCAGGCAAACGAAGAGATAGATCGGAATGGCGGGCAGTGTGTAAGATTAAGGCACGATTGAGGATTGATCCAATGGCAGAGGATAATGATACTATAAGGTTTGTATTAGGTGATTTTTATCAGGAGGATGATCCTCCAGTAGTTGAAATTGTGGGTCAAACACTTGAAGATGAAAATTTAGTCGTTGCACAAGGTCTGGCTGAAGAAAGTGTTGATGTTGAACCAGATGATGCAGAAGATGAGAATAGTTGTGAAGATGAAGAGACAAGTGAAGCAGAAAACGACTCAATCGATTATTATTCGGATGATATCGATGATTAATGTAATATATATATATATTTCATCTTTTTTCTATTAATTTATATTATATTATTGGTTGACATCACTAATCAACATTTATATTGGTAGATGTCGCATGCCCGTTCTAGGGTTCATCGCACAGGTTTACCTCGGTGGTCGCCGCCGCCCGTGACACCACCACCACCACCACCACCGGCCGTGGCGGATGCTGTACCACCACCACCAGCCGTGGTAGATGATGTTGTGCCACCACCAGCTCGAGGTTGTCGTAGGCCTCGTGGGCCTAATCGGAGGGGGGGGGGGGGTGATGTTCCTTCATCGTCCGACCAGCGCCAGCGGATGTCGCTGAATGATTTAAAATAAGTAAAGTAATTTATTTATTATAATTGTTAATAATTAATTGTTACTTATAATGTTATTATACTTGAGCTGTAGATTTGAGCAGGATGATGTTGCCCGCACCATGACCGTTACGCTTAAGAGTTTCTTTCATGAGCCGTGGACTTCATGGACCAGGGTGTCGGACCATTATCAAAATTTATTATGGAATGAGTTCGAGGTACGTAGTTCAAGTTACTTTGATTTAATAAATGTTGATTATGCTAATTATTGTTCTACATGAGTTTGAAGGAAATATTTACGTCAAATAATATTCTATTACTTCTACTTCTACTTCTACTCTTAATATGTATACTATTAAGATAGTATTATTTTTTCCATTGCTGTCTATGATTTTGATTTCGTTACTGAAGAGAATTGTCAGAAAAGCAAGATCTTTTTCATTGCCTGGTGAGACTCTTCAAGCTAGATTTATGTTATGTATGCTTATTCTGGTGCTGGTCCATTGAGAATTTTCTGGATTTGGATATGAAATATAGTTCAAGACCTTGATTGAATAGTGTGCTCAAAATATATGCATAGTACTAGGACTTTTTACCCTGTAATCAGAGAAGACACGAACTCAAAGAATTAAGCTGCACTAATGACAAAATTTTCCCTTGTAACTTCTGAAGTAATGGTACCCAACAATTGAATATATGGGTATCTTTAAGAGGTATTGTCATACTGAAGAATTGGTTGACTTAGAAGCTGTGAATCAAGATAATAAAAAACACAAGCTAATTTAATCAAGTGTCAGACGTGTGAAGTGTATTATTTCTAAAAAATTATTTACAATGGCCCCTGATAAACTAGTATAGACCTTGCAGACATTATCTCATCAAATTGAGAGTCTTGATTATTCAATTATTTCTTGTTGACCAATAACTGAAGACTCCATAATACCAATATTTAGCCTCTTGAAGTACGCTGAACTACATATTTTATTTAGTAGATTTTTGAAAAAGCCAACCATAATGATAGCACATAGTTTTAGTGCACAGCCGAATATCCAAAGCAGAAATCAAGAGTTTTACATTTCAGAAGTCAGAACAGTAATCTACAAGAAATATTTAAGTTATTTTATGAGTCTCCAATTCAATGTTTTACTGATTGGTTTGTAATATTCAAGATTTCCTACTCATCAATCACCCATGATAAAAATTATGGGTAAAAATGCTTTGGCATTATGCTCTGAGCATGTTTATGAATTTAATATGATTCCTGAATGACTTGCACTACCATTTTTAACTAATTAGTTCTAATTAGACAGCTAACCTGATTATAATAAATTAGACAGTATGATACTGATATCAGTATGATATGTATCATACTAGTTCATAGCTTTCAGGATTGCAGTAGGGTTTTAGTGAACTGAAGCCATCCTCTCCACTTGTTATGACTGATGAATACCTCCGAAGTCTTGGTTTGGACCACAACAAAGAATCAACAAGACAGAATTCAGTGATTAGTTAGGGGATAGTGATTGATTAGTTAGGGGATACTAGATTGATTTGGACTGACATATATATGTATACTAGATTTGGACCACAACAAAGAATCAACAAGACAGAATTGGCTTGGACCGACATATATATGTATACTAGATTGATTAGTTAGGGGATAGTGATGAACAAGACAGAATTCAGTGGACTTGAATGTTAACTGCAGGTCCAGCTCACACCCACAACATTAGGGTGTGTAGGTCCAGCTCACATCCAAATCCTTCTTCATACAAGGGGAGATTCAATTATTCCTTCTGTGCAAGGATCCATTATGCTTTTCCACTCACAACCACACCCCCACCTTAACTGCAGAGTCATGTGCAAGGATCCAGTATGATATCAGTAATAGATGATAGGAAATTTGTTTTCCACAAAGCTGTTTAAAATTGACCTTTGCACCTAACTTGCCATCTCAGTATTAATTAATCTCATTATTGCCATGTTTCTTATTCCAAATATGCAAATGATATAGAAAACAAGCTTGAATATCTCAGTATTTTATATCCAATGATAAGTTCATCTAAACTTAAATATTCAATACATGGGAGTTTTTTAAGCAGTGAGATAAAGGTATCTTCATGACTTCCAAAGGCCATGGCTGTTCTTTTTTGTTTCTTCTACATGGCAAAACAACATACTATATTTCTACCTGTTTGGTGAACTAGAAAGACTCCATGTGCCCGCTATTGGAAAGAATCAACTAAATTTTTTTGGAAATTCGGAGTGTTGGATGGATGTGAATATACTAAGGGAGTTGAATTTGCAGGAACCAACTTAAAGAGCTGTTCATGTGATTATTGATGTTTGGATAAGCATGTTTAATCTTTTTGTGACATTAGAATTTACTGCTGATGGTCCCAATCTTTTGTCCTATTCTTGAATTCTATAAGGATATACTTCCGTGGTGGAAGCATGATTATGGAAATGAGTATAGTTTATTAATATATCTCAATATTTTTATATTCAATTGAATCCTTATTGGTGCAAGTCAATTTGAATCATGTGTTTATTAAAATGATTGTATTAATATTTTCTTTTTGTAGGGCCGATACACCTGGGATCCTGCCATTCAGGTTCAGGTGGAGGATGCTTGGGAAGCTTATAATAAGAAGCTTTTCAAGAATATCCTCCACCGTGCGTGGGATGAGGCGCGGGCAAATGTAGGCGGTAATCGGGATACGCCTATGGATGCGCTGAAGAAAAATGGGCCCAACTGGATAACGAGCCACGTATGAGATCGACTATGCGACATCTGAGCGTCCGAGGAGTGGCAGGGTGCCTCCTGAACGGCGCACCGAAACCGAATGACGCTAGTTGAGGGATCCGTGGCCCGACATACCGGTGGGTCCATCCCATTTACTAGTCACGAGCGTCGCATGGTAAGTAATTTAATAATAGTTTTTATTATTTATTATAGAAAAACTAATTATATTTATTTTATTGCAGGGGACGCGAGACGAGCAGGGGATGCTCATTCCGGCTGATCCTTTGAGGGTCTTCGAGGAGACACATAGATATAGACATGGTCCTTGCTGGGGTGAGTTCATTAGCGGGAGGCCGGAGACGATCTTGGTAAGTTAATATTTAATAAAGTTTATATTTTTTTAAAATATATTAGTTCAATTATGTAAAATTAATTTAATTAATCAATCTTTAAAGGCCACGTATACTGAGTTGATCCTGCGCAGCATCAACTTGATGTTGACGCATGGATGCAGGTGACAGGAGTCGACCACGACCGTGTATATGGCATTGGCATAACGGCCCACACACGGACATTGTTGTAGCTACATGGTGCGGGGTCATCTGCCTTCACCTCTTCCACTGCTGGTCCATCAACTTCACATGCGGGCCAGGATCGATTTGCAGTCTTAGAGGCTTCGCACGCATAATTACAGGCTTCTCATGCAGCCTTAGAAGCTTCTCATGCACGCTTCATTAGTGAGGTGGCCGCTATGAGGGAGTACATGACATGTATTGCTTCTTCCATGTCTGGTGCTCCGGCCCCTCCACCTCCCCCGTCATTCGACGCGACGCCAGCTGATGCCGTCCCGACGCAGCCCCTCTCCTCGCCGCATCCGTCGTCGCCACATGATGCACTTCATGATTGATGTACTTTATTTTCTATTTTGATGTAAACATGTTTTGATACGATGTAAATATTACATTGTGATATAAATATGTATAAACATTATAATTTGATGTACGTCTTGAATATTCCCTCGTTGTGGCAGCATTTTGATATAATTTGATATCTTATATATTCTTTTGTTGTGGCATTGCATTTTGATATAATTTGATGTTAAATGTAAACATGCATTTTTTTTAAAAAAAAATATTATTATAATTTTTTTTTAAAATACACATTTGCAACGGCTCTCCAACACGGCTCTGCGACCGCTTCTCCGTCGCAAAAGGTATATCAAACTAGTCGCCAAAGCGGTTGCAGTTACAATTGCGACCATTATGCGACGGCGAACGCGGTCGCATCACCGTCGCAGATATAATATTTTGCGACGGGAATAGCGGTCGCCTTGCTGTCGCCAATATAATATGGGCGACGGTCAAATAAGGTCGCATATATTACACGACCAAATTTTGCGACCGCCGTATACGGTCGTAGAATGTTCTCATTTGCGACCGCTGCTTCTGCCGTCGTAGGTTTTCTGCGACGATAGCTTTTGCTACCGCTCTTTGCGACCGCGTTCAACCGTCGCAGGAGGTCTTTAGCGACCGTTTTGCGACTGTATAGTTCGTCGCAGATATCCCATTTTTTAGTAGTGACCACAATTCCAACACAATACTGTAATACTCGAGATTCATAATTTAAATTTTTTGTTTGGTTCAGTGAGCCAGTTCGGGGACTAGCCGAGATGAGTTGCGAGATCGTCGCGATTAGAAGGTATGGTCGGGGGTATACCTTAATTTGTATGGCTCTATAAATTTTGCTTTTATATTTTAAAATTTGATGTTGGGCTCATGATGGGTTAGAACCGGGTTCGCGGGTTCAGTCGGGGCTCAATTCGGGTGTGAGTTGAGTCGGGTAGAGAACTTAAGTGAAAAGGGGCATATCTGTAATATATATATATATATATATATATATATATATATATATATATATATATATAAGCCCCCTCACCCAGCCGTCGTACGACTCAAGAGGAGCCGCACGCGGATCGAGGTGGGCGAGAGAAGGGAGAAGTCGAGAGGGCGGCGCCGGAGCTTGGTGTCGTCGCCTGAGGCTGAAAATATCTTCATTTCTTCCTTCCTTTCCTTCCTTCAAGGCAAAGGTGAGTAGTAGAACCTTGGAATTAGGGGGAGGCCTTGGCCGAACCCTTGTGATGATGGATTTGATGATTCATGTGTTGATTCTTGTCGTTTTCTTGAGATTTCTTGATCTCATTTCTTTCTTATGTGATCTATGATTGGTTTGTGATTTTTCTGCAATGATTTCTTGGATTCGGGGTGTTGGCCGAATAGAGGAAAAATGAGAAAGATCATGTCGAAATTTTCCTTAAATTCCTCGAGTTGTTTAAACATGTAGATCTGGTTCCCTTGTATGTTTAATTATCGTAAAGATCAAGGAAAACATAGAACATGGTAGGAAAATATTTCCTTAACCCCTAAGGGCCGGCCGCATGGGGAATCCCTTGTTTAAGGGTTCAGCCGAGTGGGGAAGAGGAGGATTAGAGTATGAAAAGTATGTTTCCTAAGTAGTTGACATGTGAGGATATGATAAACAAAAGAATAGAATTTTATTTTGCTTGTAGGATATATTTCTTGCATGAAACACATACTTTTGGGTTCCTACGTTATATTGTCCTTGCTAGAATTTAATTTTAATGTGCTGAAATTAAATATTTAAATGCATAATTTGGGTATCTAATTATTGTGATTATGTAGATAATTGTGTAATTTAATTATTGAATTATCTCATTTTTAGTACGCTGTGATTTAACACTTATTGCAAGTATTATATCAATGGTGTGCTAAATATGATGAGTAACTGTTGTATGTGACATGAACCAATGTAGAGGAAAATTTAGAGAAGATTGTTTATCATTACATACATAAATGTAAGGTGCGAAACCTCTCTAGTAGTGGACATAAATTATTAGAGAATAAGTGTCAACCATTAGAACATAGAGACAATTGATGTTCACACCCTAGGAAGGGTAGTACTTGAATATTGTTTCTGATAGAGCCCGGGATAGGGCTGGGTACGGGCGCAAGCTCGATCGGGAGGTGTCCTATGACTAGTAAATTTTGTTGTGCACTGCGAGTGTGTATTGTGTTTGCGATGGCTGGGCTGAGGAGTGTCGTTAGCCGGCACGGTTATTGGCTGACTTAGCGGTGGATTTAGGGTCTTGAGATTACACTAGTGAGCCACGCCGGTGTTAGACCCGAGTGGCAGGAGTCTTGAGATTGCGTCAGTGGGCCACACTGATGTTAGACCGGAGAGAATTTGGGTGGGACGAGTTATCCCTAACCTGGTGGGGGTTCCAGAAACTAGTTAGTCATCCTAGTTGACGGACCCGGTGATTTTAAATCACTAAATGCGAAACATTTAAGAACATAATTTGTTGTGATTATATATATGCATGATTGTGTAGGCCGGTTATGCCCAAGTGTTGTCATGTGATGAGGGTCGGGTATGACTAGGTTTTACTTGTGCAGTGTAGGGCCAATAGTGGTCAAGTGATACCTTGTGTGTAAGGTCATGAATGGTTGGTGTATTTATTATTTTGGGTCGGCTGATTGGCCAAGTGACGTGACAAAACCAGTATATTTTATATATGCTTTATATAGTGTCATATGTTAGATGTGTCTTGAATTTATAATATAGGGCCGGCGCATAGGGCCGATAGAGTTCCTTACTCCGGTGCAGTTGGCAGTCTTATATGTTCAATGGTATGTACTCGTCCAGATATATCTCATGCTGTCAGTGTTGTTAGTAGATATATGTCTTGTCCTAGTAAATGTCATTGGCAAACAGTTAAGTGAATTTTGAGATACTTAAAGGACACTCATGATGTTTGTTTGGAGTTCGGTAGAAGCTCAATGAGTTTGGTTGGCTATGTTGATTCAGATTTTGTAGGAGATTTGGATAGAATGCGATCTCTCACAGGTTATTTGTTCACTTTTGTTGATTGTGTCATTAGTTGGAAGGCAATTTTACAGACTACAGTGACATTATCTATTACAGAGGCAGAGTTCATGGCGACCACTGAAATTGTGAAGGAGACCATTTGGTTGAGAGGTCTACTTGGAGAACTTTTCACGGAGAAGGAGACAACTGTTATCTACTGTGATAGTCAGAGTGCCATACATCTCACTAAGGATTAGATGCATCATGAGAGGACAAAGCATATTGATATGAGGTATCACTTTGTTCGTGATGTTATAGCTCAGGGGGATATTCAGGTTTATAAGATCAATACACATGAGAATCCAGCAGATATGATGACGAAAAGCCTTTCCATAGCCAAATTCGAGCATTGCTTGGGCCCGATTGGTATTCTACAAAGAAAGAGCTAAACCCACAAGGACTATTTGGCAAAGGAGAACATAATGAGCTACAGGAAATTCAAGCAAAGATGGAGATTTATTAGATCTATTATTATTCAAAATTTTAATGAGATATAATACAATTGTAAAATAATTTTGCAAAAAAAAATAAAGATTTAGTGTTGGTTTTAGATAAACTCATGATAACTATTTTAAGAGAAATTCAAACCAAATTATAAAAAGTATTATTGCTTGTTCATATAAGAAATATTGGATGTGACAATTTAAGATATAAAAGGTATGTTTGTTAAAAAAGAATGAAGACTCTGTGATGCATGCTAAATTGATTTTTTTTAGTAAATTATGATACTCTATACAAATAAAAAGGAAAACAAGTGAGTAATAATATAAAACAAAGTTTCATGATTATGATAAATTTCATAAAAGATACGTGGTAGAATTGTCTTCATGCTCCTTAATAAATCTAATAAGTTCGTTAAATAAAGTACAATATCATTTTTTGTAGATAACAATTTTCATATTTCATTTATTTTTATTTTTAAAAAAGACATTTCTAATACTAAAGTAATATTATACCTGCAATTTTTCTAATTTAATTAAAATGTTTCAATGGAAAAATTTGGATGCACATTGGAGTGGGTCGAGGGAAATGCCGGATGTTGTGAATTAAGGTAAGGTCCTTTTGTGCACGTTGTATTTTTATTTTGTGGATATATTATTGGGTTGAGGTCGAGAGGAACTCGAGTCGAGTCTGACGATTCAATCAGAACTTGATTTGGATGTGTGTAGGTCAAGTTACGTGCAATTGTAATTTCTTAAGTCAGGAGGACATTATGGTAAAAATACAACCAAGTAAATGAAATAAAAGAAAAAAAAAGAAAATCAAAAGAACTTACCTGCCATACGCGACACCCTAGGCGAGTGAGGAGAGGGCGGCGATTCTTGCAATTCTTGGGTGGCCGAAATTCTTCACCACTGAAGGTCGTCATCGCGAGGAGTCGAGAGGTCGTCTTCCCTTTCGTTTTCTCTTGTCGGTGAGTGGTTCCTTTTGCATGAATTGGGACTGTTTTCTTCTTCTTGGTGACACCTCTCACCATTGGTGAAATTTGAGATTTCTTGCAATTTTTTCAATGCTTCCCTTCAATCGAGTTTGAGTCGTCATCTTGGTGCTGAATTCCCTCTAAGACTTGATATTTAACACCCATGAAACTCTAGCATTGAAATCTCTATTCTCTTGGTGCCGCCCACTGTTAAGGGAAATTTTGGAATTTTTTTTTTTGTAAATTTTGATTCCTTTCTCAAGTGAATTGGGGTTGAACTCTTGATATTAATTTCTTCTTAGAATTAAAGAATTAACTTGCAAACCTAGGTATTGAATTTACATAATTTAGTGCCGCCTACCGTTAGAAAGAAATTTTTGAGAATTTTCCATGTGAATGAAATTCATGTTTGGCTTTTGTGAGGAGTATACTTTGTAGATTAAAATTTCATGTTTGGAGTTAATGTGATGGTGCGGCAGAACAGGGCATAGAAAACCCTAATTTTCTTAATTTACTTCAAGCGGCTGCTTGTTCCATTCTTCCTTGTAGCCGCGTGAAGTAAAGGGAATGTTGACTACTTTATATGGTCAACAAAATCTTGTTTATTAGTTCATAGTAGTAGGTGTTGAATGGTTGTTGCAGGAGAAAAGGAGAAATTATAAACCTGGTTGAACTAACGACCGCATGTTGTATTTTACTTTTGGTGGCCACATGTTTTATTTTACATTTGATTAGATTATTACAGTAAGAGTTGGGGTGGGATTTAATAGTTGAAATTTTGGTTTGTTTTAGGACCACTGGCTTAAGATTTTCAACTTTGATCTTAATTTTAGTTTTGATGATAACAAATATGGAACTAATGTTTTATTGAGAAATCTTTTAGGTTCCATATCGGTTAGCGTTCGACGTCCGCGATCGGAGAAATCAGAAAATCGGAAGGACGTTGGTCGACGCGCTCGAACTCTTCAAAAAGTTAGAATTTAGGTTTAGGATGTCTAGATATGCTGTATATCTTCTTAATGATGCAAAGAATTCTAAAACCTATCCCGAATCCCAAAACATGAAAACCCGGAAATTGTCTTGAATTCACTAAGCCTAGGGAGCTCATTGGAGGGCTACATGACCTAGATGGTTTCTAGTCATAAAAAATGACGGTAATTGTTCCTTGGGTTAAGATTAGATAACGAGATATTTTTTAGGAATTTTTGGAAGCCTTTAGCCTACCCTTATTTGACCCGAAAAATTAGAAAAATTTTATTTTCAGAAAATTTGTACTAGACCTCAAAAATTAGATTTTGATTCTTAAGAATTTTGATTTTTTAGATATTTTTATTGAATCCAAATGGGGGGTAATCCTTATATAATATTTATGTTTTAAAGTTTGTAACTTAAAGTTAATAAATATTATATAAGTAGACTCAGCGAAGACGAAATCAGAAAACGAACAAACAAAACCAAACTGCCTAGTCCAGTCTAGGTTTGGTCGACCGAAAGCTGCCAAAAATTGGCAGTAGGCAATTCGATTGACCGGTCGGTCGATCGAAGTGTGCCAAAAATTAGCAGTAGGGTCTTCAGTCGATCGATCGATCGATCGAATTGTAGATCGCGATTACGCGCCTTTGGCTTAACCGCATCGGTTGATCGATTGGTCGATCGAATTACGGATCACAAGTCTCGCGACTCATTCGATCGACCCGTCGATCGACCGAACAGAGTGTTTAGGCGAGCGGTCGATGGCGGTCGACGATCGACCGAGCAAGCGTCCGAACGGCTATAACGTCTAATTTTTAGCTCGTTGAGCTGTTGTTTCTTTGAGAGGTTATAAATATCCCTCATCTAACTCCTTTAATCACTCTTACCGATTTAATTGAGCTTTCCAGAAGTGATTTGAGCCTTCAAAAAGAATTAATTGTTGCGTCATGTTCTTCCGTCAACATCCTTCTCAAGTGCCCAGTTCTGTTCCTCAACTTTGTTGCGATTCAAGTCCATCTATTGGTCGAGTTGAAGGCTTGAAGGCTTGGGAAAAAGAGCATTGGTCCTTCTTTCAATTCTCAGCTCTTTTTCTTTGTATTTGAAGATTTATTTCAAACCTATTTTATCTGTAATAGCTTGCTAGGTGTGCTAGAGAAATACTTAGGATTAGACTTTGTAGATTTGTATTTTGCCTAAGTGAATAAATTTGAGGAGTTCTCAAAGAGGTGAGAATTGTGTCCTTAGTTGTATTCAAAGGAAAACACCGATTCTATAAAGTAGTTGGTTATAAATCCTTGGTGTGGAGCCAAGATAGTGGAGTAGGCAGTTGGCCGAACCACTATAAATACTTGTGTTAGTATTGTCAGTTGCTTGTGCTTATTGCTCTGTATTTATTGATTCCACGTGCTATAAATATTGTGCTTAGCCTAACTAATCAAGAAACGATTAAAATTCGATTTAGGCTAATGAATATATTAACATACTATTCACCCCCTCTCTAGTGTGCCATTTCTAACCAACAAGGACAACACTTTATACATCAAAGGTTGAAGTAGGTTAGGTTTTAGATATCAACAAAATTATTTAATGATAGCACTCAGGTTTCTTTCCTGTATGATTTATTTATGTACTAGTTTAGAATGACATGGATATATTCATTTACTTCTTGTCTTAAGAAATTGTTTCTATACTTTGATATTGGTTGGTTACTATGAATATTTCTTTTTGTATCATTATCATGCTTCATATGTAATTATATATATCCGTGGACCGTGGTAGGCTCAGGATCGAGCCACTCACTAAGTCCAATGTGGACTTACTGAGTTCTGGGTAGCGCGGCTGGAAGCAGCAAGTTCAAGGTAGATCTCATGACATGTCGAAGTTAGAGTCAGGGTTGTGGTCTGAGTTAGCGAGAGTCCTATAGTTGAATTTCACTATTTCTTTATTACTGTTTCTTGTTTCAGGTATTCTTTTATTTACTTTTAAAGTGGATTGAAGTTGTTTAATTTAAAAGTGGATTGAAGTTCTTTTGGGTTATTGGTATTTGATTAATTGTGGATTATTTATGTGGTTTGGTGATATCTGAGTTAGGCTTCAGGGTGTGGTCATGTACCCTAGCCTGTCACGCTGCTCTAGTTTTGGAGCGTGACAAGTAATGATAATTTAAATATTCACTATTGTTACAAGTATATTTGTAATACTCGAGAAATTCTAAATTTAATTTTTGTTTGGTTCAGCGAGTCGAGTCGAGTCGAGTCGAGTCACGAGATCGTTGCGATTAGAAGGCATGTTCAAGTATATCTTAAATTGCATGTCTTAATAAATGTGTACTTTTGTATTTAAGTCGGATGTTGGTCTCTTGTTGGGTTAGAATCGGGTTCGCGGATTCAATTGAAACTCAGATTGGATGCGGATAGAGTTAACTTAATGGGTTTAAGTGAGAGGGGCAATGTTGTAAAAAAAATTTATATAAACCCTCCCCTAGCCGCCGCACGGACAGTAAAGAGGGCGAGTAGAGAGAGGGGGGGGGGGGGGAGCTGGAGCTAGGAATCGTCGCCGGAGTTCGGAGCCACATCTTCTCATTTTTTCCTTCTCTTCCATCTTGAGGTGAGTGACTTATTTTTGTAAAATTCGAGATCTTCCTTCCCTTCTTGGCCGCCTTTTGTCATGAGAAAAAAAATTAGATTTTTCTCTACAATTTTTGATTCTTCTTCCAATGGATTTGAGTTGTGTTCCTGTGCCAATTTCTTCTTGAAATTAGAGATTAAAAACATGAAATTTAGACAATGGAAGTTATTTTTCTTCTTGGTGGCCGCCGACTGCCATGTAAAATTTTGGAGGAGATTTTGTGATCTATGGATTTCTTTTTGGTAGAAATAAGTAGTGTCATCTACAAGCAAGTTTCTTTAGGAATTAAATTGGTGGTATGGTTGCAGATGGAATTGGAAAACCCTACACAAAAATCATGTCGCAGCCTGTGCCACTTTTGATCTTCTTGTGGCCGCATGATGTAAAGGAGGTTGACTGAGATGTGTAGTCAATGGAATTTAATCGAGGAGGGTTTAAACAGTGACCTTTGGTTGGGATTCAAGATTTGGAAATTGTAAATTTTCTATTTTTCATTTTTCCTGGAGGTTGCTCTACATATCAAAGGCTAGGGAAGAGTGATTAGTCTACTTGGATTTGTTGAATTTATATAATTGCTAAAATAAAAATATCTGAAAGTATGGTTTGTTGAAATTAGATTTTCCTGAAATTATGGTACGTTGAATTTATTCTAATTGATGTTGAAAATTATCTTAATTTATGCTGGAGTACTTATCTTAGACCAAAAATTTCTTTATGTGCTAAAATTATTTTGGATTGTTGAAACGAATAATAGTATACTAGTTTGACATACTTGGGTGAGATGTGTTTGGGTGGGGATAACTCATATCTATCCAGTTCGGAAGCATATCCACCTAGTCTCAGTGTATATCCACCCAGTATTGCTCCACATCCACTCTATTTACTGTTACGATATGTTGTGGTGTAGATTCATTTGTTTGACGATATATTCATCCAGTATCGATTCATATACATGATGGGAATATAGATCATCTTGTCGGTGGCATATCCACCTAGTGTCATTCTAAGTACACATGATATTCACTCTCATGCGCAAGTCTAGAAATAAATGCTGGAATTTATTTGCAACATGCTGCAATTTAATTATAGTACTGTCCTAAATTTTAAATGCTATGAATTAAAATTATATACGTTGTAATTAACCTCTAGGAGGTTATTCCTATGACTAGGCCTATAATATTCATTGCACACCAAGGATAATAAATTGTAGTGACATATGTGACATTTAGGATATGACAATAACCTAATTTACCCTACCAGTAGATGACGTTGAATAGAGGAAATAAAATCCTTAACTTCAAACCTAGAGACATCATAGTAGGAACACGACACTTTGTGCTACAAATATACATGTGTGATGTGTGATGTGTATTGTGATTGTACGGCTGGTCGAGGCTGAGTATTGCACATACGACTGGTCGAAGTCGAAGAATGTGTGTAGTTATTCGACTGGTCGAGGTCGAGAATAACCCATGATCATCCGACTGGTCGAGGTCGAGGTTTGATCATGATAATATATATAGGTCTCTTAGGGAACTTCTGTAAAGGACAGTTGTTTAGGAAGTTACAATTGCTCTAACACTAGCCTATTGTAGCAAAGTAAGAACTAAAATAAAAAGGCAACACAAACATAAGAGATTTGTTTACGTAGTTCAGTGACAAACCGGTACTCACCTAATCAGCAGGGCACTCACCGGACAAATGCCCAATTCACTCTCTATAAGTACAATATAAGTCCTATGGATTTCATACCTGAAATCCGACTATTAGTACTACAGTGAATTAAAAATAACAAAAACATATTTGCTATTACAAGAAAATACCAATTTGTCTCTCTATGATATCAAAGCCACAAAGTTTCCTCTTCCACACAGCCTCGTGTTGTAGTGAGTTATCCACCTGATAACCAATCTTCTCCTCGAAGATAAAAGGTTTGTTTCCTCTCTACACTCGACAGTCTGTACTCAACAGTTTCAACTCCTTTATATATGACAACAACGTTTTTGTGCAATGGAGTTGTCGATAATAGATCTCTTCACTGGTATTTATAGGTGTCACTCGAAGATTACTGTAAGATCTAAATAAATGCTGACTTCAATCATATTTAATCATCGCGCACTTCAATAGAAATAGTCAGTATAACTTATGCATTTTTATAAAAGATCATTTATGTAAATAAGAAACGCCTAAGGAATAAGTGAAGAGAAACTCTTTGCAACTAAATTGATCAGGACAAAAAATAATGATGATTTAAATGTCCAGAATCAGTTAACAAAATCATCATTAAACCAGAAGTCCATCGGTCATCAAGATCATATCAGACAGCCCATCCAGAAATCCTTTAAGACTATAAGCAGTTTAGACTGCTTTGAAATCTTCATCATTCACAGAGTATATTTCGGTAACAACAACTTCATCAATTGGGATGAATTCTTATTGAATAAATAATATAAGTTCCCGCATATGCTGCTCATCAAAAAGAACAGTTTGTGAAATACCTCTTTACTTGAGAATAAATGTTTTGCCAAATATAGCCAACATTCACATAATCAATACTAACAATTCCCCATTTGGCTTATTTGGCAAACCCAACATGTCATAAATAATGCTATAAAGAGAGCATAATAGCAAAAGAATTTTTTCACAGATATAACCATACATTCTGTCAAAATTAAATAGTTTTAAAACTTGAGCCATCATGAGTTTAAAACTATTCAAGACTAAAAGAAGAACCATTATCAACACCATCATAGAGTTCATATCCAGGCATCACAGAGCAATTATAGAACAGTACCAAAAACCACACAACATAGACTAGTTCGGACTTTACCTCAGACCAGACCTCAACAAGACCAAACTCCATTTGTTCAACACACACATCTCCCTCCTTTTGGCCGAATAAGCCATAGGGCCAGGACTAGTCACTTTTTCTCAGAAGATCAATAGCTGCCTGGACCGGGCCAACCATAATCTTCTCCAGAAGACCAGCAGGGAACCCCTTCATTACTAGCTATAAAATATTTGGTCATCTTTTTCTCAAGAGATATTACCGATGAAGAATGGCCAACAACACTTATTTTTTGAACAGTTCATCACGAATGACTCTTTCTGTCCTATTTTAGGAGCCAGATAGTACTCTGGTGCTTTAGATGCAAGCGCTGAAGTTATTTTGGTAGCAGTTGGCACAAAGACGTTCAATCTAGTGTCAGTCTTGACTGCTTCAGTTGCAGCTTTACCTTTCACTGACTCAGTTTTAGAACCTATCTTTCCTGGTATTGAGTCATGTTTCTTATCAGTTATAAAAATGGATCCAGAAGAAATATCGATTTCTTCTTTATCCTCCCCCTCAAAACATAATTTCATTTAGAGTACTAGTGGAATTCATCATTTTGGCTTCTTTCTTTACCTTTTCAAATTCAGATATCAACTTGGATTCTTTGTCAGATTTCTCAGCAATCCGACTTTTGTAGATTTCGACTTCCTCCTCGAGTTTCTTCTTTTGTTCAATCAAGACTTTATTTTGATTTCTAAGGGTCTTGTTGAAAGTTGTCACTTCAATCCATTCATCAAACATCTTCTGATAGGCTTCTTCATGACTGTCAACACATTGAATCTTGTTATCCTTATCCTCAGTGTCTAGAATACAAACGGCTTGAATGGTATCAACTATGTAGGCAGCAAAAGCTCTATAGTTTCCTTGCTCAATTTTTTCTGCTTCATCTTCTTTTTCATCATCACTCGAGAATTTGTGCCCAGGAAATGGGCTTTGGAGGAGCACTAGATGAAGGAGATGGAACATCAGCCGAAGTTGAAGTGCCATTCTGCGCCGGAGAAGGTGGATCGGGCGAAGCATGGGGTGGCCGTTGGGAGGAAGAGACAAGAGGAGGGGAGGGGGAAGGGGGGCAAGAGGAGTCGCACATGTCGAGAGGATTTATGGCAGTTCAACCATAAATCTTTTACCCTTTCTACCTCACCCTCTTAAACTCCAAATTAATAATTAAAATAGGCATTTGGTAGAGATTAGATTATTGGTAGACATTAGCTAATAATGAAGATTATGACCATGTCAAAAAGAGATTGTTAACTAGTTAATTAGGTATTCTCCACCACCCAGTTGCTCATGGGTGGATTTCTCCTTGTCTTGATCATTGAACTTCATATCACACTTTTGAATTCTGTTTTTTTTTTAAAATTTATAGTTGATCTAATTTATCAAAAAATATTTTGAAAGGAGCTAAGTTTTTCTTTGTTACGGTGCGTCAATAGTCATGACTAATTTCTCATTATTTTTAAATTCTTGATATCCTCTTTTTTGGGTGATATCTTTCGTTAGTGATGCCCCACGAATTTTCATTAATTAATTTTGGTGCTTCTTCGAATTCTAATGGCTTATCTATTTTCCAATATATGCGTTTATCAGCCCATATCTACATCATCTTAGGCATACAACCTATCATCAATATACTTTGAGAACTCGAGTATCATAAGCACAAAAACAAGGATAAAGAATGATAGGATAAGAGATGAATTTTAATCTTTTATTGGATTAGAAAAATATAAAATTGATATTATATATATCTAGTGTATACATAATAAATGATCATATCCAACTATATTTCTTAATTATTTATTATCTTATCCAATGAAACAAATAAACCATAAAAGAGTGCTGCTTGATGGGATTCGTCCCTTAATATTTGAACTATTTATGGTCATGTACATGTTAATGTTTACATTAAGTAATGACTCATTCTTTGGCATACATAATATCTCTTGTCGTCCTTTCAAAAGTGAGAATATAGAAGCGATGGTTTGTATTTTGCATCCATGAAGACATAGGCAAATGACGAATTCAATATAATAAGCGGAAGCAATTAATAAATTATATAAAAGTGCACAATCAATAAGAGTAATACAAATACAAAAATTTATAGTGGTTCAACTTCTAACCAAGCCTACATCTACTACCTAACATCCTAGTGGGAGATTTTAATTAATTTACTACATTATAAGGTTCCTCCCAGATGATTTACACCAAAGCATACAATCTTCCTCCAAAGGTACCTTCCCACCTCAAGTTCCAAGACGACCTTAAAACTTAATTACACAAATAGATTTATGCTTCTATACCAAGGCTATCACTCAACCTTGATCTAATATCCTAGGTCATTTACACCCTTTGAAACAACAAAAAGAAACCAATCAAAATACAAAAAATGGAGCAATAAATACAAAAAACAAAACTTAGCTCTCCAAACTTAAACTCATAGTAATTTGGAGAGGTATGCGAAAAGCAAGTGAAATGAACTTCAAACATTTTAAATTTTTTCCAAATTGCCCAAGAATGATCAAAATGTTGAAAGAAGAATGTAAAGTTCCTTGGTTTCTAAAGAAACTGATGAAATACATCAGAACGTTGGTGGACAACTTAAAAATTTAAGGTTGGAGTTATGTAAAGAGATGATAACAAGGAAGCACATGACTTAGCAAGAATGGGGATAAGGGAAAAGAAAGATTGGTTTGTACATAATGAGAATTATACGAATTGTATAATGAAAGAGGAGTAAAAGGAGGTTTAGTGGAACAAAGTCAAAGGTTTAGAGATAGTAGTATTGCTGTTAATTGTGATGTAAAGTATAATAAGGTAGAAAGTGTAAACAATACGAAGGACTGCGTAACGTTTATAGATGAGATGAATAAAAAGGTGAAATTAAACTCGGGAGGAATATGGTTATGCTCTAGCGGAAGGTGAAACCTGACCTTCTTGTTGGGTTTTTTGTTAAAAAAAACTACCTCTATTACTTTTCTATTACTTTTGTTGGTCCCTTACATTTAGATGTTGAGCTATACATGAAACTTTTTCTCCAAAACTACAATAATCTAAATAAATCTTTTCAAAATGAGTTTACATATTTGTTGAGATTCTTCGATTGAATGTGAAGAACACCTAGTTCCAATAGAATCGTAGGTAAAGGCGGAAAACAAAAATGTATTCAAAAAGGAATCAAGTTATTACACAACCAATATTGTTCTTCTTTTATACTAATGGATACGGGTTACAGGTGCTACGCCTGTTAACCATCGCTTATTCAAACATATGCAAAGACAAAAATGTCCTCAAGTCTATTACACTCAATAGTATTTCACAAACCTATTTTTAGTAAACATACTACCTTCATCTTCTAGCTTCAGTTATGCATATGTTCCCATCTCCTTCAGCTCACTAAGTTCACCCAGTCAGCCATGCTCCATTACATCACTCTTTCCAATACCCCCCCCCTTCACAAGTTGGAGGTGAGAAAGGATTTCTCATCTCCAACTTGTCCACATTATATTGATGCTGTTGTGGCCCTAAAGCCTTAGTCAAAATGTCGGCAGGTTGCTGCTTGCCTGAAATGTATACTGGTTCCACAAGCCCATGCAAATATTTCTCTCTCACAAAATAACACTCTACTTCGAGGTGTTTAGTCCTCTCGTGGAAAACATGATTAGCTGTAATATACATGACACTTTGATTATCGCAATGTATAGGTATTGGTTGATTTATGTTAATGGCCAATTACGATAACAACCTGCTTACCCATATCACCTCAGTAGTAACACTTGACATGGCCCTCAGCTCACTTTCAGCGCTAGACCTGCTGACTGTGAGCTATTTCTTACATTTCTAAGTCAATAATGAACCACCAAATTTTACCAAATACCCTATTACAGACGTTCTTGTGTCAATGCAACCAGCCCAGTTAGCATCACTATATGCTGTCAATAGCAACTTCAATTTTGCAGGGTAATATAATCCCTGACCAAGTGCCTTCTTGAGATACCTAAGTATCTTTAAGGCAACCTTATAATGTGATTCCTTTGGTGCTTGAACAAATTGACTTAGGCAATGCACTGCATAGGTCACATATGGTCTAGTCATTGTGACATATAGGAGCTTGCCAATCAGTCTCCTATATGCATGCTTCTATATCCTCAAACATTTTATCAGATTCAGTGATTTCTCTACTGAACTTTTCATTTTGTTGCATATGAGTGTTGGATGGTTTGCAATCCTCTAAATTCATCTCTCTCAGCATATTTATGATACATTTTCTCTGACATACATGTATGCCCGAGTTTGTTCTATGGAGCTCTAACCCTAGGAAATAGGTCAAGTTACCTAAATCTCTTATCTTGAACTCTCTGCTGAGATTCTTCTTTAGCTTACTGATTTTAGTTTGGTCATCTTCTGTAAGAACTATGTCATCAACATACACAAATATTGCTGTAATTTTTTCATCACTTTTCTTCACAAATAAATATGAGTCTGTTGAGCATTGATTGTATCCTTAGCTTATGATACTAGAAGACAATTTGGAAAACCATTGTCTTCCAGCTTGCTTAAGACCATAGATTGATTTTTGAAGCTTACAAACCCTTGAGTCTCCCACATCCCCATAACCAGAGGCGTCTTCATATAAACCCCCTCTTCAAGTTCTTCATGTAAGTAGGCATTACTTACATCCATTTGATATAGTGGCCAATCTAAAGCTGCTGCTATAGCCACTAAGGTTCGAATGGTGGCCATTTTTGAGACAGAAGCAAATGTCTCATGATAGTCCACATCTTCCTTTTGATTAAACCCTTTAGCTACTGGCCTGAATTTATATTTATCAACACTCTCATCTAGCTTGAATTTAATTTTGTATACCCATTTACACCCTATTGCCAATTTACATGGTGGTAAATCAACCAAAGTCCAGGTTTTGTTGGCCTCAAGTGCAGATAACTCTAATTGCATAGAATTTATCCAAGCAAGATCCTTGCATGCAGAGGCATAGGAATTGAGTTCTTGTTGGCTGTCTATGATGGTTAGAAGGCTTTGGTGTTCAATGAGTATGTTGGTGTAATATATGAATTTGGTAAGTGGATATGGACTTGTTCTGTGACCTTGTTTCCCATTAGTTTTGGTTGTGATAGGAGTCAATAGACTATAGTGATAGTCTTGGAGCCTTGTATGTCTTCTAACTACTCTTTGACTTTTTCTGATGGTAGGAAAGATAGGCTTCAGGTGTATCATGGTTTGTGGACTCAGATATGTCATGGTTTGTGGATGGTGAAATTTCAAGTATGTTTTGGTTACTGTCACTGTTCTCATGAAATACTTCCTCTTGCACTTGAGTGGATGATTGCATCTCAGAGTTAGAACTTTGTTCTATGTTAGGAGCAAACTTTTCACTATATTTTGTGGAGTTATTGTTTGAGGTATCAATAGGAAATGTGGTTTTGCTGAATTCTTTAGGATTGTAGGGGAAAATGTGTTCAACAAACTTGATGTTTCTTGTGATGTTTATAGACCTAGTTCTAAGGTTATAAATCTTATACCCCTTTTTTTCCATAAGGATATCCTATAAAGATACATTCATCAGCCCTAGGATCAAACTTGCTCCTACCATTTACAAGTGTTTTTGTGTAACACAAACAACCAAAAGCTCTAAGATTGCTAATGTCAAGTTCTTTATGATAAAGAAGCTTGAATGTACTTTGGTTATCTAGTAATGGACTTGGCAACCTATTGATAAGTAGGTGGAAGTTAAAATACAATCTCCCCAAAAGCTAAGAGACAATTTTGATTGGTACTTGAGATTCCTAGCTACTTGTAATAGGTGCTTGTGTTTGTGTTCTACTATTGCATTTTGTTATGGAGTTTCCACACAAGAACTTTGATGGGTAATTCCAAGTTTTGAAAGGAAGTTGCTAATGGTAGAGTTGAAGAACTCACTTCCATTATCACTCCTAATGGCTTTTATGATTTTGGAAAACTGAGTTTGAACCATACCGATGAATTCAATTAGGATGTTTGGGACTTGAGATTTAAGAGTGAATAAGTATGTCCAACAACTCCTACTACAATCATCCACTATAGTGAGAAAATATCTACAACCAGAGTATGTGGGTAGCTTGTGAGGACCCCATACATCACAATGGATTAGATCAAAAGGTGATAGTGATTTATTCAATGTTTGGAACAAAGGGTAGCTTACATTGTTTAGCTATGGGATAAATATTGCAAAAAAACTCAACATTTTTATTGAGTTTTGGAATTGAAGTAGATAAAAGTTTCATCCTACCAAATGACATATGTCCTAGTCTAATGCGCCATAAAGCATGATTGTCAACAAATATGGACTTTTGAATGGATTCTGTAAATGCTTCCAAGATTGTTTGCTCCCTCCATTAGGTATAGTCCATTGCTCTCCTTATCGGTCCCCAAAACTTTCTTGGTTACAAGGTCCTGAATAACAACAATGGTGGGATTAAATTAACTCAATTGAGCAATTCATTTCTTTAGTCAATTTGCTAATTGACATGAGATTGAACTTGAAGTTAGGTACAACTAAAACATGGTTCAATTGGATGTGCTTGTTTAGGTAGGTATTGCCTATGTGAGCTACTGGTAGTGTCTCTCCATTAGGTAAGCTAACTCTCTCATTTGGCTTTGGTTCATGAACATTTTCAAGGGTGGAAGAGCTATTGGTGATGTAGTGTAATATCCTAGATATTTAAATTATTATTTTTCCTCTTATGTGTGTTTGCCAGCCTAGCGGACTAGTTCGTGGTCGAGTCGAGTTGACTCATGGTCCGGAGCGAGCTTGCGAGCTCAGGTAAGTAGGATATAAATTTATTAATTTATGAATTTTAGGCTTGGGCAGTTGAAATTATTCAATTTGATGTTGTGTGTGCATAATTGTTAATTATATCCATGTTGGTGTATTTAATTAATTGCTTGTGATTTATTAGAATAAGTTTAATTAAATTAATTAAGTCTATCGGGTTAGCGGGTTTGGTTTTGGCTTAAGGTGGATGCGTGTTTTGGATTAAGGTATTTAAGGGGTTAGGGTTGAGGAGGAAGTATAAAATCCCCTCCCCATGGCTTGTGGCTCCTATTTTTGGAGCCACCAGAAGAATTGAGAAAGGGAGCCAGTCGCCAAGCCAAATCAAGCCGCCAGCCCCCTTTCCCTTTTCCCCTTGGAGCCGCCGCCACCCAGAGCCGAGCCGAGCCGCCTGCTTTCTCTTCCTCTTCCTCTTCTCCTTCCTTTCCTTTGGAGCCGAGCCGAGAGGAGCCGAGCCGAGCCGCCTTCTTTCTCTTCCTCTTCCTCTTCTCCTTCCTTCCCTTTGGAGCTGAATCGGGAGGAGCCAGCCGAGCCATCCCCTCTCCTTCTCCTCTCTCATCCTCTCTCCAAGCCGGCGACTTGGAGTGAGCCGCCGCCCCTTGGAGCCTTTTCTTGGGCTGAGCCGCCGATCTTTTGAAGCCGGATTTGAGGGCCGTCATCAAAAATTTCTTCCTTAGTTCTTCTTCCAATTAAGGTGAGTGGTTTACTCTCTCTCTTCGGGATTTCAATCGGATTCTTGAAATCGTTCTTGATGGCTTGGTATTTGTATTTCGTTTCTTGATTATTTTTCGCGTTCTTGCCATGTTTCCTTTGATATGAAATCTTGATCTATTCTCCTAGTTTGAGATTCTTGATTATGAGTTTCTTGTTTAGAATTAAATTTATGATTTTTGGGTAGAAATCATGTGGTAGGATTAAGATCTTGATAATGACTAATTAGGGATTCTTGAGAAGGGTTTTTTTGATCTTAATGCTTGATTCTTGGTTTAAGTGTATAGGTTCTTGTTAATCTTGATGAAAATCATAATTTCTGTAAATTAATTCCTGAGATTAGTATTCTGTCCTAATTGTAATTTAGGGGTTAATTTTTGTTAATTTTCGGATTTAATTTTATAAGTATGCTGAAATTGCATGTTGCTGGAATTGTATGCTGAGATGATGAATCTGTGCTAATGTTAATTTGTTTGTTGTGATGTGTGTATATGTGTGAATATAATCGTGTAACCTATCGTTTCGACCAGAAAATATAGTTTGGAAACATAGGATATACTTTGGAGACTAGATTCAGGTTAGACATAGCAGTTTTGGGCAGAACAGTAACCTAAAACAAAACCCTAATTGAGATGATCTAAATTTTAATTATATAATTAAAATTGGGTTAGGGGTGAGCATAATCTGTTATGAACCAACTTATAAAGTATGCATGAAATGAAACTACACGAGTTCATGACATTATGGGTCTAAGGGATAGGATCGGGTTTAGAGCGTTGAGATGCTTCATAATGAGGACACCTCTAGGACACCGTAGGAGAATATTGACTTAGGTCTTGATGCTCCATATCCTTGAGAATGGTAGAGCAGCTCAATTAAGAGCCAGATTTTGGGTTACGCCCGGCTGGTTGGACGTCAAATTCTCAACCTGCAAAATAAGTTCGGAGGGTCTTCCTGATTATTCTTCTGATATCACGTCTTGTGGAGCAAGTTTAGAGGGCCTTTCCCGATTGCTCCCGAGGTTTCTTATACTAGGATAAGCTCGAAGGGCATTTCCCAATTATCCTAGTATGTGTTGTTGCCTTTGGGCATGGTGGGCTTCGTCTCGATGCACTTTCCTAGTATGTGCTGTTGCCTTTGGGCATGGTGGGCTTCGGCCCGATGCACTTCTTTAGTATGTGTTGTTGCCTTCGGGCATCGTGGGCTTTGGCCCAATGCACTTCTTTGGAGGGTTAGGTGTCTTGAGGCATGTGTGGCTTGTTTGGCCTATTAGCTAGTCACACCTTCGTGACATTGCCTTCAGTAGAGATAGATTTCATTCTTGTTATCTCTGTGATTTTTATTTATGAGGGTTGGTAAAATCGCTCGCTGAGTTCTTTGAACTCACTCGTTGTCGTGTGATTTCTATTTTGCAGAGCCTGACCGGTGAGATGGGTCGGATGCACTTGGCACCGCTGGAGGACAGAGGAGCCGCATGATCTCATAGCAGTCCTAGTTAGGGTCGTAGTTGAGTCTTTTGGTAGTAGTCATGCACTTGTATCAGTTTGATTTGGAGTTGTAGCCCTGAGGGCATTCATGTCATTTATTTCAGACTTTATTTGTATCTGAATTTTTGAATTGTTGAACTTAAACTGTTATTTCCGCACTTTACATTTCATTGAGCTTCTTGAAATAAAACTATGTTTTGGTTTGCTTTTCATTTAAAATAAAACTTGTTATTTCTTTTCGCTGTATTATTTGTTGGGTTGACATGTGCATGGTTTAGGCTGCGGGGTATAGGCACATATACCTTGGCCGATCACGTGACATATGGTCTATTGCCCCACTATCAAGGATCCATGTCTTAAATAAAGTAAATGCATTATAGTGTTTAATAGGTATGCCTGCCATTTTGATGTGGTGGTTCTCAGTTTCTTTCTGTCCGAGTAAGCTGATCATTATTTTTTGCAACTTATTGTATTGCTCTTCAAATATGCCACCTTGCTTGCTGCTTGAGCCTTCATCAGGTTCAATTTATTGGTGAAATGGCCACACAAAGGGGGGAGGGTGAATAGTGTGTTAACTAAATCTATTTGCTTAAATTCGATTTTAATTATTTTCTTAAACTACTTAGGCAATTTAAGATTGAATGATTAAATGCGGAAGCGATAAATAATAAAGCAATTAATACAAATAAAATATCAATGCTAACATAAAGATTTATAGTGGTTCGGCCCCAATGCCTACTCCACTACCTAAACACCCCGCTTAGGATTTTTAAATTAAGTTTATTAGATTATATTGTTTCCCTTACAAAGAGGACTTTACACCGAAAAGTCTCCGCTCTCAAACCGAAGGCACTTCCACACCCGAAAGTATCCCATCTTCCTTCCGAGAGCACTCTCCCACCTCACCTAAGGGACAACTCAACTAATCCTAGTAAACTACATTTACACCGGTGGATTTAAACCTAAAACACCAAGGCTATCACCCAATTTCAAGATCTACACTTTAGGTCTAACACAAACTCAAATACAATGAAATAAATAACAAAATACAATAATAAATGGAGCAATAAATCAAACAATAAATTACTTAGCTCCACAACAAGACTCCTAGCTTCCTATTGATGCCTTTGATGATGAAGCAATGAAGTAAAGGCTCAATTAAGGAGATGAAAGGTTCAAGCTAGGGTTTTCACAAGATTTGCTCAATGAGGGCTTAGGATTGATCAAAAGATGGCTCAAGGAGGTTAGGAGTGATCAACATCCTGGAGGAAGGCTCTCGTGGCTTCCTCTTTATAAGCCATGAAGAGAAGAGAGAGCCCCCCTGTTCTCAACGGGCAGATTTTTGTCCGTTACCGACCGTTGGTCACTTGTCGGTCGATCGTTGGTCGAGCGACCGAGCGATCGTTGAGCAACTGAAGGCTTTCTGCCGCTTCTTGGCAACCTTCGGTCAACCGAATTGGCTACTGCCAAGACGTCTTTGGTGCACATGTCAAACTTTGAGAAACCTCCGCGATGAACCCGAATGCGTCGACCAATGTCCTTCTGATTTCTTCGATATTTCCGATTGAAGACATCGAGCGCTAACCGATATGGAACATGAAAATATTTCTCAATGAAACATTAGTTCCATGTTTGTTATCATCAAAATCGAGATTAAGACCAAGGTAGAAAATCTTAGGCCAACAATCTCTCCCTTTTTGACGATGACAAACATCCTTAAGAAAATATATCATTTAAGCACAAAGGATATCAAATATGGGATTTCTCCCCCTATCAATATGTATATTTATGAAAATAAACTCCCCCTATCTATATGCATGGTTTTCCTATATTTTCCTTCCATTTACCTATATTTTTATCCCTCTTTTGACATCACTCAAAAAGTGCAAGAAAAGTCAACTATGGTCAAAGTTGGGACTTGAAAATTAGTTTTCATTAAAACGAAGTCAACCAACTCACGGGATGAAAACAACATATCAAATGAGAGACTAAGTAATACATGATATCATGAAGCGATAGTTAAAAATCAAAACTATGAATCATGTACTAACTCAAGTATCGATATTTCCAAGTATCGGTCAAGGAGTCAAAAATTATTTTAGAAATGATTTTTCTCTCTAAAATATTAGAACGATACCAAAAATTAAAGTATCGGAAAAATAAACATTTGAGAAGAACGATACTTTAAAGTTTTAAAATCTAATTTCAAAAGCCCATATCAAATCATATTCTTACTAAAATTTTTTGAAATTTTTACTGAAGAAACTAGATTTTTCAGAGAACATGCAGTTTCAAGAATCATCCAAAAATTATTTTTCTGCATTTTTTCTAAAAATAACTGAAATCTAGTGGCATTTTCTTAAATATTAGCTATTTTTCAAAAGTTTTCAGTTTTCATTCAAACTTTCCGGATATCAAGATATAATCATTTAAAGCATGTTTATCAAGATTGAAATGAAAATAATGTCATTTGGTCAAAATTTTACCTTAGCACGATTTCATTCAAAAACATGCATGATAACATGAAATTGCTAAGTATCAAATTTTATCCTTTGCTCATGGTTTTTCAATCATAGATACTTAGACACCTCACATGAGTAAATCTAAATATGTTTGTGAAATTTGAACTCAAAATGAGATTTCTAAGTCAAATTATTGACTTAGATCAAACTTTTCCAACTTTGAGTCCCCTAAGATGATCTACATATCACTTTAATGATCTACACACGAATTTTCAACTCTAGACACCTAAAAGCATGTCATGTGTATATCTAAACATGTTTCTTGAGTTTGGACTTAAAAAGAAAGTTTCTAATGACAAGTTCTAACCTAGGGCAATTTTACTCAATGGAAAATTGCCTAAGTACTACGAGTTTTCCTACTCATGAGATTTCAATCATTTTTCATATTATTTCAATCATGAGTATAGAGACATCAATCAAACATGAAAATTGAGGTATTAGACTAGAAATATGCAATAACCAACAAACATACCTCATCCATGTGAATTTAGCCAAACTTCATTTCATTTTCTATTTTCCTTAGAATAGCTTTCCATTCAATTTTTGATGACTTGCAAGCAATCTTCGTTAGTAGAAAATGAAACCAAAGCTACATGCAAACGATCAAACTAAATAGCGAAGTGAAAAACCAAGTATCATTTTTCAAATTCAACTTCACTAAATAGCATAGATTCATTTTCAAATAAATCATTCATGATAACAAAATGAATCAAGAGATCTCAAAATATGAAATATTTGAAAAATACGATCTCCAACCCTTCCTATTGGTTGAAAACCGAAAGGCCAAAATGAGCCTACGATTTAGAACCGCAAGGTCGCATGAGCCTGTTATAGGCTACTTAGGTCTCCGAAGAGACCGGAAAATCAAAAAATAAAATCATTTTATAAAACCATATTAAGAGCGGATAAAATCAACTCGAATAAACAAATATCATATTCTCCAAATTTAAGATGACAAGAAATATAAAGGAGGTGATACTAAACATACATAGATGCCAATTTTCATACCTATGGCATCATGATGGCTTGAAGTTGCAACCAAAGATGGATTCTTCATTGAAGTCTATGGTCAACTTCAATTCTTCAATTTCCTTTACCCTTGTGTGGTTGCTCCCCCTACAAAAGAGCATGAGACATTTGGTACCCAAAGACCAAAGTCTTTGGGGGTTAGAGGGCTTAGCTACCCAAAGTGTCTTAACACCACTTGGGTTCATCTTAAATGCACAATTATATATAGCATGCCCGTAAACACCACAACAAAAACAATGACCTTGAAATTCTTTCTTTTTGTCATTTTTGTGAACATGAGGTCTAAAGTTAGAATGCTTGACATGAGGAGGATGATGTGTATGAGCATTCTTAGAAGATACATCTTTCTTTCTAGAATTTCTAAAAGATGAAACATTAGATAAATTACTAGTTTTCCTACTCAAGAAAATAACCTCATTTTTCAAGACATTAATGGATTTTTTTAGGGCTTGCATTTGAGATTTCATCATACAATTCTCATTTTTCAAAGTCTCATTCTCAAATTTGAAATCATTTTTCAAATCATTATCTCTAGATTTCTTTATAGATTTCAAATCATCATTTTTCAAGTTTCAAAGCTTTAAACTCAAGTTCTAAACTATCATGACATGAATCAAATGACATAGACTTCAACTTTTCATTTTCTGGTTTGAATTCATGCAAATGAGAATTAAGCCTTATATTTTCTTTCTTCAACATTTATTCTCCTTATCTTTCTTAACAAGCAAGACATATATTTTCCTACACTCACCTAATAATTCATCATAAGGCATATCATGAGAGCTAGATGAGTTAATAATATCATTATCATTATCATGACTAGATGAATAAGAGTGTACCTCATTATTTGCATCCATGAGGCTAACTTTGGAAGTGACTTCATAGTCATGGCTAGAGGGTGCTTCAAGTGAGTGAGAGGTGGAGGTGGAAGCACTTGATCTCTTCCTTGCTTTGTTCTTCATGCTTGGGCAATTTTTCTTCACATGCCCATTTTCTTTGCAAGCATGACAAATTACTTTTCTTTTTCGGCTCTTGGAGCTACTTCTTTGACTAGAAGAGCTATGGGCATCAAAACCAAGATTAGGGGTAGGTGAATGACCATTGTCATCACTACCTTCATTAAATGTACCAATTTCTTCGGTTTTAGCATGATCGTATAAAACATTCAAACTAGCCCATAAATCAAAAGCCGTAGAGCAATGCATGACTTTTTCAAAAATGTCATTTGGTAAGGTGCAAATAATACAATTTATGGCATCTCCATTGTACTTAAATATTTTCTTATCTAATTTACTCCAAGCATGCATGTCAACCTTAGATTCAATGAATTATAGTCTTAACATGTTAAGGACACCAAAACCCTTAGTCTTTAAATATGTGTACATTCTATATTTCCAAAGACCAAAGTTTGAGGCATCAAACATAGGAGGTGAAGACGCTAAACTCTCTAGTGCCATTTTTTGGATTGAGAGACAATGTAGAGGAGATTGTGAAATCTCAATCTACGGACCCGCTCTGATACCAATTATTGGTTAAATGACCACACTAGAGGGGGGGGTGAATAGTGTGTTAACTAAATCTATTTGCATAAATTCGATTTTAATCATTTTCTTAAACTACTTAGGAAATTTACGATTGAATGACTAAATGCGAAAGCGATAAATACTAAAGCAATTAATATAAACAAAATATCAATGCTAACAAAAAGATTTATAGTGGTTCGGCTCCAATGCCTACTCCACTACCTAAGCACCCCGCTTAGGATTTCCAAACTAAGTTTACTAGAGTATATCGTTTCCCTTACAAAGATGACTTTACATCGAAAAGTCTCCGCTCTCAAACCGAAGGCACTTCCACACCCGGAAGTATCCCGCCTTCCTACCGAGAGCACTCTCCCACCTCAACCTAAGGTACAACTCAACTAATCCTAGTAAACTACGTTTACACCGGTGGATTTAAACCTCAAACACCAAGGCTACCACCCAATTTCAAGACCTACACTCTAGGTCTAATACAAACTCAAATACAATGAAATAAATAATAAAATACAATAATAAATGGAGCAATAAATCAAATAATAAATTACTTAGCTCCACAACAAGATTCCTAGCTTCCTATTGATGCCTTTGATGATGAAGCAATGAAGTAAAGGCTCAATCAAGGAGATGAAAGGTTCAAGCTAGGGTTTTTACAAGATTTTCTCAATGAGGGCTTAGGATTAATCAAAAGATGGCTCAAGGATGTTAGGAGTGATCAATATCCTGGAGGAAGACTCTCGTGGCTTCCTATTTATAAGCCATGAAGAGAAGAGAGAGCTCCCCTCTTCTCAACCGGCAAATTTTTACCCGTTACCGACCGTCGGTCGCTTGCCAGTCGATCGTCGGTCGACCGACCGAGTGACCGAAGCCTTTCTACCACTTCCTGTCAACCTTTGGTCGACCGAATTGGCTACTATTAATTTTTGACCATATTCGATCGACTGAACCTAGGCTGAACTTGATTTTTTCAGCCTTCTTCTTGCGCGCTTCGTTTCCTGATTCCGGCCTTCAACGTGCGTCAATTTGGAGAGCTTTCCATGTGTTCTTCAGACTCGTCCAATACGTCTTTGGTGCACACGTCGAACTTTGAAAAACCTCCGCGACGAACTCGAACGCGTCGACCAATGTCCTTTCGATTTTCTGATTTCTCTAATATTTCTTCGATATTTTCAATCGAGGACATCGAGCGCTAACCGATATGGAACCTAAAAATATTTATCAATGAAACATTAGTTTTATGTTTTTTATCATCAAAACTGATAATAAGACCAAGGTAGAAAACCTTAGGCCAACACAATTTTGGCTGCAATTTCATCTTGATTGTTGCTAGATTGAGTATAATTGACTTGCCTTTGACCCATGTTCTATTTGAATGCTTTCTGTTTACTCTTGTAAAACTTATGGCCTGGGGATATCCATTCAATTTATAACAATTATCCCTTGCATGTCCTATCCTCTGACAGTAATCACAAAATAGCTTGCTCTGCCATGGAGGTTTGTTCTTGAAATTTTTGCTGCCACTGCATTTCCATGGTGGATGCTATTCAAAGCACACTTTCAACAACTGAGTTAAGATTTGCTCCTGTTTGTCTTTGCATTTCTTCATGTTCGAGCATTGCATAAATTTGATTGATCTTAGGTGCTGGTTTCATAATCAATATTTATCCTCTGATACTCACATAAGTATCATTTAATTCCATGAGAAATTGACAAACACTGCACCTCCTTTTGCTTTCTCGACGAAACTGATAGTTGCAGCTGTGCATACTTACACTCAAGGCATCTGCTATATAAAGCTCCCAAAATACCTCTTTTTCTCCCACTCACCCCTCTACTCATCTAAACTATCTAAACTCTTAATCTTTCTCAATCTCTCTCTCTAATATCTACTTTCTTAATTTCTACGTCGAAACTCTGCTGCGCCGAAATCTCAAGCCGACCCCGCATGGCAACACAGTGTTCGGTTGGAGAAGGCTAACCACTGGCAATGCATCCACTGTAATATGATTTGTCGTGGTGGAGGCGTCACTAGATTGAAGGCACACTTGGTCGGAACATCCAGCGACGTCGTCAAATGCACCAAAGCACCGTCGGAAGTCCGACAAATGTTCAAAGATATACTCACCAACAAGAAGGAGCAGTGTCTTAAGAATGCAACTCAACAAGCCGAGTTCGACCGACGAGCTACCCAAGAAGTCGGCAGTGGCCATTACGAGGCTCGGGGTGGTGATGACGATGAGGATCCGGAACTTGAAGCTGACATCCGAGCTTCATTGGAGCACGATGCATTCGAACGAGATCGAATGTACTATCCCGGATCTCATTTTGAGTATGGCGGCGGCAGTGGCAGAAGCAGTGCCGGCTCGACTTCGGCTGCCGAATCAATGGACTGAAGTGGTTTAATTCCCTCCGGTCCTCAAATTGGCCGAAGTTCTAGCATGAGGGTACCTTAAAGTAGAGGAGGCATTAATGGATTCTTCACAAACCTCGGAGTAAGTGGTAGGAAAACTAATGTTGATCTTTTTTATCTTGATTCCAGGGCATTTCCTCCTCTATCAGCAAAGCAACCGCGAATAGACGATGCTTGGGGCAAGACGAAGAAGGCGCAACAACTTACCCGCTTCATCTACAACCACACATGGTTACATGCCCTAATGAAAAAATTTACAAAAGGTAATTTATTAATTTTAAGTAATTTATAATATTTATTTATTAATTAGTTTATCATAAATAATTACTAGGGTAAATTACACTGACCTCCCATGAGCTTTAGTGAAATTACACCGACCCCTCCTCTATTTGTCCAGGTTACAATCACCTCCCATGAGTAATCTTTTGTATGGGAGGTTTGTGTAATATTTTACAAAACTCATGGGAGATTTGTGTAATCTTATTTCGTTAATAGGGGAGGTTGGTGTAATCTTTTACAAAACTCAGGGGGATTACAAGACAAAATTACAAATAGATGGGAGGTCAGTGTAATTTCACTAAATCTCAAGGGAGGTTAGTGTAATTTACCCTAATTACTAATGATAATTTCATATTTTAAGTGAAATTCTTTGACCGGGAGCGACTCATTTTGCAACCAACTTCATCGCATTAAGGTCGCTCCAACAAAAAAAGACAGCCTTTAGAACCATGTTTACAAGAGAGGAATGAACTTCATCAAGATATGCCAGAAAAAATGATGAAAAACAAACAGAGAAGTACATCATCAACACGCGCTTCTGGGATTGCATCGCAGAAATAATCATCGCCGTAGAATAATTATACAAGATTCTACGACAGGTGGATATGGAAAAGACACCCCAAATGAGTCATCTCTACCACTACATCCACCAAGCACAAGAAGAAATCAAGAGGGTTATGATTTCTCCTGCCAAGTATGAGCACTTCATCAAAATTATCTTCGAGAGATGGGATAATCAAATGGGCCGTGACATACACATCGTAGGTATTTTTTATTTGATATTCGGAAATTATTTAAATTTAATTCATTATGCTTAATTTTTTATAGGGTATCATTTAAATCCTGCATACCAATACAAATATAATCTTGGAATGGTCGATAGTTTGTTATATCCCATCCGCAAGGTTATACAACAAATGTCGGGATCCAACCGAGAAGCGACACAAGCTCTCAATGAATTAAAATGGTTCTAAGATGCAACTGGTAATTTCAGAGATTCATTTGCAATCTCCATCCGAGATACTATGGATCCAGGTAGATATAATTTTTTTTCTAATTTATTTATCAAAGATAAAATACCGTTACTAATATTAATTTTAAATTTATTACAGTCGAATGGTGGTTGCAATTTGGAATCGAAACTCCAACTCTTCGAAAGATTGCAACACGCATCCTCTCGCAAACCACATCATCAATTGGATGCGAGAGGAATTGGTCGACCTTCGCCTTGATTCATATGAAGCCGCGCAACTGCCTTTCGTATGCTCGATTAGAGAAGCTCGTATATGTTCATTACAACATGCGACTTCGAATGTGGGCGTTACAGAACGAAGATAGAGATATTCTACATGTAGATCCGTTCGATGTCGAGTTTGTCCAAGGCGATGCAGACCCAATAATTGATTGGTGGAGTGCAATGGAGACTGTCCCGCTTCTTCTTGATTAACCAGGCGAACCACCTCGGCCTTCACCAATTATATCTGATGCTATTGAGTCCGAGAGCCAACCAGAAGACACAGACAGTCAAGCTCTTGAGAGGGACATGATCTTTACTCCCTTGGACTCTCAACGAGTTCGACAAGTAAGACGACGATCCACGTCCGACTCTCCATCTTCACAATCAAAGGGAAAGAAGAAGACGCCTTCACCTTCAAAGGCAAAAGGCAAAGGAAAAGGCAAAGGGAAATGACCAATTGATCATTTGGACATGATTGCAGACGCGGAAGAGGACGAAGAAGATGAGCCCTCGGTTCATAGCAGTAGCAGCACACAGGACGAAGGAGATGATGATGATGATGGAGCTGGGGGAGAAGACACCGTCGTACCATCAACATCAGCACCTACTGATTTGTGGACAAATGAGCAATACTTCGACCACTCCACCCAATATCAGGATCACGGTGCTAGAACTGGACGAACAACTCGGTGTATGAGAAGAGAGGCCGGCGTCGAGGAGGTGGACCGACAGCTTTGCAAGATTACCACAGCGATACGATGAGTAGCTTGAAAGAAGTTTCTAAATCAACCTACTATTTATCAAGTACCTACTCAACTGATGATACAAGGACTAGTTCTTGGACTGTCAACAAAGAAACACTGATGGGTATGTGGTATAATGGATACCAAGGCATGATTATATGAGATCATTTTCAGATATGAGCATTAGAGACTTACGGTGTTGATCTTAGTCATGTATGTTCCCAAGATATGCACGAGTACGACGGACGTCATTCGTCCGTATTTTAAACATTGTATTCATGTATTTGACATTTGAATATTAAATTTAAGTATTTCTTGACCAATTATGTGTCATTGGAGTTATTTTTAGCAACAAAATAAAGAGAGAGAGCCTGATATGCATTTTTCGTACTGGACCGTACCGTGTATCGATAAGATACGGTACCGATCAATGATCGAGATCATGATCGGTACCGGTATTTTAAACCTTGATGCAGATATAGTCCGTGTTCCCTGTTTCATGGTGTAGATTTGTGTTTCAATTTCAAAAATGTGAGGCTCATTTCCTCTTCCGAATCTATCCTCTAATTCCGACCATATATCTGCTGCAGTCTTAGAAAAAATAATGCTAGAACACAAATTAGGGGAAATTGACTTGATTATCCATGGCCCTACCAAATCGTTACAATGCTTCCACTATTTGTATTTGAATGTGGTCTCATCGGGCTGAACTAGGGTTCCATCAACAAACCCAAGCTTGTTCTTGGCCGACAAGATGATGGTCATGGTTTCTCTCCAAGTCAGGTAGTTTTCATGACCTACCAATTGGGTTGCGATCAGATTCGCACCTGGATTATCATTGCCAGCTAGCGAATATGGATCGTAGTCATTTTCAGCATCACCGGTGACAAATCCCTCTTCTGGATGACTTTGCGATTCGCCTACTACAGATATGCAGGCGCCTGTTGATTGGCGATTCCTTGCCATCTCCAAGTGCGATTGAAGATTCTGCTACAGAAGGGAGATCTGATTGAAAGTGATGATGGATCAATATACCTGCTCTGATACCGTACCATGTTGAGATTCTTCGATTGAATGTGAAGAACACCTAGCTCCAATGGAATCGCAGGTAAAGGCGGAAAACAAAAATGTATTAAAAAAGGAATCAAGTTATTACACACAGCCAAGACTGTTCTGCTTTTATACTAATGGATACGAGTAACAGGTGCTACGCCCGTTAACTATCACTTATTCAAACATATGCAACGACAGAAACGTCCTCAAATCTATTACACTCAATAGTATTTCATAAACCTATTTCAGTAAACATACTACCTTCATCTTCTAGCTTCAGTTACACATCTACTCCCATCTCCTTCAGCTCAGTAAGTTCACCCAGTCAGTCATGCTCCATTGCATCAGTATTTCCAATAATATTGTAGAAGCCTAGCTCTGACTATCATTTTGTGTCAAATTAAGTTGTCACTAATGCTCACTAATTGTGACACAAACTCGTTGCAAATAGATCAAAATCATCATAATGATGACATTGCCATCAAATATTCGTCGCAAAATTAAGGCTCCATGTGAGGCCTGATGGAACTATATATCGCAACTAGTGGTGAAAATTGCGACGGCCACCATCGCAAAGTCATTTCAATTTGGTGACGATGAATTCACCGTTGCCCGGCCAGGTTTACTTGTATGTTGCAGTTTTGGAATAAAATATCATCATAGCTTTGCATCATAGTTACCCAAGTTTACTTGTACGTTGCAGTTTTGGAATAAAACTATTGGGAAAGGAAGCACACAATTCCCTACTTGCAAGAATATGAGGAGCAACAATATACACAAAACAATGACAGTAAATAGCAAATGCTAAAACAACACAATGCACCAAGATTTTTAACGTGGAAAACCCTCTCAATGTGAGAGATAAAAACCACGGGACTTGACAATCCAACCGACAAGAATCTACTATGATCAAGAGTTGTTTACATTCTCCAAGTTTCAGCCTTCAATGGTCACAAAGACCAACAACAAGATCAAGCAATAAACTTGACAAATATGAAGAGAGGAGATGAGAAACTTGCCCAAAACAGAGCTGCTATTGCGACCACTAATTTTGGAGTTTGGAGAATTCTTTCAACAATCCCACCATTCAGATTAAAGAACAAGGTGTCCCGAATATGCTGACCAAACTTTATCTCGATCGGACCATGGATGACCCTCCGATTGTCACTTTGATCAAAACTACGCAAACCAAAAAACTGCAACCGAGGGTGGACGAAATCCTCTGTCCTACTTCTCCTTCTAAAAACTCTTAACCCTCAAAAATGATTCTTCACCTAGCCCTAAACATTCACCGCCCATAAGTGAGAATAATCATTGGGCTTGCACATGATTTTTGGGCATTTTCTCCACATAGGAAGGGAGCCCAACCCAACAAATTTCCCCCTCACGACTATGTGGAGTTAACCGCCAATCCAGCAGTTAAGCAACAAGCTTCAAACTTCCATCTTGGCAAAGATTTTGTCATCATATCTGAACCATTCTCATCAGTGTGAACCTTTTCATGTTCCAACAACTTAGCATCCAAAACATCACGTATCCAATGATACATCACATCAATGTGTTTGGACCTCGAATGAAAAGTTGAGTTTTTACCAAGATGTATAGCACTTTGACTATTACAAAATAACACATACATCTCTTGAGTAAAGCCAAGCTCTTGCAAGAACTTTTTCATCCAAAGCATCTCCTTGCATGCTTCAGTAATAGCAATAAACTCAGCCTTTGTAGTAGACAAAGCGACACACTTTTGTAACTTAGATCTGCAAGCTACAACGCCACCTCCAAATGTGATCATATAGCCTGAGGTAGACCTTCTAGAATCAACATCTCCTGCCATGTTCGAGTCGGTATAGCCAACTAGAATGAGCTTCTCATTTCCAAAACATAGCTTCAAGCTAGAAGTATCACAAAGATATTTCATAATCCACTTCACTGCACTTCACTGCACTCTTCCTGGGCTTGTAAGAAAACGACTAACACTACCAACAACATGAGCTATGTCCGATCTAGTGCACACCATAACATACATCAAACTACCCACAGCTGAAGCATATAAAACTCTCTCCATATCTTTCTTCTCATATTCATTTGATGGACTCTACTTGCAACTCAATTTGAAGTGTGTAGCAAGAGGAGTGCTAACAGCCTTTGCTTTCTCCATTTGAAACCTTTACAGCACCGTTTCAATGTATTTCTCTTGTGACAACCAAAGTTTCTTCTCCTTTCTATCACAGATGATTCTTATACTAAGAATTTACTTTGCTGGTCTGAGATCCTTCATTGCAAATGATATCCCAAGTTGCTTTTTCAACATGTCAATCCTAGAAGCATTTTGACCAATAATAAGCATGTCATCAACATATAATAGAAGGATAATAAAATCATCACTATCAAACTGTTTAGCAAAGACACAATGATCAGAAGTAGTCTTCTTGTAGCCTTGCTCTCCCATAACAGACTCAAACTTCTTATACCATTGTATTGGAGCTTGCTTCAAGCCATATAAGCTTTTCTTCAGTTTGCACACATGATCTTCTTTCCCTTTCACCTTGAAACCCTCTGGTTGTTCCATGTAAATTTTCTCCTCAAGATCACTGTGGAGGAAAGTAGTTTTTACATCCATCTGCGCTATCTCTAAATCTAGGCTTGCAGCCAAACTCAAAATAGTCATGATAGAAGACATCTTCACAACTGGTGAAAAAATCTCATCAAAATCAATCCCTTTTTTCTGCCTAAAGCCTTTAACCACTAATCTGGCCTTATACCTCGGAGATGAAGAATTTCCTTCATGTTTCAATCGGTATATCCACCTATTTTGCAAAGCTTTCTTGCCATTAGGCAATTTCACAAGTTCAAATGTTTGATTATCATACAATGACTGTATCTCATCTTGCATTGCATCAACCCATTTTTGCTTTTGGTCACCGTCCATAGCCTCCTCATAACATTCATGCTCCCCCCCATCAGTTAAGGTCACATACTCATCAGAAGAATACCTTGTTGAAGGTCGTCTCTCTCTAGTAGATCTCCTAGGTTGGACAACTAGTGGATCTGCATGCATCTCTAGTTGCTGATCAACAACATCATTACTTAGAACATCTAAATAATCTTCCATCTGCTGGTCATCAGGAACCCAATGGTCATTTTGCTGCATATGATCCTGGGCATGATTCTTTGTTAGTTCTGGTGTAGGCGATAGCTGAACTGGATCCATATCAGTTAAGTCACTACTCTTGTGAGATTCACTCTTCTTTGCCTTCTCAATGTCTTCAATAGTCTGGTCTTCTATAAATACTACATCTCGGCTTTTCCTAATCTTCTTATCAATCGGATCATAAAACCTATAGCCAAGCTCATCCCGACCATACCCAGTAAAGATGCACTACCTGGTCTTCACATCCAACTTAGATCTTTCATCCTTTGGAACATGAACAAATACTTTGCATCCAAAAACTCTCAAGTAATCATAAGAGACATTCTTGCCAAACCAAACATTATCTGGAACATCACTATTTAGAGCAATTGCAGGACTCAGATTAATCACATGCACTGTTGCATACAATGCTTCTCCTCAGAAGGATTTAGGTAGCTTAGCTTTAGTAAGCATACACCTAACTCTCTCAATCAATGTCATGTTCATCCTCTCTGCTAGACCATTCAGCTGAGGTATTTTAGGAGGTGTCTTTTCATGCCTAATGCCTTGTTGTTTACAATACTCATCAAATGGCCCACAATACTCACCACGATTATCAGTACGAATGCATTTAAGCTTCTTGCTTGTTTGCCTTTCATCCAAAACTTGGAATTGTTTAAACTTCTCCAACACTTGGTTCTTTTTCTTCAAAGCATAAGCCCAAAGCTTCCTTGAGTGATCATCAATAAATGTCACAAAATAGAAACAACCACCAAAAGACTTTTCTTTTAAAGGACCACAGACATCAGAGTGCACCAACTTTAGAAAATCTGATTTCCTTGACAGAGGATGCTTCTTGAAGGATAATCTTCTATATTTTCCAGCCATGCAATGAGAATATTTTTCCAACTCTACATTCTTTAAACCAGAAAGTACATCCTTTTTAGCCAAATAATTGAGTTCTTTTTCACTAATATGACTAAGCATTCTATGGCACAAACTAGAAGCCTCTTTGCTCTCAATCACATTCACACTGTCTTTTAAAATTGTAGTTTGCATCACATACAGACTTGAAGTATTCTTTCCTCGAGCCACAACCAAACTGCATTTAGTGAGCTTCCATTGTCCCAAGCCAAAACTATTACAAAAGCCATCTTCATCAAGCTTTCTAACTGAAACTAGGTTTAAGCGGATATCTGGAGCATGTCTAACATCCTTGAGCAACAACTTCATTCCGCTATTTGTCTCTAGGCAAACGTTTCCTATACCAATCACATTGGCCAAGCCATTATTTCCCATCTTAAGCACTCCAAAGTCACCTGAAGTGTAAGATGTGAAGAATTCCTTCCTTGGAGTAACATGTAATGAGGCACCATTGTCAATTACCCAACTGGATTCATTTGATGTAATATTATTCATATTCTCATCACCCACAATGATAAGATCATCTGAAGTAGCAGTAGACACACGATGGTCACCATTTTCTTTCTTTTCTTGCTTACCTTTGTTCTCTATTTTCCAAAGATAGCAATACTTCTTGATGTGTCGCATTTTATGACAATGATTACATTCAACATTCTTATATCTTGACCTCGACTTGCTTCTATTATTGCCTCTACCCTTTGGACCTTTACTCTGACTTCTCCTCCTGTTTTCTGTAACCAACATATCTGATTGAGATGAAGAACCTTGAGTCTTCCTTCTCACTTCCTCATTTAGAACACCACATTTAACAAGTTGCATAGTTACCACACAATTAGGAGCAGAATTAGTAAGTGAGACCCGAAATATCTCCCAAGAATTCGGTAGAGTATTTAGCAACCAAAGTCCTTGAACCTCATCTTCGAACTTGATCCCCATGCCCGACTAATTGATCTAAAACTCCTTGAAACTCATTCAAATGGTCGGATACGGAGGACTCTTCCTTGTATCTTAAATTTATCAACACATTCAACAAGTACAATTGATTGTTCCTAGACTTAGAAGCATACAATGATTCAATCTTCTCCCACATAGTTCTAGCATGAGTCTCATTAGCAATGTGATTGTAAACATTATCTTCCACTCATTGCCGAATAAAACCACAAAGTTGCTGATGTTGAAACTCCCATTCTTCATCAGTTTTTGAATTTGGTTTTTGCGTAGCAAACACGAGTAGATGCAAGTTTTTGACAAACAATAGATCTTTCATCTTGCCTTTCAATAGATGATAGTACCATGCATTCAAACACACCACTCTACGTACTTGTATTTGCCTCCATCATTCAAGCAAGCTATATCTAATACCGTCAAGAACTTGACTCTGATATCAATTATTGGGAAGGGAAGCACACAATTTCTTGCTTGCAAGAATATGAGGAGCAACAATATACACAAAACAATGACAGTAAATAACAAATGCTAAAACAACACAAGACACCAAGATTTTTAACGTGGAAAACCCTCTCAATGTGAGAGATAAAAACCACGGGACTTGATAGTCCAATCGGCAAGAATCTACTATGATCAAGAGTTGTTTACAATCTTCAAGTTTCAGCCTTCAATGGTTACAAAGACCAACAACAAGATCAAGCAATAAACTTAATAAATATGAAGAGAAGAGATGAGAAACTTGCCCAAAAATAGAGCTGCTATTGCGACCACTAATTATGGAGTTTGGAGAATTCTTTCAACAATGCCACCGTTCAGATTGAAGAACAAGATGTTCCGAATATGCTGACCAAATTTCAGCTCGATCGGACCATGGATGACCCTCCGATCGTCAATTTGATCAAAACTGCGCAAACAAAAAAACTGTAGCCAAAGGTGGGCGAAATCCTCTGTCCTACTTCTCTTTCTAAAAACTCTTAATCCTCGAAAATGATTCTTCACATATATAGCCCTAAACATTCATCACCCATAAGTGAGAATAATCATTGGGCTTGCACATGATTTTTGGACCTTTTCTTCATATAGGAAGGGAGCTCAATCCAACAAAAACATCATCGTAGCTTTGCATCCATCTTGTTATATACTGTACTCAAATTTATTTATACTGAATACATATCTAAAACGATAATGACAGAATTCAATCATTATAGTTAAATAGTAAGTGGTAATCTCTGCTAGCATCCATTGATCATAGAGTTGCATTCAATGTTATATACTCTGGAAACCGTAGCTAATATATAGTATTTAGGTAGGCAAAGATATATAGTTAATATATGTTCAACCAGTATCAACAAGTTTCATTACAAATTTGAACCTTAATTAATTACCAGTTCTAACCTACTAAAAAATAAGTGGTCTTATTGCTCTTAATTATAAATATCTTATATATGTCAACTTTCCATCTTTCATCTAAAGGTGCCAATGCATGCACAACTGGAGCCAATTAAATTATTGGCACACTCTAATTAGTCAGGATGATTAATTCACACACTACTTGGAAATATATACTTTGAGTCTTTGAGTTATGCTTAAAAATTATTAAAGCAAATATAATATTGAGTTAAATAAACTTGATTTCAAACTCTAAAGGTTTGACTCTATATATATATCTAATGAAATGAGGAACCATAAGTACCTATTGGGCCAAATTCTAGATGGCATTTGGACTACGTACAACCCCTCTCCCATCTATGACTAAATCCTGTAGTACAACAACACTCGTTCGCAATTCACATACACAACTATCAATTCCATGTCTGAAGAATTATAGGATATATATGTATATACATATGTGTCTCATCCTGCTCAAGCCTACATTCATTGCCTATGTACCTCATGTGTGCATGCTTTCAAACAAATCAACCATGCATGTAAGCGTTCTCCTCTAAAAGGACCTTCCTCCCTCAACCTAGAGGGTATATATCTCACATGCACTGCAAGTACGTACAAGGAAAATTATATCACATACGGCTATACCTAATCAACAAGGTTACTATTCAGCTTCGATCTGACAGTCAACCTTTAAGCCTCGTTTACCACTAGCAAAAATAAATAAGAGGGAGAAAAACCAATGAAAGAAAAGAAGAGTGAAGAGAAAGGATCTAAGATATTTTCCTCTATGAAGGGGAAGGAAGAATTTATATCCTTCTCTTTCCATTGTTTATTAAAATTAAATACATAAGGATCGATAATTTATAAAAATAACATGAAATTAATATCCTTATATTATTGTCATTATTTTATATTTGGAGTGAGGATATTCTTGAGAATGAAATTAATGTTTAAGTTATCATTTTCTTCCTTTTTTATTCCGTTTGACATCGATATATATATATATATATATATAAGCCATTTGAAGGAAAAAGAAATTATTTTTCGTTTCAATTCTTTTTTCCGTTCATGGTAATGAAGTAAAGAAGAGATTATATTCTTTTCTCTCATCTTTTATCATTTTCTTTCTGTTTCCCTTTTGATAAACGTACGCACTCAGCTCTCAGAGCACTTCTTTAAATTTAACCACTCATTATTTACTAGTTTTTTGGCTCTCTTGTATGTGTTTCTTAACTTATTCAGTACGACATTATTGTCCACGAATTTGACAAAGTCTTGGCTTGTTTCAAGCATAATGAGACACATTATTTTCTCTAAAATGAATCATAAAGCACTATATAGTTGAATCTAGCGTGAAAGTTGTGCAGGTATAACTTATACATAGCTCCATAAGATTAAATATATATAAACCATGAATGAGACACACGTCTTTCTAAATCGAAGTTGACCTAGGTCAAGTTATCAATTATATATATATATCGATCATGGAATATGCTGGCACCCATCATTTTGACTTATTCAAATGTTGAAAGAGTGACGACAGGAGAGTCATGAGATTTTGTAAGCCAAACAAGTGGAAAGGCAGAGAATGTGGGCAAGCAAAACAGGCAAACTTTGGAGCATTAACTATACGCACTATATATATGCAGTGAGCGTGACTTGTTGATGGAATAATTGTCCGTATAATTAAGAGACAAATAATATAACGCATTACATCACTTTGACTTGGTCTTCCTTCAGCTTTATGTACTCATCATATACACGTGGCACTGCCTTCTAATTAGTTGATGGAACAAGTACTCCGTGTGAGAGCCACTGATGATGTAGACCTGCCACGTGCCTACGTATTTCCAGCTGATTCCATTTTCAGACTATAAGGTCTTATTCCAGTAGTATTAGTTGGAATGTTTGTAATATCTGATGTTATATGTTGAGAGGAGTTTAATTTGGACAAATTAAAGTTGATATGTATTAGTTGGAATTCTTTTGGGGCGTCGGCCTGAGCTGATGATTTGATGAAGCCTACCCCGGATGGCTCAGCTGGTGTATCAGGAGGTGGAGGACGACAGCATAGCGATAATACATTCATTGATCAGTCGTAGATGGAAAAAGAACATTTCGGTCAAAAAGTAGGCAGTGCAGATAATTTCCTGTGTGTTGACCTTTTCTTAATAAAGCTAGCCATAAAGGTTGATGACATCAATTAATTAGTTTCTCTCCTGCGTGTTGTGTTGTTATACTATAGATTGAAGGTCACACTGTAGGTCACCTCATGCATGAAACCTGTATGCATTATTCACCAATAGTTAAGTGTACTACGTAAGACAAGTTAGATTAATGGAGTGAATATTGATCAGGTCTCTGATCTATTATTGTTCATGTAATCGCTAGGGACGCCTCTGGTTGTAATCAAATTAATTAGTCTCCAAATGATATTTGGTTAGAATCAAAGATCCTTTGACCAACGTGATGTTCTGATTGCTCGGACGTATGATTGCTATGACGGTAAATGCATGCCACGCGATATATAGGGAGAGCGATTCTAGACGGATAAGATTATTCTCTTACATAGGAAAGTAAAGGAGCCGCAGGAACGATTAATGTACTTACTTATTTTTCTTAGTTAATTAATTTATTCACGTAGAATTAATGTCCAAATGTTTCAACGAATCACACCTGTCATTTTATTTTTGACAAACTTCTCTTCTTATATTTAAATAGAATGACAATATTAATCAAAATTGTTTTTGCTAATAATTAATATATGTTGTAATTATTATCATTTGTAATAATTATGAACTAATATTGCTAATACGTTTATTTCCAATAATTAGTAATTATGAATTAATTATGACAAATGCAATAAAATGCGGTTAAAGATCTTTAGGCTCTATTCTTTTATTTGTCGGAATTTTAAAGTATTATATTTTCCAATAAGAAGAACAACTAACAAGTCATATCATAATCTCTGTAGTCGGCCAAACAACATGCATTTGTTTAAAAGATATAGAAATAATCGTACATGGTTACATAATTTAAAATTATATACGTATAATTAAATCATATTTGAGAGTTCGAATAATAATAATAATAATAATAATAAATTTTAATTAATGGCTCTGCGTGTGTGCGCGATCGTCGCTGCACAGCTGCCACGTGCACGGTCGGCCAAATGTGACCACCGTCTACGGATGTCCTCGTGATTCGTGCATCGCTGGGCACTGGGCAGCAGGCGTAATTAATAATATAATAATCAAGCTAATAAAAATTACAGCAATTTCATAATCCGAATTTTGAAAAGGAAAAATTTTCAAAATTGAATTTAAAATTTCAAAATTTCTCAAACCGAAATTAAGTGGATCGGATACCTATTTTATCCATTCCAAAGTCTCGATCAAAAATATAAAAAAATATAAAAAATGATTTAATTTTTTTATAATAAAAATGAGATATTAGAGAATAAAAAATATATTATTTAAATTCTCTAATGTATTAAAGACTTTTTGCATAGAGTCTATAAATTTAAATTTAAATTAAAAATTATAAAATATTTTGATGTAAAATATTTTTTTCAACATAGTACATTTTTTATATCATTAAAAAATTATTTCATAAATTTAAATATATATATTTTAAAAATTATGAAGTTATTATAGATTTTGCAAAAAATATTTTTTAAATATCAAAATATTTTTAGAGTCTATCAAAATATTTTTTAGAGTCTATCAGAATATTTTGGACAAAAAATATTTTACTATTTTAAATTAAAAATTAGTGTTATAGACTTTGGGCAATTAGAGATCTTTGCCCAAAGTATATAATAGTTTTATAATTAAAAAAATAATTAATGAAATATTTTTTAAAAATATAAAAGATGTGTGTTGTGATTAAAAAATATTTTTCATCAAAATATTTTATAATTTTTAATTTAAACTTAGATTTATAGACTTTGTGCAAAACTGGAATTAGAAAGTTTGTAAATATATTTTTTAAGACTCTAACACTTTATTTTTATTATAATTTTTTTTATAAATTAAAATTATTTTTTTATATTTTATTTATATATAGTTTTTAATTTTTAACGAAAATCTTTAATTAATTAGAGACTTTGGCTAGGGGTAAAATAGTTATTCTATCAATTCAATTTCGATTTTGGGAATTTTAAATCTTGAAAACCGATTTTGAATATTTTTCCTTCCTAAAATCAGAATATGAGAAATTACTGTACAAATTATAATTAATATAAACATTTAGAAATATTTTAGCCGTAATTTGTAGAATATTATGCAGAACATATTGCCATAATGTATAATGACGGCGATGTCCACCTCTATTCTTTTTCTGCTACTGTCAATTAATTATAAGAGAAAAGCCAGGCAGACTTGATTAATTAAAATAGGGATGAATTTACGAAATACTCCCTTAAAACAATTATAATGTATGAAATTTTCTTTGTATTTCCACATGTCCCCGGGATGCATACTTGGACAAATAACTAGTTAAAATAAAAATATATTATTTTTTTTCAACTCAACGTGTTGAACCAAAAACATCATTAACACTTAATTAATTTAATTAAAACTTTAATTTGAAAGCATGTTCTTATTTATGGATGAGATGTAATTGCTCGAGTGGCGGTCCTCTCGCTAATATTACTAATGGCGCAAGTTGAGAACATTGCCCGCGATGGCTTGTTCGTTTACCACAACCCTAACGCCACCGTCGCAAGATGCTTATGCTCGTCGCTCAACTAGCCCTGGCCAACTAATTAACCACGTTGTGATGCTCGTAATGGCATCACCGATAGCGTTCCTTCTTCCATGTCCTCAATTAATTTGAAGATGAACTTTCGTAGCGAAAACATTAAGGAGATAAACTTTTCAACAAGTGACAAGGCTGAGGATCGGAGCCACCTAGTGCTATCAAGGGAGGGGGAGTGTCACATCCCACATCATGTGTGATCGGCCAAAGTACTACACGTACTCCGAAGTCTAATCTAACCAACAACTAAAAAAAATATATCCTAGCCAGTTCATGAAACTCAGTGCATTGCGGAAAACATAATAGAGTGAGGTATGAAAATCAACCCATATATCTAATAATATCAAATATTCCAAAATCTTTTTTAAGAATAATTAACATGAATATAAATTATCAATATCAAAGTGCGGAAAAAAAAACTAAATCATAACCAACAGACTCAATAAAATATAAAAGGGCTCCAAACTAGGGTAAACACCCCCCATGACCACGACGTGTCACGAGATGCGTTGCTTCTGCCACCACCAGTTGCGCTACTACAATCCAGTACATCTCTAATCTCACTCAAGAGCTGAAAACAACAACAATAGAAATCATAAGTCCGCTAGAACTTAGTGAGTAGTTTGGCCCTCAATCCACCATGTACATTAACACCAGACAGTAAATACATAATTTTCAGCAGATAACTATTCATAAGCATTGACTAATGCATCCATTATTTCACATGAGATACAAATACCGAATTATATAACCATGCATCCAAGTATACAATGCGTATAATGTACATAAACAATAGCCCAAATAGGAAATAAATATTGTTAGCACAATCAAGCCACCCGGGTCGATCGTCAGTGTGGCGGGCTCACGAGCTTCCCGGTCCAATGGACTCGTCGGTCCAACACCCAGGATCCGTTGGTACTTCCCGCCACAGTGTACTTCTAGCTCAGCCACTCCAAGTCGATCGTCAGTGTGGCAGCCGACGAGCTTCTCGGTCCACAACCACAAGCGCACCAAATCATCTATATGGTAAACAGTAATTAAACCAACAGTGGACATAACATTTCAAAAAGTAAAAATACATATCTTGGGACCCCAGAGATCCCTAATGTCCACATAATACACATGCGCCGAACCCATAGTCGTACCTTGGCCCGTACCACAATACATGATGTCATGTTCCTTCTCAATTATATAAAAAACTAAATGTCTCATATAGCAATGTAAAGAATAATAGTAAAATATTAAAATAGGTGTCATAGATTCAACATACAATCATTCGCCCATCGCCACAACCCCTGTCCACAGGGCCGACCGCATGGCCTTAGGAATTTCCTCATGAAACCTGGTCCATACTAAGTTTCCCTTTCTCTATGGTTTAGTGTCCCTAGGATGTCAAGTTAGGGAAAACATGATCTAGGTGTATATAGGTTCGTAAGTTCTCTATTTCACGTTCCTACGTCTTGCAACACCCCGTCGAGTTCAAGTGAACCATAAGGGTAACAAAAAACGTCTAAAAGTGACATATCTTCTATGAGGACAGTGTGTTTCACCTAAAATAAGGAAATTTCTAATAGGGCAGCATGTGTAAAATCTAAGAAAAGATAATTTCTACATGAACAGTATATTTTTTGAACATCATGTGCAAAACATTAAGAAGATAAACTTTTCAACAAGTGACAAGACTGAGGATCGGAGCCACCTAGTGCTATCAAGGGAGGGGGAGTGTCACATCCTACATCCTGTGTGACTGGCCAAAGTACTACACGTACCCCGAAGTCTAATCCAACCAACAACTAAAAAAATATATCCTAGCCAGTTCATTGCGGAAAACATAATAGAGTGAGGTATGAAAATCAACCCATATATCTAATAATATCAAATATTCCAAAATATTTTTTAAGAATAATTAACATGAATATTAATTATCAATATCAAAGTGCGGAAACAAAAAAATTAAATCATAACCAACATGACTCAATAAAATATAAAAGGGCTTCAAACTAGGATAAACATCCCCCATGACCACGACGTGTCACGAGATGCGTTGTTTCTGCCACCACCAGCTGCGCTACTACAATCCAGTACATCTCTAATCTCACTCAAGAGCTGAAAACAACAACAATAGAAACCGTAAGTCCGCTAAAAATTAGTGAGTAGTTTGACCCTCAATCTACCATGTACATTAACACCAGAGAGCAAATACATAATTTTCAACAGATAACTATTCATAAGCATTGACTAATGCATCCATTATTTCACATGATATACAAATACCAAATTATATAACCATGCATCCAAGTATACAATGCGTATAATGTACATAAACAATAGCCCAAATAGGAAATAAATATTGTTAGCACAATCAAGCCACCTGGGTCGATCGTCAGTGTGGCGGGCTCACGAGCTTCCCGGTCCAATGGACCCGTCGGTCCAATACCCAGGATCCGTTGGTACTACAATCCAGGGACCCGTCGATCCTACGAGTCGAGCACTGATCACTGCTTTGTCTCAGTGTACTTCCCGCTCAGCCACTCCAAGTCGGTCGTCGGTGTGGCAGCCGACGAGCTTCTCGGTCCACAACCACAAGCACACCAAATCATCTATATGGTAAACAGTAATTAAACTAACAGTGGACATAACATTTCAAAAAGTAAAAATACATATCTTGGGACCCCTGAGATCCCTAATGTCCACATAATACACATGCGCCGAACCCATAGTCGTACCTTGGCCCGTACCACAATACATGATGTCATGTTCCTGCTCAATTATATAAAAAACTAAATGTCTCATATAGCAATGTAAAGAATAATAGTAAAATATTAAAATAGGTGTCATAGATTCAACATACAATCATCCGCCCATCGCCACAACCCCTCTCCACAGGGCCGACCGCATGGCCTTAGGAATTTCCTCATGAAACCTGGTCCCTACTAAGTTTCCCTTCTCTATGGTTTAGTGTCCCTAGGATGTCAAGTTAGGGAAAACATGATCTAGGTGTATATAGATTCGTAAGTTCTCTATTTCACGTTCCTACGTCTTGCAACACCCCATCGAGTTCAAGTGAACCATAAGGGTAGCAAAAAACGTCTAAAAGTGACATATCTTCTATGAGGACAGTGCGTGTGGCACCTAAAATAAGGAAATTTCTAATAGGGCAGCATGTGTAAAATCTAAGAAAAGATAATTTCTACATGAACAGTACTCGCGGCCCCACAAATCTGATCGAACTCACGGCCGCACCTCCGAAACCCATGCAAATAATTCGGAATAGAAACAACACCAAGGAATCTAGAATTTGAATCATGATCCAGTCGATCCACAAGAACACGACAGAAAAAAATTCAAGAAGAAGAGGCGGCTGTTTGGGTTAAAGAACAAGGGGAAAGAAGCCTAAAATACTCACAATTTTGAAGGGAAAGGAGAGGAAAGAAGTTATTGAAGTCCCCAGACGCTCGTCTCTGACGAACTCGACAACTCCGGCCGCCGACCGCCCTTCCCAGTTCACGTCACCGCTGCCCCTTGCGTCTATCGAGTGTTGTACGGTGCCCCCCAGTCACACAACCCAATTTAAATAGATTGGGGTTTATTTAAATCCCAATTTACCCTTTTGCTCCTCTCTTATCACCTGACTTATTAGACTCGCTAAAAATTCATCTTAACTCCGATTCGAGTTTTGATCGAATTGTTGGAACTCGATCGAATCGTTGGAACTCGATCAAATTGTTGGACTTGACTCGAGGTCTACTTTCATTATGCCATGACTAATTTCAGAAATAATATTTATAAAATTGCTAAGAAATATTTTATGCTGGAGCTTACCCAATTCCATCTCGAAAACTTCGCGCTTAATTAAGATCCATATTTTCTTGCTGCAAAATCAAAATAATTCTAATCAGTTTTTTAACAATTATAACAATCTTTCTCCATTAAAGAAAATTCGTCCTCAAATTTTAGGTAAGAGAAAGAAACTCACCACAACATCAAAAAGATAGGAATATTTTTCCTTCATGTCGCGCTCAACCTCCCAGGTGGCCTCTTGACTAGAGTGATGCTCCCAGCAGACCTTCATCAGGGGAACCTCTCGAGATATCAACTTCCTTATCTGCCTATCTAGAATCTCAACGGGGTTTTCCTCATACGAAATTGCCGGATTAACCTCGACTGTAGCAGCATCAAGAACATGAGACTCATCTCGAACGTACCGCTTTAACATGGACACATGGAAAACTGGATGAACCATGTCCATGCTAGGTGGTAGGGCCAGCTCATAAGCAACCACACCTCTACGCCGCAAGATAGGGAAAGACCCGATAAATCTGGGGCTTAGTTTCCCTCTTTTCCAAAAATGAACAACTCTCTTCATAGAAGACACCTTTAGGAAAACCAAATCCCCTTCCTGAAATTCCAAGTCTCGAGCTTTACCATTTTCATATATTTTTTGACGACTCTGCGCTGCCAAAAGCCATTCTTTAATCAGCTTCACCTTTTCCACTGCTCCATGAACCAGATTCGGACCTAACATTTGGGACCCGCCACCCTCAAACCACCATACGGGCGACCTGCATCTGCGCCCATACGAGGCATCAAACGGTGCCATACCGATACTACTATGGTAGCTATTATTATAAGCGAACTCTACTAGTGGCAAATGTCTCTCCTAGCCTCCCTCTAAGTTCAGAATGCAGGCCCTCAGCATGTCCTCCAGTGTTTGAATGGTCCTCTCGGACTGCCCGTCCGTTTGAGGGTGGAAAGCGGTGCTAAACCGAACCTGCGTGCCCAAAGCCTCATAGAAAGACTGCTAGAAACGAGCGGTGAACTGAGTACCCCGATCAGATATTATCATTATTGGGATCCCATGATATGCAACGATGCGGTCTAGAAATAGTCGTATATACTGCTCAGCAGTGAAGGTGGTCTTCACTGGAATAAAATGCGCCGACTTGGTTAACCGGTCCACCACTACCCAGATGGAATTATTTCCTTCCATGACCTCAGTAAGCCTGTGACAAAATCCATAGTGATTTTCTCCTATTTATATTCTGGCACCTCTAAATTCTGCAACAACCCTGCAGGCCTCAAGTGTTCAACCTTTACCCGCTGGCAGACCAAACACTTAGATATGAACTCTGCCACCTCCCTTTTCATTCATTTTCACCAGTAATGCTGCCTCAAATCCTATTACATTTTGGTGGCCCTCGGATGCATAGTTTAGGTGGAACGGTGGGCATCTCTAGTACCTATCTACGGACATCCGCCATGTCGGGCACCACTATCCTGTCCTTGAATCTCAGGACACCCTCAGAACCACTCCGTATCCATCATCAGTGTCACCTCTCCGGACCAGGTCCACGGTTAGCGAGCAAAAAGCATCCTCCGCCTGAGCTGCCTGCAATATATCCACCAGCGTGGACTGCACTCGCATGCGTGCAACTAAAGCTCTAGAGTCAAACACCGACATAATTGTTCTACCGTCCAAGCACACAACATGCTCTTGTGCTAGCGGTCTCCTCCTAACTATCATATGAGCCAGACTGCCCATAAACTTCTTGCTCAAAGCATCTGCCACCATATTTGCTTTTTGGGATGGTACAAGATCATGCAATCATAATCCTTTAGCAGCTCAAGCTATTTGTGCTGCCTCAGATTTAAGTCCTTATGAGTGAACAAATATTGGAGGCTCTTGTGGTCAGTGTAGATCTTACAGCTAGGCCTCACCATACAAATAATGACGCCACAACTTAAGAGCAAAAACTATAGCCGCCAACTCTAGATCATGAGTCGAATAGTTCTTCTCGTGGTTCTTCAACTACTTGGATGCGTACACAATTACTCGACCATGCTGCATCAATACACACCCTAGCCCAACTTGAGAAGCATCATAGTACACCGCGAATCGTCCCGACCCTGAAGGTAATGCTAACATTAGGGCGGTAGTCAAGTAGTCGTTGAGCTTCTGAAAGCTCTCCTCGCATTTGTCATCCAAACTGAATTTTACTTTCTTCCGAGTCAAGCGCGTGAGCGGGGCAGCAATCTTAGAGAAATTCACCACAAATTTCCTATAGTAATCGGCCAACCCCAAGAAGCTGTGGATCTCGGTGACATTGGTTGGCCTTTACCAATTCTAAACTGCCTCAATTTTTACGGGGTCCACTTTCACCCTCGCTCTGGACACTATATGCCCCTAAAAGCCCACACTGGTCAGCTAAAACTCGCACTTTGAGAATTTTGCAAAAAGCTAGTGCTGCTTAAGGGTTTCTAGGACTACCCTTAGATGATCCCTGTTCTCAGCCTCGCTCCTGGGATAGATTAGAATATCGTCAATAAATACTATGACAAACTTGTCTAGGAACTCCTTGAATACTCGGTTCATCACATCCATAAAGACCACTGGTGCATTAGTTAGCCCAAAGGACATAACCAAGAACTCGTAATGACCATATCTTGTTCTAAAAGCGGTCTTCTGAATATCCTGATCCCGAATCCTTAGCTGATGGTACCCAAACCTCAAATTAATTTTTGAAAACCACTGGGCTCCCTGTAACTAATCAAACAAATCATCAATCTTGGGAAGCGGATAACGATTTTTGATGGTTACCTTATTAAGCTGTCAGTAATCTATACACATTCGCATGGACCCATCCTTCTTTTTGACGAACAGTATTGGCGCTCCCCAAGGTGATACACTTGGGCGAATGAACCCCAAGTCCAACAACTCATGCAGCTGTACCTTAAGTTCTCTCAACTCCGTAGGCGCCATCCGGTATGGGGGAATTGAGATTGGTTCCACCCCTGGTTGCAGCTCGATGAAAAATTCAATCTCCCATACCGGTGGTAGTCATGGTAACTCCTCGGGAAATACATTAGGAAAATCCATGATCATCGGAGTCCCCTCTATGCTGCTAGTCGAGTCCTTGCCAATGATATCTGCAGACACAAAAGCCAGAAAAGACTGACAACCACCCAATATCAGTTTACGGATATGGAGGGAAGAAATCATCCTGATGGAGTCTCCCCTCCCATCACTCTGAAAAGTAAAGGGTGATATTCCCGACTTGCAAAAAATGATCACCTTTGTCCTGCAATTTAGTGACATAAAATGGGCTGACAGCCAATCCATGCCCAATATCACATCCAACTCAAGGGTTGGTGTTGGCCTAAGGTTTTCTACCTTGGTCTTAATCTCAGTTTTGATGATAACAAACATGGAACTAATATTTCATTGAGAAATATTTTCAAGTTCCATATCGGTTAGTGCATGACGTCCACGATCGGAAATATCGGAGAAATCAGAAAATCGGAAGGATGTTGGTCGACGCGCTCGATTTAGTAGGGAAGATAGAGTTTAGGTTTAGGGTATTTAGATAAATTAAAAAATCCTTTTTATGATTCTAAGACCCTTAAAGAACCAAACCCATAATTCGAAACCCGAATTGAAGAAAGAAATTACCGGCTAAAACTCACTATAGAGTACAGGTACACGACATAGAGTACCAGTACTCTACGGTCGGTCGATTGACCGATCGACCAAAATGAGCCCAGAAAATAAAGTAGGGCTCCGGTCGCTTGGTCGGTCGATCGACGATCGTCTGAACCTAAGATTGGCGGGCAAAAACGGCTCTATTCCGAGCCGTTGAGCAATGTTTCACCCGAGCACACTTCATGGCTCTATAAATACGGATGTCCCAGCCTTCCTTTGATACTTTTGATCACTCTTAAACTCCATTGAGTCATCCTTGATCATTTCCAACCTTTCATTGAGCTATTACTTGGAGAAACCCTAGTTTTCCACCTTGTCTTTCTTAAGTTTGCCTTCAAGCTTGATTTGATTCATCATCAAGGCATTAAGATGAGCTAGAATTTATTGTTTGGAGCTAAGTATAAGTTGTTTGATTTATTGCTCCATTAAGTTATGTATTTTCTTATTTATTTCATTGTATTTGAGCTTGTGAAGACACTACTATAAATCGATTGTGTTTGCATTGCCTATTGTGATTGTGCCTTAATTGCTATACTTACTTGTTTTCGTGCATTGCTTTCTTGGTTGTGTTTAATTATCTTATTTATTGCTTCCGCTTGCTATTCGAATTAGTGTATTGCCTAAGTTATAAGAAATGGTTGAATTCGATAAAATCAGAATTAGATAAAAAATTTAGTTAACATACTATTCATCCCCTCTCTACTGTGGCCATTTGATCAATATTTGGTACTAGAGCGGGTCGTAGATTGAGATTTCACCATCTCCTCTACATCGTCTCTTGATCCGAAAAATGACACTAGAGAGTTTAGCATCTTCACCTCCTAGGTTCGATGCCTCGAACTTTGGTCTTTGGAAATATAGGATGTACACATACTTGAAGACTAAAGATTTTGGTGTCCTTAACATGTTAAGATTAGAATTCATTGAACCTAAGGTTGACATGCATGCTTGGAGTGAATTAGATAAGAAAATATTTAAGTACAATGGAGATGTCATGAATTGTATATTTTGCACATTACCAAATGACATCTTAGAAAAAGTCATGCATTGCTCTTCGGCTTATGATTTATAGGCCACTTTAAATGTTTTATATGATCATGCCAAAACCGAAGAGATTGACACTTTTAATGAAGGTAGTGATGACAATGGTCACTCACCTACTAGTAATCTTGGTTTTGATGCACATAGTGCTTGTAGTCAAAGGAGCAACTCTAAGAGCCGAAAACGAAAGTTGATTTGTCATGCTTTCAAGGAAAAGGGACATGTGAAGAAAAATTGACCTTCTATGAAGAACAAAGCAAGGAGGAGGTCAAGTGCTTCCACCTCCACCTCTCATTCACTTGAAGTATCCTCTAGCCATGACTATGAAGCCACTTCCAAAGTTAGCCTCATGGATGCAAATAATGAGGTACACTCTCATTCATCTAGTCATGATAATGATAATGATAGTATTAACTCATCTAGTTCTCATGATATGCCTTATGATGAATTATTAGATGAGTGTAGGAAAATATATGTCTTGCTTGTTAAGAAAGATAAGGAGAATAAAATGTTGAAGAAAGAAAATATAAGACTTAATTCTAATTTGCATGAATTCAAACTAGAAAATGAAAAGTTAAAGTCTAGGTCATTTGATTCATGCCATGATAATTTAGAACTTGAGTTTAAAAGCTTTGAAACTTGAAAATGATGATTTAAAATCTAAAATGAAATCTAGAGATAATAATTTGGAAAATGATTTCAAATTTGAGAATGAGGCTTTGAAAAATGAGAATTGTATGATAAAATCTCAAATGCAAGTCTTATACAAATCCATTAATGTCTTGAAAAATTGGGTTATTTTCTTGAGTAGGAAAACTAGTAATTTATCTAATGTTTCATCTTTTAGAAATCCTAGAAAGAAAGATGTGTCTTCTAAGAATGCTCATACACATCACCCTTCTCATGTCAAGCATTCTAACTTTAGACCTCATGTTCACAAAAATGATTAAAAAAAAGGAATTTCAAGGCCACTATTTTTGTTGTGATGTTTACAAGCATGCTATATATGATTGCGTATTTAAGATGAATCCAAGTGGTGTTAAGACACTTTGGGTAGCTAAGCCATCTAACCCCCAATGATCCAAAGTCATTTGAGTACCAAAGATCTCATGCTCTTTTGTAGGGGAAGCTATCACATAAGAATAAATGACAAATGAAATATTGAAGTTGACTTTGGATTCAAATGAAAAATCTTTATGAGGTTGCAACTTCAAATCATCTTGATGTCTTAATAAGGTTAGCATCATAAGTACTTTAGTATCATTCCTATCACTCTAATGTTTATATTAAAGTTGGAATTTTTGATACATGAATGATTTTGGTTGATTTCCTCGTTCTCGATATATTCCTTGAAAAATGATTTTTGTTTAGGGTAAATACCAAAATACATCCTGAACTTTGGACATTTTCTCATTTATGACCAAATTCAAAATAATACCAAATTACATCCTAAACTTTGACATTGATCTCAATTACAGCCTCCCGTCATCATCTCCGTTAACTGCATGACGTGGCATGCCCACGTGAAATAAAATATTATTATTATTTACACATCATTAAAATAAATAAATAAATAAAATATATATTTTTTAAAAACCCTTCCATGTGGTAAATAAAGTTTTTTTAAAAAATAAATAAATATTTTTTAAAATATATATGTATATATTTTAAATAAATAAATAAATTTTTTTAACAAAAATATTTTTTTTATTTTTTTTAATGATGTGTAAATAATAATAATATTTTATTCCACATGGGCATGCCACGTCATGCAGTTAACAGGGAAAATGACGGAGAGATGACGGGAGGCTATAATTGAGATCAATGTCAAAGTTCAGGATGTAATTTGGTATTATTTCGAATTTGGTCACAAAAGAGAAAATGTCCAAAGTTCAGAAAGTATTTTAGTATTTACCCTTTTGTTTTTGATTTTCGATATCTTCGGAGACCTATGTGGCATATAACGGGCCTAAGCGATCTTGTGGTTCTAAATCGTAGGCTCATTGTGGCCTTTCGGTTTTCAACCAATAGGAAGGGTTGGAGATCAATTTTTCATTAATGTTACATTTGTGACCTCTTAAAATTCGTTTCAAATTCATGATAATATATTTTGAAACGGATTTCAAACTATTTAGTAAAGTGGATTTTGAAAATGATACTTGATTTTTCTCTTTTTTATTTTGTTTGGGTTGCTTGCTAGTAGCTTTAGTTTCATTAAATCTACTAATGAAGTCTACTTGCAAGTTGAGAATGTTAATGGAAGACTATGCTATCATGAAGAAAATTGAAAAGTAAAAAAGACAAGTTTGACAAAATTCCAAGAATGAGGTATGAGTTCGATTTTGCAAAAATCTTAGTATAATAGTTACATACTTGTGGTATAATGACGTCTCTATACTCATGATTGTTTTTGCATGATAAATATATGAAATTTCATGAGTAGGTAAAATTTTTGATAACGTAGGCAATTTCATGATATCTTGATTGAATAAAACTTGCTCTAGGTTGAATTTCATATTAGAGATCTTATTTTGATTTAGTAGTCGGTAAACATGTTTAGATACACATATGACATGATTCTAGGTATTTAAACTTGAATATTCATATATAGATGAACAAAGTGATAATTAGATCACTTTAGGGGACTTAAACTTGAAAAAGTTTAGCCCAAGTCAACAAATCGACTTGGACACTTCATTTTAAGTCCAAACTTCATAAACATGTTTAGGAATAAGTATGATATATTTTCATGCATTTAGAATGAAAAATTCATATGGATATGGATAAAATGACATAGAGGCCATTTCATGATAACCTCTTTTTGAACCAAGTTGACCCAAGTCAACAAATTGACTTAGAAGTCTTATTTTCAATCCATATTTGGGGAATATGTTTAGATTTACTCATGTTAGGTGTTCATAGGTTTAAATTTAAAAAACCATAAGTAAATGGTAAGATTGACACTTAGCAAGTTTCATGATAACTAGCTTAGTTCTGAATGAAATCATGCTAGGTTGATATCTTGACTTAAGGACATAATCTTCATTTCAAACTTGACATACACTCCTTACATGACCATTATATGGTGTCATAAAAGTTTGAATAAAAACTGAACACGTTTTGAAAAATAACTGAAAATTATGAAAATGTTATTGAAAACTTAGTATTTTCAATTATTTCTAGAAAAATATAGGAAATTTCTTTTTAACTTATTCTTGAAACTGCATATTCATTGAAAAATCTAGTTTCTTTGGTAAAAATTTCAAAAAGTTTCATAAAGAATCTAATTTATAGTGAAATTTTGAAGTTGGATTTCAGAAATACAAAGTATCATCATCTTAAAATATCAATTTTTTCGATACTTTGATTTTCGTCGAAAACTTTAAATGAAATTTTGTGCATACTATTTTGATTTCATTTCTAATATCGTTCTCACTATTCTTTGAGTGAAATCATTTCTAAAAATGATTTTGATACCTTGAACGATATCTTGAAAATGAGTTTTTGGTTGGAATCGAGATAAGTTTAAAAATGAACTTAAAGAATTCATTTTGAGCTAAACTTGATACACACATATTAAATGATCATTCAGCGATGTTTGGAAAAGTTTGAAGCAAAATTGACAACTTTTGAAAAAATACCTAAAATTTATGAAAATGCCCTTGGACTTTCAGGAATTTATGATTATATCAACATGGTATGTCCAACAATATCATGCAATAGGAGTTCAACGACTTTTAGAAGCAAAATCAAGCAAATAGAAAGCAAGGGGTAACACCGTCATTTTACCTATTCAACATTCATCGGATACAATAGGATTCAACTCACACCAAACACAACTATCTATACTCTAAATTATCACCTAACATAAAATACAAGTATTCTACATTATTCAATTATTATCAAACTGAAATAATAACTCTTAACTATCAAATAATACTAAAACATAGAAAAGACCTACCAGACGACATTCGATCAAAAATCCGACAACACCATCGCATTCAGAACGTGAAAACCTACAACTTTAGTATTCACCTCGACTCGATCCAACGATTCTTTGGTCAACTTTAAAAATATCCCAATAATCTACAAATATCAACTCACTTTTTACCATACAACTCATATTTTTAATTATCTAATTTATTTAAACCTAAAATCATCCTCTCCCTCACTCGTCTCCTGCCCCCCGACGCCACCCTCCCCTCTCCTCCGCGGATCATGGTCGGGCGGCCCTCCAGGCTGCTGGCGATTGATCCACCGGCCTAGCGGCCCTCTCCCGTGGCTAGGGGTGGCAATTTTATCCGCATCCGCTAACTAAAAACCGCATCCGCACCATATCCGATCCATATCCGTAAGTAAAAATGGATATGGATACGAATACAGATTTAGAAAACTTATATCCATGCGGATATGGTGCGAATACAAATATGACTATGGATCTGCACCGTATCCGCACCGCCTATCCGCGTCTCTGAATTACTATTTTGCCCATATAAGTTATTAATATATATAAGAGCTCTATGATAATTTCATGTCAAGATGAATTTTGAAGTATATTATATATTTATTTTGGATCAATGAATTGGTAATTTATTGATTTTTTAAATTAAATATTATTTTAATATTTTTTTATTAAATACGGTGCAGATACGGATGCGGTGCGAATATCCGTATTTGAATCGGTGCGGATATGGATATCCATATTCACATCCGTAGCGGATACGGATGGACGGATATGGGGTGCGGTGCGGATACGGATAATCCAGTATCCGCACTGTATCCGATCGATCCGTTGCCAGCCCTACCTGTGGCCTCCTACACCGGGGGACACCAACTCAAGGCCGGGAGGCCACGATGGCCTCCCGGGTAGCAGTAGCGGTTGCTGCCCCATGGCGCGGGCAGCAGTCGACTGCCGGTCCCGTGTCACGGCGACGACACGATTGTGGCGACTGCCGCCCCTCCACCCCAAGCACGAATCTACCTCATTCGATTCTTTAATCCTACCGTACCAGATTCTCCGATACTTCCATGCCGCCGATGAACAAGAATGGAAGGCGACAACAACAAGAAAATGACGGAAACAAGGAGAGAAATAAATTAAAGACTCCTACCTAAACAGTCCTCCACATTCTAGTCTTCACCGGAGTCTTCTCGATCACTGCCGCCATAGCCCGTCTCCAATCTTCGGTTCCTCCGTCTCCGCCGCTACATTGATCAAGGGATAAAGGGGTTAAAGAAGAGATTAGGAATAATTAAATAAGATTAGATATTTTTCAAAAAGGTTCCTCCAAAAATAATATAATTACAACTTAGTCTTTAATTTTTTTTTCCAGGTCAGAACAAGAGGACCCGTAGAAAGAGGGGAAATGAGAGTTATGGTTGCTTTATTGATTAAAAAGAGGAAATTAGAAGAAGGGGACAAAGAATAAATTAAATCTGCGTCCAAACCTAGCTCATGCGAACCACAAGTAGAAGAGGTGCAAAATTTAATGGGTACGTAGTGGAGAACAACCAACGAATTACTCGTCCAACAACATGATGTAGGACAACCTCCTCTACTAGATGCTTAATGTGGAGAAAACCTAGATGTTCTTTGTTGAGTTCCAGCTACCTTGCTCGCTCTCCGTCGCAAGAAAAAGAGCCGAATTTAAGCAATCATCAATCATCAGTGATGGAGATCCACCGTGGGGTCACTGGTGGTAAAAATTGTCAAGTCTTGATTGAGATCGATATCAAGCCCACCTCCCATCTTGATTCCACCAACGCCTTCATGGTCATCGAGGTGATGCGGTGTATTCACATACAACAAAAGAATAGTGATCTCGTTGGTGCACCAGTTGAGCTACTGAATTTTATGTTTGCCTCCTATTCCTCTCTGACGGCTAGCTAGACCGATGGCCTCTAATCTCGTTTACATGGCTTTTTTTTGGATCAACAATTAATAGGGCTAATCACTAGGTCTACAACTCACTGATCCTCTTGCTATGGCTGCGAGAGCTATGGGTCACGGTGAATTGGATTGCTGAATCAACGTGTTGAGTTAAAATAAGAAGAGAAAATTATATTTTTAGTTCTTATTATTTATTCGAATTTTAATTTTAATTATTATAATTTAAAAATTTTAATTTTAATCATCACACTCTATTATCATTTTGGAGTTGGTCTTTGTTGCCACTTTAAGTATAAACAACATCATATGAAGTTGACGTGATTAACGGTTGCTGACTGGATATTACTGACGTGGACAAATTAAATGACGATCCTTTAAAAGACATTAAAAGTATGATGACTAAAATTAAAATTCGAGTAAATTATATGAACTAAAACTAAAATTCGTATAAGTTATAAGGATTAAAAATATGATTTTCCTTATATTTGAAGAAAGACCGAGAAAAAAAAAGAGAGACTATTTAATTTTTATTCCGGAGCCTAAAATTAATACATGAGATATTTTATAAAATTATCCTATTAAAACATGCAAAAAAGAATATAACACTAGTGGTGGACGGTGACCACGTGGCTGTTTACGTACTACTCCTCCTGAAATCATATATTTAATTAATTAATCAGATTAATAAAATATATAGAGAGGGAATATTAACAGATAGAACTAAATATCTAATTTAATTTTGTGCAGTTGTGATCTAAACTCAAAATCCCGGTCGAGGCTGCCGCAAATGTGCAGAGTGGGACAGTGTCTTATTTTGGTACACAAGCTTATAATTAATAATTAGTTGACTTCTCGGCTCCATTATTATTTTCTTTTTCTACTTTTATTGGCCATAATTATGTGGTTTCGTTTTCGGCACCTGCATGCACGTGCTCTGCCGCCCGGCAACCGCAAGACATGTTGCGGTCGATGGTGGGCGGCGATTGGCCCGACCGGAACCGCCGGTCGAGAGGTCGGGGCTCGATGTGAATGGGATTGGATTCGCTGCTCTGGCCTCCACACCATTAATTACTGATGCGTCGTGCGTGTCGATCCTGTGGGTCCCTTGGCGAACGAAAAGAGTGAAGAAAGGGCAACTGAGATTTCAGAATAATTGAAGATATTTTAGGTAAATTATAATACATTGTATTTAGTTGAAAATAGTGTAACTTAATTTGTAAATTATGATATATTTTATAATGTTACAAAGTGATTTTTTTGAAAATGAAAAAAAAATTAAACAAAATATTTTTTATATAACAAAAATAAAAAATTATAATAAATGATGATACTAGAAATTGACACCCTAAATCTCTAGACAACTTATAATATGTTGTCACCAACTGTGTTACTCATAGTCTACAAATTTAAACAGAATACTTACTCATTTCAATAGGTTTCAAAATATCTTTCGATGCCAAAAATTGTTAATGTAAATTTTTACTGGACTCTATATGATAAATTATTGGTTTTATATGAAAATTAAAAACATAATAAATACTCACCTCCAAATGTGTCAATGTTAATGTATTTGGAATTAGATTAAGTGCAATAAAATCTTTTAAATGATTGGATGAATCACTAATTTTGTTCAAATATTAAAATGAATGTATAGACTCATTGGAGAATTGGTCCGAGTTCTCCATTGAAACTCAAATGATAAAAAAATATATACAAAAGTCATTCACTACAAGATCATGCATCAGTAATGGCCGCACAACCATTATCAGCAACGGCTCTTGTGATGAATAAATAAGCTATCGTTGATGGATATTATCAACACCGACTTTTTGGACATTGGTGAATATTGTCGTTGATATATTAGCATCGACAATAGTTTAGTGATGACTATTAATTATGTTGTCATTGTTTGAAATAAAAAATATTGGCTTCTATATATTAACCATTAGCGATAACTAAGCGTCGTTTGTTGGACCATTGTTGATTACATCATTTTCACTCATGCAATAATTTACTTCTATTTTATTATCAATGATGGTATGATGCATCATTAGTGACAACCCGTGAGGAGCAATGAATCTTTTAATTTTATCAACGATAACTTAGTGACATCCCCTTGATATCTTTATATTCCTTTACCATGCGACAACCATATTTATTTTTCTTAACCCTGAAATCTATTATCCCTTTCTCCCTCACTTTTGCCACCATTGTTGCTGTCACTCATGGATCTTCGTTGATCGCCGAATTTGAGATGCATTTTATTTTCCTTCTCTTTTCCTTCATTTTCTTCTGTTCTTTCTTATCTCCCATTTCCATTCATGGCCAAATTTGGCCATTTTTCGGCGATGAATTGACCCTTCTTCGCCCATCCCACACCCGACGCTTCTCCCTACCCCTTTTGACATTGATGACCCACAATGATTGGGTAGTGCTATTGTTCACCGTCTGCAACACCGAAAAAGTTCTTAAAATATTTTTTATATCATTTTTTCAAGATTGTTGTTGCTAAATATTGATATTAACATTGTTTTAATAGTTTATGTCGTAATAAAATTTGTGTAGATCGATTATTGAATTAAAAACTTTGCCCTTTTAATAATATCCCACTTTAGAATATATTTTGATTTGACAAAATATTAACACCAATGTTATTAGTGGAGAATAATTACCCATAGTCGACCGTGGTTGTAATGACTCTTTTTTCAGTTGCTTTAACTTGTGATCTTCGAGCGTCTTCATCTCATATCCTTATAATATGCAAGTCTAACTATCTTAAGACTCTAATGGTTTGTTTGCTTTAGTGGATATGATTGGATAGGATATGATATCAAATGAGAGAGTATTGGATAAGATTTTTTTTAATCCGGTATACACCGGATATAATATCAAATTTATATTCTTCTAATCTTATTTTCTTCTAATTCATGTGCTAAACAAACAAAAGATATAAATCTATCTCTAATCCTATGAAGCAAATATGCCCTAAGTGCATGTTTGCTTCATAGGATAATGAATGATATGATAATGGATGGATTAATATCCATTATTTGTTTAGTGCATAGATTAGAAAAAAATGAGTATAAAATTTATATTATATCCGGTGTATACCGGATTTAAAAAATTTATATCTAATCCACCTTCATTTGTTATCCTATTCTATCCTATCATATCCAATGAAGCAAACATACCATTAAGAGCTATTTGATATAGTATTATTGATCTTAATTGAGTCATTTTCTTAAAGGATTATTCAAAAAAGCCCTAGTTTCCTCGTTGAATCCCTTACTCTCAAACATTCATTGTATTGAGGCATTGAAGGACTAGGAAGCTACTTGAAGGAGGTAAAACGTTTCATTCGTTGCTCCATTTGTTTGTGCTTTACATTGTTTTATCCTAATTATTATAATTATTAGACTAGCTTAGGGTTGATTAAGTCTAGTTTTGAGGGTTTGCATTGGTGTAGAGGCATAAGTCCATTTCTATTGCTAGAGTATGATAGTTTCCTTGGTTTAGAAGTGTTTGAGGTTCCCTAGCTATTGAAGGAAGATACATTGGGTTGTAAAAAATCTTAGAGGGAAATTCTATTCTAATGAATTGCGCTGAAAATTCTAAGCATGTTGTTTAGGTAGTAGATGTAGGCAAGATTTGAACCACTATAAGTTTTGCGTGTTTGCATTGCTTGATTGTGATATGTGCTCGTTGGTACTTTACTTGCTTCATGATTTAATTGTGAAAATTGTCATTTATACTCGACTTAGGAATTAAAATGTGTATGTGTTTGTGTTTGTTTACATATATAATTATATATTTTTTTTATTTCGTAAATAGAAATTATAATTTTTTAAATTTTTCATATATTTATAAACCATCAACAATGGTGCTGGCATCATGACTCATTTCTTGAGGATTTGTTTGGTTGGATAAATAGAGAGGTAATACCTATTTCTCATCTATTTATATTTCCTTATTTGGTTTAAATTTGGAGACAAGGAATAGGTGACTATTAAGAATAGTTATTCCTTGTGACTCGGGGATAACTATTCCTTATATTTTCCTGATTCTTTTTAAATATTGTCCATCAAGGTTCATCATAATTATATAGAATATATAATATAATGTTTTAAGTAATTTAATTTTTAAATTTATATATTCAATATATTTTAGTAATACAAATATTTGATATTGCATAAAATAATGTAGTATTTGTTTTTGGTTTATAAAATAAATAACTTTTTAGATATTTCAATTACTATATATATATAATAAGTAATATTTAATTAATTAAAAAATTATATATTTTATATTTTCAAATTAATATTTTTAAAGAAAAATATTGTACACTATCTATATTTTTTATTACGTTATTATAAACTAGAATAAATTATAATAAAATTTATTATTTTGAGTATAAATATTTAATATTATTGATAAAAATATTTTGATCAATTTTCTATATATTCCTTCTCGATGCTAATAAAATAATATAATATTATTCGTTGTCTATTTCATTCCATCTAACAAAACATCCTCTAAAGGTTATTAGTAATATTTTTCATCGTTGCTATTTTCTAAAAAGGAGATAACACAACCATGGTAATAACTGTCACTGAATTAGCAAATCAAAAAGTTAGTAATAACTAATAGCTTTTGATGAAATTGTCACACTAGATAAGGGGAGGTGAATAGTGTATTTATTAATTTTGAACTTAATTTCAGTTTCAATCGTTTTCTTAATTACTTATATTAATGCACTACTCAACTATTAAATGAATGCGAAAGCGAATAAAATAAGTCAAGCAATCAATACGTAAACTAAGCAATTCAAACAAAGATATTTATAGTGGTTCGACTTCATTGCCTACTTCACTACCTAAGCACCCCATTTAGGATTTTCAAACTAAATTCTACTAGATTAATTATTTCCTTTACAACGATGACGTTTTTACTAAAGAGTCTCCGCTCTCACACTGAAGGCACTTCCACACCCGGAAGTCTCCGTCTTCCTACTGAAAGTACTCTCACACCTCAAACCTAAAGGATAACAATACTAATCCTAGTAAACTAAGTTTACACCAGTGGAATTAAGCATTAACACCAAGACAACCACCAACTCAATCAACCTAACACTCTAGGTTTACACAAACTCAAATATAATAAAATAAACCATAAAAATACATAAACAATGGAGCAAATAAATAATACAATAAATACTTAGCTCCAAATATGAGTCCTAGTTCCTCTTGATGCCTCAATGATGAATCAGCCAAAGCTTGAAGACAAGATCAAGGAGTTGTATCATGCAAACTAGGGTTTGCAAAGAGATGACTCAAGAAAGGCTTTAGGAATGATTAAGGATGACTCAATGAATGTCAAGATCAAAGACGAAGGCTCTCATGGCTTCCTATTTATAAGTCATGAAGAGAAGAGACAACACACCTTTTCTCAACGGGTAAAAATCTGCCGGTTACCATGCGTCGATCGTTAGTCTGGTCGAAGGTCAGTCGACCGACCAAGCGATCGCCCGAGCGATCGGAGCACTCTGTGCATTTCGGGCTCAGTTCGATCGATCGCCCCTGCGACCGAACCTGGGAAAAATGTAGTATTCTACTCGTTTGTTCATTTCTGTGTTTCGTCTTCGCTAAATCTTCTTATATAAAGTTAATAACTTTAAAACATAAATATTATATAGGATTACCCCAATTTGGATTCAATAAAAATATCTAAAAAATTAAAATCCTTAAGAATCAAAAATCTAACTTTTGAGGTCTAGTATAAATTTCCGAAAATTAAAAATTTTATAATCTCTCGGGTCAAATATATATAGGTTAAAGGCTTCCAAAAAATCATTAAAAATATTTCATTTACTAGTTTTTACCTAAGGAACAATTATCGGGACTTTTGGTGCCAAGAAAATATCTAGGTCATATAGCCCTTCACGGAACTCCCACAGGGCCGTTTTTCGATTTTCTGGGTTTTCATATTTTGGGATTTATGTTTGGTATTTTGGGTTCTTTGCATCATCATAAGGATTATAATTTTTCGAAGAAAATGTGTAGGTCATATAGCCCTCCACATGCTAGACACCCTAAACCTAAACTCTAACTTTTCGAATAATTCCGAGCGTTGACGAGCATCCTTGTCGATTTCTCTGATTTTTCCGATTGGGGACATTGAGCGCGCGCTAACCGGCTTGGAACCTGAAAGTAATTCTTCATAAAATATTAGTTCAATATTTGTTATCATCAAAACCGAGATTAAGACCAAGGTTGAAAGTCTTAGTCCAACAATTAATAGCTACCAAGAAAACCATCGCTATTTTTTTTTATAAAAGGAAAACTTTATCATAAGTCGTAAAAAATACAAGTTATAAAGGTGTAGAGAGGAAGAGTGAACATGAAAAAAAAACTAAAGGAAAGAAAGCACTTAGTGCTTAGACGAAACAATAGCTTTTAAGTAGTTGGATCCTTTGATGGCAACCTCAAGGCATGTTTTTGCGGAGTCGTTCAAGCTTCTGTTGTTCTGTTCAAACCAAATCTTTCCTTTCCATATCATCACAACTTGGAAATGTTGATGTTTCTCCGAAGTGGCTCTCCTTGTGCTAGAAGCCCACGGCTAATAGTCGAGTGGTATGAGTGAGAGATTGTAGTGTTCCAACATGATTGTCCATCCTTGTATCGTGTAACTACAGTGAAGGAAGATGTGATCGTGGGTTTTATCCGCTGTGCCACATAAGGTACATGTTGGGCAAAGTTGCATATTCCATCTGATCAATCTATCTTTGGTTGGAAGTCTATAAGGATTTGCCAGCCAAGAAAAGATCGAGATGGATTCAAGACAGTTTTGATGCCATAAAAAGGTGACAAAAGGGTCAGCGACACATCGAAATGAGAGCATCTTGTAGAGAGATTGTGTGGTGAACTATCCATCTGTGGACCACTTCCAAGATATGATATCACCTCTATGGCTACTAAAGGATCAGATCAATTCAAGAATCCTTGCAAGTTGAGATAATCTTTGTAGTGACACGAGCTAAGGTTACGAAAGGAAATACTCCAAATCGATTTTGAGTCCAAACCTGACTAGTCTTTAGCCTCTGCAATGGAGATGTTAGGCTCGTCAGCAATGGGAAATAAGTAGGGAAAAACATCTGCTAGGAGCTTTTCGTTTACCCACGGGTCTTTCTAAAGACGTGTGGAGAAGCCATTACCTACCTCGAAGATAAGGGATGAGTTGAAAATGTCTTTGCACTTTATGATACCTTTACAAATAGAAGAGAGTATGCTCCGGTGTAATTCAAGTATGTAAAGAATGTTTGGATATAGTGCAGTCATTAGATTCAAAAATATTGAACCTGATTTTTTGATGAGTTTCCAAAGGCAAGTCACCAGACGAGCTATGTTGTGAGCAGGTAGATTTAATATTCCTAAATCATCCTCACATTTTTTGCCGGTCAATGTATCCTAATTTACGAGATATTTTTTTCTAGTGTCAATCGCTCGACATCCTACCTAGAAAAAGGATTTTTTTTTTTTGTCGATTTATCGTATCAAAATTTGATAGAAAATAAGAGATTTGGTTGGTCAGAATACTATTAATCAAAGTCCTCCTAAGGTAGGAGGACTTTGTTCCGATAATCTTTGAGAAGCTGTGTCAATCCTAAATAGTCAATTGAAAAGTTACCTATTGCACAATGAAGGAAGTTGGCCCTTTGCATAGCAACATTCAGGTCATTCCCAATACACAGTAGCCTAGTTTTTGTGGGATTGATTTTTAGATCGGAGCTCAATTCTAAATATTTTATTAGCCTTCGGAAGTTCTCAAATTAATATTAGTGATGTCGTGTCTTAGTAATTCAAGACTTATTAAATCAGATTCATGAATAAAAATATTTATATAAAAATGTCATATCATTAAAACAAATATGGCTAGATAACATTACGTATTAAACTAATTGAGTGGGACAAAGTGCATCAACGAGGAAATTAGTTGCCGACTAGAATTTGAGGGCAAAAAATATATATCTAAAGTTTTTACATTATTCCAATACATGAGCAATTACGGTGCTTTTCTTTTTTGCAAGATATTGTATCTTAGTGTTGAAAATTTAGGTCTTGCTTGGAGCCTTTCCATTAATTAAGGAAGGGGAAGGGGAAAACTAGGGGCAGGGATAGTGGAGAGGGATGATAGGAGAGAGAAAGTGTTGTTAGAAAATTATACTCATGGAGCCTGGAGCGTGAAGTTTTGTACGTAGTTGGCTCAATATCAATAATAAATCTAGTTCTGATATTATGTTAAAAAATTAGTTTTGGATCTAACTCCAACCCAAAAATTAGCTCAAGGGAGAGGATTGTCCAATTTATTTAAAGACTATCTAGACTATAACCTTAATCAACGTGAGATTTTAACATGTGTTTTCTTTATTTAGAACAAAAAGGAAAGGAAGAGAAAAATTAAGAAAATTAATTTCGACGAAAGAAAAAAATTGTTAATTTGGGAGTTAAATGAAACACTAGTATATTTTTTTTCAAAATTAGCGAGTTCATTATAAGAATGAGAATGACGCATAAAACATATATAATATCACACAACGTGAAAAATTCATATAGATCAACCTATGAAATGTTACCACCAACTAAATGACTACCGTACTGATTTATGAAATTATTTTTGTATAAATTACATACAAAGGTGGACAATAACGTATACTGTCACAATATTACGTACCTTCAATTCACAATGCAACTCCATGAAAATGAAGTGTCGGTGCGATACAACCATGAAAGATGATTGATTTAATTAAGAATAATAAATCAAACATGATTAGCAATGAGATAGTGACTAGTCCAAGGCCTTTGAATTCATTGTTACTGTCTCAACCCCCTAACTCTCTTAATTGCAAGACTAATCAGCCTGAGGTGGGGGTGTGGAAGTTGATCTGTCCCTCCTCCCATATCTCATTGTCATCCTCGACATAACCTTATATATGTATGGCTTACGAAAGTCAACCACCACTAATATTTAATCACCTTATATAATGTTTACAAGTTACAATCCCCCCAAACTAATTAAGAGGCTAATAATGCTCGTGTTGTATGTATCATCACGGTTTTTAATAATTTATTAAGGCATCCTCTTTAATTCGTGAAATTAATGTTGTCCATATCTTAAAAAGGTACATGTTTGCTTAATTAATTTTATCCTTGTGTCTTAGTCAAGTGTTAATATTATTGATAATTAAGTAATTAAGATCGAAAGCTTTGTTGATTTAAGGTCTTGATTTGTGATATAAAAATGGGGAATTGTGCATACAAAAGTTATAATAATTAACTTGAGGCCAAGAATTATGATTATTATCTCATTATATCTATCGTGACAATTGTGTTATGCAAAATAAAGTACAAATTAATTATTATATAAAAATCTATTACCATGATATTTAGCCATTCATTCATAGCTTATCTTTTTGAAGAAAAAAATCTACATGTTATTCCTTATAGTTTATTGGAACAAAACAATATTTTGACCCTACAAGTGTTAAAGATTTTACATCTGCTTTATTTAATTTGTCATATCGTATTCTTGGAAAGGTTTTAGCAAATCGACTTAAGAATGTTATCGATGAACTCGTTTCTCACGAACAATCTCCCTTTATTAAGGGACGAAATATTCATGATGATATTTTAATAGCTCAAGAGTTAGATCATTCGATGTATGGTTCTAAAGGTAAGAACCTTTACGTGCTTATTAAAATTGATCTAAAGCTATTGAGCATGCATGCTATTTTTCTACTAAATTTATTGATTGGGTATCTTTTTGTCTATCTTCTACTAGCTTTGCTTAATAAGTTGTTTGCTTATTTTTTCTCTTATCAAGGTATAAGGCAAGGTGATTCCTTACGTATCACCTTACCTTTATGTCTTTGCTGCACAAACATTAACTAATTTAATTAATCAAGCGGTTCACAATAAACACATTTCTCCTTTTAAGAAAAAAATTTCTTTGCATATCAGTCATTTTATGTTTATTGACGATATTCTCATCTCATTTAGAGCCAATAATAAAAGTCTTCGTACTATTAAAGTAATTTTTCAAAAATACAAGCTTTTCACTGGTCAGTAAATTTTCATAAGTTTGAAATCTTTTTTTCCAAGATGATATAATTTTCATAAGTTTAAAATCTTTTTTCCAAGACATATATCATCTGGAACTATTAATCATATCTGTTATATGCTTGATATGAAGGCGGGAAAATTGCCTTTTAAATACCTTGGTTAAATTGTTTCTTCGAGAATACCTCCTAGGCAAGCCCATAACTATATAGTGGATAAGAATTACAAAAAAAATCAGGCTCCTGACAAACAAACTATCTTTCCCTGGTAGGTAGATTGGTTCTTATTTGTTCTTGCCTGAAATTAGGGTGATGCGGTCCTGCATGCCTCCTGGTCCGGTGCAACTCCGGCGGGGGACCTACAAAAATATTGACGCTCAAGTAAGAAGGAATTCTAGATGTGGGTATAGAAATTAGAATATTGGTGTACGTGATGTGCGCTATGTCTCTATATAGTGCTCAGAATGGGTCGAGGCTATTCTCGTAGATGTTCGGTTCATAATTGATGAATCCCTTGTAATTAATGAGGACATGAATATACTTATATGTCCTGGTGGAGCCACCGGGCTTAGTAGTGTCTGGTTTGACTTGAGTCTAGGTTCATGTGTGTGGGCGCTTATGGGTCTAATCTGTTCGGGTCCAAAGTGCTAGACCAGTCCACAACCCTCGAGCTTGGTCGGAATCCGAGGACTTTGTGCCGAGCTCAAATAGTGCGCCAGCTCCTGAACTCTGTTTGATAAATAGACGTCAGTGAGGTTCCTCAGCTAATGCGCTTGATCAAGGGACTTCGATGAGCACCAGGGCTATCGTTTCGGGACTCTAAGGGTCTGTTTGGTTAGCAAAATCAAGTTTGTTTTCATGATTTCAGTTTCACTAAAATCAAAACTACTTACGAAAATGTGTTTGGTTCGGCGTTTTCATGAAATCGAATCGAAACCAGAATGAAAACGAAATCAATTTTCTTAATAAAAATGAAAACACCATAATGTTATTTTCTGTGGTTTCGAGACTATCGGTTTCGACATCAAAATACAGTGGCAAATTTATAATTATAAATAAATTTTTATAAAATCAATTAATCTATAAATAAATCAAACTATATCTAATTTATAAAAATAAAAATAAAAATCATCCTTTTCAAATTAAACTATTATCTTAAATTGATAAATTAATTAAATTAATTTATATCTAATTAAGCCAAACTTAATTTTTAAAATAACTCAATTTTTTTAAAATTGATCTATTTTAAGTTAATCAAAACCAATTGTAGGCCATTTGAACTTATTTTTTTGAAATATTATAATATTTATTAATTAATTTTATATCTGATTGAACAAAAAAATCTTAAATTACTACTAAATATATTCAATGAAAATTAATATTATTTTATATAACCAAATAAGCATTCACTAGTTTCAACTAACAAAAACTGATGTTGTTTTCATTAACCAAACACGTTTTTAGAAAACTAAAAATTAGAGACTCAAATCAGATTTTCGAAACCAAGTTTTCATTTTCACTGAAAGCAAATCAAAAAATAGTTTTCGCTAACCAAACAACACCTATGGTTTTCGTAGTAAATGTGGCGGCTGCGTGGAGAGAAAGGGCATTTTTTCGTGTGCCCGCCTCCTACGCAGTCATTAATCCTGATAGTAGGCAATTATGATGGAGGTCCAATTGTCAGTTTGCAAGGCACTCGAGTGCCCACTGTTGACTGACAGACGTGGTCCCGTTAGTGGGGAAGTAGTGAACGACCATTAGGGGGACGACCCTGCCCGGGTCTATAAAATCCCCATGTATCTTCAATTTTTGCATGCGTGAGTTTTGGCATGGAGTGGGAGGTATCAAATATTTTCATTCCTTGGGAAATCAGGCTTCGGTTAGTAGTGAGTAGATTAGATATCATCGTCGGTTCGCACCGCTGGGCTTAAGAGGAGTGTAGGAGGCGAGGGGACAGTTGTGGTGACCGAGATATCCGGGGACCCGTGGCCGGTGGCTTGTGGTGAGTTCACACTGGGTACCTCCTTCACCGCGAACTAGAGAGGGGTGTTGTGTTACCTTTCATTTGGAAGCCTCAACTACAAAGTGTCTTCTCCTTTTTATCAACGATAGTTCCAGGTATTCTTGGGCTGGTCTTGCCGTTAGTGGCGTCGTAACTGATGGCACCGATTTGGGAGACCTTAATAATCGCCCTCGCCCTCCTCTGATAGTGATGCTGATATCTGATTGTGGTCCATCAATGTGGCTCTCCTCCACCCCTTATCGACCACTGTAGCTTAGTCAATTTAGTGGTGATTCGGGCTTTTGCCAACACTTGAAGTTTTCATCTTCCTGTCTTTGGAAGTTATAGATGTGATTATGCTCGTAGGAGTATTTTTTGTTCATTGTCGCATCTTTCTCCTCTTCCAATGACGGCTCTTCACTGTTGCATTGCCGGAGTATTTTTTTCTCCAGTAACTACTTTGTATTTTCGTAACTTGTTTCTTTGTTGTACACTTCCCCTTTATGGGTTTGTAAATGCATGTTTACCCATTCTAGGGCTTTATGAATATAAAAGCACATTACTGCCTTCGTAATGATTATGTTGTCTATTTTTTGTTGAGTTGATCGACCTTATTTTGGCTTGTATATCGGACGCTGCCGATGTTGAGTAGTCGACCAATTTTATCGAAGTTGAGCGTGGTTTTTGGCCAAAAGTGGAGTTAATGCTATGGTTATATGCATTTTAGTTTTTGGTTTCGTTTGAAGATGTTCAAGTTCGGGAATAGAGGCGCCGAGGCCTAGGACCAAACTTATTGAAAATTGAGCTTGCGAGGAGCGCACTTCGAGTCATTGAGGGCACGGAGCCCAATTCTTCATTGGCGTTGAGACCGAGGACCAGACTCGGTAAAAACCAAACTCACGAAGAGCGTGCTTGGGATTGTTGAGGGTGTAGGGCCCAAGTCTTTGTTGGTGCTGAGATTGAGGACCAGACTCGGTGAAAACCAAGCTCGCGAGGAGTGAGGTTTGGGTCGTTCAGAGTGTGGGAGCTCGTTTGGTGGCATTGATGGTCTAGGACCACACTCGAGGTTGTGCTTATTTAGAGCGAGCCAAACTAATAGGAGCTAGAGGCCACATTTAGAGCTCGAGGGGAGCGTAAGGCAGGACCCGCCTAGGGTCATGCTAATTTAGTGCGAGCTAGACTCATAGGAGCTGGAGGCTGCATTTAGGAAAATGAAGCATGCTTGGGGTCAAATCGAGCTCACAGGGAGTGTAAGGTAGGACCGCGTCTGGGGTCGTTGAGGGAACGGGGCCCAAGTCTTCGATGACGCTGAGCCCAAGGACTAGACTCGGTGAAAACCAAGCTCACGAGGAGTGCGAGGGCATGAGGCCGAGATCTTTGTTGGCGCTGAGTCCAAGGAGCAAACTCAGTGAAAACTGAGCTCGCGAGGAGCGCGCTTTGGGTCGTTGAGATTGCAGGGCCTAGATCTTCGATGACGCTGAGACTGAGGACTAGACTCGGCAAAAATCGAGCTCGTGTGGAGAGTGCTTCACGTCGTTGAGGGTGCAGAGACTAAGTCTTCGTTGGCGCCGAGGCCAAGGACCAACTCGGTGAAAATTGAGCTCGCAAGGAGCACACTTCGGGTCATTGAGAGTGTGGGAGCTCGTTTAGTGCCACTGATGGATGAGAACCACACTCGAGATTGAGGAGGATCGATTCACCGCACAGGACGGGAGCTATCGCGATTGTCTGACAGTGTGCATGTCAAAGGATTGTGGAGGTTCCTCTGTTGCGTGCTAGGTAATAGTTGTAGACAATCTGGACACATAGATATGTGCAAAAAATGGAGGGAAGTACTATTAAATATCTGTCAAAGAATGATACATTGAGTCCCACCGAGTGATGTGGACGGCCTACGTGTGGTGGTGCCTCGTTAAAATCTTTCGGTGGGAAAACCCTATAGGAGAAAACTGCAATGAAGGGAAAAGAGTACACCAACCTTTTGTAGTTTAAGAGAGAACACTTAGCTGTAGTAGGCCCGTATGGAGGCCGCGTCCCAAGTTCGTGGGAGTTCCCGTTCGGAGAGTTTGGCGATTTTGTAAGCGCCTTTCTCAACGTCTTCGGTGATTTTGTAGGGGCCTTCCCAGTTCGGGGCGAGCTTCCCCTCCTTGGTTGGCTTTCTTTAGAGTTTGATCTTCCTTAGTACTAGATCTTTCTTTTTCAAGTTTCTTGGTTTGACATGTTTGTCGTATTTCTAGGCTATTCTGAGTTTCCTAGCTTCCTCCCTGATCTTGGCGAGCTCTCGTTCTTCCTTGATGAGGTTAAGCTCTGTCTGCTAGGTTTTTGAGTTCTTTTGCTTGTCGAAGGTTGTCCTACAGAGGCCGGGCTCTGTGATCTCGACGGGGATCATGGCCTTTGCTTAATAGACGAGCCTATAGGGAGTCTCTTCAGTGAATGACTGGGCAATTGTGTTGTAGTCCCATAGCACCTCGGACAGCTCTTCTTCCTAGTGCCCCTTGGCTTGGCCAAGCTTCTTTCTGATTCCTTTTAGGATGACCTTGTTGGCTACTTCGGCCAGGGCATTGGTTTGCGGGTGCTCTGCCGAGTAGAAAAGCTATTGGATGTTGATGCCATACCCGCAGACGATATTCTTCTATATAAATTTCTTGACTTTCTCGATCGCGACCAAGGCTAGGGGTTCAGCCTCTATCCATTTGGTAAAATAGTCGATCGCTACTACCAAATATTTGACTTGTCCTGATGCTAGAGGGAAATGGCCGAGGAGGTCGATGCCTCATTTGTGGAATGACCAACTGACTTCCAAGCTATGTAGTGGCTCGGGATGATTTTATAATATTTAAGAGAACCTTTGGCACTTGTCACACTTTTGGCATATAGACCATAGTCTGCTTTCATAATCGGACAGAAATATCTGACCTGAAGGATTTTAATCGCTAAGGATCTTCCTCCAATGTGGTTGCCACATATGCCTTTGTGTACTTCTGCCATTACTGTGTCTATTTATGGTCGGCTGATGCATTTGAGCAATGGTCGGGAGTATCTTCTTTTGTAGAGTTGGTCATCGAGAAGGGTGCATGTTCTTGCCTGATGTCGGGGGTGATTCGGTCTGACGCATCTCGTGATTAAGTGCGACTCCGGCGGGGGGACATGCAAAAGATACTTCGACGCTCAAGTAAGAGAGAGTTCTAGGTGAGGATAATAAAAATTGGAATCTAGATATCTTGGGGAGCATTATGTTTGTATATAGTGCAGGATGAGGGATGTCTAGCGATAATGCCTCATAGTAATCTCTTAGGGATGTGCTCAGAATGGATCGAGGTTGATCCCCGAGATATTGGGGTCGTAATTGACGAATCCATTATAATTAATAAGGACGTAAGTGTCCTTGTTTGGCCGAATGGAGCCCCCGGGCTAAGTTACGTCTGACTTGACTTGAGTCTGGTTCATGAGTGTGGGCGCTTCTGAGCCTAATACAGTCATGCCCAAAGTGCTATTCTAGTCTACATTCCCCGAGCTTGGTCGAATTCCAAGGACTTCGTCCCGAGCTAAAAGTAACGTGTTGGCTTCTGATCTCGATTCGGTAAATGGAGGTCGATTAGGTCTTCGACATATGTGCTGATCTGGAGACCTCGGCAAGTATCCATGTTTATTGCTTTGCGACTCTTCGACTTCCGAAGTAAATATGATGGTTGCACAAAGAGAAGGGGTGTATTTTTGTGTGCCCGCCGTCTATGCAGTCATTAATTCTGATAGGAGGTAATCATGACAAAAGATTCGATCAGTAGTTTTTGAGGCGCTCGACTACCGGTTGTTGACTGACAAACAGGCCCCGTTGATGGGGGAGTGGCGAACGATCGTTAAGGTGATGGTTCTATCCGGGCCTATAAGAGCCCCCTGCATCTTTGTTTTCTGCATGCGTGAGTTTTGCTATGGAGTGGGAGATATTGGAGATTACTGTTCCCCGGGGATCAACCTTGGGTTGGTCATAAGTAGATCAAGGATCGCCATGGGTTTGCACCGCTGGGCTTAAAAAGAGGGTACGTGGGGACACGCATTAGGTGTTAGATGCAGATTTGTGGGTAGCTGCTGTAGTTGGATTGAGGTATGTTCGCGTGCTAGGTTTTGGACATTACTGTTCCCCCAGGGATCAACCTTGGGCTGGTCATAAGTAGATCGGGGATCGCCATGGATTTGCACCGCTGGGCTTAAGAAGAGGGCACGTGGGGACACACATTAGGTGTTAGGCGCAGATTTGTGGGTACGTACAGTAGTTGGACTGAGGTATGTTCGCGCACTGGGCTTATGCTGCCTTTTGTCGAGGATTTGCGTATCTTCTTCTTGCACCTCAATGCCAGCCCTCTTCTTTCCTCCACTATCAACACTTCATGCATTCTACGGGCAGTTTAGCTAGCAGATCTGGTGGTGGGGGTCTCCTGTTTTGTGGCTTGTGATCGAAGGAGTGCATTTTTCTTCACGGTCACGCCTTCCTCCTCTTCCGATCCAATGATGCAATATCGGGGCATTTTTCCTCCAGTAGATGTTTTGTATTTCATATTTAGTAACTTGTTTCTTTGCTTGTAAATCGTCCCTTTGTGGGTCTGTAAATGTATTCTTCGCCTATCTGGGGCTTTATGAATAAAACACATTTTGGCTTTTATTCTGATTGTATTATCTATTTTTGCTCGGTTGTTCAGTCTTTTCCGGCCAGCATGTCGAGCGGTGTCGACCTTGTGTTGCTGAATGAATTTGTCGAAGTCGATAGTGTGTTCCTGCAAAAAAAGGAGTTTAGGTCGGGGTTACCTATTCGTTTGTTGTAGGTTCCCTTTGATGATGTTCGAATATGGGAGGAGAGGCACTAAGGTCGGGAGTTGTGGCGTTGCGGCCAAGTACCATACTCTATGAAAACTGAGCTCGCGAGGAGCGCGCTTTCGATGATTGAGGGCGAGGGGCCCAAGTCTTCGATGGCGCTGAGGTTGAGGACCAAACTCGGTGAAAACCAAGCTCGCGAGGAGTGTATTTAGGGTCGTTGAGGGCATGAGGCCCAAGTCTTCGATTGCGCTGAGGTCGAGGACCAAACTGGTGAAAAAGTAGCTCTAGGCGCTAAGGGTGTGGGAGCTCGAGAGTAGCGCTGAGGCCGAGGACCAGACTAGTGAAAATCGAGCTATGGGCGTTGAGGGCGTGGGAGCCCGAGAGTGGCGCTGAGGCCGATGACCACACTAATGAAAATCGAGCTATGGTCGTTGAGGGCATGGGAGCCCGAGGGTGGCATTGAGGCCGAGGATCATACTAGTGAAAGTCGTGCTCTGGCCATTGAGGGTGAGCCCGAGAGTGGCGTTGAGATCGAGGACCAGATTGGTGAAAACCAAGATATGGCTGCTGAGGGCGTGGTAGCCCGAGAGTAGCCAGACTGATGAAAATCGAGCTCTGATCGTTGAGGGCGTGGGAGCCCAAGGGTGTTGCAGAGGTCGACGACCAGACTGATGAAAATCGAGCTCTGGTCACTGAGGGCGAAGGAGCCCAAGGATGGCACTAATGCCGAGGAGGATTGATGCGCCGCATAAAGTAGGAGCTGCCATCGTTTTTTGGTAGTGCGTCTTTCGCAAGATCGTAAAGGTTCATCCAATGCGTGCTTTGAGATAGCTATAAACAACGTGGACACAAAAAGAATGTGCAGAAAAGGAGAGCAATATTATTAATAACTGTCAAATGATCGTACAATGTGTCCCACCGAGTAATGTACTCGGCCTATGCATGGTGTTGCCTCATTAAAACCTTTCAAGGGAAAAACCCTGTGGGTAAAATGGCAATGAAGGAAAAAGAATTCACCAACCAGTGATAATTTGAGGGAGGATGCTTAGCTATAGTAGGCCCGCAGGGAGGCCGCATTCCATGACCATGTGAGTCCTCATCCTGAGAGTTCAGCGATTCTATAGGCGCCTTTTTTGATGAACTTGGTGATTATGTAAGGGCCTTCCCAGTTCGGGGCGAGCTTCCCTTACCCAGAAGGCTTTCTTTGTAGTTTAATCTTCCGCATGAGTAGATCTCCCTCTTTGAAGTTTCTCGGTTTGACATGTTTGTCGTATTTCCGAGCTATTATGAGTTTCATAGCTTCTTCTCTAATTTTGGCGAGCACTCGTCCTTCCACAATGAGGTCAAGTTCAACCTGATGGGCTTCTGAATTGTTTTGTTCCTCGAAGGCTATCCTGCGGAGGCTGGGCTCTGCGATCTCAGTGGGGATCATGGCCTCTACTCTAGATACGAGCATGTAGGGAGTTTCCTGAGTGGATGATTGGGAGGTTGTGTTGTATCTCCATAACACTATGGGTAGTTCTTTAGCCCAGTGCCCCTTCACTTGGTCAATTTTCATTTTAAGTCATGCCATGATGACTTTATTAGCTGCTTCAGCAGACCATTGGTTTGTGAGTGCTCAACTAAGGAGAAGATTTATCGGGTGCCAAGGTCCCGACAAAATTCTCGGAACAGTTGATTTGTAAATTATATGACGTTGTCTTTGACGAGTTCGTGAGGTATATCATACCTACAAATGATATTCTTCCATACGAATTTCCTGACCTTGTCGGTCGCAATTGAGGCCAGGGATTTGGCTTCTATTCATTTGGTGAAGTAGTTGATCGCCGCTACTAGATATTCGATTTGTCCAGACACTCGAGGGAACGGGCCGAGAAGGTCGATGCCCCACTTGTAGAACGGCCAACTGCCCCAGTTTTAGCTACTAGAGATCTTCGTCCGATGTGATTTCCGCAAATGCCGTCGTGCACATCTTCCATCACTGTGTTTGTATATGGTCAGCTTATGCATTTGAGCAGTGGTCGGGAGTATCCTCTTCTGTAGAGTTGATCATCGAGAATGGCGTAGTAACTCGCCATCATTATGAACTTATTTGGATTGAAGGTGTGCTCCTCTGTCTCCCTTGCATGAGGTAGATTATGTATGGGTCCTCTAGTTGGCATTTTGCTCGACTACTTAGACATCGACCGAGGTGTTGGCCGATTGAATGCTCGGCTGGCCGAGGACTTGTTGTATGACCGACTTGTTGTTTTGAGGTTTCCTAGTGCTGGTAAGTTTGGATAACAGGTCGGCTCAGGTGTTTTCATCCAGAGGTATTTACTGAATCACACATGTGTCAAAGTTAGTAATATTTAAAGAATATTCTATTGAGAGGTACCTTTCGAGGGAGGGGTCCCTTGCTTGGCAATTGTCGTTGACTTGTCCAACGACAACCTGTAAGTCACTTTTCATGATCACATTTCGAACTTTCATGTCCTATGCGAGCTTCAGTCGGTGATTAGGGCTTCGTGTTCCGCCTAGTTGTTGTTGGCTTTGAATTAGAACTATAGAGATTGCTCTAGGGCGATTCCCTAGCCATTCTCTAAAATTATGTCAGCTCTGCTTCCTTTTTCGTTGGAGGCGTCGTTCATGAACAATGTCTAAGTTTCAACCTGGTTGGGGGTGCCTTCCTGGTCATTGAATTCGGCGATGAAGTCTGCCAAGGCTTGGGCCTTGATAAGATATGTGTGCTGGTATTCAATGTTGATTTCTTAGAGCTCTACCAACCAAGATATCATACTTCTGGCGAGCTCGGGTTTTGCCAGGACCTGCCTGATCGGTTGTTCTGTGCGTACCTAGATGTGGTCACTCTAAAAGTATGACCTTAGTCTTCTAGTCGATATGACTAGGGCAAATGCAAGCTTCTCGAGTCTTTGGTATCAAGTTTTGGGTCCCTGGAGGACCTTGCTTGCAAGGTAGATCGACTTCTGATGTTTTCCCTATTCCCGTACTAGCACCGAGCTGAGGGCGATTTCTGTGGCTATGAGGTAGAGGAAGAGTTTCTCTCCCAGCTGTGGCTTATTCAGAACTGGTGGGCTGGTAGAGAAAGTTCTTGAGCTCATTGAATGCTCGTTTGCACTTCTCGTCCCACTAGAAGTCATGTTTCTTTCTCAGTATTTTGAAGAAGGGCGTGACCTTGTTGCTGATTTGGAGAGGAACCTTGAAAAAGCAACAATCCTCCTTGTAAGTTGTTGGACCTCCTTTATGTTGCACAGGCCGCGCATCTCTTGGATGGCCCGACACTTTTTCGGATTGGCTTCGATTCCTCGGTTTGTAAGCATGAAACCAAGGAACTTTCCATCGTGGACTCTGAAGGCACAGTTCTCCGGGTTCAGTCTCATGTTGTAGTGCCTGAGTTGGCTGAAGATCTCGATGAGATCATTGCACTTGTCTCCGGTGGCTGATGTTTTGGCGACCATGTCGTCTACGTACACCTCCACGTTTCAGTTAATTTGTTGCTCGAAGACATTGTTCATCAGGCACTAGTCTGTAGCCCCAGCATTTTTGAGCCTCAAGGGCATTACCTTGTTGCAGAAGTTGGCATGCTCGGTGGTAAAGGTTGTCTTATCTTTATCTTTCGAATGCATTTTGATCTGGTTGTAGCCTAAGTAGGTGTCCATGAAGCTCGAATACTGGTATCCTAAGGAACCATCGATAAGTTTGTCTATGCACGACAGCGGGTAGGAGTCTTTTGGACAAGCCTTGTTGAGGTCGGTGAAATCGACACACATCTGTCACTTTCTTGAGTGCTTCTTGACCATCACGATATTTGCAAGACATGTGGTGATTTCTCTGATAAAACCCGCTTTTAGTAACTTCTCGGTTTCTTCGTGGGATGCTTGTTGGTGCTTGGCCCCAAGCTTTCTTTTCTTCTATGTCACAGGATTGACCCGAGGATCGATGGCTAATATGTGGTAGATGACACGATGGTCTATACCTGGCATGCCGATTGGTGTCCATGCGAAGAGGTTGGAGTTATCTCTGAGTCGAGCACCGAGTTGAGCTTTGAGCTTGACAGGGAGGTGAGCTCTCGTGAAAGTTACGTGTTTAGGCGAGGCCCTGACTTGTATGGGTTCGAGGTCATCAGCGAATTGAGGCCTCTCTTGAACATCTCATCTGGGGTCCAATTCTGAAATTCTGGGTTAGTGTTATGTGTGAAGAACCGAGATTGCCGGCTGGGATGAGGTATCCGACATTTCTTTTGGCTCTGCTGACCTTAGCTTTAGACATTTATTGTAGCATATACGAGCTTCCTTCTGGTCTGCATGGACCACTCTCACTTATTTCTCTGAGATGCAGAACTTGACTGCTAGGTATGGAGTCGACACAATTGCCCCCAAGTTGTTCAGCGATGGTCGGCCCAAGATCATGCAATAAGAATTGGGGCACTAGACGACCTGGTATTCATATCCATTGACTTTTTCTTCGGCGGGGAGCTGAACATCGTTGTCACCCAAAGGTAGCCTCGGACGCTAACTCGTTCTCCCGAAAAGATGACGAGGTGTCCGTGGTAAGGGAGGAGCGAGGCTTCATTGATGCACATTTTCTTAAATGTTGAGTTAAATAGGATGTCGACTGAGCTCCCCTGGTCTACTAGGACTTTCGTGACAAGGAAATCACCAGCAATTATAGAGATAATGATAAGGTTATGTAGATTTTTATCAATTCCCTAGAAATCATAGTCATAGAAGGATATTACCGGGATATGGATGTGCGACCTATGCATGCAAGCTGCATCATCGATCGTCATGATGGCTCAGAGTGACTTCTTTCGGGTCGAGCACATTTCGCCTCCTCCGCCGAATTCTCTAGTGATGTAGTCAATGACTCCATCGATTTCAGTGCTCGACTAATCGGCTCTGTGACCATCAAGATTACATGTTGTGCTGCGTGTTGGGTTCATCGAGAACCGGACAAGCAACAAAATTAGCGCAGCGAAAAAAATATAAATTGATCCTCAACCCAAGTAAATCCATGAATGTCGATTAAATCAATATTGATTAAGTGATTGTACCTTTGAATACCGAACTCCGTCTTCTGCTCTGCAAGTCCAAGGTCACGATCTTACTTCGGATCGAAGGTGCTGCCAGCGATGAACACCCTCTACGGTTAGCACATGAACGAACGTGACAAACTGGGTGACTTCCGAGTGCTAGCTCGGTGGTCTCGGAACTCCTTCAGAATAGGTTGAGCATATAACTCTCTCTCTCTCTCTCTCTCTCTCTCTTCGGTGGAGGTTGACTGCCATAATAGGAGCTCGACTTCCTTCAAAAGGAGGTCGGCTTCCTATCTTGAATAGGGTAGCTGCCACCAAAAGTTGGCCAGATACCTATCTAAACCACATGTAGGTATTTATAGACACATCACAAAACATGGATCATGTCATCACAATTGTTGATCAATTCAGCACCATATTCGGAATATTAAAATAATTTTAATATCCGAATAAAATATATCCTTAATAATAATTACCAATGATGAATTTTCTAAATTCAAGATGTTGATTATAATGTATCCTTTAATAACGATTATTAAATATACATTACCTAAATTATAATAAACATGATTCTAATTTTAAATCTCATTGAAAATCGACAATAATTAATTCCAATTTAAAAATTCCTTTTTAAATTCGAATTAATTTCCAAAGAGAGAATTAATCGGTTACTTGTCATACGGATCCAATCCGATGGATGTAACCCAAAGCCCAATTCAGTTCACTCTATGTGTACGATCCTGTAGGGTCACTTAACGTTGGTAGTAGGTCCAAATTTCATTCGCAACCCACAAGTCATAAGCTGTTTCTAGCAAGACATTATGATTACCCAAGTTAAGTAAAGGTCGGGGATCTGAACAACCTAACACAGCATGATATTATGTCCTTTTATCACGCGATATGTGGATCAACCATAAGGCATGGACTACATCATCCTTATATTGCTCAATCTGGTTTTTTGATTCCTAAGCAGACTGACTCAACAAATGACATTGATACTCATATCATGCAAGAATTCAATAACTTTGAGGTAGCAAAACTTTCTTGGCGTGCTTGCTCTTGGAACATTTCCTTGTGATGCACAATCATGTTATAAGCCTCCATTTCCTCTAGTTGCTTCTGAAGCTCAAATTCCATGGTGTAAAGCATGAGACAAGTGACTTCCACAAAGTCATTTATATGCTTACTATAATCATCCATCCGTGCCTTTGGGGCATTGCTTGCAAGTTCATTAGGGATAGGTTCCTCCAGGACATATAACTTCCTTTCTTGCTTGAGAACAATTCTCAAGTTCCTGAACAAGTCAAGGAAGTTTGTCCCTTTAAAATTTTCCTTCTCAAGGATAAATCGCAGAGTTAAGTTGGATGTGTTGTTTGATTCCATTATCTACACAGAACAAATATGCAAAGTAATCCTAAGTAAGATTTGGCTTACCATTAAGAGCCAAGTATTTAGGTTAGAAACTCTTTTCCAATCACATGCCTTTGTGACTCTTGGATATCCATGGGATTGACATTCCATATCGTGATAATCCATATCTCATATAATGCCCAAGTCCCAGAACCATTTTGATGGACTAGTTAAGTCCAATCGTAACATCCTTGAGTAAGTTCCCATTAAGGAACGTTGTTTTGACGTTCATTTGCCAAATCTTGTAGTCATAATACGCGGTTATGGAAAGTATGATCCAAATGGATTTGAGCATGGCAACTGGTGAAAAGGTATCATCATAGTCCACACAATGAGCTTGGATAACAGGTTGGCTCGAGTGGTTTCTTCCCGAGGTATATGTTGGATCACACAATCATCGAAATTAGTCAATAAAGAATATAATAGGGAGAGATACCTTTCTAGGGAAGGGTCCCTCACTTGGCAGTTGTCGTTGACTTATCTTACGACAAGCTGTGAGTCGCTTTTCACGATCTCTCTCTGAGCCTTCACGTCTTGGGCGAGCTTTAGCCCGATGATTAGGGCTTCGTACTCTACTTTCTTGTTGCTGGCTTTGAATTGGAACTGCATGGACTACTCTAGGGTGATTCCCTAGCTATTCTCCAAGAAGATGCCAGATTCGCTTACTTTTTCGTTGGAGGCCCCATGCATGAACAGTGTCCAAGCTTTGACCTGGTCGGGGGTGCCTTCCTAGTATTTGAATTCTGCGACGAAGTCCACCAATGAATAAGCTTTGATGGGGCCTCTAGGTTGGTTTTTGATGATAAATTCTGAAAGCTCTACTAATCAAGATATCATCCGTCCGGTGAGCTCGATCATGGCCACAACTTGCCTGATAGGCTATTCTATTGTACCAAGATGTGGTGACTCTGAAAGTACGCCTTAATCTTTTGGCCGAGATGATCATGGCGAAGGTGAACTTCTCTAACCTCTGGTATCTAGTTTCAAGTCCATGGAGGACCTTATTGACGAAGTAGATCAGTTTCTGATTTTTCTTGTTCTCGGACTAGCACCAAGCTGAGGGCGTTTTCCATGACCGTGAGATAGAGGAAGAATGTCTCTCCCTGTTGTGGCTTATCCAAAATTGGCGGGCTAGCGAGGAAACTCTTGAGCTCCATGAATGCTTGTTCACACTTCTCATCCCACTAGAAGTACTATTTCTTTCTTATGATTTTGAAGAAAGGGTGCGGCCCTGTCAGCCAACCTAGAGAAGAATCTTGATAGGGCGGCCATTCTTCCCGTTAGTTGTTGTACCTGCTTTGTGTTGCACGGGCTTCGCATCTCTTGGATAGCCCGACACTTCTCAGGATTGGATTCGATTTCTTGGTTCGTAAGCATGAAACTAAGGAATTTGCCGCCATGGACTCGAAAGATGCACTTCTTTGGGTTTAATCTCATGTTGTAATGTCTAAGCTGGTTGAAGGTCTCGATTAGATCACTGCAGTAGTCTCCGATGGCCGGTGTTTTGGTCACCATGTCATCCACATACACTTCCATATTTCAATCGACCAATTGGCAAAGATCTTTTGCATTAGGCATTGGTATGAAGCCTCTACATTCTTCAACCCAAAGGGCATCACCTTGTAGCAGAAGTTGGCATGCTCGGTGATGAAGGTTGTCTTTTCCTCATCTTCAAGATGCATTCGGATCTAATTGTAGCCTGAGTAGGTGTGCATGAAACTTAGGTACTGGTATCCCTAGGAGCCATCGAAAAATTTGTCTATGCTCGATAGCGGGTAGGAGTCTTTTGGGCAAGCCTTGTTCAGGTACGTAAAATCGACAAACATCCACCATTATTCTTAAGTGCTTCTTGACCATCACGATATTTGCAAGACATGTGGTAAATTTGATTTTTTTGATAAAGTTTGCCTTTAGCAATTTCCGATCTCTTCGAGAGATGCTCGCTAGCGCTCGGCCCCAAGCTTTTTTTTTTTTTTACCACAGGCTTGACCCGGGGATCGATGGCGAACTTATGGCAGATGACTCGGGGGTCTATCCCTGGTATGTCGGTTGGCGCTCATGCGAATAGGTCGGAGTTGTCCCTAAGTAGGGTGCTCAGTTGAGCTATGAGCTCGGCGGGGAGGCAAGCTCCCATGTAAGTCACTTATAGAGGGTCAGATCGTCGACGGGTTGGGGCTGCTCTTGGACATCTCCTCAGGGTCCAATTCAAAAATTATGGCTTGTTGTTCTATGTGAAAGTCTGAGAGTGTTAGTTGTGGTGAGGTGCCTGTCATTTCTTCTGACTCGGTCGATCTCCGCTTTAGGCATTGATTGTAGCATAGACGGGCTTGCTTCCGGTCCACGTGGGCTACTCCCAGTTTCATCTCTGAGACAAAAAAATTGATTGCTAGGTGAGGGGTCGACACAACGACTCATGTTCAATGATGGCCACCCTAGGATCATGCGATAAGGGCTCGAGCATTTGACAACATAGTACTGCACATCCGTCGACTTGGTCTTTGGTGGAGAGCCAAACATCATCGTCAACCAGATGTAGCCTTCGACACTGATCTGTTCTCCCGAAAAATCGACGAGGTCTCCATGGTAAGGGTGGAGAACCATCGCAGCATGGCCTTTTTCAGGAACGTTGGAAAGGCTTGGTAGATGAAAGAGTTGGTTGCACCGTTGAGGAGCTTCATCGACTTGAACATCGTCAGGTGGGTGGTCGAATCGTCCGTGTCATCATAGGGCTGGAGCGTGGTCGGTAGTTTGAAGTTCTTGGGGAGACAAACTGCTATGATATGCTCGGTGAAGGATCTCGAGTCGATGGTCGAGGGGGGAGCTATCTTTGTGACCCTGGTCTCCTCCTGTTCTCTTTGGTGATGTGTGTGGGAGATCTCATTCCGAAAGATAGCGATCAGCCTACCAGATCTCTCCAGGCGACTTTCTTCATCGTGCTTCGAGCAACGGTGTTCACGCTCGGTCCGATGTTGCTCTCTTGGTTGCTTCAAAGCCGCGATCTGAGATGTTAAGCTTTGGTTGTGCGCCTAGAGGTTAGTGATTATGCAGTGCAGTTCTTCTTGTGTAAGGTTGGTGGGTAATGGAGCGTCACTCCTTGCCGTGTTAGCGTCTCCAAATAGCCGAGGAACGTTGTTGGTAGGATAATGCCTATGTGCGACATATTCACTTGACTCCGAGTACCAACCATGGGCAGGTCAGATTTACTCAGCCCCACGATGGGCACAAAATGTTCTTGCCTGATGTTGGGATGATGTGATCCTGCATGTCTCATGGTCCGATGTGACTCCAACGAGGGGACCTGCAAAGACACTCTGACGCTCAAATAAAAAGGATTTTCAGATGTGGGTATGGAGAAACTGTCGATGATGTGGGGAGGCCAATGTACAAAAAGGAAGGTGAACAATTGCATAACTCCCACAAACTGGGTAGGTGCCATGCCGCACTCCTCGAACTTGAGGAAAGAGCGGCATAAACCCCTGGTGCAAACCTACCATGGGTCATTTGCTACAGTGTCTGCAAATCTACACCCAACGCTTGTGGTGGACCTCCCTTAACCTTCCTCAAAAGCCTAGTGGTGCTAACCCACGACGATCTCTGATCTACTCGCTACCAGCCAAAGGTTGATTCTCGAGGAACAAAAACTCGCAACACCTCCCACTCCATGCCAAAATTCACACACGCATGAAAAAGAAGGGGCAGAGGGCTTTTATAGACCCAAGAAAGGTCATCCCCCTAATGGCCATTGATCGTTACCCTAATAACGAAGTCAAATTCGTCGAACGGTGGCAAACATTCATGTGCATTAAAAATCGACAACCAGATTTCCAAAGTCATCATTACCCTCCTTGTCAAAATTAAAAGCTGGGCAGACGGTGGGCACCGGAAAGGCATCCCTTCCTCTCCAACTGCCACATTAACTACAAAAATTGAAGAGTCGCGATGTGAAGAAACTGACACATGCCGAGATCTCCTACCATGGTAAATTAGTTAAAAGAGGAAAAAATTAGATGCAAATATGTCAGTCCGAGGTCAAAAGACGGCGCAATACTAGAGCTCGGCATGAAGTCCTCAGACTCCGACCAAGCTCAGGGGCTATAGTCTGGACTAGCACTTTGGGCTTGGCCAGATCAGCCCCAGAACCAGCCGCGCTCATGAACTAGACTCAAGTCAAGCCAAACACTACTTAGCTAGGGGGCTCCACTCGGCCACACAAGGACACCCACATCCTCATTAATTACTAGGGATTCAGAAATAATGAGCTTGACATCTCTGGGATCAACCTCGATCCATTCCGAGTATATTTTTACAAGATTCAGGGAGACATCATTCTCCCAAGACATCCCTAATCTTGCACTATATACCGACACGACGCACATTAGGTATACTCTCAATTCCATTTTCATACCTGCCACTTGGAATTTTTTCTTACTTGAGCTTCGGAGTGTCTTTGCACCCCCCCCCCCTCCCACCCCCCGTCACCCCGGCTTCGGGCAAGAATAATATCTATCATTATAGTTATAAAAAAATGATGAATTAGTCTTTGTTCATGCCTGAGAGTCAGGGTCTTCCGGTCTGGTTTGGTGTATCTCTGTGTCGGGGGGGAGGGGGGGTTGGGGGGTCCTACAAAAGACACTTCGACGCCCAAGTTAGGGTGACTTCAAGGTGGAGGTTTTGGAAATTGGAACTTAAGGTTACTTGGGTGTGTCGTGTCTGTAGATATTGCAGGTGGAGATGATCATGTTACCCAGTAATCTCGCCAGAATTATTGCCCAGAATGGGTCGAGACCAATCCCAAAGATGGCAGGTTTATGAGGGTATGTCCCTCGTGATAATGGAGGACGTAGGAGTCCATATTCGGATGGGTGGGTCCCCCGGATAAAACTGTTTGACTTGGCTTGGGTCTGGTTCTGGGGTGCTGCTTTGGGCAGAGCCCCTTGCGCGAGGCCGCGCGGTTTGGTTCGGATGAAGGATGAGAAGTTGCTGGGTTTAGTCCAACCAGACCCAATAGTTCTAGTCAAGTCCAGTCTTACTTGATCTAGTTTCACATTTTTAAGAATGTATGAAATCTATTATTTTTCTGACTTTTATAAAAGTCTAGAATTGAATATCATACCGAACTCGAAGGCATTTTGGGAGTTTTGAGCAGTGGTAGGGCCACGAATAAGGAGGGTGGGGCAGACTTTCAAAACAACAGATGATCAATAATATTATAATTGATAAAATAAGCATTTACTTTATAAAAAATCTTTCAATACCTATAAAATAATTAAATTTACAACAATAATAAATTAAATAAATTTCTTTTATTTATTTATGATGAAATAAAACAATTAATTTAAATCGAGCGGACTGCAGAAGTGAACGAGTGGATGGATGGTGTGCGGTAGAAGAAGGGAAAAAAAGAGGATCGGGTGAAAGGAGAGAGTTAGGAATTTAGGGATAAGGGGAGGAGGGCAAATACTTTTTTAGGGGTGCAAGCATATCATTTTCGAATATATAAATAAAAAATTTTAAATTGTGGGGGAGGGGCCGACGGGGGCACAAAGGTGAGAGAAGAGAGTTAGGAATTTAGATATAAATGAATATGGGTAAATACCTTGTTTAGGGGGTAAATTTATCATTTTCTAATATACAAATAAAAAAAATAAAAATTATAGGGGAGCAATTGCCCCCCTCCTCCTCCGGAGATATTTTGTTCCATATTATGGTTTTAAAAAGAGAAAAGAGTCAAATTTGTCTCTGAAGTATTGAAAAATGTGCAAATTTGCCCATTAATTATATTTTTGACCAAAATTACACTCGAAGTTACATAATTGAATTAATTTTGTCATTTTTCCTTAACTGAAGTCCACGTCAACAAACGTAAGCCACCATAGCAAGTGAAGCTCGGCCAAATAAGATGCCACGGTGGAAAATGACACGTGGCAATTATGTACTGACAAGGGTAATTTTAACCCCAAAATATATTTAAGGGGCAAATTTTTACCTTTTTCAATACTTTAGGGATAAATTTGCACTCTTTTCAATACTTTAGAGATAAATTTAATCATTTTTTTTCTTTATATATTATTATAAGTAATGTGATTCTAATTAACACTATAAGAATGATGTTGATATCATCTTTACCAAAATCAAAAAAATATAAGCTTGACAATTATACTTTGTGTTGTAACTAAATTATTTACTCAAAGATATGAATTACCAGCTTTAGTCACTTGTCATTGTAATAAGAAACCAACCAACATAGTAGGGGTGAGTTCGGGTCGGGACGGGTCGGGACGGGTCGAGATTTGGTATGTCTCGGTCCCGTCCCGATTTTGAGTCAGGATGCAAATATGTGTCCTAGTCTCGATCCCGAATATGAAACATCCCGGTTTGTCCTGGTCCTGTCCCAATTTTGAACTGGGACGAGATTCTCCCCAAACTTTCGGGTCGGGCCGGACTGGGACATCCCGATCGGTGCTCACCCATACAACATTGTCTGCAATAGTAACTATGAGAAAATACAAACTAAAAAATAAAAAGTCTCATTAATCTTGTAATACACATAAAATTAACAGAGAAATTAATAAATAGATAAAAGAACCAAAACAATTAGTAAATGATATCAAGAGCCAAGATGTTAGCTAAATAAGGCAACACCATCATGATTTACAAACGCAAGCAATACCATTTTGTTACTAATAATTAAATTCAATCAAGTTTTTATTTTAGTAATCAAGATATATCTTTTTGAATATTATTTTTGTTTCATCTTTAAAATTTATATTTTAAGAAAATCACTAAAGTATTTGTTTAAATTCTAAAGTAAAAGCCAAACTTGCAAAAATCGTGCAATGGACATTCTGAAGTATTGAAAAAGATACAAATTTGCTCATAAAGTATTAAAAAATGTGCAAATTTGTCTCTTAAATATATTTTGGACCAAAATTACCCTTGCCAGTACATAATTGTCACGTGTCATTTTTCATCGTGACATCTTTTGTGATCGAGTTACACTTATCACGTTGACTTCCGTTTGTTGACATGGACTTCCATTATGAAAAATGGCAAAAATAATTTAATTATGTAACGTCGAGGGCAATTTTGATCAAAAATATAGTTAATGATAAATTTACATTTTTTCAATACTTCTTCGTGGGCAAATTTGTCTCTTTTTCCTTTAAAAAATTGCTCTTAATTAATTGAGTGGATCGGATCAATTAATTGTCTTAATCATTTATATAGGTTTTACATCTTCCAGAAAGTACGCGGTAGAATATCTGGTGGCCATTGGTTATATGAGAGGTTGGTAATTGTTACACGTGTCAACGTGCAGTCCCATCGCTGACGCTTTGAGATTAACTTTTTGACATCTTAGTCAAGCTTGCGCTTTCCATCACATGTTAAACACAAAATACAAATATGAGGGTTTTGTAATTACGCGTAACACATCATTTTATCACGTGCCTACAAATTAACTTTCCACCTGACTGCTTTGAATTATTATTACTAATTATGATGTCATATTACGTATTTATTTTTTATGCCATACATAATTTTTATTAATTATTAATTTCATATTAGAAGCAGCCACGGGCAGATGAAGACTTTGAATTTGTTGATGAGTAGGATTTTTGCATCAGAAATATACAACTAGTAATGCATGTGGACAAGTACTAGTAATTCAGTAATTGGTAAGAGTTAACACAAGGGAAGAAAAGTTGGGGAAGTTTGAGGTTGGAATAAGAATGGAAAAGTGAGAAGGGGGACATGAAGTTTTTCAAAAATATCTATAAATAAGGACAACATGTACAGGGAAATCAATAGCATGTGTATTGCAGCTGACATGACATATATGTTTTTTTGCTGAGTTCTACCGGCTTCGCAAATAAATTCAAGCCATACAAATATGCAATGCATCAAGGGAAAAGATTGGAATTATTTAATAAAAGAGTTCATGGAAAACCTGAAGATTGCATGTCTTCATAATTTATTAAACGTTGTAATTGCATAACGTATCGTTGGAACGATACAATGTAATTGATACAATATACGTACTGTTACAATGTACGGATGGCACACATACAATTTGATTTTGAACTCTAACTAAATATCTCTAGGTGTGTTTGGCTCCTTCCTCTCTACTTTGCAGTTCTGCATCATTTGGGTCCAGCATTATACCTGTACCATACGTGGTCCCAGGGAGACTTTGTATTCTTGAACTTCAATGGATAGGATGATAATTTTATTCATATTCGTCGACAATTAAAAATTTCAATCATATCATATTCGATCCATATCCGTAAATAAATACGGATATGAATTAAAAAATTTCTATCCACACGGATATGATATAGATACGAATATGAATAGAGATCCGCACCGCATATCCGCATATGAAAAATTATCATTTTACTTGTATATAAGTTACTTAATATTAATTATATAGGTAGATTTTATGGTAAATTATATGTGAAACTTTATTAACTTATTAATTGTTATGAATTTTTATAATATGCAATATTATTATTTTATTAAATATATATATATATATATATATATATTTATTAAATGTGGTGCAGATATCTGCATCTGAATGTGGTGCAGATATGGATATTCATATTCATATCTGCAACGGATATGGATGTGCAGTGCAAATGTACGGTGCAGATACAGATATATAATACAATATATGCACTGTATTCGATCCACTGCCATCCCTACTCACATAGATCTCACAGATGATGATTTTCTTCTTTGTGTTGAAAGGAGTGTACTTCTCGTATTGGGCGTTCGGGCGGAGTACGGTGGTGATTTTACTCTCCTATCGTTATCTCGCTCACAACGATCTCGATCTTCGCCCTTCTTGTTAGTTTTCTTAGATCTTTTGTCCTCGACAGCATCTTTAACATTTTGCTTGTCGGCCTTTCTGGCCTCTCGAAGTTCCTCCATTTCTATATGATTTGCAGCCTTCTCCCGGAACTCGACCATGTCCTTCGACTTCGGCAAGGTGATCTGATCTGCGAAGTGCCCGAGCTTTAGACCATGCTTGATGAAAAATAGCTTGACGTGTAGGTCGAGATTTGGGATCTCCATGGTCGTAACCTAGAATCTCTTTATGTAATCCCTCAATTAATGACTCATGTTGCCATTGCTTGATGTAGTGGAGGGCGCCCTCGGTTATGGAGTAGATCCGTGACAAGGAGAACTAGTTGGTGAAGGCACGGGAGAGCCCTTTGAAGGTGTGTATAGACCCTGGTGAAAGTGGAGAGAATCATAGTAGCGTGGCCTTCTCCAAAAAGATCGAGAAGGCTAGAGGATGGGATCAGTTGCTCTGTTGAGGAGCATTATGGACCTAAATATCGTTAGGTGCGTGGTCGGGTCGCCCATGCCGTCGTAGGGCTTCAGTATGGTCGGTAGTTCACCAACAACCATGATGAGCTCCGCGGCGAGGAGAGGAGGTGTAGCTTCTGTGACTCTAGTATCCTTCTCTTCTCTCTGATGATGCGTGCGGGAGACCTTGTCCTGAAGGATGGAAACTTGTCTTCTTCTTTTCGAGTCATTGTTTTCTTCATGCTTTGTCAGTGGTGCTCGTGTTCGGTCGAGAGTTGTTTCCGGGACCGCGTTAGCATCTCGACCTGGGCTGCTAACTATCAGTTCTTCGTGTGAAAATTGTTTGTCAAATGTTGGGATTCTTCTGGTGAGGGATTGGCTGGTGCCAGAGCGTCACTCCTCACTGTTTCAACGTCACCAGGTAGTATATAGGGAACATCGCCGCCAAAGTGTTGTTGAGTGCAGCGGCAGTCACCTGACTCCGTGTACCACCATTGCAAGGCAGGTAAGATTTATTCGGCCCCACAGTGGGTGCCAAATATTCTTGCCTGAAGTTGGAATGATGCAGTCCAGTCCGGTGCATCTCGTGGTCAGGTGCAACTCCGGGGGGAACATGCAAAAGACACTCTGACGCTCAAGTAAGAATGTGTTCTAGATGGGTGTAATGGAAATTAGAATCTAGGGTACCTCAAGAGTGTGACGTCTAAATATATTGCAGGATGAGGGTTGATTGACGATGATGCTGCTTGGTAATCTCATAGGAATGTTGCTTAGAATGGGTCGACGCTAATCTTGGAGATGTCAGGCTCGCGATCGTGTAACCCCTCGTAATTAATGAGGACGTCGATGTCCTTGTATGGCCGGGTGGAGCCCCCGGTGACTTGACTTGAGTCTTGTTTATGAGTGTGGGCATTTTTGTGCTTAATTCGATCGAACCCAAAAGTACTAGTCCAGTCGAGCATCCATCCAGAAGACCATGTTAAACGAAGGATCACCTACTTGTAGACCCAACAATGACCTCCACCAGACTGAAGTAGGACACACTAACATCGTCATGGTGTCTGAGTTGAACGCTAATATCATGAGTTCGGTGAAAGGTCTGGGATTCACTTAAGTCGAAGAGCACGATCAAATCTAGCGTGCTCTACAAGCCACTACTGCTTGATGTTGCCATATAGCCCTTTTGGTTACCCTATTTGTTTTTTGTTTTACTGGAGGTTTTTTGTTGCATGGACAACATCAAAACTAATTTTGCATTTTGGAATGTTTGCGGTCTTAACCATTTGTCGAAAAGATACATGGTGAACTAGCTTGTTAGAGGCAACAAATGCAGTGTAATTTGCTTATCTAAAACTAAGTTGGATGTAGCTAATAGAAGTTAGCTAAGCAAATCTCGGGGTTTCCTTTGGACGAAACCAACAATTTTCTGGCTTTAAATGCCCACGGCCTATGGGGGGATTATAGCTATTTGGAATCCGCAATTATGGGATTGCAAATCAACACATTTGGGTGATTTTTTCTCCATGCACCTGCTTCTATCACATTGGTCGTCTAACTTTGCTATCCATGTAGTGGCAATCTATGGACTGTCAACATGTCAACAGGTTTCATTCTTGCATGAGCCGAACTGTATTGTCTCCAATTATACAGGCCCTCTGATCTTAGGTGGTGACTTCAATATAACCAAGCACGATGGGGAAAGGAAAATTTGTAAGGGTAGTACTATAGATTCCAGGAGGTTCTCCAAATTCATAGCAGACAACGATCTCCAGATCTCCCAATTATCGGTAACTCCTTCTTGGTCTAATAATCAAGCTAGCCCTGCTTTTGCTAAGATCAATTGTGTCCTCCTCAATCGGCAAATGGCCATGACGTTGTCTATTATTGAGATTATCTAATCATATTCCAATCATCGTTTGCTCCTCTCTTGTGACTCTACATACGATAAGACCGTTCATACTAACCCGCTCTGATACTAAATGTAGGTCAAATGACCTACACTAGATGGAGGGTGAATAGTGTGTTCGCTAAAACTTTAGCCTAACTTTGGTTATAATCAATTATTGATTACTTAGGTAAGTGGTCAAATGAACTAGATAAATGCGGAAGCAAAGTAAATATGAAAATTGAGCAAAGACAAGTAAAGACAATGCAAACAAAGAGATTTATAGTAATTCAGCCCCAATGTCTACTCCACTACCTAAGCACTCCGCTTAGGATTTCCAACTTAGCTTTACTAGACTAATTTATTTCCTTACAATGAGGAATTTATACCGAAAAATCTCCGCTCTCAATCCGAATGCACTTCCACACCCGAAAGTCTCCGCCTTCCTACCGAAAGCTCTCTCCCACCTCACAAACAAATTCAATCCTAGTAAACTAACTAAACTGGTGGACTTAAACCTTACAACCAAGGCAACCACCCAATCAAACAACCTAACACCCTAGGTTTACAAACTTGAAATACAATGAAATAAACCACAAAATACAACACTAAATGGAGCAATAAATCAAACAATAAAGTACTTAGCTCTACAATAAGATTCATAGCTTTCTCTTGATGCCTTTTGTTGGTGAAATAATGAAGTCAATGCTAACTCTAAGAGATGAGGAATCAAAGCTAGAGTTTCCACAAGAATTGGCTCAATGAGGCTTAGAATTTGATCAAAGGATGTCCCAAGTATATTAGTAATGATCAAGATGGGTGAAGGAAGGCTGGTGTCTTGTATTTATAGAGAGTCATAACAAGACACGAATGGAACACCACTCAACAGCTCAAAAAATAGTCGTTGAGGTTTCGCTGGTCGATTTGTCGATAACTGATTCAATCGATCGAGCCTTCGATCGATGATCGACCGAACAGCTACTGGACATTTCCAGTAGCTTTCAATTGAAGTCTGGTCGATCCTTCAGTCGATTGAACCATCGGTTGAAACATGCATAGATTGCAGTTTCAACAAGGATCTTTCTCAAGCCTTATTTACATTTTTTAATTTTATGTTTTATTTTTATTTTTCATTAACTATAAGACATAAATATTAAATAAGGAATAGATAAGAAATAAAAATTTAAATGACTAAAATATCATTCTTAATAAAACTGAATATATTTATTTTGTTTGCTTAACATAAGAAATTCATTGAGAGAAAAATGACTAAAATACCTTCTAAAAGTATAATAAATTATATTCTAATTTATTCTAATTAATAACAACATAATAAAAATATAGATTAATGTAAAATAAAATATTAATTTAAAATAATAAAAAAATATTATTTATTTTATTTTCATAAAAAATTGAATCTTCAAAAAAGATTTATTAAAATATTATTTTTAATAATAAAATAATAATTATCTATTTAAGATTTTAAATTATTAAAATTAATTTAATAATTTAATTTTTCTATTTTTATTATAAATATTGAAGGACAATATAAGAAAATGACCAAAATACTTTTCTAAAATATAATATAATATATTATATTAATAAAAACATAATAAAAATATGGATTAATATAGAATAAGTTATTAATTTAAAATAATAAAAAAACTATTATTTATTTTATTTTCATAAAAAATTAAATCTTCAAAAAATAATTATTAAAATAATATTTAATAATAATAATATAATTATCTATTTATATTTAATTATTAAAATTAATTTAATAATATAATTTTTTATATTCTTATGTAATATTATAAATATTGAAGGACAATATATGAAAATGTCATAAGAAATAGATAGAGAATATTATTCCTTGAGTTGAGATAAGGAATAGTATTCCTCATTCATGGGAAATAATATTTCTTATATATTACTTGTGGCCCATATATTCCTTGTCAATAAGTTGCAACCAAACAAGGTGATAAGTGAAGCATAAGGAATAGTATTTCATCTAACCAAACACTATCTTAATGATCAAAATCTAAATTTTGAGGTCTAGTACTAAACCAAAAATTTCAAAATATCCCTAGTCAAATATGGATATGTTAAATGTTTCCAAAAATTTCTTTAAAATATGTCTTTAACTTGTTTCTACCTAAGGAATAATTTTCGGGATTTTTGGTGCCATGAAAATGTCGAAGTGTCTTTTGCAGCCCCCTCCCCTGCCCCTGCCCCTTTGAGTTGGACCTAACTATGAGAGACATCGAACCAGACTACTCTGATCCTCAGGCAAAAACACCCCACTATGGGGCCGAATAAAGCTTACCTTCCCCAAAATGATTGAACCCAGAGCCAAGTGACCGCCACCGCTAGCCAACGGCAACGCCCCGACGACGATGATCATCTGCAAACTAGTGGCACCAAAATAGTGAGGAGCGAGTCTCCGGCACCAATCGAACTCCCCCTAGAAGCATCCCAACGCCAGATAAACAACCTAGAGGCGGAGAACCAACGATTAGCAACCCATGTCGAGATGCTGATGCAATCTCGGGAACAACCCCCAACTGATCACGAGCGTCGTTGCTCATAACAAGAAGAAAGCAACCGCTCGAAAAGGAGGAGGCTGATTTTCGTTCTTCGAGATGAGATCTCCGGCAAACCCCGTCAGGGAAGACACACACACACACACACACACACACACACACACACATATATATATATATATATAGAGAGAGAGAGATTCCAAGGCCAAGGAGGTCGTGACTGCCCTCCCAATCGACTCGGGAATCTTCTCCGAGTACATCATGGCAAAGAGCCGTCCACCCAAGTGCAGGTTGCCGACTACTCTGACACCCTACAATGGTATGGGCGACCCTACCATACACTTGACGACATTCAGGACCATGATGCTCTTCAATGGAATAATCGACCCTGCCCTCTACAGAGCTTTCCCAACTTTCTTAGAGAAAACCACTCTACCATGGTTCACCTCCCACCCACCGTGACATTTATACATTCTTTCGCGGAACTCTCCTGCGCCTTCCTCAATCGATTTTCATCATCTCAAGTCAACTAAAAATAGAAGACGACCTCCACTACGTCAAGCAAGGGCAACATGAACCCTTAAGGGAATACATTCGTAGGTCTCAGGCTACGACCCTGCCCTCTACAGAGCTTTCCCAACTTTCTTGGAGAAAACCACTCTACTGTGGTTCACCTCCCACCCACTGTGACATTTATACACTCTTTCACGGAACTCTCATGCGCCTTCCTCAATCAATTTTCGTCATCTCGAGTCAACTAAAAATAGAAGACGACCTCCATTACGTCAAGCAAGGGCAACATGAACCCTTAAGGGAATACATTCGTAGGTCTCAGGCTACAACCCCGCCCTCTACAGAGCTTTCCCAACTTTCTTGGTGAAAACCACTCTACTGTGGTTCACCTCCCACCCATCGTGACATCTATACACTCTTTCGCGGAACTCTCCTGCGTCTTCCTCAATCGATTTTCGTCATCTTGAGTCTACTAAAAAATAGAAGACGACCTCCACTATGTCAAGCAAGGGCAACATGAACCTCTAATGAAATACATTCGCAAGTCTCAGGCTACGACTGCCGAAATCCTGAATCTCGACCCCTGAGTTGAGCTCTACTGCATCAAATATGGGCTGAAGCCCGGATACTTTGTCGACCAGATCATCGTGATGAAACCCAAAGACATGGCAAAGTTCGAGGAGAAGGCCGCAAGTTTTATAGAGATGGAAGAGCTCCGTGAGGCCAGGAAGGCCGATAGGCAGAATATCAAAGACACTACTGAAGATAAAAAATCTGGAAGGGTGGATAGAAAAAGTGAAGATCGCAATCACCGCGAACAGAATAACTACAGAGGGCCGAGGTCACTACCTCGCCTGAACCCCCTATATGAAAGGTACACTCCTCTCAACACCATGCAAGAGACCATCCTGTAGGAGGTCTACCACCTACAGTTGCTCAGACCCCCTAACAACCCTGAAAGGTTAAAGCTTTCATTCAAAGGCGACAGAAGCAAGAGGTGCGAATTCCACCGAATCTACGGACACACCACTTAAGAATGTGTGGTGCTCTACGATCAAATCAAGTGCCTAATCATAGAAGATCGTCTCGACCACTACATCCGGCACGTCCCAAGTCGCAGCCGAAGCCGGTGGAACCACCGTCGTCAACTTCGAAGTCCCAATAAGATACCATCATCCAATGACACGGACAACCATGATGATTTGGGGACTGAATAGCCTCGTCCCGACATTTGGGAGTCATCGACTACATCACAGGTGGATTTTCTAGAGAAGGCAACGCTGAAACACAATCAACCCAAGCTATCATGACTGTCGACGATGCAACTCGTCCGCAAAGGCTACTTATGCCCATCCCGATAATATCTTTATTCGATACTGATTTTGGGAGAATTGATAAGAACTTTCATGACCCCGTCATTATTCCTGTAATCACTACTAATTTTCTTGTCAGGAAAGTCTTGGTAGATTAGTGGACTTCAGTCGACGTCCTCTTCTATCCAACACCCGAAAAGATGAGTATCAATGAAGATTCGCTACACCCATACCATGGAGAACTTGTCAGCTTCTCGGGAGATCGGGTGGATGTCAAGGGCTATTTATGGTTGGCAACAATGTTCGGCTCTCCACCAGGAACAATGACGATAGACATACAATTCCTCGTCGTTCATTGCGTAAGCCCCTACCATATGATCTTGGGCCGACCATCCTTAAATAACTCGAGAGCCATCGTATCGATTCCCCATCTCGCCATCAAATTCCCTATTTCGGAGATAGAGGTAGGAGTGATACATGCGAACCAAAAGGACGCCCGTGCGTGCTACAACGAATGCTTGAAGCTCAAGCCAGTTGAACCCCAACCCCAGGGGAGACATCCAAGTGCGGCCCTAGCCCATCGACGACTTAGAAACTGTGCAAATCGGGACATCCCCCGAGCAGGTAACTTATGTGGGAGAATACCTCCTAGACGAACTCAAAGCTCAACACAACACTCTACTCAAAGACAATATCGACCTCTTTGCATGGATGTCTGCCGACATGTCAGGAATAGACCCCCAAGTCATCTGCCACAGACTAGCCATTGACCCCCGGGTCAAACACGTGGCCCAGGAGAAAAGAAAGCTCGGAGTCGAGCGACAACGAGCATCCCTCAAAGATATCGGAATGTTACTAAAGGCAAAATGTCGTGATGGTCAAGGAGCACTAAGGAAAGCGGTGGTGTCGACTTCACCAACCTCAATAAGGCATGACCAAAGGACTCTTATGTTGTTCAAATATCCACATTTGAAAGAGGGGGGGGGGGGGGGGGTTAGTAAGGATATCAAATGAAAGCAAGTAATCAAAGCAACACAAACACAATTGATTATAGTGGTTCAGCCAACCACCTACTCCACTACCTTAGCTCCACACCAAGGATTTCTAACCAAACCCCTTTATAGACTAAGTATTTCCCTTTGAATACAATGGGGACTTACTTCTCAACCCTTTGAGAAAGCCTCAACACCTATTCACTTAGGCAAAACACAAATCTACAAAGAAACCCTAAGATGTTAACCTAGCACATCATACAAGCTAACAATGAAAAACACACTTGAATAACAATGAAAGAAAGTAATCAAGGCAACACAGACACAATTGATTATAGTGGTTCGACTAACTGCCTACTCGACTACCTTGGCTCCACACCAAGGATTTCTAACCAAATCTCTTTATAGACTAAGTGTTTCCCTTTGAATACTTTGAGGACTTACTTCTTAATTAATCCTTTGAGAAAACCTCAACACCTATTCACTTAGGCAAAACACAAATCTACAAAGAAACCCTAAGATGTTAACCTAGCATATCTTACAAGCTAACAATGAAAAACACACTTGAATAACAATGAAAACAAGATCTAAAGGAGCACGAAAATGAACCAAGCTTGTGTACTCCTTTCTAAGCCTTCAAAGCCTCCCACTCGTCAACTCGAAAGATGTGATTTGAAGTCTGAGTCGAGACACGAAGAGCAATCTGAGTAGAAGATCAAGCGTCAAAGCTCGGGCGTGGAAATCAACTTTGGAGGGCTTAGGAATCACTCTTGAAGGCTTAATGAACCGTGGAAGATAGTAGGTGAGTGTTTATGAGGGGTATTTATAACCCCTCACTCGGACAGGTCACCAACGGGCATTTTTCTGCCCATTGGCGCCACCCGGTCGATGGCCGGCCGAAGGCCGATCAACCGACAGAGCAACCGCCATCGATCGGAGTCCTCTGTCTGATTTCGGGCTCTAGCGATCGATGGCCGACTGATGACCCAGTCAACCGGCCATTGATCGAAAACCTGAAACCAGCCTTTTGCTGATTATTCACTGATTTGTCACGCGATGTTCATTTCCAGGTTTCATCTCCGAGTTTTGACTTGGAAATTATTACTATCAGGTTTAGGATGAATTACTAAAGACATATTACATGATTTCTATTTCCTATCCTAGGATTCTACGCGATCGTCGTCGGAGCCGTGTTTGATGTTTCTTGTCATTTTTTCGAACGAAGTTCGTACGCATATCGTACCATCAACCTGAACTCAAAACTTCACAAATGCATTAGTTTCATATTTGTTATCATCAAAAATAGAGATCGAGGCATAGGGGCAACCCTTGGGCCAACATCTTACCCATTATTGAGCATAGACAAACTTGTCGATGGCTCCTCGGGATATCAGTATCTAAGCTTCATGGATCGATAGTCTTTCAGCACTCTACCCGAATATGACTAGATTGGGAATCAGAGGTCATGTAAAGCTCTCCCCTACATGGATCCGTATTTTTAAACTTTTCGACATCTTCAATATCTCTCTAGTCCACAATGTGGGTCCTGGGGACATTACTCGACTCTGGATAGACTCATGCTTCAAGGGGCAAAAAATAAAAGATTTGCATGACATATTCTTCCTATTAGCTCTGGACCAGCAAATTTATGTTGCAAAGTCCAAGGAACATAGCCAACAAGGAGACATAATTGGATGGCGGATAACACTTTTGAATTTCATTTCAGCCCATGATGAACTGAAACTTGTTGAGGATTTGGATCCCTCGCTCCATTCAAGTAGAGAAGACCGCATCTCATGGAAATGGACATCACATGGTAACTTCACTACTAACTCGATCTACAACTTGCTTAACTTTCAAGGTGTGACGGACCCGGTGGTTGGCTTCATTTGGAACCACAATTTCCCACCTGCAACTTCCATTATGAACTGGCTTGCCATCCGATGTAGACTTTCGCCAAGTGATGGGCCCTTAGTTTGGAAAGTTCATGTGAATCACTCTTGCTCACTTTGCACATCACAAAATGAAAGTCATGAACATATCTTCCTTCTTTGCAAGTTTACTAGAGATGGATGGTCAATGGTCAAAACTTCTGAATGACATGGTCTCACGATTGAAGGGAACCAAAGAAACAAAAGAGTTTCAAGTACCAGCTACTCATGCTTTGAAGATGGGAGATTTGACACTAAACACTACTAGAATTGTCACTTTCATTGATGACTATCACCGACGGTCGTTTGGCCATCACAAAAAGATCCACGACTTTCTTACGGCCGCTCACGCCGTTGCAGAAGTGACAACATCTACAACGGCTCGCTTACGGCCGCCAAGGTTGTCACATATGAGTCAATGACGCACACGGGGCGCGAAATAAAATAACTAATCAGCAACGGCTTAGAGAGGCCTGTGTGGGCCGTTAGTTATTTAATAAATCAAAAGAGACAGCTCTCTTTCAGTCGTTGAGGTTGTCGCGTATGAGTTGATGGTGCGCACGCGACGCAAAAATGAAAAAACTAATCAGCGACAGCTTAGAGAGGGCCGCACGGCCGTCGGTGATCTAATAATTCAATATCGACGATTTAGCGACGACCGCTTCGATCGTCAGTAAAGAGTCTTTTATTTGTGTTCGTGCCGCCCCCTTCTTTCTTCCTTCTTCTTTTTCCTCCCTGCTGTCGTCGCTTCTCTTCACTGTTGCCATCGATTCTCCCCCTCTAGGTAACCTCAGGCACCTTCTCTTCTTTTCTCCGCCCCTATCTTCTCTTCTCTACCCCTCTTACCGAGCCACAACTCTAGCGTTTTGGGTTTCGGCGCCAATCAAACAATAGTCGACTATTGCTTGATTAGGGTTTAATCAAACCCTAATCAAATAGTAATGGTATTGTTTGATTAATTAAAAATATATATTAATGATTTTTTATTAATTAGGTTTTTATTAATTTTTTTATATTGTTTAATTAATGTTAGGTTTAACTTTTTTAATAATAATATTTTATTGTTTAATTAGGTTAAAGAGTTTAATTTTTTAATTAGGGTAGATTAATGTTTAATTAGGTTTAGTTAGATTAATGTTTAATTAGATTTAATTAGGGTATATTAATGTTGCGTAATTAGGGTTTTAATCTTAGATAATACATGATCTCGATGAGTTGGTACATGTCACGTACGTATTGACGAGTTAGATCTATTCAGGGGTTGTATATTTGTGTAAACGAAGTGAATGATCTTTTACACGATCTACGACCCTTGAATTGTTCTTAATTGGATGGACTGGAAACATAGTTATTTATATTGCACTTAGTTATTTCTTTTAATCGCTAACTCATTAATAAATTTTGACTATTGTATATCCCTTGTTCTCTAATACAGACCTAGATGATATGTGTACTCGGAGAATTGTAGGGAGTGCTGCAGAAATTTAGAATGAAGTTAACCAAAGGCTAACAGCCCAAATCGAGATGCTGACACGATCCAGTGGACAGCCCCTTGACAGACCACGAGCGCTGCCGTTCAAAGCCTAGAGAAAGCAATCATTCAGGAAGGAAGAGGCCTGATCCCGTTCCTCACGACGAAGTCTCCAGCACCCTCTGTCCGGAGAAGGGCGAGGATCCCAAAACTCGAAGAACCAAGACTGCTCTTCCTCTCAATGCAGGACCATTTGCCGAGCACATCATGACAACCCACCTCCCGTCGAGAAGTGAGTTACATACTACATTGACACCCTACAACAGTACATGAGAGAAAACAGTACATGCTCTTATCACGAAGCAATTGACCCTGCACTCTGCAAAGCTTTCCCAACCATCCGAGAAAACCACTAGCTTCATCAAAATGGAGGAACTCCGAGAAGCTAAAAAGACTGACTGGCAAAATTCTCAAGGCTATCATCGAAGAGAAAAAATCCAGGAAGGGAGATGGAAAAAGTGAAGATCGCAGTCGCCACGAGCAAAATAATGGCAGAGGGCCGAGGGCACCACATCGTTTGAGTGCCCGATTCGAAAAGCATACTCCTCTCAATACTAGGATATAAACCATCCTCCGTGAAATCTACCACCTGAAGCTCATGAGATACCCTGCCAACAAAGAAAAACAAAAGCTACCATCGAATGTTGACATGAGCAAGAAATACGCGTTCCATGATACCTATGGTCACACCACTAAGGAATATGTAGTGCTTGATGATTAGTTGGAAGACTTAGTCCGAGCAGGGCAACTAGATAATATATTCAGCACCAGAAAGAAAGAGGTCGGAGCAGAAGTCGCGACCCTAGACGATGAAGCCGGACGCCCCCCAATCCCCATTCAAGCGATGAGGATGGCAGACAAGCTTATCGCTTAGAAGACGAACCCCAAGGGATCATAAACTACATCGCTGGTGGACTTACAAGGAACCAATAATCGAGCTCCGCCGGGAAAGAATCTTTTCGGACAGTAATAGCGATCAATATCGCCACACGACTACACCGACCTCTCTCAAGAACCCCAATAATATCGTTCTATGAATCCAATTTTCATAGAACTGATCAAAATATGCACGATCCAAATGTAATCTTTGTAATTGAAAGAAATTTCATCATTAAAAGGGTCCTAGTCGACCAAGGTAGCTCAGCCGACATACTTTTCCACTCTACCTTCGAGATGATGCAATTAACAAAAGCCTCACTCACCCCAAGCAAGGGAGATCTTGTGGGCTTCTTCGAGGCAAATAGTTGATGCCCGAGGAGCCATATGGCTAAGGATGACGTTCAACTCCCAGCCAAGAGCAAAAATAGTTGATGTACAATATATTATCATCAACATCCCTAGAACGTACCACATGATCCTCGAACGACCATCCTTAAACAATCTGGGAGCTGTCGTGTCCACTCCCCACCTGGTGTTGATGTTTCCAGTCTCAGAAATAGAAGTAGGTGTGTTACACGCCGATCAAAAAGAGGCCCAATGGTGCTATAACGAATGCCTCAAGCCAAAGGTGACCAAACCAAAGAAAGAGCCTAGTGGCTCGCAAACGCTCTCTGCGTTCAAAGACAAACAACCGGCCGAAGCCTCCGAGCCGGACCCAGGACGAGAAATGCAAAAGTAACATTTTGTTGGCCTAAGGTTTTCTACTTTGATCTTAATCTCGATTTTGATGATAACAAACATAGAACTAATGGTATTATTGAGAAATATTTTCAGGTTCCAAGTCGGTTAGCGCTCGACGTCCCCGATCGGAAAAATCAGAGAAATCAGAGTTTAGGTGTAGGGTGTCTAGCATGTGTTTTAAATCCTCATGATGATGCAAAGAAATCCAAAAACCAAACTCGAACCCCAGAATATGAAAAACCAAAAAAAATAGAAAAGACCCTGAAATTCACTAGGCCTAGGGAGCTCCTTGGAGGGCTATATAACCTAAAAATTTTATTGGCACCGAAAGTCACGATAATTATTCCTTAGGTAAAAATTAGTAAACAACATATTTTTAAGGATTTTTTGAAAGCCTTTAACATATGCATATTTGACCCGGGAGATTATAAAATTTTCGATTTTCGGAAATTTGTACTAGACCCCAAAAGTTAGATTTTGATTCTTAAGGATTTTGATTTTTTAGATATTTCTATTGAATCCAAATGGGGGGAATTTCTTATATAACATTTATGTTTTAAAGTTGTAAACTAAAAGTTAATAAATGTTATATAAGAGGACTTAGCGAAGATCGAACCCAAAAACGAACAAACGAGTAGAAAAATCAGCAAACTAGGCTAATTTTTCCAGTTTTGGTCGACCGGTCGATCGACTGAATGATGCCCAAAATGGGCAGAATGCCTTCGGTCGCTCAGTTGGTCGACCGACAATCGACCGACAAGTGTCCGGGTGTCGCCAACGGGCAAAAATTAGCCCATTGGGAGAGCTATTTTGACTCCCTCTTCTTGGGGCTTATATATACTAGCCCTTGAGTGTCTTCCTCTAGAATCTAACATACCTTAGGCCATATTTTGATGATCATTGAGCTTGATTGAGCCACCATTCTTGAAAACCTTAGCTTTGATCTCTCAACTCTTTGCGTAAACCTTGATTTCATTGATTCACCATCAAAGGCATCAAGAGGAAGCTAGGAAACTTTATTTTGAGCTAAGTATTTGTTGTATCATTTATTTGCTCCATTATTTGTGCATTTTATTGTTTATTTCATTGTATTAAAGCTTGTGTAAACCTAGGTTGCTAGATTTGATTGAGTTGGTGGTTGCCTTGGTGTTAAGGCTTAAATCCACCATTGTAAACCCAGTTTGCTATGATTAGTTGAGTTATCCTTAGGTTGAGGTTGAAGAGTGCTCTCTGTAGGAAGGTGAGATACTTTCGGGTGTGGAAGGGCATTCGGTTTCATAGTGGAGACTTTTCGGTGTAAAGTCCTCATTGTAAGGAAACTAATTAATCAAGTTAAACTAGTTTGGAAATCCTAAGCGGGGTGCTTAGGTAGTAGAATAGGCATTGGGACTGAACCACTATAAATTATTGTGTTTACATTGCTTACTTTGCGTATTGATTACTTGACTTGTTTTATTCGCTTCCTCATTCGTTTAGTAGTCGGATAGTGCATTAACATAAGTAATCAAGAAAATGATTAAAATCAGAATTAAGTTTAAGATTAGCAAACACACTATTTCACCCCCCCCCCCTCTCTTGTGGCCATCTCACCAACACATTCCTCGTATTTTTTCTATGAATGTTCATGAAACCACTATGGCTATCTCGCTACTTTAACAAATACTCTATTAGAGACTTGCTTGAGTCCTCACACCTCAACTCGACCCAAACACCCAAGACGTGGATTTTCGTCCTCAAGTCGTCGTGGCCTTCGGCCCTAGAGACTAGCACTCCACCCAGCAACTAGAACTAGGTTTTCACCAGTCTAGTTCGTCGGCCTTAGTGCCTATTCAAGGCTCCTACGCCTTCCATGAGTCCAAGCGCATTTATCGCGAATTCGGTTTTCACCGAGTCTGGTCCTCGGCCCTAAATACGGCCTCTGGCCAAGTCCGACACACTCTGAAACGGGCAACATGACTCCTCACGCACAGTTCTGTCTCACGCTCCTCGACGAGCTCGATCTAAACCCTCGATTGCGATCTTTGGCTATCATGCCACTACTTCTGGCCTTAGAGCCCTTACATGACTCCTCGCGCGTGGTTCCTTCTTACGCTCCTCGGCGAGCTCAGCATCAACCCCCGAGTGCGGTCTTTGGCTATCACGCTACTTTCGGCCTCAGATCCCTTACATAACAACTCGCGCATGGTTCCGCCTTACGTTCCTCGGCGAGCTCGGCCTAAACTCCTGAGTGCGGTCTTTGGTTATCACGTCACTATTTTTGACCTCAGAGCCATTACACGACTCCTCGCGCGTGGTTCCACCTTACACTCCTCGGCGAGCTCGGCCTAAACCCCCGAGTGTTGTCTTTGGTTAACACGCCACTACGAGCCCTTACACGACTCATCGCGCGTTGTTCCGTCTTACGCTCCTCGGCGAGCTTGGTCTGAACCTTCGAGTGCGATCTTTGGCTATCATGCCTCTACTTCCGACCTTAGAGCCCTTACTTGACTCCTTATGCGTGGTTCCGCCTTACGCTCCTCGGTAAGCTCGGCCTGAACCCCCGAGTGAAGTCATCGGTTACCACACCACTGCTTCCGACCTTAAAGTTCTTACTCGACCTACACACTAAGGGGCTTGGTACCCTCTCACCACCACATGATTTGGAAGCTGGCACAACTTAACGTTACTAAATTTTTAAGACCACCTTGGATGCTCCAACCAAAGGATTAACCTAAAAAAAGATTTTTTTTCCTTGCAAGGAGAGCCAAACGACACTGGACAACCAAATCAGGAAATCAAAACATGCAAATCATAGGGTGAGCCCATAAAGGGCTAAAAGTTAGAAGGCCCCAAAGGGCAATAATTCTTTACATGCCGAATAAAATGACCCGCAGACGGGTAATTTAATGAAATTACTTGGCCTCAGTTGATGCAACATGAACCCTCCTCTCCGAAACAACACTCTTTGACAAATCCTCCTCATGACGGGTAGAAGTCTCCTCCTGGGGCTCTGAAACCACAAGCGCACAATCCTTCACTTCCTTGGAAGGGTCAGCCTTTGAAAAGTCAATTCTGAAAGCTAGAAGTGGATCCTGCTCGAGGGCTTTATAAAAACCTATATCATATACCTTGACAGCAGCACCGTTGAAGTGGCTCACCTCAGCCTTAAGCCTCTAAGCGTCGGATCGCCATTTGTCCCCCTAAGCCCCCAGTTGCGCTTTAGCCGCTTCAAACTGAGCCTGCAACTGCACCTTAGTCACCTCTAATTCGGCTTGCAATCGTGCTCTAACTACCTCAGTCTTAGCTTGCAAATGAGAATTCTCCGCTATGGCCATAGCCAGATCTTGATGAAGCTTAGTCAACTCTGCCTTGGTGGCTGCGGATTGGTTTTCTATCTCTTGCACCCGGATAGTTAAAGATCAACCTCAAGGGTCTTGGATTCCAAGGCCTTCTTTAACGGCTCAACCTCACAAGAACAAACGGGCAATTGCTTGCGCAAAGACTCTTGCAGCTTCTCGATCAAGCTGAAGAAACCAGACTGAAAAGACTCCCATGAATTTACCCCCGCCAAATGCATCACTTGAACACTGGCACGAGCACCACTACCACCGCTAGACGGGATAGCCGACTGAGGGTTTCCCATTATCTCCACAGGCACGATCGTGACCCCACCTATTGGGAAATCTGTTGACCCTCGATGGTACTTCTATTTCTTTTGCGGTGTCTCAGGGGGAAGTAGAGAGGGTTGGAGCATCCGAGAATAAAAATCGCTCAATTATACGAAGTAGGATGTACTGAGGACCTTGAAGGCCGAGACTTCATGGACCTTAACAAGGTCTCCGTCAAGGGATTGTTCTCTGAGTCACTCCTCCTCATTGCCGCCCACCGAGTGTGAGCACCAGGAGCCATCCACAACGAAGACATTCTCTCTACACAAAACAAAGGCCAAATGAGTGAGTGGTTTCAGACGAACAAAAGACACTGAATATATTACACTACAAAACCTACTTATATACTCCAAAACTAATGACTCATTGTGACTTCTGTTAGAAATCTCCTAAGGAACAAGTGGAACAGATGGACAATTCTTTTCTAGAAAAGCAATCAAAACTTCATCCTCGGTAGGGATACTCCCCTCAATATCATGGATAGAGTGGGGATCCGGCCTCCAAGACAAAGGAAACTTCTTTATACAATTTAGAGGCTCCAGCTAGAAGGGCCAAGCCCCCTCTCGCGATCTAACCCTGAAGAAGCGGGTTTTGAAGCTTTTGTACGAGCTCTTAAACAAAGCAAAAATCTTTCTCACTGGGACAACATTGAAGGATACCCACAGTCCTTTCTAAGCACCCTTCGGTTGGAAGAAAGAAAAGAAAACATGGGAACCACCTTTCTAAGGCTCGGTTTGATCTTAAGACATTCCATTACAATCTCGAAGCACCAAGCAAAAGCCCAATTTTTCGGGTGCAATTGCATGGGAACCACGTTAACCAAATTTAGAATGTCGTGTTCAAAATCGGTAAAGGGTAGACGAATTCCCAATTCTACAAAGAAAGTCTAGTACATGAAGACAAATTCTGAGTTAGTATTACAACACACCTGATTCGACAAGAGGCTGGGAAGACATTTGTAGTCCTCCTCGTTGCCCTCACGAGCGATGGACACGCTCTCCTGGAAGGATACAATGCTATTAAGGTCGGTTAACACTAAACCGCTTAACTTCACTTCCTCCTGAACCAAGGAGTAGGAATCTGGATCCTTCACCGGCGTCCCAAACTCTGATTTTACTACGACACATTTTCTCGCCATCGCGGAAAGACTAGAATGGGGACGAGTCGGTTCATGCCTACCGACCTAAGATAGGATCTACAAGAACAATGGGGAACTCACCTAAAGAAGTAGAGGCGGCGGCGACCGAGCAAACTACGAAGCTGTTGCCGAAAAAAAAATCCCTAGAAACACCCAGTTGATGGAAGAGCTACACTTGGGGAGAGAGAAGAAAAAAGGCTTTATAGGCGACATGACGGGCGAAGAACTTCCCCTCATCGAACTGCAATCTCGCCAGAGACTAATCTAGACCGTTCAAACAAAAGCGGCAGTTTCCTAGGGAATTAGAGAGAACGTGTGGAAACACATTTTCCCGCCATGATCACCTCTTGAACCGAGGAAGCAAGGAGCCAATCGGAGGGCGCTACGAAGAAAGAGAAAGCCCTATTACAAAAGCTGCCATATGAAGCACAAAAGTCGCCATATGAAGCACAAAAGCCGAAGAGGCATAAGAACAAAGTTAACATGGCAAAAATACGCTGACTCGACTCACCTCAGGACACGACAAGAAATAGTTTCGGCCTCCATGTTCAGTCCCTTTAGCTCGGCCTCCGCGTCTGCCCACTCGCTTCAAGCTTCAACTTGGCCTTAGCAGCCACCTACTCGGCCCATACTCTAGTTCGGCCTTTACGGTCGATTACTCCAGATCGGTCTCCACAATTGCTCCAGCTCGGCCTCCCCAGCTAGTCCTTTCTACTCAGCCTCCACGGTTGTCCGCCTCAACACAGCTTCCATGGTCTTTCGCTTTGATTCCATCTTGGCTTTAGCAGCCACCTCAACCCCTACGGTCAACCGCTCCAAAGCAATGTCTTGCTCGGCCTCCCTAGCCACCTAGTGCAACTTGGCAAGACATTCCAAAAGCTCCTCAGAAATGCCAAAAGACAAAAGCTAACTCAACTAAAGAGCTCGATTCACAGTCCTCCAAACTCCGAACGAGCTCGGAGGCTATGGACTGGACTAAACTATTGGGCCCGGTCGGATTAGACCCAACAGTGCCCCACCACTCATTCTGGGCTGATCCAATCAGCTCAACCAAGGGGGCTCCGCCTAACCATGCCCTTAAGTCAGATTCGAGCCAAAACTCTATTCGGGGATCCCACCCGGCCATACATGGATATGTGCAGCCTTCTTTATCATGAGAGATACACATTATAGGCCTGCCGTCTCCGAGATTGACCTCGACACATTCTGGGCAACACCCCCGTGGGATTGGCGAGCGACGTCATCACCTCTACCTGCAATAAATACAAACATGACACGCCTTAGGTAACTCTAATTCTAATTTTTATTACCTCAACCTTGGAGTCCCACTGACTTGAGCATCAGAGTATCTTCTGTATGTCCCCCCAGCGTCGAACCAGACAAAGAGAGACACTGAATCGAACCAGGAGACTCCAACCATCATGCATGAACAGTTGTATATTTTGATTCCATTGAGATATATAATATTTATGTATAAATTATGTGGTTGTTTGTGTATGTGTACATCAAAAAATTGTGTGATTGTTTGTGTTTGTGTGTATTTTGTATGTATTGGGGTTTATATAAATCGATGTATACAAGAATTTCAAAATTTTTTATTTAGTTAGTTACAAAATAAACCTTCAGCGATGGCTTACCAACGGTTAGCCATCACCAAGCTGTCGCTGAATGCGTATGGTAATTGGCTGATGGCTTGAGCAGCATAGGTATCACAATTGCTAATAATATTCAGCGACAACTGCGGACCGTTGATGATAATTAAATATCAGCGACAGTCACGGCGCACGTCGCTGATGAATAAATATCAGCGACGACCCATTGTGTCGACCGTTAGAAGTTATCTGAGACGCACACATATGCCATGACTATTTGCAGCGGTTCACACCGTCCGTGATAGTTGTCACCGACGGCTCAACCAGCGGTATTAGCCATCGGTGAAGCTTATATTTTCAGTAGTGAAAGGAACAATAGATGCTTTGAAAATGTGGCACGCTCCTACCTTCACCTAGCTATCGAAGCTAGCATCACTTGAAAATCCTTATTGTAGGTCCGGAATGACCATCTTGTTTTCCCCTTATTGTCTCTTTTTCTTCTCTACCTTCCTTTTACACTTGTATTTCTCAATTTTTTTGATAAATACAATGTTCCTTTATATATCGAGGTGGGCTTATAAGCTAGCGCCTAATTCCCAATTTGACCTTTGCATGTCAAGTGCTTCGCATTCAAACTCTTGATGTCTACTAGTCTTCTATTGGTGATTATTTTAGTAGCGTTGTTGTGCCTTTCACACATTATTAAATATGAAAATTTAAATACAAAATACTACATTATTTTAATTTATATAATTTATATAATTTTATTGAACAAATTAATTATACAACAAGTGTTATTCATGTATATATTAAACTATATAAAAAATTAATAATAACTCAACTAGTTTATATCACGGACCTTACTAAAAATGAGGCGTCGAATCAAACGTTTTGATTAAAGAAGGTATCCAATAAAATAAACCAATTTTCAATTAATCAAAAATTCAGGTTGAATCGGACCAAATCTCCGATCGATTAGTACTCTTGCTGACTAAACAGATCGGCAATTCACAACTTAATTATTTCTAATTACTAATTACTAATTAATATGATGATTCAGGTCGAGTCAAATGAAATCGTGGATGGATACCGGTTCAATCAATCGAACTGGATGGCTGAACCCGTTCGATCGATTAATTAATCAAAGCCAGTTGTTTGTCGGCAGTCAGCCAAGCCATTAATTACACATTCCAAGTAATTAAATTGAAAAGAAAAGTGATTTATCTTGTGTTGTATGGAATTAAAGTATGCGAAAAGTGATTTGGCTCGGTGGCTAATGATTGGATGTGCAGATCCCTTCTCTCTTAATTAATTCACTATTTAGTACTTTGAAAACCGACATGTTGATCAGTTTGATGGAAGTCGTCGATTCATATTTGGTTCCTACTTTAAATAGGTTTATCCCAGAATAAGTAGCATACTATTTTTAAAATTAATTTAATTATTATTTTTAAAATAATTACGTTTGATCTGATGGCATTTTAAATATCTAAATATTTTGTATATAATTTTGAGAAAATAAATTTCATATTATATATATATTCTAAAATAAAAATAAAAATAGTAATAGTAATAGAGGTTTGGTGGTGGAGACTGGAGAGAATGTATAAACCAAATTAATTGTGGGCGGCGCCGTGTCGCATCATTAAAGCCTAATTTGAGTGACTCGCATTTTAAATCAATCGCAACTACATGACTTGCAAATGTTTTTTATTTGTTTCTACTCTGCATCCTCATGCTTGTTGCCATGGCCCGATTTCCTTCCTAATTTATTATGTGCTTCACCTTCTTTAATTACAAAATACACGTCAATTAATTCAAGATATATAGATGTTGGCCTTGTCACTTACTGCTAATTAATCTTCATCACATGCAATTATATATATATATATATATATATATATATATATATATATATATATATATATATATATAATCTCATTTCCCATTCAAATGCCATATATTCGATCGATCAACATCAACTTTGGTGATTCTTAATTATCACTACCCTTCCCTTTTTATTTTAAAATCCTTGTATTTTTCTTGTAACTTATTTATTTATTTAATAAACTTCGATGGATTAACACCATTTTATTTTCAACAAAAAATTTAGGTAACTGTAGTTTTAGTTTCCAAAATTTTATATCGATCAAATTAGAGAATTAATGATTTTAATCGGTTCAAAATCTTGTTGATGATCAAAAAAAATTTGTTAGGACATAATATTTTTCATACATTTACGATTTTTTTATATTTAAATAAAGTAATTATAATTAGTGTTTTCATGTATATACTTTTGAAAAAATAAAAATAGTTTTTTTCATAATAAAATGAATATTATATATATTAAAGTATATACATTATGATTTTTTTGTGAGAGATAACCCAAAATTAATAAAGATATATATAGAAATTTATAAAATTTCAAAGTAATACCCATTAAAATTATATGGATGAATTTTTGTAAGAATTGACCGTTAATTAATGTAACACAAAACAAAACAAAAATTGGCCTATTGGTTACTATTAATGAGACAGAGAAATGTGAGCTTTACCTTCTCAAATATCTAGGAGAATTTATTTGTGGGATTGGTCCCTAGCTACATTGACATCCTACAAAACAGTGCCCTATTAATTTGCCTAATGTTTCCATCAATGAAGGAAGATCAATTATGTAAGGCAATGACCTAGCAAGTACCTATAAATTCTAGCCCTATTTATATTACCTTAGATTGATGAGTGTGTGAGCCACAATTATATGTGTCTGACATATTATATCCCCAAACAAGCACTTTGTGCCACATCATCATAATTATAGCATTTCATAATCCAATGCAAGGGTCACGTGGCCCTCCTCATTTTCCTTCTTTATTGTAATCTAATTAATCCACTAAGCTAATCTAACATATATGTGTTCATTCCTTAGCCTTATTTTTAGTTATCATTTTATAACTTACTAGACTAATCTAGTAGGCACTCATTTATAATCTAGACAAAGAAAAACGTGGCACAAAATTGATTACATTAATCTAACAAAAAGGAAAAATGTTCGATCGCATGATTCATTAAAAAAAATATTTTGAAAAATCTCGGCGAATGAAAGCCCGCCGTGTTCGTGCTTGCACCCTGGGGTTATGAATGATGGCATGTCATGATTTGCTTGTCTTCTACCTAATAAAAGAATATTCTAATTAATCAAGAATATATAGTAATGATTTTATTTTAGTTAGACCACTAAATGAGGAATTTGATGATCTCTTCTTACTTAGTTTGGCAACATAACTAACAACAAATGGATCTCCTACAATTGTAAATTGCTTTCTTATATTTTGTAGGGGGGAATGAAGTGAGCTTTTTGTATTTTTGATTTGGGAGAGAAAAATGGAGTTAAAAGAAAATTATCCAAAAGCCAAAAAAAGAATGCCGCGTTGATACGACTAAGTCGTGCTTAGCTAGTGCATGGACGGTGTGTTGAAGCATGTAACATCCGCGGGGTCCACATTGTAGGGGACCCGGCCAAATCTAATCTAACATGCACCAAAATATGACGCCTTCGGGTCTTGCTCGATCATAACGACAACAACAACAACAAAAAAAAAGAATGAAAAATGCAAAAGTAAATACATTCAAAGAATTGTTTCTGCTGACACTGGCTCCATGACTACGAGTGTTGTGCTTGTAGCTGCTGTGTTGGGAAGAGCATAACGAAGTGGAGGGACTGAGGAAGAGGACGAAGACCGGTTCAACACAAAATAAAAGCTTGAACCCCACCAGCATCGGCGTGTCATCCGGCGGAGCGGACGACCTTCCTTCCTCTCTTCTTCTCTTCTCCACTTTCGACCCCTATAAGGTGGTCCGAGCTTCATCTCCCAATTGGAGCTCACCACGTGCCGCACTGCGATGTGTCTGTGGAGTTATATTTGAAGCAACATGTCCATGGGGAGGGGGTGACCAAATTATGTTGACTCCCCCGGCCGACGATCCACCACCACGTGGCGTGAGCCGAGGTGTCGAGGAGTGGACCTTCCTCCATGGAATCTCCCCCCACCTCTTCCCCCCTCTCACTATAAATAGCTCATCTTCTCCAATTTGTCTCTCCAAGTCTCAGCTCTCCATTCAATTCAATTTGTTTCGATTCTTGGAACTCCACCTTCTTCTTCTTCTCCTCCCTCTCCAAGCTCGAGAGTCGAGATTAACTGAACTTCGACCTGCCCCTTTTGATTCTTCGTCTTAATTGAACTCTCGGTCGAGATCATGGCTTCTGCTGCCAACACTGTCATGTCTTCTACTCTGCAGTCTTCTTCTAATCCACTGTTGAGCTCGAGAAACAAGACTTCGAGAGTTGTTCGCTGCGCTGCTTCTTCCAATTCATTGCTGAATATGGCCTCCACCGCTACTCCGGCCTACTGCCCGGCTCCTTATTATAAGGAGCCGGTTGTGAAGAAGCTGACGAGCAAACCCGGCGGCGGCGATGACAGTGCTGACGCTAGGAGGCCTAATTGGAACCCGCTCCAGCGGGTCGCCGCTGCCGCACTCGACGCCGTCGAGGAGGTGTTCGTGGCGAACTTGCTCGAGAGACCGCACCCCTTGCCGAAGACCGCTGACCCCGCCGTTCAGATTGCTGGCAATTTTGCTCCGGTCGACGAGTGCGCCCCCTGCCATGGCCTCCCCGTCGAAGGGCATATCCCTCTGAGCATTAACGGCGTCTACGTTCGTAACGGCGCCAATCCCCTGTTTGAGCCCGTCGCCGGACACCACTTCTTCGACGGCGACGGCATGGTGCACGCCGTTCACCTCCGCAACGGGGACGCCACCTACGCGTGCCGGTACACCGAGACAGAGCGGCTCCGGCAGGAGCGCACCATCGGGAAGCCAGTCTTCCCCAAGGCGATCGGCGAGCTCCATGGCCACTCCGGTGTCGCGCGGCTGCTGCTGTTCTACGCCCGCAACCTATTCGGCCTCGTCGACGGAAGCCGCGGGATGGGCGTCGCCAACGCCGGCCTCGTCTACTTTAACGACCGCCTCCTCGCCATGTCCGAAGACGACATCCCCTACCACGTCCGCGTCACCTCTCTCGGCGATCTTGAGACGGTGGGACGGTACGACTTCGGCGGCCAGCTCCAGTCCTCCATGATCGCCCACCCCAAGCTCGATCCGGCCACGCGCGAGCTCTTCGCGCTCAGCTACGACGTGATCCAGAAGCCGTACCTCAAGTACTTCTACTTCTCGCCTGACGGCGAGAAGTCCCCTGACGTGGAGATCCCCCTCGAGCAGCCCACCATGATGCATGACTTCGCCATCACCGAGAACTACGTCGTCGTCCCGGACCAGCAGGTGGTGTTCAAGCTGCAAGAAATGATCCGCGGCGGCTCGCCGGTGGTCTACGACCAGTCCAAGACAGCCCGGTTCGGCGTCCTGCCAAAGTACGCCGCCGACGCCGCCGAGATGCGCTGGGTCGACGTGCCCGACTGCTTCTGCTTCCACCTGTGGAACGCGTGGGAGGAGCCAGCCACCGGCGAGGTGGTGGTCATCGGCTCCTGCATGACGCCGCCGGACTCCGTCTTCAACGAGTGCGACGAGTGCCTCAAGAGCGTTCTCTCCGAAATCCGGCTCGACCTCAATACCGGCAAGTCCACCCGGCGGCCCATCCTCTCCCCAGCCGACCAATTGAACCTCGAAGCCGGAATGGTGAACCGCAACATGCTCGGAAGGAAAACCCGGTACGCCTACCTCGCCATCGCCGAGCCATGGCCGAAGGTGTCCGGCTTCGCCAAGATCGACCTCTTCACCGGGGAGATCAGCAAATTCATCTTCGGCAACAGCTGCTACGGTGGCGAGCCTTACTTCGTTCCGAGCGACTCCAGCTCCGCCAAAGAGGACGACGGCTACGTCCTCACTTTCATGCACGACGAGAAGACGTCGGAGTCGAAGCTGCTCATCGTCAACGCCGCCAACATGCTGCTCGAGGCCGCCGTCAAGCTCCCTTCGCGAGTGCCCTACGGCTTCCACGGCACCTTCATCACCTCCAGCGACTTGCAGTCGCAGGCTTAGCTCCTTCCTCTGTTCTTTCTACAGTTTATTCATAGAACTAGACCACGAGAGAGATGATTACAGGGGAGAGACCAGCATGAAGCTTATTGGCTGTGTAGGAAGGTTTGCCAGGTTCAGCTGCTCTCTGCCATTAATTCTTTCCTTTTATCTTCTTCTTCTTCCTCATGTTGTTATAGGTAGACAGTGATACATCTCCGCTGCGATAACTTGAGGGGCTTCTTCCTCTGTTTTGGATATTCTATGGATTGTTTTGTACATGTATACAATTATTCTTGTATTCAATTCATTCTCTTGGTACACTATTCTCTTGTCGATTTTGTTTTACTAGCTCTTCCTAAAGCAAATTAAACTTGCAATAGCTTTTAAATTAAGTAATCAGGTTAATTAAAATAGTAGCCTTTAGCAGAAACTTTCAGTGAAAACTATAAAATATAACAAGAGCGTTAAGAAGAGAAGAAGTCTTCCCAAGCTAGCTTTCAAAAAGCTGCATAGATTCTACGCCGGAGAAATGGGAGACGGGGGCACGTGGACGAATGCGAAAGAGCTCCGGTGGCTTCCGAATTCTAGGTGGACGTTGACATATAAAAGAAGAGAGGGAAGAAGAGATAGAGATAGTGGGAGGGTGACAAGGGAGAAGAAAATAGGAAATAGCTTTTTCCTTCCACCGCAACAACGGCGACATCTTTGTCTGGGCCGCCGCCGGGGACAGAGGCCGGGTCGTCGATTTGTGCCCTACGCTGTGGTGTGTGGCTTGCACCTGAAGCCTTTCCCACTCAAGGTGGTCCTTGTAATCTTTCAAATATACACTTCCAGCCGACGACGCTCAACAATTTGCCCCCAATTAGTAGGAGAAAACAACCTTGTACTACAGCGAATCCTCTCTACAAGTCTACAACACAAGGTATATAATACACATGACTTTAGTCCAAGTATACTTGAGAAGCTAAAAGAGTTTCTTCTGTCAGACTTCAATGTAGATTGTAGACCATAGAAATTTCTACTGAGTTATACACAAGTAGGGCTGTCCAGTGTTAGATTAAACCCGAATCGAACCAAAAAATCGAACCAAATTTTTTGGGTTCAATTCAGTTTCAACCATTGTAGGTTCGGTTCTTTGACCCAAACCGAACCGAAATTTGGATTTCGGTTCGGATTCGATTCCTAGAATTCGGGAACCGATCCGAACCGAAAACCGAATTAATTAAAAAATAATATATTTTTTAAAATTTTTAATATAAATAAGTAAATGACTATTATAAAATAATTTTTAATTTTTAATTTTTAATCGAATTAATTAAAATTTCGGTTTTCGAGTTGAAAACCGAACCGAACCGAATAATTTCGGTTCGAATTAGATCAGTTTAGGTATAGTTCGATTCGGGTTCGGATTGGAATTCGAGTATAAAAAAAATTTCGATTTGATGAATTTCAATTCGAGGTGAACCGAATGGACACCCCTATACACAAGAGTGAACCTCTACTAAGTAGAAGTGTTAGGTTCACCGTTTGACTAACACATATTTATTTTTACTATAGGTTTAGTCTTAATTAGTAAATTCAATCTTGATAGATAAAAATTTTATGATAAGCGAATCCAACATTTTTGTTGTATATACACGAAATTTGCAAAATTATATATAGCAATTATATATTGAAGAGTTAAGTTATTTATTTATTTATAAAATTGTTAACCTATATAAAGGACCATATTCATTAAATTTTGACTAGAAAATATTGCTCAACCTATAAAACTCATTTGTCTTGGATCCAATCAGAACTTTATTAAAGACTTTTATAAACTCAATCCAATAGGGTTTAACTTGAGTAAGGTTTTTGTGAAATGAATTTCAGACGGAGGTGTAGATGAATGCACAACATAAAAATTTTACACCTATCTAGTTTGACATGGCCTAACTGCATCTTAGTTAAGTGAATTAGTCAACCACGAGAAAGACTATTTTCATTATGGGGGTGTTTAGTTGCCGACAAGTGCAAATGCTGTAAATTAAAAGCATTTGCATGAAAAAACAAAGGCCCGAGAATAGAATGTGCAACTTATTGTTTGGTTGCCTACAAATAGAGTTGCAACTTCTATATATAAGCGTTTGGTTGCAACTTACATCTTCGTATATAGGTCTGATCCAATAGACCGACACATTAAAATTGTGCATGTGCTGCCTATTATCGTGTTGGGCCAAGGGATGTAGGTTCGGCCCGATAGTCTGATAACCAGAGTCAAAAAAGGGGCGACCTATTTAATTTTTCGTAATCGTGCTAACAGGCCAAGCTGTGATGAGCCGTTTATTTTTCGTGTTGTGCCAAACTCGGGTTCTCATGCCCAATTTTTTATCTAGCCAGGGCAGAACATCACCGAATGAGCCACCCCAAGGATTGACGACGCATCGAAATACCAGACGCAGCAACGAAGCCTAGATTTTTCGTTTTAAGTGGCGGCGATCGTTCACATGGATGCTTGAAAGATGCGGTCCAGAATCTGTTTCGAGCACAAATCGATCCATGAATCACCAGAGGAGCAAGCAAGGGCCAATGAGCGCCAAAAAACATGTGACCTAGCTGAAAAAAAGATTGGAAAAATTGCTCAAATCAATCTAACAATAATATGTAATATGACTGTTCAACGGAATTTAGAAGCAATAACAATGAAAATAGAGGCAAAAGGATAAATCTATCATTTTACCCCCACAATGATTCATCGAATACAACAAAATTGATTTGACCTAGAATAATATTATTTTATACTCTAAATTACATTTTAGTTTAGTACAATATTATTTTATATTATTTAATTATTTATAAAAATAAATTAATAATTTTTAATTACTATATAATATTGAAAAATATAAAAATTCTACCAAACAATATCGTATCCAAAATCTAACACTACAATCGCGTGAAAATCTATAACTTTGGCATTTATCTTGTCTCCATTTGACGACTCTAAGTCACCCAAATTAATTATTTTCTAATACTTAAATTATTACATTTGCATCTTACAATCTTGTATTGCGGGCTTTCTGCAATTTCTTTTACAACCTACAAATGATATTAGAAACATAATTTATAAATATTAAATATTGCAAAAAAAAAATTTTAACCAACCAAACAAATTTATTGGTCTATTTGCTGCAACTCTAGTTGCAGCATTTGCACTTACGGACAACCAAACGTTCGTAAAAATAATTTACACTTACAGACAACCAAATTTATTGGTCTACGAGAATTTGCCATTAACCAATCAAGTAAGTCATAAGTATAATTTTAACAATATCAACATCAAATATCCTTTGTTCAACACAAACTAAAATAGTATTTGAAACCATGCACCCTAGTAGGGTTAGATCATTCTAGACTTAGATTACCAAGTTTTTCAAATGTGATCAAATGACAAGGAGTACTCTTATTAAATTCAGAACTTGATTACCAATATCATATTAGATTTTTCAATTATTTAATCACCTACAACGTTTCTATATTTCTATTTTTAAAATGATCAAAGACAACTAGAAATTAATAGTTGAGAGTGTTAGTTTGAATTTATAGAAAATGATTTTATTCGAACTTTGATCAAGACAGGCTTTAGATAACAAATAAAATCCTTTTTTATATATATAAAAAAATTCAAATTAAACTCACACTGGCGTCAAATATGTAGAGTCGAAATCAAATCCAATTCTCCCATCCGATTGGATTAGATATTTAGATTGTCTAGAGTTCTTGGATACCCCTATTTTTGGTGCGCACACAAAAAAACAACAAAGAAAAGCATGGAGACATTTATCCTCAATTCCCTTGTCTTCATATCGAAATGGTCCACCTCATCACTAGATCAGCAAGAAGATAAAGAGCCCAGTGCTTTCTTGATGTGAACTACATCATCTACAAGCTAAACTTAACCTATAGCACATCCACATTCCCCTCTTTCTACATAAATCCTCGTCTCCTTCCTCCTGTTAACCCAATTGCCTTCGCTTTTAACCCAAGTACGTTCCACTGCCTTAGCTTTCTCCAATAAGCTCCTGATCCCACAACCCTTATCTATGCACAAGTACTTCCAATCTCGTGAATTGTCTTCACATCATGGTTCAAAATCTCGTATCGCACCGGACGATAAATTCGGTATTTATCAGTTTTTGAAAAAATCGATACACGAGATATCTGATATTGGGAGATACCGAATATCTCGATAAATACTATCCGGTATGCTCGGTATTTATCAAATACCGGATGGTATTTGCTATCATATCACCCGATATGATCTTGGGGTACTATAGCAAAATATCGGGTATTAGAAAATACCGATATCTCGGTAAATATCGCCCGATATTTAGCAAATATCGGGCGGTATTTGCTGTCATACCAGACGATATCGCTCGGTATGACCCGACCCAACGGCTCTTAAAAAGAGCCGTTGGGTTACTGTAGCACCAACACCCCAAATGGTTATATAATCGTTTGGGACCGATTTTGAATGTTTTGGGGGCTATATAAAACCTCTAAAATACCTCTTTTATTTTCACTCATCCTCTATACCCATCTAAACTCTCTAAACTCTCAATCTCTCATTCTTTCTTAAACTCTCTCTCTCTCTCTAATCTCTACTTTCTTAATTTCTACGTCGAAATTCTATTGAAATGACGCCGAAATCTCAAGCCAACCCCGCATGGCAACACGGTGTTCGATTGGAAAAGGCTAACCACTGGCAATGCATCTACTGTAATATAATTTATCGTGGTGAAGACGTCACTCGATTGAAGGCACACTTGGCTGGAACATCCAACGCCATCGTCAAATACACCAAAACACCGCCGAAAGTCCGACAAATATTCAAAGATATGCTCACCAACAAGAAGGTGCAGCGTCTTAAGAATGCAACTCAACGAGCCGAGTTCGACCGATGAGCTACCCAAGAAGTCGGCGGTGGCCATTACGAGGCTCGGGGTGGCGATGACGACGAGGATCCGAAACTTGAAGCTGACATCCGAGCTTCTTTGGAGCACGCAGCATTCAAACGAGATCGGATGTACTATCCCGGATCTCATTTTGAGTATGACGGCGGTAGTGGCAGCGGTGGCACAAGCAGTGTCGGCTCGACTTCGACTGTCGGATCAATAGACCGAAATGGTTCAATTCCCTCCGGTCCTCAAATTGACCGGAGTTCTAGCATGAGGTTATCTCAAAGCAGAGGAGGCATTCGTGGATTCTTCACAAACCTCGGAGCAAATTGTAAGAAAACAAATATTAATGTTTCTGACCTTGATCTCAAGGCATTTCCTCCTCCATCAGCAAAGCAACCGCACATAGACGATGCTTGGGGCAAGACGAAGAAGTGGGAGTTGGGGAGAACCATCTCCAAATGATTCCACTTCAGCCGGATTCCCGCAAATGCAGCCAAAAATCCATACTATCGAACCATGGTGTCTACCACCCAAAAGGTAGGCCCAGGTATTGCTCCTTCAACTTCCTATGAAATTTCAGGTCCTTGCCTTGAAGCGGAGGTCGATGAAATAAGCAATGGATCGACGGAATTAAGAGGCAATGGGGGGAGTACAGATATAGTTTAATGTGCGATAGCTGGACTGGGCCAACCCGAATGAGCATCATCAACTTCCTCATCTATTACAACAGGAGGGTTGTTTATCACAAGTCGGTGAACTTGTCCGATGAAATCCATGACGCTCACTACATCTCGAAGCTGATGACGGAGGTGATCGAGGAGATTGGACCCCAGAACCTTGTTTAAGTTATAACCGACAACGGAGCCAATTTCAAAAGAGCAGGTGAGATAATTGAAGAGGATTATCCTCACATATGTTGGACTCCATGTGCAGCCCATTGTGTAGACCTAATGATGAAAGATATCGGTGATATACCGATGGTGAAGTCGACAGTAAAGAACCGATGGTGATATACCGGTGGCGGCCAATAGAACTATGTTTACAAGTGAGGAATGAACTTCATCAAGATATGCCGAAAAAAGCGATGAAAAACAAACTAACAAGTACATCCTCAACAAGCGCTTCTGGGATTGCATCACAGAAATAATCGTCGTCGTAGAACCTTTGTACAAGGTTCTACGACATGTGGATATGGAAAAGATGCCTCAAATGAGTCATCTATACCACTACATCCACCAAGCACAAGAAAAAATCAAAAGGGTTATGATTTCTCCTGCCAAGTATGAGCACTTCATCAAAATTATCTTCGAGAGATGGGATAATCAAATGGGCCGTGATATACACATCGCATGTATTTTTTATTTAATATTCTGAAATTATTTAAATTTAATTCATTATTCTTAATTACTTATTCATTATGCTTAATTTTTTATAGGGTATTATTTAAATCTTGCATACCAATACAAATATAATATTGGAATGGTTGATAGTTTGTTATATCCCCTCTGCAATGTCATACAACGAATGTCGGGATCCAACCGAGAAGCGACACAAAGTCTCAATGAATTAAAATGGTTCCGAGATGCAAGTGGCAATTTCGGAGATTCATTTGCAATCTCCATTCGAGATACTATGGATCCAAGTAGATAGAATATTTTTGCCAATTTATTTATCAAAGATAAAATTTCATTACTAATATTAATTTTAAATTTATTGCAGTCGAATGATGGTTGCAATTTGGAACCGAAACTCCAACTCTTCGAAAGATTGCACACGCATCCTCTCGCAAACCACATCATCTAGTGGATGCGAGAGGAATTGGTCGACCTTCGCCTTGATTCATACGAAGCCGCCCAATCGCCTTTCGTACGCCTGATTAGAGAAGCTCATATATGTTCATTACAACATGCGACTTCGAATGCGGGCGTTACAAAACGAAGATAGAGATATTCTACATGTAGATTCGTTCGATGTCGAGTTCGTCCAAGGAGATGCAGACCCAATAATTGATTGGTGGAGTGCAATGGAGACTGACCCGCCTCTTCTTGATGAACCAAGCGAACCACCTCGGCCTTTACCAATTATATCTGATGCTATTGAGTCTGAGAGCCAACCAGAAGACACAGACAGTCAAGCTCTTGAGAGGGACATGATCTTTGCTCCCTTGGACTCTCAACGAGTTCGACAAGTAAGACGACGATCCACGTCGGACTCTCCATCTTCACAATCAAAGGAAAAGAAGAAGGCACCTTCACCTTCACATTCAAAGGTAAAGGGCAAAGAGAAACGACCAATTGATCCTTTGGACACGATTGTAGAAGCAAAAGAGGATGAAGAAGACGAACCCTCAGTTCATAGCAGTAGCAGCATAGAAGACGAAGGAGATGATGATGGTGATGGAGCTAGGGGAGAAGACATCGTCGTACCATCAATACCGGCACCAACCGATCCGTGGACGAATGAGCAATACTTCGACCACTCCACCCAAGATCAAGATCACGGTGCTAGAACCAAACGAACAACTCGGGTGTACGATAAGAGAGGCCGGCGTCGAGGTGGTGGACCGACAGCTTTGCAAGATTACTACCACGATATGATGAGTAGCTTGCATGAAGTTTCTGAATCAATCTACTCTGTATCAAGTACCTACTCAACTGATGATACATGGACTAATTCTTGGACTGTCAACAAAGAAATATTGATGGGTATATGGTATAATGGATACCAAGGCATGATGACATGTAATCATTTTCAGATATGGGCATTGGTGATTTGCGATGTTGACCTTAGTCGTGTATGTCCCCAAGATATGTACGAGTACGACGAACGTCATTCGTCCATATTTTAAATATTATATTCATATATTTGGCATTTCAATCTTAAATTTAAGTATTTCTTAATCAATTATGTGTTATTGAAATTATTTTTAACAGCAAAATTAAAAAAAAAACTCGATATATATTTTTCGTATCGGACTGTATTATATGTCGATACGGTACGATACTGATATATATCGATATCAATCAATGACTGAAATGATGATCGATATCGATATTTTAAATCTTGCTTCACATGAGATATCCTTTCAATTTAGCCCACAAAAGAGATCCAATTAAGTGTTTGTGTTAACCCCGTACCAGTCTACCTAGGCAACGGAGCAAGAACAATGCATCAGACAGTATTAAGTACTGTTTTCTTTGTAAATCTGCCAAGGTGGACAAAAACGGTCTAACATTTGACAGTAGATGAAAGAATGGTCTCGTCGCCTAGACAACACGTCGATTTCCTTGCCCCAATAAGTCTTTTCAACTCACATTAATTCTAGCTTGTAGTTTGGCTTGAATGCCTGTCCACTGGCAATGATGCATATATGACTGCATGTCTCAATCAAGTGTTTGTGCATGAATTAGCAGCCCCCATCCCTATACCTATACGGTTGCTATGGCATTTTCTGTCAGAAACACGTGAAGTGCATCTCTACTATTAATACTGTGATTAGACAAGTTCAAGTTAATATGCATCCATGAAAGGAACTCCTTTACTGTGCGACATATAAGTCTCGTGCATTAACAATTAATTATCCCATTTAAGATAATATTAAATATCATCATTCGTGTCGCATCAACTGTAGCTCTGATGGAATATTTTCAACTTCAGTCTATGTTTCACCCTGAGAGTCATGCTCCTTAATTGGTGTAATAACCTAGAGTTGTTATATCAGCATGGCAATTATGTCATAAAGTAGGGTTCCATTTTTTTATTTTTTTTTTAAAATATGAACCTTGTATTTATCATGAGATTTAGAAAATACAAGCATAAGAATGAACCAAATTAAAAGAAAGTAAAATATAGGGGAAAAAAAAAGAGATTAAGCCGAAAGTTTAAATAGAAGAGCATCATCCATGACCACTTCGGAGTGGTGATGCACGACAGTATCAAAACAACGACTGTTTCACTCTAGTCAAATCTTCCATCTTCAAATTATGAGAGCTTTGAATTTGAGTAGTTTGGTCGGATGGGAGTCCGAACAACCAGTTAACCAATGGATGAAAGATAGCGGAAAGAAGTGCAGAGAAGAGAAGGAAAGCATCCGCTTCCAACCCAGCTTAGTGAAAGAGCAGTTGAGAAAGAGATGATTATGAGATTCAGACGCAGATCCGCAGAGTGAGCATGAAGGATCCAACTAAACACCATGGCGGAGTAATCTGTCTTTGGTATGAAGCTTGCCCTTTAAGGCGAACCAATTCATAATAGAGATGTTACGAGGACAATTGGATGGTCATAGATAATTGTAGTGAAGGTCCTTGATGCCTCGGTAGTTAAGAATTAATGCGCTAGGTAGACTGTGTTGAGAAGACCTTTGTGGCCAACTATGTGTTTTGAGTTTTCCCGGGGCCAACCTTTGGCCCCGGGAAAACTCTATGCTTTGCTAGGGCAGCAACTCCTGGAAATCTCTATGTTTCGATGAGCCAAATACTACCCTAAAAAATTTATATGAAGGCGTTTGATATGAGATAATTCATTCATATTATTGATAATTTTGTCTTTAAATTATTTAGATCTCACATATTATCATGTTTGATGTCTCACTTGTGCAGGTAATGTGGATTATCTTGGTAATTCAGATTGTCATCAAAGTGATAATCTAGATTGCTCAATGGAGATGTGTCTATATGGATTACCTCTGAAGTAGTAATCTTGAATTAATTTTTAGGACAAAATTATCCTTCTTAAATTCTAGTTTTTTTATATGTTCTTTGCTCCTTCTACAACTTATTCTATGACATAATATTATAATAATATTATAATATAATATTATATTATATTATATTATATTACATTATTTTAATATTATTATATTATATTATATTATATTATATTATATTATATTATATTATATTATATTATATTATATATATAATATAATATATAATATGATTAATTATAATATTATAATATATTTGTGAAAAAGGGTATTTTTGAAAAGTATATCTCATTACTTGGTAATGTATTTGTTATACCAAACATGTTTATGTGAATTTTAGCAATCTTATCATAACATTACATGTGCATACCAAATACTATATTCTATATTATCGGAAATCTTTTTAGTGACAATCTATCTGAAAGGTAATCTAGATTGCTTGGTAATCTGAAAAGTAATGCACCAAACGCCACCTATGTTTTGTTCGAAAAAATAATGTTTTGCATAGAAATAATGTTTTGCTGGTGGCTAGGCTCTAGTCCCTAGAAAAATTATGCTTCGTTATGTGTCACACCTTAAATCCAATATAATTGACCAGGGTACGCCACATACCTCGAAACCTAATCCAACTCAAACCACAACATAGTAAATAACGTGAACAATATATATAACCTTTAAAAAAGAATAAAAAGATACTTGATTTCAACCCAAACCATAGACCCAGTAAAACAAAAATGTTCAAGTTATTAAAGAAGTTTAATAAATAAACCAAGACACCTAAAATTAATAAAAATGCGAAAATAATAATCTGAGTCTACATGACCCAATAACTCAAAGAAAGAAAAAAATAACTCAGGTATCCCCCTCGACCATGATATGTCACGAGACCCGTTGCCCTGCCGCCACTAGCCGTGCTACTGCACCTCGGTACCTCTATGATCTCTCTCAGGTGTTGAAAAAACCAACAGAAATGAGTGATAAGTCTATCTAGGACTTAGTGAGTAGATCAGCCATCGTTTCCACCACATCATCATCATACAATCAATAACAATAAGAAAGCATAATAAAAGTAGTAAATAACAACATAACATAATATGCTATCTACTACCCTGCGCATGATAACAACATCTACCACAGATAAGTATCACAATGCAATGTCACATCCACATGAATGATCATCGGACCCGTCGATCTCTCGTAGCCACGTAGGGTATGTAGACAGTGTGGCCTCCGAACTACCACCTAGCTTAGTGTCGTCTCTTTGGGGCAAGCACTCCTCTCATTGACATTGGCTCTCCCGAATCGTCTATTTGGGGCATACGTTCCCCTCACTGGTCGAATCTCCGGGTTATCTCTTTGGCGTATGATCTTCCCTCTTTGGGGCATAGCCTCCCCTCACCAGCGAGCTGCTGAAAAATGCACAAGCACATCACACACGCAGTTATAAGTATAAAACATAAGATGTGCTATACAGTAAATAACAAGATGAGTTAAGGACATACCTCAACCTCCACCTCCTCATGTCATAAATTACAACCATGCATACATATATGAATATAACATGGAATGCACAACTCATAATAAATAGGTACAACACATCCAATAGCATAGGAAAAGAGAACGAAAAGCATATGCATATAGGCCTAAAACGGGGTATTACCACATAACAATCCTACGGAATTTTAACCCGCCTTGGTGACCCAGGGCGAGTACCCAAGGGCCGGCCTACCTCCCTCACCCGAGTGCCCTAAGGACAAGAAGGGTTCGACCCCCTTGGGTGTCCTTAGGGTCGGCCCTTCCAAATGTCAAATTACGGTCCTAATGTCTCTAGGTGTCCCTAAGGTCCTTAATTCTTAAGTATAGGTTCCTACAATGTTTATACTCTTTGGAATTAATTCAACATACCCTAAAATAAAACCCCTATGTGTGAAAATATATTTAGAACCCCAAAATCCAACCTTGTAATGGCCGGCCACCCTAGGGTTCCTAAAGAATCCTAAAGGGTGGGGCGGCATACCCTAAAACTCTCCCAAAACATCTTTTTCCCTCAAGATATCAAACAAGCATCAAGAAGCTTCAACAATCATCAAGAAACCCATAATAATTCATCAAGAATTTGAAGAAAAGAGGGGCGGCACAAAAATGGTAGGGGCGGCCAAATCACCCAAAAAATCGATCTGACGAAATCACAACGATGACGAGAAAACCCTTAATCCGAATACACAATCCATTACAATGAAATTGAACAAAAAATTGACGAAACCCCATGACGTAGTGGCAGCAGCATAGCTGATGAAAAGGGGAAAAAATAAGGCTAATCCACTCACCTCTTTGGAGAAAACGAAAAGGAAGAAGATGCTAGGGATCCTCCTTCAATCGACGCCGACGAACTCGCAGAATTTCGGCTCCGGCGGCTCCTCCTCCTCCTTGGTGTCACCCCTTCTCTCTCTCTCTCTCTCTCTCTCTCTTGGGTGGCGTGTGGCTAAACCGGTAGCCATGCGCCCCAAGGGGTATTTTATGGGCCCTGGTTGGCCTAAATTACCAAACGCCCCCACTTACACGATTCGACTTATAAAACTCATATTTAATTCATTCTAACTCCGATTCGAGTTCCGCTTGAACCTACAGATTTGTCTCTAGACCCTCTATCATATTAGCATGCTAAATCATAGAAATAAGGTAAATAAATTTTTTCTAATATTTTTTATTTATTTAATGCTTACCCGAATTCAATCCCGTAGCTCTACGCCAATCCGCGCTAACTCGAGCCTAGGGTCCTCTGGTTAAAGATAAAATATTATTATTAAGATTTTAGGAATTACATTAGGGGTTAGTGCCTGGCCTCCGAAAAAATTATGTTTTATTGGGGGTCGGCACGTGACCCCCATTAGTAGCAGTCACAAAAAATGACATTTCTTGTAGTGATCTAAATGTTATATGGTGAAGTAGTCCGTGAGGGATTCCAAATGTAATCTTATCTTTTTATCTGAAACAAAGTTGAATGCATATTCTAGAAGAATTGTCAAATACCTGTCAGGTTTCTCCCTTGATGATAATTTTCGGATTATTAATGCTTCGGGTGTGTCGGGTGGTCTTCTCGCCGCTTGGGATTCGTCTGTTCAGGAGTGCACACATAGTCTGATTGGTTATTGGCCCATTTAACTAAACCTGAAACATCATCTTTATGACTTTAATTTCCTTGTCGTGGGTGTTTACAGGCCACCTACTCATTCTCACAGAGCGCTTTTTATCCAGGAATTGCGATAGATACTCTCTAGCTCTTCTGTCCCATCAATCATTGGAGGGGATTTCAACATCACAACACATAACAGGGAACGAAGTAACTGCGTCGACAACCCTATGGACTCGTCGCATTTCTCTAGATTCATTGTTGATACTAGGCTTTTGGACATTCCTTTATCCGGGAACCCGTACACATGGAACAACAACCATGTCCCCACGGCTTTGGTGAAGCTCGATAGAATTCTCATCAACAATGGATTCGCAGTTTTATTCCCGAATCTTCTTGCTCTAACAAGCGAAAGGAAATTGTCCGATCATAATCCTTTGCTCCTACAGATGGCGTCGAGATCTTTAAAACCACATAGCTTTTCAGATTAGCTTTTCGATATCATTAAGGCGGCCTTTCGATCTGGCCCCGTTGGAAGTCAACCCCCGTGTACTCCTCTAGGGCAGTGGTTGCCCTCTTGGAAGCCCCTCAGATGCTCTATTTCAAATTGGGACAGAATCATACACAATAACTGAAACAAACTCAAGTGTGACACTGAAGATCGCCTTAAGTTTCTAAGCACTAAGGTTAACACTGTGTTATGGTCCCGGGAGTAAGAGTGAGTTATGGGTTTGTGAAATAATGAATTGGGAAAGATGTATGTAGGCGCAGGAAGGGATTCAGTGGAAAGAGAAGCGAATTTCTTTTTTCGATCGATATTTAGGCTCGTTGGAGAGAACCTAAGATCTCTTGAGTTAAAATACTTAGGGCGTGTTTGTTAGCCCACTTTTCAGTTTTTGTTTTCACGAAAAATTGAAAAGTGGGTCGAAACGGTGTTTGTTGACGAAAAGCAATCGAGTTTTCGAGTCCTATTTCGCGAAAATGGGTTTTCGTGAAAATTGAATAAACACTGAATCGCGAAAACTACTTGAGTTGGTTTTCGGGGTTTTTGCGAAAATTGATGAAAAGTGCGGTGGCAAACTTGTAATTAAAATGAGTTTTCGTCTGTTTCGCCACTTTTCGCCCGAAACCCAAACAAAACCGCCCACTCTCGCGTTTAGGGCATCTCACCGTCATCGACACCTCTCTCTCGGCTCTAAGGACGACATGCGACAAGTTGTCGCCACCTCCCGTGTTTGATCGACAATCCACAAAAATCATCGACGATTCGATTCTTCAACTACAACCACCTGCTCATCACTCCCATCACACCTCAGGTTGGTTCCACTGTTGATTTGAGCTAGGGTTTGATGTTTTGATGTTTTTAGACCTAGGGTTTTTTGATCTAGTGTTTTGTTGGTTTCCGATCTAGGGTTCCATTGTTGATCCGAGCTATGATTTTGATGTTCTAATGTCTTTCAACCTAGGGTTTTAATTTTTCTTTGATCTAGGGTTGTGATGTTGGGTATACTTTCTGGTTTCTAATATAGGGTTTTGATTTTAATGGTTCGTTCCACTGTTGATCTGAGCTAGGGTTATGTTATGATGTTTTTCGACCCAGGGTTTTGATTATTCTTCGATCTAGGGTTTTGATGTTATTGCGTGGTTTTCTGGTTTCCGATCTATGGTTTTGATTCTAATCGTTGGTTCCACTAGGGTTTTGCTAGTTTTTGATCTACGGTTTTTGCAGGTTTTCGAGTTAGGGAAAAGATTTTAATGGTTGGTTCCACTATTGTATATAGCTATCTTTTGTTTAAACTGTCATGCTATCTTTTGCTTCATCTTATCATCAATTGTATTTTATCTTGTATTTCTATTATATCTTCATCTTATTTGTATTCTATCGAATCTAGGGTTTTTGTTTTATGTTTATTAATCTGTTTAATTTGTTTATTAATTTATACTTATGTTTGGCAATGTTATGTGTGTTCAATGTGTTCAATTTTTTGCATTTGTGCTATACTATTTCTATATTGTTTAGTGGGATAATATTTATATATCAATTTATGATCTGTTTATAAATAGGATCAGTTTGCAATTTTATTACCATGCTGATACTAATTTTGTTTTCTGATAATATATATGTATATACTGATAGATAGGTTATGTTCACCTGTTTATGTTATAATAATATATCATGTATTCTTCTTATTGTTATCCGAGTTCATGTATCAGTTTCATATCAGTTTCTTTTATCTATTATCATGTATATGTTTTGGTTTGTACCTATGGTTACTGTTATTCATCTATTCTTCTTATTGTTGTCTGAGTTCATGTATTATGTATTCTTCTTATTGTTATCTAAGTTCATGTATCAGTTTCGTATCAATTTCTTTTATGTATATGTTTTGGTTTGTACCTATGGTTATTGTTATTCATCTATTCTTCTTATTGCTGTCTTGGTTTGTACCTATGGTTACTGTTGTTCATCTATTCTTCTTATTGCTGTCTGAGTTCATGTATTAGTTTCATACCATTTTTTTTATTATCTATTATCATGTATATGTTTTGATTTGTACCTATGGCTACTGTTATTCATCTATTCTTCTTATTATTGTCTGAGTTCATGTATCATGTATTCTTTGTATTGTTATCTAAGTTCATGTATCAATTTCATATCAGTTTCTTTTATATATATGTTTTGGTTTGTATCTATGGTTACTATTATTTATCTATTCTTCTTATTGTTGTATGAGTTCATGTATCAGTTTCTTTTATCTATTATCATGTGTATGTTTTGGTTTGTACCTATGGTTATTGTTATTCATCTATTCTTCTTATTGTTGTCTGAGTTCATGTGTCATGTATTTTTCTTATTGTTATCTACGTTCATGTATCAGTTTCGTATCAATTTCGTATCAGTTTCTTTTATGTATATGTTTTGGTTTGTACCTATGGTTACTGTTATTCATTTATTCTTCTTATTACTGTCTGAGTTCATGTATCAGTTTCATATCAGTTTCTTTTATCTATTATAATGTTCTCATATATATACTTTTCTGTTATAATAGAAATTATAAATGGGTGGGCATCGTAATCTGAGGGAGAAGTTGGGAAATTGGTCCAAAGATGCTATTGAATCCGTTTTGTTTATACTTCATAATAGACAAATAGAATTTGACAATTTGAATTTTGACAAGACGGTGTGGGAAGAGATTAGCATTAGACTTGCAGAAAAATATGGCACTAGGTACCCTGTTGATAAGATTAAGGCAAAGAAACTTCGCCTTCATCGTTTGTATAAAGATTGGCAAGAACTGATTAACCACACCGGGGTCACCTGGAATCCCGATACTGGGATGATTGAGGCTGACGAGACCGTGTGGAATATCACGGTAGGTTTTTATTAATAGAGTTATTTATTAGGTATCGTATTTGGTAGCATGTTAATATAGTAAATTTCGTGTGTAGAAAGGAGGAAGAAAAGATTATTTCAAACAATTTAGGAATGGGCCACCTCCCAATTTACCTTTGTTAGAATTGATTTTTCAAAATCAATCTGCAACTGGTGGGATGGCCCGATCATCTACACATGCACCTTTGAATTCAGATGATGAGCGTCAGTTAGAAAATCAATTTTTGGGGCAGAATGTTCGGGGTAAGGAGCGTGTTGTTGTGGAACAGGAGGGGGAAGAGGACACTGGGGATACTAACGATGAAATCCCTAGACGTCCTTCTGTATCTTCAAGTCACAGTAAAAAATGAGGTAAATCATCGGTGAGATCATCTATAGAACAAGACAAGCAAAAGTTATTTGAACTTATGAGTCAACACATTGCAGCCCGTCATGCCCGAAGTGAGGCCGCATCAATTGGTACAACCCCCCAAATCCATATACCCTTGCAAATTGCGGTGAGCGCTTATCTAATTTGCAAGGGTTGTCTGAAGAAACACATGCTAAGACATGCTCTTTCATGCTTAGTAATCCTGAAGCTCGGGAACTTATTATGACATTGCCCGATGATAAATTGATCAATTGGCTTAAGACTTTGTAGTGAGTGAGTGAACAATTCAGAAACAATATTGTTATTTGTTTTCATGACTATGTGCACTCTTGTGTGTGCACCTTTCATTTGTTGCACTTTTTTTTTCAGCTTATATTCATTGTTCTGTACTTGCACTATTTTTTTTTCAGCTTATATTTCAGTACTTGCACTGTTCGGGTAATTGCTATTTTTTTCAACTTATATTTCAGTACTTGCATTTTTTTTTTGAATTTAGTACTTGCACTATTTTTTTGAATTTAGTACTTGCACTATTTTTTTTTATTCAGTGCTTGCACTATTTTTTTGAATTCAATATTTGGCACTATTTGAAAATTTAGAATGAGTCATCCATCAAATTCATCACATCCATCACTTAGCGATGAAGAGGATGATGATGATTTTGAGTTTGCATTAATACTTATGATGACTATTTTGAATCTCTTGGACAAACAACTAAATCCTCCATGACGAGCAATACGCACTTCAATGTTGAGAGGAGCTGACTATGTCCAAGAGTTGATACATAGTCCGATAAGGTGTTCCGAAAATCTTCGTATGGAACCATGTTTATTCCTAAGATTATGTAGTGAGCTTAGGAGACTAGGCTTAGAGGACAAAAAAAATTATGTGGAAGAAGCCGTGGCAATGTTCATATATACGATTTGTCACAATGAACGAGTACGAGTAGTTACAGAGCGATACCAACACTCAACTCAAACATGCCACAAATGGTTTAAGTATGTACTTGCGGTGGTTCTAAGATTGGGAACCAAACTTATAAAACCTCGTGAACCGCGAATAGTACAATCGGAGATTCATGGAAATCCACGGTGGTTTTCATATTTTAAGGTAATGTACACCACTTAGGCACTTTAATTATTTTAGCCTTAAGAGGTCTTACTAATCCAAGAATAATTTTGTAGAATTGCATAGGGGCAATTGATGGGACTCATGTCTCCACTTTCGTTCCCGCCAACAAATCATCTTTATATCGTGGCCGTAAGAGAACAATAACACAAAATGTGATGGCGGCTTGCGCCCATAATATGCAGTTCACATATGTGAAGGCGGGTTGGGAGGGAACCGCAAATGACTCGCGTATTTTTGCACATACAATATACTCTCTTAACTTGAATTTTTTGATGCCAAACAGAGGTAAAATTCATAAACCATAGGACATTCTTGTATTGGTTTTATTACTGATACATTTTGTACATTGTATTGATAGATGAATATTACTTGGTGGATGTCGAATATCCTAATGTATTAGGATATTTGGCACCTTATCGAGGTGAAAGATATCATCAATTAGATTATCATAGGCGAGGTCCAACATCTAAAAGAGAATTGTTCAACCAATGACATTCATCTTGTCGGAATGTTATTGAACGATGCTTTGGACTCTTGAAAGCACGTTTTCCAATCCTAAAGATGATGCTGAACTACGGGATTTCAAGACAAGGAAGTATTGTATTGGCTTGTTGTGCAATTCACAACTTTATTATTAAATATAAAATTTTTGATGAATTAGTAGAAATTTGGAACAATGAAGAAGTTATTATTGATGATGATAATAATGAACCTACATCATCAATAGGTGAACTTTCTTCTAGCCAAAATGTAATGCATGATATTCGTGAGGGTGTCGCTAATCAACTTTGGGTGCATCGCCGCTGATGTTTATTCATTTTTTATGTTAATAGATACAATGATGATATTTTCATGATGCTTTGAATTTTATTAGTTTTGTTAGTGCATAGTTCCAATAATATACTAACATACTTACGATACCATAATAGAATAGTATGGCAGCTTCCTCAAGTTGGATAAGTAAAAATACAACATATTTGCGATACCATAACATAATATGTTATTGTGGTATAAAAGCTGTAGTACGAATAAGTGAAACTGCAAAAAACCCTGGCCGTTTATTTGCGGCTTGCTCTTCAAGTCCCAAAGGTTGTGGATTCTTTCAATGGATCACTCTCATTGCATCAACCATACGCGATGGGGAAGAAGAAGTGAATCAAACCTTCCATCAACTGTTTCATCAAATAGAGGCCAAAATTGACAAGCTCCTTGGTATGAGATTCAAGGGGTTACTAGTACTTATTTTTATTGCTATTGTATTTTTGTGTAAGTAAGATATTATTTTGATGGTATTTTTTAATATACTGCTGATGTATATATGCTGTGATGATGTCAATATTTGAATATATTACTGCTGTGATGCTGTAATTATAGGTTGTTGTGCTTTTATTTTATATTTTTTAATTATTTTTCATCGGCGAGGAATTGGAGACGATAACCAATTAACGGTTATGCACACTTTCCTCCTAAAGTTGTAAAATAATATTGCTCATTATTATGTATTTATATGCATTGTTGTTATCAATTTGTTATTTGTTTTCCGATCTAGGGTTTTGATGTTATTGCGTAGTTGTGCTGATTTTATTATTGCGTGGTTGTGCTGATTTTATAATTGTGTGGTTATTAAATAATGAGCAAACTTATTTTTGGTGGACTATGAATTGGAGATGGTCACCAACTAATGGTGATACGTATTTTTCTTCATAGTCCTACATTCATACAATTTCGATGTCAAATATTGTGTTAGGCGCTGTAATTTGAAATCAAAATTTGTGACTTGTCTATTGAGTATGTTCTATTGCTGGTGGTGATTCTTTGGTGTTGGTTGCTACAAATTCGTGTGCTTGCTGCCTTGGCTGAAGCAGGCTGATGCAGGGTATTTAGTACTTGATCTTAATTGGTTGATGCAAGAGTTATGTTGGGCAGCTTACAAATGGTTGATACTTGATCCTAATTGGTTGTTGTTAATTGGCTGATGATTTCCAGAGTAGATGGGCAGCAATTGGCTCTGCCGAACTAGAATTAATATTCTGTCATTGGTTCAAAGTTCTTGATGCAGAACTAGTCTAATTACATTAATTCCGACAGTATATGTTTCATTAATTCATTTATTTCTTTTTATTTATTAAGAACAAATTTTTATGTAACACAAAGAGGGGAAACCATTCCTATTGGTGGTAGATTATTATTTTGTTTAGTGACTTCTGACGATAGGATTCATAAGTGCCAGTAATATTCTTCTTCTTCTTCTTCTTCTTCTTCTTCAATATCTGCTGCAGATACAAAGCTTAATTGTGTACGAATAAAGCGAGAAAAAAAGAAAATGAAACTGCCATTAATATTCTTCTTCTTCTTCAATATTTGCTGCAGATACAAAACTTAATTATGTACGAATAAAGCGAGAAAAAAAGGAAATGAAATTGCCAGTAATATTCTTCTTCTTTTTCTTCAAGTACGTGTACTTGCAAATTAATTAATGGCCATGAAATTAATTAAGTGCTTAATTATATCTCCATTAATTGATCATTACCTTCTATATATCTTTTCTTAATTAGGAATATCAGTTACTTCATGTTCATTTAAGTGATAATGCAAAATATTATGCAAGTGAACCTTATAACGACTGCATGGTTACTTCATGTTCATTCTAGTGTTAATGCAAAGTGTTAAGCGAGTGAACCTTACAATGACTACATGGTTACTTCATGTTCATTCAAGTGTTAATGCAAAGTGTTAAGTGAGTGAACCTTACAACGATTGCATGTGTAGTTGCTAAGTGTATGCTAATACATTGACAATAAGAATAAATTTTTTTTTTTAATTTCAAGCATATGTTGTTTATGATTAAATTTTTTGGAATAATAAGAGAAGCTACTATCATAATATTTTTACATGTTTGGGAAGAAAGAATGATACTTCTTTACACACACAGACCGGAAGTACGTTTCCATTTTTAAAATAGTCGGTTCCATTTTTAATATAATAATTTTTAATATAAAAAATAATTTAATATAATTATATTTACATTAACTAATAAAATAATAATAATAATAATATTTATTTACAAATTAAAAAATTAAATTTATTAATACATATTTTTTAAGTTTGAGTAAAAAATTAAAAATAGATATTATGTTTGACAAACAAATGCAGTTTCAATTTTCGTCCCGAAAATAATCACTGAAAACAACACACAACAAACAAGTTTTCGCTGTTTTCATTTCGCGAAACATGAAAATAGGACATGCCAAACAAACACGTTTTCGCCAAACTTCAAAACTGAAATTGAAAATCCGAAACTCGAAAACCCATTTCAGTTTTCACGAAACGAAAATTACTTCTAAATTTTCGCAAACAAACGCACCCTTAAAGACTTAGGAATTTTCTGCTACCATTCTCATTCAACATCAACAAATAAATAGGTCTATGGAGAAGTAACCTCCCCTACAGAACATGCACTTTGCCCACTATTTCTTAACTTAAGCATAACTACCCACTATTCCTTAACTTAAGCATAACTACCTAGTATTAAGAAAACACAACATACACTTTGCCCATTACTCCTAACCTTGAGCATAACTACTAGGCCCACTACTACTATATTCAGCCATAATCTCAAATAACAAAAATAAATAACAACAAAGATAATCAAAATAAAAACAAGTTATCTATTTGACATTTCCTTGCTTCTTTTCCCCTTGTGTATTTCTTTTATATGCTAAGGTCATAGGAGGCTTGGTAAGATTACTCCATTGCCTCTAATTGACGCTTGTCCTCAAACAGAAAATGCGGGAAATGATTTTCTCCAAGATGGTCAATAATGTCCACTTCAGTTGTGTCATCTTCTTTAATTTCAACCCAGAAGAGGCGTTTGCATTGGTGTCCTCGATCAAAGGATTCATCACAATTGAAACAGATCCCCTTTAGCCGACGTTCTTCCATCTTAGCCCGAGTCAATCTTTTAGAGAATTTTGGAGGTTGCTTATTCAGAGGCAGGGACTATTTTTGTGGATACAGACACAGATCCGGAGAAGATCCAGATTTGAAAGAAATAATTCGCATTCATAAAGGCGAGACATACTCATAGTAGAGACAAAATCTATTGGATGATGTAATTCAACCTCAACAACAATGACTTCTTGTAAACCACTAATGTAGTGTTGGATCTTTTTGTCTTGGGTTAAGGACCAACAAATCTTCTTGCAATGGCTTCTTTTGGCCTAGTAGTTATGCTCAAGGTTAGGAGTAGTGGGCAAAGTGTATGTTGTGTTTCCTCAATACTAGGTAGTTATGCTTAAGTTAAGGAATAGTGGGCAAAGTACATGTTCCGTAGAGGAAGTTACTTCTCCATGGACCTATTTATTTGTTGATGTTGAATGAGAATGGATAGCAAAAAATTCTACTTCTCCAAGTCTTTGAGTACTTTAACTCAAGAGATCTTAGGTTCTCTCCAACGAGCCTAAACATAGGTCGAAAAAAGAAATCTTCTTCTCTTTCCACTGAATCCCTTCCTACGCCTACACACATTTCTCCCAATCCATTATTTCACAAACCCATAACTAACTCTTACTCCTGGGACCATAACACACTACTTCTATCTCAGACTTGGAACTCGAGGAGTTTAGGGAACTCGAGGAGTTTAGGGAACTCAAGAGGTTGCTAGACCATTGCTACTCTGATGAGGATGTCTATTGGAGGCAGCGCGCGAAGAAGCGTTCGCTCCGAGAAGCGACAAAAACACAAAATATTTCTAGCTTTGTGCTTCTAACAGGAGAACAATCAACTGACTTTCTTCTATTCAAACACCCAAAAGAATTATTCCAGATTGCGAAAGCATCGCTTCAATTTTCAGCGATTTCTACATTGGTCTTGTTGGTCGTGAGACCACACTTCTGCTCCGATTAAAGTGGACTACCTTCTTTGAGCCTTCCGCTCTAGACTTGCAACACCTAAATGATCCATTCACTTTGGAAGAAGTGTATGATGTGGTCAAGAATGCTAAGAAACTTAAGGTTCCGGGTCCTGATAGGATAACGATGGTGTTCTACTTGAAGTTTTGAGCTACTATTGGGGACTTGGCACTCAACATCCTTCTTGAGTTCCAAAATTTGCCAGAGGCTATGTCTCGTATCAACAAAGCTTGTATAGTCCTTGTACCCAAAGTGCTAGGAGTTAATACGATGACCAACTTCAGACCAACCAGTCTTGAGAATAGCATCATTAAGATTTTTTTCAAAACTTTTAGCTAATCGGTTAATGTTATTCCTCCCATACTTAGTGGACAACAAGCAGGGAGCTTTCATCAGGGGCCACAGTACGCTTGATTGTTTTATTACTGTGTCGAAAATTGTCTGGGGATGCAGGAACTTGGATAGGATGTCTGTCTCAATAAGGTTGACTTCGAGAAGGCTTTTGACTCGGATATTGGAGCTTTATTCTTCAACTACTTGACGCCAGAGGCTTCCCACCTAGATGGCAATCATGGGTTCATTGTCTTCTTCAAACGGCGGAATCTTCTATTATCATCAATGATTCGGAGGGCATGTACGTTAAACAAAAAAGAGGTTTGAGGTAGGGGAACCCACTATCCCCCAGTCTCTTCAATCTAGTTACCGATGCTCTCTCCCGACTCATCACCCGGACGATCGCTCAGGGTTTGGACAGTCACATTACTGGAGGCGTTACCCACATCCTATTCATGAATGATAGGATAGTCTCTAAGGGAGCTTCTATTAATGAACAGTTATACATGAAGTTGTAACTGCTATTGCAACAACTTGAAAGAAACAAAGTGAGTACCAAAACAAACTAATCACAGGAAAGCACACAAACACAATGATTTGTTACGTAGTTTAGTGACAAACTTGTCACCTAATCTGTAGGGCCCTCACTGGACAGATGCCCAATTCACTATCAACAAAGTACAATATTAGCTCCAGGATCTCACGCTCCGAATTTCAATTATCAATACTTATAGTGAATTGGAAATAACAAACAACCTATTTGCTATTACAAGTACCAACTAACTTGCCTCTCTATGACAACTCAGTCATAGAGTTCTGTCCTCCACACAGTCTCTATGTTGTAGTGAGTTAGCAACCCAACTCTATCTTTAGTTGAAGATAATTGAAGTAGTTTGTTGTCGTCTACACACTTAGCAGTCTCGACTCCTCATATAATTGGCAACTCTATTTACGCACATAGGAGACTTGTTCGTTCAGATCTTCTCTTTCAATATATATATATATATATAGTAAAAACTAAATAATCTGAATAAATGCCTACTAAATCAATGATCATAATGACATCAGTTCAAACCCAAAAGGTATTAACACCATAAAACATCGAACATAATAGCTCCATGCTCACCGCGCCTAATAGCTCCATGCTCACCGCACCAATAATGAAGACCAATTCCCCTTTTCAAAAATGAACAGACAATAATCAAGTAATTAAAGATGAATAAAATATCAGAGAGATATTAAAGAACATCATCATTAATTTCAAAAACTAAACAGTCATCGTCATAGCAGCATAACTTCACCACGAATTCCACAGTTACAAGAGTAGTTGTAAATGGCTGATAACTTGGTAACTTAAGCAAGAACTCCTCATAGACAAAAGAAATTGTAACTGCCATTTCAACTTAGAACATACTGAGAATCTTTTTGCCAAATATATTCAACACTACAAAAGCCAAACACCAACAATCTCCCCCTTTGGCTTATTTGGCAAAAACACAAGCCGTAAGAACAACCTAGCAAAACAAAGAACAAAAGTAGAAGTCTAAACTGAAGCATATCAACTATCAAAAATAGAAGGATAAACATAGCAGATAATATTCAAAATCCAACCATCATAGTCATCAAGGATTACCACAATTACCACAGCCATCCACAGTCAAAATATTACAACCAACATAAACACACAGTCAACATATCCACACAGACAAAATATCAAAGTACCACAGTTAAACATCACAAGCAGTAAAAAGTCAACAGAGCAGTCAAACTTTCTCCCCCTTTTTGGCAATATAGGCCAAAGGAGAATAGCAATATCAAGAAGTCACTTTAGTGATTTTAACTGATGAATGAAATTTGTTATGAGAAGGTTAAGGCTGCTGCAGGAAAGCATCTAGTCTGAACTAAAGGAACCAGAAGGACTATAAGAAGATGAAGAAAGAGGACCTGAAGGAGCTGTAGTGAAATGCTCAATAATTTTCTTCTCAAGTGAAATAAATTGTTGTTAAAATTGAGAGACAGATTCCTTTGCAGTAAAGAGCTCTGCAAGAAAAGCTTGTTCACAAGCAGTTGAAGCAGTAGAGGGTTTCTCGTTGGAACTGGATCTAGGCTGATACTTTACAGGAGTATCAACCTTCTTCAATAGCTTGTGATAAATTTTAAGGCTGGAACCAACTGGTTCAAGATATTCTTCAGATGAGCACTTAAATTCTTGTCTTTCCAGAATTCCATAAATCAAGTTTGGAAAGATTAGAAATATTCTGAATTTAGAATTTAATCTGGACCTAAGAGTAGTTATTTGATCAAAAATTAAACTCCCTAGTCAAACTAAATTCCATTTGCTATGTTGAACAACAAAAATCATCATTTCTTTGATGAGAAATGTGATGTGAGAGGTTGGGATCTAGTAGTACATTGCAATTAGAAATAATACAACATAGGAAATATTCAAAGATGTAGATCTTATATTATGCTGTCCTGCACAGTCGAAAATTCCACCATCTTCTTGTTAGCGAGACTTGAGGATTTCATCTTCTTTTTGATTGAATCTTTCTTAACAGAGGTTATGCTTAACTTTTTCTTCAATTTAGTTGCATTCTCTGAACACTACTGCACAGATTCCTCAACTGGCACACTTGGGACAAATGGAGCTTGAAGTTCAATCTAAGACTCTGAAACAGGAACAGGAATTGCTTCAGGAACTAGGGTATATGAGCATCATCAACTTAGGGTACTGGACAAATAGTTTCAACTAGTTCTTGTTCAGTTGAAACGGTGGGAATATTGTCAGAAGGACTTGATACTGAGTCCTTTAAGTTTGTTTATGTAACAACAGTAGGTTCTTGACACTGGTCCTCAGGGACAGAATCTATAGAAATTGCAGAAGGAATAGTCTTGACTGGAATCGAGTCATCAACATCATCAGAAACATGAGCATTATCAAAATAAGTAGGACCAATGTTCACTAGAGACGAAACTTGAAGGTTATCATCTAAACAAGAAATTTTAATAGGATCTTCATGAGCATTAAGACCATAATAGACATCAACACAACACTCCCCCTCAATAGATAATTTCTCCCCCTCAGGAAGTGAAACCCTAGGTGGAGATTTAGGGAGGTTAGATGTCATACCTCGACTGCTCCTTCTAAGAGGTTGGTCAACTGGACGACGACCAATTTTCTTTCTCATCTCGTGACCTTGAGAAGTAGGAAGAGGTGAAGCTTCATCAATTTGCTGCGTAGGAGGAGGCGATTTAGCCTTTTCAGTAGGATTCGAGGAAGACATTCCTTTTGCCGACGACACATAAACTTTCCTCACGAATCTCTTCTTCTGCTTGCCACTAGCGGTCTTTGATTTCTCCATTTATAAGAGAAGAGAGGCAGATGAGAGGTCGAGCAGAGGGGATGAATGCAACGGTTTCAACTTCAGGGTTTGATGAGAGTTGTAGCGCCTAGAAGCATCAAATTGGGCAAAACCCTTAGGATTTCAAAAAAGAAGAACCACATGTGTGGGTCTTCAAAAAAGGCAAATAATAAATTAGGATTCTCCCGCTGAGAAATGAATGAAATCTTCATCAGCGTTCAATGAAATAAAGTAAGTGGTGAAATAAATACTAATAACTGAAAAACCTTTCATATTTTTCACCCTCTTTTTTTTTATGTAAAAAAAAATGTTAAATAACACATAGTCCCAGAGCATATTGCAACTGCTCAAATCTCCCTCCATCCAATGCTTTTGTGAAAATGTCTACAACTTGTTTATTTGTGGAGATATATTCCAGTTGTAATTCATTTCTTTCAACTAACTCTCTGATGTAGTGAAATCGAATATTAATGTGTTTAGTGTGAGAATGCATAACTAGATTCTTTGAGATATTGATAGCACTGGTATTATCGCAATATAAAATTATTTTCCTCCTATTTGAACCCATAGTTTAATAGCATATTTCTCATCCAAATTAACTGAGTACTACAACTGTCTCTTGCCAAATATTCAGCCTCTGCAGAAGAAAGAGAGATAAAATTCTGTTTCTTACTCAACTAGGCCACCAGATTTGAACCAATATAAAAATATCCACTTGTAGTACTTTTTTTGTCATCAATATTTCCAGTCCAATCTACATCTGTAAACCCTACTAGACATGCATTAAATTCAATAGAATACTAAAGTCCAAAGTCCAGATCGAGTACCTTTGACATATTTAAGAACCATTTTAACTGCTTGAGGATGAGACTCCTTTGGATTAGCCTGATATCTGGCACATAATCCCATACTGAAACATATATCAGGTCTGCTAGCTGTCAAATACAATAGACTGACAATCATGCTTCTATAAAGAGTAGGATCAACATTTTTGCCTCTTTCATCTTTGCTCAGATTTTCATGAGTTGAGATAGGAGTTCTAGCTGGCTTAGAACTGTCCATTACAAATTATGAATCAAATTTATGGCATACTTACTTTGAGAGATGAATATCCCTTCTCTAGATTGCTTCACCTGGAGATTGAAGAAATAGTTCATTTCTCCAACCATGCTCATCTCGAACTCAAATTTCATATCTTCCACTAATTGTTCCACATAAGATTCAAAAGTTGAGGCAAAAACAATATCATCAGCATAAATTTGAGCAATTATTTGTTGAGATTCTTTTCTTTTGATGAACAACTTCCTCTTTTGTAACCTTTTAAGAACAAGAACTGGGTGAGTCTTTCATATCATGCTCTAGGTGCTTTTTTAAGCTCATAAAGAGCTTTCTTCAATCTGTAAACAAGGTCAGGATGAGCAGGATCTTCAAAACCTTTGGGTTGTTCAACATAGATTTCTTCATTGAGAAACCCATTTAGGAAGGCAGTTTTAATGTCCGTCTGGAACAATTTGAACTTCATACAGCAGGATATGACAAGAAAAAATCTGATGGATTCCAATCTTACAACTGGAACAAAGGTTTCATCATAGTTCAGACCTACAATTTGATTAAATCCTTGAGTAACAAGTCTGGCTTTATTTCTTGTTATGTTCCCTGCTTTATCAGTCTTGTTCTTGAAAACCCATTTGGTTCCAACAACATTGACACCTTCAGGTCTTGAAACAAGTTCCCATACATCATTTTTGATGAACTGTTGTAACTCCTCTTGCATAGTAGAAATCCAGAATTCATTTTTCAAAGCTTCCTTCATATTTTTTGGTTCAACTGTGGAAGTCTAACAAGAATATCTGATCATATTTTGCTAATTTTTTCTTGATTAATTCCTGGTCTTGACTCCATCATTTTACATCTCCAATCGCATTTTGCAGAGGATGATTTTTGTGAGTTTTTACAGGTTTTTCAATTCTAGTGTCACCACTTTCATCATCCTATTTAGTATCAGTCTCAGTGTCAGTTGGATCAGTAGTTTCAACTAACTGATTAGAGACCTTGGTAGTGTTCTGAGCTATTTTATCAACAGTTGTAACTCCCTTCTCATCAGCAATCAGAGTCTGGCTAATTTGAGAGTCATCTACCTTCATATTTGCTGACTCCATTACAATTAGTGTCCGTTTGTTGTAGACACGATATGCCTTGCTATTAGTAGAATAGCCCAAGAATATAGCTTCATCGCTCTTGCTTTGTATTTTGCCAAGGTACCCCCTATCATTTAGTACATATCATCTGTTACCAAAAACATGAAAATATGTAAGGTTAGGCTTTCTTCCATTACATAATTCATAAGGAGTTTTAGTAGATCTTGGTCTGAGATAAGCTCAATAGCGTGATGGCATCAGCCCAAAATCTTCCAGGAATGTGTTTGGAATTGAGCATTACCCAGGCCATCTCCTAGATTGTTCGGTTCTTTCTCTCAACTACAACATTTTGTTGAGGAGTCTTTGGAGCTGAAAATTCATGTAGGATCACATTTTCGTCACAGAATTCAAAGAAGGAAATATTCTCAAATTTCCTTTCGTGATCACTCCTTATTCTGATCACCTTCATAGTAGGAAGTAGCCTCAAACATAGAGATTTGAAATTGCTAAAGGCACTCGACTTCTCTGTTAAAAATTCTATCCAGATAAAACGTGAGAAATTATCAACACATACAAGGACATATTTTTTACCTCCAATACTTTCAACTTGCATAGGACCGACCAGGTCCAGATGAAGAAGCTCTAAAGGTCTTGATGTAGAAACTAGTTGTAAATGGTGATGAGACAGCTTTGGTTTGCTTTCTTTGTTGACATGGGCCGCAAATAGCTTCAGGTTCTCCAGTCAGTTTAGGAATTCCTCTAATAGCTCCTTCATTTACAAGATTATTGAGGTCCGTGTAATTAACATGGCCTAGCCGTCGATGCCACAGGTTAATGTAAGATAAAACAGCAAAAAAACAAGTAGGTGAATATGCTATTTTATAGGAGTTGTTCTTTGATTTGTTTTCTTCAAGGATGCAATCACCTTCTTCATCAAAAACTTTGCAGATGCTACTGGTAAACTGAGTATTCAAATTTTGATCACAAAGTTGACTTATACTTACAAGATTAGCCTTGAGACCTTCAACAAGTATGACATTTTCCAGATTTCGAATTCCTGGGACATTTTCCAGAAAAACAAGTAGGTGAATATGCTATTTTATAGGAGTTGTTCTTTGATTTGTTTCCTTCAAGAATGCAATCACCTTCTTCATCAAAAACTTTGCAGATGCTCCTGGTAAATTGAATATTCAAATTTTGATCACAAAGTTGACTTATACTTACAAGATTAGCCTTGAGACCTTCAACAAGTATGACATTTTTCAGATTTGAAATTCCTAGGATATTCAGAGTTCCAACTCCTACAATAGTTCCATATCCTCCATCTCCAAATGTAACAATTGCTCCTTCATATTTTTGAATATCCTTCAAATTGTCTAGACTTCCTGTCATGTGCTGAGAATAACCACTGTCGAAATACCAAGAACCAAGAGAAGAAACAGTTCTTGACATAAATGCGACATAACAGTTTAGTTCGGTCTTCTTTACCCAAATTTGTTTAACTTTCTGCCTTGGAAATTTCATATGATTCTTTCTTCTCAGTTTGTTGGAGAGTTTGAAGCAGTTTGCTATAATGTGCGCTTTCCATTTGCAATAATATCATATGGGCACCTTGCAACTTCTTCTTGTAGTGGGATGTTGTCGACTTAAAGAACCCTTCTAAAAGTTACTCAGTTGAATAGGCAGTTGAGGCTGAGGTTTCAACTGGAATGGACCAGTGTATCCTAGTCCCTTATGATTAGAAGGAAATTTTTCATTCATTAATAGTACCACTAGAATTCATTATTCTAACTTCCTTATTTACCTTTTCAAGTTCTTCAATCAACTTGGATTCTTTGTCTTCCTTTTCGGCAATCTGAGTTTGAAAATGTTGAATTTTTTGTTTAAGGTTCATCTTTTCTTCAATCAATAACTTCTTTTGGTTACTGAGAGACTTGCTCAGCTTTGCCACTTCAATCGATTTATCAAACATCTCCTGGTAGGCTTCCTCAAGACTATCAGCACATTGAACTCTAATTTGATCATCTTCTGCATCTTAGCTTTCTGAAGTTCTAACTGATTCACCAATACTTGCTGTGAATACTATAAAATTGCCTAACTATTTCTCAGATTCTTCAGGGTCGTCTTGCTCATCAACATCACTCCAGGTGATAGTAAAAGACCTCTTAAGCTTCTTTTAGAGATTTGGACATTCTGATATGACATCTATATCCTTCACATTCAAAACATTTGATCGCTTTGGACTTCTGTTCTGAATCATTTTTAGACCATAAGACTGACTTCTTCAATTTTCACCTGTAGAAAAATTTGACTTTGAACTGTTTGAACCAGTCGGTTGAAACTATGATTAGAACTATGAGTTCTGATTTTGCTTATTCTTGGCTCTTAGAAATATTTTGAAGTTTTTCATCATGAGAGCAAAGACAACATCCATCTCATCTTCGGAACACTCTTCGGACTTAACCTCATCCTCAGTGGCACTGAAGGCAAGGTTTTTCTTCTTCTCATTGTGAGAGTTTTTTTTAGAGTTCTAACTCATATATTTCCAGTTTTCCCATCAACATATCAAGAGTTATAGTTGATGGGTCATGAACTTCACTAATAGTTGCAACTTTGATATCAATTTTTGAAGACATAGATCTAAGAACTTTTCGTACTACTTTTACTTCTGAAAATGATTCACCAAGATTTGTTGCACTGTTCATAAGATCTTTGATATGCTCATGGAAGTCTTGAATGCTTTCATCTTCTCCCATCTTTAGATTCTTAATTCTTGTGTTGAGGATTTCAACTTTGGACTGCCGAAGTGTTAGAGATCCTTCATGATTGGTTTATAAAATTTCTCATGCATGCTTTGCCTAGGTACAAGCCGAAATTAGCTTAAACTAAGAAGGATCAACTCCAGTGAAGATAGCTTTAAAGTCTTTATTGTCATAATTTGCTCCAGTATATTGGTTTTTAGGTTTGCGCTCAGTCCCATCAGGTGTTGTGGGAGGAGTGTAGCCAATCTCAATAGTGTCCCAACAATGATCATCCAAGGATTTGATGAAAGCTCTCATTCGAGCCTTCCAATAAGCATAGTTTGTTCCGATGAGCAATGGTGGAACATTGACAGAATTTCTCCTTGACATTCCTTCCATCTTGAGCCTGAAAGATTAGAGACACTTCAAGGATCTATGCACATAAAGGTTAGCACAATCGCTCTGATACCAATTGGCATGATAGTCTCTAAGGGAGCTTCTGTTAATGGATAGTTATACAAGAAGTTATAACCGCTATTGCAACAGCTTGAAAGAAACATAGTGAGTACTAAAACAAAATAATCACGTGAAATTAAGCACGCAAACAAAATGATTTATTTATGCAATTCAGTGACACACTTGTCACCTAATCTGCGGGGCCCTCACCGGACAGATGCCCAATTCACTATCAACAAAATACAATATTAGCTCCATGATCCCACACTCCAAAACCCAACTATCGGTACTTACAGTGGATTGGAAAAAACAAACAACTTATTTGCTATTACAAGTACTAACAAACTTGACTCTCTATGACAACTCAGTCATAGAGTTCTATCCTCCACACAGTCTCTGTGTTGTAGTGAGTTAACAACCCAACTCCATCTTTAGTTGAAGATAATTGAAGTAGTTTGTTGTCGTCTACACACTCTGTTTACGCACATAGGAGACTTGTCCATTCAGATCTTCTCTTTCAATATATATATATATTGAAAGAGAAGATCTGAATATATATATATAGTGAAAACCAAACAATCTGAATAAATGCCTACTAAATCAATGATCATAACGACATCAGTTCAAACCCAAAAGACAGCTATGAAACACCATAAAGCATCAAGCATAATAGCTCTAGGAGTAACGCCTAATAGCTCCACGCTGACCGCACCAATAATGAAGACCGATTCCACTTTTCAAAAATGAACAGGCAATAATCAAGTAATTAAAGATGAATAAAATATTAGAGAGATATTAAAGCACATCATCATTAATTTTAAAAACTAAACAGTCATCATTAGAGCAGCATAACTTCACCATGAATTCCATAGTTACAAGAGTAGTTGTAACTGGTTGGCAACTTGGTAACTTAAGCAAAAACTCCTCATTGACAAAAGAAATTTGCAACTACCATTTCAATTAAGAACAGACTGAGAATTCTTTTGCCAAATATAGCCAACACTACAAAAGCCAAACACCAACAGTGGATGATCTTCTCCTCTTCAGCAGGGCCACTGATGCTTGTTAGTAGTGTGCCCTAGGCCAATGAGATAATATTGTCATTGCTACTTTCCTTTTAATAAATGAAATATTTTTTTAATCTTGTTATTCATTATGAGCATGTTTGACTTGATAATAGATTCATTGAATAGTTGTTTCCGCCTAATGGTCATCAAGTACGAGACCTGATAGTAAAACCTTAAGGTAGTTGGAATCCTATTCTAAACAGTCCCTAGTTGGTCATTATCTTGGAACGATAATGAATGAAGACTAGCATGTTGTATGACTGACGATGATCATGTTTTTCTAGTCATGGATATGTGATATCAAAGTTAGATCATACACTAGTATCCTTTGACCTGATATCTCGGTTAGAGACCAATCATTATTAAATAAATATGAAATCAAAGTGTATAGGAGATTTGAGCATGGGAAGTGGAGGAAGAATCTAGAAGGATATTTGAGGAATAATAACTCGTATAAGGGTATAGTAGTCATTTTAATTGTAACAGAAAGCAGTTACAGATGTATTCTTTAATAGGTATATAAATAGGGGAAAGCTTTTGTAACATAACAGCTTTTGAATCTCAATAAAGAATTCCTTTCTTAATTTCTTCTTCATCGTCTCTTTCTCCTCCTACTCGTCTCCTTCTCTTCTCCTCTCCTTCTAAGGCCATTATGAGTTGTCACAGTTAAGGAAAAAACTGCTTTCAGAACTCATCAAGGCCATTATGAGTTCTTAGTAATGTCATATGGATTGACAAATGCCCCCATCCACCTTCCGGTCACTAATGAATGACATATTTCAGGATCAATTGAGGAAGTTTGTGCTTGTATGTTTTGATGATATTTTTGTGTATAGCGCCTTTTTGAAGGATCATTTGCAGTATCTCAAGGTGGTATTCTGTTTATTGCGGCTGCATCAACTCCATCTTAAGTTCTCCAAGTGTACTTTAGCAACTAGTCAAGTCTCTTACTTGGGGCATACTATCTCTAATTAAAGATGGAGTTTCAGCGGAACTAGGAAAGACTGAAGCAATAATGAAATGGCCAAAACCTGCTACAATCAAAGCTTTGAGGGGATTCTTAGGCTTGGCTGGGTATTACATAAAATTCATCAAAGGATATGTCATCCTAGCTGCTCCATTAACTGCTTTATTGAAGAAAAATGCTTTCAGGTGGAATGAGAAAGCAAAAAAAAAGGTTTTGGAGATCTTAAACAAGCTCTATCTACTACTCCAGTGCTAAGTTTACCTGATTTCTTAAAAAAATTTATCATTGAATGTGATGCAAGTGACCCGAGTATTGGAGCAGTCCTAGATCAAGGAGAAGGGCTCATTGCATATTTAAGTAAAGATCTTGCAACTCAACATCAAAAGTTGTCCAGAGAAGGAGTTAATGAGATTGGTGAAAATAGTTAAACATTAGACTCCATACTTATGGGGAAAAACTTTTACAATCAGAACTGATCATTTCAGGCTTAAATACTTGCTGGAACTACAACAAAGGTGGGTTAGCAAACTGTTGGGGTATGAATTTCAAATAGAATTTAAGGCTGGAAAAAATAATGTAGTTGTAGATGCATTATCTCAAAGAAATCAGGAAGGAACTTATTTTTAGCTCTATCCCATCCTATACTTTCACTGTTAGAAGAAATCAGGCAAAAACTTGCAAATAACCTCGAGATACAAGAATTAAACCTTCAATGTGAGAAGAGAGAGCTCAATGACAAATGGAAGATCAAAGATGGATTGTTGTGGTACAAGGGTAGAATCTTTTTAGATGGTTCACCCCACTTATGTCAAAAAATTGTGACTGCAATACACAATGCACATCATGAGGGCTATCAAAAAACTCTTTACAGGCTCAAATTTGATTTTTTCTAGAAGGGCCCGAAGAATGATATAAGATAATATAATATAATATAATATATATTATATATAACATTATATTATATATTATATAATGTAATATAATATAATAATATACACTATAATATTATATTATATGTAATATATTATAATAATATAATATAATATAATATAATATAATATAATATAAAAAATTATATAATATAATATAATATAATATAAAAAATTATATAATATAATATAATATAATATAAAAAATTATATAATATATTTTATCATTAAAAATATTTCATAAATTAAAATTATTTTTATAATATCTTTTTATATATATTTTTAAATTTTTGGTCGGAGGTAAATGAGTATCCAAAATATTAAAAGTTCTAGTACAGACTAATGAAGAACTTTGAGAGTATATTACTAATACACCTTATGGCAACTTTTGGGGTACTACTTTTAGTGCAGGTATTAGTTAATACTCTTTCCAAACACTGTATAGTATTATCCTAATATTATACGGGATGCTTATACAGGGTACCAAACATGCCCTTAAGGTGTTTCACTAGTGATCAACCAAAAAAATGGGCTCAATGGTTATCTTGGGCTGAATTCTCATACAACACCAGCTATCACTCCAGCCTTCAAATCACTCCATTTCAAAATCCATACCACCTCCCAGGTTGTTACCTTATGAAAAGGGGACTGCTAGGTTGGACTCAGTTGATGCAGCCTTACAAGAGAGAGATAAAGAATTAGCCGTTATAAAAGATAGACTTATGCAAGCCCAAACAAAAATGAAAAGTTTCTTTGATTTGAAAAGAAGAGAAGTAGAATTTCAAGTAGGTGATTGGGTCTTGCTTAAGCTACAACAATATAGATAACATTCAGTAAATAATAGACGATTTTCAAAATTGTCTCCTCGATTTTATGGGTCATTTTCAGTCAGAAAACATATTGGGACAGTAGCATATGAGTTAAATTTAACTTAAGAATAAAAAATTCATCTAATCTTTCATGCTTCCTTTTTAAAAAAAAATGCGGGTAAACCTGCTGTGCAGCAACCAGCACTTTTTAAAGTGATAGATGGAGGTCGGTGTGCCCAACCTAAAATGATTTTGAGCCAAAGACATAGGGAACTAGAAGGAATACTTAATTTAGTGGATATGATTGCCACCAACTAAAGCATCATGGGAAAAAGAGGATCATTTGAAGAACAACTTTCCTACTTTTCAGCTTGAGGACAAGCCTCAAATGGAAAGGGGGGGCGACATTAGAGACCAATCATTATTAAATAAATCTAAAATCAAAATGTATAGGCGATTTGAGCATGGGAAGTGGAGGAAGAATCTAGAAGGAGATCCGAGGAATAATAACTAGTAGAAGGGTATAGTAGTCATTTTAATTGTAACAAAAAATAGTTACAGATGTATTCTTTAATAGGCATATAAATAGGGGAAAACTATTATAACAGAATAACTTTTGAATCTCAATAAAAAATTCCTTTCTTTCTTCTTCATCGTCTCTTTCTCCTCTTACTTGTCTCCTTCTCTTATCCTCTCCTTCTAAACACCAGATCTCATCAACCCAGCAACATATGTAGAAAGAAAACTAAATACCTGCTCCAACTTGGATTGGAGGAGGTCTACTACCAGACATTGGAAGGGGCGGACCCAAATCCAGGTACTTCTAGACCAAGAACAAGATCACAGTCCTAGAACTTTGACATATCATTAGTATCTCATAACAGTAATGATACGTCAGTCCTCCGACCTGGTGTCACCATGGATTCCTACATGAGGAATTCTGTGTTTTGACCTTATCTAACATCATCTTTAACTAGATGATAATAAGGACTATAGTTGGACATAGAAAGAATCCCACTGAGGAATATGTGTAGTCGTGAAGGAATTTATCCCTCTCATATATGAGAGAGATAGTGTGACTGAGTAAATGCATAGCCGTACTCAATTGAATTGACAAGAGTATCAATGTCATTTGTTAATTGAATCTACTCAGGAATCAAGAAACCAGATTGAGTAATATAAGAATGATGTAATCTATGCCTTATGCTCGATCCAGATATCGTGTGACAAAAGGATAGAGTATCATACTATGAGTTAGGTTGCTCACCGACCTCACTTGACTTGGGTAGTCATAATGTATTGCTAGATGTCGCTTATCACTTGTGGGTTGCAAATGAGATTTGGACCTACTACCAACGTTAAATGAACCTACAAGGTCGCACACATAGCACGAACCGAATTGGGCTTGAGGTTATAACTTATTGGATTGGATCCGCATGACCATTGACCTACTATATCTCTCTTGGTAATTTTAGAAATTAATTTCAAAATTGAAAAGGGGTTTTTAAATTGGAATTAACTATTCTGAATTTTAAATGTGATTTAAAATTGGAATTACGTTGATTACCATTTAAGTAATGTATCTTTAATAATCGTTATTAAAGGTACATTATAATCGGTATCTTGAACTTAGAAAATTCACCATTGACAATTATTATTATGGATATGTTTTATTCGGACATTAAAATCATTTTATGATTCCAAATATGGATTTAAATTAATCAACGATTATGATGACTTGTTAAATAGGATTGATGCGTCTATAAATACCTATATATGGCTTAGACGAGCAGGTGATTATCTCCTGGTGGCTGCCGACTTCTTCCTAAAAGAAAGTCGACCTCCTTTTGAAGGAAGCCGAGCTCCCTTTTGTAGCAGCCGACCTCCACCAAACAGAGAGAGAGAGAGGAGACCACGAAAAGGTGTACTACGCTCGTTCAGATTGGAAGGTGTTCCGATAGAGTCGAGCTAGCACTCGGGAGCCGCCCAGTTCGTCCATGTGCTCACCATAGATGGTGTTCGTCGCTTGGCAGCACCTTGGATCCAGAGCAAGATCGTGATCTGGATTCGCAAAGCAAAAGACGGAGTTCAGTCTTCAAAGGTATAATCCTTAATATAGTATCGATTTAGCCGAGACACATAGATCCGATTGGGTAGAGGATCATTTTATTTTGCTGTGTGTAAAATTTTGTTACTTGCCCGGTCCTTAATGACCCAACAATGCTTGCATTAATTACATTGGTTTTCTGCTCAGATGCTTCAACTTAAGTACCGACTTGAAGCTAAATGTTCACAAAACTAGGGTCACACTACAAGAAATATAGTAATTTCAGACAGCCATTATAGTCGAAAGGTGGTCGGAAACATTGATTTACCGACCAAATTTTGACTAGTTACGGAGGCTAATATTTGCGTCGATAAAACCTTGGTCAAAACAAGTACGATAGTTTATCGACAAAAAAATATTGTCGGTAATCATCGACCAAGATTTTAATCGAAAAGCTGTCGGTAGTTCCTCGGTAACTACTGACAAAAGTTTTGTCGATTGCTCCTCGATAATTACCGACTACAAGTGATGTCAAAAACTGTGATCGATAATTACCGACTATTTCCTACCATTATATATTCGAAAAGTGGTCGGTAATTACTAACGACTTACCGACTAAAGTTTGTTTGTATTTATCGACATGTCTCCGATTAAAGATTCGTCGGTAATTTCCGACGACATGTCGTCGAAATTTCGTTGAAAATTCTAAGAATTTTTTTTTTTTTAAAAAAAGCTAATAAATCAGGCTGAAATCAATATTTTGACTTGTATAAACCAAAATAACAAGTAGCATACGACAATAATCTAAAGCTCCTGATATATGATTCAAAATATTTTAAAACATTTATTTTATCATCCAACAAAAATTATCATCCATTCAATAATGAATATTCAGTAACACCTGATCAGTATTCAAAACATTTCACACATGATCAGTCTTCGTCCAAAGGTGCAGGTTGGTGCTACAGGTTGAGGTGCAACGAGAGTCTTTGGACTTGTAGATTCAGATACGTCAGCTACTAAAGGCTGAAATAGACTGGAGGTAGTTGGGATAGCCTCAGATACCTCAACTGGCAGAGGTGAGCCAGAGGCTATTGCGTCATGCTTTGCAAGTTATCATTTAATTCAAGGCCTCGACCCAAAAGCTCCTCATCCCTGTCAACATGACCATACATACACGAGTTTTAGTAGTTAATTAATAATTCAAACATATGAAATTCTATCCTATGACAGTATATAATGATATGTAAGCAAGTCAACCAAATCCCTTGCTCCACATTAACCAAATTTCTGGCATCAACACCAAATCAGATGATGATATGTTAAAGGTCAGTAATTTCAGGATTATGATAATTGCATTCCATTATTATGGAATGATAAAGGATGACCCGGCGAAAGAGACCTTCTGAAGATCTAGAAAGGGATATACAGCTGCTTACAGGGGCTACTTCCATGAACATAATCATCTCACAAGTGATCGTGAAGCAACCTAATTATGGCTATGAGCCTCATTTCACAGGTGATCGTGAAGCAACCTTAATATGGCTATGAGCCTAAGACTCTAACTCCTAAAAAATTGTCAAAAATTTTAAAAGTGAAACAAATAACATTTGATGAAGAATCTCAGAGTTTGATTTTGGAGCTATTAAAATTCACCTTGCAGCTACTATACTAGTATACTTTAATACTTCAACAATCAAATTGTGAAGATAAATGGTAAACAATAAGCAAGATACCTGATTGAATTGATTGACTGCATCAGCTTGTTTTGATTAGAGCGACACTGGTTGACAAGATCTATAATCACTTCATCCTTAACAGCCTACAGATTGGAATTACATAATAAATACAAAATGTTTTTCTGAAAGCATAAAAATGGATGAAGAATGATAAAAGAAAACATACAGGGCGATCAATAGGGTTCACAGCTTTAAGCATCTCGCTTAACAGCTCCATCATGCTCTGCATACTATCCAAATCTGACAGACTGATTTATTGTAGTAACAAAAGTTAGATTTTATCTAAAAGTAAAACTGATAGAGCCAGCTACATCATTGCATAACAGAACCAGAAAGATACCTCAAATTTGCCATCTCAGATGCCATGGCTTCATTAAGTCTCAGAGAAGAATTACTGGGCATCCCATAACCTGCTTGAGGTCTGGTACTGGGTGATGCATGTGCAGGAGGAGTAAATATTAGAGTAGAATCTGACAGGCGTTCTGGGAACTATACTCCAGATCTCTGTGTATAGGTTAAATGAGAAATAATCATTCTATCAAATTCCTTTCCTAAAAGTAGAATAAGGAAATGCCACATGACCAATTACAACACTATTTATAAGCAGTAGTCCACATATTAGAACCTATGGAAATAACCAATAAAGCAAGATGCTACATGAGTTGCTAGTTTATGATTGAATTGCTAGCCGCAAAGCTGAAATATAAATTTCAAGTATTGTATGCACATCTCTAAGTTTCCGTTTGGTTAGTGAAATTAAAATAGAAATATGAAGAAATATAAAATAGAAAAGAGATGAAATGATATTTCATTGTGTGATTCAGTGTGGGAATAAACAAGAAATAACTATTCTTTTGTTGATTGGCAGGAAAAGCATGATGAATGAATAGGGACTTAGAAGAAAAGGATTAAAAAATCTTTATTAAGACTATCGCAACATTTATATACAACAAAATATATCATATAATAATTGATTTTAATTAATAACAAAACAATATAACAGAAATTATAATTAATAATGTATAAATATATAATACTAGAGATCATATGTAAATTTGGCTCATTTTGATCAGGCTTATATTTAATTCACTCGAGTGTGTGTGTATATTTATATATATTCATTTTAGGACTTAAACTAAAACTCTGCTCAGTTGTTAAACAAATTTATGTAAGATAATGAAGTATTTCTTCAAAATAGTCAACTCTGGCACATAACATGCCATAATTGCACTAAAATGCTACACTTAGAATATAGGGTGAACATTATAATACCTCAAAAAGATAGCTAAAACAACAAAGCAAGCTTAATCACAGATCATCCAAATGTTAAAGAACAAGCATAAAATAATCATCCAGCTATTAACAGAATGCATACTCCATGACTGCTGGTTGAAAAAGTGAAAAACCAAATAAAAATATATAGCAGATATAATACTCAGGGATGAGGAAGAAAACAAACTAACCTTATTCCTCACTATTTTGACCATCTCTTGCAGAATTTCACGTTCAACAACTTGAAAATGCACATAATCACCACAGTTCTTAATCATTGTCTCTAATAGCTGTAAAGAGAAGAATGGACAATTAGTAACTTGGCACAACATTCAGGCATTTAAGGTAAATTCCTCCCTTTTTACTATTCAGAAGGACAGTCTAACCAGTAAAAGATAGTCCTAACATGCTTGAACTTAAAAAAAACAATCAAATCACACAAATGAAATGGGTGTACTAAGAAAGTAAGAATATCTGTCGGTGATTTTACAATCCTTTTGAAGTAACAAAAATTTATAAGACATGTAATACCCACTAAACTCTTAAGTTTCTTCTTGTATGCTAACCATCGAGTAACAAGGATATATGTGATCACACGGAGAAACTGCATAATGCAAACAATATGCTCCACGATGACGTATATGGTTAGGATTTGCAGACTTGCACATACCGTTAAAGCCAAAAATTGAACCTTTGGGTTTTTGTGTTGCAGCCGCTTCTTCACAGCTTTGACCACATCTTTTGCCTGCCTGATCAAGTAGGTGTGTTAGGTTTTGCAGCCAATTACAAATAATCAAAATTTAGTATAGGTTTGGATTTTAAACTTCCTTTAGAAAATTCCTTTATACCCATAGCGTTAAATCCTACTAAATCAAGCAAATAAAAAAAAATTGAGTTTTTTATTAGAGAAAAACAATGCAGACTATTTTCCGTTCAAGGAAAACAATGCAGTGAAAAAGATATGTAGATGTCTTCCATGTAGACTTTGTTTAACAATGCCATCTTTGATATTTAAGTAAATTAATATGTTATAGGGACTGCGCCTGAGATCTGGTCCATGTGCAATGCTCCAAGAATGAGAAGCCTTTAGCAATGTTCTTCTTGAAGCTTGGACACTTTTTCTTCCTACTATTAAATGATATAATTGTGAACTGTCAAGAGAGAAGCAATCAATCTCATAAAATAGTTCAGCGAGCTCCTTAGAGAAATCCCCAATGTCACATTGTCATGTGAAGTAAGGATGAAAACAATTCTTTGTAAAATGAAGAGTAAATTTCATTATTCCTTTCCCTCTTGTTAAAGCATTGTTTATTACAGTTTCCCTTATCTCAAACCAACAAACCCAATACTATTGTTTCTGCTTAGTGTTACCTATATATGATCTACAGAGTATCATGTGAGAGGATTTTGGTAATAATACAAGCCAAGTTTTAATCCAATATCAACCGCAACTAACCTCAATTTTGGTAATACATGTAGGGGGCGTTTGGTTGCCCGCAAGTACAAATGCTGCAACTCTAGTTGCAGCATTTAGATAACAAATTTGTTTGGTTGGCTGCAAAATCATTTTGCAGCATTTACTAGTTGCAACTTGTATTTCAAATATCATTTGCGGGCCGCAAGTGGAATTGCAGCCCAAAAAGCCCGCAATACAAGATTGCGGGCTGCAAATGCAATAATTTAAGTATTGAAAAATAATTAATTTTGGCGACGTAGAGTCGTCGGATGAAGACGAGATAAATATCAAAGTTGTAGGTTTTTGTGTGCTGAACCTGATGGTAGTGTCAGATTTTACATCTGATGTCATTTGATAGATTTTTTAATAGATTTTTTAATATATTTTTAGTATTATACAAAAATTAAAAATTATTAATTTGTCAGACAAATCATGTCGGGCCTAAGTTTTTAGCCTGGCCCGAATTTGTCCCAGGCTCGACCCAAAAAATTTATGCCCGACCCGGCCCAAAAAAGTTCGTGTCCATCCTGGCCCGAAAAAATTTGTGCCCGGCCCAGCCCGAAAAAATTCGTGTCCGTCCCGCCCCGAAAAAATTTGTGTCCGACCCGACCCAAAAAATTCGTGCACTGCACGACCCATCCCAGCCCGGCTCGGTCCGAAAAAATTCGTGCCCAACCCGGCCTGAAAAATTTCGTGCCCAGCCCGACTCAAAAATTTCGTGTCTGGCCTAGCCCGAAAAAATTTGTGCTCGGCCAGGCCCGAAAAAATTCGTGCTCAGCCTAGCTCGAAAAAATTCACTGTCGGCCCGGCCCTGCCCCAAAAAAATTCGTACCCCGGCCCGACCCGAAAAGATTCATGCCCGACCCAAAAAAATTCGTGCCCAACCCAGCCCTGCCCGAAAAAATTTATGCACTGCCCGACTCGTGCCGACCCGAAAAAAATCGTGCCTTGCCCGGCCCAAAATTATTCTGCACGGCCCAGCCCCAAAAAATTCTTGCCCAACCCAGCCCAAAATATTTTGTGCTCGGCCCGCCCCAAAAAAATTCATGCCCGGTCTGGATCGAAAAAATTCTTGTCTGGCCCTGCCCAAAAAAATTCGTGGTCAGCCCTGCCCAAAAAAATTCGTGTCCTGACCCGACCCAAAAAATTTCATGCCCAGCCCGACCTAACACGAAAAGAAATTCATGCCCAGTCCGAAATATTCGCATCGGGCCCAACCTTGCCCGAAAAAATTCGTGCACTGCCCATCTTGACTCGGCTCGGCCCAAAAAATTTATGCCCGACCCCGCATGAGAAAATTCGTTCCCGGCCAAAAAAATTTCGTGCTCGGCTCGGCCCGAAAAAATTCCTGCCCGACCCGGCCTGAAAAAATTCGTTTCCCGGCCCGGCCTGACCAGAAAAAAAATTCGTGCCCGGCCCGAAAAAAAAATTGTGTTCGGCCCAGCCTTGCCCGAAAAAAATTCGTGCACTGCCCAACCTGTCCCGGTCCGGCTCGGACCGACTCGAAAAAATTCGTGTCCGGCCCGGCCCAAAAAGATTTGTGCACGACCCGACCCGAAAAGTTTGTGCCTGGCCCTGCCCGAAAAAGTTTGTACCCGGCCCGGATAAATTCGTGCATGCTCGGCCCGTCCCGTCCCGGCCCGGCTCAGCCCGACTTGAGAAAATTCGTGCCCGACCCGACCCGAAAAATTTCGTAAGATGCAAGTTGCACGTTGCAAGTTGCAAGTGTAATTACAACTTCCATTTGCGGTCAACCAAACGCCCGCAAATAGAAGTTGCAGCTCTACTTGCGGGCAACCAAACGCTAAGCTGCAAAATCTATTTGCGGGCATTTGCTTTTGCATGCAAATGGATTTTGCAGCGTTTGCATTTGCGGGCAACCAAACGCCCCCGTAGTTGGGCAGAACACTTGTCACCATTAAATCCGAAATTCTTAACTCCTTTACATATAAATTCCCACCCTAGAAATAAGCCTTTTATCCAACTTAATATCCATATCAATCTAAGTCATAACTGCTCTAATTGAATGTCAAAATTAGAAGAAATATAGGAGTATTTAAATTGTATAAAGTATAAACACATATGAACCTTGGAGTCTCATTTTGCAAATGCCATTGTACCATTTATGAGACTGGATACTTGGTGGCTGCCTCGCGTGGGTCTTCCAACTCCTAATGCTTTTTGGCATCTTCTAGCTTATTCTATTTTATCTCTTTCCTCCAAAACCTTGATCATCAAATTCATAGTTTTCCTTGTTGGTGCTTCGTCATATGTTCGCTTAAATACCCATAGGATTGCATTTAGTTCAAGGTGGATGATGCAACCGGATATATCAACCGTCTTATCTAATGATCTGTTGAGTTTGGGAACTCAGAGGGTTATTCCCATGAGCACAATAGTGTTGGAACTTTAATGACCGGATCAATTTAGGCATATCCTCTTTGGACAGTTTCCTTTTAGGCTTTCTTTGCAAACTCAACACTTTGTTCTCTCCATGTATACTTCAACTTATAAAAGCATGCCGTGATTGGCATAAGCGGGAACATGACAAATTATTCAAAGAAGATATCAAATATAGAAGAGGAAGAGGAAGGGGGAGGAGCGGCTACCTTCTCCTTGATGCTTTTCGAGCCCTAGCCGCCGTATGAATAGGAAGTGGTGCTGTAGCTAGGGTAGTCGTGGAGGCTAGAGGAGGGAGGAAGTGGTCCGTAGACCTCGAGCTGCATTGGACCGTCGTTGTAGGATCTCGATCGGTAGTCCTCCATGAGAGCGGAGCAGAGTAGAGCTAAGAAGAGCTCTCTTTGGGGAGATCCCAAGGAGGAATTAGTCGGAGGAGGAAGCATGGACTGGGAACAGGAAGAGCAGCCACGTCGCGGTCGACTTTTGTGCGGTCAAAAACAAGGCGTGGGAGAATTCGACGCATGAAAATTGAAACTGATCAATGCTTTCAGAGATTTCACTCCTCTCTTCTTGTCATCAGTGATTTCAGGGAGAAAGAGTTTTCACTCCTTTTTTCTTGTCATCAGTGATTTCAGGAAGTCTTTTCCCCTTTCTCCAGCACGACAAAGAGAGGGAGAGAAGGGAAGAGAGGGAGAACGAGAGGGACAAAGAGGTAGCTGTGGGCAACGACGAGGATGACCGGTTCACCCCTTTCACCGAGACGCAGCAAAAGGAAGGAAGAAGGGACGATGAAGGAAGAGACGTTGCAAAAGGATTAGGGCATTGGCAAAGGAACCTGTAAAACCAAGGTCGGTCGGCGGCGGAAGAAATTAAGAAGAGCCGACTGTAAGGCGCAGACTATTTTGGCGAGTGGGCGGGATAATAAATTAAGAGGAATCCGCGCGGAAAAAAAAATTTATCGACTAAAATTTGGACGAAAATTTGTCGATAACTTTTTAATCTTTATTTATAATTTTACGACTAAGTTTTGGTCGAAAATTTTTGTCGGCAATTATTTTCGATGCTGAAAGTCGTCGGAAGTTGTGATCGATAAGTTCAGCATTAATTAAGTATAAAAATATATCATTAATATTTCCGACAAACTTGCGACTACAAAACCTGTCGAAGATTATTTTCGACCAAATTTTCGACGAAAATTCATCGATAATAATATGATAATTTTTCGACTCATTTTGGTTGAAAAGTTTTGTCGGTAACTCTTTCCGACGCTATGGGTCGTCGAAAATATAACAAAAATTTTCGACGACATCTTCTCGTCGAAAGTTGTAGTCGATAAATCCAAGTTTTCTTGTAGTGTCATTCATTTGGGAGGTGATACGGCTAAGGCTTCTCTTGTTGGATCCTTTCCGCTAAACTACTTAGGGGTTACCTTTGCATGCGGGAAGACTCACCAAGGTAGATTGGTTTCAAGTCATCACAAGACTGGATAGTTGGCTGGCCTCCTAGCAAGGACCCTCTCTCTCCAGGGTCGGCAGTTTAACACTCATCAACAACATACTTACAAGCCAGGTTTCCTACATCTTCACCATATTCCAGGCCCCACGGTGGGACATTAAGCAAGTTGACAAAAGGAGAAGAACCTTCTTTTGGACCGTGAGACGAGATTCATCTTTCCCGGTGAAATGCTTAGTGAGCTGGGACTCCCTTACCTGGAGTCTCACCAATGGTGGCCTTGGCATCCTTGATTTACCCTCCCACAACTCTGCCATGCTAGGCAAGTGGATTTGGAAGCTTGTACAGCCGAGGTGGAATGCCTTGGTGCGATATTATTTTTACTCTCTATCCTCGATTGTTGCACCTGAATAATGGTGACTGCTAGAGTCTTTCACCGATTTGGAAGATCATCAGCAATTTGATGAATATTTTTGCGGCCTCACATACCTTTAATGCGAGGGAAGGCACTTCCTTCATACTGTAGCACGACCCATGGCTATTTGGCGAGCATCTGCAAGACAGACACCCGGTTCTATTTCTATGTGCTTGCAACCCGAACGTATCAATTGCTGAAGCAAAATCAAGAGGACTCTCGGGAACCATCATAGGGTGGAACATACACTTCAGGCACCTCGTCCCCTCTGAGCGACTATGTGTTGGGATGGGAATAAGAACTGCAGCGGAAATAGTGATTTAAAAATTCAAAACATTCCAAAACAACGATCTACTTTAGCAATAATTAAGGAATTCAATCTACAAGTAAAAGGGGGAAGGTATATATACCTTATACCACGGTTGGATAGGGTGCTCCTATTCCCGTATCAAGACACGCACACGCATGTCCTCTAATGATAGTCCACACCAGACGCCTCGCAACAAATGGATAGCGAACAATCGGACTCATCGTGGCTCAATGGAGATGCTTTCTCAAACCCCGAAACCTCAAAAGCTAGGCCGGCCCTTCCACCAAGAATCGGTCTCCAAAACGAGAGGAAGAGGAGACGAGGAGGAATAACTAATTCACCAACACCTCCCATGGGATGTTCGACCACAATTTATAGAGAGGGGGGGCTACAAAGGTAAACCCGGCCCCCTAAAAACTCTCACTTAGGAATTCAAAATTTCGGGATTTGTCTCCAAAAAATAATTTATATTTTAATGACTTCATAATTAATTCAAAATTAATTAAATCCAATAAAATATAAACTTTAATTTATCTCCAAGTCTATAAACAAACTTTAATTTATCTCCAAGTCTATAAACAAGAATGATAATTATCTAAATAAATCAATTTCCTAAACAATAGGAGAGAGGTTTATCTAAATAATTCAATTTCTTATTAATTAATAGAATTATGATTTATCCTCATAAATCATATATCTATTAATTTTATGATTTATCTCCATAAATCAAATTCATATTAGTTAGGATTTATCCAAATAAATTAATTTCCAATTAATCGGTGAGGCTCATGAGTAATGATTAATTTTCCCACCATTTATATTTGATTCAAAATCAAATTATATTTAATTCATAATTAAATACATTCCTGGTCGTGTAGTTAATTAATTATTTAATTCATAATTAAATTTAATCAACTTCATGAAATATTATCATGTGCCAATCCCTACAATTTAGGGATGCCCTACAAATTAGGGTTACCGAGGAACTCATTCCTCGCACATTCGTTCCTATATAAAACAACTTTACTATCATGTTCGTAAATGAGATCCATGATCGAGTTGCAGCATGTCCATGCTAGTAGATATATAGGGTCGCATTCGGACTTTATCTCATAAGATTTGTTACGATGTTAGCCTGTTGCGTGTGACCCATTGGGCCCCACACTAAGCCAGTAGTGAGTTGTGCATAACGGAGAGTCAGATCCGATAGAACGACTTCTATTCGAATCTTACGAGCCACCACTAAACCCCTTTAGTGTGGTCATGAGAGACTCCACTCACATGTTAAAATTGACGTCTAGCAATGTGTCATGACTACCCGGATAATGTGGGGTTCAATCTACAGGGATCGAACGCTCTTCGGTGATTAGTTATCGTGCAACTAAGTCCCAGTTACAATATCCCGAATACGACTACGGTATGGAAAAAGTGTCAAACCCTAATACTGATTCATTTGTATTTTGTCTGCCAAGTTGTCATCTCATAATTGACAGATTGATCATTCGTACTCTACAAGTCACATCATCGTATCCTCTCTGCAATATTTAGGCCAAATTGCATTCCGACACCTTCAAAGATTTCTCTTACACGCGTCATGGTTGATCGTTGTTTTTTAGACTCACTCGTACTTCTTTTTTCTCCCTCGGGCTTAAACCTTGGGAGGGGAATACCTCAGGGGGAACTTGAAGCTTACGCAAGCTCTTCCGATTGGTGATGACATGGAGATCCAAGATTTAACACGAAATAAATTTGAGGGTGTTCGATGGCAGCAATAGGTCTCACTCTGAACTAGCCTGAGAAGTTGTCTCCTTGATACCCCTTCTTCCTTAATTGTTTTTGTGCACCTTGGTGGCCCAGTCAACTTGTTTGCCCTCTGGCTTGTTGTTGTTGTCCTTCCTTAGTCTGGTTTTCCTCTCTTCTCCCTCCTCACTTGTATTTTTTTCACATCTCTTGAAATGAACATAAATTTTCTTTGTTAAAAAAAATAAATTTAATATTGGTAACTTGTTCATTATTGAGAATGTCCCTAACATCCAACATCTCAAAAACTTTTAATTTGTTTCGGCATCCTTCAACCTGCTCACCATATTAATTACAAACTAGCTGTCCTAACTTGGAACCTTGTTAGAAATGCTACGAAGATTCTTTTAAGAAAAACTAAAGTATATTAAAAGAGATAAAACTTTAGAAAATTCAAGACCATCATAGTTCAGTACATCATTTAAATCAAGAGGCCAATACTTCAACCAACAGATGTTCCAATTAGGCCCGTCCATTAGTCGGTTTACATCAAACCAAACCGAATTATTCGATTCGGTTCGATTTCAACATTGCCGGGTTCGATTCTTGACCCGAACCAAACCTGAATAGTGGTATTCGGTTTAGATCTGGTTCTCAGAATTCGAGAACCAACCCGAACCGAAAACCAAATAAGTAAAAATATTTTTAAAAAATTCTAGATTTCGGGTTCGGGGAGTTAGGGTAAGTGAGTAACTTAGGGTTAATTTTTGGATTTCTCCCTCCCCAACGAGCCCGACATTTTCATCCCGTCTCCAGTCTCCACTCTCCATGGCGTTGTGCGAGCTGCAACCACTCCGGCGCTTCCTCCCCTCCGGCGCACCACGCCTGCCTCCACTCCGGCGGTCTCCCCCACTCGGCCAGTCTCTAGAGGCGGTCTCCCCCACTCCGTCGTGTTGTCGCTTGCCGCCGCTTTCTCGCTCCTTGGTGCCTCGCGCTACTCTCCGGCACTGCTGCCGCTGTCCCTCCCCTTCCCGACTTCAATTGGTTGACAAATCTAGGTAATGAACTTAATCTACATAGAATAGCAATGTAATTTCAAATTTCAATCCTGTCTTCTTGTACTGAATAGTAAGTTGTTTGCTGTCTTCTTGTACTACTTCGGAGTTAGGAAGAAAGATTGTTAATTAAATCGGTTAGAAAGGGCCCCTTTTGATTTGAACAGTTTGATATGGATTGTTAATTAAATTTTTGTCTAGGCTAATTAAAAAGTTGCATGGCTCCCCTGCAATGAATTTAGATAGTTGATATGAATTGTATAGTATACTAAAAATTTTCTTTCATTCTTTTATAGTAATATGAATTGTATAGTTGATATGAATTGTTAGATATGAATTTATATGAACATATGAATTGTTAGATATGAATTGATATGAACAGTAATATGAATTGTTTAGTTTTCTTTCACACTATTGTTGATATGAATTGTATAGTATATAATATTAGATACTATAGTATGATATGAACAGTATATAATTGTTAAAGATTTAAGTATAGTAATAGTATTGTATAGTATATATAATGTTGATATGAATTAAAATTTTCCTTTATGTGTTCGTTGTAATTACTATGATTAATATGTAACTTTATTTTGCATAGATGGCAGAAGAAATATCCTCTCAAACTCCAATTGACATTGGTGTCGAGGTCCTCGAGAACTCTAATAATCTCATTGAGAGTTCAGATTCGGGTTTAGGACCACCACCAAAGAAGAGAAAAGCTATGAAACCACGAGCTGATGTGTGGAATCACTATACGAAATTTAGCAATAAGGAGGCGAAGTTGAAGTGTAAATGTAACTATTGTGAAAAAAGAGTATGCTTGTGACACGAAGCAGTGCGACACTAGTACACTTAAGGGACATATAAAGAAATGCTATGAATATCCTCTTAATAAGGAAAATCAACAGAAGAAGCAAACAGAACTTGGTTATACACCGAACTTGGCTGAATCAGGTCTTGGATCGAACATAATGAGCACATGGAGGTTTGATCAAGCTGCAACTAGAAAATCACTCGCACAGATGATTGTTAAGGATGAATATCCCTTGTCATGTGTTGACGGTGAAGGATTTAGGGACTTTTATGCTACTGGAATGGGTGTCAGATCGATCTCCCTATCTTGAGTTTCAGGAGATGGCAATGAAGATGAAAGAGAAATGGAATAAGTATTAGGGAAATCTAGATAAATTGAACTTGATGTTATTTTTTGCCATGATCCTTGATCCTCGATATAAGTTTGGTTTGGCCAAGTTTGCACTTGAAGAGATGTTTGGGAAGGAGAAGGCTCTAATTATTTTGAGGAAGATGAATGATACGTTTTTTGAACTTTTCAATGAATATTCTGAGAGGGTTAAATAATGGGCAATTAAGGAGGAAGATTTTAGGCTCTTCCAGTTCTCATGCTTCTACCATGACCACCAGTTGTGAATGTCATTTTTGGAACAAGAAGAACAATTGAAAAATATAAGTAGAAGAAGCAGATATTTGGTGTTGAGAGCAAGACAGAGTTAGACTAATATTGGGATGAGGATCCTAAAGTTGATGATGTTGATGTTGTAAAATGGTGGAGTGTCAATAGTGGAAGGTATCATGTTCTAGCTTCGATGTCACGAGAAATACTTGCAATTCCTATCTCCACCGTGGCATCTGAATCAACTTTCAGCACAGGAGGTCAGGTTCTCGATGAGTTTCGGAGTTCATTGGCTCCTTCGATGGTGGAAGAACTTATTTGTCTTCAAGATTGGATTCAACTCAGAAAAGGAAAACAAGTTGTGGAGGATTTGGAAGAGGTTGAAAAATTACAAGAAGGTATATTTTAGATTAATAAGTTCTTTTAAGTTTTAATTATATCGGACTTGCTTATACCATATTGATGATTTTTTATTTTATTATAGAGTTTGCGAAGATCGATTTTGCACCGCCAATCATAAGGAGCAATGATGGTTTTATTTTGTTGAACTTTTTTTGGTTTGTAATGAACTAATGATGGTTGGACTTTGTATTCATGTTCTATATGTGTTGGATTTGTAATGTTTTATCATGTATTCATGTGCTATATGGTTGATACTTGGTATTTGGTAATGTTGAACTATTCTATATTAATCTCTATATGTGGACTGTTCTCTGTATACTTGATATTTAGTATATATGTGTTGATACTTGGATTTTATATGTGGACTGTTATATATGTTCTATGTGGACTGTTATACTTGGACTGTTCTATATGTGTTGGTATCGTTGGTTACTTGGTTGTGCATCATTACTGTTCTATGTGGACGATTATACTTGGACTGTTCTATTAATAATAAGTTGGATCATATGATGCACAGCCAAGAAAATCCAACAATTTGCAGGTTGGATGATGAGTGTCGAATTCATCAAAAATAAATGCATACTTCTTAAGATTTTGTAGTTGTGACAAGTAGAGTCGAATCCACAGAGACTGGTTAGTTTCAAATTCTTTCAAATCCAGAAATTAAAAGAAAGAAAAAAGGGGGGCAGGTTTGATTAGATGCAAGAAGGCGTAATTAAAAATAGTAATTAATAGTAATTAAAATTTGAGGAAAAATCAATGAGAGAAAAACCTAGCTAAAGGTACGTTCTCGATTTCGGTTTGTAGGATTGATCATAGACGCAAAGGATGAGTTCATTTATTTCTAGTAAATCGGTTTGGTCATAGACAAGCGCTAAGAACCGTGATCTTCTTTAAATCTATGGTTAATCCAAATAAGTGTTGCGATTAAACCCTTATTGATTCGTATTCCTAGAGACACTCTATGGAACTATCAATAACTAAAGTTCTTGAGATCACCGATTTTAATAAACTATATGAATTGAACAGCAATCTCACGTGTCAAATTAATTCAAGAATTCCCTTAATACGGATTGAACGACAACCTCGACTAATTGCCTCTAAATCTGACATGGAACAGCCATACCGAAAGGCAAACTATTGTCCTAATAACCCAGTAACAGACCAATAATTAAAAAAGATCAATAGATAAATTTTTACAGGAAATAAATGAATACTAGAAATCAAGAGAAAATTAAGCACATAAAGATCTCACAATCCGAGTAGAACCAAAACGTCGAACGCCCTTTAGCTAGATAGAAAAGAATTAGCCACGCATTGCAAGGACAAACATCTTTTTAAAATATTTTTGCTCAATTGAAAAACTTAATTCTAAACTAAATTTAAAAGACTAAAACAAAGCATAAAAACTAAAGCTAAAAACTCGAGATCTTGTTCATTACAACTTTTCTCCTTTTATAGGAGAATTCACAAACCTAACTAAAATAGAAAGAAAAATCAAATCAACCCTACAAGGTAATAAACTAACAACCAAATATCTTGGTTTAATGTTTTAGACACAAAAGAAAAGTCCAAATTCGTATGGGAAGCTGGAAAATAAATTTCCATCCCTGAAATTGGTATTTTTTGATTCTGCCTCATGTATCTTCGCTAAGGTGTAGGCACGTCTAAGGCATGGTGACCAGGTCCAGCTTGCTTTCCAATCACTATTGAAATAATGGGCATCAGCAACGGTGTGCAACGGCTCCGCTCGTTGCAACGGAGTCGTGGCAAAAAAATGCGTTGCTGATAATTTAGCAACGGATCAGCAACGGCCGCTCGGGCCGTTGCTAATAATACTATCAGCAACGGTTTTGCCACAGATCTAGTTCCATTGCTGATAACAATTATTAGCAACAGACCACGTGTCCGTAGCAACGCCGTTAGTGAAAGACCGTTGCTAAGCCATTGCTGTAGGTCTTCAGCAACGGCTTTCAATACACTTTTAGTAACGGCTTTCCCACGGACGGCCGTGGGAAAGCCGTTGCTGATTACTAGATAGTGATATCGAAAAAACTTCAAAATTCTAATTTTTCATTAATACATTGATACATTATCTGATACATAACTCACACACCCATACACCCAGATATATATCAAAACAATTATACTTATATTTATAATTATCCACAATCGAATAAAAACTATTCAAATGCAAAATTTAAGTATCAATATCCAAACAAAATAAAACTAAAATATATATAGTATCGAAGTAACAAAGTCAATATAATAAAATAATAATAAATCTCACGATGACGATGGAGGATGGTCTGGATCATATGGCGGAGTTTGGAGTGCTTGGGTGTACACCGGCTGGACTGACTCGAGGACGATGGATCAGATGATGCTGCTCCGGGATGACCTGACAAGTTGCGTAGCATAACTAGCATATTCGCCATCATCTGACTCTGACGCTCCATGTAAGATCCGAAAAAAAAAAGTTTCCTATTATAAAAATCTATTTTGGTGCAGCGCGTCAGACCCGAGGGTAGTCGAGTCGAGCCTCAGGATCGCCTTGAGTGAAAAGGTATGACTCAGCTAATGAATTATGAAGTCTATTTGGATAATTAACTTTCCTTTTATAAAATCATACATTAAATTAAGTTAACTCGAGTCATATTATGGGTTGAGTCGGAACCCAAGTTGAGTTCGGGTTTAGTCGAGATTTGAGTGTGAGTTAAGTGAGTCAAGAGGCCTCATTTGGAAAGCTAGATGAGGGATTAAAACCCTCATCTTGCAGCCGTGTGGCTCATTCATTGAGCCGCACAAGGCAACAAGGGAGAAAGAGGAGGAGCAAGGGAAAAAAAGGGGAGGCACTACTCGGATTCTTGGTCGGAGATCTTGCCATTGCCGGAGTCGATCACTTCGAGGATGTGGGGATCTTCTTCCTCAATGTTTTCTCTTCTTAAAAAGGTGAGTGGTTAAGGCTTTAACAGTTTGGGGGAGGCGGGTGGCCGAACCCTAGATGCTAGGTTGAGTTCTCGCACTTTTCCAACGATCTATGATTTCAACGATAGGTACTCACTATTTTATGATGTTCTTGTCGGATCTCGCTGTTTTAACCATCGATTTGAGTATTTTAGGGGCTGCCAAGTCATGGGAAAAAGGGAAAGGTCATGTCGAAATTTTCCCCGATTCCCTTGACGGCAAGAAGGCCCTTAGATGCCCTATACCACTGTTTTGATTCAATCCTTTGAACTCCTTGCATAACATGAAGCACGTCCCCCTCTAAAGCCCCTTGAAGTGGCTGAATGAGCCCTAAGATTCATGAAGAGGGTTGGCCAAAGGGTGAGGGGAAGAGTAAGTTGATCTTTGGTATTTAATAAGTACGTGGAATTGAAGAGACAAAGTATAGTTAAAGTCTCTTCCATCTTTCCCTACCCCAAGGACCTTGGCCGAACAAGGTTTCCCTTGCTCATGGTTCGGCCAAGGTTGGGGAGAGGAGGAGAGATTTGCCTTAGATGGAAAGTTCATGATCTTAGGGATCACATAAGGATATGACAATACTTAGGAAGAACACCAAACTTAGCAAGTAGCTTAATTGATTTGAATTGTAGAAATGCTAGATTGTATCCATTCTTAGCATTTGATCCTTAAACTTGGATGTTGACAATGTTACCATATTTTATAATTCATACTTGTTATTTAAATTATTACTACCTTGCCATGCTAGATAGTTGCTCCTTATTGTGCTACTATTCCTAAGGTAGTATAAAAATGGTTAGGTATGTGCATTATGATTAAATATGGTGAATGATGTAATATTTGAGCATTTTTCTTTCCATTATACATGCTGCCCTAAATGTCCTTGGATGGTATTCCAAGGATGACTCATGGAAATTCTCACCTAAGACTGTGTAAAAAAAGCTAGATAACATGTAAGGTGTCACTAGATGTTCATAGCACATTTTTGGAAACCTAGATATGAGATTATCACACTTCTATGACTGCTTGTATATCTTGGAAACTTAGAGATTGTAGGTGCACATATACTAACAGGGGCGGCATGAATTGTTGACCCAGTAGCCGGACATGGCTAGATACGGGCAAAGGCCTGAAGTGTGTATATATATATATATATATATATATATATATGGAAACCCTAGGATTTTGATTGTGTAATGTTCTTATGATGGTCCGTTGAGGAGCGAGGAGGTTGGAAATAACCAATGCTCAGCTTGGCCAATTGGGTCTAGAGGTGCGCCAACGGGCCCGCTAGGTGCCAGACCCCAGTTGGGTGGGACTAGCTATCCTTACCCCAGACGGTGTCCGGAGACTAGTGGCCATCCTAGTCAATGGCCCGGGATTGTTTACCTACATCTTGAGATGATACTACCTGATATGGTAGGGACGGCTGTAGCCGAGATATATTGCTATGAGTAGGCCCAAGCGCCGGATGCTAGAGGCTTGATAAGCCAAGGTTGCAAGTTATCATGTACAGTTGGTACTGATGGATCCGTTGAGTGTCTGTAATTGTATTAGAAACACACTCTACCTCCTCGTACATTCCTTTATTGCCTTGTATGATATATATATGCAGGTCTGAGGATTATGTGGAGGTTCATTTGAGCCACTCACTGAGTCCCAAGTGGACTCACAGTTTATATTTTATTTTGCAGAGCATGAGCAGTAGTTTGGTGTCGACATAGTGCAGCTGGAGGGCGGAGGTGGTGTCATTCTCGTAGCGGCGTCCATGAGTCTTAGACTAGTCCTAGTTATGTTGGTTTTATTTCTGCACTAACGGTTATCTTTGAAAAGAATTGTAAAACTTGATATTTAACCATTTGGATTTGATGTTGATGTTTCTTCTTGTTTTGAAAAATTTATATATATTGTGACTTGCAAACTTTTTACAAAGTATCACTACTAGAAAAATGGGCATCAGCAATGGCTGATGCCGTTGCTGAAGAGCATAAGCAACGGCCCAGCCGTTGCAATAGAGCCGTGACAGAAACTCACGTTGCTGATAACTTAGCGACGGTGCAGCAACGACCGCTCGGGCCGTCGCTCAAAACATTATCAGCAACGGCCGCTCGGGCCATCGCTAAAAATATTATTAGCAACGGTTTTGCCACAGACCCTGAGCCGTTGCTGATAACATTAATAGCAATGGCCGCTGAGTCTGTAGCAACGCCGTTAGTAAAATCCCGTCGCTAAGCCGTTGCTGTAGGTCATCAGCAACAGCTTTCGATACACTTTTAGCAACGGCTTTCCCACGGACAGCCGTGGGAAAGCCGCTGCTGATGATGTGTACCTGATAACAAAAAAATTTCAAATTTCAAATTTCCATTGATACATTGATACATTATCTGATACATAACTCACACACCCATACCCTCATACACACATTCATTCACACATCACAAACACACCAAGATATACATCAAAACAATTATATTTATATTGATAATTATCCACGATAGTATAAAAACAATTCAAATGCAAAATTGAAGTATCAATATCTAAACAAAATAAGTTAAACAAGTTCAATATCTCAGTAACAAGTTCAATATCCAAACAAAAAATCTCACGATCACGATGGAGGATGGTCTGGATCATATGGCGGGGTCTGGAGTGCTTGAGTGTACACCGGCGTGGACTGACTTGAGGATGATGGATTAGATGATGCCGAAGAGATGCCTGCTTCGGGATGACCTGACATATTGCGTAGCATAGATTGTATATCCGCCATCATCTGACTCTGGCGCTCCATCATCTCAGTCTGACACGCGACCGTCTCCTCTAGTGTCCTTATCCTATTACTATGATCATAACTGGATCTGGAGGTGGACGGTCGCTCACCAGCGACTGGAGGGGTCGGTGCCCCAAGTGGCCCTAGTACGGCTCGCGCATGACCACTATCTGTGAAGCCATATACGCGGCCATGGTCCCAGCCACCTGCGGCCTCGACCCACGATGCTGCGTCAAAGTCCTCGGGGGTACCCCCGCGCTGCACCACCGTCTGGCTGTAGGTCTCCTACTCGAGTTTGATTTTTTGTTTAATATTTATCATAAAACTTAAATTATAAATATACAATGAATAATTTAAACAAATATATAATTACCATAATGTATGCAGCGCGGTTGTCGATGTACTCCCCCGTCCCATGTGCTCGACGGTGAGTCCGCTCAAACACCGCCATCGGGGAGGGTCGCTGGATAGTCCCGTCATCCGACACCGTCGTCTACATTTACAAAATAAATACATTAATTAGTACACATAGTAACAAATAAAATATATAATTAAAAGATATACTTACCATACGGTTCGCGTGCACTGCAAATGCAACAGAGCCGCCGGTGTGACGCGCTGCTCCCCCCGACATGCGATTTCTAGCCGCATTCCGAGAAACCTCCTGCCATCGATCCGTCGACCATATTCCCACGAGTTGGTCCCATATATCCGGAGTAATCCAACCGGGGTTGTATCCCCGAGTCTCCGCGATGTTAGTGGTCCCAGCTCGGGCCATCGCCTGGGACCGAGCCTGCCCCAGCTGCCCGTTGTACCTTGCCCGGGAAATAGCCTCCCAGGCAGCATAAATGAAGGGCCTCTGGTACTCGGCCCATGTATAGCGAGCTTGCAAAATAATAATATAAGTACCAATATTAATATATCATCATGCATGTAAAAATAATAATAATACGTGCCTCAAACTCGCGCCATAACATGTCGACGTGCTCGCTAGGCACGTGAGACCACGTAGGCCATGCCCCGTGCATGTATCGTCGAATAGTAGAAGAAATGCTCCTCGGCACTTCTTCTTGCTCGAACCTGCACAACAAAAATAAATTTTAAAATTATATTATGATATAATGAATTTGTAATGATTCATAATTCATGATACATTACCACTCGCCAATCACGCTAATCAATCTACGTGACTCTGTGGCTGGTGGAGGCTGCCACCTGTTTGGCCCGCGTGGCCGCCTGCGTTTGGATGTACTAGCCTCGGCAGTATCATCCTCATGAGGATCAGCAACAGGAGGATCACCAGCATGAGTAAGTGTTGGAGTCTCACAGATCGGAGACTCCGAAGCTCTCCTGCGTCGATAACCACGACCAGACATATCTGTCGAACAGACATATAATCAGATTATTGTATAAATAGTAGAGATATATTTAATAAAATATATACTTTACAATTATTCCTCATCATCTGAATAATAGTCTTCGAATTTTTCTTCTTCTTCCTCTTCTTCCTCTTCTTCACCTTCTTCATCTCCAGCTTCCTCAATTTCATGATCGTCATCATCAACATATTCAACTTCTAATTGAATTGACGCTGTGTCTGCATCCTCGAGTATTGGAATAATACGATCCACAGTAGGAGGATCATCTTCTTGAAAGAAACCATGTGTCATATCAGGTATCAGTTCATTTTCTCCTACTATCGGATCATTTTTTCCTCTACCTTTTGTCTTACAGACTACACGCCAATTTGCTCTATCTTTATTTCGAGCTAGATACTTCACGTAATATACTTGTTCGGCTTGTGATGCCAATATAAAAGGCTCATTTGCTGCCAATTTCGATTTGTAATTAACCTCAACAAGTTTGTATTTTGGATGAACTTTCATGCCCCTTTCTGTTGTATCGAACCAATGACATCTAAATAGGATCACTGATTTCAAGCCGAAGTAGTGTAACTCTATCACTTCTTCCACCAGTCCATAAAAATCCATATCACATTCAACATAGGTTATCCCTTTCACGCAGACCCCAGCATTCATCGTCTTCTTTGTAAATGAATATTCAACCGTGTGAAATTTATACCCGTTAACAAAATATCCGCTATAGCACGACACAAGTCGCGACGGTCCACTAAAAAACTCAAATATTCTTTCATCTATTTCAGCTCTGTGATCTTTGCTATAAGTCTGAATCCAAGTAGGGAAATCACGATTCCGTAATCTCTCCAATTCTTGATCATTGTGAATAGTATATTTTTGCACCATCTCAATGTCAAATATTTCAATGAATTGTTCAATCTCTGGACAATTGAGTAATACATACAAGTGTGCCAAATGATACTCTTCATCGCTTAAGTGTCGAGATGGACGAGAACCAAAAGCACGACCAGAGTGACAAAATATATTTAAACGTCCATCTCAATGTCGAACACCCCCATCATCGTTACGTGGAAGACGATCAAATCTTGTCTGTACTGTCGATTCAAAGTAAAATGAGCAGAATGTTGAAATTTCTTGGATGATATACGATTCAGATATTGATCCTTCAACAGCTGCGGTGTTCTTTACTTTTTTCTTCAGACGATTCATGTATCTTTCAAATAAGTACATCCACCGATATTGAACGAGGCCACCAACTCGTGCCTCGTATGCCAAGTGTATCGGTAGATGCTCCATCGAGTCAAAAAATGCAGGAGGGAAAAACTGCTCCAGCTTGCATATGATTTCAACAATATTATTTTCAAGTGTTGACATATCTTCGACTCGAAGGACATTTGCACAGATGTTTCTAAAAAACATACTTAATTCAGTTAACGGACCCCAAATATTATCAGGTAGAAGATCTCGAAATGCGATCGGAAGTAATCTCTGCATGAATACATGACAATCATGGCTCTTCATCCCTGATATTTTGCAATCATCGACGTTCACACATCGAGATAAGTTTGAAGCATATCCATCGGGTAATCTGAGTTCTTTTACCCATTGACAAGCATATATGTTAAGTTCCTTTCAGTCGATATGTTTTGGTTTCTTGATGTCGGTGTAGACAGTAGGCTACAGGGCAGGACGTGGGCCCTGGCCGGTCACACTACCCTCAGTCGGGGTGTGACAAAGTTGGTATCAGAGCCCTAGGTTAGGTCTTGTCTATGACTCATTGTTGGGTACCGTATGAGGCATATGCTAGCGTGCCGACTTACGGTATAGTTATGCTATGAGATTGGGCGACCACTCCTGCACTCAGCGCACCATACGGTTAGTAGTTTAAAGAGCTTGTGTTAATAATTTCTTATATGTCATACACTTTCCTTTCTTCCTTGTGATAGTGAAATGGATGCCCGAAATGCTGCTTTGAGCGGTAGTGGCAGTAACTCAACGGAACTGTCTGAGGGGCAGGGACAAGAGTCAACGGTTGATCTACTGCAGGCTCAGGTGAACCAATTGACTGAGGCGCTCCATAAGGAGCAGGAACTGAGACAGCAGTTGCAGCAGCAGTCCCAGCAGCCACTGCCACAACCAGTGCCCGTGGTTTCAGTGGTACCAGAAGTGGTGGAGGTGGTAGCACCAGTGGTCAGAACCCCAACTTATGCAAATTTTGTCACCCTGAAGCCACCAGAGTTCACTGGGATAGATCGTCAGGTGGAAGTGACAGAATTTCTGGAGGATTACTATAAGCTATGCATGGAACTGGGATGTTCATCAGAGGCGGTTGCTCGTATGGTCGGTCTTCAAATGAGGGGATCGGCAAAGGTTTGGCTGCAAACTTGGAAGGCCCGCAGGGCAGCTGGAGCACCACCTCCCACATGGGAGGAATTTCGGGCGGCTGTGGAAGAGCAGTACTTACCCATGAGTGTCCATGACAAGTGCGCCCGTGATTTTGAGATGCTGCGCCAAGCTGGAGGCATGACAGTGTCGGAGTATGAGATGGAATTTAATCGTCTCTCCAAGTACCATCCCACCCTAGTGGCGTCTGAGACCGCTAGGGTCAAGAGGTTCATGGCAGGATTGAGGCCACAAATTGACAGGCTTATTCATTTCACCGAGGAATCTACACTGGCTCGGGTAGTGGACGAAGCCCTGCGGAAAGAAGCTTTGGTGCCGTTCGAGAGAAATGACGGGCCAGCTAAGAAGAAGTTTTGGTCACAGGGTTCTGGTAGTTGACCTTGGCACTCTGAGGGGACAATGCCCACAGCAGATCAGCAGCAAAGCCGGGGGCAGAATGGCCATCGGGGTCGTGGGGGCCAAGGGACCAGGTCAATGAAGCCGACAGTGTCAGGAGGTGGTTCTCAGAGATCTGAGGCGCCGCAGTGTGACAGCTACAGTCGGAGGCACTGGGGATCCTGCCTTAACCGCACTAATGCTTGCTTCAAGTGCGACCGGGTCGGTCATTACAAGAAGGACTGCCCTGAGGGAACTGGTCAGAAGCCTGAGCAGTCAAGGGGTAAAGCACCTATGTCAGCAGGGTCAGTAGCACCAAGAGGGCAGACTCAGAATAGGGGGCCGCAGACCAGTCATTCAGAGAGGCCGCCTGCGCGGGTCTATGCTATGAACTGTGATGGGGCAGAGGCTTCCAAAGCAGTGGTGACAGGTACTATTTTAGTATGTTCGTCTGCTGCATATGTATTATTTGATCCGGGTGCCACGCACTCATTTGTGTCTGCCATGTTTGCTGCAAAATTGCTAATGGCACCCTCTATGCTTGATGGGCCATTGATGGTATCAACGCCTACGGGCGATGCAATCTTAACAACCTCAATTTATCAAGGGTGTGAAGTGCTCATATACGGCCATGTGCTGAGTGCGAACTTGACACTCCTACCCACTCTTGAGCTTGATGTCATCCTTGGCATGGACTGGCTGGCGGAGCATTTCGCAATGCTGGACTGTAGAGCCAAAGTAGTGATATTTAATAAGCCTGGGCTACCGCAGTTCATCTTCCAAGGGGAGGGAGGTATCAAGTCGATAGGGGTCATCTCAGCCCTAAAGGCTTGCAAATTTCTTAGAGGCGGCTGCCAATCTTTCCTGGCCTTTGTAGCTATGGTGGAGGAGGAAATGGGTGAAGCAAAGCATGTCAGCGAAACCCCCGTGGTCTGTGAATTTCCTGATGTGTTTCCTGAGGAATTGCCAGGGTTGCCGCCCAGAAGGGAGGTCAATTTTTGCATTGATCTGCAGCCTGGGGTGAAACCAATTTCCATTCCCCCTTACAGGATGGCATCGGCCGAACTCAGAGAGCTAAAGCTGCAATTGCAGGAAATGCTAGACCTAGGGTTCATCCGGCCGAGTGTGTCACCCTGGGGTGCCCTGGTTCTCTTCGTGAAGAAGAAGGATGGGTCGATGCGCATGTGCATTGATTATAGGCAGCTGAACAAGGTGACTGTTAAGAATCGCTACCCACTGCCGAGGATAGACGATCTGTTTGACCAGCTGTAGGGGGCTCAATGGTTCTCAAAGATAGATATGAGGTCCGGGTACCATCAGTTGAGAATCCGGGACTGCGATGTGCCAAAGACAGCCTTTAGGACTCGCTATGGTCACTATGAATTCCTAGTGATGTCCTTTGGCCTAACCAATGCACCTGCTGCCTTCATGGACCTAATGAATAGGGTATTTAAGGAGTACCTGGACAACTTTGTGATCGTCTTCATTGACGACATTTTGGTTTACTCCAAGAGTGAGGAAGAGAACTCTAAGCACCTGAGAATGGTCCTAGAAACCCTCAGAGAGCACCGCTTGTTTGCCAAATTTTTCAAATGTGAATTTTGGTTGGAAAGTGTAGGGTTCTTAGGCCATGTAGTGTCCAAGAAAGGAATAAGAGTAGATCCCGCCAAGATTGAAGTGGTTCAGAACTGGAAGCGGCCGACTAGTGTGACCGAGGTCCGTAATTTTCTTGGGTTGATCGGCTATTACCGAAAGTTTGTGGAGAATTTCTCCAGAATTGCATCCCCTTTATCTCGGTTGACCCAGAAGAAGGTCAGATTCGTTTGGGATGACAAATGCGAGGCGAGCTTTCAAAAGCTCAAGGCATGTTTGACATTTGCACTCGTGTTGGCTGTACCTTCCGGCTCAGGAGAGTTTGTGGTTTTCTGTGATGCCTCTCGGGTTGGTCTGGGCTGCGTCTTGATGCAGTATGGCAGAGTGATTGCTTATGCATCTCGCCAGTTGAAAGTTCATGAGAAGAACTATCCGACGCATGACCTAGAACTAGCGGCAGTGGTCTTTGCACTGAAGCTTTGGAGGCACTACTTATACGCATGACCTAGAAAGTTCTTGATGTTAGTGTAGACAGTAGGCTACAGGGCAGGACATGGGCCCTGGCCGATCACACTACCCTCAGTCGGGGTGTGACACTCCATCAACTCAGTCTGACACGCGACCGTCTCCTCCAGTGTCCTTATCTTGCTACTATGATCATCTTTGGACCTGGAGGTCGACGGCCGCTCACCAGCATGCAGAGGGGTCGGTGCCCCAAGTGGCCCAAGCACAGCTCGCGCATGACCACTATATGCAAAACCATACACGCGGCCGTGGTCCCAGCCACCTACAGCATCGACCCACGCTGCTGCATCAAAGTCCTCGGGGGTGCCTCCGCGCTGTATCACCGTCTGACTGTAGGTCTCCTACTCAAGTTTAATTTTTTATTTAATATTTTTCATAAAACTTAAATTATAAATATATAATGAATAATTTAAACAAATATACTTACCATTATAAACGCAGCGCGGTTGTCGATGTACTCCCCTGTCCCATGCACTCAACGGTGTGTCCACTCAAACACCGCCATCGGGGAGGGTCGCTGGACAGTCCCGTCGTCCAACACCGTTGTCTACATTTACAAAACAAATACATTAATTAGTACACAGAGTAAAAAATAAAATATAAAATTAAAATTAAGGTATACTTACCATACGGTTCGCGTGCACAGCAAATGCAACAGAACCGCCAGTATGACGCGCTACTCCCCCCGACATGCGGTTTCTAGCCGCAGTCCTAGAAACCTCCTGCAATCGATCCGTCGACCACATCGCCACGAGCTGATCCCATATATCGGACGTAATCCAATCGGGGTCGTATCTCCGAGTCTCTGCGATGTTAGTGGTCCCAGCTCGGGCCATTGCCTGGGATCGGGCCTACCCCAGCTGCCCGTTGTACCTCGCCCGAGAAATAGCCGCCCAGGCAGCGTAAATGAAGGACCTCTGGTCCTTAGCCCATGTATAGCGAGCCTACAAAATAATAATATCAGTACCAATATTAATCATCATGCATGTATAAAAAAAAATTAATACATGCCTCAAACTCGCGCCATAACATGTCGACGTGCTCACTGGGCACGTGGGCCATGCCCCGTGCATGTATCGTCGAATGGTAGAAGAAATGTTCCTTGGAACTTCTTCTTGCTCGAACCTGCTCAATAAAAATAAAATTTAATACTATATTATGATATAATGAATTTGTAATGATTCATAATTCATGATATATTACCGCTCCCCAATCACGCTAATGAATCTACGTGACTCTACGGCTGGTGTAGGCTGCCACCTGTTCGGCCCGCGTGGCCGCCTGCGTCTGGATGTACTAGCCTCAGCAGTATCATCGGCAGGAGGATCAACAATAAGAGAATTAGCAGGATGAGTAAGTGCTGGAGTCTCACCGATCGAAGACTCTAAAGCTCTCCTGAGACGATAACCACGACCAAACATATCTGTCGAATAGACATATAATTAGATTATTATATATATAGTAGAGATATATTTAATATAAGATATACTTTACAATTATTCCTCATCATCTGAGTAATAGTCTTCGAATTCTTCCTCTTCTTCCTCTTCTTCATCTTCTTCATCTTCTTCATCTCCAGCTTCCTCAATTTCATGATCGTCATCATCAGCATATTTAACTTCTAATTGAATTGACGCTGTGTCTGCATCCTCGAGTATTGGAATAATACGATCTACAGCAGGAGGATCATCTTCTTGATAGAAACCATCTGTCACATCAAGTATCAGCTCATTTTCTCCTGCTATCGGATCATTTTTTCCTCTAGCTTTAGTCTTACAGACTACACGCCAATCTGCTCTATCTTTATTTCGAGCCGGATACTTCACGTAATATACTTGTTCGGCTTGTGATGCCGATATAAAAGGCTCATTTGCTGCCAATTTGGATTTGTAATTAACCTCAATAAGTTTGTATTTTGGATGAACTTTCATGCCCCTTTCTGTTGTATCGAACCAATGACATCTAAATATGATCACTGATTTTATGCCGAAGTAGTGCAACTCTATCACTTCTTCCACCAATCCATAAAAATCCATATCACATTCAACATAGGTTGTCCCTTTCACGCACACCCAGCATTCATCGTCTTCTTTGTAAATGCATATTCCACCGTGTGAAATTTGTATATGTTAACAAAATATCTATTATAACAGGACACTAGTTGCGACGGTCCACTAACAAACTCAAATATTCTTTCATCTATTTCAGCTTGGTGATCTTTACTGTAAGCTTGAATCCATGTAGGGCAATCACAATTCCGTAATCTCTCCGATTCTTGATCGTTGTGAATAAAGTATTTTTGCACCATCTCAATGTCAAATATTTCAATGAATTGTTCAATCTCTGGACAATTGAGTAATACATACAAGTGTGCCAAATGATACTCTTCCTCGCTTAAGTATCGAGATGGACGAGAACCAAAAGCACGACCAGAGTGATAAAATATATTTAAACGTCCATCTGAATATCGAACTCCCCCGTCGTCATTACGTGGAAGACGATCAAATCTTGTCTGTACTGTCGATTCAAAGTAAAATGAGCAGAATGCTGAAATTTCTTGGATGATATACGATTCAGATATTGATCCTTCAACAACTGCGGTGTTCTTTACTCTTTTCTTCAGATGATTCATGTATCTTTCAAATAAGTACATCCACCGGTATTGAACAAGGCCACCAACTCGTGCCTCGTATGTCAAGTGTATTGGTAGATGCTCCATCGAGTCAAAAAATACAGGAGGGAAAAATTGCTCCAGCTTGCATATGATTTCAATAATATTACTTTCAAGTGTTGACATATCTTCGACTCGAAGGACATTTGTACAAATGTTTCTAAAAAACATACTTAATTCAGTCAATGGACCCCAAATATTATCAGGTAGAAGATCTCAGAATGCGATCGGAAGCAATCTCTGCATGAATACATGACAATCATGGCTCTTCATCCCTAATATTTTGCACTCCTCGACGTTCACACATCGAGATAAGTTTGAAGCATATCCATCGGGTAATCTGAGTTCTTTTATCCATTGACAAACATCTTTGATCTGTTATTTATTTAACACATACGGGGCCTTCGATCTCAGATATCGTCCGTTGACCTCTTGTAACTCCAACTCTGGTCTCTTACAAAGTATTTTCAGATCATGTCGGGCTTTAACATTACCTTTAGTTTTTTCGGAAACATCCATCAAGGTGTTGAAAATATTAACAAACACATTTTTTTCAATGTGCATGACATCTAAATTATGTCGAATCAGTAATGAACTCCAATAGCGCAATTCCCAAAAGATACTTTTTTTCACCCAGTTATGTGTTTGACCAAAGCCTGACACTCTTTCATTCCGACCAAATACTATGTCTGGAAGTGCTCAAACACGTGCTAACATTTGTTCACCAGATAACATCAATGGTGGCTCATCTCTTTCGACTCTGCTCTTAGTAAATTTATTACGATTCCTTCAATACTGATGGTTAGCCGGTAGGAATCGACGATGACAATCAAAGAATGAGATTTTTTGTCCGTTCTGAAGACTGATTGATTTAGAGTGTTCCATATAATACGGATAAGAGAGTCGGCCGTGAGTGCTCCAACCAGACAATATGTCGTATGCCGGGAAATCATTGATTGTCCACAAGATCGCGGCCTTTAAATTGAAGTTTTGCTTCCGATGACAATCATAAGTGACAGCTCCCTCAGTTCACAATGTTTTCAATTCATCTATCAAGGGTTTGAGAAACACGTCAATTTCTTTTCGCGGACCCTTAGGACCCGGAATAATCATCGAAAGATAAATAAATTCATCTTTCATACACATTGACGGTGGCAAATTATAAACTATCAGCAGCACTGGCTAAACTAAATAAGGAGTTGCAGAATGTCCAAACGGATTAAAACCATATGTGCACAATCCCAATATGATATTTCTAGTATCCCTAGCAAATGAAGGATAACATGTATCCAAATGTTTCCATGCTTCACTGTCGGATGGATGAGTCATTACTGTATCATCACGACTTCTTGCATACCAACTCATGTAGGGGGCCGTCTTTTCCGACATGAATAATCTTTGAAGCATCGGTGTTAGTGAAAAATACCGAAGCATCTTAAACGAGATATTTTTCTGTCGAACCAATTTCTCCTCCTTGTAACGAGGATGTTGACATACAGGGTATTTATCCAACTGCATATTTTCTTTATAATATAAAATGCAATTATTTTGGCACGCGTGTATTTTTTCGTACCCCAGCCCCAATTTTCTCATCAGCTTTTTAGTTTTATAAAAAGTTGGCTCAAAATTGTTATCAGTAGGCAGCATTCCATTAATCAATCCTGCAATCTGATCATACGCAACCCCGTTGATATTACAATCGGCCTTGATGTTTAGGAGCTATGTCATTGTTGAAAACCTAGTGTATTTAGGACAATTCTCATACAAAGGTTCATCGGCAGCTTTCAACATCTCGTAAAATTCTGCAGCTTCTTTATTCGGCAATTCAATCTCTACCGCATTTTGTACTTCTGTGATATCAACCGCTGTAGTATCTGGTGGGATTGATGTCTAAGTAACTGGCCGATCAACATTATCATTCAGGTGTAATTGACCCCCAAGACTATCAAGTATCATAGTTCTATAGGGATTAGATTGATTGGATAAAGAAGCACCAGCAAAGGAAGATTCACCATATGTCTGAATGACAGGATTGCTCGACGTCTCGACTTCACGTGACTCCCCATGACAAGTCCATAGAAAATATCTTGGTGCAAATCCTTTGCTATATAGATGCAGAGTGACAGTCTCCTAATCCAAAAATCTCCCATTCAAGCAAATGCGGCACGGACATCAGATTTTATCACCGACGCTAACGAATTTCAAATTCAAATATGCGAAATTTAGGAAGTACGTTACGCCTAATCGAAACTCATTCATTAAAGCTCCACGATCAAGACGTCGGTACATCCAACTTCGATCAGCCGACATGATTCTGTCTATCAATGACAATTTCTTTGGTTAATGCATTTATGTGAGATTGTCCTATTCCATTCGAGATTTATCTTATTCATATTGCACTAAGTATTTTTTTTAACCACTAATTTCATTCTAAATTTTGGCAGCATCTCCCTACAGTTCTCCGAATACGCATATCATCTGGGCGCGTATCAGAGAACAAGAGAGATGCTGTCAAAATTTAGAATAAGTTAACGGTTAAAAAAAAACGTAAGTGCAATACAAATAACTATATTCTCAAATTGTCCAATCAGTGACAACTCAAGGATTTTACGTCGTATAAAAGATCATCTACTTCTTTTACACGAACATACAACCCCCGAATGGATCAAAGGTTTTGCTAAATCATATCTGACTCGTCGATGTGTACGTGAAATATATCAACTCATCAGATGGATGATTATTTTCTAAATGTTTCGAGTCAGTTCGAGTCAATAGTGGACAATTTCGACATGAGTCCAAATTAGATGATTCCGACGGGAGTCCGAATTGGACGATTTTGGCGTGAGTCCGAAGTGGACGATTCCGGCGCAAGTCCGGAGTGGACGATTCCGGCGCGAGTCCACTAAGGACAACTCCGAACTAATTAACATTTTAACTAATTTAAATAATTAACCTATCATTATTAAATATTAATCTAACTAAATTAATCTAAAAATTAATCTAAACTCTAATAATTAATCTAAAAATTAATATAAATCATAACAATTAATCTAAACCCTAAAAATTAATCTAACAAATTAAACAATTAATTAATTAATTAACCTAAACAATTAATTAGCAATTAAATAATTAAATAAAAAATTAAAAAAATGGCTTTTTCGGCGCTGGAGTCCAGTGTCCGGACACTGTACGAGGTTCCGGCGGCGGCCACTGGCCGTCCGCCGCCGGCCGAAACCCTATTTTAAGGGTTTCGGTCGGATTATACCTAGGAATCAACGAGGAAGGCGGGGCGGAGAGAAATACTTGGAATCGGCAACGTGCCCTATATAAATTTATCAACAACGGCTCACTCGTCCGATGGAAAGCCGTTGCTGATAAGTTTATCATCAGCAACGGCTAACGTGTCCATTAGAAAGCCGTTGCTAAGGTAATTAATATCTGCAACGGCTTGAGCGACCGTAAGAATGCCGTTGCAAATAGCAACGATTGGGCGGTCATTGCTGATAGCCGTTGCTGAAGACTCAATTTCTAGTAGTGAATTTTCAACTTCCAAAAATGTGCAAGGGGGCTTCTTTTTAATTTTTTTCCATACTTTGTTACCTAAATATTAAATATAACAATAACCACATATTAGAAAGTATTTAATTCGAATTTAGCATGAAAATAAGCAACTCAAGATGAAAAATATACATGTCATCATTGGATTTATAATAAGTTGGTTGTGCATGATCAATTATAGTAATAACTAATAAGATGGTTGTGAATGTTGATCAATTACATCATATGGATTTTCTTATTAATAATTTTCTTATTTATGTTGGAAGTTATATTACAGTTGCTTATTACAGTGCAGGTTGTTTATTAATAATAATTTGTTGGTTGTGCATCATTACAGTGCAGGTTGTGTATTCATATGTATTCATTCAAATTTCATTGCTTACATGTGCAAGTTGATCATATGTTTTATATATTTCATTGCTTGTTTGCTATGGCAGTTCGGTAAAATTCATATGTTTTATAAATTTCATTACTGTGTAATGTTGGATAAAACTTCGGTTTTTTCGGGTTGGAACCGAACCAAACCGAACTAATTTGGTTCGGGTTAGATCGGTTTAGGAACATTTCGGTTTGGGTCCGCGTTGGAATTTTAGTACCTAAAAAATTCGATTTGGTTCAAATCGATTCGGATCGGTTCGGTTTGAACCGAATGGACAACCTTAGCTAATTCCAACAACTGTGTCGCTCTTCTCTCTCTATATATATGAGAGATTTTCAAATTATTAAAAGCAATAAAATGTAGAGAGTCCTTAATTAAGGACTTACTACACTATGGAATAGCACATAACCTATTAATATTGTTAGATGTTGACTCAAATTGGGTTCGAATCGAATCAGATGAGACTGACCGAACCTAAATCAGAACTAAATTGCACTAAAACACAATCGACCTATAGAGACACAAAATTTGGAGATAAATTAGATTTTTATTTCTAAATCTTCACATTTAGAAACTAATATATACAAAATTTGTTCATAATTAGCCTTTAAAGATCTATAGAAACAACAACAACAAAGTCACTTAGTTTGTTTGACTCTAAGCTATAGAAACAATAGTAAGAGGGTCACTTAATTAATCTGACTCTAAATTTATTTCTATAGATCTTTAGAGACTAATTAGGAACAAACTTTGTGTATATTAGTTTCTAAATATGAATATTTAGAAACAAAAATCTATTTTGCCTCTAATTTTGTGTCTCTATAGGTCGATTGTGTTGTAGTGTTGACCAAGTGTCACACCCCAACTTAGGGTCGTGTGACTGGCCAGGGTCTATGTCCTACCCTGAAGCCTACTACATACACTGACTAACAGAAACAGAAACACATAATGAAAACAACGATGAAGCTTTATTCAAATCTTTAAAGAAGGTTCACAATTTTGCTTTAAAACATGAAAAGTTTCGAAACATCAATCACCATAGGAAACAACTCAAGATTAAAAACAAGTACATGTTTTCGAATAGACAATCTCAGTGTATTAAAAGAAACAACTGCCCTAGACCTCTAGACTATGACTAATGGACGCTGCTACGAGATCTACGCCACCGCCTGCCCTCCAGCTGCACCATGACTCCAAGCCTCATCTTACTGATCGGGCTCTGCAAAACAACGAAATAAATAGTGAGTCCACATGGGACTCAGTGTGCGGTTCTTTCGAACCACCACATAAATCCCCAATAATCATATATATATATTGCAGCAAAATATACAGTTAGGGATATAAGTTGCTTCTGTTATGACAATCGACCCCAGGGGTCGTCCTGTATAGGCCATACATTCATGTAAGCAGCCATAACAGCCTAACTACGCCACATGGCACCTGGCCCCTAGGGCCTACTCATGGTCTAGTGATTCAGCTATAACCAGCCCTACCACACACAGATAGTAACATACTGGTCGTTCGGTCCACATAGCACATAAGTGAATCCAAGCAAACTCGATGTCGTTGACTAGGATGGTCCGCTAGTCTCCGGACACCGACTGGGGTAAGGATAGCTAGTCCCACCCAACTGAGGTCTGACACCTAGCGGGCCCGCTGGTGCAATCTCAAGATCCAATCACTGGCCGAGTCAAGCATTAGTCATTTCGACTACCCATGCTTCTCGGCAGACCACAACAATCACAACACACAAACAAGGTGTCCTAAAATTTCCTTATTTAAAGTCCCGAGCGTCCGCCCGTTCTCAGCCTTTTAATTTTGGTCGTATCATGCGTACACTATTGTTCGCAAAATGTTTCTTAGGTGTGAGATCTAACTCGTCTACTTTTGAGTTTCCATCACTAACATACACTTTATAATTTCATGAATATCATCTAACGTCACATGATAACTTGGCTAATGAAAAATCACATGTCTTAGACTTGGTAATGCACCCAATAACAATATTTCACAGCATATAATTTATAATTAAATAAATTACTTCACATCACCTACTATGCATAACCACATGATTCAATAATAAGGAATTTAAATCTTGCATTAAATAATAATTTTCAGCAAGGAAAGAATTTATTTAGCATGGTAAAACATTCCCTTTAAATAGGGAAGATTAAGAAAGATTACCACCCTACAATACCACTAAATGCATGCACCAACTTGTAGTCTTACTTAATTAGTCTCTTACCTAAATGTTATCTTGATTCTACTTGTCGGTATAGGCGACTCTTGTTTCCTATTGCTTCGGGTATTTTCTAACGAAGATGACTAGCTTCTCGAGGCCACCATTCCCTTCATCCTCTCGGCCAAAACTTGAGCAAGGCAAGCCTTGTCGGCCGAACTCCAAGGGTGGGGACAAGGAGAAAATCCAGCCCCAAACCTTAGTACCTTGTTTCTAACCTACCCTAACCAAGCCATTGATCAATTCACACAATCCTTGCTCGGCTGAACCATGGACAAGAGGTCCCCTTTTGTTTGGCCGAGCCTACAAAGCTTAAAGAGGAATTCAATCATCAATTTCAGCAATTAAACTATACATCCACTCGACTTAGGTTCAAAATTGGTCAAAAAGGGATTTACTTCCATTGAGGGAATTGGGGAAAATTTCGGCACGACCTTTCCCCTTTTCCCTCTACTTGGCAGCCCCTAAAACCTCAAGATCCGAAGAAAACTATGGTAGATCCGACGGAACAACAATTAAAATAGCGATACAAGATCAATCTACCATGAAACGATGAAAACTCGCAAGTAAAACTTCTCCGAACAGTCCTAGGGGTTCGGCCACACGTCTCCCCCAATCCACAAGGGGAAAATAACCACTCACCTTGCTTAAGGAAGAAGAAGGGATGGTCGTTGGCAATCTCGAACCTTCGGACGACGACACAATCTCAAGCGCCGACCAAGATCTCCTCCTCCCTCTCTCTTGCTCGGGCTGCGTGCAGCTCCAAGATGAGCCGCACGGCTCATGATGAGGGATTTTATTCCCTCATCCATCAATGACCCATATGCCCCTCTAAACGACTTAGCCTCTACTCGACTCGATCCGAGTCCAATTCAAGCTCCGATTCGATCCGCATACACGATTTAAACTCGACTCAAATAGGACATCTAATGCTAAGGAAATATCCATCTAACCAATTTAAACTTCATAAGCCGAGTTATACCTTTTTACTCGAGGCGATTCCGCGGCTCGGCTCGACTAACCCCTGATTCCGATTCACTGCATCAAAAATAGATTTTTATATTAGGAAAGTTTTGGCCAAAAATATATTTTTATATTAGGAAAATTTTGGGTCTTACACCAAGTTAATGTTGAACCAATTTTATTAAATTTTTTAACCAGTTCAATTGAACCATTAATTTAATTAAAGGAGTTGATCAAGTTAATTTAATTAATTTTTTAGCCGTTTTTGTCAACTCCTTCTTTGTTGGATTCTCTGACACAGTGAAATTTTTTCAATTGAGAGAATTACTTGTTCATTTCTTCGTACTTTTCGAATCTGTCTTCACCGTCGTACTCTCCTCCTCCAGCTGAATCATATGTAGCCATCAATTTCAAGATTTGACAAATTAATCACCGGGATTTACTCCTCCAATATTTTACCATGCTCAACTCCTCCACCGAAGACTTCGAGACCAAAATGGAAATTTCGACCTCGTCCCATTTTCTCTCTCTCCGGACTGACTCAATCAACTTCATCCCCCTCGAGTATAAATAGAGGCAGTTTCTTCTAAACATAATATGAGAAAAAAATAATAGAGTTCCATTATCACTCTTTTTCAAGGGCACTTCCCAAGTTCCAGCATACATAAGGCAGAGAAGTTCAGTTCCAAAGTAGAGATTGCAGAGATGGTACCTCTACTCCATAACGATTTCATGTTTAGTTTATTTGAGAAGTGTGCTTTATTTTGAAGAGGATTCAGTTTCATTGTCACTCTTGTTGGTCAAATATCCACACGAGAAGGGGGGTTGAATAGTGTGTAGCTAAAACTAGGTTTAACTTAATTCTTTTCGATTCAAATCCGTTCACAACCAAATTGATGTTCTTTTAATTATGATGCTTTGACAAGTAAAGATATCAAATGAAAGCAAGTAATCAAGGCAACACAAACACAATTAATTATAGTGGTTCGGCCAACCGCCTACTCCATTACCTTGGCTCCACACCAATAATTTCTAACCAAACATCTTTATATACTAAGTGTTTCCCTTTGAATGTAATGATGACTCACTTATCAACCCTTTGAGAAAGCCTCAAGACCTATTCACTTAGGCAAAACGCAAATCTACAAAGAAACCCTAAGATGTTTACCTAGCACACCTAACAAGCTAACAATGAAAACAAGATCTAAAGGAGCAAGGGAATGAACCAAGCTTGTGTGCTCCTTTCTTAGCCTTCAAAGCCTCCAACTCCTCAACTCGAAAGATGCGATTTGAAGCCGGAGTCGAGACGCGAAGAGCAATCCGAGTAGAAGATCAATCGTCGAAGCTCGGGCATGAAAATCAAATTTGGAGGACTTAGAAATCACTCTTGAAGGCTTAATCAACTGTGAAAGAGAGTAGGTGAGTGTTTATGAGGGGTATTTGTAACCCCTCACTCAGACAAGTCACCTAACGGGCAAAAAGATGCTCGTTAGCGCCGCCCGATCGGTGGCTGGCTGAAGGCCAATCGATCAGCCATCGACCAGGGCCTTCTGTTTGTTCTCGGCCTGCAGCGGTCGATGGCCAGCTGATGGCCCGATCGATCGACCATCGGCCGAAAACATGTAAATGCTGCTTTTTCACAGTACATTTTGTCGCGCGTTTCGTTTTCGGGTTTCGTCTTCGAGTTTTGACTTGGGAATTATTACAATCAAATTTATAATGAATTCCTATAGGCATATTACATGATTTCGATTTCTAATCCTAGGATTCTAAGCAGTCGTCGTCGGAGCCATTTTGGACATTTCTTGGCATTTTTTCGAACAAAGTTCACACGCGTATCGTATCATCAACATGAACTCAAAACTCCACAAATGCATTAGTTCCATGTTTGTTTTCATCAAAACAAAGATCGAGGCATTGGGGTAACCCTTGGGCCAACAACTCTTATTATAGTTCTTTTCGACAAGGGCGGTTGAAGAGATATTGTGGCCTAAGGCTAGGGGTAGCAATCCGTTGTAAATCAAATAATCACACTAGAGGAGGGGTGAATAGTGTGTAGCCTAAATACGCTAAGTTTAATTCCTTTTTTTTTTTAAGTTGGCCTAAGTATGAATTTTTGCTATTTTGAGTTATATGCTTTCAAGATGCAAATAATTAATGATTAATATCAAGCAAGATTAAATAGATAAACAATGCTAACATGTGAAATTTAGAGTGGTTCGACCACACCACCTACTCCACTACCTTGGCTCCTCACCAAGGATTTCTAACCTTAAATCTTTATAACTTAAATGTTTCCTAAAGAATACAAAGAGGACTTATCCCTCAACCTTAAAGGATGCCTCAACTACTATTCCAAAGCAAAACACTCAAAAATAAAGAAACCTAGCTGTAACACTACACCACACTTAACAACATGATATGAGAAGCAAATAAGAAAGAAAATACAAGTAAAGGAGCTATAAATTAAAACAAACTCAAATGAGCTCCTCCAAGTTGCCTCCTAGTACTCCAAGGCCTCAAGATGATGTAAAAATTCGGATTGAAGACTTGAAATGAAGTTTTGAAGGCTTTGAGAATGAGAAGTTGAGGTTTGGACTTAGAATCACTCTTTAAGGCTCAAGAAAATATTTTGGTAGCTCAATGGAAGTTGGGAGCCTTAGGAATGGACTTTTAGGTGTATTTACAGAGTTGGTATTGGAGTATGGAAGCAAAAATCCGTTCAAACCTTGTCTAATTTGAAAAAGAGCCGTTTAGGGGCATTCTGGGAATTCCGGATAGTTTTTTAAAAAACTGACTGGGGACATTCTGGGAATTGTGGGTAGTTTGGAGATTTCTAGCCTTTCAAGCCTTATTTTTTAGGTTAACAGTTTTCAAAAATTCTTTTAAAATATGTCTTTAATTTGTTTTACCTAAGGAACAATTATTGAGATTTTTTATGTCAAGAAAATATCTATATTATGTAGCCCTCCAAGGAGCCCTTATACTTTAGAAATTTTCAAGACCATTTTTTGATTTTTCTAGTTTTTAAGTTTTCGGGGTTCGAGTTTTGGTTTTTTGGTTATGAATTCAAAGAGGACATCAAACTAAGGCTTATGAGCATTTACAATAAAAGAAACTAAGTCCTAAACTAATTTTGACATGCTCAACTCCGAAGCCTTCGATTCTTGGTTTTTCGTGATTTTTCCAACGAGCTTCGGATGCGTATCGTATGTCCAACCTGAGACCAAACCTTGATGAAACTATTAGAACCATGTTTGTTATCATCAAAACTAAGAGTGTTGCCAAGATTGAACCCTTGGGCCAACATTCTCCTCCTTTTTGATGATGACAAACATTTCATTAAAAATACTACACCAAAGATTTATTTTAAGCATTTAATTTTTGATTTTAATGAACTAGGTATTGAAATCTAGCTTAAGCTCCCCCTATCTATATGCATCGTTAAAACCAAGTGTGACCAAGTCTTCTCTCCCCCTTTTGACATCAATCAAAAAGGCAAAAATGCAAGGTCTATTTATGATATGATCATGAAAACTAAAATCTCACTAAAATCGGATATCATCAAATACTATAGTCCTTCCTACCGATGGATGCCTATAGTAGGCAAACACCAATAAGTTGCAAAGTCCCATTACAAGGCATATACACAAGTGTAAGGATACCATGAAAACCAAATTTTCAAGAAAGCTCAATATTACATGCAATTTTCCAAAATTCAAATATTCATAAGAGTACAAATTCCTAATTGCATTCTTAAATTTATAAAGTTTTCTTCATTTAAAGGTTTAGTAAATATATCCGCAAGTTACTTATCGGTAGGCACAAAATCAATAAAGATATTTTTCTTAGCTACATTATCTCTAAGAAAATGGTGTCTTAAGTCTATATGTTTTGTCCTAGAGTGCAAGATGGGATTTTTTATCAAATTTATAGCACTAATGTTATCACAATAAATGGGTATACATGAACAGTTCAATCCAAAATCAAGTAGGGTTTGTTTCATCCAAAGGACTTGTGCACAACATCTAGCCGCCGCGATATACTCTGCTTCGGTAGTTGAAAGTACAATCAAGTTTTGCTTTTTGGAAAACCAAGAAACCAAACTCATCCCTAGGAATTGACAACACCCACTAGTGTTTTTTCTATCAATCTTAATCGGCAAAATCCGCATTGGAAAAACCAATCAATTCAAAGGATGTACTACTAGGGTACCAAATGCCTAAGTCAAAAGTGCACTTTAGATATCTCAATATGCGTTTGACCGCACTCAAATGAGATATCTTAGGACAAGATTGAAACCTAGCACATTGACATACACTAAACATTATATCGGATCTACTTGCAGTTAAATAAAGTGAGCTACCAATCATACATCGGTATCATTTTTCATCAACTTTGATACCTTCTTCATTCTTATCAAGCTTGGTGGATGGACTCATGGGGTTGATGCAATCTTTGCTCCATTCATCCCAAATCTTTTGATTAGCTCCTTTGTGTACTTAGCTTGATTGATGAAGATCCCCTTCTTAGTTTGTTTGATTTGAAGTCCAAGCATGAAAGAGAGCTCTCCCATCATGCTCATCTCAAATTCATCTTGCATACACTTAGCAAACCACTCACAAAGGATTTCATTAGTAGCATAAAAAATTATGTCATCAACATATATTTGAACTAATAAGGTGTCATTTTCTTCATGTTTAATGAAGAGTGAAACATCGTCTTTTCCAACATCAAAATCTTGTTCAATTAAAAAATATGAAAACCTTTCATACCAAGCCATAGGGGCTTGTTTTAAATCATATAATGTTTTTTTCAATTTGTAAACATGATTCAGAAAATCAAAGTTTTCAAAATCGGGGGGTTGATCAACATAAACCTCTTCCATAATAAAACCATTTAGAAAGGCGCTTTTAACATCCATTTGAAATAGTTTGAAACCTTTAAAACTTGCTAAAGCTAAAACCATGCAAATAGCCTCTAATCTAGCTACGGGAGCATAAGTTTCATTGTAATCAATACCCTCTTCTTGGTTAAAACCTTGGGCCACTAACCTAGCTTTGTATCTAACAACTAAGCCATTTTCATCTAACTTATTCCTAAAGATCCACTTAGTTCCAATTACCATTTGTTCACTAGGCCTAGGCACTAAATCCCAAATCTTATTCCTAAAAAATTGATTTAGTTCCTCTTGCATGGCCATAACCCAAAATTCATCATCTATGACTTTCTTAATATTTTTAGGCTCTACCTGAGAAATAAAAGCAATATGTTGACAAATATTTTTGAGTTTAGAACGTGTTACCACTCCCGTTGAGGGTTCTCCAATGACTTGTTCAATGGGATGATCTCTTATGACTCGATTAGCTTTAGGAAGTGGTGGTAAAGCTTGTTCTTCAACTTGAGGTAGGGAGGTTGAGGATGAAGGTTCTTCATTATAAGGTACTTCATTAGGCTCATCTTCAACTTCTTCTTCATTGAAAGATAAAGCCTCAAGTTCTTCACCTACATTCACTATCTTAACATTTCTAGAAGAATCATTAGTTTCATCAAAAGTTACATGCATGGATTCTTCAACAATCATAGTTCTATTATTATAAACTCTATAGGCTTTAGAACTAGATGAGTATCCTAGGAAAATGCCTTCATCGAATTTTGAGTCAAATTTTCCTAGATGATCCTTAGTGTTCAAAACAAAGCACTTACAATCAAAAACCCTAAAGTATCTCACATTTGGAATTCTATCATGCCAAAGTTCAAAAGGAATTTTCTTTATTTTAGGTCTCAATAAAACACGATTTAAAACATAGCATGAGATATTTGTGGCTTCGGCCCAAAAATACTTAGGTAAATTATTTTCACAAAGCATAGTCCTAGCCATTTCTTGCAATGTCCTATTCTTCCTCTCAACCACCCCATTTTGTTGAGGGGTTCTAGGGGAAAAAAAAGTATGTTCAATCCCAAATTTTTTACAAAATTCGAGAAACTTTTCATTTTTAAATTCACCGTCATTATCACTCCTAATTTTTTAAATTGAAATATCTTTTTCATTGACAACTCTTTTAGCAAACTTTTTAAAGAAATCAAATATTTTATTTTTCTTTGCTAAAAAGAAGACCCATGTAAATCGAGAGTAGTCATCAATCAAAACATAACAATATAATTTACCACATAAGCTAGCAACATCACAAGGACCAAAAAAATCCATGTGCACAAGTTCAAAAATCCTAGAGGTAGTAACTTGATTAACATTATGAAAAGATGATTTGACTTGTTTGTCATGTTGACATGCATCACAAAGTCTATCTTTTTCAAATTTTATTATAGGGATTCCTTTAACTAGGTCTTTCTTGATAATTTCTTGAATGAGACCCATGCTAGCATGTCCTAGCCTACGATGTCATAACCAAGAATCATTGTTCATTACTACTAAGCATCTAACATGAGGATTAGACAAGATATTTAAACTCAAAGTGTAAACATTCTCATGTCTATTTCCAATGAATACTATATCACTAGATGATGCATTTCTAATGAGACAAGTAGATGCTTCAAAAATCACCATATATCCATTATCACATAATTGAGAAATACTAATCAAGTTATGTTTCAAGCCATCAACTAGTAAGACATTCTTAATGCAAGGGAATGGAAGTATACCTATATCACCAATGCCAATGGTCTTACCTTTGGCATTATCTCCAAAAGTAATATACCCTCCATCTTTGCTTGATAGGGTTACAAGTAATTCGATATCTTCAGTCATGTGCTTTGAGCAACCACTATCCAACACCCATGTGCTCCTATGTGCTTGAGGATGACTCTCCACCTACAAGTGGAGAAGAAATAACCTTAGGTACCCAAATTTTTTTGGGTCCTTAAGTGTTAATCATTTTAGGAACCCAAGTAGATCTAGCATGAGGGTTCCTCTTGAGTGCACAATCTCTAATCATGTGTTTATAAATTCCACAACAAAAATAATAACCATGAAACTTAGTGGAATAATGAGTATGGGAATGAGGATGTGATGGTTTTCTAGTATTTCTAGCATGTGATACATGATCATTTTTAGTATTTTGTAAGCCATGCATTTTTTCATTCAAAGTAAATAAGTCCTTCAATGAGAGCATGCTATCATTCAAGTACTCAACTTGTGAACTCAAAAACTTGTTTTCCTTTTCTAACACATCATTTGAATCTTGTAAATCATTTATTGTCTTTTCTAAAATGAGTTTTTCATCCTTAAGAGTTTCTACTTCCTTTTTCAAAGCATTGCATGAAACAAGTAGTTCCTCATTTTCTGCTTCTAAAGACTTATTTTCCTTTCTAAGTTCTTTAAACCTCTTTCTAATAGCATTAAACTCAACATGCATTTGTTCAAACTCATGCTCTAATTCTTCTTGAGTAAATGTAAATTCACCAAATGTAAAGGTTACCTCATCATCATTTGCCATGAGGCAAAGGTTGGCTCTTTCATCCTTGGAGTCTTCCTCACTTGATGAAGATTCACTTTCATCCCAGGAAGCCATCAATGCCTTCTTCTTCTTCTTCTTCTTGAGCTTGTCCTTCTTTGTGGATGAGGTGGGGGTGAGCTTCAATTGTGGACAATCCTTCTTCAAGTGTCTCGATTTGTTGCAATTGAAACAAATGTACCTTTTGCCACCCTTTATGAACTTCATGAACCATTTTGCAAGCAAGGCCATCTCCTCATAGTCATCAAGCTTCTCTTCGAATGAAGAAGTGTCATCATTCCTATGTGATGCTTTTAAGGCAATACTATTGCCTTTGATGACATCTTCCTCCTTGTGTGTCCTCATATGGATCTCATGTGTCATGAGGGATCCAATGAGTTTGGTGAGCTTCATGGTACCAAGATCCTTAGCTTCCATGATAGCTATCACATTTGGCTCCCAAGCTTTGGAAAGTGACCGAAGTATCTTTCTCACATTTTCTTCTTCCCTAATATCTCTTCTAAGATTGCATAAGCCATTAGTAATGTTTTGGAATCTAGCATACATTTCATCAATAGTCTCATGAGATAGCATTTTAAACAATTCATAATCATGCATGAGAAGATTGATTTTTGACTCCTTTACTTGAGAGGTCCCTTCATGAGTAGTTTCAAGAACTTGCCAAATTTCAAATACGGATTTACATGTAGAAATTCTATTAAACTCATTAATTGATAATCCACAATGTAATGCATTCATGGCTTTAGCATTGGAATTAAATAATTTAACTTCCTTTTGGGTCCAATCATCCATGTTCTTAGTTGGTTGCTTATAATCATTTTGAATCATCCTCCAAACCTCTAGACCTTGTGATTGAAGTAAAATATTCATTCTAATTTTCCAATAAGCATAGTTATTTCCATCAAACAAAGGAGGTGCATGGGTAGAGGTCCCTTGAGCTAGTGTATTTTCGGTAGCCATTCAAAGTGTAGGGTAGATGGTGAAATCTAGTCCTACTACCAAGCTCTGATACCAAATGTAAACCAAATAATCACACTAGAGGGGGGGTGAATAGTGTGTAGCCTAAATACGCTAAGTTTAATTCCTATTTTATTTTTTTTAAAGTTGGCCTAAGTATGAATTTTTGCTATTTTGAGTTATATGCTTTCAAGATGCAAATAAGTAATGATTAATACCAAGCAAGATTAAATAGATAAACAATGCTAACATGTGAAATTTAGAGTGGTTCGGCCACACCACCTACTCCACTATCTTGGCTCCTCACCAAGGATTTCTTACCTTAAATCTTTATAACTTAAATATTTTCTAAAGAATACAAAGAAGACGTATCCCTCAACCTTAGAGGATGCCTCAACTACTATTCCAAAGCAAAACACTCAAAAATAAAGAAACCTAGGTGTAACACTACACCACACTTAACAACATGATATGAGAAGCAAATAAGAAAGAAAATACAAGTAAAGGAGCAATAAATTAAAACAAACTCAAATGAGCTCCTCCAAGTTGCCTCCTAGTACTCCAAGGCCTCAAGATGATGTAAAAATTCGGATTGAAGACTTGAAATGAAGTTTTGAAGGCTTTGAGAATGAGAAGTTGAGGTTTGCACTTAGAATCACTCTTTAAGGCTCAAGAAAATATTTTGGTAGCTCAATGGAATAGTTGGGAGCCTTAGGAAGGGACTTTTAGGTGTATTTACAGAGTTGGTATTGGAGTATGGAAGCAAAGATCCGTTCAAACCTTGTCTAATTTGAAAAAGAGTCGTTTAGGAGCATTCTGGGAATTCCGGGTAGTTTTTAAAAAAATTGGCTGGGGACATTCTGGGAATTCTGGGTAGTTTGAAGGTTTCTAGACTTTCAAGCCTTATTTTTTAGGTTAACGGTTTTCAAAAATTCCTTTAAAATATGTCTTTAATTTGTTTTTACCTAAGGAACAATTATTGAGATTTTTTATGTCAAGAAAATATATATATTATGTAGCCCTCCAAGGAGCCCTTATACTTTAGAAATTTTCAAGACCATTTTTTGATTTTTCTAGTTTTTAAGTTTTCGGGGTTCGGGTTTTGGTTTTTTGGTTATGAATTCAAAGAGGACATCAAACTAAGGCTTATGAGCATTTACAATAAAAGAAACTAAGTCCTAAATTAATTTTGACATGCTCAACTCCGAAGCCTTCGATTCTTGGTTTTTCGTGATTTTTCCAACGAGCTTCGGATGCGTATTGTATGTCCAACCTGATACCAAACCTTGATGAAACTATTAGAACCATGTTTGTTATCATCAAAACTAAGAGTGGTGCCAAGATTGAACCATTGGGCCAACATCTGTGTCGTTTCGTGTTTAAACGTGTCGTGTCTAAACGTGTCTCGTGTTGTAAAAGGCTAAACCCGAACCCGATCCGTTTATTAAACGTGTCCGAATATGCAAACCCGAACCCGACCCTTCTATTCCCAGGTTGACACGACACAACACACCTAACCCGTTTAAGTAAATGTGTCAAAACGTGTACATGTTGAAGACGAACTGGCAACACTAGAGGGGGGGTGAATAGTATGTTATCTAATTAATTAGCCTTAATCCAACTTTATTTGTTTCTCAAATTGTTTAGGCAAGTTGCAATTATTCGATTAACTGCGGAAGCAAGATAAAGCAATTAAGAACAAATAAAGCATCAATGCAAACACACAAATTTATAGTGGTTCGGCCCCAATGCCTACTCCACTACCTAAGCACACCGCTTTGGATTTCCAAACTAAGTTTTACTAGATTAATTAGTTTCCCTTACACAGAGGACTTTGACTCGAAGTGTCGCACTCTCGACCTAAGGCACTTCCACACCCATAAATCTCTGTCTTCTTACCGAGAGCACTCTTCCACCTCAACCCTAAGGGACACCTCAACTAATCCTAGTAAAAACTAAGTTTACACAAGTGACTTTACACCTTCACAACAAGGTAATCACTTCCACACAAGACCTAAACAGCCTAGGTCTTCACACACACAAATTCAAAGTAAACAAGTTCAAATAAAATGTTAAAATACAATCAAAAGAGCTAAAAAGATAAACCAAGATTAAAAGCTCTTTTCCAAGCCTTGGAACCTCCAACTCGCCGAGTCGTAGAGCTTGATTCAATTCCCGAGTTGAGGCAGCAGCTGGCGCTTGAGAAAATGTTCGCGAAAAGAGTAGAGCGCGCTTAATCAATCTTTAGAAGGCTCAATTCTCTCTTTTGAGTGCTAAATAACTTCTGTAAGAATCAAGGAAGAAGTCTAAAGAGGTTAGATGAATGATATTTATAGCCTCTCAAGGAAACGGCAGCTCAACGGATAGAAAACTATCCATTGCAAATGCTCGATCGATTGGTCGGTCGACCGATCGATCGACCACTCGAACGACCGCTATCTTCCTCACTGTGTGCGGTCGATCGACGGGTTGACCGCTAGACGCAAAACCTGCGATCCTCCATTCGATCGACCTATCGGTCAACCGATCCAGGTTGCGTCTTTAGCGATCCGTAGGTCAGTCGACCTATCGGTCGATTGACAGAGCTACTAACCATTTTGGGCTTCGATCAATCGACCGCTCGATCGACCGAAGTAGCTTCTACTGCTTTTTAACTTCGATCGTTCGATCGACCGGTCGACCGACGTAGCCTTTACGATGGATAATGCCATTTTTTCACACTCTTCGGTCGATCGAACATAGGCTGATATTGATTTTTCAGCCTTTTTCTTGCGCGCTTCATTTCCAGGTTCCAGCTTTCAACGAGCATAAACTTGGAGAGCTTTTCATTTGATCTTTGGACTCTTCCAATGTGACTTTGGTGAACTCGTCGAGCTTTGAGAAATTTCTGCGACTAATCCGAGCGTGACGATCAATGTCCTTCCGATTTTTTGATTTCTTCCAATTTTTTTGATCGAGGACATCGAACGCTAATCGATATGGAACTTGAAAAAATTTTCTACGAAATATTAGTTCCATGTTTGTTATCATCAAAACCGAGATTAAGAGATTAAGACCAAGGTTGAAAACCTAAAGCCAACAATCTCCCCCTTTTTGATGATGACAAACATCCTTAAGAAAATATATTCATTAAAGCATATAGGATATCATCTCAGGGATTTCTCCCCCTATCAATATGCATATCTATGAAAATAAACTCCCTCTATCTATATGCATGGATCTCCTATATTTTCTTCCCATTTACCTATAATTTTCTCCCTATTTATCCTATAATTTTCTCCCCCTTTTAACATCAATCAAAAAGGGCAAGAAAGGTCAATCTAGTTAAAGGGATGAAAAAACAAATATATTTTTTCATGAAGTTGAGACTCTAAATTTTTCATGAAACATGAAAATCTCAACCAAAGGGATGGAAAACAAATATTTAATATGTAACTTAAATCATACATGAGAAAAATAGATATAATTCAAAACTAAATTATGTATGTTTGAGACTCTAAAGATTATTTTTCATGATACTTTAGATTTCATTTAAACTCTCAAAATATCAAGATATGGTCATTTAAATTATGTATATCAAGTTTGGAGTGAAACTAATGTCATTAGATCCAAATATAAACTTAGCACGTTTTCATTTGAAATAAGCATGAAAACATGAAAATGCTAAGTATTAAGATTTGCTATCTACTCATGTTTTTCTCTATCTTAAGTATCTAGAAATCAAACATGAGAGAATGTAAGTCTATGAATCAAGTTTGGACTTAAGATGAAATTTTTAAGTTACTTTGTTGACTTAGGTCAACCTATACTTCAGGATTTGAAATACCAATTGTTGGATGAAAATTTTTTGATAACAATTGTTGAATGGTCATTTGAAATGCATGTATCAAGTTTGAACTCAAAATGAATTTTCTAAGTTCATTTTTCATCCTATGTTATTTTCAATGAAAAAATGAATATTTCTAGTTATCATTCAAATTATCAAAATCATTCCTATGAATGATTTTACTTAAGCAATGGTGTGAATGATATTAGAAATGAAATAAAATAGTATGCATGAGTTTTTATTTGAAGTTTTTGAAGAAAAATCAAAGTATCGGAAAAATTGATATTTCAAGAAGGATGATACTTTGTGTTTTCAAAATCTAACTTCAGAATTCCATTTTAAATCAGATTCTTGATGAAACTTTTCAAAAAATTTACTGAAGAACCTAGATTTTTCAGTGAGGGTGCAATTTCAAGAATCAATTTAAAAGGATTTTTTTATATTTCTCTAGAAATAACTGAAAGTGCATACTAATTGTTGATTGAAATTTCATTTTTGTAATTTTTAGTTATTTTCAAAACGTGTTCAATTTTCATTCAAACTTTTATGACACCATAAAGTGATCATGAAAAGAGTGTATGTCAAGTTTGAAATGAAAATTATATCCTTAAGTCAAGATATCAACCTAGCATGGTTTCATTCAACACTAAACTAGTTTTCATGAAACTTGCTAAGTTTCAATTTTATCATTTACTTATGATTTTTCAAACTTAAACCTATGGATACCTAACATGAGTAAATTTAAACATATTTCTTAAATATGGATTGAAAATAAGACCTTTAAGTCAACTTGGTTCAAAAGAGGTAAACATGAATTGACATCTATGTCATTTTATCCATATCCATATGAATTTCTCACTTTAAGTGCTTGGAAACATGTCATACCTATTCCTAAACATGTTTATGAAGATTGGACTTAAAATGAAGTGACCAAGTCGATTTATTGACTTGGGTCAAACTTTTCAAGCTTAAGTCCTCTAATATGATCTAGTTATCACATTTGTTCATCTAGACATGAATTTTCAAGTTTAACAACCTAGACTCATGTGATATGTGTATCTAAACATGTTCATTTGGTGTTTATTCAAAATGAGGTCTCTAATAGAAATTTCAAACTAGCCCAATTTCCTTCAATATTAATATCATGAAATTGCCTACTCATGAAAATTCAAATATTTTTCATGCAAAATCAATCATGAGTATAGAGACATCATTAAACATAGATATTCAATTATTAAACTAAGATTTTTGCAAAATTAAATCCATACCTTAGTCTTTAGAGATTTTTGCCAAACTTGTCTTTTACTTTTCAATTATCTTCATGATAGCATATCCTTGCAATGTTTACCACTTTCTTAACTTGCAAGTAAGCTTCATTAGCATCAAAATGAAATTATATGTGAACTAGCAAGCTAACATACTAAATAGCAAAGGTTCAATGCAAAGTTTCATTTAAACACCTTAACCTATGCTAGATAGTAAAGATTCATTTTAAGGAGGTTAACATGATATCAAAATGAATCTAAGGGATCTTAAGATGTGAAACATTTGAGGGATAAGGTCCCTAAACATGTTTAACTAGTTTGGACTTAAAGGAATGTCTCTAATAGTAAATATCAACCTAGAGCAAGTTTCATTTAATAAAATTTGCCTAAGTGCTAAGATTCTACCTACTCATGAAAATTCAAGGATTTACCATGCAATTCTAATAATGAGTATTGAGACATTATTTAAGCTTAAGCATTGAGGTATAATATTAAGATTTGAATTTATCAAAGTTATACCATATTCATGATGATTTAGCCAAACTAATTTTTTTTATTCTAATAAGCCTTCCATTTACAATAACTTGCAAGTATACTTTATTAATAGAAAATGAAATCAAATTTACATGCAAGCTATCAAACTAAATAGCGAAGTGAAAAACCAAGTATCATTTTCCAAATTCAACTTCACTAAATAGCATGGATTCATTTTCATATAAATCATTCATGATAACAAAATGAATCAAGAGATCTCAAAATATAAAATTTTGAAAAATAAGATCTTCAACCCTTCCTATTGGTTGAAAACCGAAAGTCATAATTAGTCTACGATTTACAATCGCAAGGTCGCATGAGCCCATTATAAGCTACATAGATCTCCGAAGAGACCGAAGACCAAAAAATCAAAAATCATTTGAAATATATTAAGAGCGGGAAAATCTATTAATATTAAGCATATATCAAACTCCAACTCTAATTTAAACAAGAGGTATAGGAGATGATACCAAAGTATTTGATATCAACTTTACCATAGGCATCATGATGACTTGAAGTTGCAACTTTGAAATTATACAATCTATAAATCCTCAAGCAACTTCAATCAACCAACTTCATCTCACCCTTGTGTGGTAGCTCCCCCTACAATAGAGCATGAAATTTTTGGTACCCAAATGACTTAGGGTCCTTGGGGGTTAGTTGGCCTAGGAATCCAAAGTGTCATAGCAACACTTGGATTTCTTTTAAAGGCACACTCATGGATAGCATGGCCATAAGCACCACAACAAAAGCAATGTCCATGAAACTTTTTCTTTTCATTTTTAACATGGACATGAGATTTAGTGTTAGAATGCTTAACATAGGAGGCATGATGAGCATGGGCATTCTTAGATGAAATATTTTTCTTTTGACCTTGATGTTTGAATGTGAAATGTCTAACGTGAGATTTTGCATTAGAATGTATAGCATGAGATTTATGATGAACATAGACATTTTTGAAGGAAATATTTTTCTTTCCAATTTTCTTGAAGGAAGTTGAGTTTCTCAAATTATGTACTTCCTTGTTCAAAACCAAAATCTCATCTTTCAAAACTTCAATTGACTTATGCATGACATATAGTTGAGATTTTAAAATGTTGTTCTCACTAATGATTTTTGAATTCTCAAATTTTAAATTTTCATTTTCAAGCTTTAAGTCCTTAAACTCAAAATTCAATCTATCATGGCATAAATCAAATGAGCTAGACTTCAAATTCTCATTTTCTAGCTTTAATTCATGCACATGAGAATTAAGCATCACATTTTCTTTCTTTAGCATCTTATTTTCTTTATCCTTTTTAGCAAGCAATGTGTACATTATCTTATATTCGCTTACTAACTCATCATATTGCATATCATGTGAATTAGAAGAGCTAATACTATAATTATCATTATCATGACTAGATGAAAAAGAAAGTACCTCATGATTTGCAATTTTGAGGCTCACTTTGGAAGTGGCTTCATAGTCTTGGGTAGAGGATGCTTCAGATGAGTGAGATGTGGAAGTGGAAGCACTTGACCTCTTCCTTGCTTTGTTCATCAAGGTAGGGCAATTCTTTCTTACATGCCCTTTCTCTTGGCACACATGACAAATCACCTTTCTCTTTTGACTTTTAGTGCTCCTATGACTAGAATAGTTATGGACATCAAAATCAAGATTAGTAGTAGGTGAATGACCATTGTCATCACCACCTTCATCAAAAGTGTCAATCTCTTCGATTTTGGCATAATCATATAAAATATTTAAAGTGGCCCATAAGTCATAAGCCGAAGAGCAATGCATGACTTTATCTAGAATGTCATTTGGTAATGTGAAAAGAATACAATTCATGACATCTCCATTATACTTAAACATTTTCTTATCCATTTCGTTCCAAGCATGCATATCAACCTTAGGTTCAATAAATTTCCAATGTAACAGACACCAAAACCTTTAGTCTTTAAATAAGTGTACATCCTATGTTTCCAAAGACCAAAGTTTGAGTCATTGAACCTAGGAGGTGAAGACGCTACACACTCTAGTGTCATTCTAAGATCGAGAGACGATGTAGAGGAGATGGTGAAATCTCAATCTACGATCCGCTTTGATACCAAATGAAGACGAACTGGCAACACTAGAGGGGGGTGAATAGTATGTTATCTAATTAATTAGCCTAAATTCAATTTTATTCGTTTCTCAAATTATTTAGGCAAGTTGCAATTATTCGATTAACTGCAGAAGCAAGATAAAGAAATTAAGCACAAATAAAGTATCAATGCAAATACACAAATTCATAGTGGTTCGGCCCCAATGCCTACTCCACTACCTAAGCACCCCACTTAGGATTTCCAAACTAAGTTTTACTAGATTAATTAGTTTCCCTTACACAGATGATTTTGACTCGAATAGTCGCACTCTCAACCTAAGGCACTTCCACACCCGGAAGTCTCTGCCTCCTTATCGAGAGCACTCTTCCACCTCAACCCTAAGGGATACCTCAACTAATCCTAGTAAAAACTAAGTTTACACAAGTGATTTTACACCTTCACAACAAGATAACCACTTCCACACGAGACCTAAACAGCCTAGGTCTTCACACGCACAAATTCAAAGTAAACAAGTTCAAATAAAACATTAAAATACAATCAAAAGAGCTAAAAAGATAAACCAAGATTAAAATCTCTTTTCCAAGCCTTGGAACCTCCAACTCATCGAGACGTAGAGCTCGATTCAATTCCCGAGTTGAGGCAGCAGCTGGCGCTTGAGAAAATATTCGCGAAAAGAGCAGAGCGCGCTTAATCAATCTCTAGAAGGCTCAATTCTCCCTTTTGAGTGCTCAATAACTTCTATAAGAATCAAGGAGGAAGTTTAGAAAGGTTAAATGAATGATATTTATAGCCTCTCAAGGAAATGGTAGCTCAATGGATTGAAAACTATCCGTTGCAAACGCTCGATAGATTGGTCGGTCGACCGATCGATCGATCGCTCGAACGATCGCTGCCTTCCTCACTGTGTGCGGTCGACTGACGGGTCAACAGCCAGACGCAAAACCTGCGATCCTCCATTCGGTCGACCGACGCAGGTCACGTCTTTAGCGATCCGCAGGTCGGTCGACCGATAGATCTACTGCCCATTTTGGGCTTCGATCGGTCAATCGCCCGATCGACCAAAGTAGCTTTTGTTGCTTTTTACCTTTGGTCGGTCGATTTACCGGTCGACCGACATAGCCTTTACGATGGCTACTGCCACTTTTTTACACTCTTCAGTCGACCGATCGGTCGACCGAACATAGGCTGATATTAATTTTTTAGCCTTTTTCTTGCGCGCTTCATTTCCGGGTTTCGGCTTTCAATGAGCATAAACTTGGAGAGCTTTTCATTTAATCTTTGGACTCTTCCAATGCGACTTTGGTGAACTCGTCGAGCTTTGAGACATTTCCGCGATGAACCTGAGCGTGACGATCAATGTCCTTCCGATTTTTTGATTTCTTTTGATTTTTCCGATCGAGGACATCGAACGCTAATCGATATAGAACCTAAAATATTTCTCGATGAAATATTAGTTCCATGTTTGTTTTCATCAAAACCGAGATTAAGAGATTAAGACCAAGGTTGAAAAGCTAAAGCCAACACATGTTTACACCTACACGATACAACACGATAATTACAATTTGAATAGTGAACAAAATGAAAACTATTAAAATTGAAAATTAAACACAGTAGAAAGACTATTAATAACAAGATATACCCAACATCTGTAACGTTTTTACTTCTTATTATTATTATTATTATTATTATTATTATTATTATTATTATTATTATTATTATTATTATTATTATTATTATTATTATTATTATTATTATATATCCTTATAAACAGGTAAATTGATTAAATAGGTTCAATAATACAATTAAACACATTTAGTTAAATGGGTTTAATCGTGTTTGTACGGGTTAAACAGGTTCAACCCGGATTAACATGATTATTTAATCGTGATAATCCAGGTTGAATCCGTTTAATCAAAACACACATTTAGTCAAATCCGAACCCACGTAACTCTATGTCGTGTCGTGTCAAAAATTATCAGCCCTACCTAAGGCTAAATCTTAAGATGATGCCTATTAGGCCTAATGAACATACAGGTTGCCCTTGGGCTGTTGGTCTTAATTGAAGATGGTATGAGAGTTGTCACTTAATTGAAGATTTGCATGCATAATTGCTCATAGGGGATTTGCATGGGTACCATGTAGACCTAGAACAGGTTGAAACCTACCTAATCGAGTAAATTTCGAGTAGACCCGAATTACCGATTAAAATCAGTTTTGATTTCGAATTTAACGCATCAGGTACCCAGAACATGACCCTGAACCAGTACCTAAAACTTGTAGCCTGGAACCTGTAAATGAATAGGTTTGAACAGGGTACTCGAAATCGGAATCAGAACTTGTGGTTTCGAATAGGGTCCAATTCCAAGTTCCGACAGGGTAGAGTCTGGTTCCAAAACTTATGAATCAATCTTATACAGGATAAGATTCGAGTATCATGAAAAATATATGGTACCCAGACCCGCTCATCCGTAATTGCTCATTGACTTTTTTTTTCTTATGTCAATTGATGAAAGTAACAATATGTCAAAATTCAAATGTCTATTTAATTTATTTGACAAGAAGATGTGTGCATGCGTTTGTTCTGCCTAATTACCTTTAATTGGTAGTTAATGTTCAATTAGTCAAGAAATTTTTTTTCAATAAAACCAATTAAGAAAATTAATTATGATTACTTTTTAGTTGGTAGTGGGAGTAATGAGGTATTACGAAAAGTGAGTAAAAAATTGGGTTGATCGAGAAAAAATATAGGAAAGTGAAAATTTGATAAAATGATTGTGGAGTAATTAATGAAATGAGGGAGAACGATTATTATAGAAGATTAAATAACTTATTTAATACCTTAATTTATAATAAAATAAATATAATATTTAATAGTGAATCTAAGTATTAGAAGTTTAATTATAATTTTTGGGTCCCGGCAATTGTCTTTTTGACCGAATGGTAAAGTCGGCCTTGCTTTTTTTAGAACTAATAAAGAAGTTTTTTTTTCTCCATGTGGACGTAGTGAATGTAGGACCGACACTCTGTCAAATTCGAACCACGTACGTCTATAATTATAATTTTATATTTCCGACTTTTGTTGATCAAAAAAAAAATCCTCGTACTTTCCTAACAAATATAATTATAGACCACAGGAGCCACTACGAGAGGATTTGTAATCCCACGTAAGAGAATTATAATGGGATTACAAATTTCACGGTGGAAATGAAATTTCATTCTCCCATATATGGAATTACGAACCAAATGTACTTTTGTACCCTCATGTTAAAAATATCATATTATATAATTTTAACACAAACATTATAATATAATAATTAATAATGTGTAGCGTTATGATATAGCATTTAATTACGTTATGTTTAAGCTGAATACTTAAGATAATATTATTTATTTTATAAAAATTAAATAAATAATAATAAGCTAAGCTCGATTGAGTTGCAAATGTTAGAGATTGACTCAAATTGAGTCCGAACCGAATCCAACGAGTTCGACCAGATCCAAATTGGAGTTGATTTGATCAAGATATGCTTGAACCAATTTGTCAATTTGATTGAACCATGTTGAACCGGACTCAATCAAAATAAACTATGATTTTATAATCATGAGTCTGGGAGCCCAGCCCACCATCTTCTCAAGATACCCATGTCAATGTTGCAGCGGCACACGTAAAAGTTTTCAAATTGATGATAACTTCAGAAGTTTTTCAAATTGATGATGTAAAAATCAAATATTACTTTTGACTAGTCAAAGGGAGAAAAATGTGGAGACATCACGTGAAGCCACCAAGCATTTTGAAAATTTCTTTGGTCAAAAGAAGCATTTCAGCCATCCGATTAAATCAGACGGAGCAGCAAATTCCTTGGATATTTTTTCTCCACTAAAGTAGGCCTGAATCGGCTCTCCCCCTCTATTATAAATAGGGGCCTAATATGCAGTTCAAAGAATCCCACACCAAGAGAAAATCCCTCATATGAGAGTTTCAAAGATCCAGAAAATTAAGAGTGTCGCTACGACCCTTTTCCTAAGGAGTGCCCCTTCTCAATTTCTGACATACAGCAGCAGGAGTTCAGTTTCAAGGCAGATCTTGCAGAGACAGTGCCTCTACTCCGTACCAGTTTCAGGTTCAATTAATTTAAGATAGTTTGCTGTATTCTGAAGGGGATTTAGATTATTGCACTCTTATTGTAAAAGTTCATTTCTGGATTTAATAATGCAGTCTCCTCTTCTCCCTGTGGACGTAGGATCGGCACCCCGCCGAGTCCGAACCACGTTAATCCTCTTGCGCCTTTTGTTTTTCTTGCATTATTATTATCGGATTTGATTTTTTATTTTCCTCGCCGGGTTCGGGTTTTGTAGATCCTGTAGGAAATTACCCCAAATTTTCTAACAGTTGGTATCAGAGTCTACTTCCCCAACCATGGCGAGCACCAAATTTGATATTGAGAAGTTAGATCGCAATGTCAACTATGTACTTTGGTCAATGAAGATGAAAGCGATCTTAACTATGGAGAAAATACATGATGCTATTCTTGGTAAGGATAAGATGCAGGGGACCGAGGAGGAGAAAGAATATAAGGAGCAAAAGACAATTGCAGTTTTGTACCTAAGCCTGTCAAATGAAGCACTTCGAGAAATTGCATCCCAAAAGACAGCTAAAGATATTTGGGACAAGCTCGCATCCTTGTATCAGGACAAAACTCTCACCGGTAAGATGACTTTGAAGCAGAAGCTTCATTTCCTACGTATGGCAGAAGGCACATCAGTCAAAGAGCATATCAATACTTTTCAGACAATCATCATGGACTTGGAGAATATGGATGTCAAAATTAAAAAGGAAGATAAGGCTTTATTCCTTTTATGTTCACTTCCTACTTCTTTTAAAAATTTTCGTGAAACAATATTTTTGGAAAGTCTACTATTACTCTAGAACAGGTAATCACTGCTCTTGTGTCTAAGGAGCTCATGGACACACATCTTACAGCAAATTCATCTGGTGGAGGGAAAGGAGAAGCTCTCTACTCTAATGAAGCAAGAGGAGGTAACAAATCAAATGTCACTTGTTATTACTGCAAGAAACGAGGTCACATCAAGTCAGAATGTCGCAGTCTTAAGAAAAAGTTACAGCAGCAAAATAAGGGTCAAGACGCACATGGGGAGGCGTCTTATGCAGATTTTGAAAAAGTTGAGGTACTGGTCGTGACAGACGGCACACGCACTACTAAGACACGTCGTGGGCAACGACGGTCTCGTCGGCGACAACACACCTCAAGTCAAAATTCCTCTTCATCTTCATCCGATATGTCTGATCATGCAACATGCAATCCAGGTCAGCAGGCGAACAGATCAACCACCAGTAGCATTAATGAGTGGTTCCTGGATTCTGGGTGTTCCTATCACATGACTCCACACCGGACGGCCTTTGTGGATTATCGGCGCACCAATGGTGGAGTAGTTCGTGTCGGCAACAACGTTCCTTGCAAAGTTGTCGGATTCGGAACAGTGAAATTAAAATTGCATGATGGCTCGACAAAGATCCTAGCAAATATTCGCCATGTCCCAAAGCTAGGAAGGAATCTAGTGTCTCTTGGAGTTCTTGACACTAGGGGTTATACGACATCCTCTGCAGGAGGAGTCTTGGAGGTACAGGATGGAGCCACGATAGTACTGAAGGCTCTAAGGACGTCGAATAATTTGTACAAGGTGGACGGATCCATCTTTCGTGAAACAGTTCAGCATCTGAGGCAAAACACAGCAAAATCAGACACCAGGTCAGGTATAAATTTTGCTTTCAGGAAAATCCCTTCTCAGAGATACACAATGAATGAGGAAACTCGGAGGACTATGTGGGTTCCTAAGGTCAAGCAGGAAGCTGACTCGGCCCACTTGAACACTGATTCGACGTAGGCCCTGTACGGGCCTTGTGGGAGAGGAGGATAATTTTTTGAGAATTACATCGGCCCCAATTTTCATCAAAGGAGGAATTATTAGAGATTAACTCAAATTGGGCCCGAACCGAATCCAACGAGTTCGACCAGATCCAAATTGGAGTTGATTTGATCAAGATATGCTTGAACCAATTTGTCAATTTGATTGAACCATGTTGAACCGGACTCGATCAAAATAAACTATAATTTTATAATCATGGGCCTGGGAGCCCATCCCACCATCTTCTCAAGATACCCATGTCAATGTTGCAGCGGCACACGTAAAAGTTTTCAAATTGATGATAACTTCAGAAGTTTTTCAAATTGATGATGTGAAAATCAAATATTGCTTTTGACTAGTCATCACGTGAAGGTGGAGGCATCACGTGAAGCCACCAAGCATTTTGAAAGTTTCTTTGGTCAAAAGAAGCATTTCAGCCATCCGATTAAATCAGATGGAGCAGCAAATTTCTTGGAGATTTTTTCTCCACTAAAGTAGGCCTGAATCGGCTCTCCCCATGTATTATAAATATGGGCCTAATATGCAGTTCAAAGAATCCCACACCAAGAGAAAATCCCTCATATGAGAGTTTCAAAGATCTAGAAAATTAAGAGTGCCGCTACGACCCTTTTCCTAAGGAGTGCCCCTTCTCAATTTCTGACATACAGCAACAGTAGTTCAGTTTCAAGGCAGATCTTGCAGAGGCAGTGCCTCTACTCCATACCAGTTTCAGGTTTAATTAATTTAAGATAGTTTACTGTATTCTGAAGGGAATTTAGATTATTGCACTCTTATTGCAAAAGTTCATTTCTGGATTTAATAAAGCAGTCTCCTCTTCTCCCTGTGGACGTAGGATCGGCACCCGCCGAGTCCGAACCACGTTAATCCTCTTGCGCCTTTTATTTTTCCTGCATTATTATTATCAGATTTGGTTTTCTATTTTCCTCGCTGGGTTCAAATTTTGTAGATCATGTAGAAAATTATCCTAAATTTCCTAACAGCAAATAGGGCATTTTAATTTGATTAGATTAACACGATTTTTCTACCTTAAAATAAGGTCCGACTCCATTTTTCCCGCCGAACAGGCGAACACCGATCTTTACCAAAGAGAAATGCTCTTCCAATTCGGATTCTAATCCGCGAGTCCAGACATTGATCCGATCCAATACCAATCTCTCTTTTCCAATTTGGATCCTAATGCGAATGACCCGATCTGTTTTTGCCAAGAGAAAATTTTCCACCGACCAATTCGAGAGGGCGAGGAAAGATGGGAGCGATCACGACTGCGGTGGTAGCCATAGCGGCGGTGATCCTGGGGTGGGCCACCATCGAGATCGCCTGCAAACCCTGCCTCGAGCAGGGCCGCGACGCCATCGACCGCGCCCTCGACCCCAACTACGACCCGGACTCACCCGTCAACTCCGAGAACCGCACTGCCGCCGAGCCACTCCTCCGTGACGAGCCGGCCGCTCCCTCCGCCCCGCCCGCCGCCAAGATCGCCTGATGCGCTCGATCCCTCGCCTCTCCTGTTCTGATCTGATTGCTGTCTAATGCTGCGGATCCATCCATCGAAGACTTTTCCGTGTTCTCTTCTCGTATTTTTTTTTTCTCACTTTATTGAGATTCCTCATATAGTGTTCTCATCTTGTGACATTGTTTGGCTGTCCTCTCCCTATTTGCAAGTTTGTGTGTATCTATTTGGTTTTCTTAATCCCGATTTGATCTCAGATTTTAGAAATCTGAGTCCAAAATAAGTATCGATCGACAGAAATTTCAAATTGGGTGTATGCATGAAACCAGAGGATTCACAAAATGATTTTACTTAGAAGAAATTGATAGATTATTGTACCAAGTATTTGTACCAGAGGGTATATGAAGTCAGAAACTTGAAACACATCCATTGTTCAGCATTTTGTTAACATCATCTGGAGATTTACTCGCAGGAATTGGAGCACCTACCACCTTTAAGGAAACTATCTACAATTTGCCCCCGTACTTGACTGCCATGGCATGAACAGCAACAAATGATCATGTCATTATTTCAGATCACATTAACCAGCAAAACAAGAAGTCGCCTCATGAAGGTTTTTAAGAAGTATGATTAAACAGCTGATACTAAGCTCTTAAAGCTAGATATTTGGAAATTTGACCACCTTCTCATGAACCTTGCACAAATTAACCAACAATACCACCACATTCACTGTCTTTTGCAGCTTCCCAATCCCCGCGCATATATTTCCGATTACCCTGTAACTTTCTTGACGTAAGGGAAAGCAAATAAGATATTGAAAGGGAGATAGAAAACAGTTTGTTTGCCATTAAAGGCGTGCACTAAGATGGGCGTTCCTTGGTTGATAGTTCATCAGGGGCATTCATTATTTGCGGAAAAACAATATCATGTTTAACAACTTGTTAAATTTAATAAAGGAAATGAATGTGTCCACAATTGTGGATGTGAAATGATACGAACTATATTAGTATTCTAAGGTCAACCAACCAAAATAAAAGGCATAAAAAGAAATGACATTACTCAATAATTTGAACTAGTTGTTGAAAATATGAAAGCTTGGTTCAGCTGAAAATGTGGACAACTTAGTATTTGAAACTAACAGACCAAGCAAAGATGAGACTGGACAAGGAAAAATGTTACAACCATGTTGAGACATATATATTATCTGCACCTGTTACAGGGTGACATAATAAAGAATATATTTTAGAAAACATCGCACAAGAGTGAAGTACAAAAATCAGCATAGTAATTGTTCAAAACATGTGAAGTATATAGTGGAATTTAGTATGAGCACTACTTAGTAACAGATCCATCTCTAAAAGGTATACTATAAATCAGTTGTAGTGAGCCAAACAAATTTAATCATAGATTTCAAGCATGTAAGAAGCAGATATATGTAACACGAAAATAAGAGAATGATCATCTTGTAGACTGAATTGTATAAATTTTTGTGTGTGCATGGGAATATAGTTTAAGACAAGTATTGAACATAAAGTTTTTAGGTATAAACTAGTAAATTGAGAGGTCTTCATGATTGAAGTAGGACATGGCTATCTAATTATCACATGTACCTCAGAAAATCTTAATATAGCTAGGCAATCAACATGAAGAGGTCTGAATTTAAATCTTTGTGATTCCAAGAAAATGGGCTTTTCTGAGATATCAACAAGTCCAATTCATTGGAGTCCACAGCCTCATGTTCATTACAACTGGATATGTTCCTGCTAGTTGTTGGACATGAAGAACTCCCACTCGAAACTTCCTGACTTACAACAGCTCCTGCTTTTTTAAAGGCATCTATTATGGTAGGCTGCCATGGAATTTCCCATTAGCATCTGTTTTTTCAGTAACCATTGAGTCTTTTTTCTGTTTTTTCTTCTTGTTATGCAAATTGCTATATCCATTGCTTTTTTCCCTTAAGCTTGCACAATCATGCCTGTTGAAAGGAGATGACTCATCATGTCCTGCAGCACAATGGAGTTCAGGTAGAGATAAAGGATTGGACTTGAGAAAAGCATTCGGCAAACCTTCCAATAATCTGCATAGAAGATATTTCTTCAGTTGCATTTGAAAGTACACCAAAGAGAACATTGGTGAGTGAAGTTAAATAGATGGAAATCAATCTTCCAGATACCTAGAAACAAACATATTTCCATGTTATTGTATTTCAGATCAGAATTCATGGTCTATATTGTGAAAAATGTTACACTAACTGAAAGTCTTTAATAGGTTCCATATGCTTTTCTGAGACTTTTAAGTGTTCTGTAGTTAGAGTATTCCAAAATAGTTAGAGAATATAACATTATGTCATAAGAAATTTGCCTATCAAACACATGTAGTCATATAGTTTCCTTTGGTATGTGCATGTGTAGAGAATTAGAACTTGCAAAATTCTGCATGTCAGGAATCAATATGGATCCATCTCAAAATAAAATTCTATGTTCTTGCAGATTTTTGCAACATGCTTCAGCAGTTATATTTGTAGAGAACCCAAACGATAAGCTTGATGTGTAACAACTTCAAGCATTCAACTTCCATTCCACTACTATAGCTTCGTTATCAGATTGATCATCAATTAAATCGCCTTCTATTCTATGTAGTTCAGTGTTTTTTCTGCATCAATTCATCATTACTCAACTCTTAGCTACTTGTGAGTTGCTCGAACTGAACTTGATGAGCTCAAACGTTGAGTAGCTGATCAAGTTGAGTTAGAGTATATTTTTACGGCTAAGGAATGGAATTCTTTATCCTGTTACATGAATCAAATGTTTCATTTCATTTGGGAAAATAACCAATATCTCATAGTGTGTTACCGAAAGTTCGCTAGGGCATGTTTATTAGTAAGCATTGTTCTTGTTTCTTGCCATGTCTTAATTGGAACTTGACCGTTCTTAACATGGTCCCTAACAATACCTAGCCAAAACTTTTGGCAGAACTGAGCAATTACATTCGACCACATTGGACTTGTTGGGTATCCTCTAAGCGAAACCTCTCAAAACAATCCTCCATTTTCGTTAAATAGTCTAGGACCTTAAAAATAGGGGCCTTAACTTATGACTTTCGATCCTATTGACTTCATCTTGTTCCTCCCTAGGTGGCAAGGGACCATACTAGGATTTGGCAATAATCCTGTGCAAGTGCATGTAGTTGGTGTGCAAGCAAGATTGTGCTAATTGAGATACCTGTATGCTCCTGAGTAGAGTTCTCTTGGGACTTAGCAGATTGTCTAAGGTTTCAACCATTTCTTTTAGTTATGTCATTCTTAAATGTGTCTAAAGTACCCAATTTAGTTTACAAATTATCCATTTAATATGCACATTTTCCAACGTCGTGTTTGTATCACCCGATTTGTCTTTAATGGCTATGAGGTTAGTTCCAATGTTATCTAAGTTTAAAATTTAGCCGCATATTTCGCTAACCGCTTGTTTGGATTGAAGGTTTTGGAGGGGTTCAAAAAACATTGTTTTAATACAATTTTTCTTTCAAATTCCTCCTAGATATCATTTCCAAACTTCCAATTTTAGTGGGTTTTGGAGGGATTGTGAGGGCTAATGAATATAAAAATAATAACAAAAGTTAAATTACAAAAATATCTCAATGGTTCAATTTTTATGAAACATGTTTGGTTCAGCGTTTTTATGAAACTGAATCGAAATCAAAATGAAAATAAAATCAGTTTTCTTAATAAAAATGAAAACATCATAATGTTGTTTTATATGATTTCGAGACTGTCGATTTCGTTATCAAAATGCAGTGGCAACTTTATAATTATAAATATTTTTTATAAAATTAATTAATTTAAAAATAAATCAAACTATATCTAATTTTTAAAAATAAAAATAAAAATCATCATTTTCAACTCAAATTATTATCTTGAATTTATAAATTAATTAAATCAATTTATATCTAATTGACTCAAATTCAAATTTTAAATAACTCAATTTTTTTAAAATTAATTTATTTATAATTTAATCAAAACTAATTTTAGACTATTGAACTTATTTTTTTTGAAATTTTATAATAATTATTAATTAATTTTTATATCTAATTGAACAAAAAATTTTAAATTATCAATAACTTAATTAATTAAATCATATAAATATTTTATAATCATATTAACAAATATTTAATTTTGTAAACTAACTAAATATTTAATTACTACTAAAAAATATTGAAGGAAAATTAATATTATTTTTTATAATCAAATAAATATTCGTTAATTTCAACTAACTAAAACTTATGTTGTTTTCATTAATCAAACGCGTTTTCAAAAAATTAAAAATTAGAAATCAAAATCATTTTCTAAATCAAGTTTTCAATTTCATTGAAACGAAATCAAAAAATAATTTTCGATGATTAAACAGTACCGAAAATTTTAAAAGGATGCTAGTTAATGCAATTAAGCAAAAAGAAAAGTAAGCTAATGTTGAATGCTAAAAGGAAATGCTAAAACAAGCAATTCTCACACCCTCACTCCTTTTAGTAGATTTGCTAATTTTCTGGATGTAGCAGCTCTAGTGGATGAACTGATTCTAAGCCAAGGAGGAAGAACCTGACGTCGGGTCCTCCCCACTAGCGGCTTCCGCCTGGGAAAGAAAGAGGGCATCTTCTTCTTCCGTATTGGGAAAACAGGGTCCGCTGGATGCTTGACGGCAGCAGTGATTCAGTGAAGAATGTAAAGATACGTGAGGAGAGGAAGAGCATGTGATTTTGAAGACTCTGTAACTTTTTTTTTTTCATTAATAAAAAACCAGTTTTTATATAGAATTTCTCATTTTTACATGAATTGAAAATGGCCAGTCCACACTACGGATCCGACCACTACTTCCATGATGACAATGGTTCTTTCAACTAGCTCACGTAATTAAAGATTAACTCAATCAAAAATTAACAGACCCACAAGACTCATCCACTTAAGGAAGCATCTTTATCTTTCTGCCACTTTCCAAACGTCTGTTGATCCTTTTATGTTGCACTACGCAAGATTTTCAACGGTTCCACTTTAGATTTTTTTGAACTCTTTGGGTTATGAGTTTGTATCGCCCTATATACTCATATGTAATAATTCTCTATTAAAAAATCCTAAGGGCCAATTTGGATTGGAGTTAAAGGAGGGAAAGGAAACGGAGGGAAAAAATTCTCTTTGTTTGGTTTTATGATTTTAATAGAGGGGAAAGTAGGGGTGTGCATAGGTACCAAGTAGATCCGAAATCGATTGGAACCTACTCGATAGAGTAGATTCTAAATAGACCCTAAAAAATTCGGGTAGGCTTCGAGTATGGGTGGAAACAAGCCAGGCCTATATGGTAGAAAATTGGTCTGGGCCTGGTCTGTGACCTATTATAGGCTTAAATTTTGGCCTGAGCCAGGCCTATTCATTGGCCTGGCCTGGCATGTGTCTTGTTAACGAAACATGCTTTCAATACAAAATATTGGTCTGGCTTGTGGCCTGTGGTTTGTAGCATGTGGCTTGTGGCCTGTGGCATGTATTTTATTAAATTAAAATAATATTAGTTATTACATTAAAATAATTTTAATGTAAATATATAATAAAATAATATTTTATATTTTATTTATTTATATATACATCACCTTAACAAGCCCAGGCCGGCCTATCAGGCTCAATCGGCTTTAAATTGAGCCTAGGTCTGGCCTGATAAGGAAAACAAGTTCATTTCAAAGCCTTGGCCTAGTTTATTTTTTTAACTAGCCAGGCCAGGCCACAGACCCTGACAGGCCGCCTGGCCCATTTCCATCCCTAGCTTCGGGTAACAAATCAAGGAACTAATTAAATCTGGTTTCGATTCCAGTTCCATCATTCTAGGTACCCGGAACTAGGGCTGTCCGTTCGGTTCGAACCGAATTGAACCGAATCGAATTTGTCCAAACCGATTTTTTTTTTATACCCAAATTCCAACCCAAACTCGAACCGAACTATACCTAAACCGATTTAACCCGAACCGAAATTATTCGGTTCGGTTCGGTTTTTAACCCGAAAACCGAAATTTTAATTATTTTAATTAAAAATTAAAAATTAAAAATAATTACTTAATACCTATTTAAGTAATTCTATTAAAAATTTAAAAAATATTATTTTTTTAATTAATTCGGTTTTCGATTCGGGTCGGTTCCCAAATTCTGAAAACCGAATCCGAACCAAAATTCAAATTTCGGTTCGGTTCGGGTCAGAGAACTGAACCTACAACGGTTGAAACCAAACCGAACCGAAAAATTTGGTTCGGTTTTTCGGTTCGGTTCGGTGTGAACCGAACCATGAACAGCCCTACTCGAAACTGGAACATATATATATATATTATAAAATCAGATCTGGTATATTAGATAATAGGTATATCTCCCAAAGTCTAAAACCCATTAACCCAAACCTGTTAACCCCATAAATCACTAACCCTAGTTCACCTCCCCACTCCACAGTCCACAACCGCCGCACCACCTCACTCACACGCACAATTCACCTCACGCGGAGTCGCACACTCATCCCTCCCTCTTCACTCTCCATCTCTCTCGTCTTCACTGCATCTCGGCGGACGATGAAGATCTACATCCCAACAGGCGGCGGTGATCTACATCTCACGATCCCCTTCTCCTCCACTCCTTTGCACCCAATCACGATCTCCTTCTCCTCCTTGTAATCGGGTTGGCAAAGTCTCACTGCTTATTGATTGATTGGCTATATGGTATACTGGTATGAGTGTGTCGTCGCATCATCTCCAACAAACAAAGGCACTTCAATGATGTGTCAGACCTTGTTTTCTCTAGTTTTCTAGCGAATTTCTTTTGTTTTATACCGAAGATGTAACAATAGATGTTGAAGTTTAGTTCCATATTATTTGGATTCCTCACGTAGGAGGGAGAGTTGAAAAATATTATCTCAAACATTTTGTGCAAAAGTAAAGATCTAGTTCCTAGGGCAATCAAATAGTAATAATATTGGCTCAAAATTCACACTATTCTCCTACAAGCATATACGAAGCTTCACCTAATTAAAGCAATTCCTTTGATTCGATCAATAATTGGTTTATACCTACCATTGTAAATTTTAGCTAATAAGGACATCAGTTAGATAATGGTCCCCGCAATTTCTTACAGAAAAATTATTTCATGCAAGATTTCACAATTACGAAGTAATTTAAATGGTTGTATATACTACAAACTAGTTGACCATTGGGTAGTAGGAACCATAGCACAATGACTCATATAGTGGGTTCCAACAGGATACCCGAAAATGGAACCTATGGTTTCAGGTAGGATCTGATTCCAGGTTCCAACAGGGTAGGGTTCGGGTTCAAAATATGAAAATCGGTTCTATACATGATAGGGTCAGGGTATCATGAAAATTATAGGGTACCTGGACCCACTCACCCCCATGGGAAAGGGAATGAAGGGGGATTATTTACCTTGGTTTTCCTTCAAATCTCAATTTTCTTTCAACCCCGATTTGGGATTGAATAGAGATGAATACAATTATAAAAAATTCATCCAAAAATAAATTTATGAAATTAATCTTATTGTTTTCATAAATATACAAGATATTTATTAAACTCTAGTGGCATCTTTTTGGGGTTTACTAGGTTGTTGACAACTCGTCCCGGTGGTAGCAACCCGGGACAACCAAGTAACAACCTGTCTGAAAGGTGTTAAGGCACACTAGAGGGGGGCGGGGGTGAATAGTGAGAGTCTAAGGTGATTGACTTCAATTCTAGTTTGATCACAAATAATTTAAATTCCACTCTAGGTTTCTAAGTTACGATGAATATTTGATATGATTATGCTTGATAAAGAGAATACGAACAAGTGATTAATTAACTAAGTAATTCAAAATATCAATGATGCAAAGCTAACAAGATATTTAGAGTGGTTCGGAAACCTTCCCTACTCGATCCACTACCTTGGTTCACAACCAAGTATTTCACAACTACTTGTATTAACTTTTTTTTTCCTACAAATGAGGGTTAACCAAGGGCTTATCGATCTCTCCACAATAAGAGTGTCTTTACCTCAAACCTAAGGAACTCTAAAAGTTACACACAAGTCAAACCCAAGGTATGTCACCCACACTTTGTTACAAATCGATTTTGAGTTGAAATGAAAACAACATGTAGAAAATGCAAGAAGAAAAGCTTAAGTAAATCGCACACACTAGTTGAAGCTTCTCCATGATGTCTCCTGGAACTCCAAGCCTTAGGATGATATCCACACCAAGTTTGAGGGCTTGAGAGTGAAGGAAGACAATGAGAGATGAAAATTAGAATTTGCACTTCAGAATCACTCTTTAAGGCTCAAGAGAATATTAGATGGCTCAATGGAATAGTTAGGAACCTTAAGAAGAGAGTTTTAGGTGTATTTATAGAGTGGTAATAGGGTATGGAAGAAAAGAGCCGTTCAAGCCTTGTCTAATTTGAAAAAGAGCTGTTTGTGGGCATTCTAAGAATTTTGGCCATGGTTGGGGGAATTTTGGAAATTCTGGATAGTTTGATGTTTCTAGCCTTTCAAGCCTTAATTTTTTAGGTTAACAGTTTTCAAAAATTTCTTAAAATATGTCTTTAATTTGTTTTTACTTAAGGAATAATTATTGGGACTTTTGATAGCAAAAAAATATCTAAATTATGTAGCCCTCCAAGGAGCCCCCTATACTTTAGAAATTTTTAAGATCATTTTTTGATTTTTCTAGTTTTTAAGTTTTCAGAGTTCGAGTTTCGGTTTTTTTAAATTGTGACCTTAATGAGGACATCAAACTAAGGCTTAGGAGTATTTACAATAAAAGAAATTAAGTCCTAAACTAATTTTGACATGCTCGACTCCGAAGCCTCCGATTCTTAATTTTTCCAACGAACTTCGGATGTGTATCGTTTGTTCAACCTGAGACCAAACCTTGACAAAACTATTAGAACCATGTTTGTTATTATCAAAACTAAGAGTGTTTCCAAGATTGAACCCTTGGGCCAATATTCTCCCCTTTTTGATGATGACAAATATTTCATTAAAAACACTACACCAAAGGTTCATTTTAAGCATCCAATTTTTTGATTTTAATGAACTTGATATTGAAAGCTAGCTTAAGCTCCCTCTATCAATATGCATTCTATTTAAACATGAATTCCATACCCCCCCTATCTATATGCATCGTTAAAATCAAATGTGACCAAGGCTTCTCTCCCCCTTTTGACATGAATAAAAAATGCAAGAAAGCAAGGTTCTATTAAGGGAAATACCTAAATATAGCTTGTACTTTGATCTTTGTCTCAATTATGCATGTACTTTTATTTGTCTCAATGGTGTATATGTACTAAGATATTTGTTCCAATTGTGGCATGTTGTCTAATTTTTATCAGACGCGCCGTTAAGCTGACGACGTGGCATGCTGACTTGTATAAAAAATTAATTTTTTATTTTGTTACTTGATTTTCAATTATTAAAATCGGGTCCCACCTTTTTAATATTAAAAAGTGGGCTCTCTCTCTCTCTCTCTCTCTCTCTCTCTCTCTCTCTCTCTCTCCTCGCAGTCTCCGTCGCTGCCACCGGCACCATTGAGCGGATGACCAAGCAGTAAATCTTGGCGAGCGTTGCTCCCAACGCAGCGGAGAACACCGTGCTCTTCCTCACCTCCCCCTCGGGCAAGTACGCCGTGTCGCTTCTACATCGGGCATCCGCCCCGGCGTCGGCGGACTCGGCAATGACTTCTACTACATCCAGGTCGACTGTACTCCGTGTTCGGTGATTGTTGCTGCCCAGCTCCTTGCAGCCCAAACGGAAGGTTCTAGTTGTCTCCGCCGATGGGCGTCGCGAAAGGCGGCAGCGCCGGTGCCATCCCAGGCAAGCCCGGCATTCTACAATTCTAGTTGGCACGCGCATCGTCGCTGGCCTTCCATGCGAGCTCACCCTCCTTGTCCCAGATGCGCATGTCGCCCTGGTCGACAAGCTCCAACGTCTCCAAGTAATTGGCATCGGCTAACTCGGGCCCGGTGTCCCACACCGAGGTGCTTCCGTCGAACACCTCCAGCCCGTTCTCGATGAACACTGCCGAGCACGTGTTGGCGGAGCTCACGAGCCCGCACTCCGACTCCCACATGTTGTGCCTGGTGCTTGTGTCCTCAACCTGGATGTAGCAGAAGTCATTGCCGAGTCCGCCGGCGCCAGGGGCGGATGCCCGACGTAGAAGCGACGCGTCGTACTTGCCCGAGAGGGAGGTGAGGAAGAGCACGGTGTTCTCCGCCGCATTAGGGGCGACGCTCGCTTGGATTTGCTGCTTGGTCATCCGCTCAATGGTGCCGACGACTGCGGAGAGAGAGAGAGAGAGAGAGAGAGAGAGAGAGAGAGAGAGAGAGAGACCCATTTTTTAATATTAAAAAGGTGGGACCCAGTTTTAATAACTGAAATGCAAGTAATAAAATAAAAAAAATAATTTTTTATACAGGTCAGCATGCCACGTCATCAGCTTAACGGCGCGCCTGACAAAAATTAGACGGCAGGCCACAATTGGAACAAATGTCTTAGTACATATACACAATTGAGACAAATGAAAGTACATACCACAATTGAGACAAAGATCAAAGTACATGTTATATTTAGGTATTTGATATCATCATAAAAACTAAAATCTCAATAAAATCGGGTATCATCAAACACTATAGTCCTTCCTACTGATGGATGCCTATGGTAGGCAAACACCAATAAGTTGCAAAGTCCTGTTACAAGGGATGTATATAAGTGAGGATGATACATCGAGAATTTATTTTTGAAAGACATGCATTTTTTCAAATTTCGAGCAAAGTACAAATACCTAGTTGCATTCTTAAGTTTGAAAATATTTAATCACTAAGGGGTTTTGTGAAAATATCCGCAAGTTGCTTATCGGTAGGTACAAACTCAATAGAAATATTTTTCTTTAAGATGTTATCTCTAAGGAAGTGATGCCTAAGATCTATATGCTTGGTTCTTTAATGTAAAATAGGATTTTTGGATAAATTAATAGCACTAGTCTTATCACAAAAGATAGAAACACAAGAATAGCTCAAATCATAGTCTAATAGTGTTTGTTTCATCTAAAGTATTTGAGCACAATAACTAGCCGCGACCATGTATTCGACTTCGGTAGTTGAGAATGCAACCGAGTTTTGCTTCTTCGAGTACCAAGAGACAAGACTCACACCAAGGAATTGACAACACCCACTAGTACTTTTCCTTTCAACCCTACAACCCGCAAAAATACGCATTCGAAAAACCAAACAAGTCAAAGAAGAAGCCGGATACCACAAACCCAAATAAAAAATGCCTTTCAAGTATCTCAAATTATGTTTTACGGCACTAAAATGAGATTTTTTTAGACAAGATTGAAAACGTGCACATTGACAAATACTAAACATTATATCCGATCTATTTGCGGTTAAGTAAAGTAGACTACCTATCATACCTCAATACCGTTTCTCATCAACCTTTTCTCCATCTTCATCTTTGTCAAGCTTTGTTGATGTGCTCATTGGAGTTGGAGCAATCTTGCAATCTTGCATCCCAAACTTCTTGATCAACTCCTTAGCGTACTTTGCTTGACATATGAAGGTCCCTTCCTTGGTTTGCTTTATTTAGAGTCCAAGGATGAAGGTTAACTCTCCCATCATACTCATCTTGAACTCATCTTGCATGCATGTAGCAAATCACTTGCAAAGAGATTCATTAGTAGATCCAAAAATGATGTCATCAGCATAGATTTGCACAAGTAAGATCTCATTTTTATCATGTTTTATAAATAATGAAACATCCGCTTTACCCATACAAAAAACTTAATCAACCAAAAATCTTGATAACCTCTCTTAACAAGCTCTAGGAGCTTGCTTCAAACCATATAAAGCCTTCTTTAATTTAAACACATGATCCGAAAAATCAAAACTTTCAAAGCCGGGAGGTTGTTCTACATAAACTTCCTCCATAATGAAACCATTTAAAAATATACTTTTGACGTCCATTTGTAAAAGTTTGAATCTTTTAAAACTTGCAAATGTCAAAAGCATTTTAATTACTTCTAATCTAGCTACTGCTGCAAAGGTTTCATTATAATCTATTTCTTCCTCTTGATTGAACCCTTGGGCAGCTAATCTAGCTTTGTTTCTAATGACTTGCCCAGATTCATCTAGTTTGTTTCTAAAGACCCATTTTGTACCAATTATCGCTTGATCATTAATTAGGTCTAGGTACTAGGTCTCATACATCATTTCTAACAAATTGATTCAATTCTTCTTGCATGACAAAAGTCCAAAATTTATCATTCAAGACTTCATTTATGTTCTTAGGTTCTACTTGAGAAATAAAGCAACAAATTGACAAGTATTTCTAAGAGTAGATCTTGTTACCACACCCCTTGACATGTCACCAATGATTTGCTCCGTTGGATGATATCTTGAAGTGCGATGAGCTTTGGGTAGTGGTGGTAGCTCATCTTCTTGAATTTGTGAGGTAGAAGGGGAGTGCTCTTCATGTTAAGTTTCTTCATTATACTCTTGCACAACCTCCTCCTCTCCAAGATTTAGTCTATCAAGTTCTTCCTCTACATTCACAACTTCAACTTTTCTACCCAATTTGTTAGATTCATCAAAATCAACATGCATGGATTCTTCTATAATTAAAGTTCTTCTATTATAAACACGATATTATTTAGAACTAGTGGATCATCCAAGAAAAATTCCTTCATCTTATTTTGAATCAAATTTTCTCAAGTAATCCTTAGTGTTCAAGAAATAGCATTTACAACAAAACACTCTAAAGTATCCTATATTAGGAGTTCTATCGTGCCACAATTCATAAGGAGTTTTTTTTTAATTTCGGGCATATTAAGACACGATTTAAGATATAACATGAAATATTAATGGCCTTGGCCCAAAAATATTTTAGCAAATCATTTTCATTAACATAGTTCTTGTCATATCTTGCAAGGTTCTATTTTCCCTTTCAACCACCCCATTTTGTTGGGGGGTTTTAGAAGAAGAGAATGTATATGATCAATACCAAGATAATCACAAAATTTGAAAAAAAATTCATTTTTAAATTCTCCTCCATTGTTATTTCTAATTTTTGAAATAAGCATTCCTTTTTCAATTTGAACTATCTTTGCAAATTTTTTTAAATAATCGAAAGTTTTATTTTTCTTAGCAAGAAAATAAACCCAAGTAAATCTAGAGAAATCATCAACCAAAACAAATACATAAAATTTTTCACCTAGACTAATAACTTCACTAGATCCAATTAAATCCATGTGAATCAATTCTAGAGGTCTAGATGTAGTTACTTGGTTGATACTATGAAATGAAGATTTAACTTGCTTTTCTTTTTGACATGCATCACATAACTTATCCTTTTCAAATTTAATTTTAGGAATCCATTTTACAAGGTATTTCCTAGATATTTCTTGGATAAGACTCATGCTAGCATGACCTAATCTACGATGTCAAAGCCAAGGAATGTCATCTATCACAACAAGAGATCTAACACTAGGATTAGGCAAAACATTTAGAGTCAAAGTATACACATTTTCACTTCTACTTCTCATGAAAATAACATCATTAGTAGAAGCATCTTTAATCAAGCATTTTGAGGTACTAAATACTACAAGATACCTCTTATCACAAAGTTGTGAAATACTAAGTAAGTTATGCTTTAAACCATCCACTAATAACACATTCTCAATTAAAGGATAGGGATGTATACCAATGTTTCCAATGTCAACTATTTTACCTTTGGCATTGTGTCCAAATGTCATAAATCCTCCTTCCTTACTTGATAGGGTTGCAAAGAGATTAATATTGCCCGTCATGTGCTTGGAGCAACCACTATCCAACACCCATGTGGATCTAGTAGCTTGAGGAGGTGTCTCGACCTCATCATTCAAGACCATGAGGTAAAGATTTGCCTCTTCACTTTTAGAGTCTTCTTCACTTGATGAAGGCTCACTTTCATCCCAAGTGGTGACATAGGCTTTCTTATTTTTCTTCCTCTTATCCTTTTGGAATGATGGTGAGGTGGAGTTGGAGATCTTGAGTAGAGGGCAATCCTTCCTTAAATGCCCTGGCTTCTTGCATTGGAAGCATGTCCACTCTCCCTTGCTCTTCTTCTTCTTGTGAGATGACTTTCTTGTCAGTCTCCACATTCTTTTGGCTAACATACTCATTCCATTGGAAACTCCCACATCTTCGGAGGAGGAGGAGGAGGAGGAGTAATCTTCACGATGGGAGGTCTTCAATGCTATGTTCTTCCCTTTTGAATCTTCTTTTGCTTCTTCCTTCTTGTGACTTCTCATGTGGATTTCATTAGTTATTAATGACCCAAGTAGCTCCGTTAGTTTCAAGGTTGAGAGATCATTTGCTTCTTGTATTGCAATCACTTTTGGTTCCCACATTAGTGGCAAAGACCGAAGTAGCTTCTTTACCCTTTCTTCTTCCTTGATTTCTTTGCCAAGACTAAATAGACCATTAGTGATATTTTGAAATCTAGAGTACATATCATTGATAGATTCATGGCTGGACATTCTAAATAACTCATAGTCATGCATAGGTAAATTTATCTTTGATTCTTTGACTTGAGATGTACCTTCATGAGTAATTTCAAGAACATACCAAATTTCATATGCCGATTTGCATGTAGCAATTCTATTGTACTCATTTATGGGCATGGCACAATGCAAGGCATTCATAGCTTTAGCATTTAAAGTAAATAGTCTATTTTCCTCAATGGACCGTTCATCTATTGGTTTGCTAGGTCTTTCATATTCAATATTAATCATTCTCCAAACCTCATTCCCTTGGGAGCTAAGAAAGATTTCATGCGATTTTTTCAATAGCTATAGTTGTTACTATCAAACAAATGTGGGCAAGTGGTGGAACTCCCTTGGGCCAAAACGATATCGGAATTCATTTTGTGTAGTTGGGATTTGTTAGATCACAAGCTACAACCTTGCTCTGATACCAAATAAAATGTGTTAAGGCACACTAGAGGGGGACGGGGGTGAATAGTGAGAGTCTAAGGTGATTGACTTCAATTCTAGTTTGATCACAAGTAATTCAAATTCCACTCTAGGTTTCTAAGTATGATGAATATTTGATATGATTATGCTTGATAATGAGAATGAGAACAAGTGATGAACTAAGTAATTCAAAATATCAGTGATGCAAAGCTAACAAGATATTTAGAGTAGTTCGGGAACCTTCCCTACTCTACTACCTTAGTTCACCACCAAAGATTTCACAACTACTTGTATTAAAAAAAAAAATTCTACAAATGAGTGTTAACTAAGCTCCACAATGAGAGTGTCTTTATCTCAAACCTAAGGAACTCTAAAAGTTACACACAAGTCAAACCCAAGATGTGTCACCCACACCTTGTTACAAATCGATTTTGAGTTGAAATGAAAACAACGAGTAGAAAATGTAAGGAGAAAAGCTTAAGTAAATCACAAACACTAGTTGAAGCTTCTCCTTGATGTCTCCTAGAACTCCAAGCCTTAGGATGATGTCCACATTAAGTTTGAGGGTTTGAGAGTGAAGGAAGACAATGAGAGATGAAAACTAGGATTTGCACTTTAGAATCACTCTTTGAGGCTCAAGAGAATATTAGATGGCTCAATGGAATAGTTGAGGACCTTAAGAAGGGAGTTTTTGATGTATTTATAAAGTTGGTAATATGGTATGGAAGAAAAGAGTCGTTCAAGTCTTGTCTAATTTGAAAAAGAGTCGTTTAGGGGCATTCTGAGAATTTTGGCTAGTTTTTAAAAAATTGGTTGAGGGCATTCTGAGAATTCTAGATAGTTTAGAGGTTTCTAACCTATCAAGCCTTAATTTTTTAGGTTAATGGTTTCCAATTTTTTTAAAAAATATATCTTTAATTTATTTTTATCTAAGGAACAATTATTAAAACTTTTGATGGCAAGAAAATATTTAAATTACGTAGCCCTCCAAGGAGCTCCCTATACTTTTAGAAATTTTTAAAATCGTTTTTTTGATTTTTCTAGTTTTTAAGTTTTTGGAGTTCGGATTTCTATTTTTTTGAATTGTGAACTCAATGAGGATATCAAACTAAGGCTTAAGAATATTTACAATAAAATAAATTAAGTCCCAAACTAATTTTGACATGCTCGACTCCGAAACCTCCTATTCTTGATTTTTTATGATTTTTTCGACGAACTTCGGATGCGTATCATATGTCCAACCTGAGATCAAACCTTGATGAAACTATTAGAACTATGTTTGTTATTATCAAAAGTAAGAGTGTTTTCAAGGTTGAACCCTTGGACCAACATCGTCCATATGCTAACATAAGGGACAAAGGCAAGACACCCGTCCCTAGACGTCGACAACCGATGACAACCCGAGACATGAATTTCACACTCATTCCAGAGTGGGTTGTACTCAAGCCACCACCGACCCAGGAACACCCGAAAAACCCTAACAACCCATAAATCCCTAGAAAACCCAGGAAAAATCAAAAAAATGAATGTTAATGGTGAAAGGGTATTGAACAAATGTAGGAATGAAGAAAAAATTACCATGAATGAAGAATAAATTACCCCGAATGCACAAAAAATGCGAATGGTGTTATACTCCAGCGTCGTTCTCTCTTTTCTTTCTCCCCGACGGTTCGTCTACTCCAGCTTCTCTTTCTTTCTTTCTTTTCAACGCGACATCGGGATTGAGTGATATACTACGTATCAGGTCGGGGTATACATGGGGTCAATTCCGTCCAAAAAATATTCTATTGGCCAGTATTTGTTAAAGTTATAAGGAACATCTAATTTTAAAACCCTTATCTCAAAAGGGCCATATAAAAAAACGATCCTGAAATGCATGTATTCTTTACACGATCAAATACAACAAGGTTTGAGACATTGATCATCTACAAATTTTCACTGCCAAGTACATACCAATGCTTGTTCATTTTACTCAATTGAGTGAATCCATCTGATTATCAAACCCTACAACTTCAAGATTTACGTGGTCAATTTTACAACACTAAGGTGGGTTTATCTTCCAATTTTTTTAGAGTGGTATCAAAAGAATGAAGTTCATGGATTGCAATACTAGTTTTTACTGTGCCATACCAGTCGGACGCAGAACATATAATAGAAGTACCAACATATAACGACTTCCTTCTTTAATTTTGCCATAAGAATCTACAAGGAAAAACATATATATATATATATATATATATACTCAATGTAAAAGGTAAATGTCAATATAAAAATCCTTGAAGAATAGCATTTCAGCAACAACAGATACTAAAACTAATATACTAGAAAAATAAAAAGCAACATTAAAAGTAATTTCATAATCAAGATATATTTTAGTGAATAACAGTTCATCGATCTTCCATAGTTATTTGAGGGAAAACATAAGATATACTTGGATTATTTCAATTTGTGGATATTTCGTAATTATTGGTCATTTAGAAAAATTTAATATAGAGTAATAAGCTTACTTCTTGCCTTGAATAAATATCACTTAACTCTTCAAACAATGATGAGTACAAGTGAATGCCCATCATTTTAGCTTGTGATTCTTTGCATGACAGTAAGTATGCACTGACAGATAGAAATGAAGGGAAGTATTCCTGAATTGCCAAAGTAGACAAAAACTAAGATTAAATCAAGAAAAAGGAATGTAGATTGGTTTTGCCTGACTGGAATCATGAAAGATAGAAATGACCTTAACAAGTTCCATATGTCCATGAATAATACACTGGTCGAAAAGATATTCATAAAGTAACTGCACTTAAAGAAAAAAAAGTAGAGACTCAGATACCTAACAAGCCAAAGCGAAACAATCATATAAATATAATATAGTCTAAGTACATTCTTGAAGAGGAGACTCAATCTCAAAGCATCAAGGATTGATGCATCAGGTAATTTGCCTTTTGAGCTTCTAATTTCTGGATGCACGATAGTTGACAACTCCAACAAACTTTAACTCTTTTTTTAAAAAAAGTAAAAAAAGACTTGTATTAAACCAATTAAGGTAGAAGTGAAAATATAAACAAACTAACCAAGTGAAACATAATTACAAAAAGAATTACACATAACCAAGCACTAGGTTTAAAAATGCATCACCCTCGGTTGCAAGGACATTTGATGTTCTCGCCTTATGCTCGAAACAACACAAGTTGCGCTCATGCCAAATTTTTCACTTCCAGATCATAAGAAGAAGATAAATCCTTTTCTTCACGATCGATCGGCCTTGCCAAACAAGTAACCAAGGACAGAAATCAATAGGGATAATCGGAAGACGACGAAGCACAAGCAATCTCCTCCAACCTCCTAGACTTAGCTTCGGCATCACACAGAAGACAAACTGGATCAATTTGAGCATTGTGAGCCAGTAAGCAATCCTTGGTTGGTAGTCTCTTCCGATTAATGAGCCAATTTGTGATGAAAATTGCTTCAGGGCACAGCCTATGTCATAAATACGGAGCTGACGGATCTGAAATCCCTCTGAAGGTAAGCAATTTGTATAGAGAGTTAGTAGAAAAGTTGTCATCCGGTGACCATTTCCAAGAATATATATCCTCACCGATCGTTGTAAGAACAAGCGCGAGTACCGCTACCAGATTTGCAATTCTTCTTAATGGCACGAAGTTGTTGAATGAAATATTCCATCCGGATGGCAATCCCATCATTGTTGAAAACCTTTGATTCAGAGATACTTTTATGAGGAGCGGAAGCTAACAAAAACTAATCCGGAAATCTGTCACGAAGCCGAGTGCCCGAAATCCAAGGATCATGCCATAGCCTGATATTCATCCCAGAGCCCACTTGAACAGATAAAGAGATTCGAAAAACCTCCAAGCCTTTCAAAATACATTTCCAAATCGATGAACGAGGAGAGTGAGAACTATCTGAAATAGATAATAGAGATGGATAGAGTGTCCTGATGATGTGTACCCATAGATTATCTGAACCAACTAGTAAATTCCAATGCCACGATCCCAGTCTAGCTTTGTTATGAGCTTTGATCTCCAAGATGTTAAGTCCGCTATCAGTCTTGTTTGTTGTAACCGTCTCCCAATTAACTAAGCACTTTCCGCGGACATCTTCCGACCTAAAATCAGTCCAAAAGAAATTCCTCCTTCTTTTATCAATTTATTTAATAACCCAGACCGGAGCTTCAAATAGAGAGAAGATGTATGAGCCTTGACTTGTAAGGTCACTATTAATCAGAGAGCAACAGAAATCTTTAGCATTTGGAAATTATCCTTTTAGCATTTGCTGATGTAGCAGAGAGCAATAGAAATCTAAGCAAGTGTGGGATGTGCTCTGCTTCGATTGTTCTAATGCAAGATATGGATGTAGTGACTGCCTAAGAAAATAAGAGACATGACACTGAAATTAAGTCTATCACGCTTGCTAAAATTTGCAAGAGGTCATGAAGGGAAAGCAGCTTAATAAAATATGAAATAAAACAAAATGGTCATGAGTGAACCAGGACATGTTCTTGCACCTGCTCAGCCAAGTTCACGTTGGAGAAGGAATCAAGCACGAGGACAATGATTTCTGAATCCTACTACAGCAATTGATCAAGTGCAGCCACCACCATGTCATTGCTCTGGTCACCAATCATCTCAGGGAGAGAACCTGTTAAACTCCCACATTGCTTAAGGATATGGTAAAATAGTTTTTAAATAGATTGGACAATTCTCCCTCATCAGCTAGCTTTTGGGGTGGAATTAAGCCCACTAATTTTTTAACAAAAACAATATCTTTCTTTAGTTGAGGAGGCAATATGGAGAAGACCTCCATCAGCTTTTCAGTAAATCCCTTTGCATCGACAAGGAAATTGAGTAACAATAATAAGATAATGAACACTTAAAAAACTTTGGATCAAGATAATGAACACTTAAAAAAACAGTGAGTAACAGATAAAATTGAGTAAAGAGTTTGGAGGATTTTGGAGGGGTTTGGTGTGGGAGGGGTTTGGAGGAGGAGGAGGGGTTTAAAAATCCTTATTTTATTAGACTTTATAAGTGGTTTGGAGGGGTTTGATAATAAATTAATTTTTATAATTGAACCATTATGCCCTCATTTGTAATAATAATAATAATAATTCAAATAAATACACACATATCACAATAATAAGGCACTTACAAGCCCTTCATAGTGTCATATAGGAGTTCTGTTGGTCGACACCTAAAATGGCAAAATCGGAAAGGAAAAAAGTAGAGTCTGCTACTCTCTTTACAAGATCCATTTCAGTTCAAAAATATGACAAATTTGTTTCTGCCATAAAAACCACATCAGTTTTAATTCAATAAAAATTATATTGGCATGTTCCATAGTTAGTACTTTTTAAATTGATAACTACAGGGAAAAGTGGTGACTCGGTGGTTGGCCTTTAGGAGGTGATGTTCCATCCAGTGCAGATGAAGTTGCAAATATAAGGACACTAAACCAAATGTAAGTTTTGTTCCAAATCATGTAAATCATGTACCGTTGAACTATTAGTTTTACACAATCAAAAATAAAAGGGAAAATTAATGAAAATGTCCCGAACTATTGAGTTTTTAACAAATCGGACATGTACTTTTATTTGTGACTAATTTATACTCGAACTTTCATTTTGATATCAATTGTATACTCCTGTCAGCTGGGTGTTAAAATAGTCGTTATTTGCTGACGTGAACTGCACAGTCAGTATAAATAAATTATTTTTTATTCAAAATTGCCCCATCAGCATGACCACGTCAGCTCTGTTCCTTTAAAGGGAAAATTAACGAAAATGTCTTGAATTATTAAGTTTTTAACAAATCTGGTCCATACTTTTATTTATAACTAATTTATATAATTGATACCAAAATAAAAGTTCGAGTATAAATTAGTTACAAATAAAAGTATATGTCAGATTTGTTAAAAACTCAATAGTTCAGGACATTTTCATTAATTTTTCCTTTTATTTTTGATTGTGTAAAACTAATAGTATACAATTTATACCAAAATAAAAGTTCTGACGTATACAATTGATACCAAAATAAAAGTTCGAGTATAAATTAGTTACAAATAAAAGTATGGGCCAGATTTGTTAAAAACTCAATAGTTCATGACATTTTCATTAATTTTCTCTTAAACGGGTCATGCTGACGGCCGGGGCAACTTTGAATAAAAAAATAATTTATTTATGCTGATTGTGCAGTCCACGTCAGCAAATAACGACTATTTTAACACCCAACCGACGAGAGTATACAATTGATATCAAAATGAAAGTTCGAGTATAAATTAGTTACAAATAAAAGTACAGGTCAGATTTGTTAAAAACTCAATAGTTCGGGATATTTTCATTAATTTTCCCAAAATAAAAATATATGACTCATATCACAATCAAAAGTAAAAATAGTCAGGTTAAAGTAGTCCACATCTAAGCATACTTAATAAAAATTATGTTTCCAATCCAAAATATGACTACAAAAAATGATATCGAGCAAATTAGTGATCAGTTGACGAAGGACCGAACACCATTTTCATGAATACTGCATTTTGCTTTTCTGGTGGACAACCAAGTACTCCCCTTAACATCTCAGGATGTTTGAGAAGGTAAAATATAAGTCTAGCCTTTATGATAGGGCACGAAGCATGCTTTCACATTTAGGTGCGAGCAAAGAGTACTTTTGGGCTGAAGCAGTCAATACAGCTTGTTATTTGGCCAACAGATCTCCATCTACAGCTATTGAGTGCAAAACTCCTTTTGAGGTATGGTTCAGTTCGCCTGCTGATTACTCCAATTTAAAAGTGTTTAGTTGCCCTGCTTATGCTCATGTGGGGGATGGTAAGCTTGAGCTGAGGGCAAAGGAATGCATATTTGTAGGATATATATATGCATTTGGAGTGAAAGGTTATAGGTTGTGGTGTACAAATTCAAAGTCTCCAGGGTTAATCATCAGCATGGATGTGACATTTAATGAGTCTGCCTCGCTCGATAGTCAGAAGGAAAAGGTAATAGTAGAAATAAATCAAGGTGTCAGAGAACAAATAGAAGTTGAGATTGATACTCCAGAAGCTCAACCAAGTAACTCAGAAGTCGAGGAGGTGCAATATTTTGATCATGATGATGATGGTGCTCCCAAACAACAACAATCATATAGCATTGCAACAGGCAGGGAGAGAAGACAAATCAGACCACCATGGAGGTATGCAAATCTAGTTGATGCAAATCTGGTTGGATATGTAAATCTTGTGGTTTTGTTAGTTGCAGAGACAGTTGATGTGCAAGAGCCTAGTAGCTATAAAGAAGCTATTTCTAGTTCAGATGCAGATCAGTGGATTGCTGCTATGGGTGAGGAGGTTGAATCTATTCACAAGAACCAAACTTAGAAGCTTGTTCTATTGCCAAATAGACAAAAGGTAGTAGGTTGCAAATGGATTTTCAAAAAGAAGAAAGGTAATTCGGGGGTTGAAGCACCTAGGTATAAGGTAAGCTTAGTGGCTAAAGGTTTTACTCAGAGGGAGAGGATATATTATAATGAAGTGTTCTCTCTAGTGGTGAAGCGCAACTCTATTAGGGGCTTATTAGCTAGGGTAGATCTTCATGACTTAGAGCTTGAGCAGTTGGATGTGAAGACTGCATTTTTGCATGGTGAGTTGGAGGAGCAAATTTACATGAGTCAGCTCGAGGGGTTCATTACTCTAGGTATGGAAAATCATGTTTGTTTGCTTAAGAAATCCTTTTATGGTCTGAAACAGTCCCTTGGGCAATGGCATAAGAGATTTGATACATTCATGATTCAGAATAAGTTTACACATAGTGCATATGATGGTTGTGTGTATCATAAGAAGCTTGCATATGGTTCTTTTGTGTATTTGTTGTTGTATGTGAATGACATGCTTATAGCTGCTAAAAGCATGTTACGGATTGATATGTTGAAGAAGCAATTAGGTGATTAGTTTGAGATGAAAAATTTGGGTGCAACAAAGAAGATATTGGGAAAATTATGTTGTCTCAACGGTCCTATGTTGAGAAGGTTCTTCAGAGATTTAACATAATAGGTGTTAAGCCTGTGTCTGTCCCATTTGCTACTCATTTCAAGCTATCCGTAGACATGTCAACGAAAATAGACGAGGAGATAGAGCAGATATCTAGTGTTTCATATTCGAGTGTTGTGGGTAGCATTATGTATGTTATGGTTTGTACTCGTCCTGATATTTCACACGCTGTTAGTGTGGTAAGTAGATGCATGATGTGTCCTGGAAAGGAGCACTAGTAGGTAGTGAAATGAATTTTGAGGTATTTGAAGGGTGCTGCAAATGTTAGTTTGACTTTCGGCAAGGCCGAGTTGAGTGATTTAGTTGTTGGCTATGTTGATTCAGATTATACAGGGGACTTGGATAAGAGGAGATCTCTAACGGGTTATGTTTTTACTCTTTCTAGTATTACCATCAATTGGAATGCAATTTTGCAAGCTATAGTTGCATTGTCTACCACAGAGGCTGAGTATATGACTATTACAGAAGCAGTAAAGGAAACAATTTAGTTACAGGGTTTGGTAAGTGATCCTAGATTGACTCAGAAGAAGACTTCAACGTTTTGTGACAGTAAAAGTGTCATTCATCTTAACAAAAACCAGATGTACCATGAGCGAACAAAGCATATTAATATATCAGGTATCACTTTATTCAGGACATTGTATCACAGAATATTGTTGATGTGGAGAAAGTATCTATACATGATAATCCAGCAAATATGATGACCAAAGTAGTCCCAATTAGCAAGTTTAGGCATTGCCTATACTTGATTGGTGTGTTCACTACTCAGTAGAGCCCTTGCGAGGGCTATGTACAGAACAGAGTGTCGTTTTTTTATTGATGGAAAGAATTCAAGTCAAGGGAAAGATTTGTTATCTTTTGTGTCTTCGATTTTGGTGAATCTAAATTATGGCCTGGAACGAAGAACTCGCGGTGCGACCTAAATTGGATGAAAAATGGGGTGCGATGGGCGAAGCCCCCTACGGTATGAATATGTTGCATTATTGTGTAATTTTGAGGCCCATTTGGCCCAATTGTTATTTAGGGCTTCACAATGAGTTTTATGAGTTTGTAAAAAATCAAAACTATACACTTTTCATATGAATAGTGAAAACACGCTCTGCTCTTGCTCGAGGACGTAGGCATCATCGAAATTTTACAACACCGGCGATGAAATGTCAACGAAGAGAGGGATCGACGGAGAGGCGACACTCCAGTTGACGATGGAGCCGGAATGGAACAACAGGGTCCAAGGTGGCAATGTGTTGCTGGTCGTCAACGTCATCCACTTCTCCTCTACCTATGGCTTTGGAGCCCACAACTATGGTGGCGATGGTGTTGACGACCAGAGGGGGTTAGAGTAGGGATGGTACTAGGGCGGGTTTGTGATAAGATTGGCTGGTTTGGGATGACGAAGCCAATCCTATCCCAAACCCATTAAGAAAATCCAATCCAAAACCCGTCCCAAACCCATTATTATTTTGAAGGGTAATTCTCAAACTCATCCCACTAATTTAACGGATACCAACTGGGAACTCGCTTTTTGCCCGTTAACAAATTATATATATATTTACAATTTACATACTTATCACAACATAATTATCACAACATTTAAACATAAATCATATAAACAGTAAGCTAATTTAAATAATGAAATCAATTATTCGAGCTAGTACTAAAGACTATCAAGAGCTATTAAAGACTATCAATTATCTGAAGAAAAAATGACTTCTTTCATGCAAAGAATCAATAGGAGTAGGTGGCAGGTAAGAATTAGAAAACAAGCAAGAAAAATAGCTTCTTTCATGCAAAAATCAATAGTAAATAATTGCAGGCTGCATGTAAGAAAAAAGTAAAAAAATAGAAAAAAACCTAAGAATCGGATCAAGGGGCGTCCGGCGTCCGCATCGCAGCGTCAAGAGAAGCAGATCGCGACGTCGGGTCCGTCGGGAGAAGCAATCGTCGGAGCAGATCGCGGCGTTGGGTCCATTGGGAGAAGTAGATCGAGGCGACCGGCTGCTGTTGAGAGACGTCGGGAGAAGCAGTCATCGGAGCAGATCGCGGCGTCGGGTTCGTTGGGAGAAGTAGATCGAGGCGGCCGACTGCTGTTGAGAGGTGTCGGGAGAAGTAATCATCGGAGAAGTACATCAATTGGCAACCAACTCTGTTGAGAGGCGATCGGCTGTTATTGAGAGGCGTCGAGATTGAGCTGCAATCACGAGAGAAGCGGTCGCGTGATTGAGGAGCGACGAGAGGGCGATCTAGCGAAAGGAAGGGCAGCGAGGCGGCGAGCGGGCGTGAGGGCAGTCGGGCAGATGGCTAAGGCAGTGAGGCGTCGGGTGACTGGGTGAATCGGGTGAGTTGAGTACAGAACTAAAGATTAGGGTATAGGTTAAAAATTAAAATAATGTATTATTAATTTATTTATATTATATAATGGGTTATGAATTAAGGTATAAGTAAAAAGACATAATTATCCCTATATAAGTATATATTAGATAATATGAATGGTATTTAAGTAATTTTACCCTTAACGGGTTTAGGACGGGTTTTAGACTAAAATCATGGACCCGTCCCAAACCTTACAGGATTTTTACCTCAAAATTCTATACCCATCCCACGACCCAATAGGCAAAACCCGCTAATGACCTATCAGGGTCTGGGACGGATAAATACCCATTTATACAAACCCATTGTCATCCCTAGGTTAGAGTTGGGGATGGGGGAGGGTGGCGGGTGGCAGGGACGCTTCCGAGGATTGAGCGGAGCGGTGCGCTGTAAGAACACCATTTGCTTTGGTTCTGGAAGGGCGAGAGAACGAAACGATGATTCAAGCTTGCATTAAAAGAGAGAGGATTTGAAAAGCGAATAAAATTTCGCTAGTCAAAATTTTGTATTGCTTTTTTAGCAATTTGTCACATTTATATTTATATTATAATATTTTTTTGGTAAAAAATATATACATTATAACATTATAAATTTCAAATAATTCGTATTTATTTAAATAACCTATATAAGTTTCAAAAAAATATTTTATAATATATTAAAACATATATTTTCAAATAAAAAGTCGATTTATTGTTATAATTATTATATATCACATATTTATTATATTATTTTGTATAAACTATAATAAATAAACTATCATAAATACAAGTTATAAATCATAAATAAATTATAACTACAAGCTTGCGAATTTAGGAGAAAATGAATTGAAAAAGACATGTGGGCAATATTTATCTAGGGACTCATGGGCCAGACAAATGCAAAAATGACCCGAGAGCCCAAATCCCTCGACGTCTTCCCCAAATCATCGAATAAAAAGGGGGATCGAATCCGTTTCGCCTCTTCTTGCTTGCTCTCGCTTTTTCTGTGCCCTGTCTTCAGTTTCCTCCCTTCCTATTCCCCTCTCGGCTCTCGCTTCCTCCCCTTTCTCTTCCCCAATTCCTTTCGCCTCCGTCATGTGCTTCTTTGATTGAGATCGATTGATGACTCAACACAAGCGGCCCTTCTCCGGCAGCAGAAGCGGCGGCGGCGGCGGCGGAACCAACACCAACAGCAACCACAGCACCGGTGCGTCCTGCGGTGCCACCCCTGTCTCCCCCGAGCCCTCCTCTTCCATGAAGAAGGCCAAGTCCCAGCCGGTCGCTGCCTGCTCCTTGGACAAGGAGAAAAACGGCCTCCACCGCCGCTTCGACACTGCCGTGGCTCCCCGCTCCGGAGACGAGGAAGACTCGATGCTTGTGGACCAGGAAGAGATGAAACCTGGGGCCCCTGCCCCCGCAGCCGTTCCTGAGATTGCTGCAAACTTAGCGAGGAAGAAGGCTACTCCACCTCAACCATCGGCCAAAAAGCAGCTGGTCATTAAGTTAGTCAAAGGTGCCTCCACTTTGCTTACTTGTTGGCAGGATATAGCAATTTCTTTTTCGCTTTTCTTGCGATGTCACTTTGGGTAGTCTTTAGGTCTTTCCTGTTATTCTTGAATGTTCTCAATGTAATATTTCATCTATTGGATTGCATTCAAATTCTTATCGTAATCTTCCCTAAAATTATGAAAGCTTATTTATTCCTTACTAAATTGTTGGAGTGCTTATTCTTCTATTTCTTAGGTAAACCTTCGCTCCCTGCGAACTTTGAGGAGGATACATGGGCAACGTTGAAGTCTGCTGTCAATGCCATATTTTTGAAGCGACCAGATCCATGTGATTCTGAAAAGCTCTATCAGGTGGTTTTGCTAATTGATATCTATGGCTTGGTGCTTTCAGACTTTCGGTTGCACTTTCTTTTGATTGAATGTTGTGAGGACTAATTATTTGGGCCTGCAGGCTGTCAGTGATCTGTGCCTGCACAAAATGGGAGGGAACCTTTACCAACGTATACAGAAGGAATGTGAAATGCACATTTCTATGGCATTGTCCTCCTTGGTTGGCCAAAGCCCGGACTTGGTGGTATTTTTGTCGTTAGTAGAGAAATGCTGGCAGGATTTTTGTGACCAGATGTTAACGATACGTGGCATAGCTTTAGTTCTTGATAGAACGTATGTCAAGCAAACTCCAAATGTCCGCTCACTATGGGACATGGGGTTGCAGCTGTTCCGAAAGCATCTTGCTTTATCTCAAGAAGTAGAACACAAAGTTGTCACAGGACTTTTAAGGCTCATTGAGAAGGAGAGGTGTGTTTCATGTTTTGATTTTTTAAAAATTCACTGTATATTTGCTTATCTTAGGAAAGTTTAGTTGTTTGCTTCCTCATATGCGATTGAAAAACTTTTTTATGCTTTGTGATTTGATTTTTGCTTGCATCATGTCATCTCGTTTTGGATCATACTTTCGATTAACTTATAGATGCTACATTTTTGAAATTAACAGTTTATTTCCTACTCATGACATATCATTGTTATCCTCAAGTCTCTAATGCAGCAAATGGGAACAACTTGAAGCTAGAAATGGACAATTGCTCTTAGTAAGGAATAGAATGGTGGCTTTATGTCAAATTTGGAATCAGATTTTCACAATGTTTATTTGACACCTTAACTCACCGGTTATGTATTTGATTGTTTCAAGAAGCTAGCTCAATTTGGAAGGAAGTAACTTCCTCTAGATATTGAACATGGTATGTGACATGAAGGAATTGTATTATCATACCTTAGTTCAAGATATATAAATGACCAATGCTTTCAAACCCAACCTAGCTTAGCCAGTTGAAGTTTGAACAGTTCACATTTAAAGCCAGAATTTATTGGACCCAATCAAACACAGTAAACCTGTCCCAACGTGGTCAAACCGGTAAACCTAGTTTTCTATATTTAAATAAATCCAACCAATGATCAATTGTCCATTAATCTTAACCTGTTAATTAATAACCCTATCTCTCAACTAACCTTAACTCCATTCCCAATCCCTAGACACAATTGCCCACAGTCCACCAGGAACACCTTCATATACTGCTTTTTTTGGTCTTCTCTGGCGAAGAATGCAGAAAATGGCCAACAAGTACAACATCTTTTTTATTGTTATCTAACATTTATAAATATTCTATTTTCTTTTGTATTAATAATGTTCAATGTATTTAATAATATTATTTTCAGTATATTTTTAGTATTTACGTTGGTCTTAACTTTATTTTATTTATTATTGCTATTTTTGGTATTAATTATTTTATTATAATTGATAGTATTATTGGATGAAATCATTCAACATCTCTTTTTCTATCGATATCTCTTTTTTTATTTTCCAATCTCAAATACAGATTTCAGTTTTTTGACCTATGGTTAGGATTGACAAATTTCTCTAGACCATTGTTTTAAAAACTGGACACAACGAGCCAATTCAACTAGGATCTAATTGTTTCATGTCAGTTCAACTTCAATAACCTGGTTGGCAAAAACTAGTCAGAAACAGCCAACAACCAATCAAGAATGACGAAAACTGGTCAAACATGGTAAAATCCAGATTTATCAACTCTTTTTTTTTTTGCCTTTTCATTTTTAACTAGTCGGACTAGTTGAACAGGTCAAATTGAGAACTAGTGGCCCAACTAGTTGAGTCTTTTTCAATCACATGGGATATTAGTATCATTGTGATTGCATTTGATCCATTTGAATCTTATGAGATCTATTAGAATTGACTTTAATATTGATCAGATTGTCATATTGGATCATTTCTCGCCATTTAGCCATTGATCTCCGTGTAAGGTCATGTCCCAGTTATACTAGAAGTAATTAACTTTTGTATTGTTTGAAATAAATTCTTATTTGATATTTGTACTAAGCCTTTCACCCTTCATCCTAATTGATTCTCCCTTTCTAACACATCTGGGTCTATGTTTAATATGCCTATTTCACTTTATTTTATATTCTCATTTTTTTTGCTGGCAGGATCCCACCTACTTGCTTGTACCTGATAATACATTTTATTCTGTTTATCCTAGTAAACTCCCAGACTTCAATTTATGAACTATTAAATTCTGTATGTCATATGTACAATACAAATATTAGCTCATACTCAACCAAGTCCTGCCAAGAAATTGAAAATTTTGTTCTTTCACAATTGTGCTAGGCATCTGTTTGAGCATCGTGAAGTACATGTCACTTGGTAAAACACATGCTGAAAATGAATCAATTATAAGGGCACCAAGCATAGAGTAGTGTGTAACAATTAGTCATTTTTACATGAATGTCTGTTTAGGAACTCCCGACATTGTCGCAATGTTCCTTATATTTCTTTAGTAATTTATAAATCGTCTAAAGTCATAATTGGTACGATAACAAGAATACAGACATCATACACGTGTGATGGTTATTACAATAGTGGTAAGTCAATATTTTAGGTTTTTTCCCTTTTGGCACCACCAGTGCTTGTGTATTTAATGTTGTGATCTTTATGCAATGTTGTCTTTTCATGTAAATTGGTTTCTCCGATGAGCAGACAAGGTGAAGCTATTGATAGGACTGTCCTAAGTCATCTTTTGAAGATGTTTACAGCTCTCGGAATTTACACAGATAGTTTTGAGAGATCATTTCTTGAATGCACTTCAGAGTTTTATGCTGCTGAAGGTGTGAAATATATGCAGCAGTCGGATGTTCCAGATTATTTGAAACATGTGGAAGTGAGATACCTGTCCCCTGTATTGCAGTTCATTATTGTTTTCCTCTACTCTGTTTATCAGAAATTTCTGTTCTCAACATCTAATTTTGTATAAATTTGCACAGTCAAGGTTGCATGAGGAGCATGAAAGATGCTTGCTATACTTGGATGCAAGTACAAGGAAGCCGCTCATAGCAACTGCAGAAAAGCAACTTCTTGAGCGACATACTTCTGCAATGCTTGACAAGGTGACATACTGAGATTGTTCAATATTTATGCTTAATTAATGTTGCAAAGTCTCATTTGCCAATCTCAATAAATACTGATCATCATATTCTGATCTTATGGACTAAGGGATTCACAATGCTTATGGAAGCAAATCGTATTGATGACCTCCAAAGAATGTATACCCTTTTCCAGAGGGTTAATGCTCTTGAGTTAATTAAGCAAGCTCTTAGCTCATACATCCGAGGCACTGGTCAAGTTATTATCATGGATGAAGAGAAAGACAAAGATCTGGTTGCATACCTGTTAGATTTTAAAGCATCTCTTGACAAGATATTGGAAGAAAGTTTCTCCAAAAATGAGGCATTCTCTAACACCATAAAGGACTCGTTTGAGCATCTCATCAATCTTCGTCAGGTAAAACAATGCATAAAGCTATGCTTTCTGGCCTGACTGCAATGTCTGACCACTTTGTATTGTTTATGGTTACTTTAAAGGCATAAAACTGTATTAATTAAAAAGTGGTGCTTGCATAATCTTTAATCTCTTGATGCCTTCTAATCAATCTTAAAGGTCGTTACTGTGTGTATTAATTTGCTATACTAAACTAAAACACTAAAATATTGATATTGATTGATAAACACAACCATGTTATGCATCATAAAAACATATTTCATTTTCAGCTACTTGAAGACTTTTGAGAAAGTCTTTAAATGGTAAAATAGAAGGAATAATATTTAGAAATGTAGGGAAACTTAATTTCGAAGGCATTTTGGGTATTTCAAACAGTATGTTATGGATATGGAAATTTTGGTTTCCTTATTATGGTATGGGAATTTCATCCATTCTTATCATGATTTGGGAAATTGCTCAAAAGAAAAAGGCCATGTTAGTCTACAGTGCATGGCTTCTACAGATATGTAGAATACCTTTCTTGGATCGAAGAGCCATTGCTATTACTACTTGGCTATCTTTCATAACACTCGTGTGGTTCAAGTTCAACTGTCCAAGAGGAGCAAAGAATGGTTTGAAGTTTATAGTGACCAATGCAAGGAACTTTCGGTTAAAATTAATTAGTTATGTATTGGTGCTTATAAGAATATGGTATGTGTTGGGAATCAATTTCATTACTTAAAATTGAATTATATGGGTTTTAGATGCTTCCTTAGGTGAACTTGTGTAGTCGTGCTATTATTAGTTTCTTAAAAGAATGACTTCTTTCGTCAATTTAATCCTTTTAGCTTGGTCTGATTTGGGTATGGAAGATACATTGCTTGAGATACATTAACTGCTTGACTTGGCATGGAGATACTAAATGGTTTGAAGAACAAAAATTAACTGTTTTTTGAACCACTTATCCAAATATAAGCACAACCTAGATGAAGCCTTATTGACTTACTATAGGAACAATCTAAGTCGAGGAACTCCATTTAATTAGAGATCCAAGCTATTCTTAATGTAGTAGTGATTTGATTTTGAAGCCTCCTATGTTGGGCGCTTTTTATATCATTGCTAACATTAATTAGTGTTTTTTTGTTCCTTTGTCCAGATTGTTTTAATTTAGCTTCTTTTTCATTGTCATAAAACAGAATAGACCAGCTGAATTGATTGCCAAGTTTGTGGACGAGAAGCTTCGTGCTGGAAATAAGGGTACATCTGAAGAAGAGCTTGAGAGTATACTTGACAAAGTTCTAGTATTGTTCAGATTTATACAAGTAAGCTTTGCATATCTACTAAATGCTGTTCTTTATTTGTTATTGTTACTTGTTCTCTGCATGAGGATATCTGCTATTGGAGAACATGTAGGAAAATTCATTCTTAGTATTCTTATTTTGCATTGTTTCAGGGTAAAGATGTGTTTGAAGCTTTTTACAAGAAAGACCTTGCAAAAAGATTATTGTTGGGGAAGAGTGCGTCAATAGATGCTGAGAAGTCGATGATTACAAAAGTAATCAGAACTATTGCTAAAACTTGCTTCAACATTCCTCTAAAGATGTACATTTGTTCAGTTTTTCTAAGAACCAATTCTTGCTTTTTTCAGCTAAAAACTGAGTGTGGGAGTCAATTTACAAATAAACTTGAAGGAATGTTCAAGGTATGCATTGCATATATATATTATATAGCTTAATTTCTCATTGAATGTACTCATTTTTTAAATCTATAAATATTAAATCCTCCAAGTTCATGTTATATTAATTGCATACTTGCATATTTTCATTTTTATTTATTCTAGATACCTTTTTCTCCATTGGGAATCCTTTATTTATCTTTTATATATGAATGAAGAAAAAGCTGTAAGACCAGATGGCACAATTCATCTCCGCTCGGCTTCATGCATCAATTTCATATTTATCTTTGAAATATGTTCATGTGGTGAGCAATTCTCTGCAAGATTTCGCATCTTTGTCCACTCTTCTTAGGCACTTGTCTTTCCGGTGCACCTCTCAGCAAGCTTCCTTCTCTTTGTAAGACTTACTCTCCATGTGCACTCGCTCTCACTTTCTCATGCACCTCTCAACATGACTTCTTTTCAAGTGCGCCTTTCAGCATAGTCTCCATGTGCACTTCTTAGTTTGCCTCTTCTGGTTATACTTCTCTAAATTTCTTCATGGTAAATCTTTTTAATGTGTATGTCTATGTATGTTTTTGCCTCTCTCCATGGACCTCTTAGTTGGCTTGCTTCTCACGTGTTAGCCTTGGTTTGGTTGGTAATATCCTCTTTGTACATCTCTTAGTAGATATTGCGTCTAGGGCTGTTCACGGGTCGGGTCGAGTTTAGGAAAAAAAACCAAACCCGACCCAACCAAGTGTAATCGGGTCGGTCGGGTTCAAAGTTTTTCACCTCTCAAACCCAACCCAACCCGACCTAGTTCGGGTCGGGTAGTCGGATTTACATGTTTAGGTAAAAATGAGTTTTTTAAAATAAACTTTTTTTTGAAAAATAATTAAAAAAATAAATATTTTTAAAATAATTAATAAAATATAAATAATCGGGTCGGAACTTGGGTCATCAGATTTCAAATTCTAAAACCCGAGACCCGACCCGATTGTGGTCGGGTTTGGTCGGATTGTATCCGACCCAACCCAAATAGGTCGGGTTCTCGGGTTCATTGGGTCAAGCCCACCCAATGAACAGCCCTAATTGTGTCTCTGAATGCACCTCTCAGTCGGATCTTTTATCTCTTAGTGCACCTCTTTGAAGGGATTTGCCTCTCTTAGGGATTGGCACTGCATATTTCAAACTCATTAGTGCACCTTTCCTGTAGGGATTTGCCTCTCTTAGAGATTGGCAGTTTGGCACTGCATATTTTAAACTCAGAGAGGGTTTGAGTTCAATTAGGATAAACAACAGGGGGTGGCAGTGCAATTTTCCCTTTTTGTAACTTTAATAAGTTGCTATATGGGAACCTTTTGTTTGTTTGCAGTTAACTAGTTTTGTCAAGAATAAGAAAATAAAAACTATCTAAATTTTATAAAAACAATTTTCCATACTTGTGTGTTTGTCAAGTGTTTACACTTCACTGTCAGGTGTATTCTTATATGCATAGCAGTATCATACCCTCAGCATTATTTGTGGTATGCTATCATCAAGAAGCATCATGTTGAGCCACGGCCTTCCCTGGACACCTTTTCGGGAGTAATTCATCAATTTTTCAGCTTTGTGCTGTGTTATAATGACTGCCTGATTGTGTGTAGTGCTGGTATTCAAAAGTTGGCATTTGGCAATACCAGAATCCATGTCTAGTTATTCCAAATTTTTAGAGTGCATTGGTGCAGCAAATTAAGTTTATATAAGTCACTGCGAAGCATGGGAAGCGCATGCTAACTTATTGAGCTATGATAGTATGATGTCACTTTTCACAGTATGAGTCCTATCTTTGAGCTTTGGTGATAGTGTCACTCGACAGTCAACACAAGATGATCATGCAAAGTAGAACACCTCAGTGAAGAAAAAAATCTCATTAATTATTTGTGTCCTTAGTCTTATACAATTTTTTTTTGTTATTTATTAATTGTTCGTACTGATATTTACTAGGATATTGAGTTATCAAAAGAAATTAATGACTCCTTCAAACAATCATCCCAAGCCAGGACAAAACTTCCAACTGGGATCGAAATGAGTGTTCATGTCCTGACAACTGGGTGGGTATTGACTGTTTACATTTTCTTCCATTCAAAATCATTTAAGCCTTTTAAGCCTGCTGTGGGCCAGACTAGCATACTCTGTTTAAAGTCAACTTTTCCTCCTGGTGCTTACAGGTATTGGCCAACATATCCACCTATGGATGTTCGGCTTCCTCATGAACTGAATGTTTATCAGGTTTGATCATGACAATCTTGCAGCAATTTCTGATTGTTGAATCCTCTCATTATGACATTTTGTTCTTCTTAATAGGATATATTCAAAGAATTTTATTTGAGTAAGTATCATGGGAGGCGCTTAATGTGGCAAAATTCATTAGGTCATTGTGTTCTAAAAGCAGAATTTCCAAAAGGTAAAAAGGAATTGTCAGTTTCATTATTCCAGGTGGGTTTCTCAGAATTTTAATTAATGTTTCTATTTGCTCCAAGTAACCTGCATCTAAGGTATTTCGGGGGATTTTTCATGTGCTCAGACTGTTGTTCTCATGCTTTTCAACGACACTCAAAAGCTTAGCTTCCAAGACATTAAGGATTCCACTGGTATTGATGATAAAGAGTTGAGAAGGACTTTACAGTCACTTGCATGTGGAAAGGTTCGAGTGTTACAGAAGGTGAATCCCTCAACCTATAATCCCTGCTATACATTTTAGCTTTTTATTCAAGGCGATCTTTGCTCTGCAGATTCCAAAGGGTAGGGATATAGAAGATGAAGATTTTTTTCTGTTCAATGAAGAATTCAGTGCTCCTCTATATCGGATCAAAGTAAGATTTCCCATCCTCGAATTACATTGATGATTAAGTTGAAACAGTTGTCTAAGACATGCTTTTTCCAGGTAAATGCAATCCAGATGAAGGAAACAGTTGAGGAGAATACAAGCACCACTGAAAGAGTATTCCAGGATCGTCAGTATCAGGTATGTTGTATATGCAGATACTGTATCATCTCACTCTTCATAACTAAATAAATTAGTGAAGATCTTAGATGTTGTTAAAAGTGGAATAAGCTATTTAAGTCATGACTGGTAGTAATGCGATTGGCTTAATCGAAAATTCCATATATCTACTGCTTAGTCTTTTGTGATAGAAAAGCTCAGAAATTGAGAAAACTGAAGGTTTTCTCAGTAATTTGCTTCTATGCTTGGAAGATTATCAGGCTTGATTTTAGGAATGGTCACAGTGGCATCCCTTAATCAGCATTGAGTTAAAGAAAGTAAAATATCAAAAGGATGAAATAGCATTGTTAAGATTGCATACTGAAGACAGGGGCAGGGGCAGTGACTTCTCATTATGGATAAAAAAATACTTTCCTCGTCATTTTCCATATTTGCATGTGGTTTTTAGATGTTATACCAAAACGGATGCCTCTTTTAAAGCATTTTTGTAGTTCTTCTGATGTTACAGTCCAGTTGTTATAGTCCAATCTTAAATGTTAGATCAAGGCCATCAACCAGATTAAGTAAAGTAGTAAACATGTTTGGCCAAAAAGTTGAATTAAAGCAAAGCAGCTGCACTTAAATAGGTTGAAAAAGAGTAAAGAAGCCTCCAGTAACTGACAAAATGCGTGGGGAAATATGTGACAAACTGGTGAAATATTAAAAAGAAAAAAAAAACAAAAAAAAAAAACTAGAGTTTGCAAAAGTTTCAACAGACATGTTGACATTTGGCATTGTTCGGATGCACCTTCTAAGGCTTGTTTTGGGAACTTTTAATAAGGTAGGAGGCGAGGGGAAATAGTCCCTTGTTTGGATAGCATGAGTAAAACCAAATCTCAGTCCAAACAGGTAGGTATTGTCTAGTCCCTTGTTTGGATAGCATGAGAACCAAATCTCAGTCCAAACAAGTATATTGTCATTTATGCATTTTGTAGCTATCTTTTCTCCTAGTAGCTATTATATGCATTTGCGGGTTAATTACTTTGCAGGTTGATGCTGCTATAGTCCGTATTATGAAGACAAGAAAAGTACTTAGCCACACCCTTCTAATTACGGAGCTCTTTCAGCAGGTAACTTGCAGACCATCCTGCATTATTTTTCTTTACATGTTCAACATTCTAATTATTCTGCTTGTTTCTTTTAGCTCAAATTTCCAATAAAGCCAGCAGACCTGAAGAAAAGGATAGAGAGTCTCATTGACAGGGAATACCTGGAGAGAGACAAGAACAATCCCCAGATCTACAACTACCTGGCTTGAACATTGAACAATTACATAGCCTGGTGCAAATTTTGTCTGCCAACCACAGGCAAGTCCTTCTAGAAACATATCCTTGGGAGTCTCCTTTTATCATATCCCACATACCAACCTTGTACAGGGAACTGTAACTTCTCTTTGTTGTTGACTGTGAGCTTTTTCCTTTTTTTTTTTGCAAAGAATCATCTTAAACTCCATAATTTCACAGCTGTGCAGCCAAATTGGTGGAAATTTCTAGCTCAGTAATATTAGCCGTTCGACCATATATTATTTGATCTCAAGCGTAGCAGACGGTAAAATGCATTCAGATGTTGTAAGACGTGGTAACTAGATTAATTAAACTTCATTAGGAATTGCAATGGATAGGCTACTCAGTCCTCACAATTGACCAATAGTAGAATTCAAATCTGAATAATTAATTGCTAACCTAGGTTGAAGTCATCTTACCTTGGACTGTATTTTAAAAATTATCTTTGCCGATTACGTTGATTATTAACATGTGAACATATATTCTAAATATTAAAAAAATTGCCTGGTACAGATTTATTTGAACATGTGATAACAGTATCGTTATACTTTTTATATTTTGAGATCAATTCATATTCTTCACAATAATTAGTATTTGTGATGTTATTTAGGTCAATGGTTAACTTTTTAGCTGAATGAATCTGGCTAATGTGAAAAGAAATAATTTTTTTAAAAATATTTTGAAGTAAAAAATTCTAAAATATTAATTCCTCAAATATAACAAACGAAATACATGATTTTTCATTGGAAGGCGTTGACATCACTAACAAAATTATAATTTAGAATGAAACATTGTAAGTTTGAAATGAGTTATAATGACATTTGAATGAGACCAAATTCTTTTATTAAAGGTTTAACACAGAGTTAAGAATAATAACTTTTGGAATTATCCTAATTTTATATGAATTAACTCTTAAAGACTTTAGATAGAAGTCTTTGAAGATATAAAATTAACTAGAAATAATACTCATAATTTTAATATTAAATAAAAATCTGTCTAGTATTTTGAATACAAATAACGATATAAGATTTTAATATGATAATTATAGAAATCTCTCAAAAGTATTTTTGTTTTGGACAATTGCTCGATACAGCATAACAAAAAAATAACCAAAATTTCCAATGTATTATACAAAGTATGGTACAGTACGCATTGGACACATTGAAAACAATACATGCTACTGTCCGTGCATGGGAGAAGTCGGACAATTATCTCGGGCGGGGGACCATAAAACGAAAACACACATATATATATATATATATATATATATATATATATATATATATATAATCTATTTTATTTTGGACCAAAATAAAAAAAGGATAATTTATTTAATTTTTATAAAATTGCACGTCACGAGAATAATTACATGACAAAAAAGTATTTTATAATATTTTCAAAAAAATAAAGACAAATATAGTAATATACTAATTATATATATATATATATATGTCAAGGTGGGACCAAAGGGCAATTGTTCTCCGCCAATATATTGGCTCCGCCCGTGTGTCGGTGGAATTATTGCTTGCCTATTTAGTTGTGCGAGTTGTTAGGGTGATTGGGTCATTTTATCATATGATTGTAAATACGTATGGATGGAATTTCCCTCCGGATCCAAAATTTTTGGTCGAGGAAAAATTATAACAAAAAAATATATCTAGATGCAGAAATTTCATTCCAACTCACGTCGTGTTGGATTTAGTTGTTTTTCTGATTTAACCGGACATGCTTAACTTCTCTATTTCTATTCCTTTTTATTTTAAAAGTATTCTTTAATATGTTTGATATAAATTTTAAATTTTTATGCAAATTTGTTAGGATCTAATGCTTGACTCAAAGTTAATTTAAAATTAGATTTGATTCAATAAGATATAAATTGATTTAATTAAATTGATAATTTAAGAAAATAATTTGAGTTTAAAATAATAAAATTTTATTTCAAACTATATAAATTAAATAAAATTTGATTTATTTGTGAATTGATCAATTTTATAAAAATATTTATAATTATAAGTTTGTTACTGAATTTTGATATGGAAATCGACGATCTCGAAACCACAAAAACAACCTTATAGTGTTTTTACTTTTCTTAAAATAACTAGCATCACACCCGTGCTACGCACGGCTTAATTATGCTATAAAAATTATTTGAATAAGAATAAATCAATTAGTTATATGCATTTATAAATTTAATTGTAGAGTAAAAATAATTGTATTTATTTTTTTGAATGGAATTATATATACTAAAATGATATTGAATTAGATATTATCATTTAGTGCATACGTAAAGATTTAGAAATATAATAAGTAATGAAAAATATTTGATGGGTGTAAAATTTATATTTTTAAAAATATATAAAAGAAAAATATTTTAAATGATTTTTGTAATAATAATATTAAATTATATATCAAAATATTATGTATTAAATTATTTATGAAAGAAAAAATGACATTTTATTTTAAATAAAAATATAACTAAAGATAAAAATATACAATGTGGAAGAATTTCTTGTAAACTAACCTCTCAAAATAATGAAAATAACTTATTTATTATACATTATGAAGACTTCATTTTAACAATATTTGTAGTGTTATTTTTTTAATTGTCATCATTGTCATGTATAAGAAATTTCACATCATGACTACATGTTACTCTAGAAATACCAACATATAGTTGACCATGAGATGACACATGTTTTTAGATATACTCCAATGTGTTTAAGGCTTTGACCCTGGCTCTTATTTATGGCCATAGCAAAATAAAGGGAAAATCATAGTTTTGGTCCTCATAGTTTCCTTCAATTTTGGTTTTAGTCTCTATAGTTTCAAAATTTTGATTTTAGTCCCCACACTTTACTTCTGTTTAGGATTTGGTCCCTACCGTCAAATAAGGTTTAAACGGTGTTGACGTGAATAATATGTGCTGACTGGACAATGCTGAAGTCGAGCCTGCAGGGACCAACTTTATAAATTATAGGGATTAAAACCAAAATTTTATAAACTATAGGGACTAAAATCAAAATTTTATAAATTATAGTGACTAAAACCAAAATTTAATCAATTATTTTTCCTAATAAATATAAAAAATTACATGATATATTTTTAATTTATTTATAAATAACTATAATATTTAAAAATATTAAAATTGAGCAAACTTTTACCGATTAAGGTGATTTATTTTGAATTTTATTTTGAAAAGAACGATGGCATGTTTATATATTTAGTAGGGGTGAGTACGGGTCGAGATGTCCTGATTGTCCTAGTCCGGCCCGACCCAAAAAGTCGGGACAAATTCCGTCCCGATTCAAAATTGGGACGGGACCAGGATAAATATGACTGTCCCGATTAAAAACCGGGACGGGACCGCGACGGGATCGCGACGGGATTGGGACGATACAAAAAAAATTGGGATTATCTCGTCCCGACCCGGTTCATAATATAAATAATATTAAATAGGGATATAATATTATTTTATTAGAAAAAAATATTAATTATTTTAACGAAGATATTATTTTTATTTTATAAAAAAACCAATATTAATAAATTTGGGACGTCCCGATCCGGTTCTGAAATTTTCGGAGCGGGACAAAATCGGGATGCTTCGTATTCGGGACCGGAACCAGGACGCAAATATGCGTCCCGACTCAAAATCGAGATGGGACCGGGACATACCAAATCTCGGCCCATTTCGGTCCAGAATACGAAGCATCCCGATTTTGTCCCGCTCCAAAAAATTCGGGACTGGACCGGGACATCCCGAATTTATTAATATTGGTTTTTTATAAAATAAAAACAATATCTCTGTTAAAATAATTAATATTTTTTTTCTAAAATAATAATATTATATCCCTATTTAATATTACTTATATTATAAACCGGGCCAGGACGGGATAATCCCGATTTTTTTTGTATCGTCCCGATCCCATCCCGGTTTTTAATCGGGATAGACATATTTATTCCGGTGCCGTCCCGATTTTGAACCGGGACGGGATTTGTCCCAACTTTTCGAGTTGGGCCAAACCGGGACAATTGGGACATCCCGACCTGTGCTCACTCAGTCACCCCTACTAAATATATAAACATGTCATCGCTCTTTTCAAAATAAAATTCAAAATAAATCACCTTAATCAGTAAAAAGTTTGCTCAATTTTAATATTTTAAATATTATAGTTATTTATAAATAAATTAAAAAAATATCATGTAATTTTTTATATTTATTAGGAAAAATAATTAATTAAAATTTGGTTTTAGTCCCTATAGTTTATAAATTTTAGTTTTAGTCCTCATAGTTTATAAAAATTTGGTTTTAGTCCCTATAGTTTACAAAGTTGGTCCCTCCATACGCCACGTCAGCATTGTCCAATCAGCATATATTATCCACGTCAGCACTGTTTAAATCTTATTTGACGGTAGAGACCAAATCCTAAACGGAAGTAAAGTGTTGGGACTAAAACCAAAATTTTGAAACTATATTGGCTAAAACCAAATTTGGAGAAAACTATGGGGACCAAAACTATGATTTTCCCCAAAACAAAACATATATCGGAAACTGTCTCCGTTGAAATTTAAAATGAACTTTTATATCTAATGGCGTCAATATCAATCTTGGAATAAAAATCTTATCCCCTATATTGGTTCTTGATATTATTTTTCCTTTCAACACATGTTGGCCTATTCGAATTATCTTAAGTCGAGTCTCATTGCATAGACATGAAGATTGATCTATGTTTCTCAAAAGCTGAATGATAAGAACATTGACTTTGAGCTTCAATTCGTATGAATGTCACTAATTGAATCACAACCACCATTCGATGAACAGGGGCTGTCATAAATCTTTATTTCACCAGGAACCAAAGACAACATAAAATTATTCACCTTTTGAACTATTCCATTGGTAGGTACTAAGATAACTCTATGCTGCAAGTGATTGAGATTGCCCATGTTGTTCAAAAATAATAAATAAATGACATTCACAATTGCAGCAAGCGGATCACCATTTTCTTGTATGAGTAAATCATCAAAAAAATTTATGTTGACATCCTCATCATTAGCATCGGGTCTCATTTCCAATGATTGATACGGTGGATTTCTTGAGTGCAACCTCATATATGTCTTGTTCATGTTAGCATCTCACACAGTATTTTTACAAATAAGATGAATTAATGGTAGCATGCACAATATTTTATCTTGACCCTTTTGGTATAACAGACAAAATTTCTTTGAAATCACCCCCTTAAAAATATTCATTTTCCTTCAAAATATTGCTCAAACCTTGATTATATCCCTCAAGGTTGGATCAACAGCATCAAAATAATGCTTCATCATCTTTGGAGTTTCATCATATATAATAAGTTTCACTTTTATTATCAAGTCAGCCAATGGACTACCTATTTCATATAACATGTGGAGTCTTCATCAACATTCATGGAAATTGCAAATTTTGAATGTATCGTACTCCCACTTGGAATGAGGAAAGCTACTATTCCACTCGAAGCAACTATTAAAACAATTTACGTTTGGATCTCAAAGTTGCTGAAAGAGTTCTCTAAATGAATGTTTCTCCTGTGTCACTAAATTCATATAGTAAGAATAATCCTTTACGATTTTTAGCAATTCTAAGCATGATCTTATCGTATATATTTCTTTGCTTAACTGTGAGATTAGAAAGGAGTTGGACATATTCTAGAGCTAATGATCGTTTATCATAGTTAAACTCATCCTAAATAAGTTTATTTCTACATTGATGAAGGAATGAGATATCTAGAAATGACATTTCGGGTAAATCGGCTAAACTCATGTTTTTACTCCTTAACATATTCTCAATCCTTAATGAGAATAGTATAATAAATTATTTTTATCAAAAAAATAATTTAAAAATATTAAATTATGTGTAGTAATTAAGTTTGAACGTAATTTGCCAAGTATAATTTTTTTAAAAAATCATTAAATGAGAGGAAAAACTACATATTTTTCATTAAATGAACTGGTTCTAATATTTTTTGTTACATGATTCTATAAAAATGCTCATGAAATAAGCGGGAAATAATATATTTTTTTACCCAAAGACTTTGTAATTTTTATTAAAGTTTTACAAATTTTAGATCCTAAATTAAAAAAATTTAACCTGAAAATCTCGATAATATTAGAATTTTGAAAATTTCGGATCTTAAATTAAAAATGATATTGAAAACGTATCCTAAAATCCCAAAAAATCATAAGGAAATCTATTTAAGAATTTTGTGAATTAACATTACATAAATGTCCATAAAATAATTAAAAATCTTGCTTATTGATATTAAGAAATAATTTTGCATATTTATCTTTATAATAAAATCAACAAATCGCCTATAAATATCTTGGTTATTGATATTTGTAAGTTAATATACAATGTTGCCGAATATAAAAAAAATTACCTTCAAAATCTTAAAAATATTAGGGTTCTAAAAATATTGAATCCTAAATTTAAAATAATTAAAAAATTATACTATAATATCCACACAAAAAAATTAAACAAAATCATTCATAAAAAATTCAAAAAAGATTATTTTTGTTGTTGTTGTGAATTTTGGAGATTTTAAAATATATTTTAGGATTTTTTGAGATTCTTGAACCAATTTTATTTTAAAACTCCCAAAATCTATATTTATTATAATTATTATATTTCATATTTTTTTGGAACATTTTTACTATTTTTTATTTTTTTCAAATAAAGTTTGTAATGTGTTACATACTTTTGTATAAAATAGAATCTTTTTCACACTCATTTTAGAGTTATTTTTCGTTTATTTCATAAATATTTTATGTAAAATTCTTTAACAAAAAATGAGATATTGTCATTTAGGATATATTTGTGTAGTTTTTTTTTTCATTAAATGAATTTAAAAATGTTTTATTCTTGGCAAATTACATTCTAAATTGATTAGTACACATAATTTAATAATTTTAAATTAATATTTTTAATAAAATAAATTATTATGTTATTCTCATTAATTATCTTCACACAAAATTTCTCTTTTTCGTATTAAAGTAAAAATATTAAAATTTCTCTTTTTCATATTAAAGTAAAAATATAATTTTATTTAATATGAATATTTTATTTTTCCTAAATTAAAAGCCACTTTGAAAATATATCCTGAAATCCTCAAAAATTCACAAATTTTTTTTTTTGATTTTTTTACAATTAAAATTTTTCCGTAATTTTTTTGAATATTTTATGATACATTTTCAAAATCATTTTTAATTTAGTATTCGAAATTTTTTAAAAAAAATCTAAAATCCTCCAAAAATCAAAAGATTCTAATTTGATTTTTTTATGAATGATTTTTTTTTTTAATATTTTAAGACAAGTTTCACAATTATTATTAATATAGAATTCAAAATTTTCATAATCCTAATTTATTGAAATTTTGGATCCAATTTTTTTATACGTGAACATGCTACATTAACTTATAAATTTGAATGTGAAAACACTTGTGCTCTAGTGGTAGTAGCATCTGGTTATATTGCCTTTGGTCTTAGGTTTGATCCCTAGTTGTAGCGCTTAATGCGCCTTTTTTCACGTCTATGTGTACGACTTGTAATGGCTATATTATAAAGCCAATTTAAATATATATAACGAATAACTAACTAAATTTATTATAAAGATAATAGGAAAGTTTATCCAATTTGATTATAATTTGATATAATGATGTAATATTCATCTAATCATATTTCAAAATTAAATTTATTTATAATGATTTTTATTTGTAAATTTTAGCAAAAGCATAATTAATTTAATTGGATAAATAAATTTGATATAATTAATTACCTATATTGTTTAATAAATTTCAATAAGCAAATTAATTTGATATGTCAATTTGAAATTATATAGAAGTGCAACAGAAGTCCTATAAGTTTTAAGTTTTTGAACATAAGTTCTATAAGTTTCATTTCGGTATTTTCAGTTCTTTATATTTGCTACGTAGCACAGATTTGGTCCTATCCGTGACGACCCATTAACTCTTTATCCACATGGATATAATGTTGTTCATACACGTCGATAAATTTGGTCTTATAAGTTTTATTTTAAAATTTTCAGTCATATATGTTTGCTCCGTATCATAGATTAAAGATAGGACCAAATATGTGTTAGAGAGCAAACATACCATTAATTCTTCGTCCACAAAAAATAAACGGCATTATATTCATGTTGACAGAGTTAACAGACCATTAAAGATAGGACCAAATATGTGTTAGAGAGCAAACATATAAGGTTGAAAACATAGAAATGAAACTTATAGAACAAAAGTCCAAAAACTTAAAAATTATAGGACTTCTATTGCCCTTATCCCTTTAATAAAGTATCAACTATATAGTCTATATTTATATTTATATTTATATGTAAATGTAAATTAAATTTCAACCATGCTTATTAAAATCATATCGCTTATGCTTCAATCACATTCATTTCTATATGGACATGAATTTATATTAAAATAGCATAAAAAATTATCTTTTTCCTATTAAATTAAAAATATAATTTTATTAAACCGAAATTTTAAAAATAGATTTTAATTTATGATCCGAAATTTTCAAAAATAATATTTTCGATATTTTCAGGCCACAATTTTTAATACCTCTCAAATCTATTTTTATTATAATAAATACAATTCATATATATATTTTTCAATTTTTTTTTTACTTTGTTATATATATTTTTAAAAAATGTTCGTGACACAAAATGTACTTTTGTGCAAAATATAATATTTTGTTATAACTCATTTTAGAGCTATTTTTAACTTATTTCATGAATATTTTTGTGAAATTCTTTTTAAAAGATTCATTCACAAAAAAATCTAATTTTTTTTTAAAAAAATGAACATTACATAAATGTTCATTTAATGATTTTATAGAAATGTCTATAAAAAAAAAATTATTACTAAATGAGCGGGAATAGCCCAAAATGAGCGATTTTTTTTATATTAAATGAGTAGGAAAGAGAAATTTTTTTATAAATTACTAACTTATTTATTTCAGACTTAGTTATTTTATTATATAAAGATGAGTAGAAAAGAGAAAAAAAAGTGAAAATCACTACGTTATTTATTTCAGACTTAGTACTTTTATTATATAAATATAAGAAAAGATTAAATTTGAAAATTTGACATGCATAATTAAAAATATAGTGAGAAATTAGAAAATTAAGAGTAATTAATTAAAATTTATCTGACTTTATTTGGAAACTAATAATAGTTAATTAAATGTATTTGGAAATTTGGAAATTAATCATACTAATATTAATTTTAAAATATTTGAAATTAATTATTCTTTTATTTTAAAAATATTTAAAATTAATTTAATTGATAAATTATATATGAAAATTATTATGGATGGAACACAGTTTCATGTGGAAGCAACATGTGTCCACTTGAAGATGTATTTTATATAATATATAAAATAAAATTAAAATATAAAAAAAATAAAATAAATTTTATATGTAAGGCGTTTATGAATTTTAAACGTGTCCAATTGAATTTTAAAAAATAGTAAAAAAAACTTAATTCATTATGAATCCGTTTAAATTATAAAATATAAAACTTAATTATTATATAAAATCATGGATAAAAACAAATAAGAGATGAAAAAATTAATTAGTGGGGTGAATTAGAGAGAATTATTTAACGTGACAATCAATTAATTTATTATAATTACAATAAGTATGGTACATTAAAATTGAAATTAGTATGGTGCATTAAATAAATAAAATTTTAATACTCAAAATTAAAATATGAAGAATATAAAAAGAATAGTAAAATCACATTAATTATTTATTTATTATCTTAAAATTTCATTATGCATGTCATGAAGTCTCAAAAGTCAAGAGTGACTTTATTATTTATTTCCATATTGGAGTTGTTTTAGGAACCACATATTAATACAATTTAGTGGATCCACGTTAAAATGTATTAACCACATTTTTATTAGGGAGGTCAAATATTAAAAAAAAAATATGTGGATCCCATTAGTATGTTTAGTAATATTCTTTAAAGGCAAAATTAAATTAAACATATTACTAAACATTTATTAGTGTCAAAAAAAACAAAATAAATAAAAAATATTACAAAACATATTAATTTTCAAATTAATTAAACTTCTAGTTAATTGAAATTTATTTCGTGCGAAAGAGAAAGATGAGGGAGAAGAGAGAGAGATAATGAAAATTAAATTACAACAATTAAAATAGATTATAAGGGATAATATGGTAATTCCAATTATGGACACAATCGCTTTGGACACGCTCAAACTATTTTCGTCATATTCAAATTATTTCCTATAATATTAATAACAATAATAATAATAATAATAATAATAATAATATAGTAATTTGTTTTTGATTAAAAATGTGAAAACTATTTCAAACAAATAATACTTTATATTTAAAATATATAAAAATAAAACTGAAAAATATATTTTAAAGGATAAATTCAAATATAATATAATTATAAAGTAAACTATACCAACTAAAATTGAATTAGTATAGATAACTAATTTGAAAAAAAATCCAAATTATATAATAATTATTAAAAAACATAACTAAAATCATATTTTAAAAGCACAAAACTAATATAAAAAATCATTCTAACAATAAAAAATATTTCCAATTATTATTTAGTAAATATATACTTATCAACATAAAAAATAAAAGTTTTTAAAAATATATATATATATATATAAGTAAGTTAAAACTTGTAGTCATAAAGAGTGAAATATTAATAAAATCTAAATCTAGAATCAATACTAATATTTTTGAATGAAATTTTTTTGACTTCAAAACATAAATAATATTTTTATATAATGGTATGCATTTATTTTAAAATGTATTTGTTTTCTAGTCTATTTTTTAAATTAAAATCTTTATAGTAATACTATTTAGGTGAAAATTTTAAAACAATTATAATAAATTTTATAATTATCACCATAAAAAGTAAATGTTCAAATAATAAATAAATAAATAAATAAAAACAAAAATTTATAATAATAAGATAGTGAAATATTGATAAAATATAAATAGAGAATCAATACTAATATGTTTAGAGGGGGAGTAAAAATATTAATAAAATATAAATCTAAAATCATCATTAAGTTTTTGAATTTAAAATACTATTAAAATAACATTAAAAATTGTTATATCAAAAACCAGAAAACTAATAAAAAAAATAATTCAACACATTAAAAATTATTTTCAATAATCATTCGAAATATAATAAATATAAAGTTAAAAACATGAAAATTAGGCAAATTCTATAGTTTCAAAAAGTAAATTATATAGAATAAATAAAAAGTTTCAAAACAATAATATAATATAGATATAAAATAACAAATTGAGATAAATTAGAATATTATTTTAAATTTCATAAATTTCTTTGGATTTGAAATACTATTAAAATAAATCCGAAAATTGATATTTCAAAGACTCAAAAAATTAATATAAAATTAATTCAAAACATTAAAAACTATTTTCAATAATTATTCAAAGAATAATACTTATACAATTAAAAAAATCAAAAATAGGTCTTTACAAAATATAAATTAAAAAGTAAAAAAAATAAAAATAAAAATAGTACATTTTATAATCTTAAAAAATGTATGATTTGCAAATAAGTAGTAATAAAATATAAATAAAAATAAAAATCAATGAAATTGGGCACTCTATATCAATAATCAATAAAATACGAAAATAAAATTTAAAAAACAATAAACTATGAAGATTAAGAGAAATGAGAACGATTGATATCCTACACTAACCACGAAGGTAATTTTTATTAGGGGTGAGCAAAAAAAACCGGTTTTCCGATTAATCGGAAAACCGGTCCGAAACCGAACCAGTTTTTCCGGTTAACCGAACCGATTTTTTCCGTTTCAGTTTTTTTTTTTGGAAAAATCAGTTTTCGATTTCGATTTCGGTCCAAGAGGTAAAAAGTCCACCGATTTCGATTAACCGACCGGTTGGATATAATTTATTAATTTTTAATTATATATATATATAATAATAATAATAATAAATTATAAATTATGAAAAATTATAAAAAAATTATAGAAAATTATAAAAAAATTATAAAAAATTTAAAAAAATTTAAAAAAATATTATAAATATTAAAAAAATCAAAAAATATTAAAAATATTTAAAAAAATCAAAAAATATTTTAAAAAATAAAAATAAAAATATTAGTTTTTGTAGAACATTATCTTGGTTCAATGGTTTCACCTTTTTTTCTTTTTTCTCAATGAGAATTTGCTATTTATTTAGATTTTTCTCCATGATTTGCATAATATTATTATGTTTGTAGGTTAAAAAAATTTATTGGTTAACCGAAAATTATCGGTTAACCGAACTGAAAAAACCGAAACCGAAATAGCGGTTAACCGAAGTTAATGGACCGGTTTACGGTTAATGATTTTGAAAAACCGAAGTTAATGGACCGATTTTTTTTTTGCTAATAGACCAGTTAACCGGTCCATGCTCACCCCTAATTTTTATAGACACATTAAATTTTGGAAAATTTGTAAATTTGGTAATTAATATTCAATGATTAATAAGATTATTAATTTCAAATTTCAAAATTAATTAAAAATTAAAATTTTAGAAATTTGAAATTTGAAATTTTCAAATTACTCAATATTGATTATTAATCTTATTTAGTAATTTCGAATGGTATAATTAATCACAATTAATAATAATTAATCAAAATTTTGAAAATCATTACAGTAATTAAACAGTTAAATTGTATAAAAAGATTATTAATCACATAATTATAAGAATTATTTGTAAATTTGGTAATTAATATTCAATAATTAATAAAATTATTAATTTTAAATTTCGAAATTAATAAAAAAATTTGAAATTAAAAATTTTCACAACAATTAATAAGATTATTAAGTTATTAATTTCAATAATAATTACCAAATATTGGTTATTATTCTTATTTAGTAATTTCGAATTGTGTAATTAATCTATATTTATATTATTAATTTAAAAAAAATTGAAATTAATTAATAAAATATCAACTATATAGTCTATATTTATATTTATATATAGATGTAAATTAAATTCCAACCATGCTTATTAAAATCATATTCCTTATTCTCCTATCAAATTTCTTTTTATACCGACATGAATTTATATTAAAATAAAATAAAATTAATATTTTTCCTATTAAATTAAAAATATAATTTTATTAAATGAAAATTTTTAAAAAAAATTGTGAATGAATATTTCATAAACATTCATTTAATAATCTTATAATAATGTCCATCCAAATTTCTATTTTTATTAAATAAGCGAGAATATCAAAAAATGTGCGATTTTTTTTTCTTTTTTATTAAAAGAGCGGGAATGATCCAACAAAGAGAGGGAAAATACTTCCTTATTTACTCCAGACTTTGTTACTTTTATTATATAAAGATTGGTTGCATTGAAACTTAATTTCATTCTGATTTCAGTTCAATTTCACAAAAACGTCAAACCAAACACGTATTCATAAGCAGATTTGATTTCAATAAAAAATCGAAACCACGAAAAACATACTTGATTTCGTTAACCAAATAGGCTTGTTTTGATCGAATCAATTCAAATTTATGGAGAGTAATTACCTAAATATATTCTGAACTATACACTTTGTCTAATTTGTGGCCAATTTCAAAATATTACCAAATTGTATCCCGAATTTTGACATTTATCTCAATTACATCCTTTCGTCAACTCTCCATCAGCAGCACTATAAATGCGATGATGTGGCGCTCTGACGTGGATTAAAATAATATTTTTTATTTAAAAAATATAAAAAAATTATTTTAATTTATATAAAATAATTTTATTTTTATTTTTTATTAAAGAATCACTCCGAGCCATGTTGAGGGTGAACATGGAGTGATTTATTAATATAAAATATTATTTAATATAATTTGACAATTTTTTATATTTTTAAAATAAAAAACATTATTTTAATCCACATTAGAACGCCACATCATCGCCTTAACGATGCAGCTGACGAAGAGTTGGCGGGAGGATGTAATTGAGACAAATATCAAAGTTCGGGATATAATTTGATAATATTTTGAAATTAGTCACAAATGAGACAAAATATATAGTTCAGGATATATTTAGATAATTACCCAATTTATGGATCTCAAGCATTTTTGGGATACCATATTTTTAGGACGGTTTATGTCAAATAAATTTACATATTTCAAGCATTTTTGTAACACCCTACATGTTCATATGTTCTTACAATCCATAAGTGCTCTAAATTTGCCTTAAATTGAGAAGTATATGGCTGTTAAGACCATACAAAATTAAAAAGCAAAGGAAAGAAATAATATCCTCAACCCAAAAAACAAAGGAGCCCCCTAAAAAGCAACGTTTTAGTTCAAGTACAGTGTTACCCTCTTTATTGTTTCAAGTGGTAGTTGTAATCTCCAATCTTTCTGCTTTCTGTTTAATGGTCTTCCTTTGCCTGCCTCAGCTCTGTTTTCCTTCACATCTGCCAGCTTCCACACACACTGCCTAGTCGCTATGTCAACTGACTCTATCAGAAAGATTCCATCCTTTTGCCGGCAATGCTTTGACTCGAGTTCTTCCTCTACGTATTGCACCCTCATTGGCATCTCTTTGAAACGAATCAAGTCATCAGGAACCTTCAACAACCGTTCAGCTCCAGCTGATGATACCTGAAACAAATGAATTACAAAGTATCTCACGATAAGTTAGATCAAATGAACCAAGTTTTTAAACACTGGTCAAGTTACCCTTTGTCAAACCCGAGCTTCAACTGAATCATAGTTTCGGTGTCGACCCAAGAAGTGTATTTAAAACATTGTTGCCAAGTAGATCCAGAACGTATTCATCACTAAAGTATTTTCCAATATTTTTATTGGAGCTTCTCATTCCTTCTTTCAAGCATAATGATGTAAATTGGGCCTTAATGAATATTTTTATATGCAGTTGAAGACATTTCAGTTACACTTTCTTGGTCGACAAAAGTATTCTCCTCAGCTAGATTTGTGGATTTCCGCTATATTTGAGCAAGGAAATATCATTTGTACTGATTCTTTATTTGGTCTACCACATGTTGGAACTGCACTAGAATGCCCAATAGCTCTAAATTCGATGTTCTGCTATAGCTAAGGACGAGGGAAATATCATAATACCAATCCTTTACTAGGTCCAATACCAGTACTTTGTTGGACCAAAACCTATGGGTAGGGCTGGCAACGGAGCGGATACTCGATTATCCGTATCCGCACCGCACCCCATATCCGCCCATCCGTATCCGCACCGTATCCGCTACGGATGTGAATATGGATATCCATATCCGTACCGTTTCAAATACGGATATCCGCACTGCATCCATATCCGCACCGTATTTAATAAAAAAATATTAAAATTATATATTTAATTAAAAAAATCAATAAATTGGTGAATTCATTGATCCAAAATAAATATATAATATACTTCAAAATTCATCTTGACATGAAATTACCATAGAGCTCTTATATATATTAATAACTTATATGGGCAAAATAGTAATTCAGAGACGCGGATAGGCGGTGCGGATACGGTGCGGATCCACAGCTATATCCGTATCCGCACCATATCCACGCGGATATAAGTTTTCTAAATCCATATCCGTATCCATATCCATTTTTACTTGCGGATATGGATCGGATACGGTGTGGATGCGGTTTTTAGTTAGCGGATGCGGATAAAATTGCCACCCCTACCTATGGGCTAGTACCTCAATCTATGAATTGAAAATTACTAGGAGGAAATTCACCACAAGAGATGGATGCTTAAACAGACAGAAAATTGAAAATAGTTGCTGATATGACTCATAAATATAAAAGGAAGTCCAGCAGCTTACCTCTAAAGCTAAATCGATAGGTATCTCTCCGGCCTCTACACTCTCATCTAGTCGCTCTTTACAGAGACTGTTGAAATTCTCAATTTCCTCTATACTAGGGCAACCATATCTGAAATGAACAGCATCATCAGTTATAGCAGCAAGAATTGGGCATATAAAGAATATTTGAAAGGGAACTATCTTTAATATTATTCTTGATGAAATTAGAAGTAAAATTCAGTTTCCAAGGGAGCAAGGAGAACATGCTGAACCTTTTAAGATTAGCCTTAGTTATCAGATAAACCTCAGCAAAAAATCCTTGAAGACAATGTATTTCAATATCTTCAAACAACTCATAAGGGTATACTATATTCATAAATCACCAACACAAACATGAAGTAGTACTTATATTTAATGTTCCGACAAGGATGAATCAACCACAAACTTACTGGCTGCATATAATTGAAAAATTGGATGGCAAGCCATTATAAGCAAAATCAATAACAAAATAATACTGCTCATATTTCTAACTAAATACAACTTCAAGCTCAATCTTTTAATGTTAGCAAGCTCCATATCTGCTTCATGATATTGTTTTTCCAATGGGCTGGTTAAATTCACATGAAAAATAAGCAGAAAGAATATAGTAAATCTTTGGGCATGTCATTCAAGTTCATTACATAGTAATAAATGACCATGCCAAAGTGATAGTGCACCCTGGGCAATCATTAAAGGGTTTCCCTTTAATATTTCACTTGAATAGTAAGTTCCTTCTGTGTAGCTTGTGTGCAAGACCTCATTGGAATTGGCATTTGCCTGTATGGTTATATCTGTTACAAATCTTCCATCATTGTCTTCTCCAAGTTCTCCAAACTACTTCAAAACATGGAAAAACGTGAGAAGTATTTTTACTTGATTTAGAGCCTAAAGTACAAACAAATCATAAGGGAAACTTGGGAGTTTTTCAAGGTGACTTAAAGGAGGGCATGAAAACTCTACAGAGAGAGCTTTTTGTTATTCGGGATTACAATCTGAAATAATGCTGTACAATATGTTCAATAACTCTTAAGACTGACCTAAGCCAAAATGATAGATATCAAGAAAATTGTAGACATGGGTTATCTCAGTAGAAGATGAATATGGCTTATGAAAAGAGTTTCATGATTAAAAACCACTTCATTTAATAACTTGGAGTTTTGAAAGGTATAAAACAAGCACCTTTCTTTACTAGTTCAAAAAATTGCAAAGCATGTCCATCCAAAAAAAGAGTTAGAATCCAATATGACAAGCTTATCTTCCCCATCGACAAGGAACATGTTTTATTGAAGTGGAGTTTGGAATAATTTCGAGTTTCTCATGGCCTTTAGCATAGCATTGGCATTTACCTCTCAGGTTATATCTGTTAAAATCTTCTTATTCTTATAGTCTCCTAAAACCATATAAAACTTAAGGAGGATAGCTCATTGAGTTGATATGCCAGAAGTACAACAGTGAGATTGGATTTCATGTCATATCTAAGAATGTTATATTTTGTCATAATAGCGGTCTATTTTAGGTTGGATGAGATTTACCAACTAAGTATAGCCATAAACCAACTGATGCCGGCAACCTAAAATTTTGTTAAGAATAAGAAGACATTACTCAGTTTTATGGCTGGTGCAAAACCTGTTGACTCATACAAATCTTACAGATATTGACACCAACGTCTTCCTTATAACCAAGAACTTGCAGACAAGTAAAGATACTATAGCAGTGAAGAGTACGTATTTACTCATGTGACTACCTAAGAAGCTCATTGCAAAAAAAAAAAAAAAAAAAACTCCACAGGAAATCTCTTTGAAGCTAACACCGTTTGGATAACTTTGGGTAAGGGGTTTGGAGGGGGAGGGGTTTGAAGGGTTTTGGAGGTTTTAAAAACCTTGTTTGGTTAGACTTCATAAGAGATTTGAAGGGATTTGGAGAGATTTGGTAGACCAACAATGCCCTCGTTTATAATAATAAATTTTTTTGTTTTAAGGATATTTTTGTAAATTAAGTTTTTTTTAATTCATTAATCTTTCAAATCCCTCCAAAACCTCCAAAATTGAGGGTTTTGAAAATGGGTTCTAGGAGGGGTTTGGAGGGATTTCCAAAATCCTTAAAAAATTATCCAAAACCCTCACACCAAACATAGTTTAAGTTTAGGAAACTAATCGACCATCTTAACTGTATAAATAACTATGATCATCTACTCTACTTGACCCGAGATATCCCTCTAAATAGCAATTCATTAAGGCATGAGCAATAAGGCAGGATGAGTTACTTGTTAGTAAGCTTATCCAGCCGCACATAAACATATCCTCTTGGAGACACCTTGAAACCATACATCACCAAATCTTCGGCAAAATGGTGGTTGAGTACCTCACGAGCGAGAGATAAAGCCCGTTCACCCCACCTCACATCTCCCAATACAACTCCGCCACCATCCCCGCCATCTCCAATCTAACAAAAACGAGCAGAAGGGCATCAAAACGAAATCAAATTGCCAGCTTCCGTTGTAAATCAAGAAAGAAACAAGCATACCACCGGCTCAGCATCATCCTCCTCTTCCCACTCAATCATCCATTCTTCAACTTCATCTTCATCTGCAAGCAACAATCATCGAGATTTAGACACAGTTTGTGTAATAGGCATAACAACAAACACGTTGAGCGACTCAACAACTAGAGCCCGAACAAATGAAATGAAGCCAAGTAAAAAAGACGGAAACTTCGGCTTCCTGGTTGACCTTCGCCTCGCCGGCGAAGACCAGATGCGGGAGCGGAGGCAGACGAGAGGGCGGCATGAAGATGAAGAGAGAGAGTGTTGGGAGGTAAGTGAAGAAGGCGCCTCCCAGCGAAGGATGAGAAACTTCTGAGGAACGAAGAGGAGAAAGGAAACGCGGGGGAGGAAGACTTGTTTGGAGATGGACACCGAGAGAGGAAACGGAGGACGGGCAGGTCTGGTGAGCACAGCCGCTTCGCGGCCAGTAGCAGCGGCAGCCGCCGCAGCGACGCCGCCTTCTTCATTGGGCTAATGGGCTTCTACAAAGCCGACAGTAGGCGGGCGACTCAATTATATGCTTTCGAGAATAAGGCTTGAAGCAATTTAATGGGTCAAAAATATATAATAAATAAAGAGTGAATTACTCAAATTCATAATTTTTTCATATCCATAACATAAATTTAAATTTTTCTAAATTCATAACTAAATAACTAAAATTTCAATTTTATCATTCATTTCAAAATATAATTTTCTTTTACTAATTAAAAACTTTTTAAAAAATATTTAAATGACTCAAAATAAATATTTTTTAATTATTATTCATAATTTTTTTTTCAGCAACTCATATTAATATTATAGTAGATAAAAATTTATTTTAGTAACTAATAATTTTTTTTAAAAAATATTTAAAATATTTTTCAAAAATCTTTAAATACTTAAATTATAGACTTGTTAAGTAAAATATAACGTAAATTAATTTTTTAACAATCATTGTAGTATTTTTTTAGTGTCTAAAGAATTTATTAGTAGCCAATTTTTTTTGGTGTAAAATTATTAAATAAAAATAAAAAATAATATTATTAGCCATTAAAATAAATTTTTATCTACTATAATATTAATATAAATTGTTGAAAAAATATATTATGAATAATAAAAAAAATTATTTATTTTGAATCATTTAAATACTTTTAGAAAAAAAATTAATTAGTAAAAAAAATTATATTTTGAAATGAAGGGTAAAATTGAAACTTTGACCATTTAGTTATGAATTTGAGAAAATCCAAATCCATGTTATGGATATGAGAAAATCTCATCTCCAAATTATGGATTTGGGTAATTGCTCATAAATAAATACATTAAAAAATATTATGTGCTGTTGGTTAGCGAAAACTATTTTTTGATTTGATTTCAATGAAATTGAAAACTTGTGTCACACACCAAATTCGGTATGATTGGCTAGGGTACGCCACGTACACCGAAGCCTAACCGCAAACAACAATGCATAAATAAGTAATGAACCCAAATATTTTATGACATTTAAAACTTAAAGAAAAATATCATATCCTAAAAGAAATCCAACCACTAATTAAAAAAAATGCTAAAGGTTTATTTTATTTTCAAAACTTTAAAGTCCCAACACGAACACCCCAGACTAAGAAAAATGCGGAAACAAAATAACCGAGTCTATATGACTCAACAAGATAGAAATGACTGAACTCGGTATCCTCCTCGATCATGACATGTCACGAGACTCGCTGCCCCTGCCGCCACCAGCTGCACCACTGCACCTTGGTACCTCTCTAAGCTAACTCAGGTGCTGTAAAACAACAGTAATGAGGGGTAAATCCAACTAGGACTTAGTGATGAGCAGATCAGTCCTCAATTCACCAAATCAATCATCATGCATAAAAATACAAATAGCTGATATATAATGAACAACAATGTCAGAAGAAATCATTAATAATATATCCACTACTCTATGCATGAGATCAGCATCCATCAACGAATATAAAATATCATTAAAAAGGACGGAACAAGCATCAATAACACATCCACCACCCTACTCATGATAATCGCATCCATCAATAAGTATAAGCATACCCACAGCAATAAAATAGGATTAATGCAACTCCGCAATCATATGCATGCAATGCAACACCTCAATCATATGCATGCTCCCTGGACCCGTCGATCCCACATAGCCACATAGGGTACGTAGACAGGTGGTCGCTGAACTACCACTTAGCTCAGTGTCGTCTCTTTGGGGCATGCCCTCCCCTCCCCAGCACTGGCTCTTCTGATCCGTCTCTTTGGGGCATACGTTCCCCACACCGGTTAGATCTTTAGACTATCTCTTTGGGGTATGATCTCCCCTCACCAATCGGACTTCCAGAATAAGGTCAACTCTGTCTCTTTGGGGCATACCCTCCCCTCAACAGTGAGACTTCCGAGAAATGCAACAAGCACATCACAACACCACACGCGCAGATATATAAGCATAAATAAAATATGCTATCAACATATAATAAAGGGTATGTCCAGGGCATACCTCATCCTCCACCACCTCCTGCCATACATCACAACCACATACAAATATATATGTAGAAATAATATTCATAAATCATGAATACACATCATAAATGTCTAATCATTGTGAGAAAAGAAGCATGTATATCATGAAAGCAATACAAAAAGGAATTACAATTGTAAATCAATGAACTGGAACAACGGGATAAAATAACTAATCATAGGAATCACTGATTTAGGATAAGATTCACCTCATTGACTATTATATCCATGAATCATCTCAGATTGAACCATAAAAACATACAAAACATGATTTTTCAACTTGGCATGCAAAATGAGACGACGTCCACCTACTATTTTCAAAATCTGAAGATCCAATGGCAAAATAGACCTCGCCAATGAATCCAGAACATCAATTAGGTAAAATTTCATATATAACATGAATATTTTTGCTAACCTTAAAGCCTCCAAATAATTATTTAGAATAATAGAAGAATTATCTTAAATTTATTCAATAAATCACGGTTACACATGAATATAACGGTGTTACAATCAATAAATCAGTAATAAAATCTCAGTCCTTCTTCTAAATAGGATCAAATCACAGTCTTCCATCTAATATGATGCAATCATAGCATTCTATTTAACATGATGCAATCTCAACCTTACATCTAACCAGATGCAATCACAGCCCTCTATTTAACATGATGCAATCTCAGCCTTACATCTAACCAGTTGCAATCACAGCCCTTCATCTACATGATGCAATTATAGCCCTCCATCTACATGATGCAATCACAACCTTACATATACATGATGCAATCTAAGCCTTACATCAAACCTGATGCAGTCTCATCCCTCCATCAACACAAGATCAAATCCCTACTCTTCATCTCAACCAATTCAATCCAACCCTTCATCTCACCCAAATCAATCCAACCTTTCATCTCACCCAAATCAATCTTAGCCCTTCATTCCATCTCCCCACCTAGGTCATCTTCATCTCCTCCTCCCCTCCACTTGCCGCCGCCGCCGCCCTTCCCCAACCGGTTGGGCCACTAGCAGCGCTGACGCACCGCCGCCACCACGCGTTGGTGGCGGCGGTGCCTAGCGTGGTCGCCCTGCCGCACAGCGCGGTTGCCCACGCATGGCAGCGCCGCCTCTCGGCGTGGTCGACGCCGACGGCAGGCTGCACAAAAATGAAAAAAAAAGAAAAAGAAAAGAATTTTTTTTTCAAAAGAGGTCAACAACATGATTCAATTAAGAAATGACCAATTCGACCTCCGATCCGATACGAGAAAATATCGCAAAAATTGATTAAAAACTCCGAGACATGAGAACAGTGACATAAATTAAGAATTGGAGAAAAGAAAGTCTATATCCACTCACCGGACTGAGAGAAAATAGAAGAAAAAGACTCACATGATCTTCCCCCAATCGACATCGATGAACTCGCGAAAATTTGGCTCCGGCGGCTCCTCCTCGGTGGTGCCCTCTCTCTCCTCTCTCCTTTGCCTCGGATGGTGTGCGGCTAAAACGTCTGGCGGAACACCCCAGAGTCTAATTTATAGACACAAGTTGGGTCCAAATGACCATAATACCCATACTTAAGCTATCCGACTTAAACAACCCATAGCTCACCCCGCTCTAACTCTTATTCAAGATCCGATTGCACCGCTAAATTCGCCTTGATACTCTCTATCATCCTAGCATGCTAAATCACAAAGATAAGACAAATAAAATTTCTCTTAATTTTTCAACATTAAATGCTTACTCGGGTCTAATCTCGAAGCTTCCCGCCAATCTGCGCTAACTAGGGCCCACGATCCTCCGATCAAGAATAAAATATTATTACTAAGATTTTGGGTATTACAACTTGGTTTCGAAAATTTGGATTTGGTTTCTAGTTTTTAGTTTTATGAAAACACGTTTGGTTAATGAAAACAATATCAGTTTTAGTTAGTTGAAACCAATGAATATTTATTTGGTTATAAAGAATAATATTAATTTTCCTCGAAAATTTTTAGTAGTAATTAAATATTTAGTTAGTTTACAAAGTTAAATGTTTGATAATATGGTTATAAAATATTTATATAATTTAATTAATTAAGTTATTGATAATTTAATATTTTTTGTTCAATTAGATATAAAAATTAATTAATAGTTATTATAAAATTTCAAAGAAAATAAGTCCAATGGTCTAAAATTAATTTTGATTAAATTATAAATACACAAACTTTAAGAAAATTGAGTTATTTAAAATTTGGACTTGAGTCAATTAGATATAAATTGGTTTAATTAATTTATAAATTTAAGATAACAGTTTGAGTTGAAAATGATGATTTTATTTTTATTTTTAAAAATTAGATATATTTTGATTTATTTTTAAATTAATTAATTTTATAAAAAATATATATTTATAATTATAAAGTTGTCGCTGTATTTTGATAACGAAATCGACAGTCTCGAAACCATAGAAAATAACATTATGGTATTTTCATTTTTATTAAGAAAATTGGTTTCGATTCAGTTTCACGAAAACGCTGAACCAAACACATTTTCGTAAGCAGTTTTGATTTCAATGAAACTGAAATCATGAAAATAGACTTGGTTTCGCTAACCAAATATGCCCTTAAATTTCGACAATTTATTGTAGGGATGAGCGGGTCCGAATATACTATATTTTTCATGATACCCGAATTGTACCATGTATATGACCAGTTCCTAAGTTTTGGAATTAGACCCTACCCTATTGGAAGTTGGAATCGGACCCTATCCAGAACCACGAGTTCTTGTTCCAATTCCGGATATCATGTTGGAACATGTTCATTTATAGATTCTAGGGTACAGGTTCTGGGTACCCTATTGGAACATGTACATTTACAAGTTTCAGGGTATAGATTCCAACAAGGGTACCGTGTTGGAACTGAACATGTTCCAGAATACAAGTTTAGGGTACCGATTTCGACCGGGATACTCAATGTGTTGGGCTCGAAACCGAAATCGATTTTAATCAATTCTTTAATTTTTGTCTCGGACCCTGCTCGAATTTAATTCGGGTCTACCTAGAACCTACCCAATCTCCAATCGGTTTCGGATCTATTTGGTACCCATGCACACCCTTAATTTACTGAAGATATATATTTCATGTTTTGTATTCTACTTTTTGCAAAATCACATATGTATCCTTCGAACATATTGGTTTGGATATTTTTATCTCCTCAAATTTTGTTGGGTTTGGTCCAACCCATTTGACCAAATCCTATGTATTTAAAAGAAAATGAAAATGAAAAAAGAGAGAGGAGGAAGCTAGGGATGACAACGGTTTGATTAACCGCACTTTTGGAGGTTAATCAAAATTGAAACTGATTTCTAAACCCGCTAACCGAAATCGAAATCGATCGATTTCAAAAGCTTATATTCGAAATCGAAACTGGCTCGGTTTCGATTATCCGCGGATAACCGAAACCGAAATTTTTAGTTCGGATAGAACCGATTATCCGTTTACTAATCGGTTAATCGATAGTAAACGAATAACCGATTCAATGATTAATAACAAAATTGGTTTCAGATACTGGTTAATCGTAAAAACCGATAGTAAACGGATAACCGGTTCAAAGATTAATAAGAAAACCGGTTTCGGATACCGATTAATCACAAAAAATCGGTAATCGAAACCGAATATATAACCGGTTTCGGTTACCGATTAACTGCGGCCCGATAACCGAAACCGAATCGATTTTAAACGACTTTTGATTTTTACTATTCGAAACCGAAACCGAACCGTAAATTCACTATCCAAAACTAGATTTTGCGATTCAGTTAACCGGTTTGAATTGCCATCCCTAGAGGAAGCCCTAAATAAGTCACGTGGGTGACTTGAGGTAATTAGTAGTTGGCTGGCAAATTGAAAAAAAAAAAAGAGAACCGTCGACGTTTAACAGAGAGAGAACAGTGAGAGAAAAGTTTCTTCATATTTTTGCTTGCCTTTATCGACCGTAATTAGTTATTCGATCAAGATGAAAGTTTGATATGTTGCTCCTGGAATCGAGCTCTACAATCTGAACAGAGCGGGATCGTTGAGAAGCTTTCACTTTTAGTGAGATCTAGCCATTTTTCTTTGTTGTTGTTGATGATTTCATCTTTTGAGATAATGGTCTTGATGATTTGATGTGTACATTTAGTTGATCTAGAGAAGAATATTGTGTTCCCATTATTTTGATTAGGGTAAATTACATCGAATTTCCCTCGACTATAGTCGATGTGCGCAAAGGCTACCTAAATTATCAAGTGTGCACATAATCCCTGCGACTACACTTTTTGTTCAAATAATCCCCCTCTGTTAGCATGTACGTTAGTAACTTAACGACAAAACTTTCACGTGCGCAGAACCCCCCTCTCCAGTGCCACGTGGTAGCAATCTTCACCCTCCATCTCATTCGACGATCATCACTTCTTCTTCTACCTATCCCCTTACCCTAGACGCCGCCGCTGCCGCCACCACCACCACCACCACCTCCTCCTCCTCCTCCTCCTCCCATTGCCACCACCACCACCTCCTCCTCATCTAGATCTCCTCGATCATCGTCCTCCCTCTGCCACCGCCACCACCACCACCTCCTCCTCCTCCCCCTCTAGATCTCCTCCTCCACCATCACCACCACCACAGAGGAGGAGGAGGAGGAAGAGGAAGGGGACGAGTAGTCGACAACCTCTTTATCTTCTTGAGGTGGTGGTGGTGGCGGTGGTGGCGGTGGCGGTGGCGGCGACAGCGGTGGGAGGAGGAGGAGGAGGAGATCTAGAGGAGGAGGAGGATCGGAGGAGGTGGTGGTGGTGGTGGTGGTGGCGGCGACGGCGTCTAGGGCAAGGGGATAGGTAGAAGAAGAATAAGTGATGGTCGTCGGATGAGATGGAAGGTGGAGATTGCTGCCACGTGGCACTGGAGAGGGTGATTCTGCGCACGTGGAAGTTTTACCGTTAAGTTACTAACGAATATGTTAATGGATGAGGATTATTTGAACAAAAAAGTGTAGTCACGAGAGGTTCTGTGCACACTTGGTAGTTTAAATAGTCTTTGCGCACATCGACTATAATCGATGGGGGTTCCATGTAATTTACCCTTTTGATTATAGTGAAAGATTGAAGTGGACTTCGGTCCCATGATTTTTTTTTTTTTCACTGGAGTTTTTCACTTAAAAATTCTTGTGTTGATTTTGTGGTTTGTTTAAATATTTCATGAATATTTATTGATATCAATTTTCTTAAATGCACAAAGAGAAAAAAAAAATGGAGCTTGGATCGTGAATTTGGCGTATACACGTCACTTTCCCAACAAATTTCAAGGGCTAATTTTATTTTGCCCTAAAAATTTAATCAATTTCGCCGTTTTACTTTACAAAATATTAATTTGATTATCAAAGTTTCTAAATTGACTTCAATTTAATCCTTTCATCCCAAAAAAGTCGATGATATAAAATTCTGTTACCTTTCAACTAAGTGCGAAATACATATTATTTAGGCACAATAAACAATGGATATTTGTGTCTTTCGATAAATACTTGCAATAAAATCAATTTATAACATTTGACATCATTGCCTAATGATTTATATTTTACCTTTGATTCAACTGCTATTAGAATAATTTACTGTTAAGCAACAAGTGTTTTGCAGCTATTTGAGAAATCATAAATTATTTTGAGTCAAATTGAAACAATATAGACAATTACAATGGACAAGATGACATTTTTAAACGTAGGGACAAATTTGATAAAATCTTAAAATTTTATGGGCAAAATTGAAATAAAATAAATTTTAATTTAGTACATAAACGGTTGTAGATATTTAAAATTTGTATATAGAAACCTAGACCTATAAGGACATTTTACATCCAACAACCGTAACAAGTCTATCAAGTCGAGCCCAATACTACAATCCAACGTAAAGCTCCTTGAAGAAAGGTTTCAGATTGGGATTGGGCTTGGGCTCGGCAGACCGAAAGGCCCATCACCAAAGCTCAAGCTCAACATGGACGAAGTGACGAACAACCTTCGAAGGCCCAATCAAGCACGTGAAAGAGACGTGCTTCTATCACAATATCATCCCTTCAAGACCAAAAAGTCCCATTGACGTGAATGACAAAACTACCCTTTATGACCCCTTATAAAAGGTAGACCACCTTTTGACACTTCTTGCTCATCTCTTTTTATCTTATCAGTCAAGAAGGGTCCACCAAGTGGCGGATGGCAGTAGCCACACTGGAATTTAAAAAATATACATATATATTTCTTATATTTTTGTATAAATGCCCGGTGAGATCAGAAATCTAAGTGCATCTTTGCTTCGTAGGATAATAAGTGAATTAATATCCATTTTTTTGTTAGTACATAAATTAGAAGAAAATAAAAATAAATAAAAATAAAATTAATATTATATTTGATGTACACCGAATTTAAATAATTCATATGCAATCATCCATCATTTATTATCCAATCTAATCCTATCATATTCAATGAAGCAAATATACCATAAGAGTCATACCTCCTCTCACTCTGAATTGTTCGTCTTCCCTTCTCCCCGACTCCAATGCTAACGACCTGCACAATATTTTCTGAGATAAAACATAGAAATTTAAGCATGCAACCTCCTCCCTCCTCAATATTCTAAAACTCGAAGTCTAAACTTTGAAGTGGCAGCTTGTAATCTCGCATTCTTCTTCACTTGTAGCCTCTAGTATCATACAATATTTTTATTTTATTAATTATTAATTTCTTCACGTGGTAATATTTTTTTATTTTATTCATTATTAGTTATTTTAGCATTTTTAATAATTTTAGTTTAATTTTCAAGATTTTTAATTTTAGTTATTTTAGATTGATTGAAAAAACACATATTTGTTTCTTTATTTAATTTTTATAATTAAGTATATATTGCATAGTTTAACATATCTTTTTTTAACCATTTTTTTTTAAAAAAAATGAATCTACATTATGGATAGATACTTCAAAAGAAAGTCACTAAATAAAAAATCTAGTTTTGAAAATAAAACGCAATAACATATTTAGAAATTAACTTAGAAAATCTTCCTGCTGATTCGATTAAACGAATGAAAATATCTGATTATCATCCTAATCAAAGAGATGAAATTCGAAGAGTTTATCTTCAAAAGGGTCCATGTCAACCAAGAGAGCATGATTTTTCAAAAAGAAAATTTGAGAATTGCTTTAGGCGGTTCAATCCTGAATGGTTCAACGAGTTTAGTAATTGGTTGGTGTATAATGTATTAAAGGATGCAACATTTGTTTATGTTGTTGCCTTATGAGACCTGAAGTTAGACAGCAGGGTAGTGCTGATGAATTTATTATAGAAAATTTTACAAATTGAAAAAAGATAAATAGACTAGCTGTTTATGTTGGAGTTGATACTTACCGTGCCCATAATCAAGCTTGGAGGAATTGTGAGGCATTTAATGAATAAAAACAACATATTGAAGTTGTCATTTCTAAGCAATCTGATCAAATGGATAAGGAGTATCGAATTCACTTGACATCAATTGTTGATTGTATTCAATTTCTCATACGTCATAGATTGGCTTTTCGAGGACACGATGAGTCAACAGATTCGAACAACCAAAGAAATTTTCTTGAACTTATTCAATTTCTTGCAAATCATAATGAAGAAATTGATCAAGTATTAAAAAATGCTCGTTGGAATCTATAATTAGTAACACCTTAAATACAAAAAGATATTATAAATTCTGCTGCTAATGAGACAACTAAAGCAATAATGGATGATTTTGGTGGTGATTATTTTGCTATTTTGATTGACAAATCACGTGATATTTCAATTAAGGAACAAATGTCAGTTGTTTTACATTATGTTGACAATAAATGACATATAACTGAGCATTTTCTTGTTCTTGTTAACATATATATAGTATCACAACAATATCAATGAAGAATGCATTAGAATCATTATTTGTAAAATAGCAATTAAGTGTGTCAAAGATACATGGACAAGGTTATAATGGTGCTAGTAATATGCAAGGTGAATTTCATGGTCTCAAAAGTCTAATATTGAAGGAAAATAAGTGTGCATTTTTTTTTTGCTCATCAATTACAATTGACACTCGTAGCTGTTGCAAAAAAACAAGTTGAAGTTACTTGTCTTTTCACCTTAGTTGCTAATTTGACAAATATAATTGGAGTTTCACCAAAACGATAAGAAATTCTTCGAGATAGCCAAACAACAAAACTCATAGAAGCATTAGAAAATGGTGGAATATTTAGTGGACGAGATTAAATCAATAAATAACACTTAAGAGAGCATAGGATACTCGTTGGGGATCATACTATTTAGCATTGTTAAGTTTGACCAACATGTTATCATCTTCTATGGATGTGCTTAAGATTATTGAAGATGATGATACATTGAAGATTATTTTTTTGAAAAGTAATTAGTCGAGACAAGAAAACACATTATTTATACATTGGTTTATTTACTTTGGAAGCTAGCTTTGATTCTTTCAGTGGCAACATCGAGTGTTGAAAGAAGTTTTCTACTATGAATTTTATATAAAAAAAACTACGCAATCGCATGGGATATGAATGATTAAATAATTATTTTATAGTTGAAGTTTTTCAACACTATATGCCATAATTTGAAAAGTTAGTTGAAGTTTTTCAATACTGTATGCCAATCTAGTTTGTAGCATACAAATTATTGGTGTTGTGTAGTGTTTAGATGATTAATGATATGTGTGTGCTATCAATTAAGTTAGTTTAGTTTGTATGAGTTATCTTATGTGATGATCTATTTGTGTCCTTTAGCCTTTCGGCTATTGGGTAGAGAAACTTTAGCTTGAGGGATTTCTTAGGTGGGGACACTGATGATCTAAGGATGCACTATAACGCAGGGGCACATGCGTAGTGCTTATGAGCTATCTTCGGATAGTCATTCTCCCTGTATGAGTAGATGAGGACCACTCTAGGGAACTAGAGTGCAAGGGAAATCTAGAGAGATATTGTCCACTTCCACTCTAGATTGGCATACAGTGTTGAAGAGTTCGTAAATTATCGTTCATATAGTATGGTCTTTTCTTGACGCATAACACTAGTTGTGGGAATAGTATTATGAGTTGGCATATGTGTTTGGTTTTGCATAGTGTTAATGCATTAAATTACATATTGCAATTCATATTACGACTTAGTGTTGATTCTCAATGCATCATAAAAGTTATATTCTAGTACTTATTAACATGAGTTAGTAAGTAGACGAAGTTTGAGTTAATATGCACAAATCTTGTATTATACTATACCTTGGGGCATATTGGCATTAATCCTACTTAGTCTTTTGCTAATTTCTTTGCTTCAGTTTTGCGAGAACAAGTTAGTAGTTGAGGAGGTTAGTAGTTTTGGGCGTAGTTTTGGGCGCATTGACATCATAATCTTTCACTAGTGTTCTAATGACTTCTTTCCTCGTATATTATTTCTTTGCATAAATTATAATAATTTATTTTTGTTGCGGATCAATTGGTATTTGTGCTTCGTAGTGTTTTTATCTCATGCTCTCCTAAGCAATATCTGTCTCGATGCGAAGTAACTATAGGAGGGGCGTGTTACATGAAAGTGATTCTCCATTTGTTATCTTTAAAGGTTACTATAGAAAGTCAAATAGGAAGTGCAACTTTTAAGAAGTAAGATTCTCATATCTTGTTTGATTGACCAAGTAAGATTCTCATATCTTGTTTAAGAAGTAAGAAGTATACTTCTTCTAAAACACTGAAAGCAGCCTAACCTAACCTTTGTGTAAGTTCTTCTACTTGCATTTTATAATAGGTAAAAGTATAAAATTGTCTTTTTTATGAAAATAAATTTATGATTTTGATGTTCTATTTGTATTGTATATAACTAAGACCTCAACCGATCCACTTAATTAATTAAGTTAAGTTTATTAACTTGCACTCCAAAGAACATGGATCTCATTGATGTGCTAACCATATAATTAATAATATAATTAAGATTATCTAAAGATTTTACTAAAACATCTTGAGATCAACATACCTCCACATCATTCAATAAATTAATAGACCGACAAATCCACCCAAATCTTTGCTTGCCATGTGATGTTGGTAATTTTGATTATTATATAAACTAGATCGAGATTAAAATAAGTCCAATTTGATTGTCTTAATTGTTTCATCCTCCACTAGAGTATTCTATTCTATGTGATTTGAGTGACCAATTGTTGGTGTTTACTTATAAGTGGTCCTTCTCTCGTGCCAATTGGACCATCAAATCAATCGATTTGAGGGGCAAAGCTTTAAAGCAAGCAACTAGTTGTTTTGGGTGGGGACTGGGGAGACAGATAATTTGTGAGGCAATTAATTTTGCCAAGGGCAATATTGACAGCCTTGGACTTCAATGTTAATGCTACCCCAAGAACAAACATGCATGTTAAATGCGTTATTCGGGTTCTCTTGATTATAGGCCTTTTTAGTGATGATAATAGTTCGATTAATCGTACTTTTTTATTATTAACTGAAATCGAAATTATTTAAAAATTCATTAATCGAAATCGACTAATTGTCGGTTATCCGTCGGATAACTAAAACTGATTAGTTCGATTCGGATACAATAATTCATTTACTAATTAGTTAATAAACAAATAAAGAATACTACAATAATTACTAATTAAATTATTAATTACTAATTAAATTAATAATTAATAATTAATTATAATTGGTTTTGGTGTTGGATAATCGATAATGAATTTGAAGTCAATAACCAAAATCGAAACTTATAACCGATTTCAATAATCGATTAATTGTGAACTAGTAATCTTACCAAGGAGCGTGTAAGAGGAGGGGGTTTTCCATGAAAATTCAAGTTTTGCTTGGAGGGTAATTAAAATTTGAATTTTTTATGTTTTTTTAAATAACGGTTCAATATGATTTGAAGTTGTAATTTTTCATGATTGGTGTAGTTGTGATAAGAATTAGCATTTTATTGTGGTGATCATGGTGCGATAGCCCTAGGGCTATGCCTTAGACCCTTAGGGTTAGGGTCAGTCGACCCTTGTAATAAGAAATTTGAGATTAAAAATTTTGGTTTTAATTTTATGGTAATATGCAATTCTGAATTTAATTGAGGTTTTAAGGAAATAATTCATCCATATAAATTGGTGAACTAAGTGTGGGTGTAGCGTAAGGAAGGGTCGGCCGAGTACAAAAATTAAGGGAATGAAGTTTTCTTGGAAATCTTGGTTTGGTATGGTGATAATTTAATTCCGAATTTTCTTAAAATTTTAAATAACTTTCTTTGTTTTTTTATTAATTTCAATGAATAGGATGATGGGTGTGTAGCAAGGGTTAGAGCCGACCCTACGGGTTTGAGTTTATTGGTTTCATGGAGTCCCTAACTTGAGTGCCTTGGTTTCTTGGTTCAAGCATGTTTAATTTCAGATTTGAATGGGGCATTCACACATGATAAAATTCAGGTTATGGATACTTAAATTCAAATTTTAACATGTTTCATGTATGTTATTTTCATATTTATGAGTGCTACCAATTGGTAGATTTTAGATGGTAAAATTTCAGATTTGATTTATGCTTGGATATATGCTATTGTTGGATACATGCATGTGTAATTTTATTGCTCTACTTTGGTTATCGTGTATATTGAAATTGGTGCATACATGATTGAATTAAACCTTATGGTTGATAAGGAGCTCATGCTGAATTTTCTTGAAGTGAGGGATGTGGTGTATGTTTTTCAAGTTTATGATAGTTATTGGGACTAAAATGTAGACATCTTGGGTTAAGAATATTTTGTGTTGAATATTTTACTTTTTTTATGTCCAATAGATATACCTAAGATCGATTTTGGGTTGGGCTATAATGGTAGAGTACACCATCGAGGAATTAGAGCCCGAGGAAGGGCCTGGCTTGGGGGTGTGTGAGCCTACTCGGGGGTTATCGACAAATGTTCTAATAGTCCTGGAAATTCTATTGGGATATGTATCTATGATTGTCTATTTAAATTTACTATAGGCATGATTGTGCTTGTGTTTGAGACTAGAGTATGGTCGGGCTGATCAGCGGGTGGATAATGGACCGAGGAACTCGTCAGTGAGTGAGGCTGATGACAAAACCTAAGTGGCATTGGTTGGATGACCTTTCCCAACTAGACTGGAGTTACCTGAGGTTAGAGGGCCTTCCTAGCTCAGTGAGCCATGGGCAGAAAGCTCCTTAGGCGTGTCCTAGTGACCGACTCGTATGATTGCTTTTGCATTACTTTTATTTATATCTGGACTAGTATAGGTTAGTGTGGATTAGGTGCGAGTGTACGGGTTATATGGTTGGGTTTCTTTTCACATAAATTATTATGGTAATTTATTTATCTGGATGGTTATATTATTATGGATTATAGCCTGATTATGACTATAAGCGCTCACTTAGAGAGGGTTCGAGATCGAGCTACTCACTGAGTTCTTTATGAAGTCATAATTCATTTTGTTGTGTTTTTCTTACAGTTGTAGATTAGTAGAGGTACTGATGTACCTACGTGGCACGACTGGGGGTGTCAAGCGCAGACAACGGATCTTGTGATGTGTCGGGCCGTAGTCGAGTCCGAGGAATTATTTATGCATTTTTTTACATTCTGGTGGTAGACTTGGAGTTGTACTCATCTTTTGATATCTTGATGTTTTGTCATAATTATACATTCATTTATTTCATTTGGTGTCTGCATGGTTATCATTTTTATTCTGCATGGGTTGATAGGCTTCGGAGTACGGATGCAACTACCCAAAGAGTAGCTTGTCGGCATCGCGCCTCGACGTCGCGCTCGCACCTCGACGTCGCGCTCACACCTCGAGTGTTTAATCATGATCACTGGTATCATCGCCCGTACTCAGCAAGCCAAATAAAAATAGTGTCCAAGAGCCGCCACCCAATAAAGATAGTGTCCAAGAACCGCAGCCCAATAATAGATCATGTATGTAACATGCACATCTAAACCTCACAACCATAGCGAATAACAATATGTGCAAAATGCCAATAATAATATTTAAACACATGTGATGCAACATAATCAATAACTAAAAAAAAAATACAATCAATATGAAGTCTAATCTAGCATCATGTAATCCATGAATTACACAGTACATGTCCCCTAACCACTATAATCCTATAAATATAATTATTTATGTAACAAAATGAATGCCAATATGCCCTCGAGACAAGAACATGCATAAAAGAATTTCAACAAAAATAAATAACAAATTCCAAAGGTAAAAAACAATAAGGTAAGCACTTTAATTTAGAATAATAAGACATGTATCCGAATGAGAATTAACCATACCCAACTATACTAACTCAATAAAAACGTTTAAGGCATTATTTATGACTTGGCATGAAAACCGAGACAACTCTCAAGTATTATTTCAAGAAATCCAATCACCTTTTGAATAAATAGACCCACCATTAAATTCAGAATGTCGATTAGGTAAAATTTCATATATAATTTATATACATTTGATAATCCCAAGGCTCTCAAAAATAATTTTAGACAAAGGCTCTCAAAAATCCCATTTATATATAATGTATATAACATGTACTATTACTTACCAAAATACCTTTACTAGAATCATGACATTAGTTACAACGTAAATAACATTGATTTAGATTTTGTAATACTAATATAACACTAAAGCACCATTACAATTTAAAATATCATCACAAAAAAAAACAACCAATATAACACTGTTATGATGAAGGTAACACCATCTTCCCCAAACCAACACCACCACCCCCTCCCCCCAACCACCACCGGATCTAAGCGGTCGGGGTAATAAGGGAACCACCGCTGATCGACGGGCGGTGGCTCGTCGTCAACTACAGTCTAGCTACAACCCCCAAGCAGCGTAGCACGATCGCCACCAACAACTGCTGCTGGAGTTTGAGTACTCCACAAATTTTCAACAAAAATAGTAATCAAATTGAAGGAAAAACACCCCCAAAATTCAATAATCAAACACTTTAGATCGACGAACACCAACAAAACCAAATATCTATAAAAATTTTAAGAAAAATATTCCCATCCCCTTTGAATACATGGTGAATTACCCTAAAGAAGTACAAGAGAATAGGAAAAAGAATTCTACTCGTTTAGAAGATCCTCCGCTCTGATCGTTGGCCAAGCTCTGCACCAATCTCCTCCACTGCTTCGTCCCCGACGATTGCAAATATCGGGCTTAGGAGGGATTAGGGATAATTAAATAGGCAATTAATTTTTTTTGCAAAAAGGTCCTCTGTGTTATAATATTTACAAATTAGCCCATATTTAATTAATAAAATATCAAGCTTAACATTCCTCCCCACCTGATGAAATTTGGTCTCCCAAATTCGAGTATCTATCTCAAAAAGATGTGGATATTCAGCTCAAATATCTTCCTCACACTCCCAAATACCTGTCTCAAATTCGAGTAACTCTCACTCATAATATTTCTGCCATCCAACCGTTACGAGAGACACCACTTTGTTCTGAAGCCGGTGTTCCTTTATGCCTAGAATCCAAACTGGCTACTCCTGAAAATTGATATGAGGCTGAGAATGAACTACATGTTGCTCCATAATATGTGTAGGGTCTAGCACGTACTTCCTCAACACAAACACATGAAAGACATCGTATGCACATCAGCCAACGAAGGTGGTAGCGCTAATCGATAGGCCATATCTCCCACCTGTTGGGGTGGGAATAAGAAACACAACGAAAATAACAATTTAAAAAAAAATCAAATCATTCCGAAAACAACAATCTACTTTAGCAATATTAAGGAATTCAACATCGGAGAAGAATGAGAAGATATACCTAAAACCGCGGTTCGTATGACTGATCATATCCCCATCTTGAGACGTACACATGCATGTCCTCCAACGATAGTCCACACCAAGCACCTCGCAATAATAGGGGTAGCGAACACCGGGGCTCGTTGTGGCTCAATGGAGAAGCTTTTTTAATCCCGAAATCCACCAAAGCAAGGCTGACCCTTCCACCAAGAATCGGGCTCCAAAGAGGGAAGGAAAGAGGATGAGAAAATATCGGAACGAAAGAAAAGAGGTGAAGATACCTCGCTGTCCTCTTGGACTCCTCCAAGAAGATGAAAACTACGGCACATCCAAGAAGAGAACACCTTCAATTTGGCTTTATGATAACTGGGGAAGGAGGATATAGATGGCCGACCACCAATGGAGAGGAGGAAGAGTTCTTTGGAGCCTTTCTCTTCAAGAAACCTCTAAAGAATTAATTTATTAATCTTCTCCAATAAGATGAAGAACCAATTAACCAACCCCTCCTTATGGGGTGTTCGATCACCATATAGAGAGAGAGGGGGGGTCTGCAAGAGCAGACCCGACCCCTTAAAAACTCTCTTATTAGAATTCAAAATTCTGGGGTTTGTCTCCAAAAATAATTTATATTTTATTGGCTTCATAATTAACTCAAAATTAAATAAATCTAATTAAATATAAACTTTAATTTATCTCCATAAATTAAGAGCCTATAAACAAGAATGATAATTATCTAAATAAATCAATCCCCTAAACAATAGGAAAGAGGTTTATCTAAATAATTCGATTTCTTATTAATTAATAGAATTATGATTTATCCTCATAAATCATATATCTATTAATTTTATGATTTATTTTTATAAATCAAATTCTTATTAATTAGGATTTATCCAAATAAATTAATTCTCAATTAATTGATTAGGCTCATTGTTATAAACTAATTTTTCCACCATGTATATTTGATTCAAAATTAAATTATATTTAATTCATAATTAAATACATTCTTCGTCAAGTAGTTGATTAAATATATAATTCATAATTAAATTTAATCAACTACATAAAATATTATCAAGTGTCAATCCTTATAATTTAGGGATGCCCTACAATTTAGGGTTACGGAGGAACTCCTTCATCGCGCATTCGTTCCTATAGGAAATATCTATCCTATCATGTCCGTAAACGAGATTTGTGATCGAGTTGCAGCAGGGTACGAAAGTCGGCTAGGAAACACTAAATCCCTCGATTACAATGTCCCGAAGTCGGCTAGGGTACGAAAGAAGTGTCAAATTCTAATACCGATTCATATGTATTCCACCCGCCAAGATGTCATCTCAATAATGAAACGTCAAAAACATCTTCCTGACTTTCATGTCTACTTTGGCCAGAGATTCCTGAGTCGACACTTGTAGTGACTCATAAGACATCATCTCCTCTAACTAGGAGTAACTGATTCCATGTTGGTTGCTCACCTACCTCCATGAATGCTTCCCCATGCCTAGTAATACCTGACATATGACGCTTAGAACCACGTAAGGATAGAACAAACACGTAGGGATAGAACCGAAGCAATGGGTCGTCACTCACAAGGTAATCATGACAACCTCAGATCCAAGGACTGCTTGCACCTACTATCACCTGAGGAGCATCCTATTGACACTCATTTAAGGATTCCATTTTGTATTCCTCGTGCAGGTCTGTTTAGTGAACTCATTCCCTAATAAGCACCTGTTGTACTTGTACATTAATGATGGCTCATAGGTCACTGTGAGATCAGCTACCCCCAATCGTATAGGGTATGTACCAAGTGCACTAGTCTATATGGAATCACCGATCCCCTAATTGGTGATCCTACGAATAGGAACATTTAAAACATGAGCATTTGGATTCCAAGTCTCACTGGCATAATCTCATCATGGCCTCAGAATCATTTGCCTGAGTTCATGGGGTTCATCACAATCTTTATGAATAAAGATGCAGCATATGATGAAAAAGTTGCCTCATTAAGTTGATACCCGTGAATAGTCCCTAAACACATTGACATGTGATTGGCTCAAGGGCAATATTCCTTTCAATTTCCCACTTGTAATCAGTTTCATCTACTGTTGTGGTAATCAATTTCATCTACATCAATGTCTTTTAGTCATCACCTCTTTTCAGCGACGAGGTGATACCGCCTTTTAAGAAAAACAATGATCTTCACGGGATCCTAGTTCCTTAACTTTGAGCAATAGTCCTAGTATTGTCATACAATACTGATGTTGAACTGGCAACCTCGGGAACAACTCCCACTAAATGATAAACTCCTTTATCTGATGCTATCATAAGCGGTAGAGTAAGCAGCAAAGCACAAAGCCTTGGTCACCTTACTGGTTACAGTACCCATCTAGGAACACTTTCCTGCTTACCGCAACATCATTAAAGGTATCCTTATACCATTATATGGTTTCATTATCGTATAGAATGTATCTCATCCTTCTCAAGAGCCCGAGAGAGTTCTCCATTTGCTTTTCAATGTTATTCTCCAGGGTTTTGCTTGAAATCCGCTAGATACCTCTAAGGTATAAGCAATATCAAGCCAAGTGCAAAGCATCGCATGATAGATCCCATTGCCGAAGCATAATGGATCTCACTCATCTTTTATTTCTCCTTAGGTGTCTTAGCAGACATCATCATAGAAAGACTGATGCAATGACTCTTAGGCAAGTAACCTCTTTTACCGCCTTCGATGCTAAAACTCTTTTAGCACTGTATCAACATACATGAGATGGGGTAAATCAGACATCCTTTCAGACATATTCACGTAGATCCTAATGTCAAGCATACAGGAGGCCTTTCCCAGATATACCATAGAGAATTAGTACAAGAAATAACTAGAGCATGATAATTCTTTTCCCATAAGTATGTCATAGAATATGACTACACTCCCACCAAACATCTTGTCTACACAAGGTTCATCCACATTTTTGATAAAATCGAAAACCCTTTTGACTATCTCATCAAAACGGATGTTTCAACTCTTCGATGCTAGTTGTAGTCCATAAATGAACATCTGCAGCTCGCATACCTTACTCGGTCCTACTGAGGATACGAACTCCTCTAGCTATGTCATTTATACTTCTTCATAACAAAAGAACAATGTTTAGACACTCACTAGTCAAATCTCGTATTCATAGTACATGCCGATGGCTAACAATATCCCGATGGACTTGAGCGCTATAATTGGTGAGAATGTCTTATTACAGATAACCTATTATTTGGGTTAGATCTAATTCACAACCAATCTGATCTTATAGGTTCACACCTTGTCGGCTGCTCAAATCTTTCCTAAAGATGCACCTGCACCCTATAGGAGTCATCCTTTTTGAGCCGATCAACCAAAATTCGTACTAAGAGTAATCGACTCCATGTTGGTTGCTCACCTACCTCCATGAATGCTTCCCCATGCCCAGTAATACCCGGCACATGACGCTCAGGGTCACGTAGGGATAGAACCAAAGCAATGGATCGTCACTCACAAGGTATCCATGATAACCTCGAGTCCAAGGACTGCTTGCACCTACTATCACCCGAGGAACATCCTATTGACACTCATTTAAGGATTCTATTTTGTGTTCCTCGTGCAGGTCTGTTCAGTGAACTCATCCCCTAATAAGCATCTGCACTTGTACATTAATGACGGCTCATAGGTAATTGTGAGATCAGCTACCCCTATCATATATGGCATGTACCAAGTGCACTAGTCTATTCAGAATCACAGATTCCCTAATTGGTGATCCTATGACTATGAACATTTAGAACATAAGCATCTGGATTTCAAATCTCACTGGCATAATCTCATCATGGCCTCAGAATCATTTTGCCTAGGTTCATGAGATTCATCACAATCTTTATGAATAAAGATGCAGCTTATGATGAAAAAGTTGCATCATTAAGTTGATTACCCTTGAATAGTCCCTAAACACATCGACATGTGATTGGCTCTAAGGCACTATTTCTTTCACCTTGTCCAAGATCTCGAAGGGACCAACAGAATGCGGTACAAGCTTTCATTTCTTGCCAAACCACATTACACACTACAAGAAATATGACATCTTCTGGGGGCCAAGACCCCCACTAAAAGCCTTCCTGGCCCCCACTAAATCCTTTTAGTGAGGGCCGCCCGGCCCCCAAATCTCCCCACAAAAGATCTCGTGGGTAAATCAATATCCGAAGGTCAACTAGTGACCTTCGGAAAAACATACATGTAGCGACACTTGTGGCCCTCGGAAGTAATAGCTTTTCCGGGGGTTGGGGCCCCCGGGAAAGAGGAGCTTCCTGGGGGTCGGGGCCCCCGAGAAAGAGAAGCTTTCCCGGGGGTCGAGGCCCCCGAGAAAGAGGAGCTTTTCCGGGGGCCGAGACCCTCGGGAAAGAGGATTTTTCCCGGGGCCCAGGGACCCCGGGAAAGAGGAGCTTTCCCCGAGAAGCATATTATTTTCCGGGGGCCTCGACCCCCCAAAAAATGGTTCCATTTCCTGGGGCCAGGCCCCAGGAAATGAGCTGGAGGACCTTTCCTGGGGGTTGAGACCCCCAGGAAATTGATTTTTTCTTGTAATTATTAAAATATAATTACTAATTTTAAAAACCAATACAACTATTTCAAATTCACTGCTAATTATTGAAATATAATAGCTATTTCAAAAACAAATACAGCTATATTATGCAAATTCAAAAACCAATATAGTTACACTTCAACCAAAAATCTCATTCCATAGAATAAAGTTAATTCTACAAACTATAAAAGTGTATTGCATAGAAGACTATACATTGAAATTCAAACCAAAATCTCAATACATTGAAATATTAGTTACTACAAACTATAAAATAAGTTATTTTCCACGTGAATTGTTCCCTCTCTGATTTATTTCCTCCATGAAAGCAAGTAGTATGTCCATCTTCCTTTGACCTTCCTCCATCTTTTCCTCTGTTTTCTTCCTTTCCATTTCCATCCTCTCCTCCAACTTCATTCTTTCTTCCATCATCCTCTCCTCCATCTTCCTCCTATCATCATCCATTTTCTTCTCTAATTCATCTATCTTTGTTTTTAGCTCAGCGTTCTGAGTATTAGCAATTCAAAGTTGGGAAGCAAGCTCAATGCGTCCAGGAGTAGTTCCAAAGACAGTGGTTGGAGTTGGACCTAAGCCATAACCACGAGTACGACCATGCCTCTCAGGTCCGACAACCTGGCGATAGATTTCATCTTCAGTAGTAGGTGTAGAAGAATCCGACTCTTGAGTTAGAGCCTTGAACTTATCCTGCAAAAAAAAGTTGAATTTTATTATATAATATGTGATTATCCCATAAATCTAGATAAATATAAAAAATAACATTAGTAATTACCACAATCTCTTGTGCAGCAGTGGAATTCAAACTAGCATCGCTCTTTGTGTGAGCAATACAAAACATTTTCCAACTTGAGGGTTCTCGATGCTCTGGATCCATTTTAGTCTGTACTTGTACAAGTATTAATCATCATTTTAATTATTTCCTTTAAATAAAACAATGTAAAATGTAGTAATAAATATGCTAAGTTATACCTGCTCTGCTCGAATCACAGCATAGCTTTTTGAGCCCGTATAATGAGGGAGAACTTGCTTCCCTCGATTCTCTTTATTTTGCGCGCACATTTTCTGTAACAAATGCTCATATTTATACAACTGAGTTGAAACTATTAAAGCAACATCAAAATAACTGCAAATCCAAGTAACTGAACATCAAAATAACTAAACATCAAAAGATGTTGATACCAATTTGAGATTCGAAGTTGAAACATACCAATAACTAAATTATATAACTGCACATCTCAATTCTATGTTATCAATCGTAGAATATTACTGTACATCTCAATTCTATGTTAACTCAATTATATATTACTGCACATTTGAATTCTATGTTATATGTTGTAGAATATTCAAAGAGAAGAAAAAATGAATCATAACAGTCATATACTTCAGCTCTTCTATCATAGTTATAACAAAAAAGGTAGCAATTATAACAGTCATATACTTCAGCTCTTCTAACAGTCATATATATACTTCAGCTCTTCAGCTCATATAGAAAAAATGAATCAAAAGGTAGAAGAGCTGAAGTATAGAAAAAATGAGAATTCATATACTTCAGCTCTTCATTTTTTCAGTCATATAGAAAAAATGAATCATAACAGTCATATACTTCAGCTCTTCTAACATTTACAAAAAAGGTAGCAATTATACAGAATGAGAATTCAGAATCAAAAGTATTTGTATTAGTTTCTAATATCCCATCTCTAATAATTAAGAAGCTTATTTGGTTTAGATGTATTCCAATTCCCTGCGGTTGAAGATGTCATTCATATGTTGTTTAATTAAATAAGAGAGTTTGATTGTAGGATTAGATTAATATCCTCAAACATTAGAATCACTATCTTAAATCTCGTGGCAAATTACTGGAAAATAATAGCAAGAATATTATAAATGATCATCACATACTGAATACAGCTGCTTGAAAAGAATACAGTCAATTAAAAGACTTAAAGATACAGAAGAAAAACCTTGAAAGATATACTATATTTTGTTATTTTTAATAAATATTTCCATAAACTAGCTCTTGAAGGTAAATGCATGTCGACATATATATAAGAGCAGAATTTGTGTCTAAATTAAGAAGATGAAGACACAGTTGATGTTGACACAAGAAAATAATAGGTTTAGCTATAAAACTAAAGTAAAGCTTTTCTATTTCTTCGTACTAGTGCTGGTTTATTAATAGTCCTTGAAGGCATAAGCTACACAAACCCAATTATTCCATAAGGTTCTAGGCATAAGCTACAGTATCTATGTGACCGTCAATAATAAGATATGATGACTTCAACTCATCACCAAATCTATTCAAATAACCTCTTAACCTACTCAAGATAATAAATGCTTACCTGAGTGGTCTCACCAAATCTATTCCATAAGGTTACCTGAGTGGTCTCACGATCATAATATTCAACAAATGCTTTCCAATCATTCGGTTCAATGCCATCCGGGACATGCTCCAATCTTTCTTCAGTTGTCTCATACTTACTATAAACTGAGCGCTTCAATTCATATTTATGCTCACCAAATTTTCTTCTCATGTTTTGCATAATCCGGAACTTTATTAAATCTGTTTCTTCAAACTCGAATTTCTCCTGCATTCCAAAAAAAAGAACAATTCATATAAGGAACAATGAAATATTATGCAATTTAAAGTGATACTACCAGCACACGCATGTATATTTTCTGCTTTTGTTGATCAGGGACATCCTCCCATTTTTCGAAAGAGATTGGAATATCACCATCATTGCGAACATGATTTCCAAGAAAGCTTGATAATTTTGATGCATTAACACCTATTGGTTGGCCATATTGATTGAAATCCAAACGAATCTTTTGACCAGGAGGCATCTTAACGAGATCAAGATTCCTAGTCTTTCCCCGTGTTCTCTTTTTCCTCGTGGTCGAACCTATCGAAATGAGACCAAAAAATGGTTAAATGTAATAACGAGCCAAAGAAAATGCTTAATCAAATAATCGAGGACCACAGTACTAATCCATATCTCTTTGTTACTCTCTTCATGTGGGGGAAGAATAATAACTTGGTAGTTGTGAAGACAAATTAACTCTCTCTCTCTCTCTCTCTCTCTCATATGTCATATGATTGCATGCTGCCACTTGCCACCTTGTTAAGTGGAGGAAATAAAAGGGTTTATATATATTGAACTAGCTAGGTAGATATCTGCATCTTTGCTTGGTACCGTGGAATGTGAGTGCATGATGACAAGAAAATTACTAGGATCCTACTAGCTAGCTAGGGAGGAGGAAAGAGGGATTTGATGTCAGATACACAATTGGATCTTTGTAGCTAGTACACTCACAAAGCACAATATATAATCAATGACAAGATTTGATTAAAGCAAAAATTTAAAAAATACCTGCAGTACTACTTGTAGGCTCTGACGTTGGTAAAGGTGCATACGAAGAATTATTTATCTCTTCATTCTCTTCTTGTGCTAGGGAGGCACCGGCTTGATTACTGATTTGTTGTGCTTCATCAACTCGAGAGTGTACCTGGGAACTAGATCGAGCTCTTATTTGTCGGGATGCCATGAAAGCTAGTTGTATTTGTCATCAAAAAAAATATTGTATATGTTAAATTGAATGCATTCCTTTCCATTTCTTTGTGGTTGAAAAATGCTGGCATTTTACATCCATCCCTGCTCAAAAGATACAAATGTTAAATTGAATATCAGCACAAGTTTGGTGTCATATTTTGATTTAATACATATATTCTTGGGAACATTAAAACATGCATAAACATCAAAATTGATGTGAACTAACTATATAAAATTAATTTTCATCAAATTAATTTTCATTGATTGATAAAAAGATAAAATAAACATGAAGTACGAGACTAAGGGTATGTTTAATAAACATCAAATTAATGTTGGCCATATCTCTTCTTGACACTTTTCTTCCTTTTCTTACAACTTTCTTGTGGGGCTGGGCATGCTTCTGCACTTTCTCCTGGAAAATCAATCCTATGCCAAGTGATGTCTTTACTCAAGTTTGTTGTTCTCAATGACACACCATTAGTGGATAACTCATTTTGTTGATACGCCTCATAAACTTCCAAGTGATCCTCATCAACAAGCACCTCGAGCATATTATACAAGTCTCGAGGTTGATATTTTTGCACAACACACCAATCTGAATCAACTACATCTTTCACATAAAACACTTGTTCGACTTGGTAAGAAAGCACGAACGGTTCATTCGTCCGCAAAGATCTTGTGATGTTCAAGCATGTAAACCCATAACGATCCACTTTTATTCCTCGACCTTGGCTAAACACATCTCTCCAATCACATTTGAATAAAACAACTCGGTTTCCTCCGAGGTATTGCAGTTCAACTATGTCACTTAGAACACCATAATAGTCAACATTGTCAAGTTGTGTTTCTCCTCTAACAAAAACTTCACTATTTTGCGTTTTCAAGTCCTTCTCACGATCATGGGTATGGAATCTATAACCATTACTGATGTAGCCCTTGTAGCATATGCAGGATGGATCAGGACCATAAGCAAGCGACAACATGCTTGCATTTACTTGCTCATTTCCTTGGCGATATAGCTTAGTAATCTAAGACAATTAATGATCCATTACACTAATGTTTATATATTAAGTTTAGAAAATAAATATGTAAAGGGTCAAATTACTTGTGCTTCAAACCAGCTTGGGAATTCCCTATCATGACGAGCATCTAAAGTTCTCACATTTGCAGTAGGAGTTTCATTACGTAACTCCTGCTTATGCTTTCTGTCACCACAATTTTATTTGATGGTTATAATATATTATCCAAATAAAAAGAGGTTTGAAAAGTTATGAGAATTTGTATCTTACTCAATGAATGGACGAAGTTCATCACAATTTTTTAGCACATATAGTCGAGCTTGTGCTAATTCTTCTTGATTGAGAGTTCGAGGTTGTGCTTTCCCCAAACCTCTACCGAATTTGTTAAAGACAAATAATCCACTGCTTGAAGTATTATCCCTTCCATCAGAGTTCCTTGGAATTCTATTAAGACTCGTCTCAACACCATCTAAATACATCGAACAGAAGTTCAAGCATTCTTCTGCAAGATAACCTTCGGCAATTGAACCTTCTGGACGACTTTTATTACGCACATAAGATTTTAATGTACGTAAAAACCTACAAACATGTGAAATTTATGAGACTGGTTATCAATATATTATGGAGAGATTGATCAATAATGTTAATCATCAAATACCTCTCCACGAAATACATCCATCGAAATTGCACCGGTCCAGCAATCTTGGCTTCATACGCCAAATGGACAGATAAGTGAATCATAACGTCGAAAAATGATGGTGGAAATACTCTTTCCAATTTGCAAAGTGTCAAGACAATTTTACTTTCTAATCGCTCCAAATCCTTCGTCTTCAAGACTTTTGAACAAATCTCGGTGAAAAAGCCACATAACTCGATCAATGCCTCACAAACATCCTTGGGCAGCAATGAGCGTATTGCAAGTGGCATTAGTCGTTGCATGAGAACATGACAATCATGGCTTTTAAGAGAAGAAACTTTTCTCTCCTTAAGATTCACACACCGAGATATGTTAGAAGAATAACCATCTGGAAGCTTAACCCCTTTCAAGAATTCACACAATTTTAACTTCTCATTGGATGATAATGTATAACATGCAGGAGGTAATAACACTCTACTCCCTGTTTCCACCGGATGAAGTTCCGGTCTAATGCCCAACTCCTTTAGATCTAGTCGAGAGTTATAGTTGTCCTTAGATTTTTTATCCACGTTCAGCAGCGTGAAAAGAACATTATCACAAATGTTCTTCTCAATATGCATCACATCTAAATTATGTCGCAACAATAGATTTTTCCAATATGGTAAGTCAAAAAAGATGCTCCGCTTCTTCCAATTGCACCTCCAATCATCTCTTGGGATTTTCTTCCCTACTCCAAGTCTTTCTATTTCTTGCTCATATTCACACAATTGTTCCAATATATCATCTCCAGATAATTGTGGAGGCTTTTCCTCCAATTCCTTCTCGCCATTAAAGTTCTTCTTGTCATTCCTCCATGCATGATCCATCGGTAAAAACCGACGATGAGACATATAACACTGTTTCTTCCCATTCTTCAAATAAATCGAGGAAATATATTTGTTACAACAAGGACAAGCCCACCTTCCTTTGGTGCTCCATCAAGACAAATTGGCATATGCGGGAAAGTCATTAATAGTTCATAGCAAGGCAGCACACATTTGGAAATTTTCTTTCCTAAAGGCGTCATATGTTTCAACACCCACATTCCACAAGTCTTTTAGCTCCTCAACTAGTGGTTGCAAACAAACGTCAATTTTGTTTCCGGGAGCCTCAGGACCAGGTATTAGTGTTGATAAAAAAATAAAAGGTTTTTTCATGCACATCCATGGGGGTAAATTGTAGGGTGTCAGTAGAACTGGCCATGTACTATGAACAGAACTCATTGTGCCAAAAGGATTAAAACCATCACTTGCTAACCCTAGCCTGACATTACGAGGATCTGAACGAAATGCAAGGTCCACCTCATCAAGCCTTTTCCACGCTTCAGTATCCGTCGGATGTCTTAAAGTTCCATCTTTGATGCGCCCCACATCGTGCCATATCATTTAAATGGCGGTCTTTGATGACATAAACAACCTTTGAAGCCTAGATTTTAATGGAAAATATCTTATGGATTTCACCGCAATTCTTTTGGGTTTCGAAGACGACGAATCATCATCCATTTCTCTTGATACTTTCCATCTAGAAGCCCCACATGATGAGCAGCGATCAATATGCTCCTTATCCTTCCAATAAAGCATGCAAAAGTTCTCACAAATATCTATTTTCACATAGTCGAGACCTAGATCTCTAATGAAATTTCTAGCTTCATAATAAGTGTCAGGAATAGTCTCGAGTCGAAATGCCTTTTTCAAGAATTGGAGTAAGTCTGTAACTCCCTTGTTACTCCATCTATTATGACACTTTAAATGTAGCAAATTCACAAGAAAAGAGAGTTTAGAATATTCAGAGCAACCAGGAGAAAGCATCGTCTCCGCATCTTTCAACAATCTATAAAACTTTTTCGCTTCTTCATTTGGTTCCATATCATTGTTTAGCTCGTCACCAATTCCACTGCTCATATGTGGCATCCCTAGCCCCTCTTCCAACATTGTAACTACATCATCTGCATACTCTTCATCATCTGACTCCTCATCATCTGCATACTCTTCATCTGACTCATCATCATCATGCACAACGACATCTTCCTTTTCACCATGAAAGTACCAAACAATGTAGCTTTGCACTATCCCTTTCTTACACAAGTCATACTTAACCTCTTCTCTAGATTTCAAGTCGACATTGTTGCAATTAACACATGGACATTTGATTCTGTTATCATTTCGAGTTGAATTGCGAAAAGCATAGTCGAGAAACTGATCTACTCCTCTCATATATTCTGCACTAAGCCTATGAGCCTTCATCCAACTCTTATCAATGTTATTCATAGATAAAGCAATATTTAACCTCTCAAAGAAATCAAATAAACCTAAAAAGAGAAAAAACATAAAAAGATATTAATAATAGATCCAGAAACAAACATGAAAATCACTAAAACATAAGGAATGAGCAAAATAACTAGTAAATTTGGTGTTTAAACTTTAAACAACTCAACTCATTGTTATTTTTGTCAAGTTATCATAGGAGAATGTTGCATGATAAAATCTGAGTAACAAATATCAATATATAATTAAGATGGGATTGGAGCTAAATTCTGAGTAACAAATATCAGTCTACTAGGACTTATAGACTGAGAGCTCCTATCCCATTTAGTTAACTCATTGAACATCATATCTCTTGATATCAATAATTTCTTAGTTATAGAATAAGAGTATCATCACAAGTTTGTAACAAGTAATTTCACCAACCTCTTTTAGTAGTCTGTTAAGCCTAATTCAGAACTTGAATATTTGCTTTTGCTTGTCAAAACTAAAGAACTTGAACAAGAACTTTAAACCAGATGTGATATTTTCTACGAATCAAAGAATAAAATCAATATTATATCAGCATGCTTGATTAAATCATTGCACCATTACAATAAACAACTATTTAGTACTTTGTTGCCTCAACTAATGATTTAATTCCTTCAATTAAGGACTCAAGCATAAGGGCAGCTTGGAAAAAGAAGATGAAGAACTTGTAACTTAATTTGTGATTTGGAAAAAAGAAGAACTCAAGCATAAGCATAAGGTCTAACAAAAATTGGGAGAGAGGTCATAGAACCATGCTATCAACAACTTTCAAACTATGAACATTGGTATTAATTGTAAGTTGCAAGCTCTAATTGTAATGGGTAGTGCTTAATAAAGTTACCCATTAATACAATGTTGTCAACTTTCAACTTTCAACTTTCAAACTTTCAAACTATGCTTGATTAATACAATGTTGTTTTTGTCACCAAAGACTGTTAATTAAGCATCCTGCCCTGTTTCCGTCATCAAAAGAAGTCAAACAGAGTTGTCAAATCATAGTTTTTTTTATCATAGCACCCATTTTTCACAAAGATGAATAAAAGGAAACATGACTCCGAGGAAATGGAATCAAAAACATGAATGATCAACAAAAGGAAACAAAAACACCAAAAGGAAACAAAAGCACCAAGCAGTGTGCTCTCGAAAGAAAGGAAATAGAGGCACAAATAGAAGTTGATGATGTATATTCACCTGGTAGAAATTAGCGGTCGAGTGAGAACCTGGTAGAAGTCAGCAATCGAGTGAGAACCTGGTAGAAGTCAGCGATCGAGTGAGAACCTGGTAGAAGTTGGCGTATGAGACTGGGAAACTAGCTAGTAGAAGTCAGCGTACCTGGTAGAAGTCGGCGTATCAGACTGGAAATCTGCTCCTTGATAGTGTTCGATTTGCCCTAGACAACTCCTTGATGGCGCGCGTATGAGACGGCAGTGGACTGGTGACTTAAGATATTTAATCATGGTAATAAAACTCATTTCCTGGGGGCTATTTTCGACCCCCAGGAAAACTAAAATTTTAGTTTTTAATTATTTTGGAGAGAATAATAATATTTGAAGGATTTCCTGGGGGCCGAAATTCCCAGGAAAATAATTTTTACTTGGGGGTCGGAAATAACCCCCAGGAAAACAAGGTTTTTATGAGGGCTACTTTCGGCCCCCAGGGAAACTAAGTTTTGTTGGGGGCCAAAAACAGCCCCCATGAACACTAAGCAGAACTATGTTTTCCTGGGGCCAACATAGGACCCTCAGCAGAACTATGTTTTGCTGGGGGCCAACATAGGACCCTCAGCAGAACTATGTTTTGCTGGGGGCCAATCCATGACCCCCGGCAAAACTATGTTTTGCTGGGGGCCGACGCATAATTCCTGGTATAACTATATTTTGCTGGAGGCCAGCGGACGACCCCCATTAATTGCGGTCACGAAAAATAACATTTCTTGTAGTGACACCTTTGGTCGGGGGACACAATAATGAATAGATCCTCAACCAAGAACTCTAAGTCTCTCCGACACATATCTGCATAACTTTCCTGCCGACTATGAGCAGTAAGTGGCCTATGTTTGATCCTCTAGACCAACTCAACATTTCGTTGAACCATCACTAGCCCCAAAAGATGTTGCTCGCCCTGCCTTGTCTCAACGTATTGATGATATACACCTCTGTTCACAGAGAGCTTCAAATGATGCCATTTGGATGGTCAAGTGATAATTGGTGTTGTGTGTGTATAGTTTGGAGTTATGTGATAGTTAGGGTGAGAAAAAAAAATTGATTTTTCAGTTAATTAAAAAATCGGTTTAAAATCGAACTAGTTTTTTTCGATTTTGGTTTATGTTTTTGAAAAAATTAGTTTATGGTTTCAAGTTTTGGGTTCGGCCCACGATGTAAAAAGTCCACCAATTTCAGTTAACCAACCGGTTAAATATAATTTATTAATTTTTAATATATATATAATTTATAAATTATAAAAAATTAAAAAAATAACCAAATGATTTATAAATAATAAAAAATATAAAAAAATATAAAATTTTAAATAAAAATTAAAGAAATTAATAAAAGATAATAAATAAATAAATAAATAAATAAAATAAAAAATAAAAAATAAAAAATTAAATAAAAATTAAATAATTAATTTTTGCAGCATATTAATTGGTTTCAATTTTTTTAAATTTTTTTTTCAAATTGGAATTCGGTATTTATTTGGATTTTTCTCCATATGTGATCATTAATTTGCATAATGTTACTATGTTTGTAGTTTAAAAAATTTTATTTGTTAGCCAAAAATTATCGGTTAACCGAACCAAAAAAATCAAAATCGAAGTGACAGTTAATCGAATTTAATGGATCAGTTTATGATTAATAATTTTGGAAAACCAAGTTAATAGACCAGTTAATAAAATTGTTAATGGACTTGTTAACCCGTCTATGCTCACCCCTAGTGATATTTTGACTTAGGTCTTGATAGTGAGATCAAGACTTAAGAGACTTAAGTGGGATGACTAACTTCCACTTAAGTATTTTAATAGGGCTAATGGTTTAGATGTATGAAGTTGATAGACTAATTATCTCATCAAGCATGTTGTAACAAAATGATATCAAAGCAGGACCTAGTCCTAAGAATTGTGAGAAAGCCCATGTGAGAAAGGGTTATCAGGAGATGGGGTGAAACCGCTATTAGGCTAGGCCTCACATGCCGCTGACTTGAGTGTGATTCTAGACTATGTGTTAAACTTGAGTTGAGTCTTAATGAGGATGTTAAAACATAATTGGAAAAAATTGTAATATCAGTTTAGTCCCATATTGAAAATATATTGAATATTGTATTAGTTTATAAGGTTCGATGAGTGTGCTATCATTAACTTTCGTTTAAGATTAAAATCTATTATTTTATTGATATTATTTGTGACATAATTCTCAATCAATATATATCATAAAACTAGAATGAAAATTATTGCCTGCAATTAAGTATTATATAATAAATCCTAAAAATTGCGTGTATCAAGAAGTATCTTGGCACAATCTCTCCTTTGAATGAGACGTGCCAACTCGGTGTATTTGTCTAATCTAATCTAATGTATATAATAATAAAATCTTCTTTTTCTATAACCAAATGCATGGCTAACTTGTGGAAATTGTGGCCACACAAACTGTGGAACATCTCATGACATCTTTTTCTTAGTTAGTCAATAATAAATGCCCATTGTTTTATGTTTCTTAATATGGCAACAACAGTAGATTTGTTTGGATAGAAAACAAGTATAATGTCACATTGAATCAGATAAGGATGACAAGCCAGCTGTGTTGATTTTATTCTCAAGTCAACTTATCTCTTTCTCTCAATTACTTCTAGGTGAAGGAAAAATACACAAATAGTGCCCCCACATTACTATTCCTAAATTTATCTTTCTCTAAATGTTTTTTGTTAGTAATATATTATTATGACTGTTTGGGAGAAAGAAAAATTGGGTCCATAAAACCTAAATGAGGTGATTTTAAGATTTACATTTAGGCTCAATGCACTACTAAAAAATTCAATTGCTACTAGTATTAGTGACGATCGACAACATCATTGCTAACGGCAATAGCCTGTGTACGACCGATAGCATCGCCGCTCATAATTGAACATCAGTGATGGTTTCGTGACGGCATGTGCAACAATCACATTATTAACAAACATGTGATAGATGGTGCGTACCCGATGCGAAAATGAAACACTTATCAAGGACGGCGTAGCGACGGCTGATGCGATCGTCGATGATAGGTATTTTTATTTACGTACGCACCCGTCCCTCTTCTTTCTCTTGCTCTTTCCTCTCTCTTTTCCCTCTTTCTGCCTCGTCGCCGCCCGCCCGATTTCTCGTCGTCGTCTCCTTCGCCCCCGGGTCTCCCTAGGTCTCCCTTGCCGCCGATTCTCGTCGTCTCCTTCTCCTCGCCGATTCTCCCCAGGTCTGCCTCACCAAAATTGAGACTACTCTTGAGTATTGTTTCAAAAAATCCAATCACTTTTTGAAGAAACAAATCCACCATTCAATCCAGAACGTCGACTAGATAAAATTTCATATAAAATTTATATATATTTGATAATCCCAAGGCTCTCAGAAATCCAATTTATAAATAATGTATATAACATGTAACCCTATTACTTACCAAAATACCCTGACGATAATCATGACATTAGTTACAATATAAATAACATTGATTTAGAGTTTGTAACACTGATATAACACTAAAGCATCGTTACAATTTAAAATAGGATAAATTACACTGATCTCCCCTGAGATTTAGTGAAATTACACTGACCCCCCCTCTATTTGTCCAGGTTATAATCACCTCCCCTGGGTAATCTTTGAGTAATTTTTTTAGGGGATGATTGTGTAATCTTATTTCGTAATAGGGGAGGTTTGTATAATCATTTACAAAACTCAGGGGGGTTATAAGATAAAATTACAAATAGAGGGGAGATTAGTGTAATTTCACTAAACCTCAGGGGAGGTCAGTGTAATTTACCCTTTAAAATATTAGCACATAATAAAAAAATACACATATAACACTATTATGATGAATGTAACACCATCTTCCTCAAACCAAATCCACAATCCCCTCCCCCAACCACCGTCGGATCTAGGCGACCGGGGTAGCAAGGGAACCACCGCTAAGCAACGGCGGTGGCTCGCCGTCTATCGCAATCTAGCTACAACACCCCAAGCAACACAGCAAGGCCGCCACCAACAACTGTTGTCGGAGTTTGAGTGCTCCACATATTTTCAACAAAACTAGTAATCAAATTGAAGGAAAAACACCTCAAAAATTCAATAATCAAACACTTCATATCGACGAACCCCCAAAAAAACCAAAGATCAATAAATTTTTCAAGAAAAATATCCTCATCTCCTCTGAATACACGATGATTTACCCTAAAGAAGTACAAAAGAATAGGAAAAAGAATTCTACTTGTTTCGAAGTTCCTCAACTCCAATCGCTGGCTAAGCTCTGCACAAATCTCCTCTTTTGCTCCGTCCCCGAAGATTCCAAATATCATGCTTAGGAAGGATTAGGGATAATTAAATAGGCAATTAGCTTTTTTGGAAAAGGGCCCATCTGTGTTATAATATTTACACATTAGCCCTTTTAAATTAACAAAATATCGACTTTAACATTCCTCCCCACCTAATAAAATTTGGTCTCTCAAATTCAAGTATTTGTCTCAAAAAGATGTGGATATTCAGCTCGAACATCTTCCTCTTGCTCCCAAATACCTGTCTCAAATTCGAGTACCTCTTGCTCATAATGATGTTGACATCCAACCTTTGCGACAGACACCACTTTGTTCTGATGCCGATGTTCCTTTATGCCTAGAATCCAAACAAGCTGCTCCTGAAAGTTGATATAAGGCTGAAGATGAACTGCATGCTGCTCCATAATGTGTGTAGGGTCTAGCACGTACTTCCTCAACACAAATACATGGAAGACATCATATACACATTAGCCAATGAAGGTGGTAGCGCTAACCGATATGCCATAGCTCCAATCCTATCCAAGATCTTGAAGGGACCAATAGAATGCAGCACAAGCTTTCTTTTCTTGCCAAACGGCATACACCTTTGGTCAGGGCATCCTAAGGAATAGATCCTCAATCGAGAACTCCAAGTCTCTCAAACACCAATATGCATAACTTTTCCGCCGACTCTGGGCAGTAACCAGCCTCTGTATGATCCTCTAGACCAACTCAACATCCCACTGAACCATCACTGGCTCCAAAAGACGTTGCTCGCCCACCTTGTCCCAGTGTATTGATGATATGCACCTTCGTCCATAGAGAGCTTAATTAAAATGATGCCATTTGGATGGTTGAGTGATAATTGGTGTTATGCGTGTATAGTTTGGAGCTATGTGATAGTTCAACTTGGGTCTTGACAGTGAGATCAAGACTAAAGTGGGATGATTAACTTTCGCTCAAGTATTTGAATTAGGCCAATGTTTTGGACGTATGAAGTTGATGGTCTAGTTATCCTATCAAGCGGGTCGTAACTAAATGGTATCAAAGCACGACCTAGTCCTAAGAATAGTGAGGAAGGATGTGAGAAAGGGTTATTAGGAGATGTGGTGGAGCCGCTATTAGGCTAGGTCTCACATGCCGCTGACTTGGGTGTGATTCTGAGCTATGTGTTAGACTTGAGTTGGGTCTTAACGAGGATGACAAGACATAAGTGGAGGAGATTGTAATACATCAGTTTAGTCATACATCAAAAGTATAATTGAATGTTGTGTTGATTTATAAGGCCTGATGGGTATACTATCATCAACTTTCACTTAAGATTAAAATTTATTATTTTATTTATATTATTTTTGTGACATAATTCTCAATATATATATATATCACGGCATAAAATTAGAATGAAAAGTATTACCTACAATTAAGTATTATATAATAAATCCTAAAATTGCATGTATGAAGTGTCGTAGTACAATCTCTCATTTGAATGAGACATGCCAACGGTGCTATTTGTGCCCAACTTGATTGATTTTTCTAATGTATATAAAAATAAAACCTTCTCTTTCTATACCTAAATATATCTAGAACTTTGGACTTTGTCTCAAATATATTCTGAACTTTGACTTCTCCAAATTGCATCCTCAACTATCACATTTGTATCATTTGCATCCCTCTATCAAAATTTTGTCAGTTACCTCGTTAACCCTATGACGTGGCATGCACACGTGTATTAAAATATTATTTTTTTATTTCAATATATTTTTCTAAGTATGCTTTATTTTTACCCAACCTGAGCACATACCTTTTTCAGTGTCACCCCCGACCTGAGCGCCCCCGACTGTGCCGCCTATGTGCGGGCTACCGTCGGCCAGCTCTACCAGGTCTGCCCATAATCCTTCGCTGCTTGGCTGTAGCTCGGGGGTTGTTTCTTGCGGTACAACAACGAGGACTTTTACTTTGTGCTCCTGCTAGCCTCCGAGATCACCAACCATTCGTTAAACATGGGAGCGATCAAGACCAGTGTCGTTGGCTTTTACTTTGTGCTCCTGCTAGCGACGACCGTGATGATGATGCCCTCCTGCAGTGAAGGCCTCGATCACTCGGGGGTGTAAGTGAGCCGAGCAGCTCGTGAGCTACTCGAGATCGACTTGATGAAAACTCGAGCTCGAGCTAAGTAATACTCGACTCGAGCGGCTCGCGAGCCTAATCGAGCTCCATATATTTATATATAATTATATAAATATTAATATTTTATATGGGGTTGAGCATAAACCCGAGTCGAGCCGAGCTTAATCGAGTCGAGCTTAATCGAGCTTGAACGAGCTCGGTCACGCTTGAGAAAAATAAACGAGCTTAAACGAGCCGAGCTCGAGTTACTTGAGTCGAGCTCGAGCTGATCTCGAGCCTGGATATTGAAGCTCGATCTAGCTCGAGTTCGAGCTCGAGCTCGACATTTCTTAAACGAGCAGACCTTGAGCACAAGCAAGCTCGGCTCGGCTTGGCTCGATTACACCCTACTATTGAGTTCCATACTTTTATAAAAGTCTAAAAGCTTTTATTTTCAAGTGCCTCAGCCGATGCGTTAAACAAGTGCCTCATGTTCTACGAAGGGTAGCGGTCCGGCAAGCTTCCTCCCTCTCAGAGGCTTACATGGCAGAAAGACTCTGCCTTAAACGACAACCATGACCTCGGTGTACGCTCTTCTTCTTCTTCTTCTTCTTCTTCTTCTTCTTCTTCTTCGTCTTCATGAAGTCTTCAAGGGAAATTAATGAAGGTTGATATGATGGGCAGATACTACAACGCCGAAGACAACGTGAAGTTTGGGTTCCCGATGGCGTTCAGCACATGCTTGATCAACATCTCGGTCTACTTAAAGAAATTCTTGTTGGCTGGTAATTAATCTTTCTTTTTTATGAACAGTATTTGAAAAAAAAAGTATATCATCTCAATATAATGACGCTGAAAGGGAAAATTTCATGCAGTACTCCAGGTGAATCTTTGGTGTACAGCTACACAAAGAGTTTTAATGGATTTGCAGCTAAACTCACCATCAACGAGGCAAAAAAAATAGCTGGTTTTAGTTTAATTTGGAGGGTTAATTACAATCAATTAATTTGCTTCCTTCTTGCAAGCATAATCAGAAGACTACATGTTGACAATGTGTTGCAGAAATGAAGGGCATTGTTTCAGTGTTCGCTAGTAGAATGTTGAAGACTCGCACAACGAGGTCATGAGATTTCTTGCAATTCCCACAAAATGTGTATCAAAATCTTCCATTAGAGAGAGATGTGATCATCGGCATGCTCGACACTGGAATTTGGCCGGAATCTGAATCCTTCAGTGACGAAGGATTTGGACCTCCGCCCAGTAAATGGAGAGGTGGTTGTGTCAACTTCAAATGCAACAAGTATGTCTTTTTATCATCAATCTAGCTCTAGCTATTTCATTGTGATAGTTTGATGCTTACAACTTTAAATATCTTAATTAAACCCATCAATGCAAACATTTTATGTCAATTTGAATTAAAATTCATGATCTAATGAGATGAAAGAATTGCATATAAATAAGAGAAGACAAACTAAGTTTGCTTCTGAAATGTAATGTGTACGTGTTGATTAAAGCCATTGATTTGGGCGACAGCAAAGTGATCGGCGCTCGCTAGCTACTACAACAGTATCAACGACATCATGCAGGAAACCTCGCCGCATGACTTCGAGGGCCATGGCACGCACACCTCCGCCACCGCCATTGGGTGGGGCATCCCCGGCACCAGCCTCTACGGCATCGCCCGAGGCACCGTGCCATCGGCCAAGATAGAGGTGTACAAAGTCCCAACGAAGCTCGACGGTGTCGGCGGCGGAGTAGTTGTTGTAGGAGGAGAGGGTGGCGCCGGTGACGATGGAGGTGACGAGGGAGTCGAGGTTAGTCTTGAGAGGGTGGCCACCGCTGCGCTGGTGGTGTTTGGGTGCATCGGGGCGGTGTTGGGGCGGGCTTCGTTGGCGAGGTCGTGCGCGAGGGTGGTGGTCGGGGGTTGGGCGGCCATGGCTGTCACCTTTGGGCTGATGAACATGACATTAATCTCACTGGTGAGACACGTGGAAAAAAGTGTGGGCCCAGGTGGGGTAAAAATAAAGCATACTTAGAAAAAAATATTAAAATAAAAAATAATATTTTAATACATATGTGCATGCCACATCATAGGGTTAACGGGGTAGCTAACGAAATTTTGACGGATGGATGCAATTGATACAAATGTGATAGTTGAGGATGCAATTTAGAGAAGTCAAAGTTCAGAATACATTTGAGACAAAGTCCAAAGTTCAGAATATATTTCGGTAATTACCCTTCTTAATATGGCAACAACAGTAGATTTGTTTGGATAGAATACAAGTACAATGTCACATTGAACGATAAACTAGATGTGTTTTATTCTCACATCAAGTTAAGAAAAAGGCACAAATAGTGCCCCCCACATTACTATTCCTAAATTTATCTTTATCCAAATAATTTTGGTTAGTAAACTAAACTTGATGATGTAATAACACTACTAGAAATGTTAGAATCACCAACGGCCATCACCCACGGCCGACTGAGCCGTCAGAATGACTCACGACTTTCTTACGATCGTTGTAGATATAGCAACATTTGCAATGGCTTTCTTATGGCCGTTGCGGCCATTGCTTATAAATTGATGGCGCGCACGCGACGCGCAAATAAAATAACTTATCGGCAACGGCTTCGCGAGTGCCACGTTGGCTGTTGGTGATGTTATTAATACATTAGCAACAACTTGCATACGGCTTCTGAATCTATCGCTCGTGAGTCGATGGCATGCTCACGGTGCAAAAATAAAATACTTATCACCAATGGCTTCGTGAGGGTTGCGTCGGTCGTTGGTGATGTTATTTTTTATTTGCAACGGCTCAGCAACGACTGAGTCAGCCGTTGGTGATAGATGTTTTTATCTGTGTTTGCACTCGCCCCCTTCCTTTCTTCTCCTCCGTTGTTGTTGTCGCCGAATCGCTGCTGCTGCCACTGGTCTCCGCCCCTCCTCCTTTATATTCGGATTCGCCTTTGCTAGGGATGGCAAAAAAAACCCGTTTAGGCGGGTACCCGCGAGTATTTACCTGTTTATGACAGATATGGGGGGTAGTTTTCTACCCGTGGGTATTTCGCGGGTAATTTTTCATACCCGTTTATTAAATGGGGCGGGTATGGATATCATAGTACTCGTACCCGCGGGTACTCGTACCCGCGGGTACCCGTTACCCGTGAGAACTAATAAATTATTATTTTACACTCAATACATATACTAAAAAACTCTAAGTTCCTAACTTAATTCAATAGTCAATACCCATTATCCACTACCTACCCATTGAAGTGTGTTTAATTGTTTATATTTGAAGTTGTTATCAAAATATTGTGTGTTTATTTGAAGAGAGTTTATATTTGAAATTCTTATCAAAATATCAAAGTTTATATTTTTTAAAACTGTCATGGGTACCTGTCAATACCCGTGGGTATCCATCCCCCCGTGGATAATTAAATGGGTACCCATTTTTAATACCCGCGGGAAATAAACAGGTAGCGGGTACCCATTTATTTCGCGGGGCGGGTAGTGGGTAGGCACCCCCCGTACCCGCCCCGCCCCGTTGACAGCCCTAGCCTCTGCCTCCAGGTAACCCTCCGCCTCTCCCTCCTCCTTTACTTGAATGTCGGCGCTCTCAGCGCCATTGTGATTGGGGTCGGTCGAAACCCTAAGGTTTTGGCCTTCAACCGCTGAACCCCCATCACTCGTTCAGTGTTCAATATGGGACACTAGACGTGGACTCTGGCACTAGAATTTTTTCATGTTAATAGTGGGGGACCGACACTATTAATATCGTGTGAACTGGTCTAATCAAACCCTAATATATATTTTTTATAGTTAATTTTTTATTTATGTTAATTTATTTAGGGTTTAATTAAATTGTCAATGTTAATTAGGGTTTTAATTTAATTTATTTACTGTTAATGTTAATGTTAATTAGGCATAATTTATTTTATTTACTGTTAATTTAGTTCAATTATTTACTAGTAACGATGACACCGAGTTAGTTCAATTAGAGGAAGAAAATTTAACCATTGTGGACGTTGGCGCCGGCGTTGGGGCTGAAACCTAAGGACTCATGTTGGCATCGTTCATTGTGGACTCGTGCTGGCGTCGTCTGTGAATGAAATGACAACATTAGAGGGGGTGTGAATAGTGTGTTTACTATATTATTCGCCTAATTTCTAATTTAATCATTTTCTTAAATCGTTAGGTAATTTGCAATTCGATTTGATTGCGGAAACGATAAATAATTAATCAATTAAAAATGAACAATCAATCAATGCAAACACAGAGATTTCATAGTGGTTCGGCCCCAATGTCTACTCTACTACCTAAGCACCCCGCTTAGGATTTCCAAACTAGTTTTACTAAATTAGTTTTCGTTTCCCTTACACCTGAGGAGTTTTCACCGAAGAGAAGCACTCTCAACCTAAGGCACTTCCACACCCGGAAGTCACCGCCTTCTTATCGAGAGTCCTCTTCCAGCTCAACCCTAAGGGACAACTAAACTAATCCTAGTAAAAGCTAAGTTTACACAAGTGGCTTTACTCCTTCTACACCAAGGATATCACTTCACACAGAAGACCAAACATTCGGTCTTCTACAGACGCACAAATTAAACATAGTTTAAATAACAATAAAAGTTACAATGAAAAGAGCTAAGGATAAAACCAATAATGAATGCTCTTTTCAAGCCTTGTAGCCTCCAACTCGTCAGAAGAAAAGCTTTGAGTAGAAGCCGAGTTGAGGAGCAGAGTGTGCGAAAGAAGTTGTCGCCTGAAGAATCGAGCGCAAGCACATTATCTTTTGGAAGGCTTTGATCTCTCTTATGGATGCTCAATGATAACTGTAGGAATGAGAGAAGAAGTCTTAAATAAATCATACGAGGGTATATTTATACCCTCGTGAAGAAATGGCTGTTCAACGGATAGAAAACTATCCGTTATAGGCCGCCGGTCGAATGGTCAGTCGACCGACTGGTTGATCGGTCCTTCGACCGCTTGTATTCTCCCTGTGGGCGGTCGACCGACGGGTCGACCGCTTGACGCAAAAATCGTAATCTCGATCTTCGGTCGACCGACGTGATCTGCGTCTTCGGCTATTCATAGGTCGGTCGACCGACTGGTCGACCGCCAAGCCTACTGCCCTTTTTGGGCTTCGGTCGGTCGGGCTTTGGTGCACTCATCGATCTTCGATAAACTTTCGCGACGAACCCGAGCGCGACGATCAATGTCCTTTCGATTTTCGATTTCTTTCGATATTTTTGATCTAGGACATCGAACGCTAATTGATATGAACCTGAAAGATATTCTCAATGAAATTATTAGTCTCATGTTTGTTATCATCAAAACCATCAAAACCGAGATTAAGGCTATGGTTGCAAACCTAAAGCCAACAATCTCCCCCTTTTTGATGATGACAAACATCCTTAAGAAAATATATTCATTAAAGCATTAAGGATATCAACTAAGGGATTTCTCCCCCTATCAACATGCATATTTATAGAATAGAATTCCCCCTATCTATATGCATGGATATCCTATATTTTCCTCCCTATTAGCTATACTTTTCTCCCTATTTACCTTTACACTTCTCCCCCTTTTGACTACACATTTCTCCCCCTTTTGACATCAATCAAAAAGGGCAAAAAAGGTCATTCTAATTAAAGGGAGAGAGTTAAAAGATTTTTTATGAAGTTGAGACTCTTAAGGAGTATTTTCCATGCAACATGAAAATCTTAACTCAAGGGATGGAAAAAAAGTATTTAACATGATACCAACTTAAATCGTGCATGATACCAAGGAGTGATAGATACAATTCAAGCCTAAATCATGTATGCACTCAAGTCTGATACCAATGTTGTAGTTTATCTTTTTCAAGATATTTTTATATTTCATTCAAACTTTCAAAGTAAACAAGATATGGTTATTTAACTCAGGTATATCACATCTGAAATGAAACTAATGTCATTTAATTCAAATTTGAACTTAGCATGTTTTCATTTGAAATAAGCATGAAAACTATGAAAATGCTAAGTCTCAAGTTATGCTATCTACTCATGTTTTCACATATTTAGGCATCTAAACATCAAACATGAGATGATGAAAGTCTATGAATTAAGTTTGGGCTTAAGATGGGATTTTAAAGGTACTTTGTTGACTTAAGTCAACCTATACTTCTAGTTTTCACAAAATCAAACTTTTAGATCTAAGCAAGCTCATATCTTTAATAAATTTTTGAAAACACTTTTTGGATGAAAATTTTGATACCATATATTGAATGGTCATTTGAAATGCATGTATCAAGATTGAACTCAAGATGAATTTTCTAAGTTCATTTTTCATCCTATATTTTCAAATAAACAAATGGATCCTAGCTATTATCCAAAATATCAAAATCATTCCTAGAAATGATTTTACTCAAGAAATTATGTGAATGATATTAGAAATAGAATCCAAATGGTGTATATGAGTTTTTATTGAAGTTTTTGAAGAATGATCAAAGTATCGAAAAGATTGATATTTCAAATAAGTGATACTTTGAGTTTTCGAAATCCAACTTCAAAAATTCATTTTAAATTAGATTCTTGATGAAACTTTTTGAAATTTTCAGTTATTCTTAAAACTTCTTTAATTTTCATTCGAACTTTCATGACACCACATGATGGTCATGTAAAGAGTATATGTCAAATTTGAAATGAAAATTAAGTCCTTAAGTCAAGATATCAACCTAGCATGGTTTCTTTCAAAACTAAACTAGTTTTTATGAAACTTGCTAAGTTTCAATCCTAACATTTACTCATGGTTTTTCAAATTTAAATCTATGGGTACCTAACATGAGTAAATCTAAACATGTTCCACAAATATGGATTTAAAATGAGACCTTTAAGTCAAGTTGTTGACTTGGGTCAACTTGGTTCAAAAAGAGGTATTCATGAAATTGACCTCTATTGTCATTTCATCCATATCCATATGAATTTTCCATTCTAAGAGCTTGGAAATATGTCATACCTATTTCTAAACATGTTTATGAAGTTTTAGACTTAAAATGAAATGACCAAGTCGATTTGTTGACTTGGGTCAAAGCTTTTTCAACCTTAAGTCCTCTAAAGTGATATTTATATCACATTTTTCATCTACACATGAATTTTTAAGATTGAACACCTAGAATCATATCATGTGTGTCTAAACATGTTTGTTTCATTTTTACCTTAACATGAAGTCTCTAAAGAAGAATTTTAACCTAGTTCAATTTCATAGATATCATGATATCATGAAATGAGCTAAGTTATCCAAAATTTTCTTACTCATAAAAAATCAAATATTTATCATGCATAATCAATCATGAGCATATAGAGACATCATTAAAGCATAAATATTCAAGTATTTTTCAAAAAAATTTGCAAAATAAAATCATACCTTATTTCTTAGAAATTTCCCCAACCTTTTCATTTCCTTTTTCATTTTCTCTTAGATAGCATTGTCTTTCATTAGCATACATAACTTGCAAGTAGACTTCATTAGTAAATAATGAAATTAAGGCTACTAGCAAGCTAACAAACTAACTAGCAAGGGGTCAATACAAAGTTTCATTTAAAATCTTAACCTATGCTAGATAGTTAAGATTCATTTTAAGATGGATTCCATGGTTTCAAAATGAATCTAAGATATCCTAAGATGTGAAACATTTGAGGAATAAGATCTCTACCTATGTTAAACTAGTTTGGACTTACAAGAATGTCTCTAATAGCAAGTATCAACCTAGAGCAAGTTTCATTTAATGATATTTGCCTAAGTACTAAAATTCTACCTACTCATGAGAATTCAAAGATTTAGCATGTGAATACCATCTTGAGTATAGAGACATAATTTAAGCTTAAGTATTTAGGTATAACACTAAGATTTTGAATTTATCTAAGTTATACCTTATTCATGATAATTTGCTAAACTAGACTTTTTCTTCCTAATTAGCCTTTCTAAAAATATTTATAACTTGCAAGTATGCCTTAAAATAGACAATAAAACTAAATCTACGTGCAAGCTATCAAACTAGATAGTGAAGTGAATAACCAAGTATCATTTATCAAATTCAACTTCACTAAATAGCATGGATTCATTTTCAAAGAAATTATTCATGACAATACAATGAATCAAGAGATCTCAAAAGTAAAAACGTAGATCTCCAACCCTTCCTACTGGTTGAAAACCGAAAGCCACAATTAGCCTACGATTTAAAATCACAAGGTCGCTTAGGCCCATTACAGGCCACCTGGGTATCCGAAGAGACCGAAAAATCAAAAATAAAAAATGATTTTGAAATATATTAAGAGCGGGGAAAATCAATCAATTTTAAGCATGTATCATAACTCCAACTTAGATAAAGCAAAGGGATATAGGATATGATACCGGAATAGTTTTGATGTCAACTTTACCTAAGGCATGAAGGTGATTTGAAGTTGCAACATCTTGGAGATTTCTCATTAAGATATAAGGTCAACTTCAATCCTTCAATTTCTTTACCCTTGTGTGGTTCCTCCCCCTACAAAAGAGCATGATACCTTTGATACCCAAATAGCTTTGGGTCATTGGGGGTTAGAGGGCTTAGGAATCCAAAGTGTCCTAGCAACACTTGGATTTCTCTTTAATGCGCAATCATGGATGGCATGCCCAAATACACCACAATAAAAGCAATGTCCATTAAATTTCTTTTTATTTTTGTTATGGACATGAGATGTATCCTTAGAATGCTTGACATGAAAAGGATGATGGTCATGAGCATTCTTAAGGGAAATATTTTTCTTTTGAATTTGAGGTTTAAAAGTGCAATGCCTAACATGAGATTTTGCATTATGATGCATAGCATGAGATTTTGCATTAGAATGCATAGCATGAGATTTATGATCATAGGCATTTTTGAAGGAAATATTTTTCTTTCCATTTTTCTTGAAGGAAGTTGAGTTTCTCAAATTATGTACTTCCTTGTTCAAAACCAAAATCTCATCTTTCAAAACTTCAATTGACTTATGCATTGCATATAGTTGAGATTTCAATATATTGTTCTCACTTACTATTTTTGAATTCTCAAATTTTAAATTTTCATTTTCAAGCTTTAGGTCATTAAGCTCAAAATTCAATCTATCATGGCATAAACCAAATGAGTTAGACTTCAATTTCTCATTTTCTAGCTTTAATTTATGCACATGAGAATTAAGCATTTCATTTTCATTTTTCAATCTTTTATTTTCATTATCTTTTCTAACAAACAAGACATACATTTTTTGACATTCATCAACTAGTTCTTCATATGGCATATTGAATGAACTAGACGAGCTAGTACTAACATTATTATTATGACTAGAAGGAGAAGAGTGTACCTCATCTTTGGTACTTATGAGGCAAACTTTTGAAGTAGCTTCATAGTCATTGCTAGAGGGTGCTTCAACTGTATGAGAGGTGGAGGTGGAAACACTTGACCTCTTCCTTCCTTTGTTCTTCATGCTTGGGAAATTTTTCTTCACATGCCCCTTCTCTTTGCAAGCATGACATATTACTCTTCTTTTTCGGCTCTTGGTGCTACTTCTTTGACTAGAAGAGCTATGTGCATCAAAATCACGACTAGTAGTAGGTGTGTGACCATTGTCATCACCACATTCATTAAAAGTGTCAATTTCTTCGATTTTGGCATAATCATATAAAACATTTAACGAGGCCCATAAATTAAAAGCCGAAGAACAATGCATGACTTTTTCTAAGATGTCATTTGGTAATGTGCAAAGAATATAATTCATGACATCTCCATTATACTTAAACATTTTTTTATCTAATTCACTCCAATCATGTATGTCAATCTTAGGTTCAATGAATTCCCAATGTAGCATGTTAAAGACTCCAAAACCTTTAGTCTTTAAATAATTGTACATCCTATACTTCCAAAGACCAAAGTTCGAGTCATCGAACCTAGGGGGTGAAGACACTACCGACTCTAGAGCCATTTTGAGATCGAGACAAGGTGTAGAATGGATTGTGAAATCTCAATCTACAAACCCGCTTTGATACCAATTGTGAATGAAATGGCAACACTAGAGGGGGGGTGAATAGTGTGTTTGCTATATTATTCGCCTAATTTCTAATTTAATTATTTTCTTAAATCGTTAGGCAATTTGCAATTCAATGATTGATTGCGGAAGCGGTAAATAATTAATCAATTAAAAATAAACAATCAATCAATGCAAACACAAAGATTTTATAGTGGTTCGACCCCAATGCCTACTTCACTATCTAAGCACCCCCCCGCTTAGGATTTCTAAACTAGTTTCACTAAATTAGTTTTCGTTTCCCTTACACCCGAGAACTTTTCACCGAAGAGAAGCACTCTCGACCTAAGGCACTTCCACACCCGGAAGTCACCGTCTTCTTATCGAGAGTCCTCTTCCACCTCAACCCTAAGGGACAACTAAACTAATCCTAGTAAAAGCTAAGTTTACACAAGTGGCTTTACTCCTTCTACACCAAGGATACCACTTCACACAGAAGACCAAACACCCGGTCTTCTACAGACGCATAAATTAAACATAGTTTAAATAATAATAGAAGTTACAATGAAAAGAACTAAGGATAAAACCAATAATGAATGCTCTTTTCAAGCCTTGTAGCCTCCAACTCGTCAGAAGAAAAGCTTTGAGTAGAAGCCGAGTTGAGGAGCAGAGTTTGCGCAAGAAGTTGTCACCTGAAGAATCGAGCGCAAACACTTTATCTTTTGGAAGGCACTGATCTCTCTTATGGATGCTCAATGATAATTGTAGGAATGAGAGAAGAAGTCTTATATGAATCATACGAGGGTATATTTATACCCTCGTGAAGAAACGACTGTTCAACGAATAGAAAACTATATGTTATAGGCCGCCGATCGAGTGGTCGGTCGACCAACTGGTCGATCGATCCTTCAACCGCTTGTATTCTCCCTGTGGGCGATCGACCGACGAGTCAACCGCTTGACGCAAAAATCATGATCCCGATCTTCGATCAACCCATCGGTCGATCGACGTGATCTGCGTCTTTGGCTATTCATAGGTCGATCGACCAACTGATCGACCGCCAAGCCTACTGCCCTTTTTGGGCTTCGATCGGTCGACCGGGCCGGTCGACCGACAGACGTAAGAAGCTTGCGATTTCTCTTTTAGTCGACCAACGCAAGCTGCGTCTGCAGCTAGCCTCAGTCCAGTCGATTGATCGATCGATCGCTAGGGCTACTGCCCATTTCTTACCCTATTCGGTCGACCACTCGGTCGACCGAATTTAGGCTAAGATTGTTTTCTTCAGCCTTTTTCTTCCGCGCTGTATTTTCGGGTTCTGGCTTTCAACGAGCATCATGTTGGAGAGCTTTTGACTTGATCTTTGGACTCATCCAAGCGACTTTGGTGCACTCATCGATCTTCGATAAACTTCCGCGACGAACCCGAGCACGACGATCAATGTCCTTCCGATTTCTAATTTCTTCCGATATTTTTGATCTAGGGCATCGAACGCTAATTGATATGAAACTTGAAAGATATTCTCAATAAAATTATTAGTCTCATGTTTGTTATCGTCAAAACCATCAAAATCGAGATTAAAGCTAAGGTTGAAAACCTAAAGCCAACATCGTCCACTATGAACTTGCGCCGGCATCCACAAATTTAGAAAATAATCATTCATTCGATGAGTGGATATGTTTTGATGAGTCAAATATGATTTTGCAAAACCTTAGATCTGTTCGGGGGTTGTATGTTCGTGTAAATGAAGTAGATGATTTTTTATATAATGTACAACCCTTGGATTGTCCCTAATTGGATAATTTGGGAACATAGTTATTTGTATTGTACTTAGTTGTTTCTTTTAACCGATACTCATTCATAAATTTTGGCTATTGTATCTCCCTTGTTCTCCGGTACGCGCCCAGATGATATGTGTATTCAGAGAACTGTAGGGAGATGCTGTCGAAATTTAGAATGAAGTTAACAACTAAAATAAAATTCCTAGTGCAATATGAATAACACGAGTCCCGAGTGAAATAGGACCATCTCACCTAAAGACCCGAATGAAATGATGATAGGGTCGTGCAGATTTTTATCAATTCCCTAGAAATCATATTCATACAATGATATTACCTAGGCTCTAGTGCAGGACCTCCACGAGCGAGTTGTGCTGTCAACTGCCATAATGGCTCAGAGGGATATTTTAATGGCCAAACTTGTCAATGACCTCGTGGATTTCATTGTTTGGCTGATTTGTTCTGCCGCTATCTTGATTCCCCCCGATGTTGCTTAGGGGTGTTCTGCTCCAACTTCGACATCGGTGATCATGATTGTTCCGATCTCGACTACGACTCCTTTTACGATCTATATATATAACGGTCTAGACGCCCTTTTTTGTATCAAGTTCTCGATCTGGTATTTAAGTACCATGCATTTCTCGGTGGTATGCCCGTAGGTGCGATGGAATTCACACTTCTTGCTCCTATCGGCGTTGGGTAGGATTTTCTAGTTCCCGCATTGTTGGGATACCTGAGCAGTTGTACGTTGTAAATATTTAGGAGAATGGTCTCCCTCTTGGTGTTCAACGGGGTATATTCACCATATTTGGGGCTAGGTCAAGAGGGCAACCTCCCTCTCTTGTTATTATTTAGGTCACGACAATCTCGTTCTTCACGCTTTTTGTCGGGTTTCTTTGCTTTTTTGTCTTCGGCATTATCTTTACTAGTCTGCCTGTCGGCCTTCTGGCATCTCTGAGTTCTTCCATCTCCATGTAGCATATCGGACGCTCCCGAAATTCAACCAAAGTCCTTAGCCTGGACAGAGCTATCTAGTTCGCGAACTATTCGGGTTTCAGGTCTTGCTTAATAGAATACAACTCGACGTAAGGGTCGAGGTTAGGGATCTTTATGGCCACGACATCGAATCTCTTCAAATATTCTCTCAGTGGCTCATTTTGTCCCTGCTTGATGTAGTGGAGGGAGTCCTAGGTCTTGGAGTAAATCTAAGACGAGGAGAATTTATTGATGAAAGCTCTGGGAGCTCTTGGAAGGTGTGTACTAGCCCTAACAGGAGGGTGGAGAACCATAGTAGTGCGCCTTTCTCCAAGAAAGTGGTGGGGAAAGCCCGACACATGATGGAGTTGATTGCACCGATGAGAAGCATCATCGATCTGAACATCGTCAGATGGGTGGTCAAATCACCCGTGTCATCATAAGGTTAGAGAGTAGTCGACAATTTGAAGTTGTCAGGTAGAGGGACTGCCATGATGTATTTCGCGAACAGTCCCGAGTCGATGACGTGGGGGGGGGGGGGAGGGGGGGGAGAGAGAGATCAACTTCTGTGGCCCTGGTTCTTTCTCTCTGGTGTTACATGTATAAGATCTCATTATTGAAGCCTGAGGTCGATCTCCTAGTTCTCTCGTGGTGGCTATCCTCTTCATGCTCTGAGCGGTAAGGCTCGTGCTCAATTGGATGTTGTTCCTTGGATTGCATTAGTGCGACGACCTAGACTGTTAGCCTTTGGTTCTGCCCCTAGAGATCGACAATTAGATGTCGTAACTCTAGCATTGAGTCGACGGGCACAAGAGTGTCACTCCTCATTATGTTAGCATCTTTGGGTAGTAGGGGAACGTTGCTGCTAGGTTACTGCCTGCTTGCGGCTATGTTCGCCTGACTCCGAGTGTCTACCATGGTGGGGCAGGTAAGGTTTACTCTGCCCACGGTGAGCGCCAAATGTTCTTGCCCGAAGTTAGGGGTGTTGCGAGCATCCGCGTCTCCTTGATCTAGCGTGGCTTGGGTGGTGACTTGCAAAGACACTCCGACGGTCATGTGAGAGAGAATCCCAGATGAGGGGTATAAAATTTAAATCAAGAGTATACTTGATGTGGATCATGTCTGTTTTATGAGGCAGGTCGGGATGTTTGGCGATGATGTCTCCCAGAATCTCGCGAGGATACGCCCTGAACGGGTCAAAGTTTAACCATAAGATGGCGAACTCAATACTACCGAATCTTTGATAATAAATGAAGGATATCGATATCCTTGTTTGGCCGTGTGGAGCCCCCCGACTAAGTTGTGGTTGATTTGATTTGAGGTATGACTCATGACTGTGGGTACTTCTGAGATTGATCTAACTGAACCCCAAAGAGTTAGTCTAGTACATATATTAACTTATAGTTGCGAAGTCATGCAACATTATTTTTTTGTCATACAGCCTATTGGTTGTCGTTTTCATCTTGATCTCACCTTTTTTTTTTTTGCAGCTACAACTACAATGCCAATGACCTCTAATATCTTCATGATTCTAATCACTAACTCTTGGACGTGTTTAGGTTCATTGCTATTTTTATTGAAATTCAGATAATTGATATAAATGATATACATTTTATTATATCTGAAATTGTGTTCTATTTGTTAAAATTATGTGTTTGTCAATAAAGCTAATGTTTCTTCATCTACTTAGGTCATAGTAATTTCTTGTGAAAGTCCTATTGGCCCAGATGAATAACATCACATTATACAAGATAAAATAGATGATAAATATTTAAGGGCATGTTTACTTTATTGGATAAAAGAGAATAGGATAAGAGATGAATTAATATTCATTATTTATTTAGTACATGGATTTGAAGAAAATAGGAATAAAATAATATAAAATTGATATTATATCATATATACATCGGATTTTTAAAAAATTCATATTCAACCATCTCTCATTTATTATCCAATCCTATCCTATCCTATCCAACGAAGCAAACATACTATAATAGTATTTGGGGTGCTTAGTTTTAAAATTTTATGTTGTCAATTTTAAAAGTTTGCATTTAGTTAAATTTTTACTTAGAATGTCTTATTTCAAATTAAATTTGGAATTTAAATTATATTATAATTATTATTTATCTCAAAATTTGAAATAGACGAGGGAGAAATTAAAAATTAGAATAAATATATTATAATAGCCAAAGTTTAGAATCAACATTAAATTTTCCTTAATTATCTTCATGGGTAAACAACTTAACTCGCCATTATTACTAATTCAGCCTTCCATGGAAACTCACGCTCTAATCTTTATAACCTATACAATGATTTCCCTAATACTGAATAGGGAAATTATTTATTCTCGAAACTCAAATCCCTAATATTTTTTCTCCGAAATTCGAATCAAAATTCTTGAATACCCAAGATGCCCTCACAGTTGTTAACGAGGTTAACGCAAAAGCTAGTTAACACCGTTAACATCGTTAACGGGGTTAACCCCGTTAACCGCTTTGAAAACTCCCACCAAAATGATTTTTATCCTGCCCACGCGACTTTTCAAAGAATTTTAAATGGGTTTCAAAGATTTTAAATGAGTTTCAAAGCATTTTAAACTGGTTCCAAACCATTTTAAACTAGTTTCAAAGCATTTTAAATTGGTTTCAAAGTATTTTAAATCAGTTTCAAAATATTTTAAACTAGCTTCAAAGCATTTTAATCTGGTTCTAAAGTAGTTTAAACGGGTTCCAAAGCATTTTAAACTGGTTTCAAAACATTTTAAACTTTTTTTAGAAAAGAATACTTGTATTAATCAAAAGACTTGATGAATACAAGTAGGGGGAGCAAGGTGTCACGGGCCAATTTTTTTGTGCGGAGGAACTCGTGCGGCACTCTTGCATCCTGTGCAAGGGATGAGCCTATCATCTCAATTCATCCTGAATTGGGCTTCCCGACTTAACATCGCGGGGCATGCATTGGTCCACGTGCCAACCTCGCGCTCCATATCCGCGCCCCCAAAAGATCATGTTGGTCGAATGGTATTGAAGGCGTAAAGTAAAAAAAACAATTACAGGACTATGGACGCAAGAAAATATAAAATCAGGTGTAGGACGAGCTCCGCAATTATCTTGGGTGAAGATCGACAGGTCGCACGCCCATATGGACCGCTCATTCATCTCCGCCCAAGGCAACCGTTTCGTTTGCCAATGCTCTCCTACGTTATACATGAGACCCCTAATCCCTAAGTGCCACCTCCAAGGTTCCCAAAAGCACGAGGAGCACGACAAAATTGTGGTCATGCGAGATGGTGATTTTCCATGGCCACAACCATGACGAATGCAGGAAAACTGCTCCGCTTAGCCGTAACGCGCGAACCAAGCGTCGAATGACCCCTCGGGGATGGCACAAAGGATTTTACAAGTACAAACTACAATAAAAGCAAAATTACATGGACGCGAAAATATATTTACAAACATGTAGGGAACATTCCGCCATGATTCGTCGTTGCTCGGGCAAATAAAAAAGTCCCTAACATCCTCCCCCACTTCAAGCTTCGACGTCCTCGTCGAACTCGCCTCGGCCGCACCGCCTTTTTGGCATAGGCTGCAATTGCTGAAGTGAATTTTTCACAAGTAGTCGAAGGGGACAACACCTGAGTAACCACATGCCGCAGTGGGGTTGCAACATGCCGAGTTTCGTCGTGAAGTCCGCCACCATGAAATGACTACTTGGAACATCATTGAGTTTCATCATCTCCTGTTGTTGCGAGAAAGGGCTTTGAGATTCCCAAACTTGTTGCTAGACTGTAATATCCTAAATATTTTAATTTTATTTTTACTCTTATGTTTGTGTTTGCCAGCCTAATGGACTAGTTCAAGGTCGAGCCGAGTCGACTCATGGTCCGGTGCGAGCTTGCGAGCTCGGGTAAGTAGGATATGAAATATGTGAATTAGGCTTGAATAGTTAAATTTATTCAATTTGATGTTGTGTATGCCTAATTATTTAATTATGTTTATGTGGATGTGCTTATTTAATTGCTTATAATTTATTATGAGATTATAACAAGTTTAATTAAGTTAATTTAAGTTAACAGGTTTGGGTTCTGCTTAAGGTGGATGCGGGTTGGATAAACGGTTTAGAGGGGTTAGGGTTGAGGAGGGAGTATAAAAACCCCTCCCCTTGGCTTTGTGGCTCCTATTTTGGAGCCACCCAAAGTTTTGAGAAAGGGAGCCAGCTGCAGCCAACCGACTCCCCCTCTCCTCTCTTCCCTTGGAGCCGCCACCACCCAGAGCCGAACCACCCAAGCCTTCCCTTCCCTTCTCCTTCTTCTCCTTCCCCTCCCTTCTCCTTCTTCTCCTTCCCCGTGGAGCCGAGCCGAGGGAGCCGCCAGCAAAGCCAACCGCCCGCTCTTGCCCTCCTTCCCTCCCCTTAGAGCCGACGGCTTGGGAGGAGCCGCCGCATGCCCCTTTTCCTTTGGGGTTGAGCCGCCAGATTTCAGAGCCAAAATCGGAGGCCGTCGATTGGATTTTCTTCTCCAATCATCTTTCCAAATTAGGTGAGTGGTTTTACCCTCTCTCTTTCGGGATTCCTTCGAATTCTTGAAGCCGTTCTTGGCGGCTTATCGTTCTTGATTTATTTCTATGATTTCTCGAGTTCTTGCCGTGTTTTCTTGTGATTTGTGCTTGACGAGGCCCTAAACTCTCCCCTATGGGGCTTGGCAGCCCTAGGGTAAACCTAGGGGTGCTCGGCCAAGGGAAAAATCGGGGTTGCCCTTAAGGTGTTCGATGAAATGCCTGAATGAGCGTTCTTGTTACATTGATGTGCAAATCTTGATTTTTTTACCTAAATAGGTTCTTGATTTATGGATTGCATGCCTTAGATTTAAATCTGTGATTTTTTGATAGAAATCATGTTATAGGATCAAGATCTTGATATTTATGTCATGGGGATTCTTGGGAAGGGGTTCTTAATCTTGACGTTTGTTTCTTGATTAAGGTGTTGTAGATTCTTGTTAATCTTGATTAATAAGCATGAAATCTGTGAAATAAATCTTGAGATTAGTATTCTGTCCTAATGATAATTAAGGATTTAATTTTTATTAATTTTCGGATTTAATTTCATGATAAGCTGAAAATTGAATGTTGTTGGAATTTTATGCTGAGATGATGAATCTGTGCTGTTTTTAGATTGCTTGTTGTGGTGTATGTATTACTCCGCATATAGTTGTGTAACCTATTATTTCGACCAGAAAACATAGTTTGGAAATATAGGACACACTTTGGAGACTTGATTCGGGTTAGATACATCAGTACTGGGCACAACAGTAAGCTAAAACAAAACCCTAATTTTGGTGATCTAAATTTTAATTTCATAATTAAAATTGGATTAAGGGTCAACATAATATGTTATGAACCAACACATAAATTTTGCATGAAATAAAACCACACAGGTTCATGACATTACGGGTTTAAGAGATAGGGGTCAGGTTTGGTGTGTTGAAACACTTCTTAATCATTACACCCCTAGGACACCGTAGGAGAATCTTGACTTAGGTCATGATGCGTCATATCTTTATGAATGGCGGAGAGGCTCGTTGAGGAGCCAGATTTTGGGCTAGGCCCGGGAGGTTGGATGGTCAATTCCCAACCTGCAGAACAAGTACGAAGGATTTTTCCCGATTGTTCTGGTTTGGCCTTGTGGGATAAGTTCGGAGGGCCTACCCGATTATCCCCGAGGTGGTTTTAAGGAATAAGTTCAGAGGATCTTTCCCGATTATTCTTGTAATATCTTTTAAGAGTAAGCTCGGAGGGCCTACTCGATTACTCTTATGATATCTTAAAGGGGCAAGTTCGGACGAACGAATCCCAATTGTCCCTACGCATCTCGTGGAGCAAGTTCAGAGGGCCTTTCCTGATTGCTCTCGAATTTCTTTGTACTAGGATAAGTTCGGAGGGCCTTCCCGATTATCCTAGTATATGTTATTGCCTTAGGGCAAGGTAGGCTTAGGCATATTGATATTCACCGATGGGTATTGGCTGCCTTCGGGCAGGTGGTGGCCGGATGGCTTGATAGCTTATCACACATTCGCGACTTTATTCCTATATGGATAGATATTATGATATTGCTTATCTCTATGTTGTTTTATTGTGGGGGTCGGTGGGACCGCTCACTGTGTTCTTTGAACTCACCCGTTGCTGTTTGATTTCTATTTTGCAGAGTCTGACCGATGAGGTGGGTTGGAGCACTGGGAGCCATTGGAGGGCAGAGGAGCCGCATGATCTCATAGCAGTCCTAGTTAGAGTCGTAGTCGAGTCTTTTGATAGTGGTCATGCACTTTTATTGGTTTGATTTAGAGTTGTAGCCCCTGAGGGCATTTATGTCATTTATTTCGGACTTTATTGTATCTGGACTTTTCAAATATTGAGCTTAATAATTTGTTATTTTTGCATTTTGCATTTCAGTTAAACTACTTGTAATAAACTCTGTTTTGGTTTGCTTTTCATTTGAAATGAAACTTGTTATTTCTTTCCGCTATTGTTTATTTGTTGAGTTGTCATGTGCATGATTTAGGCTGCGGGGTATAGACATGTATACCCTGATCGGTCACGTGACCTTGGGTTGGGGCATGACATAGACAATGAAAGCCCTAGACTTATGGAGCAAACGAGTGTCGTTGAGCAACGCTCACTTGAAGGGGCACCAGCGCCGTTAAGCAACGCTCGCTTGAATGGACACCGAGAAATAGCTACTAGGTTCACCAAGTCTCAATGTTGCTGGGCTATGAGGGTCCCAGACTTTGTGGGGCACGCGAGCGCCGTTGAGCAACACTCGCGTGAAGGAACCCGAGAAATGGTTACTCAATTCACCAAGTCTTGTTTTTGTTGGGCAATGAAAAGTCTCAAACTTAAGGAGCATACAAGTAACACTCATCTCAGATAACATATGGGTGTCATTGTGCAACACCCAAGTGATGAGTAGATCCGTGGCCGAACCACACTAGAGCATTGCCTCCACCACCGCCTTGAGCCGATCATTGCTTGCTCACTCGCCCCCCATAGTTGTCATAGCGTCCTCATTTGAGCCCATCTCAACGAGCTTCAAGTCTTACGGATCACTACTTGCTCACTCTCCCCCCCCCCCACAGAGGTCATGGCACCCTCCTCCGAGCCCATATCAACGAGCTTCAAGTCTTACGTTGCTCCTCGAAACATGACTTGAGGGACTTTCTCCAACCGGGTCACAACGTCCGCGAACTCTCCACACTAAGAGCATTGCTGCCACACCACAGCTGTTCTTCACTAGTGCTTGGTTCGAACATGCCAATCTTGCGTCTTAAGAGCCATCTGCTCTGCGCATAAATTTTGCGTTTTAAAGGCCATCTTGCCATGTGCACCAACCTTACGACTTAGGGGACATCAGCCCTACGCACCAACTTGGCGTCTCATGAGCAATATGCTCTGCGCTGCGCCTTAGGGGTCATCAGCCCTGTGCACAAACTTGGTGACTCACGAGCCATCTGCTCTGCGCTGCATCTTAGGGGTCATCAGCCCTGCGCACAAACTTGGCGACTCACGAGCCATCGGCTCTACGTTGCGTCTTAGGGGACATCACCCTGTGCACCATCCTTGGCGACTAACGAGCCATCGGCTTTACGTTGCGTCTTAGGGGACAACGCCCTATACATTATCCTCACGTCGTATGAGAGAGTCTGCTTTGCACACCATGTGCGTCTTACTAGAGATCTGCTCCGTGCAGGACTTTGCGTCTTATGAGAAAGTTTGCTCTGCACATCGCATTGCGTCTTATGAGAGATCTGCTCTGCGCGCAAATGACTTTGCGTCTTAGGAGCCCATCCGCCCTGCGCAAAAGTCACAATCTTAACATCTATCAATGCATGCTTACCTCCCTAAATACAACAGTTGGAAGGTTCATCGACTGGGTTCACTGCATCAGCAACTCGAGCGCCATAGACGGAATGTACGTCGGCTATGTCCGCATCGAGGGCTTTCTCAGTTGGAGGCTTGCAATTCTCTCTCTCTAATACCAATTGTCACGGGCCAATTATTTTGTGCGGAAGAACCCGTGCGATACCCTTGCATCTCATGCAAGGGATAAGCCTATCATCTCAATCCGTCCCGAATTGGGCTTCTCGACTTAACATCGCGGGGCATGCATTGGTCCACGTACCAACCTTGCGCTCCATATCTGTGCCCCCAAAACACCATGTTGGTCAAATGGTATTAAAGGCGTAAAGTATAATAACAATTATAGGACTATGGACGCAAGAAAATATAAAATCGGGTGTAGGACGAGCTTCGCAATTGTCTTGGGCGAAGATCAACAGGTCGCACGCCCATATGAGCTGCTTGTTCGTCTCCGCCCAAGGTAACCACTTCGTTTGCCAACGCTCTCCTACGTTATATATGAGACCCCTAACCCCCAAGTGCCACCCCAAGGTTCCCAAAAGCACGAGGAGCATGATAAAATCGTGGCCATGCGAGATGGTGATTTTCCATGGCCACGACCATGACGAATGCAGGAAAATTGCTCTGCTTAGCCGTAATACATGCACCAAGCGTCGAATGACCTCGAAATTGATCCAACTCGTACCGTGGGCCATCAGGGATCGCACAAAGGATTTTACAAGTACGAACTACAATAAAAGCAAAATTACATGGACGCAAAAACATATTTACAAACATGTAGGGAATATTCCGTCATGGTTCGTCGTTGCTCGGGTAAATGAAAAAGTCCCTAATAAGGGGCGTATACAGTTATTTCAAGATTGATGAAATTTAATCTTCTCTGTATAAATAATTGAATTTGTATTGTTACTTAGTTTAAAGGAAACAATACATGTTATCTCTTTGTTAACAGGTAGCTTCAAGTGGTTTAAGCAATCGTATAGTTCTTGATTGGGTGAATACAACTCCAGTTTCATAAGGTAAATGATTCTACTCAAAACTAAATATTACTTTAATTGATTGATTTTTATTTATTATAAAATACTACTTTTATTTGTTTCTTATTTGTTGATCTATATATTAATCCTGCATACGCCCCTAGGGGAGGAAGAGGAAAAAAAGAAGAAAGAGTAATGTACAAAATTAGTCATAACAAAATTTACAAAGGTTAGCTCCCTCGATGGCGATCTCGAGAGCGGACTTTTTCTTTCCCTTGAAGCAGCAAGAGTTGCCCTCATACCAAATCTTCAAGTGTCACACCATAATGAGTCAGAATTTAAGAAGAGAGGCACGTCGAGGCCTGCGCATGGGCCACATTGTTCCAAGTCCGTTAGTTGAGGTGGAAAAAGGGGTGTTGCTCAAGGATAATGAGCTTTTCCATCATTCCTTAGTAAATACATAGTTGAAGAGGATGTGATTGATAGATTCGTCTTCCCTTTCACAAAGAAAACATCAAGGGTCCGTAGGAAGTCCTCGGGCAATGAGGCGATCTTCAGTAGGGAGTCTTTTGTTGATAGAAAGCTAACTCATGACTGAGACGGCCTCAGGACAAGACTTTTGCCACACAAAGACCGCGGACGAATCAGAGATACCCTGGATAGTCAACACCTTGTAAAGAGAGTTTGTGGAGAAAATCCCATCAGAAGTCCATTTCCATAGGATTAAATCTGCCCCCTCCAGATGGAGAAAAGGATTAATCGTATTGAGAAGATTAGTGAAGGAACCCAGAGGGACGAGGGATGAGAAATTAATTTTCCATCCCACCACATGTCCGGAATCAATAATGTCCTTGTGCTCCAAAACTGTGGTATTTGGTGATGTCATCGTGGCAAAAAGGTTAGGGAAGATATCACACGGTTTGGCCCCATGAAGCCAAGGGTCTAACCAAAACTGTGTCGACGATCCATTGCCAATCTGGGTAGTGAGGGAAACCTTTAGGACTTCCCTTTCCTTGAGAATGTCTTTCCAAATCGGGGAAAGTGAGTTCATTGGGGCACTTGCAAGTGCATGCCAAGAAGGGTGAGAGATGACCATAATGTTATGCCAAGCCATATCGTCATTACGGATGAATTTCCAGCACCATTTGGCGAGTCAAGCTTTGTTGTGTTGTTGGATGTTTAAAAGACCGACGCCCCCTTCGGCCTTGGATGATGTGACTTTGCCCTAGCTAATATGACACTTTCTTTTGAGGCTTTGTCCTCTACCTCCTGTCCAAAGAAAAATCTTTCTTCTCTTATCAATTGGTTTGATGACCCAGGCAGGAGCCCTGAAAAGAGAAAAAAATATACGAAGCTTGACTGGTGAGGACGCTATTAATTAGAGTGATCCGAGCCGCTCACTCTTGTCTTTTCACTGTTCAATTTGATGTCGGAACATAGTTCAAAGCATTTGAGAAGAAGCTTTATATGTTGCAGGTGCTGAGGAGATGCGCTGTTGAATAACATGAGGCGTGGGTAGTCTCATTAGGAAGAACCCTCGATAATGCTCCTTTAATAATTCCTCTGCCGGCGGCCCTCGTGAGCACTTTAGAAAGGCAGTCGGTTACCAAGTTGAATAAGATAGGAGAAATAGGATTACCTTGTCTAAGCCCTCTTTTGTGGGAGAAAGGGCGCCCCAATGAGCCATTAATAAGTAGGGAAGAGACTACAATATTGAGAAGGGAAGAAGTTCAAGAAATCCACTTCGGGGGGTACCTTGTAGCCTTCAAAAGCTCGGAGATGAACTGCAAATTGACTGTATCAAAAGCTTTCTTGAAATCGACCTTAATGATGCAAGTATCCTTGTGCGACTGGCTACAAGACCAAAGAGTTTTGAAGACCGTCATGTAACAATCGAGGCTGTTGCGATCGGATATGAAAGCTCCTTGAGAGGAATCTACAAGCTTGGGTAGTAAAGCTGCCAATATGTTGGCAATTATTTTGGAGAAGAGTTTTACTAATTTGGATAAAAAAGGAATCTCAAAGCATTTTAAATTGGTTTCAAAAAATTTTACACTGATTTCAAAGTATTTTAAACTGATTTTGAAATATTTTAAACTACTTCCAAAGAATTTTAAATTGATTTTAAAGTATTTTAAACCGATTCCAAATCATTATAAATTAGTTTCAAAGTATTTTAAATCGATTCCAAACTATTATAAACTGATTTCAAAGTATTTTAAATTGGTTCCAAAGTATTTTAAACTGATTCCAAAATAATTTAAAATGCTTTAAAAATATTTTAAATTGGTTTCGAAGCATTTTAAATTAGTTTCAAAATAATTTAAATTGATTTCAAAGCATTTTAAATTAATTTTAAAGTATTTTAGATTGATTTTAAAGTATTTTAGATTAATTTTAAAGTATTTTAAATTGATTCTAAATAGAAGTAGTTTAAAATGCTTCGGAATCAATTTAAATGGTTAAAAAAAATCGTGTGGGCAGGATAAAAATCGTTTCGGCAGGAGTTTTCAGATTAACCTCGTTAACGGTGTTAATAAGGTTAACTTCTGAGTTAACTCGGTAAACGCTGCGAGAGTATCTTGAATATTTGAAAATTTTGAATTAGAAATTAGAGTTTTGGGAATAAATAATTTTATTCGGTATTAGAGAAATCGCTGTAACCTATATCATGAAACAAAGGACCAACCGCATAATTATTGCGGCGGCCGCCTCCCATCAACCTTCAATTGGTGGACTCCGTTAGACCCCGTTAAGTATTACTAATACGAGCACCCGCCACTTTCTTCCACCTTCTATCCATGTACTCAAAAATAGTTCCTCTTTTTAATTCGATGTACTCTGGGTCCTACGTGGATCCCATTTAAAGACAGTGCTTCCTCTTGCGGGTATCCGAGACGGTGGATACCTTATGACTACTGGAAAGATTTTTAATGATATAAACATCCGATACCATCAACGCATCTCGATGGATACCCTCAAATATACTGTTTCATTATTGGCAAAATGGCGGGGCCAACATTTGGAGCCGCTGCCGACGAGAGTTCCTCTAACCGCAAAACTGGAAGAAATCCATCGAGTGGACTCCGTTAGACCAAGCTAATGATTTATTAATAAGAAGGTCCACCAATATGTTCCCACCCTATTTATGTACCGAAGATCTGGCCATCCTCTGATTGGTACCCTGGTTGGTCCTCAATGGGTCCCTCTATTATACCTTGCTTGTCTAATATAAAGACAGGTATAAGATTGAGTATAGAGTAAACTGTATGTTCTCCAATGAGAAGCTGAGATAAGAATCTTCCGGAAAATAAAAAAAAAACGCGTACATATAAACCCCAGTAAAAAGAATAAAAAAGGCTTTTTAGTGGCTTTTCTTCATCCACTTCTTCCCCAACCTTCTCTCTTCCGCTTTCTCCTCCTTTTAATCCCTTTTTGGTGAAAGAAGAGGGACGGATCGATTACGTTCTCGTCGTGGTGTGGAATCTCGTCTTTTGGAGTGAGCTCGAGGTACAATCCTTTCCCTTCCCAAGCAATAGATTCGAAGTCTTTGGATGTCGATGTTGGGGGTTGTGATTCCACCGGGTGGAATTGATTAGGATAGAAGCTTACGGAAGGGTCTGGTTTGAGTGCGTTAGCGGGGATTAACTGCTCTCGATCCTAGCCTTCGTCCTCTTGTTTGTTCTAATTTGTGTCTTGCTCGATCCATTTGGCGCAGTGGTGGAACTCCTGTTTGGGCTTCTCGAGCTGGCTTAGCTCAGAATTAGATCCGGGGCAAGAATGTTTTTTATTTGGTTTTTTTCGAGTGAAAGGTACTTTTTAAATATACTCTGAAAGTGGGATTAATTGATTCGCAAATCAAAGGTACAAACTTGGAGCTTAAGATCTGCTGTTCAATTGCCTCCATTTGTTCGGTTAGTCAAGTGCGAAATAGATTACTAGTTTTCTTAAGCGGAGGGGTTCAACGATGATTAGATTTGGGGGTGGATTTGGGTTTACATCATGTGGTTTGTTGTCTAATTTTGTGATTTTGTGGCTTGTTAGTCAAAAAGGAAATTTGGCATGTCCCCTTCCTTTTTTGCATATTAGTTACTATATTAAGCTATTGATTAATTTAAGATGCTCCTATCCTTGTCAAGAGATTTTTTCAGGATGAACAATTGTCCAGATGTGGAGAACCTGGTTGTTGTTTATTGTTTATTTATGTATAAATATTATTATTGTTGTTGTTTTAAATGAAGCTAAGGACTTTAATATTGTTGCAGGTGGTCTGAAACGGAATTGAATAGTTGGAAAGAGCTAGTAGGTCAAGAGATCCTACCTGCTGTCGTGCAAGATTATAGAACTGAAGTTTTACTCTTTCAATGTTCATGTGCATCTGTACATTCCGTTAATTTTGTTTACATGAGAAAGATTTGGTCACGCTAAATGTAAAACAAGCCTGCAAATGACTCAACCTATCAACTTTTCACCTCTTCAGGGGTTTTCCTCATCGACATGATGTAGGAAATATCAGTTTGGCATCAATTTTGCTATTGTTTGCAGGAGCTTTGAAAAATTTTTTTGCTTCTGTTATTTTAAAGAATTTTGGTGCTCATATTTAGGATGGAGTGTGACCAACATCAAGCTGACAATGCAATTTAACTGTTGAAAGTATTTGGAGTTGTTAGTTTGCCAAGGTCATGGTTTTTGCCTTTTGCACTTCCAAATATAGCAGGTGGTCAACGCAGAAAGTTTGGTTTTTTTTCCAAGGGATTAATAAGAAGAGTTTTGGCTTAGATTCTGCTTAATTTAAATTGAATGGCATGCGGAACTTGAAACATAAGGGTCTTCAGTCAAGTTACCAATTGTCCTCAAATTGATCCTTGCGAAAGGGTGTTTTCCTGGTTGGAGATATAACAAATTATTACCACCACGGCAGATAAATTTGAAATTATGGAGGCAACTGGGCACATCGCATCTCATCTATTTCCTTCCCTTGGACCTGTACTTATGATATCTATGGGATACATTGACCTCGGAAAGTGGGTAGCAGCTCTGGAGTCTGGGGCTCGATTTGGACACGATCTAGTGCTATTAGTACTCTTTTTCAATTTGACTGCCATTTTTTGCCAATACATTGCGACTTGTGTTGGCATGGTTACGCGAAAGAATCTTGCCCAGGTACTTCTCTGCATGGCTGTTTTCTTCAGGTTTTCTGTATTTTGCACTTCATGTTTGATTTTTTCCTTCAAAGTTAGAAGATATTTTTTGGTGGTGCGGTGGTGCTAATGAGGGAAATTTGCATTTCTAAATGATGTTATGAGTTGGAAGCCTAACACTAGAGAGAAAATTTTTTTTGCAAGAAATAAGTAATGTTCTGAAAAAGGCAAGCACCATATAACTTTGACACATTAAAAGAGATACATTAAATATTGCCAGATTAGAAACAGTTGGCATAGTAGATATTTTCTGCATTTCCTGAATGTGATTTTTAGAGACAAGCAACAAACTGATATGTTAAACTATTTGAAAAAAAAAGTATATGTATTATTATTTGATGGGCTTTCCTAAGCTTCTATCAACTTTTTGGTACTCTGGAAATTCAAGTTCAGACCTGTTAACCAGACATGCTAACATCTGCTGAATTTGCGTTGATTATGCAAAAGATTTGCAGCGAGGAATATTGCAGATCAGCATGCATAATTTTGGGAGTTCAAGCAGTGATATCAATGATTACTTCTGAACTTACTATGGTAATGTGTTATATTTATAAATTTCTATTCACTTTCCGCTTTTTATTAGTTTGGTTTGTCAATAGTTTTTTTTCTTCCTGACTCTTGTTATTTCTGCAAGGGTGAAGAGGTATTAGTTTCCTTTGTTGACTGTTTCAGATACTGGGACTTGCACATGGTATCAGCCTTTTAACTGGTGTTGACCTATGGACATCCGTCTGTTTAGCTACAGTGGGTGCTGTTTTTCTGCCTCTTCTCACTTTAATGGTAATATTTTTACTCATCCTGTTTCCATCAGCAAGTACATGTAGAAAAAGAATGTTTGAGGCTTAATGCATACAAATGCTTGAGTTGCAGGGAAAATGGTGGGATGAATCAATATACATAAGCATGGCAGGCCTTTCTTTGCTATTTTATGTTCTTGGTGTACTAATCAGTCAACCAGAAATTCCTATTGTAAAGGATGTGATTTTTCCCAAGTTGAGCGGGGAGAGTTCATACTTACTCATGGCTCTTCTTGGTGCAAATATAATGGCACATAACTTCTATATTCACTCTTCAATTGTGCAGGTAAATTTCTAGGATTTGGGGGTTTTCCTTAATGTTATTCATCATGAGCAATAATTGAGCTACTCATTATATATACAATAAATATTTTCCGCTAGTTGCAACTCCTGCTATTGAAGAGCATAGAACAATGAAAAAAACTATTAAGATTGTTATTCCAAAAATCAGTTCATGCAGTTGCATATTCAGCACCTTCATTTCCATAAAGATGTAGTACAAATTTGCAACAGGGCCATTATGTGGCTGCATAGTACATGTGGCCTGCATATCCCACATATGCAGTTAAGCTTGAATCTAACATGTTAAATGGGTAGGTTCGAAGTTCGAACCAAAAATCACCTATGTTTCATCTTTTTGCCAATTTGTAACAGATGTTAACTAACGACTTTTTGGTTTTCTCTCCCATTACACACTTGTTTATATCTTCATTAATTTTGAATTTTTCTATCATAATTAAATACTAATATGATAAATTATGACAAATGGCCATCTAATCAGCATGTTATAGTTTTTATATCTTGAATTATGTTGATTAAATTCTTATTTTTTATCCATTTATAGTTCTTTTAAATAAATTTTAGATATAGACTGCATAAGCACCCACATATTGCATATACACTTTTTAGTGAGTCTAGTGACCCAATCTCATCCACCTGCATATATATTTTAAAACCTTGATTAAAATAAAATCTTCAATGCATCATTGGAGTATGCATAATATTTCTCTTGCATCTTTCATTTTTAGTAACCTAAAAGAAAAAAACTGATATGATTTAGAAGGTGGTTAGAACCATAAATATTTTAATTCATCATCAAAATTCCATTCAATATTCCAGTTTCATCCTTATCCAATGTGTAGAAGAAGATTGAGACCTTTTAGCACTAGAAGTTAATGTTATCTGTCTGGAAAGACTGTTTTCTCTCTAGTTTTTTGTGACCAGTCAAAGCAGTCATATTAACTAAAATGTTATATGAAGCAAGGATTTACATATTTTCTTTAAAAATGAAAACTATTCTAGTGTTGAACCAGTAAGGTGGGTATTACTTTAGTATTGTTGGTATACTGTGTACCAGCTGTTGGATCAAATATGAAAATGCTGCTTGGTAAGGTATGTGTTAGAATTTCAATCCTTGCTTGAAGTAAAAACTTCTTTGGTTGAAAATCCAGTGCTGCACAACCATACTTAAGCTCACTTTTATTTAGCTATAATTTTGTTACTATTGTTCTTATATTTTCTATAAGTTTCAAAGTACTTGTTTGAAGATGATATATACTAATTATGATATATTTGTGTTCAAAAGCAGAGGAAACTCCCGAATGTTTCAATGGGCGCTCTATTTCATGATCATTTTTTCGCAATCCTGTTCATTTTTACTAGCATCTTTCTGGTAAATTATGTGCTGATGAACTCAGCAGCAGCTGTTTTTAGCAGAACAGATGTCATGTTCAATTTTCAAGATCTTTCTTTGCTGATGGATCAGGTTAATATTCTAAAATTCCTTAAAGTTTAGTAGTTTGTGCTGTGGTTATTTTTGATTAGTAAAAGTAACTAAATTTCTGATTCATATACTATTATTGAATAACCCACAGCTTTTAGTTGAGCTGGTTATCTCATGAGTCATGAGTCATATATGGACTGACATTGCTTCTTTTCCTAAGGCTGATTTCTGATGCAGTCTGGAAAATTTCTAGTTATCTTGGTTTGATATAATCTTGCTTCAGATGCAATGAAGAATGTCATTCATGTATTATTTTGCTGTTAAATAAGATCTGTTTCTTAAATAAAGAGTTTACCAATTCATATCTGACTCTCGGTGAAGGGCCTTCCTTGCTGTCACTTATTCCACTACCAAGAAAGGCAATTTAACCAAGTTTATTGTCATTCACTGCCAGAGGGATGGTACACAACTGATTCAGGAGAAGATTGGTCCTAGTGTTGAGATAGAATTAGCATAGATTATAGCAATCATAACCTTATGCCTTAGAAAATATGGGAATGACTTAAAAAATCTAATGCTACTTAGTTTCAGGATGTATCAGGCTATCAGCATATTGACTCACCACTCTTGACCCTACAGTAGTCAATTAGGATGAACCAATTGTGTGAGTAGCAAACACATGCAACTATGGGTAGTTTAGATGACCATTGATCATGTATTGTCAATAAAAGATTTGTATGAGGGTGCAATTACTAGTACATGTGTCTAGTAAATTTCCTATAGCTATAATATTATGTAAGTAATTAACCTTAATTGCTTATTTTTTTATGTTGGTCATAATTGAAAATGGGGATATATTATTTTTCAATAATATTATTTTGGTCGATGAGGGTTTAGTTGGAATTATTTTTAAATTCTAAACTTGATGCAAGATTGAATATACAAATGGTAATATTTTACAACCATATTAGCAAACGCCAAACGGTAATTTTATAAACTAACTACAAATACATAATTAATATTTTATAAACCTACAAAGCTCTCTTTTTTTCATCTTTATAATAGTTTAATTATAAAAAAAATTGATAATTATGTTGAGAAGCTAATAACATTGATCACTAGAGTTATTCATTTTTTAAAAATGATTAAATTTCAACTTCTTTTAAAAATAAATATGAAAATTCATATTTTGATATTAAACAAATTTATCTTAGTTGTTTGTAGTCCAAATTCGTGTTGGATAGTGATTCCTCTTACTTTTATCATTATGCGACTACAATCATATATTTAGTTTTATGAACTATTTCACATGAAATAGTTTACTATTTATTCAATATCAGATTACTACTCAATTGTCCGATGAAAATTAATATTATTTTCTATAACCAAATAAGTATTGATATTGTTTTCATTAACCAAACGTGTTTTCAAAATCTAAGTTTTCATTTTGACTTAAACCAAACCAAGAAATAATTTTCGCTAACCAAACAACACCTAAGGTTCTATGTTCCCGTAAGGGAGCTCTTGGCAAGGGGCTTCTATGCCGAGACTAAGGTTTAAAATCTCGGTCGGTATGGTACGGTAAGTCCGGTATTTACCGGTTTTTTAGGTTTCCGGTATACGATATACCCGGTATTTGAAAAAATCGGGTATATTGTGTATACCGGGCAGTATGTCACGAAAAAAAAAAAAAAAAAAAAACGGCCTGTATGCATTTTCATACCGGTCCGTACCGTGTGTCGGTACGGTACCACCGAAACCGGTACCGGTACCGAGATTTTAAACCATGGCCGAGACAAGGGCCATCTTTAGGTGATAGGTTATACTCAAGTCAATTGGGCATCAGTGACGTACGTCAGATATTGTGTTATGCTAGGTGGTAACTTGATCTTATGGAAAAGTAAGAAATAGACGATGGTGGCTAGGCCAAATGGAGAGGTAGAATATAAGGCTATGACTCTTGTAACATGTGAGTTAGTGTGCTTAAAACAATTGAAGAAAGAACTTGATCTCAATCAAATCGAGCTAAAAGAAGTTGTTATGTGACAACCGAGTCACTATGCATATAGTGTCGAACCCGCTATTCTATGAGGGAACAAAGCACACTAAGATATGCTGTCATTTTGTTAGGGAGAAAGTATAATATAAAGAGATAGTTATATCTTTCATAAGTTTTAATTTTAATGATTATTTGGCAGACTTGCTAACTAAATCATCGAGAGGTTTCAGGATAAATTACATATATAATATGTTGGGCTTGCCTGATGTATTTGCTCCAACGTGAGAGGGAGTGTTAGAGACCTAGATGTTGTGGTGTACATTTATATATACATAGTATATATATACATATATACATAGTATACATATACATATATACATAATATATACATACATAGTATATATATATATATACATAGTAGCGAGAGGCTACCTGAAGCATTTATTGAGGTAGAGAAGGGGCTACCTGAGTAATATTTTTCTCTCACGGCTCTTCACAGCCATCTCCCCCCTAGATTAAAAAGAAAGGTTTATAAAACTGTTTTAATGCCAATTAGAAGAATTGCTTTACGAGTTAGAATGTAGGGACTAGGGCTGTTCAAAAACAACATTACAAAAGTTTAGTGTATCAAAAATGAGAATGTTGAGATGAATGAGCTGTATTACTAGATGAGATGTAATAAAAAAAAATGTTATTGTTCATGACAAACTGGGTGTAGAATCAAATGAGAAAAAAAATATTGAGATGGTTTGGGCATGTCCGAAGGATATTAGATGCTATAATTAGACAAGATGAATTGGTTATGACTAATGGGAGGAAGAGGGGTAGAGGAAGAACTAAGAAAATTCTATATGAAACAATTAAAAGCGGTTTAAATGCCCTTGAGATTTGGCCTTATGCAAGGCTCTATGGCATGAAAAAAACCATGTGGCCTGACTCCAAAAGTTGGGTTTTTTCTGCTAGGTTGTTGTACTCTTAGTTAATTAGAAAGAGTGCACAGTTCAAGATGCTATATTAAAGTGGACGCTAAATAGTTTGAAGTTAGTGGCAAGCCAAGATCATATATATTAAGGTCATAATACTTAGCCATTAAGATGAAATTGTATGAACCAACAAAATCTGAACTTATTTTTAACATCTTCTAATAAAGGCAAAGTAGTTAACAGTTGGGAAATAAACTACAAGAAGGTAACCTTATGCTTTAAAGCATATTGCACTTGCATACATCTAGGGGCAATGACAAAGTATATACATTTACTAGCTAGGAGAAAGTTGAAATAATCACCCCCAAAACTCTGGCATTCATTTATTTCTTTTAAATATTAAATTGTTCTGCTACTATTATTTGATTGCTCAAATATTTTATTATCGACTAAATTCACTTGGTCCTTAGTTGAAGTGTTCATAGGTAAATGTAAAATTAGATGTGACACTTTTGATATATGCTTGGGTTGGTTGATTTTCAAACATTATACTCAGATAGTTACAATGATTAGATTAATAAAACAGTGAGACCTGCATTAGTTTTGTGACCGACAACTTAATCAAATTTCTGCACCATTGTGTCTTTCTTCTCCTTAATGTGGGAAAGCTATTGTTTGATTATTCTATTAATTGATTGATTAATCATGTCAGCTTGGCAATGAAACATTCATGTACAAGTAGATGTGAGACCTGTGATATATGTTTGGTTTTAATGTTCTCAAATTTATTGCCATGGTTACCTTTCTTTTCTATCTTTGCAGCAGCTTCTACTTCTCTCCTATGTTTGTCAGTCTTGAAACAGATATACTAAGCAATTTGCAAGTAACACATCATTTTTTGTCATACTTACAACTTCTGTGGGTATTTGATTTTTTGGCAGGTTTTTAGGACTCCAATTGCACCTCTAGCAATTTTTGTGGTCCTTCTATTCTCTAGTCAGATTACTTCTTTAACTTGGAGTGTTGGAGGGCAACTAATCTTACATTATCTTTTTGGTGCAAACCTCTCATCATGCATTCATTATCTTTTAGTTAAAGCTCTTTCCATTGTTCCAGCTCTCTGCTGTGCAAACTGTGCAGGTCCTGAAGGGATGTATCAGTTGCTTATTTTCTGTCAAATTGTACAGGCTATGCTTCTTCCATCTTCTGTAATTCCTCTTTTTAGAGTTGCATCATCTAGGTCATTAATGGGATCCTTTAAACTCTCTTTGTATATGGAACTCTTGGCTTTTTTGGCCTTCTTTGGGATGCTTGCTTCAAATGTCATCTTTATAACAGAAATGTTGTTTGGAAATAGTAGCTGGGTGGACAACCTTGGAGGAACTATAGGAATCACAACCTCAGTTCCATATGCTGTTCTTCTTCTTCTTGCTTGTACATCGGTTGTTTCTACACTATATTTGGCAGTTACACCACTGAAATCTGCAAGCTATGGACCACAAATAGAAATATGGACCTCAGATTCTCAGATATATCAATATGAACTATCTGAGGCAACGGAATACACTGATCAGGAGAAGATTGTATCCAATGAAGACCAAATGGTCACTGTGGAACCTGCATTGGACAATTCTGCAGAGAGCCGTCATGATAAATCAATCATAGAGGCCAATCTTCATTCGTTGTGCGCAACTGCAGGTACCAAAGATGAACTTCATCAATCTGCTCAAGTTCCCGAAGATGCTCCTGATTGTACAACCCCTGTCTATCATCCTATAGAAGAAAAATCTACTGTTCATGTTAATTTGGAAACTGTAGATGAGATGTCTGCTTCTGATCCTAGTGTATTAAAAGGAGTTGATGAACAGGAACTAGTTCAAAGAGATTTACCACTAGGATCAGATTACACAGATAAAGATAATGAAGGGTCTTTGGAACTTGAGGAGTCTCTCAGGAAGCCTATGCCAGTAACAGAATCTGAGAATCTGGTGTCTGTTCACTGTCTTAAAGGAAAAGGTCTTGATGGTGAGAGTGTAAGCTTATCGAAATTGTCTGGATTAGGTCGTGCATCTCGACGTCAGTTGGCAGCCATCTTGGATGAGTTCTGGGGTTATCTTTTTGATTTTCATGGCAAGCTAACACAAGAAGCTATGGCTAAAAAGTTTGATGTTTTATTGGGAATTGATCCAAAAACAGTATGCTCTTCAGTAAACGGTGATGCAAGAACCAAGAGTTTCTTTAAAGATTCAAACGGAGCAACAGTTCTCCCAGCCAATTCAATGGAATATACCTCTTCGAAGGGTAGGAACTTGTCCAGTTTAGAGTTGGCTTATAGAGCTAAGCTTGGAATGGCATCATGGTCCCCGTACATGCAACTTGCAAATGCTCAGTTGCAAAGCTCATCTAGCAGCCTACTGGAGCCAGTACAAAGACCTTGCTCTAGTTTAGACCTGCAGCAATATTCTGATAGTCGGGATTACCAACCAGCAACAATACATGGATACCAGATAGCATCCTATTTAAAAGGAATGAGTGCAGGGAGAAGTCCTTATCCCTCGTACACTTCTCTTGAGCCTCCAACTACTGTCAGATCTCCTGCACCATTTTTTCCAAGTCTCAGAGATTCAGCCTTGTATGCTCATCGGCAGAAGGAACTAGATTCAGTTGGATCATCTGGCTTGCAGAGCCCAACCACATTTAGAGCCAACAGATTTCAGGAAGAAGCACCTTCTTATGACCATCCCTTGATGAAACATTTTGATAATGCTGGCTCTTCTGCTTACACAAAGAAATACCACAGTTCTCCAGATATAGCTGCACTTATTGCTGCCAGCAGGAATGCTTTGTTGAGTGAGATGAAGTGGGGTAATCCCATTGGCCCCAAGCCATCCTTGGGTCAAATGACATCTGAGCGATCGCAGTATTTGAACAATCTATCCAGGGCTGGAGTTTCATTACCATTTGATAAAATTTCTCCACCTGAAGTCTGCAAGGATGGCTTCTCAGTTCAGCCGAACATGAACAAGGACATGAAATCACTTTGGTCCAGACAACAGATGGAACAATTATTTGGTATGATGAATGGAGATATATCAGTTACTGAGAAATCCAGAATTGTTGCTAGAGAAACGTTCTCTTATTCTGTATCAGAATCCAAGTTACTACAATCTCTTCGAATTTGTATCTGGAAGCTTCTGAACTTGGACGGATCAGATTGGTTGTTCAGACAAAACGGTGGCTCTGACGAGGAACTAATCAATCAAGTTGCTCTAAATGAGAAAAGTATGCGAGAACCTAATACTAATGAGGCTAATCAATTATACTCAAGTGAGATTCAATACTTATCTTCTCTTAGAAAGTTTATGTCGGCCCGAAGAAATGAGGAGACTGATTGTGTTTTCCCTTTAGCACTACCCAATTGTGGAGACTATTGTATATGGCATGCATCCCTAGTTGTGAGCTTTGGAGTTTGGTGTATTCGGCGCATCTTGGAATTGTCACTTGTGGAGAGTCGGCCAGAGTTATGGGGAAAATACACATACGTTCTCAACAGGCTTCAGGTAAAATTACCCCATGACATTTACTAAAAAAACGATATAATAGACAATATCAGGAAATATAATGTAAAGAAAAGTTTGATCCAGAAAGCAACAATGACTGCAATATGGTAATCTTGTCTGTCCAATAATACTGATGAGGTTGTGCAACTGGTTAATTCTTTTGTTTTCAAGCTAATGGGATGTTTGTCTTTCTGATTAAATTAATTCATCTTGTTAGGATTAATGGCTAACTCTAACAAACATGAAAAGAACTGAACTACCTAATCTTCAAGAAGTTTGTACTGTTGACCATCAGTGAATCAACCATTTCATGTAGATGGATACCAATATTTAGAACTAATTTACCTTGCCCATTTTGGGCAAGGTCATACTCTTCCGTAATACATGCAAAAGAAAACTCTGCAAAGTTCAAGCTATGACATAAGTTAGTCAATTCTCTCTTTCTTTGTCTTATGGTAGGTATTATTTGGAATGTCTTTCATTAGTGAATTGTTTTTAAAAAAAAAGAAACTACCCCAGCTCCCGGTGTTATTAGATTTTGGTTTCTTTTTGCTTTTTAATTATGCAGTTCTCTGTTTGCCAAAACCATTTAAAGTTGATGTAAGTATAGAACTATAGATGGAACCAACATGACATTAGCTCAAAGTGGTACCAGCTGAAACATGAATTCTTAAGGTCATGGTTGAATTATTCATTACTTTCAGTTTTCCTTTTACTTAGAATCGTTCTTATTATTTGCTTGAACTACAGTACTTTTGTTGTACATCTTGCATCGACATTGCACATTGTTATCAAGACAAACCTCAGAGTGTGTGGAAATCGTGGCCATAAATAAAAGCTTCAGGAAACAATCTTTTCTTGGTATCTGCAGATTAATTGTTTCCTTTTCTGGTTTAATGCAGGGAATTCTTGAACTTGCATTCCTTAAGCAGCGGCATCCCCTAACTACCTGCTTATGTCTCGAGGACCAACCAAAAGATATGAAGGTTTTTAACTGTTCCATGAAAAATATGTCATACAAAGTTGGAAAACCAGTCCAGGGATCCTTTACAACTCCAACTATGATTCTTGAGATCATTAAGGATGTTGAAATTTCAGTTGCTGCTCGCAAGGGCCGGACAGGCACTGCTGCAGGAGATATTGCATTTCCAAAAGGGAAGGAGAACTTAGCATCAGTTTTGAAGCGATACAAGCGCCGGCTATCCAGCAAGTTTCCTGGCAGCCATTAAGGTAACTTCATCTCACAAGATCCCTTGCCATTCTCCAATAACATGGATGTAAAATAAAGAAAAGTACTTTTGAAGATTTTTGGAGTGATTTTTTGGTTGAGAAAATGTTCTCCAGGTTCGAAGATTTTTTCCTTCCAGGTTTCCATTCCATGTGTATTATTTAAGAATACAAACTCATATCAAAATCATGGGCCTAAAAGAAAGTTAGAAAGATTGTCTTTTTTTTTTTTTCTAATATCTTTTTGCAATCAATTTTGAGGATATTTATGTTCTTTCTAAATTGAACAGGTTACGTTATGCTGTTGCCATACAAATATAATATATTGGAGAAATCTGTTCCACCTTTTAAACCAAATATCAGCTTTATTTTAATGTTATTTTGCGGTAAATTTTAGTTCGGCCTTGTCTTGATCAATTTCTAATAATCTCAGTTTGGCCATTCCCAACTGGCCAACTCAATTGGGTCCAAGTTTGAACTTCTTTTGACATTTGATCTGACTACTCGTGTGCAAGTCGAGCAATGTTTTCCAATCAAATTTTAGACAACTTCTTTGAACCGAAAGTAATTTGGATGAAGTTGACATAAATTCCTTTGTTATTTAACAGATCGTTATTTAAAAATTAAATGCAAACTTAAGCTGAAATTTGCCTTTGTTCCTGTTATTAGAGTATTAAATGCAAATTTTACCCAATTTCTTCCTCACTGTGGATGGGTATTGTGTTTGGGTATGCAATTTTTGCTCTCTGCTTAAAAAAACTTGAACTTTCTGCTGGGTAATAAATATAATACTAACTTATGAATGACCAAGTTTTGTGAAGAGGTCAATGCCGTAATATTTGCAATATTATTTATTTGTTTCTGGGTGATATTACATCATCTTTGTGGTAAGCAGTTTCATTCATAAGCTAGGAAGCACAGACTTGTTGCTGAGTAATATTAAATTGCTCTATTTCTCTTGATGAGTTTTCACCGATTAATGAAGATAATGAAATCATTGAAGTTGTCAATCTTTCTCTTGATGAGCCAGAGTTGGAGAGAATAAATTGTCTAATGAAGAAGATAACAATAATGATTGACGAAGAAGATAACTAATGAGATTCTAGTTAATTTTTTGTTTACATGTGATTGTACATCACAATTTCTACTAATTAGATATGCTAATCTAGGAATTTTTTTGAAAATGTCAATACATGTCTAGAAATTTTTGTTTGCATGTGGTTGTGCCTCATGCTTTTGGAAAGACTTAGAAATAGTAAATATTTATTCATACTGAAAATTTGAAGTTTAACATCAATAAAAATATAATGATATATATTGATATGAATTGTGTGTTTTTTAAAATTTTTAATTTTTTTATATTTATCTATATATGTCGTGTTCGTGTCCTGTAAAATTTTAAAGTTGATGTGTCTCCGTGTGTGTCGGTGCATCCTAGTTCATAAGAAATAGAATGCAACACATTGAGGCATGACAATTCTGAAAACAATAGCTTAGTAGATCTTTGATTTGAAATCGACTCAAGATCTCACTGAACTAATCTGAAAGGTTAAATTGCATTAACCTTCTCTCTTACAAAAAGTTAATAAAAATTATAAAAAATAAAAATATTTTAAAAAATATTTTAAAAAATAAAAAATAAAAAAATTAGTTTTTGCAACACATTATCTTGGTTCAAGTGGTTTCACTTTTTTTTAAAAATGAAATTTTGGTTTTTGTTTGGATTTTTCTCCATATGTGATTTGCATAATATTATTATGTATGTAGGTTAAAAAAATTTATTGGTTAACTGAAAATTATCAATTAATCGAACTGAAAAAATCGAAATTGAAATGACGGTTAACCAAAGTTAATAGATCGATTTATAGTTAATGGTTTTGAAAAATCAAAGTTAATAAATCGATTAATCGGTCCATGCTCACCCTTAACAAATATATTATAATATTGCAATAATTAATTAATTATATTATATAATATGTTATATATTATAATAAATTTTATAAATTATATTATATAATATTATAATATATAATATGATATTATAATATAATAATATAATATTATTATAATATTATGTCATGGGAGAAATCGTGAGAGGCGAACGTCTTCTTTCTAGAAAGGAGGAGGTAAAGAACTTGTAAAAAAATTAGGATTTAAGGACGGCAATTGTCATAAAAAATCATTCAAGATTATCATTTTAGAGGTAATCCACATAGACACCCTTCCCTTGAGCAATCTGGATTACCACTTTGATGGCAATCTGGATTACCAAGGTAATTCATATTACCTGCACAAGTGAGACACCAAATAAGGTAGTGTGTGGAGTCTATTTAATTTAAAGACAAGATTGCTAGCAATCTGGATGGATTGTCTCATACCATACACCTCCTTGTTGTATGTAGTTCCATATGGGTTAATTCTCTAAGGTAAACATTTTTTCATTATATAAATAAATGTGGTAGGGGAGATCTACCACAACATATTTCATTTCCTTCCCATGGATATGGTATCAGAGTCACTAGTCATGTGATGTTAGGCTATCCACAGAATCCTGGAAACTTTACGCTCCGAACTTCCTGCATTATTTCGGCCCCGCACGTGACGAGGTGTGTTAGATATCCCACATCAACTGGTTATAAGTGTAAAGTGTTCCTTATAATGGTTTGCCCCCCCCCCCCCCTAATGAGCTAGTGATTCGGGTAGAGTTAGGTCCAAGTCTATTTTCTTCAACATGGTATTATTCTCATACGTGTAAGCTTCAGTAAAGGTACCATCTCTTTCTCATCTTCGTAATCTTAAGTGTCAATCATGTTGAAAAATACAGTAGATCTTTGTTTTCCAGTAAAGCAAGTAATCGAGCTTCATCATCTTTTTCCTTAATACATTCTAATATTTGGGATCCAAGTCGTACTTCCTCCAAATTGGGGTACCAATATTTTGTTACGTTCATTGATGATCATTCTAGGATGACATGGTTATTCTTGCTCAAAGAGTATTCTGAATTTTGGAGTAAAATCGATTATTCTTGCTTTGCAGTAGGGGCTATTCACGGATCGTGTTTAGGGAAAAAACTGATCTGGCCCAACCAAGTGTAATTGGGTCGGGTCAAGTTCAAAATTTTCCACCTCTCAAATCCGACCTGACCCGGCCTAGTTCGGGTTAGGTCGGGTTGGGTAGTCGATTTTACCCGTTTAGCTACAAATGAGTTTTTAAACATAATTTTTTGTTTTTTTTTTAAAAAAAAAAATTAATATAGTTTTTTTAAAAATAAATTAAAAAATATAAATACTTGGATCATCGGATTTCAAATTCTTAAACCCGAGACCCGACCCGATTATGATCGGGTTTGGTCGAACTATACCCGACTCGACCCGATTACCTGACCCGACCCGACCCAACCCAAATAGGACGGGTCGAGTTCATTGGGTCGGGTCGGCCGAACAACCCTACTTAGCTGTGTATCTTCTTGTGGTATCTCCTTGAGTAAAATTTTGATTTTAAAATCATCACTTAAAGCCATTTAACAGGGCTCATTCTTAAGCAAAACTAAGTAAAATTTTAATTTTAAAGTCATCACTTAAAATCATCACTTAAAGTCATTTGATAGGGTTCATCCTTCAACAAAACTAAGTAAAATTTTGTGTTGTAAAGTTATCACTTAAATCCCTTAAAGCCATTTGAGATGGCACATTCTTAAAAAATAATTAAATAATAAAAAATAGTTGTCATAAATATTTTTATTTTTAATAACAATTAAATAATCAAATAATACCCATAATTAATTTTTATTAACTAATTCCAAAATCAAAATCAATTGATTTTTATAATTGTTATCCAATACTGATTATAACTAAGTTCGAACAGATGTGACTAATGGGTATTCGATTACTAAATGAATAATCGGTTATAAAAAATAGATAGATATATATTATTAATATAATCAAGAGAAAATATCTTATTTAGCCCCTCAATTATTGTGTATTTTTTATTTTGATCCATCAACTAAAAATTTAATTACTTAAGTCCTCAAATTTTCAACTATTGGCAATTTAGTCATTGTCATCGACCAATCGTTATAACATCGTTAAATTTTGAATGGAACATGAAATAATTTTAAGAGAAAAAACCTTATTTAGTCTTTCAACTATCGTATCTTTTTCACTTTGGTCCCTCAACTAAAAATGTGATATGTTTTAATATACGTAAACTTTGACACATTGGATAATTTTAACAATGTTATAACGAGAATCGACAATGAGAATTTAAGTGATAACGGTGAATAAATTTAAGGACTCAAGTGACCAAATTTTTAATTGGGAGACGAAAGTGAAAAAAACGCTATTGTTGAGGGACTAAAAAAAGTCTTTTCTCTATAATCAATTGTCCATTATTAGTAAGGAAGTAACTAGTTATCTGTTATTAATATATAGTTATTTTACTATTAATATATATTTTATTAATATATGTAATCAATTTGGTTATCTATGAATGAAGAGATGGTCAAAACTGAATCTTTAAATGGTTTTTGAAATTGATTAATGGAAATTAAATTCAAACCATAAAATTATCATATGTAATTAAATTTTACGATCTAATTAGTCGGTTAACATAATCAATTGAAATTGATATCCTAAGGGTCTATCTTATTGCTGGAATTGGCGAGAAATAAAATAAACAAAAAAATATGAATATACAATAAATAAGAATAGTGGAGGAACGAAATAACTATTCATTTGTTTGGTCGGTATCATGATACATCAGGAATAACTATTCTATTATTTCGTTAGCACAAGAAATAGAAACAAAATGATAAAAATATCCTTCTTAATAATATTAATATTTATATTAATTTATAATTTATTTACACATCATATTTTATTCTAATAATACTATAATATTTTATTTATCTTTTTAATAATAATATAATTTATTCTAAAATGATAAAAGTAGAAACAAAATGATAAAAATAACAAATAATATTATAATGTATTATAACTCATAATAATATAATAAAGATATGAATTTTTATAATTTTAAAATATAATATTAATCAAAAACTATAATTTTAAATTATATAAATAGGTTATTGTGTAATTTAAAAATAAGTGGCTGATTATAATTTTTGTAAAATTAATAGTCAATTTACACTTTTATGCATCAAAATAGATTAAAACATGCTAAAACACGAAAAAACGTGTTTTTTCGATATTTTTCGGCTACAAAATCAAATTGAATAAAAAAAAATCGGTTTGGTCTGCTTCGATTTATGTCATGTTCAGTTCAATTTTAGGATTAGATTTTCATTGACAAAAATTTTGGTTCAGTTCGATTTATATTGGTTCGATTCGATTTAAATCGAACGAACACCCATATAAATAGTTATTTCTTCTCACGAGAATAGACGACGAATAGAAAATTATTTTTTTGTGTTTAAAATTTAATCAAACGTGATAATAAAAATAGACGAAAAATAATCATTATACTCCTTGTGTATTTCGACCACCAAATAAGCCCAATCGAACTTCTAACTCTATTTAACCCCATGTCCAGCCCAGAATAAATGACCACCGTTCATCGTCACACGATCACGAAATCTAATGCCCTGGAGAGGGGTCAAAGCGCAATAAAACCCTAGCGCACCCGGCAAAGAGAAAATCGACGGTCAAGATCGTACTCTCTTAATCCGACAGCCAATATTTCTCTCCACGCGATCGTCCCTCGCTTTTAAGCCCGCCGCTCGCTCTCTTTCCTTCCGCTTGCAAACCCTAACCGAAGGCCGCAGAGGAAGCTTCCCACAGCCATGGGTGACCACTCCCTCCTCCTCCATTGATCCCATTTTCTCATTTCCTACTCTATGGATCATTTTTTCTCTTTGGTCAATTTTACTGACTGGTTCATCAGTCGCTTTGTAGCTCCTTTTGGTTTTCAGGGATCCTAGTGGTTTGATGTTGGCTGTGTTTCAGGGGCGTACAAGTACGTATCGGAGCTATGGAGGAAGAAGCAATCGGATGTGATGCGGTTCCTGCAACGGGTGAGGTGCTGGGAATACCGCCAGCTCCCCTCCATCGTCCGCGTCACCAGGCCGACGCGCCCGGACAAGGCTCGTCGCCTTGGTTATAAGGCCAAGCAGGTACGACGGCGTCGATCCGTTTTTCTTGAATCCTCGTACCATTATTCCATGTTACGTTCTTTCGAATTTTTTATGATGGTGGAAGCTTTGATAATATAGCATTCTAGATCTGCAATTTGCTAGATATCGCAGAGCATGTGGAGTAATTGATTTAATAGATTTGGCTTTTTGCTTGTATATATATTGATGCCACAATGCTAGAATTTATCATATGTAATGCTGAAGCAACAAAAGCTTTGCCCTGTGTCCATAGGTGAATTCAGTATCTGCGCTGTACAAGTCAAAGGTTAAATTTTGTTCATCCATAGATTAGGAACCTGTAGTGTCATCTGCTTTCTTTGCAGTTCCTCTTGTATACGACTTATCTTCATAAGAGGTCTAATTCGAGGTCAATTACTGCTATCTTTATAAGAGTTATTCTAAGAAATCTTAAACTCGCACATTCAGTTGGTGCTTCGTTTGCATCTTGCTGAGGTAATTTGGACGCAGCTAAGAGTTTCTACTGTCTGTAGAGCAGACTATGAAATGCAAACTATTAATTTTATTATGACATTTTTTTCTAGTCGTAGTTATTTATGTCAAAAATCGTAATAAGAGATAGTAATATGTATTTGATTTATAGTACTGTATTTCTACAAATGCTGTAATCAGGTGCCTTTAGTATTGTGTTTATGCCATGTATATACTATTCTTACGTATTTAATTTACTTTTGATGTGGAGTAGCATTTCCAACTCCTTGTTAATAACTAGCATGTACAATTGGACAGATGCCAATGGCATTCATCTAGTCAGTGTGTGCTTAAACGTGTAATTTTTTTATTTTATTGTCTTCCTGCTTATACTTGCCACTATTGATGCACAGGGTTATGTGGTTTATCGTGTTCGTGTTAGAAGGGGTGGCAGGAAGAGGCCAGTTCCCAAGGGTATTGTTTATGGGAAGCCCAAGCATCAGGGTATCACTCAGCTCAAGTTCCAAAGAAACAAACGGTCAGTTGCAGAGGAGAGAGCTGGACGGAAGTTGGGAGGGCTTAGGGTGCTCAACTCTTACTGGGTTAATGAGGTCAGATGATTGTGCTGTCTAAAGTGGCATCCCTATTCTGGTATTTTTATTTGTTTATGATTCTTCCTTGTACTTCAGGGTGGTATGGAATGAACTTGTATTTTTATGTTACCACAGGATTCAACTTACAAATATTATGAGGTGATCCTTGTTGATGCGGCTCATAATGCTATCCGCAATGACCCTAGGATCAACTGGATCTGCAAAGGTGTCCACAAGCACCGGGAGCTCCGAGGACTTACTTCAGCTGGCAAGAAGTATCGTGGTCTTCGTGGCAAAGGCCATAACCATCACAAGGCCAGGCCATCTCGCAGGGCAACCTGGAAGAGAAACCAGACATTGTCTCTCCGCCGATACCGCTGAGCTTCCTTGCGTGGCTGATTTTGTCTGGAATTTGTCTTGGTTTAAACTTGATAAGTTGATTAGCTTTTCGTCATGTTGGATTGAAGGTGCATTTTGACTTGTGAAACTTCGGTGAGATTATATTTTGCGATTGTAGTGCCAGCCTGCCTCTTCACTTTGCTTCTGAAAAATTGCTAAAATTATTGCTACGTTATGAATCCTTGTGTTTTTCTTAGATGCAACTGGCTTTATGGTCTGCTTTTTATAGATGAATATAGAAAATATATAGGACCTGCGGGTTGAATAACATTGCTTATTTAATTTTTGATCATTTTAGCAAATGGCGTCATGGCCTTTCTCCTTAATCGGGTTAAAGAATATGAAATGCCTGCGTTCTTAACAAATTTATATTATTTGCTTTTGGATTATCTTCACAATTTAAAGCTCTTGCTCCATCTTTTTTCATTCTCGACATCTTGACTTATAACCCCCCCCCTCCATGTTCTTTAGCTATCTCGATCATGCAAGTACAATGGAACGTTCACACAAGTAATATTTTGCTCGTTGAACAAGGTTTGTGTAGTTTGTTTAATCTACATGTAAGCGATCTATGTGCTGCAGCATAAATCAGAATGCACATTTATCACATGACAATAGGCTTATAATACTATGTTATATATTATGATTAAAAATATCATTAAAATATTATAATTAATATTTTATAATACTATGCTATATTTTATCGATATATAATGATTAAATATACCATTATATTATCGATAATATACAACATTCATATATAATAATAGTATAATTATAAGCGGGGATCATTTGGAATGACTTCACGAAAATTACAACTTTCAAGAAATTTAAAGGAATTTACTTCTAATTCTTTGATTGAACATAATATATATTGTAGCATCATGATAAAGATGGTTTTATATACCAAATTATCACAAATAATTTCACAAAGGTCAAAATTCAACAATATCATCACATCCTTGGTCGGGCATTTCACTCAACTTACAATGAACAGGCAACGAGAAAGAAAGCAAAAAGTGCTACAAGAAACATAATATACAAGATGTATCCTAGAGAGCGTTCAACTCGCATTTAATTTTACCATCATTCTGTCTTCCCATAAAGGAAATCTTAACATACAAAAGAATACCTTAACGATAGCCTATCAATGATTTTAATGGGTGACCAACACTCGCCTATCCAACAGCAGAATATACAAAGGATGTAGCTTCTTGGTCACTCGGCAACTTTCAATTGATTTGTGCTCCGGTGTAGCAAACCAACCTGCTTTCTCATAAGTTACATGATAATAAATCAAACCACCTCAGCTGCTTATTTGGATCTTTAAATATAGCTCCTTCCCTCAACCATCAAGACCTTTACAAGTTCGGGTGGTTAGCTCCTAATCTAAAATCCGCCAAGCTCCAAAGCAAAAGCTCACTAAACCTCAGCAGCTGTCTCGGAAACAGAACAGAAATGGCATTGTTGGAGACAATTACTATATCCAAGCTAGAGAACCTCGATCATTTGCCACTTGAGGACGGCCCCTAGTTGGTGTAGGCGGTCTGTTAGCATTGATTTCCTGTAAAATCATGAAGCAAAAAAGTTAGTGACCATAAAGGATGTGACAGCATCTAGTGACAGCATGAGAAGTAGAACATGCATCAATCAAAAGGATGTGAAGTAGATTGTGGAAAACACAAATCCATACTTGCATCCATGTATCCTCGATGTGACGCTCCGGTGATGTTTCAGGTGAATTGATTATAGGTGGCAAAGGATGGATCAGCTTTGGAACAACAACTAGATCTCTTCCCAAAACAAGAATTGCTCCTGCATTATTAGCAGTTCCTGCACATGGACAGAAAAATAAGAGAATAAATCATCAAAAACTAGATTGCTCATCATGTTGAATATACTCTTACCACAATAATTAGTCGCTGAGAACAGAGTAATCAAATGCCCTTGAGCAAAACGCTCAAAACCATCCATGACACACTCATGTGCTCGTATTATCAATTGGAGGTCATTATTATTGCAGAACTCCATAACACGGTCAGGCTGCGAGAACAAGCAAATTAAGCTTGACTAGAAAAACAAAAATGGAATGTAAAATAAAAGGGCCTATTGCTAAATATAAACTAAACTTTAGGAGTCTAACAAATGTAGCCAAAGTTCTCAATAAGTTGGTAAGCACAATATGTAAATCAGCCACATTAAAATGCAATATGGATATCAATAAACATGACACATTTCATGGGAGGCTGTGACTAATAATCATTACAATTTTAAAGTTCTATCTAAATCAGTAGCAAATTAAAGGTTTCCCTACATTTATTAAAACCCCTAAACCATTAAGTTGAGGCTATATTCAGCAAGTGACACAAAATAAAACTAATAAAACCTAAAACACTAACCCCAAAAGTAACTAAGCCTGGACCTCGAGCATTAGGTCTTAACCCCTCAACACTGTCATTTTCTGTTGGATCAGACCTGCATGAATATGAATGCAAATAGTTATTTACAGATAACAAGAACACATCTTACAAGAAACTATTTAGGTGTTAGAACATTAACCATAGAAGATCCATAAGAACTACTGAGCCTGTTTCCATCGTGATAGGGCGTTGAAGGTTTTCTATCTGCTCTACATGATTTATGGACCGACCAATGCCACCATGCATACAAATAATTTTCTTCTCAATTAGTGCAGCTAAAGGTAGCCAATTAAACAATCGATTAACACGGTGCCAGCACCAAATTCCATCTCGCTCTCCCTGTTCCAGAAATCCAAATTAATCTTATGGAAGAAACCTTGCCAAACAATCTTTAAAAAGTGCCAGGTAATATTAGTACCATTCGCTCAATGCACTCTGTCCGGAACCCAAACAGCGCATTAATATCTGCTGCCTCATGATTTCCACGAATCAAATGTACATTGTGAGGATACTCAACCTGCAAATATCAAATAAGAATGTTGCTTGGTTTGTGTAGACATCCAGCTTTTTAGACTGAGCATGAATCTGTAAGAGCATGAACCATCAATGATACCTTCAATGCAAGGAGAAGAGTCATAGTTTCTAGACTATGCTGGCCGCGATCAACATAATCACCCAAGAAGAGATAATCAATATAACTGAAAGTGGAAACATTACCACAGCATTACAAGCAAAGTAGGAGGAAACCAGCATAATGAAAAAAATTGCAACCTATAATCTTATAAACTTCTAAATGAAGTCAGGGGATAGTTGCACATGGATATATAGTTTAGAACCCAATTATTACTGCAAAAGATAAAACAATTGGATTGTTCTTTGCACTCACATAAAAATGCATAGTTACAACGTACAGGATAACTTTACCGAGGAAACCAATATATAACAAAAGACTAACATAGCCAGCATTATTGTATCTAATGTAGTCGAACTGTTAACGATACTCACGATATGTCTCCTGCTGTTGAAGGAGCACCATACTCATCAAACAAGCGCATAAGATCTCCAAACTGACCATGTAAATCACCAAAGATTTTTACAGGAGCCTTAATTTGTAAAACACTTGGTTCACTAGTGAATATTCTTTCAGCACTATCACAGAGATCAGCTATCTCGTTGCAGTCTAAGAAAAACTGTCTGCGAACAGGGGGTTTCCAACCTCGGGGTTTCAACAGATATGCAATAACCTACATATATTGACAGCATGAGTTGAACATCAGATCTGTGAAATATGTATTTTTTCCAACTTAAAAGGAAAAAGTTAGAAGGTAACTAAAAAGTGAAAAAGAATGGCAAAACATACATATTCTACATCAATCACTAGTACAAGAGACCTCATCAATTCTTGAAAATCAAGCAAAAACGCAAGAGCACAACTTCTTAAGATTAACACACATACAGTTCTTTTCCTACAAAGGCCAAAGGCTATTGAAACTACAGTCCTGGACCCGCGGATCGCATGATCCTACGATCCAAGAACCTGGCCAACCCGGATCAATGAAAGAATCATCACCCACAATGAGATTGTTTTGAATGGCAATCCCAATCGTGTAATTGGGTGGAAGTGAGATCAGGTCATGACTTATTATGAGGCGGGTCTAAGGGTTTGGATCCAATCAAGATGTGGAAAATCCGAAGGTTTTAAACTTGCCCTCCCCCACCCATGAGAAAGTCCTAATCGCCTATTGAAATTGCTTCTGAGCAGTCCCTTGTCATCGCTAGGTTCTCCACTTGCTGTTGTTGCCTCCTTCAGTTGCCGGTTTGTTAAACCAGAGGAAGAATGAGTCTTGACATTTCCCACGTAGGATATAGATCCTCATAGCCTTGCAAATACCTTATGTGGTGTAGGTGATTGAATCACCACAGTAATTTAGGACAAGGACGACCCATTAATGATGAAGTCAAGAGTGACTTAACATCCCTCATTTGATATGCCTTAAAATCAATAGTATCATATGAAAATTGGGGTCATTACTCCATAGAGGTGGCTTGCAGTAACAGCACCTTTCACTATGGTGATCTATAATTACCATAAAAAAGATGATACCAAACATAATGATAAAATCATCATCACTTAACTCAAAATTGACTTCATAAATAACTTATACCAAACAGTACAACACCACCTACCTTTCACTATGGTGATCTATAATTACCATAAAAAAGATGATACCAAACATAATGATAAAATCATCATCACTTAACTCAAAATTGACTTCATAAATAACTTATACCAAACAGTACAACACCACCTTTCATCTTTAAATTAAAGATAAACTGGTACCTTTCTCAATTAACTGATCCATTGCAAAACCCATATGGATCATAGGATTTGATCTTTCAGTCCATATTAGGTACCTAAGCTTTGGTTGGAGTGAGAAGCATTTGTACCAAAAGAAAATGCCTTGTTAAAATTCATCATTACCTTTTTGGGAACACTATTGATAGACATTTGTCGATCTAACAACTTCCTAGCTGCAGTTGCACTCTCAGGAGTACCATAGCTGACCCGTCTGCCTTCATTCTCAAACTGATCAATCGATAATTGTCTTACCATACCACCCAAGGCACCACCTGTCTCTGCAGCTACAACCACCTGTACAGAGGTTATGGTAAATATCAAGGCCCAAGAACAACTATCTTCTGAACTGGATGCTAACTTGGGTTGTTTTACAGCAGCAATTGACAACTAGATAATAAGATGAAACTTGGTGTTTTTCAGAGTACTAACTGCTCTATGATGTAATCGAACCCCAGTTGGTGTGGTGTTATTTGGTTGAGAAGGATCTGCTGTTCTACTCAAGATTGAGCTCTGTTTTCCACCTGGAGTAGCCTCCAAATCATTATCTTGATCAGGCAGTTGCTCAACCTCGCCATTAACTTGTCGTGCCTTTGCAGCAGCTAAAGCAGCACTGATTGCCTCAGCCTCTGCTGCTGAGGCTTCAACTAAGTACTCAACACCTTTGCTCAGTCTCCTGAACCAAAATAAGTTATAAGCAAGAATACCAATAATTTCTAGGAAATCCTTTTCTACGACTTCAAGAGGAATTAAGCCATTGGCAGTTAATGACAGAAACATCATGAAATATCCAGTCAATCAATATAAAAAACTAGTTAATTATCTTAATTAGTATGATACCTTGGTCCTAGGAGCATGGCATTTTCAGTACTTATATCTGTGTACATGTCCCCATTGACAGGAGGAGCCACTGGAGTTCCCAAAACAACTGCACCATCAGGAACTTCTTCAGAATTATCTTGCCTTGCTCTTTCATCAGAGATTGTGTATCTTCCAGATCTTCCTACTTGTACATTTGCAGCAGCAGCAGCTGCGGCAGCATGGGAAGCTGCACTTGTTGTTTCTGCAGCAGCCAGGTCTTCAGCAACAAGTAGATCATCAAGAAGCATACCTGCCGCAAGCAATATGATCAAGCTAAAACTAAAAGTGACCAAATTTTATTAACATCATGAACAGAAACGAATAAGCAACAGAACTAATATGCATCAAGCACATAATCTGGAAACATCAAAAGCTAGAAGACGAGCATGAGCAGCTTGACAGAACAAGTTATAATAGTATATAGTTTTATACTCTGTTAGCTATCACAAGGGTCGGGCAAATAAAATGGCATCCTATAGGCTGCATAACAAGACGTTGCTTTACTTGAATAACCCAGTCCTTGTCACTGACAAACAGTAGAATATCATCTACATACACTGCTCACAAAAATTGAGTGATCTAATTTGTTATCATGAAGACCAACTTCTAGGACCACCTATGGAAAATTTTCAAACCAAGTACGAGAGCTTTGTTTTAGGCCATAAATTGCCTTCTGAAGCTTGCACACTTGAGTCTCCTCCTGAGCAACATATCCTGGAGGTTGCTCATATAAAGAGCTTTGCACAAGTCATCGTACAAGAAAGCATTACTCACAAACATCTGAAACATCTACTAGCACTCAAATACCACCACAAAAAGTAGAATTCTAATAGAATTAAGGCGAGAAACAAATGAGTATGTCTTAACCTAGTCCATTCCATATACTTGTGTAAAGCCTTTTGCAACAACAGGAGCTTTACAGCGATCCACAATGCCATCTGAATTAAATTTGAAACCAAATCTCAATTATAGTGAAGATAAGAGCAGACATCTAAGAAAGCAAAGCTTACTTCCTCCTGGTATGTCCTAGGCACAATGGACAAAATGACAGAAGAGAGAGACAAGGCAAACAAGCGTTAAATGATCAAAAGAAAAATGTGCAAAAAGTGAATGCTCCGTATTTACACTAACTCTTGCAAAGAGCAATAAGCAAGTTGAGCTCAGAGCCTCGAATGGAGAAGGGTAGAGAAGGCTCCGTGGAGTGGTGGAGGAATTTTGGTCGAGTCAAGCACTCGTCGCGAAGCAAAAACTGATGGGGCAAATCGTCGAGGTTGCCAATGGTAAACACTTAGTCTAGGGATGGTGAAAAGCAGGGCAATGGGCAACAATGGCACATATTGTAAATATGGAGACATTTCAATAAACATGACATCTAAGGAAATATAATAGCGACGACTTATGAAATCATACAACAATATCCTTTCTGTGTGTGTGAATACCAAACAAACACACAACAAATAGAACGAGGTGAAAGTTTTTGAGCCCATAATAGAAAAAAGTGACAAAGAAAACACCCAAACACCCAAGGAACCAAAGAAAAGGGAGATTTCCCAAGTATAAGAGTCAGAATGAAGAAACATTTCCAACAATAGAAGTGAGGATAGATTTAATGAGACAACAGGCAGTGAAAACTGCATCTCCCAATAATGGTGAGGACATGCATTTGTGCGAGGAACCTCAAGCAAATGACAGTTCACTTAGCAACCCCATATGGCTACGATGTGTACACATAAGTGGACTAATGGATAATATAATTAGAGGCACAAAATGTTTGAAAAGCATATTGCATATATAAGAGCATTATTAGTGCATAGAATTTTGATAGAAGTGCAAAGCTGAACTATTATTTAATGACCAGAAGAAAAAAGTCAAGTGATTCTAATTTGGTTATCAATGAAAATTTGGAGATGCTAAAACAGAACTAGGACCTAGAACCTAGATGTTAGAGTGAATTAAGTCAAAAAAAGCAACGAAATGAACTAGGACCTAGGACCTAGATTCAAATTTTAGCATTTCGTTGCACAATAAGTCAGCCACACCATCCGTTAGCTATTATGTGATTACAAGACTCCATATTAATTATTCTAACTAAAATAATTTATTATATCAGTAATGCAAGGGCTGTCATTATTATTTCTTTTGTTTAAAAATTGACTTCATATTTAGCCATTACAAGGAAGGGAAACAATGAGAATCAAACCTACGACCTATAGGCAGTATGTCTACATGTCTAACAACCAAGCTATGGGTGGATTGATAGGACTACCATTATTATAGATCATGCTAATAGCATGAGGAAAGAATTCACATAGCAGAATATAACTACTGGACTAGAATAATGAAAAAGATGACTTAAAAACTTCTTGAGATATCATGAACAAGCAGAATAGCGAGATTATAATATGTTACAGGAAAGTATCACTAAGAGATGCAAAAAATAGTAAAATCAATCAAATAATATTTGCTTCATGTAATAGGTTTCAATTCTTGCCTCCACGTAATCCTCCATAAATGAAAATTAGATCACCAATTGCAGCTGCTGCATGCCTACAGCGGCGTGTTAGCTCAACAGAAGCATCTCCACCAGCTGCATCAACACTGAATCTCCCTGTTCTGGGACTTGTAACAACAGACTTCATATCACACCAAACTCCGGCAGCAGTATCCAGTACTAAAACCAAAGACATTTAACTCATAAAAAGGTCTTGCAAAAACTCAAGATAAAAGCAGTAAATGGATATAGAGATGATGCTATAAGCCTATAACAATCCAAAAAACCTATTAATTCAATATTTTTTATATACATTCCCAAATATGTTTATTATACATTGCATTTTGCATACTCCATGCACCCAGCACCTTAGTGACCAAGCTGACAACCATCAGGTGGAACAGGTTAAAATGTTGTGATGTGCCCATTCCTATAGCCATTCCTCTAATACTTTTGGTTCTCAAGAGTTTCATTGTAGAATACTTGGCCAAAGAGCGGCCACATTCAAGTCCATATGAATCTGATTAGAGCACCATGAACTCACACACATGCTATAACCTTTGCATGACTAAACCCAGATGACCTTACAGCATCAGCAAACTGCGTGTAACAACTACCAACATCAAAGTTGTACCCTATGACTTAAATACTAGCCTAGGGAAGGGAGTTGCAAATGGCTTTGGTACCTTAGTAGTGGCTTCTAAAAATCATCATTACCAACACAGATGGAATCATCATGGAGGTATGTATTGGTCCAACCTGTATCAGCATACAGACTGACCTATAGTGGTTGGACCACTGAAAACCAGTTGCAAAGCTGGTCAAAACTGCTACAAACTGGTTTATGGACCAGTTAAAAAACTATGAAAAATGAACACTGTTTTTCTTTATTTCTCTCTGTTGGCTTTAGACTTCTGTTGCAGCTGCCTGCTGTGGCCTACCGTTATCTCACTGTACTGAAATATACAGACCAAATATGTAAATTACAGTTGGCGTTAGATCATCACATCAAGAGGCATGTAGCAAAAATCATTTTTGGAATTCTTAATGTTTTAAAAAATTATAAGCAGTAAAGCATAGGCTTAGGTTCCATGACCAACCACTTGCTATGCAGCTAATCTAGGAGGCAAGCCTCGTTCAGATCCTCACTGCTTCAACTATTTGCATTCATAATCAGAGCATGCTGATCCTTTTGCTGGCCAAGCTGGCACAAGTTCAACATGGCAAAAATGTCAAACCAATCAAGAATCAACTCTGTACTGTGATTTAGCAGCACTTTAAGAAGCAACCAACTTCAACCTTGGTCTTCCAATCTACTAAATTTCCCATCAACTGATCAACATAAGTAGAATAGTAGGATGTGAACCTCCTATCATCAGCTGACCTTGCATAATTGATATTAGAGAAAGCTTCAATCTGAAGATGACCATTTCTTTTGTAAGTAAACCTTTGCCTAGAGGCCCCCTTTCTGTTGCAAAGTTCTCAAAATAACTTCACAATGGCACTGTTCTTGATTCTATATAAATTGACTAATCACTCCAGCTATAAACAACTTATCTAGGCTTACCACTATTAGGAAGATTAGTTTCTTGACAAGTCAATGGTAGAATGTGCAGAGTGCAATTGCTAATAAATAAATCACACATCACAACGATTTGAAGTTCTAAGTCTAAATGGACTTGTTCAAGTCGCAATACTTTAATCATGCACATCAACCATGTTAATTATACAACTAATTTCGCCTTTTTTCTGTTTTGATGGATCCTGATATGAAACTTGCAACATAATGCAACTTTGAAAACCAACTTCATCATAATGAACCAAAACAGTCCAGAAATTCTTTAATCCAAAGATTACTTGTCTCTAACACACTTTACTCCCAAGTTCCCAATCAACCTAACAAGGGCAATCTCATCCATTTGCCTAAATTCCCAACAACAAACAAGAGCATCAACATATAATACACTCTACATATCTTGGTAGGCAGGAGCAAGAATTGATGTAATGCAGTGCACTGCTCAGTTACATATCATTTTAAAGGGCGGACCAGTTCATAGATTAACATGAGAAACAGCATGGAGCTGTTTTATGTTGGACTTGTGTCATAATACAATTAACTTCATTGAAAAAACAAAATTAGACTTGCCTAGGCCACAACAAGTGCATCAGCTTGAAATTTAAGTTGAATAAACCCTCAAACCGTGCTTCTCCCTTTCTGTCTTTCTCTAATCTCCATTGTACCAAAACCACCCACTATTTAGGAGAACAGGAACGAGGCATGCTTTGTCCTCCCTTTCTTTCTCTATTTCTCATTGCAATGTCCATCATTTCTTTCTAAATTAAAATCAACTGGTAAACCACTTCCAATTCACACCAATGTATTGTCAACCAGTCATACATAAAATACTTTGTTCGGCAGATGGTAGGATGGACAAGAGTCCTATTCAACTCAGGAGCTGAAAGGTATATATTTCCCCTTACTGCTCGTCAGATACCTTCACAAACTTGATTACATTAATAGTCTCGAATTGTAAAGGTGTCAAACAACATTTTGTTTGCAATCAGCGTGTTGATTGTTTCATTATAAATCATGTTCAAGACATTAAGTATTGGTTCTGGCAAAGCCCAATGCTTTTTATTTACTACAAGGCGTCATACAATAGAAATTGTGAGAGTTTAAGCCTGGGATATGGAAGCTACAGTTGCATTACATTCCCTATACCTACATCTTTTCAATATCAATTAATATCTGGATATATCATCCTGCATGATTAAGCAAAAGCTCAATGTAGTGGTACAATCTGGATTGTGATATCATCCTTCTCTCATGTACTAACAGAACATTAATATTGAGTTTGGCTCCAACCAAATATAAAGGCTGAATTAGCACATAAATGATGTCAGTAAATGTATTCTTATGTCAAAAGAGAATGAAACATGCATTTATTACCATGTGGTGAGCTATGAATAACTCTCAAATTTCATGCCAAAGGCAACAACTGTATTCTTTTGTTGCTAGTGTGTGACAATAGTCAACAATGCCTAATTAATATGCAAGCCATATGTATAATATAAAAGTGGGTATGGGCCATTGCCTCATAGCAAAGTCTTTGGGTCAACTTCCACCTTCACCACTTATCATTTGCCTAAAAAAGAGCACAATGTGTATTTTACACTGCGATTAAAACTACCTGCAATGCTCGAAGAATCTTCTACCATGCGTCCACCACCAAGAGCTCCTCCAGAGACATGGAGTCTTGCATTGACAAATACCTATAAGATAAAAAAAAATTTGCGTTAACATATTGAACTATAAGAAATGACAAAAAAGAAAGCAGGGATAAGAAGTGAAAATCTCACAGCGGCATGTTGGTATCTTGGGGATGGAGAGACGCCAGGAGCTATAGCCCATTCCCAACGGCCATCCCTATGTTTTGCAAGACCATATGCACTTGACAGAGGCTTCAAGAATGACACATAACATCGAAATCAGTCACCCAAATACTTGTGCAATATTATATGCAAAGCACCTATTAGCAGAACCATACAAGCTTGTCTATTCACTTATGAACAGGACATATCTCTTTTTTACTAATGTTATTAGGGCTGAAATACTCCACAAAAATGCTAAAAGAAACTAGGCTACTCACCGGAGAAGTGATTGTTCCTGAACGATGTAAATGGAAACATCCATAGGAAAATCTTGCAAGGTTTATGGCAACACTGTTTATTGGAAACATCAGGGTTGCAATTCAGGCAGGTTAAGTGAGGTTGATCTAGGTGACCTATACGTACTCCATTTATGCAAAACCAAAAGCATACTTGTGTTGTGGTATTAGCATTGACAGTTTAGTTATGTGCATTAAGTCGGATCATAAGAAGTAATAAAAAAATGGTTCATATAGCTAACATGAAAGATGCACATAGAAGCAAAGAAGCTGCAATTTAGAATGACATAACAGAAGGACAAAGGCAAATTCAAACATTAAGCTGACTGGACACAAGCAGCGTTTAACCTAACACAATTTACATAACTAAACTAACAATGGTATCATTGAGTAAGCTGGTACGAAAAGATTTCCAAAAGCAATTCCCTCGACTTAGGATACATTGTACTGCCTTGCCAAGAGCAAGATTTCAAAAGAAACCCACCTAAGGGCAAGATTTCAAAAGAAACCCACCTAAAATTTTGATACCAGTCGGTCAAACCAAACAAATGTATTCTATTCCGTATACCAAATTACATGTTATCTTCAGAAGCAGAACATACAGTAAGCTGATTTTTTAGTGTGCAGACCCCCATTGCACATTTTATTGGTTTTGAAAGTACATTAAGCCTATCTGTTAGGAACCCCAATTCTAACTTTGCCTAGCTGGCAAGGTTAGTGGAAGAGAGAAGGTTGTTTTCTGTTTTGGCGAAGGAGGTGGAAATATATGGGGATGGGTGAGTTCTGGAAAGAACCTGTCAAGAAGTGGAAATCAAAATAGGCTAGGAGAGTGCTAGGTCTCTCGAATACTTAGCAAGACTACCAAATATTTTTCTTGAGTTTTCTATAATAATACTCAGAGGTGGAGATTGATACCTCCCAGTTGTTACACTATCACTTCCTCTTATTCTTGATTATATATTTAATATTTATTACCTAATATATTTACTATTCCTAATTGGAAATGATTGTATGACATTAACATTACTTAATTAGAATATTAATATTCTTTCATGCCTAACATATATACAACTAGTAATGGGATATGAATTATATCAGAAAACATGAATGTGCATTTCCTCCAGTTTCTTCTCTTATCGCACTTAGTTGACCAAAATTCTTTAATTTTGGTTTTTCACCTTATACCCATAAAATTATCATAATATCTGAACCTTAACTCTTAAGTGCTTAAGAACACCTAACAGTCTTACTGAAAATAATTGCAAAGGTGCATAAGAAAGTCACCTTGCCAAAATATATTGAAGCCTCTTGCAATGCATACAACTAGATCAAATAAAAATGATTTATCTTTGCTTTATTTTTCTCATATTAAACAATAATTCTAAAGCAGCATTGTTTACTCACCACACCATTAGCATCTCTACCACCACAAAGCAAGAGAAGACCATCAGAGCGTGCACTTGCAGTTGCGTACCTAGGATAATAAAATATCTTTAAACTTTAGTGAATTTAGTATAAAGTATAAACATTCAACCATGAAGTTGAATATTGTTGTTCCATGTCAATGATGACTGATGTTCCATCATATAAGTCATTTAATGTATACTGTTAAAATATTTCACTCATAATGTGATGCTACAGACTGTAGTTTCATTGAATAAGTTGTGAATATGAGCAATCAAGAGCCCATGCATTGCAAATTGCTGTTCCTAAATATTTGTGCTACAAAAGTCGGAAGCTTGATTCCTAAGCCAACACTTAAATTGACTCTTCAATGTTAACTATGATAATAAAGGGTGATTCATAACATTTTTGTTGAAAAGTATGATTTCATACTCCAAGAACACTACAAGAATTAAAAAATAATTGTTTCTGAACTACCATTCTTTTGGGGACTTCCCTAAAGAAATGTTCTTCTTTTTAGAAGGTATGGCATAATGGTGAATCTTAAAAGCAAGTGAGCAAAGTCAGCAAATTATTGTATTGTCTGTAAAGTTTATTAATATCATTAATTCAAGCAATGGTACTGCACTAGAAACCATAAAAACATGTTAAAATCATATGGTTAAAACAGCCTAAAAACATATAACAAAGATCATCCATTCAAGAGCAGACTATGAAACTGATTAATCTTATATTATCAGATTACAAAACAAATTCACATCTATTACCAAAAAAGACCCACACATTGAGAAGTGAAAGGCATGTTCCCTTAAACTCCAAAACCATCAGGGTAGCCAATTTTAGGGGTAAATAGAACTGTTGTGTTAGATTCTTTCATATACCTGCTGAAAACGTATCCACCATCAATTGTAGTCTTTAGATTCAAAGATATCATCTTTACATTGGCATTGACTGATCAATTCTCATATGAGTTTTGTTCTGAGTCAATCCAGATAAATTGCATTAACGGACAGCAGTGAGGTCATGTCATTATGGAAGAATAAGAAGCATCATCAACTAGGTCATGGACTACAGAATGCATTTATAACAGCAGCATACAATTATTTGCATAGAAGAAAAAATAAACTCACACTTAAATGACTCACATGCATGGAGGTGGACCATCGCCTTCTGGTTCCAACTTTCTCCATTCATAGGGTTTGGCAGCAGTGTCTAGGGCCCAAACATCAGCCAATGGTCGCTTCCCTGACATATAACTTGTTTACATCATAAACTTGTATTTGTATTCAGACGCCAAAACATAGAATGTGTAACTTTTTTGGTAAACTCAAGCTGCTTGACTCAATAAAATCTCATCCAAGAGCTAGTCCTACTCAATCATTCGACGAGCTAATGTTAAGCTTTAATTTCATCTTTACTTCTAAAAGACTAAAACAGCAAAGCTTCAAAAATGCAGATTTTGGGTTGCTTAAGTTTGTGAAGAAGCTCATTTTATATTCATGAACCATCTTGTGACATACAAGCTCATTGATGCATGTCTTTATGTTTGTATGCATATATGTAAAATATTAAAGTTTACATGATACATATTAAACTTACAAGTGTTCTTTAAATTAATTATTAGTTTTTTCTATCAAGTTTGTATTTGAGTTGTTTAACGTCAGTACATATCAACTAAACTCACTAACAAACTAACAACCTCATAGATAAACGTGTAACCAACTTAAAACTTGTCCATAGCATTTCTAGTAAGATCATAAATTAGCTCAAGTCAGAAGTCATGAACTTGAGCTAAGCTCAAGCTTGAAAGTTATCAACAATAAGCTTTTTGATAAATAGTTGAACATGGCTAAGATTTGCCTTGTCTAGTTTACAGTCCAAGGAACAAGGTTTGCATTATTCTATGTGCACAAACATAATAATCTTACCATCATTTCCACCAATTGCCAACAGAAATCTTTGGCCAACTAAAGCCATCACATGGCCGTAGCGAGGCCCTGGACCAGGTCCTTGAACAACGACCCTGTGTTCAAATTTGTTACTTCAGAATTGGGAACTAGAGGATTGTGAAATAGTAATGTAAAATTTCCTTCTTGAGATCCTAACCTATGCCAGCGCGGTCGCGGTTGAGTCAGGTCTAATACATGAAGATCCTCCGTGGACAAACCAGCAGGACCAATTCCACCCTGAATGAATCACACAAGAAAAGATCTAGTAAAAGAATGATATTAAGTGGTTTGTTTTTCTTGGAAACCTCAGTACTGTAAGTATATTGTTTAATAAAGAACCATTTCATAAAGCTGTTGAATACTAACAGTAAAGCACCTGAATTACCACCATAGTACCCACAGCAGTTGCGACATGTGCAGCCCTGGGTGATGGTGGTTCTCCAAGAGGAGTCAGCCTGAAAAAACATAACAGTACTACTTTCATGCAAATAAATACCAAAACTGCCTGAAGAGATACTATAACAAAAAACTGAAGAAGAAGTTGGCTGCTTAGAAATTGGTTTCTATGATAAATTTATCAGCATTACGTACAGACTCGTCACATTTGACTTGTAGAAAATAAATGAACTAAAATTTTGTTAAAATAATACCTTGTCCATTTCTTAGATAGCACATCGTAACAATGAACATCAGCGGTTGCACCTGCAAGACCTGCAATTTAGGAAAGAAAATAATCAGAAGTTGTAACAATGAAATCTCCAAATTTATAACAAGCCAACGCCCACAAAGACCACAAGTTCTTTTGTCATTGTCAAATAACGTTTACATTTTTACTAGCTTCCTACCTACACAAATTTTGAGAACTAGGGTGGTGGTGCCAAAAAGTTCGAAGCGATTCAAAAAGTCAGTCAAATATCTACCTCACTTCCGTCGTTGACAAAGTTTCATCTTTAAGAACAGCTAGGGTTTTAATCTAATTTAGTAGTTGGGATCGTTACTGATGCAGGAAATCCGGGATTGGGACTTTAAAGATAGAAAGAGTAAACATACGGATGCCAGCACTGCCGGCCGGTGATGGCGGAGCTGCCGAATTGCCCTCGAGCGCTGTCGCTCCTCCAAACAGTACAAGCCGCGGCCCGACGTAGCCAGGAGTTCCCTCCTCACCGACAGCCGCCACGGCCGTAAGCGTGTGCCCGCACCTGCACCCGGGCCCATCCTCCTTCTTCTCTATGACCGCGCTGACCACCGAGTACGTCGGCGCGGGCCTCGGCCCTGCCGCTACCGGCTGAGATTCGGGCGGCGAGGCGAGCCCGTCGGGTTGATCGTGGTGGTTCGCGGCCGCCGGATCATGGTCGGCGTCAGTAGGCATCAACGAGTCGACCTCCATAGCGCGGCGGCGGAGATCGCGGACGGGAGTGGGAAGGAGAAGCAACTAACTACTAAGTCCACCGGCCAACCCTCCTCCACCGTGCCCACGGCGTCGACAGCATCACCAAACGGTCCGAAGTAAGCGGCAAGGGCTAGGGGACTAATCTGTACCGCCGCCGCTGCTGGCGCCGCCGCCGCGGGACCCAATCGGACGCAATCGGTCGACGGTATCGGATCGGAACGAGGAATCTTGGTGAGAGAGAGGGGCGAAAGGAAAGGGATCGGCCTTTGGTCTTTGGATTCCCCCCTTTATATTTTATCGATCGCTCGCGGACGAGGAAAAAGAAATCGAAGCGGGATTAGGGGAGACACCCAACCGGCCAACCCTTTCGTTCCTTCCGTGTTCTGCTATTTCTTTTCTTATTATTATTATTATTATTATTATTATTATTATTATTCCAAGTCTTGGACTTGCCCATACACGTACCTGGAACGGATCCGACCACCGCATGGGTCCTACAACGAAGAAGGTTACCTGTACAAATTTCAGTTGCTGGTAAGAATACGAGTGATGGTAAATGTGTACAAAAATTGTAGTTCCTTTCATTTCCGCTTTTCTTTTGGCTCTTAGCATTTGCTTTTTTTTCATATTTAACATTTTAAATTTAAATTTAACAAAAAAGGTATATATTCGTAAAATATTTTACCGTTGGAATTACCATACAGATAATCTATTTATTGTTGGTTTTAATGTTTGCTTCATTAACGCTTATTCATTTTAACTTCCAAAAAGCATGGCAAGATTCTAATTACGTGTAAGGATTAAGACCTTATTTAGTTGATATGTGAAGTAATTTATTTCAAAAAGTTCTACTTTTCATAAATTGACTTTGCATATGCATCTTTTAGAAGGTATATAAAACATGTGATAAGTTGACAAGAAGTAAATGTCTATGTGCACTTCTTATGTTGTTGGTATTTCCAAAAAAGTAGTCTTCAAATTACCATAAAACCTTTCATCTTATAAATTAATCTTTTTTACATATATTTTATAAGTATAATTAATATAATTGGTTCATGTATAATTATATATAGTAAATTATATATGAAATAAATAATTTTTATTTGTGCTAATATAAGTATAATATTTTTTGATATATAATTTATTATTACATAATTAATATGATTTTTTTATATATAATTATATAATATAATCAATAGATCGAAATATTTATTAGTTTTATTAGATCCATATACATAATGCAATTATATGATTATTTTATTTTTATATAATTAATATAAAAAGTGGAAAAAAAATATGGATTAACAAACTATTTTACTTCTTACAAAACGCAGGCCTAAATGGTGTCGATAAGAAGTTTCACTTCTTGAAGTACAACTTCCCATATTTTTTCCACTTCATGTCTAGGGGTATAATCGAGCCAACTCGAGCTCGAGTACAAGCATACTTGGCTCAGCTCGACTCGTTTAAAAAATGTCAGCCGAGCTATACTAAAGCAACTCAAGCTCGGGCTCATTAGGCTCATTTATTTTTTCAAGCTTGAGTGAGCTCGTGAACGACTCGATTAAGCTCGAGTATAGATCAAGCTCTATGGACTCAAATTCTGTCGAGCTCAATTAAGCTCATGAATGAGCTGAGCTCGCGACTTAAGCTCACATGTGAAGCTTTATTAGACTAGAGAGCTCTTTGAGTCGAGTGTTGGTTAGCTCGAGCTCGGCTCGCTCACATGTAAAGCTCAACTCGAGCTCGATATGATCAAATCGAGTTCGAGTTTTCATCAAGTTGATCTTGAATAGCTCACGAGCAACTCGCCTCACGAGCAACTTGGCTTACTTGCACCTTTATTTATGTCAACCAAACAAGAGGAAAAAAAATGAACTTACTAAAAAATATATTTTCCACGTGACTTTATGTCAACCAAACCATAATTGAATGTAATTAAAATATTAATTATAACAAACAAAATGTAAGGTTCAATATAATCAATTTAGGAATTTACTGAACTTCTACACCTCATTAATTGGAATTAATTATTAATGGTTATGTGTTTGTAAAAAATTAACAAAGTTTTTAATATACATATAATCATAATAGAATTTATGACATTTTATAATAGTAATACATATGTTTATTAAAAATTATATTTAAGGTTGCAAATGAATTGAACCTCCCATGTCACGCTCCAAATCCTAGAGTCATGTGACCCGCCAAAGTACGCACCTATACTCCGAAGGCTACCAACATACAAATGCAACGCATGGAAGAAATAGACACATAAGTATGTTCACAAGATTCCAAATCTAAAGACAAAGACATGACAAGATGCAACTCTGAAATAGAAATCCTATAACTTGACTACAACTAGGCTCGTTACGAGATACATTGCCTGAGCCCCCAGCCGCGCCACGTAGGTACCTTTATACCTCTACTAGTCAAGATCTGCAAAACAACATAAAAGATAAAGTGATGAGTTTCAAATGAACTCAATGAGTGGCCCTCTAGTCAACACATAAATATGCATAAATATATTTAAAACATATATAAGCCAATAAGATGATAATAATTCATGACAACACATAAAAAAAAATTCATCACTCAGCTCGTGTGTATTTGCACTATATCCACACTGGCCTACACTGGCCCAAACCAAAACCATAAGCCACGCGAAGACAAGCACATGAGTTGGTCACTAGATTATCCATCTATCGATTTTCCCATCCAGGACCTTTGAGATAGGATGGCCAGCTAGCCTCGGTACCCCATTTGGTTGGGAAAGACCCTCCAACCAAATGCCACTCGGGCCAGTCATCGGTGTGTGTCACTAACAAATATCTTGACCCAAAATCACACTCGCTGAGTCGGGCACTAACTTGACATGCTAGCGCTTCTCGGCCCGACCATCGATCAACCACAAACACAATCACATCCAATACACTTTCAAAGTACACGTAAGTACACCGACAAAATTTCTCAGGTGGTTAAAGTATTATGCTGATATCCCGGATACGTGTATATGCGCCCCTAACCCAACCCTCTCCCGAATCCAATCTCTCAGCTACATACTCTACCACACAACCAACATGATTCCGCCTTAGGTGTATCGGGTAGGCAAACCATCAATCAAATATCCTATTGAAATTTCAGCAATGAAGATTATCAATAAACCTAAAAATTTTAGCACTAGATAACCATAATAATAGAAAATTTCAGTCTTGGTACTTTGCCCCAAATCCAGATTTTCCATAGTGTCAATTCCCTACCCATGGTCCATTAATCTAGGCATTAACATGACTCTAAGGTGAATCAAATAGTGATGTTTTCAGTGAGGGGGGAAGAGATCACTACAAACATAATATCGATCTACCCCGTTGAAAATTTCAACAACATAGTAATACATACAAGCTGAAATTTGAGCGTCACTCTTCCATTCAAAACTCAATTTCTGCACCATTACCATCTAACATCCAAAATTAACTACAGAAATTGAGTTTAAAGTACTAGATAAATAATCCATCAGCACTGCTATTTATATGTTCATTATTTGTAGAAAACAACATAGAATAAAATCTGTAGTAGGTCGTAGGTTAATTAACTATAAGCAGGATATAGTTTTTATCCAATTCACCTAGGTTTAAATAAAAAATTAATTCGCCCCAAGTTTAAATCAATCAACCACAACAACTAATTATTTATTTACCTATAAATAACTAACATAATTAATTTAGGAATAACTAACACTAGATTGTAATCTGATTATATTTCAAGTAAGCCTTTAATTATCAACTCAAATAGGAGGAATCAAGTCTAAGTAGATCACTGCGACAACTAGCTATATGTATAGCATATGCAAGTGAATAATTTATTCCTATCTATGCCTCAACAATCAACATCTCCAACCCACATATGGGGCTATCAAATTCCTGACCTTCACCGCCCCAAACAACGAAGCTTCCAAGAAAACTAAGACCACCAAAGGCAGTAATCAGAAAGAGAAAAATAGTGAGATTTATGAACGATCCTGGCAAAGGGACAAAGCATAGGCAAGTCGAAGACACAAAAAGCTCATCAACGAGGAGATCCAACTCTGCTCAAGTCGACACACGAAGGAAGAAAGCTAAAAAGTAAGACTTGGACGGCTAATTTTGAATCATGCACATTTTTGCAGTAGTAAATGTGCCCGAAAACTGCTTCCCTCTTCAGCAGTATTTTGTTCGTTTGTCAAGGATGCTTGTTTTGTTTTAGGGCGTAGGTCGAACAATGGGGCTACCGAAAGTTAACATAGGGAAAGACAGAATGATAGAGAATTAATATCTCCTACGAATAGGGATACAAAACACTCACAGAAGAAGGGATTGAGGAAGAAGAAAGGGATCCTGAAGCCTCACGATGTCAACCACCTCCGTCAAAGCCCGGATTCCGGCCAACTTGAGCGCCTCCTCTCACCATCGCCGCGCGGTTCCAATGAGGATCCGTACGGTCCCTCATATCAAATATTATATATTTTAATTACCAAATTGCCCTTAAGCTCAAGTTGAACCTAATATCCCACTTAGACTCCACCAAATGAGTTCCGATCAAACTACCGGACTCAACTCATCCTAAACAACATAAAATATATATATATAAAAATAAAATACAAACATGCCGCTTTTTGATGCTGTAAAGTTGCGTTCTCTTTCTCTCCCCCACATTCTCCTCTCCCACCCATAGGAGCGCAACTTCTATGGAGCCCGGCTCCATAGAAAATCTTTACGGGGTCGGGTTCCAATGGTGAAGCATGAATCTCAAAGGAGTTGGGCTCCATAAAATTTTTCTATGGAGTCGGGCTCCATAATAATTTTTTTCCACCCTTAGCATCACCTAGATAACCTGTTTGCCGCCCAACTCCTTCGCCATCAAACTCGCTGAAGGCAGCCCCGTAGAGACGCGTCGGTGGAGGGTAGCTGTGTTGGCTGGCTAACGCCTCTGCAAACCTGCAGCATCGATGATGGGTGCGGCAGTCTGCATTCTCTGGCCTCGCTCAGATCAACGATAAATAAGGTCAATGAGGAGTCATTGGTTCGAGATCAGTGCATAAACAAAAATCATATATATATGTATTGAATATATATTTAAAAGCCCATAAATTAATCAATTGTGTTTTTGATTTTACTTATGCTAATTTATGTTTATATATTTTAGATTTATTGTACTGATGCATTGAGATAATATTATTTCTTCACAATTTGGGGATTGGATGTTCATAAATTTAAATTTTTTATAGCTTATGTTTATATTTTAGATTCATTGTACTGAGATAATATTACTTTTCTTCGCAATTTGGAGATCCGATATCCATAAATTTTAAATTTTGTAGTATAAAAATTTATTGTGATTAATGAGTCTTATATGGATTGAATAATTGAAATAGTTGGAATTGTGGAATAAAAACATGTGCACGGTTGACTAATGGGAACCATGGGAGAGTAAACAAATAGGATACAATTGAGTGTTCACTGAAGTATACATGATGCCTTCAATAATGGGCAATTTCTCAAATTCGAATTTGAAAAATGAAAATTTTCAAATTCGAATATGAAGCTTTGACCAAAAATTTTAAAAAATATATATAAAAATATAAAAAATAATTTTAATTTATAAAATATTTTTTATGAAAAAAATAAAATATTAGAGAATAAAAAATATATTTGTCGAACTCTCTAATGTATTAAAGACTTTTGTACAAAGACTATAAATTTAAATTTAAATTAAAAATTATGAAATATTTTGATGTAAAATATTTTTCTAGATCATAATTCATTTTTTGTATCATTAAAAAATTATTTCATAAATTCAAATATTTTTTTAAAAAAATTATGAAGCTGTTATAGGCTTTGTACAAAAATCTCTAATGAATTAGAGACTTTTGTTTATAGTAATTTTATAATTATAAAAAATAAAATATAATTCATAAAAAAATATATGTGATATAAAAGATATGCTAGAGTCTATCAAAATATTTGGGACAAAAAATATTTCACTAACATCATAATTAAAAATTAGTTCTATAGACTTTGGACAAAAGTCTCTATATAAAATTTAATGTATTAGAGGCTTTTGCCCAAAGTCTATAATATCAAAAATATTTTACAATTTTTAATTTAAATTTGGATTTATAAACTTTGTGCAAAACTCTCTAATGATTTAGAGAGTTTGAAAATATATTTTTTAAACTCTAACACCTCATTTCTATATCATTAGAGAGTTTGAAAAATATATTTTTTAGAATCTAACATATCATTTTTATTATACGTCTTTTTTTTAAAATTAAAATTAAAATTATTTATATTTTTTTTAAATTTTTAATCAAAATCTCTAATTGATCAGAGAGTTTGAAAATATATTTTCTAAAATCTAACACATCATTTCTATTATACATTTATATATATATAAATTAAAATTAATTATATAATATATATATATATATATATATATATATATATAATTTTAATCTGGTTAAAAACTTTGACCAGGGACAAAATCGATATTGAATTCACTCAAATCCGAATATGAGAATTATCAATCTTCATATTCGGATTTGAAAATTTTTCATTTTCTCAATTTCGGATTTAAGAAATTGCCCTTTAATAATTTACGATAATTTTAATGCTGCAAACCCAGCTCATGTATAAATTTAATTATGTAATTATGTTAATTAAATTAATTAATTTTTAAAAAATAAATTGAATTAATGGATCTGATCAATTAGATGAATATGATAATGTCTAATAAGAATCCATCAGTTTTGTTTAGCAACTTTAGATTTTTTTTTTAATTTTTAACTTTAATATATAATCTTTTCAATGCATATATTTATTTGATCAATTAATGTTACATATATAATTAATTAATCCTAATTCAGACTTAATTCTCATTAAATATTATTATTTTATGTTAATTAATGATTATTATGTATATTTTCTTGCATTTTCTTTTTTATTGTATAGAAAAATGTTTAATTTCTTCAATTATTGCCACATTATGTAGTGGATTAATTTTGTTTCATATTAAATCTTAATTACACTTTATAACTAAATTTTACATTAAATTTCAAAAATTATTTATGTAGTGAAGTCAAAAAAAGTTTCCCTTAAAAATATAAGTGTTGATTCTAAATTTATATTTTATTAATATTTTACTCTTTTATAATTATAAATTTTATGTTATTTTTATATTATATATTTATTTATTATTTAAACCTAAATTTTTTGGTACTAATTATAGATTTACTAAACAAATATTGAAAATATTTTTTGATATTAGAATTAGTTTTTTTATTAATTTTGTGCTTTTAGAATATCACTTTTTTTTAAAATGAAATCATGTAATTTAGATTTTTCTTATTTTGAAATTAGTTTTCTTTACTTATGCAATTTTAATTGGTATAATTTGCTTTATATTGTTATATTAATAATTTTCAATTTTATTTTATATATTTTTGTATTTTGTATATAAGTATTATTTGCTTTTAAATAATTTTGACTTTTTATTCAAAAAATTATTAGTATTCTAATTATTTAATCTAAAAAACTACTTTGAATATATACAAATTAATTTTGAGATATCATCATCATCATCATCATCATCCAGGTTCGGGCTTCCCTACAGAATTATTACCGATAACGGGACTCCGTTTTGCAACCAACATGTGGACGGACTATTGGAGAAGTACAAAGTGAAGCCCGATCGAACGACCCCGTATAATCCACAGACCAATGGTCAAGCAAAAGCTATGAACATAGTCCTGTTAGGGATATGGAGAAGAATGGTTTGCGAGAACCAGAGAGATTGGCATGTAAAACTCGACCCTGCTGGCATGCAGAACGTCTGCTAGGATGTCTATTGGGGTTACACCATACTTTTTTTGGGTGTATGGCACGGAGGCAGTGCTACCTATAGAACGGGAATTTTCGTCCAATCCTTACGGTTGGCAGTGGCAAGCTATATAGATCCTCACTGAGGAGAATAGGCTTCAGCACGATTGGCAGGCCTCGAGTCTTTCGACGAGAAAATGCGCTTGCGTTTACCTTTCTCCTATGGAGAAGGAAGCTAGAACAGAGGCTGGGAACGATGACTCTTTAAAAGCCTGATACCTAAGTTGGACTTTCTCTTTCTGCTGCTTGCCGCAATCCTTTGTATGATAAAGTAACACCAACCAATACTAGTAGGGACTAATTCCTCGCTTGCAACTACTTGCTTATTTGTAGGATTGTTTCTCCCTCCACTACGCTTGCAACGATTGGATTCGTTTCTATCTATTGAATAGATAGCCTCAGTTGTTTGTAGTGGTTAATCGCCTCGTGTCCTTCTTTTCTTCTTAAGTGAGGTTTCTTCCTTATTACTTGTGGGCACTAGTTCCTATGCTTTTAGTAGACTATAAGACTCAGACTAATGAATCTATTAGCGCTGCAAGGGTAGAAATATTCATAGTCAACTATTGGTTTACTAAGAAGACTTGCACTTTCTAATATACAATAAGTATAAGACACTTTACAGCAAAGTCCCCTTGCAACTAAGAAAGTGAGTCAAGTTATTGACTATGATTCAGACATAGTCAATGACCATTATGGGTACCCAAACGCGTCTTTTTCTAATCATAATATGACCTTCCCACGCTCATGACCCAGGGGATTCAATCGTGATTCTCCGATTAGAAAATGGCCACTGGAAGCAATCTCTCACATAGTGCATTGATGACTGACTGAGTAGCCAAATCAATACTGATTGATGACTGAAGAAATAGCCAGAAATAAGCCCACATTCAACTAGGGGATCCCATAGGGTCGGGTCCCCCAGAACCTCATGTCACCCTTGTGCCTCTAGGAGTGGCTTACATTAGTAAACCCGCAAATGAAATCAACAAAGGGAGGGCTCATTTGTTCGTGCATTTACCACTCACTTCACTCGCGCGAACCCATTTCTACTGAACCAAACAACAAGGGACTGATCTAACGACATCAAAGGGATCCATTCTCTGACGCTGGTGATTTGACTTCGGGATCCATTGTATACCAACAATGTATCGGTACAGTGGCTTTTCGTTCCTGCACCTCCAACAAGAACTTCCGCATCTTTATGCGCATCTTCCTCATATGTAGTCTCTATGCTTTCAAAAAAAAAAAGCTTTTGAATCGCATCTAAATCTGAAATGACCATAAGTGCGTCCCTATCAAAGCCCTTCTTTTTAGGCATGAAGGGCATTCTGAGGATGTATTTCATCAGCCAGGCACCCAACTATTGATTTGTTGAAAACAGCTCCTATTGGCTTAAGGTTTTCAACCTTAGTCTTAATCTCGATTTTGATGATAACAAACATGGAACTAATGATTTCATGAAGAGTTATTTTCAGGTTCCATATCGCTTAGCGCACGACGTCCGCGATCGAAAAAATCAAAGAAATCGGAAAATCGAAAGGACGTTGGTCGACGCGCTCGGATTCGTCGGGAAGTTATAGTTTAAGTTTAAGGTGTCTAGTTTATATTGTAAATCCCCATGATGATATACAAGAATCCAAAAAACAATCTCGAACCCAAAATCATAAAATCCCGGGACCGCCCTGAAATGCACTAAGCCTAGGAAGCTCCTTGGAGGGCTATATGACCTAGACATTATCTTGACATAAAAATGACAGTAATTATTCCTTGGGTAGAAACTAGATGACGAGATATTTTTTAGGATTTTTTGAAAGTCTTTAGCCTACCCATTCTTGACTTGGGAAGTTAGAAAATTTTCGTTTTCGAAAAATTTGCACTAGACCCCAAGAACTAGATTTTGATTCTTAAGAATTTTGATTTTTTAGATATTTTTATTGAATCCAAATGGGGGGTAATCCTTATATAATATTTATGTTTTAAAGTTAAAGTTAATAAATGTTATATAAGTAGACTTAGCGAAGACAGAACCAGAAAATGAACCAAACAAAGAAAACTGCCCTGCTGCCCTGCCCAGATTTGATCGACCGAACATTGTCAAAATCTAGCAGTATCTCATTCGGTCGACCGGATTGAGGATCGCTGAGTCGCGATCAAGCGGTGGCAGCTTCGATCGACCGGATTACGGATCACTGATCTCGTGATTCATTCGGTTGACCGAACAGTGCAATTTCTTCACAGAAAGCCAGTGGTCGATCAGTCGGTCGACCGAGGATCGATCGGACCATCGACCGAGCATCTATAACGGTAAAAATTATGCCCGTTGACGCCCTATTTCAGCTGGGGGGTTATAAATACCCTTCCCAATCCTTCTTCAAGTATTCTAACGATGTTTCCAAGCCTAAAAGAGTGATCCTAAGCATTTCTACAAGCCTTCATTGAGCAATCCTTTCAAGAACTCTAGCTTTGATCTACACACATTGATTTAGCCTTCAAGATTTACCGATTCATCATCTCAAGGCATCAAGAGGACTAGGGAGTTTGTTTTGGAGCTAAGTAACTATTGTTTGATTTATTGCTCTAATTACTATTGTATTTTGTTATTTATTTTATTGTAATTGAACTTGTGTAAACCTAGGTTCCTAGGTTTAATTGAGTTGGTGATTGCCTTATTGTTAAGGCTTAAACCCACCGTTGTAAAAGTAGTTTACTAGGATTAGTTCTAGTTGTCCCTTAGGTTGAGATGAGAGAGTGCTCTCGATAGGAAGACGAGACACTTCCGGGTGTGGAAGTGCCTTCGGTTGGAGAGCGGAGACTTTCTTGTGAGTCCTTGTTGTAAGGGAAACTCGATATAATCTAGTAAAGCTAAATTTGGAAATCCTAAGCGGGGTGCTTAGGTAGTGGAGTAGGCATTGAGGCCGAACTACTATAAATCAGTGTGTTTGCATTGATACTTGTTTGTTTTAATTTCTTTATCATTTATCGCTTCCGCATTTAGTCGTAAAATTGCAATTTGTTTAAGTAGTCAAAGAAATGATTAAAACCGAAATTAGACAAATAGATTTAGATAACACACTATTCATCCCCCCTCTAGTGTGTCATTTCGTACAACAGCTCCTTCATCTACCGCTTGTATTGCACAATCATGCTTACCGATATGCAATTGACTAAATATGGCTGGGCAGGTCGGCTTTACTTATGCCCGAAAAACCCACTCGACTCCAGAATGAAACTCAAGTCATTGCTCATTCCTGCCCATGCTTTAAATAACAATTCCCCTGCCTTGAAGGCAAGATGCACGAGCCACTCTTTTCTTTCTCTTATTCTAAAACTCCAAGTAGTATAAGCTCTTTGTTGTTCGCTTGTCCTGCTTCCCGAGTGAAATCCTAATCTTTTGATCGACATCAAACAGACGATTCTATGCTGTCCGCTTCGCCCCTTTCAAGCGGTATTGGCAATGTCTTCGTCTTCAGTTCTTTTGTACCGATGTGAACCTCAACATGAGACTCTCTTCTTTTGACCCCTGACATCACAAGGACTTCTTCTCCTGAGCTTCCTTCATTCTACGATTCCGAACTCTTCAACCTTCTTTAGGAGTGAAAGAACCCGGTTTAAAAGGAGTCCTCTAGCCCCTTAAGATCGATAACTCAATAGAATTCTCCAGCCGCCAGAGATTATTAAAGGGCACCTGCTTTGGTAAAGAAAAGTGAAGGTGCTGCGGGATAATGAGAAGAAGTCAGTCATTGATCCTGCTATTAACACATTCAAGATAGAGAGGGAAAGGAAAAACATACGAAATACCGACCTTTTCTCGATTCCCTGACATATGTCCTTCGTTAAGATGAAGTCATTTTACCCTTATCGCTACACCCCCTATTCCTATTAGAGAATGGCCTCCTCGCTAGTCTGATTCTGATAGCAGCCATTTTTGCTTACCTGTGCGATTTTTTTTTTGCTTTTCGGATCGGATAAAACATTGCATTCGTGTTTCATCCACCCGATCATTCAATGCAAGAAGAGGAAACCATAGCAATGAATGTTTCAATAAGGAAGATTGACTTCGTTCTGTACGGGATAAGGAGCGAAAAATGCAGCATGACAATCTCCGCCAGGTCAAGTTCAGTAAGAAATTGGATAGATAGATTCACGAGTACTCTAATCATAGAAGAGAAGGTGACAAGATTGGTAAACCGTGAAAACGGGATTGTGGGAGAGCAATACAAGCGCGTGCTGCTAGGCGAAGCGGTGGAATGAATGTTGCACCCTAGATGGCGAAAGTCCAATAGCAGAAAGCATCACTAGCTTACGCTCTGACCCGAGTAGCATGAGGCACGTGGAATCGCGTGTGAATCAGCAAGGACCACCTTGCAAGGCTAAATACTCATGGGTGACCAATAGAGAAGTAGTACCGTGAGGGAAAGGTGAAAAGAACCCCCATCAGGGAGTGAAATAGAACATGAAACTGTGAGCTCCCAAGCAATGGGAGGAGAATGTGATTTTTGACCGTGTGCCTGTTGAAGAATGAGTCGCCTTTTGTTCTAGTTCTACTTTTGCTTTCCTTCATTGCCTTCACCCAGGAGTATATAAAGGATAGATATAACTACTGCAAGGGCACTCCATGGGCTACTAACTGCTATTATCAATTCACTGAGCTAGGGAAGTCACAGTTAAGCTAGGTATGGATGGAAGGCAAGTCACTTCACTGCTAGGAGATATGGCAAGTAATTGCTATTAACTGAGCTAGGAACTGAAAGCAAGCTCGAAAGCTGCTTACCCAGACTTCCCTTAGCAATTTGTATTAATTTGAAAATCCTCATCAACTTCACAAGCATTTTTTGTATTTTCCATCTTATAATTTTTTGAAATCTTATTTATATATTATTTATGTTTAATTAGTCATATAATTAATAGTTTTTTTTAGGGAAAATACCTAAATATAGCATGTACTTTGGACTTTTACTCAATTGTGACTCGTAGTTTACTTTGTCTCAATTATATACACATACTAAGATATTTGTTTTAATTATGGTCCGCCGTTTAATTTTTGTCGGACGCTCCGTTAAGCTGATGGCGTGGCATGCTGATATGTATAAAAAATTATTGGCGAGAGAGAAGAAGAGTAAGGTTGCCGAGTGCAGGTGGCTGTGGCGGGTTAGCGAGAGAGAAGAAGAAGAAGAAGAAGAAGAAGAAGAAGGTGGAGAAGATGACGATGGAAGAAGAAGAGGGTGGGGGGAGAGAGAGAGAGAGAGAGAGAGAGAGAGAGAGAGAGAGAGAAACTATGTAATATTAAAAAGATGGGACCCACTCTTTAATACTTAATAAAAGTGGGACCCAATATTAATAACACGTGACGATTGGGTTAATAACATAATAAAAAATAGTTTATATATATATGTCAACATGTCACATCATCAGCTTAACGGAGCGTCCAATGGAAATTAAGCGACAGGTCATAATTGAAACAAATGTCTTAGTACGTGTATACAATTGAGACAAAGTAAACAACGGGCCACAATTGAGAAAAAGTCCAAATTACAGACTATATTTAGGTATTTTTCCTTCTTTTTATTCAATATATTTTTAAAATTTGATTATATATATATAATACTTTTTTTTATAACAAAGATAGAAAGTCACAATATGTGATCAAACTAGGGATCGAACCCTAGATCTCTAAACAACATACAACATGTTGCCACCCATATGTGTGTATATATATATAATACTTATATGTTTATAAAAAATAATTAAATAATATTCAATTAAAAATATCATTATGCATGTATACAAATTATGAATTTGCCCATCTTAATTTAGTAAATTGTTATGAACTTTTATATATATTGTAAATGTCTACAAAATATCATCACAATAGTAAATGATCAAATATATTTTTTGTTTGTAAAATGATTATTTACTTTTATAAATCTTTCTTGTATTTATTATGACTTATGAGCGAATGTTTTCATCTATATATTTCAGCTCGTCGATTTTATTCTCAAATGTTTAATTTGCACATGAATTAATAGAAAACTCTTGCATTCAAAATCTTGATATTTGGATGAAACCAGACAATACTGACTTTGAGCAATTAATGTGTAGAGTCACCAAAACACAGTAACTTTGAGTGTATATTCATATATATACTCACTAGTCGAAAATCCACGCATTGCGTAACTATATATACATATATTTTATATTTTAATATTTTAATAATTATGATAATAAATTATTAAAATTAGTTTAGATTAAATTATATATACTTTAAATAGTAATATTAATATCTAAATAATTAATAATAATAATAAATATCATGTGTGAAAGTTACTAGTGTAGAGAAAAATAAAAAATATTAACTCAATATAATTTATATAATTACAAAATCAAAAAATATATATTTTTTAACGATTTGCATTTTTTCACTTTAAGTTTGAAATCAAAACTTAATCAAATACATTGATATACATAAAATGTTAAAAAAAAATACAAAAATTAAACTCATTGTAATTAATTACTTTGAATATCATAATACTAAATTTAGTAACCATATTATTTTTTATTTCAATCTTTTCAACTAAATATGTCCATTTTTTTATTGTATAAATAATATAATAGTAAACTATTCATTTATTTATTAATCATAATGTATTATAATATTTTATTTGTAATAACTAAATTATATTAGCAATTAAGTATATTGTTTACAAAATCAAAATAGTTCCAACTAATTAAGTATATAATTTAATATATTCGATTAAATTACAAACAATTAAATATTATTTAAATTAAATGTTTGATTATTTGTAATGACTACATCTAAATACTACAAAATAAAATGCAACTAAAAATAAAAAAATACAAATTGTAAAGAAAATTCAATTGTTTTGTCAATCAATTGAATATTTATAAGTGTAATGCACAAATATATTAACAAATAATTAAATAATACAATTATATATAATTTACCGTATATATAATTGTTTGTAAATATTATTTATAGATATTTTAATTTGTCAATAACTAAATTAAAATATTAGATTATAAATCCACTATTGATTTGCTTTTTTGCCTGCATTAGGGAATCCATCCAATTTTAAATTACAACCAAACCCTTCTCTCCATATTCTCCCTCTCTTCTCTTGCCTTTGTGGGCGACATGAGTCCCCTCTGCGCCTAGGGGTGGCAAAACGGGCCGGCCCGGCACGATAAGGTGGCGTGCCGGCCCGGCCCGACCCGCTAACTTAGTGGGCCGGAAATTCCCAGCCCGGCCCGGCCCGGCCTACAATAGTTTGCGGGCCGCCCGGCCCGGCCCGCGAGCCCTCTTATTAATTAAAAAATTTCTAAAAAAATTATTAAAAAATAATTTAAAATATTTAAGAGACTAAATAAGCATCAAATATGATATTTCACATGAAAAACTCCATAGATTAACTTCACCTTCAATTTTAAAGTACTAAACAAGCCCTAATCTAAACATTATTTTTTTTATATATATGTTTAGCGGGCCAAACGGGCAGGGCCGGCCCGATAAGAGCCGGCCCGCGTCGGCCCGCAATGTTATCGGCCCGGGCCGGCCCGGCCCGATAAGCTTATCGGGCCGATTTTTTTGGCCCGGCCCGCAGTTATCGTGCCATGCTATCGTGCCGTGCCTATTTTTGCCGCCCCTATCTGCGCTCGCGTGGACTGCCCCTCTGTCTGCGAATACGCCATCCACACCTATGGCCACAACTACGACAAAATCAACACCATGAACCTGCTCTCCATGCATGTTGACTTGGCCATATATCGACCACACGCAGGCAGCGAAGGTCGCCGCCGAGCACTCTGAGTCGAAATACAAACTAAGCCCTAGAGAGAGCGACGCCACATGCATAAGATAGTATGGCGACATGGTCGACGATCTCAAAAAGGGGCGAGATGCTGCCAAGGCGGGTGACGCTGGGACCTCCAATTCCATGCTGAGCACGGTGATCACGTGCGCGCTACACCACCTGCGACGATGCCTTCTCCAAGATACAGGCGTCGAACACCATGGCCAAGCAGAATGACTTCTTGAGGAAGATGGTGGACAACGCGCTCGGGCTCGGCCAAGCGTAAAGGGCAAAGAAGGAGAAGGACAATTTATACTACCAAACATATACAATAAATAAAATTAAATTTATCAATTTATACTGTAATGAGAGAGAAATAGTGTTATACCCGCTAAAATATTTTATGTATATTTATTTCAGCGGGTTGCGTGTGACGCAAGATGGTGCGCGCGGCCTGGAGCCTTGACGCTTAGCTTGAGGTGAGACCCGTATACTCTGGAAATTTTCTTAATTATAAATTTAATAGGCAAAATATTTTATGCATCACGTATTTAAAGAGGACTCAAAGTGGAATCTGGTGATTCAATCGGATCCGAATTCGGAGTTGGATTGGGTGAGATAAGAAGGTTTAGTGAACCACTTAAGTTAAAGGGCAAAATTATAATTTCAGCCAATATATATATATATATATATATATATATATATATATATATATAATAAAGGGGCGTCGTACGGTTGCTACAGCTGCACAGAACCCGAGAAGGAAAAGGGAGAGAGAGGCGAGTGAGGATTTTGAGGGAGGAGGCGATTTTGGTCGGAGTTCGCGGAAGAAAAGGGGATCGAACGCCGCAAAAAGCGAGGATTGCATCTTCCTTCCAATTATTCTTCTCAGGTGAGTGGATTTTTCCCTCCCCTCCTCCCTCTTTCTTCCTCTCTCTGTGTCGCCCCCTTCATGGGGATATTTTCTTTTGAAGATGGAATGAAAGCTTGTCGATCGCTTTGTTTTGAGTGATCGAGATTGTTGGATTAGTGAAGAAGCGAGGCCTAGAACCCTTGCAATGTGCGGCAGCCCTAGGCATGCCCTAGGGCTGTTCGGCCATGGAGGTGGGGGTGTGTTTGATGAGGGATTTTTATGGGTTGAGATTACTTGAGATTCTTACCAAATTATATGCTAAAAATCTATGCATGGAAGTTGATTTTGTTCATTGATAGTGTGTAGTATAAATATAGAGATTTTCATATATTTTATTGCTGAAATCTCATGGGTTTAGATGCTAAGATTCACATGATTATATGCTGAAATTTCATATGTTTTATTGTTGAAATTTCATAGGTTTTATTGCTGAAATTTCATAGGTTTAAATGCTGAAATTTTATATGTTTTATTGCTGAAATTACCTAGTGCATGATGCTGGAAATACTATGCTGGAAATTTTTATGTAGATGCTGAAATTACCTAGTAGATCAATGCAGGAATTTTTTCTTTGTTGATGCATCTTCCCTTAATAATTAATGTTGGTTAACTTATGTTAATGGTGCTAGAATAATATACGACATTCTAAAATTTATTTAAATGCTGCAATGATTTAGTATGTGCCGTAAATGAACACACATGTTGATTGCTGAAATGATACACATAGTGGAAGCTAAAATGTGCTGTGCTAAAATTTAATCAAATCTGTGCTGATTTGATTTAGTAGTTTGGGCAATCAATTTAAGGCGAAAGGTACTGATGTAACATATCGATTTGCATGTAAGGTATACTTCAGGGATATAGAAAGTACTTAAGTGACTTGGACAGTAACGTGGGGGGTAGGAAATGGACGATTTTAGTAAGCTAAAATTTTCCTAGTGCATGTTAATTGGGGTTTTAGTTGATACCAGGGATAAGTGAACCTTGGGTGTGTTGACACGAGGATGTGACCCTCGGGTAGTGGTTCGGGACGTAATGAGTCGAGTAGTGCGCGTAGCGCATGTGATGATTATGGGCTATATGTTGGGCCGAGTGGTACGCATAGCGTACGAGTGATCATGGGTCAGAGGGCATTCTTGACCGAGTTGGGTACTGGTTCTAGAGGGCCTTCCTAGACCAGTGAACCCGAGAAGAGATCGAGTTGGGTATTGGTTCTAGAGGGCCTTCCTAGACCAATGAACTGAGAAGAGATTTAGTGGGGGTACTAGTTCTAGAGGGCCTTCCTAGACTAGTGAACCAGAGGGAAAAGAGTTAGTTGGACACTGAGTCTAGAGGGCCTTTCTAGATTAGTGCAACTGAGAAAAGTGGCTAACTAGGATTTAGAAATTATAAAGCGTTTTCTGTAGAGTCGGATGGGGGTACATTCCTTGCATAATTAACTTGACATCCGCACTCACTTGATATATTGTATGCCTTGCCATTACTGGATTCCATTTATTGAGGATTGGGAGATCAATCACTGAGTTTCATACTCACTTTTCGTTATGTATTTGTTTTGCAGAGCATGGTTCCGAGATACGACGCAACTGATGACGATGGGGCTCCGGTAGCGATCTCGTGAGCTAGTTGGCATAGTCGAGTCTTGTTTGAGAACTGAGACATCGTAGCCTTTAGAGCGGCCTAGAGTTGTTTTAAGTTTTAGTTGAATCGTTTTTATGAGATACATGTCATGTGGATTATGTTTTTGTCACTGAGTTGCTATCACATATTCCTTAGTTATGTTCTAAAAATTTTGTTTTCAAGTTGTACCTACTTAGATGCTTGTGTAATGGGGTAGGCTTAGGGGTGCTTGACTGCACTCTGGCCGGTCACGTGACTCAGTTTTGGGGCGTGACAAAGTGGTATCAGAGCATATGGTTAGGTTCGGACTACGTCATTAGAACATAAAGTACCGTGTAGACAAGAGTCAGTGTGTCGTACATGGTGTGTTCTACTCACGAGATTGGGCTACGGAGACGGCCGTATCAGCAGCGGTACTCGTGATCACGGTAACAATTTTAATTAAACCTATACTTAATGCTTTGGTTTTTCTGTTATGTTTTTTATAGTGACGGTGGCTCAGGGTGAGACAGTAATGAGTGGGAGTGACAGTAATTTTGCAGGCCGGAGGGGTCGAGGCCGAGGCCGTGGTAGAGGCCGCACTGGGGGTCGGGGCCGTGGCCGCCCAGCCCAAGAGAGGGAAGAGCCGGACCCCCCGAGTGGTGCAGTTAGAGGCCCAATGGCCGAGTTAACTGAGGCGCTCCGCAAGGAGCGAGAAATGAGGCAACAACCGCCTCAACTCGAGCTAGTTGCACCAGCAGCTCCAGTGACCGAGGAGTTAGTGCCACCTGTGATTGGGGCAGAGTATCATCATGAGGTCGTGGGCCTTGAGATTCCTTATGAGAGGTTTGTTAGATTGAGGCCCCCAGAGTTCATCGGTACCGACCCGACAGCAGAAGTCACAGAATTTCTCAGTGATTGTTATGCATTTTGCCAGGTGCTAGGGTGTTCATCTGAGGTGGCAGCGCGCATGGTGGGCTTACAGATTAGGGGACCGGCCAAGGAGTGGCTCCAGACCTGGGAGGCCCGTAGGGGGGACCTTACACCACCCCCTACATGGGACGAGATTAAGGCCGCATTGACAGAGCGGTACCTGCCTAGGAATGTCCGCGAGAGGCAGGCAAGAGAGTTTGAGCAGTTGCGCCAGACACGCAGGATGACGGTTCAGCAGTATGAGGTGGAGTTTACTAGGCTGTCATGCTACCACCCTACCTTGGTAGCCACTGAGACGGCTAGTGTCAGACGATTTGTGGAGGGACTACGACCGCAGATTGGCCGCTTGATTCACTACACACAGGGCACATCTTTTGCTGAGGCAGTTGATGAGGCGATGCGTAAGGAAGCTCTAGTACCTATAGAGCGACCTGAGGGGCACTCAAGGAAGAGGTCCAGATCTGATGGACCAGTGGGGTGACAGGCCCATTCTGAGGGCACCGTCGCGAGGCCATTGCCACAGTTGAGCAGAGGACAAAGCATGGTCAGAGGTCGCTTAGGGTCGAGTTCTGTACAGAGGACACCTACAGGTGATACATCTCTGTCGAGGAGGCCTGAGGCACCACCATCTTGTGGACAGTATGGCAGACGACACTAGGGTGTATGCTATGGCCGTTCAGACGCCTATTTCAGATGCGGTCAGTAGGGGCACTTCAAGAAGGACTGTCCAATCATTGGGGGTCAAGGAGCAGCCCAGTCACGAGGAAAAGCACCGGTGTCCGCAGCTTCAGTGGCTCAGAGGGGTCAGACTCAAGGCAGAGGGCAACGACCGAGTACTTCTGGGAAGGCTCCCGCTTGGGTTTTCTCACTTACACCAGACGGTGCTGAGGCATCGAACGCCGTGGTAGAAGGTACACTTTCAATTGGTTCTGCTAGTGCATACATTTTATTTGACCCAGGAGCTACTCATTCTTTTGTATATGCTTCATTTGCGCCCTTATTACTAAGAGAAGAAAAAGTGGTTGAGACACATCTTGTGGTGTCAACGCCTACGGGCGATACGGCTGTAGCCGAATTGATCTTTCATGATTATGAGGTGTATGTTTGTGACTACCTCCTAGCAGCTAACCTGATTCTACTTCCGTCACTAGAGTTAGATGTCATTCTGGGTATGTATTGGCTGGCTGTCCATTATGCAAGACAAATATTTTTACTAAGCTGGAGTTGCCGCAGCTTATCTTCCAGGGTGACGGAAAAGGGGACCCTTGTAGGGTGATTTCAGCCCTAAAGGCTCGAAAGTTACTTTGTGGAGGCTGTCAGTCCTTCCTAGCTTTTGTATCTGTGGTGGATGAAACCAGAGGTCCGACGATAGGGCCGAGAGAGACTTCGGTGATCTGTGAGTTCCCTGACGTGTTCCCAGAGGAACTCCCGGGATTACCACCAGATAGAGAGATCGAGTTTTGCATTGAGTTGCAGCCGGGGGTAAAACTGATATCCATTCTCCCATATCGGATGATGCTGACCGAGCTGAGGGAGCTCAAGGGCCATCTGCAGGAGCTCATAGACTTGGGTTTCATTCGCCCAAGTGTATCTTTGTGGGGAGCTCCGGTACTCTTTGTTAAGAAGAAGGATGGGTCAATGCGAATGTGCATTGACTATAGGCAACTAAACAAGGTTACCATCAAAAATCGATACCCGTTGCCGAGGATTGATGACTTATTCGATCAGCTTCAGGGGGCACAATGGTTCTCCAAGATTGACTTGAGGTTCGGATATCACCAGCTGAAGGTCCGGGATCAGGATGTGCCTAAGACGACTGTTCGAACGAGATACAACCATTATGAGTTTTTAGTCATGTCCTTTGGGCTGACTAATGCACCCGCTGCTTTCATGGACCTGATGAACTGGGTGTTCAAAGAGTACTTGGACAAGTTCATGATTGTTTTTATTGATGATATTCTGGTATACTCTAGGAGCAAAGAGGAGCATAGTGAGTACTTGAGGATAGTTCTAGCGACTCTCAGGGAGCATTAGCTTTACGCAAAGTTCTCCAAGTGCGAGTTTTGGATGAAAAGTGTAGAATTCTTAGGGCATGTGGTGTCTCGGGAAGGAGTCAAGGTGGATCTCGCCAAGATTGAGGCAATGCAGAATTGGGAGAGGCCGACTAGTGTATCTGAGATACGTAGTTTCTTGGGTCTAGCGGGGTATTACCGAAAGTTCATGGAGAATTTCTCTCGGATTGCAGCCCCCTAACCCGGTTGACTCAGAAAAAGATTAAGTTTTCCTAGGATGACAGATGTGAGGAGAGCTTTCAAAAGCTCAAGGACCGCCTAACGTCGGCACCGATACTTGCCTTACCGTCGGGGTCTGGGGGTTTCGTCGTATACCGTGATGCCTCAAGAGTAGGCTTGGGATGCGTCCTTATGCAGTACGGCAAGGTCATTGCCTATGCGTCACGGCAACTGAAAAATCATGAGAAGAATTACTCGACGCATGATCTGGAATTGGTGGTGGTGGTGTTTGCTTTAAAACTCTGGCGCCATTACTTGTATGGCATGGCCTGTGAGATCTACACAGATCATAAGAGTCTTCAGTATCTGCTCTTCAGTATCTGCTGACACAGAATGAATTGAATTTGAGGCAAAGACGATGGCTTGAGTTGCTTAAAGACTATGACTGCACCATAATGTACCACCCTGGTAAGGCGAATGTTGTTGCTGACGTCTCGAGCAAGAAATCCATGGGTAGCCTTGCACACCTAGCTGTTGAGAGGAGATCTCTAGCCAGAGAGTTGGCGACATGCATGGATGATGGCTCCGTAATTTCAATGTTTGACACTGGGGATCTGGTGGCTCATTTGCAGGTGCAGTCTACCTTAGTTGAGATGCTTTGTTCAGCTCAGAAGGAGGATGCTTTTTGCGCGATGACTAGAGACTTTGTATTGAGAGGGGAGCAGATGATGGGTTTCGGATCGATGGTGAGGATGTCTTGAGATACAAGGATAGAATTGTGGTACCCGATATGGCTGAAGTGAAGAGGCAGGTTCTTGAGATGGGTCACCGCTCTTCGTACACCATGCACCCAGGGGCCACGAAGATGTACCGTGACCTGCGGCAACATTATTGGTGGAAAGGAATGAAGCGGGAGGTGGCTGAGTATGTGTCCAAGTGCTTGACCTGTCAACAGGTTAAGGCAGAACACTTGAGACCTGCGGGGTTGCTCCAGAACTTAGATGTACCTAAGTGGAAGTGGGAGAAGATCACTATGGATCTGGTGATCGGTTTGCCGAGGTCGAGAGGAGGTCATGACTCCATATGGGTCGTGGTGGATCGGCTGACCAAGTCGGCACATTTTATTCCGGTCAAGACAACCTTTTCAGCGGAGCAGTATGCTAGGCTTTTCTTGGACCGAGTAGTGGCGTACCACGGGATTTCGGTGATGATCATTTCTGATAGGGGAACCCAATTCACCGCTCGGTTATGTCAATCCTTCCAGGAAGCCTTGGGTACTCAGTTCTGGTTTAGTACAACCTTTCACCCTCAGACTGACGGGCAATCAGAGAGGACTATCCAGACGTTGGAAGATATGTTGCAGGCATGCATGTTGGATTTTGAGGATGGTTGGGAGAGGTACTTGCCGCTAGTAGAGTTTGCATATAACAACAGCCACCACAGTAGCATTGGCATGGCTCCGTTTGAGACCCTTTATGGTCGGAGGTGTCGATCTCCAGTAGGATGGTTTGAGGCGGGTGAGACTCAGGCGTTAGGGCTAGACTTGGTTCATGATGCTGTAGAAAAAGTGAAGGTGATAAAGGACCGATTATTGGCAGCTCAAAGTCGGCAGAAATGTATGCTGATGGCAGATCAAGGGACTTAGAATTTGCGGTGGGGGGACTTGGTGTTCCTCAAGGCATCGCCCATGAAAGGGGTAGTGAGGTTTGGCAAGCGAGGGAAACTAAGTCCCAGGTTCGTTGGACCATTCCCCATTCTTGGCCGGAGAGGGGCAGTGGCATATGAGCTTGCCTTACCGCCTAGTATGAGCAGGGTTCACCCCGTGTTTCATTTCTTCATGCTGAAGCGGTATGTTAGAGATGATTCTTATGTGCTGGAGCCTACTGCGATTGAGGTTGACACAACTGTTTCTTATGAGGAAAGGCCTGTAGAGATTTGGACAGGCAGGTTCAAAAATTAAGGTCTAAGGAGGTTCCCTTGGTAAAGGTGCAATGGGAACACCATTCGGGCCAGGAGACGATCTGGGAGTTGGAGAAGGATATGATGGAGAAATATTCCCAGTTGTTCATTAAAGATGGTAAGTTCCTCTTTTATCCCCTAAATTCGAGGACGAATTTTTTTTAAGGGAGAAAAATTATTATACCCGCTAAAATATTTTATGTATATTTATTTCAGCGAGTTGCGTGTGACGCGAGATGGTGCGTGAGGGCTTGAGCCTTGACGCTTAGCTTGAGATGAGACCCGGATACTCTAGAAATTTTCTTAATTATAAATTTAATTGGCAAAATATTTTATGCATCACGTATTTAAAGAGGACTCAGAGTGGAATCCAACGGTTCAATCGGCTCCAAATTCGGACTTGGATTTGGTGAGATAGGAAGGTTTAGTGAACCACTTAAGTTAAAGGACAGACTTGTAATTTTAGCCAAAATAATAAAAAATATATAAAATAAAGGGGCACCGCACGGTTGCTATAGCCGCACGGAACCCAAGAAGGAAAAGGGAGAGAGAGGCGAGTGAGGATTTTGGGGGAGGAGGTGATTTTGGCCGGAGTTCGCGGAAGAAACGGGGATCGGACGCCGCGAAAAGTGAGGATTGCATCTTCCTTTCAATCATTCTTCTCAGGTGAGTGAATTTTTCCCTCCCCTCCTCCCTCTTTCTTCCTCTCTCTATGTCGCCCCCTTCAGGGAATTATTTTCTTTTGAAGATGGAATGAAAGCTTGTCGATCGCTTTGTTTTGAGTGATCGAGATTGTTGGATTAGCGAATAAGCGAGGCCTAGAACCCTTGCAATGTGCGGCAGCCCTAGGCATGCCCTAGGGCTGTTCAGCCATGGAGGTGGGGGTGTGTTTGATGAGGGATTTTTATGGGTTGAGATTACTTGAGATCCTTACCCGATTATATGCTAGAAATCTATGCATGGAAGTTGATTTTGTTCATTGATAGTGTGTAGTATAAATATAGAGATTTTCATATGTTTTATTGCTGAAATCTCATGGGTTTAGATGCTAAGATTCACATGATTATATGCTAAAGTTTCATATGTTTTATTGCTGAAATTTCATAGGTTTAGATGCTGAAATTTTATATGTTTTATTGCTGAAATTACCTAGTGCATGATGCTGAAAATACTATGCTGGAAATTTCTATGTAGATGCTGAAATTACCTAGTAGATGAATGCAGAAATTTTTCCTTTGTTGATGCATCTTCCCTTAGTAATTAATGTCGGTTAACTTATGTTAATGATGCTAGAATAATATACGACATTCTGAAGTTTATTTAAATGCTGCAATGATTTAGTATGTGCGGTAAATGAACACACATGCTGATTGCTGAAATGATACACATAGTGGAAGCTGAAATGTGTTGTGTTGAAATTTAATCAAATCTGTGCTGATTTGATTTAGTAGTTTGGGCAATCAATTTAAGGCGAAAGGTATTGATGTAACATATCGATTTGCATGTAAGGTATACTTCGGGGACATAGAAAGTACTTAAGTGACTTGGACAGTAACGTGGGGGTAGGAAATGGACGATTTCAGTAAGCTGAAATTTTCCTAGTGCATGTTAATTGGGGTTTTAGTTGATACCAGGGATAAGTGAATCTTAGGTGTGTTGACACAAGGATATGACTCTCGGGTAGTGGTCCGGGGCGTAATGGGCCGAGTAGTGCGCGTAGCGCATGTGATGACTATGGGCTATATGTTGGGCCGAGTGGTACGCATAGCGTACGAGTGATCATGGGTCAGAGGGCATTCCTGACTGAGTTGGGTACTAGTTCTAGAGGGCCTTCCTAGACTAGTGAACCCGAGAAGAGATCGAGTTGGGTACTGATTCTAGAGGGTCTTCCTAGACCAGTGAACTTGAGAAGAGATTCAGTTGGTTATTGGTGCTAGAGAGTCTTCCTAGACTAGTGAACTCGAGAAGAGATTTAGTGGGGTACTGGTTCTAGAGGGCCCACCTAGACCAGTGGACCCGAGCATGAAAACAGTTGGTACTGGTTCTAGAGGGCCTTCCTAGACCAGTGAACCAGTGGGGAAAGAGTCAGTTAGACATTGAGTCTAGAGGGCCTTCCCAGATCAGTGCAGCTGAGAAAAGTGGTTAACTGGGATTCAGAAATTAGAAAGCGTTTTCTGTAGAGTCGGATGGGGGTACATTCCTTGCATAATTAACTTGACATCCTCACTCACTTGATATATTCTATGCATTGCCATTACTAGATTCCATTTATTGAGGATTGAGAGATCATGCACTGAATTTCATACTCACTTTTCTTTATATATTTGTTTTACAGAGCATGGTTCTGAGATACGACGCAGCTGATGACGGCGGGGCTCCGGTAGCGATCTCGTGAGCTGGTTGGCATAGTCGAGTCAAGTTGAATCGAGTCTTGTTTGAGAATTGAGACATCGTAGCCTTTAGAGTGGCCTAGAGTTGTTTTAAGTTTTAGTTGAATCGTTTTTATGAGATACATGTCATGTGGATTATGTTTTGTCACTGAGTTGCTATTAACTATTCCATAGTTATGTTATAAAAACTTTGTTTTCAAGTTGTACCTACTTAGATGCTTGTGTAATGGGGTAGGCTTCGGGGTGCTTGACTGCACTCTGGCCGGTCACGTGACTCAATTTTGGGGTGTGACAAAGTGGTATCAAAGCATGTGGTTAGGTTCAAACTACGTCATTAGAACATAGAGTACTGTGTAGACAATAGTCAGTGTGTCGTACATGGTGTGTTTTACTCACGAGATTGGGCTACGGAGACGGCCGCATCAGCAGCGATACTCGTGATCATGGTAATAGTTTTAATTAAACCTATACTTAATGCTTTGGTATTTCTATTTTATTTTTGACAGTGATGGTGGCTCAGGGTGGGGCACTAATGAGTGGGAGTGATAGTAATTCTGCATGCCGGAGGGGCCGAGGTAGAGGCTGCACTGGGGGGTCGGGGCCGTGGCTGCCCAGCCCAAGAGAGGGCAGAGCCGGACCCCCCGAGTGGGGCAGTTAGAGGCCCAGTGGCCGAGTTAACTGAGGCGCTCCGCAAGGAGCGAGAAATGAGGCAACAACCGCTTCAACCCGAGCCAGTTGCACCAGCAACTCCAATGACTGAGGAGTTAGTGCCACCTGTGATTGGGGCAGAGTATCATCATGAGGCCGTGGGCCTTGAGATTTCTTATGAGAGGTTTGTTAGATTGAGGCCCCCGGAGTTCACTGGTACCGACCCGACAACAGAAGTCACAGAATTTCTCAGTGATTGTTATGCGTTCTGCCAGGTGCTAGGGTGTTCATCTGAGGTGGCAGCGCGCATGGTGGGCTTACAGATGAGGGGACCGACCAAGGAGTGGCTCCATATTTGGGATGCCCGTAGGGGGGACCTTACACCACCCCCTACATGGGACGAGTTTAAGGCCGCAGTGACAGAGCGGTACCTACCTAGGAATGTCCGCGAGAGGCAGGCAAGAGAGTTTGAGCAGTTTCGTCAGACAAGCGGGATGTCTATTTAGCAGTATGAGATGGAGTTTACTGGGCTGTCATGCTACCACCCTACCTTGGTAGCCACTGAGACGGCTAGAGTCAGACGATTTATGAAGGAACTACGACTGCAGATTGGCCGCTTGATTCACTACACACAGGGCACATCTTTTGCTGAGGCAATTGATGAGGCGATGCGTAAGGAAGCTCTAGTACCTATAAAAAATTAAATAATATTCAATTAAGAATATCATTATGCATGTATACAAATTATGAATTTGCCCATCTTAATTTTTTGAATTATTATGAACTTTTATATATATCGTAAATGTCTACAAAAATGTCATTACAATAGTAAATGATTTAATATATTTTTTGTTTGTAAAATGATTATTTATTTTTATAAATCTTTCTTGTATTTATTATGACTTCTGAGCGAATGTTTTCATCTATATATTCCAGCTTGCCGATTTTATTCTCAAATGTTTAATTTGCTGATGAATTTTTTTAAAAAGAATTTTGCAGATGAATTAATAGGAAACTCTTGCATTTAAATTTTTGAGATTTGGATGAAACCAGACAATACTGGCTTTGAGCAATTAATGTGTAGAGTCACCAAAACACATAAACTTTAAGTGTATATTCATATATATACTCATTACTCTTGATATATATATATATATATATATCTATATAAACTTTAAGTGTATATTCGTATATATACTCATTACTCTTGATATATATATATATATAAACTTTAAGTGTATATTCATATATATACTCATTACTCTTGATATATATATATATAAAACAATTTATATTTATATATTGTATTAATTGATTTCAATTTCTCAATTTATTTTTTCTATGAATCCATTCAATTTCAGTATTTATTTTAATTATCTTGGTGCTTTATGTTATTTTTAATTCATAATATTATTAGTATTTATCTATTTTTCTTTATGTATAATAGTTCCAATTTTTCTTATGAAAAGATTAATGTTGTTACTAGATTTACATTTTATCAATATTTATGAATCTTAGTGTTTTAAGATTATAAAATGTACTATATTTATATAGATTTTTAATTTTGATATTTTTAATTTGGATTTATTATTATTTTGAATCATTAATAAAAATATTTTTTAATGTATTAAATTACTTTTTATATTAGTTTTTAAAATTTTTGAAATATTATTTCATGAGTTTGTTTTTATTAGTATTTCAAAATCAAATAAATTTAGATAATTTATATTTATTTAATTTTTAATTATCTAAATTTTCAATTTATTATATATATATATTTATTTAATTTTTTATCCATAAAAATATTATTATTTTTATTATTTTTATATATTTTGGTTGTTAAAATCTATATAGATTTATTATAATTATTTTATTATTTTATTAAAAAAATATAAATTATATCGTCATCATGAATGTTTTCATTTAAAACTTACCCTATGAAAAATATATATATTTTAGAACAGTACAATCATATAGAAACATTATTTATGTATTGAAGTCAATTTTTTTTCTTAAAAATATTCATGTTGATTCTATATTTATATTTTTTAACACTTTACTCTTTAGTGATTATAAATTTTGCTCTATTTTTTAATATTTTTTAATATTTATTCATTGAACCTATTATTTTTTATGGTAATAATTATAGATTTACGAAATAGTTTTGGAAAAATATTTTTAATGTATAAAAATATTTTTTATATTAGGTTTGTGTTTTTGAAATATTATCTTTTAGTTTATTTTCGAAGAAAAATTATATAATTTAAAAGTTTTTATTTTTTAAATTAGTTATCTACACTTACCTGTTTTAAACTGTACAATTTACTTTATATTTGTATTATTTGATCTTTACTCTTAATTTTTTTTAAAAATTTTATAAGTTTTTTTTATAAAAATTATGAAAATTATTTTAAATTTAATTATACTTTTAAATAGTGATATTTGTTCCCAAATAATTATATATATATATATATATAATATTATTATTTGTATTAAAAGTATAATTTAATTTAAACTAATTTTGATAAATTTTAAGTTTCATTTAGATTTCATTATATGCATATGTAATTGTGGAACGTATGAAATTTTGACTAGTTAAAATAATATTCCTTGCGCAATTGGGCGATATCTATTGTCACGACCTCCGATGATTCACCCGACCTGATCTGACATGTATCCCGATTTTTTCGCTGAAATGAAAATTAAAATGAATCAGAGTAATGCGGGTATTACATCCCATGAGCTCAAAACTTTATCTTATTAACATTTATTTCAAGCTGAGCTTGATCTCTAAATGAGTTAAGCTCTAAGCTGAACTTTGAAAATTAATTCATAAATTAGTCAAGTTTGAAGTTGTTGAGGCTTGTGAGCAAGACGACGAACAAAACTTGTAAATTGACTTTATTATAACCTTATTTTATTAGTTAATTTGTTATATATGGACTACGAATGCGACTTTTGTAAAAGAGAGTGAGTTTAAACCAAAACTCAAGCTCAAGAAGTAGTTTAAACAAACAAAGGTTGAGCGGAGCTTGCTAAGTGAGACAAGTCGAACTCAAGCCATGCTTGGAAAGCATTATAAACAAGTCGATATCACTAAAAATTTAAACAAATCAAGCTTGAACATGATTTTCTAGTAAAATTGAGCTTGAGGGCTCGAACCACTACAAAAAATTTGAGCTTTAGTGAGGGTCAAGACCCTCACTAAAATCCCATAACTCTCACTAAAAGCTTTTAGTGAGGATCACTTGGCCCCCACACATCGTCAGAAAAAATCTCGTCACTAAAAGTATAGGTGAGAAATATGCCCTCACTAAAATATAACTTTCATGAGATAAAATTGACCGTCACTAATTCTTATATTTAGTGAGGGTCGCTAGTGACCCTCACTAAAAGATAGCTTTCATGAGGCAGAGTTGACGTCTCACTAATACTAATATTTATTGAGGACCGAGGGCAACCCTCACTAAATATGAGTATTAGTGAGGGTCAGTTTTACCTCACGAAAATTATTTTTAGTGACGGTCGGGATATGATCATCATCTATACTTTTAGTGACAAGACTTTTTATGACGACATCTGAGAGTCAAGTGACCCTCACAAAATAGGCATAAAGAGCAACTTAATCATTATACAAGACATTTCCAAGAGATAGATGACCATTACAGGGCGTGAGTATCTAATAATCTTATATACTTCGTTATTTTAAATTAATTAGTGATACTTATATTATGTTATCATTATCTTGAGTTTGTTTAATAAACACATATCAATATTATTTGTAAATATCATCTTTCCAATTAATAAACATCATATACGTTGGTAATTGCTTTATGTAAAAAAAAATAGTTTGTATATAAATGAACATTTTAATTCAAGTAATATTTAGTTGAAAAATATAAATAAATAGTAAAAAAATTTAAACAGACCTTTGGATTAATTAAAGTTCATCTTGCAAAGATTGAACTTCGTACATTTCTTTCTGCAAATTTATTCATTTTTAAAGCATCTATTCTTATGACAATTTAATGTGATTAAACTATTATAAATCTGTCAATTATTTTATTTAAATAAGTTACAATATAAGCTAATCTTCTTAAAAATTTGAAATGATTAAATTATGGTTGAATCTGTTGGCCTAAGATTTTCAACATTGGTCTTAATCTCAATTTTGATGATAACAAACATGGAATTAATTGTTCTAATATTTCTTTATTTGTTTTCTTTAGGAAAGTTGATATAATTAAAAGTGAATTCAATTTTTAATTAATGAGTAGTATTATGAGACTTTATTGTAAATCTAAGGGGGCATTTGATATGACGTAATCTGAAGTAAAATTATTTGGGCCCATCAGATTATCGTGTTTGGTTGAAATAGAGTACCAATAATCTGGACGTCCATGATAATCTACATTACCACTCAACTGATAATCCACATTACCAAGGGAGGGGCTAGCTATGTGGATTAGATTCTTTTGGGACAAAATTACCCCCACTAAAAATACTCCCCTATTAACATAGAAAAAATCCTCACATCATCTTATTCGTGCCCTCCTCACCCCTCGCCGTCCTCCTCATCTCTCGTCGCCCTCCTCACATGCTATCGCCCTCCTCGTCATTTGAGGTTATTTTAGTAAAAGATATAAGTTTTCCAATGATTTTTTTTATATACCAAACAAGGTAATGTGGATTACTGACGAGATTATCGGTCCATGCCAAACATGGTAATATTGTATCATTATCGGTAATTTTAAAAGTGGTAATCTGTCAAGTGCCCAAATCACCTGTGATCGTCAATCGTCGAGGAGTCTAGAATTGGGACTGCTCGCAATGGATCTCTAGAGTTGAGTGGCAGCCGACGAATGACTCGGAAGTGGAAGAAGAAGAGAATAGAAGTTGCAGATGTGAGAGAGAAGAAGAAAGAGAGGAGTTAAAGGGAAAACTTGATTTATTTAATTCCTAACTATTACAACTCATCATTACTCTTTTTATATCCTTCAATTACAACACGAATTCCTCCAGCCTACATGGCACTCGTCGTATGCGTCCACCTTGTCGTAACAAGGTCACGTCATTGGTACATGCAACGTCGTCGTGCGGGATGCTATCATTGGCCAGTGCCTCCATGGGACCCTCACTCGTAACATTATCCCCTGATTAAAAAGAAACCTCATCCGTGAGGTTGTTTAAATTGTCATTGCTCATCTTCTTCGTTTCTTCCTAGCTTCCTTCAGTTTGCAACAATGACATCGAGGTGATATGCATACTTGGGTTTCCTATGCACTTTTTTAACACTGAAACGTGAAAGACGACATGCAGCTTAGACGATGCTGGTAGCTCGAGTTTGTAGGCCACCTTGCCCACCCGTTTCAGAATTCGGAATGACATGAAGAATCACGGGCTAAGCGTCTGCTACTTTTGCAATCAGAGGGATAGCCGTCGATATGGCTAAAGCTTGACGAAGACCCATTCTTGCTCTTTGAACTCGACTTCTCTCCTCTTCCTATCTCCTTGTTCTTTCATGCATGTTTGTGCCTTCATCAAATTAGCCTTAAGCTGTTTAAGGATTTCATCTCTTGCCCTCAATTCCCTGTCCACAACCGAGTTTTTAGAAGTTCTTTCTAGGTATCTGATGAGGGTCGGGGTTCACAACCATATAACGCCTGGAAAGGGGTCATGCTGGCCGAGGACTGCAACGAAGTGTTGTACCAGTACTCGGCCCAGGCCATGTACCTTTCCCACTGCTTTGGCTCCTCTGCAGTAAAACTTCTCAAGTACATTTCTACGCAACTGTTCAACGCTTCAGATTGGCCATTGGTTTGGGGATGATAAGCTGAACTAAACCCCAGCTCGGTTCCCTATAGCTTTGAAAGCTCCCTCCAAAACTCACTGGTGAAGTGACTGTCCCTCTCACTGATAATACATCGCGATAAGCCTTGAAGTTTAACGACTCCTCGCAGAAACACTTCCGCTACTTCTGGTGTTGAGTAGTGGCAAGGAAGAGTGAAGAAACGTGAAGAAATGACCATACTTGGTCAAGCGATCAACGACCACTAGAATAGTAGTCTGACCGTTCGAGGAGGTCACCCTATTATGAAGTCCATGGTGACATCCTCAAACACTTGCTTGTTGGCTTAAGGGTCTCTCTTAAGTCTCGATCGTTATTTTGATGATAACAAACATGTATTTAATCCAAGTGTGAAGTTTTGAGTTCAGGTTGAGGTTGCGATATGCACGCCAAATCCGTTCAAACGGGACGAAGAAAAAGATCGTCAAAGAAACGGAAGAAGAAATCGTCGAAGAAAGGCTCGGGATTAAATTAAGTAGAATCAATGTAATATATCCCTAGGATAGTTTATCCCAAGCCAAAATTGTAAAGATATCCAAGTTGAATCTTGGTATTCAAACCCATAAAAGGCATGTAAAAATCCAAGGAAGAAGTCATCCTTAGCCTGGGTTCAGTCGACCGGATGTCGATAAAAATTGGCGAAGGCAAAAGTGCAGGGCTGCGTCGGTCGACCAGTTGGTCGACCGACAGACGGCGAAAATGGACAGAATGCTAGCAGTCGACCAATCGGTCGATCGAATTGGACATAGTCGAATCGCGACCCTGGCTTCAGCCATTCAGTCGACCGAATGTCGGAAGAAAAGGATTTCCGTCAGCCGGTCGACCCGTTGATCGACCGAGCTCTCACAGACTGCCAGCGGTCGCACTGGCGATCAACCGACCGATCGATCGGCTTGCGATCGAACGGCTCCAACAGTCGATTTTTCACCCGTTGAACGGGCCGTTCGGGTGAGGGGTTATAAATACCCCTCACCTAACTTCTTTAGAACTTTAACAAGTGTTATTGATTGATCAAAGAAGTTATTTAAGCCTTCATACGATCAAGTTCTCGTGCGCCCTCTGCTTCCTTCTTTGACATCAAAAACCAGGCGCTGCTTTTGCTTCTTCAACTGTGCTGTAATCTGTTGAGCCATCATCTTGCAGGTTGAAGACAAGAAGGCGGTGGAAAGAAGCTTGGTTCAATCTTTCATTCTTTAGCTATTTCCTTGTATTTGAACTTTATTGTAACTTATTTTCAAAGTTGAGATAGCTTGTTAGGTGTACTAGGAAACACTTAGGGATAGCTTTATAGAATTGTGTTTTGCCTAGGTGAATAGGATTGAGGTGTTCTCCGAGTGGTGAGAAGGATGTCCTCAAGTGTATTCAAAGGGAAACATAAATTCTATAAAGTAGTGGTTAGAAATCTTTGGTAATGAGCCAATGTAGTGGAGTAGGCGATTGGCCGAACCACTATAAATATTATTATTTGCATTGCTTCTTTATTAGCTTTTATCATTGCTATTGCATTATGATCACATTAACCATTATAGAACAATTGCATTAAGTAGAGTTAAAATTGAGTAAGGAGAAAATTGAAAAAGGGGACAAAACTATTCAACCCCCCTTCTAGTGTCGGGTTTCAAACAACATTTGGTATCAGAGCAAGGTCGTAGGTTAAGATTTAACCATCTTCCCTACAAGTCAAGATGTCTAGTGAAATCCAATTAGCTCAAGGGTACTCTACTAATACTCCACCACTATTCGATGGGAACAACTATTCCTATTGGAAGATCCGCATGAATGGCTTCCTTCAATCCTTAGGCATGGATGTATGGAGGATGATCTTAGTAGAGTATAAACAACCCGATAAGGATATGGATAAATGGGACCAAGAAGAAATTAGGCTTTTTAATGCAAATGCCAAGGCCGTCAATGCTCTATATTGCGGCCTATTAATCAATGAATTTAATAGGATCTCTACATGCAAGTCCGCATACGAAGTATGAAAGATCATAGAGACCACCCATGAAGGGACTTCACAAGTAAATGAATCCAAAATTAATTTACTCATGCATGACTATGAAATGTTTAAAATGCTTTCACATGAGTCTATTGATGCCATGCATGCTAGGTTTCAAAATATTACGAATGACTTAGCTAACATTGGCAGGGAGATAAGGGAAGAGGAGAAGGTAAGGAAGCTCATTTGTTCCCTTCCAAAATCTTGAGAGCCCAAAGTGACAGCCATCAATCCATCATTGAAGCTAAAGAGTTGAGCACGTTGAAGATCACTGAGCTCATTGGGTTTCTCATGACACATGAGACCCACATGAAGCAATACCAAGAGGAAGATGCCCTCAAAGGCAAGGCCATTGCCTTAAAAGCATCACATCGAGCGGAAGAGTTGTCATCATCCGAGGAAGAGACGGATGATCTTGAAGAAATGGCGATGCTCGCAAGAAGATTCATGAGCTTCATAAGGGGAGGCATGAGGAAGGGAAGAGGTGGCTATACTTGCTACCATTGCAACAAGATCGGACACCTAAGGAAGGATTGTCCGCTTCTTAAGATGGCCACCACCTCCAACCCTCACAAGAAAGAAAAATACAAGAAGAAGAAGGCAATGATGGTTACATGGGACGAAAGCGAGGCCTCATCAAGTGAAGAAGAGGCAAAGAGTGAAAAAGCAAACCTTTGCTTGATGGCAAAGGATGATGAGGTAAAATTTATTTTTGGTGAAATTTCATTTACTCAAGAAGAGTTATAAAATGAATTTGAGCAAATGCATGATGAATTCATTGCAATTAGGAGAAAATTTAGAGATTTCAAAAAGGACAATAGATCTTTAGAAATTGAAAATGATAGCATATTACTAACATGCAAAGACCTTAGGAAAGAAATAGACAACCTTAAGGAAGAAAATTGCACCCTAGAAAATGCTAAGAAGGACTTAGAGATTGACAATCAAAAACTAGAAAATGAAAACAAGTATTTATGTGATCAAGTAGAACATTTAAATGATAACATTCTAACATTAAATAAGGAACTTTGCATGCTTAACGAGAAAATGACAACCATCCAAAATGTCATGCCAAATGTTGTCCATAAAGAGAAATCACCACACTCTCATGCTCAAACACACACAAAAAGAAAATTTTATGGAAATTGCTTTTCTTGTGAAATTTAGCCATATGGCCAAGGATTGTGCTTTAAGAAGGAACTCACATGCAAGTTTTACACGAGTTCCCAAAATGACTAACACTCAAGGACCCAAGAAAATTTGGATACCTAAAGTGGTCTCTTCTCCTATTGTAGGTGGAGAAGCATCCTCAAGCAAGTAGGAGTACTTGGATATTAGATAGCGATTGCTCAAAGCACATGACGGGTGACATCAATTTATTTGCAACCCTATCAAGTAAAGATGATGGACATGTCACATTTGGAGACAATGCCAAAGGTAAGATTGTTGGCATTGGTGACATATGTATACTCCCTTACCCATGCATTATAAATGTTTTATTAGTTGATAGGTTGAAACATAATTTGATTAGCATATCATAATTATGTGACAATGGATACATAATTATTTTTGAAGCATCTAAATGTATTATTAGAAGTACGCCTTCAAATGATATCATGTTCATTGGAAATAAGCAAGAAAATGTATACACCTTAGAATTAAATGTCTTGTCAAATCCTCATGTTAGATGCTTAGTTGTCATGGAAATGACTTTTGGTTGTGGCATAGAAGGCTAGGATATGCTAGCATGAGCCTCATCCAAGAGATATCTAGAAAAAAATTAGTCAAAGGCTTACCTAAGATAAAGTAAAGATAAACTTTGTGATGCATGTCAACTAGGTAAGCAAGTAAAATATGATTTTCATAGTATTAATCAAGTTAGTACATCTAGAATCCTTGAGCTTGTGCACATGAATCTCTTTGGTCCTTGTGATGTAGCTAGTCTAGGTGGAAAGCTATATTGCTATGTGTTGGTTGATGACTTTTCTAGATTTACATGAGTTTTTTTTTTGGGCAAGAAAAATAAAACTTTTGAGTTTTTCAAAAAATTTGCAAAGAAAGTTTCAAATGAAAAAGGAGTTTCAATTTTGAAAATTAGGAGTGACACCTTTTGAGCTTTGGAATGGTAAAATCCCAAATGTGGGATATTTTCATGTTTTTGGATGTAAATGCTTCATATTAAATACCAAGGATAATTTAGAAAAATTTGATTCTAAATCCGATGAAGGAATTTTCTCAGGTTATTCCACTAACTCTAAGGCTTATAGAGTTTATAATCGTAGAACAATGATTGTTGAAGAATCCATGCATGTTACTTTCAATGAAACTAATGATTCTTCTAGAAATATCAAGATTGTGAATGTATGTGAGGAACTTGAGGATCTCACACTTCATGATAAAGAAGTGGAGGACAAAGATAAGGAGGAGACCCAACATGAAGAACCTCCATTCTCAAATCAACCTCAAGTTGAAGATGATGATGAAGAAGAAGCTCTACCACCTCTCCCTAAAGGATACCGATTGGTAAGAGATCATCCAATGGACCAAGTCATTGGAGAGCCTTCAACGGGAGTGGTAACACGTTCTAAACTCAAAAATGTATGCCAATATGTAGCTTTTGTTTCTCAAGTAGAGCCTAAGAATATAAAGGAAGCTATAGAAGATGAGTTTTGGGTATTAGCCATGCAAGAAGAACTCAACCAATTTGATAGAAATGATGTATGAGACTTAGTGCCTAGACCTAGTGATCAAACTATAATTGGAACCAAATGGGTATTTAAAAATAAGCTAGATGAAGAGGGATTAGTTATTAGAAACAAAGCTAGGTTAGTGGCACAAGGGTACAACCAATAAGAAGGAATAGACTATAATGAAACATATGCTCCCGTAGCTAGATTAGAAGCAATTAGAATATTTTTAGCATATGCTAGTTTTAAGGGTTTTAAACTATTTCAAATGAATGTAAAAAGTGCTTTTTAAAATGGTTTTATTAATGAAGAAGTTTATGTTGAAAAACCCATCGATTTTGAAAGTTTTGAGTTTTCAAACCATGTTTTTATACTTAAAAAAATATTATATGGTTTAAAATAAGCCCCTAGGGCTTGGTATGAAAGACTTTCAATTTTTCTAATTGAACAAGATTTTGATATAGGAAAAGCGAGTCCAAGGAATCCTCGTAAGCTCTTAACATTCCGTGGAGGGGGCCAGGCATGTATTGCTGCAACTTTATTAGGGTCGACTCGAATGTCATCTGCTGATATATGAGGCTGCCTTAGGACAGAAAGTGAACTATGCCAAATCTACAGTTTCATTCAGTTCTAATGTGTTTGTCACTCTCCGCATTCAAATCCAAGAGTTGTTGTAATACTTGAGATTTCCTAATATAAAATTTTATTTGGTTCAGCGAGCCGAATCGGGGACTAGCCGGGTTGAGTCGTGAGACCGCCGCGAGTAGAAGGTGTAATTTAAATTGTTGGACTCGTAATTAGTGCTTTCATGTTTTATAAGTTGAATTGACTCAAGTCGGATTGGAACCGGGTTCGTGGGTCGAGTCGGGCTCAATTCGGGTTCGGGTTGAGTCGAGTAGGGGTTTAAGTGAGTATTGAATATATATATATATATATATATATATATATATATATATATATATATATATATATATATATATATATAAGGGACCATCAGTTGTCGTACGACTCAAGAAGAGCCGCACAAAAACCGAGAAGGGCGAGAGAGAGAGAGAGAGAGAGAGAGAGAGAGAGAGAGAGAGAGAGAGATAAGAGAGAGAGTCGATCAAGGGGCCGGGGTGGCGCCGAAGTTCGTGGTCATCGTCGGAGGCCGAGACATCTTCGATCTTCATCCCTTTTTCTTCCATTAAGGCTAAGGTTAGTGGTTGAACCTTGGATTAGGGTGAGGCCCTTGGCCGAACCCTTGGGTTTATGAAGTTGTCGATTTTTCATGATGATTCTTCGTCGATTCTTGTGGTTCTTGATCTTGTATTTCCCTCATGTTGTCAATATGTGATCTTGTGATTTTTTCGCGACGTTTTCTTGATTCATAGTGTCGGCCGAATAGAGATAAAAGGGGAAATGTCATGCCAAAATTTTTCTTAAGTTCATCGAGTGCTTAAATCTTAGTAGATTTATTCTTAAGCATGATTATGATCTTAGGAGAAATTTTGTAGAGACCTTGGTCGAGGGTTTGGTTTCCCCCAAAATCCCTAGGGCCGGCCATGTGAGGTTCTTCCCCAACTCGAAGGGGATCAGCTGAGAGTGGTAAACCAAGGCTTGGCTTTGGGAATGAAGAGGGAAAATGAAATATATGACTTAGCTTGTTGAGATCATAGCGTTGAGAACATGGATTTGATGTAGTGTTAATTATGATCATCGTTTATTAACTGGTGTAGATTGTTTTTTGTCTTGAGATGTATTAGATGGCGCTCTACATTTTTTTATGCTTGCTGGAATTTATTTCTAAATACTATAAATAATTATTTAATTGCTAAAACTATTGCTCATAACCTTCCATCAAAGTGTTGTTGCTGAAATTAAATTTTTACATGTTGCAATTAAATATATGAATGCAAGAATTTAATGTTAATTGTTGTGTTATGTAGGAAATTATGATGGTATAATTGTTGAATCCTATTTCTAGTATGTTGTGATTTATTTATTATTGCGAATATTATGTCAATGATATGCTTAATATTGATGAGCATGTATGGTATATGACATGAAACTAGGTGGAGGACAATTTACTATATTTGTTTAGTACCTCGGACACGAGTACGAGACGTGAAACTCCACTAGTAAATGACGTATATTACTAGGAGTTAAATGGGATAAACTTTGCACATAGAGACATTAGGTGTTATTGCCTAGGGAGGGTAACTCGAAACTGTTGACCTAACAGGGCCCAGGGTAGGGCCGGGTACGGGAGGAAGCTCGGGAGATGTTTAGTAACTAGTGTAATACATTGTATGTGTATTGTGTTTGAGATGGTCGAGCTGAGGGGTGTTTATAGCTGGCACGACTAATATCCGACTCAACGGGTGATTAGGGTCTTGAGATTGCACCAGCGGACCATGCTAGGTGTTAGACTCGAGTGGCGGAGGGTCTTGAGATTTCGTCAGTGGGCCATGCTGACAGTAGACCCGAGTTGGGTGGGTCTAGCTATCCCTAACCAAGTGGGGTTCCTAAAACTAGTTGACCATCCTAGTTGACGGACCCGGTGATTGAATTGTTAAATGAGGAATTTATGTAAAAATATATAACCTGTTGTGGTTATTGTACATACTTGTATGATTGTGTGGGTCGGTGTTGCCGGGTATTGTAACGAGATGAAGGTTGTGCATGACCGAACTGATTATGTAGGGTAAGGTCAATAGTGGCCGAGTGATACTTATTGTGTAGAGCCATAATTGGCAGGTTGATTTACTCGCAGGGAATGGCCAACTGATCGATTATTGTGATGCGACCAATATAAATTTTATGCACATGTTTTATTGCTATATATGATAATATACTGGGGACTTAGGTGGAGATTCGAAAGAACCACTCACTGAGTTCCTCGTGGATTCATCATTTTATTTGACTTTATTTTGCAGAGCCTGACCAGTGAGGTATGACTTGATGGTGTGGTGCGACTGGAGTGCAGGTGGTGACGCAGATCTCGTAGCAAGCAATTTCATAGTCGTAGTCATGTAGGGAGAGTTTTAGTTCATGTACTGAGTTGTGTTCTTTGATCATTAGTTGTAAAACTTGTTTTTAACATTTAATAAAGTTTAGCTGACTTCATTTATATTGTCTTTGTTAGTTTGATTGCATATTGTTATATCGTTGATGAGTGCATGTGGTAGGCTTCGGGGTACACACACCTACCCTGGCTGGTCACGTGAGCCTGAGTTGGGGTGTGACAAAGTGGTATCAGAGCATGTGGTTAGGTCTTGACTATGACTAGGGTGGGGTACTGTATGAGGCATAGCTAGCATGTCAACATACAGTATAGTTATGTTACGAGATCATGCGGCCACATTTATACCTCGGTGCGTCATGCGGTTAGTAAATTAAAATTTTGAATGAGTTATTTGATATTAATGGTATATTTTCCTTTAATCAAGTGCGATGAAGAATCTCAATGTTGCGTTGAGCGTCAGTGGCAGAAATTCTATGGAGCGTCAGGGCCGAGGCTGAGGCCGGGGGTGAGGCCGAGGTCGGGGCCATGGGAGAGAGCAGTAAGAGAGGGTTGGACAGGATCCCATACTTGTACAGCTACAGGCTCAGGTGGCCCAGTTGACTGAGGCGCTCCGCAGGGAGCAAGAGTTGAGGTAGCAACATCCGCAGCTGGTGTCGGTGGCACTGGTGGTACCAGAGGTGGCCAAACCGGTCCAACCAACAAATAGAGTTCCTAGGGCGGCTACATACAGTGACTTTGTTGAATTGAGGTCGTCGAAGTTTATTGGGACCGGTCAGTAGGCTCATCTATTACACTGAGAACACCTCATTCGCTCAGGTGGTGGACAAGGCGCTCCGGAAGGAGGCATTGGTGTCATTTGAGAAACATTACAAACCCCCAAAGAAGAAGTTCCGGCCTCAGGGATTTGGAGGTTGGCCCTGGCACTCTGAGGGGACCATCGCAGTGGAAGATCACTGGCCGAGTAGGGGGCACAACAGTAACAAGGGCCGTGGAGCCCTAGGATTAGGGGTGGCTCGGCAGGCAGGATCAGGGAGTGCTCCACAGAAGACTGAGATGTCGTAGTATGGTCGCTGTGACACGAGGCACTGGGGGCTTTCTATGACCGCACGGATGCATGCTTCAGGTGTGGGCAGGTTGGGCACTTCAAGAAGGATTGTATAAACTGAGGTGGCTAGAGAACTGAGCAGTCCAAAGGGAAAGCACCGATGTCAGTCGGTTCTATGGCACAAAGGGTCAGACACAGGGTAGGGGACAGCAGACCAGTCATTCTGAGAGGTCTTCTGCGAGGGTCTATGCTATGAACCGTGATGGTGCTGTGGCATCCAAGGCAGTAATAACAGGTACTCTTATCGTTGGTTCATTCGCTGCTTATGTGTTATTTAATCCGGATGCCACACACTCCTTTGTATATGTTGTTTTTGCTGCTAAATTACCGGGGAAACCCTCTTTGCTTGATGTGTTGTATGTTGTGTCGACGCCTACGAGTGATGCTATGTTAGCTGAGACAATCTTCTGGGACTGCGAAGTGCTCATTTGTAGGCACGTATTGAAGGTAGAGATGACAATTCTGCCGATGTTTGAGCTTGATGTCATACTCTCGGCATGGATTGGCTGGCAGATCATTTTGCGTCAGTGGATTGCAGGGCTAAGACTGTCACTTTCAGCTAGCCCAGTTTGCCGCAGTTTACATTCTAGGGAGATGGGAGGGGGGACCCTATGGGGGGTCATTTCAGCTCTAAAGGCTTATAAACTGCTTATGAGCGGCTGTCAATCTTCCCTAGCCTTTGTATCTGTGGCCGAGGAGGACAGAGGCACGGCAGGGGATGTCGGGGGAACACATGTGATTTGTGAGTTCCCTGATGTGTTTCTCGAGGAGTTGCCGGGTTTACCGCCAAGAAGAGAGAGAATTTTGCATTGGCTTGCAGCCTGGGGTGAAGCCGATCTCCATTCCACCTTATCGGATGACACCGGCTGAGCTGAGGGAGTTGAAAACGTAGTTGCAGGAGCTGCTAGACTTAGGTTTCATTCGCTCGAGTGTTTCTTCGTGGGGTGCTCTGGTGTTCTTAGTGAGGAAAAAAGATGGGCCCATGCGCATGTGCATTGACTACAGGCAGTTTAACAAGGTGACAGTTAAGAATTATTACCCGCTGCCAATGATTGATGACCTATTCGACCAACTCCAGGGGACGCAGTGGTTCTCTAAAATTGATCTGAGGTCCGGATACCATCAACTAAGAATCCGAGATCGTGATGTGCCCAAGACTGCCTTCAGGACTCGTTACAGTCACTTTGAGTTCCTAGTGACGTCTTTTATGTTGACAAATGCGCATGCGACTCTTATGGCTCTGATGAACCGGGTGTTTAAGGAGTACTTAGATAGATTTGTGATCATCTTTCTTGACGACGTCCTGGTTTACTCCAGGAGTAGGGAGGAGCACTCTGAGCATTTGAGGATGATCCTGGAGACCCTTAGGGAGCATCAGCTATATGCCAAGTTCTTCAAGTGCGAGTTCTGGTTGGATAGCGTAGAGTTCCTGGATCATGTGGTGTCGAAGGAAGGGGTAAGAGTAGACCCCACGAGGGTGGAAGCAGTGCAGAATGGGAGGCAGCCGACCAGTGTGATTGAGATCCGTAGTTTCTTGGGGTTGGCCGAGTATTACAAAAAATTTGTGGAAGATCTCTCCAGAATTGCGGCTCCATTAACTCGGTTGACCCAGAAAAAAAAAGGTTAGGTTTGTTTGGGAATACAAGTGCGAGGAGAGCTTTCAGAAGCTCAAAGATTGCTTGACGTCAGCGCCAGTGTTGGCGGTACCCTCAAGCTCGGGAGGGATTGTGGTCTACTGTGATGCCTCTCGGGTCAGCCTGAGCTATGTTCTGATGTAGTATGGCAGGGTGATAGTCTATGTGTCCCGCCAGCTGAAGGTTCATGAGAAGAACTACCCGACGCACGACCTAGAACTGACAGCAATAGTTTTTGCTTTGAAGCTATGGCACCACTACTTGTACGGCGAGGCCTGTGAGATTTACATTGATCATAAGAGCCTCCAGTACTTGCTTACCTAGAAGGAACTAAACTTGAGGTAGATGAGGTGGCTTAAGCTCCTGAAGGACTATGATTGCACCATTATATACCATCCCGGGAAGGCAAATGTGGTGGCAGATGCCTTGAGCAGTTTGGCTCACTTGGCGGTCAGTAAGAGGCCGCTGGCTCGGGATTTGGCCCTGTGCTTAGATGGCGGGACAATTTTGACCGTATTAGATTCTGGGGCTTGGATGACACACCTGCGAGTACAATCCACTCTGGTAGACATGTTGCAGGCCGCGCAGGATGAGGACGCATTTTGTTCCTTGACTAAGAATTTGGTCAGAAGAGGCGACATTGATGATGGCTACAGAGTCGACTTTGAGGGTGTCCTGAGATTCAGAGATCGGATTGTGGTGCCTAACATGGCGGAGGTTCGTAGGCAGGTACTAGAGATGGGCCACTGTTCCGCATACGAGATGCATCCGAGGCCACCAAGATGTACCGAGATCTGAGGCAACATTACTAGTGGAAAGGGATGAAAAGAGAGGTAGCCGAGTTTGTGTCTAAGTGTTTTGTCTGCCAACAAGTAAAGGCCGAACACTTGAAGCCTGCAGGGTTGTTTCAGAACTTGAAAGTGGCCAAGTGGAAATGGGAGAAGATTACCATGGACTTTGTGACCGGGCTACCGAGGTCTAGAGGGGGCAACGACTCTATTTGGGTCGTAGTGGATCGGCTGACTAAGACCACACACTTTATACCGATTAAGACGATCTTTTCAGCTGAGCAGTACGCCAGATTATTTCTAGACTGAATTGTGGCATACCATGGTATTCCTAAAGGTTTTCCCTATGGAAGGGGGTGGTGCGGTTTGGGAAAAGGGGAAGGTTGAGCCCTAGGTTCATCGGATCGTTCCATATTCTCAAACGGAGGGGCGCTGTGACATATGAGATGGCCTTGCCCCTAGCATGGATAGAGTTCACCCATTTTTTTTCCACGTATCAATGCTCAAGAGATAAATCCAACATGAGTCCCAGGTGATCGAGCCTACTGCAGTTGAGGTGGATGTGGTGGTCTCATATGAGGAGAGGCCGGTAGAAGGGCTTGATCGACAGATCAGGAAGATGAGGTCCAAGGAAATCCTCTTGGTAAAGGTCAGGTGGGAGCACCACATCGGACAAGAGGCTACTTGGGAGGTGGACCATGACATGAGAGAGCGTTACCCCTCCTTGTTTGAGGATCTGGTGAGTCCTTATACTTTACAAAAAATTCGAGGACATGAGAGATGCGCTCGGATTCATCGGGAAGATAGAGTCTAGGTTCAGGGTGTCTAGTTTATGTTGTAAATCCTCATGATGATGCATAAGAACCCAGAAACCATCACTGAATCCCAAACCATGAAAACTCGGAAATCATCATGAAATTCACTAAGTCTAGGGAGCTCCTTGGAGGGCTATATGACCTAGACATTTACTTGACATAAAAAATGACGATAATTGTTCCTTGGGTAGAAATTAGATAACGAGGTATTTTTAAGAATTTTTTTGGAAGCCTTTAGCCTACCCATACTTGACCCAAGAAATTAGAAAATTTCTGTTTTCTAAAAATTTATACTAGACCCCAAAAACTTGATTTTGATTCTTAAGGATTTTGATTTTTTAGATATTTTTATTGAATCCAAATGGGGGTAATCCTTATATAACATTTATGTTTAAAGTTAGTAAATATTATATAAGTTAGGGGCGGCAAAAATAGGCACGGCACGATAACTGCGGGCCGAGCCAAAAAGTTCAGCCCGATAAGCTTATCCGGCCGGCCCGGGCCGGCTCGATAACATTGCGGCCGACGCGGGCCGGCTCTTATCGGGCCGGGCCGGCCCGTTTGGCCTGCTAAACATATATATAAAAAAAGTCTAGATTAGGGCTTGTTTAGTGCTTTAAAATTGAATGTGAAGTTAATCTATGGAGTTTTTCATATTTGATGCTTATTTAGTCTCTTAAATATTTGATGTTATTTTTTTACAATTTTTTTAGAAATTTTTTAGTTAATAAGAGGGCTCGCGGGCCGGGCCGGGAATTTCCGGCCCACTGAGTTAGCGGGCCGGCCTGTTTTGCCACCCCTAATATAAGTAGGCTTAGCGAAGATGAAACCCAAACGAGCAGAAAAACAAAGTAAAGAAAACTGTCTTGCCCAAGTTCGGTCGGTCGAATGGTGTTAAAAATTGGCAGTAACCAATTCGGTCGACCGTTCGATCAACCGAAATGCGCCCAGAAGCGGCAGAAATGCCTCGGTCGCTTGGGCGATTGATCCGTCGGTCGACCGACGATCGACCAGACAAACGACCAGACGTTGGCAACGGGCAAAAATACGCCTGTTGACGCGCCGTTTCTTTTGGGGGGGGGGGGTATAAATACTCATCCTAATCTTTCTTCAAGCCTTCCTTAAACACTTTTGATCACTCCTACACTTCATTGAGCCATTCCAAGCTTTCATTGAGCCACTTCTTAGAGAAATCCTAATTTGATCTTCCATTCCTTAAGTTTGCCTTCAAGCTTGATTTGATTCATCATCAAAGCATCAAGAGGAGCTAGGATTCATTGTGTTGGAGCTAAGTATTTGTGTTGTTGTATTTATTTTCTTGTTTATTTCATTGGATTTGAGTTTGTAAGAAGACCTAGTGTCAGATCTTGTGTGTAAGTGATTACCTTGGTGTAGAAGGTGTAAAACCACTTGTGTAAACATAGTTTACTAGGATTAGTTGAGTTGTCCCTTAGGGTTGAGGTGGAAGAGTGCTCTCGGTAAGAAGACGGAGACTTTCGAGTGTGGAATTAGTGAAGGTGTAAAACCACTTGTGTAAACATAGTTTACTCAGAACTGTTGTCCTAACAGGGCCTAGGGTAGGGGCGGGTACGAGCGAAAGCCCGGGAGATGTTTAGCAACTAGTGTAATACATTGTATGTGTATTGTATTTGAGATGGTCGAGCTGAGAGGTGTCTATAGCCGGCACGACTAATATCCGACTCAATGGGTGATTAGGGTCTTGAGATTGCACCAGCGGGCCACGCTAGGTGTTAGACCAGAGTGGCGGAGGGTCTTGAGATTCCGTCAGTGGGCCATGCTGATGGTAGAGCCAGGTTGGGTGGGACTAGCTATCCCTAACTCAGTGGGGTTCCTGAAACTAGTTGACCATTCTAGTTGACGGGCATGGTGATTGAATTGCTAAATGCGGCATTTATGTAAGAATATATAACCTGCTATGGTTAGTGTACATACTTGTATGATTGTGTGGGCCGGTGTGGCCGAGTTTTGTAACGAGATGAAAGCCGGGCACGACTGAACTGATTATCCAGGGTAAGGCCCATAATGGCTGAGTGATACTTATTATGTAGAGCCATAATTGGCGGATTGATTTACTCGCAGGGAATGACCAACTAGCCGATTATTGTGATGCGACCAGTATAAATTTTATGCACATGTTTTATTGCTATATATGATATTATATTGGGGACTTAGGTGGAGGTTCAAAAGAATCACTCACTGAGTTCCTCGTGGACTCATGATTTTATTTGACTTTGTTTTGCAGAGCCTGACTAGTGAGGTATGGCTTGATGGCGTGGCGCGGCTGGAGTGTAGGTGGTGACGCAGATCTCGTAGCAGGTAGTTTCATAGTCATAGTCGTGTAGGGAGAGTTTTAGTTCATGCATTGCGTCATGTTCTTTGATCATTGAATTGTAAAACTTGTTTTCAATATTTAATAAAGTTTAGCAGACTTCATTTATATTGTCTTTGATAATCTGATTGCATATTGTTATTTCGTTGATGAGTGCATGTGGTAGGCTTCGGGGTACAAACACCTACCTTGGCCGATCACGTGATCTTGAGTCGGGGCGTGACAGTTGCTCTCAATGAACAATATTTAGATTTGCCCACGGTTGTTGGAAGCACAAAGACACATTCATTTCAATTTAAAAACTATTGCACAAGCTATTCCCATGTACTGTATGAGTTGTTTTAAAATCCCTCTTTCTTTGTGTAAGGAAATTCAACAGATGATGGCGAAATTCTAGTGGGATAACCAAACTGAACTACGAAAAGTACATTGGCTTAAGTTGGGATAAACTTTGTTGGCCAAAAGTAGTAGAGGTCTTGGGTTCAAGGAACTTCATACTTTTAACCTTGCCATGCTCACCAAACAAGGATGGAAAATTTTATGTAATCTGGATGCTTTAGTTGCCAGAATTTTGAAGGCTAAGTATTTCCCCTCTTTTTTCACTGCAACTAGGGGACAAAATCCTTCCTACACCTGGCAAAGTATTATTGACGGAAGGAAACTACTTGAACTAAGCACTGTTTAGAGGATTATGAATGGTGAGAATGTTAATATTTGGCATGATCCTTGGCTGCCTTTCGCTTATCACTATTATGTTGAACCGTCTCATGTGCCAAACTTATCAATTGAGCATGTTTGCGATCTGATGACAAATAATGGATTGAAATGGAATTCTGACCTAATTTATGGAATTTTTCCCATTACTAGGCTGACTTAATTACTAAGATTTCCATTAGTCGTGAGCATGTGGAGGATTCCATCTATTGGTTCTTCGATTAGAGGGGAACTTTTTCAGTCTGTAATGCATACAAGATTGCCTAGAATTGTGTTATTGAAGGTAGAATTCAACCAGGGCTGCTTGGATATCAGATATTTGAAGAGCTACGTAGATATAACAATTGGTGGAAAAAATTATGGAAGCTCCCACTTCCTCCGAAGGTCTATTTGTTTGGATGGAAAATATGTCATAACATATTGCCTACTAAAGAAAATTTGTGCAAACGAGGAGTTAATGTGGATGTGAACTGCCAACTATGTTCTGCGGGTACAACAGAAACTATACTACATCTTTTTGAGGAATGTAGTTTTATATGTGACATATTACTTGATGATTTGAGGCAGCCATTGGCCTAAGGATTTTTACATTGATCTTAATCTCGATTTTCATGATAACAAACATGAAATTAATATTTCATTGACAATTATTTTCAGGTTTCATATCAGTTAGCGCTTGACGTCTCCGATCAGAATAATTAGAGAAATCAGAAGGACATTGGTCGACGAGTTCGGGTTTGTTGTGAAAATTTCTAGAAGTTCGACGTGTGCACCAAAGACGTCTTGGACGAGTCTAGAAACCATATCGAAAACTCTTCAAGCTGACGCACGCTGAAGGCTAGAACCCGAAAACGAAGCGTGCAAGAAAAGTACACAAGAAAATTGACCTGCCTAGATTTGGTCAACCGATCAGTCGACCGGCAGAAGAGGAAATCGGGTAGAAGGCAATTCGATCGACCGAATGCTGCCAAAAACTTGCAGTAGGAAAGTCGATCGATTGAAGTATGCCAGAAAGCGGTAGTATGACCACAGTCGCTCGGTCGATCGGCGGTCTCTCGGTCGATTGGCGGTCGCTCGGTCGGTCGCCGATGTCTCGGTCGATCAATCGACGATCGATCGGCAAGCGATCGGGCGTCACCAACGGGCACAAAAATGCCCGTTGACGAGCCTTGGTGTTTGGGGGGTTATAAATACCCACCACAAACTCTCTTCCAAACCTTCAATGATGCTTCTAAGCCTAAGAGAGTCATTTTCTTGCATCTCTACAAGATTTCTTTGAGCCATTCTTGCAAGAACCCTAGTTTTGTTCTCCACTCCTTGATTTAGCCTTTAAGCTTCAACGATTCATCATCTTGAGGCATCGAGAGGACTAAGGAGATTCTTTTGGACCTAAGTATTTGTTATTTGATTTATTGCTCTAATTTTTATTGTATTTTGTTATTTATTTCATTTGTATATCAAGTGTGTAAACCTAGATTACTAGGTTTGATTGAGTTGGTGGTTGCCTTGGTGTTAAGGCTTAAATCTACCATTGTAAACTTAATTTACTATGATTAGTTGAGTTGTCTATTAGGTTGAGGTGGGAGAGTGCTCTCGGTAGAAAGACGGAATACTTCTGGGTGTGGAAGTGCATTTGGTTTGAGAGCGGAGACTTTCCGGTGTAAAGTCTTATTTGTAAGGGAAACAATTAATCTAGTATAGTTTAGTTTGGAAATCTTAAGCGGGGTGCTTAGGTAGTGGAGTAGGCATTGGGGCCGAACCACTATAAATAATTGTGTTAGTATTATTTTATTTGTGTATTGTATTGGCTATCTTCATTACTCGCTTTCGCATTTAGTCATTGAATTGTGAATTGCCTAAGTAGTTTAAGAAACGTTTAAAATCGAAATTAGGCGAAAAAATTAGCAAATATACTATTCACCCACCCTATCTAGTGTAGGCTATTTCATCAATAGCAGCATATGCATTTGCACCTAGCTAATTCTTCGCTACAGCTCATTAGCAATATCAGTGATAGGGCTACTCAATCAAATGCAACTCCTTGTTATGATTTAGTACTACTTCTAGACTCAAAGAAACAAGAAATGGCGTGGTCAAGAGTTGATGACTCCCCACCAAATCCTCAGAACAACATCCATATTTATTGAGGCATTCCTGAAAGCTAGGACCAATGATGATGGATTGTTTCAAATAATGACTACCCTGAGGGATGGACAAAGCCGAATATGAACTGGGTTAAAATGAACATCTGCTACTTGGTTTGGGACACCGCCGCCCCTTTTGCTAAAGCACTGTTATTAGTTGATTCAAGTTAATAAATTTACTTTTCTTCTAAAAAATATATAAAATACCCCTACATTTTTTTTGGAGTTTTCAGACTCCTATGCACTCCGTGCAAATACCTCACTAATCATGATAGTTGAGATCCATTATAACTAAGTTTTTTTAAATGCATATTCGTATTTTCTTTCTTTATAGAATTTTCTACCCTTTGTAAACGCCTTCCTAATTTCCTAATTTAACATTTGTGGTATTTTTTTAACATTTATTATTATTTTTATGAAAATCAAAATTAATTAAGACATTTAGAATCTATTTGATTGTTGGAATAACTAAGGAATGTAATAGTTATTCCTCACATATTTTTATTATCTCGTTCGATTGAGTTTTAAACACAAAGAACAAATGAAAAATATGAGTAGCTATTCTTTATCTCATAGCAAGAAATAGTTATTCCTTACCTATTTGAGGTAATATTTTTTATTTTTGCCCATTGTAATTTATCTTAATTACACAATGCATGTTATTCATACTTATTTATTATATTTTTAAATTAATATTTTATTATAAAACTAGCAAAAACTATATCTTTATTATGTTATTGTGAATTATAATAAAATATAATATCATTTTATCTCTATTTTATCATTTTAGAATAAATTATAGTATTATTCGAATGACAAAATATTATAATATCATTAAAATAAAATATAAGGTGTGAATAAATTATAAATTAGTATAAACATTTAATATTATTAAGAAGGATATTTTTGTTATTTTGTCTTTATTCCTTATCTATTTCTTATACTAACCAAACAAAGAAATATTTATTCTTGATTTATTTATGATGTCAATCAAATATGAGAATAATTATTTTATTTTTTATCTATTTTTATTCTTTGTCTATTTTATTCTCATCTATTTAAGAAATCAAATGGGTTATAGCATGATTTTTGTAAAAATAAAGAACATAAATGTCTTTAATGAATGCACACGTGATGTTAAGTTTTTTTAAATAAAAAAATAGTAATTTAGGCTTAAACTATTAATTAAAAAAGTTACGTAAGACTAGACATGAGATGTTTGGTATTAAGAATGGAAGTGAAGAAAGAAAAGAAAATTTTGCCAAGTAGGGGAGAAGATAAAGTAGTGTTTGATTGGATGAGATATATGAGAAATGAAATATTATTTTTTATATCTCTTTTATTTTCTTGTTTAATTTCAACTTATAGATAATGAATATGTGGACCATAAGGAATAGATAAGGAATACTATTTCTCATGTATGAAGAAAACTATTCATTATCTCAACTCAAGAAATAATATTTTCTATATATTCCCTATACATTCCTTATGATATTTTTTTATATTATCCTTCAATATTTATAATATTACGTAAAAATATATAAAAAATTAAATTATTAAATTAATTTTAATAATTGCATATTTAAAATAGAATTTTTATTTTTTTATTAAATACTATTTTAATAAATTTTTTTTGAAGATTTAGATTGTTTTTATGAAAATAAAATAATAAATTATTTTACATTAATCTATATCTTTATTATGTTGTTATTAATTAAAATAAATTATAATATAATTTATTAAATTTTTAGAAGAGTATTTTGATCATTTTCTTATATTTATAATAAGAATATAAAAATTAAATTATTAAATTAATTTTAATAATTGCATATATTAAATAGATAATTATTATATTATTATTAAATAATATTTTAATAATTATTTTTGAAGATTCAATTTTTTATAAAAATAAAATAAATAATAGTGTATTATTATTTTAAATTAATAAATTAATTTATATTAATTCATATTTTTATTATGTTGTTATTAATTAGAATAAATTATAGTATAATTTAGGAAAAAATATATTTTTAGTCTCCACAGTTTTATCCAATTTTGATTTTAGTCTCTATAGTTTTAAAATTTTAGTTTTAGTCCCCACACTTTACTTCCGTTTAGGATTTGATCCTTACCGTCAAATAAGATTTAAACGGTGCTGACGTGGATAATATGTGCTGATTAGACAATGCTACCGTGGAGCTTGCAGGGACCAACTTTGTAAACTATAGGGACTAAAATCAAAATTTTATAAACTATGATGACTAAAACCAAAATTTTGTAATTAAACTATAGGGGCTAAAACCAAAATTTAATTAATTATTTTTCCTAATAAATATAAAAAATTACATGATTTTTTTAAATTTATTTATAAATAACTATAATATTTAAAAATATTAAAATTAAGCAAACTTTTTACCGATTAAGGTGATTTATTTTGAAAAGAGAGATGATATGTTTATATATTTAGTAGGGGTGAGCACGGGTCGGGACGTCCCGGCCGTCCCGGTCCGGCCCGACCCAAAAAGTTGGGACAAATCCCATCCCGGTTCAAAATCGAGACGGGACTGGGACAAATATGTCCATCCCGATACAAAAAAAATCGGGATTGTCCCGTCCCAGCCCGATTTATAATATAAGTAATATTAAATAGGAAAAAAGTCTAAAATGGTCCCTAAACTTTGTCGGCATTTTCACATTGGTCCCACAACTTTTTTTCGAGTCAATTGGGTCCCTAAAGATTTGTAAACATCACTTTGGTCCCTGGTCGTGACCTTGTCATTAAAAAAATCCCACGTGGCTAACGTTGAGACGACGTGACATCTTGTTTAGTTGACTTTACTTACGTATATTAATATGTGACTACGTGGACTATTTTATTATTTATAAATTAAAATAAGGTTTATTTTTTTCTCTCCTTTCCACCATTGTTATCTCCTCTTCTTCCCTCCTCCGTCGCCGTCGCCGCCTCCTTTTCCCCTCCCTTTTAGGTTGCTTGGCAGTCTTTGATGAGGCGGATGACATCAAGGACTCCACGTCCCCTAGAAAGGCCTCCGCGGCATTGTCCCTGCCACCATTGCTGAGATGCCTAACCTCCAGGTGCCCGCACTCGCTCGCAATCACCTCTCCGGTGCGGTCCCGGCCTCGATCTTCTACAATGCCTTCACCAACGGTGGCTCCTCTCTCCGGATTATGCAACTCGAGCAGAACCAATTCACTGAACTTGGTTTGCCACCGCGGGGCCAGCGCCTTTCCGCCGCCCTTGAAGTACTAAACCTCAAGGAAAATGGGCCCACCGGATCATTTCCTGCGTGGCTCACCAATGCCTCAGGGCTGACTGTTTTGGACATCTTCGGGAATGCTCTCGCGAGCTCATTGCCACTAGAGATCGAATGGCTCTCTTCTCTACAGGAACTCCGGCTCGGGCGGAACTCCATGACCGGGTCTGAAGCGTGGAAAGCCGTGTCGGTCCCCCCCTCTCCCATGCTGGGTCGACACTGTACCTGCTCCATGTTTTTGGCCAGCCGATGTTGCCGACGATGCACCATCTCTGTCCTATCCCAGTAGCGCAACGGGACCCGCTACGTCTCGCGGCGGTGCAGATCATCGTGACACACCTGGGGCGGTCGGAGCCATCGCTCCGGCAGGAAGTTGCGTTGTGGATGCTAGACGCGGTGGCAGAGGCGCGGGGGGTACAACATGCGCCGAGTCCACGCTAACTAGTATCGGATTGTGGCGGCGCTGTCGTGGGTGGCGGACGTGGTGAGGTGGGTGGAGGACACGTGAGCATGGAGGAACCCGTCGGCGACCATTCTTGCGCACGGCGCGCTGGTGCTGCTGGTGTGGTACCCAGAGCTGACAGCGCCAACGCTAGGAGAAAAGGAGGAGGAGGAGGAGGAGACGACAACGGCGGAAAAGGAGGAGGAGGAGACGACAGCGGAGGAGCGGCGGCGGAGTAGGGAAGAAGAGGAGTTGGAGGAGGAGATAACAATGGTGGGAGGGAGAGAGAAAAAAATAAACCTTATTTTAATTTATAAATAATAAAATAGTCCACGTAGTCACTTATTAATATACGTAAGCAAAGTCAACTAAATCAGATGCCACGTCGTCGCAACGTTAGCCACGTAGGATTTTTTTAACGGCAGGGTCACAATGAGGGACCAAAATGACGTTTACAAATCTTTAGGGACCCAATTGACTCGAAAAAAAGTTGTGGGACTAATGTGAAAATTTTGAAAAAGTTTAGGGACCATTTTAGAAAAAATGTGTCGGGACGTAAATATGTGTCCTGATTCCGATCCCAAATACGAAGCATCCCAATTTTGTCTCGCTCCAAAAAATTCGGGACCGGACCGGAACGTCCTGAATTTATTAATATTGGTTTTTTATAAAATAAAACAATATCTCCGTTAAAATAATTAATATTTTTTCTAAAAAATAATATTATATATTTAATATTACTTAAATTATAAACCGGTCTGTGACGGGACAATCCCAATTTTTTTTGTATCGTCCCGGCCCCATCCTGGTTTTTAATTAGGACGGACATATTTGTCTCGGTCCCGTCCCGATTTTGAACCAGGACGGGATTTGTCCCGACTTTTCGGGTCGGGCCGAACCGGGACGGTCGGGATGTCCCGACCCATGCTCACCCCTACTAAATATATAAATATGTCATCACTCTTTTCAAAAGAAAATCCAAAATAAATCACCTTAATCGGTAAAAAGTTTGCTCAATTTTAAGATTTTTAAATATTATAGTTATTTATAAATAAATTAAAAAAATATCATGTAATTTTTTATATTTATTAAGAAAAATAATTAATTAAATTTTGGTTTTAGTCCCTATAGTTTACAAAATTTTAGTTTTAGTCCTCATAATTTATAAACTTTTAGTTTTAGTTCCTATAGTTTATAAAGTTGGTCCCTGCAAGCTCTACATCAGTATTGTCCAGTTAGCACATATTATCCACGTCAACACCGTTTAAACCTTATTTGATGGTAGAGACCAAATCCTAAACGGAAGTAAAATGTGGGGATTAAAACCAAAATTTTAAAACTATAGAGATTAAAATCAAAATTGGAGAAAACTGTGGGGACCAAAAGTATAATTTTCCCTATAATTTATTATATTTTTAGAAGGACATTTTAATCATTTTCCCTCAATTCTTTGTCTATTCTTTGTGTTAAGCAAACAAAGTAAATATATTGAGTTTTATTAAGAAGGATATTTTGGTTATTTAACTTTTTATTCCTTATCTATTTCTTATGCTAACCAAATAAAGTAATTCTATTCTTGACTTATTACAATGTCAACCAAATAAGATAATATTATTCATTGTCTATTTCATTCCTTGTTTATTCATATTCCTTGTTTATTTCATTCATTGTCTATTTATATTCTTTGTCTATTCTTAATTTCTTATTCCTTATGAATTCACTCCATCTGTCATGCCCCAAACTCGGCATGAGCGGCCATAGTACAACAAGTACTTCGAAGCCTAACCCCGACCAAATAACCATATAAGACATCAAGACAGAACGGATAAAAAAAAACTCAACACAATTGCGAAAAATATAAATAGAGTAAGATTGAATTTCTAACCAAAGAATTGAATAATAACAAATGTTCAAATTCCTTTTAAAGAACCAATTTAAAATGAATATTCCTCCCAACATCACAATGCGGAAATAAATCTAAACCCAAACTACGAGACTCAAAGAAATATAGAAATACAAGGACTCTGAACATGGGTATACATCCCCACGACCACACGACACATCACGAGACTCGCTGTCCCTGCTGCCACCAGCTACGCTACTGCGTCCTAGTACCTTTCTAATCACGCTTAGAGGCTGAAAAACAACAATAATATAAATGGTAAGTCCAACTGGGACTTAGTGAGTGGTATAAATCCCCCACATCCATATTCTTTAACCCAAACCAGCAAGTAAACAAGTTTATGAGTTCAATATACCTCATATTTAAGAGTAAAACATGCCAAGGAATAAATAACATTTAAACACATCTATTCTTCTGGTCTAAGCAACAATTAACATGGAAATATGCATAAAACCAGCAAATCATAAACATCAATAATAATCATCCAACATCCACACAAGTCACCCGAGTCGGTCGTCAGTGTGGCGGTGCTGACAAGCTTCCCGGTCCAGGGACCGATCAGTCCTACGAGTCGGGTGTTGATCACCTCTGTCTCAGCGTACTTCCCGCTCTTGCCACTTAAGTCGATCGTCAGTGTGGCAGCTGACAAGCTTCCCTGTCCACAACCTCAAACACATCCAAGCATGTATCTGCCTCTATCTTTTGCAACAGGCGGATTCGATGCTTCCCCATATTCGGCTGTCAGGGATCGCTTGGTGGACTTGGTCACGCAGACTCTCTCTTTTGTTCGGCGCCTGACATCCCTTGCCATTTTGGTGTTCCTGAGTGCGACTGCCTCAGCTCGAACAAATTTGAATCTTTTGCTTTGCTTGGGACTCTTGGAGACTTGCGTGTATGGTTCGTGTGTTCCAGCTATCGATTGGGCTTGGCCAGACCGCGTCCTTAGTCAACCCGAGTTGTGGTTTGTAGTGGTGGGTCGGCTTCACGCCCCGAATGCTCCCCGCCCGCTTGGCAGACTTCGAATGCTGGCACTCCCGCTATCCTCGACCCGATATGCTCTCCCGTGTGGGCCATGGTGGGCTTGCCTGCTGTTGTACGGGCATGTGTGGACTCTGGTCTTGTGGGTGGGCCAGTGTTGCTCTCCCGTGTCAGCCCAGGGGCTTCGGGTCCCTTGCCCAATCCACCTCCTTTGTCTACCGCTACCGAGTTGGAGGGGCCCCCGCTGGTCAATGCCCCCGTGCCAACCCAGTTCCCTCGGGAGTTGATGGTGGCCCCTCCTGGCTCACCTGGTTCACCGCCCTTCGCTTTGGGGTCCCTGCCCTCGCTTCTTGGTCCCGGGCCGAGCACCAAGGACCTCTCAGCTCAGTTCAAGAAGGTGTTAGGCCCTCGTGCGGCAGTAACGGTCCGCATAAGCTCTCGTCTTTCAGGTCTACGTCAACAACCATCAATTTTGAGCACTTCATTGCGTAAGGCGGCCAGAAACGAAGGTCTTCGTTGTTCCTCTTCGGACCTCCCACCCTCTACCACGGATTCTTTGGGTTCCCTATCCGTCTCTATGGATTCCGTCCTTAATTCAGACTGGTTCAGCCAGGTCAGTGCTTTGGGATTTGATTGCGTTGCTCCTCAGGACAGAGTCGCCAAGGCCTTGGCCACTGTGATAGCTTGATCTATGGGATCACTATTGTTTGTTGGGTTTTCATCTTCTGCTATATTTCACAATTTTGGTGCTATTTTTTGGAATGTTCGGGGTTTATGTAGGCTCTTAAAGCGTTACATGGTGAAGCAGGTTGTCAGGGAGGCGAAGTCTAGTATTATATTTCTCTTTGAAACTAAGCTGAATGTTTGTTCCCGTAGAATTGCCAGACATGTATCAGGTGAAGTCTAGTATTATATTTCTCTTTGAAATAACGATGGAATTCTTTAAGCATTTTTGGCCTTACATTGGGGACCAAGTACTTGCTATTTCCTCGACCTTTAGGCCAATTCGGAGGGAATGAATCGGATCAACAAAGCCTTTATTGTCCTAATTCCGAAAGTTCATGGAGCTAACACGGTCTCCAACTTTCATCCCATCAGTCTTGAATCGAGTATCATTAAAATCTTCTCCAAGCTTCTTGCTAATAAACTGGCTTCTCTTATTCCGTCCTTAGTGGACAATAAGCACGGGGCCTTCATCAGGGGGCGTAGTACTTTGGATTGCTTCATGATCGCTTCGAAAACCGTTTGGGGGTGCAAGCACAGGGATCGGAACGTTTGCCTTATTAAAGTGGACTTCGAAAAGGCCTTCGACTCGATCGATTGGTATTTTATTTTGCTTTTACTGCACGCCAGGGGCTTCCCTCCCCGGTGGATACGTTGGGTCGAGCTTCTCCTATCTTCGGCTGAGTCAGCTATCTTGACGAATGGTGTTGAGGGCCGGTCTTTCAAGCATCGACGCGGCCTCCGACAAGGCAACCCCCTCTCCCCTGTCATCTTCAATCTTGTGATGGATGTCCTTTCTCGTCTGATCGCCAGGGCTGCTGACAGAAATCTTGTAACTAGGGCCCTCTCCCAACATTTCCCAGGAGGTATCACACATATTCTCTTCGCTGATGACTTACTATTGTTTAGCAGAGACTCTGAGGACTCCATACTATCGTTTGGCCTTCTTCTCCGCTTCTTCCAACTCTGTTCTGGCCTAAAGCTCAACGTGCACAAGACTAATATTATACATCTCGGTGGAGACGCCACGAAGGAGTCTTTGGTGGCTAGCATTTTGGGCCGCTTAGTGGGAACCTTCCCTTTGGATTATCTGGTCCTCCCCCTGCGTCTCGATAAACCTACCAAGGTGGACTGGACAAGGATTGTCACCAAATTCGATCGATCTCTTGACTCTTGGCAGGGGACTCTTATCTCTCATGCTAGACGTCTCGCTCTCATTAATAGCGTCCTCACGAGCCAGGCCTCCTATATTTTCTCCATCCTTCCAGCACCTCGGTGGGTCATCAAAGCCATCGACAACAGGAGGCACACCTTCCTTTGGTCTGGAGGGCAAAATACCTCCGCGCATGGAAAGTGTCTCGTCCGTTGGGATATGATTACTCGTAGCAGAGCGGACGGCGGCCTGGGTGTTCTTGATCTTCACACTCATAACCTAGCTCGTCTCGGTAAATGGTTCTGGAGACTCTTTCAGCTAGGGACCATGCCATGACATGATGTTCTTTTGACCCTCTATCATGGAATGTGGTCCCTTGACTCCGTGAACCGGTCAGGTATTTTTGCAATTTGGAAGGGCATTCTCAGTCTTTCAGATATCTTTAGGACCTCCCTGATCTTTACTGCTGGGGTTGTTTCGTCTTCGTCCTTTCGCTTCTGGCATGATCCTTGGGTTGATGGGGCTCATCTACGCGACTCTCATCCTCTCCTCTTCGCAGCGGCTGTTAACCCTAAAGTTACTATCGCCGAGGTCTTCCCTCTTTTACCCTCGGGCTTGACTAATGGTTGCTTTTTGTCTTTTAGTCACATGGTTCCCACACAACTGTTGCAGAATCTTGCGATTGATTTAGGCCCCTTCCTCCACCACTCGGGTCTTGACTCAATTGGTTGGAAGTGGACTAGCAATGGAGTTTTTTCTACTAGTTCTCTCTATTGGCTCCTGAATTTTCGGGGCACCTCTCCCCCTTGGACCAACTTCGTGTGGCAAAAGGAATGCCCCCCGGCAATCTCCATTCATAACTGGATAGTGGAAAACGAATGACTTCTTACAAAGGACATGCTCATAGCAAGAAACCTCCAGGTCTATCCTTTTTGTCCGTTGTGCAGGGTCGTTGCCGAGTCGCACTTGCATCTCTTCCGGGACTGCATTTACACCCACAACGGGTGATCTCTGTTCCTTAGGCTGTGTGGCAGCAATCCTCTCTCTCTTGTCTTCCGACCTTGGGATTGTGGCCTTTCCCGGGCTTCGGTTGTCCTTAGGCATTTTCATTTGCTCATGTTTTGGAGGTCATGGATTTGGTTCGAAAGAAACTTACGGGCCTTTGCGGGCACTTCCCGTTCGGCCCATGTGCTTGCTTCTGAGGCGGCGGCTCATTTCTTACCTCTTTGATCCCCTCCGGGGTGGTTGTTCTCGCTTGTAGACTACTTTTGTTGTGTTATTTTTTTGTCTTTTACTCTTTCCCTTGCTTTAACTTGTAACACTGTTCATTGCTCTTGAATAGAATACAAGTTTTCTTTGTTAAAAAAAAAGGAGCATATCCCATTCATGGAAATTTCTTTTTCCCTATAATTTGTGACCTCAGGTTGTCAAGCTAAGAAAGGAACATATCCTAGGTGGACCTATGTTCGTTATTTCCCAATTACGTGTCCCTACCGTCGACCACAACCCGACCGAGTCCCTAATACGCTTAAGGACAACATGTATTTCCTACAAACAGTACTTACTCGAATAGGACAGGGACAGCTTGCGTAATCTAGGGGAAAACTTATAATTGCTAAGGAAATATGTCTCTAACCTTTGTAGATATGAACCTATATCCTAATGATCCTTCCATTGACCTCCCTCATCCAAGAACAAGATTTAAACAAAGTAATCAAGAGCCTCAAGATCAGTCAAGGGGGGGGGGTGCAACCCCAACCCAACAGTGAACATGTGGCAAGTTAAATCAAGGAGAAAAAAGAAGAAAAAAACAACGAGTATTACCCAAAAAATATACCAAGGTGAGGTAGGATTTAAGATTAATCGACAATGAAGAATTCTTCCTAATTTCATGAAAAAAATCCTCAAGAGAAGAGAAGCGGCAAACACACACAAAAAAAAAGAAACCCGGCTAGGCCATGCGGCTACAACTCAAAACCGAGCAACCTTAACAGTGCACATAACAGCGATAAAAATCCATAATTAGATAAAGTCTAGACGTTTAAACTTGAACAAAAACATAGCAAGAGATTCTAGAGGGGAGGGCGGCGGCTTAGATTAGAGAACATGGGGAAGGGTGTAAATCCACTCACTGTTTAGAAGAAACGAAAGGGAAAAAGAGTTTTTGAAATCCTCCGACGATCGCCTTCGACGATCTCGCCAAAATCTGGCCACACCCAACATCTCCTCCTCAGGATGCCACCTCCTCACGGGTGCTGTGCGGTGCCCCAGCTGCATAGCCCAAATTTATGAGTTGGGGCTAAATTTTAAGCCCCAATTTACGCTTTCGCCCCTCTATTATAACCCGACTAACTAAACCCACTTTAAATCCATTTTAAATTCGATTCGAGTTTCGATCGAACCGTGAACATGCGGCAAGTTAAATCAAGGAAAAAGAAGAAAAAAACAACGAGTATTACCAAGGAAATATATCAAGGTAATGTAGGATTTAAGATTAATCGACAATGAAAAATTCTTCCTAACTTCACGAAGAAAATCCTCAAGAGAAGAGAAGCGGCAAATACCCAAAAAAAAAGAGAAACCCAGCTAGGCCATGCAGCTACAACTCAAAACCGAGCAACCTTAACAGTGCACATAACAACGATAAAAATCCATAATTAGATCAAAGTCTAGACGTTTAATTATGAACAAAAACATAGCAAGAGATTCTAGAGGGGAGAGCGGCAGCTTAGATTAGAGAACATGGAGGAAGGGTCTAAATCCACTCACTGTTTAGAAGAAACGAAAGGGAAAAAGAGTTTTTGAAATCCTCCGACGATCGCCTCCGATGATCTCGCCAAAATCCGGCCACACCCGACCTCTCCTCCTCAGGATGCCGCCTTGTGTTGTGCGGCGCCCCAGCCGCATAGCCCAAATTTATGAGTTGGGATTAAATTTTGAGCCCCAATTTACGCTTTCACCCCTCCATTATAATCCGACTAACTAAACTTGATTTAAATCCATTTTAAATCCGATTTTAGTTCCGATTGAACCGTCGAATTCGTCTCGAGGTCTACTTTTATTATGACATGCCGAATTTCAGAGATAACATATATAAACTTTCTCAAATTTTTCTCTACGTCAAAAGCTTATCCGAATTAGATCCGAAAACTCCGCTAACCCGTTTAACTTAAGTCCACGTTTTTTTACTATAAAATCAAAATAAATTTAATCAAATTTTAATTATCACACTATCCAACCAAACGCTCCCTCAATGTTTACCACATCAGTTATTTGATAAATATTAAACAAGAAGCGACAAGCGTAATGGATTTTCTCGTTCTTCCGATATAAGCATGTGTACATTTTATAGGATGAATAAGGTAGGTAGAATTTAAACGCATTTTTTTTTGAACGACCACGTAAATTGTAAGTGCATCTTTATTTCATTGAATTTAGATGGTGGATAACATTTAAGAACTTCTATTCGTCTTTTATATTGAGCGTCAGATTTTAAAGAGGATAGATATAATCAAATGTAATTTCGAGTAGAGTTGGATTTTAAAAAAAAATGTAATTTCGAGTAGAGATGGATATAGGGGTGGAATTGAAATGCAGTGAATTATTTGAAATTGAAGAAAAAAAATAACTTTTCATATAAAAATTAAAATTTAACTTTTATTTTGAAATAAAAGATATCATGTATTAAAATAAATTCAAATATATTTTTCTCATTATAAAAAGAATCTTTAAGTGGTCATTATATCAAGAAAGTAGTATTTATTTTTCATATTCAAATTTTAGGGTATATCTTGTCAAAATTTTCATATTATTATTTTAAATTAATTACTTAATTACTTTCATTATTTTTATAATAAAAAAGTAGTAAAATATAATTTAAGTATTAAATTATTAATATCCAACTCTCTTATACGAAGTCATAACAAATATAGGATTTAAAAATTTGGCCTTATTTGTGAATCCACTAGTAGCTCAGTGGTGACATCTTGTAAATAACTAGTAGTGTAATATCTGCTAAAAATAATAATAATATTTTATGTGTGTTGATTTCAACGGGTTGAGCGTGATGCGAAGTGGCACGTGTGGGATTGGTCGGTAGCGCCTAACTTGAGATGAGACCCAGTTGCTTTAGAATTTTCTTAATTATGAGTTTTTGGTTGTGTAAATTTTATGTGTCGTGGAATTAAAGAGGACCTCAAGTGGAGTTCCACGGTCCAATCGGAACGTGATTCGGGTTAGAACCGAGGGAGTTAGAGCGGATTTAGTGAGTCACTTAAGTTGGGGGCAGTATAGTAATTTAGCCAAGGAGAAAAAAATATAAAGAGGAAAGTTGGGCCACCGTACGGCTACTACAGCTTCACGGAACCCGAGACGCAAGATAGGTGAGTGAGGGCTTGGGGTGGAGGAGAAATTGGTTGGAGTTCGCGAGCGAAACGGAGATCGGACGTCGTGTAAAGCGAGGATCTCGTCTTCCTCTCGATTCTTCTTTTTCTATTAGTGGATTCTCTTCATCATTCCTCTTCTCTCTCTTTCTCTCATGTGTCGCCCATGGTTAAGGAAAATTTTGGAGATTTTCTCGAGAATTTTTGGTTCATTCTTCAAGTGAATTGGGGTTGTACTCTTGATATTAATTCTTTTTAGAACTAAAGATTTGATTTACAAACCTAGGTATTGAATTTGTGCAGTGTGGTGGCGCTTGTTGTTAGAGACTTTTTTTGAGAGTTTTCTATGTCAATGAAATTCATGTTTGGCTTGTGTATAGGGGTATACTAAATTATAGGAATTTTACATTGGATTGTATGCTGAAATTTTATATAGAATTTGATGCTGAAATGTTATAACTAAAAAAATTAATAATTATATTTTTGTTTTTTAACAGGAGATTTTAGGCTCAAGTTAATGCGGGCTAGCGAAAAATTTCGGGATTGATTTCGGATAAGCGTTTGACATGGAAAAAATTATGAAAAAAAATTATTTATAATTTTCTTTGTGAATTAGCATGTCACGATGATAGGGGATCTCGAGTCGAGTCCAACGATTCGATCGGAACTCGAATCAGAGTTAGAACGAGTTAAATATGAATTTTATAAGTCGAGTTGGATATAGGGGGGGGGCATATTAGTCATTTGGGGTTCAATTGAACCTATATAGGTTCACCTGGGCTGTGCGGCTTGGGGGTTTTGCCGCACGCCACCCGAGGTGAAGAGAGAGAAAGAGAGGGAGAGGCGGCGCTGAGTAGGGAGGGAGCCGTTTGGAAGCCGAATTCCGCGAGTTCGTCGGCGTTGATCGTGGGAAGGTCTTATGGTTCTTCGTCCTCTCCGTCCCTTCCAAAAAGGTGAGTGGAATTAGACCACTTTCCCCCATAATCCTCTTCTTGCCACCGTCCCTATGAAAGGGAGTTTTGTCGAATTTTGTGTGGTTTTTCTCGGGTTGAATTCTGACATTAGGAATATAGATTTATGTATCGTCGTCGTGGATATTTGGTTTGGGTTTTGAGGTCTTGGCCGCATGGTCCATGGTGGAATTTGAAGGAGCCACCCCTTCCTTCTTGGTTTCTTGATAGCGATTCTTTGATCTTGGTGCTAATCTTGGTTCGTGATAGAAGGGAAGGTAAGGTGGTTTAGTGAGTTTTGAGGTTGAGCGTGGAGTTTTATGGTGTGCTGCCCCTTCCTAAGAAGCTCCCTAGGATCCTAAGGGTAGGCCAACCCCTAATGACTCACGTAGACAACCTTGGAATATGGTAAAACATAGAGACTTCATATTAGGGAGTTATTTAGATATCATTAAGGTATGGTTAAGGGTAGGGACCTATACTTAGGAAATTTATGAAACTTAGGCACACATAGAGACATATGGTTCCTATGATGGAATTTACATTAAGGCGACTACATGGAGAGCGTGTAGGGGCTGAACCCCCCTTTTGGAAAATACCCGGATAAGGGTAGGCGGGCCCTATGAGCTACGGTTATGGATCACACGGATGTTTAGCTTACTATCATTATGTGCTAAATTATGCTCTAATGCCTTGTGTAATTATTCTTCATGCTTGATATTACTATTGTTAACTAGTCATTCCATAATGCTATTTATTATTGGCCTAAGGTTTTCAACATTGGTCTTAATCTCGGTTTTAATGATAACAAACATAGAACTAATATATTCATGAAGAAATATTTTCAAGTTCCAAGTCGGTTAGCGCATGACGTTTCTGATCAAAAAAATTGGAGAAATAAGAGAAATCGACAAGGACGTTCGTCGACGCTCGGGATTCTTTGGAAAGTTAGAGCATATGTTTAGGGTATCTAGCATATGTTGTAAATCCTCATGATGATGCAAAGAAATCCAAAAACCAAACCTGAACCCAAAACACGAAAACCCAAAAAATTAGAAAAGGTCCTGAAATTCACTAAGCTTAGGGAGCTCCTTAGAGGGCTATATGACCTAGACATTATCTTGACACCAAAAGTCCATGTAATTATTCCTTAGGTAAAAACTAGATAACGAGATATTTTTAACGATTATTTGAAAGCCTTTAGCATACTTATATTTGACTCGGGAGATTATAAAATTTTTAATTTTCAGAAATTTGTACTAGACTCCAAAAGTTACTTTTGATTCTTAAGGATTTTGATTTTTTAGATATTTTTATTGAATTCAAATGGTGGGTAATTCTTATATAACATTTATGTTTTAAAGTTAGTAACTTAAAGTCAAGAAATGTTATATAAGGAGACTTAACGAAGACGAAATCCAGAAATGAATAAACAAGCAGAAAACTCAGCCAAACCAAACCTATTTTTCCAATTTTGGTCGACCGGTCGATCGACTGAATGGTGCCCAAAAGTGGCAGAATGCATTCGGTCGCTCGGTCGGTCGACCAACAAAAATCCGGACGACGAAAACGACTATTTTTCTAGCCGTTGAGTTGGTTGTTTGAGGCCAACTCTTCATGGTCTATAAATACAAGATCATGAGAGCATTCCTCCTATGATCCATGATTTTATTGAGTCATTCTTGATCATTCTAAAGCCTTTCTTGAGTCATTTCTTTGCAAACCCTAGTTCTCATGATACAACCTTGATTTTGCCTTCAAAACTTTGATCGATTCATCGTTGAGGTATCAAGAGAAACTAGGACTCGTGTTTGGAGCTAAGTATTTATTGTATTATTTATTTGCTCCATTATTTGTGTATTTTGTGGTTTATTTTCATTGTTTATCAAGTGTATAAACATAGGTTGCTAGGTTTGATTGAGTTGGTGGTTGCCTTGGTGTTAAGGCTTAAATCCACCATTATAAACTTAGTTTACTAGGATTAGTTGAGTTGTCCCTTAGGTTGAGGTGGGAGAGTGCTTTCGGTAGGAAGGCGGGATATTTCCGGGTGTGAAAGTGTCTTCAGTTTGAGAGCGGAGACATTCCGGTGTAAAGTCCTCTTTATAAGGGAAATGATATAATCTAGTAAAGCTAGTGTGGAAATCCTAAGCGGAGCGGGGTGCTTGGGTAGTGGAGTAGGCATTGGGGCCGAACCACTATAAATAATTATGTTAGCATTATTTACCTTATGTTTTTTTATTGCTTATCATTTATATCTTGTTTTCGCTTACTACTCGATTTGTGAATTGCCTAAGTAATCAAGTAAATGATTAAAATTGGAACTACGCAAAAAGATTAGATAACACACTATTCACCCTCCCATCTAGTGTGGTTATTTTACCAACATTTATCTATGTTATGCGTCTGTGATAATAACCGGGTATAAAACATATTTATTTCCCTAGGGTATGTGTTATGGTTATGTTGACTTGCGTATTCATAGCATGTTCATATAATAGTATATGATTATGTTAGTATGTAATATTATGGCATTTGGACATGTGATATGCAATGTATGACATGAAGATATGGAGGGTCCGTGTTATGACCATGATATATTTTTTTCCTAGAGCACTATTACTGGTCATGTGGATGTGATTTATTTCCATATTATGTTAACGTATGTGTATGTGTTTGGGTTGATGTGTGATCCTGGAAACCCCTTCGGTGATGGGGAGGGAATGTCCCGAAGAGACAGTGTTGGGTACTAACTCCTCCGGTGATGGGGAGGGAGTGCCCGAAGAGACGGTGTTGGGCACCATACCATTCCCAACCGGTGACGGGGGAGTGCCTCGAAGAGACGGTCCGAAAGCCCATTCCGGTGACGGGGGATGCCCTGAAGAGACGATATTGGGCTAGGTGGTAGTACGGAGGCCACACCGACTACCTATCATATGTGGCTGGTTGGACATGTGTTCCATATCATATTGGACCAAGGATGGCTTGCTTGTTATTGGTTATATCTTACATGGTTGACATATTATAGTACTTGCTACTATACCATGTATGGATAAGTAGTTGTGCATGTTGATAATTTTCTTATGAATTTTGCACCTACCCATTATATGCTTATTTACTCGTTGGATTTATTATTATGAATATGATGGTTTGAGGACTGATCCGCTCACTAAGTCCTAGTTGGACTTACTCTTTATTATGTTGTCTTTTTCAGCATCCGAGCGTGATCAAAGAGGGACTGGGATGCAGTAGTGCAGCTGGTGGTGGCGGGGACAGCGGATCTCGTGACATGTCGTGGTCGGGGGTGGATACCCAAGTCTTAGATTTTTATTTCTTTTATTTGAGTCATATGGACTTGGTTTAGAGTTTATTTCCGCATTTCATGTTAAGGGATTTATTTATGATTGAAAGACTTCAATCTTTAAAAGGTTTTGAGCATTTGAAACATTGAGCTATTTGGTTCGTGAATTTATAAATATTCTATCTATGTTTTCCGCAATCAAATTGGTTTTATAACATATTTAGGTCTTGTAATTGCGTCTGTGATTTGATTGGGTTAGGCTTCGGGGTACGTGTGGTACTATGGGGTGTGACAATGTGGTATCAGAGCAGGTACGATAATATGATCTTGTGTATCGTATGGGGGCATTGCTAGCATGTCTACATATGGTATGACCTAGTCAAGAGATCGATGGCTGAACCTGCGCACCAGCGACACTACGTATTTATGGTTAAAATTTTGGTTGATTATATATTAAATTATGCGAATATTGTCTTCTTACTTTTAGAAATGGAGGCGCATGATGATGCCGTGTTGAATGGTAGCGGAAGTAACTCCGCTGGCAGGCGTGGTCGAGGTCGGGGTCGTGGCCGAGGCAGGGGCCGTGGTACCAATCAGGCGGTTCATGAGTAGACAACACAGGACCCTAGGGTGGTGCTGTTGGAGACTCGGGTGGTTGATCTGACTGACGAACTTTGCATAGAACGAAACAAATTCCGTAGGGAGCGGGAGGAGCTTCGTAAGGAGCGGGAGCTGGCACAGCAGCGGATAATTTAGATATAATTATAATTATGATTATGTAAATGAATTGAATTGAGAATAATTTAGATATATTATTAAAAAATATGATTTTACTAAAAACTATAAAGTAATCATGGTTTTGCCAAGAAACCATAAAATTATTTTTATGATTCTAAATTTCTCAAATATGATTATCCTATAATTTTTTTAGCCTTCTTTAGTTTTATAAATTAATTCTTTAAAAACATAACACCATATTGATATATGCAAGCAATTGATACGAAGATTTATTAACTTTTGAAACCAAGCGAAATGTTGAAATTGTCCATCTTTAGCTTTCAAGATATAGCTATGCTTTGATATATGTAAGTAATCAATGCAAAGATAAAGTATGGCTTACATCCTCTTGAAATTTATTTTATTAACTTTTGAATGAAACTTAAAATTGCTAAGACTTAGCATTCACACATACATAATTTGTTAACACATTTGATGTTGCATACATTAGGACCCCCACAAAAAAAATGAGCAAAACAATCCATGGCACTATTGCAAGTTGTTTGAGACAACACAACACCTGCAAAAAAACATTGAATACCAATATTTATGTATGAAAAATATAAAAAAATACTAAGAAAAACTAATTGAGCATTAAATGGAATATATATATATATATATATATATATATATATATATATATATGAATAAAAATAAAAAAACTAATAATTACATAAATTTATTACTCACTTGAGGTCATCGCCATAAGAACCAAGAACAAACAAGCGATAAAAATAGTTTTGTTGGCTACCATTTTGAATCGGTCTATTGTTGTTGTATTTGAATTTGTGTATACATAAAATGATATGACTATCGTATATATAGAGAACTGGTGTTCATATTTTATTATTATGATATATAAAGATATCAATAAAAAACTTATTTTATTGAATACATGTAAGAAAGGTATCCTGTAATGTATATATTAAATTATATATTAATTGTATACATGGTAACTGCGACCATAATGCCTAATATTATCCTATCTTTTTTAACTATTACCTAATATGTATATATTATAGAGAAATTTGGAAAATTCAATAAAAGTTTTCTCAAATTTTATCAAACCATAAATAGATTTGAGAAATTAGAAAAATCATAAAATTATTTATAAGTCCCCAAATTACCCCTCAAATTTCATAACCCAACCAATGTCACAACCATTTTTTTTTTCATTTTTAGTTCAATCGCAAATCTTTTATTTCAGGTTCTGTTTCAAACATACGGATACAAGGCATTTCAAATATCACTAACGCATAACTTATACATCTTATGTAAAAATGGGTTCAAGCTAAGTTGAACTGGTTTGTGATTGAATTGAAAATAAAAAAACCAAATTAATTTGAGATTGAACCGAAATGAAAAAATTAATTGGTTTGAGATTAAATCGAAAAAAAATAAAAAAAATAAAACTAGCTTCTCAGTGAACCTATTTGTTCAGTGAATCAGTTGGCCAATAAAATTTGAGCGGTAATTTAGGATCTTCATAAAAAAAATATTAGGGTTTCCTAATTTCTCAAATTTATTTATGATTTTGATAAATTTGAGAATTTTTTTTATGATTTTCCTCGTATATTATATACAATACTATCAATTATATGTACTTACCTATTATATATAAATATACCAATCTAATTGATTATGGATTCAATAATTTATTTAGGAAACAGAGAAAACATATATAGTTATTTTTTATGATAATATAAATTTTATATAAAATAGCTATTATTTTAATAACAATTAAACTATCCTCAAAATAACTATTTATATAATATTTAAAATATGTTTATAGTATTTTTGGAAATGTATTAAAGAATAGTAATGTATTAAGGGCTTTACTGTAGCAAATCTCAAAAGATTTTGTTTTTGACCTTTTAAATTTACACCCCTATTTCTACTTTTTGATTAAAAAACATCTTAAATCTTCAATCTAACTTTCTATGATCCCTTTATTTTTAATAGGCACTTTCCTCTTTTTTAACCGTTTCTGATTTAAAATTTTATTTATTTAATTATTAAAATGAATGGAATTACTTTTTATTATAAAAAATACAATATATTGAAAATTAAACATAAAAAATAAAAATTTGAAATAAATAAATTTTCACAATTTTGCTTTAGAAAAACACAAAAAAAATTCCTACAACTTGTATTCTCAAATGTTCTTGTGGAATCTTTTTGAATAATTTATAAATAGAGTTATTTTTTCAAAAAAAATATGTGAACGATCGATAAATAAAACTACTTTTGTAATACTCGGGAAAAAAATTAATTAATTTTATTTTGGCTTCATCGGGAAAGACGGGATGCGCGTTGGAGCAGACCGAGTAAATCGCCGAAGGGCGTGATTAAAAGTATGACCCTTACGTGCGAGGAAAATTATTTTATTTACGTTGAGTTGGAAGGTCGGATTCGAGTGGAGTTCGAGTCGAGTGTGTAGGTTCGAACGGAACTTGATTTGGACGAGTATAGACTGATTAAGGGAGTTCACTTAAGTCAGGGGGTACATGTAATACACGCTAAAAATAAAAATAATATTTTTTATGTATTGGTTTCAATGGGTTGCGCGTGATGCGAGATGACGCGTGCGTGATTGATTGGTAGCGCCTAACTTGAGATGAGACCCATTTGCTTGGAAATTCTCTTAATTATGAGTTTTTGGACGTGTAAAAAAAATATGTATCTTGGAACTAAAGAGGACTCCGAGTGGAGTTTGGCGGTGCAACCGAAACTTGATTCAGACTAGAATTGAGTGAGTTAGAGATGGTTTAGTGAATCACTTAAGGGGGAGGGCAGTATGGTCATTTCATCAAATAAAAATAAATAAATAAATAAAAAGGGATTTGGGGCACCGTACGACTGCTATAGCCGCACGTAACCCGAGACTTCAGAAGAGGTGAGCGAAGGTTGAGGGAGGAGGAGTCGGCCGGAGTTCGCGAGGGAATCGGAGATCGAACGCCGCAGAAAGCAAGGATCTCGTCCTTCTTCCGATCCTAATTTGTTTGTGAGTGGATTCTCTTCCCATTTCTTCTCCTCTCTTCCTCTCATGTGTCGCCCCCTTCAATGGGGTTTCTTGAAGTTTAGATGATTAATAAGTTTGCAATTCTTGTTTAATTGATCATCCTTGTTGGTTTAGCGAAGAGAGGAGGTCCTAGAACCTCTTTGCCACATGCGGCACCTCTAGGCATGCCCTAGGACCGGTCGGCCAAAAGGGGGAGGGGAGAGGGAGGAGAAGAGAATAGTAATTCCCTTGAGGGTAGGGAGTATTTGGAAAGATTAGGAATGTATTCTTGATACTCATTTGTATGGGCTAAAATTGTGTGAATTTTACATTGAATTGATATGCTAAAAGTTTGATGTATAAATGCTGATTTTATATGCTGAAAATGGGATATATAATGCTGATTTTGTATGTTGGAAATTGATGTATGAATGCTGACTTTATATGCTGAAAATGATAGCTCAAGTTGAAAAATATCGATAAGACTTATCGATCTTTATGTACACTATGGTCTACGAATTTAGGAATTATTTTGATGACCTGAACAGTAGTGTACGATGAGTAAACATAGGGTTACAGTAGGCTAAAATTGTCGATGTATATGTTCAATCGGTCGAATTACGAGCCCAACACGACATTTTCTGGCTTCCTGTAAATACTAGGAATTTTATCTTGATATGAGTAGTAAAGTGAACTTTTATATGTTAACATGAGGGTATATCCCTCGAGTGGATAAAGGGGAAAGTTTAACGTCGATGGGTTGAGGTTCGGCTGCGGACGGACATTCCGCGAGACATGGGAAGGAAAGGTTGTCTAGGACTTTGGTGCTCCTCTAAATTGAAATAATGGGCCTTATTGGGCCGAGTGGTGCGCTTCGCGCATGATATGCTTTTGGGCCGAATAGGTCGAGTGGTACGCTTTGCGCACGAGATACTATCGGGCCAGTGGGCCGAGTGGTGGGCTTCGCGCACGACCTGGTATTGGGCCGCATATTGGGTCGAGCAGTATACTTAGCGTGCGAGTGTTCATGGGTTAGAGGGCCTTATCTGACCGAGTTCTAGGCACTGATGCTAGAGGACTTTCCTAGATCAGTAAGCCGAGCTGGGAGTCTAGCTAGGGCGGTTGGACTAGCAAGTACTCCATAAGTGGTTGATTGGCAGTTAGAGGACGAACTCTTGTAGAGTCGGATCAAAATGTGTTCGTGTTAATTAATTCTATTATCTGAACTCAATCTATTTATTGCATTACATATTGTCTTGTTTCCACTTGGTGAAGATCGGGTGACCACCCATTGAGATTTTGAACTCACCCTCGTTGTGTGTGTTTGTTTTGCAAAGCGTGATCACTGAGGTATGGTGCAGCTGATGGCACTGTACTCCAATAGCAATCTTGTGGAACTAGTTGGCGTAGTCGATTAGAGTCATGGTAAAATTGAGTTTTGTTTTTGACATTTGGTGTGTTTGGATTTGTAGACTTTAATTGTTAATTTACTTGCTAGCGTACTCACCTTGTGATATTGCAGACTTGGTATTGAGTTCTACCAACTGTCTTCATTTATGCCCCAGAACTTTACTTTTGGTTTGTGATGCATGAATTGCATGTATGTTTGGTTTAGGCTTCAGGGTGTCTGTTTGCACTTTGGCCGATCACGTGACCAAATTTTGGGGCGTGATAGTATAATGATAATTCCAAATTAAAAAATAAATATAAAACACACCAAGGACCGTACTGTTAGGGACCTTCGGGGCTGTCAAGTCTTGTATGTGTTATGACGGTCCCTAACGTGCATTATAAATATTGTATCATGAGTATCCATGTAAATATGCATTGTAAAATACGTCCGCGCACCACCCACCATTCTTGCTCACGCCTAGGCAAACGGCCTCGTTTGCCTAGGCGTGGCATGGACGATGGGGGTGTGCGAACATAGGAATTTTGTCATGCTCCTCATGCTTTTGGGAGCCTTGGGGGTGGCACTTGGGGGTTAGGCTCCACAAGTATAGTACCCAGGTATAGCCTGGGCACACTCTAGTCTTTCGTTCTAGCTTTCGTTCAAGCATTTTCCAGTATTTTCATGCATTTGGCCATTTGGCCCAACAACATTTTTGCGTCCAAGCACACAGAGGTTCCGACCCACGCGAAGTGGGAGCCCGCAACTTTTCGACATTGGCCAAGCAGATTGGCTTAAGGCTGATTCCTCGCACGGGAAGCGAGGAAGCCGCACAAATATTTTCCGCCCAAACAAGTTGGTCCGTGACAGTTGGTATCAGAGCGAGGCAAGCTTGCAAGGCTTTGGTGCAAGCAATTGACGCAATCCGTCAACAGACTCGTGCCTTCGTCGTTTGAGACAAACGACGTTAGGGCACTCAGCATTCTCGTAGGAGAGATTTCGTGACCAATCATGGGTCGCAAGACAATCGGTGAAACGAGTGGCATTGTCGATGCGATGATGACCATTCCGGAGGAAGCGTTGGTGGAAGAGCCAATGTGAACACAACCAGTTGGACAGAGCAGAACGACTGTCCAACGAGTTGGAGAATTGGAGAGAATTTGTGATGCTCACGCGGCCGGCATGGCCTTAGTCAGCAGGATAGCCGATGCGCAAGAAAACTTGGAGTCAAGGCTAGAGGCACTCCATGATGACACTCAAGATGTAGTCAAAAATCTACAAGATGAGATTGCGGAGCTAAAGGCTACAGTCAAATTTCTTATCCGAGAGATACACTCGGGTGGTGGCAGTTCACGGCAGAATGAAGCGCCACAACACCATCTCAGAGCACCCGAACCAAAGCCTTACAATGGGGCCCAAGATGCCAAAGCGATGGAAAACTTCCTCTTCGACTTAGAGCAGTACTTCAAGGTCATGAGGACGGTGGATGATGATATGAAAGTGTCTGTTGCAACCATGTATCTGTCAGGAGATGCAAAACTTTGGTGGCGGACCAAGTATGATGAAATTCAGAAGGGGCAAGCCAAGATTGACACTTGGGATGAACTCAAGCGTGAACTGAAAGCGAAATTCTTCCCCGAGAATGTGGAGTTTATCGCCTGACAGAAGTTACGTCAACTCCGTCAAGACAATTCAGTTCGGGAGTATGTGAAGAAGTTCTCGACTATCATGTTGGACATTTCAAACATGGCCGAGACTGATCAACTGTTTACCTTCCTGGAAGGACTGCAGCCGTGGGCATAGCAGAAACTCTCCAGGACGAACATTCAGAGTTTGTCGGAAGCAAAGATCGCAGCAGAACGACTCTCCGACTATAGCCCAGAGGAGAATACGGCTAAGGTGGCACCTTACAAGCCGAGATTTTGGGGACCCAACAACTCCAATGGCTACAGTTCAGAGGGGAATACGACTAAAGCGACGCCCTCCAAACCAAGGTATTGGGGGCCTGACAACTCTCAAGGCAAGGGATTTGTAGGCGATACAAGGTGGAGGAATCATACCCACAGACTATACATCCCGAGAGAACATTCTCAAAGGGGGTCCCCTCCGAGAGGGAACCATTCAACTATTTCGTCTAATTGTGTATTGTGTAAAGAGTCTCACTCAGCCCAAGGATGTCCAGAACGACAAGCCTTGAGCGCTCTTATAGCAGAAACTGTGGTGGAGACAAAGTCCAACGTCTCAGCGAAGAAAGACAAGGGCAAAGGAAAAGCAGTTGCCTCAGCGAGCCACAGCGGGGGGTCATCAAGCGACCACTCCAGCGAAGATGAGTACAATGGGAGAACCAATATGGGAGTAGTACGACTGTTCAATGCTCTCAAGACTCAAGTGGGGGAGCGGAACCCCACAATAAAACGTCCAGAAGTGACGAATGAGCTGATGTTCATTTACATCAAGCTAAACGGTAGAACCACCTGAGCAATGGTAGACTCGGGAGCAACTCACAACTTTATTGCCAGGGAAGAGGCAAAGAGAATTGGACTCAAACTAAGGAAAAGTTTGAGTCAAGTCAAAGCAGTGAATTCCGCAACTCGGAAGATCGACGGCATCGTAAGAGACGTTCCGTTGAAAGTTGGAGCATGGAAAGGGCAGACCAACCTAATGGCCGTACCCCTCGATGACTATCAAGTCATTCTAGGGATGGAATTCCTCAAATCGGCAAAAGCGGTACTCATGCCCTTCCTCGACACGATATGCTTGATGGGGGAGGACAATCCAAGTATCGTTCCAACAGTGCGTTCAGCACCAAGAAGCCAGAACAAACTCCTTTCTGCCATACAAGTGAATGAAGGAGTTTGGCAAGACTGCGCATGGCAGGTGGCCTCTAAGTCGCAATATTTGTGTGCAGAGCAGATGACTCATAAGACGCAAGGCTTGGGCGCATGGCAGATGGCCTTTAAGTCGCAATATTTTCGTGCAGAGCAGATGACTCGTAAGGCACCCGCGCAGGGCAGATGGCTCATAAGACGTAGCGCACAGCGCAAACTCACAGCAGGAATGGGGGAGCAAGCCCCATATCGACCTCCATACAGAAGGGCCCCACCAGAGTTGGCGGACTTCGCAGTTGGAGCACTTGCAAGAAGGAAGGACATTCCACCACTTTTGGGAGTCGGATACCGAACGACACAGAGCGACGGTACCCAGTCCGCAAGATGAAGAAATGGAAGATCAAGACTCAAGAGCTCCCCAATGCCTTCAAGAAGCAAGTCGATGAGGGCGTCGGCTTCGTAAGTGGGGGAGAATGTTAGGGACCTTCGGGGTTGTCAAGTCCTGTATGTGTTATGACGGTCCCTAACGTGCATTGTAAATATTGCATCATGAGCATCCATATAAATATGCATTGTAAAACGCGTCCGCCCACCGCCCACCGCTCTTGCTCACGCCTAGGCAAACGGCCTCGTTTGCCTAGGCGTGGCATGGACGGTGGGGGTGTACGAACATAGGAATTTTGTCATTCTCCTCGTGCTTTTGGGAACCTTGGGGGTGGCACTTGAGGGTTAGGCTCCACAAGTATAGTACCCAGGTATAGCCTGGGCACACTCTAGTCTTTCGTTCTAGCTTTCGTTCAAGCATTTTCCATTATTTTCATGCATTTGGCCATTTGGCCCAACAATGTTTTTGCGTCCAAGCACACAGAGGTTCCGACCCACGCGAAGTGGGAGCCCGTGACTTTTCAACATTGGCCAAGCAGATTGGCTTAAGGCTGATTCCTCGCACGGGAAGCGAGGAAGCCACACGGATATTTTCCGCCCAAACAAGTTGGTCCGTGACAGTACGGCTCCAAACAAGAACCACGTGCATCCCTAGGCGATGGGTGAAGAAAGAGGTGCTGCTTGTGGAGATCGGAACTGACGCCACCGAAGATTGTAGTCGCGAGACGCCGCCGCCATCTTCTTCTCCTCGTCTTCTTCTCCAAGCTGAGTGGTTTAATTCCAAGTTGTAGGGTTGTTTTCCCCATGTCTTGCTGTCCCCTTTATTTGAGATGCATGTTGGAAATTTTTGCTCGGTTGTATCGTTGAATGATTCTTTGATCCTTGATGTGTTTTGAGAAGGGGATGAGAGCTCCTTGGTAGGGAATAGGGCCCCATGCCCTTAAGGGACAGCTGATTGGGGAACTAAGGGTGGGGTACCTTGGAAGGTTTGGTTTCAATTGGTGGTATATTGTCAATTCCGAATTTTACTCTCTCTCTCTCTTCTTTAATTGTTGCTTGGCATGACTTTTCCCTTGATGCGTGTCGTTTTGGTGATGGTTTACAGCCTTAGAACCTACCCTAAACTCTTAGGGCTGGATGGTTCTATTAGGGAAGGGAGGGTGATCGGATTTCGGGCTTGATTTTTAACAACTAAAAACATTCCGAATTTGATGGATTGGATTGGTTGGAGATTGATGAACGAATCCCTTCTAACTCTTGGTAAATCAATAGAGTAGTGTAGGATAAAAGGTAGGGCCGGCCCTATACTTAGGGCCAACCCCTATAGGTGCAGTTTGTCGGCTTTGCTAGAATCCTAAACTTGAGTATATCTGTTGGTGAAATGACCACACTAGAGGGGGGGTGAATAATGTATTTACTAATTTTTTTGTCTAAATCTGGCTTTAATCGTTTCTTTGGTTACTTAGGCAAATTATAAGTTGAGTAACAAGCGGAAGCAAAGTAAATACGATAATGAAATAAACACAAGTAGAATCAATGCAAACACAATTATTTATAGTGGTTCGGCCCCAATGCCTACTCCACTACCTAAGCACCCCGCTTAGGATTTCCAAACTAAGTTTACTAGATTATATCGTTTTCCTTACAAAGAGGACTTTACAACTGGAAAGTCTCCGCTCTCAAACTGAAGGCACTTCCACACCTGAAAGTATCCTGTCTTCCTACCGATAGCACTCTCCCACCTCAACCTAAGAGACAACTCAACTAATCCTAGTAAACTACGTTTACACCGGTGGATTTAAACTTTAAACACCAAGGCTACCACCCAATTTCAAGACCTACTCTCTAGGTCTTACACAAACTCAAATACAAAGAAATAAACAACAAAATACAATAATAAATGAAGCAATAAATTACTTAGCTCCAAAACAAGATTCCTAGCTTCCTCTTGATGCCTTTGATGATGAAGCAATGAAAGAGTGAAGGCAAGATCAAGATTTTTGGCTCAAGCTAGGGTTTTCACAAGATTGGCTCAATGAAGGATTAGAATTGATCAAAAGATGGCTCAAGGAGGTTAGAGGTGATCAACATCATGAAGGAAGGCTCTCATGGCTTCCTATTTATAAACCATGAAGAGAAGAGATGGCTCCCTCTTCTCAAGGAGCGATTTTTTGCCCGTTATCGACTGCCGGTCGCTTGTCTGGTCGATCGTCGGTCGAGCGACCGTCAAGCGACCGAAGGCAATCTGCCGCTTTTCGGAAATGTTCAATCGACCGAAATATCTTCTCCTTCGGTCAGTCGTTCAAACCTGGGCAGGGCAGATTTCTTTGCTTGTTTGCTCATTTTCAAGTTTCGTCTTCGATAAGTCTACTTATATAACATTTCTTAACTTTAAGTTAATAACTTTAAAACATAAATATTATATACGGATTACCCCCATTTGGATTCAATAAAAATATCTAAAAAATCAAAATCTAGTTTTTGGGGTCTAGTACAAACTTTCGGAAAACCAAAATTTTCTAATCTCCCAGGTCAAATATGGGTATGCTAAAGGCTTCTAAAAATTCATTAAAAATACATCGTTATCTAGTTTTTACCCAAGGAACAATTACCGTCATTTTTTGTTTCAAGAAAATATCTAGGTCATAATGCCTATTCCACTACCTAAGCACCCAACTTAGGATTTCCAAACTAGCTTTACTAGATTATCTTGTTTCCTTTACAATGAGGACGTTTTCACCGGAGAGTCTCCGCTCTCACACCGAAGGCACTTTTACACACGAAAATCTCCGCATTCCTACCGAGAGCACCCTCCTACCTCAAACTAAGGGACAACTCAACTAATCATAGTAAACTATGTTTACACCGGTGGATTTAAACCTTAAACTCCAAGGTTACCACCCAATTTCAAGACCTACACTTTAGGTCTTACACTAACTTAAATACAAAGAAATAAATAATAAAATACGCAAGTAATGGAGCAAATAAACAATACAACTTATACTTAGCTCCAAACACGAGTCCTAGTTCCTTTTGATGCCTACATGATGAATCGTTCAAAGCTTGAAGGCAAGATCAATGATGTATCACAGAAAATAGGGTTATCAAAGGGATGGCTCAAGAAAAGCTTTGAGAATGATCAAGAATGGATCAATGGAAGCTTGGATAAAAGGTGGAAGGCTTGCTAAGGCTTCTATTTATAAGCCTTGAGGAGATGGCAAGAAACAACCAACTCAACGGGCGAAAAACTAGCTATTTTCGTCGTCCGATCACAGGTCCGGTCGATCGTCAGTCGACTGACCGAGCGATCGAAGGCATACTGCCATTTTATGGCACACTTTGGTTGACCGTTCGGTCGATCGACTTGCCTACTACCAGTTTTTGGCAGCATTCGATCGATCGATCGATCGACCGAAACTGGGCAGACTGCACTGCTTGGTTTTTTTCTATTTGTTAATAACTTTAAAACATAAATGTTATACAAGGATTACCCTCCACTCGAGTTCAATAAAAATATCTAAAAAATCAAAATTCTTAAGAATCAAAATCTAGTTTTTGGGGTCTAGTACAAATTTTCGGAAAACGAAAATTTTCTAATCTCCCGGGTCAAATATTGGGTATGCTAAAGGCTTCCAAAAATTCTTTTAAAATACATCGTTATCTAGTTTTTACACAACGAACAATTATCGCCATTTTTTGTGTCAAGAAAATATCTAGGTCATAATGCCTACTCCACTACCTAAGCACCCCACTTAAGATTTCCAAACTAGCTTTACTAGATCATCTTGTTTCCTATACAACGAGGATGTTTTCACCGGAGAGTCTCTGCTCTCACACCGAAGGGACTTCCACACACGGAAGTCTCCGCCTTCCTACCGAGAGCATTGTCCCACCTCAAACTAAGAGACAACTCAACTAATCCTAGTAAACTATGTTTACACCGGTGGATTTAAACCTTAAACACCAAGGTTACCACCCAATTTCAAGACCTACACTCTATGTCTTACACTAACTTAAATACAAAGAAATAAATAATAAAATACACAAGTAATGGAGCAAATAAACAATACAACTATACTTAGCTCTAAACACGAGTCATAGTTCCTCTTGATGCCTCAATGATGAATGGTTCAAAGCTTGAAGGCAAGATCAAGGATGTATCATGGAAACTAGGGTTATCAAAGGGATGGCTCAAGAAAAGCTTTGAGAATGATCAAGAATTGCTCAATGGAAGCTTGGATAAGAGGTGGAAGGCTTGCAAAGGCATCTATTTATAAGCCTTGAAAAGATGGCATGAAATAGCCAACTCAACGGGTGGAAAACTAGCCGTTTCAACCGTCCGATCGCAGGTCCGGTCGATCGTCGATCGACCGACCGAGCGACCGAAGGCATATTGCCATTTTTTGGCACACTTCGGTCGACCGACTTGCCTACTGCTAGTTTTTGGCAGCATTCGGTCGACCGAAACTAAGCAGACTGCACTGCTTGATTTTTTTTTGCTTATTAATAACTTTAAAACATAAATGTTATATAAGGATTACCCCCCATTTGGATTCAATAAAAATATCTAAAAAATTAAAATCCTTAAGAATCAAAATCTAGTTTTTGATGTCTAGTACAAATTTCCGAAAAAAAAAAAATTTCTAATCTCCCGGGTCAAATATGTGTATGCTAAAGGCTTTCAAAAATTCCTTTAGAATACCTCGTTATCTAGTTTTTACCCAATGAACAATTATCGTCATTTTGTGTGTCAAGAAAATATCTAGGTCATAATGCCTACTCCACTACCTAAGCACCTCACTTAAGATTTCTAAACTACCTTTACTAGATTATCTTATTTCCTTTACAACGAGGACGTTTTCACCGGAGAGTCTCCGCTCTCACACCGAAGGCACTTCCACACACGGAAGTCTCCGTCTTCCTACCGAGAGCACTCTCTCACCTCAAACTAAGGGACAACTCAACTAATCCTAGTAAATAATATTTACATCGGTGGATTTAAACCTTAAACACCAAGGTTACCACCCAATTTCAAGACCTACACTTTAGGTCTTACACTAACTTAAATACAAATAAATAAATAAATAAATAAATACACAAGTAATGGAACAAATAAACAATACAACTTATACTTAGCTCCAAATACGAGTCTTAATTCCTCTTGATGCCTCAATGATGAATCGTTCAAAGCTTGAAGGCAAGATCAATGATGTATCATGGAAACTAGGGTTATCAAAGGGATGGCTCAAGAAAAGCTTTGAGAAGGATCAAGAATGGCTCAATGGAAGCTTGGATAAGAGGTGGAAGGCTTGCTAAGATTTCTATTTATAAGCCTTGAGGAGATGGCATGAAACACCCAACTCAACAGGCGGAAAACTAGCCATTTTGGTCATCTGATCGCAGGTCCGATCGATTATCGGTCGATCGACCGAGCGACCGAAGGCATACTGTCATTTTTTGGAACACTTTGGTCGACCGTTCGGTCGACCGAAACTGGGAAGACTGCACTGCTTAGTTTTTTTCTGCTTGTTAATAATTTTAAAACATAAATGTTATATAAGGATTATCCCTTATTTGGATTCAATAAAAATATCTAAAAAATCAAAAGAGGATTACCGCTAATTTTTGAGGTCTAGTGGAAATTTTCTTAAGAATAAGAATCAAAATCTAATTTTTGAGGTCCAGTAGAAATTTCCAAAAAATAGAAATTTTTTAATCTCCTGGGTCAAATATGGGTATGCTAAAGGCTTCCATTTTTTAAAAAAATACCTCGTTATCTAGTTTTTACCTAAGGAATAATTATCGTCATTTTTTATGTTAATAAAATATCTTGGTCATATAGCCCTCCAATGAGCTCCCTTGGCTTAGTGAATTTCAGGGCGGTTTTCGGATTTTCATGTTTTGGTGTTCGGGTTTGGTTTTTGGATTCTTTGCATCATAAAGAGGATTACATCACATGCTAGACACTCTAAAGCTAAACTCTAACTTCTCGAAGAATCCCAAGCGTCGAGGAGCGTATTTGCCGATTTCTTCGATTTTTCCGATCGGGGACATCGTGCGCTAATCGATATGGAACCTGAAAGTATTTCTCAATGAAACATTAGTTCTATGTTTGTTAACATCAAAACCGAGATTAAAACCAATGTAGAAAACCTTAGGCCAACAATATCGATTTCTAGTTTTGAGCATGCTAAACATCTAAACTTAAATGCTTATTTCAATTTATTTTAAGTGAAAATATTTCTAGGCTTGGTACATGTATTGGATGGATCCGATACAAACTGTGTTATTGATAGTATTAGCTGCGTACGCATTGAATTGGTTGTAGTATGAGCCGAGTTAAGCTATACCTATGTTGTCACGCCCTAAAACCGAGAGTCACGTGATAGGCCATAGTAGGCACCCGTACTCCGAAGCCTACCAACTCATACAACTGAATGCGGAACAAATGACAACCATGTGGAAACCAATGATCATATGAATGAATGCTTTAACGGAAAGTAAAAAACATCATATATGACTACAACCCTTGTCTATAATCAAGACATACTCATATGTATACATAACACCTACGACTCGAGTACGACTTGACACGTCACGAGATCCACTGCTTGAGCATGCAACCCCAGCTATGTCATATGGGTACCATCGTACCTCTATTAGTCAGGATATGCAAAACAACAACAAAAAGAGGGGTGAGTTCCAGTGAACTTAGTGAGTGGCTTGAACCAAACTCTCGGCAAGCCAACGATAAACCCATGATAAACCCAAATATTTAGCATTTATTGCTCATAATATTAAATTCTCAAGATAATACATATGATTAATAATTTCCTAACTAGTGCGTCCTTGCACAACTAACCTTATCGGCCTACACCAGTCATATCATTACGTTGCATTTAAGCAACCCACGGTGGTTCGGTCAATAGGACATCGCCTATCGAGCCTCTCACCTAGGCCCTCTGATAGCTACCCCGAGTACAACCATATTCAAGTATAAATTCTAATTATAGAAGTGCTGAAATATAATAAAATGTAATATAAATACATTCATCCACAAACTCGTGCTGCATTCAGCCCATAACGGCCCAAACATCGAGTACTATGTCCACTCGGCCCATAATGGCATATATATCTAGTACTATATCCACTCGGCCCATAATGGCATATATATCTAGTACTATATCCACTCGGCCCATTAATGGCCCATACATTGAGTACTATATCCACTCGGCCCATTAATGGCCCATACATTGAGTACTATATCCACTCGGCCCATAATGGCCCATACATGCAAGCACACAAGTTAATCACTAAAATCTCTATCTAGCGAGCTTCCCGTCCAACCCCGCCGAACTAGAATAGCCTACTAGTTCCAGTTCCCACTCCGGTTAGGAATAGCCCTCCAACCGATACCACTCGGGTCCACCGTTAGTGTGGCTCACTAATGGCAACTCTCGACCCATATCATGCCACTCGGGTCCCTCGTGAACGTGGCTCACTAACGATAACTTTCGACCTGTATCATGCCACTTGGGTCCATCATCAGCATGGCTCACTAATGGCAACTCTCAACTCGTATCCAAACTCATCGGGTCAGGACCAACTTGCCAAGTTGATACGCTTCTCAGCCCGACCATCGTCCATTCACAATCACAAACACAAGCAATATCTAATCAAACACAAGAATATATAAACATCTCTAGGGTGATTTTATTATTTTAGTCGACTACCCGGGTACATGCCCACGCTCCCCAACTCGACCCTCTCTTGGGCCAACATCTTGGCTCTATGATTTATCATCCTAATTTACATTTCAGCATGAATATTTATAAATTCAACATGTACATATATATTTCCAGCTCGTATATGTATTTCAGCATGTATACAGATAATCAGAGCACGTCTACATAATTCCAACATGAGTACATAAAATACAGCATGTAATAATCTGAAATCTAACATGAATAATTCCATATTTAAGCAAGCATAAATATGAGATTTTTCATGATCTAATGTGTCCTAAATTTAATATTTGAAAATCCACTATGTGCACGTGAATACCACATTAAGAATCTTTTATCACTAACAAGACTTAACTCGATTCTTACTACCCCAACTTCAACATAAAATCCATACCGGATCCACTCAACATTTGTACCAAGCATAGAATATTTCCACGTGACACAAACTGAAATTAAATAATTTAATAACCTGAAATTTATCATACTCCAATCTAGAAATCAATGTGTGCAATTATAAGATTTCTATGAAGCCAATAAACCCAATTCATAGGGGTCGACCCTAAGCATAGGGTCGGCCCTACCCCTTTATTACAAACATATAATTTTACTCCTAGAAATATAGAGCTTAATTTCCTACTTGGAGACTAATCAACATCAAAATATTAATCTATCTGCTCTAATACTGAAAAATATATAAAAGATCTATCAAATAATTTCCGATCAGAAATCAGACACCACCATCGCGTTTAGAATGCGAAAATATATAACTTTTATATTTACCTCGATTTTATCCGACGTCTCTAAGATCAATTTCAAAAATACCTCAACAATTTTCAAATACCAATCTATTTTTTACTATACAACTATTCTTTTTAATTAAATAATTTATAAAATAAAAGAAATCATTCGTCACCGTGCCCAGCCCACTCGCTCGAGGGCCGCCGTCCACTACTCTTCTTCTCGGCTCGAGGCCGGGCGGCCATCCAAGCCGCCGGTCCGGTGCACGCCTCCCGCCGCCATCTCGGGGCACCACCTCCAGGCCGAGAGGGTCACGATAGCCCTCTTGCAGCGGCATCTGCTGCATTCGGCGTCGCGGACAGCAGTACGGTCGCCGCGATCGCTGCATCCCCTACGGCCATCCCCTATCTTCCCCTTCACTCCCTGATGAAGCTGATATCAAAGGTTTACGAGAGGGAGATCATTGTGCGGGATCACTGCCGGTTCCATCACTTCAGAGATGACTCCTGTTCGTGCAAGGAGTTTTGATGAACGCATTTGATGTTGTTATTGCCTTAGAAGTCAAATCTTGTGATGGTTGAATTAGCATGCATGAGGAACAAATGGAACATTATTTAACAGTGCCCAAATTAACATGATCTAAATTTACAATAAATCCTCTCAATCCCTGAGAAAAGAATTGACAAACAACAACAAAAGTGATTACCAAATTAAGCCACTCACCTTTTGGAGAAGATGACGCTTCACTACCGACGTCAGATTCCGGCCACTGGCTATGCCACCCTCTCCTCCACTCGCCCAAAACGCCAAGAAGCCCTGGGATGCGTGCGGTCTCCCCAAGAGCTGTACGGTCCTAAGTTTTTATATTTTATTATTATTTTTTAAAATTTACACTTTTGCCGCTCCCGACTTAAATGAACCATAACCCGACTTATACTCGTTTGAATCGAGTTCCATTAGAAACCTACGGACTCGGTTCGAACCCAACTTTCCATCCTAACTTAAGTGAATAAGTTTTTCCTCGCGCGTAAGGGTCATATCACTAATCGTGCATCTCGGCTTTCCTACTAAAGACAAAATAAATTAATTAAATTTTTAATTTCTATTACGCGCGGGTATTACAAAGGGCATCAAGAGAAAGCTACGATCTTGTGTTGGAGCTAACACTACTAGAAATGTGATGATCAGCAACGGCTATCAGCAACGTGTTAAAGTCACACATTGCTTGAGGTTGTGGGCTAGATAGCCTTGAAATAGATTGGGCAATCCTTCCCCTAAGAGCTAGCTTTTGAGGTGGAGTTAGGTCCAAGACTGATTTTCTAACATGGTATCAGAGCCAGACCTATTATTGATTGTGGGCCACCTGCAGAACTTCACGCTCCAGATGTGGATTCTGGGCGTGAGGGGGGTGTGTTAAAGTCCCATATTGCTTGAGGTTGTGGGCTAGATAGCCTTGAAATAGATTGGGCAATCCTCCCTCTTTGAGCTAGCTTTTGGGGTGGAGTTAGGTCAAGTCTGATTTTCTAACACAACGGTCGCGCAAGCCGTTGCTATTTCTAACGGCGTTTACGGTCGCTCGGGCCGTTGTAGATGTGATATATCTGCAACGTCTTTATTACGGTCGCTCGAGCCGTTGCAGATATATTATCACATTAGCAACAACTTAGTTACGGCTACGACATCCGTCACTCGTTAGCCAATCGCGCGCTCGCGGCGCAAAAATAAAATACTTATCAACAACGGCGTTCTAACGGACGAGTGAGCCGTTACTAATGATGTTACTTATTAGCAACGGCTTTCTAACAGATGAGTGAACCGTTGCTGATAAGTTTATTTAACTCGACCGATCGCGCCCGCCCCTTCCTCCTTTTGAATATTTAGTTTTTTTATGAAAATAAAATAAATAATAATTTTTATTATTTTAAATTAATAAATTATTTTACATTAATCCATATTTTTATTATCTTGTTATTAATTAGAATAAATTATAATATAATTCATTATATTTTTAGATATTATATTATATTTTTAGAATGACATTATAGTCATTTTCCTCCCAAATCATTGTTTATTCTTTGTGTTAAAGAAACAAAGTAAATATATTCAATTTTATTAAGAATGATATTTTGGTCATTTAACTTTTTATTCATTATCTATTCCTTATAATAACCAAATAAAGTAATTTTATTCTTGGCTTATTACAATATCAACCAAACAAGATAATACTATTCCTTATCTATTTCATTCATTGTCTATTCCTATTCCTTATGAATTCATTTCATCCAACCAAACGCACACTAATTAGACCTACCATTCTCCATTATTGATCATCCCTTCTCATCCTCCTCTTTCATTGTCGGCAACCATACTTTCACATACCGTTACCCCTCAGTAGGGGTGACCAAGATTTCCCGATTCACCGAAATCGATTTAACCGAATCAAATTTACCAAATCAATTTCGGTTCGGCTATCGATTAATTTTTTCTAGAATTTTGGTTTTTGATTCGATTCGATAAATTAACCGAACCGTCGATTAATTTATCGAATTAACTGAATTTAAAATCAAGTATAAAAATATATATAGATATATTGCATAGTATTATTTGCCACACTGGTTAAGTTTAACTATTTTTCCTTATGCAGAGTGCCAAGGTTCGATTCTTTGCAAAAATTATATTTGTTTTAATTTGAAGTTATAAATATAGCTATCTTAGTAAGAAATATTGATTAAGGTATTAGCAAAATATTCAAGAGGTCTATGGTTTAATTCTTGATGGTGTGTATATTTAAATAAATTTTTTTCAGTGATTTCAGTTGATTAATTGAACTGAATCAAATTTTTTCGATTAATTCGATCGCTTAACTAAAAAATTCATGTTAATGAAAAGTATAGTGTTTCGATTCGATTAATTTACCGAACTGATCGATGCTCACCACTATCCCTCATCCTCAATCTTCTTCTCCATGGTGATCGATGCTCACCACTATCCCTCATCCTCAATCTTCTTCTCCATGGTGGGAGGGGAAGGATGGTTATTCACAAGTGAAGAACGAATATATCGGATAGAGATAATGAGACAAAAGAGATAGTTGTTTGAAACGAAATAGAAGGAATGATTGACAATAAAGGATTAAAGGTGGTGGAAAAGAAGAGGTAATTGATAAGGAAGACTATGCAAGAGGAGAGAGGAAAACAAGATGATTACCAACTATGACAAAAAAAAAGGAGAGAAGTAGTGGTTGCCAACATGTAAAGGCCACCTGCAGGACTTTTGTGTTGACATGGCATTAATAGTAATTTTATTTTTTTGACAACAATGAGAAACTCAAGGTCTAAGGAACTGTTTACAACAAGATCCAGCTACAAGGAATATGAAGCATCCGACTGGTTTTGAGAAAAAAGAAAAAGATGTAGGGTGAATTGTTTTTACAATTTTTATTTCTACGTGCAAGATAAATTTATTAAAACTATGACACCACAAGATAAATTTGGAAAATAAATGCATCCAGAAACTAGTAATTAAAATTTGCCAAGAACAACAATAGTACAAATCTGTGACTATAGTTTGCAGTATTGTAGTATATATTATGAATTCTTAATATTACCAGGCTTAAATTAGAAGATAAAAACTTCATAAAGGCACTAACAATTAGGCATTGTAACACACAATTATCTATGAGAAAAAAGTTCTATACTCATCAGCCTCTTTGGCCATTTCCTCTGATGTTCTGTCCTTCCTTTCTTTGTCCAGGTCAAGTTTCTCCTTCATTTCTTTTTCTTTCAAATCAATCTGACAGCAAATCAATTGGAGAGTTATGAGATTGAAGGGGGCAAAGTGAAACCAATATTTTAGAATCCCATACCAAACTTTGAGCCAATTTCTGGCTTTTTGAACTGCACTAACCAGTTCGGGTCAAAAGAATTGAGAAAATTGAAGAATCAGGATCATCAATCCTGGTCTCATCAAATTTGATGAGATCGTGATCAAGATGGATTGTTTCTTGACCAACCAATCACAGAGTAAAACTCATCAAAATTAGGATGTGGATTCCCCATTGAACTAGTTGAACTGGTCTATCCTATCCCGCTTGGGAGCACTGGTGAATACTTCCAATAAGAGATGGTAAGTAAATTGCAGCATCGCTCCCCACGATGAATTGCACTAGTACACCGTTAGTTTCAAGGTTGCAATGAGGTCCATTTATAAGATCTAGTTAACACCAAAAGAATCTATCTTGCTTGAAATCTTAAATAAAATATGATTATATATATTTTTTCAGCAGTATGTGTTAAAACCTTTTCAGTGTGATTATTCTATTCTCATATGCACTATTTCACTATACACGTGAGCCAATATGTGCTAATGAAAATACAATAATCATTTTATCCAATATGTCAAACCAGATGGACTCCATGGATTGCTAACTAGGCTCTAGAAGGTGTATCATAGTGAATTGTATGGCAATGCAATTTCCGCTTGCGATAAGGTGAAGAATCACTAGAAATACTACTTACTGCATCATAGATCTCATCATTATTCTCAAAATCTCCTATTTTCCTGGGAAGAATGTGAATGTGCACATGAGGAACTGTTTGCCCAGCTTGAGGTCCATCCTGGATCAAAAATAAATGGATGCTATTAGGACTTAGCAAGAGAATCTCAACTAAATCATAAGAATTAAGGACTATTTGCTTCCTCTACATAGTCTATACTCATTCCAGAACCCGATACACACTTCTTTTTTCATATACCAAGCATAGTTGAATGTTTTACATTTTTTGAAAAAATCAAAGCAAAATTTCATTGAATCAATCGCACGATACTCTCCATGAAAAGAGAGTTCCAAGTGTCATACGAGTCTGACATAAAACCAAATTTTGCTAACTGATGAGCAAACTTGTTATAGTCTACTTAAGAGTTACCAAATAACCATCTATGTGGTTGAACTAGGCTTCCCATATAGTAGTTTGCAGTTTAACATTTCAAGATAACAAAGCAATTTAGAGTGGAATGACATTTCTTTCAGACAGAAACAAAACATAGAAATAGAAAAGAGGGTCATAATGCAAAGGGCCATTGCTAGCAACCCCATGGCAATTTCAAACAAACAATAATATATTTGACTAAACACTAATAATCTATTATACAGTAAGTGCATGTTTGCTTCATAGGATAAGGGAGGATAGGATAGGGGATGGATTAATATCTATTGTTTGTTTAGTGCATGGATTAGAGAAAAATGTGAATAGAAGATAATTTATATCCAATGTACACCGGATTTAAAACATTCATATCTAATCCTCCTTCGTTTATTATCCAATCCTTAAACATTCAAACATTCATTGGATTGGATAAGCATCATTGGATTGGATAAGATAGGATTGGATAATAAATGAGAGAGGATTGGATATGAATCTTTTAAATCTGGTGTACATCAGATATCATATTAATTTTATATTATTCTAATCATATTCTTTGCACTAAAACAAACAATGGATTCAAATTGATATCTTATCCTATCTCCCTTAATCCTATGAAGCAAACAAGAACTAAGGGCATGTTTGCTTCATAGGATAGAGATGGATAGGATTAGAGATAGATTTATATCTTTTGTTTGTTTAGTGCATGGATTAGAAGAAAATAGGATTAGAAGAATATAAATTTGATATTATATCCGGTGTATACTGGATTAAAAAAACCTTATCCTATACTCTGTCATTAGATATCATATCCTATCCAATCCTATCTACTAAAGCAAACGGACCATAAGGATACTTTTGTTGATCACTGCATTTCACAATAGGTACTTTCCCAACATGCAGAAGATTCAAAACTTAATAGCAATTTCAGACGAATGATAAAAATAATATAGACTAAAAGCACCAATAACTTTTTAATATAGTAAGCTCCTGTTTACTCTAATATACACTTTAAGACTAGCAAGCAAACCTAGACATGAGAAACTGACAGGCAACAGCAGGAGCTTGAATGTTTCCCACTAGGGTAGCAAATCCTTTATATTGAAGATTGGACCAACGTTTAATCTTATTGGCAAGTCAAATAAATATGTATTAGAACCAATTCCTTATAATACAAAATGGCCGATTGCTCGAGCATGAAGATTTTTAAAATAATTTTTAGAATATCTCCGAACTGTCATGGACCAACTTGTTTGGGCGGAAAATGTCCGTGCGGCTCCCTTGCCAACGCAAGGGATAAGCCTTGGGCAAGGATCGCCTTGCCAATGTTCGAAAGTCGCGGGCTCCCGGGCTCGCCCGCGTTCGAACCTCGTTGCGTTTGGACGCAAAAACGTTTGGGCCAATGGCCGTTTGTATGAAAAGTGCTTACAATGCTTGAACGGATGCTTGTGTGAATGCTTGTACGAATGAACTAGAGAGATGTTTGCCCGGGGGCAATATAGGTGTGGTGCCTAACCCCCAAGTGCCACCCCCAAGGTTCCTTTTGGCACGAAGAGCATGACAAAATTTCCTATGGCCCAACACCCCCACCGGCCATGCCACGGCTAGGAAACGAGGGGCGTTACCTAGTCGTGTGCGAGAGCGGTGGACGGTGCGCGAGCGCTTTTACAATGCATAATTACATGATCCGCACACCCCACCGGCCCATGCCACGGCTAGCAAACGAGGGCCGTTTCCTAGTCGTGGGCAAGAGCGGTGGGTGGTGCGCGAACGTTTTACATAAATGCGAAAGATGCAATATTTACGAATGTTTACAATGCACGTTAGGGACCGTCATGACACGTATAGGACTTGACAAACCCGAGGGTCCCTAACAGAACGGACTCAAAAAATAACATAGTATCCCTCATTGTACTCTTAAGGTCTACGATGAGCATCAACATACAATTTATATAGTTCATTGTTTAATGCAATTTTGCACCTAACATTGTCATGAATTTCTCAATACAATCAACAAAACTATCAATGGATTCAGAAGGTGACAAGAAGTAGGTAATATAAACAATTTCGAATGGATTTTTGTCAATAGATTTATCAACAAAATTGTTATACACAAATTCAACTAGTGGTAAAATTAAGTCGCATGTATCTAACTTGTCACCCACTAACAACACGAGTAGATTACCCAAACCACGATTAATCACCTTAGTTTGACCATCAATTTGGGAGTCAAAAGCAGATGGAAATCTAAGTTGAGTGCCGAACATTTTCCACAAGATCTTGCGAAAGTAGCTAATACACATAATATGAAACAATGGTTGTAGAGAGGCCATGCAAACAAACTATTCCCTTGAACAATATTTTAGATTTATGACAGACATCATTAGTTTTGTTGCACGAGATCAAATGCATCATTTTGAAAAAAAAATACACAGCCACTAAAACAGAATCACCGCCACACAATTTCTAGTAACCTTAAGACAAAATCCCTTCCATGGTTCATGACGAATGGGGAATGATCTGTACAAATTGATATTTAACTTTTGACTTTTAGCTAGTGACGGTTTCTGTCCTCAATATCAGTCAAAATGAGTTTCAAACAGAGAAAGAGTATTCATCTTTTAGACGTCCAGACTTGAGAAAGCTGGTGCTCATGGTGTGCAAATTTGCAATAACCTTACTGAAGGCGTCAAGGGCTATATTTTGAACTCCAAGTGATATTTCAACACAAAGGTATATTCTTGGACAAATTCAACCCATCGAGCGTGTTTACTACTTAGCTTCTTTTGCGATTGGATGTACCTTATTGTCTTATGGTCAGAATGCAACGTAAACTCCTTAGGAAATAAGTAATATCTCTAATGTCATAAGGCTTGGATAAGAGCATAAAATTCTTCGCCGTAGGCCAAGTAACGTTGTTTGATGACCTTCTTGACTTAGGGCATAGAATTTAAATTTTCAATAAATAACATGTGACCTTATCAGACTTAGGATTCCACCTATTAAATTCTTTAGGCAATAAGTAATATCTCTAATGTCAAAAGGCTTGGATAAGAGCATGGAATTCTTTGTTGTAGACCAAGTAACATTGTTTGATGACCGTCTTAACTTAGGGCATATAATTTAAATTTTCAAATAAGTAACATGTGACCCCATCAGACTTAGGATTCCACCTATACAAATGCAACTTCAAATGTCCAATATAGATTAAGGTGTACTCCTAAGGGTGCGTTTGGTTGGAAGGAGTGAATTCATAAAGGAATAAGAATAGACAAGGAATAAAATAGACAAAGAATAATATTACCTTGTTTGGTTGACATTGTAAATTAACCAAGAATAAAATTACTTTGTTTGGTTAGCATAAGGAATAGATAAGGAATAAAAAGTTAAATGACCATAATATCCTATTATCCTTCCTAATAAAACTGAATATATTTTATTTATAATACTATTTTATATTATAAATTATTATAATTAATAATAATATAATAAAAATCTGAAATAATATAAAATATTTTTTAAATTTATTTATTGAATATATTTACTTACAATAATACTATATATTATAATTTATTATAAATAATAATAATATAATAAAATCTGAAATTAATATAAAATAATATAAAATTATTTATTGAATATATTTATTTAAAATAATATTTTATATTACATTTATTATATTTAATAATAAAAATAAATGTTTTTTGATTTGAGCCTTTGAGGTGTCTCATCGTCACTGTGCGAGAGAACCTCTCGCACAGAGACAGAGACGCCCGTCTTTGTGTTGTTGTCTCCGTGTGACATAGAGACAGTCGGAGACGCCGTCTCTGTGCGACACAAACCATCATCGTCTTTGTGTCGCACAAAGACGGTGGGCACACAGAGAGGCGTCCATGTGCGACACAGAGAGGCGTCTTTGTGTCGTCGTCTCTGTGTCACACAGAGACGCCGTCTCTATGCGACACAGAGACGGCGAGTCGCCATCTCTGTGCGATCGTCGTCTCTGTGTCGCACGGAGGCGGTGGACACAGAGAGGCGTCTCTGTGTTCGTCGTCTCTGTGCGACACAGAGACAACGAGTCAGCGTCTCTGTGTCGTCGTCTCCGTGCGACACAGAGATGACGTCTACCGTCTCTGTGTGAGCGACACAGAGACAGCGAGTTGGCGTCTCTGTGTTGCCGTCGTCGTGCGACATAGAGACGACGTCTACCATCTTTGTTCGACACAGAGACAGCGACTGCGTCTCGCACAGAGACGCCGGCATAGGGATGATGACCATGATGTCTAGGGTATAAAGGTGTAGACATGCGGAAGAAAGAAACGAAGGTCCAGGTGTCGAGGTGCAGACATGCAAAGCAATAAATGAAGGATAAAAATGTCATATTCCATCCGGAATAGATCGGGAATACTATTCCCCACCTCAAAGTAGGGAATAGTATTCCTTATACATAAGGAATGCTATTCCTTATGTATTCTGAGGGCCCCACTTATTCCAAATTAATTAGGTGTAACCAAACAAAGGAATAGACGGGATTCCTGGAATACTATTCCATTCCCCATCTATTCCCTTGACCCAAACACTACCTAAGGATAAGAGCCTAATTTATTTATTATTTAATTGCTTGAAAGGCCTTGGAGGATTACTCCATCCATTGAAAATCTCCCTTTTTAAGACAACCGGTATTGATGCCATGATGGAACTAAAATTCTTGATAAACCTCTTATAGAAAGTAACCAATCCATGAAAAATAATAGCGTCATGAATGGTCTTTGGTTCAGGTCACTCTATAATTGTTTTAACATTATTGGGGTTTGTTGAAATGCCTTGTGGTAAAATAATAAAACTCAAAGGAGCACTTGGCTTGCAAGAAAGAGCACTTCTTACCATTGATGGACAATTTTTCTTCTCTAAGTGTTTCAAGAACAAGGTGCAAATGTTCGAGGTGATCTATTCTGAACCAACTATATATGAGAACATCACAAAAACACAAAATTTGATTCATCACCCTCATAAATGTGCTAGGTGCATCCGATAGTCCGAATAGCATTACTAACCATTCATATTGTCCATCTTGTACCTCAAAGACAATTTTCCATTCGTCGCCAATCTAAATTTTGATTTGGTGATATCCACTTCTTAGCTTGATTTTGGAGAACTAGTAAGATCTTTTTACTTGGTCTAACATGTCATCAAGTCAAGGTATTGGGAATCCATATTTGATGATTACTTTATTGATAACATGACTGTCTAGACATTCTTCAAAAATCTCTCAAACTTGCCTATTTAAACTCCTCTCTCATTTGGGCTCATGTAATAATGTGGGTAGGTTTGGTAATCAAGAAACCAATAAGAGGCCAATGGCATATTGAATATCTCTTAAGGGGGGCAAAACTCATCTTAATGAAGACATGAAAATCACCCAAGTGTTTTGATTTCTTGAGGGTGTTCTCAAGGCAAGTTCGGTGTTCCAACAATAATTTCCAAGGATACTAATGCTAAAACTACTATTTGCCTATTTCTTCTTCCTTTGTTATATATGATAATAAAAATACCATCATCTAGATATATTGCAAATATTAGCAGCCCAAGTGGCATAAATGAAATATTACTCATCAATGAATAGGCCACCTCCAAATGAATTCTTTGGCATGACAAGCACTCCTCATAACCATTCTATCCATTACTTTTCTTCATTATTCCATCTATACCCACATGCAGCTTGTTACAAGCTAGGATTTGAAGAGCTGAGTCTCTTCCCCATGTTGAAAAGTTTTTAAAACACAGCAAACTGTACCACCATGATCAATCTATCTAACACATTCTTGACACTCTAAACACCCTTCACTTAGAGATTTGAGTGTCACAACTATGTCTATGCACATGGACACATTGTCTAATATCAGCCAGTTCAATCATGCAATGTCATCCTCCCTAGTCCTATCTCTTTAATGCAAATGAGGGTATAAATCAACCTCCCACAAGCAAAAGAGACCAAGTCCACATCGCTTAGCCTCATTTCCAATTAACCTTAGACTTGATCTCGGAATCTTGTAAAACAACCAAGAATTTTGCAAGCAATAGGTTTCCTACATAGAGCTAGCTATCTTGGTATTACAATATAAGTATAATCTTTTTTACTTTCCTTATACTAATGCTGCTAGTCAAGTAACCGCCAAACTCGAACCCAAAGTAAGCATCTTCAAGTTAAATCAGATCAAAATGACTTCAAAATTCTCATTCTCAAGATTCTTTTACTTTCAGAAAGATACGGGGACAACCCAGTATCACTTAAATTTGAGTTCGAGTGCTGCCAGTCACTTTCTTAGTTTTTACACTTGACAAGTCTCCCTCTCCCTCTTCTTTATACTTCTCAATGTTCTTAACTTTTTGAAATTGGTTAAATAGTAGACTAGTAGAGGAATTACTATGAATTGTTTGCTTAAACAGATAGCCAGTGTTTAGGGAGGCATCGTGCTAACCAAGAAACCATATCCGCGTTTGCTAAATCTAGACTAGTCAACTTCTTAGTCAAATTCTTATAGACGATAACTTTTATCCTTTCTCTTAACTTGTAAAGTTTTGCAAATTTATATTTTTGAAATTCTTTTGAATGCTCAATTCTCTGCATGGGAATACTTCAATTATATAGCAAGAACATATAGGATAATAGGAAAGGGAAAGTCAAAATAAAATGACTTCCAAAAATCCTTAACAAAAATATATTAAATAAGATATAGTTTCAAAGAACAAACAGTAGAAACTCTGTAATCATTACAAGAAAAGTTGTTAAGTTTTACTTGCATGCAACAGTGACAACACCATATCATGGAGAGAACCCTTTAGTAAATTAGATATTGTGAAATTAAAAAAAGAAAGGATGATAAAAAATCAATAGCTCACTTGAATAGTAAATGTCAGTGAAGATGCTTTATGATACTGTTCCAGACGACCACCAACTTCTTTGGCAGTAGCCCATAAATCGGCAACTTCATCAGAAGTGAGATCAATAAAACGCTTCACTTCACGCTTTGGGCATATAAGTACATGTATATAATGTTAAGGTCTACCATAAGAAGAAATGTGCAGATTAATTAAGATGTTCTATTCATGGAAGTGACTAGACAGAAGATGTTATCCTTCATTATAAGCAACAAATGCCTTATATGTATGTCATTTACTGCAATAATCTCAAGAAAATGAATAAGTGCCTTCATAGAAAGGATATGACCTGCAAAATTTTGGAGAAGGATATCAGGTATATGGACTAAATGAAGATAAACGAGAGATATAATAACTATGTTTTGATTAAGAAACAGAAAAAAAGAGTATCACATATTGGGTTAGTATGTTATGTGCAGAAGCCACTAGTGTAAAATAATAATGTCCCAAAGTAGCTTTTCCGTTAATCATGAAATGATATCATCTGACATGCTATATTTAGTGACATGGAACTACACATCATTAAGCACTTTAAAGCACAGAAAGCTACTACCTTGAGTTTTTTGTTTTCCTGAAAAGTGTTTTTATTAAATTCAGAACCAACCTTCAACGTGGGCAAGCTACTAGTCAGAATCAAAGCCCTAGAATAACTGGGATGTGTAGGATACTTAATAACTTAAATCTAACCTGAACTTACAAATCAAGCATTTGCTAATAGTGTAGACTGTAGAGTTTAGACATCAAGGCAAACTTATATTTTTTAAAAATCTTTATGGATGCTGAAGAAATATAATGCAACTCTCTAGAGTAGCAGAGCCAAAATATGGTTAGAGTGATATATCATTTAGTAATAAACAATATTAAGAATGTAGCATACAATAAAAATAGTAGTTTCAGCAGATTCATAATGGAACAATCAATTCCCATCACTCAACCACCAGAGACAGGGCAGAAGTAATGAAGTGTATTATTGAGCTACAACCATGCTCTAACATATATCATAGTGGATTCTTTTTTTTGTCCCAGATGATTCATTAGACCTCTAAAGAAAACATTGAAAAAGGACATCACCGGAGGTCTGGAGTTGCAAGCAGATGGAATCATGGAAGTGTTATTGTCTACATGATGCCTTCAAGGATTAAGAACACATTGCCATTTGCCATCTTTGTTTTTTCTATTTGTTGAAAATCAGGTATACAACAGTTTCTACTACAAGCCTTCATGCATGCAATACGGAAATTTTAGTGCAAGAACCCTTTCTATGATGTTTATTGGATAAATCATAACAGATAATTTTGCATAATGAAAATGAAAAAAAAAAGATCAGAGACTAGCAAATTTTTTGTGCAGCTTTTATTGCAAACAGAACGATGATGAGAAATATACAAAGATGATGAAGATAGCAAGATATAATATCAGAATGATACAAGAGTAGAAGGTGATAGTAAGAGGAATTTAAATCATAGCACACAAACAGGATCCGAATTTAAAGGGATTTATTAAAGACAGTTGCTTTTATGTGGTTAAGTGAAGAATACGTGGTGAGTCTAACTGTCTAAGTAGATGCTCATAAGTCATAACAGTGCATGTGTAGAGCGGCAAGGATCATATCTAACAATTTAAAAACCAAGAATCTTGGCAAAATGTAGAACTTTGAAATGTTTAGTTTCTGAATTGAATTGAAGTATGTTAAGTTATAGGTTTCTTGCACATGTAACTTCGTTAGGAGCAAAATGTAATCTTTCGCAAAGAAGCAGGAACGCGACACTAAAAGGAATACATTTCTAGAGAGAATTGGCATCAAGGGAGTACCCGGTACTACCGGCCGCAGGTTGACCATCGCGTAGGAGAGGGCAGTGGAGTGGAACACCTCTGTTAGGCGAATCTTGTACGGGCCGAAGATGTAGTGCTCGGCCTCCGCCATCTGAGACTGAGATCGAGAAACAGGTTGGGGCTCAGAACTTGTGCCGAACGGACGGATCCGACTCCGAGGAGCAGGAATTGAAGCCGCCGGGCTGAGGACTTGTGGGGATGAACCAAAGAGAACGGCGGCCGGGGCTACGCCGCTCCACTGGCTGCCGCTACGTCTAAGAAGCGTACAGCTGCAAGAAACCCCTCCAAGCCCTAGAAGACTAAACAGTGCGCTCTTCATTCAAGCTTGCGGCTGGGTTGAATCGAAGAAGCCAAGCTTGAGCTCGAGCTCCTACGAGAAGTCGAGTGGGCAAATTAGGATAAAAACAACACACAATTGAATTCATCCAATAACTCAGATTTATTTCTAATAACTCAGATTTCGTTTCGAATGAGTAATCATGAGAGAGAAAAAAAATTTTGCTCGAACCGGACCTATTTGATTAACAAAATCAAGTTTGTTTTTATAATTTTTAATTTTACTAAAATTAAAATTGCTTACGAAAATATATTTGGTTCAGCGTTTTCATGAAATTGAATCGAAACCAGAATGAAAACGAAATCAATTTTCTTAATAAAAATGAAAATAATTGAATGTTATTTTTTGTGATTTTGAAACTGTCGATTTCGTTATCAAAATGCAGTGACAACTTTATAATTATAAATATTTTTTATAAAATTAATTAATTTAAAAATAAATTAAACTATATTTAATTTTTAAAAACAAAAGTAGAAATCATCATTTTCAACTCAAACTATTATCTTAAATTTATAAATTAATTAAACTAATTTATATCTAATTGACTCAAACCCAAATTTTAAATAACTCATTTTTTTAAAATTGATCTATTTATAATTTAATCAAAACTAATTTTAAACCCATGGACTTATTTTTTCTGAAATTTTATAATAACTATTCATTAACTTTTATATCTAATTGAACAAAAAAAAATTAAATTATCAATAATTTAATTAATTAAATCATATAAATATTTTATAACAATATTAGCAAATATTGAATTTTATAAACTAACTAATCATTTAATTACTAGTAAAAATGTTCAAGAAAAATTAATATTATTTTTATAATCAAATAAATATTCACTGATTTTAACTAACTAAAACTGATGTTGATTTCATTAACCAAACGCGTTTTCAGAAAACTGAAAACTAGAAACCAAAATTAAGTTTTCGAAACCAAGTTTTCAGTTTCACTGAAACTAAACCAGAAAATAGTTTTCGCTAACCAAACAACACCTACTGCTTTTTAGGAAACCACACAGTTTGACGAGCTAGTTGGCTAGAATTTATTTATGGCACGATTATTGACCGTCCAATGAGGAGTTTATTGCTTATAGGATAATTTCTTCCCTTCCGTTTTCAAATTTTTCCTCGTGCTTTTGGTGCTCGATGCTTTGAGGTCTCCTTCGGCTACATACAAATCTTTTGGCCCCTAGTTTCTTTCGCTTACATAGGGTTGTTGGAATTTTTGTTTAGGTCGATGGTAAGAAGGAATGCTAGAATCGGGCCGGATGTGAGGCCGCCGGGAAGGGCCCCTGATCCTTATTCTTGAGTTTATCATAAGATACATCGGCAGGGTTCAATGATAATCGTCCTGAGCAACAATCAAGCTTTCAGAGACAGGGTAAAAATTTCCCCTTACGGCGATGAAGATACCTACAATTGTCTCCCATGTTATTCTTCGAATAGGATTTTCCATCGTGGGAGGTTCAAATTCGTCTTCATGTATCGGGTTATGTTCAAGGAACTTAGAGTTCGGCTACCATTCACGGACTTTGAGTGTGGGATATTAAATCATGCAAATGTAGCACCTTCACAAATAGCTGGGCGGTCATTCGCTATTTTGAGATTATGATGTGGTGTCTCGGGCTTGAGCTGAGTTTTTATGTATTCTTTTCTTTCTTCCAAATAAAGAGTTCCCAGAAGGGAGTTTTAGTGTCACTCGGCAGTGTGTCAGTGTGCTTGGCACAGCCCAACAGTTCAGGGGGTAGGCCCAACCCGGGCCTGAGACCGCCCCTTTGGGCTCGGGCCGGCCCGAAATTTTTAAAGTGTTAAAAATTAAAATTTGAAATTTAAAGGCCAGCGATGAGATTTGAACCTTCAATCTCTAGTTTTATTTGAGATAGTTTAACCATTGTGCTAAATTTTATTATCTATTTTTTAAACACATTTTTTATATGTAAAGCAGTACAGATTAATAAAAAGGTTTTTAAAAAATCAAATTTTAATTTATCTTGAATACAAAAATATTTATGAAATGGTAAAACAATTTTTTTTAATATTACAATAGACCGCACCTTAAAAGGTTGCTCACGTACCTTCTATAGTTAAACTTGTACTCCCCAATGATTAAACTATAGAAGGATCAGGTCTACATAGTTTTTTTTTACATTTTTAATCACTCGTAGTCCCCGATGATTTAACTTGCACTTGGACCAGCAGCACCAGTTTCGCTTGTTTGAGCTTCCTCCTCTCCCAATAATGAAGTATTGTGTCCTCCCTTATTTAGTAATCTATTTTCAGCATCCAACCAATCTTTTAAGCAAATACACATTTCAACCGTTTCTGCACTCATTCGGCTCCTTTCGTCGAGAATTCTATTTCCTGCACTAAAATAAGACTCGAAAGCTACTGTAGACACAAGAAGAGTTAGTATATCACGTGTCACGATGGAAACAATAGGATACACATTTTCTTATTTTTTCCACCATGCTAAAATATCATTATCATCTATTTCTTTAGAATGATTATGATCTAGAAAAAAAGTCAATTCATTGAAATTAATAGATTTAGTTTTTTTTATCATGCGACCAATTTGAGAATTAATACTATTTCCACTATCATCTTTTAATCTAGAAGAAAAAGATGTTGGCTTATTTATAATTATATCACCAAATTTTGAAGCGTAGAATACGAACATAGAATTCAATAAATTCGAAATTCTAGATTTTTTTTCTTCAACATTATTTAATTCCATGTTGTTGTAATAATCATCTAACAACATATTTAAACCATCAATTTTTATTTAGGGTCTAAACATATTGCTAAACAAAATAAACTATGTATATTTGATCAATACTTTTTAAATTTAGATTTCATTAAAGAAATAATTTGTGCAAACAAAGGATAATGTCTATGTGAAGGAAATACTTCACTAATAAGAACTATATGTGAAAGAGTTAAATTACATGTGAGATAATATATAAACACTGAAAAGTTGTTCGGTAGCTTTATTAAAAAGTTCTAAAATTTGAGTAATATGCCCAGCAACTAACTAATCATTATCATTAATTGGATCACCAGACATATGTTCATTGTAAAATATTGTAAGGATCTCTTGTTATTTTGTAGTAGACCTAAGCATAAGCATATGATATGTTGAATTCCATCTAATAATAGCATTATCATTAAGTTTTTTAAATGGTTTATTAAAATATTGACATAATTTTTTAAATTCTTGTGTTATTGCTTTTGAAGAACGCATATACCTAATAACATCTCTTATTTTTTCTACATGTATATTTACTAGTTTTAAACCATCTTGTACATATAAATTATGGACATGACAAACACAATGAACATGAAATAATCCACCTTATAATACTAGCTTAAATAATTGTATAAGAGGAGAAATAACAACATCATTATTACTAGCATTATCAAAACTAAACGAAATTTTTTTATCATTTATATTATAGAAAGATGTTATAAATCTAATAGCAGGAAAAATGACAATAGAAGTTTTATCAATCCAATGTGCAGTAACACAAATATAAGAATTAGTAGTACATTGACTAGACCAAACATCAAATGTTAAATAAATTTTTGATTTATTTTTTTTAAAACTATTTATTATATTTTCTCTATATACAAAAAAATAATTTTAAAGCATCACTTTTCATTGTATTTCGAATAATTTTTTTATATTTTGTTTTAAAGTATTTTGAATCAAAGTAGAAAATCTTGGTTGATCAACAAAACTAAAAGAAGATTCACTTTGAACAATTAATTTTGTAAGTTTTCGACGTTGAAAATCATGATCATACGAAAAAGTTATTAATCCAGAAGAAGATAAATTAAGAATTTATTGAGCTTGTGTAACCTTAGTGTCATGACCCTTTACATGACGTAAAAGATGACCAGTTCCTCCTGTTGTTGAAGCCGAAAGAATTTTTTATATTTTTTCCACCGGGCTTTTGTTAGGGTGTCATCAACTTCAATAATTTTCTCAAAATATTCTCATACCACACTTCTTTTTCTACTTGATGGACATAAATTAATAGATGAGTTTATCTCTTTGTCTTGATTTTATTGAGTGGTAGGAGTACTAGGAGACATTTCTCCTAATGTATTTGATCCAACTTGTGGAGAATAACCTGAAACATCTTTATCCGTCATTAGTAAAAAGTAAATATAAAAAAGTATAAATATTATACTAATCAATGAAAAAAAAATTAAGAGATTAAAAAAAATTGACAGCAATCTTGAATCCTTGATGAACTTAAAAAGTTGTTGAGAATGATTGTAAATGAACTTAGATTGTTGAGAGAAAGAGTTGGCAAATGAGAATGGAGATAGAAAAAATGAAGAATATGAGAGGAGATTTATAGGAGATTTTAAATAATAATAAAATATAATTTTTTTAAAAATTAATCAGGTCTGGCTCGAGCCAAACCTAGTCTGACGCGCACTAAACCAAGGGCGCGTCAGACCTGGCTTTGATCGGGCCAGCACAGCACGTGTGTCGTGCTCGGGCCAGCACGGTGTGCGTCAGACTAGGTTGACCCGCGTGTCATGCCCAAGGGGCGAGCCTAACCCGCCCCTTGGGCATAGACGGGTCGTGCCCGACCGGCCCAAAATTCTTCGAGCCGGGTTAGGCACGGCCCATTGCCACCTCTAATTTTAAGGGTGCTACCAAGGTAATATCTGTTATCTTCCGATATATTTAATGAGGGCTCTTTCTTGTTGTATGTAGAGTGTCGTCCATGCTAGACGAGACGATTTTCCGCGCTTGCCTTAGGAGCAAGAGGGGAACACTCCTACGATTGACATAGGGAAAGATTTGCTGGTGGGCGATTCTCCTTCAGGGCCAAGTCAACCAACGCCGTTGTTAACTTCAGAGTTCTCAGTATTGGTGGGCTTGGAAGTTCAGGGTGCAAGAATCTCAAGCCCTCGGTCTTCAAGCGTAGTGGATCTAGTTGTCTAGCCTTTTCGACACACAACTTTAGAGTTCTTGTGGCTCGCGTCTTCCTAGATGCAGCCACACCGTGTCTTCCTAGACGCGGCCACACCGAGTCTTCCCATACATGACCATAACGTGTCTTCCCAAGAAGGAAGACACTTGGGAAGACGCGACCAAACAACCGTGAGGAATGATTTTAAAAATATATATTTTTTAATGGGTAACCCGACTATCCGATCCGACCCGACACGATTCTGAGCGGGACAGATCTGGCAGATTCAAAAAAAATTGTCTTAAAACCTAACCCAACCGACCTAGTTGCTTATTGGTCGGGTCGGGCCGATTTTTTCTCCAAACCCGACATTATAAGGTGTTAAGGCACACTAGAGGGGGAATGAATAGTGTGAGTCCAGATTCCATCCTCACTTTAAATTTTACTCTAAATATGAAAGCATTATAAGTGAATGAGAACACATAAAATCAAACAATACTAACAAGTTGATTTATAGTAGTTCAGCCCCAATGCCTACTCCATTACCTTGGCTCACCACTAAGGATTTCCCAACCACTTATATTATTTTTTCTTTCCTTCTAATGACTTCAAGTAGTCCATTCATTGGATGAGTCAATCGTGCCAATTAATATACTTTGTTCTTGGGTTGTTTGATTATCCAAAGTATTGACATCAAGTTCCATTTGATCAACTTGCATTTCTCCTCGAATAAGATTATGTAAGAGGCAATATGCGGTAATTTAATGGGATAGAAAGACAAACTCCTTAAGATTGTCCACCGCATCTTAAGCAATCTAAAGCATATTTCTATTACATTCATTGCCGAGGCATATTTCATGTTAAAAAACTCCTCATGATTAGAAGGTAGATGTTCTTCTCTCCACTCTGATAAATGATATCGTACTCCTCTGTATGGTGCAAGAAATCCCTCTTCATTTGTGTATCCACCATCCACAAGATAATAGGATTCTATAAATTCAAAAAAGTAATTGTAATCCTATATATAAATGTCAAATACTCCACTAATTGATTAATTACTTGTAGGAACATTAAACCCATTATGTCTAGTTATTGCATCTCGAAGCACTCTAGAATCGGATGCAACCCCCTCCCAACCCGGTAATACATATATAAATCTCATATCGTGTGAACAAACACCCAAGACATTGGTTGCAATTTCTCCTCTCCTAGTTTGATATCTTGGTTTATCCGATTCGGACACACAAACCTTAATGTAAGTTTCATCCAATGCCCCTAAGTAATTCTAGTTCAAAAAAATAGAAAACACGTTATTATACAGAAAAAATATTATTAAAAACGACATTAAATCATTTCCTCACCTTAAACCATTTCTAATTGTCATCGTTGCAATTTTCAAGAACGGGTTCTAAACACATGGAATAGCCTATTATGCAATCTTAGCACGTCATTTAAGACATCATTGAAGTATCTACTAATTGTTTCTCCCAACCTCTTGAATCTAGAATTAATTGTTGATGGGTGTCGAATCCACCAAAAATTAATTCCTACTTCTTGAGATTTTGTAGTCGTGACAAGTAGGGTCAAATCCACAGAGATTGGTTAGTTTCAAATTCTTTCAAAATCATAAATTAAAAGAAAGGAAAAAAGAGGGGTTGATTTGATGCATAAAAACGTAATTAAAAATAATAATTAAAATTGAGGAGAAATCAATGAGAGAAAAACCTAGCTAATTGTACGTTCTCGATTTCGATTCGTAGGATTGATCATAGACACAAAGGATGAGTTCTTTTAATTTCTAGCAGATCGGTTTGGTCATAGACAAGCGCTAAGAACTGTGATCTTCTTTAAATCTATGGTTAACCCAAACAAGCATTGTGATTAAACCCTTAGTGATTAGTATTCCTAGAGAGACTCTATGGAACTATCAACAGCTAAAGTTCTTCGGATCACCGATTTTAATAGACTATATGAATTGAATAGCAATCTCACATGTCAAATTAATTCAAGAATTCCCTTAGTACGGATTGAACAACAACCTCGACTAATTACCTCTAAATCCGGCATGGAACAACCATACCGAAAGGCAAACTACTGTCCTAATAACCCGGTAACAGGTCAATAATTAAAAATGATAAATAGATAAATTATTGCAGGAAATAAATGAATACTAGAAATCAAGAGAAAATTAAGCACATAGAGGTCTCACAATCCGAGTATAACCGAAACGTTGAACGTCCTTTAGCTAGATAAAAGAGAATTAGCCACGCATCGCAAAGACAAACATCTCTTTAAAATATTTCTACTCAATTAAAAACTTAATTCTAAACTAGAATTAAAAGGCTAAAACAAAGCATAAAAACTAAAGCTAAAGAAACTCGAGATCATGTTCATTACAACTTTTCTCCTTTTATACGAGAATTCACAAACCTAACAAAAATAGAAAGAAAAATCAAATCAACCCTACAAGGTAATACACTAACAATCAAATATCTTGGTTGTAAGACCCGAGGTTTCCTAATATAGAATTTATTTTGGTGCAGCACACCGGATCGGGAGCTAGTCAGGTCGAGTTGCGAAATCGCCGCGGGTAGAAGGTATAATTTAAGCCTTATGGAATTTTAATTGATAAATGTTCCCTTCCTTTTTAATCATAAGATGATTTAGTAGAGTCGATTCCAAAATCATGTTCGCAGATCAAGTCGGGGCTCGAATCGGGCTCAGATTGAGTTGAGTAGGGGCTAAGTGAGTGGAAAGGGCAAAATGGTCAAGGGAAAATGAGGGAATAAATCCCTCATCCCCCTAGCAGTTGTGCGGCTCATCATTGGAGCCGCACACAGCTCGAGGAGTGAGAGGGAGGAGGGGAAAGCTTTGGAGTCAGTGCCAGATTCGTGACATCGTCGAAAGGATCGAGATCGTCATCGCTTGTTCATTCTTCTTCCTTGATCAAGGTGAGTGGTCGAACCCCAGTTAGTAGGGCGAGGCGTGTGGCCGAACCATGTAGAAGTGAGGGATCGAGATTTTGTGCGTTGTTTCTTGTCGATCGATGGTGTTTCTCGAATTCCTAAATCATGTTCTTCATCGATGTACGAATTCTTGTTTTAGATGTTCGTTTTCTTGATGATTAGGGCCGGCCACATGAAGGAAAAAGGGGGAAGGTCATGCCGAATTTTTTCCAAATTTCCTAGAGTGGTCGGAAGCCCTCGGAACAAGTTTTTCTCGCGATTGATGACTTGATTCCTCTGAACCATGGCCGAGACCCTTTTTCCCTACCCTGGTTGCTCTCGACCGAGCACAAGCAGCCTTGGGTAGGCTCGACCGAGTAGGTGTGAGGAGGGGAAAAGGGCTTGAGTTGTTTCACATTTACATGTAAGGCATTAAATCCTTGATTTCATATGGATCACTCAATTATTATATGAAATGTTTGTATTGATAGATTGAGAACATCATGCTATAAGGAAATATTCTTGATAGTGTACATATGGTTAGAATTTCATATGACATATAATGTTGAGAAATTTCTCCATTAATTTACTAGTATTGAATTTTTTACTATGTTAGTTCAATCATTACCTTGCTGGGATTTATTGATTAAATGCAAAATTTAATTACCTTATTGTTGAAAGCATGTTGTTATTTATGGTAGTAGTTGTAGAATAATTTCCTTATAACTTATGTGATGTGACATATTTGTATTCGGACATTTCTACGCTTATGACATAAAATTTACACTTAAGGAATCTAGCGAATGACGCTAGATGATTATAAGAAAATTATAGGGTGTTTAAATTATTGGGAAAACTTGAATGCAGACAAGCTAGGTTTCACACCTAGAAAACAATAAGCGGGCATTAGTGTGCCGCTGGTATGGTCCGGAACGAGGGGGCCAGATACGGGTGAACGCCCGGGGTTTAAATAAGGATTTTAGAATACTTTGCTTGTATATTGTGATTGTGATGGTCGGCTGAGAAGCATGGACGGTCGAAACGACTAATGCTTAACTTGGCAGGTGACTAGGGTCTTGAGATTGCACCAGCGGGCCCGCTAGGTGTTAGACCCAAGTGGCAGAGGGTCTTGAGATTCCGTCAGTGGGCCACGCTGACGGTAGACCCAATTTGGGTGGGACTAGCTATCCCTAACCCGGTGGATTCCTGAGACTAGATGACCATCCTAGTCGATGGACCGGTGATTGCTTTACTTTTCTTATATGATATGTGGGTCGTGCGGCTGGATTATTATTATTATTTTGTGGTACAGGCCGGGCAGAGCCAAGCCACTAATTCTTGAGAAGGTTCTAGTGGCCGAGCATCGTCTAGTATGGTAGGGAAGTTATGGCCGGTTGTATGGTTTATACAATATGGCCCTTGGGCCAGTTGTCATATCATGACCAGTTCTCTCTGGGCCCCCTCTAGCTCTAGGTCTACCCCCCCCCCCCCCCCTATTGGCTGGCATGAGTTTAGTCATCTCCCTTCTCACTTTATTGCTAACCTTACCTCTCCCTTCCTTCATTCAGAAGTTTGGAATGTGATTAAGTCTCGTCCTAATGGCAAGAGCCCTGGATTAGATGAATTTACTACTGAATTCTACAAATTCTACTGGCCTACTATTTCCTCCTCCTTTCATGAGTGCTTAAATCTTTTTCACTCTAATTCTCACATTCCTCCTGATTGGAATCAAACCTTAATTACCTTCATTCCCAAGGTAAAACAACCTAAGGCAGTTAATGACTTTAGGCCTATCTCCCTCTATAATCTTAATTATAGAATTTTGGCCAAGCTCTTACACTACTACAAACTTGGTCTTCAGCAACGGCTATCAGCAACGGCCGCTCAAGCCGTTGCTATTTGCAACGGCGTTCTTACGGCCGCTCGAGCCGTTGCAGATATCTGTATCTGCAACGGCGTTCTAACGGACAACCGAGCCGTTGCGGATTATTTTAATTATCAGCAACGGCTTTCTGACGGAAAGGCGAGCCGTTGCTAATTATTTAATCTTCAGCAACGGCTTACTAACGGATAAGTGAGCCGTTGCTGATGATAACTTATCAGCAACGGCGTTCTAACAGGCGAGTGAGCCGTTGCTGATAAGTTTATATAGGGCACGCTCTCGCGCCCGACCCTTCTTCCTCCCGCTTCTGCCGCCGCCGCTCCTGCCGACTCCTCTCGCCGCCGCTGCCGCTGCTGCCGACGCCGACACCTCTCGCCGCCGCGCCGCTGCCGGTATGTTGATCGGCCGGCCTATACAGTTTCGGCCGGAGATGCTAAAATCCGACCGAAACCCTATTTCTAGGGTTTCGGCCGGCGGCGGTCGGCCTATGGCCGCCGCCGAACCTTCTACAGTGGCCGGACAGTGTGTCCGGCCACTGTACGCCGGCGCCGGAGGGTGGACTCCGGCGCCGGAATATATATATATATATATATTTATTGTTTTGAAATTGTTAATTAATTATTTTATAAATGTTAATTAAATGTTTAGATTAATTGTTTAATTTGTTAGATTAATTATTAGGGTTTAGATTAATTTCGAATGCGCGCCGAAATCGTCCACTTCGGACGCGCGCCGGAATCTTTCAATTCGGACTCGCGCCGGAATCGTCCAATTCGGACTCGCGCCGGAATCGTCCACTTCGGACTCGCGCCGGAATCGTCCACTTCGGACGCGCGCCGAAATCGTCCAATATGGACTCGAACTATCTCGAAACATTTAGAAAATAATCATCCATCCGACGAGTTGATATGTTTCACATACGCATCGACGAATCGGATATGATTTAGCAAAACCTTAGATCCGTTCGGGGATTGTATGTTCGTGTAAAAGAAGTAGATGATCTTTTATACGACGTACAATTCTTGAATTGTCCCTGATTGGACAATTTGGGAATATAGTTATTTGTACTGCACTTAAATATATTGGTTCGTCTTCCACGTAACGACGACGGGGGTGTTCGACATTCAGATGGACGTTTAAATATATTTTGTCACTCTGGTCGTGCTTTTGGTTCTCGTCCATCTCGACACTTAAGCGATGAAGAGTATCATTTGGCACACTTGTATGTATTACTCAATTGCCCAGAGATTGAACAATTCATTGAAATATTTGACATTGAGATGGTGCAAAAATACTCTATTCACAACGATCAAGAATTGGAGACATTACGGAATCGTGATTTTCCTTCTTGGATTCAGACTTACAGCAAAGATCACAGAGCTGAAATAGATGAAAAAATATTTGAGTTTATTAGTGGACCGTCGCGACTTGTATCGTGCTATAGCGGATATTTTGTTAACGGGTATAAATTTCACACGGTTGAATATTCATCTACAAAAAAGACGATGAATGCTGGGGTCTGCGTGAAAGGGACAACCTATGTTGAATGTGATATGGATTTCTATGGACTAGTGGAAGAAGTGATAGAGTTGCACTACTTCGGCTTGAAATCAGTGTTCCTATTTAGATGTCATTGGTTCGATACAACAGAAAGGGGCATGAAAGTTCATAAAAAATACAAACTTGTTGAGGTTAATTACAAATCGAAATTGGCAGCAAATGAGCCATTTATATTGGCATCACAAGCCGAACAAGTATATTACGCGAAGTATCCGGCTCGAAATAAAGATAGAGTAGATTGGCGTGTAGTCTGTAAGACAAAAGGTAGAGGAAAAATTGATCCGATAGTAGGAGAAAATGATCCTCCTGGTTTCTATCAAGAAGATGATCTTCCTGCTGTGGATCGTATTATTCCAATACTCGAGGATGCAGACACAACGTCAATTCAATTAGAAGTTGAATATGCTGATGATGACGATCATGAAATTGAGGAAGCTGGAGATGAAGAAGATGACGAAGAGGAAGAAGAGGAAGAAGAAGAAGAAGAAGAAGAAGACTATTATTCAGATGATGAGGAATAATTGTAAAGTATATATATTTTATTAAATATATCTCTACTATTTATACAATAATCTGATTATATGTCTGTTCGACAGATATGTCTGGTCGTGGTTATCGACGCAGGAGAGCTTCGGAGTCTCCGATCGGTGAGACTCCAGCACTTACTCATGCTGCTGATCCTCCTGTTGCTGATCCTCATGAGGATGATACTGCCGAGGCTAGTACATCCAGACGCAGGCGGCCACGCGGGCCGAACAGGTGGCAGCCTCCACCAGCCACAGAGTCACGTAGATTGATCAGCGTGATTGGGGAGCGGTAATATATCATGAATTATGAATCATTACAAATTCATTATATCATAATATAATATTAAAATTTATTTTTGTTGTGCAGGTTCGAGCAAGAAGAAGTGTCGAGGAGCATTTCTTCTACTATTCGACGATACATGCACGGGGCATGGCCTACGTGGTCTCACGTGCCTAGCGAGCACGTCGACATGTTATGGCGCGAGTTTGAGGCACGTATTATTTTTTTTTTTACATGCATGATGATATATTAAGAATTGGTACTGATATTATTATTTTGCAGGCTCGCTATACATGGGCCGAGGACCAGAGGTCCTTCATTTACGCTGCCTGGGAGTCTATTTCCCGGGCAAGGTACAACGGGCAGCTGGGGCAGGCTCGGTCCCGAGCGATGGCCCGAGCTGGGACCACTAACATCGCGGAGACTCGGGGATACGGCCCCAGTTGGATTACTCCGGATATATGGGACCAGCTCGTGGGGATATGGTCGACGGATCGATGGCAGGAGGTTTCTCAGAATGCGGCTAGAAATCGCATGTCGGGGGGAGCAGCGCGTCACACCGGCGGCTCTGTTGCATTTGCAGTGCACGCAAACCGTATGGTAAGTATATCGTTTAATTATATATTTTATTTGTTATTATGTGTACTAATTAATGTATTTGTTTTGTAAATGTAGACGACGGTGTCGGATGATGGGATTGTCCAGCGACCCTCCCCGATGGCGGTGTTTGAGCGGACTCACCGTCGAGCACATGGGACGGGGGAGTACATCGACAACCGCGCTGCATACATTGTGGTAATTATATATTTGTTTAAATTATTCATTATATATTTATAATTTAAGTTTTATGATAAATATTAAACAAAAAATCAAACTCGAGTAGGAGACGTACAGCCGGAGGGTGGTGCAGCGCGGGGGTACCCCCGAGGACTTTGACGCAGCATCGTGGGTCGAGGCCGCAGGTGGCTGGGACCATGGCCGCGTATATGGCTTCGCAGATAGTGGTCATGCGCGAGCCGTACTAGGGCCACTTGGGGCACCGACCCCTCCGGTCGCTGGTGAGCGGCCGTCCACCTCTAGATCCAGTTATGATCATAGTAATAGGATAAGGACACTAGAGGAGACGGTCGCGCGTCAGACTGAGATGATGGAGCGTCAGAGTCAGACGATGGCGCGTCAGAGTCAGACGATGGCGAATATAGAAGCTATGCTACGCAACTTGTCGGGTCATCCCGAAGCAGGCATCTCTTCGGCATCATCTAATCCATCATCCTCGAGTCAGTCCACGCCGGTGTACACTCAAGCACTCCAGACCCCGCCATATGATCCAGGTCATCCTCCATCGTCATCGTGAGATTTTGTTTATATTGACTTTGTTACTCAGATATTGAACTTGTTTAATTTATATTGACTATGTTATTGAGATGTTGATACTTCAATTTTACATTTGAATTGTGTTTATACTATCGTGGATAATTATGAATATAAATATAATTGTTTTGATGTATATCTTGGTGTGTTTGTGATGTGTGAATGAATGTGTATGAGATGTTTGTGATGTGTGAATGAATGTGTGTATGAGGGTATGGGTGTGTGAGTTATGTATCAGATAAATGTATCAATGTATCAATGGAAATTTGAAATTTTCAAATTTTCTGGTTGCAGGCATAGGTCATCAGCAACGGCTTTCCCACGGGCATCCGTGGGAAAGCCGTTGCTAAAAGTGTATCGAAAGCCGTTGCTGATGACCTACAGCAACGGCTTAGCGACGGAGTTTTACTAACGGTGTTGCTACGGACTCAGCGGCCGTTGCTATTAATGGTATCAGCAACGGCTCCGGGTCTGTGGCAAAACCGTTGCTGATAATATTTTTAGCGACGGCCCAGCGGCCGTTGCTGATAATGTTTTGAGCGACGGCCCGAGCGGCCGTTGCTGATCCGTTGCTAAGTCATCAGCAACGCGACTTTCTATCACGGCGCTATTGCAACGGCTCAGCCGTCGCTGATGCTCTTCAGCAACGGCTCAGCAACGACATCAGTCGTTGCTGATGACCATTTTTCTAGTAGTGTTAGCTAATAGACTGAAACCCCTCCTTCCTCTTTTAATCTCTTCTGAACAAATTGCCTTCCTTAAGGATAGGAACATTCAGGATAATATTATGATTGTGAATAAGGTGGTTCACTCTATTTTTGCTTCTAAGAGCAAGGAACCTTACATTCTAGTTAAGCTAGATCTTGATAAGGCCTTTAACAAACTATCCTGGAATGCAATTCTTCATGTTCTTCATGCTTGCAGATTTCCCCCTCTTTTCATAAATTGGATAGAGTCTTGTATCACTTCCCCTAGCTTTGTTTGCCTTGTTAATGGACATACCTCTCCTTTCTTCTCTTCTTCAAAAGGTGTAAGACAAGGGGATCCCCTCTCCCCTATCTTTACATTCTGGTTGCCCAAACATTAACCAATCACCTTAATAATGCAATCCTTTCAAAACACATTATTCCTTTCAAAATCAAGGATTCTTTCAAACTCTCTCACATAATGTATGCTGATAATGTCATGCTTGTTTCCAAGACCACTGATAAAGGACTTAAATCTGTCAAGAAAATTTTAGACTTATATGATACCTTAACTGGGCAAGCAGTTAATTATACTAAGTCTGAAATTTTCTTTCCTAAACATGCCTCCCTCGTATTAAACAAAAGGTTTGTAATACCCTTAATATGAAACAAGGAAAGTTTTTTTTTAAGTACCTTGGCTCGGTTATTTCACCTAGAAGGACACCCTCTAATTATTTTGATTATGTTTTGAAGAATGTTCAAAATAGAATTGGCAGCCGGCAAAATAATTACATCTCTCAAGCTGGAATGTTGATTCTTGTTAATTCTGTTCTGAATTCTATTCTTGTGCACTCTTTTTCTATCTTTTGGATAAATAAGAATTTTATTGATGCTATTAATTCCAAATTAAGATAGTTCATTTGGTCTTCCAAAAACACTAACAAGGGGATGCATTTAATTAATTGGGATACTATCACTCCTTCAAAGAATCTGGGTGGTCTTGGTATTCAAGATTTGCATTTTAAAGATCATGCCTGACAAGTTAAAAGAATACACTTTTATCTGTCTAATGACAATTCTATTTGGGTTAATTTGGTGAGAAATAAATATCCCTTAATTTCTCAATCATTTGCTGAAATGCCTAAACATTGTGTTGGGACTTGGAAACTTTTTGTTTCTACTTTTCTGGATGTTAGATTTGGTTTTAAAATGTTAGTTAATTCGAGTACTAATACTAGCATCATGAATGATTATTGGTGTATGAATATTCCTCTTAATTGTAGACCCACATTTTTAAATGTGAATGTTAATCTCTATGATGTTATGGTTAGTTCTCTTATTTCTAATAATGCTTCGAATGCCTCGAATGACTCATTGGGTAATGTTTACTTTAATCATACTATGTGGGAATTCATCAAAAATATTCGGTTGCCATCCTCCCCCGATGATGATGCCTGGGTATGGGACTTAGAGACTAATGGGTGTGTAACCACTGGTGCAGCCTATTCCTTCTTAAGAGGTCATGACCTTAAGGTTAATAGCTCCACAATCTCCTAGTTTGAATTATAGCAATTAAAATTACCAACTAAAATCCTCATCTTTTTTTGAAAATTATTACATGGTAGGCTGTCTACCTGAGCATATCTCTTTCATATTGGCATTATTAGATCTCCTAATTGCCCATTATGTTAACTTCCAAATACCCTTGAGACAATCAACCATTTATTACTTGAATGCCCATTCACTTCCGATGTTTGGTCCCTTCTTCACTCTAGAACGAGATTCAATCTTCTTGATAGAACTTTTTGGATTAATGGTGGCTGGTTGAAATTGCCAAAGAATCATATTGAGCCACTTAATATTCAGTCCTTTATTACTATCACCTTTTGGTTCACCTGGCACGCTAGGAATGAACATGTTCACCTCGTCGGGCAGCACTCCCATAATAGCCTTATGATGAAAATTCTTGTTTTCTCAAGCATAATCTCTAATACCCGGGACCCTGAATACCCAAATTATCCCAACACCCTTATGGCACCACTAAATAAATGGATTCCCCCAGAGTTGGATAGTTTCAAAATCAATTATGATGGCTGACGGTGTAATTCTTATATAGGAACTGATTTCATTGTGCGTGACAATCTGGGCAATTGTTTATATGCTGCTTGTAATTATCTGGAGAACATTCATTCTCCTGCTCTATTAGAAGCTTTTGACATATTGAATGCTTTGCGATTTGCCTCTCTTCAAAGCTACCCAAGAGTGGTTATTGAAACTGATTCGAAGTTGCTCTATCAAGCAATCCTAAAATAGTGTGAAGTTCCTCCTAAATTGATTTCTACTACAAATAAAATTCAATGCTTAAGTGAAATGCACTTTCATTGTAATTTTTTTTTTGTTATCATGATTGTAATAAAGTAGTCCACTGAGTTGTAAATCGAGCTCGTCGTCTAAAAGAGTCCACTGTTTAGACATCGGATAGACCCCGGAACTCATCTCTTTGTTGTATTTGGACTCTCTAAGTTCTATTTATCAGTAATTTTATTTATGTTTTTGGTAAAAATAAAACAAATATCAATTCATAAGATTCCTGTAATGGACTAAACAAAGAAGTTGAATAAATGCTAAGTAGGTTGTCTGTCAACCATCAGCCATTAGCAGCTGCTAGCCATCAAACAAATGCCCACAGACAAACAACTTCATTTGATAGAGACAACACTATCTTATAATACCAACAACCCATAACTCAAGTACTCAACCCTTAATTTTTAAGAAAAAATAACATAAATAATCTGGTTTGTACTGCATGCAAATTCCTCTTCCCTTCTAACTTAAATTTATATTTCATAACTCATCAATTTCAGGTTTTCTTCTTGGTGATGCTTTTTACCATCTTTTTTGGATGAGAACCTTTTACTATTGAGTGGATGAAGCCTTTTTCTTATTCCCTAAGGTGAGCCGGCTTGTATCCGGAAATGAAGCATTGTGCACTATCTAGTTCTGCATCCACCATTATTCTTGTTTGGCTATCTCGAAATGAAGCATTGTGCATATTATTAATCCAAGCTCATCTATCTATCAGAATTAATTGTTTGGCCACCAAATTCCTGCAGCATATGCGGTGTGTGGAGGAGGAACTCGGCAACCATGCCGCCTCCCGACGTAGCGCCTCCCTCGATGACCCTTTCAATGTGACGATATCCATCGGTGTCCTGCCGTTAGACTTGATCGGGTTGTAGGCAGCGGGGGCTCGATGGGAGGCAGTAGTGTGTGGAGGAGGAACTCGGCGCAGCGACGGCGAGGGCTCAATGGGATTGGCGATGGAAAGAAAATATAGATGAAGAAGAAAAGCATACATTCTGCTAGTGTGTGTAGGCTGAAGAAAGATAAGAGCATACGAAGGTCTGGTGGTGTACAAAAGAGGAAGGGGTTATTATTCAGTTTTCTCTAATGTAGACTAATTAAGGGGGTTGGTGGTGTATTATTAATTTGGTAACCATATGTGGTACTATTTATAATCCATGCATGTATTCAGGGGCGGCCCAAGAAGTATTGTGGCCTAAGGCGAAATTTTAAGATGATGTCTTTTGAACCTAATGGATGGATCGTCCTCTGGTCGTTGGTCTTAATTGAAGATGGTATGAGCATCATCACTTAATTGAATATTTGCATGTATAATTGCTAATTGATCTTTTTTCTTTCTTTTGCCATTTGATGAAAGTAAAAATATGTCGAAATTCAAATGCCTATTTTGTTTGACAAGAAGATGTGTGCATGCATTTGTTCTACCTAATTAGTTTTAATTGGTGGTTAATGTTAAATTAGTCAAGAGAATTTTTTTTATAAAATTAATCAAGAGAATTAGTTAGGATTACTTTTTAATTGATAGGAGGAGTAATGAGGTATTACAAAAAGTTGGATTGTTCACAGGTCGGGTCGGGTTTAGAAAAAAAAATCGATTCGACCCGACCAAGTGCAATCGGGTCGAGTAGTCAGGTTTATCCATTTAGGTAAAAATGAGTTTTTGAAAATAATATTTTAAAATTTTTAAAAAATAACTAAAATATAATATTTTAAATATAATATTTAAAAAATGATTTAAAAAATATACATAATCGGGCCATCGGGGTCGCGTCTCGAGTCATCGAGTTTCAAATTCTAAAATTCGAGACCCGACTCAATTATGATTGGGTTTGGTCGGATTGTACTCGACTCAACCTGATTACCCAACCCGATCCAACCCAAATAGGTTGGGTTAGGTTGACCCATTGAACAGCCCTAACAAAAAGTGAGTAAAAAATTAAATTGATTGAGAGAAAATATGAAAATGTGAAAAATTGATGAAGTAAAATGGACTAATTGATGAAAATAAGAAAAAAAATATGATCATAGAAGATTAAATGACTTATTTGATGTCTTAATTTATAATAAAATAAATATAATATTAAGCAATGAGCATATGTGCTTAGAGGCCTATAATTTTGAGGGGCCTAAGACGATTGCCTTTTTGGCCTAATGATAGGGCCGGCCCTGCATATATTAATTAATACATTATTTAAGATTTTCCAAACACTATATATGGGGCTTATACAACCCCCAAAAGTATACTAATTGGTACGTAATTGGTATACACAATTCGGATTGAGTACTTGATCTGAACAAATTGAATTCGAGTAGTACTCTTAGGCCTCGTTTGCTTTGATGGATTAAGGAGGTGGATTGGATTTTAAAATCCAATCCATTGTTTGCTGCAATAATGGATATGAATTGGGTCGGATATTAGGTGAATTTATTTTGGCCCAAATTCATCGCTGACCCGATTTAAAAATCCTAAAGAGGTGGTGGGTTTATGACCCAAATCCACAGGATATGAATTTTCATATCCTATCCATGCTTCTTATCCTATGCCAAAATAAACATAGGATAGGATTTCAAAAAATCCTTTTGGATTTCTATCTCACTTTTATTCGTATTAAATTATATATCATCCAAATTATATTCTGCAAAGCAAATATGATCTTAATGGGTTCAGAGTCAGACTTGAATATACCAAGTAAAATATTTAATTAGATTAGGGTTTTAATAAACAATTATATATATTTATATGTCAAAGCGTTAAAGATATATTAAATCTAAATAATAAATAAATTGTTAAACTTAGTAAACCACTGCACCCTAGATCCAATGACGAGGCTTGAGCTCTAGCCCTCCTTTTCCCTCGTGCAATCTTGTCTTACGCGGTGCCCTTGCCTCTATATGCATTGGTCTTGTTGCGTGACAAACGGACAATAATGAACTCTTACCTTATAGACTCGTCCATTGGCTTGGTTCTTATTTTATTTTCCTCTCTCACCTGTTTGCTCTGAGATGATGTTTGGTTGTATAAAATTGATGAAAAATATAATACTATTCTTTGATCTATTTATTTTTTTATTTGATTATAATATGTTAAAAAGGGATATACTGGTAAAAAATAAATAAAAAATATTATTCTTCAAGTACGAGAAATATTATTCCTTATCAAGAATGTTATTTTTCGTGATATTTTTTAACTTTGTCTTTTAATATTTATAATATTCTATAAGAATATAAATATTAAATTATTAAATTACTTTTAATAAAGGTATATCTTAAATAGGTAAATATTATTTTATTTTTAAATATTGTTTTATGTAGGTTCAATTACTTTTTATGGAAATAAAAATAAATAATCATTTTTATTATTTTAAATTAATAAATTATTTTATTATATTATTATTAATTAGAATAATTATAATACAAGTATGGAAGGAAATTTTAGTCATTTCTCTCAATTAATTCCTTATTTATTGTTAATGTCAACCAAACAATGTAATATTATTCATTGTCTATTATATTCCTTATCTATTTCTATTCTCATTCCTTATTATTTCATTTCATCCAACCAAACGCACCCTAAGATCGTGTTTGAATGAGGTGAAACATGATTTAGTAATGTATGGTATGATATAGTACTGTAAAAATTATTATCTTATTTGAAAGAATGATATGATTAAATGATAGTAGCTATGGAGGATAACGACGTCTTAGCTAAGTCGATCAAGAACGATAAATAAAAGTCTAATCTGATATGAGTATATAAAAGGCATAATTAAGAGTAATTATAAAATTTTGATTGATGATATTTTAGAAATAAAATTTCATGAAATCATGAGAAACCACCAAATTCATGGTTTAAAAACTTGGCCAAAATTTATGATTTTCAAACCATGAGATTACCATACCATATCATGACTATTTATTAGAAGTCTTCCCAAACACAAAATTAAACAATATCATATCATGATAAATCACACTCTACTATGAAACAAACAATGCCAGTTTCCTACTCTCCCTTAATCCCTTGCGATATATTTGCTTCATTGGATATGCCATGATTAGATTGGATAATAAGTGAGGGAAAATTATATATGAATTTTTAAATCCGATATACATAAAATATAATATCAATTTTATATTATTCTATTCATATTTTTTCTAATTCATACACTAAATAAATAATGAATATTAATTCATCTTTTATCCTATAAAGCAAACATGCTCTTATTATTTACATCTCCATGACATATGCTTAATTTCCAGTGCCATGTTGTGCTCTCACCTTAGTTCCCTTAGTGGCTAGCTTCACCTCACCACGCCACTTTGTATGTTGTCTCACCCAACTCACCTACTCGTGTTTGCAGTTTTTGCTAGTCTCCCTTCTAATGTTTAAATCAACTTAATTTTAATTTTTTGGAATAATCTATTAAAGTCAACTAGCTACGTACCGTTTGATTTAAATATAACAAATTGTATTAATAAATCATATTGTTGGCCGAGATTTCACTCTTGTGCGTGAACGTTCTTCGTTCACGTTTTAATGTTAACAAACAAGACACTAATCATGTTTTCAAATTACATTTGATTATCGAAAAAGAAAATACTCGACGAAAAGCGCAAGATTATTTTAATTTATTGTGTAATCTAGAAATGTTAACGTAGCATGATAGGTGTGGAGGTGCTTCCCTGCTCCTCGCCCCACAAAGGATATATGATCATCATATCCATTTAGTTCTCCACGAGTATCGGAAATGGATGCCCGCCAAGGGGAAACAGACCCCCCACGAATATTTGCGAGTATCCCCATGAAATTTTGAAAAACATAAATTAAAATATTTTATTAAAATTTAAACTCACAAATAACAAGATAAATATCGACAACAACATAAGCTCTAAAAGAAAAAGAGTTCAACATAATTAAATAAGCATTAAAATTTGAAATGCAACAAAGAGTACAAAAACACATAAACTATATTCAAAGTCCAAAGAGTTCTTCGCATCAAGATTTATCAACTCACACATTATAAGGGTATATTTGTAATTACAAATATACTAACGAGTAGCGAGTACTGCTGGTACAGGTACTATGATCTCCGTACCCACCCCATATATTAAACGTAGAAAAAAAAAAACCCACGATATCCCTACAGGTAGAATATCATCCCTATATCGATCCATGGGTACCCGCTTAAACAGGTACTATTGTCATCCCTAGTGTAATCTTATTTCTTAGATTATGTATGAGCATGTATTCATGATGCTTTCACTTTGAAATGGCAAAACTCGAAATCCGAAACTCGAGAAATCTAAAACCAAGCCATTATTGAGTTTCAGCCAATCTTCAGCTGAAGTTCAGTCAACGAAAGGTTCATTGGACTTCGACCAGTATGCTTTGGAATTTCCAATAACTGTGCGGCCGATCCTCGGTCGGTGTTCGATTGACCGAAGGTTCGACCGACATTGTAAGAGCTAGTTCTCTAGCCGCTTAATCAGCTTGTGCTTGTATCAGTCTCCTCTCCTTGGGCAACTTATATATATCCCATCATTTCTTTGCCTTCATGTACTTCCTGATACCCTAAATCATATTGAGTGATCTATTGCATCTATGTAATCAAAACGAGTATATACTAATTTTTGGAGCTTCATCGAGACATCTTTGCATTCTAGCTTTTTGGAAACCTTAAATCTCAAGTGCATCATCCTTAAAGGCTTCCTCAAGTGGTGCTAGATGACAAGAAGAGGACTTGTCTCTTGAATGATAAGCTTTATTTCCTCTCTTCTTGTTATTGTATGATTTTTGTTTCTTTCTTGCTTATAACTTATTGTAATTTTGTTGAGATTGGGTAGGTTTTGGTTGGCATGCATTGGTTGTCTTGCCAATTAAGCTTAAATCCAAATGTGTAAGTATTTGATTTAGTGGATTAGGTTGAAATCCTAAGTACGAAGTTTAGGTAGTGGATGTAGGCTCGGGTGAGCCGAACTACTATAAAATTGAGGTGTTCCTACAATATATTGTTGATGCTTATCAATCAACTGAGGCTAACAAACAAAGTAAGAATACACAATAATCAATCAAAATTAAGATTCGAATTATATCTTGGTTTAATTGATGTAATGTGTCAAGATGCTAATGTTATAGATGTTGGGGGGAAATATAATTTTACTTTTTTTAAACAAAGATAGGAAGTCACAATAGATGATCATATTAGGGATCGAACCTTATATCTCTAGGCAACTTATAACATGTTGCCACCAACTGTGCTACCTACAGTTGACAAAAATATAATTTTACTTGGTCTAAGATTTTTCAACTTTTGTATCGATTTCAATATTGATTTAGATGATAACAAACTATGAATTAATAAATTTTATAAAAAATAATTTCAGGTTTCATGTTAATAAACAAACAACGTCCACAATCGAAAAAAAAATGAAGCAAAATCGAAAAAAAATCCAAAGGATATTGATCGGTGCTCGGAAGACCAAAAAAATGTTCTAAAGACTAGAATGTTAATGATACAAGGATTCTAGACCTTAAACTGATCATCTTCATCATATGAAAATACTAATGCTATATTAAATTTATTTTTATTTATAATTATTTAAATAAAATTATAAATGTGAGCCCTTTAATGATTGCATGGGCTAATTTTATATGAATGGTTGTTCGAAATCGTTTGATTCTTTTCAACAATTTATGGAATACAGAAGTAGTCGTCCTCCAAGTGTTTGAGAATGCATCTGAGCGTGCATTTGAATTCCAAATTTTCATGGATAGTAAATAGCTTGGCTTTTTCTTTGTTATAAACATTTAAAAGTATATATTTCAAAGACATATTTAGCAAAAGTACAATAACTTTTTTTGTAAGTTGCACGGACATTTTCTTTGACCTAGTAGGGGACAACATTCTGAATTCCATTGGCCCATTTATGTTTGGAACCGGCTCATCAAAGATAATTGAAGAAATATTTAGAGGGAAAAGTTTATATTTGATTCTATAAATTTTTAATTTTTTTAATTTTAATCTTATAAATTTTATTTTGATATTTGCAATTTTATAAATTTATTATGTAGTACAAATTTGAATATATTCGTGATGGTCAGTTAATTCTCCATCAATGTGGACTAACGTCGTTCATACATGTTGACAGATTTGATTTTATAAGTTTCATTTCGAAATTTTTAGTTGTATATATTTATCTCGTAGCATAAATTTGATCTTATATATTTGCCCCGTAGCACAAATTTGATCCAATATATTTGCCTCATAGCATAAATTTGATTATATCTGTGATGATTCGTTAACTCTCCGTCCACGAAAAAATAAACGACGTTATGTCCATGTTGACAGAGTTAACGAGCCGTCATGAATAAAATCAAATCTATGTTACGAAGCAAACTTATATATGTTATGGGGCAAATCTATGTTACAAAGTTAACATATCAACTTGTTTATATGCCGGTCTGTTATATAGATTAGTCATATCCACGACGGTCTGTTAACTCCATCAACATGGACATAACGTCGTTTATTTTTTTTGGACTGAGAGTTAACAAACTATCACAAATATGATCAAATATGTACTACGTGGTAAACATATAAGACCAAATCTTTGCTACAGGGCAAACATATATGACTGAAAATTTTGAAATAAAATTTATAGAATCAAATTTGTCAACGTGTATGAACGACATTAGTTCACATTGACAGAGAGTTAACATACTGTCACAGATATGATCAAATTTATGCTATGGAGCAAATTTATAAGATTGAAAATATCAAAATAAAATTTATAAGATCAAATTTTAAAAAATTAAAAATTTATAAAATTAAATCTGCGCTTATCCCACTATTTAAATATTGAATTGACCATAGTTAATTGTCTATTTGTACGAGGAAAGTTCATATCTGCTTTGTACCAATGGGAAAAAGGGAATTAAAGTGGTATTGAATTTTGAATAGGGACCGTATCCAACATTGGAATTAGTAAGAGCATTAATGGTACACCTTCCATTATTATGCTTAATCTCTCTTTTAAAGCTAGCGTGAGTATTAGGGTGAGCAATAATTCAGTTTGGTTATTAACTAAATCGAACCATTGATTAATTCAACTAAAAAAAAAAATTGAATTAATTTTTTACCGAATCTAAAAATTTGATTAATTCGATTCTGTTCAATTAATTTATCGAATTCATCGATTTTTTTTTTTTTAAATTATATATAATTATACCAATGCAAAACTTCAAACCTAGCACCTTTCACATATACATTTAACCCTCTGACCAACTTAGCAAATCACAATATTAAATTATATTTAACTACCAATGATTATATAACGTATACAAGATAAAATAATATAATAGCACCAACTAGAATTCGAACTCGACTACCAATGATTATATAACGTATACAAGATAAAATAATATAATAGCACCAACTAGAATTCGAACTCGGGCAACTCAGTTGAAAAAATGCCTCTCTAACTAGCAAGACAAACAATATTATATATTGTAAGTGTTAATTTATATATGTTATATATAGTATTCGGTTAATTCGGTAATTAACCGAATTGATCGGTTAATTTATCAAACCGAATTAAAAACCGAAAACATAATTTTTTTTAACCGTTAATCGAACCAAGAATTATTCGAAAAATTCGGTAAGGTTAATTCGGATTCGATTCGGTCGGTTAATCGATTAATTCGGTTAATCGATAAATTTTGCTCGCCACCCGTGAGTATTACTAAAGCATGTTTGAACCCATTTGTTTTATCACATAATTTTATATTTATTATTTATTTAATGTATAAATTAAAAGAAAATAAGATTAAAAAAAATAAAATAAAATTATATTGGATATGCATTGAATTTAAAAAATTCTTACTCAATGCTCTATTTAATATCATATTTTATTTTACGATAACTTTTATATTTAACTGGAGAATAGGTTCCGAGGCTTTAATTATTATTTTCTTTTGTTTTGGAAATTATAGAGGGTCAAGTTGACTTTGGTGAGTAAAATAAAAAATAATAATAGGAGAAAAAGAGTAAAAATTTATCTGTACATCAGTACAATATTGAAGGAGCATTAGTTAATCTGATGCTCATATGGATTTATACTTGAGCAAATGGCCAAAAACTTAAATATTTTGATAAATCTGTTGAAAGCATAAATAAGTTTGATAAATTCAAGTAATTATAATATTTATGTGGAAAACTCCCAAACATCTTTGATTTCAAATTTTTTACTGAATTAGAATTCAAATTGCTTAGGATCTTTAAATCAAAATTTGTAACTACATGTACAATACGAATATAACCCAAGTGGTTCAAAGTTCCTAACAACCAACTTGATAGAAGCTCAAATTTATTGTTTGGTTGTTTATAAATATAATTTGTTAGAAACATTGAACCAAATATGAGGCGAATGGCCACACTAAATTGGGGGATAGTGTGTTATGCTAAAATTTAACCTAATTTTAGTTATAAATAAATAACAAGTAAGCACACAAGTAAATAGCAACACTAGCACAAATATTTATAGTAGTTAGACAACATTGCATATTTCATTACTTAAGCACATCGCTTAGAATTTTATTCTCAAATCCACTATATTTCAATGTTCCTACAAATGAGGACTTCCCACCGAAAGCAATTTCCCACCTCACTTCTCCTAGGACACCTTGATCAAGTGTACAAGAGTGGATTTATACCTGTACACCAAGATAATCACTCAACTCTCGATCTACTTAACCTAAGTTGATTACACACTTCAAACTATACAATAATGAACAACAAATACAACTTAAATGGAGCAATAAATAAAAAACAAACACTTATATCCAAATAAGAAGTCATAGCTTCTCTTGATACCTCAAGATAGTGAATCGAAAGTGCAAGGCTCAATAAGAATATCAAGGTAGAAAACTAGGGTTTGATGAAAAATGGGTCAATGTAAGCTTTGGATTCTCAATAGATGGCTCAAGGAACATTAGAGAGTGTGTGAAAGACACATAACCTATATATATAGAAAATAAGGGTTAAAGTATGGTTCAACGACACTCAACGACTCAAAAAATTAGAGTCGTTGGTGATGTCAGTCGATCTTCGATCAACCGTCGACCGATCGAAGATTGGCCAAACTTTGGCCAATATTCAAGTTCAGTCTTGGTTCTTTTCAATTACGGTTTTCCCAAATTTCAAGTTTTGGAGTTCATTAATATCATTTAGAGGATACACATCAACTCTGGACACCTTAAACCTAGACACAAACATTTAGTCGACGTTTGCACACCGATCAACATACATCTGATTTTTCGATATCACGTTGGTTTTTTGGTCGCGGACTTTTCATGCAACTCGAGTTCAAACTTGAAATATTCATGCTCAAATGCATTATATTTATCCCAAAAACCTAAACCTAACTCTTCTCCGACTTTTAAGCGCATCGACCAACGTCCTTCCAATTTTCTCGATTTTGCATTGATCTTTCTATCGTGGACGTCGCATGCTACTCGACTTGGAACCTAAAATTATTTCTCAATGAAATATTAGTTATGAATTTTTATCATCAAAACCGAGATTAAGACCAAGGTTAAAAATCTTAGGCCAACACCAAAGTCCCTAATTGTAGTCCAAGGTTTTTAACCATTATGGCTATATAACCTAAATGCAAATAATTATAGGTCATAACCCAAACAAAAAGTTTATAATATTTTATAGCCCCTATACATAATGATATACTGTAATATCCTAGATATTAATATTAGTTTTTGTTTATTGTGTGTATTGTCAGCCTAGCAGACTAGTTTGAGGTCGAGCCAAGTTGACTCATGGTCCGGTGCGAGCTTGCGAGCTCGGGTGAGTAAGAATATGAATTATGCAAATTTTTTTTCTGCAAAGATAAATTTATTTAATTATCCTATTGCGTATGTTTGAGTTATTTCATTATATTATTATGTTATGCATGCGATTGGTGCTTGTGGTAGCATGGGATTAGAATGAGTTTAATTAAATTTAATCGGATTAGCGGGTTCAGGTTCTGCTTGAGGCAGATGCGGGTTTGCTAAGAGATTCAATGGAGTTGGGGTTGATGAGGGAGTATAAAACATCCTCCCCTTTGGCTTGCGGCTCCCTATTGGAGCCGCACAAGCCTCTTGAAGAGAGGAGCAGCCGCCCAGCCGCCCCTCTCCTCTCTCCTCATGTAGCCGCCAAGCCTAGCCGCCAAAGCCAAGCCCCTTCTTCTTCTTCTTCTTCTCCCTTGGAAGCCAAGCTGTTGGCTTGAGAAGAAGCCGCCGCCCCCTTCTTTCCTTTGGTGGAGCCGAGACGTTGTCTTTGAGGCCAGATTCGAAGAACGCCGCTTGGAAGATCTTCTCCAATTCTCTTTCATAATCTAGGTGAGTGGTTTTACCCCTCGATCCTTCCTCGGGTTTTCCTCGCGTTCTTGAGCCGATTTGGGCAATGTTCTTGATTCTTGTGTTTTCCTTCGAATTGTGGATTTTGATCGCTGAATCTTGTGTCGACTTGTGGGAGGGAACCCGGGGATTCCCCTTTGTGGCTCGGCAGCCCTAAGAATACCCTAGGGGTGCTCAGCCAAGGTGGAAGAAAGGGTGCCCTCAAAGTGTTCGATGAATTGTCTAAGTGAGGGTGTAGATTATCTTGCTTTCTATGATTCAATTTGATCATCAATTTTGATGTTTATAATTCAAAAGCATGCTTTGATATTAAATTTGTGATTTTTGAAAATATATTATGTGTTTCAAAGATGGATTTGATCTTGAGGGCATGAAGGTTCTTGATTTAATTTCTTGAACATAAAGGTTGGTTCTTGGTTAAAAAGGGTTGTGATGCTTGTTATTCTTGTTTATTAAGCATGGTTTATATGAGATTTATTTTGATGACTATAAATCTGATGTGATAATAATTAGGAGTTATATTATGTGAATTTTTGGATTTAATTCTTTATTATGCTAAAACTCAATTAGACTGAGACTGCATGCTGAATTATTTATTTTAGGGCTGATTTTGAAATCTTATTTGTGATATGCATAGTTTGTGGAATATAGTCGTGTAACCTGTCATTTTGACCAGAAAATATAGTTTAAAAATATAGGACACACTCTAGAGACTAGATTCAGATTAGATACATCAGTTTGAGGCTCAATAGTAAACTGAGAAAAAAACTCTAATTTTGTTGATCTAAATTTTAATTGCATAATTAAAATTGAGCAAATAGTCAGTATAATTTGTTATGAACCAACAAATAAAGTTTTTGCATAAAATAAAATCTCACCGGTTTATGACATTGCGGGTCTAGGAGTTGGGGTTCGGTATTGGAGTGTCGAGACGCTTCCCAATAAGGACACCCCTAAAATATCATATGAGAGATTTAACTTAGGTCATGTCGTGTCATATCTTATTGAATGACGAAGAGGCTCGGTTAGGAGCCGGATTGCGGGCTAGGCCCGGAAGGTTGGATGGCTAAATCCCGATTGTTCTTGCGTATCTTGTGGAACAAGTTCGGACGGGCAAATCTTGATTGTTCTTGCATATCTTGTGGAACAAGTTCGGACGGGCAAATCCCAATTGTTCCCAAGATTACATTTAAAGGAATAAGTTCAAATGGATGACTCCCGATTATTCCTACGTTATTTCTTTAGAATAAGTTCGGATGGGCAAATTTTGATTATTCCGGTATGGCCTCGTGGAATAAGTTCGGACGGGCAAATCCCGATTATTCCCGAGGTGTTTCTAAGGAATAAGTTCGAATGAGCAAATCCTGATTATTCATGTGATATCTTAAAGGGGTAATTTCAGACGGGCAAATCCCGATTATCCATGCGATATCTTAAAGGGGCAAGTTCGGACGGACGAATCCTGATTATTCCTTCGCGTCTCGTGGGGCAAGTTCGGATGGACCAATCTCGATTGCTCCTGAGTTTTTATATATTATGATAAGTTCGAATGGGTCAATCTCGATTATCCTATTATGTTTTGTTGCCTTAGGACATAGTAGGCTTAGGCCTGTTGTTCTTCACCTCTTGGGTGTTGAATGCCTTCGGGCATGTGGTGGCCAGATATATGGCCAGTTAGCTAGTCACTCTCTTGCGACCTTTCCTGCTTGAGTCAGGCGTTTGCTTTTATGCTATTTATTCTATGTTGGTTTCTTGTGGGGGTCGGTAGAACCGCTCACTGAGTTCTTTTGAACTCACCCGTTGTCGTTGTTTTTGTTTTGCGGAGCCTAACCAGTGAGGTGGGTTGAAGCACTTGGCACGGCTGGAAGGCGGAGGAGCTACATTGATCTCATAACAGTCCTTGTTAGAGATCGTAGTCGAGTCTGTAGTAGTTTGTCAGACACTGTGATTTAGAATTTTGGAGTTGTAGTCCCTTGGGGACGTTTATGTCATTTATTTCCGATTTCATTTATTAGTGGTCTATTGGACCTTGATTTATTATTTCAGCACTTTTCTATTTTTGTTAAATTTACTTCTTATGAAATCTGGTTTGGTTTTCATTTTGAATAATAAAACTATTTACATTCTTTTCGCTATGATTTATTATTATGAGTTGACATGTGCATGGTTCAGGCTGCGGGGTATAGGCACGTATACCTTGGCCGATCACGTGACCCTAAATTGGGGCGTGACAATATGGTATCAGAGCATGTGGTTCGGTCTGACTACGACCTACAGTTGTTTACCGTATAGGTCATTGCTAGCGTGTCGGTATACGATAGGGTTATGTTATGAGATCAATGGGCTAAGTCTGCACCTCAGCGCGACTTGTGGTTAAGTTTGCAACATGTTAGGATGAATTTAATTGCTTGAGTATGATTTGTTTTTTTTTTGTGATTCCAGATTAATGGAGGCCTTTGATGCCGCCATGAGCGGTAGTGATAGCAACTCTACTGAGCGCCGAGGCCGAGGTTGAGGGCGGGGCCGGGGTCGTGGGAGATCGCCGCAGGCCTGAGAGGAGGTGAGACAGGATCCCATGGTTGTGCAGTTGCAGGCTAGAGTGGCTAAGCTAACTAAGACACTCCGCAGGGAGCAAGAGCTGAGGTAGCAGCCACAACTAGTACCGGCAGCAGCTGTAGTACCAGAGGTGGTCCAGCTAGTAACACCGATGGCCAAGGCCCCCAGAGCACCTTTATATGCATATTTTGTTGCATTCAGGCCACCATAGTATACATGGACATATCAGCGGATAGAGGTCACCAGCTTCCTGGGAGATTGCTATGAGCTATGCAGGGAGCTTGGTTGTTCTTCTGAGATGATCGCTTGACTGATCGGGTTACAGCTGGGAGGTCTAGCCAAGGATTGGCTTCACACCTAGAGGGACCGCAGAGCAGCAGATGCACCACCTCCTACCTGGGAGGAGTTTAGAGCTGCTATGGTGGAGAAGAACCTGTTGTTGAGCGTCTGGGATAGATGGGCGAAAGAGTTCGAGCTATTGTGTTAGACCGACAGTATGTCAGTGATGGACTATGAGATGAAGTCCACACGACTCTCGAAGTACCATCCCACCTTGATAGCCTTAGAGACCGCCAGGGTCAAGAGGTTTGTCGATGGGCTGAGGCCGCAGATCGCCAAACTGATCCATTACACGGAGGACACTTCTTTTACTTGGGTTGTAGATGAGGCGCTCTGAAAGGAAGCGCTGGTACCGACGGACAGGCATGATGGACCCCAGAAGAAAAAAATTTAGCCCCAGCACTCGGGGGGTCAGCCAGCTCACTCTGAGGGTACTCTCAGGACAGCAGATCCACCGGGCGGAGGTCATAATAGTTCTAGAGGCCACATGGGTTCAGGACCAGGGGCATCATCTGGAAGTTCGCAGCATAGGCTTGGGCCATAGCAGTGTAATCGATGTCACCGGAAGCACTGGGGAGCTTGTTGGGGGCATTCATAGGTGTGTTTCAGCTGTGGGCAGATTGGGAACTATAGAAAGAATTGACCTGGCAAGGGCAGTCAGCAGCCTAATCAGACCAAAGGAAAGACACCGATATCAGTGGGTTTCGTGGCTCAGAGGGGTCAGACTTAGAGTGGAGGCCAGCGAGCTAGTGGTTAAGAGAGGCCCGCTGCACGGGTGTTTGCTATGAACCAAGAGGGCGCTGAGGCATCCGGGGCAGTAGTGTTAGATAACATTGTTGTTTGTTCCACTATTGCATATGTCTTGATTGATCCGGGTGCTACACACTCTTTTGTATCTGCTTTGTTTGCTGCTAAATTGGCAGGAAAACCCTCTGTTCTTGATTTGCCTCTTTTAGTGTCTACGCCTACGGGCATTTTTGTGATGACAGAGACAGTCTTTCGGGGCTGCAAGAATGTCATTTGTGGGCATGTGTTGATGGCTGAATTTGACACTCCTACCGATGCTGGAGCTTGATGTGATTTTGGGCATGGATTGGTTGGCGGACCATTTTGCCTCAGTGGACTACACGGCTAATACTGTGACCTTCAGTAAGCCCGGATTGCCCCAGTTTACCTTCCAGGGTGAGGGAAGGGGAGATTTGTTGGTGTCGATTTCAGCTCTCAAGGCCCGGAAGCTACTTCTGGGTGGATACCAGTCCTTCTTGGCCTTTGTATCAGTGGCAGAGGGAGGCAGAGGTGCGGCTAGAGATATTGGGGGGATAACTATGGTATGCGGGTTCTCTAATGTGTTCAAGGCCGCTATGGTGGAGCGCGTGGTATTTATCGATGAGCGTCCATGATAAGCGGGTGAGAGAGTTTGAGCTCATGCGTCAGATGGGCAGTGTGACGGTGACAGACTATGAGATGGAGTTCACACGACTCTCGAAATATCACTCTGCATTGGTGGCTACTAAGACTGCTAGGGTCAAGAGGTTCATCGAAGGGCTGAGAGCGTAGATCAACAGACTCATTCATTACACAGAGGAGACTACATTTGCTCAGGTAGTGGATGAGACGCTCCGAAAGGAGGCATTGGTACCGTCCGACAGGCATGATGGACCCCCGAAGAAGAAATTCTGGCCCCAAGGCTCGGGGGGTCAGTCGGCTCACTCTGAGGGGACCATCACGACGGCAGGTCCTCAGCAAGGCAGAGGGCAAAATAGTTCTAGGGGCTGCATGGGCCCAGGGCTGGGGGCGACTCGATAGGCGACGTCAAGGAGCGCACCGCGGAGGCTTGAGTCGCAACAGTGTCGACACTACCACAAGAGGCACTAGGGAGCTTGTTATGGTCGATCATATGCATGTTTTGGGTGCGGACAGGTTGGGCACTTCAGGAAGGATTGTCCTGACAGGGGCGGTCAGCAGCCTGAACAGTCCAGAGGAAAGGCGCCGATATCAGCGAATTCTATAGCTTAGATGAGTCAAGCTCAGGGTAGGGGATAGTGGACCAGTGGTTCAGAGAGGCCTCTTGCATGAGTATTCCCTATGAACTGGGATGATGCTGAGGCGTCAAAAGCAGTAGTGATAGGTACACTTGTTGTGGGTTTTGCTGTTGCTTTCGTATTTTTTGATCCGGGTGCTACACATTCTTCTTTATTTGCTTTATTTGCTACTAAATTATTAGAGAAACCCTCATTGCTTGATGTGTCCTTTCTAGTGTCGACGCCCACAGGTGATGCTATCTTAGCTAAGATGGTCTTTAGGGACTGTGAGGTGATTATTTGGGGGCAGATGCTGATGTCAGTCATTCTTGGCCTTTGTGTCTTTGGCAGAGGGGGACATGGGTGTGGTTGGGGAGGTCAGGGGCCCACAAGTGGTTTGTGAGTTCCCTGATGTCTTTTCTGAGGAATTGTCGGGTTTTTTACTAGAGCGGAAAATTGAATTTTGCATTGACTTGCAGCCTGGAGTGAAGCCGATTTCTATTCCACCCTATCAGATGGCACCAGTTGAACTAAGGGAGTTGAAGACCCAGTTGCAGGAGCTGCTAGATTTGGGCTTCATACGCCCGAGTGTTTCATCGTAGGGCGCTTTGGTGCTCTTTGTGAAGAAGGACATGTCTATGCGTATGTGCATTGATTACCGACAGCTTAACAAGGTGACAGTGAAGAATCGTTACCTGTTGCCTAGGATTGACGACTAGTTCGATCAGCTTCAGGGAGCTCAGTGGTTCTCTAAGATGGATCTGAGGTCCGGGTACCACCAGTTGAGAATTCGATATTGTGACATCCCCAAGACTGCTTTTTAGGTCGAGATATGGCCACTTCGAGTTCTTGGTCATGTCTTTTGGGTTGACGAATGCACTAGCAGCTTCCATGGACCTAATGAACCGAGTGTTCAATGAGTACCTAGATAGATTCATAATTTTTTATTGACTACATTTTGATTTATTCCAGGAGCAGGGAAGATCATTCTGAGCACTTGAGGATGGTTTTGGACTCTCAAGGAGCATAAGCTATATGCCAAGTTCTCCAAGTGCAAGTTATAGTTGGAGTGTGTGGAATTCCTAGGCAACGTAGTATCGAGGGAAGGGGTGAAGGTGGACCCCGCAAAGGTGGAAGCAGTCCAGAATTGGAAGTGGCCGACTAGTATGACAGAGATCCGTAGCTTCCTGGGGTTGGCCGGCTACTACAGGAAGTTCGTGGAGAACTTTTTGAGGATTGCGGCATCATTGACCTGCCTGACCCAAAAGAATGTCAAGTTTGTATGGGATGACAAGTGCAATGAGAGCTTTTAAAAGCTCAAGGACTCTTTAACCTCGACGCCAATCTTAGCCATACCCTCGGGCTCAGGAGGGTTTGTGATTTACTGTGATGCATCTCGAGTCGACTTGAGTTACGTCCTAATGCAGTATGACAGGGTGATAGCTTATACATCCCGTTAGTTGAAGGTTCATGAGAAGAATTATCTAACGCATGACCTAGAGCTGGCAACGGTAGTGTTCGCATTGAAGTTGTGGTGTCAGATATTTTGAGATATACACTAATCATAAGAGCCTTCAGTACTTGCTCACCCAGAAGGAACTGAATCTGAAGCAGAGGAGGTGGCTCGAGCTCCTGAATGACTATGACTGCACGATCATGTACCATCCTGGAAAGACAGATGTGGTGACAGATGCTTTGAGCAGGAAATTCATGGGCAGTTTAGTACATTTGGCAGTCAGAAGGAGACCTCTGGCACAAGATTTAGTCGTGTGTTTAGACGGTGGAGCAGTCCTGATCATGACGGACTCGGGGGGTATTGGTGGTGCACTTAAGAGTGCAGTCCACACTAGTGGACATGTTGCGAGCGGCGCAGGAGGAGGATGCCTTTTGTGCGTTGACTAAGGATCTGGTCAGGAGAGAGAACACATATGATGGTTATGGGATTGACTTTGAGGATCTCCTGAGGTTCAGGAACAGGATAGCGATGCCTGACATGGCGAAGTTTTACAGACAGGTACTAGAGATGGCCCACCGTTCCACATACACGATGCACCTGGGGGCCACAAAGATGTACCGTGATCTGGGGCAGAATTATTGGTGGAAATGGATGAAAAGAGAGGTGGCCGAATTTGTGTCTAATTGTCTGGTATGTTAGCAGGTGAAGGCCGAGCACTTGAAGCCTGCATGGTTACTTTATAACTTAGAGGTACCTGATGTTGGCTTAAGGATTCCCCCTTTAGGCTTCGATCTTTATTTTGATGATAACAAACAAATATTTAATATATGTGTGAAGTTTTGAGTTCAGATTGAGGTTGCGATAAACATGCGAACTTCGGTGAACTTCACTCGAAGAAACAAAAGAAAAGAACGTCAAGAAAGGCTCAGATGTAGGTTAAGTAAATAACTTGTAATATACCCCTAGGATCTCATCCTAAGCGTATTTGTAAAGTTATCCAAGTCAAAATTTGGTAACTAAACCCATGAAAAAGCATGTAACAAAGATAAGATAAAAATCAGCCTCAACCTAAGTTTGGTCGACCGGTCGGTCGACCGAACCAGGCAAAAAAATGGCAGTAGCCAATTCGATCAACCAGTCAATCGACCGAACAGATGCAAAAATTGGCAGTAGCCAATTCGATCGACCGATCGGTCGACCGAAGATGGTTAAAAATCGGCAGTGGTTACTTCGGTCGACCGATCGAGGCCAAAAATTGACAGTGTCTACTTCGGTCGACCGGATAGCAAAGGAGCTGAAATGTGACTCATTCAGTCGACCATCTAGTCGACCGAACAGAGCGATAGAAGCGCAAAAAGCTAGCGGTCGCTAAGCGATCGAACGGCGTCCAACGGGCGAAAAAATGCTCGTTGAAGAACCGTTCAGTTGAGGGGTTATAAATACCCCTCCCTAACTTCTTTAAATCCTCTTAACAACTCATACGAGCTTTGAAAAGAGAGATTTGTGTGTTCTAGAGATTGATTGAGTTGTGCTCGCTTCTCCGATCAACGACTTCTCAAGCGCTCATCTTCCCTCAACTCGGGCTTCGATTTGAGCTCAACGTCTTGGCGAGTTGGAGGCTTAGAAAAGAGCATTGGATCTTAGTTTATTCCTTAGCTCTTTTTGTTGTAATTTTAAGTGTTGTTTAAACTTGTTTTCATTAGTTAGCTTGCTAGGTGTGCTAGTGTAAACACTTAGGGTTTACTTTGTAGAATTGTATTTTGCCTAGGTAAATAGTTTTGAGGAGTTCTGAAAGGATTGAGAACAGAGTCCTCAGTTGTATTCAAAGGGAAACACAAACTCTATAAAGTAGTTGGTTAGAAATCCTTGGTGTGGAGCCAAGGTAGTGGACTAGGCGGTTGGCCGAACCACTATATTTTCATGTGTTAGCATTGTCTTGTGTGTTTGTTTTTAATTGTGCTTCATATTCACTAACGAACATTACTTAATTGCACTTGCATTTGGTTGAAATTGAAATTGGTAAAAAGGAAAATTGAAGTACATTGGTAAAGTAACCCAACACTATTCAACCCCTCATTCTAGTGGGATTTCACTCAACACCTGAGTGGAAATGAGAGAAGATAATCATGAATTTTGTAACAGAGTTGCCGAGGTCTGGGAAGGGTAATGACTCTATTTGGGTCGTGGTTGATCGTTTGACCAAGATGACACTTTTCGTACCGGTCAAGATGACCTTTTTAGCCAAGCAATATGCTAGATTGTTTTTGGACCGGATTGTGGCATATCATAGTATCTCTGTTATGATCATTTTAGATCGGGGTACCCAGTTCACAGTTCAGTTTTGGAAAGACTTCCAGGAGGCCCTGGGTACTCAGGTGCGGTTCAGCACCTCGTTTCACCCACAGACCGATGGTGAGTCGGAGCAGACTATTCAGACATTAGAGAATATGCTGAGGGCATGTGTGTTAGACTTGGAGGGCGGTTGGGAGAGACACTTACTCCTGATTGAGTTTGCATACAATAACAGTTACCATAGTAGTATCGGGATGGCTCCTTTTGAGGCACTTTATAGGCAGCGGTGCAGGTCGCTTGTGGGATGGTTTGAGGCGGTGGATTCCCTAATAGTGGGACCTGACTTGGTTTTGGAAGCAGTAGAGAAAGTGAAACTGATTAAGGAAATGTTGTTGGTAGCTCAGAGTCGTCAGAAGATTTATGCATATGGTAAGGCCAGAGAGGTAGAGTTTGCTGAGTGTGATATGGTATTCCTAAAGGTCTCCCCTACGAAAGGGGTGGTGAGATTTAGGAAGAGGGAAAAGTTGAGCTCCAGATTCATTGGGTCATTCCCTATTCTCAAATGGAAGGGCGTTGTAGCTTATGAGTTGGCCTTGCCTCATAGCATGGATAGAGTTCATCCAGTTTTTCATGTGTCTATGCTAAAGAAGTATGTCCGAGATGAGTCCCACGTGATTAAGCCTACAGCAGTTGAGGTTGATATAACAGTTTCATATGAGGAGAGACCTGTAGAGGTGCTCGACCGTCAAATCAGAAAATTGAGATCCAAAGAGGTTCCCTTGGTGAAGATTAGATGGGAGCACCATTTTGGGCAGGAGACTACTTGGGAGGTGGAGCAGGACATGAGGGAGCGGTACCCCTCTCTATTTGAGGATCTGGTGAGTCCTCGTACCTTGCAAAAAAAAAAAATCGATGACAAATTTTCCTTAAGTGGGGAGGATTGTAATATTCGAAAATTCTAATTAAATATTTTTGTTGATTTAGCGAACCGATTCGGGGACATGTCGAGACAAGTTGCGAGCTTGCGCAGACTAGAAGGCATGAGTGAGTATGTAGTTAAATTGCTAGGTCTTAAATTTATGTTATTTGTATTGAATTTAGATGTCGGGCTCAATCGGGGCTCGATTTGAATGTGGGTTGAATTGGGTTTGTGACTTAAGTGAAAGGGGGGCAATCTTGAAAAAAAATATGAAATTATATATTCCCCACCCGTGCGTCGTACGGCTCAATAGGAGCCGCACGCACACACGCCAAGAGGGAGCGAGTAGGGCTGTTCATGGGTCGGGTCGGGTTTGAAGAAAAAATCGATTCGACCCAATCAACAAACAATCGGGTTGGGTCGGGTTTTAAAGTAAAATTTTTTGAACCTGATCCGACCCGACTCACTCGAAATCGAATCAGATCGGGTCGAGTAATCGAGTTATCCGATAAATAAATAAATAAATAAAATTGAAATGACGCGGATATTTTGGGAAGACGTGTCTTCCTTCCTAAGAAGAGATCGCTCTCAATATCTCTTAAGTCATGGGAAGGGAAGAAGCAGAGCTACTTCTTGGAAGAAGCAACAGACAAGTGGGCCGCTGCTTCTTTGGTCTTCTCAATACAATTATTATAAATTTTTAATATATATATATATATATATATATATATATATATATATATATATATATTAAAAATAATAAAATATATAATTAATCGGGTAACCGGGTCGGGTATCGGGTAATCAGGTTTTAAAACTTGAAATTCGAGATCCGACCCAATTATAATCGGGTTTGAATAAATTGAACCCGACCAAAACCCGATTATTCGACCCGATCCGGCCCGATTAATTTGGATCGGGTCGGTTTCTCGGGTTCATTGGGTCGGATTTGACCCATGAACAGCCCTAGGAGCAAGAGAGAGAGAGAAGGGGGCGGCACTTGAGCAAGTTGTCGCGGAATTGGGAGATGCCTTCATCTCGCCTTCTTCGAGTCAAGGTGAGTGGTTTCTTATGTATTTTAGCTTGGAATTCTCCTCTTTCTCGTGTGCCGCCTGCTGCCATGAAAAAAAAATATGGAAACCTTGATTTGATTCCTCCTTAAATCATGTAGATTTGTAATGGATTTTTCCTTTGATTTAAGGTCAAGAGCCACGTTCTGGAAATGAGATTGAAACATAAGAGTTTTAAAATTTCTTTGTTTTCTTTTTAAGCCGCCACCTGTTGGAGGTGTTGTTGCAGAAATTTAATATGCTTGGGTTTCTCCTTGATTTGATGTTTGAAGTATGTCTTGTTGTGAATTTTGAAGCCCTAAACATAGGGTTGCTTTCCTCATTGTAGCCGTATGCTGCAGGTAGATGTAGGGATTGAAATTGTGGTGTCAATTGAATAGTTGGTATACTTAGTTTATATTATAAATTTCTTGGATGAAACCCCCATCTGGGGAAGGGGGGTTATGTAGCCATCCGAGTATTCATGACTTGATTTAGAATCTGTGAAGCATTTCTAATTTTTCAATAATGTCTTGCTGTTTCCTCGAGTACAGAGCTTGCTGAATTTGTAGGCTTCTGGAGTCCATAAGTTTCTGTAATGTAATGGTCGACACTAAGACTTCTCTCTCCTATATTAAATTATTACGCCCCGCCTAAATTTATTCTTATATAAGGAATTTCACCTAGGAAAAGTGCAATTAGCAACAGAACAACAACATCAAAATGGACTGAATTTAAATTTACAATCAGATTCCAATCAAATGTCCAACCAGATAATAATAAAAGTTCAACAGTCCATAAGTGAACAATGAGTTCTAGAGTCTAACTAAAAGTGCATAGTTCAACTAATAAATTAGGAAACTAAATGCTGTGCGGAAGACGTCTCCTCCTCCTTCAAAACTCTAGCTACCCCATAAGATAATACCGTCATACCTGAAAATCTGAGGCAAAAACAACAAACATCAGCAGAAGGCTGAGTACGATTTCAACAAGATGCTATGATGCCATGAGTACAACGGAAGATATGATTCAACCATCTACTCGATGGACCTATACCAATCAACTATGTCAACTATGTCAACTATCATCTACATGAGTATGTGTCATAAACCCAATCAAAAACATAGTGGACATTGGGTTTCCCCCACACTCTTGCACCCCGAGAGTGGCACCTCAAGCCCGCTCCAGCTAGAGATACGACTATCCAAAAATGGTAGTCCGCCGACGTCTAACACCTCGACGCCGCACACGCACCTCGTGTGGTAAATAGGTGATCACCGGTGTCACTTGCCCTACACCTTGGGCAATATATCAACAGTGTCCAGGGCTATCGCCCAATAGTAGGTCAACTATGCATCATGTCAACAACTACTCTACTACAACTCAACTAGTATAATGCTAGTAGTCATGTCATCATGTATGAATTAAATATATAAACAACAGTATGAGACATGCAACGTCTATACTAGCATTCTCAACTAATATGCATATAAAATATCATGCTGGCAACATGTATCAACAAAATATGCATAAAGAGATCCAACGGCAGTAGATATCAAATTTCAACGGAATAGAACAACAAGATATATTTCGACATAGGGTAATAACCGATCTAAGATGAGATTCACCTTAACAACTAATATAAAGCCAAATAACTCATTTTGAAACCATAAAAGCCGATAAAATGACATTTTCCAACTCGGCACGCAAAACGAGGCAATAGACGCAAACTGATTTCAATATCCGAAAGCCAAATGACAAAACTGACTCCACCAGTGGATTCGGGGCGACGAGTAGGTATAAATTCATATCTGATATGATTCATTTGACCAACTATAAAGTCTCTAATTAATTATTTAAGTAACAACAATAATACCTTATATATATATATATATATATATATATCACTGGTACAGACTCGCGTAACAGTGCTATAATTCGCGTGACACTGCTACAATCACAGCACTACAACCACTCATATATCACCCTATATACCAGTGTTATATTCCTAAAACAAAAAGTCAACTGATACAATATCATAACGCCGATATATAGAATATAACACTGATATAAAAATTTATCACTGAAATAAACTCTAAATTATAACTTAACCTATTCATCTACCCCCAACTCACCCACCCGACTCCACTGCCGCCTCTAGCTACCAGCCTCCGCCGCCGCCTCCATCCCGATTACTCCGGCCGATCGGGACGCCGGGGAGCCTGCCGCCGACGCCGACGACTCGCCGTTACCACCTTCCCCATTTCCGCTGTCGCCACCACCAGAAATCGAGCGGCGACGAACTGAACAACACCATCGCCGACCGACGAGGGTATTTCGCCGATCGACGCCTCCTACTTTAGCCATCTCCTCCATCCTGCTGCCCCTGCCTCCGCCTGCACCGAGCAGCGAGATTGGAACGACACCATGATCGATTGATCGGTGGCGGTGATCCATCGACGATCGGCGCTGTGCCTCGCCGCAGCCCTACGGATGGACAACAAGGAAGGCCAGGGCGACGACACCAAACCCGGGGCGACGACGACTCGCAACGTCGCGCAGGGCGACGACGTGCCCAGCAGTGGCGTACTCGGCGACTGTGGCTCGACAAGGCCGATCGGGTCTCCAACATCACTGGTTGCTCGGACTGCAAGCAGTCCGCCGACGGAAGCAACAACGAACAAAACTCGATTCGATAGATCCGAAAATTTCAATAAGGGAGAACTCATCAAATCACGGAAAACTACAACATCTATAAATCGGACAGAAGACCAAATCGGACAGAAGACCATATGACGAATCTCATCCTCGATCGAGTTACCCTATGCGACGAAGAGGTAAAGAAGGTTGGGATCCTACCGGAAATCTCCTCCGAACTCCGATTCACCGGAGTCTTCTGGCCGCCGACGCCTCAAAATCCTCCGTCGACCGCCGCACCTGCTGCCGCTACAGGGATCGAGAGAGAAAAGAAAAGATTAGAGAGGGTTTAGGGCTTAATTAAATAGGATTAATATTTTTGCAAAAAGGCTCCTACAAGAAGAATATTTACAACTAGGTCCAAAAATTTTCAAGGTATAACATCCTCCCCACCTAAAAAAAATTTGGTCCTCCAAATTTGAATATTTGACTCAAAGAGATGAGGGTAGAGCACTCGAATATCCTCCTCTCACTCCCAAGTGGCCTCTAAATCAGAATGATGCTGCCACCCAACCTTGACGAGCGATATTACCTTGTTGCGAAGCTGATGCTCTTTCCTGTCAAGAATCCGAACAGGCTGCTCCTCAAAGCTAAAGTCAGGCTGAAGCTGAACTGACTGCTGCTCCAAGATGTGAGTAGGATCAGGCACGTACTTCCTCAACATAGAAACATGGAAGACATCGTGCACATCAGCTAATGACGGAGGCAAGGCTAGACGATACGCTACAGCACCCACTCTCTCCAAAATCTCGAATGGGCCAATATAACGCGGTGCGAGCTTTCCTTTCTTGCCAAACCACATAACACCTCTGGTAGGAGACACTTTAAGGAAAACATGATCCCCAACTGAGAACTCCAAGTCTCTCCTACGCCGATCAGCATAACTCTTCTGATGACTCTGGGCGGTCAGTAATCTCTGTCTGATCATCTACACCAGCTCTATATCCCGCTGAACCATCTCTGGTCCCAAAAGTCGACGCTCACCAACCTCATCCCAATGCACTGGTGATTTGCATCTTCGGCCATAAAGAGCCTCAAAAGGTGCCATCTGAATAGCTGAGTGGTAGCTATTATTATATGAGAACTCCACCAGATGAAGGTGGTCCTCCCAGCTACCTCCGAAGTCCAACACACAAGCACGCAAAAGATCCTCAAGAGTCTGAATCGTGCGCTCCGACTAGCCATCAGTCTGAGGGTGATAGGCGGTACTGAATCGAAGCTGCGTACCCAGAGTCTGCTGCAAACTCTCCCAAAAATGCGAAGTAAATCGCGGATCTCTATCCGAGATGATGCTGGCTGGCACACCATGAAGCCGAACAATCTCTCTGCAATATAAAGCTGCCAATCGACCAAGAGGAAAAGTCTTCTTCATCGGCAAGAAGTGGGCAGACTTGGTAAGTCGATCAATAATCACCCAAATCGAGTCATGCCCTCTCTGCGATCTCGGAAGTCCAGTGACAAAATCCATCGTGATATGCTCTCATTTCCACTCCGGAATAGGAATGTTCTGAAGCTTCCCTGCAGGTCGCTGATGCTCTATCTTGATCTGCTGACAAATCAAGCACTTAGTCACAAACTCTGCAACATCCTTTTTCATCCCTCGCCACCAATATAACTGTTTTAGGTCCTGATACATCCGAGAACTCCCAGGATGTACTGCAAATCGGGATCTGCGAGCTTCGGCCAACAATTCTTCCTTTACCGAGTGCCCTTCAGGCACACATAACCTGCCTCTAAATCTGATGGTACCATCTGAATCTCTAGAGAAGTCGGGCTTCCGCCCCTGCTCTATCTCCTCAATCATAGCCTGAAGGTGACGATCCTCGATCTGACTCTCCTGAATCCGCTAAGACTTCTCTCTCATTTTCTTCCTTTTTCAGTTTTTTTTTTTCAAATGTGACATATTATGTATGAACAATTCTTAGATAGACTACAAGGATACAAACATACAACATGATAAAAGCATGCCATCGAACTTTCACTTTGTAACCTTAGTTTGCAGGATAATCCTCTGCAACCTAAAAAAAAAAATTATTATGGTCAAGCATAAGTTGGTATAGCACGCATTCCACAGTTCTTGCATAGCTTGCAATCTGATTTCTTTTAGCTGACTCTAAAATTGCATTAGTGTACTTTGGTAATCTAAGATAATTTTGTAGATGTAAGATAATTTTGCATATGTACTTTTTACTGAAATTAATTTCTAGTGCTGGTTTAAACTTAAATGCTGTAAATTTCAATGGAATAGCAGTGACTACCACGAGATTTTCAATTATTAGGACAATAGACATGATATTTATGATATATCAAGGATAGATAAATTTTAGAGATTTACATGACATGTAGGACATGACACTATAACGTACCCCTACTAGTGGATGACGGTAAATAGATGAAATAAATCCTTTAACTTTTAACTTAGAGACGTCATCCATAGGGACGCGAAATTTAGTACTATTGAGCATGTAGTCTTACCTTGCGCCCATTAAGAAATGGTGACACTTAAAGGTTTGATTGAAAAGGCCCGAGAAGGGACCGGTTACAGGTGCATGCCCGGGTGGTTGGATGGGTGAATCCTAACCAGTGATAGTAATGAAATTTGGGTTGGATGGACGAATCCCAACCCGGTATTATTTATGGCTATGTGTTGGTATGCCTACGGGCATGTAATGACCATGTGTTAGCCTTATTTGGGGGCCATCTATGGGCTGAGTGTCCTGCACTTGCAGGAGGGCCGATCGGCCTGGTGAATTACCAAATTCCTTATTTATTTCTTGCATGAGAATGTAGTTCCTGTTATATAATTATGGTATGAGATTTAGGTGGAGGTTCGGTAGAACCACTCACTGAGTTCCTTTTGGACTCACGTTTGTTTATTTACTTGTTTTGCAGAGCTTGACTAGTGAGGCACTGGGTAGAGTACATGGCGCGGTTGGAGGGGCAAACATCGCTATTGATCTCATAGCAGACTGAGTTTAGGGAGTCGTAGTCGAGTCGTGTTTTCTTTCATGCATTGTTGTATGCATGGGGTAGGCTACAGGGTATAGACACGTATACTCTGGTAATTGCGATATGATTCACAAATCTGCTTGTAAATAAGTGACATACAGAAAATAAATTATTTGAGTGACTTAGGGCCTGTTTGATTCACAAACTGCTCGTCACATAACACCAGACAGGGACAAGGACAGGACATCAGGTGTCCTGGGACAGTAGTTATACCATGTTTATTTCGTCAAGAACATGACACGATATTCCGTCATGTCCTGTGTTTGTTTCGTTATAACAAAGTACTGTACATGACAAAATAACTAAAATATCCTTGTAAATTAGTCTTAAAATTAATTAATACGTAAATTTTTTTTAATATATATAGTATCAAATACTTTAATACAATAAGAAGGTTTAATTTAACTAATAAGTTTTCAACTAATTTTCAATTAACCTAAAAGTATAACAATAGGATAATACCAAAAAATATAAAAATCATACCAAATGATCTCCAATCTGAAATCTAATACCACAATCGCGTTCAGCACGCGAAAGTTTACAACCTTGGTATTCACCTCGACTCGATCCGACTATTCTACGATCAACTACAAAAATAACCTAATAATTCACAATTCAATCTCATTTCATGCGATACAACTCTCTTCTTTAATTAACCAATTTATTAAATCCATTAAATCTAAAATAACCCTCTCCCTCACTCGTCTCCCTCTCCACCCCGACGCCCGCCCGAGCGCCGCATTCCTCTGCTCTGCTCGGACCCACGCCAGCCGGCCCTCTCGGCCGCCAGCGATCACCCCGGTTACACATCCGCCCTCTCCCCGACCTCCGCGACCAGTCCGACTCACCGCCAGCCGAATGGTGGCCCTTCTGCGCCTGATCCTGCAGCCTCCTCTGCCCGCCCCGAATCCACGCCGGCTCCTACCAGCCTCCCCCGCGACCGTCGAGGAGCGGCAAGTCAGGGTGCGCAAAGGGCTCCGTCAAGGAAGGGAGGAGCTCATGGCTCTTGTGTCGGAAGAGGTTATCGATGGCTAATAGAGATAGGCAACTGCAGCTGTTCAAGACGAAGCAGGGGCATTGAACTTGAGGGGCAATTTTGTCTATTGCAGCGCTTATCCTCCGCCCGATTTCGATGTAGCGAGAAATTTCTCGGTACACCAAAACAGGCATAAATCCTATCCCAGGACAAGGAAAAGTTCTTGTTCCGAAGTTTTTTTTCAAACCAAACGGGGGACATCGGCAGATGTCCAGTCTAGTCCCTAATTTTTTAGCAAACCAAACAGGCCCTTAGAGACTCCCGTTGGAGATGAGGTAAATAGAAAATTTGTATCTTTTGGCATTCCAAACTCAATGATGAAGTCAGTTTTATGATTAGATCATTTTTCTAGGATTTTATATTTTTTAAATATGACATGGTTATGAAGATTATTAAATTAATTTATTAATTAATAATTGGGTAAAATTAGATCAAAATAAATTAGACATTGGTAATGAATGGGTGGTTTGGACACGTGGATTAATTACGTTGCAGCTAATGAATTATCGATGGTAAAATAATGACAATATCTATTTTACATCTTATGCTGCTTGTGTCAATTCTAATTTAGTTGTACTCTTACCGCATGTATTCTTGGACATGACATTTAGTCATTTAAGTTGATTAATGTTATCTAATTAATTGCATGGGTATGGTTATTAAATTTTGCTCTTAATTATGGGTTATGTTGCATTGCATTTGGTTATTATTGTTGTTAACATTATTACTAATTTTTGTTGACATTTTGCGTATGTTGTTATACATTGTGTTTACGAGGTTTAGGTGTGAACTTTACTATGACACATGATCTATTATGAGCTTCAGCCCTTCAATAGTATTTTATTGAGCCCATTAAATACGTGTGATGACACTAGCTAGTGATCATGATTAAACATTCGAGGTTCGAGTGTGCGAAGTCGAGGTGCAATGCTGATAGGCTACTCTTTAAGGTAGTTGCGTCTCTTGCCAAAGCGTGTTGGCCTAAGGTTTTCAATCTTGGTCCTAATCTCGATTTTGATGATAACAAATATGAAACTAATGGTTTCATTGAGAAATACTTTCAGGTTCCAAGTCGGTTAGCGCTCGACGTCCGCGATCGAAAATATCGAAGAAATCAGAAAATCGGAAAGACGTTGTTTGACACGCTCACACGCGCGCTCGGGTTTTCGTCGGAAGATAGAGTTTAGGTTTATGGTGTTTAGTATGTGTTGTAAATCATCAAATTGATGCTTATGAACCCAAAACTACGAAACTCGAAATCCGAAAATGAACATCACAAGAAAAATCCGCAAAATGCCTCATTTCTTGGGTGCCAGCCACCGATAGGGGTGGAAACAAGCCAAGCCAGGGTAGACCTTCACCTTAACAGGCTAGGCATGTATAGTAAAAAATAGGTCTGAGTTTGGCTTGTGGCTTGTTATACGCTATTTTTTCGGCCTGAGCCTGACCTATTCATAGGCATGTTTATAAAGCCTGCTAAAATCTGAAACATGTTTATAAAACCTATTTCTAAATTTTAATATAAAAATGATAACAATAAATTTAAACATAACAATAATAGTTGTTATTTTATTAAATTAAAAAATATATTTTATTATATATAATGTAAATATATAATAAACTAATAATATTATATATTTATTATATATTATATAGACTACATTAACAGACCCAGGCCAGCCTATCAGGCTCAATAGGCCTTATAGTGAGCCTGGGCCTGGCTTGATAATAAAAATAGGCCTAGAAATAAGCCTAGGCCTGAGTTTTTTTTAAAGAGGCCAGACTAAGCCAGGTCAGGCCGAATACAAGCCTGGCCACAACCCAAAATGGGCAGTGTGCTTCGGTCAGTGGTCGATCGCTCGGCTGGTCGATCGGCCATCGAGCGGCGCCAACAGGCAAAAATTTGACCGTTGGGATGGATGTTGAGGCCATCTCTCCTCATGGCTTATAAATACCAGCCATGAAAAGCATTCCTTATTGATCCAAACACTCCATTGAGCGATCTTTGATTATTCCTAAAGCCTTCATTGAGAGATTTTTTGTAAACCCTAGCTTTGATCCTCACATTCTTGATTGAGCCTTCAAACTTCATCGATTAATCACTTTGAGTCATCAAGAGGACTAGAGAGTTTTTATTGGAGCTAAGTATTTATTGTTTGATTTAATTATTGCTCCTTTTAGTTGTGTGTTTTCTTATTTATTTCATCGTATTTGAGCTTGTGAAGACCTAGGTTGTTAGGTCTTGAAATTGGATGGTAGCATTGGTGTTTGAGGTTTAAATCAATCGGTGTAAACGTAGTTTGCTAGGATTAGTTGAGTTATCCTTAGGGTTGAGGTGGGAGAGTGCTCTCGGTAGGAAGGCGGGATACTTCCGGGTGTGGAAGTGCCTTCGGTTTGAGAGCGGAGACTCTTCAGTGTAAATTTTTCTTTGTAAGGAAACTAATTAATCTAGTTAAACTAGTTTGAAAATATTATGCGGGGTGCTTAGGTAGTGGAGTATGCATTGGGGCTGAACCACTATAAATAATTATGTTTGCATTGTTTCTACTTGCGCTTACTTAATTATCGTATTTACTTTGCTTCCGCTTGCTACTCAAATTGTAATTTGTCTAAGTAATAAAAAAACTAGGGGTGAGCAAAACCTGAATCAACCCAAAAAATAAAAAAATATCGACTCGAAAATTCAATTCGGGTTGGGTTATCCGGGTATTAACAGGTTGGACAGGGTTGTATTTTTATAAATTTTATATGCTTTTTCGGGTCGGGTCGGGTTCGGGTGAAAACCTTGTTTAACCCAACCTGACCCGTTTAACTTAAAAATGGGTCTAACTTAATACCCACCCTCGGCCCGCCCACAGTTACTCACTTACTCGATCGCTCGCCCTTGCACCTCTGTCCTAACACGATTGCCCAACCCCCCTGCAAATCTCCTCTCTGACCACGACGACATCTTCCTCGCATCTGTCGTCGATCACGGCTCCGATCGTCGGCCCTAAATCGATCTCCCCAGTCTGTCCGACGCCCTAAATCAATCACCCTAGTCTGCCCTAACTCGACTGCCTGACCCCCGACTCACCTGCAAAACTCCTCCTCTCTGACCGGTGACAATGCCCGAGGAATCAATCTCCCCCGACTCGCCTGCCCTAACCTATACATTGTAGGTTATATTGATTGTGGATTAATTATATACGGTGGGTTGTAGGTTATTTCATTTGTAGGAATTAGATTAATTTGTTATTTCATTGTAGGTTATTTGATATGATATTAGGAATTAGGTTTTTTGATCAGTTTTTTGATTCGTTGATTATTTATTGATATATTTTGATTGTTTATTGATTAGTATATATCTTGATTGTATATATATTGATTAGTTGATTATTTGATTATTTGATTAGTTGGTTTTTTTCGAGTAATTTGGGCCGGGGTCCGATTTTTTCGGGTTAATCGGGTCGGGCCCCGAATCAAATTTCAGATAGGGTGAGGTTGAAAAATACCCTAAAATTTTAGGTCCGGGTTAATCGGTTCGGGTTAGGTTTTGACCCAACCCGCTCGATGCTCACCCCTAAAAGAAACGATCAAAATCGGAATTAGATGAAAATTTTAATTAATATACTATTCACTTCCCTCTAATGTAGGCCATTCCATTAACATAGCGAACTTGAGGTGTCACTCTCGCACCTCGCACAGGAGGAAATCCGAATTATCCACGTTACTCTCTTGATTGGGTACGTGGTTATGCATGTACATATTGGTCCATATGAGCACACGTGTTTATACAAAGTGATGTTGCATTAATTGACAAGAGCATGTGATTAATGACAAGAGCATCTTATAATAGTTGTGAGCGGCATGTAGTTGAAGGTCATCATGACATATATAATGTTCATTTATCTTTACTTTTGGCCTACTGATAAATCCTACTCAACATTCCATTAATTTTATTATTTTTGTCTCATATCGGCAGGTGTGATGATTAGTGTATAGTTAGGGTAGCTAGAGTCCTTGAGGAGGAGATGCATGTAGCAAGTTGTTTTAGTTGTTTAATTTTTTCAATTGTTCTCTGATTAGATGTGGAACTTTTCCTAGTGAAAATAGTATAACTGCATTGTTACGTAAACCATACTTGTTTAGTCATATGGTTAACTTAGTGGCGTTTGATTCTCCGTGAATGCAAATGATGCAAAAAGTATATTTATGCAAAAATAAATTTCCACAAATAAGAATTGCAATCTACTGTTTGGTTGTCTGCAAGTAGACTTACAACTTCTATTTGTAGGCATTTGGTTGGCCACAAATAAAGAATGGGAAGTTGTTGCATGCAAGAGAGAGATTGTCTTGGGCGAGAGAGAAGCTGTCGCGGGCAAGAGGGAAGTTGTTGCGAGCGAGAGAGTGGATGTTGCAAGTGAGATGAAGAGGGAGGTTGTTGTGAACGAGAGGAAGATGGAGGTTGTTGCGAGCGGAGGAGGCTATGACAATCGAGAGGAGGTTGTTGGGAGAATCACGAGCGAGAGGAGACTGTCGCGAGAATCATGAGCGAAGAGAGATTGTCGTGAGTGAAAGGAAGAAAGGAAGCTATATTATTTGCAAACTACAAAATGGACTTACAGACTTTTTGGGTTGCAACCAATTTGCAACATGTAAAAGTCTAATGATGTAATTAACTTAGTTGCAACTAACCAAACAACTTAATTGATCAAATATTGCAAATATAAATGTTAGAAGCCTATTTGCAGCCAACCAAATAGCCTCTTAGTTTATTCTTCTCTTATTTTGGAATTCTTATGATTATTCCATTGTGAAATATTCCTTAAGTTTTTTGTATATCTTGTTTAATTATTCGTTACACAATCCCTAAATGATGTCCCCTGTTCAGGGACAATCCTATGCGAGGCATAACACTAAAAATTATTTGAATTTTCTAACGTAAACAAATATTTATAATTGAATTCTTAAGATAAGACGATTATTTATATATTTTTTAGATATTTGTCCTATATACCATATAACACTCTCATTATATTATTATTTTTCCAATTAGCTATTTTTATTGGTCTAAGATTTCTAACCTTGTCTCAATATTGGTTTTAAACGTAATCGAAAATTCTAAATGACGTTGATGTTGATCGATGCTTGGAGTTGAGAGAAGTCTTGAAGATTAACTTTATGGTTAGATTAGCATTGTAATCCTTCGTATGTTTGATGATGAAGTCAAACCAAACCTAAACCCTTGAAACCCAAATTGAATCCCAAACTAAATCGAGTCCATAAAAAATCTTTAAAAAATCAATTATTAATTTCAGTCGAAGTCCGACTAAATGTCGATCAATCTTAGATTGACCTAATTGGGATCAATTTTTACAGTATGCTTTTGGCTAAGGTCCGGTCGATTGAACTTCAACCGACCTACGAATGAATGATGACCCAATGACTAGTTATCCTATTGTTGTAATCTACTTTAACCGAGCCTTAACTTGCTGGTTCTCTATAACTAACCTCTATCGACCTTCCTTTAGCCGCTAGAACTTCATTGAGCCATCCTTTGATCGTTGTTTGAGATTCCACAAGTCGCTCTTTGAGATTTAACATACCTTCAACATTCCCTTGTTGATTGAGTTATTGTTCTTGAATGTTTTATCATCAAAGACATCAAGAGGAGTAGGAGCTTGGTTTGAGAGCTAAGTTGTATTTGTTTATTAATTGCTTTATTTGTAATTTTAAGTTTGTTCTTGTTTAATTTATGCTTGGTTTTAACCTAGGGTGTAAGTCTTAGGATTTGAATGACGTAGAGGCATAAGTCCATTTAGGTTTGCTAGTTTAGTGTAATTGTCCTTGGAACTTTAGGTATTGGAGGTACCCTTGGACAAATGATTGCAGTTTTAGCTTGTAAATCTTCTTGGAGAAAATTATACTATTTAGTAAACTTAGTTAAAATCCTAAGCGGGGAGCTTGAATAGTGGATGTAAGCTTGGTTAGAAATCGAACCACTATAAATTGTGTATTAGCATTGATTTATTTATCTATGTACTTTACTTGTTAAATTATTTATTGTTGGCCTAAGGTTGTCAACCTTGGTCTTAATCTCGATTTTGATGATAACAAACATGAAACTAATGTTTGAGTAAGTAATATTTTCAAGTTCCATATTGATTTGTGTGCAACGTCCGCCATCGGAGAAATCAACAAGGACGCTCGTCAACGCTCAGGATTCATCAAAAGTTAAAGTCTAGGTTTAGGGTGTCTAGACTCAGTGTAAAATCCTCATTGCGATGCAAATAAACCCAAAAATCGAAACCTGTACTCCGAAAATCGAAAAACCAAAAAAATCATAAAACGACCCAGAAATTTTTAATGTCTAGGAAGCTCCTTGGAGAGCTATATGATTTAGACATCTTCTTGGCACAAAAAGTCTCGGTTATTGTTCCTTGGATATAAACAAGTTACAAATTGACTTTTAATGAATTTTTGGAAACTCTTAACCCATCCATATTTGACTAGCTCGGGAGATTTTAAAATTTTTGATTTTCGCAAATTTGTATTAGAATCCAAAATTTGGATTTTGATCCTTAAGGATTATGATTTTTTTGATATTTTTATTGAATCCAAATGGGGGGTATTTCCTTATTTACATTTATGTTTTAAAGTTAATGGAGAATAAAATTAAATAGACATTAACTTAAAATTAAGAAATGTGCATAAGGCTTGAAACCCGAAATCCGAATACCAGCGAACTGTAAAAAAAACATCCTTAACAATGTGCTATCGGTCGACCATCGGTCGGTGATCAACCGGCAAAAACACAACAACTCTATTTTGAGTCGTTGAGTGGGTTTCAGCCGAGCTCTCTTCATGCTACCCTATAAATATGAGACTCAGCCTTCCTTATACCCACTAATATTTTTGAGACATCTTTGATCATCCCTAAGCGTTGATTGAGCTATTTATTGTGGAACCCTAACTTTGAGCCTCTACCTTATTGATTGAGCTTTCAACCTTGTGTTTCATCATCAAATGCATCAAGAGGAAGCTAGGATCTTGTGTTGGAGCTAAGTAGTTTATTGCTTACATTTATTGCTATATTATTGTTGTATTTTTGTGCTTATTTTCATTATATTTGAGTTTGTGTTAGACCTAGAGTGTAGGTCTTGAAATTGGGTGGTAGCCTTAGTGTTTGATCCATAAGTCCACCTATGTAGCTTGATTTAATTGGATTAGTTATTGTTGTCATTTAGGGTTGAGGTGAAAGAGTGCTCTCGGTGTGAAGGCGAAGACTTCCAGGTGTGGTAGTGTCTTCGGTGTGAGAGCGAAGACTCTTCGGGAATATGGCCTCATTGTAAGGGAAACAATTATAATCTAGTAAAATTAAATTTGGAAATCCTAAGCGATGGTACTTAGGTAGTGGAGTAGGCATTGGGGCTGAACCACTATAAATTGATCGTGTTTGCATTGGTATTGTGTTTGTTGTTTGAGTTGTCATATTTACTTTGCTTTCACTTGAATTGCCTAAGTAACCTAAGAATTGATTAGCTAACTGTGGGTAGCACAGTTGGTGGCAACATGTTGAATGTTGCCTAGAGATCTAGGGTTTGAACCCTAGTATGGTCACCTATTGTGACTTTTTTATTTTTATTTTTTTTTAAAAAAAAACTAAGGAACGATTAAATTAAATTTAGGTTAAATTTTTAACGAACACACTATTCACCCACTCCTCTAGTGTAGGATATTCGAATTACATTTACTTCCGCTTGCATTCAATTATCATTTATAATCTAGAATCGATAAATTGATATTATGTTTAATTTTATCTAGTACACATTATTCACCCATTTAGTGTGCCATTTTCTCTCTCACAATTTTGTTATAGGTTTTAATTTTATAGTTTAATCGTATTACGAGTGGCAATCATTGTCATGTCGTGTCTAAACAGTCTCGTAGTGTAGAAGGCTAAATCTGAACACAACACGTTTATTAAATGTGTTAGAATATGCAAATCCGAACATGACCCTTTTATTCCTGAGTTAACACGATACGACACACTTAACTTGTTTAAGTAAATGTGTCTAAATATATACATGTATACACCTACACGATACAATACAATTAACACAATTTCAATAGTGAATAAAATGAAAGCTATTGAAATTAAAATTTAACACGGTAGAAAGAGTATTAATAACAAGACATACACAATATCTGTAACTGATCAGTGTCGGGATAATAACATACCATACTTGGTCATAGGCCAAGACAAATATTTGGTCATACGCCAAGTTTTCAATGAGTTAAATCGTGTTTATATGGGTTACATGGGTTCAACTCGGATTAACACGATATTGAACCCGTTTAATCAAAATACATGTTTAGCCAAATTCGAACACGCGTAACTTCGTGTCGTGTCGGGTTATCATATCGTGTTAGTAATTATCAACCCTAATCATATATAATAACAATGACATGTAAGAGCATATTAATTAAATATTATAATAAATTATGATTAATGAATAAATGAATAGTGTAATAATATATTTTTATAAAATTAAAATAAACATAAATAAATGAAAATATGGAAATAAAAAATAACAAGATCATCAATATAAAATTATGATATTCAAACACAAAAATCAATTACAATGAATTTATTTATGTATTTCTTATATATATTTTTATGAATATATATGAGTGTATTTTATAAAGTTTTGAGTTCCAATTATAAGTAAATTTAATATGAAAAATCTAATTTTAAAAGAGATAGGTATAGTTTTGTTTTTATAATTATATAAATTAGATTCATGTTTATTACTTATAATTTTCACATATATGATATTTATTATTATTCTTAATTATTTAGGTATAAGTATTACTTTTATAAGTATTATTCAATTTAAACTAATTTTAATATTTTTGTCATACCCCAACTCAGGATCGTGTGACCGACCAGGGTCTACATACTACCCTGAAGCCTACTACCTACACTGACCAACGAGAAACCGGAACACATCGAATAAAAGAAACCACAATGCGGTTTTATTTAGATTTTCAAAAGTTCACAATTGTTTTGAAAAAAAAGAAGGAACAACTAACATCACCACAAACTGAAACATTCCAAATTCAAAGTCGAGTACAAGCTTTAAAAGACAACAATTATCAGTGTAGGAAAATAAAAAAACATCTAGACTACTAGACTATGACTAAAGGACGCCGCTACGAGATAGACACCACCACTTGCCCTCCGGCTGCACCATGACGCCAAGCCCCAACTCACTGCTCATGCTCTGCAAAACAAAAGATATAAATCGTGAGTCCACTTGTGACTCAGTGAGCGATTCTTCCGAACCTCCACATAATCCCTAATAGGCATGCATAAATAAGTAAGGCAGCATAATATAAATTCAGGGAGGTAAGTTACTTCTGATGTGACCACTGACCCCCAAGGGGTCGTCCTGCATAGACCATAGAGTCGAGGAACCCGCCATAATGGCCTAACTAAGCCACGTGGCATCCGGCCCTTAGGGCCCACTCATGGTCTAGAAACTTCGGCTAACCAGCCCTACCATACAAGGTAGTAACATGTCGGCCACTCGGGCCACACAATACCAAGGTGAAATCAAGAAGTTCTCGGGCCACCGACTAGGATGGTCTACTAGTCTCCGGACACCGTCTTGGGTAGGGATAGCTAGTCCCACCCAACTGGGGTCTGACACCTAGCGAGTCCGCTTGTTATATCTCAAGATCCAATCACTGGCCGAGTCATGCATTCGTCATTCCGACTACTCTAGCATCTCGACAGACCATCACAATCGCATCACACAAGCAAGTGTCTAAAGTTTCCTTATATAAATATCCGAGTGTCTACCTGTACTCGGCCCTTGATTCTGGACCAGTATCATTCGTACTTTACTATATTCTAATTAATCCATGAATAAGCATTCTAACTCGTCTACATTCGAGTTTCCATAAATAGCACGCACTTTAAAGTTTTCCTACTAGTCGTTTAGTGTCATTTACTACATGTCACAAGTGTAAAATGACTATGTATGAATGTGCCATAGCCCTCGGGTGATAGGAAGGTTAACCTACCAATACTACCATAAATAAATATAAAAATGCATCAAATAAGTAAGTAAATTCTGCATTTAACAAAAATTTCCAACAAGGTAACATTAGAACTATCATGACAATTCTCTACTAGAATTAGCAATTGATAAGGAAAAATATTGAAAGCAATTACTACTTAATGTCACTAAGTGTATATGTACATATGCAATAAGGTGGTGTTTTCCTTACTTGTTGTTTTTCCCATTTCTCCTCTCAATTCTACTTGACGATCTAGGTGACCTCGCTTTCTAATGTTTGAATGTTTCTAAGTATGAAAACTAATCCTCTTCGATTTCCTTTCCCCTACTTGGCTCGGCCGAACCTTGAGCAAGGCATGCCTTACTCGGCCGAGCCTACAAGGGTAGAAGAAGGTGGCTGATCCTTAGTGTTTGATCACAACCTCTAGCATTTAACCTTTTGAACTACCATAGATGAATTTTAGAACAAATCCTCTCCCACTCACTGTTCGGTCAGCCCTTGATCAAGGCTTGTCTTGATCGGCCGAACACATACAACACCTAGGGAGAAAGAATCTCAAACAACTATTACGTCAATTGAATCACGAGTCACACAAATTTAAATCTACATGAACTATAGGGGGGTTTAGGCCAAGCGAGGGAATTGGGGAAAATTTTGGCATGACCTTTCCCCTTTTTCCTCATCTAGCCGACCCCTAGATCTAAGAAAAACAACGCGGAAACATTCATCGCGCGATTACAACATGCAATAAAAACCATAATCATCGAGAAAACCTCGGATTCACAAGATCCGACGAGAGAAAACCCATGACTTATCACTCTAAGGGTCAGCCACACGCCTACCCATCTAACTAGGATCGACCACTCACCTTTGCTTGAGGAAGATGAAGGATCGGATGATGACAACCTCGAATCTTTTGGCAACAACGCGAAACCCGGATCGATCAAGATCTCTCCTCCTTGCTCCCTTTCCCTCTCTCCCTATGCGTTGCCTTGTGCGACTCCTAGATGAGTCGCATGGCAGCTTGGATGAGGGATTTTAATCCCTCATCTAACATGCCATACTTGCACTTGCCACTTACTACTGACTTGACTCAGTCCGAGTTCGACTTGGGTTCCGACTCTATCTGTAATACGAGTCGATCTAAACTCGATTAAGGTATAAATACATAAAAGGAAAGAATCATTTATCCAATTTAATTGTATACATCATTAGTCGAGTTATATCTTCTACTCGAGGCGATTCCGAGGCTCGACTCGGCTAACCCCGGGTCCGGCGCGCTGCACCAAAATAGATTTTTTATATTAGGAAATTTTTTCGGATCTTACAATTTTTTTTCATAATTTTAAAATAATTAAATTAAATTTTGTACATATAATTGCACAAATTACAAATTTTTACTAGTTTTTATATATAGAAAGATAATGATAAATAAATAAATACTAAATCATATGCAATTTTATAAATATTATTTTCCAAATTAATACAAATTTTATGTGCAAATAATTAATTTAAATAAACATTATTTTAGTTTAAATACTAAGTATTTTAATTCAAATAATATGTAATTGAAAAAGTATTAATAAATAATTTTGTTTTAAAATATATTTGGATTAATTAAAATTCATATTCCGTGATAAAAAGAATGAAAAACAAAATTAGAATTAGAATTAATTATTTTACAATTATTCAAATTACAAAAGAATTAAATTACAAATAATTTTAATTTTAATATTTTTTTCATTTCATATTTGTAGATTCTTTTTTATAATTTCTAATTTAGAATAATACTAGGCATTTAATTTGCTTTAGCATTATTTGAGGTACATGATATGGCAACAATTGTTGTTAGGTATTTGTTTGCAAAAAAATTGATATGAACATGGCAAGACAGTACAACAATGCTTTTGGAGTAAGAAGATGCTGATACGACATTATAGGCATGAAAAATTACTGGAATGTCTTGATGTGCTTCAAAATTGTCATACCCTAAAATTTGGATGATCGACCAGAGTACTACATGTACCTCAAAGTCTAATCTAACAAAAAAAGAACAATAATACAGAAATTCCAAACAATTTCATAAAATTGGAACCATCTTTCTAAAATTTTTAATTAAACAAAAATTTCAATAACAGTCCAAAGCCGATAAATGTCCAAGACTCTTAAAAATAAATTTAATACATACTCAATTGACTAAACAAAAACAAAAAGACTCTACAAACTTGGGTATACATCCCAAGACCATGACATGTCATGATATTCACCGTCCCTGATGTCACCAGCTGCGCTACTGCGTTCCAATACCTATTTGATCACGTCTAGTTGCTGAAAGATACAATATATAAATAATAAGTTCAACTAGAACTTAGTGAGTGATATAATCATCTACAATCAAATTCAATAATCCAACAACCAACAAGTAAAGAATTTACAGATAAGCATATACCATGCGCATAAATTACATAATCACCACTCATATGAGATGTAAATATCATCAAGTATAATGATGTAAATATCCAATCATCTATTTATAACCATAATGAGCATATCCAAAAGTACAATGAAATATAAACATAATGTAAATATCCAACCATCCAAGCAAGCCACCTAAGTCGGTCGTCAATGTAACGGTGCTAACGAGCTTCCCGGTCCAAGCACCCATCGGTCCAATATCCAGGGATCCGTCGGTCCAATAATCCAGGGACATGTCGGTCCTACGAGTCGGGCGCTGATTACTGCTCCGTCTCAACATACTTTCTGCTCACGCCACCCAAGTCGATCGTTAGCGTGGCGGCTGACACACTTCCCGGTCCACACCCGCAAGCACACCCGGACATACATAAATCAACCAACCATTTTTATATAGGAGTAAAAGAAAGTAAATATAACATCCCCATGCCTTATTAACACCCAAGGATCCTCAATGTTCACATATGGTTCATGCTAAAGATTTTTCTCATCTTCAGACCGTAAAAGCAATTTATATTAAAGAGATCCCCATGAGGTTATTTACAATAGTACATGCACAGGAAAGTAACTCATATTAAGGAACTTCATGAGATTTAATTTCAACCCGTGCATGTACGAAATAAAATAAGTTATATCAAATATTTTCAAAACTTCGTAAGATTTAATTTTCATAAATTTAAAGATTAGAATCAAGTACGGCAATTTAAGGATATGAATCCTACGCATCAACAAGAAAGGTCCTAATTTATCAAGAACCTAGAATTTAAGACGTGAAAATCCTCGACGAGAATTTAGAGGGGGGGGGGGCATGAATCCATGAATAGGGGAGAAGGGGAATTAAACCACTCACCAGCTTGAGTAAACAAGGAGAAAGAAGGAAGACGAGGTTTCCCGACGATCTACTCGATCCGGTGGACTCGCGAAAACTGGCCCCGACTCGTGCCTCCCTCCTACAGTCGACGCCTCTTCCTTGATACCTCAGGTGTTGTACGACGCCCCAGCCATACAGCCCAGGTATAAATAGATTTTGGGGTTTAATTGATACCTCGAATTATTATTTTACCCCAACCTATAACTCAACTAGAAAATTCATTATAACTCCATTTTAAGTCTGATTCGAGTTCCAATCGAACCGTTGAGTTCGTCTCGGGGTCTACTTTCACCATGACATGCCAAATTACAGAGATAACATATATAAAATTTAAAATTTTTCTACATCAAAAGTTTACTCGAATTAGATTCGAAAACTCTGCTAATCTGTTTAACTTAAGTCCATGCTTTCATGCTATAAAACCAAAATAAATTAATCAAATTTTGATTATCACAAAAATGTGAACAACTCATTATTTTCACCTGATATATCTCATAACGTATCTTGGCTGCAACGATAAAACATAGTCAAATTGGCGACAACACTAAGTTTGTTATTTAGCACTACCTAAATGAATATAGGATTATCTCTTTTACTATATTATACAACTTTGTATTTTACTAACTAGTTTTGTACTGTTCTGGGTCGGGTCATGCGTTGATAATGTGAAATAAATGCAAGATAATACTAACTAATACTATTGCAAAATAATATGAGACTATTTCTCGTGCTTTTCGTAAATTTTTACTTTTTTATTTTATCTTTTTTTGGTTTAGTGCCGAAGCAAATAAAAATAGATTACAAAAATATAAAATATCGGGTAAATTGCATTGTACTAGAAGGATAATTAATAATTGATAGAAGTAGAGTTGTTCACTTTCTCGTTGTCTTCGTCTCACCTCTTCGCAGATCTGCGCCGAAACGAAACGATGGCATCGGTTGCCGAACGCTTCTTCCTCCTCTTTGCCGCCACTGCCCTTCTCCTCCTCCTCCTCTCTCCACCCGCCTCCGCCGTCAACGTCGAATACTGCAGTGAGTTCTCCATGATCCCTCCATCTCTTTGTACTTCTCTTGTGCCCTTGATTCCTTCGAGTTGTTCCCCTAAGCAACCTCGCCTTTACTTTTGGGATTCACGATTTGGGCAAGGGATCTTTGGTGTTTGATTTTGTTTGCTTGGTGGGTACACAAGTCTACTTAAGCGTAGTCAACGTGCTCACCAAACTATGACCTCAATTTTCTCTTCATCTCTCTTCGATCTATGAATTAAGAGATCTTGGTAGAAGGTGGGATTTATAGATTGCGTTCCTCCGGTGGCTTTGCATTGTGGATTCGCAAGAGGCCCTGAGGGGATCCACTATGCCAATTTTGAAGACGGCCGAGGTTTCAGGGGTCGTAAACATATGTTTGAACGTGTCATATTGAGTCATTGAGAAGTAAAAAGGGAAAGCAGGTCTCTACATCAAGTGTTGTTCTGAAGTCCCAAAACGATGCCTTTCGTTCTGGTTGTTGGTTATTGACAGAAACTTTTACTTCAGTGCTTCTAGTCTTTTAGGTAGATTTGTTGAACACAATACACAGTGCTTGTCTTTATACTACATATAAGTTTTTTCTTCATTGATATCACTGTGTTATTGTTTAGTTTTTCACCCTTTTTGTCTTGGACGTCATATGGTAGCACCATTATCCATTTTAGGGAAGTAAACAAGATTGTTTGATTTATTTTGGTTTCTTGCTGAACATAATGAAGGAATTGGTTGGTTTAACTATTTATTTTTCAAGGTTAACTACAGTTAAAAATAATGGTTTTTTGAAATAGTTGTTTGAATATATGTTTGATTTACATTCTCTCTTTTGAATTCTGTGTTGCTATGGCAGAAAAAGGAGCTGACTATCCAGTTAAGGTCAGTGGCATTGAGATAACCCCATATCCAATTGTACGAGGTGAACCAGCTACATTCAATATCTCAGCAAACACTGGTAAAATTACATACCTTTTCACAATAATTATGCTACTTTTTGTATCAGTTCTTTAGATAATCTATTATGTACTTCAATTAGAATCTTTTCTTGGTAGTAACCTATGGATTTGATCTGAAGTAACTTTCTGGAATTTGTGGTAATATGCTAATATGTTGAACTTTTGCATGTTATCATCATGGTGCTTCTCCATGGTCCTTTCATTTTGTTATTTTCTTCTTGATGTTTTGCCTGGATTTAAACTGAGTTAGTTATTTCTGTGGTCTTACATTATTGATTGATGGAAAATCATAGCTGATAGCCTGATATATGAATAAGCTATGGGATTTTTTGCTTTCAGTTTTCATGTATGTGATTATCTACTCAGAGTTAGTCAACGAGGTCATACATATTAGCTAAAGACTTACTTCATAAAGGCAATATTTGGAAAGCAATTTTAATTGACAACAACTTTAGCAAGTAGTTATCCACCGAAAGAAAAATTTGTTATGCAAGATCTGTTTTTATTCAAGCAAGGCCTTGTAAAGGATTCTAGCCAATTGTAAGGATCTGCATACCCATCCATGGAAAAAAAAAGAATGTGATGGGTGAATAGCAGGAAGTCAACATGTGCATGTTGATCATATGGCTTTATTGGCTGGCTGGATCAATTTTTAGCATAGACAGCTAAGACAGGTAGTTATAAGCATGTGAAAAAGAACTGATTTTCTTTTGTTTCCAGCATCAATGTTGCTAAGTTTGAAAAATGTCTAATTACGAGTGTTCTATATGACTGTTAAAAGAAAGTTGGGTACTTGACCATTATATTTTTACAAGAAGCAAAGGATATTGATAGGACCTTCAACTTTAGCACAATAAAGGATATGCAAAATAATTTCAACTAACAAAAATCATGCAGCAGTAGTAATCTGATAAACACTAATTAGGCAGTTTAGCATCTATTACGTCCAATCTTGTTGAAGAGCTGGTTGCTTAAGGTGTATGATTCTGGTGCATAGAGATAATAAGGAATATCTGGGTTGTGCATACTATTTCAAGACATTGATATTTGCTTACAAATGAGTGCCAATTTTGGAAGTTTCTTTTGAGTTGGAAAAAAACTCGATAGCAGTGTAGTTTTCTTAACTAAACAATTCAATAGTAGTCTTAGCTTTTGCATGAACTTAGATGCACAAAAACAGTATGCTTAAGGTATGTAAGTTGTTGGTTGCAATGATTAATTATTGCAAATATAATGGTCAAATATGCTTTGAAATATTCCATAGATATTGTTTAGATTATCTCAAGCATTTACTTTAAGCAAATATTTGATGTTCTAAACAGGGGATGAACTATCAGAAGGGAAATTGATAATTGATGTCAAATACTTTTGGTTTCACGTGTACCAAGAAACCCATGATCTTTGCAAGGAGACATCATGCCCAGTTTTAGTTGGCGACTTTGTTCTCTCTCATCAGCAAACTTTGCCATCATATACTCCGCCGGTGAGATGACCTTTTCAAGATTTGCCGTTCTATTTTATGTTATGATTTATTGAAACGACCTAAAATTTGAAGGATAACAAACTGTGTTGCAATGAGTTTGATTAAGGGAGATGTTTTTGACTTAATAATTGGCAAGTTGGGTTATCAGGTTTAATTGTTCAAAGTGTCTACTTGATAATTGGTCATGATATGCAACATTTCATCATTTTGTTTCATACAAAAGGTTATATGAGTTTTATCAAATATGAAATTTGGGAGCAATTCATGACTCTTTAACCCCATTGATTATGGATTTGGTTTACTTTCACTGCCATCTTGGAAGCCTTCTAACAAAAGTTGGTGTGACACTGTGACCTATAATAGGTCAAGGAAACTTAATGAAGGCATAATAAACTTTGATAGTGCTTTGAAAGCAAGCCTTAAAATGAACTTGTATTTGGTGAATGTGTCACAGTTTGTGCATTTTTCTGGCCTTTATTTATTTGAGTACTAAAGTGGAATATGGAGAGGCAATGAACTTGATGGAGGATAGTTCTCGAAGGGGATTGTTTTTCTCTTTCTTTTCTTTTTTGTGTCTTCAAATACATACAATTTATTTTGGGAGGTAAACATGTTAAACTTGTTAGGGAACCTATTAGTAAGGAAGAGGAATGGCTACCACACACTTCGAATAAAACAATTGGTGTCTGCTCATACTTAAAGTGTTTTACCCCATAGTCTGTGTTCCCAAGGCCGCTTTTCCAAAGCATACAAGGATTGATTTTTCGAAGTAGTTTGTAAAAGCTAAGTAATGCCAAAGAAAGCCTAAACCCTTCCATTTCCCTCCCTCCCACGAACTTAAATTTTCCAAAGAAAGTAAAGGATTTCTCCTTTCTTCCCCCTAAGTCCCTCAAGCTTTGTCCAATTAAGGCTAAGATTGAATCAGCTCAATCTTGTAGGAGGTCATGCATACCAAATTTGAGCTCGGATTGAATAAGGTTGTATACCTCAAATGCAGCTTATTAGTAGCTGAAATCCAACTTGTTAGTAGCTCAAATATTGAGCTTGCATATTGAAGCATCTTGGTCTTTTTCTCCTTGGTAGCTGAAAACCACTACTGCCTCCCTCAATTCTGCTTACAGCATTTTCCCCAATATCATCATTTTAAAATAAAAGAAATTCAAGAAAAAAAAGTAAAACTCATTTGGGAAACAAATAACAAAAATCAGAATCAACACTGAGTTGGGGAAAACCACGAATATGTTTCTGAGACCGATAGGAAATCCTAAGTTATTGAGAAATAACATGGCTGTTATTTGCGGTACATATTTGAGGCTGATAAATGACAATGTGTACATAGCTCATAAGTACTCTAGGATTTTGTAAGCTGTCTGTTCAGCTTGAAAGGCTTTGCAAAATTGTATTGGCATAGAAGATTTTTTGTGTGCCTAACCAAATGGAGAGCTGACGAGTTTAATAGTGACTACTTATGTCGATAATAATGCACGTAGTTTGAGGTTTATTACAAATGTAATCAGCCATGAGTTCCTTGTTAAATCTGTTCTTTCTTGATGCATTGACTAGTCGATAGGATAAAGTAAACCGTTCAACTATTGACCCAACTTCCCACATGCTGCTCCTCTTTTCCCCTACTCTTTTAACTCAGTCCCTAAATTCTTATCTGTCCTCTTAGCATTGTTGCCTGTAAGAGTTGGTCACTTCTTGTCAAGGTTGTGGAGGACAAGAATGTCGGAATTGATGACAACCTTGCCTGATCTGTAGAAGATCAAGTTGTTGCTCTACAGACATTAGGATCCAGTGAGCACTCAGTACCACTAGGTCTTTTTTTTTAATGCCAAGATCCTTGTCCTTCAAGATCTTGACAGGCAATAACTAGCATGCAGCAATGGGTTGAAGATGATTGGTAAGGCTTTAGGAATTTCTGGATTTAAGGATGTAGGGCCAAATTATAAGGGTAAGGGAAGAGGGGGCTGGCTGTGGCGAAGCTAAGTAAGACTAGGCCAACATTCTCGTTATGGTTTCAAATATTGTACCATACTGCTTGGTACGGCCGGTATTTACCGGTTTTTTGAAAAGCCGGTATACGAGATACCCGGTATTGGGCGATACCGGGTATCTCGGTAAATACGGCCCACTATGGGCGGTATTTGATGTCATACCGGGCGATACCGCCCGGTATGACCCAACGGCTCTTTTAAGATACAAGTTTCTGAATCAACCTACTCTATATCAAGTACCTACTCAACTGATGATTCAGGGACTAGTTCTTGGATTGCCAACAAAGAAAAAGAAACACTGATGGGTATGTGGTATAATGGATACTACGGCATGATGGCATGAGATCATTTCTAGATATAGGCATTGGAGACTTACGGTGTCGACCTTAGTCGTGTATGTCCTCAAGATATGTACGAGTACAACGAACGTCATTCGTCTGCATTTTAAACATTGTATTCATGTATTTGATATTTGAATCTTAAATTTAAGTATTTCTTGTTCAATTATGTGTTATTGGAGTTATTTTTAACAACAAAAACAAAAAAAATAAAAATTTTGTCCGGTATGCATTTTTCGTACTGCCCGTACCGTGTGTCAGTACGGTAAGATACCGGTACCGGTCAAAGATTGAGATCGGTACCGATACCGGTATTTTAAATCATGATTCTCGTCCTTCAAAACCTTGATGGACAATAACAAGCATGTTCTGGTGGATCCGGGACGATCGATAAGGCTTTAAGGATTTCAGGATGCAAGGTTATAGGGCCAAGTTAAAGGGGTAGTTGAGGTCATAGAGAAGAGTGGGCTAGGTGAGGGGATGCTGAGTCACCAGTTGATTGGTTGAAGTTGTACATGTCAACAATCTCTTACCAACAATGATTTTGACTATTTTTATCCACTTTTCATAAGTTTTATTGTCTTATAGTTGTGGTGTATTTAGCATTTAAATGATACAAGATGCAACTTTTTTTGTCTTACACAAACGTAGTAGCTAATTCTCTTTTGCGACACAGAACTTGACAACAAAATGAAACTGGTTTTTGGTGAATCGTAACTGTAGTTATTTAACTTGTTTTTTGTCATGTTTCTCGATCCAGGGATCATATACACTTACAATGACGCTAATGGGAGCGCAGGGAGAACAACTGACTTGCATCGCCTTCGATTTCAGCATTGGATTTGTATCTGTTGCTGATAGCTGAATGCAATCCAAAAAAGTCATCAGAGACATTATTATGCTCGGTGTAATATGTATAGTAATACTACTGCACTCGTGTCGGAACCCCGTTACAAAAACTGTTTCTTAAAACTTGTGTAAGAATATTGACCTTGAATTGAGACATGAATCTTAATAGTTAGTTAACATATCACATGTGTTAAAGGCTTTTTATTTTGTCAAATTTGTTTAAGTTGATTCATAAGAGATAAGTTTTAGGGCCAAAAACACAATATTAGCATATATCGTTTCCAGGAGAACAAGTTAAAACAAGGGTCTTAGCGCATCGGTCACGGTGAATTGGTATACAAGTCGATGATGCATATAGTAAATCTCTTTTGTATTTTTGTGTACACATTTAATTTTTTAATCATATGTGAATATTCTAATTTTTAAAATATTTATAAGAAAAGAAATTGACAAGTTAGGAGTATCTTGTTCATCGGTTTATTTGTAAGTTAGGAATTAAAAATATAAATATAGCATTAAATGTCTTTCTATTACTTATAACTTAATCCTTAAATATTAATATTGATAATTTAAACATTTCTTTTTTGTCAAAGATAGTAAAATTCAATAAAAAATAAAGATGTTACGAAGAACATAACAAGAGTAATTATCCAATTAATCTACAAAGATATGAGGGAGTTCCAACGTTGAATCACTCTTCTTAGAATAGTATCCTTGCATGGATTGATCGAGCTAAAGATCAACTCATTACATTCAGTCCAAAGGTTCCAAAGCATCAAACCGAACAACACAAGATGGGATTGGTCATTCATATATAAACTTTTTGCTAAGACTCAAGTTGTAGCAGGTGAAGATAAATTGTGATGAAGTATATTATGAAGTGGAGATACTCTTCATGTCTGCTTTGAGAAATGGCAATAAAAAAATAAGTGCATGTTATTTACCACAGAAAAACCGCACGAAATATCAATTAGTGGAATTCCCCGACCACTTAAGTTGGCTCTAACCGGAAGAGCATCGTGGCAGAATCTACAAATGAAGAAGTGTAACTTAGATTCTGTTCTTAATTTCATATTGAAGACCAAAGAAAAGGTTGGGGATGATTAGAAAAAGCAACTGATTCAACATTCACGGTAGAGTGTTCCAGTGCCAGTTTATAACCTGAAGAAACTATATAGATTTCAGATTTATTGTAACGCCAAATCAATCTATCCAGTCCTTCATGGATGTTTAATTTCAAAATCTTTTCAGCCATCGAGTGGTGGAAATACTCATGTAATTTCTGATTGTTCCAAGTTCTAGTGTCAAAGAACTCTGAAACCAATGGGACATTGTTCCCATTGGCCATAGGACCAACTAAATGAAAACTTGGCTCTATAAGAATCCAGGGAGAACAAAAAAATTGTCTTTGTTGAAGTCGATTCAATATACCATCTTAGTCCTTCTGGTAGGTGTTGACGGCCACAAATTAAGCTTTGCCACCCCCAAGAATGTTTAATTCCAATAGGAGCATATGTGAAATGTGTTGTAGGAAAGTATCTTCCTTTCAAAACTTGGTTAGTAAAGATGAAGGGTTGGATTGTTTTCTCCAAGCCTGTTTAGCCAAGAACAATAAATTCATCAACTGACAATACTTTAGGTTCAATCCTCCATTCGATTTATCCTGGATTAATGTGGACCAAGGGATCCAAGCAGTTCCTTTTTTCTCTAAGGTTTGACCTCACCAAAACTTGCGACATATAATATTGATATCCTCCACAATAGAATCCGAAAGATGGAAGCACTGCATTGCATAATAAGGCAAAATAGATATAGTTGTTTTTAATAGAACTACCTTACTAGCTTTGGAAATTAAGGGCACATTTATTTGCGAAAATTTAGAAGCAATCACTATTGGAATAACAAACATCAGCAACGACTCCATCGGTTACTGAGCCGTTGCTGAAAGCCATCAGCAACGGCCCAGCCCATTGCAACGCAACTGTGGCAGAAAATCGCGTTGTTGATAACTTAGCAACGGATTAGCAACGGCCGTTGCTAATAGCATTATCAGCAACGGTTCTGCCACGGCTGCGGGGCCGTTATAGATATGTACATCAGCAATGGCCCGGTGGCCATGGCAAGGCCATTAGTGAAAGCCCATTGCTAAGCCGTTGTTGTAGATCATCTTTAACGACTTTGAGGTTGTGGCCCAGAAAATGCGATACACTTTCAGTAACGGCTTTCCCACGGACAACCGTGGGAAAGCCGTTGCTGATGATGTTAACCTATAACTAAAAAGTTTTAAAATTTCTAATTTCCATTAATACATTGATATATTTAACCTAATACATAACTCACACATCCATTAATACATTAATACATTAATACACCCATACATAACATACACATCACATATACACCCAGATATACATCAAAATAATTATACTTATGTTTATAATTATCCACAATCATATAAAAACTATTCTAATTCAAAACTATCGTATCAATATCTAAACAAAATAAGTCAATCAAGTAGTATCCAATAACAAAGTTAATATCCAAACAAAATAATAAATCTCATGACGACGGTGGAGGAAGGTCTGGATCATAATATGGCGGGGTCTAGAGTGCTTGGGTGTACACCGGCGTGGACTGGCTCGAGGACGATGGATCTGATGATGCCGAAGGGATATCTACTCCGGTATAAGTTGAGATGTTGCGTAGCATAGCATGCATCTCCGCCATCATCTGACTCTAACGCTCCATCATCTCACTCTGGCGTGTGACTGTCTCCTCCAGTGTCCTTATTCTGCTTTGATCATAATTAGTCCTTGAGATGGACGACCACTCACCAGCGATCGGAGGGGTTGGTGTCCCAAGTGGCCCGAGCACGGCTCGCGCATGACCACTTTTGAGTTCAGGTTGAGGTTGCGATAAGCATGCGAACTTTGTTTCAAGAAACTAAAGAAAAGAACGTCAAAGAAAGGCTTGGGTATAGATTGAGTAGATATCTTGTAATATACCCCTAGGATGATCTCATCCCAAGTCTAGTTGTAAAATTATCCAAGTTAAATCTTGGTAACTAAACCTATAAAAAAAAGCATGTAAAAAAGATAAAGAAAAAATCAGCCTCAACCTGAGTTTGGTCAACTGGTCGGTTGATCGAACAAGACAAAAAATTGACAGTAACCAATTCGGCCGACTGAATGATGCCAAAAATTGGCAGTAGCCAATTCGGTCGATCAAAGATCGGTAAAAAATGGCAATGGCTACTTCGGTCGATCGGTCGGTCGACCGACCAAGGCCAAAATATGGCAGTGCCTGCTTCGGTCGACCGATCGGTCGATCGGATAGCAGAGGAACAGAATCGCGGAATCATGACTCATTCGATCGACCCTCCGGTCGACCGAACAAAGCGATTAAAGAATAGATTGTCAGCGGTCGCTGGATGGTCGATCGGTCGGTCGATCGACGATCGATCGACAAGCGATCGAGCGGCGTCCAACGGGCGAAAAAATGCCCGTTGAAGAGCCGTTCAGTTGAGGGGTTATAAATACCCCTCACCTAACTCCTTTTATACTTCTTAGAAACTTAATTGAGCACTCAAAGGAGAGATTTGAGCCTTCTTGAGATCGATTGCTTGCGCTCGGTTCTTCCATCAACATTTTCTCAAGCGCCCATTCTTCCTCAACTCGGGCTTCGATTCGAGCTCAACGACTTGGCGAGTTGGAGGCTTGAAGGCTTGGAAAAAAGCATTGGTTCTTGGTTTCATTTCTTAGCTCTTTTCATTGTATTTTATGTGTTGTTTAAACTTGTTTTCACTTATAATAGCTTGCTAGGTGTGTTAGTGTAAACACTTAGGGGTATACTTTGTAGAATTGTGTTTTGCCTAGGTGAATAGATTTGAGGAGTTCTCAAAGAGGTGAGAATCGTGTCCTCGTTTGTATTCAAAGGGAAACACAAGTTCTATAAAGTAGTTGGTTAGAAATTCTTAATGTGGAGCCAAGGTAGTGGAGTAGGCGGTTGGCCAAACCACTATATTTTCTCGTGTTAGCATTGCTTTGCTTGTTTGCTTATTGTTGTGTTTGATATTTGATAACAAACATTATCGAGTTGCACTTGCATTTGGTTGAAGTTAAAATTGAGCAAAAATAAAATTGAATAAATAGACAAAAGGACACACACTATTCAACCCCCCCTCCCTTATAGTGTGGGATTTCACTCAACAATTGGTATCAGAGCAAGATTATAGGATTAGATTTAACCATCTTCCCTACAAATTAAGATGTCTAGTGAAATCCAACTAGCTCAAGGGTCCTCTACTCATACTCCACCACTATTTGATGGAAACAACTATGCCTACTGGAAGATTCGTATGAATGGCTTCCTACAATCACTAGGCATGAATGTATAGAGGATGATACAAGTAAAGTATAAGCAACCTACTAAGGACATGGATGAGTGGGACCAAGAAGAGATTAAACTCTTTAATGCAAATGCAAAGGCCGTCAATGCATTATATTGCGGTCTATCAATTAATGAGTTCAATAGAATCTCTACTTGTAAGTCCGCATATAAACTATGGAAGGTCCTAGAGACTACACATGAATGGACTTCACAAGTAAAGGAATCTAAGATAAACCTACTCATGCATGATTATGAAATGTTCAAAATCATTGCTTTGCTTGTTTGCTTATTGTTGTGTTTGATATTTGATAACAAACATTATCGAGTTGCACTTGCATTTGGTTGAAGTTAAAATTGAGCAAAAAGAAAATTGAATAAATAGACAAAAGGACACACACTATTCACCCCCCCTTCTAGTGTGGGATTTCACTCAACAAACGCCACGAGCTGGTCCCATATATCTAGAGTAATCCAATCGGGGCCGTATCCCGGAGTCTCCGCGATGTTTGTGGTCCCAGCTTGGGACCGGGCCTACCCTAGCTGGCTGTTGTACCTATGCCGGGAAATAGCCTCTCAAGCAGTGTAAATGAAGGACCTCTGGTCCTCAGCCCACGTGACTCTGTGGCTGGCGGAGGCTGCCACCTGTTCGGCCCGCGTGGCCGCCTATGTCTCGATGAACTAACCTCGGCGGTATGAGGATCAACAGCAGGAGGATCAACGACATGAGGATTAATTTTCGTTTCGTGAAAACTGAAATGGATTTTCGAGTTTCAGATTTTCAGTTTCGGTTTAGTTGTTTGACGAAAACGTGTTTGTTTGACAAGTCATGTTTTCATGTTTTGCTAAATGAAAACAACAAAAACTTGTTTGTTGTGTGTTGTTTTCGATGACTACTTTCAGGACGAAAACTGAAACTGCATTTGTTTATCAAATATAGTATCTATTTTCAGATTTTATTTATATGTTAGTTAATTATGTTAGTTAGTAAATAAATATTATTATGAATATTATTTTAATATTTAATATAATTATAAAAATATTAAAATATGTTTTTATTTAAAATACAAATTATGAATATTATTAAATTATTTTTAATTGTTATCAACTAATTAAAATAAGGACTAAGTATTAATTAAGTATAAATTAACTAAGTTATCAACTAATTAAATTGACTAAGTTATCGTGGTTTGATACTAACTATAAATTGATTAAATTATCGTCGTTTGATACTAAGTATAAATTGACTAAATTATCGTCGTTTGATAAAGTATAAATTGAATAAGTTATTATCGTTTGATACTGAGTATAAATTAGATAAGTTATCAACTAATTAATATTGACTAAGTATAAATTATCGTGATTTAATACTTATCGTCGTTTAAATTGACACCAAGTATAAATTGACTAAGTTATCAATTAATTAAATTGAGTAAGTATAAATTGACTAATTTATTATCGTTTGATAGTAAGTATAAATTGACTAAGTTATCGTGTTTGATAAAAAGTATAAATTAACTTAGTTATCAACTAATTATCGTAACTCGATTCGTCGTTGTTGTAACTCGATTACATGTTAACAATATTATAATGACATAATCTAAAAATATTTTAATATTACTTATATTACAACCAAATTTATACATATTACGATATCCATAATCCAAGACAGCACAGCACCAAATTTATACATATTATAACCAAATTTATATATATGTTTATGAAAATATGTCAATCCAGAACACAACAGCCACATAACATGTTCTTCAATTCACATTACGATCAATTCAGAACACAGCAACTAATTCAGAACATTAGTTCATCACAACACCATCACAACATCATCACATATCATATTATAGTCATTACTATTGTCAGTGAGGATCATTGATAAAATAGGATGAAAAAATCTACTATGTTTGATTTTTTACCTTGTTCATCAACAATCCTCACGACATCAATTATGACGGTAAAAAATATATCTTATGAATGTAGGGCAACGAAGGAAATGTGTATCACTATTAGTTGGTGATCGTCTCCAATTCATTGTCCACCAATATCATGATTTGCCCATTATCTCAAACACAACCATGCATTCATATAAGCACAACTACACAAAGAAAAATATAAGTACAACCACGAAATGTAAAATACAAACCAAACAATGCATTGAAAATTATAAGCACAACCACGCAATAACATCAAAACTCTAGATCGAAAAAACATCAATTGATAACAGCAATGCATATAAATACATGATAATGAGCAATATTACTTTACGATTTTAGGAGAAAAGTGTGCATAACCATTGATTGATTATCGCCTCTAATTCCTCGCCGACAATAAAAAAATACAAAATAACATCACAACAGCATATAATTACGACATTTTTTGGATATAGGCCGACCTGTATTTGGACCTCCTCCATCCCCGGACCTAGAATCAATTTGTAGCTTGGATCGTTAGGTGATTGCCTAGTTAATAACCCCTTAATAATACCTCTTTTGAAACTTTATTGTTCATGGTGGAACCTATTCGCCATGTCAACATCATGATTGATGAGTCCTTGTTAATACGATGAATGAGTCTCTTAACAATAATATAAATATGGTTATTATTATTTTAAGCCTTGACGTATCAATTATTTGACAAACTTTTGATTAGAAGATTAATGTCTTTTTTACAGCTTTCAACATTAGGCTTTATTTTGTTACACTTGAGAAATTGTGACTATTTATAATTACTACACTTATTTCACTTGAAAAATTGTGACTATTTAGAATTATACAGTTTCTCTTTTATGTAATTATTCCTCCTTATACAATGAAACGGATGGGAAGAACCCACAAGAGAATGTTATTAAGGAAAGAGAAAGCTCTCATATAACAAAATAGCCAGAGATGCTTCACCTGTTTAACCGTGCTTGATGCCACTATAAAAAAAAAAAAAATAAAAAAAAAAAAAGAACACGCAAGCTAAAACTCTCATAAAGCATTTATGACAAGGATTGCCTGTTAAAGTGTTACAAATGACGAAGACGGAGGCTGAACCATCCACTACGATGGGCATACCTATCATTACATGACTTAAATAAGTGCAGCAGCTCATTTATGACAAACTACAAATCCATAGTAAAACCTAAATGTCTGACAGAGTGATTGTTTTACAAGTTCAACAATTGACAGGGGAAGCCTTGGGCAGATGCTGCCCATCACCAACATTCACCGAAGGGCATCCCTTCGGGACTGCGGCATCTGGATCCTCCTTCTGAATTCTATTATTAGATGAAACTCTGCCTTCTGGATTCTCTTGCCCCATTGCCAATTGTTTAGGCAATGCCTCTGTGTCAGCTGATTTGTCAACCGTAGGAGCTGCTTCTAAGTCATTATTCTCCAAACTGGCATCCGGTTTCTCTTCAATACCTCCATTGGTTTTAATGATAGGATTATCTTTCGCACCTGCACCCTCAGTCATAACTTTCACAGAAGTATCCTCATTCGCTGCAATCTCTGGAGCAACATCCTCGTTCACTGCAGTAACAGTCACAACAGCACTGTCTTCACCCTTATCTGCATCTTCAACTTCTTTCATTTCCACATCAGCTGTTTCTTTAGCTTCTTCTGTAGTAGTGACATCCTTCACTGCAGATGTTTCATCCACTGCTTCCCCATCATCTTCATTGTCTTTCATTGCTTTCTTTGAGCTTGATTTCCTTTCCCGCTTTTTTGGTTTCTCATCTGTTGGGGTCTCCAGTGACATGGCTCTCTCCCTAATTCTTGCAGAACGCCTTGGGGTGTCACCTGCACAGTAGTTGGTCAATCACATAAGCAAAACACTACTTCATGCATGCAATATTAAAATATTAATCATGCTTTCTGAATAACTGTACATCTTTATTTGCATTAATATATATTAATCAGTGAAAGGGAGGGAGGGAGTGTACCAGTTCCCCAGTCAAATTCAGATGATGGAGGGCCTCCAAGGTGAGACTTCAAATATTGCTGTAGCTGCCGCTTATTCTTAATCTCCTCGCCACTAGGTGATATAAAGACAATCTCAGTCTTTCTTGGACTTGCATCCTCATTCAGCATGCACTGTCAGCACCCAAAAAAATGTAGATCACCAGTATAAATAAAAAATTAGGCAACACACGATTCTATAATCCAGATGCCAGGACACTAAAATGTCTGCTAAAGTTTTAAAAGCATATTCAACCAAAGGCATCGAATCCATATAAATTATACAGAAGAACCAAGGAAATGAACATGAGTACATATCTTTCTTTATTCACGGCCGAAAGTTCTCAAATAATGCAGTGGTATAAAGTGTAAACTCTTTGTCGAGCAATCAAATGTTAGAAGAGTCATCTTAATTCCCATTGCAACCAGAAAGTGTTTAAGTTGTGACTGTTAACTAGTGGGAGGAAATAGACTAAGAAAGTCCCCATTGTGGTAGACCTCCCCTACCACATATTCTATATATCCAAAAGAAAGAATTTACATCAAGTAATTGCCCAATGTGGGACAATACAAATCCTAACTATTTACATCATGTATCTCCACAATGTGGGATAATACTCCTAAAACTCCCCCTCAAGCTCGAGCATAGAGATTACAAAGTCCCAACTTGTTACATATATACTCAATTCTACGTCTTTCCCGGGACTTAGTTCATTTGAACCAACAAATAACATTGTGAATTCCTTGGATTGCACCTTTTCTATGAAAAATGACAATCAATTTCTCTGTGTTTAGTCCTTTCAGTTCAGTATGGGTGAAATCCAATTCTCTTATCAATTGTTAAAGTCAGATTAGTTCACAAATTGATAATGTCATAGCTCTATATTCAGCTTCTACTTGAAGCACTCTTAAGATAGCGTAGAATTCTCAAAGCTACTACCCAATGGTCCTCACATGGGCTAATCAAACTCATGGGAAAAAAATTATCAGGCCTAGTAATTGTAATTGTAAGATAATTGAGTTTTCCTACTAGCCTACGATGTCTTGATGGATCCTGTAGGGGCTCCCCCAGTTCTGGTAATAATTCGACATTAGGGTCCATAAGAGTATCAACTGGTTTGGCCCCAAGCATACTTGTTTCCTCAAGCATGTCTAGCACATATTTCCTTTGTGAAATATAAATGTCTCCCCCAGATCGAGCAAACTCGATTCCTAAAAAGTATCAAGTTAACTAAGACCTTGGTCTCAAATTGCTAATGAAGATAAGTCTTGAGTCTTTGAATTCCCTGATGATGATGATATCATCAACATAGACAATTAAGAGAATTCATCGTCCATAGGATGAAGTGAGATGAAAGACCAAGTGATATGAGACGCTTCTAGTCATCCCAAATTGAAGTAGAGCATTCCTAAATTTGCCAAACCATGCTCGAGGAGATTGCTTCAAACCGTACAATGACTTTTTTAATCGACACACTAGATCAAACTCCCCCTTAGCAACAAACCTAGGAGGTTGCTCTATATATACTTATTCATCAAGATCACCACAGAGGAAAGCATTTTTAATGTCCAACTGATGAAGAGGCCAATGATGAATGGCAAAAAGAGCAAGTCATAGGCGCACATACGCTATTTTGGCAACTGGTGAGAATGTGTCTAGGTAATCAATACCATGTCTTAGTGTAACCTTTTGCCACAGCTTTAAGACGATTAATGGTTCCATCAAGTAATGTTTTAATTGTACAAACTAATTTACAAACCACATCAGATTTGCCTGAGGGAAGAGGAACCAAGTCCCAAGTGTCATTAGTATATAAAGCAGACATTTCATCAATCATTGGGCCCGTTTGGTTTGCTAAAAATTGGAGGACTGGACAGGACACCGGCCCGTGTCCCCCGTTTGATTTGCTAAAATGATTTCGGGACAGGATTTCTTTTGAGTTCGGGACAAGATTTCTACCTGTTTTGGTGTACCGAAATAAGGCGAAGGACACGAGCGCCAAAAGACGGCAAAACCCTGGACACGCAATCACCAACTTGCTCGCGCTGGGGACTCCGCCGACGCCCTCCGCGCATTCGCATCCCTCTGCCGCCTCCACCTCCGCCCCGACCGCTCCTCCTTCCCCCCGGCCCTCAAGGCCGCCGCCGCCCTCGCCTCCCTCCGCGACGGACGACAGCTCCACCTCCTCGCTCTACGCCTTGGACTCCTTCCTGACCTCTTCATCGCCTCCGCCCTCGTTGACATGTACGCCAAATGCCGCGAGCTTCCCGATGAGCACCGCGCATTCGACGAGTCTCCCCACCGCAATGTCGTCCTGTGGACCTCCATGGTCACCGGTTACATCAATAATGACGCCTCGAGAGACGCCATCTTCTTGTTCAAGGACTTCCTGGCTGAGGAAGGTGGGGTGGGCATCGACTCGGTGGCGGCCGTCGCGGTCCTGTCGGCTTGTTCGCGGGTTTCCAGCAAGAAGGTGGCCGGAGGGGTTCACGGGATTATGGTGAAGGTCGGGTTGGAGATGGATGTGAGCGTGGAGAATACTCTGTTGGTTGCCTATGCTAAAGGAGGAGACTTGAGTTTGGGGCGGAAGGTATTCGACGCAATGATTGAGAGGGATGTTGTATCTTGGAACACGATGATTGCATTGTGCAAAGCTCGGATTGGGCGAAAAAAGAAACTGGAGCACGAGTATGTTCTTGGACAAGACATGGGACAGGGGAAGTTCGGATCAGTGAGACTGTGCTGGTGCAAAGCTGTGTCTGAGGACTCAGAATGCTGACAGTGAGAGAGTTGGTCCTGTTTGCAGCCTGAGCAGCGAGGCAGAGGCTGCAACCGTTGAAGGGGATCGACCATCTATCAGGACTCTCGTTATTTGTATGATGTGTTAGCGTGAAGGCAGCTACTGCATGTATAGAATGATCATGACCACTTATGTAGTAGATGTTTGACTACAACTTTGATTATTGGAGAGCAGTGGTTGTATACATGTTTAATGAGGAGAGTTTTTGTGGTCATATGAAATATGCAATGTGATCTGTGAAGTTTGTGAGGTATTCTGATTTCAAAGAGACCAAACAGATTCTATCTTCTGTTTTCAAGCCTTGTTTCTGTAGCAACAGGTTTGGGGTATTAAAAACCTTTTTTGATTTGATTATGTCAGATTCCATAAAATGTATTCTTTTGATTGTTCTTAAAGCTTGCTCAATAGATTAGTTCTGGTCAGTGCACAAAATTGAACATGGATATGATGGATTACATATGTGTAATATGTGTTTTGTTCTAAACTGCATGTGATTTGTGTCCATTATGGCATTGTCTACCAGGTTGGTTTGTTTGATTTTGACTTACCACTGATTGTGCAATGATACAATCAAGATGATTACTACTTTTATCCATTTTAAAGTGTATTCAGCTTCTTTGTAGGATCACAGAAGGTGAGTTTCGTCAAATCGAACCTTTCATAATTAGATATTACAATTGAAAAAGAAAATTATACACCTTTCGGTTTATGTATGAAGACTTTTATGTATAAAATTGAATATGAGCATTAAAAATATACAAGGATATTTTGGTCATTTTATCATGTACAGGACTGTGTTATAGAGAAACAAACGCAAAATAGGACTAGATATCGTGTCCTGTTCTTGACGAAACAAACATGGTATAACTGTTGTCCCAGGACACTTGGTGTCCTATCCTTGTCCCTATCTGGTGTCCTGTGACGAGCAGTTTGCAAACCAAACGGGCCCATTGCTTGTTGCCATCCCGGATGAAGTAGAGCCTCTCAAAAATGCTAGGGAAGAGAAATTGAAGACATCGAGGAAAGAAAAGTGTAATGATCATATGAGAAAGTCGAATATGAAATAGAATGAGAAACTGAATGAGAGGTGGTACATCGACGAGTACCTTTTTGTAAGGCTATCGGAAGGTCAATATCATGTGGAAGATCCGGAACTATCGAGGCAATAGGCTGGGTAGCGGAATCAGAAAGAGAGTCACATGCTTGTCGTGGCCGACGACGATAAACTTGCAATGGAGGCTGGATGGATGGAGGTTCAGTAGGAGGATAAAAGAGTACGGGAGAGGGGAGAACTTGGTGTCTTGGACTGAGTGGTGAAGAAGGGGGTGTTTTCAAAGAATGAAATGTCAGCAGAGATAAATGAGCGATGGAGTTCAAGAGTGGATACCCTCATTGAAGGCGAGAATATCCTAAAAAGACACATTTGATGGCACGAGGAGCTAATTTGTCCCGACCGAGTGGTCATGAACGAAGCAAGTACAACCAAAGTTGCGAGGTGGAAGATTATAAAGACTATCATGCGGAAAAAGAATGGAGAAAGGGATTTGATTGTGAAGGACAGAAGATGGCATTTGATTGATGAGGTAGCAAGTTGTAAGAACAACATCGCCCCAAAAATAGAGAGGAACCTGCATATGAAGTACAAGAGTGCGAGCAACCTCTATTAAGTGTCTATTTTTTCGTATATGGAGTATGGACACACTCGCAGAAAGACATAATGCTATCTAGGTTAGTCATCACCAAGCCTTGCAATTTTATATCCTCTTGAATCCAAGAATAGAAATTTGGGTCCTTCCCTAACATCCCAAATTCTAACTTTACGACGGCACTTCTCTTGGCCATCGGACCAACAAAGATTACAGGAACCCTAGAATGGGGATGAGTTAGTACAAACCTACTGACCTAAGGTAGGACCTACAAAAGCTCAAGTAAGACTCACCGAAGAAGAAAAAAGAGCAACGACGAACAAATGGACAATCAACAAAGTTGTCGTCGAAGAAAAATCTCCTAAGCACCGAGCACCAAAAACACGAGAAAAAGTCCAAAAGCGGAAATGAGGAAATTGTTTTATAGGTGCACAAGCAGTAAACCCCTTATTGGACGATCAACAATCACACCACAAACAAATCCCAGCCGACTAGCCCACCAAGCGACAATTTCCTAGAAAACAACAACGCACGTGCGAACACTTTCTCCACCATGATTACTCCTCCAAAATGAGGAGGCAACCGTCAATCAGAAGTCGCCACGCAAGAGAAAGGGATCCCCGTTATTAAGCTGTCATGCTAGCGGCGCAGGACAACACAACAAAGATACACCGATCTGGTCCGACTCGAACCAAAGCCAAGTCGTCATGTACCAGCTCATAAGGGAGCTCAGTCTCTACGACGACTAGATACACCTTGGTAGAACACTCTACAAGATCTCTCGGATCGCAAGAAAAGTTGACATTATTTAGAGCTCAGCATGCAGTCCTCCAGACTCCGACTGAGCTCGGGGGCTGTGGACTAGACTAGTATTACTGGGCCCGGCCGGATTAGGCCCAACAATGCCCCATACTCATGAACCCAACTCGAGCCAAACCAAATGGCTCCGCCCGGGGGCTCCACTCGGTCATACAAGGACATCCACGTCCTCCCTAATTGCGAGGGACATGCCATTACGAGCCCGCTATCTCGAGGATCAGCCTCGACCCATCTGAGAAATATCCCTACGAAATTACCAAGCAGCGTCATCACCTCCACCTGCAAAAAATACAGACACAGCACGACTCAAGTAACCTCAAGTAACCTAAGTCCCAATTTCATTACCTCAACTTTGGAGACCTACTAATTTGAGCAAAGTTTCTTTAGCAGGTCTCCCGCTGGAGTTGCACCTGACCAAGAGAGACACCGAGTCGGACCAAACTACTCGAACAGTATGTCAAATCAATTGCTTACTATCATCGAGCCAAAGGCCTCAATTTCTAGCTAACTCCCGAATGTGCCATCCCAAGGCTACACCTATAGGCCAAAAGACCTCGAATCCAAATTTAGCTTCACTACTAAACATGTTTATTGATGTCAATCCTCACTGAATAGAGATTGCATTGTAACATGGGAAGTTTTATGCTTATAGGAGAATGCATCAAAATGAATTGAATTTGACTCCAATAAGACTAAATCAAATCAAAGCAACCTCATTGACCAAAAGACAAATAAGATTGTGCTTCACCATGATTAGACATTCATAATAGTTAATACATTCTTAGTTGTACTTAAGATCCAAATTTACAAGTATACAAGAAATTCTGAGCTGTAAACATTAATATAGCAGATATTTTAATAAGGAAAAACATATTATCAGTGCCTTTTTTATCCTAAAGTGTAAGGACTAGTATGACTCACACATCAAACACATGTAAATAAAAATAATGAATATTGGATAAATTGTTTTTAAAATAAGCATGTTCAGAGTGTTAGTCAAGTATTGGTACCAGTTTGAACATGGATTGGTACAAACTGGTTATGGGGCAGTATATGGAACTTTAGCGTCTGGTGCAACCAAAAAAATCATTCAGCATCTGAAATGGATGTTATGGACGGTACTGATTATTTGTATGTTGTGCTCATATTGAGCTAGTAATTGAGATTTAAAACTATGAAAATAGTATGTAGTTTTTACATCCACTCTGAATAATGTATAGATTAAAAGTTAGTTGAAAAGTTGCAACTTAAGATACCATTAATTTGAGTGTAGTAAAGTAAACAAAAAGTGGCCAGGCTAACACAAAAGATTTGGAGGATAGCTTATAAATCTAATATCCGAGGATTAAAAATTTAAGAAAATAAGCATGCATATAAACAATAACTATTTCGATTGTCATAGTGTCCAAGAGATTGTATGTGAAAAAAGATAATACATTAATACCATAATACTAAACCAAACTTGGAGCACAGAAACATTGAATAACATTATGCAAAACGAAAACTTTATAAGGATATAATCGTTTTTAGGGCTAATATATGTAAATGTAAACAAGATAATATACAAATTGTGAAATCTATGAAATCAAAGATTGAGAAATTAATATGAAAAGCAATTTTTCATAATAAATGTTTATATTTAAATGAAAGAGAAAAAATGAACCAAGGAGAATCCTCATTTGCTGACGATGAATGTTTTTTAAAAAATAATAGGACTTGCAACAAAACGGATTTCAATGGAAAATATATAAAGCAATTAATTGAAAGTACTCAAATGGTCAACTTGATGCCAGAATCATTTATTTATCATTTAAAATACCAAATAAGGAATTTTATTTTTTTAAAACTGTGCACTAGAATATCCCTAAATGGGTTTCCAAGTTTGAGGTATTGAACAAAAGAGTATGCAAAACCAAGAAATAAGACAAAAAAAAACTTATATGTAATTATAGTATTCAAGGCTTCATCCATATATTTTAAAGCATTTGCATAAAAAGAATGAAATACTAATTCCAAAAATATCTTTTAAAAATAAAAGTATTTGAGCTTGTCTCAGTGTATAAGTAAAATATTCTAAAAATGTGCAATACAAAAAAGATTTCTAGGGAATGAAAATAACAAGAGATGCAGTGCCAAGTTAATACTAACCATTTGTATATCAGCTATTGTAGAAGTTTAAAAAGTAATCATACAAAGGTATAGATGAGATTTTTTTATTATTTGAGAATACACATGGGAAAGTAGGTTAAAAATGGAAAGCCATGAAACATATGCCAATATAGAGTAAAAGGTGGAAAGAAATCAAGTAAAAAAAGTACATGCCTTGAGGCTCACCAACATTAATCAGGGGAAACCTCTCCTCCATCTCCATTGACTTTGTATAGAACCCTTCAACTCATATCAAGATAAATTAAAAAAGAATGAGACAAATTTATTACCAAGGTACCCAATTGATTGTAGAAAAAAAACAAACTGAGTATATGAAGAGCCATAAACCACGTATGAAGAGAAAAAAAGAATCTTAAACTGGTTGAGAAAGGAAAAATTATGAAGAACCCATTGGCTGACCATTGAATGGAAATAATCTGGGTTCTTCTGAAGTAGCCTAGTATTTTTTATTTCCTATTTTCAGTTGGAAGCTAGTGCTAACCAATTATTATAAAAGTATAAATTCTATATTTTCCCTTTGGCAAGCAAGGTTTAAAACATGTTATTTGCTTGATGCAAAATTAAGGAATTCAAAGGGGATGTGGATGATAAAGTACAAGGATCAGATTTCTGGTTTTGTATCCTTCCAAAAAAAATCCCTATTCCTCCTAGGATCTTTGTGCATCAGCTAAAGATGTTCTTTGAAAACCAAGGTTTGCTTTTCTAGAAAAGTGAATCTATAAAGAATCATGCATGAAGCTTTCCATAATGATCATCTTACTAGCACAGCTACAATCTCATCTTATCAAAATCTCCTTTTATAAGTGATATCTTCATAGAGATGGCAGTCTTATGTCCCTCCATAACAAATTTAAAACTTCCAAGCTTGCTGGATGATAGTTACCTAGTCATTGGATTGAAATATGTCATCAGTGTTGACAAATAATCTGAATCATTTATGCAAAATATACAATTCTGTTCTTACAAACAGAACACCATTGATGATAAGTTGATAACTAGGAACAGAAGAAAGATATGCATGCATGAAAAGTTTGTGATTTAACTAAATCTTGCTAAAGTCCATGTAGAAACAATGGGAAGGCAAGAGATTATTAGAATAACCAAAATTGCAATCATTCACAAAATTGCTTATCATTGAAGAGGCTGAAGAGAAAACAACATATATATATATATTAGGAAACAAACAAGAGGTAGTAAGATACAAGAGGCAGTTGTCAATGTTCTACCTTAATATTTGTTGAATGTCACTAGTTCACCAATTCTCTTGAAAGCCTTATTCGCATTTGAATAATGTTCTTAAGAAGATCCCCCATTGTTCAACTTGTTAACTATCTTAGTGACAACCAAACAAATCCAAACCAAAAACCAGTCCATTGTTATGGCTCCCCAAATATCCCACTTACAATTTGACGTACAATTAACAAGCAAGTCAACATCTAGTTGGACATGAACTGAAGTCTGAAACACCAGTACCAGTGTTATTAATGGCGGATGGCGGCTCATGGCGGAAAGCCAAAAATCCGCCATACAGATATGGCGGATGGCGTTGCGGCCAATGGCGGAAGCATGGCGGCCGTATGTGTGTATATATATATATATATATATATATATATATATATACACAGTTATACACACACAACAGTAAGCATATATCAAGAACAATAAAATTAGAAATATGATAGAAAATAAAATTCATCAAATGTAACATAAATACATAATTAGACAAGATCACAAGATCACAAGATCACAAGAGTCACAAGTCACAAGTCACAAGTCACAAGTCCATACATACGAGTTGACTAGTCAAAAGCACAAGAATAAATTAACCACATGCAACTAGTTGTCACCCTCCTCCCCAATGTAATCATCATTCTCATTGTCATCTAGTGAGGCATATCCCTCTTCTTCCTCTCCTTCCGTTTCCTCAAAATTAATTTCTTCTTCTTTCTCCAATTCCTCAAGGTCTTCAAATTCCAATTCATCTTCGTTGACTACTATCTCTTTTCCTTTTATGGAAGTTTTTGAAGTTGTTGAAGTTGCACCACTTGAAGGCTCCTTCCTTTTTCTTGCTTGTTGCCTAGTATACGTTCTAAGCTCTCCCGCCCCGGATGCCCTATAAACAGTTTCCCAATTTAAAGTATCATCTTCAAAAACCAACTCATTTCCAGCATCATCAGTGTTATCATCTTCCATCTCTCCAACTAGCCACTCATTACACTCATCAATATCATTGAGTGAGATAGGGTCAATTTCATCCCTAACATTATATCTTTGCTTGAGTGCTTGGTTATATTTCACAAAAACCAAGTCATGCAACCTTTTATGCTCAAGCCTATTTCTCTTCTTAGAATGGATCTGTAACATCAAGCAAAGAGTTAACAAAACTTACTATAACAAAGTACTAGACTAAAACAAATAAAAAAAATGATAATTACTTGCTCAAACACACTCCAATTACGTTCACATCCAGAAGCACTACACGTCAAACTCAAAATCCTGATAGCTAATTGTTGCAAATTTGGAGCTGAATGTCCATACATTCGCCACCATTGAGCTACAAAACCAAAGATAACTCTATAAGCATTAAGGCATTAAGCAAATGTCTTAAAATTTAAAAGTTAGAAGACTATAATTTGTATTCTTCTCACCGGGTGCAAGGGTATTTCTTTGTGATATTGCAAAGTCCGTACCAAAGAGACCACCACTGGCCTTATAAATTGGCAGCTCAATTAGTATCTTTTGTTGCACCTCCCGACTTGGCACCAACCTCTTGATGCATTCATACAACCCATTTGTAACCTCCAAATCAAACTCCAAGAGAGGGTTGGCATAATAGAATTCTGGGTTCAAAAAATGACCAGCTGCATGTAAAGGGCGATGAAGTTGGCAAGTCCACCTATTATCAATGATTACAAACACCTCATTGTATTTGCTTTCATTGTTGTTGAAAGACTTCATAATGGCTTCTTTTGCCTTGTCCATTGCTTCATAAATATAACCCATAGCCGGTTTTCTCTCACCATCAGCAAGTCGAAGCACTCGAACAAGAGGAGCCATAACTTTTAATGTATACACCACATGATTCCAAAAAGAAGGCATAAGCACAATTTTTGTTGCTTGCTTCCCCTTAACCTCTTTAGACAACTTGTTTCTTGTCCACTCATTGGAAGTAAACATTCTTCTAATATTTGTTTTCTCTCGATGAAGTCTTTCCAATGATAAAAAGGAGGTCGCAAATCGAGTGACTGCATGTCTTACCAATTCTCTCTTGTTTGTGAAGTGTCTCAACAAACTCAATGTACTTGAGTGGCTGTAGATGAAGCCAACAAGAAATATTGCCCTTTGAATTGTCTTCTTTATTGAAGGAATCTTTCCAATGTCTTCAAGCATTAAATCCACGCAATGAGCTGCACAAGGAGTCCAATAAAGATGCGGTCTTTTTTCTTCCAACATCTTACCTGCTAGGACATAATTGCTTCCATTATCTGTTATTACTTGAACAACTTTGTCTTCTCCAATTTCCTCCACAAGAGAATCAAGGAACTCAAACAATTTTTCACCGATTTTCACAAATTTAGATCCATCAATAGATCTAACAAACATTGTTCCGGCGGGAGAGTTCACCAAAAAATTTATCAAGCATCTTTGCTTCCTATCAGTCCATGCATCTGACATAAGTGAACATCCATGTTTGTCCCAATGCTCCTTATGGCCCTTCAACAAGCTTTGGGTGTACTCCATCTCCTTCTTGAGAAGTGGAACTCGTATCTCATGATAGCTTGGAGCTCGCAAATTTGGCCCAAAGCTTGAAATGGCTGCAATCATATCATGAAAGCTCTTCAATTTGATGCAATTAAATGACAATCCAGCTTGGTACCAAAACCGAGCTATATATTGATGGACCCTAGCTGTTGTTTCTTTGTCACATGTCTCTCTTATACTTGTTTGCCTCAACCTTTCCTTTTTCCTCTTCTCAATGGCAGTTTCAGGTTGTCTACAAAACAAGTCTATCGGGCCTTTCAATTTCTTACTCCCACTAGCGTGACTAGCCTTAGCAACAACTTCTCCAAATCCCTCATTAATTTCTCCTTCACTTTCACTATCATCATAGCCCAAATTTTCAAGATCCATGTTTCTAGCACTTGCAATTTCTGCACTCTCTTGCTTCTTTTTCCCTCTTAGAAGATCCCACAATTCTTCTCTTACTTCCTTTGGACATTTAGTACATGCAGAAACATTGCCCTTCTTTCCCATCAAGTGCTGCTTGGCTCTTGTGATCCCTCCCCTTGTAATTTTCCCACAAAAATTGCAGACAATGGTATTGGTATCATTTTCATCTAAAGAGTGGCAATATTTCCAACCTGGATCTGTCCTTGAAGCAGCCCTTGAGCCTTGTGAAGATCCTTGGCTTGCCATTGTTTTGATTTGTAAATCCTACAAATTTAAACATCAACATTTTCAGAAATTTAAAAAAAGTTGAATGAGAAGTTCTCATTCAAATGATCAAATGAAAATTGAAATGAATGAAACAGGAAAAAAAAAATAAAAACATAAAGAGAAAACTGAATTGAAATGATCAAATGAAAGGAAAAAAAAAAGGAGAAAAAAAATACTTTCTGAAGTAAAAAAAAGAATGAACAAACAGATTAATAGAAGTAAAAAAATAGAAGTGAAAAAATGAAAAAAAAGAAACAAAAACAGAATAGAGACATTAAAAAAAGTAAAGAAAAGAAGTATGAAAGAAAAAGAAAAAAAAACTGAACAGAAGTAAAAAAAAAAGAGCAGCAAATAAGAAAGAAACAAGAAAAAAAAAGAAGTAAAGAAAAAAAAATCGAAAAGAAACAGGCAAAACAAGAAAACAGAATAGAAAATGGAAAAAAAGGAAAACAAGAAAACAAAAACAGGAAAAAAGAAAAGAAAACAGAAATAAAATCGAAAGAAGCTGGAAAAACAAGAAATAACCTAAAAAAACAAGAAAAAAACAAGAAAACAGAATAGAAAATGAAGAAGAGAAGTGAATGGGAGAGAAATACCTTAAAAAACAGTGAAAAATGCTATTTTCCGCCGGAATTCCTCGCCGGAGTGCCGGAGCTAGTCGCCGGGGCTGGTCGCCGGATTTCGTCGCCGGAGTGGAGCAGCTGGTGGTGGAGAACTTTTCAAATGGGAGCAACAGCAGCCGCCAGCTTATATTACTAGGGTTTTAGGTTTAAAATTTCTTACATAATTACAAAAACACCCTTAGTATAAAATAAAAAAAATAAAAAAAACCAGGATGTGGCGCCATTTCCGCCATTGGAGCCATTTCCGCCATGGCGCCATGGCGGAAAGCGGGCGCCACAGACCGCCTGGCAGAAACCGCAACAAAGCGGTTTCTGCATGGCGGATTTGTCAAAATCCGCCACGCCATGGCGCCATGGCGGCGCCATGGCGGCTATTTGACAACACTGACCAGTACCACTATCAAGTCTCACCTATGCATATCAAAACATTCTTCGCAAAACTATCTCATTCCAATCTAAATCTGCTGACTTGGATTGGGTTGGCCAGGTCGTCCAAGAAATTAGACTCAGCTCAAGATCATTAGAAAATTTATTGAATTCAGCTACCTAGATAATAGATTAGATAGACTAGCAAGAAAATCAACAACTAGTTGGACATAAACTGAAGCACCAGTACCACTATCAAGTATGAAGTTCCATCTATTAATATCAAAGCATTGTTCGCAATGTAGAAGGATAGATAGATAGATAGGAACGAGAAAAGAGGAGATGTGTATTCTATATGGACATGTTTATTTCACATAATTAAGGAGGATAAGATAAAGAACGTATATAAATCCCCATTTGTTTGATGCCTAGATTAGAAAGTATGATTAAAAGATAAAAATGATATCATATCTGGTGTACACGTGATAAAAGAATCCTATCCAACCTTCTCTCATTTTTTATTCAATAATGACACTTAATAATTAATATGCAACACAATATGGAAAATATAGTATCATATCAAATATTATATATATTACTAATAAACCAAAAATACTACAAGAAACGGAACATAATCTTTATATAAAATGTTTCTATAACTATATATCAAATACTATAATATAATGGACGACTAATATGTTAATCAATTAACAACAACTAAGCCTCAATCTCATACTAGATGGGTCGACTATATGAATTCTCTATCTCCACATCCCTCTGTTCAATGCGAGATCCGCCATAATATCTAGTAGCTATAATATCTAGTAACTGTGGATCCTTAGACACTATTTCTCTCCACGTAATTTTAGATCTACCTCTACCTTTCTTCCTACTTTCTACTACTAAACTGTCACATTTTTGAACGGGACACCTGGGTCTCCATAGTACATGTCCAAACCATCTTAAATCGCCTTCTCCAATATGTGCTACATGCACCTTTTGCCGGATGTATTCATTTCTAATCTTATCCAATCTTGTATGGCTACTCATCCACCTTAACATCCGCATTTCCGCCACATTCCTAAAAATATATAATTATGAAAAAGTTCCATAGACATTTGGAATTTGATTTGGAAATGAGCAATCAGCTTTACCCCAACCTTATTAGATTGTCAATGACATTAAATTAATTGGAAAACCAGATATGCATTTATTGTTCCAATCCATGAATTTGTATGGTTAATTTTCTGATATAACAGTGGCTCCAACTCAAATCATTTAATTTATAAGGGCAATATACATAACACATGTTCAAGTCATGGACTTCTCTTCAAAATTTTCTACTTACACAAGGATAATTCATGTTACATTGCTCAATTAAACTACTCATTTTTTACCATCATGCAAGCTAAGCTCAATATTTCCTAATTGTAAACTATCCAACAATTGCTCTTCAGAGATCACAAATAAATCCAAATCATTGCTCTACTTTTAACAATCCCCACAACTAATAATGCACCTGTCTCATATAGTCATATTCAAGAAAAAATACCCATCTAAATAAATCTAGGATCATTTATCAATGGTCATCGTCCTAGCACATTTTTATTTGATCTACATTAGTTGCATGCAACATCAGACTCCACCAAAATCTTGTTATCCCCCTTTCCACATTTTGCTTAGAAATCAAAGGTCCAATTAAGTAGGAATTTACACAATTCTTCAGTAACACAGAAGACCTCATTCTCTGTCTACTTTGGGGGTATCTCTGACTAACTTCAATTGGCAAGTATTGACCAAACAACAGAGATGTATGCAACATATAGAAAAAAAGAATGTTGTACTAAAATCAGTTAATAACCATGATCAGATAAAAAGAAATTAACATTTAGTCCTGAATTGCACAATTCTTCAGTAACACAGCAGACCTCATTCTCTGTCTACATTGGGGTATACCTGACTAACTTCAGTTGGCAAGTATTGACCAAACAACAGAGATGTATGAAACATATAGAAAAAAGAAAGAAAGTTGTACTAAAATCAGTTAATAACCATGATCAGATAAAAAGAAATGAACATTTAGTCCTGAACTCCACAGACTGAACTCTAAATTGAAAGTGAAGTCAATGCAATGCAAGATCTTTTGCCGCTCATCGAATGCAAAGAACGAAAGTTTATATTAATCATATCCTTGTGCAACAAGGAGGATGTTTTTATAGAACCCTGATATACTATGTGACAATGGAACAATTTTAACATTCTACAACCATCAAGGCTTGCCCTTAAAAGTCAAAACAAGGATAAGTTAACCAACCCATAAGTCAATAAAAGAGACTTGATATATGATTTCATCTCTACATAATATTAAACATATGGCAAGGCAACAGCATTATTCAATGAAGACCTACCAAATTTATTCATGAGCATATTTTTTTTAAAAAAAAGTAAGTTAAGGACCATTTTTTGAAATATCATATAAATTATTAAATATAAGTGTTGAATTTGATCTATGTAGACTAGTTTTCACTTTTCAACTCTGATGAATACTTCAACATTAGGAGCAAAATCCAAAGAACCCAAAGAAAGTAAAATTCTAAGGGCTTTAGGCTTGTACCAAAGGATGCTCCTTTAGTAGTAGGTAAAAGCTCCAACAGAATCCAACTATCCATATGGTTGTCAATTTGTGTAATATGTATTGCGATGACAATTTGGTTTGCTTCATAATTTTCCATTTCTAGTATCTCAAATGATCAACAATCCTAGAATTTTCAACAGTCACAACTTTGTATATCCACTGAAGAAAATTCTAATTTGTGGAGTTACCACCAAATCTATATTATGAAGATACTACACATCTTCAATCTTCTCCCAATCCATTGGAATTTTCAATCAATAACTTGCACCAAATTCAATATTCTAAGTTTAACACTATGATTATGGGAAACTAAATCTTGATTTTCCATATACAGAACCTAAATTTTTTAAAAAAAAATCAAGCTTTCTTTCTCCACTTGAGGAATGAAAAAACACTAAACTCTTGAACAGATTATAAAATGTCCTATAGTCTAAATTTTGTGCTGATAGAAACTTCATTCATGTAGCTTCGACCAACCAAAGTTCCTAGCGAACATGACAAACTGTTTGGTCGAAACTTGTACACATTTTTATGAGAAAAATGCTTTTACTATAGCAAGTTCTCCATAATCCACGTTCCTGACAACCGGACCTTGCATAATAGCCATAAGAATCTCATATCTCCAAGTAGAACTTTCAACATTGATTGACTACATGAATTATCCTAAACTTCCCTATCACTATCGTCAAAGAAAAAGCCCTAATTTCGATATAATTCACTAAACTTGAGCTTTTTGATGAGAATGGCGAACGTGAACCGCTCACCAACTTCTAGCAAGAGAAGACCAGAATTCTCGAACAAGAATAAGCTACGAGGCCTAAATTCACCATGCTTCAAACTAATTCAATTCACCATCTCGCCGACACAAAATAAGGCATCAGAAACCAACTGGCAAGCACGGAAACCCTAGAATGCACAGCACAACTTTGTCAAGACGGACCAGGTAACAATCCATGCTCGCAGTCCAAATCAACGCCAAGAACAATAAACTAGATCACGAGAAAGCTAGTCCAAATTGGGAGAAGATGAAAACTAGAAGCAATTCCGTGGAATCAAACCTTCTTCTTCCACCCGGCAGGCGCGGATAGCTCAACGGAGACGACCTCTGCCTTGCCATCTCTCACCTTCTCCGGCGTCACAGGCGGCGACGTCCCCTTCTCGGCGCTCGCGTTGCCGACCTTCTCCTCCGCCATCGTTCGCCCCTTCCCGAATTCGACTTCCCGCTCTCGGATAAGCCAACGATTTACGCGAAACAAAGTCAAGAATTTACATATACATAGGTGAAGTGAAAAATTGTAACGTAATAAAACTTAAAAGCCGCGTAAGACGGTACCACGTTAAACTTAAGCGGCGGAACTCAAAGTGGATACCAAGTTCGAATTGAAACGTGATTCTCGCGCACGATAAGACCGACTTCAGGATCTCCTGCCTCACATGAATTCCGTATATTATATTACCCCCGTGCCACTCGTTCAAATTGATGGCCCTACTCGGGCTCCATTCATTTAACGGCCAAGCGACTCACACAGGAAAGTTTTAGCGCAGCACAGGATTTCCTGCAAGGTCTATGAGCCAATCCACCTTCTCTTATATTTGCAACTCTGCAACGTCGGAGGCCACGTGTCCTTGAGCCTGCTGGAAAGTGATCCGCGACAGGGAATAAATTAAAGCCCGGGCGGATTTTTGAGGCGAGATGAGCGTGCATAATATGGAACGTGGCGTAATGTGATTGGCAAGTGAAGAAACGTCTACCACTCACATGTGAAAATTCTTCAAGTAACACGTGTGCGAAGCTGACGTTGACACGCTTCACGACGTTTATGGCTGAGGAATTGGGCCTGGCAGTTGAGTTACAGGCATCACCGTGGGTATCTTTTTCGGCATATACCAGTATACCATGGCACGAGATAAGGGTTCAATTGTTTTATCCGCTAGTTAAGCAAATATATACAAATAAATATAATTTTATTTAAATAATAATAAATAATTAAATAAAATTATAAAAATTTATCATAAAATTATAAACACTATTTTATTTAAATATAACATCATTAGAAACTTATTATTAAACAAGTTTAATAAATATAATATTAATAAAATAGTAATTAATAATTAAGTAAATGTAATATAAAACTAATAAATTAATTAAAAATTGTAAATGATATTTTAATTATATATATATATCATTATTATAAATTCATTATGAGATGTTAAATGTAAAAATTCATGTTCCTCTCATCTTGAGCTTCAGAACCAGATATTATAAGTAGATTTTTCTATAAATAATTATGCATCAAAAGCATAGATAGGATCGTAAGATGTCAATCTACTTTAGTCAAAATATACTTCTTGGAGAATCTCGTGTACCTTTCTCCATCGTTGGTTGCAGTGGATTTACTTAATGAAATTTACGTTTCTCTCTCTTTCACACGCCTCGAATTGAGCGCACACCAATAATCGTAAGTTTATGGGGACTCACGAATTTGTAATTATGAATTTTCTAATGTAGAGAGAGGACATGTTTCCTCTTGATATAAACAATGAAAAATCGTCCCATTATTTATTTTTCATTGTAATTACTTAATTGTCCTCTTAAACATACAGCCAATTACAATTATGTTATTATCTTACATGAAGACATTTATATGTTATATTATATATTCTTACATTCTCCCACTTGACCCACGAGAGAATTATTAAATTCCACATTGTAAGATAATTCACAAATACAAGTCATGGCGATCATGCATCATCATTTGACACAATTCCTTCCATGTACCACAATATATGTAAATCATCATAATGTCTGTAATAGAAACATATTTAACATCCATTTCTATTATAAAAAAATTGTCACACAATATGTACGTATACTCAAATATATATAACAGAAATAACAATTATATCAAAAACGTAACATGAGCTCAAGTGTCATATTGAAAAATTAAAATGATCCATAAACAATGATCATTCACCAAGGCCCATCCGTTCAACATGCTCTATAAAAACCTTTGGTGACAACCCTTTAGTCAATGGATCAGCAATCATCAAACCGATATTGATATGCTCAATCGACACTGTATGTTTCTGAACTTCTTCTTTGACGACAAAATACTTTAATTTCATATACTTTGCACCCTTGGAATATTTGTCATTCTTAGACAAGAAGATTGCGGCGAAATTGTCACAATAAATTTTTAGCGGTTTGACAATACTGTCAACGGTCCCAAGTCCTGATCGAAATGAAGTTCTGCAGCCATAATCCATGAGTCGTGGCTTCAAAGCATGCCACAAATTCCGCTTCCATGGTGGATGATGCTATGATAGATTCCTTTGCACTCTTCCACGATATGGCTCCTTCAGCCAATAGGAACAAGTACCCAAACGTGGACTTTCTACTATCAATACATCCAACAAAATTTGAATCTGAATATCCAATCACTTCCTAACGATCAGATCTTTTATATGTGAGTTTGTAGTCTTTGGTTCCTTGCATGTACCTCAGAACTTTCTTAGCAGCTCTCTAGTGATCCATTCCTGGATTACTCTGGTATCAACCTAGAATGCCAGTCGCGTAGCTAATGTCTGGTCGGGTGCAAGTCTGTGCATACATTAAGCTACCAACTACTGATGTATATGAAATCTTTTCCATACATTTCCGTTCAATGTCATTCTTCGAACATTGCATAAGACTAATTAAGCTTATCACCCTTTTGTACTGGAACTATGCTTGGGGCACAATCTTTCATTCCAAATTGTTCTAGAATGTTATTGATATAGATTTTCTGAGATAAATTTAACGTTCCTTGTGATCTATCACGAGAAATTTCTATCCCTATAACATACTTTGTCTCTCTCATATCCTTTATTTCAAAATTCTTTGAAAGGAATTTCTTAGTCTCATGCAACAATCCAAGATCATTACTAGCCAACAAGATATCATCAACATACAAGATCAAAAATATGAACTTACTCTCATTTACCTTCAGATATATACATCGATCAACAATGTTTTCTTTAAAACTGAAGGAAACAATGATACTATTAAACTTAATGTACCATTGACGAGATGCTTGCTTAAGTCCATAAATTGACTTGTTCAATTTACACACCATGTGTTTTTTACCCTTAACGGTAAAATCCTCGGGTTGTTTCATATACACTTCTTCTTCTAAATTCCCATTCAAAAAGGTAGTCTTCGCATTCATTTGATGTAGCTCTAAGTCGAAATGAGCTACTAGAGCAAGGACGATTCTAAGAGAATCTTTCTTCGAGACTGGCGAAAATATCTCACTATAGTCGATCCCGCCTCTTTTAGTAAATCCCTTGGCAACCAATCTGGCTTTGTAACGTTCAACATTACCATCAGAGTCGCGCTTTGTCTTGTAGACCCATTTACAGCCGATTGCTTTAAATCCTTCAGGTGATGTAACCAAAGTCCATACTTGGTTTTGTTCCATGGAATTCAACTCATCTTTCATGGAATCGATCCACTTCTCCGAACTCTTACTCTCAATGGCTTGTGAGTATGAAATCGGATCATCACCTATTCCAATGTCATTCTCCAATTCTTGGAAATAGACAACATAGTCACTTGAGATTGCAAACCGCCTAACTCTATGCGATCATCTTAACGCAATCTCTTGTGGCTCACTCTCCACAGGTTCACCTTGAGTGGTTTCATGGTGAGTCGCTTCCTCAGTTTGTTGTTTAGCTTCCTGTTGATCAACCGTTACAGGAGTTGAGTATGGTAAAATTACAGGTGGTGTCACCACTTGTTCTTTTACCTCATTAAAGACAATCTCTTTTCTCTCGCTCACACTGAGCTCACCATTTTCAATGAATCTAGTGTTTTTAGTTTCAACTATTCTAGACGAATGATTAAGACAATAAAATATAAATCCTTTAAATTTCTCAGGGTACCCAATAAAGTACCCACTAATCGTACGAGAATCTAACTTTCTTTCATGTGGGTTATACAACCTAACTTTTGCTCGACAACCCCAAACATGTATGTGTCTCAAACTCGATTTCCTATTAGTCCAAAGTTCAAAGAGAGTCTTTAAAATTGCTTTACTAGGAACCTATACATAGCAGTTCTAAGTGTATATATCCACAAGGATTTCAGTAATGATGAATTACTTATCATACTCCTAATCATGTCCATTAAGTTCTATTATACCTTTCAAATACACCATTTTGTTGTGGTGTACTAGGCATAGTGTATTGCGCACATATGCCACATTGCTCGAGAGACTTCGCAAAATGACCAGGACATTGTCCCAATTCAGTGTATATATCTCCCATAGTACTCACCACCTCTATCCGATCTTATAATTATCATTTTTCTATCTAATTGTCTTTCAACCTCATTATTAAACACTTCGAGTGCTTTTATGACATCAGACTTTTCATGCAATAGATAGATATAACTATAATGTGAATAATCGTCGACAAAGGTAATAAAGTACCTTTCACCACTAAATGAAGAAGTGTCAAAAGGTTCACATATATCGATGTGTATTATTTCAAGGAGCTGTGTGCTTCTTGTGGCGACACTTTTCTTAGTGTGTTTAGTTTGCTTACCTTTAATGCATTCGACACACATATCAAAGTCGGTAAAATCTAAATTCGAAAGAATTTCATTCCTTACCGACCTTTCTAGCCTTTCCTTGGATATATGATCCAAGCGTTTATGCCACAATAAGGCCGAACTTTCATTTTCTATGCCACGTTTTGTACCAGCATTACTACGAACAGTAAGAAGAGATTTAGCGAAAACACTATCAAGTTTCAGTTCATACAAACCATTACTAAGAAAACCATAACCAATTACACGGTTATTCTTAAACAAACTGAAACATCCATTTTCTAATTTCAAATAATATCCCACTACATCTAATTTCGACATTGAAATTATATTACGGGAAAAGTTAGGAACATAAAGTGCTTCATGCAAATCCAAATGATATCCAGTACTTAAACGCAAACTGTAAGTTCTGATGCCCTCCACTAGAACACGAGCTCCATTTCCAGTAATCCCAAAGCTCTCATTTGGAAGATGATTTCGGATCATAACGAATCCCTGCATAGAATGAGAAATGTGTATCACAAAATCACAATCAAGCCACCAGGTATTGAAAGGAACAACAGTAAGAAATGATTCGAAACATACGAAAATAGAAGGCTTACCCTTCTTTTCGAACCATGCTTTAATTTTAGGGCACTCTTTACGATAATGATCGTGTTTGTGATAGTTAAAACAACGATCCTTGTCCTTTTCCTTCCTGATAGCTAACTTGTCATTGACCTGGTCCTTATCTTTTCTAGATTGACCACCATTCTTGGTTCCTTTCTTATATTTCTTCTTTTCTCCTTTAGTCACCAGATTAACCATATTATTTCTTTGTTGCTTCATACGCGCCTCTTCCTGAACCAGCATACGTGACAATTCATCAAATGACCACCTCTCATTTGAGGTATTGTAGCCAATTTGAAATTATCCAAACTCAGGAGGTAATGAGGCCAAGGTATAGCTCACAAGGAAGAACTCATCAAGGTTAATCCCAAGTGTTGTCAGTTTCTTAATCAGATTTGACATCTTCAAGACATGATGCTGCATACCAAGGGACGGATCATACCGTGCCCTTTGCAGCTTTTCCATAACTGCCAAGGCTTGAATCTTATCTGTAGAATGAAAACGTTCTTCCAAATACTTCATGAAATCGTTAGCAGTATCGATTTCTGGAAGAACACTTCTAATACTTGGATCGATATGCATACGCATGAACTTTAAGCTCAGTCGATTTGCCTTTTCCCATGCCTTATGAACTTTTTCAACTTCCTCACTACTCAATGCGTCTGGAGCAGGAGGCTCATTCTCAATGAGAGCGATATCGAGATTTTGTAAACTCAGTTCATACTCGACTTGATCTCTCCATTTAGAAAAGTTCATGTCATTGAAAGTGACAACAGTACTCGATTGAGTATTCACAGTCAATGCATCAGCTATAACATGTAGAGTCGGCAACGAATCGGATATAGTGTGGATACTGGATTATCTGTATCCGCACCGCACCCCATATCCGCTCATCCGTATCTGCACTATATCTGCTACGGATGTGAATATGAATATTCATATCCGAACCGCTTCAAATACGGATATCTGCACCGCATCCGTATCCGCACCGTATTTAATTAAAAAATATTAAATATATATATTTAATTAAAAAAATCAATAAATTACCAATTCATTGATCCAAAATAAATATATAATATATTTTAAAATTCATCTTGACATGAAATTATCATAGAGCTCTTATATATATTAATAACTTATATGGGCAAAATAGTAATTCAGAGACGCGGATAGATGGTGCGGATACGGTGCAGATCCACGGTCATATTCGTATCTGCACCATATCCGCGCGAATATAAGTTTTCTAAATTCGTATTCGTATTCATATCCATTTTTACTTGCAGATATGGATCAAATACGGTGCGGATGCGATTTTTAGTTAGCGGATGCGGATAAAATTGTCACCCCTAATAACATGCAATAAAATCTCACAATTAGATTCAATAGCAGAAAATGTAAACTGCATACTATAATATACCTTTGGGCAAATATTATAACACACAAAATTACAAAATTATGAAATTAATTTAATTCATCTCATTAATGTTCATTACATAAGAACTGAGCCTTCTTTGGGTCGACTCTAATGCCCTTGTAATAATAAGTATAAATTTAATAATTTTGTAAAATTATATACAATATTGTATTCAAACATAAACATATAAAGAAATATATATATTATATTTTATATTAAAAAATTTAACGACATTATTCTTAATTGATAGAATACCATCATTGTCTTTTTAAAAACTCAAATATAATATAGATAAAAATAATAAATTGAGACAAATAATCAAATAAGAAATTAAAATTATGGATAAAATACAATTTGGTCCATCAAATATAGTCGAGTTTTCATAATGATCCCTAAAAAAAACTTGATCAATATGATCCCTCTAAAACACAACTCGGGTAAAATAGTCCATGACTCGGGCGTTTTAGAGACTATTTTGCCTGAGCTCTGTTTTGGAGGGACCACATTGACTGAGTTTTTTTTTTTTTGAGGGATCACTACGAAAACTCGACTATATTTGAGGGACCAAATTGTACGTTATCCTTTAAAATTAATTTAAATTACATAAATTGATTTGGTTTTGAAATACTATTAAAAACAAAGTAAAAAATTGATATTTCAAAAACTCAAAAGTAGAGAAATTAATAATTATAGAGTATATTTTATAATCTTAAAAATGTAAATAAAAAAACAATATTAATCTTTCCATAATAAAAAATTAGAACCATAATGCACAAAGAAAATCGAAGAACCATAATGCATAAAGAAAATCGAAAGGATTAAGAAAAATAAATAAATAATAGAATCGACAACAATTAGTACATAAAAGTAAATTAAAATCACTTAATGATATATATTAATGAACAGAATAACTAAAAATTATAATTTATAGATTTTTAATTAAATAATTTGTTATAAATATTTGAATATATAGATATTTGTATTTATAATTATTTAAATAATTAAAATAGAATTAAACCAATTCGTATTTGTAATATGGTGTAATTATTAAAATTACATATTTTAGAAAAAAAAATTAAATCAATTGTATCAACATAATATCATTTTATTTAACTTTGAAAATATGTGAAAACAAAAAACAACTAAAAATATAAAAATAAAATAAAATATAAAACTCAATTATCGTAAGAAATTATTGATAAAAATAAATGGATAGAAGATGAAAAAAAAGTTAAACATATAAGAATAATATGTGAAATTTTTTTGCGGCATTTTGTTTGAAAATTAATACTACATAAATTTAATATGATAAGAAAATATATATAATAAAATTATCTAAATCCTTCTCTACAATTTAGCTTCCATCTCAGCCTGAATGCTATCCAACTTCAAATTCCAGAAAGGTCACGAAGGAATGCTTCAAATTCTAGAAAGAAATTAAATGTTTCAAAATTGATTTCTGAATGCACCAAATAAACAGGTTATTAGAGAAGATGGGGGTATATCTTCACTTCAAAGAGCGTATATTATTGCGAATTTAGGAAACAAAGAGGACTTTGTCTTATACATCACGTGCACGTAGCATCATTTCCATGGATCGGACGAGCCCTTAACCTTGATTATTATTTGTCAATAATGCTATCAAACTTCAAATTCCAGAAAGGTCACGAAATACCGTACATGCCACTTTCAGCTGTTTTTTTTCCTTAAGTGTCTAGCATGATTTTGGACCAAACAAATTATTTTATAGATTTTTCCATTAATTCAACGGGTTCCTTCTTCAAACAAATGCATCTTTAATCATCTTTATCTGTCTTCCTTTATAATCTCCATGTCTTTGAAATCAAGCTGACAAATGCATCTTTAATTATCTTTGTCTGACTTCCTTTATAATCTCCATGTCTTTGAAATCAAGCTGACGTGGGTCTTATTTCGCTTGTACATAGTAAGATCTCGTTTGATTCACGTAGAAAATAAATTTTTATAAAAAATTATAATTCTTTTTAATATCATAAATATATTTAGTTGATAAAAAATTATTTGATATGAAGTGTAATTTTTCACTCGTAACATATTTGATTGACATGAGTACTTCTTAGGAAGTATTCATCAAATGACCAATATATCATTCTTTTTATAAATTAATATTTTATTTATAAATTAAAATATATAAAAAAATTGTTTGTAAATAATATATATATTAGAATATATGATAAAATTAAAATTTATTTGTAAATTATTAAACATATATGTAAAATATAATATAATTTTTTTCATATATAATTAATATAATTTATAATTTATTGTATATATAAAAATTAGTTTTTATTTGAAATTAATATAAAAAAATTATATATTTTGTTCAAATATAAATTAAAATAAAATAAATAAATCAAAAATTTATGAATTATCTAATTTCACAATGTTGAAAATATAAATTAAGTTCAGCATTAAATGTAAATATGAGGATATAATTATCCTTTTCTTTTAAATACAATACAGAAAGTACAACTTACCTAGGTCCCCCTAGGTAAGTTACTTCCTGTATTTTGTAGGAAGTCATACTTTTTGAGAAAGTTGTACTTCCTGTAAAATGCAGGAAGTGTGTCAATCAAACAAGGCCAAAAAATACAACTACATAGGAAGTACAACTTACTACAAGAAGTTGTGTCAACTAGAGGTGGCAATGGGTCGTGCTCGGGCCGGCCCAAGCATGCCCCGAGTGTTGACCGGGCCGTGCCAGGCACAACCCAACAGTTCTGGGGGTAGGCCCAGCCTGGGCTTGAGCCCGCCCTTTCGGGCTTGGGCTGGGCTCGGGTTGGCCCAAAATTTTTAAAGTGTTAAAAATAATATTATTTTTTAAAAAATTAATCAGGTCTAGCTCGACCAAACTCGAGCCAAACCTAGGTCGACACGCGCCAAGCCTGGGTATGGCTCGGCCGGGCCTGGGTCTGGCGCGCGCCAGACCTAGGTCTGGCCCAGGTTTGACGTGCGTCAGACGTCTGGCCAGGTCTGACGCGTGTCAAACCTAGCTTTGACCGGGCCAGCACAGCACACGTGCCATGCTCGGGCCAGCATGGTGCGCGTGTCGTGCTTAGCCCACGGGCCATGCTTGGCACGGCCCACGTGCGCAGGGGGCGAGCCCAACCCGCCCCTTGGGCACATACGGGTCGAGTCAAGCATGGCCCAGAACCGAGCCGAGCCTGTGCTGCCCATGGGCGGGTCCGGCCCATTGCCACCTCTAGTGTCAACCAAACGACACCACTTTTAAAAGCAAACTTAATGTTCACTATTCAAGCACTGGTATGTTTATTTTTTTTTATTTTAAAAAAATAATTTTCGAATTCTACTGCAATGCAGCGGAACTCAAGGAGCTGCCGCACGCGGAATTGGAATTCCGCCTGCGGCATTAAACGAGTAGGCGCAGAAACGTGCCTGCTTGACTACCGCTCCGCGGAGGAAAATGAGGCACGACATAGATTCACACCGCCCGATCTTCGCTGCATGGACGAAAATGGGCGGGGTTTCACCCTGCTCAATTTTTGTCGAGGGGCGCCACCTATAGCCAAGCGCCAAAAACTTTCGACGCCTGCCTGCCTGGCACCGAAAGATTTCGACGCTCGTTGTTGTGACATTGAAAGATTTTCGTTGCCTTCTACGGGCGTCGAAATTTTTTATATTATATTTTTTTCCTTTAAACATTTAGACGTTTGTAATGAAAGCCGAAAAAAATCCATCGAAAAATCAAGATTTTGTTATAGTGCTTGTGAGACTAAAAAGAAATAATATAATAAATAAATAAAAGAATTGGATAGAAATTTTACCTGATATAATATTAATTGTATATTTTTATAATGATACTTTTTAAATGGGATAATAGACTAAAAAATTATAAGGTTTGCAAAAATTTTACGTTCTATTCGTGTTTTCAAATTTTGCCGGTAAATGCATAACCTTTACTTCTGTTTATGTCATCTACTAAATCGTCATACACCGTCTCAACTTAGTTGACATGGAGGTAAACGATACTTGTTTGGCCTGACGGCGTCATACGTGGCCACGAATTCATCTGTTATTAAAAAGAAATATATATATATATATAGTCTCACATTTTTCTCTCTCTCTTCTCTTCTTCCTCCCACCTACTGTCACTTTTTTCTCATTTCTTCTTCTTCTCCTCCTCCTTCCCCTCCCCACCCTCCCCTCCTCCTCCTCCTCCTCCTCCTCCTCTTGATGAAAGAGTTCGATCATAGAGATATCTACCAGCAGATGGACATTGTATGCTACAAGGGATGTTTCACAACCAAGCCCATGGCTTCCGATGACATTCCTCCTTCCATGCTAAGGAAAGAGTACTGGAATCTGCATCAGTCCGAGCACGATGACTTCACCTTGGTGGAAGTCGGCCTCGGGCGTCAACGAAGCCCTTCGCTCTCGTCTGCCGACATTGTACTCACCATCGACGAAGGCGAAGAATGGTGGCAACATGGTGGTGGGAAGGTGGTATATCCCATTTGTGTTTGTGAAGGAGGAGATGAGCTTGAGTGAGCAAGTGAAGCAATCTGCCTAGTACGAGATCACTCTTGAGCAATTCTGGGAACAAATTGGGGCATGTGAGAGTGCATATGGCGCAGAGAGTGTAGTAGAGGTGCAGAGTGTCGTGAGAGTAGAGGTTGCTTACTTGAACGGGAAGGAGGCCAAGTGTTTTGACACGCATGATGTGGATGGGTTGGTGTGATTTAAGATGATCAATTTTGGGGGAGGGAGAGAAAGGGTTGTGAAGTTGAGTTATCCGGTTTGGGAGAGGATCAAGTGGGAGGAAAATAAAGTGGGGTGTAATGGTGGTGGGGATGAGAAGGTGAAGAGGGTGGAGGAGTACAGAGGAGGACCGGGTGTATGGAAGAGGTTCGGTTGTTATGTATTGGTAGAGAGGTTTGTGTCGAGGAAGATGGATGGCAGCAAAGTTCTTATGGTTGACTTCAAGCGCAACAAGAAAGTTAGGAGGAGGAGGAGGAGGAGGAGTGAGAAAAAGATGACAACAGGTGGGAGGAAGAAGAGAAGAGAGAGAGAGAAGAGAAAAAATAGGTGACCTCGATTAAGTGGGAGTGAAGAAGAAAAACGACTAGATCGACCTCATAAAGTGGGAGAAAGTTGAGGGCAAAAACGAAATTTCGTAAAGTGGAAAAAAGTGGAGAGCAAAAAATTATGGATGACAGACCACGTATGGCGCCGTCAGGCCAAGCAAGCGCCGTTTATCTCCATGTCAGCTAAGTTGAGACGACGCGTGATGATTTGATAGATGACATAAACGAAAGTAAATGTTGTGCATTTACAGACGAAATTTGAAAATACGAGTAGAACGTAAAATTTTTATAAACTTTGTGATTTTTTAGTCTATTATTTTTTTTTAAAATCCAAAAATCAAATAAATAAAGGGTTAAAATTTATCTCTTTTTATATCCTTCTTTATTTTATGAAAATACGTCATAAATTTAAATTTCAAGCTATCTACCCTTGAAAAAACGGATTTTATAAAGTTTATAACTTATTTTGTCCTTTTGGCTAAGGATAAGTTTGCAACTTATTGTTGTCCTTTTGATTCACCTGCTGCCTATTTTCTTTCCAGATATTCCACTTCAATCTACGTATCTGGCCGGAGCTCATTGTTCGGCAAATACATCTAAGATTCAAGACCTTTGACTTAAGGTGCAAGGAATAGTAATATGAGTGGATATATTACCTGCACATTTTTAGGATTGTTTTGAGATATTATATAATCACTAAAAATATGAATTCTTTAGTATGAAAGCATAATAATTTATGAAAAAAAAATGTGTGAACCCAATTTAGCATACAATTGGTAGTAACATTTGTACGTTTTAACGAGGTCTGATATTCAAACTCCAATTTGGTCTCCTAGTGAGAATTTTCTAATTTGTGTGGTATGATATTTGTCTTGTGTGTATGTAATATTAATTTGTTTATCCTTTCGTATGTGAAAATGATCTTGAATATTTATTTATTTTTGTATTTAATTGCACTCTTAATTCTCATTCTAAAAATAAAATTTGCTATTTTCTAAAAAAAAATGGCATGTGATTTACAAAGTGATTATTGCATTATCAAATTGCACCAAATTAAAAGCATATATACACAACAACAATTTTTTTTTAAAAAAAAGGCATAAATTTACCGGGGTCTATCTTGGGTGCCGATTTGAAACCGGCGCTTGATATTACAGGTGCCGGTATTTGGGAAATCAACGTTGATTTCTCATAATCAGGCGCTAGTTGGAGTTGGCGCTCATTAAAACCGGGCCAGCTCCAAGCCGACGCTAGTTTTTGGAAAATCGGTGCCTATATAGGCGTCGATTTCTAGAATTTTTGAAAATGATACACGAAATTATTTGATACATATTAATAAAATAGTTCTTAATTATTTTATAATATCATATTTATAGTCCCATATTGATAAAAAAAAAATCTAAAGTATTCTTAATTATTATAAATATCATATTTATAGTCTTACATCATTTAATTTTTTATTACTTTTAAATATTATAAAGAATAAATTACACAGAACCTCCCTCGACTATAGTCGATGTGCGCAAGACTTACCCAAACTACCAAGTGTGCACATAACCCTCCTCCACTACATTAGTTGTTTCAATAACCCTCCTCTGTTAGCCCTCCATCAAAATAGTGTCACGTGTCAGCAATCTCCATCCTTCATCTCATCCGACGACCATCACTTCTTCTTATACTCATCCCTCACCTATCTACACTCCTCCCCTTGCCCTAGACTCCACCGTCGTTGCCGCCGCCATCATCGCTGTCACTGCAACCACTGTCGTCGATGCCGCCGCCGTCACCTCCTCCTCCTCAAGAATCCTTCCCCTCTAGAAGAAGAAGAAGAAGATGAGGAGGAGGAGGAGGAGGTGGTGGTGGTGGAGGTGGAGGCAACAGTGTGACGAGGCTAGAGGGCATTCCTAGCTCAGTTAGCTCGAGTGACATGGATCGGAGGGTCTTTTCCAATCGAGTTATGGGCACTAAGGCTAGAGGGCATTCCTAGCTCAGTTGGCCTGAGTGACATGGATCAGAAGGCCTTTCTCGATCGAGCTATGGGTATTGAGGCTAGAGGGTCTTCCTAACTCAGTGAGCCCGAGTTGAGAGGTTTACTGGGGATGGTCGGCCTAGCGAGCACCCCGTGAGTTGTAGGTGGATAACTAAAAGATTGTTTTTAATTGGCCCGAGGTAGAGGCCGAGGCCGAGGTCAGATTGGAATCATGAGCAGCTAGGGTTGAGTAGGACCTAGGGTGGTACAACTCGAAGTTTTGGTTCAGGAACTAGTTGGTATGTGATTTTTCCTTATTTTAGGACAATACCAGAGCCACTCTAGGACTCATGATGATGAGGTTTTGAAGACCTTCCGTAGTCAATTTCTATTCTGGAAGTGTGGCACAAGTTACTGAAATTTTCAGCATTGGGCTGAAATTTTCGTGGGCACAAAAAACTGCTATACATCACTAATCCCGATGAGACTTTGAATCTGAACTTATATTATTCTGGAGGTGAGGTGGTGCGTTGGGTGGCTGAGGGCTTGGAACCGAGAAGAGGCCGAGTTGGGTGTGTCTACGCATGCACCCGAAGTACTGGATAGACACCGTACCCCCTCCCTGAGTAACCTTACTTGTGGAATCGATTCTATGACATGGTAGAACCTAGACATCTTGTAGTCGATTAGTCGCGTAGCTAGTCGCTGAAAAGTCAGACCAAGGGCAGGTTTAGCACAATCGGAAAAAAAAATGATGAATGAAGTTTAGGAATAAGGCTGCCGATTCTTGTAGGAAGGATCAGGTGATGCATTTTTTCGTGATTGAGGCTTCGATATTGAGAGATTGGCTTTTTCCTTGGGTTTCGGGTGGGCAGCAGCCCTAGGGCATGCCCTTAAACCTTAAGGATGGCCGGCCATGGTAATGGATACAAGGCTATGTGTATGTATATGAGTATGAAATTTTCATTGATTTAATTCCAAACTTTCTTACTTAAGAGTGCTAAAATCCAAGTAAGAATTTAGAGTTTGTGGCCTAAGGGTGGGCCGAATAAGCCTTAATCAGTAGGGTACCTATGGCGTGACTTCATGTAGAGAGTTCCTAGATTAAAACCCTTTATAGTATGCGGAAATTTCATGTTATGTGTGCTGGAAATTCATGTTGTATGAGCTGAAAATTTCAAGTAGTTATGTGCTGAAATTTTCGAGTTGTGTAGGCTGAAATTTTGCCTCGTTGTAGGCTGAGATTATACATCAGTTTATAGGCATGAGATATTCATATTTCTTAGATTGTTCTACACTAAAGAAGGGTTCTAGACATTAGATAAACAAGTGCAGAATTTACCATTCATAAGGCTGAATTTTTGGCCCTAGGCTGAAATTTTCGAGGAAGGGTTGGTAAGTTAGGAAACCTGGAATTCTTATCTTTGGTTATACTGAAATCCGAAACCTTTGGGTAAATATGGAATGATACTAGATTAATCGAAAATCTCCAGGTGTTCGGATAAGATTTCGAACGTGAAATGGTTGATGGCGGGAAGGTACGTCATGCTGAAATTGTTCAGTAGGATGCAAGAATTTCGTTGCGTGATGACCTGCCATGGATATACAATTCTTTGGATATGAAATCGGAAGCTAAACTTCAGAGGGTATAACGGTGGGTGGTACGACGTGTAAACAAAAAATTGGGGGCGAGTTGCGGCCAGATGGGGTGCGGTTGTGCGCACACCCGAGAAACGAGATTATGGTCATACCCACCCGAGATAACCTCCTTATCATGTAGTGTACATTCTGTCCATGTAATGGATGTGCTTGTGGAGGTGTGTATGATGGCCGGGTTGGGAAGCACGTTAGCATGAGAAGCTAATGCCTGACCCAGCGAGTCGAGAATGGGTTAAGATATTCGTCGGTGAGCCACACCAACGACTGACCCAAGTGGCACTAGTTGGAGGGCCTTTCCCAACTGAATATTTAGGGCACTGAGGCTAGAGGGTCTTCCTAGCTCAGTGAGTCCGAGGTAGGAAGCTCATTAGACTGGCCACTCTAGTGAGTGACTTGTGAGTTGTATTTTGTGATTGTTGAGGATATTTTTGTTTGGGCCGAGTTGGGCCGGAGGTGCGCAGCGCACACGAGATGAGTTATTAGATATTTACAGGCTCATTTCCAGTTCAATGATGATATTGATTTTTTTTTCCTGCATTTATATGTGGATTGGGGCTGGTGAGACAAGTAGCTGCGAGCTAGGGCCGTGGGAGGGTCCAAGAGTTGGGGGGTGCCTATGTGCGCACCCGAGGTCCTTGGGTCATTGTGGGCTGGCATTCTGGGGCTAAGGTAAAGGCCGTGTGGTTTGTACCCTTGAGTGCAACTGAGCTGTGATGGGAGACCACACCCGCCCGAGGAAGATGGTGGTGAGTAAGCTTGCACCTTTTAACTATTGAGATTGTGCATGTGAGGCCAGCGTGTTTGGATCATTCAAGGGCCGTGGGTGAAAAGTGAACATGGAGGATTGTCCAAGGATTCATAGGTCAAATTGTGGTGCCAAGTATGGTAGAGGTTAAGTGTCGTGCAGTATGCGCAGCTTGCGCTCGTTTAGGTTCAATGGATTTGTGAACCTATGGCTTACCCTAAAATTCGAGGACGAATTTTCTTTAAGAGGGGAAGATTGTAGTACCTGCGAAAAATAGAAATAAAATTTTAATTTATTTATTTTGGCTTTAGCGGGAAAGTCGGGATGCGTGATGGAGAGGGGCTGAGAAAAAATCGGAGGGCGTAATTTGTGATGAATCTTATGCACGAGGAAAATTATTTTATTGGAGTTGGGATGGAAGGTTGGGTTGAGTCGGACCGTAGGTTCAAACGGAACTCGACGCGGATGAGTATAGGTTGGGTTTGGTTTACTTAAGTAAAAAGGGACAAAATTGTAATTTGAAAAAAAATACATTAAGAGGGTGAGCAGTGGGTGTACGGCTCTAGGGAGAACCGCACGCCGTGCAAGGCATGGAGAGGAGGCGCCACATTTCTTTGGCCGGAGTTCGTCATCGCCAGTTGCCGTTGCTGCACGGCGTCGTCGCCATCTTTTTCTTCTTGTCTTTTTCTACAATGTGAGTGGGTTGCCCTTGTGTAATAGAATCTTTCTCCCCTCTTTTGACCGCCCATCTCTTGTAAAGATGCTAAAATTTTTATGTTCAATTGGGTTTTCTCTTTGATTTGATGTGTGAAAATATGCCTTGTTGTGAAATTAGAAACCCTAAACTTAGGGTTGCTTTCCTCCTTGTGGCCGTGTGCTTCGTGTGCAGGTGAGATTGAGACTGTGGTGGTAAATTGAATTGTTGTTAGAATTAATTTATATTAGAAAATTTAAAAAGCTAATATGGTTCTTGGATGATGGGGAAGGTGGCTTATGTGGCAGCCCTAAAAGATACCTAGGGTTGGTCGAACCTCACATTTAGTCAACCCTAACAATTAGGGTAATACTTTATGATATGTATATTGAATAGATAATAGTTACTTTTAATTAAGTGTTATGCATCTTATTGTTGTACTATTATGAATTGGAGTGGTTGTATACTTGAGCCCTTAGTCTATGGTTGATTAAGACAGTCCCAGGGATTTGAGGCTAGCAGTTTGGAAAGATATGTTTGCTAAATTTTTCGTTATGAATTATTTTTAATCATTGTTTATGTGTAATTGTCATTAATCGAATGAGTAATGGGTTCCTTATGGATAAGGGCCGATGTAGAGCACTTTGAGGTAGTATCTAAAGCCGTAGGGTACCGGCGGTTGGTGATAGGGAAATGACCTCGGTAAATCATGGTTTTGACATATATTCATGTGCGATGGTTAGCATGACTTGATAATGATATAAGACTCCTTATTATGGGTACTCGGCTAGAGACCCTACTCTAAGGGTTTAAGGGCCGAATGGTCCTAAAGATGAAGGTTCTATTTACGGTTTAAGATGAACCTACAGTTTGATGTAAGGAAAGAAGATAGAACTCGAAAATTGTAGTATGTCTCAACCATAGGATTTAGAGGACTGTTTTGGAGATGAGTAGAGGACATTTGGTATTGCCAATATATCATGTGTTTCACTCAATTTTATATGGCTGTTGTAATTGATTATGGAGCTCATGTTATGCTAATGTCTTGCTATGAAAAGTATGCTAATATTTATAGTTTCTTTATCCCTGTTATGGCCGTAAATTATGCATGTTAAGGTTGGTTTAATATTAGATAAATCAATGCCTTATGTATGATTATTTTGGTGACCATAGGGAGATAGTTTGCAAGAATAGAGAACTGCACATAATTATATTTTCTTGCATAATTGACACTTAGTTCGGAGGCTGAGAAGTTGTCCGATTAGTACAAACTCTTGGGGTTAGTTTGTAGGATACCTGGACAACTCCGACACCAAAATTCAACAAATTCCAAGTTGAGGAGACTGGGTTTATAAAATCAGTTTGAGGGCTACTTAAAACTGCCCAATTCTGTACATAGCAGAATTTGTGACAAGTTGAAAGTTTGACCCGATGTTCGGAGGATAAATACTTGTCCAATGACAGGGAAACTTTGGGAAGTTATAGTGGGGTGTATGAACAACCATATGAATCTAGTTTGGAGGAAAAAGAGTAAGAGTTGGCTTAGTTATGAAATTCCTAAGACAACAACTTAAAACTGAAAATATCTGCTTGCAGTTGCAGAAATTTCGGGATGATGAGTTCGTCGTGATGTTTCATGATCGACCAGTTGTTCAATTGATCTGAAACCTTGTGGATAGGTGATATGATTTATATACTTGCTTATCCATGAATTATCATTACCATTTTATCTCGAAACAGAATTTAAATGAGGACGACAAAATCGAATCTAACAACAAATGTATAGTGCAAAATTTTGGCTAAGTGTTAGGTGTTGCCTTGAGCATACTTGAGGGACGAATTATTTGATGTTTATGTTTTACCATTATGGTATACTTGTCATTTATTACTGTTATGAGTATACATGCTGGAATTACTTGGTATAGACCGAAATGTAATTTGGGTGATAAAACATAAAGTCGAGATGTACGTTGGGCCCAAGAGAGGGTTGAGTTGGGACGCGTACCCGGGTTGCGACAAAATTGTTAAAATCATCCTAGCTAGCGATTGTTTTGGGCCATCATGGACCAAGTGTATTGTTTTGGGCCATCACGGGCCGAGTGATTATTTTGGGCCATCTGTGGGCCGAGTGAACATGGTACATGATATTTGGGCCATTATGGGCCGGATGACAGGTGTGTGAGTTCGAGTTTTGTGGATGGATGTTTTACTTTACATGCTATTACACTTCAGCACTTCCACATTTATAATTTATGCTTGATTATATTTGTGCTCGGGATAGCTTGGCGAGGGCTTGGTTCAAGCCACTCACTGAGTTCCTTAGAAACTCACCACTTTATTATGACTTTTGCAGATTCTGACTATTGGTGGTTTGGGGTACCCATGTAGCGCGACTGGGGTTGTTGGCTCAGACAACGGATCTCGTGACGTGTCGGGTCGTAGTCGAGTATAGAGAGTCTTATTTGCATACTGTTGTGACTTCATTGTAATCATTTATTTATAAACATACTTAGCATTCTAGTGTATTATATTGAGTATGCATTGCAGTTTCTTTTATTTCCTTATTGGTATGCATGTGTTGGTAGGCTTCGGAGTACGGGCGTGTACTCTGGCCGGTCACGTGACCCTAGATTGGGGTGTGACAATAACTCTAGTAATAGCTTCCCATTTGAGCAAATCAAAAGTCTTTTCAAGATCTATTTTGATAATTATATAAGGAGGATTGCCTTTGGACTCATAAAAGGAATGAGTAAGCTCCTGAACAATAAGGATATTATCATGAATATTTCTAACTTTAAGGAAGACAGGTTGTTCATGAGATATAAGTTTAGGAAGACAAACTTTGAGTCTATTGGCAATCGATCATCTTAGAGAGGATTCTATAAGAAAGGTTGCATAAGGCAATAGGCCTAAAGTCTTTGATGATTTTAGGGGATTTACATTTAGGAAAGAAGGTCAAAATAGTTTAGTTCCAATCAGTAGGAAAAACACCGGAGGAGTGGAAAGAAAGCAAGATATTAGAAAAATCTTCATATATGATGTTCCAATACCGCTTGTAAAATTCAGCAATGAAACCATCATAACTTGGATTCTTCCAATTACCAAGGGATTTAATGGTCTCAAAGATTTCATTTGGAGAGAAAGGGATAATTAAATTGTTAGCTAGATTAAGGGGCAAGGTTTTGAAGTTGGGCCAAGCAAGAGAAGACTCAGGAGCATGATTTTGGGACCAAAGTAGAGAATAGAATTTTGCAAATTCATTGAGAATGTTTTTATCACCAACTAATATTAGAATCCATATTAGAAATCTTTCATGTTCCAAGTCGGTTAGCACTCGACGTTCCTGATCGAAAAAATTGGAGAAATTAGAGAAATCAGCAAGGACGTTCGTCGACACTCGAGATTCTTGAGGAAGATATGTAGAGTTTAGGTTTAGGATGTCTAGAATGATTATGTAATCATCTCATGATGCAAAAACCCAAAAACCGAATCCCGAACCCCAAAATATGAAAATTCAGAAAATAAGAAAATGACCCTAAAATTTACTAAGCCTAGGGAGCTCATTGGAGGGCTATATGATCTAGACATTTTCTTGGTACCAAAAGTCCCGATAATTATTCTTTAGGTAAAAAATAGTTAACAACATATTTTAAAGGAATTTTTGGAAGCCTTTAACCGATTCATATTTGACCCAGGAGGTTATTAAATTTTTGGTTTTTTGAAATTTGTACTAGACCCCAAAAGTTAAATTTTGATTCTTAAGGATTTTGATTTTCTAGATATTTTTATTGAATCCAAATGGGGGGTAATTCTTATATAACATAAAGTTAAGAAATATTATATAAGACTTAGGGAAGACGAAACTCGTAAACGAGCATCGCGTAGAAAAAATCACCAATCTGGGAATTTTCTAAGTGCTGGTCGATGGCCGGCCAACGGGCGATCGATCAACCATCAACCGGACATCAACCGCCGAAGGTTCAAAATAGATAGAGACTTTTGGTCGGTGGTCGATCGCTTGGTCGATCGACCGACCATCAGCTGGCCACTGACCGGGCGGTGCCAACGGGAAGAAAAATGCCTGTTGGGATGGCTTGTCTTGCCTTCTCTCTTCATAGCTTATAGATACAAGCCATGAGAGCCTTCCTTAGTGGTTGTTGAGTCTATTGAGATATTCCTTATACCTTCGAAGCTTTGATTGAGCCACTCTTCCTTAGTATTTATTGCTTCCATTTGCCATTAATATCGTGTTTAGTCTAACTAATCAAGAAATGATTAAAACTAAAATTAGGGTAAAAGATTAGATAACATACTATTCACCCTCCTCTAGTGTAGGCCATTTCACAAACATTTGTATCAGAGCGGGTCGTAGATCGAGATTTTAATATCTCCTCTACATCTAGTCTCGATCTGAAAATGACACTATAGTTGGTAGTGTCTATACCACCTAGGTTCAACGAGTCAAACTTTGGTCTTTGGAATGGAAGAATGTACACATTCTTAAAGACACAGGATTTAGGTGTGTTCAACATGGTAAAGACTAAATACATTGAACCTAAGAAAAATATTAATGCATGGACCCAAGAACAAATAGATATGTTTGAGTTAAATGCTAAAGCCATGAATTACATATCTTGTTCTTTGGAAAATGTTATCTTTGAAAAAGTTATGCATTGTACTTCCGCGTTTGATATTTGGACTTGTTTGAATATGCTCTATTATTATGCTAAAATCGAGAAGCTTATCACTTTAAATGAAGGAGTTGATGATAATTGTCATACTCCTAGTTTTAATGAAGTTTTTGAAGCCCCTAATGATTTTTGACTTATTCTTGAAACTGTATTTTCAGTAAAATTCTTCAGTAAAAATTTCAAAAATTTTCAGTAGAGTATGATTATATATGGATTTTTAAAATTGTATTTCAAAACTTTAAAGTATCGTTTTTCTCAAATGTTCATTGTTCATATAGTTTGAATTTTCATTCAATCTTCAAATGAGACTTCAAGTATTAGATCATAATTATATTTCTGGTATCGTTCTACTCTTTTTGTGAGAAAAATTATTTCTAAAATTATTTTTGACTTCTTGTCTGATACTTGAAAATATCGATACTTGGGTTAATGAATGATTCCTAGTTTTTGGAGTTTGACTATCATTTCTTGGCATTATGTATTACTTAGTCTCACATTAAATTTGATGTTTCATCCCTTGAGTTGAGATCTTCATGTTCCATGAAGACTTGTTTTTAGATCACAACTTCGACCATAGTTGACTTTTCTTGCCCTTTTTGAGTGATGTCAAAAGGGGGAGAAAAATATAGGTAAAATGAAAAAAAATATAGAAAAAAATGCATATAGATAGGAGAAGTATAATTATTTAAATATGTATGTTGATAGGAGAGAAATCCCTTGGTTGATATCCTTTGTGCTTAAATGAATATATTTTCTTAAGGATGTTTGTCATCATCAAAAAGGGGAGATTATTGGCCTAAGATATTCAACCTTGGTCTTAATCTCGGTTTTGATGATAACAAATATAAAACTAATATTTTCATGGAGAAATCTTTCAGGTTCCAAGTTGGTTAGCGCTCGACGTCCCCGATAGAAAAAATCAAAGAAATTGGAGAAATCGGCAAGGACGCTCGAGATTCTTTGAAAAGATAGCGTTTAGATTTATGATGTCTAGAATGATTGTGTAATCCTCTCTCATGATGCAAAACCCAAAAACTGAATCCCGAACCCCAAAATATGAAAACCCAAAAAATAAGAAAACAACTCTAAAATTCATCAAGCATAGGGAGCTCCTTGGAGGGATATATGACCTACACATTTTCTTGGCACCAAAAGTCCTGGTAATTGTTCCTTAGGTAAAAACTAATTAACAACATATTTTTTTAAAAAAATTGGAAGCCTTTAACTGATTCATATTTGACTCGAGAGATTATAAAATTTTCGATTATAAAAAATTTGTACTAGACCCCAAAAGTTAGATTTTGATTTTTTACATATTTTTATTGAATCCAAATGGGGGTAATCCTTATATAACATTTATGTTTTAAAGTTATTAAAGAAGACGAAACCCAAAAACGATCATCGCATAGAAAAAATAAGCAATCTGGGAATTTTCTGAGTGGCGGTCGACGGGTGGTCGACCGACCATTAGCCAGACACCGACTGTCGAAGTCTCAAAATAGACATGTAATATTCGAAAATTCTAATTCAATTTTTTTTGTTTAGCGAGCCGATTTGGTGACGTGCCGAGATGAGTCGTGAGATCGTCGCGATTAGAAGGTACGATCGGGTATACTTTATTATTGTAAGGTTCTAAAATTTATGCTACTTTGATTTAATTGGATGTTGGGTTCATTCTAGGGTGGGACCGAGATCATGGGTTCAATCAGAGTCTGATTCGAATACGAGTTGAGTCGGGTATGATAACTTAAGTTGGCGGGGGGAGGGGGGAGGGGGGGGGGTATCTAACCCACCCACAACCGACTGTACGGCTCAAGAAGAGCCACATGCGTGCTGAGGTAGGAGAGAGGAGGGCGGCGCCAGAATCTCGAGTCGTCGTCAGAGATCGGAGTCGAGGGGTCTTGTTCGCCTTGTCTTCTTCCTTCACAATTAAGGTGAGTGGTTGAACCTTAGGTGTAGGGTAAGGCCCCTTGGATTGATGTTGTGATGTGTTCTTGATGATTTCTTGAAGAACGATGGGGTTTCTTGATTTCTTGTATCAGATTCTTGTTGATGCTTGATTTTCTTGTGATGGCATGATATTTTTCTTTTGAGATTTTGGGTTTGGACAAATGGTGAGGAAATGGGAAAGGTTATGCCGAAATTTGCCCCAATCCTCGAATGCTCTTGATTTGGTGGATTTAATTTACGTCATGCGCATGAACCCTTTAGAAATTGGAGAAGGCTTTGAACATGTAGAGATTATTTTTTCAGAATCCTTAAGGGCCGGCCACATGGGATTTTCCCTAAGTAAAGGTGGCGGCCGAGTGAGGGAAGAGGAATAATGAATTAGGAAGATTTATTTCCTAGAATGATTGACATGTAGAGAAGATATATTGTTACGATTTGAAGAAAACCAAAGCATGTTTGGGGTAGGCTAGGTTCGGTCGAATACCCTATTAGTGACATTTGATGCTAGGGTCGGCCGAGCAAGGCATTAATGTTTTGGTAGCATTTAATAGTACATTATGTTGTTAAGAACTTGATTTAGAAAAAAAAAAGTAGATTGAGATGTGCAAATTAATATGACTTTTATTTCGCTATGTAGATTAACTAGCTGTAGTACTCGTGCTTTGCACGGCTAAAATATGGTTTTAAAAATAAAAAATTCTGAAATTTAATTTTATATTTTAATATAGTATTATATAATCCGTGGTTTTAAAATTTAAAAAGTTTGAAATTAATTTTTTGTATTTTTATATATTATTATATATAAATAGAATAGCCTACCGATTTTTTTTTGATACTTTTCATATTTTCTAACATAATTTCAATGTGAAATTATATAAATTTATATTTAAAACTAATTTTTAAAATTTTAGAAAAAATAATTATTTTAAACTTAAATTGTAAGTTGATTTTTAATTTAAATTTGCAACTATAATTTAATATTCTTAATAATTTAAATTAAAATCTTAAATTTAAATATTTGTATACTTAGATTTTCAGAAATAAGTTACTATATTATTATCATATTGTAAAAGAATTATATTTTAAGAATAAAAGTCGATACTTAATTGGAAGTGAAACATGCTTAATTTAATGGACTCGAAAATTTTTCAATTAATCATAAATAAATATGGAGGAAAAATAAAATTTAAAATTAAACATGCATAATATAATATATGAGATTTGAAAATTAAGTAGACATAATTAATTTGATTCTAAGCCAACTGTGGGTAGCATAGTTGGAGGCAATATATTGTATGTTGCCTAGGAGATCTAGAGTTCGAACCCTAGTATGATAACTTATTGTGACTTTCTATCTTTGTAAAAAAAATATTAATTTAATTTTAACCAAATGAAAATTAATAAAATTTAAAATTAAGCATGTTTAGTTAAGAAGACATAACAAAATTCAAAATTTCATAAATAATTATTCACATTTGAAATTAATTAAATTCAAAATTTTGAAAATTAAACACGATTAATTGGAAATCAAGCATGTTTAATTAAATGGATTTAAAACATTGATATTAAACATGCATAATTATGGAAGAAAATAAAATTCATCATTAATAAAATCTTAAATTAATTAAAATTTAGAAATTAAATTGAAAGAAAATTAAAGTGGTTTTATATGAACATTTGGAAGATAAGAATAATTAACTGAAAATGAAACTTTTTTTTGCAAGAAAAAGATTAATTAACTAGTATGATGCTCAGCATCCTTAACCAAAATTACATCCAACTCTGGAGGTCTAACAAGGGTCCAAACAGTAGATACCTTGTTCATTCTAGCCAAATTTGCTGCTCAATGAGCAGCTTTGTTTGCATTTCTATTTACAAAAGAGATGAATACATAATTGAGGGGATCAAGAAGATTACAAATGTTAATAAATAAATTCCTATGAATCCAGGGAAAATTGCTTTTGTTATTGATGAGATCCACAATGTGTTTGCAGTCTGATTCAATGATTACTTTCTCCAGTCTCCTGGATAAAACAAGTTGTAAAACATGATAAATAGCTAAGGATCGATTCCAAATAATAACTCGAGTTTGAAGGAAAACAAATTGAAGAAGCATATAAACACTCCCCTTTTGAGTCACGCAGGATGAGACCAGCTGCACCATCGGGAGCGGTGAAGGTTCAATCACAATTAATTTTAAGACAGTTAGAGGGAGGTGGGAATCAAAAATCAGCACTCACATTAGACTCTACAGAGCCCTCAGGTAAGTGTGCCTTGGCATAACTTAATGAGAAGACAACAATACGCATCACAACGTTATTAGTGGAAGGCCATCCTTCACCATGCATAATATTATTTCGGAAGTATCAAATGAACCACATGACATTAGCAACTATAGCATTGAAATTAGAATTCAAGGAAGAATTCAAACTCAACATGCGACAGCCACCCAAATCCCATATCAAGCTACTAGAAAGGTCCAAATTGAGGTATTGACTCAGAGCAGCCCAGATAGCAGAAGAGAAATGACAAGAAGAGAAAAGATGGTGAAGAGTTTCCTCAGCTTGATTGCAGAGAGGATAATTTTTATCAGCCGAGATGTGTAAATGATGGAGTCTGGTTTTGGTTAACAGTCTACCATGGAATACTTTTCAAAGAAAGAGTTTGACTTTGGGAGGGCAGGTTAATTTCCATATTTGAGACCAGATTGGACTAATGCTAGTAGCTTGATAGTTCACTGATTTCAGAAACTTAAAAGTAGAGGATGTGGTTGCCTTTCCACTAATTTCATCATATCAGGCAACACAATCATCATAGGGGTGTGAGGGTAAATCAATGCTCATGATGGAATTCCACAAAACAACATTACACATAGTTAATCCAATAAAAGAAGACCATTTGTTATCAAGCAACACGTGATTAACATGAGTAAGCTTATGAGCTAAATTAATATTAAAATAATTAGATTTCATAGCAAGGGGGAGATCTAATATCCAGTTATCATTTAGGAAAGAAATAGAATTTCCATTACCAACAATAGCTTTAAATCCAAGGTGCAGTTTAGAGAAAGCATGCGTGAAAAGTTTCCATGCCCAAGATGAGCTCTTAGGGGGACTAGTATTAACACATGAAGCACTGGGATATTTAGCTTTAACAACTTTTACCCAAAGAGTATTTTCATTATTCAAATAGGCCTGAATTCTCTTTGCTTGAAGAGCAAAGCTTTTATTTCTCATGTCTTGAAGGCCAAGACCACCAACATGTTTAGGGAGAGTAATAGTTTCTCAGTTAACTAAGTGGATACCTTTTTTTATTTGAATCATGATTCCATAGAAAATTCCTCATAGTTGATTCAAGTTTATCACAAATGTCTTGAGAAATCCATGTTACAAAGATAGAATGAGTCGGCAAAGAATTCAAAACATATTTAATGAGAATAAGTTTCCCAGCTTGAGACAAAAGAGAAGCCTTCCAATTGCTAAGCTTAGAATGAAATTGATTTATGATATAGTCATGGGTTCTAGAAGGAGGTCTCCTGGGAGCAACCATGACACCAAGATATTTGAATGAGAATGAACCCATCTTCATACCAAGGAAATGGGAAATTCTAAGTTTGTCCCTAGGATTAATATTCTTAGGGAAGAAATTTTCAGATTTGGAACAATTAATTTTTTGTCCAGTTAAAGCCTCATAATGAGCAAAAATAGAAGTTATGGAATGCAAACTTTTAGAATTAGCTTTGAAAACTAGAATGACGTCATCAACGAACATGAGGTGACTAATAGAAACATTGTTCTTCAATTTAAAAGGTGTGAGGGCATTATTGTCCACAGCAGTGTTAATTAGATTTGTTAGTAATTGGGCTACCGAAATGTACAGAAAGGGGGAGATAGGATCCCCCTGTCTGATACCTCTATGAGAGGGAAAGAAACTAGAGAGCTGGCCATTTATGAGACATGCAAAGGTAGGATTAGAAATGCAAGTAGATATTCAGTGAATAAACTTATCGGGAAACTTATAAAGATTTAAAACTTTTAGGATAACATCGTTATTAATAGAGTCGAAGGCTTTTTCAACATCAATTTTAACAATAATGTAAGGAGATGAACTTTTGGAATTATAAAAATAATGAATAATTTTATGCACAATGAGGATATTATCCTAGATATTCCTGCCTTTAACAAAGGTAAATTGCTCATAGCTAATGAGAGAATGGATGAAATTTTTTAATCTATTAGCAAGTATCTTGGATAAAATACGGTAAGATACATTGCAAAGGGCTATTGGCCTATAGTCCTTAACAGATTTTGGAGACTTGCATTTAGGGATAAAAGTTAATAGAGTTTTATTCCAGTTATCAGGAAGAATAGCAGTATGATAAAAAGAGGTAATAGACTCAAATAGGCTGCTTGAGATAGTATCCCAATAACCTTTATAAAATTCAATCGTAAAGCCATCATAATCGGGGCTCTTACCATTCTTAAAAGAGTTGATAGTACTTTTGAGTTCATGAATGGTAAAAGGGGCAATTAAAGCATTAGCCATAGAAGTATTAATATGAATGGTAACAAGCCAATGAGAATTGCTAAGGTTAGATGCATTTTGGGAGTTCCAAAGGTTTTGATAATGATGCATGAATTCCATAAGAATGCTATGAGTATCATAAACAACTATATTAATAGAATTAAGAAGGGAGGAGATGTAGTTGATGCATCTTCTCATGGTGACAACACGATGGTAAAAAGCAGTATTTTGATCACCATCATGAATCCAATTAAACTTGGACTTAGACAACCATTTGAGACATATTTGCCTTTGAAGGACTGCATGTTTATTATGCAAGCATTTAAGCTTTATATCTAAGTCAGTAGGAGGATGAGGGAGTCCTTCAAGGGATTCAAGTAATTGAATATCATTAATAGTGGAATGCAGATTAGACTCAAGCTTGCCAAGGGTTTTCTTATTCCAAGAGGAGAGGGCACCTTTTGCATTGATAAGTCTAGAGTCAAAAGAAGGGGCAATATTGGATATTAGAGGTAGACCAAGCATTGTGCACGATGCACTGAGTCTCCTCATACTCCAACAAAAAATTTTGAAATTTGAAAAGTTTATTCCTAGCTTGTTTATGAACATGAATTATGCATAACAAAGGACAATGATCAGAGTAAATTCTGTTAAGGTGCTTAACATTACAATGTCCAAAAAAATGAAGCCAAACAGCATTTGCAAACATTCTGTCAAGTCTAATTAGAATTTTAGCTAAATTCTTACGTTTGTTAGACCAAGTGTATTTGCTACCTGAATAACCAAGATCTAGTAAAGCTAAGTGTTCAACAAAGAGATTAAAATCTTGCATAGGCTTAGAATATTTAAAAGGTTGACCACCAAATTTGTTCTCAGTATGAAGTATACAATTAAAATCACCCATCAATAACCAAGGAATAACAGTCAAATTCAAATGCATAAAAGAGTTCCAAAGAGAAGATCTAATAGTAGGGTTAGTACTAGCATAAAAATAGGAAAGAAGAAAAGGTTCTGCATTATCTAATTGAATTACAACATGAATAACTTGGGGAGAAGTGGAAATAGTTAAAGCTTTAATAGAATTAGAATTCCAAGCAATAAGAATACCACCAGAAGCACCATTGCCAGGCTGAATGGCAGCCTCCCAGTTACAGCCAAAAGACCTCACCAGTTTATTAGACATAGGCTCATTAAGATGAGTTTCTTGAAGAGAAATAACTTTAACATGAAAAAATTTAATCCGAATAGCTAGAAAATCACGAGCCTGGCGCCTCCAAGCACCCCTTATATTCCAATTAAGAACATTCATCTAACATATTAAAGGGGTTAGGAGACTCAATAGTGGAAGGAGGGTCATCTACCTCTAACCTGCTTAGACCAAAGTCTGCATGGGATTTTTGCTTTTTAAATTTATTTGAGCCTTCATTCCTTATACCTAAAGAGAGCTTAGGTTTGGGTGGCTTGGCCCTAGAAGTTTTCTTTCTAGGAGGCTTAGCTATAATTAGAGAGGAAGAAGAGGTTGATGGAGGTTGTAAAACAACCTTTAATTGGTTTGCTAACTCCTCTAAGGATTTAGAGGAGGGAGGAGAGTAGGGGGCATTAATTCTAGAAGAAGAGGGGTGATTATCCTTGCTCATCTCTTGGTCCACAGAATTGGGGTCTAGAAGGGAGTCCATGGGATCGAATAGCTGGTCTTCCAGAGATTGGGAACTATAAGAGTTCAATCCCATAGAAAGGCCATTTAATCTAGGAGATGGGGGAGGCCTAATAGGGTTAGTAAAAGGGCTAGGGGAAGGTTTAAAATTTTTTGCTTTTACAATAAAGAGTGATTTTTCTTTGGGGAGAGTCTTAGGAGGAGGGGGAGTATGATGGCTACTCCTAGAGTCTTGGTCTACTCCTCCTCCCCGACTATTGTGGTCCAAGGAAAGACCCTGTTCTCCACCAGCCCGAGCACGACCTCCTCAAGAAATCAAGGGAGAGCACGCACTACGAGGGCCTTGCCGACGTGGGTGGTGCCTTTGGACTTGAATCCAAGGACCACAAGTCGGGGCAGAGGAGGAGTCATCAACGAAAACATCACAAGAAGGATTCGATCACAGAATTAACAGACACATGAGTATTAGGGGAAACATCAACAGATGTAGGGTTTTTTGAAATATCATTAGCAGAAACATCATGAGGATGCCGAGTAGAAATCTTAGATAAAATCGGACAGTTGGAATCACGGTGGTCAACAACGACACACTTGAAACAAATAATAGGAAGATTCTCATAAACTACCAATTGAAAAAATTCATTGTTGTCCACAGAAATCCAAACGCCCTGGCGGATGGGCAAAACCAAATTAATCTCTACACAAACTCGAATGTGTCGACCTCTTTCAAAGGAAAAAGAGCGATCATCCACTTTTAAAACTTTACCAAAAGATGGGGCGATCGCAACAATCGAATCGTAGTGCCAGAACTCGAGAGGAAGGGACTGGAGTCTAATCCAAATCGGGGATGTAGTGAATATTTCCTCCCAGGGGCGGAAAAGGGGTTTCCAAGGCATAAGCCTTAAGACAACTCCATGAAAGATCCAAGGCCCTTCAGTTAGGGCAAGGTTCGCTGAATCGACGGAACCAAAACGAAAAACAAAGAAACCATCATCCAGATCTAAAGCCGATTGAAAGCCGAAAGTGGACCAAATTCGGGAAACCCAGCGTTTAACAAAGTCCAGAGGAGGGGGCTTATCTAAGAATTTGCCGATAAGACTTTTTTTTTCCCATGGTTGACACCATGACGCAGCCTGTTCGGTGGAGAAGGAGACCCTGTCAGCGATGGCCGAGTTATCCTTGTGAGAGTCGGAGATGAAACCCTAGTTCCAAAATTAGGGTTTTCTTGACGGAGCAACTGAGGCCATGATAGAGGCTTTCGGGACTCTGGAGGGGGACCAGGAGGAAGATCAAGCGATTTGGAGGCAGAAACATTCGACGAACGTCAAGATCCGTTGGGGGGATCGGGTGGAAGGGGGGGCAGCGGGGGAGGGGGCGAGGGTTTCGGCAGAGGTGAGTCACTCATCGCGAGAGGCAAAAAAAATTGAAAATGAAACTTGCTTAATTAAATGGATGTGAAAATATGAAAATTTTAATTTGAAAATCTAGAAATTAATTTATATTAGTTAATAAGATTTAAATTAATAAAATTTGAAATTAATATACAATTAAATAATTAATAAATTTTGAAATTTATTATACATAATTAAAAGGATTCAAAATTTTGAAAATTAATCATGTATAATATAAAATTAAGTCTAGTTAATTTAAATATAATTGAACATTTGGAAATTAAGCACACTTAATTGTAATCGAAACCTATTTAATTTAATGCTCGAAAAATTTTCAATTAATCATACATAATTATCGAGAAAAATAAAATTTAAAATTAAACATGCATAATATATAAGATTCAAAAATTAAGCTGACATAATTAATTTGATTATAACCAAATAGACTTTAATAAAATTTAAAATTTAGCATGTTTAATTAAGCATGCATAATAAAATTCAAAACAAAGATTTAATTTGTTTTTTAAATCAAAATTTCATAAATAATTCTCAATATTTGTAATTAATTAAATTCAAAAATTTTAAAAATTAAGCATGATTAATTGAAGGGAAAATAAAATTCACCATCAATAAAATTTAAAATTAATTTAATATGAAAATTAATTTTGAAATTGTAATTAATTTAATTCGAATATTTAACTATTAAGCATGATTGATTTAAGATAAAATAAAATTGTCATTTAATTTGTTTTTTTTCAAATCATAATTTCATAAATAATAATTCTCAACATTTGTAATTAATATTCAAAAATTTAAAAATTTAAGCATGATTAATTGAAGGGAAAATAAAATTCCGATTTAATTTGTTTTTTTTTAATCATAATTTCATAAAGAATTCTCAATATTCGTGATTAATTAAATTCAAAAATTTTAAAAATTAAGCATGATTAATTGAAGGGAAAATAAAGTTCACTATTAATAAAATTCAAAATTAATTTAATACTAAAATTAATTTTGAAATTATAATTAATTTAATTCAAAAATTTAACAATTAAGCATGATTAATTAAAGGTAAAATAAAATTCTGATTTAATTTGGTTTTTAAAAATCATAATTTCATAAATAATTCTCAACCTTTGTAATTAATTAAATTTAAAATTTTAAAAAAATTAAGCATGATTAATTAAAGGGAAAATAAAATTCACCATTAATAAAATTCAAAATTAATTTAATATGGACATTAATTTTAAAATTATAATTAATTTAATTCGAAAATGTAATAGTTAAGCATGATTAATTGAATGTAAAATAAAATTATGACTTAATTTGTTTTTAAAAAAATCATAATTTCATAAATAATTTTCAACATTTGTAATTAATTAAATTCGAAAATTTAAAAAATTAAGCATGATTAATTAAAGGGAAAATAAAATTCACCATTAATAAAATTCAGAATTAATTCAATATGAAAATTAATTTTGAAATTTTAATTAATTTAATTCGAAAGTTTAAAAGTTAAGCATGATTAACCGAAGGAAATATAAAATACAACATTATTAAAATTCAAAATTAATTTAATTGGGAAATTTATTTTAAAAATTAAATTAGAGGGAAATTAAAGTAGTTTCATGTGAAAATTAAAGTTAAAAATTTAAAAATTAAGCATATAAAAATGAAAATATAAGTGTGGTAAAACAAAGGTAAAAAATTGAGAGAGTGAGAGAAATTTAGGTGGGAAGGAATTGTTGTTTATATATATATTGCATGCTTAGGAATATGCAAAATTGGTTTCCTACATGTTTATGTTTATGCTGCAATTATAGTTTGTATGCTGAAATTGAATATTTAATTGCTGGGAATAATTAGATAAATGCTGTAATTATTTTGCTAAGTTGTCCTATATTTAGTAATGTTGTGATTAATTAATTAAATGCAGTAATTATTCTTGTGGATGCAAAATTAGATGTGTGGTTGTTATATTTATCATGAACAATTGTAGATAAATATTAGAGGTAAATGTTTAGCGAGGCGAGCATAATTTATTGTATGACACCATACCATGACGGAAAATGATAGAAATTAAATACCAAATTTCTAAATGTAGAGACCGTGTAATTTGAGTCACCAGAGACATTAAAACTAGAAGAATGAAACCATGTTCCATGGTGAAGATGGGTAGCTGCGATAAAGATTGTTATCCTTTAGTACCCATAAGGATTAGTAAAATTTAGAAAACAAACTGATGGAGCCGGGGGTAGAGCTGGGTATGGGCGCACGCCCCGGACAGTAATTATTTACTGCAGGAACCTTTATGTGCACTATGTATTGTATTTGTGATGGTTTGGGTTGAGAAGTGTCTCTAGCTGGTATGACTATTGCCCCGACTCAGCAAGTGGTTACAGGGTCTTGAGATTGCACCAGTGAGCCACGCTGGTGTTAGACCCGAGTGGCGGGCGTCGTGAGATTGCGTCGGTGAGCCACGCTGACGTTAAAGACCCGAGTGGTTTGGGTTGGATGAGACATTCCCAACCCGGTTGGGTACTGGAAGCTAGATGGTCATCCTAGTTGAAGGACCCAGATTTTTAGATCACTTTATGAGGAATAAACTTGAATAAATATATTGTGTTTATGCGAATTGACATAACTTATGTATGGCCAGATATGATCGAGTGGTTGGCCGGTTGGCCAAGTGGCGACTAAATCCCTAAGTTTATATCTGAGTGACTTATTTGATATATATATATATGCCTGGGATTTTGGTGGAGGTTCGATAGAATCACTCACTGAGTTCCTCATGTACTCATGGTTTATTAATTTATTTTTATTTTACAGAGCCTGACCAGTGAGGTATGACTAGATAGGCATGACGCAGCTGGAGGGGCAAACCGCACCATTGATCTCATAGCAGATTGAGTTGGGGTCGTAGTCGTTAGGGGTGAGCAAAATTCCCCGATTTACCGAAACCGATTTAACCGAACCGAATAAATTTCAGTTCAGTTTTCGGTTCGGTTCGGTAAATTAACCGACGGTTCGGTTAATTTACCGAATTAATCGAATATATATATATATATATATAATAACATTTATATAAGATGTTAGTATTTGTCTTGGTGGTTAAATGTGATGTTAAGCTTTCCACCCGCCCACGTTCGAATCTTAGTGTTGTGTAATATTATTTATTTTACATTCGATTATATATATAATATGTGTTAGTTAGAAATAAATTGATAATAAAGTTTGCTAAGATGGTTAGAGAGGTAGTTGCCAAATGCCCGGGTTCAAGTCTCACATGTATTGAAAAAAAAAAAAAAAAATCATAATCTTTTCGGTTAACTGAACCAAATTAACCAAACCGAAAAAATTCGGTTAATTCGGTTCGGTTAACCGAATTTTCAGTTCGGTTCGGTAAACGGTTAAAAAATTTCCTTTGATTCGGTTCGGTTAACCGAATTTTCGGTTTGGTTTTTAACCGAACCGAACCGATGCTCACCCCTAGTAGTCGTGTAATGATTTCCTTTCATGCATTAGAGTTGTGTTTGTTTGGTAAACATTTGGAGTCTGTATTCTCCTTGAACAAATTTTCATTTCATATCAATGGATTCATATCATTATTGTTCAGTCTCATTGTGATATATTTATCTGCGTGGGTTGTTTGCATGAGTTAGGCTTCAGGATATTTTCACATATCTTGGTCGGTCACGTGACCCTGTACAGCCTGCGCTCAGGATGATAGATTGTCGCGAGGCAGTGCTAGGGGAAGTCCCCTATGCCCTGCCCGGGTTCGAGTCTCACATGTATTGAAAAAAAATTTATTTTTTTATAATCTTTTCGATTAACCGAACCAAATTAACCGAACCGAAAAAATTCGGTTAATTCGGTTCGATTAACCGAATTTTCAGTTCGGTTCAGTAAACGGTTAAAAAATTTCCTTTGGTTCAGTTCGGTTAACCGAATTTTCGGTTCGGTTTTTAACCGAACCGAACCGATGCTCACCCCTAGTAGTCGTGTAGTGATTTCCTTTCATGCATTAGAGTTGTGTTTGTTTGGTAAACATTTGGAGTCTGTATTCTCCTTGAACAAATTTTCATTTCATATCAATGGATTCATATCATTATTGTTCAATCTCATTGTTATATATTTATCTGCGTGGGTTGTTTGCATGAGTTAGGCTTCAGGATATTTTCACATATCTTGGTCGGTCACGTGACCCTGTACAGCCTACGCTCGGAATGATAGATTGTCGCGAGGCAGTGCTAGGGGAAGTCCCCTATCTGAAGTTCGATAGATTGAGGCCACCGGAGTTTATAGATACAGGCTTGAAGGTCGAAGTCACCACCTTTTTAAATGATTGTGTTGAACTGTGTGAGGTCTTGGGATGTACTCCTGAGGCTTTGGTTTAGATAGTGGGACTGCAGCTGAGGGGACCAACCAAGGAGTGGTTCCTTTCCTAAAAAGTGCGTAGGGTGACGACTGCACTACCCCCTACCTGACCGAATTTAGAGAGGTTATAGTGGAGAAATACTTACCTCGGAGTGTCTGTGAGAGGCAGGCCAAGGAGTTCAAGCAACTCAGACAAACACGTAGCACCGCAGTGGCTGAGTGTGAGATGGAGTTCATCTGTTTGTCTATGTATCACCCAGCACTAGTAGCGACAGAGGCGGACCAAGTCAGGCGATTCGTGGAGGGACTCAGAGTGCAGATTAGCACACTGATCCATTATACTAGGGAGACCACCTTTCCCAAGTAGTGGACGAGGCCATGCAGAATGAGGCATTAGTGGCTACTAACAGACTGGATGGGTCGACCAAGAAGAAGTTCAGACGTCAGGGACCTGGAGAGCGTCAAGCTCAGTTCGAGGGAGCTGCTTCAGGGGGTTTTTTTTAGCCAGGTCAAGAGCATACATAGCTAATTTATACAATTAACAATAAACAAATTAAATATACTAATTAACATAAAAAAATTAAACAAATTAATTCAACTAGTTAATTCAATATATAATTAGATAATTAATTAAATCTAAATATGACATTATATACATTATCAATTAACACGACATCATACAATTAATAAAAGTTGGGATACATACCATTAACTGTTAATGGCATCAAACAATTAACGTTAATATAATTCTAATTAATTAACATTATCAATTAATAAAAGTTACGTATTAGAATATTACCTCCAAGAGCGGCAGCAAATGGCGATGGTCAACTGACGACGACAACAAGCATCACCGGAAGAGAGAGGAGATGGGAGTGGGAGAGGAGAGGGAACAAATGAGGAAACAACGTCGTTGAAGCCTTATATAGGATATTGATCGACAACAGTCGATGCGGCCATAGGCAAGTCGTCGCTAATATTTATTTATCTTGAGTGACCTTTGCTAAGCTCTCACACATAAGTTTTTAATAAGATAGCTCTAGAGACTTTAAAATAGGAAAATTAGACTAAAAAATCACAAGGTTTGCAAAATTTTTACGTTCTACCCAGGATTTCAAAATTCATCTGTAAATGCACAACATTTACTTCCGTTTATGCCAACTACCAAATCGCCACACGCCGTCTCAACTTATCTGACATGGAGGTAAACGGTGATTATGTGGCCCGACGGCGTCATACATGGCTGATGACCCCACAATTTCTCTCTCTCTCTCTCTCTTATTTTCTTCCTCCCAGCTACTGCTGCCACCTTTTTCCTATTTCTTCTTCTTCTTCTTCTTCTTCTTCACCATATCCCAGCAACACCATCATGTTCCTCAACCACACCGCCAACCTCTTTCAGTCCCTTATCAACTGCACGACACCTACCTCACATGCAGCAACACCATCATGTTCCTCAACCACACCGCCAACCTCTTTCAGTCTCTTATCAACTGCACGACAACCAGCCTTTGCCACGTCTATGCCAACGCCACCACCTGTCGCCCGCTCTCCATCTGTTGCACCTTCTTTGCCGAAGGTTCTTCCACCTCCTACTCCATCTGGCTCAGACAGAGTGGCTGCAGCGCCTTGGACCTGTGCTGTACCACCCACTTGATGTCGGACTTGCATGAAGAAATCATCGAGGGAGGGACGAGGTGAGCGATGCCATTGAGGATGAGGTTGAGGATGTAAATGAGGTGGGGCTCGTCGGTGCCGTTATTTGATCCATCACCTGGCGGCGCTCACCAGCCACGTTTTTTGACCTCGCTATCGAGTCAAAGAACGAGAACGGATGCGCCACGACCATCGGCGACTGCGTGAAGGGGAGGTGGGCGGAGGCGTGGCCGAGCTTGAGAGTCAGGGCCTAGAGGGCAGTGACGTGGAGGGGGGAGGGGTGGAGGAGTCGGCGGTGCCTTCTCCTTCACCTAATCTCTACACCCAATCCATTCAATAACCTGTAGAAGACTTGTAGCCTTCTCCTTCGTCACCTCGCTGCACCCAGCATCTGTAGCAAAAGCAGAGAGCTCCTGCGGATTCTTCATCCAGCGGCGACATCATGTGAAGCAGCAACTCGTCTAACTTGGAGAAAGACAAGTTCTTAACCATGTCAAGCATGAAACCTCCTGTGAACCCCAAGACTTTGGCCGGAGTTGGGAGTAGTGAAGCTTGTGAATTGGCCTGCTTGAACAACTGCTCTTGCACCACTTATTCCTACAGCAGTGGCGGTTGCTCTGTTTGGTATGAAGATTCACTAGATCTACAAGAACAATACAACAGATCGAATACAAGCACACTTCATCTTCGTTTAGCTATGTCGGAGCTACGGAGCTCCAACAGCCGCAGAGTATGGTGTTGTTGTTGATTTGTAGAGCTCGAATTTCATTCTTGCAAAGTTGTTTGCAGGGAAGCCAACTATGCTTAGAAGGACAGAGGTATTATCCATCTACTCATATGCTTGTATTTAGTCAAACTAAAGAAATGCACAAAATTACTCCAATCTATAATTCAGGAAGTTTTTAACATTGTGAATAAACATAAACGAATGTGGAGTGTTCCTGTTTGGTGTGGTAATCCACCATGAACAAGCTATTAAAGTTTCTTCTTAAGAATGATACAAACATTACATGCTTTGCATAGTTTAGACGACGGTGGGGGAATAAGAAGGGGAAAAGCAGTGTCATTGTTGGGGGCGGCGGAGTTGAGGCAGCAATGGCGAAGGATTTCTTCATGCAAGTCCGACATTGAGTGGGTGGTGTTGGCTAAAGGTTTTCAACCTTAGTCTTAATCTCGGTTTTGATGATAACAAACATGGAACTAATGTTTCATTGAGATATCTTTCAGGTTCCATATCGATTAGCGCTCGACGTCCCCGATCGGAAAAATTAAAAAATCGAAGAAATTGGCAAGGATGCTCGTTGGCGTTCGGATTCGTCGAGAAGTTAAAGTCTAAGTCTAGGGTGTCTAGTTTATAATGTAATCCTCTTTATGATGCAAAGAACCCAAAAATCATCCCCGAATCCCAAAATATAAAAACTCAAAAACCGTCCTGAAATTCACTAAGCCTAGGAAGCTCATTGGAGGGCTATATGACCTAGATAGTTTCTTGACATAAAAAATGACGGTAATTGTTCCTTGGGTTAAAATTAGATAACGAGGTATTTTTAGGGATTTTGGAGCCTTTAGCCTACCCTTATTTGATCCGAAAAATTAAAAAAGTTTTGTTTTCCAAAAATTTGTACTAGACCCCAAAAGTTAGATTTTGATTCTTAAGGATTTTGATTTTTTAGATATTTTTATTGAATCCAAATGGGGGGTAATCCTTATATAACATTTATGTTTTAAAGTTATTAACTTGAAGTTAATAAATGTTATATAAGTAGACTTAGTGAAGACAGAACCAAAAAACGAACCAAGCAAAGAAAACTGCCATGCCCAGGTTCGATCGATCGATTGGTCGACTGACCGAAGGAGAAGGCAGTTCGATCGACAGAACGATGCTAAAAACTGGCAGTAGGCAATTCGGTCGATCGATTGGTCGATCGAAATTTGCCAAAAAGCGGCAATAGCTGTAGCGGTCGACCAATCGGTTGACCAGATTACAAATTGCAGATCGCGCCCTTTGCTTCACTGCATCGGTCGATCGGACTGCGGATCGATGAAGTCGCAATCCATTCGGTCGACCGACGATCAACCGACAAAGCGATCGAACGACTAAAATAGCTAGTTTTCTACCCGTTGAATCGTCGTTCAGCTGAGGGGTTATAAATACCCCTCACCTAACTTCTTTAAAACTTTTTACAGATTTAATTGAGCATTCTAGAAGTGATTTGAGTCTTCAAAAAGAATTAATTGCTCCGCCCTGTTCTTCCGTCAACATCTTTCTCAAGCGCCCGGTTATGTCCCTCAACTCTGTTGCGATTCAAGTTCATCTACTGGTCAAGTTGAAGGCTTGGGAAAAAGAGCATTGGTCATTCTTTCAATTCTTAGCTCTTTTTCTTTATTTTTGAAGATTTATTTTAAACCCGTTTTATCTGTAATAGCTTGCTAGGTGTGCTAGAGAAACACTTAGGGTTAGGCTTTGTAGATTTGTGTTTTACCTAGGTGAATAGGTTTGAGGAGTTATCAAAGAGATGAGAATTATGTCCTCAGTTGTATTCAAAGGGAAACACAAGTTCTATAAAGTAGTTGGTTAGAAATCCTTGGTGTGGAGCCAAGGTAGTGGAGTAGATAGTTGGTCGAACCACTATAAATACGTGTGTTAGCATTGGTAGTTTATTTGTGTTTATTGTTTTCGTTTGCTATAAATATCGTGCTTAGCCTAACAAATCAAGAAACGATTAAAATCGGAATTATGCGATAATTGTTAGATAACACACTATTCACCCCCATATAGTGTAGGCCATTTATCTAACAGGTGGCGCAGCACAGGGCCAAGGCGCTGCAACCGCTCTGTCTGAGCCGGATGGAGTAGGAGGTGGAGGAACCTCCGACGACGAAGGTGCAGTAGATAGGGAGCGGGTGACAAGCGGTGGCATTGGCATAAACGTGGCAGAGGCTGATTGTCGTGCAGTTGAGAGGAGACTGGAAGAGGTTGGCGGTGCTGTTGAGGAACATGATGGTGTTGCTGCGTGTGAGGTAGGAGCAGTAGATCTTTGGGATATGGTGAAGAAGAAGAAGAAGAAGAAGAAGAAGAAGTAGGAAAAAAGTGACAACAACAATTGAGAGGAAGAAAAGAAGAGAGAGAGAGAGAAAAATATGGGGTCATCAGCCACGTATGATGCCGTCAGGCCACGCAAGTGCCGTTTACCTCCATGTCAGCTAAGTTGAGACGACACGTGACGATTTGGTAGATGACATAAACGGAACTAAAAGTTGTACATTTATAGACGAATTTTGAAATTCTGTGTAGAACGTAAAATTTCTACAAACCTTGTGATTTTTTAGTCTAATTTAACTCATTTTTTTTTAAAGTCGATCTATTTATAATTTAATCAAAACTAATTTTAGGCGATTGAACATTTTTAAATATTTTATAATATTTATGAATTAATTTTATATCGAATTGAATAAAAAAATCTTAAATTACCAATAACTTAATTAAATTTTATAAATATTATAGAACCGTATTAGCAAACATTAATTTTATAAATTAACTATAAATAAAAAATTAGTATTTTATAAACCTATAAAACTCTCTTTTTCATCTTTATAATAGTTTAAGTAAAAATAAAATTTTATAAATTAACTATAAATAAATAATTAGTATTTTATAAACCCATAAAACTCTCTTTTTCATCTTTATAATAGTTTAAGTAAAAATAAAATTTTATAAATTAACTATAAATAAATAATTAGTATTTTATAAACCCATAAAGCTCTCTTTTTCATTTTTATAATAGTTTAAGTAAAAATAAAATTGATAATTATGCCCACAATTTAATAATATTGATAAAAATTTGAACTTATTTTAAGAATGGATACGAAATAAACAAATACAATAATATTACCATGACGACTTAAGTGTTGCAAATAATTACAATCCGATATCTTATGATTTGTCATGTATTATCGTTAGCAAATATTCTACGTTATATACATATAATCTTGCTTCAATTTTATAAACATTTTTATAACTTGAAAGATAATGCTCTTATAGATTACCTTAAGAATTATGGTTCTATTTTTGAAAGTGTAATTCACACTATTATTTTTAAATTTGCTTCATCTTTCAACATTCCCATCAATGTACAACAAAAGTATACTTATTTACATATTTTATCTCATTTCTCTATTTTTACGCAACATCTATGCGTGTATATATACATAATCAACGACACTTATATCATTATTGTAAATTAATATCTTAGTCACTCATATTTGACAGTTTTGTTCATTCGGATGACTTACTTTTTTTTCAATGAAACAATTAGTCAATTCTTTCATTCTTTATGCATCATATTATTTTAAATATATTGTCATTCATATTTAACAAAACTACGTGTTTATGTAAATTTATCTTGCTTTCAATGGTAATGGCATATGTCACAATCATTCACATTCCATTACAATATTGCATTTTGTCATTAATACTTATATCAACCTTCCTTCGTTTCTCATATTTGAAATAATTCATCCACGTCTATCCAATTCTTTTAGCGAAACTGCATTACACGTTCAAAACTTTTGTGGAATTTTATCCGTATAAAATTTTTATGCAACTATTTTTATATTCTATCGTGAGTTGATCTTTATAGTGTTTGAATGTTGACATATTCATATTTCTCAAACACATTAATTTTTAGCTATACATAAACTCAAACTCATAATTTTTTTTTTTTACCTAAAATTTTCAATCTTGATCTCAATACTGATTTTGATGATAACAAACTAGAAACTATTATTTGATAAAAAATAATTTCAGTTTTCATATAAATAAGTATGGCGATGTCTACAATTAGAAGGATCGAAGTGAAATTAAAAAAAATCAAGTAGTGTTACTCATTGCTTGGAACTTCGAAAAAACTTTCAAGAATAAGTTTAGAATTTAGAACAATTATAATATTCTTAGGTTGCTTATTGATGATGATGAAAATCAAGCCAAAATCTTAAAATCCGAATACACTAAAAATGCACAATATGTAATTTTGATCAGTTAATCAAATGACCACTACTAAAAACATCGTCTTCTCCGATGGCTAATGCGATTGCAGAGCCGTCACCATTGTTCTTTTGCAACAAGAAGTTGCAGTCGCTAGAATTCGTCGCAGAAGAAGTGGTCATAGATAATTTGTGATCGCAACTTCGGCCATCACAAATAATAACTATTGCGACTGACACAATGAATTGGGGAAATTTTAGCATCCATATTTTGATTTGGAAAAATTCCAATAAAATTATTCCAGTTTGAGAAAATTCCTGTAAATTCTTTTATAAATAGAATATATATAATAATATCAAAAATCTGAAAAGTCCATAAAATTGAAAATGGATTCTTTCGTCAACAGAATGCAGACCTCATCGTTTCACTCGGCCCATCTTGATGAGGCCCGGAGGGCTTCGATGCATTTGCAGTGCCACCACTCCCGTAGCGGCCGCTTCCACTGCTCTGGCCCCGCTCCACAGTCGCCGCCTCCGACGACGAATCCACCCCCATTCCCCCGCCACAACTTTCACTCCCCGAGCATTCTCTTCTCCTTTCTCCCGGTGCTTCCGCTGGGCCACTCCGCGTTCGGGTGGTGGCTGGATGGACCACGCGACCATGTCACCGCCTGACGTCGCCGTCCGAGACCCCGAGTTGCTGGAGAAGAAGAAGGCCGCCATCCGTAGCGCCGGCCCGAGTAAACTTCAGGCGAGATATTCCTTCCTTTCTCCTCTCTCTTGCTCCTGGAGCCTTTCGCGGTTCAAATGGCCGATCGTTTTTCTGTTGTCTTCGAACATTTAGGTGATTGCGGATTTTGACGGAACGCTCACTCGGTATTGGATTGATGGCCGTCGTGGTCAGAGTAGGTTGCATACTATCTCTTTGGCTGGTTTATTAGAGTGGGGCAGGTTCTGATTTAATTTTTTGCTTAATTTATGTTAGCCAGCCATGGGTTGCTACAACAGGGAAATGCGGAATATGATGCTAAGAGGCAGGCGTTGTACGAATACTACCATCCCTTGGAGATCTCGGCAACCATTCCTATTGAGGAGAAGACGAAGCTGATGGAGGAATGGTATGTAAATTTCTTGCTTCGGAAGAGTTCTATGTCTGCTTGCTAACTGGTTCACCAACAGTCAGAGTTTGAAATGTAGTTGACGTTGGTTATTCTATCTGTCCTGAATGGCTTGTCTTTGCAATGATTGTTGGAAGTGATCCTTTTCTGGTTGATTTAACTTCTCGTAGTTTCAAATGTATAAAGAAAGACTAGCTTCAAGTTTTCTGCAGCAAGTGACCTGGGATATTTAAGTTGACTCCAGAGGAAGTATTTTTAGTTCATAACTAATGGAAGGACATAATCTCAATTGTAGACTATGAATAATTGAGTTGATAAACATTTTAGCGAGTTGTTTACACTTTACATCTTGACTCACATGAAATCTTAGTCTAAGGGCTCGTTTGGTTGACACGAATTCATATTGAGAAGTACAATTTCTCAAGAAGTCCACTTTTCTCCTCTTGTTGGGTGTCATGAAGTGGGAAAAACTTGGGAAGTTATACTTCCTCATAAATTATAACTTCCACAGCAAGTTGTGGAAGTACAATTCCCTGTGTAAGTTGTGGAAGTACAACTTCATGTAAAATGCACGAATTTGCTTACCGAGCTCCCTTAGGTAAGTTGTAGTAAAATGACCGTTTTACTCATATTTCTTGGTCAATATTTTATTTTATATTAATTATATAGAAAATAAAATGATTATATAAATGTATTATATATGTTGATCTAATAAAAATAAGATTTTTTCGATCTATTAGTTATATTATATAACTAGATATATAAAAATTATATTATTTATATAATAGTAAATTATATATTAAAAAATTATATTATACTTGTATGTAATTTACAAATAAAAACTAATTTTTCATATAATTTTATATGAACAAATTATATTAATTATATATTTAAAATATATGACAATAAAATATTAATTTAAAAATGAAGGATATTTTGGTCATTTGAAGGGTACTTCCCAGGAAATATCCATGTCAACCCAACATGTTGTGGTATGGGAAGTGCAACTTCCCATGTAGTTATTTCCCATCAATCAAACACATTTTTATATTTCTTGGGAAATGCATATGGAAGTAAATTCATGGGAAGTAGAACTTCATGTAGGAAGTTATTTCCCATGTCAACCAAATGAGGTCTAAGTTTATATTCTCAATGGATGATTGCCATTCATGATTTCCTAGCTTAAGAAGTGGTACTGGTAAAGAAGATAAGACCCATAATGTATGCTCTCCATGATAAAGCCCAAACTATTAGGTGTGTTTGGTTAGCAAAAACTATTTTTTGGTTTGGTTTCAGTGAAAAGTAAAACTTGGTTTTGAAAACCTGGTTTCAGTTTTCTGAAAACACGTTTGGTTAATGAAAACAACATCAGTTTTAGTTGGTTTTGAAACCAGTGAATACTTATTTGATTATAGAAAATAATATTAATTTTCATTGAAGAGCTTTAGTAGTAATCTAATTTTGATTAAATAGTAAATTAATTCATATAAAATAATTCATAAAATTTAATATGATTATAGAAGAAAGTTGCATATTGATAAAAGTAAGAGGAATCACTATTCAACGCTATAATTTGGACTACAAATAACTAAGATAAATTAGTTTTGGTTAAATTGTAAATAGATAGTCTTTAAATTGAGTTATTTTAAAAATTAGGTTTGAGTCAATTAGATATAAATTGATTTAATTAATTTGTTAATTTAAGATAATAGATTGAGTTGAAAATGATGATTTCTATTTTAATTTTTATAAATTAGATATAGTTTGATTTATTTGTAAATTAATTGATTTTTTAAAAAATATTAATAATTACAAGTTTTCCACTATATTTTGATATTGAAACCGACAGCTTCGAAACCACAGAAAACAACATTATGGTGTTTTCAGTTTTATTAAGAATAACTAGTTTCGTTTTCATTCTGGTTTCGATACAGTTTCATGAAAACATGTTTTCATAAGTTGTTTTGGTTTCATTGAAGCCGAAATCATGAAAACAGACCTGGTTTCGCTAACCAAATAGGCCCTTATGATCTTATACATCATAGAAACAAAATCTCACCAACTGATCATAAATTATCTCTTACATAATAAAAGTCAAACGCCATTCAAAAAGTAAAGTCAGTGTTATTAATAGGCGCTCGGGTGCTCACCTAGGGGCCCAAGCGAGGCGACGTGAGGCTCGAGTGCCTCAATAGTGGCTGAGGCAGGTGACTTAAATGAGGCGCTGCCTCGAGTGACGCATTTCTTTCGGCGCCTACTATGAACTCTACTTCTCCATCTCACTAGCCCATATCATCCCCATTGCCACATCATCAAAACATTGTGAAGAGGCGGCAAAATGGAATTCAAATATCAAATAAGACAACAAAGACATCTTGGAAATAAATTGAAAGAATAGAATCTTCATTTAATGACATTATCTCCACTTAATTATGCTTTAATGTGTTATCTCCATTTTTATTATGCTTTTAATAGGTTTTATTTCCACTTAATTCTACTTTTAATAGGTTTCCTTTTTGTGAAAAATCATGCCATAATGTACTCTATAAATATGAGTGAATGAGAAGGGAAAAGATATATTTGGGTTTTTCAAATACAACTCTCCACATCTCTCTCTCTATCTCTCTCTCCCTCTCTCTCTACCAGTCAACTATCCACTTCCTCTTTCTTTTCAAAATTTCCAGCAAAGATAGGTGATAACATCAATCCTCATCGGCCCCAAACTCGTGCTTATACTAAGGCACGTAGCAAAGTTGGTGCAGCTAGAAGGCATCCTCCTAAGATGCGTCAAGAGGTGGAAGACCAATCCACTAGACCAAGTATTTTGTCCGCCCTGGTCTTGATGTTGTTGCCCCAGATGGCGCGCGGTTGTGGTGTTGCTAGATCGGAGGAAGCAAGGGTTGAATTGAAGGAGATTGAGAGTGGCTTGTTGGAGCACCATTGCTTTATTTCAGCCTCGTTGGATACTTGGATGTCACCTCCAAGACAAAAAGTTGTTGGCAAGTATGGTCTGAAGTCGAAGCCTCATCGCAGTGAAAACGTAAACTTGTTGTTGCTGGTCGAACCGTTGTTGTTTCCCTATTGCTGAGGTGGCGGATAGTAGGGCCCTGTTCGAGCGAAAAGAAGAGGGTGAACCAGTTTGATCTGCCTCGGTTCTGCCCAATGTCGGCAAAGGCCTATTGGGGCTGGCCTTGGAGTGGTAATGCTGCGTCGATGGAAGGAAACAATGGGCATGAGTTGATGGAAATGGCTGGCATACCTCATACCTGTTCGAGGGCTAGTTCCAAGACGCCTCTTATGCGGGTGAGAGTGTGCCGGTGCGATAAAGCAACCTTTGAAATGACCGTTGGTAGTCAACCGTTGAGACTCGCGAGCTCGCCGAGTTTGTTTCCTCGGTCGTGTGCCCCAAATGTTGGTTGTAATGGTCTTGGAAGTCATTCCAGGATAGATGGGGATAGTCTATCATCAATTTCAGCACCCATAGTTGTGCATCCTCTGTCATGTGGTAGGCGGCGGCGTTGACCATTGATTCTTCATGCGCTTGATAGAGGCAGAAGTAACGTTCGCAGTGTGATGGCCATGGAAGCGGGTCGTTGGAGCTGTTGTAGCAAGGAAAACCAAAACAAGGATTGTGAGGGTGGAAGGCACCCCTAATCCCGAGATCTTTATAGTGTTGGTTCACCATGAAGGGATCAGCGGGATAGCCATGGAAGCGGGTCGTTGGAGCCGTTGTAGCAAGGAAAACCAAAACGAGGATTGTGATGGTGGAAGGCACCCCTAATCCCGAGATCTTCATAGTGTTGGTTCACCATGAAGGGATCAATTTGGCGAGCTCCATGGCCCAAGATGCCGTTGCCGTCCGTCATGGTTGGTAATTGTTCGCGGGTGAGGCGATTGGAGGTGCTGCCTCCATCTACACTTGGTGTGGAACGGAGCACATCTACTTCTTTTGTTAACGCCGCGAGTTGAGCCATCATCTGTTTACGTTTGAGTTTCTCCTTGGCGTGCGATTCAGTTAGTCTCCTCAACATTTCCATCATTTGATTTTGAGAGTTGTCCCTCATCATTGGCCTCTGATACCAGCTTGTTACGTGCCTTAGTATAAGCACAAGTTTGGGGCCGATGAGGATTGATGTTATCACCTATCTTTGCTAGAAATTGGATATTTTGAAGAGGAAGAGGAAGAGGAAGAGGAAAAGGAAGAGGGTAGTTGACCGGTAGAGAGAGAGAGAGAGAGAGAGAGAGAGAGAGAGAGAGAGAGAGAGAGACGTGGAGAGTTGTATTTGAAAAACCAGATGTCTTTCCCCTTCTCATTCACTCATATTTATAGAGTACATTATGACATGTTTTTTCACAAAAAAGGAAACCTATTAAAAGCAGAATTAAGTGAAAATGAAACCTATTAAAAGCAGAATAAAAATGGAGATAACCTATTAAAGCATAATTAAGTGGAGTTAATGTCATTGAATGAAGATTGTATTCTTTCAATTTATTTCCAAGATGTCTTTGTTGTCTTCTTTGATATTTGCATTCCATTTTGCCGCCTATTCACAATGTTTTGATGATGTGGTAGATGAGGATGATGTGGGCTGATGAGGTGGAGAAGTAGAGTCCATAACAATGCCACAATATTCGAGGCGGTGCCTATTAATTACCCACACTATTCCATATTTCCATGTGGGGTTATTAATAACATGACATGGAATGCACCATTAGAATCATGCCGTGTTATTAATATTAATGGTGCATTCCATATAATAACACTACATGATCATGCAGTGTCATCTATCGCTGCATGATCATGCAGTGATAACACTCCCTGATCATGCAGGCATGGAATGGTGCATTTATACTTAAATATGATATATATATATATATACTTAAATATATATACTTATATATGATATATATATCATCTACTTTAATGCTATTATATAAATTGAAGATAATACATATACTTAAATATGATATAATATATACTTAAATATAATATATAATTAAATATTACATAAACTGAATTTAATAAGTTTATCATTGAATAATATATATAATATTATATATACTTAAATATAAGCGCCTCGCTTCGCTTGGGTGAGTGTCTAGGCTATTGCCTAGCGCCTAGCGCCTCGGGCAATAAAGGACCTTGGTGCCTTGAGGTGCCTAACGCCTCATGACAACACTGAAGTGAACACACTAGCATATTAAGAGTTGAGAAATTTCGAATACTTCCTGTTTTTAACTTTCTATCGAGTATCGACTTAGTAATTATTAGTAATTAAATATCTCCATTCTTCTCCAATTGATCATCATTGAATAGTAGTAGCCTAATATTTTGCAGAACTTATTCATTATCATATTCTTTTTCACAACCAAACCATTGATTATGGCTTCATGCTCCATCAATGCTGACAGTGCTGTGTCATTCTATCATGACCTTTATTCCCTCCTGCTATAATGCCTATTATCAGCTATCATGCATAGTAGCCAGGAATTTTTCATGTTGCCGTGCCAGCAAAAATGAAATAGATTTCTTGTTGCAACAATATGTGCTCGATTGCCAGTGTTCTAGCCGACATTAGAGAAACATTTCTAGCCCAGCATGGGTCCAATGCTGCCCTGCCCTCTTCTTTTGCATTTGCAATTAAATATAGGTAAACAAAGTTAATATAATAGAATTTCTGAGCTTCTTGCTCGTGCCTAGCACTAGATGATCTTTTTATTTCAACTTAAAACTAGGGTTTCAATTTACTGGTTAGCTTTAAAACAGATGTGGAATTTCCATCAAATATTTTCTGAATCTTTTTGTTTATGGTGGAACATCCTGATGAATTCTTCATTGTTTAACTTTACATGTAAGGTATATTAATTTCAGAATCTTTGCAGATTATCTTTAACCACATAAAGTGACAGTTAGACTGTCTTTTTTTCAAGCAATAGTGGTATTTGGAAATGGAAAAAAGGTATTGAGCAATGTAAATACTCCTCAAGATTATTAGTTTTGCTTGTTTTAATTGGCCATGACGAAAACAAACCGTCATGTAGTCTTACTTTGGATACAGTTTTCATTTAAACTTTGCTTATCTTATTTTGACAAATCTATATAATGTGGGATATATTCCACCATTTGGCTTTAGTCAATTTGAGCTTAATGATAATATCTAATTTCCATATTGATTAATATACAGATACTTATATTTCAATTCCTAATACTCTCCAAATATTATGTTCTTGAACCTGCAGGTGGGAGAAGACACATGGACTACTTATTGAGGGAGGCCTTACTTATGATGCCATAAAGAGATCTGTATCTGAGGCTACTATTGCTTTTAGAGATGGCGTTGTCGAGCTGTTTGAGTTCTTGGAGGTAGGAACTTGCATATTTTGTTCCATTGTATGTACTGCTTGCGATACATGTTTGACCTACAGTCACTAAGTATAAATATGATCATAAGAGCAAGTGGATCAAGAAAAACTTGCTATCTGAAGCTTATTTTAACCCTCTTTCTCCTGTAGATTAAGATGAGTATTGTAGAAGATTGAATTTCTCGAGTGGTCTAATATTTTTTAATGAACATTGAGTTCTTTAAATGGAACTTTTCCTAGTTCCTTTTTACTTATTCAAACTTTTGGACTTTGCCATACAACAAGGTATGCACTGTGTGGTTCATAACTTGTAATAGTCAAGTATTGTCGTGAAAGTTCTCTAATAAGCTTTTCAAAGGAGTCTTCTACTGGGTTCCTTTATGTTTCTTGCAAGGTTTAAAATCTCGGTACCGGTGTTTGGTTAGTACTGGTATACCTAGACATGGTACAGTCCGGTATAAAAAAGGGTACCAATTTTTTTTTAATTTTTTAACTTTTTAAGCGGGATAACAGTTTTGAACTCAAGTAAGTGTTAAATTTCACTTTGATCTTCAAATTTGAAGTCTAAAATCTTGTTTAAAGGGTATAGAACACCATACTTGACTAAGAAATTATGAAAAACATCCATAAAATTCTTAAGTAGTCAAATACATCAAGGTTTGCAAGTAGAATACAATGTTTCAAATATTGCAAGTAGAATACAATGTTTCAAATATAATTCAAAATATGGACAAATGACGTATGTCGTAGAAATTAGCCATCTCTATGGGACCAACATGACTAAGGTTGATTTCGTAGGTCTCTAATGCCTACATCTGGAAATTTTCCCAAGTCATTACATTGATATGAGAGTTTTTTTAGTGGGAGCCCAAGCACTAGTCCTTGTATCCGCAAAGTCATGTGAGTAGGTACTATAGATGAAGTAAGTTGAGTCTAAAACCTCTTGCAAGCTACTCAACATATCGTGATGGTAATCTTGCAAGGCTGTTGGTCCCCCTCCTAGTCTTGGTTAATGCCGATCTTTGACCATCTTCTCGTAAACTTTGGTTGTTTCTTTTCTCCAACCACCGTGGTTGGTGTCTTGCATGCAGTGGTCGAAGTAAACCTCATTCATCCAAGGATCGGCATGTGCTGGTGTTGATGGTACTACGATGTCTTCTTCACTCGCTCCATCATCATCCACTATCATCGTCTCCTCCATCTTGTGTGTTGCTACTGTTATGGACGGAGGTCTCTTCTTTTGCAATTGCATCCAGAGGATCCACTGCTAGTCGTTTTCCTTTGTCTTTTGCACCCCTCGATGGTGACGGTGCAACTTTCTTTTTTCCCTTCTTCTGCAATTGCATCCAAAGGATCCACCATTGGTCGTTTTCCTTTGCCTTTTGCACCCCTCGATGGCGACTGCAACCTTCTTTCCCTTTGATCGAGAAGTTGATTGTAATTGGGAAGATGAGGAGTTGGATTCAGATTGATGTCTCGATTGAGAATGCGTTCGTTGAGAGGGAGCAAGACTCATGTCCCTCTCAAATTGTTGGTTATCCTTGTCTTGTTGGCTCTCCGACTCAGATTGCATCAAATTCGATTGCTGAAGGTTGAGGTGGATGGTCTGATTTGTCAAGAAGAGGTTGATCATTCTCTATTGCACTCTACTTGTCCATCATCGGGTCTGACTGTTTTGGATGAAATTAGCATCGAAAGGATCTATCTGCACACTATCGTCTCTCTCTTCGGTTTGTATTGCCTGCATACGAAGCTGCAAGTTGTAATGAACATACACTAGATTCTCTAATTAGGCATATGAAAGGCTGTTGCATGTCTTTGTATGTATGAGCGAGAAGGTTGACCAATTCCTCTCGCATCCACTTGATGATGTTGTTTGCGAGAGGATTTGTATGACAATCCTTTAAAGAGTTGGAGCATGACGTACAAATTGCAATCACCATTCAACTGTGCATTGAATATTAGAAATGAGATTTTATCATTAATAAATAATTTGGAAAAGAAAAAAATTGAAATTTTTTCTACGTGGATCCATTTTGTCTCGGTAAGAAATTGCAAATGGATCACTTAAGTTCTCACTTTCATCTCGGAAAAATCTTGATTCCGAAATAACCAGTGTAGCTTCTATGTTTGTTGCTAACATACACTATATCATGTTGCAGATGGCAAGTAACAAAGTATCCTTTGTTCCAAGGGCGTATTTATATTGGTACGCGGGATTTAAAATAATAACCTTTAAAAAATCAAAATTTTTGAAATTAAGATAATGATTTAAAATTAAATTTTCACAAAATATTTAAAATAAATAAAAATAAATACTTGCTAGAAGTAATTTACGTCCCATTTGATTATCCCATATTTTGGAGATAATATCAATGAAATTTTGTTTGGAGCAGTCAATAGCCTCTTCATTTCGTCTTGTGTTTGGTGAATATCATGGCCCATTTGTGGCATCTTTTTCCTGTCCACCTACCGTAGAGCCTTTGTAACAACGACGATGATTTCAGTGACGCAATCCGATAAGCCTAGGTTAAGAACATTTTTCTTGGATTCTTTTTCGTCCGATCTCATGACATCTAGATGATGACCAATCTTGGCTTGTAAACATTGTCCTCAAGCCAACCTTTCTTTGTTGGAACGACCTTAATGCATTGAAATTTGTTGCAAAATCGAGTAAGCTTTTGGTCAAAGAATTCCACCTAAAAACAAATTATAATTTAACAATTATTAGTAATTAATTATGATAAACTAAATAGTAAATAGTAAATATTTTTTTTAAAAAACTTACTTGTTGTAAGTTGCTTCATAGGGGCATAGACCTATGTGTGATTGTAAATAAATTGGTGATATGTTGCATTTTTTTAACCGTCGACCTCACCAATGGCAGACCACCGATTTCATACACTACTTTCCTATTGCAATAGATTTGGAAGTTGATGCTGATCCGAGTTAACCCGACCTAACTATCACACATCAATGTGTAGCTGTAATCCTCTCATTGTCTCTTGAAACTATCTATTCACTGTTTTATATCGTCAACCTCTATATCAAGAAAAGGTCCCGAAGTTTCATAAAGAATTGGAGGGGCAATAGGTGAGCCGACTTTTTGGATTGTAGATACCATAGATTGGTAGTAGGGATTATTGGATGCAGTGGCTGGAATGCAGTTGAAGTGGAACCATTTGGAGATTACTCTCCCCAACTCCCATTTCTTAGTCTTGCTTCATGCATGGTCGATGCGCGGTTGCTTCAATGATTGAGAAGGATATGCCCTAGGATTAAGGTAAGTTAAATCAACCAAAGATTTCCTGCCGTCAGTTTGTCCAAAGTTTGAGAAGAAGCCTCTGGGTTGGGTTGAAGGTGCCATGATGCTGAAACTTTGACCAACATGAGGGCCGAAGGAAATTGAACCATTTCGGCTTATTGCTCCCGCAGCTGAAGATGAGCCGACGCTGCTGGTGCCACTGCTGCCATACTTAAATTGAGATTCGAGATAATACATGCGATCTCGCTCGAATGCTTCTTGCTCCAATGAAGCACAGATGACGACTGCAATCTCTGGATCCTCCTTTGCATCGCCACCACGACCCTCACATTGGCCATGACCCACGACCCTACGTCTTGGCGCACATCTTTTTTAAATCTTCGTTCGAACTCTTGTCTTTGTTCAGCATCTCGACCACGTTGCTCTCGCTTGTTATCGAACAATTCCTTGAAGAGTTTTTGGACCTTTGCTGCTGAATTTGGCCACGTCGTTATATCCTTGATCCTTCGGCCAAATGTTGTTACAACCGGGTGATACCTCCACAATGGGAAATGAAATCACAGTGGAGGCATTGCCACTGGTGCTTCTTCTCTAGTCGACGAACGTATTGCCATATGACATCGGGTTGAGATTTAGGTGTCATTTATTTCGGTGTGGAGATGAAGAAAAAAGAGAGTTTGAGAGAGATTGAGAGATTGAGAGATTGAGAGTTGAGAGAGTTTGAGGATGTGTGGGGTTGAAATAGGGGTTTGGGGTGTTTATATAGCCCCCAAACTTTCCAAAACCAGGTCCCGCTATATATTTCCACTGGCATACGCGCAGATGCGTTCTTCGCTTCTTGGATCATTTCTCTTCTTCTTCCACTTGCAAATACCTCCCCAGCCCTCCATACATCCGTCTGTTTCAAGTATGATATAGGCATCTTGTGGGGGAAGCTCTAGGTCTGGTAATTTCTGGACTAAGCTCTTGATCTTTGCAATCAGCTCCCTGTCTGATTGTTTTATTCTTTTGTCGCCATGGGGACCAGTTTTAGAGTACAATGGTCCCAAGAGTGTTCCCAGATTGGGAATATAAGATCTGGCGTAATTTAAGATCCCGAGCCAGGCTCTCAATCCTTTCTTGCTCTTTAAGCTTTCTTCATCAAAGTTTACAATTTTCTTGATAATGTGGGGCTGTAATCTGATTTTGTTCTTTCCAATGATCGGCCCGAGGAATTCAATCTCTTGAGTGGCAATTTTCATCTTGGTTGGGGATAATATCAGTCCCCATTTTTCGCAAATTCGTAGCATTTTCTCCAAATGCTTTGCGTGCTGCTCCTCGTTCTCAGAAAAAATGAGTATATCATCTATGTATATGGCAATAAAATCTTCAGTTCCTCTGAAACACTCGTCCATTTTCCTTTGGAATATTGCCGGAGCATTTTTGAGCCCGAATGACATTACTAGCCATTCATATAATCCTCCTGGAACTATAAAGGCCGTCCAGGGTATTGATTCTTCATCCATGGCTACCTGATGAAAGCCACTTTTCAAATCAAACTTTGAGAATACCTTGCTATTCCCGATCTGCTTTAGAATGGTATTAATACCCGGCAGACTGTATTGGTCTTTATGGGTATTATCATTTAGAGATCTGTGATTGAATACCATTCTCTCTTTCCCCTTGATTTCTTTCTTGCTGATGGGGTCAATGCTCGTAGCTGAATTAACCATGATGGCTAGAGTACGATGTCGGCTTGAACTTGGTCTAATGGCGCCAATTTTTAGGAGCGCCTTCACATGCCGATCGAACATTTCTTTCATTGCTGGTGTGATGTGTTTGAGAGGCTTGTCTTGGATGGTAATATCAGGGTTAATAATGTCTAGTTTGCACTTGACCTGATTTTTTGACCAGTGTTGTGTTGGGTTCTCACCGATGAACCCTTGCTCTCTCAGCCTTCTTAACAGTGGTTCAAACCTTCTCTTGAATATTTCAGATTCCTTGGCTTCACTATTGAGATTTGCCGTGTTTGCAACTTCTAAATATTCCTCTGCTGTTAGATCTAACTCATCAATTGCTATGGATGCTGCAACTTCTGTGTCAAAACTGGTGGTAATTGTTGTGACCCTTTTGTAAAATGTGATGGTTTTGTCTTCAATTCTTACTCCACCTTGTAAGGATCGGATGAAGTTACATCCAATCAGCATTTGTATACCATCTTTCTTTCCCATTGGGAAAGCGTATGTAAAAGGTATCTTAAATTTGTTGTCTTCAATGGACATGAGTCCATTATTCAGTTTCAGGCTTGCAATCTGCTGTGAGTTGACTCCGTTAATCATGATGGGGTAGGCACTCGGTTCCAATGCTTCCTTAGGAATCGAGTCCTGGTCAATACAGCATACAGTGGCTCCTGTGTCCAATATGGCTTGGACTCTGAAAGTTTTCAGCCCTGGGATTTCCATCATGAGGATAATGTTGTATAACCTGTTTAACACTTTGAAAGCCACATGATACACATGTGCGCATTTTCAAGAGAAAGTATTCAGACCGAGTAAGACGGTGTAAATGCTTCATTTGCGGGGAGGAGGGTCACTTCGCCCGCGACTGTAAAAGAAAACAAGGAAACATAGCCAGGGCGACTATCGTTGAAAACCTAGAGCTCTCAGACGACTGGGATGTGGTGTCAGTAGAACAAGACGAACCTGACAGTGACGGAATTTGCTCATTCTCAGAGGGTGAATCAGGAATGGCTAACACACTATATGCAGACATGAAAGAATTCCCCTATGAATCAATATTCGTAGTCACACCCAGTGAAAAACCACCAGAGCTCAGTTCTTGGAGATCACAGATTATCATACCAAACCACATGCAAGAATGCAAGCACACTTGGGAAGACAATGGACCAGAAGTCACCAAAGGTTGCGAAAGGTGCACATACTGCAAAGAGGTGACAAATCCAAAAATGAGGACCCACTGCAGAACTTGCCTAATGACTGCATGCCCAATGTGTTCACGTTTTTGTCTGGGAAGAAAGATCAACATTTTAAGGTCCAATTTCATGCCCTACAATGACAAAGACAATCTCATAAGAGAACTTTTGCAGTACGTCAACTATTTGCTATCGGAAAATGACTATATAAAGCTTGAGAACACAAGGCTGAAGGAGGAGTTAGAAGCATCAAAAACGAGCCAAAAAATTGCTGAGTTAGAAGAAGAATTCAGCAATTTAAAATTGGATGAAAGATTAAGAAAAGGAAAGTATCCTATGGAGGAGGATACAAGAAATAAGCAACCGGGGATTATATTCAAAGAATCGGCACAAGTTGTGTCCACAGAAATCCCCTCAGAAGAAGAATTCCTGACATTAACAAAGGAAGATGATGAGGAGTTCCCTCATCACAAAAGAGGAAGGAAGGTGTTAAACAAGGAAGATGATGAGGAGTTTGATGGTCCGGATTCAATATTCCCTCATCACAAAAAAGGAAGGAAAGTGTTAAACAGGTTATACAACATTATCCTCATGATGGAAATCCCAGGGCTGAAAACTTTCAGAGTCCAAGCCATATTGGACACAGGAGCCACTGTATGCTGTATTGACCAGGACTCGATTCCTAAGGAAGCATTGGAACCGAGTGCCTACCCCATCATGATTAACGGAGTCAACTCGCAGCAGATTGCAAGCCTGAAACTGAATAATGGACTCATGTCCATTGAAGACAACAAATTTAAGATACCTTTTACATACGCTTTCCCAATGGGAAAGAAAGATGGTATACAAATGCTGATTGGATGTAACTTCATCCGATCCTTACAAGGTGGAGTAAGAATTGAAGACAAAACCATCACATTTTACAAAAGGGTCACAACAATTACCACCAGTTTTGACACAGAAGTTGCAGCGTCCATAGCAATTGATGAGTTAGATCTAACAGCAGAGGAATATTTAGAAGTTGCAAACACGGCAAATCTCAATAGTGAAGCCAAGGAATCTGAAATATTCAAGAGAAGGTTTGAACCACTGTTAAGAAGGCTGAGAGAGCAAGGGTTCATCGGTGAGAACCCAACACAACACTGGTCAAAAAATCAGGTCAAGTGCAAACTAGACATTATTAACCCTGATATTACCATCCAAGACAAGCCTCTCAAACACATCACACCAGCAATGAAAGAAATGTTCGATCGGCATGTGAAGGCGCTCCTAAAAATTGGCGCCATTAGACCAAGTTCAAGCCGACATCGTACCCTAGCCATCATGGTTAATTCAGCTACGAGCATTGACCCCATCAGCAAGAAAGAAATCAAGAGGAAAGAGAGAATGGTATTCAATCACAGATCTCTAAATGATAATACCCATAAAGACCAATACAGTCTGCCGGGTATTAATACCATTCTAAAGTAGATCGGGAATAGCAAGGTATTCTCAAAGTTTGATTTGAAAAGTGGCTTTCATCAGGTAGCCATGGATGAAGAATCAATACCTTGGACGGCCTTTATAGTTCCAGGAGGATTATATGAATGGCTAGTAATGCCATTCGGGCTCAAAAATGCTCCGGCAATATTCCAAAGGAAAATGGACGAGTGTTTCAGAGGAACTGAAGATTTTATTGCCATATACATAGATGATATACTCATTTTTTCTGAGAACGAGGAGCAGCACGCAAAGCATTTGGAGAAAATGCTACGAATTTGCGAAAAATGGGGACTGATATTATCCCCAACCAAGATGAAAATTGCCACTCAAGAGATTGAATTCCTCGGGCCGATCATTGGAAAGAACAAAATCAGATTACAGCCCCACATTATCAAGAAAATTGTAAACTTTGATGAAGAAAGCTTAAAGAGCAAGAAAGGATTGAGAGCCTGGCTCGGGATCTTAAATTACGCCAGATCTTATATTCCCAATCTGGGAACACTCTTGGGACCATTGTACTCTAAAACTGGTCCCCATGGCGACAAAAGAATAAAACAATTAGACAGGGATCTGATTGCAAAGATCAAGAGCTTAGTCCAGAAATTACCAGACCTAGAGCTTCCCCCACAAGATGCCTATATCATACTTGAAACAGACGGATGTATGGAGGGCTGGGGAGGTATTTGCAAGTGGAAGAAGAAGAGAAATGATCCAAGAAGCGAAGAACGCATCTGCGCGTATGCCAGTGGAAATATATAGCGGGACCTGGTTTTGGAAAGTTTGGGAAATATATACCAGTAAAATCCACCATAGATGCGGAAATCCACGCCTGCATGGAGTCCTTAAGAACAATGAAGATCCATTACTGTGACAAACAAGAAATCACTCTTAGAACAGACTGTTAGACGATTATTAGCTTCCATAATAAATCTGCCCAGAACAAACCCTCACGGGTAAGGTGGATAAATTTCGTGGATTTCATTACTGGAACAGGAATCCATGTCAATTTCGAACACATAGATGGGAAGCATAATATATTAGCAGACGCACTCTCACGATTGACGGCAAATTTAATTTTGTTAAAGGAAGAGCCAAATGCAGTCATTACCGAACATTTGAAGAATCTTGAAGAAGCAATCAAGGAAACAAAGCAAGCCCCAGATGAAGTTATACAAACACTTAGTGCAGTCACTTACTCCATCAGTGACATGATAAAGGTTAGCACTAACTCTGCGTACATGGCAATCACTTCATGGACAGAGAATGAACAACAAATCATAGAGGCAAATGAGTCAATAATTAGTACCATCATGGAGGAAGGCCTAATAGCAAGGATGGAATTCACCCCAGACCATCTACCACTACGGTGGGAGGACGTCCCATACTGGGACGAATTCAATGATGAAGAAGAAGGTATAACACTAAAGGTTGCAAGGTACGAACAACTTGTAGAAGACTATTGGTTCGAAAAAATCAAAAGAAAAGAAGATCCACAGGAAGACCAACACCTTGAACCACAAGAAGACCAATACTCCATCAAATACCTTGAGCAACAGCACCACACACAGAAAGAAGAGCAACCTGAATGCTCAAAAGCCAGGGAAAATGAACAAGAAGAACAGGCAAGACGATTAGCTGAAGCCGAAGAGCGAGCTCAAAGAAGAACGAACTCTCCAGCAGTGCTAGATTATGATACCCTCAGAAAGGGAAAATATCTAGCCCTTGATGATTAAACAGATCATGACAAGCACCGGGGGAAGCGAAACCCCCTCAACAAATATCGTAATGTATCTTATTAATATGTTTGTTATTTTTGCAGATATGATTTTAGATAGCCTGAAGGAACTAGTGGAGATCAACCACACCGAGCAGAACACAAGAAAGGATATCACGAACGCTCAACGCTGGGCAGTCATCAGCGGAGCAACAGGACTCGAAGAACTGGAACGCCTTACAGGAAAGCTCATGTTTAGGTATCCAAGGTCGATTGAAAAAGAACGCCAATGGTCTACAATAATTCATGAAATGCATCAAGCTCAGACTGACAAAGCCATTGATGAAGTGGGAAAATTATTAGTAATGGCCCATCTTCAGAAGGCCAGACTAGAACAAGAAGCAGGAAAAGGACCCTGGATACGAAGACACCAAGGTGGAGCTGCAAAGAGCAATTGGGCCGAAAATGCATTGGGACCCGTTAGTCACCATGTCGAAACCTAAAGCTATGCCACAAAATGCTCTGTAGCAGCAGACAAAGCAACATCCACTAACGAGGCGATAAGAACGAATCTCGAAAGGACAACAATAATTCCAGATGTCAGAGTTAGACCTTATCACAAGTTCCTTCCTTAGCTGTAAAGACTTAATTATTGCATGGGAATCTTATCCAGCTGTCAAGTCCAATTAGTGCAATGGACGATGGGGCCCACTGAGCACCCGCGTTGCACTTATTGAGTCTTATCTGGAGACTTCTCCCCCCCTTTTTCTCTATATATAAGGAGACTAGATGAGATTGCAGAAGACACTCGAGACCCGAGAACTTCTACTTTCTCTACTTTCTTAAGCCTGTGCCTGTAAACAAGTTCTACTACTTTCAATATAAGTTGAAGCTTTCTGAAAAAACTTTGAGTTCCTCATTACGACTCTGCGTTCACGATTGTTCCCGAAGTTGTTTTGAGAAGTCGCGTTTCCGCCCTCATAAGTTGAAGCTTTCTGAAAAAACTTTGAGTTCCTCATTACGACTCTGCGTTCACGATTGTTCCCGAAGTTGTTTTGAGAAGTCGCGTTTCCGCCCTCATTTGGTATCAGAGCTTAATCTATCAAATTACTAGCCACAGTGAGGTACGCCATTTACGAGTTACTTTGTAATCAGACTTTAAATTATATATTATTTGTGATACTGTCCACTTAAGGTAGACGATAACGAAGGGATAACAGTACTCTCTTAGAAGAAGAAGATTTCCCACTACATTCGCAACCCTAAGGAGACAGTAGGATCAAGTAGTATATATTTAATTTCTGAGAACAATCTTATGAGTGATTGGCAGCAAACTGCAGCTAGTTCAATTTATACAGACGCTCTAAAAGCCACAGAAACTCTTGGCCATCCGGCTGAGGGATTCGTTAAACGAGCGCAGATTACCCAAAAGGCTACCGAGACTCTCTTTAAGCAACTGAATACTTTAATTCAGCTCACAGTTAAAATTAAAGAACAGCTTGAAGACTTACAGAAGGAAGTAGCACTCATTAAGGCTGAGAAAGCCAAGCCAAACGTAGATCTTTCTACCTCAATAGAGAATCTGACCAAGGACCTCCAAAAACTAAAAATCGGAGAGCCAAAAACTCCGATTCCCAAACCACAAGGAAAACTTTTTGTTTTCCAAGATCCAAGAAAAATATTTGAACAGGAGAGAGACAAGGCACGACAGCAAAGATGACTTCAAACAGAACTTCAACCAGAACAGAAGTTATCAGCCCTCGTCCCTCAATTTCAGGCGAAACAAATCGCCAGACAACAATTGATGATCAAATCCGAAGCTACAGACTCAGAAACAGGTTACGTCATGAGATGCAAAGGCGTATATCTAACGTCAACAACAGAAGAACAGGCTTTAGAAGAAGCCTGGAATCGCAGCTCAACCCGGAGGCAGAACTAACAGTCTCGCAGTATCAGCGAGATCAACAAGTGCCCGCAGAGACCTTATACCAAGCAGGGTGGGCAGAGAGGAACCACCGTGTATATCAGCACTACTCGGACGAACGTATACTCGTCACTGAAGGTGCACAGATTGAACTGCCGTTCATCACGGACCTAAGCTACAATCTCTTAGTACAAGAAGGCCTGCAGCACTTACACATAGGGATGATTATGGTCCGTCTAAAGACACTCCATAGACGGAGCGCAGGAGTTAACGCTTTAGTCCTTCTACGGGACACCAGATGGGCTGACAATAGAGCGGTAATAAGCTCTATGGAGATAGATCTTACCACAGGTACGCAATTGGCGTACACAGCGCCTGATATTACACTAAGTATCCATGATTTTAGAGAGCACATTCAGCTGGTGCTACAAACACATGGGTATCAGGGCTGGCAGGGAGGGGAAAGCAACCTCCTGATCTCTCGATCCCTAATTGGAAGACTCTCCAACACCAGCCATACCAACTTCAGGTATAATGTACAACATGTTGCTGACCACCTGGCAAGCCATGGAATTCGAGCAATTCCAGGCCAAATCCGTACTACAGCCAGTCTACAGGGACAGCAATGGGTGATTAGACCCGCCGTCTTAGCATCAACCAACAACCCACAGACTTCAAGCATTCGTACCAGAACGGATGGCGCATTGGCAATCCAATTTGCCGACTACACCAACACTACTGCTACAACAAACATGTCCAATGACCAGGAAATAGAGGACATGGATCGTGAGCTAGTCGCAATGATAACATGCGACTGGGAATGTAACCCTGAACTGGAAGAGTTACTTTTTAATGACTGGAACAGTGAGTATGACCCAAACTCTGAAGGAGAAGAGGACTTGGAGCACATCCTGACTATACATACTCAAGAAAATCCAGAGGATGATCTCCCCAGATGGGACACTTCAGATGATCAAGAGGAATCAGATGATCAAGAAGATACCATTCATTTTGATACCATTTATCCCCCCGAATGGAACGAAAATACATCAGATATTCCAGATGAAGAAATCCAGCAAGACCAAACCAGTCACAAGCAGGAACAAACATGTCTCACGCATACAGAAAGCTATCCAGAGAACTTCGAAGACGAAGAATATGAAGAATACTATGCGTATGCAACAGAGATGGACTACCCAATTTTGCGTAAATTAACACAGAAGGTTGATAAGCAAGAATCAGCCTTTACAACGGCCACAACTGCAGAATCCTCCACTACAAGGCTCCCCAGAGAACCCATTATGGGGCCTGCAATGTACCCGCCAGGGAATCCTAACCCAATTGGAGGATCAAATATTCAAATTATTAATTCCAGAGTGGGTAACCTTCAAGGAGGATACTCAAGACACCATAATGAGAGGTATAACTTACCTTCCGCTCAGTCTAATACAGGAGCAATACTAGTTTTACCAGAATAGGTTGGCCAGTTTAGTGATGTGATATCTAGATGGGAATCCATCACACTCAACCTCATAAATGAAAAAGTCTGGCCTGATAATAAATCAAAGGTATGTTATATTGAGAATTTGCTAGGAGAGACTGAAAAGAAGGCCTGGATTCAATGGAGAATGGCCTATCCCAGCGAGTACGATGAATTAGTAAACATTGCGGATGACCCGCAAAATGTCTTATCTCAAATAAGACGAATGTTCCTTTTGGAAGACCCCACCACTGGCTCAACGGAAGAGCAGAATCGTGCATATGAAGATTTGGAACGGTTAGTTTGCCACAACGTGAAGGATCTTTTTGAATATATGAATGACTACAAAATACTGGCAGCTAAATCTGGCAGGCTATACGTATCTTCAGAACTGTCCGAAAATTTTTTTAGAAAAATGCCACCCATTATTGGGAAAGAATTAGAGATGGCATTTGCCCAGAAGCATCCAGGAAACACAGCCGGAGTATTTCCCAGGATACACTTCACTTATCAATACCTGGAAGAACAATGTAAACGGGCAGCCTTTCAGAGAAGCTTAAAAGACCTCACAATATGCAAGAAAATACCCATCCCTGGGTATTACAAACGGGAGAAGAAATATGGCTTACGCAAAGCCAAAACATACAAAGGAAAGCCACATGATACACATGTGCGCATTTTCAAGAGAAAGCATTCAGACCGAGTAAGACGGTGTAAATGCTTCATTTGCGGGGAGGAGGGTCACTTCGCCCGCGACTGTAAAAGAAAACAAGGAAACATAGCCAGGGCGGTTATCGTTGAAAACCTAGAGCTCTCAGACGATTGGGATGTGGTGTCAGTAGAACAAGACGAACCTGACAGTGACGGAATTTGCTCATTCTCAGAGGGTGAATCAGGAATGGCTAACACACTATATGCAGACATGAAAGAATTCCCCTATGAATCAATATTCGTAGTCACACCCAGTGAAAAACCACCAGAGCTCAGTTCTTGGAGATCACAGATTACCATACCAAACCACATGCAAGAATGCAAGCACACTTGGGAAGACAATGGACCAGAAGTCACCAAAGGTTGCGAAAGGTGCACATACTGCAAAGAGGTGACAAATCCAAAAATGAGGACCCACTGCAGAACTTGCCTAATGACTGCATGCCCAATGTGTTCACGTTTTTGTCTGGGAAGAAAGATCAACATTTTAAGGTCCAATTTCATGTCCTACAATGACAAAGACAATCTCATAAGAGAACTTTTGCAGTACGTCAACTATTTGCTATCGGAAAATGACTATATAAAGCTTGAGAACACAAGGCTGAAGGAGGAGTTAGAAGCATCAAAAACGAGCCAAAAAATTGCTGAGTTAGAAGAAGAATTCAGCAATTTAAAATTGGATGAAAGATTAAGAAAAGGAAAGTATCCTATGGAGGAGGATACAAGAAATAAGCAACCGGGGATTATATTCAAAGAATCGGCACAAGTTGTGTCCACAGAAATCCCCTCAGAAGAAGAATTCCTGACATTAACAAAGGAAGATGATGAGGAGTTCCCTCATCACAAAAGAGGAAGGAAGGTGTTAAACCAGGAAGATGATGAGGAGTTTGATGGTCCGGATTCAATATTCCCTCATCACAAAAAAGGAAGGAAAGTGTTAAACAGGTTATACAACATTATCCTCATGATGGAAATCCCAGGGCTGAAAACTTTCAGAGTCCAAGCCATATTGGACACAGGAGCCACTGTATGCTGTATTGACCAGGACTTTGTATCAAAGGTATGTTATATTGAGAATTTGCTGGGAGAGACTGAAAAGAAGGCCTGGATTCAATGGAGAATGGCCTATCCCAGCGAGTACGATGAATTAGTAAACATTGCGGATGACCCGCAAAATGTCTTATCTCAAATAAGACGAATGTTCCTTTTGGAAGACCCCACCACTGGCTCAACGGAAGAGCAGAATCGTGCATATGAAGATTTGGAACGGTTAGTTTACCCCACTCGAGACCCGAGAACTTCTACTTTCTCTACTTTCTTAAGCCTGTGCCTGTAAACAAGTTCTACTACTTTCAATATAAGTTGAAGCTTTCTGAAAAAACTTTGAGTTCCTCATTACGACTCTGCGTTCACGATTGTTCCCGAAGTTGTTTTGAGAAGTCGCGTTTCCGCCCTCATAAGAAGTCCGTTTGGACCCATTGGGAAAAAGTCCCCAACGGCTAGTTAGCCGTTGGGTGATACCGAGCGGTATCGCCTGGTATCGAGGTGTGTACCGCATACCGACCGGTACAAACATAATACTAAACGTACTGCTCGGTATGTATCGGTGCACCCGGTACCGAAAAAGTCCCCAATGGGGCGATATTGGGCGGTACCGCCAGGTATCGGGGTGTATCGTATATTGGTTTTTCCAAAAACCGGTACGTACTACCTGTACCGGGGCGGTATGTTACGAATTTTAGAACCATGGTTTCTTGAGACATTGATGGCATTCAATTTCTTTTTTTACAAAAATGATTCTACTAAATATTTGTTTCAGCAACTTACATTTTTGAAGTCTGTTATAAAAAAATACTTTCTTAACAAGGAAAAAGAAGAATTATTTATACTTTGATGGTTGCCGATTTATTGGTTTTCAATTTTTAAAGAAATTTAATTCACCACTATTTATTGACAAATGTGATTATGAGATTAATCTTTTTGTCATTGGGAGCAAAGTTTACTTTAGATAACTACATTCTGATTCTTTCAGATCAAATTGTCTATTATTATAGTCTTTTTCCGTTTTGAAGTTTATATATGAGAACAGAGAACTAGTTTGCCAATAGTATCCAAGTTTCAAAAGAATGAAAGATGGTCTATCTTTTATCTGAAAAATTGCCATCACCTAAGAGGTTGAGATGTAATATTAAGCTTTTTAATTTCCTATAGGCCTGTGTTATTCAATATCCATAGCCCTTAGGGATAAGGGCCATATTTGCCTCTAAAATATTCGAAAAGGTATAAATTTGCCCTTAAACTTTTTTTTTTTTCAAAAATGCCGTCGTCGTCCAAATTTTGAGCAAAAAAATGCCACTGCATGTAACAGTTTGACAAATCAGCAAACAATTGCTTATGTTGCAATGATAAGAGCCATATTTGCCCCTAAAGTATTCGAAAAGGTACAAATTTGCCCTTAAACTTTTTTTTTTTTAAAATGTCATTGTCGTCCAAATTTTGGGCCATATTTGCCCCTAAAGTATTCGAAAAGGTACACATTTGCCCTTAAACTTTTTATTTTTTGAAAAATGCCCTTGCCGTCCAATTTTTGGGCCAAAAATACCATTGCTTGTAACGGTTTGACAAGTTAGCAAATAATTGCTTACGTGACAAATAAAATATGCCACATTATCAAGCCACACTGGATTTTAAGCTGCCAACATGTAATACCCAATATATTCACAGCCTAAATTAATTAGGGGCGACATATAGAGTTCGTATATATCCTAGCTTTTAGTTACAAGCCATTAAAACACGTCAAATTGAACGAGCTGAAAAGATAGGAAAAATAAGAAAAGGAAAATAAGGTAGCCCAGATGGCTGCAAAAACTAGTCGGTTAAGGGGTGCTGCAAAAACACGTCCCACCACTTCTTTGTAATACTTGAAAAGTTTTAAAATGCTTATTTAATTATTTCAACAGGATAATTTAATCGCGCGTCAAGATGGACAGGATGAAACGCCAGAGGGCTTGAATTGAAGATTGGCCTTTGCGCGAGAGGAAATTAATTCATCTAAGTTTGATTAGTCCTCAGACGGGTTGCTTGGTTCGAGACGAATCCAAAGGTTCGAGCGGAACTCGAATATTGGTTGAGTTATGACTTGTTTTAGACTCAACTTAAGTTAAGGGGCACTTTGGTCTTACCTCATCCCTCACGGGCGCGAGGGATTTTTGGCCCAAAATTTGGACGACGAGGACATTTTCAAAAAAAACAAAAAGTTTAAGGGCAAATTTGTACCTTTTCGAATACTTTAGGAGCAAATATGGCCCAAAATTTAGACGACGAGGGCATTTTTCAAAAAAAAAATTAAGGGTAAATTTGTACATTTTTGAATATTTTAGGGGCAAATATGACTCTTACTTGTCAAACCGTTACAAGCAGTGGTATTTTTGGCCCAAAATTTGAACGATGAGGACATTTTTGAATAAAAAAGAAAGTTTAATGACAAATTTGTATCTTTTCGAATACTTTAGGGGTAAATATGACCCTTATCCCTAGCCCTTGCTGGGACAAAAGTTTGTCTTAATGAACATTGTACATCCACATCCCCTTGTTGAGAGCCACTCCTTATCCTCCCTAATCTAGACTCAAGGAAGGGTACATACACACACTCCTTCCAAAATTTTATTATCCACAAATTGGAACAACTTTGGTCTTGGCTTATTAACCTAATCTGGCATTTACTGGAATAATAAACTAATAACCCCTTTTGTCCACATTGTGCAGGAAAGAGGTGTGCCTGTCCTTGTCTTTTCTGCAGGTCTTGCAGACATTATTGAAGAGGTTAGTTCATGTGTCGAAGGGAATATTTCTGCAATATTTAGTTTATCAATTAAATAGTTTAAAAAAACTTCTATTTGTTATTGTTATTCTCATTTAGTAATTTGACAGGTTTTCAGACAGAAACTGCATAGATCTTTCGAGAATATCAAAGTTGTTTCAAACAGAATGGTGTTTGATGAACAAGGACATCTTGTTGCCTTTAAAGGTGTTTGTTAGCACTTTTAGTTCCTCACATTCAGTGATATACAATTGTCAAAATTGAACTATACAATTCTTCTCCCTTGAACATATAACTTATAGGGTAATTGGGTAATTACCAGAATATATCTGAATTTTGGACTTTGTTTCAATTTCACCAAATTGTATCCTGAACTATATCAATTGTATCCCTCCGTTAAAATTCCGTCACCTACTCCATTAACAGTGTGATGTGGCTTGCACATGTGGATTAAAATATAATTTTTTATATTTTAACACTTTCTCCGTCACCACCTCGCTGGAGAAAACGCTGGACCCGCCGGACCGTGTAGGAGAAACCGTCGGATCTCGTTGGAGAAATCGCCGGACCTTGCAGGATAAATCCTTTTCTATTGGAATTGTTTACGAACGAGGTCCGGCGAGGTGGTGACGGAGAAAGTGTTAAAATATAAAAAAAATTATATTTTAATCCACGTGTGCAAGCCACGTCACACTGTTAACGGAGTAGGTGACAAAATTAACGGAGGGATACAATTGATACAAATTTAATAGTTTAGGATACAATTTGGTGAAATGAAAGTTTATGATACATTTGAGACAAAGTCCAAAGTTCAGGTATATTCAGGCAATTACCCTAACTTATATCACAAAACATGAAATTTATGGATTATTTTGCTTAATTGCACCTTTATATTTCCCACCGTTTGTCACTATTTGCAATGTTATTCTAAGACTAATAAGATAACTGCACAAGAAAGTTGGTAACTGGAGAGGGTCAATGGTTGCAATAAGATAACTGCACAGCACAAGTAAGCCTGTTCATTATTTCAAATTGATCCTAAGAAATCTTGGATATGTGAAATGTGGGAAAAATTGGCTTAACATGGTTCCGTGTCAATGCGATGGAAAATTCTTGTAGAGAATTGTATAGTCGAAATTGGCCTAACCATATGGTGACAATTCCAGTATGGTTAGCTGTGGTGTTTATTTGCAGTCAGAACATGGTATGTTTTTGTCCCATGCTGACATTTGCCAATTGGCATAGCAATCATTGGTTTTTGTGTCGGATTTGGTTTGTAATCATGTCATGTCACTTGTGTCAAAAATCAAAACTCAAACTGGGCACATTAATTAGGTGGATGACACAACATGAAGAAATTAAGATGTTTAATATTTTAATATACAGAGTATTAAATACATTCTTAGAATATATTTATATTGAGATAGAATGAAGATAAACTAATATTTTATACAAATTAGATGATATTATACATTTTTGATCAATGTTAAAGCTAAGAAAAGGATGATATGAATAAAACCTATTTCACATTTTATATTGAATATTTATCAATATATAGATATTACATGGCACAATATGATTAACCCATTTAATAAATTTCATAATTATTTTATAAACAAGCTTTGGGAATGATTTATTTTATTGTAAATAGGTTGACCTAATTATGGTATAAAAATTTTTACTCAACCATATTTCCTTGAAATATTGTCATTTAACTGGGTTGTATCAAATTTTGCTAGCACTAACTCCAAATCGAACTCTTTATTGAGTTGGAAAAATATAAAAAGGAACCTACACTTTCTTTATGTTATTTGATTGAATTCTTCCTGTTCTAATTCTTTCTCATTACTTTGGAATTAAATACTGATTTCAGGAAAGACAATTCATGTTCTAAACAAGAATGAACATTCATTGGATATGGCTTCTCCTATTCATGATAAATTTGGAGATCCTAATGGTTATGACCCTGAAAGTGCCTTCGTGAAGAAACACACTAATGTACTGCTTCTCGGGGATCATATTGGAGACCTGGGCATGTCTGATGGCCTGAGCTATGAAAACCGTATAGCTGTTGGATTTCTGTAAGTAATCTTCTAGATATTAAGTTATGACCATGCATGTCTGCTTCTCCTGCACAACTCCACGGTTGGTGTCCTCAATAGGTCAACTCTTTCTATTTGGAGTTTTGGACAATTCTTGACAAATTTAAAGTGATTTGCAACAATATTTTGAATTGGCTTCTAACATTTAGGCATTTAGACCTAATGAAAAAACCCAAAATTTTCAAGCATCAATGTCAAAGGAGGAAGAAAAGTTGACCCAGTCTTGATGTTGTCTAGTCTTATCTCATATTTGTGTTTGTCTTTTGGAGTCCTGTTTTTATGGAAGTCATGTTATTGTTGGACTCATGTTTTAGATTAAGATTGAATTAGTATTGTTGAATCAGTCTATGCTTGGGTTTATTGGAATAGTGGTAGGAACATCTCAGAAAATGAATGTAATGAATGATGTAACTAAATATTACAAAATGGAAATGATTGAAGTCATCCATCATTATTACCATTAATGTGGTTACAGAGGATAGCCTAGTTCGCTCCATAATTGAACTTGATTATTGTTCATACTACATCATAGGTCGAAAAAGGAAATCCAAAGGCACATGGGGAAAAGACAAACAGCTCCTCTTCCTGTGTCCTTGTTTGAGTTCCCATTCTGCAGTGGTCAAGTTCCTCGCTTCTTATACCAATATATGTTCTCTTTGCTGAACTATTCAGGGATATTGGTAACTTAAATATCAAATGTGGCTGATATCCAGGGTTAGACTTATGAAATGACAAGTTCAAATGTCTGTTTTAAGACTCGAAATCAGCTGACTAATTAAGCAGAAAAAATCCACAACATATGAACTTCAAAATAGGCAAGGAAATTTTAGTTTGTAGATTTCAAGGGTGTACTTATGTGAATTTTTTTCTTGTTTCTTTTTAAGGTTTATTTCAACTCTTGATGATTTCTTTTGCATGTCAGGAACAATTACACAGAGACGGCCCTCAAGAGTTATCTTGATGCATTTGACATTGTATACCTGGTGAGCCATTATTTAAAGCTGATTTCAACTTTTTTTTAATCAAAACACCTTCTTAAATCAGCCTCTTCTCATTGTCAGTAGGGAAGAGGGCCTCGACAAAAAGTCTCACTCTGCATATATGGTTATTTGCTAAATATAGCATGTGGTTTCAAGTTTGTGTCAAATCTAGCAAAACATTTTGAAAGTCACAAATTTAGCATGCAGTTTCTACTTGTATAACAAATATAGTCAAGTCCTAGCACTGGTGAAAATTTATGTCACCTCAGTCACCTATGTGACAAGATGATGTGGATTAGTAATTGCCACATCATGCTCACATTAGCAGCACTTGTAAAAATAATTTCTTCATCTTGTAACTTTTGCTTCTTATGTTAGAATTTTATGCTTGGCGAGGGGGAAGGGATTTGTAATTTTTGAAGAACTTGAGAATTTTTATAAGGATTGTTGATGTGAATCATGATTACTGAATACTGATCCACATCATCTTACCACTTAGGTGGGAGATGGCAGATGGCAGTATATTTTAATATTGTTAAGCCTTGGTTATAGTTTTGAATAAGCTAGAAGTTAGATTTGTGACTCTTTCAAGATTTGGCTAGATTTTTAACAAACATGAGACCACATGCTATGCTATTTGTGGTAAATAGCCCTTTCATACAACGATGTATACAATTTGATTTCCCACTTCGTTTTTCTTTGCTTTGATGCTCCCTTGAATTAACTTGTTTTGCAGAATGATGCATCCATGGGAGGAGTTGTTGAGCTGGCATCTCAATTGTGTGGAGATAATCCATGACTTCAAGGCCATAATCTTTCATGAATTGTTTTACATGCTCTTATCATTCCCAGTTTGAAGGTGTCAGCTTTTATTTTACAGTTTTAATACATATTAAACTCAGCTTTTATTTTTTTAGTTATCTTTGCTCGGTAGTTTCCCTCATTTCTTTGCTTCCGCAGTTGTGCTCTACAGCTAATACAATAGAAATATGAATTGCACAAAGTCAACATTAAATTAAATTGTATTTCCCAGAAAATATAATTAGCACAACTAAATTTTGTTTTATAAAATAATAATAATATGCTTGTATTTACAGTCATTTGAATTATTATCATTATAAGGTACTAGTGTAATTATTATAAGTTGTAATTTCACCTATAAGCATCCAAATGACTTCTGCAACCGTTATTATTTTGAATCATTTATATTTACATGCAAGTAATATTTGTAGGCATTTTTAACTGCAGTCAACCAAATTAAACAGCCAATAATAGTATAAAAATATAAGTAATTACACTCGGAAGATAAAAAGTAATAAAAGAATTAAATTTGTATGAAAATAATTATTTTTGAAAACATAAATAACATAAAATATTATATAGAAAAATGAAAAATAATAAAATTTTAGTAGAATCTAAAACATGCATATAGCAAACATAAAACATAAACTAAATAATTAGATAAGCAATAACTTATTTATTAATTAATATTATGTCTATTTTCAGTATTTATTATATTAAAACAACTGGTCCGTTTCCGAATATTGAAGGATTCGTTTAAGAACACGAGTTAATGCAATGCAAGAATTGGATTCATGTGTATCTGCTGCTGGCCATGATAATGCTGGGCGGTGACAGTTCTTACACCAAAAGTACACAAAACGAAAGCAACAAGTATAAAAGACAATGCAACTTTAAGAACGACGAGTCATCTAGATTCAACATGGCAGGATATAATGCATGCACGTTGAAACGTTGAAACGTTGAATATATTGTGCATTAAAAGCTCACTCTGGCGCGGCACTTGGAGCCGCTGACAAAAACTACAGTGGGAAAATTGTAGTGAAAAAGAAAAGGATTTAATTTGAAAACTTTGCTAAATAATTTAAAATTCTTTAAAATGATATCAAAACGAATTTAAAGAGATCTAAAAAATAAAAAATGACCGATGGCTTACCAACAACTAATCGTCAATAAGTTATCGCTGAAAACGTATCGTAAAATGATTGATTGTCTGGGCAGCATGAGTTATCACGATTGCTGATAACCTTCAGCTACAGCTAAGCGACAATTTACTCAGCGACGTATTACCAATAGCCGTTGCGGTCGTTGATGATAACTTATCAGCGACGGCTGCTGCAATCGTCGCTGATAAGTTATTTGTAACGACCCTGTCAGCCATCACAACTTATGAGTGACACACGCTTCTCAACAAATTGTTGCAATGGTATGTGCCATCGGTGATACGCATCACCAGGGCCTGGCCAAAACACGCTCATAAGCGCTCACATTTATGAATCAGATTTAGACCGAGCCAATCATTATCTAGCTCGGGGACTCCACTCAGCCAAACAAGGATATCAACATCCTTCATTTATTTCCAGAGATTCAACAGTAATGAGCACACCATCTTGGGATAAACTTCGACTCGTTCAGGGCATATCCCCCGCGAGATTCCGAGAGACATCATTGTCGAACACTTGACCTGCCTCATAAAACAGACATGATGCACATCAGGTATAGTCTCGATTCCAATTCCATAACCATCATTTGAGATTTCCTCTCACTTAAGCATTAGAGTGTCTTTGCAGGTCACCACCGTAGTCGCGCTGGACCAGGAGACTCGGAGGCTTGTAGCACTCTCGACTTTAGGTAAAAACGTTTGACGCCCACCGTGAGGCCAAGTAAATCTTACCTGCCCCATCATGGTAGACACCCGGAGTCAAGCGAACACCGCCGCCAATAGGCATCAACCTAGCAGTAGTGTTCCCCCGCTATCCAGAGATGCTAACACGACGGGGAGTGACGCTCCGATGTCCACCAACTCAACGCTATAGGAGCTATGATGCTTGATCGTCGATCTCCAAGCGCATAACCAAAGGCTGATGACCCAGGTCAACGCACCAACACAGTCTAAAGAACAACATCCAGCTGAGCGCGAGCCATGCCGCTGAGCATGAAGAAGACAACCACCACGAGAGAACTAGGTGACCAACCTCAGCCTTTAGAGACGAGATCTCCCACAAACAACACCAAATATAAGGAACTAGGGCCACATAGGTTGTTCCTCCCCCTGCCATTGACTCAGGACCATTCGTAGAGCACATCATGACAGTCCCTCTCCCCGACAACTTCAAATTGCCGACTACTCTCCAACCTTAAAATGACACAGGTGATCCAACCACCCATCTAACGATGTTCAACTCGATGATGCTTCTCAACAGCGCGATTGACTCCATCTTGTGCCGAGCTTTGCCCACTTTCTTGGAGAAAGCCGCATTGTTGTGGTTCTCTATCCTCCCGTCAGGGTCCGTACACACATTCTAAGAGCTCTCCAGAGCCTTCATCAACCAATTCTCCTAATCTTGGATCTATTCAAAGACTGAGGACTCCCTTCACTACATCAACCAGGAGGCAGAATGAGCCACTGAGATAATATCTCAAGAGATTCAACGTCGTGTCCATGGAGATCCCAAATCTCGACCCTCACGTCGAGTTGTATTCCATCAAACATGGCTTGAAGTCCAGACAACTCGCGGATCAAATAGCTCTGTCCAAGCCAAAGACTATGGTCGAGTTTCAGGAACAAGCAGTATGCTACATGGAGATGGAAGAGCTCAGAGGGGCTAGAAAGGCCGACAGACAGACTAGCAAAGATAGCGTCGAAGACAAGAAAGCAAAGAAACCCAATAAAAAGAGGGAAGAACGAGATCGCTATGAGCGAGACAAAAAAAAAAGGGAGGTGGCCCTCCCGACCTAGCCCTAGATATGGTGAATACACCCCGTTGAACACCAAGAGGGAGACCATTCTCCACAAGATTTACAACTTACAACTGCTTAGGTATCCCAACAACTCGGGGAAGTAGAAAATTTCGCCCAAAGCTGACAAGTAAGAAGTGCGAGTTCTATTGCACCTGCGGGCATACCACCAAGGAGTGTGTGGTATTCAAAGACCAAATCGAGCGCCTAATACGGGAAGGCCACCCCGATCACTACATCGACTATAGGAGAAGCTGCAGTTGGGACTGACAGAACTACGACTCCCAACACTGAAGTCGGAGCATAACGCCACCCCCGAGTAGCACTAGGACAATCAAGATAACGTCAAAACAAACCAAGAGAATAATGATATCTGTGGGGTCATTGACCACATATCTGGAGAATTCACAGGCGGAGGCGAGACAAGCTCGATCAGAAAAAGGTCCTTCTGAGCCATTATGGCAATTGACGACACGACTCACCCATAGAGGTCCTATGTAAGAACCCCAGTAATATCACTATATGAATATGATTTCTAGAGAATTGATGAAAATCTGCAAGACCCTGTCGTTATTTCTGTAATCGCTGGAAACTTTATTATCAGGAAAGTCTTGGTAGACCAGGGAAGCTCGGCTGACATCCTCCTCCTTCACTCAACATTTAGAAAGATGCAACTGATTGAAGCTTCACTCCATCCCTACAATGGAGATCTAGTAGGCTTTTTGGGAGAATGAGTCAATGTCCAAGGCTATGTATGGCTGAGAATGTCGTTTGACTCTCAGTCGAAGGCTAAGACGACCGATGTGCAATACATAGTTATTGACATTCCCAGCCCCTATCATATGATAATGTGACAACCTTCACTGAACAACCTAGGAGCTATCATATTAACTCCCCACCTGGCGTTGATTTCTTATCTCAAAGACAAAAGTAGGGGTGGTCCACGCTGGTCAAAAAGAAGCTTGCCAGTGCTACAACAAGTTTAAAGCGGAAGACGGCCAAACCAGGGGAAGTGCCGATCACTCCACCCCAGCAAGTGCTCTCGGAATCTCACATAGAGCAGTAGTTGAGAATATCTGAGTTGGACCTCAATAAGGATGTCTAAGAGCGGCACCAAACCGCTGACAACCTAGATCTTGTGTAGACCGGAGCATCGCCTGAGCGGGTGACCTTTATTGGAGCTCGCCTCCCAGCCGAGCTAAAAGCTCAACTTGGCGCTCTGGTAAAAAACAACGATGACTTCCGAGCAAGGGACCCCTCCTTGGAAAGGTACCAATCCTTAGTCCATTCGTTGGTAACGATGACTTGGCGCTCTGCTAAAAAACAACGATCGCTAATCACTATGTAATCCAACACATACTTTGGGAGGAAAGCACCAGAGTCGACCCGCCACCCAAACTCATCGGCATCTAGAAGTCGCAAAACAACGGGTCGGTCATTCAACAAGTCCAAGGCCGATCGAGCATTCAGTCGACTGACACCCTAGTCGAGGTCCAAGCGGCCGAGCTGACGACCCACTACCCAACCAATAGCTCGGCCGAGACAGCCAACCAAATCCTCCTGACATGGCTAAAAAAGAAGCTTAACCAAGCTAAATAACACTGGCCTGAAGAGCTATGGGGCTATAACATGATTGAACAGTCGTCTCCTCCAGAAACTCCACAAACCTCGCCCTCGGAGCCAAAGTAATGGTCCCAACAGAGACTGTGGAGCCCAGCCCCCAAAGGACAACCCTCGATAAATGAAACATCTTAGAAGTCCATGAGGGCGAACTGGACCTTGCCCGTAGAATGGATGCTCGCTCAAGCCAAGGAAGAAGCAACCTACCATTCTTAACTACAAGTGGTTGGTCCGCTCTTTTTCCTTCATTGCGGTTTTCTCCCACATGATTTTTTCCTTTGAAGGTTTTAACGAGGCATAACCATTCGTAGGCCGAGCGCCCCGCTTGGTGGGACCCAATGTACCATCAACTTCCTTTTATTCAATAAAGATTATTTTCTTTCTCCATATCTATGTGTGTGTGCATCCAAGAAATTCACAGCTATCTCATAACACCCGGCGAAGGAATCCCTACAGTCTCGCGATAGGAACACCACTCCCACGAAGGTAGCAACCTCCATCCCTCGTGGTGCATCTATCCTTCTCGACCCAACCGTGGTCCCATCTTACGTTCCTCGCGAGCTCGGGTTGACCCCAAGCGTAGTCCTCGGCCTCAGTGCCACCACTTACGGCCTCAACACCCTTGAAGACAAGCCCGGATTGCGATCTCGCTCTAAATGAGCACGACCCCAAGTATGGTCTTGCCTTATGCTCCTGCGAGCTCGGCTTGACCCCAAGCGCGCTCCTTGGCCTCAATGTCATTGCTTATGACCCTAGTGTCGTCGAAGACCCCGACATGCCTAGTGCCTTCCTCGGCTCAAAATGCGGCCTCTGACTCCAAGCGAGATCAACTGCGGCCCCCTCAATGCCCTCTAAAACTCCAAATGTGGCTCCTAGCCTCAGTGACAGCTTCCAACCCCGAACGCGAAAAACTTTGACGAAGGTCGAATCTAAAGGGCCGACAACCCTATGAGCAACTATCGAATAGGTAACTTTGGTCCTAAATCTACCTTTGATAGGAGTCTGATCTCAACCTAAAGGTAGTCCACAACCTTAACGACCGTCGACTAGCTGTTGTCGCCCAAAGAAGCACCACTCTTCAATTTGACCCAAGCAATTGTCGGTCAGACAACGCCGACTAAGGCAAAACGACCCTAACCGCCACATTCGACTCTACGAGAGTTAGCCGACCAAACGGCGTCAACACCTGCCAAACATTTAGCTCACAACAATCAAAGGCAACAAAAAAATACAAAAAAATATAGCAAGGAGTAAGAACATCCAGAAATCTATCTACAATTAACAATATCAAATGCCCACAAAGAGTGAATGTTAAAAGCCCTGAAGGGAAGCAATCCAAAGCCAGGCAATATGTTGCTATAATACAAGGGCAGAATGGTTCAAATTACAAGCTTACCGAGGTGAGGCTGGAGGAACATCGACGATTGTAGAGGGGACATCATCCCCAAAGACGTCGGTCACCAATACTGGAGGGGAGGTCGGCTCAAAAGCAATCACCGGTGACTCTTCCTCAACTTCCTTCGCCGATGCAGAAGCCTCCTTCTCCTCCCCCATGTTGAGTGGGTCGACCAAGGCGCCATCCCTGATCGCCTTGTAGTACCCGACATTTGAGAAGTCGGGTACCCGACATCCAAGGTTGGGGAATTTGACTTGTTCTAGCGCCTTATCAAAACCTGCAACATATTGCAGAACAACCTCATCCTAATAATAGTTGACCTCAGCTTTTAGCTTAATCTCAACCTCCGTCACGACATTGACCTCGAGCTCCAAGGTGGCCATCGCCCTTTCGAGGTCTTCGTCCTTTCTTATAAGGACGTTGGTTTTCGCCCAAGCCTCCCCCACCTTATCCGTGGCATCGTAGAGAGTACCGATGAGGTGCATGATTTCATCATCTTTCTCCTTGAGAGTCGTCTCCTTCTCTCCTTCTCTCCCGAGTTCGGGCCTTAGTCGTCTCCAGCACAGATGGCCTATCTTTCTCCAACTGCCTCACTAGGTCAACTAGTAGGAGGCCCTAAACCTCAATATATTTGATCATCTCGGCCGAGCCCACCTCCTCAAGCATGATGACCATAGCGTGTGGCAGAAGATGCCGATCATCAAAAGAAAACCCCTCGAACCATGTGGAGTCAGACCCGGCCAAGGCATTTCGAGTCAATCCCCACTGATCATGGGGAAGAGTAGCCATACCAAGGTGTCGCTCTGCTTGGGAGTCCTCTTCTAACACCGCCGCACACCACAACCATGACCTGCTCTGGGAGAACAACCTCCAAAAGGGGCAGATCCTCCTCCTCCAAAATGACAATGCCCGGAGCCCTGACCCTCTTCTTTCGCTAGAGGAGGGGAAGGAGAAGGAGACGAAGAAGGCGAAGGAACCCACAATCTGTCCAACCCCTTCTGTCCAAGAGAACGAGCTTGGGGTCCCAAAATCCTTATCGATTTTAGTGAGGGTGGATGAGGTGAGACATCAATCGCCGACTCCTTCCATTTGTCGACCGCCGGAGCTTTCCCTTTTAGCCCCTCAAATATGGTCCAGATGGACCTCAGATTCAACTTCGGGGCCTTCTCGCCTGCAAAGAGCAGTTCGAAATTAGCACAATTAAAATGGCTAAGGTGACAAAATGGATATCCTAGGGCCTTAGACTTACTTATGTACCTTACAACCGAGGACTCATCCTGGTCTCACCTCAACAACTCTTTACAAGAAAAAAGAGTGGAAGGCTCGCACTGGTCTAAAAACCTAATTACCAGCCTCTCCTCGGGTGGAATGACCTCTCCTCTAGGGTCAAGATGGTGGTAGGACTCTGCCTCCAAAACAAGGGAAACTTCTCCGTGGGCGACACCTCGTCTAGAAAGAACTGCCAGTCACTCAGCCTCGACCTCACCTTGAATAATTGCTTCTTGAAGTTCTTGTAGGAACTTCTGAACAAGTCGAAAGGCTTCCTCCCAAAGGCGCTACTAAAGGACACCCATAGGCCTCTCTTCGTCCCTTTGGCTTGGAAAAAAGAAAAGAGCACATGCATTGAGCCTCGGCTCGACGCCGAAGAACTCCATCAAAATCTCAAAGTAGCGGACAAACGCTCAGTTGTTCGGATGAAGCTGTGTCAGGGCCACGTTCGCTTGGATTAATATCCCGCATTCAAAATTTGTAAAAGGTAGCTCGACACTGAGATCCTCAAACATGGTTTGGCATACAAAGAAAAACTCAGGGTCCCTCCTAGAATGAAAGACCCTATCATCTGGAGAACAAGAAAGGCTCTCGAAGGCATCCTCATCACCGGAATGAGAAAGAAACACGCCTTTGCGAAAGGCCTTAATACCGCTTGAGCTAGTCATCGCCAAGATCTCTCGCCTTATCTCCTCATGGACCCACAAGTTAGGGTCTATGGCCTCGCCTGGTCTACCTACTACCGACTCGAGGTTAACGCCTTTCTTCCCGATCAACCCGAGGAAATTGGAAACCCTATGAACTAGAGGTGGCAACGGGCCGTGCCCGGGCCGGCCCAGCCCAGGCCCGGCCACATTTCGGGCCGTGCCTAGCACGGCTCGAACGATTGGCAGCCAAGCCTAGCTCGAGCCCGAGCCCGCCCAGCTGGGCTCGGGCCGGGCCGGCCCGAAAATTAATTTATTTAATTTAAATTTTTAAAATTTAAAATTTTAAAGGTTTAAAATTTAATTTTAAAAATTAATGGTTACAGGTGAATTTTGAACTTGTACCTCTAATTTTATTAATAATTGTACTAAATTTTATTATATATTTTTTAACATATTTTTTATATGTAACATTGTAAATTTGTAACGCAGTACAAATTAATAAAAATATTTTAAAAAAATCAAATTATAATTAAATTTTTATTTATCTTTAATACAAAAATATTCATCCAATGATAAAATAATTTTTTTTAATATTATAATAGACCGCACCTTAAAAGATTGCCTATGTACCTTCTATAGCTAAACTTGTACTCTCCAATGATTTACTATAGAAGGATCAGATCTACGTAGTTCTTTTTATATTTTTAATTATCCGTAGTCTCGGTGATTTAACTTGTACTTGGACCAGCAGCACCAGCTTCACTTGTTTGAGCTTCCTTCTCTCGCGATGATGAAGTGTCGTGTCCTCCTGTTGCTGTTAGGAACTATATCTTTCATAAACATATGTATAATTAAATTTGGTTATAATATGTATAAATATGGTGCTGCACTATCTTGGATCATGGATATCGTCAATTCATACTTACTATCAAATGTCAATAAATTAGTCAATTTATACTTACTCAAACGACGATAAGTAATATCGATTTATACTTACTATCAAATGATGATAAATTAGTCAATTTATACTTACTCAATTTCATTAATTGATAACTTAGTCAATTTATACTTATTGTCAATGTAAACGACGATAAGTATCAAACCACGATAACTTATTCAATTTATACTTAGTATCAAACGACGATAACTTAGTCAATTTATACTTAGTATCAAGTGACGATAATTTAGACAATTTATAGTTAGTATCAAATCACGATAACTTAGTCAATTTATACTCAGTCCATATTTTAATTAGTTGATAACAATTAAAAATAGTTTAATAATATTCATAATTTTGATTTTCAAAAAAATAAAAAAAACAAATTTAATATTTTTATAATTATATTAAATATTAAAATAATATTTATAATAATATTTATTTACTAACTAACATAATTAACTAACATATAAATAAAATTTGAAAATAAATACTATGTTTGATAAACAAACGCAGTTTTACTCTTCGTCCCGAAAATAGTCATCGAAAATAACACACAACAAATAAGTTTTCGCTGTTTTCGTTTCACGAAACATGAAAATAGGATATGCCAAACAAACACGTTTTCGCCAAACAACAAAACTGAAACTCGAAAACTCATTTCAGTTTTCACGAAACAAAAATTGCTTCTAATTTTTCGCAAACAAACGCGCCCTAGCGTCTCCTTCAAAACACTGGCATGCAATTCCGCTTTGTCCATATTGCCAACTTCGAAAGCATGGCCTTTATGCTTTTGTGGATGTTTTGCCAACGATTCGTACTATATATAGTTTATACCTAGGAAGCTGACAAGCTAACTGATTTTAAAAGCGTTATGAGTGTCTCCCATCCACTAACGTCGAATGAACAATACTCAAATAGATGCCTATGCGACTCCATCACCTTGTTACGTAGCACACATTGAGCGTCAACTTGTATTCCCTTTGCTAGTGAAATGGTCACATTAGAGGGGGGAGGGTGAATAGTGTGTTATCTAATCTTTTTGCCTAATTCAAGTTTTTAACTGTTTCTTGATTAGTTAGTGCTAAATATAATATTAATAGCAAGCGGAAGCAATAAATAAGAAGTATTTCAACACACAAAGTATCAATGCTAACTCATTGAGATTCATAGTGGTTCGGCCCTAATGCCTACTCCACTACCTAAGCACTCCGTTTAGGATTTCCAAACTAGCTTTACTAGATTAATTAGTTTCCTTACAATGAGGGCGTTTTCACCGGAGAGTCTCCGCTCTCAATCCAAAGGCACTTCCACACCCGGAAGTATCCGCCTTCTTACCGAGAGCACTCTCCCACATCAACCCTAAGGACAACTCAACTAATCATAACAAACTACGTGTATACCGGTGGAATTAAGCCTTAACACCAAGGCAACCACCAACCATTCAAGACATAACAACCTAGGTCTTCACACTTTAAAATACAATGAAATAACCAAGAAAATACAAAAACAATGGAGCAAATAAACAATACAACAAATACTTAGCTCCAAATAATGAATCCTAGCTCTTCTTGATGCCTTGATGATGAATCGATTAAAGCTTGAAGGCAAAGATCAAGGATGTGAGGATCAAAGCTAGGGTTTTAGCAAAGAATGGATCAATGAAGGCTTAGATGATTCAAGGGATATCTCAATAGGCTCAACAACTCCTAAGGAAGGCTCTAAAGGCTTGTATTTATAAGCCGTGAGGAGGCAAAACAAGCCATTATAACGGGCATATTTTTGCCCATTGGCGTCGCTCGGTCGATCGTTGGTTGATGGCCAGTCGACTGCTCGAGCAATCGGCCATCGACCGCGAGGCCACTACTAGTTTTGGGCCTCGAGCGGTCGGTAGCTAGTCGACCAGCCAGCGATCGACCAACGACTGGTGCTCTAATCTTAGGTTGATTTTTTTTTGTCGATCAGATTTCAGCTTTCAGGTTTGGTTCTTTAGGATTCTTGGCATCATACTGAGGATTTTAAATTTATCTAGACACCTTAAACATGAACTCTAACTTTCCAAAGAATCCAAGCATGTCGACCAATGTCCTTCTGATTTTTCGGTATTTCTATGATTTTTCCGATTGGGGACATCGTGCACTAAACGACTTGGAACCTGAAAGTAATTCTTCATAAAATCATTAGTTCCATATTTGTTATCATCAAAACTGAGATTAAGGCCAAGGTTGAAAAACTTTGGCCAACACCCTTGTGATAAGCTTGTATTTAGTTAGGTCTCGTTCTAATTTGTGAAAGAAATTTTCTTAGGAAACTTGAGACTCCACATAAAACGAGTTGCTGGGTCCAAAACACGCCTCTCTTTTATTAATTGTTCTATTTGTTTGTAATTCCAGGATGTATATTTTGATTTAAAGTTTGTTTACTAGACCTAGAGTTATAGGTCAAAGTTGAATGGTTGCCTTCGTGTAAAAATATAAATCGACTTGGTTTACGAGTATAGGATTGTCATGCTTGAATGTTTGAGGTTTTCTATGTTGGCTTAGGTTTTTAACCTAAGTTATGGTCTTGGTTTTGATGATCATAACAAACAAGGTAGTGATGTTTGAATTAGAAATTATTTGAGATTTGATGATGATAAGTATACGATGTCTATGATTGAAGAGATTGAAACTAAAATAAAATACGTTGCTCCGAAGTCAAAAAACCATTGAAGGTTAGTTTAAGGGTTTTCGATTTACTCATGTAATATGTGGATGTGTATGATGATGATGCCCGATAAGATCGAAGCCTCGAGATTTGAACCAAACCCGAACTGATGCTAAAATTGTAATCAAGACAATTTTGGTCAACAGTTTGGTCGACCCATGGACCAGTAGTTCGACTGACCATCAATTGGTCCATGATTGTGGGCCCAACAGATAGATTTTGTGTCATTGTGTCTTATCAAACCCAAGCCACTCATATATATATATACCCACACTAGGAGGGGGATTGAATAGTGTGATCAAATTCTAGCCTCAATTTTAGTCTTTTCGATTTTAAGTAACTTAGCACTTGATCTTGAGTTCTTTGAATGTGAATGCTATGGATGATAAGCTAATCACAATAATGAAGTAAGCAAGCAAGTAAAGATCAATGCAAATAAGAATAATATATAGTGGTTTAGGCGGGTCAACCCGCCTACTCCACTACCTTGGCTCATCACCAAGGATTTCTAACCTTAACATTTTATAGACGAAATATTTTCCTAAGAATACAATGAGGATTTAATTCTCAACCCTTTGAGAAGACCTCAACAGCTATGCTCTAGCAAAACAAATCTCTACACACACCAAGGTGTTTCACAAGTACACCTTGCAAGCTAACTTATCGAATCAATGTAACAAGATGAAAAACACAATAAAAAGAACAATAAATGTAAAATAAACTTGTTGTGCTCCTTTCACTGGCCTCCTAGACTTCCAACGTCTCAAGAAGATGGAGAGCTTTGCCTTGAGAGGGTTGAAGAATGAAGACCACCACTTGAGAGAGTAAAGATGAAGATTAGGGCTTGAAATCACTCTTTGTAAGCTTAAACACTTAGGGATTAACTCAATGAACAGTTGGAATAGTTTAGAGGCTGAAATCAAGGATTTTGACTTGGGAAATCTTTGTAATGGATTTGGTACGTGTCCTAGGGATATATTACAATCAATTCTAAGCCTTAACCTAGGGTTCGACTCGATTACAACTCGATCGCCACCGGAGCTATTTTTACTCGATTCTTTGCGTTTATTCGGACGAACTTCGTAGGCGTATCGTTCTATCAATCTGAATCCAAAACTCAACAAATGGATTAAATACATGTTTGTTATCATCAAAATAGAGAGTGAGACCTAGGTTGAACTCTTAGGCCAATAATCTACCCTTTTTTTATGATGACAAATTTAACATGAAAAATAAACAATTCTAAGCGATGATAAGTTCTCATTTGTGAGTTTATGAATAAAAACTAACTTAGGTTCCCCCTATCAACATGCATATCTAAGATATAACTCTCTATATCTATATGCATCATAAAACAAATGTACATGAACAAGTCTTTTCTCCTTTTTTTGACATCAATCAAAAAGGGCAAGAGTGCAAGGTACTATTAACGAGTTTCATCATGAAAACCAAGAAATCCAATAAAACCAAGTATCATCTACCGCTAGAGTCCTTCCTACCGATGTGAGCCTATGGAAGGCAAACATTGATAAGTCGCAAAGCCCCATTACAAGGCATTACTTAAGTGTGATGATACCATAAAAATTGATTTTTCAAATAGACATGCAATTTTTTAAAACTTAAACATGTGGAAGTATACAAATGCCTAATTGCATTCTTAAATTAGAGAAACTTTCTTCATTCAATGGTTTAGTAAATATGTCTGCAAGTTGTTTATCGCTAGGCATAAATTCTTCGGAAATATTTCCTTTTCCTACATTGTCTCTAAGAAAGTGATGTCTTAGGTCTATGTGCTTGTCCTAGAATGCAATACCAGATTTTTTGTCAAGTTGATTACACTAGTGTTATCACAATGAATAGGTATGCATGAATAATTCAATCCAAAATCTATGAGGGTTTGTTTCATCCAAAGCACTTGTGCACAACAACTAGCCACGATGATGTATTCCGCTTCGGTAGTTGAAAGTGCAATCAAGTTTTGTTTCTTGGAAAACCAAAAAACTAGACTCATGCCTAGGAATTGACAACACCCATTAATGCTTTTTCTAGATATCTTACAACTGGCAAAATCGCCATCGAAAAAACCAATCAATTCAAAAAATGTATCGTTTGGATACCATAAACCTAAATCGACCGCACCCTTAAGATATCTCAATATGTGTTTTACCGTACTCAAATGAGACATCTTGGGGCATGATTGAAACCTAGCATATCAAGCATGGTGGATGTACTCATGGGGTGGAGGGGGGGCGGGGGGTGATGCAATCTTTGCTCCATCCATCCCAAATTTGTTAATTAGCTTCTTTGTGTTCTTAGCTTGATTGATGAAGATCCCCTTTTTGGTTTGCTTGATTTGAAGTCCAAGCATGAAAGAGAGTTCTCCCTTATCATCTCAAATT